>CM063460.1:5000-10005000 GCA_032191425.1 Lymantria dispar | reverse complement strand
TGTAACGTAAGTAGTAACTATTATCGAAAATGTTTTCAAATCCATTAGGATTTGAATTTGTATGACGTAAATCATTAGATTTACGTCATACAAATACGCAGCGTGGATATTTTTTTAGTGTCCATATTATGCTGTAATCTATACAAATAAATTAAATTGAACTATCCGTTTGTAATATCAAAATAGAAGGTTTTTTTAACACATAGTTACTAGGACGATACCTACCTGTGCCTAAAGACCAGTGGGCCTACTCTTGAAATCAATTTTAATTTAGAATCCGATTCAATTTCAATCTCACCAAACTTAGGAGGTAGGATCAGGAGTGGTAGGACCATACTGTCTACAGTTATCTGTCTACAGAGCCTCAATGCACTCATTCACACTCCCTTCACTTTCTTCGTGGTAGGCAGCGGCCTTGTAAAGATCCATGAGTGGCAGCAACACTTACCATCAGGTGTGCTGTTTGCTCGTTTGCCACCGTTTGATATATATAAAAAAAAAACTTATATTTGGGCTCTTTAACAAAATCAAGAATGAATTCTTCGCATTAGCCGTTATTTTCACCACATGTGCCGCATTTTATTACTTTAAATTAATAACTTTACTGAACTCGATCAGCACAAAGACGCCGTCTTGAAATTGTGCAACATTAACGATTTTAAACTACGTCAAAATTGACTTAATCAACGAGAGTCGAATTCATTTAGTTTAAAAGAATTCCACCGAATTTGATTCCAATCGTGCGCTAGTGTCGTTTTCAAGAGTACCAAATTGCTCAAATTCGAGCTGCGATTGGATTTAGGATTGGAATCGAGATTCAAGAGTAGGCACACAGTTTAAAATATCGAGACTCGAATGCGAGCAGATATTGCAGATATAAAATATGATGATGACTCTAAACTAGCGACCCGCCGCTGAAGCTGGCGGGTCGCTAGTTTAGAGTCATCATCATCATCATCGCAGCCCATGTACGTCCCATTGTGGGGCTCGGGCCTCCTTCACATTGGAGGAAAATTTGACCTACTATACCATGCTGGTCAGACATATTAGTATAGGGATTCATTTCGAGTTGGTCTTCTCTTCCACAGAGGTTATGTGCATATCCCTTAGTAGTTTTTACAACATCCACAGGAAAGATAGGGTGTAGTGAATTGTATCCTTACTCCGTCATCACACGGATATAGTTTAGAGTATAGTTTTGAGTATAAATTGTTAATTCATCATCATCATCATAATCGCAACTCACTACATACTATATTAAACTAGACTACACTAGCCTACATTGCATTACACACACTATATTAAAGAGATGGATTTTCATAGATTTTTATTTCAACATTTGTTTCTTTTGCTTGATTTGCCTATATCTGCGCCTTTCCTTGACATAAATAATTTTATATGTCGCTTTTATTTTACAGCAAAATGTCACCAACACATTTCTCATATCCCGATCCCAAGCTTCAAGAAGAGTTGAAGACGACAGCTCAAGCTATCGTTGCACCAGGCAAAGGCATCCTAGCTGTTGATGAAACGAATGGTAATTAAAGATTTTTTGAAGACCATCACTAAGAATATAATCCTTGCATTGCGAGGGACGTCAAAAACTTGTAGTTTGTCTTGTAACAACCAAACTCAGAATTAGAGATTGGTTATTGCTTTATCATCATAGCTTATATACCGACGTCATACTTCTTCTTCAGCGCAAACACCGTCCATTCCGTCTGGGGCGATGCAAAGGGGCATGCGGCCCTATAACCCACCGTATTCCACCTACTCCTTAGCCATTGAACCGACCATTGATACCGAGTTCCTTGTCGTCCGTGGTCATCCCGGCGGGATACCCTTTCGGGTATCGTCCCTCCCCAACTACCCTTCCGAGGTGTTTCCCTCACACGGTCAGCCGCTCTACGGGTGACGAACTATTCCCCGGTCCAGTCACTTGCGGCCTAGACTAAGGCGGTATCAGGCGCAGGTACTCGCGCTTCCGCCGCTGTTCGTAGGCGACAGACCGTGTCGCCGTAGAGGACTTATTCCCACGCATGGTTCACCACCTCCCTCTGCGAGATAACTGCCTCGCAGAAGGCGGCGACCACGTCCTAGTTCCTGACGCTGCCGAGCATGCAACGGCGAGCTCACTCTCTCCATGGGGGCCGTACCGGTCAACAGGCACGTTGCCACCGTGCTGTATGGCGCGTATAGCCATGACTGTGATGGTTCTCTGTGGTTGTCACAAGAGAGCCCTAAGACGGACGATCAGGGACCCCACCCACGCCGGCGCGCTGTATAAGGCCACTGACCGCACTGCATACAGCTGTTGGCATGTAGCGCTTGGTCCGCTCACATTTGACATTAGCTATGAAAGGGGGGACGCCGAGCACCAGACCCAGGTATTTCATACGTTATACTGCTGCAAACGGTAGGAAAATTGACCTACTATATCATGCTGGTCAGGCGGATTGATATAGAGTTTTATGTCGAGTTTTCTGCATATAATATCCCTTAGTCGTCTTTCACGACACCTACGGGTAAGAAGGGGGCGGGATATATGCTGAACTCCGTCACCACACATAAGAGAGAGGAAGTTAGCATCAGAGGAAGTTAGTAGCAGAAATATAGCATGTATGAGCTGTAGAATAAAGAAACAATTTCAAAACTGAAGTTAGTAACGTTGTTTTGCAGAGGGTATTGGCAAACTCCTTGCAGCAGTTGAATTAGAGAATACAGAAAATAACAGAAGACGCTACCGTCAACTTCTCTTTACTACCGATGTAAGTATGTATACGGGAGTAAAATATAGAGAATTTTGTTGTATATATGTAGGTATGTATATTTCCGTGTGGTCACGGAGTAAGAATACAATTCACCGCTCCTTATCTTGCCCGTGGATGTCGTAAAAGACGGCTAAGGGATATCATACGCATATAACTACTATGCAAGGGAAGGCAAACTCGCAGCATTGTATAGTGAGGTCAATTTCCCTCCTATTGGGAGGAGGCCCGAATAAAATAGTGGGACCTATGTGGGCTGCGATGATGATGATAATTGCTGTATATAAGATTAGTTTATATACGCTACAGTATGTTAATATTCATATAATATTTACTACTGTGTTAGAATGCAATTCAACACTTGCCTTTAAAATGATTAAGAAAAGTATGCAGGTAGATAAAATTACTGCAAGAGAATGCAACTTCTGATGCTATAATAATAATTGTGAATTCTACGCGATTGAAATTTACGTACCAACTAATAATTCATATTTAAAGGATTGTATAGTCGTGTCTTGCAGTGTCCCACAGGGATCGATCTTAGGACATATTAATGTCAAACAATTTGAAATAATATCATCGTTTTATATTCTTTAATTGATTTCTACGATACCCGCAAGGAAAATGATAGTGATTATTGTAGTAATCTAGTATTGTAGTAGGTTTTTTTTTTAAATAGGGGGTAAATTGTCATATCTCTATCTTTATATAGGAATGGAAGACAGGTGATTGAAAGTTGTCCTTTATATTTCAGACTCTCAATGAACATGTATCGGCAGTAATATTATTTGATGAAACAGTGTATCAGAAAACAGACGATGGTGTAAGTTTTATGGATATTCTGCTGAAGAATAACATAATTCCCGGTATAAAATTGGATAAAGATGTGGTTCCTCTTTTCTTGTCACAGGATGAAGTTACAACTCAAGGTTTGTAAACTCAAAAATATTAATTTTTAGATCAATAATTTGAACGTCATCCTACGTACCATTGCTTGGCTTGAGACCCTCGATATTGGTAGGGAAATCAATCTACATAGCGCCCTAGTCAGACAGATAGGGTTTTATTTTAAGTTTGGCTTTTACTGCGTACATATTATTTGCATAAAATATCCCACAGCCGTCTCTTATCACAACCTCGGGAAAGATAGAAGGTGGTCAATTGTATTCTTATTACAGTACCACGATCTCATAATTTCATCATCATTTCAGTCTATCGCCGTCCACTGCTGGACGTAGACCTCCCTCATGTTACGCCACAAAGTGCGGTCCTGTGCCGCCTGCATCCAACGTGTAGCGACGGGTTAAGGATATATCTGTCGTCACCCCCTATTTGCCCGTGGGAATCGTAAAAATCGGCTGAGGGTTCACCAGGAGAGTGGGCAGCAGCTCTCTCCTGTGAAATGTAAAACATCTCACTGCGATCGCCAACCCGTCTGCCAAGCGTAGCGATTACGGCAATATCCCCTTACAAAAATGACGTACCACGATCCCATAGATTGTTAATTTTACCTCCATAAGGTAAAATTAACAATCTATCCATAAGGTAAAATTAACAAATTTATTAATACCCACTTTGGGGTAAGATTTCTAATTTTATTAAAACATATAAGGTATTTAAACCTATATAATTATATTTAAAATAACAGAATCTTTCAATGTTGCTTTTACATGACTACGGTTAAAAAGGGTTACTCAAAAGGAGGGTTATGAGTTTGGGTGATACCTAATTTATCTTTTCTTTCATAATTTGCAATGTCGTTGTATAGTTATAGCACCTTCATGATTGGTAAACTTCTAGGCATAATATAGTACCTTCTAAGATATTTGCTTTATTTTTTTTATCAAATTCCATGATTTATCGCTCAATTTATAGCATATCGTGGTGAATAATGACGAACAGAAAAACCACCGTCTAAAAATCTACTTCCTTTTAAAAACTATATATATATATAAAAGAAAGTCGTGTTAGTTAGGTACACTATTTATAACTTAAGAACGGCTGTACCGAATTGGCTGAAAATTGATGGGGAGGTAGCTAAGATCCAGGAGACGGACATAGGATACTTTTTATCCCGTTGGATTCCGTCACCGTGTGACGTAACATAAAACGTCAAAGAGAATACAAGTCACTATGAAACGTGGTATAATAAAAACGCATCTGGCATGTAATAACAAAACGCAAATGATATCTATAGACAGACTAAATTTTCGGCAATTGAGAAAATTTATTTACGAAAAATATTATGGCGGTACGAAGTTCGCCGGGTCAGCTAGTTTGAGATAAAAAAATCATCTTAAAAGAAGTCCTTTGGGTGCGCACTAGGGCATCTCGCAGGAGTCATTAAGTAAAGTGCAGTTAAGGATAGAAATTAATCATAAGTAGTTATATACTTATATATATTTTTGTAAGTATAGAATAACAATATTAATCATGGCTATACCAGAATTTTGTTGCATGTTTCAGGGCTGGATGACCTTGGCAAGCGTTGTGCCGAATATAAAAAGCAGGGCTGCCGCTTTGCGAAATGGCGCTGTCCTCTCAAGATTAGCGAGACCACTCCATCAGTTCAAGCCATCAATGATATGGCTCAGGTCCTTGGAAGATATGCATCCATTTGCCAGAGTGAGGGTTTAGTACCCATTGTGGAGCCAGACGTGTTATTAGATGGTAAGTGGCCTTGTAATTGACTTTTTTATACTTCATCCTTCAACGTATTGATATTCACGGTTGAGCAAAAGTCTCTCCAAGGAGGCCATGATGGCATTTGCCACACCTAACAAGCGGATTCGGGATCGCAGTTGGTGTTCAATTCTAGTAGTGTTACCCATTCTCTTTGTAATCCTTCAGCGGGCTTAAAATATTTCCACGGTAAATCAATAGATTACCCGTGGAGATTTGAGCATAGCACACGAACCTGAACGAAAATCCCGATACTAGGTATCTATTCTAGGTATTCTATATATACCATCTAATACAGTCTATTACATATATTCATCATCATCTCGGTTCATAAACGTCCCATTACTGAGCTCGAACCTCTATTCGAGAGGAAGGAAAGTCAACTACTATACCACGCTGGATTATCGTGTTGGCATACGGTTTTAAGTTTTCCTTTCTTGCGTAGATGTTAAATGCATATTATAGCCCCTTACGAAGAATTAGCACGCTGAAGTGGCAATGGGCAGGCCACATCGCTCGACGAACCGACAACCGCTGGGGAAGAAAGGTTCTCGAGTGGCGACCACGTATCGGACGACGCAGTGTAGGACGCCCCCCCACTAGGTGGACCGATGACCTAGTGAAAGTTGCTGGGCGTCGTTGTATGCAAGCGGCACAGGACCGCACATTGTGGCGCAACATGAAGGAGGCCTACGTCCAGCAGTGGACGGCAATAGGCTGAAATGATGATGATAGCCCCTTACCCAGTCTTTTACGATACACGTACGGGCAAAAACGGAAGTGGTGTATTGTATTCTTACTCTGTCACCATACAGAAATACACACGCTCCATAATAGGAAGGAAATTGACCCTATTGGTCAGTCGTGTTCGCATAAGGTTTTATTTAGAGTTTTCTTTTCTTCTTGCGTAAATGTTATATATCAGATCCCTTAGTCATCTTTTACGACACCCACTGGCAAGATGGGGGTGGTGAATTGTGTTCTTACTTCGTCACCACACGGAAATTGCATTTATTACAAGTCAGGAGAAAAGATAATAAATTTTAGAAGTTAATACATAATTCCTTATTTCTATTACCAGGAGACCATGACATTGTAAGAACACAGAAGGTGACCGAAATTTCTTTAGCTGCTTTGTACAAAGCATTAAGCGACCATCACGTTTTCTTGGAAGGGACGTTACTGAAACCGAACATGGTTGGTATACAAGTTTTATTTTTAAACTAACAAATGATCGCGGTTTGACACGCCTAGTTCCTGTTACACTCGGATTAAATACAGTCTTAGTTATTCCTTATATAGACAGAGCTATCTGGTAGCATAGTTTTATTATTACTATCGGTCTAGCCGTTCTGAAGATTACCCGTTACAAACAGATAGACAAAAAATGTTTAAAGTGATATTTGGGCATAGCTGATGTGCAAAAAACCATGAAAGCATGAAAAGCCTCACTATTTTGACATTATAAGCATCTGTCTATCCTCAGTATTTCTCTATGTTATAAAATCCGGAATACGGAAATCTGTAAAAGAGCAGGTGTAACCGTCATAACCCGCAGAATTAGCACGATGAATTAGACGACGCAGCGTAGGACCATCCTCTATTAGATCGACTGACAACATCTTGAAAGTCGCAGGGAACCGTTGGATGCAAGTGGCACAGGACCGTTCCGAGTGGCATTCTCGTGGGGAGGCCTATGTCCAACAGTCGACGTCTATAGGCTAGTGGATGGATGGATGAAAACGTCTGTTTATAATGTCAAAATATTAGGTTTTCACTTCACTTTTATTTAGTTGTAGAGATATGTATAGATATCCTTACTAATATTATTAATGCGAAAGTAAGGATGTTTGTTTGTTTGTTACGCTTTCACGCTTAAACCACCGAGCCGATTTCAAAAATTCTTTCACCAATGGAAAGCTATAATATAAGGGAGTAACATAGGCTATATTTTATTCCGGTATTCCAATGGGAACAGGAAATACGCCGCGAAGGCGACTGAAACCGAAGCGAAGCGAGGGCGGGTTGCTAGTTATAACATAAAACCGGGAGACCTTAATTACTAATTATAACAGATCCTATACTATCCTACTAATATTATAAACGCGAAAGTTTGTGAGTATGTGAAGATGTTTGTTGCTCTTTCACGCAAAAACTACTGAATGGATTTTAATGAAACTTCAAAATAATATAACTTACATATCAAAATAATATTGCCACGGGAAGAGGAACTGTGGGTGAAACCGCAGGACGCTGCTGGTTACTAATGAAAACGGATTATTAATTACTATATTAAAACATTATTATGACATTTTCCGTGTGGTGACAAAATAAGTATCACTACTCCAGTTTTTGCCCGTGGGCATCGTAAAAGAAGACTATGGCACTATAACATGCAGAAAACATCTATGTAAGAGAATGGTCTCCATCCAGTTCTTTCCTAAGAGTATTATATAAAACGACTAGGGAATGTTATAAGATTATCACTGGAAGAGATTGAAACTTAAAGAAAATAATAATAAATTAAAGAAAAACCTTTTTTAAAAACAAACTTTTATTATTTTTTAATAAAAAGAATTAAAAAATTAAAAATCCAGGTCCATCATCAGACCCTGGTTACCATATAGTATCAAAGTACTCGTCAAGACAAATCAAATGAGCCCAAATTCGATGGAGTTGCATCGTTTAATTACGGAGTTTCTATGGTTCCAGGTCCATAATCAGATCAGCTCTATGTCACAATAATATTGCATTTTCATCCAATTTATACATGCATGCAAAATTTCAGCTCAATCAGAAACCGGGAAGTGGATCATATTTAACTTGCAAGATTTTATTACAGACAACGGGAAAGGTGAAACTAGATAAAAGCCTGTAAAATAGCCGTTAAAGCTGCATGGTATAATTCTTCTTACCCTTTCTATTATCAAAGAGGTTCACGACTAACGTATATAGAGATAGAATAAGTGGAAAATTAATTATTTTTATGGTTCAGGTAACTCCGGGACAAGCTTACTCAAAGAAAAGTGCTCCTGAAGAAATTGCTTTGGCCACTGTAACAGCATTACGTCGTACGGTACCCGCAGCTATGCCAGGTAACTCATCATCGTCAACATCTCAGCCCATATACGTCCCACTATGGGGCTCGAGCCTCTGTCATTGTAGGAGGGAATTTGACTTAATATACCACGCTGGTCAGACGTGTTGGCATAGGATTTCATCACGAGTTTTCCTTCTCTTGAATCAATGTTATTTGTTATTTGGAAAACTCAACATACAACCCTATCTATACCAATAAATAAAATTGGAGTGTCTGTTTGTAATGTCAAAATAATAGGCTTTTTTCATGCTCACACGGTTATTTGCACGACACCTACGCCTAAAATAGCAATTAAAAAATTTTTGTCTGTCTGTTTGTTCCGGGTAATCTTCAAAACGGCTGGACCGATTTCAAAAATTCTTTCACCAATGGAAAGCTATAACATCAGGGCGTAAACTAGGCTATATTTTATCCCGGTATTCCCACGGGAACGGGAACTACGCGGGTAAAATGACTATAACCTATAACCGAAGCGAAGCGAGGGCGGATTGCTAGTTTTAAATAAAACTACTTTACGGATTTCATCGCGTTTGTATTTGATTTTTGATTGCCCGACGTTTCGAACACTTTGCAGCATTCATAGTCACGGGCGGACTAAGATCATCTTAGTCCGTCCTTAGCGATAAAATTCTTAAAGTAGTTTTATTTAAAATGTGTAATACTCGCGTGAACATCAAAAATCATTATAAAAGCCTATGCCAACATATCTGACCAACGCGGTATAGCAGGTCAATTTCCCTCCATAATGGCACTTATATGGACTGAGATGTGGAATTTACAAAATATATAAGTCAAGATTTTTAACGAAATATAAACAAGACTGATCCTATAAATCTAATTGAGCCATCAGTTTGAGATTTGAAAAATATTCTTTTTATAAACAATATTTTTTACAAATTACACCCAGTTTCAGCAACAACAATTTATGGATCGGGCAAATTACTGTTTTTGTAGGAGTAGAATTGTGAGGCGGCGGATCGCCTGCTTGAGGCGGCGGATTGCCTGCGCGAGGCGGCGGATTGCCTGCGCGAGGAGCGCAGCCTCGATGAGGCGATCCGCCCCGGCGACTGGGGTGGCGTAGGCGCGAATACCTGCGCCTCATGCCGCCCTAGCCGAGGCCGCGGGTGACGTGACCGGGGAATTAGTCTGTCACCCGCCGAGAGGCCGACCGCGTGAGGAAAGACTAGAGGAAAGACTAGAGGAAAGACTAGAGGAAAGAGTAGAATTGCCTCGTTACTCCGTCACCACGTGGAAAACGAGCAAAATAGATATTTAAAACTAATTTCATCATCATCATAGTTCATTACGTCCCACTGTTTGGATTCGAGCCTCCTCTCCGAAGGAGGGTAATTGGCCTACTATACGCTGATCAGAAGATTTGGTATAGGATTTTATTTAGAGTTGTTTTTCTCTTCCATAGCTTTTATCTGCATATATAATCCCTCGTCATTTAAGACACGTGCTGAATTGTATAGATTCATAGATAGAAAAGTAATTTATTTGAATAAAATGAAATTTGCAGGTGTTGTCTTCTTATCTGGAGGTCAATCTGAAGAGGAAGCGACTGTTAACTTGAATGCTATCAACCAAGTAAACTTACATGCACCATGGAGGTTAACATTCAGTTACGGCAGGGCACTACAGGCGTCTGTGTGGAAGACTTGGTCTGGTAAAGATGAAAATGTTAAGCAGGCACAAGCAGAACTACTGAAGAGGACTAAGGTAGATATGTATTCATCATCATCATCATCGCAACCCACATACGTCGAACTGTTGAGCTCGGGCCTCCTCCACAAGGGGAGGGCATTTGACCTACTATACCATGCTGGTCGGACATGTTGGTATAGGGTTTTATTTCGAGTTTTCCTTCTCTTGCATAGATGTTATGTACGTATTATATCCCATAGTCGTCTTTTACGACATCCACGGACAAGATAGGGAGTGGTGAAGTCTTACTCCGTCACCACACAGAAAAAGATAGGTATTAATATGATTAATTTCAAAATAAGTTTAAAGTTAAACATATAGGATCAGGCTCAGAAGCTATTTTTATAATTAATATGCAACCTTTAATTATTGGTATGAGCAAAAATGGTCTGCGTGGATTTAGTCTGCATTTTACGAATTTGTGATATTATCGAGGAATCAGATGACACGAGATACTGATGTCTCAGTAGTAGGACATATTACTTGTCGAAACGACAACCTTTAGTAGAGAAAGGATATTGAATGGCACCCAAGAATCGACATCTTAAATCGTAAAAGTCACATGTAACCCTTGGTTGCTTGTGGAATATTCTAAGTGGAGTCCTAAGACGATTAAGGCATTTACAACAGCTGTAACAGGTCGATCGATGGAAATTTGTTATTTATACCTTGCTCTCAAAGGTTAGTCTAAGAAATTTTATTGAAAAAAGTATAATATTTTTACAAAGACTGATTGCAACTCACTTTTAATCATAAGATATTTGATATCAGTATACTTTGTATTGTTATAAGAATCTATATTAAGACTCATGTTTTCTCAGAGGGGTAAAAAGAGACAACGGCTTTCTAAAAGCTAGTATCCTGGTATACCTACTTTGCTTTATTTAAGCGTCAGTCTTGATACATGCTTAATGAGCAATAATGTTTTTTTTTCAGGCTAACGGCTTAGCATCTTCAGGCAAATACCAGGGTGGTGTATCTTCATCGGCAGCTGAGAAATCAAACTTTTCTGCGAACCACAAATATTAGTACTCCTATAAGAAATGTATATTCCTCCATATATTTCTAAATTAAAGTCCTAAAATGGTTTATTTTCCCGTCCCGTGGGAATACCGGGATAAAATATAGCCTAAATTACTCTCTGATATTATAGCTTTCCATTCGTGAAAGAATTTTTGGAATCGGTCCAGCCGTTTTGAAGATTACCCGAACCAAACAGACAGATAGACAAAAACAATATAAAATGATTTTTAGGCATATGTATAGTGTAAATAACCGTGTGAGCATGAAAAAAGCATATTATTTTGACATTACAAACAGACACTCCAATTTTATTTATGGGTATAGATTTTTATTCCCATTCTATTTATTAGTATTTTATTTATTTATTTTGAAATCTAGTTTTTTTTTTTTTATTGCAAACGGTGGCAAACGGGCAAACAGTACACCTGATGGTAAGTGTTGCTGCCGCTCATGGACTTTTACAAGGCCGTTGCCTACCGCGAAGAAAGTGAAAGGGGTGTGAATGCGTGCATTGAGGCTCGGTGATACCAAGGGCACCACCAAAACCCTCCACACGCAATCACCCTCAGAAAGTTGGGCTTCCGGCTCTCTCGCTCACCGAACGAAGCGCAGTAACAAATTGCTACTACTCGGACGTCGATTTTCTGCGAGAGCATGGTACTGCCCCGGACGGACCGGCCCGCGGCTGTAGACAGATAACTGTCGACAGTGTGGTCCTACCACTCCTATGAGTGTATACTGGTTCATACTAACTACACCTAAACTTCAGTTAACAGCTAAGGCGATTTAAATATGGTTCCATATTCAGTATCTATGTAGTTAAGCTTTGAAAGTACTGAAGATTCAACAAGTTGCACCCGTAGCTCTTGCGGTAAAAATAGTTCCATTTTATATAACACTAGCAGACCCGGCCACGCGTTGCTGTGGCTAATGTTTTGTTATATTACATTTTATTAAACTATTTAAGTGGAACTGTAGGAGAACATCTGTCATGGAGGTCGTCATATTTTTTTACAAATGGTATCTATATAAAAAAACAAGTTAAAATCGTATATGACACGTTTGTAGGTTTGACATAGCAGCGCCATCTATTAATTAATTACTCAATCCAGTCAACAGATCCAGCCATCTGTTAAAATCGTTTGGAGTTAACAGATAATAATTGTGAATGTCAAATAATAGGTATATATAGGTAATACAAATAATTTGCAATAAAATAATATTGCGACTATAAATTAATATGTAAGCTATCCTATCTTTCAAGTTGGATCAAACTGCACACGGTGTGCAAATTTGATTAAAATCGGTTAAGTAGTTTAGGAGTCCATCGCGGACAAACAACGTGACACGTAATTTATATATATTAAGATTTTTAGTTGATAAAAACGATTTCTGACTGATCCAATTACAGAACCATATTAGAACAATCGTTTGTCAATCGCAATCCCTACTACACTTAATACTGGACCTCAACATAAGACCATTCCGTCCTCTATCTAATCTTAATGTCTTTTTTTGACAAGCTATGATTTAGAGTTCTGGATATAACTGCTTGTATCATCTCCTATTATATACTTACTCATCCATCATTCAAGGGTCGGATTATCTGTATAGATTTCTTAACATAGGTGGCGTAATATCTTCATTTGTTTTAAATTGCATCGGTGGCAAATGAGCAAACAGTACACCTGATGATAAATGTTGCTCCTGCTCATGGACGCTTCCAAGGCCGCTGCTTACCGCGAAGAAAGTGAAGGGAGTGTGAATGCGTGCATTGAGGTTCGGTGATACTAAAGGCACCACCAAAACCCTCCACACGCAATCACCCTCAGAAAGTTGGGCTTCTGGCTCTCTCGCTCACCGAACGAAGCGCAGTAACAAATTGCTACTAGTCGGATGTTGATTTTCTGCTCAGTGTGGTAGGTACTACCCCGGACAGACCGGCCCGTGGCTGTAGAAAGACAACTGTCAACAGTGTGGTCCTACCTCTATACTATTTCCTTACCTGTTTGAAAATCAGTCGGTCAGATCCATGTTATACTTTATTTTCACTAGGCCGATCCATGCAGGCTATCACACTCTAGCAGAAAATCGACGTCTGAGTAATAGGTGGCAATAAGTTACAGCACTTTGATCAGTGAGCTAGAGAGCTGAAAGCCCAACTTTCTGACAGTGTTCTTGAGAATGTAATTGTTGAGCGGATGGCAACAAATGAAGTTGACGCAGGTCGATGTAAATAATTTAATTTTTTTTTTATTCCCACCACTGTAACTCCTGTAAGCCAGGATCTACAATGGTCTCCGTATAAGACGAAGAGACGAGGAGACGAGTTTTGACTCTCGGGAAGTCCAGGCAAAACGTTTTTAATTGTCTTGGGACCCGCAACGAATTTAATTAGAAAAGAAAAACAGGAGGAGTTGAAAAGATTCCACTTCTCTCCTATGCAAAGCGGGAGACATGAAGCAAAGTTGGCTAATAAGCCAGTAAATAAGACTTTAAAACATAAGTGTGGAATAAAAACTTGTTACATTTAACTACGTGCGAGAGCGCTGTTGTTCATTCTTCTGGCTATTCCTCAACCGGCTTTTACGATACCCACGGTAATGTAAGGAGTAAATTTCCTTAAACAGGTTAATTTTCGTGAATAAATAAAGATGGGCTAAGATGAGGATAATGGGATAATGTGATGTATATGAAAATAATTTATTTAATCCTTGAAGTCATTTAGACTTGTCTTGTATCTGTGTCTGGTCTTATTCGTATGGTAACTGAATAAGAATACAATTCACCACTCCCATTGTAAGTTTAGTAAATGGCAAATTAAAGATATCCATATAACATATAGATGTTATATGGATACAGTAGAACCCGTTCAATACGATCACGTTTAATACGATTTCCCGCATAATACGCCATTTTGCGTCAGTCCCAGCAACTTGAGACATGTTTTCATACATTTCTTAACGCTTAATACGAGCGTCATCCCGTTTAATACGCCAACACATGCCACTCAAATACACATATTACCCCTTGCTGCAGCGGCCAGCGACTGTCGAGCGACCCTAAGTAATAATGACCAAGAAGAACATGAGTTAACTCCGATCTTGTCACACGCCCAGGCATTATCAGCAGTTAATGATTTAAGACGCTATGTAACTTCATTGAATCAAAGCGAAGACGCACTGCGAAAATTAGATTACATTGAAAATCTTGTAATTGCTAATGCCTCAAAATCTTTTTGTCAAACGAAAATAAGTGATTACTTTAAGTAACGTAATAATAATAAACAACATCTTTTTATATTTTAAATATTTTTTTTAATATTCAAAAATGTATTTAATAGTAGGTAAGTATATTAAATAAAGAAAATAAACAACATTTTATTTAGGTAATTTTTAAATGTTAAATTCAATACGTAGGTATTCAAAATAATAATATAAGAAATAATAATGGCACGTTTTTTCCCATTCCCGCATAATACGCTTTCCCGCCTAAGACGCGTTTTTGGTCGGGTCCCTGCGAAATCGTCTTAAACGGGTTTTACTGTATATATTATTATATAGACAAGAAGGAAAATTCGAAATAAAATCCTGTACCAAAATGCCTGACCAGCGTGGCATGGTAGGATCAAATTCCCTCCTATTCTGTAGGAGGCTCAAACCATAGAGTGGGACGTAGCTGTGATGATGATGATGAATCCTTGAGGTCTAGATGTCTAGATGTGAGACTACAACAATGATTCATTTAAGGGTCTTCTTGAGCATATAAAACATTTACTAATTCTATAGGATTATTACATCATAACACAGAACGACATTATGACTTTTGACGGGAACTTAAAAACATCTTGTATTATACGCGAATATAATACGTAGATATTATTCGTGTTATTGAATTGAAATTTTGTGTGTAGCTTAGCAATATAATATAAAGGTGTTTTCATTTTGTATCAAATTTCCTCAAAAATAACAAGAGCGTTGCCATAGCACTGCTGATGATGAACATTTGACTTACTGGCAGACAATGACTATGAATAAAGAAACTGATAATTAGTGATAAAATTTATAACTCGACACTGGCAACAATGGCTCGTATTATGAGATGATTGTCAATACAAAACACAAAAGAAGAAAAAGGCAGACAATAAAAACAACTATTGTTTTTTATATCTACCTACTTATATACATATTTATGTTTTATATCTATTTACAAGTTTTTACTAATTTCTAGCGTGAAAATTAGCAACGAGTCTCGTCTCAATATTTGGAGAATAGTAGTATACTCTGCGTAGAATCGCTACTTAATCTGTGAGTATACTGCCTAAGTAGGTATGTTAAAATGTTAAGTCCGCGGGTGACCATGAACGCTAAAGTAGTTTAATTAAGTTTATAAAAGATTTATAAAAATTAAAATAACAAGATATTAATATAAAAATTTATGTTCTTTACTGCACTACAATCTGGGTCTTTCAAGACGAGCCAAAGCCGGCTAAAGTTGTTCGTTCTCGAAGCACTTCAAAGAAGATGGTAGCCACGTTCGTTGGAAAAACCGGCCATGTTGCGACTATTACACTTGAAGATCGTAGAACAGTTAACGCAGAATGGTATACTACAGTTTGTTTACCACAAGTCATCGCCGAACTTCGAAAATCTAACTCAAAGCGACGCATCATCCTGCACCACGACAACGTAAGCTCACACAGCGCTCGTCAAACGATTGAGTATTTGAAGCAGGAAAAAGTAGAAATTCTTGACCATTCTCCATACAGTCCTGACCTAAGCCCTAACGATTTCTTTACATTTCCTAAAATTAAGAAAAGTCTTCGTGGTACAAGGTCCGGTGAAGAAGCAGTCGACGCTTTCAAGTCAGCCATTTTGAACATCCCCACTTTAAAGTGGAATAAATGTTATAATAACTGATTTGAGCGAATGGAAAAATTTATTAAGCTACGTGTTGAATACTTTGAAAAACAATAAAAAGTACTATAAGGTTCTAGTGGTTGTTTTTCTTCAAACGACAAAACTTAAAAGGCATGCCTTGTAATCTTAGTGGAAATCGAATTCCTGATACTATTTAAGAAGGATTGCTATTTAGATGCAGCGTATCATCAATACCTAAAATCAGAAGATAAATTAATATATTTTCTCCTTTTTTAATTTTATTTAGTTATTTTTTAATAATATTCTTACCAACACCTTCAGTAACCAACTCCTTCACCAACAATATTTTTTTCATAAATTATAAAATATTTCACTTTATTTAACTATATCATTAAGTAGCTTATTGAATGATTATTCACGAGCAGTAATTACTGTCCGTCAAAAACTCAAGTTGTTGCTCTTAATTGGGCACTGTCAACCAAATTAGCGATTACCTTGGAAATGTTGGCGAAACATGAAAATTCAGGTAAACGACAGTTATATGATTATCCCTGCACTTTAGCATTTTCTCTGTATTACATTATATAATATATCTACAAATTAACTCCATATAAAAATATGAAACACTAAAGTACCTATTGAATACAATTTAAATGTTACTTTCACATTCTCGTCAAAACTCCCAGTTTTACTATTGCGCTGCCAGTTTATTGTTTAATGAATTATATTACGAATTAAAAAAAAATGTTTCACTATTACAACGTACATACATCGCTCTCTACTGGTAATAAAACGGTTGCAGTTGCACCATAACTCAAGAGAAAGCATACGCAAACAAATGTCTTTTTTTTGGAGCGGGCAACGATCAGCGCATCCGCCACTTGGCTTCGTCCGGGGCGACGGATGGGCGGCGCGCGGCCCCAATAACTCACCGGAGCTCGTTGCCTTTGTCGTTGGGCCGACCACCGGTATCGAGTTTCTTGTCCTCCGTGGTCGATCCGACGGAATACCCTGGGAGGTACGCTCTCCTCTCAATATCCCTATCCCGGGATGTGGGTCGTCGTTGCACGGTTAGCCTCTCTGCAGATGACGAACTAACGGTCCGTCCACTCGCGGCCTCAGCTAGTGTGGCATCAGGCGCAGGTACCCGCGACTGCGCCTCATGAGTCGCTAGCGGCGGACTGCGTCGTCGTTCGTCCCACGCAAGTAAATGTCTAAAGCATGTTTGTGGTAATTTAGATGTGTAACTATGAAAAAGGCACATTATGATTTCAAGTTTAAAATTTTATAGCATAGCGCTATGATAAAACAGAAACTTACACCAAAAAGCTACAGGCATTTACAACTATATATTCTGTGAAAGAATGAGTTGGAATGCAGTTATTTAACTTGCTTATAAAAAATATTTGTGTGAGCTGAACGTTAGAAAACTTGTTAAATAACTATTTAGCCTCACTCTCCCAACCTTAACTTAGGTACAGGCCTCATCACACGAGGGAAATTATGCTGCAGTCGCCACGTTTAGTAGATGGGTAAGTGCAATTACTGTTGTAAGTTTCTCAACAGAATCCCGGAACTGGTTTGCCTATTAATCCTTTAACCCATTATTATACAGGAAACTAAGGAGCGGAGACTAAATGTGTTATTTTTATCCCTCACCATATAATTAATTACTGAATCAAATATGAGTTAAATAGCTTTTAATGTGGACACTAATAATAAAATAAATAACCCCTATAATAATCCCCCTTATCATACTGCCACTCTCAATTTCTCGTGAATCACGTTTCTTCAGATCTTTTACCGTGTATAAACTTCATGTTTTATTTTTATAATTTGGGCTGGTTTTCTTCAAGGCTATATCTTCACTTCTCAAGTTTCCGCCAACTGCTATATAAATTATCTCAGCCTACACCTACTTTTTTATTGTGAATAACATCGTATTACTATTTATTCTCTTGGTAATTCCATAACCATTTCCTTCAATTTTCTCCTGTGGACTTTTGTTGTAGCTGTCATTGGTAAGACATCGACAAATATCACACCGCCTCTTAATTGCTTCGGATCTGATAAATTTTCTGAAAGTATTGAAAATAAAAACATGTTACTTGAGACGCGACCTCCGACTTTTGCTACTAAACAGTAATGTTCCAAAAACCTTTATTTTTAAAACTTATTAAAATATATCTCATTTACGATAAGCGTTAAAAAGTCATATTTTAAATTTTATAACGCTGATACAAAACTAAACATCCTTAATAATAATATTATAAACTAGCAGCGCCCTAAGGTTTCAACCTCATAGTTCCTCTTCCAGTGGGAATATCGGGATAAATTATAGTTTATGTGTTATTCTTATATATAAGCTATAATATTGTGAAGTTTCATCAAAATCCATTCAGTAGTTTTTGTGTGAAAGAGCAACAAACATCTTTACATCCTCACATACTCACAAATTTTCGCATTTAGATTAGATTAGATAATACTTTATTTGTACACCATATTACAAGAAAACTTAAATAATATTTATAACCTAGAATGTACAAAGGGCGGCCTTATCGCTATAAGCGATCTCTTCCAGGCAAGCTTAGGATGGATAATATAACAGAAAAGGGAGATGGTAGGTAATTTGTTGCTGGTGGTACTGAAAATCAATTCTAAATAACATTATGACTATGTAACTAATAAATATTATGTGTTAATATCTGTAACTCTAATACTGTAAAAATAAAACAATTTAAATTAGTATATAGTAGATAATTGTATTTATGTCTTAAGTATATATTTTCATATAAATAAAGATACACAGATACTCATTCATAAACATATACATACATACACATATACATACATACACATATATTACAGGAACTCGCACGCTTTAAGAACTAAGAATATTATAGCGATAAATAGTGATCTGTCAACTGTTTTTTAAATGCAGTTAAAGTCGGGGCTTTTCTGATTGCTACTGGTAACGCATTCCACAACGTTATAGCCTTTACAGTAAAAGACTTACCTATGAAATATATTTATAAATTATTATATAATTATAAATAAAATTAATATTAGTAGGATGCCGAAGTAAGTTTGTTTGATTGTTACGCTTTCACGCTTAAACCACCGAACCAATTTCAAAAATTCTTTCACCAATGGAAAGCTATAATATCAGGGAGTAACATAGAGCATATTTTATCCATGTATTCCCACGGGATCGGGAACTACGCGGTTAAGGTAACTGCAACCGAAGCGAATCGAGGGCGGGTTGCTAGTATATGTGTAATAAAACATATATAAAAAGAAACCCGACTATAATATTACATTGCTTTTATAACTCTGCCTCTTACTCTCAAGCCGAAACTATTTCAATTCAAATCATTTATTATGCATAAACCCCACGGGAGCACTTAAATATTGGCATTTTTTATATTTTACCTTAAATTACCACCACAGTGAGCGTATCTGGCAAGAAACTATGTGGGCTTGTCTATTTTTTATTTATTTATCTTTTCAATAAAGTTAACAACGACATTTTTTTTTGGAAGTGGGTTACGGTCGGCACACTCTTCGCACCTCTCCGTCCGGGGCGACAGAGGGGCGTAAGTACGCACACCCGTAACCACGTAGTATGGCACGTTGCCTTCGTCGTTGAGTCGACCACCGGTGCAGAGTTCTTTGACTTCAGTGAAGATTAACAACAACATGCCTTTTAATAGCTCCAGGTGATGTCACTCGAACCACGATGTACCTAATACAATTCTCAAATATTATATAATAAACTATGGCGGGACCAGCTCCCATAAGCGGCACCCGATTACGAGTAAACTAGCAGAGTAACCATTTATCCGATTGCATCCGATCGATTAAAGATAGGAACAAAGAATATATATTGCATTTTGCATCACCACTTAATGCTGATGGGTAATTTTCCATTAGTCCATCAGCCTATCGACGTAAATTTTTGGACATAAGCCTTCAAGGGGATATATTGATAAAATCACAACGCTTGGTAGGCGGGTCCGCGATTGCTATTGATGTTATAAGTTTTTTTTTTACTTTTAATGGTGGCAAATGGGCCAGCAGCATACCTGATAAGTGATACTTCATAGACCTTTACATACTAAGGGCTCAGTCCGGTCGCTGCCTTGCGTGAATAAAGTGTTCTTCTTAAACCTCTTTTTGAAGAAGGTGCCATAGTGTTGGGCAAACACTGCAGCAAGCATCTCATTCCAGATCCTCACGTATGTGGGAGAAATTATCAATAGAAAAAGTCCAGTTAAAGAGCATAACGTTTCCAGGTGAAATGGATGAACCGTGCTACAGTGTCGAGTGTACGTAGATAAAACGATAACAGTGGTACTAAATCACACAATTACTTAGAGCACTCCCCATGAAAGAGCCGTTTGCCCAGAAGTATTGCTGCCCGCGTTTCTAGAAATCCTTCTATCAGATTTTTCGACACCGAAGTACATAAGAAACATAGTATTCTTAACCTGGCATTACTTAATCATAATCATGACAATGATTATTCTAAGTGGTACAATAAATATATCTTCCCGTCAGGCAGACCAATATGGTATCAATAGTCTACTGAAAAGGTAGATAGCCGTTGGATAGTGGTTTAATAGGCCCCACGTTGTTCTCTAGCTGAATAAAGTGACTAATATTAACTTGTTTTACTAACCTTTAACCAAATCCTTAATCTCCTGCGCGGTAATTTCATATCCAGGCAGTGGTACAACGCATGCTACCGGCAGATCACCGCAGTCAGGGTCTGGTACTCCTGTAACAGCTACATCCAGTACAGCAGGATGTTTTCTAATCACTCCTTCTAACTCAACCGGTGATATCTGTTAAATAGAGGTAATTGGTAATTGCATACTTTTATTTTAAAATTTATTTTTCATGCAGATCCTAACACAGAAGTTTTGCCCGAACTTCTTGAATGGCTAACTTTAGACCTATGAAAAACATTGTGCACCTTCAATTTTAATAATTAATTATAATGCTGGAAATAGCTGATATAATTAGCTCTAAAGAACAGATTTAAGAAAGAGTATAGGCATCTCATACGGCATAGACATATCATACGTGCCCGTGTATCGGTTTCAGAAAATATGACGAGTTATACCCAGAGTCCAAATTTTTTACAAAGCTATAAAGTTAGACTGGGTACCATCGTCACCCTTTTACCAACATACCATTCGACAGGGTTCATCCATTTCACCTGCAACATTTATCGTCTTCAACTGTACGTGTGCTCATTTCTATCACATACGTGCAGCTATATGCTGCTGTGTTTTCCAAAGTATCATGCATCATCACCATCGTCGTCTTCATTTTAGTTCCTCCATAATAGGAGGGAAATTGACCTACTATACCATGATGGTTAGACGGTTTGGTATAGGATTTAATTTCTAAATTACTCTGAATGAATTAAAGCATTAAAGGCTATATATATATATATATATACCTGGAAACTTTTATATTTAAGCAGCAATTTGATTCGCTCTACAAAAAAGAAGTTCCAATTTTCATCTCTGTAGAACGTGTCGCCAGTTTTGAACCAACGACCCTCGGCGAAGGTCTCCTCGGTAGCTTGCTCGTTATTGTAATAACCCTTGAATAAAAACACTAAACTGTTATTATGGATAATACACGTTTATCAATCCTTATTTAATCTGTTTACGGACTGGCATCTCAGAAAAAGCTGAAATTAACCATCTAAATTATAATCTACTAGCTAATTTGAAATATGCTGTTCCATAAAAATATAGAAAAACTTGAGAGATGGCGCGTCATTTTTTACCGCTTCAATTGTAAGTATTGTTGGTAACCTATAAGGCAGCCGTTAAAATAAAAACATAGATTAAGTGATATAATAAGTGAAATATGAACTTCTCACAAACGTTCAAAAATTTGTATGAGAAGCAGCTTTTTTATTCGTAGAAATCATAAAAAGCGGCTAAGGGAGATAAGCTTATTTTATGTACAGGAAGGAAAAATCAAATATGTCAAAACAAGTATGTACCGCTGCTACCATAATGCTGGAATAATTCTTTTTTAAACATTTCTGTAGAACACCGCAACAGACTTCTTCCATGTAGGTACAACGATAGTCAGTCGATATTTAGTATACACATAATAATCATTATATTATTGTAACAGTTACCTTGAAAATACCAGGACCTCTCAACCACAGCTCGCCCGATACATTTGATTCGTAAATATCTTCTTGTGTTTCAACATCTACGATCTGGAATTTATACATATAATCATTAATTTACGTAGGTACTGTAAATGAGCTGCCCCTTAAATTAATAAAAGACTTTCTTTATAGACCTTCGATATACCCACAAGTTTGGCTAACTGCCTACTGGTCACGTGAAGCAACAATGAATTTCTTCATTCATTCTTTTACTTTCTTTTATCTCTTTACATCTTAGCTGAAAATTCAATATGTATAGTGGAATTACTGTCCATACCCTATATTGAAAGCAGCCCAGTGGCTTTCCACAGGAACCAGGGGCAGGATTATCACCATAAAAGGCGACACTGCAGAGCTCACTCATACCATACGCGTTGATAACTTCAGCATTTGGTGCTAACGTCTGGAAAATATATACAGAGTTAATTTATCAGCATATGGGGCGGCGTAGGCGCAACTACCTGCG
Source organism: Lymantria dispar (assembly GCA_032191425.1). NCBI lineage: Eukaryota > Metazoa > Arthropoda > Insecta > Lepidoptera > Erebidae > Lymantria > Lymantria dispar. Next base: position 9,982,169 of record CM063460.1, on the reverse strand, counting down.
CCTCATGCCGCCCTAGCCAAGGCCGCGGGTGACGTGACCGGGGATTAGTCCGTCACCCGCCGAGAGGCCGACCGCGCGAGGAAAGACCGACGTCCTCCCCGAGGGGGGGACGTCGGTCGATGGGAGGGTACCCCAATAGGGGGTATTCCGTCGGGCCGACCACTGATGTCAAGTAACCCTGCTCCGATAGTCGGCCCAACGACGAAGGCGACGTGGTTTTCGGGTGGGTTGCGGGTGTTGCGTGCTTACGCCCCTCTGTCGCCCCGGACGGAGTGGTGCGAGGAGCGCGCCGACCGCAGCCCACCCCAAAAAAAACAAGCATATAAAAATCTACCGTTGAAGATAAAGAGCAATGATATAATTGCCACGCTTGCTAGATGGGTTGCTGAGGCGTCAGTCATAATTAGTGTTACAGATTTTCCAGAATTGCCTGTTGACTGTTTTCTTATGGTGACCCTAGATCGGTCTCCACGATGAATACAATGGGACCGACCGCAGTTATCTAACTAATAAATCTCTCTAATTTGTCCATAATTGTGTTATTCATGCCCGGCTATGAAACTATTAAACGTAAATGGTCTCAGTAGAAATGTGTGAATTCGTCGCTAAACGTGGATATCCACATATACACAGACAGAAACACACATACACAAGCTCGCATATATATATATATAGTTGTTCCGAGGGTAAGGACGTGCCCGCCAAAAGGCTGACGTCACAATGATGGTGATAAGTTGTACCGACTTGTGCCGTTGTCATAACTTTTTACGTGTATGATCAAAAAAGAGTACATATCCTAAGTAATTAGGATAAGAGCTGGATGATGATGATTATCATCATTAAATTCAGAAGATCAGTGCAGGTCCTTTTAAACTGCGATATGCTGAGATGGAGGTGTTTTATAACGAGCAGCTGAGAATAACTATTTCGATGAAGTGACGGATGAAAGTAATTATGTTACACAAGTCAATACCTTGAACTCCTCAATAAGAATATGTGGTACAGCACTGCCTCCTAGCAAGATCATTTCGAAGCATGTAAAGTCACATTTCTCTCTTTCCCCGGGCTTCAACATTGTAGCAATCATGGTAGGACTAAGAACTGTGAATGTTGGCTGTAATAAAAATATTGAATGTTCTATTTATTTTTACTAACATTTTCAATCTCTGTTGGGAAATGTGGTGAGGAATAAAATAGAAAAAAAATTATTAGAGGGTGTAAATAACTGATTGACTGTCCGTGTGGTGATTTAATAAGAATACAATTCATCACAAGAATTTTGCCCGTTTGGAAAATTTTTGTTTTATAGAATAATTAATAAAAATGCAAACACAATTTTAGATAAAATAAAAGTTGTTAAGTAAAATTATACCAAATATTATTACATATATTTACTTATTACATATTACATATATTATGCTAGGTCTTCGGTGCAGTCAATCAGTTCGTTCATGTCGGCTTATATACGTCACACTGCTGAGCTCAAGCCTCTTTCACAATAGGAGAGAAATTGACCTTACTAGACCAGACCGGTTGGTGTAGGGTTTTATTTCGAGTTTTTCTTCTCGTGTACAGATGTTATAGGCGTAATATATCCCTTAGTCGTCTTAACGACATCCACGTGCAAAATAGGGAGTGGCGAATTGTATTCTTATTCCGTCAGCACACGGAATAGAAGGAAGGTTCTTACCTTATAAGTATTAATAAGATAATAGGCGTGTTCCAATGTCATAATAGCTGAAGTTTGAAGTCTTGTGTATCTTAATATTGGCGATACGACGAAGTTCATGATTGCTGTTAACCATTGAAGTGGTGAACCGATCAATGACAATCGAGTCGGTCCTGGAAACTGAGTATGTCTGTTCCTGAAGAAGGAATTGAATCTAATTATGAATAGAATTAAATAATGGAGGCCTAAGCATCATGAGATAGGTGTGATGAGGGAATAATAATGTAATGTTTTATTTCATCCCGGGTTTTGTAAGAAAAAAATACGGCATATAAACATATAACATCACTAAATATATAAAATCATCTCAACTCATGTACATGCCATTGTTGGATTCAAGCCTCCTTCATAATGGGAGGAAAATTAACCTACGATACCACGCTGTTTATAATGACTTTTCCTTAGTATAACATTTTTATTAATAAAATATAAATATAACTTATCAAAGGACGTGCAGCACAGATGCAAATGTTGAGATGGATGTGTGGCAAGACGAGAATGGATAAAATAAAGAATGAACGTGTAAGAGAAACCTTAAAACTTGCACCAGTAACGAAGAAGTTACGGAGTGAACGCTTGAACGTGGTATAGACATATAATAAGATGGGATGAAAGTAATGTTGAATTTTAAGTATAGGCGGGAAAGGCTGAGGAGAAAGGAAAGACCAACCAATAAGAGTAGGATGATGATGATCTTACCAAAAAACAGGAGTAACTGTTGCCAAGTTCTTATGAGTCACTGCCGCAGCCTTTGGCATACCAGTTGTACCACTCGTAGATATAAGAAATGCTTCCGTGTCAGCTGGATCAAAATCAGAGGGCCTAGAATAAAATTAAATAAGTAATCAAATTAAAGAGTTAAATATATATCATTATAATAGATACTCTGTAATGATCATGGGTGTTACATGAGATGATTCATGAATGAAAACAGAGCGCATCACTGCAAGATTTCATATCTTCTGTGATGTTCTCCACATTCATTCATAAATTATAACAAAATTCGATCCGTTTAGCCCACATAGTAGGAGGAAGCAGTTTCGGGAAAACAGAGGCGCCTCAGATCAATTAGTCTACCTTAACTTTAATATTTTTTTAAATACTGATTTTTTTTAAATAGGCACAAATGCCTACAAATTTTATACGAGCAAATGTTTATGACTGCTATTACAAACGTTAAAACTGCTATATGATTCTTACACAATTTTTTTTTATTATAAAATAATTAGAAAACAAAATGATTGAGTGAACTTACTTAAAATCCTCAACAGACGCATCATCTCCATATGTCTCCATAAATTCATTAAAGCTACATAAATAATCTCCCTTATCGAAGGTAACAATTTGGACGTTTGAGTTCAAGTTGTTTAATGTCACCTGGATATCTGGTGCCTTTTCGCTTTGGCAGAATATGATTTTTGGTTCACAAACTTTAAATGTATGCTCCAGTTCGTCTGAAAAAAAAAAATAATATGAACATCAAAGGGCATCAAATCTTCGTCTTCAGTGTTCAAGGTATCTAAAAACGTGCGTTTGGTCTTAAAATTAACAATATATAAAACTATTTCACGTGATATCAAACTAATATCATCTTCATCACTCTAATCTAATCCCAATTACTTGGGATAAAGGCAATATGTGTAGTTTTGGCTATAGTTTTATGGCCCACTGCGTACCTGATTTTAACCTTCCTCGGGCATATAATTGTTAACCAGACATCATCAAACGGAGTAAGGAGGTCAATATAATACTTTTAGTCATCTTTTGGAATATCTATGATTAAAGTAAGGGTTGACTGTAATCGTAGCCGCTATTACATAGTAACATGCGCATTTGGCGAAAGCCACAAAAACACCCACAACATTATGACTTGTCTTATAACGTTATCATGTCAAATTAATAACTTTTTTTAATGAATATCATATTTTTTTTTTTTATTGCAAACGGTGGCAAACGAGCAAACAGTACACCTGGTGGTAAGTGTTGCTGCCGCTCATGGACCTTTACAAGGCCGTTGCCTACCGCGAAGAAAGCGAAGGGAGTGTGAATGCGTGCATTGAGGCTCGGTGATACCAAGGGCACCACCAAAACCCTCCACACGCAATCACCCTCAGAAAGTTGGGCTTCCGGCTCTCTCGCTCACTGAACGAAGCGCAGTAACAAATTGCTACTACTCAGACGTCGATTTTCTGCGAGAGCATGGTACTGCCCCGGACGGACCGGCCCGCGGCTGTAGACAGATAACTGTCGACAGTGTGGTCCTACCACTCCTGAATAATTTCGTAATAAATATAATTATGGAATTAGTTTTAATTTAATAATTGCACAACAATAAGAGGATACTCGAATTTATAAATCAATATGAACTTTGTACTTAAATTATAATTACTATTCTATTCAATAATGAATATTATTGAAATTAAATTTCAATAATATTCTATACTTTGACTTAGATTTTTTTGATCATCTTAACTAGATGTTAAGTTAAAAATCTACGTCTAATTATAAATTTACCTAGTGGTAGGACCACACTGTCGACAGTTATCTGTCTACAGCTGCGGGCCAGTCCGTCCGGGGTAGTACTACGCTCTCACAGAAAATCGATGTCTGAGTAGTAGCAATTTGTTACTGCGCTTCGTTCGGTGAGTGAGAGAGCTGGAAGCCCAAATTTCTGAGGGTGTTTGCGTGTGGAGGGTTTTGGTGGTGCCTTTGATATCACCGAGCCTCAATGCACGCATTCACACTCTCTTCACTTTCTTCGCGGTAGGCAGCGGCCTTGTAAAAGTCCATGAGTGGCAGCAACACTTACCATCAGGTGTACTGTTTGCTCGTTTGCCACTGCTCGCAATGAAAAAAAAAGTTACAGATTTGTTTTATTAGTCATGATTTTTTTTGTTATTGCGAACGGTGGCAATCGAGCAAACAGTATACCTGATGGTAAGTGTTGCTGCCGCTCATGGACCTTTGTAAGGCCGCTGCCTACCGCGTAGAAAGTAAAGGGAGTGTGAATGCGGGCAATGAGGCTCGGTGATACTAAAGGTATCACTAAACCCACCCTCAGAAAGTTGGGCTGCTGGCTCTTTCGCTCACCGAACAAAGCGCAGTAACAAATTGCTACTACTCGGCCGTCGACTTTCTGCGAGAGTGTGGTACTACCGACAGGCAACTGTCAATAGTGTGGTCTTACCACTATAAAACTGATTTATAAATATTTCTTAAAAATTCATTGTGTTGGACCGCCACGATTCGTAGAAAAATTGTAATGAGAGTTACAAAGAATATTAGAGAAATAATTATTAGCATCAGTTCAATAATAATATTTATAACTTGAATTATCTAAATTTGTATTTCATTCTCATTTGGAACTGTTACGATAGCTACCCTGAGTTTAAAAAGTGTTGTAAAGTGGAAACGAGATTCGACCTAGATTGAAGAATTGAAAGAAACATTTACGATACAAATATAAAAGAACTGTTGCAAGAGGACACTGTGAACAATTCTGAATAAGTAAACATTCATAACATACAAATTAAAAATTAGATTAGGATTACTTTTAACTATGGAGTTTACACGAGTAAAATGATGAATGATAATGAAGTGAAAGAAATACTTTTATTGGAATGATGACAAGTAAAAATCTTTTGTAAAATGACATAAGCTCATCCATATACCTATGCTAAATCTAATACAACTGAGATCATCATTTTTATTTGCCACTCTTTATATAGAGATATTTTATGCCTATATAATGACTTTATTACCAATTTTAGTCAACAAACTTACTTATTGTTAATGTCCTATCAACAGCTGCTACAATCATCCCAACATACAAAGCCGCATAAACTGGTACAGATAAATCAATGTGATTTGGTGCCATAACCACGACGACATCACCAGTTTGAAACCCCATTTTCCTAAAACTGGTAGCGCAACGAACCGTTCTTTGGAGTAAAGAGCGGGCGTTCTCTGAATCATTTGTGGCGCCATCAATCTGAAATATGAAACTTGATCTAAATTCATTGTAACATAATCTCGTTCATCATTTTCCTCTACAATAGGAGGGAAATTGATCTATTACACCACGCAGGTCATACGTGTTAATATAGGGTTTTATTTCGAGTATTCTTTCTCTTCATTAGATGTTATCTACATATAAGAATTCCCTTAGCCGTCTTTTACGACAATCACGAATAAGAAAGGCGGATTTTGAATTGTATTCTTACTCCGCCACTGCTTTCGTATGTGAGTTGAGATGATGATAAAATTGAGTATGATTGTATGTGTTTGAGATTATAATTAATTTATTTATATCATGATGTAATCATTTTCTTTCAATACATAAATTACTCAAGTATTCCCTTTCTGGAGGATAAATGGAGAATGGGGAGTATATTCATTTTTACAATAAAGTTGGATAACGCCATATTAAGCATTTTAATTTCAACTATTTCAAAATAAGTCACAAGCTTGAAAGCTTAATAGTTTTTTTGAGCCGATACAGTTCCCTGACACAAACTTCTAAATATGTGCAGCCAAGCTCCTTAAACAATTTAGAATATCAACTAACAACTTTTATACAGTAACTATAACTATATCATGGCAGTCTAAGCTTGACTACTATATGTTAAGTAATCATGTTATTTTGAAAAGAGCTCTTCTGTCGTCCTAGATGGATTGGGCAGGGTGTGTCTATCTTATGGCCTACCCTAAAAAAAAAATAGTGTATTTGAGAAATAATTAATCATTTTTTGAGTGCATGAAATGTCACAAATAATCACTTGATTTTCTGCCAAGTCTACCCAATTCTTTTTCAAAAAAATCTTTTACACCTTATATATTAATAAGTTCTTGGAAGTATAAAGTTCTTACGTGAACTACAAAATCCAAATCATCCTTTAGACACTGAAAGATCATCTTGCCAATATGATGTCTATCTGACGGTATCCCTGACTCTGCCACAATGCGAGATGTGATCTCACTCAAATACCAGTTAAGTGCATCATTAGACATTCGTCGTAAAGTCATTTTGGGAGTATTTTACACCAAAATTTTCAAATTCTGTAATTATAAAATAAACACAACATTATTAAGATAGAATGGGATTGCAGTGGATGGGTGAATTATGGTTATAATTGCCACCAATCCTTAAATTTTAGAAACACTTAAGATAATGTAAATGACACATCGTTATCGATAGTCTATTACATTTACATCGATCGCCTTACGATGTATATAAAATTTAAACTTAATTTCAACATTTTAATCCAGCGGCTCTTATCTCAATTACGTTGGTAAGGGTCGACACACTATGAACTCTTCCTCCCTCATACCCTCATACATATCAAACAAGTTTTGAAAATAATTTAAAAACCGGCGCATGATATTAACGCGCGTTTGATATTAACGCTCCGTGGGAATGTAATTGTTACACAAATGGCATCAAATAGAGTTGGTCCAGAATCATGTAAAGTTCTTAGTCATCTTTAACAGCAACCACGAGTAATTTAAGCATTTGTAGTAGCTGTCACATAGCAAAAAGAAAAACTTGTGAACTTCGATTTTGTTTCCTACACATTGCTTTTGGTGTTACCTAAATTTAGTAGTTGTTAGTGGAAACTGACACGAAACATGTGAGAGGTGCCACACTAGCGGCCTTTTTTATGGGGCATGGTTGGCGTACCCACCGTCCGGCTCCATCCGGGGCGATGGATGAGCGGCGCGCGGACCCGTGACCCAGCGCATGAACATCGTGCCGACAATCCGCGGAGCAAGTCAACGGAGATGCTCCATCCCAAACGTAAACTGGGCGTCCGACAGATCGGGCCCAACCCCGACGACGTGCCCCTCGATGCGGGTAGCCAGCACTCTCTTCAGCAGCTTGTCCGCGTCGTTAAGCAGCACAATGGGCCTGAAGGGGACCGCCAACTTTCGGGATCACCAGTGGGACAGCCCTCTTCGGGGATAAACACCGCACACGGGGCATGCGTTAACGCATGGCGAATGCGGCCAGCCTCCGCGTCCACCCCGTCCTGGGTTGTTGAGAACAGCCACGAGTGCATGATGGCTGTCCCCGCCAATAGGTCCATACGACCCACAGCCCACCGCGAAAGTATAAGGCTTGCTGAGTACGTCTTTTTAACAATATAAAATTTTCTCTGGAAATATTTATAGCAATAACTAAATTTACTATGAACTGTTACAAGAATTTAAGCGCTACACTTAAATCCTTTTACATATATATACAAAGTAACAAGCATATACTTTCTTAAGCTGTAAGCATCGATCTATAGAGAATCGGGTGACAGACTTCGGCCGAAATTGAATTATCGCACACTTAGTGACTAATAACATCAAAAGATGTTTTGGTATTATATTTGCGTTACCAGTACCTTATTACTATTAGAGAGAATATTTAAAGGTAATATAGATCAAGTGCTACCTTTTTTGGTAAATTACACACCTTAGCTCTCCGATTGAAAAATGCTTTTATTTAACAAAATTTTGTTTGTTAGCAGAAATTTTCACTGCTGACAAGTATCACTACGAATGCACTGACACAAATGACGAATGAATATGATCTGAGTACTACAACCACAGTACGATAAAAGGCAAATTATTATGTGTAATACAATTGTATCCACCGGTCATATAATAAGTAGGCAATTGCCTTATTATACTTATGATATAGCAGAAACTAGTAAAGATTGTGGCACAATGAGCTTAATTTTTATCGGTTTTTCTATAAATTACTATTCATTAAAATGCTATTAAGCCTGATCTAATGATATTTTAATGAATATCATTAGATCAGGCTTAACAGCATTTTAACTAAAGTTTTTTCAAATTAAATTTTGCAAATTATTTGCTTATTATATGTATGGATTTTTAAGTAGTTTTATGAATTTATGTAATTTATATTTGGTAGTTTTCTATTAAATAGCTTTTTGTACTTACAATAATTGTGCACACCTCATAACGTGAAGTGTTTAAGGTAGCGCTTTCCTCTAACTTTATCAGGACCAAGTAATGGCTCGAAATAAAATGTCTTTTTGCCGTGCCTATTGTTCTTGTAGAATAAAATGGATATATGCAAGTTAAGAAAAAACACTCGTCTTACCACTTTGATATATTTAAACGATATTTATTTTATTTAGAGTAAACAATCTTATTTCAATAAGGTTGTTTACTGAAAGTAACATGGACGTCCACAAATTTGTATATATGGATCTAATGATTACGTCGGTAAAACTTAGCGTATTCAGACAATTTTTTCTTTATCAGCTTTAGAATTTTAAATGACATCGCCATTAAGGCTGCTGAATCTTTGCAAGGCATATGTGCACGTGATTTTCACTCCATTGTAAACATCGGATTAATTTCAAACTTTGCACATTTGTCAAGGACCGGTGACAATGTAACAATTTAAACAGTTTGTCCCACTATCCTTACACATTTCATTTTATATCCGTAGCTGAGATTTTGGCTGAAATTTAAATGTCGTCATCCCTACTTTCTGCAACGCACTTTTAGTTCAGTTATCTACAAAAGCATATTTTTTAGATTTTATAACTATTCTAATTATATATTCTAATTAATATACATATGTGTACTTTAGTCAGGTTTGTTTACAACGAATCCACAGCGTGTGAAATGCTATGAAATTTGAACGTATATATTATATTTTTCTGTTGTTAATTTTTTGCAATTACTTTAACTTTTGAATAATGACGTTCTTGGATAAGTCAAGAATTGTTTTATCGTGATGTTTCCGCCACGCAACACCTGATTTCCCAGCATTATTTCAACGATAAGGCCAATACGACAACAAAACGACAGTTTTAGTATTTTATAAAATCCAAAAACTTGATGACCCTCAAGCCTTTAAACTTTATTGGATTTGTTGTCAATGATGCAGGATTGATTATTTCTAGCCGAGGCCGTAGGTGACCGGACCGGGGATTTCGGTCCATCACCCGCAGAGAGGCTGACCGCACGACAGTGACCCACATCCTGGACGTCGAAAGGAGAGGATACCTCGGAAGGTATTCCGTCGGGTCGACCACGGAGGACAAGGAACTTGGTACCGGTGATCAGTTCAATGACGAATGAGACGTGCTGCGGTGAATTATGGGGCCACGCGACGCCTCTCTGTCGCCCCGGACGGAGCCGGGCGGCGGATACGCTGACCATAGCCCACCCAAAAAAAAGGATTGATTACTTGCGGTGCTAGCGAATATGGCGTTTAATTGTCCTTGTTGACTCAATTCAAATAATTGTTCGCTTACTTTTGTTGTTGATGTTATTGTAGATGTTGTTGTTGTTGACTTTTGATTGAACATTCAATCCCGGATTTTATTATTAAATGTAGTAATTTATCATCATTTTTCTTACATTTTATTGTAGGGATAGTGCACTGATAAATATCCAATAAAATGTTAATATAAAACCAATATCAAGAAGACAGATTTTAGTAATTCTAATTTTTTTCATATCAATTATGATTTATTTTAGGTTATTTTTTAATTTTAACGTCTGCAGAATACAATATAATAGGTTTTTAGTTTTTTGGTTTATAAGAATGAAATGAGTGTTAATAAGTATGTGGTTTTGAATTTACCGATAATGTTACACTTTTATTAACCCAATTTCAAAATTATAGGTACCTTAGATATATTGCAGAATATTTTTTTATTTAATATCTTTTCAATCAATTCATTTTTATTTGTTGTGTTAAAACTTTTTGAGGCGCGACTAGCAGTTAACTGAATGCCTTCGAAAAGAAATGTGTTAGGTCGGAAACATTGTTCAATACAAAAATGACAATGAAATTTCTGCTGCCATGAGAAGCTCGGGTCGTTTTAACAAAAATATATTTCGTTCTATCGCTTTGGAGGATGGACGAGATTTGGTAACTAGATACGAACGTGATTAAGGCATCATAAACAATAATCAGGAAAAAGGGTCTAGCCAACCACCAGACTCTTTAGAGACATCTTATAATGTTTTATATACAATCACACTTAATAGCAACATATTATTCATAATAGGGTGGATATCTTCGAATCCAAAAATACAGGAATAAATGTAGTACGATCTTTTTGAGTTATTTGTGAATTACGAAAAAAACACAAAAAACAACAACAACAAGAAATCGAATGATTTCATAAGAGAAAAGGGGATAATCATATTCTTGGAAGGAATTATTTCAAAGTCATTTCTGTCTAACTAATCATCAAGTAAACAAGGTGAATGAGATAGTTTTGGATGCCACTTAAACATTATGATACAAAAAAATTGTTACTATGGGATAGAATAGGAAAATAAAAATAAAGAATCCCATGTTTAATGACTAGGGCTATATCTCCATACCTACCACAGACACGTGTAAATAAGCCATTCAAACATGAATTTTTTGGGATCAAATAAAATATATTCTAGAAGCTTTTTATCTAAATTATTATGGTTTGAAAATCTCTAATATATACTTAACTTAATAGTATGTAGCTATACTCAATCGCACTTGTATAACGACTGATAAATATAAAATAAATATAAATCAGTTATCGTGCGATAGTGACAATGCTCTACGAAGCCGAAATTAACCTCTTTTCAAAGATTGATGTGCAATATTTATTTCCATTTACTGCATTTATTCAATAATAACTGTACAAAATTATATAGGGTTTGCTTGAGTGTACCATATAAACTATTAATAATGCTAAAATAATATTGATAATGGTTAATTTATTACTTACCATTTTGTAGCATTATTATTGCTACTTTTGATATCAATGTGACGAGAGTTGTACCACATCTTGGCTTATTCGTATTCACCTACTATTCAATATTATTTAAAGCCATTGTAGTTTATTGAGCTAAACTCTGAATTATTTGCATTACTACATGCTAAAATAAAATATACATGGACTAGAAGAGCCGTGGGAATAAAATTCAATGTATTCCCCCAGTGGGACCATTATTAGATGATTTATTATCTAAATAACTATATTATATAATTTAATATACAGATGTCATTTAAGATTGTTATATGATTACAGTGTATTTCGGTTATAACGACGGCGGAGGGACCACTTTAATGTCGTCGCTATATCCGAAGGTCTCTATAGCCGAAATCAGTTTTTCTTTATGAGGAAATGTATGTCTGGGAGACATAGTTTAAGAAACACTTCACTCACTGGAAATAGCTACTTAACTGATTCATAATTTTAACTTCGCGCACATGCTAAGTAACGCTAAACACAAACAAAGCATTTGACCATCTGCGAATGTAAACAAAGGATAATCCTACACACAAACAAAGTATTTGACCATCTGCGAATATAATCAAAGGATAAGAAAGCTTAATAGTTAAAGCAGCTGTTACGAATGAGACTTTGTGCCTTTGCCGACTCAGTCGCAACATCCGCAAGGAATAATAAAATAAAAGGAATTTCTAGAAATCTGTCCCAAATAGTTCATAAAAATAAGTCGGTATACCCGAATTAGGCGTTATATCCGGAGTCGTTATTACCGAATTAAATTCCTACGAAAGTATGCTTTAAATTCTAGGGTCACAAGTTGGACGTCGCTATAACCGAAAAGTCGTTACAACCGAGGTCGTTATTAATGAAATCCACTGTATTTAAAAAAGTACTAAAAATTATTATAAATCTGTAACTTTCTTATCAACGTCTTGAACTTATCCCAATTAGTTGATTACTCCATTTCTATCAAAATTTTTTCTATCAATGTCATTTTACAGTAATCCATCCATCTTTTATTGAGTTTTCCCTTGCACCTTAAGACTTCGACAATGATATTTAAAACTCTCCTCATAACATTTCGTTCATTCTGTCTCATCATATATTAATATCATTTCAGGCGTACACTCTCTAACTTTTCTTTCACTGACACAACTTCCAAACTTTCTCGTATATTACTTTATACATAAATCCACAATTCATTATTAATCTATTAATATTATTCAATATATATATATAAACTATAGATATTGTACTTCAAAAATAAATCTCCGAAACCATGAAATTGGTTTTCAATTAAAATCCATGACCGTAGGTACATATAGTTGATACCTGTTTGAAGATTATGATAGCTTTCGCCTTTAAATCTGAAAAACGGTTGACCCTGCAAGTCAATCCTGGATCTGCCCGCTATACTCAAGTCTATAACGTTTACAGCTTTATAAAATTGTAAATAGAGCTTAATATCAAACTTGCTATGGTCTTTGAGATCAAAGCTATTTTTCTACACATTGTTTGTTTTTGATATCTCACGAACGAATCAACCGATTTTGAATTAGTTTGATCGAAACTTACCTACATCACACGCGTATAATTTTCGAAAATCGAGATGATAACTGCCCGCCATTTGTTATTATATGTTTTTAGGGCTCTGTACCCAAAGGGTGGACAAGGAGTGTGGTGGTGCTGTTCTTCAAGAAGGGTGACAAAGCTCTTCTAGAGAACTACAGACCCATCTCACTCCTGAGCGTTGTTTATAAGTTGTTCTCGAGGGTCATTACCAATCGACTCTCGCGCAAGCTCGATGACTTCCAGACGCCCGAACAAGCCGGCTTCCGAAAAGGCTATAGCACCATAGACCATATCCTCACGCTTCGGCAGATTATGCAAAAGACTGAGGAGTATAATCGGCCCCTGTGCTTAGTGTTTGTGGACTATGAGAAAGCCTTTGATTCAGTCGAAACTTGGGCGGTGCTGCAGTCCCTTCAGCGGTGCCAAATCGACTATCGCTATATCGAAGTGCTGAAGTGTTTGTATAGGAACGCCATAATGTCAGTCCGTATCCGGGATAGGAGTACGAAACCGATCCAGTTGCAGAAAGGCGTGAGACAGGGAGATGTCATCTCTCCGAAACTGTTCACTACTGCACTGGAAGATGTCTTCAAGCTCTTAGACTGGACTAGACTCGGCATCAACATTAACGGCGAATACATCACTCACCTTCGATTTGCGGGCGATATAGTCGTTATGGTAGAATCCATGGAGGACCTTGGTACAATGCTCAATGATCTCAGCAGGGTATCCCAACTAGTGGGTTTACGAATGAACATGGACAAGACGAAAGTCATGTCAAATGCCCATGTTATTCCTGTACCGCTTAGTTGGCAATGCGATTCTTGAAGTTCTCGATCACTATGTTTACCTAGGACAAACAATCCAGTTAGGTAGATCCAATTTCGAGAAAGAGATCAGCCGACGAATCCAACTCGGTTGGGCAACGTTCGGGAAACTTAAGAGGATCTTCTCGTCCAACATACCTCAGTGTCTGAAAACACAGGTCTACGACCAGTGTGTGTTACCAGTGATGACTTACGGCTTGGAAACGTGGTACCTAAATGTAGGCCTCATATCGAGGCTCAAAGTCGCTCAGCGTGCTATGGAACGGGCTATGCTCGGGATTTCTCTGCGAGATAGAATCCGAAATATGGCAATCCGCAGAAGAACGGGTGTAACCGACATAGCACGAAGAATTAGCACGCTGAAGTGGCAATGGGCAGGCCACATCGCTCGACGAACCGATAACCGCTGGGGAAGAAAGGTTCTCGAGTGGCGACCACGTATCGGACGACGCAGTGTAGGACGAGCCCCCACTAGATGGACCGATGACCTAGTGAAAGTCGCTGGGCGTCGTTGGATGCAGGCGGCATAGGACCGCATATTGTGGCACAACATGAGCGAGGCCTACGTCCAGCAGTGGACGGCAATAGGCTGAAATGATGTTGAAATGATGACCCAAAGGGTAAAAACGGGACCCTATTACTAAGACTTCGCTGTCTGTCCGTCCGTTTGTCTGTCCGTCTGTCTGTCACCAGGCTTATCTCAATAACCGCGATAGCTAGAGAGTTGAAATTTTTACAAATTATATATTTCTGTTGCCGCCATAACAACAAATACTAAAAACAAAATAAAATAAATATTTAAGGGGGACTCCCATACAACAAATACGATTTTTTGCCCCTTTTTTACTCAATGGTACGGAACCCTTCGTGCGCGAATCCCACTAGCACTTGGCCGATTTTTTAAGTTCCTTTGATTTTTATATCAGGCAGTGAAAAATAGTTTAATGCCGAATATAGATAAATACTATGTGTGTCCCAAACCTTGTTCTAACAAACTATTGAATCATTTATGCATCCCCTATGAATTATTTGTGCGGTAATGATACATCCTTATATTGAAATTACTAGCGACTTAAACTGCCCACATACTATGGGCGTACATAGAAAATGTAAAATCAATTTTATAACCTTGGTACTATTTATGAAGGACGAGATAGTTTCGCGATGAATTTTTAAATATGATTTGTATCTACGAGTTATAAGAGTGATAGGATGCTACCTCTGTAGCGGACAATGCTAAATCAGGATTCATCATGGGTTCATCCACCTACTTACTGCCAGGTGTATAACGAGTGGGCTGTCTATTGCCTTATACGGTAGGTATACGATATCACTAATCATACTTAATATGCATCTGATGTTGGACTTGAGAACCTTGGTTTCATGTCTGAGGCATTAAGACCCTCAACTGCTGCTGGTGAAAAGATTTGCGACAGAATAGGATTTTTTCCAACTGGTACAGGTCCAGTTATAATGCAATCAAAAATATATCAGCATGGTAGTTATCAACATTCTGCTCTTTTTCCATTTAGTCGGGTTCAACTCAATGTAATATTCTTTCTTTATTGCAAAAGTTATTGGCAATATCTAACCTAACCATTTCATCAGTACTGGCTACAAGGCCTCGACGGTCCTGACACCGAACAGAGGCCTCTTCAGCTGGACTGTCCAGCGGGCAATGACGTCTCGGCTCTCACGCCGAGCCCCTGTTCAGCAAACAAAGGCTCAGTGGCGCCGCCCACTCATCGACCGTCCACCCGCGATCTGCGCCCGTGTCCGCCCCCACGCCGTGGACTTGGCGTTGAAATCCCCCAACACGTAGACCTAATGGTAAGAGTAGCTGCCGCTCATGGACCTTTATAAAACCGCTGCCTAGCGCGAAGAAAGTGAAGGGAGTGTGAATGCGTGCAATGAGGTTAGGTGACACTAAAGACATCACTAAAACCCACCACACGCAAACACCCTCAGAGAGTTGGACTGCCGGGTCTCTCGCTCACCGAACGAAGAGCAGTAACACATTGCTAAGTACTTGGAAGTAGATTTTCTGCGAGAGTGTGGTACTACCCCGTACAAACCGGCCCGCGAGTGTAGACAGACAACTGTCAACAGTGTGGTACCACATACATATAAGGTCAAGGGCGAGGATGGCCATGGCGTGGAGGCGACGATTGTCACAGAGCCGTCGGTGCGAACGGCTGATGTTGATGAAATTTTTTGTGCATGTTCAAGGGGATTCGAGAATGGTTTAGATTCACAATTGGACCTAGTAGGTGGCGCTTATGTAATTGAACAGAACAATGTCTGTTAGGTCAGCTAGTGTTGTATAAATTTATATAAAAACTTATACAATATTTTTAAATAAAGTAGTAAATATTACTGCAGTGCATTATGCATTTACAATTATTGTACTCCGTGTAGTGACGGAGTAAGAATATAATTCACCACCCCCTATTTTGCCCGTGGGTGCCGTGAAAGACGACTAATATGCATATCACAACTATGGAAAAGATGGAAAATTTGAAATAAAATCCTGTACTAACGCGTCTGACCAGCGTCGTATAGTAGATCACTTTCTCTCCCCTTGTGGATGGAACGGTAGGATATATGAGCTGTGATGATGATGATGATAATAATGCATTTAGAACTGGTATCAAATGCTTATTCTCCGCGTGGTGATGGAGTAAGAGACGACTGAGGGTTGTAATATGAAGATAATACATATACAGGATGTATCAGGTTATGGGGCAGCTGTTCGAGTATGTTGTAGTTTAACGGTCATAGATCGTAATTAGAATGTACATTACACAAAAAACAATATAACATAAAAGTTATAGTGATTTAAAAAAAATGTGTCTAAGAGTCTACGCCTTAAATGTTACGTATTATGTAGGCATGTACAGACAAAATACATGTAGGCATGTAAAGCTTCGCCAGTATAATTTCATTCTCCAGGCCCACAAGAAGTACTTGGGCCTGGTGCTCGACGGGCATTTTTGGTTCCGGGAGCATCTCCATCGACTTGTTCCCCGGCTTGTCAGCGCGGCGTCCGCCCTTTCGCGGCTGATGCCGAACGTGGGCGGACCCAGCGCTACGTGCCGACAGCTGTACGTGGGGGTGATCCGGTCGATGGCCCTGTACGGCGCACCGGTGTGGGCGGGGTCCCTGACCGTCCGGCTGCGGGCCCTCTTGAGGCGACCACAGAGGGTCATGGCGATCAGGGCCATACTTGGTTACCGCACGGTGGCGACGAAGGCAGCGTGCCTCCTGGCCGGAACCCCCCCGTGGGACCTGGAGGCGGAGATGCTCGCCGACATTTATCGGCGGGTGTCGGAGACGCGCGCCCGCGGCGGTATGGTCTCCATCAAAGAGGTCACCGCCTGGCGAGTCGACGCCCGCCGGGAAGTCATTGCCCGTTGGGCAGTCCGGCTGGAGAGTTCTCGGTACGGTGTCAGGACCGTCGAGGCCTTCCGGCCGGTGCTGATGGAGTGGTTGGAGCGGACGCACGGGGTGCTTTCCTTCCGACTGGTGCAGGTGCTTATGGGGCACGGTTGCTTCGCGGAGTACCTGCACAAGATTGTCAGGAGGGAAAGCATACCGTCCTGCCACCACTGCAATTGCGACGAGGACACGGCGCAGCACACGCTCGAGGTGTGTGCTGCGTGGGAGGGGGAGCGCCGTGAACTCGTCGCGATTATCGGTGCCGACCTGACGCTGCCGACCATCGCCAGGGAGATGCTTGACAGCGTCAGGAACTGGGACGCGGTCGCTGCCTTCTGTGAGGCCGTAATCTCACGGAAGGAGGCGGCGGATCGTGTGCGAGTAGAGCTCCTATCCGGCGACACGTTCCGCCGCCGGCGACTCGAGCGGCGTAGGCGCGAGTATCTGCGCCTAATGCCGCCCTAGCCGAGGCCGCGGGTGATCGGACCGGGGAATTGTCCGTCACCCGCAGAGAGGCTGACCGCGCGACGGCGACCGACGTCCCAGGACGTCGAGAGGTGACGTTACCCGAAAGGGTATTCCGTCGGGCCGACCACTGACGACAAGTCACATCTGCTCCGGTGGTCGGCCCAACAACGAGGTGACGTGGGTGCGGGTGGGTTGCGGGCCCGCGCGCCGTCCTTTCATCGCCTCGGATGGATTGGACCGCGCGTGCGCATACCATAGCCCACCTATAAAAAAAAAAGTATAATTTCATTCATTCATACCTAGAATTGCGCAAACGTTTCTATGACATCGTAGGTTGTACCTACGATCGCGCGAGCGGTCAACGGCCATAGGCCGATCAGCTGTTTTAAAGCGAAGTTTGTTTTGCTTATGTGAATGTAATCATTGATTTATTCAATTTCTAATGAACATTTAACAAAGTATGAGTATGTTGCGTATTAAGTATCATTGACTTTATACATTTCAATCAGTTTTACACGAAAAAACGATGACAAAATTGAAAACTTTACATGTCTCTAATTCCTTAACGAATCGATATTTTTCGTTCAAATTTTTTTCATGGGTTCCTACCACCATTGCCTAGCTTTTGACCAGCCCTATAACCTGATACACCCTGTATAAGAGGAGGCAAACTTGAAATAAAACCCTATACCTAGTTCACAGCACCTAGCACGATTATTTGCGTAAAGGTATTTTTTATTTTTATTTATTTATTTAAGGTCGCTGAAACATCTGGGTCATTAACGATCCCTGATATACACATTATATCAACTTATAATAATTAATTAGTTTAAGGTATTCTATAGTTGCTTCTACGTTATATAAACAGTCTTTTAGAGTTTTGGGGAGATTAACATGCAATCTTTCTGTATTGTACATTTGACATTCAACAAGTAAATGTTTGACCGATAGGTCACTGTCACATCTTGTACATTTCTTTTTATTGGCCTTAGTAATTAGGTGAATGTGAGTTACATTGCAATGTCCTATTCTCAACCTATTCAATACAATCTGGTCTCTCCTATTATTACAGGTAGTTTTATTTTTGTCAAAAACTGATTGCCTTATCTCATATAATTTACTACTATTATTTATTGCCCAACAGTTGTTCCAGAGCCTTTTTACACTAAGTTTAAGATATTTTTTTAGGTCTTGGACATTGGAAGTAATATAATCATACTGTTCCCCCCTCATAGGTTCTTTAGCTTCGGCGTCTGCTTTCTCATTCCCGAGAATGCCTTGATGGCTAGGTATCCAGAATAATTTTACAATGTAATTATCATTAGTAAGGTTAATTAAATCTCCTTTTATTGAATTTATTAAAGAATTATTGTTGAGCGTATTTGAAGTTGCTATGAGAGTTGACATTGAATCAGAAAAAATAATATGTTGTTTTGTACTTGAAACATTCCTAATTATTTCTAGACATTTCAGGATACCTACAGCTTCACATGTAAAAATATATGAATAATCCTGTAGTCTGAATTTATAACTATTTTTTTTCTAATACAATGGCACACCCAGTGGCGTAGCGTGGTGGGTGCCAGGGGGCCATGGCCCCGGGCGCCATAGGAAAGGGGGCGACGGATAAGGAACAGAACGAAAATATTACATTGCATGATTGAGAAAAAAATACTTATTCCAAATCAAGTCCGCAAGTCTTCCCAAACGCGAACGAACCAATAAATGACTGCGAGTAAGTACTCACTCGATTCAATCAAACAAAACAATAACGCTACAATACATTACGCGAAGACTTTGGATGATGGGAAGCAAATGCTCTGTATAGAACTAAAAGTAAATTATTTTGTTACTGTAAATACTTACAAAGTATTTATTAATTTTTTGTTTTTTTGAAAAAAATAAAAATACATATTTTTATTTCTTCGGGAACATCATCGAACAAGTATCCTGTATACTTGTCAATCAATATAATCAAAGATAAATTAAATTGGAAAAAAAATTCTTTTCAAGATTGATTGTTGATTGTCAATGTTTTTGTTGTTCGTGATAGATATCTATCTGTTATATCTGTTATACCTACTTCCATATACCTACCATGTTTTTTAAACCTAGTCTAATCAATAAAATGACATTAGCAGTAATACTGCCTACTACCTATTGCAATTATTTGGTCACCTATAAATTGTGCTAGTAGTATAGTATAACCGGCTGAGATTTAAATCGACTCGACATACCACCTATTCAATCTTTACATCATGACTTATTAAATTAACAGTTGACTTTTATTTGAATAATTTATATATCTTATTTTTTGTGAAGGGAATTCTAAAATTTTAAGTCGGTAAAATCTAACGATTTAAAACTTTGAAATAGATGTAACACTTGTCTAATAGATAAATAATTAAAAAATAAGGTGAAAGTAAGTTTCTCTGTGTTTGTTACTTACTTCTCGGCTAAGACCTCATCAGGCGCAGCTACTCGCGCCTGGGCCGCCTAAGTTACCGGTGGTGGATCGTGTCACCGTAGAGGATTTCCTTACGCGCACGCTCCGCCGCCTCCTTCCGTAATTACCTACTACCTCACAGAAGGCGGTGACCGCGTCCCAGTTTCTGACGCCGTCGAGCATCTCCCTAGCGATGGTCGGCAGCGTCAGCTCGGCATCGATGACTGCGACGTGTTCACGGCGCTGCTCTGCCCACGCGGCACACACCTCGAGCGTGTGCTGCGCCGTGTCCTCGTCGCAATCGCAGTGGTGGCAGGACGGTATGTTCTCCCTCCTCACGACCGTGTGCAGATACTTAGCGAAGCAACCGTGCCCCGTCAATACTTGCACTAGTCGGAAGGAAAACACCCCGTGCCGCCGACCCAACCACTCCAACAGCATCGGCCGGAAGGCCTCGACGGTCCGAACACCATACCGAGGACTCTCCAGTCGGACTGCCCAACGGGCAATGATGTCGCGGGTGTCGGCCCGCCAGGCGGCCAGCTCTTTCATCGAGACTATGTCGCCTCCCTATCGCATCCACAACACCCGCCGCTAGAGTCCGGTGAACTTTTACGCCTCCAGGTCCCACGGGGAGTCCCGTTCAATACGCACGCTGCCTCCGTGCGGTAACCGCGTATGGCCTGACCGCTATAGGCCTAGGTTACCATGGAATTAGTATCTCTACTTCATCATCATCTTGCTCTTATCCCAATTACTTGGGGTCGACGCAATATGTCATCTGTTTTGACATATTGCAAAAAGTTTCGGCAATGACTTATATGACCGGCCGCCTGCCTGACGTCAACCCTCCTTGGGAATGTAATCGTTGACCCAAATGGTACCAGATGGAGTTGGTCCGGGTCAATCTAGGGCTCTTAGTCGTCTTTTACGACACCCACGAGCAAAGCAAGGGTTGGTAGTATTCGAAGCCACTACCACACAGCTATCTCTACTTGTGTATTTTTAATAAAAAAGGTATGTAAATATAATAATATGTCTCCTAATACGTCGGTGTCGAAACTTTTTGAGAATTATAATATACGTTTATATAAATCCTTACTAATATTATAAATGCGAAAGTAACAATGTTTGTTTGTTACGCTTTCACGCTTAAACCACCAAACCGATTTCAAAAATTCTTTCACCAATAGACAGCTATAATATCAGGGAGTAACATAGGCTATATTTTATCCCAGTGTCCCCACGGGAACGGGCACTACGCCGCGGGTAAGGCGACTGAAACCGAAGCGAAGCGAGGGCGGGTCGCTAGTAGAAAATAAACGTTTCGTGTTTCAGAGCATTTTCATCACGAAGGAAGAAATTTTTTGGCGGGGTGTCCCTGCATGGCCTGCGCCTATGTAAGAGGTGGAAAACTCGAAATAAAACCATATAGCAACCTGTCTGACCAGCATGGTATAGTAAGATCAATTTATCTCCTATTATGGAGGAGGCTCGAGCCCAGCAGTGAGTGGGGAATGTTGAACCGAATGAATGAATTTGAACCGAAATGATGATGAAATGAAAATAATAATAAAAAATATTATATTTTCTTATTTCTTAAAGCTTATCTCTACCTAATCCACTAGTAGGTCCATTGAATATAATGGTTAATCTTTAAATGACTTATAATTAAAATAGGAAGCGGCGAAATTTTGGTGGGCCCCGGGCGGCGAAAAGCCACGCTACGCCACTGGGCACACCCAGTTTTGCCATCAAGAACAGACCCATCGGTATAATACTGTTTGAAGTCTGAATATTTCTCTATGATTTCATAAAAAAGGTTTTTATAAATATAATGAGGGGTAGTGTCACGGGGATTGTTATAGGCTAGTTCCCAAAAAATTGGAAGTTCTATTTTATTCCATGGTGGGGTTTGGAGTGCTTACGCTTAAAAACAGGAGGGAGTTTTAAATTAATTTTTTTTAGATATTTTTTTACTCTCCTAGTTTTAAGGGTAAAGAAAGAGTAGGTCTAAGTTGGTATTCTAAATCGGATGGTCCCGGGGATTTTAAGATAAATGAGTCGTTATTATTAGCTATATGTTTGATAGCATATGTAAGGCACAGTTCTTTTCTCCTTAACATTAGAGACATTTCGTTAGCTTCGACAAGAATACTATTTATTGAGCTAGTTCTGAAGGCTCCTAAACTTAGTCTTAAGCAGGTATTATGAATACTTTCCAAAAGTTTTAAAATGGTAGGAGAAGCAGAGTCATATATAACAGAACCGTAATCAATTTTTTGTAGAATCAGTGCTTTATAAGTGTTTTTAATGCATTTACTATCTGAATCCCAATTAGTGGATGATAAAATTTTAATGAAATTCATTCTAATTATTATAACATTTAGACTTTAATTTCTTTATGTGTGTAACCCAGTTTATTTTTGGATCAAAGGTCAGACCTAGGATTTTAAGTGTTTGTACTTCTCTAATTTTATGATTATTAATTGTTAGGCGAATTGATGCTTTATTTTTGTTATTAGATAATATCATAGTCTCAGATTTTGTTTCTGAAAATTTACATCCAGTATGTCTGCACCATTCACTCAATTTATCTAATGTATTTTGTTCAGTAGTAAGAGTTCTTCAGTATGTTTAATACTATTACTGCTACATAATATGGTCAAATCATCTGCGAATAAATATCTCTTCACCGGTCTTTCAATAACATCCAGTATATTATTAATCGATATTAGAAAGAGGATAATACTCAAGACTGACACTTGCGGTAGTCCGTTTTCTATTTGAAGAGGATCAGATAAGATGTTGTCGATCTTGACCTGTATGATTCTATTTGTTACAAAGTTTATAATAAAAGCAAGGACCTTTTAAATTGTACTGTTCTTGAAGTAAAATAACCCTGTGTTTTCATACCATTTCATAGGCTTTCTCCAGATCTTTTATTTCATTTTTTAGGTAGGATAAATGATCTAAGGTTGACCTAAATTGCCTAAATCCAAACTGGAATACTGATATTATTCCATTGTATTCTAAATACCATCTTAATCTATTGCTTATAATTTTTTCTAACAATTTGGTTACAGGTTAGAGATATAGGCCTATAATTTGATGGTTGGGTAGCAGTTTTGCTCGGTTTTAAGATAGGTATAATAATAGCCTCCCTCCACTGATCATTGAATACTTGATTTGACCAGATATAGTTAAAGATGTCTATAAGACGTTCAAGAGCCAAAGGGGGTAATTTTTTGATCATCGTGTTCGATATGTTATCGGGACCCGGACTTGATGAACCTAGTTGGTGTACAACTAGCTCAAGTTCATGTAGGGTAATATTTTCGTTTATTGAGTTACTATTGTCTTGTAGTTTATTAATTACGCCATTAGTGCTTTCTATGTTTTTTCTATTCTAAAAATTCCTGAGTGTAATTACTAGAACTAGATTTTGCTACAAAAGCTTTGGCTCATAAATCGGCGTTGATTTTAGGATTACAGCTTAAAACGTCTTCATTATTGTTTAAGATTATTGTTTGTTTTTTTCTTCTGTGTCCCTCTATAGAATTAACTTGTTGCCATATAGTCCCTAACGGTGTGTAGCTATTAGTTGATTTAATGAAATTTGCCCAACTTGCCTTTCTATTGTCTTTAAATAATCTCCTAGTTTTAGCTCTTTTTTTTTACGGTATTCAATTTTCAGTAGTTCTTCTTCTTGATTCGGCTGTTCATCGGGTTGTCTTTTTCTTCTTTCCTTCATAAACTTTCTATATGCTTTTTTAGTTTATTTTAGCGATGTAGCACATTCTTCGTTCCACCATGGGACTTGTTTCTTTTTTAATTTTCCAGTAGTTTTTGTTATACTTTTTGCGGCTACATTGATTATTATTTCATTAAATTCGTCTACTATATCGTTAAAAATTATTCTATTGGATATGTTTAGTTTATCTAATTCTTTAATCTTACATTCTATATCAAGTTGAAAGTTAGACCAATTAGCATTCTGATATTTCCAATATTGTGTGGTATTATGCACAGTGGAGCTGAAGGCTATTTGCGATGTAATAATAATAGGAAAGTCATCTCTATCATAAAGATCTTCTAGTGCATTCCAATCGAAATAAGTTGATATACTTCGCGAAGTAAAAGATAAATCGATATTGCTGGTGCGACCGTTACTGCTATTAAAATGTGTAGGTTTTTGAGAATTAAGGAGGATAATACTATCAAAACTGTCCAGCCAATTTGCAATTATTTTACCTCTTACATCACAGTGATGTGAATCCCAATAAAAGTGGTGACCGTTTAGATCTCCCATTATAATAAAAGGCGTGGGGAGCTGACTCAGTAAACAGTTCAAGTCATTTGCATTAAAGGAACAACTATTAGGTAAGTATATGTTACACAATGTTATAGAGAGAGGGAATTTTATTTTTATTGCAATTACTTCTAAAGGACTATTAATATTAATTATTTCAGGGAATGTGTGGGACTTAACATAAGTGGCCACTCCACCACTAGCTATACTGCCATGTATGCGGTTTTTATAAAAGTGGTCGTAATTTTTTATCTTATCACAATAATTATCTTTAAAGTTTTAGTCTCTTGTATACAAAAGCATAAAGGATTAATTTCATTTAGTAAAAGTTGTATATGTTCGAATCTAGTGCGAAACCCATTTAAATTCCACTGAAAAACTTTCATAATAATAAATTATAACTAAATTATGTGATTAAATATAAAGTAAAAAAAGGGTGTGTATATATATATATATATATATATATATATATATATATATATATATATATATATATATATATATATATATATATATATGTGAGTAATTTAGATGGTATTCCTTGTTTTTATCTCCTGGAGTTTTCTAGCAAATCTAGCACATCTATTTTTAAGGTTTTTATTCATCTTGGGATGGAGGTGTAGGCACATGCCAATTAATGCATCAATATTTTCTGTGTAGTCGTTGATCACTTCTTGGATATTCTGTTTATTACGGGCTTTATCTACGAGACTAATAAATTGATCCAATGTCAAGGGAAACAAGTGTTGGGATTCTTTTACTTCTATCTTGATATCATTCCAAACTTATTCTTCTGATCTATTATCCATGGTTTTCGATTTCTTTTTGACGGATTTAACCTTAAACGGTTCTTCTTCAACGGAGTAGTTACTGTCGGTATCTTCTGTATAATGACTCACTGGTGGGATTCATTCATGTTAAGATCAGTTTGGTTTTGGTCGAGTTTTGATTGGGCGGATGTGGAGCTTGAGAGTAATCGTTTAAGGCCCTTATTGCATTCTAATTGATTGCAGGAAGAGTTGATGTTTTGAGTTTTGGTTTTTCGAATTGAATTTTAAGGTAGTTAGAAATATCTTTACTTGTGTATTATTTGGTGACGGTGTAGAATTTTGTAGTTTATTTTGTGGACAATATTTTGCAGAATGACCCATTCCATTGCATAAAAAACGTTGCATTGATTCGTTTGTAATGCATATCCAGTAGTTAGTGTCATCGTAATTAATTTGCATCGATTCTGGTAATATTTTTCACCCTCCGGGGACACGTATAGTTGGCGTCGAAAACTCATAATATGTGAAAAACCAGGGTCAGGGATTCCTACTTTTTTTTTTTTTTTTTATTGCCAACGGTGGCAAACGAGCAAGCAGCACACCTGATGGTAAGTGAAACTGCTGCACATGGACCATTGCAATACCAGGGGCACAGCCAGGCCGCTGCCTACCGTGAAGGAAATACTCTTCTTAAACCTCGTTTAAAGAAGGACATGTCATAGCGCTCGGGAAACACAGCAGCAGGTAGTTCATTCCAGAGCTTGCACGTACGTGGGAGAAATGATCGCTGAAAACGTACAGTTGAAGACCATAACGTTTCCAGGTGAAATGGATGAACCCTGCTGCGATGTCGAGTGGTACGTTGGTAGAATGGTGACGGTGGTACCAAGTCAAACAGTTCCTCGGAGCACTCCCCGTGAAAGAGTCGGTAGAGTACACAGAGTGACCCAAAGTCTCTCCGCTGCTCCAGCGACTCCAATCTGTCCGTAAGATTGGGATCCCCGACGATTCGAACAGCCCGTCTTTGCAGGGAGTCAAGTGGGTCTAGCTGATATTTGGGCGCACCTGCCCAGAGATGTGAGCAGTACTCCACATGAGGACGAACTTGTGCTTTGTATAGCACAAGACGCTGTCTCGGTGTGAAGTACCGCCTGGCTCTGTTCAGGACGCCCAACTTTTTGCTTGCCAATTTGGCTTTGTCCTCCAAATGACTCCCAAACTGGACTTTGCTCGATATTTTGACGCCGAGAATCCCAATACTCTCAGAAATTGGAAGAGTTACTCCTTGGAACTGAGGCGCCATGACAAATGGGTCCTTCTTTGCAGTGAACGCGCAAACTTGTGTCTTTGTGGGGTTGAACTGGACTAGGTTCCGTTCACCCCATTCCGAGGCCCGCCCCAGAGAGCGCTCGACTTCAGACACAAGTTGAACCCTTCTTTCCTGAATACTCCGAGGGATATTCCGTTGCTCAGTGTACCGCTCATCACCCGTACTGTCATCCGCATAGCAACGCATACTCTCGATAGAGAGCATGTCATTGATATGCAGGATAAACAACGTCGGGGAGAGCACCGAGCCTTGTGGTACACCAGCATTAATGGTCATGGTATCGGAGCAGGAGCCATCTACGACGACTTTTATACTCCGACCATCCAAAAAGCTGGCAATCCAATTACAGAGTCCCTCGGGGATTCCGTATGATGGTAGCTTCGATAGAAGTGCCCTGTGCCAGACCCTAGCGAACGCCTTTGCGATATCTAGGCTGAACGCCAGCGCCTCACCCTTGCCCTCCAAGGCCTCTGTCCAACGGTGTGTGAGGTACACAAGAAGATCACCAGCCGACCGACCATGACGAAAACCGTATTGGCGATCACTGATAAGCTGGCGATCCTCAAGGTACTGCAGAAGCTGGCGGTTTATAACCTTCTCCATTATCTTGGAGAGCAAGGATGTTATCGCAATTGGCCTGTAATTCGATGGGTCAGACCGGTCTCCCTTTTTAGGGATCGGGTGGACATGGGCTACCTTCCACGAAGACGGAACCCTATTAGTAGCGTAGGAAAGTCGGTATAGGCGCGTGAGGATGCTAGTCAATTCAGGGGCGCACGTCTTTAGTACCACTGCAGGGATGCCATCCGGTCCACTCGACTTATGGACGTCTAAAAGCCGCAGCTCCCGCCTAACCGCTCGCTGCGTGATGCGGATTTCGGGCAGTGAGCTTTCACACCGTGGGATGGTAGGTGGTGTGGCAGCTCCGGCATCCAAAGTCGAGTTACAGGCAAAGAATTGACCTAGAAGATCGGCCTTCTCCTTTGCGCTGTGGGCCAGACTACCATCGTGTTTCTGCAGTGGTGGGAGATTGGGCTGGCAGAAGTTGCCTTGTGCAGCCTTAGCGAGCGACCAGAATGCACGACTCCCAGCGGGATAGCTTTGCAATCGCTCGCCAATTCTGGCAACATGTTCCGCCTTGGCTCTGGCAATAGCCTTCTTACTAGATCTAGAAGCGGCGTTAAATTTCCGCTTCACCTCTTTGGCGTTCGGGTCCTGGCATTTTTTGGCCCTATTCCAGGCCCGATATGCGGACTGTTTCTGGCATGCAGCCGTCCTGCAGGTTTTGTTAAACCAGGGTCGGCTGCGGCCACCGACGGGTATTTTGGTGTTGGGGATGAATAATTCCATCCCCGTAATAACCGTTTCGGTAACGCAGTCCGCACAGACGCCAGGGTCCCCAGAGGCGAAGCAAAGCCGCTTCCATGGGTAGGATGCGTAAAACTCGCGCAGTCCATCCCAATCTGCTGACTTATATTGCCAGACTCTGCGAGTCCCAGTCGCCTTAGAACGACTAGGCCTTACAATAGGGGCACTGCTACGGACCAAGCAGTGGTCAGAAGACCCAAGAGGCGCTTCAACCACTACCTGATATCCGTGCTGGTGTGTAGTCAGCAGAAGATCCAGTAAAGAAGACTCATGGCTCTCAATATCTGGGATACGGGTGGGCTGTGTCACCAGTTGTGAGAGACCATAGGCCGAGACCATATTGAAGAGATGTCGACCCTGGAGGTCAGTGGTTCGGGACCCCAGCCACTCTTTATGATGAGCGTTGAAGTCTCCAAGAACCACCACCTCCGCTGATGGACACTGCTCCAATATTTCGTCAATCCCCCATTGGACGTTCTCAAATAATTGAATTGACCCCGGATCACTGCCATGGGACCTGTAGAGGCATGCGTAGATGCGGGTAAGCCCTCCATAGTCTACGCGTAGCCACAGGATTGACAAGTCACCATGTTCGAGGGCCCGAAGGCGGCGACAGCAGATATCACCTCGGATGAATACGCACACCCCGGCTTTACGACGGAAGGTATGCTCCAACTCGTAGCCGGGGTAATTTAGGTACGAAATGTCATCCGGAGCACCTATCTGCGTCTCCGTTAAAAAGAGTAAGGCAGGCCGCGCCGTCTCGAGGTGATGGTGGACGGCGTCGAGATTGCTATGTAAACCCCTGATATTGCAAAAATCCACATCAAATGTGGATAAGGGGACCGCCGTAGAAAATCGTCTCTTTTTAATTTTCTTGGCCATGATTTTTAATTTAAGAAGAGGAGGAAGGGAGTGTGAATGTGTATAACGGAGTTTGGTGATACCAAAAAAAAAGGCAGGGCATAGTGCATGGTCGAGGAGTGAGTGTTGTGAGGAGCTGACACGAAGCACGGAAGGGCCCCCGATGCCCCCCCGTGTGTAGCCGCCGAGGTCCACTCCGGTTTCCCACACCGGCACGACGACTACCCAACGGGATTTTCGCCGGTTGGTGGGACAGCCTCCCAGGGAGGATGATCCTGGGTTCGGGTCCCCTGCTGACCGGCAGGTGGCCGGCGGTGACCATTCCCATCGGGTCTCCCTGTACACCATGCCAGCCCCTCACGCTCAATACCCCGACCAAGACCTCACCACCGCTGGTTTCAGGCCTCACCAAAACCCGCCACACACAAACACACCCAGAAAGTTGGGCTCCCGGCTCTCTCGCTCACCGAACGAAGTGCAGCAGCAAATTGCTACTACTCAAACGTCGATCTTCTGCGAGAGTGTGGTACTGCCCCGGACGGACCGGCCCGCGACTGCAGACAAAAGACTGTCTACAGTGTGGTCCTACCACCAATATATTTCATGAATGTTATTGGTGATAAAATCTTCACATTCCTCTCATTAAATTTTTCTTCGATCACGTCGTTTGGAATAATGGGACATACATTGTATAAAACAATTCGTTTGTTTTTGTGATTAATGGTCGTATTTCCAGTAGGTGGTCTTTGATTTCTTCTTTTTCACTATATCGGTAAGTTCATCAGCTGTTTGTTTTGAATCCATGTAGACACATATTCTTGAATTGGCTATGGGTGAAATGAAACGGATTGATGACGGTTTGGTGACTGTGGAGAGGGATAATAAGTAGTCTCGTATTACGAGTCCATCTATCGAATCTATAACTATAGCTTCATCTTTTCTTGGGTGTGTATGGTTTTAGAGGTCACTTTGGCGTAACTTACATTGGGAGTAAGGTTTTCCATGGTGGTATACGGTGCTCCTGTGACCAGGAGCACCCTTTGGTTGACTATTTGGTAAAACTTCCGTCACAATAATTATTTATTAGATAACTCGCGGCACATTTACGTGGTGCGATAACACGCGTGAACCGAACGGCGGCCGCTGGCTCAATGCGTCAAGGTATTTGTAACATTATCAAGACCAATTTATATGAGATTTAAAGCAGCGCCTCTATCAGACGATAGGAGCACTACTTCAAATCCATACAAATTGGTCTCGATAACGTCATAAATACTTTGACGCAAGTATTTATACTAAGCCCACTGTTCAATACATATACGGCTCAGTATTGCTGAGCATTAACCACAATTAAAGGAAAATTGACCTGAATATGACCTGAAATTGCTGGTGAAAAAGGTTAATACAGAGATTTTAAATATTTAAATCTCTTAAAACAGCATCTAAATTATAAACATAAAAAAGAAAAATAAGGATCCTACTTTGAACCTGTGATTTAATTTAAAGACTGTTAGCTTATTGAGTATTGAATTATGTGTCAATTGACCTATGCAACGTTAAGATTCATTTATCAGGTCAATTGACAACTCGTTACTTAAATTATGCGCATATGATTGCTTCATTAAAGGAAAAATATAGATGTGCAATAAATATTTCATAATATTTCAATGGGTGCAAAGTAATTACTAAGTATTTTAAATAAATCTAAACTGACTTCGCAGCTCACTACGTCATCTACGTTAAGATACCAATCGTGCCAAGAGTCACGGCCTCAACTCCTCGCAGGACAATACTTTGGGGACTGTATAACGCTTGTTTAGGGTATGAATCTTGGAAACTGGTACTCCTACTAAAGCCCGGATGGTCATCGAACTTAATAGTGGCCTATAAGCCCTTCGTGCTGAACCGACGAACGCCCTACTAAAAGTGTCCGACCGAAACTACCTTTTACGGCCGAAACCGAATTTCGGCTTCAGTCTTAGTTTCAGCCGAAACTGAAACCGAAACTTCTGTGTAAATCATAAGGTCATTAGTTTTGTGGGAGAAGAATAAGTAGTCTATCATATCAGTCAGTTTTTTAAGGGTTTATAACCAATGTGTGTTACCAGCAATGACTTACGGCGCTGAAACGTGGTCTCTAAATGTCGGCCTCATACAAAAGCTCAAAGTCGCTCAACATGCTATGGAGAGGGCTGTGCTCGGTATTTCTCTACGTGATAAAATCCGGAACACGGAAACCCGTAGAAGAACGGGTGTAACCAACATAGCCCGCAAAATTAGCACGTTGAAGTGGCAATGGGCAGGCTACATCGTTCGTTGAACCGACAACCGTTGGGGAAGAAAGGTTCTTGAGTGGCGAACACGAATCGGACGGCGCAGCGTAGGACGACCCCCCACTAAGTGGACTGAAGACATTCTCAAAGACGCAGGGAACCGTTGGATGCAAGTGGCGCAGGAGCGTTCCGAGTGGCATTCTCGTGGGAAGGCCTATGTCCAGCAGTGGACGTCTGTAGGCTGATGGATGGATGGATGGAATCAGTCAGTTTTTAGTCTTTACTAATATAAACATAAAATGAAACTTACAAAACTTAACTTTTAGTAGTGGTCCTACCACACTGTTTAGTCTGTCTGTCTACAGCCACAGGCCAGTCTGTCCGGGCTAATATCACACTCTCGCAGAAAATCAACGCCTGAGTAGTAGCAATTTGTTACTGCGCTTAGTTCGATGAGCGACAGAGCCGGAAACACAACTTTCTGATGGTGTTTGCATTTACACTCCCTTCACTTTCTTTACGGTAGGCAGCGCCCTAAGATCCATGCAAAGCAAAGATCCATGAGCGGCAGCATCACTTACTATCCGGTGTACTGTTTGCTCGTTTGTCACCGTTAGCAATAATAAAATAACTACAAGAACAAAATAATTTCGATTTATAATAAACCTAGGTGATAAGTCACTCTTATTTGCCTTGTTTCTAAGAAAATTCAAGGACAAAATATGTTCTCGATAATTTATGAACTACAACACATTAATAATGAAATAAAATATACCTGTTTTGAAGTGATTAGTTCAAACTGCGAAATTCGCGAAATCTATGTTTGGTTAATATCGGTCCAGCAGTGTAAGAGTATCAGTTCTTTTACAAAATGATGTAATGGCGTATGATTACCTACTCGATTACGTGCTTCACGCGTGCCAATGTAATCGATAAATGACAATTGATTGATAATTTTTGTTGAAGAGGATGTATTCCTTTTTTTTTTATTATTTTAATTTGTATGGTTGTACTAAATTTTCAATTTTACTTATTTATTTTAAAAAAATGATCGAATTTAATTGCCTTAATTAAAGTACCAGCGGTACATGATACTTGGAATACATACTCTTTTTTTTTTTCTTTTTTTTCTTTATTGCAACCGGTGGCAAACGAGCAAACAGTACACCTGATGGTAAGTGTTGCTGCCGCTCATGGACCTCTGCAAGGCCGCTGCCTACTGCGAAAAAATTGAAGGGAGTGTGAATGCGTGCATTGAGGCTCGGTGATACCAAGGGCACCACCAAAACCCTCCACACGCAAACACCCTCAGAAAATTGGGCTTCCGGCTCTCTCGCTCACCGAACGAAGCGCAGTATTTGTTACTGCGCTTCGTTCGGTACTACTCAGACGTCGATTTTCTGCGAGAGCATGGTACTGCCCCGGACGGACCGGCCCGCGGCTGTAGACAGATAACTGTCGACAGTGTGGTCCTACCACTCCAGAAACTCTCCGTTATCTGATTTTTAAGTCAAGCCGCTATTTTATTAGAAGCGGAAGCTAACTTCGGTTCGATTATAGTTTTCTTCGCCCGTAATTGCTCATCGTTATTCAGGCGGAGCTTTGATGTAGCAAATATTAATTGGGCGCTCAGGCGATTCCGCATCGGATTCTATAGTATTTATAGGCAGCAATGGTGTAATATACGTTCAATGTGCAATTTACATCAATCAAGTGATTTATTTCTTCAATAAAGCTGGAAACCCGAACATACAGACGTTCGGGGTATCTGCCCTCTACATATATGGTATAAGCCCATAATGCGGGTTAGGCTAAAAGAAATAAACAAATCTTTCCAATACCAAGATTTATATATTTAAAAGGTAGATACAATAAGTAGGTAACACATTATTTACAATAGTAGATAGGTACTACATTATTTTTATTCCCTCTTCATTTTGAGAGCCAACTCTTTAACTTTCTTTCTGCAAATCTTGGAGCTGGAAGTTGTAGGCAGTTCTGTTAAGAAGATTACTCCACCTCTTAGCTGTTTAGAATCTGCAAGTGAATCTGTAAACATGACACCAACGTAATACGAGTTGAATCTATGATACTTCTAAAGTTTAAATAATACCTAAAGCAATTTAATAATACAACATATCGTGTTATGTACTTTTTAAACATTTATATCACCATAGGTACTGTGTAAGATTTAAATATTCTTTAACATTAATGAGTTTAATTAACTTCAATATCATTTGAATCGTCTCAAATGTAGCATAAAATTATAATTATAATTAACATGTGACAGAATACTATCTTTTGGTTTTTATTTATTCCCCTCATGGAGGACGTCGGTCTTTGTCGCGTGGTCGGCCTCTCGGCGGGTGACGATTAACTCCCCAGTCCAGCCACCCGCGGCCTCGGCTAGGGCGGCATCAGGCGCAGATAATCACGCCTGCGCCGCCCCAATCGCTGGCGGCGGTTCGCCCGCGCGCGCTTCGTCGCCTCCTTCCGCGAGACTACTGCCTTGCAGAAGGCTGCGACCGCGTTCCAGTTCCTGACGCTGTCAAACATCGCCCTAGTGATGGTCGGCAACGTCAGGTCGGCACCGATGATTGTGACGAGTTCACGACGCTGCTCTGCCCAAGCGGCACAAACTTCGAGCGTGTACTGCGCCGTGTCCTCGTCGCAACCGTAGTGGTGGCAGGACTGTGTACTCTCGCTCCTAACGACCGTGTGCAGGTATTTGGCGAAGCTTTCATGCCCCGTCAACACCTGTACCGGTCGGAAGGAGAGCACCCCGTGTCGCCACTCTAACCACTGCATCAGCAACAGCCGGAAGGCCTCGACGGTCCGCGTACCGAACCGAGGTCACTCTAGCCCTACTGCCTAACGGGCAGACCCCTCCACCAGCCCATGGTCCCTCCAGCCATCCTGGCTATATGGACCGAATCACGGGAGATGCACGCCTTACTTGCGTGTGCTCTTTCGGGCGTGCACTTTCTTGACTCCCTACAAATTGTCTGCCCGAGCCCTCTCCCCTTTCTGGGGCGGCTTGTTCCGCGTGGGTGTCGCTATTGCGACGGACGACACGACGGGCAATGACGTCTCGGCGGGCGTCGACGCGACAGGCGGTAAGTTCCCTCAACGAGACCATACCACCCTCCGCTCGCACCGACGACACCGGCCGATACAAATCAGTGAGCATTTCCGTCTCCAGGTCCCACGGGGGAGTCCCGGCCAACAGGCACGCTGCCTCCGTCGGACGTGAGACACCTTAGTCCACTTGTTCTTTTTATCTCAGGGGTGTCGCAAAGGACTATTTAATCTTAATATTAGTAGTAAATAGGATTAGCATAAGAACAGAAAACCTCGGAACAAAATTGGCTATGTGAGCAAAGTGCAAAAGTAAGCAGTTTTATTGCCCATTGTGGTAGGACCCTGCTACTAGAAATTTTTGCCTATAGCCATAAATAAAGCGCACAATCTTGGAGGAAATCGACGTCTGAATAATGAAATAGTAAATGTGCTACAGTGCTTCTTTCGGTAAACGAGAGCTGGACGCCTAAACATATACAGTTGGAAGCAACCTAACTTTGTCCCTGGTACTGCAAAATACAATGGCAGTTACGACTTATCATCAACAGTCCTGTAAGGCCCACATCCGATTCCTTTTTGCAACTTTTAGTGAGTCGTCAATCGACATTCTGGGAGGACGATCTCGAAGTACTTTTTCTTTAATTGCAAACGGTGGTAAACGAGCAAATAGTACACTGATGGTAAGTGCTGCTGCAGCTCATGGACTTTTGCAATACCAGGGGCTCAGCTAGGCCGCTGCCTACCGCGAAAACAGTGAAAGGAGTGTGAATGCGTGCAATGAGGTTCGGTAATACTAAAGGCACCACCAAAACCCATAACACGCAAACAACCCCAGAAAGTTGGGCTGCCGGCTTCCTCGCTCACCGAACGAAGCGCAGTTACAAATTGCAACTTATCGGACGAACCGGCCCGTGGCTGTGGACGGACATCTATCAACAGTATGGTCCTACCGCTATTAAGTAGTAGGCAATTATTACTAGATCTTTCTTTCGCCGTTGTCGTAGACGAGCGAGTGGTCTGTCCATAGCCAGTTTAGCGTGATAACTGGCGGGCGATCCACCCTGGCCTCTACAAGCTAGGGCGCTTGCTGAGGTCTACCGACTCTGCGCTGCGGTGCGGGTCAGTGGCGGAGGTATCACCACAAGGGGACTGAGTAGGGCAATAAAAACGGCCCGAAGGATAGTTATCCGGCGCTGGAGGGAGGAATTGGAGTCCCCTGTAGCAGGACGGGGGACTGTAGAGGCGATTGCGCCCCACCTCCACCGCTGGATGAAACGAAAGCACGGCAACCTGACCTTCCGGATGACGCAGGTACTTACCGGATACGGGGTCTTTGGTAAGTACCTGCATAGAATCAGGCGTGAGGAGGCCCCCGGATGCCATGAGTGTGGCGCGCCAAATGATGATGTGCGTCACACCCTGGAGGTATGTCCCGCCTGGAGGCCTCAGCGCCGCTGTCGGCGGTCATAAGAACGGGCCTGTCGTTGTTGACCATCATAACAAAGATGCTCGACAGCGACAGGTGCTGGTCGGCGATGGCCTCTTTCTGCGAGGAGGTCATCGCCCGGAGGGAGGCGAGAACGCGAGGCACTTGCGTCCGCTAACTTGCTCCGTAGGCGGCGGCCAGGGAGGGGGAGGCGCCGATACGCACGTCTCCTCACACCGCCTTGAGTGACGACAGGACGTGGCCCGACGGCCTTGCGTAGGAGTGTCGGGGATCGAATGTCATTAGACGATCTCTCCGGCACTCCGTAAAAGCGCGGAAGGGACCGCTGTTGGTTTTAGTGGGTATTCCGGTTGCATAGGCGACTGGTGAGTCCCACACACCCCCCTCGTCTGTTACCGGCGAGGGGTAGTGCGTAAATTGCATTTCCACAGCGTTAACAAAAAAAAAAAAAAAGTTTAGCGTGATAACGAAGAAAGGCTATGTCGATTACTCTCATTCTTCTTTATTTCGATACACGGTACTTATATTTATAGGGGTGGATCTATCACCACTAATTAGGGAAATCTAAATTCAGAACTTAATTCTCGCAATTATCCGAAAAAGTCCTGGACAACCAAGAAAATCTCTAAAAATAAAAGAAGACATACTGCATACTTATATCACTGATCAGCGAGGATATTTCGTTTTAAACTATTACTTTGTCGTGCAATATTATTTACCTTTTACTATATCCTTAATCTCTTGTGCTGTAGGCTTATGACCAGGTTTAGGCACTACACAGGCTACAACAAGATCTCCACTTTCACTGTCTGGTATACCAGTCACACATACTTCTTTGACACCAGGATGCTTCCTGATAACTAATTCTACTTCTGCTGGTGCTACCTGTAATAATGTAACATTCTACCAGACATCAATTTACTTCCTCCACTGTGGGACATAAGACAACTGGGGAAGATACCATATCACTTTGTATCCCGTGAGGGCGTTGTTCCTCACTCTCCTATTGGTGATCCTACGATCAGTTCTTACGATAGTAGCGAGAACTTTAGGGGTACATATATAAAATATTTCGTAATTTGTCACTACACACAATATAACGATATTGTGAGAATTAATTTAATCATTCAGTTTTTCGGAATTAGGAGCTTTTTAATGCAAGCTAATGGACGTCCTATGGGGACGTCCACAATTAGCTTGGATAAAATAAGCTATCTGACACAATATTGTTTTTGAATCCAGTCTTTACTTACTGAAGTTAGTGCATTCTAACAAGAAATAAATAAACTGTCTAGCTTTATTATAGTAAAACATTAGAATGAAACTAACGTGATGATTTTTGTATTTTAGCAGCGATTTACATCTTTCGACAAAATAGAAATGCCAATATTCATCTCTATAAAATATATCTCCAGTTTTTAACCAGCCATCTGCAGTTAGAACTTCTGCTGTCATTTCAGGATTGTTGTAATATCCCTGTAAAATAAAAATATCATTAAAATTAGTTCGCTTGTGGAATTTAGTTCAGCTGTACTCTTTTACACATTTTTATGGTATGTTGTAGTGACTACGAATAACATAGCCTCGTGCCAATTCTATCTGATGTCATTTGGTTAACAAATATGTACATTCGCAAGAAGGGCTGACATCAGGTAGATCAGTCAAACTATAGCCACAGGCGGGTACACAGTTAATCCAAAAGTTAACTTCGTTAATCGTTAATTCGTTAATTAAAATATTAACTTTGATAATCGTTAAAACATTAAATTTTCGAAAATGTAACGCAATTTAAAGTTAACCGTTAAAAGTTAACTATTTAAAACTTATACCTACTGCTTTTAGGTTTTTTCTTTTAATATTTTTTTTGGGGTGGACTACGGTCAGTGCACCCGCTGCCCGGCTCCGTCCGGGGCGACAGAGGGCCAGATACTTACTGCTTTTAGGCTGAGAGAAATAGATAAATTCTACAGCATCTGGTGGAATTATGTTGCATATGTATGTAATGTCCACACTAGCTTGCAACACGCTACTGCCGGTAGCCGCGATATCAAATGATTCACCAATACTTTACGACGGTTTCTGACGTAATAACCAGGTGGAGGTGAGAACATATCACTTCTGCTACTATCATAATCTGCATTAGAAGAATACACAGCAATTGAAGAAGGCTCGAGATCGATTGCCATTTTAGCGGAGTGGGACGGGGACCGGCTTAGTCTCGTTTAGCCAGATGACGACTCAGTGGGACGACGTCCGCCGTAACGTCATTTTCCGTTGGGCAGTCCGGTTGGAGAGGCTTCGATACGATGTTCGGACCGTCGTGACTTTCCGGCCGGTGCTAATGGAGTGATTGTTCGAATAGGTAGTCGTTCGTGCGCGCAGGGAACTTCTCTTCGATACGATCCGCTGCCGGCGACTTGGGCGGCGCATTCGTCGTGGAACTTACGAACGTAGTGTGTCAACAAACGACTAATGTAACGGACTAAAGTTAACGGAAGTTCAACTTAACGGAAGTTAACAAGAGCGTTAACATTTTTTGAAGTTAACTTAAAAGTTAATCCGTTAACCAGATTTTTAACTTCGTTAATTAGCGGATTAACGAGTTAATGCCCACCTTTGACTACAGCCAATAATTTTTAGGAATGTACTATGAAATAAGAGTACTTATTGAATCGACCTCAAGTATTTGGGATAAAAAAGAGCAGGGTAATGATGATGATACTATTTTACATATTATTTTGGAAAAAAATTGATGAACAATGGAGTTATATTATATTAATAAACATGCTGCATGTAATTTAAAAAATAGCCCATCAGACCACCATAGAACTGCAAAACATTGTGAACACTTATTGTATAAATTTGACCCACAATAATAGTTACAGATTATATCATAAAGCAAAAATTTTAGTAAGGTAAGGTAAGCCGACTTTTAAAAACCAATTATAATTAACCATCATACCCTAGTAGGGATCCACTTTGGATAGGAGTGAAGTGTAATTTTCTCATCTTCCTGTTTTTCTTTGCTAATTAAATTTGCCGCAGTTTCCAAGACAATTAAAAGCGTTATTTTTAAAGATTAACAATAATTTAGTTGTGTAATTTTATGTAACGTTAACTGAGAATACCTATTTGATATCGTCTAAACATTACTTGATTTTATTTAAAAACAAATTAAATAAAATTACCTTAAACACTGAAGGACCTCGCACCCACAGTTCTCCAGATACATTGGCTTCAGTAATCGCCTCTCCAGTATTTTGATCCACCAACTGAACAAGATAAGATAAACTGATTTTCTTTTTTCTATACCTGATCATTTTTTATTTGGACAACCAAAAAGCTAATATTTTTCTTAAGAAGTATTAAATAAATAAATTTTGATCCACAGTAGTGGTTATACTTATAACTATACCATAAATGTCAGCCTGAAAAATATAAAAAAATTATATTTAAAACTATTTTTACGGATGTTATGGCGTTTATATTTGATCTTATATCGCCCGACGTTTCGAATACTTTCAGCATTCATGGTCACGGGTGGACCAAGACGATGGACGGTGGACTTGTTGGACGATAATAATACAAATACGATAAAATCCTTAAAAATTATTTTTGTTTATAATGTATAATACTCACGTAAACATCAGCAATCGTCCATTGAGTAAACAAATCATCTATTTAGTAAGGTTTTATTTTTATTTCTTTTCAATTTCGTGTTTAGAATACTTTGACTTGAACTTTATTGATTGGATTAAAAGGACTCCAATTATTATTTTAAAATGTATAATAAAAATGTACCGCATACCGTATAATATAAAGATATCCATAATAGTGTAAAGGTGAGATAGGAGATCCCTAAGTGAGGTCACGGGTGACTTAACCGGGGAATAGTCCGTCAACCTCAGAGAGGCCAGCTGCGTAAGGGCAACGCGCCGGGTGTTACAGAAGTGTTACGGTAGGTGTTACGGTGTTACGGTATCGAAAAGGGTAACCCGCCAGGCTGGCCACGGACTTCAAAGATTCGATACCGGTGACCAACCCAAAGACGAAGAAGGGGGAATAAGGAATAAGGGTATTATGGGGCTGCGCACCGCTGTTTCATCAC
This sequence comes from Lymantria dispar, assembly GCA_032191425.1. Classification (NCBI taxonomy): domain Eukaryota; kingdom Metazoa; phylum Arthropoda; class Insecta; order Lepidoptera; family Erebidae; genus Lymantria; species Lymantria dispar. The sequence goes on along the minus strand of CM063460.1, from coordinate 9,942,375 downwards.
CCCCGAGGGCATGGACGGTGAGCGTGCTGACCATAGACCGCCTAAAAAAAATTAGATAGGAGATAAGGCAAATTCTGTTTTGGAGGAATTTTCTAAATTTATTTCAGGGCATTTAAGTAATAAACTTGCTTAATAAGTGCAACCATATATGACTAAAGCTTTTATATACTTACGCGACATTCCAATCCACCAATTAACATACCGGAAGAACCTTTAGGTGGCTGATAAGGATATGAAAATGCTAAGCCACTCATTTCACTCATTCCGTAAACACTATAGACTTTGTTACACTTTGATAGTTCCTGTGCAATAAAAAATAACTAATTAACCATAAAAAATAATATAAATGATAAAAAAAATTATGACAAAGTAATAGTCACCGCTTCTTCCTTTCATTGGCTTAGGCTAAAAATCAATGGCCAATGCACCTTCTGTTTTATGATATTTTTGTTTTCTTTTATTTTTCTATCTTATCTATTGTGAAAACAAATAAAGATCTTTCTTTCTTTTTCATGATTATCGTTAAAGACTAATAGTGCAAAGGACATCACATTTTAAGAGGATTTAAGAACAATTAAATATAATATCCTCTTGTCTAACCAGTGCGATATAGTAGTTAAATTTACCCTTCGATTGTGGTGAAAGACCGGTATAGTGGTAATTGTAGTGAAGTAGAAGAAAAACGATGAACTCTCACTCTTAATGGCAACCTATCTACTTATTCATCGTTATCTCAGCTCATAGGTTCCACTGTTAAGTTCGGACCAATTGACTCACTACACCATGCTGGTCAGACGGGTTGATGTAGGGTTTTAAGACGAGATTCGCTTCTCTGGCATATTTTATACTAGCAACCCGCCCTCGCTTCGGTTTTAGTCGCGTTACCCTCGTAGTTCCTGTTCTCATGGGAATACCGGGATCAATTATATCTTATACTAGCAACCCGCCCTCGCTTCGGTTATAGTCGTTTTACCAGCGTAATTCCTGTTCCCGTGGGAATACTGGGATAAAATATAGCCTAGTTTATGCCCTGATATTATAGCTTTCCATTGGTGAAAGAATTTTTGAAATCGGTCCAGCCGTTTTGAAGATTACCCGGAACAAACAGACAGACAGACAAAAATTTTTTAATCGCTATTTTAGGCATAGGTGTCGTGCAAATAACCGTGTGAGCATGAAAAAAGCCTATTATTTTGCCATTACAAACAGACACTCCAATTTTATTTATTGGTATAGATTACTTCCTAATATTATAGCTTACCATTGGTGAAAGAATTTTTGAAATCGGTTCGGTGGTTTAAGCGTGAAAACGTAATAAACAAATAAACTTACTTTCGCATTTATAATATTAGTAAGGATGCATAGCACATTTTATATTTCAGATTTTATATGCATATTGTATCCTTCATCTTTTACGACACCTACAACTAAATGGGTGGCGAGTTGTACTCTTACTCCATCACCACACAGAAAATCTACCTGCTATTACCTGCGCAAAGTTCATTCATTGCCGCCTAGTGCAGAAATACTTATTCCATTCATCAGTTTTTCGACCTGCAATGTTGGAAATAAACCTCCTCAGGAAAGAGCCATATTTGTTGCTCTGGGTAGGTGTTCCAAGTCGATTTTATGAGTTTCACAATATAAAATTCCTGCCCTTACTCTTAGCGATCACCAAGTCACTTTTTACGCCAGATTTAATGCATTCTTAATAATCATTAATTCTGTGTGATGATAGCTACCAATAGGGTTGACGTTAGCTGGTCATAAAACTGCTAAAACTTTTGCGTAATATATTATGGAAGAAAAATACTTCAAGTAATTAAGAAAAGACCAGAATGATGATGAGTATTTTATATTCTCAGTCTTAGTAGTAAGTAAAGTACTTACTTTCATTTGAAGCATAATTTCTTCTGAAACAAAACTGCCTCCCATCAGAATACATTCGAAACATGTGAAATCAGACTTGTCTGATACCAAACTGCTTAACAATAAGGAGCTGCCGAGATGGAAGGTCGGCTGAAATCATTAATTAAATAACTGCACTACTGGATACAGGCGTCTTTATAGCTGGAGCCGCTAATGGAATTGTTCCATGCTTGGCAGATCATCGTATTTGGTACTATAGGTTTTCTAGGAAAATGCTCCTTATCATTGTCCCAGTGGTTTCTCAAGCCGATTTTACAATTGTAAGTGGGAAGTTTTGTATTTTTATTCCATCACCACATGAGGAACCTAGCTTTTATTCTTGTGGAAACCGTCAAGACTGACTGTGGATCACCAAAAGACGCAATAAGCGCTGCATGCTATTATTATTTGCTATTATTATTTGCTAGTATTATTGAACGCCTGACCTATGTAGTAGCGGCTGCGAATACTACCAACCCTTACATTTCTCGTGGCTATTGTAAAAGACGACTAAGAGTTTTACATGGAGTTTAGGCAACTCCACCTGATGGTTACATTCCTAAAGACGTCAGACAATGGAGCGGTTATAAAACTAAAGCAAAAATTTTACAATATTTACGATGAATACATAATTATATTATTGCGTTGACCAAACTAATTGGGAGACCGAGCAAAATGTTGATGATAAAACTAAGCCAGTCAAATGGAGTGACATAAGGTAGGTACTCCTGTATTGATGTTATTTGCATCTCTCATCTCTTAGCCGTTTTTACATGTACGGGCTAGAGAGAGGATGTTGAATTATATTCTCATGCCATCACGGCCATCACGACAAAGAATCATCATCATCATCATCTCAGCCCATAGACGTCCCACTGTTGGGCTCGGGCCTCCTCCATAATGGAAGAATAATTGACTTACTATACCACGCTGGTCAGACGTGTTGGTATAGGGTTTTATTTCGAGTTTTCCTTCTCTCGCATAGATGTTATATGCGTTTTATATCCCTTAGTCGTCTCGTACGATCACCCACGGGTAAGATAGGGGGTGGTGAATTGTATTCTTACTCCGTCACCACACGGAAAGGAATAAATTAGTAAATGTGTATCATCACTATCATCATTACAGCTCATATGTGTTCCACTGCTGGGGCTCCGTCATAATGGTAAGGTCATAGGACTTACTCAACCACACCTGTAGGACACTTGGTATAACGTTTTATTTCGAATTTCTTATCCTGGATAGTTATTATGCGCTTATTATAATCCCTTAAGCGTTTTTTACGAGACCTATGAGTGCAGGGCATCTTGCCATAGATTCCCACTGTTATAACTCCTGACGATAGTCTGAACAGAAATATTAATATTTTAAAAAGGCCCTCCTCGTATTTTGTTCTAAAACCAGTGTCGCCGCATTCCTGCCTCCGTTTAATGTTAACAGTATATGCAAAGTCTATGTTTACAATAATTTCGCACACTAAAATAACTAAAATAACACAAACACACACATACACATATAATACATAGAAATCTCAGCGCTGCAATTCGTACACAAACTGCCTTCTGTAGGCAACGTATATATGGGCGCATATCGCCCTCTATCGGCAATATTTGTAAATTGTTGTATGTGTTATCAATTATAGTTATAAACATGTTTGAAATATTTGCAACTAATATTTAAATAATTATTTGTAGTAACAACACTGGTATTTACCATGCTATGATATTTAAGACACTTTTTGAATGTATTTCTAGAAATCTTTGATTTAATTGTTTAAATATTTATATAATTGATCAAATTAAAATCGATTAGAATTAATGTAATTATTTGTAACCATATTTAGTTGTTTTTACACAATAAAGATTGTAATTTATCTCTAGTTAGAGCGCCGTCTGTTGAACAATATATGAGAACAATATTTCCTTTAATTACATTAATGTAAATTGTGTAAAATTGACTATTTGGAATTATGTTAAATGCATTAGAATATTTATCATTATTATTTAGCTATATTCAGATAGTTAACAATATTGTTTTATTGGTTTGTTATAAAAAGTAATTGTAGTTACTAAGACTAGACCGTTTCATTGTAAAGCGGGTTATAAAAACATTGTAAGATTAGAATAGAGGACAGATTTACTTCACTCACTTCTCCGGCAAGAACTCCTAATAAATACAGTGATTACATACTCAGTATTTTACTATCATCGTCCAAATTCCTGGCGCAACGCCGACATATACTACACACATTTATTCCGAAAACGAATTCTTGTTCGTTCATTGAACTTCGCGCAATTCAATGTACTAACATTGCGCGGTAGCTTAAATAATAAAAGATAAAATCAGTGTATGGCCAACGATGTATAATGTTATTTTTCTGTTTGAGATTTTCACGGTGTTGTTTATAAACGACATAATACTATTATAAAATTAACAAATATCACTAAATAAATAAGATTTTGTTTTACCGATAGAAACAAATCTTTTTTGGATTACTCTACACAACTGACTTCTTTTTCGACACGTTGTAAGAGTGCAAGACCATATACGTATTTCTCTTTTTTGTCAAAGCTTCGTTCAAGATCACTATATGAGCGCAACTATGGGCGGGTAAAACGAATTTTTTTTTTCGTCAATATTATGGTTGAAGTTGATATTCTAGCACGTGCATAGAAATACCGTTTCGCTTTTCATCTACCGTTTTAACATATTCGATAAATGTTTTTTTTTTAACTAAGCCGAGATAGCAAACTGGTTCTTAATATTTTTATGTTATTACTACTTGCATTTTTTCCAATATGCTTTTTACATTTACACAAGCAACGCATAATTTTATTTAGTCTTCACAATAATACCTGAATCTATTCTGTTCACGCGGCATCGATTGTAAATTTCCTTTTAATAAAAGATGATACGTTTTTGTGGAGGAAATGTAAGCCGATTGCGTATGTATACCATTCAAATATTTCATTGAGACATGTTTCCGATAATTTCTTTACGCCGTGCCGGATGTTTTGCTTAACGGGTAAAAGACTGTCTTCGGCGTAGCCGACTAAGAGCGGCATTGAGGGCGTCACATCAATGTTCACCACAGGGAAACTAAATAAGTATAAATATACTTAAATATCACCTTATAAGTATTCAAAAGATGCGCGAAATGCTCCTTATTAAGAGCCAAAGATGTCTGAAGTCGAGTGATCCTCAAAACAGCCGTACTTATATATATCATGCCTGCCGACAGCCATTGAAACGGCGATAGAACCAATGTCATTTTTGTAGGTGTTGGATATTTGGAAAAAAAAGTCCTGAAAAATCACAAAGGTGTTAAAATCGTGTAATTATTTATAAAATATGTTTCCACTAAATATGTGTATTTCATTTATAGACACAAGGAAATTTTGCTGGTAGTAGTAGGCAGGCCATATAATTGTTGATCGTCGATGGCCTCCTTCTGTGAGGTTATCATGACAAGGAAGGAGACCGCGGAGCGGGCACGTGAGGCACTTGCATCCGCTGACTCGCTCCGCTGGCGGCGACCAGGGAAGAGGAGACGCCGCTATGCGCTCCTCCTCCCACCGCCCTGAAAGATGACAGGACGTGGCCAGACGGCTAGGACAAGCGTTGGGGTGTCGGGGATAGAATGTATTCAGACGATCTTTAGGGCACCTGCGCGGCAGAGGCTGCTGTGGTTTTAGTGGGTATTTCGGTCACTTTTGTGGCCGGCGAATCTCACACACACTCCCCCGTCTGTAACCGGCAGGAGATAGTGCGTAAATGCATTTCCAGAGCGTGAAAAAAAGAGCAGGCCATATAGTGATTTAGTAAGCAAACAGTTCATTCATTACCACCGATCTTGCCAGTGAGTATCGTAAAAGACGACTAAGGGATAATATCAAACCTCTGCAAGAGAAGGAAAACTGGGAATAAAAATCTTATTCCACCCCGTCTAAAAAGCATAAATAAATTTGTCTCCTATTATGATGGAGGCTTAAGTCCAGTAGTGGGATCTACATGAGCTGAGGTAATTTAAACAATTGGCCGCGCACTATAGAATAAATCTCTTTTTTTTTTTGGGGTGGGTTACGGTCGGCGCCCTCCTCGCCCGACTCCGTCCGAGGCGACAGAGGGGCGTAAGCACGCACACCCGTTTAGCACGTCGACCTCGTCGTTGGGCCGACCACCGGTGCATAGTTTCTTGACTTCAGTGGTCAAAAATCTCTGGGTAGTGGATGACTTCACAAATATACAAATTAATGGATAAAAATTATGCCACCAAATACATAATTTGTAATAAAATATGTTTCGTAACTTAGTTCTTCTACCGTAAAATGCTGTGAAATACATGTTATTAGATATTAAATTAACCGACTTGGTACTCCAACTCGGTTAATTTATCCAGTCCCTGCATGAAGGATCATCTGTCTTATGTTATTACGTAATTAGCTAACCTAGCAATATATTATAGTAATGATCAATATTAAAAATGTTTTACATTTTAAATGAATAGATCAACTATGACGCCAATTGAAGGTGACGCATGGTGCTGCTTTAGTTAGTTTTTAAAACTCCCAAAGGAAAGTATTGAGGAACGGCATATTATTTTCTATATAGCGGGTATACAACACAGAAAATCTATACCAATAAATAAAATTGGAATGTTTGTTTGTAATGACAAAATAATAGGCTTTTTTCATGCTCACACGGTTATTTGCACTATACATATGCCTAAAATACACTTTATATTTTTTTTGTCTGTTTGTCTGTCTGTCTGTTTGTTCAGGGTAATCTTCAAAACGGCTGGACCTATTTCAAAAATTCTTTCACCAATGGAAAGCTATAATATCAGGGAGTAAACTAGGCTATATTTTATCCCAGTATTCCCACGGGAACAGGAACTACACAGGAAAGACTGAAACCGAAGCGAAGCGAGGCCGGTTTGCTAGTTATATATAAAAAGTAAAAATAGAAAATAATAAACAACAGTACAAAATATTTTAATGTAAAGATAACAAGAGAAAGAAAAGGTTAATAGCGCAGATGGCGGAGTAGTTAAATAGTAATCTCTCCTGCCAGGTGATATAGGTTCGATGCTGCGCCCCGATACAAATATTTATTCATTTCCTTTATTTTTTCCCTTGCCTTAAAGAACGACAACTAAAATTTAATTATGCTTACCAGAAATATGAGAGGCCATTATACAAATTCTTATGAGTCAGGATTGCCGCTTTTGAGCTACCTGTGGTACCGCTTGTTGCTGTCAAATATCCTGCATCTTCCGGATCTAAGTCCGTGGGTCTGAAAGTAGAAAACCAACAATCAATTGATTTAGTTCACTTACCGTACTTCAGAATTAATCCTTTTTAAAGAAAACGCCATGCTCTACAAAGTCAAATCATTGTATTGCGGGAGTCTTTACAAGCATACAATGAAGGGACATGAATTACACCCATATTCAGAAGTCAGAACCACAATTTATGGATTGCACAAATTATTATCTTGCGTGGAAATCGAACTCAGAACATTTGATTCAGTAGGTAGGTATTTTAATCAGAGTACATTGCCTATGTAGTCAAATTATAAACCAAAATCTTTTTCGTCTCCAAAGTCGTTAGCTTTTATAAGTTATAATTTTGTGATTCTTTTTAATATGAGAAGTGATTACTGTTAATGAAGTAATATAATTTTAGTACTGAAGAAGTCCGCTTTAATCTTCTTGCTGAAAAAGTGGATTGAGTAAAAGGAATCCTTCTTCTCCATGCTATATAGGTTACTCCTAGATAGGTCCTATAAAATGCAGACCACTAGGAGACAAATCGATGTAAAACGCCACCTTAGTTATAGGAATTGATTAAAGCTTTGGTAATTTAGCAGCGATTTCATCAGCTTGCATGGTTCTATCATCTTTTAGAATGGCCAGAGGCAAGGAAGAGTTAGTGAATTATTCTCCCTAAATTTTAATACTTTTCAGGTTATCACTTTTTTGATATTTATTTATTAATATCTAAATAGAGTTATAGCTCTCCAATATATTTCATATAATATGCATATAATTATTCTTGGATAGTAATTAACATCCTTATTTACTAGACATTTATGTTATGACCATGTGCTAAGAAATAAAAGATAGGCAACCAGTCATCATTATGCATCACGATGGACTTAAGAATCATGGGAAAAGAGATAGATGGATTATTGAATCAAAACATGGATATCAAAGAAGTGAGCGCAGATATGACAGTTGACAGACTATTGTATACATACGTTTTGTGCCAATCTCATTTAGCGTAGTACGAGGGGTGATCCAAAAGTAATGATAATCAATAATAAACACAATGAATAAAATAAAAAAATATATTTATTTCTCAACATAGTCTCCTAGCAAGTCTATACATTTAGTCCATCTCTTTTCTAAACCTAAAATTCCCTTACAAAAAAAATCTTTATCTTGACTCTCAAAAAAGTCCTCAACCGCGGCCATCACGTCGCTATCATCATCAAATTTCTTGCCTCGGAGGTGTTCCTTGAGTCGTGGAAAGAGATAGAAGTCACTGGGGGCTAGATCTGGTGAATAGGGGGGGTGTTCCACCAACTCAAAGCCCGCTTCCTGAATGCCAGCCATGGCAATTGCAGCTTTGTGAACAGGTGCGTTGTCTTGATGGAACAACACTCCAGCCCGCAGTTTGCCTCGCCTTTTCTCCTTAATAGCCTCCCGCAATCTTCTTATTTGTTCTGCATAGTAGGAGCCTGTAATAGTGGCCCCCTTTTCCAAGTAGTCCACCATGATTATTCCTTCAGCGTCCCAAAAAACAGACGCCATAACCTTCCCTGCTGAGCTTGACACTTTGAATTTCTTCGGCGTCGGTTCATCGGATCGTTTCCATGTCATCGATTGTTGTTTTGTTTCAGGATCAAAATGGTGGATCCAGGTCTCGTCCATGGTCACAAAACGTGACAAAAAATTGTCCTTGTCTGCCTGGAACTTTTCGAGATTTGCTCTTGACATGTCGACTCGTTTCTTCTTTTGCTCGTCGTTTAACATTTTCGGTACCCAACGCGCGGAGACCTTTCTCATATGCAATTCGTTCGCAAGGATTCTTTGAATGCTGCCATATGAGATCCCTGTGACCTCAGCTACATGCCTGATAGTCACTCTTCGATCTTCCAATACAACTTCTTCAACTTTTTTCACATTTTCTTCAGTGAGGGACGTCGATGGGCGTCCTTCGCGGTGTTCGTCTTCCGTCGATGTTCTTCCCAGCTTAAACTCCTTAGCCCAGCGTGCAACTGTGGAATATGGAGGAGAAGAGTCCCCTAATGTTTCCACCAAGTCGCTGTGTATGTCTTTGGTAGACATTTTTTTCAAGCAGAGGTATTTAATGACAGCTCTGATTTCGTGTTTTTCCATTTTGATGTTCACTCCTTGACAGTCCGTATTCAAATGAATGTAGCTCCCGGGAATTGTGGCCTATTTATATGATTTTTTTTTCCTGAACTAGTGGGTAACTGAGCAAGTGACTGAAATTTTTTTGTATTTTTGTGTGCACTAGAAATAACTGATTATCATTACTTTTGGATCACCCCTCGTATGAGGACAGACACGATCATGATTTGCCAGACACTTTACTACTTGTCAGTGTTCTTCATCATTATCATATACGACTCACTGCTCATATACGACCTACTGCTGGACTCGAGCCTTCTCCCTAACTAGAGGGAAATTGACCTACTATACATACCTATTTAGTATAAGGACTAATTTCAAAATTTCCTTCTCTCACATAGATGTTATATGCAATAATCCCTTAGTCATCTTTGCGGACACCCCCGGGCAAGATGGAAGTGGTGAATTGTGATCTTACTCTGCCATCACATGGAAAAGAATCATTAGACAATGGCGAGAATGATTGAATAGAAAATCCGAAAAATCTATTATTATATCTGAACTGTTAATCCAGTCTTTTCCTCAAAACCTGCGCTATTCAAACAAAAGAGGAACCTAAAAAGGTATATATATAACTATCTATATATATAACTAAGTATAACTAACTTTAGTTATATGTTATGAATGTGACTAACTGAAAATTTCTAATAGCCTCTTCATCAGTTTCACTCAAGAGCCGAGTAAAAGTGGTATGATGACTACCGCTGTTGAAGGTTACTATCTTGGCATTTACCCCTGCTAAATCCAGCGCCTTGTCTATAATTGGCGACTTCTCGCTTTGGCAGAAAATTATCTTCGGTGTCGTAATGCTGAAGTAGTTTTTCAATTCATCTGCGAAACATAAAAGACAAAATTTTAAATATAACTAGGTGATTTTAAACATGATCTAAGATTTGAAGTCAGATCCATTTTCAATTTTTTGCCAGATGAAGATCATATGAACATCAAAATATATCTTATCACTAAGGTTTGCCGCAAAAACTTTATTTTGTGTGTGATTTTAATATTATGTGCGCTTATAAATTTGATAAGAGCTTTTGTTGAGTATTTATTCTTGAGGGACAGACAGAAGCAACGGGTAATAGAGCTATCAATTTACATAGAAGATTATGATGGGTAACGAGAATCAAGGACAAGTAAAGAGGATATATTGCCTCCATTCAACCCACATTCACATAGTGAGGAGTCCCTTAATCATAATTTATGGGGATGTGTTGGGGATGCTAGAACAATTAAACATTCTGAGCCTGCTGATGGTGGAAGACATTTCAATTGGGAGTCTGATCTTTGAAAATAATGAAATGTATTATTTGGTACGGCTAGAAGTATTGACTAATTTATTTCATACTTTTTTCTGATATTGGCGAGCTGTAGCAAATAAATATAGACGGAATATATGTATGGAGGAATCGCTTGTGCTGCCATGAGCAATGGCTTGCTTAGTAAATAGATCTGCTTTTTTATTGTAAGCAGTACCCACATGGCCAGGTATCTATTTTAACTATTGTGATTCTCAATAAATTATCCGAGCAATCTTTGATTAAATGTTTAAAATCCAGACATATCGGAAATAAGGATTTTTTTTTAAAGGTATTAGCTCTCAGAGACTGAACACAAATTCTGGAGCCCGAAAATATTATTGATTTTTTTTTATACTATGTGATTTAATAAGTTTGACACATTCTAAAGAGAGTTAAACATTCGCCTGAATGAAATACAAGTCTGTGTTGAAATGCCAGAAAGCTGCCCCTACAGAGCCTAGAGTATCCAATGTAGAGTATCTGTAGATGTATCTGAAGAAGATATCAGCACCAGGCTAAAATTTAGATTTAAGTGATTGTTGAATTAATTTGTTAATTTCGATAGATCAGTCTTTTTCTATTCCTAAGTTTAATATTACTTTAGGGATGAATAATTTAGAATAATAATCATGTAGAAATAGTGGATGTACAGGGATTAAAAAAAAATCCTATACCTAGCTGCTAAGCCAAGGGATATTTTTATGCGAGAAGATGGCTGGATATTACCATCAAGCTGGGATCCTGTTATAAACATAGTAGAAAATGAAATCAATAAGATCACTATAAGAATGCAAGACACAGTGAGCTCTTATTGTATAGATTTCACCCGGGGTCCGGCTGTTTGACCAAAAGTCATTTGGCAAAATTACACTTGACAAACAACGTTTGGCAAAACAATGGATTCGCCTATTGATCATTTTACTACTGATAATTTTACAAATGTTTCACTTTGCCAAATGATCAACACTTATATTTACATTTGATAAATGATTACTTTACAAAACGAACATTTAGCAACTGAGTTATCAGATAAAACTACTATTGGTCTAAAAATATTTCATAAAATGTATTGAGTGACTAGTGTTTAATTTTGTATTAAATCTAATAAAAGATATAGTATTTTATTAGGTTGGTTTAGGTTAGGTTAGGACTTTAACCCCAAATGCACGAGCCGAGCGAGCGAAGCGAGCGTGCCGCGGCAGCGGCCGGCGAGTGCCAGAAGCGACTTTAGGACATTTCTCCCATTAATCTTCGCACACAACCTTATCACCCATTTTGCAATAAAATAACTAACAACTGACTGTCACGGCGATATGAGGGTAGAAATAACTTTTGTTAAATGACATTTTAATACTTAACACATTTAACAAGTGTAGTGTTTGCTAATGGATCATTTGCTAAGTAAGTTTTTGTAAGATAATACTTTTGTCAAATGTATCGTTTGCCAAATGATCATTTGGTGAAACGTTGTTTGTCGAATGACCATTTGTTAATAGTTTTTTGGTGAATCATTAGGGAACCATTTCACCCACAATTATTGTTAAAGATTATTTTATAAAGCAAAAACCTTTTAGTGTCGCTAAAACATTTACCCCGGACAACTAATATCATGCAAATTTTCTTATATTTAAAATTTACAAAAGTATCATTTTAGTTCTACCCGTGTGGTGATGAAAAGAAGAGGCTTACCAACTCCCAAAGTAGCATCTGTGGCTGCAGCAATGACTCCAATGTACAGTGCTGCATAATGCGGTATACCTAAGTCTATGTGATTGGGTGCCATCAATATCATCACATCGCCTTTCTGAAGACCCATTTTCTTGAGCGCAATGGCACATCGAATTGATCTGTTCAGAACTGATCCATTAGTTTCCGATTCACCCGTTCCACCGTCAATCTAGAAAAAAAGGCGTAGAACGGTTCCGCAAAAAAAGCAAGTGATTTCGGACGTTTATGAAAGTACAATTGATATATGTAATAAAATAAGAAAAACAAATTGAAAACAAGCTTAACTTTTGTAAAAATATACTAAATATTTAAAAAGACATCAATTCATTGTGTTAAAATTTTCTGTTCAATTAAATTGTGTTAAATGTTCGTTTACAAGTAAATTTAAAAAAAAAACCGAGTGTGTGACTTATACTCGCTTTCAAGAACTACACCTGAACCTTAATTAACTCCTAAGATAGTTTAAATTTCATTATTAGGTAATCTACCTACGTATTGAATGATACTTAACATCAGTGTCACGTGGATTGTCTTAGGTATTGTCTTACCTTTTTTTTTTATGGGTGGGCTATGGTAAGCGCACGCGCCATAACCCACCCGTACCCACGGGCTGACGGAATACCCTTTCGGGTAACCTCACCTCTCGACGTCCTGGGACGTCGGTCGCCATCGCGCGGTTAGCCTCCCCGCGGGTGACGGACAATTCCCCGGTCCGATCACCCGCGGCCTCGGCTAGGGCGGCATTAGGCGCAGATACTCGCGCCTGCACCGCCCGAGTCGCCGGCGGCGGAACGTGTCGCCGAATAGGAGCTCTACTCGCACACGATCCGCCGCAATTGGTATTGCCTTACCTTAGCTTGTATTTTTGGTGAAACACGGTATTAGTTAAATGAAACCGGGCCCTACGAATCGATTTATTATTTTGTTTTCGCATTATCTTCTAAACTACTTCATCAAATAACACGCTGTATAAATAATCTTATCTCTATAACAATATTATTTTCTTCTAATAAATAGATTTGCCAGAATTTGGCTCTCATTTAGATCTCAGATCTTTTATCGGTGGAGTCAATAATAACACCAAAATGATCATAATATTGAAAGTGCCTCTTATTTTCACCTATATATTTTGGTGGGAATCCTTTTAGAAGAGATTTTTTTTAGAATGAAGCCCCTTATCATACGGTACGGTCTTGGCGGTCGAAGACTAAAAGTGTAAGACTTTTCTGTCACGATCATTTCTACAGAGCCCAGTTATAGGTGTACACTTATTACTTCAAGGCAGCAAGAAAATAAAATTCGAAATTAAACCCTATAGAAATACGCCTCACCAGTATTACATAATTGGTCAAGATTCCTCCCTTTGAAGAGGAGGCTCAAGTCCAGAAGCAACATAAAACTAAGAATATTTAAAAAAAAATGTAATCTTTTGAAAAATAAATATCTGAATTTGAGCAACTATTTTAGAATATATATTAATTTTCTGCACCTATTCTTTCAGCAGTTGGACATAGTCTTCTTCATAGAGCAAATAATGTATAATCCACACTTAAGCGGATTAGTGATCTAAATTTGCACTGTAAATTTTTCAAGTGACCTCTTCTGGTGATCCTCAGTAATTTATTACGACTGCCACGGAAAACTGAGAGTATTAACACATTGCATTCTTAACCCCGTAAACATTCTTTTCCGTGTGGTGACGGAGTAAGAATACAATTCACCACCCCCTATCTTACCCGTGGGTGATCGTACGAGACGACTAAGGGATATAAAACGCATATAACATCTATGCGAGAGAAGGAAAACTCGAAATAAAACCCTATACTAACACGTCTGACCAGCGTGGTATAGTAGGTCAATTACCCTTCCATTATGGAGGAGGCCCGAGCCCAGCAGTGGGACGTATAGGGGCTGAGATGATGATGATGATGATGATGATTCTTAACCCCACGAGGATTTAATAATATACAATCACTGGACCATTGTCTGAAATCAATAGTTATCATAAGCATCATTTCAGCTCACACACGTTCTGCAGCTGAGCTTAGGACTCCTCCACAATAGAAGGGAAAATAGTCATACTGCATACTACTGTTGTTCAGACATTTCGGTAAAGGTGTTTTTAGTTTTCCTTCTCTTGGAAGGGTATGAAATGGATGTCATATCCCTTAGTCGTCTTTTACGATTCCCAAGGGCAAGATATGAGGTGGTGAATAGTATTCTTATCTATCACCAACCGCAAAATACTCCATGAAATAGTAGATTAAAAACCCAATGCAATACCTGCAAAATGAAGTCTGGATCTTCCTGAAAGTTTTCCATAATGATCTTGCCAATATGATGGCGGTCATTAGCATTGCCAGACTTTGCTACCACCCGAGAAGATAGTTCATGCATATAGTTATGCACCGAATCAAACGCCATCACGATAATTCTAATTTTCACTTGAATCTCGATTAAAAGTCAAATATGCATGCGTTCGCATGTAAAACACTTTATATATAAGACATTATCGGTAAAAAATTAAATTATATAAGATATCTTTTATTATCTATCAATATGTAACGATAATTTTAAAAGATTAAATTAATAAAACACAATTTTTATCAATAATCCGGTCATTTTAGACATTTGAAATCACAAAAATTCCGACAGAGCCAAATTTTTGTGGGAAGCTTGGGTTCACCATCAGAAAGAAAACTTCAAAAGTCCCCATCGATCCCATGTGTGCTACCAAAGTTATTTGGGGTCAAAGGTCAAGGTTTGAGGTGTTTCGGATTTTTCTCGAGAACGGTTTAGTTTACGGTAAGTTTTATCGAAAAATTACTTCAGCATTAGTCTGAAGTAATTTTTGTCTTGTAGATCTGAAAATTCTCTACAATTTTTTATTTTTTTATTTTTCTCTAATAGTCACGATTTTGAGATATCGCGATTGTAAGAGTAACGTTATACATGATATGCACACATTTTCACCTGTGAGGTTAGTGTACCTACTCGACGCGTTTTTTTAAGGTGGTTTCTCCAGTAGGCCTACAGGTACTCCACGAACTGTTATGATGTAAAATTGGTTTCCAGGTATACGATTTTCTGCAATCCACGTGAATGGTCACGGACTTCTGACTTTTTAAATAATTAATTAACTCGTCACCTCTCGCGACACTTGCATAACGTAAAATTGTCCCATTTTTTAAATATTGAATGAAATCAGCGCTTGTAATAAATAGATATATTCCCTCAAACTAAACGGTCAACACTAAAAGAAGTATGTGTATGAACGACGTAACATAGGCAATAACCAGATGTTATTCAAGAACATACTATTCAGTTAGAGGGGATTAAGAATTCCGAAAACATTGACTCAAAAGATAGTCATTTGACTATCTTTTGAGTAATTTTTTTCGGTATTGTATAGTTAATTAACTATAAATACCCTATTTGTGTCCCTTTTATGTATACATATACCTTTTATGTATGCAAAATACCCTATCTATATTATTGTAAGCATAAAAGGGACACCCTTTTATGCTTACAATAATATTTGTATTGTATACATAAAAGGGACACAAATAGGATATTTTTACTTGTGTTGAGTGCCTGACATTGTACATACGTGGCATATATTATTATGTGCATATCACGGAGTAAGTACAAAGAGTTGTTGTAATTAATATTTTCTATGAAACAATGCGTGACAGTTACAGGGGGTGAGGGGTTATTACCTGTCTCACTCCCTCCTTTATGTCCATCTACCGGCTATTAGCATAACTACTAGTTTCGTACTTTTAAGTAGTTAAGCTATCTGCCACTAGATGTTAGTAAGTGTGTAGCATAACAGGGACATACTTAGAATTTACCTATATCAGGAAGTGTTATTTTTTTATTTGTAAGATATATACAAACAATCTTATTACCCGTTTGCTCTATTCGAATATAAATGTTAATAATCAAATAATTCTGCATAGCGAATATGATTGACTACTGTTTTTTACCACAAATTTCCCTATAAGGCTTGTCAGCATTGTTTAGATTTATAATACACTAGCTGACCCAACAGACGTTGTTCTGTTCAAATAAAGCGCCACCTACCGGGTCCAATTGTGAATCTGAACCATTCTCTTTCTCTTGAGCACACACAATTACTTACTCTATCCAGTCAACAGATATCGCCATCTGTTAAAATCGTTTGGAGTTCACAGATAATTGTGAATGTCAAATAATAGATAAATAATTTGCAATAAAATAATATTGCGACTATAAATTAAGTTGTAAGTTATCCTATGTTTCAAGTTGGAGCAAACTGCACACGGTGTGCAAATTTGATTAAAACCGGTTAAGTAGTTTAGGAGTCCATCGCGGACAAACATCGTGACAGGAGATTTATATATATTAAGATATTAATATTTTAAGAAAATACATTTTACTTTACTATCCTTCTCGTTCGACAATTCACTAAAAATACACACTATATATGTAATTAACTCCGGGAGCATTTCCAGGTTCCGGGAGCATTTCTATCGACTTCTTCCCCGGCTTGTCGGCGCGGCGTCCGCCCTTTCGTGGCTGATGCCGAATGTGGTTGAACCCAACGCTACGTGCCGACAGCTATACACGGGGGGTGATCCAGTCGATGGCCCTGTACGGCGCACCGGTGTGGGCGGGGTCCCTGACCGTCCATCTGAGGGATCTCTTGTGGCGGCCACAGAGGGTCATGGCGATCAGGGCTATACGCGGCTACCGCACGGTGGCGACGGACGCAGCGTCCCTCCTTTATGGTCCCGCGCGCCGTCCTTTCATCGCCCCGGATGGAATGGACCGCGCGTGCGCTTACCATAGCCCACCCATAAAAAAAAATGTATGTAATTAACTCAGAAGTTTTCAAGTCTATTTTTTTCATATTTGACTTTTCATACGACCAAATAATACAATTACTTGTTTGGGTTTCTAACAGATTGTCGAATGTAAGCCCTAGTTAGCTTATCAGTGTATATTAGGTACTAGTTAGTCAAAGTTACTTCCGTGTGGTGACGGAGTAAGAATACAATTCACCACCCCCTAACTTACCCGTGGGTGATCGTACGAGACGACTAAGGGATATAAAACGCATATAACATCTATGCGAGAGAAGGAAAACTCGAAATAAAACCCTATACCAACACGTCTGACCAGCGTGGTATAGTAGGTCAATGAGCCTTCCATTATGGAGGAGGCCCGAGCCCAATAGTGGGACGGATATGGGCTGAGATGATGATGATGATGATGATGAAAAGTTACTTAGTATTATTTCCTTCCTTTTGTCTTTTCTCATACAAAAACGATCTTCAACGCCACCACCAGTTTAAAGATTTTTGTAACGTGGTCTCAACCTCGATAATCTTATCAAGGAATTATTGCATCATTAATAAATAAAGGATAAAGGGAGACATTGGTTCGAATAGTAAAAATGAAATACTCTTGTGCATCATATATTTTTTAAATTATATACATTATTAGCTGACCCAACAGACGTTGTTCTCTTCAAATCTAAAAAATAGTAAAAGGAATTATCCTTGAAATCGATCGCAGCGCCACCTACCGGGTGATCCAATTGTGAATCTAAACCATTCTCGAAGCCCCTTGAACACACACAAAACATTTCATCAACATCGGTCCAGTCGTTTAGGAGGAGTTCAGTGACATACACACGTACACAAGAAATTTATATCTAAAGCAGTGGTTCTCAAACTTTTTAAATGACGGAACCCTTTTGGGAAGCAAAATACTTGATGGAGCCCTACAATAAAACAATTATTTTTATAAGTGTATTCTATATTAATCAGCATAATAAAAGTACAATGTATCAGTTACTAATTATTATTTACTTCACCACTTGGTAAGGACAATAATAGAAAACATTAAAAAAGAAAAAATCTAACTAGTGGGAGGTATGAAACTGTTTTTTATTTTTCATCAATTGCTTGATATCAGGTTTGATGGAAGAAAGTTGGAGTCTCATATCAGCTTCGGCGTCCAGTCTATTGCGATATTTTGTTTTCGTGGCTGCGTAGGTAGAGAATCCTGTTTCGCACAAATATGTAGTTGGGAACGGGAGAAGAATATCCAGAGCCATTTGGCCAAGCATTGCATATTCATCTTGGATTCTGCACCAAAAATCATTAAGAGGCGTCGTTTTGAACAATGACTCCATACTTGTGTCTGATGACATTTCTAAAAGAGATTCATATATCTCATTTGACATGTTTTCAGGCTTTTCCAAGTTGGGTAAAAAAGGATTATGAATCCAGGAGTTCACTTTAATTTTTGTATTGTGTTCTTCGGGAAAATACTTTTCAAAAGATGCGCGCATCGAACTGAGATATTGGACCAATTCTTCAAACACATTATCTTCAAACATTTCTGAGTCGTTTTCGCTAACAAACTCACTGAGTAACGTAAAACTTTCTATTTCTTTCTTACCAATGCAAATGATCCAAAAATCTAATTTTCTTTTAAAAGCAGTTATTTTATTATAGGCCTGAAACACTGTTGTCTGTTTACCTTGCAACGATAAATTTAATTCGTTAAGTTTTTGAAAGATATCCGCCATAAAAGACAATCGGAACAACCAAGTTTTATCATACAAACGGTCCTTCAAATTAAAAGAAGTATCTGCTGAAAGAAACATTTGTAACTCGGCTCTAAGTTCAAATAGCCTTGTTAAAGTTTTTCCCCGAGACAGCCATCGCACTTCTGTATGGAGCAGCAGTGTTTTATGTTTGCTGCCATAATCTTCACACAATAATGAGAACAATCGGGATTGTAGTGGTCGTGATTTGATAAAATTAATTATTTTTACCGCTTCATCCATAACTAATTTTAGATTAGACGGCATTTGCGTCATCGCAAGTGCTTGTCTATGCAGAATACAATGACTGGAACTACAATTAGGCGCTTTATTTTTCATTCGTGACACTGCTCCTGCTGTTTTACCTGTCATCGCCTTGGCCCCATCTGTACAAATGTCAATGCAATTGTTCCAACTGAGATTATGTTCTTCAAAAAATATATTTATTTTATTAAAAATTTCTTCCCCGGTAGTGTTTGTAAGCAGCGATGAACACATAAGCATGTCTTCTTCAAAAGAACTTTTATATGGATATCTCACAATAACCAGCAGGATAGCCAAACCAGCGACATCAGTCGACTCGTCCATTTGCAAAGCGAATCGTGTATTTTGTAGACGTGTAACTAGTTCTTGTTTGACGTAGCTTGCCAGATCATGGATTCGTCGTGAAACAGTATCGTTTGATAGCGGAACAGTAGAAAGATGCTTTGCAGATTTTTCATCAAGCATACATTTTGTTATGTCTAATGCACATGGTTTTATTAATTTCTCAGCGATAGTGTGCGCTTCACCTGCTTGTGCAATGCGATAGCTAACTAAGTATGATGCCTCCGTGGCCTTTTCGTTGGTAGTTTGTGTTACATGCATCATATTTTTTTGACTTTCTAATAACTGATCTTTTTTGCGAACAAAAAATTCTTTATTCTTGTCTTTAGTCTCGGGGTGTACGGTTTCTAAATGTCGACGCAATTTGGCAGGTGCCATGGAACTATTAGGAAGCAGTTTACTACAGAGCATGCAGAGAGGTGAGCCGTTGGAATCAACAAATCCGAAACTGATATAAGATTCATCATACTTCCTTTTTTTCGTCTTTGAAACCGTCGAGCTTGACGTCGTGGCACTCGTGGCATCATCTTCTGGATCGGTGATTGCTAAATTCTCCGCGCGCATTGCTTTTGAACATTCAGCGTCATTAGAAGATGTTGTTGGAACACGTTTAACACCTTTAAGCCAACGTTCCATTCTTCTTTATTTATAATGTTACAAGTCAGGATAGTGGGGTTTAAATAATGCACAATCGTTACTGCGTATAAGAGACTAAATTTAGAACCTACAGGGAAGAAATGTATAAAACTGAGACAACAGAATACAGCAGGCAGTAAAACAATGAACACTAGTTTCTCGCTAGCGAGCTTGTAAGTAGGTAGTAACTTATCGCTCCGAACGCTAATCATCAACTGACGACGCCAACTTTTTTTTTTTTTTTTTTTTTTTTTTGTGTGTACAGCTGTTGGCCGCAGATGGCCTTGACAGCTTGACGCGGACTATGGGTGAGCGCTGAGGGCTCTCAACCCGGATGACGACGCCAACGCGCGATCGCCGCTTTTATACTTAGTCCTAGACTCGATCTCAAATATTCTCGAAAATACTCGAGTCGGCACCTTTGATAAACAAAAAGCAAAAATAAAAACAGAAATTTAAAAATAGCGTTGTAAACAATATCGACTTTATCCTTTGAAGTTAGAGACGAAAGTCGCTAGTTGACAACTATAGCGTCTAATTCAGAGGCGGCTTTTATCAAAGAGACTGAGCGCTTACAAGTATACTACCCGCTCGTTTTAAGTTTGCCGCTGGCGATAGGTATGAGTGTATGACGTTCGATATTTTTTAGTTAATTGTAACAATAAAAATTGTGTACGTTAGATATTTGGGTAAAACAAAACTTATAATGTGTCATACACATTATAAGTTTTGTTGTCACGTGGGGGAGGGTACGCGCATTCCACAGACCGGCAAACTTAGAGCGAACGCGTTGTACAAGTATAAAATTGTTGAGACCAAACTTATGAGATATTGTACCAGCTAATGTAACACAAGCTTATACAAATACAAATAAATAAATAAATAACATTCATAGCGTTTTGTCTCCGCGCGGCCGCGGAGTCCGCACAGCCGCGGAGCGACCAGAGAGAGGTGTTTTGATTTTTTTATTTCTAAATTCTTGCGGAACCCCGACAGAGGTATCACGGAACCCTAGGGTTCCGCGGAACACACTTAGAGTATAGCTGATCTAAAGATTAGATTGAAAACTCATTAATATTCATCAACTTCATTCCAGCCCACATACGTCCCACTATTGGGCGCAGACCTCCTCCACAATGGGAGGGAAAAGGGAATTTAACCTACTATACTGTGCTGGTAAAACGTGTTGGCGTAGAGTTTTATTTCAGGTTTTCCTTCTCTTGCACCGATTTTATGTCCATATTATATCCCTTAGTCCTCTTTTACGACATCCACGGGCAAAATAGGGAGTGGTGAATTGTATTCTTAATCCGTCACCACACGGAAATATTAATGTTATTAGATTGAAATTAAAAGTTCATAGAAAATGGCAAATTTATGGGCATCAATCTCAGTATGATCACTTTGCCGAACTTCAATCGTTGCAAAAAAACGCACAAACATCCTTTAGTTTTCTAAAGCCTTTGCTAGTTATTGTGAAATCTTCATCGTTAAAATAGGAAGAACAAATCTTTGTATATTTTTTAGGTTTTCAGTTTTCTATTAATTTTTAAAATCCACTGATTCTTAAGATTATCATTGGCCGGTATTGTAGAACATAAAAAATACAGTTTAATTATAATAGGTTTATTTAAAGTAGTGTTTTTTTTTTTTTTTTTGTGTGGGTGGGCTGCGGTCGGCGCGCCTCCGCACCACTCTGTCCGGGGCGACAGAGGGGCTTAAGCACGCAACTCCCGCAACCCACCCGAAAACCACGTCGCCTTCGTCGTTGAGCCGACCACCGGAGCAGAGTTAACGTGTCGTCAGTGGTCGGCCCGACGGAATACCCCCTACTTGGGGTACCCTCCCATCGACCGACGTCCCCCCCTCGAGGAGGACGTCGGTCTTTCCTCACGCGGTCGGCCTCTCGGCGGGTGACGGACTAATCCCCGGTCACGTCACCCGCGGCCTCGGCTAGGGCGGCATGAGGCGCAGGTAGTTGCGCCTGCGCCGCCCCATTCGCCGGCGGCGGATGTCCTCATCGAGGCTGCGCTCCTCGCGCAGGCGATCCGCCACCTCCTTCTGCGAGATCACTGTCTCGCAGAAGGCTGCGACCGCGTCCCAATTCCCGGCATCGATGATTGCGACGAGTTCACGGCGCTGCGTGGCCTAAGCGGCGCAGGCCTCGAGCGTATGCTGCGCCGTGTCCTCGTCACAATCGCAGTGGTGGCAGGACGGTGTACTCTCCCTCCTTACGACCTTGTGCAGGTATTTGGCGAAGCTCCCATGCCCCGTCAACACCTGCACTAGTCGGAAGGAGAGCACCCCGTGCCGCCTTTCCAACCACTGCATCAGCACCGGCTGGAAGGCCTCCACGATTCGCACCCCGAACCGAGGCCTCTCCAGCCGGACTGCCCAACGGGCAATGACGTGTCGGCGGGCGTCGACGCGCCAGGCGGTGAGCTCCCTCAAGGAAACAACACCGCCCTCCCCGCGCACCCCCGACACCCGCCGATACAACTCGGCGAGCATTTCCGCCTCCAGGTCCCACGGGGGAGTCCCGGCCAATAGGCACGCTGACTCCGTCGCCACCGTGCGGTATCCGCGGATGGCCCTGACCGCCATGACCCTCTGTGGTCGCCACAGAAGGGCCGTAAGTCGGACGGTCAAGGACCCCGCCCACACCGGTGTGCCGTACAGGGCCATCGACCGGATGACCCCCGCGTACAGCCGTCGGCACGTAGCGCTCGGTCCGCCCACGTTCGGCATAAGCCACGATAGGGCGGACGCCGCGCCGTTGAGCCGTGGAGCGAGCCTGCGGAAATGCTCCCGGAACCATCATCGCCCGTCGAGCACCAGGCCCAAGTACCTCATATGGGCCCGGATGCTGATGTCAACCGAGTGGACGGTGATCGATACGCCGATGGGAGGGCTCATACAGCGCCCATGGAACAAGAGGGCCTCCGTCTTGCCAGGGCGACCCTCAACCCCAGCGCCTCGATCCGCCTGACAACCTCTTCGGTGCCATAGGTCGCCAGGCTTACCGCCTCTTCTAGCGTCCCACCGCGGGCTGTGACGAGCGTGTCGTCGGCGTAACAAATCACGCCCAGCCCGGGCGGGAGGCTCCCCCGCAACGCCCAGTCGTAGCCGATGTTCCACAGGGTGGGTCCGAGGACCGACCCCTGTGGGACACCGCACGTCATGGGCGTTCGCACAACGTCCCCTGCTCGGTTGGTGCAGAGGACGCTGCGCCCCACCTAAATTTAAAGTAGTGTAAAAGTTATTCGCTTTGATAAAAAATCCGAATATTATTAATTGTGTTCTAATTACGACCCCGGCATTTTGACACTTTTATGGTTCTTCATAGTTGACGACAGATGGAGCATTATTTACATAATATTTGTGAAACTACATGTAAAAATCATTTTTGTCAAGGTAAAAGTATTTAGATATTAATTTAAATACTTTTTTTTTATTTAATGTTCTTCCACAGACCTTTGTTCGTGCCTTTTTTATGGTAATAGAATAAATAATATGGAATAGAATAATAACGTATAGAGGGTAAGTTCACGCACAAAAAGTGAGGCATTTCAATTGGAGCCTAATGGAGCTTACGCTGGAACCTTTCCGTAATGTACAATCATTGTACTGCACGTACGTACGCAACTCTTAAAAAATAAATAGGTAATTATGACGGTTTGTGCATTCAAATGGACACCATTTGAAAAACTTAAAAAGGTTTTTAACATTACTTTTAAAAGTATTTCGACGATTTATGTTAATAAAAACAAAATTTGATTTCATAATTTGTATAGTTTTGTGCGTGTGTATGTGTGTAATCATCTGCGCGCCATTAATATTTTTAGATTCAAGTTTCGAACGTTCGAAGTACTGACACTATCCTTCTATACGTTATTATTCTAAGTGGTAAGTATATTTTATTTTGATTTTATATAATAATATGTTTCTTCAAGTGGCGTTATTACATATATGATGGTTTATGTAATTTGGTGCGCTTTCTCATGTGTCCTTGATGATGTGTGACTTCATGTCTTCCGGGGTTTTCTACTCTGTACTAGTAATTGATGTTAATGGTGAAAACCCCTATATTGTTATTCTTCGTCTGTCCTCTTGATTTGATTTATTTTGTGTCTATAATTGATGTTGGCTCATGATTTATGGATGCTGAATAATTGAGATATTTTTGTTACTTTAATGATGGTTAACTCCATGATGTGCATACATTTTCTTGCCCTTTATTGAGATGATGATGAATGTAAATATTTGTGAAGACACGGATCAAGAAGTGACGACGTTCTTGAGTCTCATGGCGTCTCATGATCTGCTCCCAACTGCACTAAGCAAACAAAAGGTCTATCTTGCTTGAAACTTTTTTTTACCAAATCCCCCACACTGCCTTTTGGTCTAGTCTGCAACTCGTCTATTACCGATTATGATATTGACATGGGTTGTATGTCTTATCTCAAACAAAAAAAAATACAAAACCGACGAGGACTCCGTGGCTACTGAAATTAAAAATAGTCCATGTGAATCACTGCAAGTCTGTAACCGAAACTTTGCATCAGTTGGTAATAAACTTGCTGATAAGTCACTAAAAAAAAATCACACCATGCAGAATGCATTAGTATCTGCTTATAAATCTATAGCTTGCTTGCTCGATTCTCTAGTCATGGCTCTAACAGATTTCTACGAATTCAACAGGGTATCCCAACTATTGGGTGTACGAATAGACATGAACAAGACGAAAATCATGACAAATGTCCATGTCATTCCTGTACCAGTCCTAGTTGGTAATACGATTCTCGAAATTGACGATCATTATGTTTACCTTGGACAGCAAGCTAATTAAATAGATACAATTTCGAGAAAGAGGTCAGCCGACAAATCCAACTCGGTCGGGTAGCGTTCGGGAAACTTAAGAGGATCTTCGTCGTCCAACATAGCTAAATGTTTGAAAACACAGGTCTACTGTCAATGTGTGTTACTAATGATGACTTATGGTACGGAAACGTGGTTCCTAAATGTAGACCTCATAACCAAGCTCAAAGTTGCTCAGCGTGCTATGGAGCGGGTTTTGCTCGGGCTTTCTCTGCATGATAGAATCTGAAATACGGAAAGCCGCAGAAAAACGGGGGTAACCGACATAGCACGAAGAATTAGCACGCTGAAATAGAAATGGGCAGGCCACATGACTCACGGTCCACCATCAATGACTTGGGCGGCGCAAGGGCGAATACCTGCACCTGATACCGCCCTAGCTGAGGCCACGGTGACACCCCAACACCCATAATAATGTGTGCAGGAAGTGTGAGACCCTTAATTGTAATGCACCCATATGAATAATATTGTAAATAGTTAAAAATTGGTTACCTATCTTACGAAGCGACAAAAAATCTTCTAGAACACAAATCGCCCTACCTGTAAAATTGATTGTCACTATCATGCCATTCTTATCAGTAGATATACACACACACACACACACACACACACTTTACACTTATATTTAGATGTAATGCTTTGCACAACCTGCATGTCATCTCATCATCATCATTTCAGCCTATTGCCGTCCACTGCTGGACGTAGGCCTCCCTCATATTGCGCCACAATGTGCGGTCCTGTGGCACCTGCATCCAACGACGCCCAGCAACTTTCACTAGGTCGTCGGTCCACCTAGTGGGGGGGCGTCCTACACTGCGTCGTTCGATGCGTGGTCGCCACTCGAGAACCTTTCTTCCCCAGCGGTTGTCGGTTCCTCGAGCGATGTGGCCTGCCCATTGCCACTTCAGCGTGCTAATTCTTCGTGCTATGTCGGTTACACCCGTTCTTCTGCGGATTTCCGTATTCTGGATTCTATCTCGCAGAGAAATCCCGAGCATAGCCCGTTCCATAGCACGCTGAGCGACTTTGAGTCTTGATATGAGGCCTACATTTAGGGACCACGTTTCCGTGCCGTAAGTCATCACTGGTAACACACACTGGTCGTAGACCTGTGTTTTCAGACACTGAGGTATGTTGGACGAGAAGATCCTCTTAAGTTTCACGAACGCTGCCCAGCCGAATTGGATTCGTCGCCTGATCTCTTTCTCGAAATTGGATCTACCTAACTGGACTGTTTGTCCTAGGTAAACATAGTGATTGACAACTTCGAGAATCGCATTGCCAACTAGGACCGGTACAGGAATGACATGGGTATTTGACATGACTTTCGTCTTGCCCATGTTCATTCGTAAACCCACTAGTTGGGATACCCTGCTGAGATCATTGAGCATAGTGACAAGGTACTCCATGGATTCTGCCATAACGACGATATCGTCTGCGAATCGAAGGTGAGTGATGTATTCGCCGTTAATGTTGATGCCGAGTCCAGTCCAGTCTAAGAGCTTGAAGACATCTTCCAGTGCAGTGGTGAACAGTTTCGGAGAGATGACATCTCCCTGTCTCACGCCTTTCTGCAACTGGATCGGTTTCGTACTCTTATCCCGGATACGGACTGACATTGTGGCGTTCCTATACAAACACTTCAGCACTTCGATATAGCGATGGTCGATTTGACACCGCTGAAGGGACTGCAGCACCGCCCAAGTTTCGACTGAATCAAAGGCTTTCTCATAGTCCACAAACGCTAAGCACAGGGGCCGATTATACTCCTTAGGTCTATTCGGTCTCGGTCTTTTGTATAATCTGCCGAAGCGTGAGGATATGGTCTATGGTCCTATAGCCTTTTTGGAAGCCGGCTTGTTCGGGCGGCTGGAAGTCATCGAGCTTGCGCGTGAGTCGATTAGTAATGACCCTCGAAAACAACTTATAAACATGGCTCAGGAGTGAGATGTGTCTGTAGTTCTTTAAAAGAGCTTGGTCACCCTTCTTGAAGAACAGCACCACCACGCTCCTGGTCCACGACTCTGGAACGTCGCCCCCGAGGATAACGGAATTAAATAGCTTCTGAAGTGCTATTAAGACCGGCTTGCCGCCCGCCTTCAAAAGCTCTGCCGTAATTCCGTCACCTCCCGGTGCCTTACCGTTACGTAGTTGTTTGAGAGCCATTCTGATCTCGTACAAGCTGATGTCCGGGATTTCTTCGTATAGTGCCGAGTTAGCTTGGATCTGGGATCTTGGACCAAGCCGACAACAGGATTTCGGGATGATTTGTATAACTGTCCATAGAACCTTTCGCCCTCTCCCAAGATCTCACTTTGGGATGAAATGACAGTGCCGTCATCGGTCTTCAGCTTAGTCATTTAGCTTTGCCCAATAGACAGATCTTGTGCGGACACTTTCGAGCCACGATTCCGCTCTATCGCTTCTTTAATACGGAGCGTATTAAATCGGCGAATATCGCGACGCACAGACCTGGAGATCTGCCTATTTAGCTGCCTATGTTTGGACCAATCGGCTGCAGACTGCACCGTCATCTCTTTTCTCCGCTCCATGAGCTCGAGAGTCTGGTCAGAAAGTTTTTTAGGTCTATTAACGCGGTGAGCCTTGAAAAATTTCGACCCAACCGCGTGGACAGTTTCCACGAACCTGTTGTTCATATCGTTCGGAGATTAGCACTCGTCCAGACATTGGAAGCGATTGTGTAGTTAGAGTTGAAAGCTTTCGAGGTTCTGGTATTGGACAGATGTAGGTCGGAGTGTAGACTTCATCAAGCGTGACCGCTCAACTTTTGTATGGATATTCAATGAGCCTCGTACCATCCGGTGATCGCTCCCAGTTTTAATTCTGCTGATCACTGAGACATCATTGAATATCTGTCGTTTGTCAGACAAGATGAAGTCTATCTCATTTTTTGTTGAACCATCGGGGCTAATCCAGGTCCATTTCCTTTGTGGCTGCTTCCTGAAGAAGGAATTCATCATAAAGAGGCTTTCCTTCGCCAGAAAATCAGCCAGTTTCTGGCCCCTCTGGTTTCTCTGTCCATGTACATGTTTCCCCACTCTCAACTCATCATCACTCCCTTTGCCTAGTTTCGCGTTAAAGTCTCCCATAACCACCGTGAAGTGGGTTTTGGACGCGTGTATGGCTTTCGAGATGTCCTCGTAAAATGCATCCACCTCGTCGTCGGAGTATGTCGAGGTCGGTGCGTATACCTGTATAACCTTCAGCGAATACCTCTTGGTAATTCTGAGTATAAGGTACGCTACCCTTGTCGACACACTCTCGATCCTCTCCACGCTATCTACGAGAGACTTACGAACGATAAACCCTATACCACCTTGGGACGGGTGATCGCCCTTCCGGTAGAAGAGCAAGTTTCCAGACTGGAGGATTATCGTGCCCTCGCCCTCTCTTTGCACTTCTGATAATCCTACAATGTCCCAGCTGATTTTGCTCAATTCCTCTTCCAGCTCGATGACCCTCTCGTCAGTCCTGAGTGTCCGAATGTTGTGTGTTACCAGGGCCAAGGGTCGTTTTTGTTGGTAGCCGGATCGCTGCCGGAGATTCCTCGCACCCCCCACTCCACCACTACTGGGCCCGCCACCAAAATGAGCCCGTAGGGTACCGGAGCCGCCGTGACTGGGGGCCATTTTTTTGTTGTACTCCATTTTTAAAAAGGGGATATTACCGTAATCGCCACGCTTGGCAGGCAGGTTGGCGATCGCAGTATGGATGTTTTACGTTTCCCAGGAGAGAGCTGCTGTCCACTCTCCTGGTGAACCCTCAGCCGATTTTTACGACTCCCACGGCCAAATAAGGGGTGGCGACACATGTATTCTCAAACCGTCGCCACACGGCGACATGTCATCTACACCGGTTGATATTGAACTGTCTATACCTATAGTTATATGTTACTGTAAATACCTTACCCTATTATTCGATGGGAGGGTACCCCACGTAGGGGGTATTCCGTCAGGCCGACCACTGATGACAAGTAACCCTGCTCCGGTGGTCGGCCCAACGACGAAGGCGACGTGCATCGTGGGTGGGTTGCGGGAGTTGCGTGCTTACGCCCCTCTGTCGCCCCGGACGGTGTGGTGCAAGGAGCGCGCCGACCGCAACCCACCCCAAAAAAAAAACTCTAATATTATTGAACGAGAAATGATTAAATGTCTTACATACGATTAATAAACTTGTGCTCTGTATCCCTAGATACAGGCCCCCTTGTCTAGTTTGAGACTCTCTGTTTATGTACTTTTGTATGTAATGTCCTTTTTGGTAACAAAACATTCATTTTATTATATTTGTTCCGTTATTGGGCTTCAGCTTTCTAGTCAGTGGGAAGCAATTTCATCTACTATATCACATCGGGGGGGCACGGCAGTGCCCCCGTCAAGTCGAGCGCGAAGCAAACACTGCCGTACCATCCTTTACTGGAACCATTTCGCCACATTTTCAGGCCCCTATTTGAGAACCTCTGGATAAGAACAAAATGCAGAAATTTTCGTCATCTAGTAAGCTATAAAAAAATACTTAAAATACAAAATTTCAAGTCTGTAGGTAATTTAGTTCCGAAGTTAAGCGAAAGCAAAGTTTCGCATTTATGACACTCACTCACTCATGATCATCAAAATAGAACTAGTACTTCCCATAATCTCAGAGAGCTGAAATTTGGTACAGAGTTAGGGTTTAATGGCCATATAAAGGGAAAACTATAAAAACAAGGATAATCGAAGATCTGGAGTACCTGGTGACCCTTATTTGAAAACACAAGAGCCCAACCAAACTATTAAAGATCGACATACCGCCTTTACAAAAAATATTCAACTTTGTTTGCCTCTTCATTTGATGTCAAAAAGCGAAGGTCTGAAGTATCTGATGAAGAGCCCTCAGCTTGTTTCAGCTGTATTAAAGATATGGAATGTCCCCTTCTACTATTGGTACATAAAAAAATAGACTGTCATTGCAAAAATGCAGCGTAGTGGGACACATCTTCTAATTCTCTCCGCACACGTCGCTAGATGGCGCTGACTGTCTTTTAAAACGCGCTTACGTTTATTTTTCCGATAACCTTATATTGCGAAGTGGCAACCGGCCGCGTCTTAACTTTAAACGGGTTGAGAGCCCTCAGCGCTCACCCACCAGTCCGGGTAAAGTTGTCACAGCCATCTGAGGCTAACAACTAAGTCACACACAAAAAAAAAAACCAGCCGCGTTACAGTTGCTTACGACATTCTTCTACTGCGCTTGAAAACGTTTGCTAGGGATTAGGAGGGATTATTTGCATTTCATTGATTTCGCTTATTATTTCGTGAGGTTTGCTAAGGTTAATTAGCAGGTTGTTATTATAACAATTCGAAGATTTGATAGGTTAGTAATTTTGTGATTAGTGACGGATTAATGATTATTAGTTAATTATTAGATTTAAAAGTACTATTAATTGAATAATTTATTTAATTGTTAGTTATTTAGTACTCTTAGTTTTCTAGGTTTAATTTACAGTTAGGCAGTACTTCGAATCGCGTTCGTGTTTATAAGTAAGTACTTTTCTAGTATTCTAGATTTAGTTTATTTAGGTAGATATTACTTCGTTTCATTTAAAAAAATATATCATTAATTTAGCTGTATTTCAGTACTAGGTAGGTAATAAATACCTTTGGTACAAAGTTCATTGAATTATATTGACACTTGTCTAAACAATTGGTAGTAAAATTCGCTAATAATTTGATTCAAAAAAATATCAAATAGGCAATAAGCCTATTAAGTCAAAATTTGGGCATACGTGTACAGAGAACAATTCCCAATCTGTGTGGCGTATGCCCTAACAATTCACAAGAGCCAAGGTCTAAGTTTAAAAAATGCCCTCATGGACATTGGCACCTCCATATTCTCTTGTGGCCAAGCCTACGTGGCGCTTTCACAAGTAACCAATCTCCAAATGTTGACTTGAAGAGTATAAACGCTCAAGCTTCAGTGATCACCAAATACAACCGGCTTAGGCGTAAATACCGCGCCGATCTTTCAGAAATTAAACCGTCTAAACCGTCTAAAAGAATAAATAATGAACGCGAATGGGCAATACGAAAAACTGTTGCTACTGTACAAGAATCAGAACCGAACAAAAAGAAAAGAAAGATTTGTAATAATAAAAAATTACTCCTAAAAAGAAAGAAAATGTGTCAAATAAGAAAATCTAATAAAATAAATCAATATGCTCACGTTTCTACAAAAAGAAGTGAAATCCCACCAAAAACATTCTGTAAAAAACTAGCCAAGTCTCGATGGAGCTGCTTGTTTATCTCTAAAAAGTAATGAAATCTAGACAAAGTCGTGCCAAGTCTAAGGTTCCTTACTGCGATTTCTTTATTATTATAGTTAATGTTGTGTGACTTGGCCGTTGAAGGGTATACAAGGGTACAAAACCAGGTGCTCCATGACACCATTGCACCAATCTGTCGCCAGAACCGCTACCCATTGACGATGGAAAATGGCCACTTGGAAAACGTTGATTCAATAATTGTAGACTTGATAAAGCTGCGTATTTTAATAATACTTATGTGTAGGCGAGCCTGAAACAAACAGTATAAAAAATTATTTCCAGTACAGACGGACTTCTAATCATTGATAGAAGTCCGTCTGTACGTCTATTTTATGTTAGATTGGTGGTCGATGTGACGCTCCAAAAAGAAGAGAGCAGAAGTCAGCATTGTCAATGCTGAATGCATGTGTTGCATAATCAACAACAGCCTAAAATGAGACACTAGCGTCCAATTACCAATACCAGTATGGGCTAATATCTCGCTTAACAAACATCATCATCATCTCAGCCCATATACGTCCCACTGTTGGGCTCGGGCCTCCTCCATAATGGAAGGGCAATTGACCTACTATACCACGCTGGTCAGACGTGTTGGTATAGGGTTCTATTTCGAGTTTTCCTTCTTTCGCATAGATGTTATATGCGTTTTATATCCCTTAGTCGTCTCGTACGATCACCCACGGGTAAGACAGGGGGTGATGAATTGTATTCTTACTCCGTCACCACACCGTTAACCGTTAACAAACATAGGTACCTAGTTGCAAACAGATATAACATTACGTGTAAACAAAATTGACGTGTAGGTACCCACTAACGTATAAGGAATGTTCAACGGCCAAGTCACACAACATTAACTATAATAATAAAGAAATCGCAGTAAGGAACCTTAGACTTGGCACGACTTTGTCTAGATTCCATTACTTTTTAGAGATAAACAAGCAGCTCCATCGAGACTTGGCTAGTTTTTTACATAATGTTTTTGGTGGGATCTGGTGGGATCTGGTTAGACGGATTGGTATATTTTGTAGTTTCATCCTATTCCAATGAAATTATCGGCTTTTTCGATAAGCCACGGGTTGAATAATCTAAGACGTATCTATATTTTTTTAGGTGATACTAATTTGATATCTATTTAAATATTTTAATAAGTATAACAAAAGAATACGCTAAAAGAATTAGCGAAACAAAACTCAAGAAAAATTACTACCAAATCAAATGTACTTAAATAAGTACATATTTAGAGTATTAAGTTTATGTAGTTAACAACTAGTTGAAGAAATATCTAACATAACTGAACTTATTTCTATTAAAAGAATTATTATACGATGAGATATCAGTAAAAAGCAGTGTACAATAGTTCCATAGGAAGTCGAACCGTGTGCACACAGCACAGCACGCGCCAGCTGGACATGTGTGCCGCGTAGGCAGAAGAGTGTACCGTGAATTCGTTGCAATCATCGGTGTTTACATAACGCTGCAATCGCTAGGCCGATGCTCGATAGTTTCAGGAACTGGGAGGCGGTCGCCGCCGTCTGCCAGACAGTCGTCTCACGGAAGAAGGCGCCAAACTGTGCGCGGGACGAACTTCTTTACGGCGATCGCGCCAGCGACGATTTCAGCGGCGCAGCGAGCCTGCGCCTGATGCTGCCCTAACTAAGGCCGAGGGTGACTGGACCGAAGAATAGTCTGACCCCTACAGAAAGGCTGACTGCGTGAGGGCGATGCCACGAGAGGGACGTTAGGGAGGGTCGGTAGTCAGAAGGGAATATCGTCCGGCTGGCCAGACGTTAAAGCTTCGGTACATGTGGCCAGCTCAATAGCGATGAGAAGGGTATACGGCTGACTACGGGTCGCGCACCGTCCTTACAACGCCCCGATCGAAAGGAACAGGGTTTGTGCTGACCATAGTTTGCCCAAGAAAAGGAAACTGAACAAGCACCTGAACCACGCTTCCTGATACCTTACAGAGTTACTGTCGACGGTCGGCCAGCGCATGCATAGTCCCTCATGATTGCCCGCCACATCATTAATACGCACGCGGTACTTAATTAAAACAGATGGTGATAAACGAGATGACGGATAGTGATGGATGGGTGGAGTCGTGACAGATGGCGATGGATGGGATGAATGATGACGAATGGGGATGGATGGGATGATTGGAACGGACGTAGTTAAATTAATAAAGTATAATTATTTAAAAAAATAATGATAGGTGCTTTGCTTTTTTATCATCGTCATCAATGGTTCATTCCTTCTTCAGACATAAACCACATCCCGATACACTTGTAATAACTTAATTATTTTTCATTTAATTTAATTAAAAGGTAATTATGCTAATAACTTAAGAGAATTAAACGAATCTTGCCAATACCAAGACTTATATATTTAAATGGTACCAAGGTACTTTTTTAATTATTTTACATAAAATATAAATCAGTTCTCTAGTAGGTAACATGTCATTCCCTCTTC
Source organism: Lymantria dispar (assembly GCA_032191425.1). Taxonomy (NCBI): domain Eukaryota; kingdom Metazoa; phylum Arthropoda; class Insecta; order Lepidoptera; family Erebidae; genus Lymantria; species Lymantria dispar. Next base: position 9,908,488 of record CM063460.1, on the reverse strand, counting down.
ATTGTGAGAGCCAACTCTTTAATTTTCTTTCTGCAAATCTTGGAGCTGGAAGTTGTAGGCAGTTCTGTTAGGAAGATTACTCCACCTCTCAGCTGTTTAGAGTCCGTAAGTGAGTCTGTAAACATAATACATATTGTTGTAGTACCAGTTTTACCTATGATAGAGTAATAATAGCCTTTTATAACGAGCAATTACTAACACGTCTGATGAGCGTGATAGATCAACTTCCCTCCCATTGTGGGGACGGCTTGCGCTCAACAGTGAGACGTACACGAGCTGTGATGATGTTGATGATGATTATTTAACGACCTTATAAGAGTGGTAGGACCACACTGTCGACAGTTATCTATCTACAGCCGCGGGCCGGTCCGTCCGGGGTAGTATCTCGCAGAAAACTCACACACACACACACACAGAAAATCGACGTCTAGGTAGTAGCAATTTGTTACTGCGCTTCGCGAGAGAGCCGGAAGCCCAACTTTATGAGGGTGTTTGTGTGTGGAGGGTTTTGATGGTGCCCTTGGTACCACCGAGCCTCAATGCATGCATTCACACTCCCTTTACTTTCTTCGCGGTAGGCAGCGACCCTGTAAAGGTCCATAAGCGGCAGCAACACTTACCATCAGGTGTACTGTTTGCTCGTTTGCCACCTTTGCAATAATAATAAAAAAAAAAAAAAAAAACTAAAGTTTAGATAACACCTAAGACATATAATAACACAACATTTATGTTATGTGTCAATTTATCCTTTATAACAACACAGGTGTTGTATACAGAGTATTTCAGGTTATGAAACAACTGGTTAAATGGGAGTTAGGCAATGGTGGTAAAAACCCATAAAAAATTTGAAGTAAAAATAAAGATTCGTAGGTCTAAAAAAATGGCGATGTAAAATCAGCGAAACTGAAAAAAAAACACCGAAATTTGTTGCTTTTTTGTTGCTAATTAGTTGCTAGAAAATTAATTTTTTTGCTGCAACCGATCGCAAATAATCGGCAATAACGCTAACTTTTCATTAAGATGGCGTGGAAATCACTGGATGTGGACTGATCGATCAAGCGTCGTTAAGGGGGCAATTATATCTTATACAAGATATTTAAGGATCGACTCTTACATTATACATATTAAAAACACGATCACTTGTAATTTCCTCGATAGAAAAAAAAATTCAAAGTTACCTCTAAATGAAAAAGTAAACCCATAATACGCCGTACATACTTCACAAAAGCTTATACAATTTTGATTAATAAAACTACTAAATTAATAAAACTACATGTTTCCTATGACTTATACATTTTACATTTTTAAAATGTATATTTGTTGTAATAGTATGAAGAAAATACCTAAATTCATCTGCGCTTCGTCCACCTTAGAGCCGCCACGCTTCCCCCTATCCGCTTTTTAGTGCTTAGGGATAGGCGATCTTTTGAAAAAAAGATTGATTCTTGAATCGATTCGAATTGTTATCCAAAGAATCGATTCACAATAAAATTGAGTTCTGAAGGATCGATTCCCGATTAATCAATCTATCAATCTTATCTTTTGGACGTGCTTGTGATGACCCTTTTTTTTAGGAATTCTGGAGAGTAAATAGGTATCTGATGAGCTTTTTTTTTGCTTTTAGAAAATCTGAAGGTTAGTAGTCTTACTTAGTATCGAGTGGCAGAAAAAAAATAGAACGACAATTCTCTAGGGTAAAGAATCGATTCACCAGATCGATTCAGCCCAAAAGCTCGATTTATAAAATCGATCTTTTGGGCCTGAAAAATCGATTCTTCGATTAATCGATCTCAGATCGCATGCGCATACGCACAATTTTATAAAAGTATCAAGAAAATACGAAAATAGAAAAGAAAAACTGTAAATAGCTTCGATAAAAGTATTTTAAATTGCTTGTGTTTTTTATTTTGTAAATATCAGCAGCATCTCGCTAGTTGATCGGCGTACGACTGCAGTAGCCCGCTCTTGTCGGTGCTCCTCACACACACATACATAAAATGCATAAAATACCTTAAACCGATTAGCGACAAAAGCTCTATGCCCCTTAATGGATTAAAGACAGGTAAAATTGCCGATTTTGTCATCGCTTTTTCATCTAATCAGATGATTGAAATGTATAAAATTAGCGATTCCTAATCTGCAACATATTCGTAATTTGTTAAATGTTCATTAGAAGTTTCTCAGAGCATGCTGGCTGTGTGGTAGCGGCTTCGAATACTACCAACCCTTGCTTTGCTCGTGGGTGTCGTAAAAGACGACTAAGAGCCCTAGATTGACCCGGACCAACTCCATCTGGTACCATTTGGGTCAACGATTACATTCCCAAGCAGGGTTGACGTCAGGCAGGCGGCCGGTCATAAAAGTCATTGCCGAAACTTTTTGCAATATGTCAAAACGGATGATATATTGCGTCGACCCCAAGTAATTGGGATAAGAGAAAGATGATGATGTTCATTAGAAATTGAATATATCAATGGCTACGTTCACATAATAAGACTTCGCTTTAATATCAGCTGATAGGTCATCGATCGCTAGTCGCCGCCGTTCCGTGCCTACTTTTACGGTCGAGGCGACTTACAATGCCTACATGTGTCCTATTCATAACATTTAAGGCATAGACTGTTAGACACACATTTTTGAAATCACTATAACTGTTATGTTTCATTGTTTCTTTGTACACAACATTCTTATTAAGATCCATGACCGTTTCACTACAACATACTCGAACAGTTGTTCCATAACCTGAGACATTCTGTATAATTAAAATTTTTGTTGTTCCATGGGCGCCATATGAGCCCTCCCATCGGCGTCTCGATCACCGTCCACTCGGTTGACATCAGCATCCGGGCCCATATGAGGTACTTGGGCCTGGTGCTCGACGGGCGGTGGTGGTTCCGGGAGCATTTCCGCAGGCTCGCTCCACGGCTCGTCGGCGCGGCGTCCGCCCTATCATGGCTTATGCCGAACGTGGGCGGACCGAGCGCTGCGTGCTGACGACTGTACGCAGGGGTCATCCGGTCGATGGCCCTGTACGGTGGGACCTGGAGGTGGAGATGCTCGCCGGACTATATCGGCGGGTGACGGGGGTGCGAGCGGGGGGCGGTGTGGTCTCGTTAAGGGATCTCACCGCCTGGCGCGTCGACGCCCGCCGAGACGTCATTGCCCGTTGGGCAGTCCGGCTGGAGAGGCCTCGGTTCGGGGTGCGAACCATGGAGGCATTCCGGCCGGTGCTGATGCAGTGGTTGGAAAGGCGGCACGGGGTGCTCTCCTTCCGACTGGTGCAGGTTTTGATGGGGCATGGGTGCTTCGCCAAATACCTGCACAAGGTCGTTAGGAGGGAGAGTACACCGTCCTGCCACCACTGCGATTGCGACGAGGACACGGCGCGCCATACGCTCGAGGCCTGCGCGGCTTGGGCAGTGCAGCGCTGTGGACTCGTCGCAATCATCGGTACAGACCTGACGCTGCCGGCTATCGCTAGGGCGATGGTCGACAGCGTCGGGAATTGGGACGCGGTCGCAGCCTTCTGCGAGACAGTGATCTCGCGGAAGGAGGCGGCGGATCGCCTGCGTGAGGAGCGCAGCCTCGATGAGGAGATCCACCGCCGGCGACTGGGGCGGTGTAGGCGCAACTACCTGCGCCTCATGCCGCCCTAGCCGAGGCCGCGGATGACGTGACCGGGGATTAGTCTGTCACCCGCCGAGAGGCCGACCGCGTGAGGAAAGACCGACATCCTCCCCGAGGGGGGGACGTCGGTCGATGGGAGGGTACCCCAGTTAGGGGTATTCCGTCGGGCCGACCACTGATGTCAAGTAACCCTGCTCCGGTGGTCGGCCCAACGACGAAGGCGACGTGGTTTTCGGGTGGGTTGCGGAAGTTGCGTGCTTAAGCCCCTCTGTCGCCCCGGACGGAGTGGTGCGGAGGCGCACCGACCGCAGCCCACCCACAAAAAAAAAAAAACTAAAATTTTATTGCATTAATATCATCACAGCTCATATATGTACGTCCCAGAGCCGAGTTCGAGCTTCCTTTACAACGGGTTGGAAATTAATGTACTATACCATGGTCTAAAGGGTTGTTATTGGGTTATATTTCAAGTTTTCCGTCTCTTGCTAAGGAATAACCTATATGGTTATCCCTTAGACGTCTTTTACGCCCATACTCCCTTTTTTGTCCGTGGGTGGGTACCCACGGACAAAATAGGGAGTAGTGGATTGCATTCTTAGTCCGCCACCACACGGCAATTTTATGCAAATTAATAAATTTGTGGATCTATCGCTACCAATCAGGCAATTTCAAATTCTGAGCTTAACGCTGGTAATTTTCCGACAAAGATCTTCTAAAGCCAAGAAAACCTGCAATATAAGTAGCATACTACCTACATACTTATACCGCTAGAGCAGAGAAGTAGTAATATTGCGTATTAAACTATTACTCTGTCGTGCAATATCATTTACCTTTTACTATATCCTTAATCTCTTGTGCTGTAGGTTTATGACCAGGTTTAGGCACTACGCAGGCTACAACAAGATCTCCACATTCACTATCTGGTATGCCAGTCACACATACTTCTTGGACACCAGGATGCTTCCTGATTACTATTTCTACTTCTGCTGGTGCTACCTGTAACAATGTAACATCCAACCAAACATTAATTTTCTTCCTCCACTAGGGGACTTACATAGGTCTCCCTATGATTGGAGAAAATACCATATCGACCTGCTTTAAAGGTTGGTTCCCGATCACGGGCGGATTTTTAAGTTTCATGTGAGGGTGCTGCTGTCCGCTCTTTTGTTGTGATTCATTAATCAATTTTTATGACTGCTGCAAGAATTTAATGATTACATGCATACAATATTTCCTATTTTTAATTCGTCACTACACACAGTATCGTGTTTTTAGAAGTTAAAAGATTTTTTATAATTCAAATGAATGTACATATGTCCTCATAGCCTATAATTTGCCTCAATAAAACAGGCTTTCTAAAACAATAATGTTTTTTTAACACGCTTTTATTAGTTTCACCTGTATGTATCTATAGATGCAACGGAATCTTTGAACGTCATTTTGCCCCACTTTGAACGAACAGATTTTATTTAAACTTTGCACACTCGTTAAAAGCCCATGACAATGCAATAATTCGTTCAAAATAAGCGAATATTGTGATTAGATTCATAAGAATTTAGAAATTTCTAATCGCATCCTTTGCATAAGAGCAAGAGAGATAGAACTAATGTGCGAACTACGCATGCGCAAAATGCGAAACTTCTATAATTCGGGCTGTCAGCTTATAAGCGTGTTTCGTAGTTTTTAAACTATAATGTTCTATTATTTTAAATCCAATCTCATCGCAGCCCACATATGTCTCACTGTTGGGCTCGGGCCTCCTCCACAATGGGAGGGAATTTGACCTACTATACCATGCTGGTCAGACATGTTGGTATTTTTTTTTTTTTTTTTTTTTTTTTGGGTGGGCTATGGTAAGCGCACGCGCAGTCCTGACCATCCGGGGCGATGAAAGGACGGCGCGTGGGCCCATAACCCACCCGTACCCACGTCACCTCGTTGTTGGGCCGACCACCGGAGCAGATGTCACTTGTCGTCAGTGGTCGGCCCGATGGAATACCCTTTCGGGTAACCTCACCTCTCGACCTGGGACGTCGGTCGCCGTCGCGCGGTTAGCCTCTCTGCGGGTGATGGACAATTCCCCGGTCCGATCACCCGCGGCCTCGGCTAGGGCGGCATTAGGCGCAGATACTCGCGCCTGCGCCGCCCGAGTCGCCGGCGGCGGAACGTGTCGCCGAATAGAAGCTCTACTCGCACACGATCCGCCGCCTCCTTCCGTGAGATAACGGCCTCACAGAAGGCGGCGACCGCGTCCCAGTTCCTGACGCTGACGAGCATCTCCCTGGCGATGGTCGGCAGCGCCAGGTCGGCACCGATAATTGCGACGAGTTCACGGCGATCCTCCTCCCATGCAGCACACTCCTCGAGCGTGTGCTGCGCCGTGTCCTCGTCGCAACTGCAGTGGTGGCAGGACGGTGTGCTCTCCCTCCTGACAATCTTGTGCAGGTACTTCCCGAAGCAACCGTGCCCCGTCAGCACCTGCACCAGTCGGAAGGAAAGCACCCCGTGCGTCCGCTCCAACCACTCCATCAGCACCGGCCGGAGGGCCTCGACGGTCCTAACACCATACCGAGGACTCTCCAGCCGGACTGCCCAACGGGCAATGACTTCTCGGCGGGCGTCGACCCGCCAGGCGGTGATCTCTGTGATGGAGACCATGCCGCCGCGGGCGCGCTTCTCCGACACCCGCCGATAAATGTCGGCGAGCATCTCCGCCTCCAGGTCCCACGGGGGAGTTCCGGCCAGGAGGCACGCTGCCTCCGTCGCCACCGTGCGGTAACCGCGTACGGCCCTGATCGCCATGACCCTCTGTGGTCGCCACAGGAGGGCCCTAAGACGGTCAGGGACCCCGCCCACACCGGTGCGCCGTACAGGGCCATCGACCGGATCACCCCCACGTACTGCTGTCGGCACGTAGCACTGGGTCCGCCCACATTCGGCATCAGCCGCGAAAGGGCGGACGCCGCGCCGACAAGCCGGGGAACAAGTCGATGGAGATGCTCCCGGAACCAAAAATGCACGTCGAGCACCAGGCCCAAGTACTTCATGTGGGCCTGGATGCTGATGGTGACCGACGTCACGGTGATCGAAGCGCCGGCGGGAGGCCCGGCGGTACGGAGGCCATGGAACAGAAGGGCCTCCGTCTTTTCCAGGGCTACCCTCAACCCCAGCGCTTCGATCCGCCTAACAATCTCCTCGGTGCCGAGAGTTGCCAGGCGTGCCGCCTCCTCTAGCGTCCCACCCCGGGCTGTGACGAGTGTATCGTCGGCGTAGCAAATTACACCCAGCCTGGGTGGGAGGCTTCCTCTCAACGCCCAGTCGTAGCCGATGTTCCACAGGGTCGGACCCAGAACCGACCCCTGTGGGACACCGCACGTCATGGGCGTTCGCACAACGTCCCCTACTCGGTCAACGTAGAGGACGCTGCGCCCCTCCAAGTAGTCTGCCACCAGCCGCCTGAGGTACACGGGCACCCCGTGATACCTCAGCCCCTCCCTGATGCAGCTGAATGGCAGACTGTTGAAGGCGTTGGCGATGTCCAGGGACACCGCCAACAGGACTCCTCCGCCGGTGACGGCCTTCGCTACCACGGCCTTCAGGCGCAGCAGGGCCGCGATCGTCGAACGCCCTCTCCGAAAACCAAACTGGGCGTCCGACAAATCGGGCCCGTCCCCGACGAGGTGCCGCTCGATGCGGGCAGCCAACACCCTCTCCAGCAGCTTGCCCGCATCATCGAGCAGCACGATGGGCCTGTAGGCCGAGGCCGACTCGGGAGACCGTCCCGGCTTCGGCAGGAGAACCAGCCTCCCCTCTTTCCAGCACCCAGGGAACTGTCCGGACGACAAACAAGCGTCGAACAGTCCCCTGAGGCGTGGTCCCAGGTGTTCGAGGACCAGGGCCAGCACACGGTTCGGAATACCGTCGGGCCCGGGGGCGGTGGATTTGACTCGCATACGCGCCACCGCCGCCCCCATTTCCGGCTCCGTGATGGGCGGAGCACTTTCATCGTCGGCCTCCCGGTCGCTGTCCAGCGAAGCCATGACCGGTGGCGTGTGCTCCGCCCGCCGTGGAAAGAGGTCCTCGACAACTCTGGTGAGGAGGCTGGGCTGGAGAGTCTCGGTGAGGGGGGGGCCCCGCCCGCGGAGCTTGTTCAGCGCCGCGAGGTAGGGGCGACCCCAGGGGTCACGCTCGAGACTGTCCAGCATCTCCCGCCGACTAACGTCCTTGGCGGTACGGACGGCCAGCCTGAAGGCAGACCGCGCACAGCGGTAAGCCTCGTACAGCTGGCCCTCCCGCTCAGCGTCGCGGTGACGCGCTCGGCTGCGGGTGTAGGCCCTCCGGGCACGTATGCACGCGGCCCGAAGGTCCGCCAATTCTCGGGACCACCAGGGGACCGCACTCTTCGGGGGCAGGCGCCGCACACGGGGCATGGCCGCATCGCAGATCTGCGTTAGCGCACAGCGGATGCGGCCAGCCTCGGCATCCACCCCGTCCGCCTGGGGCGGTGAGGACAGCCATGACTGAACGATGGCTGCCTCGGCCAACAGGTCCCGATCCAATCGACCCACAGCCCACCGCGGAAACGCGGGAGCTCCGTCCGCCGTGTGACCCCTGCTGGGCTGCAGGAGGGTCCGGGAGACCTCTATCCGGATGTATCGGTGGTCGGATAGGGTCTCAACATCCTCCTGGACGCACCAGCTCCTCACACGTGCTGCGACATTAGGGCTAGCGAACGACAAGTCCACTATCGACCCGCCCTGCTGCCGCACGTACGTTTGCACCGAGCCCCTGTTCAGCAAACAGAGGCCCAGTGCCGCCGCCCACTCTTCGACCGCCCGCCCGCGGTCATTCGTCCTGGGGGACCCCCACGCCGTGGACTTGGCGTTGTAGTCCCCCAGAACGAAGACTTGGCGCGGTGCCAGTCGCCGTATCGAGGCCCCCAGGATGGTGAGGAAGGCCCCGAAATCCGTCGCGCTCCTGTTAGGGGAGAAGTAAACACCATATAGCGTAACCTCTCCCCATTCCGCCGCGACATACCCATCACCCCTGTCCTTGAGCAACAAGGGCGGGGAATGCCACGACGTGGAGGCGACGATTGCCACAGAGCCGTCACTGCTGCCCAGCCAATTGGGCCGGTCAGGCACCACGTACGGCTCCGCGGCTACGGCTGCACCGATCAACCACTCCGCCATGGCTTGCAGGAAAACGTCCTGTGCCTCGGCGGCGTGGTTGAGGTTGGCCTGCAGGAGGTGGTAAGATTCGGCCGCCATTAGTGGGCCGTATCCATTACCTCCTCCACGCTGGCGGGCGATTGGGTCGCGCTAGGGGCGGGAGCGGCCGGGGTCGTCGGACCGCTCCGCCCCTTTGGGGCCGAAGCCGGGGGTTTGCACTCCTTGCTCCCCATGCGGTGCTTGGCGGGCCTATTGCCCGCCGCACACGCGGGGCAGTGGGGAGTGGCGGCGCACGATGCCGCCTTATGCCCGGGTTGACCGCAGCGGAAACAAAGGTCGCTGCAGTCAAAGCAGTTAGTGCATGTCGGCCGAGTGTGTCCGACCGCCATGCACTTGTAGCACCTCGCAGGCCGGGACTCCAGCACGGTCACCCGCACTGAGCTCCAGCCCACGAGGAGCCTGCCTGAGCCGGCCAATTGCTTGGCCGACTCCACCGGGCACTGCACCCAGGCAGCACCGACGCCGCCCGGACCAGGGCGGATGGCGCCAATTCGGACGTTGTCCACGGGACATCCGGTTTTCGAGACGATGGCCTCCCGGATGTCATCCACCGTCACGGAGTCGTCCAGACCCGTGACCCGCAGTTCCGCACACTTGACGGGTCTGGCGATCTTGACGCCATCCTCCGCAGCAAACAAACCCCTCAGCTTCGCGGCCATGCTATCGGCCGTCTTGGCGCCCTCGGCCCCAGGGAACTCTGAAATCCGAGCCCCTGTCCGGGCCTTGCGGGTCCTGGCTTCGACGCCTCCTAAATCGGAGACGTCAAGCTCCCGCCGGGCGCGACGTAAGACGGCCTCATAGCTGAGGCCGTTCTCGGCCACCTCAGGCAGGACGGTGATCACCACCGCGGCTGACTTTGGCGGCCGGAGCCTCCTGCGCGACCTCTTGTTACCGGCTCCTGCCTTGGGAGCGGAGGCTTTGGCGGCGCTTTTGGCCTCCGCTCTCCTCTTCTGGCCGCGACTTTTTCGGCTGCGCTCGGCCGTCTGCCAACCCTCTTCAGACACGGCAGGGGTGCCGAGCACAGCAGTCACGGCCGCGGCTGCGTTGGCCGCCACCGACGGTGCATTTGCCGGCAGCGGCTGGAGTCCGGCCTTAGCAGGAGCCGGTGCCACCTTCTTTTTCGCGGCGGGTCCCTTGGGCTTCGCCCCAGCAACGGCCGCAGCGTAGTTTCCTACGCGCCCACCCTGGCAGGGTAGCGCGGCAGGGGTTGACGCCACGGCTTTCGGCCTATCCGCAGCCAGCGGCGGCCGGAGTCGGGGCTCCGGGGGCAGTCTCGCCTCCAGAGCCGCCATGCGCGCGTCGAGCATCTTGCCGAAAACATCCACCATGGCGCGCATGGTCTGGTCCGGCACGCCGTCCACTGCGGGCAGCGGGACCGCTTCGGCCAGCTGGGCCCTCTGGGGACTTGCCGCAGCGCAAGTTGTCGCAACGGGGACGACGGGGGCGGCGGCAGGGCCGGGACTTGTCGGCGGCGCGGTTCTCGCCAGCTGCGCGACCTGGCTCCGCAAGTCGGCCATTTGCTTGGCCAACTCGCGGTTCGCCTTCTGCACCGCCGACAGCTCCTTTTGCAGGGCCTTATTCTTCTCCTGCAGGCCTGAGACCTCACCACTAAGGCGGGTGTTTTCGGCCTGCAGGGTGGCCATATTGGCAGCTCGGGGGTCGCCACCTATAGCGGGCTCAGCAGCCGCCGTGTCGGTGGGAGGGATGTCTAACAACACCCTCATCATCCTCGCGGCAGCCGCCTCATTTGCCCGCTTCTGGGCCTCAGTCCCCCGTACTGCGCCGGCCGGCGACGGCGTCGCCGACCTTGCCGCCACTACTGCGCCCCCTCGTCCCCTGCGAGAGGCTGGAACTTTGGGAGGAGGCATGTTGATGCCACCCCCCTCGGAGGCAGACTCCGAGCTGCCACCCTGGCTAAGGGGGCGCTTGCGTACCTGCGAGGGGAGGTCCTCCTCCCTGGCCGCTAGGGCCGCCGTCAAGGCCGACGCTGGAGACTGGGATGATCCAGCGACGGTCTCTGCAGCTGATGTGCTGCCGCTCTCAATGTCCGACGGCTCTGCGGCAGTACTGCCGCCCTCGTCAGCCTTCTTTGCCGCCCTTTGCTGCTTCGCGGCGCGCCGTTTGGCGCGCTCCGTTGCAGGGGTGGGCTTCCCTCCTCTCTTCTTTTTACGGGCCTCTGTTTTCGCCGGGCCCTCGGCTGACCTTGGAGCCTCAAGTGCCAGACTAGCAGCTGAGCTGCTGTCGGACGAGGCATCCCTCTCCTTTGGGCCAGTTTTACAGTAGCTTGGCCGGGCTGTAATGTGGGAACTAGGCTCCCCGTTCCCTGTGGTTTTAATGGGCGTCTCACCCCTCCTATCTGCAGCGTCGTTTAAAGAACAAGTATCCATACAGTTCCCACGAGTATGGGAGAAAAAAGAGGTCGACCCGGGCAGAGATCCCGATACCCGGGCAAGCGTACATTTGTATCCCAACACAGGGGGTCCGCAGGTACCCTGGCTGGGGGCGCGCTAACGACTGAACAACCCATCAGCCATGCATCCTCTCGCCGCGCGCCAGAACTTAGGATTCTGGGTGATTGTTTTATAGAGGTTTTCTTCCTCGCGGTCCAGGCGGTTAAGCCGAGACCCTCGCTCCTGAATCTAGGCCTCAGGACAAATGTCCCGAAGCAAGAATCAGGTCTACGATTTGTCGCGGTTGGCAAATGCCTGCCCAGTCCTCAAACGAATGAGTGACTGGGCCCGTCGAATTTTCGCGTCCAATACCCTCTACAATTAGAGGGCATGGAGCGAATTTGGGGCATCCCACAAACTGGGCCCCCCATCGGGCCAGATATTTGCCACGAGCGACAATTCCAGAGAGCAGTCCAAGAAATTGTCGCTCGTGCCCAGGGTACACCACGCGGAGGTTTCTGGCGTAGCACCCCAGACATGTTGGTATAGGGTTCCGTTTCGAGTCTTCCTTCTCTTACACAGATGGTATGTGCATATTATATCCCATAGTCGCCCTTTACGACATCCACGGGCAAGATAGGGAGTGGTGAATTGTATTCTTACTCCGTCACCACACGGAAAATCCAATCTGTAGTCACTGAAATTAGTGCAACTTCATTATAGTAATAGATTAAAATAAAACTAACCTGATAACTTTTATATTTCAGCAGCGATTTACATCTTTCGACGAAGTAGAAATGCCAATACTCATCTCTATAAAATATATCACCAGTTTTTAACCAGCCATCTGCAGTTAGAGTGTCTGCTGTCATTTCAGGATTTCTATAGTATCCCTGTAAAATGTAATTACATAAGAATTTTTTCGCCTGTAGGAGTTCAGCTATAATCTTTTCCATTTGTATAATGTGTTGTAATGGCTAGGTATACTAACTATAATGACTAGGTATACTAACTAACATTTACATTGCTCACTGGTGTCATGAAAGATGACTAAGACCTGGGCCAATTCGATCTGTTGCCGCCTGGTCATCAATTACAATTCTTAAGGAAGTTTGACGGCATGCAGGAGGCTAGTCATAAAACTATAACCCATAACTTTTTGCATTATGTAAATACAGAGAATACAGAAAAACATCGCCCTAAAAAAATCGATGTACCGAAACATCGATGTTTATTTTAAAAGATTTATAGAGTAGCGATACTTGAAAATATCGAGTACTTTTCATAGATCCTATCTGATACTTTATTTGCGGGATTGCGATAATTTTTTAGTTAAATTCTAAGCATGACCATTTGCGTAATGAGCTGATTTTTAGATATTTAAAAACAGAGTAACTCACCAGTTACGCAAGCTCTGCTAAAAGTACATTTTAAATAGATGGTAGGCAAAACATCGTACAAAATAACATCGATTCATCGATGCTTTACAATAGTGAACATCGATGGCAAGCATCGATGATTTTTTTATTGAAACATCGATGTTTCAGAAACATTAATTTAATCTACCGTTACGTATTCTATAACATTTTTCAAACTAATATAAATATTTTAGGACAGTGGAAAACGCTTTTGTCGGCCGACCGAAACAATTTAATGAACAGTATTATACTACCTTAAAACTCGCACATCCATCTCTGCCATGACACAACCCAAACTCCTAATGGTTGGGATGAGGCTATTCAAAATAAAAATATATTAAAAATGGCATTCCTTGAAATAGATCGCAGCACCATCTATAGGATCGTAATGAATTGTTCTAAAACCATTATCGCATTATCTCTTCTATACCAATAAATAAAATTGGAGTGTCTGTTTGTAATGTCAAAATAATATGCTTTTTTTATGCTCACACGGTTATTTGCACGACACCTATGCCTAAAATACAGATTAAAAAATTTTTGTCTGTCTGTCTGTTTGTTCCGGGTAATCTTTAAAACGGCTGGACCGATTTCAAAAATTCTTTCACCAATGGAAAGCTATAATATCAGGGAGTAAACTAGGCTACATTTTATCCCGGTATTCCCACGGGAACGGGAACTACGCGGGTAAAACGACTAAAACCAAAGCGAAGCGAGGGCGGGTTGCTAGTCTATAACTCTATACCAATAAATAAAATTGGAGTGTCTGTTTGTAATGTCAAAATAATAGGCTTTTTTCATGCTCACACGGTTATTTGCACGACACCTATGCCTAAAATAGCAATAAAAAAATTTTTGTCTGTCTGTCTGTTTGTTCCGGGTAATCTTCAAAACGGCTGGACCGATTTCAAAAATTCTTTCACCAATGGAAAGCTATAATATCAGGGCGTAAACTAGGCTATATTTTATCCCGGTGTTCCCACGGGTACGGGCACTACGCGGGTAAAACGACTATAACCTATAACCGAAGCGAAGCGAGGGCGGGTTGCTAGTTTCTAATAAAACTGGTCTGTACTGGGGTACGTCAATTGGATGGTTTCAATGTCATTATTTGAAAAACCGATATAGACACGTTTCAATCAACTTCTCGACGAAGGAGATTCTCAATTCGACTGTCCGATTCTTTTTTGTATGTATGTTACGCGATCACTCCGCCAATTATCAATATATTTTAATGTATATTTTTTTGTTTACTAAATTATAGTTAAAATATAGTCTCATATACATTTGATCAAGATTTGACTAGTAGTTAGTTATTGGTAAGGTGTTTTATTTTTGATTTGAAGTGGGTTATAATTAAAAAAAAACTAATTTTAAATAACGTTCTTAAACTGAGAATACCTATTTGGTATGCTTTTTTTTTTGGGTGTGGGCTACGGTCAACGCACCCGTCGCCCAGTTCCATCCGGGGCGATAGAGTGGCGGCGCGCGCAACCCCGTAACCCACCTGTGACACGTCGCTTTCGTCGTTGGGCCGACCACCGGCGCAGGGTGACTTGTTGTCAGTGGTCACCTATTTGATATGCTATAAATATTCGTTGATTTAATTTTAAAACAAATATAAATATATACCATATACCAAATATATACCTTAAACACAGGAGGGCCTCGCACCCACAATTCTCCGGATACATTGGCTTCAGTAATCACCTCTCCAGTATTTTGATCCACCAACTGAACAAAATAAGATAAAGTGATTTTATTTCTATAGGTACGTGATAATGCGCCGGTTTTTTTGATTGGTATATTTGTGATATAAGGTGGGATAGAAGATCTATAACCAAGGCCGCGGGAGACTGAACTGGGGAATAGTATGTCATCCACAGACAGGCAAAAACGGCGCGATAAGAGATAAGGCAAACTTTGTTTGGGAGGGACATTCTAAATTTATCTTAGGGAACTTATGTACTAAACTTGCTTAATGATCGCAACCAGATATGACTGAAGCTAGCAGAAATTTTATATACTTACACGATATTCCAATCCACCAATTAACGTACCAGACGAACCTTTAGGTGGCTGATAAAAATGGGAAAAAGCTAAGCCACTCATTTCGCTCATTCCATATAGACCGTAGACTTTGTTACACTTTGATAGCTCCTGTGTAATAAAAAAGCTATTAGGACCTTTTTAGCCATGAAAAATAACAAAAAGAATTACGGTGGCCAAGTAGTACCATCGCCGTCACCGCTTCTTCCTTTCAGTGACTTTGTTTCATTGGCTTGGGCTGAAAATCAACGGCTAGAATGCATCTGCATTTCCGGCTGAAAGTTAAGCCGTTGCGCCAATTTTGTTTTTACTTCTATTTATGTTTTTTTTGTTTAGATTTTCTCTTTTTAAGGAAATTTAAAAATGTTGATTTAAATATAATATCGTTTTGTCTAACCAACGCGATGTAAAAGGTAAATTTATGCTTCGATTGTGGTGAAAGACCGGTATCCCCATCGCTAAAAGAATACCGGTCTTTCAACGCCAAATGTAGTGAAAGAAAAGAAGAAACGATGAAATCTGACTTTTAATGCCAACGTATCTACTTACTCATCTCAGCTGATATACGCCCCACTGCTGGGTTTGAGTCTTCTACACAATAAAAGAGAAATTGCCCCCAAATTGCTATGTTGATCAGATGGGTTGGTATGGGTTTTTATTTTGAGAGTTTCTTCCCTTGTATAAATTCTTTATACATATTATACAATATTAATCGTCTTTTACGACACCCACGGGCAAGATAATGGTTGGTGAATTATATTCTTACTTGGTGACCACACGGAAAACCTACCTGCTACTACCAACGCAAAGTTCGTTTATCATCGTCTAGTGCAGCAATACATATCCATTCATTAACCTATCTACGTCCACTGTTGGAAATAAACATCCTGAAGAATGAAGTATATAGCCATAATGTTTCACAGCAGAATGATGATGCCGTCTGATTAATAATTCATACTCAAGGAGTATTGACAGCGGCTGGTCATAAAATTATTGACAAAACTTTTCAATACGATGAAAGAAGAAAGCTTCGAATAATTGAGACAAGAACAGAATGATGATGGCGACAATGTATTCTCAACCGGTGACTATATAGGGCATGATTAAGTGAACATTAAAAAATAGCTTCATAAGTACTTACTTTCATTTGAAGAATAATTTCTTCTGAAACAAAACTACCTCCCATTAGAATACATTCGAAACACGTGAAATCAGACTTGTCTGATACCATGCTGCTTAACAATAAGGAGCTGCTGGCGACGTAGGTCGGCTGAAATCATATTAATTTGTATTAACTTGTCAGCTTCACTACACTCAGCTACCTCTAGTTATATCGTGGGAATATATCCAAAGGCCACCTTATAGCTGGAAGCGATAACGACTATAAGCCAGGATCCACAATGGTCTCCGTATACGACACTGAGGTTTGAACCTCAGGAAATCCCGTGAAACGCTTTTAATTGTCTTTACACATGCAAAAAATTTTATTAGAAAAGAAGAACAGGGAGAGGAAAGCTCCTATGCAAAGCGGGAGACATGAAGCAAAGTAGGTTAACAAGCCAGTAAATAAAAGGATACACAAGTACGTGAAGCGCAGCAGTACAGCACCACGGATTTCACAGAGTTCAAGGGACCTATATATTACTTGAGTCGCTACAAGATCAGTACAGACGTGATTTAGAGACTGTCTAACGTGAGGTCCCGCTCGTTATGCCAGAGAATATATATTTATATATGTATATATATATTTATTTCTTGTCTACGTCACTACTCCACGGCTGGACTGATATTGATGAAATATTTAGTGTGTGTCACAATTGGACGCGGTAGGTGGCGCTGCTATCGATTTCAAGAATTCTTTTTATTTTATTTGAACAGAACGTCTGTTAGATCAGCTAGTATATATATGCGTCGACCCCAAGTAGTTGGGGGTACAGAGCAAGATGATAATGGTACTACGCCAGTGTTGGCGTAAAAACGGGCATTCAAACGTGTTGGCATAAACGTAACAAACCTAACCAACCTAAAACAAGGTTGAATTTTCCTACATTTGCTTCGTATTATCTGCCTATCTTATCCCTTACTCGTTTTTACACCCCCATAAGAAGATAGTGAATAATATTCTTATGCCATCATCACACAAATTGTATAATTATCCTCATTATCATCAGCATAATTATAGCTCATATACGTCGGGCTCGAGCTTCCTCCATAATCGGAGGACTATTCACCTACACCTGCACACTTTAAAAGAGGTAGGACCACACTATTGACAGTTGTCCGTCTACAGTCGCTGACTGGTCCGTTCGGGGTAGTACCACACTGAGCAGAAAATCGACGTCGGAGTAGTAACAATTTGTTACTGTGCTTCGTTCGGTGAGCAAGAGAGCCGGAAGCCCAACTTTCTGTGGGTTTTCGCGTGTAGTGGGTATTGGTGGCCTTTGGTTTCACCAAATCTCATTGCACGCATTCAGACTCCCTTCATTTTTTTCACGGTAGGTAGCGACCTAACAAAGATCTATTGGCAGCAACACTTACCATCAGGTACTGTTTGCTCCTTTGCCACCGTTTGCAATATAAAAAAGACACACAACATTAGGTAGACAGGTTGGTCTATGCCAACCAATAAATTCCTATGAATTTATTACGAGTTTTATTACGAGAATTTATTACTTTTTAACACGCTTTTATTACTTTTCAACACGCTTTTTTTTAGCTTCAGCTGTATGTTTGTCTGTAACGTCCACTTTGAGCTCGATTTTGCCCTACTTTGAGCGATCAGATTTTCTTTAAACTTTGCACATCTATCAAAGACCGATGCCAATGCAATAATCTGTTTTTTTTTGTGTGTGGGTTACGGTCGGGGCACTCCTCGCCCGCTCCTTCTGGGGCGATAGAGGGACATAAGCGCGCACACCCATCGTTGGGCCGACCACCGGAGCAGGTGACTTGACGTCAGTGGTCGGATGCAATAATCCGCTTAAAAAAAATTGATTATCCTAATTAGATTCACCAGGATTAATCAACTTCTTTCCACATCCTTTGCAAGAGAGTAAGAGAGATGGAACTAGTCGGGCACTCAGCATAACACACTCGCCCGATCACTTAAGAAAGACATAGTCTCCACTATGCCTCCTCTAAAGAGAGCCAACCTCCCCCCCGCCTTTGAGGACGAGGAGAAATCCGAATGCCTGGCCGACAGCCTAGAGCAACAATGTACGCCAAGTACCACATACCCCGATGCCGAACAGCATGCCCATGTCGATAGGGAAGTGGTGTGGCGAGCCTCTCTCCCACAACCGCCGCTAGATACTGAATTAGGTAGGGACGACGCCCCAAGTCAGCCTATCCCAGCAGTCACCATAGATGAAGTAGCTTCGATCGTCAAGGGACTACGCCCTAGGAAAGCCCCCGGTTCGGACGGCATAACCAATAGAGTTATTAAACTTTTTCCCACGTCCCTACTGGTCCTTCTGACCTGCATTTTCAACGCAGGGCTCAATAACAAAATCTTTCCCGCTCAGTGGAAAGAAGCCGTGGTAGTAAGAATCCATAAACCCGGCAAGAACCAATCCGAAATCACCCTTGGGAGGCGCTCCGTTACCACGGAGTGCCAGCTTACCTGAGGCGGCTGGTGGCAGACTATTTAGAGGAGCGCAGCGTCCTCTACGCCAACCGAGTAGGGGACGTTGTGCGAACGCCCATGACGTGCGGTGTTCCACAGGGGTCGGTCCTCGGACCCACCCTGTGGAACATCGGCTACCACTGGGCGTTGCGGGGGAGCCTCCCACCCGGGCTGGGCGTGATTTGTTACGCCGACGACACGCTCGTCACAGCCCGCGGTGGGACGCTACAAGAGGCGGTAAGCCTGGCGACCTCAGGCACCGAAGAGGTCGTCAGGCGGATCGAGGCGCTGGGGTTGAGGGTGGCCCTGGACAAGACGGAGGCCCTCTTGTTCCATGGGCCCCGTATGGACCCTCCCATCGGCGTCTCGATCACCGTCAATTCGGTTGGGATCAGCATCCAGGCCCATATGAAGTACTTGGGCCTGGTGCTCGACGGGCGATGGTGGTTTCGGGAGCATTTCCGCAGGCTCGTCCCGCGGCTCGTCGGCGTGGCGTCCGCCCTACAATGGCTGATGCCGAATGTGGGCGGACCGAGCGCGGCATGTCGACAGCTGTACGCGGGGGTCATCCGGTCGATGGCCCTGTACGGCGCACCGGTGTGGGCGGGATCCATGACCGCCCGACTTAGGGCCCTTCTGTGGCGTCCACAGAAGGTCATGGCGGTCAGGATCATCCGCGGGTACCGCACGGTGGCGACGGAGGCGGCGTGCCTATTGGCCGGGACTCCCCCGTGGGACCTGGAGGCGGAAATGCTCGCCGACTTGTATCGGTGGGTGTTGGGGGTGCGCGGGGGGGGTGGTGTTGTTTCCTTGAAGGAGCTCACCGCCTGGCGCGTCGACGCCCGCCGGGACGTCATCGCCCGTTGGGCAGACCGGCTGGAGAGGCCTCGATACGGTGTTTGGACCGTGGAGGCCTTCCGGCCGGTGCTGATGCAGTGGTTAGAAAGGCGGCACGGGGTGCTCTCCTTCCGACTCGTGCAGGTCTTGACGGGGCATGGATGCTTCGGCAAGTACCTGTACAGGGTCGCTAGGAGGGAGAGAACTCCGTCCTGCCACCACTGCGATTGCGACGAGGACACGGCGCAGCACACGCTCGAGGTCTGTGCCGCTTGGGCAGAGCCGCGTCGTGAACTCGTCGCAATCATCGGTGCAGACCTGACGCTGCCGACCATCGCTAGGGAGATGCTCGGCAGCATCAGGAATTGGGACGCGGTCGCAGCCTTCTGCGAGGCAGTTATCTCGCAGAAGGAGGCGGCGGGTCGCGAGCGCGAGGAGCACAGCCTCGATGATGCGACCCGCCGTCGGCGACTGGGGCGGCGCAGGCGGGAGTACCTGCGTGCAATGCCGCCCTAGCCGAGGCCGCGGGTGACGTGACCGGGGATTAGTCCGTCACCCGCCGAGAGGCCGACCGCGTGAGGAAAGACCGACGTCCTCCCCGAGGGGGGGACGTTGGTCGATGGGAGGGTACCCCGGGTAGAGGGTATTTCGTCGGGCTGACCACTGATGACAAGTAACCCTGCTCCAGTGGTCGGCCCAGCGACGAGGGCGACGTGGTGTTCGGGTGGGTTGCGGGAGTTGCGGGCTTGAGCCCCTCTGTCGCCCCGGACGGAGTGGTGCGTAGGCGCGCCGACCGCAGCCCACACAAAAAAAAAAAAAAAAAAAAGGCGTCACCCTTGACAATCGTCTCAGCTTCGCTCGACACATAACCATTGTGCGCTCGCGTGCAGCGTTCGTTATGGGTCGTTTACACAGCTTACTCAACCCAAAGAGTAAGCTGTCGCTCAAACGCAAAATTCGTCTTTACACTGCCTGCATACATTGTATGCCAGTGTAGTATTCGCTCACGTTAGGCCACACAGGATCCATAGGCTACAAGCACTTCAGAATAGGTTCATGCGTAAGGCTACGGGCGCACCGTGGTTCATACGCAATGCCGATCTCCACATCGACTTGCACTTGCCGACCATCAGGCAATATATGAAACAGTGTGCCCGTAGATATTTTGATTCTGCCACAACACACCCCAACCCCTTAGTGGTCGCTGCGACCAACTATATCCCGTCCCGCATCTCGAAGGTCACTCGACCGAGACTTGCTCTCGACGAGCCCGACGACGAGATCACGATAGCTAAGAATACAGCATACACGGCCCGCGAAGCCGCAACAAAGAAAAGACCACGGTTCCGTCCTCGCCGTCGAGGTGCGAAACCGTGCCGCGCAAAAATAAGTAAATCTAAAGTGGGACCTCCCACATTGCCCTCAGCAACGCCCCAAGCCGAGGTTCGTACCCCACAGGGGGTGCCCTTGGGCCCCGTTGCTTAAATTTTTTGGGTTGAGAGCCCTCAGCGCTCACCACTAGTCCGCGTAAGGGTGTAACAGCCATCTGAGGCTAACACTCCTTGTCATACAAAAAAAAAAAAAAATCAGCATAACACAAACGCGTAGAGACTTTCCTATGGTAGGTAATAATTGCGTCTTGAGCCGTATACATTCATCGATGTACCGACAAATCTAATACGCATACTAATTACATTCCGGTGGCTATTCACTAAAAAGTGAAAAATAAATATAGTTTAAAAAACTAAAAAACGCCTTCATAGCACATCAAACTAAAAAGTGTAAAATAATTTTCATTACAAGCAAAAAATAATAATGAACGAAATATATTAATATTATTGTGAAAAAAGCGTGGCTCGCTTTGTGCCACAATTTCGTAAGTCGAGGACCCCACGCTTATTTAAACTATATTTATCTTGTATAGAAATCTATTTACCTGTATATTATAATCCCATAGTCGTCTTTTATAATATCCACGGGCAAGAAAAGGGTGTTGAATTGTGTTCTTACACCGCCAGCACACGGAAATTGGATATGTATAAATACATTTAATTATTACCTTATAAGTATTCAGAAGATGCGCGAAATGCTCCTGATTAAGAGGCACAGATGTCTGAAGTCGAGTGATCCTCAAAATTGCTGAACTTAGGTACATTATTCCTACCGTCAGCCATTGCAACGGCGATGGAACTAATATAATTTTTGTAGGTGTTGGGAATTTTGAAAAAAGCAACCTGAAAAATCAAAAAAGATGAATACACTCACGTATGTATATTTTTTTACAAAATACGTTTCTACTAAATATGTGCACCGCACAAGACATTCAGCACGAGATTTTGATATTTAATGCTGACAAATAATTTAGCTTTTTTTTCGTGGGGTGGGCTACGGTCAGCGCACCCGCTGCCCGGCTCCATCTGGGGCGACAGAGGGACGGCGCGCGACCCCGTAACCCACCCTATAGCACGTTGGGCCGACCACCAGTGCAGAGTACCTCGACTTCAGTGGTCAGCCCGACGAAATACCCCGAGGAAGTATCCTCTCCCATCGACGTCCCCTTCCCAGGACGCCGATAATCGTCACGAAGATTTCCTCTCCGCGGGTGCCGAACTAAA
Source organism: Lymantria dispar (assembly GCA_032191425.1). NCBI lineage: Eukaryota > Metazoa > Arthropoda > Insecta > Lepidoptera > Erebidae > Lymantria > Lymantria dispar. The sequence goes on along the minus strand of CM063460.1, from coordinate 9,886,696 downwards.
TCCTCGGTTCTTTCACTGGCAGCCTCTGCTAGGAAAATAATTTAGTATAAAGGTTCATTTCCGTACATCACGGCCGATCGAGGCGGCGCGCGATCGATCGTTTACGACTATCGCGCGCGGCCGATGCTACAATAGTCAAAGTATGAGAATGTATGGAGCCGTTTTTACCAGCGTGGTATAGTAAGTTAATTTCCGTCCCCTTGTGCAGGAGGCTTGAGCCCAACGATGGGATGTATATAAGCTCTGATGATATTGATTCATCAATATCATCAGAGCTTGTGAGAAAAATCATCGATTTTTATATTTTTTTAACGGTTGTTAATTACAAATAAACATCATTATTATCTTTTTTAAGTTAGGAGAAATTATATTGATAATTCTGATTCTTGTGTATAGATTGTGTATCACGTCATTAATCGTGATGACATACACAAAGATTCTGCATAGGTATTTTGAATGCATTTCTTGTTCCATAATAAATGGGCATAGTAACACACTAATTCTATAAAAAAGTCCATCGCCATTTTTTTTACATTCCCATTAAATTATAACCTACATAAGTCTCACTATTGGGCTCCGGTCTCCTGCATGCCGGAGGGAAATTAACCAACTATAACCACGCTGACTAGACGTGTTGGTATAAGGTTTTATTTCGAGTATTCCTTCTCTTGCATAGATGTTATATACATATCCCTTAGTCGTCATCACATCGATATTTCTTATCTGTGAAGGTAACAAACCTTCGTCGCCATACGGATATCTTTTTTATTTTATGGAAATAAAATAAATATTTTTGTATTGGAAAATATGAATAGCTCCAGCATTTAAAGAACAGTGTACATCCATACGCTTTGTGATGTGAAACGTGCAAAAAATATGAAAATATTTTTAAAGAAAAAGCATGTACTAAAAGCATTGTCCTCTACACGCACGTGAGGAATTATCACGCTAATTGAAGGTGACATGTGATACTTCTATAGTTAGTTTTCAGGACTTCTACGGGCAAGTAATAAGTGATGGCATATTATTTTTAATCCACTACAACACATAAAAGTAAACAAGTGAAAAAGAGTCTAATGCCAAATGTCATAGATTCTACCCTCAAGCAGGACGATTCTTTATGTAATTCGCAAATAATTGTTCCAAGTCTAAGTAATTTGTTTCAAGTTTCAAGAATACAATTCACCATCTATCTTGCCCGTAGGTGTCGTAATAGACGACTAAGGGATATACATATTATATGCAAGGGAAGGAAAACTCGAAACAAAACCATATACCAACCTGTCTGATCAGCATAGTATAGTAGGTTATTTGCAGTAATATGGAGGCTCCTCGAGCTCCTCCTAATATGGAGGCGCCTCGAGCCCGATAGTGGGACGCACTTATATCAATTGCGATAATGATGATGATGCTGACGAATTTGTTTGTGAGGTCTCCGATACAAGGATTTATTCCTTTCCTTTATTCCTTTCTCATCACTTAAAGAACGACATCTAAAATGTAATTTTGCTTACCAGAAATATAAGACGCCATTATACAAATTCTTATGAGTCAGGATTGCCGCTTTTGAGGTACCTGTTGTACCGCTTGTTGATGTCAAATATGCTGCATCTTCCGGATCCAAGTCTGTGGGTCTGAAAGTAGAAAACAATCGTATATCTTTTTTAAAAGAAACTGCTCGAAAAAGAGTGGAGTGGTAGGACCACACTGTCGACAGTTATCTGTCTACAGCCGCGGGCCGGTCCGTCCGGGGCAGTACCATGCTCTCGCAGAAAATCGACGTCTGAGTAGTAGCAATTTGTTACTGCGCTTCGTTCGGTGAGCGAGAGAGCCGGAAGCCCAACTTTCTGAGGGTGATTGCGTGTGGAGGGTTTTGGTGGTGCCCTTGGTATCACCAAGCCTCAATGCACGCATTCACACTCCCTTCGCTTTCTTCGCGGTAGGCAACGGCCTTGTAAAGGTCCATGAGCGGCAGCAACACTTACCATCAGGTGTACTGTTTGCTCGTTTGCCACCGTTTGCAATAAAAAAAAAAAAAAAAAAAAAAGAAAACTTACCCTGCTCGAAAGAGCAGGGTACGTTTTCTTAAATTAAACTTAAATTATATTACGCAAGTCTTATCGAACATGCAATGAAGGGACGTAAATTACATCCGGATTCAGAACAATAATTAGTGGATTTCACAAAGTACTTATTGTCCTGCATGGGAATCGAAACCAGAAAGTTCGCTTCGGTATATAGATATCTTAATCACTACGCTATATGTGCAATCGGTTTATAAACTAAGATCTTTTTCGTTTCCAAATCCGTTACCTTTTATAATTTATACCTTTATGATTCTTTGTAGATTCATACAGATTGATTAAAGTTGTAGTTCTTTTACAGCAATGTTATCTGCTTATATGGTTTTCTCGTCTTTTACGACGCCCACGGAAAAGAAAGAATTAATGCCTTATTGTCCTAAATTTTAAATTTTTTTAAATTTGTTTTAGGTTTTTTAATACCTAACAGAAGTATAACTCTCATATTTCATCATCATCATCATCATCTTGCTCTTATCCCAATTACTTGGGGTCGACGCAATATGTCATCTGTTTTGACATATTGCAAAAAGTTTCGGCAATGACTTTTATGACCGGCCGCCTGCCTGACGTCAACCCTCCTTGGGAATGTAATCGTTGACCCAAATGGTACCAGATGGAGTTGGTCCGGGTCAATCTAGGGCTCTTAGTCGTCTTTTACGACACCCACCAGCAAAGCAAGGGTTGGTAGTATTCTAAGCCGCTACCACACGGCTATATAACTCTCATATTTCATATACGTATAATTATTCTTCAATTGTAATTAAACCCCTTATTTACTAGACATTTTTGTTATGGGTATGTGCTGAGGGATGAAAGACACTAGAAAAGTCATCAATATGAATCTGGATGGAATCGTAGGTAATATAAAAAAAAGAATGGATTATTAAATCAGAACATGGCTATGAAAGAAGTGAGCGCAGATATAACCGTTGACTATGGAATGTAAGGACATATTGTGCCAACCCCATTTAGCGTTAGACGAGGGCAGGCTTAATGATCATAATTTACCAGACACCCTACTGCTAGCAAGAGTTCATTATCAGCACAGCTCATATACGTCCTACTGTTGGGCTCGAGCTTTCTCCGCAATGGGAGGGAAATTGAGCTACTGTACCACGCTCGTCAGATGGGTTGGTATAGGGTTCGATATTGAGTTTTCTTCTCTTACATAGATGTAATTTGCAATAATTAGTGTAGTCCTTTACGACACTCACAGACAAGAAAGGGGGTGGAGATTTGTATTCTTACTCCGTCATTACACGGAAAAAACATCTGACCTGGTAAACAAACCTAGGAACTCAAAACCTACGCAATTCAAACCAAAAAAGAAACCTGAAAAGGTACAAATTTTAGTTACGTATTATTGATGAGACTAACTCAAAATTTTTAATAGCGTCTTCATCAATTTCGCTCAAGATCTGAGTAAAAGTCGTATGGTGACTACCGCCGTTGAAGGTTACTATGTTGGCGTTTACCCCTGCTAAATCCAGCGCCTCATCTATAACCGGCGACTTCTCGCTTTGACAGAATATTATTTTTGGTGTCGTAATGCCGAAGTAATGTTTCAATTCATCTGCGAAGCAAAATAAAAATATTTCAAAATTAAGTAGGTGATTTTATGGTCTGAACACACCCCGCTTAATCTGTCCATAGGATCGGCGACATGAGGCCCCATAACCTTTCATGTACCCTTCCCATCGCCATTGCGTCAACCACTGGTACCCATTCCTTGACATTCGTCGCTGATTCAGTGGAATAAGGTTATGGCCTAATAATACATTTTGTGACCAACCCTTACTCTGTAAAGACCCTTAGATAAATATCGTTAAATTATTTTTATACAATTAGAATGAAATGGTTTTTTTTAAAATTTAATGTACAAATACAGTTATAGTAACTAGTTTATAGTTTATTTTAGTTTAATTTATAGCTTATTTTATTGTTCATATCTATTTGTTCTTCACTGCGCGTAACACCGTCAAACCAGACAATAGCGATATGGTAGTATGCGTTGCTAAGAATAGATGCTGTTGAACTGTTACAACTGTGCGGCCTCACACAGCGTATATGTGACTAGCTGCTTCGTAATATTTCGTATTCCATATAATTATGGCCTTTTTTTTGGGGGGTGGTGGGCTGCGGTCGGCGCGCTCCTCGCACTACTCCGTCCGGGGCGACAGAGGGGCGTAAGCACGCAACTCCCGCAACCCACCCACGATGCACGTCGCCTTCGTCGTTGGGCCGACCACCGGAGCAGGGTTACTTGACATCAGTGGTCGGCCCGACGGAATACCCCCTACGTGGGGTACCCTCCCATTGACCGACGTCCCCCCCTCGGGGAGGACGTCGGTCTTTCCTCACGCGGTTGGCCTCTCAGCGGGTGACGGACTAATTCCCCGGTCACGTCACCCGCGGTCTCGGCTAGGATATAATTATGGCCTAAAGCAACATGTTAATTGGTAAAAGATTTACCTTATGCAACTATGTAATGCGAATCTTCTGTTGTTTAAAATTGACAAAAAGTATTCTAGTTCTACCCGTGTGGTGATGGAAATGAGAAACTTACCAACTCCCAAAGTAGCATCCGTAGCTGCAACAATGACTCCAATGTACAGTGCTGCATAGTGCGGTATACCTACGTCTATGTGATTCGGTGACATCAATACCATTACATCGCCCTTCTGAAGACCCATTTTTTTGAGCGCAACGGCACATCGAATTGATCTGTTCAGAACTGATCCATTGGTCTCCGATTCACCCGTTCCACCGTCAATCTGGAAAAGGAAAGTTGTAGAACATTTATACAAGTGATTTCTGACGTTTATTTTTTATTTCTTTTTTATTGCAAACGGTGGCAAACGAGCAAACAGTACACCTGATGGTAAGTGTTGCTGCCGCTCATGGACCTTTACAAGGCCTACCGCGAAGAAAGCGAAGGGAGTGTGAATGTGTGCATTGAGGCTCGGTGATACCAAGGGCACCACCAAAACCCTCCACACGCAATAACCCTCAGAAAGTTGGGCTTCCGGCTCTCTCGCTCACCGAACGAAGCGCAGTAACAAATTGCTACTACTCAGACGTCGATTTTCTGTGAGAGCATGGTACTGCCCCGGACGGACCGGCCCGCGGCTGTAGACAGATAACTGTCGAGAGTGTGGTCCTACCCCTCCTAAAAATATAAAATATAAGATATATAAAATAAAATAGGTATACGTAAAAAATCCGTGTGGTGACGGAGTAAGAATACAATTCACCACTCCCTATCTCGTCCGTGGATGTCGTAAAAGACGACTAAGGGATATAATATGCATATAACATCTATGCAACAGAAGGAACACTCGAAACAAAACCCTATACCAACCTGTGTGACCAGCATGGTATAATAAGGTCGATTTCCCTCTTATTGTGGAGGAGGCTTGAGCCCAACAGTGGGACGTATATGAGCTGAATTGATGATGATGATGATGATACGTAAAAAAAATGTTTCTATGTGGTGATGGAATAAGAATACAATTCACCACCTCCTATCTCGCTTATGGGTCTAGTCAAAGAGTTTTGGGGCATATAGTACAGATGACAGCAGATACACTGATGCAAGAGAGGGAAAACTCAAAATAAAACCCTATGCCACGACTGATCAGCGTAGTATCATCATCATTTCAGTCTATCGCCGTCCACTGTTGAACGTAGGCCTCCCTCACATTACGCCACAAAGTGCGGTCCTGTGCCGCCTGCATCCAACGACGCCCAGCAATTTTCACCAGGTCTTCGGTCCACCTAGTGGGGGGCGTCCTACACTGCGTCGCCCAATACGTGGTCGCCACTCGAGAACCTTTCTTCCCCAACGGTTGTCACTTCGTCGAGCGATGTGGCCTGCCCATTGCCACTTCAGCGTGCTAATTCTTCGTGCTATGTCGGTTACACCCGTTCTTCTACGGATTTCCGTATTTCGGATTCTATCTTGCAGAGAAATCCCGAGCATAGCGTAGTATAGTAGGTTAAATTCCTTCCCAAAATGGAGGAGACTCGAGCCCCACAGTGGGGAGTAAATGGGCTGAGAGATGATAATGAAAAAAAAATTAGGTAAGTAAATGGAATTTGACCTACCATACCATGCTGGTCAGACATCTTGATATAGGGTTTTATTTCGAGTTTTCCTTCTCTTTCACAGATGTTATATGCATATTATATCCCGTAGTCGTCTTTTACGACATCCACGTGCAAAGATAGGGATTTATGAATTGTATTCTTACTCCGTCACCACACAGAAAATTTTTGTTTCTATTCTTGTTAAATGTGTAAGTAACAAATTTTTTATCTATGTATTGAAGACTATATATTAATAAAAAAAAATAAAAACAAGCTTTTATTTAAATGCTTTAAAACCAAGAAAATAGCACAAAAGTGCTTGTTAGGACTATTCAAACGAGTCCAAATTCAACGGTTTTATCTCGTTTAGTTTAGGAGTTGTCAAGACTATTCAAACGAGTCCAAACTCGACAGTTTTATATTGTTTAGTTTAGGAGTTCCTATAGCCACCTTCCGACGCCATCTTGAGACCAACTTCATGGTACCATATTGTTGTATTGTCAGCGAAGTTACGTAAGTAAACGAAATGTCAACCTAATCTAACGACAGGAAGTGATTCTAATTTTACTCGCAAGATTCGTCCCATACTAACATACTAACTAGTTAAATAAAAGCTTTTAAAATACATCAGACGCCGTTTGGACAACAGTTATATTCCCAAGGATGTTTCACGTCAGGTGGAAATACTATTATCAAAACTTGTAATATGTATGATGAAAGCAGAATACCTGCATATTGACTATCATTGACTCCATGAGATTGAAATATAGAGCAGGATGATGATGAAGATTTAATTTTATAATTTTTAGTATTATATGACAATAAAATAGTAGTTATTTTATAGCAATTATTATATCAAAATTATGTACATTTTTGTTTGTCTTTGTATGTTCAAGTCATGCAACCCTTTCACTTGATACCCATATTTAGAGAGTTGGCAAGAGCGGTGGCCATATTAAAAGAGCGATGGCCATATTGAATTTAGTATGACGTTACTATGTAACTGTATCGTTTTCTGTTTTTCTAGCTGTTCCCTTTCACAGCAATGCTAAGACAGTGAAAAAAAAAATCCGCTTTCAATGAGCAACACTCAAATAGAATTTTAAGTTGAAGCTAACTTTATCGTTTTTTATTCTACAAGCCCTATTTAATGTATATATATATATATATATATTAAGAGGTATAAAAATAAAAGTGTAAGCTGCCATCTTGAAGCGGTAGCCATGTTTAATTTGATGTAATGTCCCTAACTACGTCGTTTTCTACTCTTCAAGCCCTTTCATTTTTATTTATTTATTAAGGGAAAAAAACAAATGCACTTAACTATAGCTAAACAGGCAATAGAGCGCAAACGTGGCTCTAAAGTGTTCGCACGTGATTTGTCTATCGGGCACAGACAAATGACCAAGCTGAAGACCGATGACGCCACTATTATTTCATCCCAGGGTGAGATCTTAGGAGAGGTCGAAAGGTTCTATGGGCAGTTGTATAGATCATCCCAGAACCCTGTTGCCGGCTTGGTCCAAGATCCCAGATCCAAGCTAACTCGGCACTACACTGAGGAAATCCCGGACGTCAGCTTGTACGATATCAGAATGGCTCTGAAACAATTAAAGAACGGGAAGGCGCCGGGAGATGACGGAATTACCACAGAACTCCTGAGGGCAGGCGGTAGGCCAGTTCTAAAAGCCCTACAGAGGTTGTTTAATTTTGTCATTCTCGGGGGCGACGTTCCAGAGTCGTGGACCAGGAGTGTGGTGGTACTGTTTTTCAAGAAGGGCGATAAAACGCTCTTAAGGAACTACAGACCCATCTCACTCTTGAGCCACGTCTACAAGTTGTTCTTAAGAGTCATTACGAACCGACTCGCGTGCAAGCTCGACGACTTCCAGCCGCCCGAACAAGCCGGCTTCCGAAGAGGTTATAGTACCATAGACCACATCCACACGCTACGCCAGATTATACAGAAGACCGAGGAGTATAATCGGCCTCTGTGTCTAGCGTTTGTGGACTATGAGAAAGCCTTTGATTCTGTCGAAACTTGGGCAGTGCTGCAGTCCCTTCAGCGGTGCCAAATTGACTATCGATACATCGAAGTGTTGAAGTGTTTGTATAGAAACGCCACTATGTCAGTCCGCATCCAGAATAAGAGTACGAAACCGATCCAGTTGCAGAGAGGTGTGAGACAGGGAGACGTCATCTCTCCGAAACTGTTCACCACTGCACTGGAAGATGTCTTCAAGCTCTTAGACTGGACCGGACTCGGCATCAACATCAAGGGCGAATACATCACTCACCTTCGATTTGCTGACGATATCGTAGTCATGGCAGAATCCATGGAGGACCTTGGCACTATGCTCAATGACCTCAGCAGGGTATCCCAACTAGTGGGTCTACAAATGAACATGGACAAGACGAAAGTCATGTCTAATGCCCATATCATTCCTGTACCGGTGCTAGTTGGGAATGCGATTCTTGAAGTTGTGGACCATTATGTTTACCTAGGACAAGCAGTCCAGTTAGGTAGATTCAATTTCGAGAAAGAGGTCAGCCGACGAATCCAACTCGGCTGGGCAGCGTTCGGGAAACTTAAGAGGATCTTCTCGTCCAATATTCCGCAGTGTCTGAAAACAAAGGTTTATAACCAGTGTGTGTTACCAGCGATGACTTATGGCACTGAAATGTGGTCTCTAAATGTCGACCTCATAAAAAAGCTCAAAGTCGCTCAGCGTGCTATGGAGAGGGCTATGCTCGGTATTTCTCTACGTGATAAAATCCGGAACACGAAAATCCGTAGAAGAACGGGTGTAACCGATATAGCCCGCAGAATTAGCACGTTGAAATGGCAAAGGGCAGGCCATATCGCTCGTCGAACCGACAACCGTTGGGGAAGAAAGGCTCTTGAGTGGCGACCACGAATCGGACGGCGCAGCGTAGGACGACCCCCCACCAGGTGGACTGACGATATTCTTAAAGTCGCAGGGAACCGTTGGATGCAAATGGCGCAGGACCGTTCCAAGTGGCATTCTCGTGGGGAGCCCTATGTCCAGCAGTGGACGTCTGTAGGCTGATGGATGGATAGCTAAACAGTTTCCACTTATGTATAACACAACGTGAAGATAAATAAAACAGTCATAACTGTGGCAAAACTATAGAAACTAAATTATAGATTATAGAGAAAGGAATTAAGAACAAAAATAGTAGACAAATATTGTTAATATTATAGAGTACATTATCGATATGAATTAAGCATCAGTTCTTATCGTTTTTTATTAATGAAGCATATTGAGGAAGTTCCTTATGGAATATATCAATTTCACTATAGCTGGCATTTAAGTTCTATAAGCTCTTACCAAGAATCGGTTACATGAATAATTAGTTTTACATGTAGGTACTGAAAATAATGAATTAGAGCGAGCCGTAAATCTTGGGCATCTGAGATCAATCTCGCCAAGAAGAAACGGGGAGTCAACAATACTGTGCACAAGTTTTCATTTGCTAGCGTGTTTAATTTAATAGCGGTAAAATAGGAAGTGTATTACGCTTTTATTAAATTTAACTTTTTAATTCTTCTTATTTAAATGTATAAGAGCGTGGTTCTTTTTACATAAGTTTTACTTATATATGTAATTAAATACAAAATGCGAGGTTGTTTAATAAAAAAGTGAGATAGATTTCTATGACCTGTATTTCCAAAAAATAATTGGGTCAAACATGTCGCCCCTCAAGTGAATATATTTTAATATGCTATGGTAAAATTTTTAATGATTGAATTATAAATACAAAAGTATTGCAATAGTCCAATAAATAAAATTGGAGTGTCTGTTTGTAATGTCAAAATAATAAGCTTTTTTCATGCTCACACGGATATTTGCACGACACCTATGCCTAAAATACAGATTAAAAAATTTTTGTCTGTCTGTCTGTCTGTTTGTTCCAGGTAATCTTCAAAACGGCTGGACCGATTTCAAAAATTCTTTCACCAATGGAAAGCTATAATATCAGGGCGTAAACTAGGCTATATTTTATCCCGGTATTCCCATGGGAACGGGAACTACGCGGGTAAAACGACTAAAACCGAAGCAAAGTGAGGGCGGGTTGCTAGTCTATACCAATAAATAAAATTGGAGTGCCTGTTTGTAATGTCAAAATAATAGGCTCTTTTCATGCTCACACGGTTATTTGCACGACACCTATGCCTCAAATAGCAATTAAAAAAATTTTGTCTGTCTGTCTGTCTGTTTGTTCCGGGTAATCTTCAAAACGGCTGGACCGATTTCAAAAATTCTTTCACCAATGGAAAGCTATAATATCAGGGCGTAAACTAGGCTATATTTTATCCCGGTATTCCCACGGGAACGGGAACTACGCGGGTAAAACGACTATAACCTATAACTGAAGCGAAGCGAGGGCGGGTTGCTAGTTGTAAATAAATTTGCAAATAGGTACATAGTGACGAGAAAAATAAACACTAAAATATAAACAGTAGTTAGCAACTAACAATAAGAGAGTTTTTAGATGGACAATAGGTATTTAAATAATTATAACACTTAGTGCTATTTGTTTTGAAAAATACGTCGTAACCTTTCCTGACATTGCTGTGTTAATTCCGTCGTACAATATATTTATAATATACATTTCTCACTATCCTTTTACAGTATGGAAATAACGACAGATTATTATGCAATATACTCAAGCACTTCTATGGTACAATGTCTTCCTGTGGGTGCCGTAAAAGGTGACTAACTATGCAAGCGAAGGAAAACTCGTTTTTTTATTATTTATTTAATTCACTATTTATTTAATTCGTTTTCTGGCGACGAAAAATGCGCTGTCAGCGTTTAAGCAGAGTATAAAAAAAGTGCAGCGCGCTGGAAAAAATTTTGCGAAAACTGGTTCAGATGCATGAAACTTTGCATAGAGACTGGTGGAGAATACTTTGAAAAGATTTAATAATAAAAAAATAAAGGGTTAAAACGGGACCCTATTACTAAGACTACGCTGTCTGTCCGTCCGTCTGTCTGTCTATCACCAGGCTCTATCTCAAGAACCGCGATAGCTAGACAGTTGAAATTTTTACAAATTATGTATTTCTATTGCTGCTATAATAACAAATACTAAAAACAAAATAAAATACATATTTAAAGGGGGGCTCCCATACAACAAACGCCATTTTTTTGCTTTTTTATAGATAATGGTACGGAACCCGTCGCCGCGGACATATTTGTTAAGATATACTAATAGTTTTATTTCATTTTAGTAAATTTTATTTCTTTATTTTAAACTGTCAGCGTATGTGGATATATATGATAAATGTTACTGCCTTCAATAACTTTATTGTAATTGTCCATTGAAAACATGTCCTTATCAAAATAAAAAACAGCCTATAATCAGAGATAATGTAGCTTTATAATAAAGTATTTTCAAAATCTACCCAGTACTTTCAGAGATTACCCGTAACATTCAAAGTTATAATAATATTAACATAGATATAGACAATATATCACACGTTTAATCCAATACAGCAGATACGACTGCACAGATGGCGTAGTGGTTAAGATACCGACTTACAGTGCCAGTGTCGCGGGTTCGAATCCTGCGCGGGACAACACCTTGTGCGATCCACAAATTGTTGTTCTGAGTCTGGATGTAATTTGTGTCCGTTAATTATATGTTTGTAAAGTTCCCCGCAATACAAGGATTAATTTCCTTAGTGCAGAGTTGTCTTTATTTAAAAAAAAAAAAATACCGTCATTAAACGAAATTTTTCGAAAAACTGTTTCAATGCCATCTATTTGCTGAGCACTGAATTTATATATTGCTTCAATCCTCCTCCTCCTTAGTCGTTCATTCCTGACGGAGTGGTCGTGGTTGATGATGGGTCATTATTGGATAGAGCAGCTCTTGCGATGCGCCTCCACTTGTTCCGGTCCTCAGCGTCTCGGGAACACTGGACTACGGAGGTTTGTGTCGCAGCTTTAATCAGATCCGTCCAACGCGCAGGTGATCGACCGCGTGACCGCTTGCCTTCTACATGTCCTTGGACAACCAGCCGTTCCATGGAATGCTCGTTCCGAACAATATGTCCAAAATATTTCAAGATTCGTGTTTGCACAGTCGACGATAATCTTTGTTGGATTTTTAGCTCAGTCAGAATTGAGACGTTGGTTCAATACCTACATTTTAATTCTACTTAACTTTTTAAATTGTTTCGAAAGTGTGTATGTCAGTAATATTTTAAACAATTTATACTCACTGATTAATAATAATTTAAAAATGTGTTTTGGAATAATAGTTATTAATAAAATTAAAATTTATAAATATTATTAATAAAAAAAAACTGCAATTATTCCTGAAACGCTAATATGCCATTATTTATATCAGATAATGTTTCTCATAAATCTTTAAATAGGTCTCCTGCATTAGCTCTGCTGTTTATTTATGATAGTGACGGTATTGGAATAAAGATGCAATATATTTGCAAATAGTTATAGGCAATGATTTTATGCCCGGCCGTTTACCTGACGTCAACTCTCTTTAAGTGGCCAAATAGCATCGAATGTAGTTGGCCCAAGTCAATATAAAGATCGTACTACACCTAGGGCCACTATACCTAAGGATTTACAGTATTCGCAGCTGCTACCACACAGCATTATAATTAATTAACTAAATATTTTTATAAAAATTTAAAAAGATCCTTGAAGAATAATAAGCCAAGGTATGTTTTCAAATAAAAAACAATTTATAATACAGTAAATAAATTAAATAAAAGTAAAGTACAAACCAATTACATATATTAAATAAGATGACTTTAAGATTACACATTTGTGTAAAGCACTAAACTAAAACAATGGAAACGTTAATATGGAGCTAGTTTTTACTTACAAATCAACTATTAAGAAGAATAAAATGGTTCAATGTAAAAATATTAGATGTAACATAAAGAATATAAGTTAATTAGATAAATATAAAATAACTAGCATCTGAAAACTAGTCAGTAGTCAAGTCAAATGTTAAGGTTCAATCGATAATTTTTTTTTTAAAGACAACCCCCCGCAATAAGAAAACAATACTTGTATTGCGGGGGACTTTACAAACATATAACTATAGTCCATAAAATATAGGATGATCTCTGTGACAGTTGTCCCTAGTGCTGTCACGCTTACGATAAAGTCTGTAAATTTTTGTCGATAAAACTCTTTATTTTTATAATTTTGATTTTCTACTATAATTAAAATACAATCAATGTAAATCTTTTTGAATTTATTTCAAACAAAACTGTTTTTTGACTGTTTTAATTGTTCAAAAGGAGTACAATCAAGGTCTAGGTCACTATTATTGTCATCACTGGAGCGTTCCTGCTAGAACATTTATCACTTTTTACCAAATAGGGATAGTCGTTAGATCAATCAATTACGACTGTTTTATAAATAAATTTATCTAGTTTATTGACAATAATGCGTACATAATATTATCATTTACTCTGAGACGAAAAGTAGTTTTTTAATAATTAATTAATTCAATTTATGTATTTTATAATGTAACTGTCTGTTTAAATTCTAAAAAATATGTTCAAAGTTTTATATAGGTACTACTGTATTGGGTTTATTTCTTTTATGAATCATTTAATAAAGATCGGTTATCGATTTACGTATATCGACTGTCCCATCTCTTTTTTATTCTCAGTCCAGTATGACCTTGTACGTGCGTAAGCGTCAATTATGTATAAAATGTTTACTAGGTATTTCAGTCCTTACGAAGTACATTTTAGGCATGAATACTAATACTTTTATATTTATAATATATTGCAATTCAATTGCAATATAACTGGCACGAAAAGAATAAAAATATATTTGATACAAAATGAAATTGTAAACATGTCGCTCGTTCAAACTTACTTCGTTAGTTTCGTTGACATCTGTCACAGAGATCAAGTTATATTTTATGGACTACAACGTACACAGATTACATCCAGATTCAGAGCAATAACTCGCGGTTCACACAAAGTGTTGTTTCTTGTCACCACTACGCCATTTGTGCAGTCAAAGATTGGCGATCGAAATGTATACAATGAACGCAATTCGTTCATCTAGTGATCCTCAGTAATTTGCTACGACTGCCACAGAAAATAAAGGACTTTTTTATGGGCAGGCTATGGTAAGCGCACTATGTAAGCGCCGTCCATTCCGTCCGGAGCGATGAAAGGATGGCGCGCGGGAAAGTCGCCTTCGTTGTTGGGCCGACCACCAGTGTCGGCCCGACGGAATACCCTTTCGGGTACCCTCACCTGCCGACGTCCCTGTCCCGGGACGTCGGTCGCCGTCGCGCGGTCAGCCTCTCTGCGGGTGACGGACTAAAGTTCCCAGTCCGATCACCCGCGGTCTAGGCTAGGGCAGAAGATAAGGGGCTACAAATACACTGTATTCCTAATCCCACGGGAGGTTTCATAATATATAATCACTGAACCACTGTGTGGAATCATTATGCATCATAATTATTATCCTTTCAGCTTATATAGGTTCCGCAGCAGGGCTTAGGGCTCCTCCATAATAGGAGGGCAAATTGTTCTACTATACCTGCACTTGGAACATGTTGCTATAGGGTTTTATTTCGAATTGTCCTTCACTTTCATGGATTTTATATGCACCTTGTATTTGATGGTCGGCTTTTACAATACCTACGGGCAAGACGTGGTGAATTGTATTCTTATTCCATCGCCATAAGGAAAATACTGTATGAAATAGTAGATGATAAAAAACCCAAACCAGTACCTGCATAATGAAGTCTGGATCTTCTTGAAAATTTTGCATAATGATCTTGCCGATATGTTGTCGGTCATTGGCATTGCCAGACTTGGCCACCACACGAGAAGATAGCTCATGCATATAATTATGCACCGAATCAAACGCCATCACAATAATTCTAATTTCCACGTGTATTAATCTTGAAAATCAATAATATCGAATATAAAACACACAATATATAGAATATTGTCAATTTAAATATTTTAAAGATTACGTTTAGTACGTTAATATCTTATATTATCTAAATATAACGATAATTTTCAGATGCTAATTAAATTTAACACTTGTTATCAAAGACTCTTATTAGATGTTTTTTATTGCAATAAAATTGATAGATATCACAATTTTAATGCGTTATCTAATCACTATAACAACCAACTTTAATCTATATTTATAAATAAAAATAAACTGTTAGCAATAAATGCAATACGCGAGTGCTCTTGCTGGTGCCAAGAACGAATATAAAATAAAAATCTTCATATACGTCCCAAAGCAGGGCTCGAGCGTCCTCCTTGATAGAAGTGAAATTGACCTATTATACCACGCTGGTCAGACGGGTTGGTATATGGTTTCATTTCGGGCTTTTCTATCTTTTGCATAGATGTTATATGCATATATCTCTTAGTCAGCTTTTACGACGCCCATGACAAAGATGAGGGGTGGTGAATTTGAAATCGTTCTTACTCCGTTACCATACGGAAAATTACCCAATAAAGAGGAGAAAGGTAGGACTGGTGATGATTGTATTCTTACTCTCTTTCGTCTTTTTATTCTTACTGTCTTCTTCTCTTTATAAATGCGCTACTGAAATAACTAACATACTATAGTAATTCCCAGGTAACTAGTTAGGTATACTAATAAACTAAAATGCACGCAAATACTTCCAATTAAAAAGTTCCAATGTATTAATTACTATCAACTGGTAATGTTTCCAGAAGGTTAGCAACATTACATTTATCGCCAAATTAAAAAAAATACTTGTGTGTGTAGTAAACAGTTTAAAACTTTAAATACCCCGACAATAGAAAATGTACATTCGTTATCAGAAACACTATCAAATGTTTGTAATTGTTTATATTATAAGGATACGCTCCAGGCGTAAATTTATCCCCCCGAGGGATAGGAAGCGCCCCCTGCAAAGGGAAGGCAGCTCCGCGTCCAACTCGGAGGGGAGCGATCCCATCAGGCCTCTCCCCTAAGGTTCCGAACGCGCGCCGGGGGCGCAGGGGTCGGGGAGGTGCAGTGGCGGCGAGACCGGCGACGCCGGGTCCGGCCGACCAGGATGGCGGGGTGGCAGCCCTTCAGGCCGCAAACGCCCGTCTCAGCAAGGAGGTCTCCGGCTTGCGGGAACGCAACCGCAAGCTGGAGACGGAGTTGGAGGTGGTGCGGAGGGAGAACCGCGGGCTGGCCAAAGACATGGCTGACCTGCGGTCTCAATTCGAGCGCCTGGTGCCGGCTGCGCTGCCGGCGCTGGGCCCGCCGCCGAAACAGGCTGCGCCGGTAAAGGCCGGCCCGTCGTCTGCGTCCGTGGCACCGGCTGCGCCCGTTGCGGCCGCTGCGCCGGCTGCGCCCGTCGCGGCTTCTCCGCTGCCTCCCCTCGTCGTGGTCCCTCCGCCGGCTCGTGGCCGCGGGAGACCTCGGAAGGGGGAGGAGCCGCCGCCCGACGAGGTGCATGGCGTGTCGGAGTCGGCGATACGCTTCATCCTAGCCCGAGTAGGGCTAATGATGGATGCGCATATCGAGGCCGAAGCGGCCAGGCTCCCGCCTGAGCCACCCTTCCGACCGCCGCTCGCCGCGGATAAGACGAGGCGGCCGCAAGCGTCGGCTCCCACCCCGCTGCCCTGTCAGGGTGGCCGCGTGGTGAGCTACGCTGCGGCCGCGGCGGGACCCAAAGGGGCCAAGAAGGCCGGCAAGGCGCCGGTTCTCGCCAAGGCCGGGCCGCGGCCGGCGCCAGCGATTGCACCGCAGGGACCGGCCGGCGAACCCGCGACTGCGCCTGCTGCGCTCAGCGCTGCTGCCAGGCTCGAACAGGGCTGGCAGGTGGCTGAGCGTAGCAGGAAGGCACGCGGCCAAAAGCGGAGAGCGGCGGCCAAGAGTGCCGCTGTGGCCGCCGCTCCCCAGGCGGGAGCCGGCGGAAAGGGGAAAAGGTCGCGTAGGGGCCTCAAGTCGCGCAAGACGGCTGCGGTGGTAATCACCGTACTGCCTGAGGCGGCTGAGAGGGGCCTGAACTATGAGGCCGTCCTAAGACGCGCCCGGCGGGAGCTGGACGTCTCCGACATCGGGGGCGTCGAGGCGAGGACCCACAAGGCCTGGACAGGGGCTCGAATACTCGAGTTCCCTGGGGCCAAGGGCGCGAAGATGGCCGATAGTTTGGCCACGATGCTGAGGGGGCTGTTCGGGCCGGAGGATGGAGTCCGAATCGCCAGGCCCATCGAGTGCGCAGATATGCGCCTCACGGGTCTGGACGACTCCGTGGCGGTGGGGGACATCCAGGAGGCCATTATGGCGCGTACCGGGTGTGCGTCGGACACCGTCCGGATTGGCACCATCCGCCCTGGTCCGGGCGGCGTCGGTGCTGTGTGGGTGCAGTGCCCAGTGGAGTCGGTCAAGCAATTGGCCGACTCAGGCAGGCTCCTCGTGGGCTGGAGTTCGGCGCGGGTGACCGTGCTGGAGTCCCGGCCCGCGAGGTGTTATAAGTGCATGGCGGTCGGGCATACCCGACCGACGTATCGCAACTGCTTTGACTGTAGCGGGCTATGTTTCCGTTGCGGTCAAGCTGGACACCAGGCGGCATCGTGCTTTGCAGTGCCCCACTGCCCCGCGTGTGCGGCGGGCAATAAGCCTGCCAAGCACCGCATGGGCTCTGGGGACCGCAGACCCCCGGCATCGGCCCCAAAGGGGCGGGGCGGCCCATCGACCGGGCCAGTCCCCGCTCCGAGCGCGGCCCGATCGCCCGTTAGCGCGGAGGAGGTGACGATAGATACGGACCGTTAATGGACCCCGTATCCATTCGTCTCCTCCAGGCCAATCTTAACCACTCCGCCGGTGCGCAGGACGTGTTCCTGCAAGCCAAGGCGGAGTGGTTGATAGGAGTAGCCGTAGTCGCGGAGCCGTACGTGGTGCCCGACCGGATTAACTGGTTGGGTAGCACCGATGGCACCGTGGCAATCGTCGCTTCCACGTCGTGGCCTTCATCGTCTCTGACCCTTAGGGACAGGGCCGTCGGATACGTCGCGGCGGACTGGGGGGAGATTGCGCTCTTCGGAGTTTATCTCTCCCCTAACTGGAGTGTGACCCATTTCGAGACCTCCCTCACCATCATGGAGGCCTCGTTACGGCGACTGGCATCGCGCCAGGTCTTCATCCTGGGGGACTTTAACGCCAAGTCCGTGGCGTGGGGGTCCCCTAGGACGGATGACCGAGGACGGGCGATCGAGGAGTGGGAGGCGGCACTGGGCCTCTGTTTGTTGAACAGGGGCTCGGTGCATATGTGCGTGCGACAACGGTGCGGGTCGATAGTGGACCTTTCGTTCGCTAGCCCCGCGGTCGCCCCACGCGTGGGGAGCTGGCACGTCGTGGAGGAGGTCGAGAACTTGTCGGACCACCGGTATATCCGGGTGTAGGTCTCCCTGGCAATCCCGACGCCCAGCAGGGATCACGGGGCGGATAGGCGTCCTGGGTTCCCGCGATGGACTGTGGGTCGCTTAGACCGGGACCAGCTGGCGGAGAAAGCCATCGTATACTCGTGGCTGTCCTCTGCCCACCAGTCGGACGGGGTGGACGCCGAGGCTGGCCGCATCCGCAGTACGTTGACGCAGATCTGCGATGCGGCCATGCCCCGGGTACGGCGTCTGCCCCCGAGGAGGGGGATCCACTGGTGGTCCCGGGAGCTGGCGGATCTCCGGGCCGCGTGTATCCGCGCCCGGAGGGCCTACACCCGCAGCCGGCGGCGCCATCGCGACGCGGAGCGGGAGGCCGTGCTTTACGAGGGCTACCGCAATGCGCGGTCAGCCTTCAGGCTGGCCGTCCGCTCCCCCAAGGACGTCAGTCGGCAGGAGATGCTGGACGGTCTCGACCGTGACCCCTGGGGACGCCCCTATCGCGCGGTGCTGAATAGGCTACGCGCGCGGGGCCCTTCCCTCACCGAGACTCTCCAGCCCGGCCTTCTCACCCGGGTCATCGAGGACCTGTTCCCGCGGCGGGCGGAACACACGCCCCCGGTCATGGCTCCGCCAGACAGTGAACGGGAGGCCGATGACGACAGTGTTCTGCCCATCACGGAACCCGAGATGGGGGTGGCGATGACGCGCATGCGCGCAAAGTCTACCGCCCCCGGGCCCGACGGTGTTCCTAACCGCGTGCTGGCCCTGGTCCTCGAACACCTGGGACCCCGTCTCAGGGGGCTGTTCGACGCGTGTTTAGCGTCCGGACGGTTCCCTGGGTGCTGGAAGGAGGGAAGCCTGGTGCTCCTGCCGAAGCCGGGACGGTCTCCGGAGTCGCCTTCGGCCTACAGGCCTATCGTGCTGCTCGATGACACGGGCAAGCTACTGGAGAGGGTGGTAGCTGCCCGCATCGAGCGGCACCTCGTCGGCACGGGGCCCGATCTGTCGGACGCCCAGTTTGGGTTTAGTAGGGGTCGTTCGACGATCGCGGCTCTGTTGCGCCTGAGGGCCGTGGCGACTGAGGCCGTCACCGGCGGGGGAGTGCTGTTGGTGGTGTCCCTAGACATCGCCAACGCATTCAATAGTCTGCCATTCAGCTGCATCAGGGAGGCGTTCCGGTATCACGGGGTGCCCAGTTTACCTGAGGCGGCTAGAGGCAGACTATTTGGAGGGGCGCAGCGTCCTCTGCACCGACCGAGCAGGGGACGTTGTACGAACGCCCATGACGTGCGGTGCCCCACAGGGGTCGGTCCTCGGACCCACCCTGTGGAACATCGGCCCGGGCTGGGCGTGATTTGTTACGCCGACGACACGCTCGTCACAGCCCGCGGTGGGACGCTAGAAGAGGCGGTAAGCCTGGCGACCTCTGGTACCGAGGAGGTCGTCAGGCGGATCGAGGCGCTGGGATTGAGGGTCGCCCTGGACAAGACGGAGGCCCTCTTGTTCCATGGGCGCCATATGAGCCCTCCCATCGGCGTCTCGATCACCGTCCACTCGGTCGACATCAGCATCCGGGCCCATATGAGGTACCTGGGCCTGGTGCTCGACAGGCGATGGTGGTTTCGGGAGCATTGCCGCAGGCTCGCTCCACGGCTCGTCGGCGTGGCGTCCGCCCTATCGTGGCTTATGCCGAACGTGGGCAGACCGAGCGCTGCGTGCCGACGGCTGTACGCGGGGGTCATCCGGTCGATGGCCCTGTACGGCGCACCGGTGTGGGGGGGGGGGGGGTCCATGACCGTCCGACTTAGGGCCCTTCTGTGGCGACCACAGAGGGTCATGGCGGTCAGGGCCATCCGCGGATACCGCACGGTGGCGACGGAGGCAGCGTGCCTATTGGCCGGGACTCCCCCGTGGGATCTGGCGGCGGAGATGCTCGCCGGACTATATCGGTGGGTGACGGGGGTGCGAGCGGGGGGCGGTGTGGTCTCGTTAAGGGATCTCACCGTCTGGCGCGTCGACGCCCGCCGACACGTCATTGCCCGTTGGGCAGTCCGGCTGGAGAGGCCTCGGTTCGGGGTGCGAACCGTGGAGGCCTTCCGGCCGGTGCTGATGCAGTGGTTGGAAAGGCGGCACGAGGTGTTCTCCTTCCGACTGGTGCAGGTTTTGACGGGGCATGGGTGCTTCGCCAAATACCTGCACAAGGTCGTTGGGAGGGAGAGTACACCGTCCTGCCACCACTGCGATTGCGACGAGGACACGGCGCGCCATACGCTCGAGGCCTGCGCGGCTTGGGCAGTGCAGCGCTGTGAACTCGTCGCAATCATCGGTACGGACCTGACGCTGCCGGCTATCGCTAGGGCGATGGTCGACAGCGTCGGGAATTGGGACGCGGTCGCAGCCTTCTGCGAGACAGTGATCTCGCGGAAGGAGGCGGCGGATCGCCTGCGCGAGGAGCGCAACCTCGATGAGGAGATCCGCCGCCGGCGACTGGGGCGGCGTAGGCGCAACTATCTGCGCCTCATGCCGCCCTAGCCGAGCCCGCGGGTGACGTGACCGGGGATTTGTCCGTCACCCGCTGAGAGGCCGACCGCGTAAGGAAAGACCGACGTCCTCCCCAAGGGGGGGGACGTCGGTCGATGGGAGGGTACCCCAATTAGGGGTATTCCGTCGGGCCGACCACTGACGGCAAGTTAACGCTGCTCCAGTGGTCGGCCCAACGACGAAGGCGACGTGGTTTTTGGGTGGGTCGCGGTGTCAGGTCGAAAACTAAATTAGAAACACTGTCTCCCTTATTCTTGTCAGTCTAATATAAACTAATAAATGGGGAGCCGGTTTTTTGTACGGTTATACTGCGAAAACCACTGAAACGATCAGAATAATATTTATACGATAAGATGCAGCATGTTTCGGAGAAAGATTTAGTATATGATATGTTGGTGAATACTTATCCGGAATTTATATTTGTTTTTTGTGTTAAAAATAATGAATTTTGCCAGTAAAAAAGAACATGATTCTATATGAAAAAATTACATTGTTTTTGTTAAGTAATTATTAAACTTTGTGACATACCATGCATTTAACACTCTCAGCGTCACAAATTGTGAAATAAGAACACTTCAGTAACATGTGCTTTACTCATGTTTGTAACTGTGACAAATACAATAATAATAAACTAATCTCAAATTACAATGAATATTTTTGAACGAATCTGACTAGTTTCATTCGTTCCACTTGTAACGGTTAACTTTGGCTATATTTGGCTTAACATGGCTGATACGAAATGTTAAACCCGTATGATATTTTGCAAGCGCTTTATTTGAAAGTCAACATTCGTATTCGCATTCGCGAATGTTGGAGATGAATATTCGCACTCACATTCGCATTCGCGAATGTCTCCATCCTAACATTCGTTACATCACTAATATCTATATATACAAAAATGAATGTTTGTCTGTATGTCCTTTATTGAATCGTGGACTATGCATACTATATCACTTAAAAAAGAAAAAAATCCCTTAATCGTCTTTTACGACACCCACGGGCAAGAGACGGGGTAGCGAATTGTATTCTCACTCCGTCACCACACGGAACATAGGTATATCTATATTTATATTAATTAAATCTTAATTATATGTTTCTTAAGATTAAGTAACTTAATTTTATCAACATAATTGTGAAATATTGATAAATCTACGTCTTTTTTTTTTTTTTTTTTCGTGGGTGGGTCGCGGTCGGCGCGCCTTCGCACCACTCCGTCCGGGGCGACAGAGGGGCTTAAGCATGCAACTCCCGCGACCCACCCAAAAACCACGTCGCCTTCGTCGTTGGGCCGACCACTGGAGCAGCGTTAACTTGCCGTCAGTGGTCGGCCCGACGGAATACCCCTAATTGGGGTACCCTCCCATCGACCGACGTCCCCCCCCTTGGGGAGGACGTCGGTCTTTCCTTACGCGGTCGGCCTCTCAGCGGGTGACGGACAAATCCCCGGTCACGTCACCCGCGGGCTCGGCTAGGGCGGCATGAGGCGCAGATAGTTGCGCCTACGCCGCCCCAGTCGCCGGCGGCGGATCTCCTCATCGAGGTTGCGCTCCTCGCGCAGGCGATCCGCCGCCTCCTTCCGCGAGATCACTGTCTCGCAGAAGGCTGCGACCGCGTCCCAATTCCCGACGCTGTCGACCATCGCCCTAGCGATAGCCGGCAGCGTCAGGTCCGTACCGATGATTGCGACGAGTTCACAGCGCTGCACTGCCCAAGCCGCGCAGGCCTCGAGCGTATGGCGCGCCGTGTCCTCGTCGCAATCGCAGTGGTGGCAGGACGGTGTACTCTCCCTCCCAACGACCTTGTGCAGGTATTTGGCGAAGCACCCATGCCCCGTCAAAACCTGCACCAGTCGGAAGGAGAACACCTCGTGCCGCCTTTCCAACCACTGCATCAGCACCGGCCGGAAGGCCTCCACGGTTCGCACCCCGAACCGAGGCCTCTCCAGCCGGACTGCCCAACGGGCAATGACGTGTCGGCGGGCGTCGACGCGCCAGACGGTGAGATCCCTTAACGAGACCACACCGCCCCCCGCTCGCACCCCCGTCACCCACCGATATAGTCCGGCGAGCATCTCCGCCGCCAGATCCCACGGGGGAGTCCCGGCCAATAGGCACGCTGCCTCCGTCGCCACCGTGCGGTATCCGCGGATGGCCCTGACCGCCATGACCCTCTGTGGTCGCCACAGAAGGGCCCTAAGTCGGACGGTCATGGACCCCCCCCCCCCCCACACCGGTGCGCCGTACAGGGCCATCGACCGGATGACCCCCGCGTACAGCCGTCGGCACGCAGCGCTCGGTCTGCCCACGTTCGGCATAAGCCACGATAGGGCGGACGCCACGCCGACGAGCCGTGGAGCGAGCCTGCGGCAATGCTCCCGAAACCACCATCGCCTGTCGAGCACCAGGCCCAGGTACCTCATATGGGCCCGGATGCTGATGTCGACCGAGTGGACGGTGATCGAGACGCCGATGGGAGGGCTCATATGGCGCCCATGGAACAAGAGGGCCTCCGTCTTGTCCAGGGCGACCCTCAATCCCAGCGCCTCGATCCGCCTGACGACCTCCTCGGTACCAGAGGTCGCCAGGCTTACCGCCTCTTCTAGCGTCCCACCGCGGGCTGTGACGAGCGTGTCGTCGGCGTAACAAATCACGCCCAGCCCGGGCCGATGTTCCACAGGGTGGGTCCGAGGACCGACCCCTGTGGGGCACCGCACGTCATGGGCGTTCGTACAACGTCCCCTGCTCGGTCGGTGCAGAGGACGCTGCGCCCCTCCAAATAGTCTGCCTCTAGCCGCCTCAGGTAAACTGGGCACCCCGTGATACCGGAACGCCTCCCTGATGCAGCTGAATGGCAGACTATTGAATGCGTTGGCGATGTCTAGGGACACCACCAACAGCACTCCCCCGCCGGTGACGGCCTCAGTCGCCACGGCCCTCAGGCGCAACAGAGCCGCGATCGTCGAACGACCCCTACTAAACCCAAACTGGGCGTCCGACAGATCGGGCCCCGTGCCGACGAGGTGCCGCTCGATGCGGGCAGCTACCACCCTCTCCAGTAGCTTGCCCGTGTCATCGAGCAGCACGATAGGCCTGTAGGCCGAAGGCGACTCCGGAGACCGTCCCGGCTTCGGCAGGAGCACCAGGCTTCCCTCCTTCCAGCACCCAGGGAACCGTCCGGACGCTAAACACGCGTCGAACAGCCCCCTGAGACGGGGTCCCAGGTGTTCGAGGACCAGGGCCAGCACGCGGTTAGGAACACCGTCGGGCCCGGGGGCGGTAGACTTTGCGCGCATGCGCGTCATCGCCACCCCCATCTCGGGTTCCGTGATGGGCAGAACACTGTCGTCATCGGCCTCCCGTTCACTGTCTGGCGGAGCCATGACCGGGGGCGTGTGTTCCGCCCGCCGCGGGAACAGGTCCTCGATGACCCGGGTGAGAAGGCCGGGCTGGAGAGTCTCGGTGAGGGAAGGGCCCCGCGCGCGTAGCCTATTCAGCACCGCGCGATAGGGGCGTCCCCAGGGGTCACGGTCGAGACCGTCCAGCATCTCCTGCCGACTGACGTCCTTGGGGGAGCGGACGGCCAGCCTGAAGGCTGACCGCGCATTGCGGTAGCCCTCGTAAAGCACGGCCTCCCGCTCCGCGTCGCGATGGCGCCGCCGGCTGCGGGTGTAGGCCCTCCGGGCGCGGATACACGCGGCCCGGAGATCCGCCAGCTCCCGGGACCACCAGTGGATCCCCCTCCTCGGGGGCAGACGCCGTACCCGGGGCATGGCCGCATCGCAGATCTGCGTCAACGTACTGCGGATGCGGCCAGCCTCGGCGTCCACCCCGTCCGACTGGTGGGCAGAGGACAGCCACGAGTATACGATGGCTTTCTCCGCCAGCTGGTCCCGGTCTAAGCGACCCACAGTCCATCGCGGGAACCCAGGACGCCTATCCGCCCCGTGATCCCTGCTGGGCGTCGGGATTGCCAGGGAGACCTACACCCGGATATACCGGTGGTCCGACAAGTTCTCGACCTCCTCCACGACGTGCCAGCTCCCCACGCGTGGGGCGACCGCGGGGCTAGCGAACGAAAGGTCCACTATCGACCCGCACCGTTGTCGCACGCACATATGCACCGAGCCCCTGTTCAACAAACAGAGGCCCAGTGCCGCCTCCCACTCCTCGATCGCCCGTCCTCGGTCATCCGTCCTAGGGGACCCCCACGCCACGGACTTGGCGTTAAAGTCCCCCAGGATGAAGACCTGGCGCGATGCCAGTCGCCGTAACGAGGCCTCCATGATGGTGAGGGAGGTCTCGAAATGGGTCACACTCCAGTTAGGGGAGAGATAAACTCCGAAGAGCGCAATCTCCCCCCAGTCCGCCGCGACGTATCCGACGGCCCTGTCCCTAAGGGTCAGAGACGATGAAGGCCACGACGTGGAAGCGACGATTGCCACGGTGCCATCGGTGCTACCCAACCAGTTAATCCGGTCGGGCACCACGTACGGCTCCGCGACTACGGCTACTCCTATCAACCACTCCGCCTTGGCTTGCAGGAACACGTCCTGCGCACCGGCGGAGTGGTTAAGATTGGCCTGGAGGAGACGAATGGATACGGGGTCCATTAACGGTCCGTATCTATCGTCACCTCCTCCGCGCTAACGGGCGATCGGGCCGCGCTCGGAGCGGGGACTGGCCCGGTCGATGGGCCGCCCCGCCCCTTTGGGGCCGATGCCGGGGGTCTGCGGTCCCCAGAGCCCATGCGGTGCTTGGCAGGCTTATTGCCCGCCGCACACGCGGGGCAGTGGGGCACTGCAAAGCACGATGCCGCCTGGTGTCCAGCTTGACCGCAACGGAAACATAGCCCGCTACAGTCAAAGCAGTTGCGATACGTCGGTCGGGTATGCCCGACCGCCATGCACTTATAACACCTCGCGGGCCGGGACTCCAGCACGGTCACCCGCGCCGAACTCCAGCCCACGAGGAGCCTGCCTGAGTCGGCCAATTGCTTGACCGACTCCACTGGGCACTGCACCCACACAGCACCGACGCCGCCCGGACCAGGGCGGATGGTGCCAATCCGGACGGTGTCCGACGCACACCCGGTACGCGCCATAATGGCCTCCTGGATGTCCCCCACCGCCACGGAGTCGTCCAGACCCGTGAGGCGCATATCTGCGCACTCGATGGGCCTGGCGATTCGGACTCCATCCTCCGGCCCGAACAGCCCCCTCAGCATCGTGGCCAAACTATCGGCCATCTTCGCGCCCTTGGCCCCAGGGAACTCGAGTATTCGAGCCCCTGTCCAGGCCTTGTGGGTCCTCGCCTCGACGCCCCCGATGTCGGAGACGTCCAGCTCCCGCCGGGCGCGTCTTAGGACGGCCTCATAGTTCAGGCCCCTCTCAGCCGCCTCAGGCAGTACGGTGATTACCACCGCAGCCGTCTTGCGCGACTTGAGGCCCCTACGCGACCTTTTCCCCTTTCCGCCGGCTCCCGCCTGGGGAGCGGCGGCCACAGCGGCACTCTTGGCCGCCGCTCTCCGCTTTTGGCCGCGTGCCTTCCTGCTACGCTCAGCCACCTGCCAGCCCTGTTCGAGCCTGGCAGCAGCGCTGAGCGCAGCAGGCGCAGTCGCGGGTTCGCCGGCCGGTCCCTGCGGTGCAATCGCTGGCGCCGGCCGCGGCCCGGCCTTGGCGAGAACCGGCGCCTTGCCGGCCTTCTTGGCCCCTTTGGGTCCCGCCGCGGCCGCAGCGTAGCTCACCACGCGGCCACCCTGACAGGGCAGCGGGGTGGGAGCCGACGCTTGCGGCCGCCTCGTCTTATCCGCGGCGAGCGGCGGTCGGAAGGGTGGCTCAGGCGGGAGCCTGGCCGCTTCGGCCTCGATATGCGCATCCATCATTAGCCCTACTCGGGCTAGGATGAAGCGTATCGCCGACTCCGACACGCCATGCACCTCGTCGGGCGGCGGCTCCTCCCCCTTCCGAGGTCTCCCGCGGCCACGAGCCGGCGGAGGGACCACGACGAGGGGAGGCAGCGGAGAAGCCGCGACGGGCGCAGCCGGCGCAGCGGCCGCAACGGGCGCAGCCGGTGCCACGGACGCAGACGACGGGCCGGCCTTTACCGGCGCAGCCTGTTTCGGCGGCGGGCCCAGCGCCGGCAGCGCAGCCGGCACCAGGCGCTCGAATTGAGACCGCAGGTCAGCCATGTCTTTGGCCAGCCCGCGGTTCTCCCTCCGCACCACCTCCAACTCCGTCTCCAGCTTGCGGTTGCGTTCCCGCAAGCCGGAGACCTCCTTGCTGAGACGGGCGTTTGCGGCCTGAAGGGCTGCCACCCCGCCATCCTGGTCGGCCGGACCCGGCGTCGCCGGTCTCGCCGCCACTGCACCTCCCCGACCCCTGCGCCCCCGGCGCGCGTTCGGAACCTTAGGGGAGAGGCCTGATGGGATCGCTCCCCTCCGAGTTGGACGCGGAGCTGCCTTCCCTTTGCAGGGGGCGCTTCCTATCCCTCGGGGGGATAAATTTACGCCTGGAGCGTATCCTTATAATATAAACAATTACAAACATTTGATAGTGTTTCTGATAACGAATGTACATTTTCTATTGTCGGGGTATTTAAAGTTTTAAACTGTTTACTACACACACAAGTATTTTTTTTAATTTGGCGATAAATGTAATGTTGCTAACCTTCTGGAAACATTACCAGTTGATAGTAATTAATACATTGGAACTTTTTAATTGGAAGTATTTGCGTGCATTTTAGTTTATTAGTATACCTAACTAGTTACCTGGGAATTACTATAGTATGTTAGTTATTTCAGTAGCGCATTTATAAAGAGAAGAAGACAGTAAGAATAAAAAGACGAAAGAGAGTAAGAATACAATCATCACCAGTCCTACCTTTCTCCTCTTTATTGGGTAATTTTCCGTATGGTAACGGAGTAAGAACGATTTCAAATTCACCACCCCTCATCTTTGTCATGGGCGTCGTAAAAGCTGACTAAGAGATATATGCATATAACATCTATGCAAAAGATAGAAAAGCCCGAAATGAAACCATATACCAACCCGTCTGACCAGCGTGGTATAATAGGTCAATTTCACTTCTATCAAGGAGGACGCTCGAGCCCTGCTTTGGGACGTATATGAAATGAACTGATGAAGAGAACGAAAACTCGAAATACCCAACCAGTTTGATCAGCGATGTAGTCCAATTTCCATCTTATTAAAGAGGTTCGAGTCTAACAGGCAGACGTATACTCATAGCTAAAACATATAGCTAAAACACCATAGTTCATCATCATCATCGTGATCCCAGTTCAAATATGTTTTACTATTTGAGATTCTTCCAAATTGATCTACTATAGCACGCTGGTCAGACGAGTACAGGCTTTCATTTCGAGTGTTCCTTATCACCATGATATCGATTCAAATTAGAAAAAAAATCGTTTAAATGTTGAAGCGTTGACTGATTAGGTCACTATCATCATCATCAGCCCATACACATCCCACTGTTGGGCTCGGGCCTCCTCCACTATTGAAGGAAAATTGACCTACTATACCACGGTGGTCCGACGTGTTGGCATAGGGTTTTATATCGTGTTTTTTTTCTCTTGCATAGATATTATATGCTTATTATATCCCTTAGTCGTATTTTATAACACCTAAGGGCAAGAGTGGTTGTTCACGCTGAGAACGTGTCACGCCATCTATCGCCTACGCGTGGCATCTAAACTACCGATCTGCGCCGACGATTACCGAGCCGACGATTCGGCTCGACATCTTGTTTAACAACGTTTATATAAATACCAGCACCAGCCTTTTAACTTGTAACAACCATTATTATCTATTATAAATCGTATTGTAATACAGTAAATACACAAATTATTATCGATCTCAAGACTATTTATTTCAAGATCAAGAATAAATGTACCAGCCGGTACAGTGGTGGTGAATTGTATTCTTACTCCGTCATCACACGGAACAGTATAAAAGGTAACTATAATTACATGCAATTGAGCGAATACGTGTTTACAGGACACCATCACCGCGTATATGAATTTTTGAATTTTTTACTTTTCGTGGCGCCGACAACGGTTGGTTGATGAAAAGATACCGTAAGTGTTTGCATATGTCGGGCGGCGCAGGCTCGAGTATCTGCGCCTAATGCCGCCCTAGCCGAGGCCGCGGGTGATCGGACCGGGGAATTGTCCATCACCCGCAGAGAGGCTGACCGCGCGACGGCAACCGACGTCCCAGGACGTCGAGAGGTGAGGTTACCCGAAAGGGTATTCCGTCGGGCCGACCACTGACGACAAGTGACATCTGCTCCGGTGGTCGGCCCAACAACGAGGTGACGTGGGTACGGGTGGGTTATGGGCCCGCGCGCCGTCCTTTCATCGCCCCGGACGAACTGGACCGCGCGTGCGCTTACCATAAGCCCACCCATAAAAAAAAAAAAAGGTGTTTGCATATGTACAGCTCCGAAGTTTAAAATAAGCGCCAACACAGTCGCCGGTTTGCGAAAATATCGACATTATACAAAATTATGTCAAATTGAATATTATATGGGCATTTTCATAAAAATGTACAAGGGCGTTTTCAGGCCTGTCCCTCTAAAACATTACCCTTTTTTAAACAATTAATTCTATTTGAAACTAGCACAAAATTTTACATTAGGTTTATTGTACATTTAAGTAATATTTTATAATATTATTTAAGCCAATTATAGTATAATTTTTCGATTAAAAAATAATATAACAACAGATTGTTATCATTTTATCGTGTCCCTTTGTAGCCAGACGATATTTCAACACTGAATTTACATATTATAATGTAATAATTTGCTCAGTGCCGTAGGGTCAATTTATTAAAAATATATATTAACTAGACGTAAAATAAATAAATTAAATAGAATTTGATTACCGTAGTGCGTTTTTAAAAATCCTGACACGTCAGTTTTGTTACCACATTTTCTCCGAAATACTACTCTTTTTGTAGATGTTTTATGTATTAATAACACTATTAGTTAATATATATTTTTAATAAATTGACCCTACGGCACTGAGCAAATTATTACATTATAATATGTAAATTCAGTGTTGAAATATCGTCTGGCTACAAAGGGACACGATAAAATGATAACAATCTGTTGTTATATTATTTTTTAATCGAAAAATTATACTATAATTGGCTTAAATAATATTATAAAATATTACTTAAATGTACAATAAACCTAATGTAAAATTTTGTGCTAGTTTCAAATAGAATTGTTTAAAAAAGGTAATGTTTTAGAGGGACAGGCCTGAAAACGCCCTTGTACATTTTTATGAAAATGCCCATATGCCAAATGAACCTTGATATCTAAAATCCTTAATATTTTATCGTGAACAGAGAATTTTTTCTTTAATCAGTACATTCACACAATAAATCATTTCAATATGCACTATAACGTTTAAGGGGGCACCGAGGAATTTACAAAAAAAAATGCGTTCGTTTGATCCCTTACTGTATCCTTATTTCCAACGCTTTAGTTGTGTAATTCTTATATAAGATATTTAAGGATTGACTCTATACATTATACATTTTAAAAACACGATCACTTGTAATTACTTCGATAGAAAGAAAATCCAAACTTACCTCTAAATGAAAAAATAAACCCATAATACGGCGTGAATACTTCACAAAAGATTACAAAATTTTGAAAATTAATAAAACTTAATGTTTCCTATAACCTATAACATTTTTAAAATGTATATTTGTTTTAATAATATGAAGGAAATAACTAAATTCATTCGCGCTTCGTCCACCTTAGAGCCGCTACGCTTCCCCCCTATCCGCTTCCGTCTTAGTGCTGCTTCGGCTATTGGAAGGGGAGGTTGTGTCACTTGCGCACACGCACAATTTTTTAAAAATACGAAAATATAAAAGAAAAACTAAATAGCTTCGATAAAAATATTTTAAATTGCTTGTGTCATTATATTTTGTAAATATTAACAGCGTCTCGCTAGTTGATCGGCGTTCGAGTCCAGTAGCCTGCTCTTGTCAGTGCTCCTCACGCACACATACACAAAACGCATAAAATACCTAAAATCGATTAGCGACAAAAGCTCTATGCCCCTTTAACAAAAATTAAAAATGCCCTTCTCTAAAATTTGTAATTTTATTTGGGCCGTTATTCTCGTAAACCAGCGAGATGGTATATGCATATTATATCCCTTAATCGTATTTTATAACACCTAAGGGCAAGAAGTGATGAATTGTATTCTTACTTTACACGGGAAAATATATCTAACATAATTATATACGCATATATATATATATATATATATATATATATATATAACATAATTATATATAAATAAAACGCGAAACTAAATTCGTCTAAATAAAACATTTAACAAAAATATACAAAATTTATTTATAATTATTAAAAAACAGAATTTAATCCATATAAACATTAGAATTCGACGTCAATTATTAAATATTACAATAACAACCATAGGAATTAATTAAATTTACACAAATATCATATTTTTATAACAGTACTATAATTTGATAAATTTACTGAGCCACCGAGCGTTTTCTTCTGGAGATTCTGAAACAAAGCGAAAAAGAATATTTTTTTTATTCATCATCATCATCACAGGTCATATACGTCCCACTGCTGGGCTCGAGCCTCCCCCACAATGGGAGGCAAATTGACTCTTACAAATTTGTCTGATAATTCCGTGTAGCGACGATGTAAGAATACAATTCACCACTCCCCCTAAAAGACGACTAAGGGACATAATATGCACCTAACATCTGTGTAAGAGAAAGCAAACTCGAAATGAAACGCTATACCAACATGTCTGACCAGCATGGTATAGTAGATCAAATTCCTTCGCATTGTAGAGGAGGCCCAATTTTAAATGGAACTTTATGTATAATATAGTAATAGCTACAGTGTGATGCCATGCGACATAAGTTATTTAATCAAAATCTAATACAAAAAATAAGAAGGAAGTATATCTTCAAGCTCAACCAGACCCCACAAACAGTACCGGATCACGAGTTAAGCATTAGATCAGCCATCGCTCTCCTCAATCACATTGGAGGGAACGGACAAAAAACTCCTCCAAGCCCTGCAGGCAGTCGGTCATAAAACTATTACTAAAACTTTTGCACTATGTTCGATGGAAGAGTGGTACATATTACGTTCACCGTAATTAATTAAGATAAAACCCAGACGATGATGATTCTGAAGTAAAAGTGATAGCCGTAATTTTTTTATCAGTTGATATTATAATTTTCTCAGGTGAGCGCTTTTCTCCGTGGGACCTGGAGGCGGAAATGCTCGCCGGTTTGTATCGGCGGGTGTCGGAGGTGCGAGCGGAGGGGAGTATGGTCTCGTTGAGGGAGCTTACCGCCTGGCGCGTCGACCTCCGCCGAGACGTCATTGCCCGTTGGGCAGACGGTTGAGAGACTTTTCGCACCATTGGCATAACATCAGGAGCGGGCTCGAGCTGGCGGAGAAAGAACAGGGTGCATGACGCAGTCGCCATCGTCGTGTCGTCCGTCGCAATAGCGACACCCACGCGGAACAAGCCGCCCCAGAAAGGGGAGAGAGCTCGGGCAGGCAATTTGTAGGGAGTCAAGAAAGTGCACGCCCGAAAGAGCACACGCAAGTAAGGCGTGCATCTCCCGTGATTCGGTCCATATAGCCAGGATGGCTGGAGGGACCATGGGCTGGTGGAGGGGTCTGCCCGTTGGGCAGTCCGGCTGGAGAGGCCTCGGTTCGGTGTGCGGACCGTCGAGGCCTTCCGGTCGGAGCTGATATAGTGGTTAGAACGGCGACACGGGGTGCTCTCCTTCTGACTGATGCAGGTGTTAATGGGGCATGGTAGCTTCGCCAAGTACCTGCACACGGTCGTTAGGAGGGAAAGTAGAACGTCCGGCCACCACTGCGATTGTAACGAGGACACGGCGCAGCACACGCTCGAGGTTTGTGCCGCTTGGGTAGAGCAGCGTCGTGAACTAGTCGCAATTAGGTACACGAAAAAAGTATCGATACTTTTAGGTATAGAGTACTTTTCTTTCGATACCGATACTTTTGTACTCAATTCTTTGCAATCGATACTTTTACTCAATGAGTACTTTTTGGCAGGTATCGTATCGAATAAATAGTAGAAATTATCCATGTTAAACCTGACCTTACGGCTTATGTTTATGGTAACGCCATCTAGTTCAAACGGAATGAACCTTCCAAAATGTGGCTCGAAATATTTTAATCCGTTCAGACTGTCAAGGTTCCTAAAAAAAAAAAGTTCACCACGACATAGATTCTAGGAAAAGTACTCGGTACTCGATATTTTGAAGTATCAATACTTTTGTTTCGATACTTTAATGAGTACGATACTTTTTCTTCGATATTACTCATGAGTACAGTACCGATACTTTCTTTTCGATATCGTGTTCCTATCCTCGATGACGCGAACCGCCGCCAGCGACTGGGGCGGCGCAGGCGCGATTACCTGCGCCTGATGCCACCCCAGCCGAGGCCACGGGTAACTGGACCGGGGAGTTAGTCCGTCACCCGCCGAGAGGCCGACCGCACGACGAAGACCGACGTCCTCCCCGAGGGGGAGACGTCGGTCGAGGAGAGGGTACTCCTCAAGGGGTATTCCGTCGGGCCGACCATTGGCAACAAATCACTCTACACCGGTGGTCGGATCAACGACGAAGGCGACGTGTCACGGGTGGGTTACGGGGCTGTGCGCGCCGTCCCTCTGTCGCCCCAGACGGAGCCGGATAGGGACACGAAAAAAGTATCGATACTTTTAGGTATCGAATATTTTTCTTTTGATACCGATACTTTTGTACTCGATACTTTTACTCAATGAGTACTTTTTGGCAGGTATCGTATGGAATAAATAGTAGAAATTATCCATGTTAAACTTGACCTTACGGCTGATGTTTATGGTAACGCCATCTAGTTTAAACATAATGAACCTTCTAAAATGTGGCCCGAAACATTTTAATCCGTTCACAAAAGGTCAAATTTCTATAAAAAAAAAGCTCATCACAACATAGATTCTAGGAAGAGTACTCAGTACTCGATACTTTAAATTATTGATTGTTGAAATAAATATTATCGATACTTTTGTTTCCATACTACTCATGAGTACAGTATCGATACTTTCATTTCGGTACGTGTACCTAGAGCTGGGCGACGGGTGCGCTGACCATAGCCAACCCTAAAAAAAAATAGCGCTTTTTGATGTGAAACATCTATAGGCAAGGGTGAACCTGATCGTTGGAGTGACGCACACTTGTTTATGTACATTTGTGTAACGAAATCATAACCTGTTGTCAGGAGCGACGGATCCTTTTTTTTACTTTTTCAACGGGACAGCAAGGGACTGGAGACACATCATATTCTTTACCATATCATCATCACAGCTCATATACGTCTGCTTGCTGGGC
The DNA here is from genome assembly GCA_032191425.1 of Lymantria dispar. Taxonomy (NCBI): domain Eukaryota; kingdom Metazoa; phylum Arthropoda; class Insecta; order Lepidoptera; family Erebidae; genus Lymantria; species Lymantria dispar. Next base: position 9,852,132 of record CM063460.1, on the reverse strand, counting down.
TCGAGCCTCCTCCACAATGGGAGGGTAATTAACCTATCGGTCAGGCGGATTTATACAAGATTTTATTTCGAGTTTTCCTTCTCTTACATAGGTACATGTTAACTGCAATAATTCCTTTGGCGTTTATTACGTCACCTACGGGCAAGCAAGGCGGTGGTGAATTGTATTCTTACTCCGTCACCACATTGGTCCCATGTGGTGACGTAGTTTACCATTACCATTTAACATTCTAATATTATGAAAACATAGGTTACCCTTTTAAATATATTTGCCATCAGTAAATTAGTCTTTTTAACGTTCTCCTTCTTCTTATCTTCTTTCTTCTGAATAACTTCTGGTAACGTTTTGTAGATATTCTCCGAATGCTTTTTCATTTCACGTTCACTTATAAATTTTGGTGCCGCTAGATAAACAGAAAAGAATAACTTTAAAAAAAATCAGTTATAACTTTGTAACGCTCCATTCAATGAGGCCGTTTCATTAGAAATAAAATACTGCAATAAGACCCGGTCGGTGTGAAATACCGACTAGCCCAGCTTTCTGCTTGCCAATTTAGCTTCATCCTCCAACTGGCTCCTAAACTGAACTTTGCCTGATAGTTCGAGTTTGCCGAGTATTCTAATAGTCTCAGAAATTTAGAGCTACTCCTTGGAATTGAGGCGTGACAAACGGGCCTTTGCAGTGAACGCGCAAACTTGTGACATTGTGGAATCGAGCTAAACTAAGTTTCGTGGCCATTCTGAGGTCTGCTCCAGAGGGCGCTCGTCTTATCCGTGGATGTCGTAAAAGACGACTAAGGGATTATATATGCATATAACATCTATATAAGAGGAGGAAAACTCGAAATTAAAATCCTATACCAACACGTCTGGAAAACTCGAAATTAAAATCCTATACCAACACGTCTGACCAGCGTTGTATAGTAGTAAGTCAATTTCCCTCCCATTATGGAGGAGTCTCGAGTCCAACAGTGGGACGTACATAAGCTGAAATGATGATGATGATAATAAAATACTAAAACTTTTCCGTATAGTGACGGAGTAAAAATATGGTGAACACCATTTCTTGTGCTTGCTTGCGTGTGATTAGAGTCGACCGATATAATTATACAGATAACTTCTATGCAAGAGAAAAACTAGGGTTGCCACCCGTACTTTATTATAAAGTATTGTACGTTATTTTTATTCACTGTACTTTATACTTTATGTAGGGAATAAAGTACGCGAAAATACTTTATTTCGCAGGAACTGATTTCTTGAGATAAAAACTAGACACTTTTTTTAAATTTGTATAAAATAGTTACATATTTAATGGCGATTCCTGCCACAGCAGCGTTCATATGGAGAGATTTGCATGTGATGTACAATATATTATTTAGTTTCACTTGAATTAATAGGGCAAAGATGCTGTGCAGATGTTTATTTGTGGTAATTATGTTTTTGACGAAAATTATGAAATAAAATCAATCATACTTTATTTTGACACAATGTGCTTTATTTTTCTAATTTCTTTAACCAATGTGCTTTATTTACACGAAAAAAAAGGTGGTAACCCTAAGAACAACGGATATAGTACGTCCAGCGTGGTATAGTATGTCAACTTCCCTCCTCACAAAAATAATAAATTGTGACTCGAGCCCAGCTGTGGTCATGTATGAGCTGAGATGAAGAGAATGATGATGAATTCCTTAAATGTGAATGATCGATACGTTTTACCTAGAACCAAATTCTGTTACTATATCCCTAAGCCGTCTGTTACAACCCTTATGGGTAAGATGGTAGAGGGTCGTGAATGTAATCTTACTCCGTCAACAGAGGGACATTATTATTTTATTCATATAATTAGTTTCTCGATAGCAGTATATATCGTCTTCCAGACTTTTCTATTATGCCATCCACACATACCTTTTTACATTTATCTTTCGAACTATCTTTTATTATCTTTTCCTTCTCTTGTTTCGCCGCATCTCATTGTTGCCGTTACGACTTCACGATGGAAAGAAAATTTACATACTATCCCATGCTAGTCCAGACAGTTTTGTATAGTTATATATCGCGTTTTCATTCTGTTGCATCGATCGTCTCTTGCCTGTATATCATGTTTTACGTGACCCACAAGCAAGAAATGGCGATCAATTATATTCTTATCTAGCAACCCGCCCTCGCTTCGCTTCGGTTTTAGTCGTTTTACCCGTGTAGTTCCCGTTCCCGTGGGAATACCGGGATAAAATATAGCCTAGTTTACCACGCCTATGATATTATAGCTTTCCATTGGTGAAAGAATTTTTGAAATCGGTCCAGCCGTTTTGAAGATTACCCGGAACAAATAAACAGACAGACAAAAAAAATATTAAGTGATTTTTAGGCATGTGTATAGTGCAAATAACCGCGTGAGCATGAAAAAAGCCTATTATTTTGACATTATAAACAGACACTCCAATTTTATTTATTGATATAGATACGTTACCACATGAAAAGTATGAAAAATAAATAGCCTACGTTGTATAATGATTTCTGGACGTTTACGCGAGCATTACACATTATAAATAAAACAATTTTACGGATTTTATCGCGTTTGTATATGATTTTTGATTGCTTCACCTTTCGAAAACTTTATACAACCATGAACGCTGCCATCAAAAATCAAATAGAAACGCGATAAAAGCCGCAAAATAGTTTTATTTACAGCCTACATTGTATTTTTTTATTTCATCACATGCAATTCCTTCGCCACAATTATAAGCCCACAAAATATCTTAAGATTTCAACTACTACGTACGTTTCTTCCGTCTCATGTCTAAGCCGATCTGCTTGGCGAGATCTCGCAGTTGTTCTGTAGTCAAATTTGTTAAGTCCGGTTCCCGTTCCACGTGCAGTAACAACAAGTCGCGGTGGGCTGTGCGCTTGTTTGCTCTGAAATAAAACAAAACATTTTAAGTTATTGCATAGCTTTTATCGCGGGCTTTGAGCGCGGCGACCGAATTAAGAAATTCCGTAACGAAAATAAAACCTAACACCCGCCCACCATGTAGCTCGGCCGAGCGTTCAGTGTGACGATCGTCAAAATTCTGCGTTCGTCCGTCTCGGTGCGCACACGTGCCACCGCTTTGCGTAGCTTACGTCACAAAAGTGTTTTCGCGCGTTTTCTAACGGTCCCAACGATCTTCAGCAGACGACAGTGGTAATCCAAACCGCGTTTATTGTTATACATATGGTACATTTGTTTTCTTATCGGTCACCACCCTCAAAAAGTGTAACTGGAATTAATATCAAAGAAAAAACTTGAATTAATATCATTTGAATTATTCATATGATAATTCATCATATTGGCTCATATATGTCCCACTGTTGGGCTCGAACCTATTCCATATTGGGCGAAAAATAACCTACTATACCACGCTGATCAAACGTGTTGCTATAGGGTTATTTCGAGTTCTTCTCTTGCATAGACGTTATCTGTTTATCATGCCCCTTAGTCGCCTTTTACGACACGGATAAGAGAGGCGGCGAATTATTTGTTTATCTATTCTTACTCCGTCACTACACCCCCCTCCCTCCTCTCTTACACTTACTTTAGTACACATACGTGCGTATGTGTACTAAAAGGTGACTAAGGGATATCTTGTGCATATAACAACTACGCAAGAGACGGCAAACCCTATACTAAACCACCTGACCAGCGTGGTTAGTAGATCAATTTCCCTCCCAATATGGAGGAGGCTCGAGCCCAGCAGTGGAACGTATATGAACTGAAATAATGATGATGGAATGATGATTTTCAAATGTTTTTAGCCAGTCAGAAAATATAATACTAAATCCTGATCGAGATTCATTTCACTGACGATGTCGATGAAACTAGTTACCCACATGACTTATCTTTGTCGCACCACCGTAATATGTAAAGCGCAAGAGACCGTCAATTAGAGACTAGTCTCGCGTTTGATGTCATATATCTTGCCAGCGTAAATTTAAATGTCGCTGGCAAGATATATGACAAGATATAATAAAATGGTGAGATAAACAGTAAAAAGGTAGAGAAATAAATAGCTTGAATATTACGTGCTAGGCCTGTAAAGCTTATATAATAATTATTATTATATTAAATATTGAACAATAATCGAAACTTCGAATAGTAAAAAGCAGAAAAACGTTACAATCCAAAAAATTGTTGCATACAATATAATACTTGTGTAAAAGAGAATGCCCATTTTGTTCGAGAGTTAGTTTCGATATGAAAGTGGATAGGCCTTCATAATTTCTTTTCTATTATGTAGGATAATGATTCTAGTTTGCTATTTAGTAATTAGATTTCATTTTGGTACCCAGGTTTAAGCGATATCTTATTTTTAGTGAACTGTTTTGAGGTTAGAAAATACGTCAAAATACAAGCACATATTATCTTTGGCTAATACGCTTAAAAAAGTAATGTTTTAAATATAATGTAATGTTTAAAAGTAAAGCTTATGTTAACATTTAACATAAGCTTAAGATATGATCCTGTGTGATAATAATAGACGTGGCCTATCATCGGATGTTTCGTGAATGTGGTATTGTTCTATTGTATACATGTCGCGATTTATATCATGTTTATATCAGTATTTTATCATGGCCTTAATTAAATAATTATTTTGACTTAATATTAAAGGTAAAGCCACTTCTATTTCGTCACTTATTTCTATACAGTCTATACAGTGGATATCATTTATCCTTATATTATCCTCAAAATACGATATCGCCTGTTCTAATTGGTAAGATTTTAATGCAAATCGTCGTAAATTACTATGATACAATCTGAAAAAAAATGTCTAAATACCGTCTATACTTTGAAAAATCTTACGTCATTTGTTATATATTTTCCCTTTGTATAAATGCTGACAAATAAATAATTAACTGTATGAAAATATTCCAATTGTACAACTCTATGTAAATGTAATAACACTACTTGTCTACAATAACTGAATTTCTATTCTAACGGAATTTATTTAATAGGGAACAAGCTATCCTAAAATCAAACATAAGATGAATTGAAGCCCTACTAAAATAATCTTGCTGGAATAATTTAATCTCGTTTTATTCTTTCATTCCACTAAACGTAAATCGTGAATACTATACCTACAAAACGACAGCGCCAGGTTTTAGTGTTACCAGAGCTAATTTCACTTAAAAACTACTTATCGAATAATCGATTTAAAAAATAAATTAAAATATATTAAACTTTTGGTATCGTGCTTCATATTATCGGTTTATTGGACGTAATTAAATAATAAATACTGCTTTTTCGATTTGTCTATATTATTTTTATTCAATAATCCTTGGCATTCTGCTCAGCGATCTCTGACAGATATCTCAGCTAGGGGCTTTACAAATGAACATGGATAAGCCAAAAGTCATATCAAATGTCTATGTCATTCTAGTACGGGTCCTAGTTGAAAAAGCGATTCTCGAAGCAGTCGGTCACTATTACCTAGGACAAATAGGTAGATGGAGTTTCGAGAAAAAAGGTCCGCCAACTAATCCAACTCGGTTGGAAAACTTAAAAGGGTCTTCTCATTCAACATATTTCAGTGGCAGAAAGCACAGGTCTATGACCAGTATGTGTTTACAAGTGATGACTTACGGCACTGAAACGTAGTCCCTCAATGTAGGCCTCATAACCAAGCTCAAAGTTACTTAGCGCGATATGCTATGCTTGAGATTTCATAGCGAGATAGAATCCAAAATTGGGAAATGTTCAAAAGAACGGATATAAGCGACATTGTACGAACAATTAGCACGCTGAAGTGGCAATAGCCAGGCCACATCGCATAACGAACCGACAAACACTAAGGGAGAAAGATTCTGTAGTGGCACATATAGGACACATTATGTAGGAAGAATTAGGTGGATCGACGACCTGATGAAAGTTGCTGGTCGTCGTTGGATGCAAGCGCCATGAGATCACACTTTGTGGTGAAAAATGTGGAAGTCTGAATGATGATGATAATTCAAAAACATATGTGTTGTAATTATTGCTGCCTATACTATTTTCAGTAAAATACTTACAAAGAAAGATCGGTTTGTAATTTGCAAAAAGTAAAAAAGAAAAGATTGAGATAAAGCATAATTAAATATGTTAGTTTTTTGACTAATATCGTCTAACGACTTTTGAGGGTAATTTCATCCTCATAATCGATAAAAATGTATCGATATATTTCGATAAAATATTTTAGCTCAACCTGGCAACACCTACGTGTCATCATTCAAATATATTTAAATCAAAAACCTAAATTCATTAGTATGACTATTAATTATTATTTTTAATGCTAGGGTATAAGTTATCCTTAAATTAATTCTAAGTATAAAAATAAGATATGAATTTAGGATAGTATTTGATTTAGGCCCATTGCCAAATAAAAAGGGCCTGGTTTTGGGCATTCTCCTTTCAGAATTCATTATAAGTTATAGAACTCACCAATTCTTGTCATTTCGCCTACGGTTTGTTGATTACAAGGATCACACGTCTTGCAAGGCGGGAGGTAGCAAGGATTCTTATTGGAAGGATTCGGATTGCAAATATACATAGAATCACAAGGGCAAAACATGCGTACACCTACAAAAATATAACTGCTTTTTCCGAATGTACAAACTCACCGAATATGGGATCAATTCTCGTCATTCGAATTTTTTTTGTTAATTACATAACCTATTCGTATGATGAGGATTGCCCTCATGATTATTTAGTGGTGTATAAATAGATTAATAACTATGTATACGGATTTGTGAAAACAACACATTATTTATTTTAATATTGAGCTAATTACAAGCGTTTCAACTGTATTAGACAGAGAAAACAATACAATGTGACGTCAATATCGCAAACTCCATTGTAATTTGCGTCGGACCTAATCAAACACTATTGCGCGAGAAAAGGATAGAATATCATCATTACACATTATATACGTCTCACTGCTTTGCTCGAGCAAAGTCCGACTTTACACCACCTGCATACGGCCTATCATGACCTATGCCAGCGTGGTGTTCGCGCATGTTAAGCCACACAGGATCCACAGGCTACAGACACTACAAAATCGTTTCATGCGCCGAGCTACGGGAGCACCGTGGTTCATACGAAACGTCGATCTCCACATCGACCTCGAACTGCCGACCATCAAGCAGTTTATGAAACGGTGCTCTCAGAGCTACTTTGACTCTGCCATGACACACCCCAACCAACTAGTGGTTGGGGCGGCTTCCTATAGACCCTCCAAAATCTCCTCTATCCGACGTCCTCGTCACGTCCTCGACGAAGAGGACGACATTATCACACTCGCTCAACAAAGAGCCTACACGGCCCGCGAGGCCTTAACAAATAAATATCCGCGGTTCCGCCCTCGCCGTCGAGGTGCGAAACCGCGCCGCGCAAAAGTCACTATTAAAAACGTGGGCACGCCCACTTTGCCTCCAGCGACGCCCCAAGCCGAGGTCCGTTCCCCACAGGGGGAGCCCTTGGGCGATGTCGCTTAGCATACTTTTCTCCGGGTTGAGAGCCCTCAGCGCTCACCCATAGTCCGCGTCAAGCTGTCAAGGCCATCTGCGGCCAACAGCTGTACACACAAAAAAAAAAAAAAAAAAAAAAAAAAAAAAAAAAAAAAAAAAAAAAGCTTTGCTCGAGCCTCCTCGACAATGGGAGGGCAATTGACCAACCACGTTAGTCAGACTGGTTGGTACAGGGTTTTATTTCGAATTTTCGTTCTCTTGCATAGATGTTGTATGCCTATTATAATGCCACGGTGGTCTTTTACGACACCCGCGAGCTTGAAGTGAGGATGTAAATTGAATTCTTACTTCGTTACCACACAGTAATAATTTAGAAATACACACATTAAAATAGTTACAGACTTAGAAGTTATTAGAGGGAGAAATACTAAGTGAAAAAATATCTCAAACCTTTCTCGCAATACAATGGTTGTTTAGAGCACAACAATATTGAGAATTACTAATTCTTGTCTCAGTCTAATTATTGAAATTGAAACACTTATGTAAGGTATTTTTTTTTTTATTTTTCAAATTGAATGCATAATATCTGAAGAATATTGTGTCAAAATTTCAAGTCAATTAAAGCAAAATTGACGAAGTTATGAGTTTTTTTATACCTGCCGGATTTTCGTACTTATACCTGACCCGACCCGAGCGCGCTATTGTTACCCGGCAGATGTTTCACTCTCTATGTAGTACCAAACCCTTACCTCCCAATTTCATGTATTGAAATTTCAAGGTCAGGAAAAACGTATTTAAACCTGTATATTTTGTCAGTGTAGAATACAAAATTCAGTTAGCAGGAAATATCCTATCGAGCAGACGTATCCACGTGTTCTTATTTTCGCATAACTTCAGCTCCGTTTTCATCAATTTTTGTTGTTAAATTATTACAAAAATGCCAAAAAAAATTCAGAGATCTGATACACAATATCAATCAGCGGGTTCGAGATTATATCGAACCAAAAAAATTATACCGCCCCTACTATATACTACACACGCATAAGCCTAGCAGAGCAGGAAGCTGAACGACAAACCAATGAAGGCAGGATTTGTCCTAGGCAGGAGCAAAAAGATGCATTAGACATCATGGATGATAGCAACATCCTCTATGGACCTGGCCTTGATGACTCAGTGTGAGGTAAGTCGATAAAATTTGCTTATAAACGTTTTACACTGGATTTTTTTGTGTTTAAAACTTTAAAGCGTTTTTCCCACAACTCACGTTTTCAAGGTCGGTGCCCTTCATAACTTCAAAACTCCTGCACCGATCCTTTTGAAATTTTAAACACTATTTCTGTACATATTTTACGAGGTAACGCTGTCGAGTTTTTCTTTTTTTTTGTTCATAATTTTGATTTCGCAATGACAAATTAGCCGATTTTTTCCCAAAAAATTGTGTTTTTCACTTCAAAGTCTTCGAAAAAATTCAAAAATTGGAATTTCAAAAAATATTCGACAGCGTTACCTGGGGCAAACTATTATCTAACGAATGAACTTGGATTTTTTGATTTCAGATGATCCAGCACCGAGTTATGAGGGGCACCGCAATTCAACTTTTTTTCGAGACACGTCCGGACAATTGCTACCATTGCCATATTTTTGAATATTTCTTTGTAAAAATTTGATAAGACATTCTTCGAATGTCATACTTTAATGTACTATTCGTTGAGTAAATACATTTTAACTGTGTTGTCAGGAAAAAAAATCACAAAAACATGGCTTTTTTCGTATGATTTGACCTTACCCCCCCAATAAATGCGAAGTATGAAAATAAAGATTGTTGTTTTCACAAATCAATATATGTAGTTTTTTTAGACTATCTTATATATTTGCAATAAAAAAAAAATATGCACAAATTATCTAAAACAGATCCTATAATTTCTCTTGTTACTACAAATCTACATTTTTTTTGACAAGGTATAAAAATAGACTTCATAGCTGTTAATACCTCCACAACGGGCGTTATTCTTTAAGGAGCACGTACAAGTAGGTTGATGTACGACAACCATTTTCAAACATGGTGAATAACGCTCTTGATGTCTGTAGTGAGAAAAGTGAGTTCTACACTTATAGAATTCAAATAATTTTATAAGTAATAAACATTATAACTTACCGCAATTCATTAATAAATTTCAGGCAATTCTGTCTTTCGCCACTTTTTTCGACAAAATCAGGTCGATTTTTCTCTAAGTATTCTCGAACAGTACACTGCTGAGTTCTTCTAACAAAGTCATCATTGCTTGATATCTCACTGTCTTTCGGACAACTTCTCGATCTTTTATGATTACAGTTACTTCTGAGGTCTTTTTCAATTTTGAAAATAGTTTCTTTGCAAGTCTCTGTGCGGATCTTATCTTTACGTTTCGGGACTTTAACAACTACATTAGGTAATGGACGGGTATTATCACATACCGTTTCTTCGCTCAACATACTTTCAGACGTCTGTAGAATCAAATTATAAGCGAAACATTTCTTCTGAACTTTATCAACTGTTTTCGATCTTTTGCATTTGTGTCTACAGCCACAATGATGTACTTTTTTACAGTCTTCACAATTAATAGAAGTGCTACTAGAGATTTCGCATTTACGTCCACATTTTCTTCTTAGGTGATATTTCTCACATTCTTTCTTTATTTTATTTAAAATTTTGCATGCAGTAGAGTCCGAAGTAAATGGTCGATCTGTAGAGCATGGTAGATCGGAAGACTCTGTACATTTACTAGTTGATTTTGAAGATAATTGGATCGATTTGTCGCGTTTGCTTGGATGAGATTTGTTTTCTGCAGACCGAAGAACCTTCTTATTAATTTCATCACAAGGATTGTTAGATTTTGGTTTTGAAAATTCACATGACGATGGCTTTGATTCTTGGCTTTTGGTATGATCTTTGTTATATTTAGCTGTTTCTGTTAATGTCTTGCAATAATGGTCACTAGACTCAAGAGTTACACTACTTTTTGGTTCCAAATCAGTACTGTCTTCTGTCTCAAGCAAATAATTTAGAATTGTCACAATTTCACCGAAACATTTTTTCTTCTTGCCCTTTGTTATGTCGCCTTTAGAATAGCGTCTTGTAATATCTTGTATAATAGCCATAATAGGATCTTTAAAAGCAACATTTCCAGAGTTAGGTTCACTCTGAGACGAGCTTCCTTGTTCATGCCTTTTATTAGTGTCCTTCTTTGGAATATTTATTTGACTTGGTTCTTCATTTAGACATCGGCAAACGTCTATACATCTACAAGTGTAACAAGGCTTTGTCTTTGGAACTTTATCTGAAGCTTCGCAAGCAGTTGTCTCATTATTCTGAACACAATGTGTATTAACTAAAGGAACATTACTTTGAGATTGTGCCTCCAAATTCGTTTGACAACTAACCTCCATCTTTTTCTCATTGATATGTATTTCACTACCAACACTTTTAGATATCATCTCTGGAGGAAGTTTCTTTTTATTTGTTTCGTCATCAGACAAATTTTTTTGTATGCCTATTTCTTTTGTATCTCTTAGGTGATTTTCTTCGTTCATAGCATTAGTTCTTAAAATAGCACTATCCATATAATTATCTGATTCCTTTATGCCAGATGTATGATCAATTGCTATAGGTTCTGCGGGTAATATAGACATGTCATGAGGGGATTTAGTTTCAGTACAATAGGCGATTGACTTGCCTATGTCTGTGTTTGCACGGCGTAGAGGCTTCTTTTCTTTCAGTTGTACTGCTTTTGGATATGTGTTACGCTGTGGAGAATTTTTTTTTATATCAGATTTTTTGGCAGTTCTAGCGTTCGTACTCTTATTAGAACTATGACCAACAGAAGATACTGTATTAGGATTGATATTGTTTTCCAAAGAACTAAATTGATACTGTACAGATTTTGCACATTCTGTCGCAATACAAGTACTATTTTCTGCAATAGGAACTGTTTCAGTCCCAACTTGCTGATTTACTTGTTCTGTATTTCGTTTCATAATATCAGATGATGCTAAATTCACCCTAAGAGTCATATTAGTCCCTTTAATAGGTATCGTGTACTCTTTCGGAGATGCGTATGACTCACCAACATTGGAAATATTAGATTCAATTATATTTAAGTCAGAGTCTTTAATTTCACCTTGAAAGAAACTATCTTCTGATTTTAATAATAGTTTACCTGATTCACTACTAGTATGCACGTCACTAAATGTTTTTAAATCATCAATAGTATTTGTAACTATTTCCCGAGTTACTTCACCAACTAACTCGGCACAATTGGTCACAATAGTAATATGGGATAATGATGGATCGGCAATTTTAGGGTCAATACTTATCTCAGTCTGGAGACATCTAGTCGCTTCCTGTATTATTACTTTCTGTTTGCCAACCTCTGAACCTAAAACACATCTGTTGGATGATGCACTTAAATGCGTGCGTCCTGAACCGCAACTACTTTCATTAATTTTCTTTGCTAGCACATTTGTAAGTAAATTAGTTTGAGAAGATTTAGAACGTCTGGTACTTGAATTATTATAAGAATTTGTACTATTGGAAGCATTGTCCATTTTACAAGTAGCTCGAATTAATTGTATTTCATCTGGCTTAGAAGATTGACAAGATCCTACACTTGGAACATTCGCATTAATTACCTTACTAGGCTCATCTACTTCTTCACCAAGATCAGTAAACTTACAACACTTATAAATCAAAAAATCTCCAGTATTCGTAGAAACTGGCTTATTTTTACACAAACATACATACTTTATCTCTTCAGTAGTTTTATCTTTAACAATATTACCAATATTTTGAAATGAATCGCAAACCTCTGCACCATAATTACGACATTTTATTGGTCTTGTTACTGGACAACATTTTGGACAATTTGTAGCATTGTAGGATTCTTGATATAGAACTTTTGTGTTCAAATTTTCTAGTCCTACTTTTGGGATGTCAATTTCACATGTTTGGCAATGCGGGCACTTATTTAATTTAACCTCCTTTCGTCTACTTTTATCTTCATATTGGTGATTCATGTTCACCTGCATAGGACTATCACAATGTCCTGATTTAGAATTAATATTATGGTGTGGACAGCAACAATAATGATTTTTACTAGTGCCAACAAAATTATCTCTATCAATTTGCATCTTTTTATTTACATTTTGCTTTTTCTGGGATCCTGTATGACTTGATGAGAGTGTGAAAACTGAGTGATTTTTGTTACTTCTTCCAAGTTCACTACGTTTTTCAATATTTATATCAGAAATAGATCCACCTTCAAACTTACTGGCATCGCCGGAACCATCATCATAACCTTTTCTTGTAAGATCTTTCATCAAATCCTTCAATCTATAATTTGTATTGAGCTCCTGGTACACAGGTGCCTTCACGCCAGTCTCAGAGTGTCCCAGTTTCTGTTTCAAGAACATTTCTTTATCTTTTAAATGCCTTTTGTAAGACTCTTCACGCTTCAAGGCTTCTAAGTACTTCAAATATAGTTCCTCGGATGATGTTTTAGGTATAACATTGTCAGATGAAGTTTTACCTCTACTAGATTCATCAGATTCGGTGTTAGAAACAAATCTTTTATTTAGTTTAGTATTAATTTTTTCACTACTTGCGGCTGTCAATAAATTAGGAGCACTTTGCGAGGACGAAGCTACAACTTTCGAGTCAAAGTTATCCCTTCGCAAAATAGATTTCCTAGACCTTTCACCTTTACTATCATCAGTGTTATTCATATCAGAAGTGCTTGTTGAAGTGTTATTGCCTTTCAAACCAATTTTCTTACTGTTAAAACTAAGTCCAGATAAAAAGTCAGTAGTAGTCTCATCATCTCTATATTTAGAATTAAGCAATCTTTGGACTATATCTTTTATCAACATCTTCTTTGTTTCTCGATCGTCGTATCTATTTTGTAGAGCAAGCTTTAATACTTCAATGCATTTTTCCAAATCTTTAGTAAGAGAGTGCTTCGATGCTTTACTAGAATCAGTTGTGAGGCCACCACTTGATTCTAAACTAGATTTATTACCTGTGGTAGTGCTATGTCGTCTTGGGGGATTAGTTTCAGTAGTTTTTAGTTGATTTTGATTATAAATATGACCTGGCATATATTCAAAGCTTTCGGCCTCCGACAACTGTTCTCCGCTTTTGTCTCGAAATGATTTTTCCTTGTCTTGTATTCTTCTTCTGGTCCGCAATTTTCTCCTAATCGCTGCAGATTTCTTTCTTTTTAATCTTTTTCTTAACGTGTTCAAGCTAATAATAACAGGGATTTTTTGAGTATTTAAATTCACAGATTTATTATTTTCTTCCGTTGAAATGTCTTTAGTCTTTGGTAATGATGTTTGCATTTCCTTATCCATAGCTAAAAGTGACGAGTCTACATTTCTCACAACTAGATGTTCGGGAGAAATATTTACATTTCTTTCCGCATTATCAACTGTAACTCCTCCGTCTTTTTCTACATTGAAAGAGATATGTTTCGTAAGATTGACCTGAATTGATTGGGGCGTATTAGTATCTAAGGCTTGTGGCATATTTACTTCAACGAAATCAACATCTTTTTTGGAGATTTTTGTTATCTTTCTTACAGAACTTTTCTTGGCTTTAGATTTATACCCATTTTCATCTAATGGAGTAGAATGACTGGTTGGAGCTCCAATATCTTGCTTAGAATCATTGTTTGAATACTGTTGCTTTAACGCAAGTCTTTCTAAAGTACTCAAACTGGAACCTGACGCTTTCCGTTCACTCTCATTTGCATAACCCACATCGGCAAGAGAATCCCATTCTAATTTACGTTGCGAGGTGATACTGCTTGTAGGTGAAAACGGCTTGTGAGTAGATAAATCTAACAAAGGGTCAAACGCTGAAAATGAAACAATATCGTTAATTATTCAAGTAATAGGGGACAAATGGCCTTAATTGCTTTACAGGAACACCATTTCGTTAACAAAATTTATACAAGAAAGCTATTAGGGTTAACGTGTTCGTCAGAATATTAAACAAAGTAAACATTTAGAAAATTTAAACTATAATGTGACAAGTTATGAATATTGCGTGGTGCTCGTAAAAAGCTGGCTGAAGGACCAGGACCAAGAGCAGCAGCACCATATTTGGAAATTTATACAATAACTGTGATCACTAACCAGCTTGGTAACCATGGCAACTATTGCATTATCCCCTATTTGCGGATGTGTTTATTAGTGGACGTCGATAGGCTCATGGATAGAGAGACAGCATATATTTTAAATTACAGACTCAATATCAACTATAATCAATCTTGTGAAATAGCATTAATTACACACAGTATCAGCATACTGATACTATAAATATCTTTCAATATCCATCATTAATCACCAATTCCTACTAGTCATTGTCCTACCCATGAGAATGTTAGGCCAAACGGTTTTATGACAGCTGCATCCACTGGCTCCTAAGAGCCCTTTGGCGAGAGGCTGCCTTTCGCTATATGGTCCAATTGTTATAACGTGTTATCATCACTTAAGAACCGTTTTTCCAATGGTTATGGTTTCATTGAACAATGTGGACCGCCCTTTAATGTTATTAACTGAATACAGTATTTAAAAATAATTTAGTGTTGATGATGTCTGATGTTTACTCGAGTATTACACATTGTAAATAAAACTACTTTACGAATTTTATCGCGTTTGTTTTTTTTTTATTGCAAGCAGTGGCAAACGAGCAAACAGTACACCTGATGATAAGTGCTGCTGACCTTTACAAGGCCGCTGCTTCTGCCGCGAAGAAAGTGAAGGGAGTGTGAATGCGTGCATTGAGGCTCGGTGATACCAAAAGCACCATCAAAACCCTCCATACGCAAACACCCTCAGAAAGTTGAGCTTCCGGCTCTCTCGCTCACCGAACGAAGCGCAGTAACAAATTGCTACTACTCGGACGTCGATTTTCTGCGAGAGCGTGGTACTGCCCCGGACGGACCGGCCCGCGGCTGTAGACAGATAACTGTCGACAGTGTGGTCCTACCACTCCCAAAAAATTTTGTTTGTTTCAAATACTTTGCAGCGTTCGTGGTCACGGGCGGACCATGAACGCTACAAAGTGTTCGAAACGTTGGACAATAAAAAATCAAATACAAACGCGATAAAAGCCGTAAATTAGTTTTATTTATAACTAGCAGCCCGCCCTCGCTTCGCTTCGGTTTCAGTCGCCTTACCCGCGTAGTTCCCGATCCCGTGGGAATACCGGGATAAAATATAACCTATATTACTCCCTAATATTATAGCTTTGAATTGGTGAAAGAGTTTTTGAAATCGGTCCAGTAGTTTCAGAGCTTATTCAATACAAACAAATCTCTCTTCTTTATAATATTAGAGTAGATTTAATGGTGTATACTATGATAAAAATACTATTTAATATTTGGAGAATTCTTTGGCATAAATACTGCCATTGGTGCAATACCAGGTATGAAATACAGCTCAGAGATCTACTTATTACTCTTACTTATGGAGTTTCTCTGCCAAGAATGTTTCATAAACATGAATAGAACCAAATAGTAATAATCAGTTTCTATTATGTGGTGGCTTGCCTCTAAAATACTTCTTAGTGAAATATATTAAATTTCTATTTATTCCATTGGGATAAAGAAGCAAATCTACAATATACTTACATTTCTGTGAATGGTTGTCATCAGATTTTAGTGATTCATCATCACTCTGTTGTAATATATCACTAGAAGGTTCTTCTGTGATGATTGGAGGTGAAACAGTTTGTGGTGATTCATTCTTTGTTTTTGTATCATCAGACTAAAAATGAAGAATATTTTAGAGTTAATTTAAAGCCTTTAAGATACAAACAATTAACTTTACAGTGATCCATCAAAACACCTGTGAAATATCCTTTAATCTGTCTAGTGGAAATATTCTAAATAAACAATATAAACACATCAGTATTAAAATAAATGTATATATTTTATATATTTATTTCTCAGGTGACTTAACAGATCACTGAAAGAAATCCCTTGACCATGGAAAAATGTAGGGAAAGTAAAAATCAAATACAGGTATGATAAAATTCATAAAAATAATTTTATTTCTAAACAAAAAATCATTAGATTTTTTTTTTACACAATAACCGCAATTAAAAACCAATATCTTAAGGAATGATAACTTAAACACATTGATGGACAGTACCGCCTGTGGCTGTCATATCGCCAAAATGAATATGCAATGGACATACCATCGACATCCAAATTAAAACTTATATAAACTCAGTATGTCTCAAGACGTACAAGTTTCGAGGCAATTATATGAAATAGCATAGTGTACTACTGCCACCAAAGATTTAATTTAGTCTTTTTACTGTCACTACTTAATGATCAATCCGTTCAAAAAATTATCTCAACAGACATTCACATTTTGATGACCCCTTTTCGCACACTAGACCCGTAGATGTCGTATTTCAATACAAATATTTTTCTGAACTCATACCATCTCACAATTGGGCACAAGTCTCCTCCAGTTGGATAGGAGACTAATATTATACGCTGATCAGATGTGTTAGCATAAAGTTTTAATATTCATACTAGCAAACCGCCCTCACTTCGCTTTGGTTCCAATCGTCGTTCCTGCATAGTGCCCATTCCCGTGGGAATACCAGGATAAAATATAGCTGCGTAGTGCCCGTTCCCGTGGGAATACCAGAATAAAATATAGCCTATGTTACTCCCTGATATTACAGCTTTCCAGTGGTGAAAGAATTTTTGAAATCGGTCCAGCCGTTTTGAAGACTACCCGGAACAAACAGACAGACAGACAAAAAAATATAAAGTGTGTTTTAAGCATATGTATAGTGCAAATAACCAGGTGAGCATGAAAAAAGCCTATTATTTTGACATTACAAACAGACACTCCAATTTTATTTATTGGTATAGATTTTTCTCTAGCAGTAGTCACTTTGATTATGTCCTTTAGTCATCTTAGTCTATGATATCACCAAAAAAGTTGTGGTAGCAATTCTAGTCACTGACTAAGATAATAATAAACACAGATTATTGACACACAATTGAATTTGTTGTGAGGAGCAAAAATTTTATGGTAGTTTTCTTTCCTGATGTTTTAAAATGAAATTTTTGATCATTACAGAAAAATATCTGTGTTTGAAAATAGAATATACATTTGGTTTTATTAACATTAATGTCCGTGTGGTGATAGAGTAAGGATGCAATTCACCACCCCTCTCTTTTCCATGGAGGTCGTAAAGGACGACTAAGGAATTAATATGCATATAACATCTATGCAAGTGAAGAAAAACTCGAAACAAAACGATATATCAACATGTCTAACCAGCATGGTGTAGTAAGTTCATTTGCCTCCGACAGTAGAGGGGCTCCAGCTCAAGGGTGTTACATATGAGCTGAAATTATAAATATTAATATCAACATCAGCTCAGCATGGAATATATTTGAATCGAGACGATGTTGATGATGATTGCTGCCAAAATAGGAGGAAAATCTATCTACTATACCATGCTGGTCAGAAAGATTAGTACAGTTTTATTTTTAAATCTCCTTGACTTGCACAGATATTATAAGCTAATCATATGATAAGAATGATTATATTAAAAAAATTAATAAGGGATGTCCCTTATTGAATTTTTTTAATATTAACATTAAATAAAAATTAAGTTATTATTAGAATATATAAGAATTAAGTTATTAGGTTAATATTAACATAAAGAATGTTAAAAAAAATCAATAAGGGATATCTCTTATTGAATTTTTTTAATATTAATATTCGTATTTAGAAAAATAATAACATGAGAAACTGTTTCTTTTAATATATCTATAGAAATGTATCAATTATTGAAATTAGTGAATAAAATATAATTATTTCTTACACTTAGAACTAGCCAAAGATGAATTTACATTAGTAAAAACCAAACTCACATACAACTTTTCTGCTAGCAAAAAAAAATTGATTAAAACTTTTAAATTATTTATTATAGATACAGAAGTATTTATTCGTATGGTTACAGAGTAAAAATACAATTAAACACACCCTCTCTTACCCGTGGATGTTGTAAAAGACAACAATAAGGAATATATGTAGGTGACCTTGATGCAAGAGAAGAAGAACTTGATACAAAACTATATTCCAACACATCTGACCAGAGTGGAATAGGAGGTCAATTCAACTCCCATTGCGGAGGAGACCTGTGTGCTTACTCTTGAATCTAGATTCTAATCCTAAGACCAATTGCAGCTCTAATTTGAGCAATTTGGTACTCTTGAAAGCAACACTAGCGCACGATTGGAATCAAATTCAGTGGAATTTTTTTAAACTAAATGAATTCGACTCGTCAATTAAGTTAAATATTTGCTACTCCCGACGTAATTTTCACGTAGTTTAAAATCGTTAACGTTGCACAATTTCAAGAAAGTGTCTTTGTGGTGATCGAGTTCAGTAACATTATTAATTTAAAGTAATAAAATATGCCACATTTGGTGAAAAATAACAACGGCAAACACAAAGAATTCATTCTAGATTTTGTTTAGATTTTTGGTTCTAGATTTTTGGTGAGATTGGAATTGAATCGAATTCAAAATTAGAATTGATTTCAAGGGTAAGCCCATTGAATAATTCAACTAATTAGGCCGAGATGAATGTATGAAGTATTTATATGCCAATTACCCTCAAATACTACATAACGGGTCTTTTTAATGGCAAATTCGTAGGAACCTCACTAAAATTACTATTTGAAGTTTATTCAACTTGTAATATGATAATCATTCTAGCATTTCATAGTATTAAAACTAGCAACATTAATATTTTCCACATACCTGTGAACTACAAGGATCAGGCATTGAACATCGTATAGATATGCGACAAAGTTCATGAGCAGCGGCATTACTTTTCTGTTCTCCAGAATCAGACGAGTCATTTTCACTTTTCATTTTTGTCCAAAATAATCCACTTGTATCTCTAATATCACTTTGAGCTGTAGACAACGAGAAGAACTGCTCTAAATCCCTTTTTTTACCAAATTTCCTGTAATAATCAAGAATCAACGAGTTCACAGCGCCCTGGGGTTCTAATTCATCCGATGTACCCACAGCGCTTGTTTTATTTGACTCATTGCTTTCCATAACTCATTAGAAAAACTCGATTAACTAACTCAATTCTTCATGTATAGTCATTATCGTTGTTTATAACGGATTTTTAATATAAATTATGATACCACAACAAAATTTCAAATTGTGTTTGTTTATTCGTTTGTTTGTGTCAGTCAGTGTTACCAACTCCCCAAAATATTTATCCCTAAATCTTAGTTAAAAACCCCTACAATTACCACAATTACATGAAAATCCCCCTAAACAAATATTTTATTAAAATAAGAATAAATAATAAATTAGTGCCCGTACTGAAAATATATATATATATATATATATATATATATAACTCATGGAGAAATACCGAAGTGCGCGTAAAAACCTGCACATGGTATTTATTGACCTAGAGAAGGCGTACGATCGAGTTCCCAGGGAAGTTCTGTGGTGGGCTTTGAAAGAACGAAGAGTGCCGGGGAAGTATGTAAGATTAGTGAAAGCTATGTATGCAGAAGCGCGTACGAATGTCCGGTCCGAAGCCGGTGTCACTGATGAGTTCAGTGTCACTGTAGGCTTGCACCAGGGTTCGGCCATAAGCCCTTATTTGTTCCTCCTGGTGATGGATGCTCTGACATCAGACATACAGGAGGAAGCACCGTGGTGTATGCTGTTTGCAGATGACATTGTCCTCGTTGGAGAGGAGGCAGCTGGAGTACAGAGTAGACTGGAGAAATGGCGGGAGAGGTTGGAGAGAGTAGGCTTTAGGATCAGCCGCACCAAGACTGAACATCTGTTCTGCAGCTTTGGTGACTCTTCCCAATTCTCTCACATTGGCCTAGATGGGATACCCCTACCGGTTTGCTCCGACTTTAAGTACTTAGGCTCCCTTCTCCAAGACGACGGCAACATCGACCGGGAGGTAAATCGTAGAATGAATGCAGGATGGATGAAGTGGCGACAGGTCTCGGGAACAATTTGTGATGCACGGATGCCCCTTAAACTTAAGGGGAAAATATACAAGAGTGTCATCAGACCTGTTGCTATGTATGGATCTGAATGTTGGGCATTGAAAAAGACGGATGAGAGAAGATTGCATGCCACGAGATGCGTATGCTAAGATGGATGTGTGGGGTCACAAGGTTAGATAAGATAAGAAATGAGTATATTAGGGGAAGCCTGAAAGTAGCACCAGTGATAGAGAAGATTAGGAGCGCGAGGTTGTCTTGGTATGGACATGTGATGAGGAGGGATGAAAGCCATGTGATAAGGCGGGTTA
This sequence comes from Lymantria dispar, assembly GCA_032191425.1. Taxonomy (NCBI): domain Eukaryota; kingdom Metazoa; phylum Arthropoda; class Insecta; order Lepidoptera; family Erebidae; genus Lymantria; species Lymantria dispar. The sequence goes on along the minus strand of CM063460.1, from coordinate 9,831,271 downwards.
TCGATATGAATGTGGATGGACGAAAGAAGCGTCGGCGACCCAAAAAGAGATGGACAGACTGTGTGAATGAGGACATGCGTATGAAAAGGGTGAGTGCAGATATGACGGCCGATAGGAAGTTATGGAAGGTAAGTACATGTTGTGCCGACCCCACTTAGCGAGGGATAAGGGCAGGCAAATGATGACTGAAAATATATATATATCCGGGCAAAAAGAAAATATGCCTCATATATGTGACAGTTATGAGACTTATTAACTTAATAAACAATAATAATAATAATAATTAACAGTTGCTGATGTCTAATTTCGGCAGATTGCCGTTAAAAAAAATATCAATAATAATTAGGTAAGCCTCAAGCTCTACTGGGACCGATCCATCATCGCGGACACGACTATTCTTGCGAATAAGCCTGGTATCATGCTGATGGATCGAATAAGCTTGATATCGTGCTGATGGATCAGACAAAGTCTCGAGTATTTCTTGTGGACATCACTATCCCTTATGACGAGAGCCTCGTGAGAGCCGAGACAGATAAGAAGAGCAAATATCTGGACCTGGCGCATGAGGAGACCGACATGAGAGTGGTATCTATAGAAAAAATACCAATAGTTGTATCAGTGAATAGAATCTAATCGAATTTCTACTTTATACGGCTTTTTAAAAGCGTGCCACAACTTCATATTTGGCTCTTCTTGATGGTAATCGGACACTTTTAATATGCACAGATGATTCTCCTTGTCTCTACCCTCCATAATATTATCTTATGTTTATTACGCGTCATTTGTTTTTATTCACTCATTCGCTCTGTATTCTTAGTATCAAAAAGCCATGCTAGATGTCACTACGCTACTAATTTTAGTTTTTTTTTCAAAATAATATGCCTAAAAATGCCCTTAAAAATTGAACGTTCCTAAAATAATCCCATCCCACTTATTTACCCCCTAAGCTTGGGGGGAATACCCGTAAGTTGGCAATACTGACGTCAGTTTATTTTTTTTAGTTCCACTCTGCTTTGACGTGCAACAGAAATAAAACCCACACAGCCAAAGAAAACTTGGGATATAATTAAATATAAAAAATAAAATTAAAAACCACGTTGATTTGTAAAAACAAGCATTAAAATTGCAATAATTGCAAAAGAAATAGCCGGCTTTACATTTCTTGTTGATTAATGTTATTTTTTTTTATTTGTTTTCGAATTGATATTAATAAAGCTCTAAATTTTAATGTTAACAACTTTGTTAAATTTTAAATTTACCAGCAATATATTTTGAGTTTTATTGTAAAGTGTAAAAAATATGGCGTAATGATAGAGTTAAAGCGAAGCTAGCGTGAAATTATTTTTTTATTTGAAAGCTTGTCCTCATAATTAATAATAATCTAATTCTTATGCAAAACGATCTAAAGTACAGTCAAATTCATATAACAATATTTTGCGTGTGCTTTCTGGTTTGGAAAATAATTCCGAGAGGAATCCTAATTGTTTAGTCAGTTCTCAATCAAAGATACACCTCATTAACAGACAGTGTATTTGAATAGGCTATTTTATATTTATAGAAGAAGTATCTAAAATATTCTTTTGAAAATAAGAAAATAATTATTTTGGCTATATTTAAATTGTACTTTAATATATTCGTTTGACTGAAAAACTTAGTTTCCATGGCTATCAAAAAAAAAAGAATCCAAAATAATATTTTGTCGAGTAAACACGGCTTGATAGAGTTATTCTTTTAATTGGATTATTTTGTTAATTATCAGCTTAAATAGACACTAAAGCGCTTTAGCGATAAAATCATAGCAAAACATTGAAAATGTCTAGGCAAACATCTAGGCTTGATGCTAAGAAAGTTGTAAGTTTTATTTTCAAACTTCACGATTATCACTTAATTTTGCGGAATGGTTACAAATATATATCTTTTTTAGAACTCCGAGCTGCTAACCCTTACATATGGAGCTTTGGTATCACAAATGTTAAAGGAGACAGAAAATTCCGAAGATGTGAATAAACAATTAGAGCGAATTGGATATAATATGGGCGTAAGGCTAATCGAAGACTTCTTGGCTAGGACCACGTCAACCCGATGCATGGAAATGAGGGAAACTGCTGATAAAATCCAACAAGCCTTTAGGTATGTCGAATTAAAATGTAAAACTTGAAAACAAATTCCGTACTTCATCCACTATAGGGTTCGAAGCATAATTGTCATGCAAATTTTGTCAGATTTCGCCAATAAGCCTTGAAAGTATTTTTAAAAATATAAGTGTGGCTTTATTGATCTATATTTTGAATACTCAATGCATATGCATGCATTGCATATAATTCATTTTTGGTTTGACTGTGATATCTGTAAATAACATGTCAATGTAATGTATTCATTGTCATCATCATTATCTCAACTCATATATGTCCCACTGCTGGCCTAGAGCTCCCTCCACAATAGGAGGGAAATTAGCCTTTTACACAGGCAGGCCGGTCAGACGGATTCATACAGGTTTTCAATGGGTATGATGACAGTAACCAAAAATCACTAAAATAATGTGTTTATCTACTGTAACACAAAGAATATATCTTGGAATAAATATTTATTTTCTTTTATAATATGAGATTATTAATTTATTTAATAAAATAAAACTACAAAATACATAAGTCCGCCATGTTCAGCTAAACACCAATCAAGTTGAGTTACGTCACTCCTATGTACCTATCATTATCATCGCAAATTCTGTACGAAACCCTACGATCATTACACTTATTAATTGTTTTAACTTGCATTTATAGAGTATTTCGTGATTTTTATCGATCTCTTGCTATTGTGTTCTTACTAAAAATGTAAGTCATGGAAGAAGGATTCACCAAGGCAAATAGCTCTAATTTGCCTAGAGTTGATTTGTTAATGCTGGGAGAGTACCTAGCATCAAACAAAGACTTCTTCTGTTCAGCAGAATTTAGAAATGTCAAAACTACGATGTAAATAAAATATTGATTAATAATCTTCTAACACCAATAATTTAAAATCTATTTAAAAATATGTTATTTAAATATTGGTTATGTTATTTAAATAATGCTTTTGTAAACTTGGTATTAAACTGCAGTTATATAAAATCACACACCAAATAAAATATACGATATAAAGTAATTACTTACGTCAAAATGATCTTCACAGAAACAAATAGTCTCCTATTTATTTATTTAAATTTATGACTTTGAATTTCGTCGTGCAAGATTAAGCCTTACCTATATCTTACTGTTTTATTGTGTGGCACATAAACAAACAGTTTGTTATGAGTTTTATTGATGTATTAATACATTGAGGAACCGCACACCACTTATAGACTTTCAAATTAAAGTCTAAATAAAATATATCGGCTCTTTTGCTTTAATTCCCTTACATTTACAACTCAAGTAAATAGACGTGACGTCACAAGCGGACGCCATGACACTAGGCACCGTTTTGGCGCTAATTTAAATGCATTTAATTAAAATAGCATTTATTTCTAAAGAAACTGTACTTATTGCAAAAATAATATGTTTTTTGGTAATAGTGGTTATTTAAGAATATCATAAAACCGTTTTCAAAATTAGTCATCATGCCTATTGTTATGTTTTAGTCAGACAATATGTTTTAGTCCTCGTTTAGGATATCCACGAACTTTATAGGCAGTGAGTGATTTGTATTGTTACTGTCACTATATGGAAAATGCAGCGTTTACAAGTGACTCATAATAAATGTATTTGAGAGATATTAGAGAGTGTTTCATGAATTGTTTGTAATGTAATACTGAAATTAAATACCTAGTTATGAGATAAGAAAGCCTAAATATTCACTTTTAAATTACAACCTCAATGATGAAGGTAATATAAAAAAAAAATACTTGAATACCTCACAATGTTACACCAAATTTTTTGGTATATTGAACATGCGTTTCATGTTTTTCATTCTCTTGTGCAAATCTTTATATTTGAATTTTTTTGTATGTGTGTGTGTATGTCACTCCTCCTAAACGGCTGGATCAATGTTGATTGATTTTTTTTTGTATTCAAGTGGGTTAGAGAATAGTTTAAATTAGTAATTGAACCCGGTAGCTGCTATCGATTTCAAGGAGGAGTCATTTTATTTGAACAGAACAACAATATCTAAATGTTAACGGCACACAAGGTGGACTTATAAATGTCACAGGACACCATTGCATAAAGGTGGCACCTTTCTAAAACTTTTCTAAGTGGCATTCAAAGGCATATCATAGGCAGGCCTGCAGGGGATATTTACATGCTGATGTGTAGATTTTAAATGTTAAACTTATTTCCTACCTACTTGCTTAGTAAATTTATTGACTACTAGCAACCCGCCCTCGCATCGGTTTTAGTCGTTTTACCTGCGTAGTTCCCGTTCCCGTGGGAATACCGGAATAAAATATAGCCTAGTTTACGCCCTGATATTATAGCTTTCCATTGGTGAAAGAATTTTTGAAATCGGTCCAGCCGTTTTCAAGATTACCCGGAACAAACAGACAGACAAAAATTTTTTAATCTGTATTTTAGGCATAGGTGTCGTGCAAATAACCGTGTGAGCATGAAAAAAGCCTATTATTTTGACATTACAAACAGACACTCCAATTTTATTTATTGGTATAGATCATACTCTCACATAATGAGGGACTTATTACTCTCTCTTACTTAACTCTGTTGGTATTAATAATTTTCACAAGATTTTCACAAACATCAAAAAATATCTTTCAGGTTATATCTCAATATGCAGCCTACAGTAACAAGCTGGAGTAGCTCTGGAGATGAGTTCTCCCTGGTGTGGGACCAATGTCCACTTAGCGAGTGGGTTGAGATGCCCAGCAATGGGCTTAAGTATTGTGCCCTTATCCCTGGTGCAATCAGAGGGGCCTTACAAATGGTGCAACTTGATGTTCAGTGTTGGTTTGTACAGGTATGGACCATTATTTGTATTCTTCTTCTTATCTCTCAGCCCATATACGTCCCACTGTTGTGCTCGGGCCTCCTCCATAATGGAAAGGTAATTGACCTACTATATATGATTGTGGATGGACGAAAGAAGCGTGGGAGACCCAAAAAGAGATGGATGGACTGCGTGAATGAAGATATGCGTATGAAAGCAGTGAGTGCACATATGACGGCTGATAGGAGGCTATGGAAGGTAAAGATATGTTGTGCCGACCCCACTTAGCGTGGGATGAGGGCAGGAAAATGATGATGACCACGCTGGTCAGACGTGTTGGTATAGGGTTTTATTTCGAGTGTTCCTTCTCTTGCATAGATGTTATATGCGTTTTATATCCCTTAGTCGTCTAGTACGATCACCCACAGGTAAGATAGGGGGTGGTGAATTGTATTCTTACTCCGTCACCACACGGTTAATTCTTCGGTTCTTCTTCTCCTTAACCCAATCCATTTTCTGTGTGTTGATGGAGTAAGAATACAATTCACCACTCCCAATCTTGCCGGTGGATATTGTAAAAGACGACTAAGGGATATAATATGCACATGACATCTGTGCAAGAGAAGGAAAACTCGATACGGAACCCTGTATCAACACATCTGATTTGCATGGTATAGTAGGTCAAATTCCCTCCCAATGTGGAGAAGGCCCAAGCCCAACAGTGGGACATGTGGGCTGCAACGTTGAACCCAATCCCACTGTTGGGCATGTTACTCCAACAGATGAAGGTAATTTGACCACCTAACCATTTTGGTCACATGGATTTGGTATGTTTTGGTACAGGCTTCTATTTCAAGATCTCTTCTTGCATTGATGATATCTTCTTATATCCTTATAAACTCTCAACTGGTTTTCCATCCAAGTAGGGGGTGGTGATGTATTGTATTCTTAACCCATCACTGCACAGGAAACTTTTATTTTAAGTTGCTTTATACATATAAGTCCCACTCTTGAGCTTGACCCTCCTCCACCACGACTGGTCAGACAGGATGGTAATAGTTTCCCTTCTCTTGTGTAGATGTTATATGAGTATTTTATCACTTAGTCTTCTTAGTCGTCTTTTACGACTCCCACGGGCAAAATAGGGTATGATGATTAGTGAATATAACATTATTATCTATACCAATAAATAAAATAGTAGTGTCTGTTTGTAATGTCAAAATAATAGGCTTTTTGCATGCTCACATGGTTATTTGCACTAGACATATGCCTAAAAATCACTTTATATTTTTTGTCTGTCTGTTTGTTCCGGGTAACCTTCAAAACGGCTGGATCGATTTAAAAAATTCTTTCACCAATGGAAAGCTATAATATCAGGGAGTAAACTAGGCTATATTTTATCCCGGTATTCCCACGGGAACGGGCACTATGGGGATAAGGCGACACAAACCGAAGCTAAGCGAGGGAGAGTTGCTAGTAATTAAATATAGATATAAGAATGTTATATACTTTTAACCGAGACTAAGTATTTGTATGTATACAAAAAATGCAAAAAGAACAACACAATGAGAACATTAATTAGCAAACAAATTAAATATTCCCATAATAATGACACACACTTTCCCTTTGGTTGGAGTAAAAATACAATTCACCACCCCTCTCTTAGTCATAGGTGCCATAAAGGACGTCTAAGTGATATGATATGCAGAAAAGAGCATTGCAAAAAAAGGGAAACTAAAACTCGTAGGTCACCTTCAATTATATGGTGGGGGGGCTTGAGCCCAGCAGTAGGATGAGTATGAGCTATGATAAATATGAGCACTATTATTTCTAATGATTATACATGGTTTCAGGATCAATTGAAAGGTGATGCAGTGACTGAGCTCAGAGTAAAATATATCAAAAGATTAGAAGATGCTGTACCTGCTGGAGAAGATTAAGTCTTCTTACACTTAGCGTACCATAAAGTAAAATCATTTAGAAAAAAAATCTTTGTATGTACGCATGTAAAAAGTTATATTTTTTTGGCGTAATAAGATAAATTTATCCTCCGCGTTATACGATTGTGCGAGTCAGAGCCGCGCACAGTCGGTGCCGCACCATTATCTATAAAAAAGGCAAAAAAATCGTGTTTGTTGTATATAGGATGGGAGCCCCCCTTAAATATTCATTTTATTTTTTATATTTGTTGTTATAGCGGCAACAGAAATACATAATTGGTAAAAATTTCAACTGTCTAAGCTATCGCGGTTCTTGAGATACAGCCTGGTGACAGACAGACGGACGAACAGACAGCGAAGTCTTAGTAATAAGGTCCCGTTTTTACCCTTTGGGTACGGAACCCTAAAAAACGACACTAATAACAAAATAAAGGGTTTTTAAAATATTGATTTTTTTATTATAACGCATTATCTAGTTGATATTTGTGACGCATTGCGCGCCCAGCATAAAAAAAATGTTGACTACCTAACTTCAGGGTGTCGGTTTTTGTGACGACGCGCATCGTAAAAATTTACTCCCATTATTTTTTCTTAATCGCGCCAAAACTAGTATAACTTCAAAATCCTTGTTGTAATAAGTTCAGTACTGCAATAATAGTTTAATGGTAAGAACAATGACTGTTGTTTCTGATATATTAAGTTGAAATGCAGCCTCAAGTTTCAAAGCTTAATTTATGGATAAACACTGGCTTTTTTACAAGTATTAGTAACGCAATAGAAATGTTGTAACGGAAACCATAGTCTTTCATGATATTAATATTCAAAATTAAGTACTGTTTCCTTATATTTTATGAAAAGTGGTGATGATGAGTTTTAGCTACATTTACACATCATAATCTGGATGATGGATTCCTTAGAATAATAACTCATAGAAGCTAATTCCGCGCATAAAATTTTAAGTATTTAAATTAGAGTCCGAAGTGGCTCCCTACGCCGAATCGTTCCGTAGCGTACAAGTGTGCCTACTCTGAAAATCCATTCTAATTTCGAATCCGATTCAATTCCAATCTCATTAAACTTACATTTGGTACTCTTGAACAAAATCGAGAATGAATTCTTCGCGTTTGGCGTTGTTATTTTCACCAAATGCGTCGTATTTTTTTATTTTAAATTAATAACGTTATCGAACTCGATCACTACAAAGACGTTTTCTTGCAATTGTGCAACATTAACGATTTTAAACTACGTCAAAATCGCGTTGGGAGTAGCAAATACGTGATTTAATCGACGAGGGTCGAATTCATTTAGTTCAAAAATATTCCACTGAATTTGATTCCAATCGTGCGCTAGTGTCGCTTACAAGAGTACCAAATTTGCTCAAATTCGAGCTGCGATTGGATTTAGGATTGGAATCGAGATTCGAGAGTAGGTACAAAGGTCACTGCACACAAGGCAACTGTGTGACTGCTCTGGAAATCCATTCTAATTTCGAATCCGATTCAATTCCAATCTCACCAAACTTATATGTGGTACCCTTGAACAAAATCGAGAACGAATTCTTCGCCTTTGGCGTTGTTATTTTCACCAAATGTATCGTATTTTCTTATTATAAATTAATAACGTTATCGAACTCGATCACTACAAAGACGATTTCTTGCAATTGTGCAACATTAACGATTTTAAACTACGTCAAAATCGCGTCGGGAGTAGCAAATATTTGATTTAATCGACGAGAGTCGAATTCATTTAGTTCATAAATATTCCACTGAATTTAATTCCAATCGTGCGCTAGTGTTGCTTTCAAGAGTACCAAATTTGCTCAAATTCGAGCTGCGATTGGATTTAGGATTGGAATCGAGATTCAAGAGTAGGCACACTGGTCGTTTAGTGGTGTACGTGTGTAATCGCTTGCACGCATGTAGTATTTTTTGCTTCACATTTTCGATCGCTTAAGTACACTAATCTTCTTTATGTTATTATTCTAAGAATGGATTCTAACATTTATAATGACATATACAGGCGTCATAGGTTACGGAAATACTGGTCAAATGGGAGTTAGGCAATGGTGGCAAGACCGAGACCTGAAGTAAAAATATCTTTGTAAATGAATTATACCCTTTTTTTTTCAATTTTATCATCGTTTTTTCGTGTGAACCTGATTGAAATGTATAAAGTCAGGGATTAATGTGCAACATATTCGTACTTTGTTAAATGTTAATTAGAAATTTAATAAATAAATAATCACGTTCGCAAGCAAGACAAACTTCGCCTTAATATCAGCTGATCGGCCGATGACCGTTGACGGCACGCCTTCGTACCTACTTATACCGTCAACCCGATTGTTTGCTGTGCCGTACTGCTTTGCTTGTAACTAGCTCAATAAAAAAGTAAATGGTTGTTTACATAATTCGATATAGTTTTCAGTCTATTTTATGTATATGCCAATAAAATAAGTATCCAATATCTCAACAGTGTCTGACGACGTTGGCTCATCATCTCAGCTCATACACGTCCTTCCTCAGTAGGAGGTAAATTGACATACGATGTCATGATGGTTAGACATGTTGATATAGAGTTTTATTTCCAGTTTTCCTGCTTTTGAATAGATTTTACCTATATGCATATTACATCCTTTTGTCGTTTTTTACACCATACACCTACAAGATAGGGAATGGTGAATACTTAGAATAACGTATAGAAGGTTAGTATCGGTACTTATGCGATCAAAAACGAAGTTTGAATACTACATGCGTGCAAGCGATTACACATGTACACCATTATACAATAGACTTGACTTGTACGCAGTGATCTTGTACACTACGTCATAATCTGACGTAGGGAGCCACTCGGGCTCCAATTTAAATGCATCAAATTCTGTGCGCGAGTTGAGCTTCTATAAGTTATTATTCTAGGGGTGAATAGTATTCTTACTTCGTAATTACATGCAATGCGCTAAAAAGACAATGTTTGGATGTAATTATTGTTATGCTTTAGATATTTGTGTATAGGCGATCTAGCTGATATAAATATTTCTTGTAATCTTAGAATAATAACGTATAGAAGGTAAGTTCGCGCACAAAAAGTGAGGCATTTCAATTGGAGCCTAAATGTACAAGTCATTATACTGCACGTACGTAACTCTTAAAAAATAAATTGATAATTATGACGGTTTGTGCATTCAAATGTTGTCACAACACATTTGAAAAACTTAAAAAAGGTTTTTAACATTACTTTTAAAAGTATTTCGACGATTAATGTTAATAAAAACAAAATTTGATTTCATAATTTGTATAGTGGTTTGCGTCTGTACGTGTGTAATCGTCTGCGCGCCATTAGCGTTATTGGATTCAAATTTTGTAAGTTCGAAGTATTGACACTATCCTTCTATACGTCATTATTCTAAGCTTGTAATATTGTAACTACATTATTAATAAAATACATTTATAGGATCTAAATTTTTTAATTTTGTTTCTTTATTTAACCCATCGGGCATCGCCATCTTATGTTTTGAAAATAATATGAAAGATCCTGTTCTAGTCGATTATTTTTTTTTTAAGATATTTATCTCATGTGGTGATTGGACACGTTGTCTGCGGGTAAACATACACACCCGCTTTTAGCGTTGACTTATGCGAGTGCTGCGATTACACGCCTGGCGTGTTAATACAAATTTGTGGCAATAGAAAACTTCCATGTTTTTCTTTTTGAACATTTTGCTAGTTCAACGTCATCTATTGGCAACGACGCGTACTACCATATCACCATTACTTCTTCTTCTTGATTAATGGCAATGAGCTGCTATAATATGAGCTATTGGTGCCAATGTCGAGTTATAATTAATTAATTAATTAGTCACGTCTTTAGTCTTCGTAAGTAGTCCGTCATTAGCATTGATTTGGTGTTGATAGCCAAATCAAGCTTCTTCTGGGAAATTTGACAGAATGTGAAAATGCACACAATTCGCTATTATATCATATTCACTATATATCAGCATTCTATTAACATTATATTACATAGAATATCAACAAAATTATTCAATATAACACCGTAAAACACTAAAATAATGAAAAAAATATAAAAGCGCTACATGACATTTTGACATTCGCGTCAAAAGTCCACCATTACTTCTTTAACGACGTTACGTGCAGTGGAATCAGATGGTGTTTTATCTATACCAATAAATGAAATTGGAGTGTCTGTTTGTAATGTCAAAATAATAAGCCTTTTTCATGCGCACACGGTTATTCGCACGACACCTATGCCTAAAATACAGATTGAAAAATTTTTGTCTGTCTGTTCGTTCCGGGTAATCTTCAAAACGGCTGGACTGATTTCAAAAATTCTTTCACCAATGGGAAGCTATAACATCAGGGCGTAAACTATGCTATATTTTATCCCGGTATTCCCACGGGAACGGGAACTACGCGGGTGAAACGACTAAAACCGAAGCGAAGCGAGGGCGGGTTGCTAGTAATAAAATAAAATAAACTGTCTCACACAGTAGTACCAAGTAACCAGAATTTAAGAAAATGAGTTTTGGAATATATACCTACCAGCTGGGTCCTGCGGTTTTACCCACATAGTTCCCCTTCTCGTGGGAATATCGAGATAAATAGTCCATGTGTTATTCTGATATGTAAGCTATATAATTGTGAAGTTTCATCAAAATCTATTCAGTAGTTTTTTGCGTGAAAGTGCAACAAACCTCCTCATATACAAACTTTCGTGTTTATAATATTAGTAGGATACCAACCCGCTTGACCAGCGTAGTAGGTCACATTTCCCAACAATTTCGAGTAAACTCGAGCCCAACAGTGGGACATATATGAGCTGTGATGATGATTTTTCGAAAGCGAACTAAACCCTGTGTGAAAAGTTATGTGCCCAGACTAGTTATACAAGACCGTAGGGGTGTTACATTCTTAAATTGTAGATACTTGGTGTTGTGTAATATTGTTTATTATAAAGCGTCATCTGTTCTCTGTCAAGCGTAACACCGTCAAACTAGATAATAACGATGGGGTAGTTTAACAATAACACTGGATTCTGTTGAATTCTTAGGACCGTTACGGCTGTGCAGTCAACGTGTGACACTAACCGTTTCTTTCCTGTGGCACTTTTTTGAAATCGGTTCAGGGATCACAAGAAGAATTAACAGCAGCAATCTTCTGAGAAACTTATTACACCAACTGCAACCTCCAATCCAGCTGCTAAGCGTAGCGAATATGGGATTTAAGGGGGTCTATTCATAGTGTATTCAAGGGGATTCGAGAATGGTTTAGATTCACAATTGTACCCGGTAGGTGGCGCTTATTGGAACAGAACAACGTCTGTTGGGTCAGCTAGTAAAATATAAATTACTCTGAATTGGTACTTGTATAGACTAAATAGGAACAGTCAATAATGGAATATTTTTTTTTTGGCGAGGATGATAGAAACACGGACCAATTGCCGATTGCCCATAATATTTTGGAGTGATAGGTTAAGTAAATAGACATAAACGAGTCCTAGAACTCTTAAGACTATCGTAATCGAGGTATCCGTTCCGATGCCCTGTTCAATTGGCAATGGTGTGATAGGTAATACAGTTAAGTTATAGAGCCAGCCACACACACACCACTCTTCCGTTTCTCCGGACGATTTGAACGAAGTGTGGCTGGATTTGAATCATTGTTTTTATAATCTACGACTTATCATTTCAGCCTATTGCCGTGCATTGCTAGACGTAGGCCTCCTTCATGTTACGCCACAATGTGCGGTCCTGTACCGCCAGCATCCAACGACGCCCAGCAACTTTCACTAGGTCATCGGTCCACCTAGTGGGTTCCTACACTGCGTCGTCTGATACGTGGTCGCCACTCGAGAACCTTTCTTCCCCAGCGGTTGTCGGTTCGTCGAGCGATGTGGCCTGTCCATTGCCACGTCAGCGTGCTAATTCTTCGTGCTATGTCGGTTACACCCGTTCTTCTGCGGATTTCCGTATACCGGATTCTGTCTCGCAGAGAAATCCCGAATATTATGTTATAAATAAACATTCTTGCTTTCTTTCTTTCTTTAGACCTGTGTTTTCAGCCACTGAGGTATGTTGGACGAGAAGATCCTCTTAAGTTTCCCGAACGCTGCCCAACCGAGTTGGATTCGTCGGCTGATCTCTTTCTCGAAATTGGATCTACCTAACTGGACTGTTTGTCCTAGTCTACGACTACGTATAAAAATGACTCAAATCTAAAATGTAATGTGAAGAGGACATTTAAATTTGTAGTTAGTATTTTAAGTAAAATAATTAAAACAATAAATTATCTATGGGAGGGTAGGCATCATGACATTAATGGAAGAACAGGTAAACCTCAAAATAAATCCTATATTTCTTTTCTAAATCGACTGATTAGCAAAGGAATTATAGCAAGTGATTTGGTGAAGGTAACTTCTTTCCAATAGCATAAACCACAAACCACATACCTATCTATAGATTTAAAAAGCCTAAGATCGTTACTTATCCTCTTTATATCTTAGAATTACCTAAGAGGCACTGATTAAATCATTCATGCTGGAAAAACCGATGCTTGCAAAATCCTTCAATAAATTAACTTATTATGAATGACAATGATTAATTATTATTGATCTCTGAATATTTACTACGAATTTGGGGACTTTCCCGTACAAAAACCAATTGTGTTCTTATCATCATTTAATACGTGTGAACGGTATTTTGAAGTGTGTAATTATTTAAGTAGGTACTCATAAAAAAAAACTATGTTGCTATGACATTACCGACTTTTTCAATCACAAGGCAACTGATATTACGGAAGGTTTCTCTTAAAATATTATCATTGTAAATTGATTGATTAGTAAAACAAGTGACATAATCATGAAACCAATTATTTTACTAAGAATGCTATATTTCTTTAGGATGTTTTTTTGTGCCCGCTTGCACAAGCTCCATGCTTGTAACTGCAGTTGGTGAAAAAAAATATCATCATAATTCATATGTATCCCAATGTCGGCCTCGAGCCTCCTCCAAATTGGGAGGGAAATTGACCTACCACGCTGGTTGGTATATTTCGAGTCTTCCTTCTCTTGCATAGATGTTATTTGCATATTATAATCCCTTAATCGTCTATTACAACACCCACGGGGACGAAGTAAGGTGGTGAATTGTATTCTTAATCCGTCACCATACGGAATAAAGAAAGAAGCTTATATAATGTTTTGCTCCTAACCAAAATGATGAGAATGTTTGTTTGCGAAATACAGTTTTAAAGCTAAATACGTGGTTTAATGTAGTTGCCACGCAGTTGTTGTAGTTTAAGCATTAACTTACAGCCTGTATGAAAACAGCATTAAGTGCCGCGGTAGGAAATATTTTTGATTTCTTTTCAATTTTTGCGTTTTTTTATCCCTATTCTAAGAAATGAAAGTAGAAAATTTCGTAAAATTCTTACAAAAATGTTAATGTTTAGTATGTAATTATTAAATTACTTTAACTACCAATTCTGCCTCTGCATAAGAAAATTTATACACATGTAGATAGACTGCATGCATGCATAGATAAAGTTGACCCAAGTCGATGCAGTCTTTGAAGTCTTTTACGAGCGATGTAAAAGACGTAGGGTTGGTGGTATAGATAGCCCACAGAAAAATAATAAAATAGAACGGACTTGTGCGTGCCCACGCGTGCCGCAACTGTGAGCAATTGCTCAGAACATTGGCGAAATATGTATGTTTCACCAGCTAATAGTCTGGCTCATATACCTTAAACGAACCTCTGACAAAAGAGAGAAATGTCTGAAATGAATGAAAGAAACGTCTTGCGCTGTTATAATGTGTTGAAAAAGAAGTCAGTTGTGTGATCCAAAAAGGAATTTCTTTTCATCGGTATGCCCAGAATTTGAGTCCTTTTACGCTGTAACCTTTTACGTTACAGAGTAACATATTACGCCGTTTGCTGTACATGGATGTCATATTTTATTATTTGAGTGCAATGCACTGTCTTCAATGCGATATCGCTGTAACCGAACTGGTGTCCATTTTCATAAAAAAATGTGTGTGTAGTGTACGTTGCTTACAGAAGCTAGTGCTAATTTGTGTACGAACTGCTGCTCTGAGATATATGTGTGTGTGATATGTTAGTGTGCCATATCGTTGTAAACATAGACCTTGAATGTGTTAATATTAAACGGAGGGAGAAATGCGGCGACACTGGTTTTAGTACAAAATAACACCCATAGTCCTTCTAAAGCAGTGGTGGGCAAACTTTTTTAATGGCGGGCCCTTAGAATAATAACGTATAGAAGGTAAGTTCGCACACAAAAAGTGAAGAATTTCAATTGGAGTTATACAAATTTTGGCGCGTTAGGGCAAAATTATGAGAGTAAATTTTTTACGATGCGCGCGCATAACTTCTAAAATTTTAACTAGGTAATGCGTTATACTTAGAATAATAACGTATAGCAAGGTAAGTTCGCGCACAAAAAGTGAAGCATTTCAATTGGAGCCCAATGGAGCTTACGCCAGAACCGTTCCTTAATGTACAAGGTCACTGTACTGCACGTACGTACGCAACTAATAAAAAATAAATAAGTTATTATGACGATTTGCGCATTCAAATGGTGTCACAACACATTTGAAAAACATAAAAAGATTATTAACATTACTTTTAAAAGTATTTAGACGATTTATGTTAATAAAAACAAAATTTGATTTCATAACTTGTATAGTGTTGTGCGTGTGTACGTGTGTAATCGTCGGCGCGCATGTAGTATTTTTAGATTCATGTTTCGAACGTTCGAAGCAAAGACACTATCCTTCTATACGTTATTATTCTAAGGGCGGGCCACAAAATTTATGGAATTCTAGAGAAGAGCCAGAATTATAGAAAAATGCATTCTGTATTAAAGCTTTTTAATAAACAAAGTAAAAGGTATCTTTTACTTTTATGGCAAGTTAATTATGAGATAATGAAAGCTCGAAACACCCTTGATGAATTGCAACTTTCAATAAAAAATCGGATATTTTCAATTATAAACATCAGATTTTATTTTTCGCGCCAAAATGCTGACTGGAATATTTAGGATGGATGACTCTCGGCGGGCCGGATTAAATACTTTCGCAGGCCGGAGTTGGCCCGCGAGCCGTACTTTGCCAATCACTGTTCTAAAGTATTAATATTTGTGTCGTAGCTGCCACCACAAAGCGTCTTTAAGTGCCTACTATTAATAAATTTCTGAAACATTTCTATTTTAATGAACACAATGAGTTGAATATTTTATGCATATTCTTATGTACTTATCATGTACTAGACATGCATAACACACTAGCTAGTTAAAACAGATGGAATACAGACAATGGATTCGTTAGCCGTGAGGACCCTCTTTTTAAGGGCGTCACTCCAAGTTTGCGGTATAATATACAAAAATAAATATCACTTCCATTTGAATCCTTGTAACTCTTATTATTTAGAAATTATGGTATATTTTTTATCAACATGTAGTTCGAGAATTGTATTGTGTGTAATAGAAATTTGTTGTAGACGTAAAGTGCATGTCTAGATGAAAGTGCCTACCTACCTCTTTTTCATATGAAAATCTTAAGTTATAGTAATTTTTAGGTAGATATTTTTATATATACTTAAGTAAAAGGTATGTTTATAAAAAAACAAAATCTGTGATAAATGGGAATGTTGTCCTAGTGAGGCCTATGGGTGTGTGGTAACGGCTACGAATACTTAGCGATTCGTGCCGACGGCTGTACGCGGGGAGGTCCAGTCCAGGGTCCTGCACGGTGCACTAGTATGGGTGGGATCCCTGAGTATCTGACGATGATGATCACTATTGGCTAGCATTCCTTCGTTGAACTTGAAGGAGGAGATGATCATTAGACTATACTGATGGGTGTCGGCGAACAGGGCGCGGGCCGGTACAGTCTGGCTGAGCGAGATGGTCGCTTGGCGGGACGACGTCCGCTGTGACGTCATTTCCCCTTGCACAGTCCGACTAGACTGCTTCGATGTTCGAAGCATTGAGGCCCTCCAGCTGGTGCTAATGGAGTGTTTGGGTCAGCAGCACAGGGTGCTTTCCTTCCGACTGGTGCAACATTGACGAGGCACGGTTCCTTTGCCAAGTACCTGCACAAGTTCGTGAGGAGGGAAAGCACACCATCCTGCCACAATTTCGTCTCGTGGAAGGAAGCGGTGTGGGGTGAAGGAAGCGATCGTCTTAATGGCGATAGGGAGGGATTATGGTGGTTTATGTTGAGTTGGGGCCGCACGTAGTTCTTCCATCGCTACAGACGGACAGACAGAGGGTGTCCAGACTATAGTCTGCCCAAGAAAAATGTACAAATTGATATAAATTTGACATTATTGGTGAAATAGTAAGATAGGGTAAGGAGGAATTAATAATATAGAACTTATTTGTAAACAGTTGCCGGCTGATTATTTAAATAAAATAAAACTATAACGCCAGAAAATTGTCATTCCCAACATGCCACTTCACATTACTTAGAGAATTTTTTTTTACTCTAATTACTTTTATATATTTATTGCTTTTATAAAGTATTTTTATATATATTTTTTTTATATTTAATATCATTTGGTTTATAATTATATTAGGTTATAGTTCGGCTCTATATCATTTCAACGTGGATGAGTCTACATTCACTAGAACATAGATTTTGATTATGATATTGAAACATGAAAAACGTGTCGATATTTTTATATGTTCAAAACTATTGAAAGGTTTCAAAACCTTCAGTAAAATGCACTGTAATAGTAGGTAAGTTTTTTGATATATTTAATTAAGTGATCGAACACATCTTGCTATGCTTAGAACTACAAAAAGTATAACTGATTGCATACATCAATTATGTATAGGTACCAACTGTCCGGGAAAACAAGCATCATCAAGTCTTTGCTTCTCCTGGTGGGCCATGTTGTACACTACGTCGTCTGATACGTAGCCAGCACTTGAAAACTTTTATTTCAGTTAATTGTTTGTTCATTCAGCAATGTGGCCTACCCATTGTTACTTCACCGCGTTTATTCGTCCTGTCAATTACACCCGTTTTTCTATGGATCCCGTCTTTTGAATCCTAACTGGCAGAGAAATCCTGGTCATAGCCCGCTCGATAGCAAACTGAACGACTCTGATCTTAGTTATAAGGCCACCATTTAATGACCACGTTTCTGTGCCATAAGTCATCACTGGTAACACACTGCTCGTAGATCTGTGATTTTAGATACTCGTAAATTTTCCCAAACGCTGCCTAGCCGAGTCATCAGCTGGCCTCTTTTAGATTTACCTAACTGTTTGTCCTAGATAAACCTAATGATCGACAACTTTGGGAATCGCATTGGCAATTAAAACCGGTACTGGAACCTCATGGACATTAGACGTGACTTTTGTCTTGTCTATGTTCATTTGTAAACTCATTGATTGGAATACTCTGCTAAGAATCTTGAGTTTGGTGCCATAGTCTTCAATGGCATCTGACAATATCGTCTGCAAATCGAAGGTGAGTATTTGCTATGTATGTTGATACCGAGTCTATCGCAGTCTAAGAGTCTAAAGACATATTCCAGAGCAGTCATACAGTTTTGAAAATATGACGTTTCCCTGTATCACAATCTTTCTACAGTTGGATCGGTTTTGAGCTCATATCCCGGATGCGGACTGACATTGTGGCGTTTCTAGACAGTCACTTCAGCACTTGGATATAACAATATTTAATTTGACACCGCTGAAGGAATTGCAGCACCCACCAAGCTTTCGAATGAGAAAGGAGGCTTTCTTATGGACTTGCCTTTCTATAAAGCATTTGTGGAATATGAGCCTACAAACGCATTTACATATGTAATAAGCTTATAAGTTACGTTTTGATAATACCCTCTATTATAAATTCCGTGACATTTTATTTTATTGCATGAGACATTGACTAGTATAAAACTTTTATTATTGCACGTCCGATATGGGTACACTGTTTCAGTACTGTATATATATTGTAATAACATCTGCACCAAATATAACAGTGAAACAATAAAATGATTCTGATTCTGATGTAAAATACACTAATTGAAATTTGAGACCTTAACATTAATATATCCACATCGCACTTTTCTATCTTCTATAAGAATAACATGGCATTTTTTGGCACTTTATAATTTTTATTGCTCGCTTATTAGTAGTATATTTTTATGGAAAATTAAACGCTCTACAAAAATGCCAAAGTTTATCGTGAATTTATTGTATTACAATAGAACTTAATCGTCTTATTAAAAAAAATTGCCAGAGGATTTTATGTACATACAAAATTTGTTTTTAGAATTTTTGTAGTGAAAATTCTTTAAGCGCATTAGGCATTTTTGAGATGAGCAATAGCAATTGAGCTTATTACCGACACCTTTCTAAATAAGTAACCCTACATATATTGCCCTCATATATATGAGAGTTGAGTTAGATATAAAATACATACAATGATAATATGGCCATAGGTATATAACTATAATATATACTTATATTGTTTAATAACAAAGATATTCATGTCGGAACTTTACGAATGGGATAAAAATAAATCAATATTTTTCCTGTTGATCTACAAATTATTGTGCGAGTCCGGGTGTAATTTATGTTCGTTTAATTATATCCTCTGCTTGTATGGCATAATCAAGAAAAGATCAAATCTTTGTATATCTTGTTCCGGACTTGCCGCTTTTTTTATGGTAAGCGTACACGCAGTCTATTCCGTCCGGGGCAACCCACGTCGCCTTCGTCGTTGGCCCGACCACCAGTGCCGAATTCCTTGTCTTCAGTGGTCGGCCCGACAGAATACGCTTTCGGGTACCTTCACCTCTCGACGTCCCTGTCCCGGGACGTCAGTCGCCGTCGCGCGGTCAGCCTCTCTGCGGGTGACAGACTATTCTCCGGACTTGCCCCTACTGATCCATCTGAATAGGCCATTTTTACCTGACTACGGAGGGTTATGATATGGTATCGTTAGAAGCGTCTTGATCGTCTGCTGGTTATATGATGTGTCACTGAATCTAATGTACCCTCTAGAGGTAAATTACTGTGCTTAAAGCTTAAAGTACTGTGTTAAAAATAAAATTGAGATAAATATGTCATGTTTCATATCATTGGCCTTTCTTATTACTTGTATATTTCAAAAATATATATTTACTAGCTGACCTCTGTTGGGTCAACTGGTAAATATTGTTCTGATCAGATAAAGAAAAGGAGTTCTCCTTAAAATTGACAGCAGCACCACTTACTGGGTCCAATTGTGAATCTAAACCATCCTCGAATTCCCTTGAACATGTACAAAAAAAAAAATTCGTCAACATCGGATCAGCCGTTTAGGAGTTTAGTGACATACACACGTACACAAGAAATTTATATATAAAGATTAGCATTTGCTCGTGAACTTATCCGTATTTATTGGTTAACTGGTTTTTGTCGTAGTTGGGTTTTAGTTATTATTTTTATCTTGTGTATATACGAGTGTATGTGACTGAACTCCTAAAGGGAACCACCGATTTTCTAATCCATCTATTAGGGTGTTGATATCCATCATTGAACATTTCCTTCCGCCGCTCCAAATGGTCATAAACATTATAGTAATAACGAAGTCAATCAGCTTCAAATTTAATACGCATATGTATGGTATTTTTATTTGAAGTTTTCCTTCTCTGTATATGTTGTCTATTTCTTTGAATTTTGACCCACAGGAAATGCCAGTGTGTTGACACGTTGTTTTCTGACCTTGCTCAACTGAGAGTAATTACGTAGATCCATATTTCCTACTAAATCAAACCTTTTATATATGGGTAATCCCCTAACTGTAAAATCAATAGTAGAAATAATAGAAATAATTTAATATATCATAAATATTTTAAATAAAACTACTTTACGGATTTTATCGCGTTTGTATTTGATTTTTGATTACCCGACGTTTCGAACACTTTCCAACTAATTTCTGTATCGGGTGGATAATTATAAATTTTCTGCAGTAACGATGACTTGTTGGACGTGAGACATCTTAGTCCATCCGTGACCATGAACGCTGTAAAGTGTTCAAAACGTCGGGTAATCAAAAATCAACTACAAACGCGATAAAATCCGTAAAGTAGTTTTATTTAAAATGTATAATACTCGCGTAAACATCAGAAATCATTATCATAAATATATTATTTTGTAGCAATATTAGTCAAGTAATTAAACTTGATATGAATTACTTAGAATTATTTACGTATATGCATGTTGACTTAGGCCCATATAGATCGATAAGAGATACTGTTTTTACTGTGTTGAAGTGTTTCTTTGTATGTACATTAATAACGAAAAATATCAACAAAATTGCTTGAAAGGGTTTTTTTCACCACTTTCTCTTTTTCCTCTGAGTATCGTAAAGGATGATTACGGGATATAATATGCATATAACATAAATGCAATTGAAGGTAAACGTGAAATGAAACCCTATGCCATCATGTTTAAACAGCGCGGCATAGTAGGTCAAATGCCTTCCCAAAATGTGAGAGACTGGAGTCCGACGTTTATAGGTTTAGATGAAGTAGTAGAAATATAATTCTATTTCAAATTCTAAAACAAATTCAAATCATTTATTATGTATAAACCCCGCGGGGACACTTACATATTGTATTTTTTTACATTTTAACTTAAACTGAACTATCGATCGGAACGCGACCGCACTGCGAAGATCCGGTAAGAAACTCAGTGGGATTGTCTTCTTTTTAATTCATTTACTAGTTTTTTTAAATAAAATTACATAACACAACAACATGCTTTTTAATAGCTCCAGTGTAATGCCTTTCAAACCATGATATAGTTATTAAATATAATGAAAGATTACCATGGCTGGACCAGATCCCGCAAGCGGCACGCAATCACAAGTTAACCACTAGAGTAGCCATCACTTCCCTCAACCACAATGGAGGGAAGGGAGTGACCCACTCATCGTAGCTAGGTAGGTACCCCGAGCGGACCCTTCAGTGAGCATGAACAATTAATACCATTTGCCACAAACATAAAACATAGATCAAATAACAAATTCGTTTAGAAAAACACGCTACGATTTACAATTATAATAGCTACAACAAAATAAACATGTGTGTGACACCTTTCATTGAATTCACGAGAAAATGCCCGAATGAGAAGCTGCTCATAACCAATCTGTATTATCATCAAGATTATCCGAGATTTTATAATAACCTTTTTTATCGTAATGTATAAAGCTCGTGGGGTCATTTATATACTTATTATTATTTTTTACATTTTATCTTTAATTAATGTAATCAATTTCAAACAACATATAAAATCTATGCAGATAAATAAATTTGAAGTGTCTGTTGGTAATGTTAAAATAATAGGTTTTTTTTCATGCTGAATGCATACTGCATCCCACGTCTGTTTGCACGATACCTATGCCGAAAAACCAGTGTTCTTTTTTTTTGGGGGGTGGGTTGCGGTTGGCGCACTCCTCGCACCACTCTGTCCGGAGCGACAGTGAGGCCTAAGCATGCACACCCGCAAGCCCGCAACCCACCCACGATGCACGTCGCCTTCGACGTTGGGCCGACCATCGTCGTTGGGCCGAAAAAAAAAAAACAATTTAATAATTGTTTACCTGTCTGTCTTTTTGTTTGTTTCGGATAATCTTTAAAACTGTTGATCCGATTTTGATGATATTTATTACCGGGTAGCTGTCTATATAAGCAGTAATTTAGGCTGTTTCCTCTCAGAAAAACCCTATAAAATTTTGCTCAATCCGGGACTCGGACGCGAGGATCTTAGGAGATATTGGAGATTTAAAAAGCTGAGGCGTAGCGGCTGGAACCGAAGCAAAGCGAGGGCGAGTCGCTAGTATGTATTAAATTTGATTTCATTTGAATTATGAGCCCAACTAGATATCATCATCTTCATCTCAACTCACGTACGTCCCACTGTTGGGTTCGGGCCTCCTTCATAATGGAAGGTTAATTGACCTACTATATCACGCTGGTCAGACGTGTTGATATAGTGTTTTATTTCGAGTTTTCCTTCTCTCGCATAGATGTTAAATGCGTTTTATATCTCTTAGTCGTCTCGTACGATCACCCACCGGTAAGGTGAATTGTATTCTTACTCTGTCACCAATTAGATATCGTTAGAAGTTAAAAAAGCCCAATATCGTTTGCAAGTATTTACATATTTAATTATATATAGGTCAAATAATTAGGTTTCTTTTTGGCGGCAGGTCATATTCCGTCCAATCCGTCTGGGGCGATGGGAAGGGGCAGCGAAAGAGCCCATTGCCCGCCTGGCCACCTTTCTCTAGTTCCAAGTGAGCGGGCTACAACTAAATGACGAAATGGAAGTCGGACAAGCTATCCTGAACAATACTATTTGTTTTTTTTTTATGAATAGTGTTTTTATTAACACCTTCATAATTATACGTAAGTAAATAAATAATCTGTGCAATTCGAGAAGGATTGATGAATAATTAAAATTTTACCCTGTGATAGAAAAGTTGCATGTCCTGTAGTGTGTATCTATACCAATAAATAAAATTGCCTGATGCCGCCTTAGCAGAGGCTGCGGGTGATCGGACCGGGGATTTAGTCCGGGTACCCGCGGAGAGGTTAGCCTCGCGACGGCGATCGGCGTCCCAGTAGGGGACGTCGAAGGGAGAGGGTACCCTTGGGGTATTCCGTCGGGCCAATCACTGACGTCAAGTCACCCTGCTCCGGTGGTCGGTCCAACGACGAAGGCGCCGTGTCGCGGGTGGGTTATGGGTGTGCGTGCTTACGCCCCTCTGTCGCCCCGGACGGAGTGGTGCGAGGAGTGTGCCGACCGTAAAAAAAAAACCAATAAATAAAATTGGAGTGTCTGTTTGTAATGTCAAAATAATAGGCCTTTTTCATGCTCACACTGTTATTTGCACTATACCTACATATGCCTAAAAATCACCTTATATTTTTTTTGTCTGTCTGTCTGTCTGTTTGTTCCGGGTAATCTTTAAAACGGCTGGACCGATTTCAAAAATTCTTTCACCAATGGAAAGCTATAATATCAGGGAGTAAATTAGGCTATATTTTATCCCGATATTCCAACGGGAACGGAAACTACTGGGATAACGCGACAGAAACCGAAGCGAAGCAAAGGCGGGTTGCTAGTTTACCATATATGTACTTCTTTTTTACTTCTTTTTTTTAGACAATTCCCTACAATGAGGAACTAATAGGGGAATAGACCGGAACCCGCAGAGAGACTGACCGCATGCGGACGACATCCCGGGAGGCATCGGAGAAGGTATGCTGCCGGTCTGACCACGGACGTCTAGGATTTAGTACCAAGTGGTCGGCCAAATGGTGAAGAGGAGGGAATACAGTAAGAAATAAGGTCGCGCGCCATGCTCTTGCCACCCTGGAGGAGACAAACAGCGTATGTCCGAACCATAGCCTGCCAAAAAAAAAAAACTTAAATACCAAATTACCGTGTAAACTGGTTGTTTGATTCCCATGCAGGCAAATACATCAATTATAGTTCGAAATAAAAGTTCGAAAAGTCCCCCCCCGTACCTAATACAAGGTTTATTTTATTACCTTAGTGTATTAAAAAACAATAAAGCGACAGATTAAAATTTTAACAATTATCAAATTGTTTTTGCTTTTCTACTAATCTTTTCTTTATCATATCAAGTTCATAGATGTCACTATGCTGGACGTAAGCCTTCCCCATAACAGGAGGAAAATTTACCTACTATACTTGACAGGGGGGTTTGTATAGGACTTAATTTAGATTTGTCCTTCTCTTGCATAGATGTTATAAGCACATTATATCCCTCAGACGTCTTTTAGGACACCCACGGGTGGTAAACGGTATTCTTATTCTGTAATCACACTGAATATGTTCTTAATTCCTAATATTTTGTATGGTTTATTGTGGAAAAAAATAAAACGTATTTTTTGTTTTATATTATGTAATAAGTTATTCAAAAATAATTATATTATGTTCTTTTTAATTGCAAGCGCTGACAAAAAACGATCTTTAGTAAGTACATGCGAAATTAGTGCGTTTTCCACCCGTCCAGAACAGCCACCAATACATAAAATCTTTTTTACACTAATACAGAATCAATACAACTCAGTACTTAATAAGACTGTCATAAAGGACATTTGAAATTATTAACAAAATTATTCCATTTCATCTGAAAATCTAAAATAAGTTTTCGTTTATTGAAAGAATCTAATGCACTGTACTTCAAAGAATTTAATGCTAGAGTTTTTAACATTCTCAAGTCAGATTGCTTACTTGCGACTCCAACAAAAGCCATATAGAAGTCATCAGATAGCGGAGCAGTTTCCCATACCCCTGGATCATCGCTGGATAATACAACAGGTAACCCGTGACTTAGAAACATACTTAAAGGATGGTTCCGTATATTCCGAACTAAAGACAGTACAACGTTTGATATTACATTTACTTCTATTGCAATGTCTCTTTCAATAACTTCTTTCATTATTATTGGATGTTTTGTTAGCGCATAAGCATGTCCCATGCGTTTACTGCCAAGTAATACAGCGTCTACTAGATTTTCATCAACAGATGTTCCAAACCAATTTGTTTCTCCCGCGTGAAAGAAAAAGTCCATATCTTTAACTAAATTTAATGTTGGCATAAAATCTAATAATGGTCTACCTACATCTTCATGCCCAACTAAGTCTAAACCAACGATTAGTCCTGGTATGTTTTCTTTTATTGTTTTTATATGTTGTATGCGAGTATTTAAATTTGTAATCTTTCTTGATGATGCTATAATAAGTTTAACTCCAAAAAAATCAGGATGGTCTTTAATAAATTCTTGTATAACTTCTTCGTAAATTTTTGCTGTTACTATATCGTCATGGACGGTACCATTAAGTTCGTAACAGTTTAATAAACTTGTCTTTATTTCAACGTATGAGACATTATCTTCTCTCAGAGCTTTCAGAACGTCATATAAATATTGTTTCCACATAGGCCTATATAGTAACAAGCTGGATACTGATCTAAAATATCTTCCAAAGGTATTCCAAATATCTTCACTGTTAGGGTACACAATATCAGGATTTTTTACGACCGCAGTAAAATGTTTTTTGATTTCCATATCAAACTTTGTTACATTTTTCATTCCTAATCTTACATCACTCATAATTTGCCAACGTTTATCACAAGGAATGTCTGGTATATTTTCAGAAAATCTAAACAGTGTTTTTGTTCCAAAACATACGTACAGATGCTCCATATAAGTAATGTTCAACATATAATCAGCTCCAAGTATTGCAGTATCGTGGATGTGAAGTACAGCTCCTTTCGGCATTTCTTTAATAATCTGATACACTTTAGTATTAACTATCTTATCTTTATAAGTAAAGAAATGATGTGAGAAATCGTATAGATCTGGATGTTCAATGCCGTCATTAAATTTGTGTCTCATGAGGCAATTATTAACGATATTTTCTTTATCTGTTAATGTAACATTACCACCGACGCTAAGCTGGGCTTCAAGCTTTAGTATTCTAGCACGATTTGCGTAATAATCATCGCAATTTGTTTTAACGAACAGTACTACGAGCAAGAGTATACGCATTATGAACTACGTGTTTATTATTTGAGCGGTTATAGTAAACTGGTTGTTTGAATGATTGTTTAAATTATTTAACTTAATATGACACATCCGTACTACTCATATATCGGTTGTCTTCATTCACACAATAACGTTTTGTAATTGCTGTATTGTTAGTTATGTTTGTACTCAATACTCTTGTTTACATTAGTTTGATAAAACAACGTTCATAGGGGACTCTATATAATTTTATGTATATAAGGGTTATTTTACACTTACCAATATAAAGTTGCCCGTGTGTTTTTTTTTTGTTGCTGGTAGCAAACGAGCAAACACACATCTGATTGTAATACTGCCGCTGCCTACCGTGAAGAAAGTGAAGGGAGTGTGAATAGGTGCAATAAGGTTCGGTGATACGTAAGGAGTCACCAAAATCCATCGCACGCAAACACCCTCAAAGTTGGGCTACCGGTTTTCTCGCCCACCGAATGAAGTGTGGTGGTAATAAATTGCTACTACTCAGACGTCGATATTCTTTTTTTTTATTTTATTTCAAGCGGTGGCAAACGAGCAGGTAGTACGCCTGATGGTAAATGTTGCTGCCGCTCATGGACCTTTACAAGGCCGCTGCCTACCGCGAAGAAAGTGAAGGGAGTGTAAATGCGTGCATTGAGGCTTGGTGATACCAAATTTTCTGACCAGATTTTCCGCGAGAGTGTGGTGTGGTCCCCGGACAAACCGGTCCGCGGCTGTTGACAAAACTGTCGACAGTGTGGTCCTACCAATATTAAAAAATAATACAATTACGTAAGAATACAAATCACCTTGTCCGTGGGCGTTGTAAAAGACTACTAAGGAATATAATATACATATCATCAATGAAATCATATTATCAATGAAAACTTGAAATGATGCCCTACATCAACCCGTGTGACCAGCGTGGTATACTAGGTCAACTTCCTTCTTATTGTGGAGGAGGCTTTAGCCCAGCAGTGGGACGTTTATAAGCTGTGATGATGATGATAAATATTAAGTGATATAGAATGATGGATTGGTGTAGATGGTGAGGGGGAATGGTGGGATGGTGATAGTGCAGTGGTTAAAATATCGACTTAAAAATTGCAAGTGTCGCGGGTTCATTCCAACATAGAATAATATTTTTTTAATCCACAAATAGTTGTTCTGAGTTTGGCTGTAATTTATATTTTAAATTGCATGTTTTTCAAATCCCCGCAATGCTAGGATTACTTACACTGTGTGGGGTGCTGTCTTAAAAATGTTTCTATGTGTTTGATCTCTGCATTTTCGATATTAATAGCAGCATCTGTACCAATCTCATCACTATCTTAATATAATACATATTACAATATTGCAGAGATAGCTGAGTGGATTAAATATCCATCACCCATGTTGAGTGTTGCGGGTTTGATTTCAAATTCAGTCCTTTGTGCGATGTATAAATAATCCAAGTAATCATCAACATCATCACAACTCATATGCGTTCCATTGTGGTCACGAGCCTCCTCCACGATAGGAGGGAAGTTGACCTACTATGATCAGACGTGTTGGTGGTATAGGGTTTTATTTCAAGTTTTCCTCCTCTGGCATAGATGTTATATGCATATTATATCCCTTAGTCGACTTTTACGACACCCACAGGGAGTTCTAAGTATTATTTGTCTCTCTTAATTGCATGTTAGTAAACTGCCTCGTAACACAAGGAATTACATAGTACTTGGTATTAAATCCGTGTGGCGACGGAGTAAGAATACAATTCACCACTCCCTTATCTTGCCCGTGGACGTCGTAAAAGACGACTATGTATACAAGACATCACATCTACATCCACATCTAGGTATACAAGAGAAGAAAAACTCGAAACAAAACCCTCGTTTTATCCCTTAATCGTCTTTTATGAGACATATGTGTAAGATAGAAGTCACCACACGAAAATTATCATTTATGATGATAATGATAAGTGAATTTTTTATATTATAGGTAAACATTTAAATTGTTCATCCATCACTTTTGAATATATGATTTTCTTATTAAACTTCATGCAACAAGTACCTACAATGGCGGACTTAATGCCAAGAGGCATTCTTTGATTAGTCTGTCACCAGGAAAGAGGATGACCTCGCGAGGGCGACCGGCATCCCGGGAGAGGCGTTTGAAAGGGAGGGTACCTGAAAGGACGACAAGAAACTTGGTAGCGGTGGTCGGCCCAATGGCGAAGAAGAAGGATTACGGTGGGTTATGTGGCCGCCCGTCGTCCTTTCGTCGTCCCGGAAGGAATGTACGGCGTATGGGCTGACCATAGCCCACCCAAAAAAAAAATAGGCATTCTTTACCAGTCAACCATATTGTGTTTATTATTCGTTTATTTGCACAAAATGAATGCGAAAAGAGCGTAAGTCTTGTTCTTCTGAAGTTCTCCAGAAAAAGACTAAACGTCCGCTATATACCACGTACTAATTCGTTACAACACACTTTAATGCGAAAAAGTCGCCAGATGGATTAAAATTTGAAATCAATGCTCTATTAAAGTATTTTCTAAAAATTAAAATCCTAAAACGTTTCTTGTATATTTCCTTCAACTTTTACTTTTTGTTATTTTAACGCCAGTAAAATTATACTGAACAATTTCAACTGTCCACCTATTACTGTTCATGAGAAGTTCTGCTAATAGACGAACAAACAGACGAAACAAGAAAAATGGACTATTAGTATTACGTTACTATTATCAATCTTTGCGTACGGAACCATAAAAACAAATAAAGTAAGCGTAAATTTCAAATATGTACTCCACATACTGTACTGCTCACATCTCTGGGCAGGTGCGCCCAAATATCAGATAGACCCACTTGACTCCCTGCAAAAACGGGCTGTTCGAATCGTCGGGGATCCCAATCTTACGGACAGATTGGAGTCGCTGGAGCAGCGAGAGACTTTGGGTCACTCTATGTACTCTACCGACTCTTTCACGGGGAGTGCTCCGAGGAACTGTTTGACTTGGTACCACCGTCACCATTCTACCAACGTACCACTCGACATCGTAGCAGCCGCACCTCCACCGCTGGATGAATCGAAGGCGCGGCAACCTGACCTTCAGGATGACGCAGGTACTTACCGGACACGGGGTCTTCGGTAAGTACCTGCATAGAATTGGTCGAGAAGAGGCCCCCCGGATGTAATGAGTATGACGCGCCAAATGACGATGCGCGTCACACACTGGAAGTATGTCCCGCCTGGAGGCCTCAGTGCCGCGACCTGTCGGCGGTTATAGGAATAGACCTGTCGTTGTCGACCATCATTTCAAAGATGCTCGATAGCGACGGGTGCTGGACGTCGATGGCCTCTTTTTGCGAAGAGGTCATCTCAAGGAAGGAGGCCGCGGAGCGGGAACGCGAGGCACTCGCGTCCGCGAACTCGCTTTGCAGGCGGCGGCCAGGGAGGGGGAGGCGGCGATACGCGCATCTCCTCCCACCGCCTTAAATTACGACAGGTCATGGCCAGATAGCCTAGCGTAGGGGTGTCTGGGATCGAATGTTAAAAGACGATCTCTCTGGCACCCCGTAAAAGCGCGGAAGGGACCGCTGTGGTTTTAGTGGGTATTCTGGCAGCATAGGCAGCCGGCGAGTCCCACACTCCCCGCCATCAGACGCTGGCGGGGGTTAGTGCGTGAACTGCATTTCCACAGCGTCAAAAAAAAAAAAAAAGGTGTGCTGCTTGCTCGTTTGCCACCGTTGGCAATAAAAAAAAAATAAAAAATACCTCAAATATCCAGAAATAATACACAAACTAAAAGAACAAATCGTAAAGGCCAAATACCACAAAGGCGTATTAAAAACAAATAAGTATACGACAAGAACACTAGTATAAAAATAAAATAAAAAATGTACCAATGGTTTAAATTACAGTTTGCGGTTTCAAAAAAGGAGTTTCGCTTTCAAAGCGTCTAGCTACGAAACTTAAAAAAAGATTTTAAAAAAGAAACGCGGGGACCGCCATACTGCTTTTAAAGGGTTGGGGATGGATTAAGTGGCACTTTAAAGTACCGCCCTGCGTATGAAAAAAATATGGCCGCCTCTTATAAGTATTAAGACTTTTACACCCATCTAACACTTTAATCATCTGATTGCAATGAGAATGTTTTGAATTCAAAATGTGTGTTGAGGAAAATATATTAAAATCCCTGCTTTAGCGGCATGTACATATGATTGACCATGAACTCGATTCGATATCAGGTATTGCTGCTTTAAAATTAGCTGTCAGTAAATCTTATTTTTTTAAGAGAAGGCAAACTTGAATTAACACCCTATATCAACCTGTCTGACCAGCATGATATAGTAAGGTAGAGGTAAGTAGGAAGTAAGGTCAATTTCCCTCTTATTGTGGAGGAGGCTCAAGCCCAACAGTGGATATATGAGCTGAAATGATGATGATGAAATCTTTTTTGTCTCTTTTTATTTTTTAATTTTTTGAAACATGTCCGATCAACTCTTCCGAAAATCCACGGCGAAAGGAACGGCATTTAACTCTACAGTCTGTATTCATCACCATAAGTTATACTGCTAACAAGGCCTTCGGTAGCTTACCCAGGATATAGGTTATCGGGATGTCTACGTAGTGGGAGTAATGACAGGCGGGCAGATAGGTTTTATAAGTTTTACAGGAGTGTCTCTTTTTTTTACGTTTGACGCACTCCTCGCACCACTCCGTCCAGGGCGACAGAGGGGCGTAAGCACGCTCACCCGTAACCCACCCGTGACACGTCGCCTTCGTCGTTGGACCGACCACCAGAGCAGGGCGATTTGATGTCAGTGGTTGGCCCGATGGAGGAGTGTTGTCTCTGGTGTAAATTCCTTAGCCTGTTTTTATGCATCCCATAGACGTATATCCCATCCCGTAAGATGTGATGATATATCATATTTTAATGCGTTACTAGGCAGGGCATACACACCATAACGACTTCTGATGGTGTTCCAATTTATATGAATTCAACAAAGCAGTTATCTTCCGATAATATCATAACTTCGTCTTATATACGTGGCACTGCTGAGCTCGAGTCTCCTCCATATTAGGAGGGATATTGACCTACTATACCATGCTGGTCAGACGGATTGGTATAGGGTTTTATTTCGTGTTCTCTTCTCTCGCATAGACGTTATATGCATATTATACCCCTCTGTAGTCTTTTACGCCATCCACGGGAAAGATAGTGGTGAATTATATCCTTACTCCGTCCCCAAACAGATAACTTTCCATAATATATGTAGGTGCAAGATATTAAAGTTATGCATGCTGGTTATAGTAAAAATTTATTAAGAGTTCTAAGCAGTTAACAGCAAGAAAACGAAAGATCTTTAATAACCTTTACCAACTCCTCTGGCCATCGGGTGTCTATAGTAGAATTATTTGAACTATCTGAAGGAAGCCCTTGCTCAACAATCCTACTAATATTATAAACGCGAAAGTTTGTATGTGAATATGTATTTGAGGATGTTTGTTGCTCTTTCACGCAAAAACTTCAGAATGAATTTTGATGAAACTTCACAATAATATAGATTACATATCAGAATAATACATAGGCTATAATTTATCTCGATATACCCACGGGAAGGAGAACTATGCGGGTAAAAATAGGAGGGCGCTGCTAGTGAGATATATATGTATACGACTAAAAAGACGATGACCCTTAGTATGTATTAAAATAATTAAATATGGCGTCTCCATAAAAAACCGATTACGTCAAATGTATATGCTCCTTTTGAATAAAAATTAGTAATTGATATTGAGATAAGCGAGTGATTAACCCAACCATAGACATTATTTTTTACAACTTTTTTTTCAATGGGCATGGGTCTACTCTGTATTGGGAGGGAAGTTGGCATAATATATGTTAATAGGTAAATTTTCTACTGTATTTGTGTTATGAACCGATAAAAATACAATGTTTCAAAAGTAAGGCATGGTCCTTACGTTCTCTTAAAATAAAAAGAGGGCAACAGAAACCAAATTTGCTACACTAGCTGTAATTACTTAAATAATGGCATTTATGGTAAAGTCCCATATGATAATATCTCATAGAAATAAGTTTACGGTAATCCCCCATTTGGGTAAGGCTAATTCAAAAGACGTAAGTAGGTATGCTATCTGAGGATTCATATCACGCAGACTAACTAAATAATATAGAATTTAATTGTAAATTTATTTTCGCCGATGTTTAAATATCTTAGTCGAAAATTATAATTTTATGGAAAGGGGAAATAATTATGAAGTTTGGTGATGGAGTAGGAATACAATTCGCCACCTTATCTTGCCCGTGGGTATCATGCATATAAGGTAAACTCGAATTACGGAAAACAATATGTTGGGTGTGAAATATGTTTGTCTTTCCAAGAATATGAATGATTAATGTATCGGAATCGACGGAATATTATATACAGGATGTATTAGTTTATGGGGCAACTGGTCAAAAGGGAGCTAGGCAATGGTGGTAGGAACCCATAAAAAAATTTGAACGAAAAATATCGATTCGTTAAGAAATTAGAGACATGTAAAGTTTTCAATTTTGTCATCGCTTTTTCGTGTAAATCGGATGGAAATGTATAAAGTCAATGATACTTAATACGCAACATATTCATACTTTATTAAATGTTCATTAGAAATTGAATAAATCAATGATTACGTTCACATAAGCAAGACAAACTTCGCTTTAAAACAGCTGATCGGCCTATGGCCGTTGACCGCTTGCCGTTGTACCTACATGTCATTGAAGCGTTTGCGCAATTCTAGGTATAAATGAATGAAATTATACTGTCAAAGCTTTACATGCCTATATGTATTACCTGTACATGCCTACATAATACGTAACATTTAAGGCATAGACTCTTAGACACATTTTTTTTGAAATCACTATAATTTTTATGTTATATTGTTTTTTGTGTAGTGTACATTCTAATTACGATCTATGACCGTTAAACTACAAAATACTCGAACAGGTTACACCCTGTATTATGTTCGATATTTACTATTCCCTGTGTCTCATAATATAACATAAAGTATTGTTCATTTCATTTTATCATCATCATCATCATCACACCTAATATATGTATGTACGTCCCATTACTGGGCTCGAACCTGCTCCACAATTAAAGGGAAACTGACTACAGCGGTCAGACAAGTTGGTATTTCGAGCTTTCCTTCTCTTTCACAGGTGTTATCCGTGTATTATAATTCCTTAGTCATCTTTTATGACACCCACAAGTAAAAAAGGAATGACGAATTGTATTCTCACTGCATCACTGCACGGGATTTCATTTAAAGGTTTCAATTTCATGTTTAAACTTTATTATTATTGTGTTTTAGTTAACAATTTTACATCTGTGTAAAGCTCATATTTCTATTTACTACACTGTGTAAATATTTCGGCAAATAAATTTATTTTTCTCTAGTAAAAAAACTATTCTTTTAGCTCTCAAATCTTCCTATGATCAATCTCTTTTAGATTGATGTTTATTAAATAAATTGAATTATATAAGTATGATAATAAAATTGCAACCAGAATATTATTAGTTATCTATTTATTTAAATAAAATGGTTTCACACTCATTTATCTAGATAACGCAGAAATCAATACGTCCAAACATGTTTATATGAATTTGTATATCTCTTTCTCGCATATAAACACACATTTAGCACAATTGTGAATTTATAAAATTGATTAATGTGCGTCATTGAATGCCTTATCGTATGTCAAAGGTCGTTTACTCTTTAGTCGCATTCATATACTGGACGGTAACGGACGCACGTTACAATGCGTCGTATAATACTTGCAATACTTTTTGTTTATGTTAAATGTGATGATTATTATGCGGATCGTGCCAGAATACTCAGACTTGAATCCAAACTCACCGTGGGCGGTAATATAACGCTAACAGATAAAGAATCTATGGTGAATGTTTGTCTTATGAAGCATAAGTTTAATGAAATCGATTATGGAATCCAAAATCCCGATTTTTATAACTTCTCGCATCATTTCTTTTCATATAAAGATAAGATAGCTGATTCTAAGGTGTACCGGATAATTAAAGCGATGCCCAAAGCAGCTGCTCTTCACGTTCACGATATGGCAATTCTGGGGGCCGATTATATGTTGAATATAACTTATATGGATAATTTGTATGTATGTATAGGTAAACAGATAAAGTTCTTGTTTTCTAATAGTGTTCCTAAAGTTACTTGTGAAAATCATTGGCAGCTAATGAATGATGTAAGGCATGCAGCCAAGAATGTTACAGCTTTTGATATGGAAATAAAGAAACATTTTACTATAGTTGTTGATAATCCTGATACAGTTTATCCCACTTGTAAAGAGACTTGGGCCGCATTTATGAATTATTTCGGCTTCGTGCTACCTTTGCTTACTTATAGACCAATATGGGAACAATATTTTTATGATGCTTTGAACGCCTTTAGGGAAGATAATGTGATGTATGTAGAAGTGAGAAGTATTTTACCAAATCTTTATGAGTTAGATGGAACGGTCTACGATCAGAAAATAACTGCCAAAGCTTATAGAAAAGCAATAAATAAATTCAAAAAAGATCATCCCGATTTCTTTGGAGCAAAACTGATCTTCGCACCTTCTAGGAGAGTTAATAGAAAAGCTTTAGAAGAGTATATAACTGTAGCGAGAGATATAAGCAAAGATGTACCAGAAATATTCGCTGGATTCGATTTAGTTGGACAAGAGGATTCAGGCAATCCACTAATAGAATTTGCACCAATATTAAATGCAATAAAAGATTTGAACTTTTTCTTCCATGCGGGTGAAACCAATTGGTATGGGACCCTTACTGATGACAATTTAGTGGATGCTGTATTACTTGGCGCTAAACGCATAGGACATGCATATGCGTTAACTAAACATCCAATAATAATGAAGGAAGTAATTGAAAGAGATATTGCTCTAGAAGTTAACGTGGTTTCGAATGCAGTATTGTCTTTAGTGCGGGATGTTCGTAATCATCCTTTGAGTATGTTTTTGAGTCATGGTCTACCTGTTGTGTTGTCCAGTGATGACCCCGGCGCATGGGGGGCTGATCCTTTATCCGATGACTTTTATGTGGCTTTCGTTGGTGTTGCTAGCAAGCTATCAGACTTAAAAATGTTGAAGGCTTTGGCTCTTAATTCCTTGAAGTATAGTGCTCTAGATAATGTGAATAAACAATTGGCTATTAATGATTTTCATGTGAAATGGAATCGTTTTGTTGATGATTTTGATTGTAATTTGTATTAATTATTAAATTATAATAAAGTGGTTGTTTGATTTTTGATCTTACTTGTCAGACGTACCTATGTTTTAATTCAATGTGAATTATCTATTTAAATACTGTATCGATTTTATTGTCTTATAAGCCATTTTGAATATTTATTCTAAAATTTATATTTTTATTCAAAAGATCAGCTGATTCTCTCGCACGTTAAAGGTTAATCCTTTAAGTGAGTTTATCAAAGCGTATAAAGATGCTGTTGCTCGAACTGTCTTATGTGTACATCTATTTACATACATGTGGCCAAGCAATACAAATCACGTGTTTATAATTTGATAAATTTATCAAAAAATAAATATATGTGATTAGGCAAAGCATCGGCTATTTTGGTTTTTTTTTATCAATTTCTCTGTATCTTTTATAAATTTCTTGTTTACGTGTGTATGTCACTAAACTCCTCCTAAACGCCTGGACCGATGTTGATGTATTTTTTTGTGCATGTTCAGAGGGATTCGAGAATGGTTTAGATTCACAATTGGGCCTGGTAGGTGGCGCTGTTGTCGATTTCAAGGAGAATTTATTTTATTTTATTTGAACAGAACAACGTCTGTTGGGTCCGCTAGTGTACATATATTTAGGCTTTGTTTGTTTCATTGAAATTTGCTGTCAGTGAAAAAATGTTTTTGTTATTTAAAGACAATTTTCAGACTGGGATTCGTAATAAAGCGAGATTTCATACAGACAGAGTCGCAGTGACGAGTTCGAACTGTTATACCCTAATTTGCCATAGTACATTGCTAACTTGCATTCATTAATTGAGGTCAATATAAATATGTAGATCAAGTACATCATAACTAGCTTTAGAAATTTACAATTTTTGCAAATATTACACAGATTACACTTTTCGTGTGGTGACGGAGTAAGAGTACAATTCACCACTCCCTATCTTGCCCATGGATGTCGTAAAAGACCACTAAGGGATATAATATGCACATAAGATCTGTGCAAGAGAAAGAAATCTTGAAACTCAATACCAACATGTCTGACCAGCATGGTATAGTCCAATTTCCTCTCATTGTGGAGGAGGCCCGAGCCCAACAGTGGGACGATGATGATGATGATGACACAAAGTAAAATTCTCTAATCGCTGCTATCCCTGTAATTACGGAGTAAGAATACAATTAATCAACCCCTCTCTTGCCTGAGGGTGTCGTAAAGCCTAAGGGATATATGCAGGTAACATCGATGCACGAGAAGGCAAACTTATACAAAATGCTATTCTAACAAGTCCGATCAGCGTGGAATAATAGGTCAAGTCTTAGAATAATAACGTATAGAAGGATAGTGTCAATACTTCGAAGGTTCGAAATTTGAATCTAAAAACACTAATGGCGCGCAGACGATTACACATGTACACCACTATACAAATTATGAAAACAAATTTTGTTTTTATTAACATAAATCGTCGAAATACTTTTAAAAGTGATGTTAAAAACCTTTCTAAGTTTTTCAAATGTGTTATGTCACCATTTGAAAGCACAAACCGTCATAATTACCTATTTATTTTTCAAGAGTTGCGTACATACGTGCAGTACAATGACTTGTACATTACGGAACGGTTCCGGCGTAAGCTCCATTAGGCTCCAATTGAAATGCTTCACTTTTTGTGCGCGAACTTACCTTCTATATGTTATTATTCTAAGAGGTCAAGTACTCTCATTGTGAAAGAGGTCCGTGCCAAACATTGGGACTTATATAGGCTAAGATGATGAACGAACTGCTGTTATGCTATCCTATACCAACAGGTCTGACCAGCCTGGTATATTAAGTCGATTTTCCTCCTACCGTGAAGGAGGCTCGAGCCCAGCAGTGGGACATATATGAGCCGTGATAATGATGATGAATCATGTGAAGAAATTGAAAATTGTAACTCGACACTAGCAATAATGAGATCATATTTAAAAACATCTGTTTTTTTTTTAAATAAAGAAACATATATGATAATAGACACAAAACAGGGTTACATTTGAAAATCTGACCAGCGTGGAATACTAAGTTAATTCTCCTCCTATTATGGAGGAGGCCTGAGCCCAACAGTAAGACATAAATAGGCTTTTTTTTTATAGGGTGGGTTACGGTCGGCGCGCTCCTCGCACCACTCTGTCCGGGGCGACAGAGGGGCGTAAGCACGCACACCCGCAACCCACCTACGTGGACGTCGCCTTCGTCGTTGTCATCAGTGGGGACATAAATAGGCTGCAATGATGAGTCAGGTCTATTGACCGTAGTTCGTAGACGTGGCTGTTAGACTTAAGTAGTGTTTAGCTTCTTACATTAATATACAATTTTATTACAATGTTTGTTTGTGTTTTATTTTATTGGAACTTCTTTTTTGGGTCTGGGCCATAGTCAGCTCACTCACCGCCCGGCTCCGCCCAGGGTGACAAAGGGCCGTCGGGCGGCCTTATGATCCCCCCGTGGCATGTCGCTTTCGTCGTTGGGCCGACCACCGGTGCCGAAGTTCCTGGTCTTCAGTGGTCGGCCCTACAGAATACCCTCGTCACCGGGTACCCTCCCCTCTCCCCGGGGAGGACGTCGGTCGGTGTCATGCGGTCGCCCACTCAGCGGGTGATGGACTAAATCCCCGGTCCAGTCACCCACGGCTTCGGCTAGGGCGACATCAGGCGCAGGAGTCGTGCCTGCGCCGCCTAAGTCACCGGCGGCGGCCTACGTCGTCGTGGAGGCGTTCCTCCCGCGCGCGCTCCTCCTATTTTATTGGCTCCTTGGGTCTCATCATCATTGCTATCATCCAGTCTTTCGCCATCCACAGTTGGAAGTAGGTCTCAAATATAAATGAGGATATAATGCCATGATAATCGCTGGTCAGACGTTATAAGTTTCATTTCAAGATTTCCTTGCATAGATGTTAGGTATATGTATATTTAATCCCTTAGTCGTCTATTACGATAGCCACGGGTAAGAGAGGGGTACTAAATTATATTATGCCGCCGGCACTATTATCGCAGCGAGCATACGTCCCACTGTTGGACTCCGGCCTCCTCCACAACGGGAGGGAATTATATCTACTATACCATGCTGGTCAGATGCTGGTATAGGGTTTCATTTCGAGTTTTCCTTCTCTTGCATAGAAGTTCTGTGCATATTTTATCCCATAGTCGTCTTTTACGACATTCACGGGCATGATAGGGAGTGGTGAATTGTATTCTTACTACACGGATTATACGGCAACATTAACAGTATTGGAAAAATTTTTTGGTTTATTTATAGACCCATCAGTGAGAGAAGTATATGTATGGCGGGTTGGGATATTTCACATTGTTGGTAACACCGCTCCGACAGGTTTGGGCCTGGTGTGACTGAACCATTGTCTGTCAACCAGAGGCGTAACCATACCATCCGGGGCCCGCGGCAAATTCTTGGATGAGGCCCTATCAGTAAGAATTATCACGTTGTACTTAGGTAAAGTAAATTTTACATAAGTCTGGTACAATCAGATTTCCTAAAAAAAAAAAACTCATCACAAACAATAACAAACGCCAAAAACTTACTTCGATACCGGTAAGTATCGGTACTTTTCAATCGATACTGATTGAGTACTGATACGGTATCGATACCTAGATGATATCGATTCATCCCTAGGCGTTGTGGGCCGGGGCCCTCTCGGGTTGGGGGCCCGTGGCATTTTACCAGCCCTGCCACCCTATAGTTACGCCAGTGCTGTCAGGGTTGACAGCTAATCAAAAAAAGGGCTGTTGACAGTTTTTTACACACGTAGAATATCGATATGAAGCTGAATGTAGCCCCTATCTAATTAGTAATGCGCGTCGTTCGGTGAACGAGACAGTGGGAGAGAAACCACATCTTATGGTGTTATTCTGGTATTATAGAGATCAAGTGAGCTGTCTGGCTGCCAAAGGAGATTTAAGAAAGTAGACAAACATAAGTAGTCGAACCTATAGATATTAAACATGCATATCTCCAGATCGTGTACATGCTATTAAGAATATTTAGGCGGCAAAACTCAACATCTTGATTTAGTTTGTTGATTTATTTATTTATTCATTCAATTACTGACTACACTAACAGCTTTCCAAAACGTGTATTGAGCTATTACAATTTGAAATGGAAAAATATAAGATAAAAAGGAAGCCGTCGCTCTGACCAGCATGGTATAGTAGGTCAAAATCTCTCCTATTATGGAGGAGGCCCGAGCCCAACAGTGGGTCGTATGTGGGCTGCAATGATAAAGGAGCGATAGTATTGCGATGGATTTTGAATTAACGAACATAAATTACACCAGCAAATTCGAACAAGCTGTACTTGGTATACATCACATTGCAATATTTGGCGGTCCGAGGTTCGACCTTTCGCGGTCTGCAAACGGGCCGCCTGTTTCGGACCGTTGCACTAGGCTAAGGATTCCCCTTTTTTTTTTGCGTGGGAAAATGCTATTTTTACGCATGCCCACCTTATAGAGATGGGGTATGCCGGGCGTTGATTTATTATCAGCGCCACTACCAGCTAAAAACCACACGCTTTTCCTGTCCCTCGGTTACGGCGAAGTTATGGGACCGTTTTCACATGCACCACAATTTCGCCGGAAGGCTAAGGATTCCCTATGGCAACGAAATAACAAAACTATCAATACTAATATTGTTCATAGGTTTTTTTTTATTGCAAACGGCGGCAAACGAACAAATAGTACACCTAAAAATAAATGTTGCTGCCGCTCATGGAAGGTCCCTGCCTACCGCGAAGAGAGTGAGGGAGTCTGAATACGTAAAATGAGGTTCGGTGATACTAAAGGCGCACCACATGCAAACACCCTCAGAAAGTTGGGCTGTACAAAGCGCAGTAACAAATTGTTACTACTCGGACGTCGATTCTCCGCGTAGTGTAGTATTACCCCGGACGGACCGGCCCGCAGCTGTAGACACAATTATCAACAGTGTGGACCTACCACTTCGTGTCGTTAAACGCGATTAAGAACTCAAAATCTTGATTTGTAGAAATCAAAGAAGTACCAGTGACTTACGCTTAATATCAGGCAAGTGACTGTCATAAAAATTGCCTTTAAATTCCTATACAGCATCCCTTAGTCGTCTTTTACGACACCCATGGGCAAGATAGGAGTGATAAATTGTATTCTTACTGCGTCACTAATCTCATATAACTTGATATAATGGCATAAGGATAATCTTTATATACCTACATATTATTATATTTCTTGTGTACGTGTGTATGTCAGTGATCTCCTCCTAAACGGCTGGACCGATTTTGACTTTTTATATGTGTTCATGGGGATTCGAGAATGGTTTAGATTCACAATTAGACCCGGTAGTCGGCACTGCTGTCGATTTTAAGGAGAATTCCTTTTATTTTATTTGAACAGAATGACGTCTGCTGGGTCAGCCAGTATCACAAAGAATGTTAAATAATACTTAAGGTAGGTAATTTAAAAGCCAACTTCAAATATTGAAGGTCATGTTATGAACATAAGTCATTGACACTTTAATAAATCAATAATTTTAGTTTTCAATGTTGTTTGAATTGTAATAAAAAACAGTTATATAATAATGTACCTATTACTCATTTTGTGTGGCGACGGAGTAATAATGCATATAACATCTATGCAAGAGAAGGGGAACTCGAAACAAAATGTTTTTTGTTTATTTTTTTATATTTTTATTTATTGAGAGCTTTGTCGCTGAGCGAACACATCGCTCTATACAACAATACAAAACAGATACAACACACAATACAATACAAAATAATCACTAAATAGGTAAATAATTGCAGACACATTTAACTGCAGATTCTGCAGTGCTATATCTGCCAATTTAAACAGTAGTTTTGAATTAGTGGATGTAGGATTAGCCAAAAGCGTGTTACAGATACCGACATCCCTACTTCTTGCAGCTGCAAAATACCTAGTTCTAAAGGTACTATTTCTATATTTTTTTATTATTTTACAGGTGAAACAAAATCTTAACACGTCTTACTATCGTGGTATGTTAGGCCTTCGTATAGGGGAAGAGGCTCAATCCCAACAGTGGGACTGGGGGTATATAAGCCGAGATGAATAAATGAATGATTGATAAAATTACAACATTGTTCAGGTATATTTCATTTACTAAAGGTAGTAGCAATTTGTTACTGTGCTTCGTTCGGTGAGCGA
Source organism: Lymantria dispar (assembly GCA_032191425.1). Classification (NCBI taxonomy): domain Eukaryota; kingdom Metazoa; phylum Arthropoda; class Insecta; order Lepidoptera; family Erebidae; genus Lymantria; species Lymantria dispar. The sequence goes on along the minus strand of CM063460.1, from coordinate 9,789,350 downwards.
GAGAGCCGGAAGCCCTACTTTCTTAGGGTGATTGCGTGTGGAGGGTTTTGGTGGTGCCCTTGGTATCACCGAGTCTCAATGCACGCATTCACACTCCCTTCGCTTTCTTCGCGGTTGGCAACGGCCTTGTAAAGGTCCATGAGCGGCAGCAATACTTATCACCAGGTGTACTGTTTGCTCGTTTGCCACCGTTTGCAATAAAAAAAAAAACAAAAAAAAAGGTAATAAAACTGAAGACTCTCCAAACATGCCTCCAGAGTTTCATTCATCATCAGCATCATCTCAGCTCATATACACACCGCCTCCTCCACAATGGAAGGGAAATTTACCTATACCACGCTGGTCAAATGTGTTGGTATAGGATTCTATTTCGAGTTTGCCTTCTCCTATATGCAAAGGGATCATAATTTGCAAATATTTTTTTTTTATTTACACATTATAATATCTTATTCGTCTTTTATCACACCCACGGGTAAGAAATTTAAGTACCGTTAGTAGAAACTAGGATGATAGGATCAAACTGTCGACAGTCTTCTGTTGTGGCCGCGTACCCAGTCCGTCTGGGATAGTACCACACTTTTGCAGAAAATTGACATCTGAGTAGTAACAGTTTGTTTTTGCTCTTCGTTCGGTAAGCGAGACAGCTGGCAGACCAAATTGCAGAGGATATGCGTGTGGTAGGTTTTGGTGATGACTTTAGTAGCACCGAACCTCACTGCACACATGCACACTCCCTTCACTTCCTTCACGATAGCAGCGATTTGGAAAAAGCCTGTGAGCGGCAGTATTACCTGCAGGTGTGCTCCCGTTTGCCATTAATAGCAATAAAAAAAATCATATAAATTAGTATGTACACCTAAACTACAAATCTGTTGATGTATAAAATTCTATTGTATAAGTGCCCTTGCTGAGAGTATTTACAATAATAAATAATTCAAGTAAAAAATGACCCTATGACCGCATAGCTACAATTTGTTATGAACCACGTGCTATTGCAAAATCAACTGTTTGACACGTAATTCGAATATACTACGTCACACTAACCACTACCATGCATTTTATCACATTATCAATTGTCAGCTTATGATATAACTATAGATATTTTAATATTGTGCTTAGTATTGATTTAGATTTCAAATCGTGACGATGTATTTAGTTATAATCTTTATGTTAAATATACTGTTCGTGTCGGGGGGTATTCTTGAAGAAATACAAAATGAAAGAAATGAACTATTTAATAAAGAAATGAATATGATGTTAGGTAGTGACATTGAATTAAGTGATAGTGAAATCAAAGCTAATCAAATAATAATGGATCTTAAATTAGAAGTATTAGAACAAGGTCTTCTGTATCCTGAAAAATTTATGTTTTCGAAACATTTTTTCGAATATATGGATGAAGTGAAAAGTACAAAATTATTTCAATTGATTAAATCTATGCCGAAAGGTGCAGTGCTTCATGCTCACGATACAGGTGTATTAGGTCCTGATTATGTCCTACAAATAACATACTGGGATAGTCTATATGTGTGTTTTGGTGCAGATAATGTCAATTTTCTGTTTTCAAATATTATTCCTAATGTGACTTGTGAAACTCAATGGCAGCTTATGAGAGATGCGAGATATTCTTCAGGTAATGTAGAAAAATTTGATGCTGAATTAAGAAAACATTTTTGTATAGTGATTGACAATCCCAATGAAGTATACTCTGATATCAACACCGTGTGGACAAAATTCCAAAACTTTTTCATAGTTTTTGGACCTATGGTGCATTACAAACCTGTTTGGGAGCAATATTTCTATGATGTGTTGAAGGCTTTGAGAGATGACGGAATTATGTACTATGAAGTAAGGAGTACCTTGCCACAATTATACGACTTAGATGGTAATATCTATGATTCTGTGGAGACGGCTGAAACATACAGAAACGTAGTGGAGCAATTTAAACTTGATTATCCAGATTTTTTCGGGGCTAAATTGATATACGCACCATTGAGACTAGTAGACGAAAAAACTGTTCAAGGATATCTGAAAATCGCAAAAGAAATAAAAAGGCGAATGCCTGGTTTCTTAGCGGGATTTGATTTAGTCGGTCAAGAGGATTTAGGTCAGCCACTTAAAAATTTTTTGCCCGAGTTAATTGAAGCTGATAAGGATATCGATTTCTTTTTCCATGCTGGAGAAACCAACTGGAATGGAATGAGTTCAGATGAAAATATATTTGACGCGATTGTGTTGGGTACTAAGCGTATAGGCCACGGTTACGGCATTATAAAGCATCCAATTTTAATGGAAGAAATTAAAAAGAGAGATATAGCATTGGAAGTTAACGTCGTATCGAATGCTGTCTTGAAATTAGTGTCAGATGTCAGAAACCATCCGTTAGCAACTTTCTTAGCTGAAAATTTGCCAGTCGTTCTGTCTAGTGATGATCCTGGGGTTTGGCAAGCTGAGCCACTTTCCCATGATTTCTACGTTGCTTTTGTTGGAGTTGCTAGCAGACACGCTGATTTGAAGATGCTGAAGAAGTTGGCATTGAATTCACTTTATTACAGTACACATTCCGATAAAGATAAATTGGTTCACGAGTTTGAGATTCGCTGGACCAAGTTTATTGACTCTATTGTTAGAGATAAGTGGTGATTGTGAATCTCGAGATATTGTTAGCGTATTAGATAATAGGTATTTTGTATTGAATATGATTATAGTGATTTCGATGTGTATTGTTATTTTATTTTATCTCATATAAAATTTGCCCACTATTTGAATCACGTGATTTTCATTAAATCATCATTATCTAATCTCCTCCACATTGGAAGTGAAATTTACTTACTCCGTTGATCAGGCAGTTTGGTATGGGGTTTTATTTAAAATTTTCCATCTCTTGTAAAATTGATAACACATTCTTTAGTCATCTTTTACGACACCTACGGGTAAGATTTGAATTATACTCTTATAGACTAAGAGCCTGTGGACCCCAGACCTTCGTGATTTTAGTAAAGTTGAAAGTTTGTCAGCGCATGCTCCCAACACAGGTTAGAACGGTGGCCCATTATGAAGTTTGGGTTACAGTGGCTTTGGCAGATAAACGGTACTAAAAGTGTGTAAAATACCGATCTATTTTCATCAAATTATTAAGCGTGATTTTTTGATATTACCTTCAGAACGTTATTAAAAATCACGTTATTCATTGCCAGACACTTAACATAGTGGCAATCCCTTGCCAGACACCCTTAACGTTCATGAAATTATAATTCTACATACGTTATAGTATAAAAGTTGATTTTTATATATAATACTTGGGTAATGAGTAGATGATGTTTCCTCAGTAGCTAGACATTTTTCATAGTTCCAACCCTTTGCCAGACAAAGATGTAGGATAGCTGTAGGAGCGAGCGCGATATACACGGGTGGGTGCGAGTGAGATGCGCTTATATTCTTTAGTATTTAATAAATGCTTATAACAGCTAAAATAATATTATATGCTATCTTCAAATATTATTAATTTAATATTCATTATTAATTATAAGAACAATATTATTAATACTATTACTTACGTTATAATGTAATAGCTGATTTTATATATAATACTAGCAACCCGCCCTCGCTTCGCTCCGGTTTCAGTCACCTTACCCACGTAGTTCCCGTTCCCGTTGGCATACCGGGATTAAATATAGCCTATTTTACTCAAAGATACTGTAACATTCTAATGATGAAAGAATTATCGAAATCCGTCCAGTACTTTTTGAGTTTATTCGTAACAAACATACAACGTTTTCTCTTTATAATATTAGTGTAGATTACACTTAAGAGGGTGAAAATTAAAAAAATGGTGAAACACGTGTTTATTTATTTTTATAACAGAGTATTTGTTTATAATTTTATGAAAATCGATGAAGATTATTTTCCTCGTTATACAAACTTTTCTACTGCGGTTTACCTCTTTAGGGGTTGAATTTCAAAAAATCCTTTCTTAGTGGGTTCCTACGCCACGAAAATAAACTACTGTCAAAATTTTATGTTTCTGACTTCAATAGTTTCGGCTCCGTGATGAGTCAGTAAAGTAGTAGTAGTCTTCTCGTCCAACATACCTCAGTGTCTGAAAACACAGGTCTTTGACCAGTGTGTGTTACCAGTGATGACTTATGGCACGGAAACGTGGTCCTTAAATGTAGGCCTCATATCAAGGCTCAAAGTCGCTCAGCGTGCTATGGAGCGGGCGATGCTCGGGATTTCTCTGCGAGATAGAATCCGGAATACGGAAATCCGCAGAAGAACGGGTGTAACCGACATAGCACGAAGAATTAGCACGCTGAAGTGGCAATGGGCAGGCCACATCGCTCGACGAACCGACAACCGCTGGGGAAGAAAGGTTCTCGAGTGGCGACCACATATCGGACGACGCAGTGTAGGACGCCCCCCCCCACTAGGTGGACCGATGACCTAGTGAAAGTAGCTGGGCGTCGTTGGATGCAGGCGGCACAGGACCGCTCATTGTGGCGCAACATGAGGGAGGCCTACATCCAGCAGTGGACGGCGATAGGCTGAAATGATGATGATGATGATGATGAGTCAGTAAACTAACATCTTTCTACCTATTCTACACTCTTAGAGGATGAAAATGGAGAAACGCTGAAGCACGTGTTTATTTAATTTTATTGAAGAGTATTTGTGTTTAATTTAAAGACAGTAGCTAAAGATTTTTTTTCTTTCCATACAGACTTTGACGTTGCGTTTCACCCCCTTAAGGGTGGAATTTCAAAAAATCTTTTCTTAGTGGGTGCTTACGTCATGAAATGAAACTACAGTCGAAATTTCATTTTTCTAGCTTCAGTAGCTTCGGCTCACTCTGTTCCTTTATATGTTCCTTTATATTATTGTTAACGCCCCCGCAACACGCCTTGCAGGTGGCATTTCGGCAAATCCGTTCTTAGTGGACGACGAAAAGAATATTCCATGGTAATGACCCAAGTATTATATATAAAAATCCGTTTTTATACTATAACGTAAGTAGAATTATAATTTCATGAAAGTTAAGTAAGGGTGTCTGGCAAGGGGTTGCCACTATGTTAAGTGTCTGGCAATGAATAACGTGATTTTTAATAACGTTCTGAAGGTAACATCAAAAAATCACGCTTAATAATTTGATGAAAATAGATCGGTATTTTACACACTTTTAGTACCTTTTATCTGCCAAAGCCACTGTAACCCAAACTTCATAATGGGCCACCGTTCTTACCTTAGTTGGGAGCATGCGCTGACAAATTTTCAGCTTTAATAAAATAACGAAGGTCTGGGGTCCACAGGCTCTTGTGTGATTTCTCCTTCATCACACGGAATTTTATTGAATATCTAGTTGTAATTTTACTATGATATTTCATGCATAAATTGATATTAATTTTGCTTTCAAAGTGTTATTTCTAAAATATAGCAGTCACATAAAAATTTTTCCTCTCATCTCAGCAGATTTCCATAAATAGCCCATTTAATTCAGTGTTCTTGTTACAATAATTTACTAGGACAAACATATAAACACAGAATAGTAGGTAATAAATTAAATTTAAATTATTATGAGAATAACTCTTTCACACATTAGCAATACGTTTATAACTGGCCGCCTGTCTGAAATCAATCTTTCTTGTGAATATAATTGTCGATCAAACGGTATGAGATGGAGTTGGTCTAGGTAGCTATAAAGTTCTTAGCTGTCGTTTATATATACAAACCATTATATACCAGTGTAGCCGAACTAAGGCAAGCCTTTATCTCTGCTTACAACTCCAATTCCCACTGATAATAGTCTTTCTTAGTTTTAGTATTATTATGAATTGAATCGTTACGTGTGGTGATGGAGTAAGAATCTTCTCTTGCCCGTGGGTATCGTAAAAGATGACTAATGGGTAAAATGAGAATTTTTTTTTTTTTGGGGTGGGTTGCGGTCGGCGCGCTCCTCGCACCACTCCGTCCGGGGCGACAGAAAAATGTGCATATAAGATTTCTATAGAATAGAAAGAAAATTCGAAACAAATATGCCAACATGCCCGACAAGCGTGCTATAGTTGATGAATTGCCCTCCGCATTGTGGAGGACGCCTAAGCTCAACAGTGAGACGTATATGGGCTGAGATGATGATGATAAGTCGTATATAAATATGAGGAAAAGGATAAAGAAAATAACTAATACGAGGATAAAACCCCCCTTGACTTAAAGGTAAATTTAGTAAACAATCCATACTAATATTATAAATGCGAAAGTAAGGATGTTTGTTTGTTTGTTTGTTTGTAACGCTTTCACGCTTAAACCACCGAACCGATTTCAAAAATTCTTTCACCAATGGAAAGCTATAATATCAGGGAGTAACATAGGCTATATTTTATCCCGGTATTCCCACGGGAACGGGAACTACGCGGGTAAGGCGACTGAAACCGAAGCGAAGCGAGGGCGGGTTGCTAGTAAAAAATAAGTTTTAGTTTAAATATGCTTGTGACTGTGAGCGACTAAGTTTTTTTTTTCTTTTATCATTATTAGCTCGTGACACATAACGATTCTTCTGTTTCATCGTGGCTAAGAGTCTGTAAGAAAGTAATAATCTTGTTCTTACATTATGACCTAATCAACAGATATATAAATAGCTTTCTGATAATTTTCTTGTAGTTAGAACCAAGAAAATTAGAAATCTGCGTATGAATGTTGTGTTTGGTTTATGTAGTGCTGGACATAACGTAAAGCCATTTATTTATAGGTACTCATATTTGAGCATAATATTTAGGACAAATTAGGCCGCGAGGTCGAGGTCCTAGTCTACGTTTACAAATGTTAACTGGTTTCTCAATTATGTAGTTACAGTGAGTGGAATCTTTCCTGTCAGACCGACTCCATTTAATTAAGGTGGAAATATTTTAGGGGACTATCTACGTAGCAAAAATGTACCTATATGTCTTTGTATTTGTATTTATGCAAATATATGATTATCGATATTGTATAATTATGTATCCTAATATATACTAGTGGCAAAAATTAAGGGATGTAAAAATATTGCAAATTTTGGGATGATTTTCAATGAGCTGTAACTCTGAGGGAAATGATCGTACAATTAAAAAAAAAAACAAAATGTAGCTCCAAGTCTACTTTTTGAATATGCACTTCAATCATTTTTGTAGACGGCTGTTTTTGAGTAGTCATAAGAAAAACACCAGGAAAAAAAAATTAAATTAAATATTACTTAGACGATTAGACTAGAAGGTTTTTTTGCGAAATATTTTTCTTTTTATCATCATTATTATAGCTCATACATATCGCACTGTTGGGTTCGAGCCTCCTCCATAATGGGAGTGCAATTGACCTACTATACCACGCTGATCAGATGTGTTGGTATAGGGTTTTATTTCGAGTTTTTCTTCTCTTGCATAGATGTTAACTGCCTACTATAATCCCTTAGACGGGTAAGAAACGGGATGGTGAATTGCATGCTAGAAAAACTAGTAAATTAATAAAGTAGCAAACCCTTATAGAAAATATAGATCAACTAGTTTTCTTTCCTTTTTTTTTTTTTATTGCAAACGAACAAGCAGTACACCTGATGGTAAGTGTTGCTGCCGCTCATGGACCTTTACAAGGCCGTTGCCTACCGCGAAGAAAGTGAAGGGAGTGTGAATGCGTGCATTGAGGCTCGGTGATACCAAGGGCACCACCAAAACCCTCCACACGCAAACACCCTCAGAAAGTTGGGCTTCCGGCTCTCTCGCTTACCGAACGAAGCGCAGTAACAAATTGCTACTACTCAGACGTCGATTTTCTGCGAGAGTGTGGTACTGCACCGGACGGACCGGCCCGCGGCTGTAGACAGACAACTGTCGACAGTGTGGTCCTACCACTCTTATATTATATTCTCTTTCCTGTGGTTGTTATAAAAGAATCATCATCATCTTGCTCTTATCCCAATTATTTGGGGTCTACGCAATATGTCATCTGTTTTGACATATTGCAAAAAGTTTCGGCAATGACTTTTATGACCGGCCGCCTGCCTGACGTCAACCCTCCTTGGGAATATAATCGTTGACCCAAATGGTACCAGATGGAGTTGGTCCGGGTCAATCTAGGGCTCTTAGTCGTCTTTTACGACACCCACGAGCAAAGCAAGGGTTGGTAGTATTCGAAGCCGCTACCACACAGCACAAGGTTGTTATAAAAGAATAAGGCATCTAATATGCGGCAAACGTCTATATAAGAGAAGAAAACCTCGAATTAAAATCCTACACCAACCTGTCTGACCAGTATAAATTAGGTCATTTTTTTGCTCCTGCAACACAGTTTACGAGATATGGGATTCCCACATATTTATGTAATAATAACTCATAGAAGCTCAATTCGCGCACTCAATTTGAGGCATTTAAATTAGAGACAGAAATGGCTCCCTAGATCGTGACGTATACATGTTCACTCCGTACAAGGCCACTCTATTGTATAGTGGTGTGTGTTTATGTGTGTAATCGCTTGCATGCATGTAGTATTTTTGGCTTCACGTTTTTGATCGCTTAAGTACCGCCACTATCTTTTTATACGTTATTATTCTAAGATAATGACTATTATTTTCCCTTTTATTTTGAAGGATTTCAAGCTCAGCAGTGGGACGTATTTGAGCTGAGATAATAATGCTATTTTCATTTTTAATTGCGTGAGTAATATTTAATAATGTTATCAAACGTGACGAGTTTCGATTAATAATAAAAAAACAATAGGTTAGCAACTTATAATCCTTATCTAATCTTTGTAATATTAATTTATATCGCTAATGTATATATTAGTTTACATTAAAGGCTTTTAATTATCTAAATTATAATATTCTATAAAGTATTTTAATCCTTTTCCGTATGACGGAGTAAGAATACAATTCGCCACCCCCCCGTCCGACAATCTTGTCCGTGTGTATCGTAAACGACTAAGGGATTAAGGCTGGATTCATACATCCGGAATTCCTCTCTGAATCAATAATCTGAATTCATATTATTCATTCAGCAAGCCCGGAATTGCATACAATTCAATTATGCTCTACACACATTCTGATTTTTCAGATTATGATTTTCTCAGATCGATCTGAAGAATGATACTGACGAGCGTTCTGAATTCTGGATCGGAATTTTTAAGAATATGATTTCATACTGCATGTGTTTCTATGCATTCGAACACGCGAGCACAGACACACCAGAATTAGATTATCAATTCTTCTTCCATATCTAAGACGTTTGCCTGAGCTGAGAAACACGAGGCTACTGATTTATCTTAATTTTTAAGAAATGAGTGAGGCAACTTGTCGGAATTCAAATTATGAATTCCGACACTGAATTCAGATAGGAATGTCGGATGTATGAGTCTAGCCTAAATATGCATATAAAATCTATGCAAGAGAAGGAGAAAACTGGAAATAAAATAGTATACCAATATGTCTGGTCAGTAGTTCAATTTCCCTCCTATTGTGGAGGAGGCTCAATCCCAGCAGAGTCAGCTCATATATGTTCATATATGAGCTGAAAGTATGAATGAATTGTAGTACCTATGCAGCTGTTTATTATCAACGTTATATCCTTTCGGCGTATTAATTTCTTTATCTATAGTTTTTTTCAATTTCTGAATTAATCTACTGATAAAAATATATTGCGCAATTTAAAATTATATTTTAGATAATTGGCTTTAAATAAATCCGCCCCGGTTACACCATTTAATTCCCATAACCCTTTCTAGATCTAATGTAAATGATACATTTTAGGTAAATTTGATTTGAAATATTATTTTTTTATACCTAAAATACCTTCTGTGTGGTGACAGAGTAAGAATACAATTCATCACTCCCTATCTTACCCGTGGATGTCGTAAAATACGACTAAGTGATTTAATATGCACATAAAATCTGTGCAAGAGAAGGAAAACTCGAAATAGGGTTTTATTTCGAGTTTTTCTTCTCTTGCACAGATCAAAATTATCTGAAACCATCGCAGAATTAGAAACGAAACCCTTGGTTAACAGAAAAATATTACAGTACGCGAATGCAGTCCATAAGGCCTCAAATTGGATTCCCGGACTGGACAAAATTTTATAGCATCTTTCCGAGAGTAAAAATAGCTTAAGTTACTCTTAAGGTAACATATTATCAAAATTGGCCTAGCCGTTTTAAAGATTACCCGAAACAAGCAAAAAAACAGACGGAGAAAAATTTTTAAACTGGTCTTTAGGCATAAGTATCCTCCTTTGCAGTCGTAGCGACCGACGTCCCGGCACAGGGATGTTGAGAGGTGAGGGTACCCGAAAGGGTATTCCGTTGGGCCGGCTACTGAGGACAAGGAACTTGGCACTGGTGGTCGGCCCAACGACGAAGGTGACGTGGGTACGGGTAGATAATGTGCGTATGCACTGACCATAGCACAGCCATAAAAAAAAAATTAAAAATGGTTTAAGTATCGTGCAAGTACCGTGTGAGCAAAAACCTACTATTTTGGCTTTACAAATAGACACTTCAAGTTTTTTTTGTATACATTGGTTGGCGCAGCATATCAGTTTTAAAATATTGCGTTTAGTTTTCAAGTAGCTTATCACAAGATTTGATGTTATTGATTATAGCTAGGTATAAAAATATTATAAATAATCATTTCGTCTGTCTGTAAAATCGGTACATGTTTATTTTGGTCGGGGACAATGGGACAGACAGTCTAATAACGGGAATGTTCGATCAAGAACGTGACGTATGGTCACGTTACCCATAGGTATATATGCTACTACTAAGCTCAGTGCTGGATATACGCCTATATACGCCTGTGAGGCCCGGGCCTAGGGCGGCATAATTTGAGGGACGGCAAAATTTTCGAAATGCCAAAATTTCAAAGGCGAAAAATATTAAAGAGTCTCAACAGTCTCTGAGACAGTTTCAGTACATTGAAAAATGAGCAGATTCAACGCCGTGAGTGGTTAATTTATTCAGAAACTAAAGCTTCTGTATTTTGTGTTTCATGCTTATTATTTGGTAGAAATAAAATATTGGATCAAAATTAATAAAAAAATTTCTAATATTAAGGGTGGCGTGATAAACTGGGCCTAGGGCGGCATCAAGCCTAAATCCGTCACTGACTAAACTTACCTAAGCCTCTTCCACAATAATAGAAGAAGTTGACTCTTCTACAATAATTGAGTGATGAAAAGAAGGTGAGCGAGAGAGCCGGAAGTTCAACTTTCTGAGGGTGTTTGTATGTGGTTGGGTTTTAATAATGCCTTTAGTGTCATCGAACCTCATTGGACGCATTCACACTCCCCTCACTTTCTTCACGGTACGCAGCGGACTAGCTGTGCCCCTGGTATTGCAAAGGTCCCATGAGCGGCAGTAACACTTACCATCAGGTGTACTGCTCGCTCGTTTGCCACCGTATGCAATAAAATAAAATAAAAAAACCCTTAGAAAGGTGACTCTCTTGCTCACCGAGCGAAGTGCAGAAACAAAGCGCTACTCTCAGACGTCAATTTTCTGCGAAAGTGTGGTACTACCCTGGATGGAAAAGCCCACGGCTGTAGACAGGCGATTATCGACAGTTTGGTCCAACCACAAAATTTTTGTACATCGCGTTTTTTGTCACGTATTAAACGTTATCTGAATATCACATCGCTTAATTGTCTTATATGATATCCACGCGCAAGAGAGAGGGGGGTTGGTTGGGTGACGAATTGTATACTTATTTCATCACCATCACTATACGGATAAATACAATATTTTAAAGATAATATGTTAACATTATTGATTCTATCGATTGAAATCGATCATGCGTTATCTTTATTAAGAAATTTTAAAAAATTGTCATAAGCATATAATAATATGATACAATAGTTATATTTGCAGTTACTATGTACTGATAGGAAGTACCTATCTATGTTTCTGTGTATTAATATTGTTAACATTTATTGAATTAGCCGATATCCGGAAACCAATTATTATTTTTTAAATGGAACCCTTATTTTTTAAATGGTACATCTTAAGAAAGGATGAAATGCGGCAAGGAGCGACCTCGTGACGGTTCGGTTCGGCATCAGTCCATTGCTGTATATTTAAATCCGAATCATTCTAAGGATGCCTCGTTCAGAGCCAAAGCACGAGTCGAATTCAAAAGTTGAAGTTCTGAAAAAGGTTTCCGTATACTATATGCCGCTTTTATCTTATCTTATATTCTTTACCTTCCTAAAGGGTTTAGTATATTTACCTATTAATCATGGATCTCCCTTTCCATGTTACATTAAAAAAATAATAAATTTAAGGCTTTTATATTCAATTGTTTTATTGACATTTTATGTGTTAAAATTCTGAGAAAGTGATAGTCTTGTTATATAGTACCTAATGCCTTGCATGTGTTTTACATCTTGCGTAAATTATTAGAGGAGCCTTTTTGTAGGGTAGCTATCGCGCTGGAAAATTCAATAACATGATATCCTAATGATGACATTGGCTGTGTTTGAATAAGGTACGCAACATAATAAAACTGAAACCATCATCTCCCATGGCCACCTAAACCCATATTTCAGTATTAAGCACGGGCCTAGTATCGGTGTTACCTGCATATCGCATTCCCCATAGGCCTCCATTACGACAACCAATGATAAGAGATAGGGCGATGAACTTTATTCTTACTCCGTCACCACACGAAAAAAAACTGGATTACTCTTTTATAATATGTAAAGAAAAATGTATAATTGGCTGAAAGCGTTATGTTTCCTTTGCATATTTACACAGACAAATCTAAACAAAAAAATAATGTTTAGTTTTTCAATTTATTTATAAATCTCGAAAGATAAACAAGTATAAATAGAACAATTAGCTACATCCACGGATCAGTTGGTCTTGTCTCATCTCTGCCCGCCCCGGCACCCGTAATGACAGCGTGAATGTTCGCAGTTGCGCCTCATTACACCTCTGTCGACCTACTAATTAGTGATACCGCGATGACATGACATATCTCTGAAATATTTATTTATTTTATTTATTTATTTATTTATTTATTTATTATTACAATAACATAGCAGAAAAGAACTAATAAAATATATTGCCTTATAAAATTAGTAAACTATTCAATTAAATTTTATATACTATAATAACCTGAACCTGGACATGGGTTAAGACCTAAACCGACATTCAAAATAATTAATCAGTAGATTGAATATAGTAAGTGTTCATATGTAGGTATGTTTCAATTGCATTTATTATTATGAACATAACGTGCGACTGTCTTAACATGGCTAAGGACGGTCTTCTTATTTTTAAAGCCCAAGACATTATTATTAAACTTATACTTATATCTCAATAAACCAGCATATAAATTTATCTAATTATTTAATGGGTATTGGAACTATGAAATTTGTATGTCAATTATTATTATTTTCTTTTTAAAACCTTGTTCGAATTACTATAATTTGCCCCAATGCTTAATTATCAAATAAAACAGCCCAAACACCAATCATTAAAATTTAGGACTATTTAGTTAATAAACATACCATTATAAATATGAGCACTTACCGAACATATTTTACATCACTAATCACATCAGTTATGAATATTTTAAGGTCACAATAAGTATAGTTTTTATAAATTTTTGAAGGCTATAAAAATTATTTTTGAGTTTTGAAAAATTTTTTTTTGTGCTAATGAATTTTGACGATGTTAATTTTGACTTAAAATGTCTTGGGTTCTTTTCTTATCATATAGCATTAACTACTGTGGCACACAGTACAAATAAACTGCAGATTAGTGTCGTTTTTCTGCAAACGCGAAGGAAAAAAAAAAAAAATTCCGAAAAAGTATCTCTTTACGCAAAAGATGCATAACTTCTACGTACGTACATTTTTTTTTCAGGGCGGGCTACGGTCATTGCTGCCGCCGCCCGGCTCCGTCCAGGGTGACAGAGGGATGGCGCGCGGCTCCGTAACCCACCCGATAGCACGTCGCTTTTGTCGTTGGGCCGACCACCGGCGCAGAGTTTCTTGACTTCAGTGATCGGCCTGACAGAATACCCAGAGGGAGTACCCTCTCCCATCGACGTCCCCGTTCCGGGACGTCGGTCGCTGTCGCAAGATCAGCATCTCCGCGGGTGATGGACTAAATCCCTGGTCCGGTCACCCGCAGCCTCTGCTAAGGCGGTATCAGGCACAACGTAAGTATATAAGTAAACACATACATTTTTTTGTTTTTAATAGATTCTTATTGTAAGTAGGTATCATAGATTAAATTTAATAATATCTATAACACAACTATGTCATTTTTTGTTATCTCTACAGTTACCTTGACAACAGCGGCTGCAAAAACGCTTGGCGGCCATTGTTATCAAATTAGCTAACATTTATAGACACTGTTCTGTTTTGATTTGTCGCAGTGTTATATATAACATTATAACCTTCCTAGTTAAAAAGGCTATGTAACACAATAGGTTTTTTTGGATTCCTACTGAAGTTAGCAACAACTTGAGGCGTTCATACAAATAAACTCTCAACTTTATAATTAGCACGTAGTACCTACACTTATTTTTCTGTATCAAGAAGTAATATTTAGTAGGAATGTTATGGATCTCTTAACCGTAATCGAATCTTCTTTTTATAATTCTTCTGTCTGTGTATATGTGATTTAACTCCTCTTAAACGGCAGGACTGATTTTGATTTTATTTTGTGTGTTCCAGTGAATTCGAGAATGGTTTAGATTAACAATTAATTAGAACCAGTAGGTGGTGCTGGCATCGATTTCATGGAGAATATTTTTCTTTTTTAACATATCAGCGTGTGTTGGGATAGCTAGGTTTATACCAAAGTTTCGAATCATTTCGTATAGGGGAGGAGTCTTAAGGAGAGAACTTACAGTATCAACTAAATGCTAACTAAGAAATAAAAATGTACAATTATTTTCCTTTTACAATATCATAAATAAATTTAATATCCGTAATCAAAATTATCTGAAACTATCACGCAATTAGAAATAATTTGATATCCGTAATCGTATCCAAATAATTCAATAGCTGTAATCTTAATCCGAGTAATTTAACATCCGTAATCTTTTTTCGTGTGCGGTTCGATGTGGTGACGGAGTAAGAATACAATTCAATACCACCTGTATTTCAATGGGTGTCGTTAAACATGACTAAGGGCTATAATACGCCTATAACATCTGTGTAAGAGAAAAAACCTCGATATAAAACCCTATACTAAACCGTCTGACCAGCGTGGTATAGTAGGTCAATTGCCCTCCCGTAGTGGAGGCAGTATGGGCCTAGCAGCGGGACGTGCATAGGCTAAAATGATGATAACATCCATGTAAAAGTATGTAAATGATGATAACTTTTATGTATACCAATCCGTCTGACCAGCGTGGTATCATCATCATTTCAACTCATATCCTTAATTCCACTGTTGGGCTGAGCCTCCTCTACTGTGAGAGGGAAATTGACTTACTACATCACGCTGGTCAGACGTGTTGGTATAGAATTTTGTTTCGAGTTTCCATTCTCTTGCATGGATGTTATATGCATATTTAATCCCTTAGTCGTATTTTACGACACCCGCGAGCACGAGAGGGGGTGGTGAATTGTATTCTTACTCCGTTACCACAGGGAAATAGTTAATACACAGTGGTATAGTAAGTCAATTTCCCTGTCTTTACGGAGGAATCTCCAGTAGTGGGACGTGGATGAGCTGTGATGAATGAATTGATGAATCATATCCGAAACCGTTATAATGTTATTTTAATATCTGTATCCAGAAAACAACATCATATTCACAATATCCCAAAAATTAAGTTATACTATTTTGCTTATAGGCTGCGTGTATAATTGTGCTTGGTTCACACTATCGTTTCGGATCGTTACCATCGATGGTACTTACCATTCACACTAATTGGTGGCAAGTGGGCTATTAAGATTTACTACTGATATATATAGACCACACAGCTTGTTTTTTTCACAAGTATTTCATCATCACATACCAGCACTGTTTACAAAACTTGTATGTCTACTGCCATCATCATGATCTTATGACAATTACTTGAAGCACTACGCAATATGTATTCTTTTTTCGACGTACGTATTAGAAATGGGCGATCTTTCTGAAAAAGATCGATTCTTGAATCGATTCGAATTGTCGTCTAAAGAATCGATTCACAAGAAAATTGAGGTCTGAAGGGTCGATGCCCGATTAATCGATCTGTCAATCTTTTCTTTTGCACGGCCTTGTGATGACCTTTTTTTTAAGAAATCTGGAGACTAAATCTCCAATGAACTTTTTTTTTTTTAGCAAATCTGAGTGTTATTATCTATTCGAGTGGGCAGAAAAAAATCAAATGACAATTCTCTAGGGTAAAGAATCGATTCACTGAATCGATTCACTGAATCGATTCAGTGCGTTGTATCGATTTATAAAATCGTTTTTTGGGCCTGAAAAATCGATTCTTCGATTAATCGATCTCAGATCGCCATCCCTAGTACATATTGCAAAAAGTTTTTATAATAGTGTTATGAGCGATCGTCGGAACTGAATAAATGTTGCCCAGATTCCAAACAATATTTTTAATGGTAAGGTTAGCATTGTTACCCTCCACGGATGTTAAGAAGTACATCGATATCAAGGAGGTATCAGTGGTCGGTTCAATGGTGATGGGGTGGGAATACGGTAGGTAATGAGGCCGCACGCCACTCACCCGTCGCCCCGGACAGATTGGGCGGAGTGTGTCCATACCTTAGAATAATAACGTATAGAAGGATAGTGCCCATACGTCAGCCATTAAAAATTTGAAGCAAACAATACTGCATGCGTGCAAGCGATTACACACGTACACACGCACACCACTATACAAATTATGAAATCAAATTTTGTTTTTATTAATAAAAATCGTCGGAATACTTTTAAAAGTAAGGTTAATATACTTTTTATGTTTTTCATATATGCTGTGACACCATTTGAATGCACAAGCCGTCATAATTATCTATTTATCTTTTAAGAGTTGCGTACGTATGTGCAGTACAGTGACCTTGTGCATTACGGAACGGTTCCGGCGTAAGCTCCATTAGGCTCCAATTGAAATGCTTCACTTTTTGTGCGCGAACTTACTTTCTATACGTTATTATTCTAAGGTCCATACCATAGCCAACACCAGAAGAAAAAGGGCAGCGCTGCTATCCTGGGATGTTAAGAAATCGTACCGGGTAGTCAGTTCAAATTGTGATGGGAAGGTAATATTGCAGGTTATGGGGACGCACGGCATTCTTCCGTTATCCCAGATGTAACGGGCGAGATGTGTCCAGACTATATTATAGTAGAGTACTATACATATACAGGGGGTATCAGGTTATGGGGCAACTGTTCAAGTATGTTGTAGTTTAACGGTCATAGATCGTAATTAGAATCTATATTACACAAAAAACAATATAACATAAAGTTATAGTGATTATAAAAATGTGTGTCTAACAGTCTATGCCTTAAATGTTAGGTATTATGTAGGCATGTATAGACAGAACACATGTAGGCATTTGCGCGAACGCTTCAATGGTAACGTAGGTACAATAGGCGACTCGTCAACGGTCATCGGCCAATCAGCTGATTGGTCTTGCTTATGCGAACGTAATCATTGATTTATTCAATTTCTAATGAACATTTAACAAAGTACGAATATGTTGCAGATTAAGTATCATTGACTTTATACATTTCAATCAGATTTACACGAAAAAGCGATGATAAAATTATAAAATTTACATGTCTCTAATTCATTAACGAATCGATATTTTAATTTCAAATTTTTTTCATAAGTTCCTACCACCATTACCTAGCTCCTGTTTGACCAGTTGCCCCTTAACCTGATACACCCTGTATAAGTAGGTAGAGTTATGAATAGTGTTAATTTAAAATTATTGCTATCGAAGGTTAGTTCTAAAACGATCTCTAATTTAGGCTACGGTATGACATGAAAGTAAGTAGGTAGTAAACAAAATACACAAGAAAGAAAAATTAATGGTACACTATTTTTATGTTTTTGTTTTGTGTTCGGGAGCGCAGTAGAATATGGACTATTTGTTTGTAAGTTTGGCTAAGGCTGAAAATCAATTGTGGTCGGCCCAAAGATGAAGGCTACGTGGGGCTACGTGGGTACTGGTGGGTTATGGGTCCGCGCGCCGTCCTTTCGTCACCCCAGACGGAATGGACCGCGCGTGCGGTTACCGTAGCCCACACGTAAAAAAATAAATAAAAAAAAAGGGCTGAAAATCAATGGCTGGGATGCACACGTATTCCCAGCCATAAGTGGAGCCCAATTCCATTTTAGTTTTTATTTATTGTTTTTTTTTTATTTTTATATATTTTTTATTGAATTGTAAAAACACATAAAGATATTTTTTTCTTTCTTCTTTCTAATGCCCGATCGCCTGACTGACTTTAAACCTTCCTTGTATAATTGTTGACCATACGGCATTGGATAGTGTTGGCCCAGGTTGATGCAAAGCACCTAGTCGTCTTTTACGACACCCATGAGCAATGTATGGGTTAGTAATATTCGTAGTTGCTATCACATAGCATTTTATATACAGAGCATAAATTGTGATCATGGATCATTACCATGATCCATACCTTTTATTTGGAATATTATTGGATTCGAATCGCATCACAATTCTTTCTATTATTAAGTATTATTGTTCCAAGTTTGTTATTTTGTCTGTTTATTGTATGTTTGTTAAGGACACCACAGCACAAAAATTTATTACTTAGTGCCTCTTTAAAAAAAACAGCTAAGTGCGAGCCGGAGTCGCACACGAAGGGTTCCGTACCATTAAGCAAAAAGGGGCAAAAAATCATTTGTTGTATGGGAGCTCTCCTTAAATATTTATTTCATTTTGTTTTTAGTGTTTGTTGTTATAGCGGCAACAGAAATACATAATTTGTATAACATTCAACTGTCTAGCCACCGCGGTTCTTGAGATACAGCCTGGTGACAGACAGACGGATGGACAGACAGCGAAGTCTTAGTAATAGGGTCCCGTTATTACCTTTTGGGTACGGAACCCAAAGAAGAAAAATGGTTAGGAGATTACCGTAAACAAATATGGTGATACATACTTTTTCATCATCATCATCATCATCTCAGCCCATATACGTCCCACTGTTGGGCTCAGGCCTCCTCCATAATGGAAGTGTAATTGACCTACTATACCACGCTGGTCAAACGTGTTGGTATAGGGTTTTATTTCGAGTTTTCCTTCTCTCGCATAGATGTTATATACGTTTTATATCCCTTAGTCGTCTCGTACGATCACCCACGGGTAAGATAGGGGGTGGTGAATTGTATTCTTACTCCGTCACCACACGGAAAACTTATTTTTTAATACGCTATTTATTATATCTTGTTATATCATGCTAGTTACACGGTTTGGAAATAAAACCTTAGGTATACTTAAGGTTTAATTTCGAGTTTTTTTTATATTGCATTGATGTTATTTACTCATATTCCTAAGTATTCTTATATCTACGTGATAGAAAGTCTTAATTCATCAGCTTAATCATCATCATCAGCATACGAATACATATTTTATGGAGTGATTACTAAGCGCCTTTATGTTTATTGAGAAATTTTATTAAATGAATCATTTACAAACGAACACTTGTAGGCGTTTTTATTCTGGTTTTCCTTAACACTAACTATAAAAAAATTGTCAGTCAACCAAGATAAGAATAATTTCAAATCATAAGAACAGTATTTTTTCTTGATACGTCTTGCTTTTATCCCAATTCAATGTACCTTTTTTACCATTATACATATAGCAAAAGTTTTGGCAATACATAGTTTTATTACCAGCGGCCTCCCTGATGTACATTCCTTGGGAATGTAATTCTTGAACAGCTGATATAAATGCTCTTAGTAGTCTTTTAGGACACCCACGAGATTACGGATGATCAAGAGATGAATCATGGGATAAGTCATGGGTACACCAGCAAATGGAAGGTATTAAGGGTGGTGGCATATATAATAAATGATGGCGAGAGCGGTAAACCTTCATTTCCCAGTTGGTTCATATGTTGTCGAGACATGAAGGTATTGTCGAAATAACACTAGGTTAACTTCCAGTACACTAAATCTTTAATAACAACTTTGATTTTCAAATCACTAAAGAAACAATACTTTAACACTTATACTGGAATGTAGTGAGGTTGGTTGTGACTGACCTCTACGACTGCCCCCTGAATAATGAATTATAAGAACCTTTCAAGTTGACTAACTTTTTGTAAACTACCCTCTATCGTGTCACAACTAAACACACTCAAGCGAAATTCATAATGAATAAACTAAACGGATAACGAAAATAATAACAAACTAATTTGCTTGACATTCCATTATCTTCTTCCTTTAATTATCACGCTCTGGGTTATATAACTATATTAGTTCTTACCCCATTTTTTTTTTTTTGTGGGTGGGTCGCGGTCGGCGCGCCTCCGCACCACTCCATCCGGGGCGACAGAGGGGCTTAAGCACGCAACTCCCGCGACCCACCCAAAAACCACGTCGCCTTCGTCGTTGGGGCGACCACTGGAGCAGCGTTAACTTGTCGTCAGTGGTCGGCCCGACGGAATACCCCCTATTGGGGTACCCTCCCATCGACCGACGTCCGCCCCTCGGGGAGGATGTCGGTCTTTCCTCACGCGGTCGGCCTCTCGGCGGGTGACGGACTAATCCCCGGTCACGTCACCCGCAGTTCTTACCCCATAACCGTATGGGCAACTAGCTTTTGTCATATTGATGTTGTATAATATATGCAATAGATATAATAAAATTTTTTCCATCTCCCCTCTTGGATCTAGTTGCATACAGACGTGGATTTTGTAACGTTTTGTTAAATAAATAAAAATATATAATTCGAAATAAATTCAGTGCAATTATTCGGAGCGCAGAAATTATGAAGATTCAGCGAGCCCAGGTGTGATATCCGCTGCTAACTTGTGTGAGTGCGAGCATAATAACATTATAGCAAAGATTTATTATTGAGAACTTATCACACACAAAGAGACTTACTCGAGGCTCTTCATTAACTGGACGGAATCACCATTTGTACTAATCTCACGATCGGCTACCATTTAACCTGACCTCTGATGGCTACTTAGAGTGGACGGAAAAGGATTATATATGAAATTCTCGATCGGTGACCATTTACACAGACCTGTTAATACTCACCTGAGCTCCTAATTGCTTGCATCCTGGTACTTTCTTATCAAATTTTTCCAGACTTTTTCACAATAATGCCGAAGTTGCGACGAACTCCGCCGCCAACTACGACCGAAATTAATACTGAAGGTCCACGTAACACGGCTATAACTGGTGCATCCCCATCATATACGTCTCTAAATGTTGAGCCGAAGACTTCATCCAACACACTACATTTATTAAAAAGTGCTCAGAGTGGGTCGGCGCCAAACCTAACCGATCTCGTAAAAGATAAGGTCACTGCACGTAAACGGAAACACGACGACGAACATGAACGCTTTATGATTGAAATGCAAAATCTCTTGAGTTCACACTCCGATCGTTGTGAAGCGCGTAGTAATAAAACAGATGCCACTTTGAATGCTTTGCAAAATATGATGATGGAAGTCCTAAAACAGAACTCAGAAATTAAGGAGTCTATCACATTTATATCGCAACAGTATGAGGATATAAGGATGAAGGTAGACCTTTTGGAATCAGAAAAAAGAGTGAATCGTACCTATATTCATCAGCTTGAGGACAGGGTAGATAGTCTGGAGCGTATGTTGTACACACAAAAACTAGAAATTAAAAATATACCCTTAACGTCAAACGAAAAACAGGAAGATCTTTGCACGATTGTATTAAATACGGCCAATGCTGTGGGTGTCTCTCTTCAACGAACTGATATAAAAGAGGTGTCCTGCACAAACAGGAACAACTCCTCGTCAAAAATTATCGTCGACTTGGCCTGCGCCACTATTAAAAACAACATAATAAAGAAAACGAGACTATTTAATGCTACCAATAAGCAGAATAAACTTAACACTTCCCACCTGATGATGGATGGTCCTCCTACACCTATTTATGTGTCAGAGTGTTTACCTCCACGAACTCAACACATCTTCTACCGAGCCAGAAAATATGCAAAAGAGAATAGCTATATGTATTGCTGGTCCACTTCGGGTAGAATCTATTTGAGAAAAAATGCTCAAGAAAAACAAATAATCATTAGAAGCGAAACTGATCTTGAATCCCTTGTGTCAAAAATATGACTAACTAATCGTAATGTTTTCGATAATCTAATGTTAATTCATAACTTGTCCGTTTATTTTGCTCATAGATACAGGAGGTATATTTTTTCATATGACTTTATAAATTCTGCCACTATCAACTACATATCACATTGCTACACTTTTAACAACATTCACTATACACTTACAAAACAACACATTAAAAATACATATACGCTAATAAAAATGATAACTAAAATATGCTACTTAATAATATCACTCATATATAAAAATTCAATACTCTCTAATTTTCTTATAGATTATTTATGCACCCTCTTCCTGCTCAACATACGCATATATTACTTAAACATCCTAAATTGTTTAACAGAACTTAATCCAGCAGCTTTAAACACTTATGACCTTGAATTCCATAAAAATGTCACTAGACGCACAAGCTCATCCCTTTTCGTGATTACTCAATCCTGCCACAAAATTTATAAATATATTTATAAATCTTTACGAATTTCATTGCGTTTATATACTGAATTTTTTAACTTTCTTAATATAGATATACAGCAGAAAATAACTTTAGGTTATCCTTATACTAATTTATTTATATATCCAAATATCGTAAATTTTGTTCAATATTCACAGGTTGCATTTCATATATACGTGATCAGCCATTTTCTTTATTATTACTTAATATTATACTATAATATAAATTACTTTCTAATGAATAATTTATCACCTACAAAAATATTTAAAATGGCCACAAAGTTACAGGCTAATAGAATAGTGACTATATATAGATATCTAACTAAATACTTCATACACACCCTTACATCATATACTGCCTCTCTACATATAAAATTTGGAGACGTGCATTTTCCATTATTATATCGTATAAAATATGTGAACATAATTTTTTTACATTTCAATATTACCAAACACGCCACTTTCTTTCTATTCGCTAATTTATATATCGTATACACAATGAAATTTATAACTTTACATGTTTCAATAACTGCGATTTTTCTTATGTATTATAAACATGTTACGTATGTTTCCACTATATTCCATTCCATCCAACAAAATTGGGATGTCACTGATTTAATATCATTTTTTAAATATAATTTTTATTTTTACCTTTACATTCGATCAAATCAATATAGCAAATGATATCGAGCACTCCACTAACCACAAATCCTTGGAGTGTCATGTTGAGTCAGTGGCTAGCTTTGCACCCCCGATTAATACTGGCTTATCGTTCCTAACACAAAACATTCGTAGTATAAATCGCAACTTTCATGACTTTATAATATTACTTGAAAGACTGAAAGTGGAATTAGATGTTTTAATCTTAACTGAGTGTTGGTTATCATGCAATACAACCCTACCATACCTTAATGGTTATACATCTTTTCACACGAAATCCTTACAAAAACAAAATGACGGCGTTGTTGTATTTATTAAAAATACATTAACTGTCTCTGTAGAAGAAATAATTTTACTGGAAGCTAATTGCCTCATCATAAAAATAAAGCCTAATACTGTTATTATAGCTATATACCGATCGCCATCCTACAACAATATCAATCCATTCCTACTTTCTCTAAATGATTTATTAAACACATTATCAGTACACCAAAATATTATACTAACTGGCGACCTAAATATTCCTATCAACTTTGAGAAATCAAATGACAATACTGATATCTATTTGAATTTTGCCGCCTATCACGGCTTATTACCAGCTCACAACTTGGTAACTAGAGACTTGAGTGGTACATGTATTGACCACGTGCTTGTCAAAACTAATACACCAACTCTCACGCTTGTTCCTTTTTCGTCTGTCACGGATCACAGAGTAGTAATTTGTTTCCTTCAGCAAATAAATAAAATAATCCGCCGTGACCCAAGCTATAGTAAAGTTGATGAGAAAAAAGTTATATCAGATATCCTTAGATTAGATTTAAAACCGATTTATGAAAATGATGATCCAGAATCTTCTATTAACTATTTGATAAATAAAATAACTTCATTTATAGAATATAATACGATCGTTTTTAAGGCTAGCAGTCGCAGAAAACTATTAAAACCGTGGATAACTCAGGGTTTGCTCCGTTCTTTGCGAAACAGAGACTATCTACATCGGAAATCTAAAAACAACCCCGAAAATGAAACCCTGAAATTGACTTACAAGCGATATAGAAATTTTTGTAACTCCCTTATCAAAAAAGTCAAAATTGATTATGACAGGTCACAAATAGAAAAGGCAGGTAAAAATAACAGGAAAATATGGGAAGCCATAAAAAATATTTCTGGCACATCTAAAGCTTCAAACTTACACCCCACCGAACTCCTTGACCGACTGACGGACCGACAAGAATCTATTAACCTAGTAAATGAATATTTCACTAATACAGGCAAATCTCTAGCTGAGAGTTGTAATCCATCATATTGCTCTGGAACAAAGCACAACACCTATAATGTACCCAACTCATTTGTTCTCTTAGACACGGACCCGCGGGAAATTGAAAATATTATTGATTCTCTTAAAACGTATTCTGCAGCAGGTAGAGACAAAATTTCTAACCAACTTTTAAAAGAATTAAAACATCACCTTGCCCCACCGCTTTCATTTATATTTAACTCTTGCTTCAAAAAAGGAATTTTTCCTACATGCCTAAAAAAATCTATTGTTATACCAATACACAAGGGCGGTAGCAGAGACGTTATCAGTAATTACAGGCCCATATCTTTATTGCCTTCTATTTCTAAAATACTCGAAAAAATTATTAATATCCGGCTTACAAATTATTTAGAAAAACATAACATTATCTCAGATAACCAATTTGGTTTTCGTCGTGGAAAGTCCACTATAGATGCAGTACATAAACTTACTGATTTCATTATGCAAACTATTGATAGCGGTAAAAAAGCTCTTACTATCTTCCTTGATTTGGCGAAGGCTTTCGATACTGTCTCTGCTCCGCTCTTACTAGATAAATTGTATCAAATCGGTATAAGGGGTGTTCAACTTCAGCTCTTTGAGAGTTATTTGAATGACCGGTATCAAAAGGTAATCGTTGATCAATTCACCAGTACTGACCTCCCCGTGACGTACGGTGTGCCTCAGGGAAGCATCTTAGGCCCAACTCTCTTTCTCATTTACATTAATGATATCTGCCTCACTTCATTCGCACAGGGCAAATTAATTTCTTATGCAGATGACACTGCGTTAATTTTTACCGGTGACTCCTGGTGCGAGATCTTTGAAGCAGCTCAAAACGGATTAAATGAGGTTACTACTCGGCTGAAAAATTCTCTACTATCCCTAAACGTGACAAAAACTAAGTATATTTGCTTCTCTATCCGGAATTTTGATCTTCCAAGCAATCTATCTCTTACCGTTCACACATGTCGCAACTTTACAACTTCCAATTGTATATGCAGTCCCCTCGAAAGAACAACACATATTCGATATTTGGGTATCGAAGTTGAAAGCACCCTCACCTTCAAATTACAAATACACTGCCTATGCAATCGGATTCGAAGACTTTTAACTATCTTCAAAAGACTCAGATATGTTTTAACCCCTCAACTATTAAGATCAACCTACTTTGCACTTTGTCAATCAATCTGTACATATGGCATTGTTATTTGGGGAGGATCTCCAAAAACTATTTTAAAACCTGTAGAAATAGCGCAAAGGGCTTTATTAAAAGTTGCCACTTTTAAATCCTATTTGTATCCTACCACTTTATTGTATAGGGATAGCAAAATACTAACCATACGGCAATTATATATCCTCACGACTGTTATTAAACAACATAAAGAACTGCTATATGATCCCTTACTACTACGAAAACGTAAATCTTATAATATATGTAAACAAACGCGTAGCTTTCGCACTTCTCATGCTCAGAGATTTTATGCTTTTTTAGGACCTTACTTATATAATAAAATCAACAAATTACTCCATATTTATCCTGAAACCTTATTAAAGGTCAAACATAAAACCACTGATTTTCTGCTAACCCTTTCGTATGAAGAAACTGAAAACTTTATTGCTATTTTACGATAGATACGCACGCACTCTCTCTCTCACACACTCACACTCACACACAAATACACACACACACACACACACACACAAATACACACACACACACACACACACACACAAACATATCCACACACACATACTGTCTACTATAAACATAACCTAATCACATTATTTTTATCATTGTATAGTTGTTTGTTTGCTTCTCATAACTGTAACAATTTATTCATAAATCTTGTCGCTTTCACTACTACTGTATTTAACGTTATAGACGGGTGGGAGCCTGGTGTTCTGTAATACAGGTCTCGACCTAGCATAGACTCCAGACTCTCACAGGGACCTTTACAACTTCTGCTAAATCAATAACCTGTAACAATATTCCTTGTGAGATGTAAATAAATAATTATTATTAATAAAAGATACAATCTGCTAACTTAAAATCTATCTTCGAAATGTCTAAAATCTGTCATCTTTATCGTGTCTTCCTAGCTTATTCTTCCTATCTCTACGTCTTCCTCCACTAGAAAAAGTAATAGAGACAGCTGAGATCGTCTACTGTTTGGAATCGTAAAGCTGTTATGTTCGTCAGGCAAATTTTAACAAAAATAAAACCGACTTCGATTGACCCATATTGAAATTATACGGAAAGCAGCAGTTTTCGATTAAAAAAAAAAACATCAAAATCGATTCAACTAGTTGAAAGTTCTGAGGTAACAAAGACATAAAAAAAATATAGAATCGAATTGAACACGTCCTAGTGGTAGGACCACACTGTCGACAGTTATCTGTCTACAGCCGCGGGCCGGTCCGTCCGGGGTAGTACCACGCTCTCGCAGAAAATCGTCGTCTGAGTAGTAGCAATTTGTTACTGCGCTTCGTTCGGTGAGCGAGAAAGCCGGAAGCCCAAGTTTCTGAGGGTGTTTGCGTGTGGAGGGTTTTGGTGGTGCCTTTGGTATCACCGAGCCTCAGTGCACGCATTCATACTCCCTTCACTTTATTCGCGGTAGGCAGCGGCCTTGTAAAGGTCCATGAGCGGCAGCAACACTCCTTCTTTTTTAAAGTCAGTTAAATATATTTCTATGCGTGTTGCTATTTCAATTTAAACCACAAGGTATAAACTTTTTGCCACTTATTCATCATCATCGCAGCCCACGTACGTCCCACTGTTAGGCTTGGGCCCCTCCATGGTGGAAGGGGATTTGACCTACTATACCATGCTGGTCAGACATGTTGGTATAGGGTTGGGCATCTCGAGTTTTCTTTCTCTTGTACAGATGTTATGTGCATATTATTTCCCATAGTCGTCTTTTACCACAACCACGGGCAAGATAGGGAGTGGTGAATTGTATTCTTACTCTGTTGATGCCACTTATTCGCACATGATTAAACTTGTTTATATCGAGAATTTCTATACATCTATACAAATAAATAAAATTGAAGTGTCTGTTTGTAATGTTAAAATACTGGGCATTTTTCAGGCTCACACAGTTGATTGCACATCTATGCCTAAAAACAAGTATAAATTTTTTTGTCGGTCTGTCAGTCCGTTTGAGGTAATCTTCAAAACGGCTGGACCGATTCTGAAAATATTTTACTTCCAGATAGTTGTCTATATAAGGAGTAACTTAGGCTACATTTTATCCCGGTATTCCCACGGGATCTATGCGGTTAAGGCGATTGAAGCCGAAGCGAAGGGTTGCACATATACCTAAAGAAGGGGTCTCCGTATGGTAGCCGAATCAGAATACAATTTATCACCCTTTCTCTTGCCCGTGGATGCAAGAGACGACTAGGAGATATAATGTCCCTAGCCAAGGCCGCCGGTGACTGGACCGGGGCTTTAGTCCGTAACCCGCAGAGAGGCTGACCGACGTCCCCAAGGGGGGACCTCGTGAGGAGAGGGTATTCCCTCGGGGTATTCCGTCGGGTCGACTACTGACGACAAGTCATCCTGCACCGCTGGTCAGCGCAACGACGAAGGCGACGTGGATACGGGTGGGCTATAGGCCCTCGCGCCGTCCTTCCGTCGCCCCGGACGAAATGGACCGCGTGTGCGCTTAACATAGCCCACCCATAAAAAAAAGGTAATAAACCAAGAACATGAGCTATTTCTTTGTACCTACATTTTTAAATAGTTAACAACCTGTGTATAAGGAAAATTTTGTATTATGAGGAATTGTACAAACATTCAATTAGCAAATGTTGTCCAAATTCAAAACAACCTTTTTAAGGGTAACGTTGTTATCCACGGATTTCAAGGAATCGGTATCAGTGGTCGGCCCAATGACAATGGGGAGGAAATACGTTACGTATAGGTTACGGGGTCGCACGCTGCTTATCCCTCGCCCCGGAAAGATTGGACAGCGTCCAGACTATAGCCAACACCACAAAAAAAGGTAACGCTGTTTTCCTCGGTTGTTAAGAAGTCGTACCGGTAGTCAGCCGTGTCCGTGCCGGTCAGACGTGTTGGTATATGGTTTTGTTTCGAGTGTTCCTTCTCCTGCATTGATATTATATACATATTATATCCCTTAGTAATTTTTATGATATCCACGGGCAAGAGAGGGGGTGGTGAATTGTATTCTTACTCCGTCACCACACAGAAACGGATATTAGAAAAACATGAATGTTCAACATGAAAGTTCTGAGGTAACAAAGACATAAAAAAAATATAGAATCGAATTGAACACGTCCTAGTGGTAGGACCACACTGTCGACAGTTATCTGTCTACAGCCGCGGGCCGGTCCGTCCGGGGCAGTACCACACTCTTGCAGAAAATCGACGTCTGAGTAGTAGCGATTTGTTACTGCGCTTCGTTCGGTGAGCGAGAGAGCCGGAAGCCCAACTTTCTGAGGGTGTTTGCGTGTGGAGGGTTTTGGTGGTGCCCTTGTTATCACCGAGCCTCAATGCACGCATTCACACTCCCTTCAATTTCTTCACGGTAGGCAACGGCCTTGTAGAGGTCCATGAGCGGCAGCAACACTTACCATCAGGTGTACTGTTTGCTCGTTTGCCACCGTTTGCAATAAAAAAAAAAATAATAATAAGGTGGCAGAGGCTATGAGTATATAGACTTTCATTAATGTGGAACGCAGAATGAATCACACATGGATTTTACGTTCTTACAAAGTTATACAAGTACTGACCGCTAATGGCTATTTCCATAATTAACTGCCTTCAATTGATTGAAACTCGATTATCGCTATGGCAAATGTCTTATCATTTAGTGACGTGGCAATAGCTGTAGTGATTAATTACATTAAGATACCAAATTAAGAGAGAATGAGAAAGAAACTACTGCTGTTTCCCGAGCGCTGTGACATGTCTTTCTTTAAATGAGGTTTAAGAAGAACAGTTAATCATGGTAGGCAATGGCCTAGCTCCTTATATTGCAAAGGTCCATTTGCGATAGTATTATTTACTATCAGGTGTGCTGCTTGCTCATTTACCACCATTAGTAATAAAATAAACTGGCTAAGTGCGAGTCGAGTCGCCCACGTAGGGTTCCGTACCATTATCTATAAAAAACCTCTTTTATTGTATAGGAGCCCCCTTAATTATTTATTTTATTTTAATTAATTATATTTAAAGAGAACATAAAACTAAATATGATTTGAATAGTTAAAGCGTCTACCTGTCACCATTATTAGTATCTAGCAAGAAACGGTAAAAAAAAAAACAATTTTGTTACATGGGAGCCCGCCTTAAATATTTATTTTATTTTTCGTATTTGTTGTTATAGCGGCAATAGAAATACATCATCCGTGAAAATTTCAACTGTCTAGCTATCACCGTTCTTGAGATACAGCTTGGTGACAGACGGACGGACGGACGGACAGTAAAGTCTCAGTAATAGGGTCACGTTTTTACCCTTTGGATACGGAACACTAAAAACTACCAAAAGCGGTAATAATCATCATCTCAACTCACATATGTACTTCCCAATATTGGGATTGAAGCTCTACCACAAAAAGAGAGAAATTGACTTACTAAATTACGCTGGACGTGTTGTTATAGGGTTTTAATTGGAGTTGTCCTTCTCTTGGTAATAGACAGCGCTAATTAGTGAATAAAAATTCTTTAAAACGTTATAATCGGGCAGTCCTCGGTTAGAAGCGGACCCTGGCCGCGGTCCGTGGTTCGTGTACCAGTATCCGGTAGCTGGGCTTCACTGTGGCTTACTGTTAAATAAGATGAAGAATTATCACACTCCAGACAAAGGACATTTCACTTATCCTTTTTAGGTGAGAATACTTTACGTATTAAATTTCCGTGTGGTGATGGAGTAAGAATACAATTTACCACTCCCTATCTTGCCCATGGATGCCGTAAAAGACGACTATGGAATATACCTAACATGCACATAAAATCTGTGCAAGAGAAGGCAAACTCGAAATGAAACCCTTTATCAACATGTCTGACCAGCATGGTATAGTAGGTCAAATGCCCTCACATTATGGAGGAGGCCCGAGCCCAACAGTGGGTATATGGGCTGCGATGGTGAATATGATGATGACGGAGTAACAATACAATTTACCACCACCTTTCTTGCCCATGGGTGTCATAAAAGATGATTAAGGGATTATAATATGCATACAACATCTAAGCAAAAGAAGGAAAATTTGAAATAAAACCTTGTCCGAACCCGTCTACTCAGAGTGGTGTAGGTCAATTTCTCTCCTATTATAAAAAAGGATCAAGATCAACAGTGGGACGTATATGATCTCGAATGGAATGATGGAAGTTTTAAATCTTTGTATCTCAAATGTTAAAGCTATACATTTTTTTCATACTGTATCAGAATCTTGTGTTTTATACGTTAAAATACGTCTGTAATCTGTTAAGAAGAAACCTGTAGTCCTAATTTGTATGAACTGGATTTTCTATAACACAAAAACAAAGTTTTCGTCACGAATTGTATTCAATTTCTCTACTTGAATGAAATATCTTTGTAAATATTTACGTTGAGTAACTATTACCTAATTTTGTCTGCCTTGAACTCGCTTTCATTGTTATAGAATGTTCTGGAAGTCGTCGATAATATAATAAAGGTTTTATTACCTCATCTGCGGTGTGGTGATGGAATCTTCCGTGTGGAGCCGGCGTCAGAATTCAATTCACTACCCCCTTGTCCGTAGGTGTCGTAAAATACGACCAAGGGATTATAATATGCTGATAACATGTAAGCGAAGGAAAACTCGACATATAATCCTATGCCAACCCGTTTGACCATTTGCCAAGCGTGGTTATAATTAACCCTGCTCCGGTGGTCGGTCCAATGACGAAGGCGACGACGTGGTGTTCGGATGGGTTGCGGGTGTGCGTGCTTACGCCGCTCTATCGCTCCGGACAGAGTGGTGCGAGGAGAGCGCCGACCGCGACCCACCTCAAAAAAAAGCGTGATTATAATAGGCCAATTTCCCTCCCATTATGGAGGAGGCTCGAGGCCAGCAGTGGGCCATCTATGTGCTGTGATGACCTCATCTCTGCTCATATACATATAACTACTGAGCTCGAGCCACTTTTGAAATAGGATAGAAATTGGTCCACTTCACCATGTTAGTTCCATCCATCCATCCACGACTTCGACTTCCACTGTATTTCTTCGACTTCGACTGTATTTTTTAAGTATGTCTGCTCAGATATTTCGCCTGTGTCAAACGATTTTGATGATCATTTCTTTTATTTGAAAGCTGGTATTTCTTGTTCTTATTTTAATTTGATCGAGTTCTGACAATGGTATTCATGAGAAAACGGTTGAATTCGTTTTTTGGCTAAAATTTTGTTATATCTAAAGATGGAAAAGATGCGGCAAGTAAATTTACGTAAGATAATACCAATGTTTGTATGATTGATAATTACTTATCTACTCTCCTATTTACCTTATGTTTTGCTTGTTTATTATTAGAAATGTAACGACAACAATTTTCCTTTCCATATATGAATAGCTGTCTGATCATAATGAGATAATTTACCGGTAAAGAACCTTACTTTGTCATTAATGTAATGTAGAGCAATTATTTTATTGCCGGTTTCCCGTGTGGTGACGGAATAAGATTACAGTTTTGATCTTTTTGTCCGTAGGTAATGTGAAAGACGACTAAAGGATTATAATATAACATCTATATAAGAGAACGAAAACTAGAAATAAATCCGTAATTCCGATATTACATTACAAGCCGGCTTATACCTAATGTTTAAAGAATTTATCAACAACTATAGTATCTTGTACAGAAACACTTTGACAGAGTCAGTATTCTAATACTAGTAATTTCACATTTTTATCAAAGCGGGTCAAGCTGGTATTGTATAAACTTAAAATATATTGAACTATTCATTAAATTAGATTTGCGTTTAACCACTAATATATATGTACGAATATTACATAGTAGGAACTAGTAACAGACAGACCGCGGACGCAGACACTCGCTAGCAGCATGCAACACCTTATAATTTACTGTGTCGCGTTTATATTCATTAACGTAAACGGGTACAATATTCCTGAATACTATGCGAAGCAACGTAACGCGTTAATAGAGGAAGAAGCACGATTAGCTGTAGGAGGCAATCTACAATTAAACGAGAACGAAACTATTGCAAATAATATTCTCATGAAATGGAAATACGAAGAGGTAGACAACTCTTTCAATAATCCAAAGTATTTCAATTTTTCAAAGCATTATTTCTCATATAAAAAAGATATAGAAAAATCTAAAGTGTACCAAATTATAAAATCTATGCCCAAAGGTGCTGTTTTACATGTGCATAGTTCGTTAATGCTCAACGCTAGTGTATTAGTAGAATTGACATATATGGACTATTTATATGTGTGTTATGAAAACGACAGTATACTTTTAAATTTCTCTGAATCAATGCCGTCGAGACCTTGCTCGTATAAATGGACACTTGTTAGTGAGCTCAGAAACTCATCCGGTGACGCAGCGACCTTTGATGCACAATTGAAGAATTATTTCACACTTTATAAAGATGACGTTGAAGATTACAGTCACGTTGATATAAATACGGTCTGGAGTAGATTTAATAAAGTATATTATGCTATCAAGTCACTCATTTCTTACAGACCAGCGCGAGAAAAATATTGGTATGAGACTTTGAAGCAGTTTTATAATGATAACGTTATGTATATAGAAGTACGATCAGGTTTACAATTTCTTTATGAATTAGATGGTACAAAACATAGTAAAGACTATATGGTGGAACTTTATGAACGTGTAACTAATGAGTTCATTAAAGAATACCCTGATTTTATTGGGATCAAAATAATAATTACATGGCATAGAGCTAAAGGTATGGACCAAGTCATTGAAGCTCTAAATCTTGCTAAGAAACTGAAAGTAGAAATGCCTGATATGATAGCAGGATTTGATCTGGTCGGTCAAGAAGATTTAGGCAAACCTCTGATAGATTTTCTTCCTATACTCACAGCTGCAAGAAACGAAATAGACTTTTATTTACATGCAGGAGAAACGGCTTGGCTGGGTACTTCAACAGATGAGAATTTAGTAGACGCTATACTGCTTGGAGCTAAAAGAATTGGACACGGATATGCTCTTTCGAAACATCCAACTCTGATGTCTGCTGTGATTAAAAATAATATTAGCATTAGAAGTAAATGTTGTATCAAATGTAGTGTTGTCATTAGTGCACGATTTGAGGAATCACCCATTAGCATCATACCTTGCAATGGGTCTACCGGTAGTGATATCAAGCGATGATCCAGGCGCTTGGAGCGCAGAACCCTTGTCACATGACTTTTTCGTTACTTTCATGGGTGTTGCAAGCAAAAGATCAGATTTAAGAATGCTAAAACAGTTAGCTATTAACTCGATAACTTACAGTTCGTTAGATGAAAAGCGTAAAACAAAATTGTTTGATATTTTTAAATACCGTTGGGATCAGTTTATTACAGATTTAATATATAATGAACTCTATAATTAATTTATATTTAAATTGTTATATATATATCAATTATAGTTAAATTGATTTCCCTTTGTACTTTATTGTTATATTGATAAAATGTTGACTGCTATTGTTTTCTAAAATTAAACGCGATAAACATCTCAATTGTGAAAGTTATTGACTTAGCAGCATAGATATCGTTGTGCTCTAAGTGGCGGGTCGGTATCTTATGCCGAGTTTTACGAGTCAAGCCCCATGCCGGGCACTTTTTATGATAAATAAATTATAGTGAAAACTGAAAATTTAAAGTCTTGATTGTAAAGTCCCTTACGATACAATGATGTATTCCATAACTTTTATCTCAGCGCTAACATGTGTCAATGCTAAGCTCGAGTCTGCTTAATAATAGAAGGGGTATTGACCTACTATACCATGATGGTTAGACGGGTTGGTGTAGGGTTTTGTTTCGAGTGTTCCAACTCTTGTATAGATATAATATGCATATTATATCCCTTAGTCGTCTCAAGGGCAAGAGAGGCGGTGGTAAATTGTATTCTTACTCCGTCACCACATGGATAAGTATTACGTAGATATTATACATCTTAGTCGTCTTTTACAACACTCATTGGCAAGATATTATGGTGAATTGTATTCCTACTTCGTCACCACACGGAAAATCTTTATGCAATGTAATTAATTCCTTATTGTTTATAGAAAAGTTATTTTAAGATATAAATGTAAATAAAAAAAATAATATGTAAAATATTTGCTTATACTTTGGTCATTCCTTCCAGTGTTATTGTAGTTTTTTTTTGTTTTAACCAGTACCCTGCACTAAGAAAATTAATCCTTGTATTGCGGGGGACTTTACAAATATATAATTAACGGACACAAATTACATTCAGACTCAAAACAACAAGTTCTGGAACGCTCAAAGTGTTGCCCTTTGTTTTGGGGGTGGGCCACGGTCGGCGCACCCATCGCCGGGCTCCTTTTGGGGTGACGGAGGGGCGGCGCGCGGTCCCATGACCCACCCGTGGCACGTCGCCTTCGTCGTTGAGCCGACCACCAGTACAGAGTTTCTTGTCTTCAGTGGTCAGCCCGACGGAATACCTAAGTGTTGCCTTGCGTGGGATTTGACCATACGACACTGGCACTGTAAGTCGGTATCTTAACCACTACTCCATCTGTTTGTTAAGACTAACCGTATAGAAGCTTACGTTTCCATATAGTGTAATATAATATGTTCTATATACAATTAAAATATTATTAGTTATTATACACGATTTCCCGTCAGTTAGTTGTATCATCGTCAATATCGTCTGAGCCCAGTTCCACTGTTGGGCTTAGGCCTCCTCCGCCATAGGAGTGAAATTAACCTACTATACCGCGCTGGTCAGACGGTTTGGTATAAGGTTTTATGTCAAGTTTATCTTTTCTTGCATAAGTAGGGTATACGGGTGGGTTACGGGTATGCGTGCTTACGCCCCTCTGTCGCCCTAGACGGAGTGGAGCGAGGAGTGCGCCCACCGTAACCCACCACAAAAAAAATGACAGATTTTTAGAAATACTTATAAAGTTAAAACAGGAGTAGAATTATTTCAAATATTTCGGCAAACAATCTATGCAATAAAACTATATAGCTATGAAATAAAACTATATTTAAGGCTATAATCGTTGTCAATTATCATGATTACTGGAATATCGATCTCTTAAATTTTAATGCAAAAAAAAAATGTTTGAGAGCAACAAGTGGATTATTCCCTTTAACTATTTGTAAACCGATCTTTGAGAAACATAAAGTTTTAAAGTTGATATCTATATACATCATGGAAATCGGTATGTTTGTTAAAAATAATTCATATTTTTTTATCTAAAGTTAGCGAAGGAACCAGATTTCTGAAAAGAGATCCCACCAAATTAAGGTATGAACTATGCAAAAGCACCCTTCAGTCAAGAAATAGTTATCACAAGTCAATAAAAATTTATAACCATATTCCACAAGTTATTAGGAAAATGTCGATAAATAAATTTATATTCAAACTCAAGACTTGGCTTGTTGAAAAGTGCTTTTATACATTAAATGATTTTTTGTTGTATACCTTTATTTCTTACTAGCAACCCGCCCTCGCTTCGCTTTCTGTCGCCTTATCACCGTAGTTCCCGTTCCCGTGGGAATACCGGGATAAAATATAGCCTAGTTTACTCCCTGATATTATAGCTTTCCATTGGTGAAATAATTTTTTAAATCGGTCCAGCCGTTTTGAAGATTACCCGGAACAAACAGACAGACAGACAGACAAAAATTTCTTAATTGCTATTTTATGCATAGGTGTCGTGCAAATAACCGTGTGAGCATGAAAAAAGCCTATTATTTTGACATTACAAACAGACACTCCAATTTTATTTATTGGTATAGATAGATAAACATTTTATTGTAATCTTGAAAATTCGCATGCCTTTTAAAGGCGAATGTGTCGGTCTTCTATTTTTGTAATTACATTTTCTATCTTTGTACCATATTCTTGGTAGTGTTGCCCAAAAAAGTCTTGGTCTTGCGGTCTTGGTCTTGGTCTTGCGAGAAATGCGAGACCGAGACCAAGACCAAGACCGCTTAATTTTTGCAAGACCAAGACCAAGACTGGCCCTGCAAGACTTGAGCAAGACCAAGACTGGGCCTGCAAGAGTCTCGCGGTCTTGCATTTAATTCAAATCACCATTTCAGCTTATATACGGTTGAGCTCGTGTCTTCTACATAATAGGAGGAGAATCGGCCGTGGCCGGAGGGGAATCGCCACGGTGATCGGCCGTGTTGTTACAGGTCATACATGTCAAGTTTTCCTTCTCTTGCACCGATGTTATATATTATAGCCCTTAGTCGTGGGTTTGCAGACACGGGTAAAATATGGGGTGATGAATTATATTCTTACTCCGTCACTACACGGCAAGTCAAATCAGTCTTGAGATATCCATCTATTGGCCAATCGATTCCCAATGTTGGTGTTGGCTTTTCAGAATTACCCTTCTGAAAGGCTAAAGGACAAAAATACCGTAATCACGAGAGTGCTCTTGCCCATTATACATATTTATATATCCGTTTATTCATTAGCCCAACGACGTTCACTGTTGGACATAGAAATATGCCTACAATTAATCTATATAAATGTCCATGTAGGGACAGAGTACGATCACCATCGGGCAGTACATGAAGCGTTGCTCCCAGCGCTATTTTGCCTCTGCCACGACTCACCCCAATCCACTAGTGGTTGGGGCGGTAAACTACGTCCCCTCAAAAATATCCGCGGTCCGACGTCCTCGTCATCTTCTTGAAGAAGAAGATGACGCTATTATGATCGCCCAAGAAAGGACCTACACAGCTCGCGCAGCGATAGCAGATAAAACTCCGCGGTATCGGCCTCGCCGTCGAGGTCGAAAACCGCGCCGCGTAAAAGTCATTAACCTAAACTTGGCCACGCCCACTTTGCTCTCAGCGACGCCCCGAGCCGAGGTCCGTTCCCCACAGGGGAGAGCCCTCGGGCGATGTTCGCTTAACTTACTTACCGGGTTGAGAGCCATCAGCGCTCACCCATTGACCGCGTTAAGCTATCAAGGTCATCTGCGACAGAGTACGAATATAATTCACCACTCTCTTACCCGTGGATGTCGTATCAAATCGGTTCGGGCAATGGTGTTAGGAACCCATGAAAAAAAATTGAAATAAAAATATCGATTCGTTAATGAATTGAGAGACATGTAAGTTCTCAATTTTGTCATCTTTTTTTCGTGTAAATTGATTAAAATGTATAAAGGAATGATACTTAATCTACAACATATTCGTATTTTGTTAAATGTTCATTAGAATTTGAATAAATCAATGATTACGTTTGCGTAAGCAAGACAAACTTCGCTTGAACATAAATCAGCTGATCGGCCGATGACCGTTGATGAGTCGCCTTTGTACCTACGTAACCATTGAAAGGTTCGCGCAAATCTAATACCTATTTATACTGTCGAAATTTTACATGCTTACATATATCCTGTCTGTACATACCTACATAATGCATAAAATTTAAGGCATAAACTCTTAGACACACATTTTTGTAATCACTATAACTTTTACGTTATATTGTTTTTGTGTAATATACATTCTAATTATGATCTATGACTGTTGAACTACAACATACATGAACAGTTGTCCCATAACCTGATACACCCTGTGTATATATGTGCAAGAGAAGTGAAACTAGAAAGAAAACCCTGTACCAACATGTCTGACCAGCGTGGTATAGTAGATCAATTTTCCTCTTACTGGAAGGAAGCTTAAGCCCATCAGTGGCACTTTTATGAGCTGTGACGATGACGACGAATATCATACATTTTACAAGTATTAAAACCATAAAATTTTAAATCAGTTTTATATGTTCTTGAATAAATAGTATATTAAGAGCTACATGGACCCAGCGGCCAAAGTATTTATATAGACAATAGAGCAACAGGTTTTTTCAAGTATCCAGAGTATCAGTAACTAAACTGGAAATACAATAGATACATACCACTTAACTTGAAGGGGAATATAAACAATCGCATTAATTGTAAAATATCGTATTGATTATAAAATGACATAAAATTTATTGTATCAACTGCCTCGTGTGGTGACGTCTTAAGAAAATAGGGTCGAAAGTCCTGTCATAAGAGTAGTAACGCTGTCTAATGGAACACCAGGGGAATAGAAGAGTAATTTTCTCCAGTGGTAAGTATTGTATTCAATAGTGAACTATAGGCTAGCAGATGGATAGATAGGATAGGATATTTGATTAATTTAGTTGGATTTTTCATTGCCATGATAAATTACTGTTACGTTATTCTAACTGCAAAACTTTGCGAGACTCTTGCTGCAATACCAAGACTCGGGTGCGCAAGACCAAGACCAAGACTAAGACTCGGGTGCGCAAGACCAAGACCAAGACGAGACCAGGTGTGATGTTGCAAGACCAAGACCAAGACCGGTCCAAGTCTCGTCTTGGTCTTGCATTTGGGCAACACTAATTCTTGGCAAATAACTACCTTATTTTAAGATTGTATAGGTACGTCTTGATATGCAGGAGTCTTCTCCATTCATCATCATCATCATCATCATCACCACAGCTCATACACATCCCACTATTGGGCTCGAGCCTCGGTAATAGGAGGGAAATTGACCGTACCATACCATGCTGGTCAGACAGGTTGATATAAAATTTGTTTCAAGATTTTCTCTTCTTGCATAGATGTTATATCGAGGGGTGAAAGGCTATTTGGTTTAAGCGATATTTTTGTAACTTTACAGGAGAGCCATTTAAAGTGTAAAATTTTAGAAAAAAAAAATCATAACAAAAAACCTCTTGAGCTATTTGAATGGGGTAAATTTAATTAAAATTCAATTAAAAACAGCGAATTATTGATGGTAATACTAAATAAAACGTACCTTTAGTTACAAAGATAAATGTGGCTTAATACAAATTTCCTTAAGCTAGTGTTGCCCAAATGCAAGACCAAGACGAGACTTGGACCGGTCTTGGTCTTGGTCTTGCAACATCACACCTGGTCTCGTCTTGGTCTTGGTCTTGCGCACCCGAGTCTTGGTCTTGGTCTTGGTCTTGCGCACCCGATTCTTGGTATTGCAGCAAGAGTCTCGCAAAGTTTTGCAGTTAGAATAACGTAACAGTAATTTATCATGGCAATGAAAAATCCAACTAAATTAATCAAATATCCTATCCTATCTATCCATCTGCTAGCCTATAGTTCACTATTGAATACAATACTTACCACTGGAGAAAATTACTCTTCTATTCCCCTGGTGTTCCATTAGACAGCGTTACTACTCTTATGACAGGACTTTCGACCCTATTTTCTTAAGACGTCACCACACGAGGCAGTTGATACAATAAATTTTATGTCATTTTATAATCAATGCGATATTTTACAATTAATGCGATTGTTTATATTCCCCTTCAAGTTAAGTGGTATGTATCTATTGTATTTCCAGTTTAGTTACTGATACTCTGGATACTTGAAAAAACCTGTTGCTCTATTGCCTATATAAATACTTTGGCCGCTGGATCCATGTAGCTCTTAATATACTATTTATTCAAGAACATATAAAACTGATTTAAAATTTTATGGTTTTAATACTTGTAAAATGTATGATATTCGTCGTCATCGTCACAGCTCATAAAAGTGCCACTGCTGGGCTTAAGCTTCCTTCCAGTAAGAGGAAAATTGATCTACTATACCACACTGGTCAGACATGTTGGTACAGGGTTTTCTTTCTAGTTTCACTTCTCTTGCACATATGTTATATACACAGGGTGTATCAGGTTATGGAACAACTGTTCATGTATGTTGTAGTTCAACAGTCATAGATCATAATTAGAATGTATATTACACAAAAACAATATAACGTAAAAGTTATAGTGATTACAAAAATGTGTGTCTAAGAGTTTATGCCTTAAATTTTATGCATTATGTAGGTATGTACAGACAGGATATATGTAAGCATGTAAAATTTCGACAGTATAAATAGGTATTAGATTTGCGCGAACCTTTCAATGGTTACGTAGGTACAAAGGCGACTCATCAACGGTCATCGGCCGATCAGCTGATTTATGTTAAAGCGAAGTTTGTCTTGCTTATGCAAACGTAATCATTGATTTATTCAAATTCTAATGAACATTTAACAAAATACGAATATGTTGTAGATTAAGTATCATTCCTTTATACATTTTAATCAATTTACACGAAAAAACGATGACAAAATTGAGAACTTACATGTCTCTCAATTCATTAACGAATCGATATTTTTATTTCAATTTTTTTTCATGGGTTCCTAACACCATTGCCCGATCCGATTTGATACGACATCCACGGGTAAGAGAGTGGTGAATTATATTCGTACTCTGTCTTTTTTTTTGTGTGTGTGTAGCTGTTGGTCGCAGATGACCTTGACAGCTTAACGCGGTCAATGGGTGAGCGCTGATGGCTCTCAACCCGGTAAGTAAGTTAAGCGAACATCGCCCGAGGGCTCTCCCCTGTGGGGAACGGACCTCGGCTCGGGGCGTCGCTGAGAGCAAAGTGGGCGTGGCCAAGTTTAGGTTAATGACTTTTACGCGGCGCGGTTTTCGACCTCGACGGCGAGGCCGATACCGCGGAGTTTTATCTGCTATCGCTGCGCGAGCTGTGTAGGTCCTTTCTTGGGCGATCATAATAGCGTCATCTTCTTCTTCAAGAAGATGACGAGGACGTCGGACCGCGGATATTTTTGAGGGGACGTAGTTTACCGCCCCAACCACTAGTGGATTGGGGTGAGTCGTGGCAGAGGCAAAATAGCGTTAGGAGCAACGCTTCATGTACTGCCTGATGGTGATCATACTCTGTCCCTACATGGACATTTATATAGATTAATTGTAGGCATATTTCTATGTCCAACAGTGAACGTCGTTGGGCTAATGAATAAACGGATATATAAATATGTATAAAGGGCAAGAGCACTCTCGTGATTACGGTATTTTTGTCCTTAAGCCTTTCCGAAGAGTAATTCTGAAAAGCCAACACCAACATTGGGAATCGATTGGCCAATAGATGGATATCTCAAGACTGATTTGATTTGCCGTGTAGTGACGGAGTAAGAATATAATTCATCACCCCCTATTTTACCCGTGACTGCGAACCCACGACTAAGGGCTATAATATATAACATCGGTGCAAGAGAAGGAAAACTTGACATGTATGACCTGTAACAACACGGCCGATCACCGTGGCGATTCCCCTCCGGCCACGGCCGATTCTCCTCCTGTTATGTAGAAGACACGAGCTCAACCGTATATAAGCTGAAATGGTGACTTGAATTAAATGCAAGACCGCGAGACTCTTGCAGGCCCAGTCTTGGTCTTGCTTAAGTCTTGCAGGGCCAGTCTTGGTCTTGGTCTTGCAAAAATTAAGCGGTCTTGGTCTTGGTCTCAGTCTCGCATTTCTCGCAAGACCAAGACCAAGACCGCAAGACCAAGACTTTTTTGGGCAACACTACCTTAAGCCCTCGTTTTTCAGCGTATGGAAAGTGTAAAAGAGTTCAACGTAAGAAAAAAAAGGGCTCTGATTTTAATGAATTTGGTATCATTCGACGGAAAAAAATTTCGCTAATTCCGAATATGTATATACCTCAACATCACCTTAGATGTCGCTTAAACCAAATAGCCTTTCACCCCTCGATATGCTTTTAT
This sequence comes from Lymantria dispar, assembly GCA_032191425.1. Taxonomy (NCBI): domain Eukaryota; kingdom Metazoa; phylum Arthropoda; class Insecta; order Lepidoptera; family Erebidae; genus Lymantria; species Lymantria dispar. The sequence continues at coordinate 9,746,874 of CM063460.1, read as the reverse complement.
ATCCTTTAGTCTTTTTTTATAACATTCACGGGCAAGATAGGGAGTGGTGAATTGTATTTTTATTCTGTCACCACACGAAATCTCCATTATCGGAGGCATTTTTGTCAAACTAAACCATGCTTAGCTAGATTGGTACTTTTATTTCAACTTTTTCTCTTACAGTAATATTAACTGGCCAATTTGTAAGTCATCTTTTACGACAACAAGACTTGGATAGGTGCATGATTACTCCATCAGCACTAACTAATTTCCCGGTTTTATTCGATATAATGTTGCTTTTGGTTAAATTACAATTTTCTTATGCGGGCTATTGTCTGCACACATGCCGACTTGTTTCGTTCAGGGTGACTAAAGGGCAGTGCGCGGTTCCATAATCCACTGTATTCTTCTCTATCGCCATTGGGGTGACTACTGGTATCAAATAGGTACTTGACGTGCGTAGCCAACTCTATTGGTCATATTGCTTAAGAAACGTACATTATCTATACCAATATTATAAAGAGGAAAGATTTGTATGTAAGTATGTTTGTAACGAATTGGCTCCAAAACTACTGGACCGATTTCCAAAATTCTTTCACCAATGGAAAGCTATAATATCAGGGAGTAACATAAGCTATATTTTATCCCGGTATTCCCACGTAAAGGGGACCTACGCGGGTAAGGCAACTGAAACCGAAGCGAAGCGAGGGCGAGTTACTAGTTCCGTAATAAAAATCTTTTTTTTTGTGTTAACTCCAGATTGTAATCTATTTCTGTCATTTTTTATCGAGATTTGTTTAGCTATTCTGGCGTGATTTAGTAAGTAGGTACCTACTTAAGCATCTATCGATTCGAACTTTCACATATACACCTACATAATTATTACTGTAGCAAATATCCATACTAATATTATAAATGCGAAAGTAAGGATGTGATGATGACTATAATATCAGGGAGTAACATAGGCTATATTTTATCCCGGTATTCCCACAGGAACGGGAACTACGCGAGTTTAAGCGACTGAAACCGAAGCGAAGTGAGGGCGGGTTGCTAGTAAGTAATAAAATCACGTAAATATTAATTCTCCTCATGGCTCATATACGCGTTACTGCTGCATTCGAGAGAAGGTAAGTTGGCCTACTGTACCACACTGGCCAGACGATTTGGCATAAGGTTTCTTTTTAGTTTTTTTCTTCCTTCCTTCTTCGTTTAGACTGAAAGATGATGTTGATGACGTTTAACGTAATCACACTTTTGCCCCAATAAAGACGCTTATCATTATGTCGCGTAGAAGACATACGTCACTGATAAAAGTATGATGTTATCATCATCTCAGCTCATATAAGTCCCACTGCTGGGCTAGAGCCTCGTTCATAATAGGAGGCAAATTGACCAACTATACCTACTACCCTGTTCAGACTGATTGGTAGAGTTTTATTTCGAGTTTACCTTCTCTTGAATAGGTAGGTATATGTTATCTTTTTTTTTGGATCTAATCCCACCACACATTCCCACCATTGTAACTCCTGAAAGCCAGGATCCACAATGGTCGCCGTATAAGACACCGAGGAAACGCTTTAAATTGTCTTGAGACCCGCAACAAATTTAATTAGAAAAGAAAAACAAGAGGAGTTGGGCAAGATTCCACTTCCCTACTATGCAAAGCGGGTGACATCAAGCAAAGTAGCCTACTTTGCTAATAAGCCAGTAAATTTTAAGTACAACAATGTACAATATATGTTATCTACATACTGTAATCCCTTAGTCGTTTTTTACGACACCCATGGATAAGAAACGGGATGGTGATTTGTATTCTTGTTCCGTCACCATATGGAACATTAATTACTTTACAGTAAAATTCCTTCAAAACGCGATACCATTAAAGGTCAATTTGCGAGTACTTGTATAAGTACTGTCACTTATCTTAAAAAGCAGTAAGATAATGTTATTGTATTGTCTCATAAACAAATGTGTCGAAGTATAAATTATGTCCTCTGACTATAATACGAACGGGCATTAACCTCAAAAGATTATTATCTACGCATTTATGCGTAATTAAAAATGTGTGTATACTTACGTACACACACATTCGTTACGTTTCTTTGGTGTAACAAGATAAAAGTCTTTTTAAAAATTTTATTTTTCGCGTTTGTAGGATGAAAGTTTTATCATAACGCATTATCTAGTTGACATTTGTGTCAAAATATTGACTTCGGGGTGTCAACTTTTCATGACGATATACGCTCGCATCGTAAAAATTAACCCTCAGCATTTGTACATGTCAGAAATGCCGTATTGTGGTGAAATAAGAATACAATTCGCCAGCGCTTTTCTGGCCTAACGGTGTCGTAAAAAGACTAAGCTATTTATTATTCATGTAACATGTATGCAAGAGAAGGAAAACATAGAATAGAATCCTATACTGTCACAACTAACCAGGGTGGTATAGTGGGTAAACTTTTCTCCTCTTCTGCCTCCTATTCAGTAAGAGGAAAATTGAAAAACTCGAGCCTTTTGCGCTGATTTTGTAACCAAGCGATAGATTCCCTGTGCAGTAACGAAACAAGCGTCTTCTACGTCATCATGCGAAATATTGATAAAAAAAAGAGCATGCGTACTAAGTACGCATGTCAAAAGTGAAACTTCTTTGGTGCCACGTGTTTGAGGTCAAAATTAAAAAAAAAATTGCATCAACAATCAACACTTGCTTTAAACACGTGTATTAAACACATCATCATCATCTTGCTCTTATCCCAATTACTTGGGGTCGACGCAATATGTCATCTGTTTTGACATATTGCACAAAGTTTCGGCAATGAATTTTATGACCGGCCGCCTGCCTGACGTCAACCCTCCTTGGGAATGTAATCGTTGACCCAAATGGTACCAGATGGAGTTGGTCCGGGTCAATCTAGGGCTCTTAGTCGTCTTTTACGACACCCACGAGCAAAGCAAGGGTTGGTAGTATTCGAAGCCGCTACCACACACACATGTATTAAACACATACTAACATAAATACGTAGAGCGTTCGGAACTGGAACAAGAAATAGATATATTGACTCTATCCCACTAAGCAGGCGCATACATATGGACAATGCTTAGTAGAGGATAGTGGGGACGCTACGCGAATGTGTTCTATCTCATTCTCTCGCCAGCTGAATCCCATACATTTACGTATTTATGTCTCTATGGACTCACTTTTTCGTTTCATCGAGTTTGAAATCACAACGATACCAATAACTATACCAATGCGTCAGACTAGCGCGGTTTAGTAGGTTAAGTTCCTTTCTTTTGTGGAGGAGGCTCAAGGCCAACAGTGGGACGTATAGCAGCTGATATGGAAATACATAAATATTACAGAGTCACTCATTGTTTATAAATTAACTTTTTATAGTCACCATTATCAACGTCTCGGCCTAAATATGTTCTGCCGAGCTCGAAATGACCTAACACATGTTATTTTTGGATATAAATTAATTAATTGATTTTGAATTAAATTTTGGGCAGCTACATAAATAAATAACATTTAAGTGTCTGTTTATTTTTATTAGTTTTATTTCCTGTATGCATGTATGTATCTATGTGTGTAACGGAATCTTTGAACGTCATTTTGCTACACTTTGAACGAACAGCTTATATTTAAACTTAGCACACTCGTCAAAGGCCCATGACAATGCAATAATTCGATCAAAATAGGCGAATATTCTGATTAGATTCGCCAGGATTTAGAAATTTCTAATCGTATCCTTTGCATAAGAGCAAGTGAGATAGAGCTAGTGTGCGAACTACGCATGCGCGAAATTCAAAACTTCTATAATTCGGGCTGTCAGCTTGTAAGCGTGTTATTTTATTTTTTTTAAACTATAATTTTCTATTATTCCTTTATTTGAGGATATGATAAGTTGTTTTTTTTTTTCAAAAGACAACATCCTGCACTAAGGCGTATTACATTGCATCGCACAAAGTGATGTCCTGCGCGGGATATAAACTACGACACTTGCACAGTGTACCTTAATCACTACGCCATCTGTGCAGTCAAAGTTGTTCATAAAGGTTTCCAGAACATTCTATAATAACATTAAGAGCAATAGCAATGAAAGTTAACTCCAAGTAGACAATATTAGGCAATAGTTACGCAATCAGATATAAAGGTATTTCATTTAATAATAGTAATTGAACACAGTCAGTGAGCAAGGCTTTCAACATTTTAACAGAAGATGCACAGATGGCGTAGTGGTTTAACATACCGATCTATATACCATGTCGTGGGTTTGAATCTCAGGTAGGACGATACTTTGAAGCAGAGTCTGTGGGTGACTGGACCGGGGAGTTAGTCCGTCACCCGCCAAGACGCCCACCGCGCGAGGAAAGACCGACGTCCTCCCCGAGGAGGGACGTCGATCGAGGAGAGGGTACTCCTCAAGGGGTAATCCGTCGGGCCGACCACTGACGTCAAGTCACCCTGGTCCGGTGGTCAGTCCAACGACGAAGATGACGTGTCACGGGTGGGTTACGGGTGTGCGTGCTTACGCCCCTCTGTCGCCCCGGACGGAGTGGAGCGAGGAGTGCGCCGACCGTAAAAAAAAAGGATTAAAATAGGAATATAACATCCATGCAAGAGAAAGTAATTTCGAAGCAGAACCCTATACCAACCCGTCTGATCACCATGATCCGTAGGTCAATTTTCCTCGTATTATAAAGGAGGCGCGAACCCGATAGTGGGATGTTTAGCGCTCACACGATGGAAGTCCCTTGCAATACAAGGATAATTTCCTTAACGCAGGATGAAATTGCTGCAAATCACGGGTGTAATACATAACTCTCAAGTCATCATCATCATTCATCATCATTTCAGCCTATTGCCATCCACTGCTGGACGTAGGCCTCCCTCATCTTACGCCACAATGTGCGGTCCTGTGTCGCCTGCATCCAACGACGCCCAACGACTTTCACTAGGTCATCGGTCCACCTAGTGACGGGGCGTCCTACACTGCGTCGTCTGATACGTGGTCGCCACTCGAGAACCTTTCTTCGCCAGCGGTTGTGGGTTCGTCGAGCGATATGGCCTGCCCATTGCCACTTCAGCGTGCTAATTCTTCGTGTGATGTCGGTTACACCCGTTCTTCTGCGGATTTACGTATTCCGGATTTTATCTCGGAGAGAAAAAAAGCTCTTAAGTACCTATAATGGCTCAACATGTTTTACTACAAAAGCGATGGATAAGGGATAACTCCATATAGCAAAGATGCAAATATTGAGATGGACGTGCGGCGTAACGAGAATGGATAAGATTAGGATTGAACGTGTAAAAGAAACTTGGCAAGTTGTGCCATTGACTGAAAAGTTAGAGAGTGAACGCCTGCTGTGATATAGACATTTCATGAGACGGAATCAAAGTAATATTGTGAGGCAAGTAATGTTAAAGACTTTAGGGGCAAGGAAAGACTGAAGAAAAGAAGGATTACGTGAAGCATGGCATGGATAGAAAGGGAGTAAAGGTAGTGATGACGTTTGATACGGTTGTGCGGAAGAAGAATACATATTGCGTCGACCCCTAATAATTGGAATAAGATGAAGACTTAGAATAATAACGTATAGAAGGTAAGTTCGCGCACAAAAAGTGCTTACGCCGCTTAAGAGCTTACGCCGGAACCGTTCCGTAATGTATAAGTCATTATACTGCACGTACGTACGCAACTCTTAAAAAATAAATAGGTAATTTTGACGGTTTGTGCATTCAAATGGTGTCATAACACATTTGAAAAGCGTTGAGAGGAAGCCTCCACCCGGGCTGGGCGTAATTTGCTACGCCGACGATACACTCGTCACAGCCCGGGGTGGGACGCTAGAGGAGGCGGCACGCCTGGCAACTCTCGGCACCGAGGAGATTGTCAGGCGGATCGAAGCGTTGGGGTTGAGGGTGGCCCTGGAAAAGACGGAGGCCCTTTTGTTCCATGGCCTCCGTACCGCCGGGCCACCCGCCGGCGCTTCGATCACCGTGAAGTCGGTTACCATCAGCATTCAGGCCCACATGAAGTACTTGGGCCTGGTGCTCGACGGGCATTTTTGGTTCCGGGAGCATCTCCATCGACTTGTTCCCCGGCTTGTCGGCGCGGCGTCCGCCCTTTCGCGGCTGATGCCGAACGTGGGCGGACCCAGCGCTACGTGCCAACAGCTGTACGTGGGGGTGATCCGGTCGATGGCCCTGTACGGCGCACCGGTGTGGGCGGGGTCCCTGACCGTCCGGCTGAGGGCCCTCTTGAGGCGACCACAGAGGGTCATGGCGATCAGGGCCATACGTGGTTACCGCACGGTGGCGACGGAGGCAGCGTGCCTCCTGGCCGGAACCCCCCCGTGGGACCTGGAGGCGGAGATGCTCGCCGACATTTATCGGTGGGTGTCGGAGACGCGCGCCCGCGGCGGTATGGTCTCCATCAAAGAGGTCACCGCCTGGCGGGTCGACGCCCGCCGGGAAGTAATTGCCCGTTGGGCAGTCCGGCTGGAGAGTCCTCGGTACGGTGTCAGGACCGTCGAGGCCTTCCGGCCGGTGCTGATGGAGTGGTTAGAGCGGACGCACGGGGTGCTTTCCTTCCGACTGGTGCAGGTGCTTACGGGGCACGGTTGCTTCGCGAAGTACCTGCACAAGATTGTCAGGAGGGAGAGCACACCGTCCTGCCACCACTGCAATTGCGACGAGGACACAGCGCAGCACACGCTCGAGGTGTGTGCTGCGTGGGAGGGGGAGCGCCGTGAACTCGTCGCGATTATCGGTGCCGACCTGACGCTGCCGACCATCGCCAGGGAGATGCTCGACAGCGTCTGGAACTGGGACGCGGTCGCCGCCTTCTGTGAGGCCGTAATCTCACGGAAGGAGGCGGCGGATCGTGTGCGAGTCCGCGTGGAGTCGTTCCTCGCGCACACGGTCCACCGCCTCCTTCCGCGAAATATAAAAGAGGGTTAAGGGTCTCAAACCGCATATACATTTCCACTTTATTACCCGAAATGGTTCGATGGAGAATGGCCAGCTGGCTAAGGAATAAGGGTTAGCACATATACCAACGCATACAGCATGAAAATCATAAAAATTGATCTACTATAAAAAAATTAAGGAAATTGACCTACTACCTATACCACGCTGGTAAGACGTGTTGGTTCAGTGTTTTATACCGAGTTATCCTTCTCTTGCTGTTATATGCATATTCTATCATTTCTATCAGTTAGTCGTCTTTTACGACATCCACGGCCAAGAAAGGGGTTGGTGGATTGTATTCTTACTCGGTCACCACACGTAAAAATAATAACCTTTATCTAAAGCAGTGTTTCCCAACCTTTTTAGGCTATGCCCCTTAAAATTTCTGAAATTATTATGCCCCGCCATAATAATTTTAGAAATGTTAAGGTGGGGCATCGAGACGACTTTAATCCTTTCGGTTAATGTCGTGTCCTGTCCATATTTAAATGGCCCCCCTTAACTATCAAATTGCCCCCCTGTGGGGCGTGGGCGCTTGTTGGGAAACACTGATCTAAAGTGTCCGTTCTAAAGACAATTATTGTACTTTAAATAACACCGCCATCTATCGTCGTTATATAGTACTTGATACAGTTTAACAAGATTGTGTTATTGTAAGCACTCGAGTCCACTTAGTTGCTACTTGAACCGTAGCGACGCTGGACAATACAAAGCGCCATCATAGAGTTAACGGCAAATATTTGAACTAAAATAAAAAAACGCCTATTCCTATTGTAAAGACATATCCCGGTGAAAATATAAATGTGAAAAAGGTAGCCAGCAAGTTTAATATTATATATCACAATACTATGATATAAATGGATGCCAAGATCTGCATATTATCCTGAAATGTATTTATTAGAAAAACGTATGATATTCTTAGGTTACCTAATTTAAATCCGCGTCTGATGCCGCCCTGGCAGAGGCTGCGGGTGACCAGACCGGGGATTTATTCCGGCACCCACGGAGAGGTTAGCCTCGCGATGGCGAGACGGGAGACCCTAGTCTTTCGGGGTATTCCGTCGGGCCGACCACTGAAGTCAAAGGAACTGCACCTCTGGTCGGCCCAACGACGAAAGCGACGTGCTATATGGGTGATTTACGGGACCGCGCGCCGCGCCCCTGTCGCCGGGTTGCTAGTATAGTCATAATTTTGTAACCTAACTGTGGAAATGTTTACATAAAACAAATAACTTATTTTCTAATGATGACATAATTGCGTTTATATTTTTTTAGTTTATAAGTTATGAAGGGGTCAAAAGTGGTTTGAAATAATTCGTGTAAATATATGTAAGTACTTACATCAGCGCGGTCTTTGTTTGAACTTGTTTGACTCGCTGCCGTCAGTGGCGTAACTATACTGTTCGAGGCCTGTGGCAAATTTATCGGACCCCCAAATATATAAGGAAGCTAAACAGACAATAATAGTATTTATGTTGGGAGTTGGGATTCTCCTCTGACCGGGGGCCCCTTCCGAATGGGGGCCCGTGGCAATTTGCCGACTTGCCACCCTGTAGTCACGCCACTGGCTGCCGTGTACCTAACTAGGTATTTTTCTTGAGGAAGTAGGTAACTTATATTTTTGATGAATTAGATTATTGACCTCGTAGATAATATTGATGCATGAGAAGGACAACTTGAAGCCCTATGCCAACACATCTGACTAGCGTGGTATGGTCCAATTTCCTCTTAAAATGGAGGCAGCCCGTGCACAAAAATGGGACGTAGGTATGTGACTGAGATGACGATGATGATGATGATGAAATAGTTGATCTCATTAATTCTTTGTTTGTTCACAAAGTAGATAACTTTGTGTTTTGAAAAACTTTCGCAACAAAAGATTTATTTCTTTATAGTGGTGTGTAGATTTTTAAAAAGAAAAAGATGATAGGTATATGGTATACCTAATGATAGATGATGCTTATTTTCTTCCAAAAACAAGGACTTGGTGCTAATAGTCCGCCGAGATATCAATAAAAAGAACAGTACGGCATGCTAGGGAGTCTTCCTCTCTATAAGATGTTTTGGCCAGGGTGTGATTTAGCCTCCGCCGCTGACTACTGGGGCTGCCGCCGGCGACTGGGGTGGCGTAGGCGCGAATATCTGCGCCTCATGCCGCCCTAGCCGAGGCCGCGGGTGACGTGACCGGGGAATTAGTCCGTCACCCGCCGAGAGGCCGACCGCGTGAGGAAAGACCGACGTCCTCCCCGATTACGTCGGTCGATGGAAGGGTACCCCAAATAGGTGGTATTCCGTCGGGCCGACCACTGATGACAAGTAACCCTGCTCCGGTGGTCGGCCTAACGACGAAGGCGACGTGCATCGTGGGTGGGTTGCGGGTGTGCGTGCTTACGCCCCTCTGTCGCCCCGGACGGAGTGGTGCGAGAAGCGCGCCGACCGCAACCCACCTCAAAAAAAAGGGTGTGATTTAGCCTATCAAACTAAAATGCATATATTCCTGTTCTGACAAAAGTTTGAGAGGAACCTTGGACAGCCAAGAATTAATTACAGTCGCCTTAGCATACTGTCAGATAGCGACTTTATTCTAAACTAGCAGCGCCCTGCGGTTTTACACACATAGTTCCCCTTTCCGTAGGAGTATCGGGATAAATTATAGACTATTTGTTATTCTCATATGTAAGCTATATTTTTGTGAAATTTCATCAAAATCCATTCAGTAGCTTTTGCGTGAAAAAGAAACAAACATACTCACATACATACAAACTTTCGTGTTTATAATATTAGTATGATATAAGTTAAAAAAAATCATCATATAGGCTCATATCATCATCATCATCATTCCACCTATCTGCCTACTGCTGGACGTAGACCTCTATTATATTTCACCACAAAGTGAGGACCTGTGCCTCCTACATCCAACGATGCCCAGCAATTTTCACCAAGTCGTAGGTCCACCTAATGGGAGAGCGTTCGACACTGAATCGTCCGATACGTTATCGCCACTCAAGAACCTTTCTGCCCTATTGGGTACCTAGTTAATTATAAATATCTGTAATAACGATGACTTGTTGGATGTGAGACATCTTAGTCTGTCTGTGACCATGAACGCTGCAAACGTCGGGTAATCAAAAACTAAATACAAATGCGATAAAATCCGTAAAGAAGTTTTATTTACAATGTACAATACTCGCTTAAACATCAGAATTCATTATTTAAGGACAAATATACCAAGAAGCTCCGTGTAGTGACGGAGTAAGAATACAATTCACCACCCCCTATCTTACCCGTGGGTGATCGTACGAGACGACTAAGGGATATAAAACGCATATAACTTCTCTTTGCGAGAGAAGGAAAACTCGAAATTAAACCCTATACCAACACGTCTGACCAGCGTGGGATAGTAGGTCAATTACCCTTCCATTATGGAGGAGGCCCGAGCCCAATAGTGGGACGTATATGGGCTGAGATGATGATACCAAGAATACACCAAAAAGATTGGTATATATTTTATAACTACTCAACAATAGATGTCGCTGACTATTCGAATGGAGAATAATTTATTTATATATATCGCCATCTATAAATAAGTAGCTGGTATTTCTCAAATTATTGATTGAGAAATTTACATATTTATTTCGTAAATTATTCATAGTTTTGTGTATTTAATTAATAAAGTTACGAGTTTTATGCCACTGGATCAGAACTACTGTTTTACGGCACTTATAAGACTAACTACTATGGTCAACGTTAAATAACCTTATATCCTAACTTTAGAAATTGTATCCTTACGGACTATGATGTTCAGATTTCAGTCGCCAAATAAAAGAATAATCATCATCATCGTCACAGCTCATATACGTTCCACTGCTGGACTCGAGTTTCCTCCATAACGAGAGGGAAATCGACTACTATAGCAGTGGTCAGATGGGAAACTTACGCCAGGTTTTATTCCGAGTTTTCGTCTCTTGTATGAATATTATCTGTATATTATAACCCCTTAGTCGTCTTTAACGACACCCACGGGCAAGAAAGGGGGGTAGTGAATTGTATTCTTACTCCATCACCATACGGAAAAAAATAATATTCTGCTTATTAAACTAGAAAGTCGACCTCAATATGATCGGAACACTAAACACTACAAAAATATAACCTAACCAGCAGTGCCCTGCGGTTTTATCCGCATAGTTCTCTTTCCCATAAAAATATCGAGATAAATTATAGCCTATGTATTATTCTGATATCTAAGCTATATTAATGTGAAATTTCATCAAAATCCATTCAGTAGTTTTTGTGTGAAAGAGCAACAAACATCCTCATATTCATACAAACTTTCGCGTTTATAATATTAGTAGGATGTTTGTAATAAAAAAAAATATCACAAAGAATGATCTAAGATGTTTGTCCCATCACCCAAAAGGTGTGTCACGACAAAATACTTTTTTACATCCAATTATGGTGCTTATGCCTGGGTAATAAGGGTAGTATCAGTTTAGGTCATCGGGGTGAAGTCGTGACCATGACATGACATTAAAAAGATTCGTCGGAGTATACCTTGAGGGAATGATCACTACGATGTCCACTTTCATCATATCTATAATAATTATTTCTGAGATTTACGTATGTACGTTTAAGTATGTTCCACTATTGGGCTTAAGCCTCCTCCACAATAGGAGGGAAATTGACATACTATAAACGCTGGTCAGACGTGTTGGCATAGAGTTTTAATTCGACCACTGACGACAAGTCACCCTGCTCAGCGGTGGTCAGCCCAACGACGAAGGTGACGTGAGTACGGGTGGGTTATGGGCCCGCGCGCTATCCTTTCGTCGCCCCGGACAGAATGGACCACGTGCGCGCTTACCATAGCCCACCCATTAAAAAAAGAATTTTAATTCGACTTTTCCTTCTCTTGTATAGATGTTATATCCATATTTTATCCAATAGTCGTCTTCTACGACTCCCACGGGCATATAGGGGTTATAAGTTTGATATCGATGTCTGTCTGTCTGTGAAATCGTAGCTCTCAAACGGATGGACCGAATTTGATGCAGTTTTTTTCGTTTGAAAGTCAGTTTTCTTGCGGCTGATTCTTAGCTATGTTTGGTTAGTAGCTTTTTTATTATTTTAGTTTGTGTCGAGTGTTATTCAAAATATCCAATTTTATTACGGATTTTTTCGCGTTTGCAACACTTAACAGCGTTCATACTCACAGATGGACTAAGATGTCACACGTTCAAGAAGTCATCGTTATTGTAGTGTTATTATATTTAATTAACCATCATTCCATCCATTCTATTGGCGTTTAATGTTTAATTAAATAATGAAATTTAATCAAAGAGTATAATATCATAATCGTGCTCTGTTTGGGTCTTGGCGTTCGCTGTTGATCTTTTTTCATTGCAAACAGTTTGAAACGAGCAAACAGTACATCTGAAGGTAAGTGATGCCGCCGCTCATGGACCTATGCTAGGCCGTTGCCTATCGTGAAGAAAGTGAATGGAGTGTAATGCATCAATTACAGTCGCCTTAGCCACCTAAACCCACCACACGCAAACACCCTCAGAAAATTGGGCTGCCGGTTCTGTCGCTCACCGAACGAAGCGCAGTAATAAATTGACACAACTTGGATATCGATTTTCTGCTCAGTGTGGTACTACCCCGGACGGACCAGCCAGCGGCTGTAGACAGACAACTGTTAACAGTGGGTCCTACCACAATAACGTGGTTTTGGTGTTATGTAACTGTTGTTCCCCATTCTCCTGGTTATTCCTCAGCCAGTTTTTATAACTCCCATGAACAACCTTTTAAATCACCATAAGTGTTTTTTTTCACACAACTGTAATTAATTTTTAACATGAGTTATAATTTTTTAACAAATTGAATGTATCCAAAAATAGTGTTAGAAAAAAAACCATTCACATTTTAACATTAATTTATCCATATTTAATTTAACCCTTAAAGTTATTTTGTATAGTATTATATACATCAACTTAAAAAAAATATTATGAAATATCTACTGATTTTATTTGCATTGTTTCATTACGAATCTCAATTCTGAACCTTTAGTTTTAAGTAAAAATTACTAGTACTATTCTTTGGTGAATTTATGTCAGTGGTGGAAAATAACGAACAACCCTTGGCTAGTAGTTATAATTGAGGTAAGTTTTCTTTTGTTTTCGCGATTTTATTACTTATTATTTGTAGGTAATGCATAAATCCTAAAAGGAAATAATTATTATAACAGTTTTATTATATAAATGATTTGTAAATTATCATATCTGGTATATATTTACTCACACGCACCCATGTATCATGTATACATTGCTACAAACGCTACTACATTTATCTGTATAGTATATATGGGCGCATATTGCCCTCTATCGGCAATATTTGTAAATTGTTGATGTATGTGTTATCAATTATAGTTATAAACGTGTTTGAAATATTTGCAACTAATATTTAAATAATTATTTGTAGTAACAACACTATTTATCATGCTATGACATTTAAAAGACACTTTTTGAATGTATTTCTAGATATATTTGATTTAGTTGTTTAAATATTTATATAGTTGATTAAATTAAAATCGATTAGAGTTAATGTAATTATTTGTAACCATATTTAGTTGTTTTTACACAATAAATATTGCAATTTATTTCTAGTTACAGCGCCGTCTGTTGAACAATATATGAGAACAATATTTCCTTTAATTACATTAATGTAAATTATGTAAAATTGACTATTTGGAATTATGTTAAATGCATTAGAATATTTATCATTATTATTTAGCTATATGCCGATAGTCATTTAATAGTTGTTTTATTTGTTTGTTATAAAAAGTAATTGTAGTTGCTAAGACTAGACCGTTTCATTGTAAAGCGGAGGTTATAAAAACATTGTAAGATTAGAATAGAGGACAGTTTTACTTCACTCACTGCTCCGGCAATAACTTGTAATAAATACAGTGACTACATAGTGATCGTTTTACTATCGACATCAATATTCCTGGCTCAACGCCGACAGCAGCGGTGGGATCACAGCCCCAAAACTCTTCAAGATCTACGGATGACCTTCACTATGGAGCAAATGATGGATCTCCTGACCTCGATTACAAAATACTGCTGCAACAACAGCTGCGAGAGCCGCATTTTCTACGGAGGCTACAATGTAACGGCGGCACCAAAATTTTTATCTACCGCCGTTCAAACCCCGACGAGAGATCGCATCGATAATCATCGACATCGCGGACTGGTGGGCAAATGTTAACGAGACGATCATGGCTTTCAACATATAAGCCGCAAGAAGCAAGAATGGAAGCTATTCTTGAACTCAACGGTATGGCAGACACATGGGCGCTTCAATCAATTACATGGCAACAAGTGGAAGATGACATCGTTACAACCTTCGGCAAGGAGTTCCGGTATGCTGGCTACGTCCCGTGGTGGCGCAGCTGCACCTCTGCACAAGCTGACAGTTACGCAGACTACGCTACAACGGGCCGGGCTCTGCTCAAACGTTCGAGACGTGAGGCTACGGACTCTGAGGTGATCGACGCCGTAATAACAGGTATTTATCTTGAATTAATAAGATCTGAGCTATTGCGAAACACGCCTGGATTTTGTCTAGGCTCGTGTTTGTTTTGTTAACTTTAACTGTCTGAAGGCGACGCCGGGGGTTTCACCGGTGTGCAGGCGGTGAAAGGTGAGTTATGTAATGACTATTGACGCCAAAAAGTACTGATGTGTTGAATAACTAGCAACCCACCCTAGCTTCGCCTGTTTTAGTAGTTTTTACTCGCGTAGTTCCCGTTCTCGTGGGAATACCGGAATAAAATATAGCCTAGTTTACGCCCTGATATTATAGCTTTCCATTGGTGAAAGAATTTTTGAAATTGGTCCAGCGGTTTTGAAGATTACCCGGAACAAATAGACAGACAAAAAATTTTTAATCTGTATTTTGGGCATAGCTGTCGTGCAGGTGACCGCGTGAGCGTGAAAAAAGCCATTTTGACATTACAGACACTCTATTTTTATTTATTGGTATAGATATTGACTAATAATAATAGTAAACAGCACGGGACATTTAAAAATGATAAGGCTCGTATTTGACACCTAGTTCTGGTGACATGAGCGCGGGAGTGCGCGAGAACCTCTCCCCGCGCGACCAATTACCCCGCGCGCCAGTTACCCCGCGCGCACTTGCATAGCAACAATAGAATGCCTACTACATATTTACAATTATTGAATGATTCTTATTTTGAATAATTCGCGTCGCTTACACTGTCTAGTAATTGTGTTAACTGTAATAACCTAGGACCTTTTTGTGATGTAAATAGAAGCTTCTACTTATCACGCTTGCAGAGTCCTTGATTTATAACTTTCATAACCTCTTTAATACGACTAAGTTTATAGTATCGTTTTTTGCTATAGAAAATGCCATAGTGAAAATAATTATTTCCGTAAGCAAATCGATAATTTATGGTTAACTAACAATCGGACTATTATTTTTTACTTCTAGAGATCGCATTATCACAAGGTAATTTTCAATAGCTTAATCCATACTGGTGTTGATTGTTCTCCGATCCGAAATAAGTTTACTGGTTTCGATTCCGGGCAAACGCCAGATCGTTGTTGCTTGTATTACAACCAAAGTTAGTTTCCATGACGTGTCGAGGTAGAATTGGTTACGACATTATTAGTGCTGTTTGGTATTACCGTAAGTCTTAAAAGAGGGTATATATAGAAAACTGTAACTGCTGATAAATGAAGCCTCCATGCTATCTATAACTTTGATTTTAACTTCAATCTAAAAACTATTCAATATTGTTTTAAGTTACATGATGTTCTCAAGCTTTAAATCTAGTTTCATACTCTGCAACTGTGTATCGCAAATAAAGGCCAGTGCGTTAACAATAAAACTAAAAGGCTGATTAAATAGTTCAACGCAGACCCTATAGATTATCACCTCTATAACGCTATGAAAATGAGATAAGCTGCCTTCACTTTAAATATCACTAAATGCTCAAAAGTCCTCGCGTAGTTCAGTATGCGAACCATGTGCGTTGAAATAAATACCGCTCGTGAGCTGAAGACGCTAGACTTCGTATAAAGCTATTAAGCATTGCCGTCACTTCTTAGGTGGTCAATTATTTAAAGTGGTAACTGATTATGTTGTAACTGAAATTCACTTAAGATTTCAAGGCAAGGCAGAAAGAGCACACTCCAGGAGTGCATAACTGGTAGCATTTCTTTAAAATTTTTAGTTTAAAGTAGACTATCGAAAGGGTGACTGCTTGGTTAATATAGATTATAGTCTTAATCTGTGTTAAGTAAACCATATGCTCTAAAACGAAGTAATTGTTTATCTCGTCGTAAATTCATCCACTCTTGACCATACTTGGCTTCATGTAGGGCAGAAGAGTGATCCTTCAATAAAGGAGATTGACTCTGACAGTAGTCTATACTTTATGTCATTTAACAAGATATTGCTGCTGAGCCATAATGTTCAAATAGTATCGTTTCACGTAATTACCGTTAGAAACTCGTGTTACGATCACACTGCACTGCACAGATGACGTAGTGGTTAAGATATCGTGCCAGTGTCGCGGGTTCGAATCCCGCGCAGGACAACTCTGTGCGATCCATAAATTTTTGTTCTAAATTTGGATCTAATTTGTTTCCATTAATGTGTTTATTACCTCCACCGCAATATAAGGACTATTGCGAGACTACCACAACTTTTGTTGCGAAAAGGTACTGGCGAACAATATTGGTACCCGAATATGTTCGAAAATTTGTGAAGAATTGTGTTAGTTAACATTCGTAAAGCTGAAATCGGGCGTAAAACAATCTACTTCCAATCTATAAAATTGCAATATAATTTTCATACTATGTTCGCTGACATTACAGGCTACATTCATGGCGGACGTCATCAGCCAGAATACGCATTTGTCTTTATAGTAGTTTACACTAAAGACGTCACAATCGGCTATGAGGTCTTTTGTGAAGTTGTGACTATATTTGGAACTCGTCTCTTCTTATAATAATGAATAAATACGGTATGGAATATACCTTGTGGCTAAGGGAACTAGTAGAGCAAATGGTTAAGTGGGACTAGTTGTGAAAATTATCAAAGATATTAATGTCTGTACTTGAGCTTGATAAACCATGCCACAGTGCTATTTGCGATTTCCAGTTGGCTATAAACTGCAATATTACTGGGAGTATTGTTTGGCAAAATATTGACCGCCGCTTATTAAGATTTTGCAGGTAAATTACGACGAACGAACAAAAGATTTAACGTCTGTACGATGAGGATGGACGAGCGGTCTTTTCCGAGTTAATTGATTTAACAAAGATTGAGCCAAAATAAATGTATTTTTTGGCAATTTTGTTCTCGTGCATCGTCACGATCGACGCACTCTCTTCGAGGGTCTCATGGCACTTTAGGAGGTATTGCCTAATGACCGATACATGTTAAAGCATAATTATCTCCGCGGATGTGATGTAAGTATCGCTAGCCATGACTTTTATGACCAGCGCCTGTTGCAGACTGATTTTTTTTGATCACAGCAATGCCGTATGGGCGGGTGAATATTAAATTTGAAACAAATAACTTTTTATTTTTCCTATCCAAACCATCCTTCCTAAAGCGCTGGCTGGCCACCATGCGTATCCTTACACCTGGTCTTGTTGGCTAGATCCCAGGATGGGTGATGCCTTATGGTTGGCTATATCCCGTATGGGTGATGCCTTATGGTTGGCTAGATCCCGTGGTGGTGATGCCTTATGGTTGGCTAGATCACAGGATGGGTGATGCCTTATGGTTGGCTAGATCCCGTATGGGTGATGCCTTATGGTTGGCTAGATCCCGTGGTGGTGATGCCTTATGGTTGGCTAGATCCCGTGGTGGTGATGCCTTATGGTTGGCTAGATCCCAGGATGGGTGATGCCTTATGGTTGGCTAGATCCCGTGGTGGTGATGCCTTGTGGTTGGCTAGATCCCTTGGTGGGTGACGCCTTAACAGCGCAAGGGACGCGCTGGAGTCAGTATGGCCGTATGGGCGCATATTGCCCTCTATCGGCAATATTTGTAAATTGTTGATGTATGTGTTATCAATTATAGTTATAAACGTGTTTGAAATATTTGCAACTAATATTTAAATAATTATTTGTAGTAACAACACTATTTATCATGCTATGACATTTAAAAGACACTTTTTGAATATATTTCTAGATATATTTGATTTAGTTGTTTAAATATTTATATAGTTGATTAAATTAAAATCGATTAGAGTTAATGTAATTATTTGTAACCATATTTAGTTGTTTTTACACAATAAATATTGCAATTTATTTCTAGTTACAGCGCCGTCTGTTGAACAATATATGAGAACAATATTTTCTTTAATTACATTAATGTAAATTATGTAAAATTGACTATTTGGAATTATGTTAAATGCATTAGAATATTTATCATTATTATTTAGCTATATGCCGATAGTCATTTAATAGTTGTTTTATTTGTTTGTTATAAAAAGTAATTGTAGTTGCTAAGACTAGACCGTTTCATTGTAAAGCGGAGGTTATAAAAACATTGTAAGATTAGAATAGAGGACAGTTTTACTTCACTCACTGCTCCGGCAATAACTTGTAATAAATACAGTGACTACATAGTGATCGTTTTACTATCGACATCAATATTCCTGGCTCAACGCCGACATATACTATACATGGGCCGACCACTGATGTCAAGTGACCCTGCTCCGGTGGTCGGCCCAACGACGAAGGCGACGTGGTTTTCAGGTGGGTTGCGGGAGTTGCGTGCTTAAGCCCCTCTGTCGCCCCGGACGGAGTGGTGCGGAGGCGCGCCGACCGCAGCCCACCCACAAAAAAAAAAGGTAGTAAGTATACTATACATTGCCACTAATGCTGCTACGAGGAATTAACAGATTTTGTTTGATATTTCGTTTGGCTTTTATTTGAGTGAAGCTTGGGTTGCATGTTCCATTTGTTTTATTTTAAAATAAATCGAAAAAAAGGACCAGACTGAGTTTTTGACATTTGTGTAAATAATGTTTGGCTGTTACGTCATAGACTTGACAAACAAATAAATATGAAGAATAAGCAAGATTGCTGAAGGCTTTCGCTGCAAAGTCTATGTTGGAGTTCTGTAATGTGATGATATTGTGCCTGTGAAAGATATGGATTGTTTCCCTGAAAAGAAAAAGAATAAGAATGGGATGACTGCGAGGCCTCATGATGATGTGCGGTTCGATAAATACAATCACAGGCCTTAGTTAACCGTGTACTAGAGATGTAGATCTGTAGAGAAGATCAAGCGAGTACAATTTGCACTAAATACAGACAGCATTTATGTTAAGGGTAGGAACTGATTTATGTTGTACCACACGATTGAAGAATATGGCGCAATGTATAATATACTATACATTGCTAATGTCTTATTATTTTCAGCAAGTGGCGCAATGTATAGTATACTATACATATCATTTTCCAAAAAATACTACACCCATATTTTTTTTAATATTTTTCTTAGTTGTTTTATATGCCTAATAAACTATTAAATCATATTTTATTTTATTTTATTTGAAAAAATTTTTGCGACTTTAAGGGTTAAAAACAATACAAAAATACTTTCATAAAAAGATAGATATACATATGTAATCTATTACCTATATTGCCGTTTTGGCGGCATCTATTCGATAAAATTGATAAAAATATATTGTTTAAAAAAATATTTTTAATAAATTTGTCTCTGCGTTAATCGTTAGAAATCTTCACGCTTTTTCAAATGTAAAATTGAATACACAGTCAATGAATAAGACGACTGTGATAAAATAATTGGCAATTCTCAGGAGAAATATATTAAATAAATCTACCAAATTTTGCGTAAAATAATCTAATCTAAATAAATGCATATCTAAATTAAGTAATTTAAGTAATAATCATAAAGGTTATTGTTGAAAATCTCATGTTTTTAGATTGTCTGTATTATACTATACTATCTATTTCGAAGTTAGGACTTTCTTATAGTAATTTTATAAAATTTCAAACAGTTATTTTTATAAAATCTCTCATAAAATTAAATCCAAGCTAACACAAACAGTTCGCCGGACCGAACAGTCGGCCCCCCTAAATTCTTTAATCCGGCAATTCATCCCATTCATACATTCGCTCCCTAATCATTCGGTCAATTTGACAATGGCCAACGTCCCCTGTTTTGAAAATATTTGCCCGTGGACCAAACAATTTCATATGAGTGCTGTTGCCCCAAAAATGATGTCAATTGAATAATATATCCGACAATTATGGTGTACATTCAATTTGTTTGCGACTGACATGTCGAGAGTACTTCTCTTTGTGAAGAATCAATTAAATAAATTCTTAATAATTATAATAAGTTTAAGCAATAGCGTTTATTTTATAATAAACTCATTTGCAAAAAAAACGGGCACCTAAGCAATGAACCATTTCAAATGTTAATATTTCTTTGTTTGATAATTATAGGTAGTTTTATCCACACAATTTGCTAAATTAATAAGAAAATAATCGTTTTCATCAGTATTTCATAAAATTTAGATACAATTTATGGGAAATAATGCTAAACCTCGCTAGTAGTGTATATTCGCTAGTAGTGCATATGCTCATGAAGTAAAAATAAAAAAGTTTTTTTGTTTGTTTTTCTTTAATAAAGTAAAAGCAGATAAATGTTTAGTATCGAGTGTGACCCCCTCTAGCTAAAATCACAGCTTGAATTCGTCTGGGCATGCTAGCGAGTATATCCCGGATACTTGCTTGCGGAATACGTTCCCACTCCGCAGTAATCACATTCTTCAGCTCTCTGATGGTCTGCGGAGCCGGGTGTACTGATCTCACACGCCGTTTCAGAACGTCCCAGACATGCTCTATGGGATTGAGGTCGGGACTTCGAGCTGGCCAATCCAAACGACGAATGCCGACCTCTTGCACATACGCATTAACATCGCGGGATCGGTGGGCGCGAGCATTGTCGTCCATAAAAATCGAGTCTTCACCTAGAGCGGCCAATGCGGGTTGTGCATGAGAAATTAGAACTTCCGTTATGTATCGATGCCCAGTCAGTGAGCCGTTTTCAATGAAGACTAACTCTGTACGATCCATTGAATTTATTCCTGCCCAAATCATAACAGAGCCCCCACCATAAGGTGTGATTTCTTCGAAACATGCCTCTGCAAAGCGTTCTCCTTGTCTTCTTAGCACTCGCCGACGTCGATCTTCACCGAACAGAGATATCCTGGCTTCATCAGAGAACAAAACCCTATTCCAATCATCTTGAGTCCATGATTCACAATTTCTAGCGAACCTAAGCCTGTGAACTCTGTGCTCACGGAGTAATTTGGGGCCGCGGGCCGGGCGGTGACTGCGTATATTGGCAGCGAGAAGCCTCCTCCTGACCGTCCATAGACTAATATGCACATTTCTTACTTCTTGGAGGTTGTTCTTAAGATCCACATACGAAGATTTGCGATTTCTCAATGCGCGACTCACAAGAAAACGATCATCCCGTGGTTGGGTACATGGTTTTCTTCCAGAACCAGGCCTTCTCTCGACGGAACCAGTCTCCTGATATCGCTGCCAGGTCCTTTGGACTGTCGAGCGACTAACATTTAGCCTCCTAGCCACGAAACATTGGCTGCAACCCTCTTCAAGCAGCGCGATAATTTTGGTAGCTTTTACCACTTTATCTACCATTTTTGATACAGCCAAACAGCATTAAATAAAGCTTTGACAGTCAAGGATATGAAATTAATCGATAAAAATTGAATAAAAGTTATGAAAGTCGATGTTAACTTCTGGAACTTCGCGCCAAAAATGTAGGATAAAAAGGGGTTTTCTGTAAAAATGAACATCAAATGAAAAATTGAATTTAGAACGTACTTTTTTAAATACCACAGCATTTTTAAAACCGGCCAGTAACGTGTACAAACGATTGAAACCTTTTTGGTATTGTATCTTTTTAAATATGAATGAAAATCAAAACCGCCCATTTTTTTTGCAAATGAGTTTACTTGGCTATGTTTAGTTATTACAAATTATTCTTGAAAGTAAATAAATTTTCCAGTTACTATCTAT
The DNA here is from genome assembly GCA_032191425.1 of Lymantria dispar. Classification (NCBI taxonomy): domain Eukaryota; kingdom Metazoa; phylum Arthropoda; class Insecta; order Lepidoptera; family Erebidae; genus Lymantria; species Lymantria dispar. The sequence goes on along the minus strand of CM063460.1, from coordinate 9,724,794 downwards.
TTTCTGTGTGGTAACGGAGTAAAAATACAATTCACCACTCCCTATCTTGCACGTAGATGTCGTAAAAGATGACTAAGGGTGAATGTACATGGGGTACTACGCCAGAAACCTCCGCGTGGTGTACCCTGGGCACGAGCGACAATTTCTTGGACTGCTCTCTGGAATTGTCGCTCGTGGCAAATATCTGGCCCGAGGGGGGGCCCAGTTTGTGGGATGCCCCAAATTCGCTCCATGCCCTCTAATTGTAGAGGGTATTGGATGCGAAAATTCGACGGGTCCAGTCACTCATTCATTTGAGGACTGGGCAGGCATTTGCCAACCGCGACAAATCGTAGACCTGATTCTTGCTTCGGGACATTTGTCTTGAGGTCTAGATTCAGGAGCGAGGGTCTTGGCTTAACCGCCTGGACCGCGAGGAAGAAAACCTCTATAAAACAATCACCCAGAATCCTAAGTTCTGGCGCGCGGCGAGAGGATGCATGGCTGATGGGTTGTTCAGTCGTTAGCGCGCCCCCAGCCAGGGTACCTGCGGACCCCCTGTGTTGGGATACAAATGTACGCTTGCCCGGGTATCGGGATCTCTGCCCGGGTCGACCGTTATTTCTCCCATGCTCGTGGGAACTTGATGGATTCATGTTCAATTAACACAGATGAAGATAGGAGGGGTGAGACGCCCAAAAACACCACCACGGAGAACCGGAATTCGATTGGTTCCCACCTAAAAGCCTTGCCAAGCTACAAAAAAACTGGCACAGAGGAAGGAGTGGCCTCGTCCGACTGCAGCTCGGCTGCTGGTCCGGCACTTGAGGCCACAAGATTAGGCAAGGGGCCGGCGACACTCGAAGCCCCCAAGAAGAGAAAAAAGCGGAAGAATATGGGGACGGGGAAGGCCACGAGTGTCAAGAGGCGCGAGTTGGCCAGGCAGGAGCGGCTGGCTAGGGAGGCCGCTGCAGCCGCTCCGACTGCTGACGAGGACGGCAGCACTACCGCAGAGCCGTCGGACACTGAGGGCGGCAGCACATCAGCTGCAGAGATCGCCAGTCAGTCCCCAGCGTCGGCCTTGACGGCGGCCCTAGCGGTCAGGGAGGAGGTCCTCCTCTCGCAGGTGTGGAAGCGCCCTCTGAACGAGGGTGGCAGCTCGGGATCCTCCGAGGGGAGTAGCACCATCATGCCTCCTCCCAAAGTCCCGACCTCTCGCAGGGGGCGGGGCGGGCGAGGCGGCGCGGTAGTAGCGGCAAGGTCGGCGACTCCATCGCCGATCGGCACGGCGCGGGGGACTGAGGCCCATAAACGGGCAAATGAGGCGGCTGCCGAAAGAATGATGAGGGTGTTGGCGGACATCCCTCCCACCGAAACGGCGGCTGCTGAGCCCGCTGTGGGTGGCGATCCCCCAGCTGCCAATGTGGCCACCCTGCAGGCCGAAAACGCCCGCCTTTCTGGTGAGGTTTCAGGCCTGCAGGAGAAAAACAAGGCCTTACACAAAGAACTGTCGGCGGTGCAGAAGGCGAACCGCGAGTTGGCCAAGCAAATGGCCGACTTGCGGCGCCAGGTCGCACAACTGGCGAGGACTGCGCCGCCGACAAGCGCCGGCCCTGCCGCCGCCCCCACTGTCCCCGTTGCGCCAACTCGCGCTGCGGCGAGTCCCCAGAGGGCCCAGCCGGCCGAAGCGGTCCCGCTGCCCGCAGTGAACGGCGTGCCGGATCAGACCATGCGCGCCATAGTGGATGTTGTGGGCAGAATGCTCGACGCGCGCATGGCGGCTCTGGAGTCAAGACTGCCTCCGGAGCCCCGTCTTCGGCCGCCGCTTGCTGCGGACAGGCCCAAGGCCGCGGTGTCAGCCCCTGATGCGCTACCCTGCCAGGGCGGGCGCGTAGGGAGCTACGCTGCGGCCGTTGCTGGACCGAAGTCCAAAGGGACCGCCGCGAGGAAGAAGGTGGCACCGGCTCCTGCTCAGGCCGGACCTCAGCCGCTGCCGGCACCGCCGGAAGCAGCCAACGCAGCCGCGGCCGTGACTGCTGTGCCCGGCCCCTCCGATGCACCTGAAGAAGGTTGGCAGACAGCCGAGCGCAGCCGAAAAAGTCGCGGCCAGAAGAGGAGAGCGGAGGCCAAAAGTGCCGCCAAAGCCTCCGCTCCCAAAGCAGGAGCCGCAAATAAGAGGTCGCGCAGGAGGCTCCGGCCGCCAAAGTCAGCCGCGGTGGTGATCACCGTGCTGCCTGAGGCGGCTGAAAACGGCCTCAGCTATGAGGCCGTCTTACGTCGCGCCCGGCGGGAGCTTGACGTCTCCGATTTAGGAGGCGTTGAAGCCAGGACCCGCAAGGCCCGGACAGGGGCACGGATTCTCGAGTTCCCTGGGGCCGAGGGCGCCAAGACGGCCGATAGCATGGCGGCCAAGTTGAGGGGTCTGTTCGCAGAGGAGGGTGGCGTCAAAATCGCCAGACCCGTAAAGTGCGCAGAACTACGCGTCGCGGGTCTGGACGACTCCGTGACGGTGGATGACATCCGGGAGGCCATCGTCTCGAAAACCGGGTGTCCCGTGGACACCGTCCGAATTGGCGCCATCCGCCCTGGTCCGGGCGGCGTCGGTGCTGCCTGGGTGCAGTGCCCGGTGGAGTCGGCCAAGCAATTGGCCGGCTCAGGCAGGCTCCTCGTGGGCTGGAGCTCGGCGCGGGTGACCGTGCTGGAGTCCCGGCCTGCGAGGTGCTACAAGTGCATGGCGGTCGGACACACTCGGCCGACATGCACCAATTGCTTTGACTGCAGCGATCTCTGCTTCCGCTGCGGTCAACCCGGGCACAAGGCGGCATCCTGCGCCGCCACTCCCCACTGCCCCGCGTGTGCAGCGGGCAATAGGCCCTCCAAGCACCGCATGGGGGGCAGGGAGTGCAGACCCCCGGCTTCGGCCCCAAAGGGACGGAGCGGCCCGACGACCCCGGCCGCTCCCGTCCCTAGCGCGACCCGATCGCCCGCCAGCGTGGAGGAGGTGATGGATACGGCCCACTAATGGCGCCCGAATCCTACCACCTCCTGCAGGCCAACCTCAACCACGCCGCCGAGGCACAGGACGTTTTCCTGCAAGCCATGGCGGAGTGGTTGATCGGTGCAGCCGTAGCCGCGGAGCCGTACGTGGTGCCTGACCGTCCCAATTGGCTGGGCAGCAGTGACGGCTCTGTGGCAATCGTCGCCTCCACGTCGTGGCATTCCCCGCCTTTGTTGCTCAAGGACAGGGGCGATGGGTATGTCGCGGCGGAATGGGGAGAGGTTACGCTATTTGGTGTTTACTTCTCCCCTAACAGGAGCGCGACGGATTTCGGGGCCTTCCTCACCATCCTGGGGGCCTCGATACGGCGACTAGCACCGCGCCAAGTCTTCGTTCTGGGGGACTACAACGCCAAGTCCACGGCGTGGGGGTCCCCCAGGACGAATGCCCGCGGGCGGGCGGTCGAAGAGTGGGCGGCGGCACTGGGCCTCTGTTTGCTGAACAGGGGCTCGGTGCAAACGTGCGTGCGGCAGCAGGGCGGGTCGATAGTGGACTTGTCGTTCGCTAGCCCTAATGTCGCAGCACGTGTGAGGAGCTGGTGCGTCCAGGAGGAGGTTGAGACCCTATCCGATCACCGATACATCCGGATAGAGGTCTCCCGGACCCTCCTGCAGCCCAGCAGGGGTCACACGGCGGACGGAGCTCCCGCGTTTCCGCGGTGGGCTGTGGGTCGATTGGATCGGGACCTGTTGGCCGAGGCAGCCATCGTTCAGTCATGGCTGTCCTCACCGCCCCAGGCGGACGGGGTGGATGCCGAGGCTGGCCGCATCCGCTGTGCGTTAACGCAGATCTGCGATGCGGCCATGCCCCGTGTGCGGCGCCTGCCCCCGAAGAGTGCGGTCCCCTGGTGGTCCCGAGAATTGGCGGACCTTCGGGCCGCGTGCATACGTGCCCGGAGGGCCTACACCCGCAGCCGAGCGCGTCACCGCGACGCTGAGCGGGAGGGCCAGCTGTACGAGGCTTACCGCTGTGCGCGGTCTGCCTTCAGGCTGGCCGTCCGTACCGCCAAGGACGTTAGTCGGCGGGAGATGCTGGACAGTCTCGAGCGTGACCCCTGGGGTCGCCCCTACCTCGCGGCGCTGAACAAGCTCCGCGGGCGGGGCCCCCCCCTCACCGAGACTCTCCAGCCTAGCCTCCTCACCAGAGTTGTCGAGGACCTCTTTCCACGGCGGGCGGAGCACACGCCCCCGGTCATGGCTTCGCCGGACAGCGACCGGGAGGCCGACGATGAAAGTGCTCCGCCCATCACGGAGCCGGAAATGGGGGCGGCGGTGGCGCGTATGCGAGTGAAATCCACCGCCCCCGGGCCCGACGGTATTCCGAACCGTGTGCTGGCCCTGGTCCTCGAACACCTGGGACCACGCCTCAGGGGACTGTTCGACGCTTGTTTGTCGTCCGGACAGTTCCCTGGGTGCTGGAAAGAGGGGAGGCTGGTTCTCCTGCCGAAGCCGGGACGGTCTCCCGAGTCGGCCTCGGCCTACAGGCCCATCGTGCTGCTCGATGATGCGGGCAAGCTGCTGGAGAGGGTGTTGGCTGCCCGCATCGAGCGGCACCTCGTCGGGGACGGGCCCGATTTGTCGGACGCCCAGTTTGGTTTTCGGAGAGGGCGTTCGACGATCGCGGCCCTGCTGCGCCTGAAGGCCGTGGTAGCGGAGGCCGTCACCGGTGGAGGAGTCCTGTTGGCGGTGTCCCTGGACATCGCCAACGCCTTCAACAGTCTGCCATTCAGCTGCATCAGGGAGGGGCTGAGGTATCACGGGGTGCCCGTGTACCTCAGGCGGCTGGTGGCAGACTACTTGGAGGGGCGCAGCGTCCTCTACGTTGACCGAGTAGGGGACGTTGTGCGAACGCCCATGACGTGCGGTGTCCCGCAGGGGTCGGTTCTGGGTCCGACCCTGTGGAACATCGGCTATGACTGGGCGTTGAGAGGAAGCCTCCCACCCGGGCTGGGCGTAATTTGCTACGCCGACGATACATTCGTCACAGCCCGGGGTGGGACGCTAGAGGAGGCGGCACGCCTGGCAACTCTCGGCACCGAGGAGATTGTCAGGCGGATCGAAGCGCTGGGGTTGAGGGTAGCCCTGGAAAAGACGGAGGCCCTTCTGTTCCATGGCCTCCGTACCGCCGGGCCTCCCGCCGGCGCTTCGATCACCGTGAAGTCGGTCACCATCAGCATCCAGGCCCACATGAAGTACTTGGGCCTGGTGCTCGACGGGCATTTTTGGTTCCGGGAGCATCTCCATCGACTAGTTCCCCGGCTTGTCGGCGCGGCGTCCGCCCTTTCGCGGCTGATGCCGAATGTGGGCGGACCCAGTGCTACGTGCCGACAGCTGTACGTGGGGGTGATCCGGTCGATGGCCCTGTACGGCGCACCGGTGTGGGCGGGGTCCCTGACCGTCCGTCTTAGGGCCCTCCTGTGGCGACCACAGAGGGTCATGGCGATCAGGGCCGTACGCGGTTACCGCACGGTGGCGACGGAGGCAGCGTGCCTCCTGGCCGGAACCCCCCCGTGGGACCTGGAGGCGGAGATGCTCGCCGACATTTATCGGCGGGTGTCGGAGAAGCGCGCCCGCGGCGGCATGGTCTCCATCACAGAGATCACCGCCTGGCGGGTCGACGCCCGCCGAGAAGTCATTGCCCGTTGGGCAGTCCGGCTGGAGAGTCCTCGGTATGGTGTTAGGACCGTCGAGGCCCTCCAGCCGGTGCTGATGGAGTGGTTGGAGCGGACGCACGGGGTGCTTTCCTTCCGACTGGTGCAGGTGCTGACGGGGCACGGTTGCTTCGGGAAGTACCTGCACAAGATTGTCAGGAGGGAGAGCACACCGTCCTGCCACCACTGCAGTTGCGACGAGGACACGGCGCAGCACACGCTCGAGGAGTGTGCTGCATGGGAGGAGGATCGCCGTGAACTCGTCGCAATTATCGGTGCCGACCTGGCGCTGCCGACCATCGCCAGGGAGATGCTCGTCAGCGTCAGGAACTGGGACGCGGTCGCCGCCTTCTGTGAGGCCGTTATCTCACGGAAGGAGGCGGCGGATCGTGTGCGAGTAGAGCTTCTATTCGGCGACACGTTCCGCCGCCGGCGACTCGGGCGGCGCAGGCGCGAGTATCTGCGCCTAATGCCGCCCTAGCCGAGGCCGCGGGTGATCGGACCGGGGAATTGTCCATCACCCGCAGAGAGGCTAACCGCGCGACGGCGACCGACGTCCCAGGTCGAGAGGTTACCCGAAAGGGTATTCCGTCGGGCCGACCACTGACGACAAGTGACATCTGCTCCGGTGGTCGGCCCAACAACGAGGTGACGTGGGTACGGGTGGGTTATGGGCCCGCGCGCCGTCCTTTCATCGCCCCGGACGGACAGGACCGCGCGTGCGCTTACCATAGCCCACCCAAAAAAAAAAAAAAAAAAAAAAAAAAAAAAAAAAAGGGTGAATGTACATAACATCCGTACAAGAGAAAGAAAACTCGAAATGAAACCCTATACCAACATGTCTGACCAGCATGGTATAGTAGGTCAAATTCCCTCACATTGTTGAGGAGGCCCGAGCCCAACAGTGGGCGAGAGGCGAGGGTAACCGAAAGGGTATTCGGGCCGACCACTGACAACAAGGAACTCTGCTCCGGTGGTCGACCCAACGATGAAGATGACGTGAGTACGGATGGGTTATGGGCCCGCGCGCCGTCCTTTCGTCACCCCGGATGGAATGGACCGCGTGGGCGCTTACCATAGCCCACCCATAAAAAAAAAATACTAACATGTCTGACCAGCATGTTATAGCAGGTCAAATTCGAGGAGGCTCGAGCCCAACAGTGAGATTTATGTGGACTGCGATGATGATGATTTATTTATTTAATTATTTAGAAGAAAGAAGAAACAGACAGTATTATGATCTAATTTACAAGTCAAATGAAATTTATAACGTTGTCACCATTTAAGTTTCTAATAAATGTAGATTAAGAAATAAATGACGAACTAATTTTTGCATTAAATGAAACTAAATAATAGAAAAAGAATACATAAAAGTACAAGTTGTGCCGCTATTTTTTTAAGGTTTAGATTTCAAAGTATTAAAGATTTCGTTAAAAATGTACTATTTTATTTAATACTAGCAACCCGCCTTCGCTTCGCTTCGGTTTCAGTTACCTTCCCGAATTTAACATACGGTGTGGGGTTTGATTTGGATTTTGCCTTGTTTTGCACAGTTGTTATGTGCATATTATATCCCATAGTCGTCTTTTACGACATCTACGGGCCAGATAGGGAGTGGTGAATTGTATTCTTACTCTGTCACCACACGGATAAATAAATAAATACCTAAAAATGTTTTTTTATAATATTTATTATGTTTTAGACTCAGCTTACCTGTATCATCCGTGGCAACGAGAGTGTGGTCCCATATTCTACTGACTGAAGTAACCTATCCTTGGACTGACCACCGATACCGAATCCTTGATATTGTGGTCCTATTGGATTCCTATAGGATGGCCCGGCATGTTAACCTTTCGTATAGATTATTTTTAGTAATTTATCCGAAAGCTTCATTTATTTTTTACTTCCTGTACTTTATACAATAATATTTTGTTAATAAAGCTATTTTTAACTAAATTTTATCGAGTTTGTATTTGATTTTTGAATGTCCAATCTTTTGAACACTACAGCATTCAATGCCACGTGCGGATTTAACGCGTTTAAATCCGCACGTGGCATTGAACGCGTAAAAAAATTTATAACTAGCAACCCGTTCTCGCTTCGTTTCGGTTTCAGTCGTCTTGCCCGCTTAGTTCCCATTCTCATGGGAATATCGGGATAAAATATAACGTATGTTACTCCCTGATATTATAGCTTTCCATTGGTGAAAGAATTTATGAAATCGGTCCAGAAGTTTCAGAGCCTATTCAATACAAAAAACCAATCTTTATAATATTAGTATAGATGCGTAATACTTGCGTAAAATCATAAATCATTACAATAATATATTTCTTTATATTCACCACAAATCACATGAATATTTATATAATACAGCCTAACGTATCAAAACCTCAAAACTTTTGTATTTTAAACGACATATTGCGAACGAGAGCCCGTATATTAATCTATTTAAATTCACCAATTTAAATTTGATATTCATTTAAATAACTCGCTCTTATGTTATAAGTAATAAGATTTTATTTTATTAATAAATTAATTTGATAACTGTATATATTAAAATTGTTTTTCTTGATGAAACAAATCTCTTACTAAAACTTCATCAAGTGTTCATTTACGTCCTGTTGTCCTGGGCCGTCTCTTTAATAGGAGATCGTATTTGTTAATTGTATGCTTGTAAAGTGTAAATTCAGAGGGTAGTGTATAGTTTTGTCTTTTATAAAAAAAAAGAACATAAAGCAGTGATAAGAACTGCTGACAGAAGTGAAAACTTAAAACTATGAGTTATATTTGAACATTTAAATTAATTGTTTGATTTGAATTTAATTGATAAATTAATACTTTTGCATTTATCTGGATTTGACTTTTATAAGCACAGATATAGTGATATTAACATAGCTTTTTTTTTTTTTTTTTTTTTTTTTGTGGGCTGCGGTCGGCGCGCCTACGCACCACTCCGTCCGGGGCGACAAAGGGGCTCAAGCCCGCAACTCCCGCAACCCACCCGAACACCACGTCGCCCTCGTCGCTGGGCCGACCACTGGAGCAGGGTTACTTGTCATCAGTGGTCAGCCCGACGAAATACCCTCTACCCGGGGTACCCTCCCATCGACCGACGTCCCCCCCTCGGGGAGGACGTCGGTCTTTCCTCACGCGGTCGGCCTCTCGGCGGGTGACGGACTAATCCCCGGTCACGTCACCCGCGGCCTCGGCTAGGGCGGCATTGCACGCAGGTACTCCCGCCTGCGCCGCCCCAGTCGCCGACGGCGGGTCGCATCATCGAGGCTGTGCTCCTCGCGCTCGCGACCCGCCGCCTCCTTCTGCGAGATAGCTGCCTCGCAGAAGGCTGCGACCGCGTCCCAATTCCTGATGCTGCCGAGCATCTCCCTAGCGATGGTCGGCAGCGTCAGGTCTGCACCGATGATTGCGACGAGTTCACGACGCGGCTCTGCCCAAGCGGCACAGACCTCGAGCGTGTGCTGCGCCGTGTCCTCGTCGCAATCGCAGTGGTGGCAGGACGGAGTTCTCTCCCTCCTAGCGACCCTGTACAGGTACTTGCCGAAGCATCCATGCCCCGTCAAGACCTGCACGAGTCGGAAGGAGAGCACCCCGTGCCGCCTTTCTAACCACTGCATCAGCACCGGCCGGAAGGCCTCCACGGTCCAAACACCGTATCGAGGCCTCTCCAGCCGGTCTGCCCAACGGGCGATGACGTCCCGGCGGGCGTCGACGCGCCAGGCGGTGAGCTCCTTCAAGGAAACAACACCACCCCCCCTGCGCACCCCCGACACCCGCCGATACAAGTCGGCGAGCATTTCCGCCTCCAGGTCCCACGGGGGAGTCCCGGCCAATAGGCACGCCGCCTCCGTCGCCACCGTGCGGTACCCGCGGATGATCCTGACCGCCATGACCTTCTGTGGACGCCACAGAAGGGCCCTAAGTCGGGCGGTCATGGATCCCGCCCACACCGGTGCGCCGTACAGGGCCATCGACCGGATGACCCCCGCGTACAGCTGTCGACATGCCGCGCTCGGTCCGCCCACATTCGGCATCAGCCATTGTAGGGCGGACGCCACGCCGACGAGCCGCGGGACGAGCCTGCGGAAATGCTCCCGAAACCACCATCGCCCGTCGAGCACCAGGCCCAAGTACTTCATATGGGCCTGGATGCTGATCCCAACCGAATTGACGGTGATCGAGACGCCGATGGGAGGGTCCATACGGGGCCCATGGAACAAGAGGGCCTCCGTCTTGTCCAGGGCCACCCTCAACCCCAGCGCCTCGATCCGCCTGACGACCTCTTCGGTGCCTGAGGTCGCCAGGCTTACCGCCTCTTGTGATATTAACATAGCTAGAGATATATGGTGTTAGCGTGACCATGTCGATGACGACTTACTTGAATCAAATCCCCGTCCACACCTGCCTATTGAAGTTTTTTTAAATATGCTTGGGTTATTTCAACAGTATTACAATGTACTTCTTAAAGGAACAAATCGGTCAAAATACTTCTAAAAGGCTGTTTTCGTCAATTATCGGGTCTTATTAGAGGTTTTGGGAGGATGTGGTCAGGGACAATGGGTGCTGATCTTTATGTCAAAAGCTACCGCTGCACGCAATATCGTCTTTATAGTTTGTATGACAGGTGCTACATTATTATAAAACATGTTCTTGTCTAATTAGGTTTAATTTTTTTTTAGATCACTGCGATCTGTCATCCTTGGGACATTTAACAGTGAGTAGGTATAGTACTTAGTAACTTCCCGTGTGGTGACTGAGTAAGAATACTATTCACCATTATTGGTGAGTTATGCTCGAGCCTCCTTCATAATAGGAGGGAGTTTGAGCTTACTATATCATGCTGGTCAGACGGGTTGGTATAGAGTTTTGTTTTGAGTTTTCCATCTCTTGCATAGATGTTATATTCGTATTATATCCTTTAGTCGTCATTTACGACACCCATGGGCAAGATAGGGAGTGGTGAATTGTATTCTAACATTCATTTAACAGTTACTACTATCATCATCATCATCGCAGCCCACATATGTTCCACTGTTGGGCTCAGGCCTCCTCCACAATGGGAGGGAATTTGACCTACTATACCACGTTGATCAGAGATGCTGGTATAAGGTTTCAATTCGAGTTTTCCTTCTCTTGCACAGATGTTATGTGTATATTATATCCCTTAGTCGTCTTTTACGACATCCACGGGCAAGATAGGGTGTGGTGAATTGTATTCTTACTCCGTCACCACACGGAAAAATATAATTTACTAACCTATTTCTTACTTTGGATTATTGTAAAAGACGTCTAAGGGATATGACATTTTAAAGTCGTATGCAAGATCATATGTGAGCTGAGCTACGTTAGATAGTCTGCAAGTCAGCTCTGGAGTAGTGTCACGCGGAACTTGTAGCAGGAAAGCGCCGTGCATTCAGATTTAAGGATCACACCTGGCATGTCCATGGTGCTGTATTGCTGCTTTTCATAGTTGTACACCTACTATCTCTTAGTCAATGTGTCTCGCATTATCACGGTGGTCAAGGAACTCGCTACCATTGGCAAGGGGAGGTACCTAATGGTGAAGGGGAGGAATAGGGCCCCCCCCCCCCTTATCCGCTCAAAAAATGTGTACCTTTTTGCGTAGGAGATAATTACGAGCAGGCAAGCAAAGCTGTTAGTCTATACTAATATTATAAAGGGGAAAGATTTGTTTGTTTGTTTTTATTGAATAGGCTCCGAAACTACTGGACCGATTTCAAGAATTCTTTCACCAATGGAAAGCTATAATATCAGGAAGTAACATAGGCTATATTTAATCCCCTATATTCCCACGGGAATGGGAACTACGCGGGTAAGACGACTGAAACCGAAGCGAAGTGAGGGCAGGTTGCTAGTTTAAAATAAAACGTCTCAATAGTTAGTAGTAACAATATTTTACAAGCCAATCAACACGTTATATTTATTTGCGTCACTTACTATGCAAATATTGACATTAGTGAAATCACAAAGGGTTCCGCCGTCTTTAATGTCGCCGCGGCCTCACCTGCTCTAACGATTTATGGTGGCTCCCTCCCCTACTGGCGGAGACAAGCGTCTTGTCTTTATTGAGAACAAAAACACCTGATGAATGGATTTTCGTGTACTCATTGCATTGTCTTAATAAAATTCTATGGATTGAATTATATTCGCGGGGTTGAATATGTAATCACATAATGCCATGATACTTATTTCCTTCATCGAAAATAAGGATTGCCGGTGGCCCGTTTTAAATGGCAATAAAAAGGTAGTGTAGGTTATGGTACCTATGGCAGGTTATGGTTTGCACCCTGTCCCTTTCCACTGTTCCGGGCGGTTTGGACAAGACGGACTAAAAGCTATCACCCGTGCAGTCAAGCAATGCAATTATACATCTACGAAATTATAGTGTTTTATTAACATAATAAGAAAAAAAATTAGGTATTTAATTTATAACTAACGTAACCATATGTTCCGTTCTTAACAGGACAGCACCGCTTTCAGGCTGTTTGTCCCGTTGGCCCCATTGCCATAACATTTGGCGTCTTTTAGCTTTTTTCGTTTTAAGTGCATATATTCACATATTTCTGCAGGACTTTTCTTGAGTCCTTTTTTTATATTTACAGTCATATTTCTGCTGCTGTTGTGTGGTAGCGATTACCAATACTACCAACCCTTTCATCGTTCTTGGATAACGTATATGACGAATAATAGCTTGGACTTGGGCCCTTCATCTGATGACGTCTGGTCAACAGTTGCATTCCTAAAGAGGGTTGATATTAGGTAGGCGGCTGGTCATAAAACTATTGTCAGTAGGTAACTTATACAATCGCAATTTAGAAGACACTTATTGCGTCGAATTCGAATAATTTGCCGTGTGCAAACGGAATATGAATACAATTCGCCACTCCCTATCTTGCCCGTAGATGTCGTAAACTACAACTAAAAGAATAATACATATACCATCTGTGCAAGAAAAGAAAAACTCGAAATATAACCCTGTACCAACATATCTTGGAGCCAATTACAGATGAAAAAGAATTCGGAACCGGTGGTCGGCCCAATGACGAAGGCGACGAGCTACGGTGGATTATGGAGCCGCATGCCACCCCCCTTTCGCCCCAGGTGGAGCCTGGCGGCAGGTGCCCTGACTATAGCCTGCCAAAAAAAATTACCAATACATGATAAATTCTATTTCTACAAATGCCCCGTTCTAACACAAAAAATAATAGTAACGTTGTACCTACAAGCATCCCGTTTTGATGAACAAAACATGGTCATATTATTAATAACCTTATTTAACATTTTCAATTGATGTATTTGATGCTAATAAGCTTTAATCACTACATTAAATATGGCTATTAGTTACGATAATGTGTTAATTCAGATGCAACATTGTTAATGAAGATAAACAATAGGCGATAACTTGTACTTATATACCAGAACTGAATTAATGAATTCAGTGTTTCAATCAACGCGTTACTTTTTAATATGTTAATTATGTTTAAGGTCTGGCGTTAAATAGTTACGGGAAGGGTCTATTTTTAAACCTCGATGCAAAAATGTATCTATCTGTGGCATTGTGACTTAACGATTACGATTCGGCTTTTTTGATTGAGATAGTGCTTAGCTATTAACGATGGATCTGCAAGAGTGTGGCACTGTCTCATTCGAATCGGCTTTTTAGACAGGATATTATTAAGGCTGGCACTACCATTTCAGATACTTTTCTTTAAATTGCCCGATATTTCGGACAGTTTATACGCTAAATAAATTACTTTGATTTACAAAAACAAAGTAGTAGGTTGGTACCCAACATCAGCATTTTGCTTTTAGCCCAAATAAAAAAGTTATTGGCAATAGTTCTAACACCTGCTGTCTGTCTGACATCAACTCTGCTTCAGAAACTAATTAATTGACCAGACATCATCAGATGAAATTGACGTAAATGAATGTAAAGGTTGTAGTCGTCGATACCTATGAGCAATTTAAAGGTAGTCACCATAGAGCAAGGGTTGATCATCATCATCATCACAGCTCATATATTTCGCACTGCTGGGCTCGAGCCTCCTTCACAGCGGGAGGAAAACCGAACTTACTATATCATGTTGGTCAGCCAGGTTGGTATAGGGTTCTATTTCTTTCTCTTGCATAGATATTATATGCGTATTATATCCCCTAATCGTCTTTTACGACATCCACGGGCAAGATAGGGAGTGGTTAATTGTATTCTTATTCCGTCACCACACGCAAAAGATTGATAGAAGAGTTGATACCCAACATTATTGCATACATATATTTATTCATTATTCACTTATTAATTATTAAAAAAAAAACAATATGGGAGCCTTCGTCATATCTGGAAAGTAATTATGTTTCAATATCAATAACAATAGTAAACCTTGACATTTGTCGGCCGCAATTTTCTTGAAGCCCTATTAATTCATATAAAAGAGTCCACGCGTCTTTTATTCCTTAATATAATTGTTTCTGCAACTGTCTCCAACGTGCTGACAATAGACAACTGTTCGATCCGTTATTTTAGTTTTAATTTGAACAAAAACATTATTGTTTATTATAATGACGATTGTCATTAAATTGTGGTTTCTTCTTTTTTTATATTTAACTCTAATATTGAGATATCGTTGCCAGTTTCAAAAGTATTTGTCGTTCAAGTAAAGTTTGCCATGGTGTTTTGGCGAGAATATAAAATGTTATGTTGCGATCTTAATATTGATTAAATAGTGTTGTTGGCTATGTAATATGATGCAGGGAAAGTGCTAATGTGTAGTGATTATGAAAGAATAGTGTATAACTCTAGGTGTTTTGAAAATTGCCAAAAAAGCTTTCAGTAAGCTGCAATGTCTTACTAATTTCAATGCTTTGATTTACCTCTTGACTAACTACTAAGTGTAAGGTTGGATTTTAATTTCAAGTGCCTATTCAATTTGTTCTGACGTGTAACGTCAGTAAACATTTATTTGTTAAATATCTTAAGAGTTTTGGCGGCAATGGCAAGTCTCATATAGTGTTTTTACGTGTAATATTTAAGAATTTAGATGACACCTTACGTAATATGACGAGGAGGAATTACTAGGCTGTAAAGAGTATAATATAAAAATGCTTTACAAATGTGTTCGCTTTCCACCAAAATTTCTAGAAAAGACCATTAATAGTGTGCTCATAGCACTGCTGACCCATGTGACTTTCTGACGGACAATGATTAGGATCTTGTGAAGAAAATTGTAACTGGTCATTGGCAGCGACAGATTCGTCTTGTTAGCTGATTGGCAATACAAAAGATGAAGAACGTCTCAAGAATTATTATATTTTTTATTGTAACTCAAAGAAATGTAAAGTCGGCCGTTAGACAGCATATGTTGCCACAACAGTGAAAACCGCAATTTGTTCGATGTGTATGCGCAGGCTTGCTCTTACGTGCCAATTACTAATTATACCTACAAAAAACTACACCCCACAATTGCTTTTTTCTGTTATAATAAGATCGCGTGCGGACATTTTTTAATTTTGTATTTTTTTCTGTGGGAATCGAAGAACGGATGTTCAGTGAGCCGTTGTTAAGAATTAGGTAAGGTTATATTATATTTAATTTGCCGCGTAGTAACGGAGTAATAATACAATTCACGGCCTTCTTATTTGTGGTTATCGTAAAAGACGACTAACAATAAGGCGTATAATATAGAGGGTATTCCGTCGGGCCGACCACTGATGACAAGTAACCCTGCTCCGGTGGTCGGTCCAACGATGAAGGCGACGTGGTGTTCAGGTGGGTTGCGGGTGTTGCCTGCTTACGCCCCTCTGTCGCCCCGGACGGAGTGGTGCGAGGAGCGCGCCGACCGCAGCCCACCCCAAAAAAAAAGGCGTATAATATGCAGATAACATCTATGCAAGATATGAAAAACTCGAAATGGAACCTTATACTAAACTACCTTCTGCTCACGACATCGTCCGCGTGGTATAGATACTTTGGACTAACGCTAACTTTAACCTATGAGGCTATGACTTTCCTTACGTAGAAGGTGAAAATATTTTTTAATAATACAATTCTGTCACACATGATTTTTGCAAAAATTTAGCAGTTTATGTTGTATTAAAACCATTTTTAAACATTCTTCATTGTTGCTCCGCTCCTGCTGGTCTTAGCGTGATCATATATAGCCTATAGCCTTCCTCAATAAATGGGTTATCTAACACTGAAAGAATATTTCAAATCGGAGAAGTAGTTCCTGAGATTAGTGCGTTCAAACAAACTCTTCAGCTTTATATATTGGTATAGATCTTCTGAACAGCGTGGTGCAGTAGGTCAATTTCCATTTCGTTGTGGAGGAGCCTCGAGCCTAGCAGTGGGATGAATATTAGGTGTGACAATGATGATATTTAGTTTATTACCGTATTACGAACCATGCTTGCCTTATCAGGGTACGAAATCAACTTCTATTTTCCTCTTCACATTCCCTATATGGTCTACTACTCGATTAGAATCTTCTCTACAAATTCTTCTCTACTCAGATGAAAAATTTACCATTAGGTCTTTATATATTATTTAAGTATATATCTTACTGTTTGGTAGCGGTAACAAGTAATATCAATCCTTACTTTTGTTTTTTTTTTCTTTAAAACAACAACCTAAGGAAATAATCCTTGTATTTCGGGTGCTCTTACAGATATATAAATGACGGACACAAATTACATCCTGATTCAGAACAACAATTTGTGGATCGTATAAAGTGTTGTCCATCATGGATTCAA
Source organism: Lymantria dispar (assembly GCA_032191425.1). Taxonomy (NCBI): domain Eukaryota; kingdom Metazoa; phylum Arthropoda; class Insecta; order Lepidoptera; family Erebidae; genus Lymantria; species Lymantria dispar. The sequence continues at coordinate 9,708,325 of CM063460.1, read as the reverse complement.
ATCGGCAACACTGGCACGGTAGGTTAACATCTTAATCGTTACATCATCGTGCAGTCATAGTGAAATAATAATTATATCTGTTGCATATTTAGAAATTAGAAAATCATAGAAAAGGCATATTAAATGAAATCATAATAAATAAAAGTCATCATCATCTTATTTACGTTTCACTGTTGATCCTTAACAGAATGGTGGAAAATTGACTTATCATGCATACTCATTAGAGAGTTTGGTATAGATTATTTTCTTTCCAGTATTTCTTATCTTCTGTCTTTTCTTTTTCCTCTTTATTTAAGGAGCTTTAGTCTGAATGGACTACGCCGCTCCGTTAGACCATCACTTAACACAGTATTACTTAACACTAACAAAGTATACGGACTAAAGTAACTAAACTAAAGTAACAATATAATATATAGACTAGCGACGTTGCAGGCCTTTATCAACTATTTTATACAAAATAATAGCAGATTCACTGAGAGGATAAGCTAAAATTATATTACAACCTCCAAGTTGCCTCAACTCCTCAGCAATAGATGTGTTTTCCTTCCTTATATCCTCGTTACGGACACACTCAACCATCACATGTAACGCGTCTTCTTAAATATCACACTCAGCACAGAGAGGAGATGGCACCTTCTTCATCATGTAAGCAAATTTATTAAGAGGTATGTGCCCGGAACGGAGTCTAAAGGTTGTAACAAGTGTCTTTCTATTCAGTTTGTAACTGTCAAACCACGTATTCCTCCAAGGTTCACTTTGCAACGTTTTGTACCAGATACCTTTCTCCACAGATCGCTCATCAAAATGCACCTTCCACAAGTTATGACAAAGTATTCGCGCTAAGTGTAAACAATCTGTGAAGAATGGTATTGCATTTATATGGATACCCTCGCTACAGGCTTGTTTTGCTAAAAAGTCAGCTTCTTCATTCCCTGCGAGCCCAACATGTGATGGAATCCATTGGAGAATAATTTTTTTTGAGGCTGATGTCATCACTAAAAGTGTTTTCATAATGTCATAAGCTATCGGAGTGCTTCTTAAATAAGAAGTACCTACACCGAGCCACTTGTTGAAGAGCACTTTTTGAGTCCGTAAAAATAACAAACTTATCGAAGTCTATGGATTTGAGGTAGGCGATGGCTTCCGAGATGGCGATTAATTCAATATTTGTTATAGATATATTGCCAGAAATTTGGAATTTTGCGCTTTGACCAAGTTGTGGATCGAAAAATGCTGCACCCGAACATGATATATTTTCTTTGGACCCATCAGTAAATATTTTATAATGGTCTGAATATTTATTTTAAGATATATGGAACAATTTTCGTGCAGTAATGTTGTGTTATAGTTTCGTTTCGCTAAAGTAATAAATTCAATATTTTGTTGTACTATATTGCTTAAGTCATACCAGTTTATCCAATGATCTAATAAATACATACCTAAACGCGGGCGAGAGTCTACAACTATATCTTTAAATTTTGAATGCGTTGTAATCAGAATTGGAATGTTTTTACGTCTCCAATATCTACGTGAAATAAGCAATGTTAGTTCCTCTAGGACGTCAATAGTATTGTTATCGGATAATGACCTTGCTTTTAAATAAAATTTACTTGCAAGGAAATGTCGTCTAATTTGTAATTTGTAATTTGTTTTTTTCTTCTCTTCTGTCTTTTATGATCATGCTTTGAAAAGACGTGGTGAAGCATTATTTTCTCATATCGTCACTATTACATAAAGTTTAATTACCGCGCCTTGTGGCTGATTGTAGCCACACGAGGTTGATGGCATACGGCTGACGATCGCATCTAAAGCTAGACGATTAAGGGATATAGTATGCATATAACATCTATGCAAGAGAAGAAAACTCGATATAAATATCTTACACCAGCCAAAACCATCAAACCATCTGACCAGCGTGGTATAGTAGGTAATTTCCCTCTCACAGTGAAGGAAGTTCAAGGAAGAGAAATGTAGGCCTCATAACCAAGCTCAGAGTCGCTCAGCGTGCTATGGGCGGGCTATGCTCGGAATTTCTCTGCGAGATAGGATACGAAATACGGAAATCCGCAGAAGAACAGGTGTAATCGACATAGCACGAAGAATTAGCACGCTGAAGTGGCAATGGCCGCTGGGGAAGAAAGGTTCTCGAGTGGCGACTACGTATCGGACGACGCAGTGTATGACGCTCCCCCACTAGGTGGACCGACGACCTGGTGAAAATTGCTGGGCATTGTTGGATGCAAGCGGGATAGGACGTAACATGGAGGCCTACCTCCAGCAGTGGACAGTGATAGGCTGAAATAATGATGAATGAGTGAAGGAGGCCCAAGCTTAACAGTGGAACGTATATGTTTTGATGATAATGATATTCATTAGTTTTCTTTAACGACATCTTTACGAAAAGAATGATTGGTAAATTATGTTTTCAAGACACAGTAAGTTCACAACACAAAAATACCACAGTAGCTTACCTATATTTATACAGCGATGAAAACGAATAACACAATAATTGAAATACTATTCGCTGTTGTTTCTTTAAGTATAAGGTTCAAATTGGCGTGGCAATCTGAATAAATACCCAGTTTATTAGTATAATTTACAAAACGAATTATGTACGGTAACGAATGTTCGTTACGGTGATTCGATTTAATACAATTTGTTCAGAGAAAATCAAAATATTATGTGAATATTTTTGTTGACTATAATTGATTGCAAATATGACGTAGTGAAGTGTGGTGATGGAGTAAAAGTACAATTCATCACTCATTTTATCTATGAGTGTCGTAAAAGATGGTTAAGGGATTGTAATATAAACATGACATCTATGCAGCTTATACCAAACCAAAGTATAACAATAAAACAATTATCATTCATCATTTCCACTCATATACGACTCATTATTGGGCTTGAGCCTCTTCCACAGCAGGACTGATACTGATCTTACTATACCATGCTGGTCAGACATGTTGGTATAGGTAGGTACCTATATATTATTTCCTTCTGCGAGGCCGTGATCTCGCAGAAGGAGGCGGCGGATCGCCTGCGCGAGGAGCGTAGCCTCGATGATCGGCGATCCGCCGCCGGCGACTGGGGCGGCGTAGGCGCGAGTACCTGCGCCTCATGCCGCCCTAGCCGAGGCCGCGGGTGACGTGGTCGGGGAATTAGTCCGTCACCCGCCGAGAGGCCGACCGCGTGAGGAAAGATGTGACGTCGGTCGATGGGAGGGTACCCCAAATAGGGGGTATTCCGTCGGGCCGACCACTGATGACAAGTAACCCTGCTCCGGTGGTCGGCCCAACGACGAAGGCGACGTGCACGTGAGGTGGGTTGCGGGTGTGCGTGCTTACGCCCCTCTGTCACCCCGGACGGAGTGGTGCGAGGAGCGCGCCGACCGCAACCCACCCCCCCCAAAAAAAACAAAGGTATATATTATTTCAAGTTTTTCTTCTCTTGCATAGATATTATATGCGTATTATTTTCGCTAGTCGTCTTTTACGACATCCACAGGCAAGATAAGGAGTGGTGAATTGTATTCTTACTCCGTCACCACACGGAAAATCAATCAATTGCCTTCCTGTTATTGTGAATGCTGTAGCCCAATAGTAAGATAGATACAGAGTTTAGATGATGGCATAGTGATTAAAGTATTGACCTATTATACTACAGAGTAATTTAGTCTCGTTTAGGAGAATATTTATTTGTTACCAAAGTTTTTGCTTTTAAAGTCACCCGCAAAACAAGGATTATTTCCTTCGTACAGACTTATCCTCATCTAGTCAGCCTCTTCTCCAATTTAAAGGAAATTAGCCTATCTACTCTCTCTACTACTCTAACTGGAAGGTTTAGCATATAGTGTTGTTTCGGCATTTCTTTTTCTTACAGTGATAATATTTGCTTAGATTTCTTCATCTTTTACGATAACCATGGAAAAAGAAGGGGGTAGTGAATTATAAGTATACTATGTACAAAATATATTGCTATAATTTTGTGCCGCTTTATCGGCTCATACAACAAATCATATAAATTGGTACAGACCGTGTTCTCGGTTAAATAAAACTTGCTGAATTATCTGATAAAGATAATTTAGATACTTGTTTCACGAATATAGAAAAATACTAGATGTGACAAGAAACTTTTAGCAATGAGAGATTAGTAAGGAGATAGCTTCTATGATGATCTATGTGCTTACTCTCCATCAATCCTTGTTTTGTACTCTTGGATATTATATTTAAAGCAAGGCCAGTCAGCACTTACTTGACGATACTGATGATAACAATACGCTTGCTAGGCTTATAAAGTCATACTCATAACACAGAAATTTCAATGTTTCATAGTCTTAAAAATTATGTTTAAGGAGGACTAGTCGTTGTGACCTTGTAACTTGTTTGAAGATACTGATGAGACCATGAAAGAGACCATAATATACAAATAACAGCGTTGCATAATAGTCAGTAACTCAAACGTGGGGATGCTTATTTTATCATAAGTGATGTCCCAAGCCAAAGTCTGTACCCCATAGTGGATGTTCTTGGTCGATTTTCCTTAAAGCTTTTATAGGCTTGAGAACCCTCAGCGTTCACCCATAGTCTTGACAAAGCTGCGGCTAACTACACTAAATATACAAAAATAAAATGTAATAGTTAATATGTATTCTATGTGGTTACGGAAACCCCATAAATGTCATACAAGATGACCGAGAGATATATGCAGATAACATCAATGCAAGAGAAAGAAAACACGAAATAAAACCCTATTCCAATATGTCTGATCAGTGTGGAATTACTGGGTCAATTTCTTTCCCATTCTGGAGAAGATCCGAGCTCCAGAATGGGACTTATATGGACTTTGATGATGATGATAACGAAAATCTACTGTGTACATATAAATTTAGGAGCTTTTACTTATTTTTTCCATTTAATCAAATTTTCAATACAATATTATGATGTGCAAATAGAATTGGAGATTAAAATCTAAATTAAAGCTGTCCAAAAATCTCAGCCTAATACATTCCACTGATAACCATAAGTCTCGTCCACTAGGGGAGGGAAATTGACTATATTACGTTGGTCAGATGGATTAGAATAGGGTTTTTACTTGTAGTTCTTCTTCTTTTCTACACATGTTATTTACATATTATATCACTTGGTTATCTTTTACGACACCCTCGGGTAGTAATGGGGCTGGTAAACTGTTTTCATATTTCGTATTGCATTACTATCCTTGCTTTACCGCACTCAAATATTTACTAAAACTGTTTTTATAAAATATAAATATTTTATAATCATTTCCAGTATTAAATCTTTGCTCATTGTAACATAATGACACGCGCAAACAATTCGGTTATCCCGCAAACAAATACACAAATACATCGTGTATGTCCCGGCATCGTTCTCAATTCAATAAGGGTTGATTTCACTGATTGCAATCAACCCCCGCGGGGTAACTACGTGACGAGAAATGTACTGATTTGTTCCTTTGGATTGCAGTTATGGAATTATTTGTGGAATTTTCTGTTAATAGACATGATTTTGGAAAATTTTCTTGACATTCTCGGAAGCGTGCTCAAACTTTCGTGCAGCACGCTTAGTGTTATACGGTACCTGGTTATCTCAGTCCGGCTCCTATTATGTGGTGTTTTTTTGGGTTGACAATAATTTGAGGTCCGCTTTAAAGGACATTATAGGCTGGAATCGATTCCTTTACTGTCTGACCGATATATAACTGGAAAAGACACTCGATAATTTCACAGATCAATGAGGAAGAGTATCAAGATCGGGTAGGTATTCGAGATACTTTTTCATATCTATAAGAAACGACTGGCCACAATTCTTCGGTGCCAAAGCAAGCAATAAATAAAAATATATTATTTATTTTGCTTATCACCATCACCCTGCTCTTATCCCAATTACTTGCATGAGTCGATTCGAATTCGATATTCGAATATGTATAATCTACTTTAATAGGTACTATTAAAGTAGATTATACATATTGCAACAGTTATTCGCAATAATTTTATGACCAGCCTGACGTGAAGCCTTCTTGGGAATGTAATTGTTGACATGACGGCTTCAGATGCAATTGGTCCAGGTTTACTAAAAACTCTTAGTCGTCTTCTATGATACCCACGAGCAATTTAAGGGTTAGTAATATTTTTAGCCGCTTTAACATTAGGCATAGGTACATAAAACTCTAAAATAATAATTGTCTCCTATGGGGTTTGAACTCCAGACAGGCCACGGAAGTCAAGGATTCTACTAGCGGTCGGCCCAATGGCGAAAGGGAAGGAATACAGTGGGTTATGGAGTCACGCATCACCCTTTCATCACCCCGGATAGGACGAGTGGCGTCCGTTCCATAGCCTGCCAAAAAGGGAAAATTGGGCACTCGATGCTTTTGGTTGGAGTTTTATACTCATAGCTATTATCTCAGCCCAAAAGCGTCCCATTGTTGGGCTCGGGTCTCCTTCAGTATGGAATGGAAATTGACCTACTACACCATGCTGGTCAGACCTGTTGGCATAGAGTTTTATTGCGAGTTTCCTTCTCTTGCATATGGAGTTGGAAATAAATTTATTACTAAAAAACTGCGGCAAATATTCCCCACCAAAGTTTTCCTGCAATCACGATTGTGACACTATGGGAATTGCAAAAACTTGCAGCACAGCGATCATTAATATGTGGGCGGGACTTTGAGATTGCGGCCAAGAAAAATAAATTTTATGCATATAGTTTTATGGTTAAAAGTAAATTGTAGGTTAAGTTTATATAAGTTAAGCGTTGGACATTTTAAGTTAAAACAAGTCGATAGCAATAAGTCATACAGAAAATTATGACTTTAAGCACGAACGCAATTATTCCATTGGACAGGCTTTTGAGGGTTTTAAAATAATGCGTTTTAAAATTTATAATAACGATGATATTGTCATCATCTCGGTTCCTATTTGTCCCACTATTGGGCTTGAATCTCCTTTATAATAACAGAGAAATTGACTTGTTACTATATCATTCTGGTCAAACGGGTTAGTATGGTCTTTAAATGTCGGCCTTATAACTTAGCAGTCGAAGTATTTTTCTGCGAAATAGGATCTGAAACACGCATGAAGACTTTATGTTGAAGTAGCAATGGGCAGGCCATATCGCTTGACGAAGCGACAACCGCGGGGAAGGCAGGTTCTAGAGTGGCGACCATGGATTGATGAATTAGAGAAATTTGCTGGCAATTGTTGGATACCGACGGCATAAGACTCTGTGAAGAAGATCTACGTCCAGTTATAAACGCTCATCATTTCAGCTTATATACGTCCCACTGGGCTCGAGCCTCCTCCATAATAAGAGGGAAATTGACCTTACTATATCATGCTGGTCAGACAGGTTGGTATAGGGTTTTATATCGAGTTTGCCTTCTCTTGCATAGATGTTATATGCATATTATATCCCTTAGTTGTCTTTTAAAACATTCACGGACAAGATAGATAGTGGTGATTTGTATTCTTATTCCGTCACCACACGGACAACGCTTTTAACGCTCAGCGATATACTCATTTAAAAACAGGCACATTTAAATTTACGTACCTACTATCTGCGTACTACTATATATACGCTATTAACCTCATTCGATGTTGGTGGTCCACCGTCAGTATTTACAAAATGTACTTATTATTCATAAGGGGTATTAAGGGTCATAAGCTGACCAAAAGGGGTTTAATAAGAAACACATTTAAATTATGAACAACCCCTACTACAGTATTGATATGCGTAAAATGTCGTAAAATATATAATTAAAAGCTGCTATATTATCTGTTGAAACTTTTTACAATGTATGTGAACTTGCCGTGTAATGAGGGAGTATGAAAACTTTTAAGCCATCGCTTATCGACAGTTGAAATTTTTACAAATTATCTATTTCTGTGGCCGCTATAACAACAAATATTAAAAACAAAATAAAATAAATATTTAAGGGGGGTTCCCATACAACAAACGCAAATTTTTTGCTCTATATCAGTAATGGTAACACATAGGCACTTGAAATATTCACAAAATACCAAGTACCAATATCAGTTGTATTTTTACTTTAATAATAAATAATAAAATTAAAATAAAATAAATATTTAAGGGGGGCTCCCATACTAAAAACGCCATTTTTTGCTTATTTTTGCTCGATATCAGTAAATGGTACAGGCAAGCACTTGAAATATTTATAATGTACGTATTACGGCATATGTACCTACCTACTGTTGTTTAAATAATTGATCAATGGTACGGAACACTCCGTGCGCGATTCAGACTTGCACTAGGCCGATATTATTTACTCTTAGCCATCACAAGGTTAAACTAGCCAATTCAAATTGGCACTAGGAATATGTTAGTTACAGAAAGAAACAATACATACTTACTGTATGTCCTTTTGAATGGAGTACAGCGGTACCTACTAAATATTATCTACTCGCCGAGTTGCTGACGATTCGTGCTTGGCATGCAATAGTGACTGAATGCTCTATTGCGCATAGTCAAATGACTGCACAGATGGTATAGTGGTTAAGATACTGGCCTATATTGCCAGTGTCGGGATTCTATCCCACGCGGGTTAACACTTTGTGGGATCCACAAATTATTGTTCTAAGTCTGGATGTAATTTGTGTCCGTTAATTAGATATATGTTTGTAAAGTCCTCCGCAATACAAGGATTATTTCCTTAAAAAAATACATATCAATACAAAGCATATTCTTCACATGACATGATTTTAGTTCTTTTCCGTGTGACGACGGAGTAAAAATACAATTCTGGTGAATTGTCCATCTCTTCGCGGTCGGTGTCGTAAAAGATGACTAAGGGGTTATAATATGCGGATTACATCAATGCAAGAGAAAGGAAAACTCGAAATAAAACACTATACCAACTCGTTTGATCAGCGTGGTCGGTAAATAGCTACGTTTCATATGAGATAATACTTAGATGCTGTTACAATGCCATATAAAACAATTCCGTATAAAAATTATTGTAGAATAATAATATAGTAATATCTTAAATAACTACTTTTAGGGATTGTAAATAAAACTACTTTACGGATTTTGTCGCGTTTGTATTTTATTTTTGATTACCCGACGTTTCGAACACTTTACAGCGTCTATGATCACGAACGGACTAAGATGTCACACGTCCAACAAGTCATCATTATTACAGATATTTATCATATCATATTTATCTACCATATAATTATACAATGGCTAATTGATTGCCAGTGTATAATTAAGTATATCTTTTATAGAGTGCATGTGAATAGAAGATTTAGACTAAGGCAGCAGTTCTACATTCAAATCTTTCTTAGGAAAGGTCAGATCAGAAATATCCTAAGCCGAAGGAGATTTATGAATATAAAGAGGGGAAAAATGATATATCAAGATCGTAGCAAGTGGAGGAAAGTGGTCTTTGCCCACCCCTATGGGAGAGAGGCGTGAATCTATGTATGTAAAGTAAAAAAGACGCGCAATAGTTTAATTCCAAATCTTTCGTGTGCTTCAATCTCAATTAAAAAATCCCTCTCTCTATTCAACACTGAACTGTGAAGTTATTAATACACCATACTATGTATTTGTATAAGTGAATACATAACTAGATACGACAATACACAGGTCTAGACAACACCCTGCGACAAGTGTTTTGTGAATTGAATAATTCATAGCCACCACAGAACTGTTTGTTTTTACTTTTGATTTGTTAGTATAAAATATTGTGAAAGGTGCTCGACTAGGTATAGACATTATTTGTGTTATAGAATCTCAGTATATTTCATCATAATTATCGCTCATATATGTCCCACGGCTGGGCAAAATCTTCCACTTCAATGGGAGGCAAATTGACTTACAACAGGACGTTGATCAGACGGGTTCGTATAGGGTTTTATTTCGAGTTTCCCTTTTTTTGCATAGACGTTATATGCATATTATATCCCTTAGTCGTCTTTTACGACACCCACGGACAAGATAAGGGGTAGAGAATTGTATTCTTCCTTCATCAGCGGACGGAAAATTAACACATCTTTATATATAAATTTCTTGTGTACGTGTGTAATGTCACTGAACTCCTCCTAAACGGTTGATACGAGGTTGATGAATTTTTTTGGGCATGTTCAAGGAGATTCAAGAATGGTTTAGATTCACAATTGAACACGATAAGTGGCGCTTATTTGAACAGAACAAAGTCTGTCGGGTCAGCTAGTATTCTATATATAAATACGTGAAGCAAAAATTTTGTACCCCATTTTACAAAAATTACGTGAATGGACAAGTATGAAATTTGGCACAGATGAAGTAAATAATGAGGAGAAGTGCATAAAACTGAAACTTCATATAATAATGGATTAGAAATGCATTAAATTCATTAAAAAAGGCATTACGCACACTACAATGTAATCGCTACACACACACACACACATACACGTTTGCATGAGTGCGAGAGAGTTTGTTGCGTAGCAACGCTTATTTATACACTTTTATTTACGGTTAAAATTTCTGGTCGAACTGAATGTCAAACAATCGAAATTATGATGACAATATCTAATAGAGATTTGTGCTTATATATTAGTTATTAGTGAAATACAGCTTGCTCAATTTACAATTAGGTGTACATAAATAAAATTAAAGAAAATTGTGTAGCAGAAAAATTAATTAAAATGAATTTTGGCCGAATTTCGACCACACGGCGACCACTAGTATTTATAAATGCTTAAATCTGGCGAATATAATGTTTTATTGAATACAACAACGATCAAGAAAATAATGTATAGGTGGCGCAGTTGTTAAGATATGGACCTACCGTGCCAGTGTCGCGAATGCGAGTCCCACGCAGGACAAAAAATTGTGCAATCCACAAATTGTTGTTCGGAATCTGGTTGTAATTAGTATCTGTTAATTATATGTTTGTAAAGTCCCTCGCAATACAAGGATTATTTCTTTAATGCAGGACGTTGTTAAAAAAAATATAGAAATAGTGCCATAAAAATAAATATAACACGGTCTCCGTTTTTATTCCCTCCCTCGCCCTAAAGGCTCAAGTACAGCCTTAAGTCACCACTTTGAGCCCCATTTATGAATAATCAAAACTCATAAACACTTTGCTAGATTCTCTCTCCAACCCTTCTGAGACCGTAAGTATAATGGAAGATACTAGTGCTCGCTTTTATACTTAAATCGAAATTTTCTATTCTTCTTGTACATATAGGTAAGTACATATTTTATAACTTAGCTAGCTGTATCTGTAGCTTCCTCAGGTTAAAATTAATAACAAATACAATACATTTTGCCGTGTGTTGATGGAGTAAGAATACAATTCATCACTCCCTATCTTGCCCGTGGATGTTGTAAAAGACGACTAAGGGCTATAATACGCATATAACACCTTAACAAGAGAAGGAAAACTCGAAATACAACCCTATGCCAACCTGCCTGATCAGCATGGTATAGTAAGGTCAATTTCCCTCTTAAAGTGGAGGAGGCTCGAGCCCAACATTGAGACGTATATAAGCTGATACGATGATAAATCTTAACCCATGTATGTCCTTCTGTTGGGCTTCCTTCATTATGGAAATTGGTCTACTAAACCACGCTGGACAGACGTGTTGGTATGGTGTTTGTTTGATGGATGGATAGAGAAAACAAGATGAGATTAAAACTATTTTTAATGTTTTTTATAGTAGGTATATAAATAGTATTGCTTTTAATATTTTGTCGTCCATGGTTCCGTCCATGGTCCATCTTCCTCCATGGTTTTAACAATAAGTTAATGTTACGATTTTTTCCAAAGATATAATGAATTTATTTTCTAAACTAGCCAATTGCCACGGTTTCACTCGCGTAGTGCCCGTTCCCGCTTTAATACCAGGATGAAATAAGTCTAAGTTACTTCTTATATAGACGGCTACATGGTTATAAAATATTATTGAAATCGGTTCTGCCGTTTTAAAGATTACCCGGAACTAAGAGATACACAGAAAAAAATTGTTTAAACTGATTTTTAGGCATAGGTATCGTGCAAAAAACCGTGTGAGCATGGCAAAGATGCAACTATTTTGAAATTACAAACAGACACTTTAATAATATTTATTGGTATATATAAATTTTGCCTCTAATTTAGTCATTATCTATCGGTAATTTATTGAATTGAATTTAGTAACGCCATAGAATCTTATTAAAAGTTTTCTATAAGCTTTGCCAAAACATGAAAGCACTTAGGTAATATTATTTCACTTTAATTACAATTTAGTACTTTCTCTGCATAATGCAAAATTCGTTAATATTATTTAATACAATACTCTAAAACACTAAAATATAATTTAAAAACATCATTTAATAATTAGGTAAAAAAAAATTATAGGTACTTGGGTACTTTTAAGCATTTGTGGTCTTAGAATACTAATAAATTTCCTACTTCATATGTTTACTCTCATAAATTTCAAAAATATATTTTAATATGCAATTTCGAAAAGGGCACATGTCGCATATTTTGCCAAATAGGTTTTTTTATATAGATGTAGTCTAAATGCTTACTTACACCTATTATGATCGAAAAGAGCACAAATCTGGTATTAATTCTACTATCTACGATATGGCTAGTACAGGAAGAATTTCGAAAAGGTCACAACTCTCAGAGATGTGCCCTTTTCGAACTTATTGAATTAAAAATACTATTAGATCTTAATAAAATATTCCTGCCCAAAGGGTGAGTCTGGTGTTATGCTTGAACCTATAGTAGCCCTACCACTCTTCTAGCAATTATCTATAATCTATACTTCATCGGTCATTGTTTTATTGGTAGTTAATACGTGATGTTGTGCTTTCACGATGAGTTCTTTTAATTCCGACAGTGAAATGCCGAAAGAAAAGTGGGGTAAGAAATCTCAACAAGTAGGTATCAACATTTCGTTATTAAAACTGCTAAATTAAAAGGGTTATCGCAATTAAACCACAAAGGGAGACGAGTACCAGGACGAGGAACGGGAATGACTTGTCGGTAGGTTCATCGATTATTCTATTAGGTATATAGTTTTATGCAGCTCTGAATAGTTTCAAAATGATAACCCAGATTATTTTTGCTTTGTTTTTTACATTTTAAGTAAATTATCTATATAATGAGTAAATAATACGTTTTGTACGCGTCTTTTGTCAGGTGAAGTTATTGTTAACCGATTATATTGTTCTAGGTGTCCCCAAAAATATTTTAACAGTGCATCTGAAGACGATATGGAGGGCTTGATTGAACGAATCAATTCTTATGAAACTAAAAATGAATGCTTTATCTTCCAACCAACCAACGATCAACCAACGAACCAACGATCTGACTAAAGCAAAACTTAAAACAGTTTCCTGAAAATTCTTTGCAGAAATAGGTTTGAAAAGAGACAAGTACCTATGTAAATCTGCGTTTGTAAGTTTACATGGAATAACAGTTAAAAGGTGCCGATGTTTGAGGACTAAAAAAACATCAGTCTTACATTGATTTAATAATAGAATCCAGCAACACCGCGAAATTTATATTGAAAAATCAATACAGAAGACAATAGATTTTAAGAATTGGGCTCAATTTAATTTTAAAGCTAAACGCAAAATAAGGGAGAAGTTACAGAAAGGAGGTACCTATCTAAAAATCAAAGCAAAGTGGCCTTTCAAGCGTCAACTTATAACGAGTTTGTTTCTGACCCAAGAAATCCTGGTGAAGTAATCGCAAAAAACTATATGTACAATGATCAAGCCAATTGGTGATAAAGAACCTTTAATCATCTAAAAATTGCAAACATTTCAATTTATCGACTTTTATGAAGAAATACTACAATAGCCAACTACTAATAAAAGAGAACCTGCAGAAGAAGATTTTTTATAATCAGTCTCGTATGTTTGTTTAATCTAAGCAACATGTTTAATTTCAGTTGCTTACAATAAAAGTTTTACTAATTACAAACGTTGTTTTCTTAAATTTCATCATTTCATCATCATCATTTCAGCCCATCGCCGTCCACTGCTGGACGTAGGCCTCCCTCATGTTGCGCCACAATGAGCGGTCCTGTGCCGCCTGCATCCAACGACGCTCAACAACTTTCACTAGGTCATCGGTCCACCTAGTGGGAGGGCGTCCTACACTGCGTCGTCCGATACGTGGTCACCACTCGAGAAACTTTCTTCCCCAGCGGTTGTCGGTTCGTCGAGCGATGTGGCCTGCCCATTTCTTAAATTTATTGTACTTAATACCGTAAATTTCGAAAAGGGTACATCTCACAAATATAAAATGTTTAATAATATATAGATAATTAATTAGAAGATCATTCATTTTCGTAATTTTCGGAGGCCAATTAATATCAAAGTGTGTCTCAAAAGATACTTTTAGCCATTATTACTTTAGAAAATAATCAGTTTTTTCACTGCCTGAAAACTTTACATTTTCAGACATATGCCCTTTTCGAAATTGCATATTCATTTGCACTCGCAGCTAGTACAAACCTTCGCACCACGATGCTTTCTTCATTCCCCTATAAGAGTTCCTCGTATTCTAGTTTATCAGAGTATCTTCAACCTACAAATTGCGGCGCTATAGTTGTTGCCTCGATATAAATCTTCTATTGAAAGAAGCCCCGTCACCATTCATGGGATCCTTTCAACGCTTGCAGGACAAACATACATACGGCTGTATGCAAACACTCCTTGGCCTGAGATCAAAGCGCGATATCATAGAGTTGCCGGTTTAATTTGGCGCCAACTGACAGGACGCCATTTTTCGCGGCATTCCTTATTTTTTTTACGGTTGATGAGACATTGATTTCAATTTATATAGAACATTTTGTTTCATTCTATCTACAAATTTAAAGTGTTTCAAATATGTATAACGTATATAAAATAAATATGATATGTTTTATAAAAAATATTACTTTTGCATGTATGTATATTAATTGAATATAGCTACTTAACCATTTTAAACTATAAGTATAGTGTACTTAACGATACCGTTTCTTGTTTAGAAATTATGCAAAGAAACATCTCAATTTCTGAATTTGTGTCCACAGCGAAATTATTTGTTTATAAAATAAAAAATACATTTCTTAGTGTTACGAAAGTAATTCACAAATTATTATAATAATAAAATTAACCTCTTTAAACGTCATTCCTTTACACTCACGTTATACTTAGGTACACGGTAGGCCTAAGAGTAGCAATCTGATAATCCACCCGCCAATTATTTTGAACATTGGGCCACACCACGCTGGTTAGACGGGTTGGTACAGGGTTTTATTTAGAATTTTCCTTCTCTTGCATAGATGTTGAATGCATAATTAATACCTATTTTTTTGGGGTTGGACTACGGTCAGGGCACCTGTCGCCCGGCTCGGTCTAAGGCGACAGCAGGGCGACGCGCGCAGCCCCGCAACCCACCCGGGACACGTCGCCTTCGTCGTTGGGCCGACCACCGGTGCATGGTAACTTGTCGTCAGTGATCGTCCCGACGGTATACCCCTTGAGGAGTATCCTCTCCTTGACCGACGTTCTCCTGCTGTTCGGGAACGTCGGTCTTCATTGTGCGGTCGGCCTCTTGGCGGGTGACGGACTAACTCCCCGGTCCAGTTACCCTCATAATTAATCCCTTAGTCATCTTTTACGATACTCACAGGCAAGAAAAAGGGTAGTGAAAGAGGGTAGTAATATTCTTACTCTGTCCCCACAAGGACGACATTAAATATTTTTGAAATCGTCAATGTAAACGCTATTCAATTGCGATATTAAGTTAATTGCTATTAATAAATATAAAGTTATTGTTATAAAACAAATGGCTGTAAATCCTTTATAATAGTATTAAGTAAATTAAATACTTTACAGTTATGGGACACTATAGTTTCGTAATAGCTTAAAGCCACGGCATACCCATGGTATAATAATCGATTGATATAAGATGTCAAGGTTAGGGTAACTTTGACAATAAGAAATATTTAACTTTGATTAAGTACTTATATTTCTTTTTCATTTTAGGCCGTGTAAAGTCTTTTGCCATGTAAAAAAATAGGTATAAATGTTTATTTATTATTTTAATCTTAGAATAATAACGTATAGAAGGATAGTGTCGGTACTTCGAGCGATCAAAAACATGAAGCCAAAAATACTACTTGTGTACAGGCGATTACACACGTACACATGCACACCACTATACAAATTATGAAATCAAATTTTATTTTTATTAACATAAATCGTCGAAATACTTTTAAAAATAATGTTAAAAACCTTTTTATGTTTTTCAAATGTGTTGTGACACCATTTGAATGCACAAACCGACATAATTATTTTTTAGGAGTTGATTAGGTACGCACAGTACAATGACCTTGTACCTTGTACAAATGTACACTACGGCCCTGTCCGACGTAAGTTCCATTAGGCTCCAATTTAAAAGCTTCATTTTCTGTGTGCGGACTTACCTGCTATACATTGTTATTCTAAGCTTTTAATGTTGGTAATTATAAGACCCTGGCTCAGGAGAGTAAGTCATATTTATGTAAGAAAATTTATACATTTAGATATTTTTTTCCTGTGGTGATGGAGTAAGAATACAATTCAGACCTCAACAACCCAACTCTTGCCTGTAGCTGTCGTAGAAGACTAAGTAATATACTTATATAGGATATTTTTATGTGGTAGAACCATACTGTCGACAGTCGTCTATCTACAGCCGCGGGCCGGTCCGTCCGGGGTAGTACCACACTCTCGCAGAAAATCGACGTCTGAATAGTAGCAATTTATTCGGGTGATCGGATCGGGTAGTTTAGTCCGTCACCCGCAGAGAAGCTAACCGCGCGACGGCGACCGACGTCCCGGGACAGGGACGTCAAGAGGAGAGGGTACCCCCTCAGGATATTCCGTCGGGTCGACTATTGAAGACGGTCGGTCCAACGACGAACGTGCTATGGGTGTCTGGCTATATCTGTCGCCCCGGATGGAGCCGGGCGGCTGGTGCGCGGACCGTCGCCCACCATAAAAAAAGTAGCAATTTATTACTGCACTTCACTCGGTAAGTGAGAGAGTCGGCAGCCCAACATTCTGAGGGTGTTTGCGTATGATGTATTAATCCGTCACCATATGGATAATATAACATCATCCAAAACCTTGCTAAGATCCAGCTTTTATTATACAAAAGTTGCTTATTATTACTTAACTCATGTTCACAATTTATTTGAACATTATTCCTAACCAGTGTTTATTTTATACTTTTTATTTGTGTCTGAGCAAAAAGCCTCATATTGCCAATACAAAATTATGGCATCTCATAAAAATATATGATAGCGTTATGTTATTTTTTATCTGTGAGACATCTAGTTACAAAACGCTGATGTTTCAATGTATCGAGTATCTACAATATACAATATACAATATACGTGTGGTAAGCAATAATATAACATTACCATACGTTAGAAAGCATTAACTGTAAGAACTCAATTTATTCAGTAATCCAATACGCCTGTATAACTTATCTCTGCTGGTTACTATAACCATGATGACGGGAAAACGTGGAATTGTCCTAAATTCATCCGTCCAGATCCATCTTTTTAGGGCGGGCTATGTAAACACATGCTGTTCGTAAATCTATTTGCCGCCTTTTTTACTTTACATACATAGGTACATACATTGCGTACATATATGCTGTGTGGTAGCGGCTTCGAATACTACCAACCCTTGCTTTGCTCGTGGGTGTCGTAAAAGACGACTAAGAGCCCTAGATTGACCCGGACCAACTCCATCTAGTACCATTTGGGTCAACGATTACATTCTCAAGGAGGGTTGACGTCAGGCAGGCGGCCGGTCATAAAAGTCATTGCCGAAACTTTTTGCAATATGTCAAAACAGATGACATATTGCATCGACCCCAAGTAATTGGGATAAGAGCAAGATGATGATGATACATACCTATGTATGTACCTACATACATTGTATGACTGAAAGACTGACCGACTGCATAGACGGCGTAATACGATACTAACCTACCGAGCCAGTATCGTGTGTTCGAATGCCGCGCAGGACTACACTTCGATCCACAAATTGTTGTTCTGAGTCTGGGTGTAATTTATATCGGTTAGTTATATATTTGTAAAGTTAACATAAGGATTATTTCCTTAGTCTTGCACTGTTGTCTTTTTTATAAAAAAAACATACATTCACTTCTCTTTCCCATAGCGGTAAGCAGAGACCACTTCCTTCCATTTGCTACGATCTTGACATACCTCTTTCGCTTCCTCCACATTAATCTGCTCATGCATGTTTAGCGTACTTCTAACCCTCCTTTTTGAAAGTTATGGTCAGCAAACATGCGTATTTCATCGGGTGTGACGCAAGGACAGCGCGCGGCCCCATAACCCATCGTATTCCCTCCGTTTTGCCATTGGATTGACTACTGGTTGGTACCGAGCTTCTTGTAATCCATAGCGAGCCCTGAAGGATCATACATCAGCATATCGATAATATCAGCTTTACTATACGGTACCCCATGTGGTGATGAATTCAACATACATTTTCTACAACAACGCTTACTTTCCTGCAGCAGTCATAAAACCCAGCTTTTATTTTATTTGGGGGTGGGTTACGGTCGGCGCACTCCTCGCCTGGGGCGATAGAGGGGCGTAAGCACGCACATCGTAACCCACCCGTATAGTACGTCGCCTTCGTCGTTGGGCCAACTACCGGTGCAGAGTTCCTTGACTTCAGTGGTCGACCTGACAAAATACCCCGAGGGAGTATCCTCTCCCATCGACGTCCCCTACCGGGACGCCGATCGACCCGGCTGATGAAACACCAAGAAAATTTGGGGAACTTTTAATATTTTTAAGGCAAAGTCATCTTCATCATCATCTCAGGGCACAAAGTCTCACCGTGGATATTATGGCATTTGCCGCACCGTAAACAAAAAAAAAGACTGTCCCATAAGACTTTATGGTTATCCTAGTCGGTCAGAATTGATGGGTAGCCGCCGTTGTGTCGGCCGTCAATCTTCATAATGACCGCAGCGTTATTCGCTATGAATTGATGCTTATTTAGTTATTCACTAAATCAACGTTGAATGATTGCTTTGTAATTATCTTGCTTTCCGATGTTCGATTATTATTTAATATTTTATATAGTCAATTTATATAATGAAAATATTTTCATCAACAACACAGTTCATATACGGCTCACTGGGCTCGAGCTTTCTCAATTAGGTCTAGGTCAATTGCCCACTTATTAAGTGGGCAATTGACCACGCTGTGGTCAGATGTGTTAGTATGGAATATTCTAGAGGTTTCCTTTCCTTGAATACGTATTATCTGCATATTATAATCCCTTAGGCGTCTTTTCTAACACCCACGGATAAGGGAGGTGGGCGGGGAATCGTATTCTTATTCTATAACCACCCAGAACATTATTTTTTTATATTTTACTTGAAAGAAAAAAGATTTTTATTTATTAAACTGCTATCAAACTTACACAGAGTTACTCTCTACAGCCGTTATCATCTTAGCCCACATAAGTCCCATTGTTGGGCTCGAGCCTCCTTCATAATGGTAAGGAAATTTACTTACATAGTTGGTTGGCATAGGGTTTTGTGTCCAGTTTTCCTTCTCTTGAATGGATGGCATAGTGTTTAATATACCAACCTACCGTGCCAGTGTCGCGGGTTCGAATCTCACACAGGACAACACTATGTGTCATCCGTAAATTGTTGTTCTGAGCTTGGATGTAATTTGTGTCTCTTAATTATGTTTGTAAGGTCTCCCGCAACACAAGAATTATTTCAGATTATTCAGGGCGTTGTAAAAAAATATCTGTATATCATATCCCTTAGTTGTCTTACGGGTAAGAGAGGGAGTGGTGAATTGTATTCTTATTCCGTCACCACACGGCACTCTATATGCAATATGAAAATATGAAAATTTTCTGGAAACTTCATCAAAATCGAGCCTCTATTTTTATTTATACGAAATATTATACACATATTGTTTTATATATATATAACAATTTTGCAAGTAGTTTTGTTATATAAAAACAATGCGATAATACTAGTAAAAATAGCTATGGTGTTCCTTAAGGCGACTTATACGACTCCTACGGGAAAGTAAGGGATAGCAACACATTAAATTCTCAAGTCGTCACCATAGGATAAAAATATAAATCTTACTCTGATTGAGTAACATATAAATCTTACTCAATCAATCAATCAAACTTAATTGTTCGTGAGGTGATGGAGTAAGAATGCAATTCACCACCCCCTCTCTTGCCTATGGGTGCGTAAAAGACGACTAAGGGATATCTTATGCATATAACAAGAGCAGGAAATCTGGAAATAAAACCCTATACTAACCCGCCTGACCAGCGTGGTAATGTAAATCAATTGCCCTCCCAATATGGAGGAGGCTCGAGCCCAGTAGTGGGATGTATCTATATGAGCTGTGATGAATCAATCAATACATAGAAAATAAATGTAATAAATTATGTTTTTAATTCATGACTAAACTTTCGATAATCAATTTACAGACAGCTAACTGACCGGAAATTTTTAAAAATATTTTCTCTAAAGTCCAAAGTCATAGACATGACGGAAGTAACAATGGCGATGCGCGTGCGCCACGCTTCCTGCCGCGTGCTCGCCAAAATGGCGGCCGCTTGCTTCCGGATAGAGTCGGAAGTGACGCTAGAGGGTGCCGAGAGATTGCGAATGTAATAAATTATGGTTAGGGATGCTGCGAAGGGGATTATTCTGATTTGCAATATCACTGTATATTATCAGCTTTAAGAAATATTGGTTTATCTCTTCTTATATAGATTTCCGTAAGGTGACGGACTCTACTCCGTCACCTTCATCATCGTCATCATCATTGCAGCCCACATACGTCCTACTGTTGGGGTTGGGCCTCCTCCATAATGTGAGGGATTTGACTTTCTAAACCATGCTGGTAAGATAGAGTTTTCCATTTCTTGCATAGATGTCATATATGTAGGTATATATCCCTTAGTCGTATTTTACGACACCCAAGTCTAAGAGAGGGGGGTGGTGAATTATATTTGAGTCACCACATACAATTAATAACTAATTTCTATTCAGAAAAGTTTACTAAATTTATAACTAAAAATTGCCAATATGAGTTTAGGTACGTAGATCGTCAAAAAATCATTTCGTTTTTGTTTAAATTAAATAATGTATCCGGTATACCATATACAACATCTTTATCAATAAAATAATAAATAAATAAACATAATTACACATGCCCGCTTTAATAAAAATATCTGGTTGACCGAGCTTCGCTCGGTATATTTTTGTCCAATTTATTTAGATATATATTAATAAAAAATAAATAATGAAAATTATATAAAAATTACAAAAAGAGAATAATAATAACACCGAGATTCGATCCGACGCCATTTGTCGCTGATGTCAAAAATAAAATGAATCCTGACTACTTCGTCACTGAGCTATCGTAACTCACGCCCGTGCCCATGTTTTAAAATTTAATGTCATTGTATTGTCTGCCAAAAACACTGACAAAACAACATTTTCTATACATAAAACCTAGCTAGATCGATTTTTTGGGCCCGAATCCTCTAGTATGCCAAGTTTCAACAAAATCGTTGGAGCCGTTTCCGAGATCCTGAATATATATATATACAAGAATTGCTCGTTTAAAGATATAAGATAATCATACAAATGATATTGTAATTGGTTAGAGACCCTTATATAGATAATAATAGCATTTGGTACATATCATAGATAGAAACAAATATATTAGTTATGGTACAGAGGACACGGTTGCGGGGCGAAAAATTCATCGCCATGGAATATATAATTCAATGAGTGAAGAAATAAATTTTTGTTTGGTTCCGTACGAAAAAAAACTTTTTAAAGGTTTTTATCCATTTCTAAACGGTTTCAACACCTTCATCATCATCATCATCACCAGGGACGGATTTAGGCTTGATGCCACCCTAAGCCCTGTTTATCGCGCCGCCCCTAATTAATATTAAATGTGGAATTAATAAAATTTATTCTAATGAATAAATTTTATTAATTTAAAATAAAAAAAGTTAAAATTTATTCTAATGAATAAATTTTATTAATTTATATCAAATATTTTTAATTTAAATTTAAAATAACTTTATTTCGTTGGAATATAATTATAACTTTTAGAGACCTAGGCTTTTACTTTTTCCGTCTCTGAGACTTTGGCATTGCGAAAGTTTTGCCGCCCCTCAAATCATATCGCTCTAGGCTCGGGCCTCACGGGCCTAGGCGTAAATTCATCACTGATCATCACAGCTCATATATGTCCTACTACTGGGCTCAAGCCTCCTCCATATAAACAGGGAAATTGAACTTCTATAACCAAGCTGGTCAGACATGTTACTATTGAGTTTTATTTCGAGACTCTTTTACGCGAGCAAGGGATACAATGCGCATAGATGTTATATGCGCATTGTATCCCTTGCTCGCGTGTTACGATATGCACGGGTAAGATAAGGAGTGGTGAACTGTATTCCTACTCCATCACCACACGGACAATAACACCTTCGATGCCGTTAAAATAATCAACAATTTTTAAAACGTTATCGAGGGACAACAGCATCTGCAAGTGAGCCTTTCAAGTCAGGGAATCTGGACCGGTAGTCAGTTAGTGGTATAGTAGATTAAGCAGCCACATGTCGCCCCAGAAGAATCAAGCGCGATGTGTTCAAACTTCAAGTAGAGGTAAATTTGATAAAAAACTTTATATTATTTCGTCTGGTAAGCCTAGAACCTTACTTGAATCATTTATGATCGTGGTGAAGATGATCTACCTACAAATAAGTTATACAAAACCTGAAAAGAAACCAAGACAGTAAATAATTATATATTATTCACTGTCTTAAAAAAAGAATTACCATAATGGTATTAGATAAAGAATTAACTTGAATTGAACAATGTAAACTTAATAAAATAGTTATACAATAAATAAGGCGAATGCGAACGGAAGTGTTGGAAGGAGAAGACCGAGGCGGACGTTCCACAATCAAATCGGGGACGTTCTTAAGAAAGGCCAGGTTAGGAGTACCTACCCTGAACCGAAGAACATGTATGAGGAGATTAATGAATGTGGAGGAGGCGAAAGTGGTAAGTCAAGATCATAGCAAGTGGAAGGAAGTGGTCTCTGCCTACCCCTATTGGGAAAGAGGCGGGATTATATGTATGTATGTATGTATAAATCATCATCATCATCATCTTGCTCTTTTCCCAATTACTTGGGGTCGACGCAATATGTCATCTGTTTTGACATATTGCAAAAAGTTTCGGCAATGACTTTTATGACCGGCCGCCTGCCTGACGTCAACCCTCCTTGGGAATGTAATCGTTGACCCAAATGGTACCAGATGGAGTTGGTCCGGGTCAATCTAGGGCTCTTAGTCGTCTTTTACGACACCTACAAGCAAAGCAAGTATTGGTAGTACCTATTCGAAGCCGCTACCACACAGCACTATGACAGACAGTATGTATGTATAAATAATATTTTTTTTGTGACCGATTAAGATTGTACCAAAACTCCGTGCCTGACCGCAAGGGGGATAAAAATTGGACAGACAAGCACCTGGGCTTCTTATTTCCCTCCAATTTCTTGAAGCAGTAATTATTTGAAAACGACCACGAACCTGTTTGTTAAACGTAACGATGGCATTATCCCATTTAGAGAAGTCTATATTTAATAGAAGTTGATAGACTGCTGAATACATATATGCTTAAAGAAATACCTATACGTCCAATAAACTGGACAACATATGTTGTAGAAGAAAGTCAAGTATTAATATTTGTTTTGTGTTAAAATAAATGTATTTGCGCTAAAAAAGGCAACAAATTTAATGTACATAAAGTGGTTACAATTATGACATAAAATGTTCAAGAATGCTAAATTAAAAATGGCCTCCATTATTGCTGAACGAACCCTAACAAAAACAAGTAATAAACTCTAATAGCGTTATAATGACGCTCAAATAGATTGTGTTAGCACAAATATATTCTAATTAATTACATCTAGAACATGTGGGCCGTGAAACAATTACAGATAATATGTACTTACATTAAAACTAGTTATCATATTTACTGTGAAATGGTGACTGTTAACGGCTTTTCACAAGTCGTGGTCTATAACTGTCAAGTTTGCAAAGGTGATATCTTTTTAAAAATGACACGGAAGAAAAACATCATCATTGTCTTGGATTTCATGAAAAAGATTTTTTGTGTCCTTGCCCGTGGGTGTCGCAAAAGACAGACGTTTGAACAGCATTTTTCTTCCAACAATGGGACGTATATGAGCTGTGATGATGATGATGATGATGTAGCCCTATAAGAGCACATCATATTTATCAACTTTACATTACGTTTGAAATTAATTGAGTAATATACCAGTGGATCGGAAGGCGGCTACAAGCTGAAAAGATTCGGGAAAAGACTTAGCGGTCTCGTCTTTTTTTAAATTAAGTAATTCTTAAATAACACTACGGATTTTATCGCGTTTGTATTTGATTTTTGATTGCCCGACGTTTTGAACACTTTGCAGTGTTCATGGTCACGGGCGGACTAAGATGTCTTACGTCCAACAAGTTATAGTTATTGCAGAAAATGTGTAATTACCTACCCGATACAGCTATTAGTTATTAAATATTGACCCACATTTTGATACAAATTTATTGCCAGTGTAAGAAGAAAATGATTCTATATGAAAAAATTATAGGTACTGTTTATGGGTAGTAATTATTTAACATTAAAATTAATAGTAATTATATTTAAAAACCTAACATTCCGGTATACTACTACCGGATTGGTTAAGTAATTCTTTTAAATGAAATCATATGTATACAGCACTATTAGCTCCAGTGTGATGCCCTTCAAACTAGGAAACATTTTTCATAACTGTTTCTGATATAATGCGAGTATTACACGTTTTAAATAAAACTATTTACATAGTATTGTCACGAGATCTCGGGTGTCGTGATCATGGACAATGAAAATTGTTCAAAACATCAGTTCAAATCAAAATTCAAATATAAATCCATGAAAATAGCTTACATTTTTTTTTTCAAAAAATAAAAAGAAACAAAAAAAAAATAGATGGTTGGTTTAGATCCTACAACCTGATTACGAATTAACTACTCATCGCCATCACTCCGCTGTAGTCTCAAATAACAAGTACCGTTCAATTATCTAGATTCTAGACACTTTTTTTTTGGGGGTGGGCTGCGGTCGGCGCGCCTCCGCACCACTCCGTCCGGGGCGACAGAGGGGCTTAAGCACGCGACACCCGCAACCCACCCGAACACCACGTCGCCTTCGTCGTTGGGCCGACCACTGGAGCAGGGTTACTTGTCATCAGTGGTCAGCCCGACGGAATACCCTCTCCCCGGGGTACCCTCCCATCGACCGTCGTCCTCCCCGAGGGGGGGACGTTGGTCGATGGGAGGGAAAAAAAATTATCTAGACACTAGAATGTTTTCATTATTTTTTCTATGACAGATTAAAAATTCAAATCACCACCTCTTCTCTATCCCGTGGGTGTCGTAAAAGACGACTAAGAGATTAAGTATACATACAAGATATAAACAAGAGAAGAAAAACCTAAAATGAAATCTTATAAGTACCAACACGCTGACCAGCGTGATATGGTTCAATTTCTCTTCTATTGTGGAGGAGATTTGAGCCCAATAGTCCTGCTGTTTATATGTGCGAGCTGAAATAATGATGAATAAGAATATTTTACTGTTTTCTTACCTTTTGATCATATCTAAAATACATTAAAACTCAGATTCCCTTTATTGAACTAGTAAAAATAATTATTTTTTTAATATTTTTTTTTATAATAAATAAGTTAGTAAATCCCTTTTTTTGTGGGGTGGGCCATGGTCAGCACACTCGCTGCCCGGCTTTGTCCAGGCCGACAGGGGGGCGTCGCACGGCCCTTTGACCCACCCGTAGCACATTGCCTTCGTCGTTGGGCCGACTACCGGGGCAAAGTTCCTTGTCTTTAGTGGTCAACCCGATGGAACGGTCGCGGGGTACCCTCTCCTCAAATTACTAAATCCCTGCGGTTTCAGCCGCGTAGATCTCGTTCCTGTATGAATACGACGATAACATACAGCCTAAATTACTCGCCTATAATAAAGCTTTCCATTGGTGAATACATTTTTTAAATCAATTCAGTAGTTTAGACGAAAAAGCGTAGCAAGCTGACAAACTCACTTTTGCATTTAAAATATTAAGTAGGATTAAGGAATATACATATATATATATATATATATATATATATATATATACAGGGTGTATATATATATATATATATATATACAGGATGTATCAGGTTATGGGGCACAGGCACCCATAAAAAAAATTTGAACGAAAAATATTGATTCGTTTAGAAATTAGAGACATGTTAAGTTTTCAATTTTGTCATCGCTTTTTCGTATAAATCTGATTGAAATGTATAAAGTCAATGATACTTAATACGCAACATATTCATACTTTGTTAAATATTCATTAGAAATTGAAGAAATCAATGATTACGTTCACATAAGCAAAACAAACTTCGCTTTAAAACAGCTGATCGGCCCATGAGCGTTGACCGCTTGCCGTTGTACCTACATGTCATTGAAGCGTTTGCGCAATTCTAGGTATTAATGAATGAAATTATACTGTCGAAGCTTTACATGCCTACATGTATTCTGTCTGAACATGCCTACATAATACGTAACATTTAAGGCATAGACTCTTAAACACATTTTTTTGAAATCACTAAAACTTTTATGTTAAATTGGTTTTTGTGTAATGTACATTCTAATTATGATCTATGACCGTTAAACTACAACATACTCGAACAGTTGTCCCATAACCTGATACATCCTGTATATTATGTTCCCTGTAGTGACCTTCATCATTCATCATCATCATTTCAGCCTATCGCCGTCCTCTGCTAGACGTAGGCCTCCCTCATGTTGCGCCACAATGAGCGATCCTGTGCCGCCTGCATCCAACGACGCCCAGCTACTTTCACTAGGTCATCGGTCCACCTAGTGGGGGGGCGTCCTACACTGCGTCGTCCGATACGTGGTCGCCACTCGAGAACCTTTCTTCCCCAGCGGTTGTCAGTTCGTCGAGCGATGTGGCCTGCCCATTGCCACTTCAGCGTACTAATTTTTCGTGCCATGTCGGTTACACCCGTTCTTCTGCGGATTTCCGTATTCCGGATTCTATCTCGCAGAGAAATCCCGAGCATAGCCCGCTCCATAGCACGCTGAGCGACTTTGAGCCTTGATATGAGGCCTACATTTAAGGACCACGTTTCCGTGCCGTAAGTCATCACTGGTAACACACACTGGTCAAAGACCTGTGTTTTCAGACACTGAGGTATGTTGGACGAGAAGATCCTCTTAAGTTTCTCGAACGCTGCCCAACCGAGTTGGATTCGTCGGCTGATCTCTTTCTCGAAATTGGATCTACCTAACTGGACTGTTTGTCCTAGGTAAACATAGTGATCGACAAATTCAAGAATCGCATTGCCAACTAGGACCGGTACAGGAATGACATGGGCATTTGACATGACTTTCGTCTTGTCCATGTTCATTCGTAAACCTACTAGTTGGGATACCCTGCTGAGATCATTGAGCATTGTGCCAAGGTCCTCCATGGATTCTGCCATAACGACTATATCATCCGCAAATCGAAGGTGAGTGATGTATTCGCCGTTAATGTTGATGCCGAGTCCAGTCCAGTCTAAGAGCTTGAAGACATCTTCCAGTGCAGTGGTGAACAGTTTCGGAGAGATGACATCTCCCTGTCTCACGCCTTTCTGCAACTGGATCGGTTTCGTACTCTCATCCCGGATACGGACTGACATTGTGGCGTTCCTATACAAACACTTCAGCACTTCGATATAGCGATAGTCGATTTGGCACCGCTGAAGGGACTGCAGCACCGCCCAAATTTCGACTGAATCAAAGGCTTTCTCATAGTCCACAAACGCTAAGCATAGGGGCCGATTATACTCCTCGGTCTTTTGTATAATCTGCCAAAGCGTGAGGATATGGTCTATGGTCCTATAGCCTTTTCGGAAGCCGGCTTGTTTGGGCGGCTGGAAGTCATCGAGCTTGCGCGAGAGTCGATTGGTAATGACCCTCGAAAACAAATTATAAACGTGGCTCAGGAGTGAGATGGGTCTGTAGTTCTTCAAGAGAGCTTTGTCACCCTTCTTGAAGAACAGCACCACCACACTCCTGGTCCACGACTCTGGAACGTCGCCCCCGAGGATAACGGAATTAAATAGTTTCTGAAGGGCTATTAAGACCGGCTTGCCGCCCGCCTTCAGAAGCTCTGCCGTAATTCCGTCATCTCCCGGTGCCTTACCGTTACGTAGTTGTTTGAGAGCCATTCTGATCTCGTACAAGCTGATGTCCGGATTTCTTCGATATAGTGCCGAGTTAGCTTGGATCTGGGATCTTGGACCAAGCCGACAACAGGATTTCGGGATGATTTGTATAACTGTCCATAGAACCTTTCGACCTCTCCCAAGATCTCACTTTGGGATGGAATGACAGTGCCATCGTCGGTCTTCAGCTTAGTCATTAGGCTTTGCCCAATAAACAGATCTTGTGCGAACACTTTTGAGCCACGATTCCGCTCTATCGCTTCTTTAATACGGAGCGTATTAAATCGGCGAATATCGCGACGCACAGACCTGGAGATCTGCCTATTTAGCTGCCTGTGTTTGGACCAATCGGCTGAAGACTGCACCGTCATTTCTTTTCTCCGCCCCATGAGCTCGAGAGTCTGGTCAGAAAGTTTTTTGGATCTATTAACGCGCGTAGTGACCTTGTAAGAATAGAATTCACTACTCCGTTTTCTACCCGTGGATGTTATAAAAGACGACTAAGGGCTATAATATGCATATAACGTCAATACAAGAGAAGAAAAACTCGAAATAAAACCCCATACCAACCCGTCTGACCAGTGTGGTATAGTAGGTGAATAAATCTTCTATTACGGAGGAGGCTTGAGCCCAGCAGTGGGACGTATATGAGTCAAAATGAATGAAATGAAAATGA
Organism: Lymantria dispar; assembly: GCA_032191425.1. Taxonomy (NCBI): domain Eukaryota; kingdom Metazoa; phylum Arthropoda; class Insecta; order Lepidoptera; family Erebidae; genus Lymantria; species Lymantria dispar. The sequence goes on along the minus strand of CM063460.1, from coordinate 9,679,223 downwards.
GGAACATATTTTTATATTGCGAGGGATCTTTGGAAATAGAGAATTAAAAGTTTCAGAACAATAATTTATGGATCGCACAAAGAATTCTGACTGAAACTGAATCTATGACATTCGACAATTCAATCCAGTAACAAACAAGACTGCGACCTTAGAATAATAACGTATAGAAGGTAAGTCCACGCACAAAAAGTGAAGCATATAAATTGGAGCCTAATGGAGCTTACGCCGGACCATTTCGTAGTGTACAAGGTCATTGTACCTACTGCACGTACGTACGTAACTCTTAAAAAATAAATAGGTAATTATGACGGTTTGTGCATTCAAATGATGTCACAACACATTCGAACATAAAAAGTTTTTTACTTTTAAAAGTATTTCGATGATTTATGTTAATAACCTACCTAGGGCACCTACTTTATCTAGGACAAACAGTCCAGTTAGGTAGATCCAATTTCAAGAAAGAGATCAGCCGACGAATCCAACTCGGTTGGGCAGCGTTCGGGAAACTTAAGAGGATCTTCTCGTCCAACATACCTCAGTGGCTGAAAACACAGGTCTAAAGAAAGAAAGAAAGCAAGAATGTTTATTTATAACATAATATTCGGGATTTCTCTGCGAGATAGAATCCGGTATACGGAAATCCGCAGAAGAACGGGTGTAACCGACATAGCACGAAGAATTAGCACGCTGAAGTGGCAATGGACAGACCACATCGCTCGACGAACCGACAACCGCTGGGGAAGAAAGGTTCTCGAGTAGCGACCACGCATCGGACGACGCAGTGTAGGACGCCCCCCCACTAGGTGGACCGACGACCTAGTGAAAGTTGCTGGGCGTCGTTGGATGCATGCGGCACAGGACCGCACATTGTGGCGCAACATGAGGGAGGCCTACGTCCAGCAGTGGACGGCAATAGGCTGAAATGATGATGATGATGTTAATAAAAACAAAATTTGATTTCATAATTTGTATTGTGGTGTGCGTGTGTATTTTTGGCTTCATGTTTTTGATCGCTTAAGTACCGACACTATCCTTCTATACGTTATTATTCTAAGACTGCGAAAGTTTATTATTCAAATAATAACTAGAAACTTTTTTATACATGAATCATCAAAAAGACCGTAATATCTCATGCAAACTAAACATAATGGATGAGCACAAAATTCAATTAAAATAAAATCTCAATTGCGATCCTTTCGTTTAACAATGCAATTAAAAAAGCAATGAAAAGGACATCCTGATTACCATAATTAAATCGACTGTACAAATATAACTATATACCCCCATCACTCAAACTTTTTAATTGGCAGGATCTTAGTACTCCATTTTATGCACAGGAAATACACCATTCAGGCTCAAAAGATTTGTTTTTAGGCTGGTTTCTTTTAACATTGGCCCTACAGGCTATATGATATGACAGATTTATTTTAAGTACCGATGCGTAGTCAAATTATACGGATATATCAATCTCTGTTTTTGTGTTTATAAGTCCTTTTTGATGAGACCGATGAATAGTGATGTGGTTGTTAGTCGATTTTACGTATTTTATTTTCGCGGGAAACAAACGTCACTTTTTAAGTAGTCGTTTGTAAATTAATTGAGTTGAATGATGACTTACTTTATTCGTGTCGTATTTGTACGTAAATTTCAGATTTAGACGATATAGAGATTTAAAAAAAATGTGCAAGTTGTTTTAATAAGTTGTTATGAATTATAAAATTCGTAGACGGTAATGTTCCAGATTTTAGAAGTAATTATATTGATAAATTATTTTTATTATAATTACCATTTTTAGTTACACAATGACATTAAAACAAACTGGCTTCCTGCGTCAGTTCCGTGAAAAGTCTCGTGGCAGCCAACTTTTTAATAATCTATTATTTTTGACTACGGCAGTAAAAGAGAAGGCAGCCAAGTTTATGGCATGTAGATACCTGCCGCTCATAACATCTATAATGCCAATAGCATAGAAAGCTTCTCACTATTAGGTGCTGTTTAAGTGTCCAACTCTCTCAATGACCGAACGAAGCGCTGTAGTAAATTGCTACCAAGAGCCGCCTCATAAAGTCAAGAACTAGTATTATGCCCTTTGAGTTGCCCTATCACATCTTATTCAGTGTGGCCGCGTTCCAACCTGCAATGATTTTTTTTGAAGATGCACTAAGGATCTTTTTTGTCTCAGCTCATAATGTCCCACTGCTGGGCTTGAGCCTCCTCAATAGGAGGGCAATTGACCTACTATACCATGCTGATTATAGTGGTATAGGGTTTTATTTCTTTTGCACAGATGTTATATGCATATTAGGTATATCCCTTAGCCTTTTTTTTACGACATTCTTGGCGTGGTGAATTGTATTCCTATTCCGTCACCATATTTTATAAAACAAAATATTCTTTCTTTCTTCTTTCAAGCAATGGAGCCATTGTCTAAATAATACTCAACAATAGTTACTCACATATTAAAAAAAACATATATTAATACACACAGACTCGCTAGGGTTGTCCCCTATATATTTACACACGAAATAGATCTATTGGTATAGTTGATTGTCCATCGAAACTTTACTAAACTGACCACTCGGAATCGGATTAGGAGTTCGTTACGTACGTTTTACGTGTTTGACCACTAACTTAGCAAATATTGTCCGCTTGTTATCTTTTGTTTGTCAGCCCTGGTTAACCCTCGTTTAGATACTAGTAACTAATTTGATTTTGAAATGTTGGTAGTAAGTGCAGACTTTGTGAAAACTGTTTGTGGCTGAAATATTATCATTATCATCATCGCAGCTCATTTACGGTTCACTGCTGGGCTCAAGTCTCCTCCTAAGAGGGAAATTGACTTACTACACTGGTCAAACGGGTTGATATATAGGGTTTTATTTTGAGTTTTCCTTCTCTTGAGTAGATGTCATTTGCTCATTATAATCCCTTGGTCGTCTTTGACGACACCCACGGGCACGAAAAGGGGTGATTTTGCGTTATGTGGGAGCGCCTCACTGTTGACAGTCGCCTGTCTAAAGTCGTGGGTCCGTCTGTCCGGTGTAATACTACACTCTCACAGAAAATCGACGTCTTAGTAGAAGCCATCTGTTACTGCAGTTCGTTCGGCTATCAAGAGAGCCGAAAGTCCAACTTTCTGAAGGTGTTGGCATGTGGTAGGTTTTTGGTGACGCTTTTAGTATCATCGATCCTTATTACACCCATTCCCTTTACTTTCTTCAAGATCCATAAGCGGCAGTATCATTTACCATCATGTGTGCTGTTTGCTCGTTTGCTCATTTGCCATCATGAGCAATAAAAAAAAATGAGCTTGATGAATGAATGATGTATATCAAATTAAATATTAATGATTTCTGATGTTTACGTGAGTATTACACATTGTAAATAAAACTACTTTACGGATTTTATCGCGTTTGTATTTGATTTTTTAACCAACTTCAAAAAAGGAGGAGGTGTCTCAATTCGACCGTATATATACTTTTTTTATGTTTGTTCGCGGATAACTTCGCCGTTTATGAAACGATTTTGATGATTTTTTTTTTGTTGGAAAGAAGATATTTCAAAGGTAATCAGGATTTGATGATGGCCGACCAGAGAAATCGAGGGGAACTTTCAAAAATCGCAGGGACGACTAGTGCGTTTGTAAGTTTTTTCATTATTTTATTAAAGCACTACAATTTAGTCTAGAGTAGTTCTGATGATGGAGCCGAGAGATAGTCGGGGTAACACCTCAACGATTTACAGCAACTACTGTTTCATCCGCCCGGGACCATGAACACTGACCACGAACCAGTATTCGAAACATCGAGCAATTAAAAATCGAATACAAACATGATAAAATACGTAAAATAGTTTTATTTACTAAATATTAAGTTAACCTCACAAGATCTTCTAGTTATTTACGAAAACAAGTTTCCTTTAATGGATTACGAAGATTTACAGATATTTATAGATAGCGTAGTCGCCGTAAAGTGTGATAGTAGTCACTATAAATTGTAATCCCGGTGATAGATTCACTTCACAATGAGCGTTTTAATTCAAGAATTGAGACTGTTTATTTGTGATGGAAGGAATGAACGGGTAATGTAGGGTGCCTGTGACAGCGGCAAGTAGTCTTAACTTTTCATACTTCTTTTTAGGTAGATTCTTTGCTAAATATGCATCTTCAATAGTATAAAAAAATTGGTTCATCCGTGATGGTCACGCTGAAAAGCGTTCGAAACATCAGGTAATCACAAATCAAATACAAACTCGTTAAAGTCCTTAAAAATAATTTTATTGATAATATAAAATCGTGTTGCTTTTACCTTTGAAGCAATTAGAATGAAACTATTTTGAGGTCACGGGAAAACTGGACAGGACCATGTACGCTGGAATATGTTCTCATCGGGAAAGTAATAAATTTTTAAAAATTTGAATCAAGAATAGTGTATATAAGAAAAAAATATTGTTTATTGTAAAAAAAGCATGGGGTGCATGTTATCAATAGTTATAAATATTTTATTGATAGATATGAGTAGAAGGATTATCATTTTGATAATAACTTAAAAAGCATCCCACGCTTTTTTTTACATTAAAAATATTTTTTCTTATATACACTATTCTTAATTCAAATTTTAAAAATTTATTTTCTATTTTTTAGTTGGATTTTCTTTAAAAACGTATTTTTTTAGTTTTTTTGAACTATGATTTATTTTTAATTTTTTAGTTGAATTTTCGCTAATCCTGATTATTCTTGTATGGATAACGAGTGCAACTATTTAAAATATTGAATTGTCATCGGTCCTTAATAAGTATGCCAAATTTTGAGTTAAGCCGACGTTTTGAAGGGGATCAAAATCATGTTCAAAGATTCCGTTACATACTAACATACATCTTCCGTGTGGTGACGGAGTAAGAATACAATTCACCACCCCCTAACTTACCCGTGGGTGATCGTACGAGACGACTAAGGGATATAAAATGCATATAACATCTATGCGAGAGAAGGAAAACTCGAAATAAAACTCTATACCAACACGTCTGACCAGCGTGGTATAGTGGGTCAATTACCCTTCCATTATGGAGGAGGCCCGAGCCCAACAGTGGGACGTATATGGGCTGAGATGATGATGATGATGACTAACATACATATGTCTGAAGCTAATAAAAGCGTATTAAAAATCAAATACAAATACGATAAAATCTTATGAAATACTTTTATTATTTGGAAATAGTAACTTTATATATAGTCCAGCTGACCTAACAGACCTTGTGATCTTCAAACCTAAAAAATTGGTAAAAGGAATTCTGCTTGAAATCGATAGCAGCGCCACCTACTGGTTCCAATTATTAATCTAAGCCGTTCTCATATCCATCGGAACAGGCACTAAAAAAAAACTTCAATATCAGTCCAGCCGTTTAGAAAGAGTTCAATTACAAACACGCGAACTGAAAACTTAGATTTCTTTACTTATATTATTTATTTATATGTTTAAAAATGAGAAATAATTTTAAGCCGTTTCTATATATTAAACACGCTGATAGTGAAGCTACACATCAAACAAACAGCTCAAGTAATCTTCTATTTATATAGCAATACAACTTCTTGAGTAATTTGCGTAAACTGAAGAATGTCTTCAATTTTCAAGATCAATTTATCACTCCAAAATGGATTCAACACGAAATAACAATGAAATTAACTTTCAATTCTAGCCAAATGCATTTAAATACAATATCTGCTTTTAGATGAAATTCGCTAAAAGTGTAATTTGTGATGTTTCATCATCGTCACAGTTCATCTAAGTTCCACTACTGGGCTCAAGCCTCTTCCATATTGGGAGGGAAATCCACCTACTATACCACGCCGGTCAGGCGTGTTGGTATTCGAATTTTCTGTCTCTTACATAGTTGTTATATGCATAAGATATCCCTTAGTCACCTATTAAAATATTCATGGGCAAGAGAAGGGGCAGTGAAGATCCATGAGCAGCAGTTATCTTTAACCATTAGTGCCCTACATGCTCGTCTACCAAAGACCGTAAAAACTCATTTCAAGAAAACAAAACTAAAACCAAACTTGTATTAATTTAACATTGGGCCTAGATGCGTTAGTAGATTATCAACATTATCCTGTTCGTGTTTCAATTACTTGGGGTCGACTCAATATGTACATATTACAATATGTAAATATTGAGTCCACCCGAAGTCCAAGTCTTCTGTAATAGTACATATAACAAAAGTTTCGGCAATACTTTTATGACCGGCTGTCTAACGGCAATCCTTCTTGGGAATATAATTGTTGACCTGACGCCATTTAACGACGGAAATTATTTAAGGCATGATACAGTATGTTTTTTTGTCTAAAGACCAACTGCTGCCATAGCCAACACAATCATCTAGAATGGTACACAAAATTATATTAGCAAAAAAAATTAACACAACATTTCTACGGTAGATCGGCCCACAGAAATTGCAAAGTGGCCGGTCGAAAAACACGTTTATACGAGTCATTAAGGGCCATGTCATCTGCCAAACACATTACAGCTCCTACTGTAATTAAATGGAAAGAGAAATTTAGCTAAACAGAGCATAAAAGTAAAAGCAACAATAAAACCATAAGGGGGTGTATATCGAGGGGTGAACTCACAAGATATTTGGATGTTGCTGATGTATCTTGCTGCAACGTCATTATGGCGTCACCGGAAACGACGGCAGGCGCCGCGGCGCGTGCGTTACAAATCACTACTTTACAACTTCCGTTTGGCTCATTCTCTCCCCGACTCCGCTAGAGTGCGGACGTGCGAAAAAAGTCTTGGTATTCTAATAATTTTTGGCCACGCTTGGTTTGCTATGGGTAATGTTTGTGCGATGATATTATGGAAAATAATAATTTGTCTCTTCTCCCCCTTTATGAGGGGAATTATAATTGTATTCGCTCTTAATTTTTTCTGGTCTTTATGGTAGATTAATTTTGACAAGGGAACTTTGACTTTATGGGAGCTACTTTTAAAAGTAAAATGTGCAGTTATCTAAGTCCAGTATTAACATTTCGACTACATGTCCATATCATAGCGGAGTAAGAATACAATTTATGGTATATTGACAAAACCCTATATGCTAGCCCGTCTGACCAGCATAGTATATGTCACTCCTATTGTCGAGAAGGCTCGATACAAGCAATGAGCAGTGTATAGGCTGAAAAGAAAGCCAGAAGAGAAGAAATGTATTCAGTCACTGTTGAAGAACAACACGATTTTAATTGCACCTTACTTTTTTATATTATACGGATTCTGTACTAAGGAATCAATGCATCGCTGAACCCATCAATAGACAAAAATTACACTCGAACTTAGCAGAATCATTTGTGGATCGCATAAAAAATTATCTTATACAGGTATTGAATCCGGCACTCGGTACATACACCACTTTGCGATTTCTGAATTCAAAACTAAAATGAAAATCAAACCGAAAATGCGTATAATTTATTGAAAACTTTTCTGCCGTTATTTTAATGTGGTCTTCCTAACCATCTCTATGATGCTCACCAATTTGATGAGCCACCGCCTCTGTACAAGGTTATAATATCCAATTGAAATATTGGTCCAATTTAGTGACATTCGCAAGTTGGAATATATATATATATATAAAACTAGCTGACCCAACAGACGTTCTGCTCAAATAAAATAAAAGGTATTCTTCTTGAAGCGCCAGCGCCACCTACCGGGTCCAATTGTGAATCACAAAACACACACAAAAAATTTCATCAACATCGTGCCAGCTATTTAGGAGGTTCCAGGAGTTCAGTGACATACACACGTACACAAGAAATTTATATATAAAGGTATACTAGTTGACCCAACCGACGCTGTTCTGTTCAAATTAAAGAAAAAGAATTCTCTTTGAAATCGAACACAGCGCCAATTACCAGGTCCAATTGTGGATCTAAACCGTTCTTGAATCCCCTTAAAAATCCACAAAAAATTTCATCAACATCGGTCCAGCCGTTTAGGAGGAGTTCAGTGACATACACATGTACTCAAGAAATTTATATATAAAGATAAACGTTCATATAAGCCGACTCATTTCATCGAAATGTCTTCGGTATCTTGTCGTAAAACGACTAATTTACTTATACCTAATTAGCTCAGTAATTCCCACGCAACTCCATACGAAGTTAATTTATCACCTCAATGATAATCCAATAACAACCACCGCTGCAATCATAAAATTTATTGATGGGATCATAAAAAACCACTCCATATATAACTAAAATTGTTTTCGACCGACAAACAAACAAGCTTAGTAATAAATTTTAAATGTATTAAATGAAATCTTCTCTAAACTGCAAACCATAATTTCTTGATCTCCAAGCGATTGCTAAATTTCCCCTTAGCCGTCTATTTGGTTAAAATTTATAGGGGCAAGGTGGTTTTTATTGCGCTGGTTTTAGATCCCCATGGCCACGTGTCTTTGGCCACCCCTTTGCGAATCTGAAGCGTTTGCTTGTAACATTATAAATATTTGGATTTATACTGAATTCCCTTTACGAAGTGATTTACGAATATAATTTGTGACCATTTATGACGTGTACTTATTGAATTTGCTTTTGAAAGACTTGGTTGGTTTAATTTTATTGATATTTTATTATTATTCTTTGGAGGGTTTGTTATTTTGTTTAGAACGATTTGTTATTTAATTGTGATTTTATAATCTCTCATTCTCTTTTTTCTATTTTCTATTTATTTTATTGGCCGTGTGGTGACGAAGTAAGAATACAATTCACTACTCCCTATCTTGCCCGTGAATGTCGTAAAAGATGACTAAGGGATATAATACGCATTTAACATCTATGAAAGAGAAGGACAACTCGAAACAAAACCCTATACCAACCTGTCTGCCCAGTATGGTATAGTAAGGTCAATTTTTCTCCTAATGGGGGAGGCTCGAGCAAAGCAGTGGGACGTATATGAGCCGAGATGATCTCTATTTTTCGTATGGGAATTGAGTAAGCTTCACAATGCCCTGTCTTGTGTGTGGCTGTCGTAAATATTTAATGAATGCTAGGCTGGGCAATAAGGTCAAGGTATCGATACCAGTATTCCGTCCATTGGGGATGATGAGGGAATACGGTGTATTGTTACGGTTATGGAACCACCCTTTCATCAACCCGAATGCATTGCGCGGGATATATCTAGATCATAGCCGACCAAAAAAGAATATATTATAGTATATACAATATCTATACAAGAGATAGAAAAATTGAGGTAAATAGTGGTTGGATTACTGTTGACAGACAGACAGACCACTGCAGACAGGGGTAGTACCACACTGTGCAGAAAATCGACGTCCGAATAGTAGCAATTTGTTACTGCGCTTCGTTCGGTGACCAAGAGCCGAAAGCCCAACTTTCTGTTTAGTATTAGTAGCGTTTAGTATCACCGAAAATAAATGCATTCGCACTCCCTTCACTTTCTGCACGGTAGGCAGCGGCCTATCAAAGGACTAGGAGCAGTGCCTTACCATCACTTATCATCAGGTGTGCTGTTTGCTCGTTTGCCATCAACAGCCATAAAAAAATGACAGTAAAGGTGGTATTAGATATCTTCAGTCCGCGTCTATAATGGAAAACGCTGTCTAATATCAAAGAGAGACCTAAATTGGTCCAAAGAAGTGATTTTATGAAAAAAATCCAATCACCTAAGTATGTATAGAGGGCGATGTGGTGCGAGTGCCCCCACTAGAAGGAGGAAGACATCACGCGAGTGCACATAATTCATTGATACTATCCTTCACTAAACTAATGTAAGTGAAAATAAGCGATGATTGTTTAGTACAGATAGCAGAAAAATATTTGGTATTTTTTTGACGATTACGAAAGAGTGGTGACGGAGTACTAAATACAACTCGCCACCCTCTCTCTTGCCCATGAGTGTCGTAAAAAACGACTAAGGGATGCCTATAATATCTAGGTATGCAAGAGAAGGAAAACTCGAAATTAAACCCTATACCAACAATAATGATATCTGATGTTTACGCGAGCGCTACAAATTGTAAATAAAACTACTTTTATGGATTATATCGCGTTTATATTTGATTTATGATTGCCCGACGTTTCGAATACTTTACAACATTCATAGTCACAGGCGGACTAAGATATCTGACGTCCAAACAAGACAACGTTATTACAGCCTGTATACAGGCTGTATACCAACATGTTGACCAGCGTAGGTTAATTTCCCTTCTATGGTGGACGAGGTCTGAGCCCAACATTGGGACGTATATGAGCTGAAGAAGTGATGAAGGAACATTAATATTGTATCAAATAAACTTTTTTTATTTCGCGCCTGATGAACCCTGGCTTCCTCAGAGGAGAGAAAAGGGTAAATCGCTGGATGATCTACTGAAATTATCTAATTTGAGTACGATATCAGTGGTCCTCTTGAAAGTCTCTGGTACTCAAATTTTTTGCCAATGAGAGGTAAGGACACTGTAAAAAAGTAGAGAAGATTTTTTCATGTCTGACATTTTAAGATAACGTTTATACGGATAGATGATCTGATTTTTAGATTAAAACGTGGTTGTCTTGTGGACGGATATTCTAAAATTGCGTATTATATAATAATAATACGGGTATCTTCCCTTGGAAGATGTGACAAGTTGCATATTATAGCTTAATAAAATAATAAATTGTTGATTTAATTTGCTGACTGTACCATAATGGCATGGTTACGGTGCGTGGCGATCACACAATACAAGCACCCCTGCGCATCAAACACATACTCGGAGCAAACATGCACCATACAAATCGACGACCATTATCATTGCACTAGATATTACATTTGCTTCAAGAAAATGGCGACCTCTTAGCACATGTGATAAAATAATGCCCGATTTCAATAATAATATCTTAATCTTAGGCAACAAACCTGAATTACTATTTATTAAGTACTAGCAACCCGCCCTCGTTTCGCTTCGGTTTCACTCGTCTTACCGCGTACTTCCTGTTCCCGTGGGGATACTGTGATAAAATATAGCCTATGTTACTCCCTGATATTAAAGCTTTCCATTGGTGAAAGAATTTTTAAAATCGGTATGTTGGGTTAATCGTGAAAACGTAACAAACAAATGAACAAACAAACTTACTTTCACATTTATAATATTAGTAAGGCTCAGCGTGCTACGGAGCGGGCTATGCTCGGGATTTCTCTGCGAGATAGAATCCGGAATTCGGAAATCCGCAGAAGAACGGGTGTAACCGACATAGCACGAAGAATTAGCACGCTGAAGTGGCAATGGGCAGGCCACATCGCTCGACGAACCGACAACCGGTGGGGAAGAAAGGTTCTCAAGTGGCGACCACGCATCGGACGACGCAGTGTAGGACGCCCCCCCACTAGGTGGACCAATGACCTAGTGAAAGTTGCTGGGCATCGTTGGATGCAGGCGGCACAAGACCTTACATTGTGGCGCAACATGAGGGAGGCCTACGTCCAGCAGTGGACGGCAATAGGCTGAAATGATGATGACGATGAAGGAAGTAAGGATACATTTCGCGGTGACATTTACATATTATTAACTTTAACATCGTCATCACAGCATCATATACGTCCCACTACTGGGCTCGAGCTTCAACCACAATAGAAGTGAAATAGACTCTACCATAGTATATAGTAGTATTTGCTAGTCAGACGGGTTGGCATAGAGTTTTATATCTTTTGTAGATCCATCCATCCATCCAGACGTCCACTGCTAGACATAGGCCTCCCCACGGGAGGTGCCACTCAGAACGGTCCTGCGCCACCTGCATCCAACGGTTCCCTGCGACTTTGAGAATGTCGTCAGTCCACCTAGTCGTCCTACGCTGCATCGTCCGATTTGTGGTCGCCACTCAAGAACCTTTCTTCCCCAACGGTTGTCGGTTCGACGAGCACTCTTTTGTAGATGTTATGTTTTTTTTTATTGCAAGCAGTGTGGCAAACGAGCAAACAGTACATCTGATGGTAAGCGTTGCTGCCGCTCATGGACCTTTACAAGGCTGCTGCCTACCGCAAAGAAAGTGAAGGGAGTGCGAATGCGTGCAATGAGGCTCGGTGATACCAAAGGCACCACCACAACCCTCCACACGCAAACACCCTCAGAAAGTTGGGCTTCCGGCTCTCTCGCTCACCGAACGAAGCACAGTAACAAATTGCTACTACTCGGACGTCGATTTTCTGCGAGAGCGTGGTACTACCCCGGACGGATTGGCCCGCGGCTGTAGACAGTTAACTGTCGACAGTGTGATCCTGATCCTACCACTATCATATTGTAATCCCTTATTCGTCTTTTACGACACCTAGGGGAAAGAGGGTGGTAAATTGTATTCTTACTCCTTCACCACAAGAATAATTACCTTAATATTTTACCTTAATTTTTATCTTATGGTGGTAAACGAACAAACAGCACATGTATGGTAAGTAATAAATTCAAATTCAAATCATTTATTATGCATAGACCCCGAGAGGGCACTTACATATTGTCAATTTTACAAAATAAAATTAAATTATCCAATAAAAATAAACTACCACCGGATCGGAACGCGACCGCTACTAATAAGATCCGGCAAGAAACTCAGCGGGCGTGTCTATTTTTTTATTTTTTTTTTTCTTCTTACTAGATATAATTTGTGTACAAGTTTTTTAAGACCTAGCTCCAGTGTGATGCCCTTCGAACTGCAGGATACTTAATATAATTCAAATGATTATGGCTGGACCAGATCCCACAAGCGGCACCCGATCACGAGTTAACTACTAGAGCAGCCATCACTCCCCTCAACCACTATGGAGGGAAGGGAGAGACCCGCTCCACGCAGCTACCGCAAGTAGATTAGTAGATTAGAGAATATTGACACTCGTGGACCTTTTGAATACCAGGAGGCTGCTGCCTACCATGAAGGAAGTATCACAGTCCTCGGGAAGTACAGCAGCACGTAGTTAACTCCAGATCCTGCAAATCAAATCAAATCATTTATTCTGCATAGGCTCCTTAAGGGCACTTACATATTGTCAAATTATACGTTTGAACACAATACAATAATCTACCACCGGATCGGAACGCGGCCACAAACTGAGAAGATGCGACAAGAAACTCAGCGGGCTGTCATTTTTTTCTTTACATGCACCAATACGCCAATATTATCAATATTTTTTGGGGTGGGCTATGGTCAGCGCACCCGCCGTCCAGATCCGTCCGGAAGCCCCATAACTCACCATAGCTCGTCGCCTTCGTTGTTGGGTCAACCATCGGTACCAAGTTCCTTGTCCTCCATGGTCGGCCCGATGGGATACACTGTGGGGCACCCTCTCCTCTCGACGTCCCTTTCCGGGATGTCAGTCGCCCTCGCGCGATCAGCCTCTCTGTGGGTGACGGACAAACTTCCGGTTCGGTCACCAGCGGCCTCGGCTAGGGCGGCATCAGCTACAAATACTCGCGCCTGCGCCACTCGAGTCGACGACGGTGAACCATATCGTCATGAAGGCGTTCCTCCCGCGATGCATCAATACACCTGCCAAATATGGTGATTATAGTAATATCCCATATTAGGACTGCTTTTAATCAGTAGTGGTTCCATACCTGACGGTAAGTGATAATGGCGCTCACCTTTGCTAGGGCGCTGACTACCGTGAACACAGTGAAGGAAGTATAAATTCATCACCACTACCACCGAAAACCACTATAAGGGAACACCCTCAGAATGTTGGACTTCCGGCTCTCTAGGTCACCGATCGAAGTGCAGTATCAAATTGCTACTACTCAGACGCCAATTTTCTGCGAGAATGTACTACTATGTCAGACGGACCAGCGTGCTTGTCAACCAGCGTAATTTTCGTACAATAAACTACAAAGTTTTTGCTTCACGTATTAATAAATAGATTATTTACTTTTAATTTATACATACTAATCTATCCGTAATTGGTAAACGGAAATTGTAAATTTTTAAGTGTATTTGCAATACATTTGTTGTAAATATAATGCAAGTGATTATGGCTGGACCAGTTCTGATAAGTGGCACCTGATTCGAATTAACTCACGAGCTAACTGGTTCTATCATCACTCCCGAGAAACAAAACTTTGTATACCCATATTCTGAGAAATGAATGTTTAACATTATTATTATTATAACCGACGCTGTCCATCCATACATTAGCCTGTTCACGTTCACTACTACGCTTAGGCCACTGCAAGGGTAATATATTTGCTATAGTGATAGCAAATAATATTACAATACCACGTTTCATAGGTAAGTCAATAGGAAACAACGTTGACAAAATAAAATTGCCCGTAGAATAGTGCTGTCTATGCTCCTAAAGTTTCCTCAAATGGTATTTACGACTTGCTTGGGAAAGTAAAAACTAATTAACTCTATATTACTGTACACGGTATTAATTGCGTTATTGTTGTATGATGCTTATAGTGACTGTCCAGTATTGGGTTCCATCCCCACGCTGGACAACCGTACGGATGAATTGGAAGTGACCAACGTCGCGGCCGCTGCTTCCTTTGCATCTGTGTGTATTATAATAAGACACACATCATGGCGGCACCGGTGTCGATGTGAGATCACAATCAACTAATATATAATATCATTCCGTAGCCCGCCGTGTACCTCCCAGGTCGAGTCATCCGGGTGTCGCTGGTCGTCGGAGATGGGCCTCCCATGGGGTCACCGGGGGTCTCATCCGGCTCAGATAGACCGGAACTGGGAGTAAGGAGTGTAATAAGTAATTCACCGTAGTCCTCAGGACTACGGTCAATTGATTCCGAGGACCAATGGTTCTTAAGGCACGGCGAATTGAGCCGCAATCGGAGGGCAAAGGCCCTGATACTGCATACCTCGTCCCTTACGGAGCGATGGGAACATCAAACCAACCCACGCTGGACAATTTTATTTTACTCAGTGATGATTTATGTTTGTAAAGTTCCTCGCATTATAAATATTTATTCCTTAGTATGAGTTTGTCCGTGTGATGGCAGAGTAAGAATACAGTTCACCACCCTCTCTCTTACCCGTGAACACCCACGTAAAAGACGACTAAGGGATATAATATGCATATAGCAACTATGCAAGGGAAGGAAACTCGAAACGAAACCCTGTACCAACACGTCTGACCAGCATGGTATAGTAAGGTCAAACACCCTCGTATTGTGGAGGAGGCTCAAGTCTAACAGTGGGAAGTATATGACCTGAAATGATGATGATGATGATGACTATATTATGACATTTTATTAATTGAAATTAAAACTATGCAAGAGACAGCAACTTGAAACGAAATCCTGAACCAACACGACAGACAGTAGGTAAATTTTCCTCCCAAAGTGGAGCAGGCCCAAGTTCAACAGTGGAACGTGATGAGGGTATATCTTTAAAAAAGAATTGATCCTAGTTGAAGGTTTGTTCTCACTGAAGTACGTTTATTAAGTCATATAATGTCGTGTGGGTATTGAATGACACGGTAATCGTGTAGCCAGCGGTGGCTGTAACTAACTACAGCACATTATCACCTGTCTATGGCACAGAAACTTGCTTCGAGTAGTTAGTGACTAATTATTTTGCAGATCACTTATAACAAATAGTTGTCGAACGTGTTTTTAAACGTTATAAAACTATTTTAACGGTTTTAATAGCGTTTGTATTTAATTTCTAATTGCGCGACATTTCGAACGCAACATTTTTTTCATGGCCACGGGCAGACTACCTTATGTAGAGTAAAATCCGTAGTTTTATTTATAATGTGTAATACTTTTAAAGAATTTAAGCGTTTTTGTATTTGATTTTTGACTACCCAACATTTTGAATACTCTATCAATGCTAAGTTGATAGTCATCGGAGAATTAAGGTGTCTCGCATTCAACAAGTCATCGTTATTATAGAGAAATAACTACCCACTATAGTATCAGGTTTTTTATTCCTTTTGGTGGCAAACGAGCAAACAGCACACCTGATGGTAAGGGATACTGCCGTTCAAGGAGATTCGCTAGGTTGCTGTCAACCATGAAGAAAGTGAAGGGAGGGTGATTTTAGTGATACTAAAGACATTACTAAAACCCACCACACGCAAACACTTTCGGATGCTATGCTCCTGGCTCTTGCTGACCGAACGAGATGCAATAATCAATTGCTACTATACAAACGTCGATTTTCGAAGGGTGGGACTAACCTGGATGGACTGGTCTATGGTTGTAAGCGGACAACTGTCGACAGTGTACTCTCCACCACATCTATATCTATACCAATAAATAAAATTGGAGTGTCTGTTTGTAATGTGAAAATAATAGACTTTTTTCATGCTTACACGGTTATTTGCACGACACCTATGCCTAAAATAGCAATTAAAAAATTTTTGTCTGTCTGTCTGTTTGTTCCGGGTAATCTTCAAAACGGCTGGATCGATTTCAAAAATTTTTCACCAATGGAAAGCTATAATATCAGGGCGTAAACTAGGCCATATTTTATCCCGGTATTCCCACGGAAACGAGAACTACGCGGGTAAAACGACTAAAACCGAAGCGAAGCGAGGGCGGGTTGCTAGTTTTTAATACAAATTCATTTAGTTTAAAAATAAAATAATTCTGTATAAAATAATTCTGTATAAAATATTTTTTTTTTGTTATTATTAAACATTAAATTTATGGTAGGTAATTACTATATTATGACAATTTATTAATTGAAATTTAACAATTCTAATGTACTACCACCAGATCGGTAGAAAACTCATTGTGCATAGTTAGTAGGTACTAGTATTATTATAGATTTTTTTAATTTTTACGAAAATTTTTACCTATTATTGTGGGCCAATGTGTTCACAATATCTTGCAGTCTTATGACAATCTTTTTCGTTTTATTCTTAATTAGATTTATAACAGGATCCCGGTTTAATGGTATCGGTAGGTATCTAGACATCTCCTCTATGGAAATGTTGATATTTTTTTAATTTCAATAGCCGCGCAATTATTCTAAGTAGGTATCGGTTCTTTTAGAAGGATTTATGGTTTATCAAATCTGATATAATGGCGGGCGTGGTCCTGATTGTGCTCATGGATTACGTCTTACTGTGATGACGGTGCTTTATATTAATAGTCTTATATACCTATCCGGGTGATGATGAAGTGAGAATATTATCCACCACCCTGTCTCTTCTCCGTGAGCTTCGTAAAACCCGTCTAAGGGGTATAGACATGGAGATAAAATCAATGCAAGAGACAGGACATTGGACATAAAACGTTAGGTAAATCCTTCTTCTAGGCGCGATATATTAGTTATTCTATCTATTGTTGGAGGCTCGAGCCAGAAATGAGACTAATATAAGCTGAAAAAGTCATATATGATGGCGGGAGCGGTAGACCTTCATTTTCCAGTTCGTCCATGTATTGTCCAGACATGGAGGTATTGTGGAAATAACACTAGGTTCACAAAGTCTTTAATTAACAAACATAACTTTGATATTCAAATCACTAAAGAAACAATATTTTAGGATTAACACTATACAGAATAAGCACGTGGAATGTAGTGAGGTTGGTTGTGACTGACCTCTACGACTGCCCCCTGAATAATGAATTATAAGAACCTTTCAAGTTGACTAACTTTTTGTAAATTACCCTCTATCGTGTCACAACTAAACACACTCAAGCAAAATTTCAAATGAATAAACTACATGGATAACGAAAATAATAACAAACTAATTTGCTTGACATTGCATTATCTTCTTCCTTTAATTATCACGCTCTGCGACATATATTTTAAATAAAACTACTTTACGGATTTTATTGCGTTTGTATTTGATTTTTGATTGCCCAACGTTTCGAATATTTTACAGCATTCATGGTCACGGGCGGCCTAAGATGTCTCATGTCCAACAAGTCATCGTTATTACAGAAAATTTATAATTGTCTACCCGATACATAGATTATTTGTTAAATATTGACCCATATTTTGATACATATTTATTGCCAGTGTAAAATTAAATTGTTTATGGTTAGTCATTATGTAACATTAAAATTAATAGTAATTATATTTAAAAACCTAACAATCTAGTATACCTACTACCACCGGATCGCCACACGGCCACACTGAGAAAGATCCGGCAAGAAAACTTAGGTGACATGATGCTAAATTAATATTTTTATATATATTCACCCTAAATTAGCAGAACTTTGTAAAAATCATATCGTTTCAGCTTATAAACGTCCCACTGTTGGGCTCGTCCCATCGCTCGTCGAACCGAAAATCGTTGGGGAAGAAAGGTTCTTGAGTGGCGACCACGAATCGGACGACGCAGCGTAGGACAACCGCCCACTACGTGGACTGACGACATTTGCAAATTCGCAGGGAACCGTTGGATGTAGGTGGCGCAGGACCGTTCTGAGTAGCATTCTCATTGCGAGGCCTATGTCCAGCAGTGGGCGTCTGTAGGCTGATGGATGGATGACTGTTGGGCTCAAGTTGCCTGCGCAATAAAAGGCAATGACTTACTATACCACGCTGGTTAGACGGTTTGCTATAGGGTGTTTTACAGTTTTCGTCCTCTTGTATGGAGATTATTTGCATATTTAATACCTCAGTTGACCTTTACGACACCCACGGCAAGAGAGAGAATCATATAAATATGTACCTAAGTCTATAACACTTAAAAATATTTCAATACGTATTCATAACTATTTAGTATTTGATGTGAATAACTATAAAACATCCACCACCACTATAGTTCATATATGTCCCACTACTGGGTTCGAGCCTCCGCCATAATGTGAGGGAAATTGACCTACTATACCACGCTGGTCAAGCGGATTGGTATAGGGTTTTATTTCGAGATTTCCTTCTCTTATACAGTTGTTATATATGTGTAATATATCCCTTAGTCGTCTTTTACGACACCCACGAGCAAGAAATGGGGTGGTGATTTGTATCATTACTCCGTCACCACAAAAAAAAAAAGAAATATACTAACATAGATTTTTTTACTCCTATTGTATGCAATTCTCATAAAAATAGAAAATGAATAAATTTATTAACCAAATACACCAATTTAAACTCTATAGCGAATAAAATTCACAGAATTGTAAAATTTAAAAAAAGCAATTCCACTCCACATATTTTTAAATTCATAAAACGAACTAAGTTTCGTGATACGAAACCTCATTATCGAGTTGGTTGCTCGTTTAAAAAATATAAATAATGATGGTGGACACAAATTGACGTGTAATCATAGCTCTGCCATGATTAGAGTTAAATATAGAGATTACAAATCTCTCTGGGTGGCGACGGCTTAAAACTAGGGTTAGCTGCACGTATTTTACGATAAATCACCTCTGATACTATTTACAGGCCACCAAATATATTTTCTTAAGTAAGATATTACGTCATAATTAGATATAAAGTATAATAGAGATATATCAGCACTATTTAAGATATCAGCATCATTGCTTATGGAACGATTGCTTACTTAAACGGTAGTTTATACAAAGACCTTTCTATTTAATTCTCACTTAATTATAGCCACCTGCAATATAACTAAAATATTACGACTTTGGGGACACTGCCGTGCCCTCAAATAATGCAAGAATCCTTAGAATAATAACGTATAGAAGGATAGTGTCAGTACTTCGAACTTTAAAAATTTGAATCTAAAAATACTAATGGCGCGCAGATGATTACACACGTACACACGCAAACCACTATACAAATTATGAAATCAAATTTTGTTTTTATTAACATAAATCGTCGAAATAATTTTAAAAGTAATGTTAAAAATATTTTTAAGTTTTTCAAATGTGTTGTGACACCATTTGAATGCACCAACCGTCATAATTACCTATTTATTTTTTAAGAATTGTACATTACGGAACGGTTCCGGCGTAAGCTCCATTAGGCTACAATTGAAATGCCTCACTTTTTGTGCGTGAACTTACCTTCTATACGTTAATATTCTAAGGCAAGAATCATTATTTTTATCCGTTTAATTGTTTTATAAGGAAGATGCTTTGTTTTCGTTTCATCATTCTTGTGCGTGTGCAGACGGAGTAAAAATACAATTCACCATACCCTTTCTTTCCCGTGGATGTCGTCAAAGACGACTAAGGGATATATATGCATGTAACATCAATGCAAGAGAAAATTCGAATAAATAACCCTAACACAATACGTCTGACCAGCGTGGCATATTAAGACAATTACCTTCCTATTGTGGAGGAGGCCAACAGTGGGACGTATATGAGCTATGATGATGGTGATGACGATTTTTTGTTATTTGATAGGCTTACATGGGGTCAAAAGGCCAATACGCAGAAGTTATTGAAGAAATTTAATCCAAAAATAGTATGGATATCTACCGAGGATCTCTACCTTCACGTACGCAATATCACTCTAAACCGCCTACTGTAAGCGTAAAACTATTGCGTATGAATTATATCTAAAATCTAGTTATTAGATTGAGTGTTAACTGTACCAGTTTATCTTGAAACTATAGGCTACCTTCAATATCACAGGCATAGTCAGAGAGTAGGTTTTGGGGTTTTCAAATCCAACCAACAAGAAAATTTTAAAACTTTGAATAGCCTCTGACATAAACTAAGAGATTAAAAAAAATTATTACATTCTCTTCAACAGGAACTCTCAATTAATTGTTATTTAACTATTATACTGGTACGCGTGAAGCATTTAATCGAGTAATCACACGCCATTACATCATTTTTGAAAAGAGCTGATTCTCTTACACTGTTGGACCGATATTAATCAAACATATCTAAGAACCACCTCAATGAAACTGGCTTTCAAATGAGAAAAACCGCATCAAAATTGGTCTTTCCGTTTGAGAGCTACAATGACACACACACACCCATCTTTTTACGTTGGAGTTTAAAAATATTCAAAATCAAAAAAAAATACGTATTAATTTATTCATTCATCTCAGCTTCATCTTTGTGGATCTTTTCCTAAGTCCCAGTGATGGGTTCAAGCTTCTTTCACAATTGGGGGAATTGACCTACGTTTTCCACGCTGGTAACATGTAAGAGAAAGAAAGAAGAATGAAAGAAAATAAGATTTATTGGATACTATAGTTACATGCTTGACATACAAATATACGCAAAATGATATAAAAAAGCAAAGACGAAAAAATATTGATAATTAAAATAATCGTAGTATATAACAAATGGAATTCCAAGTATCAGTGTCCAAAAGGCAACAGCTCAGCATTATCTATACCAATAAATAAAATTGGAGTGTCTGTTTGTAATGTCAAAATAATAGGCTTTTTTCATGCTCACACGGTTATTTGCACGACACCTATGCTTAAAATAGCAATTAAAAAATTTTTGTCTGTCTGTTTGTTCTGAGTAATCTTCAAAACGGCTGGACCGATTTCAAAAACTCTTTAACTAATGGAAAGTTATAATATCAGGGCGTAAACTAGGCTATATTTTATCCCGGTATTCCCACGGGGACGGGAACTACGCGGGTAAAATGACTATAACCTATAACCGAAGCGAAGCGAGGGCGGGTTGCTAGTGCTACATAAACTTGCAGCGCTGATTTTCAGCTGCAGCCTAACTAATCTAGCTGCAGCCGAACTAATCTAATAATAATGTACTGAAATGGGGCTTTATGTCAAGTTTTCCTTTCCTTGCATTGATGTTACTTGCATATATCGTGTTTTATGACACCCAAAGGCAAGAAAGGGAGTGGTGAATTGTATTCTTACTCCGTAACCACACGAATGGCGGTTCTCCTTAACCACAAATATTAATTAGGGTCATTTTATGCATATTTTTGTTTATTTATATTTTTAAACCCACTGCTAAATTAAAACTTGACAAAGTTATTGTTTACCTACGCATTAATTTATTCTTGAATTTTGGCAGACAATGATTCGTCATTTTACTAAATGGATCTTCTAAATTATCGCCATAGGCACACAAGCCATACGTAAACTATTGTAAACGGTTGAAAAAATTTAACTATTAAGTGATGTACTTACCGCCCATTAAAAATCTAATACGCCTCAATAACGTTGAAATACAATTGGCTTGTGAATAAAAAATACGTTATCAAAACGTAGTTATGTTATAATTGCAATAAAGAACGTAGGTACTCGTTCATCGAATTACTCTCGACATTAAAATCTCTACGCGATTACGTAAAATGAGACATTAGAAACATTAGATAGTCGAAAGCGGTCACGAACTAGCAATTTGACGGCAATCAATAGGTTTGTTGTAGGTTTGCCAAATTTTTGTACGATATTGAGACTTTTTTTGAGTGAAAATTTCTATAGGCGGGTTTGAATGGGGAGGAAATTCATATAAGTCGTCATTAACATAGTAACGTGACATGTTAATGCTAAATCTGTAGTCTATGTCTATAAATGTATTAATATTATTTATTTTTAGATATAAATGTATTTTAAAGAACATTTGTATTTTTAAGACAATACCACAAGATTCTACAACACTAAGGAAATAATCCTTGTATTGATAGGGACTTTACAAACATATGTACACATATATTAACGGACACAAATTACATCCAGACTCAGAACAACAATTTGTGGATCGCTACGCCATCTGTACAGTTGTTATGTTACTATAATATCTATGCCGATAGATGTCAAAACACAGATATACGTAGGTATGTAAACAGTTAATTTACATTACTTAAGATCAAACAATTAATTTTATCATCGTCATCTCAGCCCATAAGCCCCTATATGTCCAGTTGTTGGGCTTGGACCTCCTTCTTTATAAGACGGAATTTGACTTACTATACCACGTTGGTCAGAAGTATTGGTATAGAGTTTTATTTCGAGTGTTCCTTCTCTTGCATTGAAGTTACCTACATATTATCTTCCTTAGTCATCTTTTACGACACCCCCGGTAAGGGGGTAAGGTCTGGGGATTGGGTTGAATTGTATTCTTATTATGTCGAAAATTCAATCAATTTGAATATTCAAAAAGAACAACTGTTTATTCATATTTTTAAGTTTTTACTTCTGTCATCCTCATGGCTGATTTATATTTTTTGCGATAAGAGATGATTTGGTTATACACTTCATTATCGACTTAATATATACCTACTCTTCTTTTTAAGTACATATTGCATAAATATAAAAAAACGATTGCAGTTTGTAATCGACCGTCTGACATCAATCCTTTTTAGGAATATAATTATGGACTAGATGACATCAAATGGAGTTGGCCTAGGTAAATTTAAAGTTCTTAGTCGTCTTTTACGACACCTACGAGTACTGAAAATGTTGATAGTATTCATAGCCTTCTTCACCACACAACAACTTTTACTTTAGTCCTTCAATATTCTATAATCGTTGTTACCTTATCAATACCACCCACAATCATGTAGCAACGTTGTTGGTCTTCATCAGATCAGATGCAATTATCACCCAAATATGACCAATCTACTTCCTCGTTCATTTCGCAAGTCTATGGGAACACAGCATTTTATAAATCGGAACGGAATACACTGTAAAGCAAACTTTCTTCTACATTCATGATTGCTTGGAGAGAATAGTTTGAAGTGCGAATAATATAGTTTCAGTTGAAGATTCACCAGGAAAGGTTACAGCAGTTTTCTGGCAAACTCCTTTTCCGTTTGAAAAATAATTAATACCGACTTCGTTAGATAAGGTTAGCGATTATAACAATAATCGATGGATGTATGAATGAATGATTTAATCAATTAATGCAGTTGAATCGTTTAATTCTATAACTTCGATCCATTATTGTACCTACAGTGATTCCATTTTTAGGTTTTTTTTTCAAAAGCACCCTGCACTATTCTTAGTGTAATAATCTTTGTATTGCGAGTAACTTTACAAACATATCATTACCGGACACAAATGACATCCATACTCAGAACAACAATTTGTGGGTCACACATAGTATTGTCCTGTGTGGGATTCGAACCCACGACACTAGCATGATGGGTTGGTAACGGTAGTTAACCATTACGCCATCTGTGAAGTCATGTTATAAACATCCCATTTACCTAAAATCACATTTAAA
This sequence comes from Lymantria dispar, assembly GCA_032191425.1. Lineage (NCBI taxonomy): Eukaryota > Metazoa > Arthropoda > Insecta > Lepidoptera > Erebidae > Lymantria > Lymantria dispar. The sequence goes on along the minus strand of CM063460.1, from coordinate 9,655,190 downwards.
TACGTTTTGCGTGCTGAGTGCCGTGTTATAATGGACCAAGAATGATATTACTGGCTAAATAGGCTCATAGGTGTCGTAAAAGATGACTAAGCGGTTATATATGTATTATATCCACTGACCCAACTGACGCCGGTCTATTCAACTTTAAACAAATAAAGCAATTTTCCTTGAAATAGATTGAAACGCCACCTACCAGGTCCAATTATTGATCTAAACCATTCTCGAATCCACTGAAACACATGCAAAAATACTCATCAAAATTGGTTCAATCGTAAGAAAGAAAAACTCCAAATAAAACCTTATACTAACGCGTCTGACCATAGGTCAATTGCCCACCTATTGTAAAGGAGGGAAATTTACGCAATTTACCACGCTGGTCAGACGCCCAACTGTAGGACGTATATAAGCTGAAATAATGATTGGAGGGAATTGAAATCATGAGACCTTCTTCTACACTTTTCTAATTAAATTTACTGCGGTTGCATGACGGTTGAAAGTATTTACTCCTTTTTTTTTATGGGTGTGCTATATATTATAGTCAGCACACGCACCGCCCATTCCGTCCGGGGCGACGAAAGGACGGAGCGCGGCCCCATAACCCACCCGAAGCTCGTCGCCTTCGTCGTTGGGCCGACCACCGGTGCAGAGTACCTTGAAAAATAATTCCTTCTGGGAGCTTTTCGAGCCTTAAATCTTGGTCTCATCTGTGGAGACCAAGATTTAAGGCTCGAGAAGACCAATTATATCTTATGCATCATAATGGTGGAAGTACCACTTGACTGTTCGAGTTTCATCATTATGTTGTTCTTTTTCCAATTACTTGGGTCCGACGCAACAAACAATCTTCTTCCAAATTTATTGCAAAAGTTTTGTCAATAGTTTTATGACCAACCTGACTGACGTCAATCCCACTTGCCAATATAGTTATTGACCAGATAGAGTTTAGCTCATGATCTTGTAAAACTCTTAATCACCTTTTACGACAACCGAGTAAATTTTCGTGTGGTGACGGAGTAAGAATACAATTCATCACTCCCTATCTTGCCCGTGGATGTCGTAAAAGACGACTATGGGATATAGTATGCACATAACGTCTGTGCAAGAGAAGGAAAACTCGAAAAGAAACTCTATACCAACATGTTTGACCAGCATGGTATAGGAAGTAAAATTCCCTCTGCGGAAATTGCGGCGGAGGCCCGAGCTCAACAGTGGGATGTATGTGGGCTGCAATGATGATGATGATGACGAGTAATGTAAGGCTTTGTAGTAGTCGCATTTATGTAGTAGTTTATTTATATATAAAATAAATACTGTTTGATTCCTGATAGCTAATTCTCTAGCTCGTTCATTCAAGCCGTTGTACTATATCTATGATAAATTATGGCAACACCGTCGTCGCCACCCATAATATATAACAAGTATTGTTACGATAAGCCATAATTATCACCAATGGTGCCCGTAAATTATGGGAATTCAAGATCGTGGCGACTGCTAAATTTGTTGCCTTGTTATGATTAAGAAGTATGGATATAACTTTGATTTTTATTTAATTCATCCGTTTGGTGAAGGAGTAAGAATATATAGCGAAGGAAAGAGAAAGAAAGATAAAGAAAGGAGGCCGTCGCTCAGGACGCCTTGCAGATGTGAAACATCAAAATTATTTTGTACAAGTATATATGCCTAAAAGAACAGATTACAAGAGGAACTAATATGGCATAATATATGAATAAAATATTACGATTTTTTTTCCAGAAAATGATGATTTTTATTCAATAAAAATTTATTTTCATTAGTATTCACTATAGGTACGCGAGCTCAGTGCGGCGAGAGAGATAGCGCACAGACACTTGCGCGTTAAGCTGTCAAGGTCATCTGCGACCAACAGTTACACACACAACAAAAAAAAAAAAAAAAAAATTGCCCACAACATCGCGTCGCTCCGTCTCGTCACGCTACAACAATCAGGTTTACCCTCGCATATTCCATCATATAGCATGACGTCGTAACGCCAGAAGCTGTTCACGCCACGCCTACGATCAGGTTCACCCTTGCCTACAGATGTTTCACATCAAAAAATGTGATTTATTAGACACTATACGTTAGTTAGAGCTTCCCGTGTGGCAACAGGATAAGAATACAATTGTCGCATACCCGTGGCAGTTGTAACTATCGGCTAAGGGTTCACAAGAACAGTGGGCAGAAGATCTCACCTGAGAAATGTATAACATCTCACTGCGATCGCCAATCCACCTGGCAAGCATGGCGATTTCGGCATTATCCTCTCATACGAAACATCAGGGTGACTTAGGTCCAGCAGTGGACGGCGATAGGATGAATGATGTCAGTTGCAGTTTACACGAAATGCCAGTGCAGAATACTTTCGATTAAAATACTTATATTGGTGCATAAATTATTCGAGGTTGTATTTACAACCTGACTATTTAGATGAAGTGAGTGTGACTATTAGAGAATGAAGAAGAGAAATTACTATTTAGTCATAATAGTAAATATAAATAGTCATAATAGTGAATATAAATAATCATAAAAGTAAAAAAAAATGTCATATTAGTAACAGTTATAGAAAATGGTATTGTCACACCTTACTTTGGCATGAGTGTCGTTAAAAACAGGTTGAGGTATCACCAAGTTAATTTACGGCCTATCAACCGCCATCGCTAAGCCTTCTGTCTAACGTGGCGATTGTGATACAATTATACCTCTAAAGAAGAGGTCTATATCCTGGCTGTTGAAGAAAGTAACTTATTCCTGCCATGATGGACTAAAAATAGAATAGGGCTATAGAGTCAACATGTCTTTTTTTCAAGCACTATCATAAAAGGCGGCTAAATATCGTAATCATTTTCTAGTTATTATTTAAAATTACTATATTTTTTCTAAGTTTATGGTCTTGTTTATGTATTACCAGCGATTAAACAAGTGTTTAGCTCTATATAAGTATTTTTATATTTAATTTTATCATAAAAGTTAGATCAGATTTCATGACAGTTTTACCGTTAGAAAAGTAATTTATACGGCTACATAACACCGTTTTTATTATGACAATATTTTGTTTTAATTTATGTCACTTAAAGCCTTTGTAGATGGCGCCACAGATCAAAGAAACTGTGAATTAAAATTCGTAGTTCACCTAAATGGAGTAACGGGTTGCCGTAGAATCACAGTAGCGTCAGTTAAAAAGCGGTCCTTATCAACTTTTCCTTACTTAAGTATCTCTAAGTACATTATTTATCTTCTTTATCTCATCTCTTGGTTACTTAAGACATTAAACTAGAACATCAAGTTTATCAGCTTAACCGGAAACACAAAATCCTTATCACATCTACACTAATCCAACGCCTCATAAAATCGGTCTCAGGAAAAAAAAGACGAACTCTAAAAACCAACAAACTGAATATCACGGAGCTGCCTCGGGGAGCCGAAATTTAATCATACATATTATACAGTTATGACGGACACTCTGACTCATCTATAGTGTGTTCATATATTGGAATCTAATTGATTATATTTTAGTATTTTCAAAAAAATATGAAGTACTCTGTACTGTGTTTATATTATCTCTGTATATTTAAGTTTAGAGTATGATAGGGCTCACAATCACATATTCATAAAGAATAAAAGTCCCAAATAAATTTAAAACAATACGAAAAAACGGACGCCTAGCAACGCTACACGAAGTGAAAACTTGGGATTCTTTTTTAATAACATCGCAAGTAGATCGTAGTAGTCGCAATCGTAGTAGTAATCGCATGAGTAGTAGCAAAGTAAGGTTTATTTGGATAATAAGTACAGAAAAATAATTGAAATTTTAAATATCATTTAAAATGCTCCATGTGCTGACCAAGTAAGAATACAATTCACCATCCCTTCTCTTACTCATGCCTGTCGTAAATTTGACTTAAGGATTATAATGTGCATACAAAATTTATGCAAGAGAAGTAAGACTCGAAATAAAACACTTTCCCAACTCGTCTGATTAGCGTGATATACCTAGTAGATTAATTTTCCTCCCATTGTGAAGGAGGCTCGAACCCAAGAGTAGGATCTATATGAGCTGTGAAGATACAGATGAACATTTTTTTAAAGACAACACCATTTTTTTACCACCCTGCACTAAGGAAATATAATTTCCTTTAAATAAATTAAATTAAAAATCTCGAGTTGGAGAAAGCCTTCTAGCCGTTGACAATGTGTATTGCATTACTTGCCTAAGCCCTCAAATTCCAACCATACCTTATCCATACATCGCCTCAAGTGATAGATTTTAGTTGTTCTACTTGTAGTTCATTTTCTTGTAGAAGAATGCTTTTTGGTCAATTTTGCACAAGTTAATTATATGTATTATGGAATGTAATTCTATGGAATGGTATCAAAAAATTTTAAAAAATGTAGCTTGTATCAATTTATCTATAGGTAGATATATTAAGAAAAGGAAATCTCGAAGTGAAACCTTTTATACCATTACACTGGAGTTATTAATAGACGTGTTGTTGTATATTATTTTATTTGAAATAAAAAAATGGTAAGTGAATAAAAAACAAGACAATCCCACTGAGTTTCTTGCCGGATCTTCTCGGTGCGGTTGCGTTCCGATCCGGTAGTAATTTAAAGTAAAATGTAAAAAAAGATGACCGTATGTAAGTGCCCCCGCGGGGTTTATACATAATAAAGGATTTGAATTTGAATTTGACCAATCCGACTGAGGAGCGCCGTATTGTAAATCTATTTCTCTACTATTTTGGAGGAGGCTCGAGCCCAACAGTCGAATAGGTATATGAGCTGAAATAATAATGATCTATATTACTATTTCAAAATTAAAGAAAGTAATTGTCTATTTCAATGCATGTTACTGTACTTTACGCAGATCCACACGGATTCCAATAAATCTTATTCTTTAAGAAAGCTTACTTATTGAGATCTTTGTGTGGTGATGGTATAAGAATACTATACCCTCTCTCGCCCATAGATGTCATAAAAGACGACTAAAACTATAAAATATATGCAAGAGAACGGAAACTCGATATAAAACCATAGCGATACGTTTGAACAGGGGTATAATAAGTCAATTTCCCTCCTTAGTGGCAAAGGCCTGAGCTCAACAATTGCGTTTATGTGGAAATTCATCGAGAAAAATATAGGCTATAATAAAAAGCGCTGCTAGCCATAGCTCTATAAATATAGCATGCCAAGGGAGTTATCGTCGTCATAACGACTGCTGAGATAACAAAAATGTATTAACAGTTACTAATGTTGCAATTATCATAAGTACCAAAGATAAATAATTTAAAATAGGTATTTATACAAAGCAAGCGAAAATATATAGTGATTTCTGATATTAACCCGAGTATTACGCATTATAAATAAAAGTATTTTTATCGACCGACGCGTCGGTCGCGACGTTTTGAACACTTTAAAGGTTGCATTCGCTTTCAGCGTTCAGTCCGTCCGTGACTACGAACTCTGTAAGAAAACAAATACGATTAAATCCATAAGATGTGTTTTATTTGTAACTAGCAACCCGCCCTCGCTTCGCTTCGGTTTCAGTTGCCTTACCCGCGTAGTTCCCGCGTCTAAATAACTTAAATTAAAAATTATCACGTTATAATTTGGCCATTTTCTTAAACATTAAAATGGGTATTGTACGTTATCCGTAAAAGATAGACATATGCTATCGCGGACTTTTTTGTAGGCCTACAAAAGATACACAATGCCACCGTTGGAGATATATCAAAACAATGTGTTTTGATATATCTCCAACGGATCAGACAGCGTTTTCGATAAAAGCTCCCGGGCGGCCTGACTTTTCTCGACTTCTTCGACAATTATCGTCATATTTCAATCAATTTACACAAAGCATTGATATATTATACATAAAAATCTTCCCCATGAACCACTCCGTCATTTAATGAAAACCGTATGAAAATCTGTTCAGTAGTTTTTGAGTTCATCGTGTTCAGACAGACAGACAGAGGCGGCCGGGGACTTTGTTTTATAATATTTAAAGATGCGAAAATATATCATTATATTAAATTCATGAGACAGTATTGAAACAATCTGTAGATATGCGAGTTCATATAATAATTTATAACATATACTCGCCCTGTATAATTAGGTCTGGCCAGTCCGTTGATTGCTTATTGTATTGATGTTTCAATTTTATACTCATTTTTATGGTCATCGACCAACCGTGGGGGGTGACCACCCAAGACACGGTTTATACCCTTCACACCAATGATTATCGGCATAAATCTATCCTTTTCTACTTACACGCCAACGGATTCAGGATTTTACTTCTCTGTTCCACTGCAACAAATTATGTTTTGTCTCTTTCCATTAACTGATTATGGACCAGTAAAGAAAGTTACTCCTCATGCCGCGAAGTTATAAGCTGTTTAGTTAACTATATTGTGATTTAGTTCGAGTTTCGCGATGACAGCTGTTTCCTTGTTGCCGCCCGTCAAATTATTTAGTGATTTCAATTATTAGTTTTGGTTGAATTATATTTTAATCTATATATATAAAAGAAAGTCGTGTTAGTTACACTATTTATAAGTCAAGAACGGCTGTATCGATTTGGCCAAAAATTAGTGGGAAGGTAGCTTAGAACCAGGAGACGGACATAGGATACTTTTTATCCCGTTTGGTCGCGTTCCCGTGTGACATGACATAAAACATCACAGAGAATCAAGTCACTATGAAACGTGGTATAACAAAAACGCATTTGATATGTAATAACAAAACGCAAATGACAGCTAAACGTAATTTTGTCTCTGATTAAGTATGGCTGAAAATTGGATAATTATAATTTTGTCAGAAATCATTAATAATAATATAACAAGTAATTTGTATTCTCTATGAATCATCATTAACAATGCAGCGACCAAGACGATCGAATTTTACCGACAAAGCCGTAATAGTTCTTCCATTAGAGACTATATTTTAGGAAATTTAGAAAATATATTTACGAAAAAAATTATGGGGGTACGAAGTTCGCTGGGTCAGCTAGTTGATAAATAAACATTGTTTTCTTTTTAAAAGACAATACTCTGCGCTATGGATATAATCCTTGTATTGCTGGGGACTATACAAACATATAATTAACGGACACAAATTACATCCAGACTCAGAACAACAATTTGTAGAGTGCACAAAGTGTGGCATTGCGTGGGATTCGAACTCGCGACGCTGGCATGATAGGTTGGTATTTGGACCACTACGCCATCTGTGCAGTGCAGTGCAGTTTAGAATAATTTAAAATAATGGTTCCGAAGTTTTAATATGGGTAAAGTCAATTTTGTCTTATTTTATTTTAAACCCTAAATGGAGAGGCATTTTCTGTGTGGTGACGGAGTAGGAATGCAATTTGATCATCGTAAAAGCCGATTAAGATGAATTATTACAAAGTTGAAGAGTGTTTTTGTCTGCTTCAACACCTGTTCATACTTTGTTCAAATCCACTCGGATTTCAATAAATCTTACTCTTTAAGCCTATTTTTCAAGATCTTTCTGTGTCACACCAAAAAAAAACCAAAAATGCTGTAAGGTCAATTTTCCTCCCTTTTGGGGAGGAGAGTCGAGCCCCATAATGGGTCATATATGAGCTGTAATGATGATGATGATGAAACCGCGCTCGTCAAACGTGTTAAATAGAGTTTAATCTAGAGTTTTCCTTCTTTACTTGCATAGATAATACCTACCGAATTGATAGTCAATTTTTTTAAGTATTTTAGTAATAACCTCCACGATAACAAATGCGAGACGTAATTAGTTCCAACAAATTTATATAGGTATGCATTTAACTTGAAAGAATGTTAAAGGATTCTTTTGACAAATTTGTTTGTATTTTCTAATGAATTTGTTTAAGCTTAATACGCTTTTGTAGGAATGCCGACTGTCGCTTGTGATTTTCGTTTATTTTTAGTTCAGAATCTGTGGAATCGATGTTGCGATTATCTCGAATGTTTGATCTTTTAGAGACGAGTTTGTTACTCAAACTTTTGTAAAAAAAATATTAAAATTATTTTCAAAAAAGTATTTTTACATAGATATCAAAGTTTAGTGTCGTATAGTGACGGAGTAAGAATAGAATTTTCCACTCCCATTCTCACCAACCATTCTAGAATCCAACTGAAGACGTACGAAAAATTTCATTAAAATTGGTCCAGCCGTTTAGGAGGAGTTCAATTACAAATTTATATGATTCATCATTATCATCATCTAAGCTCGTAATTGTCCCAATGCTAGGCTAAAGCCTTCCTCTGCAATAGGAGAAAAACTGACCTACTACACCGTACTCGTCAGAAGAATTGATGTAGGTTTTTATTTTGTACTTTACATCTCTAGCTATATGTTATATGCATATTATATCACTTACCTAGCGTAGACGTGACTATAATTTAAGTGAATTTATTTTTCTGTGGGTTTAGTCGAAATATTACGCGCAGAAAATCGACGTCTGATAACTAACAGTTAGCTCGAAATGGCTGGAATGGCGTTCGTTCGTCCAGCGAGATATACGGCAGTCCAAATCTTTATAATAGGCGATCTTAATATTGCAGCAGTCTATGAAAGACCCTTGCGCTACTAGCTGCACCTTGGATCAATAATAGTTGGGGAAAGCGGAGCAAGTCACGTATATACCACTTACTCCGCCGTCGCCTGCGTAGCTGGTTGGCAAAAGCATTCCCCTCACGTGCGCGCCTGGCTGTATCGTTCTGTGCTATAACGTCCTTGGCAAATAAGTTAATCCAGCTGTAGAGGTGAAAACCAACAGCCTACACTTTTCTGTTACTGAATACTCTAGATCTGAGTTAGCACTTAACCATTAGCCAGGCAATATATATGTTTTAAAAAGCTTGCTCATAAATTTGGAGGTAATCCGTTTTGTTGCAGGTCTTACTGATCCCAATTAAATTTTTTCTATAAAAAGAATCTACGTTATCTCTAAATATTATAGTCTAACTTATATACCATCAAAATATGTAAAGCCTATCAAAAACAAATATCGTGTGAAGTCGCCATCAATATCTAGTTGAGAAATAAATATTATAAACCGTTAAATCTTCATTTAAATTGCCCACCAAATCATAATGGTAAGACGCATACCCCTACCTACCTCTAAGAGCCAATTAGAGATTACAACCTTCATTATTTTAATAGGTTTGATTAACAATAAAACAGTATTATAAAAATTATTTGTTTTAAAAACTTTGAGTAACAGATGGTGCATTCAGAAGACGGCGCCTGCCCATCGTTTATAAGTCACCGCCATCTTTAGATTACAAGATTAACCGGACTGTTAAAAACATAGACCCTATATGTTCGGCTACCATTGCATTAACGCTCATTGATTTGACAAGATAGGAAAAAAAATATTTAAAAAAGGAATCTTCACCGAAAAAAGTTAGATTGACAAGTCTGAAAAAAGTATTGGCCATAGATGATGTAAAATGTCATGTTTTTTTTTTAAAGTATCATGATATGATGTCGTTTGGAAACGAATTTGAAGTGATAGGTTTTGAAATTGATACAAGTGTTATAGATAAGTTTGGTCAAAAGCCGATCGGCTAGGGAAAGACAGAGCCTATTATCTTTTTTTTATAAAGATTATATTACAAGATGTAAACATCGTATTTTGTTTACCAGTTTTTGTGAGAATAATAGTTAATTATAGTTACCTGTACCTTTGACGTGATAGAAATATAATGTGTTGCCATCCTTTATTTACTCGCTCATCATCATTCATCATCATAATCATTTTAGCTCAAATACGTCCCACTGTTGTGCTTGAGTCTGCTCCACAAGAGGAGGGAAATTGAACTAACTATACGCTGGTCAGACCGGTGAGTATAAGGTTTTATTTTGAGTTTCCCTTCTCTTGCATATATGTTATATGCGTATATCCCTTAGACATCTTTTACGACATCCACGGGCAAAATAGGGAGTGGTGATTTGTATTCTTACTCCGTCACCACAAAGAAGTTACTACTCTGCTCTTATCCTAATTATTTGGGCTCGACGAAATAAATACCTATCCTTTCTCCATCGTATACACTGGAAAAAGATTTGGCAATAGTTTTATGATCAGTCGCTTGCCTGATGTCAATACTCCGGGAATGTAATTGTTGACTAGAAGTTGACGGAGATGATCCAGGTCGACGTTAAGTTCTCAGTCGGTACGACACCCACGAGTAATGAAAGGGTTGGTAGTAGGTATTCATAGCCGCTATCGCACAACATATTTTTGTTACTGGGACGCGGTCGCAGCCTTCTGCAAGGCAGTGATCTCGCAGAAGGAGGCTGCGGGTCGCACGTGCGAGGAGCTCAGCCTTGACGAAGCGACCCGCCGCCGGCGACTGGGACGGCGCAGGCGCGACTACCTGCGCGTCATGCCGCCCTAGCCGAGGCCGCGGGTGACGTGATCGGGGAGTTGGTCCGTCACCCGCCGAGAGGCCGACCGCGTGAGGAAAGACCAACGTCCTCCCCGAGGGGGGGACGTCGGTCGACGAGAGGGTACCCCAAGTAGGGGGTATTCCGTCGGGCCGACCACTGATGACAAGTGACCCTGCTCCGGTGGTCGGCCCAACGACGAAGGCGACGTGGTGTTCGGGTGGGTTGCTTTTGTGTGTGCTTATGCCCCTCTGTCGCCCCGGACGGAGTGGTGCGAGGAGCACGCCGACCGCAGCCCACACCCAAAAAAAAAGCATATTTTTGTTGCCTTTTTATTATATTTACCTACAGTAGTGAAAGCAAAATTATCAAAAACCTCAGAATTTCTTTTGCCTATTCCGTATAGTACTAGTAACAGAATAACAATACAATTCACCACTCCCTATTTTACCCGTGAATGTCGTACAAGACGACTAAGGGATGTTATATGTACCTATATAACATTTATGCAAGAGAAACTTCGAAATAAAATCCTGTACTAACATGTCTGACCAGTATGGTACAGTAGTTTAATATCCCTCCTATTATGGAGGAGGCTTGAATCCAGTAGACATGGGACATTTATGAACTTCTTTTTTATTGCAAGCAGGGGCAAACGAGCAAACAGTACACCTGATGGTAAGTGTTGCTGCCTCTCATGGACCTTTACAAGGCCGCTGCCTACCGCGAAGAAAGTGAAGGGAGTGTGAATGCGTGCATTGAGGATCGGTGATACCAAAGGCACCACCAAAACCCTCCACACGCAAACACCCTCAGAAAGTTGGGCTTTTGACTCTCTAGCTCACCGAACGAAGCGCAGTAACAAATTGCTACTATTCAGACGTCGATTTTCTGCGAGAGCGTGTTACTACCCCGGACGGACCGGCCTGCGGCTGTAGAGAGACAACTATCGACAGTGTGGTCCTACCACTAGGAAGAACTGAGATGATGATTTCAACCCAGGCCCTCCCAATCGCAATAATATACTTATGTCACTGAACTGATACCGGCTCCTGATGCCGCCATAGCTGAGTCTGCGGGTGACTAGACCAGAGATTAATCCGAGAGAGGCGTGAGGACGACGCCCCGGAAGGGATGTCGGGGAAAGTTAGAACCTGAAAGGGTATCTAGCCGGGCTGACCACTGACAACAAGGAACTCGATACTCGGCCCAATGGCGAAAGGGTGGGAATACGATGGGTATGGCCATATGCCACCCTTGCGTCACCCTGGACGCAGTAGACGATTTGTTGCGCTAACTATAGCCCTACAAAAAAAAAATGTTTACTGAACTGATAAGGTATGAAGTTAATACAGTGAGTATAGAGATATATATATTGAACCACGGATGCACAAACATGGGTGGTCCGCTAAATAGGAAGCTATAAGGTCAATTACTAGTTGACAGAGACAATTAGATGTATAAATAGGCGTTGCTGAACGAATAAAGGCTTCTCCATATTGGCTAATGTAATATTTAGTACTACAATTTGCTTGTGGCTTTGTACGTGCGGTTTCTTCTTTCCCGTGCGAATAATATCTTCAGTAGACAAAGGCTAGTTGGTAACATTTTTTAATCCATAACCTTTGATCTAGAAATTAATCTTTGCATTACGATGGACTTTACAAACAGGTATTTAACCGACACAAACTGTATTCAAACTTAAAATAATAATTTTAGGATCTTACAAAATATTATTCATGTGTGGGAATCAAAATTCAATCCGTTGGACTCGAGACTCCTTTCATATACCTACTACACCACGTTGGTCAGACGTGTTGGCATAGAATTTATTTTCTATTATATCCCTTAATCATCTCCTATGACACCCACGAACAAGATAGCGATTGGTGAATTGTATTTATATTTCGTCAACACACGGAAGCTATATACATATAACTTATCACTAATGAATCAGTTTAAAGTCGAAAAAATAATATCAGAGATTTTCTCATACATTCAAACTTATATTGTTTAATCATTAACATTTTGTCATAAGATAAGATTGAAAAACATTTTATAGATTTCAAAATACGCTTACTACCTATATCATAATAATAATCTACACTAATATTATTAAGAGGAAAGGTTTGTTTGTATTAAATAGGCTCCGAAACTACTGGACCGATTTTAAAAATTCTTTCATCAATGGAAAGCTATAATATCAGGAAGTAACATAGACTATATCTTATCTCGGTATTCCCACAGAAACGGGAACTACACGGGTAAGACGACTGAAACCGAGGCGACGCAAGGACGGGTTGCTAGTACTTAATAAAAATTAAAAAATGTCGATTATAAAAGATTATTTTTTTTGGTGAGATATCATCAATATTACTTAGTGTGGACTATCGTAATTGCATTTATTACTATACGACTATTTGTAATAAATTGAAATAAAATGAGTGTCTTTAAGAAGCTGATTGCCTTGACAAACGATCAAGGAGCATACCTGGTGGTAAGGAAAAATACTAGCACCACAGCCAGGCCTACCGTGAAGATATTGCTCTTCTTAAACCTCATTTAAAGAAGGACAAGTCATAGCACAGGTACACGGCAGTAGGTAGTTCATTCGAGATCTTGCACGTGCGTAGGAGAAATTATCGCTGGAAACGTACACTTGAAGATCATGGCGTTTCCAGGTAAAATGGATGCAACCTGCCATGATGGCGAGTGATATAGTCTCTAATAATCATTAGCAGCACTGTGGTAGAAAAAAAAGTGATTATACAATAAGGAGCAGTTCTGATGCTTTAAGACATCTGCTTAAAAACTTGTAGAAGAAGTGTACCATTTTAAAAGTCACAGCAATCTGTTATTTAATTAGAAGTACTTAGATTGAAATCCCTATACCAACATGTCTAACCAGCATGGTTTAATAAGTCAATTTCTCTGGTATCTGGGCGGAGACTCAAAGCCGGCAATATGTCCCAAAGCCGGCAATGGGACATATATGAGCTGAGACGAAACGAGGTTAAATGAAATGTTCTCACTGCTTATTTTCCAGAAACACTATCGGACAAGTCTATTATTACCTGTAAGCTTAAAAAAAAAAAAAGATTATGTTTACTAATTAGCGGCAAACTATATGATAGATTTATGTCTATAGCTGAGGAAGAAATCAAATTGGAGTAGCAATATTGCTACTCCAATTTGACAGTAAGACAGCCAGAGGTCCAATTCATTTCTTGCTATCCTCATTTAATTTCCTCGAATCATGCATCTTTCCCTGCTACAGTAGCGACTTTGGTATTTTTGAAGTCCATAAGAAGTAGATCACACTTACTAATAGTTTAAATACTTGCTCGTCTATCACAAAAGACAGTAAAACATTTATATACGAGATATTTTGAGAAGTTTTTTTGGGAACAGAGAAGTTCTCTAAAATTCAGCACAGGTTTATAACCTTTGGTATTAACTTTTATATCAGTTTATAATTCCTCTGCCACGCTACAAGAATTTTCCTGTATGCTCAAGTCAAGAAAATATGTTTTTCTCATAGTAAATTATGATGTCCAGTGTGCCAAGGCCGTAAGTCATAATATTTAACAAGCTTGCATACGGCGTCCATCTTGAAATTTTTGCGAACGTCAGTAATGCCGCCGATGTTATGACTTTCAATTAATGAATACCCGAACGTCATTAATTAAAAATTTATAGCCGCTTTTGGTTTTTTAGTGTTGGTAACACTTGTGTGGTCATGGTATTTAATTAATTTTTATTTATTTCAATACCTTTGCATTGGATTTATGGCGGCACTCCCGCACTCCGAAAAAGACAAAAACGTTTTGCTAATAAATTAAAACCATTTTGGTTTACCTATTTGTGCGATAGTTTAAATGCTAATAAACTAAACAATATTGAATGCTCTAAAGGATAAGGGTACAAAAACCAACACGTCTGGGAAGCGTACCTAATAAGATTGGATATACGTACGTAGGTACGATACGTAGCCTAACAATGAGGCTCGAGCCGCCTCCAAGATGGGAGGAAAATAGACCTACTATACCCGCTGCTCACACGTGTTGGCTTTATTTATTGCATAGATATTGCCTGCATGATATTAAGTTAGTCGTTTTTTACGACACTAACGAGTAAAATAGGGGGTGGTGAATTGTATTCTTACTCCACCACTACACAGAATCTCTTCACGGTAAATCTTCATTTTAGCTACTTAGTTTCACTATAAAATAATGTGGGAACAGAGAAAAAGATTTACCGTTTCACGTATCAGAAGCGTAGAGTTTTAGCTCATATATTTTAAGGGTATTAAAATTAAGTTATCTGCTTGCAGATGACACCTAAGTGACAAGAAATAATCTTCTAATACTCCCAGTCCTTGATTAAACACTTTTTTATACTTATATAAAACTATGCATATACCTATCTTTTTTTATTGCTGTTCGTGGACAATAAATAAACAGCACATCTGATGATAAGTGATACTCTTGCTCATACACCTTTTGCTAGGTCGCTGACTCCCGCGCGACGGTGACCGGTCTCCCCGGGCCGGGGAACGTCTTGAGGCGAGGGTACCCCCGCAGGGGTATTCTGTTAGGTTGACATTGAAGACAAGGGTCTGCACCGGTGATCGGCCCAACGACGAAGACGACGTGCTACGGGTGGGTCATGAGGCCGCGCGGCGCCGTTCTATCGGATGGAGCCGGACGAGTGCGCTGTCCCATCCCCGAAAAAAAAGGTCGCTGCCTTCCGTGAAGAAGGTAATACGCTGACCATGGCTAATTCCCGTAAAGAATAAAAAAAAGTCGCTGCCTCACGTGAAGGGAATATGAATGCGTGCAAAGAGGCTCGGTGACATTAAAGGCATCACTAAAATCCACCACACGCAAACACCCTCAGAAAGTTGGGTCTTTATCTCTCTCACTCATCGAACGAAGTGCAGTAACAAATTGTTACTACTCAACGTACATTTTCTCAGTGAGACCACACCTTCGCAGAAAATCCACACTGAGTAGTAGCAATTCCTACCTACCCCGAGGGGACCGGCTAGATCATAAGAGATATTATTAACCGGTTGATCATATGTTGCTAATTTTATGTAGTTTTATATGTGAAATAAGAACAAACAAAGCTTTTATTTATCGACGTATCACAACACTTATCGACCAAAACATATATTATTGAATATAGAAACCTTCAGTTTCAATAGCATATATTATTATAGCCAAGCGTAAGTTCACATTGCGACAATATTTGGTCGCGGTAATACTAGAACCAACCAAAATTGAAATTCATTATCAAAAACTATGAAATATGTTGTATTTTCTCGCTTTTATACATTATACGTCCTCGTGTTGATGTTAATTATCTCAATAATGAAATATAATGTGACCTATTTATTCTGACTTTCCAAAAATGCATTTTAAGTTGTTCACTTACCACTTTAAGTAAATAACATTTGTCACTGTTTAATTTTTTTTTTACAATAATTGATCAATAACAATATAATTTTTGATATGCCTAGGAATATTGAAAATAGCTAATACTGTAGAGGGTAGATAAGAAACTTCTCTAGTTACTTTGTCCTGTTAGAGGTGAAATATTTCAGTCTATCAAATATCAGGAGTAAAAATCAAATAGCTTTTTGCGGTTTTTTTATATTTCAAACTACTAGCAACCCGCCCTCGCTTCGCTTTGGTTTCAGTCGCCTTACCCACGTAGTTCCTGTTCCCGTGGGAATACCGGGATAAAATATAGCCTATGTTACTCCCTGATATCATAGGTTTCCGAAGAAAGCTCTAGAAATCGGTTCCGTGGTTTAAGCGTGAAAGCGTAACAAACAAACAAACTTACTTTCACATTTATAATATTAGTAAGGATTGTTACAAATGTTATAGCGTTTGTACTTCGGGAAAAACACTATAATATCGTAAAATAGTGATAAAAATTAATAAAAATTGCTTTATTTAATACGTAGTTTTTATTGAATAATGTCATTCAAGCAGTGCCAAGGTGTACATATGTATATAATAACAGTTTCTTTGTAATAATACGATAGCTCTACATGACTTTTTAGTGGGAAGACTCGCATCTGGTTGGTTTGTTTACTTCTTAAATATATGTCATGGTATACTTACTGTACGATTCGAAGACTATTCATGAGATGAAATATTATCATGAGAAGCCTTTTCATTTCTTTTGTGGGTCTATGGTCTAGACATCCTGCAAAATCTGTCTGAAGCGATAGAAGACCAGTGTACGGCCCGAATCTACCGTATTCCCTTCCCATCGCCATTGGACTGGCCATATAAGATATAAAAATGTGGCGATCTGTAATTTTACACTCTAAAACACTATTAGTGCCCGTAAATTGATGGGTTGAAAATAAAATTTGTTACTACCACTCATTTCCCCGTGGGAGACACAAAGACTAGTTGAGAGATCACTACGAAAGTGGGCAGCAGTACCCTCTGAGAAACTTATAACATAGAACAAACTTATAACAAGACTGCACAGATGGCGTGGTTTGGAGAACGACCTACTGTGTCAATGTCACGAGTTTGAATACAACACAGGATATCAGTTTGTGTGAGCCATAAGCGGCGTAATTATACATTTAAGGAGACTAGTTGTCGCCGAGTGGTCAAAATTCAGCCACAATTCATTTAAATGAATTTTTTTGCAACACAATTTTCTTAATAATTATATTTATGTATAATTGTATATTGAGCAATCTGTATTTCACTAATAACTAATATATATAAGTACAAATGTCTATTAGACATTGTCATCATAATTATGATTATTTGACACTCAGTTCGACCAGAGATTCGACTGTTAACAAAAGTGTATAAGCGTTGGTGTGTGTGTGTATAGCGATTGCACGGTAGTGTGCGTAATGCCTTTTTTAATGAATTTAATGTATTTATAATCAATTATTATATGAAATTTCAGTTTTATGCACTTCTCCTCATTATATACATCAACTGTGCTAAATTTTCTACTGTCCATCCACGTAATTTTCGTAAAAAGGGGTACAAAGTTTTTGCTTCACGTATTTATATATAGATACTAGCCCAATCACCACGACTAGCAGGCAGGTTGGCGATCTCAGTGAGGTATTATTTATTGCCTGAAGAGATCACTGCTTCCCACTATCTTAATGAGATCCACAGTAAATTTTAACGACTCCCATAGGCATAAGATGTGGCACCAATCGTATTCTTATCTAGTCGCCACAAGGAGATAATAGATATCTTTTAGTGGCAAGCTATGGTCTGAACACACCCCACCACATCGGGGCAATAGAATAACAACATGCGATTATCATATTCTCTCCATATCGATATCGCAATTAAGCTGACCTGATACCGAGTTCTTAATTACCGTCGCCAATTACACGTACTCTTTTGGGTACCCTCCCTAACTACGCTTTGACAACAAGAAAATAGACACCTTTTTTAAAATTAATTTAAGTTTTCATAGTGATTTCTGACATTTACGCAACTATTACACATCTATACCAATAAATAAAATTGGAGTGTTTGTTTGTAATGTCAAAATAATAGGCTTTATTCATGCTCACACGGCTATTTGCACTATACATATGCCTAAAATACACTTTATATTTTTTTGTCTGTCTGTTTGTTCCGGGTAATCTTCAAAACGGCTGGACCGATTTCAAAAATTCTTTCACCAATGGAAAGCTATAATATCAAGGAGTAACCTAGGCTATATTTTATCGCGGTATTCCCACGGGAACGGGCACTACGCAGGAAAGACCACTCAAACCGAAGCGAAGCGAGGGCGGGTTGCTAGTCTATACCAATAAATAAAATTGGAGTGTCTGTTTGTAATGTCAAAATAATAGGCTTTTTTCATGCTCACACGGTTATTTGCACGACACCTATGCCTAAAATAGCAATTAAAAAATTTTTGTCTGTCTGTCTGTTTGTTCCGGGTAATCTTCAAAACGGCTGGACCGATTTCAAAAATTCTTTCACCAATGGAAAGCTATAATATCAGGGCGTAAATTAGGCTATATTTTATCCCGGTATTCCCACGGGAACGGGAACTACGCGGGTAAAACGACTATAACCTATAACCGAAGCGAAGCGAGGGCGGGTTGCTAGTTGTAAATAAAACTGTTCTGCGGATTTTATTGCGTTTATATTTGATTTTTGATAGCCCGACGTTTCGAATACTTTACTGCATTCATGGTCACTCATCGTTATTACAGAGATTTATAATTACCGGCTACAGAGAAGCGTCCGGCAATTAAAAATCAAATACAATCGTTACAAAATCTGTAAAATAGTCTTAATTTAAGTTCTTGATCTCGTAAATATCACCAAAATCAAGTTGAATCTAGTCGAAACCAATCCTATAACAATACTACAGCAATACAATCCCGGTAATGTAACTATACATTCCGGCGCTCGGAGCAATGCGGCCTGTCAAAAGCCAATGTCGAGACCCACTCACCCCCTCCCCCTAACTGTAGTGTCCACTCTACCCAACAGACCACCCCACTGACCGTCTCAAAGGAAACACTACTATAGAAACTCGATATCGTTGCAAAATTTATATATTTTTATTTTGTATTAAACCAATTTATTAATTAGAAGTGATGCTATTTTCCATTAATGTATGGCGGCGACTACGAAACCCTTGCTAACTTACGATTAAGATACTAATTCTCATAAAACTATTACGTATTATAAATAAAATTATATTTATGGATTTTATTGCGTTTGAATTTTATTTTTGATTTGCCAACGTTTTTCAGCGTTCACATTTTTAGCCGAGGTCGCGGGTGACGTGACCGGGGAGTTAGTCCGTCACCCGCCGAGAGGCCAACCGCGTGAGGAAAGACCGACGCCCTCCCTAAGGGTACCCCAAGTACGGGGTATTCCGTCGGGCCGACCACTGATGACACCCTGCTCCAGTGGTCGGCCCAACGACGAAGGCGACGTGGTATTCTTTTGTGTTTTGTTAATTTATTAATTTAAATATAATGAATCTAATATGCTATCTTTCTTTTTCCGTGTAATTAAGGTCTTCTTTATTTCTGTAAGACAAAAAAAAATTGATAAATTTGTCGCTCTCTCAAGGTTCCCTCCGCTAGGCTCCAGTCTATTCAGGCTATTACTAAAATAGACACTGGCTGTGTCTTTTTTCTCCCAGATAAAAAATAGGCAAAATTATATACGAGAGTTTTGGCTAAATAGTAAAATTATATAGTCTTGGTAATATCATTTTAATTGTCATAATCATTGTCACGGCCCCCCTCTTAAACTGCTATATGGGTATTACACCGACACCAGAGCGGGCTATTCGTCCAGATTCTCCAACTTACCGCCTGACAGTCAGTTATTTCCTTAAGGAAAACCTTATCTAATACTTTCGGCTGTCTCAGAAACTTGTGTCTTTGCAATTTATCACAGAAAAAGAATAATCTTTTTTATTCTAAGATTTTTTTTCATAGTCCATATGATGGAGTAAGAATAAAAATCACCACCCCCTATTTTGCCCATGGGTCTGGAAAAAGACGACATAGGGATTAAATATGCATAAAACATCTATGTAAGAGAAGGAAAATTTGAAATAAAACACTATAGCAATACGTATAACCAGCGTAGTATAAGTAAGTCAATTGCCATCCTATTGTGGAGGAGGTTCGAGTTTAATAGTATGATGTACATATATGAGTTAGAGAAAATCATAATTTGTTATGACTAAATCAAAATCTCACTCGCAATTCACTTTATCAATAGTAACAATTGGTAATGTATTTCTCTATACATGTTAAGGTGTTATGGAGACGTGACCATGCTCTCTATCTTGACGCAGCCTCACACAGCCTCTCTGCCCTTCTCAGCCGTGCACCGATTGCCCTAAGTGCTAACCCAACTTGAGATGTCGAGAGGACGAAATTAGCACTTGAAATTCTCAAGCCTACGATATGAAATACCTACTTGTGTTTCTTTGTCTTCACTTCACAGATATTTTTCTGTCATTAGTGCTTTTATGATTTTCATTAAAATTGCTAGTTAATTTCCAATAATCCTCTTCATTATCATTTGAGGCCTTATAGGTCCCGCGGGTGACGGGACGGGGGAGTAGTCCGTCACCTGCAGAGAGGCTGACCGCGCGACGGCGACCGGCGTCCTGGAAAGGGGACGTCGAGTGGAAAGGATACCCCGTGGGGGTATTCCGTCGGGTCAACCACTGGGGACAAGGAACTCGGCACTGGTGGTCGGTCCACTGACGAAGGCGTCCTGCTACGGGTGGATTATGGGACCGCACGCCGCCCCTCTATCGCCCCGAACGGAGCTGGGTGGCGGATGCGCTGACTATAGACACCCCCCAAAAACAAAAGCCTTACATGTCCCACTTCTAGGTTCAAGACTTTTAAATGGAAGGGAAAGTGACCTTGACATTGTTGGCACAGGGTTTTATATCAAGTTTCCCTTTTTTTGCGTAGATGTTATCTGCACATTATATCTCTTTGGCGTCCTTTACGACACCCACGGATAAGATAGGGGTGGAGAATTGTAGTCAGTCAACACACGGAAATTTTTTTGCTATTTTCTATCATTTTAGTAAATTGTAGAGACATGTGATTAGGAATAATCTGGCTTTTTTTTTTGGGGGGTGGATTGCGGTCGGCGCGCTCCTCGCACCACTCCGTCCGGGGCGAAAGAGGGGCGTAAGCACGGCACTCCCGCAACCCACCCACGATGTACGTCGCCTTCGTCGTTGGGCCGACCACCGGAGCAGGTTTACTTGTCATCAGTGGTCGGCCCGACGGAATACCCCCTACTTGGGGTACCCTCCCATCGACCGACGTCCCTAAAGGAATAATCTAGCTTAAATACTGTCTGGTATACACCTCATCGATGATAAGAGGGACTTTGATCTATTATACCATGCTGGTGAGAAGGGTTAGTATAAAAATTGTTTTGAGTTTTGCTTCCATTGAACATATACCTACCATTAATTCTTAGTCGTGAGTTTGGGAAGGTAGGTTTTTTGAAAATGAGGCGTCTATCCCGCTGCGACATCTATCCCGGTTTTACCCTATAGGTCTGTTTAATATTTCACTGTGGTGGAGGCTTGAGCCCAACAGTGGGACGTATATGAGCTGTGATGATAGTAATAAATTATTATTTTTTTATTTTACCGCCCTTATGGGCAAGCTAAAGTCTTTTCGACCATACTGTCTTGTCTTACGTAGCTTACAAATAATTTTATTCAAATATTATTTACCACTTCTTCATATTGTATACCTTATTAATAGTTATTGTCCGTCAGTAAGTCGAGTTGTTACCATTAATTGGGCGCTGAAAACCTAATTAAATGATTTCTCCGGCAATTTCGGTAGAATATGAAAATACACGTAAACCACTCTTTTGTCATATTCACCACACTTCAGCACGTTAACTGTATTATATTACATAAAATGTCAGCAAAATTATTCAATATAACACTATAAAATATAAAAAAAAAAGAATATAATTCAAGAGCGTAACATAATATTTCCATATTCACGCCGAAACTCCGTAATAAATTAATGAAATTTTATTGAAAACGTAAAAGATAGAAAAATATATTGTCACTATCATCATCATTTCACAATTTGTTATCTGCTAGACTTGGGCTTTCTTCATAGCTCGCCACAAGACATGGTCACCTATATCAAGTCGCCGGTCCATTTAGTGGGGTGGTAATATTTATTTAAATATTTTTATTGATGTTTCGTTAGTCAATAATAAATGTTAAGATATGATTCATTAAATTAACATTCTAATTTAGATGAACCATAGTTCTAATGAATCCAAAGAATCGGACGACGCAGCGTAGGACGGCCCCCCGCTAGATGGACTGACGACATTTTCAGTCGCAGGGAACCGTTGGGTGCAAGTGGCGCAGGACCGTTCCGAGTGGCATTCTCGTGGGGAGGCAAATTCCAATAGTGAACGTCTATAGGCTGATGGATGGATAGATCAAACATTTTCACTGTGTAGTGATGGAGTAAGAATACAATTCTCCACTCCTCTCTTCTCCACCCCGTCGGTGTCGCAAAAGACGACCAAGGAATGTGATATGCAGATAACATCTATGAAAGAAAGAGGCAACTTGACATAAAAACCTATGCCAACAACACAGACGTGGTCAGATGACCAGCGAGGTATAGTAGGTGAAAGGGGCCTGAGCCCAACAATGAGACTTACGCATGCTGAGATAGTTCAAACATGCATTAATCGTTACTGTTGAAGGTAAAAATATTCAGGTTAGTAATCAACTGTTTTTGATGTGAAACATGTATAGGCGAGCGTGAACCTGATCGTTGGCGTGGCGTTACGACGTCACGCTATATGACAGAATATGCGAGAGTTAACCTGATTGTTGTAGCGTGGCGTTAACGCCACGTACATACGTAGTAGTATGTGCCTATACGCTATCTCTCTCGCCGCACTGAACTCGCATACCTATAATGTAAACTAAGAAAGTACATAATTGTTTATTGAATAAAAATCATCATTTTAAAAAAAAACCGCAATATTTTATTAATACTTTATGCCATATTAGTTCCTGACGTAATCTGTTCTTTTATGCATATATACTTGTACAAAATAATTTCGATGTTTCACATCTGCCAGGCGTCCTGCGCGACGGTTCACTTTTTGAAAATTAATTTTTAATTTATTCAAAGCTATTTACTACTAGTAGTGTCCTCATCTCCTATACGTTCTACTACCTACTGTGCTTGAGCCCCAAAACAATAGGACTATAGGTACCATGTTGGTCAGACGGGTTTTGATCCAGCTAGGTTTCATTTATAGAAAATCTAGTTGCAGTTTAATGCAAGGCAATAAAAAAAATATAATTTCTATATGAAGGTGACGGTTAGTCACTTCCATGGGGAATAAAAATGACTTGAGAAATCGTATAGTCCCTTAACTTAGATAGCTCTAGTTTGATCCCTGGTTTTCTTTTTTTTTTAAATTTATTGTTCCTCAAAGATTCTTCTTTTTTATAATTCCATACCCAAAGGGTAAAAACGGGACCCTATTACTGAGACTTCGCTGTCTGTCCGTAAGTCTAACTGTCTCCAGACTGTATCTCAAGAACCGCGATAGCTAGACAATTGAAATTCTGTCTGTTTGTTCCGGGTAATCTTCAAAACGGCTGGACCGATTTCAAAAATTCTTTCACCAATGGAAAGCTATAATATCAGGCCGTAAACTAGGCTATATTTTATCCCGGTATTCCCACGGGAACGGGAACTAGGCGGGTAAAACGACTAAAACCGAAGCGAAGCGAGGGCGGGTTACTAGTACTAAAATAAAAAAAATATCTCATACAACGAACGCGATTTCTTTGTCCTTTTTATAGATAATTCGACTCGTAGGTACTTAGCCGATTTTTACGTAATAATATTATTATCTTCTTTTTATATTTGTATTATTTCGCGTCATGACGGTGTAAGAATACAATTCACCGCCCCCTTTCTTGCTTGTGGGGTTCGACGACGACTAAAAGGATTACAATATGCAAATAATATCCATGCAAGAGAAAGCCTGAAATAAAATCCAATTCTAACCCGCCTGACCAGCGTGGTAGTATAGTAGGTCGATTTCCCTCCCATTATAAAGAAACCTCAAGCCTAGCAGTAGGTTCTATATATGAGCCGTGAAGATATTAAAAAAAAACACTATTGAGCAAATATCTCGGTCATTCGGGTACTGCATATTATAATCATCCCTTAATCACCTTTTGGGACACACATTGGCAAGAAAGGGAGTGGTGAATTGTATCCTTACTCCGTCGCACGGACAAACTAAATTTAGAAAACAAAAACATTATTTAGTAGCGTCAAACGTCGAAGAATATTTAACTTAATAATTACTACCAAAAGTATGTAACTAAAACAATTCCCTAATCACATATTAGGACGGAATATTCAACAAATGCCGTGAATAAAATAACAGAAATATCGATTTATACGTATTTATCGTATCAATAAGCGTATATGAGGACCCAATTATATCGCCATAAACCACTTATTAGTCACCCTATTCACCCCCCTCTCTATCCCACTAAACCAACATGGCGGCGGAATTGTCACCTAGCTTACAGCAAAGATATTAAAAGCATAATTTTTATAAAATTGAACTTTAAAATGCAACATATAAGGTGTATTAAACTGAAAAGGAAAATATGTTTAGCACCTTGAAAGTCTTATTCTTCAATCTAGTGTGCCATATTACCCCGTTCATTTCTAGATATCTTGCTTGTCGAATATAAACTTTAAATATTAAATATATGGTTCGCTTTCTATTGTGCCGTTAACGATTGTTAGTTTTGTTGTTCTAAGTATGTCGTGAAGGCGTGACATTGACGCCCTAAAGGATTGTGGAATTATACATGAAGGGTTGAGTCAATTGGTGTATTTTTAACAACTGGGGGTGCTTTATTATTAACGTAGAAATGGTCGCGCTGTCCGAGACTACCTTAAATTACACGGTACACCTTACATTTCGAAACATCTGTCTTATTCCTTACGGGCATTTCCATTTGCTTTCTATTTATTTTATTATTTATTAGTTTTTTAAGAGCTTTTATTGGCGACAACTAAACAATACAAAGTATTAAAATATTTAAAAAATCAGTATGTAAATTACTTATAACAAACAGGTAGCCTGATTTAGTGATCAACGTGTCCTGTGACATATATCTCTGCCAGCAGCTTCAATGTTTATTACAGTTTAATGGTGCAAATGTTGTATATTACCTTCCTTACAATTCACGAGAGGACTAAAGAATAATAGCATAAAATGTCAGTTCTAAAGAGAGAAAACTCGAATTGGATCTGCGTGGTTCAATAGAGAAATCTCGACAAATGGATGTAAAATGCATAGAACATCTGTGCAAGAGAAGGCAAATGGAAAAGCGAACTCATCATACAAAAGCACATCCTTCATAATTCAATTCATTAATGTTACTTATATTGTTATCATTCTTATTGTAAGTTATTTTTATTCGTTTTTCTTTTTTTCATTTCTTTTTTTTTGTAATTTTTCTTTCTTATATGTTTGAGGAAAGGGGTTCGCTGAAAACCAGTCCTGCATAATTTCTATGCAGCACAATGCTGAGCATTCCCCTATTGTTAAAATTAATTAAAAACATGTATTATAATTATTAGTTATTATGTGACAATAAATGCTATTCTATTCTAAATTCGAAACGAAACCTTATACCAAAATGTCTGACCAGTAAGTAATAGTAGATCAATTTTCTTCCTACCGGGGAGAAGGCTCGAGCCAGCAATGCGACGGGTTCGAGCTGAGACGACGAAATGATTTCATAGTCAAAGATCTCCCTTTTTTTTTTTCAATATAATAGACACTACATTTTTAGAGTTATACTTTTTTGGCACGTTACAGAAAAAATATGAGAATTGTTACGATGCGTACACACATTTTTTTTATTATTAGTGTCGGTTTTTTACAAACGTAGGACAACATTTATAGAAAGATTTTTATCTTATTACGCCAAAGAAGGAAAACTTCTTAGGTGCGTACATAAGTTCGGGCCGATCACGGAGGACAAGCAACATGGTACCGGTGGTTGGCCTAACGACGAAGGCAACGGGCTACGGTGGGTTATGGGGCCGCGCCCCGAGGGGTCCTTTCATCGACCCGGACGAAGCTGGACGGCTGATCATAGCCCACTTCAAAAATAAGTACGTACATAAGTACACACAAACTTTTTTATCTAAGTATTACTAGATCTAATAAACGAGTCGATTACATGGCGAATTTTTTTTTTTCGCCCCGAGGGGTCCCTTCATCGACCCGGACGAAGCTGGACGGCTGATCATAGCCCACTTCAAAAATAAGTACGTACATAAGTACACACAAACTTTTTTATCTAAGTATTACTAGATCTAATAAACGAGTCGATTACATGGCGAATTTTTTTTTTTTCAATTATTTACAGTTAACATTCTAAATACAAACGGACCAATGATGACCGATCTCAATCGTTCGCCAATCAAATTTAAGCGGCGTATCAAAGAGATGAGCCATGCTCAGCTAACCACCATTGATTTTATTAATGATAGTTATATTATTATAAAGATATAGATAAAGATATAGATATCTGCATATTTCATATGTCTTATATATGATATAATTACTGATATAGAAAGACCACAGTGATGGTAATAGATAATTATTAGTGTAGCTTGTGGGAGCTGGTTCAGCCATAATTGTTTATTTCATATTTTGGAGAAAATAATCAGGTTGCCAGAGTATTTATTATTCTGGAGATAAAAATTACTAAACATGTTGTATACAATATTAATTTGTCGATAAAGATTATTTGATAATAAAGATTACACAGATGGCGTGGTGGTTAAGGTATCGATATAAAGTGCCTGTGTCTTGCATTCAATTCACATGCAGGACTACACTGCGAGCCACAAATGGTAGTTCGGAATCTGGGTGTAATTTTTGTAAATCTTTGTAAAGTCTCGCACAATAACAGGAAAACTAAGAACCTGAAATAAAACTAAGGAATCTTAGTGCAGAGTGTTAAAATATAAGAAAAATTCGTGGTGCAGATGAAGAAAATAACTAAGGAAATCCTTAATTACTATAAGAAAAAAAAAACAATAAAAAAAAAGCAATTTATAAAAGTAAGGGAGACGCTTTTATAAATTGCTTTTTCTTTTAAACTGCGAGACATGAGATCAAAAACTAAGATAAACAGGTGAAATTACTTTAAAAGAAATAAAAAGAGTCCCGAACTCGAGAAAGAGGCGAAGAGAGAAGTCGACATTTTACTGTTCTCCCAATTGCTTGAGGTTGACTCAGCATGTATTCTTCTTTTATAGTAAAAGATATTGCAAGTTTTGGCAAATTAGTTTCATGACTGGCCACTTGCCTGACATCAAACCTCCTTGGAAATATACTTCTTATCTAGATGACAATCAGATGGTGAGGGCCCAGGTTAATAACTTATAGTCGTCTTTTACGACAAACATAGGTAAGGTAATCTATACCAATAAATAAAATTGGAGTGTCTGTTTGTAATGTCAAAATAATAGGCTTTTTTCATGCTCACACGGTTATTTGCACAACACCTATGCCTAAAATAGCAATTAAAAAATTTTTGTCTGTCTGTCTGTCTGTTTGTTCCGGGTAATCTTCAAAACGGCTGAACCGATTTCAAAAATTCTTTCACCAATGGAAAGCTATAATATCAGGGCGTAAACTAGGCTATATTTTATCCCGGTATTCCCACGGGAACGAGAAACTATGCGGGTGAAACGATTATAACCTATAACCGAAGCGAAGCGAGGGCGGGTTGCTAGTATTTGATAATATTCGTAGCCTCCACCATACCAAAGGCACAGTATTATTCAAAGATTACAAATATTGTGACTTTCTCTAAGAACTGTTTAACACGAGAATCGAACCTCTGACATTGAGCTTGTGAGGTACATATACACTGGTATACTGACCTCATCTATGCAGATTTTTTTTATATCTATGCATTGAATATATGGCCCAGTGCTGGGCTCGAGCCTGGTTCACAATTTGAAGGCAATTGACGACCGACTGGTCGGACGGTTTGGATTTTTTTTTTTTTTTTATGGGTGGGCTATGGTAAGCGCACTCGCGGTCCAGTCCGTCCGGGGCGATGAAAGGACGGCGCGCGGGAGCATAACCCACCCGTACCCACGTCACCTCGTTGTTGGGCCGACCACCGGAGCAGATGTGACTTGTCGTCAGTGGTCGGCCCGACGGAATACCCTTTCGGGTAACCTCACCTCTCGACGTCTTAGGACGTCGGTCATTGTCGCGCGGTCAGCCTCTCCGCGGGTGACGGACAATTCCCCAGTCCGATCACCCGCGGCCTCGGCTAGGGCGGCATTAGGGGCAGACGGTTTGGTATAGCATTTTATTTCGAGTTTTATTTCTCTTTCATACAATATGTATATCATATCCCATAATAGTCTTTTATGATACCTGCGGGCAAGATAAGGAATGGTGAATTGCATTCTTATTCCATCACCACACGAAGAAATATATCATCATCATCATCATTATCGCAGCTTATATACGTCCCACTGTTGGGCTCGGGCCTCCTCCACAATGGGAGGGAATTTGACCTACTATACCATGCTGGTCAGACATGTTGGTATAGGGTTTTGTTTCGAGTTTTCCTTCTCTTGCCCAGATGTTATGTGCATTATTATATCCCATAGTCGTCTTTTACGACATCCACGGGCAAGATAAGGAATGGTCAATTGTATTCTTACTCCATCACCACACGAAGAAATACATATAAACTTATATTTAAAAGCGAAATGAGTAATCTGGTTTATAGCTTTTATAGACTCAGCTTTTCGTGTTGAGTAAGCCAATATCATTTTATTTTTATGTAAGTACCCTACATAAATATAAAAATTTATTGACCACAGACAAAGCACCATTGGGTATAAAAATATTCTTATAATATCATAAAGAAAATAGTTCTATGTAAAATGTTAAGGTTGATATGTTCAAGTTTATGACGCTTACGTGAAGAGATTACTTAATCCTCATTCATCATTTCAGCTCATATACGTCCCACTGTTGGGCTTGAGCCTCCTCCACAATGGGAGGGAAATTGACTTTACTATACCATGCTGATCAGACAGGTTGGTATAGGTTTCGAGTGTTCCGTCTCTTGCACATTTGCGTATTATACCCCTACTTTTTTTTTTGGGGTGGGCTGCGGTCGGCGCGCTCCTCGCACCACTCCGTCCGTGGCGACAGAGGGGCGTAAGCACGCAACAGCCGCAACCCACCCGAAAACCACGTCACCTTCGTCGTTGGGCCGACCACCGGAGCAGGGTTACTTGTTATCAGTGGTCGGCCCGATAGAATACCCCCTACGTGGGGTATCCTCCCATCGACCGACGTCTTCCCCTCGGGGAGGACGTTGGTCTTTCCTCACGCGGTCGGCCTCTCGGCGGGTGACGGACTAATCCCCGGTCACGGCACCCGCGCGTATTATACCCCTGAGACGTCTTATACGACATCCACGACGGACTAAGAATACAATTCACCATTCCCTATCTTACCCGTGGGTGTGGTATAAGACGACTAAGGGATATAATACGCATATAACATCTATGCAAGAGAAGGAAAATTCGAAACAAAACGCTATACCGACCTGTCTAACCAGCATGGTATAGTAAGATAAATTTCCCTCCTATTGTGGAGGAGGCTTGAGCCCAACAGTGGGACATATATGAGCTGAAATGATGATGATGATGGACATATAGTGATTAATATCCTTCCTACTATGGAAGGGGCTCGAGCCTAGCAGTGGGAACGTATATATGAGCCTAGATGATGAGGAAATTACATTTAATTCTTGACACAGAGCGAGTTACAAGTTTTTTTTTAAAGAGAACACCATGCGTTAGTGCCCGCAACACACCTTGTAATTAACGGACAGAAATTTTACAAGGAACTGCATCATCAAACGTTGGGACAAAAGTGTTGGTCTATTAAATAAAATTAGTAATTAAAAGTAAAAGTAAGTAGGTACCTATCATATATATAACAGTCACGTTAATCCATAAAGAAAAATGTTACAATTCTTTTTACTTATTAATCGCTAGCTTCTGATAGCGACTTCGTCCGCGTGGTATAGATACTTTGGGCTAACGCTGACTTTAATCTAAGACTTTGTTTACGTAGAAAGTGAAAATATTTTTTATTAATAAGATTCTGTCATACATGATTTTGTCGAAAATTTAGCCATTTACGCAGCGTTCTAAACATTTTTCATTGATGCTCCGCTCCTGTTGGTTTTAGCGTTATGATATATAGCCTATAGTCTTCCTCGATAAATGAGCTATCTAATACTGAAAGACTTTTTCAAATCCGACTAGTAGTTCCTGAGATTAGCGCGTTCAAACAAACAAACTCTTCAGCTTTAAATATTAGTAAGTATACCTAGATTATTCCGTGTGGTGACGGCGATCGTAAATGATGACTAAGGGATATGATAGGTATGCATATGATATAGATACCCGAGAAGGGAACTTGACATAAATCATGTCTTAGCCTGATTATCTTGGCAGGTTATTTTCCTTCCGACAATAATAGACGTTTGAGATCAATAATGGGATACATATAGGCTACCATGATGATGATGATGATAGTGATGGTGTTGATGACTGATGTTAATGATTGGTGATGATGGTGAAGGTGATGGTGATGGTGTTGATGATGATAATGATAATAATAATAATTTTTGTTATGTAAAATAACCATGATGCTGATCATCATCACAGCTCACATACGTCCCACAGATGGGCTAGGGCCTCCTCCATAATGGGAGGGAATTTGACCTACTATACCATGCTGGTCAGACATGTTGATATAGGGTTTCATTTCGAGTTTTCCTTCTCTTGCACAGATCTTATGTGCATAGTACATCCCTTAGTCGTCTTTTACGACATCCACGGGCAAGATAGGGAGTGGTGAATTGTATTCTTACTCTGTCACCACACGGATGATGCTGATAACTGATATTAATAACAGGATATACAGAAATATACATTATTGCAATGGCGAACTTTGGTTGAAATAAAAACAAAATGTGGCCACGACCGAACCACCTATAATAAGCCCATTGTTTTATACAAATACAATATTGCGTTTATAAATCGGATAAGCCTACAGAACAGGGTAAGGAGTAGAGGTGTCGGCGAATATTATTTGTAAAAAAGTTAAGGTCAACCGGACGAACGTCGAAAAGTCCTTTTTCTAACAAAAATATATTATATGAAAATGCTTTTAGAAGCTAAAGATATAATTAGTATGGTAATGGAGAAAAATACAATAATCAACCCTTCATTTTAAGCAGTTAACATCACTGCAATTGAAGGAAAACTTAACATCAAACCGTAAACCAACCCGTCTAGCCAGGGTAAGTACTAAGCAAATTTACTGTATCTGGACTTCTGGAGGCAGTCCACGTCCAATAGGATGTATTATGGACAGCGTTAGAAATCTCTTCCAACTGCCAATAGGTAATTTGGTATAAATTTAATGTACCTTTCGCTTGTAAATAATAAAATCATTGAATTTGTATTCTTGGGACTATTCGTAAGTTCTTTACCATTCCATCTGGCTAACGTAAATTAATATAATTATTAACACAGAAAATTATACATCCACGAAAATACAGATGAAAACTTCTTATCACGATAGTGTGATTAATAAATTATTTAGCACCACTAACGACTCCATCGCACTATAGACTACATATTGGGCAATAAGAGGATCGTCCGCGCCGAGTGGCGCCAGTAGCCTCCATTTGTATTTATTTATACCTTGTCGTTATTTATGTATTAATTCATTTTTATATACAGGTTACATGTGGTAGCATTAGATACCAGAGCTTCTAAAGAAGTATGACCGATATGTTCAAGAATTTACATTTTTAAACATTTTTTTTTTTCATTGAAATCTTTTTGTCAATCGGAACAATGCAGAAACATTTTCCTGGGGAACCAGTCTGTAGTAAAGGTAAGAAGTGGATTTGTTACTACTTCTAGCCTGCTACATTAACATTAATGTTGAAAATTTTGGTGTGAAAGAATAAATATTTTTGTATTTTATAGTGGTATTAGGTATAACACTTACCTACTTTTAATGCCATTTTATTAATGTGATATAGAAAAAGTGCTTCAGTGTAAGTAGTAGCATATTTATGATATAAGAGTGCTTTAGATATTTTTGTATTCCTCTAAAATATCCAGGACAAACTATTAATAATATCTAAATATTATAAATATAGTATTGAAGACGATAGATTGACTCGCAGACTGGTAATAATCGCATCCACGCCCGCCGAAACGTCATTGCCCTTTGGGCAGTCCGGCTGGAGAGGCCTCGGTTTAGTATCAGGATCGTCGATGCGTTCCGGTCGGTGCTGATACAGTGGCTGAAGCGGCGGCACAGGGTGTTTTCGGGGTTCTGTCGCCCCGGACGGAGTCGGAGGAGAAGTGCGCCGACCGTAACCCAACTCCCAAAAAAAAGACTGGTAATAACATTAAATGGTGATAAAAAGACTTTTAAGGTCACTTTTAAAGCAAAATTTTATGTCATGGTTACCAAAAGCATATCATGCTTCATCATCATTTCAGCCTATCGCCGTCCACTGCTGGATGTAGGTCTACCTCATGTTTCACCACTGAGTGCGGCTTTGTGCCGCCTGCATCCAACGACGCCCAGCAATTTTCACCAGGTCATCATTTCACCGAGTTAGTCCTTCACTGCGTCATCTGATACGTAGTCGTCACTCGAGAAACTTTCTTCCACAGCGGTTGTTAGTTCATCAAGCGACGTGTCCAACTCATTGTCACTTCAGCGTGCTAATTCTTCGTGTCTATATCGGTTACATCCATTTCTACAGATTGCCGTATTTTGATCTCGTAGATAAATTCCGCATTATACATACAATAAAAAAAGCTAATGTCACAGTAAATCTCCGCTAAGTTTTATCTTCACATGGCGCGTATAATTCGCATGCTCGGGAGTCGATTCTGCGATACCGATACGCATGTGTGGTCACCACTAATTGACTGTATCGTTGTCGGTGTTTTGAAGAATACAGATTTATGGAGGATGGTATAATATTGAGAATAATATACACTTACAAGATTCATGTATACAATATAATTGTGCTAGAATCCATTTGAAGCGCTTTATTGATTAGGCTGGCGTGAGTAGCTCCCTATCTTGCCCGTGGATGTCGTAACAGACGAATAAAGGATTAATTAAGTATTAAACATCTATGTAAGAGAAGGAAAACTCTAAAGAAAACCCTATAACAACTCGTCTGACCAACGTGGTTTAGTAGGTAAATATCCCTCCTATTGTGGAGTAGGCTCGAGCCCAAAAATGGGACGTATCATGAGCTAAAAAGATGATGAAGCGATGACTGGATAGTCCGGCGTGAGTAGGTACGAGTAATTTTCTCGTGATGATGGAGTAAGAATAGATTTCCTCACTATATTGCTCGTGGTTGGCGTATAAGATGACTAAGTGGTTATGATATGCAGACATCGATGCAAGAAAAGGAAAATTCGACATAAAACCCATCTGACCAGCGGGTCAGATGGGTTTTATGTCAAATATATAATAACACGCTGTTATAATAGGTCAATTTACCCCCTTTAGGGGAAGAGCCTAGCGCTGGAATATATGTGGGCTGAGGTAATTATGTTATGATAATTATAAACTCATCTCGTTTGGTAAGTGGTAAAAGGCTATTAAGAAGTGTAAACATGACATGTAAAAGAAGCAAAACTCGAAATATCATGTGAATTCATTTTTCACACTTAGCATCACCGCCATCATTTCAGCTCATATACTCGTTTCGGGAGCCTTCTCCAAAATAGGTGGGAAATTGATCAACTATACACGCTGGTCAGACGCGTTGGTATAGGTTTTTATTTCGAGATTTCCTTCTCTTGCATAGACGTTATATACATATTTAAATCCCTTTGTCGTCTTCTACGATACTAATGGCCACGAGGGAGGTTATTCTTACTCCGTCACCGTACTCTTCTTTCGTATCGATGTTATATTTTTTTTATTGCCAACGGTGGCAAACGAGCAAGCAGCACACCTGATGGTAAGTGATGCTGCCGCACATGGACCTTTGCAATACCAGGGGCTCAGCCAGGCCGTTGCCTACCGTGAAGGAAATACTCTTCTTAAATCTCGTTTAAAGAAGGACATGTCATAGCGCTCGGGAAACACTGCAGCAGGTAGTTCATTCCAGAGCCTGCACGTACGTGGGAGAAATGAACGCTGGAAACGTACAGTTGAAGACCATAAAGTTTCCAGGTGAAATGGATGAACCCTGCTACTATATTCATATTATAAGCCTTTGCTCATCTTTTACAACACCCACGAGCATGATTAAAGGTGTTGAATTGTATTTCCCGTCACCACATAGAGATCAAAGGATAGTAGGCCAATATTTATTGTTCTTATAACGGTTTGTGTTCAAACTGGAACATATTAAAATGGGCAAAAGAATAAAAAGCATAAATTTGCTGCGATTGTTTATTTTTTTACTTATGCGCTATATATAAGCGTTATAGTTATGTATTTATCCTATTAGTCTAGTTTTAATTAACTAAAATGTTAACTAGAACAAAAAAACCAAGGATTTTGAAATCTAATTATACATCAACAAACAAAAATGTATTTTAGGTTATATAGTTTCAAGATGGTATCACAGTTAGGTTATTGCCTTCTAATTAATATTTATTTAGAACTATAATGTTTTGCCTCGTATTAGGTATACTAAAAACATTTTAGCTGTTAAAAAATAGATAAATTAGAAGATAAATATGTAATTCAATGGTATACGCTTCTACTAAGACTGCGTGGTCGTTGCATAAAAATATAAAATTGTACTTTTTTTTTAATTTAATTTAGATTTTTAAATTAGTTTACAAATTAAAATACCCGTCCGTCATATTTATTTTAGAACTACATTTATTCCTAAATTATCATCCAGATAGTTAAATGTTATCTAGATAATTAAATTATTTAAAGTTTACTACTGTAAAGTTTTACCTACTGTAAATCTAGACATTTCGTTTCATATTTAGCATAAAGTCTAATGCCCTTGCTGGTTTTAATTATTACGTTGTGTGACTACGTTTTGCTTATCTCTTTGTAAATAAAGTATGAGATTATATAAAAAAAAAAAACAATATTTAAGTAGAATCTATTTGTGTTTTTCCGCGTGGTAACAACTTAAACATGCACTGAGTCGCCACTCATTAGTTAACCGTGAGCATCTTAAAAACCGGCAACGGGAACACCAGGAAAGTGAACAGGAATCCTTCGGAATAATCATAATATGAACTCTTGCGCTAAATTACTCGCCAAGCGTAGCTATTATGAAATTATCCCACTTCATAAGGAATTTTTTGTCTTATAGAAAACGAAGATATGCTGATAGCAGGACAAATGGATACTGTATCCAAAGTAACTGCTTAATCCATTTCAACATCCTGATCTTGTCTTAATTACTTGGATTTGATGTAATATGTACCTATTTGATTTCTCTTAGATGCTCTCTCGCTCTCTGAGAGTAGCTCTTAAATGAGCATAGACTGCTATCGTGTACCTATAAGGAAGGTATATCCATCAAACAGGGTAGAAGTTAGGAAGATACTTAGATGGCTAGAACCTTAGCGATTGAAAATGTGTGCCACTATATTTTTAAACAGATTGATGACAAATCGAAATCTGTTGGCAACAATAGGCCATATTCTCAATCTATATTCAGCATAGTAAGAGGTCTTTTGAAACGAAAGTACCGTATTCTATTCTCAATCAAAGATCTCCACTACAAAATAATTTTCATTTTTCTGATTACAATTTTAATGCCTTGAGGGGTAAAAAATGGGCAATATTAGCCTGATCATCATTCGGTCTTTTGCCGTCTACTACCTTATATTTCGCCACAAATTGCGATCCTGTGCCGCCGCATCCATCGATTATCAGTAACTTTGACCGACTTATTGGTCCACCTGGTTAGGAAACCAGGTGGACCAATCGGACGAAGCAGTATAGGAATACTGCTTCGTCCGATACGTTGTTATTATCACTCGAGAACCTTTCTTTTACAGCGGTTGTCGGTTCATCGAGAGATGTGGCCTGCCCATTGTTAAGGAACTTAAGTGTGTCAGTCAAATTCCTTGGTCCATTGCAGCATGTAGTCCACTATTCTACTCAAAAGAGTGCTCATTAAATCATCACAGGACTATTATAAGTTCTGCTCATATACGTCTCACTGGCTTGAGCCACCTCCACAGTAGAAGGAAGATTAACCTAATATACTACGCTGATCAAACGTCTTGATATAAAGTTATATTTCGAGTTTTTCTTTTCTTGCATAGACGTTATATGCACACTTAATCCCTTAGTCATCTTTTACGACAGGCAAGAGAGGTATTGAATTGTATTCTTACTCCGTCACCACACGGAAAACAGGAGTGTAGTCTTAAAGTAACAGTGATGATTACTTGCAGATTATAAAAATAAAGATTATTAGTTCCACACGAACAAGTTATGTTCAAGTTAAGCCACACTGTATGACATTGCATTCCATTTTTGCAAACGCTGCATGGGCCAAGGTATAAAAGCATAGCGATTTTTTTTATTTATGCTAACATTACTTTCCTAGGCCCTAGCCGAATTCTATAACTCACAAACTGCCGTTAGTAATGATGTAAGTGTTGGTAGTCCACTTAAATCGGGATAGAGAGGTTTAGACGACTTACTAAGGGTCCCTGTATCCTTGTATTGCGGGGGACTTTTCAAATCTATAATTAATAGATAAAAATTACATCCAGACTCAGAACAACAATTTGTGAATCGTAAAAAGTGTTGTCCTGCTTGGGATTCGAACCCGGTATGGAATGGTAGGTCGGTATGCTCGCAGTGAACATACGCCATCTGTGCAGTCTAGAGGTAGTCTAGACATTATTCAGTTCACCCTCCTTTCCGCTGCTCATGACGGTACCTACGATAAAAAAGTGTGTGTGTGTGTGTGTGTGTGTGTGCGTGTGTGTGTGCGTGTGTGTAAATTGCCTTTTATCTGCTTAGCTAGTACTTCAAATCGCCGAGTTTCCTGTTTCAAAAAGTATTTGTCAGTAAAGTCTCTAAAAACTCTTAATGCCTGAATCAGAATTCAAACTATTACAGATATTAACCAGTGGTTTAGTGATAAAATAATAGAATGCAAATTTGAAGGCAATAGACCTCGAGCTCAACTTAGTGAAACGCATAATTGACTACAAAAATTCATATATTAGGTCCTTACATATGAAATTGGCGTTTTGTACGGGAGGAATATAAAGTCAATTTTTTTTGTAAAATATATTTAATTAACGGTGCATCCGTTATCTATGCACTTTTGCCATCTCATAGGCAGTTCATTGATCCCTTTACTGAAAAAACCATAGGGGCGAGAATCAATAAACTCTTTGAAGGTGGTTTGGACTGTCGCATCGGAGTTGAATTTTTTTCCTTGTAAGAAATTGTCCAAATTCCAAAAAAAAAATTTATCTGTTGGAGCAAGGTCCGGGGAGTATGGTAGATGTCGCAGACATTCCGATTGTAGCTCATCTAACTTAATGGTTGTTTATTGTGCAGGGTGTGG
This sequence comes from Lymantria dispar, assembly GCA_032191425.1. Classification (NCBI taxonomy): domain Eukaryota; kingdom Metazoa; phylum Arthropoda; class Insecta; order Lepidoptera; family Erebidae; genus Lymantria; species Lymantria dispar. The sequence goes on along the minus strand of CM063460.1, from coordinate 9,617,507 downwards.
TCTTGCGTTGTCGTGGCCACTACTGCAGTGGCCTAGAGCGATTGACCAATCTCGGTTGTTTAGCAGCTATTTCTTCCTCCACGGTTTGTAGTTTCTGACAATAGATATCTGCCGTAATCATTTGACCAGATTTTAGAAAGCTATAGTTACTAGACAGACAGATACCAGCGCTAGTCCAGCAAACACTCACAAGTAACTTTTTCTGAGTCAATTTTTGTTTAGGGCAGGATTTGCCTGATCTCCAGGGTTCAGCCATTGGGACGAGCGCTTCCGATTATCGTACAGTACCTATCCACTTTTCATCACAAGTAATGATTCGATTTAAAATTCATTAATTATTGTGTTGGTTGAGCAAAATAAACACAGCAGTCGACGCGTGTTTGCAAGTTCGATTCACGCAATTCATGAGGTACCCATCGTTCAAGTTTTTTTACTTTCCCGATTTGCTTCGAGTGGATTAATATAGTTTTGTCACTTACCCCGAAGCCTGCAGTTATCTCTGAAGTGCTTTGTGATGGATCCGCTTCCACAATAGCCTTTAATTCTTCATTTTCCACTTTGGTCTCCGGCCATCCACGGGGTCGGTTCTGAAGGTCGAAATTTCCAGAATGAAAACGTTGAAACCAAAAACGTACCGTGCTGTTTCTTGCGACACCAGCGCCGTACACATCATTAATCCTTCAAGCTGTTTCTGCAGCACTGGTGCCACGGTAGAACTCGTACTCGTAAATATACCGATATTTCATGTTTTCCATTGTGCGGTAATAAGCGACGCCAAAGAAAAAAGTAATGAGGAAAAAACAAATGAATTACTGTGTTTAAAACTCAAACGTAGGTACTAGTTAAATGAATTTATAAATTTGAATTTGGAATTCTTAACCAAAGAGGAGATATTTCAGATCAAGGTGGTCAGTAGGTACGACAAAACGCTAATTTCATATGTAAGGACCTATTATTTGAATTATTGTTTACCTTAATCATGAAAACATTAGAAGTAAGTCAGTGTACCTACGGAAGATTTTTGTAATGACTTAAAAAAATCTTTCCATTTGCATTGAACTAATGTGAGTAGACTCTTTAATAAAACTCATCTCAATATTTAAGAACCGGTACTTCTTTTATTCTTCGAACGGAGTAAGAATATAATTCAGCATCCGCTATCTTTCCCGTGAGTGTAGTAAAAAACGACAAGAGGATGTAATATTCACATAACATCTATGCAAAAGATAGTAAACACGAAATGAAACCCTATACCAAAACATCTGACCAGCGTGGTATAGTAGGTCAATCTTCCTCCTATTGCGAAGGAGACTCGAGAGCAGTGGCACGTAGGTATATGAACTACGATGACGATGACTTCTTTTATTATCTCTTTCATCTTGTATACATCCATATTTTTTTTTCTTCAACAGAAACAAAAAGACGCTATACAAGTCTTTTATTAATTTTATTTTTTTCTCTCTACTCTTAGGAGAAAAAACGTGCCTTACTCACTCCATATAGATAAGGGCAGAAAGATAAGGGCGAGCAAACGATGATGTATAGAAACATAATTCGGCTTATAGATATATAAATCTAAGTCATTAATTTACAATCATCATCATCTTGCTCTTATCCCAATTACTTGGGGTCGACGCAATATGTCATCTGTTTGGACATATTGCAAAAAGTTTCGGCAATGACTTTTATGACCGGCCGCCTGCCTGACGTCAACCCTCCTTGGGAATGTAATCGTTGACCCAAATGGTACCAGATGGAGTTGGTCCGGGTCAATCTAGGGCTCTTAGTCGTCTTTTACGACACCCACGAGCAAAGCAAGGGTTGGTAGTATTCGAAGCCGCCACCACACTGCAAGTCATTAATTTACAATAAAAATGATAATTACATTCAAATGGACATTTACAATTTCCGTTTTCACTAATTCTATATATAAATTATTAATATTATATACATTATGTTGGTACATCCTGTTCTTACAACTCATAACTTGTAACACAGCGTGTGCGGACGCGACTGGTCGGCGCGCGGTGACGCGTGGCGTTTGATACGCCGACAAAAGCACCGCCCGCGCCCATGGGAGCCCACGTGGCGATGGCTGGTACCACGAACAAGATGCCAATGGGGACGATTCTTGATAGCTGTTCTCAATATATTGATCATATCTTATCTATATATAAATAAATAATATTGAAATGTCTGTTTGTAATATCGAAATAGGTTTTTTTCATGCTCACACGGTTATTTGCACGATATCTATGCCTAAAATCCAGTTTAAAAATTTTTGTCTGTCTTTGTTCCGGGTATTCTTCAAAACAACTGGACTAATTTTGATAATATTTTACTACCAGATATTTGACTATACATAGAAATCTATACTTTTGCCGTGTGGTGACGCAGTAAGAATACAATTCACCACCCCCTCTCTTACCCGTGGGTGTCGTAAAAGACGGCTAAGGGATATGATATGCAGATAAAATCTATGCAAGAGAAGGCAACCTCTTCATAACACCCTATACCTACACGTCTGATCAGCTCAGTAGAGTAGATAAATTTGTCTTCTGTTATGACGGAGGTCTGAGCTCAACAGTGGGACATAAATGAGCTGAAATTATGATGAAATGTTTTTATTAATCGTAATTAGTAAATGTTTAAGAGATCAAAATAGGTAATAAATTTTATTCTTAACCCGTCACCACATAGAAAAAAAAATAGCATATATATGTAATTCATAAGTCTGTTAAACTATAGTTTACACTTCGATACCTTTTATAGTCTTGTTCATAAAGTGTTCAAAAAGAAATTATTACGGCGTACGTTATAAGTAACTATATTGGGAAGTTGTAAATATTATTTTAATAGCTCCACTCGTGTTAGTGTCCTTCCTTAAATAATATAAAACTGCATATAAATTAGAGAAATGTTTTACTACACACTTGATTTTATTTACATTTAAGCTCTCCGTGTGGTGACGGAGTAAAAATACAATTCACCACACCCTCTCTTGCCCGTGGGTGTTATAAAAGACTACAAAGGGATTAAATATGCATGTAACATCTATGCAAGAGAAGGAAAACTCGAAACAAAACCCTATATCAACACGTCTCACCAGCGTGCTGTAGTAAGTCAATTTCTCTCTGACAGTGGAGGAGGCTGGAGACCAATAGCGGAATGTATGTGATGAAAGCTTTCCGTGTGATGACGGAATAAAAATATAATTCAATTATAAGAGATATGATAAGAAGATAATATCTATGCACGAGAAAGAATACTCATCTGACCAGCGTGTTTCAGGTTAATCTCTTTTTTCCATTGTGGAGGCGGATCAAGCCCAGCATTAGAAAGCATGGGCTGAGATGATTATGAAATAAATAAAACTTTAATAGTGTAATCAAAATAAGGGTTGTATTCGTAGTCGTTAATACTCAAAAATCTATAAAAATTAAAAATTGTCGTATGGTATATCTCTGTCTTAGCTATAGTAACAAATTCTTTATGTCTGTACGTATACCTACGTAAACTATGGCAAACATTATTTTCCACAGTGAAAGAGAAATAGCCTACAGATAATGCTAGCTAGATGAAATAGCGTCTTTGGAGATACAAATTATAGCGAATATTGTAGTATATGTTTATTTTAATATTTTGTGATCATCAAATATTAAGGTACCTTAAATGGCACCCGCGATATAAGAAAGAAGTTATCATCCTTATTTCAGCTTATAAACGTCTCGCTGCTGGGCTCGAGCCTCTTCCGGAATAGGAAAGAAATTGGCCTACTATGCTATGCTGTTCATAAATAAGTATTGGTGTAGAACCTTATTTCGAGTTTTACTTCTCTTCCATTAATGTTATCTGCATATATCCTTAAGTCGTATTTTACATGGTCCAGAAAGGGGTTGGTGAATTGTATTCAAACGTCCGTCACCACACGGAAAAATGTAGCAACTATATCAATGAAACAATATTTTTTTAATTTTATAAAAGATACTAATTATAATTCCATAGATGCCGGCGCGTCATCGGCCGATGACGATCGACTCCATTACACCAAATCACGGTGGCGCCATTCTTAGAAGCTTATCCCTAATTTAATTTTGGACATAAAATTTATCGGCACCAACGCTCAGATAGTTTTTAATTATTTTTATCTTATCGTCTATAAATGTTTATTATTTTAGGATAGCTACTTACCGGCTCAGGGCTGACAATATCTCATTACTTCCTTTTGTTTTTTTTAAGTACATGGCCCTGCTAAGGTATATATCCTTGTGTTGCATAAAGAATTGTCATGTACGGGAATGGAACGCGCTATTTGTGGACCTGTTTACTATCTTAATATTTTTTGTATTTACGTAACAAGCTGTCTTAGGTTATGAAACTACTGGTCAAACAGGAGTTAGGGAATGGTGGTAGGAACCCACAAAAAAATTTTAAAGTAAAATATCGATTCGTTAATGAATTGGAGACATGTAAACTTTTCAATTTCAGCATCGCTTTTTCTGTGTGAATCTGATTGAAATGTATAAAGTCAGTGATACTTAATCTGCAACATATTTGTATTTTCTTAACAATTCATTAGAAAATGAATAAATCAATGATTATGTTCACATAAGCAAGACAAGCTTCGCTTTAATATCAGTTGATCGGCCAATGACCCATAGTCTCACGCAACGGCGCGTTCTTTCGTACCTATTTATACCACCGAAGCGACTTAAATGGCTACATATATCCTATTCATTTAAGGTATAGACTCTTAGACACACATCTTTGAATTCACTATAACTTTTAAGTTTTATTGTTTTTGTATAACATATATTCTAATTACGGTACATTCTATCTATTCTATATACATTCTAATTACGATCAATAACCGTTAAATTACAACATACTCGAACAGTTGTTCCATAACCTAAGATACCCTGTACATGTAACGTCACCATCTCAGCTCATATACGCCCCTCTGCTGAGCTCGAACTTTCTTTAGGTACAATAGAAGGGAAACCTTGGAAGAGGTTATTCTACTAAGATACGCTGATCGGATGGTTGTAGAGTGTTATTTCGAGTTTGCCATTTCATAATATAGATGTATAATTATATCATCATCACCTCACTCTTATCACAATTAGTTGGGATCAATACAATATGTATTCTACTTTCATAATACATATTGTAAAAGTTATTAGCAATAGTTTTATTAACGCCAGATGTCAACCCTTATTCGGAGTACCATATTGATCAGATGGCATTAGATGGAACTAGCCTTTATGTAAACTACTCTTAGTCGTAGTTTACGACATTCATGACCAATGTAAGGGTTGGTAGTATACGTAACCGCTTTTTTTTGGCAAGCAATGGTGCGTTCCGACGTCCATCTCGTCCGGGGCGATGAGAGAACGGTGCGCAACCTCATAAACCCATCGTATGCTTTCCCCTTCGCCATTGGACCGACCATTGGTCAATCATTGACGTCCGTGGCCAGTCCAGCAAGTCGAAACCGCTACTACATATTCAACAATACCTAATACCTATAATAATACTATTTATAGTACTTAATGGAATGTAAAAATTATAGAGAAGTAAGCTAAATATGGTTTCAGTATCGCTAATATTTTTGTTTGATGAAAAAAAATCGGATTCATAAAAATGCATTTTGTCATGATGATAACTAGATAATTTTGTTCTAATCAATATTTAAAAAAAGAATTTCTAATTTTTATTACTAACGTTTATATTCTATTATTTATCTGCATTGTTTTTATATAGAAACTAGCTGATCCAACAGATGTTGGTTCTGTTCAATTAAAATAAGAGCAGCGTCACCTACCGGGTCCAATTGTAAATCTTAAACATTCTCGAATCCCCTCGAACATGCACAAAAAATTTCGTCAACATCGGTCCCGCCGTTAAGAGGAGGTCAGTGACATACACACGTACGCTAGAAATTTATATATAAGACAAGGACAACCTGTCTCCATATTCATGAAGCAAATAGGTTGGTGACTATTTTACGAGATATAAGCTTGAAAAATTAGTAAAAACATTATTAAGATTAAAACTATATTTCAAGAGCTGTAAAGATGACGGTGAATTTGTATTTGTCTACCTTCTCCATAAGCAAAAGCTATCCACTTAGAATAATAACGTATAGAAGGTAAGTTCACGCACAAAAAGTGAGGCATTTCATTTGGAGCCTAATGGAGCTTATGCCGGAATCGTTCCGTAATATACAAGTCATTGTACTGCATGTACGTACGCAACTCTTAAAAAATAAACTGATAATTATGACGGTTTGTGCATTCAAATGGTGTCACAACATATTTGAAAAACTTAAAAAGGTTTCTAAAATTACTTTTAAAAGTATTTCGACGATTTATGTTAATAAAAACAAAATTTGATTTCATAATTTGTATAGTGGTTTGCGTGTGTACGTGTGTAATCGTCTGCGCGCCATTAGTATTTTTAGATTCAAATTTTGAAAGTTCTAAGTATTGACACTATCCTTCTATACGTTATTATTCTAAGGCTATCCAATTATTATCTATATTTCAAGTGACAACCCTACGTAGTCGGGTGGTCCACCACTGACGCACCGCTAAGCATCCCGCTGCGCATACGAACTTCACCATAAAATAACTCATATAGTGCCTTGTCAACGGTAGGTAACTGTTTGAGGAAATCGAAAGTATTTGGGTAATTACTTCTTTACGAGATATTAATTAAATTATATATATTATATTACCTTAATATCCTGATAATGGTTGCCTTTTTTTTTTAAATAGTATCCAACCGCTCTATATCTTGCCCGTGGATGTTGTAAAAGACGACTAAGAGATATAATAAGCATATAACATCTATGCAAGAGAAGAAAAACTCGAAATAAATACTATACCAACCTGTCTAACCAGCATAGTAAGGTCAATTTCCCTCCTATTGTGGAGGATGCTCAAACCCAACAGTGGGACGCATATGAGCTGAAATGATGATGATGATAATCCTTGTGGTGATGGATTAAGAATTCATCACTGAATTTCTTACCCGTCGGTATCGTAAAAGATGACTAAGAAATATAATATGCATGTAATATCTATACAAGAAATGAGAACTCGAAATAAAATTCTATACCAACCTTTATCTCCAGTTTAGTATAGTAGATCAATAAATAATTAAATTGGTATAGTAGGTCAATAATTTTCATCCTATTTTGGAGGAGTTCAGCAGTAAGACTTATATGAGTTATATCTTTAAACGAGCAATTCTTGTATATATATATATTCAGGATCTCGAAAACTGCTCTAACGATTTTGATGAAATTTGGCATCCTAGAGGTTTCGGGGCCAAAAAATCGATCTAGCTAGGTTTTATTTATAGAAAATGTTGTTTTGTTGGTGTTTTTAGTTAATCAATACAGTGACATAAAATGTCAATTTGTTTTGTTTTGGCATTCAAACAGCGTGGGATCGAATCTCGATGTTATTATTATTCTCTTTTTGTAATTTTTGATATTTTTCCATTATTCAATTTTTATTTTTTATTAATATATAGGTATCTAAATAAATTCAACAAAAATACAACAAAAATATACCGATCAACCAGATATTTTGAATTATAGAGCTATATATGTGATCTAAGAAATTGAACAAGGCGGTGGCGCTTAATATCAACAATATTCAGCATTTTTGGAGAAACTTTGTATTAAAATAGCTTTAGCATTAGAATATTACTCGAGTCGACCACTAAAAACAAGGAGCTCGGCACCGATGGTAGGCCCAACGACGAAGGCGACGTGGGTTATTGGGCCGCGCGCTGCCCCTCTGTCGCCCCGAACGGATTTTTTTTTAAAGAATGCGCCTTGGTACTAAGGAAATAATCCTTTTATTGCGGGTGACTTTCTTCATTTCAGCTCATATACGTCCTACTGTTGGGCTCGAGCCTCCCCCACGATGCGAGGGAAATTGACCTACTAGACGCTGATCAAACGTACTGGTATAGGGTTTTATTTCGAGTTTTCCTTCTCTTGCATAGATGTTATATGCATATTATAACTCTTTAGTCGTATTTTACGACACCCACGGGCAACGGGAATTGTTGATATACTTATCAATACACGGCAAATATTATGTGTTATTAAAAGCTTTTATTTAACTTGCCCTGTTAGTCTGGGACAAATCTTACGAGTTAAATTAGAACCACTTCCTATCGTTAGATTAGGTTGAAATTTGGTTTACTTACGTAACTTCGGTGATAATGCAATAATGTGGTACCTTGAAGTTGGTCTCAAGGTGTCGTCGGAAGATGGCCATAGGAACTCCTAAACTAAACAAGATAAAACTGTCGATTTTGTAATCGTTTGAATATTCTTGACAAGCACTTTTTCTTCGTTTTAGAGAATTTAAATAAAAGCTTGTTTTTAATTTTTTAAAATTAATATTTTATTTATAATTTAAATAAAAGGCGCTAACTTTATATTTAATTTACATTCGTTTTTTTTTTAATAGTTATTAAGAGAAGGTAAACTCGAAATAAAAACCTTTACCAATTCGTCTGACCAGCGTGGTGCAGCTGATATGATTATGATGATGAATGATATTTTAAGACATTTTTAATTAAAAGTAAGCAGAAAGAAGATGAGAATTAGGAGCTAGAAAGAACACATTTTTACAGCTTTTTCATCTAAAACAATTATCATAAATAGATTTAGGTACATTTTGAAACTTGAACAAAAATTTTACCTTTAATAATGGCGGCCTAGTTAATTAGCAGAAGGCACTGACATGTGACCTCAGCGCTCAGCAAATTGAATCGTGGTCCTTTAAAAAAAATAAACAGTGGAACGTTGGCGCCAACTCGCCGCGATGTTCTTTATTTGAATGTCTGCCGTTCTTTGAGTTAAATCTTTTTTTTTTAATGGAATGTTCTCGCGTGTTCGCTTTCGCTTCTTGCTGTTTCGACATTTTGTCATGTTCGATTGTATTTTTTGAAAATGGTTTTAAAGTTTTGTTTCCCGCTCTTTGGACTGTATGTTACCAGTTTTTTTTAACACTTGGAATCAGGACGTATCATTTCCTTAGTTTAAAAAACTAATAAAACAAAACGTTCTATTTTCTAAATGTATGAAAACATATATAAGTATATATCATCATCATTTCAGCTCATATACGTCCCACTGTTGGGCTCGAGCCTCCACCACAATAGGAAAGAAATTGACCTTACTATACCATGCTGGTCAGAAATGTTGGTGTAGGGTTTTATTTTCCTCGGACCCACCCTGTGGAACATCAGCTACGACTGGGCGTTGAGGGGGAGCCTCCCGCCCGGGCTGAGCGTGATTTGTTACGCCGACGACACGCTCGTCACAGCCCGCGGTGGGACGCTAGAAAAGGCGGTAAGCCTGGCGACCTCTGGTACCGAGGAGGTCGTCAGGCGGATCGAGGCGCTGGAGTTGAGGGTCGCCCTGGACAAGACGGAGGCCCTCTTGTTCCATGGGCGCCACATGAGCCCTCCCATCGGCGTCTCGATCACCGTCCACTCGGTTGACATCAGCATCCGGGCCCATATGAGGTACTTGGGCCTGGTGCTCTACGGGCGATGGTGGTTCCGGGAGCATTTCCGCAGGCTCGCTCCACGGCTCGTCGGCGCGGCGTCCGCCCTATCGTGGCTTATGCCGAACGTGGGCGGACCGAGCGCTGCGTGCCGACGGCTGTACGCGGGGGTCATCCGGTCGATGGCCCTGTACGGCGCACCGGTGTGGGCGGGTTCATGACCGTCCGACTTAGGGTCCTTCTGTGGCGACCACAGACGGTTATGGCGGTCAGGGCCATCCGCGGATACCGCACTGTGGTGACGGAGGCAGCGTGCCTATTGGCCGGGACTCCCCCGTGGGACCTGGAGTCAGAGATGCTCGCCGGACTATATCGCCGGGTGACGGGGGTGCGAGCGGGGGGGCGGTGTGGTCTCATTAAGGGATCTCACCGCCTGGCGCGTCGACGCCCGCCGAGACGTCATTGCCCGTTGGGCAGTCCGGCTGGAGGGGCCTCGGTTCGGGGTGCGAACCGTGGAGGCCTTATTTTGAGTTTTCAGTGAATATGACATAAAAGTGTTTTTCATACTTTTACGTTGCCATCAAAAATCTCAGAAGATACCATTAACAGTGGCAATAACACTGTAGAAGGCGACAATTGGACTTATTGATGGACAACGACTAATTAGAAGAACCTGATAATTTATAAAGAAAATTATAACTGCCAAAAATGGCTCGTACCTATTAGTAGCTGATTGCCAAGACAAAAAAAAAGAAGAAGAAGTCATAAAAACGAATGAGGGATTAAAATGTATAACAGCATTAAAGTTGTCATACCAAGTGCGATCGCCGACCCGTTTATTCTACGATTTGATTATGTCATAATCCCCATTGCGCAACAATACATGGAATCAATGAAATGGAAGACATCTTTACATATCTCGGTACGTTTACGAGAGTTCGCTCATTTCTATATAATAATCATGTTACCTGAACTAAATCGCTAAAGAAAACCAGTAGAGTAAATAACTTGACAGTTAACTACGGACAAATGAAACAGTTCAAAAACGTTTAAATTATTGTCCCGATGCCAAATGTCGTATTCATTGTGCAGTTTTTTTTCCAAGCCAGGATTATGTCAATCCAATACGGCATAATGAGGCGGCACTTTTATTTCTGCGTTTAGTTTCCGCACTACTAACTGTGATACCATGCGTTTTGAGACGATGCAATTCTCTTCTCTTCAGGTAGTTAACGCAACAAATGGCTAACGTAAGATTAAAATTAAACGACTATATAACCATTTATGAGATTAAAATATATGGTCCATTGAAATTTAAAGGGCAACGCTAACGTTAAATAAGCCCAGAAAGATGGGTAAGATTATCCAATTTTTGTAGTACATCATTATCATTGTCATCACCTCAGCCCATGTACATCCTATCCTTGGGCTCAAGCCACCTCCATTACTGAAGGGACTTGAATTGAGATACCATGCTGGTCAGGCGTGTTGGTATAGGGTTTTGTTCCAAGTTTTCCTTCACTTGCATAAATATTATATGCATAGTATATCCCTTAGCTTAGAATAATAACGTATAGAAGGTAAGTTCACGCACAAAAAGTGAGGCATTTCAATTGGAGCCTAATGGAGCTTACGCCGGAACCGTTCCGTAATGTACAAGTCATTGTACTGCACGAACGTACGTAACTCTTAAAAAATACATAGGTAATTATGACAGTTTGTGCATTCAAATGGTGTCATAACACATTTGAAAAACTTAAAAAGGTTTTTAACATTACTTTTAAAATTATTGCGACGATTTATGTTAATAAAAACAAAATTTGATTTCATAATTTGTATAGTGGTTTGTGCGTGTGTACGTGTGTAAACGTCTGCGCGCCATTAATATTTTTAGATTCAAATTTTGAAAGTTCGAAGTATTGACACTATCCTTCTATACGTTATTATTCTAAGATCCCTTAGTCGTCTTTTACGATAACCATGAGCAAGAGAGGGGGTGGTGAATTGTATTCTTACTCCGTCACTACATAGTGTGTGGTTGGAGTTTCATAGTACCTGAGTGATTTCTGCTCGATGAAATAAGAATACTAGTTGAACATATTTTATACTCAAGGTTGATTGCTTAGAATAATAACGTATAGGAGGAGATAGTGTCAGTACTTCGAACTTTAAAAATTTGAATCTAAAAATACTAATGGCGGGCAGACGATTACACACGTACACACGGAAACCACTATACAAATTATGAAATCAAATTTTGTTTTTATTAACATAAATCGTCGAAATACTTTTAAAAGTAATGTTAAAAACCTTTTTATGTTTTTCAAACGTGTAGTAACACCATTTGAATGCACACACCGTCATAATTACCTATTTATTTTTTAAGAGTTGCGTACGTTCGTGCAGTTTAATGACGTATACATTACGGGACTGTTCCGGCGTAGGCTCCATTAGGCTCCAATTGAAATGCCTCACTTTTTGTGCGTGGACTTACCTTCTATATGTTATTATTCTGAGGTTGATTGTGAAAGTCAACTAAAGGATGCAAGCAGATAAATTCACTGCAAGAAAAAATTAAATAAAACAATATACCAAATTGTTTGACCCGTATGATTTATTACTTAGTTCATTCACTGCGGATAACGCTCGAGTTCTGGATTGAGACTGGTATGAGCTGAAGCCACAATGATGATGAACTTCTTATATGACAATAAAATATCTACCGAAGATATTTTCATTAGCAATGTCATTAACAAAAAAAACCTTTCAGGTCCCTTTCTATAGGGTTTTATTTCGAGATTTATGCCTTTCCACAGGGTTTTATTTTGAGTTTTATCCCTTTCCATATGATTTTATTTCGAGTTTTATCCTTTTCCATAGGGTTTTATGCCCAGTTTTATTCCTTTTCTAGTGGTTTTATTTCGAGTCTTGTCCCTTTCCATGGGGTTTTATTTCAAGATATATCTTATGCATATGCGTTTGCTAAGGGGGTGGTGAATTATATTTTTACTTCGTTACTGCATCGAAAATTATTACCTGTAAATCGTTTATAAATTTTCGTGTACAAATTTTTACCAAAAATTTTCACCAAAATCACAGTCCGAGACTAAGTAGTTGCCTTCCAAATGACGATTTAATCACTCGAAAGTTTGAGCCGATATTTTTTTTCAAATGTTCTCGGAGGCAGCGGTTCGTAACAAATTGAAGTGACATTTCGGTAGTTTAGTAAAGCGGCGTCCATTTTGTTCTGCGGGAAAGGGATAGGTTACCTTAATTTGCTTTGTCATTTGGTGAAAAGACATGACAACGTCGTATAGTCTTAATTTAATTTTGAAGGGTGTTTTCCGGTTTGGAAGTAAATGAACTAATCATAACTTAATGTTTCGTCAATATGTTTTATGGTGAAATCTGACCGCAAAGATAGCCGCTTCAAATCCCACATAGAACAATACTTATGAGCCTAGATATAATCTGTTAAGGGTATTTTGTCTGGTGACGGAGTAAAGATACAATTCACCACCCTCTCTCTTGTAGAGTGAGTAATAATGATGTGAAAAAAAAAAACGATTATGATTTTGTAATAATCGATTTTTATAATCGATTATCAAAATAATAAAAAAATATTTTTTTATATTATAGATTATTTCACTGCCAGAATTCCCAAACATAAAGGTCATCACGATACTGCATGCAGTGTTTCATACTATATTAGAAAATAGAGCTCACATTTCCTAAAAAAAAGGTCATCATAATCCTGTTGGGAGAAAAATAAAAAATTGATTATTTTAGAATCGATTTATTTTAAAAAACCTAAAATCGATAATTTAATTAATCGACTATTTTCCCTCCAAGTCACATCCCTAGTGAGTATCATAAAAACGACTAAAGGCTTAAATATGGCAATAAAATCTATTCAAGAGAAAAAAACTTGAAATGAAACCCTATCACATCGAACAGCGTGGTATAATAGGTCAAGGTTAAGGAGCCTGGTGCCCAACGATGGAACGTGTATAACCTGAATGATGATGAGAGGCATATTTGTAAAGATTGGAGTTTGTAAGTCACTATCCCGTGTGGTGACGGAGTAAGAATACAAATCACCACTCCCTATCTTGACCGTGGATAAAATACGATTAAGGGATATAATACGCATCTAACATTTATGCAAGAGAAGGAAAACTTGAAATAATCTTATACCAACCTGTCTGACCAGCATGTTATACAGCTATACAGTAAGGTTAATTGCCCTATATAAGCTGAAATGATGATGATGAAGGCACTTCTGGAGTATTATCATTATACGGACCAAGAAGCAGCTTATTAAAAGAAAAGAAAGAAAGAAAGAAATTTTATTTTGTAAACCTCACACAATATAGACACCAATGAAAGAAATAAGAACTACTAACTAAAAACAAGGAGTGGAATATGTGAGGCCAAAATATGGTGCCCATCTCAGCTTATGGTACAGTAAATATGATACTACACCGCTGATATTCTGATGGACCCGTACAATCAAATCGCGGAAGCAACAATATATGCAAAACAAATATATTTTAAAAAGATAAACAGTAATATTTGAAATAGTAACATTAAATTAAGAATAAAATAAATTAATACTATACTATATCATATTCTAGTTATCATAATTATCACATAGAATAGCTTAAGTAAAAGAAACAAATTATTTAATAAAGACAACAATAAATAAAAGTATAGCACAGCAATAAACCTCAAGGCTCCCGTTACATGCCGTATTCGTGGTGTTGTACTATTTTACTTATCGTAACATTACACCTCTTATTGTTTGACTAGTCAATTTGCTTTCTATCTCTCGCAATTCACAGGAGGAAATTCGAAAGTCATTCTTTTCAAATACCTCCACTTCAAACTTATTTTATCAATATTATTGCAGGCGTCAAAATCGATGGTCGGCCCAACAACGAAGGCGACGTGTCACGGATGGGTTGCGGGTGTGTGTGCTTACGCCCCTCTATCGCCCCGGACGGAGTGGTGCGAGGAGCGGGCCAACCGTAACCCATCCCCAAAAAAAAAGCGTCAAAATAAATAAAATTTGGAATAACCCTGACACAAACTAAAATAGTAAAAAAAACTTATTACATTCTTTTCAACAGGAATGATCAATTAATTACACCGGCACACAAAAAAAAATGGAATGTACTTTGGACCGGACCTACTTACCGACATGTATTTCGACCCACTGAATCTGAATTTCAAGTCCGTTTGGCCCAGTCACCCTCCAGTTATGAGTAAAATGCAAAAAACCTCAACAAAAAATTGCAAAATATTGCAGTCACAGCAATGAAAAACTTTTTGTGGACCTGGATCACGTATGATTTTTGTGTATTTCAAATGACTGAATCTAAATCTAAAAGTTAATTAGCCCGGTGAGGCGTCCAAATTTGAAAAACTTCTTTTTTTGTGTGCCGGTGTTATCATTTAACGAATATACTGGCACGCCTGAAGCACTTAATTGAGTAATCATACAACAGAGCTGATACTCTTACACTGCTGGACCGATAATACTAAACATAGTTAAGAACCACCACAAGGAAACTGGCTTTCAAATGAAAAAAGCCTCATCAAAATCGGTCCATCCGTTTGAGAGCTATGATGCTACAAACAGACACATATACACACCCAGAAACATACAGACATAGACGTCAACGACGACAAACTTATAACACTCTCTTCTTGAGTCGGGGGTTAATAATTAAATTAAAAGCATTTCCTAAGACTGTCCAGGAGTCAAACTTCGGTGTCATTTATCCATTTTTATGACCCTGGCTTGTAGGAGTTACAGTTGTGGGAATAAGTGGTCGCATTAGTCCAAACAAAAAAAAAATGCAAAGTTTAAGCCTTAGCGTAGTGTCTGTTGTCTTTAAAAAATCGGCCAAGTGCGAGTCAGACTCGCGCACGAAGGATTCCGTACCATTGACTAGATAAACAAGTGCCTCCCTATTGCCATTATCGATATTGAGCAAAAAAAATCAAGTTTGTTGTATGGGAGCCCCCTCTTAATATTTATTTCATTTAATTTTTAGTATTTGTTGATATAGCGGCAATAGAAATACATCATCTGCGAAAATTTTAACTGTCTAGCTATCACCGTTCTTGAGATATAGCCTGATGACAGACGGACGGACGGACAGTGAAGTCTCAGTAATAGGATCCCGTTTTTACCCTTTGCGTACGGAACCCTAAAAAAATAACTCTTACGTTATGCGTTATCTAACCTTAAATGCTATGTTAAATTTAAGAGCCGTTGGTGAAGATGGACATTAATTCATTCATTCATCATTTCAACTCGAATACGTCCCTCTGTTGGGCTCGGACCTCTTCTATAATAAGAGAAAAATTTACCTACTTTACCACGCTGGTCAGTGAGATAGGGTTTTATTACAACGTTTTCTTCTCTTGCATAGATGTTATAAGTATATCTTTATATATAAATTTCTTGTGAACGTGTGTATGTCACGAAACTCCTCCTAAACGGCTGGACGGATGTTGATGAAATGTATTATGCATCTTCAAGGGATTCGAGAATGGTTTAGAGTCACAATTGGACCCGATAGGTGGCGCTTATTTGAACAGAACAACGTCTGTTGGGTCAGCTAGTCTTTATATATAAATTTCTTGCGTAGGTGTGTATGTTACTGAACTCCTCCTAAACGGCTGGACCGATATTGATGAAATTTTTTGTGCATGTTCAAGGGGATTCGAGAATGATTTAAATTCACAATTGGATCCGTTAGGTGGCGCTTATTTGAACACAACAACGTCTGTTGGCAAAGCTAGTTGTATATATTCCCTTAGTCGTCTTTTACGACACCCACGAACAATATAGGCGTCAGTACATTGTATTCTTACTCCATCACCACAGGAATATCGATTAATTACTGTAAAAGAAATATTTAGTACTTATAGACACGCCTTTATCTTAAGGTAATCGACAGGGAGCCTAGGTACTTAACCATTTTCAATTGGGTAGCAACTTGTGCTAAAATTGAAGGACACTTTTAATAATATTATAACGGATATAAGTTGAAAACTGTATTAATGATACGTAAATACAGATTTCCGTGTGGCGACGGAGTAAGAATACAATCCACAACTATCTTGGCATAGGTGTTGTAAAAGACGATTAAGGGTTATTTACCCTTAATCGGGACCTTAGAGACCATTAGTCGTCTCTTACTATATTCATACAGGCAAGAATAGAGGGTGGTGAATTGTATTCTTACTCCGCAAACACAGCAAATGCTAACATCATCATCAATGTACACATCCAAGCGTGGCGTTAACGCCACGCCAACTATCAGGTTCACCTTCGCCTATAGATGTTTCACATCAAAAAGACGTTTTTTTTTTTAAGATAATATGAGCTCATTATTGCTAGTGTTGAGTTACAATTTTCAATTTCTTCACATGAATCATTTCAGCTCATATACGTCCCACTGCTGGGCTCGAGCTTCCTCCACAATAGGAGGGAAATTGATCTTACTGTACCATGCTGGTCAGACAGGTTTTATTTCGAGTTTTCCTTCTTTTGCATAGATGTTATATGCTTATTATATCCCAAAATGCCAACAAAACACTAAAAACTCATATATTATTATAATATACAACTAGAAATACTAAAATATAAAGCATACGAGCTGTCTGTTTGACGTCAACGGAGGCCCTTTTAACACGGTCGCTGCCTGTGTGGGAAATTATCCGGAAAATAGCCGGGATACGCACCGCGTAGGTGTAATAACCCCCCCTTTTCACCCAACAGGGTAAAATGGTTTGAGTGAACTGGCCTGTATGTTGAACGCTTGTGCCATTTACGTTTTATAAAAAAAATAGTATGACTCGATTGTTCTATTTTCAAAAGTAACCCTGTTTTGTGTCTATTACCATATTTGTTCTTTTTATTAAAAGAAAACATTGTCTTTTTAAAGATAATAATTATGAGCTCATTATTGTTAGTGTGTAATTTTCAGTTTCTTCACATGATTCATCATCATCATCTTGGCTCATATACGTCCCGCTACTGGGCTCGAGTCTCCTCCACGATAGGAGGACAATTTACCTAATATGCCATGCTGGCCAAATAGGTTGGTATAGGCTTTTGTTTCGAGTTTTCTTTCTCTTTCATAAATGTTATATGCGTATTATATCCCTTAGTCGTCTTTTACGACATCCACGAGCAAGATAGAGAGTGGTGAATTGTATTCTTATTCCGCCACCAGACGGATATGATTAGTTCCATTATATTTAAATTTTTCCGTAAGTCAAATTGTCGCCTATAACTGCGCTAGGAGTATTTTCTGAGAATTTTAGTGGCCAAACTAAAATATTTATGAAGCACTTTTATATCACATACATCACACCTCAGCAATTCCTCCGCATCACGTTACATAAAATTCATACTAAATTATTATCAAATATAATAGGTATTTTTCGTATGGTGACGGATTAAGAATACAAATCACCAATCTTGCCCATGGATGCCGTAAAAGACGACTAAAGGATACTTATAGGATACTTCTCTTGCACAGATCTTATGTGCATATTATAATATGCACATAAGATCTGTGCAAAAGAAGGAAAACTCGAAATGAAACCCTCTACCAACATGTCTGACCTGTACGGTATAGTAGATTGAATTCCCTCCAATTCTGGAGGAGGCCCAAGTCCAACAGTGGGACATATGAGGGCTGCGATGATGATGATGATAATATTACAAGTATAACATTTTAAAACAAATATATAAAGATACATAACGTACCTATATTAAATACTAGCAACCCGCCCTCGCTTCGCTTCGGTTATAGGTTATAGTCGTTTTACCCGCGTAATTCCCGTTCCCGTGGGAATACCGGGATAAAATATAGCCTAGTTTACGCCCTGATATTATAGCTTTCCATTGGTGAAAGAATTTTTGAAATCGCTCCAGCCGTTTTGAAGATTACCCGGAACAAACAGACAGAAAGACAGACAGACAAAAATTTTTTAATTGCTATTTTAGGCATAGGTGTCGTGTAAATAACCGTGTGAGCATGAAAAAAGCCTATTATTTTGACATTACAAACAGACACTCCAATTTTATTTATTGGTATAGATAGATAGTACGAGACTACCACATGACACTCAATCCTTATATTCTTGTTTAAAATACATAAAAAAAAATATGGTTATTAATATTTTATTTTATTAAAGACATTAACGTAATCCCCGCTAAGAAATAAATCCTTATATCATGAGTGGATTTACAAACATAAAATTAACAGACCCAAATTATACTCAGACTCAAACCATTTGTGAATAGCAGAAAGCATCGCTGTATAGCCTTCGAATCTACACCTTTAGTATGGATGCTTTCTATTTTAAACTACTAAATCCTCTGGACAGCCATTATGACTAAATAACTTATATTTTTTTTAATCTTTTAAAATTTCTAACAACTTATATCCAAACGACTTCACATCAAGAACATTTTCAATAAACAAAACTTCAGACGCAGTATTTTAATCCAACCAAGTGCAAAACACTTTCAAAAAGAAACTTTCCAAAGATTTTGTCTCGAACAGTGACCTGGAGGCGCTATCTTGGAAGTTGAGGGGTGGGTGGGAAGCTTAGTGGGAGTTAAAGGGGTGGTTCTGTGAAGGTAAAGAGATAATTCCTCTTAACCGTATAGGATAAGGGTAACGCGTTAAATAAAAGTAGATTTAGTAGTGATATATCGTTTAGCTTGCGATTCGGGAATGAATCTTTACGTAAAGTTTTATTTTTTGCATCAAAACAACGAAAAAAGAGATATTTTTACATTAACGTTACAAAACTAATCTTACAATTTTTGGTTTTTTATTTGTTGAAAGGTTTAGACGTGTATGGTTTTTATTTGAACTATGTAAGTTTTATCCTCAAGTAATAACAGATGTGGTGATGGAGTAAGAATAATTCAATACCTCCTATCTTGTCCGTGGGTATTGTAAATGGCGACGGATATACTTATGTAAATATAATGATATGAGGCGAGTAGCTCAAAATAAAACCCTATACCAGCCATGGCATGGTATCATCTCAGCCACACTGCTGGGCTCTAACCGAATAGGAGGGAAATCGACCTACTATATCATGCTAGTATTGGGTTTTATTTCGAGATTTCTTTCTTTTGCTCATATGTTATACGCTTATTACCTACATATATCTCTTAGTCATCTTTTACGATATTTAGGGGCTTGATAGGGTGTGGTGAATTGTATTCTTAGGTCAATCTTCATGTTATATTAAGTCTATTTCCTTCCCATTATGAACGAGACACAAATTCAGCAGTGGAACCTATATAAACTGAGTTGATGGTGGGGAAGTACAAAGGTATCTAGTTACCTTGTGATAATTAAAAATACAGTGTTTCACTACTCGATCCATAACCGCAACTATTGTAAGTGTAAAGTCCTTTTAGTCTTTCCCTTCCTTCTGAGGTTAACTCGCTATTGAGCGCCGCTTGTGACTTTTGGTCCAGCAATCATCTTTTTTATAATATTTTTAAAAATATCCTAGTTCGAAAGTCATCTCATTGAGGCTGATTCTTTTTAAACATGTTGTATAAGAGTTATAGATTACACATCAATTATCATCATTTCAACTAACACACGTTCCTTTGTTGGGCTCAAAGCTCCTTCACAATAGGAGGGAAAATAACCTACTTTACCGCAACGGTCAGACGTGTTAGTACAGAGTTTTATTTCGAGTTTTCCCTCTCTTGCACAGATATTATATGCATATTTAATCCCTTAGTCGTCTTTTACGACACCCACGGATGGTGAATAGTATTCTTACTCCGTCACCATGCGGAAATTATACATAAATAGCGACTCGTCCCGGCTTCGCACGAGTCCAATGCTGATAGATACTAAATATACTACAGAATGTCTTTACTTACATACAACGTTCACAGCGTTTTTGTCATTAAACAATACCAACAGATTTTCTTTAAAGGTTACTCTTGAAAAAGCGACATATTATGCATATATTATACATATAAGCATTCCTCTTGAATCATTCTAAATATCTCCAGGAAGAGCCACAGAAACAGCGCGAACCATCGCCAGAGGAACAATGGACTATCCATCCATGTACCCCGCCAGCTTCACCATCATGACCAACAATACCACATTTTATGGTGACTACCACTGTCAGTAATATCTATTAAAAAAACCGCATCAAAATTCGTTGCGTAGTTTTGAAGATCTAAGCATACATAAGGATAGACAGACGTAATGATAAACAATTTAATTTAGTTGATTTAAATGAATAAATTTCTCAAAACACCGTTAGCATCGCGGAAAACGGTCCAACAAAACTTTTAATAAACCAGAAGTGAAACAAAGTAGGTGTAAGGGAATAGCAATTATGTTGGCGGTCACTAAGTTGCTCTTAATAACTCTTGAAATATGGACTTAACTTTTTCTTTGAACAGTTTATAAGGGATGTTCTGCGAGTAGGTATATCTCGCTTCTTTTGATTTTTTCTTTGGTGTTTTCTATGAGCTGTAGGTACTGAATTTATGTATATACCTTCTGTTATAACAAACACAAACATTATGAAGTCTGTGAATTGTTTTTTTACTCCTTCGCTACACAGATATAATAGTATAAATCATATAGCCTAAATATACTTAAGGCGACTAAGGGATATCTTGTGCACATATTAACTATGCAAAAGAAGGAAAACTCGAAATAAAACACTATACCAATCCGCCTGGCCAGCGTGATACACCATGTTAATTTCCCTCCCTATGTGGAGGTTCCCAGCAATGGGACGTTAATAAGTTGTGATAATGATGATACCATTGTCCGTGTAATACTAGACCAAGAATACAATTTACCACCCCCTATCTTGCCCGTGGATGATGTAAAAGGCGATTAAGGGATATAATACGTACATAATATGCAAGAGAAGGAAAACTTGGAATAAAAACCCTATACTAACCCCAGGCCAGCGTGATATTGTAGTTCAATTTCTCTCCCTATGTCGAGAAGGCCCCAGCCCAGCAGTGGGACGTATACAACCAATGATCATGATGGTAATGATATTTAGACTATTTTTTAAAAAAGTTTAAACTACAATGTCGACTATTTTTATGAACTAGTCTGTGGACTGTTTTACGATAACATTGCCATAGTAATATAACAGTTAGAACACAGAGCCAATAGCTTGACCACCCTTGAGATCTGATGTTGAACAAAGGATGCATGTTGCTAAAACAAAGATTATACATCTCGCAGACATGACTATTGAAGATAGGTATATAGATATGAAGGTAGGATAGGATTTTTGTAATTCTCTTAATAAGTAAGATTATTGATAAGGTCTTACATATCTCTTAATGTTTTTTTTTTTTTTTTTTTTTTTTTTTTATGGGTGGGCTATGGTAAGCGCACGCGCGGTCTAGTCCGTCCGGGGTGATGAAAGGACGGCGCGCGGGCCCATAACCCACCCGTACCCACGTCACCTCGTTGTTGGGCCGACCACCGGAGCAGATGTCACTTGTCGTCAGTGGTCGGCCCTTTCGGGTAACCTCACCTCTCGATGTCCTGGGACGTCGGTCGCCGTCGCGCGGTCAGCCTCTCTGCGGGTGATGGACAATTCACCGGTCCGATCACCCGCGGCCTCGACTAGGGCGGCATTAGGCGCAGATACTCGCGCCTGCGCCGCCCGAGTCGCCGACGGCGGAACGTGTCGCCGAATAGAAGCTCTACTCGCACACGATCCGCCGCCTCCTTCCGTGAGATAACGGCCTCACAGAAGGCGGCGACCGCGTCCCAGTTCCTGACGCTGACGAGCATCTCCCTGGCGATGGTCGGCAGCGCCAGGTCGGCACCGATAATTGCGACGAGTTCACGGCGATCCCCCTCCCATGCAGCACACTCTTCGAGCGTGTGCTGCGCCGTGTCCTCGTCGCAACTGCAGTGGTGGCAGGACGGTGTGCTCTCCCTCCTGACAATTTTGTGCAGGTACTTCTCGAAGCAACCGTGCCCCGTCAGCACCTGCACCAGTCGGAAGGAAAGCACCCCGTGCGTCCGCTCCAACCACTCCATCAGCACCGGCCGGAGGGCCTCGACGGTCCTGACACCGTACCGAGGACTCTCCAGCCGGACTGCCCAACGGGCAATGACCCGCCAGGCGGTGATCTCTGTGATGGAGACCATGCCGCCGCGGGCGCGCGTCTCCGACACCCGCCGATAAATGTCGGCGAGCATCTCCGCCTCCAGGTCCCACGGGGGAGTTCCGGCCAGGAGGCACGCTGCCTCCGTCGCCACCGTGCGGTAACCCCGTACGGCCCTGATCGCCATGACCCTCTGTGGTCGCCACAGGAGGGCCCTAAGACGGACGGTCAGGGACCCCGCCCACACCGGTGCACCATACAGGGCCATCGACCGGATCACCCCCACGTACAGCTGTCGGCACGTAGCACTGGGTCCGCCCACATTCGGCATCAGCCGCGAAAGGGCGGACGCCGCGCCGACAAGCCGGGGAACAAGTCGATGGAGATGCTCCCGGAACCAAAAATGCCCGTCGAGCACCAGGCCCAAGTACTTCATTAATGTTTTGTTTGCTTATTTTTTTGATAGATTTTTCATTAATGATTTGTTTGCTTATTTTTTTGATAGATATGCTATTATGGGCTTATATTGTTCTAGGTTTTTTTTTGGGGGGTGGGTTACGGTTGACGCACTCCTGGCACCACTCCGTCCGGGGCGACAGAGGGGCATAAGCTCGCACACCCGTAACCCACCCGTATAGCACTTTGCCAACGTCGTTGGGTCGACCACCGGCGCAGAGTTCCTTGACATCAGTGCTCAACCCGACGGAATGAGACGGACTGGGTGCCCGGCTGACGGCAGGTGCCCGGGCTAAATCCCCGGTGCAGTCCCCCGATTATTTCTCTAGGTAAGAAGAACTACGTCAAATTAGGTAATTATATAAATGAACATTATAATTTTATGACTACTTACATAATTTTACGTCTCTTACAAAAACCATAAGCAAAAGAAGGATTTATAGAATTCGGCACCATGCGCCATAAAAATGATTTTAAATTAAAAATAAGAATAAATATAAACTTTTTATTCCGTCACTTACATAAGCCAAATTTTTAGTTTTTTTTTCACTGTTAATGGCAAATATTATAGGTAATAGCAGCATAAGGCATACCTATTAGCCGTCTATATTATTAATTACTTATGATAATTGAGTTACAGAGAAACTTCCTCGTAAGATTCAGCATCATCAACATCTTCTCAGCCCATATAAGTCCCACTGCTGGGCTCGAGTCTCCTCCACAATGGAAGGGAAATTTATCTACTAGTCAGATATGTTGGTATAAGATTTTATTTCGAGCTTTTCATCTCTTGCATACATATTATTTGCATATATTTTAGTCGTCTTTTATGACACCCATGGGTGAGATAGGGGATGGATTGTAATCTTACTCCGTCACCACACGGATTAAGATTATCGTCACATATACAAAAGGATGATTCAAGGTTACATTGTCATGTTTCATGTCATTTAATATTTGATTTACTGCCATCATTGCAAAATTGCAACGTTTGTAGTTTTGATGTGCAATATAATTTTATTGGTAATATCGAGAGGGTTGCCGCAATCTAAGATTTATAGTCGACCGTCACAGAATATTATGCAGATGGGTTATAGACATATAAGTAAGTACCTACTAGAAACTATAAAAGACTATAAAAAGAAAATTATTAGTCTACCAATATTGACATTGGAATTATCATTTTTGATCTTCATTGGATGTAAAAATAAATTGTAATTCACCATCATCATTTTAGCCTACGCTGTCCATTGCTGGACGTGGGCCTCCCTCATGTTACGCCACAGAGTCTGATCCTGTGCCATCTGCATCCAACGACGCCTAGCAACTTTCACCAGGTCGTTGGTCCACCTAGTATGGGCGTTCTACACTGCGTCGTCCGATACGTGGTCGTCACTCGAGAACCTTTCTTCCCCAGCGGTTGTCGGTTCGTGGAGCGATGTGACTATAGATGTGTGTGTGCGTGTGTTTTATTTAATATTAATGTATTAAAATATCGATTTAGATAATCCAGAATTATTTTATTTAAAGTTATCTAAATCGTTAAATCTATTTAGAATTTATTTATAACTAGCAACCCGGCCTCGCTTCCCTTCGGTTTTAGTCGTTTTACCCGCGTAGTTCCCGTTCCCGTGGGAATATCAAGATGAAATATAACTTAGTTTACGCACTGATGTTATAGCTTTCCATTGGTGAAAGAATTTTTGAAATCGGTCCGGCCGTTTTAAAGATTACCCGGAACAAACAGACAGACAAACAAAAAATTTTTAATCGCTATTTTAGGCATAGGTGTCATGCAAATAACCGTGTGAGCATGAAAAAAGCCTATTATTTTGACATTACAAACAGACACTCCAATTTTATTTATTGGTATACCTAGATATATTAATTTAAAAAAATCGATATCAACTATAATAGCTACCTGTAAATCTATTTAAATACAATAAGTATTAAATAAAGGAACTATTAAAATAATAGATAAGAATATTGATTTAAAAAGTTATTTTGCGTTTAAAGAGTTTTATTTCGTATCATTATCACAATTTCAGCCCACATATATCCCGCTGTTGGGTTCGGGCCTTCTTCATAATGGAAGGGCATTTAACCTACTATACCATGCTGGTCAGACATATTGTTATAGGGTTTCATTTCGAGTTTTCTTTCTTTTGTACAGATGTTATATACATATTATATCCCTTTAGTCGTCTTTTACGACATCCATGAGCAAGATAGGGAGTGGCGAATTGTACCTATTCTTACTCCGTCACCATACAGCTTTTTTTCTCACACGGAGTTTCTTATATAAACATATAATTCAATTATAATGTAATTTTCCGCGTCGTGACAGAGTAATAATAAAATTCACCACCCTCTCTCTTACTCGTAGGAATCGTAAAAGACAACTAAAGGATATGCAGATAACATCTATGAAAGAAAAGGAAAAATCGACATAGAACTTTCTATTAATACATGTGACTAGCGAAATTTAGTTGATCAATTTCTTTCCCACAGTGGCAGAGGCATGAGCCCAATAGTGGGACTTATGATTTCTGATGTTTACGCGAGTATTACACAATGTAAAAAAAACTACTTTACGGATATTATCGTGATTTTATTTGATTATTGATTAACCGACATTTTGAACACTACAGCGTTCATGGTGGCATGACTAAGAAGTTAGCCCGTCCGCGAAACGCGATAAAATTCGTAAAATTAGTTTTATTTATAGTGCGACTTGTGTGGGTTGAAATAAAAATGAATATTCAGATAGTGTTACTATTTAAAATTGTAGTATTATATTATCCTACCTCTAAATCAACATATAATTTACATTTTATTTTATATATTACTTCAGCTTTTTTGTACATAAACATTTTATGTCCATAAATCTGTTTTCTATTCCCCTAAAAATCGTATATATAATTTGATAATTTGTAATTAATTTATTTCTAAATACAACTACGTAACATGAAAAAATATTATTAAAATATTTCTTGATTTTATAAGATTTGCATAAAATTAAATTTGATGGTGTAGCACACAACGCCGAGACACTATAAATTATGTGAATAATTATATATTTTACATGTTTTTCTTGTCCGATAAAGACGAAACAAAAACAGGAATACGTGACAGTGAATAATGAACTTAGCTGTATGTCTGTATATCATAATTATCGACTCCATATATATTCTTCTTTCATAGCACAAAGTACAAGCTACCCACCCTCGTTTCGCTTCGGATCCAGTCGCCTTAGATAGTATAATACGCCTACGGGAATAGTAGATACTATTCCCGTAGGCATACTGGGATTAAATATAAGCTCAGTTATATATTGAGTAGATAGCTACGTGCTAGTAAAATATTATCAAAATCTGTCCAGCCGTTTTGAAGATTGCCCAAAACAAACAGACTTTTTAAACCGGTTTTTAAGGCATAGGTACCGTGCAAATAACTAGACCAGCCTGAAAAAAACCCATTATTTTGACATTACAAACAGACACTTTAATTAAATTTATTTGTATAGATTGAAGTGTTGTTATAACCGGTCGCATGCCTGACGTCCATCTTTTTTGGGATGTAATTCTTGATCAAACAGCATCGGATGGAATTGCACCAGTGTGCCTACTCTTGAATCTCGATTCTAATCCTAAATTCAATCGTAGCTCGAATTTGAGCAAATTTGGTACTCTTGAAAGCTACACTAGCGCCCGATTGGAATCAAAATAGGTGGAACGTTTCTAAATTAAATGAATTCCACTCTCGTCGATTAAGTCAAATATTTACTACTCCCGACGTGATTTTGACGTAGTTTATAATAGTTAATGTTGCACAATTTCAAGAAAACGTCTTTGTGGTGATCGAGTTCGATCGAACGTTATTAATTTAAAGTAAGAAAACATGGCACATTTGGTGAAAATAACAACGACGAACGCAAAAATTCATTCTCGATTTTGTTCAAGAGTACCAAATATAAATTTGATGAGATTGGAATCGAATCGGATTTGAAATTAGAATTGATTTCAAGAGTAGGCCCACAGGTCTATGTAAAACCCTTAGTCACCTTTAACACCCACGAGCAATGTAAGAGTTGGTAGTATTCGTAGCCGTCAGTCACCACACAGTAATAGACTTATCCCATTGCAGCCTACATTGGCTCCACTATCAAATACCCTCCACAATTGGAGGGAATTTGACCTACTATACCATGCTGGTCAGGCATGTTCCTATAAGGTTTAATTTCAGGTTTTCCTTCTCTTGCACAGATGTTATATTCATATTGTATCCCATAGTCGTCTTTTACGACATTCACGGGCAAGATTGGGAGTGGTGAATTGTATTCTTACACCCATCACAATCCGTTTTTTGTTATTATGAATTACCTCATCATCTATTTAAATGTTTGATACGGCATTTAAAAGCTTATTTTCTCATCTAACGATGGAAAATAATTATATGTTATAAAATTAATGTTTTTATTTATAAAATAGTGGAATCCCTCATTAAGAACGTATATTTATTAAAGTGTATAAACAAGCAGTTGTTAGGTTACAATTATCTATACCAATAAATAAAATTGGAATGTCTGTTTGTAATGTCAAAATAATAGGCTTTTTTCATGCTCACACGGTTATTTGCACTATACATATGCCTAAAATACGCTTTATATTTTTTTTTGTCTGTCTGTCTGTCTGTTTGTTCCGGGTAATCTTCAAAACGACTGGACCGATTTCAAAAATTCTTTCACCAATAGGAACGTATAATATCAGAGAGTAAACTAGGATATATTTTATCCCGGTATTCCCACGGGAACGGGAACTACGTAGGAAAGACTGAAACCGAAGCGAAGCGAGGGCGGGTTGCTAGTATACGTAATAAATTCTCCACTAATGGGTCTTCTAGTTTAAATTATTTATTTGGTTGTTTATATCATCATCTCAGTTCATATACGTTCTTCTTCTTCTTCTTTTTTTGTCTTGGCAATCAACTATTAATACAAGCCATTTTTGCCAGTGTCGAGTTATAATTTACTTTTTAAATTATCAATTTCTTCATATCAGTAATTCAGTGTCGCCTCCAACAGTGTAATGGCCACTGTTAAGGGTATCTTCTGAGAATTTTGGTGGAAACAAAAAGGTATGTATAGCAATTTTATATCATATTCACTACACCTCAGCAGTTTTGCCACTATATATTACATAAAATGCCATCAAAATTATTTAATACTAGCAACCCGCCCTCGCTTCGCTTCGGTTTCAGTCGCTTTACCCGTGGCGTAGTTCCCGTTTCTGTGGGAATACCGAGATAAAATATAGCCTATGTTACTCCCTGATATTATAGCTTTCCATTGGTGAAAGAATTTTTGAAATCGGTTCGATGGTTTAAGCGTGAAAGCGTTACAAACAAACAAACAAACAAACATCCTTACTTTCGCATTTATAATATTAGTATGGATAACACGTTAAAACACTAAAATATTGAATATAATACAAGAACACCACATGACACTTCCAAATTCCCGCCAAAAAATCCCATATACGTTCTACTGCCAGTTTTAAGTCTTTTTTTATTTTATTGCAAAGGTTGGCAAATGAGCAAATAAGGCTTGATGGTAAGTGTTGCTGCCGCTCATGGACCTTTGAAAAGTCGCTGCCTATCGGGCAAACATTGAAAGGACTATGAATGAACGCAATGAGGTTTGATGCCTTTAGGCATCACCAAAACACACCACATGCAAACACCCTCAGAAAGTTGGGCATAAGGCTCTCTTGAATCGTCCACAATAGGAAAGAAATTTACTTACTTAGTTGATCAGATATGTTGGCATTTTTTTTTTTTAATGGGTCGGCTATGGTAAACGCACGCGCGGTCCAGTCCGTCCGGGGCGATGAAAGGACGGCGCGCGTGCCCATAACCCACCCGTACCCACGTCACCTCGTTGTTGGGCCGACCACCGGAGCAGATGTGACTTGTGGTCAGTGGTCGGCCGACGGAATACCCTTTCGGGTACCCTCACCTCTCGACGTCCTGGGACGTCGGTCGCCGTCGCGCGGTTAGCCACACTGCGGGTGACGGACAATTCCCCGGTCCGATCACCCGCAGACATGTTGGTATAAGGTTTTATTTCGAGTTTTCCTCTTCTTGCATAGATGTTATATAGATATTATTTCCTTTAGTCGTCTTTTATAACACCCACGGGCAAGATAAAGGGTGAATTGTATTCTTACTCCGTCACTACACGAAAATTTCATTGTTTAAATCAATACAGTTACAAATACTTATTAGAATAAATACTTTTAAAATTACCTCTATATAGCATACATACCAGTTACAGGTCTAACAGGTTTAAAAGAGAATAAGTATTTTTCACCTCTATCAAATAAAATATTCCAACAAAACGCTTTATACTCTAGTACAAAACGGCAAATTTTCTGCCTCTCACGTATCTATGACATACACACACACACATACTTTCTAAACATACATAGACACACACAAATACACCCGTACCGTGTCAAGGGGGGGAAGTAGGGGGTCTCCGCTGACCCGTGGCGCCGCCTCAGATTGTTACGGCCAAAGAAACACTCCCTGAGAACAGAGGTGCAGAGTCGCCTTCGGAATTTGTTATAATATTTTTTTTAAATAGTTATTTTTAATATCAATTTTTAATATCTTCTAACATTTTAAAATAGTTCATTGAGGTTTTATTTTGAAGGCATCTGGTATTAACATTTCTGGATAATAGGTAAATCAGCTGATATTAGGTTAAAATTAAAAATGTAGTCTCTTTTTGTGGTAATGGAATAAATATACAATTCATAACGCCTTATCGTATCGGTTGGTATCATAAATGAGAACTAAGGTACATAATATGCAGACAACATTTATCAAAGAGCAATAAAATATTAAATAAAACCCTATATCTACCAACCCTATTAACCAGCGTAGTCAATTTCTCTTATAGTGAGAAGGAGGTTCGAATCTAATAAGTAGTACCTACAACGTATGCTAGGATGACGATAATGACGATTAGGTATGTTAGGTTGTTCACAATATTATAAATTCATAAAATTTTAATTTATGATAAAACAATTAATTTATGTAGGTATTATAATATAGCTGGGTGTTCATAGTTTTAAGTTTTCACTTCTGTTGACATTTCATAGGACTGATTTGTGTTTTTTTTTATAAGACCACACTCCGCATGAAAGAAAATCCTTGCATAGAGGGTGACTTTATTAACATACAATTAAAAATACAAATTACATACAGACTCGGCAAAATAATTTCTGAATCGGCAAAAGAACACCCCAGGTGAAGAGTGGGCCTGCGACAAAGCCTGTGGGATCCGCTATCCGTGCAATCTAACACAAACTTTCAAAGAGTAATGAAATAAATAATACAGTCAATTGTTTGTTTACAATTTGATGATAAGCTGCATTTTAATTATCGGATGTCATAAATGGAATTTTTAATAATTTTTTGTTTTATTGGGTAGGTAAAAATCAATTACAAAGGCGATAAAATTCGTTAAAAATGTTTAATGTCACTCGCCAGGACTGTTAACATGTGTTGATACGGGGTTTTATTTCGAGTTTTCCTTCTCTTGCGTCGATGTTACCTGCATATTGTAGTCTCTTATTAGTCTTTAATACAGCCACGGAAAAGACAGGGGTTGGCAAATTGTATTATTATTCTGTCACCACAAGGAAAACAATATATATTAAAATTTTAAATTGAATGGCATCTCCATATATTCATTGTTCCACACAGTACACATTCAAAAGGATCACGAGTTTCTTGTGTACCCCACGCCACTTTCATACCATATCTTATTTTATATTTTTATTTATATAATCCTGTATTTTTACAACGCCGACTAGACTTGGGCCATTTTATCCTTAATATTATAAAAGCGATGTTTATACCTCTTGCTTTCTTAAAATTATTGAACGTTTTGTCGTTAAATTTGGTATAGCTGGTATTTTTACGCTCCGGGCTGGCCCCGGACGTTAAGGATTCGGTACTAGTGGTCGGCCTAATGGCGAATGGGATGGAATTTGGTGGGCTATGAGATCGCGTGCCACTCTCTTGTCGCCCCGAACGGGATACATGGCATGAATCCGAACCATTGTCTGTCAAAAAAAAACTAATATCATTATCGTCATCTTTCTGCTCTTATCTAAGCATGCAAATATCGATACCAAGAACATCGATGTATCGATACCTCGATGTTTCAGAACAAACATCATACAAAAACATTGCCCTAAAAACGTCAATGTATCGAAACATCGATTTTTAGAGATGTATGGCCTACTGATGTTAAGTACAGGTACTGGAGGCTCTCCCACATAAGCCTGCCGGAGCAGTAAGGCAGGTTACGGGGTCATTTATCATACCACAGCCTGACTCCGAAAGGAAAAGGTAAATTTAAAGTTCTTAATTGTCTTTTACGACATCCACAAGCATTGTAAGCTGTAGCAGTCACTACACAACGTAATATAAATAATAACATAACATGTTTTCTTTTATTGCTATTGGTGACAAACGTGCAAACAGCACACCTAACTCATAGACCTTTGCTAGATCACTGCCTACCGTGAAGGGAGTGTGAATGCATGGATACTAAAGGCATCACCAAAACCCACCACATGCAAACACCCTCAGAAAATTGGGTTTCCTGTCCTCTCGCTTACCAAACGAAGTGCTGTAACAAACTGCTATTGCTCAGATCTCAATTTTCTGCGGAACTGTGATACTACCCCAGAACAGGCCGCGGCTGTATACAGGAGATTTAAGCCAGTGTTTTTTTTTTTTTTGTGGGTGGGCTGTGGTCGGCGCGCCTCCGCACTACTCCGTCCGGAGCGACAGAGGGGCTTAAGCACGCAACTTCCGCAACCCACCCGAAAACCACGTCGCCTTCGTCGTTGGGCCGACCACCGGAGCAGGGTTACTTGACATCAGTGGTCGGCCCGATGGAATACCCCCTATTGGGGTACCGTCCCCCCCTCGGGGAGAACGTCGGTCTTTCCTCACGCGGTCGGCCTCTCGGCGGGTGACGAACTAATCCCCGGTCACGTCACCCGATTTAAGCCAGTGTGCGCGTACCACTTTAATTTTGATTGCGACGAGGACACGGCGCGCCACACGCTCGAGGCCTGCGCGGCTTGGGCAGTGCAGCGCCGTGAACTCGTCGCAATCATCGGTGCCGACCTGACGCTGCCGGCCATCGCTAGGGCGATGGTCGACAGCGTCGGGAATTGGGACGCGGTCGCAGCCTTCTGCGAGACAGTGATCTCGCAGAAGGAGGCGGCGGATCGTCTGCGCGTGGAGCGCAGCCTCGATGAGGAGATCCGCCGCCGGCGACTGGGGCGGCGCAGGCGCAACTACCTGCGCCTCATGCCGCCCTAGCCGAGGCCGCGGGTGACGTGACCGGGGATTAGTCCGTCACCCGCCGAGAGGCCGACCGCGTGAGGAAAGACCGACGTCCTCCCCGAGGGGGGGACCTCGGTCGATGGGAGGGTATCCCACGTAGGGGGTATTCTGTCGGGCCGACCACTGACGACAAGTAAACCTGCTCCGGTGGTCGGCCCAATGACGAAGGCGAGGTGGTTTTCGGGTGGGTTGCGGGAGTTGCGTGCTTAAGCCCCTCTGTCGCCCCGGACGGAGTGGTGCGGAGGCGCGCCGACCGCAGCCCACCCACAAAAAAAAAAAAAAACCACTATTTATTTTAAATACCTGTCTATTTAAAACTCATTCACCCCACGTCTTAATTGGTTAGCGGAGTGCTAAGCTATTTGACCTCCGGAAATAGTTAATAGTCTGATCTCTAATCTGAAAACTCAGGTCTATGACAAGTTGGAGGATATGAGAGCTTCGGATCAGGCACGATAATGAGACCAATCCCCAGGCGCTGGTGAATTCGTTGCATTATTTAATAATACTTTCTTCCAGCTATAAAAGGTAATTTCTACCACCTAGGCTCCAAATTTACGACAATTTGACATTTGTTTCAAAACAAAATTTGTTCATATATTCTGATATGCCTTCATTTTAGTTTTGTTTACGTTGTCGAAATTTAAATAATCCCGCTAAACTACCCAGCGTGGGTATAGATTGTAGATGATTTCCATAACCGTTACTAAATATTCAAACGACTAAGTATGAGGTTTGTGTGGTGTACACAAGTTTATATCATCATTTATATCACAGACTAAAAAATTTTTTTCCAAACTATCAAACTCCACCCCCAAAAAAAAATATATCAATATATAAATAACTATGCCATCATTGGACTGTATGTTAAACTCACCAATTTTTTCCAATTGGAATTATAGCAGTTGGTCCTTAGAATAATAACCTATAGAAGGTAAGTTCACGCACAAAAAATGAGGCATTTCAATTGGAGCCTAATGGAGCTTACGCCGGAACCGTTCCGTAATGTAAAAGTCATTGTACTGCACGAACGTACGCAACTCTTAAAAAATAAATAGGTAATTATGACGGTTTGTGCATTCAAATAGTGTCACAACACATTTGAAAAACTTAAAAAGGTTTTTAACATTACTTTTAAAAGTATTTCGACGATTTATGTTAATAAAAACAAAATTTGATTTCATAATTTGTATAGTGGTTTGCGTGTGTACGTGTGTAATCGTCTGCGCGCCATTAGTATTTTTAGATTCAAATTTTGAAAATTCGAAGTATGGACACTATCCTTCTATACGTTATTATTCTAAGAGTTGGTCGTATTACACTCATTAAAAATTACACACGCGCAGATTTCTATAATTCCCGTCGGTACTGAGAGATATTATAGGATCTTTGGATCAGACAGGATCACATAAATAATGAACCGTACTACGCTGTCAACAGGTATATCGCATCTACCTACGAGACAGTTTAATAAATTGGTGCATACATATTATTAAACCTACCCACGTAAATAATATATTAAACTAATACCTCACACAAATATGTGTTGCCGGTCATGACATAGCATGGAAACTTGGTCCCTAAATGTAGATCTCATAATCAAGCTTTAAGTCGTTCAGCGTGCTATGGAGTGGATGTTCGGGATTTGGCTGCGAGATAGAATCCGAAATACGGTAATCCGTAGAACAACGGCAATAATCGATGTAGGACATAGAATTAGCATGCTGAATTAGCAATGGGCAGGTCACATCGCTCGAAGAACCGGCAACCGCTAGGGAAGGAAGGTTTTCGAGTGGTGACTACGTAGGTATAGGACGACGCAATGTAGGACGTCAGCAAATTAAGTAGATCGACGACCTGGTAAAACTTGCTGGGCGTTGTTGGATGCAGGCGGCACAGGACCGCACAATGTGATTAAACATGCGTGAGGCCGACGTTCAGCAGTGGACGGCGACAGGCTGAATGATGAAATGGTTAATAGTATAAGCTTATTTCAAGAGAGATAGAAATTATTTACCTACCTTGCATTGAGTATTAGGTACATATTTGACTCACAAGCAATTTTATATATAGGTACGTATCCGGGTAATAACGGCAAAGGAATATAATTCACATTTTGTTTCGTTTATGGTTCACCCGTGACCTTGAACGCTGTAAAGTGTTCGAAATGTCGGGCAATCAAAAATCAAATAAAACGCGATAAAATCCGTAGTTTTGTAATAATAATGTGTAATAGGTACTCACATAAACATCAGATAATATTATTATGTTCATCAAATGTGATAAATAGATATAACGTTGTTAGGTTACAGTTATATAGGTAGGTACGTAAAAAATCTTCTATTTATGATACGAATTTGAGGTTTTTTGTTTGTTTGTTACCCATTCAGTCCTAATCGAATTCACCAATAAATTGCCACATTATCAGTAAATGATATAGGCTATATTTTATCCTTGTGTTCCTACGGGAATATGTACTTTACAGGTGAAACCGCAGAAAATTTGTTTTAGGCAATAATCTCAGAATTCAAGACTACAACTTAATGTAGATTGAATGCAAATAATGCGAGGCATTCTCATTGAAGTGAATTCGTTTATCCATCAGCCTTATTCATTTACATTTTTGGGCAAATATCACGAAGGGGGATAAGGTCATAATATCACGCCTCTTATGCAAATTCGTGGCAGCAACCGTTTTGAGCTACTTTGGATGACACCACTGTCCACTCAACCTGTTGATGCTTTAGTCAGCTTTCAGAACTCATCCTTAGAACCTATGGCGAAAATAAAAGATTATATTGTATTTCTAACTAGTCACCATATACGAAATAAGTGGCCACTTCTGTTAAACGCATCAAACGATATCCCCAAAACAAAACATTTTCATTGAATTATAGATAATAAGAGCAGGAGTGTGGTTTGTCGAAGGTCGCCGATACAATGGAGTGGAGGCAGAGGCGCTGCTGAAGGCGCCTGCAGCCAGCGCCCGAGATAAGCGCTACCGACGCCCGACCCAACGAATTATAGCACCCCTTAACTCGACTAACGGTGTAGTATAGGAGCAAGATGCGAATTCTGATATTTACGCAAGTATTACACATTTGAAATATAACCATTTTTACGCATTTTATCGCGTTCATGGCCATGGACGATAAATTCAAAAGTTTTCAAAACATCGAGAAACTAAAAATCAAATTCCCGATAAATTACGTAAAAAATAGTTTTATTTCAAATATGATGGAAATGTTTTAAATTTCTATGAAATAAAACGTTATAATTATTATCGGATGGAGGATGGTGATCGCTTAAAAATATTCTTTACATAGTTGTATTTCAGGATTCCTAGACATCTTCGGGTAAACATTAGAAATTATTATTTGATAAATGCCTTTGCAAAATATAATGAAATAATTACTTCTTTACATTCCATATACTTTTCGTGCGGTGACGGAGTAAGAGTACAATTCACCACTTTCTATAGGAAGTACTGATTTTTATTGGTGGTAATGGTAAGACTACAGCCGCTAACCGATTTTTTTTTTGTCTAAAGCCGCGGACTGATCGACGAAAACCGACGTCGGAGTGGTAGCAATTTTTTATAGAATTTTGTTTAGTGAATGAGAGAGATGCAAGCCCAACTTTCTGAGGGTATTTGCGTGCGGTGGGTTTTGATGATGCCTTTAGCATTACTGAACCTCATTGCACGCATTCACACTCCGTTCACTTACTTCAAAGTAGGCAGCAATCTAACAAAGGTCCATTAGCGACAGTATCACTTACCATCTGGTTTGCTGATTTGCCACCAACACATAAAAGAAATTAAAAAATTCTTACTCCGTCACCAGACAGGATGGAAGTAGGTAAATATAGTCAATGCAAGAGAAAAAAATACTCCAAATAATGCATTTTTTTCATAATTCATCTGACTTAAGTCTTTATCTGGTCTTTCACATTACTCTAAATCCTTCTGATTTATAATTTTCTTTGTTCTAATTATGATAGAAATTTAAATACTTCAAAATAAATATCAACTCAAAATTCTGTACTACACCGCGAGCCTCAAGAGGGTGCCGGGGTCGAGTTCTCCTCCGGGCCATTTGTCAGTGACAGGACGTCGCGCGCGGGGCAGTGGGGAGGACGGCGGAGAGGGGAGGGTACGACCCCTAGTCCACCAGCCCCCTCCCGCATTCCTCCACCCTTGCGGCTTCAGCACGCAACCATACCAACGTGTTGGTCTTAAATTACTGAAAATGAGTTGAAATTTAACTAAATGTTCAGTCTATTATAAATGGTGGTTCAAATGGCTTTGTTTAGCATTAAATAATATAAATTTACACTGTTTATTTACCAAGTAAACTGACTCATACTTACCACATAATTGAATTGTCATCATCTCATATTATATACGTCCCACTGTTGGGCTCGGGGCTATGGGAAGGAAATTGATCTACCATACTGTTCAGACTTGTTGGCATAGGGTTTTGTTTCGAGATCTCTTGCAAAGATGTATTAAGCATATTATATCCCTTAGTCGTCTTTTACGGCACCCACGGGCAAGAGAGATACCACGCGGAAAATTGTAATATATTTTATAAAAAAATTGTAACATAGTTAAATTTTTCATGTGGTGACGGAGTAAGAATACAATTCAATACCTTTCTTGTCCATGGGTGTTGAAAAATCGACTAAGAGATATAAATTATTGTAATAACTGTTAACCTTTTTGCTGGATCTTGTCATCTTCAAAACCGTAATTGTGTTCAGATCCAGTGGTAGTTAAGGTAAGATTTAAAAACTGATTATATTTAAGTGCACCCACGGTGTTTATATACCTATAGTAAATGATTTAGAATTTGAATCAACGCAAATAAAGCAAGGAGTATATCATTATCATCATCATCATCTCAGCTCAGAGTTTTACATCTGGGTCGAGCCCAGAGGCCCAGAGCCTCCTCCATAATAGAAGGTAAATTGACCTACTATACCATGCTGGTCAGACGTGTCGGTAAAGGATTTTATTATCTTGCACAAATGTTAAATTTATACCAATAAATAAAATTGGAGTGTCTGTTTGTAATGTCAAAATAATAAGCTTTTTTCATGCTCACACGGATAACCGAAAATTTTTTAATCTGTATTTTAGGCATAGGTGTCGTGCAAATAATTGCACGACACCTATGCCTAAAATACAGATTAAAAAATTTTTGTCCGTCTGTCTATCTGTCTGTTTGGTCCGGGTAATCTTCAAAACACTTGGTCTGATTTCAAAAATTCTTTCACCAATGGAAAGCTATAATATCAGAGAGTAACTTAGGCTATATTTTATTCCGGTATTCCCACGGGAACGGGCACTACGCGGGTAAAACGACTAAAACCGAAGCGAAGCGAGGGCGGGTTGCTAGTTCATAATATGCACTTGTCTTTTACGACATCCACGGGCAAGATTAAGAGTGAAGATGGTGGATTTTGAAATTTAATCAAATTATTACCAAGATAATTCAGCTGTAGTTATCTGGGCAACTCATAAGAACTACGAAAATGCCGATTAGTCTTCATACTGTGACGATTATATCAATATCCCTCTTTTTTTGGAAGGATTATGTATAATGGTGGACATTAAGAGTTTGACACTAAGCTGTGTAAGAGTTGACTGTTTTCATAGCCATCGCCACACACAGCAATATAACTGGACCGGACCATAGTCTGTTTCTAAAGAAAAGTGATAGATGTTTTAATCACAAAGGATTATGGTGGGACCACACTGTCGAGATTTCTGTTTGGACCGGTCCATCCGAGGTAGTACTACACTCTTGCAGAAAATCGACTTCTGAGTAGTAGCAATTTGTTACTGCGCTTCGTTCGGTGAGCGAGAGAATAGGAAGCTCAACTTTTTGAGGATATTTGCGTATGGTGTATTTTGGTTCGCAGAAGGAGGCGGCGGATCGCCTGCGCGAGGAGCGCAGCCTCGATGAGGAGATCCGCCGCCGGCGACTGGGGCGGCGTAGGCGCGAGTACCTGCGCCTCATGCCGCCCTAGCCGAGGCCGCGGGTGACGTGACCGGGGAATTAGTCCGTCACCCGCCGAGAGGCCGACTGCGTGAAGAATGGGAGGGTACCCCCAAGGGGGTGTATTCCGTCGGGCCCAACACTGATGTCAAGTAACCCTGCTCCGGTGGTCGGCCCAACGACGAAGGCGACGTGCAGTTGGGTGGGTTGCGGGAGTGGCGTGCTTACGCCCCTCCCGGGGCGACCCCGGACGGAGTGGTGCGAGGTATCACCGAATCTCGGTGCACGCATTCAACACTGCATTCATTTCCTTCGTGGTAGACAGCGGTCTAGTAAAGGTCCACGAGGAGCAGTATCACTTAGCAGTATCACACAGGAGTGCTGTTTGCTCGTTTGACATCAAAAGCAATAGAACAAAGAAAATTAAAAGTGTTTCGAAAAGACAACCAATTATCACCACTGAAGTAGGTAACTTTGACGTCAAAGTCATAGAGCCGTAGAGTAATATCTCATTATGAAAGTATTGAATTTTTAAAAGCTTACGCTTAACTTATTAGTAAAATCCACTTAACATGCGACCCGGGTCATGTGATTTAGATACATATTATAGATGGCGAGTGTCAATCCTATTAAGCTATTTTTTTAATGCAATTATCTATTATGAAATTTATTTATTTTTAAAGAGGAAATTTTTTTCGCAGCCTTCTATACCGACATTTTACAAACGAACAGTATTAAGTTGATTTCAGTGGCAAAGAAAATACGTTAAGGAACTGTTCAAAGTATTAAGAATTATAAAATATAGCAACCCGCCCTCGCTTCGTATCGGTTTCGGTCTCCTTCCCCGCGTAGTTCCCAATCCCATGAGAATATCGGGATAAAATATGGCCTATGTTACTCCTAGATATTATAGCTTTCAATTAGTGAAATAATGTTTGAAATTGGTCCAGTAGTTTCGAAGCTTATTCAATACAAACAAACAAGTCTTTCCTCTTTAGTATACCTAGATAATTAACTGACATAAATTACACTCAGACTCAGAAAAACAATTAGTGAATCGGGCAGTTATTGTCTTGTATAGGAAGCGATTCGTGACACTGACATCGTAGCCCAGCATCTCAATCACTACGTTATTTTTGTATTTTTGTAGCCTCAGAAAATAAATGTGTTGCGGAAATAAATGAATAAGATTCCATAATGATTTCTGATGATTTACGCGAGTATTACACATTGTAAACAAAATTATTTTTACGGATTTCATTGCATTTGTACTTAATTTTTGATTGCCCGACGTTTCGAATACTCATGTCCAAGAAGTCATCATTGTTACAGAAACTTATATCTGCCCGCTACAGAAATTAATTATTTGACCCAAAGTTATTGCCAATACAAAAAATTATATTTCTTTTGAAAAAAATATGTTGTTTTTGGTTAGTAATTATTAAAACATTAAATTTGTAGTAATTTATATGACAATTTATTAATTTAAACCTAACAAATCTAATATACTGCCACCAGATTGAAACGCCGCCGCCACGCTGTAAAGTATTCGCAGCGTTAGGTAATTCAAAATCAAATAAAAAAGCGATAAGATCCGTTAAAAATAGTTTTATCTGTACCAATAAATAAAATTGGAGTGTCTGTTTGTAATGTCAAAATAATAGGCTTTTTTCATGCTCACAGGGTTATTTGCACTATACATATGCCTAAAAATCACTTTATGTATTTTTTGTCTGTCTGTCTGTCTGTCTGTCTGTTTGTTCCGGGTAATCTTCAAAACGGCTGGACCGATTTTAAAAATTCTTTCACCAATGGAAAGCTATAATATCAGGGAGTAAATTAGGCTATATTTTATCCCGGTATTCCCACGGGAACGGAAACTACTCGGGTAAAACGACTAAAACCGAAGCGAAGCGAGGGCGGGTTGCTAGTTTACAATAAGTAAGATTGTATTCAAATTTTCTTACAAACCCCTTAATCTTACACTGCTAACACTTTTTTATTTACAGCCAATGTCCGGGTTATCTCCATGATCATCTCAGCTCATATACGTCCCATTACAGGACCTCTGTCTTCCCTACAATAGAAACGAAATTGAGCTTTGTACTACGCCGGTAAGACGAGTTAGTTTAGTCTTTTATTTCAACTTTTCTATCTCCTCATAATCATCATCATTATTTCAGTCTATCCCTCATGTTACGCCGTAAAGTGCGGTCCTGTGCCGCATGCATCCAACGACGCCCAGCAACTTTCACCGGGTCATCGGTCCACCTGGTGGGGGGGAGGGGGCGTCCTACACTGCGTCGTCCGATACATGGTCGCCACTCGAGAACCTTTCTTCCCCAGCGGTTATCGGTTCGTCGAGCGATGTGGCCTGCCCATTGCCACTTCAGCGTGCTAATTCTTTGTGCTATCATTTCTATCTCCTACATAGATGTTATCTGCATATAACGTTATAATCGTCTTTTTCGACAGTCATACAAAAGTAAGGGGCATTGAACTATTTTCTTACTTCTTTACCACACGGAAGATTTAGTACCATACTGTAGTGAAGAATCTACTGCACTGTGAGCGAGAGAGACTAAATTAGCTGCCATTGGGGTTTGACACTCATCTTGTAATTGGCGTTACATTTCTGCGAATTGCCGTGTAGTGAAGGTGTAAGAATACAATTCACTTGTGAAAGACGACTGGGGGATATAATATGCATAGAACATCTGTGCAAGAGTAGAAAAAATCGAAATGAAACATTATATCAATACGTTTGACCAGCATGATACAGTAAGTTAAATTCCCTCCCATTGTGGGGCCAGAGCCCAACAGTGGGACATATGTGGGCTGCGATGATGATAATGGTGATGAAATAAGAATGCAATTCATCACACCCTCTCTTGCCCGTGGGTATCGTAAAAGGTGACTAAGGAATATAATTTGCAGGTAACATCTACCCAAGAGAATTAAAAACGATATAAAAACCCTATACTTATACGTCTGACCAGCGTGCTATTGTAGATGAATTTCTATTCCCAAAAAGAGTAGGCCCGAACCTAATGACGGGTTTAGGTGATGAAACGATAATAAAGAACCTATAACCTATAATAATTAAACCACTGCGCCATCAGTTCAATCAAAATAATCTTAACTAAGTAGGTCTAGATTTCTCGAATATTTCAATTTAATATAAAAAAAAAATTCAAATCGCCACAAAAAGAGCCAACGCAATATAATAGCATCCTAAAATTCCAAGACTGTCCTGTAAGTCACCAATAGCCCCGGATAAAGGGCCATCACAAAGCCACCGCGGGGGGGTGGCGGCCCCGGGAGATCAATTTCAGAGGGGGACAGTAATCGCCTTAGTGGACTTCAGTGTCGTTATGTGGTAAATTTGTGTACAAGTGTGAGTTTCTATTTGTTTGCATGTTTCACGCAAATTATGAGACTACATCAAACCACCTTTGAAAAAAATATATTTTAAAGACAGTCGTAATGGATAAAGTCAAGTTTAAAAGAAAATCTTATAATTTCTGATGTTTACGCGAGCATTATACCTACCTATATGACGATTTCATGTTCAACCCATTCCCCAAAAATGTTTAATATTTAGAATATATGAGTAGGTAGATTTAGGTGTGCTGTCACGCAACGACTTGTGGCACGACAGCCGCGACTAATCGCACAATCAGTCGCATATCAGCGACACATATCTAGTCACGGACGCGTCGCGGTTCCGCCTCGCTTCGCGCCAAACGTCGCCACGCTAAATTAAGATTGGTGATTAACTCTATTTACCTACCTACACTTAGAAACTAGGTATATATACAGACTGCTGTCTTTATTTTAATAAAGACATACACTGGACTAAGGAACTAATATTTATATTGTGTGCGATTATACATGCTTTTTTATCATTTCACTCATATATCTACTCGTATGTCCCCATAGTAGTGGTCTTTTATGATACCTATGGGCAGAAAAAGGTATAGTAAAGTGTCTTCTTACCCAGAAAATATATAAGTTATGACCCAGGCAAAGCAACAATTTGTGGATCATACAAAATATTGTCCTGAATAGAATTAGAACCTATGATACCTAGGTACTCAGTACGGTAGCCTATTGCGTCAACTACGCTATCTGTGCGGTAATATTTATATCTATGAACCTTTTCGAAATCATTACTAGGTATATCTATTAGTAGCTCTGTGAGCTTAAGATCACGGAAACCTTTCAAATATTATGTGACATTTAAAAAAAATCTCTAAAATGTTCAACATATTTACGTCATTAGGAAAATTTGTATGAATGGAATTAATTAAAACTAGTGGTCGCAGTGTGGTCGAAATTCGGCCATAATTAATTTTAATTAATTTTATGCTACACAATTTTCTTTTAATTTTATTTATGTATAGGTACCTATTATAATTGAAAATTGAGCAAGCTGTATTTGGCTAATAACTAATATATAAAGTACTTACTAAGTACAAATGCCTATTAGACATTGTCATCATAATTATGATTATTTGACATTCGGTTTGACAAGAGATTTTAACTGTAAACAAAAGTGTATAAGCACGTGCATGCGTGCGTCTGTGTGTAGCGATTGCGTGGTAGTGTGCGTAATGCCTTTTTTAATGAATTTAATGTATTTCTAATCCATTATTATATGAAATTTCAGTTTTATACACTTCTCCTCATTATATACTTCAACTGTGCCAAATTTCATACTTGTCCATTCACGTAATTTTCGTAAAAAGGGGTATCTAGAAAGTTTTTGCTTCACGTATTAATATATAGATTCTATAGGTAACCTACTTATATTATCTACTTATATATATTTCTGTTTGGTGGTGACTATGAATCCTACCAATCCTTACAATGTCGTTAAAGATGACTAAGAGCTTTACATAAACCTCTACCTGATGCCGTTTAGTTAACAATTACATTTACAAGGAGGGTTGACCTCAGGCACGCGGATGGTCGTAAAACTATTATGAAAATATCTACGATGGAAGGAGATTACAAATTGCGTCGTCCCGTCGAATGAAGTTATTATTTGTTTTATCCTTAGAATAATAACGTACCTATTATGTACGCATTATTGTCAATAAACTAGACATATTTATTTATAAAACAGTCGTAATTGATTGATTGATCTAACGACTGTCCCTATTTGGCAAAAAATGATAAATGCTCTAGCAGGAACGCTCCAGTGATGACGATAATAGTGACCTAGACCTTGATTGTCTTGACCTTTTGAATAATTAAAACAGTCAAAAAACAGTTTTGTTTGAAATAAATTCAAAAAGATTTTCATTGATTGTATTTTAACTATAATTTAAAATCACAATTATAAATATAAAGAGTTTTATCGATAAAAAACTACGGACTTTATCGTAAGCGTGACAGCACTAGGGACAACTGTCACAGAGATCATCCTATATTTTATGGACTATAGTCACGTCTTTAGTCTTCGTAAGTAGTCCGTCGTTAGCACTGATTTGGTGTTGATAGCCAAATCAAGATTCTTCTGGGAAATTTGACAGAATGTGAAAATGCACGCAATTCGCTATTATATCATATTCACTGTATAACAGCATTCTATCAACATTATATTACATAAAATTTCAACAAAATTATTCAATATAACACTTTAAAACACTAAAATAATGAAAAGAATATAAAAGCGCTACATGACATTTTGACATTCGCGTCAAAAGTCCTAATAAAATGTCACAACACCATATTACATTTTGACATTCCCGCCAAAACTTTGAAGTTATTTAAATATTATTGCCAACCCTTAAAAACAAACATGGCTATTTTAAAGCGTTCCGCGTAACACGAGACACGAAGCGACAGATACGTCTAGAGATACGCTCTTTCGAGATATATCGAGACCGAGACTTCGTAGAATGTCGCGTTATTTGTGGCTAGTCTTAGAAAGCTATAGATAAACAGAAATTCAAATTAACTTAGATGTTTTAGTGTTTAAATTACCTACCATACTAAGTGTCGCGCATTCGCGATCTATGAGATCCAATGTTTTTTTCAATCTGGGTGTAATTTTCAATGTGGTGACGGAGTAAGAATACAATTCACCACCCTGTCTCTTACCCGTGGGTGTCGT
This sequence comes from Lymantria dispar, assembly GCA_032191425.1. Taxonomy (NCBI): domain Eukaryota; kingdom Metazoa; phylum Arthropoda; class Insecta; order Lepidoptera; family Erebidae; genus Lymantria; species Lymantria dispar. The sequence goes on along the minus strand of CM063460.1, from coordinate 9,572,771 downwards.
AAGACGACTAAGGGATATATTACGCATATGACATCTATGCAAGAGATGGCAAACTCGAAATAAAACCCTATACCAATCCCTCTGACCAGCATGGTATAGTAAGGTCAATTTCCTTCCTACTGTGGAGGAGGCTGGAGCCCATCAGTGGGGCGTATATGAGCCGAAATGAATGATGAATGAATGACGGAGTAAGAATACAATTCACCAACTCCTTTTTTGTTCTTATGTATCGTGGCAAACGACTAAGGATTTATAATATATGTTTAGAATAGAAGGACGTATAGAAGGATAGTGTCCATACTTCGAACTTACAAAATTTGAATGTAAAAACACTAATGGCGCGCAGACGATTACACACGTACACACGCACACCACTATACAAATTATGAAATCAAATTTTGTTTTTATTAACATAAATCGTAGAAATACTTTTAAAAGTAATGTTAAAAACCTTTTTAAATTTTTTGACAAATGTGTTGTGACACCATTTGAATGCACAAACCGTCATAATTATCAATTTATTTTTTAAGAGTTGCGTACGTACGTGCAGTACAATGACTTGTACATTACGGAACGGTTCCGGCGTAAGCTCCATTAGGCTCCAATTGAAATGCCTCACTTTTTGAGCGTGAACTTACCTTCTATGCGTTATTATTCTAAGGATATATGTACCTACATTTAACATTTATACCAGAGAAGGTAAATTCGAAATAAATACTCAAAGCAACTCATCCGACTACCTTGGTAATACCAAGTGCCCCCCTACTACCTATGTAGGAGGCTCGAGCCCAGCTGTGAGATATAGGTAGTCACCCGCAATGCTAGTCTTCCCTTTCCTTTGGTGCAGTATTTTTTAAAAAATATTGTAGGTATGTGTGTCTGTATAGATATACACACATTCATATGTTATTGTTTAGCTTATCTCTGGTAATCAACACCTACCGGTGGTAGGGAGTCCGACCAATCAGCATGCTATATGAAGACCCTTCACGCCGGAGGCGAGAAATCCAACACCTTTATACCACATCTTTGATTAACGTCATAACTGAAACTATATATTTATAGAAAATTGTGTTTTATTTCAATCAGATAGAGTTGTAAATCATTTTTTCGTGCTAGGTGTGAAAATTTACGCCTATAGGAGAATTATAATCAGGAATAGTGGTGGACTTTATGTTTTTGTTATAATAGCTATTTTTGTATGGCTGTATGATATGTATGGTTCAAGGTGAAGTTTTTAATGATTTTAATTCTTATTTGTCTGTGTTAAAGTTTAGATTTGATTAAGAATGTAGGTGTTAAATTTAACACCTAGTGTGCTATTTGTTGATATGAGGACTGTTTACTATTGGTCAGTTTTGATATTCGAAGCACTATAGATAATCCCAATACCATAGATTATAGTCTATTTTATATATAGTCTGCACAGATGCCAAAATTATTTTTGATGTTTACACTAGTATTTCATACATTCGCTATTTACTCCACAATGGCTGCGCTGATTTTGATGAAATTTTCATGTTGAAAGTGTGTTAGCGATTGAATCAATAAAAAATTTATATGTTGCTGCTGTTGTTGTTGTTGTGCTTTTTCTCTGTCATTGATTATCTATAAAAAAAAACTAATGATCGCCATGGGTAAAAAATTAACTACCTAATATATTTTTTTCTTTTTTAGATTACAGTCGTTTCGAATACTTTTCAGCATTCATGGTCGCTTAATGACTCTTTGACCATAAATGACTCCTATTCTGGAGGAGGCCCGAGCCCAGCAGTGGGACAGGTAGGTATCTATATGGGCCGAGATAATGATGACCAATATGGTAGCCTTTACAAAATGGCGCAATATTTTTTCTTTTCAACCTCCTTCATATGGAGAACAAAGGGAACGGTTCCAAACTGAAATTTTATAATATTAATGACATCACAATAAATCCATTATGGCCGCCGCTCCAAGATGTCGAAATATATTTTTTTATTTTCAACAAAAGTGAGAGTGAAATTGACCTTATACAACGCTGATTAAACATGTCAAGTTTTCCTTGAAGTAAGGGTACCTATAGATAATAATAGATACAATCTAGAATATGATGGCTGCTCTAATAGTTACTTCGTGATCTTTTACCGCTTCTGAGATCTAATCTAGCCATTTTTTTTGATGTGAAACATCTATAGGCGAGGGTGACCGTGATCGTCGCGTGGCGTTTAACGCCACGCCTCGCGGTCCCCTATTAATTAAATAATAAATACATATTTGGATGCATATACCTACATTTTTGTAACGAAACCATGGTGCGATTTAAAATTTTGTACAACGCCATCTAGTGAACTCAAAGTAAATTGTTACTTATAATGTATATTAATGAAAATAAATGTTTATTGAATAAAAATCATCATTTTTTGGAAAAATATCGCGATATTTTATTAATACTTTATGCCTTAGTTTTATCGTATTAGTTCCTGTCGTAATCTAATGTTCTTTTATGCATAAATACTTGTTTTATAAATTAATGTAAAATTCTCTAACTTAGTAATATAAATATACCAGTAGGTATGGTATTTAGTTCTCCAGTGGTCGGCCCAACGACGAAAGCGACGTGGTTTTCGGGTGGGTCGCGGGAGTTGCGTGATTAAGCCCCTCTGTCGCCCCGGACGGAGTGGTGCGGAGGCGCGCCGACCGCGGCCCACACACAAAAAAAAAAAAAGGTATGGTATTTAGTTTACTTTCAGCTACGAAACCCGTTTTTTTATAGGCTTTTATTAGTTTCTGGTGTATATATATTTATTTATTTGTATATTACCTACCGACTTCATAGGAATTGGATTTTGACTCACTTTAAACAGTCAATTTTCATTTAAAAGTTGAAAATTTAAGGAGGACCATGACGTTAAAATTATTTAGATAGTTTGTCTTATTATCATTACAGGATTAAAATTTTCTTTATTAAATATATTGAAGCTGAGAGTTGGTCGTTAGCTCGATAAATGCCGCCATTTCTGTTTCCTAAATCACACTCTTCGTGCGGAAAGAATGTCTGTGAACGGATGAAAGCATTTCATTTTTTATAGGCTTTTATTAGCTTCAGCTGTATATTTATTTGTTTGTATGTCACCAACTCCTTAAGAATTGGATTTTGACTCACTTTAAACAGCTTGTCTTATTGTCATGTCAGGATTAGAGAGTTCTTTAGAAAATATATTGTAGCTTAGAGTTGGTCGTTTGCTCGATAGATGGCGCTATTTCTGGTTTTTAAATCGCAAATTATTTCAAGTTACGTTTTAGAAGGTTCATTTCGTTTGTACTAAATGACGTTACCATAAATATGAGTCGTAAAGTCAATTTTAAAATGGATAATTTATTCGATACGATACCTACCAAAAAGTACTTATTAACTAAAATATCGAAATCCAAATGTATCGGATCGGTATCGAAAGAAAAGTACCTACTCAATACCTAAAGATAAAGTAAATAAAAGTACTCAATACTTCAAACAGTACGTTACTTATCTTTCGATAGGTACTATTCATGAGTTTAGTATCGATACTTTATATTCGATACCGTGTCTCTACTCGTACAAAATAGTTTCGATGTTTCACATCTGTCAGGCGTCCTGGGCGACGGCTCACTTTTTTTGTTATTTAGGTATATCTATTGAAGGGAAAAGAAATACATCTAAGTTATAAGTGCATCATACTGGAGCTCATCATCATCATCACAGCTCATATAGGGGAGAGTGTGTATGAAAGAGCCAGGTTTTGAAAGAGCCGATATGAATTTTTATAACTTACCGAAGTTCTATCCATGTTTCATTTTACTCTTTATATGACAACATTGGATAACTGTCACCCATAAACATTTGACAGTTCAACTAAAACAAATGGCGTCGCAGGACTAGGTATTACAAAAATTGAGGAGGTAAAAAGTAGGTAAGTTTTTTGTGTTTATTTAGGTATTATTGTTTTTTAAGATAAGTATTGCATAGGTTGATAAAAAGGATATGCCGTATTGTTATGTATATATATTTGCCTTTCTTTTGCACAAATAGTGATAAACCGGCATTGCATTGTAATAACTTTAATTTGAGGTTAAATTTGTAAAGACGTAATGTTTTGAAAGAGCCAGTTATATGTGCTTTGAAAGAGCCGCCTCTTTCATGACACGAAAATTGGTTCGTTCAAAATATTACTTAGTAATATTTTCTTATTTTTTAATTTAAAATGATTATTATCTTACAGATTACAAAAACATGTCTTCGCAAACAGAAGAAGATAAAAATGATTGTGTTGTATGTAACGAACACTATGTTAATAGCACAGGAGAATGGTACCAGTGCAAGATATGTGGAGGGTGGGCAAATGAATCTTATGGTCAAAAACGAGTGATTAAGTTCTTCTGCCAAAAATGTTTTTAGGTTCATGTAACACATAAAACCAAACTCTCATAAACTGATATTGTTTATAAGAGTCTGATTTTATCTTTTGTGTGGAGATTTTATGTGGATGTTATTGTTGATTAGTACCTAATGTTAAATTAATATTGAGACAGATTGAAAACTATGATTTCCTTAGAATTGTATAAGTTTAATATGAATGTGATTTTTTTAAAGACTGTTTATAAGAATTTAACTGATAAAAAACTGTTTTTCTCTATAAGTACATATCGGCTCTTTCATAACACACAGTGGCTCTTTCATTGACATGATGCTATGAAAGAGCTGATTTCTCTTTTTTTTTTAAGTAGTCATGTAAGTAATTATTAACGTTTTTATCTTTTGTTTTTAATTTAATGACATTTACAATTATAGTAATTACTAAAAAAATATAGTTTTATTTAGAAACAAAGGGTATAAAATCCATTTTTTTATACTTTTTAAAACTGACTTTTTCATACACACTCTCCCCTACGTCCCACTATTGGGCTCGGGCCTCCTCCATTGAGGGAGAGAATTTTTCCTACTATACCAGACGTGTTGCTAGGTACCTATAGAGTTTCATCGGGCCGACTACTGACGACAAGTCACCCTGCTCCGGTGATCGGTCCAACGACAAAGGCGACGTGTCACGGGTGGATTACGGGCGAGTGTGTTTACGCCCCTCTGTCGCCCCGGTCGGAGTCAGGCGAGGAGTGCGCCGGCCGAATGTAACCCATCCCCCAAAAAAAACATAGGTAGGTATAGGGTTTCATTTCGAGTTTTGTTTATCTTGCATCTAGATGTTATATCTACGCATATTACCTATATCTCTTAGTCGACTTTTACTACACCCACGGGCAAGAGAGTGACGGGTGGTGAATTGTATTCTTACTCCGTCATCACGGAAATACCTATTAGATAACATTTTAATGAAATTATAAAAATTAATTAATGCTGTGTGGTAGCGGCTTCGAATACTACCAACCCTTGCTTTGCTCGTGGGTGTCGTAAAAGACGACTAAGAGCCCTAGATTGACCCGGACCAACTCCATCTGGTACCATTTGGGTCAACGATTATATTCCCAAGGAGGGTTGACGTCAGGCAGGCGGCTGGTCATAAAAGTCATTGCCGAAACTTTTTGCAATATGTCAAAATAGATGACATATTGTGTCGACCCCAAGTAATTGGGATAAGAGCAAGATGATGATGATGATGATAAAAATTATAGTAGATATGTAAGTACTCGAATGGTAATCATACATTATCACTTTTAGGGTTCCGTACTCAAAGGGTAAAAACGGGACCCTATTAGGTACTAAAGCTTCGCTGTCAGTCCGTCCGTCTGTCTCCAGGCTGGCAGACAAGAACCGCGATAGTTAGGCGGTGGAAATTTTTACAAATTATGTAGGTATCTCTGTTGCCGCTATAACAACAAATACTAGAAACAAAATAAAATACATATTTAAGGGGAGACTCCCACACAACAAACGCTATTTTTTTGCCCTTTTTTGCTCGATATCGACAATAGCAACAGGTAGACACTTGAAATATTCACAAAATACTCAGCTGTATCTTTACTTTAATAATCTATACCAATAAATAAAATAGGAGTGTCTGTTTGTAATGTCAAAATAATAGACTTTTTTCATGCTCACACGGTTATTTGCACGACACCTATGCCTAAAATAGTAATTAAAAATTTTTGTCTGTCTGTCTTTCTGTCTGTCTGCCTGTCTGTCTGTCTGTCTGTTTGTTCCGGGTAATCTTCAAAACGGCTGGACGGATTTCAAAAATTCTTTCATCAATGGTAAGCTATAATATCAGGGCGTAAACTAGGCTATATTTTATCCCGGTATTCCCACGGGAACGGGAACTACGCGGGTAAAACGACTAAGTATAACCTATAACCGAAGTGAAGCGAGGGCGGGTTGCTAGTAAACAATAAGATTAAAAAGAAAATAGATATTTTTAATTGCATAAATCCAAAAAAAACGCTGTTTCTTTCCTACATATTTATAGATGGAACAGAACACTTCGTGCGCGATTCTGACCCGAACTTAGCCGGTTTTTTACAGCTTGCAATTTCTATTGCAGGGCTCGAGCCTCCTTTGTAGGTACCTACCTAATGGGAAGGCAAACAGCCTACTATGTCACGCTAGTCAGATGTAGAATTTGATATAGAATTTTATTTCGGGTCTTCCTTCTTATCAATAAATGTTATCTATCCTTATTAAATCCCTTACTCGTCGTTTATAAATAAGATAGGGGTGATGACTTAGGGAGACCTAGGACAGTTGTGACAATTTTTATTTAAAGTAACATATCTCAATACAGTAAGACTTTAAAATCATGGTATAGGTAATTCTGTAATTTATACCACGATTTGGAAGTCTTTGATTCTAAGTCCTTACTCAGTTATTACTCTTTTAAAAACAGTAATTAACTTCAATAAAAGGTACAAAGTTTCTAAGAAATTCCACGTAAAATGAAACTGCTGCCTTTGTCACTAGGTACTAATACCGAGGTTAGATGTGACAGCCGTGTAGTCTATATCTATATCTATCCTTATTTAATCCCTTACCTACTGGTATTTTATGGGTAAAATAGGGGGTGATGAATTATATCCTTCTGCTGTTACCATGCAATAGATTGTAAATAATATACTTAACATAGATTAGTTTATATATGTAGAAAGAGGCCGTAAGTCAATTAACAAAATCGGACATAAGTCGGCAACGTGTCATCACGCGTCAATGAGCGCTTTTTTAGGGTTCCTGTACCCAAAGAGTAAAAACGGGACCCTATTACTAAAACTTTGCTGTCGGTCCGTCCATTTGTCTGTCACCAGGCTGTATTTCAAGTACTGCGATAGCTAGGCAGTTGAAATTTTTACAAATTATGTATTTCTGTTGCCGCTATAACAACAAATACTAAAAACAAAATAAAATAAATATTTAAGGGGGGCTCCCGTACAAAAAACTCCCTTATTACAGATAATTGTAGGCGGCGGCGGCGGCGCAGGCGCGAGTATCTGCGCCTAATGCCGCCCTAGCCGAGGCCGCGGGTGATCGGATCGGGGAATTGTCCGTCACCCGCAGAGAGGCTGACCGCGCGATGGCGACCGACGTCCCAGTACCTCGAGAGGTGAGGTTACCCGAAAGGGTATTCCGTCGGGCCGACCACTGATGACAAGTCACATCTGCTCCGGTGGTCGGCCCAACAACGAGGTGACGTGGGTACGGGTGGGTTATGGGGCCGCGCGCCGTCCTTTCATCGCCCCAGACGGACAGGACCGCGCGTGCGCTTACCATAGCCCACACACAAAAAAAAAATACAGATAATGGTACGGAACCGACTCCGACTCGCACTTACCTAACTGGTTTTTATTTTAATTTATCATCAACATGGCGCCGTGTTGGCATCAAATATCCAATCCCTATTGAATTACATTACCTAATAACATATAATTTGATTGTAAATAAAACTATTTTTATAGTCTACTAGCAACCTGCTCCGACTTCGGTTTCAGTCGTCTTACCCGTGTAGTTCCCATGGGAATACCGGGGTAAAATATAGCCTATGTTACTCCTTGATATTATAGCTTTCCATTGGTGATAGATTTTTTCAAATCGGTCCAGTAGTTTGGAGCCCATTCAATACAAACAAATAAAGTCCGTTCTGTGTGGTGAAGGAGTAAAAATACAATTCATCACGCACTTTCTTGCCCGTGGGTGTCGTAAAAGACAACGAAGGGTTAATACGCCGATTAGATCTATGTAAGAGGAGAAAAACTCGAAACATAACCCTTTATCAACCTATCTGACCAGGGCGGTTACAATAGGACACTTGCCCTTCTTTTGTGGGGGAGGCTCGAGCCCAGTAGTGGGGCATATATGAGCTGTGATGATAATGATGAAAATTCGTAAAAATCATTTTATTTCATACTAGTTTCTATCTGTGGTTTCGCCCTCGTAACTATCCTAACATAAAATATTATCGAAATCCGTTCAACGGATTGTTGGATGGTCACGGGCGGAATAAGATCCTAGTCGGCCCGTGATCATGAAAAATCAATTACAAACGTGGTAAAATTCGTAAAATATGTAGTTTCATTTACAACTAGCAACCTGCCCTCGCTTCGCGTCGGTTTCAGTCGCTTTACCCGCGTAGTTGCCATTCCCGTGGGAATACTAAGATTAAATTTAGCCTATGTTACTCCCTGATCTTAAAGCTTGCCGTGAAGGAATTTTTGAAATCGGTTCCATGGTTTAAGCGTAATAAACAAACAAACTTACGTTCGCATTTATAATATTAGTAAGGACGCTCGTGTTAGCATTCATTATTTGATGATTTAAAAAAACGGGAATATTTCGCTACTGCCCCAATCGAACACATTCATCATTTGCCTGCCCTCATCCCACACTAAGTGGGGTCGGCACAACATGTTTTTACCTTCTAGCCTCCATATAAAACCACGTTGTAAAAGATACGGCTATTTTTTTATGGCCGGCCGTCTGCCTGACGCCAACCCTCCTCAGGAATTCCCGTTACTGCGGATAAAGGATAGGGATATGGTGGATACCTATGGGATAATGTGGGTTAAGGATACTACGGTCATGGGGTTATAGGATAGAGACGACAGCAGCAGCTAGAGCAGTCCGGGATCGCGCGCCCGTAGTGACACTAATCCGTTGACAGACAGACAACTGGTAGTGGCACCCTCTGGACGATATAGAACACATTATTGAGATAAAAAGTAATTAATATTTGATTTTTAAAATTCTCGTTGTTTTATAAAATTAGCAACATTTTTTTTTTTGGGGTGGATTATGGTCGTCGTGCTCCTCGCACCACTCCGTCCGGGGCGACAGAGGGGCGTAAGCACGCACTCCCGCAACCCACCCGCGATGCATGTCGCCTTCATCGTTGGGCCGACCACCGGAGTAGGGTGACTTGACGTCAGTGGTCGGCCCGACGGAATACCCCTTATTTGAGGTACCCTCCCATCAACCGACGATCCCCCCCCCCCCCCCCACCTCGGGCAAGACGTCGGTAAAATTAGCACCATGAGAGGTCTCCAAACTTTTATTTCAGAAATAAAGACTTTTAAATAAAACTACTTTACGGATTTCAAAATGTTTGTATTTGATTTTTGATTGCCCGACGTTTCGAACACTTTGCAGTGTTCATGGTCACGGGTGGACTAAGGTGTCTCACGTCCAAGTTTTATTTAAAATGTGTAGGTAATACTCGCGTAAACATTATTAGATAAAGACTTGTCTGTTGACGTTGACTTGTGATAAAGGTCTTTCATCATCATCATCTCAGCCTACATAAGTCCCACTAATAGGCTCGGGCCTTCTCCACAATGAGAGGAAAATTGACCTACTATTCCACGCTGGTCAGACATGTTGGAATAGGCTTTTGTATCGAGTTTTCCTTCTCTTACATCGATGTTACCTGCATACTTCCTCTAGTCGTCTTTTACAACACCGACGGATAGAAGAGGGGGTGGTTAATCGTATTCTTACTCCGTAACCACACAGAGCAAGGTAAAAAGTCTTTATAACTATAGAATTCCTTAAGAAATTGTATCTTCAGTTCGTCACTATAAGGGCTAGGTAGGTACAGCACTTTGCAGGTATTTAGATGCCTACATATAGTTATATTAAAACAGTGATTGTAGTGTTGTCGGTGCGTCTCGTATAAATAATGTAGCCGCGGTCGGGACGCGCCGCTCGCTGCGGTCTAGGCGCCGCGGAGCACAACACTACATAGAGTCAATACTGCACCTAAATTTTTTGAATTCCTCACAAAATCTCATATCATAATCATAACATTTACGACAAATATTTGAAATTGAAATTGTGTAGGAGTATGTTTATGTAGATATATTGTGGAACTGTTAGGGTAACCTAACTTGGCATGGCATTGGCATGGCAAATAAAATAAAATTAGGTTAAATAGGTACAGAGAGATTCCATCCATCCATCAACCTACAGATGTCCACTGCTGGACATAGGCCTCCCTACGAGAATGCCACTCGGAACGGTCCTGCGCCACTTGCATCCAACGGTTCCCTGCGACTTTGAGACTGTCGTCAGTCCACCTAGTGGGGGGTCGTCCTACGCTGCGCCATCCGATTCGTGGTCGCCAACCAAGAACCTTTCATCCCCAACAGTTGTCGGTTCGACGAGCGATGTGGCTTACCCATTGCCATTTCAACGTGCTAATTCTGCGGGCTATGTCGGTTACACCCGTTCTTCTACGGATTACCGTGTTCCGGATTTTTTTATTACGTAGAGATTAGCCGCCTCTATATATATATATATATATATATATATATATATATATATATATATATATATATATATATATATATATATATATATATATGTATACCTATATATATATCCGTTTTAATCCTTTTCTTTCTTTTACTACCTAACTGACAAGTCCAAGTAAGCACCTTTTTCGTACCTTGGAACCTTTTAGTACACTTAATTTAGATTATCCGGAGGACTTTTTGACTGAATGCAATTCAACAATAAAAATTACAACTGTCTCACTGAGTATGAATATAATTTGCATACGTATTATTTATGAACTCATGGATTGCATTGAAATCTCAACGCGGAAAGCGAAATTATAATTAAATTAGGTAATTACTACGATAAATCAACGTATTGTGGTAAGACCACACTGTTGATAGTTGTCTGTCTAAAGCCGCGGGCCGGTCCGTCCGGGGTAGTACCACGCTCTCGCAGAAAATCGACGTCTGAGTAGTAGCAATTTGTTACTGCGCTTCGTTCGGTGAGCGAGAAAGCCGGCAGCCCGTCTTTCTGAGGGTGTTTGCGTGTGGTGAGTTTTGGTGATTTTTGGCCTTTAGTGTCACCGAACCTGCTGCTGCTTAAATTGCACGCATTCACACTCCCTTCACTTTCTTCACGGTAGGCAGAGGCCTAGTAAATGGCCATGAGCGGCAGCAACACTTACCATCAAGTGTACTGATTCCTTGTTAGCCACCGTTGGCAATAAAAAAAACGTAATGTTTAATATTCCTTTAAGAAACTTAAATCGCTGCTATTTCGTCTACATTGGAAATCTAAAAATAATAGGTATCAGAATAATAAAATGTATGACAGCTCCATAGCTCTGTTCGTCTGCTTGGGTGGCGCCGTCCGCTATAAAATTCGGACAGCGGCGTGGAATCCCACAGATTCCAACTTAATATTAATTGTCGATCGACTAAGCTCCACTGTGCCCGCCCCAAACTCCAAACACCTACCACCGCGCCACCCACGGCAGACATGGGAAATACTTTTCATTCTTATTTTGAATATGACAGTTATTTTTTGAGGTTGGCAGTAGATTTGTATCATCTGTGGTGACGGTCTAAATAATTAATCGTTGAATATAAATCATTTTGTGACCACAGCATTTATGTAAGTTAACATTCATATGTTCTTATACACTCTGACTCTGCCTACCCCTATGGGAAAAAGGCGTGAATATATGTATGTATGTATGTATGTTCTTATATACCTAGTTTCAATTCAAATTACCAAATCAATTGTTAAGTTGATATTCGTCCGTGTGGTGAAGGAGTAAATAAAAGATACAATTTACCACCTCCTGTCTTGCCCGTATAGTCAGATGTAGACGGTGTTCCTCATCATAAAATCATACCCATTCATTGAGATCATATCTGAATAGTTAAGGGAAAGCGTAAGTATATTGACAGGAGTAATTTTATGAGAGCAATGTAAGAGTTGATAGTAGGTATTCGTGACAAATTTTATACAGAATGGGATCCAAATAATAAGTAATAATTAACACTGGCGGCGGTTTTTGTCTTCAATTATCAAACCACAAATAAGACTTTTAACCAAAACTACTACTTTAACTTACCATTTAAAAATACCGATAATTTTATCATACAATGATGACAAAATATATTTCCACATTACAAAAAGCCGTTACTTTTAGCCACCAAGTGGCCATCACTAACAATTGCGCCGGTAATTTACGGTGTATTTTAAACGTGGTAAGTAACGGGTTCCTTTTGAAGCACAAAAGACTTAAGTAGACGTTAATGTTATTTGATTTAGAGTTGTCTACCGGAATATAAGTAAGTGAGTAGTGATGATTATGAGTCAGGGTTGCCAACTGAAATATTTTGTGACGCATTATGTAACGGTGTTGAAAATTCTTATGTTTTGTGTTTTTTTGGAGTGAAACTTCTTTAGAATCGTTGTGATTTCAAACTCGATAAAACGAAAAAGCGAGTCCATAGAGACACAAATGCGTAAGTGTATATGAATCAGCCGGCGAGAGATTGAGATAAAGGATAATGGATGAAGGATGAAGGATAAAGGAGTTTCACTTCTGCTATGCTACTAGGTACTTTGTACACATACCTACATACTCTTTTTTTTCTAATAGGTACAATAGTTGTATGACCTTTATTATAACAGAGTAATAAAATTATATATAGGTAGATACAGTCTCTCTCCTCTAATAAATTACAACAAGGTGTAGGTATGCCATAATTGTATATTTTTCAATATAATATTTTCTCACCAAAAATATATTTGAAAAAAAAATATCTATCTTTCCGTGTGGTGACGCATAAGAATTCAATTCACCAATCCCTCTCTGGACAAGACATTACAGTATGCAGAAAATGCTAAGCTAGATGCAGTCTGGTCAATAATTATAATACCAAGGAAGGTTGACATCAGGTAAGCGGCCGGTCATAAAATCAATTACCAAGAATTTTTACAATATGTACGTTGGAGGAATAATGTGTACATATTGCGTCTACAACAAGTGGGGCATTTCACGTCAAGCGGACAACCAAAAAAAAGTGAAGTCGTGAAATTTGTTTATACTCTGGTCAGTTATACTTCTAGTAGATGTGGATGTGTACACACAATTTTTTTTTTCGTATGATGCTATATTGCTGAGTTATGAGCTTTTGAAAATTGACTACGAAAGAAATCATGAATTTTTAGAAGCTTATTATCTGTATTAATTAATTTGTAAACAAAACTAAAGAGTATTGTTTCTTATAGTTGAAAATTTGAAGTTTTTAATTTTTTTGTCGAATTCTAAATTTGAAGTTTTTTACGTATAGTAAACCGGAAGTGAAAATTTCTAATTGATATTTCAGTAACTTCGACACTTTCTATTTTAAATATTTTTACCTTCAATTAAAGCTTTACATGTATTAATTATTCAACAAAAAAATTAAAACGTGATCTCTTATAGTTTAGGAGTTAGTGCATATAGAGTACATACACATAGCTATAAGCACTTAAAGAATCGGGTTTATGCGCTAATATGCTAAAATACTACGTTATTAATATTTTATTCCTTTATTATAATACGAAAAAATATAAAAATAAACAATTTGTTTAATTCTTCACAAAAATATTAAAACGTTTTGACCATTAGTTTAAAATTTAGCGCGAATTTATTAATTGAGGTTGATACTTACGAAAATTTGTAATTTTTACAATAATACTATTTGCATTAGCACTATTTCCTTTTACACATAAGCCCTCGCTGGTTAGAAGAAAAGCATGCACTTGTTTAGTTCCTGGAATGGTGATAGCAGAAGCAAAACGGACTCGTAGAAAATATCGCTCTTGTTGAATACTTTTCTTCGAGTAAATGAAAGTCACAATCAATGATGACTTGGTCTTATAGGTATAGTGATAGTTTTATTTATAAACTGTAAACTTGCACGGATTTCCAAACGTTTAAGTTTCCCCCATCACATGGCCCTTTTCCATTAAGGTACCTAATTTTGAAATGAATAGAAGAGTAATGATATCTGATGTTTACGCGAGCACTACACATTGTAAATAAAACTACTTTTACGGATTATACCGCGTTTGTATTTGATTTATGATTGCCGCCGTCACACTAAGTCTGCAGTCTGTGAACATAGTCAGGACCGCTCCCGCCATAACATTAGGTTTGATAAACCTCAAGTCCTCGCAAAGGAACACCGATACCTGCCTAGAATGGTACGCGAGGCTATTGAAATAAAAAAACACAAAAATTTCAATAGAGAGGATGGCTGGGTATTACCATCAAGCTGGGATCCTGTTATAAACATAATTAAAAATAAATCCAAAGAGACCACCACAAGACTGCATGATACTGTGAGCACTTATTGTATAGATTTGACCCACAATAATAATGGTTAAAGGTAATTTTATAAATCAAAAATCTTTTAGTAAGCCGCATCTAAAATTAAAAATCAATATTAATTTAGCATCATGTCCCCTGAGTTTTCTTGCCGGATCTTTCTCAGTGTGGCCGCGTTCCGATCCGGTGGTAGTATATTAGTTTTGTTAGTTTTAAATCAACAAATTGTAATAATAATTGCTACAAATTTAATAATTAATAATTACTAACCATAAACAATATAATTTTTTCATATAGATTCATTTTCTTCTTACACTGGCAATAAATTTGTACTAAAATGTGGGTAACAATTTAATAAATTTATAACTATTTTCTGTATCGGGTAGATAATTGTAAATGTCTGTAATAACGATTACTTGTTGGACGTGAGACACCTTAGTCCGCCCGTGACCATGAATGCTGCAAAGTGTTCGAAACGTCGGGCAATCATAAATCAAATACAAACGCGATATAATCCGTAAAAGTAGTTTTATTTACAATGAATAGAAGAGTAATTCTGCTTCATTCTTAAAATCTTGTTTATACTAAAATACATTCACAAAATTGAACCTATACTAGATATTTTTTTCTTTTTTATGACTAGTCAAAAGGAATGGATCACTATCACTATCACCACAGCAAGCCACACTAAAAGAAATAGGAAATAGTAACGCGTCCAGTTGATGAGCAGTCAAAGATTCAACTAAAATCGAACTTTTACAGATTACCGAGACACTTTGGCGTGATATAGCTGTTTCTTTCTACAAGTAGGTAACGACGATTAATATTATATTTGTTAATACATAAACACTTTTCATAACAAGGAAATGGCGTTACTAGTATGTTTCACCGTGGTATCATGGTTTTTTAAATTATGTAGTTCATACAAAAGTAGGAACTTGTTATTGTTATAACAAATGCGTATATTTATATTGTTAATTATATTTTATTACAAAAAAGCATTTAATTCATGTTTTTGAATGTTAGAATGAAGGAATAAAATATTAATAGCGTAGTATTTTAGGATGTAAACGCATAAACCCGATGCTTAGAAAGTGCTCATAGCTATGTGTATGTACTATATATGCACTAACTCCTAAACTATTAGAGATCACGTTATAATTTTTTTATGAAGAATTAATACATATAAAGCTTTAATTCAAGGTAAAAATATTTAAAATAAAAACTGTCGAAGTTACTGAAATATCGATTAGAATTTTTCACTTCCGGTTTACTATAGATACGTAAAAATCTTCAAATTTAGAATTCGACAAAAAAATTAAAAACTTCAACTTTTCAACTATAAGAAACAATACCCTTTAATTTTGTTTACAAATTAATTGATACAGATAATAAGCTTCCAAAAATTCATGATTTCATTCGTAATCATTATTCAAAAGCTCATAACTGAGCAATAAAGCATCATATGAAAAAAAAAATTATGTGTAAACATCCACGTCTACTAGAAGTATAACTGACCAGAGTATAAACAAATTTCACGACCTCACTTTTTTTGGTTGTCCGCTTGACGTGAAATGCCTCAAGTAATTCAGGTAAGATGATGATAATAATACAATAAAAAATAGTTAATATCCTAAATAATGTATATTATATTGAACATAAAAATTTAATTAAAAAAATTAAAAATAAAACGTCATCGCATGACAAAGAAACATTTTGACAGCACAACCCTACACTCTAAATATCGACTCCTTAGCTCCCGCAGCCGCAAAATTATAGTAAAATCGTATAATTACGACTCCATTCGTAATTCCCACTTGCGGTCACAACTTCCTTCCCTTTTGTTCGTTCAGTATTCACTCAGACAGGATGCATTGAGTACTCGCATTTTAATCGATTTCTATATTTTGACAGTTGCGGTCGATGGGCGATTTCTTTTTTTTAAGAATAATTTTTGAAGTTATACAAAATTTTGGCGCGTTAGAGAAAAATTATGAGAATAATTTTTTTACGATGCGCGCGCATAACGTCCAAAATTTCAACTAGATAATGTGTTATACTTAGAATAATAACGTATAGAAGGTAAGATTGCGCACAAAAGTGAAGCATTTCAATTGGAGCCTAATGGAGCTTACACCGGAACCGTTCCGTAATATACAAGTCATTGTACTGCACGTACGTACGCAACTCTTAAAAAATAAATGGATAATTATGACGGTTTGTGCATTCAAATGGTGTCATAACACATTTGAAAAACTTAAAAAGGTTTTTAACATTACTTTTAAAAGTATTTCGACGATTTATGTTAATAGAAACAAAATTTGATTTCATAATTTGTATATAATAGTGTGCGTGTGTACGTGTGTAATCGTCTGCGCGCCATTAGTATTTTTAGATTCAAGTTTCGAACGTTCGAATTACTGACACTATCGTTCTATACGTTATTATTCTAAGGCGTTATAATAAAAATTTTAAAGTTTAATACATTGAAATTTTTACATTTACATTTTTTTACAATTACAATTAGGTATAGGTACCTACCTACATTTTTTTTCCATTATTAGTGCCGTTTTTCTATAAACTTAGGATAACGCGCATTATAATTTTTTTATAAAGATTTTTCTTGCTAAGCCATAGAGCTTCTTTCGTGCATGCAGTAGGTACACACACACACACACACACACACATACTTTTTATATCGTTTATGATCTATAGACTTTTAAGTTTTTCTAATATAGTTAAAAAAAATGTGTGAATGTGAGAATCTAAAAGAAATATAACAACAAAAAATCTTGTTTCTGGTTTATAAAATTACTAAAGATGTTTAAGAAACACATGTGTTTATACCCAAATGTGTTTAATTAAACTATTAGAAATACTGAGCATAGCCTTATTTATACTTTGAGCTATGTGTGGTGACGGAGTAAGAATACAATTCACCAGTTCGTATCTTGCTCGTAGATGTATTAAAAGACGCATCTGCACAAGAGAAGGATAACTCAAAATAAAACCCTACACCAACATGTCTGACCAGCATGGTATAGTAAATTAATTTCCCTCTTATTGAGGACGTTCGAGCCCAGCATTGGGACATGTATGAGCTGAGATGACGCGCGACTTTGAATCTTTTTATGATGCCAACATTTAGAAACCACATTTCAATGCCCAGTGTGTATTGTCAGTGTGTGCCAATTAACCAGTATATGTTACTAGTTAAAAAATCTTTGTTTTCAGTCACTGCGGAATATTGGACAATAAGATCCTCATTTTATATTCGAATAAACGTAAAGATTCTATAATGTGTATTTAGAATAATTATTTCGTAATAATTTTAAACATAGCGAGTGTAATTACTATCAAGAATAGTCACTTAGTTACGCATAATTGAAGTTACATCTACTGACCATAAACAAGTAGGAATCCAGTTTTTTATAAGGATGTCATGTACCTACGTAAGGAAAGGGTGTTTAGACTCAATGCCTGCATTGAGTTTTAATAAGCTGTGGGAATTTTTTTTTTATTGCAAACGGTGGCAAACGAGCAGACAGTACACCTGATGGTAAATGTTGCTGCCGCTCATAGACCTTTACAAGGCCGCTGCCTATCGCAAAGAAAGTGAAGGAAGTGTGAATGCGTGCATTGAGACTCGGTGATACCAAAATCCTCTACACGCAAACACCCTCAGAAAGTTGGGCTTCCGGCTCTCTCGCTCACCGAACGAAGCGCAGTAACAAATTGCTACTACTCAGACGTCGATTTTCTGCGAGAGCGTGGTACTACCCCGGACGGACCGGCCCGCGGCTGTAGACAGATAACTGTCGACAGTGTGGTCCTACCACTCCAAATTGTAATAAATGACATTATGTAAAAAGAAAATAAAAGGTTTATACTGAGTACTTTATACATATTAAGTACTTCATACCCCCCCCCTTATTTACTAGTGGTTATCTTTATAGTATCTAGATCCATTGTCTTACTACCAGAGTGGGTAGCTGCTTTCTCCTGGGAAACATACACCATCTCAATACGACAGCACCTCCCATTTAGCATTTACTTTTTATATGTGCAGTGTATAGCTGTTAGACGTAGATGACTTTGACAACTTGATACGAACTATGGGTGAGCGCTGAGAGCTCTCAAACCGGTGAAAGTAAGCTAATTGACATCGCCCAAGAATGTATAGAATGAACCTCGGATTGGGATGTCTTTGGAGGCAAAGTGGGCGTATCAACGTTAGTATAAATGACTTTTGCACGACACGGTTTCGCAACTCCATGGTGAGGATGTCACCGCAGGTATTTAGGTGTGATGACCTCGCAGGCAGTGTACGCTCTGCGCCTGATACTGCCCTAGCCGAGACAGCGGATGACTGGACCGGGTATTTAGTCCGTTACCTTCAGAGAGGCCGACCGCTTGACGGCGACTGACCTTCCCGAGAGGGACGTTGAGAGGAGAGGGTACCCCGCGACCGGGGTATTCCGTCGAGCCGAGCACTGAAGACAAGGAACTCTGCACCGGTGGTCGACCCAACGACGAAGACGACCTGCGACCTGCCACGGGTGAGTCATGGAGCCGCGCGCCGCCCCTTCGTCGCCCCGAATGGAACCGGGCAGAAAAAGCCGTGTATGCTCTATGTTGAGCGAGTGTCATTTTATAGTCCTTCTCGTTAAGAATGTGTCGAGGACATCGGATCACTGATATCTTGGAGGACATATAGGAAACTGCCCCAACCATTAGTTGGTTGGTGAGTCTTATAGCAGAGTCATAGTATTTTCGGGAGCACCGTTTCATAAACTGCCTGATAATCGGCAGTTCGAGGTCGATGTGAAGATCAACGTTACGTATGAACTACGGTACTCCTGTAGCTCGATACATGAAACGATTTTGGAGTGTTTGTAATCGGTGGATTTTATGTGGCCCAACGTGTGTGAACACCAGCTCTCATAGGTGATGATAGACCGTATGCACGTGACGTATCATCTTTTCTATCGGCACTGCCGATCAATTGCAACAAATGCTACTTTTTGATTAATATTCCTAAAACTTAATAACATACTTCTATATCGTAATTTGAGAAGATCACTAGCACCAAGTCCTTATCTCGATGGAACATATTACCTTCTTTTTTTGACAGACTATGGTCTGGACATCCCGTCCATTCCATCCAGGTTGACGGAAAAATGGCGAGTTCTATAAGCTACCGTATCCCCTCTCCATCACCATTAGACTGATTACCCATCCCTGATAGCAAACATTCTACACCTGCAGGTGCAATATCCAGCTGACCGTTTCAATATCAATAGGTTTATAGAAAAATATTCTTTTCACAATTGCTCACCATACAAGTAATTAATTAATAATCATAAGCGGATAGTTTTGTTAAACGATCATGTTTAATTAATAATTATTAATAATTAAATAACTTATCTATAAAATTCTCAGCTGTATTACAAGCATCTGGATTTGTGGCTGCAGGACAATGAACTCAATGACAGCCATTAAAAAAGGTTTTGTTTTTTTAATTTATTTATACTATGGTTTACCTTACTACCTAATATTTTCTCAGTGTAACCGCGTGCAGATACGGTGTTAGTAAATTAAATTTTTGAAGTGAAACTTATTTAGAATAGTTGTAATTTCAAACTCGATGAAACGAAAGAGCGAGCCCATAGAGACAGAAGCACATAAATGTATAGGATTCAGCCGGTGAAAGAATGAGATGGAACAAATTCGCGTAGCGTCCCCCACTATCGTCTACCAATGTACGATTTACTACTTACCAGTAACGATTAACGATACGCACACTCTTTTTTTAGGTTTAAATTAATAAATTGTCATAATATAATTATTATCATCATCATCAACAAAGCTCATATACGTCCCACAACTGGGCTCGAGCCTCCATATTGGAAGGGAAATTAATACCACGCTTGCTAGGCGGGTTGGTATAGGGTTTTATTTCGTCTTTACCTTCTCTTGTATTATTGATATATGCACAAGATATCTCTTAGTCACCTTTTACGACACCCAAGGGCAAGAGAGGAGGTGCTGAATTATATTATTATTCCGTCACCAAACGGAAAATATCGGACTAATATCGATATATAAATAAGAATTTCCGTGTGGTGACGGAGTAAAAATTCAATTCACCACCCCCTTTCTTACGCGACAGTGTCATAAAAGACGACTAAGGGATATAATATTCATATGTTATCTATGCCAGAGAATGAAAACTCGAAACAAAACCAAACACCAACACGTCTGACCAGCGTGATATAGTAGGTTAATAGGTCTCCCATAGAGGAGGAGACCCAAGCCCAATAGTGGGTCGTGTATGGGCTTAGGTGATTATATCCAATAGCTATCTTGTCCAACATACCTCAGTGTCTGAAAACACAGGTCTACGACCAGTGTGTGTTACCAGTGATGACATACGGCACAGAAACGTGGTCCCTAAATATAGGCCTCATAACAAAGCTCAAAGTCGCTCAGCGTGCTATGGAACGGGCTATGCTCGGGATTTCTCTGCGAGATAGAATCCCAAATACGGCAATCCACAGAAAAACGAGTGTAACCGACAGACTAAGAATTAGCACGCTGAAGTGGCAATGGGCAGGCCACATCGCTCGACGAACCGACAACCTCTGGGGAAGAAAGGTTCTCGAGTGGCGACCACGTATCGGACGACACAGTGTAGGTCGCCCCCCACTAGGTGGACCGACGACCGGGTGAAAGTTGCTGGGCGTCGTTGGATACAGGTGGCACAGGACCGCACTTTGTGGCGTAACATGAGGGAGGCCTACGTCCAGCAGTGGACGGCGATAGGCTGAAATGATGATGATGAATGATGAATAGCTATATATAAATAATAAGGAAGTCAGTCTCGTGCGAACAGACAGGATATACAACAAATAAAGGAAATGTATGACAGCTATTAATTTATAACATAGATAAGATTATATTCGAATATGTCGTGGATGTTAAAATAGCCATTTAATTACCATATCTATTTGTAGTTTGATTATAATTGACAAATTTTTATATTAATGACATAAGTAATTGTAAAAAACATGAATATGTTATCATGAATTTATTATCGAGACAAGCAAATGTCTGTTACAATTCTTAATGCTTTGGATTACGAGCTTATTGAAGCTATACTTCATTTGGCGTGTTAGGAAAAAAATATTAGGGTAAATTTTTATGATGCGCGGGCACACAGTTACAAATGTCACCTAGATAATGGGTTAAAGTAAAACTTTTAATGTATTAAATATACTATTAAATATACTTTTTTTTTTCTATTATTAGTGTTGTTTTTTATTATAAACCAACGATAAAGATAAAATTTTAGAAAGATTTTTATCTTACTACGCCAAATAACTTCTTACGTAACGCACGCGTTTCTCTTGAAACTTTAGCATTGGATAGACATAAAATCACATATAACGCATTGCTATATCATATTCATTGTATTTTAGCACTTATTCTGGATTCCATCCATCAGCCTACAGACGTCCACTGCTGGACATAGGCCTCCCCACGAGAATGCCACTCGGAACGATCCTGCGCCACTTGCATCCAACGGTTCCCTGCGACTTTGAGAATGTCATCAGTCCACCTAGTGGGGGTATTCTGCATTACAATACTTAAAATACTAAATTATTGAATATATTTCAATGCTGAACAGACGGCGTAGTGGTTAAAATACCGATCTACCATGCCAGTGTCGTGGGTTCAAATCCTACGCAGGACATCACTTTGTGCGATTCACAAATAGTTTTTATCTATCTGGATGTACTTGTGTTCGATAATTATGTCTTTATAAAATCGCCCGCAATACAAGGATTGCCTTTTAAAAAATACTTTAACTTAATTTGATATTATCTCGTCATCATCATTATCATCATCACAGCCTACATAGGCCCCACTGTTGGGCTCGGGCCTCCTCCTCAATGGAAAGGTATTTAACCTACTATAGCGTGCTGGTCAGACATGTTGGTATAGGGTTTCATTTCGAGTTTTACTTCTCTTGCACGGATCTTATGTGCATATTAAGTATATCTCTTAGTCGTCTTTTACGACAACTACGGGCAAGATAGGAAGACAACCATTTTTGAATCAAATCAAGTTTAAAAATTCTTTTTTATTTAATTTTGTAACCAGCCTACCATATCTATTAGAAACCGCTTTTTTTTTGAGTTTGACACTTGATATATTGGACACGATGAAATCCGATAGTGTTGGACGAAGCCAACCTATGTAAGTAATCCTCTGTACTTATTAGTCAGCATTAATACAGCCTTGATTTAAGAGTAAGTTGAAGTTATAAATCACCTAATTTTATTACAAGTTATACACTATAATTTTAGGATTTTAATTGGTTAATGGATAAAATGAAATACCAGAAAAGTAAAGGCTAAGAGAGTAGAACGCATAACTCAAGGAAGATCTATAGGTAGCCATGAAAAGTGATATGACCAAAATGGATAGAAAAAAAGCGGAAGAAATCTGAGAAAAATGATAGAAATAGAGAAATAACTTTGTGTTTTTGGAACGATGTTTCTCTACGCGACTTAAGGGTAGTGTGATCGTCACGTAACGAAATGCCGTATGCTGTGCGTAGTAACGCAACGTGACGTTACGTACGTGAGTGAGCAGTTGTGTGCGCAACTCTCTCGCTCTCTCTCTCTCTGTCCCTGTCTCTTTTTATTTTATAACCTCAATACACGCTTGTACAAACACGTGTAAATTTCGTCAAACGGTAAGTTGATAAAATTGTATAACTTTAAACAAGTATTTATTGTTTACATTTGTTTATTGTAGGTACATGTGATTTGAGCGTAAGTAACTTCGTTCCTGACGGGGGTTCCTTGACCGTATATATTTTTTTTTTATGAAATTTTAGTTCAATCTAAACTTAACGCTTCCGTGTGGTGACGGAGTAAGAATATAATTCACCACCCCCCTCTCGTACCTGTGGGTCTCGAAAAGATGACTAAGGATATAGTACACGCATGACTTCTATGCAAGAGAAGGAAAACTCGAAGCAATGCTCTATGCCAACCTGTCTGACCAGAACAGTCAACAGATAAGGTCAATTTCCCTCCTATTATGGAGGAGGCTCGAGCCCAGCAGTGGGACGTATTAAGCCAAAATGATGAAACTTAAACCTCTTTTGATTATGACAATAAACCCTCCAATAAACAATCAAGCTATAATATCATTTTATAGTGGAGTCCTACGTTAAATATTCATCAATCCTTCAGCCGACTAATACTATGGTCGGCTAAAGGATTGATGAACATTTCCCAAATATTCTTTACAAATATTGTCGTTAGCATATAAATCCCATCGACCGACGTCCTCCCCGAGAGGGGGGGGACGTCGGTCGAAGGGAGGGTACCCCAATAGGGGGTATTCCGTTGGGCCGACCACTGACGACAAGATAACGCTGCTCCAGTGGTCGGCCCAACGACGAGGGCGACGTGGTTTTTGGGTGGGTCGCGGGAGTTGCGTGCTTAAGCCCCTCTGTCACCCCGGACGGAGTGGTGCGGAGGCGCGCCGACCGCGACCCACCCACGAAAAAAAAAAAAAAACAAAAAAAAAAAAAAGCATATAAATATTTTTAAGCCTTTTAAATTATAGGTACGTGCTCTTTTATCTTAATCGTAAATTTTAACATCATATCATACGTACGATTATATTTTATGGCAGTAACAAATTTTAAACACATATAATAGATAATGTCGAGCCATTGCACCTTTCAACAGTTACGTACCTACTTACATAAATAAAAAGTAATTAGGTAGTGTGACAGTTATATATCAGATTGAATGAATGAATGTAGAAATGAATGAATGAATGTAGAAATGAATGAATGAATGTAGAAATGAATTAATTAATGTAAAAATGAATGAATGAATGTAGAATTGAATGAATGAATGGATGAATGAACGAATGAAATAATAAATGAATGAGCTCTATTCTTAACTTTTTTTAAATCAGGTTGGAAGGGACGATGTGTAACTCTATTAAAGACCATAGGTAGGTACCTACATCATTATCATCTCAGCCCACATACGTCGCACTGTCCAACACCTATTATGGGAAGGAAATCGATCTAATATACGCTAATCAGACTTTACGCTAATCACTTTAAACAGCTTGTCTTATTGTCATGTCAGGATTAGAGAGTTCTTTAGAAAATATATTGTAGCTTAGAGTTGGTCGTTTGCTCGATAGATGGCGCTATTTCTGGTTTTTAAATCGCAAATTATTTCAAGTTACGTTTTAGAAGGTT
Organism: Lymantria dispar; assembly: GCA_032191425.1. Classification (NCBI taxonomy): domain Eukaryota; kingdom Metazoa; phylum Arthropoda; class Insecta; order Lepidoptera; family Erebidae; genus Lymantria; species Lymantria dispar. The sequence goes on along the minus strand of CM063460.1, from coordinate 9,547,895 downwards.
CATTTCGTTTGTACTAAATGACGTTACCATAAATATGAGTCGTAAAGTCAATTTTAAAATGGATAATTTATTCGATACGATACCTACCAAAAAGTACTTATTAACTAAAATATCGAAATCCAAATGTATCGGATCGGTATCGAAAGAAAAGTACCTACTCAATACCTAAAGATAAAGTAAATAAAAGTACTCAATACTTCAAACAGTACGTTACTTATCTTTCGATAGGTACTATTCATGAGTTTAGTATCGATACTTTATATTCGATACCGTGTCTCTACTCGTACAAAATAGTTTCGATGTTTCACATCTGTCAGGCGTCCTGGGCGACGGCTCACTTTTTTTGTTATTTAGGTATATCTATTGAAGGGAAAAGAAATACATCTAAGTTATAAGTGCATCATACTGGAGCTCATCATCATCATCACAGCTCATATAGGGGAGAGTGTGTATGAAAGAGCCAGGTTTTGAAAGAGCCGATATGAATTTTTATAACTTACCGAAGTTCTATCCATGTTTCATTTTACTCTTTATATGACAACATTGGATAACTGTCACCCATAAACATTTGACAGTTCAACTAAAACAAATGGCGTCGCAGGACTAGGTATTACAAAAATTGAGGAGGTAAAAAGTAGGTAAGTTTTTTGTGTTTATTTAGGTATTATTGTTTTTTAAGATAAGTATTGCATAGGTTGATAAAAAGGATATGCCGTATTGTTATGTATATATATTTGCCTTTCTTTTGCACAAATAGTGATAAACCGGCATTGCATTGTAATAACTTTAATTTGAGGTTAAATTTGTAAAGACGTAATGTTTTGAAAGAGCCAGTTATATGTGCTTTGAAAGAGCCGCCTCTTTCATGACACGAAAATTGGTTCGTTCAAAATATTACTTAGTAATATTTTCTTATTTTTTAATTTAAAATGATTATTATCTTACAGATTACAAAAACATGTCTTCGCAAACAGAAGAAGATAAAAATGATTGTGTTGTATGTAACGAACACTATGTTAATAGCACAGGAGAATGGTACCAGTGCAAGATATGTGGAGGGTGGGCAAATGAATCTTATGGTCAAAAACGAGTGATTAAGTTCTTCTGCCAAAAATGTTTTTAGGTTCATGTAACACATAAAACCAAACTCTCATAAACTGATATTGTTTATAAGAGTCTGATTTTATCTTTTGTGTGGAGATTTTATGTGGATGTTATTGTTGATTAGTACCTAATGTTAAATTAATATTGAGACAGATTGAAAACTATGATTTCCTTAGAATTGTATAAGTTTAATATGAATGTGATTTTTTTAAAGACTGTTTATAAGAATTTAACTGATAAAAAACTGTTTTTCTCTATAAGTACATATCGGCTCTTTCATAACACACAGTGGCTCTTTCATTGACATGATGCTATGAAAGAGCTGATTTCTCTTTTTTTTTTAAGTAGTCATGTAAGTAATTATTAACGTTTTTATCTTTTGTTTTTAATTTAATGACATTTACAATTATAGTAATTACTAAAAAAATATAGTTTTATTTAGAAACAAAGGGTATAAAATCCATTTTTTTATACTTTTTAAAACTGACTTTTTCATACACACTCTCCCCTACGTCCCACTATTGGGCTCGGGCCTCCTCCATTGAGGGAGAGAATTTTTCCTACTATACCAGACGTGTTGCTAGGTACCTATAGAGTTTCATCGGGCCGACTACTGACGACAAGTCACCCTGCTCCGGTGATCGGTCCAACGACAAAGGCGACGTGTCACGGGTGGATTACGGGCGAGTGTGTTTACGCCCCTCTGTCGCCCCGGTCGGAGTCAGGCGAGGAGTGCGCCGGCCGAATGTAACCCATCCCCCAAAAAAAACATAGGTAGGTATAGGGTTTCATTTCGAGTTTTGTTTATCTTGCATCTAGATGTTATATCTACGCATATTACCTATATCTCTTAGTCGACTTTTACTACACCCACGGGCAAGAGAGTGACGGGTGGTGAATTGTATTCTTACTCCGTCATCACGGAAATACCTATTAGATAACATTTTAATGAAATTATAAAAATTAATTAATGCTGTGTGGTAGCGGCTTCGAATACTACCAACCCTTGCTTTGCTCGTGGGTGTCGTAAAAGACGACTAAGAGCCCTAGATTGACCCGGACCAACTCCATCTGGTACCATTTGGGTCAACGATTATATTCCCAAGGAGGGTTGACGTCAGGCAGGCGGCTGGTCATAAAAGTCATTGCCGAAACTTTTTGCAATATGTCAAAATAGATGACATATTGTGTCGACCCCAAGTAATTGGGATAAGAGCAAGATGATGATGATGATGATAAAAATTATAGTAGATATGTAAGTACTCGAATGGTAATCATACATTATCACTTTTAGGGTTCCGTACTCAAAGGGTAAAAACGGGACCCTATTAGGTACTAAAGCTTCGCTGTCAGTCCGTCCGTCTGTCTCCAGGCTGGCAGACAAGAACCGCGATAGTTAGGCGGTGGAAATTTTTACAAATTATGTAGGTATCTCTGTTGCCGCTATAACAACAAATACTAGAAACAAAATAAAATACATATTTAAGGGGAGACTCCCACACAACAAACGCTATTTTTTTGCCCTTTTTTGCTCGATATCGACAATAGCAACAGGTAGACACTTGAAATATTCACAAAATACTCAGCTGTATCTTTACTTTAATAATCTATACCAATAAATAAAATAGGAGTGTCTGTTTGTAATGTCAAAATAATAGACTTTTTTCATGCTCACACGGTTATTTGCACGACACCTATGCCTAAAATAGTAATTAAAAATTTTTGTCTGTCTGTCTTTCTGTCTGTCTGCCTGTCTGTCTGTCTGTCTGTTTGTTCCGGGTAATCTTCAAAACGGCTGGACGGATTTCAAAAATTCTTTCATCAATGGTAAGCTATAATATCAGGGCGTAAACTAGGCTATATTTTATCCCGGTATTCCCACGGGAACGGGAACTACGCGGGTAAAACGACTAAGTATAACCTATAACCGAAGTGAAGCGAGGGCGGGTTGCTAGTAAACAATAAGATTAAAAAGAAAATAGATATTTTTAATTGCATAAATCCAAAAAAAACGCTGTTTCTTTCCTACATATTTATAGATGGAACAGAACACTTCGTGCGCGATTCTGACCCGAACTTAGCCGGTTTTTTACAGCTTGCAATTTCTATTGCAGGGCTCGAGCCTCCTTTGTAGGTACCTACCTAATGGGAAGGCAAACAGCCTACTATGTCACGCTAGTCAGATGTAGAATTTGATATAGAATTTTATTTCGGGTCTTCCTTCTTATCAATAAATGTTATCTATCCTTATTAAATCCCTTACTCGTCGTTTATAAATAAGATAGGGGTGATGACTTAGGGAGACCTAGGACAGTTGTGACAATTTTTATTTAAAGTAACATATCTCAATACAGTAAGACTTTAAAATCATGGTATAGGTAATTCTGTAATTTATACCACGATTTGGAAGTCTTTGATTCTAAGTCCTTACTCAGTTATTACTCTTTTAAAAACAGTAATTAACTTCAATAAAAGGTACAAAGTTTCTAAGAAATTCCACGTAAAATGAAACTGCTGCCTTTGTCACTAGGTACTAATACCGAGGTTAGATGTGACAGCCGTGTAGTCTATATCTATATCTATCCTTATTTAATCCCTTACCTACTGGTATTTTATGGGTAAAATAGGGGGTGATGAATTATATCCTTCTGCTGTTACCATGCAATAGATTGTAAATAATATACTTAACATAGATTAGTTTATATATGTAGAAAGAGGCCGTAAGTCAATTAACAAAATCGGACATAAGTCGGCAACGTGTCATCACGCGTCAATGAGCGCTTTTTTAGGGTTCCTGTACCCAAAGAGTAAAAACGGGACCCTATTACTAAAACTTTGCTGTCGGTCCGTCCATTTGTCTGTCACCAGGCTGTATTTCAAGTACTGCGATAGCTAGGCAGTTGAAATTTTTACAAATTATGTATTTCTGTTGCCGCTATAACAACAAATACTAAAAACAAAATAAAATAAATATTTAAGGGGGGCTCCCGTACAAAAAACTCCCTTATTACAGATAATTGTAGGCGGCGGCGGCGGCGCAGGCGCGAGTATCTGCGCCTAATGCCGCCCTAGCCGAGGCCGCGGGTGATCGGATCGGGGAATTGTCCGTCACCCGCAGAGAGGCTGACCGCGCGATGGCGACCGACGTCCCAGTACCTCGAGAGGTGAGGTTACCCGAAAGGGTATTCCGTCGGGCCGACCACTGATGACAAGTCACATCTGCTCCGGTGGTCGGCCCAACAACGAGGTGACGTGGGTACGGGTGGGTTATGGGGCCGCGCGCCGTCCTTTCATCGCCCCAGACGGACAGGACCGCGCGTGCGCTTACCATAGCCCACACACAAAAAAAAAATACAGATAATGGTACGGAACCGACTCCGACTCGCACTTACCTAACTGGTTTTTATTTTAATTTATCATCAACATGGCGCCGTGTTGGCATCAAATATCCAATCCCTATTGAATTACATTACCTAATAACATATAATTTGATTGTAAATAAAACTATTTTTATAGTCTACTAGCAACCTGCTCCGACTTCGGTTTCAGTCGTCTTACCCGTGTAGTTCCCATGGGAATACCGGGGTAAAATATAGCCTATGTTACTCCTTGATATTATAGCTTTCCATTGGTGATAGATTTTTTCAAATCGGTCCAGTAGTTTGGAGCCCATTCAATACAAACAAATAAAGTCCGTTCTGTGTGGTGAAGGAGTAAAAATACAATTCATCACGCACTTTCTTGCCCGTGGGTGTCGTAAAAGACAACGAAGGGTTAATACGCCGATTAGATCTATGTAAGAGGAGAAAAACTCGAAACATAACCCTTTATCAACCTATCTGACCAGGGCGGTTACAATAGGACACTTGCCCTTCTTTTGTGGGGGAGGCTCGAGCCCAGTAGTGGGGCATATATGAGCTGTGATGATAATGATGAAAATTCGTAAAAATCATTTTATTTCATACTAGTTTCTATCTGTGGTTTCGCCCTCGTAACTATCCTAACATAAAATATTATCGAAATCCGTTCAACGGATTGTTGGATGGTCACGGGCGGAATAAGATCCTAGTCGGCCCGTGATCATGAAAAATCAATTACAAACGTGGTAAAATTCGTAAAATATGTAGTTTCATTTACAACTAGCAACCTGCCCTCGCTTCGCGTCGGTTTCAGTCGCTTTACCCGCGTAGTTGCCATTCCCGTGGGAATACTAAGATTAAATTTAGCCTATGTTACTCCCTGATCTTAAAGCTTGCCGTGAAGGAATTTTTGAAATCGGTTCCATGGTTTAAGCGTAATAAACAAACAAACTTACGTTCGCATTTATAATATTAGTAAGGACGCTCGTGTTAGCATTCATTATTTGATGATTTAAAAAAACGGGAATATTTCGCTACTGCCCCAATCGAACACATTCATCATTTGCCTGCCCTCATCCCACACTAAGTGGGGTCGGCACAACATGTTTTTACCTTCTAGCCTCCATATAAAACCACGTTGTAAAAGATACGGCTATTTTTTTATGGCCGGCCGTCTGCCTGACGCCAACCCTCCTCAGGAATTCCCGTTACTGCGGATAAAGGATAGGGATATGGTGGATACCTATGGGATAATGTGGGTTAAGGATACTACGGTCATGGGGTTATAGGATAGAGACGACAGCAGCAGCTAGAGCAGTCCGGGATCGCGCGCCCGTAGTGACACTAATCCGTTGACAGACAGACAACTGGTAGTGGCACCCTCTGGACGATATAGAACACATTATTGAGATAAAAAGTAATTAATATTTGATTTTTAAAATTCTCGTTGTTTTATAAAATTAGCAACATTTTTTTTTTTGGGGTGGATTATGGTCGTCGTGCTCCTCGCACCACTCCGTCCGGGGCGACAGAGGGGCGTAAGCACGCACTCCCGCAACCCACCCGCGATGCATGTCGCCTTCATCGTTGGGCCGACCACCGGAGTAGGGTGACTTGACGTCAGTGGTCGGCCCGACGGAATACCCCTTATTTGAGGTACCCTCCCATCAACCGACGATCCCCCCCCCCCCCCCCACCTCGGGCAAGACGTCGGTAAAATTAGCACCATGAGAGGTCTCCAAACTTTTATTTCAGAAATAAAGACTTTTAAATAAAACTACTTTACGGATTTCAAAATGTTTGTATTTGATTTTTGATTGCCCGACGTTTCGAACACTTTGCAGTGTTCATGGTCACGGGTGGACTAAGGTGTCTCACGTCCAAGTTTTATTTAAAATGTGTAGGTAATACTCGCGTAAACATTATTAGATAAAGACTTGTCTGTTGACGTTGACTTGTGATAAAGGTCTTTCATCATCATCATCTCAGCCTACATAAGTCCCACTAATAGGCTCGGGCCTTCTCCACAATGAGAGGAAAATTGACCTACTATTCCACGCTGGTCAGACATGTTGGAATAGGCTTTTGTATCGAGTTTTCCTTCTCTTACATCGATGTTACCTGCATACTTCCTCTAGTCGTCTTTTACAACACCGACGGATAGAAGAGGGGGTGGTTAATCGTATTCTTACTCCGTAACCACACAGAGCAAGGTAAAAAGTCTTTATAACTATAGAATTCCTTAAGAAATTGTATCTTCAGTTCGTCACTATAAGGGCTAGGTAGGTACAGCACTTTGCAGGTATTTAGATGCCTACATATAGTTATATTAAAACAGTGATTGTAGTGTTGTCGGTGCGTCTCGTATAAATAATGTAGCCGCGGTCGGGACGCGCCGCTCGCTGCGGTCTAGGCGCCGCGGAGCACAACACTACATAGAGTCAATACTGCACCTAAATTTTTTGAATTCCTCACAAAATCTCATATCATAATCATAACATTTACGACAAATATTTGAAATTGAAATTGTGTAGGAGTATGTTTATGTAGATATATTGTGGAACTGTTAGGGTAACCTAACTTGGCATGGCATTGGCATGGCAAATAAAATAAAATTAGGTTAAATAGGTACAGAGAGATTCCATCCATCCATCAACCTACAGATGTCCACTGCTGGACATAGGCCTCCCTACGAGAATGCCACTCGGAACGGTCCTGCGCCACTTGCATCCAACGGTTCCCTGCGACTTTGAGACTGTCGTCAGTCCACCTAGTGGGGGGTCGTCCTACGCTGCGCCATCCGATTCGTGGTCGCCAACCAAGAACCTTTCATCCCCAACAGTTGTCGGTTCGACGAGCGATGTGGCTTACCCATTGCCATTTCAACGTGCTAATTCTGCGGGCTATGTCGGTTACACCCGTTCTTCTACGGATTACCGTGTTCCGGATTTTTTTATTACGTAGAGATTAGCCGCCTCTATATATATATATATATATATATATATATATATATATATATATATATATATATATATATATATATATATATATATGTATACCTATATATATATCCGTTTTAATCCTTTTCTTTCTTTTACTACCTAACTGACAAGTCCAAGTAAGCACCTTTTTCGTACCTTGGAACCTTTTAGTACACTTAATTTAGATTATCCGGAGGACTTTTTGACTGAATGCAATTCAACAATAAAAATTACAACTGTCTCACTGAGTATGAATATAATTTGCATACGTATTATTTATGAACTCATGGATTGCATTGAAATCTCAACGCGGAAAGCGAAATTATAATTAAATTAGGTAATTACTACGATAAATCAACGTATTGTGGTAAGACCACACTGTTGATAGTTGTCTGTCTAAAGCCGCGGGCCGGTCCGTCCGGGGTAGTACCACGCTCTCGCAGAAAATCGACGTCTGAGTAGTAGCAATTTGTTACTGCGCTTCGTTCGGTGAGCGAGAAAGCCGGCAGCCCGTCTTTCTGAGGGTGTTTGCGTGTGGTGAGTTTTGGTGATTTTTGGCCTTTAGTGTCACCGAACCTGCTGCTGCTTAAATTGCACGCATTCACACTCCCTTCACTTTCTTCACGGTAGGCAGAGGCCTAGTAAATGGCCATGAGCGGCAGCAACACTTACCATCAAGTGTACTGATTCCTTGTTAGCCACCGTTGGCAATAAAAAAAACGTAATGTTTAATATTCCTTTAAGAAACTTAAATCGCTGCTATTTCGTCTACATTGGAAATCTAAAAATAATAGGTATCAGAATAATAAAATGTATGACAGCTCCATAGCTCTGTTCGTCTGCTTGGGTGGCGCCGTCCGCTATAAAATTCGGACAGCGGCGTGGAATCCCACAGATTCCAACTTAATATTAATTGTCGATCGACTAAGCTCCACTGTGCCCGCCCCAAACTCCAAACACCTACCACCGCGCCACCCACGGCAGACATGGGAAATACTTTTCATTCTTATTTTGAATATGACAGTTATTTTTTGAGGTTGGCAGTAGATTTGTATCATCTGTGGTGACGGTCTAAATAATTAATCGTTGAATATAAATCATTTTGTGACCACAGCATTTATGTAAGTTAACATTCATATGTTCTTATACACTCTGACTCTGCCTACCCCTATGGGAAAAAGGCGTGAATATATGTATGTATGTATGTATGTTCTTATATACCTAGTTTCAATTCAAATTACCAAATCAATTGTTAAGTTGATATTCGTCCGTGTGGTGAAGGAGTAAATAAAAGATACAATTTACCACCTCCTGTCTTGCCCGTATAGTCAGATGTAGACGGTGTTCCTCATCATAAAATCATACCCATTCATTGAGATCATATCTGAATAGTTAAGGGAAAGCGTAAGTATATTGACAGGAGTAATTTTATGAGAGCAATGTAAGAGTTGATAGTAGGTATTCGTGACAAATTTTATACAGAATGGGATCCAAATAATAAGTAATAATTAACACTGGCGGCGGTTTTTGTCTTCAATTATCAAACCACAAATAAGACTTTTAACCAAAACTACTACTTTAACTTACCATTTAAAAATACCGATAATTTTATCATACAATGATGACAAAATATATTTCCACATTACAAAAAGCCGTTACTTTTAGCCACCAAGTGGCCATCACTAACAATTGCGCCGGTAATTTACGGTGTATTTTAAACGTGGTAAGTAACGGGTTCCTTTTGAAGCACAAAAGACTTAAGTAGACGTTAATGTTATTTGATTTAGAGTTGTCTACCGGAATATAAGTAAGTGAGTAGTGATGATTATGAGTCAGGGTTGCCAACTGAAATATTTTGTGACGCATTATGTAACGGTGTTGAAAATTCTTATGTTTTGTGTTTTTTTGGAGTGAAACTTCTTTAGAATCGTTGTGATTTCAAACTCGATAAAACGAAAAAGCGAGTCCATAGAGACACAAATGCGTAAGTGTATATGAATCAGCCGGCGAGAGATTGAGATAAAGGATAATGGATGAAGGATGAAGGATAAAGGAGTTTCACTTCTGCTATGCTACTAGGTACTTTGTACACATACCTACATACTCTTTTTTTTCTAATAGGTACAATAGTTGTATGACCTTTATTATAACAGAGTAATAAAATTATATATAGGTAGATACAGTCTCTCTCCTCTAATAAATTACAACAAGGTGTAGGTATGCCATAATTGTATATTTTTCAATATAATATTTTCTCACCAAAAATATATTTGAAAAAAAAATATCTATCTTTCCGTGTGGTGACGCATAAGAATTCAATTCACCAATCCCTCTCTGGACAAGACATTACAGTATGCAGAAAATGCTAAGCTAGATGCAGTCTGGTCAATAATTATAATACCAAGGAAGGTTGACATCAGGTAAGCGGCCGGTCATAAAATCAATTACCAAGAATTTTTACAATATGTACGTTGGAGGAATAATGTGTACATATTGCGTCTACAACAAGTGGGGCATTTCACGTCAAGCGGACAACCAAAAAAAAGTGAAGTCGTGAAATTTGTTTATACTCTGGTCAGTTATACTTCTAGTAGATGTGGATGTGTACACACAATTTTTTTTTTCGTATGATGCTATATTGCTGAGTTATGAGCTTTTGAAAATTGACTACGAAAGAAATCATGAATTTTTAGAAGCTTATTATCTGTATTAATTAATTTGTAAACAAAACTAAAGAGTATTGTTTCTTATAGTTGAAAATTTGAAGTTTTTAATTTTTTTGTCGAATTCTAAATTTGAAGTTTTTTACGTATAGTAAACCGGAAGTGAAAATTTCTAATTGATATTTCAGTAACTTCGACACTTTCTATTTTAAATATTTTTACCTTCAATTAAAGCTTTACATGTATTAATTATTCAACAAAAAAATTAAAACGTGATCTCTTATAGTTTAGGAGTTAGTGCATATAGAGTACATACACATAGCTATAAGCACTTAAAGAATCGGGTTTATGCGCTAATATGCTAAAATACTACGTTATTAATATTTTATTCCTTTATTATAATACGAAAAAATATAAAAATAAACAATTTGTTTAATTCTTCACAAAAATATTAAAACGTTTTGACCATTAGTTTAAAATTTAGCGCGAATTTATTAATTGAGGTTGATACTTACGAAAATTTGTAATTTTTACAATAATACTATTTGCATTAGCACTATTTCCTTTTACACATAAGCCCTCGCTGGTTAGAAGAAAAGCATGCACTTGTTTAGTTCCTGGAATGGTGATAGCAGAAGCAAAACGGACTCGTAGAAAATATCGCTCTTGTTGAATACTTTTCTTCGAGTAAATGAAAGTCACAATCAATGATGACTTGGTCTTATAGGTATAGTGATAGTTTTATTTATAAACTGTAAACTTGCACGGATTTCCAAACGTTTAAGTTTCCCCCATCACATGGCCCTTTTCCATTAAGGTACCTAATTTTGAAATGAATAGAAGAGTAATGATATCTGATGTTTACGCGAGCACTACACATTGTAAATAAAACTACTTTTACGGATTATATCGCGTTTGTATTTGATTTATGATTGCCGCCGTCACACTAAGTCTGCAGTCTGTGAACATAGTCAGGACCGCTCCCGCCATAACATTAGGTTTGATAAACCTCAAGTCCTCGCAAAGGAACACCGATACCTGCCTAGAATGGTACGCGAGGCTATTGAAATAAAAAAACACAAAAATTTCAATAGAGAGGATGGCTGGGTATTACCATCAAGCTGGGATCCTGTTATAAACATAATTAAAAATAAATCCAAAGAGACCACCACAAGACTGCATGATACTGTGAGCACTTATTGTATAGATTTGACCCACAATAATAATGGTTAAAGGTAATTTTATAAATCAAAAATCTTTTAGTAAGCCGCATCTAAAATTAAAAATCAATATTAATTTAGCATCATGTCCCCTGAGTTTTCTTGCCGGATCTTTCTCAGTGTGGCCGCGTTCCGATCCGGTGGTAGTATATTAGTTTTGTTAGTTTTAAATCAACAAATTGTAATAATAATTGCTACAAATTTAATAATTAATAATTACTAACCATAAACAATATAATTTTTTCATATAGATTCATTTTCTTCTTACACTGGCAATAAATTTGTACTAAAATGTGGGTAACAATTTAATAAATTTATAACTATTTTCTGTATCGGGTAGATAATTGTAAATGTCTGTAATAACGATTACTTGTTGGACGTGAGACACCTTAGTCCGCCCGTGACCATGAATGCTGCAAAGTGTTCGAAACGTCGGGCAATCATAAATCAAATACAAACGCGATATAATCCGTAAAAGTAGTTTTATTTACAATGAATAGAAGAGTAATTCTGCTTCATTCTTAAAATCTTGTTTATACTAAAATACATTCACAAAATTGAACCTATACTAGATATTTTTTTCTTTTTTATGACTAGTCAAAAGGAATGGATCACTATCACTATCACCACAGCAAGCCACACTAAAAGAAATAGGAAATAGTAACGCGTCCAGTTGATGAGCAGTCAAAGATTCAACTAAAATCGAACTTTTACAGATTACCGAGACACTTTGGCGTGATATAGCTGTTTCTTTCTACAAGTAGGTAACGACGATTAATATTATATTTGTTAATACATAAACACTTTTCATAACAAGGAAATGGCGTTACTAGTATGTTTCACCGTGGTATCATGGTTTTTTAAATTATGTAGTTCATACAAAAGTAGGAACTTGTTATTGTTATAACAAATGCGTATATTTATATTGTTAATTATATTTTATTACAAAAAAGCATTTAATTCATGTTTTTGAATGTTAGAATGAAGGAATAAAATATTAATAGCGTAGTATTTTAGGATGTAAACGCATAAACCCGATGCTTAGAAAGTGCTCATAGCTATGTGTATGTACTATATATGCACTAACTCCTAAACTATTAGAGATCACGTTATAATTTTTTTATGAAGAATTAATACATATAAAGCTTTAATTCAAGGTAAAAATATTTAAAATAAAAACTGTCGAAGTTACTGAAATATCGATTAGAATTTTTCACTTCCGGTTTACTATAGATACGTAAAAATCTTCAAATTTAGAATTCGACAAAAAAATTAAAAACTTCAACTTTTCAACTATAAGAAACAATACCCTTTAATTTTGTTTACAAATTAATTGATACAGATAATAAGCTTCCAAAAATTCATGATTTCATTCGTAATCATTATTCAAAAGCTCATAACTGAGCAATAAAGCATCATATGAAAAAAAAAATTATGTGTAAACATCCACGTCTACTAGAAGTATAACTGACCAGAGTATAAACAAATTTCACGACCTCACTTTTTTTGGTTGTCCGCTTGACGTGAAATGCCTCAAGTAATTCAGGTAAGATGATGATAATAATACAATAAAAAATAGTTAATATCCTAAATAATGTATATTATATTGAACATAAAAATTTAATTAAAAAAATTAAAAATAAAACGTCATCGCATGACAAAGAAACATTTTGACAGCACAACCCTACACTCTAAATATCGACTCCTTAGCTCCCGCAGCCGCAAAATTATAGTAAAATCGTATAATTACGACTCCATTCGTAATTCCCACTTGCGGTCACAACTTCCTTCCCTTTTGTTCGTTCAGTATTCACTCAGACAGGATGCATTGAGTACTCGCATTTTAATCGATTTCTATATTTTGACAGTTGCGGTCGATGGGCGATTTCTTTTTTTTAAGAATAATTTTTGAAGTTATACAAAATTTTGGCGCGTTAGAGAAAAATTATGAGAATAATTTTTTTACGATGCGCGCGCATAACGTCCAAAATTTCAACTAGATAATGTGTTATACTTAGAATAATAACGTATAGAAGGTAAGATTGCGCACAAAAGTGAAGCATTTCAATTGGAGCCTAATGGAGCTTACACCGGAACCGTTCCGTAATATACAAGTCATTGTACTGCACGTACGTACGCAACTCTTAAAAAATAAATGGATAATTATGACGGTTTGTGCATTCAAATGGTGTCATAACACATTTGAAAAACTTAAAAAGGTTTTTAACATTACTTTTAAAAGTATTTCGACGATTTATGTTAATAGAAACAAAATTTGATTTCATAATTTGTATATAATAGTGTGCGTGTGTACGTGTGTAATCGTCTGCGCGCCATTAGTATTTTTAGATTCAAGTTTCGAACGTTCGAATTACTGACACTATCGTTCTATACGTTATTATTCTAAGGCGTTATAATAAAAATTTTAAAGTTTAATACATTGAAATTTTTACATTTACATTTTTTTACAATTACAATTAGGTATAGGTACCTACCTACATTTTTTTTCCATTATTAGTGCCGTTTTTCTATAAACTTAGGATAACGCGCATTATAATTTTTTTATAAAGATTTTTCTTGCTAAGCCATAGAGCTTCTTTCGTGCATGCAGTAGGTACACACACACACACACACACACACATACTTTTTATATCGTTTATGATCTATAGACTTTTAAGTTTTTCTAATATAGTTAAAAAAAATGTGTGAATGTGAGAATCTAAAAGAAATATAACAACAAAAAATCTTGTTTCTGGTTTATAAAATTACTAAAGATGTTTAAGAAACACATGTGTTTATACCCAAATGTGTTTAATTAAACTATTAGAAATACTGAGCATAGCCTTATTTATACTTTGAGCTATGTGTGGTGACGGAGTAAGAATACAATTCACCAGTTCGTATCTTGCTCGTAGATGTATTAAAAGACGCATCTGCACAAGAGAAGGATAACTCAAAATAAAACCCTACACCAACATGTCTGACCAGCATGGTATAGTAAATTAATTTCCCTCTTATTGAGGACGTTCGAGCCCAGCATTGGGACATGTATGAGCTGAGATGACGCGCGACTTTGAATCTTTTTATGATGCCAACATTTAGAAACCACATTTCAATGCCCAGTGTGTATTGTCAGTGTGTGCCAATTAACCAGTATATGTTACTAGTTAAAAAATCTTTGTTTTCAGTCACTGCGGAATATTGGACAATAAGATCCTCATTTTATATTCGAATAAACGTAAAGATTCTATAATGTGTATTTAGAATAATTATTTCGTAATAATTTTAAACATAGCGAGTGTAATTACTATCAAGAATAGTCACTTAGTTACGCATAATTGAAGTTACATCTACTGACCATAAACAAGTAGGAATCCAGTTTTTTATAAGGATGTCATGTACCTACGTAAGGAAAGGGTGTTTAGACTCAATGCCTGCATTGAGTTTTAATAAGCTGTGGGAATTTTTTTTTTATTGCAAACGGTGGCAAACGAGCAGACAGTACACCTGATGGTAAATGTTGCTGCCGCTCATAGACCTTTACAAGGCCGCTGCCTATCGCAAAGAAAGTGAAGGAAGTGTGAATGCGTGCATTGAGACTCGGTGATACCAAAATCCTCTACACGCAAACACCCTCAGAAAGTTGGGCTTCCGGCTCTCTCGCTCACCGAACGAAGCGCAGTAACAAATTGCTACTACTCAGACGTCGATTTTCTGCGAGAGCGTGGTACTACCCCGGACGGACCGGCCCGCGGCTGTAGACAGATAACTGTCGACAGTGTGGTCCTACCACTCCAAATTGTAATAAATGACATTATGTAAAAAGAAAATAAAAGGTTTATACTGAGTACTTTATACATATTAAGTACTTCATACCCCCCCCCTTATTTACTAGTGGTTATCTTTATAGTATCTAGATCCATTGTCTTACTACCAGAGTGGGTAGCTGCTTTCTCCTGGGAAACATACACCATCTCAATACGACAGCACCTCCCATTTAGCATTTACTTTTTATATGTGCAGTGTATAGCTGTTAGACGTAGATGACTTTGACAACTTGATACGAACTATGGGTGAGCGCTGAGAGCTCTCAAACCGGTGAAAGTAAGCTAATTGACATCGCCCAAGAATGTATAGAATGAACCTCGGATTGGGATGTCTTTGGAGGCAAAGTGGGCGTATCAACGTTAGTATAAATGACTTTTGCACGACACGGTTTCGCAACTCCATGGTGAGGATGTCACCGCAGGTATTTAGGTGTGATGACCTCGCAGGCAGTGTACGCTCTGCGCCTGATACTGCCCTAGCCGAGACAGCGGATGACTGGACCGGGTATTTAGTCCGTTACCTTCAGAGAGGCCGACCGCTTGACGGCGACTGACCTTCCCGAGAGGGACGTTGAGAGGAGAGGGTACCCCGCGACCGGGGTATTCCGTCGAGCCGAGCACTGAAGACAAGGAACTCTGCACCGGTGGTCGACCCAACGACGAAGACGACCTGCGACCTGCCACGGGTGAGTCATGGAGCCGCGCGCCGCCCCTTCGTCGCCCCGAATGGAACCGGGCAGAAAAAGCCGTGTATGCTCTATGTTGAGCGAGTGTCATTTTATAGTCCTTCTCGTTAAGAATGTGTCGAGGACATCGGATCACTGATATCTTGGAGGACATATAGGAAACTGCCCCAACCATTAGTTGGTTGGTGAGTCTTATAGCAGAGTCATAGTATTTTCGGGAGCACCGTTTCATAAACTGCCTGATAATCGGCAGTTCGAGGTCGATGTGAAGATCAACGTTACGTATGAACTACGGTACTCCTGTAGCTCGATACATGAAACGATTTTGGAGTGTTTGTAATCGGTGGATTTTATGTGGCCCAACGTGTGTGAACACCAGCTCTCATAGGTGATGATAGACCGTATGCACGTGACGTATCATCTTTTCTATCGGCACTGCCGATCAATTGCAACAAATGCTACTTTTTGATTAATATTCCTAAAACTTAATAACATACTTCTATATCGTAATTTGAGAAGATCACTAGCACCAAGTCCTTATCTCGATGGAACATATTACCTTCTTTTTTTGACAGACTATGGTCTGGACATCCCGTCCATTCCATCCAGGTTGACGGAAAAATGGCGAGTTCTATAAGCTACCGTATCCCCTCTCCATCACCATTAGACTGATTACCCATCCCTGATAGCAAACATTCTACACCTGCAGGTGCAATATCCAGCTGACCGTTTCAATATCAATAGGTTTATAGAAAAATATTCTTTTCACAATTGCTCACCATACAAGTAATTAATTAATAATCATAAGCGGATAGTTTTGTTAAACGATCATGTTTAATTAATAATTATTAATAATTAAATAACTTATCTATAAAATTCTCAGCTGTATTACAAGCATCTGGATTTGTGGCTGCAGGACAATGAACTCAATGACAGCCATTAAAAAAGGTTTTGTTTTTTTAATTTATTTATACTATGGTTTACCTTACTACCTAATATTTTCTCAGTGTAACCGCGTGCAGATACGGTGTTAGTAAATTAAATTTTTGAAGTGAAACTTATTTAGAATAGTTGTAATTTCAAACTCGATGAAACGAAAGAGCGAGCCCATAGAGACAGAAGCACATAAATGTATAGGATTCAGCCGGTGAAAGAATGAGATGGAACAAATTCGCGTAGCGTCCCCCACTATCGTCTACCAATGTACGATTTACTACTTACCAGTAACGATTAACGATACGCACACTCTTTTTTTAGGTTTAAATTAATAAATTGTCATAATATAATTATTATCATCATCATCAACAAAGCTCATATACGTCCCACAACTGGGCTCGAGCCTCCATATTGGAAGGGAAATTAATACCACGCTTGCTAGGCGGGTTGGTATAGGGTTTTATTTCGTCTTTACCTTCTCTTGTATTATTGATATATGCACAAGATATCTCTTAGTCACCTTTTACGACACCCAAGGGCAAGAGAGGAGGTGCTGAATTATATTATTATTCCGTCACCAAACGGAAAATATCGGACTAATATCGATATATAAATAAGAATTTCCGTGTGGTGACGGAGTAAAAATTCAATTCACCACCCCCTTTCTTACGCGACAGTGTCATAAAAGACGACTAAGGGATATAATATTCATATGTTATCTATGCCAGAGAATGAAAACTCGAAACAAAACCAAACACCAACACGTCTGACCAGCGTGATATAGTAGGTTAATAGGTCTCCCATAGAGGAGGAGACCCAAGCCCAATAGTGGGTCGTGTATGGGCTTAGGTGATTATATCCAATAGCTATCTTGTCCAACATACCTCAGTGTCTGAAAACACAGGTCTACGACCAGTGTGTGTTACCAGTGATGACATACGGCACAGAAACGTGGTCCCTAAATATAGGCCTCATAACAAAGCTCAAAGTCGCTCAGCGTGCTATGGAACGGGCTATGCTCGGGATTTCTCTGCGAGATAGAATCCCAAATACGGCAATCCACAGAAAAACGAGTGTAACCGACAGACTAAGAATTAGCACGCTGAAGTGGCAATGGGCAGGCCACATCGCTCGACGAACCGACAACCTCTGGGGAAGAAAGGTTCTCGAGTGGCGACCACGTATCGGACGACACAGTGTAGGTCGCCCCCCACTAGGTGGACCGACGACCGGGTGAAAGTTGCTGGGCGTCGTTGGATACAGGTGGCACAGGACCGCACTTTGTGGCGTAACATGAGGGAGGCCTACGTCCAGCAGTGGACGGCGATAGGCTGAAATGATGATGATGAATGATGAATAGCTATATATAAATAATAAGGAAGTCAGTCTCGTGCGAACAGACAGGATATACAACAAATAAAGGAAATGTATGACAGCTATTAATTTATAACATAGATAAGATTATATTCGAATATGTCGTGGATGTTAAAATAGCCATTTAATTACCATATCTATTTGTAGTTTGATTATAATTGACAAATTTTTATATTAATGACATAAGTAATTGTAAAAAACATGAATATGTTATCATGAATTTATTATCGAGACAAGCAAATGTCTGTTACAATTCTTAATGCTTTGGATTACGAGCTTATTGAAGCTATACTTCATTTGGCGTGTTAGGAAAAAAATATTAGGGTAAATTTTTATGATGCGCGGGCACACAGTTACAAATGTCACCTAGATAATGGGTTAAAGTAAAACTTTTAATGTATTAAATATACTATTAAATATACTTTTTTTTTTCTATTATTAGTGTTGTTTTTTATTATAAACCAACGATAAAGATAAAATTTTAGAAAGATTTTTATCTTACTACGCCAAATAACTTCTTACGTAACGCACGCGTTTCTCTTGAAACTTTAGCATTGGATAGACATAAAATCACATATAACGCATTGCTATATCATATTCATTGTATTTTAGCACTTATTCTGGATTCCATCCATCAGCCTACAGACGTCCACTGCTGGACATAGGCCTCCCCACGAGAATGCCACTCGGAACGATCCTGCGCCACTTGCATCCAACGGTTCCCTGCGACTTTGAGAATGTCATCAGTCCACCTAGTGGGGGTATTCTGCATTACAATACTTAAAATACTAAATTATTGAATATATTTCAATGCTGAACAGACGGCGTAGTGGTTAAAATACCGATCTACCATGCCAGTGTCGTGGGTTCAAATCCTACGCAGGACATCACTTTGTGCGATTCACAAATAGTTTTTATCTATCTGGATGTACTTGTGTTCGATAATTATGTCTTTATAAAATCGCCCGCAATACAAGGATTGCCTTTTAAAAAATACTTTAACTTAATTTGATATTATCTCGTCATCATCATTATCATCATCACAGCCTACATAGGCCCCACTGTTGGGCTCGGGCCTCCTCCTCAATGGAAAGGTATTTAACCTACTATAGCGTGCTGGTCAGACATGTTGGTATAGGGTTTCATTTCGAGTTTTACTTCTCTTGCACGGATCTTATGTGCATATTAAGTATATCTCTTAGTCGTCTTTTACGACAACTACGGGCAAGATAGGAAGACAACCATTTTTGAATCAAATCAAGTTTAAAAATTCTTTTTTATTTAATTTTGTAACCAGCCTACCATATCTATTAGAAACCGCTTTTTTTTTGAGTTTGACACTTGATATATTGGACACGATGAAATCCGATAGTGTTGGACGAAGCCAACCTATGTAAGTAATCCTCTGTACTTATTAGTCAGCATTAATACAGCCTTGATTTAAGAGTAAGTTGAAGTTATAAATCACCTAATTTTATTACAAGTTATACACTATAATTTTAGGATTTTAATTGGTTAATGGATAAAATGAAATACCAGAAAAGTAAAGGCTAAGAGAGTAGAACGCATAACTCAAGGAAGATCTATAGGTAGCCATGAAAAGTGATATGACCAAAATGGATAGAAAAAAAGCGGAAGAAATCTGAGAAAAATGATAGAAATAGAGAAATAACTTTGTGTTTTTGGAACGATGTTTCTCTACGCGACTTAAGGGTAGTGTGATCGTCACGTAACGAAATGCCGTATGCTGTGCGTAGTAACGCAACGTGACGTTACGTACGTGAGTGAGCAGTTGTGTGCGCAACTCTCTCGCTCTCTCTCTCTCTGTCCCTGTCTCTTTTTATTTTATAACCTCAATACACGCTTGTACAAACACGTGTAAATTTCGTCAAACGGTAAGTTGATAAAATTGTATAACTTTAAACAAGTATTTATTGTTTACATTTGTTTATTGTAGGTACATGTGATTTGAGCGTAAGTAACTTCGTTCCTGACGGGGGTTCCTTGACCGTATATATTTTTTTTTTATGAAATTTTAGTTCAATCTAAACTTAACGCTTCCGTGTGGTGACGGAGTAAGAATATAATTCACCACCCCCCTCTCGTACCTGTGGGTCTCGAAAAGATGACTAAGGATATAGTACACGCATGACTTCTATGCAAGAGAAGGAAAACTCGAAGCAATGCTCTATGCCAACCTGTCTGACCAGAACAGTCAACAGATAAGGTCAATTTCCCTCCTATTATGGAGGAGGCTCGAGCCCAGCAGTGGGACGTATTAAGCCAAAATGATGAAACTTAAACCTCTTTTGATTATGACAATAAACCCTCCAATAAACAATCAAGCTATAATATCATTTTATAGTGGAGTCCTACGTTAAATATTCATCAATCCTTCAGCCGACTAATACTATGGTCGGCTAAAGGATTGATGAACATTTCCCAAATATTCTTTACAAATATTGTCGTTAGCATATAAATCCCATCGACCGACGTCCTCCCCGAGAGGGGGGGGACGTCGGTCGAAGGGAGGGTACCCCAATAGGGGGTATTCCGTTGGGCCGACCACTGACGACAAGATAACGCTGCTCCAGTGGTCGGCCCAACGACGAGGGCGACGTGGTTTTTGGGTGGGTCGCGGGAGTTGCGTGCTTAAGCCCCTCTGTCACCCCGGACGGAGTGGTGCGGAGGCGCGCCGACCGCGACCCACCCACGAAAAAAAAAAAAAACAAAAAAAAAAAAAAGCATATAAATATTTTTAAGCCTTTTAAATTATAGGTACGTGCTCTTTTATCTTAATCGTAAATTTTAACATCATATCATACGTACGATTATATTTTATGGCAGTAACAAATTTTAAACACATATAATAGATAATGTCGAGCCATTGCACCTTTCTACAGTTACGTACCTACTTACATAAATAAAAAGTAATTAGGTAGTGTGACAGTTATATATCAGATTGAATGAATGAATGTAGAAATGAATGAATGAATGTAGAAATGAATGAATGAATGTAGAAATGAATTAATTAATGTAAAAATGAATGAATGAATGTAGAATTGAATGAATGAATGGATGAATGAACGAATGAAATAATAAATGAATGAGCTCTATTCTTAACTTTTTTTAAATCAGGTTGGAAGGGACGATGTGTAACTCTATTAAAGACCATAGGTAGGTACCTACATCATTATCATCTCAGCCCACATACGTCGCACTGTCCAACACCTATTATGGGAAGGAAATCGATCTAATATACGCTAATCAGACGTATTGGTATAGAGTTTATGTCGAAATTTCCTTCTCTTGCAGTGATGTTACCTGTACATTATATCCTTTAGTTGTATTTTATGAAACCCAAGGCCAATTATAGATACGAATCTGTACTAGGCTGGTCTCTATCAACTATCTGTCATATGGTACCTATCTAATAACTCCATGGAGTGGTAGGACCACACTGTCGACAGTTATCTGTCTACAGCCGCGGGCCGGTCCGTCCGGGGCAGTACCATGCTCTCGCAGAAAATCGACGTCTGAGTAATAGCAATTTGTTACTGCGCTTCATTCGGTAAGCGAGACAGCCGGAAGCCCAACTTTCTGAGGGTGATTGCGTGTGGAGGGTTTTGGTGGTGTCCTTGGTATCACCGAGCCTCAATGCACGCATTCACACTCCTTTCGCTTTCTTCGCGGTAGGCAACGGCCTTGTAAAGGTCCATGAGCGGCAGCAACACTTACCATCAGGTGTACTATTTGCTCGTTTGCCACCGTTTGCAATAAAAAAAAAAAATTAGGCCTCGTTTTACGCGAATTCTAAGATGTGTGATTTTTCTAATTGACTGCTCCGGCCTTAGGTTTACTTTTTTATTCATATAATGTCAATTATTGATCATATTCCCTAAAATTGTTATCTTTTTGAACTAATTCCAAATAAATACATAAGTTAGGTTAGTTAGGTACTTATATTTCTTACATATTTAATATAGGTAGGTACCTAAGTAAGATTTATTCCCGATTTACGCGAATTCGACTTATGCGATTATCGTTTTGTTCCACCTAATGCGTAAATCCGAGATACTAATGTCAATTACAGCAATAAAACACGTGCTAGAATTGCCTTAGGTTTCGAACATACCTATCCGATACTCATCATAATTTTCTAGAGGATTAAGCATTACATTCCAATATTTTTGCCTTTAAGATTCTGAATTCGATTACAGAGTTAAATAACTTGATTAAAATGATAAAAAGCTTACGAAATCTGTAATTATTCGTAAGGTAGGTAATCATTTAGGCATTTAACTATAGGTAATATTTGTAGTAAATAGAAAAGTTATGTTATATGCTAAGATCACAGTTGACTGTCTAAGTGCAACCGCGGGCTGATCCGTCCGGTATACCCAGTACCACACTCTCGTAGAAAATCGACGTCTGAGTAGTAGAAATTTGTTACTGCACTTCGTTCGGTGAGCGAGAGAGCCGGAAGCCCAACTTTTTGGGTGTTTGCATGTGATGGGTTTTGGTGATGCATTTAGTATCGCCGGACGTCATTGCACGCTTTCACAGTCGCTTCACTTTCTTCACGGCAGGCAGCGGCTTAACAAAGGTCTTTTAGTGGTACTGGCGCATTTAAGCAATATAAAAAAATATTTAAAACTTGAAATAACACATAATATAATAAAAATAACATATAATATTTTATTAATCTCTTTACACAAGTTTCTATTAGGCCTTGTGTCATTATTCAATTTAACCAATTGACAATCATAAATTCCTACATGAGGGTGGCAATATCCTAATGGTTTATGATGACCTGACATGTTAAGCCATATGGATTTAATTCCCAAAGCAAATAAATATTTATATTAAAATTTCATTTTCTTTGTAGACCTTAAAATTGATAAGAATAGGTAAAAGCTTTGTCATAATAGGTAGCGTAAAAAATTATTATATGGTCATAAAAACACTTAAAACTAAGTAAAGCAATTTTAAGTGGATACAGATAGGTATGTATTACCTACTAGGTATTTTATGCAGAAATGAAAGACTTGAAAATAATATAATACTTAAAAGGCATAATGCCTCCAATTCCATTGTCATAGAAAAAAAAAATGAACAATACACACGTATTAAGTGACGACAGATGGTAAATTCAAAATTCGATTTTCGAAATCTGTGTTGTCAACGTAGAAAAAAACTTAATAATACGTTGGTAAAGGTAGCATATTTGATGCCTTATTAATTTTCAATGTTGTTACGTTGACAAACCGCAACGATACTTTTATATTATGTAAATAATGATTTGTGGGTTAGTAATGTCATTTATTAGCGGTTCAATAAGAAATATTATCAACAGATCGACGACAGAAAGTTTTCTTAACCTACTTATAAGGTATATTTTGATGACAATTGTAGGGTATGGAATAACTAAGTAGGTATTTGTAGTTTCAGTTTCTTTCAGTTTGAATTATGAATTGGTAGCAAGATATATCTAATAATTTGTGAGTCGTGGCGTAGGCTGAATTTTTGATTACGTGATATTTTATAAACAGTACAAGGAGGTAGATAGTACTTAGGTAACATAAAGAAATATCGAACAATGTCGTGTTTTTTCAGCTCGGAGAAACATTTTTAAGTAAATAGGTACCTAGATATACCGAGAACTAGGTACTTGGGACAGCTCTAGGTAAAACTGATCGTCTTAGGTAGGTATAGGTAGGTAGGTACCTAACCGTAACCGTACGTAGTCAGTCCGGTGGAATTATGTCTACCTAGTTTAAAAACTAGATCTTCAAAAGGGCAATAGGTAGGTACTTTATGCTTGTTGTGAATATCTTCAGAAATATTACTTTTCAATAAGTTTCAGTCCTGATACCGTGGTATGATATTTGTTGAATTGAACCAACAATACCTGCCTGAATAGGCGTAGTGGTTAAGATCAACCTACCGTCTCGTGGGTTCAAATTCCACGCAAGACAATATTTCGTGCGGTCGGCAAATAGTTGTCTAACTCTGGGTGTACCTAATTTGTGTCCGTTAATTATATGTTTGTAAAATCCCCCAATACAAAAATTATTTCCTTAGTGCAAGATCTTTTAAAAAATATCTATTATGCAGGTACCCACCTATGTGTAATATAATTAATAACGTTATTATTATAGATCCTATAAACTATCTACACGTTTTAAGGTAGGTACCTAATTCATACGTACATAAGCCTATTTACTAAACCAGTATTTAAATAACAGATTTGTTCACACAAATATTTTCAAACGCGTATCTATTTCAATGGCGGTTGCGTTTCCGCTGAGTTACCACGGTGAAGTGTCAAATTACCCCTAATTATCTGCCAGCGAGGGACCGGAACGGACGCCGGCTGCCATCGACAATTGAATTATTTTTTTTTAGAATTACGCTTAAATACAGTGCGCAATGGAATTTTGATGAAAGAGGCTTTTTGTGTTGTCTATTAAATTTCACTATTTGCATAATTTATAAGAAAATTTTTCAAATGGTAATGGTAATAGATTTCTTTTTTTTTATGTAATTAATAACTTGTGTCTTACTTAAGCATAGGTAACTACCTATAATTATTATGAATAATTGTAGGTTTATTTTGTTAAATTGATTATAGAGTAGGTAGGCAGACTTACAAAAAGAATGCGGATATAATCTTAGTAGAATTTTGGGTAACATTTGAGGCAATGAGAAAGTCACGAAAAGATTCAGTGAAGACACCTAATTATTACGCCTGATGATCATTAAAGTATGAAGATATATTAGTAATTACTTGAATACTAATCTACTTAGGTAGGTACCTATATAGGTTAGGACAAGAATAAACAATAGAAAAATGAATAGGTCTTAATAATATCTAGCTAGGTAATAAAACCTTCAAAGTTAAATTGATTTTATACCTTCCTAGTTTAGATGTTTTATAAGTTTGTGCTTTGTTTTAATATGCGAGAAAATCCTAGAATATCATTTAAAAAATTAGAAAAGAATTAAGGCGGAATATCAAATATTAGAAGCACCAATGTTTCTTATTTCTAATAAAATCATTTACAGTTATTATAAACATTAAGATTAACAGTTGTTATAAATTATCTAGGGGACCCATAGATTCTATTTTATCTAAAAAATAGTTACAAATGGATTATAATGCGATGAAAATTAATGTCTTATAAATGTTTCATACCTAATATCTAATTAAATCAACAGCTTCCAATAAAGCTGCAGCCCTGACAAGACCGCCCTATGTTCAAACACAAAATACAAAATTTAAAAAAAAATAGCTACGAAAATTTATTCAGCCATCAAACGTAGATATAAAATAAATAATCCACGATATTAACGATAACAATACAGTGTATGCACTGCACAAAGATCTATAGATCATTTTAGCTCGATCCCTATTAGTTTGTATCGAAATCGCCCCGCCTTCGTCGAAGCCCACTGACCATTAATTGGAGGCAAAAATTGTTCTCGAAACGCCCATAATATCGTTGTCTCGTTTACGCTGAATGCTTAAGATATCTTTCTCTCTATCGCTCGGGTGTTGTCAAGCGCTGCGCGTCTTATTTCTTTTATGCGCAGGCGCAGCTCAGACGTCACAATGCGAAGCTTCTACAGAAAAATACGAAATTCGTATGCTTTTATTTTATCCAGTGCAATATTTGTGTAGAATTTTTTTCTTCTCTTTGCCAACGTCTAATTTGAAAGTAAGTTCGAGACGGCGAAAGGTCTTTTTGAGAATGAAACTTACCTACGTAAAAGTTTTTATCGATTTTTCAAGTTGACAGTATCGTGGTGTATTTTTGATCGGTCGATTTTTGTCGGGAACGTGCAAAATTTGATTTAGATGTTTTAAATATTTTTGTGTTTGTGGGTGGCTGTTCAGCTTAGATGTTAGATAGGAACCTGTTTTTTAATTTAAGTTTCAAAATAAGTAGGCATAGGTACCTACCTATATCATAGGCAGGTGGGTACCTGCCTATGATATAGGTATCTATCCAATGATGAGGAACCCGTAGATATGTTGAAAATTAATATGTAAGTACCTACCTACATATTTGTTTTAGTTTACTTTCCCTGACCATACATCCCACAATTGGGCTCATCAAAACAGGAGGGCAATTAACCTACTATATCATGCGGGTCAGACGGATTAGCATAGTGCTTTATGTCAAGTTTTCCTTCTCTTGATATCTGCATATCATATCCCTTAGTCACCTTTACTTAAGATGGAAATCTTAACTAATCAATTATGTATTTACTTACTTATCTAGGTATTACCTACAGTCAGCAGGGATACACAAAATAAAAATTTAAAAAATATAATTTGTATTCCGTGTGATAACAGAATAAGAATACAATACAGCACTCTCTATCTTGCCCGTGGATGTCGTAAGATACGACTAAGGGATATAGGTAATATGCATATAGCTAGGTGTACATAATCATCATCATCATCTTCATCACAGCCCACATACATCTCACTGTTGGGCTCGGGCCTCCTCCACAATGGGAGGGATTTTGACCTACTATACCATACCTACTGGTTGGACATGCTGGTATAGGGCTTCATTTCGAATTTTCTCTTCCACAGATCTTATCTGCATATTATATCCCGTAGTCGTCTTTTACGACATCCACGGGCAAGATAGGGAGTAGTGAATTGGTTTCTTACTCTGTCGCCATTCGTCATCTAGGTATACAGGGGAAGGAAAATTCAAAATAACCAATCTGTCCGACCAACATAGTATTGTTAAGTCAATTTCCCTTCTATTATGGAGGAGACTTGAGACTTATGACGATGATAGCGTGGCTAATTGTCTATTTCTTGTGATGATGGAGTAAAAATAAAAGGTATTGTTACACCTTTTCACTTCTTATGACTAAGGGACGCAAGTAGGTAGATAGATAACATCATTGCAAGATAAGGAACCCTTGTTATAATATCATCGTCATCTCAGCTCATATAAGTCCCTCTGTTGGATTCGGGGTTCCTCCATTAGGGGAGTTAAATTGACCTACTAAACCACGCTGATCAGACGTGTTGCCATAGAGTTTGAAAGAAAGAAAATAAGATTTATTGAACACTATACCTAGTTACGTTTTTTTCTAGTTACGTTTTCCGTGTGGTGACGGAGTAAGAATACAATTCACCACCCCCTATCTTACCCGTGGGTGATCGTACGAGACGACTAAGGGATATAAAATGCATATAACATCTATGCGAGAGAAGGAAAACTTGAAATAAAACCCTATATCAACACGTCTGACCAGCGTGGTATAGTAGGTCAATTAGCCTTCCATTATGGAGGAGGCCCGAGCCCCACAGTGGGACATATATGGGCTGAGATGATGATGATGATGATGATACCTAGTTACATGCTTGACATAGAAATATACTTAAGTACAGAAATGATACAAAAACGAAGACGAAAAAGTATTGATGATTAAAATAATCGTAGTAGGTAGGTATATACAAATTAAATTCCAAGTGTCCAAAAGGCAACAGGTCAGCATATGCTGCATTAACTCGCAGCATTGATTTTCAGCTGCAGCCTAACTAATCTAAGTTACAGGTTACAAGAAGTGCAAGTACAGAAGAGCTGAAATTAATAGATTCATAGATTATTCAACATTGTAAATAGTCAAATTAGTTATAATAATAACAACATTTAAATCAAACCAACACTATTTGAGATCTGCATTTTAAAAGTCTGAAATGATCAGAAGAACACAGTAAACATCGATATGTTACAATCATTTACGTTTTTTTTTTTCACATTTTTACATTACAACATTATTTTTACATTACATTACAACATTACGTTTTAGGTTCTTTTTTTTTATTGCAAACGAGCAAGCAGCACACCTGATGATAAGTGTTGCTGTTGCTCCTGGACCTTTCCAAGGCCGCTGCCTACCGCAGAGAAAGTGAAGGGATTGTAAAAATGTACCTGCAATGAGGTTCGGTGATATTAAAGCATCACTAAAACACACGACACGCAGACACCCTCAGAAAGTTGGGTGTCCGACTCCCTCGCTCACAGGGCGAAACGCAGTAACAAATTGCTATCCCTCGTACATTGATTTTGTGCTCAGTAGGTACTAGGTACCCCAGACGGACCGGCCCGCGGCTGGAAATAGATATCTCTCAACAACGTGGTCCTGCTACTAGATCGATGATTATCATATTGATATACAAAAAATTTCTATGTGGTGACGGAGTAAGAATACAATTCACCACCCCCTATCTTACCCATGGGTGATCGTACGAGACGACTAAGGGATATAAACGCATACCTATAATATCTATGCGAGAGAAGGAAAACTCGAAATAAAACCCTATACCAACACGTCTGACCAGCGTGGTATTGTAGGTCAATTACCCTTCCATTATGGAGGAGGCCCGAGCCCAACAGTGGGACGTATATAGGCTGAGATGATGATGATACATAAAATTTAAGTAATAACTTGAGCTTTTCTTAAGTTATACAATTTCGATATTAAATACCTACTTCAACTTAGACTACTTTAAGTTATCACTTCTGTCAGACGCACGTGTGATTTTTTTTTTGATAGAATATAGTCGAGTCACTCCATACTCGAACCATCAGGGGTAGCGAAATCCCTTTCGCGAAGGGACTCACAACGTGCCGTAGGTACAGTAGGTATCTTTCCACCGCTACCAATAAGTATAGCCCTTGATTCAATGACCATAGATAAATAGATATACCTACCTGGCGTTCTTTCGGTCAAATAAAATGTTTAACCGATCAGCAGCTATGTGCCTATAGCTATCTAAAACATATTTAAGCTAGTTATAATTATATAACTGCTTGCCATATATTGATCAATGATCATAATTATAGTCTTAGTTTCACTCTACTCACCGATAGATGGCACTATATCTAATATTATTCCTCGTACATTATTAAACTGTATAAATTTGAATGATGATTTGTTACAATTCAAAATTCATCACTTTCCATCCTTTTGATTCCTACGTCCACTACTGGGCCGGCTACTGAGGGAAATTGACCTGTAACCACGCTGGTTAGACGTGTTAGTATAGGGTTTTATTTCGAGTTTTCCTTCTCTTGCATATATTTTATGCATATTTTATCCCTTAGTCGTCTTTTACGACACCCACGGGCAAGAAAGAGCGTGGTGAATTGTGTTCTTTCTCCGTCACCACACGGATTAGGTTTGGTTTAGGTATTACATAAATACAGTCAAACATACAACATAAAAATACACATATCAACAGTCATGAAGCGGTTACACAAACGAATGAGGCCTCCCTAGTAGCACTCCCCTCGCCTTCCGGCCTCTTAAGCCCTATTTGAGGCCACCAGTGCGTGCCGCACTTACATCCCGAGGCCCTGTAGTACTCAGTACGTGCTTATTGTGACCCTAACATGTTTTTTTGAGTACAAATGCTTTGAAATAGATTAATACTAAGTCTTATTCTAGGTTTCATCTGCGACTGGACAAATGTTATCTTTCATTAAAATATTCCGTATGGTTACGGAGTAAGAGCAGTTAACCACCCTCTTTCTCACCCGTGGGAGCCTTAAAAAAGGTTTAAGCGATATATGTAGGTAATAACGACACAATAGACGGCAAACTTAATAAAATGCCCTTTTTTATTGCCGTTGTTGGCAAACGAGCAAACAGCTGAGCAAAAAACCTAATGGGAAATCTGCCGCTCGTGGACCTTTGCTAGGCTGCCGTCTATCCTAGCCGAGGCCGCGGGTGACGTGACCGAGGAGTTAGTCCGTCACCCGCCGAGAGGCCAACCGCGTGAGGATAGACCGACGTCCTCCCCTGACGTCGGTCGATGGGAGGGTGCCCCGCTACGGGATATTCCGTCGGGCCGGCCACTGATGACAAGTAACCCTGCTCCGGTGGTCGGCCCAACGACGAAGGCGACGTGGTGTTCGGGTGGGCTGCGGATGTGCGTGCTTACGCCCCTCTGTCGCCCCGGACGGAGTGGTGCGAGAAGCGCGCCGACCGCAACCCACCCCCAAAAAACAAAAAGGCTGACGTCTATCGTGAAGAGAATGTGAATGCGTGCACTGTTTGGTAGTAGGTACTAAAGGCATCACCAAAACCCAACACACGCAAACATCCGCAGAAAGTTGGCCCTCTCGCTCACCGAACGAAGTGTAGTAATAAATTGCTATAAGTAGGTTTATAAAAGTAGTAGTAGGTTACCTAGTAGGTTTAAAGGAAATATTTGTTGGACTAAATCTCAGTCCTATACAGACCTCACCTCCTATAACGACAACCTAATAACACTATGGGGTAGGGAAGACTAAAGTAAAGCCATACGGCCAAGGTTTCATCATCATAGTTGGTAAATTTAAAAAATGAAACGAGTATGTATACCAAATTCGATTATTAGATATAATTAGTCAGTTTTATTACATTACTATAATGAATAATACCTTTGATAGTTATAATATAAAGTGTATTTCGGTTATAACGACGGCGGCGGGACCACTTTAATACCGTCGCTATATCCGGAGGTCTCTATATCCGAAATCAGTTTTTCTTTAACAGTAAATGTACGTCTGGGAGCCATTTTCACAAGTTTAAGAAACACTGTTCACTCACTGGAAATAGCTACGTAAGTGATTTATAATTTTAACTTCACGCACATGCTAAGTAACGTACATACAAACAAACATACTTACAAACAAAGCATTTGACCATCTGCGAATGTAAATAAAGGATAAGAAAGCTTAATAGTTAAAGCTTATGAATGAGACTTTGTGCCTTTGCCGACTCAGTCGCAACATCCGCAAGGAATTTCTAGGAATCCGCCCCAAATCTATACCAATAAATAAAATTGGAGTGTCTGTTTGTAATGTCAAAATAATAGGCTTTTTTCATGCTCACACGGTTATTTGCACGACACCTATGCCTAAAATAGCAATAAAGAAATTTTTGTCTGTCTGACTGTCTGTCTGTCTGTTTGTTCCGGGTAATCTTCAAAACGGCTGGACCGATTTCAAAAATTCTTTCACCAATGGAAAGCTATAATATCAGGACGTAAACTAGGCTATATTTTATACCGGTATTCCCACGGGAACGGGAACTACGCGGGTAAAACGACTATAACCTATAACCGAAGAGAAGCGAGGGCGGATTGCTAGTAGTTCATAAAAACAAGTCGGTATACCCGGTATTGGGCGTTATATCCGGAGTCGCTATTACCGAATGAATTTCCTACGAAAGTATGCTTTAAATTCTAGGGACGCAAGTTCGACATCGCTATAACCGAAAAGTCGTTACAACCGAGGTCGTTATAAATGAAATCCACTGTAATAACAAAAAAGATCAATAAAATTATATTAATATCGACATAAAATCCTCCCTCCTTCTTACCCGTGAATGTCGTGAGGGACGACTAGGGGATTATAATTTGCTGCGAGACAGGAAAAACTCTAAATAAAACCCTGTGCCAACACGTCTGACCAGTGGGTCAGTTTCCCTCCCGTTGTGGAGGAGGCTCGAGCCCAGTAGTGGCACGTTTATGAGCTGTGATGATGAAGACATACAATTGTTTGTATTTATTAAAATATACCTTCTAGAAAAGCAAGTTTTTGGCTAAAATAAATTTAAAACTGTTTGAAACAAAGGTTGCTTTTTTATTTAATTTTATTTTTTAATTTCAGATTAATTCATCATCATCATCTTGCTCTTATCCCAATTACTTGGGGTCGACGCAATATGTCATCTGTTTTGACATATTGCAAAAAGTTTCGGCAATGACTTTTATGACCGGCCGCCTGCCTGACGTCAACCCTCATTGGGAATGTAATCGATGACCCAAATGGTACCAGATGGAGTTGGTCCGGGTCAATCTAGGGCTCTTAGTCGTCTTTTACGACACCCACGAGCAAAGCAAGGGTTGGTAGTATTCGAAGCCGCTACCACACAGCACATTAATTTCAGATTAATTATACATTTTTTTTTATTTTTACCATAGATATCATATTTAGTACTTTCATTTGATACCTATAACATAGAGGATAAAACTTACTACAAAAAATATAAATCTCCATTTTATGTCGTCCGCCATATTGGATCAAAAATTGTGGCATGTAAAGAATCTTGCATAGTCACGTGACCAAAGGTATGCGTCTATTTTCAGTCTTATAGTTTCAGCTGAAATAGGTGAAATATTTATTGCTGCATTACAGGGTAAGTTAAATAAAAGATTTTTATAAAAAAAAAATACTTTGCATTTTGTCTCGCATACCTGATGGTAAATGATGCTGTCGTAAGGGACCTTTGTTAGGCCACTGCCTACCTTGAAGAAAGTGTGC
Source organism: Lymantria dispar (assembly GCA_032191425.1). Classification (NCBI taxonomy): domain Eukaryota; kingdom Metazoa; phylum Arthropoda; class Insecta; order Lepidoptera; family Erebidae; genus Lymantria; species Lymantria dispar. The sequence goes on along the minus strand of CM063460.1, from coordinate 9,515,394 downwards.
GTGTTATGAGGTTCAGTGATGCTAAAAGCTACTAAAACCAGCACCAAAAAGAAACAGTCGCCATACAACTTTGCTTACCACTATGCATGCCTTAATATTCATTGATTTAACTTTTGCGAGGCAAAATGAAGAATAGTGTCTCAAACGCAGTATTTGTTCCATGTACCTGCAGAATTTGGAATGAACTACCTGCTGCAATCTTCATACGAGCTTTAAGATTTCTTCTCACGGTAGAAGCCTAGTTATAAGTTTGGTACCTATTGCTAAAGTCCATGAGCGACACTATCATTATACATATGTTTTACTTACTCGTTTACCACCATAGGCAATATAAAGAAAATGTAAGAAAATAGACGCTTGAAAAATATATAGAACTAGCAGCACCCTGCGGTTTAACCCGCATAGTTCCCCTCCCCATGGGAATATCGGGATAAATTATAGCTTATGTGTTATTTTTTATTTTTAATTTTATTGCAAGCATTGGCAAACGAGCAAACAGTACACCTGTGTTGCTGCCGCTCATGGACCTTTACAAAGCCGCTGCCTACCGTGAAGAAAGTGAAGGGAGTGTGAATGTGTGCATTGAGGCTCGGTGATACCAAAGGCACCACCAAAACCCTCCACACGCAAACACCCTCAGAAAGTTGGGCTTCCGGCTCTCTCGCTCACCGAACGAAGCGCAGTAACAAAATGCTACTACTCAGACGTCGATTTTCTGCGAGAGCGTGGTACTGCCCCGGACGGACCGGCCCGCGGTTGTAGACAGATAACTGTCGACAGTGTGGTCCTACCACTAGTTGAATTTGTTTTTTTATTTCAGAGTTATTCTGATATGTAAGCTGTATTATTGTGAAATTTTATCAAAATCCATTCAGTAGTTTTTACGTGAAACAGCAACAAACATCCTCATATACTCACAAACTTTCGCGTTTATAATACCTATTAAGTAGGATTTTCTACTAGAGTGAGGTTGTAGGTAAGTACTCTCGGCAAAGCCGGACCATTTATGGCTTTTATTAACTTTGCCGTGTTGTGACGTTCCTACGAATAAATACAATATTCGTGGGTATCATAATGACAGAGCCTTACATTGACCTGGTCCAAATCATTTTATGACGTCTCGTTAACAAATACATTCTCATGAAAGCTTGACGTTAGGCCGGTCATAAAATCATTGCCAAAACTTTTGTAATAAGGGAATAACTCTGAAGAAACGACTCCCACAGGTAATATGGGGGTGTTAAATTGTATTCTTACTCCGTCACCACACGGACTTAAGTTTATATTAAATTGAAATAGAGTTTTATAAGACTTATACATTCGCAGTGTGTGGGTGGCCGTATCACAAACTAATAAATACAATCTACATGAACCTTATATCATTACTTTAGAGGTTATATTCCTTTATAATACTCCACGTAATAAATTAGTTTTAATCATATCGGCCCGATTTGGTATCGCAAATGGTTTTATTATTGTTGTTCGGTACCAAACATTTTTATATTAGTTCAATAATTAAATCCATGTAGGGTAGTTCTGTTTTTTGTGGTTCGCGGTTGGCTCGGAGCCGGCCGCCACTTTCACTTTCACTTTCACTTTGGTGCGCGGATGGCACGGGGCCGGCGCGTCGGCCGGCCCCGGGGTCGTTTTGTTTCCGCCCCTTTTGGGACTAAAGCTGGACTTTTGGTTCGCGGATGGCACGGGGCCGTCGCGTCGGCCGGCCCCGGGGTCGTTTTGTTTCCGCCCTTTTGGTTACTGCACTTTCACTTTCGCTTTGTTCGCGGATCGACTTGCGTTGGAAGTAACGGTCGCGTACGCACATATTTTGTAATTGCTATGTCTTTTGTGGACTAAAGCCGTGAAATCGTGGTATTTGTAATATTGCGCGCCACCCTTTGTTTTGTGTACCGCTTATGTACGCGAGTTAATTAGAATTAAGTATATATTTGTGAACATTAAATTGTGTGTACGAGTAGCAAGCCTGGGTCCTTGAAGTGTACGAGGCCGTTGTCATCACCGCGCTTTTGGATACAAGCTAAGTAACCCCTCAGTTAGTTTCTATTTGTCTGGCCAGACCGAACGCTGAGTTAGGTTACGTTATAGCTACCTCCGCGGTATCTACTCGTAAGTGTTAAAATCTGTTCTTGTACTATCATTTAGGAGAACTTAAAATAGCCTTGCGTAATCGCAAGCCAATGTTATTACCCATTTGGTATCCCTCACTGGCCTGGTGTTCCCTTCCACTGCGCATCCTAGGTCAGTAGGGAACGGTAATGAACATACTTTCTGGTAGCAGAGCGTGGTTCTAGTGAATCTAGTAATTTTGTTTGGTATTGATATCTACAAGTGCCCGTGTTGAAAAATAAATCGATATATAATTACTTGAATTTTACGTATTACGGCCCAGTTTAATAAATAGTCTGGTGTATAAAGATACACATTAAATATTTGTGTGATTGATCATTTGTGTACTTATTGTTATTAGTTATTAAAAATATCATATAAATAAGTTCACTGCAACATTTGAAATTTTGAATATCATTGTTTACTTAATGTGCCACAGAGTAATAAAATAATTTGCGTAGTACATTGTGCCACAGAGTAGTGCAGTCTCGTGATTGAATGAACGAATGAATTGAACTGTATAGACAATTAGTTTAATATTATTTTGCGTTTTGTTTATGGTACTTATACAGACAAATATTAACGTTTCCCTTTGCGCAATAATTTAATTGTTGTTCAATTTTGTAATTTGTATTTTTTGATTGTTGTTTCAATTGGTTGATTTATTTAGTTGATTATATATATATTTTTTTTTTGTTGGAATTTAATTATTTTATTCGATTATTATGGCTGCTTTTGCTAGCGCTAAGGACTCGGCAGGTAAGCTGCGCTCTGAGTTGAGATGGTTCTCGACTGCAACCGCCTTGGTTGATAGGTCTGATCGAAATGAGTCTCTCCTGGATAGGTACAGCAAATTGGATACGCGCTTACAATTTGTTGATGATGTGTACCGTAACTTCAACACAAAAATTTTAGATATTTCTGATGAAGATTACCCACAAACGTATCGTGACTTGGTACACGCGGATTATGACCAGATCATGGATTATGCAGATCGAATCTCACAGCGTGCTAGGGAAATTTCCGCGTCGAAAAGGGGTGAGTCTCCCGCGTCTAGGGATGTGAAACCTTCTACGTCGGGCTTATTGAGTAAACTGCCCACTTTGGACCTGCCGCGTTTTGATGGTCGTTTGGACCAATGGCTAGGTTTCATAAACTTGTTTGAGAGCTTAGTCCACGCGCGTTCTGACTTAGGTTCCGCTCAAAAATTGGCCTACCTGTTCTCCGTGTTGGAAGGTGAGGCGAGAGGTTTAGTTCAGCACCTGGAGATCAATGATGGAAACTACCTAGTGGCACGTAACCTTCTCATAAAGCGTTACCAAAATAAGCGTTGCCTGGCAGATACACACATTGGTCAGCTCTTGGGTCTGCCAGTGGTATCTAGGGTCTCGGCTCTAAGGTCCGACTTATTGAACCCATTGATGATTGCGATCAACGCACTGGAAAGGTTAGACCTTCCGGTGAGCACTTGGTCATATATGCTGGTGCATATTGTTTTGAAAAAGCTTCCTGCGGAACTTAGGGCTCGTTTCGAGCAAAAATATGGAGGTGATGATGCAACTCACTTGCCTGCTTTTGATGACCTTAAGAAGTTTTTGGAAGACGAGTGTAGGATGGTAGACATGACGGTCGTTGACAGGTCATTTGGTCAACAGTTGCCGCGGTCATCGGCTCCGACCCGCAATCACGCCTTTAGAAGGCCAGAGGTTCGTCACCCACCACGTTTTGCTGCTGTACAGTCGCGACCTGAGTGCACCTATTGCAAGTCCCCGAGTCATAAAGTTGCCAGTTGCTCAGATTTTACTGCGCTGCACGTGGCCTCGCGTAGGCGTTTGGCTAAGGCTCGAGGTTGGTGCTTTTCTTGCTTGGGAAACCATTTCCAGCGCGATTGCCCTAATCCTCGCCCATGTACATACTGCGGAGGCCAGCATTTGAAACTTCTTTGTGCGAATAATAATGGGATTGGTCGTGAACATGAACGTCAAGGCTCACCTACGGGTAGTTATGAGCGAAGGCACCGGTATGAAAACCGCAGTTCGAGACCTAGTCGCTCACCCCCGCGCGTCGTAGATTCTGCCGCAGCGAGGCGCCCACGAGGTCAATGCTCGCCGTCATCGGAAGCCCGTGGTAAGAGTGATAACCACGATTCGCGCCCGTATCGTCACGGGCGGGTACCTACCTTTGATGACGCTTCCCGTGAACATGAGAATCACCCGCTGCCTAGACGACACTAGGAACACGGCGCCTGCCCCCGTCATGCACCACCCCCGTTTGAAACCGTACTCCTACCCACTGCTTCTGTAAGGGTCTGGGGACGGACAGGTGCCTCTGTTGTGGTCCGGGCAATTCTGGACACAGGCTCTCAGGGGTGTATAGCGTCTTCTTGGTTGGTGGGGCAGGTACGCCTAAGTATGCGTGATTTTCCTCATGTCACTAGAGGTGTTGGCAACGCAGTTGTGGCCAATGTTGAAGGCCAAGTATTATGTGCGTTCTCTCCTATAAACTCGTCAAGCCCATTGTTTGAGTGTTCAGCCATTGTCATGAACAATATTTTGGGCACCCATCCGGAGAAGCAGTTGTCTCCGTATGCTATTGGTTTAGCGTCGGGTTTGAACTTGGCAGACCCCAAATTTGGTATACCTGGATCGGTCGATTTGTTGCTAGGCGCCGATGTTCTGGGAAACATATTCTTGGGTAGCATTCAGGTCATGCAACCAGGAGGCATGGTAGCCATCCCGACCATATTTGGCTCTGCACTGATGGGACCAGTCCTCACGGATACCCGTCTTGACATTGGCTTGATGGTAGGCTCTGCTCTCTCTGATGCGGTTCAGAGGTTTTGGGAAGTGGAGGAACCACCACAGGCTCCGCGCACTGATCCGGAGCATGAGGAGTGCGAATTGTTTTACAAAAACAATACGAGTCGCCTACGTACTGGTCAGATTATGACTCGATTGCCGTTTCTCGCCGTACGGCCACCACTTGGCATCTCGCGGCCTGCTGCTGAGAAACGACTATTGGCTATGGAGCGCCGAATGGCTCGAGATGCTCTCCTAAAGGAGAAATACATTGATTTTATGCGTGAATATGAGGAGTTGGGACACATGTCTGTGTCGAAATTAGATTGGCAAACAGTGGATCACTTCTTTCTACCGCATCATGCTGTAATTAAGGCATCAAATGGCAAATTGCGTACAGTATTCGATGGTTCTGCGCAAACTTCAACGCGTGTATCGTTGAACAATTGTTTGTATGCTGGTCCTAAATTGATCAAGGATCTCTGTGACGTCATCACTCGGTTTCGTCGACATCAGGTTGTATTTGTGGCTGACATAAGGATGATGTTCAGACAGACGATTATTCACCCGGATGACCGTCGGTATCAGTTGATTCTATGGCGTGAAAGCCCCCAGGATCCCATGGTTGTTTATGAGCTCAATACAAACACGTACGGGTTAAAGTCAAGCCCCTATTTGGCTATACGGTCTCTGTGGGAGCTCGCGGACCTGGAGCGCTTAAAGTTTCCTCGCGCAGCCGCGATTTTGAAAGAGGATTTGTATGTCGATGACATTTGTACTGGTGGACCCTCTGAGAAAGAGGCCATCCTTCTACGGGATGAATTGATAGGCATCTTAGCCACCGCGGGCTATGAGTTACGGAAGTGGATATCCAACTCACCTGCGCTTTTGAAGGGACTTCCGGATGAACATCAGCAAGATCCGCATTTGTTCGAGAATATCGAGAACCCTGCTATGATGACTGTTCTCGGCATTCAGTATAAACCAGCCCCAGACATATTCACTTACAATGTTGACTTAGAGTTGCCGCGCATTTGGACTAAGCGTTTGGTGCTTTCCACGGTTGCAAGAACATTTGATCCAAATGGTTGGATATGTCCCGTCATATTTTGGGCTAAATGCTTTTTACAAAGGCTTTGGATGGCAGGACTAGGCTGGGACGAACCTCTTCGGGGAGCTTTGATGGAAGACTGGACCAAATTTGTATCCTCACTTCCTGCGATCAATGAGGTATCGATCCCTCGTTCTATGCTTCCTCCAGGAAAGTACCAGGCAACTCTGCATGGTTTCTCGGACGCCTCTGAACGGGGTTACGCCACTTGTGTATATTTGCGTACGGTGGGTTCTGACAGCCAAGTGAAGATCTCACTGGTCATGGCGAAGAGCAAGGTGGCACCCCTACGGACTGCTTTGACAATCCCTAAACTTGAATTGGCAGGGGCTACTCTGCTTGTGCGTCTTCTTAATCACGTGTCGAATTTGTTGCGTCATACTGTGAACATTAGCACCACTTACGCGTGGACTGACAGCCAAATTGTTTTGTGCTGGTTAAAGGCTTCAGTTCACACCTTAGAGGTATTTGTAGCGAACCGAGTCTCCCAAATTCAGAAATCTGAGACTCCCTTGATTTGGAGGCATGTGCCTGGTGAGCTTAACCCAGCTGATTGTGCATCTCGGGGTTGTACATCCCCCGCCTTGGTAACGCACTCCCTTTGGTGGGGACCGGAATGGTTATTACGCTCAGAGTCTGAATGGCCACTGACGCCGGTTTTGGACGTAGGTCCGTTGCCTGGATTGCGACTGCTCGCTGTTGAGAGGCGTGCTTGCGTATTCGATCCAAATGTCTTATTGAATCGGTATAGCTCCCTCGATAAATTAGTAAGTGTAACAGCTTGGATTAAGCGCTTCTATTACAACTGTAAGCACTTACGGAACAAAAAATTAGAGGCTTTTCTATCACCACAAGAACGACAGGAGGCTTTTTGCCATTGGATACGTGTGGTACAGGATACATATTTTGAAAGGGAGATTGAAATTTTGAAAGCTGGTAAGGCTAAACTAACAGGAACCTTGCGTATGTTGAGCCCCTTTTTGGACAACACGGGTGTCTTACGTGTTGGAGGTCGCCTCAGAAACTCTAGTCTACCCTACGGTAGTCGGCACCCTATATTGTTACCCAAGCAAGGTCATTTTGTGCAATTGTTGGTGACGGACCGTCACATTAGAAATTCTCACGCTGGCTGTAACGCCTTATTAGCCATATTGCAGCGAGAATTTTGGATTTTGTCTGCTCGAAGAACGATTCGCAGTGTGGTATTTCGTTGCATGCCTTGTTACAGGCTGAAGGCTAGTACCATGCAACCTTTGATGGGTGACCTCCCTTCTGATCGTGTCAGAGAATCGAGGCCGTTCGCCGGTGTAGGCACCGACTTTGCAGGTCCTTTTTTGGTTAAGACTTCAACTCTACGAAACAGTAAAACAGTCAAGGCCTATTTGTGTGTCTTCGTATGTCTGTCAACTAAAGCGGCGCACCTTGAATTAGTGTCATCCCTCTCCACCGAGGCATTTGTTGCGACACTTGATAGATTTGTTTCAAGGAGAGGACTGCCTTCTTTGATACGTTCGGACTGTGGCACAAATTTTAAGGGAACCAATAATTATTTGAAAGATGTACATGATTTTTTAGCCAGCAATCACACAAATATTGGTAATAAACTAACCAGTCGTAGTATAACCTGGAAATTTAGTCCGGCAGCATGCCCACATTGGGGTGGTATTTTCGAAGCCGCAGTTAAGGTTGCTAAAGCACATTTGCGACGAGTTATTGGTGAGTCTGTACTCACATTTGAAGAACTCGCAACTGTGTTTTGTAAGATAGAGGCCGTAATGAACTCGCGACCGTTGTGTCCGATCTCTTCAGACCCGAGTGACTTGGAGGTTCTCACACCGGGTCATTTTTTGATTGGTCAGCCACTTAATGCTTTGCCTGAGTACCCCTTTGTTGATGTGAGACCAAGTCGTCTCTCGCGGTTTGAGTTGGTCCAACAGCTTACTCAAAGCTTTTGGAAGCGTTGGAGCTTAGAATATCTTCATGTTCTCCAGCAGCGCGTTAAGTGGACTGACAAGACTAATCCACCTCGAGTTGGTGACCTCGTTTTGATAAAAGATACCAATTTGCCGCCACTGTGCTGGCGTCGCGGCCGAATTTTAAATTTAGTATATGGCGCAGATAATGTGCCTCGTTTTGCTGAGGTTCAGGTGGACGGTTCGGTACTGAAGAGAGCGGTAGCAACATTGTCCCGTTTACCAATTGATTAGCGGCCAGGTAGACCTGTCCGAGGCGGGTAGATGTTCGGTACCAAACATTTTTATATTAGTTCAATAATTAAATCCATGTAGGGTAGTTCTGTTTTTTGTGGTTCGCGGTTGGCTCGGAGCCGGCCGCCACTTTCACTTTCACTTTCACTTTGGTGCGCGGATGGCACGGGGCCGGCGCGTCGGCCGGCCCCGGGGTCGTTTTGTTTCCGCCCCTTTTGGGACTAAAGCTGGACTTTTGGTTCGCGGATGGCACGGGGCCGTCGCGTCGGCCGGCCCCGGGGTCGTTTTGTTTCCGCCCTTTTGGTTACTGCACTTTCACTTTCGCTTTGTTCGCGGATCGACTTGCGTTGGAAGTAACGGTCGCGTACGCACATATTTTGTAATTGCTATGTCTTTTGTGGACTAAAGCCGTGAAATCGTGGTATTTGTAATATTGCGCGCCACCCTTTGTTTTGTGTACCGCTTATGTACGCGAGTTAATTAGAATTAAGTATATATTTGTGAACATTAAATTGTGTGTACGAGTAGCAAGCCTGGGTCCTTGAAGTGTACGAGGCCGTTGTCATCACCGCGCTTTTGGATACAAGCTAAGTAACCCCTCAGTTAGTTTCTATTTGTCTGGCCAGACCGAACGCTGAGTTAGGTTACGTTATAGCTACCTCCGCGGTATCTACTCGTAAGTGTTAAAATCTGTTCTTGTACTATCATTTAGGAGAACTTAAAATAGCCTTGCGTAATCGCAAGCCAATGTTATTACCCATTTGGTATCCCTCACTGGCCTGGTGTTCCCTTCCACTGCGCATCCTAGGTCAGTAGGGAACGGTAATGAACAATTGTAATAATTCTATCTTTTTATGTGACTTGTATCTCTAAAAAAGCTAAAGTTTTAAGTAGGCAGGTATATACTTGAATAAGTTATGGTGAAATGCTCTGGAATTGTATTTTATCGTAGTTTTATCTTTGTAATTCTAGACTAATTCTGTTACGTTTTCAGCATGGTTTTGCTTTTGAAGTCAAACTGCTTTGTGCCCATGAGGGTAATTTTTTTATGGATGAAACGCAATTTAGCGTCACGAAGATATGCAGCGTGTAGTCGAAGAAGAGGGTGAGAGCGATTGAGACGCACAGTCGCACGAAGCACAGTCATGGGGCGAGAGTATAGAGCAAACGAGTGAGAAAGATCGAGTTTTTTCTTTTTATTTGAATTTTTATTATTTTTTTTATTTAATACTGATAAAAACACATGGAACTAAAGAAGTTTCACTTCTAACATGCATACTTAGTACTCACGCTATATTTTTTTTGTACATGACAGACTCAACTCATTTGCTTGCCCTCATCCCACGCTAAGTGGGGTTGGCACAAAATGTTCTTACCTTCCATAGCCTCCTATCAGCCGTCATACCTGCACTCAACCGTTTTCATACGGATATCTTCATTCACACAGTCAATCCATCTCTTTTTGGGTCTCCCAAGCTTCTTACGTCCATCCACAATCATATCGATAACCCGCCTTATCACATGCCTTTCATCCCTCCTCATCACATGTCCATACCAAGACAATCCCGCGCATTAAGATTTTCCCTATCACTGGTGCTACTTTCAGGCTTTCCCTAATACTGTCCGTGCAAACTAATAAACATTAAAAAAGAAAAATCCATCCCTCTCTGTTTTATGACGGAGTTAGAATACAATTCATCACTTGTCTTGATCGTGGTTGCCATAAAAGACGATTAAAGGATATATTGCAGGTAACATCAATGCAAAGGAAGGAAAACTCGGCATATAAGCGTGGTATAGGGTCAACTGTCCTCCTACTGGGGAGGAGACTCGAGCTCATCAGTGGGACAAGTATGATCTGAAATAATTAGGAATGGAACAATTTTATGTAAAAAGAATAAGAAAAAAGTGAGTTGTCTCTCAGTACGCTTGGCAAATGTGAAATATCGAAATTTGTACAAGTACAGATGCATAAAATAACAGATTATGACAGGAACTAATATGACATAAAGTATTAATAAAATATTACGATTTTTTTCAGGGAACGATGATTTTTGTTCAAGACACATTTATTTTCATCTATACACTATAGGTAATAATTTATTTTGAGCTCACTAGATGGCGTTGTACAAAATTCTAAAACGGGTTATGGTTTCGTTACACAAATGTGTACATATTTCTTTTTTATTTTTTTCATTTTACAAATCCAAGCGTGGCGTTAACGCCACGTCAGTGATCGGGTTCTCTTCCCGCCTATAGTTGTTTCACTTGTTTCACGTGAAAAGCTTGATTTTTCAATAGTTCTCACATTCCAATTTAATGGTAGTTTATTAGATTAATCTACGGTAAAATATATAATTGTCACTAGATTTACTATAGACAAGACAATAGTATCGGGGGTTTATATATAACAAATGATTTTAAATTTGAACGTTAATAACTTTTGAAATATATACTATAAAAGCAGAGAACATATTGTGTCGACCCCAAATAATATGGATAATAACAGGGTGAGTATCAATACCATTTTTGACACCTCATGAACACCACTTAAGTGAGAGAGCCGAAGGCCCAAACCTATCTCGGCAGGGTTAGCGTCCTTCCCATTTAATCCTACAATTACGATATTCAGTAAATTAGAACTACACCCGGTATTACTAAAAGTCCATGAACGGATACCAATTATCAGTTATAACTGCGAAAAAAAGTAGTAAAAGATAAACATTTGCAGTTATTAGAGACGTTACTACTAACTCCTTAGTCATTTGAAACACGCAATGAATAATTACATTTAAATTTATATAATTACTATTCATTTATTTATATGTATGTACTTTGAAGTATTTTGCATGTAACGCGATAGTGAATATTATTACTGCAAAGCGTTGTCTTCAGCTTCATCTCAGCCTAAATGTCTCATTTTTGGTCTCGGGTCTCCTTCTTTATAAGAGACTAGAAAAGCGCCCTCGCTTCGCTTCGGTTTCAGTCGTCTTACCCGCGTAGTTCCCGTTTTCGTAGGAATACAGGGATAAAATATAGCCTATATTACTCAGGGTGAATGTAGCTTTCCAATGGTGAAAGAATTTTTGATAACGGCACTGTAGTTTTTGAGTTTATTCATTACAAAAATACATTCTTTTTTTCTCTTTATAACATTAAGTGTAGAAAATTTAATCTGCTGCCATGCTGCTTAGACATGTTGGTATAAGGTTTTATTTCGAGCTTTTCATGTCTTGCATATATGTTATCTGCTTATTACATCCCTTATTCGTCTTTTGATACCCATTGGCAAGATAGGAGATGCTTAATTGTATTTTTACTCGGTTTACACGGTATTTATTTGAATAATTTGTTTAAATATTAAACTTTTATAATGATTTCTGATGTTTACGCGAGTATTATACATTTCATGGTGGTTTAGTCCACCCGTGACCATGAACGCTGCAAAGTGTTCGAAACGTCGGGTAATCAAAAATCAAATACAAACGCGATAAAATCCGTAAAGTAGTTTTATTTAAAATTAAACTTTTACCCATGGATGTCGTAAAAGATGACTAGGGGATATAATATCTGTACAAAATTGTCAGGAGGGAGAGCACACCGTCCTGCCACCACTGCAGTTGCGATGAGGACACGGCGCAGCACACGCTCGAGGAGTGTGCTGCGTGGGAGGGGGAGCGCCGTGAACTCGTCGCGATTATCGGTGCCAACCTGGTGCTGCCGACCATCGCCAGGGAGATGCTCGACAGCGTCAGGAACTGGGACGCGGTCGCCGCCTTCTGTGAGGCCGTAATCTCACGGAAGGAGGCGGCGGATCGTGTGCGAGTAGAGCGAACCTATTCGGCGACACGTTCCGCCGCCGGCGACTGGGGCGGCGCAGGCGCGAGTATCTGCGCCTAATGCCGCCCTAGCCGAGGCCGCGGGTGATCGGACCGGGGAATTGTCCGTCACCCACGGAGAGGCTGACCGCGCGATGGCGACCGACGTCCCAGTACGTCGAGACGTGAGGTTACCCGAAAGGGTATTCCGTCGGGCCGACCATTGATGACAAGTCACATCTGCTCCGGTGGTCGGCCCAACAAACAACGAGGTGACGTGGGTACGGGTGGGTTATGGTCCCGCGCGCCGTCCTTTCATCGCCCTGGAGGGACAGAACCGCGCGTGCGTTTACCATAGCCCAACCAAAAAAAAAAAAAAAAAAAAGGGGATTTAATATGCACAAAGGGGGATGCTAGTTTTAGGCCCAGAGTGCACACGAAATTGGTTACACTAAAAAGTATATTAATATTTATCTTTGTTCTTCCTTGTATTTATTATTCTGTAAAAGACGGCAATATTTTATCAAAATAATTAAACAAGTCAATGACGAAACTATGTAAAAGAACTTGGAAATACGTACATTGACATAAAAATGATGTCATTATAAAAAAATATATTGAAAGAGTGGATTAATTAAATTAATAATTTGTTATCACTGTATTGTTTAAATCGTTCATTTTTAACAAATATATTCATGATATATTATAATATAAATCTATTACGTCTAATAATAATAATTATTTTCATCTTTACTAGAATTGCATAAAGTGACGTATAATATCGATGTATCGATTTTTTGTATTTATTATGGCAACACCATATAGAAATTTACAGATGCGGTAAATATGGCATTTATGACAGTATTATAGTATTTAGGATGCACGGCATCAAAGTAATATTTTTCCACCGGCTCAATTTTTGGATGATGTTTTATTAGTAGGTATATATTGATCATGAGATTTATGAATAAAGCTGTAAAACTGAAATATATTGATTGTACTCATAAATAATTTGATGATTTTTATAATAATCGATTATTCCAAAAAAATAATCGATTGCTAATCGATTTTTACAATCGATTATCAAAATAATAAATATCGATTATTAATCGATTTTGTATTATTCAAAATTCGATCGAAATTAATCGATTATTCACTGCCAGAAGGTCATCACGATTGTTTCATACTATATTAAAAAATAAAACTAACATTTCCTAAAAAAAGGTCATCATAATCCTGTTGCGAGAAAAATCGATTTTTTTATAATCGATTATTTTTATTTTTTTAAATCGATTATTTTATAATCGATTTATTTTAAAGAACAATAAATCGATTATTTAAAAATCGATTATTTTCCCTCCAAGTCACATCCCTATTCCCACGGACAAGTAAGCGTGACAACAATTGTGTTCTATCCCGGCGACAAAGTAGTGTTCAGCGTTGCCCTCACGCGGTCGGCCTCTCGGCGGACTAATCCTTATTCCGTCTACCCGCTACCTCGGTTAAGGCGATAAGATGGTTTAGTATAAGATTTTATTTCAAGTTTTTCTTCTCTTGCATATTATATTTGTATATTATATCCTTTAGTCGTATTTTACGCCATACATTAGAATGGGGTGGTATTTTTACTTTGTCACAACACGAAAATCGGTTTCATTAGAAAAATCATTATCATTTCATTCCATATAAATCTTACTATTGGGCCTTGGCCTCCTCCACAATATTACAATTTCTTTTGTAAGTACTAAATTTTGAAAATTCACATGAAAATACACATTACATGTATACAATTTCGAAGGGCATCACACTGGAGCATATGTTGTACAAAGTAGATATACAGTTGTATATATTTAAAAGATTATAAAAAAATACAGCCCGCTGAGTTTCTTGCCGGATCTTCACAGTTTGTGGCCGCGTACCGTTCCGGTAGTAGATCATTGGATTGTTTCTAACGATGTATAAATTTGACAATATGTAAGTGCCCTTAAGGGGCTTATGCAGAATAAATGATTTGATTTGATTTGAATGGAAGGGAAATTAACTCAATACACCGCGTTTGTCAGACGTGTAGGCTACAACCTATAGCGTTTTTTGTAACGTTTTCCTGCTCTTGCATATAAATTATCTACATATCACATCCTTTGGTCGTCTTTTACGACACCAACGATTAAGAAAGGGGGTGTTGAACTGTATTTTTACTCCTTCACTAAACGTATTAGGCAAACATTAATGCGAAAATGACTCTGAATCATCACTAAAGTAATGTATAACTCTTTAGCTAACATTGCGATCTTAAATATGCAATTATATTTTTAAATTTGAAAAATCATTGCATCATAATCTCAGCTAATATGTCGCACTGCAGGACTAGAGCTCATCTCCACAGTGGGAACTGAAATGGTAGGGCCGTTATATCACTTTTTTTTATTCGTTATAGTGCCAAACGAGCAAAAATTCCTAAAAGTAAATGTTACTGCCATGGATCTTTGCAATACCAGGGGTACAACCAGATCCGTACAACCGATGCCTACCGTAAGTATGCTTACCACACCGGTCACATGGGTACTATTTTAAGCTTTCTTGCTTTTACAGCAATGTTGGCTATATCCTATACTTGTGTACCTACCTTAGATGTTTTTGACGTGACAACGTCTAATAAATCGCTGAACGCTGGCTGCATGCACGAAAAAGTGTCCCGTTACGCTGATTCAATTTTATTCATAAAAGTATGCAGTCATTTATTTCATCAATGTTTTGTTATGACGTTGTCACGTTAAACTATCGTCCGTAAACCGACTTTACAGACAACCATGTTTTTTTTAACCTACCGTGAGTCTGCTTACCACACTGGTCACACGGATTGGTATAGAATTTATTTCCAGTTTTCTCACTCTTACAGCAATGTTAGCTATATTCCTGTATATCTTAGTCGTTTTTTACCCTAGCGTAAGTCTACTTACCACATTGGTGAGAAAACTGGAACTAAAACCCTATACCAACCCGGTATAGGGTTTTAGTTCCAGTTATCTTACTTTTACAACAACGTGAGCTATATACCTGGGTATCTTAGTCAATTTTGGTATAAATCTTAATCGTATTTTATGTTCATCCAGTAATAAGGAAGGAATTGCGACAATTTTTATTTTTACTCGATAAAAAAATATTGTATCAATTTATATAAAATTTTAAACAGCAATTCTATTAAAACCCCAACAATTATTCACAATTGTTAGTCACGTTTACCACTAAATGGCTTCATCAAATGAAACAAGCATTTTATTTATATATATTTTTTTCACGTAAAATAACAAATATTTCGGGCACGCGAACCATTGCGTACCAAATCGATCCATTCTCTATAATTACGCACTTTTTTTAAATATCGGTATGATAATAAATATTTTGGTTACGTCACTACCGTTGATTGGTATTAAAAAAAAACAGAACTGGTTTTTAGGTTGTAAAATAGGCAATTAAGCTAATGCGTGGTGTAAACGAATGTTTTGAAGTTCGTTTAAAGGTTTGTTCAACGTCTGGCGCCAAGGAGTAGGTCCGATAGTAGGTAGGTACCGACTATTAAAAAAAATACAGATGTTTGACAGCATTCATATTTTATTACTGGAAAGTATATTTTATTAAAATTTATGTTTTATTACTAAAAGGATAACAATATGCTGTCTGCATTCTATAAATTTCGTTAACTTTTTTTTATTAACTTATGAATAAACAAAATTGAAGTAGGTATCTGTTCGTAATATAGTTAAAGTGTCCTCCATGTGGTGACGGAGTAAGAATACAATTCACCACCCCCTTCTCTTGCCCGTGGGTGTCGTAAAAGACGACTAAGGGATTAAATATGCATATAACATCTATGCAAGAGAAAGAAAACTTGAAATAAAATCCTATACCAATATGTTTGATCAGCGTGATACCTATAGGGTAGATCCATTTACCTCCTACAGTGAAGGAGGCTCGAGCCCAGCAGTGGAACGTGTATGAGATGAAATGATTATGAAGTGTCTAACGGCTGGATCGAAGAACCTTACCTACGCTAAAAATCATATCACCTATAAAAAAAATAGGTACCTACTAACTGAATAACTCTTGAATTAAAAATACTATTGTATCATCATTATCACAGGTCATATAAACCCCACTGTTGGGCTCGGACCTACTCCACAATGGAAGGGAAATTGACCTACTATACCACGCTGGTCAGACGTGTTGGTAATAGGATTTTATGTCGACTTTTCATTCTCTTGCATAGACGCCACATGCATATTACCTAATCGTCTTTTATGACACCCACGGGAATGAAAGAGGGTGGTGAATTGTATTCTTACTCCGTCACCTGACGGAATAAAAATACTATTGTATATGCTATTTAAATTGCTACTGCACAGATGGCGTAGTGATTAAGAGACTGACCTACCGTATAAGTGTCGAGGATTCCCAGGCAGGAAAGCTTTGAGCGATCCACAAATTATTGTTCTGATTTTGAATGTAATTTGTATCCGTTAATTAAAGTATGTAAAGTCCCCCGCATTACAAGGATTATTTCCTTAATGCAGAGTGTTGTTTAAAAAATTAGATAATTGAATTGAGCGATACATAGAGGAAATACATTATTATATTAGAACGGAGGTAAGGCAGTCAACCATTTACTTACGGTATATCAATTATATTACATATCTCAAGAAAGAAATGCATACTGGTGTTGGATATAACTCTTCTTACTTCTATGTCTTCGGCTGCCTCTTAAACTTCAACTTGCAACTTACCACAGAAATTCTAATATTGTATTTACACTTGCTTAGCATCTAAACGAGATATCATCAGGACGGTTTTAAATACGCTATTTAAATTTGTCAAGCTGTCGCTGCTCACCTTTAAGGTATTTTTAACCGACTTGAAAAACGGAGGAGGTCGGTCGATGGTATTATGTTTTTTTTTTATGTTTGTTACCTCAGACAGACCTCTCGACTGGATGAACCGATTTTGATGGTTATTTGATTTTTTATGAAAGCTAGTTCACATATTCTATTTTAATTTAGTCTAGTTGAAGCCGGTTCTTTTTGTTAAAGTTATTTTTTATTAATAAGTTTATTGTTAATATGCGTGTAATATCTATGGAAGAGAAAGAAAACTCGAAACAAAATCCTATACCGACACGTCTGACCAGCGTAGTATAATAGGTCAAATTCCCTCCTATAACGGAGGAGACCTGACCTTAAAAGTGGGACGTATGTGGGCTGAAATGATGATGTTGATATTTTTAATATGAAGTGAACGCTGGGGCTTACTTCAGAGTCTTCAAAACTGTAGTAGAACTAGTTATGTGCGTACATATGTATTTTATTTCACGAGTTATTTTAAGTAGGTACACCATTTTTAATATAAATTACCAAATATACAGGTTAACAAATTTTCTCCCCCTCATTGATATCACTTAAATTCACAATACTTATTTGTAACCAAAATATGTTTCAATTTAAATGCGAAGTCCCCTCAAATCTTATAACCGAATTATCCGGATATCTTGAGAAACACTTATTGTACCACCCCTGTTGATTTAAAGCAACCCTGTCGTAGCAAATGTGAAGATACATACTTGTGATAATCGTTTAAGAAATCGGAAAATTCAGTGCGACAAAGTTCTATATTATTGGAGTTCAGTGAGAAAATATTTTTTTATTATTATTATCAACCTGACAAAAATAACTCAAACATTGTATTTCAAATTACTTGTAAATGAAATATATTAGACTCAGATAGACACTCCGTGTGGTAACGGAGTAAGAATACAATTCGCCACTCCCTATCTTCCCCGTGGATGTCGTAAAAGATAACCAAGGGATATAATATGCACATAAGATCTGTGCAAGAGAAGGAAAACTCTAAATAAAACCCTATGCCAACATGTCTTACCAGCACGGTATAGTAGGTTAAATTCCCTTCCATTGTGGAGGAGGCCCGAGCCCAACAGTGGGACGTATGTGGGCTGCGATGATGACGATGATGAAATATATTGTATATACTCCGAGTGGTGATGGAGTAAGAATACAATTCACCAACCCCTTACTTACTACCACTGGTAAGGTACGGTGTTGTGAAAGACAAGTGAGGGATATAACATGCAAATAAAATCCATGCAAGTGAAGGATAACTACGAAATAATACATTATACCAACCCCACCACGCGGTGTGGTGGGAAATTCGTTTTTTCTATTTAGAAATCACTTTTCTATTCGCTTTTTATTGTTAAACAATTTAGAGAGAGGATTATTGAATGTTTAAAATAATAAAAGAGAGTTTTCTAATAGATAGGTAATTCATTATCCTACTCTGAGATTGGATTCGAGCCTCCTCCTCGATAAGAGGGAAATTGTTCTACTAGGTATACCATGCTGGTCAGACATGTTGGTATAGGGTTTTATTTCGAGTTTTCCTTCTCTTGCACAGATGTTATATGCATATTATATCCCTTAGTCATCTTTTACGACATCCACGGGCAAGATAGAGAGTGGTGAATACTATTCTTACTCCGTCACTACAGGAAAAGTCTAAGATTACAGTTATCTATTTATTATTAAAGAGATACTTAGAATGTTAGATCAATGTTCACCCCCACTTTTAGATCCCTTTATCTCTTAAATTATCTACCTTCTATTCAGTCACTTTCTACGAGATCAAAAGGATATTGAAACAATTAAAGAACGGAAAGGCACCGGGATATGCTGGCATTAGAGCTTATCAGAGCTTGTGAGGGCAGGCGATAAGGCAGTTTTAAAAGACAAAATACTACAGAAGCTGTTTATTTCTATTATTCTCGGGTTTGTTATGTCTTAATAAATTAGAAATACATGTCATCCTTGAGCTACGTATCTAAATTTGGCATATAAGCTCTTTCTGAATCCTTCCAAATGCTCAGTGGTAACCTATAGCAGAAAAATTAACATTATATCCACAAATTATAATCTACAAGGACAACAGATTAACAGAGTATTCACTATTCGAGATCTAGGTGTAATACATGACTCTAAACTACTTTTTCAGAAACATATAGATTCTATAATTGCAAAGGCTGCACAAATGTTGTTGGGGCTTGTTATGCGAATATCAGCGGATATGAACGATATAAAAACTTTAAAAATACTCTACTGTACGTTCGTGCGATCTGTACTTAAATACAATAGTCAAGTCTGGAGCCCGAGATACAATACTTATATTTCTCGTATTGAAAATATTCAGCGTAAATTCATAAAATTTTTATGTTACAAAGCCAAACTTAGTTATAATTCTGAGAAATATTTAGAGACATGTGCTAAATTTCATTTATTGCCATTGGTCATACGTCGTCAGATAGCTGATACTGTATATTTGTTAAACATAATTTCATGTAAGATTGACAGTCCCAATCTTCTTTCTAAAATTGAATTTAATATACCAACAAAATCTGTTAGACACCCATCTTCCACCAGCGCCCACCAATTATCGTCAAAATGCATTTCTGTGGCGAGCGGGCAACTATTTGAATCATTGAACTAAAACATTAAACTTTGACCTATTTGTAACTAAGATGGAACCGATAAGACGGATGCTTAGTTTGGAATTTTTTAAAAAATATGTTTAATGTTTCTTTCCCATTTTTGTTTATTTTTTGTTAACTTTTGTTTGCCTATTATCTTTATAATCAGGTCACTTGTTTTTGTATTGCTGCATAAGCGTGGAGACCTATTATTAGCTTTTAGTTTTTATTTGTTCAATTTACAATGTTCTTATTAGCTGTTGGTCTTCGTAATAAAACAAAATAAAATAAACTCATTTGCAAAAAAAACGGGCGGTTTTGATTTTCATTCATATTTAAAAAGATACAATACCAAAAAGGTTTCAATCGTTTGTACACGTTACTGGCCGGTTTTAAAAATGCTGTGGTATTTAAAAAAGTACGTTTTAAATTCAATTTTTCATTTGATGTTCATTTTTACAGAAAACCCCTTTTTATCCTACATTTTTGGCGCGAAGTTCCAGAAGTTAACATCGACTTTCATAACTTTTATTCAATTTTTATCGATTAATTTCATATCCTTGACTGTCAAAGCTTTATTTAATGCTGTTTGGCTGTATCAAAAATGGTAGATAAAGTGGTAAAAGCTACCAAAATTATCGCGCTGCTTGAAGAGGGTTGCAGCCAATGTTTCGTGGCTAGGAGGCTAAATGTTAGTCGCTCGACAGTCCAAAGGACCTGGCAGCGATATCAGGAGACTGGTTCCGTCGAGAGAAGGCCTGGTTCTGGAAGAAAACCATGTACCCAACCACGGGATGATCGTTTTCTTGTGAGTCGCGCATTGAGAAATCGCAAATCTTCGTATGTGGATCTTAAGAACAACCTCCAAGAAGTAAGAAATGTGCATATTAGTCTATGGACGGTCAGGAGGAGGCTTCTCGCTGCCAATATACGCAGTCACCGCCCGGCCCGCGGCCCCAAATTACTCCGTGAGCACAGAGTTCACAGGCTTAGGTTCGCTAGAAATTGTGAATCATGGACTCAAGACGATTGGAATAGGGTTTTGTTCTCTGATGAAGCCAGGATATCTCTGTTCGGTGAAGATCGACGTCGGCGAGTGCTAAGAAGACAAGGAGAACGCTTTGCAGAGGCATGTTTCGAAGAAATCACACCTTATGGTGGGGGCTCTGTTATGTTTTGGGCAGGAATAAATTCAATGGATCGTACAGAGTTAGTCTTCATTGAAAACGGCTCACTGACTGGGCATCGATACATAACGGAAGTTCTAATTTCTCATGCACAACCCGCATTGGCCGCTCTAGGTGAAGACTCGATTTTTATGGACGACAATGCTCGCGCCCACCGATCCCGCGATGTTAATGCGTATGTGCAAGAGGTCGGCATTCGTCGTTTGGATTGGCCAGCTCGAAGTCCCGACCTCAATCCCATAGAGCATGTCTGGGACGTTCTGAAACGGCGTGTGAGATCAGTACACCCGGCTCCGCAGACCATCAGAGAGCTGAAGAATGTGATTACTGCGGAGTGGGAACGTATTCCGCAAGCAAGTATCCGGGATATACTCGCTAGCATGCCCAGACGAATTCAAGCTGTGATTTTAGCTAGAGGGGGTCACACTCGATACTAAACATTTATCTGCTTTTACTTTATTAAAGAAAAACAAACAAAAAAACTTTTTTATTTTTACTTCATGAGCATATGCACTACTAGCGAATATACACTACTAGCGAGGTTTAGCATTATTTCCCATAAATTGTATCTAAATTTTATGAAATACTGATGAAAACGATTATTTTCTTATTAATTTAGCAAATTGTGTGGATAAAACTACCTATAATTATCAAACAAAGAAATATTAACATTTGAAATGGTTCATTGCTTAGGTGCCCGTTTTTTTTGCAAATGAGTTTAAAAAGAGATTAAATAAGGGAAATAATTTGCATATAATTCCTGTCTAATATGCTGCAGTGTCTGAAAACAAAGGTTTATAACCAGTGTGTGTTACCAGCCTTGATATACGGCATTAAAACGTGGTCTCTAAATTTCGGCCACATAAAAAGACTCAAAGTCGCTCAACATGTCATGGAGTGGGCTATGCTGGATAATTCTCTACATGATAAAATCTGGAATACTTACAGAAATTCGTAGAAGAACGGGTGTAACCGACATAGTCTGTAGCAATGAAGCATGACAATGGACTGGCCACATCGCTCGTTGAACCAACCGTTGGGGAAGAAAGGTTTCTGAGTGGCTACCACGAATCGGACAAAGCAGCGCAGGACGACCTCCTACTAGATTGACTGACGACATCTTGAAAGTCGCAGGGAACCGCAATTTAAGCACACGATCGTTCTGAGTGGCATTCTCGCGAGGCCTATGTCCAACAATGGACGTTTATTGGCTGATGGATGGATGGATATAATATTTATGCAAAAGGAGGAAGACTTCAGCGTGACAAAGTAGGTCAATCTTTTTCCTATTGTGGAGGATTCTCTAGCCCAGTGGTAGAGTAAATATGATAATGACAATTGTATGTATTCGAGAAGTCCAATTCTTTTCCTTAGTACAAGTTAACCTTTTAAAAAACTAATAGAAGCATCTGTAAATTTCTGCATTTTCTTTATGGAGTTTTTCCACGCCTCGTTTCTTAGTATTCGTTTGCATTGAGAATTAATGTCATCGATAATATTTACCGAGAAATATTAAAAAAAGTCTCTTTCAGAATTCACGCTGATAATTAAGATATCAGGCGAGTTTTAAAGAAATGCTATTGTTTTAAAACATTCAGTGTTTGAACAATATAGCTACTTAATAATGTATGATTTCAGTATAATTTTTAAATTATGTGAATGCCGTATACTCATTTGACATAAATTATTGATATAATTATCTTTATACCTATGTATAAATCTTCTGTTCGTGTGTTTATAATTAAACTCCTTCTAAACAGCTGCACCGATTTTGATGAGTTTATTTTGTGGTTATTCCAGTCGATATGAGAATAGTTCGAATTAATAATTGGAAACGGTAGGTGGCGCTGCGATCGACATCAAAGACTTTTTACTATTTTACTAATCTTTTACTATTTTTTTAGATTTGAATAGAACAACGTCTGTTGGATCAGCTAGTCGATAATAAATCTGTTATTCATCTCATCATGACAGTCCACATAAATCTCACTGTTGCGTTTGGGCCTTCTCAATAATAGGAGGGAAATAGACTTACTATATCGCACTGGTCAGACGTGTTGGTCCTTTACTAATACCCGTTTGTAAAGTCTCCCCACAATAGAAGGCTTAGTTCCTTATTGCAGGGTTGTTGTCTTCACCTGCGCCTGATGCCGACCTAGCCAAGGTCGCGGGTGGACGGCCCGGGGATTAGTCCTTAGTCCGCCATCCGCAGAGAGGCCGATCGCATGAGGGTGATGCCCTGGCCGGCGAAACTGCAAAGTTGCTGGGGCGTCAAAGGGGACGGTACCCGAAAGAATAACCCGCTGGACCAGCCACGGATGTCAAGGAATCTGTACCTACCAGTGATCGACCCAATGATGACGAGGAGGGAATACGGTAGGGATTGGGCGGGGTGTGTTCAAACAGAAAAAGGGGTCTTAAAAAAATTATTATAATACGGAACCATTATACAGTAAAATGTTTAATATTGACGTTATTTAAAATAGATCTGTTACGTCATTAGTTGCGACGCGGCGCCTGAGGGCCTCAATATTGAATCCCTCTCACTCAACAAATTATTGAAATCTCTTTTTATTATTCCTACATCTTATGGTTTACCGATATTTGAGGACTTTTATTATCCAATGTTGCGATTTTTATTGATTTTTATTGTCATTATCAAATTAAATAGAACTACAATGTATTTTATGTGTGATGACGAAACAGAACACAATAAGAACGTCAAAAAGTACGAAGTAGATTACAATTACTGTAGCGGGTAGATAATTAGAAATATCAAGGTATACTAATACATAAAGCTGAAGAGTTTGTTTGTTTGAATGCGCTAATCTCGGGAACTACTGGTCTGATTTGAAATATTATTTCAGTGTTAGATAGCCCATTTATCGAGGCAGGCTATAGGCTATATATCATCAGTCTAAGACCAACAGTAGCGAAGCACCAATGAAGAATGTTTCTAAATCGGGGTTTTTTTCCTTTTGAGAGCTACCGCTGCCATAAACGCCTAAATTTTCGCAAAAATCTTGTGTGATAGAATCGTATAATTAAAAACATTTTTACCTTCTACGTAAAAAAGTCTTAGGCTTCAGATCGCAGCAGAAGCTAGTCTGTAATAACGATGTTTGGACGTCAGACATCTTAGTCCGCTCGTGAATGAGGCAAGTGTTCGAAACGACAGCAAATAAAAATCAAATACAAACGCGATAAAATCCGTAAAGTAGTTTTATTTCCAATTAGCAACCCGCCCTCGCTTCGCTTCGGTTTCAATCGCTTTACCCGCGGCGTAGTTCCCGTTCCTGTGGGAATACCAGGATAAAATATAGCCTATGTTACTCCCTGATATTATAGCTTTCCATTGGCGAAAGAATTTTTGAAATCGGTTCGGTGGTTTAAGCGTGAAAGCGTTACAAACAAACAAACAAACATCCTTACTTATGCATTTATAATATTAGTATGGATATGTAATACTCGCGTTAACATCAGAAATCATTATAGAATACAACTATTGCCATTCAAAAAAGTTTCTATCTTTTCACCAAATAATCGACACCTGTTATTGGACAAAGGTGTTTTGAAGGGAAGAGGGCATTGAAATTAAAGTCACTCTTGGCAAGTATATTGACAATCATGGTGTTATAAGTTTTCAGTTGGTTTTTACGATTCCCACTGAAATTTAAAGGTTACTGAAAATTGGTCAAAGATGCAGATATCATATTAAAATACCAAACTAACAGACCAGTGTGCGAGGTTTCGATTCCCGCGCAGTACAACACTTTGTGTGATCCTCAAATTGTTGTTCTATGTTTGTATATACCTAATTTGTTTCCATTATATTAGGCAGGTATGTACCTAAAGTACAATACAATATCTATTTTTAGAGCAGATTCTTAACTTAAAAACAATAATAGTCTAATCCTACTAATATGTAAGGAAGAAGACCTTGTCGTCCTCATCATAGCTTTTATACAACCTACTTTGGGCTTGAGCCTAGCGCTCAAGCCTCCTCCGCAATGAGAGAGAAATTCACGTAGGTACCTTGTGGTTGCTGGTCAGACGAATCTGTATAGTGCTTTCTCTGAACTTTCCCGTTTTTTAGATAGATTATTAAAAAAAAAATATTCTTCCTCTTAATGTCTAATACTGTATCTTATAATTTAATTTTAGCAAATAAATTATTCTTATTCTTATGTCTAGTAATGTATCTTATAATGCAATTTTAGCAAATAAATTAATTTATTCTTATATCAAATAGTGTGTCTAGTACCTAATCTAATTTTAGTAAATAAATTGTTGTTATTTTTAGATCTGATCGGGTGATGGACCAATGAAATATTAATTAGATAGTCATAGCGAAGTAGGTACCGAAATGGGCCGATATGGCATACAAGGTCATTGTTGAAAAAGTAAAAAAAAAACTACAATAATATTTTCCTACGAAAATAATATGCTACTTTTTTAAAAGCATTATGATATAATAGGACAGACGTAAACTTGTATCAATTTAAGAAAAATGAATATTTATTTAATTGATTGAATCAGGCGATACATGGCGGTAATCCATTATTATTCTGAAATGAAAGTTACCACTAAGTATTGGGTGTCCCTTCCTTCCTTCCATTTCAGATTATTTATTTGTTTTACAATAGTTGGTGGCTACTCGTCGCCAGATGGCGTATATAAAATTTAATATAATCATTACATTTGATTTTTACTTTCTTATAAATCTTAGTTTTAAAGTGTATTTTTTTTACGATTATCATGTATTTTTTAAACTACTTACCTCGTATTATAAGAACAAAATAAAACTTAAACAAAGTTAGCTGTCCTGAGTTGGCTTTGAGTTAAAAAAGCAATGAATGAGAGACGAATGCATGTAACATAGATGGAATGAACAATAACGAATACCTATCTATGAATGCTAGTCGATGAAAATGGATAAAATAAAGAAGGAGGCAATTGAAAATTTCTGCCTGTGACGGCACAAGTATGTAGATAAGTACGCTGTGAAAGACAGACACTGCAGTAACTATTGTTATTAATAATGTTTTTAGTTAGGTATATCTAAAGCCTTCGAGTTAGGGAAAAGTCATTGAAACTAAAACAGAAAAGAAAAGAAAATCTATTATGTGATGTAGGGCAGGATCAGAAACAGAATAATCATCATCATCCCCATCTCAGCCCATATACGTCCCACTATTGGGCTTGGGACTCCCCCACTATGGGAGGGAAATTGACTTACTATACCGCATTGGTCAGACGTTGGCATAGGGTTTTGTTTCGAGTTTTCTTTGCATAGATGATATATGCATATATCCCTTTTCTTTATGGGTGGGCTATGGTAAGCGCACGCGCAGTCCAGTCCATCCGGGGCGATGAAAGGACGGCGCGCGGGACCATAACCCACCCGTACCCACGTCACCTCGTTGTTGGGCCGACCACCGGAGCAGATATGACTTGTCGTCAGTGGTCGGCCTGACGGAATACCCTTTCGGGTAACCTCACCTCTCGACGTCCTGGGACGTTGGTCGCCGTCGCGCGGTCAGCCTCTCTGCGGGTGACGGACAATTCCCCGGTCCGATCACCCGCGGCCTCGGCTAGGGATGCATATATCCCTTAGTCGTCTTTTACGACAATCACTGGCAAGAATGGGGGTGGTGAATTATATTCCTACTGCGTCACCACAAAAAAGAGAATAATACCTTTTAATAATAATATATAGGTATGAACGAAGATAAGGCAAACTCGATATGAAATACAATTCGATCAAACTCTCTAGCCCGCGAATGTATATCCAACAAAGAGATTTAGGTAAGTATACCTATGGGCTGAGAAGAACAGATTACACACCTAATAACTAATCTCAGCTCATTCACGTACCACTGGCCTTAAGTCTTCTCGGCAATGGGAGGGAATTCGACCTACCCCCTATACCGTGATGATCAGACGTATTGGTAGGTATAGCATTTTATTAGAGCAGCGGCACGGGATGCTCTCCTTCAGACTGGTGCAGGTGTTGACGGGGCACAGTAGCTTCGCCACATACCTGCATACGATCGTGAGGAGAGAGAGTACACCGTCCTGCCACCACTGCGATTGCGACAAGGACACGGCGCAGCATAGGCTCGAGATGTGTGCCGCGTGGGCAGAGCAGCGTCGTGATCTCGTCGCAATCATCGGTGCTGACCTGACGCTGCAGGAAATGGGACGCGGTCGCAGCCTTCTGCGTAGAGTCAGAAGTCTTGCGGAAGGAGGCGACGGAGCTTGTGCTTGAAGAACATCTCCTCGATGACGCGAACCGCCGCCGGCGACTGGGGCGACGCAAGCGTGAATACCTGCGTCTGATGCCGCCCTAGCCGAGACCGCGGATGACTGGACCGGGGACTTACTTACGTACTCCTCAAGGGGTATTCCGTCGGGCCAACCACTGACGACAAGTCACTCTGCACCGGTGGTCGGTCCAACGATGAAGACGACGTATTACGGGTGGGTTACGGGGCTGTGCGCGCCACCCCTCTGTCGCCCCGGACAGAGCGGGGCGACAGATGCGCTCACCGTAGCCCACTCCAAAAAAAGGTACCTATTGCATTTTATGTGGAGTTTGCCTTCCCTTGCATGATTTCTGTATTTTCTTAATCGTCTTTTACGACACCCCACATATAAGATAGAGGGTAGAGAATTGTATTTTTCTTTCGTCACCACACGAAGAAACTTATCTCAATACTGGCGAATACATATATGTTTTTTTTTTAGAAGGCTCTACAGCCTGCACTAAAGAAAGAATTCTTGTAATGCGGGAGACTTAAGAGTGGTAGGACCACACTGTCGACAGTTATCTGTCTACAGCCGCGGGCCGGTCCGTCCGAGGCAGTACCACACTCTCGCAGAAAATCGACGTCTGAGTAGTAGCGATTTGTTACTGCGCTTCGTTCGGTGAGCGAGAGAGCCGGATGCCCAGCTTTCTGAGGGTGTTTGCGTGTAGAGGGTTTTGGTGGTGCCCTTGGTATCATCGAGCCTCAATGCACGCATTCACACTCCCTTCACTTTCTTCGCGGTAGGCAACGGCCTTGTAAAGGTCCATGAGCGGCAGCAACACTTACCATCAGGTGTACTGTTTGCTCGTTTGCCACCGTTTGCAATAAAAAAATAAATAAATAAATAAGACTTTAGAAACATATCATATAATAAACGGACACACATTACATCCAGACTCTGAACAACAATTTGTAGATCACACAATGTTTTCTCCCGGGTGGAATTCGGACCCCCGACACTGGTGCTGTAGGTCGCTATTTTAAATACTACACCATACACAGTTCGTATCTAACCCGCTTTATTTGAAAAAACAATTCAACTTAAACGATATTGAAATGCGTCTCGTAATCCCTTACAATGTATACATAAGATAATTAAGTTAATTGTGTCTTACTTGTTTAAGATTGTGAATCAGATAAGACTATTAAGCTTACTATGTTTGTATAACTTTTTATTTCTTTTATCGCGTTAGGGAAAAATATCATCATTATCTCAGCTCATGTATGTCCCACTATTGGGCTCGAACCTCCTTCACAATACGAGTCATATTGACCTACTAAACCACACTGGTCAGATGTTTTCATATACGGTTTCATTTCGAGTATTTCTTCTCTTGCGTGGATGTTATACGTACGGGCAAGATAGGTGGCTAATTGTATTCTTACTCCGTCATCACACGGAGGAAAAATGATGTGTGGTAATTTTTACGTGACGCGCGAACACCGTCACGAAAAACTGACACTTTAAAGTTACTCAACATTTTTTACGATACCGGGCACACATCTTCACAAATGTCAACTAGATAATAAAACTTTCAATGTATTCAGTATTTATTTTTCTATTATTAGTGACGTTTTTAGGGTTCCGTACCCGAGTAAAAACGGAACCCTATTACTAAGACTTCGCTGTCTGCCCGTCTATCTGTCTATCACCAGGCTGTATCTCAAGAACCGCGATAGCTAGACAGTTAAATTTTTTACGAATTATGTATTTCTATTGCCGCTATAACAACGAATATTAAAAACAAAATAAATATTTAAGGGGGGCTCCCATACAATAAACGCGATTTTTTCGTCCTTTTATAGATAATGGTACGGAACCCTTCGTGCGTGACTCCGGCTCGCACTTAGCCGGTTTATTCTGCACACGTAGGATAACGGGAAGGATAACATTTTTAGAATAATTTTTATCTTGTTACGCCAAAGTATAACTCTTTATGTCCATATATAAGTACACACAAACACTTTTGTGCCTGTTCTTAAGGATAAGTTATATACCTATCTCCCTTGTGGTGACGGAGTAAGAATACAATTCATCACCCCTATTCTTAGCCGTGGGTATCGTAAGACGACTGAGGGGTTACGACATGGAGATAAAATCTATACAAGAAAGGACACTCGAAGTAAAACCCAATTCGATTAGGTAGGTCGATTTCTTTCTCATTAGGGAAGGCTCGAGCCCAGTAGTGGAATGTATGTTAGCCGTGAGGATGTGGAGGTTATAGGTATATTGATTTCTGATGTTTACGCGAGTAGGTATTACACAATAAAACTTGTAAATTAAACACTTTACAGCGTTCATGGTCACGGGCGGATAAAAAAGTCGGGCAATCAAAAATCTTTAAAAATGTTCTATTTACAAAGTTATGTATTGTTATTGATAGGTATATAGTCAATTTTAATATTTTTACCTTAAATTAATATAAAAAATTACCACCGCGCTATGTGACCGTCACTGAGAAGATCCGCGCGAAAGTCAACGAGTTTGTCTAATATTTATGTTTTTTTACCGATTTCTTTTTTATAAAATTGTATAGATACAATAGATTTATTTAATACATATTAGCTTTTAATGTGCGGATACCTTTCGTATTAAAATATAATATAATTTACAAATGAAAGTAATATAAAAGATTCTGGCTAGACAAGAATTCAAAAGCGGGACCCGATCATGAATTAATTGTAAAAGCAGCCATATTTTTTTTCAACCACCTTGGTGGTAAAGGAGAGGCCTATTCCACGTAGTTTAGGTACTGAATACCTATCTAAACCTTATACGGTTAATTATTGTCGGTGTGGTAACGAAATAAGAATACAATTCACGACTCCCTATCCTGCCCGTGGATGTCGTAAAATACGACCGAGATAAATTTGAAACAAAACCAATACAAATCCGTCTGACCAGCATGATATAGTAAGGTCAATTTCCCTCCTATTGTGGAGGAGACTCGATCCCAGCAGTGAGAAGTGCGCGAGCTGGAATGATGATACGAATTAAGATCTTTTCCAGTTATTGGTTCCAAATATTGTGTATAAATCAGACTTAGAGCAAAGATTTTCTAAATTATTATAATCTTACAAACAAAGTTATATCTACAAAGTTCATACATCGGAATATGTAAAATTAGCTAGTTTGTTGAAATCACGCTCACAATCCGATAGACTTTGCCAAATCGTGATAACTCGTTTTCATTTCGTACATAGATACCCAAGTTACTATCTACCCGTATAATATTTAGTGATTGCGAAAGATAAGGCATCTTCCCGTGAAGCGATTATCTTATCAAACTTATTCCTGTATACCTGTTGTTTTTGAGTTTCGAAACACGAGTTTGAATTATTGACTTTTTAAAAGATTATCCTCGGATTTATTATAAAGAAACAGTTCCATTAGGTATACATAGTTTAAGTAATTTAACAGAAAACGGCATGTGTTTTATCGCAAAGAAATAGCTATCAATTACGTATATAAATCACCGCATCAGCCTCACACAGAGACCAACAAAACTTTCATGGCTCGGCTTGGTGGTCACCTCTAGCGGCGTCGCATTAAAGATACACGGAGCGCGTAACGAGTTCAAATTGATGAACGGAAACGTGTCCAATTAGAAGCGTCGGCGGTAGTGGGAGCGGAGGCGGGCGCGGACGCAGACGCAGACGCGGACACGATGTCCCCGCATTAACAAGATTAGCGGAGCGAGGCGCGGACACCTCGCGCGCGACGAAAAAACAACGCGTCGTGTCGCGGGGCGGGGCCGCCGGCGCGCAGTGGGCGTCGAGCGGGGCGCCGCGGGTGTGCGGGGCCGCGGGGGGCGGGTGTACGGAGGTGTCGCGCCGGCCACCGTCGCACAGTCGCGTGACGCCCGCCGCGCGTGAGTGTCGCGCTCGCGCCCGGCCACGCTTACGGAGGGTGCATGTGCGGGCGCTCGCGCCGCTGGAGCCGTCGGTCCCGCCGGCCGTGGAGCGCGCGCCGTGGGCCCCGGGCGGCGCGGGCATGCGCTTCGAGGGCGCGGAGCGGTTCCACCCGCTGCTGGCGCCGCGCCCGAGCGACTTCTCGGTGTCGGCGCTGCTGACGGGCGCGCTGCCTCCGCCGCCGTATCTACCGGCCGCGCTGGCCGCTGCCGCCGCGCTCTCCGCGCCTTGCCCGCTGCTGAAGCCACCACCGCCGTATGCGCCTCTACCTCCAGACGACGATGGTGTACTAGACGATCCCAAGGTCACACTCGAGGGCAAGGACCTCTGGGAGAAGTTCCACAAGCTCGGCACCGAGATGGTGATCACCAAGAGTGGCAGGTCAGTCCTGTGCGACCGCGTGATAACGTGCCTATATGTGTTGTGTGTGATATGAACCGACCGCGATGCCGCCACGGTAAGTTGTGCTATGCCGATACAACAACGACGATAATATCAACTTGTTTACAAGCAAACATTTAATAACAAAAAACTTAATATTTCTTCAACTATCTTTAACATTCTTTTAAAGCGAGACGTCTTTTCAAAAACGAATTATAATAATGTTCAATGTATTCAAAAAGAAATAGCTCATCATTTGTTTACCAAAATAATATTACGAGTTAGAACCTTCGCTCAACGAGAGTCTTTTACTGTAATGAGCCACACATTCTGGAGTGAAATCAAATATCAAAATAATTAGTACGAAATTCATTGAAAGCATTCGTCGTTTATTTGAGAAATTCGACTCAAGAGTCACGCTCTTACGCTACATAGTTCGAATACTTGCCACCAAAGCCAAATATAATTATTATGAATGCAGTTAATTAGATTTTTTTTGAAAGGAACTTTACATTCTGTTATGTATGCCACATGTCTTGCATATTTAACTGAAACGTGATTCGTTACAAACTAAATACTCGTATAATAAATAAAATCATATCAAAACTTCAATTTATTTTCTTGTCAATTTCTCATTTCTTTCGATAATGGATGACGTTGCGACGCAAGGATTGCTATAACATAGGCGTATTTTTCGCCAAAACCATTCCGTCGGTACACGTTGTCGCATTAATTAAAAACTATAAATAAAAATCCATGTTTTATTCTAGTTATTTTTCAGAATTTACGAGATAAAATTAGTGAACATTAAAATGATCCATAGATTATAAAATACAAAAGTGAAATATTCAAATATTTTTTCTTAAATTTATAAAGAACTCTTTCCTCTGAGGCAAAGGAAACAATGTTTTTTTTTTATAAACTTTTATATACTTTTATATAGATTAGTGAATATTAACCAGCGTCATTTTAAGATTTTTTTTAAACACATTTTTGATGTGTAATAAATAAAATCATCATTCAACAATATTGTTTTATGCGCATGGAATTAATGATTTACAATATAAAAAAACGTTTAACCGTAAATATGTTATAATACTCAAACAAAATACATATGACAGGTAATACAGAAAGATTATGCAAATAAAACAACCTTTTAATAAATGGTATGCATAATATTGTCGGTTTGTAAGACGCGAAGATGAAAGCATAAGTTTTTTTGATAATAAATGTTTCTTTTTTTTAAATTTAAACGTATATAGGTACTTCAAAATTTATAACAGTTTTTTTTTATTTAGACGTAGGTATTATTAAGAAAAATGAAAGTGGATCTAGAAATAGCCTAAATGTATCTAAATAGGTATTCAATTAGCTATTAAAATTTATATTCTTATATGTACTTAGTCTTAATTTCTTTTTCTTAGCTTATTTGGAGAATACTATATACCTATATGTGACAGTCACAATAGAATGGTAATTGGCCTATTATATCAAACCAGTTAAGCGGGTGTATGTTAGATAAGTCCGTAGCCGTGTAGTGACGGAATCCGTGTGCTGACGGAATAAGAATACAATTCACCACTCCCTATCTTGCCCGTGGATGTCGTAAAAGACGACTATGGGTTATAATACGCATATAACATCTATGCAAAAGAAGGAACGCTCGAAATAAAACCCTATCTATACCAACCTGTCTGACCAGCTTAGTATAGTAAGGTAAATTTCCTTCCCATTGTGGAGGAGGCTCGAGCCCAACAGTGGGACGTATATAAGCTGAAATGATGATGATGATGATGGTTAGATAGGTGTCTATTTATGACCCTTATCCGTCTCTTATGGTCACCACGCAGTTCTCATCTTAGTTTACCTACCCATAGACAAAGACCTCTGACTATGGCTACATATTGTGGCACAAATGCCAATTGAAATTTCCTTTTATGTATCATATAATTTGTAGGTTATTTATAAACTAAAAGAATGCTTAAAATCATTTTGTCCTTATATAAAACAATATATAGGTATAGTAGCGTAGTTTTTTTATTGGCCTACTAACGCCTAAAAGTGGAAAAAGGGCCTATTACTGTCATAACCTAAAAAAAATAAGTCGCCGTCGAAAAGTTGTAGCCTAATTGTATCTAGTGTGTTAATTTCAACACCTCTATATTTCATAGTTACTAAATATGTAATAAAATTTTGTAACATGATCATAGTTGACAAATTTATTGACTTTAATGGCGGCACGCGAAATTTTTCTATGCTCCATGTTGTCTAATAAACATTGAAACATATGAAATATAATATTATTTTAAGGCTTTTATCGCGTTTAATCGAATTTAATTTTATTAAATTTTGGATACTTTTGGATATTAATGCTACGGGAGAGATAAATAAGATAAAAACTCGCCAAAATTCGTAAAAATAGGTATAATGAATATGCCTATATTGAACTGAACATAAAGTTTTCTTATGGCATTAACGTGAAAAGTAGAAATGAAAATTAAAAACAACTGTTTAGTTAGTTTGACCTGTCTGTGCGGTGACAGGGTGAGAATACAATTCACCACTCCCTTTCTTACCCGTGGATGTCGTAAAAGACAACTAAGGGTTGTCTAATATGCAGCTAATATCATTGCAAAAAAAGGGAAAATCGACATAAAGGCCTATACAAAAACGTTTGTCTAGCGTGGTATAGGTAATAGATGAATTTCTCTCCAATTGTGAAGGCGGGCCGAATCCAATAGTGGCAAATATATGGACTGAGATTATGATGGTGATAACCATTTTGTTAAGTAGGTATTTGATATATAGATTTATAATAATGTCTGAAGGCAGCGAATAGTTACATTTTTAAATTAAATATTTGAAAGAGAACGTAACTGTGATAACTACTAGCAATACCAATCGTTTTCTCAATTAATATGAGGTAGGCTGGATTTGCCGTGTGGTGATGGAGTTAGAATACAGTTCACTACGCCTCTCTTATCCAGGGGTGTCGTAAAAGACGACTAAAGGATATGCAGATAATATCTATGCAAGAAAATGAAAACTCGACATAAAACCCTATGCCAACAGCGCACAGCCCTCTAACAAGCGCGGTATTTATGCCTTAAAAAAAGTTATGTAACACTAAATCAAATGATAAAATATAATAATAACTGGAGAGTTGTGGTGAAGTTGACGGTGTAGATCCCCCAAAGAATAACCTGCCAGACTGGCAGAGCCAAGAAAGTCCTTTTTAAAGCCAGCACGATAGACGGAGAGGGAGAAATGGGGCGGGTTATGAGGCTACACGCTTAAGTGGCGCGTGGTCTAGAGTGAGAATACAATACACCATCCTTCCTTTCCTTCCTTCTCCATAGGTGTTGTAAAAGACGTATGATGGATTATAATATGCATATATATATATATGCAGGTGAAGAAAAAACTGAAATAAAACTCTATATCAACCCGTCTTTTCAGCGTGGTATAGCAGGTCACTTTCCCTTCTACTGTAGAGTAGCTTGTGCCCAGCAGTGGGACATATATAAGCTATGATAATGATGATCATGGGTGTCATAAAAGAAGATTAAAAGGTTGTAATGTATTTTTTTTATTGCAAACGGTGGCAAACTAGCAAACAGTACACCAAATTGTAAGTGTTACTGCCGCTCATGGACCTTTGCAAGGTCACTGCTTACAGCGAAAAAAGTGAAGGAAGTGTGAATGCGTGCATTAAGGTTCGGTGGTACTAAAGGCATCACTAAAACCCACCACACATAAACACCCTCAGAAAGTTGGGCTTTCGGCTCTCTCGCTTACCGAACGCAGTAACAAATTGCTACTACTCAGACGTCAAATTTCTGCTCAGTGTGGTACTACCCCGGTCGGACCCAGCCTCCGGCTGCAAACAGGCAACTAACTGTCAATAGTGAGGTCCTACCACTATAGTAAATCTTATATCTTTAAACGAGCAATTCTTGTATATGTATATATATATATATATTCTCGGATATATATTCTAGGATCTCGGAAACGGCTCCACGATTTTATTGAAACTTAGCATACTAGAGGTTTCGGGTCCATAAAATCGATCTAGCTAGGTTTTATTTATAGAAAATGTTGTTTTGTCCGTGTTTTTAGCAAAAAAATACAATGACATTAAATTTTAAAAGAAAATGAATTCAAATTTCGTTGTCAACGTCATGAGTTACGATAGCTCAATTGGGAAGTTGACAGATTCTAATTTTGGTTTTTTTGGCATTCAAACAGCGTCGGTTCGAATCTCGGTGTTATTATTATTCTCTTTTTGTAATTTTTTATATATTTTTCATTATTTATTTTTTATTTTCTATTAACATATATCTAAATAAATTCGATAAAAATTTTCCGAGCGTAGCTCGGTCAACCAGATATTATAACATCTATATGAAAGAAAGACAGCTAAATAGAAACTTATACCTACCCATCTGACCAACGTGCTGTTATCGGTTAATTTTCTTTCTATTTTGGAGAAAGCTCAAGCCCATTAGGACCTTTGGAAACTGAAATGATGATGATAATGATTTGTTTTTAATAGTAGATTTAATTATTTAATTATTCAATATATTGTTAATTTCCGTGTGGTGACGGAATAAGAATACAATTCACCACTCCCTATCTTGCACGTGGATGTCGTAAAAGATAATAAAGGGATATAATATGCATATAGCATCTGTGCAAGAGAAGGAAAACTCAAAATAAAACCCTATACTAACATATCTGACCAGCATGTTATAGTAAGGTTAATTAACCTCCTATTGTAGAGGAGGCTCGTGCCCAGCCGTGGGACGTTTATAAACTGAGACGACGTCACAACGCTGATCAGACGCGTTGGCATAGTGTTATATGTCGAGCTTTCCTTCTTCTGCATATATTATGCCTTCGTCGTCTTTTACGACACCCACGGATAAGAGAGAGGATGGTGAATTGTATTCTTACTCCGTCACCACACGGAAAACATACCTAATTAACGGACACAAATTATAATCGAACTTGTATGAGATGTCATTATTTAGACCACTGATTCTATTTTTATATAAATATCTTTGGATCGCACACGCCATAAATTCAATAACATTTTTTCACCTCCGTCCGTCTGAACGAAATTAAACATGACCAATCTAAAAGATTTGCCGTAAAATCGGTTCGTTTTAATGAAGCATCGCTTCAACATCTAATCGCTTATCTACCTATTATTTTAAACGCTCTGACTAAGGCGTTAATGGATACTAAAGCTAAATTTGCATTTACCAAAGTATCGTCAGGAGAATATCGTCGCGACACCATTTTCGTACTATTTTCGAGCTACATATTTCCTTAGCGTCTTTAAAAGAAAATGCGGGACAATCTTTAGAGACTGCCGATAGAAGTGAAAACTAAGTAACGTTTTTTTGCACTTTTTTTTTAAATCAATAATGGCAACATGTAGGTAGGTACTTGAAATATTCACAAAATACTTAATTGTCTATTTACTTTATATATATAATGGTACGGAACCCTTCGTGAGCGACTCCGACTCGCACTTAACCGGTTTTTATTTTATTATTTTAGTTTGGGTTGGGTACTGTGTGGTAGCGGCTTCGAATACTACCAACCCTTGCTTTGCTCGTGGGTGTCGTAAAAGACAACTAAGAGCCCTAGATTGACCCGGCCCAACTCCATCTGGTACCATTTGGGTCAACGATTACATTCCCAAGGAGGGTTGACGTCAGGCAGGCAGTCGGTCATAAAAGTCATTGACGAAACTTTTTGCAATATGTAAAAACAGATGACATATAGCGTCGGCCCCAAGTAATTGGGATAAGAGCAAGATGATGATTTTAGTTTGGGTTGGGGGTTATTCAAAATTTTCAATTTTATTTACACAATAGTGCGGTTTGCTATAAATAATTTATCCCAAAATTTATGATTGCGGAAGAGACTATCGTTATTGCACAGGTTTTACCCGTCATCCTATGTACGTGTATTAATTCGCATAAATGTCAGAATTCATTATTATAACGATTCTTAGGCTTTCCTAATTGGTTGTTTTAATTTATTATGTAAATACCTATTATGGCGTATTACGAGAATCATAAGAAAACCGGCCTCGGCACTTGGACATAGAATATTTAAATTACCTACGTATTATTGCAATTTTTTTTTTCCTTTCTTACTTTTTTTATTTATTAGAATGTTCCATTCAACGGTTTTAGTATCCGGTAATAGTGAGAATATATTATTGGACTTTTTTCTGCAGTTGTCGATTTGCCGTCTGATGACGGAGTAAGAACACAATTTACCACTCCCTATCTCACTCAAGGATAGCCTAAAAGACGACTAGGGGATATAATATGCATGTAACATCTGTGCAAGAAGGAAAACTTAAAAAAAAACCCTATACCAATATGTTTGACCCGCATGGTATAGTAATCTCAATGATGAGGAGGCTCGAGCCCAGAAGTGTGAAGTGTACGACTTGAGATGAAGACGACGGTATCCCTTAGTCGTCTTTTACGACACCCATGGGCAAGATGAGGGGCGGTGAAGAGTATTCCACGGTCAGATAATGTGCCATTTAAAATAAAAAAATATTTACTTTTATATTCTATTAGCGATAAAATTATTTATTTTGATAGAAATTAAATTAATATCTCTATTTCTTGTGTACGTGTGTATGTCACTGAAATCCTCCTAAACGGCTGGACCGATGTTGATGACATTATTTGTGTATGTTTAAGGGGATTCCAGAATAGTTTAGATTTACAATTGGACCTGGTAGTTGGCGCTGCTGTCGATTTATTTGTACAATATATATAATATAATAAAACTTGCATTGTAAATACAGTAGGTATTCAAATTAAAACGTATTTATGGATTAATTTTGTGATGGCTACCACAAATAAATAACTAACTATATGATTTCGCATTTTTATTGTTAACTTGAAGAAGAACAAGAAGAAAAACAATTAGGTACCATCATCATAACAGCTTTGTCGTGTGGTGACGGAGTTAGAATACAATTCACCACTCTCTATCTTGCCCGTTGATGTCGTAAAAAACGACTAAGGGATATAATATGTACCGACGTCCTCCCCGAGGGGGGACGTCGGTCGATGGGAGGGTACCCCAAACAGAGGGTATTCCGTCGGGCCGACCACTGATAACAAGTAACCCTGCTCCAGTGGTCGGCCCAACGACGAAGGCGACGTGGTGTTCGGTTGGGTTGCGGGTGTGCGTGCTTACGCCCCTCTGTCGCCCTGGACGGAGTGGTGCGAGGAGAGCGCCGACCGCAGCCCACCTCAAAAAAAAAATTGAGATAATATGCATATAACGTCTATGCAAGAGAAGAAATCTCGAAATCCTTATACCAACCTGTCTGACCAGCATGGTATAGTAAGATCAATTTCCCTCCTATTGTAGAGGAGGCTCGAGCCCAACAGTGGGACATATACAGGCTGAAATGATGATGATGATCATAACAGCTTATATACTTCCAATTGTTGGGCTTCTTTATATTGAGAGGAAAATTGACCCACTATACCAGGCTGTTCAGTTGTGTTGGTATAATGTTTCATTTCGAGTTTTCCATCGCATAGACGTTATTCCGTGTGGTGGCGGAATAAGAATACAATTCACCACCCCCTATCTTACCCGTGGGTGATCGTACGAGACGACTAAGGGATATAAAACGCATATAACATCTATGCGAGAGAAAGAAAACTCGAAATAAAACCCTATACCAACACGTCTGACCAGCGTGGTATAGTAGATCAATTACCCTTCCATTATGGAGGAGGCCTGAGCCCAATAGTGGGACGTAGGTATATGGGCTGAGATGATGATGAGACGTTATTTGCAATGATCTTTATGTCGACTTTTATGACGACCAATATAATTTTAGGTATATTATAATGAAAATCTTTAATATTTATTAATTACACAATTTTAGTAACTATCTATAGAGCCTACGGACTTATAATTAGCTAGACATGTTAACTGCTTGTAAGTTAATTAACTTTGAAACAGGTTCTCGAAAATATAGAGCTGACTTTGTAATTTTCAAGTCAGATAGGAGTTTTTATTTATCATTATAGCCTATATAGGCTTCGAAATATATATCCCAGCTTTGTACTCTAAGCTGAGTAGGTACTCGTGCCCAAACTGGGTTTATATTACAAGAAAATTCGGTATCTTTGAAACCTTTAGTTGATTTTGGAACTTCCACGGGCAAGTAAAGGGTGGCGACAATTACAATCTTATACCGTCATCTTATTCGTTTTTTACACCCACGGGCAAATAGGGGGCGGTGAATTGTATTCTTACTCCATCACCACACGAAGTAGGTACCTTTAATTCCTAGACATTAATATATTATGGAATTATTTCTCTACAAGTTTCAATGAAAATCTCAAGAAATCATATGGTTAGTTATATATTTGTTGTCGCCATTATAGATGAAGACAAACTCCGTGTGGCGACGGTGTAAGAATACAATTCACCACCCCTTAACCTGGTCGTGGATGTCATAAACGATAAAAAGATATAATATGCATAAAATATCTCTAGGCAAGAGAAGGAAAATTCGAAAGAAAACCCTTTATCATCAGGTCTAACGAGCGTGGTATAGTAGGTCTAATTCCCCCATATTATTGAGGAGCCTCGAGCCCAGCAGTAGGGACGTACACGAGCTGATATGAGTGAATGAAGAATAGTCAAAATAGTACCTAATCCGTAAATTCATTTTAATTCGAAAACCTACTATATTTATTACTGAGAGTGGTAGGACCACACTGTCGACAGTTATCTGTCTACAGCCGCGGGCTGGTCCGTCCGGGGTAGTACCACACTCTCGCAGAAAATCGACGTCTGAGTAGTAGCGATTTGTTATTGCGCTTCGTTTGGTGAGCGAGAGAGCCGGAAGCCCAACTTTCTGAGGGTGTTTGCGTGTGGAGGGTTTGGTGGTGCCCTTGGTATCACCGAGCCTCAACGCACGCATTCAAACGCCCTTCACTTTCTTCACGGTAGGCAGCGGCCTTGTAAAGGTCCATGAGCGTCAACAACACTTACCATCAGGTGTACTGTTTGCTCGTTTGTCACCGTTTGTTATAAAAAAAAAAATTACAATGCAGTGGTAAATTGAATTCTTACTCCGTTACCATACGGAAGGCTGAAACTACATGAAAATAAAGCAGAATTATTTATGTATAATTATTTATGAATTTATGTTGCATTAGCAACTATTCAACTGACCGTGAAAAAGGTCTTAGGTTAGTAAAAATATATTAAAAAAAATATGTGTCAATATAATCAGCCATAACATTGAGTGTTGACATTCAGAAAATTATTTTAATACGCAACTGGTTTTATATAATTTTACATATGAATATTTTGCATTTGATGTTTTAATTATGCGGGTCAATAAACTGTTTATCTATCATTTATTTAATTTATTTTAATAATAAAATTCATTCATATAATTTTCTTCTATAAGTTTCATTTTCCGTGTGGTGACGGAGTAAGAATACAAGTCACCATTCCATTTCTTGTCCGTGGGTGCAGTAAAATACGGAATATAATAAGCATTTAAAGAAGATTGCCCGACATTTTTTTTATTGGCTATGGTGCCAAACTAGCAGGCAGCACATCTGATGGTAAGTGATACTGCCGCACATGGACCTTTGCAATACCAGGGGCACAGCCAGGCCGTGGTCTACCGTGAAGTAAATACTCTTCTTAAGCCTCGTTTAAAGAAGGACATGTCATAGCGCTCGGGAAACACAGCAGCAGGTAGTTCATTCCAGAGCCTGCACGTACGTGGGAGAAATGATCGCTGGAAACGTACAGTTGAAGACCATATCGTTTCCAGGTGAAATGGATGAACCCTGCTGCGGTGTCGAGTGGTACGTTGGTAAAACAGTGACAGTGGTACCAAGTCAAACAGTTCCTCGGAGCACTCATCGTGAAAGAGTCGGTATAGTACACAGAGTGACACAAAGTCTCTCCGACGCTCCAGTGACTCCAATCCGTCCGTGAGATTGGGATCCCCGACGATTCGAACAGCACGCCTTTGGAGGGAGTCAAGTGGGTCTAGCTGATATTTGGGCGCACCTGCCCAGAGATGTGAGCAGTACTCCACATGAGGACGAACTTGCGCTTTGTAATACTACAAGACGCTATCTCGGTGCGAAGTACCGCCTGGCTCTGTTCAGGACGCCCAACTTTTTGCTAGCCAATTTGGCTTTGTCCTCCAAATGACTCCCAAACTGGACTTTGTTTGATATTTTGACGCCGAGAATCCTAATACTGTCGAAAATTGGGAGAGTTACTCCTTGGAACTGAGGCGCCATGACAAACGGGTCCTTCTTTGCAGTGAACGCGCAAACTTGTGTCTTTGTGGGATTGAACTGGACTAGGTTCCGTTCACCCCATTCTGAAACCCGCCCCAGAAAGCGCTCGACTTCAGACACAAGTTGAATCCTTCTTTCCTGAGTACACCGTGGGACATTCCGTTGCTCGGTATACCGCTCGTCACCCGTGCTGTCATCCGCATAGCAACGCATATTCTCGAACACTTTGCAGCGTTCATGGTCATGAGTGGACTAAGGTGTTTCATGTTCAACAAGTCATCGTTATTACCAAGATTTATATCTATTCGCTACATATATTAGTTACTTGAACATTATTGAACTACATTTTTGTACCAATTGTGTGGTGGTGCTGTGTGGTAGCGGCTTCGAATACTACCAACCCTTGCTTTGCTCGTGGGTGTCGTAAAAGACGACTAAGAGCCCTAGATTGACCCGGACCAACTCCATCTGGTACCATTTGGGTCAACGATTACATTCCCAAGGAGGGTTGACGTCAGGCAGGCGGCCGATCATAAAAGTCATTGCCAAAACTTTTTGTAATATGTCAAAACAGATGACATATTGCGTCGACCCCAAGTAATTGGGATAAGAGCAAGATGATGATTTTTGTACCAATTTATTCCAGTACAGGAAGAAACTTCCGTATGGTGACGGAGTAAGAATAGATATCACCACTCCTTATCTTGCCCATGGATGTCGTAAAGGACGACTAAGGGCTACAATACGTATATAACATCTATGCAAGAGAAGGAAAACTCGAAACAGAACCCTAATAAGGTAAATCTCCTATTGTGAATGAGACTCGAGCCCAACAGTGAGATGTATATGAGCTGAAATGATGAATGATGATGGCAAGAAGAAAATGATTGAAAAAAAAAATAATTATTATGATAATTTATTAATTTAAATCTAACAAAACTAATACACTATCACAGGATCGCACAGATATATCGATTCAGAATGCTATTTTAAAGGGAGCATATATAACTAAACTTACTTTTAAAGTGGAATCTAAAACACTGGAAGAGTAAGAAAAGGGTAACACTTCAAAAACATCAAAGGCCAAAGTACATTTGGGGCAAGTCCCCGAATTGTGAATGAAAATTGATGGATATTTTTGTTAGAGGCGCCGGTCCCCTGAAACCTTTGAAAGAAAAGAGAAAAAAAACGGCCCAAAAACTCTCGCTCCAAAGAATTGCAAGGATATTTTTTTTGTATTGTTTTATGAGGGCACAACTTTCTGGAAAATCGGTTCGGCACTTGGAATAATGGGTTATCATTGTAATATGGTTAAATAGAAACCAATTGGCATAAATGGCGCATTATATAATATACATTATACTTTAGCATTTTTTTGTATTGCGTTAAAAAAAAAACCTAAAAATTATCAATTAAAATACAAAAATATTGGTTATAATTTAGGAGACCCACATGAAATTTTAACATTCCCGCCAAAACTTATTTTTTGCCTTTAATCGCCCTGTATTATATTAAATAAAATATCAGCAAAATGATTCATTCAATATAACACTATAAAATAAAAAAATGAATATAATACAACAGCGTAACATGACATTCCATATTCGCGCCGAAACTTTTAAAGTTATAACCCATAGACAAGATGCTAGTCTATGTCAGATCTCACTACAGATAGCATATAAAAAACAAACTAATCTTTCATGCACATATAATTAGTATCGACACACAAAGTAGCATTTATGGTGTATGCAATATCATTATCAACCGCTTGTCATGTCTAAAATGACATGTTACGGTCATAGACAAATATTTGATTAGATGACGTTGTTTTTTTTACTCTATAGTTAGATCTGTTGACTTTTAGCACTAGTGTTGTTTTTTAATTGAGCTATAATTTTTTAACTAGTGGTGTTTTGCGAGAAAATTACTTTGAGCTATTATATATTTGATATTATGCTTACGTCGGTTGTTATATTCTGGTTGAATGAAATAAATTTATTTTTATATGTCCATCGTCATTAACAGATCTTCATCTTTTTAATATGAATAATAAATTGCCAGCGTCGAATTACAATTTCGTTTACAAATTATCAGTTTCTTCACATTTTTAATTTCTTCATATTAGTCCTTGACCGTCAATAAGTGAAATGGTCGCCTTCAACAGTGCCATGGTTACACATTCTGGATTTTTTTTTGGGAAAATGAAAAAAAATATAAAGCACTTAGGTATATATCATATTCACTACACCCTAGCAGTTCCTCTGCATCACATTGCAAATACTATTAAAATTATTTAATATAACACGTTAAAATACTAAAATGTTGTATATAATACAAGACCACCACATGACGCTTTTACATGCCCGCCAAAACCTCCTATCGACCCTTTCTGTTGGTGATAGTTCTTCTCAAGGGCGAAAACGATAATGTGAGACATAATTTGGTTACTATACATAATAAATTGCACTGACCTAATTGATAAAGCGATTGAAATGTTATTTGTAAATAAAATGATAAAATTACAGGTAGTCTAATAAATAATCTTACATCGATCTTAACTATCCCGTTTATAGAGATAATTACTTAATCATAGAACAATTATGAATGTAGCAAGTCCTAGTATCATTGTAATAACATTTTACTACCCTCGTTTTGACTAGATCATACTAACTAGTAATTAAGATATGCCATTTTAGCGCTCGTTGTCTTTTGTTTTTAAGCAAAAAAAGTGCTAGATTTTTTTTG
Organism: Lymantria dispar; assembly: GCA_032191425.1. NCBI lineage: Eukaryota > Metazoa > Arthropoda > Insecta > Lepidoptera > Erebidae > Lymantria > Lymantria dispar. The sequence continues at coordinate 9,470,926 of CM063460.1, read as the reverse complement.
ACCTTAAAATGTAGTAGTGTCCATCCATCAGAATATTGAAAAAAAAAAGAGTGTGTACAAAGTACGCACATCAGAAGTGAAACTCCTCTATCCATTATCTCATACTCTCGCTGGCTGAATCCTATACATTTACATGTTTGTGTCTCTATGGACTCGCTTTTTCGTTTCATCGAGTTTGAAATCACAACGATTCTAAAGAAGTTTCATTTCAATAAGGCAATAATTATCGCACTTAGTGGGTGAGTTGGCAATCGCTGTTGCTGTTACAAGGTCCATAGGTATAAGAGTGTTGTTATCCGTTCTTCTTTCAGCTAGATTTTTATATTCCTACGGGAATATAAAAGGACAGTAACCACGATACGTCATATTCATACCTTCATACATAATGTATAAATTTAGCATTTTATATGATGTATTGCAAAGTATAGAGTACACTGTAAGATTCGATTGGTCACACCATGCCTAAACCATTCGGAGCGTTAGATGGAACAGCAGGCAGCATATATAATCAAATAACTAACAGTAATGTACATTTTTATTGTCATGCGGGGATACAATCGGTAATTCCTTATCTTCGGTGTATATCTAACACAAAAAATATCTACACAAAAAAAAATTAAAGTCGTAGAAATAGAGCCATAACCTTCTATGGAAATGTCTATATAATAAGACAAAAGTAACATTAAAAATTTTGAATAACCCCCGATACAAACTGAAATAATAAAAAAAGTATTACGTCAACAGGAATTATCAATTAATTGATATTTAATGATCATATGGGCACGCGTGAAGCACTTAATTGAGTCATCATGCACCATTACATCATTTTGAAAAAGAGATGATACTCTTACACTGCTGCACCGATATTAACCAAACATAGCTAAGAACTACCGCAAGGAAACTGGCTTTCATATGAAAAAAAAAAATATTGGTTGCCTGTAAAGTCGGTATACGGGCGAAAGTTTTACGTGAATAGTAGGAAGAAGGATGAAATAATAGTAACAATTTAAAACATTTATTTATACAAAGAATTATATTTAAAACATTAATTTATACAAAGAATCTATTTCATTTCTACTCTTTACACTTTTTATGTCTGTCTCTCTCGCTCTTAGGCGGGCTAACCATGCCCGAGTGGAAGGGACGCGTGCCTCTCACTCGCTCTCATTGTGAGCGCATAACGTGAGCGGAGCGTAACGCAGTTTCTTGAAGTGTCACCCGGCAAACCAATTTATAAGACGTTGTCACGTCAAAAAACACATCGAGATCGGCCTATCCGTTTGTGAGCTACGATGCCACAGACAGACACACAATCAGACAGACATCGACGTCAAACATATAACACGTCTTTTTTGCGTCGGTGGGTAAAAAATAATAAGGGGCAGTGTCGTAGATATTCATAAAACATAGTTTCTCCACCTTTTTACCCAACGCCTACTATGATGATATAATTATTTGAATCTAGACAAAAATGTTTGCAGAATCATGCAGAATGTTGCGAAGTCATGTCACACAATTTTCTCAGTCTTTTAATACTTCGTTGAAACTCTCAAATGTCGACAAGGGATTTTATGACCCACGCTGCAAATCTATACTGTATTTAAATGACTATTATTTAGATTTTTTTATTTCTTTATATATATTATATATACACTTGTTAGTATGTATTTTAGTGATAAGCTATTGACGGTTTTCTGTCTGCAGTCATAAATATCCTTACTAATATTATAAATGCGAAAGTAAGTTTGTTTGTTACGCGTTCACGCTTAAACCACCGAACCGATTTCAAAAATTCTTTCACCAATGGCACGCTATAACATCAAGGAGTAACATGTGCTATATTTTATCCCGGTATTCCAACGGGAACGGGAACTACGCGGGTAAGGCGAATGAAACCGAAGCGAAACGAGGGCGGGTTGCCAGTTTAAAATAAAACTATGTATTTATACTGGCAGACAGTCTTGTGACCATTAACGCTGAAAATTATTCGAAATGACGGTAAATCAAATTCAAACGCGAAAAAAGCTATAAATATAGTTTTATGTCAGATGTGTAATATTCACGTAAACATCAGAAATAATTAACACTTAAAACTAGTTTTCCAGGGAAGTAGCAAGATCTAGAAGGAACTCGACTTTCGAGTAACAGCAGTTTGCTACTTCGCCTTAACCGATAAGTGATAGTACCGTAGACTTAAACTCTGCCTTTATAGTAAGCAGTGACCTGATTGTACTCCTGGTACTTAGAAACTCCAGGAGTGGCAGTTACCAATCATCAGATCAGCTTCTTTAGGCGTCAAATGCAATAAAAAGCTATGTTTTTTAAGTTCCAAGTATAAGTCACCCGTTCCATGGAGGGAAGTCATGGTTCATGGAGGGTTTACTGGATACCGTACCATAATACAGTATGCTAGCTGCCACTGGAAATTTTCTCGACAGAAATATTTTCTCGGAAAAATTGAGTTACATCACCATCTGTTGAACTTATTCAATCATCATCATCGTCATCACAGCTCACCCACGACACACTATTGCAGGGCCGGATTATCCATAAAGCGAATTAGGCAACTGCCTAGGGGCCCCGAGCAAACATCACGGAAAAAAAAATATAATTCTCTTCATCGAACGATTTCTTTGAAAATTCTTACTTCTATTACCTCATCATGAGACCTAGATCAACATTTAATTACAACAAAAGTTGCAATTGCAATGAAAGCGAAGAAAAGTCGGGCATTTGAGGTGATGCTATAGCATCAAGCAAGGTGATAACGTATGTTGTTGCAATAAGCGATTGAAATAATAGGATACTAAAGAAATCGATCTGATCGACTGGATTTATGTAATAGAAAATATGTATTTTAAAAAGTAAGAAAAGAGTAAAGGAAACGGGTCCCGAGAATTGCATTGCCTAGGGGCCCTGATAGGGTTAATCCGGTCTTGCATTACTATGCTTGAACCTCCTTTACAATAAGAGGGCAATTGATCTTACTATTCCACTCTGGTCAGAGGGGTTGGTGTAGAGTTTTATTTCCAGTTTTCTTTCTCTTGCATAGATTATCTACAATAATCCTTCAGTCGTCTTTTACGGAAAGACAGGGAATGGTAAATTGCATTCGTACTTCGCCAGCACACGGAAAATAAATAAATTAATCTAGCGGACTAATAATAAATAACCTGTAGTGTAGCATTTAGCGCTGTATTTAGCGCTTAAAAAAACTGATCTTGCAGCTTGGCGCTTTTGTAATCATGAATATGATCTGACAGCTACATATTAAGAGTTTATTAGTTATTTTAATTATTTATGAGTTTATAGCCAATTAGTGTAGAAGGAAATTATTGAAGTGGACTTATTATTGAGGTTTATCTATTAATAGGTAGTTAATCCAACAGACTGTTCAATATAAATAAAAATAGAATTGCTGTAAATCGATAGTCCTTGTGATGACGGAATAAGAATAAAATTCACCACCATCTTGTCCATGGATGTAGTAAAAGATGACTAAGGGATAAAATACCCTATACCAACACAATAAAATACCCTATACCCTATACCAACACGTCTGACCAGCGTGGTATAGTAGGTCAATTACCCTTCCATTATGGAGGAGGCCCGAGCCCAACAGTGGGACGTATATGGGCTGAGATGATGAGATGATGAAGGGATAAAATATGCACATAACATCAATGCAAGAGAAGGAAATCTCGAAATAAAATACTATACCAACACGTTTGACCAGCGTATATTAGGTTAAAGTTACCTCTCATAGAAGGAGAACCCAGTCCAGCAATGGGACGTTTATGAGCCGATATGATGATGATGATGATGAAATGATTACAGTGTAATGCATTTTTCTAAAATAATCTTTGCAATATGGCATTTCTAATGTAACAACCATTTTGGATTAGGGCACATAATGGGTTCAAAGTATGTATTTACAGTAGAACCCGTTTAATACGATCACGTTTAATACGATTTCCTGCATAATACGCCATTTTGCGTCAGTCCCAGCAACTTGAGACATGTTTTCATACATTTCTTATCGCTTAATACGATCGTCATCCCGTTTAATACGCCAACACGTGCCACTCAAATACACATATTACCCCTTGCGGCAGCGGCCAGCGACTGACGAGCGACCCTAAGTTATCACTTATATGACCAAGAAGAAGATGAGTCAACTCCGACTTTGTCACACGCCCAGGCATTATAACTTCTTTGAATCAAAGCGAAGACGCACTGCAAAAATTAAATTATGTTGAAAATCTTGTACCTAACTGCTAATGCCTCAAAATCTTTTTGTCAAACTAAAATAAGTGATTACTTTAAGTAACGCAATAATAATAAACAACATTTTATTTAGATAATTTTTAAATGTTATATTCAATACGTAAGTATTCAAAATAATAATATAATAAATAATAATGGCACGTTTTTTCCTTTCCCGCATAATACGATTGCCCGCTTAAGACGCGTTTTTGGTCGGGTCCCTGCGAAATCGTTTTAAACGGGTTTTACTGTATATATGATCATTTCAGCTCATATACGTTCCACTCTTAGGTTCGAACCGCTTTCACAGTTAGAAGTGAAATTGACCTACTATACCAATCTGATCAGACGTTTTGAATAAGGTTTCCAGCCCATATACATTCTACTGTTGGGCTCAAGCTTCCTCCACAATAGGAGGGTTAATTAATCTTACTATATTACGCTGGTCATACAGGTTGATATTTCTTTTATTTTTTTTTTTTATGGGTGGGCTGTGGCAAGCGCACACGCGGTCACTTCGTCCGGAGCGACGAAAGGACGGCGCGCGAGCCCACAATCCACCCGTACCCACGTCGTTAGGCCGAACACCGGAGCAGAGTGATTTGTCGTCGAATACCCTTTCGGGTACCCTCACCTCTCGACGTCCCTGTCCCGGGACGTCGGTCGCCGTCGCGCGGTCAGCCTCTCCGCGGATGATGGACTAAATTCCCCGCTCCGGTCACCCGCAATACAGGTTGGTATAGGGTTTGATTTCGAATTTACCTTCTCTTGCATAGATGTTATATGCATATTATATCCCATAGTCGTCTTTTACGACATCCACGGAAAAGATAGGGAGTGTTCAACTGTATTCTTACTCCATTACCACACGGGAATAGAGTTAATGTACACTTAAATAGTAATAATACAGTAATTAATCATTATTTTAAAATCAAGCAATTAAATTTATTATCTTATATCTTTAAACGAGCAATATTCTTGTATATATATATATATATATATATATATATATATATATATATATATATATATATATATATATATATATATATATATGTATATATATACCTATATATATATTCAGGATCTCGGAAACGGCTCCAACGACTTTGTTGAAACTTGGCATACTAGAGGTTTCGGGTCTAAAAAATCGATCTAGCTAGGTTTTATTTATAGAAAATGTTGTTTTGTCCGTGTTTTTAGTAAAACAATACAATGACATTAAATTTTAAAAGAATATGAATTCAAATTTCCTTGTCAACGTCATGAGTTACGATAGCTCAGTTGGGGAGACGGCCGGTTTTAATTTTGGGTTTTGTGGCATTCAAACAGCGTCGGTTTAAATCTCGGTGTTATTATTATTCTCTTTTTGTAATGTTTTATATAATTTACATTATTTATTTTTTATTAATATATATCTAAATAAATTAGACAAAAATATTCCGAGCGAAGCTCGGTCAACCAGATATTATATGTATAAATAAGAAAACCAACAATATTTAAGCTTGCGAATGATAGGTTTAGGTCGCTTATATAGCGAGTGGTAGCACTAGGAGGCCCTGTTCAGGTTGCCATATTTATTTTCTAAAAATTTCATTTTCGTGTGGTGACGGAGTAAGAATATAATTCACTACTCTCTATCTTGCCCGTGAATGTGAGACGACTAAGGCATATAATATCCTAGGTATATGCATATTAGGTAAGTATATCCCTTAGTCGTCTCATCTCTCATCCTTCACTCACGGCTAAGAAAGAGGGTAGTGATTTAAATTCATACCTCTGCTCGTTGTTTATCACTCTAAACGCCAAGCAGAAGTTTGGAATAATTAAGTTCAATGTTAATAAATAAATTTTCCTCAACATTAACGAGAATTTGCGAGCATAAGTAAATAGCATCACCACCACCTCTTTCAATATCCCGATCCTACCTAATGAATATGAACCTAAGAAGGGAATGTTAAGACAGAAGGAAGACAGACAGTAAACAACATGATAAAACGAAGTTTGGCTGTATGGACTTTGTTCACTTTGCCTGTGCGAACGAAAGGTTTCAAACCAAAAAAACAATTATTTAGGTACCTAGGTACCTACACATTTATCCTTCCGTAATCATGAACGTTGAAAATGTTCGAAAAGTAGTGATTAGAGATGGGCGATCTTTTTGAAGTCCAAATCCAACTCGGTTGGGCAGCGTTCGGGAAACTTAAGAGGATCTTCTCGTCCAACATACCTCAGTGTCTGAAAACACAGGTCTACGACCAGTGTGTGTTACCAGTGATGACGTACGGCACGGAAACGTGGTCCCTAAATGTAGGCCTTATATCAAGGCTCAAAGTCGCTCAGCGTGCTATGGAGCGAGCTATGCTCGGGATTTCTCTGCGAGATAGAATCAGGAATACGGAAATCCGCAGAAGAACGGGTGTAACCGACATAGCACGAAGAATTAGCGCGCTGAAGTGGCAATGGGCATGCCACATCGCTCGACGAACCGACAACCGCTGGGGAAGGTTCTCGAGTGGCGACCACATATCGGACGATGCAGTGTTGGACGCCCCACTAGGTGGACCGATGACCTAGTGAAAGTTGCTGGGCGTCGTTGGATGCAGGTGGCACACGACCGCACATTGTGGCGCAACATGAGGGAGGCCTACGTCCAGCAGTGGACGGCAATAGGCTGAAATGATGATGATGATCTTTTTGAAAAAAATCCATTCTTGAATCGATTCGAATTGTCGTCCAAAGAATCGATTCACAATAGATTTGAGGTCTGAAGGACCGATTAATCGATTTATCAATCTTTTTTTGGGCGCGCTTGTGATGACTTTAGGAAATCTAGAAAGTGAATTTGTGATGAACTTTTTTTGGGAAATCTGAAAGTGTCATTAGTCTTATAATATAGTATAAAACACTAACATACTTAGTATCGAATGGGCAGAAAAAAATCGAATGACAATTTTTTAGGGTAAAGTATCGATTTTTGGGCCTGTAAAATCGATTCATTGATTAATCGATCTCAGATCGCCATCCTAGTAGTGATATTAAATGTCAAAATATAAACTATTAAATATTTAAATAAATAATTTATTTACAAGAATTGTTTGAATTTTTAAATAAATATTTTACTTATAGTACTCACCTCTGGCCTGTTACTATTTGAGTGTTAAATTGGATACTCATTTGTACCTATTACTATTTTAAGTATATTAGCTAAAGCCTTAGAATAATAACGTATAGAAGGATAGTGTCAGTACTTCGAACTTTAAAAATTTGAATCTAAAAATACTAATGGCACGCAGACGATTACACATGTACACACGCAAACCACTATACAAATTATGAAATCAAATTTTGTTTTTATTAACATAAATCGTCGAAATACTTTTAAAAGTAATGTTAAAAACCTTTTTATGTTTTTCAAATGTGTTGTGACTCCATTTGAATGCACAAGCCGTCATAATTACCTATTTATTTTTTAAGAGTTGCGTACGTTCGTGCAGTGCAATGACTTGTACATTACGGAACTGTTCCGGCGTAGGCTCCATTAGGCTCCAATTGAAATGCCTCATTTTTTGTGCGTGGACTTACCTTCTATATGTTATTATTCTAAGGCTAAAGCATTATCTAACTAATTTATTATTTATTTATTCCTATAACATTCTTGCACATAAATTTTATCACTGAAATGCAAATCGCAGTGCCCCGAGGATTTAACATTTGTATATTAACAATTTCATTATCTAAACAAAGAAATAAAAATGAAGTGTTTTTTTTTAAATAGTAGTTAGAAAGAAATTTCATGATCACACGGTTATTAGGCACGATACCTATGCTTAAAAATCAGTTTAAAAATGTTTGTCTATCTGTCCGTTCATTCCAGGTAATCTTCAAAGTGGTTAGATCGATTTTGATAATATTTTCCTACCAGATAGCTGTCTATATAAGGAGTAACTTAGGCTGTTTTTCATCTCAGAAAAGCCCTATAAATGTATTATGAATTTATACTGAAGCTTATATTTATACTTACTAAGACATTTTGTAAGTTTCATCATCTCAGCTCAAATGGCGTAAAAAATTTAAAAAAAAAATGGGAGCCATTCATGTCAAAATATTGATAAATATAGGTAATATTTCTAATGCAATTTTTTTCATACCTATACAGTGTTGCTTGTTTTCTACGTAAGCTATTAAATTATCGAGTTCCAGTTAGCAACACTTACGACCGAAGAAAATTATAGGCTGCGTATAAAATTGCTTCACAGTTCCAATAAAGTTATGCGATTCGACATGTCACTATATTTGAACGCAATAAAATTTGAAATTGGAATGTGGATAATTTTTTTTATAATTTAGCGAAGGTATTTGTTGTCTATATTTATTAGCAAAAATAATTGTGGAATGCTGATCTATAACAATACTTAACGCATTAAATAAACACATAATATTTTCTCGTTGATTTATAATTTATAAGTATAGTCCATAAAATACAGGATCTCTGTGACAGTTGTCCCTAGTGCTGTCACGCTTACGATAAAATCCGTAGTTTTTATCGATAAAACTCTTTATTTTTATAATTGTGATTTTCTATTGTAATTAAAATACAATCAATGAAAATCTTTTTGAATTTATTTCAAACAAAACTGTTTCTTGACTGTTTTAATTATTCGAAAGGTTAAGACAATCAAGGTCTTGGTCACTATTATCGTCATCACTGGAGCTTTCCTGCTAGAACATTTATCATTTTTTGTCAAAATAGGGACAGCCGTTAGATCAATCGATCAATTACGACTGTTTTATAAATAAATATGTCTATTGACAATAATGTGTACATAATATTATCATTTACTCTGAGACAAAAAGTAGTTTTTTTAATGTTTAATTAATTCAATTTATGTATTTTAGAATATAACTGTGTTTTAATTGTAAAAAATATGTTGAAAGTTTTAAATAGGTACTGCATTGTGTTTATTTCTTTTATGAATAATTTAATAAAGATCGGTTATCGATTTACATATATCGACTGTCCCATCTCTTTTTTATTTTCTGTCCAGTATGACCTTGTACGTGCGTGAGCGTCATTTATGTATAATATGTTTACTAGGTATTTCAGTACTTACGAGGTACATTTTAGGCATGAATGTTAATATTTTTATATTTGTAATATATTGCAATTCAGTTGCAATAAAACTGGCACGAAAAGAATGAAAATATATTTGATACTAAATGAAATTGTAAATATGTCGCTCGTTCAAACTTACTTCGTTGGTTTTGGTGACATCTGTCACAGAGATCAAGCTATATTTTATGGATTATAGTAGGATTTTAATAAGTACATAGTATTTATGCATGACCATGGATGCAAAGTTTTCATTTGAATACATTGTTAACGTAACAATCTGAAAATAACAAAGTCCGTGTATATAAATATGTTATCATATTTACTAAACTTTAGCACTTTCTCTTTATTACATTACAAAAAAAATTCAATTTTATTTAATATAGCTCTATAAAACAATAAAGTTTATATTGGTATAATTTAAAAACACTACATGACATTTTGATATTCCCACCAAAATCCCAAAAGTAGAGTAGTTTATTAAAAATGTTGCCAGAACAAAATCCTAGAAGCACCATTTCTTGAAAGCGATAACAAATTTACGTACGAATGAACAGCCAACGTTAACTAACAATGTATATTATTTATTACTTGAAGTAATGATTTATTAATTAGCCAGTGAGCATCTGTGTGTACAAATGCGTAATTAATTAGTTATAAAGAGGAAAATAGGTGCCAATGATATTTATATACAACGCAGTTTTTTAATGTTTTCTTTTGAGAAAGTCACCCTTTTTTTTGGAGACAGGCTATGGCATATTCCTTGCCACTGGATGGAGAGCGTGGTATGCAACCCCATAACCTGCTATGTGGATGGGCCACTGGTATTGCGGAGGACTTCACAAACATAACACAAATCATACCCAGATGCAAAACAATAATTTGTGGATCGCACAAGTGTTGTCTCGCGTGGGAATCGGATCCATGACACTTGTCACTCTAGCTTGGTTTCTTGTCCTCTATATAGTATGACTGGTAAAAGATTGTACATATTGAAGGAAACGATAGATAATGGTCATAGGTAACCAATAAAAATGTAAAAAGAAGACAATATTAATTAACAACATAGTAAACATCAACAATATTAGTGTCGCAAGACTCCCAAAAATATGGTCACCCTATAGACTAGAGGTATCGGATCGTATTCGAGCTTAGTGCACAGATGGAGTAGTGGTTAAGATAGCGACTTGCAACGCCGGTATCGGCGGTTCGAATCCCCCACGCGGGACAACACTTTGTGTGATCCACAACTTGTTGTTCTGAGTCTGGATGTAATTTGTGTCCGTTAATTATTATTGTTTGTAGTTCCCAGCAATACAAGGAATATTTTCTTAGTGCATGGTGTTGTCTTAAAATTATTATTATAAATTAATATGGTCATTTAACAAATTTTTGGAAGGATTCGCGTATGACGCGAGGGATAAGTGGGGAGTGCGGTCTCATTGGCCCGAGACGGCCTTGTCGGCATATCACCCAATAACTAGTTCAATATCGCTGTTACGTAAATTTTTAGTACAAGAGCGTTGACCTATAGGTACATAGATATCTATTATAGGTAGGTATATTATCATCTGTTTCCACGACTAAATATTTTTATAAGACAAATAGTTCAAAATTTAAGTACTATTTTTTTTATATATTCGGTATCAGAATCGAGTACCGAGTAGTCTCCTTCAATATGTACAATCTTTTACCAGTCACCCTGTATACAGAATATAATTAGTATAACTATGTTACTTATTCCATGTTAACAATTTTTTTTTCATAGTATGTTTACATATATATATTTCTTGTGTACGTGTGTATGTCACTGAACTCCTAAGCGGCTGGACCGATGTTTTATTTATTTTATTTATTTTATTATTTTTTTTATTTATTTATTTGTTAATGTTGATGAAATTTTGTGTGTGTATTCAAGGGGATTCGAGAATGGTTTAGATTAATAATTGGACTCGGTAAGTGGTGCTGCTATCGATTTCAAGAAGAATTCCTTTTATTACATTTGAACAGAACAACGTCTGTTGGGTCAGCTATAAATATAAAATAGACTGAAAACTAAAAAAAAAATCCGTTAGTGAAAACAATATCAGTATCACAATTGAAGCGTATAAAAGCGTATTAATAGCGTATTGTAATGGTTGTTTACAATTTTAATAATAAGACAGAGAAAGCAATAGAAAGAAGATGTCGTCAATCTTGCAATCTCCATAATTAGCGTCTGTCCTAAGCAAATTATCAATGTAGAAAAAAATATGCATCTGCTATTTATACCAATAAATAAAATTAGAGTGTTTGTTTGTAATGTCAAAATAATAGGCTTTTTTCATGCTCATACGGTTATTTGCACGACACCTATGCCTAAAATAGCAATTAAAAAATTTTTGTCTGTCTGTCTGTCTGTCTGTTTGTTCCGGGTAATCTTCGAAACGGCTGGACCGATTTCAAAAATTCTTTCACCAATGGAAAGCTATAATATCAGGGCGTAAACTAGGCTATATTTTATCCCGGTATTCCCACGGGAACGGGAATTACGCGGGTAAAACGACTATAACCTATAACCGAAGCGAAGCGAGGGCGGGTTGCTAGTAGTAGATAAAATTTCCCTCCCATTGTGGAGAAGGCTCGAGCCCAACAGTGAGACGTATGTGGGCTGCGATGATGATGATGAAGGTACATTTTATATGCTTTTTGTAAAATCTACCTACTTCATTACGTTTTTAGAATATAAGGATTTAATTCTTTACCGTAAAGTGTTTGCATTAAAAATAATGTGCTCGTTTATTTATATATTAAAGTATTAATTTTACCTTGCAAGTTAAAACTAAACGAATTATTATCTAATTGTGCATAATCAAATTAAAATTCCATCGCAATCGCTTCGGTAATTCTTGATATATAAGTATAAAAAATTGTTTTGCGTTGCCATTATATTAATAACTTTAACTATTGCGCTAATGAGCTCATTAATTAGCTATATATTATTATCAACCCCGTTAATGTAGGAATGTGTATTCTTACAATAGTGATGTACACAATTCAATCTCAATATTGTATCGATACAATATCCGAGGCCGCGGGTGATGTGACCGGGAAATTAGTCCGTCACCCGCCGAGAGGCCGACCGCGTGAGGAAAGACCGACGTCCTCCCCGAAGGGGGGATGTTGGTCGATGGGACGGTACCCCAAATAGGGGGTATTCCGTCGGGCCGACTACTGACGTCAAGCCACCCTGCTCCAGCGGTCGGCCCAACGACGAAGGCGACGTGCATCGTGGATGGGTTGTGGGTGTGCGTTCTTACGCCCCTCTGTTGCCCCGAACGGAGTGGTGCGAGGAGCCTGTCAACCGCAGCCCACACCAAAAAAAAAGTAAATCGATAGGTACAATATAGGTAATTCGAATTCTTATATACAAAATTTTGGGCGGGGTCCATGACCGTCCGACTCAGTGCTCTTTTGTGGCGACCACAGAGGGCCATGGCGGTCAGAGCCATCCGCGGATACCGCACAGTGGCGACAGAGGCAGCGTGCCTGTTGATCGGGACTCCCCGTGGGACCTGGAAGTGGAAATGCTCGCCGAATTGTATCGGCGGGTGACGGGGGTGCGAGCGGAGGGCGGTGTGGTCTCGTTGAGGGAGCTCACCACCTGGCGCGTCGACGCTCGCCGAGACGTCATTGCCCGTTGGGCAGTCCGGCTGGAGAGGCCTCGGTTCGGGGTGCGAATCGTGGAGGCCTTCCGGCCGGTGCTGATGCAGTGGTTGGAAAGGCGGCACGGGGTGCTCTCCTTCCGACTAGTGCAGGTGTTGACGGGGCATGGGTGCTTCGCCAAATACCTGTACAAGATCGTTGGGAGGGAGAGTACACCGTCATGCCACCACTGCGATTGCGACGAGGACACAGCGCAGCATACGCTCGAAGCCTACGCCGCTTGGGCAACGTAGCGCCGTGAACTCGTCGCAATCATCGGTGCCGACCTGGTGCTGCCGACTATCGCCAGGACGATGGTCGGCAGCGTCAGGAATTGGGACGCGGTCGCAGCCTTCTACGAGACAGTGATCTCGCAGAAGGAGGCGGTGGATCGCTTGCGCGAGGAGCGCAGCCTTGATGAGGCGATCCGCCGCCAGCTACTGGGGCGGCGTAGGCGCGAGTACTTGCGCCTCATGCCGCCCTAGCCGAGGCCGCAGGTGACGTGATCGGGGAATTAGTCCGTCACCCGCTGAGAGGGCGACCGCGTGAAGAAAGACCGACGTCCTCCCCGAAGGGGGTACGTGCGGGTGTGCGTACTTACGCCCCTCTGTCGCCCCGGGCGGAGTAGTGCGAGGAGCGCGCCGACCGCAACCCAACCCCAGAAAAAAAAATATTCAAAACTTTAATCAATAAGATAAAACATGTAGTGAAACGATCACAACCCAAGAATGAAATAAAGTTTCACTTAAATATAGCACTTAAATAAATGTACCTACTTACATCAAATTTCTTAATAGATGTATGACGAACATTACCAATCCTAGTCATCATCATCTTGCTCTTATCCCAATTACTTGGGGTCGACGCAATATGTCATCTGTTTTGACATATTGCAAAAAGTTTCGGCAATGACTTTTATGACCGGCCGCCTGCCTGACGTCAACCCTCCTTGGGAATGTAATCGTTGTCCCAAATGGTACCAGATGGAGTTGGTCCGGGTCAATCTAGGGCTCTTAGTCGTCTTTTACGACACCTACGAGCAAAGCAAGGGTTGGTAGTATTCGAAGCCGCTACCACACAGCAATCCTAGTAATAATATAGCTTATTTATGGCAATATCACTGCAAGAGATGGAATATCTCTACAAATAAATAAAATTAAAGTGCCTGTTTGTAATGTCAAAATAATGGGCTTTTTTCATGCTGATACAACCATATCATCATTTACACGATACATATGTCTAAAAACCGTTTTAAATCATTTTTGTTCGTCCGTCTGTTTGCTTGGGTTATCTTCAAAACGGTTGGACCGATTTTGAAAATATTTTACTACCAAGTAGCTGTCTATATTAGGGGTAACTTAGGCTATATTTATCACGATATTCCCACGGGAACGGAAACTACGCGAGTAAGGCGACTAAAACCGAAGCGACACGAGGGCAGGTTGCTAGTTATTCAGAAAACTCTATATCAAGCGTCTGACTGCCCCGACCCGTCTGACCAGCCTTATGGTAGGTCATTTTCCTTTCCATTGTAGAGTAGGCTCAAGTCCAATAGTGTGACGTATATGAGCTATAATGAACTAATAAGAACAAAATAATAATCAAAAAGTACATGTCTCACTTAAGTTTTTATATAACACTAGCTGACCCAACAGACGTTGTTCTGTTCACATAAAGCGCCACCTACCGGGTCCAATTGTGAATCTAAACCATTCTTGAATCACTTTGAACACACTCAAAAATTTTCATCAACATCGGTCTAGGCGTTTAGGAGGAGGTCAGTGATATACACACGTACACAAGAAATTTATATGTAAAGATAAAAAAATTCTCTCCTGGTATAGCGATGAGCCATCTACTTACCTGCGGGAGTTTTAAAATACATTACCAGGAAAGCAGGCAGCATGTCTCCCCTGGAAAACGTATGATACGTTACTGCGATCACCAACCCTTGGTTAATTGTGTAATCCCCTAATTTGTGGGGGGGGTTTACGTCCAAAAGCTGGAAGGCTGAATGATATATTCTTCAAATACATAACTTAGAAAAGTATTGTACTTTTTAAAGAGGAAGACAGATGTTATTAAAAATACAAGTAAAATGACCTAAAAGGTGTCTACGATGATATTAACGGGAGCAAATTTTTTTTTTTTGGGTGCGCTATTGTTCATAGACACGCCGTCCGCTCCATCCGGGGCAACGAAGGGGCGGAGCGCGGCCCCATAATCCACCGTATTCCCTCTCCTTCACCTGGCTGACCACCGGTACCGAGTTCCTTGTAAGGGCGGCAGTCTAAAAGTTCTTTAACATTTTATATAATTAAATCTAGTCCAGTTAGGTAGATCCAATTTCGAGAAAGAGATCAGCCGACGAATCCAACTCGGTTGGGCAGCGTTCGGGAAACTTAAGAGGATCTTCTCGTCCAACATACCTCAGTGTCTGAAAACACAGGTCTACGACCAGTGTGTGTTACCAGTGATGACTTACGGCACGGAAACGTGGTCCCTAAATGTAGGCCTCATATCAAGGCTCAAAGTCGCTCAGCGTACTATGGAACGGGCTATGCTCGGGATTTCTCTGCGAGATAGAATCCGGAATACAGAAATCCGCAGAAGAACGGGTGTAACCGACATAGCACGAAGAATTAGCACGCTGAAGTGGCAATGGGCAGGCCACATCGCTCGACGAACCGACAACCGCTGGGGAAGAAAGGTTCTCGAGTGGCGACCACGCATCGGACGACGCAGTGTAGGACGCCCCCCCACTAGGTGGACCGACGACCTAGTGAAAGTTGCTGGGCGTCGTTGGATGCAGGCGGCACAGGACCGCACATTGTGGCGCAATATGAGGGAGGCCTACGTCCAGCAGTGGACGGCAATAGGCTGAAATGATGATGATGAAATCTAGTCTGTGAAGTCGGATAGTACCTATCCCAAATACCTCAATCATTATACATTTCGTATTTGTTATTTCAAGTCCAAATTTTGATGGCAATGAAATTATAATTCGATATCGATACTAAATTCAGTTCTCATACCTAGTTTGATTTATGCAAAACTCGTAAATACATGTATCCTATTTTATAATGAGAGGAGTTAACCACTATAGGGATGCTAGCGCTCAAATATTATTAAATCTACCTTGATCTGCTATTTTGATTTTTTTCGTTGTTTAAACTTTATTTAATACTACGAAACTAAACTGTTTAAATGCAAGAACTGTTAGAGGGTTTAAAAAATGTTAGTGTTAAAATTTAGGTATCTATAATAAAAATTGATTACAATTTATCAATAATTTACTGTGTGGTAGCGATTATGATTACTACCGACCCTTACAATGCTTGTGGGTGTCGTAAAAGACGACTCCTATTACTTGAGGTCGCTGCGATATGTAGGTACTCTTCTTCCATCGTACATATTACAAAAGTTATCGGCAATAGTTTTGTAACCGGCCGCGTGCCTGATTTCAACTCTTCTTGGTGATATAATTGGTGACAAGACTGCATAATATGAAGTTGTTCAAAGTCTATGTAAAGCTCTTTTACAACACCCACGAACAATCTAATGGTTAGTAGTGTTCGAAGCCGCACATATCTATTAAGTAATTCTATTTATGTATATATTTAAGTAATGCTTTACTTCACTCTATGTATTTAAGTAATTCTCTTAGGTGTAGACACTACTCTTTTGTGAAATTTATTTCAATAATTTTGAACGCCTCTTAACGCTTATGACATCATTATAATTAATTAAAAAAAATACTGTAACCGTATAACTGTTCTAAAATGAATTACAATTTACAAGTGTAAGAAAAAGAATCAGTTTCCGCTCGCCGTCCTTTTCCAACTTATAGTTATGTTATATGTGTGAAAGAGACGTGTGTAGACGCAACCGTTTCAAATGTGTTCATTTCTTAGTGACTAATTATCAACAGAACTAGTGCTAGTATGTCCAGGTGTTTGTGAATTAGTAAGACAGTCTTCATTAACTGTTTGAGAGATTCTTATCGCTCAGTTAATACGTAATTTTATACTTTTGCATACATAAAACAAAAATAAAATTTCTTATCAGCGTAACGTTTCAAAATGTGTGTTTTTTTCATTCTATAATTAAAAAGTTAACTGTAGTTTTTTTAATTAGAAATTATTATTAAAAACGGTTAGAAATTTTGAATATCACGGTGCTGGGATTACGAATGTGGGTTTTATTGTCTGTATTAATGACAATAGAATTTGAAACAACCCTATTGTTTCACACAGACGAGTTTATTGCTTATTACTATTGAATGCTTTACCTCTACGAGTACATTAGCTCACACATGTCCCACTGCTGGGCTTAAGGCTCCTCGAAAACAAGAGAGAATTTGACTTACTATACCACGCTGCTTTTAAAGATTGGTGGTTTTATTTCATTTAACATCCCTTACGATTGTCTTCTCTGTCTTCTGTATAACGTGTGGGTATGTATAAAGCGCAAGTCTACGATCTGTGTGATCGCGTGTGTCTTACCAGTGATGACTTAGTTATTACACGGAAACGTGGTCTACCTACGATATAAACCTCACATACAAACTCAAAGTCGTTCAGCGTGCAATTAGCGGGCTATGCTTGGAATTTCTCTGAGAATACGAAATACGGAAATTGCAGAAGAATGGGTGTAACCGATATAGTATGAAAAATTAGCACGCTGAAGTGGCAATGGGCAGGCAAGAAGAAAGGTTCTTGAGTGGTGTTCACGTATCAGACAATGCTGTGTAAGATGCGCCCAACCAGTTCCACCAAAGACTTGGTTACAGTTCCTGGGTGTTGATGCAGGTGGCATAGGATCGTACTTTATGGTGAAACATGAGCGAGGCCTACGTTCAGCAACGGACGACGGAAGGCTGAATGATAATGATGAATAACGAATACCACCGAAAAGCATATCATCGAAAAAAGAAACTGCATAAGACAATGATCTTAATAATAGAAAATAGTTCAAAAAAAACTAAAAAAATACGCTTTACACTCCGGGTCTCAGAAAAACAAAAAATCGCTAATCCTGATTATCCTAGTAAAGATAACGGGTCAACCTGTTTAAAATATTGAATTGTCATCGGTCCTTAATAAGTATGCCAAATTTCTAGTTAATCCGATGTTTTGAAGGGGGTCAAAATCATGTTCAAAGATTCCGTTACATACTAACATAGATACGTCTGAAGCTAATAAAAGCGTATTAAAAATAGGTACTTATGCTACATGCGAATTATATTCTTACTCTCTCACCACACAGAAAGTTGTATCAGATCAATAATGATAAAAAGCAATGAATATCAATATTATAAAGAAAAATTACATTTGTTTCAACGCGCCAATCTAATAGTCCATTAAGAACAGAACTTGGATTCTACAAAAAAAATTGTTGAATAAGAGCTTATGTATCGAGAAAGATTTTAGGCTTTAATAAGATTACGATGTTTATAAAGTGTTAATAAATTTTAGCTTCAAAGGTAAGAATGGGACGTCGCTAATGTGACCATATTTTTTACACCAAAAGAGAATTTGTTATTTTTAGTCGAGACCAAACACTTGCAGAAATGGTTACAAAAATATGCAGTAACAATTGCATAATAATTGCTAGAAAAAACAGGAACACGTCCCAATAACAGTTGTTTATAGTACAGCTGAGGGTTAATGGGACAGAAAAACTGAAAAATGGGACGTGAGTTCACGACTGTCATCGCACATTAAGCAAGTCACCGTGGTCATAGCAACTACTGAGATAACAAAAACAATAATTGATTTCTGATGTTTACGGGAGTATTACACATTGTAAATAAAACTGTTTTAATCATAAATCAAATACAAACGCGATAAAATCCGTAAATAAATTTATTTACAAAACGATAATTGTTGATTGATGTTTTTAATTTTAATATAGCACCGTGATATTATTATTATTATCACGGGCAGACGTTTCTGTAACAAAATAATAACCTTAGAATAATAACGTAGGTATAGAAGGTAATTCGCGCACAAAAAGTGAAGCATTTCAATTGGAGCCTAATGGAGCTTACGCCGGAACAGTTCCGTGATGTACAAGGTCACTGTACCACACATACGTACGCAACTCTTAAAAAATAAATAAGTAATTATGACGTCTTATGTATTCAAATGGTGTCACAACATATTTGAAAAATATAAAAAGTATCTATATTAAAATTACCTACTTTTAAAAGTATGCCGACAATTTATGTTAATAAAAACAAAATTTGATTTCATAATTTGGGTAATCGTCTGCGCGCATGTAGTATTGTTCGCTTCATATTTTTGATGGCTTCCGTATGGACACTATCCTTCTATACGTTATTATTCTAAGATAATAACATTAAATAACTAGCTATTTAATCCACACAAGTATAGCTGATATGAGAGCTACTTTTATTTACATAGATGGTAATTAATTAGCATAAATGAAATAATTATTTCTGCTGTCAAGTTAAATTATTTTAGCGCCGCCGATAACATTATCTTGTGTTTACACATTGGCTTGTGATGTCACAAGATGGCTGACAAATTTACTATACACTAGCAATCCGCCCTCGCTTCGCTTCGGTTATAGGTTATAGTCGTTTTACCCGCGTAGTTCCCGTTCCCGTGGGAATACCGGGATAAAATATAGCCTAGTTTACGCCTTGATATTATAGCTTCCCATTGGTGAAAGAATTTTTGAAATCGGTCCAGCCGTTTTGAAGATTACCCGGAACAAACAGACAGACAGACAGACAGACAAAAATTTTTTAATTACTATTTTAGGCATAGGTGTCGTGCAAATAACCTTGTAAGCATGAAAAAAGCCTATTATTTTGACATTACAAACAGACACTCCAATTTTATTTATTGGTATAGATTAAGTAGTGATGGTTACAGGTCAATAATATCCTATTGAAACGGATATATAACATGGATTTATATGCTGAAATTAAAACATAGGTATGTAAATTTATTACTTGTTTATAATATTTGAAATAAAACTATTTTTACGGATTTTATCGCGTTTCCTTCCGTGATCAATAAACCTACAAGTGCTCAAAAATCAAATAGGTACATATGCGTTAAAATACCTGAAAAAACTTTTATTTAAAATGTGTAATACATATCCAAATTTAAAATCGGTTATTACGCATCAACCCGGCGGGGGCACTAACATATTGTAATTTTTTACATTTTTACCTTAATTTACCCGGCTGGAAAGTGGCAGATTCGGCAAGAAACTCAGCGAGGTAGTCTATTTTTAATTTATTTACATAAAATTGTCATTTAAATAAAATTGTATACAATAAAATGCCTGTTATTAACTCTAGTGTGATGCCCTACGAACCATGATATAATTCTCAAATCACAATCGCAAGTCAACTAGAGCAGCCATCATCATACTAGCGTAAATATCAGAAATCAGATGTTATGATAGTGTTCTTTGATTCTGAGAACTTGTAAAACTTGCAGTATTCACGCGATTTAAGTGATATCTACTCTCTGTTATGTGTGATTAATTGTTTTACTACATGCTACGCCTTTCACGTGTTAAGACTGTGCCACACGACCGAGACGTTAAAGTGATGATAGTGAGATTTAGCCCAGTCGAATTAGACGAAAAACGGACCAAACCCAGGAAAAATTATAAGTAGAATTTTTCCTTCGGAATTCGTTAGTGGGGGGGTTCACTGGGAGTCTACATTTCGGTTTTCGAATTCCCAGTGGTCTTGCGTTTACCGCAATCTTGATTTAAAGGTGGTTTTATGTTTTTTAAATAACTCATTTATTTTCAATTTTAGACGAAAAATGGTCATTACCAAAGTTGTTCAAAATTAAATTTCCTACAATTTTTATTCTCATCATTTTTTCTGTAGGATCGATATTTCTCGATTCACACCCGAAAAGAAAGGATGATAATAAAAAGTACTTACCTTAAGTTATTACTTTTTAAATAAGTAATTATTTAAAAAGTATTGCCACAGGTGGTCGCGAGCTCACACCTATTTGAAATCCGTTCCAATCGCCCTAGCAATTGGACCAGCACAGACTGGCCCAATTGGTGGGTGGTCCAATTGTCATTCGTAATTGTCTTCATGGGAGATGTGTGCAATATATCGGAGAACGTTTCACACATTGTTCTGTAAAATCATTTCCGTATGTGAAACTCGAACCCTTTGGTAATCGAGGTCGATTTGAACGGATTTTGTACTAAATCTTAGTAATTAAGATAGCTATGTCCTAATATATTGCAGGCTTTTTTTTGGGTTGGGTTGTGGTCGGCGCACTCCTCGTACCACTCCGTCCGGGGCGACAGAGGGGCGTAAGCACGCAACCCACCCGCGATGCACGTCGCCTTCGTCATTGGGCCGACCACCAGAGCAGGGTGACTTGACGTCAGTGGTCGGCCCAATATATTGTATGCTAATAGTGGTAGGACCACACTGTCGACAGTTGTCTTTCTACAACCGCGGGCCGAACTGTTCGGGGTAGTATACACTCTCGCAGAACATTGACCTCTGAGTATTAGCAAACCAACTCAGCCGGAAACCCAACTTCTGAGGCTAGCTTTAATATCATTGAACCTCGTTGTATGTATTCACACTCCCTTCACTTTCTTTAGGGTAGATGGCGGCCTAGCAAAAGTCCATTAGCGGCAGTATCACATGCCATCAGGCTGTTTACTCGTTTACCACAGTTTGGAATAAAAAAAAATGCCTAACTATACAGTTGCCACACAGAACTGAACACTTTTAACTCAATTCTATCATTGATGCAAATAATGTGTTTATTATTCAGTTATATCCAAAGACATTATTGACTAAAAAGATCTAAATGTAAAAAAAAAAATATAAATGCTAGTTGGCTTCGTAAATGCACTTCGTCAAGGAGAATAGGTAATGCGTCGCGTTTGCGGGGCAAACGACGCCTTGGGCGTCTTAGTCAAATATTTAAAAAGAAAATAGGATGAATGAAGTGTGCTTATGCCTACTTTTACGGATATATGGCCAATTATAATACTTATGAGTATATAGATTATTTTCTTTATAGTATATTGTAATAAGTATCTAACACGAAATCGTTCACATTTTCAGTTACCTATAGGTATACTCATAACTAGGTGTTACCGCAAAATTGCTTTTATTGCTCTGTAGCCTGGTGATGTCTGCATCATTTTGTGCTCCAGTAAACCTTGAAAGTTTACAGAGAAATGTGGCGAGCATTACGAACAATAACACATCCACCGTATATCTATTACCTATTGTAAAAAGATGCCATTTTCCTTCGAGTGCGTATCCCAAGAATCTATGGAAGAGACGGAAAGCTCAAAATAAACCCTATATAACCTCGTTCAACTAGCGCGGTATAATAGTGTAATCATTATTGACTTACTTAAAAACTCCTGTGGTCAGTAGAGGTACCTACGTGGGTTATAAAATTGATCAAGATAACGAACAAATTCGACAATTTGAAATTTACCTATACCTTTTCTATCTATCCATTGGTTTATCGACATCCCTAGTTAGACATACATCTGCACATAGGGGGTAAAATAATGTACATGCCTTACACAGGTTGACTGTAAATGCCTTTGTTGAGGGATACTCCTTATTCCTCTAGGGTCCTTTTAGTCGATTTTTACGGTTCTCACGTGCAAGTTAGCAATTTATTGAATTTATTGATTAGTAAAAATTAAAGTTACCTACCCAAAGTATATATTTAAAACTTAAGCTATCAAAATGTTAGCACTATTAGGTAATAGTAAACGAAAAAATTAATTTCTATACTAATTAATTACTTGTTACTTTATATCTGTGCACTTTTGGTCGTAAATATCTTGTACAAAAAAAAATGTTAACTTCCACAAGTTACAAACAGCAGTCTTTAAAAATTATATTCACCTGAGCATATCAAACCACTGAAGTGCTTAAAAAACCTAATTAATAATTAATCTCGTTTGTAATATTAGTATTTAAAACTCATTAACATGTAATAAGTGAGAAACCTATCATTACCGCTGTCAATGATCATTACAACTAGCAACACTGATTTCACTTTATGTAGTGGCAACACTTTTTTTCTCTTAACGCTTCGTGTGGCAACACAACATTGTTTCACCGCCTTTTTTCTATCTTATCGCATTATGGCGGTTTGACGTATAAAATATTTCCGTAAAATAAAATTATGCTGTTAAATTTACGATAGCGTGTTGTAATGAAACGATGTGATAAAATTTTTAGTAATATTAGACCTTTAAATTATAGTTATGTGTGAATAATGTATATTTTCTTTATCTGTGATTATTAGGTGGAATGTGCTTATGTTCTTGTTATTTGATTATGAAAAAAAAAGGTAATTTTTATAGCTGCCTGAAGTTATATGATAAAGGAAATAATATCTTCGTAAAATACGTGTTAATGTTAACTCATATTAAACTCTTATCTATCTATAGCAGTGAAATTTGTAAGGATAATTTATTTTGTGGATAACAAACCAAGTTACTTTTAATATTCCGGATAATTTCTGGCTTTTACAAGATATATAGATATTTAATTCGATAAAACATGGTTCCTAATCAAATTTAATTATCATTATGGTGATAATGAGAAAGGGCCATGACTTAGTGTTGTTTACTAATGAGTATAGACTCTTATACTCGTTCCAACCATTTATTTTACTTTTGGCAGGTCGAATTCTGATCAATTAGTGTTGTACCAATGTATTACGGATACTATGTTTTGTAATAATCGATTTTAGTCAGGAAGAACTTTTAATCGATTTAACACGGATATTTTATTTTTGCTTAAATACATATTTCATATTATTTAAAAACTTCACTTCTGTAAATATATTTGTTATTTGGGCACATTAATTTTTGCATACCCACTAATTCAGTCCTCCCAAAATATTTTACTTTGTACTTTGCAAAATAAAAAATAACTACTTTATGAAGCATTTTTCCATTAAGCGGGGTCCGCTGCTCCAAACTTTACTTAGAGACAATGGCGCCCTCGTCTGCGGTAGTAAATCACTAATTTTCTCATCCAGCCTACCCCTTTTTTTTTAAGCCGAATTGGCAACACTGAACGGCGCGCTGGCGACGCCATTTTGTTGTGTTGTCTGTCACTCGCAACAAGACTCCCGTGCTAGTCACATTTCTGTTCGCTGAGTGCTCTTTCATATTTTTCATACGCTGTGTTGAGTATTTATATTCCACCGTATTGATTTCATTGTTCTTACTTTGATTGAGTTGAGCGTATCGTTCCTCCCAGTAAGATTTTACTTGCAAAATGCCGAAAGGTATGGTGCTTAAAGGACAATCCAGAGAGTTAGTGCTGCGGCTTCGTGAATTTTTTGAAAAGGAAAGCCGCAATGGCGGATTCCTTATACCAGTAACCCAAGTTAGAGACCGTGTTGCAGCAGCATTAGGTATTAGTGCTCCAACGGTGGCGAAAATCACTAAAGAAGCCTATGGTAGTAGTGGTATTGAACAGAACAAGCTATCTACGCCTAAGAAAAAACATCAGCCCCGTAAAGTGACAGCAATTGACAGTTTTGATACTGATGCTATTCGTCGTCATATATACAATTATTACACAAGCAAAGAGATTCCTACTTTGAAAAATTAGTAGCGTCTCTACGAAATTGTGGCTTGTTTCGTGGTCAAAAATCTTCTTTTTTTTTTTTTTTTTTTTATTGCTAACGGTGGCACACGAGCAAACAGTACACATGATGGTAAGTGTTGCTGCCGCTCATGGACCTTTACAAGGCCGTTGCCTACCGCGAAGAAAGTGAAGGGAGTGTGAATGCGTGCATCGAGGCTCAGTGATACCAAGGGCACCACCAAAACCCTCCACACGCAAACACCCTCAGATAGTCAGGCTGCCGGCTCTCTCGCTCACCGAACGAAGCGCAGTAACAAATCGCTACTACTCAGACGTCGATTTTCTGCGAGAGTGTGGTACTGCCCCGGACGGACCGGCCCGCGGCTGTAGACAGATAACTGTCGACAGTGTGGTCCTACCACTCTTGACTTCCTATCATTGACGTCCTACCACTCTTCTTTGTCAAAGGTGCTGCACCAAATCGGGTTCTTGTATAAGAAATCCGACAAAAGAAAAATTTTAATGGAACGTCGTGATATAGCCTTGTCTCGCTGTGAATTTTTAAGACAAGCGAAGAAAATAGAAGACTGGTCGAATGTCGTTTTCACAGATGAAACTTGGCTCAATGCCAATCATTCCATACCAAAAGGTTGGACTGACGATACTGCTGCTTCTACTTCTGCAGTGCCAATGGGGAAAGGTGAACGCCTCATCATTTGCCATGCGGGAACTACAAAGGGATTTGTACCAGACGCTCTGTTAGCGTTCAAATAAAAAAAAACAGGAGACTATCATGAGGAGGTGAATGCGGACGTGTATGAAAAGTGGTTCAGAGAAATGCTTACATCACTTGAAGAGCCATCAACAATATTTATTGATAATGCACCCTATCACTCTCGCCAAATTAATAAAATGCCAACACAGGCCAACAAAAAACACGAGATTATAAACTGGCTTCGTGATAATGGGGAAGATGTGGACGAATCCCTACTAAAAGTAGAATTACTTAAAATATTAAAAAGTAAAAAGCAGCCAAAACGATATGTCATCGACGAAATGGCAGCAGAATATGGGCATGTTGTAATCAGAATTCCTCCGTACCACTGTCAATATAATCCAATTGAAATGATCTGGGCACAAGTCAAAGGACACGCCGCAAGAAACAATACAACTCCTCCTTTCACAGCAAATAAAATGCTTGAACTTTTAAAAAACGCATGTGCTAGTGTGACGCCTGAAAACTGGGCGAGTGTCGTCAACAAGACAAAAAATATAATATTCTCTGATTGGGATCGGGAAATTGAATTTGACAACATACCTACACAAGAGTTAATAATAAACACTGCAGATGATTCAAGCGACGATTCGAGTTCGTATGAAGAATCCGACGATTCGTTATAATAAAATAATATTAAAATATTTTGGTTGTTTTATTTCATGTTATAGGAGTTGTGTGAGTGTTATAGGATTTTATTTCATGATGAGAAGATTTTTATATCTCCCTGATACAATTTTAACGTGTTGTCTATTACAACAATTCAAAACTCAGTTGTCAGCCGACTTAACTGCAAATAAGTGTAATCGATTATTTGCGATTCATTAGTGTGCACCGAATACTTTTGATCCTGTCACTAGATGCGATAGAACGTAACTTTTTTTCTAACGGAAATGAATTATCACTTAAATTTTATGAATAGAGCTATTTACGGCATATTAATGTATTTAGTGGGTAATAATTAAGATATATAAATATTATTGGGCAGTTTATATATTTCTCTGTTCACTCGTTTCAAAGTTAATAATTGCGTATAATGAAACAGTTACGTCCTAAAGCGTCAAAAGTAAAATAAATGGTTGGAACGAGTATAGGTGCGTATACCTACAGGCAATTCATCTCACGCTTAGTGTTTTAACGAGTTATATTAAATATTAGCATTTTATGTAATACTAGCAACCCGCCCTCGCTTCGCTTCGGTTATAGGTTATAGTCGTTTTACCCGCGTAGTTCCCGTTCCCGTGGGAATAACGGGATAAAATATAGCCTAGTTTACGCCCTAATATTATAGCTTTCCATTGGTGAAAGGATTTTTGAAATCTGTCCAGCCGTTTTGAAGATTACCCGGAACAAACAGACAGACAGACAAAAATTTTTTAATTGCTATTTTAGGCATAGGTGTCGTGCAAATAACCGTATGAGCATGAAAAAAAGCCCATTATTTTGACATTACAAACAGACACTCCAATTATTGGTATAGATGTGGCGGAAGAACTGCTGGAGAGTAGTGAATATAATATAAAAGTGCTTTAAATACCTTTTTGCTTGCGCCAAAATTCTCAGAAGATATCATTAACAGTAGCCATAGGTACTCTTACTTACGGACAATTATTAATATGAAACTAATAATTTTTAAAGAAAATTATAACTCGATACTGACAAAAATGGTTCTTATTAGTAGTTGATTATCAAGGCAAAGAAAGAAGATGTTGCGGACTGTTCATACATATGTAGGTACCTTTTTAGATATAAGTATCCTCTCAGCTCATAGATGTTCCACTGTTAGGCTTGAATCTCCTCCACAGTAAGACGAAAATTGACCTTACCATGCTGGTCAGAGAGTTTAGTATAGGGTTTTCCTTCCTTTTCTGTTTCTTACACAGATGTTATATGCGTATTATATCCTTTTTTTTTTTTGTGGGTGGGTCGCGGTCGGCGCGCCTCCGCACCACTCCGTCCGGAGCGACAGAGGGGCTTAAGCACGCAACTTCCGCGACCCACCCAAAAACCACGTCGTCTTCGTCGTTGGACCGACCACTGGAGCAGCGTTAACTTGTCGTCAGTGGTCGGCCCGACGGAATACCCCTAATTGGGGTACCCTCCCATCGACATTATATCCTTTAGTCGTCTTTTACGACATCCACGGGTAAGATTACGTCACCATACTGATGGATTTTGATTTTGGATTTATCCATATACATAACTAACACATACATATTCAAGTTTATTATATACTAGCAACCCGCCCTCGCTTCGCTTCGGTTATAGGTTATAGTCGTTTTACCCGCGTAGTTCCCGTTCCCGTGGGAATACCAGGATAAAATATAGCCTAGTTTACGCCCTGATATTATAGCTTTCTATTGGTGAAAGGATTTTTGAAATCGGTCCAGCCGTTTTGAAGATTACCAGGAACAAACAGACAGACAGACAGACAAAAATTTTTTAATTGCTATTTTAGGCATAGGTGTCGTGCAAATAACCGTGTGAGCATGGAAAAACCCTATTATTTTGACATTACAAACAGACACTCCAATTTTATTTATTGGTATAGATGTACCTATATTTAATTTACCTCTCGTCCCTATGAAAATCAATTACATTTAACAAGATTATTCGCATTAAAATTCCCCATTGGCATAGATAAGTGAAACGGGAAAGTTTCTGGCCGCGCCCTCAAACCACCGTACTAACCACGCTGTGAGATTTTGTAGGACATTCTATGTCTAGTTTACTTATGATTTTGGTTCCGAATGAGATTAATCAAATATGTATAGTATTAAATTTGTATTTAAATGTGTAATATACCTATGTTGTAATATCTTTATCAATTACACCATGACTGATTTTTTTTCTATTTTTATTTAAGACCACACCCTGCACTAAGGAAATAATCCTTGTATTGCGGGGGACTTTACAAACATATAATTAACGGACACAAATTACATCCAGACTCAAAATCATTAATTTGTGGATCGCACAAAGTGTTGTCCCGCGTGGGATTCGAACCCCCGACACTGGCGCTGTAGGTCGCTATCTTAACCACTACGCCATCTGTGCAGAATTGGATGACTTTTGAACCATCGTCACTTAATTAGCTCACATACGTCTCACTGCTGGGCTTGAGCCTCCTCCACAATGGAAGGGTAATTGACCCACTATACCACGCTGGTCAGACGTTTTGGTGTAGGGTTTTATTTTGAGTTTTCCTTCTCTTACATAGATGTCATCTGCAATAATTTTCAATAGAACCTACATAGATTATTTTTATTCCGATAACAAACTTCCTCGGGATTAAGTGGCAAAAAGTGACTATGTACGAAACCGCGGTCACAACTACTAAAATATAAAACGATACAAAAAAAAACCTACCATTATCCTTATCACTCCAGCCTCTCTATGGCTGAGGGGTTATTCCCTAGTTCAATCACGTCCGGCCTCTGCTAGGGCAGCACGAGTAATGCCGTCTTCTCTGCGCCGGCGACCCAGCTTGTCAGCGTGGCCATTCCGCTGTCCTCTACCGTGAGCTTAATGCTTGCAAAAGGCGGCGACCGTGACCCAGTTCTTGACGATATGAAGCCTCGTCCTAGCGATGGTCGGCACCGATAATTGCGACAAACGAACGGTACTGCACCCACGCGACACACCATATTGAGTCAATCCTGAGTAACTGAGATAAGACCACATTGATGATAATGTACAAAAAATCTTCCTTTTCCACTCTAAATCCTTACTAATATTATAAATGCAAAAGTAAGTTTGTTTGTTTATTTGTTTGTTTGTTTATTTGTTACGCTTTCACGCTTAAACCATCAAACCGATTTCAAAAATTCTTTCACCAAAAGAAAGCTATAATATCAGGGAGTAACATAGGCTATATTTAATCCAGGTATTCTCACTGGAACGGGAACCACGCGGTTAAGGCAACTGAAACGGAAGCTAAGCGAGGGCTGGTTGCTAGTAACTTATAAAAGCGTAATAAACAAATGTATAAAAACAAGTCTAGGCTAGGATTTATAATTTTAATAAATAACCGTACGGTTCTAGTGTTTAATTGTTTTTTTTTTTAAAGACAACGCCCTGCACTAAGGAAATAATTCTTGTATTGCGGGGGTCTTTACAAACATACAATTAACGAACACGAATTACATCCAGACTCAGAATAACAATTCGTGGATTGCACAAAGTTTTTTCTGCGTAGGATTCGCGACACTGGCACGGTAGATCGGTATTTTAACCACTACTCCATCTACACCGTGGATGTTCAGCATAGAAACTATACAGCTTTAAGTAAAATTTATTAAAGTCTATCACTGTAAAAGTTAAGTAATAAACCGCGATAGGTGTTGTCGCGGTTTTAACATAGCAATTACAAGTAAATTTTATAAGTGAGCTAACAGGTAAGTCGAACCATACAATAACACTATAGTCTTGTCCCACTTTTCACTTCTAATATGGTGACTGTAGTTTACGGAGAGGGAGCCGAGATAAGGGGACGCGGTGATACGCTCTTTCGTTAATTACCGCCGCAGAAATCTGCCTACATTAATAGATATTTAGTTAAATACCTTCAGTTTGACACTTTGGTGCATTGGGTATTCCATAAAATATAATTTATATTACCTCAAGATCAAGAGTGCTTGCTGATTACCAATACTACCAACCCGTAGATAAAAAAAAAATCCGTGTGGTTACGAAATAGAAATACAATTCATCTTTCCCTTTCTAACCCGTGGGTGTCGTAAAAAGAGACTAAGAGATTATCATTATTTATCAGTTCAACTCATATACGTCCCAGTATTGATCTCGAGCCGCCTTTGCAATAGGAGAAAAATTAACCTTACTATATTAATCTAATCAGCAGGCTGCTGATCAGGCAGGTTGGTATTGGGTTTTATTTCGAGATTTTCTTCCCTTGCACAAATGTTGTATGCGTATTACATCCCTTAGACGTCTTTTACGAGATCCACGGGCAAGATAGGGAGTGGTGAATTGTATTCTTACTCCGTCACCACACGGCAACTACTAAAAGATATCTTGTGCATATAACAACTAAGCAAGAGATGGAAATCTCGAAATAAAACGCTATGCCAACACGTCCGACCAGCGCGGTAGGTATAGTAGGTCAATTTCCTTTTTTTTTTTTTTTTTTTTTTGTGTGTGTACAGCTGTTGGCCGCAGATGGCCTTGACAGCTTGACGCGGACTATGGGTGAGCGCTGAGGGCTCTCAACCCGGAGAAGAGTATGCTAAGCGACATCGCCCAAGGGCTCCCCCTGTGGGGAACGGACCTCGGCTTGGGGCGTCGCTGGAGGCAAAGTGGGCGTGCCCACGTTTTTAGTAGTGACTTTTGCGCGGCGCGGTTTCGCACCTCGACGGCGAGGGCGGAACCGCGGATATTTATTTGTTAAGGCCTCGCGGGCCGTGTAGGCTCTTTGTTGAGCGAGTGTGATATTGTCGTCCTCTTCGTCGAGGACGTGAAGGTCAATTTCAATTTCCACCTCATCATCTACACTTACTATAACTAACTACTACCAAACCATTCAAGCGTTACGAGTGTTGCCATAGGTAGGTTAATTTCCCTTCCAATATGAAGGAGGCTCGAGCCCCGTAGTGGAACGGATAGGAGCTGAGATGATAATATTAAAAGAGATTTACAACAACTTTGGTCTAACTATCTGTGTTAACCGCTTTGCAACAATGTAAGATTGTTTACTTAGATTGTTATTATTGTGATTTATTGTAATTTTTATCATAAATGATGCCTGTCGACTGTACGGGCAAATATAGCCTATGCTATTTGCTGACAATGTATCTTTGCATTGGTAAAAGAATTTAGCAAAATTTAATGGTTGAGGCGTGAAAGTGTAACAAACAAACAAGCTCACATTCGCATTTATTAGAATATATATAGATTGACGGTGAATGCGACGTGGCTCTTAATAAAATGAGATGGAGTATGGACGCAGTACTCGGACGCTAACGGAATACAAACACATGAGAACCTGATCTCAGAACATTTAATTACACTTCTTATTGACCGTTCGGTTATTTTGTTTTAGTTGAATACTTCAGTTGCATTGCAAAGAGTTTTGGCGCCATGCGGTCGGTCGTAGAACTTAGATAAACAATTCTTGATATGAACCATCTAAAGGCGAGGGTGAACCTGATCGTTGGCATGGTGTTAACGCCACGCTCTGATATGTACACTTGTGTAACGAAACCATAACCTGTTTTAGAATATTTTATAACGCCATCTAGTGAGCTCAAAATAAATTATTAACCTAAACACATACCTATAGTGTAGGTATACTAATGAAAATAAATGTTTATTGAATAAAAATCATCATTTTCTGGAAAAAATCGTAATGTTTTATTTATAAATTATGCCATATTAGTTCCTGTACTTTTATGCAAATATACTTGAACAAAAGAATTTCTATGTTTTACCTTTGCCAGGCGTCCTGACGTCTCACTTACAGTCGTGGGACTTCTCATCCACTTTTGACCCGACTACTGGATAATATAAAAATAACATAAGAAACAGTTCACCACCCCCTCTCTTACCAGTAGATGTCGCAAAAGACGACTAAGGCATATGATATGAAGATAATATCTATGTAAGAGAAGGAAAACTTGACGTAAAACGCTATGCCAACACGTCCGATCAACGTGGTATAGTAGGTCAATTTCCCTTCCATTGTGAATGTTATCTATGCCTTTGAGTCTGCTATTTTTACCCGTTTTTCAGTAACAAACTACTCAAGCGTTACGAGTGTTGCCATAGAACACGTTCTGAATTTCCACCATTCGATGGGCCACCTTTCGATTTCCACCTTTTCGTGTTGTGACAGAGTAAGAATACAATTCACCACCCTCTCTCATATACGTGGGTGTCGTAAAAGACGACTAAGGGATATATTACGCATATAACATCTATGCAAGAGATGGAGAACTCGATTGACCAGCATGGTGTAGTAAGGTCAATTGCTCTCCTTTTATGGAGGAGGCTCGAGTCCAGCAGTGGGACGTATATGAGCTGAAAAAAATGAATGATAATGATGGGATGATGATGACATTTGGGTCCGTTAATTATATATTTGTGTCGAAGGCATGTTGATATTTTCAGCGGTACCTCTTCTGGAGGCATTAATATATTATTAACATTAAAAATATCGCACAGAATGTACGAGTATCACTTTTAATCTTGTTTTACACATTAAGAGTGAAAAAAAGTGTAATTCCTAAATAATCTCATTGCAATTGCTTTGGTCAAGACTGACAACCAGTAGTAACATATAAGTACATTACCAAGCGCCTGCCTTTTAATTTTTTCTTAAGGTTTCTCCTCATTAAATTCATATGTTGCGAGGAACTTTTCAAACATATAAAATTATAAGCATCGTGGATACTCAGCATGATGTCCCTAAATACGCATTAAAATGGAGGAAGTGCAACATTTTTTCTTCTTTAAAAGAAAATATGTTATATTTTGTATATTATATTTGCTAATAAAATCAAAACTACAATTAAAATTGGCTCAGTATCCATCAGATATTGTGTTAATTATTTCTTAAACTAAGTTTACACTTATTTCGCAAGCATTGTCGCTAAAACAAATCACCGTTAGTAAGTCTATGGCACTTTATAGAAAGTTTTTCTTGAGTTTTTAACAGCACTTAAAAAAACAGGTGAAGAACTGTTAATTTATATTAGACTTGACTATTTTCTCAACATGCCGTTAGATATGATAAAAGACAAAAATATTGAAGACAATTTGTAACCATCATCTGACGTATTCTGAATTTATATAATCAACTTCATGCCATATTGGTATATGTAGGTAATTGGAAAACAAAAATTAAGTTTATGGTCGGATCTAAATTTATTTAATTAAGTAAATAATATTAAAAAAAATCTTCATAAAAATTGCCATTAGGTAATTTAAATAAAAACGCAATACGTTTTTAACTCATATTGTTCTAATTGACCTTGTGTACCATGGATTGCTATTAATTTAAACTTTAACGAAAATATACACTGGTTTTATTTCTTAATTTGAGTATAATTTCTATCCTTAATTGTATGCTTATGAATAATGCGAAAGGCATCACCAAAACCACACGTAAACACCATCAGAAAGTTAGTCTTCCGGCTCTTTCGGTCACCAAACGAAGTTTAGTAACAAATTGCAGACATCGATTTATTTTTTTTAACATGTAACTGTTAAAAAATAATACATATTATAAAGCATTTGTATATATTTTTAACTATTATCTCCATCATATAATCTAAATGACATGCCTTTTTAAACAAAATAATAGCATTGGAGTTATAAGAAATTCAAGGAAGCACATCTGTTGTCTTTAATAGCACACAGCTAATTGTTAATAAGCATATTTAATAGCACACAGCTAGCAAAACGTGCAAGAGTTTTAATAGCACATAGCTAGTTTTAATAAGCATCTTTAATAGCACACAGCTAGTCTTTAATAAGTATTTCAATAGCATATAGCTAGTTTTACCAAGCGCATTGAATAGCACATAGCAAGTCTTTAATAAGCACCTATAATAGCACACGGCTATTCTTTAATAAGCGTATTTAATAGCACATAGCTAGTCTATAATAAGCGTATTTAATAGCACATAGATAGTTTAAAGTAAGCATATTTAAAAGCACACCGCTAATCTTTGATAAGCGTCTTTTAGAGGACACTACTGGTCTTTAGTAAACACAAAGGTGTTTAACACACAGCTAGTTTTTAATAAGTGTTCTATTAAAGCTTTTTGTGCTATTAAGCACACATCTAGCTTTTAATAAATGTATTTAATAGCATATAGCTAGTCTATAATAAGCGTTTTTAATAGCACACAGCTAGCTTTTAATAAGCAAGTTTTACTTTTATAATGCAAAGTTTTGGATCTTGAATACAAAACTTTATCAATGACATTCTCAGCATTTTTTTAAAGCGATGTCACATGTCATTCGTCCGTAGCTCAACCCTTAAGCATTGATTGACGAGCCCCTTTAGTTTTACGACGTCACTAATTAGACCTACGCCAATATAAAACGAGTCTGCTAATGGAACTTAACTTTAAGATTCGTTTCGAGCTTTTGCCTCGTATTGCAAGACTGTGAGTTCTTGAAATATCCTTTATTTTGAGATCAGAGACCAAAATAATTGTTGCTTAATTTTTTTTTTGCAGTTTAATTTACGCTTTGAATACCAGTTTGAATTTTTTTTTATCCTTTCAATTCATGGACATAAAATCTTAGACTACTCATTAATGAACGCGTTGTAAGTTTTTGGTTTTTGTAAATATGTATATTAAAAATAAATTTATAGCTTATAACGTATCTACTAATATATTTTTTTAATTGCTGCTGGTGGCAAACGAACAAATAGCATACCTGATGGTAAGTGATTTTGCCACTCATGACTTTTGTTAAGATGCTGAGTGTGATGAAGTTTGACGATACTAAGGTATCAAAGAATCATCACGCGCAAAATTCTTAAAAAGTTGGGCAGTCCGCTCTCTTGCCTACAGAACGAAGTTCAGTAATAAATTGCTACTACTCAGACATCGATTACCTTCGATAGTGTGGAACTACGCCGGACGAACCGGTCCACGGCTGGAGACAGGCGATTGTCGACGGTACGGCCCTACCACATAAAAAATAGCTTTACAGATGATCTTATATCGAATCCATCCAGGATAATTCATTTTCCAATCCAGAAATTGTTATTGATGATCATTAATTATCTGTTTTTCCCATTTAGATTGTGTAATATTAGGCAGATCGCATCATTTCAGCTCATATACATTCCATTGTTGGGCTCGAGCCTCCTCCACAATAAGACAGCAATTGATACTATTTTGCGCTGGTCAGACATGTTTCTATAGGGTTTTATTTTAAGTGCTCCTTTTCTTGTATAGATGTTATATAGATATTTTAATCCTTTATCATCTTTTACGGTACTCACGGGCAAGAGAGGGTGGTGAATTATATTCTTACTCCGTCACCACACGAAATATATATCTAAACTTTTTAGTTATAATCTCTTTTAATACTAAGCTTGGTGACATACCTTTTAATCCGTCGCAATTAATAAAATTTAACAGACAATTAAGTAACAATACTTGGAAGTTTCAAAGAGGAAAAGGAGTTAACTCACTGTGATTAGGGGTTGTCCCCGAAATTTTGGCCACTTTACCTCCGGTAACGGAGGGTCTGAATAGATGATTGACTCCGTTAAGAGCACTCCGCAATTGTTTTTTTTTGTGTTTGTAAGTTAAATAGCCGAGTTTGGAGTTGAAGATGGAAAGCCATAATGTAAAAAACCGACAAAGAGAATAGAAAAAGTCCAACTTGATCTTGTGATAATTGTAATATTAAAATTAATTTTTCGTGGTGACGAAGTAAGAATATAATTCACAACTCTCTATCTTGCCTGTGGATGTCGTAAAGGATGACTAAGGAATATAATATGCATGTAACATCTGTGCAAGAGAAGGAAATTTTGAAATGAAATCCTAATCCAATATGTCTGACCAATATGGTATAGTAGGTCAAATTCCCACCCATCGTGGAGGAGGTCCGAA
Source organism: Lymantria dispar (assembly GCA_032191425.1). Classification (NCBI taxonomy): domain Eukaryota; kingdom Metazoa; phylum Arthropoda; class Insecta; order Lepidoptera; family Erebidae; genus Lymantria; species Lymantria dispar. Next base: position 9,434,873 of record CM063460.1, on the reverse strand, counting down.
GCGCAACAGTGGGATGTATGTGGGGTCCGACGTCGACGAATTTTAAATGTCATCTGTATTTCCCCTATGTAGCGATTGAATAAGAATACGGTTATTGCTACCCCATAGTTAACGATAGCACTAAGTATAAATAGGTACCTACCTACGTAACTTTTGCATAATAGAATAAAGCCCATCTCCTCCTATCCTTCATCTCAGCCCATATACGTCCCATTGTAAGGTTTGGGCCCCATTATGGGAGTGAAATTGTTCTACCATACTACGCTGGTCAGAAATGTTGCATAGAGTTTCGCTTCGAGGTTTTCTTCTCTTGCATACAGTTTATATGCATATTATATCCCTTAATCGTCTTTTACGACAACCGTGAAGAAGAGAGGAGGTTGTATGTATGTACTTATATCCTGATTTATATAATAACTAGCTTACCCAATAGACGTTACTCTGTTTAAATAAAATAAAAGGAATTCTCCTTGAAATCGACAGAAGCGCCACCTACTGGGTCCAATTATGAATCTAAACCATTCTCGAATCCCCTTGAACATGCAAAAAAAATTTCATCAACGTCGTTGCAGCCGTTTAGGAGGAGTTCAGTGACATACACACGTACACAAGAAATTTTTATATGTATAAATATTTTACTTTTCATCTAACATCATTGTCATTATACTCCTACCCCAATTACCTACTTGGAGTCGCCCCAATATGTATTCTTCTTTCATAGTGTATAGCTTCTTTTATCCGATTAACATTATAAACGCGGAAATTTATGAGTACGTAAGGATGTTTGTTGCTCTATCACGCAAACACTACTGAATGGATTTTAACGAAACTTCATAATAATATAGCTTACATAAATTCAAATCATTTATTATGCATAAACCCCGAGAGGGCACTTATATATTGTCAATTTTACAAAATAAAATTAAATTATCCAATAAAAATAAACTACCACCGGATCGGAACGCGACCGCTACTGAGAAGATCCGGCAAGAAACTCAGCGGGCTTGTCTATTATTTTAACATATTAGAATAACACATATCAGAATAACACATAGGCTGTAATTTATTTCGATATTCCCACGGGAAGGGGAACTATGTGGATAAAATCGCAGAGCTCTGCTAGTAGTACATATTGCAGAAATATTGCCAATAGTTTTATGAGCGGCTACCTTTTTTTATTGCGGTCGGTGCGCTCCTCGCACCATTCCGTCCGGGGCGACAGAGGGGCGTAAGCACGCACACTCGCAACCCACCCGTAACACCACGTCGCTTGCGTCGTTGGACCGATCACCGGAGCAGTCGCGGTCCATTCCGTTCTTTCGTCGCCCCGGAATGGACCGCGTGTGCGCTTACCATAGCCCAACCATAAAAAAAAAACGTTTGACCGGTGCGCTATTGAAGGTCAAACTCTTTCTTATTGTGGAGAAGGTTCGAGCCCAACAGTGGGACGCACGAAGCTCAAATGATGTTATCATGCTAATTTTCTTTTCTAATGACCCTTATATTACGGGGGACTTTTTACAAATGTACTATAATTTTTCATTGCATTATCGCAGCCCTCAGAAGTCCTACTGTTGGGCTTAGGCCTCCTCCGCAGTGGGAGGGAATAACATACTTACACTGCTCTGGTTAGACACACTAGATTCTGCTCGCGACCTCGTCCGCGTCGAATAGTTACTTTAGATTCTGTCACAAAAGATTTTTGCGAACCTTTTACACAGCGCACACAGCGGAAGCTGTCAAAAAAAACCCCGAATTTTAAACATTTTTCATTAGTGCTCCGATCCTATTGGTTTTAGCATGATGGTGTATAGCCTATAGTCTTCATGGATAAATAGGCTATCAAACACGGAAAGAATTTTTCAAATCGGACCAGTAATTCTTGAGAATAGTGCGTTCAACCAAACAAAATCTTCAGCTTTAGCAAATATATTAGTGTAGATTTGCATATTATGTGATTTGTTGCTTTTTATAACACCCACAGGCAAAATAAGAGGTGATGAATTGTATTCTTACTCCATCATTACACGGATAACGTATAATTGATGGACACAAATTACATCCAAACGTGGATAAAAATTTCAGGATCGCACAAAATAATGTGTTTTTTTTTTGGGGGGTGGGTTGCGGTCGGTGCGCTCCTCGCACCACTCCGTCTGGGGCGACAGAGGGGCGTAAGCACGTACTCCCGCAACCCACTTGCGAGGCACGTCGCCTTCGTCGTTGGGCCGACCACCGGAGCAGGGTGACTTGACGTCAGTGGTCGACCCGACGGAATACTCCCTATTTGGGGTAATAATAATAATAATAATAATAATCTTTATTTCCAAAAATATGGTTATAGTAGGTCTTAATTATATAACATGATCCAGCATATTCTACCATATATGTATGGCGTGGAAATGTTTAAAACAGTGTCTTTTTTATTGATACAGCTTATTAGCTATATCTAGTCGTTGTAATTAATTATTTAAATAAATTTTATTCGTTACAATCATTAAAATATTAGAAACGCAATTACTCATAGCATGTCAATAAATGTATAAAAAATTCAAATTATATGTAAACCCTGGGTACCCTCCCATCGACCGAAGTTCCCCCCTCGGGGAGGACGTCGGTCTTTCCTCACGTGGTTAGCCTCTCAGCGGATGACGGACTAATTTCCCGGTCACGTCACCCGCAGCCTCGGCTAGGGACAAAATAATGTGTGGGAATTGAACACACGGCACTTGACACTGTAGTACGAGATTTTAACCTTTAAACCATTTGCGCAGTCTAATTTTGTTTCCAGTCCAGAGGTCTACCCTTATTTTCATTATTTTATGATGGCCGTACGGATGCATTTCTGCCATGTGGTGATGGAGAAAGATTCACTTTTTTCATTTACACACCATATATCTTGTTCGTGGGTGTCGTAAAAGACGACCAAGGAGTGCATATGACCTCTACGCAAGAAAAGGAAAATACACCCTATACCGCTGTTTGTCTCAAAAATAAAGGAAAAAAATAATAAAAGCGATATACCTACCTGATTTTATGGTTAAAAATGTAAAACTGAATATATGAATAATTTATTAACATTATTAACTAAAATCAAATTTCTGTTATGAATTTGCGGTGCTCTATACGCAGAACAAAGACAACACTTTATTGTTTAAAAAAAAAATAACTACCACAGATAACACATACGATTTACCGCCATAAGCCGAGGAAACTAATATAATTTTATCAATAACGTCTTTCTGCCTATCTTTTGACCTTAAGGTCACAAGAATGGGTCCTTTCATGATCCGCGAAGAAGAATCTTTGTGTACTAATCAGTAAGATAATGTCTCTTAAAGTGCTGTAAATTTATATGATTTATTTAATAGATAACGATTGAGTTGTTTGAATGTTTGTAGTGGCGTCTTACACTTGAATAGACGCTTGTTTCAGAACGAAACATTTTTGATATATTTGATTAAAAATTATCTACACTTCAAAGAAGTGTTTACCTTCAAATTTATCTTATTAACGTCATTGTTCTAAATAAATTGTAATAGTTATAGAAATTTGACATTATTATAGGTACAATTAGTATATTAATCTTAGAATCTAACTCCTAGGTAGCCTTTTATTTTTTTACAAATCATCAAAATTGTTTCGCGCCATTTATTTGCACGCTTATGTCATCGCGATCCATATTAGGTATAGCATAAGCTTCATGAAATATTCTTTAAGATCTCATTCCAAGATGATAAAGATCCTACGTATATTTCGAATTAAAATCTATAAAGATTAAAATAAACTTAATACTGCCGTGCCGAAACAATATAATGGAATGACTTATCAAACCGTGCGATTAGATACAAAAAAATATATCTATGTATTTTTAATGTAGCAACATTATCGCGTGTATATTTCTCGGACTTCTGCGTCCAATTTTTTTTCTACCAAATTATAAGCGCCGTTCCTTTTTTAAATGATTCTCAGAAACCAAAAACAAAACAAAGGCAATCATTTATGGTTGTTTTGCAGTTTTATGATATGGATCTTTGCATAATTTGGATTTAATTAATTTATTTATTTAGTACCGTTAAATTGCATTTTGGCACTAATGCTGTTATAGTTAAAACAATTAAAAAAACTACAGATTTATTACACTGCAAATGGCTTAAAAGGTTGCATCTTAATATAGATTCCTTGTAATTGATTTAAAATCTATTAGTTTTATACTTGATTTGGAAGAATTATTCCCCTTGTGCTGGTACTCCTAATACAAAATGCGATCTATTAAGCATGGTGATCTCATGCAGGCGCATTCGTGGGAACGTCTATGTTATTAATTATTCATTTAGCCCAGTTTATATACGTCCCACTATAGGGCTTACTGTCTGGTGACGGAGTAAGAATACAATTCACCACTCCCTATCTTGCCCGTGGATGTCGTAAAAGACGACTATGGGATGTAATATACACATAACATCTGTGCAAGAAAAGGAAAAATCGAAATGAAATCCTATAACAACCTGTCTGACCAGCATGGTATGGTAGGTCAAATTCCCTCCCTTTGTGGAGGAGGCCCGAGCCCAACAGTGGGACCTATAATGGGCTGAAATGATGATACTTTAGTTATGTTTTACGACTATTACAGGCAAGATAGAGATATAATTTTATTCTTACGCCATCGCCATACGGTATTGTATTACGTAAAAAATACCAAGCATGCTATATGCTAAGCGACTTTGAGCCTTGTTGTGAGGCCAATATTTTGAGACTACATTTTAGCACCATAAGTCATTGCTGGTACCTAATGTATCTATGCTATTTAAACAATAATACAGGGTTTTCCAATAAGGACTTGACAACTTTTTTTCAAAATAAAATGCAAGCCATATTTCAAAAACTTTATTATGGGGTTGAAGTACAATAAAAACATTTACGAATGGAACTCGACTTCTTTCATATGGCCACCGTGGGCATGTTTGCAGCGGTCGATTCGTTGGACCCAATTTTCCATGACTCGGCCACACATTTCAGCTGAAACGGCTGCTATTTCGCGTTCAATGTTGGCTCTGAGCTCTTCCAACGTCGTAGGCTTGTTAGCATAGACCAATGACTTTATGTAGCCCCAAAGAAAAAAGTCTAGAGGGCTGCCTGTCTACTAGGGAGAGAATTACGACTGAAAATCGGAGTTAACGCTCTTAAAGTAGCGGTCACCGACTCCGAATTTCGGTAGCAAATTTTTATAATTTGCAGACCTTGTTCGTTCGTGTACTTTACCATGATGAAAATGTTAAGTTTATTGAATAAAATGACAGTGACAGTTCGATGATTAGTGAAAGGGTTCGTTCACAAATTTAATTCAAAGTTGTCAAGTTCCTATTGGCAAACCCCATCATCATCATCATCATCATCTCAGCCCACATACGTCCCACTGTTGGGCTCGGGCCTCCTCCATAATGGAAGGGTAATTGACCTACTATACCACGCTGGTCAGACGTGTTGGTATAGGGTTTTATTTCGAGTTTTCCTTCTCTCGCATAGATGTTATATGCGTTTTATATCCCTTAGTCGTCTCGTACGATCACCCACGGGTAAGATAGGGGGTGGTGAATTGTATTCTTACTCCGTCACCACACGGAATTCCCCATATTAGATTGTATTTTTCCTCTTCTCAATCTGTTGGACTTCTGTGAGTTGAGGATTTTTATTTAAATTATGCCGAATATAATTACGAATTCTAGGTGGGCGACATTCCCTGAACTTTAAATCGGCAATTCCACTAGGTTAAAGATGTATATTGCAGTGTTGTAACAGATTAAGAATACATTTCACCACCTCCTCTCTAGGGATGGGCCATCTTTCTGAAAAAGATCGATTCTTGAATCGATTCAAATTGTCGTCCAAAGAATCGATTCATAAAAAAATTGAGGTCCGGAGGACCAATTCCCGATTAATCGATCTATCAATCTTTTCTTTTCATCTGGAGGATAAAAATGTGATGAGCTTTTTTTATCAATTCACCGAATCGATTCAGTGCTTCGTATCGATTTATGAAATCGATTTTTTGGGCATGAAAAATCGATTCTTCGATTAATCTATCTCAGATCGCCATCCCTACTCCTTTCTCTTGTAAGTATCGTAAGAGACGACTAAGGGATTAATTATGCATATAATATCTACGCAGGAGAAGAACAGCTTGAAATAAAACCCTATACCAATACCTCTGAACAGCATAGTATAGTAGGTCAATTTCCCTTCTATTGTGGAGGAGTTTCGATCCCAACAGTGGGACGTATATGAGCTGAAATGAAGAAACAGGTATAAGGTATTAGAATCATGTGAAACAGTATTCAATGTGATACAATTTGCTACCACAATACAGGCAACCTCAAAATGATCTCAGATGTTAGGGTTGTCACATGTCATACTAAAGTAATTATATTATTTTAGTCTATGGTAGCCTGACCAGCGTGATATAGTAGGTCTATTTCCCTCCAAATATGAAGGCTCGAGCCCAGTAGTGGGACGTATATGAGCTGTGGTGATGATGATGATGATGTAATCATCATCTGTTCTCATCTAATTCACTCCATTACTTTGAAGACGATAAAATATGGTTTTTATGTCCACAACATGTTTCTTCTTCATTTTTTTTTCTTCTTTTTGTGTTGGCAATTAGCTACTAATAGAAGCCCATTGTTGCTAGCATTAAGGTACAATTTTCTTCGGTCGCAGCCTTCTGCGAGGCAGTGATCTCGCAGAAGGAGGCGGCGGATCGCCTGCGCGAGAAGCGCAGCCTCGATGCGATCCGCCGCCGGCGACTGGGGCGGCGTAGGCGCGAATACCTGCGCCTCATGCCGCCCTAGCCGAGGCCGCGGGTGACGTGACCGGGGAATTAGCCCGTCACCCGCCGAGAGGCCGACCGCGTGAGGAAAGACCGACGTCCTCCCCTCGGAGGACGTCGGTCGATGGGAGGATACCCCCAAGGGGGGGTATTCCGTCGGGCCGACCACTGATGTCAAGTAACCCTGCTTCGGTGGTCGGCCCAACGACGAAGGCAACGTGCAGGTGGGTGGGTTGCGGGAGTTGCGTGCTTACGCCCCTCTGTCGCCCCGGACGGAGTGGTGCGAGGAGCGCGCCGACCGCAACCCACCCGAAAAAAAAAGGTACAATTTTCTTACAGACTATAAGTTTCTACACATACCTTCATATTAGTCATTATACGTCTGTAAGTTAAATCGTCGACTTCAATAGTATTATAGCCGGGCTCTTAATGGAATCTTTTGTGAATTTTGGTAGCAAACAAAAGCATTTGTAAAGCACTTTTAACATATATCACAGAAATAAATGTCGTCGCCAAACGTAAACATGAAATTATATTCTTTAACTTCTTTAATTTTATTAGATACTAGCAACCTGCCCTCGCTTCGCTTCGGTTTCAGTCGTCTTACCCGCGTAGTGCCCGTTTCCGTGGGAATACCGGGATAAAATATAGCCTATGTTACTCCCTGATAGTATAGATTTCCATTAGTGAAAGAATTTTTGAAATCGGTCCAGTAGTTTCAGAGCCTATTCAATACAAACAAACAAACAAACAAATCTTTCCTCTTTATAATATTAGTATAGATAAAATTTCTATAAGTGTTTGGAAAATTACCATTTTGGTAAAAATCAACACAGTTACTTAGATTGTTTAAAAAAATTCTAGTTTGAATAACCTGTCTAAGCGGACACTTTTCCAACTAGAAATTATTGAACTGATTAATTACAAGTATTAAAATTTTTAATTACATCCATTCCATGTGATAACGGAGTAAAAATGCAATTTATCACCCACTTTCTTGCCTGTTGGTGTCGTAAAAGACGACTAAGGAATATAATATGCATATGACATGTAAGAGAAGGAAAACTCCAAATATAACCCTATTTTTTTTGAGGTGGGCTGTGGTCAGCACACCTGCCGCCCGCCTGCGTTTGGGGTGACAGAAAGGCGGCGCGCGGCCCCTTAACCCACCGTAGCTCGTCGCCTTCGTCATTGAGCCGTCCACCAGTATCGAATTCCTTGTCCTCCTCTCGACATTCAGAACGTCGAAATAAAACCAACACGTCTGACCAGCGTGGTATAGTAGGTCAATTTCCCTCTCATTGTGGATGAAGTTCGAGCCCGAATAGTGGGACGTATATGAGCTGTGATGATCTATAAAACATTTGTATTCTTTATTTTCTGTGTGACAACCCTACTCATAGTTAACACGGAAACAATACTGCCGCTAGTGCTAAATTCGCACAGCACTGCATTAAATAAACATGTAGTTGTACGACATGGTTGCATGTGTGCATCGAACTATGATGTCTACGCGTTTTGAATAATGAATATGAATACGACAAATTTTGTATGTGTGCGTATGACTGTACACATATGTGTTATATAGATGAATATTGCCAGGAACATAAAATAAAATCGGTTGATTAGCTTCGGTTTGTACCTATAGTTAGTAGAAATAAAACAGGTCAATTTTGTTGGTACAATTTTATTATGTGTAAGTATAATTAATAGCTCTTTATATCTGTGTTCAGTCGTTATATAGATGGCGTAGGGGTTGAGTTATAGACCTACCCTTTCAGTGTCGTGGGTTCCATTTCCATATGATTGTGCGATCCACAAATTTATTTTTCTATGTTTGGGTGTAATTTGTGTTCGTTAATTATACGTTTGTAAAGTCCCCTCCCTGCAACATAGGGACTATTTCCGCTTAGTGATACCTTCTGGAAAATTTGATGGAGAAAAATATTTATAAAGCTCTTTAAATTTATTCACTACTTCTCTTGCATATTATCTACGTATTCAAATTCCTCAACCGTGTATGTAATGTTTACATAAAATGCCATAGTTTCTATATACAAGACCACGACATGACGCTTTCCGGTTACCGCCAATTTTTCCTTTAATTACATAATTGCGGTAACCATTGGATGATATTCAATTTGTCTATGGACACAGGATGTCAAATAAATGTCTAGCAATTGACTCAATGATGTTTCTGCGTCCTAAAAATATCTAGACAGCTGAACAGTGATTGCATTCAATTGGACACGAAAAACCTTGTTGCCTAAGTGTTCTACTGTCATTTATGTCCAGATCCTTTTTGAAGACAGTTTATAATTATAATTTTTTGAAAATGTCTAATTATTTTTCATATAAATTGATTAATTATATGAAAAATAATTAGACATTTTCAAAAACTCATTAAACTCATTATGTTATTAAAACAAAGAACAGGTTCGATTAGTATTTTCGTGATGTGAGATTTGTCTAAAATTATCTCATGGGCATTAAATAAATATAACTTTGGCTTAGTTGGTAAAGTACTAAAACGGATTACGATATATTTAAGTTCGAGTTTCATTGGCCTTTTCAGTTTACAAATTAGCATTATGAATAAAAAAATATGTTTAATTACTACTTATTTGTACTACTGGCAATTTGTATGTTTCTTGTCACTTCTTTTTAAATCACAATAGCCGTTCCAAATTTAAAAATCTAAGAATCATAAATAACACTACAGACTTAAAGACTCCAAGAACTGCTAACAATTGCAAATGAACTAGGAAGTTTAATAAGAAGAGCCGGCAAAATTAAATATTCTATAAACGTATATATGTTGTTCTCAAACGGGCACTGTCCGAAATAAGTCGGGTAAGATGTACGAGGCGTCGATTGTCGAACATTAGACGCTCGTGATTTGAATTATTTTGATTTTAGAACAATTGCGCCGACCCGGACTTAGTTTAAAGATGGATGAGAAAATTTGTTTATTAATTAAATAGAATAGAATACGCTTAGAATAATAACGTATAGAAGGATAGTGTCAATACTTCGAACTTTCAAAATTTGAATCTAAAAATAATAATGGCGCGCAGACGATTACACACGTACACACGCACACCACTATACAAATTATGAAATCAAAATTTTTTTTATTAACATAAATTGTCGCAATAATTTTAAAAGTAATGTTAAAAACCTTTTTAAGTTTTTCAAATGTGTTAGTTACACCATTTGAATGCGCAAACTGTCATAATTACCTATTTATTTTTTAAGAGTTGCGTACGTACGTGCATTACAATGACTTGTACATTACGGTTATTGGTGGTAGGACCACACTGTAGACAGTCTTTTGTCTGCAGTCGCGGGCCGGTCCGTCCGGGGCAGTACCACACTCTCGCAGAAGATCGACGTTTGAGTAGTAGCAATTTGCTGCTGCACTTCGTTCGGTGAGCGAGAGAGCCGGGAGCCCAACTTTCTGGGTGTGTTTGTGTGTGGCGGGTTTTGGTGAGGCCTGAAACCTGCGGTGGTGAGGTCTTGGTCGGGGTATTGAGCGTGAGGGGCTGGCATGGTGTACAGGGAGACCCGATGGGAATGGTCACCGCCGGCCACCTGCCGGTCAGCAGGGGACCCGAACCCAGGATCATCCTCCCTGGGAGGCTGTCCCACCAACCGGCGAAAATCCCGTTGGGTAGTCGTCGTGCCGGTGTGGGAAACCGGAGTGGACCTCGGCGGCTACACACGGGGGGGCATCGGGGGCCCTTCCGTGCTTCGTGTCAGCTCCTCACAACACTCACTCCTCGACCATGCACTATGCCCTGCCTTTTTTTTTTGGTATCACCAAACTCCGTTATACACATTCACACTCCCTTCCTCCTCTTCTTAAACAATAACTCATGGCCAAGAAAAATAAAAAGAGAACGTTTTCTACGGCGGTCCCCTTATCCACATTTGATGTGGATTTTTGCAATATCAGGGGTCTACATAGCAATCTCGACGCCGTCCATCATCACCTCGAGACGGCGCGGCCTGCCTTACTCTTTTTAACGGAGACGCAGATAGGTGCTCCGGATGACATTTCGTACCTAAATTACCCCGGCTACGAGTTGGAGCATACCTTCCGTCGTAAAGCCGGGGTGTGCGTATTCATCCGAGGTGATATCTGCTGTCGCCGCCTTCGGGCCCTCGAACATGGTGACTTGTCAATCCTGTGGCTACGCGTAGACTATGGAGGGCTTACCCGCATCTACGCATGCCTCTACAGGTCCCATGGCAGTGATCCGGGGTCAATTCAATTATTTGAGAACGTCCAATGGGGGATTGACGAAATATTGGAGCAGTGTCCATCAGCGGAGGTGGTGGTTCTTGGAGACTTCAACGCTCATCATAAAGAGTGGCTGGGGTCCCGAACCACTGACCTCCAGGGTCGACATCTCTTCAATATGGTCTCGGCCTATGGTCTCTCACAACTGGTGACACAGCCCACCCGTATCCCAGATATTGAGAGCCATGAGTCTTCTTTACTGGATCTTCTGCTGACTACACACCAGCACGGATATCAGGTAGTGGTTGAAGCGCCTCTTGGATCTTCTGACCACTGCTTGGTCCGTAGCAGTGCCCCTGTTGTAAGGCCTAGTCGTTCTAAGGCGACTGGGACTCGCAGAGTCTGGCAATATAAGTCTGCAGATTGGGATGGACTGCGCGAGTTTTACGCATCCTACCCATGGAAGCGGCTTTGCTTCGCCTCTGGGGACCCTGGCGTCTGTGCGGACTGCGTTACCGAAACGGTTATTACGGGGATGGAATTATTCATCCCCAACACCAAAATACCCGTCGGTGGCCGCAGCCGACCCTGGTTTAACAAAACCTGCAGGACGGCTGCATGCCAGAAACAGTCCGCATATCGGGCCTGGAATAGGGCCAAAAAATGCCAGGACCCGAACGCCAAAGAGGTGAAGCGGAAATTTAACGCCGCTTCTAGATCTAGTAAGAAGGCTATTGCCAGAGCCAAGGCGGAACATGTTGCCAGAATTGGCGAGCGATTGCAAAGCTATCCCGCTGGGAGTCGTGCATTCTGGTCGCTCGCCAAGGCTGCACAAGGCAACTTCTGCCAGCCCAATCTCCCACCACTGCAGAAACACGATGGTAGTCTGGCCCACAGCGCAAAGGAGAAGGCCGATCTTCTAGGTCAATTCTTTGCCTGTAACTCGACTTTGGATGCCGGAGCTGCCACACCACCTACCATCCCACGGTGTGAAAGCTCACTGCCCGAAATCCGCATCACGCAGCGAGCGGTTAGGCGGGAGCTGCGGCTTTTAGACGTCCATAAGTCGAGTGGACCGGATGGCATCCCTGCAGTGGTACTAAAGACGTGCGCCCCTGAATTGACTCCCATCCTCACGCGCCTATACCGACTTTCCTACGCTACTAATAGGGTTCCGTCTTCGTGGAAGGTAGCCCATGTCCACCCGATCCCTAAAAAGGGAGACCGGTCTGACCCATCGAATTACAGGCCAATTGCGATAACATCCTTGCTCTCCAAGATAATGGAGAAGGTTATAAACCGCCAGCTTCTGCAGTACCTTGAGGATCGCCAGCTTATCAGTGATCGCCAATACGGCTTTCGTCATGGTCGGTCGGCTGGTGATCTTCTTGTGTACCTCACACACCGTTGGGCAGAGGCCTTGGAGGGCAAGGGTGAGGCGCTGGCGTTCAGCCTAGATATCGCAAAGGCGTTCGATAGGGTCTGGCACAGGGCACTTCTATCGAAGCTACCATCATACGGAATCCCCGAGGGACTCTGTAATTGGATTGCCAGCTTTTTGGATGGTCGGAGTATAAAAGTCGTCGTAGATGGCTCCTGCTCCGATACCATGACCATTAATGCTGGTGTACCACAAGGCTCGGTGCTCTCCCCGACGTTGTTTATCCTGCATATCAATGACATGCTCTCTATCGAGAATATGCGTTGCTATGCGGATGACAGTACGGGTGATGAGCGGTACACTGAGCAACGGAATATCCCTCGGAGTATTCAGGAAAGAAGGGTTCAACTTGTGTCTGAAGTCGAGCGCTCTCTGGGGCGGGCCTCGGAATGGGGTGAACGGAACCTAGTCCAGTTCAACCCCACAAAGACACAAGTTTGCGCGTTCACTGCAAAGAAGGACCCATTTGTCATGGCGCCTCAGTTCCAAGGAGTAACTCTTCCAATTTCTGAGAGTATTGGGATTCTCGGCGTCAAAATATCGAGCAAAGTCCAGTTTGGGAGTCATTTGGAGGACAAAGCCAAATTGGCAAGCAAAAAGTTGGGCGTCCTGAACAGAGCCAGGCGGTACTTCACACCGAGACAGCGTCTTGTACTATACAAAGCACAAGTTCGTCCTCATGTGGAGTACTGCTCACATCTCTGGGCAGGTGCGCCCAAATATCAGCTAGACCCACTTGACTCCCTGCAAAGACGGGCTGTTCGAATCGTCGGGGATCCCAATCTTACGGACAGATTGGAGTCGCTGGAGCAGCGGAGAGACTTTGGGTCACTCTGTGTACTCTACCGACTCTTTCACGGGGAGTGCTCCGAGGAACTGTTTGACTTGGTACCACCGTCACCATTCTACCAACGTACCACTCGACATCGCAGCAGGGTTCATCCATTTCACCTGGAAACGTTATGGTCTTCAACTGTACGTTTCCAGCGATCATTTCTCCCACGTACGTGCAAGCTCTGGAATGAACTACCTGCTGCTGTGTTTCCCGAGCGCTATGACATATCCTTCTTTAAACGAGGTTTAAGAAGAGTATTTCCTTCACGGTAGGCAGCGGCCTGGCTGTGCCCCTGGTATTGCAATGGTCCATGTGCAGCAGTTTCACTTACCATCAGGTGTGCTGCTTGCTCGTTTGCCACCGTTGGCAATAAAAAAAAAAAAAAAAAAAAATTACGGAACGGTTCCGGCGTAAGCTCCATTAGGCTCCAATTGAAATGCCTCACTTTTTGTGCGTGAACTTACCTTCTATACGTTATTATTCTAAGAGAATAGGTACGTTTACTATGACAAAAATACACTAATAAAACAAATCATTTATTTTAAAAATAAATAATTATAATAATAGATACAAATCATGTATCTGTATATATTTACCATTACACGGTCGAAACTCAACAATATATTGTTTATAGGAAACCTATGCTGATCTTCGTTCTGTGATTATATGATTGTAATTATGTATTTTTTTAAAGCAATTCAGGTGCTCAGGAGTACCTGACCCACAAATTGAACAACTAAACAAGGAACTTATGATTTAATTAGGTACTAAACGCAGCGTAAGTTAATGACTTTTATATGTCTCGCCAATTATTATTAAACATAGCAACATATAGTGAATAGATTTTTATATAATTAATGCGTTTCATTAACCAAGATTATTTTAGCGCTTTTTATTTGATACCTATGATGTTCTGTACTGAATAGATTGTTGTAAAACTTTGCTTAAACCGCGGCAATTCATCATTTCAGCTCATATATGTCCCACTGTTGGGCTCGATCTTCCTTCATAGCAGGAGGAAAATTGACCTTACTACACCATGCTGGTCAGACAGGTTGGTATGGGGTTTTATTTCGAGTTTTTCTTCTCTTGCATAGATGTTATATACTTATTATATCCCTTAGTCGTCTTTTACGATATCCACGGGCAAGATAGGGAGTGGTAAATTGTATTCTTACTCATTCTTTATAATATGAATATGCAACTCGTAGCCCCTTTGTTTACTTTGCTAGAGAAATATATATTTGGAATAAAAAGCTGTTTGACCAGCATGGGGTATTGGATCAATAAAATTAGCATATTCATGAAAAATATTAATTTATTAAAAACACAGAGAAAGACTTGGTACTCGTTCAGCCTAAATGGTGGGTGAGATCAACAATACGACAGGTTATGAGGCTCCACGCCGTTCCTTCAGTCGCACCGAACAGTAAAAATAAAAAAATAAATAACGTTTTAAAATAATTTGTACATGCACCACCCATTTCCGATTCACCAGGTGATACCCCGTTTGGTTTATATAACCCCTACGGGAAATTAAGGGGTGGTGACATATTCTTTTCTTAATCCATCACCACCCTGGGTATATGTAAATAAATTATTCTTTATTGGTAAATGAGAATACCGAACTATATACAATTTAGATATTCTAGCCGCCATTGAAGGACCAGCAGTCAAAATCATTGTTTTATAATTCGTGTAAAATACTCGCGCCCATTTGTGGTCCGTGTGATAATATCGCCATCATTAAATTATTACCAACTTTGACCTAAATTACAGGCAACACTATTTTAATTAAAAATATACCAATACTCAAAAGACCATAAGTCATAACTAGAAGCAATTAAATAAATTAAAACTTAAACATGTGCCCTAGCGGTGCATATTAATCAGGATAAAAAAAAAACATTAAAAAGCGGAAAGACATGGCCGATGCAAATGTCATTTGAATTGTATATTCATTCATATTATGAGAAAAATTTGCTCTTTTTATGTTCTATTTACACATAAAAATATAATAAATTTGTATGAACACGTTTACGAAACGAGTAGGAATGTTTTTGTTGAAAACTTTTGTAAGTTTTGCTAAGAAAAATTAATTGCGTCGATGTAAAAAAAATATGAAGGCGAAAATCTACATCTACACTAATATCTTTACTAATATTATAAATGCGAAAGTGAGTTTGTTTGTTTATTTATTTGTTACGCTTTCACGCTTAAACCAGCGAACCGATTTCAAAAATTCTTTCACCAATGGAAAGCTATAATGTCAGGGAGTAACATAGGCTATATTTTAGCGCGGTATTCTCACGAGAACGGGCACTACGCCAGTAAGGCGACTGAAACCAAAGCGAAGCGAGGGCGGGTTGCTAGTTATAACATAAAAGAGAAAATTTGTATTTTTGTGTGTACACATATTTGTACTGAAGAAACTCAAAAACTACTACGCCGATTTCAAGAATTCTTTCACCATTGGAAAGCCACATTATCCCTGAGTAACATAGGCTATATTTTATCTCGGTATTCCCACGGGAACGGGAACTACACGGATAAGGCGACTGAAACCGAAGCGAAGCGAGGGCGGGTTGCTAGTATTTATATAAAGAAATAGGATTTTACCCTCTTTTTCCGTGTGGTACCTAATGTAATAAAAATATGACTCGCCGTCGCCTTTCCTCGTGGTTATCGTCTTAAGGATGTAAGTAGAAGCCTTGTTGCCCAGACGAAGAGGACGGTACCCGAAAGGCCACCTGGCCAGCCATGGGTGTCAAGAAATCGGTACCAATGGTCGGGCCAATGTCGATGCGGTGGGAATATGGTAGATTATGAGGTCGTATGCCGCTCATCCGTCGCCCCGAACAGATTGGGCGGGGTGTGTCCAGGCCATAGATGACCAAAAAAAGGATAGTAATTGTGTTAATTTATTTACACTTACACCAATGGGAAGTTTATAAGGTACAGCGAAGTTGTGGAATTCTCCAAAGAAATAAAAAAAATCGGTTGTCTGTAAAGTCGGTTTACTGACGATAGTTGAACGTGACAACGTCATAAGAAAATACTGGTGGAATAGTCTCATTTTTAAAAAGAAAATTTTAATTTTATTTGTTTGATAGATATTTTTATGGATCAAGCCTTCAATGGAACGCCTCAGAGCGAGGTAACGCCGCATACGTCATGTTTTTTCATGTGTGCAGCCGGCTTCATCGAATTATAAGACGTTGTCACGTCAAAAGCAACATAGGTACCCAGAAAAAATAATTAGTACTTTATCCAAGTGACTAATTTCCCATATTCACCAAAACGCTTGATCGGATTTGTTTTTTTGTATTTTTCTCAAACAACCTCATCATTTTGTATTCAAGTCATGATCCCCTAGTTTCCCATCTCGCAGCATTACGTGGAATGAAACGTTACAAATTTTGAGAAACGGAACCTCAGTTTTAAATTAGCAGAATGTCAAGGATTTCTAGTAAAACTGAATAGAATTATTTAATTGTTTTTCGAAGAATTTATCGTTTACTATTACAAGTTTGAATACATAATAAGCAGTTATTTCGTTTATATTTTCTTTATTTTTTATTAATAATTTTTATATTCACATCAATATACATTTAAATAATAAAAAAAATATTTAAAAAATATATTTTTACACTTTTTACAAAGTTTAAAATATATTTTTATTTATAGGTTTAAATACCATAATATGCCCTTTTTTAAATTACGAGAGTAGCTTACTATCCATTTACGCTCCTTTACTTTCATCTTGAAACTTATTAGGCATTACATATGACCTGCCAAAAAATTTAAAAATTAAAGCATTTTTAATATTGTTATTAATAATATTTTAAGCATATTATTAATAACAATATTATTGATAATACTAACAACATATTATTACAAATTATTTTGTATATCTCTTATTTTTAAAACGCTCGACGTTTGTCTGTGGTATTAATATTTGGAAAAGAGAGTTAGTGTTTTGTTTAAAGCTGTAATTTCTTTAAGATTCTTATCGAATACCGATCTTCGCCAACGTAAAACGGTAATGAAATTAATGTGCAATGTAAACAAAATAATGAAGTTTCATGTGAATAATTATTTAAATTTCAAGAGTAAAAAACGAAGAAAGTTGCCTTGGTTACTCATAATTCCGTAAAAAAGAAAACAAAAATTGATGATCCTTTTATATACTTTTTTGCTAAATTAGCATTTTGTTTTATAATAATTGTTTAAAGTAGTTTATTTATTGGTTTTTAAAACCTAGTTATAACGCGATACTCATAAGTTAATAAACAGTAACTTGCCACTTTTTACAAGATAAAAAAACTATATAGTTAATTAACAGGCTGTATTAACAGTTGACCGATGATTCCACAGATAGCGTAACGATCTAACAATAAGAAATAAACTTCTGTACCGATTTTAGTTGCTACTTGCTACGATACCCATTCTGGACTATTGTTTATATGATCGGTAATTGATTCCTTATGATTACGGTACCGTAATTTACGGCAAATTAAGTCCGTTGCCGTGTATTGACGGAGTAAGAATACAATTCACCACCCCCTCTCTTGCTTGTGAGTGTTGTTAAAGATGACTAAGGGATATAATACGTATATAACGTTTATGAAAGGAAAGGAAAACTCGAAGTAAAAACTTGTACCAATCCGCCCGACCAGCATAATACCTATACCTAAATCAACTTTCCTCCCAATATGGAGAAGGCTCGAGCCTAGTAATGGGACGTATATGAGCTGTTAAGAAGATGACGATGATGAATGTATTTGTCCCAGTCAGAAATTTTATAAATTTTTTTTTTTGGTTAATAGAATAAGTAATTACTGTCTGTTGATATTCTTTAAGTAGTTACATTTTAGCGAGAATGTGAAAACAATATTAGGTGCTCTCAAATAATATTATTTTTCTTATTTATTAAGTGAAAACGTTGCCATTGTGGAATACGGGAAATTGGAATATTGATCTATAATTTATGAAGAAAATATAAGACTAACACTTGGCTGTATGAACATACTTAGTTCCATTTACCTGTTCGACTCGTTGAAATCAATCAATAAACCAAATTGTTGTAATCTTTATCTTTATATATATTTATCCTATCTCGGATAACATCACTGGCAAAGGAAGAAAATTTTAAATTGAATGCACCAACTCCAGACCAACTTTTCTGACCAGCGTGTTAGAATAGACCTCCGACTGTAGAGGAGACCAATCCTTAAAAGTGACACATTTTTAAGTACCTACTGCTAAAGAAATAGTAAAAACATACAACATTAATATTTATCATGAGCTCGTAGAAAAGCTTACATCACCAAAACTACTCTCAGACAGTTTATTTGGCACACAATTCGTTGTTCTATTAAACCATTTTACGCACCATTTTGTACACATTTATCATCTCTTTTTATCATATTCCTTTCTCTTTTTTCTTCGAGGCGCTATTGTATCGAACCCTAAACGACATCAGGCTGTATTCGCGTCTGCATGGCGCCGTCGAAAATTCTCTGACGGTCGCGATCCCGCGATACGATCCCAACATGTATTATGTATAACAAATGGGAGACATTCAAAATAAAGCATATAGAAAGGGAGCGTTTACATTCGGCCCTGAATTTAGCTCCACGTGGACACATTCCCGACATTTCGTCGTAAGCAAGCGGCCATCTTAATATTTTGTTTTTTATTAATTCAAAGTCATGGCTCGCGTCGCGATTTTTTTTTAATTTGATTCCATGGAAATAGAACTAGGATGTTTGTTTTCTGACATTCGAAACTCAATTTTGTAAAACCGATTTTTTTTATTTGTCTCGTTATAACTAAAGGATTATTCCATCACATCCACTTACCAACCGAACGAACCTTTTTGCGCACAAAATAATATACCAATTTTTAATTCACATCACACCATCTTACTACATCAATATACTATAATTTTTTACGCAAACGAAAACAAAATCCGCCTCAAGTCATCGTACCCACGGCCATAAACGCTAAATTTAAATAGACACGTCTCGTATATTGTTTTTTTAAAGCGTACCACAAATCAGCATGCTTGCTCTAATAATGTCAAACTGTGCTGTCAAGTCGTAAGTTCAGTAAATCGTAATACTTGTGTTAAATTCGTACACCCGTCACGTTTTCACGGTTCTCACCATAAGTTTGTGAGTAAACGGATCACGTAATTAGATTGTAGGATGTGTGAGTTCAGTTAATTGCTACTTCTAATTAATCGCTACATGATTGTTGCAGGGCCTTAATAGATTTATCTGTAGGGCTACCGTCTTATACGGCTGGAAGTGACTTACACTGTATATGCACTATCATGACATAATGGTTTATGTAATTAAATTTCTAAATATTGTTTAATTCCATAATCTTATTCAAAATACCTTTTATTGTCTTTTGGTAGCAGACGAGTAAACAGACATCTAATGATAAGTGACAAATGTCGCTCAAGAATTTCTGCAAAACTAGAGGCACCTGTCACTGGCACTGTCTACCGTGACAAAAGAGCTCTTCTTAAATCTCGTTTAAAGAAGAACATATCATAACGCTCAAAAGATTATAGCAAGCAATTCAGTCCAAAGCCTGCATGTGCGTGGGAGAAATGACCACTATAATTGTACAGTCGATGATAATGACATTTTCAGGTGACATGGGCGAATCTTAATGCGGTACTGAGTAGTACGGTAATAGAATAACGACGTTGGTATCAAGTCAAACAGCGCCGTAAGATTGGAACCATCGACCGTTCGAAAAGCAAATCTTTGTAGGGAGTCAAGTGGGTCGTGTTGATATTTGGGCGCACTCGCCGAGATGTGTGACGCCGGGTATTGACGAATTCGTGCTGTATGCAACGTAATTCGCTGTCTCAATATGAAATATCATTTAGCTCTGTCTCTATCGGGTATTATAATGCGAATGTTTGTATACGATTTTTGTATGCTGTAAATTGAACATAATTGCGTGAAATTTAAATAAAGATAGCTCACAAAGTGGATTAAAAGGTTATATTTATATGATATTAATTTGGTATTATGTATCATTCGTGAGGAATTTGTACCTACTCAATATTGCACATTAAATTTATGACTGTATTAAAATAAATAGATAATACAAATTGGTTTGCATAAGAAATAATGAAATAGGTGATTATTTAGTCACGTTATAGTACTTCTATAGATACTTACTTGTTTTATTTCTGCAACCTTGTCACCTGCTGTTCGATCCAAAAGCAATCCGTTAAAGGTTTATAATTTTACAGTACATAATACTTCAACTTTAAATGTTGGTAATAGCCTACTGCTACTAGTTGTTCTAGGTAAATTAGTCTTTCAAGTTTAAGTATTCTTTTGTCGCTGAAGTAGATTTTTATATCTTTACTTAAACATCTATTTAGAATTGTTGTGGATTCTTAAAAAAATTGATCTTGCTGAAAGATTGATATTTTATACATATACGCAAAACTTTTATTGAATTTTTACAATAATTCTTTCTTTTAGCAATTTGTGATTTGCCAAATAACTAAAAGCAACACATTATTCTCTAAGTTCCTATTTGAAGAAGGTCCGTTTTGTTGTATTTTAATGTTCTTACCATTTCCTTTCACAATACTTACGTATTGTAATATTAGGTATGTCTCATATTAAGGTTGGCAGCCCTGATTGTGCGTGACGATTGACTTTAGTCGAATCCTTTCGAAATTGTAATCGATTACAATCGTAACAGTTTTTTAGTAATTTTGTCACGTTCTCTATAGGCTAGTTAGATTTATTGGGCGAGTGTTTTATTTTTAATTATGCAAATTGCAAAGCAGCGATACACGTTCAGATTAGCTAAGTTAATATTAGTTTAAAAATTACCTTTATGAAACATGATGTTAAAAATAAGGTTAAAAGCCCTATAAAGAAAACACAACGCTAAAATAACGTAGTCTTAATTACTTATTGGTAAGAGTTGCTAAACGGTCTAGTCAGGTATAAATAATATGTAAAATATCCTTTGGTTGTAGAGAAGACTTGTGTCTAATAGTAAGCAACATATAAGCTGAGAAAGACAAAGAGTTATTGTTATTGTCAAATTAGAATTTAACTTAACAGTTTTGCTACTGTAATAATCTTAGTAAATCTTGAAAGATTAAAAATTATTGTTTACTAGCAGCACCATGTGGTTTTACTCGCACAGTTCCCTTTCTCGTGGGAATAATCAGAATCAGAATAATAAGTTTCATCATCATCATCATCGCAGCCCGCATACGTCCCACTGTTGGGCTCGGGCCTCCTCCACAATGGGAGGGAATTTGACCTACTATACTATGCTGGTCAGACATGTTGGTATAGGGTTTCATTTCAAGTTTTCCTTCTCTTGCACAGATGTTATGTGCCTATTATATCCCATAGTCGTCTTGTACGACATCCACGGGCAAGATAGGGAGTGGTGAATTGTATTCTTACTCCGTCACCACACGGATAGTTTATTGGTAAATATTATTTACAGGTCAAATTTATATTGTCAAACATACACAGTTAATCATTTCATTTACAATAGATATCGAGATAAGTTTTAGCCTATGTGTTATTCTGATATGTAAGCTGTATTATTGTGCAATTTCATCAAAATCCATTCAGTAGTTTTTGTGTGAAAGAGTAACAAACATCCTCACATACTCACAAACTTCCGCATTTATAATATGAGTAGGATTGCAATCACAATTGTTGTAATTATCTACCTGCAATTACAAATCTCTCGTCACGTACAGGGTAGTATCATATTCTCGCAAAAAATCGACGTATAATAATTTGATATTTCATGTTGGAGGAACATGTCATTATACTTTTTCTTTTCCATGCTTGTTTTCTACAGTCGTATAAAAGACAGCTAATGGACTTAAGTAGATACTAAAAGAAAGATACTCGGAATAAAACCCTTGTAAAGCTATGCTGAATATGTATTTATGTATATCCTATGACCACATGCTGAATTCATCAGATGCTGAACATCATTTATATAGAACTACAGGATATTGTCAATAAAAATCTGAAGGGCCCACAGTTAACAAAATATTATTAAGTAGTTGAAGATTTCCTATCCTTCAAGTTTCATCCTGGAACCATCTCCTTAGCTTCATCGCCGGAGTTACACCTCTCTACTTATTCTAAATTTCAACTCAATTGGATATCATCATTTCAGCTTATATACGTTTCATTATTGTGCTCGAGCCTCCACAATAGAAGAGAAATTGTCCTACCATACCACGCCGGTCAGACGTGTTGATATAAAAGTTATATTTCGAGTCTTCCTTCTCCTGCATAGATGTTATATGCATATTTAATCCCTGATTTGATTTGTCTTTTGTCGACATCCACGGGCAGGAGAGGGGTGTATTTTATTCTTACTCCGTCACCGAAAGGCGAATGAATATAGATTGGATATTAATAAGGGCTTAAAATATTACAAATTTTAAACGAGAAAGAATTTTAAGTAAATATAAGAAAATATGTATCAAAAGTCTCTTCTATTAACTCTGAATAATAATCGACATTATCACTAATTATTTTCATATCGTTTAAATAAGTAGTACTTAAATAGGGCAATTTTAAATGTAAGCTGCATACAAAACCAACAGCCAAAACATTTCCACTTGAAAAATAAATCATAAAACACATTCGCTGTTAACAAATACGGCTGTTTTAAAAACAAATAACTCAAAACTTTATTATAACGCGTTTCAAGAATATCATTATTCATTTCTTATCTGTTAATCTTGAAAACGCCTCCGCGACTGCGACATGACGGGGACATGTCGATTTTTTGTCGCAACGACTAATCGTCACTTGTCTCCGATCAAAGGCCCGCTTTAAGTTTGAATTTTTTTTTCAAATGTAAAAAATGAGCGATGTTGCCGCGTTATTACTGATGTTTTGAATATGATTCTTGTTCGATTGAGTATATTTTTTTTGTTATTAAAATCTTAACGCTTGTTGAGTTTTAGTAAGAGTAGTTGATTTGATTTGACAAGGACTTGCTTTTTAACACTTGTTGGCATGTAGCTGTCTGTTTCAGTATTAAAATCTTTTAAATCTTCTCATATAAATATAAAAATAAATAGTAAGCATAAAGATACGTATTATTTTTTACGTACGCAATATAGAATACAAAATATAAATTTATCTTTTTTATGACTAACATAATGTAAAAATTCTAGGGCCTAACTAATTTTTTAAATCATTGTTATTTCATTTATCTACTTATTCCATTTTTATGTTACGATTTGCATTAAAATTACAATTGTTAGTCCAAAGACAATGCTGATATAATTGGACTTTTTTATTTGTTTCATAATAAACCAGATTTATAACTATCATTAACTTATATTTGTTGAAATAATTAAGCTTACTAATTTTACTACATACTATAATAATTTTACAAGAAACATAATTTTGAAACTAACGACTTCCATGTCATAAGTAAGTATACAACTCAGAGCCCCTTTCTTTTCCCGCAAGCATCATAAAAGACTACTAAGGAATGTCAACAAAATCTCCGTGTGGTGACGGAGTATGAATACAATTTACCACACCCTATCTTACCCGTGTCGTAAAAGGCGACTAAGGGATGCCTTGTGTGCAAGAGAAGGAGAACTCGAAATAAAACCCTATAACAACTTGCTTTATCAGCATGGTATAGTGGGTCAATTCCCCTCCTAATGTGAAGGAGGCTTGAGTCCAATAATGACGAATGTGAACCGAAATGGTGAAGAGTAATATTTGTAGTAGTAGTATGGTAGTATTCGTCGCCATTCGTCGTTTTCCGTGTGGTGACGGAGTAAGAATACAATTCACCACCCCCTATCTTACCCGTGGGTGATCGTACGAGACGACTAAGGGATATAAAACCCATATAACATCTATGCGAGAGAAGGAAAACTCGAAATAAAACCCTATACCAACACGTCTGACCAGCGTGGTATAGTAGGTCAATTACCCTTCCATTATGGAGGAGGCCCGAGCCCAAAAGTGGGACGTGTATGGGCTGAGATGATGATTCGTCGCCACCATTACGCAGCGCATATTATTCTTTCAAATCACGTGCGCATAAAGTTCACTTTAACTGAGCTGCCTTATGGCAGGTGCTTAAAGGTTTTTGTTAAGTCCATCCGGTACAAGTCCGCCATATTAATTAGTCTGTTGTAATTAAGTTTATTTTTACTTTTTTATGTCGGTAACGGGGTGAATAGGGCTGTTGGATATGGTTATGTCAACTTTGTAATTTTACTTACGATATTTTTTATATAGAAACTTACAACCATAATACGAATTTTCACACGTTCACTGCAAAGAAGGACCACAGTTCCAAGGAGTAACTCTCCCAATTTCTGAGAGTATTGGGATTCTCGGCGTCGAAATATCGAGCAAAGTCCAGTTTGGGCGTCATTTAAAGGACAAAGCCAAATTGGCAGGCAAAGGCAGGCAAAAAGAAAAGGGCGTCCTGAACAGAGCCAGGCGGTACTTCACACCGAGACAGCGTCTTATGCTGTACAAAGCACAAGTTCGTTCTCATGTGGAGTACTGCTCACATCTATGGGCAGGTGCGCCCACATATCAGCTAGACACACTGGACTCTCTGCAAAGACGGGCTGCTCGAATCGTCGGGGATCCCAATGTTACGGACAGATTGGAGTCGCTGGAGCAGCGGAGAGACTTTGGGTCACTCTGTGTACTCTACCGACTCTTTCACGGGGAGTGCTCCGAGGAACTGTTTGACTTGATACCACCGTCACCATTCTACCAACATACCACTCGACATCGTAGCAGGGTTAATCCATTTCACCTGAAAACGTTATGGTCTTCAACTGTACGTTTCCAGCGATCATTTCTCCCACGTACGTGCAAGCTCTGGAATGAACTACCTGCTGCTGTTCTTTAAACGAGGTTTATGTACCCCTGGTATTGCAAAGGTCCATGTGCGGCAGGGCAGTATCACTTACCATTAGGTGTGCTGCTTGCTCGTTTGCCACCGTTGGCAATAAAAAAAAGAGTTTTTAAATATTAAATAAAATTGATTTTATCTCTTTTGAAATATTATAGTTTTATAATGCCATAAATAGACATACTTAAACTAGCAGCCTACCGGACGTTTTCTAAATCGAAATTTGACTTTTTTAAAACTGTATCACAGCAAGCATCTACTGGGTCTAATTATGATATGATAATTATTTTAGCAAACCAGAGACTCGTTGGAAAATAAAAAATAAAAATTTGTGTTCGGCCGTTAAGAATGAGTTTACTGACATTCAAACTAAGTTAAAAGTTAATATTAGGTCTATTATAGATATGAACCCAATTTCATAATATTTTTGAAAATAATCATCATCATCATCTCGGCTCATTTACGACCCACTGTATGGCTGAGTTAACTCTATTATAGGAGAAACTTAACCTTCTTTACCACGCTGGTCAGATGAGCCAAAATATTTTGTTAAAAAATTCCCCTAAATTTTATATCTATTTTATATCCCTTAGCCGTATTTTATTGCACTCGTCACTAAAAAAAACATTGAATAGTTTTTTAAAAACAAAAATCCTGTATAAGTATTGTTGTTATTTTTTTAATATCTCTATATATATATATATATTTTAAAACACAATACTAAGGAAATAATCCTTGTATTGCGGGGGACTCTACAAACATATAATTAACGGACACAAATTACATCTAAACTCAGAACAACAATTTGTGGATTGCTTAAAGTATTGTCCCACGTGGGACTCGAACCCATGACACTGGAACGGTAAATAGGTATCTTAACTACTATGCCCCACTACGTGATCAGTGCAGTCGATGATATGTTTTGAAAACCTCAAAAATATAATATTTTATGATCAAACGAATGTTGTATCTTTATTTATGATGTTATAAAAAGTATGACATAATTGCGTTCGTTATACTTAAATTAAGTGTTCACTGTTATTAAGGGATATTAAGTTATAGTAAAACGATTAATTCCTGATTATAGTGCTTAGTCCGTGTGGTGACGGAGTAAGAATACAATTCACCACTCCTTGTAGGTATTACCCGTGGATGTCGTAAAATACATTTAAGGGATACAATACGCATATAACATCTGTGCAAGAGATTAGAAAACTCGAAATAAAATCCTGTACCAAGCTGTCTGACCAGCATGTATAGTAGCTCAATTTCCTTGCTATTGGGGAGGAGGCTCGAGCCCAGCGGTAGGATGTATAAGCTAAGACGACAGTGCTTAAAGTAGCGAATGGTTGTTGTAAATTATAAAGGTTCTTCATCCTTACAGGACTAGATAATATTTGTGCAAGCATATATAGCATTTAAAAGAGAGAAAACTCGAAAGAGACTCTATACTGACCAGCGTGGTATTGTAGTTCAATGTGCCTCTTAATATGGCGGAGGTTCAAGCCCAGCAGTGGGATGTATATGAGCAGTGATGATGATGATATAGCACTTTGTTTGCTAATTGTATGTAAATGCAAGGATGCAATGAATATTCCAAGTTACTTTTTAATCTTTTTTTTTTACAAAAGGAAGATTTTATAAGAATGTTGAATGTGAGTGAAAATTATGTTGGAAATTATTTATGTTTCTTCGTCAACTTAAAAGAAGCTGATGATCTTCAAACGGCTAAAGAAAAGTCTTTAAAATTACATTAACTATGTGCTCCAACAAAGCAAATGAAAGGTCCTGCACTCCACTAGTTATCTTTAACCGATTTTTATGTCTCCCATATGAATGCAAAGGGAGATGATCTATTTAATTCCTAAATCGTCAACATTCAAATTAAATAAAATACATACTATTATGTTGTTAAAACTTCTCAACTAGAAGTAAAAATTAAATTAAAGGCACAGATAAATTAATTGACATTCCATTTTGCTGCACAGATAAAGTAAAGTTGGAAGATACAACCTACCAAATGTGATTGTTTCGATTCTCACTTTGTGCAATCCATCCACAATTTGATGTTCTGAGGATGTAATTTGTGTCTATAAAATACTAGCAACCCGTCCTCGCTTCGGTTCTAGTCGCCTTACTCACGTAGTTCTCGTTCCCGTGGGAATATCGGGACAAAATATAACCTAAGTTACTTCTTATATAGACAGATACCTGGTAGGTACTAAAATATTATCAAAATCGGTCCAGCCATTTTGAAGAATACCCAAAACAAACAGACAGACAAAAAAAACTGGTTTTTTGGCATAGGTATTGTGCAAATAATCGTGTGAGCGGGTGACCGGACCAGGGATTTAGTCCGGGCACCCGTGGAGAGGCTAGCCTCGGGACGGCGTTCGGCGTCCCGGTAGAGGATGTCGACAGGAGAGGGTACTCCCTCGGGGTATTCCGTCGGGTCGACAACTGAAGTCAAGGAACCCTGCACCGGTGCTCGGCCCAACGACGAAGGTGACGTGCTATACGGGTGGGTTATGGGTGTGCGTGCTTACGCTCCTCTGTCGCCCCGGATGGAGTGGAGCGAGGAGTGCGCCGATCGTAGGTAACCCACCCCAAAAAAAAATATGCGTGTGAGCATAAAAAAAATATTTGTTCATTACAAATAGACACTTCAATTCTATTTATTTGTATAGAGCATAGACGTATTTGTAATTTCCTCCGCAATACAAGTATTTATTTCCTTAGTGCAGGATGTTCTATTTAAAAAAAAAAAGAAAATTTGTTCCGTAGTCCGGTATGATAGCTATTAAATAAAAAAAAAAATAAAAAAGATCACTAGAATGTACATCGGTATTCCAAATTCAAAAACTAGATAGCCGACATAAAACCTCATTATTAGAACTATGTATGTCGGCCCACCCGGTAGATGGCGCCACTACGCGCCGCTCGTTACAAAACTACAAGCGTTTATCTCCATATCGCGGCTATGGAGTCGCAAGATAATAATCATTTTACACGAAAAATGTTGATTACGAATGATTTGTAATTATAAAAAGACGATCAATTTGTATGTGTGTTTACTTTTTAATGGTTTCTTTTATGTTAAAAAAAGCAGATGTATAATATAATAAATGTTATCTGCGCAAGCTTCAATTTTAAATATGTTATATTTATACAATTTGAATGGGTTTTTTGGTGACCTAAAAGGAAGTTATGATAATATGGGGGCGTAGCGGTTATATTTTTTTCAGATTCTATCAAATGCCACAAATTAAAGTTTTGGACCGACGACCTGGTGATAGTTGCTGGACGTCGTTGGATGCAGGCGGCTCAGGACCGCACTTTGTGGTGTAACATGAGAGAGGCCTACGTCCAACAGTGGACGGCTGAAATTATGATAATGATGAAACATTTAGTCAAATATAAATTCTTGCTGTCTGGTGATGGCTACCAATAAGCAATTAACTTTCCAAGGCGAGTTAACATCGGGCAGGCGGCCAATCATAATTCTATTACAAAAACTTGATTCTATAACAGAAGAGAGCATATTGGGTCAATCCACATTAATGGGATTTACAGGCTGATGAAAATGATGAATCATTTCATCATCATCATTTCAGCCTATCCCCGTTCACTGCTGGACCTAGGCCTCCCTCATGTTACGCCACAAAGTGCGGTTCTGTGCCGCCTGCATCCAACGACGCTCAGCAACTTTCACCAGGTCCTCGGTCAACCTAACTGGCGTTCTACACTGTGTCGTCCGATACGTGGTCGCCACTTGAGAACCTTTCTCCCCCAGCGGTTGTCGGTTCCTCGGGCGAAGTGAATCGTTTATATTCAATTTTCTTATTATGGATTTTTTTAATCAGAACTCCTTGCACTAAGGAAATAATTCTTGTACTACGATTAAAAAACATAAAATTAACGGGCACAAATCACATCGAGACCTAGAACACAAATTGTTAACCTACGCGGTATTTAAATCGATGTAATTAGCACCTTAGGTCAGTATCTTAAACACTAAGCCGTTGAGTTTTAATCCTTTTGAATCTAAAGGATCTTTAGTTGTTTTTTACGATATATAAGGGAAAGAGACCCTTCTCTTCTTTTGATGTAGTCTTGTTCCGTCCCTACGCGGAGAAGTCTAAAAATAAAGAAAAAAGCATAAATATTTGTTATTTGTAAGTGATAATACATTTTGGCTAATATACACCTCAATTCTACTCGAACCTCTTCCACAGTAGAAGACCTGACCTATATACTCATATATAGGTATAACGCTAGTTAGATGTGTTAATATAAGATATTAATTTCGAGTTTTCCTTCTCTTGCACACATATATATCCTCCATGAACATATTACTTTTATGACACTTACGGGTAAGATTAGGAGGTGGTGAATTTTATTCTTACTCTGTTACCACATGCAAAAGTAGTAGCGCATTGACGATATCTATACCTACTAATATTATAAAGAGGAAAGATCTGTTTGTTTGTATTGAATAGGCTCCGAAACTACTGGACTGATTTCAAAAATTCTTTCACCAATGGAAAGCTATATTATCAGGGAGTAACATAGGCTATATTTTATCCCGTTATTTCCACAGGTACGGGAACTACGCGAATAAGGCGACTAAAACCGAAGCGAAACGAGGGCGGGTTGTTAGTTAAAAAATAAAAACAATAATTTTTCTTGTAGATACCGACTCCACACCTTTCTTATGTTCATCAAAGCTACCGTCTCGATAAACGGATAAAAGAAAGAGATGACACCGCTTTTTGTTAACCATTATTTACGGGCGTTTTTAGTTCTCTAACCATACCGACTTTTGTCTTAAATCACAAGCCATTACATGGGCCCGCTTTAATATAATGCTTAGCTTTTATGGGACACCTTTAGTAGGACAATATTTTTTTTTGTTTGGGAGCTTCTTGTAATTTTCATTTAGTTCGTTTGTACGAGGTATTGTTTAGAGAGGCTTTTGATTATATTTTTTTGGAGTTAGTTACGGTGATGCAAATATTAGCAAATATTCTATAAATGATTTCATTCATAAATGGCGGTTATGTTAAGTTGGTAATCGTGATTTTTATTAAAAGTCTTCAAAGAAATGGCTGCTCATTTTTTTTCAAATACAACAATCTGTACCAAGGAAGTAATCCTTCGGTTGCATGGGATAAACATATACTTAACGGACAAAAATTACATCCAGACTCAGAACAACAAATTGAGGATCGTACAAAGTATTGTTCTTTTTTTTTTCGGGGGCTATGGTCAGCGCATACGCCGTCCGCTCCGTCCGGGGTTACGAAAGGGCAGCGCGCGTCCCCATAACCCACTGCATCTCCTTTCCTTCGCCATTGGGCCGACCACCGGTACCGGGTTCCTTGTCCTTCGTGGCCGACACGACGGGATACCCTGTGAGGTACCCTCGCCTTGCGACGTTCCTTTCCCGGGGCGTCGATCGTCGTGGCGCGGTCAGCCGGTCCAACGACGAAAGCTACGTGATGTTCGGGTGGGTTGCGGGTGTGCGTGCTTACGCCCCTCTGCCGCTCCGGACGGAGTGGTGTGAAAAGTAGGTACACCGTCGCAACCCATCCCAAAAAAAAAAAGAAAGCGCCTCTCTGAGGGCGACGGACTCATCTCAGACTTATTAATTTGTATTGCGAGGGACAAACATATACTTAACGGACACAAATTACATCCAGACTCAGAACATCAAATTGTGGATCGCACAAAGTATTGCCGTGCATGGGATTCGAACCCACGAAACTGGCACGGTACATCAACACCTTAACCACTATGCCATCTATGCAGTCAGTGTTCTCCAATATTGCCTCAGCCGGTTTTTATGGCTCCCTTAGAAAGGTAAGCTATACCGTCATCAAATAGGTATAGATTGCATATTTCAATTAAAAAAACTATAATTCAAATAACATGCAAGAAACTCATGTTAACGTATAAATTCTTTAATTATTTTTTATTAATTAGCTTGAAGTCATATGGTGGTCGGTAGCGGAATTCGCCTTATCTTTATAGTCGATCGTTGGTTTACGCGTTGATCTAACCAGCTTACCACACAGAAATTTAAAGCTATATAGATGCTAGAAGTGACAATATTTGTGGTGATAAACCATGGGGTGATGGAGTAAGAATACAAATCATCCCTGTGCGCCTACAAATACTACCGATCCTAATATGGTTCGTGAGTATCGTAAAAGATTACTAAGAGTTTTATCGACCTTAACCTTAACTAATTCTATCTGACCAGGACATCTTATGTGGTCAATCATTATATTTTCTAGGCTTAACGTCAGGAAGGCTGATCGTAAAACGAATGCCCAAAATATTCGCCATATGTATGACTAGCGTGGAATACTTGCTTTGGGCTAACGTTAACTTTAACCCACGAATTTTTTTACGTAGAAGGTGAAAATATTTTTAAATAATACGATTCTGTCATATATGATATTTTTTTGTGAAACTGACCGTTTACGCAGCGCCCGTAGCGGCGGCTCACACAAGGAAAAAAACTCAGATTTTTAAACATTCTTTTTTCTGCTCCGCTCCTAGTAACTTTAGGGTAATCAAATATAGCCTATAGCCTTCCTTGATAAATGGACTATCTGACTGAAAGAATTATTCAAATCGGACAAGTAGTTCCTGAGATAAACACGTTCAAACAAACAAACTCTTGAGCTTTATATATTAGTATAGATAAAAGGAGTACATATTATGTCTTACTCAAGTAATTGGTATAAGAGCAGATGATGACGATGATGATTATGGTGATTTTTTAATAACAATAGTTATCATGGAGAAGGTATATTGCGATCTTACAAATTTTACCAACTAGATCCAGTCTACGTCATCAAATTTAATGTACTTTAAGAACATAAAAACATTTCTCCATCAACTTCTTAAAAATTTTAATTAAAAAATAATAAAAATATCTCTTGTATCCGCAACTCAATACTTTGTCTGTTGGTGTAATTCTCGTAGGCGTAAACAGAGGTCATCGTTATTAACTCGATCAAGTACAAGGCCTAAAGCATATAAGTTCAGTATAAATAATTACGTATATTGACATACCTACTACATTTTAAATGCATTTCATTAATTTTATGGTAATAATTTCCAATATTTACGCGATTATTATGTCTGCTAGGTGACAGAGTAACGGAGTAAGAATACAATTCACCACCCCCTTTCATGCCCGTGAATGATATAAAATATGACTAATAGTTTATAATATGCACACGACATCTATACAAGAGAAGGAAAACTCGAAATACAACCGTGTACCAACCCGTCTGACTGGTCAATATCCCTCCAATTAAAGAGGAGGCTCGAGCCCAGCAGTGGGACGTATAAGAGCTGTGATGATGTGTGGTGACGGAGTAAGAATACAATTTATCATCTCTATTTTACCCGCAGGTGTAGTAAAAGACGACTAAGAAATATAATATACATATCACATCTATTCAAGGGGAGGCAAACTGTAAATAAACACGTATCTATACCAATAAATAAAATTGGAGTGTCTGTTTGTAATGTCAAAATAATAGGCTTTTTTCATGCTCACACGGTTATTTGCACGACACCTATGCCTAAAATAGCAATTAAAAATTTTTGTCTGTCTGTCTGTCTGTCTATCTGTCTGTTTGTTCCGGGTAATCTTCAAAACGGCTGGACCGATTTCAAAAATTCTTTCACCAATGGAAAGCTATAATATCAGGGCGTAAACTGGGCTATATTTTATCCCGGTATTCCCACGGGAACGGGAACTACGCGGGTAAAACGACTATAACCTATAACCGAAGCGAAGCGAGGGCGGGTTGCTAGTTATCAATATGTCTGACCCGCGAAGTATAGTAGATTCATTACCTTTCTATTGTAGAGGCTTGAGAATAGTAGTGGCACTTATGTGCGCTCAGATAATGGTAACAGTATTACACATATTAAAAAGTACGGTTTTTACGGCTTATTTATTTGATTTTTCAGTTAGCATTGAAAAAGACGGATGAGAGAAGATTGCATGCCACAGAGATGCGTATGCTAAGATGGATTTGTGGGGTCACAAGGTTAGATAAGATAAGAAATGAGTATATTAGGGGAAGCCTGAAAGTAGCACCAGTGATAGAGAAGATTAGGAGCGCAAGGTTGTCTTGGTATGGACATGTGATGAGGAGGGATGATAGCC
This sequence comes from Lymantria dispar, assembly GCA_032191425.1. NCBI lineage: Eukaryota > Metazoa > Arthropoda > Insecta > Lepidoptera > Erebidae > Lymantria > Lymantria dispar. Next base: position 9,401,379 of record CM063460.1, on the reverse strand, counting down.
ATGTGACAAGGCGGGTTATCGATATGAATGTGGATGGAAGCAAGAAGCGTGGGAGACTCAAAAAGAGATGCATAGACTGTGTGAATGAGGATATGCGTATGAAAAAGGTGAGTGCAGATATGACGGTCGATAGAAGGTTATGGAAGATAAGTACATGTTGTGCCGACCCCACTTAGCGTGGGATAAGGGTAGGCAAATGATGATGATGAATGAAATGATGAGTATTCGAAGTCGGGCAGTTTGCCTGTGACAGTAAAATGCTGAAAACGCAAACACGTTATAAGAGCCTTTAATATAGTCTTATTTTATCTGGTGGTAGGATCACAGTGCTGACAGTTGTCTGTCTGCAGCCGCGGGCCGTTTCATCCGGGATAGTACCACACTGAGCAGAAAGTAGTAGAGTAGTAGCAATTTGTTACTACACTCCGATCGGTAAAAGAGAGAGCCGGCAGCTCAACTTTCTGAGGGTGCTTGCGTGTGGTGGGTTTTGGTGATGCCTTTTGTATCACCGAATATCATTGCACGCATTCAAAATCCATTCACTTTCTTCACGGTAGGTACCTAGTGGTCTAGCAAAGGTCCATGAACGGCAGTATAACCATAAGGTATGTTCTTTGCTCGTATATCATCAGTGACAATAAAATAAACATGTTTATGGTCTTCGCTAATGTATATAGACTGACTGATTATCAAATTTCAAACTTGTCTTCACTGATATAAAGCTTTTTATTTAATTAACGGAAATGGTAGTTCAATATCTTTGAAGTTTTAATTATGAATCGAAATCTGAGATGTGAATGGGAGAGAAGTTTTTACATTACATCATCATCATTTCAGCTCATATACGTCCCACTGTTCCTCGAGTCCCCATCTCAATAGGAGGGAAATTGACCTGCTATACCACGCTGAATAGATGTGTTAGTATAGAGTTTTATTTCGAGTTTCTTTTTCTAGCATAAATGTTATATGCATATTATATCCCTTAGCCATCTTTTACGATATTCATGTGTACGATATCCCTTGGTGGAGTATATCTTGGTGGTGAATTAAATGGGGAATTTGACAAATTTTAGAAATTTATTTTATTTAGTAAGAATGCAATTCACCACTCCCTATCTTAACCGCAGATGTCGTAAAAGACGACTAAGGGATATATTACGCATATAACATCTATGCAAGAGAAGAAAAACTCGAAATAAAATTAAAAGAAAAGAAATTTGTTATATTTTTTCATAAAGTCAATCTTTTCATGTTTATAATGGGGTCTATCTATAAAATAAAATGAATTTCAAAACTTGGTCAAAATCCTCATTCTTATTCCGTCACCACGTTTTTTCAGATAAACATATCTATTTCGGGGATAAAAAGAACAATATGATTATATTTGGATCATAATAAAATACTATTATATTGTAGCATATAATTTAACAACAAAGATATTTGCGTTAATGTAGTTTATAACCACAAAGAGGATTTGTTCACAAAATAAAATAGATTCCAAAAATACATATGAAATGTAGAGAAAAAGGTGCAAAGAAAATTGTATTAACGAACTAGATTGTTCACAAAATTGAAAAGTTATTTGGACTCTTAAAGGCTTCTGAACAAAAACGAAACGTTAAAATCCGATTCACCTCACTAAAACGCAAACACCAAGAGTCCAAGGATGTATCTTGGCTGAGATGATGATGATGATGTTTATATATCTTAGTCGTTTTTTACGACACCCAAAGACAAGATAGGTGATGGTGAATTGTATTCTCACTCCATCACCACATGGAATTATGATCACTTCAATAAAATCATACAAAAACAATATCTAATATATTAAAGTTCCTTCCATTATCTATAAACCATAGTCCTGTTTTTGAGCTATACAAATAACATATTATTCGTACATTTTAATTTGGTCACAAGTTTGTAATATTTAATAAATTTACACGTGTCAGAAGGCACCTTGTATGTTAATAGGACACCATTTTGTGTTCAACATCAGCTGTTACTATTGTTTTAAAATATTTTAATTGACAATTAAGAATAATACATCGTATATAGTTTATACGTAATGTTGTAATGATACGGCTGTTGTACAAGGTGATTATGGAAGTTAATCAAATATATAGGGATCTTATTACTTACTAGCAGCGCCCTGCAGTTTTACCCACACAGTTCCCCTTCCCATGGGAATATCGAGATAAATTATAGTCTATATGTTACTCTGATATATAAGCTATGTTATTGTGAAGTTTCATCAAAATCTATTCAGTAGTTTTTGCGTGAAAAAGCGACAAACATCCTCAAATACATATTCACATACAAACTTTTGCGTTTATAATATTAGTAAGTGGGATTACGAACGGAGGATGCTTAGTTTGAAATGATCTTTTTACGAACATCATTGCGATTGTATATGATTTTAAATTTGCCGATGTTTCAAATACTTTTCAACATTCATGATCGTGGGAGGACTAACGTGTTTTATGTTTAACGAATCATGGAGGACTCCTGTGATCATGAACCTTGAAAAATGTTCGAAACGTTGGCAAAGTGTAAATCTAATACAATAGCGATTATATTTGTAAAAATACTGTTATTTTTAATGTGTAATACTCGCGTATACATCATTATGATCTTTTTTCATCTTTTTTAACCAATATAAGCACATAGGTCGCCCTCTTGACACAGGTCTCTTTTATAATGGAAGGCAAAGTGGCCTGTTTTTTGATTGCCTAATTATGATCCAATCATTCTCTGTCCAAAAATCCGCGCGAGAGAAGGGTTTGCGAATAACCCCATAAAAGGCTAGCTTACGATCAGTCACTTTCATCGGATTTTATGCCCTTAAAGCTCACCCATCAGCTTAGCACACAGCAATAAAAAATAAAGAATCAAATTCCAAAAGGTCAAATTGCTCCTACCTTTTCAATTGGAATAATAAAGCCTAATATACTAGATAGCTAGATGAATAACACATCACTATGCCTTTATTTACAAATTTTCTTGTCGTTCAAACGACTTTATGTTAATTCATCTCTTACGAAACTCGGAAGAAAGGAAAGGGCGTTGAAACATTGAATTTTTATGTACCACACGGAAATATTGAGTAATTGCGAAACCCACTTATTATTCAGCCAATAAAAAATATAATTTAGCAATAAATATTTAGGGAGCAATAGCCGAGGTCGACTCGTAACCTATTAAGACATGAAACTTATATATTTTTTCCTATTTGTTGTAATCAAAAAAACCTTTTAATTTACATGAAACAATAGTTAATAAACTATGCCTGCTTTGCCATAATAAAGTAAACGGCGAATTGTATAAATCAATATAATTTATGTTTACAATATTCCTATTAGGAAATAAAACTTGACAAGACGTGTCGAGAATTCATTTCTTTTATTTTTTTATTATATATAACGTGACCATACGTTCCGTTATTGACGAGACAATACCGTTTTCAAGTTATAAAAATGTTTCGCTTTGGCAAACAGAGCAAATGATCATTTGTTATATTGATACGGATATGCTCGATACCCTTTCCAGTCCTTCCGTGACTATGAACACTGAAAGGTGTTCGAAACCTCGGGCAATTAAAAATTAAATACGTAAAAATAGTTTTGTTTAAGTCATTTTGAAATCATTTTTCACACGTCCTTGTTTTTCTTAAGTTCATATCTCTCCAAGGGTGATAATGTTCATGCCGCCCTAGCCGAGGCCGCGGGTGACGTGATTCTAAGAAAATAATATTTGTATTGCGAGGGACTTTACAAACATATAATTAACAGAGACAAATTATACTCAGACTTAGAAAAAATATTTATAGCAAAGCATTGAGAATCGTAACCTCGATATAACACTTAGTAGAGTACCATTTTAAGGAGCACTATTTCAAAATTTTGCTGTTGAAAATGTGTTTTAGAAATATACGCATAAATATCCAATAACACATTTGGACAGTCTTGGACTCTTAACGTTCACGAGCAATGTAAAAATTAGCTTTATTCGCTACCATACAGACAAATAATTAATTTTTATATTGAAAAAATTGCAGGCCTTTAAATTTTAATAATTAGACGGAGATAGCAAGACAAACATTATGACGTCAACGTCGCTCATCACAATCTCCATGGCACTAAAAATGTTGTAAAACGGGGACAATTTGATCCTTTTGAAAGCTCTCGTTGCATGTAAGTACTGCGCATTATAGATGAAGATGACCCATTCTCTCTCTCTCTCTCTCTCTTATTGAAGCCTACGAAGTTTCATAGTCCTTCACTTAGCTAGTCCTTACCAATATTATAAATGCGAAAGTAAGTTTGTTTATTTGTTACGCTTTCAAGCTTAAATCAGCCAACCGATTTCATAAATTCTTTCACCAATGGAAAATTATAATATCAGGCTATAACATAGGCTATATTTTATCCCGGTATGCCCACGGGAACAGGAACTATGCGGGTAAGATGACTGAAACCGAAGCGAAGCGAGGGCGGGTTAGTGACAGCGTATGACTCAATATTACCCTATCATTACTCAAAACTTATGATAATCGTAAGCGTTATTATCGCTTCGTACGTAAACTACTGCTAATAAAATACAACATTGATGTAACCTTCTTAAGCGTACGAGAATTGAAAGGAAAATTTTAAGGTCAAATTTAGTTACAACAGGGAGTAACACTTTTTGAGAGAGAGTAAATATCTAACGTAGAGAAAAGTATTAAGAAAGATATGTATTTAATTTCCTTGAGGTGACGGAGTGAAAACACAATTCACCCTCTTCTGTCTTGTCCGTGGGTTTCGTAAAAGACGACTAAGGGATATTATATGCAAGAGAAGGAAAATTCGAGGTAAAACCCTATACCTACCCATCTGAATAGCGTGTAGGTGAATTTTCCTTCCTTTGTGGAGGAGGCTCGAGCCCAGCAGTGGGATGTTTTTGAGCTGCGATGATGATGATGATGATATATTTAAATTCTAATATAACTTTTTCCTTATAATGACGGAATAAGAATATAATTCACTACTATATTTCTTGTCTCTGGGTGCCGTAAAAGGTGACTATGCGAATAAATCTAAATTTATGATTGAATGGCCATCGAAAATCACGAAATTTTCAAAGTCAAGGTAACCATAATGTAAATAAGCAATTACCTATAAATAAACCTGTTCGTTGATTTTACCATAAATATTGTCTATTATCTAACTCGTGCCATAACTGTCGTCATAACAACCACTATTGATAAAAATAGAAAAGAATCTACATATTTCGTATACCTAATGCATAAATTAATTTTTTCATCTATTCTCTTTATATATCCATTCATCGATATATTTTTGGATATAGACCGTAAATATGTAACAGGTTGATAATATCTTAATCGCCATGCATAAGAAATGAGTTGGCGATTGCAATTGGTGTCATGGGCCTCTAATTATTTAGGCGCTATTTATAAAGTCTATTGGAAATTAAATTTTATACTTGCAGAATCAAATAAAAATGCGATAAAATCCGTAAAAATAGTTTTATTTACAATGTGTAATTTTCACGTAAACATCACAAATCGCTATTATTAATCGTTATGGTGAATTTGTCCCAAATATGAATTTGTATCAGATAATTATATATATTTATGTCTCTCGCAATACAAGTATTATTATCTTAATGCCGGGTATCTTTAAAAAAAGTCATCGTTCTCTCAAACTTTATATATTTCGCTATTGGAAATTCGCTTACTATTACAGAAGGCTAGCTAGATTAGACAAATTACCAACATTTTAAATAGAACTACGGATTTGGCAGCGTTCATGGTCCGCCCGTGACCATGAACGCTGTAAAGTGGTTGAAACGTCGGCCAATCACATATCAAATACAAAGGCAATAAAATCCGTAAAGTAGTTTTATTTACAAACATGAGAAATCATTAAATTACCATAATTTTTAAAATCTTTTAACACGAGTTTATCTTCCCTTGCTATGATTTTATCTCCCTACATCTCATATTAGTAAATTAAAACAAGTATCTATCCGGGCATTGGATGACACATCCATTCTTAACCCATAATTACAATAAAAGTAATGTCTAGAAGCGGCTGCGAATATTAACAACCTCTACGTTACTCGTGGGTGTCGTAAACGAGGATTAAGAAAGAGCTTTTAATCAAGAATTATATTCCTAAGGAAGGTTGACGTCAGGCAGGCGGCCGATCATAAAACTATTGCTAATAATTTTTACAATATATACTATGAAGTACCTACATATTGAGTAGATCACAAGTAATATAATAAGAGCAGGGAAGATGAACCACAATAAATAAAATATCAACCGCTCATATATGTCCCACTGCTGGGCTCAAACCTCTATAATAGCAAAGAAATTGACTTGTTACTATACCACACTGGTCAGACGGTTTGATAGTGTTTCATTAAGAGTCCATCTCTTGCATAGATGTTATATGCATATTATATTTCTTAGTTGTGTTTTAAGATACCCATAAGCAAGAAGGTGGTGAATTGTATTCTTACTCAGGGCCGGATTAACCCTATCAGGGCCCCAGGGCAATGCGATTCTTTAGTCCATAGTCCAAGGTCTATGAGCAGCAGTATCACTTACCATCAGATGTGCTGTTTTCTTTTTGCCACCAACAACAATAAAAAAGCAATAATATTGAGGAAGTATACAAATATTAAAAAAAAAAAAAAAATTCGATGAAATGTTTTTTTAGGGTGCCGTACCCAACGGGTAAAAACGGGACCCTATTACTTAGACTTCACTGTCTGTCCATCCGTCTGTTTGTCAGCAAGTTGTATCTCAAGAACTGCGACAGCTAAACAATTGAAATTTTTACAAATTATGTATTTCTGTTGCCGCTATAACAACAAATACTAAATACGAGACTAAATTAATATTTAAGGTATGCTCCCATACAAAAAACTCAATTTTTTGCTTATTTTTATAGATAACTAGCAATCCGCCCTCGCTTCGCTTCGGTTATAGGTTATAGGTTATAGTCGTTTTACCCGCGTAGTTCTCGTTCCCGTGGGAATACCGGGATAAAATATAGCCTAGTTTACGCCCTGATGTTATAGCTTTCCACTGGTGAAAGAATTTTTGAAATCGGTCCTGCCGTTTTGAAGATTACCCGGAACAAACAGACAGACAGACAGACAGACAGACAAAAATTTTTTAATTGCTATTTTAGGCATAGGTGTCGTGCAAATAACCGTGTGAGCATGAAAAAAGCCTATTATTTTGACATTACAAACAGACACTCCAATTTTATTTATTGGTATAGATGGTACGGAACCCTTCGTGCGCGACTCCGATTCACGCTTAGCCGGTTTTGTCTTGGTGCATGCTCGGGGCCCTTAATCAGTGCAGGGCCCCTTTTCAGTGCGGGGCCCCTAGTCAATTGCCTAATTCGCCTTATGGATAATCCGGCCCTGTTCTTACTCCATCATCACACAGTCGCCATTTTTTATATAATTGTCGAAATGAATAGACAAGAATGAATTAATTTTTTAGGTAACTTGTGCTTATATGCGCGGATAATTTTATGATTGTAGACGAATGGTTGAGTGATTACGACGTAAAAGCATAGCAAATAAACTCATTTTCGCATTTATATCATTAATTAAATTTATTTTAATTGAAACTTTTCGTGTGAAAGGAATACAATTCATCACCTCCGTCTCGCTCGTGATTATCGTGAAAGACGACTGAGGAATATAATATGCATATCTTATATATAAACTAGCAACCCGCCCTCGCTTCGCTTCGGTTATAGGTTATAGTCGTTTTACCCGCGTAGTTCCCGTTCCCGTGGGAATACAGGGATAAAATATAGCCTAGTTTACGCCCTGATATTATAGCTTTCCATTGGTGAAAGAATTTTTGAAATCGGTCCAGCCGTTTTGAAGATTACCCGGAACAAACAGACAGACAGACAGACAAAAATTTTTTAATTGCTATTTTAGGCGTAGGTGTCGTGCAAATAACCGTGTGAGCATGAAAAAAGCCTATTAATTTGAAATTACAAACAGACACTCCAATTTTATTTATTGGTATAGATTTCTAGCGTACCTACGTGTGTATGTCACTGAACTCCTCCTAAACGGCTGGACCGATGTTTAGATGAAGATGATGATTCGAGGATGGTTTAGATTCACAATTGGACCCGGTAGGTGGCGGTTCGGGCAGAACAATAACATAACTTGAGAACGACTTTACCGATTTCATTCATCTTTTTTTTTTAAGTTTTCTAATATTTTAAAAAAGACCTTTATGGAAAAAAAAAGTAAATTGCGCAGAAAATTAGTAAATTTAAGAAAACTTCTCATATCCATCGGAATATCCATTTGGAACATTAGATTAATAATTGGAACTGATAGGTGGCGCTACGATCGATTTCAAGGAGACTTAAATTTTCTATTTATTCACAGATTTGCACAGAACAACGTCTGTTGGGTCAGCTAGTCTTTATATATAAATTTCTTGAATACGTATGTCACTGAACTCCACCTAAAGGGCTAGACCGATGTTTATGATTTTTTTTTTGTGTGTGTTCAAGGGGATTCGACGGTGGTTTAGATTCACAATTGGGCCCGATAGGTGGCACTGCTGTCATTTGAACAGAATAATGTCTATTGGGTCAGCTAGTAATATATATGCAGGACCGCTCTATTGACCGTGGGTATCGTAAAAGACGGCTAAAGGATATCTTGTGTATATAAACAATGCAAGAAAAGCAAAATTCGAAATAAAACTCTATACCAACTCGCTTAACCAGGGTGGTGTTGGGTGAATTTCCCTGCCAATACGGAGCAGGTTCTCAAGTGGGACGTATATGAGCTGTGATGATGATGATATATACTGGAGAAGACTCGATAACATCCAGTCGGACCAGCGTGGTGCAATAAGCCAATTTCTCTCTTATTGTAGAGGAATCTTGAGCTCAGCAGTGGGACGTATATAAACTGAAATGATGACTATAAACACAAACAATTTACCTTATAATAATAACGTATATAAGGATAGTGTCAATACTTCGAAAGTTCGAAACATGAATCTAAAATACTAATGGCGCGCAGACGATTAACACGTACACACGCATACCACTATACAAATTATGAAATCAAATTTTGTTTTTATTAACATAAATCGTCGAATTACTTTTAAAAGTAATATTAAAAACCTTTTTAAATTTTTCAAATGTGTTATGACACCATTTGAATGCACAAACCGTCATAATCACATATTTATTTTTTAAGAGTTGCATACGTACGTGCAGTACAATGACTTGTACATTACGGAATGAATCCGGCGTAAGCTCCATTAGGCTCCAATTGAAATGCTTCACTTTTTGTGCGCGAACTTACCTTCTATACGTTATTATTCTAAGCAATTTACGCAAAAAAATACGCAAAATTCAAGAACCAATATACCGTAAGCGGATGTAGTTAACTCTGATCTCAAAATTCACACCGAGTTGCATCTAAAGTAAGATAAAACTGTGACCACAATATCCATTCCTCTTTTTTACGACCATTAGAAAGAGATGGCAGACGATTTGCTAAATAATGTTCCGTATGCCGGTCAGGTGTTAGCTTGTCACAACATCCATCAAGTTGTGGCAATTGGAGTGTTGTTCACGTTTGGTATATAAATAAGAGGTTAATGAGGCTGATTATCCTCGTTCGATAAGGATTCTGTTTCCTGGTTGCAGTTTTAATGGTGACCTCATAGATAATTAGCTTTCTGAGGCAATCAAAGAATTGTTTGTTTGCAATTATTTTATGAAGAGATAACTTTTATAGGCAGGTTGCTCCACTGCCCCATCTAGATCAAGGTATCAATTTCGGTGAATCGTTTAATTCTTGAAAAAGGGTAATACCCTAAGTGACGGACCCTCACTGCCCTTTTACTCCCGAGATTGCGACCAAATTTTTGCCGAGATGTTTAATTAACTCGAGAATTCTTCTAAATTTTCTTAACTAAATTGATAACTAACCACAAGATTAAAACACAAAACAGTATATAAAATAATGAATCTCTATTTTAAATCCAATTCTTTGATTTGATGAAATCGTGCGTGTTAAGAATTAAACATTATTTTGTTTAAAATATCGGCATAAAAGTTTTGGGTAGATATTTATATTAGCATGTTGTATTAAGGCAAATTAATTAGGTATAGTATGTATTGAAAGATGTGTAATAAAACAAATTATCATTTAACTTCTTTTTTATGGGTGGGCTATGGTAAGCGCCCACGTGGTCCGTTCCGTCCCGGACGGCGAAAGGACGGCGCGCGGGCCCATAACCCACTCGTACCCACGTCGCACTCGTCGTTGAGCCGACCACCGGAACAGGTTGACTTGTCATCAGTGGTCGGCCCAACGGAATACCCTTTCAGGTACTCTCACCTCTCGACGTCCCTGTCCCGGGACGTTGGTCGCCGTCGCGCGGTCAGTCTCTCTGCGGGTGCCGGACTAAAGTCCCCGGTCCGGTCACCCGCGGCCTGGGTTAGGGCGGCATCCAGTGCAGTTACTCGCACCTGCGCCGCCCGAGTCGCCGGCGGCGGAACGTGTCACCGAAGAGGAGCTCCTCTCGCGCACGATCCGCCGCCTCCTTCTGTGAGATGACGGCCTCACAGAAGGCGGCAACGACGTCCTAGTAGATTGATATAGGGTTTTATTTCGAGTTTTTCTTTTTTTGTATAGATATTATATGCGTTTTATATCCCTTAGTCGTTTTTTACGACACGTTTCAGCGTCCTCCGGTGACCATGAACGCTAAAAAATGTTGAAAACTTCAGAAAATGAAAAATCACAAACAAACGCGACAAAACCTTTAAAAATAGTTTTATTTATAAATTCAAACTTTGGCTGACCCCTAATAGATAAAAATATCATAAAGTTGATTAAGAGTTTTAGAGTAGGTAACTGTTCACGGAATGATTGTCCGGGAAAACTGTAAAAATGAAAAAAGTACACAGAAGCAAATTTGTTGGAGCTCTCTATAGAGCATATTATTTATACCACTGTAGACGTCTCAAGAAACTAAAATGCCAACCTTTTTTTTTTTTTGGGGGTGCGGTACGATCGGCGCACTTCTCGCACCACTCCGTCCGGGGCGACAGAGGGGCGTAAGCACGCACACCCGTAATCCACCCATATAGCCCGTCGCCTTGGTCGTTGGGTCGACTACCGGTGCAGATTTCCTCGACTTCAGTGGTCGACCCGACGGAATACCCCAAGGGACGCCGAACGCCGTCGCGAGGCTAGCCTCTCCGCGGGTGCCCGGATTAAATCCGCGATCCAATCAACCTGCAACCACGGTCCGGTCACCCGCAGCCACGCCATTTATTTGCATAAAGTAAATAACCCGTAACCCACGCGTGACACGTTGCCTTCGTCGTTGGGCCGACCACCGGAGCAGGGTGACTTGTTGTCAGTGGTCGGCCCGACGGAATACCCCTTGAGCCTCCTCAAGGGGTATTCCGTACCCTCCTATCGACCGACGTCCCCCCCTCGGGGAGGTCGTCGGTCTTTCCTCACACGGTCAGCCTCTCGGCGGGTGACGGGCTAGCTCCCGGTCCTGTCACCCGCGGCCTCGGCTAGGGAACTAAATCCTGCATTGCCATGTTTATATATTTTTGAACTGTGCCTATTTGTAAAAAAGTAACACCATGTATTTCTTTTATAAGAAGAAATATCAATATAAATAAAAGGCAATATTAGAGACTCTGGTGTTTTTAGGTCCCCATATTTTCTTTCAAATGTACGCTAAAATGCATATTGTGTTTTAATTACACTTTATAATAAACTTTCAGTTGAGATCAAACTGTTACTAAAAAAATTAAAAGAGAGTTATTAAACAATGGTTTTAACTTTATATAAGGTCAATGAATATCTAAATCACTAATTTTAATGGACATGTATGAAAATTTAATTGAAATATTAACTTTTATTAATGAATGATTAGTTAAAATAGAAATAGAAGAAGTGATTATATATGACTACTATTTCATCATCAATTTACGGTTATATATGTGAGGTGTTGAATTAATTATGAACATCAAGTTTTATATTTTAAGATATTAATTTTCATTATTATTATAAGATATTAATGTGTAGCGAGTGATTAAAATTACTATCCATCATCTCCATTTCTTACCCATGGATGTCGTAAAAGATGACTAACGGATTATAATACACAGATAACATATATGCAAGAAAAGAAAAACTCGAAATAAAACTCTAACAAGATAAAAGTAAAAACTAAACCCAACTATGATAAAAAACAAGTTATCTGATAAATACGAATAAAGTTACAAGCAAATGCTAATCTGTATATATAAATTTCTTGTGTACGTGTGTATGTCACTGATCTCCTCCAAAACGGCTGAACCGATGTTGATGAAATTTTTTGTGTGTGTTCAAGGGGATTCGAGAATGGTTTAGATTCACAATTGGATCCGGTAGGTGGCGCTTATTTGAACAGAACAACATCTGTTGGGTCAGCTAGTAATATATATATATTTGAAATGTACTAGTAACGCCCTTTCCAGTGATATAAAACACGACATAATTATCTCAAATTTATTTTTAATACAGTACTTTAAGACCTCTAGAGGGCGCTATATTAGATTCAGTGACGCATCATATAGTCTATAACCAGCGGACGACCAATACGCTTCTATCGATACCTCATTTATCTGGTTCTAATAAGTAGTTCAGGCGCTATGAGGGAACAGATGAACATACATACATAACATGTCAAAATCATAACTTTCCGTAGTCGGGTAAAAAGGTTAATGATGAATAATGATATTATACTCCGGCCGCTCTGAGTTTGCGTTCCTGACACATGTCAATTCGTCATAACTAGTGATGTACAATAAATAACATTCATTATATTTAATAACGTTATTTATTGCATTCATTATTTATTAAATTCAATATAGAAATATAGAATAAATTTATATATAATAAATTTATTTTATTATTCAATATAGAATAAATTTAAAAGAATTATTTCGCATGTTTTTTTTTTAAAAGTGCCTTCATGTTTTTTATGCTATACTGTGAAGAAGTATTATGGCCGGCTCCATAATCTTTAATTTGAGCCCAGATTAGCTCTATGGTATTGTACTAGCAGTGGAATAGGGGAATTCAAAGAACGCAATAAGCGTTCTCCAGAGCCAACTCATCTAAAATATAACGAACTTATGCCGGCTTATGGTCATTGACTAATTTTATCAACTCCGCTTTTAGTGTAGACATATTTTCGTCATTGCCACGTCTTTGCAGCCACCTCTTTTTATTAGCTTTGGTAGGTGCTTTATTTAATAGCACCGAATGATTAGGGGTGTTATCTATTAACATAACTAAAGGCTCTGGGAGGCCAGGTAGCAACACATCCTGGCACCACTCCTTGAATGCAGTCGCATTCATTTCTTCGTGGTAGTCAGTAGTAGTTTTTGACTCAAAAACCAATAAACCATTTTCCACAAAACCGTACTTCGCACAACCAGCGTGGCATATTATGAGTCGTGTTACTTTACTCATTGGCACTTTCGACGATGACACTTGAGTGTTATTTGTCCAAGAACGAGAAAGCGTGTGGTTGGAGTTTAGCCTTATCTCGTCGATGAAAGCGGTATTGTCCCAATTATCAATATTTTTCGCTTCTTTCAAAAAGTTAATTGTTTTTAAAATTATGTTATTCCTTTCTAAAAGAATTTTCCAGAAGAAACCAATTATCTGCTTTCAAAGATGCTAGAACCGATGACCTATTAAGGTATTCACTTCTGGGATAATAACTGCTATATATATATATATATATATATATGCTTCCGTGTGATGACGGAATAATAATACAATTCACCACCCCCCTTTACTGCCTGTGGGTGTCGTAAAAGATGATTAAGGGATTATAATATGCATACAATATCTAAGCAAGAGAAGGAAAATTCGAAATAAAACACTACCATGGTGCAGTTGGTCAATTTCCCTCCCATTGTGGAGGAGGCTCGAGCTCAGTACTTGGATGTTTATGAACTATGGTGAGTGATGATAAATGAATGTGATTCCTTATAGCATCAGCCTCAAAACTATCATTGTCTGTTATAGGTTCATTTCTGCATTTCCTTTTTTGGTGTTCGTAAAATATTTTCTCCAGTGTCCGAGGATCCGAACTTTTCTGTATTAATATTTGTTATTGTCCGTTCGCATATTCTAAGCGCCTGAGAGATCCGCTCTTGTCTTGTTATAATTACGGGGTCCACCATTTTGTCTTTCAAGCTCAAGGTAATATTGAAGCTTGATAATCAGTTCTCGTGTTTCACTTTTCAATATTTAACCGTGTTTCGGCATTATTATTTTGCACCGAAAGTGCAGAACAATAATATACGATACACAACAAAAGTCTAGATTAGCGCAGAGGCTGACCTCTTACTCATATAACAAGGAAAATTAGTCAAATAGACAACAATAACAGTCACGAGAAAATACATATTGAGAAACACTGGAGAACGTAGTCTATGCGCGCGAGACGACAAGAAATGACTCTTTGTGACTGTCATAAAATGACGGTCCCCACAACGCTATTACGGGTAGCCATTTTTCACTAGTAATATAAAGTAGTAAATCATTTTATTTTCATTTTCTTTTATAGATGTGATTGTTATCACGATATTTATTTTCTTAAGTTTTGATTGGGTGTACCTTTGTCGTATTACTAACTTTATTAAATAGTAAATACATCATATATTATAAAATAAAATTATAACGTTTTATTAATATTATACCGCCAGATTATATTAAGATTATAAAAATATGCGATTACAATTGTCTCGTTATTTTATCCCATCACTACAAAAACAAACATAAGACAAAACCTTGAAACAGGGCAGTTTGACATGTTTTGATTTTTAAAACTATTGTTTTTATATTTGTTAATTCAGTAATTGTTAATAATTTTAGCCGAAAATTAATACGTTTATTGTAAGTTGGCGTAATATTTAAATTTTTAATGTTATTACTCGTTAATAAGGTAAATATAAAATATTTAAAATTGTGCCGTAAATAGTACGGCAGTTCAAAGTTACATCGCCCATTCTGTCATGACCTGTCAAGAACGCAAACTCAGAGCGGTCGGAGTATAATAATAATGATAGTGATAATAATGATAAAAAAGTTAATAAACGAAAAGAAACATATTTAAAAAAGCTTACCGCTACTTAGCTGATTTTAATTTCAAATAACTTTCACTCCAGAATTCTATATCAGTGGTTAAGAAGTGCGAAACAAATTTATTCTCTCCAAATAATTTACTTTTTTTCATATATATGAACAATTTCAGTTGAATATATAAATATATGAAGTTTTTTTAGTAATCAAGGTCCATATCACACACACGCGGAATATATTATATAATTTAGCAGCAAAACGGTACCAAAAACCTGATGGCAATATCAAGTATCGTCAATTTGTTAAGTTTAAGTATTTTCCTTAAGTTTTAACAATTTATTTCATTTAAATGTTTTGCCCTTGTGTCATTTTACTTGCAGCATGCCCTAAACAGCTACAGAAGAACTTTGTTATAGCCAAATCTTCGTTTACAGACAAATGTTCCCACAAATGAAGTTTCGCGTCTCTGGTTTGGACGCGAAGGCCAAATACATCCTTCTTCTGGACATCGTCGCAGCAGACGACTTCAGATATAAGTTCCACAACAGGTAGACGCACATTCATTGCCTGCTGGAGTTCAACACCATACACGTCCTCACATACAAGCTTATCAATGTAAAACCGACAACTTGGTCTCAAACTGACGCCAAATTGTCGGGGCCCTTATAGATATCACCGTTGATTGGAGATGCTCATTCCATAACGTTCCGTTACACGCTTGTTCTCATTTAGCTTGTGATTCTCCCCACGCAATGCACTAGTTCCCATCACAAAACGATACCAATGTGTTTGTTAATTACAAGCCACAATTTGTACACAAACACGCTCAATTTAAGGCCAACGACATCGCGACCACTGCACACCGAAAGTCAGCCGACTATTAAGTATTCAACTCACATCCAATGGGTAATATCATTAAAATATCTTTGTCTTAAAACCCGCAGTAATAATGTAAAAAGTCGAGCCGACACCAGAGGTGAGAAATACCAACGCGACTCGTACTGTCCTCCCAAATTACCCGAAATTGGGACTTAACTCGCGTTAACTATCTCCTTGGGAGATCTTTGAATAAAAAAAAACATGAACAGTGTTCCGGGTGTCGTTCTCATCCCTCACCGATGCATCTGAAATCGATAATCATCAGTATTTGATCTTACATTGTTTGATTCGTGATGACAAGTCGTGATAAGGTCCATACCTCCGCCTTAAGTCGATCGATGTCGGTATAAAACAGGCGCAGGTTTGGCAACATCGAGATGCAGCCGATAAACTTCGATTTAATATCCGTTAATTAATACGACCCGAGCATACCGGCCGAAAATGCGACTGTGAGTCAGCCATAAACCGATACAAACGCCGACAAAGACGGGCCGCCTAGCGCCGTTAATATGGTAATTAATTATTACAAATCTCCCGTACATAAATTACTTAGCAATTACAGGAGATGTTCCTAAACGAGATCCAGATATTTTTTTATTTGTATATTGAAGTATTCGTGTTAAGTTCTCGTGTAAGATTGCATTTGATCACGTGCGACAGTCACGATGTTAGCGACATCGCAAAACCACACAATGGATACGTACCGTTCCGTTTTTGGTCATGGCGGAAACATGGCCTTTATGTTCGTCAAGAATACTTTGTGACACCTCATCGTGCTCGTTGATTAGAAGAATACGGAGCGTCCAGTTATTGCGCATCGCATTGTTTTATATTGCTTTTCATTTAATAGTTCAAACGAAGTTAATGAAATCTAATTATCGCGGTACAAGATCACAAGCTAAAGATTCTTTTCTTATATAAAAAGCGAAACTCACCCATCGAGATGTCTCACAATCGACGTGATGTCAAATCGTTGTCGCAAAAGAACAAGTCCCAACCCATGTTTTTCTCTCGTATTGCTTGCAGACGTATGTTTCCTGCCTACAAAGTTCGCGTTTCTGGTCTTGATAAAAAAGCAAAATACATTTTGCTAATGGACATCGTAGCTGCCGACGATTGCAGATACAAATTCCACAACAGGTATAAAGAGATGGAATTAAATTAAAATAAGAAAATAGTAAAATGGACAGGATAGTTTGATCTTATTTTAATGTAATTCGTTGAAATAAATGAGAGGCAAGAAGCATGCGTATGGCATTCATGTGACATTGAAGATCTGCGTTGCACAGAATCTTAGGGTCTTCAGAATTTTTACACCAAAAAATAACTTATTCGCATTAATTCCGGAATTTGTTTTTGCGACAGGCGAAATTGTCAAATTCTTTGATATAAAACCTTTTTACAGAGCTAATTAGTGTAATAAACTTCATACTTCGTCATCGAAATTTCGGCACTCACTAAATTGCACGCAGATCTTTCCATTCACATAACTTTTTTTAGTGGTTGATATTGATTGATAGCTTGTTATAACAGCATGTTATTCATTCGTCATTATATATAGTATGCATGTATATAGCTTTCTAATCGAATGGGACGTAATTGCTTCAATAAAATCTATTTCGCCACAATTATAGAAGATTTCTTAATACCAATAATCAATCAATTATAACAATATTGAAACAAAGTTTCCAAATTTAATGAACTATTAAGGAACCATGTCAATCGAAGTTCTACTTTCTCACTTTATAATTGAGGAATTTTTTTGATTGATATAATTGATCGATTATGTCAATTAGAAGGTTTTCCTTTACCGTGGTCGTTTGTTTTTAAAGTCGGTGGATGGTCGCCGGGAAGGCGGACCCTGAGATGCCGAAGAGAATGTACATCCATCCGGACTCGCCTTCTACGGGTGAGCAATGGATGCAGAAGGTTGTCTCCTTCCACAAGTTGAAGTTGACAAACAATATAAGCGACAAGCACGGTTTCGTGAGTATCCATTTTGTTTATTGCTTAGGAACGTGAAGGTTGAAGAAAGAATATTATAGTAATCAAAAATTATATTAATTATTAGAGTTATATAATAATTTGCTCAAAATTTAGATGTAAAATACAAAGTTAACGTTATATCAAAAACAACAAAGGCGTACAAGATTCAGACATCAAATCCAGCGTGTAATCTGTAAAGGTTCTACTTCAACCTTCACTGTTCCAGATCCTTACAATAGTTTCCACATTATGCGCCTTTTGATCGAAACGAACAATCAATTACACACGAAAATTGTTACCAACAATAGTATTAATATCGCATCCGAAAAGTAGCAGCGGCAAACAGCGCCCATTTTTTCTGTATCTTCAACAAAAAGTTTATAATGTGGGTGATATTATAATTAAAATGAGGTTGGGTTGGACCCCTGGGGGTGTCTGCGGGGGCCTTTTGTCCGTGTTACGGTTATTATGGCTATTTACATTGGGTGCCCATCATCTTGCCTAAGTTCAATAGATTATCGCTCGTTTGAGAGGCCCCTTGCGATCGATGCTTCAAATGTTTAAGAAATTACATGTTTTTTTACGGTGTGTTGATAGGTCGTTGTTTGTATGACAGTGTTTAGTATGTGGGGTCGATTCTTTTTTGGATTTGATTTATTTTATTGTGCTTTAGGTACAAAAATATCTTGCAGCCTTAAAATTTTAATGGGAATTAATCAAAGATCAACATTGATATTGCCTAAAAAATGATTCAAACTTGTCAATCATTATAATTGCACTTCAATTCTGTTTAACTTTTCCTAAATTAAACCCACCCACATGCCAATTTATGAAATAAAAAAAAAGCGCAATAGAAAACGCTACTGTCAAAAAAAGCGGGAGTCTTTAGTAACTTACACTTGACCGTTTACACGACCGCGATCCAATCATAGATAACACGACTGTTTTTTTAATTCGCTCCGTAGGCTCTTGTTTTTCTTTTGTGTTATTTTTTTTATGTCAGTCCCTTTGTCTTTGACGAGGGACTAAGGTAATTGAAATAACGACGGCCGCGGAGTGGTATGTATAGAATTTTGACAACAGCTGACTACGGTATGAAGTGATGAATATTTTTGTATTTTTCATCTGTCGGTTACGAATGTGGGCTTAAAATAATATTATGAACAACACATTAAGAACATTTAATATCACATTAACTACAAAATTTCATATAAATCAAAACGATTAATAATTATATTTTAAATTATAATCTTAATGTAGGTAATTAATTAGGGTATGCTTTCTTATATAAATATTGAATACCTGCAGTTTGCAATTTATAACTACTTAGGTATATATCGTTCATCAAATTTTAAATACACTTTTTATATCTAATAAAGATTTATTAAGTAAGTAGCAGATTATCATTATTATCATCAATATTCAGCTTTTTGCCGTACATTACTGGGTGTAGCTCAGTAATGTACGGCAAAAAGCTGCGTACATACGGCCTGCCTCTTAAACCACTATAAGGAGCGGTCCTATGCTGCCCGTATCCAACGATATGCCCAAGTACTTGCTCCATCCAGATTCGTCTGCTGAATTTATACTTTAATTTTAGTAACCCGTGTGGTAACAGATTAGGAGTACAATTTATCACCACTCATTACTTCCCCATGAAACGTTTGAGGAATTACCATAAAATTTGTAGACGTGATACCGTCTACCGAGCATGATGATTATAGTATGATCGCCCTCTTTGGGGAGGCGTAGGAATGCCCAACAGACATTAGGCTGATGATTGAATTCCATCTCACATCTCCATCACCAGTAATAAAGCCATAATATAGGTAATATGAATTTTTAATCTCAAGTTTATTGGAATTAAATGGTCACAGTTCCAAACATCCAAGCTTCAGGCTTTCTATATAAATAAAGATTTGAGGACATAAAAAGAAAAAAAAAAACAGTAGCATTGGGAGGGACTCTCATCTCAGCTTCTACTATTAGGCTCGAACCGCCTCCTCAATATTAAATGGATGGCTGTCATATACCACGCTGGTCAGGGGGAGTTGGAATAAGGTTTTAATTCGAATTTTCCTTCAGTTGCATAGATGTTATTTGCATTAATTAATCGTATTTTACGACATTCACAGGTTAAAAAGGGGCAAATGTATTCTTATTCTGTCACCACATGGAAATCTTTTCAGCAAAAACACTATAATTAAAGAATATAACTGTCTTTACTAAATCAAACAAAATCTTACCAGTTTAAAAAAATCTTTAAACAGCTTGACAAGATAGATGCGTTTTGTTTTAAAGTTTTTATTGTTTTTTTTTTTGTTCTTAACTCTGACGAGACATGCCGATTTTTGGACGACGGACAATATTTCATGTTGATACTATCGATATTATGGTCGCTAACTATTAATTTGAAATATTAGACTGTTTAAAGTATTTGTTTTTAAAAACTACTATTAGAATTTGGAATTTATGTATCTGAGTAGACAGATAGCTATGCTACTGAAGATTACTTAGAAAAATTTCCTAATAACTACTATTTCATATTCAATCAACTTGTAGCTTTTTAAGTGTTGTGATGGACAATTCAATTACC
Organism: Lymantria dispar; assembly: GCA_032191425.1. Classification (NCBI taxonomy): domain Eukaryota; kingdom Metazoa; phylum Arthropoda; class Insecta; order Lepidoptera; family Erebidae; genus Lymantria; species Lymantria dispar. The sequence continues at coordinate 9,380,726 of CM063460.1, read as the reverse complement.
CGTCCTATTTTGGCTGTGGATACTACAAAAGAGAACTAAGGTATATAACAATTACGCCCTTAATATCTATACAACTTAACCACCCACGTGGCCATTAATAATAATACCGATATCCAACATTAATAATAGGTATCTACAAAACATCAATTACCTACTATTTTTTTTATCTCAGTAGTTGTTATGACAACGGAGAAAGTGTAGGGCTCTTGATGCCCAATGTATCATTGTAACTAAATAGACATAGTTCCACTTATATTTGACGCAGCGTTCAGTATTATATCCTAAAATCTTACTCGATAAATAAGCTATCTCAATTAATAACATTTTTAAGAATTTAATTACATAAGATTAGTGCATTTAAATAAATAAAGAAATAAACTCTTCAATTATATAATAGTATATAGATAATTGCTATTTTACAGTACAATAAGCGTCTAATTCATATAAATACATATAATTATTATGGCTTTATTGTTAAACTTATACTTGTGATGCCGCTCTAGCCGAGGCCGCGGGTAACTGGACCAGGGAGTAAGTCCGTCACCCGCCGAAAGGCTGACCACGCGAGGAAAGACCGACGTCCTCCCCGAGGGGGGGGGGGGGGGGTTTACCCTTGTGGAGGCCTATATTCAGTTGTGGATACCAATTGGCTGATGAATGAAATACAGAGAAAGTGCTAGAAATAACAAAGATTTAGTAGTAGTTGCCCTAATAATATTTTCGTGGCAAACTTTAAACAAACTTAGGTAACTGATAAACAATGATTTTAAAAATAGTTAAAATTAACTTGAAAGACGTTCGAGAAAAATGAGTTCATTGGTACTAGCTGTAGATTGCTAAATTAAAATAAGGTTACAAAATACGTTTTAAATAGTAGCTATTAAAGCGTTTTTTTAATTAAGAAGTATTAAGCAGTAATTACAATTTCACTGCAATTAAATGCATTATTTTTGGGAGTGATGGCGGAATTATCCGTGGAGTAAGAATACAATTCACCACCCCCTTTCACACCCATGGGTGATCGTAAGAGACGGATAAGGGAGACAAGTAGATAATAATATAGAAAATAAAAACCTATACCAACTCATAATAGGTCAATTCCCCTCCGAATGTGGAGGAAGCTTGAGCCCAGCCGTGGGACCTATATGAGCCTAGATAATGATGACGAGGAAATGCAATTAAACAGAAAACGTTAAATGACATGAAAAATCTTAAACATTTTAATTTTTTGCCTAATATCATCACTAATTAAGTATCCCTCATTTGACAGATCGTATCTCTAGCCACCATTAAAAATTAAAAACAAACGCTTAGGCCATGATCGTGAATCAAACAGCCAGTCGGATATATTGGCGGCAATCGAGGTTATTTACGGCACCCTTAATTTTATGGCGTCTACACGCTGTGTTCTGATTGTAGAGATTGATTCTTGCAATTTTTGTTTGGTAATTGTTCAAATAATCTTTATGGTTTATTACACTTGATTTGGTTGTAAATATAATAATCAATTAAACGTTAAAATAGTCTATAAATAACCTTTTTTTAAGTAATTGAAACGGAGAAATAAAGTCCAAACGATTTTGATTTTTAGGATTGTATAAACCTGGACCGGTAGATTGTGTTAGTCATAATTGAAATAGAACCGGGCTTTTGAATAGTACAAAGTCTATTGCAAGCCTGCTATTTTAAGGAAACCCAAAGTATCTTAACTTGAAATAACTGTCAATATTTGTATAAGAAAAATTTGAAGATTAAAATCACCACCTTTGGCAGTAACTTTTGCAGAGACTTTAGAGATATAATTACAATGAAATACCAAGATTTCGGAACAATCCCTTTGCCTGGCCAACGCAAGTTAACTATAAGAGTATCAATTCGCTGTGCCTGATACGTTATATTCTGGATAGAAAAGTATTCTTGGCAATATATGTATTTAAGACGATAATAAGGACTGTCAATCATACCAATTATGGCATAATTCCACTAGTGGGTAGATTTTGTGTCCAACAATAGATGTCTATTGGCTGATGGCTAAATGAAAGATAGGCCATAGATTATTTCGGGCTGACCACTGATGACAAGTCACTCTGCTCCGGTGGTCGGTCCAACGACGAAGGTGACGTGTCACGGGTGGGTTACGAGTGTGCGTGCTCACGCCCCTCTATCGCCCCGGACGGAGTGGAGCGAGGAGTGGGTCGACCTAATCCACCCCAAAAAAAAAACGGCCATAGATTATTAAAGTTAGTAGTGCACTCAGAATTGTCCTGTATGAAGGAGCCTTTATCAGACTTTTTATAGAGCTGTTAACACCGTTATTGGCGTGGCGACTTTTGATCACTTAAATCGACTTTGAAGTCGCAAAGTGCGTTTAATTGTTTTAATGGCGACGTCTTTTATCAATCATTCTTGTTTTAATGTGTATTGCGGTCATCAATAACGCGAATAAATATATCAATCTTGGATGAATTGCTTTAGCTGTTTGCGATAAGTCTTAAAGGTTCTCGATTTTTATGGCATGCTGGTGTATCTACTATCATTTGATGGTTTCGATAGCCCCTCTTAATTTATTTTTTTCAATAAGTGTACAGATTAAGTATGTAATGTAGGATGTGTAATAAAAAAGTTTTACAGAAAAACCACAGATTAATTATTTAATGATGTACCTATATTTTTTTTCCTTTTTTGCAAAGCTATTGCTAAAAAAATATATTGTACAGTCTTAGAAAAACTTTAAATAGTGGTTTGTATTTCTTTTTGAGGGAGAGTGTACTCTTGGAAGCAAATTAACCACTTATAGCGGCTGAGATCTTCTTAAGGCAAAGTATATTACGAGTTTTAACTCAGGAGCAGGCGCTTGAAATGCATGTAACATTTAGGCACAAGCATTTAACACTGTTGGGCTCGAGTCTTTTCTACAATAGAAGGAATATTGACTTACTATACTAGGCTGGTCAAACAATTTGGTACAGGGTTTTACTTTGAATTTATGATATGATATGCAAATTATATACCTTAGTTGCCTTTTACGATAACCACGGACAAGCTGAATTGTATTCTTACTCCATCACCACAAAGAATAAACAATATTTATGTATCAAATACAGTACAAAAGCAAAATCTGCTAATAACTTCAAAACATCTTGATACTTCACATTACATATCTTTCAGGGGTGTATTCTAAACACTTTTGTTGTTCGATGACTATGTGAATGATCAAGACAGTTTTAATACATCAATGTGAGGCTACTGTTTTTTTTTTTCACAAAAACTAATTGTGTCTGGATTTAGTTTTTCGAGCGTTAAATTTGCTTCAAGTAGCGTTTGAGCAGATGTTTGGTATCTTTTGTTGATCAATTGTTAGTTGATTTAATATTAGGCGTAGTATATGATATTTTCCACCCCTTCTCTTAACCGTGGATGTCGTAAAAGACGACTAATAGATATGATATGTAGATAATATCTATGCAAGAGAAGGAAAACTTGACGTAAAACCCTTTACCCACACGTCTCATCAGCGCGGTATAGTAGATAGATTTCCCTTCCATTGTGAAGGAGGCCTGAGCCCAACGGTGGGACTTAGGTACATGAATTGAAATGAGATGATGTAGTATATGAAATCTATATATACATACAATAAATCTAGATATTGTATATAAAAAGTAAGTAATTATTTCTGATGTTTACGCGAATATTACATATTGTAAATAAAACTACGAATTTTATCACGTTTGTATGTGATTACCAAACGTTTCGAATAGTATCGGTACTTGTAGTAATTATTTCTTTTGAATAATATTTCTTCTTCTCGAGCCATACATACTATACCACTCAATCAGACAAGTTAGCATTAGTTTTATTCTAGACTAGCAGCGCCCTGCGATTTCACCCGCAATTCCTCTTCTTGTGGGAATATCGGGCTAAATTATAATGTGTGTATTATTCTGATAGGTAAGCTATTCTATTATGAAGTTTCATCAAAATCCATTCAGTAGTTTTTGCGTGAAAGAGCAACAAACATCTTCAGGTTTTCACATACAAACTTTCGCGTTTATAACTTTAGTAGAATTTCTTCTCGCACAATTTTCTATTTGCATTCCATTTTTTTTTTCTAATATCTACTAAAACACATTGTAAACAATTTTATAAAAACGAAGTATTTAAAAAATAAAATATGTCTCTTTTTTCTTCTTTTCATCACCTCAGTCCATATAATTCCACTGTTAGACTTGGGCTTCCTCCACAATGGAGTGGAAATTGATCCACTATACTGCTATACTGTGCTAGTTAAACTAGGCATAAGGTTTTATGTCGTGTTTTCTATCTCTTGCATAGATATTATCTGCTTATCATATCCCTTAGTCGCATATCACGACACCCATGGGTGGGAGAGGGGATGGTGGTGGTATTCTTACTCCACACAAATTATTTCTTTTTTATTCTATAAATTTTCTTGCTAAAATCCTCAGTTTACGGCGACGTTTTAAACGGGTAGTGTAATTATTGGATTATTGCCTATAAAACATAAAATTGATAATTAAAATAACATAATTTACCTGCGGCGGTACATAACAAATAATGTAATTTGATTTATTATGTCTGGTGACGGAGTAAGAATATAATTTACCACCGAAAGAGTGGTGTCGTAAAAGACGCCTAAACGATTACTGGTGCATATAACATCTAAGTAAGAGAGAGGAAACTCGACATAAAACCCTATACTAACCCGTCTGACTAGCATGATATAGTAGGTAAATTTTCCTTTCTATTATGGAGGAAGTTCGTGCTCAACAGTGCAGTAGGGCGTATATGAGCTGAAATGGTGATGCGATTTTGATTCTCAAAAATTTTGAGAAAAGAAAATGGTAACGATTTTATTCTACTGTCACGGCACGAATAGAAATGTAGAACTTGACCGATAATGTACATCCATCCATCCATCCATCAGCCTACGGACGTCCACTGCTGGACATAGGCCTCCCCACAAGAATGCCACTGGGAACGGTCCTGCGCCACTTGCATCCAACGGTTCCCTGCGACTTTGAGAATGTCGTCAGTCCACCTAGTGTAATGTGTAATGTACATAGCAAAATTAAAATATTAAGGCTTAATTAATAATTTTAACTAAAATATAGAGTAAAATAACATAGATACATATTTCGAAAATATATCTAGCTCTACACAAACATTCACGTACAAAGCGGCCGGTGATCAGTCGAGCAGTAAAGGGCATATGCTCAGTAATTTATATACAGTTATTGATCAAAAGGTGTCCTTTGGTAGTCACCGAGGCGATATCACAGACCCGACGAATTGTTCGCTAACGGCGATAAAATCTTGTGAGGGGACATCTTAACGCTCCGATAGGATTCTAGTAGATTAATTATCATATTATTGGCGGTTTTGAGAATAGTTACCCCTCTTTTGTACTTGTAGATGCGTCGCTACGACGAGTGTGTGTGAATATTGTGTATGTGTGTGTAATTAAAATAATTGTTCTTTTATTTATGATTGTGTACTGTTTATTGAATAGTCACGTCACTTGCTTTGAATGGAGTTTAATCATTTTAATGCGAGAGATTCCGTGTGGTGACGGAATGAGAATGCAATTCACCACTCCATATCTTGCCCGTGGATGTGGTAAAAGACGATTAAGGGATGTAATACGCATATAACATCTAGACAAGAGGAGAAAACTCGAAACAAAACCCTATAGCCTGTTTGACCAGCATGGTATGGTAAGGTCAATTTCCCTCCTATTGTGAAGGAGACTCGAGCCCAGGAATGTGACGTATGTGAGCCGAAATGATGATGATTTATTCAATAGTGACGTCACTTACCTTGAGTTTGTTGAGTTTGATGAATTATGAAATAAGTTATACGGTTCTCCTTAGATGAGGCTTTCGTGTGGGATTTGTTTGTTTCTGTGAACTTTGGTTCTAGAAGCTTAATACTATTTTTATCTGTACAAAAGAATTAAAATTAAAGTGTCTGTTTGTAATGTAATATAAAAAAATAGGTTTTGTCTTGCTCACACGATTACTGGATATAATTATATAGATAGTGAAAATTATACTCTTTTTTATGCCGTCATTTTTATCACAAAGTATTTAAAAAGAAATCGCTTCTAAGTCTGTATTATTAAAAAAAAACACAATGCTACTATTAATAGAGACCTTTTTAAACTCATTTCAAGTGTGCGGTAATCCTTTGCGAAAAACCCGCTTTCGACTTGATTGCGGTTGGCGCCAACTTAAAATTTTTAACTTGATTAAAAATCATAAAATTTAAAAAGCCATCGGTGTAAAAGGTAACTTTATAGGATTTGATTGGTATTAATGTTGTCGTTGTTTTGTTTTTTAATTGAGTTATAGGATGTGCTGTCAATATTATTATTAAAAATACTTTATTCAATATTAAAATGAAAATTCGTGATTTTAACGTTCAACTTACCGTATGGAGTAAGAATACAATTCACCATTCCCCTTTTCTTGCCTGCCTGCCTTAAAAAACGATTAAGAGAGTATAATATGCATATTATCCGTGTGGTGACGGAGTAAGAATACAATTCACCACCCCCTATCTTACCCGTGGGTGATCGTACGAGATGACTAAGGAATATAAAAAGCATATAACGTCTATGCGAGAGAAGGAAAACTCGAAATAAAACCAGCGTATAGTAGGTCAATTACCCTTCCATTACGGAGGAGGCCCGAGCCCAACTGTGGGACGTATATGGGCTGAGATGATGATGATGAATATGCATATAACATCTATTCAAGAGAAGGAAAGCTCAAAATAAAACCCTATATCAACCAGACCAGCGTGGTATAAAATTTTCTTCCCATAGTGGAAGAGGCCCAAGTGGAGCGTGTATGGGCTGAAATGATAACGATAAAGGTTCACCATACATAGCTATCACAGTTTCTTAGATGACAAAGCACTTGAAATTGATTACCATTATATTTAAATCATGGATGTCGTTATAATTAAGTCCTTTTTTTTTATTTTTCTTTTTTTTTTTGTGGATGGGCTGCGGTCGGCGCGCCTCCGCACCACTCCGTTCGGGGCGACAGAGGGGCTTAAGCACGCAACTCCCGCAACCCACCCGAAAACCACGTCGCCTTCGTCGTTGGGTCGTCCACCGGAGCAGAGTTAACTTGCCGTCAGTGGTCAGCCCGACGGAATACCCCCTACTTGGGGTACCCTCCCATCGACCGACGTCCCCCCCTCGGGGAGGACGTCGGTTTTTCCTCACGCGGTCGGCCTCTCGGCGGGTGACGTGACCGGGATTAGGCCTCGGCTAGGGATAATTAAGTCCTGCTTGTGTTGATATCGTTTTCGGTTCACAAATTACTTTTACAGATTACCTTCTTTTATTTATTATCAGTGAGTTCTATTTTTGTATACTTTAATAACGTGGAAATTAGTTTAAATCAAATTACAAAATTTATAAGTTTTTATTCAACAAACTAGCAATCTGCCCTCGCTTCGCTTCGGTTTCAGTCGCCTTACCCGTGCAGTTTTCGTTCCCGTGGAAATATTGGGCTAAAATATAGCCTATGTTACCTCTGACATTATAGCTATCCATTGGTGAAAGAATTTTTGAAAATGGTTCAGTGGTTTAAGCGTGAAAGCGTAACAAACAAATAAACTTACTTTCGCATTTATAATATTAGTAAGGATTTTCTTTATAATTTATAGTTTCATATTATACTTGACTATATTGACTTTCCTTCGACTGCACAGATGGCGTAGTGGTTAAGATATAGACCTCCAGTGCCAGTGTCACAGGTTCGAATCCCACGCAGGACAACACTTCGTGCGATCCACAAATTATTGTTCTGAGTCTGGATGTAATTTATGTCTGTTAAATTACATGTTTGTAAAGTCGCTCGCAATTCAAAGATAATTACATTAGTACAGGGATTTGTCTTCAAAAAAATGAGTATCTTATCTTATCTACAAGTCAAATCCACCATTAATTTGGTGCTGGTAACCAAATTACAACTCCTCTTGGAATTTGACAGAACATGAAAATACACTAATACTAGGTACATATTCATTATTACACTTTCATCATCATCATCATCGCAGTCCACTTACGTCCCACTGTTGAGCTCGGGCCTCTTCCATAATGGGAGGGAAATTGATACCATGCTGGTCAAACATGTTGGTATAGGGTTTAATTTCGACTTTTCTTTCTCTTGCATAGATGTTACGTGCATATTATATCCCTTAGTCGTCTTTTACGAAATCCACGGGCAAGATAGGGAAGATCATTACACTTTGGCATTATCTATATATGTATTACAAAAGATATCAGCAAAACTAAATAATATTACATTAAAATATTGATTAATATTTAAGAGCGTTGCAAGACATTCTCACATTCCTGCCAAAACGTTTTCTGTAGTTTTCGATTCAAAGATAATTCACAGAATAGAAATGTAATAATAGCCTTAGAATAATAACGTATAGAAGGTAAGTCCACGCACAAAAAATGAAGCATTTAAATTGGAGCCTAATGAAGCTTACGCCGAACCGTTCCGTAGTATACAAGGTCACTGTACTGCACGTACGTACGCAACTCTTAAAAAATAAATAGGTAATTATGACGGTTTGTGCATTCAAATGATGTCACAACACATTTGAAAAACAAAAAGGTTTTTAACATTACTTTTAAAAGTATTTCGACGATTTATGTTAATAAAAACAAAATTTGATTTCAAAATTTGTATAGTTGTGTGCGTGTGTACGTGTGTAATCGCCTGCGCGCATGTAGTATTTTTGGCTTCATGTTTTTGATCGCTCAAAGTACCAACACTATCCTTCTATACATTATTCCATCCATCCATCCATCAGCCTACGGACGTTCACTGCTGGACATAGGCCTCCCCACAAGAATGCCACTCGGAACGGTCCTGCATCACTTGCATCCAACGGTTCCCTCCGACTTTGAGAATGTCGTCAGTCCACCTAGTGGGGGGTCGTTCTACGCTGCGCCGTCCGATTCGTGGTCGCCACTCAAGAACCTTTCTTCCCCAACGGTTGTCGGTTCGACGAGCGATGTGGCCTGCCCATTGCCATTTCAACGTGCTAATTATACATTATTATTCTAAGGATAATATCATTGTCTATACTCATCACCGCCATTCTACTAAGGAGAATATGACACTATGTACTTTCTATATCAAATAGTAAAGTATTACATTTCCTGCTGTCCATTTGTCATGTGACCCAGGCGTGGGTCATGCGACAATGTAAACACAGCCGTTTTACAAACGATACGTGTGCACGCGCCCTTATGTTCTACAACACATTAGGGTTGTCACTAAAACTATTTTTTTTTTCATATATTAATAATTTGTCCGTGTGGGGACGGAGTAAGAATACAATTTACTAATTGCCCGTGGGTATCGTACAAGACGAGAGATGGTTTATAATATGCATACAACATCTATGCAAAAGAAGGACAACTTGAAATAAAACTCTGTCTCCGTCTGATCAGCGTGGTATAGTGGGTCAATTTTTCTCCGATTGTGGAGGAGGCTCGAGCCCAGCAGTGGGACGTTTATGAGCTCTGATGATGATGAGTAAAATAATTTACCTATTACACGCTGATAAAAAGGGTTGATATAGGATTTTTTATCAATATTTCCTTCTCTGGCATAGATTTTGATGATGCATAACGGAGATTGGTCTGCCATCCACAGTGAGGCCTACTGCCAACATCAATAGCAATAACAGATTTTTATTAATATTTTTCGAAGCAACATAAAAATCTATTTATATCTGTAGCACAAATTTTACAGACTTGATTTTACAAGTTAATTATCATTTGATATCATTTTATATTTATACTGGCTGACCCAACAGATGTTCTTCTGGTCAAATAAAATAATAGGAATTCTCCTTGAAATCGATAGCAGCGCCATCTACCAGTTCCAATTGTGAATCTATACCATTCTCGAACCCCCTTGAACATGCATAAAAATTTCATCAACATCGGTCAAGTCGTTTAGGAGGAGCTCAGTGACATACACACGTACGCAAGAAATTTATATACAAAGATAAACAGCTGCAGTGTACTCGTACATAAAATCTTAATCATCATTATTATCATCATCACAGATCGCATAATTATGTCCTACTACTGGGCTCGAGCCTCCTCCACATGGGATAGGCAAATGACTATACTACATTGAACAGGCGGATCTATATAGGGTTTTGGTTAGAGTTTTCCTTATCTTGTATGGTAGTTATATTCTAAAGAAATCCCTTAGTCCCTTTTTAAGAGACCCAGGTGCAAGGGTGACGAATATTGTATTCTTACTCCATCACCACACGTAATATAACCTAATATAAAAAAAAAATATTTAATACATAAGCGTGGAAGCCAATTATTTAACTGCCAACCCTACAAGTCCCGTTTGGGATTAGGGCTTCAGTGACGTAATCGATAGGCTGGTGCCATAATCCCGGGCGGGACACTGCGGTCATACACTCATATACAACACTACTTAAAAAAAAGTATTTGAATGTCAAAATTGTAGAGTGCTTTTGATAGGGAATGTAATTGAACCACGAGATTAAATAGGGTTGTGAATTTTGATCGTCCGAAGCATTACGTTTATTTTTTCATACCAAACATTAATAGATCTAGGAAAAATGTTTTATTTTTTTAACTAATTTCTGTATCGGGTAGATAATAATAAATTTTCTGCAGTAACGATGACTTGTTGGACGTGAGACATCTTAGTCCACCCGTGATCATGAACGCTGTAAAGTGCTCGAAACGTCGGGTAACAACAAACAACAAACGCAATAAAATCCGTAAAGTAGTTTTATTTAAAATCAAATAATAATGTATAGAGATTTGTCAGGGTTTGTCATAAATGTTGAAATTATTACTATACAAAAACACAATATTTTTTTGGATTACAAATACAATATTTTTCTTTATATTCGCGATTACATGCGTGGATAATTTAATGATGGTGGACGGATGGTTGGGTGGTTATAGCGTAAAAACGTAGCAAATAAACTAATTTTCGCATTTATAATGTAATTAAAATTAAGTTAAATAAAAATATCTCCCATGGTAGACTAGAGAATTGGCTAATGGATTTCCAAAGGAATATACAACAGCTCTCTCCTAAGATGTTCAACAGTGTACGGCGACAAAACGCATGATATTGAATTATGAAGAACAGAAATAAGTAACATTATTTTAATTAACAAATGCTGTTTGCATTGGAAAATTTTGCCATTTATGCAGCAGAAGCTTTCAAAAGGAAAAAAAAAAACGATTTTTATACATTCTTCATTGATGCTCCGCTCCTGTTGGTCTTAACGTGATGATATTATAGCCTTCCACGATAAATGGGCTATCTAACACTGAAAAATTTTTTAAAATCGAATCAGTAGTTCCTGAGATTAGCATGTTCAAACAAACTCTTCACCTTAATATGTTAGTGTAGATTTTAGCTATCTGCTTAAAATGTAATGGCAACATGAGCAGTTCCCACGGAATGCGATACTTTGGCTAATGTTTAAGCCGGATCAGACAAAGCAAATACACTGTTACACAGTACTTCACTATTCGTTACTACTAACAGAACTCGCCTTACGAGTTTTTGGCGGGAATCTGAAGTGTCATGTGGTGTTCTTGTATTATATTCAATATCTTAGTGTTTTAACGTGTTATATTAAATAATTTTGATGGCATTTTATGTAATATATAGTGGCAAAACTGCTGAGGTATAGTGAATATGATATAAAATTGCTATACATACCTTTTTGTTTCCACCAAAATTCTCAGAAGATACCCTTAACAGTGGCCATTACACTGTTGAGGGCGACACTTTGACTTACTGACAGACCATTACTGACATGAAGAAACTGAGAACTTGAAAAGATAATTATAACTCGACACTGGCAAAAATGGCTCGTATTTGTAGCTGATTGCCAAGACAAAAAAAAAGAAGAAGAAGAACTCACCTTACACTCGATATGTTATATTTTTATATATTAAATATTAAAAAAATATGATATACTGATAATAGTTATAAATTAAATTGCTGTTTAATGATGACTACAAATACTATAAAAATTTACATTGCTCGTGAGAATAAGTATAATAAATACGACTAAAAGCGGATTAAGCGTAAGCGTAACTGGGTCAACTCCATCTGATGTCGTCTAGACAACCATTACAAGGAAGACCGATGTCAGGTAGACGATCGGTCATCCTTATCCATCCAACACTATTGTTTCTGGAAGGAGTATATATATATTGAGACGACCCCAGTTCTGAAGTGAAGTAGCAATGGACAGGCCACATCGCTCGAAAAACCGACAACCGCTGTGGAACAAAGGTTCTCGAATGGCGACCACGTATCGGACGACGTAGTATAGGACGACTAGACAAATCAATGTCCTGGTGAAAGTTGCTGGGCATTGTTGGATGCAGACGGCACATGACCGCGCTCTGTGGCGTTACATGAGGGTCACTTACGCCCAGAAATGCACAGCTATAGGCTGAAATGATGATAATAAATAATGAGTTGTGAAAATAGGCATATCGTTGTACATCATTCCATACATCTAATTCATTATAAACTTTATCAGTAGATTCTACGATGAACCTATTGACTGGCTTGAATATGCGCAAACCCATGACTGAACGGTAATAGCATACCCGCTATGTATATAACCGTTAACAATATACAAACGGTCGTGACGGAAAAAAAACACTTTTCCGCTTAGCCGCCGGTCTCCTAGCCTGTAACGTACAATAAGGAACTTCGTTTCAAAAATCTAGATGACATTAAAACTGTATATACGCTGCTCCTCATCATCCTGCTCTAATTTTAATTACATGAGATTAGTGTTGCCCAAATGCAAGACCAAGACGAGACTTGGACCGGTCTTGGTCTTGGTCTTGCAACATCACACCTGGTCTCGTCTTGGTCTTGGTCTTGCGCACCCGGGTCTTGGTCTTGGTCTTGGTCTTGCGCACCTGAGTCTTGGTATTGCAGCAAGAGTCTCGCAAAGTTTTGCAGTTAGAATAACGTAACAGTAATTTGTCATGGCAATGAAAAATCCAACTAAATTAATCAAATATCCTATCCTATCTATCCATCTGTTAGCCTATAGTTCACTATTGAATACAATACTTACCACTGGAGAAAATTACTCTTCTATTCCCCTGGTGTTCCATTAGACAGCGTTACTACTCTTATCACAGGACTTTCGACCCTATATTCTTAAGACGTCACCACACGAGGCAGTTGATACAATAAATTTTATGTCATTTTATAATCAATGCGATATTTTACAATTAATGCGATTGTTTATATTTCCCTTCAAGTTAAGTGGTATGTATCTATTGTATTTCCAGTTTAGTTACTGATACTCTGGATACTTGAAAAAACCTGTTGCTCTATTGCCTATATAAATACTTTGGCCGCTGGATCCATGTAGCTCTTAATATACTATTTATTCAAGAACATATAAAACTGATTTAAAATTTTATGGTTTTAATACTTGTAAAATGTATGATATTCGTCGTCATCGTCACAGCTCATAAAAGTGCCACTGCTGGGCTTAAGCTTCCTTCCAGTAAGAGGAAAATTGATCTACTATACCACGCTGGTCAGACATGTTGGTACAGGGTTTTCTTTCTAGTTTCACTTCTCTTGCACATATGTTATATACACAGGGTGTATCAGGTTATGGGACAACTGTTCATGTATGTTGTAGTTCAACAGTCATAGATCATAATTAGAATGTATATTACACAAAAACAATATAACGTAAAAGTTATAGTGACTACAAAAATATGTGTCTAAGAGTTTATGCCTTAAATTTTATGCATTATGTAGGTATGTACAGAAAGGATATATGTAAGCATGTAAAATTTCGACAGTATAAATAGGTATTAGATTTGCGCGAACCTTTCAATGGTTACGTAGGTACAAAAGCGACTCATCAACGGTCATCGGCCGATCAGCTGATTTATGTTAAAGCGAAGTTTGTCTTGCTTATGCAAACGTAATCATTGATTTATTCAAATTCTAATGAACATTTAACAAAATACGAATATGTTGTAGATTAAGTATCATTCCTTTATACATTTTAATCAATTTACACGAAAAAACGATGACAAAATTGAGAACTTACATGTCTCTCAATTCATTAACGAATCGATATTTTTATTTCAATTTTTTTTCATGGGTTCCTAACACCATTGCCCGATCCGATTTGATACGACATCCACGGGTAAGAGAGTGGTGAATTATATTCGTACTCTGTCTTTTTTTTTTTTGTGTGTGTGTAGCTGTTGGTCGCAGATGACCTTGACAGCTTAACGCGGTCAATGGGTGAGCGCTGATGGCTCTCAACCCGGTAAGTAAGTTAAGCGAACATCGCCCGAGGGCTCCTCCCTGTGGGGAACGGATCTCGGCTCGGGGCGTCGCTGAGAGCAAATTGGGCGTGGCTAAGTTTAGGTTAATGACTTTTACGCGCCGCGGTTTTCGACCTCGACGGCGAGGCCGATACCGCGGAGTTTTATCTGTTATCGCTGGGCGAGCTGTGTAGGTCCTTTCTTGGGCGATCATAATAGCGTCATCTTCTTCTTCAAGAAGATGACGAGGACGTCGGACCGCGGATATTTTTGAGGGGACGTAGTTTACCGCCCCAACCACTAGTGGATTGGGGTGAGTCGTGGCAGAGGCAAAATAGCACTGGGAGCAACGCTTCATGTACTGCCTGATGGTGATCGTACTCTGTCCCTACATGGACATTTATATAGATTAATTGTAGGCATATTTCTATGTCCAACAGTGAACGTCGTTGGGCTAATGAATAAACGGATATATAAATATGTATAATGGGCAAGAGCACTCTCGTGATTACGGTATTTTTGTCCTTAAGCCTTTCCGAAGAGTAATTCTGAAAAGCCAACACCAACATTGGGAATCGATTGGCCAATAGATGGATATCTCAAGACTGATTTGACTTGCCGTGTAGTGACGGAGTAAGAATATAATTCATCACCCCCTATTTTACCCGTGACTGCGAACCCACGACTAAGGGCTATAATATATAACATCGGTGCAAGAGAAGGAAAACTTGACATGTATGACCTGTAACAACACGGCCGATCACCGTGGCGATTCCCCTCCGGACACGGCCGATTCTCCTCCTGTTGTGTAGAAGACACGAGCTCAACCGTATATAAGCTGAAATGGTGATTTGAATTAAATGCAAGACCGCGAGACTCTTGCAGGCCCAGTCTTGGTCTTGCTCAAGTCTTGCAGGGCCAGTCTTGGTCTTGGTCTTGCAAAAATTAAGCGGTCTTGGTCTTGGTCTCGGTCTCGCATTTCTCGCAAGACCAAGACCAAGACCGCAAGACCAAGACTTTTTTGGGCAACACTACATGAGATTATCTCAATATATACTCTCTCTTCACATTGGAAAATTTGTTAGTAATAACTTTAGGACTGGTTGCCTGTCTGATGTGAACCCTAATTCGGAATATAATTGTTGACTAAAGGGCATCAGATGGATGCCCAGTGTGCCTACTCTTGAATCTCGATTCCAATCCTAAATCCAATTGCAGCTCGAATTTGAGCAAATTTGGTACTCTTGAAAGCGACACTAGCGCACAATTGGCATCAAAATCGGTGGAACGTTTCTAAACTAAAGGAATTCGATTCTCGTCGATTAAGTCAAATATTTTCTACTCCCGACGTGATTTTGACGTAGTTTAAAATCGTTAATATTGCACAATTTCAAGCAATCGTCTTTGTGGTGATCCAGTTCGATAACGTTATTAATTTAACATAAGAAAATACGGCACATTTGGTGAAAATAACAATGACGAACGCAAAGAATTCATTCTCGATTTTGTTCAAGAGTACCAAATATAAGTTTGGTGAGATTGGAATTTAATCGGATTCGAAATTAGAATTGTTTTCAAGAGTAGGCGCACAGGTCTTTGTAAAACCATCAATCGTCTTTAACGACATCCACGATGTGTTTGTGGTATTCTCAGTAATTACCACATAGGATACATTATTTACTCTATAACACGTTATAAGTAAAAATATATTCACCAAAATATCACTTTATATGAATGAGAACCATTGGTACGGTGCCACTAATCTATTTGCAGGCCAGTATTTACTCGAGACCCTTCTCGTTACAAAAACCGTCAGTTGATACGGTACCTATTTTTTGACCAAACTAACGGTGCAAATATTTGAGTTTCGCACTTGACGAACTTGTCGATAGTAGGGGATTTCCGATCAATCAATAGAGAATATGAGGGTAGTTAGCACTTCAGCATTGAATTTAAGAAAATTATTTATCCGATGGTGACAGAGTAAGAATACAATTCACCACCCCCTTGTCCGTGGATGTTGTAAAAGATGACTAAGGTGTAACCCTTAGGTATGCATATAACTTCTATGCAAGAGAAGGAAAACTCGAAATAAATCCAATCCGTCTGACTAGCGTGGTATAGTGATTCCATGTTAGTTTTCTTTCTCTTGCATAGATGTTATCTGCATAACATATCCCTAAATCGTCTTTTACAATACCCACGGGCAAGAAAAGGGGTAGCGAATTGTATTCTTACTAAGTCACCACATGGAAAAAATGATATCTATCCAAAGCGTGGTGACGGAGTAAGAATACAATTCACCACTCCCTATCTTGCCAGTGGATGTCGTAAAAAACGACTGAGGGATGTATTACGCATATAACATCTATGCAAGAGAAGGAAAATGCGAAATAAAACCCTATACCAACTTGTCTAACTAGAATGGTATAGTAAGGTTAATCTCCCTCCCATTGTAGGGAAGGCTCAAGCCTAAAAATGTGACGTATATGAGCTGAAATGATGAAAGCAAATATGTATATAAAATCTCACGAGTTTTAACCTTTAATGGAAACCGAATAATATTTATTATATACGGTATACGTATGCGATGTCAGTTATCATAAATAATACGGCAATAATGTCGACCATTGCGTGACTATTTGTGTTTCAAACAACACCTATTCGTTACCTCTGCCCGATGTAGTGATGAAATAACACTATATTATAAAGGCAGCCACGAATTTGCTTATTAATACAATAAAAAAAATAACATGGGACAATAAATTAGCGGTTACCTTTGCCTCCGAATTAGAGAAATATTTTTTCTTTGTGTATTTGAAGTATATTAATATTGTTCGTAAAATGGCTTAACATTTTGTAAACTGATTAGTTTTATAGTTAAGCGGTTATAGGCACGAAAATGTTGAAATCTCTTTTATATATTAAAGAATAACTACCTAAATGTTTTTCGTTACTACTAAATCAAACGACAGCAAAAAATAGATACTTTTGTATATTAAAACTATTCTATATATCCATAAAAGTATAGACCGTACAATCTGATGCGAAGTTTCTAAAACATTGTGCATTGGCCAACCAATTAAAGATTTCCCAAGAAGTTTTGACAGCGGGTGTCGGGGGTGCGAGCAGAGGGCGGTGTGGTCTCTTTAAGAGAGCTCACTGCCTAGCGCGTCGATGCCCGCCGAGACGTCATTGCCCGTTGGGCAGTCTGGCTGGAGTCCCGGTTCGGGGTGCGAATCGTGGAGGCCTTCCGGCTGGTGCTGATGCAGTGGTTGGAAAGACGGCACGGGGTGCTCTCCTTCCGACTAGTGCAGGTGTTGACGGGGCATGGGTGCGTCGCCAAATACCTGCACAAGGTCGTAAGGAGGGAGAGTACACCGTCCTGCCACTACTGCGATTGTGACGAGGACAAGGCGCAGCACACGCTCGAAGCCTGCGCCACTTGGGCAAAGCAGCGTCGTGAACTCGTCGCAATCATCGGTGCCGAACTGACGCTGCCGACTATCGCCAGGGCGATGGTCGACAGCGTCAGGAACTGGGATGCGGTCGCAGCCTTCTGCGAGGCAGTGATCTCGCAGAAGGAGGCGGCGGATCGCCTGCGCGAGGTGCGCAGCCTCGATGAGGCGATCCGCCGCCGGTGATTAGGGCGGCGTAGGTGCGAGTACCTGCGCCTCATGCCGCCCTAGCCGAGGCCGCAGGTGACGTGACCGGGGATTAGTCCGTCACCCGACGAGAGGCTGACCGCGTGAGGAAAGACCGACATCCTCCCCGAGGGGGGGCTTCAGTCGATGAGAGGGTACCCCAAACAGGGGGTATTCCGTTGGGCCGACCACTGATGACAAGTAATCCTGCTCCGGTGGTCGGCCCAACGACGAAGGCGACGTGCATCGTGGGTGGGTTGCGGGTGTGCGTGCTTACGCCCCTCTGTCACCCCGGACGCAACCCAACCCCAAAAAAAAAAGATGTTTTGACAGAACATGAAGATTATGTATCTTAAATTCTTCGTATCATAAATCATTGTTAAATCATATACTCTAGCTCTACACTTTAAAATTTTCTCTGCATTACATTTCATAAAATGCTAAAGAAAATATTTAATACAACAATATGAAACTGTAAAATATTAAATTAGTAAGTATAATTTATGATCGCTACATGACACTCACGTCCCGACCAAAACTCTCTCTCTAAAATCATATAGAATTAAACAAAGTTATACCTACAAATTGCTTTTTTAATTGTAACCAATTTATACCTAATGTTAATTATCCTTATATGTTTCAAAATCAATCAAATAGACTTAGAATGACTACTGATTATAATATCTAGGTCGTACAACACGTTTGTCCAAAATATCTTGTACAAATAGTTCGATATCACTTATTTTTGCGTGTCGTGAACTCTCAATTTGCTATAAACCAGTATGAACTACAAAATTGTCCCAACGCTCCTCCTGAAACACTCACAAAAATCGTAAACACCATTTACATCCGGCATACAATGTATTATATGTCCGACAAAGATACTAACAGTTTTTATTGGCAGTATCAGAGGTATTGAATACGAATAAATAATTCAACAAAGGGAATATGTTGGCGAATCGCGTGTATACCGTGCGTGAGTCGCCATCTTGTTGCTCAAAAATTGGCGGCAAAATTAAGAAAACAACACTTCTATGTACCACAGAGTCTATAAACACGAAAATTTATACAAACGGCCATGCTGCGGAAGCATTAAAAAATATAACAACAAAATTATTCGGAAATACTCGGAGTGATTTTTGAAGCTTAGTAATGAAGTCGATTTTATTGCGAGCGCCTAAGTTTGCAGTTTGATATGTCTATTAAATTCTTTGCGGTATTTTTCGTTAATTTAATGCGATGCCTTGAATTCTTTTTGTTCTGTTTTTTTTTAGTTAGCAAAGTATTTGTAAGATAGTAATCAGGAAACTATTTATAACTGAAGTCATAATATTTTTTACGACGTAACCCTATTAATAATACTGTGTTACAGCGAAATTGTTTACTCATCTAATGGTAGGTATTAAATGGTAATAAGTTACTAATAGGGAAGATAACAACAAAGTAATAGACACAAAAATTCATATGAAATTTAGTAATATTGTCTTTATGGACTATAACATAGATAATATTAAAAAATGATAATCAATCACAAACTGCTAACAAAAATAAATTCAAATTCATTGAAACATTCTTAAAGCGACACCTAAATCGTAAATAAAATAGGCGAAATAAAAAACCGCAGAACTTAGAAAACACTCAAACTTCACTTTTATTTTACGTTTATTGCCAATAAAAACGTCAGCAAGAACATACTTCTGAGAATTCGAGGTTCACAACTCACGTGAAAGTAGCAGCGTGTGACAATAAAATGTCCAATACAAGTGGCATTAGACTGAAACCTTCGAGATGGCACTATGGCACGCATCCACACCAAATCACCATTTAACAATGAACTGCCCCACCTTCATTTTCTTACTAAATTTGTAGTCAAATTGTGCCATGTGAGGCTCATAGATAACTGGTCATAATATGCCCTGCGTTGTCTATATGTAGGCTGGGGAGGGCAAATCACCTATTATTAAGGGGGGTGCCAAACTAACGGTTTTACGTGTTATGCCTTTTTATGTGTTCCGTTTGAATGGCGCGGCCTGATGGTGTAATTTAGATGTAAAAGTGTATATAGAGGTTATACTTGTATTGTTGAGATGATGGCTTTCACTATAGTAAAAGGCGGGAGAACATTAAGGCCAGGAAATAAAATTGTATATATAAAGACAGATATGTTTGTTATAATTTCTTTGCTTGGGCTGGCAATAGATGGCTGATGTGTACTTGCATTTTGGGCAGAAGTTAAATAAATCATTATCCCAGCGTCAAAATGTCCCTCCCCTGGACTCGGGCCTCTCCAAAGTGGCCAGGAAGTTAAGCTACTATATCTCGCTGATCACAAGGGTTGGTATAAGGTTTTGTTTCTCTTGGATAAATGATCATCATCATCTTGCTCTTATCCCAATTACTTGGGGTCGACGCAATATGTCATCTGTTTTGACATATTGCAAAAAGTTGCGGCAATGACTTTTATGACCGGCCGCCTGCCTGACGTCAACCCTCCTTGGGAATGTAATCGTTGACCCAAATGGTACCAGATGGAGTTGGTCCAGGTCAACCTAGCGCTCTTAGTCGTCTTTTACGAAACCCACGAGCAAAGCAAGGGTTGGTAGTATTCGAAGCCGCTACCACACAGCATCATCATCTTGGATAAATGATAATGTCATGATTGATATCTTACAATATCTACGGGCATAATAGGCGTTGGTATATTGTATTCATACTCCATCAACACACGGAATAGTTGAGCCAACATTTTGATTTTACTCTTTTTTACGTAATGTTAAAAACAAATATGTTTTCTTTCTCTCTGTATCATTTCTCTCCATGTGGGTGATAATGTAAGACTACAATTTACCACTTTTTTCTGTCTTGTTACTATCGTAAAAAAGGACTACTTCGTTTTTTTAAGCTGATAATGCATTGTAAGGATTGCAACTAAGGAAAACTCATAGAATCTGCTAATTGATCTAACCAGTTTGCTTTCGATTTAGGCGTAGGCTTTTTTTTTTGTGGGTGGGTTGCGGTCGGCGCGCCTCCGCACCACTCCGTCCGGGGCGACAGAGGGGCTTAAGCACGCAACTCCCGCAACCCACCCGAAAACCACGTCGCCTTCGTCGTTGGGCCGACCACCGGAGCAGGGTTACTTGACATCAGTGGTCGGCCCGACGGAATACCCCCTATTGGGGTACCCTCCCATCGACCAACGTCCCCCCCTCGGGGAGGACGTCGGTCGATCCTCACGCGGTCGGCCTCTCGGCGGGTGACGGACTAATTCCCTGGTCACGTCACCCGCGGCCTCGACTAGGGCGGCATGAATTTAGGCGTAGGCTAAAAGAAAGGGTCGAAAAGAATAAATCTGAATATTTGCCCTTTGTGATAATATGCACTAATGTATTCTCAATTGAAGCAAATATTTTACTCAGATAATATTTTGATAGATGTTGTTTTAAAACTAATTCTAAATGTTTCATAGACCAATTTAGTCAGCTGCTTTATTTTAAATTACCAAATAAACCCTAACTTTCTAGAGTTTGTTTTGATTGGATGACAGCTTCTTCAAACAGTAACCTTTATCATAGACGTCTTTTGTCCATTATATTGCAATTATCTAAACTTTTAATACCAATTTTCCTTCAAAGACATTTTCTCTATTATGCTGTGGTAAATGCATCCATGTAGACCCCATCTAGAGTCTATGTAGAGTTTTTTATCACGCTGTGGAACTTGCATTCTCCGCCTTGAGGTGTACGTGGAACTCACCAATGCAGAAAATGAATACGCCATATTTTCCCTAAAAACGAACGAGGCCCCACGTCCCTAACTCATGTTAGGCGTCCGAGTATCTCCTTTCGGGTATTCGACTTCGACGCCCTGATAGCCCTTATGACAGCCTATGTTCAACAGAAGATGTTGATCTACAGGAGCTCACAAAACCCTATCCAAATTCCTGATCCCACAAGGAAGTCATCGTGAAGACTGCTAGTCATGACCTTATTTTTAATAGAATCTAAAAATGTGTTAATTGCTCATTCTAAAAACTATCTTGATCAAAATCAGATCTTACAATTTATATTTATCACTCTTATTCCAATTATTTGGGGTCGAAGCGATATGTCACTACTCTTCTTACATCGTAAATATTGTAACAGTTTTGTCAATGGTTTCTTGACTGGCCGTCTTCTTAACATCAACCCTTGTTAATGTAATTATTGACCAGACTGCATCAGATAGAACTAGGTCATGTCCACAGCCACGATCAATGCTAGGTTCAGTAGTATTCTCAGCCCCTACAATCGACTTACAGTCTCAGATCTCACAACCAACCAACCGTACAATTTATATTATTACCCTGAATATATTCATCATCGTCCGTGTGGTGATGGAATAAGAATACAATTCACCACTCCCTATCTTGCTCGTGGATGTCGTAAAAGACAACTATGAGAGATATGTACATAAAATCTGTGCAAGAGAAATTAAACCCTATACCAACATGTCTGACTGGCATGGTATGGTACGTCAAACTCCCTCCCATTGTGGAGGAGGCCCGAGCCCAACAGTGGGACGTATGTGGGCTGCGATGATGATGATGATTCATCATCGTCATGATTACAGGTAATATAGAATATGACTTGAATCACACTGTTCAGGCAGGTTAGTAGGCGGTTTTATTTTGAGTTTACCTTCTCTAGCTTGTTGCTAGAGAATTAGCTCAGTAACCACATGGAAATCACTATTGCTAATAAAAATACTTTTACTTTCCACGAGCTCTTAAAAAAATACACTTTCGGGTTTCAATTTTCATTGGTTATTCTATAAATCGAATATACAAAGCTATGTTTCCACCAAAACATAGGCTAAAATACATTTTGCGTCAAGTTTCCTTGTAAATATTGGAATGAACGAACCATTAGGGACGTGTTGGTAACTCGTCAGGGAAATGATACCGAAACTAGACATGCCAACGATATTCAGAATTCTGGTATCCTATGAATTTTATATTTGAACAGCAAAAGAAGGGCGGGTTCATTGATGATCAAAGATTTTTTTTTTGGGAACATCAAAGGTTTATTTTATCTAGTAATAAATTGACTATATTATGCTTATGTACGTATATTTACTGTCTTTTGGTTATGTTTATAGCGAACTTTAAAAGATCCTTTGTAACTGTCACATATTATTTACAAATAGAGTATTTATTTTTGTGTTTTATTGTTTTAATAACTGATCATGTGTTTTCCACGTGGTGACCGAGTAAGAATACAATTCAACCTCTATCTTGCTCGTGGGTATCGTAAAAGAAGGCTAAAGGATATAGTGCGTATAACAACTATGCAAGAGATGAAAATCTCGAAATACCCCCTGCAACCAATCAATAACCTGTCAGACCAGTGTGACAATTTAGCTCCCATTGCACAGGAGGCTCGAGCCCAACAGTGGGGCGTATAGGAGCTGTGATGATGATAATGAAGTCATCATGTATTATTTTCCTTACATATAAAATTATATAGGGGGTATAAAATACACATATGCATCTTTAATGAAGTGGTATTTCTTCACTATTACAATTATAGAGCCGTCAGATCCTGGACAGGGCGAAAAATGTTACAAACTGCCTCGATTATCTCGGCAAATTTCTTAAAATTATGAAATTTGGACCTGTGTTCTATTAACGAAAATAGGTCTTCTATTACATGAATCTAAAACATTGATTGATTGATGAATATTGATGGTAGATATGTTTTAAAATGTAGATATGTTTTACGCCTATACAGAAATACGTGGTGAAAAATAATTAAATAATAAAATATCTATAAATAGATTAGATTATTTATTCTATTTTCAGATACTATAAGCTAACGTAACGTAGTTTAAAATTTGAAAGTAGAAATGACAGGCAAGTCGCTATGGGTATTATTATTATCTATACTGACTTTCAATAAAAAAGAACAAAAATGACATATCCTTTTCCGTTTTTATTTCAAAATATTTAGAGATTCTCTAAAAATACATTTTAAGGGTGTGTTCCAAACGCACATTATATTATGTATTAATTTAGGTCAGACGTTTCATAAAAAATGACACACCTTAATGCTTCTTATCGTGTCACGTAAGTCACATTTAACCTTGTATGCCACCGAGTGACACCCTATAAAATATGACGACATGCCAACACCATCAATTCCCGCGTTATTTGCATGAACCAACCATCAAGATGTCACTTTTGACACACCGTGTACCTCAGTTATGCTATCGATGGACACATTCGACGATGCATGGCGGAATATTGACGCAAATATGCTTGGTACCAAGGCCGTGCTTTAATGACGCTCATTAATTATTCTAATATTACTTATGAATATATATCTATTTCTTTTTATTTGCGGGTCTTGCTTTTTTTTGTTTGGAGTATTATAGTTTTCTTTCATTGATATTAGAGTTATCTATTATTAAAATTTGATAATTTTATTTTAAATATTGCAAAGCGCACTAATCTTATTAGAAACAAAATTAAATAACGTACTTTATGTGACATCAAAATGTGTGCTCCTCATATATCATCATCATCATCATCATCGCAGCCCACATACGTCCCACTGTTGGGTTCAGGCCTCCTCCACAATGGGAGGAAATTTGGCCTACTATACCATGCTGATCAGACATGTTGGTATATAGTTTTAATTGGAGTTTTCCCTCTCTTGCCCAGATGTTATGTGCATATTAATATCCCATAGTCGTCTTTTACGACATCCACGGGCAAGATAGGGAGTGGTGAATTGTATTCTTACTCCGTCACCACACGGAAATATATATTTTTTATTATATATATTTTTATATATATTCCTCGTATATATTTTTTATTAATCACTATCAAATTCGTGCGCTTTCACCCGTTTACTGCCCTGAGAACCGGTAGCAAAAAATACCCTAACTTATTCTTTATAGGCTTATACAGACTAATACAGCTATAGTAAAATATTATCTATCAGTCCAATAGTTTTGAAGATTACCCGGAACAAACAGATAGACCGACAGATAGACAAATATATTGAAAAAAGTTTCATTCATATTTATATGTTATGTATTCATAGGTAAATAATTGTGTGATCATGAAAAACGTATTATTTTGACATTACAAGCAGACACTACAGTTGTATTTGGTAAATATTATTATGTATTAAAATTATGAAATATATATAAGAATGGAATTGCTGTTAAATTTTGAAAGAAAAATTAAGTTCTAATTATATTTCTTAATAAAAGAGTTACTTTCAATCTTTTACAGTATCCACTATGTAATTTATTCTAAAGTTATCAATTAAAATAAAACGAGTTTAGCATATAATACTTAATGTAGTTTTCAAAGTTGCCATCGTTACTAGGGAGGGAATTTAATCATTGGTTTCATTAGCCTAGACATATTTGTTTAAATAATTCCTTATTTGAATTTGGAATTTCAAATAAAAAAAATGGAATAGGTATGTGAACTGTAGTAAAAAAAATATATTTTACATCGTTGTTTTTTTTTTCTTGTAGGTATAATGTGAAGAATGTATTATTTTTTCCCGTTTATGAATTTTATATTAGAATTTCAATTGCTATAATATCTATTCCTTTAGGGTTGCCCTCACACCTGCTTGTCGAGACGTGAAAACGTCAATTTTACATTTCTCGCATTCTTCACTCGCGAGTGTGTTTAATATTCACTGCTTTTGTTAGGGTTGCTATATATCTTGAAATATTGTTGTTCACTTAGAATAATAACATATAGAAGGTAAGTCCACGCACAAAAAGTGAGGCATTTCAATTGGAGCTTAATGGAGCCTACGCCGGAACAGTCCCGTAATGTACAAGTCATTGCACTGCACGAACGTACGCAGCTCTTAAAAAATAAATAGGTAATTATGACGGCTTGTGCATTCAAATGGTGCCACAACACATTTGAAAAACATAAAAAGGTTTTTAACATTACTTTTAAAAGTATTCCGACGATTTATGTTAATAAAAACAAAATTTGATTTCTTAATTTGTATAGTGGTTTCCGTGTGTACGTGTGTAATCGTCTGCCCGCCATTAGTATTTTTAGATTCAAATTTTTAAAGTTCGAAGTACTGACACTATCCTTCTATACGTTATTATTCTAAGGTTGTTCATTTTATTTAAGACGAATTATTAAAATGACAGTTACGCAACTTGTCATTACATAGGTTTTTTAATTGTGAAACTATCCACAGTATCATATTTCTTAAATTAAAAGAGTAACACGATCAATGTCTTAGATTAAAAGTTATCTATACGTTGTTCTGATACCATAGTTAAAGAAACAAAGATCAAAAAGTTTATGCATATCATCCTACACACGTTCCATTAAATAAATAGATCGTGATAATTAGAAACTGTCATGAATAACTGTAAAATACTTATTGTCACTTTAAATCTATTGCTATTTCTAACGGACAATGGAGTGGCGTATCCATCCACTGCGTAATGCAGAAAACAGACTCTAATGTTATAAATGTGAATGTTTGTGAAGATATTTGGATGTTTGTTGCTCAATCACGCATTAAACGAATTTGGATAGAAATTGTTATAAAGCTAGACAATCTCTGGAATTTACACATAGGTAAATTTTTATCCCAGTTACGTGATAATAGGAAAACTAAATCAAGCCACGGCCAGAATCTAGTAAAATAATATAACTTAGGATTATTTGAGACTTCAAGCTCAACTTAGTTTCACATCCCACTGCTGGGCTGGAGCCTCTTCTGCAACAGAGCGAAAAACTAGTGTTCTATGGACTATTTTTTTTTTTCAATTTTCGACCCGTTCTCCTCTTCGTTGACCTTCCTCAGAACATATTTGAATCCAAAATGGTGGGGGTTCTTTTTCATCCCGCCGCGTGAGGAAAGACCGACGTCCTCCCCAAGGGGGGGACGTCGGTCGATGGGAGGGTACCCCACGTAGGGGGTATTCCGTCGGGCCGACCACTGATGACAAGTAACCCTGCTCCGGTGGTCGGCCCAACAACGAAGGCGACGTGGTTTTCGTGTGGGTTGCGGGTGTTGCGTGCTTACGCCCCTCTGTCGCCCCGGACGGAGTGGTGCGAGGAGCGCGCCGACCGCAGCCCACCTCAAAAAAAAATGGGTTCTTTTTCATGTTCATACGTTTACTTACACGCCTATGCTTAAACATGGGATTAAAAATTTTTTGTCTATCTGTCTGTCTTATTTTTTTTTTTTAATACGAGTGGACCAATTTTATAATATTTTACTACCAGATTAACTATATTTTATCCCAGTATTCTTATAGAAATGGCAAACATATAAATGGCAACCCTTAGCGTTAGAATATCTTCTCGTCAAATATACGTCTATATATATATATATAAAAAGAAATACTTTCGCGCGACACTTGAAGGAATAATATGGCGCGAATATTTTGTGTATCTTTCTTATTATCATTTCAAACTGTAACTTCACTTTTTGAAGTAAAAACTTACTTAGGCGCGCTGTACACTTAGGTACCTACACTATTTTGTGGGTATTCTTTGAGACTTAGCGATCACGGTTGGCTATATAACGCTTGCATAAATAAAGCCAGCTCTTGTCGACTAAGCAAGCATTTTTAAAGTTGGTGCGATACAAATAATGATTCGAGAATACAAGTAATTTTAGTAAAATAAAGTAAGCCGCCTTTAAAAATTAATAATAATTTAGCATCATGTCCTCAACATTTTTATCAGTGTAACAGTGTTCCGAGCCGGTGCTAATATAACTAGATTTTTTAAGTTTAAATGAATAAATTGTCTTAATAAATACTACAAATTTAAAGCTTAATAATTGCTAACCATAAAGATTTTTCTTTCATATAGAATCATTTTTTTCTAGTACTAGTTGTCCCCCGCAACACAAGGATTATTTCTATAGTCTTCAAAAAAATACATCCAAACTCAGAAGAATAATTTATGGAT
This sequence comes from Lymantria dispar, assembly GCA_032191425.1. Classification (NCBI taxonomy): domain Eukaryota; kingdom Metazoa; phylum Arthropoda; class Insecta; order Lepidoptera; family Erebidae; genus Lymantria; species Lymantria dispar. The sequence goes on along the minus strand of CM063460.1, from coordinate 9,352,711 downwards.
ACATGCCAAACGTTCCACGTGGTGGCGAAGTAAGAATACAATTCACCACCCCCTCTCTTCCCCGTGGGAGTCGTAAAAGTCGACTAAAGGATATGATATACATATAACATCTATGCAAGAGAAGGTAAACTCATAATAAAACTCTATTCCAACACATCTGACCAGCGTGGTATAGTAGGTCAATCTCCCTCCTATTATGGAGGAAGCCCGAGCCAAATAGTGGGACGTATATACCAAAATGAATATAGCAATATATACGTCAGCGGGATGCATTAGAGGAAATACTCGAAATCCAAATCGATTGGTACTAGAAGAAGTACCGAAAAGTAGTCGAATGCAAAAAAATTGTTACGAGATGTGCAGAAATATGTATAATAACATTCCAGAAAAAATTAGATTACTGGTACTAAGTTCTTTTAAGTTAACTCTAAAAAAATAGCTCTTAGAAAAGGCATTTTACTCAATTGATGAATTTTTGACGTATAAAGAGTAAGTAGTATGGAATGAGACATTTAGTTTAAAATAGTTTTTAAGTATTTATATTTGCATGCTATTATTTAATGGCCAAATAGGTGATCCAATTTCAAATATTCCTTAAGACCATGTACACCCTATTATTGAGCAAATAAAAATTTGAATTTGAATAAGATGATGATGTTGAGTTGAGAGAAAGGTTCTTGAGTGGCGACCACGAATCGGACGGCGCAGCGTAGGACGACCCCCCCACTAGGTGGACTGACGACATTCTCAGAGTCGCAGGGAACCGTTGGATGCAAGTGGCGCAGGACCGTTCCGAGTGGCATTCTTGTGGGGAGGCCTATGTCCAGCAGTGGACGTCCGTAGGCTGATGGATGGATGGATGGATGATGTTGAGATGGGCAACGTACCCATTACACTTGACATGGTTGATATTTATTACCACCATGCTATCTATGCAGTCGATATCATTCAACATGTAGCAGTATTACATAAATTTCTTTAAGTAATACTTAAAATTTAGGTATCATCATCATCATCTCAGCCCATATACGTCCCACTGTTGGTCTCGGGCTTCCTCCATAATGGAAAAGTAATTGACCTACTATACCACGCTGTTCAGACGTGTTGGTATTTTTTTTTTTTTTTATGGTTGGTCTATGGTAAACGCACGCGCGGTCCAGTCCGTCCGGGGCGATGAAAGGACGGCGCGCGGGCCCATAACCCACCCGTACCCACGTCACCTCGTTGTTGGGCCGACCACCGGAGCAGATGTGACTTGTCGTCAGTGGTCAGACGTATTGGTATAGGGTTTTATTTCGAATTTTCCTTCTCTCGTATAGATGTTATATGCGTTTTACATCCCTTAGTCGTCTCGTACGATCACCCACGGGCAAGATAGGGAGTGGTGAATTGTATTCTTACTCAGTCACCACACGAAAATTTAGGTATCATTTGATATTTATATAATAAAATTACTTATTATATATACGGCTCAGAACAACTAAATGACTAAAATAATCTAATCTCATAAATAAACGTAGAAAGCTCTCCGTCATCGTTGGGCGGGTGTAGGGCGGCGCCCGACTAACGAGCCGTGGGCGGGATGAGATTGATAACGGTCAGGACATCTAGGCATAGGTCACTTTCATCGGGGATTTGTTATAAATGTATATAATTATCATCTATATTTTCTGAGATACTTTTGATAAAAAAATTGTGGCTATTATTTTTGACAATGGAAAAATTACAGCTAACATTTTTATTGTGTTTTATACGACTCTTGAATATATATTAAATTGAAAATTATTGCCGCCGGGATGGTCATGGATATTAAGGGATTCGGTATCTACCAGTGGCCCGCACAGTGGTGAAGGGGAGAGAATACAGTGGGGTTATGGGGCCACGGGCTGGCCTTTCGTTGTCCCGGATGGAACGGACGGCGCGTGTGACCTTAACCCAAACATAAAAAAAATAGTGTGAGTACTAAGTACGCATGTCAGAAGTGAAACTTCTTTGGTTCCATGTGTTTTTTTTCATTATTTAAAAAAAAATTAAAATAATCTCTCGATCTTTCTCACTCGCTTACTCCCTACTCTCACCCCATGGCTGTGCTTCGCGCTATGCTCGCCCTTTCTCACTCTCTCTCTCTCTCTCAATCGGTCTCAATCACTCTCTCCCTCTTCTTCGACAAAAACGCTGCACATCTTCGTGACGCTAAATTGCGTTTCATCCGTAAAAAATTTACCCTCATGCGCGCAAAGAAATTTCACTTCAAAATTGAAGGATACCTAATCATCATCATAGCTCTTACCCCAATTACTCGCGGTCGACACAATATGTAACCTTCTACCGTACATCTTAAGAATGTAATTGTTCATCAGATGGAATTAGATCTCGGGTTGACCACTGAAGTCAAGGAACTCTGCGCCGGTGGTCGACCCAAAGACGAAGGTGACTTGCTATATGGGTGGGTTACGGGTGTTCGTTTACGCCCCTCTGTCGCCCCGGACGGAATGGTGCATGGAGTGCGCCGACCGTAACCCAACCCCAAAAAAAAAAGATGGAATTAGATTAGGTTCTCTTAAATCATCATTGCAGCTCATTAAGTGGTAACGGATTAAGAATACAAATTACTACTATCTTGCCCATGTCGCAGACATGTTTAATTCTGTATACAAAACGTACTTAATGCAAAAAGCATATAGGTATTAATTATATTATACATACTTATCGAGGGGTGAAAGGCTATTTGGTTTAAGCGACATTTTTGTAACGTTACAGGAGAACCATTTAAAGTTTAAAATTTTTGAAAAAAAATTCATATCAAAAAAACTTCTTGAGCTATTTGAATGGGGTAAATTTAATTAAAATTCAATTACACATCGAATCCTTGATACTAATACTAAATAAAACGTACCTTTAGTTACAAAGATAAATGTCGTTTAAACAAATTGCTTTAAGCCCTCGTTTTTCAGCGTATGAAAAGTGTAAAAGAGTTCTGCGTATGAAAAAAAAGTGTTCTGATTTTAATGAATTTGGTATCATTCGACAGGGAAAAATTCGCTGATTCCGAATATGTATATAACTCAATATCACCCTAGATGTCGCTTAAACCAAATAGCCTTTCACCCCTCGATATATAGATTCACGCCTCTTTCCCATAAGGGTAGGCAGAGACCACTTCCAGTTACTACGATCTTGACATATAACTTTCGTCTCCTCCACATTCATTTCCTACTCTTCTTAGCATATTCTTCGATTTAGGGTATTTTTGACCTGGACTTTCTGAAGATCGTCCCCGATTTGATAGTGAAACGTCCGCCTTGGTCCGCCCTTCAAACACTTCGCATTGCATTCACTCTATAAATTCCCCTTGTCAATCTTTTTTCGTTCATTCTCTCTATATAACCAAACCAACTTAACATACCTTTTTCAATCCTTGTCACTACATCTACTTTCAACGTTTCCTAATTACTCTGTTCTTAATTCTATCACTCAATTTTACATCAATCATGCTCTTTAACGCTCTCATTTCCACAGCGTTAATTCTACTTTCATGCTTCTTCTGTCATACCCAGCTCTCACTTCAACATAAGGTTATCAAGAATTAATTCAATAATCAAACAGTTTTTATGCTTCTCATTTATTAAAAGGTTTTTATTTATACAAACGTAAGTCAATGACAAATTCGCTTAATTGGAATAACGTTTGAAAATAAATTTCATTTAATAACTCTCTATGTTATTATATTCAAATTTTGTTTATCTACTAATTTAAATTATTATCTTTGAAGTGTAAACTAAACCCACGTTCGAAATTCAAACACATGCAAATCACACCTATTAACTAAATTGGTAATTTTAAATATTGAACGAACTCCCACCCGCTTTTTTTTAATATCCCAATATCCCATGTACCACGTGTTTCCATTAGCACAATCTATAATAGGGAAATAAAACTTACTAACTCGACTAAGACCGGTAGCCTTTTAATCCCTTTAAGATAATCGATTTAAAGTCAAAGTGACATTCCATGTAAGCACATACACCATAAAATGATTGGAGCTATTTAAACTCATCGGTTTGATGTCAGCTATCCAGTTCTTTGGTGGTCCGTGAGAAACGACATCAAATTTTGTGTTCTAATTTTGATATTTCTATTAAGTTGCCTATTTAAAATAAGAATTCATCCAGATAGGTAACAATTAGTACTAAATATAAGCATGAATTTGAAAATAGAACTATCATACCATTTAACGTGTAAATAAAAGAACTTCACACCGATCTGCCAAATGAATTAAATTGCTTTAGTGTGTGGAATGATGCGATATACTATTAAATTAATGCATGTATAGATAAATATTGGATATGTTAGCGTTAGATTGTTTTTATAAAACGAAACAATTCAATTGAAGTACATTTCATAGTTACAGTATAAACCTAATGTTACGGATCAATTGAAACTAGCTGTGGTAAGAATAACCGATAATCCGGGTAACTTAGAATAATAACGTATAGAAGGATAGTGTCGCTACTTCCCACGTTCGAAACATAAATCTAAAATACTACACGCGCGCAGACGATTACACATGTACACACGCCCACCATTATACAAATTATGAAATCAAATTTTGTTTTTATTAATATATATAGTCGAAATAATTTTAAAAGTAATGTTAAAAACCTTTTTAAGTTTTTCAAATGTGTTGTAACACCATTTGAATGCACAAGCCGTCATAATTACCTATTTATTTTTTAAGAGTTGCGTACGTACGTGCAGTACGGTGACCTTGTATATACTGCGGGGGTTCCGGCGTAAGCTCCATTAGGCTCCAATTGAAATGCTTCACTTTTTGTGCGCGAACTTACCTTCTATACATTATTATTCTAAGCCGGGTATGAATTTTGTATATAAATAAAAAACTTTACGTTTAAACAGATTATCATTATTATAAAGTCATCCCGATAGAAAATTAACTGGCATATTAAAAAATAATTAAGGTTGAATGCGCATAAAAGTTGGTGACGAAATAGTGACATTTTTTAATAATGTCTTATGTATTTTTTATGGTTCTAAAATCAACAAGGGATTTTTTATGTATCTAAAATAAACGCCTAAATCAAAAATTAACAAATTTATAACGTGTGTGCAGTAAACTCAGAAGTGGCATATGAGCTCAGAAGATCGAATTTTGGAATAATCGAAGTCTGCATAATCATGATTCTACTGTACTTTCTATTCTTCATTTTCAAATTGAGCGTACACAGTGAACGTCCGCCAAGAGCCGTTTCTCGAATTTGATAAATTGTGGCTGAAGTTTTTTGACATTTGACAAATTTGGAAGTCATTAAATAGGACAACCTCTCTCAAAGAAACTAATTATTTGTAGGTATCTATCTATATTATTTAATGATGATAATGTTCTAATCAATATTTGACAATAATATTTGTTATAAATCGCAAAGGGTGTAATTAATTGTATATTTGTAAAGTCCCACGCTGATTATACCTAGTTCCTTAGGCATTTCAAAAAAATGTACATGCAATATAATCTATATATATATATATATATATATATATATATATATATATATATATATATATATATAATTAAAACATATTTTGCAAAATTTAGACCAAAAATAACTAACTTGAACACCTCTACATTAAGTAATATTAATCGGCAAACAAATTAAACCTCACTTTTGAGAAGCATCCTAAAAATTTCCTCAAGCCCGCCAGCGCACTGATAGAAGTTACCAAAACAAGGGCCGTGAAACTTATTCCCAAGCATCTAAGTTTATTTTTGATTATCATCGGATGATTTTTGTGTAAATGTAATATTGTATTGAGGTTGCCAAAGTGTGGGTGTAATAAAGATAGGTTAAAAAAAATAAAACTACTTTTATGTGTGTGGGTGAATAAGCTTTAAAGTGTTGATAAGGCTCAATAAAAAGTTGGATTTAAACGCGTTATCGCGTATCGGGGACCTATTGGTGGTCGGTCATGTCGGAGTACAGAAACCGTAGAGTCGCTATTGATTTATTATATTTTAATTAGTTTTAATTAATTATAAATATTTTGCTATAGTTTCTTCTATACATAATACTATCTACCGTTAATATTCATACACAGGATTTTCACATAATATCATGTCACTTTCATGTATTTTATATTCTGTAGGAGTACAGATAATAGAGTCATGTATAGAACTTCTAGAGATTATGTTTTTTAATTTTGACGATCAGATGCTGAGTAAAAAAAAGAGGTTGCGTACAAAGTACGTTTGTCAGAAGAGAAACTTCTTTGGTGCCACGTGTTTTTTTGTCAATATTAAATAAAAATAAAAATACATCAACAATCAACACACTTGCTTTATATTAAAGCTTGTAAGGTTGGGCGTTGGGATGCAGTAACACGATCTGACTGCTGTATAATAACTGTTAGTTTATTCAATAGTGTTGATTTATATAGGGGATACATGTACTTATATGTAACTTATATACTAAACGCACACACACACACACACACACACACACACACACACTTATATAGGATACACTACGAGCTTCCTAATACGCAAGCGCAAACACATGTGTTACACACATACTAACATAAACACGTAGAATGCTCGGCACTGGAGCATGATATAGACTTAGAATAAAAAACTTGAGAGGTGTCAAGGGACACCCGGATGGAACGAAGTTCCTTTCGATTAATTAGTGAAGGAATTGTAATAAAATTTTATTTTTTTTAAGTTATAATAATATTTTTTTTATTATTAACAAATATAATGTTATATAAACTTAATCAGTAGGCTCAATTTTCGTAATAATTGGCTTGTGGTAACTGAAGTAGGAAACATATGTTTGGGATTCTATTTTATTTAAATGTCTTGAAAAAACTGCATCAATGGTAATATTATATTTTGTTGTTGTATACACTCAACAAAAATAATCGTCGCGACACCACACTGTTCAATGCGAAATAGAAATGAAAATATCTGGCTTGCTTTCTATAAGAGAGAGAGAGACAGACAGAGAAACATGCGACGCCGCACAGCTTACAATAGCTTACTATAGCAAAAAGTGTCGTGACAACTTTTCGTAAGAATTTTTTCCGTCTAGCCCCCTTTCACAACGCGCGATAAGGAACTTCGTTCCAATAACGTATAAAAGGTAAGTTCACGCTCAAAAAGTGAGGCATTTCAATTGGAGCCTAATGGAGCTTACGCCGGAACCGTTCCGTAATGTACAAGTCATTGTACTGCATGTACGTACGCAACTCTTAAAAAATAAATTGATAATTATGACGGTTTGTGCATTCAAGTGGTGTCACAACACATTTGAAAAACTTGAAAAGGTTTTTAACATTACTTTTAAAAGTATTTCGACGATTTATGTTAATAAAAAGAAAATTTGATTTCATAATTTGTATAGTGGTGTGCGTGTGTACGTGTGTAATCATCTGCGCGCCATTAGTATTTTTAGATTCAAATTTTGAAAGTTCGAAGTATTGACACTATCCTTCTATACGTTATTATTCTAAGGATATAGATATACTGACAATCACACTACATAGGAGCATACATATGGACAATGCGTGTAATATGTTCTATCTCATTCTTTCGCCGGAAGAATCATATACATTTACGTGTTTGTGTCTCTATGGACTCGCTTTTTCGTTTCATCGAGTTTGAAATCACAATGATTCTAAAGAAGTTATAGTTTAAATTTGTGGATACTATTCAGTAAGTTTGATTTTCAAGAGAATACAGTTGACAATTTTTAAAACAAATCTGTTAGGTCTTTATTAAAACGTCCAATTAGACAGGTGACAACTTAAAATGCCCTATATTACTAAATAGCTAGAATTTAACAGACTCACGCATAACCTTAACTAAATAGATCTATCTCCTGCAATCTTAGTCTACTATTAGCATAAACATATACAGCATGTGATGGCTTAAAATTTTCTATTTATAATATACAGACAATAAAATATTACATTTAGTAGCTGTTGATTAAATTTTCACAACTAATCCTCATACGGTCACATATAATATGCCCTTTTAAAAAATATAAAAGGTTAAGGACCACCTTCCAAGCCCTATCAGAACCATTACTGGACAATAAAAGTGGCATATCAGTCGGCTACCGCGGTGAGATGAGAGCAATGTGATACCGCTAAAACACTCATTTGTTTTGTCACCCAATGGCTAATGTGGCTGGATGTATAAGAACAGAGAAAACTTAGAGTTGACACCACACAATTAATGTTGAAGTACTTTTTATTTATAAGATATGTGCTAACTGGTAGTGAATACAATGTAGAAGGAAAGGGAGGGTTTGATTAGTAAATTGCTGGTGCTCATACGACGATTTTCTGCTAGAAGGAGAGTTACAGAAAGATGTCAGAAGTGTCGCCTGCCACATAAATTATTGTTCGTACAAATTAAAATCATGATATTGTATCAACGATTATAATAAGAATAAATTTTGTTAGTCTCGCCACAGTTTACGAGGAAAAATCTTACCTTGGTGACTAATTATGTCCTTTAAGGAATGGCCCCGTTGAAATTCCGAACACAAAGTTCTGTTTTAGAAAAAAATCGACGAGTGCGTCAGTGTTTTTTTTTTATTTATTTTTAAACGCTTTGTAATAGTTATTACGTTGTTTAACAACAAAATGTTACGCACTAGCGATTTGCTGATTCATTTGCATCTGTTTATACTTATTTGCATTGCATTTTATTAAATTCCTTTTTATAAATAAAAACTAAAATTATATCTAGATTGAATAGAATAGATTGAACTGTCAAATATAAAAAAGACAAATAAAGGTAAAAAGGTCATTGATCTTAAAATTATATTAAACTTTAGTATTTTAAATATTTTAACATTATATATACCCATTGCTGTATCCTTGTAAATAGTTATGGAATTTCAGTTATGGCAACTATATTTTTATTCATCTATCCATTAACCTGTCGATGTTCACTGCCTGACATAGAGGCAATAATACCGTAGTTACTAGCATTAATAGACGGATTGGCGATTGTAGATGGTATTATACGTTTTATAGATACCTATATCTTATATCTTTAAACGAGTAGTTCTTGTATATTTCTATGTTTCTATATTTTCAGAATCTTGGTAACGGCACCAATGATTTTTATGGAATTTAGTATACTAGAGGTATCGGGGGTAAAAAAATTGATCTAGCTAGGTTTTATTTATAGAAAATATCGTCTTATCCGTGTTTTTAGCTAATCAGTAAATTTCATTAGACTAGGGATGTTAATTTAGCCGTAGCCGTCAAGAATGACAATAGTTTAGTTGGAAAGTTTTATAGTCGCATTCAAACAGCCTGAGATCGTATCTCAGTGTTATTGATATTATGGTTTTTATTTTTGATATTTTTTTCATTATTTCATAAATTTAATTTTTTTACCAATATATAGTACCTAATGTTCGTCAAAAATACAATAAAAAAAATATACCGAGCTTTGTTCAAAGCTTTGTCAACCAGATATTAAAAATAAATTAAGGTAGCTATGCACTTCTTTACTTACAGTTTATAAATACTATTGTTATTGACTCCACCAATGTCTACTGTAGTAGCCATTGCTCAACTTTTTAATTACAGATGCATGAGTTCATGATATATTGCTTTTATGCATTTTTTTTCGTTATTGTAAAACGGTTATTTAATATTCATGTTTTATGTAATTGCCCATATGAAGTTATGTTAATACGCTAATTCCCCAAAGGTACAATTCTAAGAAGTATAATAAATTAAAATTATTTAAAAACGAAACATTAAAATTACAAAAATCATATTCCTAAAATATTTTACATGAATATTTTTTACATGAATTGTTTTTATAGTCATAAGTTATAATTTCATTAATCAGCTTGGCTTATTTTCATGATTTTTTTACTTATCAACTCATAATTACGTGGACAGTGCTCTAGTTGTTTCTTAGAATTGCACCACCTTTTTTTTGCGTTAGGATATGATAAGCGCACCCGCCGCATGGCTCCGTCCGGGACGAAGCGCGGCCCCATACCCCACCGTAGCTCCTCGCCTTCGTAGTTGGGCTGACCACTGGTTCCGATTTCCTTGTCCTCCATGGTCGGCCCGACGGCATACCCTATGGGGTACCCACTCCTTCCGACGTCCAGGACGTCGGTCGCAGTCGCGCGGTCAACCTCTCTGCGGGTGACGGACTAATCGCTGGTCCGGTCACCCGCGAGAACTGCGCCACCTAGCCTATTCTCAAGATTTAGACGTTATAAAATTATTTTTTAATATTTCTCACATAAAAGAATACATTTTAGAAAAAGTCCCTACATTTAGCAATAACATGTAACTAGTAAAAAATTAAAATGCTTAAGGGGGTATTCTGGTCTAAAAGTCTAAATCTTAGGCATTTTTCAAATTAGGATAAAAAAAATTTAAACATTTTTAATATGGATTTTTTTTACATGATTTTTATTAACACTTTAAAAATATAAAAAAAAAACAAAGAATCGTTTAAATCCGGTAAAATTAAGGCCGGTGAAGTGGGGGCTGCGAAAAAAACGGCGCTTCCTGATTGTCACAATGTCAACCGACATATTGTTACAGGATACAGTCATAATACGTATCAACTAAGGTTGTCTACTTTTTTTTGAAAAAAAAACTTATAAAATGGTTTAGTTAGGAAAAATTAAAGTAGCTATTTGGAAGAAAAAGTTCCAAACTGTATGTTTTTATTGCCTTAAAAACGTATTTTTGTGTGCACATATAAAGTCCAATTCGCATCACATCTGATATTTCATTCTGTTTTTACAAATCATTTCCATCAACCTTTTTCACTTATGTAGGTACTTATACCGTTTATTTAACTGTCCAGTACCCATAATCAGTGTTTTGGCTTACACATTACAGTAAGGGTTGGAAAATAAAATATTTTCACATACTTTATTGGTATGCGAAAGTATAATTACCAAAAAAAGTAGGATACTTTATTATAAAGTATGGTTGGCAACCCTAGTATCAACCTAATCGATCCTTACATAGTGATTTTAAAGAATTACTTAAAAACTACTATCGGTTGAATATTTTTTAGTTAGGTAACATTTAAAGGATAAAGAGATAAACGTACCTGAAACATTAAAAAAATATGTAAATAAAATATCCACAGATTACTCCGATCTCGTTTAGGCGCGAATACCGGTAGCCATTTGACGGCGACTTTGAACCATATAAAAATACATATTTTCTACATTAAAAAAAGGTTTATTGCATTATAAACTGCAATTCGCTGCCACTTATTTTTATTTCACCATTTTAATGCAGGCTTTTAAATATAAAATATTTTTTTTGCGATATACTATAAAAAATGTTCTTAAAGTGCTTTCTTAAAATATTTTTTATTCAATTACTTCACAATTATTTTGAAATAATCTGCAAGAATGTTTTTCGTTTAAGTTTTTTTTTTAATAAAACAATTTTATTAAACAATATTGTATGTTGAATTAACACTTAAATTTAAAAAGGCTTAATATAGGTAACCTACCTGTATAAATTATTATACTTATCTTTTATATAAATTTATGGCGTAGGTACGTGTGTATGTCACTAAACTCCTCCTAAAAGCCTGGACCGATGTTGACGAAATTTTATGTGTGTGTTCAAGGGGTGAATCCCCTTGAACAAACACAAAAAATTTCGCTGGTTTTGATTCACAATTGGACCCGGTAGGTGGCGCTTTATTTGAACAGAACAACGGCTGTTGAGTCAGCTACTATTATATATATTAACAAATGTTTTCATTGTGGCAACGGAGTAAGTTTCCCACCTTTTACGACACCATCTTGTCAGTGGGTGTCGTAAAAGACAACTAAGGGATTTGGTGTGCAAATAATATCTATGCAGGAGAATAAAATTGGAAATAAAATCCTATACCAACTCGTCTGACGAGCGAGATATAATAGCTCAATTTCCCTTCCATTATGAAGGAGGCTAATATATCACCTTCGATTTGCTGACGATATCGTAGTTATGGCAGAATCCACGGAGGACCTTGGCACTATGCTCAATGACCTCAGCAGGATGTCTCAACTAGTGGGTCTACAAATGAACATGGACAAGACGAAAGTCATGTCTAATGCCCATGTCATTCCTGTACCAGTCCTAGTTGGGAATGCGATTCTCAAAGTTGTGGATCATTATGTTTACCTAGGACAAGCAGTCCAGTTAGGTAGATCCAATTTCGAGAAAGAGGTCAGCCGACGAATCCAACTCGGCTGGACAGCGTTCAGGAAACTTAAGAGGACCTTCTCGTTCAATATTCCGTAGTGTCTGAAAACAAAGGTTTATAACCAGTGTGTGTTACCAGCGATGACTTACGGCACTGAAACGTGGTCTCCAAATGTTGGCCTCATAAAAAAGCTCAAAGTCGCTCGGCGTGCTATGGAGAGGGCTATGCTCGGTATTTCTCTACGTGATAAAATCCGGAACACGGAAATCCGTAGTAGAACGGGTGTAACCGACATAGCCCCGAGCCTGCAGAATTAGCACATTGAAATGGCAATGAGCAGGCCACATCGCTCGTCGAACCGACAACCGTTGGGGAAGAAAGGTTCTTGAGTGGCGACCACGAATCGGACGGCGCAGCGTAGAAAGACCCCCCCACCAGGTGGACTAACGACATTCTCAAAGTCGCAGGGAACCGTTGGATGCAAGTGGCGCAGGAGCGTTCCGAGTGGCATTCTCGTGGGGAGGCCTATGTCTAGCAGTGGACGTCTGTAGGCTGATGGATGGAATATATTGTCTCAATAGTCAAACTTATAACACATTTTTACGATACTAGGAATAAAAGAGTGGACAAAAACAACATTAAAATTTCATTTACACTGTAGTTTCTCTTGCTCCTTGATGTAGTTCCTTTTATGCTATAATAATAAAAAAATAACAGTAAACTTGCCTACTAAGTATATTAATGTATTACAAACTAGTCATAGCGTAAGCCAAACACTAAAATCATCCACATAACAGAAGCGGCACATGATAAAGGCACGAAACTTGAGCGAACATTGTACCATAATTGAATCGCAATAATAAATTCACATAAGCCCCGATACACGGCTATAAAGGACTCTTTATACTAAACAAATCGGCCTCCTTTGAGATTACAAACGGGCCGAACGAAAAACCGGTTGAATTTATTCGTTGAGTGACAACAAAGAGTTTTTAATGCAGAAGTGTAATTAGTTTGAACGCAAGGTGTTGGTACTAAGCTTGATTGCGGTTCATAAAGTACTTAATATATTGCAATTTAGAAGATTATGAAGATTTTTTTTTATTTCGGACTGTATCTTGCGGTTGATTTTATGTTTTCTGAAATTAAAGTGTGGTTTTTTTTTGTATTTTATTTAAGAAATGAGAAATTTCATGACGTTTTATGTTTTGCCTTTAGTTTATTATTGATTATTTTAAAATACATCCGTTATAATAAATGCTTTTTAAAAATATATCCATTGTGATGAAGAATTTATTTTTCAACAATAAATTTGAATTCATGGGATGTGTAAGAAACATCTATCTTTTGTCTTCACTTCAATGTTTCTTAAATTCGTTATAAGTAATTAGAAAAGAATCAATATACCTATTTATGCTCACACATTTTCTTCTTCGTCTTTTATATTGTAGTAAAACTATAGAGAATTAATATATGCTAATATTATAAAGAGGAAAGATTTGTTTGTATTGAATAGGCTCCGAAACTACTGGACTGATTTCAAAAATTGTTTCACCAATGGAAAGCTATAATATCAGGGAGTAACATAGGCTATATTTTATCACGGTATTCCCACGGGAACGGGTACTACGCGGGTAAGGCGACTGAAACCGTCGCGAAGCGAGGGCAGGTTCGTCCCAAGACAAATAAGATGTCAAACTTTGATGTCATTTATGGAGCCATTGTGGATCCTGGCTTACAGAAGTTACAAGGGTAGGAATGTATGGTAAGAATAGTCTTAATATTAAAAAAAACTTTATATGGCTTCACTTGTAACTAAGTAACAATGTAATAAAGTCCATTTTTCATCATCGTCATCATCATCGCAGCCCACATACGTCCCACTGTTGGGCTCGGGCCTACTCCACAATGGGAAGGAATTTGATCTACTATACCATGCTGGTCAGACATATTGGTATAGTGTTTCATTTCGAGTTTTCTTTCTCTTGTACAGATCTTATTTGCATATTATATCCCTTAGTCGTCTTATACGACATCCACGGGCAAGATAGGGAGTGGTGAATTGTATTCTTACTCCGTCACCACAGCGTCCATTTTTACTTTTTCCAAATTATAAGTTTTATAAGGAAGGCAGAGTTATATAGGCCATTACTACAATTGTTAGCAATGCTAATAATTTCAATACAATATCTAAATTAAAAAAAAATTAAAACGATAGATCTTATGTTCAGAAACTAATTAAGAAATATGGGTGTTTTTTTTTTTTGGGGTGGGCTGCGGTCGGCGCGCTCCTCGCACCACTCCATCCGGGGCGACAGAGGGGCGTAATCACGCAACACCCGCAACCCACCCGAAAACCACGTCGCCTTCGTCGTTGGGCCGACCACCGGAGCAGGGTTACTTGACATCAGTGGTCGGCCCGACGGAATACCCCCTACTTGGGGTACCCTCCCATCGACCGACGTCCCCCCCTCGGGGAGGACGTCAGTCTTTCCTCACGCGGTCGGCCTCTCGGCGGGTGACAGGCTAATTCCCCGGTCACGTCACCCGCGGCCTCGGCTAGGGCGGCATGAGGCGCAGGTATTCGCGCCTACGGCGCCGCCGCCCCAGTCGCCGGCGGCGGATCGCCCCATCGAGGCTGCGCTCCTCGCGCAGGCGATCCGCCGCCTCCTTCCGCGAGATCACTGTCTCGCAGAAGGCTGCGACCGCGTCCCAATTCCCGACGCTGTTGACCATCGCCCTAGCGATAGCCGGCAGCGTCAGGTCGGCACCGATGATTGCGACGAGTTCACAGCGCTGCACTGCCCAAGCCGCGTAAGCCTCGAGCGTATGGCGCGTCGTGTCCTCGTCGCAATCGCAGTGGTGGCAGGACGGTGTACTCTCCCTCCTAACGACCTTGTGCAGGTATTTGGCGAAGCACCCATGCATCGTCAAAACCTGCACTAGTCGGAAGGAGAGCACCCCGTGCCGCCTTTCCGACCACTGCATCAGCACCGGCCGGAAGGCCTCCACAGTTCGCACCCCGAACCGAGGCCTTTCCAGCCGGACTGCCCAACGGGCAATGACGTCTTGGCGGGCGTCGACGCGCCAGGCGGTGAGCTCCCTTAACGAGACCACACCGCCCTCCGCTCGCACCCCCGTCACCCGCCGATACAATCCGGCGAGCATTTCCGCCTCCAGGTCCCACGGGGGTGTCCCGGCCAACAGGCACGCTGCCTTCGTCGCCACCGTGCGGTATCCGCGGATGGCCCTGACCACCATGACCCTCTGTGGTCGCCACAGAAGGGCCCTAAGTCAGACGGTCATGGACCCCGCCCAAACCGGTGCGCCGTACAGGGCCATCTACCGGATGACCCCCGCGTACAGCCGCCGGCACTTAGCGCTCGGTCTGCCCACGTTCAGCATAAGCCACGATAGGGCGGACGTCGCGCCGACGAGCCGTGGAGCGAGCCTGCGAAAATGCTCCCGGAACCACCATTGCCCGTCGAGCACCAGGCCCAAATACCTCATATGGGCCCGGATGCTGATCTCGACCGAATGGATGGTGATCGAGACGCCGATGGGAGGTCTCATACGGTGCCCATGGAACAAGAGGGCCTCCGTCTTGTCCAGGGCGACCCTCAACCCCAGCGCCTCGATCCGCCTGACGACCTCTTCAGTGCCTGAGGTCGCCAGGCTTACCGCCTCTTCTAGCGTCCCACCGCGGGCTGTGACGAGCGTGTCGTCGGCGTAACAAATCACGCCCAGCCCGGGCGGGAGGCTCCCCCGCAACGCCCAGTCGTAGCCGATGTTCCACAGGGTGGGTCCGAGGACCGACCCCTGTGGGACACCGCACGTCATGGGAGTTCGCACAACGTCGCCTGCTCGGTTAGTGCAGAAGACGCTGCGCCCCTCCAAATAGTCTGCCACTAGCCGCCTCAGGTAAGCTGGCACAAGAAATATGGGTGCAACGATTTCTGATGGTTACGCGAGTAAAGTAAATAAAACTATTTTTGCGCATTTTATCGTGTTTGGTATTTGATTTTGGATTACGTGACGTGTGGAACACTTTACAGTGTTTAAAGTTCACGGGCGGACTATTCGCTTGCGATAAAATCCGTAAAAATTGTTTTATTTACAGCTATGGGCATGGTCATTGGGAAACCAATCACGTCCAAGATTCAATCCGCTATTACTGCAATGAAATTGTTCTCAACTAATTATGCTGCTGCAGTAACTAATATTCATTAAGTTTCATCAAATAAAAGGTATGCCACTACTCCGAAGCAAACGCATTTAATCTTTGAATTTGAATGTTATAATAAAATCAATGAAAGATTGTCGTCATTCTGCGGTACGTTTGCTCGTATTCATTTTAGCTTATGATTTGCTTTAATATAGTATTCAATAATATACATAAAATTTATATCTTTTTAAACAATTTTCAAGTGAAATACGGCGGATTAAATCGTTAATTGCTTTGAGAGTAAGCCTGTAACTATGTATCTCGTTTAATGATTTCAAAATTATACGTAATAGTAATTTTGAAATGATAAATGGGAAACATACTTATGATTGACTAATACTTACATCACGCTCCATAAAAAAGGTACATAATTAAGTCAAGGTGAAAGAGGATATAAGAAAATGACTTTTTTAAGGTGTCCTTGCATTGCAATTTTCCATAGAACTTCGAATATTTATCCGAAACATGTTTCGCCTCAGAACTAGCTATTCTCAGTTCAGTCAGGTTCAGTCTCAAATGTTACAATAGAAAGTAATTTCTTGAACATTTACAAGTTTAACTATATAATAAATATAGTTTATATTAATTTTCCGTTTGGTGATGGAGTAAAAATACAGTTCACATTCCCGTTGGTGTCATAAAAGACGACTAAGGGATATGATACGCAGATAACGTCATTCTTTCACCATGTCAGCTCCCAACTGCTGGGATCAAGATGCCATAGGACACAGGCTACTCACTGCTGGGCTCGAGCCTTTTTCACAAAAGAAGGACCTACCAAATCGCATTTATTTCAAGTTTTCCATCTGTTACATAGAGGTTATAAGCATATAGCTTAGTTGTTTTTAACGACAACCGAAGTAAGATAGGGAATGATTCGTATTCTTATTCCGTCATCACACGGGCAAGTCCCTCTATATATAAACGAATGAAATTTACAGAGGTTAGGATTTCTTCTTCACACGAATTATTATTTGAGAAATCCGGTAAAATACACCAGCACGCAATCTGTGCATTGATTGCACAGTTATTTAAATTTTTGCTATTTTCAAACACTTGTAACAATAAACTTTTTTTTTCTGTAATTTAAAAAAAATAATAGTATTTTATTAAAAATAAAAATAGAATTCCAATATGCCGGTAAGTACACATATGTTATTTTAAAAAATAAGTTTAAGTGCTGACCTACTCAAAAATTTCTACTAAAATGTACCTTATACTCTTTGGTAGTTATTGAATAGCCCGCATGACTTTATTATATTCTTGACGCCCGCATGTTCTGAATGAAAATAAAACGCTAATTTTTCTATAGTTTAGCACTGGTAATTTATTTTTTAGATTAATTATATAAGTATTTGAAGAATATATAAGTACTAGGCAGGTACTATTTAAATCAAATAATCCCGTATAGCAAGAAGATGGAAGTTTACCATCCCTTGCTTGCCCGTGGAAATCGTAAAAATTGGCTAAGTATTCACCAGGAGAATGAGAGAGCGCTCCTAGGAAACGTATAACAGCTCACTACGATCGTCAATCCGTCTGCTAAGTCTCTGTATATAAGCGTCTTTAATGGGAAATAATAGCATATCAGACCGTTTTCCCAGGAGTGCTACTGCCCAATAGATTTTTGATCCCATGGCCGAATTTTATAATTATCACTTGAAAGCAATGAGTCATGATATATTGTTGGCGGGTTAACCGTAAAACAAATTCTCCGTTTTGCATCATTTTTCGTTGATGCTCTACTCATATTGTTTGTAGCGTAATGTTACATAGCTTTCCTCTGTAAATTATCTATCCAACTCTAAAATAATTTCTCAATTCGAACAAGTAGTTCCTGATATTAACACGCACAATTATATAAACTCTACGAGTTTATAATATTAGAAAAGATTAGAAATTTTCTGAACGTTTAGGTATAAGATTCTTTTATGGTAGGAGTATACTGTCGGCAGCCGTTTCTCTACAGCCACGGGTCGGTCCATCTGGGGTAGAACCACACCCTCGAAAATCGACGTCTGAGTAGTAGAAATTTTTTCCCATCGCTCGGTGAGCGAGAAAGTCGGCGTCCAACTTTCTGAGGGTGTTTTCTTGTGGCGGGTTTTAGTACCTAATGCCTTTAATATCACTGAACCTTATTGCACGTTGTCACATTTTCTTCACGACGGGTAGCGGCCCAGCAAAGGTCCATGTGCGGCAACATCACTTACCATCAGCTGTTTGTTCGTTTGCCACCAACAGCAATAAAAAACCGGCTAAGTGCGAGTCGGAGTCACGCACGAAGGGTTCCGTACCATTATCTATAACAAGCAAAAACGGGCAAAAAATTGCGTTTATTGTATGGGCCTCCCTTAAATATTTATTTTATTTTATTTTTAGTATTTGTTGTTATAGCGGCAACTGAAATACATAATTTGTAAAAATTTCAACTGTCTAGCTAACGCGATTCTTGAGATACAGCCTGGTGACAGACAGCGAAGTCTTAGTAATAGCGTCCCGTTTTACCCTTTGAGTACGGAACCCTAAAAAAGAACTGAATGACTCAAACTAGCTTAGTCCTTATCTTTCTCACATCAATAAACTAATCTAAGTACCTATAAGGCTCCTACCGTTTGACGATCTACGTTCAAACGACCACCAAAATCGATCGACTATCTATTTCATTACCGAGTTTTGGACACATTTTAAACTTAATTGAAGAGTTTCCGACAGCGGCCGAGATTAGCCGACGGTTAACGAGTAACGGCTGATAAGTCACCTTAGATATCGTACGTATTGGAATCTATTCTGGTGTATATTCAAAATAATGATTAAAATTAACATCGTGAATCCATTACTATTCTACTATAATACGAGACTTTGAATGAAGTGGCTGTAACATTATTTTTAATGGTATTAAATACCTACTAGCAAACCGCCCTCTTTCAGCAATAAAGCAACATACGAAAAAATGTGTGTACACATCCACGTCTACTAGAAGTATAACTGACCAGAGTATAAACAAAATTCACGACCTCACTTTTCTTTGGTTGTCCGCTCGACGTGAAATGCCCCATAAGGCCCCATTAGTCATTCATCCGTGTGGCCCGTGGATGTCATAAAAGACGACTATGGGATATAATATGCACCTAACATCTGTGCAAGAGAAGAAAGACTCGAAACAAAACCCTATACCATCCTGTCTGACTGGTAGAAAGACATGTATGAAGAACAATATTTAAGTTTTTGAAGTGAAGGTCTTTAGGCTCGTTAGAGTGATTTCGTGTTATGACTTCACAGTGAAACGATCGTTTGACACGGTCGGGTCTACTCGGCTCGGTGGACCAACGTATTCCATGCGTTTATACAGCTGTTTGCTGATCGTGACAGGTTTTCGTGTGTTTAGTCACGTTTGTGATTTCGTGCTAAAACGTCGCAGTGAAACGCTCGTATGACACGGTCGGGACTGTTCGGCTCTGTTCGGCTCGGCGGACCCACGTGTTCTATGCATTCACAGCTGTTTGCTGATCGCGATTATTTTTAAATGTCCGACATACAGTGTTTTTTTTGTCAATATCTTTACAGAATTTATTCGACAAAACAACATTTTCAAACCTGTCAATATCTACACCCCAAATAAAAGTAACCAATAGCTGTTCAGATTTTGATATACTTAATAATAATAGGCGATTATTATTAATAATAATATCCGCCATTGCTGTGATGTAATAGCATAAGACTAATCCCTGCACTCATTGTGTCACCACCCTATTATACACACCCTAGTTACAAAATTATATAACCGAATTTCTAACTATACTATAGCTCTTATTTCAAGGTAATAAAGCACATTTTGATTATCTTTTACCAGTTTGATAGTAAATTAATCTTGGTTTTTATAGACTAGGGTCATAGACAAATAATTCGAATCATAATTTAAAAGTGCTTTTATGAGTCGATTCGCTTTTAGAAAGACAAGATTCATTGCCTGTAATAAAAATATATTTGTTAAATATTGGATTGCCTACTTTTTAATTTACCTATGTCTTATATTCAGTCAATGTAAGTCGTAATATTGGACATGGGTCTCTACCAAATTGAGAAATTAGTATAAGCGTGGTGCCCAGATGTGTGATTAGCGTTTTTTCGAGCTTTCACTTGGTCTTTACGCTTCTTAGGTAGGTAGGTACTCCATCATTACATAAAAATTCTGTCTCCAAGAATGTATAAATACCAACCTAACACCTAATTTGCTCCAACCCTAGCTATTTTTTTTCTTTAAGTTATTATAGATATTCATCATCTCAGCCCATATACGTCCCACTGTTGGGGTCAGGCCTCCTCCATAATGGAAGGGTAATTGACCTACTATACCACGCTGGTCAGACGTGTTGGTATAGGGTTTTACTTCGAGTTTTCCTTCTCTCGCATAGATGTTATATGCGTTTTATATCCCTTAGTCGTCTCGTACGATCACCCACGGGTAAGATAGGGGGTGGTGATTCTTACTCCGTCACCACACGGAAAAAAAAAAATTATAGATATTATAGAAAAAATTATAGATATTATAGAAAAAATTATAGATATTATAGAAAAAATTATAGATATTATCGAAAGAAAATACAGTTAGAATGCAGCTGTGAAAAGTTGAATGTCTATCAACTACATTCTATCAATAGGTACCTAGTTATTCATTTCATCTCACCTAATTTAGTGAGATTAATTTAGTTTATTTAAACTAATTCAAATTAAAAGAAGTCTAGCCATCTACTTACAGAATCTATAGTATAGGTAGGTACCTATCATATGTTATTCTATTTTCAAAACATTCAAATTCTCTATTTAAAATTCGAATCCGAGTGCTTCAACCGAGTACTTTCTATGAGCCTATCGACAAGGGTGACAATCGGATTATTGGAGCTTTCTCATTGGTCGGTCTATGTGACGTCACAGGCTGCCCGGTCCCGCCTACCTACGCTTAAATTACAGGATTACAATATCTAGTACTCGATATGTATGTTCTGGTTTAAATCGTGCTTGCGACTGGTACGTAATTGACAGATCCATTTTAAAATAATCTTGTTTGCCATTCAATGTAGCTAGATTGGTCGATGCCATTTTTGTATCTTACTTAAGCATTTTTGTTTTAAAAAATGCTATTTATTTTAATAGATGAGATCTATATTTACCTATAGCAATTAATAATTAAAAAAAATGGGGTAATATTATTTAACTTGTCAAAATACTAAGATATTGAATCTAATTACAACAAGACCACCTCATGACGCACGTACCCGACAAAAAATCAAGTTCGGCGTAGCATATCTACCTATAGTTTAATATCACCCGTTTTTCACTTCCAGTAATTCCATTCCTAGTCCGTGACCACATCGACATAAATATAATCCAATAGCTGTCAAATAATTTGCTGTTAACTTAAAAATTATTGAAAGATTAATTTTATGGATAATATTGTCGAAATCTGAACAATCGTATAGTTAATAGTTCAGCGTGCTGTGTTTCTAATAGGTATTTCGAGAACTTCCGCAATCGCAGTAAAATTTGCTCGGAAACCACCGATTTAACAACTTGATTCTAAGAACAATTTACATATCGATTATCGTAATTTGAATCGTTACTCGTTTTAAATGATTACTACATATCCTACCTATTTTAATAACGAGTAAAATTCGCGGCAATTCATTTTGATAATTTTCGAAGAGAGCCTTTTTTAAATTTGCGTTCTACTTTTAAATTTTTTGAAGAATTCTAGAACTTGCTCTTTGGTCAATCTTATTATTATTCAGTCTACATAAGTCCTTATATGTATTGAACATGGGCTTCCACTACAAGAACAAGTTAAAAAAATAATAAATAAGTGTATAGGTAAATAAAGTTAAAATATAAGAAGTAAGAATTATAAGTACCTACCTAAATAAAAATTAAATTCTATATGGCAGTAGGTATGTAGTAGAAACTGATTTCTTACTCCAAATTCAAAAAGTAGGTACCTATTATTTATATAAGGTTTTAAATTGATAGGAAAAAGGTTTAAGAAGTCATCATCTAAAGACAAATTTTCAAAATGTATTTTAATCAGTTGAAAATCAAAATACAAGGGTTACATTAGAGTAGGTAGGTATGTCATCAGTAGGTATATGAAATAGGTTTGTTTGACAGTGAACTAAAATATATACCTAACTAATTATACTTATACCTAAATAATCTACAAAGCTAAAATCTATATTATAATTAGATATCATATTACATGTGCGAAAATAAAATTAAATCAAGTCTCTACCAATCAAGTGTTGAATATCATTGCAATTTGATAACAGTGTGACTATTTTGCGATTAAAAAAATACAAGATGTCACTCATATTCTTGGAGCTTCTATTTAGATGGAATATTTCAAATTACCTATAGAAAAGTCAGACCGCATGAAAGAAATTCATGAATCCATCTTCAAAATATATATTTCATGTAAAAATATAACCTCATTCTTTTATGTTATTAGCTTGCAATTCTTATCTAACTTTTTTAAACAGGCAACAGTATCTACTGCCATTCAGTCAAACCAAAGCATTCGTCGAACAATCTAGACAGTAAAAAGTTCTAGCTAGAAAGGCAGTTGCATTCCTCAGCGGGTTTGGGCCACTGTGGGCCGTAATTGCTGGCTGGCGCCTGTCTGCTTTCTTGTTCCTTTTTTGACCCCGAGCCTTTTGGCTTTTTTTTACTTCATGTTTGTTGGTTTTAGGAATTAGCATGTCTTATTAGCATAACTGGCTGATAAGAAATTGGTGTTTTAACAGGTTAGATATATTTGTCATACATTTTACTTATATATGTAAGTACATAAAGGAACGATTGTTTAATTATTGTATTTTTTATATTAGAAATAGAGTATAATATAATAGGATATTAACTTTAAATTTCATATATTACTGGATACAACTCCGTTTTTCTAATTTAAAATCTATTTTAATAAATAGATATCTTTATTCCTCAGTCTTAAGTAAATAAGTACCTACCTATCTATACTTACTTATTCGATTATTTTTGTAATCAATACGAATTTACCTATAGTATATTCTATTATTCTTCATAATTGTATTGGTTTTATAAATCCCAGTGCCAAATTGCAAGTCTTTAATATCGAAATTCTCCTTAAAACGATAAATCAAATCGATATTCCATATAAAAGCGTCTGCCTGCTTACTGAGTCAGTAATATTGTTATACAAGAAGTACGATTACCAAAAGAAGAATTTATGCATCATTTTGTGAATTTCTCAATAAGAGGTGTGTAGTAGGAGCGCGTGGGGCCGGTACAAGTGCGGTGAGGGGGGGGGGCCCACCGGCGCCTTAGTTTTGCCTCTCACTCATACAATGATATCTCGTTCTACACGCGGGTGGCGGCGCACGCGCATGTATCCTCCCGCACAGCGATCATTCCCCGCACGATTTTCTTTTAAATACAGCCCTCTCTGCTATATCATTAATCTATTACAAGAGCTGTAACGTGCGCTTCGTGTATGCGAGGTAATTTCTCGTTTTTTCTCGATAGAATTCGTCGTCGGCCATAGTGAAAGGTAAAACGATGGTATGAGAACGATATTCGGTTTTATGGCGCTTAATTAGCGTTGATCTTTCGTTCTGTCGGCGTCTCAGCGTAGGGCTATCCATATAAGTCTTCGGATCTCCTTTATTGGCCAATATCAACGGACGGTATCTTAGATACTTCAAGTAGATGTCACACTGTGGAGTATAAAAGAAGTTATATCATTATATTGGAGTTAGTATCGCGAATAATGCGTCCTTTTGTTGACTTTGTAGTGACCTGTTTGGTTAGTTTGAACGAGTTCAGAGTCGCCTGC
Organism: Lymantria dispar; assembly: GCA_032191425.1. Taxonomy (NCBI): domain Eukaryota; kingdom Metazoa; phylum Arthropoda; class Insecta; order Lepidoptera; family Erebidae; genus Lymantria; species Lymantria dispar. The sequence goes on along the minus strand of CM063460.1, from coordinate 9,328,402 downwards.
GGCGTATAGGGTCCGCTGCGCCGGCGCCTCCATTCATATGTCCTGCAACTACTAATTACTGGTTTTGAAGTCTGGGACTCTCGCGCCGATCGTTGGCTGATTAAGTTCTTGACATAACATTATTCCATTTTTAATAATATTGTAGGTGGCATCATGATTTAGAAATTTGTTTGATATATTCCTCAATGAACGCCTGACGCGGTCAGACTTGTCATGAAACGGAATAGAAAGGAAAGTTTTAAGTATGAATTTGGAAAGCTTTAGAAACAAAGGAAGACCGAAGAAAAAATGGATGAATTACAAAAATATGAGATAGAATAAAGTGTTAAAAACTTAGACACAGTATCTGACAAGGTTATCTGGAAAAAGAGGACATTTTGCATCAATTCCAATGGATTGAAATAAGAGCAGAACCATGATGATGATAATATTAGCCAATATTTCAGTAGGTACATTGGTTTTTTCACTGCACAAGGCAAAGCTACGCAAGTTTGCCAATTATGCAGATACAGTTGATTTCTAGGCTATTATTAACGTTGTTTCTAAGTTTAAAATGATCACAAACCAATTTTTTGGAGATATACGTACTAAGACACGGCAGCTGTTTCGTTAAAATAAGATAATAATCTTAAATTATTATTTTAAAGGAAACAGCAATTAAGTTGAAAGATGTCTACGGGCAGTTGCGTTTCCTAATCGCTAGACATAATAAAATTAAATACTTGAATAAGCTTGGCGTAAATACAATTTTCAATTGAAACTTGACACATATTCCTCTTGAAGACTAGTTGTTTACTTTTCAATAGACAGGAAAATCAATCGGTCTACCTTGAAATCCATCAATAATTATTATTGTAAACATCATGTCCGCTACTATATATCACATCACGGCCGCACCAGGAGTGAAGATGACCTACCTACTATCTATAGGTACCATGAATTTTTTTGGGTGGGTGGTCTGGGTTATGGTCAGCTTATATGCCGTCCAATTCATCCGGGGTGACGAAAGGACGGTACGCGGCCCCATAATCCACCGTATACCCTCCCCTTCGCCATTGGGCCGACCACCGGTACCAAGCTCCTTGTCGTCCATGACCAGCCCAGCGGGATACACTTTCGGGTACCTTCCCCCTCGACCGTCCCTCCAGGGACATCGCTCGCCCTCTCTCTCAACCGTTGACGGACTATTCCCCGGTTCAGTCACCAGCAGCCTCGGTTAGGGCGGCATCAAACACAAATAGATACCATGCTGCAGTCAAAGTCTCAAGTATTTCTTCTCTTGCATAGATGTTATATGCATATTTTATTAATTAGTCATATTTTACCTAGGAACACGATGATTTGCGTCTGGCAAGGGATTGACCAATTTTCTTACTCCGTCACCACATGGAAAAAGGTTGAGTTATCTTTATTTTTCTGTCGACTTCCAAAGTCATAAAATCAATATCTTGTAATATGCGTGTTAATTTAAACTTCAATTAACATCAAAGTCCAATCATTGTCAAGTATGTTTGTATAGGTGTAAAATTGTAGGCTTTACGGCTAATGTAAGCTAGATCCGACGGGTGTTGCAGTTAGTACCAATTAATTATTTCATATTTCTTTATTATAGTTTTAATGACTAATTAGTTAAATAGGTAATATGTACATAACAACTAATTATAAGCACATAAAATAAATTATATACATTATTTTTCTTAATTTTCGGTCCAACAATTGATCCTTGTAGCATTCCAAAGTTTTAATTTATATTTTGAGACTAAAATTTAATGATGTTTTTGTATATTGGCATATTTTTTTTTAAATTAAGGAATTTAATTAAAATTGCCCACAAATGTGGTTTATGTAATACATGTTTAGATATTTCCAGGCGATTATATGAAGCTGATGTAAAGTCAATATTTTAAGGTCTAATTGTTATTATTATCTATATGGCCAAACTTTCTTTATGCCATCTTTCATCTGGCGATTTCAACCTAAATCTTATGCAGTTACCATCTTTCTTTAACCGATGGTTAGTTGTATTGCTGTATATAATAAATTTAAACCTATATATACATTCTCAAATTCCAAAAAAAAATTACCTATTAAAAAAAGGCAAAATCATTATCAGCACAATTATGAAAAGTAGGTAAAAATCATAAGAATATAAATATAATTCGTGTGGTAACGGAGTAAAAATACAATTAATCACACCCTTGTCTGTTTTTTATACCCTAAAGTTACGTTAAGACATTACTGTAAAGTTTCGAATTGAGACTCAAATAATTTGTTATAAACTAAATTTACTGGATTCATTTAAATGTAACGACGTAATTGTCGTTTAAGCCTTTCATTATTGTGATTATCATTATCTCATATACGTCCCACTACTGGGCTCGAGCCTCCTCCACATTAGGAGGGGAATCGACCTACTATATCACGCTGGTTAGAAGGGCTAGTATGCAGTGACGGATTTAGGCTTGATGCCGCCCTAGGCCCTGTTTATCGCGCCGCCCTTAATATTACAATAAATTTTATTAATTTTGATCCAATATTTTTATTTCAAATTTTAAATAGCTTTATTTCTTAGAATATAATATTCAATTATAACTAATAAATATTACAGATACATAATAAATGTTAGATAAATAAATATATTAATCAATTCAAAATTTAATTTTTTCTGGCTTTCTGTAAAAATTTCTTTTATTTATCTTTAGCATTTTTTGTCTCTGAAATTTTGGCAGTTTGAAAATTTTGCCGCCTCACATATCATGCCGCCCTTCGCCCGGAACTCAACGGGACTAGGTGTAAATCCATTATTGCTAGTATGGGGTTTTATTTCTAGTTCTTTTTCTTTGGCTCATCTCAGCACATGAACGTCCCATTGTTGAACTCGGGCCTCCTCCGCTATGGGAAGGAAATTGACCCACTAAACCACGCTGAACAGACGTGTTGGTGGATTTTGTTTCGAGTTTTCTTCATTTGCGCAGATTACATGCATATTAATCCTTTAGTCATCTTTTATGACACCCACTGTTAAGGAGTTTCAGGAGTGGTAGGACCACACTGTCGACAGTTATCTGTCTACAGCCGCGGGCCGGTCCGTCCGGGGCAGTACCACGCTCTCGCAGAAAATCGACATCTGAGTAGTAGCAATTTGTTACTGCGCTTCGTTCGGTGAGCGAGAGAGCCGGAAGCCCAACTTTCTGAGGGTGATTGCGTGTGGAGGGTTTTGGTGGTGCCCTTGGTATCACCGAGCCTCAATGCACGCATTCACACTCCCTTCGCTTTCTTCGCGGTAGGCAGCGGCCTTGTAAAGGTCCATGAGCGGCAGCAACACTTACCATTAGGTGTACTGTTTGCTCATTTGCCACCGTTTGCAATAAAAAAAAAATAGAGGCGGTGAATTCTATTCTTACTTCGTAACCACACGAATAACTTAATTAATTTATTAAGACTGCAACGAGCACGCGGTGTATTGTTGTACACGGTTGTTTCCTATCGTTTTGTTATCATTTTAATTTGTTTTATAATTTCTTATCTAATTACCACGTGGTAAACAGCCGTTACTTACATACAATATTTGTAAAACATATAATTTTCGATACGTTTCTTAGATAATCGGTTAGTTTATGTGTAGGGTTGTCAAACATAGGGATAGATACATTATAATATTAATTACTGATGACTGTATATATGCCGTAGTGCTTAAGATACCGACATACAATACCAGTGTCGTGTGTTCGAATCCCATGCAGGACAATACTTTGTGCTATCCACAAATTGTTGTTCTGAGTCTGGCTGTAAATCGTGTCCGTCAATTATACGTTTTTAAAGTCCCCCGCAATATAAGGGTTATTTCCTTAGTCTTCTTCAAAAATAAAAAAAATAAAAATTGTATTATGGTCTCATAGTTCCGTCGGCCTCATTATAATTCCTTCAATTTAATAATTTCTGATGTTTACGCGAGTATTGTAAATAAAATATATAAATAATATTGTAAATAAAATTATTGTAAAGGATTCTACCGCCCGTCCCGAGTCACTGCAGTGTTCGAAACGTTGAGCAATCAAAAATCAAATACAAACGTGATAAAATCCTTAAATTTATCAATCACGGCTCATATACGTCCCTCTGTTAGGTTCAATTCTCCACAATGGGACTGAAATAGACCTACTATACCACGCTGGTCAGACGTGTTGGAATAGTATTTTATTTCGAAATTTCCTTCTCTTGCATAGATATATGCATATTATATCCCTTAGTCGTTTTTTACAACACCCACAGGCAAGAAAGGGGGTGGTGAATTGTATTCTTATTCCATCACCAAACGGTGAAATAGACTTATGTATATACTATTTTAAATATTACTATATAAACTTTTGATTTTAAAATCAGGCAACCCTAACTGTAAGCCATTATCTACACCTGACGTCTATATCTAAAAGATGTCTATCTATGTTTAAATAAACGCCCGTATACAAAACAGTTTATGATATTCTGTCTACACTTCATTACATGTTTCAATGCGTACCTGTTTCCGGTTTTTAATTGATAAAAATAAAGATACAATACACTTATCAAATAATTTGTTCAAATATACTTGCAAGTGTTTGATTATACATATATCATCTCGTTTCTTTATTCATAAACTTCCCACTGCTGGACTCGAGCCTCCTCCCCAATAGGAGGTAAATTGACCGACTATACCATCCTGGTGAAACATGTTTTTTTTTTAATTTTTTTTTTATTGCCAACGGTGGCAAACGAGCAAGCAACACACCTGATGGTAAGTGATACTGCCGCACATGGACCTTTACAATACCAGGGGCACAGCCAGGCCGTTGCCTACCGTGAAGGAAATACTCTTCTTAAACCTCGTTTAAAGAAGGACATGTCATAGCGCTCGGAAAACACAGGTAGTTCATTCCAGAGCTTGCACGTACGTGGGAGAAATGATCGCTGGAAACGTACAGTTGAAGATCAAAACGTTTCCAGGTGAAATGGATGAACTCTGCTACGATGTCGGGTGGTACGTTGGTAGAATGGTGACGGTGGTACCAAGTCAAATAGTTCCTCGGAGCACTCCCCGTGAATGAATCGGTAGAGTACACAGAGTGACCCAAAGTCTCTCAGCTGCTCCAGCGACTCCAATCCCAAAAATATTGGTTTTATTTCGAGTTTTTCTTCTCTTGCATAAATTTTATCTGCATATTATATATCTTGGTTGTTTTTACGACATCCACCGGCAAGATAGGGAGTGGTGAATTGTATTCTTACTCCGTCACCATACAAAAATAATGGGTAAATAAATACCGTAGGTTATTTTCGATACTATTTTCCATTTTAAATTTATTATTCACTTTACAACTAGAACTTATATAAAATTAATATGCAAATTAATTTTCAAACGCTCATTGAAATTTTCTCAGGCCATAAACATCCCACTGTTGGGCTCGTGCCTCCTTGTCGATGAGAATAAAATTTAGTAATTCTAAACCATGCTGATCAGACTGGTTGGTAAAAGATTATCTTTTCAGAGTTCCTTCTATTTTCAGTGATATTTATCTACTTGTATTTCTTAGTCATCTTTTACGACACTCACTGGATACAAGTTTAATTAAAACGTGAACTCGATCGCCACAAGAATAAACTGAAATTCAATCAAAACTAAAAAGAAAATATCTGTGACATACTATATTAGAATTCGTGACTCAAAAGACGTTTACCCACAAAAAAAAAAACAAACAATCATCATCGCTGTATTCTAAAAACAAATAAAAACTTCAATAACCCATTGATACCAACAGCACAAATACAAACAACGTCGTCAAAATTAAAAAAAGAACGCATCAGGCACGTAAATCAAAACCGACGGCCAAGTTGTTTCCCCATAATTAAAGTAATTTAGCACTCTGCAACACTGCCCTGTCCAATGTTTGTTTTGCAGGCGAGAACTCAACACGACCTATTATTACCATCTCGTTATACTTTTTAACGTTCAGCGAACGCCAACCTTTGGTTGTATTGAACAAATATTATAAGTTATTATGACTTAGTAATTGTTGTTTTAAAGTTGTCGTTTTGTTTACGTTTTGTTAAATCATTGATATATAACTATAGAAATGGTTTTCTGATGTTTACGCGAGTATTGCACGTTTGAAATAAGTTTATTTTTACGGATTTTATTTACTTATTTTTTTTTTTTAGTAGTTTTGTTCACGGCTACGGGAGTATTTCTCATTTGTTTAGTTTATTTCACATTAAGAAATTGTGTTATTTAGTGTGATATTTATTTTGGTTATTTTAAAGATTTTTATTAAATGTGTGTTATAATTGATGATTCTTTTTGCTCGAGCCTTCTCCTGGATAGGTGTAATTGACCTACGATATCACGCTGGTCAGACGTGTTGGTATAATTATTTTATTTCGAATTTCCTTTCTAATACATACACATTATCTGCATATAGATCCCTTGGTCATCTTTTACGAGACCCAAGGGTAAAATAAGAAGAATTAAATTTTATTCTTAATCCGTGACCACAGTGTATTAAAAAAGTTTTGTTTTTTTACATTTAATGTTGGACATTCTTAATCCCTGCTAGCGTAAGAATAAGTAATAATTATTGATACTTTAATGTTTTACATACATTTCAATCATTCTCAATACATATGTTTAAAAGAGGCAATTTCCTCAATAACAGTACAAGCACGTTTTTAATAAATCAATATTATTAATCTGGACCACACGTTGAGAAGCAATGTAACGACATTAAAAATTGATAGCCGCCGGCGCGGGCGCAGCTACGTAAAAACGTTTTGTTTATTATAAAAAAAAAAATAACAATCGTTCATTGAGAATGTTTTGTACTTATGGTGATTAAGTATTAAGAGCTTCTCGTCATGATCTCAGCTTATATATTCCATTTCTGGGCTAGAATTTCAAAATATAAGGAAAATTGGGCTACTGTACGTATGTACTACTAGCAGCGCCCTACAGTTTCACCCGCAGTTCCTATTCCTGTGGGAATATTGGAATAAAATATATCCTATGTGTTATTCTGATATGTAAGCAATATTATTGTGAAGTTTCATCAAAATCCATTCAGTAGTTTTTACATGAAAGAGCAACAAACATCTTCACCTCCTCACATACTCACAAACTTTCAAGGTTATAATATTAGTAGGATACTATCTAATATATAATATAATCTAATATCTTCCGTGTGGTGACGGAGTAAGAATACAATTCACCACCCCCTATCTTACCCGTGGGTGATCGTACGAGACGACTAAGGGATATAAAACGCATATAACATCTATGCGAGAGAAGGAAAACTTGAAATAAAACCCTATATCAACACGTCTCACCAGCGTGGTATAGTAGGTCAATTACCCTTCCATTATGGAGGAGGCCCGAGCCCAACAGTGGGACATATTTGGGCTGAGATGATGATGATGATCTAATGTACTATTCCGTGTGGTGACGGAGTAAGTATACAATACACCACCCCCTCCCTTGCCTGTAGGTGTAAATTAAGATGTAATTAATTAAGACTGAGGGAAATAATATGCATATAATATTTATGCAAGAGAAGAAAAACTCGAAACAAAACTCTCTACCAACACGCCTGATTAGCGTGGTATAGTAGGTCAATTCCCCTCCCATAGCGGCAGGGGCCCAAGCCCAACAGTGGGACATGTATGAGCCGAGTTGATGATGATGAAAGCAAGACTTTATTATCTTTGTATATTACAAAGCCAAAAGTCAAAGCTGCAACTTACAGTTATCTGCGAAGTGATCGACTTCTGTTCCTCAGTGAATGATTCTCATACCTACTTACCAAATGTATTTCATGTATATTGTTTACTAAAGTATACATTTTTCTTCTTAACTCACATAGGTACGGGAAAGAGTACTCATCAAAACGAGGGTAAATTTGATTTACCTACTCTATCATGCTGACTTGTAACTGCATAGAGATTTGTTTTAATACACTACCCTGAACGAAGGTGCGTAATCCTTGTGCTGCGGAGGACTTTACAAACATATAATTAACAGACACAAATTACATCCAGACTCTCCCAATTTGTGGATCGCACAAAGTGTAGTCCTGCGTGGTGTTCGAACCCACGACATTGGCACGGTAAGTCGGTATCTTAACCACTATGCCAACTACGCTACGCAGTTAGTATGCGTTTTGCTTTCTTTTACCAACTATATTTATAAGGCAAAGGAATTGCTGACAAATTGTATTTTTAAACATGTTTATTCATTATTTTAAGGTATTATTTTGAAACTACAATATCCCGAATAGATGCGCAGAATTGAGAGATAAACCGTCAGGCAATTGCAAGCCTTTTTCTCAAAAAATACTAAAGTAATATTTTCTCCTTCGTAGGAGCTCATCTATTGCCAAAGTCAACGGATGTTGTCAAAGTTGCTGTGGCCCAACCCGGCACCTAGTGCACCCAGAGAACCCCACTCAGATCATTTGGTTAGTAGACATTTCAATTTTATTAAAAACTAAAAAAAATTATTTCCTCATTCACAATAAATTATAATTAGTAAAATACTAATTGAAAAATTTACATTGAAATTAAGGACAAATGCGTTGTAAGTTAGCGTTAGTTCCTGATATTTTTAAATTATGAGTTTTTCGACAATGGTAGGCATTGGAATATATAGGTAGGTATATTTTATAAAAGAACAAGTACCTATCGATTGCAAGGGGATTGACACTCAGTCTTTTTGGAAATTATCAATAAAATCGAGTCGCGTCATCATTGTCCTGCCCTCATCCCACACTAAGTGGGGTCGGCACTAACATGGTCTTACCTTCCATAACTTTCTATCAGCCGTCATATCTGATATAAAATTGAATCGCGTAATGATTCTAAATTAATTACAATTTACTAGTTAATAAATAATATGCATAACGTACCTGGTAAATGACCGATTCGTCATTTGGTGACGTAGTAAGAATACAATATTTTTTTAAGACAAACACTTTGGACTAAGGAAATAATCCTTGCGTAGCGAGGGACTTTACAAACATATAACTCATCATCATCACGGCTCATATAGCTCCTACTGCTAGGCCCGAGTTGTCGGCACAATGGAAGAGCAACCTTACCTTACTATAGGTACAATGCTGGTCAAACAGGTAGGTATAGAGATTGTTTCAAATTTTCCTTATTATGGGCACATAAGATCAAGAGAAGATGCAAGAGAAGTCCCATTCCATAGTCATCTTTTACGACATCCACGGGCAAGATAGGGAGTGGTGAATTGTATTTTTACTCCGTCACGACACAGATAAACATATAAATAACATCCAGACATCCCCTCTTATGCCGGTTGTTGTAAAAGTTGATTTGATGCAAATAATAAATATCATTTATGATAGATGTTTTTATATATAATACTAGCTGACTTAACAGACGTTGTTCTATTTAAATCTAAAAAAATAGTAAAGGGCATTCTCCTTGAAATCGATCACAGTAGGTACCACCTACCGGTTCCAATTATATTAATCTAAATCATTGTCATATCCATCGGAACAGCCACATAAAATTTACCAAAATCGGTTCGGCCGTTTAGGAGTTCAATTACAAACACATGAAAAAAAGATTTGTATATAAGATATATTTAGTTACACTAAAATCATAGCATATCATTTGCGTAAATAAATAAAATAATTTAAATTCAACCTAAATATATTTACATTTTCTACTAAAATCTACCACTTTCCAGCAGGTTTAAAAATGGTTTACGGCCCGTAGCATAAGGCCTATGTTCCCTATCATAAATAATAGGATCATTAACATCTGCCGTTATGACGGGTTAGAATTTTTTCCCGGCAAAATATTAACTAAACTATTATGGGCGTAACTAGAGAAATATGTTTTGACGGTTATGTTTTTAATTGTTTTTATTTCCGAACGTAATCTATTAAGTCGGTAAGTACATTTTTTCATATTTTATTTTTATTTTAAATGCATTTGGTAGGTGAACATGTCTTTTGTAACGTAATTTACAGCGTTTTTAAGGTGCAAATACATATTAAAAAATGTATCATAATCATCGTCATCGCAGCCCAAGTACGTCTCACTGTTGGACTCAGACCTCCTACAGAACGAGGGTATTTGACCTACTATACCATGCTGGTCAGACATGTAGGTACAGCTGTTATGTGCATATCCCTTAGTCGTCTTTTACGACATCCACGGTCAAGATATGGAAAAATATATAATGCAAAATAATATCTTTTAATTCCTTCATCTTTATCATTCCCGCTTATAGACGTGTCACAGCTGAGCTCAAGCCTCCTCCACAATTTTCGAAAATTAAACAATTATACCACGTTGGTCAGAAGGTTTGGTATATAATTTTATTTCGAGTTTTCTATCACTTGCATCTATAGATGCATATTATATCTCTTAGTCGTCTTTTAACATCTGTGCAAGAGAAGGAAAACTCGAAACGAAATCTTATTCTAACACGTCTAACCAGCGTGGAATAGTAGGTCAATAACCTTCGCATTATGGAGGACGTCTGAGACCAACAGTGGGACATATATGAGGCCATGAGAACCATACTGCCCTAATGTAATGAACAAGCCTTTGGAGCACCATAAAAAATGAAGAAAAGTATAGTAAAAACCTTAATAATGATTATGCTGCCATCTAGTGAATATTCCTTGTATTACTTTTAGGCCACTTTGGTTCTATCAAAATGTTCAATTATATCTGTAAAAAATCATAAACTTAATACTTTAAAAATTAGTTAGGTCAGTATTGTTCTCCTGGCCTCATATAGGCTGAGATGATGATGATGAATGAATCTGATCAGCGTGATAGAGTAGGTCAACTGACGTCCGATAGTAGGTATACAAGGATTGAGCACAGCAGTGGAACGTCTATGAGCTGATATTATGATGATAATCATTATCAAAAATGTTATTTATTGCCCTTTTTCTTTTTTTGGGGGTCGGCTCAAGCGCACCCGCCGCCCGGCTCCGTCTGGGGCGACAGAGGGGCGACGCGCGGCTCCGTAACCCACGCGTGGCACGTCGCTTTCGTCGTTGGGCCAACCACTGGTGCAGGGTGACTTATCACCGGTGGTCGGCCCAACGGAATACCCCTGAGGAATACCTTCTCCTAGACCGACGTCCCCCCCCCTCGAGGACGTCGGTCGTCGTGGTACGGTCGACCTCTCGGCTATTTATTGTCTTAGGTGTTACTTAAGCTTTAGTAGTCTTTCTTGAAAAAGGACGGTTTCTCATCAAATGTATATGGTCAAAAAGGGGGGTTGATGAACGCTAAAGTATTAATATTGAAATATAACCTCAGACCCACACATCAAATTGCCGCCGATTTCGTGTTAATGACTCATGAGCGCCATATCTGATGGCTGTCAAAATTTAACAGTAATTTACACCAAACAGGTCGTTAATGACTATACGATGATCATATATCTATCTTACACAACCAAGATGTAGGAATTCCACATCAACATATACATAGCAATATATTTTAATCGATATTTTTGACTATTTTTTGAGGTACAAAAAACATGTTGCCGTTAGGCAGGCGGTCGGTCATAAAACTATTCATCATCATCATCATCGCAGCCCACATACGTCCCACTGTTGGGCTCGGGCCTCCTCCACAATGGGAGGGAATTTGACCTACTATACCATGCTGGTCAGACATGTTGGTATAGGGTTTCATTTCGAGTTTTCCTTCTCTTGCACAGATGTTATGTGCACATTATATCCCAGAGTCGTCTTATACGACATCCACGGGCAAGATAGGGAGTGGTGAATTGTATTCTTACTCCGTCACCACACGGACAATAAAACTATTGCTTATTTTTAATTATTATATGTTTTTTGCGTTGGGCTACGGTTCGGGTTGACAGAGGGCCGGTGCGTGGCCCCGTAAACCACCCGATAGCACGTCGCCTTCGTTGTTCGGCCGACCACCGGCGCAAAGTTCCTTGTCTTCAGTGGTCGGCCCGACGGAATACTCTGAGGGAGTACCCTCTCCCATCGACGTCCCCTTCCCAAGACGGTTAACTCCCCGTCCGGTCATCCCCAGCCTCTGCTAGGGCAGCATCAGGCACAATAAAACTATTGCTAATAACATTTGTGATGTGTACGATATAGGAGTACGGTGTCTTGACAAAAGTACGCCATCCACCGTGAGCACTTATTATATAGATTTGACCTATAATAATAGTTATAGATTATTTTTTATAATTAAAAAAAAATATTAGTAAGGTAAAGTAAACCGCCTTTTAAACATTAATAATAATTTATTAGTAATTTGGTATAGGGTTTTATTTCGAGTTTTCCATCTCTTGCATAGAAGTTTTATTATCTCAATTAGTCTTTTTTTACTACGTCAGCGGGCAAGATATTGGTAGTGAATTGTATTCTTACTCCGTCACTACACGGAGCATTTCATTACAATATTCTGATACAGTCCGCCTGATTATATTGAGTTTAAATTGACAGCAAACATACCTACACGAACATCTTAGAATAATAACGTATAGAAGGATAGTGTCAATACTTCGAACTTTCAAAATTTTAATCTAAAAATACTAATGGCGGGCAGATGATTACACACGTACACACGCACACCACTATACAAATTATGAAATCAAATTTTGTTTTTATTAACATAAATCGTCGAAATACTTTTAAAAGTAATGTTAAAAATCTTTTTAAGTTTTTCAAATTTAATGTGTTGTGACACCATTTGATTGCACAAACCGTCATAATTATCAATTTATTTTTTAAGAGTTGCGTACGTTCGTGCAGTACAATGACTTGTACATTACGGAACGGTTCCGGCCTAAGCTCCATTAGGCTCCAATTGAAATGCCTCACTTTTTGTGCGTGAACTTACCTTCTATACGTTATTATTCTAAGACGAATATATTATTTTCTTTCTTTATTTTTATTTTAAAAAAGACAACACCGTACAGTAAGGAAATTAATCCCTGTATTTTGGGAAACTTTACAAACATATAATTAACGGACACATATTACATCCAGACTCAGAACAGCAATTTGTGGACCACACAAAGTATTGTCCTGCGTGGGATTCAAACCCACTGGTACTGTAGTTCGGTATCTTAACCACTCCACCACCTGTGCAATCGTTAGACTGAAAAGAAGAAAACATTGATGAATATAATATAGAAAATAGCGTCACTGTAATACTGTTTGGTCCATAAAATAAATCATGATAGACCAATCCTATTGTAAAAAGTCCACATGGTTACTTTAACAGCCTGAGGCGCCAGTGATCATCACATCGAGGTGTCTGCAACCTAATTATATGGACTGGAACACTTTAAAATACAAATATTTGTTATACAATAACTTCACAACCAAAAATACAACCTTACGATCAAAGCAGTAAAGTATAATCTAAGTTGAATGTAATAAATATTGTTAAAATATTTAATTCTAACGAATTAACACTTTAGAAACAAATGGTAGAGTGTAATTTCGTCTAGCAACACCGAACTTCTTAATGTCAAAAAAAATGACCGCGTAGAATTGGCGTAAAAACTAAGTTAATAATGAAATGATTACGGGTTTGTTTTAAACAAAACTAGAGGATTAATAATAAATGATTGTATTGTGTTTCGACAGCTGTTTTGTTTATTTTTTAAATGACATGTGCTTAATGGTTTTGTAACATAGATAATTGGCTGTATAATCTATGGTAATTCTGCCAATGAGGCCGGATGGGTTTTTAACTAGCTTGTTTCTATGGTGCCTAAGTGAATGATATTAGAACTACGTTTGTTTTTAATGTTTTTTATACAATAATAAGATAGGAAAAATATGTTATGAAATATTTAGCTCCTCATTCCTAAATTGGTATGAAAATGGACTTTCTATACCATGCTAGTGAGACGTATTGACATAGGTATATGCTTTCATTTCGAGATTTTCTTCTCTTGCATACATTTTATATGCTTTAGTCATCTTTAACGACACGGGCAAGTATGGAAAATTTCTAATTGAGTTAACCAGAGACAGTTCTAAACATCAAGCGTTTGAATTTTTTTTTTTTGATAATATCCTACAAAAATCACGATAGAAAAATACAAACAAAAATATTTAGATAAACTATTTCATTCATCACAGCTTTTATACTTCCCAATGCTAGGCTCGAATCGACTCTACAAAGGGAGGATTAAATGACATACCTACTATTAGGTTTTTTTAGCGGGCATATGGAAGTGTCATGTGGTAGTCTTGTATTTTATTCAATACTAGCAACCCGCCCTCGCTTCGCTTCGGTTTCAGTTACTCGCGTAGTTCCCGTGGAAATATCGGGATAAAATATAGCCTATGTTACTCCTTAATATTATAGCTTTCCATTGGTGAAAGAATTTTTGAAATCGGTTCGTTGGTTTAAGTCTGAAAGCGTAACAAACAAACTTGCTTTCGCATTTATAACATTAGTAAGGATATTAGTGATTTAACGTGTTATATTAAATAGTTTTAATGACATTTTATGTAATATATGGTGAAGGAACTATTGAGGTGTTATCAATATGATATTTTTTTTTTGAGGTGGGCTACGGTCAACGCACCCGTCGCCCTGCTCCGTCCAGGGCGACAGAAGAAGTGGCGGTGCGCAGCCCCGTAACCCTCCCTATGGCACGTCGCCTTCGTCGTTGGGCCGACCACTGGTGTAGAGTTCCTTGACTTGAGTGGTCGACCCGACGGAACACCAAGAGGTAGTACCCTCTGCTATCCACGTCCCCCCGGGACGCCGATCGCCGTCGCGAGGCTAACCTCCCGCGGGTGCCGGACTAAATCCCCGGTCCGGTCACCCACAGCCTCTGCTAGGGCGGCATTAGCCACAGGTACTCGCGCTTGCGCCACCCCAGTCGCCGACGGATGCATCCTTACTAATATTATAAATGCGAAAGTAAGGATGTTTGTTTATTCGTTTGTTACGCTTTCACGCTTAAACCACCGAACCGATATCAGAAATTCTTTCACCAATGGAAAGCTATAATACCAGGGTGTAACATAGGCTATATTTTATCCCAGTATTCCCACGGGAACGGGAACTGCGCTGGGGGTAAGGTAACTGAAACCGAAGCGAAGCGAGGGCGGATGCATTTGATATAAAAGTGCTTTACATACGTTTTCATTTCCACCAAAAATCTCAGACAATACCGTTAACAATGGCCATAACGCTGTTGAAGGCGACAATTTGACTTACTCACGGACAATGACTAGAAGAAACTATAATTTTTTTTTTATTGCAAACGGTGGCAAACGAGCAAACAGTACACCTGATGATAAGTGTTGCTGCCGCTCATGGACCTTTACAAGGTCGCTGCCTACCGCGAAGAAAGTGAAGGTGAAGTGTGAATGCGTGCATTGAGGCTCGGTGATACTAAAGGCACCATCAAAACCCTCTACACGCAAACACCCTCAGAAAGTTGGGCTTCCCGCTCTCTCGCTCACCGAACGAAGCGCAGTAACAAATTGCTACTACTCAGACGTCGATTTTCTGCGAGAGCATGGTACTGCCCCGGACGGACCGGCCCCCGGCTGTAGACAGATAACTGTCGACAGTGTGGTCCTACCACTCCTGATAATTTATGAAGAAAACTATAACTCGACACTGACAAAAATGGATTGTATTAATAGCTGATTGCCAAGACAAAAAGAAGACATGTTGTTATCTTGTTGTCTCATCATCATCTTGCTCTTATCCCAATTACTTGGGGTCGACGCAATATGTCATCTGTTTTGACATATTGCAAAAAGTTTCGGCAATGACTTATATGACCGGCCGCCTGCCTGACGTCAACCCTCCTTGGGAATGTAATCTTTGACCCAAATGGTACCAGATGGAGTTGGTCCGGGTCAATCTAGGGCTCTTAGTCGTCTTTTACGACACCCACGAGCAAAGCAAGGGTTGGTAGTATTCGAAGCCGCTACCACACAGTTATCTTATTGTCTGAATATTGTAATCCCACAGTCGCCTTTTACGACACCAACCGCCTACATAAGAGGTGGTGATTTGTATTCTTACTCTGTTAACACATAAAAAAAATGTAATAAACTACAGTAGAACCCGTTAAATACGATCACGTTTATTACGATTTCTCGCATAATACGCCATTTTGCGTCAGTCCTAGCAGCTTGAGACATGTTTTCATACATGTCTTAACGCTTAATACGATTCCTCATCCCGTTTGATACGCCAATACGTGCCACTCAAATACTCAAATACACATATTACCCCTTGCGGCGGCGGCCAGCAACTGACGAAGTGACGACTATCGAGCGAACCTAAGTGATAATGACCAAGAAGAAGATGAGTCAACTACGATTTTGTTACACGCCCAGCCATTATCACCAGTTAATGATTTAAGACGCTTGAATCAAAGCGAAGATGCACTGCGAAAATTAAATTACGTTGAAAATCTTGTAATTACTAATGTCTCAAAATCTTTTTGTCAATCTAAAAGAAGTGATTACTTTAAGTAACGTAATAATAATAAACAACATTTTATTTTAGGTATTTTTTGATGAAATGTTATATTCAATACGTAGGTATTCAAAATAATAATAGAATATAATAAATAATAATGGAACGTTTTTTTCCTTACCCGGATAATACGCTTTCCCGCCTTAAACGCGTTTTTGGTTGGGTCCCTGCGAAATCGTCTTAAACGGGTTTTACTGTATTTAAAAAATAAACTAATATTAAAACACAATTCTCAATGTTAAAATCTAACCATAAATTGATGAGTAAACTAGCTTAGCTCTTTGGCAAGTTCGTAACGGTTAAAACGAACGATCAATCACCGAGCGAATCAATTAAGGGAGGTATACCCCTCACCTAGGGGTAACAGATTAGGGGATGAATTGAAATGTCTGTTTTATCGTGATGTAACTCGGGATAGTCGTTAAAATTTAATTTGAGGTTAGATCATTTTAAGATTTATTGCTGAGTCAAATTCAATAATGGCTGATTGTACAGATGGCATATTTGTTAAAATAACGACCTACAGTGCCAGTGTTATAAATTCTAGTCACAGGCAGTACAGCCCTTTGTGTGATCCATTCTTCTATACACACTGATCTAAGGAATAGGTGTAGGGTATTATTTTTACTTGCAAGTGACTGGATCGGGGGGGAGTTAGTCCGTCACCCACCAAGAGGCCGACCGCGCGACAACGACCGACGTCGTCGAACGTCGGTCGAGGAGAGGGTACTCCTCAAGGGGTATACCGTCGGGCTGACCACTGACGACAAGTCACCCTGCACCGGTGGTTGGCCCAACGACGAAGGCGACGTGCCACGGGTGGGTTACGGGGCCGCGCGCCGCCCGTCTATCGTTGCCGACCATCATCTCCAAGATGTTCGGCAGCGACGGCTGTTGGTCGTCGATAGCCTCCTACTGTGAGGCTGTCATGAGAAGGAAGGAGGCCGCAGAGCGGATACGCGAGGCACTTGCGACCGCTGACGGCGACCAGGGAGGAGGAGACGCCGCTATGCGCTTCTCCTCCCACCGCCCTGAATGATGACAGGACGTGGCCAAACATTGGGGTGTCGGGGATAGAATGTCATCAGACGATCTCTCCGGCACCTCATAAAAGCGCGGAAGGGGCCGCTGTGGTTTTAGTGGGCATTTCGTTTCCACAGCGTAAAAAAAAAAGAACTTGTTGGTATAGGGTTTCATTTCGAGTTTGCCTGCACAGATTTTATGTGCCTATCACATCCCTTAGTCGTCATTTACGACATCCACTGGCAAGATAGGCAGTGGTGAATTGTATTCTTACTCCGTCACCACACAGAAAATTAAAAAAATATATTTCCATTAGTTATGCAGATTTTTCTAAATATTTACGACATTTGATATAAAGAAAACATTTTCCCATATAAATATTTCCATTAAAAATTATGTTTAAAACTTACCTTCATTCATTAAAACCATTCTTTTTATCTAACACTAAGTATTAAACTATGAAAAAACGCTTTTAAACCAGTGAAGTATAAAATCACTTATATGTCCATTTTAAAAAGAGCTCTTACAAACAATATTTTTAATTCCAAGTGAGATCTGAATAAAATGAATCTTAATGTGTTTATTATAATGTGAGCTTTTGTGTTTAATGTTTTGTAGTTAAATTGAGATCTAGATATGATGGTTATTGTCGTTTTAAAGTGCTCTATTGCTCTACATTTTAAATACAATTATGACTTTAATGGAATCGTCAGTTATGCATTTGAATTTAAGTTTATGATTGTTCTAGCCTTTTTAACTGACTTAAAAAAAAAGAGGATGTTCTAGGTTCTTTTATTTTTGAAGTAAAACTTCCTTAGCCGTGACATAACTTGGAACTATTTTCGGGCGGATATACCTAATAGTTTTCGAACGGAAGTGACTCATCATCTCAGCCCATACACGTCTCACTATTGGGCTCGGGCCTCCTTCACTATGGAAAGGAAATTGACCCATTATACCACGGTGGTCAGACATATTGCTTTAGGGTTCTATTTCCAGTTTTCCTTCATTTGCGTAGATATTATATGCATAGCATATCCCGTAGTCGTATTTTACGACACCCATGGGTACGACATCCATCGGTGAATTGTATTCTTACTCCGTCACCACATTTAATATTTTTTTTGTTAAATCGGTCATGGTTTTGAATCACAGAAGAATTTATGAACCTACGAATTGCTATCTACAAATTGATTAACAACATTTTCAAACAAAACCCAAATCTAACAAAATACAATTATACAAACCATTTATATAATTATTTACAACTACAATAAACAACTTCGTAGCTCATAAAATTATATGATCAATAGTACAGCGCCACCTGCCGGCGGGTAGAGACAACTATGCCAACGATGCGCAGGCACAAGTAATTTCAAACACCTAATTAACATTAAAACATATACTTTATTTTTTAAGCAATAGGAGCGAAAATTAATATGAATGGCGTTTTGCGTTTTAAACGAAGTCACTATCACACCTTCCGATCTTTTTATCTTTCGTCTTGATCTGTTAATTAATGTGTAATAAATCAATTGAGAATTTATTCCGGTAATTGGTGTAAGCTGGTACTCTGTCAATATTTTTCGTTATTATATACAATGTGAAAATAATTATATCAATTTCTCGTCAGCTGTGAAATTAATATTTATTAATTAAAACGGTCCTTTTTTAATTCCATCAGGATATGAGTTTTAATTTTCAATATAATTCAATATATAATTCAATAACACGAAATTTATATAACTTTTATGGAATGAAATTTATTTTCATGGATTTACTTGAAGGCATAAAGGTTTAAAAGACATGTTTTTACTCCTTTCTTTTCCGTGGGTATAGTAAAAACTGGGTAGCAGAACTGGCGGGAATACTCGCCTGAAAAACTAAGAACACCAGCTACGACCGCTAAGTCTCCTACCAAATGTTATGACATTATTCACCCTTGATGAGGCATTTGTTGAACAGTAGACGTCGATAAGTTGATTAATAGTAATAACATATAATGACTAATTGAATAGCATGAAAAATTTGCATCATGAAGTTGCAATGGGCAGGGCACATCGCTTGATGAACCAATAACTCCTAGGAAAGAAAGGTTCTCAAGTGGCGACCACGTATATAAGTAGCGAGTGTAGGACGCCCCAACTAAATCCACCTACGGCCTGGTGAAAGTTGCTGGGCGTCGTTGGATGTAAACAGCACAACACCTTACCTTGTGGCGAAATATGAGGGAGACTAGCGTCCAACAGTGAACGACAGGCTGAATAATAATGATGATGATGATGCAAATTTGATTTAAGACAGTATTTTAGTACCTACACAACCAATATATATTATATGAATTTTTAACTTATTACTTACCTACATTACTTGGTAAAATTATGACTCTCTTCATGGAATCAAATCAGGTAGTCCATTCAATGGATTCAGAAGAGTTATACGACATATTATGGAGTTCCACGGTGCATTTGGTTCGAACAGTCGTTGGCTCACCGACACATTTGTCCAAAATAGGCGATAATCTCTTCTTCGTTGGCTTTAATTAATAGTAGTACAGTGTATTTCGGTTATAACGACGGCGACGGGACCACTTTAATGTCGTCGCTATATCCGGAGGTCTCTATATCCGAAATCAGTTTTCTTTAACAGTAAATGTACGTCTAGGAGCCATTTTCACAAGTTTAAGAAACACTGTTCACTCATTGGAAATAGCTACGTAACTCATTCATAATTTCAACTTCGCGCACATGCTAAGTAACGCTACGCACAAATAAAGCATTTGACCATCTGCGAATGAAAACAAAGGATAAGAAAGCTTAATAGTTAAAGCTTATGAATGAGACTTTGTGCCTTTGCCGACTCAGTCGCAACATCCGCAAGGAATTTCTAGGAATCTGAATAGTTCATAAAAACAAGTCGGTATACCCGAATTAGGCGTTATATCCGAAGTCGCTATTACCGAATGAATTTCCTACGAAAGTATGCTTTAAATTCTAGGGACCCAAGTTCGACGTCGCTATAACCGAAAAGTCGTTACACCCGAGGTCGTTATTAATGAAATCCACTGTATATTTAAATTTACTTGTAAACGAGTTTTTAAATAGAACTATATTTACGAATTTTATTGCGTTTGCATTTGATTTTTGATTGTTCGGCGTTTTGACCAGTTATCAGCGTTCAAGGTCACGGGCGGACTAATATGTCTCACGTCAAACAAGTCTTCAGATGCGTTAAAAGTAAAGTATCTTAGTCCGTAAAAATAGTTTTATTTATAATATGTAGGTATTAGGTACTTGCCTAAACATCAGACGTCAACAGGTTGTTATCTTTAATTTGTTTTAGATAAAATATAACTTTTAATACAGTTTTGATATAGCATTTTAACCTTGAAATATGCTATGCTGATGTTATATTTATTGCAAGTTTCTTTCATATTCAGTAACGTTTACAAAAGATATTGTCATCTGTATTGAGTATGTTATCATAGATATTATTCTCTTGTCTTGCTTCCCATTTGTTATCTTAATTTATTGGTGTCTATATTATTCGTAAAATTGTTAATTTATTAGTATCTGTCGTTTTCGGTTCGTCGAGCGATGTGGGCTGCTCATTGCCACTTCAGCGTGCTAATTCTTCTTGCTATGTCAGTTACACCAGTCCTTCTGCGGATTGCCGTATTCCGGATTCTACCTCGCAGAGAAATCCCGAGTATAGCCTGCTCCATAGCACGCTGAGCCACTTTATGCCTTGTTATGAGGCCTACATTTAGGGACCACGTTTCCGTGCCGTAAGTCATCACTGGTAACACGCACACTGGTCGTAGACCTGTGTTTTCAGACATTGAGGTATGTTGGAAGAGAAGATCCTTCATTATTTTATTAATTCACAAATTTAATTATTACTTATTCCTTTTTAAATTAGCTTTTTAATTTATTTATTTTAGTGATAGGGCCACACTGTTGGCAGTTCAGTTGTCTGTCTACAGCCGCGTCCGTCCGGGGTAGTACCATACTCTCGCAGAGAGTCCGACGAATCGACGTCCGAATAGTAGGTAGCAATTTGTTACTGCGCTTCGTTCGGTGCGCGAGAGAGCCGGAAGCTCAACTTTCTGAGGATGTTAGTGTGTGGTGGGTTTTGGTGATGCATTTAGTATCACCAAACCCCATTACAAGCATTCACACGCCCTTCACTTTTTCCACGGTAGGCAGCAGCCTTACAAAGGTCCATGAGCGGCAGCAACACTTACCATCAGGTGTACTGTTTGCTCGTTTTCCGCCGTTTGCAATAAAAAAAGGTTATTTATGTTTGTCAACGTATTATCATTGTTTGAATGTCCTACCTAACCTAATCTAACCTTTCACCCAGTCACGCTTTCAATACTGGTTCAAAAAATACTTGATTGGCACAGCCCAATTCCATCACTTTTTCGTCTAATGCTTCAAAATAATACAATTCAAATTAATATGAAATCTATTTTGTCTACAATAACATCCTGTTTAATATCTTCTACAGACTTTCACTTATCTCCAATGAGACGTTCAATATTTCTTATAGTCAAGTAGTAGTTTCAAATAATATTATTGAATATGACTTGACACCGTACACCTGTACAAACGTTGACACCAGTATTCGTTGGTGGTATCGTATGCCTCTTAAAAACAAGGAAGTCATATAAACATTTACTTAACCTACTATAAGTTTTAATAAGCCCGGACTACTTACTGCTTCCTAATATTTCAACTTTGTTTTTTCTGTGACAAATCATTTACGTTGTCTATAACGTATAGATACATGAATATTAGGTAATATGATTTTTAAATCTTGTAACGTGTCTTATTAGTGTCTTTATGAATTATAACATTGGGAACTTCAAAAATATTGTCAGTATTATTTATGTTATTATCATAGTTAATATTTATCTTATTTTAACTCAATGATGTACCTATTGGTAAAATCGACCTTTTTTCTCTTTCTTAATATAATTCAAAATTCTTACTGCTTCTATTTAAATTTATTATTTGTTGCTCTTAGATATACTTAGGTATTTATTTTTGTGCCGGATTTTTTTCGTTCATATAAGCAGGTAGGTAGGTATTTATGACAGCGTAAATGTATTCAATAAATTTATCTGCACGCAATACTGTCATATCTTCTACTATTTATATTCAATCTTTTCCACTTTCTCCATACGATTGCCTCCCAAGATCTTTATCATTATATTCTTCATTATCAGATTTTCTACATCTGCTAAATGATCCTTCTGCTGTAGCTACTGTTGATTCTACATTAGATATGGTCACATCTGGCAAGTATTATTACAACTTGGTCTGTTCTCGTTTTGCACTATATCCTTTAACAAATTAAGTTATTGGATACACATTAACTTTAAATTTATTGTCTACTAGCAACCCGCCCTCGCTTCGCTTCGGTTATAGGTTATAGTCGTTTTACCCGCGTAGTTCCCGTTCCCGTGGGAATACCGGGATAAAATATAGCCTAGTTTACGCCCTGATATTATAGCTTTCCATTGGTGAAAGAATTTTTGAAATCGGTCCAGCCGTTTTGAAGATTACCCGGAACAAACAGACAGACAGACAGACAAAAATTTTTTAATTGCTATATTTTAGGCATAGGTGTCGTGCAAATAACCGTGTGAGCATGAAAAAAGCCTATTATTTTGACATTACAAACAGACACTCCAATTTTATTTATTGGTATAGATTACGTTTAGTGTGTTTTTCTATCATCATCACAGCTCATGTACTTTCCACTGCTAGGCTTGAGTTTCCTCCACAATTGGACGGAAATTGGCCTACCTTTTCCTTATCTTGCCTATACAAGATAGTGAAAAGTTAGGTGTGTGTGTGTGTATGTTATCTGTAAATTATAATCCTTAGTCATCTTTTATGGCACGCACAGGTAAGATAGGAAATGATAAAATGTATTCTTACTCCCGTCATCACACGGCAAGTTGTCTAATGCCCATTTTGAATTCGCTATGCTGTTATTCCATAAAGTATCTAGTAATATTTTATCGTCAAACGCCTTTATCCTTTAGAGGATGCCTATTAGTTTTTCATGTTGTGTAGTGTAGAATCTGTTAGAATGCATTTTTCTCCAAAAGCCTTATAGTCTCAGTTACAGCGTTACTCACGTGCACTAAACAACATTTCACTAAAGCAATATGTAAATCTCATTTCAACCTATCAGCGTCATTCTAATACCCATCAATTTCCAATCAATTGGATACAGAAGATCAACATCATCACCCTACTCTTATCCCAATTACTTAGGAGCAACTCAATACTCTTCTTTCATAGTACATATTTAAAAGGTTTTGGCAATAGTTTCATGACTGGCTGCCTCTCTGACAACAACTTTCCTTGGGAATGTAATTATTGATCGAATGGCTACAAATGGAGTTAACCCAGGTTGATAAACAACCCTTAGTCGTCTCGCAAAGGTTGGTAGTATTCGTAACCGCCATCATACAGCTTGGGCTCAGAAATATATCACCATCATCATACGTTCCACAGCTGAGCTCGAGCCTCCTCCGCACAGAGAAAGAAATTGATCTACTTACTATACCGGTTGGTGAGACGGGTAAGTATAGGCTTTTATTTCGAATTTTCCATCTCTTGTATCGATGTTATATACTGGTATATATGGTGAATGGTGAATTTTATTCTTACTCCATCACCACACGGAACAGGAATACATAAAATTGAATTAATTTTAAATTGACAATTTTAAGCTGCAAGAATTTCATTGACTCTTTGATGACCACTTCATTTGTATCTACCACGTTAATTAGAAACATTAAAATGTCCGATACTATGTAAGTTCGCGTTCATGTAATAATATCCAATACATAAGTTATGTACATCGTTCAGTACAGAAGATCAGAGAAGTGATAACGCTTATGGATTAAAGTTTATCGAGTCAACTACACAGATGTTGTAGTTGTAATACCGATCTACAGTGTCAGAGGTTCGAATCCCACGCAGGACAATACTTTGTGTGATCCACAAATTGTTCTTCTGAGTTTGGATGTAATTTTTGTCGGTTATTTATCTGTTTGTCCCACGCAACACAAGAATTCCTTGGTGCAGGGTGTTGTATTTAAAAAAAGTAAAAAAAAAAATGATTTCAACACGAGTGTGTAACAGAATCTTTGAGCGTCATTTTTATCCCTTCTAAACGTCGTTGCAACTTTGCACTTATCAAGACTTATCGATAAGGACCGATGGCAATTCAATATTTTAAATAATTTATCGCTTTGGCAATTGTGAAAGACATACGTAAAGGTCATGTTTAGAGTACGCGTAACAGTTGAGTTCATGCATTCTCTACAGTTCATTGTACTGAATATGAATGAGGCGATGGAATTTTGTCAGGATCGTAGCTTGTCTCAATTTTTGCCTATATCTCTGAGAAATAGGCGTGACGCTATGTATAGACTTTGATACACCACCCAATAGATGTATTCTACACCGGTTTTCAATAATGAAAAAATAGTTTTAAACCATTCAAACAATGTAACAAACCCGACAAGTGGTGCTACGATCAATTTCAAGGAATTGTATTTCTTTTTCCATTTGTAGAGAAAGGTGACTAAACTAATATCAATATGTATAGAAAGCTTTATTGTAAATCAACAATTTGTTGTAATGTGTTAAATGAATGCTAAATTGAACTGAAATATGAATTGCAACTGTTATTATTTAGTGATTAATCATCAATCAACATTGTTGTCGATGGTCATAGCAGGTTTAATATGAATAAACCCATAGACTATAGGAATAATCACACATTAATTTTTTTTCTGTAGTTTTATAAAACTTTTTGTGAATATTGTTTCCATTTTTTTTATCATAATGTAATCGAACTTCAAGGGTATGCTGTATTAAGAGAATTACCTGTTTCTGGAATATCTGCGCCAGTCGTGATCACGTGGCAATACAGATTTCTGTAATTAACTACTAAACTAAAAGCTAAACTAAAAAGAAAACACGAAAATTTAAAGACTTATTAGTGCTATTTCTGGTTTTTCTTTTACAGAATGTACGAATGAATAATTCTGATGTTTACGAGCATTAACACATATTTACGGAATTTATCGCGTTTTTAAATTTCAGCAGCCATGGTAGGAACGCTGAAAAATATTCGAACCGTAAGGAAATCAAATACAAAAACGATAAAAGCCGTAAAAATAATTTTATATCTCTTACAAAATGTGTAGTATACCTACTTTGGAATGAATTTGTGATACAAAACGAACGTTTGAAAATGTAACGTTTCTTTCCGTGTGGTGACGGAGTACGGGAGTAAGAATACAATTCCCCTGCACCTATTTTAATCGTGGATGTCTTAAAGGTGACTAAGAAATAGGTTGTGCATATAACAACTATGCATGAGAAGGCAAACTCGAAGTAAAACCCTATACTAACCCGTCTGACCAGCGTGATGTTGGGCATCGGTCTCCCTCTCATTTTGATTGAGTCTCGAGCCCACCAGTGGATAAAAACATCGATGTATCGATATTATTTTATACGATGTTTTTACATCGATGTTTTACCTTTTTTTGGATGGGCTATTGTCACCGCACCCATCATCCCGGCTCTGTCCGAGGGCAACGGGTTCGGCGCGCGACCCCATAACCCACCCAATAGCACGTCGCCTTCGTCGTCGGGCCGACCACCGGTACCGAGTTCCTTGTCTTCAGTGGTCGGTCTCTCTCCGGTCGCCGTCGTTCGTGGTTACTTTACTTCTAAATAACGTAAAAACAGGTCATCACGCAAATATAGGTGCTTCATGTAAAAAACATTCTTAGAATTTTACCAAAAAAAAGCTTATCGCAATCCCGCATGGAAAGTAATCTGATAGGATCTTTTTTTTCATTGCCCCTGGTGGCAAACGAGCAAGCAGCATACCTGATGGTAAGTGATACTGTCGCACATGGACCTTTACAATACCAGGGGCACAGCCAAGCCGTTGCCTACAGTGAACAAAATACTTTTCTTAAACCTGGTTTAAAGAACGTTAAAGAAGTTCTATTAAAAGTGCTCGATACCTTCAAATACTTGAAGGTACTAGCGATACCGCTACTTTATAGATCTTTAAAAATGTTTTTAGGTCGATGTTTGTTTTGAAACTTCGATGTATCAATCGATACATCGATGCTTCAGAACAAACATCGATGCATCGATACATAAGGGGTGGTGAATTGTATCCTTACCATACGGACAACTTCTTCCTTTTGATCTCGTCTTAGCTCATACACTTGCCACTGTTAGGCGCGAGCCTCCTCTGCTATATGAGGGTATTTGATCTACTGTAACATGCTGTTCAGACATGTTGGTATAGGCTTTTATTTCAAAATTTCCTTCTCTTGTACAGATGTTATATGCTTGTTAGTCTCAGTCGTCTTTTACGACGTCCGCGGGTAAGATATGGAGTGGCGAATTGTATTCTTACTCCGTCACCACACGGAAACTTTTTGATCTAAGTAGGAATTACTCTAAAAGTCTTAATCGAGAACGATCTAGTTCAAAGCGGGTGTTCACCAAAAATATCCGGTATAAGTGAACCTACAGGAGGAATCCAATAACAAATATAATTGTTAGGCGAAGTGCGCGCCTGTACAACTCTTGGGCGGCACCTGTGTCGGCGAGATGAAAGGGCCGCCGCTTTGTGCGCGGGCGCTGCCGGCAAATATTTATTTTAATTTAGTGCCCTGCGATCGTCGTTAATCGCTAATGGATTGGCTCCTGAAGACCATATCGGTGTATGAATTTAGTAGTTAATTTGAAGTAACTTTATTGTTAAGTAGTTGTTAATTGTGGATCATATCTAGGTATATCGAATGCAAATTTTTATGAACGATACCTAAATTTTAGATACCACTTAAGTTGAATTAATATGTAAGTCAATATTTGATTTATATGAGCCTTAAATGTTATATCAATTACCATATCAATATATTTTCTGTGTGTTGACGAAAGAAGAATACGATTCGCTACCCCCTCTTTATCGTGGGTATCGTCAAAGATAACTAAGGGAATAAGTATGCATATAACATTTATAAAAGAGAAGGATAACTCGAAATAAAACCCACATCAACACGTTTGACCAGCGTGGTATAGTAGGTCAATTACCCTTCTATTGTGGAGAAGGAGAGCAGTAAGACCTATGTGAGGTGGAATGATCAATTATCACTGAAAAAATGACTCAAAATCATTTTAAGTCTCATATGGCCTTAGGTGTTATCTAGATTTTAGGATAGTCTTTCAAAAAACGATTATTATTAAGTTTTCTTTTCATGAAAGTAGTTGAGAAAAATTTATATAATCATAATAAGATTGAATTTTTAATGTAAATAATTGGCTGACTACATTAAAGTTAGATTTTAGTTGAAGCCTATGTCCATCTCTAGATATTGATATGCCGATGGATAGATGGAGAAAGAGACAAATATAGAAGATTATCATTTTTAATATAAGCTAAAAGCTTAATTTAAAAAATTATTTCTATAAAATAGAAATAAATTACAAAGTAAAAAAGGGTTTGATTCACTTATCGGGATAAGGTCGCCTGCCTTTGCGAGGCGCTTATTTCGGAGAAGGAGGTGAAGAAGCGGTTCAGGGAGGAACTCCTCCACCTTGACATGCTTCATCGCGTCGAACGACTTAGGTGCAAGTACCTACCTTAAACCTACCGCCCTAGCTGAGATTGTGGCTGGATGGCTCAAAGATTAATCCGCCACCTTTTTTTGAGCAGGTATTAAAGTCTACATTTTAAAAATCTGAATATTTTTTTAGACATGAAAACGTTAAAAATAAAGCAGCCATTATGACTGCCGTTAGAAGTGAAAACTTACAACTATGAGCAAACAGTTGTTAGGATATTCAAATAAATTTTTTGCTCTTAAATTAAAACTATTTACACACAGATATAGCAGCACAGATATAGCAACGAATAGGTGTAGTGTTAGTGTTAACAGTTTACGTCATCATGCTGATGACAACTTATATGAATTTACATCCCATCCAAACCTGCTTATGGAAGTTTTACAAACCCACTTTTAAAAACCCTTGAAATTTGCGTTTATAAGTTAGGATTAATGGTATAATTTAGAAATATTTTTGTTTTTCCATTTCCCATGATCATCAATCTACTAATGGATTTTATTATCTATTATCAGGGGTACAATCCACTGCCTGCTGTAGGTGCAGGTTTGGAGGGAATGTAATAAGAATTGAAAAGTAATGCGAAGAGATTTTCGACAAACTAAAGGCAGTAGGAAATTGATTCTTATCAAACTCGATTTTTAGCAAGAATATGGCACTATCTCGAACAAACCAAGCCTGTCTATGTTATGGTTGAAGACAAAAGACTGTCAGTAATACCGCCTAGTACCTATTTAGATTTAGCAATCTACTACTAGAACCTAATAGGCAATTGTCATACCTAAACATCCGTGCGGTGACGGAGTAAGAATACTAACATTTCACCACCCCGTGGGTTTCGTAAAAGACGACTAGGGGATATAATATTCGTATAACATCTATGCAAGAGATGGATAAATTGAAATAAAACCCTACACGTCTGACCAGCGTGGTAGATCAATTTCCCTCCCATTGTGGAGGAGGATCCGGCCCAACAGTGGGACGTCTATGAGCTGTGTTGATGATGAACCTAAAAAAGAATCTTTTAGTAAAACTTTGCTAAATCATAAACATCATTCTTCTTTTATCACAATTTCTTGAATAATATTCTCTTTTGTCGTTGCGGACATCATCCCTGTGATTTCCACTCCCTGTCCATGTCATACTTCACGCAGCATCTCTTCTTTGGTCTTCCTTCCCTTACCCCTAAAACCTTCAACATTTATACTTAAAATTCTCCTCACAGTACTTTCGTTCCATCTCATTATAAGGATCAAAATAAGAAGCCATTGTCAAAACTATTGATTTGCTAAATGAACTTATAATTTACAAAAGTTCACACTTCAAAAAAATTTATTGAGACCTTTAAAAATGGTTCTTCTTAAAACATTTAGCTGCCGCATTTGATCCAATATTTGCTTACACTTTTTGTGGTAAGAAGGGCATTAGTGAAACCCTTTTATTTGTTCAATGCTAAGTCGATTTACTTGTCAACAGTTGGCGGTAAATATTGATCGGGCGGCGTCCTCTGAAAGCGTAATTTCTGGTTTGTCTTCGCTTTTGTCGGTAAGCTACAGGATCATATGTCCTGGCGGTACTCTGACGCGTTTTGTTTGACTTCATTTAAACTTCTGACGTTCACTATTGCTATGATTAATAATATAGCTCTTAAGTGATTTATGAAACGTTTAGTTATTAATTTTGCCATGTTTTGAATAATAGGTACATATTATCATCATGATACCTCAGATAATGTAGGTAAGTCCCAATACTAGACTCGAGCCTCGTCCAAAATGGAAGGGAAATGGACCTACAATGCCACGATAGTCAAACGGATTGGTTTTATTTTAAGTTTTCTTCCTTTGGGGTGGCAGTTTGTATTCTTACTCGGTCACCACATGGAAATAAAGGCGCACTTACGATTTAAATTTATTTTTGTTACCAATGGGGAGGTAAACTGGACTACTTACTTCCACACGGCCAGATGCGCGGCCCATGACCCGTCGTGTTCGCGCCCCTTCGCGATTAGGTCGATTACTTGTAGGTACAGAGTTCCTTGACGTCTGTGGCCGGCCCGGCGGGAATAATGCTTAATAATTATATATCTGCTATTATTGGATAGGTATGTGAATTCTGTGGTGTCTCTATTTCCCGCGTTGCAACGGGATAAGATTAATCTCGCTACCCCTCACTTGCCCATGGGAGTCATTAAAATCGATTAAGGTTAGGAGAATAGGCAACAGCTTACTAACGAAAAAAACCTTACTGCGATGGCCAACCCGCTTACCAATCGTGTCAATTATGAAAATAACCCCTTTAATTAATAATCGTGTTATAGGTATGGCATTTTATATGCTAAGTCCAACTGTGGATAGCGAAAGGCTGAATGATAAATTCTATAGACAAACTTTCATTGTTTATGGTCCATCAGAAGTAATTACAACTGGATGTCAATTTTAATTTAAAAAGTGGCGCTAAATTTAGTAGAGAGATAAAACTTGATGCATCTTTTGAATTCAATCAATACTGCATAAGCTTTGCCAAAATCTCGTCTTTGCCGTCATCGAATTCCGATCGTTTGCAATAAAAAAGTTTGTATAGACTCGAATCACGTTTCGATGGCGTTCTGCGAATTAAAATTACAAAAAAGCGAGACGGCAGTCGCAATCTGTACATGGGAGAGAGCAGTAATGTGCAACGCATCCACGCCCCTGCAGGAATAAAATTCAAAATAAGAATTCAAAGGAGGTAAAAGGAAAAACAAACAAGCTCCCAACTTTTAGTGTGTTAGAGCGAGACGGTCATATGTGTGTGCGCTCAGTCTACGATTGGTTAGTTGATATGAGTTATGGCGCGTATGTTTGCCGCGCGAATTAGCCATTTGACGCGGTCGTGTGGGGCGACCGAGCGACGGCGCGCATCGATAGAATACAAGTTCTATTTTTAAATGTACTCAACATTGAGATAGATTATTAGTTTATCAATTTATTATTATTTAATTTTAAATCGTGTTCAGTTAGCTGTTACAGATATCTGTATCAGATCTTAAGATGACTCTAAGAAATTAATATATCTATTAAATTCTAATTCGTAATTATTATTAAATACTTTATTATAATTTAATATGATTATTATTTCTTTAATCTTCTTAAATACTTTCTATATTGACAATATTTTCCGACAACAAAATCTTTTAAGATAATGTTTACTTGCAACGCCATCTAGTAGGGGATAGCATAATCTCATGCTTTTAACGGTATTTGAAATACGAGTTTTTATTCTCACCTAAATTTTATTTTAAATTTACATTCGAATGAGATAATTTTTAATAGGTACCTACGCATATAAATTGTCTTCATTGATACATCAAAATATTAATATCTACGACTTAGAATAATAACATAGGCCTAACCTATAGAAGATAAGTCCACGCACAAAAAGTGAGGCATTTCAATTGGAGCCTAATGGAGCCTGCGCCGGAACAGTCCCGTAATGTACAAGTCATTGCACTGCACGAACGTACGCAACTCTTAAAAAATAAATAGGTAATTATGACGGCTTGTGTATTCAAATGGTGCCACAACACATTTGAAAAACATAAAAAGGTTTTTAACATTTAAAAGTAAACTTTTAAAAGTAAAACTTTTTAAAAAAGTTTAAAACTTTTAAAACACTTTTAAAAGTATGTCGACGATTTATGTTAATAAAAACAAAATTTGATTTCATAATTTGTATAGTGGTTTCCGTGTGTACGTGTGTAATCGTCTGCCCGCCATTAGTATTTTTAGATTCAAATTTTTAAAGTTCGAAGTACTGACACTATCCTTCTATACGTTATTATTCTAAGACCTACGAATAAATTGTTACCTACCTACCTATTGTTTTTGATTAACATTTTAACGATGTTAAATTAAATTAATTAATAATATTTATAAATAGCATTCATGTTTTTATTACCTATGAGTAGATATGCAAAAATTTAAAAATGAACTAGATATTTTTGTAGATATTTATCCGTCTTAAATATCGATTCCTTTTTCTTTTTTTCTTGTTTTCAATTAAACTCGTAACTTGGGCTTGCTGTGAAAAAATTGGGGAACATGACCAAATATTGATTTTGCCCTGTCGGTGCTACTGAAAATCAATTCGACTGCATTCATGCAATTGCATCAATTGAATAATTATTTACTTTCACAGATTGAAATAAAAATCATTACCAAAATGAACATCAATAGGTACCTACATATTTTTATCAAACGCCTAGTTATCCAATCACTTCAAAAAATGCCAACAACTTCAGAAAAACTAAGTCATTCAAAATTCGAACAACATTTTTTTTTAAGAAGTAACTCCATACCAATGAATATATAAATCAGCCAGCTGTCATTAGTAATACTAGAGAGGGACAATTAGGTACATTAATTGGTTCTCTTAAGTTTAGTTCGAAGCATCGATACGGCGCCGGACCACCGCGCCATTGATTTACATATAAATTTGTTGTCCAACCGTAAAATAAAGAAATTGGTCGAACGTATAAAGGACCGGTAATTAAGTCGGACTCAAACACAACTATAATTTTATTTTAATGTTATCGCTTTCCGAATGGACTCATCGTTCGTTAGGAAAAAAACATTGTTAATACCTTCGTTTAGTAGTGATGGGATAGTTAGTGCGTTAAAATATATATTTTTTGTAATTTAAAACGTTTAATGTTTTGATTGTCCAATTCATTAACAAAATAATCTTTTTGTCATCATCATGTCAGCTGGTATAGCCCACTGCTGGGCTTGAGCCTCCTGCACCTACAATAAGAAAGAAATTGATCTACTTATACCACACTTATCAAACATTCTGGTAAAAGGTTTAATTTCGACTTTGCCTTCTCTTACATATACCTACTTATGTTATCTGCATATTATATCCCTTAGTCAAATTTTACAATATTGGTATAGAGTTTCATTTCGAATTTGCCGTCTCTTGGATAGATGTTATACGTACCTATATAACCTTTAGTCGTCTTTTACGACACCCACGGGCAAGATGAAGGAGGTGTTGAATTGTAGGTATTCTTACTCCGTCACCACACGGAAATTTTACTTACAATTTTAATTTAGTTGCACTGATAGAATTTGATATTAAAAAGGTTTCTATTCCTCGTCGGTATCATAAAATCCGGTTAAAGGTCCATCAAGAGAGGAAGCCACAGCGCTCTCCTGAGGCAGTCATTACACCGAAAGTGATCGTCAAATTGAATCCCAAGAGATTATGGTCCAACTAACTCACGGAAATTGTAAGTCCAACAAATATTGGAAATTGTAAGTCCAACAAATATTAGGTCAAAGTTATCAGAATGTGAGTATTGGGAACCGACTCCGTATGCTGTTATAGTAAAGACGTATGTGGTTGATAAATAAATAAAATAGACACACGCACCTATTGTCTGGTCTAAGAATACAATTCACCACTCCTTATCCTGCCTGTTGATATCGTAAAATATGACTAAGGGATATAATACCAATATAACATCTGCAAGAGAAGGAAAACTCGAATTAAAACCCTATACCAACATGTCTGATTAACATGATATAGTAGGTCAATTTCCCTCCTATTGGGGAGGAGGCTTGAGCCCAGCAGTGGGACATGTGTAAGCTGATATGACCACGAGAACAACACGTAGACAAGTCACTATATATACCAATAAATAAAATTGGAGTGTCTATTTGTAATGTCAAAATAATAGGCTTTTTTCATGCTCACACGGTTATTTGCACTATACACATGCCTAAAAATCACTTTAAATTTTTTTTATATGTCTATCTGTCTGTCTGTTTCTTCCGGGTAATCTGGACCGATTTCAAAAATTCTTTCACCAATGGAAAGCTATAACATCAGGGCGTAAACTAGGCTATATTTTATCCCGGTATTCCCACGGGAACGGGAACTACGCGGGTAAAACGACTAAAACCGAAGCGTAGCGAGGGCGGGTTGCTAGTTAATAATATAATTAATTATAAACGCAAAACAATTCGAGAAAATATTTCAGAGCACATACACGTCTATGAATATTGATCTATGTCCAATCCACAGAATATAAAATAAGAGTTTTGCATACAAACACAACGGTTTTACAATACAAGTTGCAACAATGACGACTTATCTAGATGTTGTGCGCTCGAAATATCAATCGTTTTACTGTCATTTCGTTATAGTTTATCTTGGAAGGGCCTAGTCGTTGGGTGGCCATAGACATTTCAAGGAGTTTTAACTTGCTCATTATCTTACAGTACCTACAATTTTAAATACAGTATCCATTTATTTACTGTATGTGTTATGTTGTAGGTACTAATGTCGAATTGGAAATTAAAAATATAATTTAAAAGTTTATCTCAGTTCTCAAGATGGCTTAAGTCTACTCCAAAATAGGGAAATTGACCTAATTCTATAACTATGCTGCTTAGGTTAACATAGGGTTTTATTTTGAGTTTTCTTACTCGTAGATTTTACATACATCCCTTAGTCATCTTTTACAACACCCACGGGTTAGATATGAGGTAGCGAAATGTATTCTTACTCCAATATCAAACGAAAAAGTTACAGACCTCTTAACATTAATATTTTTGGAAAGAAATTTACAATAGTCCGACCGTGGTAAATGCCTATATTCAAAATTTTATACGAAGTTCATATTGATTTTTTTTTTTTGTAGAAGAAGATATTGATCCCTTTTCTACAACGCCAATTATTATTTAACGTTGTAGAAAAAACGAAGGTCGTCAAGTAATTATCATTACTAAACTATTGATACATTCTCATATTATTTAATACTTATTTTAGTCTTTGTATAAAAAGGAGTTGATCCCTTTTCTATAATGCCAATAATTATTTAGCGTTGTAGAAAAAAACGAAAGTCGTTAAGCATTCTCATAAAAAAATTGCCATTTAAGTACCTATTAGCAATTACTAATTCTATCTAAGAGTAGGTACTTAGACAACATCCTAGACGTAGGTACCCAGAGCATTTGCATAGCATAATGCAGAGAGAATGCTGAAATGTAATTAGTGCATATGATATAATAGAGCATTGCGTAGATTTTCATGTTCTGCCAAAATTCATCTGTCAATTCATCTGCCAAAAGGAATCTTTGATTTGGTTGTTAACACTCAATTAATAACGACGATAATTAACGACAATGAGTAAAGAAGTGAAAAACTAAAAATTTGTGAAGAAAATCATAGCTCAACATTAGCGCGAATAGCTCATATTTGCGGCTTATTGCCAACACAAAAGAAAAAACGTAGAATAAATCTTTGTATGTTGGGCATCCTGGGCGGCGCAGGCGCAAGTACCTGCGCCGCCCTAGCCGAGGTGGCGGGTGACTGGATCAGGGCCTAGTCCGTCACCGGCAGGGAGGCTAACCACGTAAGGGCGACGCTCCGCAGGCCATTGGGAAGAGAGTGTACCTGGAAGGGTATCCCGCCGGGCTGGCCAATGAAGTCTAGGATTCAGTACTAGTGTTCGACCGCATGTGGTCGCGCACCGCATCTGAACACCCCAGACAGGATGGGGCGTGCATTCACACAATACACTACCAAAGAAAAGGTGGCCAATCCTAGTATATATAATAGACCAGATTTCGCATTCATTTTACAAGAAACCCGAACCCCAGTGTGATATTTTTAAAAATAAAACGATAATTAATTGATAATATCTATTCCTGTGGTGACGGAGTAAGAATACAATTCACCACTCCCTATCTTATGCCCGTGGATGTTGTATAAGACGACTAAAGAATATAATACGCTTATAACATCTATGCAAGAGAAAGAAAACTCGAAATAAAATCCTATACCAACCTGTCTGACCAGCATGGTGTATTTTTTTTTTTTTTTTTTTTTTTTTGTGTGTGTACAGCTGTTGGCCGCAGAAGGCCTTGACAGCTTGACGCGGACTATGGGTGAGCGCTGAGGGCTCTCAACCCGGAAGCATGGTGTAGTAAGGTCAATTTCTCTTCAATTGTAGAGAAGATTCGAACCTAACAGTGGGACGTATACGAGCTGAAATCAAAAATGGTGAAATGAAGATGATATTTAATAATCTTTAAATATTTTCACTAAGTTACACAAAGTCTAAGTTATTATTTTCTATTGCACTATTACAATTACTTAGGACATTAGTAAAAGCTCACCTTCATATGTATGAGGACACTACCGTTAGGGTGACATCACTAGTAATTTCGAGACCACCGGGTCACCGCAACTTGTTATTAGCTATGCAAGGGTTGCCACTAGTCATAATTTAATATTTATATACTTACTAGCAACGGTTTGTATCACTTTACCAGCGTAGTTCCTGTTTCCGTGGAAATACCGAGATAAAATATAGACTACTAGCAACCC
The DNA here is from genome assembly GCA_032191425.1 of Lymantria dispar. Taxonomy (NCBI): domain Eukaryota; kingdom Metazoa; phylum Arthropoda; class Insecta; order Lepidoptera; family Erebidae; genus Lymantria; species Lymantria dispar. The sequence goes on along the minus strand of CM063460.1, from coordinate 9,291,779 downwards.
GCCCTCGCTTCGCTTCGGTTTCAGTCTTACCCGCGTAGTTCCAGTTCCCGTGGGAATATCGGGATAAAATATAACCTATGTTACTCCCTGATATTATAGCTTTCCATTGGTGAAAGAATTTTTGAAATCGGTTCTGTGGTTAAAGCGTGAAAGCGTTACAAACAAACAAACAAACGAACATCCTTACTTTCGCATTTATAATATTAGTATGGATGTTATTTCCTGATAGCTTTACATTGGTGAAAGAATTTTTGAAATCGGTTCGGTGGTTCAAGCGTGAAAGCGTAACAAACAAACAAACAACCTTACTTTCGCATTTATAATACCTATTAGTAAGGATATATTTTTATGTTGAGACTAGTTTAAACCCAAATTAAAAAGTGGTAGGGCTACACTGTTGACAGTTGTCTGTCTACAGACGCGAGTCGGTCTATCCGGGGTAGTACCACACTCTCGCAGAAAACCGACGTCCGAGTAGTAGCAATCCGTTACTGCGCTTCGCTCGGTGAGCGAGAGAACCGAAAGTCCAATTTTCTGAGAATGTTTGTGGGTGGTGGGTTTTACTGACGCCTTTAGTTTCATCAAACCTCATTGCAATCATTCACACTGCCTTCACTTTCTTCGCGGTAGGCAGTGGCCTTGCAAAGATCCATGAGCGGCAGGAACACTTACTATCAGCTGTACTGTTTGCTCGTTTACCACCGTTTGTAATAAAAAAACCTACGGAAAATGCGCAATTAAAAATTTTCTGTCTTTGGAATTGGTGTTAAAGTAGAAGTATGTTTTTATGTGTTAGTTGTCTGTGTAGTGACGGAGTAAGAATACAATGGCCCTTGGGTATCATAAAAGATGACTAAAACATTTAATATGTATATCTATGTTTAAAAAATTTTGTCTTTTTGTCTGTTAGTTTTTAGTAATCTTCAAAACGGCTAGACGGACTTTGATAATAATTTTACTACCAGGTAGCTGTCTATATTATTAATTGTACTGTGTGGTAGCGGCTTCGAATACTACCAACCCTTGCTTTGCTCGTGGGGTGTCGTAAAAGACGACTAAGAGCCCTAGATTGACCCGGACCAACTCCATCTGGTACCATTTGGGTCAACGATTACATTCCCAAGGAGGGTTGACGTCAGGCGGGCGGCAGGTCATAAAAGTCATTGCCGAAACTTTTTGCAATATGTCAAAATAGATGACATATTGCGTCGACCCCAAGTAATTGGGATAAGAGCAAGATGATGATGATGTAGCTGTCTATATAAGGAGTAACTTAGGCTATATTTTATGGCGATATTCCCACGGGAACGGGCACTACGCGGGTAAAGTGATTGAAACCGAAGCGAAGCGAGGGCGGGTCGCTTGTAACATATAGGCAAGAATATTATCTGCATATTATAATATAATCCATTAATTGTATTTTATGACATCCACGAAGAAAGAGAGTGATTAAGTATATCCATATTCCGTCACCACACGGCAAATTTATACAAAATATTATTCACAGATGTAGCAACCCTAAAAATATAGTTAAGTAATATTTTAACACGTAATTTGCAGGCGGTACTGCGTGTTACAACATGTATAGAGTTCACTTCCCTTGAATACTTGTACCCCCATCTCGTCTAATATTAAAACGAGGCGTGTCTATTCGTCACGACTTTTTTTCTATCGAACTTATACCATAGCAAGGAATTTAATGGCGGTATGATTTGACTAAATTGTACGTTTCGTTGCGAAGTTTGCTTTAGTTGGTAATACTTTTCGTTAACTTTTTATGATATAAAAAATATGTATTTTAACCTGAGTGGTATTCTTACTCCTTCATCATACATCTCCCACTACTAATGTTACGAAGTACCAGCATTGTTGTCACAACCTACATTGTCATAACAAAATCGTATTAAATTATCGTAAACAGCAAAAGGTAATTTGGCACTTTGTAGTATAATTAATTGATAACCTCAGTATAACAGCAGGAACGACAATGTACCTCATATCAGCACACATACGTCCCACTGCTGGGATCGAGCCTATACGGCAAAAAGAAGGAAATTAATTTACTATACCACGCTGGTCAGACGTGTTGCTGTAGGGTTTTATTTCGAGCTTTCCTTATCTTGCGCAGGTGTTATATGCATATCATATCCATTTGGCAGCGGCCTGGCTGTGCCCCTGGTATTGCAAAGATCCATGTGCAGCAGTTTTACTTACCATCAGGTGTGCTGCTTGCTTGTTTGCCACCATTGGCAATAAAAAAAATAAAATATCCTTTTTTTTAAGGGTGGGCTACGGTCGGCGCACCTGTCGCCCGGCTCCGTCCGGGGCGACAGAAGGGCGTCAACACGCACACCCGTAACTCATCGGTGACACGTCGCCTTCGTTGTTGAGCCGACCACCAGTGCAGGGTAACTTGTCGTCAGTGGTCGGCCCGACGGAATAACCCTTGAGGAGTACTCTTTCCTCGACCGACTCCCCATCGGGAAGGACGTTGGTCTTGCCTAGCGCGGTCGGACTCTCAGCGGGTGAAGGACTAACTCCCCGGTCCAGTCACCCGCGGCCTAGCCATATCATGCCCCTTAGTCATCTTTTGCGGCATCTAAGGGTAACAAATGGAGTCGTGAACAAGTATTCTTATTCAGGGATCACACGGTAACTTTTCAAATCAGTATTGTAAGTTCATGTCGACAGCGAACTAACTATTTTTGATGTAATAGCCTATATTTATGTAGTTACTAGCACTGGTAACCACTACCCCTATGTCATTATTGCTTGCGCTTATAAATGATGCATGAAGACTGTTGCAATCTCCATCACATTGATCGCGGTTAAAAGAAATCAACCTTAATAGCCACCGTAATTGTCTTATCGATTTGCAGTCTTTAGAATTTGTAATAAAATTATGATTTTTATCTTTTTCTTTTTTATTTTTAACGTGATAATGTTTTGTGACAAAATTCGGTACACATGTCAATGGACAGGCCACATCGCTCGTCAAACCGACAACCGTTGGGGAAGAAAGGTTCTTGAGAGGCGACCACGAATCGGACGGCGCAGCGTAGCACGACCCCCCACTAGGTGGACTGACGACATTCTCAAAGTCGCAGGGAACCGTTGGATGCAAGTGGTGCAGGACCGTTCCGAGTGGCATTCTCGTGGGGAGGCCTATGTCCAGCACTCGACGGCTGATGGATGGATGGATAGAATGTTTTATGTGCATATACACAACTCACCACTCCCTATCTTGCCCGTGGATGTCGTAAAAAACGACTAAGGGATATAAATAAGCATATAATATCTGTGCAAGAGATGGAAAACTCGAAACAAAACCCTATTCCAACATGCCTGACCCGCGGAATAGTAGGTCAATTCCCCTCCCATTATGGAGGAGGACTGAGCCCAACAGTGGGGCATATATAGTCAGAGATGATGTGTTTATAGATATTTATTCGCTCCTAATTTGTCGCAGCATTGTGTGTTATATCTTATAACCTGGTCTCAATAAGACTATTTGATACAATAAGATTTTAGAATTTAGAAAACAATATTATGAACGGCACTTCAATCATTAAAATTGTTGGAGAATTATGGACAATTGTGAAACAATAAGTTAACAGATAATAATAAAACTGACCTTTGTTTGAAATTAAAATTGTAGAAACTGTGTCGCGTAGTATGACTACGTTCCTAAGATATAACAAAAAAAAAAGTTAAATAATATATCTGCCCAACATGGCATCATCAATTCTTTTAATCATCTTGGACACGTAGGTAGGTACAGCTTATTTTATGGCAGTAATAATGGCATCCGATCCATTTTATTTAGGAATCTATACTAATAAATAAAGTGGAAGAGTTAGTTGTTTGAACGCGCTAATCTCATGAACTACTGATCCGATTTGAATTTCTTTTCAGTTTCAGATAGCCTATTTATCGAAGAAGACTATATCTATATCATCACGCTAATACCAATAGGAGCGAAGCAACAATGAAAAATGATTCATAATCGGGTTCTTTTTCCTTTTGAGAGCTTGCGCTGCGCGCACTACAGCAACGGTTAGGTTTCGCAAAAATCTGTGTGATAGAATTGTAATATTAAAAAAAAATTCACCTTTTACGTAAACAAAGTCTTAGATTAAAGTTAGCGTTAGCTCAAAGTATCTATACCACGCGGACGAAGTCGCAAGTAGAAGCTAGTAGCGAATATTTTTACAACCTAGCTGGCTTGAAAATTGGAACTGCACCCGATGATTGCCAATAGACTGTCGATTTTTTTTATAACGTAGAATATTTTTGTTCACGTAATAATTTACGGCAAAATAAGTATCTAAATACTAGGCAATATGCTTCTCCTTCGGCGAGGTTTTGCGGCGAATATAAAAATAATATTAATTAAATAGAAAAAATAAAGAATATACTCATCTGGTAGAATTACACTCTCACAGAGGATAAGCAGACGTTTGAATAATAGCATTAATGATTTCTGATGTTTCGAACACTTTACAGTGTTCATGGTCACGGGACTAAGCCTAGTACTAAGACTAAAAAATCCGTAAAATAGTTTTAGTAGCAATAAGCTACTGCAATTCGATCAGTGAACTAAAGAGCTTTGGAAGCTCAAACCCACCTGAATGTATACAGAGCCTTGGGTTTTTATCTGTTGTTGCAGAGAACCGTGAATGGTAGTTACCATTTACCATCAAATCGACTGCTTTCTCATCTGCAATCAAAGACAGTAAAATCTATATTATATAAGTTATTAGTTGTTATAAGTATCTTAAAGGCGATAATGTGGAAACCATTTTCTGTCACGTCCCAATTTCACTGTTCGACCATTTCCTAAGCTGTCTGAAGTGTGTCACACAGACGATCCTGAACTCGATGCACAAATACCAGCCTCGGTTCCATCTCGTCAGAGCCAACGATATCCTGAAGCTGCCCTACTCCACCTTCAGGACATACGTCTTCAAAGAGACGGAGTTCATCGCGGTCACCGCTTATCAGAATGAAAAAGTAAGTTGGTTAAAAGCTTTTATATTTTTTTTTTTGGAAAGACAGTGCCCTGCACTAAGAAAATAATCCTTGAATTGTGGGCCACTTTAAAAACATATAACGGACACAAATTATATCTATTCTCAGAACAACAATTTGTGGATCACACAGTGTTGTCCTGCGTGGGATTTGAAACCGACACTAGCAATATAGGTCGGTATCTTAACCACTACGCCATTTGTACAGTCAAAATTTATTTTTCTTTTAATAAACATCAATTGTATGTCTATTATTGTTGATGGTGGCTATGAATACTACAAATATTGGCTCGCATGTGTCGTAAATGACGACCAAGAGTTTTACATCGTCCTAGGCAAACACCATCTGATGCCAGATCTTAGCAAAGTGACATCAAGTAGGCGGCCGGTCATAAAAGTTTCGGTTTCTCAAAAGTTTTGCAATATGTACGGTGGAAGAAGAATAGCATCGAACCTTGGGTTATTGAGCCTATTGAGACAATTAGGATGATGATGATAATTCGTCTATCTGTTAGATATTATTCTACTCTCATGATCAACTTATTACGCTGGACCTCATACCTATATGTAGTTTGGATAAGAAAAATTATATACCTACATAAAATCATAGATATAATTCACTAGGTCATAACAGTTGGCAGAAATTGCAAAAAGAATTTAGACTTAAGACATAATCTATGGTAAATATTTTTTTAGCTAAATCTTAATTTATTAGAAAGCAAAGCTACGATGAGTTAAATTCCAAAACGTAATAATTCAGTAAAAACGTTAATGTGAGAATCTAATGTATAATATTTCCACAGATAACACAACTGAAGATCGACAACAATCCATTTGCGAAAGGTTTCCGGGACACGGGAGCTGGCAAACGGGAAAAGAAGTAAGTACCTAATCTGAAACGCAATCTTCTATTATATCGCTAACTCTACTAATACCTACTATAACAATCCATCTTTAATAAAAAAGTTGACTATAAATTACGAAAGACGGCTAAATAAAAATGCAAATTATTATTAATAGTATTAAATTAAATTTTCGGTAGTTCATACATTAAAATCAAATATTTTTTGGAGCCATAAATAATTACGCTCACACGTGCCTTTTAAATGAGGTTGAATTTATTTTATACTATAGAAACGAGTATTATATTCTAAAATATTAAATTCTATTTCAAATATTGAAAACAAATAATTAACACGTAACATAAAAATGTGCCATTTTAAAATATATTTCTATTTAAAACTTAAAAGTTTGATACTATTGCAAAATCATTTTTATTATATTGTAATACTTAATTGCTTAATTTATTGCCTGCTTTAACTATAAAACGTTAGATTACTGCTCTACGTAGGTGGTCAAAAGATAAATGAAGGCGTAAACTGAGACTATTCAAGTTGAAAGCTAACTGAATTATAGTATCTGTGGATCTTTAGAATTAATTAGAGCGGTAGTAGACCCGGCGCCGTTCGAAATTCAAATTAAACCAATCGGGCGCCTCCTTATTCGTGTTCCGAGTTTAAACATGGTAACGACTAAAATGGTGGAGTCATTCTTGCCGCCTTTTTTCCAGCGTCTTTGGCGTGCGAGGGAGAAAATTGGATTTCCGCGATAAAATCTTCTTTATTTTTTTTCGCTCTATAATTTGCCGCCGACTGTGGGTTGTTCCGCCAAGTTATTTGAAATTCGAACAAGAACTCAATTAGTAGTTGATACGTATCTGTTTGTTGCATCGTTAGGCCGCCCCGTGTAGTTTTGGATGTGCGCCATTCTATTTGTACGATTGAAACTACCGAATAGTTGAATTTTAAATTTCTTCGTTGTTACGAATTTTTTATAGACAAAGACGCTGGATATAATAATAAAATTTATATAAAATATTAGCTTATAAACTATATAGATTAGATTTATCATAAAAATTGGCTCCGTAATATTAGAAAAATATACACATATTGGTATTTCAGAATTTGAAACGAGAATGAAAATTACTTAATATAAAGATTAATATTCATTTAGTCTTGTATATTTTTAATCAAATGGCTTTTATCCTCATTCATCTTCTTTTATTAACCTAATATACTTATGCTATTGATGCAACATCTACAGTCACAATTAAAATAGGAACAAGATAAGGAATACAATCATATTAATAAAAGTTTTGCCGTATGGTGACTCCGGTGGTAAAGAATGTAATTCACTACCCCCCTCTCTTGGCCATGAGTGTCGTAGTGTCTAAGGTATATATTATCCACATAATATGTATGCCAAAAAAGAAAACCTCGATCTAAAACCCCATGTCAACACATTTGACCAGCGTGGTATAATAGGTCAATTTCCTTTCCATTGTGGAGGAGCCCAAGAGTGAGACTTATGCGGACTAAGATTAATGTAAAGCTCTTTGTTGTGGTTTACGTCACTCAGGACTACTCAGAAGCGATGTAACAATTTATAATTTTCGTATCCACACAGCTTTTATTAACTACTAACAACCCGCCCTCGCTTCGCTTCGGTTTCAGTCTTTCCTGCGTATTTCCCGTTCCCGTGGAAATACCGGGATGATATATAGCCTATTTTACTCCCTGATAGCTTTCCATTAGTGAAAGAATTTTTGAAATCGGTCTAGCCGTTTTGAAGATTACCTGGAACAAACAGACAGACAGACAGACAGCCAGGCAGACAGACAGACAAAAAAAAATAAAGTGTATTTTAGGCATATGTATAGTGCAAATAACCGTGTGAGCATGAAAAAAGCCTATTATTTTGACATTACAAACAGACACTCCAATTTTATTTATTGGTATAGATATAGAAAAGCATAATAAGCATATCCTTCCACTATCTTAGTGGAAGGATCACACTGTCGACAGTTATCTGTCTACAGCCGCGGGGCGGTCCGTCCGTGGTAGTACCACGCTCTCGCAGAAAATCGACGTCTGAGTAGTAGGGATTTGTTACTACGCTTCGTTCGGTGAGTGAGAGAGCCGGAAGCCCAACTTTCTGAGGGTGTTTGCGTGTGGAGGGTTTTGATGGTGCCTTTGGTATCACCGAGTCTCAATGCACGCATCACACTCCCTTCACTTTTTTCGCGGTAGGCAGCGGCCTTCTAATGGTCCATGAGCGGCAGCAACATCTACCATCAGGTGTACTGTTTGCTCGTTTGCCACTGCATGCAAAAAAAAAGAAAAATTTAGTTGAAAGGGCTTTTACAAGTGATGGTATTACGAAAATAAAAAGGGCGCTCAGATTTTATTTAATTCTGTCATCAATTTCAATGATTAAAAGGTTTAAAATTTAAGAAATAAAAGTTTAATTTATTTAAGAATTGAGCAAGTCAAACGTAGACAAGGACGCAATAAAGCAATCTGAAATTCACCGTTGAATCGATTACGATTCGACAGCGGAAGCCATCTTAAATGCTTATACATTGGCGGCCAGTCCGTTCGGACCGGATGGCGCTGGACACCGGACGTTGTGGGCGAATCTTCACAAAATGGCGGGCGGAAGTGGCGGAAACGTGAGCGTTTTGACAAACGCCGCGCTCGGAAAAGCCGACGGCGCGAACACACGCCGCGCATAACTCGCATCCGGTTTTAGGGATGTGCTTAAAACAAATTAATATTGCATTAGGGTTGAATTTATGATATATTAATTCAAAGGTAGACTAGGTGCATTTAAATTTAGACGATTTCTGATGTTTACGCATATATTAAGCGTATATATATGTATATATAAAACTCTTCTGATCGTGTATTTGTAATTTAACTCGCTAAACTGATTTTGATGAAATTTTTGTATGTATTCAAGTAGGTTCAGGAATGGTTTAGATTAATATTTGGATCCGGTAGGTGACGATGGAATCCATTTCAAAGAAAAATATTTTTTTTTATTTGAACAGAACAGCGTTTGTTGGGTCAGCTAGTTTGAAATAAAACTATTTTTACGGATCAGCTGCATAACTTCATTACTTTTTTAATATTCATAATGAAAATTAATTAATTTGGATCTAACAAATCTAATTATGTACCACTGGAATGAAACTCGGCCACACTGAGAAAGATCTGAAACCAAGAAAACTCATAGGGCGTAAGAAGTAGTGAATGGGATAATCCCTTATTAATTATTGGTAATAAGTACAACATTGCTTTAAATAAACACTTTAATGCTCGGTCTTGCGTTTTTATTATTTTCTCTTTTTTATTTCTTTTTCATTATTTCATCAATTATTTTTTTAAACTTCATCATTATAATCACAGCTCATATAAGTTCCACTGGTGGGCTCGATCTTCCTTCACAATGGGAGAAAAATTGACCAACTATACCCCACTGGTCAAACTGGTTGGTACAGGGTTTTATTTCGATGTTGATGCATATTATAATCCCTTAGTCGTCTTTTACGACACCCACGGGCAAGAACGGGGGTGGTAAATTGTATTTTTAATCCCTCACAACACGGAAGAATTTTTCTAATTTACCATAGAAAAGTACTGTGCTTCGGTTATTTTTGGTAATTATACTTATGTCTGGCAACCCTGACCCATTACAATGCAGAACTCTACATATGTCTAGTGAATATATGCCTTTACGTTATGCTTACGTAGTGTAAAACCACTCTTTATATCTTCGGGTACTAATTAAGACACGGACTGCTTTGAGGTCATTTCTAAAGCCATGGAGTTGATATTATTACGACAAAAATTAGATACCTTTTTAAACTACGCATTTTATCTTCTGTGTGGTGACTAAGAAGAAATATAATTTACCACCCACTCTCTTGCCCGTGGGTGTCGTAAAAGATGACTAAGAAATATAACGAAACACTATGCCAACACGTCTGACCAGCGTGGTCGATTGCCTTCCAATAAGAGGCGGCCCGAGCCCAATAGTGTGACGTATATGAGATGATGACGTATTTAAAGAAGTGTATAAGGGTAATACTATCTATTAGGGAATGATTTTTTACCAACATCCGGTTACATTTAGATACTTACTTGAGGCAGAGAGACAATGTATCGTGAGTTCAATTGCCGCACAAAACATTTATTTTTGTCATCCATAAGCAATTATAGGTCTTGGTGTTATTTCGATTTTTGTAAAGTACCTCTGAACAGAAATAATTGTCAAGTCGAGTAGACTTGTATTCAAAGTCGTTGTTTTTGTGTTTAGTAATTTTCTTCTTAAATCCACCAAGATGGCTTTAATAAATCAGTCTAGTCCTTTTTATTTTGTATGACATTTTTAACAGAATAAATAGAATTATTTAACAGATTTGATCGCGTTTGTATTTGGTTATGGGCGTACTGTACCGTAACAGTAACTCTGTAAAGTGTTTGTAACGTCGGGCGATCAAAAATTAAATACAAACACCATAAAATCCATAAAATAGTTTTATTTAAAATGTATAATACTTGCGTAAACATCAGAATGTTAGAATGAGTAAGAATACAAACTACCTTACTTTCTTTCTAATAAGTGTCACAAAAACAAACCATAGATAGCAAACAACAGCACTGCAGGAAAAACTAATATTTAGTAAATAAAAATATTTCTGGTGTCGTAAGAGACGATCAAGGGATATATTATGCAGATAACATGCATAGGCAAGAGAAGGAAAAGTCGACACAAAACCCTATACCTACCAACATATTTAACCAGCGTAGTACAGTAGGTTAATCTCCCTATAATTGTAGAGGAGAACTGAGCCTAACAGGAGGACTTATATGGGCTGTGATGAGACGAATGAAGAAATTAACAAATATACAAGATACCCTACCCTACAAAATACTCTGTAGCATAATCATCATGATCATCTCGGCTCCTATACCCCCGCTAGGCTCGAGACTCCTCCATAATGGGAGGGAAATTGACCTTACTATACCATGCTGGTCAGATAGGTTGCTATAGGGTTTTGTTTCGAGTTGCTCATATTTTGCATAAACGTTATATGTGAATTTTATCCCTCTTTTTACTACATTCACGGACTAAATAGGGAGTAGTGAATTGTATTCTTATTCCGTCACCACACGGAAGCGCGCGCCACACGTTTCTAGCATAAACTAATATAAAAAACCTACAAGGATTTTTTTTTACACAAGAATAAAGACATCTACTCAATATACGTACGTTTTAGGAATAGTAATAGATCACCCCTTGTGGGTCCGAGCTAACCGCGTCGTTTTAGCGAATAAAAATTTGGCGAAATTACAAGGCAAGGCCACCCCTGCCTGCAGACAGTTTACAATGTAACGCGACCACCCTAATGCGAACAGTTTAACTTAGGGATGTCACGTGTCAGTTAAAGTTTATTTAATTTAAATTATTATGATTTTTTGCGGCTACGAATATTATCAACTCTAACATTGGTTGAAGTCTTAAAAGTCGATTAAGAGCTCGGGCTCCTCTGAATACGTTTGGACAACATTCGCAAGGAGAGTTGACGTCAGGTAGGCGACCGTTCATAAAAAAATATATAACATGTACGATGTAGTTAGAGTACAAACTGCCTCTATTCTAAGTAATTGTGATAAGAGCAAGGATGATGATGATAAAGAATTTAAATGATAATTTATTAAGATTTTAGTTTAAATAAGTTCATTTGACTATATTTCGGCAAAGAAACAGGACACAAATTAGATTAATACGACATTATTTAGGACTTCATATAATATATTGTCTTATAAGACGACTAAGGGATCTGATATTCCTATAACATCTGTATAATGCCCCCACTACACGTCGGCAGATGCGTCCGCAGATATCATCGGCGGACGCATCTGCCGACGTGTAGAGGGGGTGATTTGCTCGTCTGTGGTAGGCATTTGACGTCCGCAGATGCATCTGGCACTCATCCGTTAGTTGTCGGTTTTTGTAGCACGGATCAAAGGGTTTCAACGCCAACGCTGTGTGTTGCGTCCACACGTCTGAAGACGCATCAGTGTTCATCGAAAAGGGAATGAGAGTGCACGCGTGATTTCTGCTGTTTTTTTTTTTGTTTTTATTATTTACTTGTTCGTAAAAATGGCTAACATGAGCACTAATGAAACTTTCAAATTCCTGGAGCTGTATCAAGCATAAAACTGTCTGTGGAATCCAAAAAATAAATACCACAAAAATAAAAACGTTGTAAGAACGCATTTAATTAATTTTATTTAACTAGGTACTTATAATTTTTTTTTTAATTCATCTACTGCGATGGACACTTACATAATTCTTAAAGGTACTAAATAAATAAATTGCTGCGGCAGCCACGGTCTCAACATCCATTTCGCGTGCGTACGTGTTGCGTCCGTCAAGAATCAATACAGACTGATTGGCCTGCAGACGTGTGGACGGCACACAGAGATCCATCTGCCGATGCATCTGACGACATCTGCGGACGCATCTGCCGACGTGTAGTGGAGGCATAAGAGAAGGAAAATTTATACTAACACGTCTGCCCATCTTGGTATAGTAGGTCATATTCCCTTCAGTAGAAGTATGTGGAGGAGGCTTAATAACGGGATTTTTAGAAGCCGAGATGACATTGATAAATTTAAAAATCAAAACAATTATCCAAACTCTTATTGGAACTGTATTGTATTCTTAGACTACACGGAAGGTGATCATATGAAATACAAAACACAAACTGTGATTGCCAATCTGAGTGCGAAACGATGATTAAAGCTTTATCTTAACTTTGTGAGAAGGTCTGTATCCTACAATGGGCGTCCGTAGTATAATGAATTTATGGATAGAAGTTAGTGCAATGGATATACACATCTAAATATTTCTTCACATCCAACTTTAAAAGTATTCATCATCGTCCATTTCAGCTCATCTACGTCCCACTGCAACACTAAACCCTTTCCAATAGGAGGAAAATTGACCTACCAAACCATGCTAGTCAGACTTGTTAATCATTATCATCATCATCATAATTTCAGCCTATTGCCGTACACTGCTGGACGTAGGCCTCCCTCATGTTGTGCCACAATGTGCGGTCCTGTGCCGCCTGCATCCAACGACGCCCAGCAACTTTCACTAGGTCGTCGGTCCACCTAGTGGGGGAGCGTCCTACACTGCGTCGTCCGATACGTGGTCGCCACTCGAGAACCTTTTGTTGATCTATATCCCTATGGTTTTATTTCGATCTTTACTTCTCTTTCATAGATGTTATATACATAATGTATCCCTTAGTCGTCTTTTACGACGGCCATGGTGTTGGCGAACTATATTCTTACTACGTTAAAATTTAAAATATTTTCTTCACGAGTAGATTATCTAAATTGAATTTTGGACACCCCTATAACCATAAGGGTGGCTCAAATTAAATTCTGTCAGTTGACAATGAGACGAGTTAATAAAACGAATTTAGTATGGAACCCTCAGCTTGAAGACGACTCGGGTCCAGCATATTTAGGGATCAGTAAAACAATGGTATGATAAAGAGTTATTTGTTCTGGGTGACAGGAGGCAAATAATTGCTCGCCATTTTGTACATTTTGGGGTGAGCTAAACGTTTGGGTCGACGCTTTTATCCTTTTTATTGTGGTTAAAATATTGTACGCGTTTTACGTTTTGAGAAATAATACGCTACTGCGGTTGACAGATTAAATAATTCTTTATAGTAACTTTAATTTTTCTTTAAATTTCGTAACAATAAAATTAGTTACATAGTTGGCATTGATTTATGTGCTTCTCAAAAATATTGCTAAATAATTACATAGACTAAAGATAACATTTTGAAGTCTAACATTTTACCAGTCCGCCTGAGACCAAGAACGCTGTAAACTATTCGAAACATTGAGCAATCAAAAATCAAATATAAACGCGATAAAATCCGTAGTTTTATTTACAATATGTAATACTCGCGTAAATATCAGAAATAATTATTTTAACACTTTGAATTTGACCTACTATACCATGCTGGTCAGATCTGTTGGGATTCATTTCGAGTTTTCCTTCTCTTGCACAGATGTTATATTCATATTATATCTCTCAGTCGTCTTTTACGATATCCACGGGCAAGATAGGATGAATTGTATTGTTATTCTGTCACCACCCAGAACCACTTCCTCTCCTCGCGGCTCTTATACGTTCCACAACTGAGCTCCAAATTGACCTACTGGACCACGCTGATCAAACAGTTTACCTGTGTTCTATTTAAGTCAGAAAATTACTTACGCTATAAATAACTTACGAAAATATTTGGTCACCTTTAAAACCTTATTAGCTAAAACACCAGTGGAGTGTCGGCGTTTCAAATTTCACCATCATTAGAAAATGATTAACCTTTCGTTACGTACTGGGATCGAGGCGTGCCATTACCTCAAATGTCAATTGATTCACACCCTTAAAATTGTTTTTTCTTGAACTTTGTAATATATATTTAGTAATTTCAATTATAAATATTTTTTTTAAAGGCAACATCCTGCACTAAGGAAATAATCTTTGTATTGTGGGGGACTTTACAAATATAACTAACCGACACAAATTATCGCACAGTGTTGTCGCGCGTGGGATTCGAACTCCTGTCATTGGCTATGTAGATCGGCACCTTAACTACCGCGCCATCTGTGTAGTAAGAAAAGCTATATAAATAATACCAGCAGACCCGGCCACGCGTTGCTGTGGCTAATGTATTTGTTATATTACATTTTATTAAACTATTCAAGTGGAACTGTAGGAGAACATATGTCATGGAGGTCGTCATATTTTTTTACAAATGGCATCTATGTAAAAAAGCAAGTTAAAATCGTATATGCCACGTTTGTAGGTTTGACATAGCAGCGCCATCTATTAATTAATTACTCAATCCAGTCAACAGATATCGCCATCTGTTAAAATCGTTTGGAGTTAACAGATAATTGTGAATGTCAAATAATAGACAAATAATTTGCAATAAAATAATATTGCGACTATAAATTAAGATGTAAGCTATCCTATCTTTCAAGTTGGATCAAACTGCACACGGTGTGCAAATTTGAATAAAATCGGTTAAGTAGTTTAGGAGTCCATCGCGGACAAACAACGTGACACGTATTTTATATATATTGAGATGGTGATGCAGTAAGAATACAATTTGTCATCACGTCTTCCTTTTTCCTGGGCCGCAGAAAACGACAAAGGTGCGCAAGAAGTAACATATTGCAAGAGAATAAAAACAACCAATAAAACTCTATACCAAACCACTTTTTAAACGTGGTATAGTATGTTATAGTCTCGGTTACAATTAAATATCTCCAAAGATCCAAAATCATTCTGGAATTATATTAGAAGTAAACAAACCAAGTGCAAGACAAATATTATAAAAAAAGACAATGTGGCGATTAGTGATGCAGAATGTGCGGAGGTATTTGCTTCATATTTTCAGACAGTATATAGTACGGAACGTCCTATTCTGGATCCCATAGCAGCAGATATAGTAGCGGGCGTAAAAGCGGGTGCTGCCAGCGTACACATAGCTTAATGTAATGGGCAAGAGTTACGCTCAGCGCTTGAACACCTCAAGGCGAAGCACTCAGTGGGGACCGATGGAATACCACCATATATTATAAAAGATTGTCGTGCGGTATTGTGGAAACCATTGTTACATATCTTTAATTTGTGCTTAAAATTAGGTCATTATCCGGATAGATGGAAAATCACAAGAGTAGGTAATATCGGTTCCAAAAGGTTGCGCAAATGATAATGTTACTGATTACAGACCCGTAGCGGTTTTATCGGCATTTGCTAAGGTTTTTGAATCCGCTCTTTATACGAATATTTTTAAACAAATCAGGTCTCAATTAACCGATAACCAGCATGGCTTCCGGCAAGGAAGAAGTATGAATAGTAACTTGTTATCGTTTATGACGTATGTAACACCAGTCATTGATGCGGGTGGTCAGGTAGACTGCGCATACTTTGATTTTCAAAAGGCATTCGACACGGTGGATAACGACTTACTACTGTCGAAATTGTCAGCATTAGGTTACACGTCACACTTGCTCAAATTTTTTGCAAGTTACCTTAGCGAACGCCAACAATACGTAGAATACGCTGGTTACAAATCTAGGCCATATTATACATTTTCAGGTATTAGCCAGGGATCAAATTTGGGGCCTTTAGAATTTATTCTAATGGTTAATGACCTACCAGCAGTCATCCAGCATACAGATTGCCTTCTCTTTGCGGATGATTTGAAGGTATATTTATCTATAAAGGATGCCTCGGATATGAAGCGTTTGCAGGAGGATATTAACCGCATAGTGCAATGGAGCATTGAAAATAAACTGTATTTTAATACCTCTAAATGTGGAATAATGAGTTACTGCCGAGCAAAAAATCCACAACAATACACTTATAAAATTAATAGTGAAGCTATTCTACGTTTAAGTTATATACGAGACTTAGGCGTTGATATGGTACCTGAATTAAGGTTTCGTAAACACATTATCAAAATTTGTAGTAAAGCATTCCGAAAATTAGGTTTAATTTTGAGAATTTGTAAAGATTTCAATAATATTTTGACCATCAAAATTTTATATAACGCTCTTGTACGCAGTCACCTAGAGACATCCGCAATCGTTTGGAATCCTCACGAGTCTAAATATAGTCTAATGCTAGAAAAAATTCAGAATAAATTCACCCGATTTTTATATATGAAAGAGTACGGAGTTTATCCGTTTTATCCACTTATGTACCCAAGCCTGTATGTGTTGGGTATGGTTGGCTATGACCAGTTGAGCGTGCGGCGTGATGTGTCGCTGGCCCGCTACGTGTGGCGTGTACTTCGCGGCCAACTACATCACCCCGCTATACTGGCAATGCTACACCTGTGCGCACCAGCAGGTCGCATGGGCATACGGCGCCGGCCGCTTGCGTTAAGCTTGCCAACGGCCAGAACTAATATGCTCCATTACGCTCCACTGACACGTGCTATCAGACTAATAAATACAGTCCACTATTCCACGGACATTTACCACTGCAGTTTGCGAGAATTCTCAGACGTTGTATATAAGTGCGTGGCTTATAATTAGTAAAACATAATATTAAATTATAATTAATATTTTGATATTATTCTTTATTAATTGTTTTATATTATTGTCATATTGTATTACATGTCTTAATTTATTATTTAGTTAAATATTATTTGATAAAATATAATGTTAACTTATGATTAATATTTTGATATTATATTTTATTATTCGTTTATTGCCATATGTATTACATGTCTTAATTTATTATTTAGTTAAATGTTATTTTGTAAAATATAATATTAAATTATGATTAATATTTTGATATTATATTTTATTATTTGTATAATATTATTATCTTACTATATATAACTGTATTAATTTTCTAATTTTACTTATAATATCGCATTAGGTTAAATGTCCTGTAAAGGTATTATAATTGCTTGTAAATAAATAAATAAATAAATAAAAATAAAAATAAATAAATGTTAATCTGACATTATGTAGGAGCCCAAGAGTGGCATGTTTATGAACTGTATTTGACTTTTAGTATAATGATGCTCATCATTATTATCACAGCTTATTAAGTCTCACTGCTGGGCTGACGCCTACTCCACAATGGGAAGGGAATTAACCTACTATTCCACATTGATCAGACGTGTTGGAATAGGTTTTTGTATCTAGTTCTCCTTCTGTTGCATCGAACTTACCTGCATAAATCCCTTAGTCGCATTTTACGACATCAACTGATGACTTTATAGTTTTACTAGTGACTTTTAGTTTTACTAGTGATTTTACTTGTGACTTCTATTTTACGAGTGACTTTTATCTTGCTGATAAAAATGTTTTTATTAGTAAATAATATTTTAATAATCTTTCATCTATCGGATATTTGAATTTTACTGGTTATTTCTATTTTACTAGTGCCTTTAGTTTTACGGACTACTTCTGTTTTACTGGTTACTTCTGAGAGAAAGATAGAAATGGTTAGTGTAGTGATACTTGGTGTTGCCGCCCTACTTATTCTTCGTTATTTCCTATTAATCTTCTTCACATATATAAATATATACGAGTATTTTATTGTTTGCCACAAGGCCCTTTACGGTGGGATTGTGTGTGTGTATCTGTGTAGTGACGGAGTAAGAATACCATTCAACACTCTCTTTCTTGCTCATGGGTGTCATATAAGACGACTTAGGGATAATATACAGCTAACATCTATGCAAGAAAAGGTAAAATATTTCCAATAAAACCTTATACCATGACTGCCGACCAGTGCGGTATAGTAGGTCAATTTCCCTTCCATTGTGGAGGGGGCTTGAGCCCAGCAGTGGGACCTATGTGAGCTATGATGATGATGGTACTTGTCACCCAAAATTTAGGTGTAATTGACGAAAACAAGCAATAGTGTCAAATTATAATCCTATTAATTTATTAGAATGCACGTTTTTTTATTGTAAAAAGAAGGAAGGAAATCCCTAAGGAAATAATCCTTATATTCCGGGGGACTTTACAAACGTAGAATTAACAGATTTTTTTTTTTTTTTTTTTTTTTGTGTGGGTCGCGGTCGGCGCGCCTCCGCACCACTCCGTCCGGGGCGACAGAGGGGCTTAAGCACGCAACTCCCGCAACCCACCCGAAAACCACCTCGCCTTCGTCATTGGGCCGACCACCGGAGCAGGTTTACTTGTCGTCAGTGGTCGGCCCGACGGAATACCCCCTACGCGGGGTACCCTCCCGTCGACCGACGTCCCCCCCTCGGGGAGGACGTCGGTCTTTCCTCACGCGGTCGGCCTCTCGGCGGGTGACGGACTAATCCCCGGTCGCGTCACCCGCGGCCTCGGCTAGGGCGGCATGAGGCGCAGATAGTTGCGCCTGCGCCGCCCCAGTCGCCGGCGGCGGATCTCCTCATCGAGGCTGCGCTCCACGCGCAGACGATCCGCCGCCTCCTTCTGCGAGATCACTGTCTCGCAGAAGGCTGCGACCGCGTCCCAGTTCCTGACGCTGTCGACCATCGCCCTAGCGATGGCCGGCAGCGTCAGGTCGGCACCGATCATTGCGACGAGTTCACGGCGCTGCACTGCCCAAGCCGCGCAGGCCTCGAGCGTGTGGCGCGCCGTGTCCTCGTCGCAATCGCAGTGGTGGCAGGACGGAGTACTCTCCCTCCTCACGACCCTGTGCAGGTATTTGGCGAAGCTCCCGTGCCCCGTCAACACCTGCACTAGTCGGAAGGAGAGCACCCCGTGCCGCCTCTCCAACCACTGCATCAGCACCGGCCGGAAGGCCTCCACGGTTCGCACCCCGAACCGAGGCCTCTCCAGCCGGACTGCCCAACGGGCAATGACGTCTCGGCGGGCGTCGACGCGCCAGGCGGTGAGATCCCTTAACGAGATCACACCGCCCTCCCCGCGCACCCCCGACACCCGCCGATACAACTCGGCGAGCATTTCCGCCTCCAGGTCCCACGGGGGAGTCCCGGCCAATAGGCACGCTGCCTCCGTCGCAACCGTGCGGTATCCGCGGATGGCCCTGACCGCCATGACCCTCTGTGGTCGCCACAGAAGGGCCCTAAGTCGGACGGTCAAGGACCCCGCCCACACCGGTGCGCCGTACAGGGCCATCGACCGGATGACCCCCGTGTACAGCCGTCGGCACGTAGCGCTCGGTCCGCCCACGTTCGGCATTAGCCACGATAGGGCGGACGCCGCGCCGACGAGCCGCGGAGCGAGCCTGCGGAAATGCTCCCGGAACCACCATTGCCCGTCGAGCACCAGGCCCAAGTACCTCATATGGGCCCGGATGCTGATGTCAACCGATCGGACGGTGATCGAGACGCCGATGGGAGGGCTCATAAGGCGCCCATGGAACAAGAGGGCCTCCGTCTTGTCCAGGGCGACCCTCAACCCCAGCGCCTCGATCCGCCTGACGACCTCTTCGGTGTCATAGGTCGCCAGGCTTACCGCCTCTTCTAGCGTCCCACCGCGGGCTGTGACGAACGTGTCGTCGGCGTAACAAATCACGCCCAGCCCGGGCGGGAGGCTCCCCCGTAACGCCCAGTCGTAGCCGATGTTCCACAGGGTGGGTCCGAGGACCGACCCCTGTGGGACACCGCACGTCATGGGCGTTCGCACAACGTCCCCTGCTCGGTTGGTACAGAGGACGCTGCGCCCCACCAAATAGTCTGCCACTAGCCGCCTCAGGTAAGCTGGCACTCCGTGATACCGGAGCGCCTCCCTGATGCAGCTGAATGGCAGACTATTGAATGCGTTGGCGATGTCTAGGGACACCGCCAACAGCACTCCCCCACCGGTGACGGCCTCAGTCGCCACGGCCCTCAGGCGCAACAGAGCCGCGATCGTCGAACGACCCCTCCTAAACCCAAACTGGGCGTCCGACAGATCGGGCCCCGTGCCGACGAGGTGCCGCTCAATGCGGGCAGCTACCACCCTCTCCAGTAGCTTGCCCGTGTCATCGAGCAGCACGATAGGCCTGTAGGCCGAAGGCGACCCCGGAGACCGTCCCGGCTTCGGCAGGAGCACCAGCCTTCCCTCCTTCCAGCACCCAGGGAACCGTCCGGACGCTAAACACGCGTCGAACAGCTCCCTGAGGCGGGGACCCAGGTGGTCGAGGACCAGGCCCAACACGCGGTTTGGAACACCGTCGGGCCCGGGGGCGGTGGACTTTGCGCACATGCGCGCCACCGCCACTCCCATCTCGGGTTCCGTGATGGGCGGAACACTGTCGTCGTCGGCCTCCCGGTCAGTGTCTGGCGGAGCCATGACCGGGGGCGTGTGTTCCGCCCGCCGCGGGAACAGGTCCTCGACGACCCGGGTGAGAAGGCTGGGCTGGAGAGTCTCGGTGAGGGGAAGGCCCCGCGCGCGGAGCTTATTCAGCACCGCGCGATAGGGGCGTCCCCAGGGGTCACGATCGAGACCGTCCAGCATCTCCTGCCGACTGACGTCCTTGGCGGAGCGGACGGCCAGCCTGAAGGCCGACCGCGCATTGCGGTAGCCCTCATACAGCAAGGCCTCCCGCTCCGCGTCGCGTTGCCGCCGCCGGCTGCGGGTGTAGGCCCTCCGGGCGCGAATGCACGCGGCCCGGAGATCCGCCAGCTCCCGGGACCACCAGTGGACCGCCCTCCTCGGGGGCGGACGCCGTACCCGGGGCATGGCCGCATCGCAGATCTGCGTCAACGCACTGCGGATGCGGCCAGCCTCGGCGTCCACCCCGTCCGACTGGTTGGCAGAGGACAGCCACGAGTAAACGATGGCTGTCTCCGCCAGCTGGTCCCGGTCTAAGCGACCCACAGCCCATCGCGGGAACGCAGGACGTCCATCCGCCCCGTGACCCCTGCTGGGCGTCGGGATTACCGGGGAGACCTCCATCCGGATATACCGGTGGTCCGACAAGGTCTCCACCTCCTCCACGACGCGCCAGCTCCCCACGCGTGCGGCGACCTCGGGGCTAGCGAACGAAAGGTCCACTATCGACCCGCCCCGTTGTCGCACGCACGTATGCACCGAGCCCCTGTTCAGCAAACAGAGGCCCAGTGCCGCCGCCCACTCCTCGACCGCCCGTCCTCGGTCGTTCGTCCGGGGAGACCCCCACGCCACGGACTTGGCGTTGAAGTCCCCCAAGACGAAGACCTGGCGCGATGCCATTCGCCGTAACGAGGCCTCCATGATGGTGAGGGAGGCCTCGAAATCGGTCACACTCCAGTTAGGGGAGAGATAGACTCCGAGGAGCGTAATCTCCCCCCAGTCCGCCGCGACGTATCCGACGCCCCTGTCCCTAAGGGTCAGAGGCGACGAAGGCCACGACGTGGAGGCGACGATTGCCACGGTGCCATCGGTGCTACCCAACCAGTTAGGCCGGTCGGGCACCACGTACGGCTCCGCGGCTACGGCTACTCCTATCAACCACTCCGCCATGGCTTGCAGGAACACGTCCTGCGCACCGGCGGTGTGGTTGAGGTTGGCCTGGAGGAGACGAATGGATACGGGGTCCATTAACGGTCCGTATCCATCGTCACCTCCTCCGCGCTGACGGGCGATCGGGCCGCGCTCGGAGCGGGGACTGGCCCGGTCGATGGGCCGTCCCGCCCCTTCGGGGCCGATGCCGGGGGTCTGCAGTCCCCAGAGCCCATGCGGTGTTTGGCAGGCCTATTGCCTGCCGCACACGCGGGGCAGTGGGGCACCGCAGAGCACGATGCCGCCTGGTGTCCGGTCTGACCGCAACGGAAACATAGCCCGCTGCAGTCAAAGCAGTTTTTGCATGTCGGTCGGGTATGCCCGACCGCCATGCATTTGTAACACCTCGCGGGCCGGGGCTCTAGCACGGTTACCCGCGCCGAGCTCCAGCCCACGAGGAGCCTGCCTGAGTCGGCCAATTGCTTGACCGACTCCACCGGACACTGCACCCAGGCAGCACCGACGCCGCCCGGACCAGTGCAGATGGTGCCAATCCGGACGGTGTCCGAGGCACATCCGGTACGCGCCATAATGGCCTCCCGGACGTCCTCCACCGTCACGGAATCGTCCAAGCCTGTCAGGCGCATCTCTGCGCACTTGACAGGCCTGGCGATTCGGACACCATCCTCCGGCCCGAACAGCCCCCTCAACATCGTGGCCAAACTATCGGCCGTCTTCGCGCCCTCGGCCCCAGGGAACTCGAGTATTCGAGCCCCTGTCCGGGCCTTGCGGGTCCTCGCCTCGACGCCCCCGATACCGGAGACGTCCAGCTCCCGCCGGGCGCGTTTTAGGACGGCCTCATAGTTGAGGCCCCTCTCAGCCGCCTCAGGCAGCACGGTGATGACCACCGCGGCCGTCTTCGGCGACTTGAGGCCCCTGCGCGACCTTTTCCTCCCCTTTCTGCCGGCTCCCGCCTGGGGAGCGGCGGCCACGGCGGCACTCTTGGCCGCCGCTCTCCGCTTCTGGCCGCGTGCCTTCCTGCTCCGCTCAGCCACCTGCCAGCCCTGTTCGAGCCTGGCAGCAGCGCTGAGCGCAGCAGGAGCGGTCGCGGGTGCGCTGGCCGGCGCCTGCGGTGCAGCCGCTGGCGCCGGCCGCGGCCCGGCCTTGGCGGGAGCCGGCACCTTGCCGGCCTTCTTGGCCCCCTTGGGCCCGGCCGCGGCCGCAGCGTAGCTCACCACGCGGCCACCCTGACAGGGCAGCGGGGTGGGAGCTGACGCTTGCGGCCGCCTCGCCTTGTCCGCGGCGAGCGGCGGTCGGAGGGGCGGCTCAGGCGGGAGCCTGGCCGCTACGGCGGCGATACGCGCATCCACCATCACCCCTACTCGGGCTAGGATCACGCGTACCGCCGACTCCGACACGCCGTGCACCTCGTCGGGCGGCGGCTCCTCCCCCCTCCGAGGCCTCCCGCGGCCACGAGCCGGCGGGGGGACCACGACGAGGGGAGGAAGCGCCGAAGCCGCGACGGGCGCAGCCGGCGCAGCATCCGCGACGGGCGCAGCCGGCGCCACGGGCGCAGACGACGGGCCCGCCCTCCCCGGCGCAGCCCGTTTCGGTGGCAAGGCTGGCACAGGCGGCGCGGCCGGCGCCAGGCGCGCGAACTGGGCCCGCAGGTCGGCCATCTCCTTGGCCAACCCGCGGTTCTCCCGTCGCACCGCCGATAGCTCCGTCTCCAGCTTGCGGTTGCATTCCCGCAAGCCGGAGACCTCCTTACTAAGGCGGGCGTTCGCGGCCTGGAGGGCCGCCACCTCGCCACCGTGGCCGGCCGGACCCGGTGTCCCCGGCCTCGCCGATCCACGACCTCTGCGCCCACGGGGCATGGTCGGGACCTTGGGAGGAGGCATGATGGTGCTCCCCTCCGAGTCGGTGTTCGAGCTGCACCCCTTGAGGGGGCGCTTCCGGACGCTCGGGGGGAGGGCCTCCTCCCTCTCCTTCGTACCCACCGTGGTGGCGATGGTCTCCTCCTCGGCAGCTTTCCTCCTCTCCCTACTCGACGACGGCCTACCCTCAAATGACGGCCTGCCTATCGTCCCCCTACTCCTACTGGACGGACCTGCGGCGCATCCACCGCCCTCGTCCCTACTCCGGCCGACCTGCGTCCATTCAGCGCCGTCTTCATCGGCAGACGGCTCTGCGGCACTTCCACCCACGTCCGTTAGGACCATCTCTGAGGCCGTGTCCGACTCCAGACCTTCGGATGGCCCTGCGGCATTGCCGCCCTCATCCTGCGACGGCTCTGCGGCAATGCCGCCCTCGTCCTCGGGTCCGCTGCTGCAGTCGACGCTGACGCTCTCGTCTAGCGACAGCTCCGTGGTCGACCCGGTCTCCTCCTCCCATGGTTGGGCAGCAACGCCACCCCCGCTCCGCGACGGCCCTGCAGCAGCAGTGCTGCCACCCTCGTCGCACGTAGCCATACCGGCCGCCTTCTGCCGCTCCCGCCACGCCTTCCACCTTGCGGTCTCGATGCGGGCTCGCGCCTGGGCGGTACGCTTCTGCTTCTTCTTCTTCCCCTTCTTCTTCTTCTCAATCTCTTCCTTCTCCTTCACTTCAACTTCAATCCCCTCCCCCCGGTGAGCCTCCTGATCTTGTGCCGGGCTCTCGGCAGAAATAGCAGGTGTTGTCCCCCTCCCATACGACTGGGGACTGACTGTGCTGGTGACTGTGCGCCTCTCGCGCTCAGAAACCAGCACAGTGAGGGATTCCCCGGCGTGGCCGGGACCCTCTGGAGTAGGTACGTCGTTTGGAACCTCTGCCATATTGTTGGACGTTTTTAAGTCTTGCCTTGACTACCACTCTAACGGCTGGACGCTCGCGCGCTTTTTAACCCACCAACCATTCATCCCCTCGCCGAGTGGCCAAACTTAGGATTAGGGGTAATTTTTTATAGGGGTTTTCTTCCCCGCGGTCCGAAGACCCCCGGTCCTGACCCCCCTGCTCAGGATTACGGTTTGGGCCTTCCGGGTCTGGCCGCTCGCGAGCGACCGACCCGTCACGCCCCCGGGCCGTGACGCAACCGTCCCTGGCGACGGAGTGCCATGAGGCACATCCGCCCCATTGGCCCCGGGTCAGATCCGCCGTGCGCTCTGCCACCAGAGCCGCACGCGGAGACCCCTCCCCTGCCGGAATCTTGGCCGTCCAAATGGACGCATGACGTCCAAATGGACGTTACCAGGGAGCACCACGAGGAGGTGCTCCGGCCGCGCCCCCCTAGAATTAACAGATACAAATTACATCGACACTCAGAACAATAACGATTTGTGGTTCACATAAAGTATTGTCCTGCGTGGGATTCAAACCCATAACACTGGCGCTGTATATCGGTGTCTTAACCACTGTGCCATGCATGTTAACGTGTTTGTGTAAATGTAGAGGTTATTTGATGATAACACGAGTAGTTTGTCCGTGTACCGCAGGCAGGCACTGCTGACGGCGCGATCCGACGCGCGAGACGAAGATGATGAACGGCCTCTGGACGTTGGGGGCCCATCCAGTCCGCCACCTCTACCCGCTAGCACTCAACACAATACCTCGTGTAAGTATTTCATATTATCTTACTAATATTATAAACGCGAAAGTATATTTATTGTTCTTTCACGCAAAAACTACTGAATGGATTTTCATGAAACATCACAATAATATAGCTTACATATCAGAATAACACATAGGCTATAATTCATCACGATATTCCCACGAGAAGGGGAACTGTGCGGCTAAACCGCAGGACGTTGTTAGTCCTATATATATGTTAATAACCAAGCATAATCATCAATAACGGTCGTCCCACTGCTGGAATTAAGTATCCTTTAAGCTATCTCGTCGTCTTTGTCTTCTTAAAAGCAACTTTTCGTGTGGTAATAGAAGAAGATTACAATTTATCTTCTGGTGACCGATTAAAAATATATGAGACGATTACGAGACAAAAGAGTGAAATATGGAGATAAAACTATGCCAACACGTCTGACCAGCGTGGTGTAACAGGTGAAGTTCTCTTAAATAGTGGAAGACGCCCAAGATCAATACTTAGACGAATGTTAGCTGAGATGACATGAAAAGCAAAGGAACATCTCTCAATAGAAAATTTAATTGTTTGAGAGCAACAGTAATTACAAACTAATAACAATATAAATTTTTATAACCATAATTCTTAGCAGTTTATTCGAAATAATATAAACAAAATATACCTAAATATTATTTAAATTTGCCGTGTGGTGACGGAGTAAGAATACAATTCACCACTCCCTATCTTGCCCGTGGATGTCGTGAATGACGACTATGGGATCAATGTGCACATAACATCTG
Source organism: Lymantria dispar (assembly GCA_032191425.1). Lineage (NCBI taxonomy): Eukaryota > Metazoa > Arthropoda > Insecta > Lepidoptera > Erebidae > Lymantria > Lymantria dispar. The sequence goes on along the minus strand of CM063460.1, from coordinate 9,265,552 downwards.
TGCAAGAGAAGAAAATCTCGAAATGAAACCATATACCAACATGTCTGACCAGCATGGTATAGTAGGTCAAATTCCCTCCCATCGTGGAGAAGGCCCGAGGCCAACAGTGGGACGTATGTGTGCTGCGATGATGATGATGATGATGATTATTTAAATTTAAATTTCTTAAATTCATCATTATTACAGCTTATATACGTACCACTACTGGCCTTGAATGTCCTTCACATTGGGAAAGAAATTGACCTACTATACCACGCTAGTAATGTGGTTTGGTATAGGGTTTTATTTCTAATTTTTCCTTCACTTGCATGGTTGTTATTTGCACGAGATATCCCTTAGTCGCTTTTTATAACACACACGGGTAAGAGTGGGGGCGGTGAATTGTATTCTTAATCCATTATCATACGGTTATTGTTAATTTAAACCGTAGAAAAAGAAAAAAACTTTAAATTAAATCAATCCACTACAGTACATAATTTCGCGAGGTTAAACATTTAAACTGGAATAAATACAATGTATTTTTCGGAAAAAAAATTGTAGAACTTACGATAAACTTTTACTACACATAAATTGCGTTAATATATTAATGGCTTAGATTTAATTTAAAGTTTATTTTCCTAATTTTTAGAGTGTTTAAATAAAAGCTTTTTTGTTAAAAATGTGTGTATATTTACGTATATACGTAAGAAGCTATACTTCTTTGGCATCCACACAGTTAGAAAAAACTGACACCCTTTTCTTTACGATCGGCGCACTCCTCGCACCATTCCGTCCGGGGCGACAGAGGGGCGTAAGCACGCATACCCGTAACCCACCCGAGACACGTCGCCTTCGTCGTTGGGCCGACCACCGGAGTAGGGTGACTTGACGTCAGTGGTCGGCCCGATAGAATACCCCCTCGAGGGGTACCCTCCCATCGACCGACGTCCCCCCCTTCGGGGAGGACGTCGGTCTTTCCTCACGCGGTCGGACTCTCGGCGGGTGACGGACTAATTCCCCGGTGACGTCACCCGCGGCCTCGTATAGGGCGGCATGAGGCGCGAATAAAAAAAAAACTAACACTGAAGTTAGATAGTGAACATTTTTTGCAATGCGCGCGCACTCCGTCACAATTTTCAACTTTTTATTTTGTTACGCCAAAAAGTACTTCTTACGTGCGTATAAGTACACACATACTTTTTTTATTGTGTCCAATCGCGATAGATACTAATAAAAATTTCTCTTACAGCATGGTTCAGCTCAAGTGGCGGTGGGGGCGATTCAGGAGCAGAAGAGGGCATCGAAGCTGGTTCAGACTCCTCCTGCTCAGGGGGCGCCAGAGCTCCATCACCTCCCCCAGGGCCATCACGGCCTTCACCAGCCCCGGACGTATCACTCGGTCCTCCAGTTCAACCTCCACTACTCCCATATCTATATCCGCCGAGTCTATATCCGCCACCGTTCTTCCCGCCGCAACAGATGCCACCAGGACTACTATTCAACCTGCATCCATTACTGCAGCAGTATTCTTTACCACCTCCTCCGCCAGCACCTGGTTTGCATACGTCCATAAGTAAAGCGCATCGGTTTGCACCGTATGCTTTGCCTGGTTTGGGATCAGCGTTTGAACAGGTGGCTCCTCGCGCACGGTCTTTGAGCTCGTCTCCGGCGCGTGCGAGGCCTGGGTCACCTCCTACGCGAGCCGCCTCAGCTGATCCACCACCCGAGCCGAGTTCGACGACACCCGCGACCCCGCCAGCGTCAGACCTCAAAAGCATCGAGCGTATGGTGAACGGGCTGGACGTGGAAACCCAGGACTGACTCCCGCCGCGCTGTACATACCGTGTATTTATATGGTCGTTCCCCTTCCCTCGTCACGGACGACACTTTGTATCGTTCCTATTATGTTTGTCTGTCGAGTTCTATTCGGGTCGATGTTCGTATACTGATTGTAAATATTTAAGCTTATATTAGATTGCTCACACATTGTAAGGTTGGATGAAAATGGACGATGTCGCGACGTGACCATAGCGAGAAGTATTAAAACATATTTAATTCCATACAAATATTAGCGAAAACCGTTATTAGCGAATCAATATCATGATATGTGAAATTATTTTCATTTGTTTTTAATCCTGGCAAAGAAAGTATTCTTTGCCAGGATTAAAAACAAATGATACTATACCAAAATGTAGGGTAAAATTTAATAAATCTGGCAATGAATTATAATAATGACAATTTGACTTCAAGTAATTTCTCTCTCGCGATTATGGCTGATGTAAATTTTTTTGAAACTCAAGAATTGTTTAAAAATAATACAATTTAAAGAATAGTCAAACTAAGTTACATGTAACTAACTATACAGTTCTTTAGTTTATTTTTTATCAAAGATTTAACTGTTATTGATTTTTTTAAACTTAGTTTGTTAATGATTTGAACAACACAACACTGCTAGTAAATATTTCTTGCAAGCTTAGAATAATAACGTATAGAAGGATAGTGTCAATACTTCGAACTTTCAAAATTTGAATCTAAAAATACTAATGGCGCGCAGACGATTACACACGTACACACGCACACCACTATACAAATTATGAAATCAAATTTTGTTTTTATTAACATAAATCATCGAATTACCTTTAAAAGTAATGTTAATAATCTTTTTATAAGTTTCAAATGTGTTGTGACACCATTTGAATGCACAAACCGTCATAATTACCTATTTATATTTTAAGAGTTGCGTACGTTCGTGCAGTACAATGACTTGTACATTACGGAACGGTTCCGGTGTAAGCTCCATTAGGCTCCAATTGAAATGCCTCACTTTTTGTGCGTGAACTTACCTTCTATACGTTATTATTCTAAGCTTGCAAGCTTTAAATCTATTCATTCTGATGTTAACACATTAAACTATTTTTTATGGATTTTATCGCCTTTGTATTTGATTGCCCGACGTTTCGAACACTTTACAGCGTTCATGGTTAAGGGCAGTAATCAAAAATTAAATACAAACGCAATAAAATCAGTAAAAATAGTTTTAGTTACTTAGTTTGTTTCTTAACTTTCCTTTAATTGCATTATAATTCATTCTGAAAAATGACTTTTTTTAAATCAAGAAAGATTGTGGTATTTATTTTGAATAATGTGCTTAGGTCTATAAAAAATGAAAAAAGTATGCTTAGATTTTGGAAGTCTGAAAATTATCACACTAGTGTCTTTGACCACAAATTATTTTTTTTATATTGACGTTTAATAAATCATACTTTCTACTGATTCTCAATAACTTAACTACAAACCTATAATGTAAGGAAGTCCTCGCGACACCGTCTCAATCATCGATCATCACATTAGTAACACATAGAGACACTGCAATAGAAATACATAGTTTTAAATTAATACTCTGTTTGCAACTTATTAACTTGTAGCTGTGATGTATGCGTGAATAAATTAAATGAAATTATTTTAAGATATTTATATTTGTATCGATTTTAATTTCGAAAGTTTGCCAGTATTAAATTAAGATTTGGTGCGGCTAATTTTGGGCCTTAGATTGATTTTATTATTCGTAATTCAGTCTATGAATATTTTTATTTAGGTTTTCGTATAAATACCTATACCTCTATAACTAGTGTTGAAGTCCCGCTTGGCAATAAAATAATAAGATCTACTTATTTTACTAATCATTTCATCATCTTGCTCTTATCCCAATTACTTGGGGTCGACGCAATATGTCATCTGTTTTGACATATTGCAAAAAGTTTCGGCAATGACTTTTATGACCGGCCGCCTGCCTGACGTCAACCCTCTTTGGGAATGTAATCGTTGACCCAAATGGTACCAGATGGAGTTGGTCCGGGTCAATCTAGGGCTCTTAGTCATCTTTTACGACACACTTTTACGATACTTATTTTACTAATATACTTATATATCCATATTTATTTAAATTTAATAAAACTATTATTAAAATGCTGTGACAAGTTTTAAAAAATATTTTTTTTTCTGAATTTTGTTTAAGACAAAAATTTTTAAATTTTTTCAAAACAATCAATTCGGCTCATATCTTACTGTTGAGCTTGAGCCTTCATTATAATATTAGAGAAATTTACCTACTATAGCGCACTGATCAGACGAGTTGGTATAGAGGTTTCATTTAAAAGATACCCGGTACTAAGAACACAATTACATCTAGACTTGGCACAAGAATTTGTGGTTCACACAAAGTGAGACCCACGAGACGGTAGGTCAATTCTTATCCACTACGCCCTATGTTCAGTCAAGTTTATGGAGAAGTATATTATAATCCCACAAACAGCACACCAAAATGAGGTTAACTAATAGATGGACCATCACTCTCTCAATCAAAATAGATGGTAGAGAAAGTCTCGCAGCAATACAACTTGTTCTTCTTTATTAATCTTTAATATTTAAAATTTATTACAGTAATAAAATATTAAAATTCAACCTTACATTTTGTCTATAGAATACTGATGCTTTTTTATTCTAACCCATGCCTTTTTATGCTTGCTCTTATCTAAAGTGCTTTTTCATCTTAATCTTAAATGATTTTTTATCCTAGCCAATGTTTGTTTATTCTAGGTCCTGAAAATAGAATTTATTCAAAATTATTTTCGATATTTACCTATAAGCAATTTAAGTATTATTATTTGAAATTATTTATTTTAAAGCGTGCAATGATTAATTTTGTGAAATTTATTAATTAATTACAAAAAATACGTTACAGCTACAATTTGTAAGTTGCAATAATTAATTTCATTTCCCACTTCGAATAAATAATTAAAATATATAATTATTAATATTGCTTTATTTTGTAAATACATTTTGTAAGGTATATTTACGTGTTTACTAATAAATAGACATATTTTGAAAATATGTTTTGTCAATTGTGCTGTGAGATGGCTCGAATTCAATTGTTGCTTTTGAAAATACACTAATTTCAATTTCAAAGAAAAAATTTGGAACAAAAACACATGAAATTCTGTAAAATTTAGTTAAAAAATTATAAAAAAAAATGTATTCTCGATTGGCGCGAAAGTAAAAAACAACAATTGAATTTCAGCAAAAACGATTGATAAAAAAAACTTTAATTGTAAGTTAAAATTTGTAATATATAGTTAATAAATATTGTAGTTAAAAATACAAAATATATAATTATAAAATGAATATAATTTTCCATGGAATTCATTAAACTATAAGCAGGACCGTTCGGTAATAGTTTTAAAAACTTTTTTTTACATAATCGATGTATCAGAGATTTGATTGCAATATGAATTGTTTTTGCCATTTTTCTACAATATACCTAATAAGCTTGTGAAAAGGATGGAGACTGTAATTTTTCAACAGTTGTAATTAAAAATTATTCATTAAAATATATAGATAAATCTATTGACAGAAATATAATTGTTTTTCTTTCAACACTTCTAAAAACTTGCGTAAACCTTGGCATAAATATAAACTTGCAGATATTTATTTAAATAATGATACTACAATGGTTTTGGGTAACTTTGAGTTGTTTTTTTTATCTTTGACCTTTGAACAAAGTTGTGAAAAGATTTATTATTAATACATTTTGTTATTGCAACATTTTATTTAAGATTATTTTGCAAATTACCCGCCTTTTCCGTAATGATGTTAGAAGTGCTCTGAATTGAAATCTTAATTAAATACACAAAACTTATTGTAAACAACTGTATTTTGGTGTTTATTAAATATTAATTTAGACGTCATTTTTTAATAAAATATATAATTTAATTTTACCCAATCCTTAAAATATTCGAATAACAAAGATATTATCTTGAAAAATATATATTCAAATTTACCCAAAACTCATGATAACTTGGAGCTTTTTGGGCAAATTGTGGGGAATTTCCCTCGTAAATTTATTGTACCTATTACAAAAATAAAGCAACTCAAAAGAACACTGTTTATTCAATGAAACAAAGGTGCAATAAATATAAAAATAAGAACGTAATATTACAAATATTGTAAAAGAATATTAAAATTATCTAAATGGTCGTTAAAGATTATATTTAATGGTTCTTTTGATAGTTTATTCCATAGTTCAATTGCTAATACAATAAAGAAGCAATGTCATATGTATTAATAGTCCAACACTCCTAGAAGCGAGTGTGTGCGTCGAGTCTTCACTGCAATCACGATTGCGGCAAACCGAAGTTGGTCCTTCCGCGAGACTGTGTAAAGGTGGGTAATAAGCAGCTACTAAGTGAAGCAATCAACAAATATTGTATTTAATTCTGTCTGATTAATATGTGTTAATTTCAGCGTGGTGACGTAGTAAGAATACAATTTACCATATCCGGGACTGTGACTAGGGTTTCCATCATGACTCTCATAATGGAGATCCTAGTCCAACAGAAAATACATATATGGGCTGATAGAGAAAAGAAGAACTTATCATTGACATATGCTCGGTCAAAACCATTTATACATATGAATACGAGGCATGCCTTTTAAGTTTTGTCGTTTGAAGAAAAAAACACAACTAGAACCTTATAGTACTTTTTATTGTTTTTCAAAGTATTCACCACGTAGCTTAATACACTTTTCCATTCGCTCAAACCAAATGGCTGACTTGAAAGCGTCGACTGCTTCTTCACCGGACTGGAACCTTTGACCACGAAGACTTTTCTTAATTTTAGGAAATGTAAAGAAATCGTTAGGGCTTAGGTCAGGACTGTATGGAGGATGGTCAACAATTTCTACTTTTTCCTGCTTCAAATACTCAATCGTTTGACGAGCGCTGTGTGAGCTTGCGTTGTCGTGGTGCAGGATGATGCGTCGCTTTGAGTTAGAAGTTCGGCGATGACTTGTGGTAAACAAACTGTGGTATATATATATATATATATATATATATATATATATATATATATATATATATATATATATATATATATATATATATTATATATATATATATATATATTATATATGTGTGTGTGGTAGAGTGGTATACCACTCTGCGTTAACCGTTCTACGATCTTCAAGTGCAATAGTCGCAACATGGCCGGTTTTTCCAACGAACGTGGCCACCATCTTCTTTGAAGTGCTTCGAGAACGAACAACTTTAGTCGGCTTTGGCTCGTCTTGAAAGACCCAGATTGTAGATTGTTGTTTGTAATCAGGATCGTGGGCATAGATCCAAGATTCGTCATCACTGATGATGTCGTAGACGTGATTTGACTCTCCTCGGTTGAACCTTTGCAGAGTTTTCTTACACCATCTGACGTGGGCCACCTTATGATGGTCGGAAAGCAGATGCGGTATCCAACGGCAAACTAGCTTACTCACACCAAGCGCTTCATGCATGCTATGATCTTCTGAATGGTTGTCCCTGTGATGCCTAATAGAGCCTCTATCTCTCGATATGTCACATGACGATCTTCGAGAATTAGTTGTCTCACAGCAATGATATTATCTTCAGTGAAGGCGGAATTTGGGAGTCCTTCGCGAAATGTATGTCCACGCTGGAATTCTAAATACCAGCGTGCGACAGTCCACAGACATGGGGCTTCATCACTGAACACAGATGTTAGCACTTCAAAATACTGATGCCGTGTCAGGCCTCTTCTAAAATTGTATAAAATTATTGCACGAACATTTTTCTTAGAAAGATTCATTTTCGTACGTAACCTGACAAATTCCAATCGACGCTATGACTAAACAATAGCATTAATACTAATACTTTCAACTGTTTTGAGATTCAAAATTTAAACACATTCGAATATAGAACAGTTCCAAATTCAAAATTGCCGGGAAATATGGAAACGACAGAACTTAAAAGGCATGCCTAGTACATTACACTTTTCAGTGTTACCTAATACATATTTCTAAAAGTCACTATTATCTAAACTGGCAGCACACTCGTAATACCACAGAGCCATAGACACGACAATAAAAAAATGAAATCTAACATCTTTACTGTCACCATAAACTTATTTTACACAATTACTATATAACAAGGATGGTATCACTGGATATAATTGGTGGTTCTCCCAACACTAGACTCTGAGCGGACTAGATGTAAAGATTTGATATGTTTAGTCGTCTATGGTTCTCAAAGTTTTATAACTACTTGCTGTATAAACTGAAGCGTCATTGTCTGCTATAGAAATCACTGAATTCAATGTCTTCTTAGATTTTGTTGAGGTTTTGGCAACACAAGAACTTGCAGTCCGTTGGGAAAATGAAATATGTAAATATTAAAAAAATTAAAAAAAACTGCTTTTTGTTTATCATTAATTGCATACGGAATAAGAATTAATATAATTAATTCTTAGAATATATTCTTATAATTAATTCTAAGAATTAATATAATTAATTCTTATTCCGTATCTAAAATAGAAATAATATTATATAAAAGAAAATTAACATGAACATGGACAAGAAAGTCATGTCAAGTGCCCATATATCTACGTAGTCCAACTGGACTGTAGTCCTAACTAGGTAGATCCAATTTCATCAGCCGACGAATCCAACTCGGTTGGGCAGCGTTCGTGAAACTTAAGGGATCTTCTCGTCCAACGTACCTCAGTGTCTGAAAACACAGGTCTACGATCAACGTGTGTTACCAGTGATGACTTACCTACGGCACGTAAACATGATCCCTAAATGTAGGCCTCATAACCAAACTCAAAGTCGCTCAACGTTCTATGGAGCGGGCTATACTCGGGATTTCTCCGCGAGATAGAATCCAAAATACGGCAATCCGCAGAAGAACGGGTGTAACCGACATAGCCGGAGAATTAGCACGTTGAAATGCCAATGGGCAGGCCACATCGTTCGACGAACCGACAACCGCTAGGGAAGAAAGGTTCTCGAGTGGCGACCACGTATGGGACGACGCAGTGTAGTCCTCTAACTAGGAGGGCCGACGACCTGGTGAATGTTGCTAGGCGACGTTGGATGCAGTCGGCACAGGACTGAACTTTTTGGCGTAACGTAAGGGAGGCCTCTGACGTCTAGCAGTGGACGGCGATAAGCTGAAATGATGATGATGACGAAAGGCAAATTTGAAATAAAACTCTATGCCAACCCGTCTGACCAGCGTGGTATAGTAGGTCCATTCACCTCCCATTGTGGCAGAGGCTCAAGCCCTGCAATGGGACGTAAGTAGATAAGATGATGACGATTATAGTATATTGACTTACCTGCGGGGCTCTTGTCAATGTGGAGAACCTGGACACGAGCCCTGCATACCCTACTAAATACATATAATATGCAACGTGAACAGTAACTCAAAGGAAAAAAGCTGAAAAAGCCCGAGGCCAGTGGAATATATGAATAGGGGATACTGTTGTAATTGTTACTCTTGACGCAGCCAGTGTTATAATTTTCCCAGGAGATTGATATTTATTCTCCTGTCCTGATGATTACAATAAATAAATGAAGACTTTTTTATTTCCCTATACAAACGATGCTGAGTTTAACTCCCGACATTGAATTTCGAGAAATCCTTTCTTGTTAAATCTTTATGTCACAAAAAGAAACAATTGTCCATAACTTCTGCTTGGCGTTAATTAACCGGTGAACAAGGTTTTTATATTAATAACACAAGAATAACTTATTACAAAGGTTAATTAATAAAAAGTTCTATTTTAGGCAATTCTCAAGGTAGATCATTGCTTTTACGTACGAGATTAAGACTATTGCGTATAAAAAGGGGTTGATTGGTGTCACAAAAGCTTGAAAACCTGTGACCTGAAGGTGTCACGTACGTAATTGTCGTACTATCAGATTATTCGCCCACCAAGTATTTTGTATGCTAAACTAGTTTAGTTGAATGAGGTGCAACGCGAAACGCTCAACAGATGTACTTACGATAACAGTAAGGACCACAGTCAACGGATAGATTAACGAGACAGATTTAAAACTGGTATACTCATTCATACTTTTAATATAAGACGCTATTCATAAACAGTAATATTTTTAGTGGTACGTAGATAAAAAAATATTTTACTCTTCTTTTACATTTTTACAAATTGAATTCATGAATAAAATTAATTACCAACAGCTTTTTAATTTTCATTAAATTTACTCTTTCTTTTTTTGTAAAATACAACATCATGTCATCATAATTCATATCTAAATTATTCGGGGTCTACGCAATTTGTACTCCACTGTATCTCTTTTATGATATCCACGAATAATATAAGGGTTGGACGGACCTTGTAGCACCTCGAGAAAATTTCCGTGTGATCAGGCATTTCTGCCATGTTCCATGTCTTTCGCTTTGTATAGAGGGGAAGTGGAATCCTTTCAAATCCTCATGTTTTTAATCTTAAAGATATGTCATAACATAAACGTATCATCAACGTTTCACCAATTAGTTTTTTTGGTTTATGGCGTAATAACTAAGACGTTACCTTACCTTTATCTTAACTTATCTTAGTTGGCTTAAAAGCGAAGCCATTAATGAAGCTTCAAAGCCAAACCTTTATTTTTTAATTTCATTTCATTTAAAGTTATATATTGTTCATCATGGTATCTTTTGAGAATTTTGGTGAAAATAACAACATTTGCAAAGCACTTTTATATCAAACTCACTACACCCCAGTAGTTCCTCCGCATCACATTACATATAATACCATTTTTTTTTAATATAACTCCTTGAAATACTATATAATGAATATGATATAAGCACCACATAACACTTAGCCTTTCTCACTAAAACACCACCAATTAGCCTTGTCTTCACTCTACCAGAGATTCCTTAAAGGTATTTAATGTTCTAATAAAAACCTGACTGCAAAATATCGTGTGTAGTAAAAATGTTTCGTGCACAAAGGTTTTATGGCACCTAGAAGTGACCAAGCGTGATGATGGCCAGATAGGGGTTATCGGACGTGACCGAGGCGCGGCCATACCTCAAGTATATTTGCAAGTGTTTGCAACTTGACTTATAGTTTATTATTTATATAAACAATAACTAAATGACCGCCATTTTGTAGATTAAAAAAAAACTAATATCAGAATTTTTGGAAATTGATCGATATTTTAAATAAAAGTACGGATTTTATCGAGCTTGTATTTGATTTTTAATTGCTCGACGTTTCGAACACTTTGCAGCGTTCATGACCAGGGGCGGACTAAGATGTCTCACGTCCAATAAGTCATCGTTATTACAGATATTTATAATTATCTACCCGATACAGAAAATTAGTTATTAAATATTGACCCACATTTTGATACAAATTTATTGCCAGTGTAAGAAAATGATGCTATATGAAAAAAAATTATTGTTTATGGTTAGTAATTATTTAACATTAAAATTAATAGTAATTATATTTAAAACCTAACAAATCTAGTATACTACCACCGGATCGGAACACGGCCACACTGAGAAAGACGCGGCAAAGCTGCAAAGTGTTCGAAACGTCGGGCAATCAAAAAGCAAATACAAGCGCGATAAAATCCGTAAATTAGTCTTATTTAAAATATGTAATACTGGCGTAAACGTCAGAAATCATTATTCGATCGATACCTACTCTAAATACCCTCTTTTCGTCCTTAGTACATTTGTAAAATAATTGCATAATATTTGCAATAATTTTACGCCTAACCACTTACCTGAACTCAACGTCAATTCTTCTTGAGAACATAATTCTTCTCTGAAAAAATGAATATTTTAGGGGAAGCCTAAAAATGCCATTAGGAAAAGATCAGAAGCGCCAGATTGTCTTGGTATGGACGTGTGAAGAGGAGGGATGAAAACCATATGACAAAGAGGGTTACCAATATGATTGTGGATGGATGTAAATAGATGTGGAGATGTGGGCAGAAGACGTGGGAGACCCAAAAAAAAATGAATGCATTATGCGTATGAAAACCGTGAATGCAGATATGACGGCTGATAAGAGGCTATGGAAGATAAGAACGAAAGAAAGAAAGAAAAGAATAATGGTAGGACTACACTGTTGACAATTGTCTGTCTACAGCTGCGTGCTGGTCCCTCCGGGGTAGTACCACACTCTCGCGGAAAATCGACGTCTGAGTAGTAGCAATTTGTTACTGCGCTTCGTTCGGTGAGTGAGAGAGCCAGCAGCCCAACTTTCTAAGAGTGTTTGCGTGTGGGGAGTTTTAGTAATACCTTTAGTATCACCAAACCTCATTTCACGCATTTACATTCCCTTCACTTTGTTCGCGGTAGGCAGCGGCCTTGTCAAGGTCCACGAACGGTAACAACACTTACCACCAGGTGTACTGTTTGCTCGTCTGCATGTTGCGCCGACCCTACTTATCGTGGTATGAGGGCAAGCAAATGATGATCAGAAGGCAGTAAATGCAGTCAGTCCAAATCGATCTAAAGTTCTTCATCTCGGCCCATATACGTCCCACTATTGGGCTCGGGCCTCCTCCATAATGGAAGGGTAATTGACCTATTATACCACGCTGGTTAGACGTGTTGATATAGGGTTTTATTTCAAGTTTTCCTTCTCTCGCATAGATGTTGTATGCGTTTTATATCCCTTAGTCGTCTCGTACGATCACCCACGGGTAAGATAGGGGGTGGTGAATTGTATTCTTACTCCGTCACCACACGGAAAAGTTCTTAAATGTAACTACAGTAAAGTAAGCTTATTTGTATTAGTCACTATCGCACAGCAATTTTATCATTATTATACAGAAATATATTTAAAACAACAATATCGCAGACGGCAAGGCGTTGTGACAGCGGTGGACAATAAGGGAATGTTAAGTACTTAGATTCATTTATTATGCTTTACTCGTAACAACATAAATTATGATAAAAACAACATACTACCTTGCACTTGCAACTAAAATTTACATTACATCGTAATATTATGTAAAGATGTTTTACAAACGATATCAAAAACATTCTTTTTAATAATAATATTTTTATAAGGTTGTCGCCGTTTGGTGGGTTAGAATGTAATTCTCCACCCTCTGACTTGCCTGTGGGTTTCGTAAAAGATGATTAAGCAATAGAATAAGTAGCAGTAAGTAGAAAAGTAGAATTTTCTGTGTGGTGACAGAGTAAGAATACAATTCACCACTCCCTATCTTGCCCGTGGATGTCGTAAGAGACGACTATGGGATATAATATGCACATAACATTTGTGCAAGAAAAGGAAAACTCGAAATGAAACTCTACACCAACATATCTGACCGGCATAGTAGGTCAAATTCCCTCCCATTGTGGAGGAAGCCCGAGCCCAACAATGTGACGTATGTGGGCCGCGATGATGATGATTATGAAGTAGAAGTTCGAAATAAAACCTATACCAACACGTTTGATCAGCCTGATATGTCAAATTCCCTTTCACAAGGGCAGAGGCTTGAAACTCAGCAGCGGATGTAAAGTGGGATAATATTGAGCATGATTGATGCATTAAGGTTGCTATATGCCAATAGCTGGAGCATTTTAAGCTCGGTGTGGGCCCTGGGTTAGACAGAAAATAAGGGCCTATAGGAAAAAAATTAAAGAGGTTAAGTAATAGGTAATACACACAATTTTACGCTTTTTATTTATTATGGGTAATTATTACATCACGGATCTCTCTGCTCAAACCTAAGTTCCTCTTATTGTAAATTCGATACAAGTTAGCACCCGCTATTGCGGTGGTAATTGTTAAAAGCGTAAAACCCAATACAGTGGATTTCGGTTATAACGACGGCGGAGGAACCACTGTAATATCGGCGCTATATCCGGAATTCTCTATATCCGAAATAATTCTATTAACATTTTTTCTTTAACAGTAAATGTACGTCTAAGAACCATGTCCATAAGTTTAAGCAACACTGTTTACTCACTGGAAATTGGCTAAGTAACTTACTCATAATTTTAACTGCGTACACATACTAAATAACCCTACACACAAACAAAGCAGCATTCGCAGATGGTCAAATACCATCTTCAAATGTAAACAAAGGATAACCCTACAGACAAACAAGGCATTTGACCATCTGCGAATGTGAATAAAAGATAAGAAAGCTTAGATAGTTAAAGGTTATGAATGAGTCTTTGAGCCTTTGCCGACTCAGTCACAACATCCGCAAGCAATTTCTAGGAATCTGTCTCAAATAGTTCATAAAAACAAGTCGGTATACTCGAATTCGACGTTATATCCGGAGTCGCTCTTGCCTAATGTATCCTACAAAAGGATACTTTAAATTCTAGGTACGTAAGTTCGGCGTCGCTATAACCGAAAAGTCGTTACAACTGAGGATAAATGAAATCCACTGTACTTCTTAGGGACTTTTGTAAATACATATCATTTCATAAGTACAATAAGAGTAGAATAAAAAAAATTTAGTTCGACTAATGGCTTGCCATCCAGCCCAGAGTAGAATAATACCTCAACGCGTTGGGTTACAAAATCAGGTAAAGGTACCAAGATAGTTGATTGTTTAGACATAAATATTCTCATTAGTACTATCAGATCGACTGCTTACACCTCTCCCACTAAAGAATTTAAGATTTAAAATTTACAAATACAAAATGTGACCGTATTATATCCATTTCGTCTGCCTACTTTGGCGTATGAACATCCATCACTCATCCATCCATCTCTCCTCTTCCAAGAGGCTCGAGCTAGGAGGAAAATTGACCTACTATACAATGCTGGTCAGATGTCTTGGCATAGGGTTTTATGTTGAATATTCTTTCTCTTTCATAGATGTTATCTGCGTAATAAATCCCTTAGTAGGCTTTTACGATATCCACAGGAAAGATAGAGAGTGGTGAATTCTATTTTTACTCCGTCACCGCACGGAATAAGAAGATATAAAATATTGAAAAATAAGAACCATTCTCATTTTTCTCTTATTTTCTCAATTATTTGGTGTCGAATCAATATGTACTCTTCTTTCATAGTACATACGACAAGCAAGCAAGCAGTTTTGGCAATAGTGTTTTGACGGGCTACCTGCCTGACGTCGACTCTTGTAATTGTTAACCAGATGGCATTAAATGGAATAAGTCTAGATCGATGTAGCACCCTTAGTCGTCTTTTACGACACCCACGACCAATTTCAATGTTGCTAATAATAATAGTAACCACACAGCAATAATTAGGAATTAGAATAAGTTAATCATTTTATAAATTTTGTGATACGTTTTTCAATCCAAACTTTGTATGCTCAGTTAATATATTTAAAAGAGCCGAAACAATACTTTCCTTAACTCAGATGTCAATTATAAATTCGGCGTGAAAAGGAATTTGCGGTATTTCGATTCTCACCGCGAAGAAAATAAATCGAAAAAATATACCTAACAAGCTAGAGTGGGCCATTATAATTAACTGTTACGTTTATTTGATTATGCGGTCCTTATCTCTCTTGGTAGAATTTTGTATATTTATCTCGCTCACTCCTGGCCAAAGTGTTGCCACAAATCACTTGAGACAATGAAAGGACAGTCGGCTGTTGAATCAAGGATTTAAACAGTTTGGATAGTCTTTATATTTATAGTTTGTTGTTCAATTTAATCCGTGTGGTGACGGAGTAAGAATACAATTTACTAGCTTCTATCTTGCCCGTGGGTGTCGTAAATATAACTAAGTGATATAATATACTCACACCCCACACATCTAGGCAAGAGAAGGAAAGCTCCAAATGCAACCCTGTACTAACACGTCTGAATAGCCTGGTATAGTAGGTCAATTTCACTCCCATAGTGGAGGAGACTGGAGCCCAATAGAGGGCCCAATAGGCTGAGAAGAAGAAAGATCAATTTATTCGAAACCAATGCATGCATGCTCGCATATTCTCCCGCGATTAAAGATACTGTAAAGTATGCCAAATATATATATATATATATTTATACATATATATATATACATATATATATATATCGATATCGACATCATTATCTTCATCTAATCACCGTTCATATATGTCTCACTGTTGGATACAAGCCGCCTCCAAAATAGGAGGAAAATTAACCTACTATGAAACGCCGATCACACAGGTTTATATAAGGTTTTATTTCGAGATTTCCTTTCTAAGTCAACTAAAGAATCACAATCATCGTCATCCTTCATCTTATCTCAATCATCATTCATCATCATTTCAACTCATATAAGTCCCACTGTTGGGCTCAAGCCTCCTCCACAGTAGGAGTGAAATTGACCTTACCATGCTATTCAGACAGGTTGGTAATAGGGTTTTATTTCAAGGTTTCCTTCTCTTGCATAGATATTATATGCGTATTATATCCCTTAGTCGTCTTTCTCATAATAAATTTATTTGGTATTTCGTCTCACTGAGAAGGTCCGTCCGACCATAAACTCCGCGCACTTGTAATTTTTTTTAAATATCTTTTTCACAAATTCATATATAATGTATTTCATAATTTGTTCTTCTGAGTCTAGATTTAATTTATGTCTGTTTATTATGTTTGTGAAATCCTCACAATACAAGGATTAGTTCCTTAGCACTAGATGTTGTCTAATTAAAGCCATGAGTGTTGACTTATTAAAAAAAAATATTAGCTCCAGTGTGTAGCTATTCGAAATATAACATAATTTATCTTAAATATAATGTAAAATATTATGACTGGACTTGCCATCATAAGCGGCACTTGATTATTAAACTATAACATACCCAATAAATTAAGTTTCTTATCCAAATTCTAAATGGTCGCGTTATCAAAGGTTAGCAATTTCTGCCGCTTGAGAACAATTAATCCCCAGCCTTCAACGTAGTGACTAAGCGCACCTCTATTTATCACCATTAATGAATCAAAATCAATTCACAAAGAATGTTCGAAATACTTCTGTATCAGGTGCACATTCTAGAAACCAAAACCCAGGATTGTACCTTTACTGCATAATTTAATGGGCATCGCTATGATTTTTGTCATATGACTTGTTTAATTGCTTTAAGCTATCAAGAGGTACCATTATTTAAATGTGTATTATACAAACAGGATGTATCAGGGTATGGGGCAATTGGTCAAACGGGAGTTAGGGTGGTAGAAACCCATGAAAAAAATTTGAAGAAAAATATCGATTCGTTAATATCGATTCGTAAATTTTCGCAATAAATTGTATCAATAACCTAAAAAAGAGATTTTTTTTGCGTTTAATTATTTACAAGAGTACCTATGTAGTGATTGAATATGAAATCAATTTCATTGTGAGATATCCATCTGTTTTTATTACAACGCAATGATACTTTTTGTGTATATGATCGTTTTAGCTCGAGAAGAACGTACATTCAAAAATTTAAAATTTGGCTGTTGGTGTCAATTATGTTCATGTATGAGCTTTTTTTAAGGGAAAAAAACGCGTTCATTGTATGGGAGCCCACCCCCCTTAAATATTTATTTTATTTTGTTTTTAGTATTTGTTGTTATAGCGGCAACAAAAATATATAATTTGTAAAAATTTCAACTGTTTAGCTATCGCGGTTCTTGAGGTAGAGCCTGGTGATAGACTAACGGACGGACAGACAGCGAAGTGTTAGTAATAGGGTCCCGTTTTTACCCTTTGGGTACGGAACCCTAAAAAGGATTTCATTAATTTTAAAATTCAAAAAAAATGTATTTCATCATTATCCCATTACCGGAATAAGCTTAAAATTTGTGTTTTATGAGTAAAACTAGCAACCCGCCCTCGCTTCGCTTCGGTTTAGTGTTGCCCAAAAAAGTCTTGGTCTTGCGGTCTTGGTCTTGGTCTTGCGAGAAATGCGAGACCGAGACCAAGACCAAGACCGCTTAATTTTTGCAAGACCAAGACCAAGACTGGCCCTGCAAGACTTGAGCAAGACCAAGACTGGGCCTGCAAGAGTCTCGCGGTCTTGCATTTAATTCAAATCACCATTTCAGCTTATATACGGTTGAGCTCGTGTCTTCTACATAACAGGAGGAGAATCGGCCGTGGCCGGAGGGGAATCGCCACGGTGATCGGCCGTGTTGTTACAGGTCATACATGTCAAGTTTTCTTTCTCTTGCACCGATGTTATATATTATAGCCCTTAGTCGTGGGTTCGCAGTCACGGGTAAAATAGGGGGTGATGAATTATATTCTTACTCCGTCACTACACGGCAAGTCAAATCAGTCTTGAGATATCCATCTATTGGCCACTCAATTCCCAATGTTGGTGTTGACTTTTCAGAATTACTCTTCGGAAAGGCTTAAGGACAAAAATACCGTAATCATGAGAGTGCTCTTGCCCATTATACATATTTATATATCCGTTTATTCATTAGCCCAACGACGTTCACTGTTGGACATAGAAATATGCCTACAATTAATCTATATAAATGTCCATGTAGGGACAGAGTACGATCACCATCAGGCAGTACATGAAGCGTTGCTCCCAGCGCTATTTTGCCTCTGCCACGACTCACCCCAATCCACTAGTGGTTGGGGCGGTAAACTACGTCCCCTCAAAAATATCCGCGGTCCGACGTCCTCGTCATCTTCTTGAAGAAGAAGATGACGCTATTATGATCGCCCAAGAAAGGACCTACACAGCTCGCGCAGCGATAACAGATAAAACTCCGCGGTATCGGCCTCGCCGTCGAGGTCGAAAACCGCGCCGCGTAAAAGTCATTAACCTAAACTTGGCCACGCCCACTTTGCTCTCAGCGACGTCCCGAGCCGAGGTCCGTTCCCCACAGGGGGGAGCCCTCGGGCGATGTTCGCTTAACTTACTTACCGGGTTGAGAGCCATCAGCGCTCACCCATTGACCGCGTTAAGCTGTCAAGGTCATCTGCGACCAACAGCTACACACACACAAAAAGAAAAGACAGAGTACAAATATAATTCACCACTCTCTTACCCGTGGATGTCGTATCAAATCGGATCGGGCAATGGTGTTAGGAACCCATGAAAAAAAATTGAAATAAAAATATCGATTCGTTAATGAATTGAGAGACATGTAAGTTCTCAATTTTGTCATCGTTTTTTCGTGTAAATTGATTAAAATGTATAAAGGAATGATACTTAATCTACAACATATTCGTATTTTGTTAAATGTTCATTAGAATTTGAATAAATCAATGATTACGTTTGCATAAGCAAGACAAACTTCGCTTTAACATACATCAGCTGATCGGCCGATGACCGTTGATGAGTCGCCTTTGTACCTACGTAACCATTGAAAGGTTCGCGCAAATCTAATACCTATTTATACTGTCGAAATTTTACATGCTTACATATATCCTGTCTGTACATACCTACATAATACATAAAATTTAAGGCGTAAACTCTTAGACACACATTTTTGTAATCACTATAACTTTTACGTTATATTGTTTTTGTGTAATATACATTCTAATTATGATCTATGACTGTTGAACTACAACATACATGAACAGTTGTCCCATAACCTGATACACCCTGTGTATATAACATATGTGCAAGAGAAGTGAAACTAGAAAGAAAACCCTGTACCAACATGTCTGACCAGCGTGGTATAGTAGATCAATTTTCCTCTTACTGGAAGGAAGCTTAAGCCCAGCAGTGGCACTTTTATGAGCTGTGACGATGACGACGAATATCATACATTTTACAAGTATTAAAACCATAAAATTTTAAATCAGTTTTATATGTTCTTGAATAAATAGTATATTAAGAGCTACATGGATCCAGCGGCCAAAGTATTTATATAGGCAATAGAGCAACAGGTTTTTTCAAGTATCCAGAGTATCAGTAACTAAACTGGAAATACAATAGATACATACCACTTAACTTGAAGGGAAATATAAACAATCACATTATTTGTAAAATATCGCATTGATTATAAAATGACATAAAATTTATTGTATCAACTGCCTCGTGTGGTGACGTCTTAAGAAAATAGGGTCGAAAGTCCTGTGATAAGAGTAGTAACGCTGTCTAATGGAACATCAGGGGAATAGAAGAGTAATTTTCTCCAGTGGTAAGTATTGTATTCAATAGTGAACTATAGGCTAGCAGATGGATAGATAGGATAGGATATTTGATTAATTTAGTTGGATTTTTCATTGCCATGATAAATTACTGTTACGTTATTCTAACTGCAAAACTTTGCAAGACTCTTGCTGCAATACCAAGACTCGGGTGCGCAAGACCAAGACCAAGACCAAGACTCGGGTGTGCAAGACCAAGACCAAGACGAGACCAGGTGTGATGTTGCAAGACCAAGACCAAGACCGGTCCAAGTCTCGTCTTGGTCTTGCATTTGGGCAACGCTACTTCGGTTATAGGTTATAGTCGTTTTACCCGCGTAGTTCCTGTTGCCGTGAGAATACCGGGATAAAATGAAGCCTAGTTTACGCCCTGATATTATAGCTTTCCATTAGTGAAAGAATTTTTGAAATCGGTCCAGCCGTTTTGAAGATTACCCGGAACAAACAGACAGACAGACAGACAGACAAAAATTTTTTAATTGCTATTTTAGGCATAGGTGTCGTGCAAATAACCATGTGAGCATGAAAAAAGCCTATTATTTTGACATTACAAACAGACACTCCAATTTTATTTATTGGTATAGATTTGTGTTCAATTCGCAAGAATACCATGCAAATTAAAAAAAAATAAAAGGCAACAAACAATTTTAAAATTCATGTTTTAACTTTGAAATAAATGAAAACCGATTAGAATGAACATGAATATTTGTTGCATGAAATCGAAAAGCAGGCAAACTGAGTTCCTTGGACAATTTAGTGTTAATAACAGTAAAAAAATATTTGACAAATAATATAAATACGTGGATTTAAATATATGTATCATTTATATATAGAGTGTGGCCTTGTAATATTTCCAGTTGGGCAGCGTTCGGGAAACTTAAGAGGATCTTCTCGTCCAACATATCGCAGTATCTGAAAACAGGTCTACGATCAGTGTGTGTTACCAGTGATGACTTACGGCACGAAGACGTGGTATCTAAGTGCAGGCCTCATAACGAGGCTCAAAGTCGCTCAGCATGCCATGGAGCGGGCTATGCTCGGGATTTCTCAGCGAGATAGAATCCGTAATATGGAAATCCGCAGAAGAACGGGTGTAACCGAAACTGTAACATAAAACGAAGAATTAGCACGCTGAAGTAGCAATGGGTAGGCCACATCGCTCGACGAACCGACAACCGCTGGGGAAGAAAGGGTCTCGAGTGGGAATCACGTATCGGACGATGCAGTGTAGGACGCCCCTCCCACTAGGTGGACCGACGACCTAGTAAAAGTTGCTGAGCGTCGTTGGATGCAGGCGGCACAAGACCACACTCTGTGGCGTAACATGAGAGAGGCCTACGATCAGTAGTGGACGGCGTTAGGCTGAAATGAATGAATAAATATTTCCGCGGGAAGTAAATAAATGTAAAGGACCTATTTCTTTCTTTCTTTGTCAATATAATTGAAGCACCAATCCCAGAAAGGAGTAAATAACTGTCAATAGATATTGAGATATGAAATTAGACAAAATATGGGTACGTCACGTTTCAGAGTCGTGATGTGTCGCCCGAGATCAGTCACGAAGCAACGTGACGAAACTTCTCCTCAATTGTAATATTTGTTTTACGTGAGATGGTGTTGTGATTGCTTGTATCTTACGACACCATAAGAAGTGTATATTCCATAGTTCTGTGTGGTGATGAAGTAAGAATACAATTCACCACTCCCTATCTTGCCCGTAGTTATTACAAAAGACGAATAAGGCATATGCAACACAAATAAGATTTTTTTTTATTATAACGATTTATTTATAACGAGCAAGCAGCACACCTGATGGTAAGTGATGCTGCTGCACATTGACCTTTGCCCCATGGATCAGGGGCACAGCCAGGTCATTGCCTTCCGTCAAGAAAATACTTTTCTTAAACCTCGTTTAAAGAAGGACATGTCATAGCGCTCGGGAAACACAGCAGCAGGTAGTTCATTCCAGAGCTTGCACGTACGTGAGAGAAATGATGGCTGGAAACGTACAGTTGAAGACAGTTTCCAGGTGAAATAGATGAATCCTGCTACGATGTAGAGTAGTATGTTGGTAGAATGGTGATGGTGGTACCAAGTCAAACAGTTTCTCGGAGCACTCTCCGTGATAGAGTCGATAGAGTACACAGAGTGACCCAAAATCTCTCCGCCGCTCCAGCGACTTCAATCTGTCCGTAAGGTTGGGATCCCCGACAATTTGAACAGCACTTCGAAATTAAACTGTATACTAACACGTCTGAATAGCATCGTATTGTGGGTCAGTTTCTATCCTGTTGTGGAGGCGTCCCGATCACAACAATGGGTCGTACATGAGCTGAAATGATGAATGAAGATAGATGGACATTATTCTAATATGTATTTCTAATGTAAATAATTTTAATTTAAACGAAAATGTATCCTTACTCTGTCACTACACAGAAAATAATTTTAACAATAAAAACTGACTTCAACTAGATCAAATTGAAATGGGACTAGAGCTTTCAAATAAAAAAATAAAATTATCAAACTTGGTACATCCAACCGAAAGTTTTGAGATAACAATCATAAAAAATTCTGTAATTTCTATGGCAAAGCAGTTTGAAAGTATTTCTTAAAGACAATAGGAAACGTTGTGGTAGGAAAGTAGATGAAGTGACAAATTTTGAGAAAGGTATGTTAGTTGGTTTGATCATGTAAGAGAATGAATGAAGGGAGACTAACAAAGAATTTAAAGGGCGAATGTGAAGTATTGGAAGAAGAAAACCAAGGCAGATCTTCCATGATAAAATCGGGGACGTTATTAAGAAAGGCCAGGTTAGAAGTGCCCTTTTTTTGGGGGTGAGTTACGATCCGCGTACTCCTCGCTCCACTCCTTCCGGGGCGACAGAGGGGCGTAAGCATGCACACCCGCAACCGACCCGTGACACGTCGCCTTCGTCTTTGAGCCGACTACCGGAGCAGAGTGACTTATCGTCAGTGGTCGGCCAGACGGAATACCCCCTGAGGAGTACCCTCTCCTCGACTGACGTCCTCCCCTCGGTGAAGAAGGTTAAAAGTACTCTAAACCGAAGAACATGCATCAGGAGGTTAATGAATGTAGAGAAGGCGGACCCCTAAGAGGAAAGGGGCGTGAATCTATGTATGTATGTAATGGATTCAAAACCCACATGTAGTTATCTCGTTTAATCTCACAAAATTGTTTTAAACAATTCATTTATACAATACAAATCTCTTTATGTTATTTTATTTGTCACATAACCAACCATCGTCACTAATAATACATTCGTCACCGTCGGCGCCCGCCCGCGCAATTCAACAAATTCATATGTTTTTGCGTTCAACAAAATGTTTAAAGGATTTTGTACATTAGTACCTACTGCGTTTCTACCATAGAGAAATAAAACAAATAAACTTTAGGAATAAAATAAACTTTTCCATGTTAATTGATTGAATTAGGCGATACATAGCGGCAATCCATTTTTATTGTAATCTTAAAAATGGAAGGAAGGAAGGGAGACCCACCACTTTCTCGCGGTAATCAATATACCGCACACCACAATAGAAGGAGTACGGGATAGGATTAAGGTTTTCGATTGGGCGTCATACAGCTTTGATTGGTCACACAGCTTTGATCGACGTCACACATCCTTGATCGACGTCACACGATGTCACACAGCTTTGATCGACGTCACACATCCTTAATCGACGTCACACGGAGTCACACAGCTTTGAACGACGTCACACATCCTTGATCGACGTCACACGATGTCACACAGTTTTGATCGACGTCACACATCCTTGATCGACGTCACACGGAGTCACACAGCTTTGAACGATGTCACACATCCTTGATCGACGTCACACGATGTCACACAGCTTTGATCGACGTCACACATCCTTGATCGACGTCACACGGAGTCACACAGCTTTGAACGACGTCACACGGAGTCACACAGCTTTGAACGATGTCACACATCCTTGATCGACGTCACACGATGTCACACAGCTTTGATCGACGTCACACATCCTTGATCGACGTCACACGATGTCACACAGCTTTGATCGACGTCACACATCCTTGATCGACGTCACACGGAGTCACACAGCTTTGAACGACGTCACACGGAGTCACACAGCTTTGAACGACGTCACACATCCTTGATCGAGTGTCACACAGCTTTGTCACACAGGTTTATATCACACAGCTTTGATCGGCTTATCACACTTTTCCATGTGGTAGCTGAGTAAGAATACCATACACCACCCCTTTCTTACCCGTAGATGTCGTAAAATACGATTAAAGGATTCATTATCTCAATTTTTCTCCTGCTATAGAGGAGACTTGAGCCAAATTCACTGTCCCCAAGTTCTTCTGACTTATATGAGCTCAGATAATCAAAGTATATGATATCTATCAGGCGAGTAGAAGACTAATGTCTGTAAGCTTCAACTTCTTGATGAATGGCATCTGATGGCGGTTGACCGTAATCTCGCCGATATCACTTACTTACAATCTGTATCATCATCATCCGCCACAAAGTGCGGTCCTGTGCCGCCTGCACCCAACGTCGTGGTTGGAAACTGGCGGCACAATCTGTATATAGACCGTCAAACGAAGGAGACGATAAGGTTCGAAATAATAGGAAAATTGTGACTAAGAACAACCAATATCCGAAACAGATCTTAAATAATTATTTCTTAACCTGATATGAACAATATGGTCTTGTTTTTTTTTCAGGTTTTAATTTCATAGTGTTACCTATTTCCACAAGACTTTCACGTGTGTATTAAGCTTTAAAGATATTTTTATCTATGACTGCACGTATGCTGTTTTAACACAGAAAATAATGGTCATATTATGCAAGCGTGCCGTTTTAACTTGATTTTAAATTTTATCACGGGAAGTACCAGCTTTCAAATAAAAAAAGGATCATCAATATAGGTTCACCCAGTCGATAGTTCTGAAGTAACATATCATAAAGAAGAGCGTGCGTACAAAATACGCATGTCAGAAGTGAAACTTCTATGGTGCCACGTGTTTTCTGTCAATATAAAAAAAAAAATAAAAAAAATTAAAAATGGTACAAAATATTGGACGCTACTCGTTGCTAACGCTAGCGCTGGCCTGTAACAGGTATACTGCGCGCATGCGTTCGAGTGCACGCATTCACTCTCGCTCTGTCTCTTTCTATTCCCGTAGCGTTAAATGTTTAACGCAACCTTGTTAGAAGTTGCGTTATAAGTTTCACTTCACAAAATACAGTTGTATTGAGAACATCCCTTTTTTTAAGTCGGTTAAAACTAAGGTCTCGTTGTATAGAAACAACTCACCATCAGTCTGTAGGCAACTTAAACCTAAAGCTTTTTCGATCACCTGACAATTCAGCCCTGTTCGGTTACTCGTCCAAAAAAACTTAACATACGAGTTACCTACCTCGTATATTTGACGAGTTACTTTTGTTAATCGATTGCATTCTTAACTTTTTTGCGTATCGATTTTCTTTTAAACGATAACGTTGATTTTGTATTTTTGGTGGAATTGTCTTAGTTGACGTTTAATTTCCATTTAATTAATCAATTTAACGATTTCCAAATCATTATGATCATTCTGCTTTTATCATCATTTTTATTAATTTGTGAAACGATAAAGACCTGCGCTAAGGAAATCTTTTTATTGCGGGGGACTTTACAAACATATAACTAACGGAAAAAACTACATTCAGACTCAGAGAAACAATTTGTAAATCGCACAAAGTATTGTTTCCTTCTTTTTTTTTCTACCGTCGGCGCACTCGTCGTCCGGCTCCATCCGGGGCGACAGAAGAACGTAAGCACGCACACCCGTAACCCACCTATATAGCACGTCGCCTTCGTCGTTGAGCCGACCACCAGTGCAGAGTTCCTTGACTTCAATGGTCGACCCGACACGTGTTGTCCTGCGTGGGATTAGAACCCGTGACGCTGGCACTGTAGGTCGGTATTTTAACCACTACGCCATCTGTACAGTGGGGTCGACACAATATGTATTCCTCTTGAGTCGTCCATATTTTAAAAGTGATTGACAATAGTTTAATGACCAGCCGCCTTCCGAATAATTTAATAAATATCATAATTCTAGCTCAGTAGTAAATCAGATTAAGTATTATTAAGTCAGAGTTCCTTGACTTCAGTGGTTGGCCCGACGGAATACCCCGAGGGAGTACCCTCTCCCATCGACGTCACCTTCTCGAGACGCCGATCGCCGTCGCGGGGCTAACCTCTTCGCGGCTGCCGGACTGAATCCCCGGTCCGGTCAAACGCAGCTTCTGCTAGGGGGGCATCAGGGGCAGGTACTCTCGCCTGCACCGCCCTATTCGCCGGCGGAAGACCGTGTCCGCGTGGAGACGTTCCTCACGCACACGGTCCGCCGCCTCTTTCCACGAGATGACGGCCTCACAGAAGGCCGCCACGATTATTAAGTCCGATATAAAAAAATATCAATTATGTACCATGGAATCTGGCACCTGTCTTTCTAGGCTCTTTATTACATAAAATCTAGAAATGTGTATTTTATTCCGTGTGGTGACGAAGTAAGAATACAATTCACAACTCCCTATCTTGCCCGTGGATGTCGTAAAAGACGACTAAGGAATATAATACGCATGTAACATCAATGGAAGAGAAGGACAACTTGAAATAAACCCTATACCAACCTGTCTGACCAGCATGGTATAGCAGGTCAAATTCCCTCCCATTGTGGAGGAGGCTCGAGCCCAACAGTGGGACGTATGTGGGCTGGGATGCTGATGATCAGAAAGAGAGAGAGTGATGAATTGTATTCTTACTCCGTCGGTATAGTCAATTTCCTTCCAATAGTAGAAAAGGGCCGAGTTAACAGTAGGATTTGCGTGTGCAGAGATTATTATTCAATATTAAGTTGTAGATTCCCAAAATTACAATCCATTATGCATGCCACCAATAATATTGAGAATTGTGCAGGATGTCTATCTAAATTGCAGACCGATTAGATTCTCAGTAATGTTGTTTTGTATGCAATGTCCAAACACTTTGAGACTAAAACAATTGTACAACAAAAAATGGGATGTCATAAATAATTGTAATTTTGGTTAGATAGATAATTATTTGGAAACATTGAGCCGATCCTAATATTGTTCGTGGGTGTCGTGAAAGGGGGCTAAAAGCTAATTTCACTCTCTCTACCGAGCTCTCTATCGGGCCTCCTCCACAGTGGGAGGGGATTTGACCTACTATTCTATACTGGTCAGACAGCTGAACTACTATGTCTTGTGGGGTGACAGACTAAAGTCCCCGATCCGGTTACCCGCGACCTCGGCTAGGGCCGCGTATAAGATTGGTATAAGGGTATAAGTTGGTATAATATAATTGGTATAAGGTTTCATTTCGAGTTTTCATTCTCTTACACAAATGTTATGTGCATATGACATATGCACATAACATTTCGTCCATAGTCGTCTTTTACGACATCCACGGGCAAGATAGGGAGTGATGAATTGTATTCTTACTCCGTCACCACACGGAATCAACCATTCTTTCTCATGGATGTCGTATAAGATGACTAAGGGATAATATGCATAGAATATCTAAGAGAGAGAAAACTTGAAACAAAACCCTATACCAACAAGTCTGACTAGTGTGGTGTAGTAGGACTTTTTTTCTTTTATAATGGATAATAAACATCCCACTGTTGGGCTCGGGCCTCCTACCCAACAGTGGTATGTGTATGGGATATATGATATGATGATACCGCGTTGATCAGGTATATTGGTTTTAGAGTTTTTTTTTTCTCTTGCATAGATCTTTTTTTTTGGGTTGGGCTGCCGTCGGCGCACTCCTCGCTCCACTCCGTCCGAGGCGACAGAGGGGCGTAAGCACGCACAACCGCAACCCACCCGAACACCACGTCGCCTTCGTCGTTGGGCCGACTACCGGAGCAGGGTTACTTGTCATCAGTGGTCGGCCCGACGGAATAATAAGAATGAATGAATAAGGTTCTGCTTGCGGTAGCTATGTGGGGCGGGTCGCTCCCTTCCCTCTAATTTGGTTGAGGAGAGTGATGGCTGCTCTAGTAGTTAACTCGTGATCGGGTGCTGCTTGTGGGATCTGGTCCAGCCATACTTTCTTCCTTTCTTTATGCTTTAATTTTTTTTTGTCTTGCATTAAATCTTGAAAATTTATACATATATTTAATTTTGAAGGGCATCACACTGGAGCTAATACCATATATGTTGTACTTAAGCATAATATTATGTATACATATTTAAAAGATTAAGAAAAAAATTGACTGCCCGCCGAGTTTCTTGCCGGATCTTCTCAGTTTGTGGCCGCGTTCCGATCCGGTGGTAGATTATTGTATTGTATTCAAAACTGTAATTTGACAATATGTAAGTGCCCTTAAGGGGCCTATACAGAATAAATGATTTGATTTGAATACCCCCTAGTGGGGTACCCTCCCATCGACCGACGTCCCCCCTCGGGCAGGACGTCGGTCTTTCGTCACGCGGTCAGCCTCTTGAGATAGCATAGATAAATGCATAGATCTTAGCTCCATGTCATACCCTCAGTCGTCTTATACGACATCCACGGGCAAGATAAGGAGTGGTGAACTGTATTCTTACTCCGTCACCACACGAAAGAAATACTAAATATTAAGAACTTATGATTCAGCAATCAACGTTTTAATTATTTGCATTTCCTTTTGTATATGGTCGATCTTTATTTTATTTTTGCTACTACACAACACAGTTGCTATATTCAAGGATACTAGCTATAGTTCGGCTTTATACGATACTAGCTGACCCAACAAACGTTGTACTGTTCAAATAAAGCGCCACCTAACGGGTCCAATTGTAAACCTAAACCATCCTCGAACCCACTTGAACACACACAAAAAAATTTATCAAAATCAGTCCAACCGTTTAGGAGGAGTTGTGACATACACACGTACACAAAAAAATTATATATAAGACTAGCTGACCCAACAGACGATGTTCTGTTCAAATTTAAAAAAAAATCGATTGCAGCGCCACCTACTGGGTACAATTGTGAATCTAAAACATTCTCGAAACCCTTCAAAGATATACAAAAAATTTCATCAACATCGATCCAGCCGTTTAGGAGAAGTTCAGTGACATACGTGTGTATGTAGTCAAGAAATTTATATATATCGAGGATTTGCGTGCTGCATCACTATCGGGTCGGTCACACGTCGCGAGGGGATAAAATAACACTTCGGATGGCTAGTTTTAAACTGTATTCAACAATTAGCGTTAACACTTTTCTATCATAACCACAATTACACGCCTACCGACAGCTAACTTGCAAGTTAGGGAAACGCGGTGAATTTGATACAACATGGCAGCAACAACGACCAATCGCTCTCGTGTCTCGCACTCAACTGAGTATTCAACGGACCGCTCTCAATAACGAAAGCTCGGTAATATTTCAAACGTTAACGGTCAAACGACAAACATAAAAAAAGATTGCCAACGTTGTATCGAAAACACCCAAGTATAATACGACTTTTGACTATTGACGTTTCCGTAATCGATTAATTCTTAAAAACTATTAAGATATGGCGCCAGAGGTAGTGACGCTGCGACATATATAAAAATAATGCTGGTATTAAGAGTAAAGATGAAATCTATAGATAGACATAGAACATAAAAAGTGACGTGTCGTGTTTGTAAGTGTATTAATTAAGCATATCTGTTGATCTTTTAGCTTGGAACACCCTCCAATCATTGAATTCTGTCAGAAATAGATCGGACCACCCACTGACAAATCGATTGATGTTTGGAATTATAATATAAATAAGCTTCTAGCTATCAATCAGGTACCAATCCACTTTTTACTTGAAGCTAGACTGGATTGCGTAGGCCAACTTGTGCAAAAAATATTAAAACGCAGCTTTATCAAGTATTAAAACTTAAAGACTCGTTGATTAAATTCATAGCCTTTTTTTAACAGAAAAAAATGATGGACTACTTTTCTAATATTTTGATTTTTTTTTTCTTAATTGCAAACGGTGGCAAATGAGTAGACAGTACACCTGATGGTAAGTATAGCTGCCACTCATGGACCTTTGCAAGGTCGCTGCCTATTACGAAGACAGTGAAGGGAGTGTGAATGCTTGCAATGAGGTTCGGTGAAACTAAAGGCATCACTAAAACCCACCACACGCTAACACCCTCAGAAAGATGGGCTTCCGACTTTCTCGCTTACAGAACGAAGCACAGTAACAAATAGCTACTCGGACGTAAATCTGCGAGAGTGTGGTACTACCCCGGACGGACTAGCCCGCAACTGTAGACAGACAACTGTCAACAGTGCACCACTATTGATTGATAGTAATTCTATTAGGTCTTTACCTATGAAATTGCCGTTATGTATGAAAAAAATTAAACGATTTTTTTTTCATGTATTTTTTATTTGTATTAATCGAAGTAATCACCCATGCAATCAATGCATCTTTGCCAACGCAGCGGCAGTATATTGATGCCCTTCTTAAAGAAATCAGCTGGACGGGAGGCAACAAATTCTTCAAGGGCATTTTGTACTGCCTCTCGGGTATTGAATTTCTTTCCCGCCAAAAAGTTATCCAAATTCTGGAAAAAGAAGTAGTCCGTAGGCGCAAGGTCTGGTGACTATGGCGGATGACGGAGAGCTTCCAACCTCAGTTCTTGCAACTTGGAGACCGTCTGCTATGCAGTATGAGGTCGCGCATTGTCGTGCAGGAGCAGCGGAGACGAGCGATTGACCAATGCTGGTTGTAGATGTGCCAGCTTCTCCATCATTGTGTTCAGTTCTTCACAGTACACGTCTGCAGTATTGCTCACCCCGTTTGGTAAGACGCTGTGATGAATCACACCGGCGCTAGACCACCAAAGTGACCATCACTTTTCTTGGGGTAAGTTTTCGGTTAGGGCATTGTTTAGGTGCTGAATCAGGATCCAACCAACTTGCTGAGCGCTTGCGGTTATCAAACAGAATCCATTTTTCATCGCAAGTAACAATGCGTTTCAAAATTCCTAAGTCTATTGAGCAATGCAAGGCATGTCTCGACGCGTACATCGCGCTGGCGATCATTGAGTTCGTAGGGCACTCATTTGTCAAGCTTTCTTACCTTGCCAATTTGACGCAAATGGACCAATATTGTTTTGACGCTAACGTCGAAAGCTGCTGCTAATTCAGCCGTAGATTGTGTATCATCGGTTTCCACAATCGCCTTTAATTCGTCATTGTCGACCAAAGTCTTCGGACGACCGCGAGGTTCATTTTTTAGGTCGAAATTTCCAGAACGGAAGCGAGCAAACCAATAACAGGCGGTGCGTTGGTTTGTAGTGTTAGCTGCGTAAACGTGGTTGATGTTACGTGCCGCTTGTGCCGCGTTGCTGCCACGACGATACTCATATTCCATAATTATGATATGAGATGAAAACGTAACACTAATCAATAAACAAATGACTACTTTTGGAAAATGAATTACATGTTTTAAAATAAAATTAATTTGAAATTAGAATTCTTAGCCAAACAAAAATTATTTTGATTTGAAATGGCCAGTACTGCAGAACGGAATTAGATAGGTAAAGACCTATTATTATATAAATCTATATACATATATATAAAAGAAAATCGTGTTAGTTACACTATTTATAACTCAAGAACGGCTGTACAGATTTACCTGAAAATTAGTGGGGAGGTAGCTTAGAACCAGGAGACGGACATAGAATACTTTTTATCCCGTTCGACAGGGTTCTCGTGGGACTTGATATAAAACGTCAAAGAGAATACAAGTCACTTTAAAACGTGGTATAACAAAAACGCATCTATCATGTAATAACAAAACGCAAATGACAGCTATAGACAGACTATATTTTCGGCAATTTGGAAAATATTTTTACGAAAAAAATCATGGTGGTACGAAGTTCGCCGGGTCAGCTAGTAAAATTTTAGTTAAAAAAGAAACTAAAAAACACGCTTACAGGTTACTAGTCAAGTAGTTACAAGTAGTTTCCTTTCATCTTACAATTTTTGAACGCATCTACCTTGAGATAGTCTTTGCTGCACTGTGCTAAGTTGACAGCCCGAATCATAGAAGTTTTGAATTTCACGCATGCGTAGTTCGCACATTAACTCTATCTTTCTTGCTCTTATGCAAAGAATATGATTAGAAATTTCTAAATTCTGGCGAATCTAATCAGGATATTCGGCAATTTTGATCGAATTATTACATTGTCATGGGCCTTTGACGAGTGTGCAAAGTTTAAATAAAATCTGTTCGTTCAAAGTGGCATAAAATGACGTTCAAAGATTCCGTTACATACATAGATACTACATACAGGTGAAAGTAATAAAAGCGTGTTAAAAAAATATCTTTTGCTGTGTGGTGGCGGGTGCAATTAGTACTTCGTAGTGCTGTAAAAAATACGCTCTTGAGTGTCGTAAAAGACGACAAAAGGATATGATACATAGATAATATCTATGCAAAAGAAGGAAAACTCGACATAAAACTCTATGCTAATATGTCTGACTACTAGGAGAATTAGGAGACCTGGGCCCAACAGTGGGCCTTATGAAATAATAATATGATTATGAAATTTTCATACAGTAATTAAATTTCTTTTATTTACTTTGCAAATTTCCGTGTATTTAATTTCCATTTCAGTATATTTCTTGACTACATTTCTTGAATTAAATGAATTTAAGAATAAAATTCACCGACCCTTGATAAGTAGGAGTAAGATTTATTCTATACTAGCAACCCGCCCTCGCTTCGCTTCGGTTATAGGTTATAGTCGTTTTACCCGCGTAGTTCCCGTTCCCGTGGGAATACCGGGATGAAATATAGCCTAGTTTACGCCCTGATATTATAGCTTTTCATTGATGAAAAAATTTTTGAAATCGGTCCAGCCGTTTTGAAGATTACCCGGAACAAACAGACAGACAAACAGACAGACAGACAGACAAAAATTTTTTAATTGCTATTTTAGGCATAGGTGTCGTGCAAATAACCGTGTGAGCATGAAAAAAACTATTATTTTGACATTACAAACAGACACTCCAATTTTATTTATTGGTATAGATATTGGTATAGATAAAACACCAAAACGAAACAAATTAGATATCAACATTTACAGAAACCATCAAGCGTAAATAAATCGATCGTAAAACAGTTGGACTCTTAAAAAAGAGCAAAAGTATATAATTTTTAGTCAAATCAATCAGTTGCAAAAAACGGCCGGTGTAACTTGGGTAATTCGCTAAAATTCCTTCCAGAGATTTAGTATCGCTTCACGCGCTAAGTCCGGACGGATCGGACGATATAATGAGCGCTCCTCATTGTCCCCTTAAAAAGACGAGATAAATAACCAAATGAGAATGGAAAAAACGGCAAAAATGGTGAAATAAAGGCTTCAATTGGACAAAGGCGCCGAATGAGGATAATTCGTCGGGGATATGCACCAATTGTCACTGTTTTGTTTTTATTTTCTGTGCGAAGCCCTGACGCGACGAGGACGACTCGCCGATAAAATTGTCACGTTTCTCCTTGTTCAATGTCTTCCAATTTTATTGAGATTTGTTAGCATTTCTTATTTTAATATAAGTGCAAATTATTTACTTTGGAATCAACGACTAATTTACTCGTTAATTTATCCATTTAGTTTCAGAAACCTTTTCGCTAGGATCACAATACGCATATAAATCGACTATGTTACGATTCTCGAGTACACAATTGATTGCAGAGATGACGAGTGATGATGAGTGGTTAAGATAAGGTAAGACAGGCCTACCGTGCCAGTATCGCAGATTCGAATCCCATGCAGGATAACACTTTGTGCGATCCAAAAAATGTTTTTCTGAGTCTGGATGTGATTTGTTTCCATTATTTATGTTTATAAAGTCCCCACAATACAAGGATTATTTACTTACAATTAGTGCAGAGTGTTGTCTTTACAAAAAAAAATTGGAAATAAAACTACTATACGGACTCAGCCGGACTCGAACCGCCCGTGACCATGAATGCTGCAAAGTGTTCGAAACGTCGGGCAATCAAAAATCAAATACAAACGCGATAAAATCCGTATAGTAGTTTTATTTAAAATGTATTACACATTTTCAATCATCACTCGCGTAAACATCAGAAATCATTAAAAAATTGGATGTTGGATTTGCTATGATGACTATCTTTTTAAAGAGAGGCTGCACTGAACTAAAAACTAGTCGTCTTTTACAACACCCACGGGCAAAAGGGGTAGTGAATTGTATTCTTACTTCGACACCAAACAGAAATATATAATTAACTGACACAAATTTAACTCAGAATCAAAAAAACATTTATGCATAATATGATTGCGCATATGTTCGATACACACTGACATTTTTAAATATCGGTTAGATAAAAAACCTTAGTCGCTCAGCGTGCTATGAACTAAACTATGCTCGGAATTTCTCTGCGAGATAAAATACTTAAATCTGAAAAGCAACGCGAGAAATAGGTTTAGCTCCAAATACTGATAGTATTTAGAGCTAAACCTTAAACAATAAGAATCCTTTGTGGAACCAAAAATCTCGCTTAAACAAACTTGAGAAGAAAGATTCTCCAGAATTGCCTCTCCTATCACGTATTATCATCATTATCACAGCCTATATACGTCTCACTGCTGGGCTCGAGCCTCCTCCACAATAGGAAGGAAATTGACCTTATTATACCATGCTGGTCAGACAGGTTGGTATTTTTTTTTGTGGGTGGGCTATGGTAAGCGCACACGCTGTCTATTCCGTCCGGGGTGACGAAAGGACGGCACGCGGGACCATAACCCACCCGTACGTGGGTACAAGTGGGTTATGGTCGCCTTCATCGTTGGGCCGACTACCGAAGCAGGGTGACTTGTCGTCAGTGGTCGACCCGAAGGCAGGCTGGTATAGGTTTTGTTTCAAGTTTTCCTTCTTTAACCACGTAGCGGACGACGTGTAAAGTGGCAATCAATAGAGTGGATTTTGTAAAAGTTACCGATTACTCTTAGTTCGTATGCCATATGTAAAAAGTATTTAAAAACTTAAAAATTGAGAATTAAAATTTAAAAATTTTAAAATTAAGTATTTAAAAATTTTGACTGCACAGATGGCGTAGTGATTAAGATAGCGACCTACATTGCCAGTGTCAGGGGTTCGAATCCCACGCGGGACAACACTTTGTGCGATCCACAAATTGTTGTTCTGAGTCTGGATGTAATTTGTGTCCGTTAATTATATGTTTGTAAAGTCCCCCGCAATACAAGGATTATTTCCTTAGTGCAGAGTGTCGTCTTAAAATTAAAAAAAAATTAAAAAATGACATATTTCAGAAATTACTATTAGCTAGTAACGCTTAAAAGGTATTTAAATTCGGTAAATTTAAGAAAATATCTGTATCTTAACTAATTCGCCATGCAACATTATTACACATCGCCAAAATAAAAGCTATAAAATCCGTATCTAATAAATTAAATAAATAACAACCAGAAAAACGTACGTTTAATTTTACTAGTGCCAATCTAGCACCCCAATTGGACCACAATCAGGCATGACCAATCGTCATCTATTGCCAGTTTAATATAACCGCTTTGTATTCAACACGCTAACACAATAAATGTCCAAATATTTGTCGCTGAACATTCGTTCGGATCCGAATAAAACCGTGACTAAATGCCCTTAGGATCCCTAGAGACTATGAAAGTTAGCACAAAGCGTTATCAACTTTATATCTAAATGGATATAGTTCAAATTTCTTTGTGTATTTTCTTCGACCGTTACACTGACCATTCGAATTTCAAACTTACCTACAATAATTTCGGGAGATTTTTGAGTAACATAGCTCCTAGACTATGGATGATTTGTACAATAGAATTGAAACTCTATATAGTATGAAACAAAGTTGCAATTTCAATGTGTTACGAAAGTTATAGAACTGTTAAATGGAATTCGCAACGGGTAATATTGTTCGCCGATATTGGCCAAGAGATAGTTCGGATAAGATTTATTCGTCACGAAGCCGTCACGGTGGGTTTTCATATCAAAATTAAATATCTTCTCGAGGGTTGAATTTGGGGATGAATATACTTTATTATTGCGGTTATTTCTATTGACACTATGTTCAATGAAAGATGACAATAAATAGATGTTTATTTTTATCTCATCATCTCGGCTCATATAGGTATGTCCCACTGCTGGGCTGAAGCTTTCTACACAATAGGAGGGCAATTGACCTTACTTATACCGTGTTGGTCCGACAGGTTGCTATAGGATTTTGTTTCGAGTTTTCCTTCTCTTCCATAGGTGTTGTATGCGTATTATATTCCTTAGTCGTCTTTTACGACATCCACGGGCAGGAAAGGGAGTGGTGAATTCAATTTCGTATTATTTATGTCTTCACTCATCAATACAATACATCCCTTTTGCCAGTGGGTATCGTAAAAGATAACTAAGGGATTTAATATGCATATAACATCTATGGAGAGAGAGAAGGAAAAAATTAAAACCTATGCCAATCTGCGTAACCAGCGTGGTGGTCAATCTTCTACTCAATATGGCCCAACTAATAATACTAGTTTTACATTTTAACAATTACATTATCGAGGAGGGTTCAGGTGAGGCTGGTGGCCGGTCATAAAACTATTGCCAAAACCTTTACAATATGTATTTCGGCATTACCATGTGGTGACGGGGTAAGAATACAATTCACCACCACCTTTTTTACCCGTGAGGGTCGTAAAAGACGATTAAAAGATATAATATGGAATTAACATCTACGCAAGAGAAGGTTAACTCAAAACAAAACCCTACAGGGGTGGCCAATCGGTCAATCGCGATCGACCTGTCGATATCGATCGTGGTAAGGTAAAAAATATAAATACGTAGAACAGACTACGCAATGTAATCACCAATTGCTGCACGCATGAATTGCAGTTGCACAGGGTCCAGTCAGTAAATAGTAGATCTCAGGTCTGATCAAGTTTGCCACCCCATACCACATACCATTACCATATACCATTACCATATAACAACACCCTATAAGAAAATAATTCTTGTATTTCGGGGGACTTTACAAACATATAATTAACGGACACGAATTACATCCTCAGATTCAGAACAACTATTTGTAGATTCAAACCCATGACATTGGCATGGTAAAGCGATATGTTAAACACTACGCCATCTGTGCAGTCAAAAAAGTTTTGTAGAGAAATTGATCTACTATACCAACCCGAGCGAGTAAATATTGTATCAATCCAATAATTAAGACAAGAGCAGAATTATAGTGATAATCAATAAGAATTTGATGAATTTGTAAAGTTATACAAGTTGTATAGGTAGAGAAGAGCAATGTGTGGCCACAAGGTGCGGTCGTCACGGTCCGCGCGGAATTACAATACGGTAGTATTTACGCGTCATCGATGCGACACGATCACCATGCCGCAATCATCCAAAGCGAACACTTCACTTATTGTATATAAACGATAAAATGTGACGATCAATTGTATTGAGAGCAAATCGGATCAATTTGAATGCTAATCAGTTGTTTGGTGAATCTGCTAGCTGGTTTCAATGCATTGATTTATTTTAAAAGTTTTTATGTTGCGTTTTTAATCATTGCGTTTTTACGTATAGTGATGGAGTAAGAATACAATTTACCACCCTCTCTTTTGTTCGTGGGTATCGTAAAAGTCGACATAGGGATATAATATGCAGGCAATATATCTGCAAAAGAAGAAAACTTGATGAAACCTTGACCAGCGCAATATAATAGGTCAATTTCCCTTCCATTGTTAAATCGGCTAGAGCTCGACAATGTCACTTATATGGTTTGAAGTTTTTAATCAATGCCATGAATCATATTGACATCATCATCCTGTTCTTATCTTTATTACTTGGGTCAACATAACTAAGTACTTTTCTGTCATCGTACATATTGCAAAAGTTATGACGGGGCGCTTTCTTGACCTTCAACCTTTCATGTGTATGTAATTGTTGAAATGGTAGACAGACCTTCATTTTCTTATACTATATACATTCCATAGCTTAGGACAAATTTTCACCATATCATAGAATTTAGTCTAATAGGTACCTACATCATAGATAGATTAAGACAAATTTCATTTTGATTCTTTCGTATTTTGCTGTAATCTTCCTCAATCGATTTTTACAATACAAAAGGGATGTGAAGGGACAATGACTACTATATTTTCAAGCCACCACACGGAGAAGCAGATAGGATCAGCATGCGGCTGGCAAACCATTAGTATCAGATGAGAAATCTCTGTGAATCTGTGCAAAAGCGATCAGTGTTTAGAAACTGGAATTTTGAATTCAACTTCACTTAATAGTTATTATCACATACTTTTACTCATTTAGTATCAAATATAGCCGAATCATCGACAGATGAGGGTACCCGAAAGGTTAATCCAGTAAGTAGTCTACCAAGGACACGAACTTGGCTGAGACAGACCGCAGCAAACTTTTTTAGATACATAAAGCGAGGAGGTTTTGATGGAAACGGGCAAGCATCATGTGGTCTTATATTGCATTCAATACTTAATGTTATATTAACTGATTTTGGTTACATTTGATGTAATGTGATGCAAAGGAACTGCTATGATTTAGTGAATCCTAACTAATATTATAAATGAGAATGTGAGTTTATTGTGAGTATATTGTAGTTTATACACGACTAATATGAAGAAACTAAAGATAAAGAAAATTGTAAAATAACAATAACAACAATGAGCTAAGCTACATAAGTAACTGCTTAGACGATGCAGCACGCTCGGGATATCTCTACGAGATAGAATCCGAAATACAGAAATCCGTAGTAGAACGGGTGTAACCAACATAGCGCGAAGAATTAACACGTTGAAGTGACAATGGGGAGGACACATCGCTTGACGAACCGACAACCACTAGGGCAGAAAAGTTCTCGAGTGCAACTACATATCGTACGACGCAGTGTAGAATGAAACTAAATGAACCTACGACCTGGTGAACGTTGCTGGGCGTCGTTGGATGCAGGCGTTATAGGAATGCACTTTGTGATGTAACATGAAGGAGGCCTACCTCAAGCATTACACGGCGAGGGGGTGAATGATGAATGATGAAATAACTAATTGCCAAAACAAAAAAAAGAAGGCGAAGACATAGAGATGCATCCTTTTGTATTTTACATACATTCGTATCTATATCAGATATTAGGGACTACAAAACCCGAGGGCACCGGATTCCTTCTTGCTTTACTGAATCTAGAAAACTATTTCTATCTTTATATTCAAAATGATTTCCGTGTGGTGACGGAGTAAGAATGTAAGTCACTACTCTCAATCTTGCCCGGGAAGTGTCGTAAAAGATGATTAAGGGATATAATACGCATATAACATGCAAGAGAAGGAAAACCTGAACTAAAATCCTATACCAGCTGTGTGACCAGCATGGTCAATTTCCCTCCTATTGTGGAGGAGGCTCGACCCCAACAGTGGGACTTATATGAGCTGAAATGATGATGATGATGATGAATGATCTATGCAAGAAAAAGAAACTCGAAATAAAACCCTATACCAACACGTCTGACCAGCGTGATATAGTAGGTCATCTCCGTCTTATTATGTAGGAAGCTCGAGCCCAACAGTGGGTTGTATATGAGCTAAAATAAATATGAACGAATGATTCAAAATGATAACTAATCTAAACAAATGTAATATAAAATAAAACTTTCACTCAAACAATTTTAAACAGTGTTTAATTCACAATCAAAGCATATAATTTTATAAAATGAGGTAATAAACGCGTAAACACCCATTTCCTGTGTAATAACGACGTCACGGAGCAGTGGGTGACAATGGTGAACCCTGATGAAACACTTAGTTGGAACGCAGGAAGCGTGCTGGTGCTGATATTTACTTGACTTTTGATTTATGCATCGTCAATATGAGGCGAGGCCGTTGCGCATCGCTTGTTTCGTGGACACACTGCTATGAGTTGTCTTTAATTATTGGTTATTTTTAACCGACTTAAAAAAGGAGGTTCTCATTTTGACTGTATTTTTTATGTTTGTTACCTAAAAACTTTAGAGTAGATGAACCGATTTTGATGATTCTTTTTTATTTGAAAGCTGGTGCATTCCATGTGGTCCCAATTCTTCATTTGGTCCAGTTCTGATAGTGTCATCCATGAGAAAACCATATAATTGGACCATGTATAATTGGAGGACGTTTCTTTTTTTATAATTTAATGTTAGACGCGCTGTATGCTTAATTTTTTAAGTATTCACTGTGACTGCACCATCACGCTCGGCTGTGTAACGCTCGTTCGAGTAAATTCTAAAAACCTGCCAAAACTCTTACCGCATGTAAAAGTTACACGCAGTCATCATCATCATCATCATCATCATCGCAGCCCACATACGTCCCACTGTTGGGCTCGGGCCTCCTCCACAATGGGAGGGAATTTGACCTACTATACCATGCTGGTCAGACATGTTGGTATAGGGTTTCATTTCGAGTTTTCCTTCTCTTGCACAGATGTTATGTGCACATTATATCCCATAGTCGTCTTATACGACATCCACGGGCAAGATAGGGAGTGGTGAATTGTATTCTTACTCCGTCACCACACGGACATCAGTCATTTTGTATAATTTATCTTCGGTTTCTGGTAAGTTTGGTATCTGTAAAATGGTATCTTTAATATTTTAAATTTTGAAGCATACTTATTGCTATTTTTCCATGACACTAAAATCGATGACATAGTTTCTAAGAACAGACCTTTACATGTCTTGTACCTTCAGACTTGCCCATACTGGCCGATCTAAATGCATTAGCTCCATTGTAAAAACCCAAACTAGGATACTTTTTTTTGTTAAAATATATAAATCAAATCAAATCATTTATTCTACATAGGGCCTTTAAGTGCACTTACATATTGTCAAATTACACGTTTGAATACAATACAATAATCTACCACCGGATCGGAACGCGGCCACAAACTGAGAATATCCGGCAAGAAACTCAGCGGGCAGTCATTTTTTTTCTTAATCTTTTAAATATACATAATATTATGCTTCGTACAACATATATGGTATTAGCTCCAGTGTGATGCCCTTCGAAATTAAATATATGTATAAATTTTCAATATTTAATACAAAACAAAAAAAAAATTAAAGCATAAAGAAAGGAAGAAAATATGGCTGGACCAGATCCCACAAGCAGCACCCGATCACGAGTTAGCTACTAGAGCAGCCATCACTCTCCTCAACCAAATTAGAGGGAAGGGAGCGACCCGCCCCACATAGCTACCGCAAGCAGAACCTTATTCAATGAGCATAAATAAACCAAACCATAAATAAAAATGCAATAATAATCCATATGGTGACTGAATGGTAAACTAATGGGCGGCGCAGGCGCGAGTATCTGGGCCTAATGCCGCCCTAGCCGAGGCCGCGGGTGATCGGACCGGGGAATTGTCCCAGTACGTCGAGAGATGAGAGGTTACCCGAAAGGGTATTCCGTCGGGCCGACCACTGATGTCACATCTGCTGCGGTGGTCGGCCCAACAACGAGGTGACGTAGGTACGGGTGGATTATGGGCCCGCGCGCCGTCCTTTCATCACCCCGGACGGACAGGACCGCGCGTGCGCTTACCATAGCCCACCCATAAAAAAAAAAAGGTGACTGAATGAGAATGTAATACACCACTCACATCTTGTTCGTGAAAGTCATAAAAGATGACTATGGGGTATAATACGCATTTAGCATCTATGTAAGAGAAATAAAACTCGATACAAAACCCTATACCTGTCTGACCAGTATGGTATAGCAAGGTCAATTACTCTCCCATTGTGGAGGAGGCTCGAGTCCTACAGTGGGACGTAAATGAGCCAAGATGGTGATAATGATAATATAACGGACTATATCCTATCCTATATAATGTTATCAATGCGAAACTAAGTTTGTTTGTTACGCTTTCTCGCTTAAACCACCGAAACGATTTCAATTTTTTTGAACAAATGGAAAGCTATAATGTCAGGGTGTAACATAGGCTATATTTTATCTCGGTATTCCCACGGGAATGGGAACTACGCGGGTAAGGTGACTGAAATCGAAGCGAAGCGACAGCGGATTGCTAGTATCCTATAAACGACACCTAATTACAAGAGTAACTACTAGACTAGCCATCAGTATGGTCCGAGATGTTAATAATAAAAGTTGCTCTTCATATCTATAATAGCTTCTACTTTCATTAACTACCTAGTTCTGGCTCTTAAAAATTAAATGCTTATTAAGTTTCTATGCTGTTCTGTTCATCCAACCGACACAATAGCCCTTGTTTTTGTCAATTCTCATTTAACGCTAACGGCGAACACTTTATAACGTATAATTGTATAATATTTATTGCTTTGTGTTGAACAGGGGAAACTGTTGAGTCGAACATTTTATCTTTACCAATAAATAAAATTAGAGTGTCTGTTTGTAATGTCAAAATAATAGGCTTCTTTCATGCTCACGCGATTATTTGCACGACACCTATGCCTAAAATACAGATTAAAAAATTTTTGTCTGTCTGTTTGTTCCGGGTAATCTTTAAAACGGCTGGACCGATTACAAAAATTCTTTCACCAATGGAAAGCTATTATATCAGCGCGTAAACTAGGCTATATCTTATCCTGGTATTCCTACGGGAACGGGAACTACGTGGGTAAAACGACTAAAACCGAAGCGAAGCGAAGGCGGGTTGCTACTAATCTATACCAATAAATAAAATTGAAGTGTCTGTTTGTAATGTCAAAATAATAGGCTTTTTTCATGCTCACACGGTTATTTGCACGACACCTATGCCTAAAATAGCAATTAAAAAATTTTTGTCTGTCTGTCTGTCTGTTTGTTCCGGGTAATCTTCAAAACGGCTAGACCGATTTCAAAAATTCTTTCACCAATGTAAAGCTATAATATCAGGGCGTAAACTAGGCTATATTTTATCCCGGTATTCCCACGGGAACGGCTACTACGCGGGTAAAACGACTATAACCTATAACCGAAGCGAAGCGAGGGCGGATTGCTAGTTATAAATAAAAGTATTTTTACTGCTTTTGTCGCGTTTGTATTTGATTTTTCATTGCCTGACCTTTCGAACACTTTACAGCGTTTATGGTCATGGGCAGACCATCACGTCCACCCGTGACCATGAACGCTGTAAATTCGATAAAATCCGTAAAAATAGTTTAATTTACAATGTCTAATACTCGAGTAGGTAATCATCAAAACTCAATAGGTCCAAAAATATCTTCCTTCGTTTTTCCGTGTGCTAATGAAGTAAGAATACAATTCACCATCCCTTTTATTGGCGTAAAAGACGATTAAGCGTATAAGACTTATGCACATAAATACTAAGCAAGAATAGAAAAACTCCACATACTAATATCAATTATCCTAACCAGCGTAGTGTAGCAGATCCCACCTATTGCGAAGAAGATTCGAGCGAGCGAGGTAGTAGCTAGGCTTCATATATGAGATGATAATCATAAAACCTCTATTCTCAATCATCATATTATATTCTGAATACAGATAATAAATGTAACGGAATCATGTGAAAAGATCGATTGTACGGCAATTTGCCATTTACGTGCAATGTGTAATTACATTTACTCAGAAATAGCTGTTAACACATGATTATGTGATAAAAAACTAGTCAGGGTTGCGTCGTGGGTGTTCCCAAGAAATGGCGGTATCATATGTGTTAAGTTTTTATATAGTTCTTATAAGATTTATTATCATTATCATCATTATTTACTACTAACTAGTGTTAATAAATTGGATATAAAATGGTTAATTTATTTCTCTGTTGGATATCTATGTTTTTTCAAGCAGAATAAGTGATCTCGTGTGAAATGCACTTACAGATCCGCCAAGAAAACTCAGTGGACATGATGCTAAATTATGAAAGGCGGCTTACTTTATCTCACTAAAAAATATAATAATAATTACAAATTTTATGTTTAATCATTATTAACCAAAAACAATATATGTATTTTTTTTTTTTTTCATATAGAACCATTTTCGTTCTATAATAGCAATACATTTGTATCACAATATACGTCAAAATAACTTCTCTAGCGGGTAAATATTACTCCAAATAGGGGGTATTCCGTCGGGCCGACCACTGATGACAAGTAACCCTGCTCCGGTGGTCGGACCAACGACGAAGTTGACGTGCATCGTGGGTGGGTTGTGGGTGTGCGTGCTTACGC
The DNA here is from genome assembly GCA_032191425.1 of Lymantria dispar. Classification (NCBI taxonomy): domain Eukaryota; kingdom Metazoa; phylum Arthropoda; class Insecta; order Lepidoptera; family Erebidae; genus Lymantria; species Lymantria dispar. The sequence goes on along the minus strand of CM063460.1, from coordinate 9,221,389 downwards.
CCCTCTGTTGCCCCGGATAGAGTGGTGCGAGGAGCGTGCCGACCGCAAACCACCCAAAAAAAAAGCGGGTATATATAAAACTCTGTATAGACGATAACTTGTTAGACGTGAGAGATCTTAATCCGCCCGTGACCATGAACGCTGAAAAGTGTTCGAAGCGTCACGTCGGGCAATCAAAAATCAGATATAAACGTGATAAACTACGTAAAAAATATTTTATTTATAATGAGTAGTAAATATCAGAAGTAGTCATAAGTGTTATTTATTGTAAAAGCAAATCATTGAAACAGTTAACACGAAAATGAGAGAAGAAAACTATAAAGAAATCCTTATGATGGATGATGGCACTGGTAATGAATGAAGAGTTTGATAAATTTCCTTCCCATTTTGAAACATGGGCCTGCTTCCTAACACCCAATAATAGAATTTGCATGACCTTGGTCTGCTGATATAAATTACCTATTGTATCCTCGAATATAATAAACTAAATTATCAAAGAAAATTTATAGGGCGAATGTGAACGGAAGTGTTGGAAGGAGAAAACCAAGGCGGATGTTCGACTATGAAATCGGGGACGTTCTTAAGAAAGTCCAGGTTAGAAGCACCCTAAACCGAGAAACATACAAGCGGAGATTAATGAACGTAGAGGAAGCGAAAGCGGTATGTGAAGCGTATCGTAGCAAGTGGAGAAAAGTGGTATCAACCTAGGAAAAGACGCGTGAACCTATGTATGTAATCTATACCAATAAATAAAATTGGAGTGTCTGTTTGTAATGTCAAAATAATAGGCTTTTTTCATGCTCACACGGTTATTTGCACGACATCTATGCCTAAAATAGCAATTAAAAATTTTTTGTCTGTCTGTTTGTTCCGGGTAATCTTCAAAACGGCTGAACCGATTTCAAAAATTCTTTCACCAGTGGAAAGCTATAATATCAGGGCGTAAACTAGGCTATATTTTATCCCGGTATTCCCACGGGAACGGGGTACGCGGGTAAAACGACTATAACCTATAACCGAAGCGAAGCGAGGGCGGATTGCTAGTGTATAATAAAATTGTCAAAACCCAAACTAGCTAAACTAGAATACTACTAAACTAGAATAATCTAGTATATAAATTTGTCGGGTGGCCAAGCATTTTCTGGGAATATTTAATCGTACGTTTTCGTACAATTTCTGTCGTACAGTTCAATTTTAAATATAAAATCCATTTATCTCCTACGTATGTGCTATGCGGCGTAGATGTAGAATTAGAAATCAAAACTACCATAAAAATATATTATTTGGCGTTGTAGAGAAGGGGAATTACGGAGATAGATATTGTTTTAAAAAAATTACATCAACTTTATTTAAAACAAGTAAAAAAAAATAACAAGTGCGTGTTGAATGTAAACTAAATAAATTCTATAAGCTCACATAGAAGTGATGAGAGAATTGTTAATGCTATTTATTCATCTTGCTAATGATACTACTCATTGTCACGCTAACATTAGCATTATAAACGATGTATTATATTATTTTTTAATTATCTTACATACCTCACTTTTTTTATTGAAGTGTCTTTAAAAATACGCAACCTTATTATGCTGTAGCAAGTGGTATACATATATAATCTATGGTACTATTACACTTTAAAATTTTAAATATGGAAGAATAAAGGAGTTTCTGCGGAAATATAGAGTTCACTTCACTTTAAATTTTGCAAATAGTTCTAACTTCTCAATTAATTTTCAATAATTACTACTATTTTTATCAATAAATATTTAAAAATTATTTATTACTTATATTTAAAATAAAAAATGGAGTCTATGAGTAGGTAAATGTAATTGCAAGGTATCAATACAGTTTTCTGCGGTAAAATGGAAGCCTTATATGATGGTCTTGTTATATTCAATATCTTAAAATGTTAAATATTAAATATATTAAATACTTTTGATTAAATTTTATTAATGTGATGCGGAGTAACTGCTGCTGTATTGAACGTGATATAAAAGTGCTTTACAACTTTTCTGTCTCATCAAAATCTCCATAAGCTATTATTAATAATGTAACGAAAGCATTGTAGAATTTGATACTGATGCAATAACTAACATGAAGAAACTAAAAGCTGGTATTTTTTGAAAGAAATTGCAACTTGACAGGTCAAAAAAAAAAATAAAACAAAAAGTACCTAGAGTGTTTAACACGAGCGAAACGCAAGAATCGCTTATAGGAATCGGTTTCCTACGACCGTTTTATAGAAAAAAAAAAAAATCAACATCGTAATACCGATATTAAAATACCAATTTATAAGTGTAAAAAACATCAAAAGGAAATTACTGAAGGATATGATTTGCGAGTACATAATTAAGTAACACCGTTTCCGTCACTGAGTGTCGTGGTGATTACACCACAAGCACCACTTGACTATGCACCATGACCACCATTGTGACAGTATCGTAGATAATTATCGTTAATATCTATTCTGGTATTTGCTGTGTGGTGGCTACTACAAATACTACCAACATTGGCATTGCCCGTGGATGTCGTTAAAGACAAATTGAAGGTTTACATAGATCTTTTTTTTGGGTCAACACGGCGGGATACCCTTCCGAGTACCATCTCTCTTTAAGGCCCCTCCCAGAACATTGGCCGGCCCTCACGTGATCAAATTCTCCGCGGGTGATGGATTATTCCCCGTGCCAGTCATCCGCAGCCTCAGCTAGGAGAACATCAGATTTACATAGATCTGGGCTGGATCTGACGACGTCTGATCAACAATTACATTCTTAAGAAAGGTTGATATCAGTCAGGCGGTCAAATATAAAACCATTGCCAAAAATTTTACGATATGTATAATGAAAGAAAAGTACATATTGCGTCGATCTCGAGTAATTGGGATAAGATTAGGATAATGATGGTTCCTAATCGAGGCTGCGGGTGACTGGACCGTGGTATAGTCCGTCACTCGTAAAGAGACTGATCGCGTGAGCGTGACCCGTGGGGTATCGAGGAGGGACAGTATCTGAAAGGGTAATCCGCCAGGCTGTCCACGAGCATCAAGGAATCAGCACCAGAAGGTTCGATCCACTGGAAGAGGAGCATCGGAGCATGAACGTAGCATCATGTCAAAACCTATATCCCTTTTTTAGAGCCAACAGAATTAGTACATATCTAAACAAACATAAACTTATAGATATCTTTATGCTAATATAAATTCACACTATAAATAAAACTTCACAATAAAAAAACATAAAGGATTACCATAAATTCAAATCATTTACATTCCTAATTTGAACATTCAAAAACGCTCCGTCCGTTCCAGTTGACCGCTCACTCCGCGACGAAATATTACCTCGGCACCCCTCGCTCGTGGGAATCGATTACGCATCGATACGAGTTGTAAATCGAATAATTGTTATCGATATACCGATAAGAATATTTATAGTAGCCGTTATATTTGAATAAAGAAGGCATAATGATTCTGTTGTTTTGACTCTATACCGCTATGAATTTTACTTTACTTTTTTCTTAACAATTCATAGACAAAAAAGCAAATGCTACTAGACTGAGAAGATAAAAATTAATATAAATTACTAACACGCATTTTAACGATAAATATTCTGCGCCCATCTGGTACTTCGTGTCAGGTATTATTCTCCATCTAAAGTAGAATATATGTGTTTTTAAATCTTATATTGAACTAGCAAACCGCCCTCGCTTCGCTTCGGTTATAGGTTATAGGGTATAGTCGTTTTACCCGCGTAGTTCCCGTTCCCGTGGCAATACCGGGATAACATATAGCCTAGTTTACGCCCTGATATTATAGCTTTCCATTGGTGAAAGAATTTTTGAAATCGGTCCAGCCGTTTTGAAGATTACCCGGAACAAACAGACAGACAGACAGACAAACAAAATTTTTTTAATTGCTATTTTAGGCATAGGTGTCGTGAAAATAACCGTGTGAGCATGAAAAAAGTATATTATTTTGACATTACAAACAGACACTCCAATTTCAAAACAAGTTGGTTACGCCAACTTGTTTTGAAATTGGTTAAGAAATAAGAGGTTATGGAGCTCAGTAACCATAATTAAAACTACCGCAATTTTGAAATCGATATAAAATTTTTCGGATAAGGTCGGTGTACCTATGTATGAGCCACATTACGACAGTTTTTCTAACAAGCAGCGGAATTGACAGCTTCTCCACAAAAAAATACTATCATTGACAGAGTAAAAATACAGTTGAATCATCATCGTCATCATCATTCAGCCCATTACATCCACCGCAGGACGTAGGCCTCCCACTATGCAGTTGCAAATACAGGATATAGTTTACCCTTTCTTATCCAATGGGTACGACACCCATTAAAGGAAATATAATATTCATATAACAACTATGCAAAAGGAGGATCTTTTTTTATTGCATCAGCAATCAGCGTTACCATCAGGTGACAAGCGAGTAAGCAGGAAACCTGATGGTAAGTGAGACTGCGGTGTATGGGCATGTATAATACCAAAGGCATAATCAGACTGCTACACTTCTTAAAACTCGATTAAAAAGGACATATCGGCAAACACAGCAACAGATAATTCTTTCCAGATCCTACACGTACGTGAGAGGAATTATCGTGGATAACTTATAGTTATCGACTATATCATTTCCAGGTGGAATTGAAGAACTCCACTACGGTGTCGAGTGGTACCCCAATATGTGATACCACCACCCAATACTTTCAGAAATTTGAAAAGTTACTCCTTGCTACTGTGGGGCCATGACAAACAGATCCTTTATGGCAGTTAACGCGCAAACATGCGTCTTTCTGGTATTGAACTGGAGTAAATTCCGTGCACTCTTATATAAGGCCATCTCCAGAGAGCGTTTGCTTTTAGATTTCAGACAAATTGAACCTTTTTTCCTGTAACATACTGCGGAACATTCTGATGCACAGTATAACACTAAACACCGATGCTGTCATCCACCTATCAAAGTATATTCTATATGTAGACCATGTGGTTCATATGAGGACCACATATGGTCGTGGTATCAGAGTAGAATCCATCCGCAAAGACTTTTATACTCCGACTAATCAAAAACTTGGCGAACAGTTAGAGAGTCCCTCGAGGAATACTTACAATGGTAACTTCGATAGAAAGGTCCTATGCCAGACCCTATCAAACGATTTTGCGATATCTAAGCTGAAAGACAGCGCCCTATCCCTATTCTCTTGCCTATAGAACTTTACCAACTAAAAATTACCAACCCTTTTAAACAACGTTTTATAGTAGATCAGTTAGCTTCCCACTGCGGAGAAGGCTGTAGCCCGTATTGGGACGTATATGAGCTGAGATGATGAGCCATTACCCTATCAAAGTCTTTTTCTTTGCAACTCATACACGTCCCAAGGTTGAGTTTAGGCATTCGTATCTTCTATACCACGCTGGTCAGACATTGTCAATGTTCTCTGCATATCCTATACTTTATTCACCTTTTGCAATAACCATGAGCAAAAAAAGATTATAATCAACTAGTTGGCCCAAGAGACGTTGTTCTGTTCAAATAAAATAAAAGGAATTCGCCTTGAAAACGCCATCAGCGCCACCTACCGGGTCCAATTGTGAATCTAAACCATTCTAGAATCCCCTTGAACACACACAAAAAATTTCATTAACATCGGTCCAGCCGTTTAGGAGTAGTTCAGTGACATACACACGTACACAAGAAGTTTATGTATAAAAATTGTGTTCTTATTAATCTATTGCATAGCTTTTATCGCGGGCTTTGAGCGCGGCGACCGAATCAAGAAATTCCGTAACGAAAATAAAACCTACATGGAAGGCGGGTGACGGCGGCACGGCCGAGCGTACGGTGTGATAGTCGTCGACATTCTGCGTTCGTCCGTCTGGGTGCGTACACGTGCCACCGCTTTGCGTAGCTTACGCCAAAAAGTGTTTTCGCGCATTTTATAACGGTCCCAACGATCTACAGCGGACGACAGTGGTAATCCAAACCGTCTTTATTGTTATACATATAGTACATTTGTTTTCTTATCGGTCACCACGCTCAAAAAGTGTAACTTGAATTAATATCAAAGAAAAAAAATACTGCATAAATAAAAAATAAATAAATAATTATAATTGTAATAAGTTGATAAAAATGCTATGCAATAGCTTTACCGCGGCAGTCCCCGAGTGCCACGCGTTTTTTTTTCTCTCTCATCTCTCTCGTCTTTAGTTGCTGATTAGCAGTAAAATAGAAGAAGAAAACTATTGGTGGGTTGAAAATAGACCTTTGAAAATAGACTTTGCATCCTATCCAGCTGGCGCGTTTTATAATGTCAGAATCATAAATAATACAATGTCAAATTATTGTTTTATCTCGATCTCTCATACATAATACGATCCTATTGTACCTATAGCTACAGCAGGAACGTATTGTTGTTAGTTTATGGTACATTCTAGGTTTTATAAATAATAACACATTTTAGTGATAGTTATAGGAAGTGATAGGAAAAAATCTATCCGTATGGTGTCGAAATAAGAATACAATTCATCACTCCCTATCTTGCCCGTGGATGTCGTAAAAGACGACTAAGAGATATAATACGCATATAACGTCAATGTAAGAGAAGAAAATCTCGAAATAAAACCCTTACACAGTCCCCAACCCGAACAGCGTGGTATAATAGGTCAATATCCCATCTATTATGAAGAAGGCTCGAACTCAGCAGTGGGATGTATATCAGATGATATGACACCGAGTAATGTTATGGATGTGAAACATCTATAAGCGGAGGTGAACCTGTTCGTTGACGTGGCGTTAACGCCACACTTGGATATGTACACATTTGTGTAATGAAACCATAACCTGTTTTAAAATTTCGTACAACGTTATCTAGTAAGCTCAAAACAAATAATGCATATGCAACAATATATGCATAAAATAACAGATTACGACGGGAACTAATATGGCATAAAGTAATAATAAAATAATACGTTTTTTTCCAGAATATGATGATTTTTATTCAATAAACATTTATTTGTACAAAATAATTTCGATTTTTCATCTGCCAGGCGTCCTGAGCGACGGCTCACTTTTTTTAAGGTTGAAACTAAACATTATTATAATATGGTTACTTTCTAAAACTTGATTTTAGTCACTCTGAAACCATTAGCAATACTCAAAGATATTTTCTTTATCAAAACAATCGATTCACCGCGTCACCAAGAATCCTTGGCACCGCGCCCTAATTCCTTTGACCGATGACTTGCATTCACTAAATCCCCGTATTATTGGGTAGCGTGTCACAAATTCTCGTGCGGAAAATGCAAACCACATTATCAAATCCGGTATACTGCGTAACAAAATGTCCATCTCGTAACATTCGAAACAATGATAAGATCTAAGCCACTGAGCCAACAAATCAATATTAGGGATCAAATGGACTTATATGTATATATATAGAGCTGTACATTAAAATATTCAGTTTTTTAGCTATATTGTGAAGTTTAATATCACCATTATTTTAGCTTTTAAACATTCCACTGCTGGTCAAGTCGTAAAAGTCGATTAAAGGATATTTTTTTTGGGACTAATCCCACCAAATATTCCCACCATTGTAACTCCCGTAAGCCAGGATCTACAATGGTCTCCATAGAGCACACAGAGGTTTAACCCTCAGGCAGTCCCGGGCAAAGATTTTAATTGTTTTGGGACCCGGAGGCGTTGAAAGAGATTGCAATTCTCTCCTACGGCTAATACGGCAGACATGAAGCAAAATTGACTAGTTAGTCAATAAATAAGAAGACATGCAATTACGATAAGCGCAGCCGTACAGCATCAGGGATATTAGAGAACTAACGGGGCCTATATGTGAGCCTTAAGATTGATTGCTATAGTAGGTACGACTAAGGGACGACGACGACGAAGGGATATATATAAATAATAGAGAAGGAAAACTCAACATTAAACCCTATGCCAACACGTATCACCAAAATGGCATAATAGGTCCATTTCCCTCCCATTATGGAAGAGGTTAGAGCCTAACAGTAGGACGTATGTGGTCTGAGATCGTCATGAGTAGTTTACGTTAGATGTTTGTTAAAATATAAGTTTTATTGATAAAAACCGCTAAGGTGTAGATCCTTAATACTTATATTGTTGCGGTATTAATTACTCCATAATTTCCACTCGGCCCCTATAAGAAATCGGTCTGTCTCGAGAGATAAATATGTAATCTTAATATAATTGCGTCGTACTAGCTCGCCCTGGCTAGGTCAAACAGACCCTCGTTCATTTCCCGCCCTTATTGACTCTTACGGTCCGCTACACGTAGAGCGTGTCCACGTTAGACAATGTCGCCATTACATCATACTATAATTGCCCAGAAATAAATACATAATATTTATTTAATTAATACTTACTGATCATCATCATTTCAGCTCATATTCGTCCCACTGTAGAGCAAATTGACCTTACTATACCATGCTGGTCAGGTTGCCGGTTTTCTTTCTCTTGCATAGATGGTATGGATATAATACACTTATATCCCTTAGTCATCTTTTACGACATCTACGGGCAAGACAGGGGGTGATGAATTGTATTCTTCTCAGTCACCATACGGAACATTTACTCAATAAATAAAAAACTATTTCTATAATAAAATTTAGTCCAAGACCTAGTGTTGTCAATTATTTATTTGTAATAATACTAGTATTTAACAGGGGTAATCTTAGTTATAAATATTTCATAGTTTCAATTCCATATGAAATCTTTAGGCGTACTGTGTCGTTTAGGGTTCAAATTGCACACAATTTTGTTGGTATGTATTTCGACTGAGCCGTCATGCTCGTCAATATATTTGATACTCTTGGACTCTTGTTGTGTCTCATCAACTAGGGAACCATTGTTAGAGTAGTAATACAAATGACGATCTTTTGGAATGAAGTTCCTTATCGCGCGTTGTGAAAGGGGGCTAGACGGAAAAAATTCTTACGAAAAGTTGTCACGACACTTTTTGCTATAGTAAGCTATTGTAAGCTGTGCGGCGTCGCATGTTTCTCTGTCTGTCTCTCTCTCTTATAGAAAGCAAGCCAGATATTTTCATTTCTATTTCGCATTGAACAGTGTGGTGTCGCGACGATTATTTTTGTTGAGTGTATACAAGTTTTTTGTAAATAATAAAAAATAATAATAATAATGAATCCTGACAGTGTTTCTGCACAAGTTCCGGATATTGCTGATGGAGTTAGGTAAGTAGAGATTATATACAGATAATAATATGTTATTTTAATATTATTATAACTTAAAAAAAATAAAATTTTATTTACAATTCCTTCACTAATTAATCGAAAGGAACTTCGTTCCATCCGGGTGTCCCTTGACACCTCTCAAGTTTTTTTAAATAAAATCTGTCAGACAATTGGTAATACAAAATTCATCATCATCATTTGATGTTGGCTTATATATTCTACTTCTTGGATCAAGGCTCCTCCACAACATTTGGGAAATGGACTATACCACACTAATGTTAACATTTTAAAAGTATTGTTCTTGATTGTATTATGTGTATTTTATTTTTTTCCAATTGAAGGTAGTTTATTTTACTTAACACGGCTGCCACAAAAGCGCCATTGTAGGAGGTGATGTAAGACAAGCGGCAGCCGTGTTCAGTCAGTTGATCGGTGACAGCAGCGGTGAAATAGTCTAGCTAAGCTAAGGACATTTAATTATTGCTTGTTTAGTGTAATGGTGATTATATGTGATATCGGTGGTTTATTGGTAAGGTTGAATAATATTTAATAGTAGTCCGCGAAAGTGTAATCAAAGTGGGTTTAACACTAATTAGATTAGTTGGTATAGGGTTTTATTTTGAGTTTTACTTTTCTGGTATAGATGTTATCTACACGTCCCTTAGGCATCATTTTAAGCCATCTACCAGCAAAAAAGGGGAGATGAGGTGAGGAGGGGCAATAGGAAAGAAATTAACATTACTATACCAAGCTGGTCAGAAAGGTTGGTATAGGGTTTTATTTCGAGTTTGCCTTCTCTTACTTGATATATGCATATAGGGAGTAGTGAATTGTATTCTTATTCCGTCACCACACGGAAATAGATAATACATAGGAAAAAGATTTGGGCATAGGCATATTTTCATTGCATCGCTGGTATGGAAAATATGATCAGAGTACAGGTCACATAACTACATTTTATGACAATGCTGATTTTGCATACGCAATATACGAACTTAATTATGTGTAGCATTTCTTTTTATTACAATTGGTGGCAAACGGCGTGACAACTGGTGAAATATTTTCTCGAAAATTACTATTACGAACTCTATTATTTTATTTTAATTTTAAAATGGAAGGGAGACCCATCACTTGCCCACGGTAATCAATATATCGCACACCACAGTACTTAATCCTATCCTGTACTCCTTCTATTGTGGTATGCGGTATATTAATTAACGTGGGCAAGTGGTGGTTCTCCCTTCCTTCCTCCCTTCCATTTTAAAATTAAAATAAAAATGGATTGCCGCTATGCATCGCCTAATTCAATCAATTATATTACCAACTCCTTTTCCTCTTCGAAATATCAATATCCTTCAGGTGGTTTGCACGACTCCTGAGAAAGTATAAGAGAGTGTGATATGGATTATTCTCAACAAGTCCCAACACAAAAAAAAATCTATCTAAAATTTCCATAATTAAAATTTACTATAGTTAAAATTCTACCACGAAAACAAGGAATAACTAAATATATAGTTGGCAACCCAACTGAACAAATTACACTGAGTGTTTGTGACATGACGGAAGTGATGAGACGAATAATCGTGGGCCTGACGATGCGGACTTTGCCTTAAATTGAAATATATTATAATTTTGGAAAATAGAAACTGTGAATTAGGTTATTATACTGTAAGGTTTTAGGCTCGATCTGGTGACATCTTATCCTATATAAGTCCTACTTTTGGGCTCAGGTCTCCTCCACAATTATCTCTTCTAACCAGCGTAATATGGCATTTTCTCTTTTTGTAATGGAGGCTGGAACCACCAGTGAAACGTATATGAATTGGGAAGATGATGATAAAATTAAATTCGGGTAAAATAAAATGTGCTAATCTATCTGACGAGCATAATAAAATTGTTTAACTTCTCCTAAAGTTTAGAGGAGATAACTTTAAAAATCAGAAAGAAAAATAATTTTAATATTTTTAACAAATCTTGAATGTAATAAATCATTTTTAACGGTTATAATCGAGTTTATATTAGTTTTATAGATTAGTAAAAAAAAATATCTACTATCCAATTCAATCAAACTAGCCGTGTGGTGACGGAGTAAGAATACAATTCACCACTCCCTATCTTGCACGTGTATGTCGTAAAAGACGACACAGGGGAATATGCCTATAACATCTGGGCAAGAGAAGGAAAACTTGAAATGAAACCCTGTACCAACATGTCTGATTCGCATGGTATAGTAGGTCAAATACCCTCCCATTGTAGAGGAGGTCCGAGCCCAACAGTGGGACGTATGTAAGCTGTGATGATGAAAAAAATATAAGACCAAAATCTTGTCGTAACCATGAAAAGTTTTGTAGGTATTATTTTCGTAAACATCAGAAATCATAAAATCTATACCAATAAATAAAATTGGAGTGTCTGTTTGTAATGTCAAAATAATAGAGTTTTTTCATGCTCACACGGTTATTTGCACGACACCTATGTCTAAAATACAGATTAAAATTTTTTTTGTCTGTCTTATTTGTTCCGGGTAATCTTAAAAGCGGCTGGACCGATTTCAAAAATTCTTTCACCAATGGAAAGCTATAATATCAGGGCGTAAACTAGGCTATATTTTATCCCGGTATTCCCACGGGAACGGGAACTACGCGGGTAAAACGACTAAAACCGAAGCGAAGCGAGGGCGGGTTGCTAGTCTGGTATAAAATTTCAACAAATTATTTAAAAAATTAAAAGCTGACAGAAACAACTTATAACACTGTAACTAAAATTACGAATTCTATGGCGTTTGTATTTGGTTTTTGATTGCACGGGCGGAATAAGATATTTCACGTCCAACAAGTCATCGTTATTACAGACTGTAACACGGACTCGCACGGACTCAAATACACACGCGATAAAATTCGTAAAATGGTTTTATTTACAACTAACAACCCGCCCTCGCTTCGCTTCGGTTTTAGTCGTTTTACCCGCGTAGTTCCCGTTCCCGTGGGAATACCGAGATAAAATATAGCCTAGTTTACGCCCTGATATTATAGCTTTCCATTGGTGAAAGAATTTTTGAAATCGATCCAGCCGTTTTGAAGATTACTCGGAACAAGCAGACAGACAGACAAAATTTTTTTTATCTGTATTTTAGGCATAGGTGTCGTGCAAATAACCGTGTGAGCATGAAAAAAGCCTATTATTTAGACATTACAAACAGACACTCCAATTTTATTTATTGGTATAAATTATCTATGGTCATGAGCGGATGAGAATGTTTCACATCCAGCAAGTCATTGTTATTGCAGAGGTTTACAAAATCCCTTCTTCGAAACGTCGTGCAAATAAAATCAAATACAAACGATAAAATCCGTAAAATAAACTCATTTGCAAAAAAAACGGGCGGTTTTGATTTTCATTCATATTTAAAAAGATACAATACCAAAAAGGTTTCAATCGTTTGTACACGTTACTGGCCGGTTTTAAAAATGCTGTGGTATTTAAAAAAGTACGTTCTAAATTCAATTTTTCATTTGATGTTCATTTTTACAGAAAACCCCTTTTTATCCTACATTTTTGGCGCGAAGTTCCAGAAGTTAACATCGACTTTCATAACTTTTATTCAATTTTTATCGATTAATTTCATATCCTTGACTGTCAAAGCTTTATTTAATGCTGTTTGGCTGTATCAAAAATGGTAGATAAAGTGGTAAAAGCTACCAAAATTATCGCGCTGCTTGAAGAGGGTTGCAGCCAATGTTTCGTGGCTAGGAGGCTAAATGTTAGTCGCTCGACAGTCCAAAGGACCTGGCAGCGATATCAGGAGACTGGTTCCGTCGAGAGAAGGCCTGGTTCTGCAAGAAAACCATGTACCCAACCACGGGATGATCGTTTTCTTGTGAGTCGCGCATTGAGAAATCGCAAATCTTCGTATGTGGATCTTAAGAACAACCTCCAATAAGTAAGAAATGTGCATATTAGTCTATGGACGGTCAGGAGGAGGCTTCTCGCTGCCAATATACGCAGTCACCGCCCGGCCTGCGGCCCCAAATTACTCCGTGAGCACAGAGTTCACAGGCTTAGGTTCGCTAGAAATTGTGAATCATGGACTCAAGACGATTGGAATAGGGTTTTGTTCTCTGATGAAGCCAGGATATCTCTGTTCGGTGAAGATCGACGTCGGCGAGTGCTAAGAAGACAAGGAGAACGCTTTGCAGAGGCATGTTTCGAAGAAATCACACCTTATGGTGGGGGCTCTGTTATGTTTTGGGCAGGAATAAATTCAATGGATCGTACAGAGTTAGTCTTCATTGAAAACGGCTCACTGACTGGGCATCGATACATAACGGAAGTTCTAATTTCTCATGCACAACCCGCATTGGCCGCTCTAGGTGAAGACTCGATTTTTATGGACGACAATGCTCGCGCCCACCGATCCCGCGATGTTAATGCGTATGTGCAAGAGGTCGGCATTCGTCGTTTGGATTGGCCAGCTCAAAGTCCCGACCTCAATCCCATAGAGCATGTCTGGGACGTTCTGAAACGGCGTGTGAGATCAGTACACCCGGCTCCGCAGACCATCAGAGAGCTGAAGAATGTGATTACTGCGGAGTGGGAACGTATTCCGCAAGCAAGTATCCGGGATATACTCGCTAGAATGCCCAGACGAATTCAAGCTGTGATTTTAGCTAGAGGGGGTCACACTCGATACTAAACATTTATCTGCTTTTACTTTATTAAAGAAAAACAAACAAAAAAACTTTTTTATTTTTACTTCATGAGCATATGCACTACTAGCGAATATACACTACTAGCGAGGTTTAGCATTATTTCCCATAAATTGTATCTAAATTTTATGAAATACTGATGAAAACGATTATTTTCTTATTAATTTAGCAAATTGTGTGGATAAAACTACCCATAATTATCAAACAAAGAAATATTAACATTTGAAATGGTTCATTGCTTAGGTGCCCGTTTTTTTTGCAAATGAGTGTAGTTTTATAATACTCGCGTAAACATCAGAAATCATTATGTAAACCTTTAACATTGTAAAACAATATTAAATTGTTTTCTTACAAGCGAAGTGCTTATAAATTGATTACTTTTTCTTGAGGGTTCGATAGAGGCATCAGCTGCCTGCAAGACGTTAACACGCCATTATTGTAATGGCTATCGTAATCACCAAGTAGCACCTTCAAAGATATTACTTACAGATGTCCGTGTTTACTTTTTTATTGTTAAAAAAAGAAAAAAGGCTCTTGCCATTCGCTTTTAAATAACAGTGTACAAGTTTTAAGGCTGTCCACTTTTTAATAGTTTCGTAAATTTATCTATAGCAATCAAGATGGCGGATATCTATTATTATTGTGAAATATAGGATAGGAGGTCCACCACTATTCTACATGGATTATCATATCATATAATGATGATATCTTAGAATAATGTATAGAAGGATAGTGTCCATACATAAGCCATCAAAAATATGAAGCAAACAATACTACACGGGCGTAGGTGATTACACACGTACACACGCACACCACTATATAAATTATGAAATCAAATTTTGTTTTTACATATTAACATAAAACGTCGGAATACTTTTATGTTTTTCTGCTTTTTATGTTTTTCAAATGTGTTGTGATACCATTTGAATGCACAAGCCGCCATAATTACCTATTTATTTTTTAAGAGTTACGTACGTGCAGTACAGTGACCTTGTATATTACAGAACGGTTCCGGCGTAAGCTCCATTAGGCTCCAATTGAAAACCTTCACTTTTTGCGCGTGAACTTACCTTCTATACGTTATTATTCTAAGGAACATTTTTTTAATAAAATTATATATTTTAAAATAGTTTTTAATCTTTTTTTTTTTTCTTTATTGCAAACGGTGGCAAACGAGCAAACAGTACACCTGATGGTAAGTGTTACTGCCGCTCATGGACCTTTACAAGGCCGTTGCCTACCGCGAAGAAAGCGAAGGGAGTGTGAATGCGTGCATTGAGGCTCGGTGATACCAAGGCACCACCAAAACCCTCCACACGCAATCACCCTCAGAAATTTGGGCTTCCGGCTCTCTCACTCACCGAACGAAGCGCAGTAACAAATTGCTACTACTCGACGTCGATTTTCTGCGAGAGCATGGTACTGCCCCGGACGGACCGGCCCGCGGCTGTAGACAGATAACTGTCGACAGTGTGGTCCTACCACTCCTAAAATAATAATCCCTTTAACAACTTCAATATTAATATAATTTTAAATATCTTTGTTGAAAATTGATAAAAAAGTACCTCAATTTATGAATAAATACATTTAAAAGTAACATATAAAGACATGACAATTACCAATAAGTTTTTCTTTGTATAACAAGTCAATTATAATTCGCGTGTAAGCGCTGTGCGATCAGCAACGACCAGGTGTTACAATACCATTAATATCAATTGAACTCACCGTATACGACGAATATAACTAGACCTACCCCACCCCTACAATAACAAACAACATTGAAGTTACAAGGGTATTTTCATTGAAATATACAGCTCAAGATAATTGGTATAGAAATATTTTATGAGGCGTCCGTCGTAAAGACTAATGCGATTTTGATACAAATGTCCTTCCGTTCCAATGCTGTAGTATTTGTATTAAATGGGAAGTTATAATTTTATTATTGACACAAAGTTGGAATTTATCCTTGCGGTTAACATATGCTACTTATTTTTAATTTTTAACCGACTTCAATTAAGGAGGGGGTACTCAATTCGACTTTATTGAAGTGAAACGCCTTTAGAATCGTTGTGATTTCAAACTCGATGAAACGAAAAAGCGAGTCCATAGAGACACAAACACGTAAATGTATAGGATTCAGCCGGCGAGAGAATGAGATAAAGGATGAAGGGTAAAGGATGAAGGATACAGGATGAAGGATAATGGATAAAGAATAAAGGAGTTGTACTTCTGATATGCGTACTTTGTACACAACCTCTTTTTTTTTTAAAGAATTATGTTCATAATTCATATTGTTCAATAAAACCGACTTCATCCGTTTTTGAAATTGAGCTAATACCACGCTAGTCAAACGGTTTGGTATAGGGTTTTAAATCGAGGTTAGCTTCTCTTGCATAAATGTTATCTGCAATAATTCTTTAGTAGTCTTTTAAGATACCCACGAGTGTGGTGAATGTTATTCTTGCTCCGTCACCACACTAAAAATGAAAAGTTCTACGAAAATTGTACCTTACATTGCATTCGTTGCCGCCATTATACAGCACATTACAAACAATCATCATCATTTCAGCTCACATACGCCCCACTGCTGGGCTTGAGGCTCCTCCACAATAGGAGGAAAATTGATTACTATACCATGCTGATCAGATAGTTCGGTATAGGGTTTGATTTCGAATTTTGCTTCTCTTGCATAGATGTTATATGCGTATTATATCCCTTAGTCGTCTTTTACGACATCCACGGGCGAGATAGGGAGTGGAGAATTGTATTCTTACTCCGTCACCACACGGAACACCGTTGTACAAACAATAAATGCTTATAAAAATAAGAAGAGTAATAGCAAAACTCGTTAGAAAATTGATCTATATCATGTATATATTCCCCTTTTATTAAGCTAAGTGACACGCATCGCTGTGCCGTGACTGAGCGCCATAACCGCGCCGTGACGGACAGACGCCATTGTCACGGACATACGCACTGAATGGAACTGTATTCACCATGAATATAACATATACCGGGATAGACTTCTATTATTATTTTTCGATAGACAAGTTGGGTAAGGATGTATTAAGAATACAATATATTATATTTATATTAATACAGTTGCAGCCTTTTCTTTTCAAAACTTGACAAAAACCCTTGAATTTGATTCTGAAATAAAACTATTTTTACGGAATTTATCATATTTGTATTTGATTTTTAATTTCCGTTAAGTGCCGTGTGTTAGCTGCTGCAAATATTATACTTACATTACTCGTGGGCGGCGTAAAAGACTACTTTAAGCTTTATATTGACCAGGACCAGCTGCATCTGATGTCATCTGGTTAAAGAGGATTGACGTCAAGTAGGCTGCTCATAAAACTATTTTTAATAACCTTTGTAACATGTATTTTGAAAAAATATACATATTGAGTCGACCTCAAGTAATTGGGTCAGACTAGGGTGATGATCACGATGTAGTCGTATAATCATCCGAAATCATTATGACTTTCATTCAACTCATTATCATCATCATTTTGGCTCATAAATGTCCCTTGCTGGGTTCGAACCTCTTCCATCATCATCGCAGCCCACATACGTCCCACTGTTGGGCTCGGGCCTCCTCCATAATGGGAGGAAATTTGACCTACTATACCATGCTGGTCAGACATGTTGGTATAGGGTTTCATTTCGAGTTTTCCTTCTCTTGCACAGATGTTATGTGCACATTATATCCCATAGTCGTCTTATACGACATCCACGGGCAAGATAGGGAGTGGTGAATTGTATTCTTACTCCGTCACCACACGGACACCTCTTCCATAATAGGAGGTAAATTGACATTACTATACCGCACTGATCAGACAGGTTGGTATAGGGCTTTATTTCGACTTTTTGGCGGAGTTGTGGTGCATGTTAAAACGGTCCCATAACTTCATCGTAGCCGAGGGACAGGAAAAGCGTGTGGTTTTTAGCTGGTAATGGTAATAAATCAACGTTGAGCCCGGCATATCCCATCTATCAAAGGGTACCATGCGTAAAAATTGCATTATCCCACGCGAAAAAAGGGCCTTGTTTTGACTTGATATTATATGCATAAATCATATGAGAAGTGGCGAATTGTATTCTTCTTGCGTCACCACACAGACGTTTCAAGTTCATCATCATCATCATCATCATCTCAGCCCACATACGTCCCACTGCTGGGCTCGGGCCTCCTCCATAATGGAAGGGTAATTGACCTACTATACCATGCTGGTCAGACGTGTTGGTATAGGGTTTTATTTCGAGTTTTCCTTCTCTCGCATAGATGTTATATGCGTTTTATATCCCTTAGTCGTCTCGTACGATCACCCACGGGTAAGATAGGGGGTGGTGAATTGTATTCTTACTCCGTCACCACACGGAAAAGTTCATACATTTGGAAATTCTACTATTTAGTACAATTAAAAAGAATATTTGTTCATGGTCACCCTAACCTTTTTCATTACAATCGCTATCAGTGAGACCACCTTACGTCCACCATGACAATGTTTGGCGCCTCTCAACTCATTAAACTGCCCATCCGAAGCACAACGCATTGTCCAGTACAATTGTGTCGAATAAATCGGGCGCAATATCTATTCGATTAATGTCCGAATTCTATCGATTATCGAATAATTTATGTAGCTATCGATTCGTGTTTGAATGTTGGTTGTATTGTTTGTAAATATATGGGTGTGATTCTGTATTGTTGTCTACTTGAATAATAAATGGGTTGGGTATTTGTAGCTAAATAAAATAAAATTAGACAGGGTGTGTTGTAAAGGCATACGGTAGAAGTGAACTTTTGTATTCATTATCATCTCGATTGATATATTTCCCATTACGAGGTTCCTCCTCTACAGAATGGTGGTGAGAATAACTTAATTTATATTAAGATTTTATTACAAGATTTTATTTCAAACTTTTACTTTTCTTGCCAGGTCGTAATCTGCGTATTTGTACCCTTAGTCGACTTTTACAACATTCATGAGAAAGATAGAAGAGAGATTATTACTCCGGCACTTTTGTATTTCAGGTAAAATTTTTATTTATGTACCAATTGACTTTTAATAAAAGGTCGGGGAAAAATCCTTTTGCATATGTATAATTTATTTAAACTTTTAATAAAATTTCTTCGGCAGTACTAATTGTATCTGGTTAGTTTTGATACCATTAAAAAAAGTTATATTTCAAAAAATGAAAAAAATAGTAAATTTTGTTTCCCGCCGTATTTCATTTGTTTTTTTTTTTCTCCTTTCCTTTTTCATTTGTTTTTCTTTCTGTCAAAATGAGATGAGAAAGAGAAATCTAATGAAGAAATTTGATACATTTTAACCTCGTAAGTCCTCGCGTACTTGTACAAGTACAAATTAATGATAGCAGTTCAGACCTTTGGACTACATAGATGGAGTAACTATCTAATGTACTTACAAAAGTACAAATATTGGATTGCCTTTTTTATATTATATATATAACTTTTTTATATTGTTTTATTATACCGTGTTAAAATCTAATGTACTCACACATGTATCAAATATTTTAATTATTTTCTTCTTAAAAGGTGCTCTATACATCACAAAAATACCGTAAAAATAGATACAACGGTTTCTCACTTAAATTCGATCTTTGTCTCGGTCAAAACATTATTCTTAGTTTGTACTTGGTATGGTACAGCCCGCAGATATGACTGCTGATGTTAATAAAACACAGGACTTACGAGGTTAAAATAAATAAAAAAGGATACAATGCAAAGCAAGACTTAATGCAGTGTCAGAAAGAGTAGCATAAAGTTGGTTTAAACGTTTTCAATCCGGGCATTTAGATGCCAAACATGCACCTCGCTCTGAGTGCCCTATCACTGAGGCAATAGACGCCATTATTAAAAAAGTCTGGCAAGATTATCATTTCAGTATTTATGAGGTAGCTAAAGATCTAAGAAACGAACACAAAACAATTAATTTTGACCCATTTGAAACAAGCTGCGTATATAAAAAAGCTCCATATTTAAGCGTCACACACAATGTTAGATTCATCATCATCATCATTATTTCAGCTCATATACGGCCCACTGTTGGACTCGAGCCTCGTCCACAGTAGGAGGCAAATAGTCCTTATTATATCATGCTGGTCAGACAGGTTGGTATAGGATTTCATTTCGAGTTTTCCCTTTCTTGCACAGAAGCTATATACATACTTTATTTCTTATTCGCCTTTTACGACATCCACGGGTAAGATATGGAGTGTTGAGTGGTATTCTTACTCAGTCACTATCTGGAAAAATTAAAAGAAAAAGAATATTAGATCATAGACTTAAAATTTTATAAGTAACAACTAAGTACTAAAAATATTCTTGCCATAGACAAACTGCTTAAGCGCGTGTTAGTTTTTTTTCAATAAATAAGCACAGGTGAGTTACATTATGCAGAACAAAAAATACAGGTTAACAAATAGTAGCAATAAACAACACATGATGAACTTTAGCGAAAAAAAACTGGCGCTTCGGCAGTTTTGGGAGTTCGCGTGTGTACGCGCGTAATGATGCTACGATTATCTAACGGCAGGGGGCGCTGTTCATTTGACGTTTATTTAACGCACCACTTCGCTGTTCGTTTGTCGATATATCGATAATTAAATTTTATTTAGATATAAATATATTGTTGATCATATTATACTATATTATACTTTTTTTTTTCATTTCATCTCATACACGTCCCACTGTTGGGCTCGAGACTCCACCACAATAGGAGGAAAATTGACCTTACTATATCATGCTGGTCAGACACGTTGGTATAGGGTTTTATTTCGAGTTTTCCTTCTCTGGCATAGATATATATATATATTTATTTTATTTATTTAAGACAACAACCTGCACTAAGGAAATAATCCTTGTATTGCGGGAGACTTTACAAACATATAATTAACTAGCAACCCGCCCTCGCTTCGCTTCGGTTATAGGTTATAGTCGTTTTACCCGCGTAGTTCCCGTTCCCGTGGAAATACCGGGATAAAATATAGCCTAGTTTACGCCCTGATATTATAGCTTCCCATTAGTGAAAGAATTTTTGAAATCGGTCCAGCCGTTTTGAAGATTACCCGGAACAATCAGACAGACAGACAGACAGACAGACAGACAGACAAAAATTTTTTAATTGCGATTTTAGGCATAGGTGTCGTGCAAATAACCGTGTGAGCATGAAAAAAGCCTATTATTTTGACATTACAAACAGACACTCCAATTTTATTTATTGGTATAGATGGACACAAATTACATCCAAACTCAGAACAACAATTTGTGGATCGCAAAATGTGTTGTCCCGCGTGGGATTCGAACCCCCGACACTGGCGCTCTAGGTCGCTATCTTAACCACTACGCCATCTGTGCAGTCAATTATATAATATGCGTATTATATCCCTTAGTCGTCTTTTACATCCACATCCACGGGCAAGATAGGTAGTGGTGAATTGAATTCTTACTCGCGTCACCACACGGATTAAATTATTACATACTACTTATAAGACTGGTATCACCATATCTTTTTTCATTTGTTTCATTGAAATAAATATCTTAAGTGATGTTAGAGATTTAAAATCAGGGGCAAAGCATCTGAAAGCGAACTGAGAGCGGGTTGCTAGTCAAGAATAAGAATAACTTAGTTGCGAAAAAAGCCAGAAAGCATAGTCACAGTGCAGCGATTTCTGGTGTACCTCTTTTATATATTTTCCCCGTTTTAAATTTGGCATTATTTTATTCTTCGTCATCGCAGCTCATATGGGTCCAACTGCTGGAACCGAGCCTCCTCCAAAATGGGAGTGAAATTGCATTACGAGGCTTGTCAGACGGATAAGTATAAGGTTTTGTTTCGAGTTCTCCTTTTCTAGCTGTTATTTGCATATTATAATCTCTTAGTTATCTTTTACGACACCCACGGGCAAGAAAATCCATGCCCATCTCCATACGGCATTATTTTATTAATTACTAGCAGCGCCCTGCTGTTTCACGTTCCTTTTCCCATGGGAATCTCAGGATAAATTATATCCTATGTATTATTCTGATATGTAATCTATATTATTGTGAAGTTTCATCAAAATCCATTCAGTAGTTTTTGCGTGAAAGAGCAACAAACATCTTCACATCCTCACATATCGCATACAAACTTTCGCGTTTATAATATTAGTAAGGAAGGATTTAATAAAATAAATACCAAATTAGACTCAGCCATCGGGATAATTAATTTTATTGTGAAAGAATAACATATCGATATTTTTATACCCAGCCCTATTAATTTTGAAAGACAAAAATATGTATCATTTAAATTATGAAAGTTGGTGAAAAATGAAGAATGCCGTGTCACCACCTAACGAGCTGTGTCTGTCAGTGTCGTGGAGGTTTGTATTTTTTTTTTAAATAAGGCAAACGCATCGCCTATTATGCCTAATGTGAGGGGCGATATTTCGTGCACGAAACTGTGTTATGATAGCGACCTTTTAAAATAGTTTTTTTATTCAGTATTGCACCGAAATTATCATTTTAATAAACTTTACGTGTGGTGACGGAGTAAGAATATAATTCACCAACTCCTCTCTTGCCCGTGGATGTCGTAAAAGACGAATAAGGGATATCTTATGCGTATAACAACAGTGCTAGAGAAAGAAAACTCGAAATAAAACCCTATACCAACCCGCTTGACCAGCGTGGCCTTAATTCATAGATCAATTTCCCTCCCAATACAGAGGAGGCCAAGCCCAGTATTGGGACGTTAATGAGCTGTAATGAATGAAAGAATGAATGAAACTACTATGCAATCATAATAATAATAAAACGTTTTTTTTTTATTAACTGACTCAATTTTCAAAAACAAATATTTGATTTTAACAAGATTACAATGATTTGATCATATTTTATTGCATTTTCATTATACATATACTTAATTGACAAACAGAAATCAAGTACTTTTAATAAAAGGTCCAATATAACCTAAGTATCATCATCACCATCATCAACCTACAAGATATTATCCTCTCTAGGAAGGAGGATAAGGCCAACACCATACTTGTCAGTAAGTTTGTTTATTTATTATGCTTTCACGCTTAAATCACCGAACCAATTTCAAAAATTCTTTCACCAATGGAAAGCTATAATAGGCTATATTTTATCCCGGTATTTCTGCGGGAATGGGAACTACGCGGATAAGGCGACTGCAAGCGAAGCGAGGATGGGTTGCTAGTATTATGTATATATAGATGCTTTAGTATATTTTAGTATATAATCAATTTTTAATATGATCATTTAGTTACATTACAATAATACAAAGGTTTTTCCATATAGGGACGGAGTAAGAATACAATGTGTTACCCCCTCTTCTGCCCGTGAACGTCGTTAAAGACGACTAAGTGACATAGTATGAATATCACATCTATGTGAGAGAAAAACTCGAAATAGAACTCTATGGCAACCCGTTTGATCAGCTTAGTATAGTAGGTCAACATCCCTCCCATAGTTGAGAAGCGCAAAGGGTTATGAACGGAAAAAATTACACGTACATAATACGACTAAACTTTTTTTAAAAGCAATGATCCATTGAATTTATATGTGTTATAGGGTGACCAAATGAAGATAATTATAACACCAATAAAAAACATGTTATATTCTACTATTGGTACAGACCGACCCACAGGGTTGTCAGCAGGTGCAAATAGCTATATAAAGCATATGTCTCATTGATAACCATTAGCGACTATTGTATTAAAAGGACAGAACGCACAAACGTATATAATTTTTAAGAGAAACTACTTATGGGAGAGGCTTTGAAATTCAGATACGCAATCATTTCATGAGACGAAAAGTTCGTGAGAAGCTTTTCTGTTGTTGTTTAAGCTCTTTTCTCATGAATAATTAAATTGTTTCCCTGTGATACTAAATTTTCACTTCTATCGTGCGCCTTTACGACATACTCTGTCTGTGTGGAGCTGTCATATACGAAACGCTAATATGACTGTATATTTTCACCTTATCTTTTATTGATGGATGTCGTTAATGTAATAAGAAAATTTCTCCTAAATATTATTAACTCAATTGTATAAATATCGGTTTTCTAAAACATATCATTATTTAAATGCCACCTAAATACCAGAATTCAATATTTATAACATTATTCTAAGGCAAGATCAGGTGTCAGAATATGTACAAATATTGTCTGTATATTATTTTTTTTTTTTTTTTTTTTATATATATTCACGCCTTTTTCCCATAGGGGTAGGCAGAGTCCACTGCCCTCCACCTGCTACGATCTTTGACATATTCAGCGTAGCAAAGCGGTTCTCTGTGGGCCACTTTTCGCCCCCGACGGAAACGAGACGTGACGTGTCGCGAGCCACGTGTCTGTATATGTTGTCAAAAATATTCATTACTAACATATTCTCGAGGATTCATTCGTGTAGCTCTCATTACCATATAAATAGCAGTATAAAATGTAGCCTATATTACTCGCTGTTAATGTATCTTGCCATTGATGTAGAGAATTTTTTACAATTAGATTAGAGGTTTAGCTACGAAAGCTTAACAAGCACACCAACTCATATCACATTTATAACATTACCAGCAACCCGCCCTCGCTTCGCTTCGGTTTGTATCGTCTTACCAAAGTTACCATTCCCGTGGGAATATCAGGATAAAATATATTTTATAGCCTATGTTACTCCCTGATATCATAACTTTCTATTGGTGAAAGAATGATTGAAATCGGTTCGGTGGTTTAAGTGTGAAAGCGTAACAAACAAACAAGCAAATAAACAAACATATTTTCTCATCTATAATATTAGTAAGGATTCAATATATCCAGTGATAGATGATATATTCCGAACGTGAAAAGCATATTATGCTCAGAAAAGGCTTAAAGAAACTCAGGTTAAATTATAAGTAAATCGCTATTCGACATCAATCGCAGAAAATCTTTACAACGTCGATATACAACATATTTTGAACCTCGTCAGCATAGTTCCATTACATTAGCACTACTAGGAACTGTTCTCGGAGTGGCACTACCACTTTTTACCCCCATTTTTCCCGCGCTGTATTATACCCGTTGCGGGCGATGCCTGTTAAATCTTTGGAATAGTTTCCGAGTGAGAATACAAGTAAAAACTTGATGTTTGCTGTTTGAAATCACACTGCACTTACTAATTATCTATTTGCTTGTGTTAATTTTATGAGCTCAATATATACACTAGTATATATTGAGCTCATAAAATTAACACTGCTACTAGGCACGACCACATTGTTAAGAGTTGTCTACAGCCGCGGGCCGGTACGTCCGGACTAGTACCACACTCTCGCAGAAAATTGACGTCTGAGTAATAGGTCATCATCATCATCATTTCAGCCTATTGCCGTCCACTGCTGGACGTAGGCCTCCCTCATGTTGCGCCACAATGTGCGGTCCTGTGCCGCCTGCATCCAACGACGCCGAGCAACTTTCACTAGGTCATCGGTCCACCTAGTGGGAGGGCGTCCTACACTGCGTCGTCCGATACATGATCGCCACTCGAGAACCTTTGTTCCCCATCGGTTGTCGGTTCGTCGAGCGATGTGGCCTGCCCATTGCCACTTCAGCGTGCTAATTTTTCGTGCTATGTCGGTTACACCCGTTCTTCTGCGGATTTCCGTATTTCGGATTCTATCTCGCAGAGAAATCCCGAGCATAGCCCGCTCCATAGCACGCTGAGCGACTTTGAACCTTGATATGGGGCCTACATTTAGGGACCACGTTACCGTGCCGTAAGTCATCACTGGTAACACACACTGGATATTGCACTTAGTTCGGTGAGCAAAAGAGCCGGAAGCCTAATTTTCTGAGAGTATTTTAGTTTGATGGGTTTTGGTAATTCCTTTAGGATCATCGAACCTCATTACATGCTTTCACACTTCATTCACTTTCTTCACGGTAGGCAGCGATCTAGCAAAAGTCCATGAGCGGCAGCAACACTTACCATCAGGTGTACCTTTTGCTCATTTTCTACCGTTTACAATGAACTAAAATCATCAACTTCTTAGCCTTGTAAATTTTTATTAGATCTTCTATCATAAATCATCATCATCCTGCTCTTATCCCAATTACTTGGGGTCGACGCAATATATCATCTGTTTTGACATATTACAAAAAGTTTCGGCAATGACTTTTATGACCGGCCGCCTGCCTGTCGTCAACCCTCCTTGGGAATGTAATCGTTGCCCCAAATGGTACCAGATGGAGTTGGTCCGGGTCAATCCAGGGCTCTTAGTCGTCTTTTACGACACCCACGAGCAAAGCAAGGGTTGGTAGTATTCGAAGCCGCCACCACACAGCGTTATTCTATCATAAATATCAACGCAAATTCATTCATTTTAACTCACATAAATCCCACTGTTGGGCTCAGCCCACCTCAAGAATGTGAGAGGAATTAATCTATTATTCCATCTTGGTCAGACATGTTTGATTAAGGTTTTATATCGAGTTTTACTTCTCTTGCATCGATGTTATCTGCATATATCCCTTAGTTGTCTTTTGCGATACCCACGGACAAGATAGGGGGTTGGTTAACTGTATTCTTACTCCGTAAACATATAATACAAACATACATTTTCCGTGTGGTGACGGAGTAAGAATACAATTCACCACCCCCTATCTTACCCGTGGGTGTTCGTACAAGACGACTAAAGGATATAAAACGCATATAACATCTATGCGAGAGAAGGAAGTCTTGAAATAAAACCCTATATCAACACGTCTGACCAACGTGGTATAGTAGGTCAATTACCCTTCCATTATGGAGGAGGCCTGAGCCCAACAGTGGGACATATATGGGCTGAGATGATGATGATGATGAAACATACAAATACCGTTCCTTTATTCCTTATAAAAAAATACAACGTATCTATATTTTTTTTTATTGCCAATGGTGGCAAACGAGCATGCAACACATCTGGTGGCGAGTGATAATGCCGCCCATGGACCTTTGCAATACGAGGGGCACAGCCAGGCCATTGCCTACCGTGAAGAAAATACTTTTCTTAAACCTCGTTTAAAAAAGGACATGTATGTCATGTAATATTGTTGATAAATGTATTATTATTTCTCTTTTTGCAATTTAGAATGTGTAGGAAGCCATTGCAACACATTAGTCATGTTCGGTCAAGCAAACGATTACTGTTCGCAGCGTGTGTCGGACGCAGAAACGGTTGATCGAGGGGTCCGGTGGCGACATGACGACATGTTCTTCTGCGGATTTCCGTATTTCGGATTCTATCTCGCAGAGAAATCCCGAGCATAGCCCGCTCCATAGCACGCTGAGCGACTTTGAACCTTGATATGGGGCCTACATTTAGGGACCACGTTACCGTGCCGTAAGTCATCACTGGTAACACACACTGGATATTGCACTTAGTTCGGTGAGCAAAAGAGCCGGAAGCCTAATTTTCTGAGAGTATTTTAGTTTGATGGGTTTTGGTAATTCCTTTAGGATCATCGAACCTCATTACATGCTTTCACACTTCATTCACTTTCTTCACGGTAGGCAGCGATCTAGCAAAAGTCCATGAGCGGCAGCAACACTTACCATCAGGTGTACCTTTTGCTCATTTTCTACCGTTTACAATGAACTAAAATCATCAACTTCTTAGCCTTGTAAATTTTTATTAGATCTTCTATCATAAATCATCATCATCCTGCTCTTATCCCAATTACTTGGGGTCGACGCAATATATCATCTGTTTTGACATATTACAAAAAGTTTCGGCAATGACTTTTATGACCGGCCGCCTGCCTGTCGTCAACCCTCCTTGGGAATGTAATCGTTGCCCCAAATGGTACCAGATGGAGTTGGTCCGGGTCAATCTAGGGCTCTTAGTCGTCTTTTACGACACCCACGAGCAAAGCAAGGGTTGGTAGTATTCGAAGCCGCCACCACACAGCGTTATTCTATCATAAATATCAACGCAAATTCATTCATTTTAACTCACATAAATCCCACTGTTGGGCTCAGCCCACCTCAAGAATGTGAGAGGAATTAATCTATTATTCCATCTTGGTCAGACATGTTTGATTAAGGTTTTATATCGAGTTTTACTTCTCTTGCATCGATGTTATCTGCATATATCCCTTAGTTGTCTTTTGCGATACCCACGGACAAGATAGGGGGTTGGTTAACTGTATTCTTACTCCGTAAACATATAATACAAACATACATTTTCCGTGTGGTGACGGAGTAAGAATACAATTCACCACCCCCTATCTTACCCGTGGGTGTTCGTACAAGACGACTAAAGGATATAAAACGCATATAACATCTATGCGAGAGAAGGAAGTCTTGAAATAAAACCCTATATCAACACGTCTGACCAACGTGGTATAGTAGGTCAATTACCCTTCCATTATGGAGGAGGCCTGAGCCCAACAGTGGGACATATATGGGCTGAGATGATGATGATGATGAAACATACAAATACCGTTCCTTTATTCCTTATAAAAAAATACAACGTATCTATATTTTTTTTTATTGCCAATGGTGGCAAACGAGCATGCAACACATCTGGTGGCGAGTGATAATGCCGCCCATGGACCTTTGCAATACGAGGGGCACAGCCAGGCCATTGCCTACCGTGAAGAAAATACTTTTCTTAAACCTCGTTTAAAAAAGGACATGTATGTCATGTAATATTGTTGATAAATGTATTATTATTTCTCTTTTTGCAATTTAGAATGTGTAGGAAGCCATTGCAACACATTAGTCATGTTCGGTCAAGCAAACGATTACTGTTCGCAGCGTGTGTCGGACGCAGAAACGGTTGATCGAGGGGTCCGGTGGCGACATGACGACATGTTCAATCGTTACGAGTTACTCTGAATCGACTATAAAAAATAAATTTGTTACTTTTGTTTTGATTGTTTGTGAAGTACTGTTAAGTGTGAGTAACGTTACCGTTACACGAGAGCGTTACACAATATCATCATCATCACAGCTCATATACGTACTACTACTAGGCTGGAAGACCAATTGACCTACCAAGAGCGTGAAAACTCGTAATAAGACCCTATACTAACACCTCTAACCAGCGTGCTGTCTTCGCCGTCATATCAGCTCATATACGTCCCACTACTGGGGTCGGACCTCATCCATAATACTTTACTACCTACGTCCATAACACTTTACTTTATTTTGCTTTTATTAACATAAATCATCGAAATACTTTTAAAAGTAATGTTAAAAACATTTTTAAGTTTTTCAAATGTGTTGTGACACCATTTGAATGCACAGATCGTCATAATTATCAATTTATTTTTTAAGAGTTGCGTACGTACGTGCAGTACAATGACTTGTACATTACGGAACGGTTCCGGCGTAAGCTCCATTAGGCTCCAATCGAAATGCCTCACTTTTTGTGCGTGGACTTACCTTCTATATGTTATTATTCTAAGCAATAAAGATTAAATTTATCTCGATTATAAATATCTTTATCCAATAAGTTATAAGTACGCTGGTGACCTTTTAATTTAATACTTTGTATAGCTTGGGCATAAACTTAATCTAGATAAAGATTATTAGCCTATTATAATATATTGTCTAGGCAATCTCTTATATAAATATTTTACTTATAAAAAAATATAAACGAGTATTGATAATAAAACTATTTTATGGGTCTTCGTCATTCATTATCATTTCAGCTCATATACGTCCCACTGTTGAGCTCGAGCCTCCTCCACAATAGGAGGGAAATTAACCTTACTATACCATACTGGTCAGGTCAGGTTGGTATAGGGTTATATTTCGAGTTTTCTTTCACTTGCATAGATGTTATATGCGTATTATATCCCTTAGTCGTCTTTTACAACATCCACGGGGAAGATAGGGAGTGGTGAATTGTATTCTTACTCCGTCACCACATGGAAAGGATTACGGATCTTATCGCGTTTGTATTTGATTTTTGATTGACCAACGTTTCGATCAGTTTTCAGCTGATAAAATCCGTAAATTAGTTTTATTTACAATGTATAATGATCACTTAAATATCAGAAATCATTAGATAAACGAGTAGTTAATATTTAATTTAAGTTAATATATATTTATTAAAATCGTTACTATTTATTTTCTTAGAGTTTTCAAACGAACACTGTAACAACAAAGAAATTAGCCATGTTTATGGTACACTAGCTATTGGACTGGGGTATTTTAGTCGATTTATAACGCACGACCACGCAAACTGAATCGAATGATTGGTGAACTACGGACGAATGCGGTCACACGCACAAGGCAAGGGAGATAAATAATCCAACACGTCAATGTCAATATTGTTTGAATTTAGAACGTGGTAAATATTTAAAAAATATAAAAGTGTCAAATCTAGAGCTTTCCATAGGAATTTTGGCGGCAGTGTGAAAACATCTGTATTATACTCAGTATCTTAGTGTTTTAACGTGTTATCTATACCAATAAATAAAATTGGAGTGTCTGTTTAATGTCAAAATAATAGGCTTTTTTCATGCTCACACGGTTATTTGCACGACACCTATGCCTAAAATAGCAATTAAAAAATTTTTGTCTGTCTGTTTGTCTGTCTGTCTGTCTGTTTGTTCCGGGTAATCTTTAAAACGGCTGGACCGATTTCAAAAATTCTTTTACCAATGGAAAGCTATAATATCAGGGCGTAAACTAGGCTATATTTTATCCCGGTATTCCCGCGGGAACGGGAACTACGCGGGTAAAACGACTATAACCTATAACCGAAGCGAAGCGAGGGCGGGTTGCTAGTATTAAATAATTTTGATGTAATTTTATGTATATTTTATAATATGATACAGAGGCGCTGCTGGGTGTGGTATATATGAAAAAAAGTGCTTTGCAATAGTTTTTATTTCCCGCCAAAATTTCTAGAAGATACCATTAACAGTGTGACCATAACAGTGTTCAAAGCAATTATTTTATTTACCAATGGGCAGTGACTACTATGAAGTAGCTAAAGACGTGAAAATATTAATAATTTTGTGAAGAAAATCTTGAAAACTGGACATCGGTAACAATGACTCGTATTAGTACCTACTTAACTAATTACCAATACAAAAAAAGAAGAAATAGGCATAAGAGCTTTCAATACCAAAGAAGAACAAGAGCCTTATCAATAAAGAAATATTAAAAAGATAAGGCGTTTTAATATTTTTATGTTAATAAAGTTACATATTAGATTTTATACTTTTTATGCTCTCATTTGATTGCAAAATTAATCTTCGTTTCAAAATCAATTAGGTTTACTTTAAAAACGCCCATTTTCACGATTATAATAGAAGCAGCTACTTAATATAATTTTATTTTTTAAAAAGGCTCATAGTATTATTGAATATATTACTATTATTTATTATGTCTTCATTTATCAATAATTCCTTCACTGTTTTAGTATATATATAAATTGCATGCTGTGACGTCAGATACTCTTAACCTGCCTTTCACTACGACAGTATCTATTTATTTTAGAAAATTACAACTTCATATTCTTATAAACGTACCAATCGCACTAACAATAAACTAAAATACTTAGCCTCGAGCAATAATGAATCCATTCATGAAATATTATTATTCTCTAAAGCCAAATTGTATGAAGAATTATAAAATCTTATTTATGAATGGACTGAAAAGTCAAGCCTATTAAATACTAAAACAACATAAATAAAACGATAAGTTTCTTTTCTGGAACAATAATCAGTTGATAAAAAATTTGCTTTATATCTACTCAATTTGTCACAAAGTATGGCTGTATTGTCGCCTCCCCTTTGCCAGGGCATAAACACATGCCACATAATCAAGTCTATAAAAATATTAAAACAAAAAATATCGTAATTGAAGCCACGTGCTCATAGAGCCTACGCATTTCTTAACACGTGTATCTTATCTTACGGAAATGGAAGCATCTGTCTAACAAGTTAATAACAACGATTTGATCAGTTTTATTATAGTTTTAATTTCCTCGTACCACCAGATTAACGATCAAATTAACCAAAGACAAAGATTATATCAACCACCAAATACCATAAACCGTGTAGATATAGTCCGAGTTATATGTCTACTTAAAGATATCAATCTTTAGAGTCCATTCGCCGTCGAATCCGCGCGAACCCTCAACTGATAATGTACAGAAAAGTATAAATGAGATCGATACGAAAAGTTTTGCCATCAAATTAACTGGAAATAACAAAATATAAATAACAGTCAACATAGTTTCTATTATAAGGTAAGTAAAGTTGATATTAGGATTGCGTGCAATACTTTTTATTTTGGTAGCCGTATCGGTAGAAGCGACATACGTTGATAAAAGCGCGCCTCAGATAGGACGGCAATAAAGCATGTCAATAATTGGAAGGGACGCGCCACTGTTTGGTCGCTCGAGAACGGTATGTTACCAATGGTTGACTGAACTTAAGAATTACTTGTCTATAGTTTTATTCGGCTATTAACGCGATTATTACTATTCCGGTTACTTTTGAGACGAATCTTGCATCCACGTTTATCTGCCTTAGGCTATTAGCAAATTCTTACATTTTAGTAGGGAAAAGAAACAAAGTTTTTTAGAAAACCACAATATAGATAACTAGCTTCTATTCGAGACTTTGGTCGCACAAATAGTAATATTCCATGGATGAAATTTTAACAAAAAAAAATGGACTATGCTTGATTGAGGAAAGTTATGTTGAACTATTGTGCCAAGGGATACATTACCTGAATAAAAATTATCCTAAGTGCTAATGTAGTAGTCAGTATATCAATTTTCATCGAAATTTGTTGATTGGTTTACGCGTGATTGGGTAATAAACATTTATATGTTACAGCATACAGAGAATACAGGGTAACGAACATATAAATATATTAACTTTCGCAACTATTATTCTTTAACTGGAGTAAAAATTTCAGAGACATATTTACAATTTTGGTAACAGCTTTATGAATGGCCGCCTGTCTGATGACAACCCTCCTTGCGTTGACGTCCTTGGAACTACTTCCCATACTGACTGCCAAGACGACAAATGAGAGAAGAATGTATGTTACAGAAATGCGTATATGCCATATGCTAATATGGATGTGTGGGTTCCCAAGATTAGATAAGAAATGAGAATATTAAGGAAATCCTGAAAGTGGCACCAGTGATAGAGAAAATTAGGAGCGCGAGATTATCTTAGTGTGTGATGAGGAGGGATGAAAGGCATGTAACCAGGCGGGTTATCGATATGATTGTGGATGAACGTAAGAAGCTTGGGACACCCAAAAAGGGATGGATGGACTGTTTGAATGAGAATATGCGTATGAAAACTTTCAGTGCAGATATGACGGCTGACAGGAGACTAAGGAAGGTAAGAACATGTTGTGACGCCACTTAGCGTGGAATAAGGGCAGGCAAATGATGAGTACATTTAAATAAATTTTAATAATAATTGTAATTATTCGTCTGATGACGGATTAAGTATACACTCCACCACCCCCATCTTGGATATCCGAAAGGGCAAGTAAAGGATATATTAATACGCATATAACATTTATGCAAGAGAAGAAAGTCTCGAAATAAAACCCTATACCAATACTTTTGACTAGCATTTGACTGCACAGATGGCTTAGTGGTTAAGATATCTACCTACCGTACCAGTGGGGTTCGAATTCCACGTAGGGAAACACTTTGCGCGATTCACAAATTGTTGTTCTGAGTCTGCATGTAATTAGTGTCCGTTAATTATGTTTGTAAAGTCCCTTGTAATACACGGATTATTTCCTTTCTGCAAGGCGTTGTCTTTAAAAAAAATGGTGGATGGACATGGTATTCAGTGGCGGCTGGTGGGTCATCAAAGTGGTGGTGCACTTTACTTGCTCACTAAGTATTAAGATCAGAAATTGCAATGGAACAACAATTTAAGTAAAAAAAAAAAAATATTTTTTTATTTTTGAACGCATTACATTTTGTAGGTGTACTTGCGAAGAAAAATAGGTATTTTGTTTGTTTTTCACACTTCAAAGATATTTATAAAAGAGAGCCTTGGCGGTCCCGCCAATTTATATCAACTTCATTTTGAAAAGTTTTGTTATTGTCTTTCATATAATTTTAATTTGATTCTAATAACTCTTATTGATATTGAAATTGACATGTGACAATCTGGTTTAGGTTTAATTTTTTGATTTATTTATTTTAACTTAGTTTTAATTAGTACTAGACATAGTTAATTTTTATGTGGACATGGTCTGAAATAAAATTATTATTATTATTTTTATGTATTTTTTTCTCTCTTTTTTAAAGAGGTAAATTGCATATTATGCGGGCGTTAACCAAGCATAATATGCTAAATAGTCTAAGTAGATGAAATGCACGATGATGTTAGAAACTTTCGAGTAATACGACATGTGTTTAAAATTGCAGCTTTTTGTAGTAACTGGAATGTGTGTACAGGCATATGTAGAACGTCGAGGCTTTCAGTGAGGGCCTTTGGTATAATATCTGTTGATGAGAGTACTATTGGCACTATATGTTCAGTATGTGATTTCCATTGCTTCTTTAATTCAATTGCAAGGTCTTGGTATTTTGAGAGTTTTTCAGAAATAGTAGATTGAAGGTTGTGGCTATTGGGGATTGCTATATCAATTATATAAACAATGTTACTACTTTTGTCATGGACAGCTATATCTGGTCTGTTGAAATGGATAGTTTTATCTGTAATTATAGTACGATCCCAATATATTTTACACGTTTTATTTTCCAGTACTGTGTCAGGCTTATATTTGTAGAATGGAACTTTTTGATGTGAAACATCTATAGGCGAGGGTGACCGTGATCGTCGCGTGGCGTTTAACGCCACGTCTCGCGGTCCCCTATTAATTAAATAATATTTTTTTTTTTTTTTGTGTTACTTAGTTGTTAGCCTCAGATGGCTGTGACAACTTTACCCGGACTGGTGGGTGAGCGCTGAGGGCTCTCAACCCGCGCAAATGATAAATGAATATTTGAATGCATATACCTACATTTTTGTAACGAAACCATAGTGCGATTTAAAATTTTGTACAACGCCATCTAGTGAACTCAAAGTAAATTGTTACTTATAATGTATATTAATGAAAATAAATGTTTATTGAATAAAAAATCATCAGTTTTTGGAAAAAAATCGCGATATTTTATTAATACTTTATGCCTTAGTTTTATCGTATTAGTTCCTGCCGTAATCTAATGTTCTTTTATGCATATATACTTGTTTTATAAATTAATGTAAAATTCTCTAACTTAGTAATATAAATATACCAGTAGGTATGGTATTTAGTTTACTTTCAGCTACGAAACCCGTTTTTTATAGGCTTTTATTAGTTTCTGGTGTATATATATTTATTTCTTTGTATATTACCGACTTCATAGGAATTGGATTTTGACTCACTTTAAACAGTCAATTTTCATTTAAAAGTTGAAAATTTAAGGAGGAACATGACGTTAAAATTATTTAGATAGTTTGTCTTATTATGATTACAGGATTAAAAATTTCTTTATTAAATATATTGAAGCTGAGAGTTGGTCGTTAGCTCGATAAATGCCGCCATTTCTATTTCCTAAATCACACTCTTCGTGCGGAAAGAATGTCTGTGAACGGATGAAAGCATTTCATTTTTTATAGGCTTTTATTAGCTTCAGCTGTATATTTATTTGTTTGTATGTCACCAACTCCTTAAGAATTGGATTTTGACTCACTTTAAACAGCTTGTCTTATTGTCATATCAGGATTAGACAGTTCTTTATAAAATATATTGTAGCTTAGAGTTGGTCGTTTGCTCGATAGATGGCGCTATTTCTGGTTTATAAATCGCAAATTATTTCAAGCTACGTTTTAGAAGGTTCATTTCGTTTGTACTAAATGACGTTACCATAAATATGAGTCGTAAAGTCAATTTTAAAATGGATAATTTATTCGGTATGTTACCTACCAAAAAGTACTTATTGACTAAAATATCGAAATCCAAATGTATCGGTATCGAAAGAAAAGTACTCGATACCTAAAGATAAAGTAAATAAAAGTACTCGATACTTTAAACAGTACGTTACTTATCTTTCGATACTATTCATGAGTTTATATTCGATACCGTGTCTCTACTCGTACAAAATAGTTTCGATGTTTCACATCTGTCAGGCGTCCTGGGCGACGGCTCACTTTTTTATTTATAAATCGGTGTCGATGTGCTAAATGTTGATGAACTATTGCAGCTACTTGGTCATGCCGATGTTTATAATCGGACTGTACCAAAGATTTACAAGCACCAGTTATATGTTGTATTGTTTCTGAAGCAGAATTACAGTGCCTACATACATCGGATATTTGATTGGGGTCTCTAATAATAAATTTCTTATAATTTCTTGTTAATATTATTTGATCCTGTATAGCAAGTATAAAACCTTCAGTCTCTGGAAACAGTTCACCTTTCTTTAGCCATTCGTTCGACTTTTCTTCATCGACGTGACATTGGCTTAGATCGGTTCGGTGCCTTCCATGAAGAGATTTGTTGGTCCATTTTGTAATTTTTTCGTTAGTTGTAACTAGTTTTTCATTTTTTTGGCTATGTCTGTCTTGTAAATTAAATGGTGTTAGTTTATTATCTAATTCTGTAACATGTCTGTGAAGGGATGAGTGGTCTGATTTTTCGTAGAAGTAATTTCTTAATGTTGTGATTTGCTTATTGTGTAAATTTTGTATGTCGATAAAGCCTCTTCCTCCTTTTTTGCGTGATAGTGTTAAGCGTTCTATGCATGATTTTGGATGATGATTTCTGTGTTTTGTCATGTGTGTATTTATTGTTCGTTGCAAGTTTTTGAGTTCTGTTTGTGACCAGTTGATTATGCCAAATGAGTATGTTAATACGGGCACAGCAAAAGTGTTTATTGTTTTAACTAAATTCTTAGAATTTAAATAAGTTTTTAATAACATATTAAGACGAGCTTTGAATTTTTGTGTAAGTAATTCTTTAGTACCCTTTTGTAATATTTTTCGGGACTGTTCAAAACCTAAATATTTGTAAGTACTGTATTCATCCATCGGTTCAATATTTACACCTGTGTCTAATAAATATGGATTATGTTGGATTTGCCCCTCTGCGATAGATAGTGTTTTACACTTATCGACTCCGAAATCCATACAAATGTCTTTAGAGAATTGCTGTGTGATGTCTGCCAAGTGAAATAGGTCTTCAATATTATTTGCGAAAAGTTTAATATCGTCCATATAGAGTAAATGAGTAAGAGAAAATTGGCTGTTACGTGTAGTTAATTTATATCCCATTTCAGTAGTATTAAGCAAGCTTGAGAGTGGATTGAGTGCTAAGCAAAACCATAACGAGCTAAGGGAATCGCCTTGATAAATACCACGTTGGATGCGGATCGGTTCAGTAGTTATTACAGGGCAATGTGTAGACGTTTTTAGTTTTAGTACGGTTTGCCAGTTTCGCATTGAGTTTTCTAAGAAATCAATTATAGTGGGGTTTATCTTATATATGTGCAGTATATGTAATAACCAACTATGTGGGACTGAGTCAAAAGCTTTACGATAATCTATGAACATACTGTGAATATCTTTTTTATTTTTAGAAGCTTCATTGAGAGTTATTGCATCAATTATAAGTTGTTCCTTACAACCTTGGCTATTTTTACGACAACCCTTTTGTCGTTCTGCAAGAATATCGTGTTCTAATATGTGACTATAAATAGTATGACTTAAACAAGCTGTTAGGATTTTGTATGTTGTTTGTAGACATGTTATGGCCCTATAATTTGATGGATCTTTTGTGTTGTTCATATTCTTTGGCAACATATAAGTGACACCGTGAGTAACATAATCAGGCATTAGATGTGGTGATTATATAAAAGTTTTAAGATGATGAAGTAGATATCGATGTGTGACAGTGAATTTTTTTAACCAATAATTGTGAATATTATCAGTACCAGGTGATTTCCAATTGTGTGTGTGTTTGACGATGTTTGAGAATGTTTCCATTGTAATATGTTCTAATTTCATAGAGGGAATGTGATTTGTTGCTTCAGTAATTGTATTCATCCAGTTAGCATTTTTATTATGTTGGACAGGATTCTGCCATATGTTAGCCCAAAATTGTTGTACATTTTCAGGTGTTGGTAATGTTTGTGTACGTGTATTTAAATATGGCGATGTTGGTGATAGACTTCTGTAAAAAGCTTTTTCTGTGTTTATGAATTTTGTATTTTGTTTTTTCCGGGTTGTGCAGGTAAGATATCGTTTTAGTCTACTGGCTGCTGCGTTAAGTTTCTGTTTTAGAGTATCTAAAAAGTGTTCTGGCTCTGTATTATCATGTTCGTATTGTGCGTGTATCTTGTATTTCTTTTTTATTGTTTCTATAGCTCTTAAAATTCTATTACTTTTATTACCTTTTATGTACTGCGTTAGTCGTGCTATGTCAGACCGTAACTTATTTATTTTATTTTCAAGTCTCCTTTGCCAAGATGGTTTATTGTTGTGTATTGGTGCCTGTTCGGTATTTATTTTGGAGCCATTACTTATTATCACTGTATAAGCTGCAGAGTATAAAATTGACTGAAATGAGTTGAAATCTTGTTCCTCGTGTAGGTAATTAGGTAAAACGTTTTTATTAATGTAATCTACTATTATGGCTAGTTTTTTCGATGTCTTTTGTCTTGGAAGATATGGTCTTGTTGTTGGTTCTGTGTTTTTGTAGTTGTTTAGTGTAGTACGGAACAATTGTTGAATTTCGTCATAGGATATTAAGTGATTATCAACTGTGTTGTCTTCTTGTTCTTTAGAACTTAAGCATATAAGATGCCGTGGGAGTGTGGAGACTGTATCTTCTTTGTGGTTAGTTTGTGTAGTAGCTGTATTATGTTGTTGTAATAGGTTATCCTGGGTTAATGCCGTTTGTGTTTCAACATATTTTTTTATTTGACTGATTCTGTTCTCTGCTAACATTTTATTATTTATAATAGCTCTCCTCTGATCTGAAATTCTCTGTTCGGATAAATGTGATAGATGTGGGTAGATTTCTATAAATTTATTATGAAGTTTCTTCCGGTGCGCTGTCATATTAGTTTCGTTTTCCGTTATTTCATAATATATGCGCAGTATTGTCTCGTTTATGTCGTTCGACCATTTCATTCTTGCTGACGTTTGTGTAAGGATAGGCTGTGTATTTAATTCTGGATTGTGCTCGAAATAAGTAACTACTTCACTTTTCATATTATTAAGTATCTCTGTCGAAAGTAATTTGTTGTTAACGATGGCTCTGCGCTGGTCTCCTACACTTTGTTTAGATGCATTCATTTCAGGATATTTTTCAGTGAAAGCTTTATGTAATGGATCTAGATATCCTCTAGTCTGAGTTTCTAATCGACTTGTGATAAGATATGTGCACCATATGAACTTATTCATATCGATGGTCCATTTTCTTCTAGCGCGTACTTTGACAGTAGTGGGTCCGTTAATTGAGGCATTTACCTTTTTTTTTTTATTGCAAACGGTGGCAAACAAGCAAACAGTACACCTGATGGTAAGTGTTGTTGCCGCTCATGGACCTTTACAAGGCCGTTGCCTACCGCGAAGAAAGCGAAGGGAGTGTGAATGCGGTATTGAGGCTCGGTGATACCAAGGGCACCACCAAAACCCTCCACACGCAATCACCCTCAGAAAGTTGGGCTTCCGGCTCTCTCGCTCACCGAACGAAGCGCAGTAACAAATTGCTACTACTCAGACGTCGATTTTCTGCGAGAGCATGGTACTGCCCCGGACGGACCGGCCCGCGGCTGTAGACAGATAACTGTCGACAGTGTGGTCCTACCACTCCTAACTCTTGGACAACATCTACCATCTGTGATGATGATGATGATGATTGAAATGAGTTAGGTGACGAAGTGTGAGATGGAAAAAGACTACTTAATGATGATGAACTAGTAGGTGACTGAGGATGGTGCGTGGTGATATCAGCTGTAACATTTTTGTCGATGGGAACCCGCCTGTTCAATTCCTCATCGCCGATGGTTCGTATGCTCGAACATCCAGCACCGGCTCCAGATGCGCCCCGACGACCTCCGGGAAGCGACCGCAAACTATATACTTTATTATTTATCTCCATGTTAAAAGGGTTACCTTTGCCTTGTTAGCCGTGTAAGTTTCATTAGTACACGTGTCCGCCCCCTACGTGACCTGGTGTTCGGCCTGGACGTAAGGTAGGAATTTAGGGGGCTTATTATTATTATTATTATAGTCTATATTTATGCTCATTTTCACCCATTGTATACGCAGTATAAAATAAAACTAAGACCAAAATAAAAAAAAACAATTAATGTAAACAAACCATATTTAACTCGTCACAGGTACATCGAAACTATACCTACTTACTTGTACTTAACGAGACGTCATCGGCGAATTTCGTCGTAAGTCGAGTTCTCTCGGCAATGTTCGGTTCGCCCGTGCGGCGTACGGAAACAGACTCATTTTTCAATATATTTCTATGAACAATGTTCTGTCTCACGCGCCAGGCGTTTTAACTCATATCTAATACAAGTTGTATGGGCAGTCCTCGTGCACACGCCTAAGCGCACGAGATTTTTTTTACAAGAAAATCAAGTTTTAATAGTTTAGTAAAAGTGCTTATATTGTTTCGTCATAATTTGAAATTTTTTTTGTTATATGTCTTTGTATGTTCAAAGAATAAATATTAATGGTAATTTAAAATAAAGATGAAGTTAAATTTTGTAGTTTTTAAATCTTTTGATTTGGTGGTTCAGCGCACGAGCACACTTAAGGTACAGCCTCCACTGATGGTATTATAGGTCATCTTCCTTCCTAGTGTGGAGGAGGTTCGAGTCTAACATTAGGATGTACATATTACATATATGAGCTGAGATAATAATTACATTTAAATTACTTAAAACAATAATTAGTCACAACAAATTTTATCAAGTTTTACGCACTATTTGGACGCAAATTTCAAGTGCAAACTTAAATTGTAATAATTCCGAAAATTTATTAAAAGGTCTCGCAATAGAAACGATTCCCTGTAACGAATACAAGGGGAACAGTATCTCCGTCTTCACACTGTAATTTATAACGTCTACCAATTTGTAGGAATCGTATTAAAACGCGGACGTAAACTGTTGAATGGCCCGAAAAATGGGGTGATAGGGTACCATCCCTAACGCAACCGCTCAGTTTAACATTGTTTTAGCGTTTATTATTTTATTGTGCTTCTGATTTACATATTCACTGCACTGTATTACTATTATTAATTTTATTCACATTTAAAACCACAGCTTTTCGTTTCATAATTTCAGCTCATATACGTCCCACTATTGGGCTCCAGCCTCCTCCAGAATAGAAGGGAAATTGACCTTACCATAACATGCTGGTCAGACAGGTTGATATAGAATTTCATTTCGAGTTTTCCTTTTCTGGCATAGTTGTTATATGCGTATATCCCTTAATAATTTTTTACGACATCCACAGCCAAGGTGGGGTGGTGTGATTTGTATTCTTACTCCGTCACCCCACGGTAAGGGGGGGCGTTTAGTTTAGCCAAACTCAAGCTTATGGCAACTCATCTGACCAGCGTGCTGTAGTAGGGTAAAGTCATCATCATCACAGCTGATATACGTGCTATTGTAGGCTCGAGCCTACTCCACAATGGGAAGGAAATGTATCTACTACACCACGCTGGTCAGGCGGGTTGGTACAGGGTTTTTATTTCTAGTTTGTCTCCTCTTGCACAGTTTTTATATGCATTATATATCCCTTAGTCGTCTATTATATTCATATTCGCTTTTGAATTCGGTAGAAAAGAAAAGCAATTGTAAAGCACTTTGGTATCATATTCACTGCACCTAAGCAGTTCCTCAGCGCCAAATTACATAAATTTACACCAAAATGATTAACATAACGATAGAACACTAAGATACTGAATAAATCATAATAGAAGACCATCATATAACTTTTTCATATTACCACCAAAATACCTGTCACCGCTTCTAACTTGCCCGTGGAACCGTGGATATTGTATAGATCGACCGATAAAGGTTGATATTGTTTCAAGAGAAGAAAAATTTAACCACCCAAATTAAATCACAAGTCCAGCAATTTGACCAATTTATACTACACTGGTATATAGAGAATACTTTTAATCAACATTACATGTTCAGCAGAAATGTAAACAATTTCATGAAAATAAAAAATATAACCCATTATTTGTAATTTTCTTAATGTATTTCAACTAAATATTTCATTAATAAAATATAGGAAAAGATATATTAACTAATTGCACTGCCTAAACAGTGTAGTGTTGGGTTATAAACCAAATTATAACGCGCCATATCCTCTGTTGACAACTCACT
This sequence comes from Lymantria dispar, assembly GCA_032191425.1. Taxonomy (NCBI): domain Eukaryota; kingdom Metazoa; phylum Arthropoda; class Insecta; order Lepidoptera; family Erebidae; genus Lymantria; species Lymantria dispar. The sequence continues at coordinate 9,179,056 of CM063460.1, read as the reverse complement.
CGTGTAATGGCGCCGAAATTTTGGCGGGAGCTTGCCATACGCAACAGCAACACTTCATACAGCCAGACATTTTAAGTAATACCGATAGCGTTAATGGTGGGTGAACAATAAAATACATTTATGCATTTTTATTAACGTTACAATAGTGCATCTACTCTACTCTATAATAGAAGTGAAAATATAAATATATTTCAATAGTTTTGAGTTTTTATTCAAAACATCTGTTAAAAAAATATCACGAGTAATAAAAATGCGTTAAAAGATTTTTTTTTTGTGTATCTTATCCATCTTCATCATCATCACCGTAACCCATATACGTCCCTCTGTTGGGCTCGGACCTCCTCCACAATGGGAGGGAATTTTACCTACTATACCGTGCTGGTCATGCATATTGGTATAGGGTTTCATTTCGAGTTTTGCTTCTCTTGCATAGATTTTATGAACATATTACATTCCATTGTCATCTTTTACGACATTCACGGGCAAAATAGGGTGTGGTAAATTAAAATCTTACTCCGTTACCACACGGAAAGTTATTAGGCTTAAAATATTATTGCAAGACAATTTAGTAATTATTTTAAAGCTAGATTAAATAATGAATTCAAAAAATAAAGAATATCCCCCAGATATTCCTCTGTTACGCGATTGTTGATATCCGAATTACCAAATTTACACAGCTATAAAATACCAGATATTTTGTATTGAAGCTATAAAGCCCGTCATTGATCACAAGTGTTCGCGTGTCTCAAAACCTTGTTAGGCTTCGTCCATATAAATCATAGGAGTACTGTCAGACGACAATTGCCAAACAGCCTAACACGAAAATTGCGCTTCACCAAATACTAAATGCATTCCGTGCATGCGATCTGTTTCATAATAAAGGCTGAAGTGATCTTTCTATAAATTATAATGATTTCTGATGTTTACGCGAATATTACACATTTTGAATAAAATTATTTTACGGATTTTGTCGCATTTGTATTCGATTTTTGATTGTCATTATCATAATAATTACAAAAAAATTAATGTTTAATCATTACTAACCATCATCATCATCATTTCAGCCTATCGCCGTCCACTGCTGGACGTAGGCCTCTTTCATGTTACGCTACAGAGTGCGGTCTTGTGCCGCCTGCATCCAACGACGCCCAGCAGCTTTCATCAGGTCGTCGGTTCACCTAGTGTCGTCCTACACTTGCGTCGTCCGATACTAATTACTAACCATAAACAATATATTTTTTTCATATAGAATCATTTTCTTCTTGTACTAGCAATAAATTTGTACCAAAATGTAGGTCAAAATTTAAAAACTAATGTAGCTGGTAGATATAAATCACTGTAATAACGATGACTTGTTGGACGTGAGACATCTAAGTTTTTCTAAATTATTTTTATTATCATAATCTCAGCTGATATACGAACCATAGACGGATTCAAGCCACCTCGACAATAGGAAGAAAATTAGTCTATTATTCCACGATTGTCAAATTGGTTGATATAGGGCTTAATTTTGAGTTTTCCTTTTTGATGTGAAACATCTATAGGTGAGTGTGTACCTGATAGTTGGCGTGGCATTAACATCACGATTGGATATGTACATTTGTATAACGAAACCATAACCCATTTTAGAATTTTGTACAACGCCATCTAATGAGCTCAAAATAAATTATTAACCTATATACATGCCTATAGCATATACTAATGAAATTAAATGTTTATTGAATAAAAATCACCATTATTCTGGAAAAAATCGTAATATTTTATTAATACTTTATGTCATATTAGTTCCTGTCGTAATCTGTTCTTTTATGCATATAAGGTAGTAAAATATTATCAAAATCGGTCCAGCCGTTTTGTAGATTATCTCAAACAAACAGACAGGCAAAAAAAAATTAAACTGCTTTTTAGGCATAGGTGTCATGCAAATACACACGGTGTGAGCGTAAAAAAGACCAGTATTTTGACGTTACAAACAGATACATCAATTTTATTTATTTTTATATATTTGACATCGGAAAGAATAAAAGATAAGTTTATTTTATAAAAATGATAGTGAAAAAGATCGAATTTTTGACACGAATGTCAATATGTCGCGTAACGCTTTTATATTTTTTTCATTATTTTAGTGTTTTGAAGTGTTATACTGAATAATTTTGTTGATATTTTATGTAATATAATGCAGATAAAATTCTGAAATATAGTGAATATGATATAATAGTGAATTGCATGCATTTTGACGTTCTGCCAAAACTCCCAGAGAAGGCATCACATGGATATCAGCACCAAATCATGCTAACGACTGACTGAAAGACTAAGACTAAAGACGTGAATATAATCAATATAATAACTCGACACTGGCACCAATAGCTCATATTATTGTAGCTCATTGCCATTAAATAAATAAGAAGAAGAAGAAAAAAGATCACATACACGCCTATTAAATTCGAACATTAGTTTCAAGTCGTTCTGATCCAGTTTTACACCAAAATCCGTGCACACTCGAAACTCGCCGCTATGCTAAAATATCGCATCACGAAAGCCTATGAATTACCTCACTTGTAACCGAATATAATGCCTTCTAAAATAGCATCCCTTTCGCAATCTTTACATAATAAAGGAAACTTATTCGTGTTGCGTATTTCTTGTACAATCGACAAGGGTTGAGAGTTAATTACGAGAGAACTTCTACAAAAACTTCAAAATAATTCATTAGAATTACACAATTTATTTGATTTGGTAATTATTTTTTTTGTTGTTGAATAAGTTTTGAGATTTCAGCTCGAATATCTCCTACTGCTGGGTTCGAGTCTTCTCCATGAAAGGAGAGTTATTGAACAACTATACCACGCTGGTCAGACGGGTAGATACATGGTTTATTTCGTGTTATCCTTCTCTTGCATAGATGTTATATCTATATTAAATCCCTTAGTCGTCTCTTACGACATTCATGGCCAAGATAGGGAGTGGTGAATTGTATTTTTATTCCGTTACCACACGGCAAAGTCCAAGTTTACGTTTATAATAATTATCGAGACCCAAAATTACTTTGTAGTCTGCATAGAGGGGAAAATAATCGACCTTTTATACAAGGAACCTGATAAGAACATGGTTTTACCGTTAATATAATCTATTGAGCTATTAACATACAAATACTTTAGTTTATAACCAACGAGTGTATCGAAATGACAGTAGTTTTTTCTTGTAATTACATACTTTAGCTATTTATGAAATTGTAGTACATGCAATTACCTTTTTTTTATTATTCAATAGTAGTATTCAATTATTATTAATATTGAATAGCTTATAAAGTTGTGACAAGTATTTCGCACCGGTCAACTACTTACATGTTTTGTCGTGTAAACCTATGCGTATCATGAATTATTATCTTGGTTATGAATTGTTTTTTAAATAAATTCATAAGAATTTTGTGTCTATGAAATAGTTATATTTTTAATTTCGAGGTAATAATTATTTTAATATGTACGGTTTCTTTTTGTGTTAATAATTATAATTTATTTGAAAGCAATATGATTAACAATTATATATGTTTATAAAGCTACCAGGTGTCACAGAATACTTAAAATTCATTTTTTTTAAAACCATATCAGATTACGTGTAGTGACGGAGTAAGAATACAATTCTTGCCAGTGGTTGTCGTAAAAGACGACTGAGGGATTAAATATCCATATAACATCTATGCAAGAGAAAGAAAACTTGAAATACCGACACGTTTGACCAGCGTGGTATAGTAGGTCAATTTCCCATCTATTCTGAAGGAGGCTCGAGTCCAACAGTGGGACAAATAAGCTGGAATGCTGATAAACAATAATGTTTTTTAAAAAATATCATAGTTTTACCCTCCTACAGATTTAAAACCTAAGAGTAAAAGAAGAACTATAGATAAATTTAGTAATTGCACCTTGATTAGTGATAATATCTAGAAATAAAATTAAAACAATTTGTTTGACGTTTTAAAACTCGTCAGACATTTGGTGAGAAACACCCAACCGCGAGTCATATGGTTTTAGCAGGAGACAGCCACCGCCATTTTCGGTCACGAAAATTTCGCGCCCAATTTTCTATGTGTCAGCATTTTTGACGGCTCAATCGCGGGCTCCGTTTGGAAATCTAAACACGGAAGTTTATGGAAAAGTTTTGACAGTTCCCTAAATTTGTCTATTGGTGCATTATGACACACAGTGAATTATGGCATAACGATTTCATAAAAGACGATATAGTCTATGGTTTTTAACGTAAGTAATATTCCAATTCCATTTTCTAATTGTGTAATCTATTGTCTTATTTTATTTTACTCTTTTTCTTCGTCTATTCATTGGCTAAAGATTGCTTTATTCGAGAAGAAAAACGAAAGATTAGCATTGCATATGCAATGTCTTGTTTTAAAATGTATACCTTTTGTTATACTTTGTAATTAATAAATAGCTTTTTTTTTGGCACATCCGATACTAAGTGCGAACACCAGGAACGAAATAGGTATAAAATAATCATCTTTTTTAAAGTTATTAATTTTAGTTTCAGTTAATTAAACAGGTGCTTGGCAATACTTAGAGCTTAGGACGTTAGACTTACTCTATTTTTAAGGTGGCGGAATAAGGATGCAGCATTACTTATCGTCCATAGCCCAAATTTTCCAAAAAAATTGCTATATCCGCTATGGCTACGTTAGTGCGATCTGCATAGGTCTCCTAGTCATTTCGTTTCTGTGATCTGTTTGGGAGGCGGTAGTGCCATTTAGTGACAAAGTGGAAACATAATTCACCATCTCAAGTCTCGCTAAAATTTCGACTCATTAGTCGTTAATTTAATTACCATTGTAATTTTATCATCATGAACTGTCATATACGTCCCACTACTGGGCTCGAGCCTCTTTCATACTGGGTGAGAAATTGACCTACTATACCATGCTGGTCAGGCGGTTTGGTATAGAGTTTTATATCAAGTTTTCTTTCTCTTGCGTTGTTGCTATATGCACAAAATATCCTTTGGTCGTCTTTTACTATCTCCACGGCCAAGAGAGAGGGTGATGAATTGTATTCTTACTCCGTCACCACACGGAAGAATAGTAATTAAGTAGTATATTAATAGTAAGTGTAGTTAGTATATAGACAACATCTATGCAAGAGACAGAAGTCTCAAAATAAAACCCTGTTTTTTTTTTTTTTGTGGGTGGGTCGCGGTCGGCGCGCCTCCGCACCACTCCGTCCGGGGCGACAGAGGGGCTTAAGCACGCAACTCCCGCGACCCACCCAAAAACCACGTCGCCTTCGTCGTTGGGCCGACCACTGGAGCAGCGTTAACTTGTCGACAGTGGTCGGCCAGACGGAATAACCCTAATTGGGGTACCCTCCCATCGACCGACGTCCCCCCCTCGGGGAGGACGTCGGTCTTTCCTCACGCGGTCTCCTCTCGGCGGGTGACGGACTAATCCCCGGTCACAAATAAAACCCTGTACCATCTTGTTTGACCGGCGTGATATACGTAGGTCAATTTGGCTACTATTGTTTTGGACTGCACAGATGGCGCAGTGATTAAGATATCAACCGACCATGCCAGTGTCGTAGGTTCCAATCTCACGCAGGACAACACTTTTTCACGATCTACAAATTGTTGTTCTGAGACTGAATGTAATTTGTGTCCGTTAATTAAACGTTTATAAAGTCCCTTGCAATATAAGCATTATCTCCTTAGAGCAATTTGTTGTCTTAAAAAAATTGTGGAGGCCACTCGAACCTAGCAGTGGGATATTTATAAACTAAAATGACAGTTTAATTAATATATTGTTAATCTCTTTCCGTCACGACGCGCCATCGCATGATAGCTTCATGAGATAATAAAACCTGTGTAGACATTTTTAAAAACAATAAAAAACTGTTTGTCCTTAATCAATCACGCCAATGTTTATAGCGTTGCCAGAAATTCGCAGTACATTCATTCCACCCCTATCGCATTCACTCGACGACACCTAAAAAGCTATCTTAATCCAGAACGCATCAATTACCTCTGCATCCCGCAAACCGCGTGACGTGACACGACACCGCCCCTAGACATGTCTTTGAATTTCCTCTTTCCCCTCAACGAATCCCCCTTTTACCTTTTTCTCCCGCATTTTTTTATCGTTCCGCGTAGCTGGCAACCCTTTTACTAAATTGAATTAGAATTTAGAATCACAGCGCGTTCATTTCTAACCGTTCTCACACATTCAAATGACAAAATAAGGCGATTATATCCTCAGACTATGAAATAGCTCTATGGTTATATCTTTCGAGAGCAGATTTAATACAATATCTATATAGTATTGAAATTATCGTGAGACTGATCCATATTATAATATCTAAAACGGCAAGAACACTCACGTGCTGAGATCGATTACGTCGACCCGGGTTTCGAGCATGTCCGATGCTCATCATCAGGGCAAGTGCGCAGCGGCGTCTGCGAGGCCCCGGCGTGCACGCCGTTTTAGATAGGTATTATAATATCTATATATATAAAAGTGTTAGTTATACTATTTATAACTCGAGAACAGCTGTACCGATTTGGCTGAAAATTGGTGGGGAGGTAGCTTAGAACCAGGAGACGGACATAGGATACTTTTATTACGTCTTTGTTTTTAATGGTGTTTACAAGATTTCGCCAATAACTCTTTTTTCCCGTTTGATCGCGTTACCGTGTGACGTGACATTAAAAGGTCAAATAGAATATAAGTACGCGACGCATTTGATATGTAATAAGAAAAACGCAAATGACAGCTAAACGTAATTTTGTCTATAGTTAAAAATTTCATGGTTGGTATGGTTGAAAATTTTGATAATTATAATTTTGTCAGAAATCAATAATGGGTAATTGGATTCTCTTTGAATCATTATTAACAATGCCGCGACCAAGACGATCGAATCTTTCTCGACAAAGCTGTAATGGTTCTTCCATTAGTTACTATATTTTCGAAAATTTTGAAAATATATTTACGAAAAAAATTATGGCGGTACGAAGTTCGTTGGGTCAGCTAGTAGCTTAAATAATCTGTTAGTGGTAGGACCACATTGTTGACAGTTTTCTATCTACAGCCGCGGGCCGGTCCGTACGGGGTGAGACCATGCTGAGCAGAAAATCGACGTCTGAGTAGTAGCAATTTGTTACAGCGCTTCGTTTGGTGAGTGAGAGAGCCAGAAGCCTAAATTTCTGAGGATGTTTGCATGAAGTGGGTTTCGGTTATACCTTTCGTTTCACCGAACCTCATTGCACGCATTCACACTCCCTTCGCTTTTCCAGTAGGCAGTGCCCTAACAAGGATTCATGAGCATCAGGTTTGCTGTTGGTTCATTTGCCACCAACAGAAATAAAAAAAACTTGGTGCCATTATGTGACTTATACATAAGTATTATTTTTAGTAATCAATCCTTAAAATAAACTGACATGACTTGCATATATTAACATGACTTTACGACTTGCATATATTAAACTTATAAACTCGTGAGGGGCAACCCTATTCCTTCGTTGATGTTTATCACAGCAGCATCGGTTACCTCCCGCGTCGAGTTAATTCCTATCCAGGGTTGCTGCCTATATTCTTGCATCATAAATTTTGTTTACGACTCCAACAAGTTATTGCCTCGGAGTTACTCATCACCGGTTCATTAGCATGGAAACACGGAGTTGATGATCAGTCACCTCGGTTGGAGTCCGGAATAGATAACAGGGGTTAACAACTTACTTCCGACATACACAACTATAAAATGATTAAAAATCGTTGATTTACAACTGTCATTGAAATTCGTAACAGGATACCCGGTGCTTCAAATTAGAATCTGGTTTCTTAATTAGTTCCAGCACATTGTATTTATTTTACAGAGTGCCTATCAGCTGACTTTTACAAATCGAAGGCATAACAACAGTTTTTTTTTTAAGACAACGCCCAACATTAAGGAAATAATAATCCTTGTATTGCGGGGGACTTTACAAACATATCATAAACGGACTCAAATTACATACAGACTCAACAACATTTTGTGGATCGCATAAAGTGTTATCCTGCGTGGGATTTGAACCCACGATATTGGTACGGTAGGTCAGTATATTAACCACTATGTCATCTATGAAATTTTGGATTAGATCAAAGGTATATTACTTACATATTTGAAGGCGCTAAAATTTTGAAGTTGTTAACACACAATATTTAAACACATTCATGATAGCCGGACCTGAAATTTGGCCCAAAACAGGGATTTCACATATTTTAAAGCTCTTTTGTTAAAATAATATAATAAATGTAGAGAAATAAACTATTAATACAATATTCTTATCTGATAAACTGCTAAGCGCTGTAGTTTTGCATCTAGGTTAAAATTGTATCGACCACTGACGACAAGTGACATCTGCTCCGGTGGTCGGCCCAACAACGAGGTGATGTGGGTACGGGTGGGTTATGGGCCCGCGCGCCGTCCTTTCATCGCCCCGGACGGACTGGACCGCGCGTGCGCTTACCATAGCCCACCCATAAAAAAAAGGTTAAAATTGTATAGAGATTTTGTTAGAAATCACCTCGTTTTACATTGATGAAAACAAAGGGGTGCTTTTTCTTCAATATTCTTCAATAAATCAATCAATATAAACATTTTTTGCATGGATTTAAGAAATTCAATGAACAGTTTTTCAAACTGAACCAAAGACAACTTGCCACAGAGTTACAATATGTAAGAAATCCAGATCGTTTTATTAAAAAGATTTCTTTATGGTGACAGAGTAAAAATAAATTTCGCCTCCTCTTCCTTTTTCGCAAGTATCATAAAACACAACTAAGGGATGTAAAAAGCGTAGTATAGGGGGACAATTTCCCTCCTATTATGCAGGAGGTCCGAAACTAATAGATATGGCTTTAGAAAAAGAAGTAGAAGATATGTAAGAACATCAAAAAAGGGAAAACTCCAGATAGTATCTCATAGAAATTCACCGGAACAGCGTGGTAGAACAAGAAAATTTCCTTCTATTTGTAGAGGCGATTCATGTTCTAGAATGTGATGAAGATAGACTGAAGAAAAAGCTAAATACGAACGCAAAAAATTAACAGACAGAAAAAGAAAATAAGAAATATATAAGTCCTAGGAGCCTTACTTCTTAATTATAAACTTGCTCTGGTTCGTTCTTAATTATTTTGGAGATTTAGGATTTGATCCACACAATCCTAGAGCCATCTTAATATTCATTCCTTCTCTATCATTTCTTATACAATATATCGCTCTTTTCTTAGGTGTTTCTTACGCTTATAGGTAGTATTCAAAATACATATTTCAAACTCTCAATATTGCTTTCATTCGAAATCTTCACAGTGCCTGGAGTCCGCCCAAGAGTTGAAGGAATGTGTCCTTCCGCCAACTCATACAGCTCCATATCTCCTTGCCGTCAATCTAGTTGGCGAGCAGTTACATCATAGGCTGTCAAAAAAAAGAATAGCTATTTTTATTTTGTTCTCATCGTTACTTTAAATATATTTTATCAGGCTGATTTTTATGATTTTTGATGTTTACGTGAAAATTACACATTATAAATAAAACTATTTTACGGATTTTATCGCGTCTGTATTTGATTTTTGACTGTCGAAGTTTCGAACACAGTTTACAGCGTTCATAATCACGGGCGGTCTCAGATGCCTCACGTTCAATCAATTTTGTAGATTTTGTAATAACGATGTGTTGATGGACGTCTCACGTCCATCAGTCCATCCATCTTAGTCCGCCCGTGACTATGAACGCTATAAAATGTTCAAAATATCGGACAATCCGAAATCAAACAGAAACACGATAAAATTCGTAAAATAGTTTTATTTACAAGGCTGATTTTATGTCAACAAGTAAGGAACTGCACGTTATATGAAAATATGATACTGTACCTAACATCCCATTACATCGCTGGTGTTGTCCCGTATGCAAATGAATGACGGAGCATAGTATTTTTCCTAACCAGTTCATATCATGTCCAAACGATAAATATAACCGTTCCCGTGACTATTGTGCGTCGGTTATTTTAAGACGTTTTCAAAGTGATAACTTCAAATATTATTTGCGAGCCGTAATGATTAATGTTTACTATGTTTGGGGCGTCTATTAATTGTACGAGACGCTTTTGCGGATTTTTTGACTCCCTTCTCCCGCTCTGATGAGCTGTTGTGAAATTTTTCTCACTACGCCCTCCTCTAATCGCATATGAGATATTTCAAATTGCGTCATTTGTTGTCAGCAATCCATTGCTGGACGTAGACCTCTCTCATGTTTTGCTATAAAGTTTCACCAAGTCGTCGATCCATCAAGAGGTGAGACGTCCTTTACTGCGTCGTCTGATACGTGATCGCCACTCAAGGACCTTTTCTTCCTAGTGGTTGTCGGTTCATCGAGCGATATGACCCGCCCATTGCCACTTTAACATGCTAATTCTTCGTGCTATTTCGGTTACACCCATTCTTCCACGGATTTCCATATTTCGGCTTCTACCTTGCAGAAAATCCCTACATATAAATAACACATTTCCGTCCCGTAAGTTTTTTTTTTTTTGCAATCAGTGGCAAACGAGCAAACAGTACACCTGATGGTAAGTGTTGCTGCCGCTCATGGACCTTTACAAGGCCGCTGCCTACCGCGAAGTAAGTGAAGGGAGTGTGAATGCGTGCATTGAGGCTCGGTGATATCAAAAGCACCACCAAAACCCTCCACACGCAAACACCCTCAGAAAGTTGGGCTACCGGCTCTCTTGCTCACCGAACGAAGCGCAGTAATAAATTGCTACTACTCAGACGTCGATTTTCTGCGAGAGCGTGGTACTACCCCGGACGGACCGGCCCGCGGCTGTAAACAGATAACTGTTGACAGGTACTGGTCTGATCACTGGTAACACTGGTCACCAGTTTTATTTTTATTATGACCAATAAAATACTAGTCGTATCTATTTCAGCCAGTTTAGATCTTAATCTAAAATCACAGTGATAATTTTAATGTTTTGCGACGTCCAGATAACCACTATTAGTATTACAAGAAATTTCAATTACACTGAAGGCGGGAGGAGCGTTGGGTTGTATGCTGCCCACAACCTCTCCAACGACAATAGACAAGCGATAAATGGCCGAATGATTACACTAAATCCACGAAATTATAAGTATCATTAATATTGTCATTATTATTTGAGCTCATCCACGTTTCACTACTTTACAGAGTATTGCAGAGTAGGTACAATAGGATAGAACCTAAAATACCATGCATCAAATAAATGAAAGTTAAATTTTAATACGGGTCCATTCGCGGCGATATCACTTACTATCAGGTGTATTGCTGTCCGTTTACTTCCATTATATGTATTCCATAGTATGTATATGTCCGATCCCTCAGTCATCTTTTATGGCAGCCATGAGCAAGAAAAAGGTAAATGAAATTTATTCTTGCTTCTTTTCATTATTTTAATAAAATTAATTCGATTTAACTTGATTTCTCAGTGATTTTATATATTTAAATGCCTTAATTATCTTTTAAATTTACGCAAAAGGTGCAAATCTTGACCCAATTCGTTCTTTATTTATCCTTCATTCATTTCCGCTCATATACGGCTCACTGACGACCTCTAGCCTCCTTCAAAATAGAATGTAAATTAATCTACTATACCACGCTGCAGCGTGACCAGCACGCTGGTCAGGTGGATTGATATAGGATTTAATTTCGAGTTTGCCATTTCTTCCAAAGATGTCTTATGTATATTACATCCCTTAGTTGTCTTTTACAACTCACGGGATAAAAGAAGGCTATGAATTGTATTCTTAACTAGCGACCCGCCCTCGCTTCGCTTCGGTTTTAGTCGTTATACCCGCGTAGTTCCCGTTCCCGTGGGAATACCGGGATAACATATAGCCTAGTTTACGCCCTGATATTATAGCTTTCCATTGGTGAAAGAATTTTTGAAATCGGTCCAGCCGTTTTGAAGATTACCCGGCACAAACAGACAGACAGACAAAAAAAAATTAATCTGTATTTTAGGCATAGGTGTCGTGCAAATAACCGCGTGAGCATGGAAAAAGCCTATTATTTTGACATTACAAACAGAAACTCCAATTTTATTTATTGGTATAGATTCGTCATCACACGTAAAGCGATAAAATAGAACATAATCATTTCATCATTAGCCTGCCCTCATCCCGTGGAGTCGGCACAACATGTTCTTACCTGCCATATCACACAATCCTTCCTCCTCTTTATGGATCTCTCACGATTCTTACATCCATTTATTTCCTTTCAAGACCAAGACAATCTCAATATAAATAGAACATACATATAACAAAATTCTTAGTTAACATTTCAGCCCATACACGTCCCATTCTTGGCTTCGGGCCTCCTCCATTATGAGAATGAAATTAACCCACTACATCACGCTTTTTATTTTTTTTTTCACGCTGTGGAAATGCATTTGCGCACTATTCCCCCGCCGGTTACAGACAGGGGAGTGTGTGTGGGACTCGCCGGCCACTGAAGTGACCGAAATACCCACTAAAACCACAGCGGCCCCTTCCGCGCTTTTACGGGGTGCCGGAGAGATCGTCATATAACATTCTATCCCCGACACCCCAACGCTTGGCCGTCTGGCCACGTCCTGTCATCATTCAGAGCGGTGGGTGGAGGAGCGCATAGCGGCGTCTCCTCCTCCCTGGTCGTCGCCGGCGGAGCGAGTCAGCGGACGCAAGCGCCTCGCGTGCCCGCTCCGCGGCCTCTTTCCTTGTCATGACAGCCTCACAGAAGGAGGCCATCGACGACCAACAGCTGTCGCTGCCGAGCATCTTGGAGATGATGGTCGGCAACGACAGGTCTGTTGTTCCCATGTCCATTGACAGGACGTGGCGCTGAGGCCCCCAGGCGGGGCATACTTCCAGTGTGTGGCGCGCATCGTCAATTGCCGCGCCACACTCATGACATCCTGGGGCCTCTTCCCTTCCAATTTTGTGCAGGTACTTACCGAAGACCCCAAGCACCTCACTACATCACGCTGGTCAGACATGTTGGCATTGGATTTTGTTTCATTTTTGCCTTCTCTTGCATAGATATTATGCATATTATACCCCTTAGTAGTGTTGCCCAAATGCAAGACCAAGACGAGACTTGGACCGGTCTTGGTCTTGGTCTTGCAACATCACACCTAGTCTCGTCTTGGTCTTGGTCTTGCGCACCCGAGTCTTGGCCTTGGTCTTGGTATTGCAGCAAGAGTCTCGCAAAGTCTTGCAAGTCTTGCAGTTGGAATAACGTAACAGTCATTTATCATGGCAATGAAAAATCCAACTAAATTAATCAAATAGCATCCTATCCTATCTATCCATCTGCTAGCCTATAGTTCACTATTGAATACAATACTTAACACTGGGGAAAATTACTCTTCTATTCCCCTGGTATTCCATTAGACAACGTTACTACTCTTATGACAGGACTTTCGACCCTATTTTCTTAAGACGTCACCACACGAGGCAGTTGATAGAATAAATTTTATGTCATTTTATAATCAATGCGATATTTTACAATTAATGCGATGGTTTATATTCCCCTTCAAGTTAAGTGGTATGTATCTATTGTATTTCCACATATCATAAAAGTGTATCACAGCTCATAAAAGTGCCACTGCTGGGCTTAAGCTTCCTTCCAGTAAGAGGAAAATTGATCTACTATACCACGCTGGTCAGACATGTTGGTACAGGGTTTTCTTTCTAGTTTCACTTCTCTTGCACATATGTTATATACACAGGGTGTATCAGGTTATGGGACAACTGTTCATGTATGTTGTAGTTCAACAGTCATAGATCATAATTAGAATGTATATTACACAAAAACAATATAACGTAAAAGTTATAGTGATTACAAAAATGTGTGTCTAAGAGTTTATGCCTTAAATTTTATGCATTATGTAGGTATGTACAGACAGGATATATGTAAGCATGTAAAATTTCGACAATATAAATAGGTATTAGATTTGCGCGAACCTTTCAATGGTTACGTAGGTACAAAGGCGACTCATCAACGGTCATCGGCCGATCAGCTGATTTATGTTAAAGCGAAGTTTGTCTTGCTTATGCAAACGTAATCATTGATTTATTCAAATTCTAATGAACATTTAACAAAATACGAATATGTTGTAGATTAAGTATCATTGCTTTATACATTTTAATCAATTTACACGAAAAAACGATGACAAAATTGAGAACTTACATGTCTCTCAATTCATTAACAAATCGATATTTTTATTTCAATTTCTTTTCATGGGTTCCTAACACCATTGCCCGATCCGATTTGATACGACATCCACGGGTAAGAGAGTGGTGAATTATATTCATACAGTGTCTTTTTTTTTGTGTGTGTGTGTAGCTGTTGGTCGCAGATGACCTTGACAGCTTAACACGGTCAATGGGTGAGCGCTGATGGCTCTCAACCCGGTAAGTAAGTTAAGCGAACATCGCCCGAGGGCTCCCCCTGTGGGGAACGGACCTCGGCTCGGGCCGTCGCTGAGAGCAAAGTGGGCGGGGCCAAGTTTAGGTTAATGACTTTTACGCGGCGCGGTTTTCGACCTCGACGGCGAGGCCGATACCGCGGAGTTTTATCTGTTATCGCTGCGCGAGCTGTGTAGGCCCTTTCTTAGGCGATCGTAATAGCGTCATCCTCTTCTTCAAGAAGATGACGAGGACGTCGGACCACGGATATTTTTGAGGGGACGTAGTTTACCGCCCCAACCACTAGTGGATTGGGGTGAGTCGTGGCAGAGGCAAAATAGCGCTGGGAGCAACGCTTCATGTACTGCCTGATGGTGATCGTACTCTGTCCCTACATGGACATTTATGTAGATTAATTGTAGGCATATTTCTATGTCCAACAGTGAACGTCGTTGGGCTAATGAATAAACGGATATATAAATATGTATAATGGGCAAGAGCACTCTCGTGATTACGGTATTTTTGTCCTTAAGCCTTTCCGAGGAGTAAATCTGAAAAGCCAACACCAACATTGGGAATCGATTGGCCAATAGATGGATATCTCAAGACTGATTTGACTTGCCGTGTAGTGACGGAGTAAGAATATAATTCATCACCCCCTATTTTACCCGTGACTGCGAACCCACGACTAAGGGCTATAATATATAACATCGGTGCAAGAGAAGGAAAACTTGACATGTATGACCTGTAACAACACGGCCGATCACCGTGGCGATTCCCCTCCGGCCACGGCCGATTTCCCTCCTGTTATGTAGAAGACACGAGCTCAACCATATATAAGCTGAAATGGTGATTTGAATTAAGTGCAAGACCGCGAGACTCTTGCAGGCCCAGTCTTGGTCTTGCTTAAGCCTTGCAGGGCCAGTCTTGGTCTTGGTCTTGCAAAAATTAAGCGGTCTTGGTCTTGGTCTCGGTCTCGCATTTCTCGCAAGACCAAGACCGCAAGACCAAGACTTTTTTGGGCAACACTACCCCTTAGTCGTCTTTTACGACGCTCACGGGCAAGAGAGGAGAAAATCTTAGTAATAAATTCAAATCTCGCACTATAATCGGTCGTATAGTAGTTACCATAAGTTTATCGCTCACGGAAGTCAGCCTGTGCCGTGACAATAAAAGGGGTAGGCAAATTTTGAATATTTAAACAGTCATTTACTTTGTGAGCCGTAGTATAAAAATAAAAATCGTCTGATTACAAACCGATGGTAGCATTCGATAGTATTTTACGTGGCTTCCGTTATAAATTCCCTTCGGTTCCCTTAGCGATTTATCGATAGCTGTAAAATTTAATCTTATTGATCTCCAACTATGAACGTATGTATTTGCGTAAATACTGTCTTTTACGTTAAGGTATATTGGATGAATGCATATTTTTAATTAAATACTGCGATTGACTGCCTTTTTTGTGTGGTGATGGAGTAAGAAAACCACTGTTTTGTTCCCTAAATGTCGTAAAAAACGATAAATAAATATCATCATCATCATTTCAGCCTATCGTCGTCCACTGCTGGACGTAGGCCTCCCTCATGTTACGCCACAAAGTGCGGTTCTGTGCCGCCTGCATCCAACGACGCCCAACAACTTTCACCAGGTCGTCGGCCCACCTAGTGGGGGGGGGGGGGGCGTCCTACACTGCGACATTCGAATAAATATACTTCCGTTGTTATCAAATAAATATACTTTTATCATTATTATCTCGGTCCAAATACGTCTCCTTTTGGACTCTTTCACAAAATTGTTCGCATTGGATTTTGTTTTAGGTTTTCTTTATCTTGAGTAGATATTATAAGCATATTATATAATTCAATCGTTTTTAAGACACCTACGGGCAAAATGAAGGGTTATCAATTGTATTCTCACTCCACTGTCAAACGGAAAAGGTATATAATATGCAGATAGAATCTATGCAAGAAAATCAACACTGGACTTAAAACCCTATGCTAATATTGTCCCACTGCTGGGCTCGAGCCTTCTCTCCAATAGAAAGGAATTTGACCTACTATACCTTGCTGGTTAGACATGTTGGTATAAGGTTTCATTTCGAATTTTCTTTCAATAGCACAGATTTTATATGCATATTATATCCCTTAATCGTCTTTTACGACATCCACATATAAGAATACAATTCAACACTCCCAATCATACCCGTGGATGTCGTAAAAAATGACTAAGGGATAAAGTAAGCATTTAACATCATAGATGTTATACAAGAGAAGGAAAACTCGAAATAGAACCCTATACCAACCTGTCTGAACAGTATGGTATAGTAAGGTCAATTTTACTCCTATTGTGGAGGAGGCTAGAGCCCAACAGTGGGACGTATATTGACTGAAATGATGGGACATTGATATATAACATTATTTTAAATACTAAAATAAAAAAATATTTTTTGTTTCTTATTAAAGGTTTAATGAGATGATAATGATATGCTAGTGCTAATTAAAAAATAGATAATCTATACTAATATATAAAGCAAAGAATATTTTTTTTTTGAACGCGATAATCTCATGAACTACTGGTCTAATTTGAAAAATTCTTTCAGTGTTAGATAGCCCATTTAGCGTGGAAGTCTACAGGCTATATATCATCACGCTAAGACCAATAGGAGCGGAGCACCAATGAAAAATGTTTCAGAATCGGGATTTTTTCCTTTTAAGAGCTGCCATTGCGAGCACTACATAAACGGTTAGGTTTCGCAAAAATCATGTGAGACAGAATTGTATTATTTAAAAATATTTTCACTTTCTACGTAAACGAAGTCGCAGGTCAAAGTTAGCATTAGCGCAAAGTAACTGTTCCACGCGGACGAAGTCACGTGCTTAAGCTAGTAATTTAAAAAATATTTTAAATGTATTTCTGTGTGGTGCATAAGTAATAATACAATTCATCTTTCCTTCTCTTTCCCGTAGGTGTCATAAAGGACGACTAAGGCCGAGGCCGAGGCCGCGGGTGATCGGACCGCGGAATTGTCCGTCACCCGCAAAGAGGCTGACCGCGCGACGGCGACCGACGTCCCAGGACGTCGAGAGATGAGGGTACCCGAAAGGGTATTCCGTCGGGCCGACCACTGACGACAAGTCACCCTGCTCCGGTGGTCGGCCCAACAACGAGGTGACGTGGGTACGGGTGGGTTATGGTCTCGCGCGCCGTCCTTTCGTCGCCCCGGACGGAGTGGACCGCGCGTGCGCTTACCATAGCCCATCCCTAAAAAACAAAAAAGGCATCAAATATGCTGATAATATCCATGTAAGAAAAAGAAAACTTAAATTTAAACCCAATACTGACCTGTCTGACCAGTGTAGTATATTAGGCAATTTGCCTCACATTATGGGAATCACTTAATCTCAGTGAGACATACATTAACTAACATGATTAAAAAGTTAACTTCGCATAATGTTAAAATAGCAGCGTTCAGAAAACTAAAGAGGATCTTCTCTTCCAACATACCTCAGTATCTGAAAACACAGGTCTACGACCAATGTGTGTTACCAGTGATGACTTACGGCAGGGAAACGTGATCCCTAAATGTATGCCTCATAACCAAGCTCAAAGTCGCTCAGCGTGCTATGGACCGGCTGTGCTCGGGATTTCTCTGCAAGAGAGAATCCGAATTAAAGAAATCCACAGAAGAGCGGGTGTAACCGACATAACACGAAGAATTAGCACGCTGAAGTAGCAATGAGCAGAACAGATCGCTCAACGAACTGACAACCGCAGGGGAAGAAAGGTTCTTGAGTGGCGACCACGTATCGGACCACGCAGTGCAGGACGCCCATCCTACTAGGTGGACCAACGACCTGGTGAAAGTTGCTGGGCGTCATTAGATACAGGCGGCACAGGACCGCACTTTTTGACGTAACATGAGGGAGGTCTACGTCCAGTACTGTACGGATATAAGCTGAAATGATGATGATGATGAATGTTAACTTATCCTCTCCTAAATACATGCAAGTAGGTACTTGTTTTTTTTTTTTGGGTGGGCTATGGTCAGCTCACACGGCCAGCCCCATAACCCACTGTATTCCCTCCACTTCGCCACTGGGCCGACCACCAGTACCAAGTTGCTTGTCGTTGTGGCCAGCCCGGTGGGATACCCTATCGGGTACTCTCCCTTCCGAAAGCCCCTCCAGGGACGTCGAACGCCCTCACATGGTCAGCCCCTCTCTGCGAGTGAGGGATTATTTCCGGGTCCAGTCAACTGCGGTCTTAGCTAAGGCGGCATCAGGCGCAGGTACTCGCACCTTTTTCTTTTACACCTGATGGTAAGTGTTTCTGCCGCTCATGGACCTTTGCAAGGCCTACCGCGAAGAAAGTGAAGGGAGTGTGAATGCGTTCAATGAGGTTCCGTGA
The DNA here is from genome assembly GCA_032191425.1 of Lymantria dispar. Taxonomy (NCBI): domain Eukaryota; kingdom Metazoa; phylum Arthropoda; class Insecta; order Lepidoptera; family Erebidae; genus Lymantria; species Lymantria dispar. The sequence goes on along the minus strand of CM063460.1, from coordinate 9,160,197 downwards.
TACTTTCGGTGATACCGCTAGTAGGTTCATTTCTATCCTCTAATAGAATACAGCAGTAGGATGTCTAAAAGCTGAAAAGATGAATAATTAAAGACTGAAACAATTCAGTGTTAGAATCACACAATTCCTGTACCATCTACATTTATTTAAAGTAGAAAATTATTTAATATTAAAGAATAAATTTTTGTGTCACCGATTCTATCTTTTTAGCCATGACATCGCGTGATTCAGCGATTGTCTTTAGAAAGTCATTGTAGTTTTAAATCAAGATTAAAATTTTTTTTTCTATATTTCGTATTGCCATCTTTTGACATCCTGTTTATTTTATTGCTATTACCCGCGTGGTAAAGAATTAAGAATACAATTCACCGTCCTCTATTTTCCCCGTGAGTATCGTAAAAGACAACTAAGGGATTTAATATGCATACAACATTTATACAAGAGAAAACTCGAAATAACACTCTTTACTACTTTGATCAGCGCGCTATAGTGTCATATTCCCTCCTATTATAGAAGAGGCCCGAGCCTGACAATGGCAATTGAATGGGATGATATTTCTTGCCCGTGGGTGTCATATAGATTAAGGATATTATATGCAGATAATAGCTCCCCAAGAAAATTCGACATTAAACTTTGTTAACAAATTTTATTCCTTACTGGTCTAACTTACCCTTAAAATAGACAGCTACATAGTAGTAAAATATCAAAATCGATCCAACAGTTTTGAAGATTATCCGAAACAAACAAACAGACACATATAAAAATTTTAAACCCGTTTTTACGCATAGGTACCGTGGAAATAACCGTACCAGCATGAAAAATCTCCATTATTTTAACATTACAAACAGACACTTCAATTTTATTTATTCTTATAGATATATAGATTATTTCAATGTTAATTCCTCCCTCTAAAAAGTGTTCAAAACTTCCCTCAAGTAAAAATCAAATTAAAATGTAAGAAAATCCATAAACAGTTGTTTTATAGGTCAACTTGCTCTCGTTCTACCAAAAAAGATAATAAAAATGTATGGTGACCGTTCCCAGGAACGTACACTAGGTATTAAATTGTAGTATCATGATCATCACCGTCATAGCTCATACAAATCCCACCGCTGGGCTTAAGCCTGCTCTACAATGGGAGAGAAATTGACCTACTATACCACGCCGGTCAGACTGATTGGCACAGAGTTTTAATTTCAGTTTTACTTCTCTTGCATAGATGTTATCTGCTTATTATAATCGCTTAGTCGTCTTTTACGACACCCTCGAACAAGAAGGGAGGTGGGTAGTCATTATTTGAATGTCTAATTATATTGATGCCTTTTTTATTAAAGTGATCGTAAGGCGATCGTTTCGTGAACGGCGACGCTTTCATGGCTAATCGTTAATTTCACGAAACTATTTTTATTTTTTTAGGGTTACTCTATTTTATTTTGCTGTGTAGTAGCAGCCAAAAATACAACCAACCTTTAAATTGTTCGTGGCTTTTTTTTCTTTTTATTAAAGAAACAAACGAGCAAACAGTGCACCTGATGGTAAGTGGTTCTGTCACTTATGGACCTTTGCTAGGGCGCTGCTTACGGTGAAGAAAGTGAAGGGAGTGTGAATACATCCAATACGGTTTGGTGATACTAAAGACATCACTAAAACACATCACACGCAAACACCCTCAGAAAGTTGGGCTGCCGACTCTCTCGCTCACCGAACGAAGCACAGTAACAAATTGCTACTACTCGGGCGTCGTTTTTCTGCTCAGTGTGATAATATTCCGAACGGACCGCCTCGCGGTTGTAGACAGACAACTACTAACAGTGTGGTTTTACCATTATTAAATTCATAAGGATGATTATACTCATAAAGAGGGATGACATTCAGCAAACGGCTAGTCATAAAACTATTGTCAAAAATATTAGCAACTAGCAACCCGCCCTCGCTTCGCTTCGGTTATAGTCGTTTTACCCGCGTAGTTCTCGTTCCCGTGGGAATACCGGGATAAAATATAGCCTAGTTTACGCCCTGATATTATAGCTTTCCATTGGTGAAAGAATTTTTGAAATCGGTCCAGCCGTTTTGATGATTACCCGGAACAAACAGACAGACAGACAGACAAAAATTTATTAATCGCTATTTTAGCCATAGGTGTCGTACAAATAACCGTGTGAGCATGAAAAGGTCTATTATTTTGACATTACAAACAGACACTCCAGTTTTATTTATTGGTATAGATAAGAACAGTGGAAAATGAGTGCATAAAACATCGACCCCAATTATTAGGGATAAGAATTGGATAATAATGATGATTCTGTTCTATTTAGCCGTATGGTTGATGATTCCGTGTGATGACGGAGTAAGAATACAATTCACCACCCTCTCTTTAGTCCGTGGATGTCGTAAAATATAACTAAGGGATATAATATGCATATAACATCTATCCAAGAGTCGAAACAAAACCCTATACCAACACGTCTGACTAATGTGGTAGGTCAATTTCCCTCCCATAGTTGATGAGGCTAACGCCCAGCCAGACGTATATAGGCGGTGTGATGATGTTGATAATAATGTTTGATAAAGTAAGAACACAATATGCAGCCACCCCTTTCTTTATAATTTTTAATTTAAAAAAAAACCGCCTTCAAATTGTATCTGCCATCATCAGCTCTGCAACGAGATGATGACTACCAAGCGCAAATACCTAAATAGATTTATGAAGTATAAGAAAAACGTTAAAATTGCCTATAAAATTTTAAGAATTCCACCAATTTCTCAAGGATACCACCATTAGATCCAGACCTGATGACTATGGGACCACCTGGGAAATATACCCCTATCAAACAAAAAAAGAATTTTGCAAATCGGTCCAGGCGTCTTTGAGTAATCGGTGAACATACATATAAAAAAATATTCCGACGAATTGAGAACCTCCTCCTTTTTTTGAAGTCGGTTAAAAGATGTAATAGATTCAAGCAGATAGCAACATAGCAAGAGAAAAAAACTCGAAATAAAATACTTCTGAATAGTAGGTCAATTTTCATTTCTGAGGCGCCTCGAGGCTCAGGAGTGAGACGTAAATAATCTAATATAATGATGTTTTGATCAACTGCCTCGTTATCTGTTATCAGAGGTAAATCTGCAGATTATCTCAATTAGCGAGAATTTTCTCAATAACAAGATTAAAATATAAAAATATGTTAAGTATTTTTTTCCGGCGACTGGGGCGGCGTAGGCGCGAATACCTGCGCCTCATGCCGCTCTAGCCGAGGCCGCGGGTGACGTGACCGGGGAATTAGTCCGTCACCCGCCGAGAGGCCGACCGCGTGAGGAAAGACCGACGTCCTCCCCGAGGGGGGGACGTTGGTCGATGGAAGGGTACCCCAAGTAGGGGGTATTCCGTCGGGCCGACCATTGATGTCAAGTAACCCTGCTCCAGTGGTCGGCCCAATGACGAAGGCGACGTGCATGGTGGGTGGGTTGCGGGTGTGCGTGCTTAAGCCCCTCTGTTGCTCTGGACGGAATGGTGCGAGGAGCGCGCCGACCGCAGGCAACCCCAAAAAAAATAAAGTAAGTATTTTTTCCAGCTTATAATATTCGTAATAATATTGCCTTTTTTGTTCTCTCCAAACACTTCTCATAAATGATTTATTCCTTGAATTTCTCGCGTAGGTAATAGCTTGACAATTAGGTATTCATAAGTGTCTATCTAGATTGTTTTTATTGCTATTGGTGGCAAACAAGCAAACAGGACAACTGAGGGTAAGTGATACTGCCCCCGATGGATCTGCGCTAGATCGCTGTAAATGGTAAGTGAAGGAAGTATGAATGCGTACAATAAGGTTCGGTTATACTAAAGGTATAACCAAATCACACGCAAACTCCCTCAGAAAGTTGAGCTGCCAACTCTCGCTCACTGAGCAAATTGCTACTACTCAAACGTCGAGACATCGTGATTGATTCCTCGGAAGGGTTTCACGACTGTTCCGGATAAATAAGAGATTCTAACACATTCTAACCATCATCATCATCATCATCTTGCTCTTATCCCAATTACTTGGGGTCGACGCAATATGTCATCTGTTTTGACATATTGCAAAAAGTTTTGGCGATGACTTTTATGACCGGCCGCCTGCCTGACGTCAACCCTCCTTGGGCATGTAATCGTTGACCCAGATGGTACCAGATGGAGTTGGTCCGGGTCAATCTAACACATTCTAACCGAAAGGTAAAAATAATAATGCCTACTGAACCCAATGTACAAGAATATACCTAATAATATCTATTTTTTAAGCATTTTCTTTCACATCGCATTCAAAATGGTAATTTAACAGTTTTGAGCACGGCAATCTATTAATACTATGGCTTACCATTATACCTTTCGTGACTTAAATACAGAATTGTCTGCTGTTTAAAAAAATGTCGTCATAACCGGTTTAATGTAAATTTTAGATTGTTTCGCGGTATATTATCGATAGGAAATTTATTTTAGGGGTGAGTTTTATATTTTTTATTTTGTGATAACATCGAATTACGGTATGAATGTCTCCTTAGTTGGGTGTTTATGGTTTGTTAAATTTTAAACAGAGTAAAGTTTTGTTTTGATATATTATAACAACATAAAACAACAAAAAAAAGATTAAAAAAAAAAAGACAGGTCATAGATCTGCGTCGCGAAACTTCTAATGGAATGAGATAGTTGTTGGCCAGTATACAAATCGGATATGAGAATTGAACTAAAGAGACAGAGAAATGAGGAGTAATTTTATCTTTTCTCAGAGTAACCGTTTATTTGCCATAAAAAGTAACAGTTTAAATAATACAAATAATAAAACTCTTCAAATGGAGATGAATTTGGAGTTGAATATGATTTTAAAAAAGATGATTCTAATTATAGTAGTAGCGCCATCTGTTAACCAATAGCAGAACTAAATTATTGTTTTAGAAGTTATTGCAAAGTAAAGACGTCTGGTTCGTTTTAGCTGCAAGATTTTTGATGTATTTTTGTTTATATAATAAAGTAACCGCCTTTTTTTGGGGGGGGGGATGGGTTGCGGTCGGCGCACTACTCGCACCACTCCGTCCGGGGCAACAGAGAGGCATAAGCACGCACACCCGTAACCCACCCGTATAGCACGTCGCCTTCGTCTTTGGTTCGACCACCGGTGCAGAGTTCCTTGACTTCAGTGGTCGACCCAACGGTATACCCCAAGGGAGTATCCTCTCCCGTCGACGTCCCCTAGGGACGCCGAATGCCGTCACGAGGCTAACCTCTCCGTGGGTGCCCGAACTAAATAAATGCTTAACATATAATAATCTTCTTTAAAAAATCACCAAACATTGCATGAACAACATCGTATAAATAAGAATATATTAATAGAAATTATTTAAAATTTATAGTATGGAGTATTGTATCGATAAAATATGAGTTACCAATGCGCTTTAGAACGAAATTATAAAAAAAGAAATTACCCAGAATGGCCTTCTTAGGAGTTCGTTCTTTGTAAGGCCAAAATGTTCCGAAGAAGGCCAAACTCATAATTATGTGATATTGTGACATACTTTTATATATTTAATAAAATAATAGATATTAACTACTAACTAACAACTAATTTCTCTAATTATAACGCACTTATAATGGCACTTGCCAGTCTTGTAGTCAGGAATATTTAAAATCAACCATTCCTACGATTATACTATGAAAATATAAGAAAATTATAACTTAAGTTTTGAAACAAACTTATAAACTAATAAGAATAATTGTTTTGGATATTTAATCACAATCTGAGCATAAAAATATGAGATATTTTAGTGACATTAATACACTCCTCGTGATACCACTGTTGACCTTGGCTACATCTGCTTGCCTTGGTTGCCTCATGTCTTCGATTCCACACTCACGACATGCGGCATTCCTTTTCTTGAGCTTCTGCACTTTCCTTCATCTCTATTTTCAATCTTTGGTTTGTTGTTCTATGTCCCCTAGCAAGGCCATCCGTTATGATTGATTGGCTTTTTTGATTGGCCTTACAAGGCACTAACGGCTTTCATAGGAAAATTACCGATATTTTAACTCCAATCGCAGCAAAATTATTATTTTCTTCTTTAGTCAAAGACAAAGACAAAGTCTTACATGACAATTTGCAATTTACAAAAGTATGATAATAATAGGATATTTACATAGAAATGACTTTTTGCTGTGAGCGGAAATTACAATGTTAGCGTCGTTGACTGAAGTCTACAAAGAGAGGGACCCTACGAACAAAATAGCGACGCGAGTGACTCGCCGCCGCATCTGTGTGACTGAGATTAATGGATCTTAATATGAGTGGAAGGAATTTGACATCACATGACAGGAACTATGACATTTTTACAGTTGGCCTTCAAAGGAGCATGGCCTTCCATTAGTGTTGCCCAAAAAAGTCTTGGTCTTGCGGTCTTGGTCTTGGTCTTGCAAGAAATGCGAGACCGAGACCAAGACCAAGACCGCTTAATTTTTGCTAGACCAAGACCAAGACTGGCCCTGCAAGACTTGGGCAAGACCAAGACTGGGCCTGCAAGAGTCTCGCGGTCTTGCATTTAATTCAAATCACCATTTCAGCTTATATACGGTTGAGCTCGTGTCTTCTACATAACAGGAGGAGAATCGGCCGTGGCCGGAGGGGAATCGCCACGGTGATCGGCCGTGTTGTTACAGGTCATACATGTCAAGTTTTCCTTCTCTTGCACCAATGTTATATATTATAGCCCTTAGTCGTGGGTTCGCAGTCACGGGTAAAATAGGGGGTGATGAATTATATTCTTACTCCGTCACTACACGGCAAGTCAAATCAGTCTTGAGATATCCATCTATTGGCCAATCGATTCCCAATGTTGGTGTTGGCTTTTCAGAATTACTCTTCGGAAAGGCTTAAGGACAAAAATACCGTAATCACGAGAGTGCTCTTGCCCATTATACATATTTATATATCCGTTTATTCATTAGCCCAACGACGTTCACTGTTGGACATAGAAATATGCCTACAATTAATCTATATAAATGTCCATGTAGGGACAGAGTACGATCACCATCAGGCAGTACATGAAGCGTTGCTCCCAGCGCTATTTTGCCTCTGCCACGACTCACCCCAATCCACTAGTGGTTGGGGCGGTAAACTACGTCCCCTCAAAAATATCCGCGGTCCGACGTCCTCGTCATCTTCTTGACGAAGAAGATAACGCTATTATGATCGCCCAAGAAAGGACCCACACAGCTCGCGCAGCGATAACAGATAAAACTCCGCGGTATCGGCCTCGCCGTCGAGGTCGAAAACCGCGCCGCGTAAAAGTCATTAACCTAAACTTGGCCACGCCCACTTTGCTCTCAGCGACGCCCCGAGCCGAGGTCCGTTCCCCACAGGAGGGAGCCCTCGGGCGATGTTCGCTTAACTTACTTACCGGGTTGAGAGCCATCAGCGCTCACCCATTGACCGCGTTAAGCTGTCAAGGTCATCTGCGACCAACAGCTACACATATACAAAAAAAAAAAAGACAGAGTACGAATATAATTCACCACTCTCTTACCCGTGGATGTCGTATCAAATCGGATCGGACAATGGTGTTAGGAACCCATGAAAAAAAATTGAAATAAAAATATCGATTCGTTAATGAATTGAGAGACATGTAAGTTCTCAATTTTGTCATCGTTTTTTCGTGTAAATTGATTAAAATGTATAAAGGAATGATACTTAATCTACAACATATTCGTATTTTGTTAAATGTTCATTAGAATTTGAATAAATCAATGATTACGTTTGCATAAGCAAGACAAACTTCGCTTGAACATAAATCAGCTGATCGGCCGATGACCGTTGATGAGTCGCCTTTGTACCTACGTAACCATTGAAAGGTTCGCGCAAATCTAATACCTATTTATACTGTCTAAATTATTTTACATGCTTACATATATCCTGTCTGTACATACCTACATAATGCATAAAATTTAAGGCATAAACTCTTAGAAACACATTTTTGTAATCACTATAACTTTTACGTTATATTGTTTTTGTGTAATATACATTCTAATTATGATCTATGACTGTTGAACTACAACATACATGAACAGTTGTCCCATAACCTGATACACTCTGTGTATATAACATATGTGCAAGAGAAGTGAAACTAGAAAGAAAATCCTGTACCAACATGTCTGACCAGCGTGGTATAGTAGATCAATTTTCCTCTTACTGGAAGGAAGCTTAAGCCCAGCAGTGGCACTTTTATGAGCTGTGACGATGACGACGAATATCATACATTTTACAAGTATTAAAACCATAAAATTTCAAATCAGTTTTATATGTTCTTGAATAAATAGTATATTAAGAGCTACATGGATCCAGCGGCCAAAGTATTTATATAGACAATAGAGCAACAGGTTTTTTCAAGTATCCAGAGTATCAGTAACTAAACTGGAAATACAATAGATACATACCACTTAACTTGAAGGGGAATATAAACAATCGCATTAATTGTAAAATATCGCATGGATTATAAAATGACATAAAATTTATTGTATCAACTGCCTCGTGTGGTGACGTCTTAAGAAAATAGGGTCGAAAGCCCTGTCATAAGAGTAGTAACGCTGTCTAATGGAACACCAGGGGAATAGAAGAGTAATTTTCTCCAGTGGTAAGTATTGTATTCAATAGTGAACTATAGGCTAGCAGATGGATAGATAGGATAGGATATTTGATTAATTTAGTTGGATTTTTCATTGCCATGATAAATTACTGTTACGTTATTCTAACTGCAAAACTTTGCGAGACTCTTGCTGCAATACCAAGACTCGGGTGGGCAAGACCAAGACCAAGACTAAGACTCGGGTGCGCAAGACCAAGACCAAGACGAGACCAGGTGTGATGTTGCAAGACCAAGACCAAGACTGGTCCAAGTCTCGTCTTGGTCTTGCATTTGGGCACCACTACCTTCCATGGTCCACCCACCTTATTATTTTTAGCCGTGTGGTTATGGAGTAAGAATACAATTAACGACTGCATCTCTTACCTATGGCTGTCGTACAAGACGATTAAGGAATATATGTGGGTAACATCAGTACAGGAGAAGGGAAACTTAGTACGAAATCCTATCCCAACACGTCTGACCAGTGTGGAATAGTAGGCCAAATGTCCTTTTATTGTAGAGTAGGCCTGAGCCCAACAGTGGGACTAATATATAAAAATACATTATTTATTTAACTATCTTAACCCTGTTATATACAATAACAATCTGTACCAAGTTTCCGTGTGATGACGGAGTAAGAATACAATTCACCACTCCCTATCTTGCCCGTGGATGTCGTAAAAGACGACTAAGAGATATAATACGCACATAACATCTGTGCAAGAGAAGGAAAACTCTAAACAAAACTCTATACTAACTCGTCTGACAAACATGGGCAGTAAGTTCAATTTCCCTCCTATTGTGGAGGAGGCTCGAGCCCAACAGTAGAACGTATATGAGCGAAAATGATGATGTCTTAGTCATTTTTTAATACACCCACGATCAGGAAAGGGGTCGGTGAATTATGTTCTTACTCCGTCACCATAGTTCTACTTTTTTTTAATGGGTGGGCTATGGTAAGCGCACGCGCGGTCCAGTCCGTCCGGGGCGATGAAAGGACGGCACGCAAAACCATAACCCACCCGTACCCACGTCACCTCGTTGTTGGGCCGACCACCGGAGCAGATGTGAGGACATGGTACCATGCACCATCCTTTCGCCAGCTCTGAGCTCTGAGCTGAAATGGAGCCTCTAGACCCGGGTTACTCAACCAAAGGTTTGAACACATTTTGAATGCCCCGTGCAGGCATGATTCATTCCTGCCGAGTTGAAATTGTCAAAATTTGCTTAAATTATCTAAAAATGTTTATCTAAATAAATTTTAAAACTTATTAAGCATTCATCATCATCATTTCAGGTCATATACGTCCCACTGTTGGGCTCGGGCGACCTCCACAATGGGAAGGAATTTAACCTACTATATCGTGCTAGTCAGACATGTTGGTATAGGGTATCATTTCAAGTTTTCCTTCTCTTGCATTGATCTTATGTGCATATTATATCCCTTAGTCGTCTTTTACGACATCCATGGGCAAGAAAGGGATGGTGAATTGTATTCTTAATCCGTCACCACACGGAAGATTAAGCAACACGGCAGATATTAAGCATTAGAATTCATTAATAAACTATTTTTTTCTCACAAATAGTGTTACTTTAAAAAAAATCCAGCCTTCTTCTAGATCTAGACCATAGCCTGCCTATTGGGGGCGATTCTTTAGTTGGTAGGCGGAATAAAAACCGTGGACTGTATATTCGTATATTGTTGATACAGGAAGTTATTTAAACTAACAATAGTTGTCGCAACTGCGGCTAGTATTATGAAAAAATTAAGAAAAATGTAAATATGTGAATGCGCCCGCGCGATATGAAGTACGAAGCGCAGCTCAATGTTCTATCGGTCGACGCGGCGCGCGGCGAACAGCTGTTGGCGCCCCCTCACCGCGACGGCCCCGCCGTGGTGCGGCCAAGTTGAGTTGGATGACTCAACTTACTCCCCTCGTTGAAGTATCTTCAAGAGTAATGACTGAAAGAGGGCAGATTTTGTTATAGGCACGCCGGTCTGGTCACCATTATGCAGCACGTGAACGATGTGTCCAAGAAGCCATGATAAGGGTGGCAAACCCTTGTATTCGATGATGTTGTTGGCTGATCACGATGAGATTGTATGTCTGTGGATGTATCATCTGATATCAGATGTGGATGTATCATGATATATGCATCTGTGATGTTTAAAGATCGTCCAATAAGAGAAGGATGTGTAGGAAGGAAGGAAGTCAGGTCTGCAGGATTTTTGGATTAGCCAAGTTGAGTTGGATGACTCAACACTGCCCAATAGAAAAATAAATTTTTGCTCTGGTCATAAGACTATTTATAGTCCATAAAATATAGCTTGATCTCTGTGACAGATGTCAACGAAACCAACGAAGTAAGTTTGAACGAGCGACATGTTTACAATTTCATTTTGTATCAAATATATTTTCGTTCTTTTCGTGCCAGTTTAATTGCAACTGAATTGCAATATATTATAAATATAAAAATATTAATAGTCATGCCTAAAATGTACCTCGTAATTACTGAAATGCCTAGTAAATATTTAATACATAAATGACGCTTACGCACGTACAAGGTCATACTGGACTGAAAATAAAAATGAGATGGGACAGTCGACATACGTAAATCGAGAACCGATCCTTATTAAATTATTCATAAAAGAAATAAACCCAATACAGTACCTATATAAAACTTTCAACATATTATTTATAATTAAAACAGACAATTACATAATAAAATACATAAATTGAATTAATTAAACATTAAAAAACTACTTTTCGTCTCAGAGTAAATGATAATATTATGTACCCATTATTGTCAATAAACTAGACATATTTATTTATAAAACAGTCGTATTTGTTGTAATTGATTGATTGATCTAACGAATGTCCCTATTTGGCAAAAAATGATAAATGTACTAGCAGGAACGCTCCAGTGATGACGATAATAGTGACCTAGACCTTGATTGTACTCCTTCTGAATAATTAAAACAGTCAAAAAACAGTTTTTGTTTGAAATAAATTCAAAAAGATTTTCATTAATTGTATTTTAATTATAATAGAAAATTAAAATTATAAAAATAAAGAGTTTTATCGATAAAAAACTACGGACTTTATCGTAAGCGTGACAGCACTAGGGACAACTGTCACAGAGATCATCCTATATTTTATGGACTTATAGTCTTCAAATTTTACTTTCAAATCTCGTCCATCACCAACGTGGATGTTGGCGAAGGTTCTCACCAGAAGAGTGGGCAGTAGCTTTCTCCTGAGAAACGCAGAACACCTCAATGCGACAACCAACTTGCCCACCAAGCGTGGTAATTACGGAAATATCTTTTCATTTTGCAGGACGTATCCTGCAGGGGACGGTGAAAGATTGAATGATGACAATCCCCTTGATATTTTCCTTAATATAATAAGTAATAATAATAATAACGACATGTGGGATGTGGACACGGCAATCGTTGTACCGATAGTCATTTCGACCAATGGGCTAATAGCCAAGAGCCTCGATGAACACCTAAAGAGGCTCGCGTTAGGTAGTTGGATTGCGGATCTAATGCAGAAAGCAGTGTTATTGGACACGGCTCGCATTGTGAGGAAGTGCCTCTCTCTGGAGCCCTAACCATCGTTGGCTTGGTCTCTGTATTCGTCGCCGGTGAGCTAAAGCACTTTTACATTTTTTTTTTTTATTTACTATTTAAAAATGTATAGAGTAGTTAGCATCTTAGAATAATAACGTATAGAAGGATAGTGTCAATACTTTGAACTTTCAAAATTTGAATCTAAAAATATTAATGGCGGGCAGATGATTACACACGTACACACGCAAACCACTATACAAATTATGAAATCAAATTTTGCTTTTATTGACATAAATCGTCGAAATACTTTTAAAAGTAATGTTAAAAACCTTTTTAAGTTTTTCAAATGTGTTGTGACACTATTTGTATGCACAAACCGTCATAATTATCAATTTATTTTTTAAGAGTTGCGTACGTACATGCAGTACAATGACTTATACATTACGGAACGGTTCCGGTGTAAGCTCCATTAGGGTCCAATTGAAATGCCTCACTTTTTGAGCGTGAACTTAACCTTCTATATGTTATTATTCTAAGAGTTAGCATATTAAATAAAGGTAATAATAATAATATTTGTCAGAATACGGGCATATCAAGTTCGCAGTTCTTACATTCAGGTCAGCACTAGCCATATTCCATTTACTAATGTACAAATGTAATGAATTAATTATTTAAATCTATTTGGTAACGTATTATATACTTAAGTAGGTAGGTATGGGTATTAGCATGTAGGTAGTATACATTTTTACTAAAGACATTTAATCTTTGCTTGGGTACTAGCACTATTAAATCAAAATATCTAACAATATAAAGCTGAAGAGTCTGATTATTTGAATGCCATAATATTAGGAACTACAAATTGCATTAAAAATCGTATTTTTTACCTACTGGTGCCGTAACTGCGGACAATTGGTAAGTCAAAGGGTAAAAAGCGGTACCTAAGTAAGCAGTAAGGTAAGTACATCGAATATGAAATTATCAGTGCCATATTCGGGGTACAATGCAGTAGGTAAGTAAGCACCCACGCACAATGATTGGTACCTAGTATTCGTAGCTGCCATCACAAAGCAATTTTTTTATTAAAAATATATATTCTTTTATTAAAGAATAACCAAATAGGTATATTTAATTTACTCTTATTTATTCTAACTTTTCAGAACCCTTTTCTTTCTTTTTTGGTGTTAGGCTATGGTCTGGATACACCATGTTTTCCCTCCTGTATTCCCTCCCCATCATCATGGGGCCGACCACTGGTACGAATTCTTTAATATCCGTGGCCGGCGGGTTACCCTTACGAGTACCTACCGTCCACTAAGACGCCTCGGCAACAAAAGAGTTAAAGAGTTGCCGGAGCGTTGCTCCCACGCAGACGGCCTCTCTGCGGGTGGCGGACTATTCGCCGGTCCGTCCACCCGCGACCTCGACTAGGGCGACATCAGGCGCCGGTACCTTTTCAGAATCAAGCATCCGTCATTTATTTTTATTATTCTTAAATGTTTTTTTTTTTTTATTTTAAAATACAATGTCCATCAACTCGCTTCCTACTTATTATTACCAATTCACTTTCTTTCTTTTCATAAACATATAACAATGTAGATAAACGAGATTTTATTTCAGAAAATTTTAAAATTTTAATAGCCTTTGCAATATAGTTAGGTTTAATACCTGCTTAATTTAAATTTGCCCACAATTGTGGTAAACTAGATTTTAATTCTGAAAAAAAACTCATAAAAACATTGTTTGAGAAGAGAAAGAAGTTTGGAGAAATCAATTCTCCATTGTGAATGTGAATAATTTTTCCAGCGTATATTACATGCAAGACATTCTTAGGATATTGGTCAATAGACAATATATTTGATAATGATTTTCTTAAATATTCTGCCATCTTACGGAAAATCTGAGAACTATCATAATACGCAGTTTTACTTTAATGTAGCGCCATCTATGTCAATATTGTGGTACTGTTTAGGATCACTGTAACATATTTCACAATAGGTACACAGATCCAGTGACGTGAAGCTTCTTTAAAATTAATCAGCTATTTTTTTCATAGACAAGCGATTAGCCCTTGCTTCGCTTTGGATTAATAAAATTGATACGTTACTGTTATTAAATATGCCCAGATTCTACTGACAGAATTAGACCTACATTCTGGCTTTGACCAAGTCATTTGAAGTCATTTGTCCGGTTCCACTAATATCCTTTGCTCAATAATTCAGTAGGTCTCATCCGTCGAGCTGATAACTTTTTAAGTTGGTACCACCACCACCAAATTGACTTAATAATATGAGAAGGTGCTTTTCCCAAGAAATTGGTAGGTATATCTTGAAAGGCCGGTTGCGGCAGAACCTAATGTCATTACAATTATTCAAATTAAAAAATTGAAAAATAATCTACAGATTGAGGAGCTGAATAGTATCATGGTTGATGCTTTATTGACTAGGTATTAAAAAACGCTTCTTAGGCACAACAGTCTACCACAAGCTGTGAAAGAGATTTTTTATATATTTTGTAAGCATCGACGCAAAACAAACGTTTGAGTGGTAACGTTCGAAACATAATTTGGGGATGTTGCCTACGCTCGCTACATAGTTACCAATTTAAGCTACTAGCTTCATGCACAAACTCAGCTAGTAACAATGAACATCGATTTTTTGAAGTGAAAATTTATCGGCAGGTTTGAATGGGGTGTAAATTCAAGTAAGTTGACGACATTATCACGGATATCACGTGACGTGTTAACGATAATATTATATCTGTTACTTTGTAAATATCACTGTGTCTGTGCCGATAGATAACAAAATCAGATAAATGTAAAAGTTTTAATTTACAAATTTTAATTTAAGATTAAATAATTCATTTGAATATTCATAAATAATAACTATTTGTTTAGAGTTTGAAGGTTTCACTTCTATCGGCGGTTCTCATAACTGCTTCATCATCATCTCGCCTCATATATGTCCCACTGCTGGGCTCGAGCCTCCTTCATAATAGGAGGGAAATTGACCTTACTGCACCGTGCTGGTCAGTCAGGTTGGTATAGGCTTTTGTTTCGAGTTTTCCTTCACTTGCATCGATGTTATATGCGCCTTATATCCCTTAGTTGTCTTTTACGACATCCACGGGCAAGATAGGGAGTGGTGAATTGTATTCTTATTCCGTCTCCACACGGAAGTCACACACACACACACAGCAGTAAGTAACACACGCAACTGCTTTATATTTGTTTTAATTCGACGAAGACAACTGAAGAAGATACGCAGATAATATCAATGCAAGAGAAAGAAGAGTTGAAATAAAACACTAAACAAACCGGTCTGACTCGTATGGTGTAGTAGGTCGATTTCCCTCTTATTGTGGATGAGGCTCGAACTCAGGAGTAGGACATATGTGAGCTTAGATGAACCGTCACCTTCCCCTAGATGCAACTAGTTTGAGAAAAGAGGCACAATATTATCAGGAAAAACTTAACATATGTAAAGGTAATACAAAGGAAACATGGCAAATTATAAAGGAGGTTTGTAGTATGAAAAAGAGCAACGAACACTGTGAAGAATTATTAAATATTGCCACTACACCAGAGCATTCACTTAATGAGTTAAATGAGTATTTCACAGGCATTGGCAATACACTAGCGAATGACTTGCTTAGCAGGATGAATAAAACGGAACAGGAATTAGCACGTGAGGCTTCTATGAATACATCACCTCTATGTTCCTTTTTATTGATACCTACGAAGTAAGAGGTATTATATTGGGACTCAGAACTCGCAGTGCTTCTGGTTGGGACAGAATTACAACTACAATATTGAAGCAAAACATTAATTCTCTTGTACCACCTATCACACACTTGTGTAATCTGAGTTTGGAAACCGGCACATTCCCTGATATATTTAAAAGAGCTGTTGTATGTCCTGTCTATAAAACTGGAAATAAAAATGAGCCAACTAACTACCGTCCCATATCACTTCTTTCAAATTTATCTAAAATTTTAGAAAAATAGTTAATAAGAGAATAGTGAAATATCTGCAAAATAAAAATTTACTTAGTGATAGTCAATTCGGCTTTAGAGAAGGAAGGTCAACTGAGGATGCCGTACTGACATTGACAACTAAAATAGCGTCATATGTAGATAGAGGTGATAAATGTTTGGGAGTTATTTTGGACCTCCAGAAGGCATTTGATACCATATCTATTTAAATTCTAATAACACGCTTGGAAAACGTTGGTTTTAGAGGTGTGGCCCTGAACTGGTTCATTGACTATCTGACCAACAGGCACCAACGCGTTAAGATAGATTGTATTGAAAGTTCCGACCTAAAATGTAAATATGGTGTGCCACAGGGCAGTACGCTGGGACCAACGTTATTCCTTATTTATATCAATGACCTTTCTAGGTTGGCAAACTCCACATACCTTGATCTGTATATGTTCGCTGATGATACAGTACTAATTTTTCATGGTCAAACATGGAACATGGTATTTAATTTGGCAGAAACCGGTTTAACTAAAGTGACTGCTTGGCTAGAAAACAGTCTACTATCGATAAACACAGGTAAAACAAAGTATGTTTGCTTCAGTAAATCGGTTATAGGCAAACCTATTGCAACACATAGTCTTAAAATTCACACGTTTCCGTGTAATAGAATCACAACTCGAGAGAACTGTATATGGGCATCTCTTTGTCGAGTGGACTGTGTCAAGTATTTGGGTGTACTCTTAGATGATACACTTACCTGGGAAATGCACATAACGTCTACAATTGCGAGAGTCCGAAAGCTTGTATACATTTTCAAAAACCTACGTACAGTTGCCAATAGTATACTTCTTCTGCAAACGTATCGAGCACTGTGCGAATGCATAATTAGATACTGCATTTGTGCATGGGGAGGTGCAGCAAAAACATATATGTTGGGAATTGAGCGTGCACAGCGCATGGTGCTCAAGGTACTTTTTTTATATTTACCGTATAGACACCCTACATTTTCTGTGTATAATATGTCAGGCGTTCTATCAGTGAGAAAAATTTGTATAATGTAAAAAAGTTTGTATATGAAATGTTGCGCAGATACCACAAAAAAACTGTTCCTTACATTTGTTCATCACATAAACGTGTGGAACGATGCCCAGTGCCTCGTGTTAAATCCACATTTGCACGAAGGCATTATAATTTTTTAGCTCCCCATATTTACAACAAATGTAACAAAGTACATTAAATACGTAAATTAAGTACCCACAAATTTAAATTGGTTATAACTACTTGGCTAAAATCAATAGACTTTGACGCTGTAGAAAATCTCCTAAAAGTACCGTAGTATCGCAATTACATATGTACACACACACACACACACATACACGCACACGCTTTTCACACCCGCGCGCGCATGCACGTTCACACACATAGAACCAAATGCACGCGCCCACATCCATGTGCACATACACCTAACACATGCATAAACAAACAAACTTACTATTTTATTTTTTTATATTTTTCAATTTTTATATTGTTTGGATTTTGTACTCATTTTTTAAACCGAAATTGATGTTATTAAGGTCATATATATATAGAAGGGTCAAGGGTCATATAGATATAAAAGGGAAAACACTAACACCTGCAACACAGTCCTTACTAGTGCAGGTGTTAGGGACTCCAATCAATGTAAATGTTCTTTTTACGTCAATAAAGATTTATTTATTATTATTATAGGACCTTTCAGAGTAACATTCTAGAGAGGCTTATGTCCAACAGTGGACTACAGGCTAATAGATAGATGAAACCTATACTATAATCATGGCTAAATCTGTAAAGGACCATAGCACATACTCAAGTAATGGCGCTTAGCAATTTCTTGATAGGACTACACATGAACACGGATAAAACGAAAGCCATGTCATTCCCTTACCGATTCTAGCTGATAATACGATCCTGGCAGTTTGTGATAATTATAATAACCTTTTTTTCTGGATCAGACTATAATCAGGTACGTCTGTTCCGTCCGAGACAACCATAGGGAGACGTGACCTACCGCGTTCGCTACCATTAGTTCCGATTACTTCACCTTGGTAGCCGGTCCCATTGACGCCCAGACAACAAATACTACAGTTGCCGAGGTGTTGCCCACGCGCAACCTCGCCGGCGGCGTTCAAATGTGTCAGCATGGAGAATTTCCTCTCTAAGCCCTTTCGCTGCCTCCTTCTGAGATATGATTGCCTCACAGAAGGTGGACACCGTAACTAAGTTTCTGATGCTGTCAAGCATCGTCTTAGCGATGTAGCGTCAGGTTGGCACCGATAGCCATATTTACCTAAGACAAACAATCCAGTTAGATGGATTTTAATTTCGAAAAAAAAGGTAATTCGACTCAGGAGGATATGCGTGTCCAATATTCCGTAGTATCTGAAAACAATAGTCTATGACCAACAATAACTTACCACACAAAAACTAACTAAAATTAACATACTATGGAGAAGACGATGCAAAGTCAGAAAGACAGAAATTTGTAGAAGAAGAAGCGTAAATCCAAAAATTAGCACGCTTTTTTTTGGGGTGTATTGCGGTCGGCGCTCTCCTCGCACCACTCCGTCCGGGGCGACAGAGGGGCGTAAGCACGCACACCCGCAACCCACCCGCAATGCACGTCGCCTTCGTCGTTGGGCCGAACACAAAAAAAAATTAGCACGCTGAAGTGGTTGGTAATGGGCAAGTCATATTGTTCGTCGAGATGACAACCGTTGGAGAAGAAAGTTTTTTTAGATAGTGACCTCGAATCTGATTACACAGTCTAACATAACCCCATCTGGTAAACTGTACATAACTATAATATTTGTTGGACTCGACTGACAGCAGGCCAGCCACCAGGATATTTTAATTGGCATCAAGAAGAAGCTTATGTCAATCAAGAGTCTTGTGAGGCTGACATTTGATCGAAGTCACATGGTACCAAACGGGAGATTAGTCTAAGATTGACGGCCTCTCGCGCTTTGAATGTCATGATTCCACGGCAAAGATGTATCGCTTTTTAGCCCTACTTGTACTTCTAAATACGTGAATGGCAGTTACAACTTTCCAATAATTTAAGCCGCCATTACTTACAATAAAAGAATGCATTTCAATAAAAAAGCGCACCCTTTTCTAATAAAAAAAAAACTCTTTGTTTGCACACAATTGGCAATTTGGCATATCAATGGCGCCATCTCATGTATTAATTACAAAGTGGACCGACAACCCTGCTTAACTTGCCTTTCAACTAAGCACACCCCTGGCAAATGAAGCAACCAGTTACAGGAATACCAACCTTAACGCTATAAAGACTAACTTGAAATTCAAATGACGTTAATTAACTAATTTAAATTTAAAAGAACTGTGCTGTATTTCAGATTTTTAACTGTATTGTATATATGATAAGATTGCTTTTAGATTGTATCAATTAAATCGCTAGGGGTGTGAATTAAAATTATAATGAAAGGGACAAAACGGGGGGCTTATGTGACACGAAAATCGCTTAGTGTCAACCTCATATGTCTTTGAAGTTTCATGTAAAAGTGGGAGCGTGTGGGCTATTTATTTGGTACAGACGATAGAGGGCGTTGTGTATTATGATCCCGCTTCACATGTCACCGTCACAATGACAAGTGCCCCGGGATTGTATAAATAAAGACCCTTTGTAGTTTCAAAGGTACCCATGTGTATTAATAATTTATACTTATATAAGGAAAAATAAGTTTTGGTATACAAGTATATGTAGAATAAATATGAGAGAAATACTGTAATTATAAAACTTGATATGTGGGTTCATCATAATTTTCATCATTTCAGCTTATACAGCCCCCTGTTGGACTCGAGCCTCATCCATTATAGGCGGGAAATTAACTTCTATACCTCGCTGGTCGGACATGTTGGTATAGGATTTCATCAGAATTATATATATAAATAATTTAATAAGACTGAAGATTTCACATGTGAAATTTCACAGTCAATATTTTTTTTCGCCATGCTCTCATATTACACGTTTTCTATTACAAATCTAGAATTATTAATGATTTATGGGCGCTATATGAATAATATTGTTTGATTTTTGACCTAAACATGCTACAAACGCAATAAGATTTATGTTGTTTTATTTCAAACTAGCAACCCGCCCTCGCTTCGCTTCGGTTATAGGTTATAGTCGTTTTACCCACGTAGTTCCCGTTCCCGTGGGAATACCGGCATAAAATATAGCCTAGTTTACGCCCTGATATTATAGCTTTCCATTGGTGAAAGAATTTTTGAAATCGGTCCAGCCGTTTTGAAGATTACCCGGAACAAACAGACAGACAGACAGACAGATAGACAGACAGACAAAATTTTTTTAATTGCTGTTTTAGGCATAGGTGTCGTGCAAATAACCGTGTGAGCATGAAAAAAGCCTATTATTTTGACATTACAAACAGACACTCCAATTTTATTTATTGGTATAGATATGTATAATAATACTCGCCTAATAATTAAAACTCATTATTATGTATATACCTATTTCGAATACATCATCATCATCGCAGCCCACGTAAGTCCTACTATTAGGCTCGGGCCTCCTCCGCAATAGAAGGGAATGTGATCTACTATACCATGCTGTTAGACATGTTGGTATGGGATTTCATTTCGAATTTTCCTTCTCTTGCACAGATGTTCTGTACATATTATATCTCATAATCGTCTTTTACAACATCCACACATATTGCACTTAAAGTATGTCACGCGACAAGTAGCAGAGCATGATTTTTAAGACAGGTAGCAGCGGTGACGTATGAAAGAATATTCATACGATTTTTCACATACTACTTGTAAATCATGCTATGCAGGTATATACATCCTTACTAATATTATAAAAGCGAAAGTAAGTTTGAGAGTTTTTGTCGGGAATCTGAAGTGTCATGTGGTGTTCTTGTATTATATTCAATATCTTAGTGTTTTAACATGTTATATTAAATAATCTTGATGGCATTTTATGTATTATATAGCGACAGAACTGCTGAAGTGTAGTGAATATGATATAAAACTGCTATACATACCTTTGTATTTCCACCAAAATTCTCAGAAGATACCCCTAACAGTAGCCATTACACTGTTGAGGGCGACACTTTGACTTACTGACAGACCATTACTGACATGAAGAAACTGAGAACTTGAAAAGATAATTATAACTCGACACTGGCAAAAATGGCTCGTATTTGTAGCTAATTGCCAAGACAAAAAAGAAGAAAAAGAAGAAAGTTTTTGGTTTTATGGCGGGAATCTGAAGTGTCATGTGTTGTTCTTGTATTATATTCAATATCTTAGTGTTTTAACGTGTTATATTAAATAATCTTGATGGCATTTTATGTAATATATAGTGGCAAAACTGCTGAGGTGTAGTGAATATGATATAAAATTGCTATACATACCTTTTTGTTTCCACCAAAAATCTCAGAAGATACCCTTAACAGTGGCCATTACACTGTTGAGGGCGACACTTTGACTTACTGACAGACCATTACTGACATGAAGAAACTGAGAACTTGAAAAGATAATTATAACTCGACACTGGCAAAAATGGCTCGTATTTGTAGCTGATTGCCAAGACAAAAAGAAGAAGAAGAAGAAAGTAAGGTTGTTTGTTACGCTTTCACGCTTAAACCACCAAACCGATTTCAAAAATTATTTCACCTATTTTTTTTTTATTTATTTAAGACATCACCCTGCACTAAGGAAATAATCCTTGTATTGCGGGGAACTTTACAAACATATAATTAACGGACACAAATTACATCCAGACTCGGAACAACAATTTGTGGATCGCACAAAGTGTTGTCCCGCGTGGGATTCGAACCCCCGACACTGGCGCTGTAGGTCACTATCTTAACCACTACGCCATCTGTGCAGTCAACCTATGGAAAGTTATAATATCAGAGAGTAACATAGACTATATTTTATCCCGGTATTCCCACGGGAACGGGAACTACGCGGGTAAGGCGACTGAAACCGAAGCGAAGCGAGGGTAGGTGTCTAGTACCTATTCATATAAGTCGTCATCAACGTGGTCACGTGACGCTAAAACTATATCTGTAGTTATGGAAATGTCACTATATCTGTAGCGATAGATCTCAAAACCAAATAAATGTAAAAAGAAAATATTTACAAATATTAACCAATACAATTCACCATCCCCTCTCTTACCCGTGAGTATCGTAAAGGACAACTAAGAGATTAAATATGTAAAAGAAGGAAAAGTTGAAATGGAAACCGATGCTAACATACATACCGATGCTAACCAGCGTGGTATATTGGTCAATTTCCCTCCTATAGTGGAGGAGGCTTTAGCCCAATAGTGAGACATATACGAGCTGAAATGATAATTATAATGAATTTAGGATACACTTAATTTGAATATCCAAAAATAACCACTGTGTGTTCAAGGTTTTAAGTTTTCACTTTCGACGGCCCTTATTACTGCTTTGTGTTCATTTTTTAATATACAGCGTCAAATCCTTCGTCCTCTTGTGGAGTACTGCTCACATCTTTGGGCAGGTGCGCCCAAATATCAGCTGGACCCACTTGACTCCCTGCAAAGACGGGCTGTTCGAATCGTCGGAGGTCCCAATCTCACGGACAGATTGGAGTCGCTGGAGCAGCGGAGAGACTTTGGGTCACTCTTATGTACTCTACCGACTCTTTCACGGGGAGTGCTCCGAGGAACTGTTTGACTTGGTACCACCATCACCATTCTACCAACGTACCACTCGACATCGTAGCAGGGTTCATCCATTTCACCTGGAAACGTTATGGTCTTCAACTGTACGTTTCCAGCGATCATTTCGCCCACGTACGTGCAAGCTCTGGAATGAACTACCTGCTGCTGTGTTTCCCGGGCGCTATGACATGTCCTTCTTTAAACGAGGTTTAAGAAAAGTATTTCCTTCTCGGTAGGCAGCGGCCTAGCTGTGCCCCTGGTATTGCAAAGGTCCATGTGGAGCAGTTTCACTTACCATCAGGTGTGCTGCTTGCTCGTTTGCCACCGTGGGCAATATAAAAAAAAAATAAAAAATCCGCTAGTCCGCTATACCTAATTACATACCGCGTGATGAAAGACCGACGTGCTCCCCGAGGGGTAGACGTCGGTCGATGGGAGGATACTCCAAATAGGGGGTATTCCGTCGGGCCGACCACTGACGTCAAGTCACCCTGCTCCTGTGGTCGGCCCAACGACGAAGGCGACGTGCATCGTGGATGGGTTGCGGGTGTGCGTGCTTGCGCCCCTCTGTCGCCCCGGACGAAGTGGTGCGAGGAGCGCGCCGACCGCAACCCACCCCAAAAAAAAAATACCTAATTACATCAATCTTACATTCAACATTTTCATTAGTTAATTCTAGTTAATTCTATCTACCTAGAATATACCTAAAATACCTATCTACCTAGAATAGCTTTTAGTAATTAAATCTGATTAATGGTTTTTTTTTATTATTATAATTATGTATTATTAGTTTTTAGTAATAATTCCTATTTGTATTGCTTCATTTCAAAGCTTAACTGAATTTGTTTTATTTAATTTGTATGTCCTAGAG
This sequence comes from Lymantria dispar, assembly GCA_032191425.1. Lineage (NCBI taxonomy): Eukaryota > Metazoa > Arthropoda > Insecta > Lepidoptera > Erebidae > Lymantria > Lymantria dispar. Next base: position 9,136,395 of record CM063460.1, on the reverse strand, counting down.
GCAAAACATAGTGAACCAACTACAAATATAAGACCATTTATGTACCTACCTATGTTTAACAAATAAATTATTCTATTCTATTATATTCATGATCCTGTCAAAACCCTTTCCTGTAGAGCGGATTCACTCTGTCCCCTCCTAGTGTGAGTGACGTGGAATCGATCAAAATGAATCAATTTCCTGCTCCCTCTTTATATAAATAATAGCCTCAATTTTTGCACTAACACAACCTCTTCATCTTCTTATATATAAATTTCTTGCGTACGTGTGTGTCACTGAAGTCCTCCTTCTCGAATCCCTTGAACACACCCACAAAATTTCATCACCATTGGTCCAGCCGATTAGGAGGAGTTCAGTGACATACACACGTATACAAGAAATTTATATTTAAGATACAGATATTACAATAAGTTATTGGCAATAGTTTTATTATCGGCCGCCTGCCTAACGTCAACCCTCCTTAGGAATGTAATTGTTAACCAAACAGCTTGAGATGCAGCTGCCACTAGTCTGTGTAATGCTCTTGTCGTATTTTATGACACCCATAAGCAAAATAGTCTAAAAACGTAGCGCTTCTCTTAAATTTAAGATCATCTGTAAATTGTAAAGACGTTCTCCTTTGGTACGCACTACGGTATTTCACACGCGCTTTCTTTTCATAAAAACTTATGACGTAATAAGGAAATGAGCTAATTGTTATAGATAAAAAAAGAAAGCACATTGTATAACTGTACGAAATACTCGCAGGGATCTTCTTGTTTTATATATTATTATTTTTTTTAGTTTTATATACTACTCTGTCAAGAAAGTACCAGGAAAAGATCAATAATACACAAAATTTTTGTTATTGATCCAAATTTATTTTATCACCTTCAAAGTATGCTCCTTCAGAAACGATAGACTTACGACGCCAACGAATAATCCAATCATCAAAACATTTTTTAAACGTTGTTTCCGCAACTGACTTCAGTTCTCGCCGCGAATTGTCCTTTATGTCTTCTACAGTTCTACTCATTGAAAACAGGTGCCATGAAGTGGTATGAGTTTAGAAAAAAGAAAAAAGTCGGCTGGAGCCATATCTGGTGAATATGGTGGTTGCTCGATGGTATTTGTTGTGTGTTTGGACAAAAATTCGTTCACAATGATGGCCTTGGGCGAAGGCGCTTCATCGTGTTGCAAAATCAATAAAGTTTCTTTCACAAATCTGGCCTTTTTCGTTAAATTTGCTCTCTTAAACCCCGCATAACGCTCAAATAATATTCCTTATTTACCGTTTGACCTTCTGGCAAGAATTGCGAGCGCACAACACCGCGATAGTCAAAGAAAACAGTGAACATAACTTTGACTTTTGATCGACTGTGGCGTGGTTTTTTCGGTTTCGGTTCAATTGGAAGTCGCCACTCCGAAGCTTGTTGACTAGTTTGCATGTCAAACTCGTAAACTCACGTCTCGTCACCAGTAACAATGCGTTTCATGAATGTTGGGTCGGCATTGACTCGTTCTAGCATGTCCTCATCGACTTTCGTGCGATTGGGTTTTTGGGGAAAATTAAGGTCTTTTAGGAGTAGCCGAGCGGCAACATGTTTCATACCCAAGTGATTATTTAAAATGGTACAGATCGACTCATGAGACACAGAAAGTTCGGCGGCTATCTCTCTCAAAGTTGAATGAGGATTTCCAGTCACTGTTTCCTTCACTTTTGCAATGTTAACTTCAGTTGCAGACGTTGATGGCCTACCAGAGCGAGGCAAATCTTCGATCACATCTCGACCGCTTTTGAACGCTTTGTACTACTCATAAGCACGTGTTTTTGATAAAGTCGATTCACTATAAGCCTTCTGTAACATTTTCAGTGACTCCGAACACGAAATTCCACTGGCGATGCAAAATTTAAGACAAACTTTTTGTTCGACGTTTTTGTCCATTATGAAATTCGCAATAGACACTAGATATGATATAACTAAAAACAGCACTGCATTTAATACTAGCAACCCGCCCTTGCTTCGCTTCGGTTTCAGTCGCTTTACCCGCGGCGTAGTTCCCGTTGCTGTGGGAATACCGGGATAAAATATAGCCTATGTTACTCCCTGATATTATAGCTTTCCATTGGTGAAAGAATTTTTGAAATCGATTCGGTGGTTTAAGCGTGAAAGCGTTACAAACAAACAAACAAACATCCTTAAGATGCAAATCAAACTCCGCGCCAAAATGGAAAACAGTTGTGCCAATCTAACAACAACAAAAAAAAAACAAAAGTTTGAATTTGGAACCATAAACAAATCATTCATTCCCAAAGCTTTCTTGACTGAATGTATTTAGTCTCTCTAGGCTGTTTTTCTGTCGGATAGCGAGACCGTCTTTATTCTTTTATTAATTTTATGATTTAAGGTATGAGCTCCAGTAGTTGACCATGTACCTGCAGTTGACCACTAACGCACATAAATTAATAAAAAAATAATTCACGACGTGTTTTTAAACTAATTCCATATCAAATAGTCGATGCTATTATCTAGTCATCGAATCGTGCAAACTACGCATCCTGTAATTTTTTAATATTCCAAATGCACTACAATTGTTTTTCAAGTGACGCATTCTAAACATCTAATTTGCTTTTGAAGTGAAAACTTCTTCAGGCGCACCGCACCGCACACAGATTTTTTCGTGGGTAGTAAGTTAAGCTGATCCGTCATGCTCTAAGGTGAAATGCTCGATCGGGTGAACTCGGGACCGCCGAGTGTACCCGAGCGAAAAAGATACAGTCAGCTGCTCTTCGCAGTTGTATCGCTGTATTTCGTATGATCAATTCTTACGTCTTAATTGTCTTTATTAAATTAATACCTAGTTATAATTGATATTATTATTTTAACAACTATCTGTTTTACATTGTGAGGTTAGTGTGTGTATTTAGCGGTTTGGTAATATTGAAAAATAATACATTTTGAAAAAACAATATATGTTGAAAAAAAAAATTATAAACAATAACCGTTACACAAATCATAATTATTGTTATTGATATTATATAAAGGGATTCGATCGTATAGGTAAGTCACCTCATGTTTATATTATATGCGTATATATAAATGTATGTATGTGTAATATAATTAAAAGTTAACCTAACTTTTTTATTTTGAAACACTAGGTACTATTCTTAGAATAATAACACATAGAAGGTAAGTCCACGCACAAAAAGTGAGGCATTTCAATTGGAGCCTAATGGAGCCTACGCCGGAACAGTCCCGTAATGTACAAGTCATTGCACTGCACGAACGTACGCAACTCTTAAAAAATAAATAGGTAATTATGACGGCCTGTGCATTCAAATGGTGCCACAACACATTCGAAAAACATAAGGGGGCGTTCATAAAATACGTGAGATGTTTAAGAGGGGGAGGGGGTCGAGCCAAATTTCATCTAATCTTACGTTAGAGAGAGGGGGGGGTCTCGGCAAATATCACGTAATTTTTTTTCAGATTGAAACAAAAAAAATATATACTATTTTGTCCATTTAATCCAGATTGTACATGCTTAAGATTTAATCTTAAGCGTAATCGTAATACGATTAAGATAATTCACTAATTCGTTTGAAAGAAAATAATTTCATTCATACTTCGACGTTATACCATAGATAATTCACTATAAAATAAGATAGATGTGCAACTGAGGTTTTAAATTTGTAATCTGAATCGCTTGATTCTCCATGGACTGAATTGAGTAGATATTTTTTTTTAATCACAGTAGTTACGATTTAAGTATTCTGTTGTTAATTTTTTATTACACTTATAATTAAACTCTCAGCAATATTGATTACCAGTCTTAATTAGTCGTAAATAAAAGCACGAAGTAATTTTTTTTTCTCTTTTTGCAATAACAATCCAACGCGTTTACGTAAGAAACCCACATTTTGAAAAATCTCACGTGAGATTGGGGGATGGGGGAGGGGGTTGAATAAAATCTCACGACATCTCATCAGGGGGGGAGGGAGGTACAAAAAATTTAAAAAACACCTCACGTAATTTATGTACGCCCCCTGAAAAGGTTTTTAACATTACTTTTAAAAGTATTTCGACGATTTATGTTAATAAAAACAAAATTTGATTTCATAATTTGTATAGTGGTTTCCGTGTGTACGTGTGTAATCGTCTGCCCGCCATTAGTATTTTTAGATTCAAATTTTTAAAGTTCGAAGTACTGACACTATCCTTCTATACGTTATTATTCTAAGGTACTATTATTATTTCTGACTTGTTTCTCATTCAATCTACGAACACGATCCCTAATAATACTACATAATACATAATATTATTTACTATATATATAAAAATTGATTGGGATTGGCCAATGAAGTTTTCACTTCTGCCGTGCGGTCTTAAGCGCACACTCTTTTTTTTTCTTAATATCTTTTAAGGCTTGTTAAATTTTAAAGTAAAATATTAATCATTTAGAGATTTTGAAAACATTTACTATTAGTAAATGTTTTTCTTTTTTTATTTGTTTGGGATTAAGGTAAGGCTGTACGTGAAATATGAAAACAAATATTTACGAAGTCAATATGTGGGGTTGTCAACTACTGACTCTCAAGATGTAGATTTTATTTTTTATTTTATTCCATTAGGTCGGCAGCGCACCCGTCGCCCGGCTCTGTCTGGGGTGACAGAGGAGCAGCGAGCGGCCCCGTAACTCACCCGTGGGACGTCGCCTTCGTCGTTGGGCCGACCACCAGTGCTGGGTGACTTGTCGTCAGTGGTCGGCCCGACGGAATACCCCTGAGGAGTAAGTACCCTCTCCTCGACCGACGTCCCCCTCTCGAGGATGTCGGCCTTAGTCACGCGGTCGAGCTTTTGGCGGGTGACGGACTAAAGGACCGCGATTCAGTCACCCGCGAGAGTGATCACTGTTTTTTTTTTATTGCAAACAGTGGCAAAGGAGCAAACAGTACACCTGATGGTAAGTGTTGCTGCCGCTCATGGACCTTTATAAGGCCGCTGCCTACCGCGAAGAAAGTGAAGGGAGTGTGAATGAGTGCATTGAGGCTCCGTGATACCAAGGGCACCACCAAAACCCTCCACACGCAAACACCCTCAGAAAGTTGGGCTGCCGGCTCACCCTACCCTTATCTCGTACACTTACGAGAGACACAACGTGTTTTTGCCTTTAAGGATTTCCGTCCATTATCATGTCTGCATCCACCTCTTTCAATCTCTTTCACTCCTCACACCATCTATCTTTTCTTGGCTTTTCGTTTAGTCCCATACTTGCACTAACTGAAGTTTTTCAAAAAAATACAATTTCATGTTCTATAAATTACAAATCATACACGAGTACTTTTAGAAGTACCTTCCCTTGGTTTTCTATCCAAAATTATACTACGCGAAAAATATGTAACTTCCTTCCTCACTATAGGTATTCTGTTTTGACAAGAGTAGAAAATCTCAAAACTCATGCACTAATCGTCGACGTCGTGTAGCATGCTAATAGACCCTAATCTAGGAGAAGTGTCTGCCCAGCGGTAGGACATAAATGATAAATATCTGGTTGACCGAGCTTTGCTCGGTATAATTTTTTTTTTGTATATTGTATTTTTGCGAACTTATTTAGTTATATATTAATAAAAATGATGAAATAATGAAAAAAAATATCAAAAATTACAAAAACAAAATCATAATAACACTGAGATTCGATCTCACGCTATTTGAATGCGACTGGACAACTTCTAAATGCTGTATGCTAATTCTGTATGCTAAATTTCATGAAAATCGTTAGAGCCGTTTCCGAGATTCTGAAAATATGAAGAAGAATTGCTCAAGAATTGCTCGTTTAAAGATATAAGATAAGATAAAGAAGGATCGATTCTATAACGTGAAAGGGAAATCTTGAAGAAACGAATTAATTTCATAAATTTAATCAGAACTTCTTTAATTTTAGCAAAAATATATGAATAATGATGATAATTTCCGTGTGGTAACGGAGTAAGAATACAATTCACTACTCCCTATCTTGCCCGTGGATGTCGTAAAAGACCATGATATAATATACATATAACATCTGTTTTGGAAAAAGAAATCTCAAAAAAACTTCTATACCAACATGTCTGACCAGCATGGTGTTGTGGGTCAATTTTCCTCTTATAATGGAGGAGGCCCGAGCCCAACAGTGGGACGTATAGGCATATAATATGCATAGCAATAGTAAAGCCCTATACCAACATGTATGACCAGCATAGTAGTTCAATTTCCCTCCTATTTGAGAGGAGAGTCGAGCTCAGCAATGAGACAAGTATGAACTGAAACGAGACGAGACAAAGATGATAATATACGAAACGATAATATCTTTGTACTTATATCCAACTCCAAAACTATCATACACGTAAGTTCCATTCAAATAATCTGAACACAATAGTACAATCCTTCAGATTTTACTTGAGTATTGACAAATCCAACAAACAGTGGATAGTCACAAAGCCGACACGACGACAATGGTCGGTTCAACTTGTAGTTCTTTTTTGCAAAAGTAATAAAGTTTAATCCGAAAATCCCCTCCGGCAAGTGGATGTTGTAGGCCAATTATTTGTGGGTAAGACGTTATCCTTCAGCAGCGCTTAGAATAAAAAACATCGGAGTTGACTTTGTTTCTATATCTTTTGAAACTAACGTTAATGATTATTACGTTTTACGCAGAGCTATTCAGCTATTTCTCAAAGATTATTTCATCATCATACTGCTCTAATCCTAATTATTTTTTAATAATGGTAGGACCACACTGTTGACAGTTGGCTGTCTACAGCCGCGGGCCAGTCTGTCCGGGATAGTACCACACTCTCGCAGAAAATCGACGTACGAGTAGTGGCAATTTGTTCTTGCGCTTCGTTCGGTGAACGTGAGAGCCGGAAGCCCCATTTTCTGAGGATGTTTGCGTGTACGTAGGTTTTAGCGATGCCTTTAGAATCACCGAACCTCATTACAAGCATCCACTCTCCCTTCACTTTCTTCGCGGTAGGCAGCCTTGCAAAGGTCAGCGGCAGAAGCACTTACCATCAAGTGTACTATTTGCTCGTTTGCCCCCGTTTAATAAAATATGTACTTTTCTTCTATCGTTTCTATCAATATGTACTATTGCGAAAATTAATTGAGCGGTCGCATGCTCGACGTCTACCCTCCGTAGAAAGGTAATTATTGACTAGACAGACGACATCAGAACAAGTTAGCATAGGTCGATGTAAAACTCTTAGTCGTTATGCTTACTCCGTCACCACATGGATAAAAATATATGAACTTAAAGTTGAAAAAAAAAGAACACATCCATAACAACATAAAAAAAAAATTTTGATCTGTTTATTAAAACGGAAGACATTTATTTGTCACGGCTCTTGACTACTACTACTAGCAGGACAATCACCCTGAAAAGCTTATTTATGGTCGCGATATGCCTTATGTGGCAGACATATTAGCTCACAGGATAGGAAAAAATGAAATATGAACGCTCGGTAACTATGTATAGTTTAATTCAGAACTACGAAAATAAACACATACAAACTAGGACGACACTTCTGGTAGATAATGCTCACGGTTAAAAATATAATTTCTCAACTTCCACTCTATTCAGTCGTATAGTCCTAGTATTAAGACACAACAAAAATGCCTTCCTACTTTCCCAACAATACTTTGGTTCAATAGCTCATTTATTGCTATTGGCGGCTGTACAATTAAAAGTAGTATTAAAAAAAACGCAAATGATATCGGCACAAGTTCTAGTGTTACTTCAAAAACTTTTGTCACAATTGAACTCGACCAATCAATTTTGCGATTTTATAAAACACTATTTGTAGGGACATAGAATTTATATTTGCTTGTTTTTATGTTTGTGTCGTTTGTAACGTTTTAGATCTCCATCCATAGATAGTGTTTTGACATTTTCATCCCATTTTGGTGCATTGTCACAGCTTCAGGCTAATCGCTTGAAACGTCAATTCGCTGTTGTTGGTTCGGTATTTTGTTATATGCTATTATTACACTACGAAGGTTGTATGTTTTCAAATCCTTTCCATAATTTGTTTGCTGTTTGATGTTTTGATGATATAAAATTTTACTGAAGTTTAGAAGATAATAATAACCAAAGTAACTAACGCCTTGAACTTTGCGAGTTTCGATGCGAATAACTTGGTGGAAGTAACCACCAGCTAAGAGTAAGAATTTGGACAATAATAATAAAAAAGAAAATAAAATACTATCTAATAGATGCTGTTTTGCTCAAATCTAGAAAAATAAGAGGAATTCTCCTATGAGGTCCACTCGAATCCACTAGAACACACAAACCAAAAAAACTCTTCTAAATCCGTCTAATCGTTTAGAAGTTCTCATAGAAAGCCATCACAAGGACTGCCGACAGAAGTGAAAACTAAAAACTATAAACAAATAGTTGTTACTTTTGGATATTGAAATTAATTTAATCTTAAATACAAATTTGGAAATTAATACTTTAAATTTATCTGGTTTTGATATCTATCACAGATTTAGAAACATTGACACTTACATGAATTTACTCCTTATCCAAGATGCCTTTTAAAGTGTTCACTTAAAAATTGCAGTTCTTGATTTTGAACATTTCGAGAGGGTGTTTAAACCCTCCAAGACTCGCCCCTCAGGCTACACCCGTGGTGGGTAGGTAAAGATATTTTTATCCCCATGCCCACTTTGCTGTGTTCAACATCTTTGGGATTAAAGTATGTAAAAGCCTCCCTTCCTGAGAGTCATCACAAAAAGAAATTCCTGTCAAAATTTAATATTTCTCATTTCAATAACTTCAATTTGATAAGTCAACAAGCTTCTTTAGCTCTACAATATTTGGTCCAGGTGCCATACAACTCCTATTAGCAGTTAAAACATATAGCGAAGGTTACAATTGAAATTATTGTAATAACCCAATGAAAAGGCGTCATGGTACAATAAAAGACGAGAGTTCAAAATATCCTTATCCTTCAAATAAGATTTAATAACTTTTTGTTGAGACCCAATGCTCTTTTAACAAAACTCTTTGTCGATCTTATTTATACCACCATCCATTTTAATTTGAACTACCACGAACCCTACTTATTCGTCAATATTTATAAAGACTAGAAATTGATTTGTGCAGTCGAGGAGATCATTTTATATTGGTGTTACGTCAACATCTTCCGTTGTGTAAGTTGGTTTTTGTTATTATAAATCTCTAAACACAATTGAACAGGATTTGGGTGCTTCTACATTTTTTTAATATCTATACAAATAGCATAATCATTTACTTAGTTTTTAATATATTTCTGATGTTAAAGCGAATATGAAATAAAATTATTTTTACGGCTTTTATCGCGCCTATATTTAATTTATCCTTTCTCGCATTAAAATCCGTAAAAATTGTTTAATTTTGGTCATAGCACTGTATTCGCCGTGTAGGCATTTAATGGCAGTGGGTAAAAACAATATATCACACCGCCTTTCAATACTTTTATATTAATCGATATCAAAAAAATATTTACTTACGACTTATGGTTTTTATATGTATGTTATCTGACGATTTCGCCAATTATACATCGATTTTGACCATTCTTTCTTTATTTGAACATTAATGCGTTCGATGGAGTCCCATTTTAATATGCTCACAATCTAAAGAATTATCTTGGAGTTATCGTAAATATTGCGCGTTTGATTCAATGTACATAATTATTTGAAGTCGATTTTTTTATAAAAGGTACAATTACATAAGAAAAATATCTACAAGTACGTGACAATTGTTTCTTTGCCTTTATAAGCACGCAAAATTTATAAAACGCATTAACATTTGCTAGTTATGATTCATTTTTAAATTTCAAAGAACTCTTCGATTCAAATGACCAAAAGTGCTTCTATTTGTTGTATTCTAATAGTTTGAAGCATTCTATTACAAAATCTAACATCGCTATCAACTCTCTTTGGGAATGTAATTGCTGACCTGACGGCAATCATGGAGATGTCCCCACTCATGGAGATTTCCCCACGCATCGAACATTTACGGATACGGAGGGATGTTCTCTTGTGATCATTAGTGCTGGTAACTGGTGCAGGATTTGACTGGACATGAATGCTTCGCCAAATACCTGTACACGGTCACTAGGAAGGAGAGTACACCGTCCTGCCACCACTGCGTTTGCGACGAGGACACGGCGCAACATACGCTTGTTTGTGCCGCCTGGGCAGAGCAGCATCGTGAACTCGTCGCAATCATCGATGCCAATCTGACGCTGCCGACCATCCCCAGGGCGATGCTCGACAGCGTCAGGAGCTGAGACGCGTTCGCAGCCTTCTGCGAGGGAGTAATCTCGCAGAGGCGGCGGGTCACGCGTGCGAGTAGCGCAGCCTCGGCGAAGCGAACCGCCGCCGGCGGCTGGGGCGACGTAGGCACGACTACCTGCGCCTCATGCCGCCCTAGGAGGCCGCGGATGACGTGAACAGGGAATTAGTCCGTCACCCACCGAGAGACCGACCGCGTGAGGAAAGACCGACGTCCTCCCTGAGGAAGGGACGTCGGTCGATGGGAGGGTACCCCACTAGGGGATATTCCGTCGGGCCGACCACTGATGACAAGTAACCCTGCTCCGGTGGTCGGTCCAACGACGAAGGCGACGTGGTGTTCGGGTAGGTTGCGGGTGTGCGTGCTTACGCCCCTCTGTCGCCCCGGACGGAGTGGTGCGAGGAGTGCGCCGACCGCGACCCACCCAAAAAAAAAATCATTAGCGCTGAAAATGGGTAAATCAATTTTTAAAAGAATTTGGAAGAGAGTCCATAGAAGGCTTCAGTAGATGTTACTAAATTCAATTAAATAGATAGTGTAGGATTTAGATCGTAGATACTGTTAGTATTTTCACGCACACAGCAATTGTGCACACTTTAAATGCGGTATTTAAAGTTTCAATCATTTACCAGTTAGTCCGCATACTAGGGTCACATTCATTACTAAAGGACGATAAACCACGTTGTACTTTTACGTGGCATATACATTTATTAAATTTGTTTATCTTTTATATAGGCCTAGCCGAGGCCGCGGGTTGGAGCGGGGAATAGTCCGTCATCCGCAGAGAAGCTGACTGCCTGAGGTGGCGTCGGGGAGAGACGGTATCCGAAATGAACGAAGTGGACGGCTTTTAAACTGGCCATAGCCAACCTAAAATAAACCTGCTTAACTACTTAATAAGAAGCGGGCAGGTCCAGTTGGTCTTTAAGATATGATACATCTTGCCTGTGGTCGTAAAGGAAGACTAAGAGATATAATATGCATATAAAGAGTTCTGCGTTTTCTAGTTTCAATAACTAATCATGCGCTTTCGCTGTGGAACTTAGGTATACGATGACGAAATTTACCGACAATTAGGGTAAAGGCTTAGAATAATAACGTATAAAAGGATAGTGTCAATATTTCGAACATTCGAAACATGAATCTAAAAATACCAATGGCGCGCAGACGATTACACACATACACACGCATACTACTATATAAATTATGAAATCAAATTTTGCTTTTATTAACATAAATCATCGAAATACTTTTAAAAGTAATGTTAAAAACCTTTTAAGTTTTTCAAATGTGATATGACACCATTTGAATGCACAAACCGTCATAATTACCTATTTATTTTTTAAGAGTTGCGTACGTACGTGCAGTACAATGACTTATACATTACGGAACGGTTCCGGCGTAAGCTCCATTGGGCTCCAATTGAAATGCTTCACTTTTTGTGCGCGAACTTACGTTCTATGTTATTATTCTAAGGGTAAAGGATAGGACTAAAGGATTTGAATTATTTATTACAATGTTTTACTATTTATTATTTCTTGTACCTAGATATATCTGTCCGGGTGAAATTTCGTAACTTAATAAATAAATAAATGAAACTAACTTCCCGATCAGCTAGATATTTGAAATTTAGACGATAATTCAGAAATTGATGACAATGTGAAAAAAGAAGACTAAAAACAAAAAGGTAGAGAGAAAGACTTTTTAATCCGTTATAAAAATACGGCACATTATTTTTATCTAATGTTCCATTTAATTTTTCGACACCGAAATAATAAAACGAAACCTATCAAGTTACCTCATCAAGCGAATTAAATAAAAAAATAAGAAATACAAGATGAAGACCAACGTCAAAATTAGGCGCGAAATTGCACACGACCGTTCGCAAAAACCTTGTTAGCAGCCGCCATGTTTGTTCAGCGACAGGGAGCACCCTCTATATACACATGTTCCACACAACAGTATCCTCTTACGCCTAATTAACATTGTAATATGAACTTTACTGTCAATTGTTAAGGTTTAAAATGTCATGTGGATATGCTTCTAAGCGCACGTTGCTCTTTAGGGTAGGGTAACTGAGGGGGGATATGTGGGTAACACCCTTCGGTGTCGCGTTTTGCGACGCAATAGCTCTAGTGAAATAGATATGCAATGTGATATGTGAAAGTGATATTTATAGATCTTTTTTATTATCATTATCATCTTTATCCCAATTAATTGGGGGTCGATGCATTACGTACTCTGCCATTGTACAGATTGCAAATCATCATCTTGCTCTTATCCCAATTACTTGAGGTCGACGCAATATGTCATCTGTTTTGACATATTGCAAAAAGTTTCGGCAATGACTTTTATGACCGCCCACCTGATTGACGTCAACCCTCTTTGGGAATGTAATCGTTGACCCAAATGGTACCAGATGGAGTTGGTCCGGGTCAATCTAGGGTTCTTAGTCGTCTTTTACGACACCCATGAGCAAAGCAAGGGTTGGTAGTATTCGAAGCCGCTACCACACAGCACACACATTGCAAATAGTTTTAGTAATTTATGACAAGCAGCTATGCCTGACGTCCTTAGAATAATAACGTATAGAGGGATAGTGTCCATACGTAAGCCATTAAAAATATGAAGCAAATAACACTACATGCATGCAAGCGATTATACACGTACACACGCACACCACTAGACAAATTATGAAATCAAATGTTGTTTTTATTAACATAAATCGTCGGAATACTTTTAAAAGTAATGTTAATATACTTTTTATGGTTTTCAAATGTGTTGCGACTCCATTTGAATGCACAAATCGTCATAATTGCCTATTTTTTTAAGAGTTGCGTACGTACGTCCAATACGTCCAATACACCTTGTACATTACGGAACGGTACCGACATAAGCTGCATTAGACTCCAATTGAAATGCTTCACTTTTTGTGCTCGAACTTACCTTCTATACGTTATTATTCTAAGCTGACGTCAACCTTCGGAAATGTAGATGGAGTTCTCTTCTCGGCTCATATACGTCCCAATGGTGGGTTGGAACGTCCTCTACAATAGGAGGGAAACTGACCTTACTGTACCATGCCGATCAAACAGTTTGATGCAGTTTTGTTACAGATAAATGGCATAGATAAATGAAAAAGGTATAATTAAAAAAATATATTTAAGATTAAACAATTAATTTGTTCTCAAGGTCGCAGGGAACCGTTGAATGCAAGTGGCGCAGGACCATTCCAAGTGGCATTCTCGTGGAGAGGCCTATGTCCAGCAGTGGACGTCTGTAGACTGATGGATGGATGGAATTAATTTTTTTATCCAAAAATAACAATTGTTTGTCCATAGTTTTAAGTTTTCACTTTTGTCGGGAGTCTTCATGACTTCTTTGTAATCTTTTTTCTTATAACTATAATTATTGAGTTATTTTCTGTGTAAAACAATATATCTTCTATATTTGGTGGTATAAAAATACAGCTACATTTACTGGAGTAAGTATTTAGTAGACAAACGGCTGGTGGGGAGAGCGTTGATGGTATCTCCTCTTAATTATGTTTACGGTCGTAATTAAAAACCACTTATATCTTAAACCGCAGAAGCAGCGCGTTACAGCAGCTTCACCTTCGTATATTTTTGTTTCTTGCCAAATTTAAACGCGATATAAAATACACCTATAATATGCACATCTTATGTGTTACTTAAAATAAAGAGATCAGTGGTGGAAACGGATATCGAAAAACGTAAATAAATCCAACTTGTTTTCGATTTAAACGATATTTTTTTCTCTTTTAGTCTAAGATGCGAAGAATACACACGAAAACACGTATACACGTTTGGCAATGGAAAATTCTTGCATATAATTAATTAAGTACCTTGATATATGTAACTATAGATATTGCGGTTCGTATTGATTGCGATGAGACCCTCCGTCCTCACCGAGTACCTGAAGCCTATACATTAAGGAGTCATTTGTATTTACTTCTAAATAACGGCAAATAATATATTTCATTTTATATCTATTACAATAAAGCTGTCCAAGTTTCTTTATTTGAAAGCTCTAATAATCAGAAGTTGTATTTCTAAAATTCTACTTTATATATATTTTTAAGACGTCATCATCATAGCTGTCCCATTGAGCTTGGGTCTCATTCATTATGGGAAAAGAAATTGACCTTCTATACCACGATGGTCAGACATGTTGATATAAAATTTTATTTCGAGTTTTGTTTCTTGCATAGATGTTATATGCGCGTTATAACCCTTAATCGTCTTTTATGACACCGTAAGAGGCACCACTGAAGTCAAGGAACTCTACACCGGTGGTCGGCTCAACGACGAAGGCGACGTGCTATACGGGTGGGTTACAGGTGTGCGTGCTTACACCCTTCTGTCGCCCCGGACGGAGTCCTAGGAGTGTGCCGACCATAACCCGCCCCAAAAAAAACAATGACACCGTAAGAGGTAGTGGATTGTATTTTTATTTCATCAACACACGGTGAATAAAATATAGACCCGCCTTCAATTTCGTGTGCAATATTGAGTTGCGTGTGGTGACGGAGTAAAAATACAATTCACCGCTCCCTCTCTTACCCCGTAGTTGTCGTAAAAGATAACTAAGGGATATGATATGCAGATAACATCTATGCAAGAGAAAGAAAACTTGTCAAAACCCTATACCAACACATCCAATCAGCGCTGTATAGCAGATCAATTTGCCTTCCAATGTGCAGAATCCCGAGCCCAACATTAAGACTTATATGGATTGAAATGAGTGCCTAAATAAAACATATTATTTTAAAACACATACAAAATTATAATCTCTACTAATATTACCTAGCGATAAAGGCTTTTTTTCGTGTAATGATGGAGTAAGAATACAATTCCACATCTCTTTTTGCCTTTGGGTGTCGTAAAAGACGAGTAAGGGTTTATAACACGCAAACTATATACATATTTGCAAGAGAAGAAAAACTCGATATAAAACCCTAAACCAAGACGTCTTACCCCCATGATGGAGTAGATCAATCTCCCTCCCATTGTGGAAGAGGCTTGAATCTAACAGTGGGACGTATATAAGCTCTGATGATGATCATTACGTCACCCTCAGGCAGGATGGTGAATTGTATTCTTATCTGTCACCAGACAGAAAAATTCATTTAAATGCGTGAGCACGGATACCCAAGTATATAGACGAAGGAAACTCTCCTATAATGGCGGCATCAATAATTGAATCTGTCGAAGGGGGGTTCCCGTCGACCCTAAGTCCTATTAATTGCTAAAATTAATTCTTCCATTCTCCGTTAGGGTAACTTAGTAGTAAGGTAAGCAATAAAATATTAGGTGATGTATTTATTTCATATTATATTGTAAATTTTTGATGTGAAATAACTAGAGGCGAGGGTGAACCTGATGGTTGGCGTGGCGTAAACAGTTGTGGCATTACGACGTCATGCTATATACCGGAATATGCGAGGGTAAATGTGATTGTTGTAGCGTGGCGTTAACGCCACGCTATATATATATATATATATGTACATACGTAGTCTATGCGTAGTAATGTGTGAGTGAGACGGAGCGACGCGATGTTGTACGCAAGCGCCTGTACGCAAGCGCCTGATGAAAATAATGGTTTATTAAAAAAAAAAAACATTTTCTGGAACAAAAAACGTAATATTTTATTAATACTTAATGCCATATTAGTTCCTGTCGTAATCTTTTCTTTTATGCATATATACTTGTAAATCATTTCGATGTTTCACATCTGCCGTGCGTCCTGAGTGACGACTGAAAACCAGACGCATAGTCAGAATTATTCTATGCTGGGTAAAGGAACCTTATCGAAACGATAGAGCGGCCATTACTCTAAATGGTGACGGTGTAAGAATACAGCTCACCATCACCTTTCTTGTCCGTGGGTGTCGTAAAAGCCGACTTCGGGATTATAATATGCAGATAACATCTCGGAGGATTATTTATATTCTTATTCTTTATTAATGTGCTTATTTTTGGTTTTTAGGATATTTTTTCGTTTATATCAGCAGATAGATATCTATTAAAAATTTTAGATTGAGCTAAGTTTCTAGAATTCAGAATTCACCCATTTGCCAGATTAAATCAGCAGACTACCCGCATGACGTCTATCAAGCTCTCTATTCTATGTATGGATGTATTAATTTAGAATATTTCATTATTAAACTACACAAAATTTATAAGTTTAAACTATTTAGTAAATTTTCAAAGCATCGGGCTTCAAAATAATCATATAACTTATTATTTTTTGCACACAAAAAACCGACTTCAATAGTATTGACAATGTAGATAAATTTTTAGATCTTTGTTAATTTAGAAAAACTACTTGCCCGATTTCAATAAAAATTTTATGGAACCATTTGGAAAGTAGACCCTTTGCAACAAAAAAAAATTTTTCAAATCGGTTGGCAAGCGACGGCGTTATGCGCGAGCAAACATAAAAAAATACAAACATCCGAATTAAGAATCTCCATCTTTATTAAAAATCGGTTAAAAAAATCCTTATTATCCCATTTTAAATTTGATCATTTAAAAACTAACAGCTCATTCAGAATACGAAGTTTTGCCTACGCCAATTAAACTGATAGTAAATTCTGCAGAGACGGTCACTAAAGTCATCAAGTAAGCGCCTAACTAAAATACTCTGGCTCCGAAACACTAGTTGGTGAGGCTAATAACAAGAGAAATAAAGCAGGGTTTAGAAGCGCGGGTCGAGCGACATAGACGAGAGTTTGCTAATTGCCACTCGAGAGCCAATTACGACGACGATACGCCAGCGATGCGCGGTGCGGTCTTGCCTTTTGTGCCTATATAATATAAAATAATGAAGGTAAATATGAGGTGACGCTCAAATAAATATTCTACATATGTTTACAAATTTATATATTGATAAATGTCGAGTTGTGAATAGTAAAATTATATGAAAACGAATGGTTTGTCTTCAAGAGTATTTCAAATATCATGCTCTAGATATTACGAAGACAGATTTTACTTTTTATCTATAATAATAACAGTATACCTACATAAGATAATATGATATAGATCTCACTCTCAAGAGAAAAATAAAAAGATAGAATTTATTTCTTTTTTTTTGTGTAGGTAGGTATATATAGCTGTCAGCCTCAGATGAATTCTACAGCTTAGCCCGGACTATAGGTGAGCGCTGATGGCTCTCAACCTGTTAAAATATTTGAATGCAGATTAAGAAATCATCATCATCATTCATCATTTCAGCTCATATACCTACAACCCACTGTTGAGCTAAAACCTCCTCCACAAAAGAAGGGAAATTGCCCTTACTACACCATGCTAGTCAAACAGGTTGGTATAAGGTTTTATTTCGAGTTTTCCTTTTCTTACCTATTATATCCCTTATTCGTCTTTTACGACTTCCACGGGCCAGATAGGGAGTGCAGAAGTGCATTCTTATTTTGTCACCTATCTGTGTGGCGACAATATACAATTCACCATACCCTTGCCCGTGAGAGTCGTAAAAGACGACTAAGGAATTTAATGTGCATATAACATCTATGTAAGAGAAATAAAACTCAAATTAAAATTCAATACCAATCTGTTTGCCAGCATGGTATAGATAGAGTACGGTAGATCAATTGCTTTCCTAATATGGAAAAGGCTTGAGCCCAGTATTGGAATGTATATCAGCTAAAATAGTGATGATGATGATGATACTATAACATGTCTTTCCTACGATGGATATGAACGGGTAGGCATTATGTTAGGTCAAAGCCAAAAATCTATACTACATTTTAGTAAGACATCTGAAAAATTATAGTTTTAAAACCGAACAATGAGAGAAATAATAACAAAAATGTGGTAGCTACGAACACTACCAACACTTACATTGGCCTTAGGTGGTTTGGATTGGTCTTAAAGGCAAACACAAGATGCTAAAGCTTAGTTGGGCCAATTCCATCTGATGCCGTTTGACCAACAATTAAATTCTCGAGAAGGGGCTCTCCTTTTCTCCTCAGATTGGCGACGGGACGTGAAATTATTACCAATACTTTTTGCAATATGAATAATGATAGAGGAGTACATGTTGCCTCGACCGCAACTAATAGGTGTATGATAATGAAGATGCAAAAAATATAATATTCATCATTCATTTCTAATCCCAGATAATTTAGTACTAAAAAGCACAAACTCTATTTTAAGTATGAACTACTTGAAATCACACACCATACCACACAAAAGCAGCCCGTTGCAAATAAATATGCGCTTAATTCTTGCACTAAGTCGTATGCTAAGTTGGAGGGTTGGGAATGAAGAGCGAGCGAATGTTGAAACACTTGAGCCGAGCGGGGATTACGAAGCGAGAGCGAACCACTTTTCACGGTACAACTCGACAAAAGATGTCGTTATTTCGAGCGGTTACGAACGTGTGCACGCAGCCTACCACTCAAACTCCCTCTTTAGAAAAAAAACTTGATTTTTTTATACCGTATAATGCGTTTTTATATGTACCTTGATGTCCTTATGTTAAGAGCTAATGTATACCTTTGTTTTATATACTCTTTGAGAAGTCTTTTACAGAACACATATATGTAGGTATAGTATACGGTTTTTGTAACGTTTGCATGCATTTGGTGGTAGCTAGGAATTCTATTAAGCCTTACATTTCTTGTAGGTGTCATAAAATACCTCGAGGCACGAACCCAATTTTATCCATTCATACCTATCCTATCCATATTTTGTTTGGTTTTTCCTTATCTCTACAACCGTCAAAACACTCATACTCACTTCGATGATGATTTGAATGAGAGTTTGAATGAGAGTTTGAATGAGAGACAGAATATGTTGGTAGTTACTACCACCAACATATTCTGTCTCTCATTTCACTTTCAAGAATTATTGCTATCGAAGGTTAATGCTGAAACGATCTCTAATTCAGGCTCGAGTGTAATATGAAGACAAGTAGGAAGTAAAATATACATGGATGAAAGTAAATAGTAAATTACTTTTTTGTTTTTGTTTTTTGTTCGGGAGGGCAATATAACATAGACTTTAGTTTGTAAGTTTGGCTTGGGCTGAAAATCAACGGCAGGGGTGCGTGCGCATCCCAACCATAAATTGAGCCCATTTCCATTTTGTTTTTACGTTAGATTTTTATTTCTTCATTTTTATGTTTTATGAATTTTATTATAGCATTGTAAAAACAAATAAAGATCTTTTCTTTCTTTTCTTCTCTTTCTTTCATACCTAAAATTTTCCTTACAGTACTACTTTCATTCCGTCTCATCACATGTCCATTTCATCAGATGTTCAATTTTAGCGTTCAATAAATATAATAAAACTAGATTTTGTCGGCAACTACATACAACCAGTAATCCTAGTCCTTGTTAAATATTCATTATTCATGAAATGTCACCCCTTAGGAGTTGACTTTGAGGGGCGGATTTTTAGAATATTTCTTCGAGCGATGTGGCCTACTCATTGCCATTTTAACTAGCTAATTCTGCGAGTTATGGCGGTTACTCCTGTTCTTCTACGGGTTTCCGTATTCCAGATTTTATCACGTAGAGAAATACCAATGGCACGTTGGGCGACTTTGAGTCTTTTATGAGGCCGAAATTTAGAGACCACGTTTCAATACCGTATGTCATCGCTGGTAACACACATTGGTTTTGAACATTTATTTTTAGACACTATACACGGCATATTGGACGAAAAACTATAGTACTTATACTTATTTGTGTTATATTCTAGTACTTATTTACTTATCTCTTACATATATACTCTAGTATTTATTTGTGCTAATTTCTATTTTAAGCAAATCATGTGAAAGTATTACTCTAATATTTAACACCCTATTTTACTACACTATTACATGATAATTATTGTCAAAGACCTTTCTTGTGTTGTAGATTGAAAAACATCAAAGCAAAATTTAACCCCACATTTTACACCAAAGAGTATAAATTGACAAATAATAAATTGACCTTTGTTTATTTTCAGTTAACAAATGTTTGTCCTTTATCATCATCATTTCCGCTCATATACGTCCTCCTCCATAATAGGAGGGAACAATTTCCCTCCTTAAGGAGGTCCCTCCCTCGTAAGGTCAATACCTTACTATACCATGCTGGTCAGACAGGGCTTTGTTTCAAGTTTACCATCTCAAAGATAGATATCATATGCGTAATAAATCCCTTAGTCGTCTTTTACGACACCCACGGGTATGAGAGGGGGTGGTGAAATGTATTCTTACTCCGTCACCACACGTGTTTGTGCTTAATTTGATGACAATGGTTTTGTTTTTCTTCGCATACAAAATTTGAGATTGCATAACAGATATTTTAGCATTGAAATCTATAAAATCATTTGTTAATGCTCACGTCATAAAATTAAACTACTTATTAACAAAATTTAATGTTTTTAATTTCAGTAATTTGGACTCGGTATTGATGACTCAGTCAACCAAGTTAAATATCAGATACAATCATCGTCATCACCGCTCATATAAATCCCATTGCTAGGCTCGAATTTCCTTTATAATAGGGGGTCAAATTGACCTAATATACCACCATGTTCAAGCGGGTTATTATAGGTTTTTTTTACGTTTTCCTTCTCTTACAAAAATCTTTATCGGCATATTATAATAGTCCCTTAATTATCGTCTTTTCTTACACCCACGAGCAAGAAAGGGAGTGGTGAATTGTATTCTCTACTCCGTCAATACACCGAGAAATATTTAGGTATAACTTTGACTCGAGAAAAACACTGTTCTGTTCAAAAATAAAAGAAAAAAAAAGGAACTAGTGGTCGCCGAGTGGTCGAAATTCGGCTATAATTCATTTAAATTAATTTTTCTGCGACACAATTTTCTTTTTATTTTATTTATGTAGGTATATGTAATTGTATATTCAGCAAGCTGTATTTCACTAATAACTAATATATAAGTACAAATGTCTGTTACACATTTGTCATCATAATTATGATTGTTTGACATTAAATTCGACCAGAGATTTTAACCGTAAACAAAAGTGTATAAGCGTTGGTGTGTGTGTGTAGCGATTGCACGGCAGTATGCGTAATGCCTTTTTATTGAATTTAATGCATTTCTAATCCATTATTATATGAAATTTCAGTTTTATGCACTTCTCCTCATTATATACTTCAACTGTGCTAAATTTCATACTTATCCATCCACGTAATTTTCGTAAAAAGGGTACAAAGTTTTTGCTTCACATATTAATAAAAGGAATTCTCCTTGAAATCGCAGCAGCACTTAACAAGTCTAATTATTAATCTAAATCATTCTAGAATACACTGGAAAACACACAGAAAATCATCAAAATAAGCCATGTAAGAGGCTAAACTAGTCTAGAAATTCAGTCATAAACACACAGACAGAAAAATTGTCTTTTTTAAATACGTCACCCTGCACTGTGAAAATAATTCTTGTGTTGCGGGGAGACTTCAAAAACATACATATAATTAACTAACACAAAGTACATCCAGATTCAGAATAACATTTATAAATCACACAAAGTGTCGTCTTGCGTGGGATTCGAACATTAACACTGACACGGTATGTCGGTATTTTAAGCACTACGCCATTTGTTCCGTTATATATAGATATAAAGATAAACGGCACCAAAGTAAACAAATCAAAATCATAAATTGATGCGCGAAACGAAATTTTACGAAGGGCCTGTTCATGAATTGTAAATGAGGCAACAACGAGGCATATGTAGGTATCATTACTACCATCTATGCGTAATTAATCGTTAGGGCTGGCCATGAGCCCTGCTTTATTAAATTTTAGCGCTTTCCAACCTCCCCAATCTTCCAACGAGGGGTGTGAGACACCCCTAAGGGATGAATAGAGCCATCACTTTTACTATTCACTGCGGACGGTGGATTAGCGAGATGAATTTCCTGATCCCCGAGGGGGTTCAAATTGTGCGTATCCCCCTACCCTTACTATTGATGCGAATTTGGTCCGATTGCGTTACGATTATTCAGCGATTGTTAAGAGATTTTTTTTTCTGTTAATGAAATGATAAATAAATATTTGACGTTTATTTTGGTGAAAATTTTTGAAGCTGATTTGTTTACATGGTTTGATGTTATTGAGCAATCGATTCAGCTGTTTTTTTTTTAAATAGGCACAACATAATAATTATTTTTTTGTCTTGTTTATATATAAATTTCTTGTGCACGTGTGTATGTCACTGAAATCCTCCTAAACCGCTGGACCGATGTTGATGAAATTATTTGTGCACATTCAAGGGGATTCAAGAATCGTTTAGATACACAATTGGACCCAGTAGATGGTGCTTATTTGAACAGAACAACGTCTGTTGGGTTAGCTAGTAATATTATATTTCCGTAATAACTATTATTTTTTAATGTGGTGACGGAGTAAGATTACAATTTACTCTCCTTTATTTTTATTTTTTGTGCTGTGGAAAATGCATTTACGCATAACTATTGCTAGTGACAGCAAAGGGGCATGTAGGACTCGCTGACATGGTTTACTACGTCAGAATACCTACTAAAAACCACAGCAGCCCCGCGTCTTTGCCTTTTGTGGGACGCCAGAGGTTCGCCTTTTGGGTATACGACTCTAACGTCCCGGTGGTTAGCTTAATGCTTACGTCTTGGGTCAATCATACCTAGGAGAAGATAAGCGCGTAACGTCTCTTTCTCTTCCCTAGACGTTGCCTTCGCGATGGGTCAGCATGGGTCTACCCTACATCTACCTCACGTGCCCAACCTGCCGCCTCCTTTTGCGCTATAACACCTTCGCAAAAGGAGGTCTAAGCCATCGACCTTACTTACTTACCAAAGCACCCATGTCCAGTAAGTACCTGTGTCAATCTAAACGTCAGGGTGCCATGTCGTCTATTGATCTAGCGGTATAGGTGGGAGCTAATGGTCTCCACTGTTCTTATCTCTGCTACAGGGGAGTGTAGATCCTCTTTCCACTGCTGGATAAATTTTTCCCGGACCATCACCATCGCACTGCCTAAACCTCTATCAGAGAAATGACCACCCTGGACCCGCGCCGTGGCATGACACAAGTAGGCCTCTGCCTGGGCCTCCGCTTGAAGCTCCCAGGGCGGGTAACCTGCTAGCACTGTGGATGTAATCCACGACCCCGTTCGATAGCCCCTTATAGCCCTTATCGCTATAACCCTTTGCCGTAATAGAGCTTTACTTCGGGCTGTGAGTAGTGCCGACTATATCGGGGCTCCGTATAATGCCATAGATCGCAGTATACCCATATATAACTGCAGGCAGAATAAACCGGGCCCTCTTATGTTGGGCAGAAGCCTACCCAGGGCTGCAGCGGTCTTTATGAGCTTTGGGGCGAGTTGAGCAAAATGAGGTAATTTACTCTCCCTATACCAAACCATTTGACCATCGAGATCATCAATTTCGCCCTCTATTATTCTCTATATTGCTCGTGGTTGTCGTAAAAGCCGACTAAACAATATAATATTATGTAACATCTGTGCAACAAAAAAAATCCTATGTCTGACTAGTTATAGTAGGCCAATTTCCCTTCTATTGGGGAGGAGGCTGGAGCCTAGTAGTAGGACGTTTATATGCGAACGAAATTATTACTTTTATTCTTACGACGTCATTATCATCATCATTGATAAGCTGATCCTTTACATCCCACATCTAGGCGCAAACCTCCTCCATAATAGGAGAGCTATTTACTTACTATACCATGCTAGTCAGACGGCTCAGTATAGGGTTTTATATCTTTTTTTTTTTTTTTTTTTTTTTTTTTTGGGTGGGCTATGGTAAGCGCACGCGCGGTCCTGCCCGTCCGGGGTGATGAAAGGACGGCGCGCGGGCCCATAACCCACCCGTACCCACGTCACCTCGTTATTTGTTGGGCCGACCACCGGAGCAGATGTGACTTGTCATCAGTGGTCGGCCCGACGGAATACCCTTTCGGGTAACCTCACGTCTCGACGTACTGGGACGTCGGTCGCCATCGCGCGGTCAGCCTCTCTGCGGGTGATGGACAATTCCCCGGTCCGATCACCCGCGGCCTCGGCTAGGGCGGCATTAGGCGCAGATACTCGCGCCTGCGCCGCCCCAGTCGCCGGCGGCGGAACGTGTCGCCGAATAGGAGCTCTACTCGCACACGATCCGCCGCCTCCTTCCGTGAGATTACGGCCTCACAGAAGGCGGCGACCGCGTCCCAGTTCCTGACGCTGTCGAGCATCTCCCTGGCGATGGTCGGCAGCGCCAGGTCGGCACCGATAATCGCGACGAGTTCACGGCGCTCCCTTTCCCACGCAGTACACTCCTCGAGCGTGTGCTGCGCCGTGTCCTCGTCGCAACTGCAGTAGTGGCAGGACGGTGTGCTCTCCCTCCTGACAATCTTGTGCAGGTACTTCCCAAAACACCCGTGCCCCGTCAGCACCTGCACAAGTCGGAAGGAAAGCACCCCGTGCGTCCGCTCCAACCACTCCATCAGCACCGGCCGGAAGGCCTCGACGGTCCTGACACCGTACCGAGGACTCTCCAGCCGGACTGCCCAACGGGCAATGACTCCTCGGCGAGCGTCGACCCGCCAGGCGGTGATCTCCTGCAAGGAGACCATACCGCCGCGGGCGCGCGTCTCCGACACCCGCCGATAAATGTCGGCGAGCATCTCCGCCTCCAGGTCCCACGGGGGAGTTCCGGCCAGGAGGCACGCTGCCTCCGTCGCCACGGTGCGGTAACCCCGTATGGCCCTGATCGCCATGACCCTCTGTGGTCGCCACAGGAGGGCCCTAAGACGGACGGTCAGGGACCCCGCCCACACCGGTGCGCCATACAGGGCCATCGACCGGATCACCCCCGTGTACAGCTGTCGGCACGTAGCACTGGGTCCACCCACATTCGGCATCAGCCGCGAAAGGGCGGACGCCGCGCCGACAAGCCGGGGAACAAGTCGATGGAGATGCTCCCGGAACCAAAAATGCCCGTCGAGCACCAGGCCCAAGTACTTCATGTGGGCCTGGATGCTGATGGTGACCGACTTCACGGTGATCGAAGCGCCAGCGGGAGGCCCGGCGGTACGGAGGCCATGGAACAAAAGGGCCTCCGTCTTTTCCAGGGCTACACTCAACCCCAGCGCTTCGATCCGCCTGACAATCTCCTCGGTGCCGAGAGTTGCCAGGCGTGCCGCCTCCTCTAGTGTCCCACCCCGGGCTGTGACGAGTGTATCGTCGGCGTAGCAAATTACGCCCAGCCCGGGTGGGAGACTTCCTCTCAACGCCCAGTCGTAGCCGATGTTCCACAGGGTCGGACCCAGAACCGACCCCTGTGGGACACCGCACGTCATGGGCGTTCGCACAACGTCCCCTACTCGGTTAACGTAGAGGACGCTGCGCCCCTCCAAGTAGTCTGCCACCAGCCGCCTGAGGTACACGAGCACCCCGTGATACTTCAGTCCCTCCCTGATGCAGCTGAATGGCAGACTGTTGAAGGCATTGGCGATGTCCAGGGACACCGCCAACAGGACTCCTCTGCCGGTGACGGCCTCCGCTACCACGGCCTTCAGGCGCAGCAGGGCCGCGATCGTCGAACGCCCTCTCCGAAAACCAAACTGGGCGTCCGACAGATCGGGCCCGACCCCGACGAGGAGGGTTTTATATCTAGTTTTCCTTCTCTTGCATAGATGTAATATGCATATTAAATCCCTTAGTCATATTTTATGCAAGTGTGAGCAAGATAGATTAGAAGTGAAGCTTAAAACGTCCCACTGTCGGGCTCCAGCCGACTCTGCATTGGCAGGTAAATTAATTTATAGTACCTCGATCTTCAGATAGAATGATCAAGGAGTTTATTTCGAGATTTTTTTCTCTTGTAATAGCTTGTTTGCAACCTTAATATTACCTTAATCTTTCACGACACCCACTGGCCACTGGCTAGACAGGAGGTGATGAATCGTATTGTTACTCCGTCACCATTCGGATAATTTTTATTATTGCTTTCTTTTAATATTTTTATAATATTTTCTGTATCTCCTGTATCTATCCGTGTGGTGACAGAGTAAGAATACAATTCACCACTCCCTATCTTGCCCGTGGATGTCGTAAAAGACGACTATGGGACATAACATATGCATATATAACATATGCACATAACATCTGTGCAAGAGAAGGAAAACTCGAAATGAAACCCTATACCAACATGTCTGACCAGCATGGTATAAGTAGGTCAAATTCCCTCCAATTGTGAAGGAGGCCCGAGCCCAATAGTGGTACGTATGTGGGCTGCGATGATGATGATGATGAATATTGTCTCTATTTTTTTAACTTAAACGTATAGCTTTTTGAAAGTAATATGTAACCTTTTTCTTGGGCTATGGTCAGCGCACACGCCATCCGCTCCATCCAGGGGGACGAAACAGCGCCACGCGGCTCCATAACCCCACCGTTTTACCTGTCCTTCGGCATTGGGCTGATCACCGGTACCGAGTTCCTTGTCGTCCGTGGCCAGCCTGGCGAGGTATCCTGTGGGGACCCCTTCCCTTCCAACGTCCCTCCTGGGACATTGATCGCTCTCGCCCAGTCAGCCTTCTTCGGGTGATGAACTAATCCCCGAACCAGTCACCCGCGGCCACGGCTAGGGAAGTAATAGTGTAGCCGAGAAGCCGAGTCAACCAGATATTGATTTTGACAAAGAATTAATTGAGAAATTCTAATTGATAAACAAATTGATAAGCAAATTGATTTTAAGGAAGCTACGCAGATACTTTGCTTAGTAGAAACAATTTTCTATTAATGGTGACGATAAACTCCACTGATCTACATATGAAACACCATAGTTATGCCATATTTCACCGATAACTTCCATGTGCTATGTGAGTGCACTGTTTTTCATTGGTCTATAGCCGAGGGCTGGTCCGTCCTGGATAGTACCACATTCTCGTAGAAAAAAATCATTTATTACGTATAAAGCCCTCGGAGGCACTTACATATTGTAATTTTTTTACACTTTCCCTTAAAATTACTACCGGATCGGGACGCGACCGCACTGAGAAGATCCGACAAGAAACTCAGCGGGATTGTTTATTTATATTTATTTATTTACGAAGATGTTTTATGTTCTGAGGGTGTTTTCGTATTGTGGGTATTGATGATTTTTTTATTTATGGGCAGGCTATGGCAAACGCACACGCCGTCCATTCCGTCCGGGGCGACGAAAGGACGACGCGCGGGCCCATA
Source organism: Lymantria dispar (assembly GCA_032191425.1). Lineage (NCBI taxonomy): Eukaryota > Metazoa > Arthropoda > Insecta > Lepidoptera > Erebidae > Lymantria > Lymantria dispar. The sequence continues at coordinate 9,108,866 of CM063460.1, read as the reverse complement.
ACCCACTCGTACCCACGTCGCCTTCGTCATTGGGCCGACCATCAACGCCGAGTTGTTCGTCCTCAGTGGTCGGCTCGACGGGATGCTCTTTCGGGTACCCTCACTTCTCGACGTCCCGGGACGTCGGTCACCGTCGTGGGTTTTGATGATGCCTTTAGTATTACCGAACCTCATTGCACTCATTTACACTCCCTTCACTTTCTTCAGGTCAAGGAGCGCCCTAGCAAAGGTCCATGAGCGACAGTATCATTTCATCAGTGTGCCTATTCTTTAATCTCGATTCCAATCTTAAATCCAATCACAGCTCGAATTTGAGCAAATTTGGTACTCTTGAAAGCGATACTAGCGCACGATTGGAATCAAATTCGGTGGAATATTTTTGAACTAAATGAATTCGGCTCTCCTCGATTAAATCAAATATTTGCTACTCCCGATGTGATTATGATGTAGTTTAAAATCGTTAATATTGCACAATTTCAAGGAAGCGTCTTTGTAGTGATCTAGTTCGGTAACGTTAAATTGTGCAACAATTTCAAAAAAGTGTCTTTGTGGTGATCGAGACCGATAACGTTAATAATTTAAAGTAAGAAAATACGACACATTTGGTGAAAATAACAACGGCAAATACGAAGAATTCATTCTCGTTTTTGTTCAAGAGTACCAAATATAACTTTGGTGAGATTGGAATTGAATCGGATTCGAAATTAGAATTGATTTCAAGAGTAGGCACACTGGTGTGGTGTTTGCTCGTTTACCACCAGCTCCAATAAAAAAGCAACTAAATCTTAGGTAATAGGTACCTAAAATAATCTATTCAGCACCTAACATCAGTGATTGGGTGTCATTTTATACCAGCAACCCGCCCTCGCCTCGCTTCGGTTTCAGTCGTCTTAACCGCGTAGTTCCCGGTCCGGTGGGGATACCGGAATAAAATATAGCCTATGATATTATAGCTTTCAATGAGTGAATGAATTTTTTTTTGTGCTCCTCTTGCATAGACGTTATATGCATTTTATGTCCCTTAGTCGTCTTTTACGACATCCACGGGCAAGATTGGTGAATGTTAAATTGTACTTATTCAAAATCCGTCATCACACGGATAATCCAAAATAAATCACTAGGTGGACCGACGACCTGGTGAAAGTTGCTGGGCGTCTTTGGATGCAGGCGGCACAGGATCGCACTACGTGACGAAACATGAGGGAGGCCTAGGTCTAGCAGTGGACGGCGATAAACTGAATGATGATCATCATCATCGTTCATTATCAACATGTGTGTCTGTCTATCTGTTTGTATGTTTGATGCGGGTAATTTTCAAAACGGCTGCACCGATTTAAATGATATTTTCTAACATGTAGGTCTCTGTCTAAGGACCAACTTAGGCATTTTACATTTTATCACGGTATTCACACGCGAACGGGAACTCCACGGGTGAAATTACAGAACTTTGCTATAGTATCTTTCTATCGAAATATTTTTAGGATTCCGTACCTAAAGGGTAAAAACGAGCCTCTATTACTAAGACTTCACTGTCTGTCCATCCGTCTGTTTGTCACCAGACTATAGGTACCTCAAGAACGACGATAGCTAGACAGTTAAAATTTTTACAAATTATGTATTTCTGTTGCCGCTATAACAACAAATACTAAAAATAAAATAAATATTTAAGGGGGGCTCCCATACAACAAACGTGATTTTATCGATAATGGTGCGGAACCCTTCGCGTGCGACTGCGACTTGCACTTAGCCGGTTTTTTAGATAATTTATCTATACACAGTTGATTGAATTCGTCCATTTTAAATTAAAGTTGTCTGTAACTAAAATATGTACAAAAACTAAAAGCCACATTTACTTTTAAATAAAAACAATTTGTAACACTAATAAAAACATTCAAACTAATAGGCAATTCGAATTGCCATTGGTTCTGATAATCCACCCCTATGTATTAAGCACGCATGACTTATATGCGAACGGCCATACACACATACACGCCTGAGGGTGTAATATTTTTCACCCCATCAAAAACATACCACCATTATAGCTCCAAGCGAGAATTTCGCTCTTTTGTCCACGTATAATACGCATTCCCTATATATATATATATATTTTTTTTTAATAAACCAGCTCGGTAAAGCATAGAATCGATGGCCGCCGGCAAATAGCTGCCGAATCACACAGTTAATTATAGACACATCCGTTTTTTATTCGGTTGCCTGGCTTCTCAGCTCCATTGTAAACGTCTAAAATTATTCCTTTTGTACACCACTGAAACTGGCTATTTCCTTACCTTTGTGCTCTGTTACGTTTTGGGCACGACGTTGCCTTTGTTCCATGAAATTATTGTTCTAAAATTACTGGTTATCAATTTTCTTAGAACGCTAAAATATATTCTATTTGAGAGTTTGAGAGTTAGATGATTATTTCTTAAAATAATATAGTTTTGTATACATTGTATTTCTTAAAATTGATTAGTTTTTAAATATATTTTATTGAAATATTATTACAATATAAATAAAAGTATTTTTACGGATTTTATTGTTTGTATTTTTTATTGCATCAGTCTGCCCGTGTCTATGAACGCCGTAAAGTGCTTGAAACATATCAAAACCTCGCAATCAAAAATCAAATACAAACGCGATAAAATTCGCAAAAAATTGTTTTATTTATAATAGATACTTACGTAAATATCATTTTGGATTGAGATATTTAACTAGGCAAATAGTTTTAATGTAAATTCGTTTACAACTTCCATTGCATATAAACTTAAGCATATTCTAAATTTAAACTTTACACAAGAATTTTGTACAAATTACAAATACAAAAATATTTATTCGCTTTTGTTTTTTGTTTCTAATAATAACTGCTTGGATTAATATTGTGGCGTGAAAATATTTTTGTTAATCTAAAAACGTCTAGCTAGATTGCTATTATTTCATATGTTACGATATGTGGAATGCAGTTTTGGATACTAATGCATTTGGATGACGCAGTGCCTGCGCTTGATGCTGACCTAACTGAAACCGCGAGTAGCTGGACCGTAGATTCGCGACTAGAACGGCAGACTGCGCGATAACAGGCGATGGTGCTCGAAATAATAACCTATATGAGCCATCGAAGACAAGGACTACGTATCAGTGGTCCACCTAAATGGCGATTGAGAGGTATAGTACAGCAGATTATAATTGCACCCCGTCTCACCTGCCATTCCGGATGGTTTGAACGTGATGTGACTTCTATCAAAAAAAGGATACATCGATCCTCCTACTCTATCCTCCGTTAGCCACTGCTTATAATTCTATAATTGACAGATAGGTTAATAATCACAACTGATGTTATAAGTTTCCCACAAGACTACTAATAGTCATTCTTCTAGTGATCCTTCAGCCTATCTACTACTCCCAGGATTGGCATCCAACTACTTACGTTGCAACCCCACGCTTTTTTATTACCTTTTGGAGGCAGACGAGTAAACATCACACCTGATGGAAAATAGTAACTACCGCTCGTGTACCTCAATAATATCAGAGGTACAATCAAATCACTGACTACCGTGAGAGAAGAGACCTTCTTAAACCTCGTTAGAAAATAGATATTTTGGCGATCGGGAAACATCGCAGCAGATTGTTCATTCCAAAGTCTACACGGAGATAACACGCTGAAAACGTACGGTCGACAATTTCCAGGTGTATGGTTCATATTAGGCTTATATGTAAAACTTTGACTGGTAATTCCACAGACCCACGAACTTTTTGTAATTCATTCCAGCTGCTTAATCAATTAAACAGCAGTGATTTTCATATGTATAAGCATGCCGCTGTGAGCTCGCTGCAATCATTAGAGCCGATCTGTCCTCAGAGTGATGGTTAAGGTAACAGTAGTTCTTACTTGTGTATGTAGACACAGGTAAGAACTAGTTACTGTTACGTTACTTTACTACTACTGATTAGATTGCTGCTCTACTGATAGTTTTACGCCTTCAGCCAAAATGGACCAGTTTCTCTGGGTTCGTAACAAACTCTCCAAAAGATCGACCACAGAATAATAGCAATATTACTGGGTTAGCTTTAGTGAGAGTGAAATTCGACAGCTCAAATCTCCTCACCCCGTGTTCATATCTACCTTCCATGGCCTCCTATCCTGTATCTACAATACACAACGACTTGGTTATAATCCTGATGTTGCTGTAGGCTATTAGTGGCAATTACCACTTACCATATGTGGTGCACTCTCCGTGCGATAACGGTGTAAGGATACAATTCAGCACCCCCTTTCTTGCCTGTAACGACACAGAAACGACTAAGCGATTAAATATGAAGAAAAACTTAAAATGAAACCTTATAACAACACGTCTGACCAGCGAGAGTCAATTTCCCCACTATTGTGGAGAAGGTTCGAGCCCAGTGGAATGTGTATGAGCTTAAATAATGATGATGATGACTATTTACCAACAGGTGGACTGCTTATTCGTTTACTGCTAATAAAAAAGAGCAATAAAAAGGAGCTACGACAATTTTTTGTCTGCAATAAATCTAATGTACTTATGATAACATCAATCAAATAAGGTTTATTAACAGAAATTATTGCTAGCACAAACAAACCTATTCAACCGGTGAAGGTTAAGTTCACAAAAATTCGACTATTCGGATGTAATCAAAATAAAACAGCTAGGGTAATTTTAATCAACGATCTATTGATGGCCACGGCGGGCTGTCGCCGATGAATAATTGAATAATTTTTGTGGTAATGAAATGCGAAGCGGCGCTTACCGGTGACGGGACTGCCTACCCCCATCTAGATAAAGGGTTGTATCGCGCTCGACACGAAAACTAACGGATACAATCGCTTTCCAATAACGTACATCAAGCACGGAAACGTCAATTCTATAAAAAAAATCCGCTATCAACAAAATAAAAATTGTTTTCACCAAAAATTACGACCTTTATGAAGCCTTTGACAGTTTCGATCAATAACTTTATTTATGACCGATACCAAGACTGCTGTAAAATAGCTTTTGATATAGATTTTACGTTTCTATTATTGATCTATAAACGTTTTAAATTATTATTGGTCGCCATAAATGCTGATTTATAACTTTTTGAGTATCTAGGATGTAAAGGTAACACGTTAAGTCCTGTTAGAATTTTATTAAATTGTATTAATGAAATGGATATTTTGTTATATTATATTATTGTTGTATAACGAAATATTTATATTATATTTACATTTTTTTATTGCTGATGATGGTAAATGAATAAGCAACACACCTGATGGTGAGTGATACTGCCGCATATGGATCTTTACAATACCAATAGTACAGTTAGATCATTGCCTATCATAAGGAAATGCTCTTCTTGAACCTTGTTTAGATAAGGACATGTAATGATACGTCCTTATTTAAACGTGGAACTTATTATCACGAGCGCAATGGCGCTCGAGAAAATGCACAGCAGCAGGTAGTTCATTCTCTGGAATGAACTACCTGCTGCTGTGCATTCTCTGTGCATTTCTCCCATGGGAGAAATGGTCGCTGGAAAGGTACAATTGAAGACCATAACGTGTCCAGGTGAAATGAATGAAGCCTGCTACGGTGGCGAGTGATACGTTGGTAAAATAGTAACGGTGGTACCAAGTCAAACAGTTCCTCAGAGCACTCCTCATGAAAGTGCCGATAGAGTACACAGAATGACCCATAGTCTCTACGCCGCTCCAGTGATTCCAACCTGCCCGTAAGATTGGGATCTCCGATGATTCGAACAGCAAACTATAATAATCTACAATTTAATCTTTTGATTGTGAAGAACCGTCTGGAATGCCCAGGTCAAACAAAAAGTGTTATTGAGTGTTTTCGTCATGTAATTCTCTCTCCAAGTCTCTCCTAGTCATTGTTATGCTATCTCAATACTCTCTGAAATAACCGACGAAAATACGGCTAGAAATGCGTATTTTGGTACTGTGTATCCACTATTGACCTAAGGCGTAATATACTGGGGAAACTCTGTAAACGCGCAAAAAACATTTGTTTTACAGAAAAGGTGTCTAAGAATTATTTATAAAATGCATAGTGATGAGTCTCTTAGAGCAATATTTAAGGAGAAAGAGTTTCTTACCCTAACCAGTATATATATTTTGGAATTGTCTGTGTTTGTAAAGAATCACAGTGAACACTTCACGTGTAAAGCTTCACTAAGAAGTAATATACGTAATAGATATAGGTATGACCTGTGGCTACCCAATATAAGAAACGCAATATTCTACAAAAGTGCATATATCACTGCAATTCGCGTATTCAATCATCTGCCAATCGATATAAAAGCATTAAACGGCATATTATTCAAAAATAAATTAAAAGCTTGGTTGATAAAAAATGTATTTTATAATATAGGTGAATTTTTCTCATTACGGACAAATAATTGACATTCTAATCTAGACCTTAATAATTTGTTTCAATCAATTTTAATAAACTAGAGAATATAATAATGTACCTATTTGAAGAATTAATCTAATGTAATGAATTTGTTAAATACCCTCTATTATAAATTCCGTGACATTTTATTTTATTGCATGAGACATTGACTAGTATAAAACTTTTATTATTGCACGTCCGATATGGGTACACTGTTTCAGTACTGTATATATATTGTAATAACATCTGCACCAAATGTAACAGTGAAACAATAAAATGATTCTGATTCCAACTCGGACCTGGATTCTATAGACGACAAACTTGTCGTTTATTATGCCTGCAAATAACATGTCCATTATCCATGCTGTGATGAAGTAAGAATACAATTCACCACTGTCGTGTCCGCGGTTGTCGTAAAAGACGACTAAGAGATGCAATATGCCCCCAACGTCTATGCAAGAGAAAGAAAACTCGAAATGTAACCCTTTACCAACCTATCCCTCCTGATATGGAGGAGTCTCGAGCCCAGCAGTGGATTGTATATGAGCCGAAATGATATGAAAAAACATGGCAGTGATGGTAAATTACTCTTTTTGGATGTCTCCTATGAAAACAAAAGTCAAGCAGCGTAGACTAGTAGACTCGACCGGACCCTACATCAACTCCAATCCCGAATAAAGTACTCGCCCTTGATTTTTTGTATCTGCTCTTTTTTCACAGTATTTGACAATAGTCTTATGAGCGACTGCCAGCCTTTCATCAACCCTCATCGGGCATGTAAATGCTAACCAGACTGCATCAGATGAAGATGGCCCAGGTCAATCTATACCTCTTAGTAGATCACAGGCATTTTAAAGTTCAGTATTGTTCATAGCCGCTAATACATAGCAGTATGGTATATTAATATTATAGGAGATACATCATACCGTTTGATGCTGCCCTAACTGAGATCGCGGGGGACTGGCCAGAGAGGCTGTCCGCGTGAGGGCGACGCTCCGGGGGACCTTAGGAGTAACCCAAAAAGGTATCCCGGCGGGCTGGCCACGGAGGTCAAGGATTCGGTATCAATGGCCGGCCCAATGACGAAGGGGGAGAGAATACTCCGCTCTCTCGTCACCCCGGACAGGACGGACAGCGTGTGGCCGCACTATAGCCTGCCCCAAAACAAGGAGATATATCATAATAACAAAAACAAAACACCTTTCAAGTATAATAAATATAGATAGACATCTATAGACCATTATACCATCTCAATCTTTTTAATTTAGCTGCGTCGGCGAACTCAAAGACAGGTATAGGGTTTAGGTCTTTTCACAAATATGAAAGAGTGCTATATAGACGTGGTGTAACGTGATACTCATACAAATCGGTTCGATCGCAAAGCTTTGCCTTCACCGCACTTCGCCGCCAATCATATCACCGTTTTATTCAAACAGTTGATTCGTCTTTTAGAGACGAGAATGCTTTGTAAATGAGATAACTATTGATTTAATCTAAGCGCTAGCAAATTTGCGCAAAAACCTGTGTAGTTCTGTTCTCGTTATTGTGTGAATACCGAGATAAGATATAGCCTAAGTTACTCCTTATATAGACCTGGTAGTAAAATATTATCAAAATTGGTCTTTCCGTTTTGAAGATTACCCGGAACAAACAGACAGAAAAAAAATAGTTGTTTTAAACATAGTTATCGTGCAAATAACCGCGTGAGCTTAAAAAGTCCACTTTTATGACAATGCAAACAGACACTTCAATTTTATTTGTTTGTATAGATTAAAATGTGAAGCTTTTATTTATTTAGTTTATCAAATTTTAAATTAAAAACTCAGTTACTTAATTATCAAATACTTATCAGATCCAACGTTAATAGATTATTGTATTTATTCTCCGAGGTGAGTAGATCAAAATTGCAATTTACCTGCTTCTCAGCGCACATAAGTTCCACTTTTGGACTGGGGACTCCTCCATACTGAAAGGAAAATTGACTTACTGGGTTTGAAATCAAATTTCCCTCCTCTCGCATAGATATTGTCTGCATATCATATCCTTAATCATCTTTTACGAAACCCATAAATAAGATAGAAGTCTTAGAATAATAACGTATAGAAGGTAAGTCCGCGCACAAAAAATGAAGCATTTTAATTTGAGCCTAGTGGAGCTTACGCCGGAACCGTTCCGTAATATACAAGGTCATTGTACTGCACGTACGTACGCAACTCTTAAAAAATAAATAGGTAGTTATGACGCTTTGTGCATTCAAATGGTGTCACAACACATTTGAAAAACATAAAAAGGTTTTTAACATTATTTTTAAAAGTATGTCGACGATTTATGTTAATAAAAACAAAATTTGATTTTGTAATTTGTATAGTGGTGTGCGTGTGTAGGTACGTGTGTAATCGCCTGCGCGCATGTAGTATTTTTAGCTTCATGTTTTCGATCGCTCAAAGTACCGACACTATCCTTCTAGAAGTTATTATTCTAAGATAGAAGTTGATGATTTTTATTCTTACTCCGTCACCACATGGATGTTGATACATTAAATACATACACTTATTTAAAAACAATACATTGTCTTCGTTTTTAGACAATCTTTTCACCATTATAATGATAAAATATTTAAATATATAGCCGTCAATATAAAAATCCCTTTGCTTTTCCTATAGAAATCTTTGCTATATTAAAAAAAGGGTCTGAACGTTTTTCGAAAATTGAAATGTTGCTAGCTGTGTTGTCCTTGCCAACTTTTCATGGCTAGCCAGGCCCGCGTAATGGAAATGACAAGTCTAATGTAACAAGTAACAACTGAAAACATTCCGTTGGATGGAGTAACAAAGCATTCATTTTGTGATGGCGGTAATCTCGCCGAAGGGCGCCATTGTTCGTCATTTTCTCTGCGAGTCTATATATATATTTTTGTCGTCGTATTTTCTTTTCGAAAAGAATAAAAATTGTGAACAGTATTGTCGCGGACGAGGCTCGCACCGTGATCGCGCAAAATGGAGCCCTGGATGACAACGAAATGACGGGAGACTCCGGGTGGTCCCCCCACCTCTGCTCTCGTAAAAATGTCGCCGAGGGAGGGGCGGCGTGCCCACGACAAGACGACATTTTTACACCAACTAAACTGACAGATCGTATATGCCAATATTGTAACAAATAAAATTGAACCATATATCGTTGTGCGATGATTTATATTAATAAAGCATACGTTTGACTTTTTAAAACACAAACAGTGTTTGCGATAAATCAATAAATATATACGGTACCAGCGCCAGAGGGTACAAATTGTACAGATTTCACAATTCTTTGTGTTGACACTCTGTAGATTGGGGGCGCTTAGTAGTTTCCGCTGATATTTTTGGCAATATTTGATCTGTGGTTTTATTCTCAAAATGGTTTTTAATCAAATAATGACATACCTATCTAATAGCGAATTCAATCATCAATTGATAACTTTTTATTTTGTACTAGCAACCCGCCCTCGCTTCGCTTCGGTTATAGGTTATAGTCGTTTTACCCGCGTAGTTCCCGTTCCCGTAGGAATACCGGGATAAAATATAGCATAGTTTACGCCCTGATATTATAACTTTCCATTGGTGAAAGAATTTTTGAAATTGGTCCAGCCGTTTTGAAGGTTACCCGGAACAAACAGACAGACAGACAGACAGACAAAAATTTTTTAATTGCTATTTTAGACATAGGTGTCGTGCAAATAACCGTGTGAGCATGAAAAAAGCCTATTATTTTGACATTACAAACAGACACTCCAATTTCATTTATTGGTATAGATAATGCTGTGTGGTGGCAGCAAAGAATATTATCAACCCTTACATTGCTCGCGGGTGTCGTAAAAAACGACTAAGAGCTTTAGATCGACATAATATTCCGTTCCATTGTGAAAGGGGCTGGAGTTCAGTATAACAAGTATTCGACGATGATGAAGAAAGCCATTGATCCTGTATCTAATTTCTTTTCAATAAGATAATGATCTTAAGAAACCATATTTTTTTTATTGCTAACGGTGGCAAACGTGTAAACAGTACACCTGACAGTACGCCGCTTATGGTCCTTTGCTAGGCCGCTGCCTACCGTGAAGAGAGTGAAAGGAGTGTGAATGCGTGCAGTGAGGTTCGGTGAAACTAAAGGTATCACCAAAACCCACCACACGCAAACACCCTCAGAAAGTTAAGCTTGAATTGCAGAAATAATAAGTCGATAGACCTTTAAATCAACTCAAGTCCTTTAAGTCCATTTGGACGCACCAAATTTCTATATGATGTCGTGAATAAACTTGTATCCTACCTAATTGCTTTTAACAGTGATAGGATTCTAAATCCTTGTTCTAACTTTTGTAAATTCTATACCATGAGAAGATTCAGATTATTATAAATAAACTTATCATAAATAAACAACTAACCTATCAGTCATTGATTACTGTAAATTACACAAGTTTACGTATAATAAAAAAAATTAAAAAAAAAGAATACGCAAGCTTACGCAAACGCCTCATGCGCATTCTGCCTCAATGCCTTTCCATATTCAAATTATCGGATCTGTCGATCAGGGTGCTAACAAAACGTCATTATGCGTATTACAAGTTTTAATATTACAAATGCTGGGGCTTTGTTATAAGTGAGCATCTGCCCCTCAGCTTGCTACTCAATTGTATGGAATTGGCGTTAGATTTCACGTTCAGATCAAGTTTTTTTTGTGATACCTATGTATTGCGGGGTAACGGATCATACGCTGTATAGTATGCAAGTTTATATTTTTAATTTCAGATGTTGAAGGCTGTTTTTATAGAGTGAAGTGTCGGACTTATAACTCTAGTCATCTTAATGTTTTCTGATGTTTAAGCGAGTAGTTTTATTTACACATTGTAAATACATACATACACATTGTAAATAAAACTACGGATTTTATCGCGATCGTATTTGATTTCTGATTGCCAGACGTTTCGAACACTTTGCAGCGTTCTAGGTCACGGGCGGACTAAGATGTCTCACGTCCAACGAGTTATCGTTATTAAAGAAAAGTCTAGTCATCTCGTCGTTTGATAAATGGTTATTTTTTTTAATACGACGAATAATCAGCATAACTTAAGCCTAGTGATCGAGTGCCTTTTGAGTGGAGTATTAAGTAAAACTTATTTTATAAGAACTACATATGTTCTAGGATTATTTCTTTGTATTGAAATGAATTTAGTAATTAAGTTATCTTTAATTAGCTATGGTATTAAATCGGTTAAGGGTCTCCATGAGATTGGGCATCCGCTCTCTCCTGGGAAATGTATAACATCTCACTGCGATCGCCAACCCGCGCGCCAAGCATGGCAATTACATCATTAACCCCTCATATGTTGAACAGAATAAAAATGGCCCCACATAATAGCGCGTAAAACGTCCCCATTAGGTTGACAAAGAACCTGGTGAAAGTTGCTAGGCGTCGTTGGATGCAAGTGGCATAGGACCGCACTTCATGGTGAAACATGAGGGAGGTCCAGTAGTGGACAGCGATAGGTTGGATGATGATAATGATGATTCTAGGGATTACAAGTAGGTAAGTGGGCATTCCACTTTCTACAGTGAACAAGACAGTTCAAGAAATGAAAGTTGACAATATTCTATCGCGAAAGATATTGTTTTCCGACATCACCAGATATGAAGTTGTGAATGGTATAGGTACCTATGATTTATGTTCGTGTCAAGTGTGGTGGTGAATATGAATACTACGAACCCTTACATTGGTGATGAGTGTCATGGAAGACAATTAAGAACTTAACATAGATCTAGACCAACTTTAACATTTGCCGTTTAATCAACAATTACATTCTCAAGCAGTGTTGATGTTAAGCAGGCTGCCGATCATAACAGTGTGTTGCCAAAAGTTTTCACTACTCTTTTTCTACATATTACCTTAAATAATTCGGATAAGAGCAGAGATGATGATGATGATGATAGGTTAACAAGACAATGTAGATATTTACTACCATTTGTTTTCACATCATTATTATAAAAAAGGAGTACCGTTGGCATTTCCAAATCCTAAAAGAATGCGTTTATAAGCTATGATATTGATGAAAAGGTGATTAAAAATGGCTTTTTAGGAAATTTTTAAGGAAATGCATATTTAGATTAGATTTCATTAGTTGGTATAGTTCTTCCAGCGTTAATTCTGGCCATTTTGATTACATTAAATTCAAAGAAACAAATAACTCTAAAATATGTAGGTAACTATTTGGCCACGACTCTGATTAGTTAAAAAACCATGTAACTAATTATCTTCGTGAACGACTGATATACGATGCTACAACACAAAAGCATTAAAATATTAATGCTAAATTAGATGTTTCTACCTATATTTGAGGATGTCATCCAATCGAGCATCATAGACATTAATTACAACTAGAATTGTCAAACCCGCTCTGTGTGTTATGTCAGGCGTCTTCACAAACTTTTTTTTTACTTTTTGTCTCTCCGCCTTTTTACTAGTTATTTTCATTTACAAGTACATCAAATTATTTACAGTAATATTATAAAGAGGAAAGATTGTTTGTTTGTATTAAATAAGCTCCGAAACTACTGCACTGATTTCAAAAATTCTTTCACCTGTTAAGCTATAATGTCAGGGAGTACTATAGGCTATATTTATCTCGATATTCCCACGGGAACGGGAACTACGCGGGTAAGGCGACTGAAACCGAAGCGAAGCGAGGGCAGGTTGTACTATTTAATAATTTAACGACTTTTAAGCGTATAGAGATGGATTATGTGTACAAACAAATTCATCACCTCTTATATTCTCGTGAACACGTTAAAAGGTACTTAAGGTACCTAAGGTACTTAAGGTATCTAAGTAGATAACGTCAAAGCGGACGAAAAATATCTTGTTATAAAACCAGAGACACAGCTAAGGGACGTGGTATTCTTCTTCTTCTTCTTTGTCGGTATCACTCTTGACAGAGTGGTCATGGTCATCGTTTCAGGTGTTGGTGGCAAGCTTCACAACACGCCGCCACTCCTCTCTGATGTCCGCTTCCCTCGTGCATTCATGTAGCGATGATGAACCATGTACTGCCGCTTTTATCTGGTCAGTCCATCTCATAGGCGTTCTTCCTCATGGCCTAGTACCCTCAACCCTTTCCTGGATCACAAGTCGCTCAATAGCCACCTCACTTCGGCGACATACGTGACCAAAAAAGGTAAGGATACGGGACTGTACCAAAGACGATAAGCGCTGCTTGATGCCGAGTTCTCGAAGTATAGATTCGAGAACTACAACTATAGTTGGTACAGAATTCTATCCACGATACTCCAAGCATTCTCCTCCAACACTAAATCTCTAGAGCATCTATCTTCTTCTTCTCTACTTCTCGCAAGGTCCACATTCCGCAGCGTACAAAAATATGGGGGAATACAAGTATCCGAACTAGCCGGATTTTTGTGGCTCTATATATAATAATATATTTTCATGCTCTATATATGTTACGGTTCCTCCATATTTCCCTTAATCTGTCCATTGCAGACCTCGAAATTGCCATACACCTCTTCACCTCTTCGATACATTCACCGTTGTTCATAATCAAGGCTCTCAGATAAATGTATGATTGCACCACAGCACAATTAGCAATCTGTGTTATTTCTGGAGAATTGTTATTCACGCGGTCGACAATCATCATTTTTGTTTTATGCCGGTTTATCCTAAGTCTGAACTTAAGGCTAACGCGTTCCATCTTTCCGAGAAGTTCTTCCATGTGTTGGGTACTGGTGGCGAACAAAGTGGTATCGTCTGCATATCGCAGGTTGGAGATCTTCGAGCCACCGATCGAAATGCCATCTGTCCAGTCTTCAAGTACAATCCTCGTTATGAGCTCTGTGTACACATTGAACAATAGTGGAGAAATAATACATCCCTGACAGACTCCGGCGCTGGGGTGGAAGTGACTAGATTGGACTTCATCTGCTCGTACTGAGGGACGTGCCCACGTCGTCGTACGGGACGTGCCCACGTCAGTACGAGCAGATGAAGATATGAATATAATAGATCTATTTCCATCTCACTTCATATAAGGACCATAATTAATTATAAAGCATTCAACATCTCAGTTTATATAAGTCCCACATTGAGTTCGAGCCTCTTCCATAATAGGAGAGAAATTCACCTACCACCATGCCGATCAGACGGGTTGGTATAGGGTTTTATTTTGAGTTGTCATTCTCTTGCATAGATATTATGCATGCATGCATATTTAATCCCTTAGTCGTATTTTACGGCACTCACAGGTAAGGTAGGGAATGCTGAATTGTGTTCTTACTCCGTCACTACGCGGAGAAAAGCATTTATAGATAGAAAGAAAAATGAAAAAACTCTTAAATTTCAACAAGACACATTAAGTTTGAACTTGAAACCCCTACATGAAAGTTTATTACTCTACTAATAGGTATGCTTCTGGTTATAAGCATTATAGAAATTAATAACATAATTTATATGCGCATTAATTCTAAATGAGATTGTCCCCGTGTGCTGTAATGCTATAAACGTATACATATGTGTGTTAGCGAAGCGTCGTCCAATCGTCACCTTTCGCGTGAATTGTAGGCGGAGCTTCACACCAACATTGCGGCTACCACGCGATCGATTTTATTTGAGACCCATCAAAAACAGCTCGCTCGAGCTTATCGGCATATTATTTATACTACTCATATTTTAAAGTTTAAAAGCTGTCTGATCTTTAAGAAGAACAGGGATTTTGACATGTTGTTATCTGTTTACATCATGGAAATCGGTGTGTTTGTTAAAAATAATAATTTTAGTATTTTGTTAAATCAATCAAGTTAGTAAATTTCTGAAAAGAGATCAAGTTAAGGTATGAACTATGCAAAAGCACACTTCAGTCTAGAAATAGTTATCACATCAATAAAAAAATATAATCGTACTTATTCTACAACTTAACAGGGAAATGCTGATTAATTAATTCAAACTTAGACTTGGCTTCTTGAAGAGTGCGTTAATACATTAAATGATTTGTTGTTGCATAAAACTTAAGCTGCTTTATTTTTTATAAATATTTCATTTTAATGCTCAAAAGTTCGCATGCTTTTTAAAGGCGAAAATGTTCAATTTTGTAATTACATTTCTCTGTGCCATGTTCTTGGCAAATAAATATCTTATGGTGATATTATCTCTGAAGGTATAACAGCAGAGTATAAATTTTAATATATTACGTATTTAAATACGTTAAATAGACTAGAATTTGATCTTGATGCGATTCAATATCTTTGTTCATATACCTTGTTCATATACATCTCGTTGCTGGGCTCCAGCCTCCTCCATAATAGGAGGGAAATTAACCTTATTAGTATAACCACGCTAATTAGACGTGTTGGTATAGGTTTTTATTTCGAGTTCCCCTTAAGGATATTGTATATTATATAGATTATTATATCCTATAGTGATCTTTTACGATACGCACAGGCAAGAAAGAGGGTGTCGAATTGTGAAGAAGATGATATGTTACCTTTTTCTACTAAAAAGCCGGCACGGGCAACGTTACTTTAAATAAGGGTGTAGTCTTAGGTGACAAAAAACAATAAGAGTTTTCAATTTTATCTAGGTATAACATCATTTAATTTTTTTTATTTCCTATACCTAGCTTACTAACTAAATGAATGGTATAATTACTATAGTTCCAACCTCTCATTAGGCACTCGCGATTCCAAAGCAATTTATGAACTTTAATTAGAACCTTAGTAAGCTATATCTATGGTTCGCTCGTCGAACCGACAATCATTGGGGAAGTAAGGCTTTCGAGCGGTGACTACGAACCGCACGACGCAACGTAGGATGAGCCCCTACTAGGTGGAATGATGACATCTTGAATATCGCAGGGAAACGTTAGATGCAAGCAGCACAAGACCGTTCCAAGTGTCATTCTCGTGGAGCCTGTGTCCAATAGTGGACGTCTTTGGACTGATGGATGGATGGAAGCTATAGCAATAGAAACTATTGATACCTATATATGGTTTGCGAATATGAAACGTTATTTGGCAGCATTGTCATATGAGACAGATGAACGTTAAACCTTCCTAGAATTATAACCTCTTTGAGGAAGATTGAAAAAAAATACCGTATAAAATAAGAAGAACAGTGAATAAAACTGCATAAGTTAATTGAGCACTTTGTAGAATTATTAATAAATAAACTCAGAATTACAGATGGAACGACAATGTATCTCATCTCAGCTTATACAGTTTCTACTGCTGGGCTCGAGCCTCCTCCACAATAGATTGGAAAATGACCTTAGTATACCATGCTGGTCAGACAGGTTGGTTTAGGGTTATGTTTCGAGGTTTTCTTCTCTTGCATAGATGTCATATGCTTATGCATCTCTTAGTCGTTTTTTACTACATCCATGGCCAAGATAGGGAGTGGTGAATTGTATTCTTATTCCGTCACCACACGGAGTAGGATGGTAATTCTACTACAATACACGTTTGGATTTATTTGGCTATTGTGGTATTATTCCCTCTTGAGAGCTCTATGTACTACAAGGGACGTATATGGGGTAATAGAACAAGAATAAGCATTTTCCAACCTGTCTGACCAGCATGATATAGTAAGGTCAATTTACCTCCTATTGTGGACGAGGCTCGAGCCCAACTGTGGGACGTATATGAGATGAAATGATGCTGTTTGGTGAATGATGATGATAATACCTTGAAAGTTATTGCCCAACTGTGGGATATATTTGTAAAAACAAAACCACCGTAATAATACTGCAATAAACATAAATAACATGCCTCTTTATGGCATACAAGTACGAAAAGTACACAAAAAGTGAAAATGTGACATTTCCTTTCCACATTTAGCCACCTAAACCGTTTGCAAACAACATTGAGACCGGGACGAGAGTAAATGAACGAGGGGGGGCCAGCTGGGGGTCCTAAACAAAAGGTGCGATACACCCACCACCCATTGCCACATCGACCCGAACCGAAGGGTGGCCACTAAGGTGACCATGGTTCATGTTTGATTGTATTTTATTTGTATGATATACTAGCTTCTGCTCAGGACTTCATCCGCGTGCTATAGATACTTTGGGTTTTTTTTTGTGGTGGGTTGCAGTCGGCGCGCTCCTCGCACAAGTCCATCCGGGGTGACAGAGGGGCGTAAGCACGCACACCCGCAGCCCACCCGCGCGACACCATCATCGCCTTCGTCGTTGGGCCGACCACCGGAGCAGGGTGACTTGATGTCAGTGGTCGGCCCAACGGAATACCCCCTTTTGGGGTACCCTCCCATCGACTTTCTTCGGTCTTTCCTCATGCAGATACTTTCGACTAACGCTAACTTTAACCTAAAATTTTGTTTACGTAGAAGGTGAAAATATTTTTCAATAATACGATTCTGTCACACATGATTTTTGCGAAAATTTTGCCGTTTTACGCAGCGAAAGCTCTCAAAAAACAAAAAACTCGATTTTGAGACATTCTTCATTGGTGCTTCGCTCCTGTTAGTCTTAGCGTGATGATATATAGCCAGTAGCCTTCCTCGATAAATGGGCTATCTAAGACTGAAAGAATTTTTCAAATCATACCAGTAGTTCCTGAGATTAGCGCGTTCAAACAAACTCTTTAGCTTAATATATTAGTATAGAAGTATAGATTAGCTCTTCCATGTGGCGACGGAGTAAGAATACATTTCACCACCCCCTCTCTTGCTCGTCGGTATCGTAGAAGACGTATCTTGTGCATATACCTATACAAAAGAAGAAAAACTCAAAATAAAACTCTATATCAACCCGCCTGTCCAGCGTGGTAGGTCAATTTCCCTTCCAACATAGAGCTGGCTTGAGCCCAGTAGAAGAACGTGTATGGGAGGATGAATTTAGAATAAATGTCCTTTTAATACAATCATAACTTATTCTTATTTCTTTTTAATACATTGGTCAAATTCAATTCAAATAGGTAGCTTAATATTGAGATTGTTTTTTTTTTATTTTATTTATTATTATAAATTTTATTATTTATTATATGAGTTATTTGCCTGGTAAAATTGTATGGACATAAAATTAAGTTAATACTATCTATTATTATAATTCTCGCTTTAATTTAAACTTTAACTACAATACATATTTGTAAATATAAAATATAATCACACAGATGCGGCAAATACAAGGACCAATCTGTTGGTGGTTAGGGTTCCAACGAGAGGATTATCATTATTATCTTTATCTAATCTATTAACTACTATATATTTACATATATTTTTTTTATTATTGAAATATATTTAGCGCTTAGCGCGTAAGGAAAAAAGGATGAGAATGCGCGTGTACACCGTGACTAAAAACCGAAACCCTTTTTTTTACGGGTCCCTTACGGTCGGTGCACTGCTCGCACCGCTCCGTCCGGGACGACAGAGGGGCGTAAGCACGCATACCCGTAACCCACTCGCGGCATGTCACCTTCATCATTGGACCAACCACCGGAGCAGGGAGACTTGATGTCAGTGGTCGTCCCGACGGAATACCCTTTTGGGAGTAAATCGACCGACGTCCCCCCTCGGGGTCCACCCCAAATCCGTCACCCGCCGAGAGGCCGACCGCGTGAGGAAAGACCGACGTTCTCCCCGAGGTGGGGACATCGGTCGATGGGAGGGTACCCCAAATAGGGGGTATTCCGTCGGGCCGACCACTGATGACAAGTAACCCTGCTCCGGTGGTCGGCCCAACAACGAAGGCGACATGCATCGTGGGTGGGTTGTGGATGTGCGTGCTTACGCCCCTCTGTCACCCCGGACGGAGCGGTGCGAGGAGCGCGCCGACCGCAACCCCCCACAAAAAAAAATCCCTTTATTTCTATTATAAGTGTAGTTTTCTATAAACGTACGTCTTTCTAAAAACGTAGGATAACGTGATGGATAAAATTTTAGATAGATTTCGCGATAGATTTTTGACCTTTTCACGCCAAAAAATTATAACTTATTACGTGCATACGTAACACACAGTTTTATTATTATTATTTTGTATTGGCAAAAAGCTACAAATTAGCTATTAGCGCCAGTATTGAGTTATAATTTTCTTCATTAATTATAGGTTTTCTACGCTATTAGCCTCTTTATATTAACCATAGTCGTTACCATTGATTGAATGCTGACAACCAATTCAATTATTCCTCTAAGAATTTTGGCACAGCATTAAAATGCACGCAATTAGCTATTATATCATAGCATCACTACAATTTAATTATTTCTGATAAATCTATACCAATAAATAAAATTGGAGTGTCTGTTTGTAATGTCAAAATAACAGGCTTTTTTCATGCTCACACGGTTATTTGCACGACACCTATGCCTAAAATAGCGATTAAAAAATTTTTGTCTGTCTGTCTGTCTGTCTGTTTGTTCCGGGTAATCTTCAAAACGGCTGGACCGATTTCAAAAATTCTTTCACCAATGGAAAGCTATAATATCAGGGCGTAAACTAGGCTATATTTTAACCCGGTATTCCCACGGGAACGGGAACTACGCGGGTAAAACGACTATAACCTATAACCGAAGCGAAGCGAGGGCGGATTGCTAGTATTACATAAAATTCTAGCTAAATTACTTATCTAATACTAGCAACCCGCCCTCGCTTCGCTTCAGTCGCCTTACCCGCGTAGTTTCCGTTCCCGTGGGAATACCGGGATAAAATATAGTCTATGTTACTCCCTGATATTATAGTTTTCCAATGGTGAAAGAATTTTTGAAATCGGTTCAGTGGTTTAAGCGTAAAAGCGTAACAAACAAATAAAAAAACAAACAAACATCCTTACTTTTACATTTATAATATTAATAAGGATTACACTATAAAACAGTAATATAATAAATAAAATTTAAAGACGCCGCATAACATTTTGATATTCCCGTCAAAACTTTTCTATTATTATTATATTTTGCAGTTGAGTTTTTTGGTGGCAAGCCATGCAGCAACACACACCGTTCATCCCGGCTACTGGAGGGAGCGGCGATGGAGCCATTAAACCGCCGGGTCCCTCTAGCCTCAAATGAGTGTGCCACTGGGACCTGACATTGTCAGAGGTTGACAAAATAACATTACTATAATTCGGACATAGTACTAAATTGCTAGCGGGGACGTTTCATTCAACTAGGAAATCAAATCAAGACCTCAAGATCGCTAGTCCCAAAAGGTTCCAAAAGTCCCCTTTTACCAAGGAGGTACCCTTGAACTAATTAATTTTATAAATTCAACCTAAGGCATGGTATGCGTTCAGAAAAATTAACAGGATCTTCTCGTCCCATATTTCACAATGTCTTCAAACAAGGGTTTATAACCACTGTGTATTACCAGGGACGACATACGACACTGAAACGTGGTCTCTATATGTCGGTCTCATAAAAAGGCTCAAAGTGCCATGGAGGGGGCAATGCTCAGTATTTCTCTACATCATAAAATCCGGAAAACGGAATTCCGTATAAGAACGGGCGTAACCGACATAGCCCGAAGAATTAGCATGGTCTAAAAGCAAAAGGCCAAATTGCTCGTTAAAACCACAACGGTTGGGGAATAAAGGTTATCGAGTGGCGAAAATGAATCGAATAACGCAGCGTAGGACGACCCCCCTACTAGGTAGACTGAAGACTTCTTGAAAATCACAGGGAATCATTCGATGAAAGCGGCACAGGTCCGTTCCGACTGGCATTTTCCTGGGGAGGCTACCTCCAATAGCGGACGTCTATAGGCCGATGTATAGATTATTATTTTTAATTTTTAAAAAATGTAAAAATAAAACAATTAAATCATTCCATTGTGATTTTAGTATATTAAAATCGGGAATACCAGAAACATCATTATCATTATCTCAGTTCATTATACGTTCCATTGCTGGGCTCGGGCCTTCTCCACAATGGTAGGAAGATTGACCTACTATACCAGGCTGAGCATTTGGTATATGATTTTATTTCGAGTTTTTCCTTGCATAGATGTTATCTGTATATTATTATCTCACCTACCAAGCTCATTTCTAGTGGAGATTGACATCTAATAACGGCGAAAGGTTGAAATGAATATTGTAAGAAATACCATCTGAAAGAAAAGATCTTTATTTGTTTTTACAGTTTAATAAAAAATCTCAAAAAAAAAAGGAAAATCACAATGGAATTGGGCTCAACTTATGGCTGGGAATATGAGCGCACGCCTGCCGTTGATATTCCCAAGCCAAAAGTAGCCTAATATGTATATTAAAACAAAAGTCCCTAAAAAAAAAATCATCATCATTTTATCTCATATACGTCCCACTATTGGGCTTGAGCCTCCTCCACAATAGAAGCGGAATTGACTTT
Source organism: Lymantria dispar (assembly GCA_032191425.1). Classification (NCBI taxonomy): domain Eukaryota; kingdom Metazoa; phylum Arthropoda; class Insecta; order Lepidoptera; family Erebidae; genus Lymantria; species Lymantria dispar. The sequence goes on along the minus strand of CM063460.1, from coordinate 9,087,120 downwards.
ACTATACCATGCTGGTCATACGGGTTGGTATAGGGTTTTATTTCGAATTTTCCTTCACTTGCATAGATGTTATATGTATATTGTATCCCTTAGTCGTCCTTTACGACGCCCATGGGTAAGAGAGGGAGTGGTGAATTGTAGTCTTACTCCGTCACCACACGAAAAATAAATAAAGAATATTCTAGAATCAAATAAATGATGCGGACACTATTCGGCCGGGGTGGTTGTGCTTTTTCGCAACGCGTGTCACTTGTGCGGAGGGCGGCCGACACTGCGGGCGTCGGGATCGTGCGTCCGGGCGCCGTTGCCTTGGCAACGACACCGCGACACCCTAAACCACCCAACAACACCCCACAAACTCCCCCCTAGACAAGGCAAAACCACCCTTATAAACAACTACATACGAACCATTGCTCACTTATATACTAGACACATAAGGGGTCGACTACATAAGACAGTACGGTCAGGCGATGTAAATAACGCGAGATAACTTGAGAGGGTCTAATGGAATATGGAATCGTGTTTTGGAAAGTGCCCCGGAGAGAATGTTCTGGGTTGTTAGCTCACGATAAGGGCCTTCATCCATGTTAAGTGAAAGTCGATATGGGGATTAAGTTTGCGCACGTCTCATGTACCTACTCTATGAAATGATTTCGGTTTTATTACTTAGCTGTTTATTTGCATGATATTTGGGATCGATTTGAATTTTTAATTTCACAGTTGTAACGTAAAACTAATGGTTTACTTTCTTTTTATTATTTTGTATTAGCAATCAGATACTAATACGAACTCATTGTTGGCAGTTACAATTTTCTTCATATCTTTTTGTTGTTGTTTATCAGTAAGCCAAATCGTCACTTTCAACAGTGCTATAACTGTTTATGGTATTTTCTAAGAATTTCGGTGAAACACGAATATCCCTGTAAAGTACTTTTATAATCTATTAACTACACTCTAGCAGTTTCTTTGCAATTACATTGCCTTCAAAAAATATCGTTAAAATGATTTAAACATTATAATATTAAATATAAAAAGACTAGTGCATGACGCTTTCACTTTCTTGCCAAAACACATTGCTTTAATGGCTATAGCGGCTTAAGGCTGCTACCGTTTTGTCAAAGACCATTAAATCAGAAATTTTCTCATTTCAAACATTTCTGATTTTCACGCCATTACTAAACATTTGAAACGAAACAACTTTAACGGATTTTATCGCGTTTGTATTTGATTTTTGGTGTCTCAACGTTTCGAAAACTTTCCAGCGTTCTCAGTTAGGGCGCCTTCAAATTTGCCGCAAAGTGCCGAGCGCTGCAGACGCGCTGCCGCCGCGCTGCTGTCGCTAAGTTTGAGAATCATAGTGTAGTACATAGTTTCACGATGGACTCTGACGAAGATACTCTGCTCTATTTGTATAAAAACATACGTGCGCGCATCACTAGTCGACCGATGAACTGATGCGTGGCCGCAGCGCGGGTGCAGCGCTGCAATGTTTTTTTTTTTTTTCTTTTTTTTGTTTTGTTGATTTAGCTGTTGGTCGCAGATGACCTTGACAGCTTAACGCGAGCAATGGGCGAGCGGAAGGCTCTCAACCCGGTAAGCAGCGCTGCAACCGCGCGTTGTTTATTTATATAGATTTATAAAGTAGCGCGGCACTTTGCGGCAAATTTGAAGGCGCCCTCAGTCCTCCCGTGACCATAAACACATCAAAGGGTTCGAAACGTCAGGAAATCATAAATCTAATACAAATGCGATAAAGTCCGTAAAACTGGTTATATTTCAAATTAGAAATTATGTTAGTTATCCTTATAGTTATCCGTATAGTTACCCAATTTATCACCACTCCTTATCTTCCCGTGGACCTAACCAGCGGATGGTAGTGTAAATGGGCAGTAATACTCTCCCTCTTTTTATAGTAGGTTATTGTTAGGTTAGGTGAAAGTTATGAGCCACCGGGACGGCCACGGGTTTCAAGGAGTCTGTATCAATGGTCAGCCAAATGGTGATGAGGAGGGAACACTGTGGGTTATAAGGCTGAGTGCCATCTTTTCTTCGCCCCAGACATTACGGTCGGAGTGTATCCATACCATAGACTGCAAAGAAGACGATCGTGTTGTTAGTGGCTAATGAGTAAATAGCAGACCTGATGATGTAATACTGTCGCTCCCAAGAGCGTATGAGGTCCAATACCTTTGCTACCGTGTAAAAAGCGAAGGGAATGTAAATACGTGTAATAAGGTTGGGTGATATTAAAGCAACAAAACCCATCACACGCAAACACCCTCAGAAAGATGGGCTTCTGACTTTGTTGCTCACCGAACGAAGTGCAGTAACAAATTTCTACTACTCAGACATCGATTATCTGCGAGAGTGTGGTATTATACCGGACGGACTGGTCCCTGGCTGTAGATAGAAGATCATCAACAGTATGGTCCTACGTTGCATGAAATACTTTGTAAGATTCCTAATTTATCTCTTTGCAGTATTTACGAAAATGAATATAGTAATATATACGTCAGCGGGATGCATTAGAGGAAATACTCGAAATCCAAATCGATTGGTACTAGAAGAGGTGCCGAAAAGTAGTCGAATGCAAAAAAATTGTTACGTGATGTGCAGAAATATTTATAATAACATCCCAGAAAAAATTAGATTACTGGTACTAAGTTCTTTTAAGTTAACTCTAAAAAAGTGGCTCTTAGAAAAGGCATTTTACTCAATTGATGAATTTTTGACGTATAAAGAGTAAGTAGTATGGAATGAGGCATGTAGTTTAAAAATAGTTTTTAAGTATTTATAGTTATGCTATTATTTTAATGGCCAAATAGGTGATCTAATTTCAAATATTTCTTAAAACCATGTACACCCTATTATTGAGCAAATAAAAATTTGAATTTGAATTTGATTCTTGGTATAATTTGTATCTGTTAATAGGATGTTTGTTGCCCGCAATATAAGAATTATTGCTTTAATGCAGTCTTTAAACGTAAAATATTGAATAAAACCTATATTATTACCACCTTTTAAGTAATGATTCCTGATGTTTACGAGAGTATTACATATTGCTACTAAAAATATTTTACGGATTTTATCGCGTTTGTATTTGATTTTTAATTGGCCGACGTTTCGAACACAGCGTTTATAGCGTTTATGGCCTATCCGACCTTTTAATTAAATTAATGCTAAGTAATTAACTTTTAAGTATCTTTTGGTCATCAACTAGAAGATATTTACTGTAGTATATATACTATAATATAAATATACATACAACTAGAAGATATTCTTTCGGTTATCAATAGATAATAATTTAAAATTAAAAAAGAAATCGACTGCAGCCGTTTTCTCATGAATGCCATTGTCAGAATCGGACCAAAGTGAAAAAAAAACCACACGGAAAGCAATCATATAAAAAAAAAATCTAAATCGGTTCACCCAGTCGAAAGTTACAAGGTAACAAACATAAAAAATGATAATAATTTTATGTTTGTTACCTCATAATTGAGAACCTTCTCCTTTTTTGAAGTTGGTTAGGAACAGCTGCCTATGCATATACACCTGCGCCTGATGCCGCCCTAGCCGAGGCCGCGGGTGACCGGACCGGAGATTTTAGTCCGTCACCCGCAGAGAGGCTGACCGCGCGACGGCGACCGACGACGTCCCGGGACAGGGACGTCGAAAGGTGAGGGTACCCGAAAGGGTATTCCGTTGGGCCTACCACTGATGACAAGTCACCCTACTCCTCCGGTGGTCGTCCCAACAAGGAGTACGACGGGGGTACGGATGGGTTATGGGCCCGCGCGCCGTCCTTTCGTCGCCCCAGACGGAATGGACCGCCCATAAAAAAAAACTCTGATTCTGCTTTTGGCAGTTGTCACGACTCCTCCGGGAACGTGTCTTATAGAATATTCTTAAACTCTAAATTTCTCGAAATTTGTTTATTTATTTATTGTGTCCAGCCAACAAACAGTATTATGAGCTAATTTACAAGAGTAATAAAATGAATAACGCTGTCACCAATTAAGTTCCTAACAAATGTAAATTAAGAAATTAATAAATAATGAGTTTTTTTTTTAATTATATAAAACTGAACATTAGAAAATAAATCCATAAAATTACATACAATTAAACATTATTAATAATATAATATAATAAGAGTGGTAGGACCACACTGTCGACAGTTATCTGTCTACAGCCGCGGGCCGGTCCGTCCGGGGTAGTACCACACTCACGCAGAAAATCGACATCTGAGTAGTAGCAATTAGTTACTGCGCTTCGTTCGGTGAGCGAGAGAGCCGGGAGCCCAACTTTCTGAGGGTGTTTGCGTGTGGAGAGTTTTGGTGGTGCCCTTGGTGTCACCGAGCCTCGATGCACGCATTAGCACTCCCTTCACTTTCTTCGCGGTGGGCAGCGGCCTTGTAAGGGTCCATGAGCGGCAGCAACACTTACCATCGGGTGTACTGTTTGCTCGTTTGCCACCGTTGGCAATAAAAAAAAAATTATATTCTTATCCGTGTGGTGACAGAGTAAGAATACAATTCACCACCCCCTGTTTTGCCCGTGTGTGTCGTACAAGTCGGCTAATGGATATAAAATGCGTATAATATCTATGCAAGAAAAGGGAAACAAAACCCTATACTAACACTTCTTACCAGCCTGGTATAGTAGGTCAATGTCCCTCCCTTAGTGATGGAGGCCTGAGCCCAACAGTGGAACGTGTATGGGTTAAGATGATAATGATGGTGATGACAGAATATTCTTAAACTGTTGACCTCCTACAAAAGAATATTACCTACTTGTTATAGGAAGTAGTCGATGGATTTACATACTAATATGGACTGAAAGAAGAAGAAGAAGAAGAACGAGTTAAGAACCAAAGTCTATGAGCATTTTATGCAGGTTGGATTTCCACAAACAAATCCACAAATAAAATTGAACTGTCGGTTTGTAATATCAAAATATTAACTTTTTTCATGCTGACACGGTTATTGGCACGATACCTATGTTTAAAAACAGGTTTAAACATTTTTGTCTGTTTGTCCGTTTGATCCGGATATTATTCAAAACGGCTGGACCAATTTCGATTTCAGGCACCGGTGGCAAGCGTATCAGCATGATTCACCTAGATCTGGAGCCCGTACCTACCACTCTGTCACCTTCTTCCGCGAGACTATTGCCTCACAGAAGACGGTGGCCATGTATCAGTTTCTGACGCTGTCCAGCATCATTCTACAGTATCATGCTATATTGTATTTGTAGGATTTGCAGAATACTATTTTAAAACTAGCAATCCGCCCTCACTTCGCTTCGGTTTCAGTCGCTTTACCCGCGTAATTCCCGTTCCCGTGGGAATACCATAAAATAGCAAAAGTTACTCTTAAAGTTAGTTATATAGACAGCTACTTGGTAGTAAAATATTATCAAAATCCGCCCATCCGTTTTGAAGATTAGCTCAAACAGACAGACAAAAATTTTTAAACTAGTTTTCAGGCATAGGTATCGCGCAAATAACCATATCAGCATAAAAAGGTAAATTTTTTTGACCTTACAAACAGACACTTCAATTTTAGTTATTTGTATAGATAGGCCTACAAGTTCTTCTAATACCAACCCTTTCCTTATTCAAATTGCCATGTTCCTTTTCCAATAAGTGAATTATCATCATCACAGCTCAGACGCACCCCATTACTGGCCTCGAGCCTCCTTCAAAATAGAAGGGAATTTGACCGGCCATACCATGTTGGTCATACGGGTTTTAGCGTTTTATTTCGAGTTTACCTTCTCTTTCATAGATCTTATCTACAAATTGTAATCCCTTTGTCGTCTTTTACGAGACCCACTAGCAAGATGGGAGGTGGTGAATTGTATTCTTACTCCGTCACCACACGGAACGTGTTAAATAAATATAAAACCTAAAAATAGTTTTACCTATGTCTGTTTTAGACTTTAAAACCACCCAACCGATATGCCCAAAACCGGTTTCATTTACCTGTAGGGGAAGTCCGGGCAAAGCGGACACCTTAATGTTTGATGGGCTATAGTTAGATAACCAATGGGCATATAAATAAAACAAATGTTCAATGACAATAAACATTTATTAAAGTTTTTAATATAATTAACAAAAATTGCTTAATAGCAGTGCCTTAATTTTAATTGTCAATAATATTGCAACATATACCAGTATCCACTTTGCCCCATAGGTCGGGCAAAGTGGATAGGATGATAGGACAAAGTGAACATAAATACTTAGCCTAATTTTAAACTTATCAATGCAGATATAACAAAGAAATAAGCCTTCATAATCATTCGTAAATAATATTTTTGTGACTCCATTGCTTACATTTATCATATTGGATCCAATTTTAGTTATCTCTATGTAGTTCTCCCCAAAATAATAGCTTATACACTGTTCTTCTTTGTTTTCCTTACCGCTATTCTTACTCTTATCTTTAACAATTATATTTTTGGTGGTTTTAGTATTTTGATTTTTTTTGTCGCAGTATTTAAATTTATATTCATGTTTTTCATTGCTTGGCAAAGCGAATACTCTATTCATTTCATTCAACCTAAGCTAAAACCAAATGAAGTGACGACAAAGTATTTGTTCTCTCAGAATAAATACCTGAAAATATGCACTTAAAGGACATAATCATTCTAAACAATATGTTTAACTTTTATATGAGTTGTTAAAAGTATTACGTACCTTGAAAAGTAATAAGAAAACTTAAATATTTGGATTTTTCGATTTTTCTCTGGAACGCAATGCGATCTTGCGCTAGCTTTGTTTGCCCACGAATGCGGATGAGGGAGAGGGTGTAAAGGCGCGAGGCGTGCGTATTCCGACATGTTCTTGACGAGAAATAAAGGGTATTCACTTTGCCTGGTCTATCCACTATACCCGGACTTCCCCTACCTAATGTCACCTTACCCGAGGGTGCCTGGACTGGGGAATTATCCAGACGGCTCTTTCGTTAGAGCGAGTTGGTACCTGAAATGGTAAACTGTAGAGCTGGCCACAGACGACAAGGAATCGGTAACAGTAGTCAGCCCAATAGCGATGGAGAGTGAGTCCAGTCCGTCAGTCATCAGTCCTGATGGAGGGGACCGCACGCCGACGATTCGTCGCCCTGGACAAATTTGAGAGGTGTGTGATTGGAAGGATTGGCGGGGTGTGTACAGACCATACTCTACCACAAAAAGGGGAAGAGATTATCCAAGGACAAAAAAACACTTTTAAAAAGAAATACATTTTACTTAAATTTTAATTTTACGAAGGAAAACTGCCATTGATACTTGATGATATGAACGTATATAATCATACTTCAACCGACTGCGACTTATATTTGTACATGTATCTTTGTACGTAAATTTTTGTACATGTATTTTTGTACGTGTATTTTTGTACATGTATATTTGTACGTGTATTTTTGTACATGTATATTTGTTTGGAAGCTAGAATGGATACCATCGTTCCACTTTCATTACGCTACGTAGTTTCTCAATATAATTTTATCCAGGCCTTCTGCAGTTGTTGTCTGAAACATAAAAAAATCTAATTTATCTTTCTCAAAATACTTAAATGTTACAAATAAAATGGCATAGCAGTTTCAATACAGATCGACCATACCAAGCGTCACAGGTTCGATTCCTACGCAAGATCATACTTTTTGTGATCAACAAATTACTGTTTTAAATATGTGTAAATTTGAGACTGTTAATTACTTGTTTATAGCGTCCCTCGCATCCTTAGTACTGGCTGTTATCGTTATTAAAAAAAAACTACCAGCACCCTGCGGTTTCACCCGCAGTGCCTTTTCCCGTAGGAATATGGGGATAAATTAGAACCTATGTGTTATTCTGATATGTAAGTTATAATTTTGTGAATTTCACCAGAATTTTTGTTTCATCAAAATTCATTCAGTAGTTTTTGCGTGAAAGAGCAACAAACATCTTCACATCCTTACGCGTTTATAATATTAGTAGGATAGCAATTTGAAATCTAAAGTAGGAGACTTGCCTTTCTAATGTCGAGAAGGAACCCAAAGACACCGAACGAAAAAAAGGCCTAAACAAATGCTATCAGCATCTCAGCTCAATTACTTCCCACGGTTGGGCTCGAGCCTCTTCCACAATAGGAGGGAAATTTACCTCACTATACCATACTGGTCTGACAGGTATAGAGTTTTGTTTTAAGTTTTCCTTCTCTTGCATACCTGTTATATGCCTTAGTATTACATCTCTCAGTCGTCTTTTACGACATCCACGGGCAAGATAGGAAGTGGCGAATTATATTTTTAGTCCGTCATCACATAGATAAAGTGTTACCTACTCAATTTTTTATTATAAGTACTGATTATTTCACAACATAAAAGCCCGAAGACATACGTTTCTTCGAAACTATACTATAATAATTTTTAACTGTAATTAAAAAACATCTCGATAATAAGAATAGCATCATATACGTTCCACTGGTTTCAGCGTTAAAATGCCATAAAAAGACACACGGAGACGCCAAATTCATGACCCAATTTTTGCGTCGGCGGTTAAAAAGAGGAATAATAAAAAAGGTTCCAACTCACTAATATTATAAATGCGAAAGTAAGTTTGTTTGTTTGTTACGCTTTCACGCTTAAACTACCAAACCGATTTTAAAAATTTTTTTACCAATAGAAAGCTGTAATATCAGGGAATAACATAGGATATATTTTATCGCGACATACCCACGGGAAGCCGAAGCGAAGCGAGGGCGGGTTGCTAGAATAATAAAAGAGTTCCAACTCACCGTGGTCATCTTGTCCGCTTCAAATTCTCGCACGTGTATACATGTTCTGCCAACATTGTCTGTCTGTGTGTGTGTCATCACATTACCATCTATTGTTATCATAGACTTTAGCTACAAACATATCAAGTAACCATTGTAAATAAAACTATTTTACGAATTTCATCGGGGTTGTATTTGAATTTTTTATTGCCCGACGTTTCGAACACTTTGCAATATGGTCACGGGCGGACTAACCATGAACTCTATAAAGTGTGTGAAACGTCGAGCAATCTATACCAATAAATAAAATTGGAGTGTCTGTTTGTAATGTCAAAATAATAAGCTTTTTTCATGCTCACACGGTTATTTGCACGACACCTATGCCTAAAATAGCAATTAAAAAATTTTTGTCTGTCTGTCTGTTTGTTCCGGGTAATCTTCAAAACGGCTGGACCTATTTCAAAAATTCTTTCACCAATGGAAAGCTATAATATCAGGGCGTAAACTAGGCTATATTTTATCCCGGTATTCCCACGGGAACGGGAACTACGCGGGTAAAACGACTATAACCTATAACCGAAGCGAAGCGAGGGCGGATTGCTAGTCAATAATAAATAAAAACGCAAAAAAATCCGTAAAGTAGTTTTATTAACAATGTGTGTGTTTTATTAACAAATACTCGCGTAAACATCACAAATCATTATATCAAGTAATCATTTAAAATTAAATCCGTATACTAACGGAGTAAGAATATAATTTACTACCCCTTTTTCTACCCGTGAGTATTGAAAAGGACGACTATGGGAGCTCGCTATTAGCTAATATGGAAATAACATCTATGCAAGAGAAGAAAAATTCAAAATTAAATCCTATTCCAACAAGTCTAACGAGCGCAGTATAGTACCTAGGTCATTTTTAAATATATTTTGCAGTTTTTTTTTTCGTGGGTTGCGGTCGGCACACTCGACCTCGGTCTTTCCTCACGCGGTCAGCCTCTCGGCGGGTGACGGACTAATTCCCCGGTCATGTCACCCGCGGCCTCGGCAAGGGCAGCATGAATTTTTCGGTATCCTAGTAGTACCTAGAGACGTTTGACTCCTCCCCCAAATGTCTGCACTGGATGAGATAAAAATAAAATGTGACAAATGGCAACACAAGAAACTCATGTTTGAGAACAAACATCGATGTTTTTTTTTTGGAAGTCTATGTGATAAGCATTTATTTGTTGTTTTTTTAATTAAATCTTTTTCGTTCTCTTACACAGATGTTATGTGCATATTATATTCCTTAATCGTCTTTTACAACATCTACAGGCAAGATAGGAAATTGTGAATTGTATTCTTACTCCGCCACCACGCGGAATAGTAGGTTATTCTATTGTACATTTTTTATTAGAAAGGTTTTACCAAAATTTTAAATTACCTTTTCGCCGTCTGGCCGGATCTCATCAAACTCGACGCCTGAAATGAATTCGATGGTTGAACTGGCCAATGGTGATGTAAACTCGAATTTATAACTACCGTCCTCATTCAGGCTCAATCGGACTGTCTGTTTCAGTGTCAATGCTACTTTACGGGCAAAGTAACCCAAACCTATATAAAAACATATCTTTGAGACACCTTTATTTCATCATCACCATCATTTTACTGCATACACGTCCCACTGTTGGGCTCGAGCCTCCTCCACAATATCAGGGAATATTTAATCCCTTAGTCGTCTTTTACGATATCCACGAGTTAATTGTATTCTTACTCCGTCACCACATGAAAAACCTTTATTTAAATTTCTAATAATATTTGAATAACAGAGTTTAGGACTGATTTTTTTGATAAATCATAAAAAATTAATAAAAAGGGCGAACCATAATCAGTGGCGTAGCAAGGCGAGGGCGGAGGGGCGGACCGCCCCGGGCGCCACTATTAGAAGGGCGGCAAAATTTGAAGAAAAATATTTTATGCGGACACTTTTTTATTTTTTTACGGTCGGCGCACTCCTCGCACCACTCCGTCCAGGGCGCCATAGGGGCATAAACACGCACACCCGTAACCCATGACCATGACGGACTAAATCCCCGGTCCAGTCACTCGCCGGCCTTGACTGGGGTGACATGAGGCGCAGGTAGTCGCGCCTACGCCGCCCCAGTCACCGGCGGCGGTTCGCGTCGTCGAGGAGACGCTCCTCGCGCACGCGCTCCGCCGCCCCCTTCCGCGAGACCAGCACCCAGCACCGAACACAAACTCACAAACCTCGAGCTTATACTGCGCCGTGTCCTCGTCGCAATCGCAGTGGTGGCAGGACGATGTACTCTCCCTCCTAACGACCGTGTACAGGTATTTGGCGATGCATCCCTGCCACGTCAAAACCTGCTCCAGTCGGAAGGAGAGCACCCCGTGCCACCGTTTTAACCACTGCATCAACACCGGCTGGAAGGCCTCCATGGTCCGCACACCGAACCGAGGCATCTCCAGCCGGACTGCCCAACGGGTAATGACGTCTCAGCGGGTGTCGACGCGCCAGGCGCTGAGCTCCCTCAAAGAGATCACACCGCCCTCCACTCGCACCCCCGACACCCGCTGATACAAACCGGCGAGCAGTTCCGCCTCCAGCTCCCACGGGGAAGTCCCAGCCAACAGGCACGCTGCCTCCGTCGATACCGTGCGGTATCCACGTTTGGCCCTGGCCGCCATGGCCCTTTGTGGTCGCTACAGTAGAGCCCTGAGTCGGACGATCAGCTACCCCACCCACACCGACGCGCCATACAGGGCCATCGACCAGATGACCCTCGCGTACAGCCGTCGACACGTAGTGCTCGGTCCGCCCACGTTCGGCATATGCCACGATAGGGCGGACGCCGCGCCGATGAACCGTAGAGCAATCCTGCGGCAATGCTCTCGGAACCACCAATGCCCGTCGAACACCAGGCCCAAATACTTCATATGCGCCCGGATGCTGATATCAACCGAATTGGCGGTGATCGAGACGTCGATGGGAGGGTCCATGCGGGGCCTTTGGAACAGGATGGCCTCCATCTTGTCCAGGGCTACCCTCACCCCAACGCCCCGATCCGCCTGACGATCTCTTTGGTGCCTAGAGTCGCCAAGCTTGCCGCCTCCTCTAGCGTCCCACCACGGGCTGTGACGAGCCCGCCAAATCACGCCCAACCCAGGCGGGAGGCTCCCCCTCCAACGCCCAATCGTACCCGATGGTTACACAGGGTGGGTCCAAGGACCGAATAAATGATTTCGCTGCGCATAAGTCGCATAAAGTAGAGTTTTAGACTGTTTAGACTTTATTAAACATTAATTTTATAGTGTAAATTATTGTGGTCGGCCCAACAACGAAGGCGACGTGCACGTGGGTGGGTTGCGGGTGTGTGTGCTTACGTCCCTCTGTCGCCCCGGACGGAGTGGTGCGAGGAGCGCGCCGACCGCAACCCACCCGAAAAAAATAAATAAATAAAATAGTGTAAATTATTAAAGTCATGTTACTTACACACGTACTTACATAGTTTTGAAATAAATATTTTTCACTCAATTCTTTCATTTCGTTACGTTTTTTCTTACCAACACCAACAATTATTATTTTTACGATGTCAAAAGGGCGGCAAATTATAACTCTGCCCTGGGCGACAGTGACACACGCTACGCCACTGACCATAATCGAACTGCGGCTATGTGACCAAGGGACCGTTCGATGCTCAAGTAAAGAAAGAAAAAAAAAGAAAAATCATTTATCCTCTTCCCGTTAAATCTAATAAAAAACACAAACAATTAATTAAAAGGTCTTCTTACATAAAATAATTTAATTTTAACGTAGAACAAAAAAGGCTATTGGCTCAGCTCGAGCTACTTCTTCTTAAAGAAATAGCTCTGGTATTCTGCCAACACCTGGAGGACGTGAGCTTGTATATTTTTGACAGCAATGGCTAAATTAACTTTATACTCTAATTTTATTTTATCTATTTATATTTATCAACGAGATATAAGGCGAGAGAGCCAGAAGCCCAACTTCTGAGGGTGTTTGCGTGTGGTAGGTTTTGGTGATGCCTTTAGTTTCACCGAACCTCATTGCAAGCATTCACACTCCCTTCACTTTCTTCACGGTAGGCAGCGACCTTGCAAAGGTCCATGAGTGGCAGCAACACTTACCATCAGGTGTACTGTTTACTAATTTGTCACCACTAGCAATAAAAAAAATATTCTACAAATGAAACCTAATTAGAGCAATTTATTTCCCCTGAATTCTCTTGTAGGTACTAAATATTGTGGAAATTATTAGATAAGGCGTTTGTTTATTTATTTGAATGCGCTTATCTCAGGCACTACCAGTTGCGAGTCCAAAATTAATGTATTAGATATAGAGAAATTATATCTTATACAATACGATTTGTCCTATAGGAAAAAGTATATCCAATAGGATATATGAGGCAACCATAAATAGAATTGTTGCAATGTCTGTAAATGTTTACAAATCGGGCAAAAATATGTATGTATATAAAAACATATAATGGCCGACAAAAGATATATGCGCACACTTAGACGCTGCGCACACTTGACCCACATTTTTTTTTTTTTTTTTGCGTGGGCTGCGGTCCTCGCACTCCTCGCACCACTCCGTCCGGGGCGACAGAGGGGCGTAAGCGCGCACACCCGCAACCCACCCGAACACCACGTCGACTTCGTCGTTGGGCCGACCACCGGAGCAGGGTTACTTGTCATCAGTGGTCGGCCCGACGGAATACCCCCTAGTGGGGTACCCTCCCATCGACCGACGTCCCCTCCTCGAGGAGGACATCGGTCTTTCCTCACGCGGTCAGCCTCTCAGCGGGTGACGGACTAATTCCCCGGTAACGTCACCCGCGGCCTCGGCTAGAGCGCCATGACGCGTAGGTAGTCGCGCCGCCCCAGTCACCGGCGGCGGGTCGCTTCGTCGAGGCTGCGCTCCTCGCGCGCGCGACCCGCCGCCTCCTTCTACGAGATCACTGCCTCGCAGAAGGCTGCGACAGCGTCCCAGTTCCTGACGCTGCAGAGCATCGTCCTAGAGTCATCGTCAGGTCGGCACCGATGATTGCGAAGAGTTCACGACGCTGCCCTGCCCAGGCGGCACAAGCCTCGAGCGTATGCTGCGCCGTGTCCTCGTCGCAATCGCAATGGTGGCATGACGGTGTGCTCTCCCTCCTAGCGACTGTGTACAGATACTTGCCGAAGCATCCATGCCCCGTCAAGACCTGCACCAGTCGGAAGGAAAGCACCCCGTGCCACCGTTTTAGCCACTGCATCAGCACCGGCCGGAAGGCCTCCATGAATACTTGACCCACATGACTCTAATTCACCACCCCCTTTCTTGCCCGTGGGTATCGTAAAAGACGCCTGAGGGATATAATATGCATATAACATAAAGCTCGAAATAAAACCCTATATAAACCCGCTTGACCAGCGTGGTATAATAGGTCAATTTCTCACCCAATATAGAGAAGGCTCGAGCCCAATAGTGGGACATATATGAGCTGTGATCATGATGATTATTCTTCTTAATAAATTTCTTGACATTAAGATTTCTAAGACTTACCAATAAATATAAAGTAATCCTCGAGATTTTTCGAATCAACTAACACATAGCTTTTATCAAGAAACTCGTCCATATCCAACGGCACACGACTGCACAATGTGATAGGTAGTATTTATCTATGACTGATAACTTATCACTTTGTTATCAATGTTCAATTTATGTCACAATTTATATTGTTTTCAACGGGATATAACTAAATTAACATATTCCAACAACTAAACACTATGACCAGTGTGTGTTACCAGTGATAACTTACGGCACGGAAACATCGTCCCTAAATGTAGGCCACATAACAAGGCTCAAAATCGCTCAGCGTGCTATGGAGCGGGCTATGCTCGGGATTTCTCTGCGGGATAGATTCCGGGATACGGAAATCCGCAGAAGAACGGTTGTAACCGACAAAGCACGAAGAATAAGCACGCTGAAGTGGCAATGGGCAGGCCACATCGCTCAACGAACCGACAACCGCTGGGGAAGAAAGTGGCGACCACGTATCGGACGACGCAGTATAGGACACCCACACTAGGTGGACCTACGACCTGGTGAAAGTTGCTGGGCGTCGTTGGATGCAGGCGGCACAAGACCGCACTTTGTGGCATAATATGAGGGAGGCCTACGTCCAGGAGTTGACGGCGATAGGCTGAAATGATGATGATGATAAACATATTCCTATAAATATATTTCGTGTGGTGACGGAGTAAGAATACAATTCACCAACCTCTCTCTTGCCCGTGGGTGTCGTAGAAGACGACTAAGGGATATAATATGCGTACAATATCTATGCAAAAAAAGGAAAACCGAAACAAAACCCTATACCAACAGCGTGGTATAGTAGATCAATTTCCTTCTCATAGCGGAGGAGGAACGAACCCTACAGTATATGGGCTGTGATGATGATGATGATGATGAATATATTCCTATCGATGCATAACTGCTTCAGACTGACTAGTTTCCAGGTGGACTGGCTGGGGATTAGTCCGCCACCCGCAGAGAAGCCTTGTTGCCGGGGCGTCGAATGAACCGCTACCCGAAAGGGTAACCCATCGGGCCGGACACGGATGTCAAGGAAGGCCTAACGGCGTTGGGAAGGGAATACAGTAGGTTATGGGGCCGCATACCGCTCATCCGTTGCCCCGAGTAATTTGAGCGTGGTGTATTCACAGTCTACCACAAAAAAATGGTGACGAGTGAGAGAAAATTATAGTCGAAGATTGCAAATTTTCTGCGTTCACGTCGATTTAATCAAAATGTCGTTATCATAATCACAGCATATACATACCACTATTAAACTGGAGCCTCCTCCAGAATTGGAGGGAAATTGACCTACCAGGCTGGTCAGACATGTTGGTATTTTTTTTTTTTGGGTGGGCTATGGTAAGCGTACGCGCGGTCCTGCCCGGCCGGGGCGATGACAGGACGGCGCGCGGGCCCATAACCCACCCGTACCCACGTCACCTCGTTGTTTGTTGGGCCGGCCACCGGAGCAGATGTGACTTGTCATCAGTGGTAGGCCCGACGGAATACCCTTTCGGGTAACCTCACGTCTCGACGTACTGGGACGTCGGTCGCCATCGCGCGGTCAGCCTCTCTGCGGGTGATGGACAATTTCCCGGTCCAATCACCCGCGGCCTCGGCTAGGGCGGCATTAGGCGCAGATACTCGCGCCTGCGCCGCCCCAATCGCTGGCGGCGGAACGTGTCGCCGAATAAGAGCTCTACTCGCACACGATCCGCTGCCTCCTTCCGTGAGATTACGGCCTCACAGAAGGCGGCGACCGCGTCCCAGTTCCTGACGCTGTCGAGCATCTCCCTGGCGATGGTCGGCAGCGCCAGGTCGGCACCGATAATCGCGACGAGTTCACGGCGCTCCCTTTCCCACGCAGCACACTCCTCGAGCGTGTGCTGCGCCGTGTCCTCGTCGCAACTGCAGCGGTGGGAGGACGGTGTGCTCTCCTTCCTGACAATCTTGTGCAGGTACTTCCCAAAACACCCGTGCCCCGTCAGCACCTGCACAAGTCGGAAGGAAAGCACCCCGTGCGTCCGCTCCAACTACTCCATCAGCACCGGCCGGAAGGCCTCGACGGTCTTGACACCGTACCGAGGACTCTCCAGCCGGACTGCCCAACGGGCAATGACTCCTCGGCGGGCGTCGACCCGCCAGGCGGTGATCTCCTGCAAGGAGACCATACCGCCGCGGGCGTGCGTCTCCGACACCCGCCGATAAATGTCGGCGAGCATCTCCGCCTCCAGGTCCCACGGGGGAGTTCCGGGCAGGAGGCACGCTGCCTCCGTCGCCACGGTGCGGTAACCCCGTATGGCCCTGATCGCCATGACCCTCTGTGGTCGCCACAGGAGGGCCCTAAGACAAACGGTCAGGGACCCCGCCCACACCGGTGCGCCATACAGGGCCATCGACCGGATCATCCCCGTGTACAGCTGTCGGCACGTAGCACTGGGTCCACCCACATTCGGCATCAGCCGCGAAAGGGCGGACGCCGCGCCGACAAGCCGGGGAACAAGTCGATGGAGATGCTCCCGGAACCAAAAATGCCCGTCGAGCACCAGGCCCAAGTACTTCATGTGGGCCTGGATGCTGATGGTGACCGACTTCACGGTGATCGAAGCGCCGGCGGGAGGCCCGGCGGTACGGAGGCCATGGAACAAAAGGGCCTCCGTCTTTTCCAGGGCTACCCTCAACCCCAGCTCTTCGATCCGCCTGACAATCTCCTCGGTGCCGAGAGTTGCCAGGCATGCCGCCTCCTCTAGCGTCCCACCCCGGACTGTGACGAGTATATCGTCGGCGTAGCAAATTACGCCCAGCCCGGGTGGGAGACTTCCTCTCAACGCCCAGTCGTAGCCGATGTTCCACAGGGTCGGACCCAGAACCGACCCCTATGGGACACCGCACGTCATGGGCGTTCGCACAACGTCCCCTACTCGGTCAACGTAGAGGACGCTGCGCCCCTCCAAGTAGCAGACATGTTGGTATAGAGTGTTATTTCGAAATTGCCCTTTCATGCATCATATGTTATACGTATATTATATCTGTTAGTCGCCTTTTAAGACATCCACGGGCAAGAAAATTTCTCTCTTTCTCCGCTCTCTTACATATTGTCAAATTTATACATCGTTTGAATATAATACAATATCTACCACCGGATCGGTCGGAACGCGGCCGCCGCGCGCCAACCCTTCGTCGTCCCCGATGGAGCTGGACGTCTTGTGTGCTGACACAGCTCATCCCAAAAAAAAGGCTAACTACAAGAGGTCGATAGATACCCGAAACAATAACCTTCCGGGCCAAGGTTAATTTGGTAACAGCGGTCAATCTTATGGCGGGACGGAAATACGGTGGATTATGGAGCCGCACGTCAACCCTGACGGATTGCGGGACTAAACTATTCATCGTCATCTTCATCATTTCAACTCATACCTATACGTCTCACTTTTGGCCTCCTCCGCTATGGGAACGAAATTGACAATTAAAAAAAAGACGTGTTGACATTGGGTTTTCTTTTCAGGTTTTCTTTTCAGGTTTTCTTCTCTTGCATAGCTCTTATATGCATATTATATCCATATTATATTCCTTAATCGTCTTTTACGATACCCACGGACAAGAGAGGGGGGTGGTGAATTGTATTCTTACTCTGTCACCACACGGAAAACAGGATTTATAGGGAACTAACAACCCGCCCTCGCTTCGCTTCGCTACAACCGCCTTATCCGCGTAGTTCCGTTTCCGTGAGAATACCGGGATAAAATATAGCCTATGTTACTCAGAGATAATGTAGCTTTCAAATGCTAAAAGAATTTTTGAAATCAGCACTGTAGTTTTTGAGTTTATTCATTACAAACATCCACACAGACAATAATACAAATTTTTCCTCTCTCTAATATTAGTGTAAATAAATAATTATGTCACAAAAAAGGGCTTATACATAATAATTAGAATAATAATTTAGAATTTTTTAGTTTTAGGAAACACAATCATGGTAATCGTTCAGTTATAACTGTAATCAGTTATAACTGTAATTGAGCCTAATACTATCATCATTCATCATCATCATCATTTCAACCTATCGCCGTCCACTGCTGGGCGTAGGCCTCCCTCATGTTGCGCCACAATGAACGGTCCTGTGCCGCCTGCATCCAACGACGCCCAGCGACTTTCACTAGGTCATCGGTCCACCTAGTGGGGGGGCGTCCTACACTGCGTCGTCCGATACGTGGTCGCCACTCGAGAACCTTTCTTCCCCAGCGGTTGTCAGTTCGTCGAGCGATATGGCCTGCCCATTGCCACTTCAGCGTGCTAATTCTTCGTGCTATGTCGGTTACACCCGTCCATCTGCGGATTTCCGTATTCCGGATTCTATCTCGCAGAGAAATCCCGAACATAGCCCGCTCCATAGCACGCTGAGCGACTTTGAACCTTGATATGAGGCCTACATTTAGGGACCACGTTTCCGTGCCGTAAGTCATCACTGGTAACACACACTGGTCAAAGACCGGTGTTTTCAGACACTGAGGTATGTTGGACGAGAAGATCTTCTTAAGTTTCGCGAACCTAATACTATATATATACCAATATACGCCATGTAGTCATCGAAGTTTTCAGAAGCTACCAAAAGCTTCCTCCGTCGCCACAAAAAAAAAATAATCTTTTGTCATTGAATCATGTAAATTACGTCATAATTAAACACTAACATTTTTCGATAAAAGGACTCACTAAACACATAACTGTAATTAGCTTTTCATACACCTGGTACGACTTTCAGTTTCTGTGCCCTATTTGTGAACCAGTAATGGGCTAGTTTCATAGTTTGGTAATTTCTACAGCCCTCCAGGATCTGTGGCCTGTACCTGGGCACTGCGAGCACGGTATGACCACATAAAAAGCACCACCTTTCAAATAAAAAATAATCCTTAAAATCGGTTCACCCAGTCGAAAGTTCTGAGGTAACAAACAAAAAAGTCGGATTGAGAATCTCCTTCTTTTTTGAAATCGGTTAAAAAAGAGTATATTCTTCCTATGTTTTGTAACATTTTTCATAGGTGATCCGTTTCTATTGGTTGTAGCTAATCGTCATTCATCATTTCGGCTCATATACATCCCACTGCTGGGCTCGAGCCTCCTCCATGCCAGGAGGGAAATTTACCTTACTACTAGTGGTCGCCGAATCGTCGAAATTCGGCCATAATTCATTTTATTAATTTTTCCTGCTCCACAATTTTCTTTTAATTTTATTTATGTTTAATTGTAAATTGAGCAAGCTGTATTTCACTTTCACGGTAAGATTAAAGTACTAAGTACAAGTGCCTATTAGACATTGTCATCATATTCAAATTCAAATCATTTATTATGTATAAACCCCGCGGGGGCATTTACATATTGTAATTTTTTTACATTTTTCTTAAAATTACCGTCGGTTCGGAACGCGACCGCACTGAGAAGATCCGGCAAGAAACTCAGCGGGCATGTCTATTTTTTACTATTTTTTCTAATTTCATTTGAATAAAATTACATCTTACAACATGCTTATTAATAGTTCCAGTGTGATGCCATTCGAAATATTATATAATACAATTCACAAATATGATAATAATCACAAATATAATGATGAGATGGCTGGACCAGATCCCGCAAGCGACACCCGATCACGAGTTAACCACTAGAGCAGCCATCACTCCCCTGAACCATAATTATGATTATTTGACATTCGGTTTGACCAGAGATTTTAACCGTAAACAAAAGTGTATAAATCAGCGCGCGCATGTGTGCGTGTGTGTGTAGCAATTGTTTTGTAGTGTGCGTAATGCCTTTTTTAATGAATTTAATGTATTTCTAATCCAATATTACATGAAATTTCAGTTTTACTGAACTTCTCCTCATTATATACTTCAACTGTGCCAAATTTCATACTTGTCCAGCCACGTAATTTTCGTAAAAAGGGGTACAAAGTTTTTGCTTCACATATTAATATATAGATACCATGCTGGTCGGACAGGTTGGTCTAAGATTTTGTTTCGAGTTTTCCATCTCTTGCATAGATGTCATATGCGTAATATATCCCTTAGTCGCCTTTTACACACGGGTATTTGAGGGGATGGTGAATTGTATTCTTATTTCGTCACCACACGGAGATAATACTTTACTTCAATAAATGGCGTATCCAACGCTAAAAGATTTTCTATTCGAAAGAGTAGTTCTTGATATTAGCGCGTTCAAACAAATAAACTCTTCAGAATGTGTACAAGTATACGTTAACAATAACAACGTTCATTAGTCAACGAGACTTCTCATTATTTCAACAGCATTAAACTTGAGCGACACATTTAAGTTACGCTCTGCTAATTATTGTAAAAGCTTTAATCTCACTTAAAATTTCCAATTTTTATTATCCACCTGTATTGTGACGGAGTAAGTATATAATTCACAATATCTGCCTTTCGCATCAGCATGGTAAAATATGCTCACGGATCTAAATAAATAAGATCGCAATAAAACAAGGAAACTTGTAAGAAAAACCTTAGAATGATAATCTTTCAGGCCAGTGTAAATTGAAAACTTTATAGGCTATTTTACCTTCTATAAGCCTGATATTTCTGTGTGGTGATGGAGTAAGAATACAATTCACCACCACCTATCTTGCCTGTGGGTGTAGTTAAAGACGATTAAGGGATATAATATGCAACATTTATTATTCATATCTATTATCCTTACTAATATTATAAATGCGAAAGTAAGTTTCTTTGTTTGTTACGCTTTCACGCTTAAACCACCGAACCGATTTCAAAAATTCTTTCACCAGTAGAAAGCTATAATATCAGGGAGTAACATAAGCTATATTTTATTCCGGTTATCCCACAGGAACGGGAACTACGCAAGTAAGACAACTGAAACCGAAGCGAAGCGCTAGTTGCTGTTTATTTAAATTAACTAATCAGCATCATCTTAGCCCATATGCGTCCCACTGTTGGACTCGAGCCTCCTCCACTCTATAAGTGGGAAGTTGACCTACTACGCTGGTCAAACGTGTTGGTATAGGATTTTATTTTAAGTTTTACTTCTCGTCCATAAATCTTATATGCGTATTATATTCCTTAATCGACTTTTACGACATCCACGGGCGAGATAGGGATTGGTGAATTGTATTCTTACTCCGATAGCACACTAATACTACTGTTAAATCTACAACCTACAGTATCACTAATACAAGAATTGTTAAATATACATTTATTTAAATGCTTATGTGATAGCGTAACCTAATTATGTTGTATAATGCGCCCACAAGACAAAGGATAGACAGCGCGTGGAGCAATGTAGTAATTTCTGGAATCGTATGATGGATACCGAAGATATGCGATTTGCATTTAATGCATAACTACATACATACTAGAAAATACATATTAGTCATACTTACAACTCCATCCGTGTAGTTTCGGAGTAAGAATCCAATTCACGACCTCCTCACTTGCCGGTGAGTTTCATAAAAGACGATTAAGGGATATAATATGCATATAATCTATGCAAGACAAGGAAAATTTGAAACAACCCTATACCAACACGTCTGATCAGCGTGGTGTAGTACGTCAATCTCCAATAGTGGAAGAGGCCCGATCCCAGCAGTGGGCTGAGATGATGATGATAACTCCATGGGCCTTGAACGTGCATGTACATGCTGAACTACTAGTGTTCATTGCTGCCCTCAATTGCCTTCCGAATCTAAAATACTCGCTAAACTAGGGAGCTGTGTAAGCGTTCTACTCAGTTAAAAGATACCATTTTCTGTGTAGTGACAGAGTAAGAATACTTTCTTATCCTTGGATGTCGTAAAAGACGACTAAGGGATTATAATATACAGATAACCCTATGCCAACCCGTCTGAGTAGCGACCTACTGTACCAGCGTGGTATAGTAGATCAATTTCCCACTTATTCTGGAGAATATTTGAGCTCTAATGATGAAATAAAAGTATATTATGCCATTATTGTCATATATACTCCTACAAGTCCTACTACTAGGGTCTAGCGTGCTCTCTTTCTCTCCTCGAGGAAAAAATTTGGTCTAATAAACCAGGTCTTTTTTTTTTTGGGGGTAGGTTGCGGTCGGCGCGTTCCTCGTACCACTCCGTCCGGGGCGACAGAGGGGCGTAAGCACGCAACACCCGCAACCCACCCACGATGCACGTCGCCTTCGTCGTTGGGCCGACCACCGGAACAGGGTTACTTGTCATCAGTGGTCGGCCCGAGACGGAATACCCCCTACTTGGGAATAAACCACGTCTGACGAGTGTCTTGGTGTAAGGTTTTATCTCAGGGTTCCTTTCTCTATAGATATTATCTGTATATTATATACCTTGCCTTTTATGATACCCATGGGTAAATAAGTGGGTTATCATCATCATCATCAACTCTACACATATACCTCGCACCACTAGGCTCCCTTTTGTGACTTTGTGTGATGACGGAGTAAGAATACAATTCACCAGCCCCTCTCTTGACCGTGGATGCCGTAAAAGACGACTAAGGGTTATATTACGCATTTAACATCTATGCAAGAAGGAAAACTCGAAATAAAACCCTATACCAACTTGTCTGACCAGCATTTTCCTCCCTACTGCGGTGGAGGCTCGAGCCCAACAGTGGGACATATATGAGCTGAAATGATGATGATGATGATATCACTTAGTTGTCTTTTATGATAACCACGGATAAGATAGAGAGCAATCATCATCATGAATTCAACTCATATATCTACCTCCTACAACTGGGCTCTAACCTCCTTCACAATAGAAGAGAAATTGACCTGCTACTCCTACCAGTTTATTTAGAGTTTCCCGTATTTAGATAAAGGATAGTAAATTGTTCCCTTACTCCTTCACCACACCATTCTATGTGCAGAATATAAATATAGCAATACAGTAGAAACTCGATTAACCGGACTAATTTTGTCGACAGACATTCGGATAATCGAAAATCCGCATAATCGAATGTATGAAAAACCTCCTTCGGTATTGTGCATATGTACATAATTTTTTGCGTTTATTAAAAGACAAATACATAACCCGCGGGACATGCACCTCAGAGCGGCGTAACAATTACTAGCTAAAACAATAATGAAATGCGTGGGGCAGCGATCCCACGGGACGCGAGTGGGACATTCCATTTCAAGCACGTTCATGCTTGCATAAATTTTCAATTCGTAGATACAATAAGGTCGCGGTTGGCAGTCCAGAAAATCGCGAATCCGTATAACCGAGGGGCGGATAATCGAGTTTCTGCTGTACTATATTATACCGTAAGGTACAGTCATCATCTTGCTCTTATCCCAATTACTTGGGGTCGACGCAATATGTCATCTGTTTTGACATATTGCACAAAGTTTCGGCAATGACTTTTATGACCGGCCGCCTACCTGACGTCAACCCTCCTTGGGAATGTAATCGTTGACCCAAATGGTACCAGATGGAGTTGGTCCGGGTCAATCTAGGGCTCTTAGTCGTCTTTTACGACACCCACGAGCAAAGCAAGGGTTGGTAGTATTCGAAGCCGCTACCACACAGCACGTACAGTACATATATTAATAGCGTAGATATTTGGACGCGTATAGATTATTGTAAAATGGAAAGAAAGAAGGGAAATCCACCACTTTCCAACGGTTAATCAATATACCGCTCATCACAATGGAATGGAAGGAATACGGGATACTGGGGACTGAAGATTTGGATGTGAAGTAGTAGTGTAACTTGTCATGAACATCATCACGTAACGTGTTAACTACTTGCTTACATAATGATTTCATGGTTACGCGAGTATTACACATTTTAATTAAAACTACTTTACGGATTTTATGGTGTTTGTATTTGATTTTTGATTGCCCGACGTTACGAACACTTTGCAGGATTCATGGTCACGGGCGGACCACCATCTTATTTTATAGTGAATTATCTATGGGGCGGTATAAGGTGTCTCACGTCCAACAAGTCATCGTTATTACAGACATTGTCAATAGACAATGTCAATTGACGAATGTAGGCAATCAAAAATCAAATACAAACGCGATAAAATCCGTAAAGCTGTATTATTTAAAATACTTGCTTACACTATATCTATAGCTGTCACTATAACTATGCCGATAGATTTCAAAACTAGATAAATGTAAATGTTTTAATTTACAAGTTTTATTTTAAGATCGAACAATTAACTTGAATATCCAAAAATAACAACTGATTGTTCACAGTTTTAATTGTTCAATTCGTTCGGCAGTCCTCATGACTGTTTTGTTCTTTTTTATATGCGGAACGCCTGCAATAATTTCAGAGCAATACACACAATCCAATCATCACATAATTTTATCTATACAAATAAATAAAAGTGAAGTCTGTTTGTAATGTCAAAATATTGGGATTTTTCATGCTCACACGGTTTTTTGCATGACACCCATGCCTAAAAACCAGTTTAAACATTTTTTGTCTGTCTGTTTGTATGAGGTAATTCTCTAAACGGCTGGATCGATTTTGATAATATTTTACTACCAGGTAGCTGTCTAAATAAGTGGTAACATAGGCTATATATACCGGTATTCCCACGGAAACTGGAATTATGCGGGTAAAGCGACTGAAACCGAAGCGAAGCGTGGGCAGGTTACTAGTTATTATTATAATTTTATTCATTTATTTTATTTATTTAGATGTATTTTTTATATATAATTTTATTTGGATAATTAAGCTTATACTGTTCTTTCTCTTATTACTGGTATATTTTCATCCGGACATCATCTCAGCTCATATAGTCCCACTGTTGGGTTCGTGCCTCCTTCACAATATGACTAAAATTGACCTAATATACCACACTGGTCAGAGGGAATGGTGGTTTTATTTAGAGGTTTACTTCTCATTATTACCATCTCTCATTATTATCTGTACAACTCAGTTTAATTTTAACATAGCAAGATAATTGGTATCCACAAATAAATAGCCTTCACGTATTTATTTAAATAATGGCTGATGCCATTACTAAAGCAATTTCACAAAACATTTGACATCTTTTCTTTAAATAATGTTTGATGCCATTGATACAGAATAATGCAATTTCATTAAACATTTGACAAATCTTTCTGACACAAAAAATTCATGATCATTTCAGCTCATATTCGTCGCACTACTGGGCTCGAGCTTCCTCCAGAAGGTAATTGCCCTAATATACTGGTCAAACGTGATGGTATAAGGTTTCATTTCAAGTTTCTCTTTCTCTTGTATAGAGGTTATCCATATTTAATGTATTAGTCGTCTTTTACGACATCCACGGACAAAAGAGGGGATGGCAAATTGTATTCTTACTCCGTCACCACAGGAAAATTTATTTATGGTAAAGGAATCTCTACAATTTTATTACCTACCCTCATCCCTGCCTTGGGGTCGACACAACATGTTGACACCTTCCAAAGCCTTCTATCAGCCGTCATATCTGCACTCACTGCTTTCACACGCATTTCCTCATTCACACAATCCATCAATCTCTTTTTGGGTCTCCCACGTCTTCTTACATACATCCACAATTATATTGATAACCCTGCTTGTCACATGCCTTTCATCCCTCCTCATTGTATCCTCATGTACATACCAAGACAATCTCGCGCTCCTTATCTTCTCTGTCACTGGTGCCACTTTCAAGCTTCCTCTAATATTGCCAATAACTTTTGTAATATATACTATGAAACGGGTTGGTCACGAAACGTCATCCACGTTCGTCCAGAACATAAGCTGCCTAAAAAAAGAAACAGTAACAGTAGGAATCTCTACAATTGTATTAGGTATTATGTATATTAATCCAAAGTCCACTAAATAATCAGCCAATTAAAATCCTGTTCGATAAAGGTTCACCCATGCAAAAGTAGATGATACCATAATGGCTACACTTGAAAGGTGGGTTGCCAATCGCATCAGCTAAGTAGATTGACACTCATATTTTATTATAAAGTATTGTACTTTTTATCAGATAATTGTACTCTATGCTGCTTTATGCTGTATCGTGGCGGCTACAAATACTACGACTACGACTAAGAGTTTTACATAACGACTACTACGACAAATTAAAGGCGGCTGGTCCAAAATTTTATTTCCAGGGAGATTTAACGTCAGGCAGACGGTCGGTCATAAAACTATTGCCAATATTTTTTGCATTATATACTATGAAAAAGGAATACATATTGAGTCGACTCTAAGAAATGGGGATAACAAATAATGATGATGTTTTCTTTATTATTATAAGAAATTGATAAAATACACTTTTATATTATTTAATTATTTAATAGATACTTTATTTATTGCAATAAATTAAATTGCAATTAAACGATGTATAATGATTTCTGATGTTTACGCGAGCGAGCGAAATAATTTCTGTAGCGGGTAAATAATAATTATAAATATCTGTACTAGCAACCCGCCCTCGCTTCGCTTTCAGTCCCCTGACTCGCGTAGTTCCCTTTCTCATGGAAATACCTGGATAAAATATAGCCTATATTACTCCCTGATATTATAGCTTTCCATTGGTGAAAGAAGTTTTGAAATCGGTCCAGTAGTTTCGGAGCCTATTCAATACAAACAAAAAACACATATTTCCTCTTTAACATATAATATTAGTGTAGATAACACTGACTTGTTGGACGTCAGACATCTTAGTCCGCCCGTGGCTTTCAACGTTGTAAAGTGTTCGAAACGTCGGTCAATCAAAAATCAAATACAAACGCGATAAAATCCGTAAAGTAATTTTCTTTTAAACGTTGTATGTTGGCGGCTACGAATACTACCAACCATTACATTGGTCGTGAGCACAGAAAAATTAATAAGATAATATTTCTGTGGTCGTGAGTTTCGTAAAAGACTGCTAACATCTGAGCCCACTCCATCAGATGTCGTCTGCTCAACAAGTAAATTTCCAAGGAGACGTTAAGTCGTCGGATTGACGTTAAGTCAGCCAGGCGGCCCTTCATAAAACTATTGCCAATCATCTCATTATTTGCCTGCCCTCATCCCTGCCTTGGGGTCAACACAACATGTTGACACTTTCCATAGCCTTCTATCAACCGTCATATCTGCACTCATTGCTTTCACACGCATTTCCTCATTCACACAATCGATCCATCTCTTTTTGGGTCTCCCACGTCTTCTTACGTCCATCCACAATTATATTGATAACCCTCCTTGTTACATGCCTTTCATCCCGCCTCATTGTATCCTCATGTCAAAACAATCTCGCGCCCCTAATCTTCTCTGTCACTGGTGCCACTTACAAGCTTCCTCTAATATTGCCAATAACTTTTGTAATATATAGTATGAAACGGGTTGGTCACGGAACGTCATCCACGTTCGTCCAGATCATAAGCTGCCCAAAAAAAGAAACAGTAAAGAAAGTAACAGATAAAGAAAGACTAGAGTACCTACATATTAAGTTGACCCTAAGTAAATAACTAACAAGATGATAATGATGATAACAAAAATTTATTTAACACGCAACTTATTCAATAGTAGCAATTTTTTGACGTGATAACGTTATAAATCAATGCACGCCGGCTGCACGCATTAAAAAACATGACTCATTGTTACGTTCCACCTGAGCGGGGCGTGCAAGTGAGAGCACGGCACAAGTGATAGAGAGGCACAATCTGCGCAGACCTTAGAATAATAACGTATAGAAGGATAGTGTCAATACTTCGAACTTTCAAAATTTGAATCTAAAAATATTAATGGCACGCAGTCAATTACACACGCACACCATTATACAAATTATGAAATCAAATTTTATTTTTATAAACATAAATCGTCGAAATACTTTTAAAAGTAATGTTAAAAACCTTTTTAAGTTTTTCAAATGTGTTGTGACACCATTTGAATGCACAAACCGTCATAATTATCAATTTATTTTTTAAGAGTTGCGTACGTTCGTGCACTATAATGACTTGACATTACGGAACGGTTCCGGCGTAACCTCCATTAGGCTCCAATTGAAATGCCTCACTTTTTGAGCATGAACTTACCTTCTATACGTTATTATTCTAAGGCGCAGACGTTCGGCTTGTGACGCTACTATCTCTAATTTAAGTAAAAAATTATGTTAACTAACGAGTGCAAATAAATGTTAACTTATCGAAATATATGAAATCTTCAATTAACTCCTTTATATTATACAAAACTAGCTGACCCAACAGAGGTTGTTCTGTTCAAATACGCCACCTACCGGGTCCAATTGTAAATCTAAACTATTCTGGAATCTCCTTGAACATGCACAAAAAGTTTCATCAATATTGGTCCAGCCGTTTAGAAGGCATTCAGTGACATACATACGTACACAAGAAATTTATATATAGGTAACTAGCTAACCCAACAGACGTTGTTCTGTTCAAATAAGCGCCACCTGCCGAGTCCCATTGCGAATCGAAACCATTCTCGAATCCCCTTGAACGTGCACGAAAAATTTTAACAACATCAGTGGGCCCACTCTTGAAATCAATTCTAATTTCGAATCCGATTCAATTCCAATCTCACCAAACTTATATTTGGTACTCTTGAACAAAATCGAGATCGAATTCTTCGCGTTTGCCGTTGTTATTTTCACCAAATGTGTCGTATTTTCTTACTTTAAATTAATAACGAGCTCTATCACCACAAAGACGCTTTCTTGAAATTGTGCAACATTAACGATTTTAAACTACGTCAAAATCACGTCGGCAGTAGCAAATATTTGATTTAATCGACGAGAGTCGAATTCACTTAGTTCAAAAATATGCCACCGAATTGTATTCCAATCGTGCGCTAGTGTCGCTTTCAAGAGTACCAAATTTGCTCAAATTCGAGCTGCAATTGGATTTAGGATTGGAATCGAGATTCAAGAGTAAGCACACAGTCCAGCCGTTTAGGAGGAATTTAGTGACATACACACGTACACAAGTAATTTATATATAAAGATAATGATAATTCAGTGACAATAATTCAATTCATAAAAGTATGCGAATTTTCATCAATGTTTTTTTATGATGTTATCATGTAAAATTCACATCCGTAGAACGACTATACAGATAGGGATATTTTTTTCATAGAACTATGTATAAATTTAAATTAAAAGAAGACATTTCATATAAAAGTAAAGATATTTATTATTTAAACACTTATTGATATAAAAGCCATGTAGTTAAAAGTAACTAATTGTTTTAGAATAGTAACAGAAGATGTCGGTAACCTAAATAAAATACTAATTAAAATTAAAAAAAAAAAAATTTATTTAAATGCTGCTTGTCAACACTATACAAATGAGTCCAAACTCGACGGTTTTTAAACGGTTTTATTTAGCTTACCCCGTGTTTGTTTATTTTTTTCTTTGTTGGGTCTAATTTAGTAATTGAAATTTCACCCTCTTCCTGTTAACCGATTGATCTGAAATTTGGTATACGCCTTTGGTTTTGGTGACAATACAATTATGTATAGTCTATAATTTTGTAAATTCAAGATGGCCGCCGTAACAAAATGGCAGATAACCTATTTTTTTTTCAATCCCATCAATATGGGTACCAATGAAAGGGTTTGACAAGTAGAATACAATGCACTATACAAATTCAAAATCTAAGATGGCCGCCGCTACAAAATGGAGGACAACCTATTTGTTTTTCAATCCCATTAATATGGGTATTAAATGAAAGGGCACACAAGTGGAATACAGTGCTCTATACAAAATCAATATAAAAAACTAAAAACTTGAAAATAAAAAAAGGAAAAAAATAATTTTTAAATCAAACGGTTTTATTGTAAAGAAACAAAAAAAATAAAATCGTGGGGCACGTCAAATATCTACAATCGTCGATTAAAATGTTTGTTTTGTAGTGTCCCACGATTTTATTTTTACTGTTTCTTTACAATAAAACAGTTTAATTTAAAAATTATATTTTTCCTTTTTTTATATCTCGTTTAATTTAGGAGTTCCTATGGCCACCTTCCGATGCCATCTTGAGACCAGCTTCATGGTACCATATTATTGCATTGTCACCGAAGTTATGTAAGTTAACCAAATTTCAACCTAATCTAACGACAGAAAGTAGTAGGTAGTCTAATTTAGCTCGCAAGATTTGTCCCAAACTAACATACTAACAGGGCAAGTTAAAAGCTTTTAAAAAATTCCTTAAGAATGCACCTGCCTATATTATTCTGCTCCAACCTAGGTCAACTGGTAAAAAATCCCTAAGGTCCGCCTTGTACGTTTTTTGTGCAGAAATTTAAGTAAATAAATAGATTAAGACGCAGCTAATGTTCTTAGTGTTCCCATTCCTGGTAAAAGTTCTCTAAATTAATTACAGAACTTCTACTTCATTATA
Source organism: Lymantria dispar (assembly GCA_032191425.1). Classification (NCBI taxonomy): domain Eukaryota; kingdom Metazoa; phylum Arthropoda; class Insecta; order Lepidoptera; family Erebidae; genus Lymantria; species Lymantria dispar. Next base: position 9,056,438 of record CM063460.1, on the reverse strand, counting down.
ATTTATGACTCTGATTAAGAATATGTACAAGATTTCGCTATTAACACTGCAATTCGTACTTCCTCAAAACAATTTTATCCAAGCCATTCGCCGATGTCGTCTGAAACAAAAAAAAATTAATAGTTTTCGCTAAATTTAATCGTAATCCACCAGGTGGACCAACGGCTAAGTGGAGATCACTTGGAGTGGTCGAGCCTTATTATAATATAAAAATAATAATTAATTAGTTGTTACATTAGTTAGTTACTTGAAAGAATAAATGGTCCTTACGATTTGTCTGACTGAACAAATTTATATCTGAAACAATCCCTAAAGTAGATAACATATAGAAATCAACAACTAGAATTAATAGTTTGTTTTCTTACCCAGACGACCGATTTAGAGGCCTAAATCGATCATCTAATACTTGCAGGCATTTTTGGCAATCAATATACATGAAACCTACTCGAAGCACATTTTGTCAGACAAAAAGTAAAGTATATTTGGCAGTTCCAGACTCTTATAAATCTTTCGCAAATCATATCCTTCATTTTTAACAAATACTAGTAAAACGAAGAGAATTCATCGTCATTCAGTCTCTCACCGTCCATTGCTGGACATTCATCCATGTCTTGTCTACCTATCTCATGTTTCCTCATAAAGTGCGGTCTTGTGCCACACGCATTTAACGACTCTCACCAACTTTCCGCAAGTTGTTGTTCCCATTTATAAGGAGACACTGCATCGTCATCATTCATCACATCTTACACTGCATCGTCCAATACCTGATCGCCATTCGAGAATCTTTCTTTTTGCAGTTGTCGGTTCATCGAGCGACGTTCTTAGCATAGCCCTCACAATAAAGTCCTTTGTAAACAGACCATCTTATTTCGGAGATAATTTCAACTCACCGTAATCATTCTATCTGAGTGAAACTCTCGTACGTGTACGGATGTATTGCCGGCTTCATCCGTCTGCTTATGGATCAATCTATTATTATTCATCAGAATAACAGACTTTAGCTGCAAACATATCAAATTATTACTAAAAATATAATTATAAGTTTAATTGTAGATTGCGTAGTTGCCTTGTTACTTTCGACCTGTAACGATTTGCTTTGTGCAAGTTGGTAAAGTTGTTGTTCCGTCTTTACGACACCCTCGGGCAAGACTGGGAGGTGGTGAAATATAGTTTTACTCCATCACCGCACAGAAAATTGCACATTGTTCCGAGACTTAAATTTTTAACCCTTTGTTGACGGTTTAAAAATATTGTGTTGCAACTCCTAACTTTCCCGTGGAATTTGGAAGAGGCAGCCAAAAGGTCACCAGGCGAATGGGCCGAAAACTCCAGAAAAAATTTCCAGAGAGTCTCTGAAATCCCCAGAGTTATTGGTTGTCAAAGGTAAAAAGTACTTTTTTGCTTTGATCAAGGATAATGCCGCGCCAAATTATCTTACAGAGCTTTTTTGGTGGTCAAATTAAACGGTATTAAAGGTCCGTCTCATCTTTTTTTCGCCAGGCTACGGTCTAGATACAACCCGTATGGGATCCCGGGAAAAAATGATTAGACCTGATCAGGCATGAACAGGCCTGATTAGGTCTATTCATGCTTGATCATGTCACATCAGACCTGATGCCTGGAACGTTAAATATTTTATTTTCATATCGAATGAATATGGGTTTGATGTTAAAAATTGATTCAAATAATCATCTCTGAATCGAACCAGAAACGTTGGCATAACTTAATATTAAATATATATATATATATATATATATATATATATATATATATATATATTAGTGATAGTTATAGATGAATTTATCATACAGGTTTCAAAAATATATTAATTTAAGTTATAATAATTTTGAAAGATATATAAATATATTTTTCAATGCATGATAAAAAATGCAATTCTTCAAATCAGGCCTGAACATTTTTTCCCGGGATGATGGTTTGCCAACATGCGGCCTAATAACCCACGGCATCTCCTTCGACACTGATATATACAGGGTGACTGGTAAAAGATTGTACATATTGAAGGAGGGTATTCAGTACTTGATTCTGATACCGAATATATAAAAAAAATCGGTACTTAAATTTTGAACTAATTATCTTATAAAAACATTTAGTTATGAACACATGGGATAGGTCAACGTACGTCAGCACTTGTAGGTACTAAACAGTTCGCGTGACATTGAACTAGTTACATTTTAGGTAAATATTCTACCTATGCGACTCGACCCAGTAGGTATTTTTTTGCGTCGCGGGCCGCAGACAGAGGTCAACGTACGCTGGCAAACCTATTGTTTTGATTAGAAACAAATCACTTTGTCTCAGGATTGGTAAGGGCTATGAATCTGCAACTAACTTTAGTGTTTTTATGACATTATTCCTACACCCAGCTTTAGTAATTCTAGTAATAAATATCCAAAATCTTGACAACAGTACTAACAAAACTGTTACTCGATATCGGTATCGGTGTATCGCCAGTAGGGTGACAATATTTTTGAAGTCTTGTAACACTAATATTGTTGATGTTTACTATGTAGTTAATTAATATTATCTTCTTTTTACACTTTTATTAGTTACATGTGGCCATTATCTATCGTTTCCTTCAATATGTACAATCTTTTACCAGTCATACTGTATAATATCCTTTTAATCTTGAGAAAACGACTCTAAGGGCTTAAACGATTTTGTTTTAATCAATAGGTATCACCCCCTTTCTTATCCCACCCTTTTTGTTGTCCGTCTTAAATGAGAATTAAAAGATATAATATGCATATAAGATATATGCAAGAGACGGCAAATTTGAAATAAAACCTATAGGTACTTACACACCTGACTTGTGTGGCATAATAGGTCAATTATCATCCCATTGTGGAGGGGGCTTGAGCCCAACAGTGGGATGTATATGAGCTAAGATGATGAGTAGCTATTGGCCAAATCCAAGCAGATGGTTTAAATATGCATATTCTAAAGACATCCAGCAAATCCTGGAGGACTTAAATTGGGTCCTTTATAATAAATTACGCTTTCGGCCTACTGAATTTGCACAATATCGTTGTATTTTATCACTAGATGGCGTTGACAACCTTACAATATATTCAAAACATACCTTTGCACCATCAGACCTGATTTCGTCTATCTCAACGCCTGGTGTAAAAACTACCTTCGAATTAGAGAATGGTGTAAAAATCTCAAACTTATAACGGCCGTCTTCATTGTAGCTCAATCGCACTGTCTGCTTCAAGGTTAAAGCCAGTTTACGATTTACGTAATTAAAACCTAGAGGAAAACAAATTTGTAAGAAACCTGGAGATAAGTGTAGAATATGTCACCCCTTACGCAGTTTATCTATATAGTACATGGATGACCGATCATTGCACTTTTTTTTTAAGAAAATGGTATTGGGCAATTCAACGGTCGAACTGGAGCAGTTTGCACTAAGGTACTGGTTGATTGCCCAACTAAACAATTTTTGTTCTAGATCGTATTGGCTCCTTTAGAATACAAAGGTAAACCTTTGTATTCTAAAGCAAAGCAGTCATGCCCTATCAAGATGTGATGGTGCAGTAGAAAGGAAAGCACCCCGTGCTGCTGATCCAACCATTCCATCAGCACATGCCGGAAGGCCTCAACGGTTCGAAGACCGTATCGAGGCCTCTCCAGCCGGTCTGCTTAATTGGTCCGATAACGTTACGGCGGCCGCCGACCCGCCAGGCGGCCATCTCGCTCATCGAGACTGTGCTGGCCCCCGTCCGCATCTCCGACTCTCGCCGATACAGTCCGGCGAGCATCTCCGCCTCTAAGACCCACAGAGGAGTCCTGGTCAACAGGCACACTGCCTCTATCACCACCGTGCGGTGTCCGCGTATGGCCCTGACCGCCATGGCTCTCTGTGGATGTTACAAGAGAAACCTCAGATGCATGGTCAGGGAGCCCCCACATGTACGACGTACAGGTCCATTTACCGGACCACCCCCATGCCCCGCGTACAGCTGTCGGCACGTAGCACTAGGTCCACCCACATTCGGCTCGTCAGACGTGTTGGCGTTTTGTGTCGAGTTTTGCCTTTCTTGCATTGATATTATCTTTCTCTGCCTTTTTAACAGGCTTATATTAGTCTCACCTGTATGTATATATCTATTTATGTAACGGAATCTTTGAACGTCATTTTGCCCCACTTTGAAAGAACAGATTTAATTTAAACTTTGCACCCAACCCCTTTGAACCAACAAGATGATTGAGGTAAGCAACGGCTGCCCTAGTAGATAACTCGTGATCAACTAGGTGTATACCTATAAGTATATTTACGTATAATTGACGTTTGTTTGAGGAACACCGGCAGTGTAAACATAGCCCGCATATTTAATTTAAAATAGAAAATAAATTTAACTATAGTTTAACTAGTGTACATATTAGTGAAATTTAGAGTAAATATTAGACTACGTAAGTGACAATATTAGTGACTAAAACAAACAACTACAAGGTAACTTAAAACAGTGAACATAAATAACAGTGATGAAATATTATAACTATCGTAAATAAATAATTATAAACTCCCACTAACCGGACATGATAACAATTGTTTTTATAGTTTAAGAAGAAACACTCAACTTATGTGCAGTTTAATTGTTAATTTATTGAAATAATCTAAAATCTATATATATATATATAGGAGAGGCGGGTTTTGCGAGCGATATATTGACTCATCACCATATCTCTGGAACCATAAGGCGTACAGACTTGAAATTTGGCAGAAATATTCCTTTTGTTGAGTATAGGTCAGCTAAGAACGGTTTTTACGAAATTCCACCTGCAAGGGGTGTTGCGGGGGCGTTAACGATAATGCACAAATAAAGGAACAGGATGAGCCGAAGCTACTGAAGCTAGAAAAATGAAATATGGACCGTAGTTTTATTTTGTGACGTAGGCACCCACTAAGAAAAGTTTCCTTGAAATTCCACTCCTAAGGGGGTGAAATGCAACGGTAAAGTTTGTATGAAAAGAAAAAAAAATCTTTAGCTACTGTCTTCAAATTAAGCACAAATATTCTTTAATAAAAATAATTAAACACGTGTTTCAGCGTTTGTCCATTTTCATCCTCTAAAGATGTAAAATAGGTAGAAAGATGTCAGTTTACCGAGTTATCACAAAGCCGAAACTATTGAAGCCAGAAATATGAACTTTTGAAATTAGTTACTTTGCGTGAAGTAGAAACCCACTAAAACAGGATTTTTTGAAATTCAACCCCTAGGGGGTAAACCACAGTAACAAAATTTGTATACGGAGAAAAAAATCTACATCGATTTTCTTCAAATTCTCCAAAAATACTCTTTAGTAAAAATAAATAAACACGTATTTCAACATTTTTTAATTTTCACCCTCTAAGGGTGTAAATATGTATTGATAAAAAAATTGTTTCTCTGATTTATCAACGTCGAGCTAAAACTACTAAAGCTGGCAACAAGCAATTTGAAACACAACTTTATTTTGTGACGTAGGTACCCACTAGAAAGTATTTTCTGGAAATCAACCCCTAAGGGGTGGGGTTTACCCCAGCAGCAAAGTTTGTAAGGGGAGAAAAAAATCCTTATCGATTTTAATCAAATTCTCCACAAATACTATTCAATAAAAATAAATAAACACGATTTTCAGCATATCTTAATTTGCACCCTCGAAGGGTAGGGGTAAATAGGTATGAAGAAGTTGGTCGACATTAACGCCGAGCTGAAACTACTGAAGCTATAAACATGCAATTTTGACTGTAATTTTATTTTGTGACGTAGTGACCCATTAAGAAAGGATATTTTGGAATTCAACACCTAAGAGGTGAACCGCAGTAGCAAAGTTTGTATGAGGAGGACTCTTCGTTCATCATTTCAACCCTTATACATCCTAATGTTGGGCTCGAGCCTCCTCCATTATGAGAGGAAAAATGACCTACGCTGGTCAAACGTGTTGCCATAGGTTTTAGTTTCGAGCTTTTCTTTTCTTGCATAGATGTTGTATGCATATTATAATCTCTTAGTCATCTCCTATGACAGCCACGGGTAGGAGAGGGGGTGGTGAATTGTATTCTTATTCCATCATCACACGGAAAATACTCTTCAGTAAAACTGAATCTCTTTATTCAGTTTTACTGAAGAGTATTTTCCATTTGTCAATTTTACCTTCTAAGGGAACTAGGCGGGTAAGGTGTCTAAAACCGAAGCGAAGCGAGGGCGGGCTGCTAGTATTATAATATAAGACGGTTGTAAGAAATTGTTTTTCAAAAGTACCTTAACTAACGCCTCTAGTGATTAATAGCTGAAACAAATTGAGCTGACATAAAGTTTAGTGTTGCCACTACGAAAAACAGCCCAATATGATATCTAGCAGTGTGTAGCTCAACCAGAGTTGAAATTTCAATATTAATAAGTGTTGCTCCACCAAGTAAAACAAATTGGTAATACCACTACAAAAAACCTAAATTGGTGGGATATAGAAAATTGCATCCCTTTATACAAATATATACTTTCACTATGTCCGAAACAGTCAAGAACAAAAATATCCTAAATACACAAATCAGTCAAGAACAAAAATATCCTAAATGATACACCAATAACAGAAAATAAAGGACATGGAATGTAACACAATGTTAACTCCACCACCCGCCTTATATAATACTAGCACTAAAAACATACGGTCAGGATACGAAAATACATATTTGAAAAAATCGATCCAGAAACTACTAAGAGAGGATTACACAGGAGTATAGAAAATGAAGTGAATAAAAATACTTGTAACCATAAGAACTTAAAAATTACAGTAAAAAAGAAAAACAAGCTATGCATTATCACAAATAGTGGCGACAACAGGAGCAAACTAAGAATCATTCAAGATACTCTCGCTAACCGATTTCAATATTGTCATTACATTGTTCCAAATGCTAGTACAAAAGAAATCTTAACAAATATTCACCTAAAACTGAAAGATTTCAGCATGGATGACTACTGTCTCATAACAATAGGCGAAACCGATTTTAAAAGGTCAGATAACTATATAGATTTGGTGAAACATATCAGGGAATGTCTTAAACCCATAACCAACACAAATGTTGTCTTAGGTCTCCCAACCCACATACGAGGAGCACCTATCTATAATTACAGAATAGAAATTTTCAATCATCTTCTGTCCTTGGACGTACAGACACATGAGTATGCGTATGTATTTGACTCCAATGAAGATCTCTCTGTGGACATGTTTTCCTACTACACGGGTAAACTAAGCCACTACGGAATCAAACATATATATGAAAATATTATGAAACGAATACTTGTAGACTTGACATGTTTCAGTCAACAAGAAGGCACTTTAATAACAAAACAAGACGATGGGTTAATTGCAGTAGAAGCACATAATGTAGCCTCTGAGGCATCGAACAATTCAGGCTTTCAGTTTTTTCGTTTATAACAATATCTATATTCTTCATCAGAACATTGCTGGTCTTCTAAACAAATCCTATGCTCTCACTGTACACTTAAATGAACTTCAGACATCCGGACGAATAGTTGATGTTGTTTGCATCACGGAGCACTTCATGACACCTGAATGTGAAGACATGTTATATATTCCTAATTATCACCAGGCAACAAGTTACTCTAGGGCAGCTATACTCTAAGTGTGTTCCGCGGAACCCTAGGGTTCCGTGATACCTCTGTCGGGGTTCCGCAAGAATTTAGAAATAAAAAAATCAAAACACCTCTCTCTGGTCGCTCCGCGGCTGTGCGGACTCCGCGGCCGCGCGGAGACAAAACGCTATGAATGTTATTTATTTATTTATTTGTATTTGTATAAGCTTGTGTTACATTAGCTGGTACAATATCTCATAAGTTTGGTCTCAACAATTTTATACTTGTACAACGCGTTCGCTCTAAGTTTGCCGGTCTGTGGAATGCGCGTACCCTCCCCCACGTGACAACAAAACTTATAATGTGTCATAGTTTTACCCAAATATCTAACGTACACAATTTTTATTGTTACAATTAAATAAAAAATTTCGAACGTCATACACTCATACCTATCGCCAGCGGCAAACTTAAAACGAGCGGGTAGTATACTTGTAAGCGCTCAGTCTCTTTGATAAAAGCCGCCTCTGAATTAGACGCTATAGTTGTCAACTAGCGACTTTCGTCTCTAACTTCAAAGGATAAAGTCGATATTGTTTACAACGCTATTTTTAAATTTCTGTTTTTATTTTTGCTTTTTGTTTATCAAAGGTGCCGACTCGAGTATTTTCGAGAATATTTGAGATCGAGTCTAGGACTAAGTATAAAAGCGGCGATCGCGCGTTGGCGTCGTCCTCCATCCGACGTCCTCGTCACGTCCTCGACGAAGAGGACGACATTATCACACTCGCTCAACAAAGAGCCTACACGGCCCGCGAGGCCTTAACAAATAAATATCCGCGGTTCCGCCCTCGCCGTCGAGGTGCGAAACCGCGCCGCGCAAAAGTCACTACCAAAAACGTGGGCACGCCCACTTTGCCTCCAGCGACGCCCCAAGCCGAGGTCCGATCCCCACAGGGGGAGCCCTTGGGCGATGTCGCTTAGCATACTTTTCTCCGGGTTGAGAGCCCTCAGCGCTCACCCATAGTCCGCGTCAAGCTGTCAAGGCCATCTGCGGCCAACAGCTGTACACACACAAAAAAAAAAAAAAAAAAAAAAAAGTTGGCGTCGTCAGTTGATGATTAGCGTTCGGAGCGATAAGTTACTACCTACTTACAAGCTCGCTAGCGAGAAACTAGTGTTCATTGTTTTACTGCCTGCTGTATTCTGTTGTCTCAGTTTTATACATTTCTTCCCTGTAGGTTCTAAATTTAGTCTCTTATACGCAGTAACGATTGTGCATTATTTAAACCCCACTATCCTGACTTGTAACATTATAAATAAAGAAGAATGGAACGTTGGCTTAAAGGTGTTAAACGTGTTCCAACAACATCTTCTAATGACGCTGAATGTTCAAAAGCAATGCGCGCGGAGAATTTAGCAATCACCGATCCAGAAGATGATGCCACGAGTGCCACGACGTCAAGCTCGACGGTTTCAAATACGAAAAAAAGGAAGTATGATGAATCTTATATCAGTTTCGGATTTGTTGATTCCAACGGCTCACCTCTCTGCATGCTCTGTAGTAAACTGCTTCCTAATAGTTCCATGGCACCTGCCAAATTGCGTCGACATTTAGAAACCGTACACCCCGAGACTAAAGACAAGAATAAAGAATTTTTTGTTCGCAAAAAAGATCAGTTATTAGAAAGTCAAAAAAATATGATGCATGTAACACAAACTACCAACGAAAAGGCCACAGAGGCATCATACTTAGTTAGCTATCGCATTGCACAAGCAGGTGAAGCGCACACTATCGCTGAGAAATTAATAAAACCATGTGTATTAGACATAACAAAATGTATGCTTGATGAAAAATCTGCAAAGCATCTTTCTACTGTTCCGCTATCAAACGATACTGTTTCACGACGAATCCATGATCTGGCAAGCTACGTCAAACAAGAACTAGTTACACGTCTACAAAATACACGATTCGCTTTGCAAATGGACGAGTCGACTGATGTCGCTGGTTTGGCTATCCTGCTGGTTATTGTGAGATATCCATATAAAAGTTCTTTTGAAGAAGACATGCTTATGTGTTCATCGCTGCTTACAAACACTACCGGGGAAGAAATTTTTAATAAAATAAATATATTTTTTGAAGAACATAATCTCAGTTGGAACAATTGCATTGACATTTGTACAGATGGGGCCAAGGCGATGACAGGTAAAACAGCAGGAGCAGTGTCACGAATGAAAAATAAAGCGCCTAATTGTAGTTCCAGTCATTGTATTCTGCATAGACAAGCACTTGCGATGAAGCAAATGCCGTCTAATCTAAAATTAGTTATGGATGAAGCGGTAAAAATAATTAATTTTATCAAATCACGACCACTACAATCCCGATTGTTCTCATTATTGTGTGAAGATTATGGCAGCAAACATAAAACACTGCTGCTCCATACAGAAGTGCGATGGCTGTCTCGGGGAAAAACTTTAACAAGGCTATTTGAACTTAGAGCCGAGTTACAAATGTTTCTTTCAGCAGATACTTCTTTTAATTTGAAGGACCGTTTGTATGATAAAACTTGGTTGTTCCGATTGTCTTTTATGGCGGATATCTTTCAAAAACTTAACGAATTAAATTTATCGTTGCAAGGTAAACAGACAACAGTGTTTCAGGCCTATAATAAAATAACTGCTTTTAAAAGAAAATTAGATTTTTGGATCATTTGCATTGGTAAGAAAGAAATAGAAAGTTTTACGTTACTCAGTGAGTTTGTTAGCGAAAACGACTCAGAAATGTTTGAAGATAATGTGTTTGAAGAATTGGTCCAATATCTCAGTTCGATGCGCGCATCTTTTGAAAAGTATTTTCCCGAAGAACACAATACAAAAATTAAAGTGAACTCCTGGATTCATAATCCTTTTTTACCCAACTTGGAAAAGCCTGAAAACATGTCAAATGAGATATATGAATCTCTTTTAGAAATATCATCAGACACAAGTATGGAGTCATTGTTCAAAACGACGCCTCTTAATGATTTTTGGTGCAGAATCCAAGATGAATATGCAATGCTTGGCCAAATGGCTCTGGATATTCTTCTCCCGTTCCCAACTACATATTTGTGCGAAACAGGATTCTCTACCTACGCAGCCACGAAAACAAAATATCGCAATAGACTGGACGCCGAAGCTGATATGAGACTCCAACTTTCTTCCATCAAACCTGATATCAAGCAATTGATGAAAAATAAAAAACAGTTTCATACCTCCCACTAGTTAGATTTTTTCTTTTTTAATGTTTTCTATTATTGTCCTTACCAAGTGGTGAAGTAAATAATAATTAGTAACTGATACATTGTACTTTTATTATGCTGATTAATATAGAATACACTTATAAAAATAATTGTTTTATTGTAGGGTTCCATCAAGTATTTTGCTTCCCAAAAGGGTTCCGTCATTTAAAAAGTTTGAGAACCACTGCTCTAGGGATAAGAAAAGAGGAGGCGCGTGCATCTTATTAAAGATGGATTACAAATACAAAACCAATGTGCCTACTCTTGAATCACGATTCCAATCCTAAATCCAATCGCAGCTCGAATTTGAGCAAATTTGGTACTCTTGAAAGTGACACTAGCGCACGATTGGAATCAAATTCGGTGGCATATTTTTGAACTAAATGAATTCGACTCTCGATTAAATCAAATATTTGCTACTCCCGACGCGATTTTGACGTAGTTTAAAATCGTTAATGTTGCACAATTGCAAGAAAGCGTCTTTGTAGTGATCGAGTTCGATAACGTTATTAATTTAAAATAAGAAAATACGACACATTTGGTGGAAATAACAACGCCAAACGTGAAGAATTCATTCTCGATTTTGTTCAAGAGTACTAAATATAAGTTTGGTGAGATTGGAATTGAATTGGATTCGAAATTAGAATGGATTTCCAGAGTAGGCACACTGGAATACCACTAATCTGTCTGTAAGTAATGTTATAGAATGTTGTGCGATTGAACTTGTCGAATACCATATTTGTATATATAGAGTGTGAGAGTGTTGTACACAAAAATCGCAAAATAATTTTTACATAAAATTAGCAGATAATAAATCTAAAGCCACGTGGTCTATAATCAACAAGACAAAATTGAATATACCAAAAGAATCAATAACTGAAATCACATAAACGACAACAAAGTTACGAATCCCACCAAAATAGCTAATCACTTCAATGATTTCTTTACTAACCCTTTATTACCGACAATAACATACAATGACATAAATAATTATAAAAATGATGACATAAATAAATTCAATAATATTGACATAAATAATTCTAATATCACAGGTGTAAATAATTTCAATATATCTGATTATTACCAACGCACCAACTCAATGTTTATGAATCCCACAATTCCACAGGATGTACTAAGAGAAATAAAAACACTAAAAAATACTAACAGCGTGGGCTATGATGGTATATATACGAGGGTTTTAAAATACGTCGCAGAAACAATAGCGTCACATCTTAGTTATATTATTAACTTAAGCATCATACACGGCATTTACCCCGAAAAGCTTAAAACCTCAATAATAAAACCATTACACAAAAAGGACGCTAAAACCGACTTAAAAATTACAGACCTATTGCACTAATACCTATCATATCAAAAATTTTTGAAAAGGTTTCCCTATACTCATATTTAGAGAAGTACAAAATATTGACAAAAGAACAGAATGGATTTTGTAGGGGCAAGAGTATTAATTTAGCAATTTATAATTTGTTAGAACCAATTGTACACAATATGGATAAAAGAATACCTGTTTGCGCCATATTTATGGACATGACAAAGGCCTTCGACTGCGTAGATCATAACATTCTCATTAAAAAACTTAACGCCTATGGAATAAGAGCTAATGTACTACATCTAATACAATCATACCTAAATAACCGAAAACAAATAACGGAAATTACTAAGATATGTCCTAAAACGTCTAAAGAACAAAAACACATCTCAGCCCAAAATTGCTAAATACGGAATAACACAAGGCAGTGTATTAGGACCATTGCTTTTCCTAATTTATATAAATGACCTCCCGAGACACGTTAAACACCCTATGGTATTGTTTGCTGACGATAGCACTGTAATAATAAAATGTGATGATCCTAATAAGTATGAGTTCGAAATTAATAATACATTAAATATAATAAATCAGTGGCTAACAAATAACGATTTAAAAATAAACCTTCAGAAAACCAAAATTATGCATTTCCATCAGAGGTTAAATATTACAGACATCAGTTTACGTTATCAAGGTGAAATAGTTAATACAATTAATATAATCAAATTTTCAGGTATAAATATTGATAATCAATTACACCGGTCAACACGATTTCTGGGTTTGGCTCCTGAATGTAAAATTTTGGTTTCTCGTATGTTACAAATAAATTAAAAAATATCTGTTCCGATCAAAGTTTGCTTTTGTAGAATTTTGAAATCACCTATTACTGGCCTATTAAGTGTATTCAGTATATTTTGACTTTTCCAGTCCTGTTGACATTTTCTAACTAAATACGACATAAAAGTCGGATGTTACAACTGTAATGGACGTTTTTGTATTAGTAATATACAAGTAAACACTCACTAGTGCCCTTCAGAAAGAATGCACAATTTGCAATTAAGATAATCAAAGTGCTGCCACCTATGTTAAATCAATTAAAATCTTCAAAATGTACTTATTAACATTTATCAGACAAAAGCAAACTTTAAGAGTTAAAAATAGATATCCGAGTGTTTTTCGACGTTTGGAATCAGAATTCAATCATTAGAACAGAAACCCAAAAAATATATTTTTTTTGTTGACCTGTGTTATTGTGGAAAATACATTTAGATACAATCTGTAAAAAAATGAACAAATCAGCCTTTGTTAGTTAGTTAATCGAGAATCTGTCCTATGCGCCTACCATGGAAATGTGGTATCCGTTCTGAGATATGGGATAATATTCTGGGGAAATTCAGTCATGAAAGAAACTATCTTTAAAGCCCAGAAAAGATGCATCAGAGCCATATTCGGCCTGGACGCAACAACAAGCTGCCAGCCTTTTTAAATACTCAAAATTATTAACATTGCCTTCCTTGTATGTTTATAAAGTGAGTATATTTGTTAGGACGAACACCTATCTATACAACATTGCATATAAAAGTTATTATAGAAAATTACGTGATAAGAATAAGATGGAGCTTGAGATTGCGTATGGTGCTGGCACAGCATTGCTGAGCAAGAGTTTTCTTTGCACGGCACAAAAAAAAATGTAATAAATTACCAGATGATGTTAAAAATTTATATATAATACAATTTAAAAAATGTATAAATAAGTTTTTGGCAGACAAATGTTATTATACAATTAATGATTTCCTAATAGATAATATTGACATACGTAACTTTACTGACATTTCCACTAAACTATAGTTAATATATTTTATAAAATTGAATAAAATAAATTGATTTTTTTTTTAAATTTTAATTATTCATGTATATTAAATTGTATTAAATATTTGCACGCCTTATTGTGGCAAAATATAGAGATACCTACTAATCTCATTCTGTAACAATATGTACTTACCTATATTGCAAATAAAATGATTTGATTTGACTAAATATTAAATATACAATTTTATATAAAAAAAATCATTAAAAAAATAGCCTTTTTTGTAAGATCTTTGTTATGCCGACCGCATTCGAATTCAATCGTAGATTATTTAGATTAATTTAAGTTAAATATAAAACTAACAACACGTAATTGCTGCGCGGACCAGATACCGGTGACCGGGACGTAGGCACACCATATACTATCCTCCAAAAAAAAAAGAAAACTCTTAAAAATAATAAACTATTTTGAATTTAATGGCTTTAGCAAACACAGTCATCGAATGGAACCGATATATCTATTAACAAACTTGAGTTAATCAATCAATCAATGCTTACCAAGATAAGCCAAGTAAATACCAAAGTTTTCAGTTTCTACCAGCGCATACTTTTTACCAAAAAACTCGTCCATGTTTGACAATATACAATTACATTATAATAGATAAATAGAATAATAATTGTTCTCCTTCTCAACAGGTGTTATCTGCGAATGATAACTTATCTGTTTACTGTTATCATACTTATCATCAACACTTCTAGGGATGTCACTTGGAGGAAAACAATCGATTTTTTGGTTTTTTAAATAAATTGATTAAAATAAATCGATTCTAGTCCATAAATTATAGCTTGATCTCTGTGACAGATGTCAACGAAACCAACGAAGTAAGTTTCCAATATATAGTATTACTCTATGGAAGTAAGTTTGAACAAGCGACATGTTTACAATTTCATTTTGTATCGAATATATTTTTATTCTTTTCGTGGCAATTTTATTGCAACTGAATTGCAATATATTATGAATTGCAATCTATACCAATAAATAAAATTGGAGTGTCTGTTTATAATGTCAAAATAATAGGCTTTTTTCATGCTCACACGGTTATTTGCACGACACCTATGCCTAAAATACAGATTAAAAAAAAATTGTCTGTCTCTCTGTCTGTTTGTTCCGGGTAATCTTCAAAAAGGCTGGACCGATTTAAAAAATTCTTTCACCAATGGAAAGCTAGTAGTCAGGGAGTAACCTAGGCTATATTTTATCCCGGTATTCCCACGGTAACGGGAACTACGCGAATAAAACGACTAAAACCGAAGCGAAGTGAGGGCGGGTTACTAGTATATTATAAATATAAAAATATTAATATTCATGCCTAAAATGTATCTTGTAAGTACTGAAATACCTAGTAAACATTTTATACATAAATGACGCTTACGCACGTACAAGGTCATACTGGACTGAAAATAAAAAAGAGATGGGACAGTCGATACACGTAAATAGATAACCGATCTTTATTAAATTATTCATATCAAATCAAATCATTTATTCTGCATAGGCCCCTTAAGGGCACTTACATATTGTCAAATTACACGTTTGAATACAATACAATAATCTACCACCGGATCGGAACGCGGCCACAAACTGAGAAGATCCGGCAAGAAACTCAGCGGGCATAAAAGAAATAGACCCAATACAGTACCTATACAGGGTATTTTTTCAAAGAGTGCACATTTTTTTTTATTATGTTCTAGATGTAAATAAAATGATATATAAAATGTAAAATGTTTAAAATCACTAGTAATTAATTAATTATTTTGATTTAAAAATATCTAAGAATATTCGTGATTTTTGACCACCCTATTGCCGGCCATTGAGAACGAACAGTAGCGTAAACGCACACTAGTACAGCATATTACTAACAAAAATTGTGTAAAGCATGCGCTACACGGTTTCAAACAGTGGTTTGAAACAGAAAAGGCAGAAAAGCACTTTGCTGGCTACATGGTTTTTAAGCTAGTTTGAAACCAACAGTGTTTAGAGAACGTGGCGCGGATAGGACGTCTTTACGCTCGCGTACCGTATATTCACTACAACGACGTCATGGCGCCTTACCTATCAAAACAACAAAAAGTTGGAGTAAGTCTTGCACTTTTGTGTGCAATTGAAGGAAAAAATTAAAATATGCCACGCATTTCTTCTTTGTGTTTTATTTTTATACCCTTCACAATTTAAGTCCCAAAGGCAGGCAACTATTTGTATAACTCGAGAAGTTGAGTAATAACATCGCAATTGCGTTCTGTCTGCCCATGCACCATTTTGTGCACAGAACGTCGTCGCGTGCGTCTGCGCTGACCTCTGCAGCGTGACTGTCGTTCGCTTGGTTTGAAGCAAGCGGCTAGACGGTTTCAAACAAGATAAAAACCAACGCTTGGCCAGTGGTTTGAAACACAAGCCTCGCTACCAAGGGCGTTTGAAGGTCATACGAAATTTGGCATAAAACATCTATCTACACTGTTTCAAACATCTGTTTCAAACCACTGTTTGAAACCGTATAGCGCATGCTTTATAGTCACCTCTGGCACCTTATAGTTACGCCACTGATGGGACATAATATGCACATACCATCTGTGTAAGAGAAGGAAAACTTGAAACAAAACCCTATACCAACATGTCTGACCAGCATGGTATAGTAGGTCAAATTCCCTCCCATTGTGGAGGAGGCTCGAGCCCAACAGTGGGACGTATGTGGGCTGCGATGATGATGATGATGAAACGTACACTTCAATTTTATTTATTGGTATAGATTGTCATTCAACGATTAAGTATACTGGCATTCGTTAAGCACGTAAAAATGTAATCATACGCTATTACATCACTTGGGCAAAGAGTACTCTTACACTGCTGGACCGATATTACCCAAACATAGCTAATAACCACCGCCAAGAAACTGGCTTGCAAATAAAAAAAAACCGCATTGAAATCCGTCCATCCGTTTGAGGGCTACGATGGTACAAACAAACAT
This sequence comes from Lymantria dispar, assembly GCA_032191425.1. NCBI lineage: Eukaryota > Metazoa > Arthropoda > Insecta > Lepidoptera > Erebidae > Lymantria > Lymantria dispar. Next base: position 9,039,412 of record CM063460.1, on the reverse strand, counting down.
CGGCGTCAAATTTATAACACCCCTCTTTTTCCGTCGGAGGTTAATTACTCACATTTTTAAACTCGTGATATCTTTCGAATGGAATGTCCAAATTGAATAATTCAAAAGGTTATATAATGGTAGTGAAGCAATCTTAAATATGAAGTCATTTATTTTGATAAGGATTAATATCATAGTTTTATACTTTAAAAGAGCTTTTACAGCGGTGGCATTTGAATATATTTTTTAAAATGAAAAAACGTCTATTGTGATAAAACTATAATAGTTAGACATACGTTGTCGCGATATGTTTTGTAGATAATTATATATTCTGCAAAGTTGTAGTACATTATTTTATCCTATAATCAATAGTTTTCGCAGCGCACGCGATGTAAGGAAGTTTTTTGGTAATTTTTTACACCTTGGGTTACATTATTAGAGCTTTAGTATGGGTTCCTAACTTATTTTAAAATTTTATATAGCCTATGTTCACCGGGGATAGTGTAGCTTCCCAACAGTGAAAGAGTTTTTCATATCGGTCCAGTAGTTTCGGAGCCTATTCATTTCAAACAAACAAACAATCAAATCTTTCCTCTTTATAATATTAGTATAGATAACAGTGTTTAAAGTCTATTTCCATGGTCCACAATAGTTCTCCAAAAAAGATCACTAATATTGAATACTGTAATGTATTCAAAAAAGGTGGTTTAACGTCTTTTGTAACTATACCATAAATTTCTTACAAAAAAAGTTTCACAGTTCAAATTGACAGTTTCACTTGTGACGCTAACAGACTGTTAGCGTCACAAGTGAAACTGTCAATTTCTTTTTCTTTTTAGAGTTCAACTTATAGTATTTCTGAAATGGAGTTTTAACTTTTAATTAATAAATATAATGATTTATGCTTATGTAAACTCTAACTATAATCTCAAAAATGGATTCCAATTTAACATTTTTTAGTCTACCAGTAAGTGTTTTTGCAACTGCCTAACACATAATAAAGATGGTATTTTCGTGTTTATTCGAATAAACTGATCCCATTATGACATTATATTAAAGACATGAAGGAAACGTATAGACGTCTATGCATTTCTATATGATATTTTCTTATGATCCACTTGTCATTCCAAAAGACTTGTATCCTAAAGCGAACATACCAACTGTTTGTAGGAAATCCACATAAACATATAAATAAGAGAGGTCTTGGTATACGTAATACAAAATATTTACAAAAATATAGCAGCAATTGTTTACCATTACTACACAATTTAATATTTTATTTTAGTTCGTAGATTCAGAGGCACCAGACTTGGATTTCAATAAACTGAAACTCGAAGAACCGATATATGATGTCCTAAATACAGATCTGCCACCACAAAATACACTACTCGGCTCAGATGATGTTTTAGCACAGTTTCTATCTGGCGATGAACCTCTAGAAGAGCCAGATTTAAATGGACCAACAACATTACATTGTGAAATATGTAGTAAACAATTTGATAATGCCAAAAAGTATTACGGACATTTGAGAGTACATTCAAAAGATAATCTTTGGACTTGCGGTGAGTAACTTTACTGATATCATTATTATTTCAGCTGACATACGTCCCACTGTTGGGCTCGAACCTCCTCTACAATAGGTGGGTGCTATGGACCTACTATACCATGCTGGTCAGACATGTTGGTATAGGATTTTATTTTTCTTCTTTTACATAGATGTTATATTTATATTATAACCCCTTAGTTGTCTTTTATGATATCCACGTACAAGATGGAGGTGGTGAATTTTATTCTTACTCTGTCACCACATGGAAATATTGTTCATGTAACTTATAGCTTATAAATATTATAGTATACTACTGAACTCAAGAGACATACTGTACAAAAAAAGGATAGAAATAGACAAAAGGATAATAATTATTGTAAAAATAATACAAATATATTCTATTTATTTATTTCACGAAAATGAAATGGCTTAATTATATTTCACACCAAATTTCATCTAAATGTATCAAGCCGTTAAGGAAAATTTAAGTCACGTTCATAGAAGAAATATATAAAATTTATTATTCTGAAGCGGTAGTTAATGAATGGTATATTACTTACAGACAAATGTCCAAATCAGAAGTTCTCAACAAAGCAGCAGTTAATGAAACACAGTTTGACTCACAAACCCTTAGAACTGATATGGAAGTGCCCCCATTGTACCATGGCATTTGAAGCCCTGTGGAAACTGCAGCAACATTTGTTTCAAAAATATTTGAATTACAGGTATTTATTGGATTGATTTTGTTTTGGAAGTTCAAATTTCTTTTTATTTAATTATTAGCAACCCGCCCTCGCTTCGGTTTTAGTCGTTTTACCCGTGTAGTTCCCGTTCCCATGGGAATACCAGGATAAAATATAGCCTAGTTTACGCCTTGATGTTATAGCTTTCCTTTTTTTTTACTTTTGATTACCCGGAACAAACAGACAGACAGACAAAAATTTTTTAATCTATACTTTAGGCATAGGTGTCGTGCAAATAACCGTGTGAGCATAAAAAAAGCCTATTATTTTGACATTACAAACAGACACTCCAATTTTATTTATTGGTAATTATTTATTGGTATATACAAAATCTATTTTTGTATTTTTATTAATTTTGATTTTATTTATTTTAGTTCAGTTTATTTTCAAAATGTATGTTTCAAACTAGTTATGGACACGTTTTTCTTTCTATATGAGATATTTTTAAAAAGTATTTATATATTAGCTGAGTTTCTTGTCGGATCTCAGCTTGTGGCCGTGTTCCGGTCCTTTAGTAGTTCATTGAATTATTTCAAACCGCGTGTAACATTGATAACATGTAACAGTCCATAGGGGAATACAGATTAATAATTTGATTTAATTGTATCATCATAGCTTATATTCGTCCCACTACTGAGCCTGAATCTTCTCCATAATAAGAGAGAAATTGCTCTACTATGCCATACTGGTGAGATTTGCCTTCTCTTCCATAGTTGTTATAGTCTTTACGTACGTTATAGGTCTTTAGACATGCTCGTTACTCGCTATTTATAGCAACGGCTACTAACCGTTTATTTGGTGTCAATACCGATACGGATAAATGTTGCCAAATATCGATATAATACACATAAAATAATCACAATCTTATTTATATTAATGCACAGTTTAACTATTATAACCTTTCATAGGTCAAACTATAGTGAACACTTCATAGCATACCTACGATAGCAATGAGAAACAAAACCACTTTACCATTACCGTTTAATTTACCAAAATTTATGAGTTAAATCTTAGGGTAATACAAATAAGAGCATCTTTCGCTTTTATCAATATTCGTGAAATGTTGCTTGTTTAATTAAGCCACTAACCAATACCCGCTCCCTCTCTGTTTTGCACATCAGGGATCGCATAGAAAGAGTGAGATAGCATTATTATTTTGATTATTAGATTTATTGGTGATTGTTTGGTTACCAATGTAGCGAAACAAGAATCACGGCACCTGAATAATAATTGTCGTGCTATTGTTAATTGACAACGTCAGTTGTTTGTAGCTAGATAACTGATAACCATTATTAGTCATATTAATATTGATACGATAAGTTAGAGACATATCAACGGTTTTCAGTTAGGTTTTGTTATAGCGGTCACATATGACTCAACTCATTTATTGATAAGGGTTTCTTACATGTCATCTATATATATATATATATATATAGGAGAGGCGGGTTTTGCGAGCGATATATTGACTCATCACCATATCTCTGGAACCATAAGGCGTACAGACTTGAAATTTGGCAGAAATATTTCTTTTGTTGAGTATAGGTCAGCTAAGAACGGTTTTTACGAAATTCCACCTGCAAGGGGTGTTGCGGGGGTGTTAACAATAATATACATATAAAGGAACAGGGTGAGCCGAAGATACTGAAGCTAGAAAAATGAAATATGGACCGTAGTTTTAATTTGTAACGTAGGCACCCACTAAGAAAAATTTCCTTGAAATTCCACCCCTAAGAGGGTGAAATGCAACAGTAAAGTTTGTATGGAAAGAAAAAAAAATCTTTAGCTACTGTCTTCAAATTAAGCACAAATACTCTTTAATAAAAATAATTAAACATGTGTTTCAGCGTTTGTACATTTTCATCCTCTAAGGGTGTAAAATAGGTAGAAAGATGTCAGTTTACTGAGTTATCACTGAGCCGAAACTATTGAAGCCAGAAACATGAACTTTTGACATTAGTTGCTTTGCGTGAAGTAGAAACCCACCAGAACAGGATTTTTGAAATTCAACCCCTAGGGGGGTAAACCGCAGTAACAAAATTTGTATACGGAGAAAAAAATCTGCATCGATTTTCGTCAAATTCTCCAAAAATACTCTTTAGTAAAAATAAATAAACACGTATTTCAGCATTTTTTAATTTACACCCTCTAAGGGTGTAAATATGTATTAATAAAAAATTTGTTTCTCTGATTTATCAACGTCGAGCTAAAACTACTAAAGCTGACAACATGCAATTTGAAACAACTTTATTTTGTGACATAGGGACCCACTAGAAAGTATTTTCTGGAAATCAACCCCTAAGGGGTGGGGTTTACCCCAGCAGCAAAATTTGTAAGGGGAGAAAAAAATCCTTATCGATTTTCATCAAATTTACACAAATACTATTTAATAAAAATATATAAACACAATTTTCAGCATTTCTTAATTTGCACCCTCGAAGGGTAGGGTAAATAGGTATGAAGAAGTTGGTCGACATTAATGCCGAGCTGAAACTACTGAAGCTATAAACATGCAATTTTGACCGTAATTTTATTTTGTGACGTAGTGATCCATTAAGAAAGGATATTTTGGAATTCAACACCTAAGAGGTGAAACGCAGTAGCAAAGTTTGTATGAGGAGGACTCTTTGTTCATCATTTCAACCCTTATACATCCTACTGTTGGGCTCGAGCCTCCTCCATTATGAGAGGGAAAATGACCTACTATACCACGCTGGTCAAACGTGTTGTAATGGGTTTTAGTTTCGAGCTTTTCTTTTCTTGCATAGATGTAGATTGTATGCATATTATAATCTCTTAGTCATCTCCTATGACAGCCACGGGTAGGAGAGGGGGTGGTGAATTGTATTCTTATTCCGTCATCACACGGAAAATACTCTTTAGTAAAACTGAATAAAGAGCATTTGTCAATTTTACCTTCTATGGGAACTAGGCGGGTAAGGTGTCTAAAACCGAAGCGAAGCGAGGGCGGGTTCCTAGTTATAAATATGGTAAAGATGATTACATTTTAACAATATTAGATTATCAGCAATTAAAATAGAATAAATAACCATGTCAAAGAAATGTCAAAGCGTAATAATAATAGTAATAACGAAAACGTAAACAATATTCGCGTTGAGTACTGTACATTTTCAAAAATTCGTCAAACGTATAGAATGCCTGCCTGACGAGCCACCGATTTCGTCGGACCTTGAAGGTTTGGAGGCTAGGAGCGGAAGTTATCGGTGTTATTATTGTACACCGCTGGGCCAATAACATGAGTTGTCTTTAAATAAAACTACTTTACGGATTTTATCGCGTTTGTATTTGATTTTTGATTACCCGATGTTTCGAACGCTTTACAGTGTTCATGGTCACGGGTGGACTAAGATGTCTCACGTCCAACAAGTCAGTTAACAAGATTAGTTTTTATTTTATCATAATAAAGCTTAACAGAAGTAGATTTTATCATTTTTGTTATATTTTTTTATTTTTTTTCGCAAGACTGGTGATTATGATCTCAAAAAATTTCCTATGAGAATAAAAATTTTTTTTTGGTAATAAATGTTTACTAAATATAAACAATTTTTCTTTAATACCCGTGTCAATATAGCTAATACCTATATTAAATAAAAATGTATACAAAAAAATTGCATTTGCTGTTCAATTTATGAACTCATATCGTGTGTAGTCAAAATGACTCATGATTAGTATATGCGTTTGTAAAATATGATTAGTAGTCTAGGGTTATGCTAATGTATAACAGTTAAATACTTGTTCCACAGACCACACAAATGCGATGAATGTGAGAAGAGCTTCTACAAACTTTCAGACCTTAAGAAACATAAAGATATTCATAATGGTAATATAATTATTTCTCAATTTTCCAATTTGTGTATTGTCCCACTGTTGGGCTCGGGCCTACTCAATTATGGGAAGGAATTTAATCTACTATACCACGCTGGTCAGACGTGTTAGTATAGGGTTTCATTTCGAGTCTACCTTCTCTTGTATAGATGTTATATGCATATTTAATCCCTTATTCGTCTTTTACAGCATCCACAGACAGAAGATGCTCAGTATTTCTCTACGTGATAATATCTGAATGACGGCAATCCGTAGAAGAACGGGTGTAACGGACATAGCCCGAAGAATTAGCATGTTGAAATGGCAATGAGTAGACCAGGCCTCATCGCTCGTCCAACTGACAACGTTGGTGTGAAAGGTTTTTGAGTGGCGACCACGAGTCAGAAGACGTTAGTAGGGTAACAATATGGACTGACGATATCTTGAAAGTCGCAAGTAACCGTTGTATGCTAGTGGCATAGGACCGCCCCGAGTGGCACTTTCATGGGGAGGCTTATATCCAACAATGGACGTTTATGGCTTGATCAATGGATAGTTGGATGACCTACTACACCAAACTGATATGACTAATATAGGATTTTATTTTTAGTTTTCTTTCTCTTACTCTCTCTTAACCCTTTAGTTTTCTACTCTTACCCGTGTAGCGACGGGTTCAGAATACATTTGCCGCCACCCTTTACTTGCCTTTGGGAGTCGTAAAAATCGGCTGAGGGTTCATTCACCAGGAGAATGGGCAGCAGCTCTCTCCTGGACAATATATATATATATATATATACACTCATTTGCAAAAAAAAACGGGCACCTAAGCAATGAACCATTTCAAATGTTAATATTTCTTTGTTTGATAATTATAGGTAGTTTTATCCACACAATTTGCTAAATTAATAAGAAAATAATCGTTTTCATCAGTATTTCATAAAATTTAGATACAATTTATGGGAAATAATGCTAAACCTCGCTAGTAGTGTATATTCGCTAGTAGTGCATATGCTCATGAAGTAAAAATAAAAAAGTTTTTTTGTTTGTTTTTCTTTAATAAAGTAAAAGCAGATAAATGTTTAGTATCGAGTGTGACCCCCTCTAGCTAAAATCACAGCTTGAATTCGTCTGGGCATGCTAGCGAGTATATCCCGGATACTTGCTTGCGGAATACGTTCCCACTCCGCAGTAATCACATTCTTCAGCTCTCTGATGGTCTGCGGAGCCGGGTGTACTGATCTCACACGCCGTTTCAGAACGTCCCAGACATGCTCTATGGGATTGAGGTCGGGACTTCGAGCTGGCCAATCCAAACGACGAATGCCGACCTCTTGCACATACGCATTAACATCGCGGGATCGGTGGGCGCGAGCATTGTCGTCCATAAAAATCGAGTCTTCACCTAGAGCGGCCAATGCGGGTTGTGCATGAGAAATTAGAACTTCCGTTATGTATCGATGCCCAGTCAGTGAGCCGTTTTCAATGAAGACTAACTCTGTACGATCCATTGAATTTATTCCTGCCCAAAACATAACAGAGCCCCCACCATAAGGTGTGATTTCTTCAAAACATGCCTCTGCAAAGCGTTCTCCTTGTCTTCTTAGCACTCGCCGACGTCGATCTTCACCGAACAGAGATATCCTGGCTTCATCAGAGAACAAAACCCTATTCCAATCGTCTTGAGTCCATGATTCACAATTTCTAGCGAACCTAAGCCTGTGAACTCTGTGCTCACGGAGTAATTTGGGGCCGCGGGCCGGGCGGTGACTGCGTATATTGGCAGCGAGAAGCCTCCTCCTGACCGTCCATAGACTAATATGCACATTTCTTACTTCTTGGAGGTTGTTCTTAAGATCCACATACGAAGATTTGCGATTTCTCAATGCGCGACTCACAAGAAAACGATCATCCCGTGGTTGGGTACATGGTTTTCTTCCAGAACCAGGCCTTCTCTCGACGGAACCAGTCTCCTGATATCGCTGCCAGGTCCTTTGGACTGTCGAGCGACTAACATTTAGCCTCCTAGCCACGAAACATTGGCTGCAACCCTCTTCAAGCAGCGCGATAATTTTGGTAGCTTTTACCACTTTATCTACCATTTTTGATACAGCCAAACAGCATTAAATAAAGCTTTGACAGTCAAGGATATTAAATTAATCGATAAAAATTGAATAAAAGTTATGAAAGTCGATGTTAACTTCTGGAACTTCGCGCCAAAAATGTAGGATAAAAAGGGGTTTTCTGTAAAAATGAACATCAAATGAAAAATTGAATTTAGAACGTACTTTTTTAAATACCACAGCATTTTTAAAACCGGCCAGTAACGTGTACAAACGATTGAAACCTTTTTGGTATTGTATCTTTTTAAATATGAATGAAAATCAAAACCGCCCGTTTTTTTTGCAAATGAGTTTATATATATATATATAACATATTACTGCGATCGTCAACCCGCCCGCCAAGAGTGGCGATTACGGCATTATCCCCTTATGATGATGATCAATAAAGAAACGGCCCCCAGTCACGTACCCTACGGACTCATTTTGATGGCGAGCCCAGTAGGGGTGGAGCGGGGGGTGCAAAGAATCTCCGGCAGCAATTCGGCTACCAATTAACACACAACATTCGGACACTCAGGACTGACGAGGAGATCATCGAGCTGAATGAACATGGAAAAGACGAAAGTCAACATCGGTCTACTGTTAATATTGATTCGTGGCCATGGATACAAAGTCCTTCAGTCGAATACGTTGTAGTTTAACAATTCACATAAATAGTCTGTCAGTAAGTCAAGTTGTTACCATGATTTGATTGCTGACAACCAAATCACGATTTCATTAGGAATTTTGGAAGAACACGAAAATGCACGTAGTACACCATTATATTATATTCACTACACTTCAGAATCTTCTCTGCATTATATTGCATAAAATGTCAGCTAAATTATTCAATATAACATTGTAAAACACTAAAATAATGAATAAAATATAAAAGCGCCACATGACATTTTGACATTCGTGTCAAAACTCATCGGTCTACGATCAGTGTGTGTTACCAGCGATGACTTACAGCACGGAAACGTGGTCCCTAAATGTAAGCCGCATAACAAGGCTCAAAGTCGCTCGGTGTGCAATGGAGCGGGCTATGCTCGGGATTTCTCTGCGAGATAGAATCCGAAATACAATCCGAAGTCCGCAGAAGAACGGGTGTAATCAGCATAGCACGTAAAATTAGCACGCTGAATTGGCAATGGGCAGGCTACATCGCTCGACGAACCGACAATCGCTGGAGAAGAAAGGTTCTCGAGTGGCGACCATGTATCGGACTACGCAGTGTAGGAAGCCGCCCACTAGGTGGACCGACGACGTTGTGGAATTTGCTGGGCGTCGTTGGATGCAGGCGGCACAGCACCGTATTTTGTGGCGTAACATGAGGGTGGCCTACGTCCAGCAGTGGACGACAATAGGCTGAAATGATGATGATGAATGATTTCTCTTACATTAATTGTATATTATTATACTTCTTAGTATTTTTTCGACAACTACCAACTATATGGTGGTGAATGGTATTCTTACTCTGTCACCACACAGAAAGTGCCAGACCATAGCCTGCCAAAGAAAGAAATGGCAGTGCCATTGCCCACTTCCCTGGACCGGCTTTATGCGACTGCCATGCGAAAGTAAGGTTTTATGACATGCTGTATTCTTAATTCGTACACAACCTTGATGACATTTAATTGTATTACAATATTTGTCTTTATGTAGATACAAAAAAGCATGCCTGCACAGTGTGTGAAATGCGTTTCAACAATAAGTCGAACATGAGACGGCACATGTTACGTCACACCAATGAGAAGCCATTTCTGTGTCCCGGATGCAGGAACAGATTCAAACAGGTGTGTTTAAATATATATTTCAGTAGCTATTGTTCTCAGCAGGCCATGGACGTGAAAGATTCGGTATTAGTGGCCGGCGCATTGGAGAAGGGGAGGGCAGAAGGTGCGTTATAGAGCCCCGCGCTTCCCTTTTATCACCCTAGACAAAATGGACGACGTGGGTGACGACCATAGCCCGCCTAAAAAAGGCAGTTGTCAGCCTAAAGAGTGATAATATGCTCATGGATCCCTCCATCGCCTCGAATAATTTGGGAGGAGTGTATTCAACTATAGCCTTCTGTAGCTTTCTTTTTGTATATACGTTTGCTAATAAATGGCGTGACATATAGGCGAGAACTTGGCTATCATACGTAAGCCTACGCTAATCTAATTGGTAAGACGAGACAAGATTTCCTAAAGGTGTAGGGTTTTGAGTTATTGGTTTATTATATTTATTGCCTTTATTATCTTTTTTTTATTCCCAATAAAGATTTAAATTGACATATATTGTTTACATAATATGTTACTTTGTCAAATAATCGTACCTCTATAACTGAAATAATCTGTATTCTGACCTCTATTAATGGGACCCTGGGTTGAAAACTGGACTTGGAACAGAGGGTTCTACTATAGCTGGATATCTGAGACACTGGGTACATGGGTAATACTTCTATAAGTGAGACATATTTACAGATGCCTTGATGCATCATTTAAGCCTGTTTCCCTGTATATAATAGAAATACGATGCATCACTTGGGGTCCACGGGTAACTGCATATTGTTCTGTGTGAAAAAAAAAACACATTTTCTGACAAGTTTTGGGGATGTGGTAGTAATGTCGCAGTATAGGGTCTACCGATACTAGTTTGAGAAAAAATTTTTGGGAACCATTGATATATAAGATGAAAAACCATGATGTGTGTATAATTTAACAGTTGGCGTCTATGAAGCGTCATGCTCAAAAGTGTCCGCTGAACAAATTTGAGAGTGAACCTATGGACAAGTCCGTACGTCGACATTACTGCAGACTCTGCGGGCACAGCTTCCAATACAAGAGTGCGCTCTTAGAACACTGCGTTAGGTATGTACTACATAAGTGTTTTTTAAACTGTGAATCACTACCTCCTATTGGAGACGCCAACAAAAGAGAAATGCAAGTTTTGTAATATTTTTTTAGTAAAAAAGATTACTAAGGAAAAAATTCACATTTGGTTTTATTTTTGATATATAAATGCTTAAACCTTTTTATTAACCTACCTATATATACCATCAGACTTCTCTTGACTTCTTTGCATTTTAAATTGTTTTGGTGGCAGACGAGCAAGAAGCCCATCACCCATTACCACCAGTAATGGATAACTGCCACTTATGGACCATTACAATATCACTCAGCTTAGTACCTAGCTAGAGTTTAGGCATCTGGCTCTTGCTCACCCAACGAAATGCAAAAAAACTAGTGTAAATATAATTTAATAATTAATGTTTTGTAGACAACACACAAACAATCAAACAGAAGCAGGCAAGGATGATAAGTACCAAAATAGTGACGCAAATCGTATTGTCGATAACATCGTTGACGATATACTATCCGCTGAAGATGACTACATGAATATGGCTTCACAAAACCCAATATTAAACGTTTACAATCAACCTAACATCGAAAACAATACTGACAACCTGATGCAAATAGAACTACTCAAAGATATAAATCATTTTCAAATTCTAGACGAAGAACTACTTTATAATGACATAGATTTCGATAGTATACAACCAAGTCATATATTTAATACAAATACAAATGACATGGATTATCCGCAAGATAAAAATGGCGAGATACTTTTTGATTTTAGCGATGGCAAAAGTATTGATCAAGATATAATGAATGCTATCTGTCACAAAGCTGATTTACCAGATGAATTGTTAAATACAGATGTACTAGCACCTAAAGTTGGATGTGCAACTATATTTGAAAGTGATGTTGATTTAGAAGCTAGTACTAATTTAGCTGCTAATTTAAATCAATTGATTGGTGAGAATCATGTACAATATATATCGACTGAACATGATGATACATTTATTATTAGTTTAAATAGTGAAATTGATGCTGAGAAATTAACAGATATGTTAAATATAGGTGTTGAGTTAGTTAATAAACAAGATGAGAAGGTTATAATTGATAATGTGAATAGTTTAGCTAAACCAAATGATTCTGTACTAGTGAATGTTGAGAACATTGTTGAACCCGTTGTAGTTAAAATTGAAGAAACTGTCAAACCAGTTGTAGAAACAATAGTAGTGAATAAAGATGTGAATAAGAATGAAGAAGCAATAAAAGCTGATGAGAAATTAACAAAATCCAAATCAAAAGTAAAGAAAACTATAAAATTATTTGTTTGCAGGACTTGTAATAAAGTTTTTAATAAAAAGGATAATTATAAATCACATAGAGGTAAGTTTATAATTAATACGAACTAGTCCTTGTGTTGAGCTTTCTGATGTAGCCAGACGCTAAGCAGATGGCCGATAGTAAAACTATTGCTAACACTATCTATACAAATAAATAAAGTTGAACTGTCTGCTTATAATGTCAAAATACTGGGCCTTTTCATGTTCACACGGTTATTTGCACAATATCTATGACTAAAAACCAACCACTGACGACAAGTCACCCCGCTCCGGTGGTCGGCGCAACGACGAAGGTAACGTAGGTACGGGTGGGCCCGCGCACCGTCCTTCCGTCGCCCCGGACGGAATGGACCGCATGTGCGCTTACTATAGCCCACCCATAAAAAAAATGCCTAAAACCAGTTTAAATTTTTTTTGTCTGTTTGAGGTAATATTCGAAATGGTTGCACCGATTTTAATAATATTTTACTACCAGGTAACTGTCTATATAATGAGTGACCTAGCCTATATTTTATCCCTGTATTCCCCCGGGAACGGAAACTGTACGGGTAGGGAACTAAAACCGAAGCGAAGTAAAGGCAGGTTAGGTAAACAATATGTACGATGGGATAAGATTATGCACATATAGTATCGACTCCAAATAATTGGGATATCATTGGGGATCATTTCAGCTTATATACGTCTCACTGCTGGGCTCTAGCCTCCTCCACAATGGTTTTTTTTTTTGGTTTGTGTGTGTAGCTGCTGATCGCAGATGACCTTGACAGCTTAACGCGGTCAATGGGTGAGCGCAGATGGCTCTCAACCCGGTAAGTTAGCGAACATCGCCCGAGGGCTCCCCCTTTGGGGAACGGACCTCGGCTCGGGGCGTCGCCGAGTGCAAAGTGGGCGTGGCCACGTTTAGGTTAATGACTTTTACGCGGCGCGGTTTTCGACCTCGACGACGAGGCCGATACCGCGGAATTTTATTTGTTATCGCTGGGCGAGCTATGTAGGCCCTTTCTTGGGCGAACATAATAGCGTCATCCTCTTCTTCAAGAAGATGACGAGGACGTCGGACCGCCTCCACCATGGGATGGAAATTGACCTTAACTATACCATTCTGGTCATACGGGTTAGTATAGGGTATTGTTTTGGTCGTGCTCACTGAATAAGGTTCTGCTTGCGGTAGCTATGTGGGGCGGGTCACTCCCTTCTCTGCAATGTGGTTGAGGGGCGTGATGGCTGCTCTAGTAGTTAACTCGTGATTGGGTGCTGCTTGTGGGATCTGGTCCAGTCATGTTTTGCTTACCTTTTTTATTTGAACTAAATTAAAAACAAAATAGTTATATCCTATCTCGAAGGGCATCACACTGGAGCTAAGACTATATGTTGTCTGAGTTTCTTACCGGATCTTCCCAGCTTGTGGCCGCGTTCCGATCCGGTGGTAGATATTGTATTATATTCAAACGATGTATAAGTTTGACAATATGTGAGTGCCCTCAAGGAGCCTATGCAGAATAAATGATTTGATTTAAGTTTGCCTTCTCTTGCATAGATGTTTTAAGTGTATTATATCCTTTAATTTATGACACACACGAGCAAGGGAGAGGGTGATGAATTGTATTCTTACTCCATCACCACACAGGTATTAAAATACATATTATAAATAATGTTAACTATAATTTCTATTTGTTTGTTTGTTAGCATTACACGAGCCGTCTCTAAGATCACATTCGTGCAACGTGTGCGGTGAACGCTTCAGTTATCGCTCATCGTTGAACAAGCATATGCGTGCACGGCACACGCCCGCAGTATTACGTGCACACATATGTCATATATGTAACGCTACTTACACCGCTGCATGGCTGGTAAATATATCTTCATCTATTATCTATACCCTTAGAATAATAACGTATAGAAGGATAGTGTCAATACTTCGAACTTTCAAAATTTGAATTTAAAAATACTAATGGCGCGCAGACGATTACACACGTACACACGCAAACCACTATACAAATTATGAAATCAAATTTTGTTTTTATTAACATAAATCGTCGAAATACTTTTAAAAGTAATGTTAAAAACCTTTTTAAGTTTTTCAAATGTATTGTGTCACCATTTGAATGCACAAACCGTCATAATTATCAATTTATTTTTTAAGAGTTGCGTACGTACGTGCAGTATAATGACTTGTACATTACGGAACGGTTCCGGCGTAAGCTCCATTAGGCTCCAATTGAAATGCCTCACTTTTTGTGTGTGAACTTACCTTCTATACGTTATTATTCTAAATCTATACCTTTATATTGTGGCACATACATATTATATAAACTCTCCTATAGAATAATTTATTTTCGCCACAATAATAATAATAATAAGTTACAAAAATGTGTGTTGTACAATGGCATAGTACTTATTGTAGAATACTGGTGCCCAAACTAGGAAAAACCTATATTTCAGGCCACCAGGCGCTTCCGTAGGAACACTGGACCACTATTTAGTTACGCATAAAATATAGGTTATAATAGGTACAACTACAGAGTTTGATTGTTGGTATCGTCAGGGTTAGTAATAAGTTTGTGTGTGTCAGAGTATGTGTGTGTGTTTGCTTGGGTTTGTGTAATATATAGGTGTTATGGAGGTGTGTGGATGTGAAGTATGCAGTGTGTGCGAGTATATGATTATATGTCGCTTAATGGCGTGTATGTGAATGTCCTTTGTAATATGCCAGCTGTGAGTAATGTATCCGTGTATTTTTAATTTAATTAATAAAAACGAACTAACATTTTTTTAAATTTAGATTAACAAAAAAAATCGCGTAGATGTTATATATAACAGGCATATAATCCACCACTGGAGCAGGGTGACTTGTCGTCAGTGGTCGGCCCGACGGAGTACTCTTTCGGGTACCCTCACCTCTCGACGTCCCTGTTCTGGGACTTCGGTCGCCGTCGCCCGGTCAGCCTCTGCGGGAGCCAGACTAAAGTCCTCGGTAAGGTCACCCGCGGCCTCGGCTAGGGCGGCATCAGACGCAGGTACTCGCGCCTGCGCCGCCTGAATCCGCCGCCTCCCTCTGTGAGATGACGGCCTCACAGAAGGCGGTGACCGCGTCCCAGTTCCTGACGCTGTCGAGCATCTTCCTGGCGATGATAGACAGGGTTAGGTTGGCACCGATGATCGCGACGAGTTCACGGCGCTCTCCCACCCATGCGGCACACACCTCGAGCGTGTGCTGCGCCGTGTCCTCGTCGCAATGTCGCAAAAATTTTTGCCTGTTTGTTTGAGGTAATCTTCAAAACGGCAAAACCGATTTTGTTAATATTTTACTAACAGGTAGCTGTCTATATAAGGTATTCCCACGGGTACGGCAACTACGCGGGTAGGACGACTGAAACCGGAGCGAAGTGGGGACGGGTAGCTATTAATTAAAAAGATATATGTATTACGATAAAGAAAGCATTTTTTATATTGTTTAAATTAATCGTGATTCCAGCTGAAGACTCACATATCCCGGGACCATGAAGGTCTCACTCCACACGCATGCGATTACCCGGACTGTGGGAAGAAATTTTACAAACAATGCGACCTCGTGGTACATAAAAGGTATGAAACACATTATTCATTCATTTCAGCTCATATATGCCCCACTGCTAGGTTAGAGCCTCCTCCACACTGGTCAGACGTGTTGGTATAGAGTTTTATTTCGAGTTTGCAATTTCTTGCATAAATGTTAAATGCTAACTATATATTATCCCTTAGTCATCTTTTACAATATCCTCGGGTAAGATAGGGAGTGGTGAATTGTATTCTTACTCCGTCGCCACAAGGACAAATGCGAATATATGAGTATATTTATTACAAAACGACTTGGGGTAAAGACAAACTCGGCACTAATTAATAAATCTTCCATATTCACTGCACTTTAGCACTTTCTCTGCTTTACAATCATATAATATCATCAAAATGATTAAAGATAACTTGTTAAGATTGAAATATTAGAACATCATCACTTTCTACTTGCAGTTTGAAACACAAAACAAAATTAGATAAAAATAAACTATATTTACAACAGGTTTCATACACGAGAGCGGCCATTTTCATGTGACGCGTGTAAGCGTGCGTTTCCTCACATATCACACCTTAGGCGACACACCAAATCGGCGGTTTGCACGAAACAGTAAGTTAACTTTAACAATAACTTTGGTTTAAGAGGTATCTATATATATGTTGAAATAGTCCGTTATCGTTAGAGAGGTTGCCGCGAGAGGGTGAGGGAAGATACCCGAAAGCGTAACCCACCGCGCTGACCACAGACGTAAATGATTAGCCGGCTCAATGTAGCGATGGCGATCTGAGATCGATTAATCGAAGAATCAACTTTTGAAGTTAAAATATCGATTTTATAAATCGATACGAAGCACTGAATCGATTCGGTGAATCGATACTTTGCCCTAGAAAAGCGTCGTTCGATTTTTTCTGCGTTTTATACTATATTATAAGATGAATAACACTTTCAGATATCCATAAAAAAAAAAACGTTCATCACATATTTACTCTCCGAATGTCCTAAAAAAAGCTCATCACAATCCCGTAGAAAAAAGATCGATTAATAGGAAATCGATCCTTCAGACCTCGATTTTAATCGGTCGGACCGATCTTTTTCAGAAAGATCGCCCACCCCTGGCCCAATGCCGAACGGGAGGGAATAAGGTGGGTTATGAAATCGCGCTTTCGTCACCTTGGAATGCAAAAAAGAGAACAATAACTCTATTTCAAGATTAGGTACATTAAATTAAATTTTATAATGATAAGACCACGCTGTGAGTCGTCTGTCTACAGTTGCGGGCTGGTCCGTCCGAGGTATTACCCCACTGAGCAGAAAATTGATATCTGAGTAGTAGCAATTTGTTACTGCGCTTAATAGGGATGTTGACAAAAGTTAAAAATTTTGTAAAGTTATGCATTTTAGATTAAAGAGGATTTTTAAATACCTAAAACATTATTCTAAGACCTCAATGATTCAAATAAGATTAAATTATTTAAAATTTATAATAAATAAATATTACCCGATGTCACGTGACTGTGAACACCAATCATACAGGATGACGTCATACTCCGGGTTAGGGATGAGCGATATTAGTAAAATATCGATATTGATATCGATAGGCAAATATCGATAAGTCGATATTATTGGGCACAAAATATCGATATTTCGTAATATCGATATTTTATAATACCGAAACTAATGGAGAGAAATTTCGCCGGATAAATTTTGATTTTTTTTTTTTTTGTAAATTTCTCTCGATGTTTTAAAATACAGCGGGAGTACGACGAAATAAAATCTTCCGGCAAATTCTGACGAGCTTTTTTTTTTTTTAGGAAATTTCTCTCGTTGTTTTAAAATACAGCGGGATTACGACGAAATAAAATCTTTTTTAGGAAATTTGTCCGCATGTCTAGGAATTATCAAAATTATTTTATTAATAATTTTTCATCTCATTACAAAAGCTATATCGATATCGTGTTAATAATATCGATATCGTATTCATAATATCGATATGGCAATATTTCAAAGTTATAAATATCGATATTTCGATAATATCGATAAATATCGCTCATCCCTACTCCAGGTGCAAGCTGCCCTTACTGTCATTAACAATAGTAAAAATATGAATAACTTCGTGAACATTTTCTTACGATAATTTGTTACAACAACAACAATATTTTACAATTTTTATCACAATGGGGATGTTGACAAATTTTTGAAATTCATTTTATTTTATAGATAGACCCTATATAAACATGAAAATATTGACTTCATGAAAAAATATAGCATATTTCAATATTAAAATATGCAAATAAAAATATTTTTCAAAATTGCCGCTAAAACGTTCCAAATTGTCTCGTGACTATGATCTACGTCACGCTCCGGGTTCCGCTAAACAAAGTCCGCGTCTATCAAAGTTAATAGATATTTACTAAGTTCTTACGAATAAGTTTATATAAAAGCAGTAAAATGAATATGTCATTTCACAAATGCCGTGCAGTGCCGATGTGCGATAGTACATCAATCAGTACACACCAAAAAACTGTTTAAAATCGTGCGAAAAGTTGCAAAAATAAGGAGTAAATGGTTAACACTCGCAAGAAGACATCCAACATCAATGACCAACAAACACCAGTCTTTTTTATGAAGATCATTTTGATGTAAGTCCTAATAAACTACAAATTATTTTAGGTCACGTA
Source organism: Lymantria dispar (assembly GCA_032191425.1). Taxonomy (NCBI): domain Eukaryota; kingdom Metazoa; phylum Arthropoda; class Insecta; order Lepidoptera; family Erebidae; genus Lymantria; species Lymantria dispar. The sequence continues at coordinate 9,020,815 of CM063460.1, read as the reverse complement.
ATAAAAATTAAGTGCTTATTGTCGTTTGTTTATTGGGCTACTTTTAAGTAACTAATTGGTAATAAATCAAATTTCAGCTTTAAAATGACATGGAAAATATACTACAATGGGTGTAGTATCTCGAATAAGGATAAGATCTGGTTGTTTGCTTACTAAATTCGCTTACCAACCAAGGAGAGCTATTAGCTACTTCTACTGATATCTGTCAACCAGCCGTTGCAAAAAGGCAAAGACTCGTATTGATAAAAGAATGTGAAGAAGAGATAAGAACTGCTGCACTTCAATATAAATACAATTTCAACATTGAACTATCCAAGGCAAGGTGAGGGTTGGTACTCATTGACATCGTAAAATAGTATAAATTTACAAGTACCACTTGTCCGTCACAGTATTATTGTTACCCTATGAACCAAGTTTTATCATATCCGGTACCTATGTATGTACCTGGTATAGAACCTGGAGATGGATGTAGGCAATTTTGTTTAATATACCACATAAGTCAGACAATGGGTCTAATTTAATATCTGAATGTTTTAGTTAATAACCCTGTTCTCTCATATACTGTCTGTTGTATCTGATTCATGCATACTAAACAGGCTTAGATTATGTATAACTTCTTTAAAAAAAATTAAATAAAAAGTATACTTAAAGACTTAATTATCTCTTTTTTAGAGCTACTCCAAGAACAAGAAATTAAAATATCAAAGTTGATAAAGCAGCACAAATATACATCATAGCTAAAATGGAAGTAAAACTACTCAGACTGAAATCAAATCACATATGAAGTAAACCTTTCCTATAAAGATTTCTATAGCATCTGTATCAATTTCTCTATTAAAAATTTCAGATTCGATTCCATTTATAAAACCACAACCATTTTGCTCAAGTGTAACATGAATTAATTTGGTAGAACATATAGCATGAATGAGATAGAAAAAGATCAGTTCTATATTGTTGTACTAAAAAAAAATGTTTTCATTAAAATTATAAATGAACATAGTAGTAGGTATTCCTAACATGCAGTGATTGAAGAAAATTCAAGATGTATCTTAATTCTTGTGTGGTGACAGAGTAAGAATACAATTCACCATTCCCTCTTGCCCATAGGTATCATAAAAGCTGACTAAGGATGCTTTATGCAGACACATACTATGCAAGAAAAGGAAAATTCAAAAACCCTATATCAACCCACCTAACCAGAGTGGTATAGTAGATCAATATCCCTCCCAATGTGAAAGAGGCTCAAGCGCAGTAGTGGGATGCATATGGGCTATGATGATGATGCATTACCTAGACAATTTTTGAAAATTTGGCAGTATGTAAGTGCCACCTAAGGGGGTTTATACAAAATAAATGTTATTTGAAAATAAAAGAAATATAAATAATCAGTGTTTTTATTTATTATATTTTACTCACTACATTTCTGTTGTTTTAATAAAGGTTACATATTCTATATAAACGATTTACATATTCTTCCTCAAAGTCCACTAATATAATAGTAACTTATGTATCTTGGATTTCTCACGGTTATCTTCTAAGGGAAGATACCCGGTCCTTTGGTAGGCTTACATGTATGCAACATGCAAAGGCCTTTGGAGAAATTTAATGTTAAAATGGGATGGGACATCTACCGATGACACTCCACGTTAGCACATAACATTTGTGGAGTGCCAATGGTAGGTGTAAAACTATTGTATAATGATGGTATCTAAAACCTGGTTATGGAGTTGTGAGGTTTGGTGGACTATTTTATTTAAAACTACTGATTTAAACGTTGTCTGCTCTCAATCCGTTACATAGTATTGAACGGTGGCAGACAGTGACTTGCCAAAATAGTCCAGTTATGTGCTTGATGAACTTTTCACTACATTGTTTGCTATAGTTCTACTCTAACTGGTACATAGAGGCCTTCTAGCTCATTAGAAATGTTTTGCACATGCCTTTAAAATCCAGTTTCTGACGTGTTTTGTAGCTTGTACAATAAATTTGTCAAAAACCTGAGAACGTAGAAGCATGACCTCTTCCTAAATCTGTAGTGGTACTGAAGTTTAGTGTTGTCCCCACCTTGGACAGTACAGATTTTTCCAGTAGCATTGTACCTGCATACAAGACAGCTGTCTTGTGTCAGTGAACAGCTTTCACTTGCTTGATGCCACCACAATAAAAAGCCACTGCATGTCTGCACACACCCGCGTACGCAGCATAAACGTGGCATTGAGCACTAATAACAACATTATTTTTTTTGGCCACATTGACAGTAACTATAATATGGTTTAGCACGAACGTTATATTCAGGGCAAACACGACACTTCACCATACAAATATTTGATTCTCCTCTCAACTGTACGTACACTATGGCATCATCTCCATAAGATTTTCTTGAAGATCTGCAAAAAGACAAAATAGGAGCGTAAATATACTACTAAACTTTGTACATAACCTAACTTCTTATTTGTTTGGTAAATATGTATGAAAGGTGTTCCTTACATGATAAATAGTATGCGAAATAAGTAGTGTCTCTATCACTTATATATAATTAAGTGTATCAATGTAAAATTATAAATACTTACAAAAATATTTTCTCATTTTTAAGTTCCGCTACACAAGTCCTTGTTTCTAACAAAATAACTTTCTACCATCAAAGAGTCAATCTTTGGTAAGTTACAACTACTTCCTTTTATTAATCCAGACTCCATTGTGATAAAAATCGTAAAATATTGTTGTTGTTGTAACAAATTATCGTAAGAAAATGTTCACGAAGTTATTCATATTTTTACTATTGTTAATGACAGTAAGGGCAGCTTGCACCTGGAGTAGGGATGAGCGATATTTATCGATATTATCGAAATATCGATATTTATAACTTTGAAATATTGCCATATCGATATTATGAATACGATATCGATATTATTAACACGATATCGATATAGCTTTTGTAATGAGATGAAAAATTATTAATAAAATAATTTTGATAATTCCTAGACATGCGGACAAATTTCCTAAAAAAGATTTTATTTCGTCGTAATCCCGCTGTATTTTAAAACAACGAGAGAAATTTCCTAAAAAAAAAAAAAAGCTCGTCAGAATTTGCCGGAAGATTTTATTTCGTCGTACTCCCGCTGTATTTTAAAACATCGAGAGAAATTTACAAAAAAAAAAAAATCAAAATTTATCCGGCGAATTTTCTCTCCATTAGTTTCGGTATTATAAAATATTACGAAATATCGATATTTTGTGCCCAATAATATCGACTTATCGATATTTGCCTATCGATATCAATATCGATATTTTACTAATATCGCTCATCGCTAACCCGGAGTATGACGTCATCCTGTATGATTGGTGTTCACAGTCACGTGACATCGGGTAATATTTATTTATTATAAATTTTAAATAATTTAATCTTATTTGAATCATTGAGGTCTTAGAATAATGTTTTAGGTATTTAAAAATCCTCTTTAATCTAAAATGCATAACTTTACAAAATTTTTAACTTTTGTCAACATCCCTATGGAGTCTGGATTAATAAAAGGAAGTAGTTGTAACTTACCAAAGATTGACTCTTTGATGGTAGAAAGTTATTTTGTTAGAAACAAGGACTTGTGTAGCGGAACTTAAAAATGAGAAAATATTTTTGTAAGTATTTATAATTTTACATTGATACACTTAATTATATATAAGTGATAGAGACACTACTTATTTCGCATACTATTTATCATGTAAGGAACACCTTTCATACATATTTACCAAACAAATAAGAAGTTAGGTTATGTACAAAGTTTAGTAGTATATTTACGCTCCTATTTTGTCTTTTTGCAGATCTTCAAGAAAATCTTATGGAGATGATGCCATAGTGTACGTACAGTTGAGAGGAGAATCAAATATTTGTATGGTGAAGTGTCGTGTTTGCCCTGAATATAACGTTCGTGCTAAACCATATTATAGTTACTGTCAATGTGGCCAAAAAAAATAATGTTGTTATTAGTGCTCAATGCCACGTTTATGCTGCGTACGCGGGTGTGTGCAGACATGCAGTGGCTTTTTATTGTGGTGGCATCAAGCAAGTGAAAGCTGTTCACTGACACAAGACAGCTGTCTTGTATGCAGGTACAATGCTACTGGAAAAATCTGTACTGTCCAAGGTGGGGACAACACTAAACTTCAGTACCACTACAGATTTAGGAAGAGGTCATGCTTCTACGTTCTCAGGTTTTTGACAAATTTATTGTACAAGCTACAAAACACGTCAGAAACTGGATTTTAAAGGCATGTGCAAAACATTTCTAATGAGCTAGAAGGCCTCTATGTACCAGTTAGAGTAGAACTATAGCAAACAATGTAGTGAAAAGTTCATCAAGCACATAACTGGACTATTTTGGCAAGTCACTGTCTGCCACCGTTCAATACTATGTAACGGATTGAGAGCAGACAACGTTTAAATCAGTAGTTTTAAATAAAATAGTCCACCAAACCTCACAACTCCATAACCAGGTTTTAGATACCATCATTATACAATAGTTTTACACCTACCATTGGCACTCCACAAATGTTATGTGCTAACGTGGAGTGTCATCGGTAGATGTCCCATCCCATTTTAACATTAAATTTCTCCAAAGGCCTTTGCATGTTGCATACATGTAAGCCTACCAAAGGACCGGGTATCTTCCCTTAGAAGATAACCGTGAGAAATCCAAGATACATAAGTTACTATTATATTAGTGGACTTTGAGGAAGAATATGTAAATCGTTTATATAGAATATGTAACCTTTATTAAAACAACAGAAATGTAGTGAGTAAAATATAATAAATAAAAACACTGATTATTTATATTTCTTTTATTTTCAAATAACATTTATTTTGTATAAACCCCCTTAGGTGGCACTTACATACTGCCAAATTTTCAAAAATTGTCTAGGTAATGCATCATCATCATAGCCCATATGCATCCCACTACTGCGCTTGAGCCTCTTTCACATTGGGAGGGATATTGATCTACTATACCACTCTGGTTAGGTGGGTTGATATAGGGTTTTTGAATTTTCCTTTTCTTGCATAGTATGTGTCTGCATAAAGCATCCTTAGTCAGCTTTTATGATACCTATGGGCAAGAGGGAATGGTGAATTGTATTCTTACTCTGTCACCACACAAGAATTAAGATACATCTTGAATTTTCTTCAATCACTGCATGTTAGGAATACCTACTACTATGTTCATTTATAATTTTAATGAAAACATTTTTTTTTAGTACAGCAATATAGAACTGATCTTTTTCTATCTCATTCATGCTATATGTTCTACCAAATTAATTCATGTTACACTTGAGCAAAATGGTTGTGGTTTTATAAATGGAATCGAATCTGAAATTTTTAATAGAGAAATTGATACAGATGCTATAGAAATCTTTATAGGAAAGGTTTACTTCATATGTGATTTGATTTCAGTCTGAGTAGTTTTACTTCCATTTTAGCTATGATGTATATTTGTGCTGCTTTATCAACTTTGATATTTTAATTTCTTGTTCTTGGAGTAGCTCTAAAAAAGAGATAATTAAGTCTTTAAGTATACTTTTTATTTAATTTTTTTTAAAGAAGTTATACATAATCTAAGCCTGTTTAGTATGCATGAATCAGATACAACAGACAGTATATGAGAGAACAGGGTTATTAACTAAAACATTCAGATATTAAATTAGACCCATTGTCTGACTTATGTGGTATATTAAACAAAATTGCCTACATCCATCTCCAGGTTCTATACCAGGTACATACATAGGTACCGGATATGATAAAACTTGGTTCATAGGGTAACAATAATACTGTGACGGACAAGTGGTACTTGTAAATTTATACTATTTTACGATGTCAATGAGTACCAACCCTCACCTTGCCTTGGATAGTTCAATGTTGAAATTGTATTTATATTGAAGTGCAGCAGTTCTTATCTCTTCTTCACATTCTTTTATCAATACGAGTCTTTGCCTTTTTGCAACGGCTGGTTGACAGATATCAGTAGAAGTAGCTAATAGCTCTCCTTGGTTGGTAAGCGAATTTAGTAAGCAAACAACCAGATCTTATCCTTATTCGAGATACTACACCCATTGTAGTATATTTTCCATGTCATTTTAAAGCTGAAATTTGATTTATTACCAATTAGTTACTTAAAAGTAGCCCAATAAACAAACGACAATAAGCACTTAATTTTTATTACGTGACCTAAAATAATTTGTAGTTTATTAGGACTTACATCAAAATGATCTTCATAAAAAAGACTGGTGTTTGTTGGTCATTGATGTTGGATGTCTTCTTGCGAGTGTTAACCATTTACTCCTTATTTTTGCAACTTTTCGCACGATTTTAAACAGTTTTTTGGTGTGTACTGATTGATGTACTATCGCACATCGGCACTGCACGGTATTTGTGAAATGACATATTCATTTTACTGCTTTTATATAAACTTATTCGTAAGAACTTAGTAAATATCTATTAACTTTGATAGACGCGGACTTTGTTTAGCGGAACCCGGAGCGTGACGTAGATCATAGTCACGAGACAATTTGGAACGTTTTAGCGGCAATTTTGAAAAATATTTTTATTTGCATATTTTAATATTGAAATATGCTATATTTTTTCATGAAGTCAATATTTTCATGTTTATATAGGGTCTATCTATAAAATAAAATGAATTTCAAAAATTTGTCAACATCCCCATTCTGTGAGCGAGAGAGCCGGACGCCCAACTTTCTGAGGGTGTTTGCGTGTAGTGAGTGTTAGCCTTTAATATCACCGAACGTCATTGAACGCATTCAAACTCCCTTCACTTTCTTCGCGGTAGGCAGCTTGCAAAGGTCCATAAGCGGCAACAACACTTACCATCAGGTGTACTGTGTGCTCGTTTGCAACCAAGAGTGATAAAACCAGGACCTGTTCTCACATAATTATAAAACAACAAGCACCTTTAGTAAAAAATAAATATTTTTGGATTTTAATAATACTTTTTAATAGTATTCGATTAAACTTATTTGAGCATCGATCGCTCTGTAAAACGTATGCTGTATCATGAATTAATTACTTCATATAAGCACCAAGACAGTTAGAACAGCTATCCAATCTAATAATCTCTTTTTCGGTTACTCTATTTTTTTATACTTATCCCACCGAAGACGAATACACGGTTCCTAACACTTTTTTTTTTCGTTAAAATACTCCAGAACTAGTTTTAATTTATAATTAATTTGCTTCCAGGATTCGCAAAGCAGAGTTACACTCAACACCTCCTAAAGAACCGATGAAAATATACGTACCAGCTACAGTTATATTAAACGTTAGTTAAGCATTTTTTTATATCAGCCTTTCATACTTAACCTGGATTGGAATGGATGTACAGCCATCATCATCATCACGCCTCATATACGTACCACAGCTGGGCTTGAGCCTCCTCCACAATGGGAGTGCAATTGACCTACTACACAACGCTGGTCAGGCGGATTGATATAAAGTTTTATTTCAAATTATCCATCTTTTGCACAGTTGTATATATAACAACATAATATATCTCTCGGTCGTCTTTTACGACACCCAGGGGCAAGAAATGGGGTGAATTGTATTATTACTTTATCACTACACGAAAAATAGTATAAAGTTATTATTCTTTAGAAAGAATAATATGGAATGCCAAGAAGTATGTTGTTATATTTGGAAGAGATGTGGAGACGGAGTAAGAATACAATTTGCCACCTCTCTTACCCGTGGGTATTGTAAAAGAAGACTAAGGGGTTAATTACGCATATAACATCTATGTAAGAGAACGAATGTTAACGAAACACTGTTAGCTACACTTTCAACTGAAAAGAAGAACAGTTTCAGACTCACTGAATTTAAAGACCTATAGTTGTCACAAAATAAATGGCCCGTTTTGACAGTTCACGCCCAAGAAGTTATCTATTTTTTACCGATCGAAATGTTTTGAAGGTAATTTCATTTTTCATTGACGGGCACCGCCCACTGGGCTAAGTGCTGTGGCATAACGATTTTTTTTTTCATATTGTCCATAGACTATTAATAATCGGTTAAGGAAAAATAAATCGATCAAGATATATTTTTTAAGGCGGACTCGTACTTGGCCGGTGTTATTAATTTGAATACTAGTATTTAGACCAACTAATTACAGAATTTCACCAGCTGTGTAGTGATTATTACTGAAACTTCGAGACGTCAATATTGACAATATGAAAATGAAATAATATATATATGGGCGACGATAGCTCAACTGACAATTTTGGCTCATCATCTTAAGAAAATGATTGACTGAAGATTCACTTTTTCTCGATATTTTTGTGATTGAGTGAATGTTATTGTAACAAAAATATTAAATGGTAGAAAAATGACCATTCGTAACATTGTATCATTGCAAAATATCTACAATATCACAGTTTAAGTAAAATTTTCAAATCAGAACTTTAATCCAATGCACTTTACAATACATATTCAAATCGATTATATACTCATATAAACTTGATTCGATTTATCTTGAATATCGAGTACTGAGTCGTATAGTTCATCAATATTAGGTTGACCGAGCTTCGCTCGGAATATTTTTATAGAATTTATTTAGAAATATTAATAAAAACTAAAAATTATATAAAAAAATTACAAAAAGAGAATAATAATAACACCGAGATTCGAACCGACGCTGTTTGGATGCTACAAAACTCAAAATTAAAATCGGCCGTCCCCCAACTGAGCTACCGGAACTCTTGACATTTACAACGAAATTTGAATTCATATTCTTTTAAAATTTAATGTAATTTATTGTTATGCTAAAACACCGACAAAAGAACATTTTCTATAAATAAAACCTAGCTAGATCGATTTTTTGGACCCGAATCCTCTAGTATGCCAAGTTTCAACAAAATCGTTGGAGCCGTTTCCGAGATCCTGAATATATATATATATATATATATATATATATATATATATACAAGAATTGCTCGTTTAAAGATATAAGATTAAATACATTGGTAAGACTAAGTGTCAAAACGGGCCTCTTATTTTGTGACAACTATTGCTCAAAAAAACTTACTTAAAATGAAGAGAAACGGCTTTATAATGAAAACTGAAACTATAATTACTTATTATAGAATTTGCTACATTTAAAGGAATTATGGAACACTTAACTAAACGTATGTCATAATAAATGAGTACCAATGTAAATAGCTTTAGGTTTATTGTTTAATAAAAAAATACAATGTATAATATAATAAAATTGTACTACACACAAATATTTTTGAGTTTTACCTTTAATATTTTTACCTATTAATTTTTTGCTTTAATTTTTTTGTGTCTATAAGACATGCTTAGACAGAAGGACGCATATATATAACATAGTGTATGACTACGTGTAACGTAATCCGTGTGGTGACGGAGTAATACAATTCACCACCCCTCTTGCGCGTGGCTGTCATAAAAGACGACTATGTGCAGATAACTTCAACGCTAGTGAAGGAAAACTAAAGAAAACCCTATACCAACACGTCTAACCAGCGTGGTATAAGTCAAATTCCCTACTATATAGGAGGCCCGAGTGGGGCTCGGGCCTCCTATATAGCAGGGATGTTATGGATATGATATTTCGGTTACGGATACGGATATAGGAATAGAATTATATCGGTTACGGTTATGTAATTATTTCAGATTATCCGTTAGTTTCGGTTACGGATATTAAATTGAAGTAAAATATAAACAAAATTATTATGAAATAATTTGGTTTTATTTAGTATAACATATAATAAACAAACTACAAAATAGGGATGACCGATATACATTAGCTAAAAATATCGGTGTTTTAACTCCGATAACATCGATACATCGAAAAAAAAAAGAAAAAAACATTGAATAGTCAATAATTCTTTGGAGCGTCATTAGAAACACCTATTGAAATTAATTTTTTACAGTGTGCCTAAACGACACTAAGACTGCTGATTTTCCCCTTTATTTTTATTTCAAACATTTTTATTTTTATGAATAGAAACACATTTCATAAAAAAAACATTAAACTTTCATTTGATTGTTACCAAAAAGATCGATGTTTTCTTTTGTTTCGTGTAAAAATAAGTAAAACTCCATTTTATAAATGATACAAATTTTAGACAGTTTTATTTGTATGTTATCAAAAATATTGATGTTTACTTTTGTTTCAAAACAAAAATAAAACCACATTTCATAAAAATATTTTGATTGTTTTATTTGTCGGTTACCAAATATGTCAACGTTTACTTATGTTACATATAAAAGTCGTCGTAGATGGCTCCTGCTCCGATACCATGACCATTAATGCTAGTATACCACAAGGCTCGCTACTCTCCTCGACGTTGTTTATCCTGCATATCAACGACATGCTCTCTATCGAGAGTATGCGTTGCAATGCGGATGACAGCACGGGTGACGAGCGGTACACCGAGCAACGGAATATCCCTGGGAGTACACAGGCAAGAAGGGTTCAACTTGTGTCTGAAGACGAGCGCTCTCTGGGGTGGGCCTCGGAATGGGGTGAACGTAAGTTCAATCCCACAAAGATACAAGTTTGCGCATTCACTGCAAAGAAAGACCCATTTGGCATGGCGCTTCAGTTCCAAGGAGTAACTCTTCCAATTTCTGAAAGTATTGGGATTCTTGCCGTCGAAATATCGAGCAGAGACTAGTTTAGGAGTCATTTGAAGGACAAAACCAAATTGGCAAGTAAAAAGTCGGGCGTCCTGAGCAGAGCCAGGCGGTACTTCACACCGAGACAGCGTCTTGTGCTATACAAAGCACAAGTTCGTCCTCATGTAGAGTACTGCTCACATCTCTAGGCAGGTGCGCCCAAATATCAGCTCGACCCAATGACTCCCTGCAAAGGCGTGCTGTTCGAATCGTCGGGGATCCCAATCTTACGGACGGATTGGAGCCACTGGAGCAGCGGAGGCACTTTGGGTGACTTTGTGTACTCCACCGACTCTTTCACGGGGAGTGCTCCGAGGAACTGTTTGACATCGTAGCAGGGTTAATCCATTTCACCTGGAAACGTTATGGTCTTCAACTGTACGTTTCCAGCGATCATTTCTGCCACGTACGTGCAAGCTCTGGAATGAACTACCTGCTGCTGTATTTCCCGAGCGCTATGACATGTCCTTCTTTAAACGAGGTTTAAGAAGAGTATTTTCTCCACGGTAGGCAACGGCCTGACTGTACCCCTGGTATTTCAAAGGTTTAGGTGCGGCAGAATCACTTAACATCAGGTGTGCTGCTTGCTCGTTTGTCATCGTTGGCAATAAAATAAATAAATATACAAACACTCATTTCCTAAAAAAATTGGTGTGTTTATCTATTTGTTACCAAAACATCAAACATTTCTTTTATTTCATATAAAAATAAATAAAACCACACTTCAGTAGAAAATTAGACAGTTTTATTTATTTTGTTACCAAAATATCGATGTTTTGCAATCGATGTCGTGCATTGATGCTTTGGATTCGATGTTGACATCCATATAAACATCGACGTTTTTCTAATATCGAACGTCCCTACTACAAGATTCACATGGAGTGCAAGCGCGGCGAAACAAAACCTGTCGAAACATCTTTTATTTAGACTCCACTCTTATTCGAAATTATCCGAAACTTTTGAATCGGTTACGGATATATATTTATTTCGGATATCCGATAGTTTCGGTTACGGTGCTCCATAACATCCCTACTATATAGTAAGGAATTTGACTAGTGGGTAATTTATGGGCTGAAATTATGACGATCAACGTAGTTAACCGCGGGTACACAGTGAACACGTCTACCCGCGACGAGTGCGTGAAACTGACTGACATTATCTTTAATATCATTGATGTGTGACTAAGAACACTACCCTTACATTGTCCGTGGGTATCGTGACGAGCGGCTAAGAGCTTTACATCGACTTTTATTTCGCGTGGGAAAATGCAATTTTTATGCATGCCTACCTTTGATAGATGAAGGTATGTCCGGGCTCAACGTCGATTTATTATCAGCGTCAATACCAGCTAAAAACCACACGCTGTTTCTGTCCCTCGACTACGATGAAGTCACTGTACCGTTTTCACATGCACCATAACTCCGCCGGACCGACACATCAGCCGCTCGCAGACTCACCTCGAGATCGTACTGCTCCCACTCCTTACCACCTCTGGTAGAGCTTTACATCAACCTGGGCCAACTCCATTGATGCCATCTGGTCAACAATTACCTTCCCAAAGTTGACGTCAAACAGGCGGCCAGTCATAAAACTATTGCCAATACTTTTTGCCATGTGTACAATGGAAGCATAGTATTTTTTTTTTTATTATTTATTTATTTAAGACAACACCCTGCACTAAGGAAATAATCCTTGTATTGCGGGGGACTTTACAAACATATAATTAACGGACACAAATTACATCCAGACTCAGAACAACAATTTGTGGATCGCACAAAGTGTTGTCCCGCATGGGATTCGAACCCTCGACACTGGCGCTGTAGGTCGCTATCTTAACCACTACGCCATCTGTGCAGTCGTCGTCGACCCCAAGTAATTTTGACAAGAGCAGGATTATTATCAGTGGGTAATTTTTAAATACAACGATTCCGATTGGATATTCCTCATAATGAATCATTATTCATAGAACGGCAACACCGAAGCTAACAGAGTACCGCTTTTCGTTCACAGATAACTTTGTAGGTTTTATAATAGTCATACACTATAACTACTCATACTTACCACAGCTTGTAGACTTAGTTTCATTTTTTACAATATAGCAGAGGCTATGAGGTTGCAATTATGTTGAATTTTACAGGGGTAGTACCACACTGAGCAGAAAATCGACATCCGAGTAGTAGCAATTTGTTACTTCGGTGAGCGAGTGTCGGAAGCCCAACTTTCTGAGGGTTTTTGCGTGCGTGTGGTGACTTTGATGATGGCTTTAGTATCACCGAACCTCATTGCACGCATTCAAACTGCCTTCACTTTCTTTGCAGAAAGCAGCGGCCTTGCAAAGGTCCATGAGCGGCAGCAACACTTACCATCAGGTGTACTGTTTGCTCGTTTGCAATAAAAAAAATTATACTTTGTGACCTTCGCAAAATTAAAACGAATTGATTGACATTGGAAACATTAAAATCCGCCCAATGGTTTGTTTACTAGCGCAAAGGGATAAACGTACACAAGCTGATAAACATAATATTTCCTCATATTGCATCGTCCAGTAAATTAACAAGGATTGCCAAAGCAATTGTAATTAGAGGTAATTTAGGGTGACGTAATAAAAAATGACGAGTTTTTATTACTTTTATTTATAAAGATATAATTTGTATAAAATGATAAAAATAATATTTAATAAATGCACTTAAACATAAAAAACATGATTTTAATGACTTAAGTATCGGTCCAAAGCGGCTGATTCGTTGTTGAGCGGATGTTTTATACATAGTATCTAAATTCCCCTACATAATTACATGAATGAGATAGACGACGTAATGATAAGGCATTTATCCCAATTAAGACCCGCCAGGGGCATCTTAAGATTTAGGATATTTATAATATAATTTTCCGTGTGGAGTAAAAATTCATAACCTCTTGGGTGTCGCAAAAGACGACTAAGGAACATAATACCCATATATCATCTATGCAAGAGAAGGAAAGCTCGAAATAAAACCCTATACCAACCTGTCTGACCAGCATGCAAGATCAATTTCCTTCCTATTGTGGAGGAGGTTCGAGCCCAAAAGTGGGACGTATATGAGCTGAAATAATTAAAAAAGAATTTAAATAATATTATTGCAACCTTATTAAACAATTGTTTATATGTCCCGGCTAAATTACAGCTTTATTTTTATAATATTTATAAATAAAAGAAAAACAACTCCTCCACAAGCCTGATTCAACAAAAAATTGCTATATTACTGTTCACTCAAAGATAAATCCACCGCTTTGGTTCCGATTCGATTTCTCTCGACTATATTAATTTATATAACTAAAACTAGCCTTGCCATTCAATCTTTCGAAGATGAAGACATCCACTGTCAGACATTATTATGAAATAATCTTGTGTAAAATCATGATTTTAAACAGTACATACCAATCAAATAATTTGACTTTACGCTCAGCGCAGCTTAAAAATAATGTTTTTTTATTGTCGTTGTACTAAAGAATATTGCAAGACCCCATAAAGTTTTCCATATAACCCGCAACTATGATTTAATTCTATAAATAAATGTCATGAGTACAAAATTTAATCACTATCGTCCTCAATATAAAATTTCATATTTATAAAAATATACATCTTTTTGAAGTGAAACTTCTTTAGAATCGTTGTGATTTCAAACTCGATGAAACGAAAAAGCGAGTCCATAGAGACATAAATAAACACGTTAATGTATAGTATTCAGCCGGCGAGAGAATGAGATAAAGGATAAAGAAGTTTCACTTCTGCCATGCGTGCTTTGGGCACACTTTTTTTTCTAAATACTATGTACACGCTCTCTTGCCGTATATTTACTACTAGCTGTGCCAGCAGTTTCACTTCTGTCGAGTAAATATATATTTAATAGTATTAGTTCCCTTAGAATAATAACGTATAGAAGGTAAGTTCGCGCACAAAAAGTGAGGCATTTCAATTGGCGCCTAATGGAGCTTACGCCGGAACCGTTCCGTAATGTAGGTACAAGTCATTGTACTGCACGTACGTACGCAACTCTTAAAAAAATAGGTAATTATGACGGTTTGTGCATTCAAATGGAGTCATAACACATGAAAAACTTAAAAAGGTTTTTAACATTACTTTTAAAAGTATTTCGACGATTTATGTTAATAAAAACTTAATTTGATTTCATAATTTGTATAGTGGTGTACGTGTGTAATCGTCTGCGCGCCATTAGTATTTTTAGATTCAAATATCGAACTTTCGAAGTATTGACACTATCCTTCTATACGTTAATATTCTAAGAATATCAACATTATAAACATAATAATTTACCGTTTTTGTTATTCAAGCAGTTGTCATGACAACAAGGAGGGCGCATACCAGTGAAGATGTCCCATTGTTACCAATTATTGCTCAATTGCCTAACATTTACCTCAGCTATATATTAGGTACCTTTCTCGATAAATCTATCTTAGATAATATGTATTATTTTTGGCATCCACTAGCGTGTGCAAACTACGTCTACACTTTTATAATTGTATAGAATTTAATATCTTAAATTGCGGTAAGTACTTTCATCACAAATGACGCGACATCTAAATGTCGTTCTTAAAGCAAAATATGGCACCCTCGAGTCAAATGCAGGCGGAAAACATCTGTATATATAACTGTGGAACCATTTCTATCGAGTATCACGAGTTAACAATTACAGAAGAAAAACGCAATCACAAATAATATTAAGTACAAATAATCTATATCCTATCATGGAATGAAAGAAAACTTGAGAATAAACAAAGGTAAAACGATCTTAGCTTAGCGTCAATATTTGCGTCAAAGTATTCGTAACGTTATAGAGAAAAATTAGTATGGATAGGGAACTGTACCCCTATCACCCGATAGAAGCGCTGCTCCAAATCCCATACAAATTAGTCTCAATAACGATACGAATACTTTGTGGGCTTACCACAGATAAAACATTACGTACAGATAATTGAAAGTCGATATATGTAGATTAAATATATAAAATATAAACGTTTTAATTATAATACAATTAAAGGTTTATAATTTAATAACACACATACGAGAATGAAATTGAACACTTGTAGTTACAAAACAAAAAAAAAATACATTATACGCCATAATTCTAATTAATTTGTGACTAAAAATATTTGATAGTGTAAAATAAGTTTGAAATTCATATACTAATATGTACTAGTCAAGTGTAACTTAACTATACAGAATGTCCCGTCAATAATGGACCAACGGGCTATGAGGGGTAGCGAGACTTATTATCTATCAAAAATACTCAAATTTGTTGTCCTAGGTCTTGTAGTCTCGCTACCCCTCATAGCCCGTTGGTCCACTACTTACGGGACAGCCTGTATATTGAATCAAATATGTAGATTTTAAGATTGCATTGGCGATTTTCTTCCTGCATTAAATGAGCTTGTTCGGAGTAGTATTACACTTTCGCGGCAAATGAACATCTCATTGAATAGTAAGTTTTGCTTGTGGTGACCGAGTAAGAATACAATTCACCACCCCCTTTCTTGCCCATGGGTGTCGTAAAAGGCGACTAAGGGATATAATATGAATGTAACATCTATGCAAGAGAAGGAAAACTCGAAATGAAACCCTATACCAACACGTCCGACTAGCGTGGTACAGTAGATCAATTTCCAAATATGAGGTGTAATGATGGGGATGAGTAGTGAGTGCACTTTGTTCGGTGACAGAAGGCACCGAAGAACCTTGTCCTTCCTGTCTCACCCTGTTCCCTTCAATCCTATGGTAGCTAGGTAGTACCTACGGTAGTAGACAGCGAGCGATTGGGCTCCACCCCCGATACTACAGCACTGCCCATGTGTTACTATCATGGACAGCTCATCAGGTGAACTGCTTGCTCTTCTATCACCGAGAGTCTCACAAAAGAAAAGCGATTACGAAATTGCTACTTCTCCTTCTATTTATATGCCGCAAATATAGGAGCTATTGTTGAGAGCCGCATGACTGTTTGGGATAGCATTTCATTTAGAACTAGCAAAAATACAATGCATTACCAAGCCGATGGAAGCTGTTAAAATCAGCTAATGAATCACCAGAATAGGCGAACACAGTTGTCCTTGTCTGGCGATCGCCAACTTGACTCCCAAGCGTGGGTATTAAAGCCCTTAGGCCTGCCTATATGCCAATAGGTAGGCGAAGAAATACCACAAAGTTTTAGCGGGTAGATGGAAACTTGCAACGGAAATCTCACATAACCACAGCGAGCAAGTATTTTTCAAAAATTGTCATTTAATAAAACTCTTCAGCTCCCTTATATTAAGAGAACTTGAAGCACGTTTGGATCAAAGGGGAAGACGGGAGATAAAATTGAATGATCAGCCCCTGAAGGAGAGAATATACAGCTAAAGTATAGCATAGGTAATCTGCTAGCTGATTAACAACTCTAAACTCATGTGCATATGCACATGCTAAATTGAACTGCAGCTCATAAAAATCTATTGAGTGACTACATGACTTACGTATCCCCTCTTAGAATAAATAGGAATAGATAGATATTCCCTAAATTATATATATAAAAGCTAATCAAACAATTGTATTTAATCTAATGCTTCCATAAATTTTATATACAAAAAATAATTTGAACGATTCTACGCTAGCATACTTGAGGATCTTTTCAAGCGTTAATCACACGTGCGTTTTATTAACATCCGTTAAAAAAGCGTTGAAATGAAACAATCGTACGTTCGACTTAACGTTAAACGTTAATATTAAACCGCATCCAATTGTTATTTAGGAACGACGTAGCTATTAATGGACATTAATAAAGAGCTAGTGTGTTTTACTTTTAACATTTAACAAATTGGCGTATCTACGTATCTGCCTTCATTGATTCGTAAATTTTCATTTGCTTCATGAATGCGTTTAATCCATTCGATCCTTCGATAAAAGTTTCTTGATGATACATATTTTCGCCTTTATTGATCTGTAACAAAATTTACTATGATAATAAAATGTTTCAAACATCCGTCTCCACTCATTCATCCACCCATTTATCCTACTTGGTTCAGTTCGGTATTTTTTTTTTTTTCAAATTTTACTTCGGTCAGTTTTTCAAGTGTCACACGAGTTCATTGTAGATTAGATAGAATGAGTGAGAAGCAAGATTAAAAAGCACCACAGCTTAATTGTAGTTCCTAACTATCATTAGGTGTAACGTACGGTTTTGTCCCACCATTAAAATAAAACACAAATTTCTTTGAAGAACCATCCATGCCAATGATTCTCTATAAAAACCATATATTTGCAGTAATAGTAAGCTATCCAGGGTGTATCAGGTTATGGGGCAACTGGTCAAACGGGAGCTAGGCAATAGTGGTAGGACCCCATAAAAAAAATTTTAAATAAAAATATCGATTCATTAATAAATTAGAGACATGTAAAATTTTCAATTTTGTCATCGCTTTTTCGTGTAAATCTGATTGAAATGTATAAAGTCAATGACTACTTAATCTACAACATATTCGTACTTTGTTAAATGTTCATTAGAAATTGAATAAATCAATGTTTACGTTCGCATAAGCAAGACAAACTTCGTTTTAAATCAGATGATCGGCCGATGACCGTTACGTTGCCATTGAAGTGTTCGCGTAAATCATACCTATTTATATTGTCGAAGCTTTACATGCCCACATGTATCCTGTCTGTACATGCCTACAGAATAAGTAACATTTAAGGCATATACTCTTAGACACATTTTTGTAATCACTATAACTAATGATTTCTGATGTTTACGCGATCATTACACATTTTAAATAAAACTACTTTACGGATTTTACAGTTAGTTCGCCCGTGACCATGAACGCTGCAAAGTGTTCGAAACGTCGGGCAATCAAAAATCAAATACAAACGCGATAAAATCCGTAAAGTAGTTTTATTTAAAATCACTATAACTTTTACGTTATATTGTTTTTGTGTAATATACATTCTAATTATGATCTATGACCATTGAACTACAATATACTCGCTATATATATATATATATATATAGTTGCCCCATAACCTGATACAACCTGTATAAAAAGAAGCTGGGTGACCGACTCATAAACATCACACTGAAGCTACTCAAAAAAGAAACATGAAACCTTGAAATTATGTAGTTTATTTTTTAACATAGAGCGTTTCTAATAAAAGACTTTTCAAAATAAAAACTTTTTAGATCTCGTGGAAGTGGGTTAGGTTTTTGATCTCTATATAAACCATCAGGCAGCCCTAAAATGGCTGTTTTGGAAGTTATTATCCAATTAATCATTTACAAAGTATTTATTAAATTTGAAATGCTTATCAAGTGGAGCTCAATACATACACCAAATCTGGTACAATTATGTAGGAGAGTTTTTGGTAGGATTATATAGTTATCAAGGGGTCAAAAGTGTGTCTGCCTGCCATAACCTGTCTCATACAGACACCGACCCTATCCAAAAATATTCTAATCTTTTATATCTGATAATTTCGGTTACGGTTACGAAGCATAACATCACTTTTTTTTTTCTTTTTTTATTGCAGTCTCATCAATTACTGGGCTTCGTTCGGTGAGCGAGAGAGCCAGGTGCCCGGCTTTCCGAGGGTGTTTGCGTGTGATGAGTTTTGGTGATGCCTTTAGTTTCACCGAGCTTCATTGCACGCATTCACACTCCCTTCACTTTCTTCACAGTAGGCAGCAGCCTAACAAAGGTCCATGAGCGGCAGCAACACTTACCATCAGGTGTACTGTTCACTCGTTTGCCAGCGTTTGCAATAAAAAAAAGTGTGGCACTCGGGGACTATCGCGATAAAGTAATAACTTTACCATAGCATAGCATAGCATTTGTTATCAACTTATGCAATTATAATTATTTATTTTTTATTTAGGCAGTATTTTTTTTCTTTGATATTAATTCAAGTTTTTTCTTGGATATTAATTCAAGGTGCACTTTTTGAGCGTGGTGACCGATAAGAAAACATATGTACTATATGTATAACAATAAAGGCGGTTTGGATTACCACTGTCGTCCGCTGAAGATCGTTGGAACCGTTAGAAAACGCGCGAAAACACGTTTGTGACGTAAGCTACGCAAAGCGGTGGCACGTGTGCTCACCGAGACGGACGAACACAAGATTGTGTCGACGACCCAGTGTTTCCACAGGTTGTAGTTTTACCTTAGATTTTTTCATCATTTACCCTAAATACTTAGGGTATTTAGTCTCCAGAAATCCTTGATTTAGGGCGCAAAATTTAAATGAGCACACAAAACTTGATAGTTTGATTTTAATTTTAATTTTCATCTCTTAATCACAGGTCAATCAATTAATCACAAAAAGAATTCATTTTAATCTGTGGAAGTAGATGGTGAACAATATGAAGCTGAAGCATTGCGCTAAGTTTTTTGCTGCATTCAACATTTGACTGTCGAGTTCTAAAATCGAGCCCGTCATACTTAATATGGGCTATGGCCAGCGAACACGCCATCCATTTCTTCTGGGGTGCCGAAAAGGTGGCGCGTGCTTCATAACCCACCGTATTCCTTCCCCTTCGCCATTGGGCTGATGGATCCTCGTCGCAATCGCAGTGTTGGCAGAACGGTGTGCTCTCCCTCCTCACGACCAGGTGCAGGTACTTGGCGAAGCAACCGCGCCTCCGCACCACGTGCCGCCGACCTAACCACTCCATCAGCACGACTCCCGAACACCGTATCGAGGCCTCTCCAGCCGGACTGCCCAATGGGCAATTTTCCTATACTAGCTCTTAGTTGGTAGCACTCAAATATCGACAAGTAAACACTGCAATATATTAATTTAAAATTCTACTATCGTCCCTCTGTGTATGTAAGAACACAAAGTAATTGCGGGCAACCATGGGGACCCATTGAGGGGCAAAATCTATGATAAAATAGTGTTGCTATTTTTATTTTTAACTTTACCCCAAATTACCCTACTTCCCTAAAAATATTAAATAGCCCTAAGCCATATTTTTAATTAGTAGTTTCGCCTTAAAAAAGGGCGAAATCCCTAAAAGTGGAAACACTGCGACGACCGTACGCTCGGCCGAGCTGCCGCCACCCGCGTACCATGTAGCTAGCTACACGGTGGGGGGCCACCCGCGTACCATGTAGCTAGCTACACGGTGGGGGGTGTGAGGTTTTATTTTCGTTACGGAATTTCTTGATTCGGTCGACGCGCCAAGCCCGCGATAAAAGCTATGCAATAGCTTAAAAAACATTTCCTTGGGGTACCATTTCTCATTCTACACCAAAATACTTTACTCTTACTGAAGTATTTGAAAGTGATACTTACAATATCAATTATCCATTTTGATAGATATTGTTTGTTGTTGCTGTATCTAGAATCGGCGAGTACTACTGCGCCCCAATCTTCTTTGTGACGGATACATCTGCCCAAAGCTTGGTTTATTGCTCTGTCAAACAAATTAGTATTACTTATTTTCTTTTTCTCAGCACGTATAGTTATGTCCCATTGTTCGGCCGATGGACCGATATAAAACTGTCATGGGTTGATATAGTATTTCTATCGTGCGATCTTAGGCACACTCCAATGTCGACTACAAATGCATCCTGTTTCACTAACCGATCAGGAATTTACCATTGTCCACAATTTCT
This sequence comes from Lymantria dispar, assembly GCA_032191425.1. Taxonomy (NCBI): domain Eukaryota; kingdom Metazoa; phylum Arthropoda; class Insecta; order Lepidoptera; family Erebidae; genus Lymantria; species Lymantria dispar. Next base: position 8,999,475 of record CM063460.1, on the reverse strand, counting down.
TTTAAAGACGTCGCCTTTTTTGTTAGGCTAAAGTCTAGACCTGGAGTATTCTACATTTTAAAGGACTTGCTCATTTATTTTATCTAAATACGTAGCCTTTTTTGTCAGACTAAAGTCTGGACCTGGAGTATTCTACATTTTAAACAACTTGCTCATTTATTTTATCTAAATACGTCGCCTTTTTTGTCAGGCTATGGTCTTAACTTGGAGTATTCTATATTTCACAGAATTCGCTCTTGATAAAGTAAGTACTTTATCTCAATTGAAGACAACCATTCTAAACTAAGAAAGTAATTCTTGTATGGCAAGGAACTTTACCAATATGTAATTCGTTCCAGTTCATATAGCTCTCACTGCTGGGTTACCTCCTCCGCAATAGGAGGGCAATTGACCTAGTAATAGGAATTCTCATTAAAATCGATCGCAGTGCCACCTACCGGTTCCATTTATTAGTCTAAGCCATTCGCATATACATAGAAATAGCCATAAAAAATCATCAAAATCGGTCCAGCTGTTTAGAAGGAGTTCAATTACAAACACACGATCACCCAATCCATGCCCATTATTGGAGATATGCCTTCCCAATGGTGGGGATAATATCATAATGGGCATAAATGGCAAGCGGATTGATTGCAGAAGGTGTTATAAGTTACCCAGGAGACCGCTGTTGCCCATTTGCCCGATATTTACTTAATTAGGAGAGACATACAATACTAGCCGAAGCCGCGGGTGACTAGACCGGGGAATCGTCCGTCATCCGCATAGAGATGGACCGCACGAGGGCGACCAACGTCCTTGGAGGGGCGTCAGTTACGAGCTAACCACGGACGACAAAGAACTCGGTACTGGTGGGCAACCCAACAGCGAAGGGGAAGGAATACGATGGGTTATGGAGTTGCACGCCGCCCTTTTGTCGCCCCGGACGAAGGGGATAGCGTGTGCTGACCATAAACCACTCAAAAAAAAAGGAGGAAAAAAAAAAAAAAGCGCCATATAAATGCTAAATAACAATTTAGAATAAGATAAAAATTATATACCTGAAAGCTTGTATGTTTAGCCAAGCATTCGCCGAAGGCAATTGTCTCAATTCCGTGCGATATCTTGTGTTATAATCTATTTTGGCTTTGATCGCAATATCTTTATTGTTCTGGTACGGTATACCCACCTGTGAAGATTTTTTGATTACTATAAAATACATGAAAATAGCCATTTATAAAAATATATAATGTAAATAATCTTAGAATAATAACGTATAGAAGGATAGTGTCCATACGTAAGCCATCAAAATCATGAAGCAAACAATACTACATGCGTGCACACGTACACACGCACACCACTATACAAATTATGAAATCAAATTTTGTTTCTATTAACATAAATCGTAGGAATACTTTTAAAAGTAATGTTAATATACTTTTTATGTTTTTCAAATGTGTTGTGACACCATTTGAATGCACAAACTGCCATAATTACCTATTTATTTTTTAAGAGTTGCGTACGTATTTGCAGTGACCTTGTACATTACGGAACGGATCCGGCGTAAGCTCCATTAGGCTCCAATAGAAATGCTTCACTTTTTGTGCCCGAACTTACCTTCTATACGTTATTATTCTAAGGTAAATAACACTATTTTACGAATTTTATCGTGTTTGTATTTGATTTTAAAATTTAATACCTAATGTTTGTAGGGGATAGATATGAATCTCTGTAATAACGATGACTTGTTGGACGTGAGATATCTTAGTCCGCCCGTGACCATGAACGCTGTAAAATGTTCGAAACGACGGGCAATCAAAAATCAAATACAACATTTCACGAATATTGATATAAGCGAAAGACGCTCTTATTTCTATTGTAGTAAAACTTAACTGTTATAAAGTCTGGTAAATCAAACTGTAACGGTAACGTGGTTTTGTTTCTTGTTGTTATCGTGTCGCTATGCTACGAAAAGTGAATTATAGTTAGACTTATGAAAGGTTATAATGACTAAACTGTGCATTAACAAAAATAAGGTCGCGATTTTTTTACACGTATTATACCGATATTCGGCAAGTTATCGATATTAATCCTAAATAAAGGGGCCGTTGCCAGAAATAGCCGGTAACGCCCATGTCTACCCACAAAATTCCTTTCTCGAAATTTAAATAAAAATACTCTACCTATTCGGACTTCTAATAATGGTACAACTCTTGTTGGTTTAATTTAGAACTGCAACGAGTCCTTGAAGCATCACGTCGTTTATCAGCTTTTATCCCTATTAATAAGAAATGACGATACGAAATTTGTGCTTTTCTACCATCGTACATATTGCAAATCTTTTCGCAATGGTTTTATGAACAGCCGACTGCCTGACGTCAACTCTTTTTTCCGAATATAATTGTTGAGCCGATAACATCAGATGGAATTGCCCCAGTTAGTCGTCGTTACTTCATCCAAGCGCAATGTAAATAAAGTTGGTAATTCATGGCTACTACACAGCATTTTGTTTATCAGCTAAAGTGTCTGTGTTTATGAAGCATACTCACACATATAACTGCCCTCGCCTGATGATCCTTAAAGTCCATTCCTTCCGATACCTTACCCCGGTACACCGCTAATAATAAAGCACCTTTCTTCTCCACATTTTCGTAAAATTGCTGTAAACATTACATTATATTATTTTTTAGAAAAAAGAACATCTATCCTGGTTCTATGGTATGTTCTCTACACAAGGCGAAAATTCACTTTACTTCTAACAGTCTAAGCAGAGTTCAATCTTCTGTCTCTACGTACATCTCCTGTCTGGCACAGAAAATGTGCGTAGCATTTTTTAACTATATGAAGGAAGAACAAGGAGTTGTGAATAAGTATTAATGTTCTTGAATGTAATTCTTATGATAAACAAGATAAAAAGAAACCTAAAACCCGACTACAACAAAAAACGAGTTATCGGATAAATACGAATAAAGTCACGAGAAAATGCTAAAAAACATATTTTTGAAATGTACAAGTAACGCCCTTTCCAATGATACGAAACACGACATATTTATCTCAAATTTATTTTTAACACAGTACTTTAAGACCTCTAGAGGGCGCCATATTAGATTCAGTGACACATCATATAGCCTATAACCAGCAGACGATCACGATGCTTCTAATGATGCCTTATTTATCTGGTTCTAATATGTAGTTGATGAGCTATGAGGGAATAGATGAACATACATAAATACATACATAGTCTGTCAATATCATAACCCTCCGTAGTCGGGTAAATAGATATACATAATAGAGAGGAGAATTTGATATTTGGCGCAGACAACCACGTCGACCAAGAGGCAAATAGCCATCCCATAAGTAGCAGAAGTATAAATTTGAAAGTCATTATTAACGTAAACACTCGGTATAAGGACAAATTAGTTGAACACACTAATCATCATTAAAAGAAACAGCAGGTCATCCTGGGGCAATGGGCATATGGCGAGATAAGAGCCTGCCAAATATACTGAAGGTACCCAAGAAGATACTCAACTATATGTAATTAAAATGTTGTTTGTTACCTTCATCATTTTCTCATGGTTTCCAATTTTTTTTTCGATGCACACGTGCTTCAAGTTATTTAATCGCATCCACAAATCAGTTTCCTTCCATCTACAAGTAAAGTGATTACAAAATCCTTATTATGTGGCAACACCATATGATACTCATCAAAATAACAATAATGATAGAACAAATTTTTGCTTCCGCAGCAATTTGCGGGTTTTCGACGCTCATTTCTGTTTCCACACCTTTTATAAAGGAAATTTGAATGAAACCTTATGACATTTGAAGATTCAATGAAGTCTTAACTTTTTTTGAGGTAGGTTATGGTCTGGTAACACTACACTTAGCCGATCCGGGTGCCGCAACTTTCGGCCTTATAACAGACTGTATCCCCTCCCTATTGTCATTGGGCTGACCATTACTGATTCTGGCCTCGGTGGCCAGCCCGACGAATCGCCCTTTTCGGATACCAGGGCCGTCGATGCCCTGACAACAAATGAAGTCAAGGGTGAATTCATTATTTGTTGGAATCCATCATTCTCATTGCCGGATGTATGTGGAATCAAACTAGATTCTATTTTTGCTAAAATTTAGTAAGTATATACATATATTTATTTCTTCACTTTCTTAATAACGTTATTTTTTTAGCCAATGGAATGTTTGTAGTTCTTTTTTGCAGCTAAAATAACACAATAGTTTTAAACACATTTAAAGTTAAAATATTACTCAAGATTATTATTATATTATATCTAGATATATTACATCTAGAATGTTTAGATCACTTTGAGCTTGCCTCATTGCTGCTGGTAGCGCATTTTCTGCATGAAATGGACAAGCATTATCGGCGTATAATGTTATATGTCCCTAGAATCCAATTTTACTTTATTAATGTATATTAAGAACAGAAGTGGCCCAAGGACCAAGCCTTGAGATATACTGCAAGATATTAATTCAAAACTGTTTCCAGCTTTGGTCATTTGAAAACATTTGTTAATACAATTATAACATTGGAACATCCTGAACACTGAACCGGTGATTCCTATACATCTTAGCTTATTTAATAGCAGTCTATGAGTGACAGTGTCGAATGCCTTTATAAAATCAATAAATACGCCTATTGTAACACTAATAATTAACCAGAAATTATTCTAATTTATTGCTAATATAAATTTCCATTAGTTAATAGTTTTTGGGTAGATATGATCTTTTTTTTTCTTGTTTATATATATATATATATATATATATATATTACTGCTTGCTTGCTTTTAATTATGCTTAGGGATACGTTTTACCATTTTGGGCACTCACATCCTATTTCAACATTATTGCAAATGTCATACTTTTTATTTTAGTCTGTTTATAATTATAAATTTAAATATATAGCTAGAAAGTACAATATCTGATGACAAACGTCATCAGATATGGTACTTTCTATTGTAGCTAAGTTAAAATCATTATTTACACGTTTACATCCCTTAAAACCACTTTGAAAATTTTTATCTGTCTGTCTGTTTGACCGATTTTAATAATACTGTACTACTAGTAGACTAAGGAGAATCTTAGGCTATTTTTCCTCTTACTCTTACATATAAAATTTTGTTCTGTCCGGGAATCAAACCCGAAACCTCATGGGATTGCAGTCGCGTATCGTGATATATCAGAAGAGAATGAAGGTTTAAAATACGGGCACAAGGTCAAACCGAAGCGAAGCGAGCGCAAATTGCTAGGAACAAATACATTGTGTTCTCTTTTAGCGCAATCCTTAATTTCTAATATAATTTCTTTCCGTTGAATTTGATGTAATTGCAATATTTTTAATCTCAATTGTTTTGTGTACCTTTTAAACTTTTCATGTCAATTTTAATAGAATTAATCTTCTGTAAAACATTATTGTCACTTTTTTTTAAATTATTTCTGTCTTGTGCCAACACAATTAACAGATTGCGGTAGTTTTCAACAATAATGAGCGAGATGAATAGAGACCGTTCTATTCACTCACGGAGGTGGACGTGTTAAAGGACCGCTTCAAAACTATAATCGTAGGTAATTATACATTTTAAACTAATCTACACGACCGCTTTACGCGACTACGAAACAAACCAGCCGTTTCAGTTGCATTGTTTATAAGCGGTACGTCAATCCCGTGTGTTATATATAATCCGTTACACGTATGTGTCCACAGTTATGTACATCTTCATAAATACACACTTAGTAACATAACCTTGATACGCACTTGCAATATCCAACTATTTCACCGTTTCCCTGCTCCTGCTAACTCCGAGCACCGAATGTCCTCTACTCACTTTTTTTTTGTGTGTACAGACAGCTGTTGGCCGCAGATGGCCTTGACAGCTTGACGCGTACTATGGGTGAGCGCTGAGGGCTCTCAACCCAGTGAAATTATACTAAGCAATATCGCTCAAGGGCTACCCCTGTGGGGTGAGTGGACCTCGGCTAGGTGCGTCGCTGGAGGCAAAATGAGCGGCGCGGCGCGGTTTTGCATCTCGACGGCGAGGGCGGACCGCGGGTATTTACGTGTTAAGGCCTCGCGGGCCGTGTAGGCTCTACGTTGAGCGAGTGGGATATTGTCGTCCTCTTCGTCGATATTGTCTTCCTCTACTCACTCAAGACGGTCTATTTATATCCGATTTTCGGCATTAAACCACTCAAGCGTGAAGGCCCGCAACTATAAATGTTGCCAGAGCATACTCTGAGTTGCCAGCTTTGGATTGGCGATACCATGCTAAATAAAATAAAACGTTGTATCGTGAATATATCATAGCAGTGACAAAACTTACCTCTTAATACACGCATTAAGCGTCTGGTACGAGCTTACAAAACACAATACTCCATGTGGTGTGACTGCGCATACTGATGCTATTAGTCTGCCAAGTCCCTCCTTAACTTCTTCGCTCTGTAAGTTGCTATGGTTATACGCTATATTATTCACCAAACCTACCCACACCTAAAAATAATAACCACTTAAATTATGTTTCAGTGCTAGGTAATTCCTAATACAATGGAATCTCGAACTTGATAGTCAAGGGCAATGCACGAAAATTGAGTTAATGAGTAATCGACTTATCAAGTAGACCGAGATACAGAGGATATTAGTGCAAAATACTTGTTAAGCCGCAATTTGATTTTTTTTAGAAATTTTAATGCAAGTATTCATTCACTGCACATGTAGCATGCAAGTACAACCAATGTATTATAATCATCTGTCCAGTGCTTCTAATTCTTCAAGATTCTTCAAGAAGACGTTGTTTATCCTGCATATCAACGACATGCTTCCATAGAGAATGTACGTTGCTATGCGAGCAACGAAATGGGCCTCTGAGTACACAGGAAAGAAGGGTTCAACTTGTGTTTGAAATCGAGCGTTCTCTGGGGCGGGCCTCGGAATGAGGTGAACGGAACGTAGACCAGTTCAAACCCACGAAGACAAGTTTACGAGTTCACTGCAATAAAGACCTGTTTCTCATGGCGCCTCTGTTCCAGGGAATAAATCTCTCCAAATTGCCGAATGTATTGGGATCCTGGGCGTCGAAATATCAAGCAAACTCCAGTTGAAGGACAAAGCCAAATTGGTAAGTAAAAAGTTGTGCGTCCTGAACAGAGCCAGGCAGTACTTCACACCGAGACAGCGTCTTGTGTTATAAAAAGCACAAGTTCGTCCTCATGTGGACTACTGCGCACATCTCTGGGCGCGCCCAAATATCAGCTAGGCCCACTTGACTCTCTGCAAAGGCGTGCTATTCGAATTGTCGGGGGATCCCAAGCTTACGGAAGGATTGGTGTCACTGGAGCGCCTGAGAGACTTTGGGTCGCTCTATGTACTCTTCCGGCTTATGAGGGGTGCGCTGGGGAACTGTTTGCCTTGGCACCACCGCCACGTTTACCGTACGTTTTACCAACGTATCACTCGACACCGCAGCAGGGTTCAACCATTTAATCTGAAAACGTACTGTATGTTTCCACCTTTCCAGCGATCATTTCTCCCACGTACGTGTATTATCTCCCGTGTACGTGAATTAATCACCTGCTACTGTGTTTTCCGAGCGCAATGACATGACCTTCTTTAGACAAGGTTTAAGAAGAGTATTCTCTTCAAGGCCTATCTGTGCCCCTAGTATTGCAAAGGTCCAAGTGCGGCAGAATCACTTACCATCAAGTGTGCTGCTTGCTCGCTTGCCACCATCGGCAATAAAAAAAAGATGGCTGCTGAGTTCAACGACTTCCAAGGAAACATCATTTTACAATCTACGACCTACGGAGTTTTTGGAAATCGAGTTAAAGAGTGTAGGTAATATGGACTACTAGCTGTTGCTGACGGCTTTACTCCCATGGTTATACGTATTTCAATAGGACTTTTTACTCGACTGTACAAAAATGTTACATATTAGTTAATGTTCGACTTGAATGGAAAATATTACTAAAACTCATACAAAACATATTTTGCGGCTTTTCCGTGTTGGAGATATAAACATTTAAACATCATCACAAAATTTCACATTTTATAATTTTAGATTAAATTTAAATTGGTGTGCTGTGTGGTAGCGGCTACGAATACTACCAACCCTTGCTTTGCTCGTGGGTGTCGTAAAAGACGACTAAGAGCCCTAGATTGACCCGGACCAACTCCATCTAGTACCATTTGGGTCAACGATTACATTCCCAAGGAGGGTTGACGTCAGCAGGCGGCCGGTCATAAAAGTCATTGCCGAAACTTTTTGCAATATGTCAAAACAGATGACATATTGCGTCGACCCCAAGTAATTGGGATAAGAGCAAGATGATGATGATGAGATTAAATTTAAATTAAGAGAAGGAAAATTCGAAACAAACCCGTATATCAACCTGTCTGACCAGCATGGTATAGTAAGGACGATTTCCCTCCAATTGTTGAGGAGGCTTGCGCCTACCAATGGGACGTATATGAGTCGAAATGATAATGATAAGCTTTCATTTTGCTTGATATTGATATAATTTACCTTATTACTGGGTATGCCGGCTTGGCAACTGATATGAGGGAACGGCGTATCGAGTTCGGCAGCGATACCGAGCGTGGGTGTTAATGTTCCAGACGCTAGGGCTATGCAGTGAGCCCTGTGCAAACTCGACATTATTATACCAGCGTTCAAACAGTAAAAATGTAAAGTTACACTATTTATGATTATATCTTCATTCCTACTAGAATTTCTGGGCGCGTACTGAAAAAAAAAAACAACCATTAAGGGAACGTACATATACTATGTATAACCTGTTTTTTTTTAATGGGTGGACAATGGTAAGCGCACACGCGATCCATTCCGTCCGGGGCGACGAAAGGACGGCGCGCGGACCCATAACCCACCCGTACCCACGTCGCCTTTGTCGTTGGGCCGACCACCAGTGCCGTGTTCCTTGTCTTCAGTGATCGGCCCGACGGAATACCCTTTCGGGTACCTTCGCCTCTCGACGTCTCTATCCCGGGACGTCAGTCGCCGTCGCGTGGTCAGCCTCTCTGCGGGTGACAGACTAAAGTACCCGGTCTAATCACCCGCGGCCGCGGCATCAGGCGCAGTTACTAGCGCCTGCGCCGCCTGAGTCACCGGCAGCAGAACGTGTCACCGAAGAGGAGGTCCTCTCACGCACGATCCGCCGCCTCCTTCCGTGAGATGACGACCTCACAGAAGGCGGCGACCACGTCCCACTATGTAACCTGTTTAGGGATCTTTAAAAATACTACATTTGAAAAAAATTGGATCTCATTTTTACTATTTACTAGAGAATTGACACTGAAGGGAGAAGTGGCTTTAAAATTGTAAAAAAATAGTCGCGTATTATGGATACAAAAATAAAGGTATTATGTGACATATATCTTTTAAGTAGCACTCAGTATCAAGGATCTTTTGCGTTGTGGTGCGTAAGAATACCATTTACCATCCCCTTTCTTGCCAATGAACATCGTAAAAGACGACTATGGTATATGATATGCATATAAGACCTATACAATACAAACGCGTATACGCTAGCAATTCACGTACAAAAATCCATAAAACACTTTTCTATGCTATCATACACCAAAGAAAATCTTATAAATAGATTTAGTTCTTGTATCCGTAAACGTAAATATATACACTCGCGTGCAAGTAAATCGACTCTAGCGTCAAGTGCGCATAAAAAGTGATTTATCTTAACAATAACTCGATTTAACTCTTTATAATGTTTTACATATTTAAAGCCTAGGAATTGGGCTTTAAAATGGTGTAAGTTGCATGAAAATCGATTCAGTAGTTTAGCAAAGGTGCATGTCAATGATATTGTAAAAAATATTGAAAATTCATACAATTTCACAGTATGAGGTTATTGTGTATAAATGAAACAAAATGTGTGTAAGAAAAAGAATTTATTCATGTCAATACTTGGTATTCCCTCCTTTAGCCCTGATCACTGCCCTCATGCAATTCTTCATAGACCTAATCAACTTTTTTATTGACGATTGTGGTATTCGACCCCACTCTTCTACCAACGCAGTCTTGCTCATTAATGTTTGTAGGAGCTGGATTCCTCGCTCTAACTTTCCTTTTGAGCTCGTCCCATATGTGCTCAATGGGATTCAAATCGGGGCTGAGCGCTGGCCAATCCATAGTGTCAATTCCAACTTCGTTCAGGAACTCACGTGTCGCCCGAGCAGTGTGACATCGGGCATTGCATCAAGATGAAATTATCCCCAATAACGCCTTGATAACGGACAACTTGATCCCGTAGAACTTCTTCAATGTAACGATCACTGGTCAGACCTCCTCCCCGGCCTCCCCCAGGAACGAAAACAAGATCCGTTTTCCTTCTAAGGAAATTCCAGCCCACATCATGCAAGAACCGCCACCATATGACACGGTTTCAACAAAGCAGCACTGTGAAAACCGTTCACCGGGACGCCAGTACACCCTGCCTCTTCTATCGCTGCCATGGAGACACATCCTCGTCTCATCAGTGAACAGGACTGACTGCCACCGCCCTATGCTCCAATCCAAGTGTTCTCGAGGAAAGTGAAGGCGTGCTTAACGGGAGCTGTGGTCAACTTCGGGCCTGTAGCGGGTCGTTTGGGAGTAAGGTTGGCTTCCTTTAACCTTCTTCTAACTGTCCATTGACTGACAGTCACTCCGCGAACTTGACGTAGCTCCTGCTGCACATCTATACCGGTAAGGTGTCGATTTCGGAGAGAGGTCGAGACCAAAAACCGGTCGTCACGCTCCGAGGTGCACCGGCGTCGGCTGGTATTAGGCCTCCGAGTGAAGGCACCAGTCTCTTGAAACCTTCTGTACACTCTCGAGACACCAGACTGACTCATATTCAACCGACGAACGACTTCTCGCTGATTCAACCCTTCTTGCAACAGGGCAACAGCTTGAGCAGCTTCTTCAGGTGTAGTGTCCATAATTTTCTTCAAACAAAGGCTTCAATTTAGAGAGATGTGTTCAAGTGAACGTCTGATGAGCGACTGATAAGAAAAACGATTACAGGGGTTTTTATATGGGGTTGAGTCGCGCAAGATGTGTATTGAGCGCAGAGTATTTTTCGAGGGTTGCGTTCAGTTGCATTGTAAAGACAAGTGTTTATTTAAATTACTGAAATAATGCTACCATTTTAAAGACAAATTCCTAGGCTTTAAATATGTAAAACATTATAAAGAGGTAAGATGAGTCATTGTTAAAATAAATCACTTTTTATGCGCACTTGACGCTTGAGTCGATTTACTTGCACGCGAGTGTATATACTAGCAACCCGCCTTCGCTTCGCTTCTGTTTCAGTCGCCTTACCCGCGTAGTCCCCCGTTCCCGTGAGAATACCGGGATAAAATATAGCCTATGTTTCTCCCTGATATTATGCTTTCCATTGGTGAAAGAATTTTTAAAATCGGTTCGGTGGTTTAACTGTAACAGCGTAACAAACTTACTTTCGCATTTATAATGTTAGTATGGATTAAATAAATTATCCGTGTGCCGAAAAAGTAAAAATATAATTCAATATTTCCTATCCTTTTTTTTTGGGTGGGCTACGGTCAGCGCACCCGTCGCCCGACTCCATCCGGGGCGACAGAGGGGCGGCGCGCACGCCCCGTAACCCGCCCGCAATACGTCGCCTTCGTCATTGGGCCGACCACCGGTGCAGGCTGACTTATCGTCAGTGGTCGGCCCGACGGAATACCCCTTGAGGAGAACCCTCTCCTCGACCGACGCCCCACCTCGGGGAGGACATCGGTCTTCGTTGAGCGGTCGGCCTCTCGGCGGGTAATGGACTAACTAATTATAACTATTTAAAACTATAACTATTTATTTATAACTATTTCCTATCCTGCCCGTCGATGTCATAAAAGACTATTGAGGGATAAAATACGTTATATGCATATTATATGCATATAACGTCTATGCAAGAGAAGTAAGTAAATAAAACCCTATACCAAACCGTCTTTCCATCGTGGTATAGTAGGTCAATATCCCTCCTATTATGGCAGAGGGTCGAGCCCAGTAGTGGGACATATATGAGCAGAGACGATTAAAAAATTTTGCTCAAAAATATTGATGAATCGATATTGTAAATAAAACTATTTACGGATTTTCTCGTTAATTTTTGATTGGCCGACGTTTCGAATACTTTACGGCGTTCATGGTCACGGGTGGACAGCCCGCCCGTCCGGCCGTCGGCCGTGACCAACAGACCTTGTTCTATTCAAATCTAAAAAAAAAGTAGTATAAGGCAAACTCAAAAACCTTTGTGGCCACAAACAACACTTTGCTGAAGATCATCACATGATCAAATGCAGAGTTTATACACGGTGACTTTTTATCGTCTTACAAAAAAAAAAACATAAAAGTATCCGACCAAAGAAACATATCTAACATATTTAAATGTTCAATAGTGGCAGTTATAAAAAAATAATAAAATAAAATAAAGTTAATATTTTGTAACAGCCTGTTTATCATGTTTACATTTTAAACAAAAGTAATCATGCGGCATTTCGTTAGCCAATCATAGGTACGAAGTCCACGTGGACGGCTTTTACAAAGCGTTATTCCCTACGCTAGATACCTAACAGGTATCCTTTGCGATGCCCGATTGGCGCCGCGGTCAAGAGGTCGTAGTACCTACATACTACATCAGATGTGTTGAATACCTATGCGCTCGATACATGTTGTTTCCTTAGAGCAGCCGCAGACATACAATTGTAAGTTGGCCGACTAAATCGCAAGTAGGTGTAGTTACTTATACCCTTCATCTTCTCCAACTAAATCGTCTAACTAATTAATTGGACACCGATCGTATCAGAATCACGATTCCCTTCCGATTACACATAATTAAAAATTTGTCCAACTATCGGCCAACTGCTTGTTAGCACGGTTATCCTATGCAAGTTCGCACACTATCCAACTTTGTTGGACAATAGGCATGATGACAGTAACCAAAAATCACTAAAATAATGTGTTTATCTACTGTAACACAAAGAATATATCTTGAAATAAATATTTATTTTCTTTTATAAGATGAGATTATTAATTTATTTAATAAAATAAAACTGCAAAATACACAAGTCCGCCATGCTCAGCTAAACACCAATCAAGTTGAGTTACGTCACTCCTATGTACACCTGTCATTATCATCGCAAATTCTGTACGAAATTCTACAATCGTTACACTTATTAATTGTTTTAACTTGCATTTAAAGAGTGTTTCGTGATTTTTATCGATCTCTTGCTTACTTTTGTGTTCTTACTAAAAATGTAAGTCATGAAAGAAGGATTCATCAAGGCAAACAGCTCTTATTTGCCTAGAGTTGATTTGTTAATGCTGGGAGAGAGTACCTAGCATCAAACAAAAACTTCTGTTCAGCAGAATTTAGAAATGTCAAAACTACGATGCAAGTAAAATATTGATTAATAATCTTCTAAGATCTAATTTAAAATCTATTTAAAAATAATACCGCTTGAGATGTTAGAGGTTATGTTATTTAAATAATGCTTTTGTAAACTTGGTATTAAACTGCAGTTAAATAAAGTAACATACCAAATAAAATATACGATATAAAGTAATTACTTACGTCAAAATGATCTTCACAGAAATAAATAGTTTCCTATTTATTTTTTTATATTTATTTATATAAATTTATGGCTTTTTGATCTCGCTGTGCAAGATTAAACCACTTATATCTTACTAGCAACCCGCCCTCGCTTCGCTTCGGTTTTAGTCATTTTACCCGCGTAGTTCCCGTGGGAATACCGGGATAAAATATAGCCTAGTTTACGCCCTGATACTGAGCTTTCCATTGGTGAAAGAGTTTTTGAAATCGGTCCAGGCGTTTTGAAGATTTCCCGGAACAAACAGACAGACAGACAAAAATTTTTTAATCTGTATTTTAGGCATAGGTGTCGTGCAAATAACCATGTGAGCATGAAAAAAGCCTATTATTTTGACATTACAAACAGACACTCCAATTTTATTTATTGGTATAGATTGTTTTATTGTGTGGCACATAAACAAACAGTTTGTTAGGGGTTTTTATTGATGTATTAACACATTGAGGAACCGCACACCACTTATAGACTTTCGAATTCATGTCTAAATAAAATATATCAGATTTTTTGCTTTAACTCCCTTACGTTTACAACTCAAGTGAATAGACGTGACGTCACAAGCAGACGCCATGACACTAGGCACCGTTTTGGCGCTAATTTATATGCATTTAATTAAAATAGCATATATTTCTAAAGAAACCGTACTTATTGCAAAAATAATATATTTTTGATAATAGTAGTTATTTAAGAATATTATAAAACAGTTTTTCAAAATTAGTCATCATGCCTATTGCACGGCAAGATGCAAGATGACCACACGCGTGCGCGTAATTTCCCCACGCTCGCATTTTCGTCGACGCGTACGATGTCTGTCTCCCGAGCACTTGTTGCAAACGAAAAAGTAGAAGAGCTCATAGAGGAAGTTCAAAAAAAGCCAGCGTTGTACAAAAAAGACTTGAAACAATTTGTCAGGGTAATATCTGAGTTAATAATGCAATGTATGAAGCTTCCCATATTGTAATCTGTTACTTAATATGGGATGCACCCAAAATGTTCTCTTTTGTTTTCGTCTTCTTTTTATTAATAGAGCAATTAAAAGGTTTTCAAGCACACGCACCGCGCTGGCAATACTGGCACCGACTAAATCGGTTAAGTCTGCGGCGTGTAACCAATTAAATAAAGTTGGCCAACTAAATTGTAAGAGCACGCAATTTAGTTGTACGATAGTCGTCCAACTTGCAATTGTATGTGTGCGGGCTCTCTTACTATTTTAATTAGTAATTATTTATAACTTTTATTAAAAAATATTCTAGTAAATATTGTTTTTAACCTTTTAATTGTACGAATGAATAGTAGATACTGGATACTTTAATTGACCTGCTTTTGTAAGACGACATAAATGTAACCGTGTATAAAGGCCATACAGACAAACATTCATTTTTATATATATATAGATAGATGTACAATGCTCGCATAAACATCAGAACTCGATATATCGATATTTCGTAGTGTGTGTGTGTGTGTGTGTCTTCTATAGAAAAAAAAATAACAAATTCCCACTAACCTCGTCTCTGTCCACTATTGCCTGCAAGGCCGGTTGAAAATCATTCATATATTGTTTTCCATCACGGAAAAAATAACCTGAAATAATATAATAGACAAATCAAATTCTGTATAAGAAGGAATGAAAGAATTTGTTGTAAATAAAACTACGGATTTTATCCCATTTGATTTATAATTGCCCAACGTTTCGAACAGTTTACAGCATTCATGGTCACGGGCGGACTAAGATGTCACACGTCCAATCAAGTCGAAGAACAAGCAAACAAAGTAAGCCGCCTTTAAATATAAAAGTTAATGTTAATTTAGCATTATGTCCCCTGAGTTTTCTTGCCGGATCTTTCTCAGTGGCCGCGTTCCGATCCGGTGGTAGTAAGTATATTAGATTCGTTAGGTTTAAATTAACAAATTGTCATAATAATTTTAATGTTAAATAATTACTAATCAAATACAATATAATTTTTTTCATATAGAATCATTTACTTCTTGTACAGGCAATAAATTTATACCAAAAATTTGGGTCAAAATTTAATAACTAATTTTCCGTAGCGGGGTAGATAATTATAAATATCTGTTACTAGCAACCCGCCCTCGCTTCGCTTCGGTTTCAGTCGCTTTACCCGCGGCGTAGTTCCCGTTCCTGTGGGAATACCGGGATAAAATATAGCCTATGTTACTCCCTGATATTATAGCTTTCCATTAGTGAAAGAATTTTTGAAATCGGTTCGGTGGTTTAAGCGTAAAAGCATTACAAACAAACAAACATCCTTACTTTCGCATTTATAATATTAGTATGGATAACGTTAACTTGATTAGACGTCAGACGTCTTATTCTGCCCGTGACCATGAATATTGTAGTGTTCGAAACGTCGGGCAATCATAAATCATATACAAACGCGATAAAATCGTAAAGTAATTTTATTTGTCAACTACCCCAAGGCTACTACCCTAAGGTATTTGACTACTAACTGGTTGTAAATGCAGCGGCAGCTAGTTACCTGGCAGTTATAAGCGCGTGTACAGCTAGTGGCCTGCTAGCTGTCGGCGCGTGGATAGGGACACGATATCGAAACGAAAGTATCGATACTGTACTCATGAGTAGTATCGAAGAAAAAGTATCGTACTCAATAAAGTATCGAAACAAAAGTATCGATACTCTAAAGTATCGAGTACTGAGGACTTTTCCTAGGATCCAGGTCGTGGTGACCTTTTTTTAAGAATTTCTCCTGATTTGATGAGCTTTTTTAGGAGTTTATATTGTGTGTTAGATTAAAATATGTCGAGCCACTTCTTTTTAGTACACTTTATCTAGATAACGTTACCATAATCATGAGCCGTAAGGTCAAATTTAACATGGATACTTTGTACAATTTGTTCGATACGATACCTGCCTAAAAGTACTTATCGAGTAAAAGTATCCAGTACAAATGTATCGGTATCGAAAGACAAGTACTCGATACCTAAAAGTATCGAAACTTTTTTCGTGTCCCTACGCGTGGACAGCGAGTAGACATCTCCACATAAGGCGGTGTTGTGCGGAAACGGTATTTGAGCGGACTCTAATAGCTACTATCGACCGGTTGGCTACCCCTGATATATAGCTGACGTTGTTCTGTTCAAATCTAAAAAAATAGTAAAAGGAATTCTCCTTGAAATCGATCGTAGTGCCACCTATCAGTTCCAATTATTAATCTAAACCATTAATTATCATATCCATCGGAACAGCCACAAAAAAAAACATAAAAAACGGTCCCAGCTTTTTAGAAGGAGTTCAATTACAAACACACGAACAGAAGATTTATAAAAAAAAAGATATTACAGTTATAACTGTAACCTACTGTAACAGTCATTAGAAATAAATCCTCTACTAACGGTGCGAAGTATTCGCACGGATCCTTAAGTTATAATTCTAACCAACATACCCAAAGTAGTGTAGAGTCCCGCCAAAAATGTTGTTGTAGCCTTCGTGATTCCCAAAAGTGGGCGTGGGTTATCGCGCAACCGTTTAATAAATTGATCACAGATTGGTTGGAAATCTGTTAACAAAAAATATACGGCACATTATTAAGTCTCCCGCAATACAAGAATTATTTCCTTAACGCAGGGTGTTGTAAATAAAACTCTATTATAACAAAGGACTTTGAAAGCATTTAACTGCACAAATGGCGTAATGGTTAAGTGAACGACTTATGCTGCCAGTGTCGCGGGTTCGAATCCCACGCAGGGCAATACTTTGTACGATCCACAAATTGTTGTTCAGAGTTTGGATGTAATTTGTGTCCGATAGTTAATGTTTAAAAGTAGCGGCGTAGGCGTAACTACCTGCGCCTGATGCCGCCGTAGCCGAGGCCGCGGGTGATATGACCGGGGAATTAGTCCGTCACCTGCCGAGATGCCGACCGCGTGAGGAAAGTCCTCCCCGAGCGGGGGACGTCGGTCAATGGGTGGGTACTTCTCAAGGAGCATTCCTTCGGGCCGACCACTGACGACAAGTCACCTTGCTCCGGTGGTCGGCCCAACGACGAAGGCGACGTGTGGCGCGGGTGGGTTACGGGTGTGCGTGCTTACGCCCCTCTGTCGCCCCGGACGGAGTGGTGGAAGGAGTGCGCCGACCGTAACCCACCCCCAAAAAAAAAATACCAACCCATTCTACCGGCGTGGTTATAGTAGATTAATTTTCCTCCTATTGTGGAGGAGGCTCGAACCCAGCAGTGAGACCTGTATGAGCTGATAATGTTACCATGCTGGTCAGATGTGTTGGTATAAGATTATATTTCAAGTTTATATTTCTTGCACAGATTGTTAAACATACCCCTCGTCCTATACGAAACCCACGGGCAAGTTTCTTTTTTTTGGGACTAATCCACATTACCACAATGGCTTCCATAGATGATGACACCGAGCCACCGAGCACAGATGGCGTAGTGGTTAAGATAGCGACCTACAGCGCCAGTGTCGGGGGTTCGAATCCCACGCGGGACAACACTTTGTGCGATCCACAAATTGTTGTTCTGAGTGTGGATGTAATTTGTGTCCGTTAATTAAATGTTTGTAAAGTCCCCCGCAATACAAGGATTATTTCCTTAGTGCAGGGTGTTGTTGTCTTAAATAAAAAAAAAAAAAAAATGGCGTCCATAGATGACATCGAGGTTTGACCCTCAAGTGGTCCCAGTACAAATTTTAATTGTCTTGGCACCCGTAACAAATGTAATTAAAAAGTTAACTTCCATTTCCATCTTAGGCAATGCGGGCAAGATAAGTGAATTATATTCACTCTCTGTACGAAATCTAAGCGATTATATTACTATCCAAACAAATGTGTTTAGGAGTGTTAGGACCATACTGTTGACAGTTGTCTGTCTACAGCCGTGGGCCGCTCTGTTTGGGGTAGTACCACACTGAGTAGAAAATCAACGTCTGAGTAGTAGCGGTGTGTTCCTGCGCTTCGTTCTGTGAGCGAGAGAGCCGGAAGCCCTACCTTATGAGGATGTTTGCATGTGATGGGTTTTGGTGATGCCTTTAGTATCACCGAACCTCATTTCACGCATTCACACTCCCTTCAGTATCTTCACGGTAGGCAGCGACCTAGCAAAGTTCCATGAGCAGCGGCAACAATTACCATCAGGTGTACTGTTTGCTCTTTAGCCACCGTGTGCAATAAAAAAAATATTTTCTTCACGGTTTGCAACGGCCTCCTGGTTTTTGTATGTCCATGTGGGTTATACTAATTACCATCAGGTGTACTGTTTGCTCGTTTGCCACCATCGGTAATAAAAAAAAGAAGTATGACCAAAAATAGAATACAAATAGGTCAAAAAGTGGTACTTACAACAGTAATGGTTGTAGCCAATGTTAAAATCTTCTAGCGTGTTCGCAAAATCTGTGGCTGACCAGGGATAAGTTATATTATTGACATTAATCCTGAGCTCTGTCTGGGTACTGAACCTGATCACATACAAATTGATTCATTATTATCATCATTTCAGCTCATATACGTGCCACTGTTGGGCTCGAGTGGTCAGACGTGTTGGTATAGGGTTTTGTTTCGACTTTTCCGTTTCTTGCATAGATATCATATGCATATTTTCTCCCTTAGTCGTCTTTTACGACACCCACAAGCAAGAGGGGTGGTGAATTGTATTCTTACTCCGTCACCACACGAAATATTCGGACTGTTCGTCATTAGCTCGCTTTTATCCAAATACTTGAGGTCGTTGCAATATGTAACCTTCGTCCATTATAATATCAAATAATTTGGGTACTAGTTTTATAACTGGATGCCTGCCTGATGTCAATTCTCATTGGGAATGTAATCATTATCCAGAAGGCATCAGATGGAGTTGGCCCAGATCGTGGGTAAACTCTTAGTAGTCGTTTACATACCAGGTTTTGACAGAATACCAGCGCTATTTCTTTAAAGAGAAATAGCACGAGCTAAGCCTCATTGCACGCATTCACACTCCCTTTACCTTCTTCGCGGTAGGCAGCGAACTGGTAAAGGTCCATGAGCGGCAGCAACACTTACCATCAGGTGTACTGTTTGCTCGTTTGCTACCGATAACATTTAAAAAAAAATTAACGAGAGCAGAATAGATGTTTCTCTTTCTTTCTTTTACGACAACCACGAGCAGTGTTGGTAGTGTCAGTAGACGCTACCACAGCGAGTGAATTACGTCGATCCTCAGTATTTCAGATAAGAGCAGAATGATGAAATGAGCATGATGATTAAAAAAAAAGAAAAAGTAAACAATATTACATAAGAGTTTACGAATGAATTGCACATTCCTGTGTGCTTACTCTTGAATCTTGATTCCAATCTTAAATCCAATCGCAGCTCGAATTTGAGCAACTTCGTAGTCTTGAAAGCGACACTAGCGCACGATTAGAATTGAATTCGGTGGAATTTTTTAAAACTAAATAAATTCGCCTCTATGCGATTAAGTCAAATGCTTGACTTACTACTCTCGACATGATTTCGACGTATACGAGTTTGAAATCGGGAATGTTTCACAATTTCAAGAAAGCGTCTTTGTGGTGATCTACTTCCATAACGTTATTAATTTAAAGTGAGAAAATACGGCACATTTGGCGAAAATAACAACGGCAAACGCGAAGAATTCATTCTCGATTTTGTTTAAGAGTACCAAATATAAGTTTGCTGAGATTGGAATTAAATCGAATTAGAATTGATTTCAAGAGTAAGCCCACTGTTCCAATATTTGCAGTGAAACTTCTTTGCGCATATGAGGTTAAAATTTTTACGGATGAAACTCAATTTAGTGACACGAAAATGTGGGACGTTCTTGTCCAAGAAAGGGCAGAAAGCGATTGAGACCGATTGAGAGGGAGTGAGAAAGGACGAACATAGCACGAAGACATGGAGCGAGAGTAGGAAGCAAGCGAGCAACAGAAGATCGAGAGAGAGAATGAGAGAGTATAATTTTATTTTCCTTTTTTTTAATATTGTCAAAAAACACGTGGCACCAAAGAAGTTTCACTTCTGAATAAGTTCTTTGTATGCACGCTTTTTTTTCTACATTAATCCTAATACGTTAAAATTTAACTCAACGATTCATCATCATCATTTCAGCGTATCGCCGTCCACTGCTGGACGTAAGCCTCTCTCACATTACGCAACAGAATGCGATACTGTGTCGCCTGCATCCAACGACGCCCAGCAACTTTCACCAGGTCGTCGGTCCACCTAGTGGAAGGTCGTTCTACACTGCGTCGTCGCGTGGTCGCCGCTCGAGAACTTTTCTTCCCCAGCAGTTGTCAACGACGATGTTAACTCGACGATTAATTAAAATGTATTCTCTCTCACTCACTCTCATTACATTTGCTCTTTCGCTGTATCATTGCACTGATTTTAATTACATACATATATATAAGAAAACCATTTATCTCGCCGTTTTATTCAATCTTCCTGAAGTTAAGACGTCACTAAAAGCACTCTGAAGCTTATACAATGATCATGTTCTCCAATAGTAATATAGATTAAATCTTAAAATAGAATGTATTCCATTTCTAATGTACTCACCATCGGTCCCAATTCCTCAATGTTTCAATCAATAATGGAAAGTAGGATTCTATATCTCTAATTGTTATGGTAGATTCATAATATTCTCTCGCGTGCTGCAACTCCTGAAATCAACAATACAATTTACCACTATCTCTCTCGCTCGCGGGTGCTGGTGACCTGATGACGATGAGTGTATTATGACAATTTATTAACTAACTCTTAACAAGTCTAATAAATACCGTATTGCAGCGAATCTCTAAAAATACTTTTATTTCAAATGTATAATACTCGCGTCATCGCAGCCCACATGCGTGTCCCACTGTTGGCCTAGGCCCTCCTCCAGAAAGGAAGGAAAATTGACCTACAATACACCGCTGGTCAGACATGTTGGCATACGGTTTTATGTCCAGTTTTCCTTCTCTTGCGTAGATGTTATATGCATATTTAATCTCGTAGTCGTCTTTTACGACACCCACGGACAAGAGAGAAGGTGGTGCTGGTGAATTATATTCTTACTCCGTCGCCACACGGAAAATTATTTACCTTATTAATTTAACTCTTAATAAATCTAATAAGTACCTTATTACATCGAATCTCTAAAAACAATTTTATTTCAAGTGTTATACTCGCGTAAACATCAGAAATCATTTACGTCTTTATTGTGACATTAGTTTTTGTAAATAAACTTATTATTATTCAAAAGTGAGCTAAATACATATATTCTTTTTACTACGTTCACTATCTATGGTTATATTTTACTACTATTTTCTAACAGTTTCTTGAAAATATCTTACTTCGATCGCAACTCAAAATTTATTTACTCGAATTACGAAGCATGACATTTTATTGGTTTCATCATCATCATCATCATCATCGCAGCTCACATACGTCCTGTGGGACGTATGTGAGCTGCGATGGTTGGGCTCGGGCCTCCTCCACAATTGGAGGGAATTTGACCTACTATACCATGCTGGTCAGACATGTTGGTATACGGTTACATTTCGAGTTTTCCTTCCCTTGCGCAGATGTTATGTGCATATTATATCCCATAGGCATCTTTTACGACATCCACGGGCAAGATAGGGCGTGGTAAATTGTATTCTTACTCCGTTACCACACGGCAAATTCATTGGTTTAATTGAAGTTAAAAAAAATTGACAATATGACCCACGAGATTTATATCATCATCATTCAGCCTATCGCCGTCCACTGCTGGACGTAGACCATCCTCATGTTTGCCCCAAAGTTCGATAATGCCTGCATCCAACGACGCCCAGCAACTTCCACTAGGTCGTCGGTCCATCTAGTGGAGAAGTGTCCTACACTGCGTCGTCTGATACGTGATCAATCTGCACACGGTGTGCAAATTTGATTAAAATAGGTTAAGTAGTTTAGGAGTCCCTCGCGGACAAACAACGTGACACGTAATTTATATATATTAAGATTTTGATAAATTGATTTCAATTTAAAATGTTACGAATACGTACCTTAAGCGATGTTATCACTTGATCTTTTGTGAAATAATAGGAGGCTGCTTCGCGACAAATATTCTCGATGTTATGTGCCTCATCGATCACTACTACAACGCCTGTTAGATTTATTTGCATCTGTAATAGACAATACATTCATAAATATTGAAGTTGGTAAATATTCGTTTGGCGCATTAGGGAAAAATGAGAGTAAATTTTTACGACGTACGGACAGGAAATTTTTTCTATATTTTACCCAAACAAACAACCCATCCATATAGCACGTCGCCTTCGTCGTTAGGCCAACCACTGGTGCAGAGTTCCTTGACTTCAGTGGTCGACCCGACGGAATACCCCGAAGGAGTACCCTACCGGGACGTCGATCGCCGTCGCGAGGCTTACCTCTCCGCGGGTGCCGGACGAAATCCCCAGTCCGGTCACCCTCAGCCTCTGCTAGGGCGGCATCAGGCGCAAATACCAGAAAATCGACACCCTGAAGTTAGCTAGTCAAAATTTTTTACGATGCGCACGCATACCATCACAAATGTCAACTAGATAATACGTTATAATAAAACTTACAATGTATTAAATACCTTTTTTTCCTATTATTAGTGTCGTTTTTTCTACAAACGTAGAAGGAAAATTTTTAAAAAGGTTTTTATTTTAATGATTTCTTATGTTTACGCGAGTATTACACATTTTAAATAAATATTGTATAGATTTGACCCACAATAATAATAACTAAAGATAATTTTATAAATTAAAACCTCTTAGTAACATAAAGTAAGCCGCCTTCAAAATTAATATTAAATTAGCATCATGTCACCTAAGTTTTCTTGCCGGATCTTTCTCAGTGTGGCCGTGTGCCGATCCGGTGGTAGTATACTAGATTGATAAGTTTTTAAATATAATTACTATAAATTTTAATGTTAAATAATTACTAACCATAAACAATTTAATTTTTTCATATAGAATCATTTTCTTCTTACACTGGCAATAAATTTGTATCAAAATGTGGGTCAATATTTAATAACTATTTTCTGTATCGGGTAGATAATTATAAATTTTCTGCAATAACGATGATTGTTGGACATGAGACATCTTAGTCCGCCCGTGACCATGAACGCTGCAAAGTGTTCGAAACGTCGGGCAATAAAAAATCAAATACAAACGCGATAAAATCCGTAAAGTAGTTTTATTTAAAAAACGATTAAAAGCGTTAATTGCGTCAGCTACAAAATAAAACCGTGTCAATCCTTTGTAAATAAAACTACTTTACGGATTTTATCGCGTTTTTTGATTGCCCCATCAAAAATCAAATACAAACGCGCTAAAATTCGTAAAGCAGTTTTAATTACAATGTGTAATACTCGCGTAAACATCAGAAATCATCTTGTGTTAACCTGTTTGACCAATATAGTCTTATAGGTCAATTTCCATATTGAAGGAAAACTCGAAATAAAACCCTATACTAACCTGTCGGATCAGTATACTATAGTAAAGTCAATTTCCCTCCTGTTATGGAGGAGGCTCGAGCCCGTCCCACTGTTGGGCTCGAGCCTCCTCCACAATGGGAGGGAATTTGACCTACTATACTATGCTGGTCAGACATGTTGGTATAGAGCTTCGTTTCTAGTTTTCCATCTCTTGCACAAAGGATATGTGTATATTATTAGGTCTTTACCTTATGAACTGAAATGATGTATTATTATAGAATGTCTTCATCATCATCATCATCATCGCAGCCCACATACGTCTCACTGTTGGGCTTGGACCTCCTCCACAAAGGGAGGCCATTTGACCTACTATACCATGCTGGTCAGACATGTTGGTAAAGGGTTTAATTTCGTTTTCCTTCTCTTGTACAGATGTTATGTGCATATTATATCCCATAGTCGTCTTTTACGACATCCACGGGCAAGATAGGGAGTGATGAATTGTATTCTTACTCCGTCACCACACATCAAATATCTTAATCTATAATAAAAAGTAATACTTACGCTTTCCCTTATAACAGGATCTATGAGATAATTATAAGGGCAGAAGACTATGTTGGCGACCTTAGCGAGATTCCTTGCAGAATAGTAAGGACAGGCACCTTTTTTCTTGCCCACGTTTATAATATCTTCAACGTCGAAAGCATAAGGCAAATTGTTATGACTGATGCTAATATCGAAGTACTGGCACCTTTCGGCGACGCTGGACGCCAAAGCATCTTTTGTATTATTCTATTAAACAAAAAAAAAACGCTTTAAACATGCAATCAACAGAAAAAAGTCTGCCTCGAAATATTTTTTTAAAGACCGTTAAAGACTCTCCTTCGAAGTAATCGAGGCCACTCTTCCTGTGCAACAAATACTGCTTCAATCCTTTACATCTATCGAAAGAGGTAAACATAGGTTCGTTCAAAACTCGAATTGCAGGCGACTATAGTCCATAAAATATAGCTTGATCTCTGTGACAGATGTCAACGAAACCAACGAAGTAAGTTTGAACGAGCAACATGTTTACAATTCCATGATGTATCAAATATATTTTCATTCTTTTCGTGCCAGTTTTATTGCAACTAAATTGCAATATATTATAAATATAAAAATATTGATATTCATGCCTAAAATGTGCCTCATAAGTACTGAAATACCTAATAAACATTTTATACATAAATGACGCTTACACACGTACAAAGTCATACTGGACTGAAAATAAAAAAGAGATGGGACAGTCGATATACGTAAATCGATAACCAATCTTTATTAAATTATTCATAAAAGAAATAAACCCAATACAATACCTATATAAAACTCAACATATTTTATACAATTAAAACAGATAGTTACATTATAAAATACATACATTGAATTAATTAAACATTAAAAAACTACTTTTCGTCTCGGAGTAGATGATAATATTATGTACGCATTATTGTCAATAAACTAAACGTATTTATTTATAAAACAGTCGTAATTGATTGATTGATCTAACGACTGTCCCTATTTGGCAAAAAATTATAAATGTTCTAGCAGGAACGCTCCAGTGATGACGATTATAGTGACCTAGACCTTGATTGTACTCCTTTTGAATAATTAAGCAGCCAAAAAACCCTTTTTGTTTGAAATAAATTCAAAAAGATTTTCATTGATTGTATTTTAATTATAATAGAAAATAACAATTATAAAAATAAAGAGTTTTATCGATAAAAAACTACGGACTTTATCGTAAGCGTGACAGCACTAGGGACAACTGTCACAGAGATCATCCTATATTTTATGGACTATAGTTAAAGGATCCTATGCCAATCTTTTTTTGCGATGTTTGGGCCGATTACGGACAGACGGACCATACCAGGGTAAATAAATAAGAACACAAGTGGGGAAACAACGCTCTGTTTTGAAACTTATGTCTCTTTTCCGTGTGATGACGCAGTAAGAATACAATTCATCACTCTCTATCTTGCCCGTGGATATCGTAAAAGACGACTAAGAGATATATCCCTTAAATATAATATATATCTAATATGCACATAACATCTATGCAAGAGATGGAAAACTCGAAATGAAACCCTATACAAACGTCTCTGACCAGCATGGTACAGTAAGGTCAATATCCCTCCTGTTGTGGAGGAGGCTCGAGCCCAACAATGGGACGTATATGAGCTGAAACGATGATGTCTCTTAAATGTTGTAACTATTATTAAACTGGATAATGTCATACCGGTTTCAGATATGAAATTATTTTAGAATATACAAGTTTCAAAGTCAGTCAGCGTGCTATGGAGCGGGCTATGCTCGGAATTTCTCTGCGAAATAGAATCCGGAATGCGGAGATCCGCAGAAGAACGAATGTAACCGACATGGCACGAATAATTAGCACGCTGAAGTGGCAATGGGCAGGCCACATCGCTCGACGAACAGAGAACAAGCTGGGGAAGAAAGGTTCTCGAGTGGCGACCACGTATAGGACGACGCAGTGTAGAACGCCCACCCACTAGGTGGACCGACGACCTGGAGAAGTTGCTGGACATCGTTGGATGCAGGCGGCAGAGAACCGCACTTTGTGGCGTAACATGAGGGAGGCCTACGTCCAGCAGTGGACGGCGATAGGCTGAAATGATGATGATGATGATACAACAGTTTTGGATAGTTTAAGTTATGCATATTTGATTTTTGGCAATTTGTAAAAGGTAATTAATTGTTAAGTGTGGTAATTATCGAATTCCCCATAGCAAAAACTTGCATTTAGGCTTAACATATCGTATTAACTCCCCATCACCAATTTGGTTAATCACAGGTATCTTGCCTTCAGTGTCCAATGCCTTACTGCGACTTTCACCAAGTCGTTGATGCACCGTGTGAGAGGCCATCTCACATTATGTCACCCGATACATGTTCGCTTTTCCATTGGCCGCTGAGCGTAATGAGCTCCCTTAAGAGGTAATTTAGTGTACAATATTAATTTATAATGTAATAGCAATTTGTACCTTTTTGCATGCCATACACATCTCATCACGCGTTTTCCATTTATCTTTATCAAATTCTTTTATACAGGTTTTATCTCTGCTAGACAATATAGACATCTTAACTTGGCTACAGTACGGTGTCTTAGCAAACTCTTTGATGACTTGCTGCAGCTGTGTGTGGGTCCGCGCACCGTAGTATATTGTAGGAACACTGCGTAAACGCCCATTATAATTTTCATGGATTTGCCTGGAACCAATCAATATTTGATTATTGCCCGTGGCATCCTCAATGTAATGTTTTTAATACGTATATCAACAGTTCTAGAATCATACATAATAGATCTGCACTTTTAACAATATAGGATTTCTATTTTCTACTATCTAGACACGCGGCAGCGTGTCAAGCCAAGTACAAGCAAAGGAACTGACTAGCCAGCGCCAAGTGTAATATTACACGAACCATTTGGTGCCACTTTTACCCTTCTATAACTCAAAACCTCTTTAACGTTAACCCATAAAACTACGTGTGTTTAATTATATCCATAAGTACACCTAGAAGCCCAAATTTCATGAAGCTAGCTCAAACGGTTATAAAGATATGAAGGTCAAAAAGTCATAAATTTTAGTACTGACTGATATATAGTACCTAAACCTAACCTACTGCCAGATGACCTAGAAGGATGAAATTTGGAATCCAGCTCAGTAATTGCGTGTAAGCGTAGGAAAAAATCTAAAAATAAAAAAAGTTAAAAAAGAGAGGGGCCGCATACAATTTTTTTTTTTAATTGTACCGTTAGAACCGTTACAATGTTACAATAATTATCACTTAATCAGTATAATTATTGTAATTAAATCTCAATACCTGCCTAGTTTTCTTTACAAAAAGTAATGATATCCCACCAAAAACATAAATGTAAAAAAGGAGAGCCAAGTTCAATACAAAAAGTATAGAGATCTAAATGAGTGCCAAGTTCTATGCAAAATCCAAATATGTATTTATAGGAACAAAATAACATTATGAACAAGTATTAAACTCTATTTCTTTGCTTTATTGGATACCTATAACAATTGCTGTTATCTAAAAAAAATGGATCTTACAGTAAGTTAGCTTTGACTTGGCCAGTGGCTACTTTTTGTATTGAACTTGGCTCTCCTTTTTTACATTTATGTTTTTGGTGGGATCATGATCACAAATACGCACGAGACCACAGAAAAAATAATATGTTAGAACGGCCTTGTAGACGGGGCAGGCGTGTCGCAATTGTGAGAAATTGCTCAAACATGGACGAAATTAGTTTTACCGGCTGATAGTCGCGCTCATACGGTGACATTGAACGAAGCTCCGATAAAAAGGGAAATATATCGTCTTGCGCTGTTATAAAGTGTCGAAAAAGAAGTCTGTTGTGTAAAGTAATCTAATAAAGATTTTTTTTCATCGTTAAGTCCACAAACTTAATCATTCAGTGAAATTTGTTAACTTTATAATAGTATTATGTCGTTTATAGACAACAACGATAAAATTACAAAAGTAAAAAACATTATTCATCGTCTGCTATACATTGATTTCATCTTTTATTATTTGAGCAACCGCGCAATGTACTGCTTACAATACGATAATGCTAGCGGCGAACTAGCCGCCGTTATCATAATAAAAATGTGTGTTACGTTACCTACAGAAGTTATTGCTAGTTTCTGTACGATTGTAGCGCCGAGATTTATGTGCAAAATTGATGTAAGCATAGACCCTGCATATGGGTTAACATTAACCCGAGGGAGAATGCGGCGATACCAGTTTTAGTAATACATACGAGCGCAAGTCCTTCTAAAGTATTAATTATTTCTGTGCACGAGACTATGGTTAACGGAATTTGTACGTGTTTTATTACCTACGAGTTTCCCATATTTCGACACTGTTGCAAGCATCATATTCACAAAGAACTGAAGTAGCTGCTGATGAAAGTGTGCAGGAAGAGATTTATGGAAATTTATCCCTTTTTTGTGGTAGGCTATGGTCCGGACTAGGGTCATCCCTAGGATCATCATATCGATCATTCGATATTAGAAAACATCGATATTGACATCGATGTCATAATTTCGATTATGCCCAACATCGATGTCCGATATTTATCTTAAACCGAACATCGATGTTGGATAACATCAATGATTTTTGCATTAATTGACGAAGAAATAAAATACAGTAAAATCGTTAGGTTTTACGTAGTTTTATTGAATAATCAATAGCTGGAGATAGCTACCCGCTTGAGAATGTGACAACGTTCATAGAAGACATTTTGATGCATTGGTCATGCGTGAGGCCGTGAGTTAACATCGATGGTCAATTCCGTTAACATCGATGTTACGATATTTTTCGTATAGTAACATCGATGTTTTTGCTTTCAACATCGATGATCATCAAGCATCCCTAGTCCGGACACACTCCGTCCAATCTAAACGGGGCGATGGATGAGCAGCTTATGAGCCTATAACCTACTTTATTCCACAGGTGGGCACAGTTAATTCAAAAGTTAACTTCGTCAATCGTTAATTCGTTAATTATAATGTTAACTTCGATGATCGTTAAATCGTTAAATTTGCAAAAATTTAACGCAAGTTAAAGTTAACCGTTAAAGTTAACTATTTAAAACCTATACTGCATTTAGGCTGAGAGAAATAGATAAATTCTACACCATGTCACACATAAATCCACTGAATTATGTTGCATATATATGCATCTGTCATATGCATCTGTCCACACTAGATTGCGATACGTTACTGCCGGTAGCCGCAATACCAAAAGATTCACCAATACTTTACGACGCTTTCTAACGTAATAACCAGGTGGAAGTGAGAACATATCACTTCTGCTATTATCATAATTTACAATAGAAGAGTTCGCAGCAATTGAAGAAGGCTCGGGATCAGTTGCCTTTTTCGCGGGGCGGGGCGGAGACCGACTTAGTCTCTTTTAGCGATATGGCAGCCCGGCGGGACGACGTCCGCGGTGACGTCATTTTCCGTTGGGCAGTCCTGTTGGAGAGGCTTCGGTATGATGTTCGGACCGTCGAGGCTTCCTGGTCGTTGGTAATGGAGTGATTGGGTCGGCGGCACAAGGTGCTGTCCTGCCGACTGACGCAGGTATTAACGGGGCATGGTAGCTTCGCCAAATACCTTGCACACGGTTGTGAGGAAGGGGATCACACCGTCCTGCCACCATTGCATTTGGGACGAGGACACGGCACAGAACACACAAGGTGTGTGCCTCATGGACAGAGCAGCGCCTTGAACGCGTCGTAATCAATGGTGCCGATCTGAAGCTGCAGACTATCGCTAGGGAGATATTCGACGGCGCCCGGACCTGGGACGCGGGCACCGCATTACTTGTGGTAGTTATGTCACGGCAATAGGTGGCGGATAGTACGCGCGGAGAACTCTCCTACGAGACGATCCGCTGCCGGCGACTTGGGCGAACGTGGCGTGGCGCGTAATTCAAACAAACAAAATGACAGCATGTTAACAAACGATTAAATTAACGGACTAAAGTTAACGGTAGTTCAACTTAACGAAAGTTAACAAGAGCGTTAACATTTTTTAAAGTTAACTTAAAAGTTAATCCGTTAACCAGATTGTTAACTTCATTAATTAACGGATTAACGAGTTAATGCCCTCCTTTGCTTATTCCCTCCACATCGCCCTTGGGCCGACCACTGGTACCAGTGCCCTGAGAGCCGTGGCCGGCCCAAACCACGATACTATTTGCCACAAAACATTATTATATAAATCAAATCTAAAAGTTTTTATTTAAACACACTACCATAACATTAACTAAGTACTAGCTACATTTTTATGTAATTACAAAATATCTATTATATATTCTACTTTATTTATTTATATATATTTATTATCTATTAACTAATTTTACTACCACTATTATCATGCAACAAACTACTTAAAAATAATAAAAATCATCGCATGACTTACATAAATTTATTAATAACTTCATCTGCAAATTAGTTTTCTCACCGATCCGATTCTCGTGAGAGTAGAAATAGTAATTAATTTTATTGCATATACAAATATATACAGAATTCCGTGTGTTGATGGAAAGAGAATAATACTACTACAATATTATTGTCAGCTTGGTATAAAAGGTGACTAAGGGATACAAATAAACATCTTGGCTAAACTTTGCTTTTAACTCGAAATAAAACCTTATAGTACAGTCATTTGGTGCAAAAATTTCTTACAAACTTGTTGTAACGTTAAAATAAAAACATAGTTGTAGAGACATAAATTATAAGAAAGTTTCTCTAATTTAAATTCGTAGGGGAGGAAAGGTTCTCGAGTGGCAATCACGAATCAGACCACGCAGAGTAGGACGCAACTACTAGGAAGAATTACAACATATTGAAAATCGTAAACTACCATTGGATTCAAGTGGCACAGGACCGTTCTACTCGTAAGTGGCATTCTCATCGATAGAACTACGTGCAGCAATGGATGTCTACAAAAGACGGATGAATGAATGGAAGTAATCAACAATAACATAGCTCACATACGTCTCGATACTGCTGGACTATACCAACCCGGCATATACCAGACGGGTTAATCAGGGTTTTATTTCGAGTTTTTCTTCTCTTGTATACATATTATAGTCGTCTTTTACGACAATCACAGGCAAAATAAGGGGCTGGTAAACTGTATTCTTACTCTGTCAGCACACGTAAAGTTAGACGTTATAATAAGTCGGGGGGGCTTATTCGCACATATAATCTGTATTAAATTTTAACAAAATCTCTTTTACTGTACTAATTGTATCTGGCTGGTTTTGATACCATTAAAAATTTCAAAAAACAAACAATTTAGTAAAATGTTATTTCCCGCCGTTTTCCAATTGTTTTTCTTTCTACCAGAATGAGTGAATGTAATGAAGAAATTCGATACATTTTCAAACTTTAACACAAAAAGGAAAAAAGCACTGCAAGCTGCAAAACAAAACTGTGACGTTTCTTGGCCTAATGCAGTGTCAGTAAAGAGTAGCACAAAGTTGGTGTAAACGTTTTCAATCCGGGTACTTTGATGTCAAAAATGCAACTCGCTCTCGCTACTACGACGTAGCTAGGCTAAATACGCTCGCTCAGTAATTACGGCGTAGCTGAATATGTGGGCATTGACCACAAAACCGTTTTGACCTACTTGTAAGATTCGATTTGGTTGCTACACGAGCTAACTAAAAGAAACTTATTCAATCGTGTACTCATTCGCGATTTTTATTGCAACGTAATGAAATCGAACCGTTTTTGAAGAGATTGATAACTGGTGAAGAAAAGTGGATTACGTATGCTAAGAACGTTTTCCATCTGTTCCGGTCTCTTCAGATTTCTTAAGACAGTATTAGGTTAACATCAAGAGATGACTGTCAAAACAACTCGTCGCAGTGTTTTTAGAGGTCACAAAATTTCTACAGCAACAGGATCACATAGCTACCTACGAGATGGCAGCCAGTCATCGCGCAAAATGGCACCTATATTCTAACGCGAATAAACATTAAAAAAAAAGCGTTTTGAATTTTATATAGACTGCGAAAAAACTTTTCCCCGACCTTATATATAATAGTAGATGTAATGTTAGTTACCTTAGTTTCTCTGAAATTTCATCGTTTCCAATTGTGTTATTTTTATCGGGCGTTACTTGTTGGTTCGATAAATTTGAGGCACCTGGACAATACGGTGGACTGTAGCGACCTTTCTTGTGAATAGTCACTAAACCACTACATTCTGAAATACATATTGTTTATTATTGACAAGCAACCCACTCTCGCTTCACTTCGGGGTGAGTCGTTTTATCCGCGTAGTTCCTGTTCCCGTGGCAATACCGCAATAAAATATAGCCAATGTTACTACCTGATATTATAGTTTTCCATTGCTAAAAGAATTTATGTAATCGGTTCGGCGGTTTAAGCGTGAAAGCGTAACAAACAAACAAAATTACTTTCGCATTTATAGTATTAGTAAGATGTACTACTACTACTACCTAGTTTTTAGATTTAACTCTTATTTGAGTGACGAGGTACCCGGATACCTTTAGCATTTTCAAATTTAAAAAAAAAGTATGTTTTATGACCTATAGATATCTGTGATTTTCTGAGAGCTTTTAACTGTTTATAAATTATATGTTTTCTTATGTTTTGACGCAGTGAACTATTTACATTGGTTTGTGGAAACCAAAACATATTTTAAACTCACGAAGGAGTGACAAGGTACCCGGGTACCTCTTTGGTGTTTTGTATGACTATGAAAAAAGTACATATTTATAATTTCGTATATGATGGACAAGTTATTTATATAGTTTGTATTTTCTGCAAGCTTGATGTGTTTCTTTACTTGTGTTTGAGTTCGCTGTATATGTAGCAACTTTAAACGACTGTAACACACTCTGTAGAATCTCCTCTAGTCTGACTTATAGAAGTTATATTATCAGGAAGAAACCTGTTTGTTTCTCTTACCGTTACAACTAGTGGAAGATTCCACGAATTCAAGAAATGATTCAGTTGAAGAGACGTAAAAAATATCCGTAGTTACATTTAGTCCTGAATTTTTGTATTTAGCTATGAGATCTATTACACATTACACAACATTTGTTTGACGAGTGCCATCACTTGATTTTCCTATGTATATTTGTCTATTTAGGGGGTAGGAATTATTAGCATCACAAGCCTGGGATAATTTTATGCCATCATTTCAGGTTTCGATGGCATGTATTGATTTACTCAATCTCTAATCCACCCACGATATCCATATAGCTTTGCGTCAACGGTAATACTAATATGCACGAAGCTTATAGATTTTATTCAAATTTGAAATGAACATAGTCCAAATATCTCCGATAGCGGCTGCTTTATCAACTAACAAATGTTCAGGGCGCGTTACATCATTATCAAACATTGTGGTGTGGATCAGATGGCACCACATTCCATCTTTTGTTATAAGAATATTTTCGAACGATTCCACTTCAAAACTCGCATGGGAATCGTGAAAATTAATCACATTTTCGAATTCAGCTTCTTGCAACATCCGAAATTTCCAATCCATACTCTTCAACTAAAGGAATATAATCATGTTCATTATCAAACGCAGCAAACTCACCTTCATCACTAGAAGATTTTACTAATATCGCTAGAAATTTTGTTGAATTATATCTTTGAACACGTGACCTTTGTTCAAAGGTATTTGTTCTAATATTCATAATGAAATAATTATAAAATCACAAAATATAAATCATCATCTCAGTCCATACACTATCTACTTAGCGATCATAAACGTAGCGATTATGGCAATAACCCGTACTATGAATACCCGCGCCATGAGGCATTCTACGGCTCACTCCAGAAGCAGGTAGTATCTATAATAATGTCATCCGAGATCAGACTGAGTTTATTAGAGGTACCGTAAATGTATGTAGCAACACTAATCAATAATAATTTATACAAATTGAATATTAGCCCGGACATAGACTCTGGATATCAAAAAACCCGACTCCTGACTCTCTTAGAAACATCTTATAGACTTCCCAGAAAATGTGGTCGTAAGACAGGCGGGTGAATCGAAAACTCAGCCAAAACCCTATGCTGCACATTATACTCTTGCACTTATGTTACAAGAAATGCCGTCTCCATATAAAGTAAAGTAAGAATACGTACCACCATAACGATCATTAGTATACAGCCCCGATCTCTTGTTAGATGGTGATGTCGCCACTTTTACTTCTGATTTATAGCACTTTGCACCTGCAAAAATAAAAACCAAAATATAATACATCCAAATAACATGTAACTTGAAGAAAGAGAAATTGTGGAGAACTCACTTAACCAAACCTATATTTCGTAAACAAGGAAGGAAGGATAGAAATATGAAAAAAAGGCAATAAACTATTGAGGATTTTATGGTAAGGTTATCCAGCGACCGTAATTTCAATAAAATTGTTTTGTTTAAGAGTTTACCATTGAAGATTACCAAATGTTCAAGCTTAACAACGCTGTTATTGTGGCAAGTAGAACTATCATACTAAATATCATGTCCGATCCTGGACGAGGCAGACCATTTACGACCACGCAGACAAAGCTAACAGCAGCAAGGCGCTACCGCAAATTGTTAATAAGTTGCTGAATCCATGTCAAAAGTGGTCCTCGAGACGATTTACCACAATTTACTTCGTATAAAAAATGTCCTATGTATGCTATTGGCCGTCAAACAGTTTGGTCTAGTCTATTCAACAATCCGGTCGGTTCTAGTCGCAAGCTATCATGTGTTTGCGACTGTAAGAATTCATTAACCCAAACATAAGACTATTCACGTCCAAGGTTGGAGGCCCGTAAACATCAGGTTCGTAGACCTCTCCACAAATGGGTTATAAAACCATAATTGCAAACTCTTTGCAGGCGTTTTGCTTACCGCAATTATTATGTTTTTTTATATATGTTTTAACATACCTGGATTTTCATGAATCACACGGGAAATTCAGGGATGTCGCACCTTATATTCGCACTCTTTTTTTTTTATTACATATCACTGTTTACATCTATCTGCATATTCTGCCCTATTTAGCATTCTTTATATAATTTTAACAGATGGCCAGCCTTATTTATTATGTCGATAGAAGATAGTATCACAAAAGGATAACTCGCCGGACGTGCCCCTAAATACAATGCCTTGGTACCGGTGGCCCGCAGGTTATAGAGAGGTACGTGTACGGCAGGTCGTGAGTCCGCATCCCGCCCTTCCATCGCACTGGATGGATCGAGCTAGATATGACCAAAACACACAAAAAAGAAAAGTCTTTTTAGTATCATGATCTTTCAATCTGATATGGTATCCATATTAGTAATAATAAAGTCTCATCATCATCATTTCAGCTCATATACGTCCCACTGCTGGGCTCGAGCCTCCTCCACAATAGGAGGGAATACGACCTACTATACCGCACTGGTCAGAGGTGTTGGAATAGGGTTTTCTTTCAAATTTTCCTTCTCTTGTGTAGGTGCTATATGCATATTATATCCCAGCCGTCTTTTACGACACCCACGGGTAAGAGAGGGGGATGAATTGTTTTCTTATTCCATCACCACACAGAGATAAAATAATAAAGTCTATGACAACCAATTTCACCAGAGACATTACGTAGTGATGTCAAATTTCAGTAATCTGCTAAGATCGCCGCTGACTTTAAAAATGGACGTCAAGAATCACCTAGAAAAAATGAATGGGACTCACCAAATGTAACTGGAATATTTTTTTCAGGTGTCACTTCCTGCTTGATTGTTGATGGACCTGACAAGAAAGACGGTGTTTTAGGACAGACAGTAATGGGTAATAAAAGCCGGTCAGTTAGTAGCTTTAGTTCTTGATATGCGGCCTCAATTTTTTGTGTAGAATTTCAACGCATTAAAATTTGGACCAGCTTAATCATCGATCCTACATGTGTAACAAGATGGTGATTGTATTGCCTTAACATTGTAAGTAAAAGTTTCATTCAATTATATTTTAATACTGTTTGAAATAAAATGATATGAAACAACGACAGTTTATTAGACTATAGGTATATAGCAGTAAACAAGCATGTAGAGTTCTAGACGCCAACCCCAAATAACGCTTTTGCGAATGTTCTATTTAATCGTAATTTATGTATTTATCGTCCTTACGTAACATTGAATCCTAAAAGTTTTGGAGACCTCGGGACCTATCTACACTAATATTATAAAGAGGAAAGATTTGTTTGTTTTTTGTATTGAATAGGCTCTGAAGGTCCCGGACCGATTTCAAAAATTCTTTCACCAATGGAAAGCTATAATATCAATGAGTCACATAGGCTATATTTTATCCCGGTATTCCCACGGGATTGAGAACTACACGGGTAAGGCGACTGAAACCGAAATGAAGCGAGGGCGGGTTGCTATTTATATATAAACAAAACTAAGGCGCAATATAATATTTAAAAACGGTTTAACATTGCAATTTTTTGGCGATTGTTTCGCGATCGGCAGCCTGCCTGACGCCAGGCCTTGTAAATATAATTGTTGGCCAGACAGCATTAGATGAGGAAAAAAAGGGCGATATAAAGCTCTTAGTCATCTTTTACGACACCTTGAAGCAATGCAAGGGCTGATGGCATTCGTCAGTAGCCACCACACGGCTTGAAATAAAACATATTGAAGAAAAAATTACATATTACAAAAAATACTTTAACGTTTTACCTGATAAGCAGTAGCTAACTTTAATACTAGTATATATATTATCAGAAAAGGTCAAGCGAATCATAAGACACATTGACCCTTCCTTTTAAACTAACGTACGTGATAATCAGAAAAGAGACCTCGTCAAGGCCTCAGGGTGACAATATAAATAAATACGCCCGTCTCATCTAATTCATTTGAACCTTTTTACAATATACGAGACCTGTCACAAAAGATGCCTCAATCAGAGTAGGTATCTTAATAACTCTATACTTGCATTGTAATTTCTTTGCCTTGCGTCCATATATATGGGGGGCGGCTATCAAACGTATTCTACTACTTGGGACTGTGTTTTCATTGTGATCATGCTGCATTAGCTCTTTAACTCCCCCTAGCCGAGGCCGCGGCTGACGTGACCGGGGAGTTAGTCCGTCACCCGCCGAGAGGCCGACCGCGTGAGGAAAGACCGACGTCAATGGGAGGATACCCCAAGTAGGGGGTATTCCGTCGGGCCGACCACTGATGACAAGTAACCCTGCTCCGGTGGTCGGTCCAACGACGAAGGCGACGTGGTGTTCGGGTGGGTTGCAGGTGGTGCGTGCTTAAGACCCTCTGTCGCCCCGGACAGAGTGGTGCGGAAGCGAGCCGACCGCAGCCTAACCCAAAAAAAAAAAGCTCTTTAGCTCTAATGAAAAGTTTGGTTATTGTTTCAAATCCTTCTTCAATAAGAATTGGGTACATAATATATATAAAATGTGCTACTTATTAGTAAATTCTGTGTGGTGACGGAGTAAGAATACAATTCATCAGCCCCTATCTTACCCGTGGGTGATCGTACGAGACGACTAAGGGATATAAAACGCATATAACATCTATGCGAGAGAAGGCAAACTCGAAATAAAAACCTATACCAACAGTCTGACCAGCGTGGTATAGTAGGTCAATTACCCTTCCATTATGGAGGAGGCCCGAGCCCAACAGTGGGACGTATATGGACTGAGATGATGATGAGATGATTAGTATATTTCACCGATTTTGACTCACTGTCCGTTGACTCAACGCCATCGGCACTCGAAAGGGTTATCATCACGTATATGTAATTGTGAGACACTCGAATTTGCGTTATACAGTGAGCAGTTAGGCGAGGGCTACAGCAGCTGTGACTAGCGGGCTGACAATGTACGCCCATAAGTTGACCTCCGTTTTCTAAAACTCTATTAACTTCCCATCTTAGTGGAAGGTAGCCTAT
Source organism: Lymantria dispar (assembly GCA_032191425.1). Taxonomy (NCBI): domain Eukaryota; kingdom Metazoa; phylum Arthropoda; class Insecta; order Lepidoptera; family Erebidae; genus Lymantria; species Lymantria dispar. The sequence goes on along the minus strand of CM063460.1, from coordinate 8,960,921 downwards.
GGCCGCCCGATCTCAAATAATGGTGAACGCCGGTCCTGTTGAAATAGAGGCCAATAGCGATAACATCTTTGCTCTCTAAGGCTATTGTGAGTGAGAGTACCTGAGTGAATAATAAATCGCCAACTTTTGCAGTAGCTTGAAGACCATCAGTTTATCAGTGCTCGCCAATAGAGCTTTCATTATGGTTGGTCGCCTGACGATCTTCTGATGTACCTTACACACCATTAGGCGGAGGCCTAAGAAAGCAAGGCTGAGACGCTAGCTTTCAGCCTAGATATCGCTAAGGCGTTCAACAAGGTCTGGTATAGGGTCCTTCTATCGAATCTACCATCATATGGAATCCCCTTACTCTGTTGACTCTGTTAAAGAACCGCTAGCTTTCTGGACGGTCGGAGCATAAAAGTCGTCTTTGATGGCATCTGCTTCTGAGACTATGACCGTTAATGCTAGCGTACAATAGGGCTTGGTATTCTCCCCAATAATATTTATCTTGCATATCAATTATATGCTCTCTATAGGGAATATCCGTGTATAATATAATTATACAATTCACCACTGCCCTTCTTACCCGTGGATGTCATAAAAGATGAGTAAGAGATATAATACCCATAAAAAAACTAAAAGAAAACTAAAAAGAGAAAGAAAACTCGAAACAAAACCAATCAAGAGTAACAATCCTTAGTATTGAAATATACAGCACATTCCAGTTTGAAAGTCATTTGGAGAACAAAGCCAAATCGGCCAGCAAGTAGCATCCGACTTGTCTTATGCAAAGCAAAGCCAACACGGAGTACTGCTCATATCACTGGTCGAGTGCGACCAAATATCAGCTGAACCCATTTGAATCCCTGCAAAGACACGCTTAGAGATGGACGGCACGAGGAACATAGAGCAGCGATAACACTTCGAGTCTCTCTTTGTGCTTTATCGACTCTTTAATGGAGAGTGATCTGAGTTTATGATAGTAGCAGAAGTGAAATACGTCAAAAAACGTTGTAAAGTATTGGTGAACCTTTTAGTATCGCGGCTACCGGCAGTGGCGTATCCCAATATCGTTTATCTAGTTTGGACAAATTCATGCCAACATAATTCTACTACATGCTGTAGAATTCATTTATTTCTCTCAGCCTAAAAGCAGTCGTCGTCGTCGTCGCCTCAGCTGGTACATGTCTCACTACTAGGCTCGAGACTCCTCCCTAATAGGAGGGAAATTGACCTACTATGCTATGCTGGTCAGACATGTTGGTATAGGGTTTTATTTCAAGTTTTCCTTCTCTTGCACAGATGTGATATGTATATTAAATCCCTTAGTCGTCTTTTGCGACATCCACGGGCAAGATAGGGAGTGGTGAATTGTATTCTTATGGTCGGTATACACGACAACGATATATCGTAGCGATTTGATTGCACACATCGTTTGTGCAGTTAATCGAACGCCCTTAGAGTGTATACACGTCTACGATATCTGTGTCAATCGTCAGCTCTCAACAAAAATTCAAACGAGACACATGTCATCCACGATGGAAGACAATGAAGCAACAGAACTCGCTTTATTTTATTCAAAAATAAAGAAAATCATGTTTTTGGAGTGGTAGGACCACACTGTCGACAGTTATCTGTCTACAGCCGCGGGCCGATCCGTCCGGGGCAGTACCACGCTCTTGCAGAAAATCGACGTCTGAGTAGTAGCAATTTGTTACTGCGCTTCGTTCGGTGAGCGAGAGAGCCGGAAGCCCAACTTTCTGAGGTTGTTTGCGTGTGGAGGATTTTGATGGTGCCTTTAGTATCACCGAGCCTCAATGCACGCATTCACACTCCTTTCACTTTCTTCGCGGTAGGCAGCGGCCTTGTAAAAGTCCATGAGCGGCAGCAACACTTATCATCAGGTGTACTGTTTGCTCGTTTGCCACTGCTTGCAATAAAAAAAAAATGTAGTAGATGGTCTAGAGACTGGCTTTTTAAAGGGAAGTCATACCTACTCTCATGTAAAATTATTAAAAGAGTTGAAATTTGCTCCACAAAATTAGTACAACAATTTGAGGATGTATGAAGAGACTTATTCACACCTTTAATCATACCGCTAATATAAAACATCAATACCACGATGACAGAAATAATATGTCCTCATGAAAGATTATCTGCAGCAGTGAGGTTTCTAGCTACAGGTCGCTTTTATGAATGCATAAAGTTATCTACGATAATATCAAAACAAGACCTCAGCCGAATAAGTCCTAAAATTTGTGATATTTTGTAGAATAACTCACGGATCTCCCTATTATTACTTCTTGCGGTAGTCTTGCGATATGTTGACTTGCGCCTACAGCAAGCATTGTGAACGAATTAAACGTTTTCCCCGACTTATGGTCACACCCTACGACAAAACTGTGCCAACGCGATCGACAACGATTTATCGAATAGATTTTGAAACTGCCGCGATCGTTTGTGCCAACCAGAAAAATCTAAAGCGATTTTCGTACACACTATCGATAAAACTGCACAAACTGTCTGCGCAGTCGAATCGCTACGATATATCATTGTCGTGTATACCGACCCTTACTCCGCCGTCACCACACAGGCACGAAAACAGTATAGTCTAAATAGTAAGTCTTAAGTAAAAAATAGGAAGTCTTAAATGGTTAACTTTGAACGTTAACTTTAACTTGCGTTAAATTTTCGCGAATTTAACGCTTTAACGATTATCGAAGTTAAAATTTTAATTAATGAATTAACAATTAACGAAGTTAACTTTTGGATTAACTGTGCCCACCTATGTGTCCATCTCCAAACGAGGTTCAAGAAGATCTCTCCTCTCACGGTAGGAAGCGACTTGACTATACCCCTCATATTATTAAGGTCTATGGGCTACAGTTACCACAGACCAAAAAATGGGCAGCTAGCTTGTCTGCCACTAACAGACAATAAAAAAAACACATCTCCGCCTGACGACAGTATAACAATACAATTATTTTCATCACTTATTTGCCCATTTCAGTTCTAAAAATTTCTCTCTGCTGAATTGCTATATGGCGTTTTATGAGGGAGGCCTACGTCCAGTAATGGACGATAAAAGGTTAATTGATGATGATGATGATATCCAAGATCAGACAGAACTTATTAGGGACACCATACATATATCTAACAGCGCTAGATAAATTTTAAATGTAGTTTAATTTTAGCCCTTTTATAAGCCCTGAATGTTATATAAATGGACTAATAACTCTATACTTTCAATCTTCCCAGAAAGGTAAAACAAGCGGCTGGTTCTAAAATTCAGCAAAAAGCTCTATGCGGCATATTACATTCTTCCACTTATGTTTTAAGAAATTCCAACCCCATATAAAGTAGGAGGATAAGAATACGTACCACCGTAATGACCATTACTATACGGCCCGGATTGCCTGTAAGATGGTGATGTCTCCATTTTTACTTCTGGTTTACTGTATATACTTTTTGCACCTATAAAGATAAAACCGAAATACATCCAGCTGAAGAGATAACCCATCGTACACAGGATTGGTGTCAGAAACCCGGTGGTAGAACCACAGAAGGCAAACTTTGGTGTTACTTAAACGGCCGAACCACCACACGTCTCCATAATTGCAAGCTCTTTGCAGACGTTTTGGTGACTGCAATTAGATAATGAGATTCCCAAGAGGGCGCTGTTATCCACTCCTTCGATGTTAACCACATGGAAAATTCGAGGACAAATTCGAGGCACATTACATTCTTCACTCGTCATAACATGCTCATCATCATCATCATTCAGCCCATCACTGTTCACTGCTGGGCATAGGCCTCCCTCAAATTTTGCTACAAAGTGCGGCCCTGTGCCACCTGCATCCAACGACGTCCAACCACTTTTACTTTTTTCAATTTAGGTATCACTTCTTACATCTGCCTGCATATTCTGCTTCATCTAGAGTTTGTTGTATAATTTTAGTAGGCAGTCGGCTTTATTTAGTTTGTCAACACCAGATAACAAACCAAATTTTACAAATTATCACTTACAATGTATTGCACCTGCCTAAATTATTTCTGCTCTACCCGAGGCTGACTGGTAGAAAATGCCAAGGCATTAAGTCCGCCATGTACCTTATTTTTGTGTGCTAAAGTTTAAATAAATAAATAACAGACACCCCAAAACGGTAATCCGCCGGACGGCCCACTGAAGACAAGGACTGGTGACCCGGTCACATCGCGATTGAGGTACATGTACGGTAGGTCATATGTCTGCAGGTCGCCCTGCCATCACCCCGGACGCATGGAGCTAGATGTTGGCCACAAAAAAAAAGTTTATGTCATGATCTTACAGGGATTTGCTAATAGTAGTAATATGTTCACGCCGGATAGCGCGACGTGTGACACGCGGGTAATTTCACTTTAGTTCCGTCGTGCGTTGGCGCCTAGCCGCCATTTTGACATTCTGCATTCGACTCTCGCGAAAGTATTGTAACGCATCGGTTCCGTGGCGCCCGCACTACCTAGTTTCGCTTTAAAGACACGAAATCCGCACGCGAGGGTATATACAGGGTGTATCAGGTCATGGGGCAACTGGTCAAAAGAGGGCTAGGCAATTGTGGTAGGAACCCATAAAAAAAAATTGGACGAAAAATATTGATTCGTTCAGAAATTAGAGACGTAAAGTTTTCAATTTTGTCATCGCTCTTTCGTGTAAATCTGATTAAAATGTATAAAGTCAATGATACTTAATACGCAACATATTCATACTTTGTTAAATATTCATTAGAAATTGAAGAAATCAATGATTACGTTCACATAAGTAAAACAAACTTCGCTTTAAAACAGCTGATCGGCCTATGAGCGTTGACCGCTTGCCGTTGTACCTACATGTCATTGAAGCGTTTGCGCAATTCTAGGTATCCATCCATCCATCCATCCATCAGCCAACAGACGTCCACTGCTGGACATAGGCCTCCCCACGAGAATGCCACTCGGAACGGTCCTGCGCCACTTGCATCCAACGGTTCCCTGCGACTTTGAGAATGTCGTCAGTCCACCTGGTGGGGGGGTCGTCCTACGCTGCGCCGGCCGATTCGTGGTCGCTACTCAATAACCTTTCTTCCCCAACGGTTGTCGGTTCGACAAGCGATATGGCCTGCCCATTGCCATTTCAACGTGCTAATTCTGCGGGCTATGTCGGTTACACCCGTTCTTCTACGGATTTCCGTGTTCCGGATTTTATCACGTAGAGAAATACCGAGCATAGCCCTCTCCATAGCACGCTGAGCGACTTTGAGCTTTTTTATGAGGCCGACATTTAGAGACCACGTTTCAGTGCCGTAAGTCATCGCTGGTAACACACACTGGTTATAAACCTTTGTTTTCAGACACTGCGGAATATTGGACGAGAAGATCCTCTTAAGTTTCCCGAACGCTACCCAGCCGAGTTGGATTCGTCGGCTGACCTCTTTCTCGAAATTGGATCTACCTAACTGGACTGCTTGTCCTAGGTAAACATAATGATCCACAACTTCGAAAATCGCATTCCCAACTAGCACCGGTACAGGAATGACATGGGTATTAAACATGACTTTCGTCTTGTCCATGTTCATTTGTAGACCCACTAGTTGAGATACCCTGCTGAGGTCATTGAGCATAGTGCCAAGGTCCTCCATGGATTCTGCCATGACTACGATATCGTCAGCAAATCGAAGGTGAGTGATGTATTCGCCGTTGATGTTGATGCCGAGTCCGGTCCAGTCCAAGAGCTTGAAGACATCTTCCAGCGCAGTGGTGAACAGTTTCGGAGAGATGACGTCTCCCTGTCTCACACCTCTCTGCAACTGGATCGGTTTCGTACTCTTATTCTGGATGCGGACTGACATAGTGGCGTTTCTATACAAACACTTCAACACTTCGATGTATCGATAGTCGATTTGGCACCGCTGAAGGGACTGCAGCACTGCCCAAGTTTCGACAGAATCAAAGGCTTTCTGACAAACGCTAGACACAGAGGCCGATTATAGTCCTCGGTCTTCTGTATAATCTGGCGTAGCGTGTGGATGTGGTCTATGGTACTATAACCTCTTCGGAAGCCGGCTTGTTCGGGCGGTTGGAAGTCGTCGAGCTTGCACGCGAGTCGGTTCGTAATGACTCTTGAGAACAACTTGTAGACGTGGCTCAAGAGTGAGATGGGTCTGTAGTTCCTTAAGAGCGTTTTATCGCCCTTCTTGAAAAACAGCACCACTACACTCCTGGTCCACGACTTTGGAACGTCGCCCCCGAGAATGACAAAATTAAACAACCTCTGTAGGGCTTTTAGAACTGGCCTACCGCCTGCCCTTAGGAGTTCTGTGGTAATTCCGTCATCTTCCGGTGCCTTCCCGTTCTTTAATTGTTTCAGAGCCATTCTGATCTCGTACAAGCTGAAGTCCGGGATTTCCTCGGTGTAGTGCCGAGTTAGCTTGGATCTGGGATCTTGGACCAAGCCGGCAACAGGGTTCTGGGATGATCTATACAACTGCCCATAGAACCTTTCGACCTCTCCCAAGATCTCACCCTGGGATGAAATAATAGTGCCGTCATCGGTCTTCAGCTTGGTCATTTGGCTGTGCCCGATAGACAAATCACGTGCGAACACTTTAGAGCTACGGTTCCGCTCTATTGCCTCTTCAATGCGCTGCGTATTGAATCGGCGAACGTCGCGTCGCACGGACTTTGAGATTTGTCTATTTAGCTGCCTATGTGTGGACCAGTCAGCTGAAGACTGCGTTATTTACTTTCTCTGCTCCATGAGCTTGAGAGTCTGGTCTGAAAGTTTTTTTGGTCTATTTGCGCGACGGGTCTTAAAAAACTTTGATCCGACAGCGTGGTCAGTTTCCACGAACTTGTTGCTCATATCGTTCGAGAATCTCATATCATTGGAAGCGATTATGTAGTTCGAGCTGAAAGCTCTCGGGGTTCTGGTATTGGACAGGTGTAGGTCGGAGTGTAGACTTCATCAAGCGAGACCGCTCGACTTTCGTACGCAAATTCAATGTGCCTCGTACCATCCGGTGATCACTCCCAGTTTTAATCCTGCTGATCACAGAGACATCATTGAAGATTTGTCATTTGTCGTTTGTCCGACAAGAAGAAGTCTATCTCGTTTTTAGTAGAACCATCGGGACCAATCCAGGTCCACTTCCTTTGTGGCCGCTTTTTGAAGAAGGAATTCATCATAAAAAGGCCTTCCTTCTCCAAAACATCGGCCAGTTTTTGGCCCCTTTGGTTTCTCTGTCCAAGTCCATATTGCCCCACTCTCAGCTCATCGTCTGTCCTTTTGCCTAGTTTCGCGTTGAAGTCTCCCATAACTACCGTGAAGTGGGTTTTAGACGTGTGAATGGCTTTCGAGATGTCCTCGTATAAGGCCTCCACAACGTCGTCGGAGTATGTCGAAGTCGGCGCGTAAACCTGTATGACCTTCAGCGAATACCGTTTGGTAATTCTGAGTATAAGGTACGCTACCCTTGTCGACACACTCTCGATCCTCTCCACGTTGTTCACGAGAGACTTTCGAACGATAAACCCTACACCGCCTTGGGATGGGTGATCTCCCTCCCGGTAGAAGAGCAGATTTCCAGACTGGAGGATTATCGTGCCCTCGCCCTCTCTTCGCACCTCTGATAATCCTACAACGTCCCAACGGATTTTGCTCAATTCCTCTTCCAGCTCGATGACCCTCTAGTCGGTCCTAAGTGTCCGAATATTGTGTGTTACCAGGGCCAAAGATCGATTTTTTTGGTAGCCGGATCGCGCGACCAGGGATTCTTAGCCCCACCATCCATGGGCCCGCTACCAAAATGAGCCTGTGGAGAGGCGGAACTGCTGTGACTGGGGGCCGTCATTTTTTTAGCATCCATTTTTATTTTTAGGGGGGGTATAATGCCATAATCGCCACGCTTGGCAGACGGGTTGGCGATCGCAGTAGATGTTATACGTTTTCCCAGGAGATAGCTGCTGCCCATTCTCCTGGTGAGGCCCTCAGCCGATTCTTACGACTCCCACGGGCAAGCAAGGGGTGACGACACTTGTATTCTATCCCGTCGCCACACGGGTAATTCTAGGTATAAATGAATGAAATTATACTGTCGAAGCTTTACATGCCTACATGTATTCTGTCTGTACATGCCTACATAATACGTAACATTTAAGGCATAGACTCTTAGACACATTTTTTTGAAATCACTATAACTTTTATGTTATATTGTTTTTGTGTAATGTACATTCTAATTATGATCTATGACCGTTAAACTACAACATACTCGAACAGTTGTCCCATAACCTGATATACCCTGTATATACCGTAATAGTGATTACATATTAAATAGACAATAAATTCAGTGCCCGCATTCAGCCTAACCTAGCTCGTCGAGAACACCACCTTCAGCCCGGCAAGTCTGCAGCACCACCAAAGCACAGGAAAGACGAGGTAAGGTCCTCAACTTACTACGTTCTCCGCCCACCTTTCCCGAACAAACCCTCATTTTGTGGGAACCAGTCCCACTAGTGGGATTGGCTACCGCTGGTCCTTCACCTAGCCCACGTCGTTATGTTGCTGGCATAAACCACCCCATACAGTCCACTAAGCCACAGCATAACATAATAATTTATAATATTCAATAGTAGTGTAATATTTAACGTCTACAACAACCTTAGGTTACCTATGACCTGATACGTTATGTACTGATGGCAAATTTCAGTAATCCGCGACCAAAACCTCGCAACAGTCTGTACAAATGGACGTCGCTAAAAAGTATAGCCAAAAAAAATTAAGAGCGTATCTTACACCATCTTCATGAAAAACTTAATGAACAACTTAACTGCACAGATGGCGTAGTGGTGAAGATATCGATCTAACGTGCCAGTGTCGTGGGTTGGAATCCTACGCGGGACAACACTGTGCGATCCACAGATTACCTAGGTGTAATTTGTGTCCGTTAGTTATATGTTTGTAAAGACTCCCGCAACACAAGGATTATTTCCGTAGTGCAGGGTGTTGCCTTTAAAAAAAAAATATCAAGACGATGCACTGTGGGCTTACCCTTGAAACCAATTCGAATTTCGAATCCGATTCAATACCAATCTCAGCAAACTTATATTTGGTACTCTTAAACAAAATCAAGAATGAACTCTTCGCGTTTGCCGTTGTTATTTTCACTAAATTTGCCGTATTTTATTACTTTAAATCAATAATGTTACCGAATTCGATCACCACAAAGACGATTTCTTGAAATTGTGCAACATTAACGATTTTAAACTACGTCAAAATCACGTCGGGAGTAGCAAATATTTGACTTAATTGACGAGAATCGAATTAATTTAGTTTTAAAAAATAAAGGATTTCTTTAATTTTTATTACTTTAAATCAATAATGTTACCGAATTCGATCACCACAAAGACGATTTCTTGAAATTGTGCGACATCAACGATTTTAAACTACATCAAAATCACGTCGGGAGTAGCAAATATTTGACTTAATTGACTAGAATCGAATTCATTTAGTTTAAAAAAAATCCACCTAATTTGATTCCAATCGTGCGCTAGTATCGTTTTCAAGAGTACCAAATTGCTCAAATTCGAGCTGCGATTGGATTTAGGATTGGAATCGAGATTTAAGAGCAAGCACACTGATCGGACTCACCAAATGTATTTGGAATAAATTTTTCAGGTGTTACTTGCTTGTATGTCGATGGACCGGCCATCCCAGATGGTGTTTTAGGACTCGTGGCATAATTTAATATTCGTTGTTCTATTAGTCGATTATATTCTTCATTTTCAGCGTCAATTTTTTCTGTCGATAAAAGATACATTAAAGTTTGGATGAGCTCGTCGATCCTACATGCGTGAAATGATGATGATTGTATTATAACCCACACCAATAAACTAACGAATCTAAAATAACGGTTACTACTAGTAAAATAGGTTGGACCGTCAGGAAAACAGGATAGGTAATATTTTATAACATAGACCTTTTTTGTTTGATAATTGGCAAGGCATTTAAAACATTAACAAATGCTAATCGAAATCGCGAAGACACGCTGAGTATATAATTGCATTATTAAATTTTGAATTGAATAATATTTAAATTAAAATTCTTTGCGCAGTGCTGATTGACACTTGGTCAATGTTTTTTATAATATTTTTATGTCACTACATTATTACAATTTATAAAAAGCTAGAACTCAACTTATTCAATCTAACAAATTAATGAACAACACCGACCGCCCAATGGGTTTGTTGACATTCTGCCTGCACTATGGGTGAGGGCTCTCAGCCCAATCAATTTTAAGCGACATAGCTCTATAGACCTCGCCTTGGGGCGTCGCTAGAGGCAAAGTGGGCGTGGCTACGTTGAGGTTATTGACTTTTTCGCGACGCGATCGCCGACCTCGACGGCAAGCCCGGTACCGCGGATATTTATGTGTAATCGCCACGCGGGCGATGTAGGCTCGTTCCTGGGCAATGGTGATGAAATCATCAGCTTCGTCAAGCAAATGACGGGAACGTCGGATAGCGGATATTTTAGAGGGGACGTAGTTTGCCGCCCCAACCACTAGTATATTGGGGTGAGTCATGCCAGAGTCAAAGTAACGCCGTGAGCAACGTTTCATGTACTGCCTGATGGTCGGCAGTTCGAGATCGATATGTAGTGAATAGCTCCAGACTGAGCAATCTTATATTTAATTCGTACTGTACTGGCGTATGTAATATAAAGATAGAAATATAGAAATAAAGTTATGTCTACATAACATGCAAAGGAGATGGAACGATTAATATCGCCATTTATGATTCGTTTTTTATCGGCGCGGGTCATACCTTACAATAGTAAGCAAAAGTGTGACTTATTTATATTTTAATATCATGTGATTAAAATATATATGTAAATGATCTGAAACAACAATAGTTTATTGGGGAACCAACAAACAGGCATGCATATGTCAATTCCAAACCGTACTCTTTCGACTATTCTATGCTATATGGATATTTAATCGTAACTTTCATTTCCTTATGTGACATTGAATACTAAAAAATGTTGAGATGCCAGAACAATTTACACATATAGTATTCGCATATACAATAATATACATTAGAAATCATTAACTCTAACTTATTAAAATTGATTTGCTATAACGATGAAAGAAAATGTTATCATCATCATGCTCTGATATGAATTACTTGGGGTCGACGCAATATGTACTCTTCTACCATCATACATATTGCAAAAGTTTTGGCAATAGTTTGCATCAACAGGCGCAGCCCACATGCGTCCCACTGTTGGGCTCGAGCCTCCTCCACAATAGGAGGGAATTTGACCTACTATACCATGCTGGTCAGACATGTTGGTATAGAGCTTCGTTTCGAGTTTTCCATCTCTTGCACAAAGGATATGTGTATATTATTAGGTCTTTACCTATGAAATTGCCGTTATGTATGAAAAAAATTAAACGATTTTTTTTCATGTATTTTTTATTTGTATTAATCGAAGTAATCACCCATGCACTCAATGCATCTTTGCCAACGCAGCGGCAGTTTATTGATGCCCTTCTTAAAGAAATCAGCTGGACGGGAGGCAACAAATTCTTCAAAGGCATTTTGTACTGCCTCTCGGGTATTGAATTTCTTTCCCGCCAAAAAGTTACCCAAATTCTGGAAAAAGAAGTAGTCTGTAGGCGCAAGGTCTGGTGAGTATAGCGGATGACGGAGAGCTTCCAACCCCAGATCTTGCAACTTGGAGACTGTCTGCTGTGCAGTATGAGGTCGCGCATTGTCGTGCAGGAGCAGCGGAGACGAGCGATTGACCAATGCTGGTTGGAGATGTGCCAGCTTCTCCATCATTGTGTTCAGTTCTTCACAATACACATCTGCAGTAATGCCCCGTTTGGTAAGAAGCTGTGATGAATCACACCGGCGCTAGACCACCAAACAGTGACCATCACTTTACTAGGGGTAAAATTTCGTTTAGGGTTTTCATTGTTTAGGTGCTGAACCAGGATCCAACCAACTTGCTGAGCGCTTGCGGTTATCAAACAGAATCCATTTTTCATCGCAAGTAACAATGCGTTTCAAAATTCCTTCATTTGTGTGTCTATTGAGCAATGCAAGGCATATCTCGACGCGTACTTCGCGCTGGCGATCATTGAGTTCGTGGAGCATCTATTTGTCAGGCTTTCTTACCTTGCCAATTTGACGCAAATGGACCAATATTGTTTTGAGGCTAACGTCGAAAGCTGCTGCTAATTCAGCCGTAGATTGTGTATCATCGGCTTCCACAATCATCTTTAATTCGTCATTGTCGACCAAAGTCTTCGGACGACCGCGAGGTTCATTTTTCAGGTCGAAATTTCCAGAACGGAAGCGAGCAAACCAAAAACAGGCGGTGCGTAGTGTTAGCTCCGTAAACATCGTTGATGTTGCGTGCCGCTTATGCCGCGTTGCTGCCACGACGATACTCATATTCCATAATTACTCGAATTTTTAACATATCCATGATGACGAAAAAGATTGAAATGCGATGAAAACGTAACACTAATCAATAAACAAATGACTACTTTTGGAAAATGAATTCCATGTTTTAAAATAAAATTAATTTGAAATTAGAATTCTTAGCCAAACAAAAATTATTTTGATTTGAAATGGCCAGTACTGCAGAACGGCAATTACATGGGTAAAGACCTATTATATCCCTTAGTCGTCTTTAACAACATCCACGGGGAAGATAGGGAGTGGTGAATTGTATTCTTACTCCATCACCACCGGGGAAAATCATCAACAGTGTTACTGTTTAAATCGAAGGATTTCGATCCAGGGAGACAGGTGTCAAGTAATATGGATAAGGAACCATCATACTCGACACCTGTAGAATAGAAGTGTAGTGAATTATATTCTTACTCTGTCACTACATTAAACACATCATACGGAGCCTGATATCAAATTTTGATGATTCCCACAGGCAATAAATTATTTATTACTTGAAAACTTGCAAACCAAAAACAGGCGGTGCGTAGTGTTAGCTCCGTAAACATCGTTGATGTTGCGTGCCGCTTATGCCGCGTTGCTGCCACGACGATACTCATATTCCATAATTACTCGAATTTTTAACATATCCATGATGACGAAAAAGATTGAAATGCGATGAAAACGTAACACTAATCAATAAACAAATGACTACTTTTGGAAAATGAATTCCATGTTTTAAAATAAAATTAATTTGAAATTAGAATTCTTAGCCAAACAAAAATTATTTTGATTTGAAATGGCCAGTACTGCAGAACGGCAATTACATGGGTAAAGACCTATTATATCCCTTAGTCGTCTTTAACAACATCCACGGGGAAGATAGGGAGTGGTGAATTGTATTCTTACTCCATCACCACCGGGGAAAATCATCAACAGTGTTACTGTTTAAATCGAAGGATTTCGATCCAGGGAGACAGGTGTCAAGTAATATGGATAAGGAACCATCATACTCGACACCTGTAGAATAGAAGTGTAGTGAATTATATTCTTACTCTGTCACTACATTAAACACATCATACGGAGCCTGATATCAAATTTTGATGATTCCCACAGGCAATAAATTATTTATTACTTGATACAGTCTGTAGACAGAAAACCACTGTTTCATGATATTTATATTGATAACTTACGTTTCATTTGTTCTTGCCAAGCCAATACTCCACATAGAAGAGCCAGTGTCTTGCCAGAACCCGTAGGGCTCTCAAGGATACAATTCTTTGCATTTTTTAAGCTTCTGATAAGCTGAAATATAAATTTAAAAATTACAATTAATATATTCATACGGAGAATAAGCATCTAATCTCACTGTTGTTTAAGTACAAATCAACACATATTCTGAAGGCAAAGTTGTATTATAACAGGGGTGGCGAACCTTTACATATCCACGTGCCTAAACATTTTTTTCATGAGGTCTTAGACGTGCCATAAAATAATTTGGACTTTGTTATCATTGGCAAAATGATAATAGTTAATACAATCAACTCAAAACTCTTTATTTACCTACTACAAAAATAGAATCAAAGTATTAATAAAATATAATAATCATAGTATTATAAAACTTGACACTTTTTTCGTAGTGCAGAATGCATTTTGTAAACATTAACGTGCCCAAAAAATTGTGTAGCGTGCCATCGATGGCACGCGTGCCATTGGTGCCATTGGTGCCATTGGTTCGCCATCCCTGTATTATAACATATTACATTACAAAAATTCTCTATAAGGACAAAATCTACATTATACTAATATTATAAAGAGGAAAAATAAGTATTATTGTATGTGTATATGTTTGTAATGAATTAACTCAAAAACAACTGTGCCCATTTCAAAAATTTTTTCACCAATGGAAAGCTAATATCAGGGAGTTGGCTATATTTTATTCCGGTATTCCCACAGGAACGGGAACTACACAAGTAAGGCAACTGAAACCGAAGTGAAGCGAGAGGGGGTTGCTTGTCTCTCTAGATTTGTATAGGATTTATAACATGGTACATATGTTAGTTACTTTTAAAAAGAGGTGTGAATTGAATATGAGATGATCCTTATGCCTAGATATATTTTTCTTTTTTTATTGCAAGCAGTGGCAAACGAGCAAACAGTACACCTGATGGTAAGTGTTGCTGCCGCTCATGGACCTTTACAAGGCCGCTGCCTACCGCGAAGTAAGTGAAGGGAGTGTGAATGCATGCATTAAGGTTCAGTGATACCAAGGGCACCACCAAAACCCTCCACACGCAAACACCCTCAGAAAGTTGGGCTTCCGGATCTCTCGCTCACCAAACGAAGCGCAGTAACAAATCGCTACTACTCAGACGTCGATTTTCTGCCAGAGTGTGGTACTGCCTCGGACGGACCGACCCGCGGCTGTAGACAGATAACTGTCGACAGTGTGGTCCTACCACTCTTAGGATAGATATTATTTACTATTCATTATTCCTGTCCATTAGGTGACGGAATAAGAATACAAGTCACCACCCCCTATCTTGCGCTTTGAATGTCATAAGAAATGACTAAGGGGTACAATACACGTATAACATCTATGCAAGAGAAGGTAAACTTGAATAAAAACCCTATACCAAGCTGTCTGACCGGCATGGTCAATTTCCCTCCTAAAGTGGAGGAGGCTCTAGCGCAAGGTGAGGTATATGAACTGTGATCTTTATTCCTGTTTTATTATCAGATATAAAACATACCAGGTAATTATTGTAAGGAATACTGTATATTTCATCATCATCATTTCAGCTCGTATATGAGCTATGTCCCACTGTTGGCCTCAAGCCTCCTCCACAAAAGAAGGAAAATTGACTTTACTATAGCATGCTGGTCAGATTCGTTGGTATAGAGTTTTATTTTAAGTTTTCCTTCTCTTTCATAGATGCTATATGCCCTTAGGCGATTTTTACGACATCCACGGGCAACTGTATATTTAAGGCTGCTATAAAACACTATCATTGGAAAAAGATTGGATTAATTTTTGATTCAATAGCTGGTATCAAATCATAGATCCATTAATTTTATATATACAGAAAAAAATAAAAAAACTGGCTAAGTGCAAGTCAGAGCTGCGCACTAGGGTGGTCCTTAAAAATTAAATTTCTTGCGGCGCCCCCTAAAAAGCTTCATTTTGATGAAAAAACACTGGGAAAATATTTTATAATTTTTTTAAGTCAAAACTACACGTGCCTCAAGATGATTTAAGTTAATTTTTAGGTATAATCATGTTTTTTGAAGATTTTTAATAATAAATACAATTTCATACAAAATATAAACAACCACAGAACCAAAATTCATGAGAATACAATAGTTAATCAAAATAACAATAGATTTTCTTAAAATAATTATTACTTCATACTTAATAAGAAGTTTCCTGAAAAAACATGATATTACCCAAAAATTAACTTGAATCGTTTTGAGGCACGTGTTGTCGACTTGAAAAAATTATAAAAAAATTTCCCAGTGTTTTTTCATTAAAAGGAAGCTTTTTAGGGGGCGCCGCAAGAAATTTAATTTTTAACGACCACCCTATTGCGCACGAAGTGTTCCATACTCATTGGCCATAAATAAGGCAGAAAAATCATATTTGATTTTGTTTTTAGTATTTGTTATAGCGGCAACAGAAATACATAATTTGCAAAAATTTCAACTGTCTAGCTATCATGGTTCTTGAGATACAACCTAGTGACAGACAGACGGACGGACAGACAGTGAAGTCTTAGTAATACGGTCTCATTTTTACCCTTTGTGTAGGGAACCCTAAAAAGAACCTGATTTTTGATATTAGCAAGAAAATGAACAATAGTTATCACTAACATGACACAACTTTTTTTTAAATAACTGTGCGGGACAACGCAATCTTATTAGAATAAGCGTTAGCATATAATTAGAATAAATACCAATTAGATAGATATTTGTGTCGTTATTGATTTAATAAAAACTTTAAAATATAGTTTTATAAAACCTAATAGGTCAGACAACATATGTAAAGTCAGACAATCGACCAGCGGACCAAAATAATGCAGCGCTTTGATTGGCTGAGCCATAAAATCGTGTGATTTACGCTCAGCCAACCACAACAGATAGACAAGGGGCCGCTGATCATATAAACAGCCCCGATCGGTGGGATTGTCACCCTACATATTAAGATGTTCGACCAACCCATACCCTGGACAAAGAAGGTCAAATATCTGGGTGTGACCTCACATAAGGCGAAACCGCGCGCGCGCAGCCTTAGTGTCAGGATAGTTACACAGCGTGGTACACGCCAAGTCCAAGCTATCTCTCCGTAGTAAAGTTCGATTATACACCGCTTGTATACGCCCAATTATGACGTATGCCAGTGTAGTGTTTACACAAGCTAAGCCATACTGGCTACACAGTCTACAAACATTACAGAATAGGTTCATGCGCCGAGCGACGGGAGCACCGTGGTTCATCCGCAATGTGGATCTTCACATAGATCTAGGCTTGCCGACCATCAGGCAATACATGAAACAGTGCTCCCACCGCTACTTCGACTCTGCCGTAACACACCCGAACCCACTAGTGGTAAGGCCGGCTTCTTATATCCCCTCAAAAATAAAAGAACCGCGGCTAATCCTCGACGAACCCGACGATAGCATTACACTCACCCAGACGGAGGCGTACACGGCCCGCGAGGCCCTAACAAGTATATATCCACGATTCCGCCTCCGCCGCCGGGGACGGATATCGTGTCGCGTTAAAATCATATACGTGGGAGTGCCCACTTTGCCAGCGACCCCCCGAGGAGAGGTCCGTACCCCACAGGGGCGCCCTCGGGATCGGTCGCTTAACTTTAAACGGGTTGAGAGTCCTCAGCGCTCACCCACCAGTCCGTTTAAAGTCGTCACAGCCATCTGAGGCTAACAACTAAGTCACACAAAAAAAAAATATATTTTTTTTTTTCTTTTTTAATGGCAATCTGCCGACATTCCCCATCAGCAACTTTTGCCAGTGTCGTGTACTGGCTGCACATGTGAGCATGCAAGAGAAGACAGCCAGAAAGGAAAACAAAAGACTAAACTATTAAAGGCGGAAGTATTAATGTAGCTTAAAATAAAATAATTGACTAATGAAATAAAAAAAAAAAAAAAAAAAAAAATAAGTGGGATTGTCACTGACATCGGGAGCTTTATGAAAACAACAAGAAAAATAAATCAAGACTGAAAACTCAAGAAATCTTTTATTCTTCAAAATCTTCACCAATCCCGCAACCCCGTACAATAACTATACCCTGTATTAAGGAAATAATCTATGCATTGATTGGGGCTTCACAAATATTTTTTTTTTTTTATTGCAAACGGTGGCAAACGAGCAAACAGTACACCTGATGGTAAGTGTTGCTGCCGCTCATGGGCCTTTACAAGGCCGTTGCCTACCGCGAAGAAAGCGAAGGGAGTGTGAATGCGTGCATTGAGGCTCGGTGATACCAAGGGCACCACCAAAACCCTCCACACGCAATCACCCTCAGAAAGTTGGGCTTCCGGCTCTCTCGCTCACCGAACGAAGCGCAGTAACAAATTGCTACTACTCAGACGTCGATTTTCTGCGAGAGCATGGTACTGCCCCGGACGGACCGGCCCGCGGCTGTAGACAGATAACTGTCGACAGTGTGGTCCTACCACTCCTAATAATATATATTTCATAAATATATATTTCATCAACCCTTTAAAATACATCCAGACAGGGAACAACAATTTAAAGATCACAGAACAGGGAAAATGGGAATCGCTCCTGAACCACTTACATAGTAATTCTGTACCTCGGCCATTACTCCATTTGCCAATCACATGGATTGCTTATTAACTTTGATGAGACATACTATAATGTCTCACCATAAAAACATCCCTGTATTAGTCATGAGTTTATATTAAGGATAATGGGTTGCAAATTGGCTTTCCTATGATAGCCAGACAGGTTGGCAATAAGTATTGTTTTGAGTATTCCCTCTGTTACAGTGATGTTATCTGCTTCCATTCATCAGTCAAAGGATGTCCACAATAGAGAATAATACCATAATGTTGACTTTTGACAACTGGGCTGGTGAATGCTGTTAGTTTATAAATCTCCTAGGAGATTGCTTGTTTTATTGCAAACGATGGAAAATGAACAAACAATACACCTGATGGTAAGTATTGCTGCCATTCATGGACCTTGGCTAGGCTATGCCTACCATAAAGAATGTGAAGGGAGTGTGAATGCCTGCAATGAGGCTTGGTGAAACTAAAAGCATCACTAAAATCCACCACACACAAACACCCTCAGAAAGTTGGGATTCCGGCTCTCTCGCTCACCAAATGAAGCGCAGTAACAAATTGCTACAACTCAGATGTCGGTTTTATGCGAGAGTGTGGTACTACTTCAGACCAGTGTGGACCAACCACTAGTTAAACTGACCTTCATCAATGGTCATGCTAGTTTAACAATTCCTATAGGAATGAAAAAGCATGGTAACACATTGTATTGTTAAGCTGTCACATGGTGGAATCTGCACTTGTTTTTCTGTAAAATCATATTTGCTGCAGGCATAATGACACAGCTATGTATACAGCCTACAATTATTACTGTTTAAAAATATATCACTTACATTATCAATCAAACTTTTTTGGTTTGGATATGGAATTATTGGTAGTTTAACATTTACACCCGCTATCATTTCTTCATGAGCCGTAGTTCCACATTTCTGTACGTTTGACGGACCAGGTACACTCTCATTATTTGAAAATAAATTTTTTATTGCATTTTCTCTTAATTCGGCGGTACTGTTACGGACTAAGAGAGGTGTATCCGATCGAGAAGGCTGGTTATCAAATTCTTCATTATTCACTTGCTGACTCTCACCTTTTTCTGACATAGTTTGAATTAGAGCATTCGTTGTATATTCTGAGAGTTCTGATTGGTTACTATCATCATCACTGATCACGTAAACGTCTTCTGTTACTTCGGATTGCATTCCTTCATCCGTATCACTTGGATCCGAAGTTGAGTTATTTATTGGCAGGCATATTAATCCTTCTGCAGCTAATTCAGCCCTGATTGCCGCGGCCATCATTTGGTCGTCATACTCACTACTACAGCTATCCATTGTAATAATACAAAGGTTCAGCAAGACGTATTGGGTATCTATTTCAACATTATTTTATCAGATAATTCAGAAGACCATCGCATTCACAAAATTATTAACCTTCCTTCGCTTTGCTTTATGCACTGTTAGTAATGAGACATTACGTTTCTGTAGATATTTTATGTATTATCTACTCTTTTTATACATAATTACATATACATACACAGTTCATAAAAATAACTAGGTACCTATTAATGTGATAAGAAATTTTTATTAGTCTAGTTAGTCTACTCAAGAATCAACATCATAGATAATTCACTATAAAATATGATAGATGTGCAACTGAGGTTTTAAATTTGAAAACTGCGTACATGATTTCAGAGATGGCGCTATTTTCAATAATAGCTAAACGAAGTGTTATTAATCGCTCAATAGATGGCGCTGCTTTAAAAGCAACCTCTAGCGGTACTTTAGTGATATATTTAGTGTGATATATTTAGTGTGATATAAATTATTTATTTAAACGGAATGTAAGATTGCTTGACCCTTTGTAACACATAACACTATTAACGAAAAAATAATCGAAAACAAAAGAAATTACATACAATTAACATACATTATTCCAATAAATAAAAAAAGTGAGCCGTCGCTCAGGACGCCTGGCAGATGTGAAACATTGAAATTATTTGTACGAGTATATATGCATAAAAGAATAGATTACGACAGAACTAATATGGCAAGAAGTATTGAATAAAATAATACGATTTCGATTATTATTCGAAATATTACACAGCAATAAAATTAATCCGCCGCAGAGCTGCAACGCTCCTTCTCCCTCACACACTTGTACGTAGTTCAAAGGGATCGGCTAAGAAAGTGTGATCTAGGAAATAGAAATAGCGACATCTATCGAGCCACTAAGTACTAGTATCGAAGGACAATAAACAGTATCAATTGAAAAGTATCGATACTTAACAATCGAATCGTTTTGAAAGTATTGAGTACTTTTCATAGAGCCTATCGGATAATTTCTTGCCGGGATTGTTTGTGATGAGCTTTTTTCTTTGGTAAGTTTGAATGTAATATTTGCTACTGAGTACTAGTATTGTAGCAGTAATGAGTATCAATTGACAAATACTAAAACTTACTGGTATCGAATAGTTTTCGAAGGTTCGAGTACTTTTCATACAGTTTATTGGATACGTTTCTCGCGGGATTGTTTGTGATGAGCGTTTTTTTTTTGGTAAGTTTGAGAGAAAGTAACATTCTATAATGAGTACTAGTATCGAAGGAACAGTAATAAGTATCAATAGGCGTGACGAAAGATTTTGAAATCCTTTTCCGTAATGTAGGCACACACTTACTATTTACAACAAAACCCATATTTCGGTAATAAATTTATGTTTAAAGAAGTTTAAAACAATGTTTCCAATATTTTTGAAATGTTGCGTGAAAACAGCTCGCCGGTGTCATGGCGTCGGCTGTTACGTCACGTTAAGGTAAAGACGTCCTTGTGTCTATGTGTAGCGAAGAAAGTAAGCAAAACATTAAATTAATTCTTGTGATAAAAATGAATTCCAAAGTTTATAAGTGGTGTGCAGTACCTCAGTGCAAAAATACATCAATAAAAACCCCCAGCAAAGTATTTGTACATGTTCCTAACAAGAAAATAATAAGAGTTAAGTGGTTAAAGCTCGCACGACGAAATCCAGACGACGTAGTCACAAATTCACCACTTTATTTCTGTGAAGACCACTTTGATGTGAGTATTTTATCGTCTATTGATAAGTTCTAAGCATAAAATGTTTGTTTAACGTGAAATAGTTGAAATATTGATTGATATAACGATATTTTTGAAGTTATGTTCGTTTTGGTCTTTATTCTTATTATCAATTTTAATTATTTACTTTTCCAGTTGCCAAATGATATGGAAAATTATATGGAGTATCATGTGATGGGGTCAGTATCACAAGTACGTATGAAACCAGGATTTATGCCAACCAGATAGGAAAACACGTACATCTGACACAACAGAGCGACCCTATATAGCTAAGAAACGAAGGATGATGGTTTATGAAGAGTGTAAAAGGGAATTTGAAGAAAAATGTATAGTTACAAAACAATTGAGTTCTGAAGAAATTGCATCCGGTAGTTCAGGTAAATATATATTACTAACTTATTTATTAGAATATAGTAATGAAAGGTTAATTTTATTCTCAATATTATTACATAGATACATTGCTGGTATACTCAAAACTACATAGATTTTTCTGCGACCTAGTAATCTCCTATGTGTTATCATTGCACTTATATAACAAAAACATTTGTTTCACAGTTCCGCAGAATGTAGAAGAAATTTCCCAATTGACACCAAGAGTTTTGGATAAATCCATTCAAGTACACATATGTAAAACATTCAGAAGTAAAGCTAACCAAACAGAATTCAGTGTGGTACATCAGATGACATCACCTTTGAAGCCGTTTCTACATTCTGTCTCTACATCACCATTTAAAATCATGCATTATGGTGTTAATAGAAATCCATCAAGACTCTATTTAAGTAAAATAGGTAAAAAAAAGAACAATTCTTCTTTCACTCCCTCTGTAACTCACACAGAATCATCATCTGTAAAATCTCTTCAATTAGAATCTACATCAGACTGTAGTGAAATGATTGAGGATGACAAAAGGAGAGAAAATTTAAAAGTTTTAGAGTGTACCTTGATTAAAATTAAAAAAAACCCCGTTCTTATATTGGCATTCCTATAAGTTGTTATTATTTAATTAACTTAATTCAAGAACAGACAAATATACCATGTAATCATATTTTACTATGTCTAAAAAAGACTAGATTAAATAGTTCATTTCGTGAACTAGCCGATGACTTTGGCATTGATAAAACTTATCAAAGCAAAATTTTTTTTAAAAACATACCTATTATAGCAAGTGTAATGCGCCCTTTTATTGTGTCATTAGATAAGGAATTAATAAAAAAAAATTACCTATGGCTTTTAGGCATAAATACCATAATGTGACTTGTATTATAGATTGCTTAGAGATTGAAGTACAAAAGCCTTCAAAGGCTTTAAATCAAGCTCTTTCCTGGTCTGATTACAAGAAAGCCAATACTATTAAGTACCTTATATCATGTACACCTAATGGTTTAGTAAATTATATTTCAAATGGTTATGGAGGCCGAATAACAGACACATGCATTGTTGAAACTTCTGATTTTGCAAAATGTTTGCAACCCAATATGTGGGTCATGGCAGATAGAGGATTTAAACATGTGGAAGTATATTTGCGAAAAATGGGTGTGCTATTAGTACGGCCTCCGAGTGTTGTATCTGGAAGTAAGTTAACTAAAGTTGAAGCAAAAGAAACTTAATAAATAGCTAGCTTAAGAATTCACGTTGAGCGGGTGATAAGACGGTTACGTGAATTCAACATGTTAAAACCACATACCTGTCTTAATTTAAGTTTGGTTAAAGTTCTTAATGATGTGATAACTATAGCTTGTGGTTTGATTAATATACAAGATTCTCTTATTAAATAAAACACAAATGAAATTTCTGCATTTTTATTTTCTATTGTATACTTTTATATAATAATGGATATACATGGGTTTTCCAAAATTTAATAATATTTTCAAGAAAGCCTGACATAAATTGTTCATCAAAAGTTATATATAAAATTTCAACATTTTTATTGTCAGTAAAATTTGGGTCTGCAACGCAAAAATAACACTTATTTAGACCACTTAGGTACATTTGCATCTGAATTTGGGCAAAGCATTTCTTGCTGGGTTGTCCATTTTTTATATAATTAAAATAAGTTTTGTTATTTATAGGACATTTTATTTCCACAAGGCTATTATGACATATTCCATCAGGGGAACCTGCTATCATTGGATGTTTTTGAGATATGAACAGTCCACTATTCTTGATTTTTTCCCTAGTTTCTTGCTTACTATTTCTCGCACTTCATTTTCTAAATATTTACCCCGTTTCATTGCTGGTGTCTCTGGTATCTTCCCTCCCATGATAGTTGAAATCAGAGTCCCATCATTGGTCTGGCATCGACTCACTTCATAAGCTCTAGAAGCTGTTACCCTGCTGTACCTCAGTTCATACCAAAGGTTATTTTTGAACTGGTCCTTGGTTTCGGTTTCAATTTTTTTAATAAGATCATCCGTCAAATTCAATTTACTTAAAAATAAGTCACAACACTCTTCTTTATATTTAAGCACAAGTTGATGCATTGAGACGCTCAGTAGTTCATTACAACTATAATCTTTTTGATATTTTATTAGTTCGCAGTTGTTTAGATTTCTCTTTATTCCTTCTTGTAAAAATTTTGCAATAACTGTAGTGTTAGAAGGCACTATAGGGCTACCTTTAGATAAATCTTTCGCAGATATAAATTTCAAGGTAGTGCCAACTCTTGACAGCTTTGCTTTTCGCCAGTAACATTGAACTTCTGTGCATGAAGGTTCTTCACTTCGTCTATGTACCCACATAAGCAGCGCTATGGCATGCTTACATCCGCCTTGAGCAGCAACACAATCATGGCATTCAATTGATATTATATTTTCTTCATCTTCATCAACCATCAATGTAACAGCATATAGTTTTGCATGGACTTTATGCTCTGGGCAAATCTTGCATTTTACTGTACAGATACTTCCTTCCCGTCTTAGTTGTACATAACTAATTGCATCTTCCCCATATGACGGTCTTGAAGACCTGAAATAATAGAAATTACTTAGAACAAATACATACACAATAATTTGATGATTTATTAGATGTTTACTTCGAGGAAAAATACTACCAGCACTAGCAGATGATATTTATAGAAATTTACTCTTTTCTTGGGTATTAACTCTAAAGTAACAACTTACAAGCTGTGAGGGAGCTAACCTCAAGAATAAACAATGACAAGTTTAATGTAAAAATAAGCTATGAAAATAAAATAAACTCACATCAGTTCAAAACAAGTTAGATTATATCTAAGTTGGTACTAGAGATTAGGTTACTAGAAACATGGTAGTAAAGATAAACAAAAATTTACTTACAAAGAAGTTTTTACGTTTCTAAACTCAGGCGAGCAAAATTCTTTATTTGTAGCAAGGAAATCACCCAACATCAATACATCAATCCTGGGCAAATTTGAGCTGTTTGCTTTAACAAAGCTTGGTTCCATTGTAATAATCGAGTGGAGTCGGTAAATCACACGTAAACAAATAAAAAATCAATCTAAATGCGTAATCAGTAGTACTGAGAACAACAAACACAGTAGTTTACCTTTACGTGACGTAATGCGCTGTGATTGGTGTTTCAGCCAAAATGGCCGAATGCAGTATTTTAATGTTTTAATTTATTGAAAATCTTAATAATCTCAATTATTTAGATAAATCTAAACTAGCGTATTAATTTTTTTTGACATGTATTTTCCCCTAAAATCATTAATGCATCGATTTTTTTATACTGTCGTCACGCCTATTGAAAAGTATTTATACTTACTGATATTGAATCATTTTCGAAGCATCGAATACTTTTTAGGATGAGCGTTTTTTTTCTGTAAGTTTGAGAGAAAGTAACATTCTATACTGAGTACTAGTATCGCATGAACAATAATCGGTATCAATTGAAAAGTAACGATCTTTACTCATATTTAATCGTTTTCTAAGCATCGAGTACTTGTCATAGAGCCTATCAGATCGCGATCGCTGGATTATTTGGGATGAGCTTTTTTTTACCAAGTTTGGGAGGAACTAAAAACTAAACCCTTGCTTTGCTCGTGGGTGTCGTAAAAGACGACTAAGAGCCCTAGATTGACCCGGACCAACTCCATCTGGTACCATTTGGGTCAACGATTACATCCCCAAGGAGGGTTGACGTCAGGCAGGCGGCCGGTCATAAAAGTCATTGCCGAAACTTTTTGCAATATGTCAAAACAAATGACATATTGCATCGACCCCAAGTAATTGGGATAAGAGCAAGATGATGATGACGGGAGGAACTAAAAAGAACTATAAGTGTGATGTTTGAAGTGATGGTAAAATATAAAATTACTCGGCAGGAATATAATGCCATATCACATTACTTCGCAAAGCACTGTTTCGTGCATGTCTACTTGATAAGTCTATAGCGTTTGAATGAAATCTAACCGATTGGGTAAAAATTGAGTTCAAATGGGTCAAATACATGAAAAAGTGCCATGTAGAAATTAGAAGATCGAATTAGCGACATCTATCGAGCCAAGCCTAAATGTCAACTACAAAATATATTTTATAAAGAAATCTCTAATCCTGTGATGATAATAAGACAAGCTATCTAAATTATTTTATCGTCATTGGGTACCTCGTTAAGTCTACAAATTTTAAATGAAATCCAACTCTTTAAAGTGAGTCAAAATACAATTCCTAGGAGGCCGTAACATATAAACAAATAAATACACAGCTGAAACTAATACAAAGCCTATAAAAAGCGGTTGTCCAGTTTTCGTACGTGAAAATAAGGTAGGTATGGTATACTTATGTTAGGAAGTTAGAAAATTATACATTATTTTATATAACAAGTACATACGCATAAAAGAACATATTACGACAGGTATTAATATAGCATAAAGTATTAAGAAAAATAAAGTTACGATTCTTTTCCAGAAAATGATGTTTTTTATTCAATAAACATTTATTTTCATTAGAATACATTATAGGTAACAATTTACTTTGAGTTCACTAGATGGCGTTGTACAAAATTTTAAATCTCACCATGGTTTCGTTACAAAAATGTAGATATGTGTCCAGATATTTATTTTATAGTTAATTAAAAGCGGACCGCGAAGCGTGGCGTTAAACGCCACGCGATGATTACAGTCACCCTCGCCTATAGATGTTTCACATCAATAATAACTATTATTTTAAAATATTTAAAAGATTTGCTATGGGAAATAAAACAGTTTTAATATGCAAAGAAACAAAACAATATTTATTTCCTTCCCGTTACATATTAAAATAATATAGCTTGTTATCACTGTGTGGATTTATTAAGCTTTTTCTTATTACAGTATTTTCTCAATTTTAAGAAATTAGTAGTAACGAATTGTTGTAAAAGCTTGTTGATATTTTATTGTATTTTTTTTTTAAGTAATCTGCGTTCCTTTCCATGCGTGAACGCGTGCAATGGAACCGTTAAATAGTAGGCTCACTATTGCTTAGGGAATTCTTCCACGCCTTTTTCAAAGGCATCTTCAATATTCATAAAACCACGTTTATCTTTTATTTTTAGATAGGTCACAAGTTAGGGTAGAAGGAACTGTAAAATAAATGATTCACTTGCTCTACACCTTTGGCAGGCAATTATTCGATAGGGCGTCCGGTGAAATGCGTTGTCAAGGTAGAGGAGGATCTTGCTTCTTCAGTGCTGCTGATTAAAACTTTCTAAGGCATTTGATAAACAATGTTTGACATTTTTTTATTTTTTTTGTGGGTGAGTCGCGGTCGGCGCGCCTCCGCACCACTCCGTCCGGGGCGACAGAGGGGCTTAAGCACGCAACTCGCGCGACCCACCCGAAAACCACGTCGCCTTCGTCGTTGGGCCGACCACTGGAGCAGCGTTAACTTGACGTCAGTGGTCGGCCCGACGGAATACCCCCTGTTGGGGTACCCTCCCATCGACTGACGTCCCCCCCTCGGGGAGGACGTTGGTCTTTCCTCACGCGGTCGGCCTCTCGGCGGGTGACGGACTAATCCCCGGTCACGTCACCCGCGGCCTCGGCTAGGGCGGCATGAGGCGCAGATAGTTGCGCCTGCGCCGCCCCAGTCGCCGGCGGCGGATCTCCTCATCGAGGCTGCGCTCCTCACGCAGGCGATCCGCCGCCTCCTTCCGCGAGATCACTGTCTCGCAGAAGGCTGCGACCGCGTCCCAATTCCCGACGCTGTCGACCATCGCCCTAGCGATAGCCGGCAGCGTCAGGTCCAAACAATGTTTGACATACCGATCTACAGTAACACAGCTTTTATCTGATAAGACAATTATTGTGAAATCACCTGTCCTTACAAACAATGAGGCTATCATCTTTTTCGCTCGACTTCTGTCCTTTTTACTTTTATCGGCAATTATTCGAATGGAATGAATTTGAATAAATTCACAAACGAGTCCTGATTTAGATTTCTTGTTAAACACTAATATTAGTTTACGAGTTTTGTTAGGAGTGGTAGGACCACACTATCGACAGTTATCTGTCTACAGCCCCGGGCCGGTCCGTCCGGGGCAGTACCATGCTCTCGCAGAAAATCGAAGTCTGAGTAGTAGCAATTTGTTACTGCGCTTCGTTTGGTGAGCGAGAGAGCCGGAAGCCCAACTTTCTGAGGGTGATTGCGTGTGGAGGGTTGTGGTGGTGCCCTTGGTATCAGCGAGCCTCAATGCACGCATTCACACTCCCTTCGCTTTCTTCGCGGTAGGCAACGGCCTTGTAAAGGTCCATGAGCGGCAACAACACTTACCATCAGGTGTACTGTTTGCTCGTTTGCCACCGTTTGCAATAAAAAAAAAAAGAAACTACCGAACATTTCCGTGTACACGTCAAGATTTGCTATGCAATATTTCACTACAATGTTGGTACTTGTACTCGTACAAATTAAGAGCATCTCTTAACCTAATTATCTGCCTTAAATTGCATCGATTTTAAAATTGATAATGATTCATTCCAAAGTAAAGAATGCGGTGAGTTCTTCTTCAATGCCTATTTATTTACTTTTCACTACATTGATATCTGTGACTATTAAAAGAATCGAACTGTTTGTCAAAGAGCAGTAACATACATGGGCGTACCCAGGATAGGCCAAGGGGGGGCAGCTGCCCCCCCCCCCCCCCTGGATAATATTGACGTCTCTGCTAACTATATATTTTTTCTAATACTTTTATCGATAAAATTAAGAAAACAATTTTGTTTGCAATACAATATTTTTACAACTAAAAATTACGTGGCGTGTTCGTTAGATACCTATAACAGTAACAGTCATAAATCGTTTTGCTGAAGACCCTCGAAAGTTACTTTTAAAATTGCCATTGTATAAGCCATTAAAAATTATAAAGATAAGCACCTAGCTTATAAAAAATATGATTTGCTCCCCCCCTGGCCCAGAACCTGGGTACGCCCATGGTAACATATCTATTATGGCCAATCACTCCATCGTTAAATGTTAAGATCTGAAATTGAAAGAAACCGTGACTATTAGTTACGAGCAAAATAAGATTATTTTTTGTTGTCGTATGGAAAACCCTTAGGAGGTTGATTCCTTCCATTAGGAGTACATTTTATTCTTGATAAAACTTCACGAAATTTAGGTGGGTTATTATCAATGATTCAATATATAAACTTAAAAATTAAACATTGAGAGAAATTCTTATTCACTTCTTCTTAAGTTACTAGATAAAACGTTTCATGGTTTTATCTTTGATAATTATGACCCTCTAATTTGACTATTGACCCATATTTCAAACCAATCAAAGTTCTTTCCTAAGCACTAGTCCATTTCTGCACCAAATTTCATAAAAATAGTTAAATGGCATAGATGAAAATGCTGAGAGACAGAATTACATTCGCATTTATAATCTTAAAATAATATAATCCTTATTAATATTATAAATGCGTAAGTAAGGATGTTTGTTTGTTACGCTTTCACACTTAAACCAACAAACCGATTTCAAAAATTCTTTCACCTACGGAAAACTATAATATCAGGGAGTGACATAGGCTATATTTTATCTTGGTATTCTCACAGGAACAGCAACTACGCCACAGGTAAGGCGACTAAAACCGAAGCGAAGCGAGGGCGGGTTGCTGGTATATTATAAATTATGCCCGTATGATAACGGAGTAAGAATACAATCTACACCCCCTATTTTACTCGTGGATGTTATAAAAGACGACTAAGGGATATAATGTGCAGATAACGTTTATGCAAGAGAAGGAAAACTCAAAACAAAACCCTTAATCAAAACGTCAGATCGACTACTAAGTCGATCTGACGTAGTAGGTCTATTTCCCTCTCATAGTAAAGGAGGTTCAAGCACAGTGGGAGGTATATGGGCTAAGATTATGATTATAAATAATATAATAATCCTTACTAATCCTTACTAATATTATAAATGCGAAAGTAACTCTGTCTGTCTGTCTGTCTGCTACGCTTTCACGTCTAAACCACTGGACCGATTTTGATGAAATTTAGTACAGACATGGACTAAAGCTTGAGAAAGGACATAGGCTACTTTTTATTGCGAAAAAATGGGTATAAGGGGTTGAAATAGGGGATGACATTTTGTATGGAAATTCGTCATTTTCGATGATAGAACCACGAATCTTTGTATTATGGTACCTGATAATAAATAAATAAATATTTGTTCAAGCGTTTTGGAAATTTCAATTACATGGGGATGAAATTCAACCCCTAAAATACCAAAAAGCATACAGCCGAAACCACTGCGCCTAGAAACGTATTTTTTTTTACACCATCATATTTCTTGGGGTGCACGAGCACTAGCAAAGGATTTTTGGAAATTCACCCCCTTAAGGGGGTGAAAAGCATATAGCCTTTCACGTCTAAACCGATTTTGATGAAATTTGGTACAGAGATGGACTAAAGCTTGAGAAAGGACATAGGCTACTTTTTATCGCGAAAAAATGGGTATAAGGGGTTGAAATAGGGGATGACATTTTGTATGAAAATTCGTCATTTTCGATGATAGAACCACGAATCTTTGTATTAAGGCACCTAATAATAAATAAATAAATATTCGCTCAAGCGTTTTGGAAATTCCATTTACATGGGGATGAAATTCAACCCCTAAAATACCAAAAAGCATACAGCCGAAACCACTGGGCCTAGAAACGTATTTTTTTTACACCATCGTATTTCTTGGGGTGCACGAGCACTAGCAAAGGATTTTTGGAAATTCACCCCCTTAAGGGGTTGAAAAGCTTATAGCCTTTCACGTCGAAACCACTTAACCGATTTTGATAAAATTTGGTACAGATATGTACTAAAGCTTGGGAAAGGATATAAGGCTACTTTTTATCGCGAAAAATAGGTATAAGGGGTTGAAATAGGGGAAAGTATTTTCTTTTTACATCGTCTTATTTCTTGGGGTATACGAGCACTAGCAAAGGATTTTTGAAAAATCACCCCCTGAAGGGGGTGAAAAGCGTATAGACTAAACTATTAGTGCTAGGAACGTAAAGCTTTCTATGCAATTCTCTTTCTTTTGTTGTAAGTGAGCTCTAAGAAATTATTTTATTAAAATCAACTCCTAAAGGGGTGCAAAATATATAGCCGAAATCATTAGGCCTAGAAACATGGAATTTTGTATAAAGTTGCTTTTCTTGGAGAAAGAGAGATTTTTGCAATTTTAGCCCTAAGGGGGTGAACAGCGTTTAACCAAAATCACTGAGTCTACGAAGGATCATTTTAGTACAGGCTTTCTTGGATTACCCCAAGATTTTCTTAGTGCTCACTTACCAAGCACTATGAAAAATTTTTGGCAAGGATAACCGAGCTCTAACAAAGAATTTTTGGAAATTCAACCCCTAAGAGGGTGAAAGTGTATAGCCAAAGATACTAAGCCTAAGAATGCGAAATTTTGTATACCGATCGGTTATTTGGGGTAAGCACTCACTAAGAAACAATTTTGGGCTGCCCCAAAAGGATAATACGCATATAGTCGAAGACACCCAGCCAATGATATATCATCGTTATCTTGCGCTTATCCTAATTACTTTGTATCGACGCGATATGTAGGTACTCTTCTGCCATCGTAGATATATTGTAAAGGTTCCAGCAACATTTTATGACCTGGCGGACGACATTGTTGGCCAGACAGCATCACCAATTGGTCCAGGTCGATGTAAATCTTTGTCTTAGTAGTATTTTTCGACACCCACGAACAATGAAAGCGTGGTAATATTTCTAGCAGCTAGCTACCAGACAGTAAGTTACAATTAAGATATTATTCCAATTTTCTATCTCTACAAATAAATCAATTTCAAGCATCTGTTTGTCTATCAAAATAATAGGTTTTATTTATGCTCACACAATACGGTCCAAATTTTTTTGTCTGTCTGTCTATTCTCATCAGGTCTACCAGGCGTACATAAGGAATAACTTAAACTATATTTTACCCCAGGCTATATTTTATCCCGGTGTGGTTGGAGCAACCTTGAGAATTAGGTCGATTTTAAAATTATTTCACTAATGGAAAGCTATTTTTAAGCCAGTAATATATTTAAGCTATTTTTATCCTGATATTCCTACGGGATCTGGTACAATGCCGGTGAAATCACGGGAATTTAATGGTTTTAAAAATTAATTCACTAATGAAAAGCTATATTATCAGTGAATAACATATAAAGGCTATTTTCATCCCAGTATTTGCCCGGGAACGAGAACTAAACCGGGGGGTGTCGACCAATTTTTAAAATTCTTTCATCAATGGAATGCTACCTATGTTATCAGCGAGTAACATAATTTTTATCTCGGTATTGGCATGAAAATGGGGTCTACGTGAATGAAACTGCGGGTGTTTGATTGATATAATTTTTTTTTTCACCAATGGAAAAGTACGTTATCAGAGACTAAGGAAAGGCAAATTTATCATCGTATTTGCACGGGAACTATAAGGCTGGAAGTAATATTCAAATGTGAAAGTTTTTGAAGATATTTGGATGTTTGTTACTCAATCATGCTTAAACTGTTGAGCAGATTTGGATGAAAATTGACACGTAGATAGAGTATTTCTTAAATTAAGAAATGTAATACTTTTTATGCCGATAATAGTCTTTGCGATAATAGTTCAATATTCAAGTAAATTTTACGCGGGCGAAGCCGCGGGCAAAAGCTAGTATTGTCTTTATTATAAATTATATAATAATGTATGAAAAAATGAACGTGTTTACAAAGTACGCATAGCCGAAGTGAAACTTCTTTATCCTTTGTCCTTCTGTTCCTTTGTCCCTTTGTCCCGTTGTCCCGTTGTTCCTTTGTCCCTTTGTCCCTTTATCCCTTTATCCCTTTATCCCATTATCCCTTTATCCCTTTATCCCTTTATCCCCTTATCCCTTTATCCCCTTATCCCCTTATCCCCTTATCACCTAATCCCTTTATCCCTTTATCACTTTATCCCTTTATGCCTTTATCCCTTTATCACTTTATCCCTTTATCACTTTATCCCTTTATCCCCTAATTCCCTCATCCTTTTATCCCTTAATCCTTTTATCCCCTTATACCTTTATCACTTTATCCCTTTATGCCTTTATCCCTTTATACCTTTATCCCCTTATTCCCTCATCCCTTTATCCCTTAATCCTTTTATCCCCTTATCCCTTTATCACTTTATCCCTTTATGCCTTTATCACTTTATCCCTTTATACCTTTATCCCTTTATGTCCGCTTAAACGACATGCTATCCCTACTCCACTGGAGAAAGTACTCTTTCTTCGAATCGACCGTGGTGGGGACAAGGAAAAGATGGCGCCTTACGAAAAAATGTGACGCGTAACCGAAAAATGTGACGGTAAATTTTTTTCCAACGCCAATAAAGAAGTTTCACTTCAATAAATATTATAAGAGAAGGAACTCGAAACAAAACCCTATACCAACCTGTCTGACCAGCATGGTATAGTAGCATCAATTTTCCTCCTGTTATGAAGGAGGCTCGAGCCCAACAGTGGGACATATGTGTGCTGAAATGATGATGATGAAGTATTATAATAATATATAAGTAAGGTTTAGGCTTGTCTAAATTCGTTATAACAACCTAACATTGAGACTGAATGTTCTAATGCAACAACTATGTAATTACTCACCTTATTAAATAGAACCGTGTTGTAGAGGAATTATAACGGATGGATATTCATTTATTGTCACATTGCCAGATATTAAGCTACGAACACAAAAAGCACGTGAATAACCTAATACAGTGAAATTGTCGTATTCCACTTCCACACAGTACTAGTATAGTATATATACAATTTACCATCTAATTCTTACCTACGAATGTCTTATAAGTCAACTAAGGGATTAAATATACATATAACATCTATGCCAGAGAAAGAAAACTTGAAATAAAATTAACCCGTCTGACTGACGTGATTCAATTGGTTATTTTCCCTCCTATCAAAGAGGAGGATTGAACCCAACAATGGGACTATATGAACTGACATGATGATGGTGAATGAAGATGAAAGATGAATAAGAAGGAAAACTTGAAATTAAACCCTATACCAACACGTCTGACTAGCGTGGTATAGTAGGTTAAGTTCCCTCCCCTAGTAGAGGAGACCCAGGCCCAACAGTGGGATGTATATGAGCTGAGAGGATGATGATGAATGATGAAAGTCCATGTTCTAATGTTGCTATTGCTTTCGATTAGTCATTGATAATGAATAGTAATCGTTCTACGAAAATTGCTAGTTTTCCGGGTTCAATGTTGATATAAGCCATACCTTTAAAGGGGATACATCCAAAATAGTACCTACAGGCCGATTTTCTTGCCATTATAAAAGTCGTTGTATAACCGAATCGTTGAAGCACAAGAAGGTGTATAGTTTTTGAAATCTATCACAAGGTCCGAGAGATGAGTCGGTTCAATTTTTATTTTACACACTTCTTCTTCTTCTTCTTAGTTAATGGCAATGAGCTACAATAATATGAGCTATTGGTGCCAGTGTCGAGTATATTGATTATTATTCACGTCTTTAGTCTTAGTCTTTCAGTTAGTCGTTAGCATGACTTGGTGCTGATACAAGTCATGCGTCTAAGGAAATTTGGGCAGAATGTCAAAATGCTCGTAATTCACTATTATATCATTTTCACTACATTTCAGAATTTTATCTGCATTATATTACATAAAATATCAGCAAAATTATTGAATATAACACTTTAAAACACTAAAATAATGAAAAGAATATAAAAGCGCTACATGACATTTTGACATTTCTATTTTACACACTTAAAATATATTTTTACAATGTAACAGTACAAAATGTCCGATGACGCTTTGTAATATTTTTTTTATGATAATTGTCAAACATTGCCACCGAAATTTAGTATACAAACTTTTTGGTGGAAAAGTCATAGTTAATTATTAATTTACAAATAATATAATAGATTTTATGTATATATTTAATTTACAAGTTTATAAAATTATTTATTATATAAGTATATTTAATTTATTTAGGTATCAGAAATGATTTCAATAATTTATTATTGCTCCATCTTTTGGTGTTAATATAAACTACTACGGTCTTTAGTAGTTCAGGTTTTTCGCAAAGATGGCAGTAGTTAGTATGCAAAAATTGCAATGAAGGGATGTAGGGAAGTTACATGGCCCCGATCAACATTGAACGGCTAGGAACAAATCGATACCAATTAGTACTCGTATGGTATCGATACTTTTCATTCGATACTACTGCTAGGAGCACGGTGAAGATACAAAGAGGAGACGGCCTAAAGCGCTTATTACACTACACGATATTCTACACTAGGGGTGCTCTACAACAGCTAAATTGTGACACCTGTTTCACTAGTTTCAGTTTTAGCGAAATAACAGTTTCAGAAAACTGTTCCATACTGTTCCATATTTATATATATATACATAAATAATAATATTATATTGTATGTAATAATAATATTATATATATACATAAAATAAATACATGCTTAAATATATTAGACGTGGGTCGTTACGTTATTTTTAAGAAACATAACGAAACAAGTGACTTGGTCGAAGTCGCGTGTTTCAAAACTAGTGATTTTTGTAACGACTTATTTGTATACAGCTACTTTGATTGTTTGCATATTGTATGAATAGCTGCACTAACTATATACAGTTACACGCGAAACGAAAATAAATTTGTAGCTATACAGTTAAATCAATAAATTCTCTTCCTTTCATGCTTTTTTCAGGCTGAGGACTGACTGCATTATATGTATTTACGATTGATTAAAGGTTATAATTAAACTATTATTTTAATTAAATTTGTATTACTGCAGACGTATTTAAAAGTAAATTGATTGTATATACAATGATTATATTTACAGTTTATTTACACTTTTGATATATTTACAGTTTTTTTCACTGTTATATGCACTTTATAATGTATGATGTTTTTATTAGTAAAACAACAAACTAAAATAATAAATAAATTAAGTTCTTTACTTTAAATTCAAATTTCAAAGTAACATTCGCTTCGTTTCCCGCAACGTCAAGCCGTTGAAATTACTTACAAACTTAAATCACTCTATTTTATTATCAATAAATGCAATTTTACGTATGAAAGTCCTCAGCCTGAAAAAAGTATGAAAGGAAGTGAATTTAAGATTTAACTGTATAGCTACAAATTTATTTTCGTTTCGCGTGTAACTGTATATAGTTAGTGCAGCTATTCATACAATGTGCAAACAATCAAAGTAGCTGTATACAAATCAGTCGTTACAAAAATCACTAGTTTTGAAACACGTGACGTCGACCAAGTCACTAGTTTCTTTACGTTTCTTAAAAATAACGTAACGACCCACGTCTAATATATTTAAGCATGTATTTATTTTATGTATATATATAATAATATTATTACATACAATATAATATTATTATTTATGTATATATATATATAAATATGGAACAGTATGGAACAGTTTTCTGAACCTGTTATTTCGCTAAAACTGAAACTGATGAAACAGGTCCCACAACTTAGCTATTGTAGAGCACCCCTAGTGATTCAGGGCCCTGAATATCGTGTAGTGTAATAAGCGCTTAAGCAACTGTGCACCGTGATTCAACTAGGTCCTGACGTCATCACGTCAACATCAGGTAGTGGGCGCGGCCTATTAGTCTGCTGTCAACTCTGCCCGTGTTCGTACTGTGGACACAGTTATATTTTTGGTGTATTTTTGCTTTATTACACAGAAAATCAATATTTTTTTTGTTTTATCATGTAAATAGTACTCCGATAAACGTTCAGATGCTGTAAAAGGAATTACATTACATTTGTTAGTATATTTATTCATAGTTTATTAAAATACTTTCTAGAAAAATCCTTTGCAGATTCCATGTTCGAATATAATTCTACTCAACGTTAGATAGCACTACTTTTCGTAATGGGACTTATTATCGTAATAACTAATGAACATAAGTATTTAAATTAATATCTAAATACTTTTACCTGGACAAAAATGATTTTTACATGTAGTTTCACAATTATTTTGTAAATAATGCGCCATCTGTCTCGCCAACTATGAAGAGCCATAAAAGTGCCAAAATGCCAGGGTCGTAGTTAGAACACAATTATTAAATTCGGATTTTCATCAAATAATAATCTTAAGAAGCAATGGATTTAAAAAATCAATAGATAGGTAAACTAGAAAACTACGAAATATACAAAGATTTGTTCTGCCTATTTTAACGATAAAGATTTCATAATAACTGGCAAAGGCTTTAGATAACTAAAAGCTGTTTGTGCGTTTTTTTTGCAACGATTGAAGATCGACAAAGGGATCATACTTAGATTGATGCCCATAAATTTGCCACTTTCTATGAATTTTTAATTCCGAGTTAATTAATGATGCAATTTCACTCCATGTAATTTCTTGATAAGATCAAGAGCACGTCACAAAAATGTTTAAATATAATATATTCTATAATATAATCTAATATATTCTAACTAGGGTTTATTTACATTTGATAATCCGTTAGAAACCCAAACAAAAAATTGTATTATTTGGTCGTATGATTATATTGTATGATATAATAAGATTGTTTGAATATATCTTACAAATAAAAAAAATAATTCTCCCTGATATAGGTAAATTCTGAGTACGTCCCTGTTGCGCCACGCACACTTGCTGACATCTAATTCGAGATAGCTAAGCTACTTCAAAATGCGAAACTAGTATAGTATAGTTATGCTAATAACCCGTAAAGGACGGAATGAGACAGCATAAAGAGGGAGTGAGACAGGTTATAATCCCTCACCCCCTGTAACTGCCACACATTGTTTCATATAAAATATTAATTACAACAGCTTCTCTTTGTACTTACTCCGTGGCTATCTATCTATCTAGCACGAACATTCGATACCGAGTACTAGTATCGAATGAAAACCATGGTATCGGTATCGAATGAAAAGAATGGTATCGAATTGGTAGCTATCGTAATGGTATTGCGACGGAGAGCTTTCATTGCGGGGTTTTCCGTGATGACCTAAATGTATGATAGAAAGTACGATACTTCAAAACGGATTCGATACCAGAGTAAGTATCGATACTTTTCAATTGATACTGATTATTCCCCATTCGATACTAGTGCTCAGTATCAATTGGAGGGTATCGATGCATCCTTGTATTATAGG
The DNA here is from genome assembly GCA_032191425.1 of Lymantria dispar. Lineage (NCBI taxonomy): Eukaryota > Metazoa > Arthropoda > Insecta > Lepidoptera > Erebidae > Lymantria > Lymantria dispar. The sequence goes on along the minus strand of CM063460.1, from coordinate 8,922,919 downwards.
CAAAGTGGGCATTAACTCGTTAATCCGTTAATCGTTAATTAACGAAGTTAACAATCTGGTTAACGGATTAACTTTTAAGTTAACTTCAAAAAATATTAACGCTTTTGTTAACTTCCGTTCAGTTGAACTTCCGTTAACTTTAGTCCGTTACATTAGTCGTATGTTGACATGCTGTCATTTTGTTTGCTTGAATTACGCGCCACGCCACGCTCGTCAGTTCCACGACGAATGCTCCGTGCAAGTCACCGGCAGTGGATCGTGTTGTAGAGGAGTTCTCCCCGCGCACGTTCCACCAGCTACTTCCGTGACATAACTACCACACGGACGGCGGTGGCCGCGTCCTAGTTCCTGACGCCGTTGAACATCGCCCTAGCGATCAGATCGGGACCATTGATTACGACGAATTCAAGACGCTGCTCTTTCCACAAGGCACACACCTCGTGTGTACTGTGGCGTATCCTCGTCGCAAATGCAATGGTGGCAGGACAGTGTGCTCTTCTTCCCCACGACCATGTGTAGGTATTTGGTGAAGCTACCATGTCCCGTTAATACCTGCATCAGTCGGAAGGAAAGCACCTCGTGCCGCCGACCTAATCACTCCATCAGCACCGGCCGGCAAGCCTCGATGATCCGAACATCATACTGAAACCTCTCCAACCGGACTGACCAACGGAAAATGACGTCACAACGGACGTCGTCCCACCGGTCGGCCATCTGGCTAAACTAGACTAAGTCGGTCCCCGCCTCGCTCCGCAAAAACGGCAACAGATCCCAAGCCTTCTTCAACTACGCCCATGACGTGCGGTGTCTCGCAGTGGTCGGTCCTCGGACCCTCCCTGTGAAGCATCGGCTACGACTGGGCGTTGAGGGGGAGCCTCCCGCCCGGGCTGGGCGTGATTTGTTACGCCGACGACACGACACGGTCCCTGACCGCCCGACTTAGGTCTACTCTGTGGCGACCACAGAGGGCCATGGTGATCAGGGCCATCCGCCGGTACCGCACGGTGGTGACGGAGGCGGCGTACCTGTTGGCCGGGACTCCCCCGTGGGACCTGAAGGCGGAAATGCTCACGGATTTGTATCAGCGGGTGTTGGGGGTGCGAGCGGAGGGCGATGTGGTGTCTTTGAGGGAACTCACCGCCTGGCGGATCGACACCCGCCGAGACGTCATTGCGCGTTGGGCAGTCCGGCTGGGGAGGCCTCGATACGGCGTCTGGACCGTAGAGGCCTTCCAGCCGGTGCTGATGCAGTGCCTAAAACGGCGGCACATGATGCTTTCCGTCCGACTGGTGCAGGTCTTAACGGGGCATGAATGCTTCGGCAAATACCTGTACACGGTCGCTAGGAGGGAGAGCACACCGTCCTGCCACCACTGCGATTGCGACGAGGACACGGCGCAGCATACGCTCGAGGCTTGTGCCGCCTGGACAGAGTAGCGTCGAGAACTCGTCGCAATCATCGGTGCCAACCTGACGCTGCCGACCATCGCTAGGGCGATGCTCGACAGCGCTAGGAACTGGGACGAGGTCGCAGTCTTCTGTGAGGCAGTGATCTCGCAGAAGGAGGCGGCGGGTCGCGCGCACGAGGAGCGCAGCCTCGACGAAGTGACCCACCGCTGGCAACTGGGGCGACGCAGGCGCGACTACCTGCGCGTCATGCCGCCCTAGCCGAGACCGCAGGTGACGTGACCAGGGAGTTAGTGCGTCACCCGCCGAGAGGCCGACCGCGTGAGTAAAGACCGACGTCCTCCCCGAGGTGGGGACGTACGTCGATGGGAGGGTACTCATAAAAATAGTTAAATGGCATAGATGAAAATGCTGAGAGACAGAATTACATTCGCATTTATAATCTTAAAATAATATAATCCTTATTAATATTATAAATGCGTAAGTAAGGATGTTTGTTTGTTACGCTTTCACACTTAAACCAACAAACCGATTTCAAAAATTCTTTCACCTACGGAAAACTATAATATCAGGGAGTGACATAGGCTATATTGTATCTTGGTATTCTCACAGGAACAGCAACTACGCCACAGGTAAGGCGACTAAAACCGAAGCGAAGCGAGGGCGGGTTGCTGGTATATTATAAATTATGCCCGTGTGATAACGGAGTAAGAATACAATCTACACCCCCTATTTTACTCGTGGATGTTATAAAATACGACTAAGGGATATAATGTGCAGATAACGTTTATGCAAGAGAAGGAAAACTCAAAACAAAACCCTTAATCAAAACGTCAGATCGACTACTAAGTCGATCTGACGTAGTAGGTCTATTTCCCTCTCATAGTAAAGGAGGTTCAAGCACAGTGGGAGGTATATGGGCTAAGATTATGATTATAAATAATATAATAATCCTTACTAATCCTTACTAATATTATAAATGCGAAAGTAACTCTGTCTGTCTGTCTGTCTGTCTGCTACGCTTTCACGTCTAAACCACTGGACCGATTTTGATGAAATTTAGTACAGACATGGACTAAAGCTTGAGAAAGGACATAGGCTACTTTTTATTGCGAAAAAATGGGTATAAAGGGTTGAAATAGGGGATGACATTTTGTATGGAAATTCGTCATTTTCGATGATAGAACCACGAATCTTTGTATTATGGTACCTGATAATAAATAAATAAATATTCGTTCAAGCGTTTTGGAAATTTCAATTACATGGGGATGAAATTCAACCCCTAAAATACCAAAAAGCATACAGCCGAAACCACTGGGCCTAGAAACGTATTTTTTTTTTACACCATCATATTTCTTGGGGTGCACGAGCACTAGCAAAGGATTTTTGGAAATTCACCCCTTAAGGGGGTGAAAAGCATATAGCCTTTCACGTCTAAACCGATTTTGATGAAATTTGGTACAGAGATGGACTAAAGCTTGAGAAAGGACATAAGCTACTTTTTATCGCGAAAAAATGGGTATAAGGGGTTGAAATAGGGGATGACATTTTGTATGAAAACTCGTCATTTTCGATGATAGAACCACGAATCTTTGTATTAAGGCACCTAATAATAAATAAATAAATATTCGCTCAAGCGTTTTGGAAATTCCATTTACATGGGGATGAAATTCAACCCCTAAAATACCAAAAAGCATACAGCCGAAACCACTGGGCCTAGAAACGTATTTTTTTTACACCATCGTATTTCTTGGGGTGCACGAGCACTAGCAAAGGATTTTTGGAAATTCACCCCCTTAAGGGGTTGAAAAGCTTATAGCCTTTCACGTCGAAACCACTTAACCGATTTTGATAAAATTTGGTACAGATATGTACTAAAGCTTGGGAAAGGATATAAGGCTACTTTTTATCGCGAAAAATAGGTATAAGGGGTTGAAATAGGGGAAAGTATTTTCTTTTTACATCGTCTTATTTCTTGGGGTATACGAGCACTAGCAAAGGATTTTTGAAAAATCACCCCCTGAAGGGGGTGAAAAGCGTATAGACTAAACTATTAGTGCTAGGAACGTAAAGCTTTCTATGCAATTCTCTTTCTTTTGTTGTAAGTGAGCTCTAAGAAATTATTTTATTAAAATCAACTCCTAAAGGGGTGCAAAATATATAGCCGAAATCATTAGGCCTAGAAACATGGAATTTTGTATAAAGTTGCTTTTCTTGGAGAAAGAGAGATTTTTGCAATTTTAGCCCTAAGGGGGTGAACAGCGTTTAACCAAAATCACTGAGTCTACGAAGGATCATTTTAGTACAGGCTTTCTTGGATTACCCCAAGATTTTCTTAGTGCTCACTTACCAAGCACTATGAAAAATTTTTGGCAAGGATAACCGAGCTCTAACAAAGAATTTTTGGAAATTCAACCCCTAAGAGGGTGAAAGTGTATAGCCAAAGATACTAAGCCTAAGAATGTGAAATTTTGTATACCGATCGGTTATTTGGGGTAAGCACTCACTAAGAAATAATTTTGGCCTGCCCCAAAAGGATAATACGCATATAGTCGAAGACACCCAGCCAATGATATATCATCATTATCTTGCGCTTATCCTAATTACTTTGTATCGACGCGATATGTAGGTACTCTTCTGCCATCGTAGATATATTGTAAAGGTTCCAGCAACATTTTATGACCTGGCGGACGACATTGTTGGCCAGACAGCATCACCAATTGGTCCAGGTCGATGTAAATCTTTGTCTTAGTAGTATTTTTCGACACCCACGAACAATGAAAGCGTGGTAATATTTCTAGCAGCTAGCTACCAGACAGTAAGTTACAATTAAGATATTATTCCAATTTTCTATCTCTACAAATAAATCAATTTCAAGCATCTGTTTGTCTATCAAAATAATAGGTTTTATTTATGCTCACACAATACGGTCCAAATTTTTTTGTCTGTCTGTCTATTCTCATCAGGTCTACCAGGCGTACATAAGGAATAACTTAAACTATATTTTACCCCAGGCTATATTTTATCCCGGTGTGGTTGGAGCAACCTTGAGAATTAGGTCGATTTTAAAATTATTTCACTAATGGAAAGCTATTTTTAAGCCAGTAATATATTTAAGCTATTTTTATCCTGATATTCCTACGGGATCTGGTACAATGCCGGTGAAATCACGGGAATTTAATGGTTTTAAAAATTAATTCACTAATGAAAAGCTATATTATCAGTGAATAACATATAAAGGCTATTTTCATCCCAGTATTTGCCCGGGAACGAGAACTAAACCGGGGGGTGTCGACCAATTTTTAAAATTCTTTCATCAATGGAATGCTACCTATGTTATCAGCGAGTAACATAATTTTTATCTCGGTATTGGCATGAAAATGGGGTCTACGTGAATGAAACTGCGGGTGTTTGATTGATATAATTTTTTTTTTCACCAATGGAAAAGTACGTTATCAGAGACTAAGGAAAGGCAAATTTATCATCGTATTTGCACGGGAACTATAAGGCCGGAAGTAATATTCAAATGTGAAAGTTTTTGAAGATATTTGGATGTTTGTTACTCAATCATGCTTAAACTGTTGAGCAGATTTGGATGAAAATTGACACGTAGATAGGGTATTTCTTAAATTAAGAAATGTAATACTTTTTATGCCGATAATAGTCTTTGCGATAATAGTTCAATATTCAAGTAAATTTTACGCGGGAGAAGCCGCGGGCAAAAGCTAGTATTGTCTTTATTATAAATTATATAATAATGTATGAAAAAATGAACGTGTTTACAAAGTACGCATAGCCGAAGTGAAACTTCTTTATCCTTTGTCCTTTGGTTCCTTTGTCCCGTTGTCCCGTTGTTCCTTTGTCCCTTTGTCCCTTTGTCCCTTTGTCCCTTTATCCCTTTATCCCATTATCCCTTTATCCCTTTATCCCTTTATCCCTTTATCCCTTTATCCCTTTATCCCCTTATCCCTTTATCCCCTTATCCCCTTATCCCCTTATCCCCTTAACACCTAATCCCTTTATCCCTTTATCACTTTATCCCTTTATGCCTTTATCCCTTTATCACTTTATCCCTTTACCCCCTTATCCCCTTATTCCCTCATCCTTTTATCCCTTAATCCTTTTATCCCCTTATACCTTTATCACTTTATCCCTTTATGCCTTTATCCCTTTATCCCTTTATACCTTTATCCCCTTATTCCCTCATCCCTTTATCCCTTAATCCTTTTATCCCCTTATCCCTTTATCACTTTATCCCTTTATGCCTTTATCACTTTATCCCTTTATACCTTTATCCCTTTATGTCCGCTTAAACGACGTGCTATCCCTACTCCACTGGACGAAGTACTCTTTCTTCGAATCGACCGTGGTGGGGACAAGGAAAAGATGGCGCCTTACGAAAAAATGTGACGCGTAACCGAAAAATGTGACGGTAAATTTTTTTCCAACGCCGATAAAGAAGTTTCACTTCAATAAATATTATAAGAGAAGGAACTCGAAACAAAACCCTATACCAACCTGTCTGACCAGCATGGTATAGTAGCATCAATTTTCCTCCTGTTATGAAGGAGGCTCGAGCCCAACAGTGGGACATATGTGTGCTGAAATGATGATGATGAAGTATTATAATAATATATAAGTAAGGTTTAGGCTTGTCTAAATTCGTTATAACAACCTAACATTGAGACTGAATGTTCTAATGCAACAACTATGTAATTACTCACCTTATTAAATAGAACCGTGTTGTAGAGGAATTATAACGGATGGATATTCATTTATTGTCACATTGCCAGATATTAAGCTACGAACACAAAAAGCACGTGAATAACCTAATACAGTGAAATTGTCGTATTCCACTTCCACACAGTACTAGTATAGTATATATACAATTTACCATCTAATTCTTACCTACGAATGTCTTATAAGTCAACTAAGGGATTAAATATACATATAACATCTATGCCAGAGAAAGAAAACTTGAAATAAAATTAACCCGTCTGACTGACGTGATTCAATTGGTTATTTTCCCTCCTATCAAAGAGGAGGATCGAACCCAACAATGGGACTATATGAACTGACATGATGATGGTGAATGAAGAAGATGAAAGATGAATAAGAAGGAAAACTTGAAATTAAACCCTATACCAACACGTCTGACTAGCGTGGTATAGTAGGTTAAGTTCCCTCCCCTAGTGGAGGAGACCCAGGCCCAACAGTGGGATGTATATGAGCTGAGAGGATGATGATGAATGATGAAAGTCCATGTTCTAATGTTGCTATTGCTTTCGATTAGTCATTGATAATGAATAGTAATCGTTCTACGAAAATTGCTAGTTTTCCGGGTTCAATGTTGATATAAGCCATACCTTTAAAGGGGATACATCCAAAATAGTACCTACAGGCCGATTTTCTTGCCATTATAAAAGTCGTTGTATAACCGAATCGTTGAAGCACAAGAAGGTGTATAGTTTTTGAAATCTATCACAAGGTCCGAGAGATGAGTCGGTTCAATTTTTATTTTACACACTTCTTCTTCTTCTTCTTAGTTAATGGCAATGAGCTACAATAATATGAGCTATTGGTACCAGTGTCGAGTATATTGATTATTATTCACGTCTTTAGTCTTAGTCTTTCAGTTAGTCGTTAGCATGACTTGGTGCTGATACAAGTCATGCGTCTAAGGAAATTTGGGCAGAATGTCAAAATGCTCGTAATTCACTATTATATCATTTTCACTACATTTCAGAATTTTATCTGCATTATATTACATAAAATATCAGCAAAATTATTGAATATAACACTTTAAAACACTAAAATAATGAAAAGAATATAAAAGCGCTACATGACATTTTGACATTTCTATTTTACACACTTAAAATATATTTTTACAATGTAACAGTACAAAATGTCCGATGACGCTTTGTAATATTTTTTTTATGATAATTGTCAAACATTGCCACCGAAATTTAGTATACAAACTTTTTGGTGGAAAAGTCATAGTTAATTATTAATTTACAAATAATATAATAGATTTTATGTATATATTTAATTTACAAGTTTATAAAATTATTTATTATATAAGTATATTTAATTTATTTAGGTATCAGAAATGATTTCAATAATTTATTATTGCTCCATCTTTTGGTGTTAATATAAACTACTACGGTCTTTAGTAGTTCAGGTTTTTCGCAAAGATGGCAGTAGTTAGTATGCAAAAATTGCAATGAAGGGATGTAGGGAAGTTACATGGCCCCGATCAACATTGAACGGCTAGGAACAAATCGATACCAATTAGTACTCGTATGGTATCGATACTTTTCATTCGATACTACTGCTAGGAGCACGGTGAAGATACAAAGAGGAGACGGCCTAAAGCGCTTATTACACTACACGATATTCTACACTAGGGGTGCTCTACAACAGCTAAATTGTGACACCTGTTTCACTAGTTTCAGTTTTAGCGAAATAACAGTTTCAGAAAACTGTTCCATACTGTTCCATATTTATATATATATACATAAATAATAATATTATATTGTATGTAATAATAATATTATATATATACATAAAATAAATACATGCTTAAATATATTAGACGTGGGTCGTTACGTTATTTTTAAGAAACATAACGAAACAAGTGACTTGGTCGAAGTCGCGTGTTTCAAAACTAGTGATTTTTGTAACGACTTATTTGTATACAGCTACTTTGATTGTTTGCATATTGTATGAATAGCTGCACTAACTATATACAGTTACACGCGAAACGAAAATAAATTTGTAGCTATACAGTTAAATCAATAAATTCTCTTCCTTTCATGCTTTTTTCAGGAAGAGCATTGGTCAATCGCTCGTCTCCACTGCTCCTGCACGACAATGCGCGAGCTCATACTGCACAGCAGACGGTCTCCAAGTTGCAAGAACTGGGGTTGGAAGCTCTCCGTCATCCGCCATACTCACCAGACCTTGCGCCTACAGACTACTTCTTTATCCAGAATTTGGATAACTTTTTGGCGGGAAAGAAATTCAATACCCGAGAGAGAGTACAAAATGCCTTTGAAGAATTTGTTGCCTCCCGTCCAGCTGATTTCTTTAAGAAGGGCATCAATAAACTGCCGCTACGTTGACAAAGATGCATTGATTGCATGGGGGAAAAATACATGAAATAAAATGGTTAAATTTTTTTCATACATAACGGCAATTTCATAGGTAAAGACCTAATACAGAGTGTATCAGGTTATGGGGCAACTGGTCAAAAGGGGGCTAGGCAATGGTGGTAGGAACCCATAAAAAAATTTGAACGAAAAATATTGATTCGTTTAGAAATTAGAGACATGTAGGTAAAGTTTTCAATTTCGTCATTGCTTTTTCGTATAAATCTGATTGAAATGTATAAAGTCAATGATACTTAATGCGCAACATATTCATACTTTGTTAAATATTCATTAGAAATTGAAGAAATCAATGATTACGTTCACATAAGCAAAACAAACTTCGCTTTAAAACAGCGGCCTATGAGCGTTGACCGCTTGCCGTTGTACCTACATGTCATTGAAGCGTTTGCGCAATTCTAGGTATTAATGAATGAAATTATACTGTGGAAGCTTTACATGCCTACATGTATTCTGTCTGTACATGCCTACATAATACGTAACATTTAAGGCATAGACTCTTAGACACATTTTTTTGAAATCACTATAACTTTTATGTTATATTGTTTTTTTGTCTAATGTACATTCTAATTATGATCTATGACCGTTAAACTACAACATACTCGAACAGTTGTCCCATAACCTGATACACCCTGTATAGTGGCAAAACTGCTGAGGTGTAGTGAATCTATACCAATAAATAAAATTGAAGTGTCTGTTTGTAATGTCAAAATAATAGGCTTTTTTCATGCTCACACGGTTATTTGCACAAGACCTTTGTCTAAAATACAGATTAAAAAAATTTTGTCTGTCTGTCTGTTTGTTCCGGGTAATCTTCAAAACAGCTAGACCGATTTAAAAAAATCTTTCACCAATGGAAAGCTATAATATCAGGGAGTAACCTAGGCTATATTTTAACCTGGTATTCCCACAGGAACGGGAACTACGCGGGTAAAACGACTAAAACAGAAGCGAAGCGAGGGCGGGGTGTTAGTATGATATAAAACTGCTATAAGGTGGGTGGACCATGGAAGGCCATGCTCCTTTGAAGGCCAATTGTAAAAAAGTCATAGTCTCTGTCAGGTGATGACCAATTCCTTCCACTCATATTAAGATCCATTAATCTCAATCACACAGACGCGGCGGTGAGTCATTCGCATCGCTATTTTGTTCGTAGGGTCCCTCTCTTTGTAAACTTCAGTCAAAGACGCAGAAATTATAATTTCCGCACACAGCCAAAAGTCATTTTTATGTAAATATCCTATTATTATCATATTTTTGTAACTTGTAAATTGTCATGTAAGGCTTTGTTATGACCCTAAAGTAGAAAATAATAATTTTGCTTCGATTGGAGTTAAAATATCGGTAATTTTCCTATGAAAGCCGGTGGTTCCTTGTAAGGCCAATCAAAAAAGCCAATCAATCATAACGGATGGCCTTGCTAGGGGACATAGAACAATAAACGAACAAAAGATTGAAAATAGAGATGAAGGAAAGTGCAGAACGTCAAGAAAAGGACGGCGCATGTCACGAGTGTGGAATCGAAGACATGAGGCAACTAAGGCAAGCAGATGTAGCCAAGGTCAAAAGTGGTATCACGAGGAGTGTATTAATCTCACTAAAATATCTCATATTTTTATACTCAGATTGTGATTAAATATCCAAAACTATTATTCTTTTTAGTTTATAAGTTTGTTTCAAAACTTAAGTTATTATTTTCTTATATTTTCATATTATAATCGTAGGAGTGGTTGATTTTAAATATTCCTGACAAGACTGGCGAGTGTCATTATAAGTGCGTTATAATTAGAGAAATTAGTTGTTAGTTAGTAGTTAATATCTATTATTTTATTAAATATAAAAAAGTATGTCACAATATCACATAATTATCAGTTTGGCCTTCTTAGGAACATTTCGGCCTTACAAAGAACGGACCCCTAAGAAGGCACGTCGTTAATTGGGCTGCTGACACTTGGAAAAGGCGATGTATTTGATTTTCTTTGCATTTAGTGTTAGTTAAAATACGCGGGCGCAGCCTTCTGCGAGGCAGTGATCTCGCAGAAGGAGGCAGCGGATCGCCTGCTCGTGGAGCGCAGCCTCGATGAGGCGTCCCGCCGCCGGCGACTGAGGCGGTGTAGGCGCGGGTACTTGCGCCTCATGCCGCCCTAACCGAGGCCGCGGGTGAGAGGCCGACCGCGTGAGGAAAGACCGACGTCCTCCCCGAGGGGGGGACGTCGGTCGATGGGAGGGTACCCCAAATAGGGGGTATTCCGTCGGGCCGACCACTGATGACAAGTAACCCTGCTCCGGTGGTCGGCCCAACGACGAAGGCGACATGCACGTGGTGGGTGGGTTGTGGGTGTGCGTGCTTACGGGGCGTCTGTCGCCCCGGATGGAGTGTTGCGAGAAGCACGCCGACCGCAACCCACCCCCCCAAAAAAAAGCAAGTTAATATAGAGCAAGGAAGCAATGTCGATTAATCCTTCCCAGGTACTAGGTACTACCGTAGAAAGCTGTCAATGCAGTACAATTTACAATGTCATTCATGTAGATGGAGAAAAGTGGGGCCCAAGGATACTGCTTCGTTCGATTTCTAAATGACTGCTTAGTGTAGGAGCCTACTTTCACGAACTGTTTACGCTCAATTAGATAACTCGCAAACCACTTTAGAACCAGTCTACAAATTCTCAGAATCTCCAACTTCTTAAGAAGCAGGTGCACCAAGCCGCTGTCCAATGCCTTTGCCAAATCTATGTTAAATTAAATAATCTTTTTTTTAGAAATTTATAGGCCCACTATAAAAATAGTATGAAAAAAGGAAACCATCGCTCTGGACGCCTGGTAGATGTGAAACATCGAAATTATTTTTTATAAGTATATAAAAGCATAAAAGATCAGATTACGACAGGAACTAATATAGCATAAAACATTAATTATATATTAGTAGATTATAGATTATATTACGATATATATATCATCATCATCTTACTCTTATCCCAATTACTTGGGGTCGACGCAATATGTCATCTGTTTTGACATATTGCAAAAAGTTTCGGCAATGACTTTTATGACCGGCCGCCTGCCTGACGTCAACCCTCCTTGGGAATGTAATCGTTGACCCAAATGGTACCAGATGGAGTTGGTCTGGGTCAATCTAGGGCTCTTAGTCGTCTTTTACGACACCCACGAGCAAAGCAAGGGTTGGTAGTATTCGAATTGTGTATTAATCAGTAAATAAAAATTTGGCTTAAGGTGTTAGTAATCAAGTCATAAACTCCAAAAAAACTTGTAATAAACGATTCTCTTATCAATACGTAGTTATCATATCAGTATTCCAAAACATGGTATTACTATTTTACTCATAGAGTCTCTATTTCTCGATATATCTGTGATATTATCTATGCATGTTGTGATTAACCTTGCCTTGAAATTAATATTTCATTATATTTGAATAAGTTGGTGAGTTCTTAATTTCTATTTTACCTAGTGGGCACCTAACTTAATAAAAAACTGTTACGGGCATAATACCTATGTCGAAATAAAACACCTTGAGTTTTTTTCTTTCGCCTTATGTGTCGTTGTTAGTCCGCACATAACCGCGAAATTTAAATCCACGGTATTAGGTTATGTTGTGACCATCGTTCACTTCACTATGTCTTATCTTAAATACTTAAAATAACTAATACTTCATGGTGTTGCAGCTGTTGCATTTCAATTATAAAAATCAGGTAACTTCTATGTAATTATTTCTGATATTAACGCGACTATGTTACCTATGAAATAAAACTATTTTGAAGGATTTTATCGCCTTTGAATTGTTTTTACTTGCCCGATGTTTCGAACACTTCTTCATTCATGTTCTTCTGCGACCATGACGGCCATTCACGATTTCGGACCTTATAATAGACCTAGTTAATAAAATGCCCAAAATGAATTTATTTGTAAATAAAACTGCTTTACGGATTTTATCGCGTTTGTATTTGATTTTTGTTTGCCCGAAGTTTCGAACACTTTATGGTTTATGGTCACAGCGTTTATGGTCATGACTAGGATGTCCGACATCCAACAAGTCATCGAATTGTTACTTAATTTAAAAAACTATAAACGCGATAAAATCCGTAAAATAGTTTTATTTACTCGCGTAAACATCAGAAATCATTATCAATTTGTTTTATAAATACAACCAATTTTTCTACTCTAACTTTAGTAGACGCGATATTTATATGCCAAAATCTATCGATTCGATACAATTATTACGTGCTATAACCGGCACCAAGAACAACTTCAATATCGATGTTTTCTTTCTCGTAGTGCGGGTGGTTAAGCCAAGACCCTCGTTCCTGAATGTAGGCCTCAGGACGAGTATCCCGAAGCAATAAACAGTTTTACGGTCTAACGCGGTTCGCAATTGCCTGCCCAGTCCTCAAGCCACACAATTTACCACGAGCAACAATTCCCCAGAGAAGTCTAAGGGACTGTCGCTCGTGCCCAGAATAAACAGCAGCGATCGGACACACAGGGAGGCTTCTGGCGAAGTACCCCCCACGTCATCGAGATAAATCAATTACGCATTATTATGGATAACACAAAACCTACTTATCTGAATTTGGTCAAATTGATATCGAACCACCTATAAAGTATAATATACCAAAGAAAAAAGAATTATAAAATCAATTTATTATTAGCACAATGATCGCGTATTAGGATACATACAAAGAAAAACAGTCCATTTAATTAACCCCTCCTTTTATGAAGTCAAAAAGGCTAACAAGTTCTAATTGGAGTCAAAAGAGGCGCGGGTTCACTACCTCTCCAGAATGTGAAAAGCTTTTTTTGACAGGTTATGCTCTTAATAGTACGGGATCCATGGTACATTTTTTTATTTGATTACTAAAAAGCTAATTTTTCGTGAGTAGCTTTATGTTGATGAGACGCCCAACAATATCTATACGGAAACTCTCAATTGTGGTAGGTTTCAGAGGTAGGAGGGATAGAATATGTCCATTTGGTGGTTCTAAAAAATTAATTACTAACGGCGTGATTTTTGGTATATCTCAAGATAATTATCTAAATTACCTAAAAAAATATTTGTCCTATAAATACTGTGGTTACATCACAGAGTCCCCTGCTCCTATATATGTATCGATAACGATGTCATCAAAAGTAATTACTAACAAGCTGATTTTTCTTTTCTTACTTATTTAATATTTATATAAATTAACAGTCATATTGTCCTACAAATTGCGTGGTATCCCGGTTATCCCGGTCCTACGCTCAGAAATTGTTAATACCACAATACCATTTGTCTCATTACTAACTGTAAAATGTACGGTGGATCCCGGCCTATAACGCACGCCGTCTATTCTTTTCGGGAAGAGCAAGCATTATAGTGTTTCTTATATTCGTGGTTCTCTTTGTGCTCTGTTTCGTACGCCTCCATTCGTGTTTACCAAGACATAGTGCGAGTTTGCCTGGGCCCCAGCGTTGTAAATGTATTAATACGTGTTTGTGCGCGCATGCGCAGTACAAAGCTTGTACAAAATTATTAAAGGTTTCACTTCTACCACATGCGAATTGCACACATGTTTGGTATTTTTTAATGACAGAAGTAAATTAGAAATAAAAAATATATTAAAATGTCCTTTTTTCTACTGTGGCTACTTGCATGATATTGATAAATGTTTTAAATATTCTAAACACAAGTGTATATGAAAATAGACTCTCGCTTGGCCTGCGAAATGGAACAATGTTACATAAATGTTTTATCTTATTATAATAAAAAATAGTATATCTCTCAACATCTGTGTGGTGACGGAGTAAGAATATAAATCACCACTCCCTACCTTGCCCGTGGATGTCGTAAAAGACGACTAAGGAAAAAGACGCGTCCCAATAGTGAGATGCATATGAGCTGAAATGATGATGATATCTATCAACATTGGGAAGTGACAGGTTATTTTTTCAACCCAATCTCAAGGAAGTTTAATAACGATGTTATTAAAGAACCAAATCGATGAGAGATTTGGGAGTTCAATTATACTCCAAGATGCTACTCTCTGCTCATATTGGAACAATCACTGCCATTTCGCCATCTAGGCTTTATTATTCGTACGTGCACACCATTCAAATAAGCCAGTACCTTTCAAACAAAATACTACGCCCACCTTCGGAGTATCCTGGAGTACTATATAAAACTATTTTACGGATTCTATCGCGTTTGTATTTGATTTTTTATTGCCCGACGTTTCGAAAACTTTGCAGCATTCATGAACACAAACGCGATAAAATCCGTAAAGTAGATTTATTTACAACTAGCAACTCACCCTCGCTTCACTTCGGTTTCAGTCGCCTTACCCGCGTAGTTTCCGTTCCCTAAGCCTATGTTACTCCCTGGCTTTCCATTGATGAAAGAATTTTTCAATTCGGTTCGGTGGTTTAAGCGCAAAAACGTAATAAACAAACAAACAAACTTACTTTCACATTTATAATATTAGTAAGGATATTCCACTTGTCTCAAAAATAATTTTAGAAATCGTATTCTCTGTCACCTAACCACCAATCCACAATCTCAGAATAGGTTGCAAATAATGTTTTTAATTTTTATTTTATATTGTATCAGCCCAGTTATTAATTACTGCTGTTTATTATTTGCAGTAGTAATTATAACTAATTGATATTTGTATCATCTCAAATTGTCATGTCATGGAACTCTGTAATTGGCACTGCTTATTGTAAATACAAACCGCTGAGTCTGCTTGCATGTTCATTTGTGAAACTATGTGTGTTAAAAAGCTGTTCAGTTTCCTTAGATAAATAAGTTGATCCTTATCCGAATCCTTAGATAAATACACACGGTATTATGTACGGTACGGTATGTACTTACACAAGTTTTCATTCATTTGTTTAGTTCGACTCATTAAATCATGGTTTTATAATGCTTACGTCCATTACCCTTTCCTTAAATCACCAGCGAGAAGGATACACAAAAATGAGTTTGAATATTCAATTTTCTAGCATAAAATCGTCATCTCAGCTCACGCTTGTTGTTGGGCCTAGCCTCCTCGACAATATAAGGCAAATTGATCTACTATATCACGTTTGTCAAACGTGTTGGTATAGAATTTTATTTGGATACCCAAAACATGGATATTCTCTTCTTTACGAAACCCACGAAGGTCTAGCTTATCAGTTCATATCATAAAATCTATTGTTTTATGTTTCAGGCGTAACGATGTGTATTTTATTCATATATAATGGTACCTATGATGAGCAGAGTGACTACAAAATGATATTGATATCCAATAGAGATGAACATTATGATCGGCCTACACAAAACATGACAATTTGGAGCAGG
Source organism: Lymantria dispar (assembly GCA_032191425.1). Taxonomy (NCBI): domain Eukaryota; kingdom Metazoa; phylum Arthropoda; class Insecta; order Lepidoptera; family Erebidae; genus Lymantria; species Lymantria dispar. The sequence goes on along the minus strand of CM063460.1, from coordinate 8,907,011 downwards.
GACCCCGTCATAGTTGCAGGTTCTGTTATCAACTGCATATTTCGCTTGCGTCCTTAAGTTGTGATATAGGAAGCACACAGTAAGATTACGCGCGATTACGTATTAAATTAAGTTAGGGAAGAATGGTAATTAACTTCAGACTACACAGATGTCATGTGTGCATAAGTCCCTTGCAATACAAGGATTATTACCTTAGAGCAGGGTAGGTATGTCTTTTAAAAATGGGGATTGCGTCATTTACTTCAGAATTTAGCGGTTTTAGATAGACTTCTGACTGTAACTGCTTTTCAATAATGGTCTGTGTAATACTTATAGCACTTACTTAGAGATCGAGTTCAGAAGCCCGTTCTCATGCACCAACAGCCCCTAAATTTTAAGTAAGGCAAAATATATATGTATAAAATAACAATGATATGTACTTAGTATTTATATAGCGTTAACATGTAACTAAACAAAATTTCATTTTACATCAACTAACATTAAAAAAATAATTACACACAAATGTTATGCGTCATTTATGTTGACTTAGATGTTACCCAAAATTTATGACCTTAATTTTCTTTGTAATGAACGGCACCTCGATCTTACGTTACGTGCTATGACATGTCCTTCTTTAAACGAGGTTTAAGAAGAGTATTTTCTTCACGGTAGGCAACGGCCTGGCTGGGCCCCTGGTATTGCAAAGGTCCATGTGCGGTAGTATCACTTATCACAGGTGTGCTGCCTGCTCGTTTGCGACCATCGGCATGAAAAAAAAAACTTTAAACATACATGTTGAATGGTGACGATACCAATCCATAATTGATATTGTGTCGTTTATAAATTACCTTAGGTCTTAGCTAAAATTTTGATATTCTGAGTATAAGATTACAAATAGGTACATATATTGTATAAGCACATCATATATTGTATAACCCCATTTTTTGCGAAACTGTCGTAAGGATTATAGCGATAATACGACTAAGGGACATAAGCAAGGTAACATCACATAGCGTTGACTATAAAAAGTACCCGAAAGGGTAAAGCAGCGAACGGGCCATCGATGACAACGATCGAGTACCGGTGGCCCGCCCACACAGCGTAAGAGAGGTACAAGTATGTGTACAGCAGTCGCCCCGAACATATCGGGCGGGGTACTATTCCAGAGTCTGTCCGTAAAAAAGAGTAGATCACTGTGATCGTGTGACGGAATAAGCAATCCGTGTAGCAATTACATGCCATAATAGGCCAACAAACCTAACCTACCTATTGTAAAGTATTTACATACTTAACAGTGGGTCATCCGTGACCAACTGACATCTATAGCAGAGTAGCGTCTATACCAAGAAAAAAATATCTTAAAGAAAATATCCTTTCGATAGATCGAACTGACAATATTGCGCCTCATTACCAATTAGCACTGCTATGTAAGTATTACGTTATGATGTCGCTCAAGGTTTTAGCGAGAAATAAGACAAAAACGTGTGAAAATACACGGCAATTTATAGGCCCTATACACATCTGCTGTTGCTTCAGCCGTGTTTTGTTCTATTTTGGACTAAGGCAAAGTAATAGGATGAACACTGTTCTCAATATCAGGCACCCAATTACGCTGTGCTGTTAATTGTTAATGACAATCGGTCAAGGCTGTACTGAAAAGGTGATCATTGATCGGGGCAAACGGCATTTCGGGACTTTAATTATTTTTTCATATTAAGCTTTTTAAGGCACCCATGTGGCGACGGGTTGAGAATACATGTGTCACCACCCCTTACTTGCCCGTGGCAGTTGTAAAATTCGGCTGAGGGTTCACCAGGAGAGCAGGGCAGCAGTTCTCTCCTGGGAAACGTAAAACATCTATACTGCAATCGCCAACCCGCCAGCCAAGATAGAAGCCAAGAATATCCCCTTTTAAAAATGGCGTACAACAAAAAAATGGCCCCCAGTCACGGCGGCTCCGGTACTCTACGGAATCATTTTGGTGGCGGGCCCAGTAGTGGTGGAGCGGGGGGTGCGAGGAATCTCCGGCAGCGATCCGGCTACCAACAAAAACGACCCTCGGTCCTGGTAACACACAACATTCGGACACTCAGGACTGACGAGAGGGTCATCGAGCTGGAAGAGGAATTGAGCAAAATCCGCTGGGACATTGTAGGATTATCAGAAGTGCGAAGAGAGGGCGAGGGCACGATAATCCTCCAGTCTGGAAACTTGCTCTTCTACCGAGAGGGCGATCACCCGTCCCAAGGTGGTATAGGGTTTATCGTTCGTAGGTCTCTCGTAGACAACGTGGAGAGGATCGAGAGTGTGTCGACAAGGGTAGCGTACCTTATACTCAGAATTATCAAGAGGTATTCGCTGAAGGTATACCTATATAAGGTCGGTGCGTATACCTATATAAGGTATACGCACCGACCTCGACATACTCCGACGACGAGGTGGAGGCATTTTACGAGGACATCTCGAAAGCCATACACGCGTCCAAAACCCACTTCACGGTGGTTATGGGAGACTTTAACACGAAACTAGGCAAAGGGAGTGATGATGAGTTGAGAGTGGGGAAACATGGATATGGACAGAGAAACCAGAGGGTGGCCCCTCTGGTTTCTCTGTCCATCTGGAAACTGGCTGATTTTCTGGAGAAGGAAAGCTTCTTTATGATGAATTCCTTCTTCAGGAAGCAGCCACAAAGGAAATGGACCTGAATTAGCGCCGATGGTTCAACAAAAAACGAGATAGACTTCATCTTGTCAAACAAACGACAGATATTTAATGATGTCTCAGTGATCAGCAGGATTAAAACTGGGAGCAATCACCGAATCGTACGAGCCACATTGAATATCCATACAAAAGTCTAGCGGTCACGCTTGATGAAGTCTACACTCCGACCTACATCTGTCCAATACCAGAACCTCGAAAGCTTTCAACTCGAACTACACAATCGCTTCCAATGTCTGGACGAGTAACGGTCTTGTGCCTCTTGCATCCAACGGTTCCCTCCTACTTTTAAGATGTCGTCAGTTCATCATGACTGCACAGATGCCGTAGTGGTTAAGATACCGACCTACAGTGCCAGTGTCGTGGGTTCGAATCCTACGCAAGACAACACTTTGTGTGATCCCCAAATTATTGTTCTGAGTCTGGGTGCAATTTGTGTTCGTTAATAACATGATTGTAAAGTCCCCCGTAACACAAGGATTATTTCCTTAATTAATGCAGGGCGATGTCTTATATAAAAAAAAAATCTAGTAGAGGGTGATCGTGATCTGCTTCGTCTGAAATACGAAGTAAATAAACGATTTTAATTCACCATCGTCATCCTTGCCCGTGGCTGGCATAAAATAAGACTAAGGAGAAGCGTGAGTAGGAACACTCGGCATAAAGCCAATGGATAGAAGGTCGATTTTCCTTCCTTTGTGGAGGAGACGCGAGCAGTTATACTTATATAAACTGAGATGATGCTGACTTATAAATGATAGTCTCAATATATAGATGATTTGATTTCAGGTCGTGACCTGCAGGCTAAAGACGATAGTACCTGGTTGGCTGTGTCACCCACTTATAAAAAAATTGGAGTTTTACTCAACTTACCTGGTGTTACCAAAGAAAATGCGTTGAGTAAGACACCCAATAAAATATTTTACTATGCCGTTAATTCAAAAGTTACTCAAAATCTTAGAATAATAACGTATAGAAGGTAAGTTCACGCACAAAAAGTGAAGCATTTCAATTGGAGCCTAATGGAGCTTACGCCAGAACCGTTCCGTAATGTACAAGTCATTGTACTGCACGTACGTACGCAACTCTTAAAAGTAAATAGGTAATTATGACGGTTTGTGCATTCAAATGGTGTCATAACACATTTGAAAAACTTCAAAAGATTTTTAACATTACTTTTAAAAGTATTTCGACGATTTATGTTAACAAAAACAAAATTTGATTTCAAAATTTGTATAGTGGTGTGCGTGTGTATGTGTGTAATCGTCTGCACGCCATTAGTATTTTTAGATTCATATTTAGAACGTTCGAAGTATTGACACTATCCTTCTATACGTTATTATACTAAGCTCAAAAAAATTGTTTTAATACATTCTTTATTTTCAGGTAGAGGAAAAATTGTAGCTAATTACGTTAAAAACGATAATTCCATCCAAAAATATGTTAAAAACATAAAAAGTTATTCGAAAGACTGCAACGGCTATGTTTTCGTATCTGTTGAATTTAGGTAAGTTGGGTATAAGTAAGTGGTAGTAGTTAACTTCTGATTTAGTTACCAGGGGGAATGTCGAGGTTCGTGAGCTATATTTAGCACTCACCATCACTGATTGCCCGCTCTGCACCAAAAGCAATAAAAAGAAGTCCGTTAGAAAATGACTTAATATTGTAAATACTCACTTGACAAATAAAATGTATCTTTTTTTTTTACTTTAACTGGCTTGTAACTATAAACAGAAAGAATAGCAAGGATTGATTTAAAAAACAAAGTTCAATGTTTTATTATGAACTAGCAACCCGCCCTCGCTTCGCTTCGGTTCTAGTCGCCTTACCCGCGTAGTTCCCGTTCCCGTGGGAATACCGGAATAAAATCTAGCCTCTATTACTCCCTAATATTACAGCTTTCCATTGGTGAAAGAATTTTTGAATTCGGTGCGGTCGTTTAAGCGTGAAAGCGTAACAAACAAACATACTTTCGTATTTATAATATTAGTAAGGATACCTTAATATTACGAACCTCAATTTAACGACTTCCTCGATTTAACAAAGTTTTTCTAATCCCCTTGAATTGTCCATAAGAGTCAGTGTAAATAATACCTTTACATTACAAATTTTTTTACGAACATCCTCTTTATAACGAATTTTCAACTATCAAAAAAAGTGTAAATACCTCTATATGACCCTTAGTCCCATAGTATGTGATTCAGTCGCGACAGGTTCCGACACGTTTTTTTTTTTGTAAAACAATTGAAGTCGTTTGATGGGAAATAATGTAAATAGTGCTCATCACTATTGTTGAAGATTCTAGTTGCTGAATGCAAAAATGTTGAGGTGATCAAAACTATTTCTTGGCCTCTTTATAAAAAATTTTAGACCCACCTTACCTCAATATAACAAACCTCAGTTTAACGAATTTCTTGATATAACGAATATTTACGAGTTCCCGTCGGATTTGTTATATTAAGATTGCACTGTATATCTAGACGACGTTTAAAACTAAGAGAGCCCGCACACATACAATTGCAAGTTGGACGACTATCGTACAACTAAATTGCGCGCTCTTACAATTTAGTTGGCCAACTTTATTTAATTGGTTACACGCCGCAGACTTAGAGCGGCCGCAGACATATAATTGTAAGTTGGCTGACTAAATCGCAAGTAGGTGTATTAGGCGTTGTTACTTATGCTAGCCCGCACATTGTCTCCAACTAGATCGTCCAACTAATTAATTGGACACCGATCATATCAGAATCATGATTCCCTTTCGATTAAAAAGTTGGCCAACTATCGGCCAACTGCTTATTAGCACGGTTATCCTATGCAAGTTCGCACACTATCCACTTTAGTTGGACAGTTGCACGGCAAGATTCAAGATGACCACACGCGTGCGCGTGATTTCCCCACCCTCGCATCTTCATCGACGGATACGATGTCTGTCTCGTGATCACTTGTTGCAAACGAAAAAGTAGAAGAGCTCATAAAGGAAGTTCAAAAAAGGCCAGTGTTGTACAAAAAAAAACTTGAAACAATTTGTCAGGGTAATATCTGAGTTCATAATGCAATGTATGATGCTTCCCATATTGTAATCTGTTACTTAATATGAGATGCACCCAAGATGTTCTCTTTTATTTTCGTCTTCTTTTTATTCATAGAGCAATTAAAAGGTTTTTTACCCGCATTTTCACACACACGCATCGCAATACTGGCACCGACTAAATCGGTTAAGTCTGCGGCGTGTAACCAATAAAATAAAGTTGGCCAACTAAATTGTAAGAGCACGCAATTTAGTTGTACGATAGTCGTCCAACTTGCAATTGTATGTGTGCGGGCTCTCTTAACCGATTTAGTCGGTGCCAGTATTGCCAGCGCGGTGCATGTGCGTGAAAATGCGGGCAAAATACCTTTTAATTGCTCTATTAATAAAAAGAAGACGAAAACAAAAGAGAACATTTTGGGTGCATCCCATATTAAGTAACAGATTACAATATGGGAAGCATCATACATTGTATTATTAACTCAGATATTACCCTGACAAATTGTTTCAAGTCTTTTTTGTACAACCCTGGCCTTTTTTGAACTTCCTCTATGAGCTCTTCTACTTTTTCGTTTGCAACAAGTGATCACTAAACAGACATCGTACCCGTCGATGAAGATGCGAGCGTGGGAAAACCACGCGCACGCGTGTGGTCACCTTGAATCTTGCCGTGCAACTGTCCAACTAAGTTGGATAGTGTGCGAACTTGCATAGGATAACCGTGCTAACAAGCAGTTGACCGATAGTTGGACAACTTTTTAATCGGAAGGTAATCGTGATTCTGATACGATCGGTGTCCAATTAATTAGTTGGACGATTTAGTTGGAGACGATGTGCGGGCTAGCATAAGTAACTACGCCTAATACACCTACTTGCGATTTAGTCGGCCAACTTACAATTGTATGTCTGCTGCCGCACTAAAACTAGTTCATGTTTTGCAGTGCTATCGATGTAAGGGCATTTTCATACAGCAATTCCAATAACCGGTTGACAACCCACAACGATGCTTACCTTGGCTTCAGCAATAGTCTACCACATACACCTCTTAAGAAAGCAAAAGCGGGTCAAACAAAATTAGAAGAAATCTGCAATAAATATAATAAAGAAAGTATGGAAAAGTGTCTTGTGGAAAATTTAATTGAACTGTTGAAATCTGAAGAATGGTAGGTAACTTGTCTCTCATCAATTTAATATCCGACACGTGTCTGTGTAGTAAAGGAGTAAGAATATAATTTACAACCCACATCTTGGCTTTGAGTATCCTAAAAGACGACTAAGGGATATAATTCGCATATAACATCTATGCAAGAGATGAAAAACTCGTAATGAAACCTTATTGCACAGATGGCGTAGTGGTTAAGATACAACCTACGATGCCAGTGTCATGGATTCGTATCCCCACGCAGGACAACCCTTTGTGCGTTCCACAAATTGTTGTTCTGAGTCTGGATGTAATTTGTGTCCGTTAAATATGTTTGTGAAGTCCCCCGCAATGCAAGAATTATTTTCTTAGTGCAGGGTGTTTCTGTAAAAATAAAAAAAAAAATATACCAACATGTCTAACCAGCGTGGTATAGTAGATTAATTTCACTCCTATTGTGGAGTAGACTCGTGCCCAGCAGTGGGACATTAATTAGCTATGATGATCCGACGCATAGCGTTGCGTAATTCGAATCATTTAATTCCAATAACTCGAATAAGACTATTGACTCGTTCATTCGAATCGCGGTTGACCGAAACCGAATCAATTCGTTAACTCGTGTCATACTCGTAGGCACTCGTAGCGCGGGCGGCCGCGGTGGCGCGACGCGGCGATCAGTCGACTCAGTTTGATAGGACATTCGTTGATTCGTTTTCTATTCGTTGATTCGTTTTCTGTCCCTCGCGCGATTTAATGTTTTCTTGCTTTTGTTGACTGCTCGTTTACGTAATTAAAAATCATCATCATCATCATCATCGCAGCCCACATACGTCCCACTGTTGGGCTCGGGCCTCCTCCACAATGGGAGGGAATTTGACCTACTATACCATGCTGGTCAGACATGTTGGTATAGGGTTTCATTTCGAGTTTTCCTTCTCTTGCACAGATGTTATGTGCACATTATATCCCATAGTCGTCTTATACGACATCCACGGGCAAGATAGGGAGTGGTGAATTGTATTCTTACTCCGTCACCACACGGACAGAATTAAAAATAATAGTTATTAATTATGAGTATACCCGAGACGTATAAAAACGTATTTATTTTTAAGTTGATTTATCGGGTAATTACTAATTAGAATCAGACTTGATTTAAAAAGTATTTTTTGAATATGATTTTATTATTACTTTTTGTTATTTAGTATGCTGATTTTAATCATAATAATAAAAGAGTATTGTCATTACCTACGTGTTTAAAAGTCAATATACCCAATATAAGTCCCTTTCCGTAACCAAATACCGAGCACACTGCTGTAACTCAAAATCTCGACTCATTGATAATGAAAACCGATCTGCAAAAAAAACTCGCTCGAATAATAATGTAAACGAATTATAACTCGCCAACTCGGCTTCACAGGCGGATGACTTGACATACGAGTACGAATTTCATTATATTATGCCGACGCGACGAATGTGACGATTCGAATCAATTCAAATTGCGATTCGAATCAATAGTAGTTTTAATTCGTTTGATTCGAATTGAAAAAAAAGCAATTCGTCTCATCGCTACCGACGCACTTATTTTTTTTTTACAACGGAAACGTGAATACGTTTTTACCCAACTTTAATAATTCGATTTCTATACTTGCCACGATATGAAACATTTTGAATTATAATATGTCATCATAATCCGGCTCTGATCCCAATTACTTGGGCTGGACTCAATATGTACTCTTCATTCATAAGACATGTTGCAAAAGTTTTGACATTAGGTTTATAACCAGCCGCCTGGTTACCCATCTGTAGGGATGAAACTATACCATTCCGGTACCGGTATTTTAATCGAAACTGTATCGGTACATAACCAGTATCGATTGAAAAGTATCGATACATACTGGTATCGAATCGTTTTTGAAGTATCGAGTACTTTTCATAGCGCTTATCAGATACATTTATTGGGATTGTGTAGGAATTGAACATCGTAATTTGGTTAAAAAAAGCTCAACACGGGAACCCCGCAATGAACAAAGGTAAATCGAGCTTTCCGCCCAATGCCGTTACGATAACTGCCAATTCGATATCATTCTTTTCATTCGATACTAGTAAGTAGTATGCTACCAAATGTTAGTGTTATATAATACTAGTTGTAGTATCGAATAGAGAGTATCGATACCATATAAGTTCTCGTTAGTATCGAGTCATCCCTACCCCATCTGTAGAATGTAAGGCGACGTGCGGGAGTTTTTTGCGGGAATCTGAAGTGTCATGTGGTGTTCTTGTATTATATTCAATATCTTAGTGTTTTAACGTGTTATATTAAATAATTTTGATAGCATTTTATGTAATATATAGTGGCAAAACTGCTGAGGTGTAGTGAATATGATATAAAATTGCTATACATACCTTTTTGTTTCCACCAAAATTCTCAGAAGATGCCCTTAACAGTGGCCATTACACTGTTGAGGGCGACACTTTGACTTACTGACAGACCATTACTGACTTGAAGAAACTAAGAACTTGAAAAGATAAATATAACTCCACACTGGCAAAAATGGCTCGTATTTGTAGCTGATTGCCAAGACAAAAAAGAAGAAGAAGAAGGCGACGTGCGGGAGTTTTTGGCGGGAATCTGAAGTGTTATGTGGTGTTCTTGTTTTATATTCAATATCTTAGTGTTTTAACGTGTTATATTAAATAATTTTGATGGCATTTTATGTAATATATAGTGGCAAAACTGCTGAGGTGTAGTGAATATGATATAAAATTGCTATACATACCTTTTTGTTTCGGACCTGACGCTGCCGGCTATCGCTAGGGCGATGGTCGACAGCGTCAGGAATTGGGACGCGGTCGCAGCCTTCTGCGAGACAGTGATCTCGCGGAAGGAGGTGGCGGATCGCCTGCGTGAGGAGCGCAGCCTCGATGAGGAGGTCCGCCGCCGGCGACTGGGGCGGCGCAGGCGCAACTATCTGCGCCTCATGCCGCCTTAGCCGAGGCCGCGGGTGACGTGACCGGGGATTAGTCCGTCACCCGCCGAGGGGCCGACCGCGTGAGGAAAGACCGACGTCCTCCCCGAGGGGGGGACGTCGGTCGATGGGAGGGTACCCCAAGGTCGGCCCGACGGAATACCCCCTGTATTCCGTCGGGCCGACCACTGACGACAAGTTAACGCTGCTCCAGTGGTCGGCCCAACGACGAAGGCGACGTGGTTTTCGGGTGGGTCGCGGGAGTTGCGTGCTTAAGCCCCTCTGTCGCCCCGGACGGAGTGGTGCGGAGGCGCGCCGACCGCGGCCCACCCACAAAAAAAAAAAAAAAAATACATACCTTTTTGTTTCCACCAAAATTCTCAGAAGATACCCTTAACAGTGGCCATTACACTGTTGAGGGCGACACTTTGACTTACTGACAGACCATTACTGACATGAAGAAACTGAGAACTTGAAAAGATAATTATAACTCGACACTGGCAAAAATGGCTCGTATTTGTAGCTGATTGCCAAGACAAAGAAGAAGAAGGCGACGTGCCACGGTGGGTCATGAGGCCGCGCTCCGCCCTTCCATCGGCCCGGGCGGAGCCGGGCTGCGGGTGCGCCGGCCATGGCCCACACCTAAAAAAAGGCCCGAGGCGAAAAGTAGGACGTATATAAGCCGTACGACCGACCGCGACCGCCGACGTATTTAAAATAAAAACCGAACATACCGGTTTGTTTATAAATTAAGAATTCATTTTCAATTCATTTCAAAAAGCACTTTTATAATACAGTAAATTATTTATATATAATTTTGCAGCCATCTTCCCGATGAAGAATTGCAGGCCCGTAAACCAAACATGTACAAGGAGCTTAGTTCTATTTATGTCCGCATACCGAAAGTACGGTATGGCACAAGGTTTGTATTCTTAATCAATTCATTATATCACCATATTATGATGCCACTATTAGCCACTGCTTTAGCCCTAAAAGTGGGAGTAATACAGTTTATGATAAAATATGAAACTATCTGTTATCATCCATGAAACATCCACAGGCGAGGGTAAACCTGATCGTTAGCGAGGCGTAAACAGGCCGCGGTGAAGCAACGCCACACTTTAAATCTGATCATTGGCGTGGTGTAAGCAGGCCGGCGACGTAACGCCATCCTAGTACATAGAATACATAGTTATGATCTAATATTTCCAAAATTCTTAATGGTGAGATATTAAAAAAATGTAAGTGTTTTATTAATGATTTGATATTTTCCAGGACACATACAATTATAATTCTTACCAAAAAAGGCCATCTAAAAATAACAGAATTAACGCAGCAAATGCCTATAAATCCTATAGATCCAATATGGGAGAAAAGTGAATTTAATTATGTAGTTTAGTTCAAATGAATTACGTAAGTTTATGTGATAAAAATACTGTATTTTAAATAAAGTAGATAATATTTATTAATCTTTTTTATTCAGATAACCAATACTTTATTATATCAAGAGTCAACAATAAAACATTATATACATTACAAAGACCAATTCTGGATTTTAAACAATTCCGGCAATGAAAACTGAACATCTTGCTCTAAAACACAAGCCAAGAACTTTGGAACATTTAACAATGTACCTGATAGAATATAAGGAAACTTATTTACTTTTGCTTCTACATAAGTGAACATAAGTCTCTTACTTATAAAGTCTCCACTCAGAGATATATTTCCTACCTCAACATAGTCTTGAGATGACATAGAATACATTTCAACAACAACCCGAAGTGATTCCCAAAAATGCAATTTATCAGCTGAAATAATGCTTAAACGAAAGTGGTAACCAAGGTTACCGTATATTTCTTTTAGTGTTACAATTAACTCTTCAAGCATCTGGTCCAATTCACTGGCAGTTTTTACAACACAAAATGTTTCAATTACTGAAGATTGACTAACATGGAATAAACTGTCTTCATCTGATGGTGCGGGTATATACTGTCTACCCATGGTAAAATATTTTAAAGGTAACACTTTTGCATACAATACATTCTTTGCATGATATGCTAAATAAGAAAATAAAGAACCTCCTCCGGTTAAATGCAAACGGCTGTCAACATCAATGGTTGTGTTCTCATCATTATGGTGTAAAATAAATGTAGCATCTTTGTTGGTATGATCAGTCCCACAACCTTCTACAATCAAACTCTTAACAAAATCGGGATTAGAAAATTGCACAAACTTTTTTTGTCGCAATAATTTAGAAAAATAAAATTTAGCACCCAGCTCAAATATGGCAGCATCGCCTTTCAAATAATAGTTTAAATTATTTTTAAAATCTATAACATTTAATTCTCTTCCTATTTGTAGATGATCTTTCTTAAAATTTGGTGGGAATAAATGTGTGTACAGTACTTTATTCTCTTTATCTGGTGTTTTATTATGTAAGCTATTCGGTAGTTTCAACACTTCTATCGTGGCAGCTTCTTCAGCTGACCACAGAGGTGTTTTAAGTTTTTTTATATTATCTTTCAATAAATCACTCTGTATTTTAAGTTTTTTAGTAGTATCACCATCTGGTTCACTTTTAATCAAATTGTTTAATTCATTTGAAATTTCTTGTTTACGCTTAGCATACTCAGCTTTTTTTGCATTAAGTTCAATATAAACTTGCCAGATATTTTCAATTTTTCTCAAATCAATATTAGTGTTTCTCCTTAATAATTCATTCTGTAATAATTCCCTTTTCTGTATTCTTTCTGGAAAATCAATATGTGGAATCACATACACAAAATGTTCCGTAGCCTTCGCACCACTTACAAATAAAGCAGAATATCTCACTGATGAAATCTTAATATCCCGTACTTTGCCTAATATACTAGTAAAAGTTCTATATATCATCTTGATTGATTTTTTTCTTCTTATTTGGACTAATATCGTCTATAATAGCATCACCATCATCATCTGTTGGTTTCTCCGAGTTCTGTGTAGCTATTTTCCGTTTATTAGGCAATTTGAAGTTACCATGGCCTGCTGCACGCTCCGATTCTTCTATGCTGTAAGGCTCTAATTCTAATGCCTTCAATCTTCGTTTATGAACTTTTGTTTTAAAATGTTCATTTAGTGCCTTCTCATCTATAAAATATCGAGCGCAATGCAAGCAGTAATGTTGTGCTGCACCAGGCAGATCTAAGTCCACATCTTGATTCAGCAGCTTATCGGAGGTTCCTTAAAAACAAATTAGCATTAACAAGCTTATTAATTTAAAATGTTATTTTGGTATCCTAGGTTTAGAGAAATGACACAATCATACTATACAACCGTTGTTTATATTCTGTGCAATAACTGACGCTGATATAATGTGCATTATAATGTTTACTTTAGTGCAAACTCAACAAAATAATAGTATAAAGGAGCATATAAAGCTAACTTAAGAAACATATTATCTAGCATACATTACAATACCAAATATTGATTGGCTTTCCATTCATGGGAACCTACGCGGTATTGCTACATATTTCATATTTTGGTTTACGTAGATATTACGATAGGGTCAGTTATTTGATGGACTTTCACGACCGTGCAACCAAGGAAAGCTAATTAAACAAATAATACACTATAGATATAAAAAATTCTTGAATTCTATTGTGATAAAAGATATGAGATGATAGCACTACATAACCTATAAATAGTGCACACATGTGTGGTTCGCTGTATCTACATTTATTATGTGTAAATACCTTCTTTGAGATCCTCGTCAATCTGATCAAGATCCTTCTTCCTATTTCTTACTCTCCACCGTTTCTTCAAATGAGTGTCGCCACTGTGATACTTTTTTCGTTTGTATGTCATAATAGCAGCAATACATAAACAAAATAAAATTTGATTTTGCACAGAGTACTAAAGTTGTGCGACGATAGCCTACTGTATCGGCAAAAAAAATATCGATATTATTATCGACTACAGTTGTTTTTGGTGGTGTATTAAGTTCATATCTTTCGAATATATTTATGAATTGACTTGATTGATTTAACAACTCTTAAAAAAATGAGCAATATGAGTAGCAAAAGTACATACGAGCGCGAGACGACTCACACAGCTGATATATCAGAATTTAACTTCTTGTCGATAGAAATATCGATATATGCAAAGGAAATTGAATTTAAATTTTGACATTTAAAATATGTTGGTGCTTTATTAGGGTGAAATAAACGAGAATCCAATTCACCAACCCTTATCTTGCCTGTGGGTGTCGTAAAAGATGACTAAGGCATTAAATATGCATTTAGATGTATTATATAAGAGAAGGAAGTCTGACCAACGTGGTATGGTAGATCAATTTCCGTCCCATTATGGAGAGCCGAGCCCAGCAGTGGGGCGTATATGAGCTGTGACGATGATGAAAATATAAAAATAATACTAAATTTACTTTACGTGGAGATCATTAATCCTTTTATGCACACCCAAGTCTATATTATTTTCTTCACTAATGATTACCCCTTTTTTCCACATGTTTACATTTATAAATTATCATTTGACTTAGTCACTGTCCATCGATAGACCAAATCCATCGCATTCAGCAGTGCCATAGCCACACTGTTACCTTCTGAGATCTTTGATGAAAATGAAAACATATGTATATGTTGTCAAACTATTATAACAATTTCACTGAACCCTTTTTTTTTGGGTGGATCGCGGTCGGCGCACTCCTCGCACCACTCCGTTCGTTGCAACAGAGGAGCGTAAGCACGCACACCCGCAACCCACCCGAACACCACGTCGCTTTCGTCGTTGGGCCGACCACCGGAGCAGGGTTACTTGTCATCAGTGGTCGGCCCGACTGAATACCCCCTAGTGGGGTACCCTCCCATCGACCGTTTTTTGTGTGTGTTCAAGGGGATTCGAGAATGGTTTAGATTCACAATTGGACCCGGTAGGTGGCGCTACTGTCGATTCCAAGCATTTCTTTTCTTTGAACAGAACGTCTGTTGGGTCAATTAGTTTTATGTATGACGTTAAAACAAGATATTGAATCTAATGCAACACCACCTCTTGACACTTTCAACCGGGTTGAGAGCCATCATCACTCATCCCCATAGTCCGGACTAAGCTGCGAAAGCCATCTGCACTTAACAGCTAAAAAATTACACGTTCACATTAAAAAGTCATAAAGCGTAGTTGTATTCCTTAACTAACGCCACCAATTTTAAGATAGTATACTTTGGTCTGGACTTCATACGACATTCTTTATAATCGTCTATCTGGAAACCATTTCTTCAAGCTTCCAGTCACTATAATATTATTAGAATCTTACAAGAGCGTTGCCAAGGGGGCAACTGCCCCAAGAGATCGAATGTAGCTAACCGCAAAGCGACCAATTTGACTGTACCAGGTGTTCACATTTTGACGTGACAACGTCTTATAATTCGATGGAGCCGGCTGCACACATGAAAAAACATGACGTATGCGGCGTTACCTCGCTCTGAGGCGTTCCATTTAAGCCTTGCAAAATATCTATCAAATAAATAAAATTATCTTTTGAAATATGAAACCATTCCATCAGTATTTTCTTATGACGTTGTCACGTTCAACTATCGTCAGTAAACCGACTTTACAGACAACCGATTTTTTTATCCTCCATATTATTGCCCCCCCTTTAGTCATAAGCTGGTGACGCCCTTGGAGTCTTTTTTTTTTATCTTTATTTATTTACGAGCTTTTAGCCTCAAGGCCATGCCAGCTCCATCATAACCTAACTTTACGCCTTATATCACCTTAGATTACTCTTATTTACTAACTCATAAACTAAAATGGCTTCATCAGAGAGGTTTTGATAAGATAGTTAAGAATACTCCAAGATTTTTCACACTTATCTCAAAATTTTGTACTAACGATTTCCTTAAACTTTTGGTTTGGACACATTCCACCAACAGGTGATGGACCCCTTGGAATCATAGATACAAGTTTTTTTTTTATTGCAAACAGTGCACCTGAGCATAAGTGTTGCTGCCACTCATATACCTTTGCAAGGTCGCTGCCTACCGTGAAGGGAGTGTGAATGCGTGTTATTACACGCATTCACACTCCCACGATGCTCTGTGTAAGCTATTGATTTAGTATTATTGCATGATGACTGATTTGCGTGACGCAACAAATGTTCAGTCTATATCATTAAAATTATTTAAAAATAAGATACATAAATTTATTAATTTCTCTAATAATGATTGACGACATAATTAAAAAAATATGATAAAGCTTTTTTTTCTATTACATAGTTGCTAATTTCCATTGTAATCATGTTTAATATAATTTCAGTTGTATAATCTGTTGTGTGCGGACACCATTATATACATATAGTTATATGTTACATGTATTTAAGCGAAAGTGGTGACCACAACTTGTTCATACTAATGTAATATATTCAACTACTGCACATACACAAAGTATATTACAATAAATTTTATCTAATTATTTAGTTGTAGGATTGTAACGAGTTATATAGTTTCACATGTCCGAAAGGTGGCTTCGGAAACCTTATTAGGTTTAGTGATACTAAAGGCATCATCAAAACCGACTACGCGGGTGTAGACGGACAACTATCAACAGTGTAGTCCTATCACCAAAGTTATATTTACTTGACATTATCTGTGAAGAGTTATTCCTTCCCGCAACAACAGCACACTTCATACAGGTTCCACTACAAAGCTTGTACAATAGGAGGGAAAATCGACCATGTCGTGGTATACCGCGCCGATCCGACAGGATGATCAAATTAGTTTTCTTCTCTTACATAGATACATCTATATACTTTAATTGTCTTTTACGAAAACTATGGGCAAAAAGTGTATGGTGAATAGAATTCTTTCTCCTTCAACACACTGGAAGTAAAAAATAATAGTATTGAAGAAAAACATAAAATTTAATTTACTCATTTAATTATAATCTTACAATAAAATTCAGGGAAACAGTATCATACATGAATAAATACAATGCTAATAATAAACAATAAACTTTCTTTCTGTATTACACTTGCAATTTCTTTTTATGAAAGAATGAATGTAAAAGAAAATTAATAGCAATCGATTATTTTAAAATGAATTTATTGCTCATAGTTAACGATAGGAATGATTTGAATGAATCATTTAAACATTATTATAATATTTGCAACTCGCAACCGTGTTATATGTTGTAACAAATAACTGCTACCTTACCAGCGTACTCCGGCAACCGTATCGTGCCATTAATAAAAATATTCTCTACAAATGAAATATAGATAGACACGCGGCGCCGGTCGCCTGTACGACTTAACTATCTAGTGAAGGCATATCAATGTGTAGATGACAATCAAACAAAGCACTCGGGCAATACGCGCACTCTTCATGCACACATTACATAAAACAACGCGACAACACTAGTCTCGTCTAAACTAAACCTAAACTATGGAGGCTTATAAGGAGGACGAACTGACAATGTTGGATTGAAAGGAATAAATAACACCACTGAAAATATTTAGAATGGCGCTAGAGTCGCAACTACTCAATCAAAAATAATTTAATAAATATTTAATAGTTTTATATTTTAAAATACTTTAAATTATTCAATATGTCTAATGATAAACTAGCAGAAATTGATTTCTCTCAAACGGTAGTTTTCTTTCTTTATTTCTCTATATTACTATACAAATTTTAAACTTTTGGCGTTATTTTTAAGCTTACGGTACTATAGCGCCACCCAAACTTAACGTATCTCGACGGATATTTCTCATACACAGAGATCGTCCTCCTTATCTATACTCTCCATAACCTAAACATATCGATTCTTTTCACCATATAAATAG
This sequence comes from Lymantria dispar, assembly GCA_032191425.1. NCBI lineage: Eukaryota > Metazoa > Arthropoda > Insecta > Lepidoptera > Erebidae > Lymantria > Lymantria dispar. The sequence continues at coordinate 8,889,348 of CM063460.1, read as the reverse complement.
CATCAGGGCAACATATTATAAATTTCAACTGGCTCTTGTGAAAATCATTATATACATATAACAAAATTATTTATATTTTCGATGCTCTGTGTAAGCTATTGATTTAGTATTATTGCATGACGACTGATTTGCGTGACGCAACAAATGTTCAGTCTATATCATTAAAATTATTTAAAAATAAGATACATAAATTTATAAATTTATTAATTTCTCTAATAATGATTGACGACATAATTAAAAAAAATATGATAAAGCTTTTTTTTCTATTACATAGTTGCTAATTTCCATTGTAATCATGTTTAATATAATTTCAGTTGTATAATCTGTTGTGTGCGGACACCATTATATACATATAGTTATATGTTACATGTATTTAAGCGAAAGTGGTGACCACAACTTGTTCATACTAATGTAATATATTCAACTACTGCACATACACAAAGTATATTACAATAAATTTTATCTAATTATTTAGTTGTAGGATTGTAACGAGTTATATAGTCTCACATGTCCGAAAGGTGGCTTCGGAAACCTATAGAATATTCACTGCACATAGATCATTATCGCTGTCTATTAGCAAGATGATGATGTATATCACAAACTGCAATAGATAGTTTGTAAAATTATGCAGTCTGTTTTTCTACTTCTTCAATAAAAAAAAAAAAAAACTAAAATGATCAAATAAAATATTTAAGAGATCTCCATATTACATGGGGATATTAATTTTAAAATATTTAAAAATGCTGTGTTTATCTTATAGCTTGTTTTTACGTATATTCCAAGACATTCCATATAAACAAACAATCATGCTTTCTGATTGGGCCGAGTGGAGTATCAAATTGAGAGAGCCATTTTTATATAGTTCTCTCAAAGCAAATGGTGTAGAAATGTACGAAGGACAAGCAAAGAAATAAATTGTAAGACTTCATATACATGACCAGCCTATTAGCAGAGGCTTCCTACTAAGATTGATGAGTGAGCGCCAGATTTATACTAACTAACGGCCCAGCTACAAAGAGAAGTTATTGTCAGTATGCATAATCCACTAAAACTATTAAAGCATTCGAATATCAAGACTTTTATATACAAATAATTGTATTCTCGTTACAATCCTAATAATGTATTGTTGAAAATTCCAAATTGATAAATATGTTAATCTGTAAGTAACTTCACGAATATTTAATATCGACGCAAGCGACAATTTCTCTAAACTATACATAACTCTCATACACTTTGATTAAAAAATAAAGCACTTTATTGTAATGAGAGCTATTTAGCAATCAAATATATTAATATAATAATTTGTACAGACTAACAATATTATTTCAGTAATGTGTGGGCCCCCGCTAATATTGATACATAATTTCATTTCATAATACTTTTTTTTTTTTCTTTTAAATAACAGACTGTGTTAATGAAACTTTAGGCCTTTGTTGTATAGACAATGCTGTACCATAGAGTACATATTTAGTGATGCTAGAAATGTTAAAAATGTTAGTTATTGTATTTTTTAAAAACATATTATTGTATCTCTTCTTCCGTCCTTTATATTTCGTAGTGCATATTCAGTTGAAGATGATACAATTAGCGATCTGCAATGTACTATACAACATGCATCTTTTCTACAATATTCGGTGAAGATTCCTCCTCAGACTGTTTGTTGTGGATTTTCGCCTTACTAATCATAGTTAAGCTAAGTACCCCAAACGATCAAATTTACTATTCCATACAAACATAGTTATTTTTATATAAACAAATTGATTGAAACAAAATTTTGTAATTACTAATATCCACGAAGCTCTAAACTTTCGTGTAGAAACTTCAAATCATTCTAATTTAATTATATATTTTATTTATTATAATAAAATACTAAATCATCATGTAAATGGATGATGTTACAACATTTTATTTCAATCCAATATAATGTTGGCTTGAAACAGTTACTGTTTGTATTGCTTTGAGTTATTAGCTAGGGCCTATTTGCTACTGCGTAGCTAGTGTAGAACATGCCCTACATGCCGTAACCGTGGTATGGTGCAGGTGAAGGCGCCTGCGCTGCGTAGGCGTAGGGCGAGGCTTGCGCAGCCACGCCCACACCGGGGACAACACCTGGGTACTGCATCGATGGCCCTGCACATATCATTCAAATGTTTATAATAAACACAATAAGGCTATAAAAATGATGTAATGGACTAGGTAGTGAGGTATCATTCAAGTGTCGTAGATTCGGTTCTCACATAGGACAGTTTGTTGGATGATCAACAATAATGAATAATTGTTTTAAATCAAGATGTTATTTGTGTAACTTATTAAAAGAAATGATGACGTGTAGGAGCTACTAGAGTGAAAGCCGCACTAGAGTGAATTGTATACCCACGCGACATGCAATCTCTCTCTTATAGATAGGGAGTAGAACAAAAAAAAGTTGACATGTATAAATACCGGCGGTAAGCATGAGTTGTGGTTCCATCAGCATGGCTGGTTTCGCTTCATGTTCGGCACTCTCCGTGCTGCGTTTAGCGTCCGCTTCTTCCAATTTTTCAACCTTAGTCGTTAACTCTCGGACAGTCTACAATGTAGTAAAATTTAAGATTTAAATAATGTTTTGCATACATATAATAAATTCAATCTATTTTGCTTCCTGTCATACACATTAAAACCCTTCCAGTTTGACATTTCTATTTAAATGCTTGGCAGATCCTAAAACAATTAAAAGCTTTTTCTGGGACTGATCAAGGCTCAAACTTCGATGTCGCAATACAGCTTATATTGAGCAATATCTCTTTTTGGAAGTTCTTCTTCTTTATTATTTAGACTTTATTATTTAGGCTTAGAATATTTATTTCTTTATTTTTAATGTTTAAGAAAGTGTTGTAAGTAGTTTCTTACGTGAACTTCCTCAAAAAGGAACAAGGCCATAATCGGCAATCTTAGTAAGGAAGTTTGTATTATAGGTTTGCCAGGATACTTGCGTTTTGTGTATCTACAATGTTATAGTATAATTACCTGGATTAAGAAAGGCATAGCGAAGTCCATGATGTTATGTCTCCATGCGAGCTCAATGACGACGTCAGGTTTCAATAGGTCGTAGCACTGTGGAAAGTAAATTAATGTGTCAATCATTTGTTACATACCATTGTCTATTAAATGTATATCTAATGTAAGTCATTAGGTATACATTTTATTACCTCCTATATACATAAATGTTCAAAAAAATAGTAGTATTGAAACAAAGACGAAATGAAAAAGACGTTGAAAGCGCGTAAATACATAAACATAGATTTATTTCATATTAGTTATGCGCACGCCTCATTATCATTATGCCACGTTCCATTAATATATATTTTATCAAACCTTTTGCTATTTCTCGACAACAATAATTTTTCTTATGGACTTGCTTGGTTAAGGTGAGAAAGATAAACTCACGTTCACTTTAAGGGAGAAATTTTACCACGCGTTCGATCCTAAAATAACGCAAATTAAGCATTATGCGTATTAAATAAGAAAATGCGAATAATAAATTAGTTAATACAGGTATAGATTTCAATGCTAATTTAATTCATAGTCGTTGGAGCAAATTTCTGTAATACTGACTTCAAGTAGCGTATACGATAATCATTTAGACCAGGGGTTCCTAAACTTTAAAGATAACGGAACTTTACTTTATAGAACCCCATAACTCATTTATTGGTAAGGGTTTCTTACATGTCATTATAAATATGGTAAAGATGATTACATTTTAACAATATTAGGTTACCAGCAATAATAATAGAATAAGTAACGATGTCAAAGAAATGTCAAAGAGTAATAAACATATCAAATGATATCAAGTAATGAATGGTTCTCTGTCATAGTTCAGGCCTAATTCTTGTTATCTGTCTTCTTACGTAATAGTAACGAGTTCTTCCCATCAGTAATTTTGTGCCATTTTAAGTTAATATTTGTAACTGTGGTATTATTTCACAGCCAAATTACTAAAATTAAAAGCTACTTCATTTTGGCAGAACCCTGATGACTATTCTAAGGAACCTCTAGGTTTCGCGGAACACACTTTGGGAATCCCTGATTTAGACTGTGAAAAAATATCTTAGTCAATCAAAACAAGTAAATATTCAACACTAACGACCCGCCCCGGCTTCGCACGGGTGCAATGCTGATTAAATACACTACAGAAAAACTGTGAATGTTGTATATAATAAATTATAGTTTAAAAACTAAAAAAAAACACAATTTTAAAATTGATTGTATTAAAAAATTAAAAATGAAACTGTAGTAATCAATTGAAAAATTGATATTATTGAACAAAACACGTGGGGTGCTTGTGATAATAACTACAGATATAACAAACTATTGATAAAATATTAACAACAGTTAAAATCAAGCCTCCCACGCTTTTTGTACAATAACATCAATTTTTCAATTGATTACTAGTTTTATTTTTAATTTTTTAATTCAATAAATTTTAAGTGTTTTTTTTTTGTTTTTAAACTATAATTTATCTTTTACTTTTTAGTTTGGTTTATTAGATTTTGAGAACGCAGCTACTTTGAAAAAGTCTCTGGCTCTGTTGTGCCGAGCCGAGTGCCACACCAACGCTACATCCCGCAATTTTTAAATCTGTAATATCTTCGAAAATATTCATTTAAATCATATGCTGTAAAGGGCCATATAGATCTATATTAAATCTACAATGTATTTAAGGTACTTAATTGGATAAGGATTAATACTATATTGGTTAAAATCGCTTCCAAAATTAGCCATTATTTGTCGTAAAAAGTAAATGACGAAAAAATGTTATTGTGGGATATTCATAAGGGATAGACATATACCATCCCGGAGTTTTCTGTAGACTTTTTCAATGTGTACAACTTAGTACATTATTTTGATAAATCTCGTAGGGTTCAGCCTGCGTTTGCAATGTAAGCGGAAAAAATGTAATTATTTACGACATCACATTAGAAACCTCAAAAATGGATCGTATTTCTCCACTATTTAATGGATGTTATTATATATATATATATATATATACTAGCAACCCGCCCTCGCTTCGCTTCGGTTATTGGTTATAGTCGTTTTACCCGCGTAATTCCCGTTCCCATGGGAATACCGGGATGAAATATAGCCTAGTTTACGCCCTGATATTATAGCTTTCCATTGGTGAAGGAATTTTTGAAATCGGTCCAGCCGTTTTGAAGATTACCCGGAACAAACAGACAGACAGACAAAAATTTTTTAATTGCTATTTTACGCATAGGTGTCGTGTAAATAACCGTGTGAGCATGAAAAAAGCCTATTGTTTTGACATTACAAACAGACACTCCAATTTTATATATTGGTATAGATAAACCTTCCTCTTCAATCACTCTATCTATTAAAAAAACCGCACCAAAATCCGTTGCGTAGTTTTGAAGATTTAAGCGTACATGGGGACAGAGAAAGCGACTTTGTTTTATACTATGTAGTGATGTAAGCCGTTTTTGTACCTGATATAGACAAGCGGAGAAACACTCGTAGTTGTCACGCTCCAGGAACCAGTTGAGCAACTCCTCGGCCACGTCTGGCTGACGTGACTCGGCCGCATACTCCATAGCGTCAGCGTAAAGTGCATCCTTCTTGCATAGTTCGACTGATTGTTTCCATCTGTTATTACCTAAAATCACAAGAACAAATTATTATACATTCCATGTAAAGATCAAATATTAGGCGATGATTAAAACAGACAAATTTCAGTTTACAATGTGTGCATGATATGACACCAGCCAATCAACCAGATGTCTTTTGAGGCAACTTTTTTTTTGTGTGACTTAGTTGTTAGCCTCAGATGGCTATGACAACTTTACCCGGACTGGTGGGTGAGCGCTGAGGGCTCTCAACCCGTTTAAAGTTAAGCGACCGATCCCGAGGGCACCCCCTGTGGGGTACGGACCTCGGCTCGGGGGGTCGCTGGCAAAGTGCCGTCCCACGTTTATAAATATCCATGCCTCAGTCTGGGCGAGTTGAGGCAACTAAAGATCGTTAGAAAATAATAGTGGTTGCAAGACAGCCAAGGCAGAGAAGTAAGTAAATAAACCTCGTAACTTAAGCCCTTCATATTATTTCTGTCGTGTCAACCGAATCAGTCCCGTTTTAAGTTTATCCATCCAATGACACTTCACCCCCTCATAAAATAAAAAGTGCAATGATTAAGTAACATAAAAGCAAAGGTTCTCAATCGGCATATTTTCTATGTTTTATTCTGTTACAACCCCATCGTATATAAGCTGATTTGCAAAGTTGTTTTTGTAATTGAAATAGGTTTATATCCAAATAGTCTTGCTAAAGACAAGATGGCATACGACAATTTGATTGCTAAATGCAACTGCCGCACATAACTTTAAGTTTATGTTCCGGTAGGTGTGGCAATCGTTTATCAGTTCGCAAACGATTTGAATGTGGTTAAGGAGAGCGATGGCTGCTCTAGTAGTTAACTCGTGATCGGGTGCTGCATGTGGGATCTAATCTAACAATATTTTTATTATTATTTAAGTGGAATTCGAAGGGCATTACACTGCATCTAATGCTATATGTTGTATACATAGAATCTCGTTTAAAAGAAGAGATCCGCTGAGTTTATTGTCGAATCTTCTCAACTTGCGGTCGCATTTCCAATCCAGTTGGAGATTATGTAACTGTCTCAAATTATTGAAAATGAATAATCTATATATAGTACGCACCTTTGTATAGGTATGCTGCGATCCTTCTGAACTCGGTGAGTTCGTGTTTCTCTAGTTGTTGTGCAAGCGCTATTGTGTCGAAGTTGTCGAATGCGTCGATCGATGTTCTTAGACCCTGCCAAAATTACATTTCAAATATTGTTAGAACATTAATACAAAAGGAATTCATCCAAAGGAAAAAGGGGGGTAGCGATTCTTATATCCGTGTGGTGATGAAGTAAAAATACAATTTAACCCAATCTTGCCCGTGCTGTGGATGTCGTAAAACCCAACTAAGAAATATAATATGCATATAACATCTTTGTAAGAGAAGGAAAACGCAAAGTGAAACCCTATACCCACATATCTGACCAGTATGGTATAGTAGGTGAATTTCCCTCTTATGGGGAGGAGGCTTGTGCCCAGCAGTGGGACATATATAAGCTGAGACAACGATGTAAACTTTACCTGATAATCCTCTTCATCGATGAGTAGCGAGTTGAGTGCTTCATTGACTGCCTTGTTGTTGAGGCTCTGCACGGAGCGTAGGTATGCCTTGACTAGCTGCAAATGTGCCGCCCTGGTGAAGAATGTGACAGCGCGCGTGTGATCCATGCGCGGAGCCAACACCAATAGCAAATCGTTCAGTAGCAACGGCTTGTAATCCAAGTAGAATTGTATAGCTTTGTAATACAACTCCATATTCGCGACCTGCAAAATAATCATTGTATGTCTTTATTTTGATATACTCAAGGATCTTGGAAAAAAATTAAGAAGCTTTTTGTCTTTAGTGGTAGACAAGTCAACAGTACACAATCACTGCTAAAATACTGGCCGAGTCTAGCTCTGATGCTGCAAAAAAACGAAACACGTACGTGAGAGCCATATCTGATGACCAACGTTAGTATTTTTTTTTGTCGTTTCTCTTTGCATATGTAAATAGTTTTGTTCTCCGAAAAGCACGGGGCCAAAAGCCAAGTTTGATAGGCGGGTAAACGATTGTTACTCCAAAGCCGAGTATTAACATGGTTTTTATAAGAAACCCATGTAACAATTTTCGAATCAAGATTAATTAAGGCTATTTTAAAGAAGTTCTGCTGGGTATTTCAAAGATTACTACAAACGTTTTGAAGAACAAACTCAAATTTTGGACAATGCCAGCGATAGGCTTCTCATTTACTATGTGGAATTCAAATTGGTGATAGATAGGAAAGTTTTAATTCTCTTTCATCATTTTATAATGCCGTGTCCAGGAGTCAGCACGGGCGCATTAAAAAGCTTTGCGACCTCTTTCCGCCTTTGAAGCGGACCTATACCACGGCGAGGTTTTTATGGATTAGACTTTTAAGATACTTACACCTGAGTCACGTTTCGGCGAAGTCTGTACATGCTCCACGTATGAAAAAGGTGATGCGTGATCCCTCCAAAAGGTGATGATAGTGTATGAATAAAAATATAATATACCTTGGTAATGATATCCTTGAAATGTCCCTCACGCCACGCTTCAGTGGGGTGCTGCATCATAGTGAGGGCGGCGTTGTCGTACTCCTCATACTTGTCGTAGAGGAACACCAGCTCCGACCACAGATGAGCTTGCTCTGCAGCACGTAACACCTGCATACAACAAACATATGCTTCATATAATATTTTGATAAACAAATACTGTAAATAAATAAATAGACATTATTATTTGAATTTATTTGTTTATAAAGGACCTTCCACAAAGTAGGTCAGCCGTGGTATTGGGTCGGTCGCGAAGGGTGAAATTAGTGTTACGCTTTTTATAGATAACCCCTTTTTTTTATGCGTGGGCTATGGTAAGCGCACGCGCGGCCCAGACCGTCCGGGGCGATGAAAGGACGACGCGCGGGTGACCCAAATGTGACTTGTCGTCAGTGGTCGGCCCATTTATAGGTAAACCCTAACGGACGTTTTTTGTAATTATGAAAAATATGTGTTTTATATACTTAACTTTCAGAACTATTAACGTTTTTTTTAAGTAAATCCAGAGGTATCATGTGCAAATATAGCAACAACTGACGCGAATAAAACCAAGATGTGATATAATTGTTTATATCTACACGAACATTCGCTACGGAACATCGATACATACACCATTACATCAAATGTTCAGTAAAGTCAAGAAAGGTCTTTTGACGGGAATCTGAAAGTGTCATGTGGCGTTTTTGTATTATATTTAATATCTTAGTGTTTTAACGTGTTATATTAAATAATTTTGATGGCATTTTATGTGACTGAAGAATTGCTGGGGTGTAGTGCATATGATATAAAAGTGCTTTGCATGCCTTTTGTTTCCACCGAAATCCTCAAAAGATACCGTTGCCAGTGCCTATAAGTCCACTGTTGATGGACTTATTGATGGACAATTATTAACATGAAAAAATCGACAATTTGTTAAGAAAATTATAACTTGACACTGGCAAAATTGGCTTGTATTAGTAGCTCAAAGTAAACTCAAGTAAAATGATTATCTGATACTCACTTTAGGAATGTTGACCCTGGACCAGAACAGTTCTAAATGCTCCCGCATCTTGGCAGGCTTGTATTTCGAGTAGAGAATGGCGAGTTCCGTGAACATGCCCATATGAGCGCGCTCCAGGCCCAAAGCAGCTTCCAGTAGACTGATAAGCTCGTCGAAATGACCGCGGTCCTACAGCACACAATCAAATTTATATATTACTAAATTAATAACAAATACATCTTACACTATTCAAACACCATCTTTATGAGTAAACATGCATTACCATTATCTTCATAGTTTCTCAAAGACATTTTTACGTCAGTATGAAATATGGGAGATATTTCATAATACTCAGCCAAAATTGAACATTTTAAAGATTACTTTAAAATTTAAAGATTATTTGCCAGCCTAATAGCAAAAATCAATATCTCAAAATGTGAAATTGTTCTCACAAATGTATTAGTAATTCATCTGATGGGAATTGCTTCTCTCACCTATGCTGACTGCCAGGTTAAAGCTATATAAGTAATAAATCCTTCACTAACATAAATTTTATCTTATTCTTTATATACGCTTTAATAATAATGATAACTTTAATTATTAAATTCTCTGCTTTCAAGTCTTAATGTAATGTTAGTTGTATCTCATATCCTTCTCTAGTGGTAATGTATGTTTAATTTACTTGTGTTTAAATGTGGATGATGTAGTTGGTTACAATATTGTTTAATTAGCCCGCATTTATTTGTATTATTTATATTGTAGCTATTTAATGTCCCATAGCAAATAAAATAAATATTCTCTTCATCTTCCAGTCTATATAAATCCCACCACAAAAATATTTTCATGTAAAATGTTCCCAAGACAAGATCATATGTTTCACTGTCAAAAAATGATCAGATTGCATGTAGTTTGTGAAGATAAGGCTTGTAAAGTTAACTTGGCTCTACATAGATCCCCTAGTTTAAAGAGTAGAGTGTGACGTACTAAAGATCCTAAAATATATACAAATTTCATAATTTATAACAGGAGCCTCAATACGAATTATCAGACTGCTGAAATAAAAATTTGCAGAAGTCAGACAGACTTCATACAGACTACTTACCCATTATTTTCAAGGATTTAGATGGTAAAATTGAGGAATTTTGGAAATGTTTTACTGTGTATGTACTATAAATAGCAAATTTTAGTTGGGACTACAGAAAGACTAAGTATTATAATGAAAACCAGTCAATCAGTAACAAAGTCGGGGGTTTTTTTTTGATATTAATACATTCCAAATTATAAAAGCTATTTAATTGAAATTTTATGTTTAATAAGTCCAAAATTGAGCAGAATTTTCTTTATCTGGTATAATCCAAACCCAATGAGAAGATAAAAAAAACGCAAAACGTTTTGAGAACAGATAGTAGTTTTCCATTACGCTTCGATCGTTGGTTCGTTTTGGCGTGGACACTGCCAAATTTGGGTTGAATTTAATGAAATAAATGTTACCTGGTAGTAATTAATGAGATCTTCCAGTTCATCCGCGTGCACGACGATATGCAGCCCACACATTTGAGCGAGCCGGAACTCGCCAGCGTCCACGCACGCAAAACAAACTTCCTTCCACGTACGTGTAGAGTTGGCCTTGCGTGCGCTGTCCACGGCACCTACAAACAGAATGTGCTGGTTCAATCAGATGCTTTTTATTCTACCCGTCATCCTATATACATACATCCAGTCTTCGAGCATAATGCTGTAATCCCTAAGCTTAGCAAGCGAGTTACCCATTGTAGATGGCGTAATAAGTTGCCTGAGAAAATGCTCCTAACCCGTCATCTAGGGAACCTTCAGCCTATCTATTTATCCAATATTTTTTTGCATACAAAATTGTAATTTATTATTTTAGATTTCTATAATTAAGCTAGTCTACACTCTAGGGTATGCTGTAAAATATCAAGTTGGTCGGTTGAGCAGTTATGATGTAAAAGTGAAAAAAATTGCATTCTATTCAGATCCATAGATGGACATAAGCCTCCCCAAAGGTGAGATTTTTACTTACACAAATGAGATCTCTTTCTATCTACTTTAGTAGTAAATGGTGCAGCAGTTCACCTGATGATAAGTGATAACTACCACTCACAGATTTCATTAATATCAAATGTATAGGCAAGCCTCTGCCTCCCAAGGTGCTTTCCTTAATTCCAATGGAATGAAAAGATAAAGGTAGGTGAAGGAGTGTATAATTTAAGTCTGACCTTGGAATTCTTTGAGGTGTACAAGTGTGATGGCCAGCCTGGCGAAATTGCTAACATTATTGTAGAGTAGCTTTGCAGCATTGTACATATGATCATCGAAGCAACGGTCGCCTATCTTCTGTATATCGGCATGGTTGGGACCAGAGATGAACTCCTCGAGGTCAGCCAGGCGGCCAGTGCGGGCGTAAGCATATATCAGTTCTGATTCGATGTACGATTCGCGCGCTTTCTTACGTGCCATCTGTAAAATAAAAAAAACAAACAAGTGCTTAATATATCTTTTAATAGCTATTCCCACGATCTTCGATCTCGACCTTCAAGCCACCAAAAATTTTTCCAAAATGTAACATATATGTGCCAAAATTCCAAAAGATTGATTGAAATTAATTCATCATCATTTTCCTGCCCTTATCCCACGCTAAATGGGGTCAGCACAACATGTTTTTACCTTCCATAGCCTCCTATCAGCCGTCATATGCGCACTCACTGCTTTCATACGCATATCCTCACTCACGCAGTCCATCCATCTCTTCTTGGGTCTTCCACGCTTTTTTCGTCCATCCACAATCATAATGACAACCCTCCTTGTCACATGCCTTTCATCCTTCCTCATCACATGTCCATACCATGACAATCTCGCGCTCCTAATCTTCTCTATCACTGGTGCCACTTTTAGGCTTCCCCTAATATACTCATTTCTTACTTTATCTAACCTTGTAACTCCATACATCCATCTTAGCATACGCATCTCTGTGGCATGCAATCTTCTCTCATCCGTCTTTTTCAATGCCCAACATTCAGATCCATACATAGCAATTGATTGAAATTAATTAATATATATATATATATATATATATACATTATTTGTTGGGATTAATGTCCAAAGGATGTCTCATAAAAAGCAATGTGAGAGAAACTCAGCACATAGGTGAAGACAAAGTGTTTGCATTATGGCAGCGCTTACTTCTTCAGTCAACAGACCTGATAAAGTCTAACTATATGATAAGTACAGTATGGTAGACGAATTTCCCTCTCACAGTAGATTAGGCTCATACCCAACAATGGCACTTCTAACGGCTGAAAAGAAACAAAGATTCTAAAAAATATCTTACGTACCTGTAAATATCTAACAAGATCGTCCCAGGACTCTCGGTTGGTTGCTGTATCCACTACATCCATATACGCGGATGGATCGTCCGCCTTGATGTACGAGTCAATCGCTTCCTTAACCAGCCCCTGCTGTAATTGAGCTTTGGCCAGTTGTGACCAAACGCCCGGTTCGTTGCAACGTTCGGCGAACTCGTATGCGCGTTCCAAGTCTTTTACTTGCTCAATTAGCACCTGAAAATCCATGATTTATATTAGATTCTAATATAAAATGAAAAAAGATAAATGATATGAAAATAAAAAATAAATGATATAAAAAAGAAGATATATGATTGTATTATAAATGGAACGAAATAATATTTATTGCTACCAAAAATGGACTCCATTCTCTAATTATATACGAAAGTTGATAATGAAATCGTTGACTTAGTAGCTGGACTGAAGACAAAATCTCGTTGAAATTAATTTCATAGACTGCTGGCAAAGGAAGTTATCTTTGCTGATTCTATCCGGAGAATAAGGTTTCAAAATAACGCTGGTTTCGAATATTTATTTATTTATTATAAAATAGAAATGTTATATATTGATAAAACATAGCCCCACAAAACCGTGTTATCTATCGGTTTGACTGTGGGATCGATGACTCTAAGTTACATCTTTAGTATAAGACCTACGTAACAATTACACTAAATATTTAAAATAATAATAATGATATTATTAATATTAATGACATTAATTAATATTGACTATTATTTCATATGGTTGGGTAAACCTTTCATGTCCCATGAGTATCAACAACCAATAGGCGTGACGACAGTATAAAAGAATCGATGATATAATGATTTTAGGGGAAAATACATATCAAAAAAATTTAATACGCTACTTTAGATTTATCTAAATAATTGAGATTATTAAGATTTTCAATAAATTAACTCGTTAAAATACTGCATTCGGCCATTTTGGCTGAAACACCAATCACAGTGTATTAAGTCACGTTAAGGTAAACTACTCTGTTTGTTGTTATCAGTACTACTGATTACGCATTTGGAGTGATTTTTTATTTGTTTACGTGTAATTTACCGACTCCACTCGGTTATTACAATGGAACCAAGCTTTGTTAAAGCAAACAGCTCAAATTTACCCAGGATTGATGTATTGATGTTGGGTGATTTCCTCTCTACAAATAAAGAATTTTGCTCGCCTGAGTTTAGAAACGTAAAAACTTCTTTGTAATTACTTACAGAGAAGTTACATTTTTCTTTATCTTTACTTACCAACTTAGATATAATCTAACTCGTTTTGAACTGATGTAAGTTTATTTTATTTTCATAGCTTATTTTTACATTAAACTTGTCATTGTTTATTCTTGAGGTTAGCTCCCTCACAGGTTTTGCGAGCTTTAACCACTTAACTCTTATTATTTTCTTGTTAGGAACATGTACAAATACTTTGTTGGGGGTTTTTATTGATGTATTTTTGCACTGAGGTACTGCACACCATATATAAACTTTGGAATTCATTTTTATCACAAGAATTAATTTAATGTTTTGCTTACTTTCTTCGCTACACATAGACACAAGGACGTGTTTACCTTAACGTGACGTAACTAACAGCCGACGCCACGACACTGGCGAGCTGTTTTCGCGCAATATTTAAAAAATATTGGAAAAATTGTTTTAAACTTCTTTAAACATAAATTTATTACCGAAATATAGGTTTTTTCGTAAATAGTAAGTGTGTGCCCACATTACGGAAAAGGATTTCAAAATCTTTCGTCACGCCTATTATTATTACCTGCATGCATCCTGTGCAGATAACACTGCAAAAGGCAAATTCTAAATTATGCTCTAAGAAAGTCTACATCAACCTGCATCCTATCCCAGTATGTATGTAATATGCATATTTATCATCATTATCATCTCTGCTCATATAAGTCCCACTGTTGGACTCGAGCCTCCTCCATAATAGAAGAGAAATTGACCTTACTATATCATGCTGGTCAAACAGGTTGGTATAGGGTTTTCTTTCGAGTTTTCCTTCTCTTGCATAGATGGTTTGACCAGGGCAGTATAATAAGTCAATTTCTTTTCTATTGTGGGGGAGACCCAAGCCAGCATCAGTGAGTTTTGTGGGCTGGAATGACTCAAACGATTTCATTTCTCGAATTTATCATGGTCTATTTTACCTTATTTCCTTCACATATTATACTATTTATAATTGCCTTTTATATGATAGAAAATGGCATTAAGACAACGATTTAGTGAGCACTGTCATCGAAGTCAGGGTGGATCAACGACCGCAGTACTTGAGCTTCTTCTTTGATCACAGTACTTCAAAAAATATTTAAGAAATTGGAAATTACCTGTATGGCCGATGTGTTAACATCAAACTTCTTGAATATAGCGAAAGCTTCTTCATATAATTCATTGTTGATAGCAATATTCGCGATGTCAGGTGCGTCATAATTATCCAAACGGTTGATATACTCCATAACACGGCTGCGATCCGCCTTTATTGCTGAGAAATAAAAATCATATTGTGAGATAGAGAATATCTATATATGTATTTCTTTATTCCATCCATCTATAAGTTCACAGGCGAACATAGGCTTCCCCACGAGAATGCCACTCGGAAAGGTCCGAGAACAGAACAGAACTGTTGGATGAAAGTGGCATACCACTTTCAGTTCCCTGCGACTTTTAAGATGTCGTTAGTCTACCTAATAGGAAATCGTACTACACTGCGTTGTCCGATTCATGGTCGCCACGCGAGAATCTTTCTTCCCCAATGTTTGTCGGTTCGACGAGTAATGTGGCATACCTACTGCCTTTCAACGTGCTAATTCTGTAGACTCCGATCAACATTTGTGGATCGAACAAATTATTCATGAGATTATTGTTAACGGATCTAGTAAATTATGAAATACATGGTAAAATCCCGTTAAATATATTCTCGTGACTATTACTGAATGTATAAGGACGAACTAAGAATACAATTCACTACCCTCTTGCCAGTGGGTGTCGGAAAAGATAACTATGGGATTAAATATGCATATAACATCTGCAAGAGAAGGCAAACTTATAGGTTAATTTCCTTCCTATAGCGCAGAGGTCTTGAGTTCATGAAACCATGATAGTTGAAATCCTATATTGCATACAGTATAATGCGTGAACACATTTATTATTGTTAACCACTAGTGCCAGCCATCATCCTTTTACAATCCCTAACTAAAAACGATTACTCACCTGTAAGTATAAGCAAATTCTGCAGATTCCTATGGTCAGAGAACACAGAGTTATCAAGCACAATCTTCTCTAGCAGTTCAATGAGCTCGTTGGGTAGGTCGGCTGTCATGAATGCCTTCACTGTCACCGAGATGTCTTCCGGGTCTTGTGTCTCAGATAACGCTGTTTGTACAACCTGTAACGTTTGTGATAAATGTTTAATTATTGGACTTAATGCAGCTCATATACAATCACAAAAGGAAATTGGCCTACTATACCACGCTGGGCAAATGTGTTGATATAGTTATAGTAGGTGAATTTTGCTCCCATTGAGGATGAGGCCCGAGCCTAACAGTGGGATTTATGTGAACTGGAATGATGATGATGAGCTTAAAATTGCCAACAAATGTGAGTTTTGTTCCTGTATGTGGTTGCGGTTAGCAAATAAGTTTTTACGGTTTGTTGATTTTGTTTTACTTGAAATCAAATACATACGCGATAAATTCCGTAAAAATAATTTTATTTATAATATTAATTCTGTGTGGTGACGGAGTAACAATACAATTCACCACTCCCATCTTGCTCGTTGGATGTCGTAACAGACGACTATGGGGTATAATATGTACATAACATATGTGCAAGAGAAAGAGAACTCGAAATGAAACCCTATAGCAACATGTCTGACCAGCATGGTATAGGAGGTCAAATTCCCTCCCATTGTGGACGAGGTCTGAGCCCAACAGTGGGACGTATGTGGGCCGAGATGATGATGATTACGATTAACAAGTACAGATTAATTTAAAAAACCATCATCATTGCAGATGATGATTTATAATAACTGATAGGGGCATGTTCTTTTTTTAGGTTTTCAATCCATAGTTACAAAAAGCGTCCCGTTCTGAAGTTTTTAAAAATAACCTAAGGGTTGGCGTAAAAAAAATATGCTCATATTAATAATACCTGATCGATGAGCTGTCTTTTGTAAGGGTTCGACTCGGCGAGCACGTCGAGCCATAGGTCGGGGTCCCGACGACGCACAAGGTACCGTGCTTGCGTCTTGAACAGCGAGTTGTCGTTACATACAGCGATAAGTTCGCGGTCGCATTGCCCTCGTTCATACGCAACGCACGCCAGATGAGGATCACGCTTTTCGCAGTAACGGCCTACTACGCGCGAATCGTACCTGTTAAATAAAATATTAAGGTTTATTCTAAAGATGTAATGGACTTCCATAACCGTGACCGAAACTATCAGATATCCGAAAATACAGTTTAGGATATAACTGTAAGCTAATCCAATATAAGTTTTGAATAATTTCATTTAGGGTCGGTGTTTGTTTGAAACACGTTACGACAGATTTTGTATCAAACAGCCGTACTGACAACGTAAACCTTAAGGGTGTAGATCGTGAAAATCACCGAAAAGAGTGTTACGATTTTTCATATTTAACCTATTTACATATGATTGATATCAATGATAATTTGTATATATTACAATCAAAGACCAATAAGTATGTTCATGCTTATATTAAACTCTTAAACCTAATAGTTGTTATATAATAAACGTCAACAAACGCACAAAATTGAGTAAAAATGCAAAAACATGACTTCGTATTTTTCAGATTTAACCTCATAAATCAACACAAATTGATTAAAAGAAACACTTTTTGAACACTGAAGAAACCAATAAGTATAGCTGTATACTTCTTTTTATACCTTTACAAACAAAGACTTCCTCTTTTAAAGCCCTAAAATCTAGATATATTTTAAGGTAAAATTTTCATACACAAATGTATGGGATAATGCGTTCGTTTCATTCGTGCAATCTCGGTGGTCACTACGGCAGTTCCTTTCTGTAAGTGGACGCGACACCACGCTTGTCGTCTGCAGACAGCAGAATTACGTATTGTGAATTTGTGTTTTTTGTAAAAAACTATAAGTATAACATTTTTATAATTAATTTATTTTCAGTTAGTAGAAAGTATCGATATAATGAATGTCTGAAAGAAAACCATGATGGAACTAGATATAAATCGTAAAAAATACAATATCTACACTAATAGGTATTATAAAGAGGAAAGATTTGGATTTTTGTATGTAACGAATAAACTCAAAAAGTACTGGACCGATTTTAATAATTCTTTTATCATTCGAAAGCTACATTATCACTGAGTAACATAGGCTATTTTTTTCGCAGGACTGATTGAATTTGAGTGTCATGCCAGGGAAAAGAAAGTTTTGTACGCATTATAAAAATATGAAAGCCAAAAGATCTCGGAATAAAATGTAAGTTCCTCCCTACTTATTTATTATCGCATTTGAACAGGGTACATTACAAAGCTAATACAATATGTCATATGATTTAGATCGCCCGATTCAGACATATACCTACAATAACATGTAAATATTGGTTTGTATTATCTATATCTATACTGATAAATAAAATTGAAGTATCTGTATGTAATATCAAAATAATAGGATTTAAAAAAAAAAAGAAAGGATACGGAGTTCGCCGGGTCGGCTAGTATTGTCTAAATATCAAATTGTGGAAGTAGGTAGGCGACAGCGCAACTTTGTCGACATACCTATACCGCCAAACAGACGCGAGGCGCCTAGCGTCTGGCTTAGGGTTGTACAAAATAAATAAAAAGTGGATAATATTGATGAATAATATTTCCAGTATTGAAAATAAAGAAAACCTTGGGGCCGAGACTCTGAGCAACAATGCTACGCGCTGTATAGAGGTAAGTTGTTATACGTAATTCTTGTAGACTCGTTACATAAATAAACAAACTACTTAGTTAGTGATGGGCGAAGACAAAATCTCAATACCTACCTATAGATTTTTTCTTGCAATATTTATTATTTTCATCGAGAGACAAACACCTTAGTACTGAAATACTCTTCAATTACTTTCTCAAAAGAAAATTTACGTTCAAATAGGTGACGTCATAAAAAAACAATACCTAATGCGTATAGAAATTATAATTTCTATTCATCAGGAACCTAATATTGTATTAATTCTTTTGCATTTTTTAAATTTTTAATTATTTTTTATAAAAAAAATTAAGCCATTATCTTTCTTTACAGGAACTAGTTATTGAAAACGACCAAGAGGGAAAGGTGGATGAAATGGAAGTTGGGCGTAGAGTTGTAGACGTTTCTTTTTTTTTTAAAGCTCTTCAGGCCATAGGGGACCACGGTCCAATGGATTGTAAGTTAAGTTACCTCAGTATAATAGGTGAAGTAAAAGTTGGTCTGGACTCAATACTCATCATGAAATGTAGTATGTGTAGTATGAAATTTACTGTGTGTTTGATTGAAAAGAAAGAAGATAGAATGGAAGTGAATCATCAAATTGTATCTGGTATCATATCATCTGGTGGGAGCTACTATCAGTTAAAAACATTAACTGCCGCAGTAGCCCTACCAATCATGTCACCTTCATTATACAATGAAATTAATAATACGGTTTGCGATTGGTGGGAAAAGACAGCAGCACATTCCATGGCAGAAGCTGTCAAGGAAGAAGCGGAGTACGCAGTGTCTATAGGTAGTGTTGATAAAAATGGTACACCATTAATATCTGTTGCTGTTGACGGTTGTTGGAGCAAGAGATCTTATGGTAAGAATTTTTCCGCCTTGTCCGGCGCAGCTGCGATATTTGGCATTAAAACTAATAAAGTATTGTTTTTTGGAGTTAAAAATAAATACTGCGTAGTTTGTGCACGAGCCGTAAAGAACGACAGTCAGCCCTCTGAACACCGTTGTTTCAAGAATTATTCGGGATCATCTACCGGTATGGAATCGACTATAATAGTTGAGGGGTTTAAACGTTCCATTGTTGATCACGGTGTAATTTATAATAAATTTGTAGCAGACGGCGATTCCAGTACTTATAAAAAAATATTAGATTCGCGACCGTACGGTAATTTAACAGTAGAGAAAATTGAATGCAAAAATCATCTTTTACGAAACTACTGCAATAGCTTGGAGAAACTGTCGAAAGACACTAAGTATCCTTGCGAATTGCGGAAATTCCTAAAAGAAAGGTATTTGCGTTTAAGAACGGGTGTAAAATGCGCTATTAAATATTGGGGCGATCAAAATCAGTCACTCGAAGAAAAAATAAAAAATCTTAGTGAAGATATCCTAAATGGTCCACAACACGTATTTGGTAATCACCAATATTGCAAGGAGTATTTCTGTAGACCTGATACTCGTCGAATAGAACCTGTTGGGTTGCTTCCAGCAATTGTTGGATGCGGATTAATGGACGCGGTACACATTTTAAGTAAAAGACTGTCATATCATTCTAGAAGTTTAATTCATAATTGTACAAGTAATATAGTTGAAAGTTTTAACGCAGTGACTGCCAAATTAGTAGGGGGTAAGCGTGTAAATTATTCTTCCCGTGGTTCTTATGCGGGCCGATGCGCAGCTGCTGTTGTGTCTTTTAATACAGGATCGATTCATAGTAAAACTCATGAAGTAATATTTAAATCTAGTCCTAATCCTTTGATCGCGAAAGTGGAAAATTGTAATCGTAGAATCCGTTTAATTGCTAAACCTAAATTAAGATTGAAAAAGAGCCACAGCGCTGTATCGAAAGACGCTCACTATGGACCAAACTGCGAAAAACCTGATCTGAGTCCAGAATTATATGAGAAAGCCAAGTCATCTTTATTAGCCGATTTAAAGTTGTCTTGTGCTGAAAGAGAGGAGCTTGAAAGGTCGACCCATTTGCAAAGAAGTACTCGTAGTTCTGAGTGGATGAGTACAAGGAGAAAATTACTAACCTCATCATCGTTCGGGGAAGTTTGTAAAAAACGAGAGAGCACTAAGTTGTGCTGTTCTTGTTCGTAAAATCGTTTATGGTAGTAATATCGCCAGTTTGCCTGCTGTACGGTACGGTATCGAAAACGAAGAAACCGCAATTAAACAGTTAGAAATTCAAGAGAATATTAGTATACAAGGTTGCGGTTTGTTCGTCGACGATCAATATGAATTTCTTGGTACTACACCAGATGGCATTTATGCAAACGGTTTAATTGAAATTAAGTGCCCACATTCTTTAGCTGGCATGACTCTTGATGAAGCAATGGCCAAACATACCTTTTGGGTTAAGGACAAGGCTTCCAAGGGTTATGTCATAAATAAAAATCATAACTGGTATTTCCAAATTCAGGGACAGGTACATATTACTAAAAGAAACGTTTGCATGCTTGGCATCTGGTTTGGTGCTACTGTACCTATGAAAGTTTATATTATAGAAAAGGACGACAAATTTTGGGAGGAGAAAATGGAGATGAAATTAGTTAGGTTTTATTACGATTGCCTACTTCCAGAATTAGTTGATCCTCGGCAGTCACGAAGCATGCCCATTCGTGACGCGCCCAGTATCATAGAGGCTATGAAAGAGAGGAAAGAAAGAGCTTTACGTGTTATGAAAGAGAACGCCTAATGATTTTGAAAGATACAGGTAACTTAACTACCCAGCCAGTCGATTCACGTAAACACGCCAGTCCAAAAGTCGTTTTAACTTAGGAACTTAGAAATCGCCTTTTGGTTTTCTGTTTTAAACGCACTTACTTATCTAGTCTTGGATTGTCATAAATCTTCCAATAGCTCAATTACTATACAATTTCTGAGTTACCTGGTGTAAAGAATCATAAAAATTGGTTCAAAAATACAGCGAATTGAGAATTCTCCTTTTTTTAAGTCGGTTAAAAGGGCTAAATTTGCAAAAAACGAAGTGACGTCACTGCGCTACGGTTTTTAATACTTACGTGAATCGGGCAGCTGGTAACGTTTTCATTCTGATAGGTTTTGTGATAGCCATTGATTTTATCATCAAATTAGCAGAAATCAGAACTTGATCCGTAATCGAATGAAAAAACATTAGAATTTTGAACTCATATTTCATTATTGTTTAATTACATACTTTTAATTAGTATATTAATAATTTACAAACTTCTGTTAAAATTAGTAAATAAATGAATTATTTACTAATTTTTGTACAACCCTAGCACGCTTTTGAGATAATACGAGTAATGGCGACTCATATTTGTTATTGTGTAGTAAATAAATCATTTTTATACTTGTGTTTCATTTATTAACATTTTTTTTAAAACCCTAGGATTTTTTTTAGATATCGACGAGGTGATCGTAAACAAAAAGTAAGTATTTGAGTTTACGCAATAGGCACATTTCCTTGCGTAGAGATAAACACACTTCCTACTGAATTTGCAATTATTTTATTGAATGAATATTTTACGAATTAGAATAAATTTTGGTAGTGAAATTACAAATAAATACATAGTTGGAATTTTAGGTAAGTAGAATACAAAAATGTCAGTCCGGACTGCTCTTGATTGTATATTATATTATAAACTAGTAACCCGCCCTCGCTATCTTCGCTATCTTCGGCAATATTCACTTAAATTACATACTATAAAAAGCGTTTATTGCCGGGTGGACCAACGTTCAATCATAAACAATTCGGCTTCACTCACGGCAAATCAACTATCGACGCGGCCGTTGCGGTAAGACGTGTCATTAGCGCATCCGTTTTTAAATACGTACTAGGTGTCTTCCTGGATATCTCAGGTGCTTTCGATAACGCCTGGTGGCCAATGCTACTCCTTAAATTAAAGGCTCGTGGTTGCTATAGAAATATCTACCAAATCATACAGTCGTACTTTTTAAATGGCTCGACTAAATTGAAACTTGGTCACCATGCTGTGTCGAAACCACTGACGATGGGCTGCCCTCAAGGTTCGGTATTAAGTCCATATCTATGGAATTTAGGTTTTGACGATTTTCTCGAGTTACCTCTACCGAAAAATTGTCTACTGATCGGCTATGCAGACGACGGACTTTTACTTATACAATCGAACACAAGGGATGGTTTAGAGAAATTAGCGGAAACATGCCTCAACGATATATTCGATTGGGGTACACGAAACCGGCTTGCCTTCGCACCACAAAAAACATATCATCTTTTATTAAAAGGGCATTTACAATCAGCGCCGCGTATAAAATTCAATAATATGACTGTCAAAAAGAAAGAATCAGTTTGCTATCTCGGCCTAGTCTTAGAAAAAAATTTTTCATTTATTGAGCATATTAAAACTGTAGGCGAAAAAGCGAAACGTAATTTCTACGCGCTTACTAGAATATCCACATCTACTTGGGGCCTTCGTTTTAATACACTTAAAACCATATACATGGCCACATATTTGGGGTGTATTTGTTACGCTGCACCTGTATGGGCCGATAGGGCCACCATAGGGGCGGCTCGCCTTAAATTACTACAGAGCCAACGATTGGCCCTAATATTCTTATGTAAAGCCTATAGAACGGTTAGTACCGAGGCCTTACCAGTACTCGCGGGTGTACTTCCGGTTGATTTGGAGATTCAGAGACGAGCGTCAATGTATTACACCACAAAGGAAACTATGAATACAGATTTCCTTCTACCGCGCGACCGAAATAAAATTGCTAGATTGTTTGCACCACAATCCATTGTTTATGAGGAACTTTTAACTGAATGGCAAGAAAGATGGGATTCATCATCGAAAGGTCGTCATCTTTATCTATTTTTTCCATGCATCCGGGAGCGCCTGGAGAAGGTGTGGTTGGAGGTTGACCACTTTGTGGCCCAATTTTTAACTGGCCATGGCAACTTTAAAAGTAAATTATTTTCTTTTAAACTTGTACCATCACCATTATGTCAATGTTCCACATCTGACCACGAGTATGAACAATCAGCACATCACATTCTCTGGGAGTGCGATCTCTGGCGAAACGAGCGTAACCTTATGTTAAACAGTTTGCAAGTCACCTGTGGGGTAGTATACTATACGGACCTTGTAGCAACTCGAGAAAATTTCCGTGCGTTCATGCGTTTCTGCCATACCTACTGTAGCAATCAATCTTAACGCTCACATATAGGCCCCGTTAAGCTCTTCCGTATCTGTGGTGCCGTACTGCTGCGCTATCGTAGCTGTACTCCTGTTTACTTATTGGCTGACTAGTCATTTTGTTTTCCTGTCTCCCGCTTTGCCTGGGAGGGAAGTGGAATCTCTCTTTCCAACTCCTCCTCTTTAATCTTTTCTAATTAAATTTGTTGCGGGTCCCAAGACAATTAAAATCATATCCCGGGACTGCCTGAGGGTCAAACCTCGGTGTCATTTATGGAGACCATTGTGGATCCTGGCTTACAGGAGTTACAATGGTGGGAATGTGTGGTGGGATTAGTCCCATACTATAAAAAGCATATTGATCTATAATAAATGCACAATTTATTTAAGGTACTTAATTGGATAAGGATTAATGCTGTATTGTATAAAATCTCTTAGTAAATAATCATTTTTTAGTAGAGGATAAAAAATGGTTATGGTGGGTTATCCCTAAGAGATAGACATATGCCATCGTGGACTTTTTTGTTGAACTTTTTAAGATGGATAATACTGTAGTACATTATTTTGGTTTATCTCGTAGGGTTCAGCCAACGTTTGCAATATAAGCGCAAAAAAAACGTGCTTATTTACGACATCACATTAGAAACCTCTAAATTAATCAGCGTTTCTCTACTATATTATGCATGTATTATACATATAAACCTTCCTTAAGAATCATTCTATTTATTAAAAAAAACTGCATCAAAATCCGTTGCGTAGTTTTAAAGATCTAAGCATACATAGGGACAGACAGACGGCGGATAGCGACTTTGTTTTATACTATGTAATGTAATGATAGAAAAACATAAAAATTGTGTCTCAACTACTCTTATTAATCTTTTAAAAAGAATCAACAGCTAGTTTCCAAAAATTCAACGTTATTGTTATGCTGTAAATATTCAAGTTCAATAACAATTTCTCAACGTGGAACGTTTGTTGCAAAACATTTTGAAAATCGCGCTCTCTAGGTCATTCATCCGCCCCGTCGGATGTTACATTAAACATTGGCGCTGCGGTCGCTCGAAATCGAGATCTCAGGCCAACAATCTACACCCTTAATGTATATCTAAGAGAAGGAAAACTCGAAATAAAATTTGACCAACGTGGTATAGTAGGTCAATTTGCCTCCTATAGCGGACGAGGCTCATGACCAGAAGTGGGTCGTATATGAACCGAGATGATAATACAAACCGTACTGCTGCGCTATCGTAGCTGTACTCCTGTTTACTTATTGGCTGACTAGTCATTTTGTTTTCCTGTCTCCCGCTTTGCCTGGGAGGGAAGTGGAATCTCTCTTTCCAACTCCTCCTCTTTAATCTTTTCTAATTAAATTTGTTGCGGGTCCCAAGACAATTAAAATCATATCCCGGGACTGCCTGAGGGTCAAACCTCGGTGTCATTTATGGAGACCATTGTGGATCCTGGCTTACAGGAGTTACAATGGTGGGAATGTGTGGTGGGATTAGTCCCATACTATAAAAAGCATATTGATCTATAATAAATGCACAATTTATTTAAGGTACTTAATTGGATAAGGATTAATGCTGTATTGTATAAAATCTCTTAGTAAATAATCATTTTTTAGTAGAGGATAAAAAATGGTTATGGTGGGTTATCCCTAAGAGATAGACATATGCCATCGTGGACTTTTTTGTTGAACTTTTTAAGATGGATAATACTGTAGTACATTATTTTGGTTTATCTCGTAGGGTTCAGCCAACGTTTGCAATATAAGCGCAAAAAAAACGTGCTTATTTACGACATCACATTAGAAACCTCTAAATTAATCAGCGTTTCTCTACTATATTATGCATGTATTATACATATAAACCTTCCTTAAGAATCATTCTATTTATTAAAAAAAACTGCATCAAAATCCGTTGCGTAGTTTTAAAGATCTAAGCATACATAGGGACAGACAGACGGCGGATAGCGACTTTGTTTTATACTATGTAATGTAATGATAGAAAAACATAAAAATTGTGTCTCAACTACTCTTATTAATCTTTTAAAAAGAATCAACAGCTAGTTTCCAAAAATTCAACGTTATTGTTATGCTGTAAATATTCAAGTTCAATAACAATTTCTCAACGTGGAACGTTTGTTGCAAAACATTTTGAAAATCGCGCTCTCTAGGTCATTCATCCGCCCCGTCGGATGTTACATTAAACATTGGCGCTGCGGTCGCTCGAAATCGAGATCTCAGGCCAACAATCTACACCCTTAATGTATATCTAAGAGAAGGAAAACTCGAAATAAAATTTGACCAACGTGGTATAGTAGGTCAATTTGCCTCCTATAGCGGACGAGGCTCATGACCAGAAGTGGGTCGTATATGAACCGAGATGATAATACAAACCTTTCCAAAAACACTAAACCTTTCCATAAGCCGAATGATACGAAAATCACCGCAATAAGCTCTTTTTTAAGCACAAAGCAATTCCGCTAAAATACTTAGCTATAAGTGAAAGTATTCGAAACAATCAGATAACGCAAAATATTTTTAATATCCGTAACTGGTATGATTGTTATATTAACATTCATCCATTTTCAGATTCGAAAATTCATATCCACAATGCCTAATTTATTTCATCCATTCATCCAACAAACTACAGATCAATGGATATTCATTACTGATGTAAGCAATAAAACTCACCATTGATTTTCCTTGAGGAACCGTTCAGGGTTATTATTAGAGTCGATATAGATCTTGGCGAGCGCGTTGTGTGTCGCAGGTTCGTTACTACCTTCGTGCACGCGGGTCTCCAACCACGGCAGTAACAGCTTCAATCTATGGAGTAATATTTAAGTTAATATATATACATATAATAAACAGTGATCCCATAGACAAATTCATGACGTTGATATGTACGTTGCAGTAGTAAGGGACATGCCACATGGCTCGACGAGCCGATAATCGCTGGAGAGGAATTATCATTGAGTGGACAATACGTGGTCTATTGGATGACGTAATATGGGACGGACCATCAGGTGGACCAAGGTTCTTATTATTATAAATTATATTATGTACTAGCAACTCGCCCTCGCTCCGCTTCGGTTTCATTCGCCCTACCCGCGTAGTTCCCGTTCCCGTGAGAAAACCGGGATAAAATATATCCTATGTTACTCCCTGATATTATAGCTTTCCATTGGTGAAAGAATTTTTGAAATCCATCCGGTAGTTCCGGAGCCAATTCGTTACAAACATACTTACATACACACCTTTTCTCTTTAAAATATTAGTATAGAAGTATAGATTAATCGTAGGAAGATGTTGAATGCGGGCGCCAGGGAACGGCGCCATCTCTGTGGCCGTAGCCTTATTGATGTAAAGCAACAGATTTAAAACGTTTCAAACCACAAGATGAGGTTTAAAACCTCAAAGCAACTGTTTAACTCGACTACACCTACAAAAAAGGTACATATTCCGTTCCTTATGTATTTTGCTACTGTAGCGGGACTGGGCCAGGGTACCCACCCATACACGTGACCTATGAATACGTTTTGGTCACCCGAGGTCATATTGGGTGTAATAGGTTGCCTACATTCAAAATGACAACGTGGGATATTATCTAAATTTGTCTCACTCCTTTATTGAAAAGGTGATGAGAAAATGAGGATACAATTTTTGTCCATCACCAGATGGGATAGGGGCCGTCCATTAATCACGTGATCTTTTTTTTTACGCATTTACGTGGTGAGATTTAAAACTAAGAGCACCCGCAGACATACAATTGTAAGTTGGCTGATTAAATCGCAAATAGGTGTATCAGGTGTAGTTACTTATGCTAGCCCGCACATCTCCAACTAAATCGTCCAACTAATTAATTGGACACTGATCGTATCAGAATCAAGATTCCCTTCCGATTACGCACAATTAAAAAGTTGTCCAACTATAGGTCAATTCCCCACGCTCGCATCTTCGTCGACGGGTACGACGTCTGCCTCCCGATTACTTGTTGTAAACGAAAAGGTAGAAGAGCTCAAAGAGGAAATTCAAAAAAGGCCAGCATTGTACAAAAAAAGACTTGAAACAATATTACCCTGATAATATCTAAGTTTAGAATGCAATGTATGCATATGCAATGTATGCATGTATGTATGTAATGCTTCCCATTTTGTAATCTGTTACTTAATATGGGATGCACCCAAAATGTTCTCTTTTGTTTACGTCTTCTTTTTATTAATAGAACAATTAAAGGGGTTTTCACATGCACCGGGCTGGCAATACTGGTACCGACTAAATCGATTAAGTCTGCATCTTGTAACCAATAAAATAAAGTTGGTCAACTAAATTATGAAAGTACGCAATTTAGTCGTGCGATAGTCGCCCAACTTGCAATTGTATGTGTGCGGGCTCTCTAAGAAATCACGTGTATTATTAGTACCTACAAAGAATCCTAAAATTTTTAGAATATTATCTTTAAATACAAGTATAAACTTATTTTATTTTGAAATTAAGGACCATGATGAAAATGTCTAGACATCATGTCTATGGGTTTAAAAATCGCGCGTTTGACGAAAAAATAAATAAACGTGATATCTTACTACACCCTATTATGATATATCGTGATTTTTGTCGAACGTCTACACAAACCCCCATCCCCCTCCTCTCAAGCCTCACGTGATTAATGGATACCCCATAGATGACAAGTATGGTCCCCACTAAAATCTAGCCATTTTTATGTATAATAGTTTAAACACACCTGTTCCTCTTCTCAACTTCGGCCACTAATTCATCAGTAGAGAATTGTCCCCGCACTACCAAAATCAAATTCTTGATGATGTCCTCCGTACAGTCTACATCCAGTAAACCACCCACTACCACTGGTAAGCGAGAGGGGTTTACCTAAAAAAGAAGTTGAATAAGTAGTTTTTATTTTCATGTGGTCATAGTTACTAGGAAGTAACAAAATAAACGTCATCATCATTCAGCCTTTACATGTCCCACTATAGGGCTTAGGCCTCCACCGCTATACTAGGTTGGGTCAGACGTGTTGGAATAGGGTTTTGTTTCTAGTTTTTCTTCTCTTGCATATATTTTATACGCACATTATATTTCTTAGTCGTCTTTTACGACACCCATGGACAAGAGAGTGGGTGGTGAATTATATTCTTATTCCATCTAGGGATGCAAACAAAACATCGATGTATTGTTCATAAACATCGATGTTGAAACAAAAACATCGACGATACATCGTTGTTGAAGAACGATGTTTTATCGTACATAGATCGTCCGTGTGGTGACGGAATAAGAATACAATTCACTGCTGCCTATCTTGACCGTGGATATACTAAAAAAAAGGTCATCAAAATTTGCCCGGAGGAGGATTTTATTTCTTCGTCGTAACATCGATGTCATAAGTCCCGCTGTATGTTAAAACATATGACAAATTTCCTAAAAAAAACAAAAAGCTCATCAATATTTGTCCGGAAAACATCGATGTTCGGTTTTCGATACATCGAACATCTCTAATCGATATATCGTTCATAAACATCGATATTTTTAACATCGATGTTTCAGTTTTGAAAACATCAATGTTTTTTATGAGCAATGTTGCATCCCTAATTCCATCACCACATGGAAATTTACTAAAATAAATGAAGCCAATACAGGCCCACCCTTTTTATCATCTGGTCAACAAAAAGGCAATCACCCACAAAACTTATCAAACCCGTATTTTATTAAATTCAAGTGTAATATTTTGGAAAACCAATAAGCAAATGACAGTATGGATACATGACATCCCAATATTAGATATGAGACTCTTCATCATTAAAAGGGAATTTGACCTCCTATGCCATATGGAATAATTAGTTGGGCATAGGATTTAATTTCAACTTTCCTTTCTCTTACGAAGCTATGATCGGCATACATATATTAAAAGTCCCTTACGACAACCACAAGTATATTGTGACAAATAGTTACCCACAAATAAACCATATTCCTTTATAAAAAATATAACTTTTTTATATCTGTCCGTGTGGTGAATGAGTAACAATACATTTACCACACCCTATCTTGCCATAAAAGACGACTAAGGGCTATACTGTGCATAAAATATCTATGCAAGAGATGGAAAACTCGTAATGAAACATTCCAACATGTCTGACCATCATAGGTTAATTTCACTCCTATTGTGGAGTAGGCTCAAACCCAGCAATAGGACATGAATGAGCTGTGATGATGATGACATTTTTATATTAAATATAGATAGATGTGTTTGTAAAAAATTGGTACATTATAATGAGATATAATACTCACTTTCTGCACGTAAATCTCAATATATTTCTGCAAACTATTCCTGTATAGGTATAGCACTAAGTCATGGACGAAATCAAATCTATCGCAGACAATGATCAGAGGTAGCTGGTCAGGCAGTTTTGCTTCCTTCAAGAAGTTCTTTACTCGCTCAGCGTTATAGCAGTTTGATTCCCGACAGATGCGCTCCACTTCTTTAATTTGACCGGTTTTGCAGGCCGCCTGTGTGAAAAAAGAGTAAATATAAGTAAAAGCGTAAGAGTAAGTAATATATAAAAGAGAGAAAAAGTATATAGCAATAGTATAATAATAATGTCACTGTCGATAAAGAGCACTTGGATTCGAAATCTAGGCGACGCTTTGCGAAAACGACCATGACGATGAAGCGACGACCCAAGGTTGGTCAAGGTTGGTTCCCCCCCATGGGGTGTCCTTGAGCGACGTCGCAGTTTTTTACGGGTTGAGAGCATCTCACCTATGAGCGTTTAATGATTCTATTACACCATATCCATTTTTTTTAAGTGAAGACGCTTATACTCAGTGTTTTTTTAAGATTACGCCTTGAACTAAAGATATATCTTTGTATTGCAGGGGACTTTACAAACTTTATTAACGAACACAAATTACATCTAGACTCAGAACAAGAATTTGTGAATCGCACAAAATGTTGTGGTGCGTGTGATTTGAACCCTCAACACTGACATGGTAGGGTGCAGTCATTGAACGAACACCAGTATATGTATTTCGCTTAATTGCTGTTAACTCATCTTTAACCACACATTATTAAAACACACACCTGAATATATTTGAAATGTACTTCAGGATCTTGACTGAAGTTCACAATGGATCCCAAAAAGTAGAACAGTCCCTCGTAAGTTTTGAAGCTCTCAAACAATTCAATCAAAGCCTTTGTAGTGAGTTGTTCGTGGTACTTAGTGGCGATTTGTACGCAGATCTGTAGGTTCTGGCGGATGTTGGCTTGCAGCATAGCTTTCAGACATTCCAAAGAGTCTTCTACAGACAGACTGCCGAAGTAGGTCACCAACCAGTCAGCCGGTAGTAGATGAGTGTGTACCTGTTTACAGAATTAAATTATATAATATTTACCAGTTATGAAATAGCTTTACACTTAGAATAGGAGTAACAGTTAAGCACCTGGTTGTATTGCAAAAAAATAGAATGTACGTCTTGTCATTCCATTATGTTATTAGGCCAGTCAACAATATACCAAGTAAATGAATTAGTACTTCTAAAGGACAGTATAATTAACCAAATTTGAAGTAAAAAAAAAATAAAGATTATAATCGGTAACTACTGTGGACAGCAATACGAGTGTCAATCTCGAAAAGTGTTTATATGTATCTAATTACGACCCTCAGCCATGACTACCAGCAACTATTAGAAAGAAATATTTGACTATTGGTATATGTTATTTAGTTGGTATATTACGGTATATTTAATTGGTATATTGGCCTGTTATCTAATAATTTTCCATTTTCATAAAGGAGACACACCATATTCGATATTATCCAATACTTTTATATCTGTTACGGTATCGGATATATTTTAACAACATCCCTTATTCTATAAACTAAAAAATACATTTAACTTTTCAAATCAAATAGGTTATTATTGAAAATAGTAATTAATGAAAAATATACTGAATACGTACCACAGCTCGCTTGATGTCGTACAGATCAGTGTAATGTTCTAGTGCGCGCTGCAATAGGCCAGCCTTCTCGCACAACTGTGCGACGTGAGCGCGATCGTACTGGGTGAACATCGCATTGCCGAGGATCGCGTCAGCAACTTGCGGCGCCGACATCAGGTTCATTTCCAGGAGTCTACCGACAGAACAGTTATTACGAATTACACAAATAATATATTCACATCGTAAAGGAGTTAGAATACAATGACAAGCATTTGCCAACTCTAGGTTTTGATAAGATAAATTGGCTTGCTAATCCAGCCTGGCAATTTCCCTCTTCTAGAATTCGTCACGATTATATTATCCTACCCATAAATCAACCCCTAGCGTAAAGGAGGATGAATATGTCTCATAGTTATTCTTCCTACTACCATCCTTGACAGGGTGAGAAATATTCAACATATTAACCTAGTATTAATATCAGCTATTAGTTTGTAAGTTGGGCTTGGGGTGAAAATCAACTGCAGGGGTGCGCTCGCACTCATAAGTTGAGCCCAATTCCATATTGTTTTTATATTTTTCTTATTGAATTATAAAAACAAATAAAGATCTTTTCTTTCTTAATGCACAGATCCCATTACTCGAATGATAGCACAAGTGAATTATTACATAGGCAAGATGTTAAACTTTGGAGATCAGTAGCTCAAAATTTCGAGTCCTTGGGACTTTTGATGGGGAGGATGTATCCATTAATATACACGGTGACATTTTTATCGTCTTACAAAAAAAAAACATAAAAGTATCCGACCTAAGAAACATATCTAACATATTTAAATGTTCAATAGTGGTAGTTATAAAAAAATAATAAAATACATTAAAATTAATATTTTGTAACAACCTGTTTATCATGTTTACATTTAAACAAAAGAAATCATTCCGTATTTCATTAGCCAATCACAAATACGAAGTACACGTTACAAAGCGCGACGCCTGATCAACCGCCAATAATAATTGTTTTAGTAATTTAGTATCCGCAGGTGTGCGAAAGTGATAGGTCATGCGCACGAGCTTAACTTCCGTACGAGTAACTACCTATTTCGCGACATCGTTGTGTGTGTGTGTTGTTACAAAATGTCTAATAGACATTATAAATACTCGAATATCGAATTCGTACAAATGGTGCGTCTGTATGCGATAGCTGGGGACAATTTAAGAGAGGCGAGAAGACTTTACGCAGCTCCCGCGAATATGCAGATGCTTCGCAATCGGAGTGTAATTAACCCACAGGTGCCGCGGCTCCAAGTGATTTTGTCAGCGACACAACGTCTGATTGATGACGGTTAATTCCACACTCCGACAGACGCGCAGGGTCGCGGCCACCCTCATTATTCACCTGAACTTGAAGAGAACATTCTCGAATACTTCGAGCTGCATCCGCGAAGAAGTACGAGAATGGCTGCAAGACATTTCGGGGTTAGCCAGTTTTATGTATGAAACGTGTTTACTACGGAAAATTTACATCCATTTCACTACCGGAATGCTCAGGCTTTATACGGGGCAGACCCAAGAGCACGTATGTCCTTATTTTAGCTTTAATGTGGTAAAAAGTGACAAAGTGACACTAAACAAATTAAAACTTAACCTCCAAAAACGTGCCCGTTTATGCATAGAAAAAAATGGTGAGCAATTTGAACATTTACTTCAATATCGGTAGGACGATCTGCTTAGGTATACCTATTCTTGTTTATTTTAATCGCAATTATTTGTAAATAGCTGATTCCAATTTTTTTAAATACACCTGAAGCAATTTACTTTATTGAAATAATGACCTACTAGCAGACTATCTGATATCAAGTCTTTTAACACTTTACATGGTTGTTTCTGACGGTCCTAAGTCCGTAGAAAGTATGAAGGGAGAAATAGGAGTCCGCACTTAATGAATACGTAATGGTATTTCTGAAAAGGACGTAGGTAGATGATGATACAATTTTACGAGTTGACAATCGATCGAATCTTTTAATTAGGTATAATTATTATGAATGATCGGCGCGGGCGGGCTGATGTAGGTACTACGAACAGACCACTAGTCGTAGTACCTAACATCAGCTGTGTTGCGTACCTACGCTCCTACTACGAGTACATGCTGTTTCGTTATTATTTTAATTAGTAATTTATAATCATTTTTGTTAAAAAATATTCTAGTAAATAGTTTTTTTAACCTTTTGATTGTACGAGTGAATAGTAGATACTGGATACGTTAATTGACCTGCTTTTGTAAGACGACATAAATGTCACCGTGTATATTAATTCGCTTCGGTTTCAGTCGCTTAAACCGGCGCAGTTCCTGTTCCCGTGGGAATACCGGGATAAAATATAGCCTATGTTACTCCCTGATATTATAGCTTTCTATTGGTGAAAGGATTTTTGAAATAGGTTCGATGGTTTAAGCGTGAAAGCGTTACAAACAAACAAACATCCTTACTTTCGCATTTATAATATTAGTAAGGATATCAAAAAATTAAGGCATTTGACGGAAATCTAATTTACACCTAATAATTGTGAGGCCCTTTAGAAGTTGGACAACATAACATCAATCAAATGTTATTTATATGTTATAGTTCTGTGTATTGACAGAATAAGAATACAATCGCCACCCCTATCTTATTCGCGGATCTCTTAAAAAATGAGTAAGGGATATAGTAAGCTTATAAAATCTATTCAGAGAAAGGAAAACCTTATACCAACCTGTCTGACCAGCATGATATAGTAAGGTCAATTTCCCTCCTATTGTGGAGGAGGTTCGAGCCCAGCAGTGGGATGTATTTGAGCAGAGATGATGATGTGTTATCGCAATTGTTACTTAAAATTTAAGGTTTGTTGATAAACACGGGCATAACTTTGTTTGCACACTTCACCTGGTCTGCAAAGGTCCTTCTTCAGGTCTGTTATTCTTTAATGCATCTAACAAGAATGCAGTACACTGCTGCACCATATTCTGTTCCATGAATACGTCTACAATTTGGTTGATGTCCGCTAGCGGGGGCTCTTCGGCAACTAACATACCAGCAAAACCAGCACCTTGCTCTGGGTTCGTCCGCATCACTGAACGTAGGAGGTAGATATAATCCGGAGTGTAGCCAACCTGTCAAGGCGAAAATGTTGATTACAAATTCATAATATACATATGAATTCGTATGTATTAAGTCGAATGTAATGAATTCAATTCCAATACAGAAAAAATCATTGAAAGTTATGTTACTTTATATAGGTATGTAAAGTCACCATGAATATGTATTTATTCTTTAGTGCAAGGTACGAATTCTTAAAAAAATATTATGTCATATATTTTGAAGTTTTGAAGATTTACACAGATTATCTTTCGGCTAAAAAGCGACTTGACTGCGTAAGGTTGAATAAATAAATTAATGTATTTGTAACATAACTATACAAACCTTCTTGGCGTAGAGAACGATTTTTTGGAACTGGCCAGTTTCAGCAAAGCACTGTATAACTTTACTAGCGACGTTAGCTCGCAGGTACACGGACAGAGCGAGCGTGGGATCTACCTGCTTCACCAGGTCGCCCAACTCCTCGGAACATTCTAGTTTCTCTTCTTTCAACCATTTCTCTAGAAGCTGTTTGCGACCTATAAAAGAATAAGCTCCATTACAGTTGTGTGTCGTCCTAGACTAATGTCTATGCTATAAAAAAATCACAGTTACTACCCCATTTAGTTTTCGATCTGAAAAATCATTAACACCCTTAGTAGTCTATTAACACTAGTATTTTTAAATAATATTGTACTAAGTCTCATGGAATGAATTCCGAATTCTTGCAAAAAATATTGCCACTATAAATGCAAAAAAAACACAGTTCGTCAGTCCATATATTAGGGATATCAATTTTTTAATACAAAATAAATACATATTAAAGCATATATAGGCATTAATCAGTATTTTGAAAAAATTAAAAGTATTTGTTTTAAATAATGATATCTGATGTTTACGTGAGCACTACACATTGTAAATAAAACTACTTTTACGGATTATATCGCGTTTGTATTTGATTTATGATTGCCCGACGTTTCGAACACTTTGCAGCATTCATGGTCACGGGCGGACTAAGGTGTCTCACGTCCAACAAGTAATCGTTATTACAGACATTCACAATTATCTACCCGATACAGAAAATAGTTATAAATTTATTAAATTGTTACCCACATTTTAGTACAAATTTATTGCCAGTGTAAGAAGAAAATGAATCTAATTGAAAAAATTATATTGTTTATGGTTAGTAATTATTAATTATTAAATTTGTAGCAATTATTATTACAATTTGTTGATTTAAAACTAACAAAACTAATATACTACCACCGGATCGGAACGCGGCCACACTGAGAAAGATCCAGCAAGAAAACTCAGGGGACATGATGCTAAATTAATTGCTAAATTTGTTTTAAACTTTATGGTTTTAGAAACAGCCTATGATGGAAACGGTATTTTGAATACTTTTACATAATACAAAAGGTACACAGCAATAGAAAATATGATTGGGTAGCCTTAACTAGGATAGGGGATGAAATTCGAGGATAGCAACGCACCGATTATTAAATACGTTTGCGTTGCTTACTTCAGCAATAGACGTTGTTTACTTCAGCAATAGTATAAAATAAGTTTCAAAAAACGTCAAGTTCTACTATGAGTTAAGTAAATGCCATTTTTTAACCGACTTCAAATAAGGAGTTTTATAATACGACTATGTTTTCTTAATGTTTGTTACTTCAGAACTTTCGACTGAGTTAACGGATTTTAATGATTCTTTTTTTATTTGAAAGCTGATACTTCCCGTGTGGTGCCAATTTGAACAAGTCCTGACCATGGCATCCATGAGGAAAGTCGCTTTGTTTTTATTAGAAATTATTTACGGTACCTTGCAACAGCACTGGACGGCAAAGTTCCAGGGATTCGAATTTGTTAAGTTGCGCCTGATCAAGCAATATTCCGAAGTACTGCAGGAGGGGTGACGTCTGTCCAGGCTGTGTGGGCACCTGCTGGAAGCGTTGGATCGTTTGCGGCGTACGCAGAATACCTCTGGGTGCCATTGCTGCTACCTAAAAAGACCAAATTGCAAAATATTTTCAATAACTTGAATATTTCAAACTATTATAAATGTTATCCACGTAGTGACAGGCTAAAAAGACAATGTATCGCCCCTCTTTTGACCATGGTAGTCTTAATACTGGCTGATCACCAGCAGTTGTCTGGACAACTAATAATATCAATTGTGATTAGCGGAGGCGGTCTGAGAAACATCGCGATTATGCCATTCCTCTCCAGTGTCCAATAATAGAAGTGGGCTGAGACTGCTAAGAGCAAACAGAGAAATAAGTATGATTTTAAATTTTCTTTTTACCTGCTACTCTATAGCAGAATAATATTAAAGGTGCAAAATATACAACTGTGGGCTCACCACAGACTTTCTCAGAACGTAATGTTTAAAGAAGCTTTTATTTGAAACGTAAAATCGTGAAGCCATATTTAATTATTAGTGGCTTTTTTGTAAATTTCTTAAACAGAAACCTATTTAAAAACACTTTACATTGAATGTGAAGGAAAACTAGAAAGAAAACCCTATGGAAATCCCTCTAATCAGATATGACGGAGATTCTTTAATCAAAGAATAAGATAATATAATAATTGCTGATCTTTAAGCGAGTATTACACATTTGAAATAAAACTATTTTTATGAATTTTATCATGGTTGCACTTGACTTTTAAACGAACACTGCACAGCCAATTCATAGTCATAGTAGAACTAAAGTATCTTGTGTCTAACAAGTCATAGTTATTATTGAGATTTTTATATACCCCCTTCAGAATTCATTATTAAATGTTGACCTATATTTTGTAGGTTGTTTTCAAAATACAGAACAAATAAAACACCTTAATCTTTCCGAGACCGTACTAACACCGAAAAGTGTTAAAAACGTAGGCAAAAATTTAAAATCTAAAACAACTGCAATAAATGTCGTAAAAATTGTTTTATTTCAAATAAAATAATACTCAAATTATGTTAAAATTTAGTGTCATACATTGAGGAATACACTATAGTTCCTATTATGTTCAATAAGATAGTCTTTTAAATTAGTAAAGAAAAAAATAACGAATTACCTTAGCCGCCTCTCCGTACTGGCCATTAGTAAAAAGCATGTTGAATTTCCTCACGAATAATTCCTCAGCTCCAGCCAAGTTATTTCTGACTGCCAGACGAAGAGCTAACTCAGGGTTTTGAAGTACCGTGTTGATATATGGCACTATGGAGTCTTCTTCGACGGTGACAGAGAGTACTTGACCTTTGCGGTTTACGCCTAGAAAAAAAAGGAAAAATGAATCATTTAAATAGCGCGAGGTTGTCTTGGTATGGACATGTGATGAGGAGGGATGAAAAGCATGTGACGAGGCGGGTTATCGATATGAACGTGGATGGACGTAAGAAGCCCAATGGGAGACCCAAAAAGAGATGGATGGACTGTGTGAATGAGGATATGCGTATGAAAAAGGGTGAGTGCTGATATAGATACGGCCGATAGGAGGTTGTAATAATGGGACTAATCCCACCACACATTCCCACCACTGTAACTCCTGTAAGCCAGGATCCACAATGGTCTCCGTATAAGACACTGAGGTTTGACCCTCAGGAAGTCCCGGGAATCGCTTTTAATTGTCTTGGGACCCACAACAAATTTAATTAGAAAAGAAAACAGGAGTTGGAATGATTCCACTTCCCTCCTATGCAAAGCGGGAGACATGAAGCAAAGTTGGCTGATAAGCCAGTAAATAAGAGTTTGTACAACTACGTGAAACGCAGCGGTACAGCACCACGGATTGGACAAAGCTTAATGGACCTATTTGTGAGCTTTAGGTTTGATTACAGTAATAGGTATGGCAAAAGCGCCTAAACGCACGGAAATTTTCTCGAGTTGCTACAAGATCCGAATAGTATACTACCCCAGACGTGACATGCATATTATCTAACATGACGTTCCGCTCGTTGCGCCAGAGAATGCACTCCCAAAGGATGTGATGAGCTGTTTGTTCAAAATTGGAGTTTGAGGTCGAACATTGACAAAATGGTGAATCTACTAGTGTAAAATAGAATAATCCTTACTAATATTATAAATGCGAAAGTAACTCTGTCTGTCTGTCTGTCTGCTACGCTTTCACGTCTAAACCACTGGACCGATTTTGATGAAATTTGGTACAGAGATGGACTAAAGCTTGAGAAAGGACATAGGCTACTTTTTATCGCGAAAAAATGGGTATAAGGGGTTGAAATAGGGGATGACATTTTGTATGGAAATTCGTCATTTTCGATGATAGAACCACGAATCTTTGTATTAAGACACCTAATAATAAATAAATAAATATTTGTTCAAGCGTTTTGGAAATTTCATTTACATGGGGATGAAATTCAACCCCTAAAATACCAAAAAGCATACAGCCGAAACCACTGGGCCTAGAAACGTTTTTTTTTACACCATCGTATTTCTTGGGGTGCACGAGCACTAGCAAAGGATTTTTGGAAATTCACCCCCTTACGGGGGTGAAAAACATATAGTCTTTCGCGTCTAAACCGATTTTGATGAAATTTGGTACAGAGATGGACTAAAGCTTGAAAAAGGATATAGGCTACTTTTTATTGCGAAAAAATGGGTATAAGGGGTTGAAATAGGGGATGATATTTTGTATGGAAATTCGTAATTTTTGATGATAGAACCGTGAATCTTTGTATTAAGGCACCTGATAATAAATAAATAAATATTCGTTCTAGCGTTTTGGTAGTTTCACTTACATAGGGATGAAATTCAACCCCTAAAATACCAAAAAGCATACAGCCGAAATCACTGGGCCTAGAAACGTTTTTTTTTTTACACCATCGTATTTCTTGGGGTGCACGAGCACTAGCAAAGGATTTTTGGGCATTCACCCCCTTAAGGGGGTGAAAAACATATAGTCTTTCACGTCTAAACCGATCTTGATGAAATTTGGTACAGAGATGGACTAAAGCTTGAGAAAAGGATATAGGCTAATTTTTATTGCAAAAAAATGGGTATAAGGGGTTGAAATAGGGGATGACATTTTGTATGGAAGTTCGTCATTTTCGATGATCGAACCACGAATCTTTGTATTGAGGCACCTAATAATAAATCCTTACTTCCTTACTAATATTATAAATGCGAAAGTAACTCTGTCTGTCTGTCTGTCTGTCTGCTACGCTTTCGTCTAAACCACTGAGCCGATTTTTATCAAATTTGGTACAGAGATGGACTAAAGCTTGAGAAAGGACATAGGCTACTTTTTATCGCGAAAAATGGGTATAAGGGGTTGAAATAGGGGATGACATTTTGTATGGAAATTCGTCATTTTTGATGATAGAACCATGAATCTTTGTATTAAGGCACTTTATCATAAATAAATAAATATTCGTGCTAGCGTTTTGGAATTTCATTTATATGGCGATGAAATTCAACCCCTAAAAGACAAAAAGCATACAGCCGAAACCACTGGGCCTAGAAACGTAATTTTTTTACACTGTAGTATTTCTTGAGGTACACGAGCTCTAGCAAAGAAATCGCGAAAAAATGGGTATAAGGGGTTGAAATAGGGGATGAAATTTTATATGGAAATTCGTCATTTTTGATGATAGAACCATGAATCTTTGTTTTAAGGTACTTGATAATAAATAAATAAATATTCGTTCCAGCGTTTTGGAAATTTCACTTACATGGGGATGAAATTCAACCCCTAAAACACCAAAAAGCATACAGCCAAAACCACTGAGCCTAGAAACGTATTTTTTACACCGTCGTATTTCTTGGAGTACACGAGCACTAGCAAAGGTTTTTTGGTAAATCACCCCCTTAAGGGGATGAAAACACCGTAATCTTTCACGTCTAAATTACTGAATCGATTTTAATGAAATTTGGTACAGAGATGAACTAAAGCTTAAGACAGGACATAAGCTACTTTTCTCCCAAAACATTGGGTGTAAGGGGTAGAAATAGGGGATGACATTTTGTATGGAAATTCGTCATTTTCGATGATAAAACCATGAATCTTTGTATTAAGGCACTTGATATTGAACAAATAAATATTCATTCTATCGTTTTCGAAAATTCGCTTACGTGGGGATGAAATTCAACCCCTAAAAGACCAAAAAGCATACAGGCGAAACCACTGGGCCTAGGAACAAATTTTTTTTACACCGTCATATTTCTTGGGGTACACGAACACTAGCAAAGAATTTTTGGAAAATCAGCCCCTTAAGGGGGTGAAAAGCGTATAGACGAACTATTGGGGCCAGGCACGTAAAACTTTGTATGCGATTCACTTTCTTTTGTTATATGTGAGCTCTAAGAAATTATTTTTTGAACCTCAACCCCTAAGGGGGTGAAAATATATAGCTGAAATCATTAGGCCTAGAAACGTAACATTTTGTATGAAGTTGTCTTTCTTGGGGAAAGTGCTCACTAAAAAAGAGTTTTTTGCAATTTTACCCCTAAGGGGGTGAAAAGCGTTTATCCGAAATCAGTGAGCCAAGGAACGGTCATTTTAGTACACAGTCGGCTCTCTTGGATTATCCTAAGATTTTTTCTTAGTGCTCGCTTACCAAGCACTATGAAAGAACTTCTGACAGTCTCACCCCTAAGGGCATGAAAAGTGTATAACCTAAAATAATGGTCCTAGGAACGTGAAAGTTCTGTTTTGGGATAAGCGAGTACTTACATTGTCCGTGTGGTGACGGAGTAAGAATACAATTCACCACCCCCCTATCTTATTCGTGGGTGATCGTGCGAGACGACTAAAGGATATAAAACGCATATAACATCTATGCGAGAGAAGGAAAACTCAAAATAAAACCCTATACCAACACGTCTGACTGGCGTGGTATAGTAGGTCAATTACCCTTCCATTATGGAGGAGGCCCGAGCCCAACAGCGGGACGTATATGGGCTGAGATGATGATGATGATGAGTACTAACAAAGAATTTTTGGAAATTCAACCCCTAAGAGGGTGAAAAATGCATAGCCAAAGATGTGTGAAATTTTGTATACCGATCTGTTTTTTGGGGTAAGCTCACTAAGGAATAATTTTAGGCAGCCCTAAAAGAGTGAAACGTATATAGTCGAAGACACCCAGCCTACATATCATCATTATTTTGCTCTTATCCTAATTACTTTGGATCGACGCAATATGTAGGTACTCTTCTCTCATCGTAGATATATCGCAAAGGTTCTAGCAACATTTTATGACCGGCTGCCTGACGGACGACATTGTTGGCCAGACGGCATCACCAATTGGTCCAGATCGATGTAAATCTTTGTCTTAGTAGTATTTTGGGACACCCCACAAACAATGAAAGCGTGGTAATATTCCTAGCCGCTACCAGCCAGTAAGTCGAGATATTAAGTAAATTTTCTATCTCTACAAATAAATAAATTTGAAGCGTCTGTCTATCAAAATAATAGGTTTTATTACACAATTATTTGCACGATACCTATAACTAAAAAACTGTTCAAATTTTTTTGTTTTTGTGTTGTGAGTCACATATGCATTTTTTATCTCGGCATTCGCATGGGAATGAGGTCTACGTAGGTGAAACTGCGGGAATTTAATCGATATAATTTTTTTTCACCAATGGAAAGCTACATTATCAGGGACTAAGGAAAGACATATTTATCATCGTATTTCCACGGGAATCTGAACTACAAGTGTGGAAGTAATATTCAAATGTGAAAGTTTGTGAAGATATTTGGATGTTTGTTACTTAATCATGCGTAAACTGTTGAGCAGATTTGGATGAAAATGGACACATAGATAGAGTATTTTTTAAATTAAGAAATAGAATACTTTTTATGCCGATAATATTCTTTGCGATAATAGTTCAATATGCAAGTTAATTTTAACGCGGGCGAAGCCGCGGGCAAAAGCTAGTTTACTTCTAAAATTCCCATGGCCTGTGAGGAATTGGGCTACATAGTGGTCAATTTCTAGCCAAGTTCTCTCCAAACGTTCACGAACAGATGGAAAGAATAGATATAGATGACGACCTTTTGTTGACGAATCCCATCTTGCCTGCCATTCGGTCAGGAGCTTATCGTTAACGACGGATTGCGGTGCAAAAAGTCTAGTAATTTTATTACGATCGCGTGGTAAAAGAAAATTGTTAGTCATGTTTTCCCTAGTGGAATAATACATGGACGCACGTTTTTGTATCTCTAAGTCGACCGGAAGTACACCTGCAAGTACTGGTAAGGCTTCGGTGCTAACTGTTCGGTATGCCTTACACAGAAATATTAGCGCTAATCGTTGACTCTGTAGTAACTTACGCCGAGCCGCGCCTATGGTAGTACGATCAGCCCAGGCCGGTGCACCATAACAGATACAGCTCAGATATGTGGCTGTATATATAATTTTAAGTGTGTTAAAACGAAGGCCCCAGGTGGAAGTTGAAATTCTGGTAAGCGCATAGAAATTTCGTTTGGCTTTTTCACCTACAGTTTTAATATGTTCAATGAACGAAAAATTTTTCTCTAGGACCAGGCCGAGGTAACATACTGACTCCTTCTTTTTAACTACAGTGTTGTTAAATTTTATACGGGGGCTCGATTGTAAATTACCTTTCAGTAAAAGATGATACGTTTTGTGGGGGGCGAAAGTAAGTCGATTTTGTATGCCCCATTTTTGTATTGAGTTGAGACATATATCCGCCAATTTCTCCAGTTCGTCTCTAGTGTTTGACTGTATAAGTAGGAGACCGTCGTCAGCATAGCCAATCAATGAGCAATTTTGCGGTAGAGGTAGCTCAAGAAGGTCATCAAACCCTAGATTCCACAAGTATGGGCTTAACACTGATCCTTGAGGACAGCCCAACGTCAGTGA
Source organism: Lymantria dispar (assembly GCA_032191425.1). Taxonomy (NCBI): domain Eukaryota; kingdom Metazoa; phylum Arthropoda; class Insecta; order Lepidoptera; family Erebidae; genus Lymantria; species Lymantria dispar. Next base: position 8,845,790 of record CM063460.1, on the reverse strand, counting down.
TTTAGACACGGCATGGTGACCGAGTTTCAGTGTGGTTGAACCTTGTAGAAAGTATGACTGTACGAGTTGGTAGATGTTCCTAAAGCATCCACGAGCCTTCAGTTTAAGAAGTAGCATCGGCCACCATGCGTTATCAAAAGCACCTGAGATATCTAGAAAAATACCTAGTATATATTTAAAATCTGATAGGGAAACAATTTTTCTAACGGCAATGACCGCGTCGACAGTCGATTTCCCCGGGGTAAATCCAAACTGACTACGATTGAATGTGGGGCCACCCGGTAACAAACGGGGAACAATCAGACGTTCTAAGAGTTTTCCTAGTGACGGCAGTAGAGTAATTGGTCGATATGATTTCGGGTCGTCTGGTGACTTATCACCGTGTTTCGGTATTATACGTATAAACCCGCGACGCCATAGCCGAGGAAAGATGCCTTTCGCTATACAACGATTGAAAACTGGTAACATTGAGTCGGCTGACGTTCGACAAGCTTCTTTAATCATTTTATTAGAGATTTTATCTTCACCGGCTGCTTTGTTTAGAGGAAGGGCTTTTACGGTATTTAAAAGTTCAGTTAGAGAGGAAAGGTCAGACATAGGAGATAGAGGTGGCAAAGTGGCCCACGCTCTTATTTGCGTATGATGTTCGCTATCAGCTGTTACGTTATCGTCCGGTATTAAAGTATTTATTAGAGCTTCTGTGGTCTCATCTACACCCGTGGTGTGTTTATTATCTATTTTGATATTTTGTATATAAGCTAGGTCAACTGATCGATTGGCTTTAAATTCGTGATATAATGGAGACCACGGGCCTTCATTTTCCAGTTTTTCTACTACCCTATTTAATAACGCATCTTTAGACCTTTCCACCGCAATCCGGTAGTAAGACCTTGCAGTTCTGAGTGCAAGTGAGGACTCATCAAACGTTACTCCCGTTACACATGACTTTTTAAGTTTGTTAAATTTTCTACGTGCTCTTCGAAAGCGTCTGCGAAGTTCGGCCAGTTTATTGTTCCACCAGTCGCACCTTCTGGTGTTAGGGATAGATATGCGACCTAGGGCTATGTCAGCACAGTATATCATAGAGTGTGACATTATCTCAGCGCTTTCTTCCGCGTTTAATTCTTCGCGAGTGAAATGCCCGGCACACGAGGAAAATAACGAACTAAAGAATTCCCAGTTTGCTCCCTTACTTTTATATCTATAATTGTAACTCTGACTGGGAGGATATTGTATCAGTCTCGGTTTAAATTCGTACACGATCAGGCGGTGATCACTACACGACGCGTCTGGGAGGACGCGCCACCTATCCAAGCGGACGTCCACGCTTGATAGCGTGACGTCAATAGAAGATTCGCCCAAAGGGCTGCAAAAAGTTGGTGGTGCATCAGGTGTATTATGGATGGACAGGTTCATCTCGGCGATGAAATCTTCTATCGCACACCGACGATCAGTATCGGTGTATCTAATCTTGCCATACCACAGAGTAGATGACGCGTTTACGTCAGCACCTACTATCGTTTTACGGCCCGTAAGAGACCGCAAGACATGACGGAGATGGTTTAAGTGTGAGGTGACAGGGTCTGAGTATTGAAAATAGCAGCTCACAACGTAAACCCTACAGGATGGGGATGTAACCTCCGCGACAGCACAGTGTGATGTCATTAGATTTTGTAACGATGTGACTGTAAATTTAGAATTTGATACATATATTCCGGCGCGTGCTTTGTTATCTAATTGCACAACCCTACTGCGCAAGCGAGCATTCTGGTATTGCTCTTGAATAAGTACTATGTCCAAATTATTTTCCATAACAAGACGGTCTAATTCTGATGTAGCCACCCTATCATTGTGAAGATTTAGCTGTCCTATGTTTAAGCTATCCATTTTTAATAGTTCGTAGTTTTAATCCGATAGGAGGTTATGGAAGGTAATTACATGTTGTGCCGACCCCACTCAGCGTGGGATGAGGGCAGGCAAATGATGATTTATACCCCCCCAAATGTCGCCCAGTACCCATCTCGGCTCATATGAGTCCTACTGGTGGTCGAGTCTCTTGCATAATAGGAGGGAGTTTGACCAGTGGCTCAAATTATATAGTGACATCATTCTGGTCAGACGATGTGGTATAGGGTTTGAGTTTTCTTTTTATATCTAATAGCCGTATTTTACTATCCACACGAATTACTTTTCTTCCACCGTCACTACGGGAATCCTCCGGATCATCCATGGCCTCCAGGCCATCTTGGCAGGTAACTTGTTTAGAATACGTGTCCACTTTTTTTTACTTTTACGTGGGATCATACCAAGACAAAGGCAGTAGTAGTTTCCTGGGAGATTTATGCCAACCGCCATTACGTCAACCCAGCCGGGTTTCAGTGGCAGCCGCCAAGCGTAGGAGGGCATACTCAACAGTGGACGTTAATGAACGGCTGGATAATTAAAAAAATCAAAGATACGAGTCCGGTGTGTTTGAACTCGAGACCTCTGCGTGACATTGCAGCTCTGTCTACTAAGCTATCAGTGTTATATATCGGAAATAAACATAATAATATTATCATTATTATCTCTCATTATTCTGTACACAACCAATATATAATAAGGACCTTTGATAACCTCTGTCTGGTGGCCTAATTTAAAGTGTAATTTGTCTGGATTTATGGATTAAACGGCGACTAATGCGGCAATGGCCTTCGAACTAAGGTTTTGGTCTATTATTTCTATACCGAACAGTACGAACGCAGTAAGTTGTTCTACATTTCACAAAAGAGAGCTGTTGCCTACTTTTCTGGTGAGTCCCTTAGCTGATTTTAACGACTTCGACATATAAGGATGGCGACAATTGTACTCTTACCCTATCAAGGGTCAAATATATCGATTCTTGAAATCATAACTCACCCAGTTTAACCCACAAAATATATAAAGAAATGCTATTTAAAGTCGGATATTATCCGAAAATGACAGCTTCAAATTTACAAATACGAAGTATTATATTTTAATTGAGAAATAAAAATTTTCTACTCTAGTGTGTACGATTTCTTCTCTTCTGTGTGATGACGGAGTAAGAATTTTGAATACAAACAAGATGACAGAGTAAGGTACAATACCACTACGACTAAGGATAATGATATGCGTAAAATATCTGTTCAAGAGAGGGAAAACTCGAAATAAAACCCTATACCGACCCGTCTGACCAGCTGGGTATAGTCAATTTGCTTTCTATTGTGGAGGAGCCTCGCGTCCAGCATTGCAACATATATGGGCCGAGATAGTGCTGATGATGTGTACAATTTTAACTGTATAAGTTAATATTATATATACGTTTATACTTTCTAGGGTCAATATGTGCTACTCCAACTAAAAGGTGAAAAATTATACTTAGATATTACACGGAAGTCAAGAACGGCGCGCGTCTGCACCATAGCTTGCCAAATAAAAAAAAATAGTAGGATCGTTAACTCACCAATGATACCCCCGGTGGCTTCGTGAGGGGCAGTCACAAATATGGTGTCTGAAGAAATCCTGTTCATGTAAATACACGTGCCGGTCTCGATGTCATACATGTGGATGTAACCGTATTTCGTGATGAGGTATATCACGTCGTACTTTGGAGACACTTGCATAGCCACCGGGAAGTCGTTTTGCGCTTCCGCCGGGAAGAATACGTCGACTGCTTTTTTTGGGAATGGTTGATTGCCAGCGGGTGTTTGGCCGACCTCTGTAAAAGAAAAATATTTTAGGTTTTAGAGTATATATTGCAAAACTTAAGGCAGGGTGTTATGAGTGGCCGCCTACCTAACATCAACCTTCCTTACGAATGCAATTGTTGACCAGACGACATCAGATGGAGTTAACCCAGGTCGTAAAGATCTTAGTTGTCTTTTAACGACACCTACTGGCAATGTAAAGGGTTGGTAGTATTCGTAGCTCTTACCACACAGCAACATTTATACCTACTTTAGTTTTTAATATACTTATATTAGTATAATATTTTACGGTACGTGGTCGCGAAAGAACTAATGCATTCAATAACGAAATGTAATCTTCTTCACGCTTCTTTTGCAAGCATCCGCCACAAAAGTTCTGGGTTAGAATACGAGAATATTATATCGAATATTCCGTCTCTTATTAACATAAATATTCTATACATATTCATCATTCTTAGTGCATCGATGGCATAGTAATCTAACTGTTGATGTGCGGAGCGCACCGGGTTAGACCTCCACGCAGGATAATTCTTTATGCAATCCACAAATTTTTAAGTCCGGGTGTTATTTCTGCTTATGTATATGCGCAACACAGGGATTTATTTGCAACTAAAGCTCGTTGCATTATATTTAAAAAAATTAAGAGGGTATTTTTAAATTAAACCTATAAACATCTCATTAAGCGTTCTATATTTGACTAGTATGTCCACACCCTTGAAAACGTAAACACTCCAGCCAATAATGGGCCTTGCTGCGATATTAATTAGGCTAATGTTTTTTTTTTGTTTTTTGTAAAACTTAGCGACCTCCACGCGTGCCTCTGCCCTTTGCTAATGACATCAGGGCGTGGTCAGTAGGCAGAAGGCGACTTCAAGTTTGCCTCCTCTTACATAGATGATCATGTTAAATGCATATTTAATCCCTTAGTCGTATTTTACAACATACATTAATACATTATTCATACGCAGAGAATCTAGATCTAGAAATCATAGACATAATAAAGTTATTCTCCTTAAAATATCTCAATACCACTCATGAATATGTGATTATTTTTATTGGGTCAAACGGCTATAGCTACTATTAAAATACAGTCAAGACGTATTCATATTGTGTTCAAAAGTTATTCGAGATTGCATCATCTTTGTGTGTTTTGACGTAATTGCTGTTCAGAAGACACATGTAGTGGATATGTTAAGATCTTTTGATAACATTGTCTGTAAGGTTTTGTTAAACCATGCTAAACATACATACAAAAGTATAATGTTAAATATAATGGAAAATCAAAATTAAATATAAATTGCCCTTCACGGAATTCCATCGTAGTTATGGAAAGTTTATGGTGGTAGGACCATACTGTTGACAGTTGTCTGTTTACAGCCGCGGGCCGGTCCGTCTCTCACTCCGGCCTAGCAAAGGTCCATAAGCGCCAGTATCACTTACCATCAGGTGAACTGTTTGCTCGTTTGCCACCGTGTGCAATGACAAAAATGTAATACTCTTCCGCGCGGTGGTGGAGTAAGAATAGAATTCACCACCCCCTATCTTGCCTGTGGGTGGCGTAAAAGACGACTAAGCGATATAATATGCATACAACATCTTTACAAGAGAAATTTTTACTAAAAAATAATGTACTAAAATGTAATTTTGTAGCGATCCAGGTCCTAAGATTCGAAACGCATCTTCTTTATTTTAATACTAGCAACCCACCCTCGCTTCGCTTCGGTTTCAGTCGTTTTTCCTGCATAGTTCCCGTTCCCGTGGGAATAGCGGGGTAAAATATAGCCTAGGTTACTCCCTGATATTATAGCTTTCCATTGGTGAAATAATTTTTTAAATCGGTCCAGCCGTTTTGAAGATTACCCGGAACAAACAGACAGACAGACAAAAAAAAAATAAAGTGTATTTTAGGCATATGTATAGTGCAAATAACCGTGTGAGCATGAAAAAGCCTATCTATTATTTTGACATTACAAACAGACACTCCAATTTTATTTATTGGTATAAAATAGATACCAACGTTGCCTCCAAGATAAAATTTGTGAATATTCAAAGTTTCTACTATTTAAAATCAATTATCTTACCAATAATATGCAGCTTGCCACCCTGTGCGGTTCTGACAGCGAAGCAGAAAAGTGTCGAAGGTTCAGCGTTGCCTTCTGCCTTGAAGGTGGCGAATGAAGCTGCGTGACCTTCAATGGGCTGCGAGCACTTGCGCTCCACTGAATAGAGCTGCATAGCGCCAACTACACGGTTTTGCTGTGCTGAGATACCTGGACAAAAAAAAATCAAATTTTATTTAATATCATCTTTTCAAAACATATTTGCGTGCGCGTTCAGTTAAAGGTAATTGAGTTAGACAAATGACACGATACTTGTCAGACGGATTGATATACAGAGTTTCATTTCGAGTCTTCCTTCTCTTTCATAGATGTTATTTGCATTTTACATCCCGGCTATTAGTCGTCCTTTACAAGACCCGTGCAAGCAAGGGGGTGGTGAATTGTATTTTTACTCTACCACCACACGGATGCTGCTTAAATCAATTTTGGATTTTCACGACACCCTTGAAAACCAGCCGTTTTGAAGATTACCTCAAACAAACAGACAGACAAAAAATTTTAAACAGTATTTTAGGCATAAGTGTAGTGCAAATAACCGTGTGTGCATAAAAAAAGCCCAGTATTTTGACATTACAAACGGACACTTCAATTTTATTTATTTGTATAGATAACATGGGATATAAGCATTACTCGAGATGGTGCTCGAAAGTATAACACGCTGGACAGGCTACTTATGACAAGGATGGCCGGGTACCGGTGGCCCGCCCATATGGCGTAAAAAGAAGGTGTACGGCAGGTTATGAGACCGCGTGTCACACTGGTCGGTCGGGTGGGGTGTGACCATACCATAGCTTGTCCCCAAATAAAGGGGTAAAAGCATTGAAATGCAAAAAAAAATGTCTGAAACTGTTGTACGACGAATTTTCTTAGAAAAATATTACGCTCATGGTCATGTTTAATGCAAAGAAATATTATAAATATATGAATACATTAAATTCTATTTTTCACATAATTTCGATAGTGTACCGTTCAATGAACTCTTAAAGCAGTTAACCATTTCATAATATGGTAATTTAAATATGTATTCATACTTTTCGCTAACACATATAGGGGCTCTGCGAGTTCGATAGATTTTCTTATATGTATGTACATATATACTTTTTAAAAGACTACAAAAAAGAAGGAGGTTCTCTCGGAGGTTTCGTTTTTTGTTTGTTACCTCAGAACTTTCGACTGGGCGAACAGATTTTGTGATTATTTTTTTACTAGCGTCTGCTCGCGACTTCGTCCGCGTGGTATAGATACTTTCAGCTAACGCTAACTTTAACCTTAGACTTTGTTTACGTAGAAGGTGAAAATATTTTTTAATAATACAATTCTGTCACACATGATTTTTGCGAAAATTTTGCCGTTTACGCAACAGAAGCTCTCAAAAGGAAAAAACCTCGATTTTGAAACATCCTTCATTGGTGCTCCGCTCCTGTTGGTCTTAGCGTGATGATATATAGCCTATAGCCTTCCTTGATAAATGGGCTATTTAACACTGAAATATTTTTCCAAATCGGACCAGTAGTTCCTAAGATTAAAAAGTTCAAACAAAGAAATTCTTTATATATTAGTATAGATTTGAAAGCTGGTGCTGCCCATGTGATCCCATTTGGTCTAGATCTGATAATGGCATCCACGAGAAAACGTTGAAGTTGGATTTTTTTATTCAGATGTATTAATAATAAAATTTAAAAAAAAGATAAACCTTCGATAGGTAATAATAACAAAGGGGAGTTTTGTTAGGCACGTGAAAATGTCAAATGTTAAAATTAATAGTTCAATATTTTACGATGCTTATAGTAACTACTTTTTATGGTAATTTATGTAATATAATGCAAAGAAAATGATAAATTCTAGTGTGTTTTAGTCGCCAAATACCTTAGTGAAAGCTCTCGGTAAGGAGGCTTAGCTTACCCTATGAAAGTCGACGACTTAAATACTGTCCTTCCATAATAAAAAAAAAGAACTGTGAATTAGACAAAGATAAAAAAATATCTGGAAACGTACAGTTGACGACCATAATCTTTTCAGGAACCCTGCTAAGGTGTCGTGTGGTACGGTGATAAAACGGTAACAGTGGTACCAAATCAAACGGTTCTATAGAGAACTCTCCATGAAAGAGCCGGTAGAGTACATAGAGTGACTTATCGCCTCTCCGCCGCTCCAGCAACTCCAATTTGCCCATGGAGATAGGGATCACCGACGATTCGAACAGCATGTCTTTAAAGGAAGTCAAGTGGGGTCTAGCTGATAATACTTTAACCGCCTCTAGAGATGTGAGTAGCCCACATGAGGACGAACTTGTGCGTTGTATAGCACAACACGCTGGCGTGAAGTACCGTATAGCCCTGTTCGGAATGCCTATGCCTTTTGGCTTTATCCTTCAAATGACTCCCAAACTGGACTTTGCTGTATATATCGACGTCAAGGATTCTAATATTCTCGGCAATTTGAAGAGATACTCCTTGGAACTAAGGCGCCATGGCAGAGACTTCTGCAGTGAAGGCGCCAACTAGTGTCGTTGTGGGATTCAACTAGACTTAGTTCCGTTCACCATATCCCGAGGTCCGCTCCACTTCAGACACAAATTGAACCCTTCTTTCCTGTAACATCTGAGGGACATTCTGATGCTTGGTATACTACTTGTCACACGTCCGCATAGCAACACATACTCTATGGAGAGTATGCAGGATAAACAACATCGGGGAAGGCACCGAGACCTATGGTACATCAGCATTAATGGTCATGGTATCGGAGCCATCCACGACGACTTTATATTTCAAGAACATCAGTAGTCTCATCTTTTCTGTGGAGATCTTTTTATGTCGAGATTATTTTAATATTATCATTTATTTTTTAACTAATTCATGTATTTTACTTTACGGGGTGACATTGTCACTGCGCAACAAAATCCCATTCAATAAAGAAAAAAAAAATATTTTTATTTAGATAGAGATAGATACAAGCCGCACAAAATAAATTGATACTAATCTTTCTCAGAAGAGTTATGTACACAGAACAGTTAGGTATACTTACCGACTAACAATAACCATTGTTGTTTCGGATCAGTTCTGTAGTTGATGATCTGGCAATCGGCTAACGATGAATGCCTGTCAAACATCTTCACAGGCGTAGAGTCGCCCTCCATAGACCAATGATACACTGACATCTTGGTGACCAGCGCCAACGTGTTTAATGATATCCACTTCCAGAATACAATATCTTCTGTCATCGTGTGCGCTTTCATCTTGGATTTCATTTCAATGTTAAAGATTTGGAGGGTCTTTTGAGCTGCTGGCAAGAGAAATAACAATAGTTTAGGGGGGTTATTTATATAAATATTAAACTAGGATTAAAACTCTATCTAATAATTAGTATTCTGTGTGTTGAACGGTTACGTATATTATCAAATTTGCCATTGCACACAAAGGCGAACAAGAGGCGATACCTGAGGGTGCGTGGTTAACGATTACGTTCCCACCCAAGAGAGTCAGTATCAGGCAGACGCCAGATCGTAAGATATGCATGTGTATATTATGTATAGACCGATAGATAGCTAGATATATGGCTCTGTTATTTTTTCATGTAAAATCTACTAAATCGATTCAGACTAAACTTACAGAAATACATATATTTTTGCATTAGTGAATATAAGACTAGAGACTACGCTCAGTGGTGTTATATGAATAATTCCATACAAATAGGGCATGAAATTTTCATTCTACATCTATTTATCAAATTGCCGCATAGGTCCAGTTCGCGTGGGAATACGGGGTTAAAATATAACCTATCTTATTCGGTCATAATGTGGCTTTTCATTGGTGAAAGAATTTTTAAAAGCAGTTACGTAATTTAGACATAAAGGCGAACAAACAAGCAACAAATTTACATTCACATTTATGATAATAGCTAGCATTTAATGTTTTTTAGAATTCTGAACCATCTTAGCTTAGTGAATTGTCTAAGATAATGTTCGTAACTATGACCAGCCCACGAACGCCTCCGCATTTATTTGATACAAATAGATAAAGATTTATTGTTGTAAGGTTCAAGTTATTTCGGCAAATCACGCTTGATATTTTCTGGATGAAATTTAGAGCGTATAATTTACAACGCTATTCGGCGCCTTGATTTATTACTTGGAAAGTAAAAAGAACGAGACATTAAAAATAAATATAACACCAAATAACGATAATAGTTGATCATCCTTACTCTTCTTCATTTCATTATATTAGGGGAAGTTTGAAAGTTGTGCTAGTGGCAGAAAAAATAACGTGTGAACGATTGAAGTGGTATGGACATGTGATGAGACGGGATGAAAGTAATGTTGTAAAGAAATTAGAGAGTGAATGTTGAAGGCTTTAGGGGTAAAAGACCAAAAAAAGATGGATGAACGGCGTGAAGCATAATAGGGACAGAGAGACAAGTAGTGATGGTGTCTGATACGGCTGTGTGGAAGGAGAGGACATATTGTGTCGATTGCAAGAAATTGATACGGCAGGGTGGTGATGATAATGACTCTTCTTCGTCTCACATAAATTGGTGATTGACCTCGACTGCAACAGAAAAAAGTGGCCTAAGACGCCATACTGGATAGACGAATTAACAGTTTTATTTTCGAGAGAGATCACTTGTAGCGATGTTATTTATCGGTTGGTATCCTTTAATCGTCTTTTATGGCACCTGCAAGTAAGGAAGGGATAGCGGTGTTGTGTCCTAACTCCGTCACTCTACGACGATACCACCAATATTACAAAGCGAGTGAATGACGTCAAAAAGCTCAGTAGTGTACCGCGCAATGAAAAGTATCTATACTTAAGATGTTTGTGTGATTAACAGTTTAAAGAGCGCTTAGGTTTCATTTTCACGGAACCGGTGAAAAGATATTTCGTAATCGATCACATTTCCGATTTCCGACGTCAAGTTCTTTGAAAAGGCAACCTTATTTCAAGTACGTAAAAAGTATAAAACGCACTTGTTAAACTGGATTTGAGTGAGCAAGTGAGACGAAAAATTTGAATCTCAATATTGCTCAACATTTTCTCCTTCTGTCAGCTGTTTTGTATAGTACACTTGTGCAACACTGCAGTGACAATAAACGATCCAAATACGCTGTTACGCGGTCTGCCTTGTTAAATTGGAGATCACGCAATTTCCGTGGAATTACATAATATACTAACTACTACTAAGACAATTTGAATCGTTATGAAGTCAGTAATTGTTAGAATTATGAAGAAATTATACGTAAGGATAAGGAATATTATCTACCTATACTTCATATGATACATACTCTTGATCATTTTTGTTCAGACACCGATCCGAACCGATAACCTTTTCGTGCGGTGACGGAGTAGAAATACAATTCAAGAGGGTGGCCCCTCCTTTACCTGTGGGTGTCGCAAAAATGACTAAGGGATGTAATACATATACAGAGAACCAGATAAGGTAATAAATCTCTAATTAAAATTCTATACCAATACGTCTGGCCAAGCGTAATATAGTAGATCAATTCCCCCTCACACTTTTGAATTTTGTTGGATAAATTAAAAAGTAATTTAAAAAAAGATGAATTTAGCATTTATATGTTAGTAATTAACACATCCAACGCCATGGGGATCACCATGTGGGCCTCACTTATCTGGTATATTGAGCCAGCATAAATTCGCTTTTCCAAAATTTTAATAATAATTTTTTATTGCTTAAAATTGATTAAAAAAGCTTTTTTAGCACATTTATTAATACTTTTAATCTCCAATTATTAATTACTTTTTCTGGGTTAGTTAGTACCTAAAACTTGTTTTTAGAGCGAGCGGGCAAGATATTATCGTAAATAAGATTAAGATAGTTGGGACGTATTCGATAGTTTACAAATAAATCTTACAATTTAATAAGTCCATACTTAGCATCGATACTTCTCATGATACACACTTGTCCTAGGCCAACTTCTTAAGCCGTCTGGTATATAATTAAATTCCCAAGTAGGTTGACGTCAGGCAGGTCATAAAACCTACCTAAACTTTTGAAATATATACTATGGAAAAAGAGTAGATATTACGTCGACCAAGTTATTTGGATTCTTATCCTGTTTTTGCAGACAGATGATGACTTCTAATGCACTGATGGCATAATGATCAAGATACCGACTTACAGTGCCACCGTCGTGGGTTCGAATCCCACTGAGGACAACACTTTATGCGATTTATAAATAACTGTTCTGATCCGTTAATTATGTTTGTAAAGTCTCCCGTAATATAAAGATTATTTCCTTAATGCAGAGTGTTGCCTTTTTATAAGAAAAATATTACAGTTCAAGTTCGTCTTAATACAATTTTTATTAGATTGATTTTATGTTAAAAGACAATTCCTCTAGTAGGCAAACTTAGCGAGACCTATATTAGCAATTCTATAGCTGTCCATATAAATACATTCGACAATCGATAGCGTGACTAATCACGTGTTATCACTCGGTAAGTGACTTCTTAATTGCACTCGAATAGAACGTCCTTCAATACCAGCACAATAACTGATCAATCAATAAATTTAATATGCTATGCGTTTTATATTTTTTTGGTATGGAGTGGAGATGTGATGAGGGATAAAAGGTATATGACAAAGAGGGCTATGAAAGTCCGGATATGGATACGGATATGAGAATAACATTATCAACTGCACTGACGACGTGAAAGTTAAGATATCGACTTATAATGCCAGGGTTCTATTCTCACGCAGGACAATACTTTGTGCGATCTACAAATTGTTGTTCCGAATCTGATGTAATTTATGTTTGTAAAGTCTCCCGCAATACAAGACTTATTTCCTTGGTCCAGGACGTTGTTTTTTAAAAGATCTAGGGATATAAAGTCAAATTCTCCAATACGTTTCGAATACTTCCAGTTACGGGTTATTAAATATTTTGTTTAATGAGAAATGGTAATTGTTGTTATTGTTGTATTACTTTCCTTTGAAGAGGCTTACGTTGAGGCTGTTAGTTTAGCTGATTGATAGAAAACCTGTTGTAACTTGACTCATACAAATATCGATCTCATTCGAAACTTTTATATTGGTTTCAATTACGGTTTCGGATACATTTTCATCTCAGATCTCCGACAGTTTAGGTTATCCCTAGTTATTTACATAAATTAAATGAATGTAAGATTCATGGGAGTCCCTCTAAGAGATGAATGGATTGTGTGAATGAGGATATAGCCTATATCCTATATGGAATATGAGCAACTTGTTCATATTCCACGCTTTGCTTGCAAATGATGACAATGTGCGATATCATCATCATTATCACAGGTCATATATGTCCCATTGCTCGAGCCTCCTCCACAATTAGAAAGAAATTGACCTACTATACCACGCTAGTCATATTGGTTGGTACAGGTTTTTATTTCGAATTTTTCCTCTTTTCATGTTGCATATATTATATTATGATCCCATAGTCGTCTTTTACGACACTCATGGGCAAGAAAGGAGGGTGGTGAATTGTATTCTTACTCCGTCACCACACGGAAAAACATAACTAATAATATCACAATTAGTTAATAGTTTTATCTATTAGGTGTTAGAATTATCGTAGATAATATACAACATTTATACAAATAGATAGTACTAAACATAAACGAGGACGACGTAAATAGGTCGTTACATCTAAATGTCACGGGTCAACCGTCGAAAAGCAATGTCTGAGATAATCTGGTTCCACCCCCGCCCCAAAAAAGTGAAATAACGACGCCATCAAAGTGGCGCCGGTATTGAGTTAGACAAGTTTCCTTACCTTTTTTGTATTTTAACATACTGCATAAGACTAAGTGAGTTTGTTTTTTTTTTTAATTATTCGAAAGAGGAAGTAAAAGGAAACCGCCAAAGCAATTTTACATTCAAGGTTCATCATATATGGTACGAATCACCTGCGAATCTCCGTGTGGTGACAAAAGAATACAATTCACAACTATCTTACCTGTGGGTGTTGTAAAAGACGACTGAGGGACATAATATGATGCCGCTTACACAGGAGAAGGAAAACTCAAAACAAAACCCTACCAACTCGTCCGAGCAGGTATAGTAGGTCAATTTCCCTTCTTTTGTGGAGGAGTCGCGAGCCTAGGAGTGAGATGTATACGAGCTGAAATGACGATGACGAATCATGTTTTTTTTGTTCAGTACAAGTCATGGCATGACTGCACTGATAGTGTAGTAAGGCCCTTGTAAAATAAAAGCCAAAGGGAATAACTTCGACAAAGTGGTCCATTCTCTCACTGTACATATTATAAGTGATGATATATTAAAACGTTTCAGTGTGGTGACGGAGTAAGAATACAATTCACCACTCCCTATCTTGCCCGTGGATGTCGTATAAGACGACTATGGGATATAATGTGCACATAACATCTGTGCAAGAGAAGGAAAACCCGAAATGAAACCAACATGTCTGGCCAGCATGGTATAGTAGGTCAAATTTCCTCCCATTCTGGAGGAGGCCCGAGCCCAACAGTGGGACGTATGTGGGCTGCGATGATGATGATGATACTAAAACGTTACGTTTTCAAAAATAAAATATTATCCATGTGGTTATGGAATAGGAACATAATTAACCACCTTCTCCTCTTGCCCGTAGGAATCGTAAAAGACTACTAAGGGATATATGTAAGTAACATCAATGAAAGAGAAGGATCAATCGATGCAAAAAGCCTATTCCAAGACGTCTAACCAGCGTGGAATAGTAGGTGAATTCAGTTTCCAGGTCTGGAGCTCAACAGTATACATAAAGGCTGAGATGAAAGATAATGACCGGTCGCGCGCCGTCTGCCCTAGTGTCTGTGTTGAATTGCAATAGAGGAATCAAATTATGTATTTTCAACTTTCAGCAAAGACATGATGCTTTAGCCCAAAACCCGAATTTCGATTTGTAAAAAAAATCCTTCAAGACAAGAAATGACAAAAAAAAGGCCATCCGTGTATTTTTCTATAGTTAACTACCGTGCAAGACTGGGCTATTTCTACACTATAAAATATATAGACATCTATGTTAGCTAATAATTCATATAAAAGGTACTGATACAAATTGATATATAATCACATTTCATGATCATCTCGAAGCCAAATTTAAGTAGAAATGTGATTTCTCGCTAGGTTGAGACTTATAGCGGACGAATGAGCTACCCGACTCTAGGGTTGCTGAATTATGAAAGTATATTTATAAAAGATCTGTAATATGGTAAATATTATATATCCTATCCTCATTTCACTTCATGCATAACGGATAAGAAATTAGGTAGAGCATCATCATCATCATCTTGCTCTTATCCCAATTACTTGGGGTCGACGCAATATGTCATCTGTTTTGACATATTGCAAAAAGTTTCGGCAATGATTTTTATGACCGGCCGCCTGCCTGACGTCAACTCTCCTTGGGAATGTAATCGTTGACCCAAATGGTACCAGATGGAGTTGGTCCAGGTCAATCTAGGGCTCTTAGTCGTCTTTTACAACACCCACGAGCAAAGCAAGGGTTGGTAGTATTCGAAGCCGCTACCACACAGCACAAATTAGGTAAAAAAAAGCTGCTTAAATTGGACATAATAGGTACGAAAAGTATGTATCTGGACTACTTGACACTATAAATTATATAACGCATATTTTAAAAGTGAAAAAAATATCTATATATTTTTTACAACTTTAATTAATCATAGCTATATTTTTTTTGAAGTGGGTTACGGTTGGCGCATTCCTCGCCCCACTCCGTCTGGGGCGACAGAGGGGCGTAAGCACGCACACCCGGAACCAACCCGCGACGCGTCGTCTTCGTCGTTGGGCCGGCGACCACTGAAGTAGGGTGACTTGTATTAATTATAGCTATGAACATAATCACTGTGGCAGCCCTGTAGGGATATATTCAAATATATTTTATTTCATAAAATATGATTTTTATGCTGAAAGCAGATAGGTGAAGACGATCTCACTTCAGCTTTTAGACCATTATTAAGTTATACCCATATTTACGTATTATCATATGCAACCTCTCATTTTTCTTTTACGAAAGCATTCTACATGAACGATTCCAAACGACATTTAGCAATTTATTAACTTTCTTTCATTAAACATTTGTGAAACGAAAAATTGATTACCACAGATGGGAATGAATCAACATTTATCGCAAATCGATTGTTTTGATAATATTTATGACCTTTTCATACCACTTGTTAATTGTTTTAATTTAAATACCAACATACATATATATATATATATATATATATATATATCAGAATAATACATATATATATATATATATATAAATATATCAGACAAAAGGTTAACGACCTCAGTTGATAAAGGTCGTGGGAATGAATTTATTAACGTTTCGTTATCATTGAAAGGAACCGATTTGTAAAGTTGTAAAGGTGTCACCAAGACTTTCGCTTTATATATTTCTTGTATTAGA
The DNA here is from genome assembly GCA_032191425.1 of Lymantria dispar. NCBI lineage: Eukaryota > Metazoa > Arthropoda > Insecta > Lepidoptera > Erebidae > Lymantria > Lymantria dispar. Next base: position 8,829,531 of record CM063460.1, on the reverse strand, counting down.
ATGATAAATGGATAAGCTAAAATTAGCAGCAGAAATTTTTTAAAAGCAGAATGTTAAATGTGGGGGCGCAATCGTAACCAATTTCAGTTATTAATAAAATAGACTATTCACTTTAGGCCTGTTTTACGTGACAGATAATATCGTAAACTTTTTTTATGATGTTGTTGTAAAATTCGGATAAAGGACCGGTACCTTGAATCTTTGAAAATATTTTTCAATGGTGCTTGATGAGAAACATCGGGCGCGTGTTTACTCAACACTTAGAGAAGTTATGCCAACAAAGGACACATTTTCTAATGTATTATTCTTTAGAGCCTAAATCTATACTTATTCCCGAAAATGTACGCAGACATGTAAATACACCCACATCTTGCCTATTATTTCTAGTCTCACGTAAGAGTGGGCGAGCCTATGACCATTAACCAAGCACCGTTTCAAGCTTCGTGTTCAAAGAATTGCCCGTCAAATTCATAGAACATTAATGCAAGCATACCAAAAACAGCCTATCCACAGTCGGACATAGGCCTCCGCAATTAATGCTATTAGCACCAAACTTGGAAGGCGAAATGGTGATCATGGCTATTATTATAAGTTTACCGGAAAAAAATATCAGAAAAATTTCCAGAAAATCTTGATTTTACACTTGGAAGTGGTAACGGCAACGAATATTAACAACCCTTACACTGCTCGTAGGTGTTGTAAAAGATGACTATGAGCTTTACATAGACCTGGGCCAACTCTAACTGATGCCGTCGAGTCAATAATAATATTCCCAAGGAGGGTTGAAGTCAGACGGGTGACCGGTCATAATACTGTTGTAAAAGATGACTAAGAGCTTTACATAGACATGGGCCAACTCTAACTGATGCCGTCGAGTCAATAATAATATTCCCAAGGAGGGTTGAAGTCAGACGGGTGACCGGTCATAATACTATTGCCCAATAACTTTTGCAATAGGTACGATGGAAGAAAGGTATTTTAGGATGGATGCAGGATGATGGTGACGATGATGGACGAGTAAAGTGTGACAACATATCGTTTTCTAAAACAATCACCAAATCCGTAACGTGCAACCAATTAGGTGACAATTTAGAACTTGGTCAATAGCCTTTCACTTTTTGCTCGAGTATCAAGTAATAGTAGATACTTTGTTGTTTGTTAGATTATGAAATAATCAATGGAATCTGGAGGTCAATTGATGGTCGAAGACTTTATTCTTAAATATTATTATGTTGTTTTTATAATACTTTACGATGTTTACGCTAGTATTGTCCGTATAAAACTATTTATATAGATTCAATAAAACCTCCAAAATGATATTACTAAAACTTATAGACTAACGGTGGTATTTATGCCACGAAGTAAATCATAAAATTCCTATTTGCGAGTTTCTCTCCTCTTGGATCAAGGTTATATGCATATTATATCCGTGTGGTGACGGAGTAAGAATACAATAATTTACCACCGCCTCTCTTGCTCGTGGGTGTCGTAAAAGACGGCTAAAGAATTAAATAGGCATACAACACCTATGGAAGAGAAGTAAAACATGGAATGAAACCCTAGACCAACACGTCTGACCGGCGTGGTATAGTAGGTTAAATTCTCTCCTATTGTGGAGGATGCGCGTCCCCAACAGTGGGATGTGTATCAGCTAAAATGATGATCAATCACCACACGGAGTAAGTCAACTCGTTATGATAAAATTAGTCTTAACGCAGCTTAGTATCTTTGAATATATTAAATCTGACACACTGATATAAATCACCCGCATGTGGCGACGAGATGAGAATATAATTGTTACCACCCCTTACTTATGGCAGTCAGTTCAACAGGAGAGTGGGCAGCAGCTCTCTCCTGGCAAACGTATCCTCGCTGCGATTACCAACCCGCCTTCCAAACGTGTGGATTACTGCATTATCCTTTCATATGAGTGACAAAACATGAGGGAGACTTACGTTCAGCAGTAGATGGCGAAAGGCTGCATGGTGATATGCATGTTAGCAGAATCACGCCTGGATCAGTTTGCTAATAGCGAATAGGTATGTCCTCTACAGCTACTATCCTATACTAACTAATATTATAAACACGAAAGTAAGTTTTTTAGTTACGCTTTCATGCCTAAACCAATAAATCGATTTTAAAAATTCTTTAATTAATGAAAAGCTACGCTATAATCAAATAACATAAGCTGTATTTTATCCAAAAAAACGGGGTGCACGCCAGTGAAACCGCGGGGAATTCGTTAGTATGTTGTTTATCTACACTAATATTATAAAAAGGAAAGATTTGTTTGTATTGGATAGGCTCCGAAACAACTGGACTGATTTTAAAAATTCTTTCACCAATGGAAAGCTACAATATCAGGGAGTAGCATTGGCTATAATTTATCCCAGTATTACCACGGGAACGGGCACTACGCGGGTAAGGCGACTGAAACCGAAGCGAGGACTGGTTGGCTAGTTTAAAATAAAAAGGTCAATAGCAACGGTAATATCAGATCGAAACTAAAAATTATAACCGAACGGGAACTGAACCATAACCGTCCCACGCGGTGCGGTGCGATGGTGCGTAGGACCGCAAAATGACACTGTTTACATGTAGTTTAAAAAAAATATCTTTTTTTTTGTTTGCTATCATAACTAGAACGAATACTAACTATAACATCATATTTTTTTTAAATTAAAATCATCATCACAACTCATATACGTCCACTACTGCGCTCGAGCTTCCTCCACAATGGAAGGGCAATTGACCTACTATATCTCGCTGGTCAGACGGATTGGCACAGGATTCTATTTTTTTTATTGCAAACGATGGCAAATGAGCAAACAGTACCGATGCTGCCGCTGATGGACCTTTGTTAAGCCGCTGCCTACCGTGAAGAAAGTGAAGGGAGTGTAAATGTGTTGTAATAAGGTATCACTAAAACCCATCATACACAAACACCCTCAAAAAGTTGGGTTTTCGGATCTCTCGCTCACCGAACAAAGCGCAGTAACTAATTGCTTCTACTCAGATTTTCTGCGAGAATGTGGTACTACCCCGGACGGAACGACCCGTAGCTGCGGACAAACAACCTGTCAACAATGTGGTGCTACCACTATTGCGAGTTTTCCTTCTGCCTATTATAATTTCTTAGTTATCTTTTACAAAAATGGCGCGCAAGAGGGCGGTGAATTGTATTTTTACTCACCACATAAAACTGTTCGTGTCATTATAATAAGAAAAAAAACTAGGAACATAGCTTTTGTCACAGATTCCATTTCATCGAACAAACAGCCTTTAAGAGTGCATCGACATCATTAAACAATTTTGTTATTGTCACTTCCGTTGGCGCTTTGTGCCAAGAATATAAAGGCCCGTATATACACGCGTTATAACATACACACGTATGACTCACCCACAACTATAACTAATACATTGGACGTTTCTATGCGTGATGTAATCAATAAACGAAAACAACGCAGCCATTTTATTATAAACGTAAATGATATACAATTAAATTATAATTTCTAATGTTTAACTGAATAATATAAAGCTATAACAGTGACCGTATGACGGAGTAAGAATACAATTCACCACCCCCTCTCTTACCCCTAGATGTCGTAAAAGACGACTAAGGGATATAATATGAGTATAACATCTATGCAAGAGAAGGAAAACTCGAAGCAAAACCCTATGCCAGCACGTCTAACCAGTGTGGTATAGTAGGTCAATTTCCCTCCCTTAACGGAAGAGGCCAATAATGGGACGTATAACTCACATATGGTAAGGAATTAAAGTACAATGTCATTACACCTTAGTTTTCTGCTGTAGTCGTAAAAAACGCCTGACGGATCATCAAGAGGATGGGCAACAGCTTATGTCTGGGAAACCAATGGCCGATTGGCGATGCCGTAAATAAATTCTAGGGACGACATAAAATTATTTTGACTATTATGTGTCCTTCCTTGACCTACCATAAATGCTGAAAAGTATCGCAAAAATTATTTTGACTGTTATGTGTCCTTCCTTGACTTACCATAAATGCTGAAAAGTATCGCAAAGTTTGTTGCATAAATATATTTACAGCCTCGTAAAAAGTTGTTAGAATGTCTTCTATCGTCCAAAAAATTTTGCCTGTGATAATGTAGGGCGAGTTTTCGTAATGCTGTCTAAGGTGCACATTTCCAGCGTTTCATGTTTGGTTTTGAGAATTTCTTTTCACACAAAGAACACTTTTTGGTTAACCCCAGAATCAACTTCCACGATCAGCTGTAGGCATGGGAACTAGTTAATAGAACTGATGACAGCGTCAGTTCTTTAAATAAGATTTAATTTGTAATCGAATTAAAATGGATCAAATTCACTAGATATAAAAGTTTTCGAGATTTTATTGATTATTAAAAGAGAAATTTTCAAAGTACTGACTTCTCATAAACTATTTCCCTACATTACAGAAAATCAGACGCAATCAGGACAAAAGTGTTTTGAACAAAATTTAAACGCAGATACGTAGTATTTCCGTCCGAAATTACATTAACATCCGTCTATAGAACAAATTACCCAAAAAAAAGATACATAAGCAATTCTTTTTATCCTAGTAGAGTTATTTGAAACTGTGAATACAAAATGGCAATACCATATACGACAAATGTTTTCTTCTCCATCCATATACGTCCCACTATAGCATTCGGTCCTCCATAATGATGAGGAAATTGGCCTACTATACAAAGCTGGTCAAACAGGTTCGCATAGGATTTTATGGCGAGTTTAGTTTCTTTAGTTAATTTTACAGTCATTGGAGTTGTTTATTAGATCAGACGTTGAGTTTAAAATATTCTTTTTTTGGGTAATATTGTAAAATGGCAAGTTGCCCAAGGCCTAATAATGTTTAACTCCGCAGTCTGGATGACGTGGGCACGTACGGCGCAGATTCCTACAAAAGCCAACTATTACGCAGATACCGCAAGCATATTGTTTGGCAAACACTCGTATTGTTTTTGTCATGGTTTTCAAATGTGATACCAATTTTCTTTATCACCTTTAGTGGTAGATGAACAAATAGATGGTGGTGGACTCATGGTGAGTGGCAAATACCGCTTATGAACTTCTGCACTACCAAAGATAGTCGTCGCCTACCGTTAAGATGAGGTTTTGGCCGCTGTTCTTTCACTCACCGAACGAAGACCATTAGCAAATTGCAAATATTCAAATGGGAATTATATATGCGAATGTGTGATACTACCCTGAACAACGCAGTACATTTATAGCTTGCAGACAAACTGTCAGCGTCGTGGCCCAATCGCTAAATAAATTATACAGAAATAATTATTTGGTTTATTCATATGATTAAGTAGAATAAAGAATAATACAATTCACCACCCCGTATCTTGTCTGTGGGTGTCATAAATGACGACTAAAGTATAATAATATAAGATCTACGCAAGAAAAGAAACACCAGCAATAAAACTCTATACCAAGCTGATATAGTAGTTTAATTTCTCCTATTGTGGAAAAGGCTTAAGCCCAACAGTGGATATGAACTGAAATTATAATTACTTAGGAATATATTGACTATATTATAACTAAATCCATCAAGAGTAGAAATTATATTACAACACCAAAAAGGGGACTAGTTGTTTTGCTTGAAATTGTAGGCATAGATAAAGTTCATCCCTAAAGTACGCCACACTTATTTCGTGATTTTTTGACCCCTCTCCCGTCCTTATCACAGTTAATCACATTTATGAGACCTCTAATTGTTTATTAGGTAACTAGCAACTCGCCCTCGCTTCGCTTTGGTTTTAGTCGTTTTACCCGCGTAGTTCCCGTTCCCGTGGGAATACCGGGATAAAATATAGCCTAGTTTACTCCCTGATATTATAGCTTTCCATTGGTGAAAGAATTTTTGAAATCGGTTCAGCCGTTTTGAAGATTACCCGGAACAAACAGAGAGCCAGACAAAAAATTTTTAATCTGTATTTTAGGCATAGGTGTCATGCAAATAACCGTGTGAGCATGAAAAAAGCCTATTATTTTGACATTACAAACAGACACTCCCATTTTATTTATTGGTATAGATTTGGCACATCTAATGCTCGTCCATGGCGTTCCCAGCTGGTACTGATAGGGTGAATAACGCCGGTATAGTGATCTGATGATGCAATAATCCTAACGCATAAATGCCTTGACATGATCTAGGAAATAGTTACTCATAGGATAACACGGACGACCTCCTCGCTCAAAAGACTGAGAACGGTTAATCTACAAGCTATGGGACCCCTAACTACCTACTGTTACACAGGACAGGACAGGCCAGTCCTAGTACAGACCAAAAACCGTCAGGAAAACTGTTTCGAATTTCAATAATCTTTCATCAAGCTAGAAATATACGAATTTATGAATGAATATCGGGCTATCCACGTGGGTGCTACCCACTAACAGTTATTATTTTTAAAACATATCCCCATGACGCTGCATTTGTTTTTTCTAAACAAACAAATTAGATGGCGTATGGATATAAAAAATTTAATTTAAAAGAATTTCTATTATGCGCCCCTGTTTGAAAATATCTATCTTAATCTTCAAATATTTAAATGACAACAACTTGTCTCTCTGACATTAGATTTTAGTTAAACAATTTGTTGCTTCAAACGGAGACTAGTCATTTATAAAAAGAGCGAAAAATCCGTTCAATAGCTTTTTATATTCTCCATTTTCTTTTTATTATTTCACTAGCAATCCGCCCTCGCTTCGCTTCGGTTATAGGTTATAGTCGTTTTACCCGCGTAGTTCCCGTTCCCGTGGGAATACCGGGATAAAATATAGCCTAGTTTACGCCCTGATATTATAGCTTTCCATTGGTGAAAGAATTTTTGAAATCGGTACAGCCGTTTTGAAGATTACCCGGAACAAACAGACAGACAGACAAAAATTTTTTAATTGCTATTTTAGGCATAGGTGTCGTGCAAATAACCGTGTGAGCATGAAAAAAGCCTATTATTTTGACATTACAAACAGACACTCCAATTTTATTTATTGGTATAGATATCGTCTACAGTCGATCTTTACTAATATTATAAATGCGCAAGTAAGGATGTTTGTTTGTTACGCTTTCACGCTTAAACCACCGAATCGATTTCAAAAATTCTTTCACCAATGGCAAGCTATAATATCAGGGAGTAACATAGGCTATATTTTATCCCGGTATTCCCACGGGAACGGGAGCTACGCGGTAAAGCGACTGAACCCGAAGCGAAGCGAGGGCGGGTTGCTAGTTATTAATAAATTTTATACACGTACAGACGATTTCTAGTGATTTATTATATGCATAGATATCAATATATCACACGTGAGAAAAAAACTGCTGTCTAAACAATAACATTTCCGATAAGACTGCCAAGTTACAAAGAATTGTGAGTTATCGGTTAAAAACATCCCGAGCTTTATTTATTATCGTACCAACAAAAATGATAATGAAACAATGGATTACTGTTTCATGTAAACATACAATAGAGAGAATAATACAAGCAGCAGCATGAATGAAAAAGAAAGAAAACGTCCGTGAAGGTCCGCCCGTGACCATGATCGCTGCAAGTGTTCGAAACGTCGGGCAATCAAAAATCAAATACAATCGCGATAAAATCCGTTGAGTAGTTTTATTTACAAGAAAGAAAACTTTAATGTTGCGAATTATTATATCCTAAAGTCGTCTTTAACGACATCCACGGACAAGACAGGAGGTGAAAAATGGTTCTTAATCTGTCACCACATAGAAAATGATTATATATCATCCTTTTCTTGCAGAAAATTGTCTTTAAAAGACGAAAACAAAATGATTCTTGATGTGCACTGGCTTTTCGTATTCTATATAATTTTATAAAACGCTGACGTCGAGTCTGTGCTATAAAATGAAAAATTTGAACACATCTATCTCATATGCCCGTATATTGATAAATAAAATATAGGTACAAGTGTCGGGTCAATAGTAGGCGTAGTAATATTTTGACAGATAAAAAGAGGGGGGCGGACATTTAATGAGATTATTACGTACATAGCAATTATTAATTATTAATTAACTGTATACAGTTCGTCCGTGTGGTGACGGAATGAAAATATAATTCATCACCCTCTCTCTCCTCCTCCCTCTCTTACCCATGGGTGTTGTAAAAGACGACTAAAGGATATCTTGTGCATATACCAAGGGTTGCAAGAGAAGAAAAATTCGAAATCAAATCCTATACCAACCCGCCTAACCAGCGTGGTATAGTAGTAGGTCAATTTTCTTCCAATGTGGAGGTGTCTCGAGCCAGGTTGTGGGATGTATATGATCTGGGATTATGATATATGTATACAGTATAGTTAAAGATCTTGTTAAAACATTAACGTTTGCACAATGAACGTAGGTATAGATTTTTTTTTCGGTGGGCTATGTTTAGCACACACGCCCTCCGTTCCGTCCGAGGTGACAAAAAGGCGGAGCTCTGCCCCATAACCACCGTATTCCCTCTCTTTTGCCTTTGGGTCGACCATCGGTACGAGTTCCTTGTCGTCCGTGGCCAGCCTGGCGGAGCAGAAGTATAAATATGAGCCTCCTAGACTCAAGACTAAGTTACCTTTAATTTGAAATTTAGTTTCGAAAAATATTGCCCCTACAATAGATCGATTAAATGGTAACTTTATGAATAAACGGTCATAAGGAAATAAAAAAAGTATATTTCATTCTTTAGAATCGAATGGAATTTAAAAAAATTAAACAGTAAGTCGACTATTTGATAAGATTATTGGATATACAGTATTGTCTTGAAATGTAATGCTAAGATTGTCCGAATTTGGAATCAAGCCCAAAATCTTAGGGTGAATTTTATTGTGTATTCAAGTCCCTAGTGGTAGGACCACGCTGTCGAGTCTTCAGTATACAGTCGCGGGCCGGTCCGCTCGGGGTAATACCACATTCTCACAGAAAACCGACGTCTACTACTTAGTAGCAATTTGACTGCACTACTTTCGGTGAGGGAAAGAGTCGGAAGCCCAACTTTCTAAGGGTGTTTGGGTGCGAACATTTTTTTTTTTCTTTATGGTAGGCAGCGACCTAACAAAGATCCCTAAGCGGCTGTATCATTTACAATCAGGTGTTCTGTTTGCTTGTTTGCCATTAACAGTAATAAAACAAGTAGAAAGTAATACACACAAGTAATCTACCAATAAACTAGAATTGACATACCTTCCACTCCTGCTTTGCCTTTCAAAGCTATAACTTTGCTAGCGGGGTTCATGATTGCCGAATCAGCACTAATAGGTCGTCGGATGGGGTTGGTTGGGTCCGCCATATCGATGATCACCACTTCGGCGGTGTCACCCACCTTTTCGCGGACACAAATGAATTTGTCCGACTCCATTGTGAGGGTGTTGAAGGAAATCGATGCTGGATTAATACCCACATTTGTGAGCTGTAACAATATTGAAAAGTTAGTAGAATCGTGTTTTTGTATGCCTAAATAAAGTATGTATACAGGGTGGCCAGGTCAGGCCAGGTTATGGAGCAACTGTTCGAGTATGTTGTAATTTAACCGTCATAGATTGTAATTAGAATGTATATTACACAAAAAACAATATAACATAAGGTATAGGTAAAGTATAAGGTTATAGTGATTTCAAAAATCTGTGTATCTAAGAGACTGTGTCTTAAATATTACGTATTATGTAGACATGTACAGACGGGCTACACATAGGCATGTAAAGCTTCGACAGTATAAATAGGTATGAATTGCGCAAACGCTTCAATGGCACGTAGGTACAAAGGCGCCTCGTCAACGGTCATCGGCCGATCAGCTGATTTAAAGCAAAATTTGTCTTGCTTACGTGAATGTAATTATTGATTTATTCAATTTCTAATGAACATTTAACAAAATACGAATATGTTGCAGATTAAGTATCACCGACTTTATACATTTCAATCAGATTTGCACGAAAAAGCGATGACAATATTGAAAACTTTACATGTCTTCAATTCATTAACAAATCGATATTTTTATTTCAATTTTTTTTGTGGGTTCCTACCACCATTGCCTAACTCCTGTTTGACGAGTTGCCCCATAACCTGATACCGTCTGTATATATGTATACATCCTGATCCTCACGGCTCATATACGTCCAAGTGTTGAGCTCGAGTCTCCTATATAATCAGAGGGAAATTGACCTACTATACCACGCTTGTCAGGCGAGTTGGCAGTCTGCATATTTTAATCCCTTAGTCATCTTTTACGACCCCCATGAGCAAGAAAGGGGGTGGTGAATTGTATTCTTACTCTGAGACCACACAGAATGTACAGGTAGGTATTTTTTTAAATATAATTGAAGATAATTTCTTGCCATACTGGTAGTAAATGACGAACATAAATTTATATTCCGACACCTTTATCCTTCATGAAATTATAAGATGTAACATACCCATATTTTGCAATATAATTTATAGCCAGAGTGAGTGAGGGAAAAAAACTAATGCTGCATGCATTAGTTTTTTTCCTATATCCTAATAAGCAAAGAATCACAACAACAAATCATGTTATCACTCTAACATTGACAACTATTAAAAGAATTAAAATTGATAGACATAATTATTAAATATATTATCATCCTCAGTATCTCTTTTACAAAGAGTATAAAACTAAAATGTTTGTAATAAATTAAATGAATAATAAATATTTGTAACATATACCATGAACAGAAAGAATTATTTTCCAATTTTATCAGGAATAAATTCATATGGAATCAATTGCTGAGCTGCGCAACTTCATGTGGGTCTCATAAGAAAGAGAGAGAGACAGATTTAGAGGGAGTGTATCATAGACACCTACAACATGCAGTGGAAGTATACAGTATGCAACTGAGGTTTTTCAAAGGGAAAATATAGTTACCAAAAAAAAAACAGAAATATATAGTTCCTATTTTTGCAACATTTTCATTGATGCTCACTCTACCCCTATTGTTTCTAGTGCATTCTTTTACAGCCTAGCCTTCCACAATAAATACGACTTTCCAACTCTAAAATATTTTTTTCAATTTGAAACAGTAGTTTCTCAGATTAACTCTTTCAACCAAACAAACTCTTCAGCTTTATATTATTAGTACAGATATATCATGAAGCTTTTATATAAAATAAATATGTATATTATAACCACGATGTAGCCTTAAAGTCTAACTTAAATTAACCTCAGCCATAAGATTTGTTTAAACTGTAGCTACAATGACTGCAGTATAATTAAGCCACTGGTCCATTATAGCCGACATCTGCTAATAGAATTGTGTAATGAATATGTGTCACTAGTCACCAGCAATATGTTTAATGATAAATTACATGTAATTTCTTTAGTTACCATCATACATGGACTTAGGCTGTATTATAACCTATGTGATAGGTTGAGAATACAATGTGTTACCACCCCTTACTTTCTAGGATCAATAGTAAGTATCATGTCACTGGGCAATTTATAACAACCCCTGTAGTTACCCAAGCATTGCAGTTATAGTATTATGGCTATTTAGTTAAGCCTATATGTAATAATGGACATTCATGGGCTGATAGATGGATATAATGTATTACTAGTCTGTGGTCCAACCCAGAATTAAGTAAAAAAAGTGGTCTAGCTGTCCAATTTAACAAAAATGAGATTTTGGTTTCATTTAAGAAATTTAAAATAATTGTATCTGCATTTCCTCTTTGGTGTCAGTCTGATTTGGTGTTAAAAATTCAGTTAAAATAGCATTTCAGTATCAAATTTATGCAACCATTTATTATGCAGGATTTTTTTTAATTGCCAAAATCCATTTAATTTTAAAAGTAGTACTGGTATTTTTCACATTGCTGGTTTTAATTCTATATGACTCATATATAGTGAAGTAATTAACTTCTAATAATATATAACACAACTATTTTCTTAAAATATGAAATATTTCGTGTTTGAACACTCATCTCTAGACAATTTTCATAAGGTGTAAAAAATCATTAAAATTTTGTAAGTGACATAGGAATAAAATAAATAATAATTTCAATAATTATAGCTGGTCTAAATAAGACAAAAGAGAAATATTGTAAATTGTCATTACATTATGCTCTTCAAATATATATCATTTAATTCTAACAAATAAGGTCAAATTCAATTAAGGGCACGAATTAAAAAAAAGAAAAATCATATTTTATTTATTAGAATGTAATTGAAAAATGTTATAAGTTGTTTACATATTTCTTCTGAAGTTCAATGTCTTTTCAGTCCACTCTCATTATCTAAGTGAGCAATGATAAATCCAAGGTAAACTAATGTTTTATTTTATGACTCACAATATTTTTTTATCATTGAATTAAAAAAGTTAAGTTTAATCAATAATAATTATAACACAAGTAGGAGTAATTGTAAAATTCCCTGTAGGTAGTTAGAAAATGAGTCACTATAGATTTTTTTATAGCTTATAATATTCACTCAATCAGTTTCACAAGTTTAGTTAGGTTTCTGTTGATTAGTTTCTAATTGGATTAACATTATTTTGTAATAAGTTTTGTGTCATCTTTCAAGTACAAATAAAGGAAATCCATTTATTTTCGTAATAAGAATATTAGAACTTTTGTGATAATCTAATGAATAAATACGAGATTAGTCGGTGAAGTTAGCATTATCTCATAGACCATATGATCCAGACAGGAATATGGAACAAATCAATACCGGCCGCAAGTCCCGTGAGCTAAGCGGTAGGGGGTGGCAACTGTCACTGTAATAAATTGCGCAATGCCATTTCGACCTCTCTAATCACCTAACCCTAGTCATAAAAATCAATCTCCAGTTTCTATGACTTCTTTTATCCAAAAACTGATAAATTGCTTCCTCAAAGGAAATGCTATCGGCAAATTCAATAAACCGATGGGCGTACTCACCTGTAAATGCTCCTGAAAACGTATCGGTAATAGTTGCGCCATTGCTGCGTTTACCCACACCCCAAATTAAACAAACAGGACAATAAGTGACCCTTTGAAATCACCAACTCTGAAAAAAAATCACAAATCAATTTCACTGCTGTCTCATCCGAAAACACTTTTGACAATCAACATGGCGTTCATGATCGTAATCAAAATGACAATGACCGCGACGCGATAAATATAATAGTAATTAACAAGCGACTTTCTAATTTACTCACATTTTTTAAATACTACATTAAGATAAACAGAGATTAATAAGTTCGATATTTCAGAGAATTATGATGAACAATCTACACCCGCGGCTGCCACATATACAAATGAATGAAACGACAAATAATGCTAGAAAAAGATGGAGTATATCGATTTATGGTTGCGTTCGCAGTTATTTATCAGTTAATTGTAAAACATATATAAAAAAAATATATTTTAATGTTAATGTTGCGAATATGTACCTTGAAGTCTAGGAAGAAGTGTGCTTCGTCACCACACGGAAAGAAATTCAACATTTAGTAATTGCATAATTTAATAATTTTGTTGTATTTTATGTAATAATCTGTAATATCACCTCTTTCTCGCCAGCTAATTTTCGTAAAAATTAATAATGAAGATAATAAGAATATCTATGAATATGTCTGTTCAGCGTGGTATAACTCGTTAGTGAGGGCAAAGGAAGATTGATTTCTCTTCTATTGTAATGGTGCATCGAGCTCCGAAATAGAATATACATAAATGAACTGAGAAAAAGGCAAAGAAAGTGCTAAAATGTAGTAAATGGCATGTAACAATGCTTTACGTGTATTTTAGGTTGGGCCAACATTTCTAAGGGAATCCCTAATTACGTAGCCAATGTGCAATTCTAGCTAATGATTTTACTTATTTATGGATATTGACTTTGAATAATTTACACAATAGCTATATAAGAGTTGAAATTCTGTCCCTTTATTTATAAAGTCCGACTTTACACCACCTGCATACGGCCTATCATGACCTATGCCAGCGTGGTGTTCGCGCATGTTAAGCCACACAGGATCCACAGGCTACAGACACTACAAAATCGTTTCATGCGCCGAGCTACGGGAGCACCGTGGTTCATACGAAACGTCGATCTCCACATCGACCTCGGACTGCCGACCATCAAGCAGTTTATGAAACGGTGCTCTCAGAGCTACTTTGACTCTGCCATGACACACCCCAACCAACTAGTGGTTGGGGCGGCTTCCTATAGACCCTCCAAAATCTCCTCCATCCGACGTCCTCGTCACGTCCTCGACGAAGAGGACGACAACATCACACTCGCTCAACAAAGAGCCTACACGGCCCGCGAGGCCTTAACAAATAAATATCCGCGGTTCCGCTCTCGCCGTCGAGGTGCGAAACCGCGCCGCGCAAAAGTCACTACTAAAAACGTGGGCACGCCCACTTTGCCTCCAGCGACGCCCCAAGCCGAGGTCCGTTCCCCACAGGGGGAGCCCTTAGGCGATGTCGCTTAGCATACTTTTCTCCGGGTTGAGAGCCCTCAGCGCTCACCCATAGTCCGCGTCAAGCTGTCAAGGCCATCTGCGGCCAACAGCTGTACACACACAAAAAAAAAAAAAAAAAAATCCCTTTATTTATATCCAGGTTGAGAACCCCCAGCGCTTAGCCACAGTCAGGTTTAACCTGTTAAAGCCATCTGCTAGTAACAGTTGCAGTCACGAAAAAACCTATTTATGTATTAACTTTTGTCTGACTATGACTTTGTGCCCTTTGTGAAATTGACAATACAAAAAAAAAGCAGCTAGTTGTTTTTGACATTTATGTCAAGTCACAACAAAAAGCTGTCTCTCCAAATTGTTTTGAGTGGGAATTGCATGATTTGCATTTATTTTTGAACAAATAAATATTCATATATCTTCATAATGGTAAACTAAGTACTGATATAAAGTTCTCCATTACAAATTTTTATTAATTTGCTTAACGTACACTCCTTTAGTTTCAGTTTGGCTTCAACATGTTTCACGAAATTAGTAGACCTTTTAACATGACCTACAGATGCTACTCTGTTTCTATGTTACCTGGCAATGAGAGACAAGATGTAGAAAGAGGAGGCAAAAGTAAGATTATTCTAGACACGCTTTTAATTATAAAATCTAGCCTCGAAGACTGCTATTGGTTATTTGAAGCAAGGATATTTAAATGATTGATTACGATTATGTTATCGTTGTTCTGCTGGCTCTACTAATAATTCTTCCATTCCAGACTTCCATTTGGAACAGTACCAATCAGCAGATGATGCCCTACCACTAATGAAATGTTATCTCTTTGCTTACCATCTTTTCTGTACCTTGACCTAATCCATTTATGTCATAGCCATATCAGCCGTTCTACTTTTGTATCATTTATAATATGTCCATATCATGACAAATAATGAGTTCCTTACTTTTCTGTGATTATCATAATTGCCTGACTGCCCCTAATATATTTTTGCCAATTGAATTTCTAAAAAGGAATAATTTTTCCCAGTTCTGCAACTGTTGTTATTCATGCTCCACTTCTATTAGACATACTATGATATTATATAGGCTATATCTTTTAGATAAATGAGTAAGTTCATGGGAATAGTGCAATCAAATAAACTTCAGTTTTTTGATATTAGTATTGATTTATTTACTAAATAACCCTCAGGTTAACGAAGAGGTGAATCTCTGTGTGGTAAGGGTGTAAGAATACACATACCATCACCTCTATTGATCGTGAGTGTTGTAAAAGACTTATCTTGGCTCATGTCTCATTGTTGGGCTTGAGCCTCCTCCACAGTGGGAGGGAAATTGACCTACTGCACCACACTGGTTAGGCATACTGGAATTGGATTTTATTTCAATTTTTACATCCATTGCAGTGCATTGTTATCTGTTTGTGTCCCTTAGTTATTTAATATGACCACCCACAGGTAAGAAAGGAGGTGGTGAATTGTATTCTTACTCTATCACCACAAGGATAGACTATTAAGGAATATAATGTACAGATAGCATCTATACAAAAAAAAAAAAAATTGGAATAAAAGCCCTATCATCATCATTGCAGCCTACATACGTCCCACTGCTGGGCTCGGTCCTCCTCCACAATGGAAGGGAATTTGACCTACGTACCATGCTGGTATAGGGTTTCATTTCGAGTTTTCCCTCTCTTGCACAGATGCCACGTGCATACTAAATCCTCTAGTACCACTAAGTTTCTTGCTGGATCTTCTCAGTGCGGTCGCGTTCCGATCCGATAATAATCTAAGGTAAAATGTAACAAAAATGACAATATATAAGTGCCCCTGCGGGGTTTATGCTTAATAATGGATTTGAATTCGAGTCGTCTTTTACGACATTCACGGACAAGATAGGGAGTGATGAATTGTATTCTTACTCGTCACCATATGGAAAGCCCTATGTTAACATATATTTTGCTTTCTTTTTTCCAGTAATAATGCCACCGTCTGCACTTGAATTATTAACAAGGCTGAATATAGAATACCCTATGATATTCAAATTGACAAACAAAAAAACTAAAAGGATAACACATTGTGGTGTATTGGAGTTTGTAGCTGACGAAGGAGTTGTTTATTTACCACACTGGGTAAAGCTTAATACAATTTTTTTTTTTATTACAGTAGAAACTCGATTAGCCAGACTAATTGTTGTCGGTAGGCATTCGTATAATTAAAAATCTGCATAATTGAATGTATGAAAAACCTCCTTTGGTTTTGTGCATATGTACACTCATTTGCAAAAAAAACGGGCACCTAAGCAATGAACCATTTCAAATGTTAATATTTCTTTGTTTGATAATTATAGGTAGTTTTATCCACACAATTTGCTAAATTAATAAGAAAATAATCGTTTTCATCAGTATTTCATAAAATTTAGATACAATTTATGGGAAATAATGCTAAACCTCGCTAGTAGTGTATATTCGCTAGTAGTGCATATGCTCATGAAGTAAAAATAAAAAAGTTTTTTGTTTGTTTTTCTTTAATAAAGTAAAAGCAGATAAATGTTTAGTATCGAGTGTGACCCCCTCTAGCTAAAATCACAGCTTGAATTCGTCTGGGCATGCTAGCGAGTATATCCCGGATACTTGCTTGCGGAATACGTTCCCACTCCGCAGTAATCACATTCTTCAGCTCTCTGATGGTCTGCGGAGCCGGGTGTACTGATCTCACACGCCGTTTCAGAACGTCCCAGACATGCTCTATGGGATTGAGGTCGGGACTTCGAGCTGGCCAATCCAAACGACGAATGCCGACCTCTTGCACATACGCATTAACATCGCGGGATCGGTGGGCGCGAGCATTGTCGTCCATAAAAATCGAGTCTTCACCTAGAGCGGCCAATGCGGGTTGTGCATGAGAAATTAGAACTTCCGTTATGTATCGATGCCCAGTCAGTGAGCCGTTTTCAATGAAGACTAACTCTGTACGATCCATTGAATTTATTCCTGCCCAAAACATAACAGAGCCCCCACCATAAGGTGTGATTTCTTCGAAACATGCCTCTGCAAAGCGTTCTCCTTGTCTTCTTAGCACTCGCCGACGTCGATCTTCACCGAACAGAGATATCCTGGCTTCATCAGAGAACAAAACCCTATTCCAATCGTCTTGAGTCCATGATTCACAATTTCTAGCGAACCTAAGCCTGTGAACTCTGTGCTCACGGAGTAATTTGGGGCCGCGGGCCGGGCGGTGACTGCGTATATTGGCAGCGAGAAGCCTCCTCCTGACCGTCCATAGACTAATATGCACATTTCTTACTTCTTGGAGGTTGTTCTTAAGATCCACATACGAAGATTTGCGATTTCTCAATGCGCGACTCACAAGAAAACGATCATCCCGTGGTTGGGTACATGGTTTTCTTCCAGAACCAGGCCTTCTCTCGACGGAACCAGTCTCCTGATATCGCTGCCAGGTCCTTTGGACTGTCGAGCGACTAACATTTAGCCTCCTAGCCACGAAACATTGGCTGCAACCCTCTTCAAGCAGCGCGATAATTTTGGTAGCTTTTACCACTTTATCTACCATTTTTGATACAGCCAAACAGCATTAAATAAAGCTTTGACAGTCAAGGATATGAAATTAATCGATAAAAATTGAATAAAAGTTATGAAAGTCGATGTTAACTTCTGGAACTTCGCGCCAAAAATGTAGGATAAAAAGGGGTTTTCTGTAAAAATGAACATCAAATGAAAAATTGAATTTAGAACGTACTTTTTTAAATACCACAGCATTTTTAAAACCGGCCAGTAACGTGTACAAACGATTGAAACCTTTTTGGTATTGTATCTTTTTAAATATGAATGAAAATCAAAACCGCCCGTTTTTTTTGCAAATGAGTTTAGTATGTACATAATCTTATGTGCATTTTAAAAGACAAATACATATCCCACGGGGCATGCACCTCACAGAATTGCAACAATTACTAACTAAAACAATTATGAATCGTATGGGGCAGCAAACCCACTGGGTGCGCGCGGGACATTCCATTTCAGACACGTTTATGCATCCGTATAAACGAGGGCTGGATAATCGAGTTTCTACTGTAACATTATATACCTATATCAATCATGTTTGTTTTCTGGGCTGTGACACAGTAAGAATACAAGTCACCACCCCATCTCTTGTCCGTAGTTGTAAAAGAGGACTAAGGGATGTAATAAGCATTAGATGCTTATTACATCCCTTATATATGCAAGAGAAGAAAACTCATCATAAAGCCCTATGCCAAAATATCTGAACGCCATATAGTAGGTTGATTTCCTTCCCAAAATGGAGGAAGCCTGAGTCCAACAATGGTACGTATATGGGTTGAGATTATGATGGTGATATCAACCAGTCTGACAAGCATGGTCTAGTACAGTGGTGGGTAAACTTTTTAATGGCCGACCACAAAGTTTAAGAAATTCTAGAGGAGGGGCCAGCTATACAAAAATACATTTTGTATTAAAGCTTTTTATAAACAAAATACCTTTTACGCCTTGTTAGGCGTGTGAGACATGGAATTGTTTTTGATTTTCCATAATAGTTTAGCTTCACCGGTAGGTGAATAGAATAAAATTTTTCCAATAAATAAACTAATACCTGTGACAGACTGCCAAGATAATTATAATCATGGCAAGTTAATTATGAGATAATGAAAGCTTTTCAATTATAAACGTCACATTTCATTTTTCGCGCCAAAATGCTGACTAGAATCTTTAGGATGGATGGACTCTCGGCGGGCCGGATTAAATACTTTCGCGGGCCGTACTTTGCCCATCACTGGTCTAGTAAGTCAATTTCCCTGCTATTATGAAGGAGGCTTGAGCACAGCAGTGGGCTGTAATGATGATGATGTCGATCCTGCTCTTACTCCAAATATTTACTCTTGACACAATATGTACTCTTCTTTTGTCATATATAATGCAAAGAGTTTTACAATTTGTCGACTCCCGTAAGTACACGTGGGAGTCGTAAAAATTATCTAAGGGAGTAGATGGTATCACCTCTAAACTGATAACACTAACTGCAATTGCCTTTTTTTGATAAGCTATGGCCTGGACCCACTGTGATGGCAGGGTGACAAAAGGGTGGCGTGCGGTCCCGTAACCCACCATGTTCTCTCCTCACCATTACACCACTGATAGCAATTCGTTGACATTCGTGCCCGGCTTGGTAATGGATTATCTGTCTGGCAATGGTTTAACTGTCTCGCAAGCTTAAAGATTATTTGCATTAATCGTCCTTTACTTAAATGTAGATAGGCTGGATGGATATAATAATACATTTCTCTTCACAGATGATGACCAATCTAGTACTAGAAGAAGGAGCATTAATTCAAATAGAAAGTGTTTCATTACCGGTTGCTACATTTTCTAAGTTCCAGCCTTTGTCCGAAGACTTCTTAGATATTACTAACCCTAAAGCAGGTAGTATTATGACTCCTATGAGTCTATTATCAGTAGACTCATAGTATTAGTATCAGTAGACTCATTGTATTATGACTCATAGTATTATGACTCATAATTTGACCTCATTCAACATTTAGCCCATTGCCAACCACTGCTGGATATAGGCTTTCTGCATGTTTCGCCACAAAGTGTGGTTCTGTGCCGCTCGCATCTAACAAAATGAGCCCATAGGATAGCGGAGCTGCTGTGACTGGGGTGGCAACAATTGTACTCCTATCCTGTTGCCAAAAGGGAAATTTGACCTCATTAAGATGAAGATGTATGCTTTGATGAAAACATGTAGATAAAACATAAGGGATGAAAAGTACCTATAAATTACGATAAAACTTGGTGAAATAAAATGAATGAAAATTGTGTGCAGTACACTACATTATCCATGTGTTGCCGAAGAAAGTATACAATTCACCACTCCCTTTCTTGACCGTGGGTGTCGTGAAAGACGATTAAAGGATTATACGTGCATATAACAGCATAGCAGCAGGTATAGTAGTTCAATTTCCTTTCTATTGTGGAGGAGGCTTGAGCCCAACAGAGGGATATATATGAGCTGAAATGATGATGATATTGATTTAACACTGAAAATATTTATTTAATACTGCACACTAGTGTCCAACCGAAATTTCAGTTTCGGTTTCAGCTGATAATTGAGCCGAAACTACGGCCGTAATCGAAACTGAATCCGTGAGTTTTCGCGTTGCGCTAGGACATGCTCAGTGCACTAGGTGGGTGAGACGATGTGTCATTTTACCGCACTCATAGTTATCTCACAATTTTAGTTCTTTCATTTGTGTCTGCGCGTCGGGAATTTCGCAGTTTGAGGTAAGCACTGTTTAGGTGATGTAGTTTATAAATGATCTAGAACATTTTATGTTTGCATTTTTTTAGAAATAAGGCAAACTCAAGAGTGGATAATCACTTAGGTTTTTTATAAATCGAAATTATTTTGTTCTTATAGTTAAGTTTAGTTAAGTTTCATTTTATGTTTATATTAGTAATGAGTAAAAACTGACTGATTGTGATAGACTATTAATTTTTCTTACCACAAAAATATTGGCTTTATAATTTACACAGAAGTTTCGGTTTCGGCCGAAACGAAGACTGCCGAAATTCAGTTTCGGTTTCGACCATAAAAAGTAGCTTCAGTTGGACACTACTGAACATATTGGTTGACATTGAATATATTGATTTAACACTATATATATTGATTGGTTTAACACTGAACATAATGGTTTAACAATGAATATATTGGTTTCAGTATTAGAGAATTGTTTACGTAACTTTTCTTGTTTAACAACTGGTGACGTGATCGCTATCAAGTATAACTCGAAGGTGTACGAATTATGTGTGTTGGAGACAAAACCTGGAAATGCTGTCATTATTATTGAATGCGATATGAATGTATGTATTTATTCTATTTATCTTTCAAATTAAGTATACCAAGATTATGCGACTTCATTTTAGGAAAGCGAGTTTGCCAAAAAAGTGCCGTTGGCATGCTGAATTAATGGAGGGGGGTCATGGGGTATACAGTCCCATGATATGAGAGACGATTTAATGTTTATAAATACAATGAGCTTAAAACAGAGCCTCCTTACATATAAAGAGCCCTGGGCCCCTAAGATTTTTAATCTGAGTTTGCCTGTGGGTTGTTACATGCATATTCTTGTTTTTTGGCTATTTTGGTCTCAAAATCGGGAACAGGCGATCCTCAATGGTAAGCCCTTAAGAGGCGACCACATATCTGACGACGCAGTGTAGGAGTAACTAGGTGGAGCGACAATCTGGTGAATGTTGCTGTTCGTCGTTGAACGCAGACGGCACAGGTCTGCACTTTGTGGCGAAACGTGAGGAAGGCCTTCTCATTGCCACTTCAGCGTGCTAATTCTTCGTGCTATCGTTGGTTATACCCGTTTTTCGGCGAATTTTCATATTTCGGCTCCTATCTCACAGGGAAATCAAGCATAGCCTGCTCCATAGCCCACGTGGGACTTGGAGGCGGAGATGCTCGCCGGACTTTACCGGCGGGCGACGGAGACGCAAGCCCGCGGCGGCATGGTCTTAATCAAGGAGATTACCGCCTGGCGGGTCGACGCCCGCCGAGACGTCATTGCCCGTTGGGCAGTCTGGCTGAAGGGGCCTCGGTATGGTGTCAGGACTCTTTCTCGAAATTTACTATTTAAGCACAAGCTAGGTCGAATTTGTGTCCGCCAAATTATATGTTTGTGAAGTTCTTTATTATTATTCCCTCACGGGTTGAAAAATATTGCATTCTGTTTAACGTGACCATTAATAATACTAATATTTTTAGGTGGAATTTGCCCCACCAGTAGGATATAAAGAAGATGAACACATTCATCGTCCAGGCCAAGATGGGGCAGGTGTTGGAATGGATGAGGATCCATCGGTGATGATGCCAGAACAGGCTGGTTTCATCGCGTTTAGCGGTGAAGGGAACAGGCTCGATGGAAAGAAGAAGAAATTGATCAGTGAGAGTGAAAGTGAACCAAGTGCATCACAGTCAAGACAAGTAGGTTATAGTTGAACATTCTGCCTCATTTTCCTCTATGTTTCAGTTATTCATGCTGTCCATCTTTCTTTAATTCATCATTACCATCTCAGCTCATATAGCCCGCGGTTGGGCTTGAGTCTCCTTCACAATAAGAGGAAAATTTACCTACACTGGACCGATGGGTTGGTATAGGGTTTTACTTCGAGGTTGCTCTTCCATTGCACAGACGTTATATCGTTGTATATGGTATGAAACCATTTGAGCAATACAAAAAAGTTTTAAGATGTATATGAGCTGAAATGATGAACTTCTTCAATTGAAACCCTATTGAAAAAAGTTTGTGTGTGTGTGTGTGTGTATACTTGTATACACACGTAAGAAGTTATACTTCTTTGGTGTGTGTTGCGTTATTCTACGTTTGTAGAAAAAACGCTAATAATAGAAAAAAGGTATTTAATATATTGAAGGTTTTATTATAACGCATTACCTAGTTGACATTTGTGATGGTGTGTGCGCGAATAGTAATTAACTCTTATCATTTTCCCTAACGCGCAAAAAGAACTCCATAAATTGCAATTGTCGAATATAACTCCATCGTTTATATTCTAGCCGTACGTGAGAGGCATTCCAGACTACGATTACGTGATAGGCACACTCAGGTTCATCAGGAACTCACGGCCGGCGAGCGCTAAGGAAGAGACGCCCACAGAAGTACCCTTCGAGGCCTTCAAGGGTGAAGGTTTCACTTTAAGATCCTCGAAGGCGAAGAACTGAATGCAACAACTAGATGAAATTAGATTTTTTACATATTTATGTGTTTTATGGAATATGAAATTGTAATTCTATTATAATTATAAATTGAAGACATTTTTAAAATATATCATTCTAAATTCTGTTCCTAACTAAAATTAAAACACAGTTTGAAGGCGATTTTTTATCTAGTGTTGCCAATTGATAGACGAAGGTTTCTATAGTTGGAATTTTGAAAATACTATATGTGTGGTGACGAAATAAGAATACAATTCACTAAATATTTCGCTCTTGCCCGCTGATATTGTAAAAGACGACTTAGGGATATTATACGTAACGTATGCAAGAGAAGGCAAACTCGAAACAAAGCCCTTTACCAACCTGATTAGCATGGTGTAGTAAGGTCAATTACCTATTATGGAGGAGACTCGGACCAACCCGTGGGACGTATAAGTATGACTCGAGATGATGATAAATAAGCGTTAATGCGCTCCATACTGTGGAGGATTCCTATTAAGAGCGTCCTTTGTCCATCTGCTTACCGGATGAAAATATCACCCAATCCAATAAAATATTTCTCTGAACATTTACCAATGGAGTTGCTGTGAAAAATAAATGTGTCATTCCCCGTGTGGCGACGGGTTGAGAATACATGTGTCGCCACCCCTTACTTGCCCGTGGGAGTCGTAAAAATCGGCTGAGGGTTCACCAGGAGAGCAGGGCAGCAGCTCTCTCCTGGGAAAC
Organism: Lymantria dispar; assembly: GCA_032191425.1. NCBI lineage: Eukaryota > Metazoa > Arthropoda > Insecta > Lepidoptera > Erebidae > Lymantria > Lymantria dispar. The sequence goes on along the minus strand of CM063460.1, from coordinate 8,805,610 downwards.
GTAAAACACCGCGATCGCCAACCCGCCTGCCAAGCGTGGCGATTACGGCAATATTCCCTTTCAAAATAAAATGGCCCCCAGTCACGGCGGCTCCGGTACTCTACGGGCTCATTTTGGTGGCGGGCCCAGTAGTGGTGGAGCGGGGGGTGCGAGGAATCTTCGGCAGCGATCCGGCTACCAACAAAAACGACCCTTGGCCCTGGTAACACACAACATTCGGACACTCAGGGCTGACGAGAGGGTCATCGAGCTGGAAGAGGAATTGAGCAATATCCGCTGGGACATTGTAGGATTATCAGAAGTGCGAAGAGAGGGTGAGGGCACGATAATCCTCCAGTCTGGAAACTTGCTCTTCTACCGGGAGGGCGATCACCCGTCCCAAGGTGGTATAGGGTTTATCGTTCGTAAGTCTCTCATAGACAACGTGGAGAGGATCGAGAGTGTGTCGACAAGGGTAGCGTACCTTATACTCAGAATTACCAAGAGGTATTCGCTGAAGGTTATACAGGTATACGCACCGACCTCGACATACTCCGACGACGAGGTGGAGGCATTTTACGAGGACATCTCGAAAGCCATACACGCGTCCAAAACCCACTTCACGGTGGTTATGGGAGACTTTAACGCGAAACTAGGCAAAGGGAGTGATGATGAGTTGAGAGTGGGGAAACATGGATATGGACAGAGAAACCAGAGGGGCCAGAAACTGGCTGATTTTCTGGAGAAGGAAAGCTTTTTTATGATGAATTCCTTCTTCAGGAAGCAGCCACAAAGGAAATGGACCTGGATTAGCCCCGATGGTTCAACAAAAAACGAGATAGACTTCATCTTGTCAGACAAACGACAGATATTCAATGATGTCTCAGTGATCAGCAGGATTAAAACTGGGAGCGATCACTGGATGGTACGAGCCACATTGAATATCCATACAAAAGTCGAGCGGTCGCGCTTGATGAAGTCTACACTCCGACCTACATCTGTCCAATATCAGAACCTCGAAAGCTTTCAACTCGAACTACACAATCGCTTCCAATGTCTGGACGAGTGCGAATCTCCGAACGATATGAACAACAGGTTCGTGGAAACTGTCCACGCGGTTGGGTCGAAATTTTTCAAGGCTCACCGCGTCAATAGACCTAAAAAACTTTCTGACCAGACTCTCGAGCTCATGGAGCGGAGAAAAGAGATGACGGTGCAGTCTTCGGCCGATTGGTCCAAACATAGGCAGCTAAATAGGCAGATCTCCAGGTCTGTGCGTCGCGATATTCGCCGATTTAATACGCTCCGTATTAAAGAAGCGATAGAGCGGAATCGTGGCTCAAAAGTGTTCGCACAAGATCTGTCTATTGGGCAAAGCCAAATGACTAAGCTGAAGACCGACGATGGCACTGTCATTTCATCCCAAAGTGAGATCTTGGGAGAGGTCGAAAGGTTCTATGGACAGTTATACAAATCATCCCGAAATCCTGTTGTCGGCTTGGTCCAAGATCCCAGATCCAAGCTAACTCGGCACTATACCGAAAAAATCCCGGACATCAGCTTGTACGAGATCAGAATGGCTCTCAAACAACTACGTAACGGTAAGGCACCGGGAGATGACGGAATTACGGCAGAGCTTCTGAAGGCGGGCGGCAAGCCAGTCTTAATAGCCCTTCAGAAACTATTTAGTTCCGTTATCCTCGGGGGCGACGTTCCAGAGTCGTGGACCAGGAGTGTGGTGGTGCTGTTCTTCAAGAAGGGTGACAAAGCTCTTCTAAAGAACTACAGACCCATCTCACTCCTGAGCCATGTTATAAACATGGCTCAGGAGTCAGTCAGTCAGGAGCCATGTTTATAAGTTGTTCTCAAGGCTCATTACCAATCGACTCTCGCGCAAGCTCGATGACTTCCAGCCGCCCGAACAAGCCGGCTTCCGAAAAGGCTATAGCACCATAGACCATATCCTCACGCTTCGGCAGATTATACAAAAGACCGAGGAGTATAATCGGCCCCTGTGCTTAGCGTTTGTGGACTATGAGAAAGCCTTTGATTCAGGCGAAACTTGGGCGGTGCTGCAGTCCCTTCAGCGGTGCCAAATCGACTATCGCCATATCGAAGTGCTGAAGTGTTTGTATAGGAACGCCACAATGTCAGTTCGTATCCGGGATAGGAGTACGAAACCGATCCAGTTGCAGAAAGGCGTGAGACAGGGAGACGTCATCTCTCCGAAATTGTTCACCACTGCACTGGAAGATGTCTTCAAGCTCTTAGACTGGACTAGACTCAGCATCAACATTAACGGCGAATACATCACTCACCTTCGATTTGCGGACGATATAGTCGTTATGGCAGAATCCATGGAGGACCTTGGCACAAAGCAGGGTATCCTAACTAGTGGGTTTACGAATGAACATGGACAAGACGAAAGTCATGTCAAATGCCCATGTCATTCCTGTACCGGTCCTAGTTGGCAATGCGATTCTCGAAGTTGTTGATCACTATGTTTACCTCGGACAAACAGTCTAGTTAGGTAGATCCAATTTCGAGAAAGAGATCAGCCGACGAATCCAACTCGGTTGGGCAGCGTTCGGGAAACTTAAGAGGATCTTCTCGTCCAACATACCTCAGTGTCTGAAAACACAGGTCTACGACCAGTGTGTGTTACCAGTGATGACTTACGGCACGGAAACGTGGTCCCTAAATGTAGGCCTTATATCAAGGCTCAAAGTCGCTCAGCGTGCTATGGAGCGGGCTATGCTCGGGATTTCACTGCGAGATAGAATCCGGAATACGGAAATCCGCAGAAGAACGGGTGTAACCGACATAGCACGAAGAATTAGCACGCTGAAGTGGCAATGGGCAGGCCACATCGCTCGACGAACCGACAACCGCTGGGGAAGAAAGGTTCTCGAGTGGCGACCACGTATCGGACGACGCAGTGTAGGACGCCCTCCCACTAGGTGGACCGATGACCTAGTGAAAGTTGCTGGGCGTCGTTGGATGCAGGCGGCACAGGACCGCACATTGTGGCGCAACATGAGGGAGGCCTACGTCCAGCAGTGGACGGCTACAGCCGGCTACAGCCTACAAGGCTGAAATGATGATGATGAATGATATGTGTGGTGACGAAATAAGAATACAATTCACTAAATATTTCGCTCTTGCCCGCTGATATTGTAAAAGACGACGTAGGGATATTATACGTAACGTATGCAAGAGAAGGCAAACTCGAAACAAAGGCCTTTACCAACCTGATCAGCATGGTGTAGTAAGGTCAATTACCTATTATGGAGGAGACTCGGACCAACCCGTGGGACGTATAAGTATGACTCGAGATGATGATAAATAAGCGTTAATGCGCTCCATACTGTGGAGGATTCCTATTAAGAGCGTCCTTCGTCCATCTGCTTACCGGATGAAAATATCACCCAATCCAATAAAATATTTCTCTGAACATTTACCAATGGAGTTGCTGTGAAAAATAAATATGTTCTTAATTATTTAAAATGTATTTTTTCTATAATAAAAATAGCGAAACATTGTTTTTGCATTGTTGGTACCGATCTGAGCCTGCCGACTATGACTAGAGCGATATTCAACGGCAGCACTGGGACGCGGATGCGGTCTGGTGCGCGGAGGAACTCGACGCGGTCGCCGCCTTCCGTGTGGCAGTTATACTACGGAAAGAGGAGGTGGATCGTGCTCGAAAGGAACTCCTCAACAAAACGAGCCGCCGCCGGTGACTTGGGCGGCGTAGGCGTCGTGGAAATTAACAGTTTTTGAAGTTAACTTCGTTAGTTAACGGATTAACGAGTTAATCCGTTATCCGGATTAACGAGTTGATCACCTTTGGTGATCTGTATTCTTACTCCGTCACCACAGAGAAAAGAAGGCACCCATCACAATATATGGAGTTCCAATTAAACAATAGCAAATACTACTATACACTGGTAAATACATTTCTTTCACTCGTATTATATGCTAGCATATAATCCGGAAATGGACGGGACAGTTTAGAATAAACGAAGTGAAAAATCTTTGTCGTGTCATAATGCAAGAATTGTAAAATTGATAAAAATACTCCCGAAATCACTATCGCCTATTGAGTACTAAGCCTACTAATATTTCATCTGGACTTCCACGTTAATGGTGCCCGAATTGATGGGGATTGAGGTGCCGACGGGTGGACTATCTCCTCGGATTACATAAACACCAAAACGGGGGGGAATGAAAATTCGTAATCCCGCAAATACCGGGATTGAATTCAGGCTGCGAGATTGGAAGCCCTAAACCCACCCAAAAAAAAAATGGCCTGAATAATTACCTAAAGAGACTGTCTACGAATAGTAAGACTTAGTAAAAAAAGGTATTAGCAGATTGAAAAATGTGAAAATCCCCACTATGACGGGTTAAGTTAAAAGTTAGTGAAATCTAATAACGTATTTATTTATTTTTTATTTCTGTAAAATAAAAAAAAATTGGGGCAAATTTGCCGCTCCCTAAAATCTGCAGCCTACTCAGCCTTATGGTAAATCCGCCACTGTGTCGATAGTTTATAATCTCACTAGATAGTTTATAAACTAATGGTTCATACAATTTTACGGTGACATATATACCAGTCAATACCCATGAAATAAAATTAGTATATGTATATGTTAGCCATTAAATTCCAAATTTGAAAGTAAATATAATTTTCCTCTCTATTGTTTATTTTCTTATGACCGACTGTAACATTAATAGTTGTTCTTTGAATTTGTTTTAATTGACATTATTTCAATAAAATATCTGATGCTCTAAGGATTATCATAAGGATAAAATGTAAATCATTTTACTATTGTTCTAAGGAAGTTGGTACACATGAACTATGTTAATATGTGCACACACAAAAAATAAATTCAGTGCTATAATAAAATATTTATTAAAAATATAATACAATGAATCATTTATAAGTCAAAAGAAAATGTTAATGCCTTAAAAAGATTTGGAATCAATTTTACATCATATTCTAGCTTAATAGATAAAATTAAAGATATAAGGGACTGTTAAAATTATGACTAAGGTTCTATATAAAACTAGCACAATTTTCTATCTTTACAGACTTAAAATAATGCTTAAAATTAAAAAGTCCCACGATAAAATAATTGAATACTTATAATATTAAGTTTTGTTCATAAATATACAGTTATTGATTTATAGTAATAGAATATTTAAGTTTCTACACTTCTTAGATGAACAAAAGCAAAAGAAATGAAATTTCAGTCGTGGCAAAATTAACACTTAAATCACTATTATAATTAAATTTGACGCCTCATAGGTATTCCTTATGCAGAGTAAGCACAGAATCTTCAGAACCTCTTCAAAAATTCTTCTGAGCAAATTCTAGCACGCGCATTCACTGCTAATTTCATTTCACTTATTTCTTTATCAATTTCCTCCATAAAGTAAATGACAAAGTCAACTAATTTATGTTTATACATTTGCTCTGTGTGGAAGTTCGTAATTAGGAAGCTGATATGATACCCCTCGACCGGTTTCCGCCTTAATACGATAAAATTTTCCGCTCGCATCATCATGAAGCGCATAAACTTTTTACACAATATTTTTTCAATCTCATCCGCTTGTTTTATCATGATGCTGACTCTAATAGAGTTAATCGACGACTCTATCAGTACTTTCTCGTTTGCGTTACGAGAAATTATCACTGGATTCAGTAGTAATTCTTTACTAGTTCTAACCTCGACCTCAGGTTTGTTGTATCGCTCCACTACTTGTGATGAAAAGTGTTCTAAGCACATAGCAGCCGTTAGAGTATGCCGAACGGCAGTTAAATAGGGTTTTAATGTAGCCGACATTATCAATAACTTGATAAAATGTAATTTACCCGTACCACACCTAAAGTATCTGAAGTGACACACCACTTGTTTGACAGTAGTAGACATCGATTGACAATACAATTTTGACAGCTGAAATTTGCTTTTTTTTAACCAATACACGGCTTGCAGTTTTAGCCCAGCTAGGTTCATTCAATTCCATTCAACGCAAGTAGTACAAGAAGAATAAGAGTATGATGAGCATTCTACTCCCATTCCAATTACTGAGGGGTCGATGTTCATCACCATGTTCTTTTAGTTTATTTTACATATTGTAAAATGTTTCATAACCAGCGGCTTCCTTGAAGCTAATCCTCTTGGGAATCTTCCTTGTTAACCAGATGGCATCACATGGCGTTGGCCAAGGTCGATGTTAAACTCTTAGTCACCTTTTACGACACCTACGATCAATGTAAGGCCTGGTAGAATTCGTAGTCTGTTTTTTTTTTAGTTCGTTACACTTGTTACAATATAATTATTGTTACGCTTCTTACAATATAATTATTGTTACGTTTGTTACAATATAATTATTGTAACAAGTGTACACAGTCCATTGATGTAACAAATTAACTAAAGTCTAACTTTTTATTAGCTGCAGTAAAATGACGTTTCTAAATGTCATTCCGTAAAATAATGTTGACAGCCTAATCTCAATAGGGATGTGATTCAGTTCACAAAAGTTTACAGAATATCTAATCGTTCCATAGCTGACTCATAATGATCATACTAAATTCTATTTAATATTAATGTAAATAAAAGGCTGTATAAACGTTGATCCTTTTAGACATATACAAGGTAACACTCAAGAAAACGCTCTCTCAAGTTGGTAGTACTGGTTTTTGGTTACGGTGCTACGATGACGCTTGACCGCCATTTTGTTTCGGTTGTCATTCGCTCATTCGGCTTCATACTTCTGTTTTGAGTGCATGAATAACTTTGATTTGCCCACTGCGCGTTGTTTTTGTTATCATTATTGTTAAACTTATGTTACGTTGTGTTTGTTTTTATTACCTGTTTTCGTTAATCGTGTTAGTTTTTTTTTGTTTGATACATTGAAGACATGCATGCTCTGCCGAGCACATCGCAAGATGGAGACACATTTTTATCTCCTAAGAAAAAAAGGCCACGTGTAGCTCTTAAGTGCAACTGAAAAACTTTGGGTCCAAAACGTTTACAAATATGTGTTTGAAGTGAAATCTTCAGAATCAAACATTGAAGCTCTAAAAACAAGTGAATGTGTTAACAAGGTAGCTGAAGTCTTGGGAATATCCGTCCGCACAGTTTATCTCGTTTTAAAGGAGCACAAGGAGAACGACAGCGAATCACCAAAACCTCCCGAAAAAACGGGCCCAAAACTTACATTTAAAGATAAACTTGATGATTTCACATTCACTGCTGTTAGACGAATTGTACATCAGTTCTTTCATAGAAATTAAATACCCACCATCGCAAAAGTTAGTTTACACATGTCGTCACTCATCTTTTTATTATTCGTTATGTATGTTTTCTCCCATCCCATGTGTAATCTTAACCAATTAGGTAATAACCCCCTTATCACTGTGAATTGAACCCCATTGAGTTGGTATGGGCGCAGGTAAAGAGTCACGTCGCAAACAATAATAAGACGTATAAAATGCAAGAAGTGAAAACTTTATTCCAAGAAGGAATCAAGAAAGTGACACCGGCTAAGTGGAGTGACTGTGTGTCTCACACTATTAAAGAGGAAGATAAAATGTGCCACCTCGATCATATTACAAATGAAGTGACAGATAGATTTGTTATTAGTATGACCGAAAGCGACAGCGATTTCGAAAAAGATTAATTAAATAACATTATTATGACGTTTTTGTTTCATTTTGAATGTACCTCCCTATACTTCCACTAAAAAAGATCAATCCTCTAGTATAGTAATAATAATAGGTTAAAAAAATACATTACAACTTAATATTAAATCTCAAAAAAAAAACCAAACTGATTATTCATTTATGATTCACTCATTTAGCTACATCCCTATTTATTTTTCTTCAAAAACCGGCAACCCACAAAACGTCATTTTACTGCAGCTAATAAAAAGTTAGACTATAGATACACAATCTCATACAAAAATTCTTTTAAAACTGTTCCAAATTGTATTTAGGTATTTCTAGTCTAAATAATTATTGTACATTAATGAAAATTCAACCTTATGAGCATAATTTATAGTTGTATTCACAATAATACGTACGATAAGCCATAAATTTTTTACGACCGTAGCTCGCTTCTCATTGGTCAAATCACTTGAAAAGAATGCTAAATTCTTTTTTTTTTTTTTTTTTTTTTTTTTTTGTGTGTGTACAGCTGTTGGCCGCAGATGGCCTTGACAGCTTGACGCGGACTATGGGTGAGCGCTGAGGGCTCTCAACCCGGAGAAGAGTATGCTAAGCGATATCGCCCAAGGGCTCCCCCTGTGGGGAACGGACCTCGGCTTGGGGCGTCGCTGGAGGCAAAGTGGGCGTGCCCACGTTTTTAGTAGTGACTTTTGCGCGGCGCGGTTTCGCACCTCGACGGCGAGGGCGGAACCGCGGATATTTATTTGTTAAGGCCTCGCGGGCCGTGTAGGCTCTTTGTTGAGCGAGTGTGATGTTGTCGTCCTCTTCGTCGAGGACGTGACGAGGACGTCGGATGGAAGCTAAATTCTTGTTGTGGCGCTCTTTTTATAGGGACGTTTTTGAGACGCTGTTTGTGTATCTTGGGTTTTTTGTTACATCAATGACACAGTCGTAATTTTCAGTTAATAAACTTTACTCTTTGGTCGTAATATAGTTTATTACAGTAAAAATAAAGCATAAAGAATACAAAAGAACAGCGTTTTTATATTCTTTTAAAATTAGTAGAAAAGCTTTTAGGATAGTACTCATCACTCGAATGTATAAAAATCTTGTACATTTATTTACTTACATTTTTTCTGTGGTAATAAAATAATACACACAAAAATAAAATAATAACTTAGTGATACCATCGCAAATTATATTATGGCACTTACCAGTATTAATTTAAATATTAAATTTAAATTAATTATTTGGAATCTACATGAAATGACTGTGTGGTAGCGGCTTCGAATACTACCAACCCTTGCTTTGTTCGTGGGTGTCGTAAAAGACGACTAAGAGCCCTAGATTGACCCGGACCAACTCCATCTGGTACTATTTGGGTCAACGATTACATTCCCAAGGAGGGTTGACGTCAGGCAGGCGGCCGGTCATAAAAGTCATTGCCGAAACTTTTTGCAATATGTCAAAACAGATGACATACTGCGTCGACCCCAAGTAATTGGGATAAGAGCAAGTGATGATGATTTGGAATCTACATGAAATTAAATGTAATACATTGCCCAAAGAGACCTAAGGATTGCATGTGCTAGGTATATTAATTAATATAATTATTAGAGCTAGCTCTGAACATTCTCACTAGCTACCTAATAAAACATGGTGGCATAATACAAATATTATATGTAAAATTTTAATGTATTCATGACTAAAAAGTCAATTCAATCATATCAACCATAAACAACACCGTGTTATGTAGAAAAACTCGTCATTTTTTTCTACTGGTAATTGAAAACAATAATGGCGACCGATCGTAAAGTGATGAAAGATTAACGTTTTACGGCATGAGTTTTATTAGCATTTCTGTAGTTAAAGTTATCCTAAACACCTTTATAACAATACTAGAGAACATATGACCAATTAGTGTAATATTTAAATCATTCTGCAACCATGGCGAGAGAGTTTGACCACCTTTTCAAATTGCTGATAATCGGTGACAGTGGTGAGTGGGCGAGGCCTGTGATGTTATATCTTTACAACCGATATTTGGATCTGTGCAAATTAGTCAATGGTATAATATTGATATGTTTTAGGTGTGGGTAAAAGCTGTCTTCTCCTGCGGTTTGCCGACAATACATTTTCCGGTAGTTACATTACTACCATAGGAGTCGATTTTAAAATAAGAACTTTAGAAATAAATGGTGAGCGAGTGAAGCTACAGATATGGGACACGGCGGGTCAGGAGAGGTTCAGAACGATCACAAGCACTTATTATAGAGGGACCCACGGTGTCATCGTTGTGTACGATGTTACAAATGGGGAGTCCTTCGCCAATGTCAAAAGGTGGCTCCATGAGATAGAACAGAATTGTGATGTTGTTAATAAAGTGTTAGGTGAGTAATACACATCACATAGTATTTTAGAAATTAATAACATTGATTTTAAGAACTAAATAAAGTTAACAATTATATACAACGTTATGGGCAATACTAAGGCAACAATATGTGTAATATTTGTGATAGGAACTCTGTTGTAAACAAAAATTATTCAATGATAATCTTTACTGAACTAACAATCTTAAATTGTACAATTGTTTATAACAGTAGTATCATTGCTGTCACAGTCTAATTATCACGGAACAGACAATTATTTGCAATGATTATATAATATTCTGCTTTCTAATAATTTGGTAAAGAATACCATGATATAAGCTTGGTGTATTAAAATTAATAAACAAACTAAGCACTTAATGTTATATACTATATTTGAATTATAATCCTATGACTAGTTAATTTATATAAAATATGATTGATGTATAGAATCATAACGAAATCCTATACCAACCTGCCTGACCAGCATCATATAGTAAGTCAATTTCCCTTCCAATATGGAGGAGGCTCAAGCCCAGTAGTGGGACGTATATGAGCTGTGACGATGACGGTAGAATCTTTCTCTTGGTATACAATGTCAATTTTCTCTCCTTATATTGTATCATGAACATTGTTCTATCCTTTTTTGTCATTTCATTTACATACTCTTGTTTTATATGATGGTTGCACCAATAATCTAATTTTATCAATGGTATAATTTACTAAAAGATTAAAGACATTTCATTGGAAACAAAAAATCTATTTATTTGTACTTATATGACTACCTCCATTGATGATTTTTTAATAAATGATAAAATTATATATTCTGTTTTATTAGAATGCATTTAGATAAAATTTTAAAGGTGTTAAGAAAATAATAATTGTTAGTTTGCTAAATTAGAGACATGGAATACAATATATTATTTTAATATAACTAATCCTAAATAACTTTAAACAGGTGGGTAGATAGCAAAATATTAACATAATTTTTTAAAAACAACTTTTTTTAACATTTCAGTTGGAAATAAGAATGATTGTCCATCTAGAAAAGTAGTAGTAACAGAAGATGCACAGAGATTTGCCAATCAGATGAATATACCGTTATTTGAGACAAGTGCAAAGGAGAATATCAATGTTGAGGAAATGTTCCTAACTATCACCAAAATGGTAAATATAATGACGTTTTTATTATTTGCATATTGTAATGAGTCCATTATTCAGTACAGTTCATATAACCACTGCCACTACTTACACTCATATAATACGCTGTCCCACTGCTGGGCTTGATCCTCCTCCACAAACGGAGAGAAATTTACCTACTACACCATGTTGTTTAGATGGGATGGTATAAGGTTTTATTTCGGGGTTCCCTTCTCTTGCATAGATGTTATATGGACATTATACCCCTCAGTCATCTTTTATGACACCCATGGGCAAGATAAGGGGTGATAAATTGTATTCTTACAACTTCACCACATGTATATGTTTGAAATGAATACAAGATATTCTGAAGACATTAATTGAATTGTAGTAGTGAGAACTAGCCAAATGAAAGATAGGTATTGTGAAGGTTAGTGAAAAAAAAGTGACCTTACTATATACAATATAGCACACCTGAACTATCGGACATACCACTCATTTGACTTTAGTAATAGGCATCAATTGACAAAAAGATTTTGGCAGCTGAATTTTTTTTTAACTATTACATGGCTTGCATTTTTAGCCTAGTGATTTCACACAAATTATACAATGTAGGTGCTAATAAAGCATGGTATGCTTTCAGACTTATGTACATTACAGTGATGTCATTCATAGCTTGCAGTGCTGTCACATGACAGCCTGTCTCGACAGACAAATTGCAAGTGCCCTGCTTACAACTCTGATAAGCTGCTACACTCACGCATTATTCAGTGTACCCACATTTATGCTAGGTGACATTATATTAGACACAATTATTGCTGCATTAATACATCTAGCTTTCTAGATTAGAATATCTCGGGAATGTGTATAATATACCATGTTGGTAAGCTCTCATACATGCCTTTATGGTCTTTTAAGACGAATTCTTAGTATATACATGCCTTTATTGGTTATTAGCTTATTCCGCAGTGGGAATGACATTCGGCCTTCTACTAAAAAAAGGGAAATGTGAAATAAAACTCTCATCTGATTAATAAACCAGATTTTACTAGATATTTCACATTTTACCCTTTTTCTGTGCGGTGACAGAGTAAGAATAGAATACATCACTCCCTATCTTACCCGTGGATGGTGTAAAAGATGACTAAGTGATATGATATGCACATAACATCTGTACAAGAGAAGGCAAACTCGAAATGAATCCTAATACCAACTTGTTTGACCAGCATGGTATAGTAGGTCAATTTCCCTCGTAATGGAGATGAGGCTTAAGCCTAGGAGTGGGACGGATATGAGCTGAGACAACCTTTTGTTACTGCAATTTAAATGAGATAATAACAAAGGTATTTGTAATATTGTCTTATCAGTTATTACCAATAGAATCCTCGTTGTACAAAATATCAATACATGTTTAATAATTATGTGTGGCCTTACTGTATATATAGTATAAGGACAATATTTAAACATGATAATGTATATTAGGTATTACAATTCAGATAAACTTGCAAAGGGTACAATTTCCTTTATTTATATAAAGGAAATTTTATTTCAGTTATATCAAAGGTTAATAAAAATATATAATTAACAGATTGTGATTTAACAGAGGGTATAGTGGTAAAGATACTAACCTATCATATCAGTGGAGTGGGTTTTAATCCATACAGGACAACATTATGTTCTAAGTCTGGATGTAAATTGTGTCTGTTAGTTAAGTGCCAGTGTTGTATTTTTAATAAAAAAAAAAAATGTGAGTCATCTATAACTTAAGTTACTAATGAATATGTCACCATCACAATTACTTGGGGTAGACACAGTATGTACTCCTCATCATAGATATTACAAAAGTGGCAATAGTTTGATAATTAGCCTGCCTATTGTCAACCTTCTTTGGGTAATTCTGAACTAGACAGCATCAGATGGAATTGGCTCAGTCCAATATAAAGCTCTTAGCCTTTTACAACAACCTGTAAGCAATCAAAGGGCTGATAGTAATCGTAACCATTACCACACAGCACTAATAAATGAATAAGTTTTAACACAGTAATTAATTTCCGTGTGGTGACGGAGTAAGAATACAATTCACCACTCCCTATCTTGCCCGTGGATGTCGTATAAGACGACTATGGGATATAATGTGCACATAACATCTGTGCAAGAGAAGGAAAACTCGAAATGAAACCCTATACCAACATGTCTGACTAGCATAGTATAGTAGGTCAAATTCCCCCCCATTGTGGAGGAGGCCCGAGCCCAACAGTGGGACGTATGTGGGCTGCGATGATGATGATGATGATGTGCAAGAGAAGGAAAACAAGCAAAATGTTTGATTGGTATGTCAATTTCTCTTCTATTGTGGAGGAGGCTCGAGCCCAACAATGGGACATATAGGAGCTGAAATTATCCCCCGCCGGTTACAGACAGGGGAGTGTGTGTGGGACTCGCCGGCCACAGAAGTGACCGAAATACCCACTAAAACCACAGCGGCCCCTTCCGCGCTTTTACGAGGTGCCGGAGAGATCGTCTGATGACATTCTATCCCCGACACCCCAACGCTTGGCCGTCTGGCCACGTCCTGTCATCATTCAGGGCGGTGGAAGGAGGAGCGCATAACGGCGTCTCCTCCTCCCTGGTCGCCGCCGGCGGAGCGACTCTGCGGACGCAAGTGCCTCGCGTGCCCGCTCCGCGGCCTCCTTCCTTGTAATGACAGCCTCACAGAAGGAGGCCATCGACGACCAACAGCTGTCGCTGCCGAGCATCTTCGAGATGATGGTCGACAACGACAGGTCCGCTGTTCCCATGTCCGTTGACAGGACGTGGCGCTGAGGCCCCCAGGCGGGGCATACTTCTAGTGTGTGGCGCGCATCGTCGATTAGCGCGCCACACTCATGGCATCCTGGGGCCTCTTCTCTTCCAATTTTGTGCAGGTACTTACCGAAGACCCCATGTCCGGTAAGCACCTGACACTATTCATCCTTGTGGTTATGGAGTAAAAATACAATATCACTCCCTAACTTGCTGGTGTTGTGAACGGTGGCTAAAGTGATATAATATGCATATAACATATGTGCAAGAGAAGGAAAACTCAAAATAAAACCTACACTATCATGACTGACCAGCATGGTATAGTAGGTCAATTGTGGTGGAGGCTGGAGCCCAGCAGTAGGATGTGTATGAGCTGAAACGATGACGACGACACTGTTCATATAAGTGGCACCTTTATTAAACAGTTTGTTGGTAGCTTTATTTTCTAATGTCTGGTTGCCCGAGCTTCGCTCGGAATATTTTTGTCGAATTTATTTAGACATATATTAATAAATAATGAAAATTATATAAAAAATTACAAAAAGACAATAATAATAACACCGAGATTCGAACCGACGCTGTTTGAATGCCACAAAACCCAAAATTAAAACCGGCCGTCTTCCCAACTGAGCTATCGTAACTCGTGACGTTGACAACGAAATTTGAATTCATATTCTTTTAAAATTTAATGTCATTATATTGTTTTACTAAAAACACGGACAAAACAACATTTTCTATAAATAAAACCTAGCTAGATCGATTTTTTGGACCCGAAACCTCTAGTATGCCAAGTTTCAACAAAATCGTTGGAGCCGTTTCCGAGATCCTGAATATATATATATAGGTATATATATACATACAAGAATTGCTCGTTTAAAGATATAAGATTTTTAACCATCAACACAAAATGTTAGAAGTTTGATGTCGATTGTCTGTCTGTATGTGTCTGTCTGTCTGTGGCATCGTAGCTCTCAAACGGATGGACCGATTTAGATACGGTTTTTTTTAATTTGAAAGCCAGCTTCCTTACGGTGGTTCTTGGTTATGTTTGGTTAATATCAGTCCAGCAGCGTAAGAGTATTGACTCCAAAATGATGTAATGGCGCATGAGTATTCGATTAAGTGCTTCACGCGTGCCAGTATAATCGTTAACTCTGATATAGTTTACCTATCTGATATAGTTTACCTATCTGATATAGTTTACCCATTTAAAATAGCTCAGAATTGTGTTGACTGTACAGAGTTAGTATCAAAACTGTCATTGCAAGAAAAAACCGTCCGCTTCATGTACCATTAGTGTCAACCAATTATCGGTAGAACTCGTATCTGTGGAGAGTGTGCAGTAAGTTCAACGAACTAACAGCTGTTCATGATTTTGATTTGTTTAATACAGGTATTACTTCTGTCAAAATTAGACTAAGTGAGCATTTCTCTGTTTATGGGGGGTGTCAGTGGTAGCATTCTTTAGTATAAGTATTCTGTCTTTCTTTTCATTTCTTTGATCTTTGCGTTTGAGTATGCGATTGGTTTCTCCTCACTGTCGACTGATGAATTTCTCCTAATGTAATAAGTTATCTATCTGTAAGAACCTATAATTGGCTATCTGTTGTTATTCTGCTGTAATATATTATATGTAAGCTGTTGGTTCTGCTTTAAATAAATAAATGACAATTATTTGATAATTCCTTTTGACGAGAATGTAATACTTTTTGTTTATTATTTTAGTTTGTATCGGAAGATATTCAAAATTTTCCATTTTTCTTCTAGAAAAAGTGTTGTTAAGTTTTCTAAACATTTTATTTACTACTATTATAGTATTCGAATTGTAATCATTCTTGTCTTACTAGTTGAACATTCAAGTGTAACTGCTCAGTACTACCTACCTTACCAATTGTAATTTTGTTTCAATCTTTCTTAGTAATTTGCGCCACACGCACAGAAAAATACTTGACATGCTCAAGTGTTATATTGTCTGTGAAACTTTAATGTGAATAGATACAGTGGATTTCATTAATAACGACCTCGGGTGTAACGACTTTTCGGTTATAGCGACGTTGAACTTGCGTCCCTAGAACTTAAAGCATACTTTCGTAGGAAATTCATTCGGTAATAGCGATTCCGGAAGTAACGCCTAATTCGGGTATACCGACTTGTTTTTATGAACTATATTTGGTACAGATTCCTAGAAATTCCTTAAGGATGTTGCGACTAAGTCGGAAAAGGCACAAAGTCTCATTCATAAGCTTTAACTATTAAGCTTACTTATCCTTTGTTTATATTCGCAGATGGTCAATTGCTTTGTTTGTGTGTAGGGTTATCCTTTGTTTACATTCGCAGATGGTCAAATGCTTTGTTTGTGTGTAGCGTTACTTAGCATGTGCGCGAAGTTAAAATTATGAATCACTTACGTAGCTATTTCCAGTGAGTGAACAGTGTTTCTTAATCTTGTGAAAATGGCTCCTAGACGTACATTTACTGTTAAGGAAAAACTGATTTCGGATATAGAGACCTCCGGATATAGCGACGATATTAAAGTGGTCCCTCCGCCGTCGTTATAACCGAAATACACTGGATTTTCAATTTGCTTCTATTATCATCATTTCAGGTCATATACACCCCATCAAGTCTCCTCTATAATAAGAGGGATATTGACCTACTATACCATGCTCGTCAGATGGGTCGGTATAGGATTTTATTTCGATTTCCTTTTCTTGCATAGACCTTATATGCGTATTATATCCCTCAGTCGTATTTACGACATCCGTAGGCAAGGTAGGGAGTGGTGAATTTTGTTCTTACTCTGTCACCACATGGATTTGCTTCTATAATGGGAATTACTTCAGATAATGGATACTGTATTATGTTGCATCTACATGTGTCAACTGCCATATACATCCAAAATTTAACTTACACCATTCAAAAGATATCAAAGAATTTACATTTTGTAAAAAGTGAATAGTATCGCTTACGGCGACAGGACGCTACAATTTTTTAAACTATCTATATATTCCTGAACTGCACGGTCGTGATGCTGCCACATACATTATATTTTCGACAAATTATAATATAAATGTCTACTATAATTAAATTAATTTAAAAACTTGTGTGTATACTTATGTAGGCACGTAGGAAGTTATACGTTGGCGAAACAAGATAAAAGTCTTTGTAAAAATTATATCCTTCGAGTTATTTGTAGGAAAAAATGACACTAATAATAGAAAAAAAAAGGTATATTATTCATTCAAAGTTTTTTTAACATTATCTAAGTGACATTTGCGATGGTGTGCGCGTGCATCGTTAAAAATATTGACTATCCAACTTCAGGGTGTCAGTTTTACGTGACAGAATGCGTGCTTATCGTAAAAATATATTTTCTTATTTTTCCCTAAGAAAAATAACTTCACAACCTTTATCTTGTACTATGTTTCTGATAATCTTTATTGAAACAACCTGACCTTTCATAGGTGGTCAGAAGATTAAAATATAATGTTCACTTCTTTTGCTTGACGTACTAGTAAAATCATCAAGTCGTAACTTTGGCTGTTCCTCAAAAAAGTAACCAGTACTTGTACCTTGGGCAAGAAATGTTGACTACTACACCTTGCTGACTCTAGGTGGTTGATGATCGAAGTTAGTGTTATAAGGTTCTTGGTGAGTACTGTTGTCCCCTCTCGCTGATTTCTCAACTAGTTTTCACTAAGGGACATTAACACATATTCCTAATCTGTCACTTCATAGACACATGTCCCTTAGACGCCTTGAATACTTAGTCAATGGTCACAATGTTATTAATGTTAATTTAAAAATTATTTTCAGGTATTAAGATCAAAGCTTGAAATGAAGGAGAGGCAAAATGTAACATCAAATGACACGGTGCACCTAAAGAAGAATCATAGAACTAAGAAGAAATGTTGCTAGTGGTAGGCACTATGCCATTGTGCTAATGTGCCACGGACAATGTTATCTATGCTCAAATTGGAGAGATTAGACACCTAGCAGGTTAAGGATTGAGTTTTAATATGATCTATGTGGTAATAAACATTCTTATTAACTTGAAAAGCAATTAAAAGGTCTTAATTGAAGCTGTGTTAATGAATAGACAATGGAAGCTCGATGTGACCCCATAATCTCAGTCGTAACTAACTATAGAGTTGGTAAACTCACCATGCGAGCTGTAGAATTTTCCAGAATAACCACATTTTCATTCATAGACTTTTATAGCACCGAATGCTCTTGTAATTTATGTTAGTATTTATGAGATTTGGCATATGTAAACAGGTTAAATCAGATGAAGGAGGCATATTTGATTTCCATCACAAGAATTTAATTTAAAAAAGTATATAATTAGATTTAGAATAATTATTTTGTCAATGCACCAATAAATATGTAAAGGAATACATGAAATATAGAATAATGTAATAATTGACAGCCAGGCTTGTCATTTTCATATGCTTAAGCAACTTCCATTAAAAACATGTTACAAGAACTTGAAATAAAATATATTCCCTGCATTATGGATGGAGAAATTTAGATTGATGTAGATTCTGTGTGATCGTAGTGCTCTGTGGAATACATATGTTTCTCTGTGGAAGACAGCTGTATCCACTTATATTATGTGGAGGATTTTTTATTTCTGTATAGGAAGGCTGTTTTTATTGTGCAGTAACTATATAGTCTCCTACAGATGTCAAATAATAGAATAGGCGCTTGATATGTTTATCTCTAACACGTGCAGGATTCAGTTATGAGTTTTTGGATCATGTTCCTCATCACAATCCATCTATCTATTGCTGTTGATTGAATAATTCCAAAGAATATTTTGTTTAGATGAACTATCATTTAGATATCTTTAGCCCTAAGTCTACATAACTTTTATAATGTGGATCAAATTATATTGCAAGTTAAAGAAGAATTATACCCACTATATGAAATTGGCAATACACGCTGCCGAGCTGTCATGAGTTTTTATGTATAAAATATTGATAAATATCATCATAGGAGTGCTTATAAATATCCTAGCCTCCACTCAAGCGCTTGTTATGACATCTTTGGGAATCAATTCCGTCAGAGGGAAACTGTGTTTTTATATTAAGTCTATCAAAAATATCTGTGATGTTTCTCTATTTCGCCGATCACAAAATCCTTGTTGTATAAACTTGCTAGGTCGAACAATCTCATATCCTAAGAGCATGTACATATGGATTTCTTTACTCCAAAAAAAAAATACTAGTATATTAAAAATGCCTAGTTAATGAACGAGTGTAATCTAATTATCAAAATTATTGTGATGGAGTTAGTTGGGCGATTCTTAGACTTAAGAAATTGTACCATTATAGTTATTTTAAAACAACAAACATTGATTGAAACTTTTATGGGTCGCATGTTGCGCGTTTCGCTTGTGATTTCTGTGATTCAAATATTTCGCTAATCGACGGATGTGTTTGTCTGTCAAGGCTGAAATAATTATAATACTGAATGAACACCAATGTTAGCTTATAACATTAAAATACTTTTAGGTTCAATTTTATAGATTAACTTTAGAAAATTGGCGTCTTGAAACTAATGCCCTATTCGTAGGATGGTTTTGGAATCGTGTATTTCTTAAACAACATAATTACAAAAAACATATTCAAAATTTTCTAAGATATTGTGTTCAAAGAGCAATCAAAACATGTGTTGGCTAAATAGGTTTTGTTGGATTTAAATTGTTTACGTTTAAATTTACTGTGCTGAAATCGAATGAGGTGTACGTTAGTTGCCGAAAAGGATGCACGATATCAAAATCAACTTGCATTTATTAAAAAAAAAATTAAAATACTCTTACATTGTCGATCATAAAACAAGATCCTAAAGAGATTCATAAACAAGATCCTAATGAATTCATGTTATAACAAACAAGACACCTTGAGATGTCAGTAATAAAAAAAAGTTTCTAATTTGGCAATAATTTATTCATGTATTTTTTATAGCAGTCCAGTGTATTTTGATGTGATATTTATAATTGCTTTGATGTTATTTAAAAAGTAAAATTAAAAAACTAGTTAGTATTATATTCTATGGAAAAAAAATATTAGCCATTCGCAAATATCCACAATTGTATTTTTTTTTATTTATTATTGCGAGTTATCCTTAAACTATATATACATATCAGTAATCACATTCGTAAATATATTTATTTGTTAGTAATTCTGTTTGTCTATTTCGGATATGTTTAGGATTGTAGTTTACGGATAGCTTCCAGCAAACATTGCATTTGTATTTATTATTAAAAATTAGTCGTCTAGATATTTCATACACATACATTAATTGCGGTAATTAAAAAGGCAAACTCAACACTCATTACTTACGAAAACCAATGATGGGCGACTATTGTATGAAGACTATATTATGGATTACGTTTACTTACATGTTACACAGTAAATAATACAAATTTCCTTTAAATCTATCGCAATGCCCCCTACTGGGTCCAATTGTCAATATAAATTATACTTGAATCTACCCGAACATATTAAAATTTTTATCAATGCCGATCTAGCCGTTTAGGAGAAACTCGGTCACATATATGGAATTACTAGCAACCCGCCCTCGCTTCGCTTTTAGTCGTTTTACCCGCGCGTAGTTACCGTTCCCGTTGGAATACCGGGATAAAATATAGCCTAGGTTACTCCCTGATATTATAGCTTTCCATTGGTGAAAGAATTTTTGAAATCGGTTCAGCCGTTTTGAAGATTACCCGGAACAAACAGACAGACAGAAAATATAAAGTGATTTTTAGGCATATGTATAATGCAAATAACCATGTGAGCATGATAAAAGTATTATTTTGACATTACAAACAGACACTCCAATTTTATTTATTGGTAATAGATATATATATAAAGGTTTATTTCATTATTATTTTAGTATAGTTCAATTTACAGCGCAACTATAAGTTTTATAATCATAATGTATGTTCTTGTTTAAAAAACGATAAAATGCCAAATGGAATAGACTAACACATTAGTTTATTATGAAATCAACTTAAAAGTTTGTCTTGTGTCACACTTTTAGATGACTTTCTATTTCTCCATGTCTTCTTAAAATATTGTCGCTAATCGCATACTGCAAATAAAAAGTCGTATATAATTTGTGTTAGGATATGTTATGGAGTTTGAGGTGAAATTTTAAAATTTTAGCTCCTATGTGATGAAACGACTAAAAAGAAAAGATATATACTATTCATAAGGTTTTAATCCGAGGCAGAAATAAATAGAATATGCTTTATACGCAAGGCAAAAGCACCGCAGGCAAACTTGGAATAATGAAATGACAATGTCTCTTATATTCTGTACCAATTGTAATAAATTCCATAATCATCCCACTTCCGATACCGAATTCGTTTCATTCTCTATTATATGATTTTTTTTCTCGCGGGTGGTTGTCTACTACATGTTTCCAAAAAGCTATAAAACGTAATAAGACAATAAGACAAACATAATGACAAAAAGAAAAAAATGACAAATACGGACATCGGCAGAATAAGCTGGATGTTATTTTTTTCGCGCCAAAAAGTTGTTTGAACTATAAAATCATTACCGCAATATGGCTTAGCAGTTATTTTTATAAATACAATTTTTAACCACAAACCGAATACTATCTTGAATATCTTTTGGCATTTTCATAATACCCTAGTTGGCTAGTTAAGAAGTGATTCAGGTATGATGAAAGTATATTTTAACATTTCGTTTTTGTTCAATAACGAATCTCGTGTGCGTGTATAGATGACATGAAGTTGCCAATGGGTTTACATTTATTTAAAATGATGGAATGTTCTTCGAAACCGTAGTTAATGGTTCAAAAAAGTAATATTTGAAACTTGGATCACTTCTTTAATATTTAGTGATGTCGGTAAATACAAAACATTGTTACAGCTGTTATTAACCATAATAACTGGTTGCTGAAATATCATTCCGTACACAATGTTTGTACAATATAATTGGTGTTTTTTTTAGTTAGAGCGTGAATTGTAACGCCATTACTCATTATTTATATAGAGAAAAGTATTCATGAGTCATCATCGTATTGTTTTAATAAATAGTTGTAAATATATCCCCTATTTTCATCATAATACATATAGTGTTTTATTATTCATCATCCATATAAGAGAAGGTAAACTCGAATACCAACATGTTTTACCAGCGTGGTATATATCGTGACTATTGGGGAGGAGGCCCGAGCCCAGCAGTGGGACGTGTATGAGCTGAGACGACGACGATTCATCATACGCACGGTACCACAGTAAAAATGCAATAGAGCACACCCTTTCTTGCAGATAACATCAATGTAAGACATGGAAAACTTGACGTTATAGCGACATGCTTGACCAACTTAGGTGAATTTCTTTCTCTCTCGCGTGGGTATATGAGTTGAGATAATGATGATTAATTCTTACTAATATTATGAATGTGAAAGAATGTTTGTTTGCTACACTTTCACGCTTAAACCATCGGGCCGATTTCAAAAATACTTTCACCAATGGAAAGCTATAGCTTTCCATCCAGATATCAGGGAGTAAGTAACGTAGGCTATATTTTATCCTGGTATTTCCACGGGAAGGGCAACTACGCGGGGAAGCCGACCGAAACCGAAGCGAAGTGAGGGCTAGTTTCTAGTAATTCATATAATGATAAGGATTTAATTCTTAATGTAAGCCCGTACATGCTCTACTGCTGATCCAGATTGAACTAAATTAGCATGTTATTCAGGCCAGATGGGATAAGTTTATATTTTTGGTATTCCTATTCTTGCAGTGATATCTCGTGACATACTTTATCGATTTTCGATACCCGTAGGCAAGGAAGGCGTTCAGACTTTGTTCCAGCATGGATAACCTCTACAATTTGCTAAATAATGAAGTCCCACATAGGTAGTTGTGGCAACCGTAATATTTCTTACTTATATACATATTTACTCATGTTATCGGCAACCAACTTTAGAGGTGAGGAGCCGGGGCGCTCGGCCTGTTGTGGGACCGGATGTCGCACTGATGCGATCCAGGACACCCTTGTGAGTTTTAAGGCCTGGTATTTACTGGTTGTAGTGACAGATATTGTACTATTTTTTTGATTGCAACCGAGCACACAGTGTATTTGATGGTAGGTGACATTAGCTAGGTCGTTGCCTTCCGTGAAGCAGGTGAAGAGGGTATAAATGCGTGTAATGAGGTTCGGTGATACTACACGCCTGTATATACACGCCGCATCACCAAAACCCACCATACGCAAGCACCCTCAGAAAGTCGGACTTCCGACTCTCGCTCACATACCGAAGCCCGGTAACAAATTGTTACTACTCCGACGTCGATTTACTGCTCAATATGGTAATACCCCGGACGGACCGGTTCGCGGCTGTCATACCACTATAAGTCGGTGCCGGATTAAGATAGCGCGGGGCCTGTAGCAAATTCTGTCGGGGGTCCTTGGTTAGCTTCAGGTTCTCAAGTTTAGGGTATTAAATAAAACAAAACTGTTAAGGCATGCAAGATATTTTACTCTCCTATCTAAATTGATATTTTTTTAAATAGAGTCCGGCGTTGAAGCGCGTGGCCCCCAAATTTGCGGGGCCCGTATCATTTGCTACTCTTGCTATATAGCTAATCCGGCACTGATGACAGTGTGGTCATACCACTATAAAATAAGGTAAGGGATCGGACCGGGTAATTGTCCGTCACGCGCAGAGAGGCTGACCGCGCAACGGCGACCGACGTCCCAGGACGTCGAGAGGTGAGGGTACCTGGAAGGGTATTCCGTCGGGCCGACCACTGATGACAAGTCACCTCTGCTCCGGTGGTCGGCCCAACAATGAGGTGACGTGGGTTATGGGCCCGCGCGCCGTCCTTTCATCGCCCTGGACGGACTGGACCGCGCGTGTGCTTACCATAGCTCACCCTTGAAAAAAATAGAGGGTACTAGTAATTAATCATGTACTTGTGTCCGAACACTAACGCACGAAAATCGATAAAATAAAAATTTACGGCGTGTTTTAAAACGAATTCCATATTAAATAATCGATGCAGTTCTTTAGTCATCGAATGGTGCAAACTACGCGTCCTCTAATTTTTTAATATTCCAAATGAAGCACTCTAAACATATAATTTGCTTATTATTAACCTTTATTTGGGGATTGTAAAATTTTAAAATGAAATATTAACAATTTAGTGATCTTGTTAATCTATATGTATAAAAATGAATGTGTATCTGTATGTCTTTTATAGAATCGTAAACTACGCATTTGATCATGTGATGATCTGCAGCAAAGTGTTGTGCATAAAAAACTAAAAAATACGCTTAAATCGCTAATCCTGATTATCCTAGTAAGGATAACGGGTCAAACTGTTTAAAATATTGAATTGTCATCGGTCCTTAATAAGTATGCCAAATTTCGATATAATCCGACGTTTTGTAGGGGGTCAAAATCATGTTTAAAGATTCCGTTACATACTAACATAGATACGTCTGAGGCTAATAAAAGCGTATTAAAAACATGCTAAATAATTCCTATAAATTTAACAAAATTTAAATTGAATAAATATGCATAGTGAATGCAATAAATAACATTATTAAATATAATGAATGTTATTTATTGTACATCACTAGTTATGACGAATTGACATGTGTCAGGAACGCAAATTCAGAGCGGCCGGAGTATAAATTAGATTTAATTAATTAATAAAGGTCGGTATACACGACAACGATATATCGTAGCGATCTGACTGCGCAAACCGTTTGTGCAGTTAATGGAACGTCCATAGAGCGTACACACGACAACGATAACTGCGTCCACACTATCGATAAAACTGCACAAACGGTTTGCGCAGTTATATCGTTATGATTAATCGTTGTCGTGTATACCGACCATTAGAGAATTTAAAATTTATAATGTCAAATTATCACAATTATTTCTGTGGCTAAAATTAAGTCTGACAACCCAGTTGGAGGCCATCTGTAGGGGCACGATATCGAACAGAACTGTACTCATGATCGAATCGAAGAAACCAAATGACCAATCATCCTGGCTAGAGGCCTTTTTAAATAAACTTGCTCCTCCATTTGTCCCATGCCTGCACTCTATTTAGAGTAATCCTTCCCCTCTTCCCTCTCTATCCCAATTTGACAGCTCGTTCTCTTTTAATGAACTATCCCTTGCACTCGAGGGTCTGACAGACTCGTCCCCAGGCATTGATTGTAATCCCTACTCTTTTCTAACGAAGTTGTCTTCTGATGCCCGGCGTGTCTTTCTTTCTCTTATAAACTCCTTTTTTGAATCTGGCGTAGTTCCCCATCAATGGAAATCTCAAATAATCATTCCTGTTCTTAAACCTGGTAAAGACCCTCTTGATCCCTATCGCTCTATCCTCAACTTTGGCCAAAATCTCGGAACGTCTTATAAAACACCGTCTCGATTGGCTAACGGAAAATCGACACGTTTTGGCCAACACTCAATTTGGGTTTAGAAAAGGAATGGGCACTATGGATAGTCTTAGCATCTTAATTACGGATATTGAAATTGCCTTCAAGGAAAAAAGTATTTAGTAGGGGTCTTTTTGGATATTACAGCAGCTTATGACAATGTCCTTCTTCCAGTTCATAAAAGAAAGCTTAACCAGCTGGAATTACCCGAAAAGTTGGTTCAGTTTATCCATAACCTGCTAGTGGAGAGATCTGTTGTTATTAAGTCCAATTCTGGTTTCCTTCCCCGTAGGATTGTATGGAAAGGCTTACCTCAAGGCTCTGTTTTAAGCCCGCTTCTATACAATCTATATATATATGACCTTGAACAATCCGTTCAATGTTTCTGTGAAATCTTACAATATGCTGATGACATAGCCTTGTATGTTTCTTCCTCATCAATAGAAGACGCAGTCAATCGTTTCAACTTAGCATTGTCTTACCTCTCTATTTGGCTAGACAACCACGGGTTATCTCTTTGTGCTACCAAAAGTTCCATAGTTGTTTTCACGAAAAAAAAAGAGTCATTCCCTCCGTCCATATCTCCCTTCATAATGAGACCATTGCTCAAACTAACGCTGTTAAATTTCTGGGTGTCCCGTTGGATTCTAGAATGACGGGTTATCATCATTTCTCATACATTTCTCAGAAATGTGAGAGAAATTTAAATATCTTGCGTGCCCTGTCGGGTGTGTGGTGGGGCTCACATCCATATACACAGAAACTCCTTTACAACGCCATAATTCGCAGCCACCTTGACTATGGAACCTTTCTTCTTAATTTCTGCAATAAATCCAATTTAGATAAACTACAAAAGGTTCAATCCAGAAGTCTGCGCATTATTTTAGGCGCAATGAAATCTTCACCCATTAATGCAATGCAGGTTGAATGCGCTGATCCTCCTTTAGAGTTGCGCAGACAATTTCTTTCGGACAGATTCTTTTTTAAAGTAATTCAAAATTCTAATCATCCCCTGCTTCCTAAATTAAAGCACCTCCTTGAAATAACGAGAGGTTCTGATAAAATTTCATGTCTCCTACATAGCTATAAAACATTTATTCAACTTCCCTTCCCGGTAATTCAGTTTCGTTCGGACAGATTCTTTTTTAAAGTAATTCAAAATTCTAATCACCCCCTGCTTCCTAAATTAAAGCACCTCCTTGAAATAACGAGAGGTTCTAATAAAATTTCATGTCTCCTACATAAATAAAACATTTATTCAACTTCCCTTCCCGGTAATTCAGTTTCGAACGAATCCAATTTATCTCTCCCCTTAT
Organism: Lymantria dispar; assembly: GCA_032191425.1. Classification (NCBI taxonomy): domain Eukaryota; kingdom Metazoa; phylum Arthropoda; class Insecta; order Lepidoptera; family Erebidae; genus Lymantria; species Lymantria dispar. The sequence goes on along the minus strand of CM063460.1, from coordinate 8,778,882 downwards.
AATGCTCTAACTTTCCGCCCTAATATTCTTCTTGACTTCGGCATCCGTAAAAATTGTCATGACTCTCTTCATATTTTTAATGACCGGCTCCTAAAAGACTTCAGTGGATGGCATTCTGTCTTCACTGATGCTTCTAAATTAAATGAAAATAGTGCTGTTGGGTCAGCAGTGTGGATCCCTCATTCAAAAATTTGCCTTAACTTCAAAAGTCCTCCATTTGTTTCTGTTTTCTCGGGTGAAGCTATAGCTCTCTTTGAAGCTGTGCTGTTCATCAAATCTCACCATCTTAATAACTCCATCATCTTCTCGGACTCTAAAAGTTGTCTTCAATCCCTCCTTGCGAATCCTTTTTGTTCTTCCAATATCTTTCCAATAATCCTCAAAATCAAAGAATCCCTCCTAGAGTGCCACAACAAAAATATTAATATAGTGCTAGCTTGGATCCCTGGTCATTCCGGTATTCCCGGCAATGAGACTGCTGATTCTTGCGCCAAATTAGCTACTCAAAATGGTACTCTTGAACATTTTCAAATATATTCGCGTGACCTGTGCATCTTCACCAAATCTTTACTTTTGAAATCGTGGAATTCTGTCTGGGATACCTCCAAATTGACCAAGGGTAAGCATTATGCAAAAATTCAACCAGATATCCCTCGTGTCCCATGGTTTTTTAAGTTTCGAACTGCAAATAAGAAGACCACTTCCACCATTTGCCGTTTAAGGCTGGGTCATTGCTGCACACCGGTTTTCCTTGCCAAACTCAGGATCAGGAGTACTGCACTTTGTGAATGTGGGTTGGATGATGGAGATGCTAATCATATTTTCTTTTCTTGCCCTAAGTTACGTTATTCTCTCTATGACTGTATACCACTAGAAATTCCTCGTCCTATCTCCTTTAATTGCCTTCTTTCATTCCCCTCCTCTCAGCATATTGTTAAATTACTTTCTTGATTTATAAATAGGAACAATATCAGGTTGTAGTTATTTCTGTTACTAATTCCTAGTTTAACTGTTCTTGTATCTATCGTCTATTGTTTTACCTTAAATAATGTTCCAAATCTGATTTTAACGTTAACCCTTAAATGCATGCCAAAAACGGAACAATAACTTAAATTTCAAATAAACTGCCAAATATTAAATTCTCACAATGGTGGCGGATGTATTATTGATAGGTCTATAAGTAAAAATATGAGAATATCAGCCGATGATCAGTGCTGCCAATACACATTTATTATCTATCAGATTGAAACTGTGTCTATTGTTTGTCGTAACACAAACTTCTGCAAATTCATTGTCATGAAATCCGTGGTTTTTAGACGTATTACATGAAGAAAACAAATATTTTTAGCAGGTATATGTATCAGGCATATGTGATAACAATTATTTTACTTTAATTTGCCATCATTCATCCGTAAAAATGCTAAAATATGTTTGTGCCGAAAACGACCCTTTATGTAATTACAGTACCTATTTTTATTTGCTATTATACATGTCTCAAAAGCTTTTATTTATTATTTTACTTTGCTTGGTTGGTTGATATTGTGTGTTTTGTTGGCTTATAGCTATAAATGATAAAGATATTGAAATGAAATGCTTTGCTTGTTATAAAATGGGGAAATCTCTGACAATAAACTGGAGTCCGACAAAGAAGATTTTGATTACTACCAGACGCATCAATCACTTTCAGAAGAGTTGGAAGAACCAATTTTAGATCTGGTTAATGACAATGATGTCAACCCAGCTCCAATACATGGTGATATAGATGATCCTCTTTTAGTTACTGATACCAATAACTTGACTGATACTGATAACTGGCTTGCCATCGACAAGTTTAAGTGTTCCTGAACATGCTAATAACATGCCAACTGATGCTAGACATTTGTTAGGGCCGAAACGAAATCAGATTAATTGGGAAGAAAAATATCCATGACTTAGGAAGGATACAAAGAAATCGTTTAGGCAAAACACATAAAATACCAAATAAACAAGATGTAATGAAAAATACTGTGCTTTCGTATGCGAGGAGCATACGAAGAATATGTGACCAAATTTGACAACGTGGACATAACCGCGGTATCATAGAAAGATAACAAGTAGGTTGTTTTGGCATTCACTTACGTAAGGTGCAGAACCTGTAGAAACAATCGAACGATATGATAAGAAGCTAAAACAAAAAGAACCTTGCCTAAACTAAAAGAAGTTTGTGCATATAGGGCGTGTGGATCTTATGGATTCTCACCGATGCTGGTCGATACAGAATTCGCGTAAAAGTAGGAAATGGAACATAAGATTTTTTTTTATTATCTATTAGATCTGATAAGAGTACGAAACCGATCCAGTTGCAGAAAGGCGTGAGACAGGGAGATGTCATCTCTCCGAAACTGTTCACCACTGCACTGGAAGATGTCTTCAAGCTCTTAGACTGGACTAGACTCGACATCAACATTAACGGCGAATACATCACTCACCTTCGATTCGCAGACGATATCGTCGTTATGGCAGAATCCATGGAGGACCTTGGCACTATGCTCAATGATCTCAGCAGGGTATCCCAACTAGTGGGTCTACGAATGAACATGGACAAGACGAAAGTCATGTCAAATACCCATGTCATTCCTGTACCGGTCCTAGTTGGCAATGCGATTCTCGAAGTTGTCAATCACTATGTTTACCTAGGACAAACAGTCCAGTTAGGTAGATCCAATTTCGAGAAAGAGATCAGCCGACGAATCCAACTCGGTTGGGCAGCGTTCGGGAAACTTAAGAGGATCTTCTCGTCCAACATACCTTAGTGTCTGAAAACACAGGTTTACGACCAGTGATGACTTACGGCACGGAAACGTGGTCCCTAAATGTAGGCCTCATATCAAGACTCAAAGTCGCTCAGCGTGCTATGGAACGGGCTATGCTCGGGATTTCTCTGTGAGATAGAATCCGGAATACAGAAATCCGCAGAAGAACGGGTGTAACCGACATAGCACGAAGAATTAGCACGCTGAAGTGGCAATGGGCAGGCTACATCGCTCGACGAATCGACAACCGCTGGGGAAGAAAGGTTCTCGAGTGGCGACCACGCATCGGACGACGCAGTGTAGGACGCCCCCCCACTAGGTGGACCGACGACCTAGTGAAAGTTGCTGGGCGTCGTTGAATGCAGGCGGCATAGGACCGCATATTGTGGCGCAATATGAGGGAGGCCTACGTCCAGCAGTGGACGGCAATAGGCTGAAATGATGAAATGATGATGATCTATTAGATCTTAGCGTCGTCAACGCAGTCAAAGAGCTAAAACCTCCAAGGAGACCATGAACCTTGCAGATTTTCGGTCTGAGCTAGCAGACCTTCTTTGTAAATATTCAACAACTATTTCCATATGTCGTCCACGATCTAGTTCGATTGTAAATGATGGGTTACTCTCCAAAATGCGCCAAGGAAAACTGTGTCAAGCTTTACTCTCAAAGGACATAATACTCGACGGCGTGGCCCTCATGCTCAGTCAAAATCGCTAATGGAATGAGATGTATGTTTGCTGGATGCGATTAAGAAATCGTTGTTATGTGTGCTAAATGCATTTATGTTCCAAAAATATGAAGATTATTTTAACCAAATACATAAACATTCATAACAAGCAAATGCATAAAGGGTCGTAAACGGCACATGGTGTTTTTTTCTTAAAATATACATAAATATATTAATATATTTTTTATTATTTTTCCCGTAATCAATGCCCAATCTCAGATAAATATATATTTTTATTCTACATAAATAAGAGTTCATGCATTATGGAGGGTAGAAGTAAGGAGGACCATCTCAGTGTATTAAAAAGTGTCCGTTGAAAGGGAGCAAATTAAGGTGGCGCTACAGTAGCAAGTGGAAGAATTTTAAAGTAGCTCGTAACGTTACTTTCAAACCAATTGAAGTACTTTTTGACACGGGTATTTTTTTTTCAAGATCTTCCCCAATTTGAAATACGTAAATAATTGAGATTTTAATTACTGCATATTTCTTAACTACAGAAGTCAAGAGAAATATTAAACTTTCCAACTCGGCACACTTCACTCTGTTTATAACTGCTAAATTCATATCATTTCCACTTGCTACACTAGCGCTATTTCGGTGAGAGTTCGAACAATAATTTGCTGTTTACAAGTGGACACTTTTTCGACTAATCCCCCATACAAGACGGTCCTCCTTACTTCTACTCTCCATATCATACATTTAAGGGTTAAATTAATCTCTCTGGTTATCATTTTTTTGGCACTATAATCCGACTAAATTTTCATTACCGCTATACTCTACTCTGTTTACGACACTACCATAAGTCCATAACATACATTGGCGAAATTGCGTAAATTAGTCGCATTGCCATAAGCCTAAGAAGTGAAGTGAATCGAAGAAAAAGTATGGTACTCAATAAAGTATCGATACTTCAAAGTATCGAGTACTGAGTACCTTTCCTAGACTCTATGTGGTGATGAGCTTTTTTTTTCAGAAATTTGACCGTCCGTGAATATTTCAAGCCACGTTTTAGAAGGTTCATTACGTTTAAAGTTGATAGCGTTACGATAAACGTGAGCCGTAAGGTCAAGTTTAGCATGAATAATTCTATAATTTATTCGATACAATATCTCCCATAGAATACTCGTTGAATAAAAGTATCGAATCTAAAGTATCGAGTACAAAAGTATCGGTATCGAAAGAAAAGTACACGATACCTAAAAGTATCGATACTTTTTCGTGTCCCTAGCTACCTGTACTCGGTTTTTGGCGTGAATCTGGAAGTGTCATGTGGTGTTCTTGTATCATATTCAATATCTTAGTGTTTTAACGTGTTATATTCAATAATCTTGATGTCATTTTTTGTAATATATAGCGGCAGAATTGCTGAGGTGATAGTGTTGCTGAGGTGATAGAGTTGTAGTGAATATGATATAAAACTACTATACATAGTTTTTTGTTTCCACCAAAATTCTCAGAAGATAGCCTTAACAGTGGCCATTACACTGTTGAGGGCTACACTTTGACTTACTGACAGACCATTACTGATATGGAGAAACTATTAACTTGAAAAGATAATTATAACTCGATACTGGCAAAAATGGCTCATATTTGTGGCTGATTGCCAAGACAAAAAAAGAAAAAAAAGAAGATCTGTACTCGACTAGGGACACGATATCGAACAGAAAGTATCGATACTGTACTTATGAGTAGTGCAGAAAAAGTATCGTACACAATAAAGTAGCGAAATAAAAGTATTGAGTACTTTTCTTAGAATCTATGTCGTGATGAGCTTTTTTTTTGAAGTGAAACTTCTTTATCGGCGTTGGCAAAAATTTACCGTCACATTTTTCCGTTACGCGTCACATTTTTTCGTTACGCGCCATCTTTTTCTCGTCCCCACCACGGTCGATTCGAATAAAGAGTACTTTCTCCAGTGGAGTAGGGATAGCAGATAGCATGTTGTTTAAGCGGAAATAAAGGGATAAAGGTATAAAGGGATAAGGGGATAAAGTGATAAGGGACAAAGAGACAAAGAAACAACGGGACAAAGGAACAAAGGATAAAGAAGTTTCACTTCTGCTATGCGTATGTACTTTGTACACACGTTCATTTCTTTAGATATTTGACCGTCTGTGAATATTTCGCGCCACGTTTTAGAGGGTTCACTACGTTGGAACTAGATGGTGTTACCATAAACATGAGTCTTAGGGCCAAGTGTAACATCAATAATTTCTACAATTTATTCGATACGATATCTGCCATAAAGTACTCATTGAGTAAAAGTATCGAATCCAAAGAATCGAGTACAAAAGTATCGGTATCGAAGGATAAGTACTTGATACCTAAAAGTATCGATACTTTTTTCGTGTCCCTACCCTATACTAGACAAAAACAGCACATAAAGTACTGCAATCAGGTGTTCTGTTCTGATTATTACTTGAAAAATGTCGGTGTGGGCGACGTTGAACCATGCTGTATTTAAGCGCACCTCCACCTTTTTCTTGGCGGGTGCCGTTGGAGCTTTCTTCTTTGAAAGAACCTTTGATGTCCTCTCACACTCCATATTCGAGAGTATAAATAAAGGGGTAAGTTTTGTTATGTAATTTCTATCTGAATCTTTTTATGATTGATGCACCACAAATAATATTTGCATATAATTTAACTATCATCTGAAATCATATTAAACTGTTTAGAGAATATAAGGACAAGTTATAACAATATATATATATATATTCAGCAATCTAACCTTAGTTTCTCTGAATTTTTTCAGAATAATTTGTACTTCCTTTGGTATTCCAATAGACCGCTTAGTAGAAGTTTTAGACTTAAAACCTCAAAATGATTGGAATATAAAAAGAATGCTAATTTTATTTACTTAAACCGGGAAGGAAAGCTTTGTGAGAATACACAGGTATTCTGTGTATCTAACAGCGCAATATAAAAGTAAATGTTCTTGAAGACATGTGAAATTAATCATTCGTGCACTCTACACAAGATTTAAGTAAAGAAATTTGATATCCTCAAATGTATCGAATGTATATCTGTTTAGTTTCATTAGATTATGAAGTTATCACCAATCATCATAATCTACTTGTCCAAATTCACTTTTAATCATAGACCTTCCATAACATCATGACAATTGTATTTGTAGTGATTATCTCAGAGAAGTGCTGCTACCTCTGTTCCTGATGATCTCGTCAGCCTTACATACAACTTCTATGGGAAAGTAAGGGTGGATAACACAATAAATATCTATACAATTCCGAATAACAAAATTAAATTTTAATGAGAATAATTTATCTAAATATTACAATATCCAAAGGAGGTATTGCAGTATTTAAAAAAAAATGTATTATTAGTTCTTGTATGATCCTAATTGATATTTCTAGAACCGTTTTAGTCTATAAAATGTATATTTTTATTGCCCTTGATTATAGCACATATAAGAACGAAATTAAACAATATTATATAAGAAGAAAAACCATGGACTGTGATAAACTACATGGTGTAATTTACATAAATACCCATATTTAGCATTACCACAATTTGTACAATAAAATGTATGTATTTGAAGAGTAAATTTTAATATACCAGCCAAGAAAATTGTAATTTACCTACTTAAAAACAAATTCTCAAATCTTGAATTTGACACTATTTTAGTGTAGAAACAGAAAATCTTAAATGATTCTTCAAACCAATATAGGTATAAATTACAATAAATATTCTTGATTTTTAAATTCTGGGTTTTTAGATTCACTTAATGCTACTTACTGCCTTTCTTAGTTTAGGTTATACCAATTCCAATCTCTGATAGCCATAAATAATTATCATCACCTCAGCCCATATACATTCCACTGTTGGGTTCGGGCCTCCTTCACTATAGGAGGGAAATTGACCTACTATATCACGCTGGTCAGACATGTTGGCATAGGATTTTGTATTGTTTTCCTACTCTTGCATAGATGTTGTATGCATATTATCCCTTATATCGAGGGCTCCTACGAATAGTGAGTCATCTAAAAAAAAATTATTTTTACAATATTCTAGTTTTTAAGTTTTTGTACTGATTACGACGTGATTCATTGGACATTTAAATAGTTAACGGGATCAAACCATTCTTTATAGAGGTCAAACATCTTAGGGAATAACAAGGATCCATACAAATATTTACGATTTGTATCTTTACGGCTGTAATGAGCTTCCACAGGTGAAAAAGCTTCAATAATTTTTTTAATTTTTGTGACCGAAATTGCTAAGGTTATTTTTGGCACCTTAGTTGTTGATAATATTAGTCCCTTTGTGCTAGAATTGGGATTAGAATGCAATGTTTTAGACATTTATTTAATTTCCCATAATTTTTTTCCCCAGAGGGCTGAAAATATGTAAAATAGATATAACACTTATTGACTAGACTATATTGGCCATCCAGGTTCATAATTATGAGTTGAGATAGAATATTTTTAATTCAATTCACCTAAACTCATAGTGGTTTTATTATTATGTCATATTTGACGTTTTTGAAAATTTACGTATAACTAAGAGTTCCTATCATCCAAATACATACACTTGACAACTTAGGTTTACACTTCAACAATATTGTATAACTATACATCATCATCATCATCTTGCTCTTATCCCAATTACTTGGGGTCGACGCAATATGTCATCTGTTTTGACATATTGCAAAAAGTTTCGGCAATGACTTTTATGACCGGCCGCCTGCCTGACGTCAACCCTCCTTGGGAATGTTATCTTTGACCCAAAATGGTACCACATGGAGTTGGTCCTGGTCAATCTAGGGCTCTTAGTCGTCTTTTACGACACCCACGAGCAAAGCAAGGGTTGGTAGTATTCGAAGCCGCTACCACACAGCACAACTATACATATTATTATGTGGAATTAAAAAGGAAATGATAAATATTTTTTTTCTTTTACAGAAACTCTGGAAGGACATCAAGCACAAGTATGAATAAGAACAACCGTAGAAATTAATAAAACATTTAATTTATTAGATTTATTAACTGAATAAATTGATGTAACATCAAACATTTTTTTATTTATTAAATCTATAAACATTTATAATGACTAGATATTATTAAAATATTATAAAAGTTATTACTTAGGAGTAATATTATATAAAGTCCTAACCCTCTAATACATCATATTAATCAACATTTATAATTTAAATACATGGAAATCCAAAAAGTTTGTTCGTTACTACAAATGTTCGACATCTCACGCCAACAATGTTGGAGACAAGGCTATTGAAAGTGAGATAACGCCATAATCGCCATTTTGTAGGTCTAATGGTGATCCTTCGGCTGCTTTTAACTTCTCCTGGGAAAGTAAGGGGTTGATGGACGCAATGTATTCGTAATCAGTCTAAATATACAGTTGCTTCTATTATCGCCATTATAACATATCTTATTATACATTGCAATTAAAGTGCAATGTATATTACAGTAAAACCTGGTTAATCAATCTCAAGGGACCAAAGATTATGTAACATTTTTGAAGGTTTTTACATATCCAGTTTTCTAATTAGGTTGCAAATGATAGATGTTTCATTTACAGAAACACCTACTTATAGTAGTCGAACGTTTGTAAACAAACGTCCCAACGTAATAAATGGTCTCATTTATACAGGGATTTCAACTACAGACCCAATAATCGAGGTAAACGTCGAAAAATTCAAGTTCGAAAGGTGCTATTAACAAGAGGTAATTCAATGAAAAAGTGCCGGAATCTCATTGGAATATCATAACAGAGGTATCCCACTTATCCAGGTTTCACTGTACAATAAGATTAAATTAATATAAAAACGACATATTTTAATTCTATTAATTAGACAGAGACAGCAATATAAACAAGATGACGTCAATATTTGCAATCTCTAAATCGATCTTTGCCTGCAGTAACCAAACATCGTTGTGCAAGGTGATAGAATCTACCCCCAATTAACTTCTAAAGCTTGTAGCTTCTATAATTGTATATATTTATAAAATTATTTCAATTTATATGTATTATAAAAAATATTAGTAACATTTGGATAGTAATAAATTCTATAGACATTGTCATTGTGATAATTGAGATTCTAATACAATAAAGTATACATTCCTTTGGCTTCTATATTGTGGACTAAGGGCAGGTCCGGATTAACTCTATCAGGGCCCCTAGGTAATGCGATTCTCGAGTCTATGGTCCAAGGTCTGTGAACAGTAATATCACTTACCATCAGATGTACTGTTTTCTCTTTTGCCACAAACAACAGAGAAAGGAATAATATTGAGGCAGTATACAATATTAAAAAAAAAAATCATTTGATGAAATGTTTTTTTTTTTCTTAGTGCTTGTTCGGGGGGCCCCCTAGTCAGTGCGGGGCTCCTAGTCTGTGAAAGGCCCCTAGTAAGTGCGGGGCTCCAAGTCAGTGTAGGGCCTCTGGGCAATTACCTAATCCGCCTTATGGATAATCCGGCCCTGCTTAAGGGAATCGGTTCCCTAATAAATCTCTCTAAATTGCTCCTTCAGCAGTTGATACGGTATCAGATGGTAATAATTCTATGTATCTTGAGGTATATAGATGTTGACATGGAATGGTGAAATTAATATACTAATATTAGTCCATCCTTTGCTGTGTTCATCTTTGGTTGATCTTCATATTGGGAAATACATTTAAGACTTCCCACACCTGTAATTAAAATTGATTTTGTTTATTTGAACGCGCTAATCTTAGGTACTACTTAGTTGGAATTTAAAATCATATTGGGTCATTTAACGTTATGGTCTTCAAGTATACGTTTCCAGCGATCATTTGTGCTGGCTCTGGAATGAATTACCTGCTGCTGTTTCCCGAACGCTATGACATGTCCTTCCTTAAACGAGGTTTAATAAGAGCTATTTCTCCACGGTAGGTAGTTACCTAGCTAGGCAGTTGCCTAGCTCCTGTTATTGAAAAGGTTCACATGGGGCAGTTTCACTTACCATCATATGTGCTGCTTGCTAGTTTGCCACCATCAACAATAAAAAAGAGCGTGCGTACAAAGTAAGCATGTCAGTAAAGCAAATATCTGTCAAAAAGCATGCAGTGAAAGTTTCTTTTTATTTAATGGCAATGAGCTACAATAATATGAGCTATTGGTGCCACTGTCGAATTATTATATTGTTTACTAGCAACCCGCCCTCACTTCGCTTCGGTTTTAGTCGTTTTACCCGCGTAGTTCCCGTTCCCGTGAGAATACCAGGATAAAATATAGCCTAGTTTACGCGCTGATATTATAGCTTTCCATGGGTGAAAGAATTTTTGAAATCGGTCCAGCCGTTTTGAAGATTACCCGGAACAAACAGATAGACAAAAAAAATATAAAGTGATTTTTAGGCATATGTATAGTGCAAATAACCATGTGAGCATGAAAAAGACCAATTATTTTGACATTACAAACAGACACTCCAATTTTATTTATTGGTATAGATTCACGTCTTTCAGTCAGTCGTTAGCATGATTTGGTGCTGATAACCAATTCAGCCTTCTCTGGGAATTTTGGCAGAATGTCAAAATGTACGCAATTCGCTATTATATCATATTCACTAGATTTCAGAATTTTATCTGCATTATATTACATAAAATATCAGCAAAATTATTCAATATAACACTATAAAACACTAAATGAATAAAATTTAAAATGCTAGCGCTACATGACATTTTGACATTCTAGTCCAAAGTGAAATTGTGTTTCAATCAAGTTTGTTTTGAAGTTTTGAAATTTTTGAATTTAGAAATTTTGATATTTACTTTTGCTTCGACGAAAGCGAGTAGTCTGGGTCATCTGTGAGTGTGTCAGCGGAAGATGATGAGGGCAACGATTTTGACTGTCGCGCCAGATCGAACTGTGGATCCTCAGCCATCGCACCGATGATGTCCACGAGCAGGGGCTGCGGCAGATTCTTAATCGCATCCTGACGGGCTACCTGCCACACGTTTATTTTGCGGGGAAGTTATACAAAATGATCATAAAATGTCCGATTATTATTTCGATCAAATAAATCATCATCGTTTGTGAAAACTGTAACCGGCAGTGTGACAGAAATAATAATTAACTGTCAAATCAAATGATTCATTTTGTACAAGTTACTACAATATGTATGTAATTACATATTGTAAGCTGAGGACATTTACATATTATCAAACACAATATGTAAGTGCCCTTAGCACTTACATAGTGTACATATTGTCAAGTTTGATATTAATCTAAACGGCTAGGAACGTGAATTTTCCTTTTCTTGAACAGATATTATCTCCATAATATGGAATGCCCTTTTTCTTGGGAGGTGGGCTACGGTCAGCGCACCCGTCGCCCGGCTCCATCCGGGGCGACAGAGGGGAGCCGCGCGGCCCCGTAACCCACCCGCGACACGTCGCCTTCGTCGTAGGGCCAACCACCGGTGCAGGGTGATTTATCGTCAGTAGCCGGCCCGAAGGAATACCCCTTGAGGAGTACCCTCTCTTCGACCAACGTCCACCTGCTCGGGGAGGTCAGTCGTCGTCGCGTGGACAGCCTCTCGGTGGGTGATGAACTAACTCCTTGGTCCAGTCACCCGCGTGTATAATAATGCGCTAGTTGTCTTTTACGACACCCACGGGCAAGAAGGGTGGTGAATTGTATTCTTACTCCGCATTCCGATCCGACAGTAGATTATTGGATTTATTTCAAACTGTAAAATTTCCATAAATGTCACCAAGGGAAACAAAGATGGCGGAGGTGTAGAAAAAAATCACGAAATTAGTGCAACGTAGTTTATGGATGAACCCTTACGAATAAACATTCTAACATAAAACTTACTAGGCTGAAGTTATGCAAAATCATTTTCAACGCGTAGTCTTTAATATCGGCGGCCCTCATTCTATCAGCGGCCTGTAGTATCGCCAGAACGTTCTCTGGAGTCACGTTGCTTTGTAAATTGTGCTTGCAGAATACTTGCAGACGATTATTTGTGAATCCTTAATTAGAAAATCGTAAAATTTGCATTTAATTTTTTAAAATTTCCGTACGTTTTTACCATATCTAATATTGCAACCAATCCTAAAGCTCATATATAGGTCCCTTAAGCGCTGTTTAATCCGTGACTGCTGCGTTTCACGTAGTTGTACATCTTTATTTACTGGCTTATTAGCCTACTTTGTTTTATGTCTCCCGCTTTGCATAGGAGAGAAGTGGAATCTTTCCAACTCCTACTGTTTTTCTTTTCTAATTAAATTGAGGCCACGAGAACCATAGTGGCCTAACAAATTTTTTATAGTATTGAGTTTATGATTTTTTACAGATATAATTGAACATTTTGATAGAACCAAGGTGACCTAAAAGTGATACAAGGAATATTCACTAGGTGGCAGCATAATCATTGTTAAGGTTTTTACTATATTTTTTATGATGCTCAAAGGGCTTGTCCATTGAATAGGCCAGTATGGTTCTCATGGCCTCAGTTTGTTGTAGGTCCCAAGATAATTAAAAGCGTTCCCCAGTACTACCAGAGGATGCAACCTCAGTGTCTCTTATACGGACACCATTGTAGATCCTGGCTTACAGGAGTTATAGTAGTGGGAATGTGTGGTGGGATTAGACAAGAAAAATAGTAATTTTAACTTAATGATTTCTGATGTTTACGCGAGTATTACACATTTTAAATAAAACTACTTTACGGATTTTATCACGTTTGTATTTGATCTTTGATTGCCCGACGTTTCGAACACTTAACACCCACAATAATGATAGCTAAAGATAATTTTATAAATTAAAGTCTCTTAGTAACATAAAGTAAACCGCCTTCAAAATTAATATCAATTTAGCATTACGTCATCTGAGTTTTCTTGCTGGATCTTTCTCAGTGTGGCCGTGTTCCAATCCGGTGGTAGTATACTAGATTGTTAGGTTTTTAAATATAATTACTATTAATTTTAATGTTAAATAATTACTAACCATAAACAATTTAATTTTTTCATATATGTATAATCATTTTCGTCTTACACTGGCAATTAATCTGTATCAAAATGTGGGTCAATAATTAATAACTATTTTCTGTATCGGGTAGATAATTATATAAAGTTTCTGCAATAACGGTGGCTTGTTGGACGTGAGACATCTTAGTCCGTCCGTGACCATGAACGCTGCAAAGTATTCGAAACGTCGGACAATCAAAAATCAAATACCAACGCGATAAAATCCGTAAAGTAGTTTTATTTAAAAATTTTAACCTACTTCATAAAAGGAGGAGGTGCTCAATTCGATTGTATATTTTACGTTGGTTACCTCTGAAATTTGCCCTGAGATTTTGATGATTCTTTTTTATTTAAAAGTTGGTGCTGCCCGTGTGGTCACATTTTAATTATGTCTAGTTCTGACATTGGCAACCTCAATCATCATCACCATTTCAGCCTTCATAGGTCCCACTGTTGGGCTCAGGCCTCTTCGATAATGGGAGGAGTATTGACCCACTATTCCATGCTGGTCAGACGTGTTGGAATAAGATTTTGTTTCGAGTTTTCCTTTTCTTGCCTGGATCTAATATGCTTATTATACCCCTTAGTAGTCTTTTACGACATCCACGAGCAAGATAGGGAGTGGTGAATTGTATTCTTACTCCATCACCACAAAGAGAACCTTGACTATGGGCAATATATATAATAATTATTTATTTGTGAGAATACGGGTACATAAAGTTGACAGTTCCTTACATTTAAGCACTAGCCATATTCTACCATTTACTGATGTACAAAATATTTATTTATCAACCTCAATAAATGTAAAATAATACTTTAACACAAATACCGATCATCTTCAAATACAGATCAACTCAGGTCTCTCACTTTTCTCCCAATTTTACTCGACATTAGCAAATTTGTAGCAACCCTATGCCGCTCAAGCCATTATAAGAAGTTGAAGTTGACAGAGGCATCCATGAGAAAACGGTTGAAGTCAGTTTTTTGTTCAAAATTTATATTATTAATTTATATGTAACTGAGCCATAATCATGATCATTGCAGCTCACATACATCCCACTGTTGAGCTCGGGCCTCCTCCACAATGGGAGGGAATTTAACCCTACTATACGGTGCTGGTCAGACATGTTGGTACAGGGTTTCATTTCGAGTTTTCCTTCTCTTGCACAGTAGTTACGTGCATATTACATCCCTTAATCTTCTTTTACGACCCACGGTCAAGAAAAGGAGCGATGAATTATATTCTTACTTTGTTGGGGAATGGTTTAAGAATACATACTTAATTACTTAGTAGTTCAAGTTTAAAAATACTTACCGTAATATATAGGCGCTTGGAAGAGATACAAAGAGTCTTCTGTAGGCATGTTCGTGTCACCGTAATAAATGTATCGTAAGAGTGACTCGAAGGCTTCTTCCGAAGGTATCGTGTGACAGATTTGGATCTGCAAAATTTTTTACATGTGAACAATTCAATAGGCGTCGGCGATTTTTGAATGGTTCGATAGCTATGAAGAAACGGTCTCCCCTTTTCTCCAGTAGAGTGATGGCTGCTCTGCAAGTAAAATTCGGATTTACGTGCGGCATTCGTGGCTTTCAGCCGAAAATTTTTGCATTATATTTTGAGGAATTATATCCTACTCAAGAATCTTACATCATACTTGCATATACTAGAAATAGGCAAGTCCCCGTATACAAAATTTTTCTAAATATCCAGATAACGGATATTAAAAGAATTTTTCAGAAAACAATTCTGGATATTCAATTATTTCAGATTATGTAATAAATCACGTGCGGCTGCGATCGGCCTCAAACACGTGTAATACAGAGACCCCGCCACCCAACGCCTGCAACAAATTTATTTCAAACTCCGTTTGCATCCTAAATCTTTCGAAACATTTATATCGGATTCGGTTACGGTTTCGAATGTATAAAGTGAAAATTAAATTACTCTCCTTACGCCCCGCGATTAAGTAAAAAGATAAGCTGGTTAAGTTTCTTCATGGTTCTTCTCGGGAGAGAACACTTGCCGATCCTTACTAAATATTATAAATGCGAAAGTATGTTTGTTACGCTTTCACGCTTAAATCACCGAACGGATTTCAAAAATTATTTCATCGATGGAAAGCTATACTATCATACATAGGCTATATTTTATCCCGGTATTCCTAAGGGAACGGGACTAAGGCGACTGAACCCGAAGCGTGAGCGGGCTGCTAGTAATTTATATAAAGACTAGCAACCTGCCCTCGCTTCGCTTCGGTTTTAGTCGTTTTACCCACGTAGTTCCCGTTCCCGTGGGAATACCGGGATAAAATATAGCCTAGGTTACGCCCTGATATTATAGCTTTCCATTGGTGAAAGAATTTTTGAAATCGGTCCAGCCGTTTTGAATATTACCCGGAACAAACAGACAGACAGACAGACAAACAATTTTTAATCTGTATTTTTGGCATAGGTGTGCAAATAAGTGAGCATGAAAAAAGTTTATTATTTTGACATTACAAACGGACACTCCAATTTTATTTATTGGTATAGATTATCAAAGCAAAGTATAGATTATCAATGCAAGAGAAGCTTGCATAGATGTTATCTGCATATTGTAATCCCTTAGTTTACGACAATCACGGACAAAGGGGTGGTGAATCATATTCTTACTCGGTCACCACACGGCAACGTATTGATATAGGATTTCGACTTTTAAATAAAAGTGAACTACTTACGTTGACAATGTTGTCTTGTGGTGAGAAAGAACGGAACATCGCCTCGAAGTAAGCAGCTCTGGCGGCCAGAACTGACCTATGTGCCGGTCGGAGAGTTCCACCTATCTTCAATCTAACATCTGCTAATTCTGATCCATTAGAGAGTAGAACGCTCATGTCTTGTTCGAGGGTTGTGCCTGGAGACAAATTTATTATAGGGATGTGACTTGGAAAAATCGATTAATAAACAATCAATTTTTCTTTAAAATAAATCGATTATAAAATAATCGAAAAATTCAAAATAATTAATCGATTATTTTATAATCGATTTTTTTACTATTCATAGTTCTTTCCTAAAAATTTTCTCCCAACAGGATTATAATGACCTTTTTGTTTTTTTTTTTAGGAAATCTGTAATTTATTTTCTAATATAGGTAGTATGAAACACTAACATTCGATCTAGCACTTTTCCTGGCAGTATCATGATGGCCTTTTTTTATTTTAAACAAAAAAGCAAATACTAAAATAATCGATTAATTTTAATAGAAAAACAAATCGATTTTTATTATTTAGATAATCGATTAGTGCTAAAAAATAATCGATGAATATAAAAATCGATTATTTTTCACATCCCTAATTTATTATTAGTCAGTGGAAGCGTGTTGCACACGGCGTCTGTCTTCTGGAAACCGTCCTACTTGGCGCCTGTTTGGTGGAAGGCGTCACACGGCGTCAAACTTATAATAATCGTTTATTGATCACCTAAAGTTCTGTTCTGTGTGTGATTCGAATCCACGATACTTCATATGGTCGCTACTTTGACCAATACGCTATTTTTGTAATCAAGTTTAAAGGTAATCATCGTCATTATTTCAGCTGCTACACGTTCCACTCTTGGGCTCTGGCCTCTTTCACAATGGGAGGGAATATGACCTACTATACCATGCTGGTCAGACATGTTGGTATAGAGTTTCATATCGAGTTTTCCTTCTCTTGCACAGATCTTATGTGCATATTAAATCCCTTAGTCATCTTTTACGACATCCACGGGCTGATAGTGAGTGGTGAATTGTATTCTTACTCCGTCACCACATGAAAAACTTCACTTGGCTTTTGATTTTCACGCGAGTGAAATCGCTTGAAAATCAAAAACCATTAATAGTATACCGGTTATTTCTTCGTCATAGTCCTGTTGTGAGGCCGTGTTCACTTGTTTGGAAGACGGTTGCTGCCGACGCCTGATCACTTCAACCATTAAACTCTTATCCATCAGCTCGAACTCGTGCGACATCACTATCGGTGTGAAGTTGTAGTCCTTTACCACAAATCTAAAAAAAAAATACAGTCGTCATTATCGACAGAAGTAAACACTTAAAACTGTGAACAAACTAGGAATGCTCGATGATCATCGATGTTGAAAGCAAAAACATCGATGTTTTAATATCGATGAAGCTATACGAAAAATATCGTAACATCGATGTTAACGGTATTGATTATCGATGTTAACTCTGCCTCACGCACGACCAATGCAACGAAACAAATCATGTTTTCTATGAACGCTGTTACGTCCTCAGGCGGGTAGCTATCTCCACCTGTTGATTATTCAATAAAACGAGGTAAAACGTAACGATTTTACTGTATTTTATTTCTTTGTCCATTATTCATGCAAAAATCAACGTTCGGTTTTCGACAATTAACGAACATCGATGTCGGGTTCTCGATTATGAGACCGATGTTTTTCTAATATCGATCATCCCTAGAACAAACAGTCGTTATTTTTTGTTATTCAAATTGTTTGATTTTAAATTAAATATTGTAAATTAAAACTTTTTATATTTATCTGGCTTTGACATCTATCGGCACAGGTATAGTGACGTTGACATAGCTACAGATATAGTGTTAGCGTCAACATGTCCCGTGACTATGTCAATGACGACTTACATGAATTTTCTTCCCGTCCAAACTTGCCTACAGAAAAGTCCTCTGCAATACCTACAAGGATTACTTTCTTAGGGCAAGGTTGTCTTTTAAAAAATATCTCAGCACATACACATCCCACTATTGGGCTCGAGCCTTCTCCATAATACGGACCTACTATATTACGCTAGTTAAACGTGTTGGATTTCATTTCAAGTTTTCCTTCTCGTTCACAGATCATCTTTTACGACACCCACGGGAAAATGGGGGGTGGTGAATTGTATTCTTACTCCGTCACCACGAGGAAATTAAAAATATCACATTATTGAACTATTAATTTAAATTTCGCGCCTTCTAATGTAATTTACCAATATGCTAAACTATTTCTCTGGTTACTCTATATTGAATCATATCTTTGCCTTGTCTATTCTGTGACACGACGAGTTACGTACATACTCTATATATTAATACGTGAAGCAAAATCTTTGTTAAATGAAAAGTGCATAAAAATGAAATTTCATATAATAATGGATTAGAAATACATTAAATTCATAAAAAAGGCATTACGCACACTACCATTCAATCGCTACACAACACACGCACGCGCGCGCCTTTATACACTTTCGTTTACGTTTAAAATCTCTGGTGAAATTCAATGTCAAACAATCATAAATATGATGACAATGTCTAAAACACATTTGTACTTATTAGTGAAATCCAGCTTGCTCAAAATACAATTATATACATAAATATAATGAAAAAAAAAATTGTGTAGCAGAAAAATTAATTTAAATGAATTATGACCGAATTTCGACCACTCGGCGACCACTAGTATCTTTAAATATAATGGGCCGACCACTGACGTGAAGTTCAAATTCAAATTATTTATTATGCATAAACCCCGAGAGGGGCACTTACATATTGTCAGGTTTACAATTACCAAAAAAAATATACTACCACCGGATCGGAACGCGACCGCTACTGAGAAGATCCGGCAAGAAACTCAGCGGGTTTGTCTATTATTTTTAATTTTTTTCTTCTTACTAGATATACAGTTGTGTACATGTTTTGTAAGAACTAGCTCCAGTGTGATGCCCTTCGAACCGCAAGTCACCCTGTTCAGGTGGTCGGCCCAACGACGAAGGCGTCGTGCATCGTGGGTGGGTTGCGGGTGTGCGTGCTTACGCCCCTCTGTCGCCCCGGACGGAGTGGTGCGAGGAGCGCGCAGACCGCAACCTAACCCCAAAAAGAAAAAATCTTTAAATATAAGTTTATTCTCCAGTAAAACCGAGTTCCACTTATTGAAAAATTCAACATACATAAAGAAAAATCTCACAAAGTCCAAAATATGAGTGTAGTACCTGAGACAATATTCCTTGATGCAGTTGAGGTTTGCTGCATGTGCTGCCTCTAAAGCGTGCAATACATTCACGTAGCAGAGCTGAGCGCGCAGGTAACGAGCGCATAAGCCTCGTAGACGCGGTATATTCAAACGCAACGCCAGACGTAACACTTCTAGTACCAGAAGCACTGAAGCCGGAGACGCCGGTTCCTTATCTGAACAAAAATCATAATTCATAATTATGATTATGATATTTACGCTAGTATTGCACATTGTAAATAAAACTATTTTGCGGATTTTAACGCCATGAACTACGTGTTCGAAACGTTGGGGCAATCAAAAATCAAATACAAACGCGATAAAATTCGTAAAATAGTATTTACGAAAATCATCTCAGCTCACATATGTAAGTTCCACACACGAGATTTGCCATTCACACATGCCCGCCAAAACTCGTGTGTGGGAACACGAGTTTTGGCGGGAATGTGGAAGTGTCATCATGTGGTATTCTTATTCAATATCTTAGTATTTTAACGCGTTATAATTAATAAATAGTAACTCGCTTTCAATTCGGTTTTAGTAAAATTACCCGCGTAGTTCCCGTTCCCTTATGAATACCGGGATAAAATATAGCCTAAGTTACTCCTTATATAAACAGCTACCTGGTAGTAAAATATTATCAAAATCTGTCCAGCCGTTTTGAAGATTACCCAAAAAAAAGACAGACAAAAATTTATAAAACCGGTTTTTAGGCATAGATATCGTGCAAGTAATCGTGTGAGCATAAAAAAAGCTCCCTAATTTGACATTACAAACAGACACAATTTAATTTACTTGTGTAGAGTATAAATATTACAGATTTTAAAAGCATTTTATGTAATACTAGCAACCCGCCCGCACTTCGCTTCGGTTTAAGTCTCACCCACAGCCTAACCCACGTAGTACCCATTCCCGTGGCAATACCGAGATAAAATATAGCCTATGTTACTCCCTGATATTATAGCTTTCCATAGGTGAAAGAATTATTGAAATCGGTTCGGTGGTTTAAGCGTGAAATCGTAACAAACTTATTTTCGCATTTATAAAATTAGTAAGGATGTAGCGAAAGAACTGCTGGGGTGTAATGAATATAATATAAAAGTGCTTTACATATCTTTATGTTTCAACCAAAATTGTCAGAAGATACCATTAACAACTGTTGAAGGCGACCATTTGACTTACTGACGGACAATTACGAATATGAAGACACTGATATTACGAAAATTATAACTCGACACTGTCAAAAATGGCTTGTATTTATAACTGCTAATACAAGCCATTTCGTCCTATTTTGTCTGATTGCCAAGACGAAGAAAAAAGAAGTAAAAGTTCCATTACTGTGCTTGAGCCTCTACACCTCAACTAAAATACCACGCTGGTTAGATGGGTCGGTACGAATAAAACAGGCGGTATGAAGAGTGGGTCTCTGCCTTTCCTTCATTGTGGTTGAGGGGAGTGATGGCTGCTCTATTGATTAATTCGTGATCGGTTGCCACTGGTGGGATGGGATAGTTAGTCCAGTCATAATCTTATGCATTATAGTGAATACATAATATTGTACTTTGAAGGGTTCACATTGGAGCTATTATTGGATATACTATTACACAAGTCAACACGAGTTTTGAGTCTGAGTTCTGTACCTCTGATTTTGATTACTTATGCCTAACTAATTAAAGAAAAAATATTTTTATCTAATAAAGTTTGCTTTTGTAGTTACTAAAACGAAATTTTAATTTTTATGAAAAAGCTCTATTTTTTAATTTCAATTATATGTAAAAGGAAAACAGTTTTGAATTCACATATTTTTATTGACTTTAATTATACAAGACGGCATAAATAAACCCACAAATACAGAAAAGAATACAAAAAAGACTTTAAAAATGAACAGATTTGGTATTTCTTCTGTGTAAGTTGGGACTTTTTCGTATGAGCCCCCAAATGTAGTCGCCCATCATGTTTTCATTATATTGTCCTTGATAACGCTTTTCAAAGTTCATTACATCTTGGTGGAAACGTTCCCCTTGCTCTTCTGAATATGCACCTAAGTTGTCTTTAAATTTATCCAAATGAGCATGTAGCATGTGGACTTTCAAAGACATTCTGCAACCCATAATTTTGAAGCTGTGAAGCATATCAGTAATAAGCTCCGTGTAATTCTCTGCCTTTCTGTTGCCAAGAAAGCCATGAATCACTGCTTTAAGGCTGAGCCACGCTTGTTTTTCGTGGGTACTGAGGAGCCCTAGGAATTGTTCACTGGCCATTATTTTCTTTATTTGTGGACTGATGAAAATACCAGCTTTAATTTTAGCCTCTGACAATTTCGGGAAAAATGATTTTAAATATTGAAAGGCCTCAGAGTCTTGACGCAGAGCCTTTACGAACTGCTTGATCAGACCTAATTTAATGTGCAATGGAGGCATTAAAATATGATCGGGCTTCACAATTGGTTCATTTTTGACATTATGTTGTCCTATTTGAAACTCGCTCCGTTGTGTCCATGAGTGCTGCTGGTAGTGAAGTGCATCGGCTCTACTGTCCCATAAGCAAATGTAACACGGATATTTAGTGTACCCGCCTTGCATTCCCATCAGAAATCCAACCATTTTGAAATCCCCTATCACTGGCCAGGCGTACTCTTCATATTTTAAAACTTGAAGCACCATTTTAACGCTCTCGTAATTTTCTTTTAGCATTACAGAATGAGCAAGGGGAAGAGATGGAAATGTATTTCCATTGTGAAGAAGAACTGCCTTTAAGCTTCTTGTAGAGCTGTCGATGAAAAGACGCCATTCAGAAGAAATGCAAGGGATTCCGATTGCTTCAAACAAACCTTTCACATCATTGCAATAACAAAGTCCGTCTTCTTTTGTAAAGAATCCAGAAAATGTTTTATGACGTTTTCTTTGGTCACTTATTTTAACATCGTTCTTGAGCAAATTCCACTGTTTTAGTCGTGAACCTAATATTTCTGCTTTAAGTTTAGGTAGATTTAAATCTCTTACTAAGTCATCAAACTCTTCTGAATTAATAAGATGTGGTTCAACAGACGGTGGTGTGATCACGAACTCGCTGTCTTCGCTAGTACTAGATATTTGTGATAGCGGTAACTGCCCTTGTGCCTTCTGCTTTGGGTTCGAAGGCACAGGGAAATTTTCACTGTGGGGTACTGGAGCAGACGTCGATGGTAGGTTTGGGTATTCAATCTTTTTGGCATTTTTACCAGCGCGGCGCTTTCTTGGATTTACTACACAAAAATAGCAATCATGGATATGGTCAGTTGGTTCCCTCCATATTCTTGGTACTGCAAACTTCATACTTTTTTTTTCTCCTCGGTACCAGGCTGGAAAAAAATTAACATTATTCAATAACGAATAACACATTTAATGTATGAGTCAGAATAGGTATAGTTATATTTATAAATTTTAATGAAAAGTATGATGTATTTTCTTACCCTCTAAAGTGTTTTTGCAGTTACTACATGAGAAATGAGGTGCCCATACTTTATCTTGACTTCGTACGGGTAAATTAAAATACGCTTCATAGGCTTCACAAAGTCTCGTATTTGACGACAAACAAATTTTTTTGGCTCTCACTTTAATGAATTCGCCGCAAATATAACAAAAAGAGTCCACGGAATTTTTGCACTTTTTGGAAGACATTTTAGGCCACACGACACAAAATAGGTTATTCCTTTGCAAAGCGCACGCGCACACTGCCGTTGACAGTTTGTCACTCCCGCTTCACACCTACAACCCCCCCTGCCCCTCTCCTGTATCTTATATGCAACGGCTCCTAAAAAAAACTGCTAAAACACTATAATATTCGTTTTACATTGTGTAAAGGTACAAAAGCAAACTTTATTTATTATAAATGGAGTTTCTGCTTTTTTTTCGATGTATACAATCAGAAAATATTCACTAAATAACAGACTCAAAGAAAAATATTTTTTTTGTTGACTTGTGTTATTGATCACATGAAGGGTACAGGCAAAGAACAGGGAATGTCCTAATGAAAAGATTTTGAGAAAATGCATTTAAAACTTTAGAAGTATGAATTTTTTATTGAGATCGGCGTATGCAGTAACTTTTACTCAAACTTATTAAGAGCCATTTCGCAAAATCATTACGCTCGAGTTTAGGTAAAAGACTGCAGAACTGTTTATGTGTGCGTAATTAACTACAGATGCGCGTGTAACGCGACGGTCGAGATAGACAAAGTAGTCTTGAGCCGTAAACGTGATGTGATTTGATAAAAGATTAATTGTAAGAAAATAAGTTACTTATTTTAATTATCTAATGAAATTTCTGTTAGATTAATAAGAAAACACAAATAAGTATGTTATGTAAAACATATAATAAGAATTACCATAAAAACAAACACATGTCAATTAAATGGTAAATGAATATTTTATTTGGATAGCATTTTCTCCTGCCAAAAGGTTGTCTTTTTCTACTGACTATTTTCAATAGAAAATGAGGACCAATCCATATAGCACATACACATAAGTTTTCGCTATGTGCGCTATTGGCCTTGAAACCAGTAATACCAGTCGTGATTTAAGATTGGCTGTTCACTTTAAAACATTTCAGTCCTTTAGCTTGTCAGACTGCATCAGGATCATTTTCTAATAGCGAGGTTGGACATTTCACTTCCACTAATCCTTCACTGTACAACGCATCTGGTGTTGCCCCTAAATAAAAAAATTCCTCGTCTATAAAAAGACATTTTTCTATATTATAATTTTCTTGAGCACTGAGTTGGGCCACAATCCACCAGAATTATTACGCAGTCCTTGCGTCCCATGGCTGAAATAAGATAACAAAAAACTTCGCCCGCAATTATCTAAGAATGAGATCTACTTATACTTTGAAAGTCCCCTAGTTTAGTTTGTTAGGAGAAGGAATCTCGAAAACATTTCTCAATGAAAATTTAAAAATGTAGACATTTAGCCAGGAAAAATCTGTGTAATCATAATCATCACCTCAAATATATATCGGATTCTATCTCGCAGAGAAATCCCGAGCACAGCTTGCTTCAGCATGCTGAGCGACTGAACTTGGTTATGAGGCCTACATTTAGGCATCATATTTTCGTGCCGTAAGTCACCACTGGTGACATACACAGGATATAGATATGTTTTCAGAAACCGAGGTATGTTGGATGATCCTTTTAAGATTTTAAGTTCTCTGAACGCTGCCCAGTCGATCTGAATTCATCGGCTGACCTCTTTTTTGAAATTTGACCTACCCAACTGAACTGTTTGTCCAAGTTAATCATAATGATCGATAACTACGATTATCGCATTCGCAACTAGGACCGGTACAGGAATGATATGGGGGTTTTGACATGACTTTCGTCTTGTTCATGTTCATTCGTAAACCCGCGAGTTGAGAAATCGTACTGAGATCGTTGAGCATGGTGCCAAGGTTCTCCATGGATTCTGGCATAATTCAAGAGTGGTAGGACCACACTATCGACAGTTATACAGTACATCTGTCTATAGCCGCGGGCTGGTCTGTCCAGGGTAGTACCACGCTCTCGCAGAAAATCGACGTCTGAGTATTAGTTACTGCGCTTCGTTCGGTGAGCGAGAGAGCCGGCAGCCCAACTTTCTGAGGGTGTTTGTGTGTGGAGGGTTTTGGGGGTGCCCTTGGTATCACCGAGCCTCAATACACTCATTCACACTCCCTTCACTTTCTTCGCGGTAGACAGCGGGCTTGTAAAGGTCCATGAGCGGCAGCAACACTTACCATCAGGTGTACTGTTTGCTCGTTAGCCACGGTTTGCAATAATAAAAAAAAAAATTACGCTATAGTAATAGCGTAAATCGAAGATGAGGTTGATGTTAATGCTGAGTCCGACTCAGTATTAGAGCTTGAAGACATATTCCAGTGCAGTGGTGGATAATTTCGGAGAGACGACGTATCCCTGTCTCATGCCTTGCCGCAATCGGATCGGATTCGTACTATTATTCCGATCAAATCTTACATACTTACACACATGCACATCGTACGTAAGTCATACATACTTGATAGTATAAAAATCTTAACTTATGACGAAATGTATCAAAACTATGTAATTGCAGTATAATAATGATTTTAAAATACGAACGCACTGAATCGGGACGCAGGAACAAGCGACATAGGTCCATCCTCAATGGGTGCTCGCACCGTACTAATCGGTGCCCGCTTGTGTATCGTAATTTATTGTAATTTGGACTAATATTCAATAATTAAATACAATTAATTGCATACAAGGAACTGTAGAATTCGATTCTCCAAAGATCATAGTTTAATGTGTAATTTAATTTAGAATAATTTTATTATTTTAACGCCATAAAATAGGCGATAAAAAAGCAATGCAAAATTTAAAAATCGCTCTAGAGTTTTATTTTTTTTCTGATTAACGGTATAAAACATTTAGAATGTGTTAAATTAAATGGCAATAAGAGTATATTTCTGATGTTTACTATATTTTTTGTGGCCTAAAATATAAATATTATTCATAGATACAGGGCTCTGAAATTGACTCTGAGGTGATTTTCCAGTAAAATGGTTGTGGGAGATGGGCTACTATGGATCGAACAATTGACTTTTAGAAAAAGTGCTAAATTAATCGTCAATACGAAAGATTGGCCCATTTTAATATGTATTCAATAATATCTAGATGTTACTTACGACGGTAGATTAGGAAGGAGCCCAAAATCAGATAATTTCGAGCGTAAACGCGAAATGGCTCTTAACTGTTTATTATTAATATAACTATGTAGTTATGATGGAATTTTCAATTATCAAAAATATTAAAATGTAACAGAAACGCTTCGACCTGCGACCAGTCTTTTGATGTGAAACATCTATAGGAGAGGGTGACCATGATCATCGCGTGGCGTTTAACGCCACGCCTCGCGGTCCCCTATTAATTAATTATTAACTAAATATTTGGTTGCATATACCTACATTTTTGTAACGAAACCATAGTGCGATTTAAAATTTTGTACAACGCCATCTAGTGAACTCAAAGTAAATTGTTACTTATAATGTATATTAATGAAAATAAATGTTTATTGAATAAAAATCATCATTTTTTGGAAAAAATTCACGATATTTTATTAATACTTTATGCCTTAGTTTTATGGTATTAGTTCCTGTCGTAATCTAATGTTCTTTTATGCATATATACTTGTTTTATAAATTAATGTAAAATTCTCTAACTTAGTAATATAAATATACCAGTAGGTATGGTATTTAGTTTACTTTCAGCTACGAAAACTGGAGAACCGTTTTTTATAGGCTTTTATTAGTTTCAGGTATATATATATTTATTTCTTTGTATATTACCGACTTCATAGGAATTGGATTTTGACTCGCTTTAAACAGTCAAATTTCATTTAAAAGTTGAAAATTTAAGGAGGACCAATGACTTTAAAATTATTTAGATAGCTTGTCTTATTATCATTACAGGATTAAAAATTTCTTTATTAAATATATTGAAGCTGAGAGTTGGTCGTTAGCTCGATAAATGCCGCCATTTCTGTTTCCTAAATCACACTCTTCGTGCGGAAAAAATGTCTGTGAACGGATGAAAGCATTTCATTTTTTATAGGCTTTTATTAGTTTCAGCTGTGTATTTATTTGTTTGTATGTCACCAACTCCTTAAGAATTGGATTTTGACTCACTTTAAACAGCTTGTCTTATTATCATTACAGGATTAGAGAGTTCTTTATAAAATATATTGTAGCTTAGAGTTAGTCGTTTGCTCGATAGATGCCGCTATTTCTGGTTTATAAATCGCAAATTATTTCAAGCTACGTTTTAGAAGAGAGGTTCATTTCGTTTGTACTAAATGACATTACCATAAATATGAGTCGTAAAGTCAATTTTAAAATGGATAATTTATTCGATACGATACCTACCAAAAAGTACTTATTGACTAAAATATCGAGTGTAAAAGTATCGGTATCGAAAGAAAAGTATTCGATACCTAAAGATAAAGTAAATAAAAGTACTCGATACTTTAAACAGTACGTTACTTATCTTTCGATACTATTCATGAGTTCAGTATGGATACTTTATATTCGATACCGTGTCTCTATTCGTACAAAATAGTTTCGATGTTTCACATCTGTCGGGCGTCCTGAGCGACGGCTCACTTTTTTTTGTCAAACTATACCAATAAATAAAATTGGAGTGACTGTTTGTAATGTCAAAATAACAGACTTTTTTCATGCTCACACGGTTATTTGCACGACACCTATGCATAAAATAGCGATTATAAAATTTTTGTCTGTCTGTCTGTCTGTTTGTTCCGGGTAATCTTCAAAAGGGCTGGACCGTTTTCAAAAATTCTTTCACCAATGGAAAGCTATAATATCAGGGCGTAAACTAGGCTATATTTCATCCCGGTATTCCCACGGGAACAGGAACTACGCGGGTAAAACGACTAAAACCGATGCGAAGCGAGGGCGGTTGCTAGTCTATACCAATAAATAAAATTGGAGTGTGTTTGTAATGTCAAAATAATAGACTTTTTTCATGCTCACACGGTTATTTGCACGACACCTATGCCTAAAATACAAATAAAAAAATTTTTGTCTGTCTGTCTGTCTGTTTGTTCCGGATAATCTTCAAAACGGCTGGACCGATTTCAAAAATTCTTTCACCAATGGAAAGCTATAATATCAGGGCGTAAACTAGGCTATGTTTTATTCCGGTATTCCCACGGGAATGGGAACTACGCGGGCAAAACGACTAAAACCGAAGCGAAGTGAGGGCGGGTTGCTAGTTTATTAATAAAACTACTCAACCAATCTGAAGGAAAAATTTGCTTCGGCCACAAACAAAAACGACTTTGTTGTGCAATCTGATTACTTTTTTTAAAAGTTAGTGATTGGTAATTAAACTACCATAGACAAAGATTTACTTTCATTAAAAATACGAAAAAATAAAAATTGTGACATTCCCTGTTCTTTGCCTGTACCCTTCATATGTGGTAGGACCACACTGTCTGATAGTCTTCTGTTTACAGCTGCGAGCCGGTCCGTCCGTGGTAGTACCACATTCTCGCAGAAAATCGACGTCTGAGTAATATCAATTTGTTACTGCTCTTCGTTCGGTGAGCGAGAGAGAGCCGGCAGCCCAATTTTCTGAGGGTGTTTGTGTGTAGCGGGTTTTGATGATGCTTTTAGTATCACAAATCTCATTGCAGGCATTCACACTCCCTTCACTTTCTTTACAGTAGGCAGCGGCCTAGCAAAGA
Source organism: Lymantria dispar (assembly GCA_032191425.1). Classification (NCBI taxonomy): domain Eukaryota; kingdom Metazoa; phylum Arthropoda; class Insecta; order Lepidoptera; family Erebidae; genus Lymantria; species Lymantria dispar. The sequence goes on along the minus strand of CM063460.1, from coordinate 8,750,137 downwards.
TCCATGAACGGCAGTACCACTTACCACCAGGTGAGCAGTTTGCTCGTTTGTCACTAAAAGCACTAAAAAAAATGTATGCAATTTTATTTAAAAGAAATCAGTGGAAATGTAAAAAATAGACAAACTCGCGCAGTTTCTTGTTGGATCTATTTAGTGCGGTCGCCTTTAAATCTAGTGATGGCAATTTAGTAAGCATATTGACAATATGCAAGTACATATTGTTTATGCATAATTAATGAATATCGGGTTGACCGAGCTTTGCTCGGAATATTTTTGTTGTATTTTTGTCGAATTTATTTGGATATACATATATATTAATAAAAAATAAAAATTAAATAACGGAAAAATTAAAAAAAATACAAAAAGAGAATAATAATAACATCGAGATTCGATCCGACGCTGTTTGAATGCCAAAACAATACCTACTAAAAGAAAAGCGGTCGACTTCCCAACTGAGCTATCGTAACTCATGACGTTGACAGCGAAATTTGAATTAATATTCTTTTGAAATTTAATGTCGTTGTATTGTTTTGCTAAAAACACGGACAAAACAACATTTTCTATAAATGAAACCTAGCTAGATCGATTTTTTGGACCCGAAACCTCTAGTATGCCAAGTTTCATCAAAATCGTTGGTGCCGTTTCCGAGATCCTGAATATATATATACAAGAATTGCTTATTTAAAGATTTAAGATTTGAATGTGGTGAATTGTTACTCCGTGTGGTGACAGAGTAAGAATACAATTCACCACCTCCATCTTGCCCATGGCTATCGTAACAAAGGAACAAGCAATATGATGTAGTAATATCTATACAAGAGAAGGAAAACTCAACATAAAACCCTATGCCATCACCTCTGACCAGCGCGGTACAGTAAGTCAATTTGTACTGTTTGTCCTAGGTAAACATAATGATTGACAACTTCGAGAGTCGCATTGCCAACTAGGACCGGTACAGGAATGACATGGATATTTGACATGACTTTCGTCTTGTCCATGTTCATTCGTAAACCTACTAGTTGAGATAGCCCCATTAGTTGAGTTTTTTCTTGCTTACATGTTTATTTACACAATAAAAAAAAAATGCCTAAAAACTAGTTTATTTCTTTTTTGTCTATTTGATGATTACCTGGAACTTATCGCTGAAGTGGCAATGGGCAGGCCACATCGCTCGACGAACCGACAACCGCTGGGGAAGAAAGGTTCTCGAGTGGTGACCACGTATCGGACGACGCAGTGTAGGACGCCCCCCCACTAGGTGGACCGATGACCTAGTGAAAGTTGCTGGGCGTCGTTGGATGCAGGCAGCACAGGACCGCACATTGTGGCGCAACATGAGGGAGGCCTACGTCCAGCAGTGGACGGCAATAGGCTGAAATGATGATGAATCATCAAAAAAGCCTAGACTGCTTTTCATAAATTTTTACTATCAGGTCTTTATAAGGAGTAACTTAAACTACTTTTCCTCTCAGAAAAGACCTACAAATTTTCTAGGGACTCGAACCGGAGGTCATATTTTAGGTATTATTGCAGATTTAAAATATGGATGCAAAGCGGCTAGAACCCAAGCGAAGCAAGGGCAGGCCGCTAGCCATCTTATAATATCTTTACCTTTCTCAGTAGGGTCGACTCTATCCGTATATATGTAATCGAGGACCATGTTGAAAGCATCAGGTGTGGCTTCTGGTAATAGAATCTTCAGCTGTGGTGTGGAAGTGTACGAGTATACTTCGGAAGCTTCCTCTTCACCTGATGCTATACGCTTCGCTAGTTCGTCTCTTGCTTCTCTGTTTAAGGTAAAAAAGTAAGGGATACATTCCAGCTATCGAAGATAAGAACTTGGTACCAGGCCAGTTACAATTACGGTGGTAGGATATGAGGAGGCGTCTTTAAACGAGATTTAAAAAGAGTATTTTTTTTTCACGGTAGGCAACGACCTAACGGTGCCCCAGGTATTGCAAAGGTCCATGTGTGGTAGTACACTTACCATCAGGTGTGCTGCTTGCTCGTTTGCCACCATCTATACTAATAAATAAAATTGGAGTGTTTGTAATGTCAAAATAATAGGCATTTTTCATGTTCATATGATTACTTGCACTATGTATATGCCTAAAAATCACTTTATAATTTTTTTGGCTGTCTGTCTGATTGTTCCGGATAATTTTCAAAACGGCTGGACCGATTTAAAAAATTCTTTCACCAATGGAATTATAATATCAGGGAGTAACCTAGGTTATATTTTATCCTGGTATTTCCAGGGGATTGGGAACCACGCGGGTAAGGTTACTGAAACCGAAGCGAAGCGAGAGCAGATTGCTAGTTAGCAATAAATACAAAAATTAATAATGGGGTTTTTTGATCTTGTTATTACTGCTATAGGCGGTTTGGGTGGTGTGGCTGAACCATAGCTAGATAAAAGCAGATAATAACACTGCATGAAGAAATATATCAAAAGCAAATTTTATTCAATCATCCGCCCAGCGCGGAATAGACTATTTTCTCGTTTATTGTGGAAAAGACCACGTTTGTTTCACTGTGCTAATCGCAAGAAGCCGCTGTAATTTGTAAAATATTTTTTACAGAAAATACGTTTATAGGGAACTTATGAAACGTAATGCAAGATATAGTTTACAAAACTGCTATAGTTCAACGACAAAGAAAGCTGAAAGCATTCAGAAATTATTTGAAAAAACACACAGAATTTCTTTGAAAGATTTAGGAAATAGGCTACATCAGAATTAAACGCGTGTAACTGCGGCTACAATAAGATACACTTTTTTGATGTGAAACATCTGCAGGAGCGGACAAACCTGATCGTTGGCGTAACACATGCCGTGGCGTAAAGCGACGCATGCCGTGGCGAGGCCTCGCCACGCTCTATGATAGTAAGTAAAGTTCCTACCAATTGTCACAGTAATATCCTCAAAGGCATCGAATATAACTATTATATTATTACAGAAGGGTAAGTGTGAAGAAGAAGATATAGTGATTAAAAAGAGAGAAAACAGATAATTAAAAGTTTCGATTGCACATAGAGACGTACTTACTTGATCTTAACCCGAAGGTACTGGGATCTAGCTGCGAGGATGGCTTGGTGAGCTAGTATGGGAGTCTGTTCTGGTCCCACCAGTACTTGCACATCACAAAACTGATGGCTCTTCAAAACGCGTCCGAAGTCATCGTGTAAAGTACATTTGGGGTAGTTTGATAACTATTAAGAGAAATAAATACATATTAAATAGGCAGATGGTCCAGTGTGTAAAGAAAAACACGCACGCAAATGTCTTGGATTCAAATCTTGACTTTTATGCTCATCATCATCAACATAAGGATGTCCAATGCTGGACATACGTCCACTTAAGGTCATCATTTCAGCCTATAGCCGTCCACTGCTGGACGTAGGCCTCCCTCATGTTGCGCCGCAATGTGCGGTCCTGTGCCGCCTGCATCCAACGAGGCCCAGCAATAACTTTCACTAGGTCATCGGTCCACCTAGTGGGAGGGCGTCCTACACTGCGTCGTCCGATACGTGGTCGCCACTCGAGAACCTTTCTTCCTCAGCAGTTGTCGGTTCGTCGAGCGATGTGGCCTGCCCATTGCCACTTCAGCGTGCTAATTCTTCGTGCTATGTCGGTTACACGCGTTCTTCTGCGGATTTCCGTATTCCGGATTCTATCTCGCAGAGAAATCCCGAGCATAGCCCGCTCCATAGCACGCTGAGCGACTTTGAGCCTTGATATAAGGCCTACATTTAGGGACCACGTTTCCGTGCCGTAAGTCATCACTGGTAACACACACTGATCGTAGACCTGTGTTTTCAGACACTGAGGTATGTTGGACGAGAAGATCCTCTTAAGTTTCCCGAACGCTGCCCAACCGAGTTGGATTCGTCGGCTGATCTCTTTCTCGAAATTGGATCTACCTAACTGGACTGTTTGTCCGAGGTAAACATAGTGATCGACAACTTCGAGAATCGCATTCCCAACTAGGACCGGTACAGGAATGACATGGGCATTTGACATGACTTTCGTCTTGTCCATGTTCATTCGTAAACCCACTAGTTGGGATACCCTGCTGAGATCATTGAGCATTGTGCCAAGGTCCTCCATGGATTCTGCCATAACGACTATATCGTCCGCAAATCGAAGGCGAGTGATGTATTCGCCGTTAATGTTGATGCTGAGTCTAGTCCAGTCTAAGAGCTTGAAGACATCTTCCAGTGCAGTGGTGAACAATTTCGGAGATGACGTCTCCCTGTCTCACGCCTTTCTGCAACTGGATCGGCTTCGTACTCCTATCCCGGATACGGACTGACATTGTGGCGTTCCTATACAAATACTTCAGCACTTCGATATAGCGATAGTCGATTTAGCACCGCTGAAGGGACTGCAGCACCGCCCAAGTTTTGCCTGAATCAAAGGCTTTCTCATAGTCCACAAACGCTAAGCACAGGGGCCGATTATACTCCTCGGTCTTTTGTATAATCTGCCGAAGCGTGAGGATATGGTCTATGGTGCTATAGCCTTTTCGGAAGCCGGCTTGTTCGGGCGGCTGGAAGTCATCGAGCTTGCGCGAGAGTCGATTGGTAATGAGCCTCAAGAACAACTTATAAACATGGCTCAGGAGTGAGATGGGTCTGTAGTTCTTTAGAAGAGCTTTGTCACCCTTCTTGAAGAACAGCACCACCACACTCCTGGTCCACGACTCTGGAACGTCGCCCCCGAGGATAACGGAATTAAATAGCTTCTGAAGGGCTATTAAGACTGGCTTGCCGCCCGCCTTCAGAAGCTCTGCCGTAATTCCGTCATCTCCCGGTGCCTTACCGTTACGTAGTTGTTTGAGAGCCATTCTGATCTCGTACAAGCTGATGTCCGGGATTTCTTCGGTATAGTGCCGAGTTAGCTTGGATCTGGGATCTTGGACCAAGCCGACAACAGGATTTCGGGATGATTTGTATAACTGTCCATAGAACCTTTCGACCTCTCCCAAGATCTCACTTTGGGATGAAATGGCAGTGCCATCGTCGGTCTTCAGCTTAGTCATTTGGCTTTGCCCAATAGACAGATCTTGTGCGAACACTTTCGAGCCACGATTCCGCTCTATCGCTTCTTTGATACGGAGCGTATTAAATCGGCGAATATCGCGACGCACAGACCTGGAGATCTGCCTATTTAGCTGCCTATGTTTGGACCAATCGGCTGCAGACTGCACCGTCATCTCTTTTCTCCGCTCCATGAGCTCGAGAGTCTGGTCAGAAAGTTTTTAGGTCTATTAACGCCGTGAGCCTTGAAAAATTTCGACCCGGCCGCGTGGACAGTTTCCACGAACCTGTTGTTCATGTCGTTCGGAGATTCGCACTCGTCCAGACATTGGAAGCGATTGTGTAGTTCGAGTTGAAAGCTTTCGAGGTTCTGGTATTGGACCGATGTAGGTCGGAGTGTAGACTTCATCAAGCGTGACCGTTCGACTTTTGTATGGATATTCAATGTGGCTCGTACCATCCGGTGATCGCTCCCAGTTTTAATCCTGCTGATCACTGAGACATCATTGAATATCTGTCGTTTGTCTGACAAGATGAAGTTTATCTCGTTTTTTGTTGAACCATCGCGGCTAATCCAGGTCCATTTCCTTTGTGGCTGCTTTCTGAAGAAGGAATTCATCATAAAGAAGCTTTCCTTCTTCAGAAAATCAGCCAGTTTCTGGCCCCTCTGGTTTCTCTGTCCATATCCATGTTTCCCCCCTCTCAAATCATCATCACTCCCTTTGCCTAGTTTCGCGTTAAAGTCTCCCATAACCACCGTGAAGTGGGTTTTGGACGCGTGTATGGCTTTCGAGATGTCCTCGTAAAATGCCTCCACCTCGTCGTCGGAGTATGTCGAGGTCGGTGCGTATACCTGTATAACCTTCAGCGAATACCTCTTGGTAATTCTGAGTCTAAGGTACGCTACCCTTGTCGACACACTCTCGATCCTCTCCACGTTGTCTACGAGAGACTTACGAACGATAAACCCTATACCACCTTGGGACGGGTGATCGCCCTCCCGGTAGAAGAGCAAGTTTCCAGACTGGAGGATTATCGTGCCCTCGCCCTCTCCTCGCACTTCTGATAATCCTACAATGTCCCAGCGGATTTTGCTCAATTCCTCTTCCAGCTCGATGACCCTCTCGTCAGTCCTGAGTGTCCGAATGTTGTGTGTTACCAGGGCCATTTAAGGTATTAGTGCCATAATCAACCATGTTTGGCAAGCGGGTTGGCAATCACACTTGGTGATTTCAGTTGCATTCTCCTGGTAATACATCAGCCAGTGTGTATACAGTGGAGTAGTATTACTCCGACGGGTAAGTAAGGGGCCATGACACGTTATTTTTTTTTTGGATTTATGGAGTGTTTACTAAGACTCGTAAGTAAAATCATCATCATTTCAGCTCATATACGTCTCATTATTGGGTCCGAGCCTCCTCCACAATAAGAGGGAAATTCACCTTACCATGCTGGTCAGACAGGTTGGTGTAAGGTTTTATTTCCAGTTTTCCTTCTTTTGCATAAATTTTATATGCGTATTATATCCCTCAGTTGTCTTTTAAGACATCCACGGGCAAGATAGGGAGTGGTGAATTGTATTCTTACTCCATGACCACACGGAAAATCAATAAGTAAGATCTTTATTTATTAATTAATACTTCATTTAAAGTCATTGTTCGTCAGTCAAATCGTCGCCTTCAATATATGTATTCTCAAGGGTGTTTCAGTAGATCATACTCGTCCCACTGTTGGGCTCGAGCCTCTTTCACAATAGGAGGGAAATAACCTACTATATCACACTGGTCAGACGTGTTGGTATAGGGTTTCATTTCAAGTTTTGCTCCCCAAAGGTGTTCATTGTCTATGAAATATTTTTTTCTAATTCATTGTGTCAGCTCATATACGTCCCACTGCTGGGCTTGAGGTTCCTTCACAATAGGAGGGAAATTAACCTACTCAGGTCAGATGTGTTGGCATAGGGTTTTATTTAGAGTTTTTCTTTCCTTAATAGCTATTATTGTTTATCTTGGTCCCCTTTTACGACACCCACGAGCTTGAGAGGGGGGTGGTGAATTGTATTCTTACTCCGTCACCAGACGGGCACCACATTTATTATTTATTACCTGAAATTTATACAATTCCCCACTGCGGACATTGTTGTCGACGGTGCCTCCGAAAATATATAGCTCATCATCAAACACCGCACCAGCATGGAACAGGCGACCTGATGGTATCTGGGAGTCAGCTGTTGGCTGCACAACTGACCTAAAATGTTAAGAATAAAAAAAATTAAAAGGATTAATACGAAAACACCTAATACGAATACTACCAACCCTTGCTTTGCTCGTGGGTGTCGTAAAAGACGACTAAAAGCCCTAGATTGACCCGGACCAACTCCATCTGGTACCATTTGGGTCAACGATTACATTCCCAAGGAGGGTTGACGTCAGGCAGGCGGCCGGTCATAAAAGTCATTGCCGAAACTTTTTGCAATATGTCAAAACAGATGACATATTGCGTCGACCCCAAGTAATTGGGATAAGAGCAAGATGATGATGATGAATACGAAAACACCTAGTTGTATGATTAAGAATTATTGAAGTTCCATTAGGTGATAGATATTGGTGACGGAATCTGAGGATTGGCGAGATTGTAGTGTTTTCTTCGTTTCCCATGGGAGACGAAAAAGTCAGGTATTTATAGCATATTATTCTACTTTATGGTCCCTCTCCAGTTAACCACAAGGCACACCTATGTGCTTTCTCTTTTCTTTTTATTTGCCATTGTAATTATACTCCTTTATCTGCATTACAATCAGTCTCGAAAATTGGTCCTGAGTGAGAATCGAACCCAAGACGGGACTGAAAAGCTGATACGGTAAGTCGGTAACTACTATCACAGCAGTGAAAAACTTACAAAAACGAGCTGTTGATAAAATATCGAAATATCGATATTATTATTTTAAAATATCGATACTTATCACCGATATTTTTTTGGACGATATAGGTATCGATAGTTCGATACTAAAAAGTAAGTATAGTTGAAGTCGGTTTGAAAAAAAATGTGTTATAGTTTTTTGTAAAGTATGTATTCTACAAAATCACCGTAAACTTAATCTACTGTAAAAATGCCGGCATGAAATTGATGATAAGTTATCACTTACGCCTAGAATTTAGCTAACAAAAAATCTCATCACGAAAACCCTGCAAAAGACGAAGCTAAAAAGTGGCCATGCGGCAAAATATTGATATATCGAAAAAACGATATTCTAAAAATATCAAATCAGCTCTAGTCTGGATACCGATATTAGAATAACATTATCTCGGTTTGAGATACGGTTACAGATATTGGATTTTTAGAGTATTTTAAAAGTGAAGTGGAAAATGAATGAACGCTTACTTTATCTTTTGGGTGGTCTAAAGACCTCATAACTAAGCTTGAAGTCGCTCAGCGTTCTATGGAGCGGGCTGTGCTCGGGATTTCTCAGAGAGATAGAATCAAAATACAGAAATCCGCAGAAGAACGAGTGTAACCGACAGCACGAAGAATTCGCACGCTTAGGTAAGTAGCAATGGGCAGGCCATATCGCTTGACGAACCGAGAACCGCTGGGGAAGGAAGGTTCTCGAGTGGCGACCACGTATTGGACGACGCAGTATAGGACGCCACCCCACTAGATGGACGGATGACTAAAAGTTGCTGGGCGTCGTTGGATGCAGGCGGCACAGGACCGCATTCTGTGGCGTAATATGAGGGAGGCCTACGTCCAGCTGTGGACGGTGATAGACTGACATTATGATGATGATAATGAAAGACATTGTGTTAACTTAGGTTGTCTTCCTAGCGGCTTAAGTTTTCGAGGCTCGACCATTTGTCTCCATTAAATGTAGTGCTGTTCTCTCATTTCTTTCTTTTAGAAGATAAGTAAAGATATAATTGCTAAACTAAATATAAAAATCTACGTTTGTTCCGTGTGGTGACGGAGTAAGAATACAATTCACCATGCTCTTTCTTGCCCGTGGATGTCAAAGGCGGTTAAGGGATATCTTGTGCATGTATTAACCATGCAAGAGAGCGAAAACCCGAAATAAAACCCTATACCAACCCACCTGACCAGCGTGGTATAGCAGGTCAATTTCCCTTCGCAATATGGAGGAGGCTCGAGCCCAGTAGTGGGACATATATGACCTGTGATGATGATCATTTCAGCCTATTGCCGTCCACTGCTGGATGTAGGCCTCCCTCATGTTATGCCACAATGTGCGGTGCTGTGCCGCCGGCATCCAACGACGCCCAGCAACTTTCACTAGGTCATCGGTCCACCTAGTAGGGGTTACGTGATGACGATGATGCTTGAATTAGATTCAGGGAGTGTAATGATCGACTTTGCTCGGATACGCCCATGAGTTTATGGAGAAACTGATTTGGTAATAGAATAAGAGTAAAATGTATCTTTTTTACCGTAGGTGACCGCAATAGACGACTAAGACATGTAAGCAGCTAATGTAAGCTATAATAAAGAGTAAGAGGAGAAATAAAACTCTATACCTTGCCGGCACGTAGATGAATTTCCATTCTATTTAGAGGGAGATTTGAAAGAAGTAGTAGGACATACCGCACTGTGGCGTAACATGAGGGACCATATTGATAGGGCCACATTGTTGACAGTTGTGTGTCTACAGCCGCGAGCCGGTACGTTCAGGGTAGTATCACACTGAGCAGAAAATCGACATCTGAGTAGTAGCAATTTGTTACTGCCCTTCGTTCGGTAAGCGAGAGAGTCGGAAGTCCAACTTTCTCGCGGTCGCAGCCTTCTGCGAGGCAGTGATCTCACAGATGGAGGCGAGGAGCGCAGCCTCGACGAAGCGAACCGCCGCCGGCGACTGGGGCGGTGCAGGCGCGGTGTGTGTGATACCTTTAGTTTCACCGTACCTCGTTGCACGCATTCAAACTCCCTTTTCTTCACGGTAGGCAGCGTCCTAGCAAAGATCCATGAGTGGCCGCAACATTTACCATCAGATGTACTCTTTGCTAGTTTGCCACCGTTTGCAATAAAAATAAAATCGGCCAAGTGCGAGTCGGACACGCGCACGAAGGGTTCCGTACCATTGACTAGGTAAACAAGTGCCTACCTGTTGCTATTATCGACATCGAGCAAAAAAGGACAAAAAATCGCGTTTGTTGTATGGAAGCTCCCCTTAAATATTTATTTTATTTTGTTTTTAGTATCTGTTGTTATAGCAGCAACAGAGACACATAATTCGTAAAAAAATCAACTGTCTAGCTATCGCAATTCTTGATATACAGTCTGGTGACAGACAGCGAAGTCTTAGTAATAGGGTCCCGTTTTTACCCTTTGGGTACGGAACCCTAAAAAGGGGAAGGATAGACCTCCGTGCAGCAGTGGACGGCGATAGGCTGAAATGATGAGTGATAGTTACCATGTCTGTGTATCCAGGTCATAGCAATGCAGGTCATTAGGCAATGTGTTGTCAGCTGCACCCCCGAATACGTACAGGTTTTCGCGATGCGATACCATTACGTGGCCGTAACGCCTTGCTGGGGCTCCACCTGAGCTGCGCAGTAAGTGTTCCGTGCAGACCCGGCTCCAACTGCAAAAACATGTATTTTTTTAAATTTTAAATGACTACACGCGGTAACGTAGCGTGCCTTGGAGGGGCCCTGTATCAAAATTAATTGGGGGCCAAAGGATAAAGATTTCTCATAAAAGAAACAAAAATATTTGCATTAAATTGATTATAAGCTATCACTTCCTCCTAAAAATTGAGCTAAAAATAAATAGCTCATTGCGGGAATCCCGCAAAAACCAATACCAAACCAATATAGGATATGGCCATTAGGGGCCCTTGTAGTCTCGGGGACTCCGTATCATTGGCACAGCGGATACGGCGGTCGCTACGCCCCTGACTACACCCCTTGTAACTAAAAGTATTTTACGGATTTTATCGCGTTTGTATTTGATTTTTGATTGTCCGACGTTTTGAACATTGTACCGCGTTCATGGTCACAGGTAGACTAAGATGTCAGAAAAAAATAAAACCAATAAAACAACCACGAGACTGAAGGGCACTGTGAGCACTTATTGTATATATTTGACCCACAATAATAGTTAAATTATTTAATAAAGCAATGTCTAATACTCGCTTTAAAATCGGAGGTGACTATAGCCCATTCCAAGGAATGAATATTTGTAAAAAGATGGACTTTACAAACATATTAACAAGACAATATATGGAAATGTACAACGTCGAGGGTCAAAATAATCACTGGTAGATCATACATCACTAGCAGCGCCCTGCGGTTTTTCCCGTATAGTTCCCCTTCCGTGGGAATATCGGGATAAATTATAGCCTATGTGTTATTCTAATATGTAAGCTGTATTATTGTGATTTCATCAAAATCCATACAGTAGTTTTTGCCTGAAAGAGCAACAAACATTCTCACAAACTTTTGCGCTTAAATATTAGTAGGATATATATCCGTGTGGTGAAGGAGTAAGAATACAATTCACCATCGCCTCTCCTGACCGTGGATGTCGTAAAAGACAACTAAGGGATTAACGATGCATATAATATATATGCAAGAGAAGGAAAACCCGAAACAAAAACCCTATACCAACATTTCTGACCAGCGTGCTGTAGTAGGTGAAATTCCCTCTCATAGTGGAGGAGTCCCAAGCTCAACAGTGGGACGTACATGGGCTGAGATTATGATATCAAGCAATTATGTCTTTAATTTTTTTATTATTAAATTAAAATAAAAAAATCCTTGAATAAGATCCCATAAACGGCATCCGCCCACGAGTTGACTACCAAAGCAGCCCAGAACTGTGACGGAGACGTGACGAGTACCGGAGACCGGTGACGGAGTAAAAATATAATTTCTCACCCCTACTCTTTCTCGTGGGTGTCGTAAAAGACGACTAAGGGAGGCAGATAACATCGATACTAGAGAAGGAAAACTCGACATAAAACCCTATGCCAACACTTTTAACCAACATGACATAGATCAATCTCCCCCAGGATTGGAGGAGATCCGAGTCCAAAAATGGGACGTGAATGGGCTGAGAAGAAATTGTGGTAATATCATTTGAGAAGTACTTACGTGTGAGTCTCAAAGTCGAATTGGAACAGTGCGTTGGTGATTTTAGCGCCACTTTGACCACTAAACACGAACATCTTACCACTCGCGACAGCCACGGGGAAGTTGCAGCAAGTTGGGGGACACTGACCCCTCTGTTCTATGCGTTCCCATTGATGAGTTTCTGACTGGTGAGTTGAAAGATAAACTTGTTAGAATACGTATTTATGTATGTTTTTTTAGAGTTTGTAGAATAAAATATGTATTTGTAGTTTTGGTGGGAAAGTGAAAATGTCTTGTGGCAGTCTAATAATATATTTAATCATCATCATCATCATTTCCGCTCATATTCGCCCCACTGTTGGGCTTGAGCCTCTTCCACAATAGAAGAAGAATTCACCTATTATACCAAGCTGGTCAGATATGTTGGATATAGGGTTTTGTTTCGAGTTTTCCTTCTCTTTTATAGATGCTATGAGCACATTTGATCCCTTAGTCGTCTTTTGCGACACCCACGGGGAAGAGAGGGGCTGATGAATTGTATTGTTACTCTGTTACTACACGGTTAATATTTTATGATGGAATTTAATGTAATGCAGAGAAAGTGCTTAGTTGTAGCGAATAAGTTAAAACAGTGCTTAATATATGTTTTCGTGTTCTACCAAAATTCCCAGAATATATCACAAACAGTGTGGTTAGTTTGACCTATTGACAGATAAACGATTAAATGGAGTCATAAATTTGCAAAATTTGGCATTAAGCTCTTTGTATCCATGACATAAAATTTTTTAAAAACACATATATAGTAGTAAAAGTCCTGTGTGGCATAGCGATCTAAGTAGCGACCTCTCATGCTGAATTTCGCGTGGAATTAATTCCCACACAGGATGCACATGATCACACAGTAAATATTAATTAAAAAGAACTAGACTTACTACTAAATTAGTAGTCCACATGTCATTGAGCCTGGCGTTACCATCGTACCCGGCGAATATCCAAAGCTTATCATCGTAAACCGCCGCGCCGTGTGCTGATCTAGGAACTGGTTCTCTAAAACAGAATAATTATCATCTCAGCTTAAGATATCCTCGATATCCCACGACTGTGCTGAAGCCTCTTCCATCATAGGATGAAAATTTGCTTACTATACGTTCTTTATAGAAAGGTTCTTGAATGGCGACCACAAATCGAACCTAGTAGATAGATTGACGACATTTTGAAAGTTACAGGAAACCGTTGCAAATGGCGCAGAACCGTTCCTAGTGGTATTGTTATGGGGAGAGTTATGTCCAATAGTAGATGTTTACGGGCTGATGGATGGATGGATGGATACCACGTTGATCAGACGTGTTTGTATAGGTTTTTGGGGTTCCGTACCCAAAGAGTAAAAACGGGCTCCTATTACTAAGACTTCGCCACGGTAATATAATCTACCAGTAATCCAACTTCATACAAACGGACGAAACGCGAGCTATACCTAAGCGCCTCGATCTCGGCATGCGCTCGGCATGTAGACAGTCGCGACTGTGCTGCAGTGACGAACGAACGGTGTGTTGTTTTTTTAACAATAACTGCGCGAATTTTTCACTAAAATACATAATTATACACATATTTAATATGACAAGTAGGGTATATTGTGCTGTTTTTGGTTGCATGAATTCGTCAATAACGAATCCAGAGATAACTTTTTTTTAGATTACCTGGAAACTCTGAAAGGTAAGATTATAAAATAATTTTACTTACTAGTAGGTAGGTACATAATGTGTGTCGTTTTAATTTCCTTTTATCTCCCGAAAAAAAGTTGTCTGGATTAATAAATAAAGTGAATCAAGTGATTGACACGAGTGAAATAGGTAGTTATAGGCGGTTCATGAATCATGTTACGGTACGCTTGTGTTAAAACTCATAATGTGTTTTGTTTTGTTAGTTTATATAATTCAAAGTAAAGACGTGGTCTTTTATTATTAATAATATATGTTTATTTATTTTTTATTTATTTAAGACAACACCCTGCACTAAGGGAATAATCCTTGTATTGCGGGGGACTTTACAAACATACAATTAACGGACACAAAATACATCCAGACTCAGAACAACAATTTGTGGATCGCACAGTGTTGTCCCGCGTGGGATTCGAACCCCCGACACTGGCGCTGTAGGTCGCTATGTTAACCACTACGCCATCTGTGCAGTCATTTATTGTACTATGTGTATGAATAGTACTAGAAAAAAATAATTTGACCGTCTGTCTGTCACTAGATAATTTAAATTTATAGATCGATTTGTTATTTAAACATAAACATGTTTTTTTTTTTATTAAAACTACCAATCAAAAATCAACACGCATTCTTATTGAACACTTCCTATTCAATTCACAAAGTATTTTATTTGTTTATATAAGAAAAGTATATACAAAACTAAATGGAAACACAAAGTAGGCAAATGTAATTAAAATGCTGGAGGCGGGCAGCCCTATCACATGTTTACGTTTAGGCATTTAATTCAAGGTTACGGCCGAGATACATTACTGGATTATTATATTACCGTGACTTCGCTGTCTGCCCGTCCGTCTGTCTGTCACCAGGCTGTAACTCAAGAACCGCGATAGCTAGACAGTTGAAATTTTTACAATTTATGTATTTCTGTCGCCACTATAACAACAAATACTAAAAATAAAATAAATATTTAAGGGAGGCTCCCACACAACAAACGCGATTTTTATAGATTACCCCCTTAAATATTTATTTTATTATTAAGGTACGGAACCTTTAGTGCGGGACTCTGACTTGCACTTAAGTTTTCTATCTATTAGATAGATGTTATGTGCATATCATAACCCTCAGACCTCTTTAAAGAGATCCACGAGCACGATAGTGGGTGTTCAACTGTAATTGTCAAATACAGCTTTTTGTCTTAATCACATTTGCGATTATTTTATTATTTTTATTCATCTATGCGTTTGAATAAAGAAATGTGCGACATATTTCTTTCATCCATCCATCAGACATTAGACGTCCATTGTTCAAAATAGGCCTTCCCACGAGAATGCCACTCGGTCTGTGCCACATGTGTTCAACGGTCCCCTACGAGTTTCAAGATGTCGTCAGTCCACCTAGTAGGGGGCCATTCTACGCTGCGCCGTCCGATTCGTGGTCGCCACTCGTGAACTTTCTTTCCCAATGGTTGTCGGTTCGACAAGCGATGTAGCCCTGCAATTTCCACGTGTTAATTCTGTGTACCATGGCGGTTACACCCGTTCCTCTACAGATTTCCGTATTCCGAATTTTATCACGTATTCATTTTATTTTTCACCTTAGAATAATAACGTATAGAAGGATAGTGTCGGTACCTAAGCGATCAAAAACGTGAAGCCAAAAATACTATATGCGTACAAGCGATTACACACGTACACACGCACACCACTATACAATAAAGTTGCCACGTACGCAGTGATCTTGTACACTACGTTACGATCCGACGTAGAGAGCTATTCCTGGCTACTAATATGGCATAAAGTATTAATAAAATATTATGATTTTTTTCCAGATAATGATGATTTTTATTCAATAAACGTTTATTTCCATTAGTATACACTATAGCCATGTGTTTAGGTTAATAATTTATTTTGAGCTCACTAGATGGCGTTGTACAAAATTCTAAAACGGGTTATGGTTTCATTACACAAATGTAGATATCGAAGCGTGGCGTTAACGCCACGCCAGCGATCGGGTTCACCCTCGCCTATATAGATGTTTCACATCAGAAAAGAAATTATGATAAATAATTTGGATACATACTCGCCAGTGAATTTCCATTGGTACCATTGCGCACTCGGAAACTTATATTCATATAGATCATTCTTATTTGTGAGATTTGAGTTGGCTAGAATGTCACCTGTGTATCCACCGAACACGAACATAGAGGTACGATGAACCTAAAAAAAAAACATATTTTTTTTCATATAGAATCATTTTCTTCTTGTAATCACAGCTCATATACATGCCACTACTAGGCTCGAGCCTGCTCCATATCGAAGGGCAATTGACCTATTACGCTATTCAAGGGGGGTTGGTATAGGGTTTTATTTCGAATTTTTTGTGTTAAAAAAACGTGTTTCGGCTTAGTTTCAGTTTTCGGTGATAATCGAACCGAAACTACGGCCGAAATCGAAACTGAATTCGTGAGTTTTTACGCTGCGCCAAGACATGCTCGGTTCACGTGGTGAAGTGTCATTTTACCGTGCTTATAGTCATCTCACAAGTTTAGTTCTTTCATTTGTGTCACGCATCGCGAATTTCGCAGTTTGAAGTAATCACTTCAAAACAGCTAAATTTTATTTCACTGTTTATGTGATATAGTTCATAAATTGTCGAGAACATTTTTGTCTTTGCAATTATTTAGGATCAAGGCAACCACAAGAGCGGTTTATCACTTAGGTTTATTATAAATCGAAACCATTTTGTTCTTATTGTTAAGTTTTGTGAGTTTCATTTTATATTACTAGTAAAGAGTAAAAGCTGACTGATTATGATAGATTATTTATTTTTCTTCCCGCAAAAATATTGGCCTTATAATTTACACAGAAGTTTCGATTTTGGGCGAAACTAGGACTGAAGTGGAAATTCGGTTCCAGGCGTAAAACGTAGTTTCGGTCGGACACTAAGAGTTTTCCTTCTCTTGCATAGATGTTATATACACGGTGACATTTATGTCGTCTTACAAAAGCAGGTCAATTAAAGTACACAGTATCTACTATTCATTCGTACAATTAAAAGGTTAAAAAAATATTTACTAGAATATTTTTTAATAAAAATGATTATAAATAATTATTAATTAAAATAGTAAGGAAACAGCATGTAGCGAGCGCGTAGGTTCTCAACACAGCTGATGTACTATGTAGGTACTTTACCGCGCCGCCCGCGCCGATCATTCATATTACACCTTAGAAAAAGTTCGATTGTCAACTCGTAAAATTGTACCATAATCTACCTACGTCCTTTTCAGAAATACCACTACGTATTCAGTAAGTGTGGCGTCCAATTTTTTCCTTAATACTTTCTACGTACTTAGCACCGTCAGAAACAATAATGTAAAGTGTTAGTGAGAGATCATTATTTCAATAAAGTAAATTGGTTCACATGTATTTAGAAAAAATGGAATCAGCTATTTACACTATTTAGAAATAATTGCGAATAAAGTAACAAGAATAGGTATACAAGAATATCGTTCTATCGATATTACAAGAACTGTTCAAATTGCTCACCCTTTTTTTGTCTATGCATAAACGACCATTTGTGCACCATTTATTTGTACGTACACGATATTCGAGTATTGATAATGTCTATTAGACATTTTGTAACAACACACACACAAACACACGATGTCGCGAAATAGGTAATTACTTGAAAGGAAATTGTAAGTTCAAACGTGTGACCTTTCACTTTCGCAATCCTGCGGCTACTAAAAGTCTAAAACAATTGGCGGCCAATCGGGCATCACCAAGGATACCTGAGTAGGTAGGGATTACCCTTTGTAAAAGTCGTCCACGTGGACTTCGTACCTATGATTGGCTAAGGAAATTCCGCATGATTTCTTTTGTTTAAAGTGTAAACATGATAAACAGGTTGTTACAAAATATTAACTTTAATTTATTTTATTTTATAATTTTTTATAACTACCACTATTGAACATTTAAATATGTTAGATATGTTTCTTTGGTCGGATACTTTTATGGTTTTTTTTTGTAAGACGATAAAAAAGTCATCGTGTATATTATATCCCTTAGTTGTCTTTTACGACAGCCACAGGCAAGAGAGGGGGGGTGGTGAATTGTATTCTTACTCTGTCACCACACGTATATGTAGCACTTAGTACAGCACTAGCGTAACGAAGGCAAATCAACCGTATCATTCATTCCTTTATTAAAAAAAGATTTTCATTTTAGTTGCTGTGATTTGAAAAATTTAACCATATTCCTAAACACAATTTGAGTCGCTTCATGGTTGTCGAAAAGTTTTGTTGTTATATTTTTGGATCATCATACCAAGAAAATCCCAAGGTACCCCTCCTCTACCCGCGGGTTCCGTAAACAGACTGCACAGATGGCGTGGTTAGGATACCGACCTTAGGTCCAGTGTCGGGGGTTCGCAAAGGGAAGTATGAGCCGAGGTGATGATTATGACTTCTAAACTATAACTCACCACAGCAGTATGATGGTATCTAGGCGCAGGTGCTCCTCCATTACTTGCTTTAGTCCATGACTTCTCTTTGATATCAAACCGGATTAGGTCGTTCAGCATGGACTTACCATTATCACCACCAAAGACATAAATGGCATCTTTGTATGCCACTGCCGTATGTTTGCTTCTTCTGTAAATTTGAAAATAAACATATATTATAAAAACAAATATTATAGAAGAATTACTTTGATTATACATTATGGCAAAGCCGATATGAAGTACAAATCCCCTGTGCCAAATGCCATTCGGGTTCGATTTGCATGCAGAATATTTATAAATTACTAGCAACCCGCCCTCGCTTCGCTTCAGTTCCAGACGTCTTACCCGCATAGTCTCCGTTTCCGTGGGAACACCGGGATAAAATATAGCCAATGTTACATCCTGCTCTCCATTGCTGAAAGAATTTTTGAAATCGGTTCGGTGGTTTAAGCGTGAAAGTGTAACAAACAAACTTACTTTCGTATTTTTAACTATTGCTGATTTGCAACAGTATCAATACTATTTTCATCCCGGACAACTTTGCTATCGATAGAACCCTATCAATTGGCATCACTGCTGGACACTATTCATGAATCATCAATAGCATTCAGCCTTTCACCGTCCATTGCTGAACATAGGCCTCCTTCATACTTCACCTTTGGCACACTTAGCACGAAAAATGATGTTATTAGCATTGGTTAATTTAATTGTAAGTTTATAATCTAACTATCAATCGATGAATCAGGACATTGATGACGACTGATGGAATGAGCCTTTCCACAAAGTGTAGATAGAAAATTACTCAAAAGAGTGCAACCATCAACGTAGCTGGCAAAATTTATAGCAAATTTTTACAGCAGTAAAGTAGATGATGCTGTAGTTTCTTAAGCTTTATTTATCTTTATACAAATAAAATTAGTCTAAACAAAAAAAAAAGCGATAACTTATGTGGGTGATTATAATGTTAACTTGCCCATGCAAAGCTATATTGTCTTTGGCTTCTCAAAATATAATTTATCACATACAAATGTGATAAATCATATATTGTTAATCATATGCGTGTGACAAATCAGAATTACATTATTAGGTATAATTTGTCTCAATAGGAGTGCAAACATCATAATAATTTTTATATAAGGTTGGAGAAAGTTTCTTCACGTGCTATATGAAAATTGAAGATATTTCTACGATAAGCCTTCTTGTCCAACTTATCCAAAAATGGTATACAGACCAGAGCGAGGTGCATCTTTGACTTCAAAATTCTCAGATTGAATATGCTTAAACCAACTTTGTGTACTACATTAGGTCCATAAATGCCACAATATTTCTGCGCTACTAGCATTGCATTTTGACCTTTTTTTGTAATAAAATATTATTTAAAAATTATGTTATTAAAAGTTTATACTATATGTGACTATATGTGAAAAGACTTTTGCCCCAACTTATTATTTAAGTTTTATGAAGAAAATGTATGCGACTGTAACTATGACAGCACCTATTGCCTTTGTCACAGAGCGTCATGAAAGCAGTGAATAAAAAAAGAATGTGCGTACAAAATACGCATGTCAGAAGTGAAACTTCTTTGGTGCCACGTATTTTTTGTCAATATAAAAAAATATAAAAAATATTGGACGCTACTCGCTGCTAACGCACGCGCTAGCCTGTAACAGGTATACTACGCGCATGCGTTTGAGTGTCACGCACGCATTCACTCTCGCTCTGACTCTTTCTATTCCCGCTCCCCAGGAGCGTTGAACGTTTAACGCAGCAGTGCTTTCATACCCCCTCCATGGTAGCGTTAAACGTTTAATGCAACCTTGTTGCATTAGAAGTTTCACTTCAAAAATGAATTTTTGTTATTACTGGTTGTCTGGTGGTCTGGTTAGAAAGCTGAACCCACTATTTTGCATAACAAAAGCTCACTGCTTTTAGAAATAAAAAAATATATATATACTTAGATCCGACAAACTCATAGCATTCAGCCATCCGTGTCCATTTTTTTACAGTTTCAAAAGGTCCAAACTCCATTCTTAGGCTGATATCCAATTCGTTCGGATTTCTTAGTTGGTCAGTAATCATTTTACCTAAGTCTTGCATTTCTGAAATTTTAAATTACAGCTAATTAATTTACAGAAAATGTCTTTCAAGATAAATATAATAACATATATTAAATTTATTGATTTTCTATGAGGTCACCTTTAGAAATACTACGAACCCTTACATTGCTGGGGGGTGTTGTAAAAGATGACTAAGAGCTTTACACAACTCAAGCCTACTATATTTGATGTTATCAGATCAACAGTTACATTCCCAAGGAGGGTTGATGTTAGACAAGCTGGCAGCCTTAAGACTATTGACAAATCTTTTGCAATAGGTACTAGACATGTGTCCGCTATAGTAAAACGTAACTGAAAACGGTTGATATGTCTCTAACGTATCGGTATTGATATAACTAATAATGGCTATCAGTTATCTAGCTACAAACAACTGACAATGATGCGACATTGTCAACTAACAATAGCACAACAATTTCAATTTAGTTACAAGGAATCTGGTAGTGATTAAAATTGTCTGCTTTCTGACTAAGAGACCTATTGTTTCTAGTGAGGATAATATCATAGTAGTTATCAGTAACCAGTATAGTTGAAATATTTAATTCAATTCAACATTTAATTTGATGTTCTGCCAAAGAAAACTGAGGGAAGTGTATGTTCCCAACAAACATGTTGGTGGTTCTATTACGGTCCAAGGGTATTACGCCACATTAGATTTAATTAAAATTTATGGAATAATGACAATGGAGCAATATAATAAATTATTTTGGAGAAAACTGGCAACCACTCCAGATTAAAAAATAGATTGAATCTGCCAAGTACTGCATTTGAATAAATAATAATACAAATTACACCATAAAATTGAGTAAATGCTAATTAGACAGGGAATGGATTCAAGAGGTGTTGATAAAAATGACATGGCCACTGCAGAGCCGTAGTTTAAATCCTGTAGTTGTTGTAGGAAGAACTTGATTGAATTGTACAGGAGCAAAGTCCTTCTCTGAAACAGGCTTTGCAAAAAAGCTGAAAGAATATTTTGCAAGAGATAATAAATAAATTGATCGCTCGTCGATGTATTTCGATATTTAATTTTGTGTATCAAAATGATAATTAAACTTTATAACCTTTTAAGCATCCTCATGAGTTCTATATGTTGTTAGTAGTTTTTATTTTTGAGTTTCACACATATTTGTATTTACTATAGTTAGTGCTCTCCAACTTTTGACCGGCAGTCAATATCTTACGCGCAATATTTTGTTATAATAAACTGACCACAAAGTACCATAAAAAATAAGAAAAAGGACTTACTCGGTGTCTCCGATTGTGTCTGGGATAACGTTTAAAAAGCTATAAGTAATACGGAACTATAATAGGAGGAATTCTCAAAATAAACTAGTTGAAAATAGGTCGGCAAAACTATCTCATATTAAGTCATTGACTCGTACATTAATAGGTAACTAAAATAGATGTTAAAATTTTTTGTTTTCACTTAAGTTATTACTTTCACTTTTAAGAATTATTTTATAATGTAACTACACGGTTTTATTGATTTCTACGATGATATTTATAGCTTAAATCAATAATTTTGGACCGCCCTGTGTATACACATAGACTTTTTTTTTTCAGTTTATAGCTCTGTTACTAAGACCTTTAAGTCAAATCGATGCCTTCACTAGTGCTACGGTGATAATAGTAAATGGAAATATGGTGGTAAATGAAATCATTGATAGAATACTTTTAAATCATATTTACTGTAGTAAATGCCAGCGCATCACATAATATAAAATACCATCAAAACGATTTAATATAACATATTAAAATACTAAGATTTTGAAGGTATGAAATACAAACCACATCATGACACTTTCATGTAGCGACAAATAAAATATTATGCGCACCGACTGTCTACGACTAAGACCTATGGGCAAAATTTTTTGCATTAAGATGATCCGAGAAACTAAGAACGTTTGTACTTTATGGAACATTATTTATATAATCGAAGCATTCAGGTTTCCTAATCTGAATTCCTAATAACGAAACCTAATCAGGAAAACGTTCGTATGCGTCCAATCTTATGGAATTAATAATAATAGCGAATTTCTGTATTCGTTTCGTTCTGATATTGTTTGATCTATATATGTTGCCTTTGCTCTGTGAATGCTCTAGGGCAGTGGTTCTCAAACTTTTTAAATGACGGAACCCTTTTGGGAAGCAAAATACTTGATGGAACCCTACAATAAAACAATTATTTTTATAAGTGTATTCTATATTAATCAGCATAATAAAAGTACAATGTATCAGTTACTAATTATTATTTACTTCACCACTTGGTAAGGACAATAATAGAAAACATTAAAAAAGAAAAAATCTAACTAGTGGGAGGTATGAAACTGTTTTTTATTTTTCATCAATTGCTTGATATCAGGTTTGATGGAAGAAAGTTGGAGTCTCATATCAGCTTCGGCGTCCAGTCTATTGCGATATTTTGTTTTCGTGGCTGCGTAGGTAGAGAATCCTGTTTCGCACAAATATGTAGTTGGGAACGGGAGAAGAATATCCAGAGCCATTTGGCCAAGCATTGCATATTCATCTTGGATTCTGCACCAAAAATCATTAAGAGGCGTCGTTTTGAACAATGACTCCATACTTGTGTCTGATGACATTTCTAAAAGAGATTCATATATCTCATTTGACATGTTTTCAGGCTTTTTCCAAGTTGGGTAAAAAAGGATTATGAATCCAGGAGTTCACTTTAATTTTTGTATTGTGTTCTTCGGGAAAATACTTTTCAAAAGATGCGCGCATCGAACTGAGATATTGGACCAATTCTTCAAACACATTATCTTCAAACATTTCTGAGTCGTTTTCGCTAACAAACTCACTGAGTAACGTAAAACTTTCTATTTCTTTCTTACCAATGCAAATGATCCAAAAATCTAATTTTCTTTTAAAAGCAGTTATTTTGTTATAGGCCTGAAACACTGTTGTCTGTTTACCTTGCAACGATAAATTTAATTCGTTAAGTTTTTGAAAGATATCCGCCATAAAAGACAATCGGAACAACCAAGTTTTATCATACAAACGGTCCTTCAAATTAAAAGAAGTATCTGCTGAAAGAAACATTTGTAACTCGGCTCTAAGTTCAAATAGCCTTGTTAAAGTTTTTCCCCGAGATAGCCATCGCACTTCTGTATGGAGCAGCAGTGTTTTATGTTTGCTGCCATAATCTTCACACAATAATGAGAACAATCGGGATTGTAGTGGTCGTGATTTGATAAAATTAATTATTTTTACCGCTTCATCCATAACTAATTTTAGATTAGACGGCATTTGCTTCATCGCAAGTGCTTGTCTATGCAGAATACAATGACTGGAACTACAATTAGGCGCTTTATTTTTCATTCGTGACACTGCTCCTGCTGTTTTACCTGTCATCGCCTTGGCCCCATCTGTACAAATGTCAATGCAATTGTTCCAACTGAGATTATGTTCTTCAAAAAATATATTTATTTTATTAAAAATTTCTTCCCCGGTAGTGTTTGTAAGCAGCGATGAACACATAAGCATGTCTTCTTCAAAAGAACTTTTATATGGATATCTCACAATAACCAGCAGGATAGCCAAACCAGCGACATCAGTCGACTCGTCCATTTGCAAAGCGAATCGTGTATTTTGTAGACGTGTAACTAGTTCTTGTTTGACGTAGCTTGCCAGATCATGGATTCGTCGTGAAACAGTATCGTTTGATAGCGGAACAGTAGAAAGATGCTTTGCAGATTTTTCATCAAGCATACATTTTGTTATGTCTAATACACATGGTTTTATTAATTTCTCAGCGATAGTGTGCGCTTCACCTGCTTGTGCAATGCGATAGCTAACTAAGTATGATGCCTCCGTGGCCTTTTCGTTTGTAGTTTGTGTTACATGCATCATATTTTTTTGACTTTCTAATAACTGATCTTTTTTGCGAACAAAAAATTCTTTATTCTTGTCTTTAGTCTCGGGGTGTACGGTTTCTAAATGTCGACGCAATTTGGCAGGTGCCATGGAACTATTAGGAAGCAGTTTACTACAGAGCATGCAGAGAGGTGAGCCGTTGGAACCAACAAATCCGAAACTGATATAAGATTCATCATACTTCCTTTTTTTCGTCTTTGAAACCGTCGAGCTTGACGTCGTGGCACTCGTGGCATCATCTTCTGGATCGGTGATTGCTAAATTCTCCGCGCGCATTGCTTTTGAACATTCAGCGTCATTAGAAGATGTTGTTGGAACACGTTTAACACCTTTAAGCCAACGTTCCATTCTTCTTTATTTATAATGTTACAAGTCAGGATAGTGGGGTTTAAATAATGCACAATCGTTACTGCGTATAAGAGACTAAATTTAGAACCTACAGGGAAGAAATGTATAAAACTGAGACAACAGAATACAGCAGGCAGTAAAACAATGAACACTAGTTTCTCGCTAGTGAGCTTGTAAGTAGGTAGTAACTTATCGCTCCGAACGCTAATCATCAACTGACGACGCCAATTTTTTTTTTTTTTTTTTGTGTGTGTGTGCACAGCTGTTGGCCGCAGATGGCCTTGACAGCTTGACGCGGACTATGGGTGAGCGCTGAGGGCTCTCAACCCGGAGAAGAGTATGCTAAGCGACATCGCCCAAGGGCTCCCCCTGTGGGGAACGGACCTCGGCTTGGGGCGTCGCTGGAGGCAAAGTGGGCGTGCCCACGTTTTTAGTAGTGACTTTTGCACGGCGCGGTTTCGCACCTCGACGGCGAGGGCGGAACCGCGGATATTTATTTGTTAAGGCCTCGGGGGCCGTGTAGGCTCTTTGTTGAGCGAGTGTGATATTGTCGTCCTCTTCGTCGAGGACGTGACGAGGACGTCGGATGGAGGACGACGCCAACGCGCGATCTCCGCTTTTATACTTAGTCCTAGACTCGATCTCAAATATTCTCGAAAATACTCGAGTCGGCACCTTTGATAAACAAAAAGCAAAAATAAAAACAGAAATTTAAAAATAGCGTTGTAAACAATATCGACTTTATCCTTTGAAGTTAGAGATGAAAGTCGCTAGTTGACAACTATAGCGTCTAATTCAGAGGCGGCTTTTATCAAAGAGACTGAGCGCTTACAAGTATACTACCCGCTCGTTTTAAGTTTGCCGCTGGCGATAGGTATGAGTGTATGACGTTCGAAATTTTTTATTTAATTGTAACAATAAAAATTGTGTACGTTAGATATTTGGGTAAAACTATGACACATTATAAGTTTTGTTGTCACGTGGGGGAGGGTACGCGCATTCCACAGACCGGCAAACTTAGAGCGAACGCGTTGTACAAGTATAAAATTGTTGAGACCAAACTTATGAGATATTGTACCAGCTAATGTAACACAAGCTTATACAAATACAAATAAATAAATAAATAACATTCATAGCGTTTTGTCTCCGCGCGGCCGCGGAGTCCGCACAGCCGCGGAGCGACCAGAGAGAGGTGTTTTGATTTTTTTATTTCTAAATTCTTGCGGAACCCCGACAGAGGTATCACGGAACCCTAGGGTGCCGCGGAACACACTTAGAGTATAGCTGCTCTAGGGTGTAAATAATTTAGTGCATTGCTGTTTCAGAAAGTTGCTGTCACACTCTTAAATTGTATTATTTTTTAGGGTTTTATGCTGTTATATTAAATAATTTTGCTGTAATTTTATATAATATAAATCACTTAAAGTGCTGAGGATTGCTGAATACGATAAAATAGCGGTTTAGGTGCATTCTATTATAATTCTGAATAAGACTTGGCTGTACGACTTTTATTCCCTTTGCCTGTTCGATAATACAAACTGCACCATAAAAATAAATATTGGCTGTATCAACTCTGACTCTTTTGTCTGTCCGGATGGTAAAACCGAATCAAAAAAGAAATTAATCATAACCATAGAAAATAATACAATTTGTTCAGTTCATTCAATAACCGAACTTCGTATTTTAGGGAGTTTGTTTTTGTTTTACCGAAAACTTAATCGAAAACTAAACTATCCTATCTGATAACCATGTCCACACAGGTGAACGTGATACTATGTTAAAAAGAAATATTATTTGCTTTTCATTTGGTAATAATACAAAGTTTTGTTTGTTTGGTTTATAGACAGAAGAAAGCGTCCGGCGCAATAGCGAGAGTGAAGGAGGAGAAACTGAAGTACCAGAGCATGACCCTCACTTTGAACCAATTGTGACATTACCCCTCGTAGATATACATACCAATGAAGAAGATGAGGAAGAATTGGTCAAAATACGCGCCAGGCTCTATAGATACGATACAGGAGACCACGAGTGGAAAGTGAGACAATGGATTTTATTAGACTTAGCCTAATCTCAAAAACAAAAGCATTTTTTGGATAAAATAGTACTTACTCTCTATTCTTTTTTTAAATGTTAAATAGCTATTGTTCTAAATTTTGAATATTGACATGTTTTTATACAAGTTCAGTTAACAGGGTATGAATTACCCCCCCCCCCCCCCCCTTCCCTGAGAATAGTAATGTATAGAAGGTAAGTCCGCGCACAAAAAATGAAGCATTTAATTTGGAGCCTAATGGAGCTTACTCTGGACCGTTCCATACTATAGGTAATTATGACGGGTTGTGCTTTCAAATGGTGTCATAATACATGAAAATCATAAAAATTGTATTAAATTACTTTTAAAAGTATTTCCACGATTTATGTTAATAAAACCAAAATTTCATAATTTGTATAGTGGCGTGCGTGTGTACGTGTGTAATCGCCCGCGCGCCATGTAGTATGAATATTGCAGTATTAGTAGCTACATATTTTTGATCGCTTAAGTACTGACACTATCCTTCTTTATGTTATTATTCTAAGCTCCTTCCATTTTTAATAGATTGATCAAAGAAAATTTAACAATTTAAATGTCAGCTGCATTGCCTGAAATATATGTCTTCTTGTTTTAATATTCAGGAACGAGGAACGGGTGACATTAAACTTCTTCGTCATAAAATAAACAACACTGTGAGAGTGGTAATGAGACGAGACAAGACCCTTAAAGTTTGTGCCAATCATTTCATCACACCAGATATAAGGATGAATGTCCACTGCGGATCAGATAAGGCCTTTAATTGGTCTGTATTTGCAGATTATGCAGATGAACTAATGAAACAAGAACTGCTTGCTATAAAATTTGGCAATCCTCAAAGTAAGTTTCAATAAACTTCATTATAATTGTGAAAGGTTGGATGGATGGATGTCCGTTACTCATTTACACCAAAACAGTTGAATGGATCGAGATGAAAATTCACATAAGTGATAGATTATAGTCTATACTCAGTGCCAGATAACGTGGCAAAAGACGACCTTCACCTACCTTCACCACGATATCTTAAAATGCAAAAAAATCTATCGCTTACCATACAAATCTATCGAAAAGTTGTATCGCAAAATTCTCTTGGTAGATGCCTACACGGAAGCAACATTACAAACAGCACAACCCAGAATTTTACGAAATCTAGTAAAATTACCATAGAAAATATATGTTTTTAATCATGTATTTCATTGTTTTAAAATACCAGATTAACCTGTAACTGGTGACATTTCATTATTTTATAAATAATATCATTGATAACAATGCCAAATTACTTTCAAATGTCTGAAAATCAAAAGTTTTTAAGTAACATTAAAATTAAAGTGCCGAGAATATTTATATAAATTCAATATAATATAGATCCTATAATTAAATACGTAATTAGCTTCGAAGAATTATGTAACGCCCAAAAAATGCCAAGTTTTAAGTTATGACACATTTCTTTCAACTCATTTTACCGTCAGGTGTAATAAACCTAAAGGGTCGCACAAGTAAATGCAAGATTTTAGGTTATGTGTATCAAACATAAAATCTTTTCTTAACTGATTTTAGCGTCAGGTGTACGAGATCAGTGGCGTCGTGTGCCCAGTCGCCATTTTGTTTGACATTCCATGTGGAGCATGTATAAGATATTGAAAAAAAAAATGATGGGCCTCGATGACACTATATACCGAAAGATTGATGCATTCATAATTCATGTATCAGACAGCGGTGATAGTAATAGTAGTGGAAGTGACAGTTCAGAACTTTAGATTTTTGTAAAGTCATAAATAATTTATTTTAGTATATTATTTTACCTCACCTTACGTATTTAACAAAAAGTTAGCCTTAAAATAGGTTAGCTATCAGTTTCATGCTAGGGCAGTGGTAAGGTAGGTAACGTGTACATATGCTTTATTATTGCACGTGTAGGTGTTTAATAATTTCTTAATTAAAATTCTAAACAAATTACATGCAGACAAATGTTTGTAACTTCTGTACAGTCTAGACACCTTCACCACGATATTACAACGATAAGACGGTTTGTATGGAAAGCGATAGAATTAGCGATAAATTACTTGGATTTGATGATGTCGTGGTGAAGGTCACCAAATGACCTCTTTTGCCATGCTATTTGGCAAACACTATAGAACAGTATAGGTTAATTTTTAACCTGAAAACTTGGATGGTCCTCATGAAATATATTCGATTTACAAAATCTCTTACATTATGACAAGTCAAGTTGCAAGCATATATATATTATTTTTCATAAATTTTAATGATTGCTAGTTTTGTCCTTGGACATATCGAATTTTTCTCTCTAACACATTGAACACCATAGGGTTCACCATACTATATAAGTGTGGCGCATATGGTGATCCCCGTGGCGTTTAACATGTTAAAGACAACACTGTGTATTGCAGACTTGTATTGTGGAAGACTTCACAAACATACAATTTAATGGATATAAATTACACCCAGACTTGGAACAATGATTTGTGGATGGCACAAAGTATTGTTCTATATGGGCATCTAACCCACAAAACTCACATGGTAGATAGATATCTTAACCATTATGCCACGTGTGCAGTCAAATGTAATTTCCTATTATTTGTGAACTGTGGTAAAAGCATATTTTATTATTTAAAATTTATTGATTTAAATATGATTGAATATATATAATTTTCATGTGGTGACGAAGTAAGCATACAATTTACCACTCCCTATCTTGCCCGTGGATGTCGTAAAAGACGATTACGGGATGTAATATGCACATAACATCTGTGCAAGAGAAGGAAGACTCAAAATGATACCCTATATCAACATGTCTGACCAGCATGGTGCAGTAGGTCAAATTCCCTCCCATTATGGAGGAGGCCCGAGCCAAACAATGGGAGGTATGTGGGCTGGCATGATGATAATTTAATCAGTCATCTGTCAGTTTTAAATTTACATTGAAATTCTCTATGCCAACCTGTTTGTTAGCATGGCATGGTGGCTTTCCTCACATATAAATAGGTCCATGTCCAGTAATGCAAATAAACACTCCGAAGAAAATGTTTCAAGTGTAAAAACTAGACATTTTGCTTTAAAAAGCAGGCAGTATATTCATTTGCTTGTCATTACACAAATATGAACGAGGTCATAGTTATTTATTGCCATTAGATAAGATGAATCTATTATTATGACTTAAAAAATGCGTAGACCATTAATTACTATTGCATGTTATTAAGACATTAATAATACCAGTTGCTATAAATCAAGTTTTTAAACCATCTAGATATCCAGCAGTCTAAATAATATCAGTTGATATATGCCATAAGTTCATATTGTCACAATTATTATTAAAATAATATAATGCTATAATTAGAAGTAATGTCTTAGATTAGATAACTTGCAAATGAGATTTTAATAGCAGTTCTAATTATTTTATAATGGTTAGATACAATGGTTAGACTCTTTATTGAAAACTATCTTAAATTATTAGTTAAAAAATCGGCCAAGATCGAGTTAGTCTCACGCATGAAGGGTTCCGTACCATTGACTAGGTAAACAACAATAAGTACACAAATTTCATATTTTAACTTTTTGAGTGGTCGGCCAAAAAAAGCGCAAAACGAGCGCATTTGTTGTATACGAGCCCCCCTTAAACATTGATTTTATTTTGTTTTTATTATTTGATGTTATAGTGGCAACAGAAAAACATAATTTGTAAAAATTTCAATGGTCTAGTTATCGTGGTTCTTGAGATACAGCCTGGTGATGTCTTAATAATAGGGTCATGTTTTTACCCTTTGGGTACTGAACCCTAGAAAGCAATAGACCTTTATAGATAATAGTTTTTTTAATTCATAAAGACAAATGGAGTTTCAAATATTACCAAAATATCTATAATAATATATATTAAATAACAATATTATATATTATAAAACTTTGAAGAGGAACTGTTAAAAGATTCATCACTTTGACCTTTTCTATAGATAGCATAACAATCAAATGATGGAAATAACATCAGTAAAGGAAAATTTAAAATGAAACTCCATTTTAGCACGATCCAGCTTGGTTAGTAGACTACTGTCCTTTACTTAGAGGAGGCCCATGCCCAGCTTTGAAACTTGCATGGGCTGACAAGAAGATTACAAAACTGAAGTTATTTATGTGGTCTGATCTTAGGATCTATAAACCTGTTCATAACATTATTGACAGTATGTAAATGATGTGGTAAACCGGAGAATTTGTCATAAGTAAAATATTGTAGTTCATAGTAAAATAAAAATAGTAGTAAAGTAAAATTGTGGTGTGAGCATGCTCACTGAAATGCGTCTCAATGAAATGTGTCTACATGGAGTAAGCCCTTCCCTTGACTAAAGTAGCCACCACTCCAGTGGCTACTGTAGTAGCTAACAAATTGTGAGACCTGGTTCAGCCATATCTTTTGAGTTTTGTATTATATAAAAAAAAATGCATTCCAGTTTGAAGGACGTCACACTGGCGATAATGCTGACTAAATTTAAAAAATTACCAGCCGAATTTCATGCTGCGTCTTCGCAGCTTATGGCCATCCAATGAAATATGTAGATAGTAGGTAGAAATTGATAATATGTAAGAAAGTAAACCTTATAGGGCATATAAATAATTTAATTTGAATGTGTAAAATTTAATAATAACGGAATTGTGAGTGTTGATGGTTTAAGAATATGTGACCAATTTTCTCTTTCTCTCACCTAGGCTGGGAGAGGTGGTAATTAGGATAGTATTTCCTTTTCATGGGGAGACCTATGTCTGACAGTAGAGGTAAATGAATTGATGGATGAGATATTGCATATCAAATTAGAAAAATATTTTTTTTCTATTATTTATCTTTATTTTGGTGTGAATGCAAATGGTGATGATTTATCTGATTCTTCGATAGATGCTGAATTATGGAAGACAAAGTTTGCGGAAGCACAAGAAATAGTAAGAACTAAATGCAGTTTATACAGCCAGGATCAATCATCAGATGACGAAAGTAGCATTACTAGAAGCGAAGATACTGATACTCCTGAGCCTAAAAGCAATGAGAAACTGGAGGATTTAAATAAAAATGATACTGAAGATGGTGTAGTTTTAAAACTAAAAGAATTGAAAGTGGACAGTGATAAAACTGAATGATATGTTTTGAAATGTTAGGATATTAATATGTTCTTTTATAATTTTGTCATAATACCTACTATATTCTCTAAATATATTGCATTATTGCATTTATTCTATATTATCTTTTAATTAATGTGGTTGCTCTAGATAATCTGTGGTCGTGTGTTAACTGGGGAGGACATTGTTTGTGGTTCCATTGATTTTTTTGTGGAGCTGCATGAATATTTTGATTGGCAACATTTAATTTAAAAGTGGAATGTAGCTTAATTTTAAATAAAGTTTAATATCTTGTAAGTAGCATTGTTCTAGAATGTATCAGTGTTATCTGAACACATAAAAAATTAATAATTTTTGATACTGCGCACATGATGTACAGTTGAACAACTTAATGTTACTATTCGTTATGATTGAATTGAAATTTGTAATGATTTTTTGTTATTGACAGTTTGGATAATATGAGGCAAGGATGTTATTTTGTTGTGAAATGCTGCTCCACAGAATGTTTTTTTTTTTGCATATAAATAATATAATCTTGCTGCGATTGAAAATTCATTGTGAATAAATTGTCCCAAGATGGATTCATATTTCGTAATATATAAATAAATGAAAAATGCCTACAATTTTAAGTACCACTATTCTTTTGAATTCTCATGTCATGGAACTAGCATGTTTTTTTTTATTAATTGAAATAAAAACTTGCATAATTGATATTTTATACAATATGAAAGATATTTTCAAATTTTGTGATTTGGTAGACCGTTTTTAATCTATTACCGGATTCTAGAGCATATCTAATCATGCATTAAAAGTCAAGCCCAGCCGTTTATTTTGTATATTCAAAACTATGATTTAATGAGTTGGATGAAATGTTGAAAGGCTTAGAATAATAACGTATAGAAGGTAAGTTCACGCACAAAAAGTGAGGCATTTCATTTGGAGCCTAATGGAGCTTACGCCGGAACCGTTCCGTAAAGTACAAGTCATGTACTGCACGTACATACGCAACTCTTAAAAAATAAATTGATAATTATGACGGTTTGTGCATTCAAATGGTGTCATAACACATTTGAAAAACTTAAAAAGGTTTTTAACATTACTTTTAAAAGTATTTCGACGATTTATGTTAATAGAAACAAAATTTGATTTCATAATTTGTATAGTGGTTTGCGTGTGTACGTGTGTAATCGTTTGCGCGCCATTAGTATTTTTAGATTCAAATTTTGAAAGTTCGAAGTATTGACACTATCCTTCTATACGTTATTATTCTAAGGTTGAAAGGATTTAATAATTTCCTTAATCTTTAGAATTTCCTATCTATAGATATATGTACAAAGCTATGGTGTAAAAAGTCGATTTGATTCGATTGATGATCGATTTGATTGAGATCTTAGATCTATATCTTAGAACAATAAACTCATAGAAGGGAACGAAGGACCGTTCCGTAGTGTACAAGGTCACTGCGTACACATAGCAACTCTATTGTATAGTGGTGTGCGTGTGTAGGTGTGTAATTGCTCGCACATATGTAGTATTTTTGGTTTCACGTTTTTGATCGCTGTAGAACCCTAACTATCCTTCTATATGTTATTATTCTAAGCTCTGTATATAGACATCGTGAATTTCTTTCATACTAATCTCTAAAACCACTCAATTGAAATTTAGTGATTGTTTATATTTTGTTTATGATAGTTTTTCCTTCAGCTACGATCCAATACGAGACGAGCAGCTTGTGTGTTTAAAATTAATAATGGTTCCACATACAATGTTTTAAAACACGTTCATATAACTTAGATATATGTATTTCTTAGTTTGACATCGAGATGGGAGCTCTATATTTTTATTAAATGAATCTTTATTTCATATTTTTCTAAATAATCATTAATCTATACTTTACTATTCATATTTCATAGATTGTAGTTAATAATGAGCTTGAAATGATTGGCCTATAAACAATTGTTTATAAGGATTTGATATTGCTTAGAAACTCCAATAAATTGTAATAATGTTTAAGATTTAAGATACATTTTTCGAGTGAAGCGATAATACCTATATATTTGAAAATATATATTTTTATGTTATTATCATTGTGTGCTGACGGAGTAAGAATACAATTTACTACTATCCCCTCTTATCCATGGGTGTCGTAAAAGGCGACCAAGGGATTAATATACATATAACATCTAAGCAAGAGAAGGAAAAATTGAAATAAAACCCTATATCAATTTCTCTTACATTGTGGAGCAGTCTCGAGCCCAACAGTGGGACATATATGTGCTGAAATGATGATCATTATCTTGCTCTTAATTATATTTAATGTATTTAATCCCAACGAAGCAAGTTTAATAATCGCTTAGTGGTAAGAGCCTCGATTGTCAAAGCGATCGTATTACAAGTTTACTCAAGGAGGTCTTGAGTTGTTGAGAGAAAACTGTTGATTGTCGTCCTCTATTTTACCTCCATGGAAATAGAATTATTAATTAAATTTTACAGTAGGTGTGGAAATTATAAAATAAAATAATTTCTATTGCAGTTTCATACCTAATTCATCGGGTAGCTATCTAAATTATGTGGGTACCATAAACAAAATTTTCTTTAAATCTTTGGTTAGTGACTGATTTGTAATTTTTTTCCTACATTGATAAACGAAGTTTGGTACGGGAAGTGTAAGTATAAGTACTTAAGGCACTAGGTACTTGGAGTTAAAATCTTTTGTAATAATCTCGCTTTCGGCTATCGTTGCTCTAATCTAAAACTATAAATGTTATTAGATTATCGCTGTGAATTCTTATCGCTTTACTCGAAATTTTTATAGTGTAAGTTATTTTAATTTCAGTGTACTCCATATCAATTTGTAGGTAATATTTTAAAATAATTCCATCTAGTGTCAAGGGTATGGAGAATGTATTATGTAATAATTTTATCTAGGATCTAATTAGATTTTTAGTTAAATACTTCATAGAAAATTTTATTGCCGGCTTGATAAATCTATTTAAAATTAACGATAAAACTACGAATTGTGATTTGCAACTAGTTAGTTGTAGTAACGCAGCGTTAAAGGTTCATTTGCGTGCATGCTGGACAATTAATCGCGTACGATTGGCGCTAGTGATGGCGATGGATAGGCTACTATCGATAGAGCGGCAATAGTGGGGATATCGATAAGACTATCGACAGTAAAGTTGCCATGAATGAAAATACTATCAATAGTATCGATGCTCTTATCGATATCCTAACAGAATTTTGAGTTCGGCATCACGAATTGATGCGCACGGTAATGTATGGCATAGTCTACGTTAGTCGTCGCACGCGTTTGTCGGAGATTTTGCCAACCGCGCCATACATTTTTTACTCCTGGCTATTGTCGCATAATCGCGCGCGTCATAAAACGCGTGCGGTTGATGCGATTGGACGCAGAACACTTAAATGAACCTTAAGGAACGGAAATTAGCAGAATTGTTGCTCGAGGAAACTATAGTCCTGAACCGAGAAGTCAAGTCAACATTAAAATTAAATCTAAATACCGACCGTGTTCTTTCTCATAAGGGCATAGTGTACAGTAACAAGAAGAAGAATCTTTTTGATTTGTTTATGGCTACAAAAATATGATGTACAGCTATTTAAATATATTCCTCGTGCCAATCATCAAAGTTCCTATTTCCAATGTAGTATTTTATAACTACCCAAAAAAAAAAGATCTAAAAAACATTCAAATACGTAAGATTATATAATACCTATACGCTAGATTTATTTAGAAATATAGTTGAAAGAAATAATTTATAAGGCTTTTGTCATAAAAATGTAATAAATTTGTTTTAGTGTAATTGTATTTTGGTTTTTAATACTTTAAAGTAGGTGTAATGTATGTAGTACTTCGTCGTCTTGTTGAATGTGTCCAACCATATCTGATTTGTGTTATATAGAAATTGGGAATGTCGAATTTTTTGTGTATTTAGCTATTAGGCTGGGTTTGGCTTTGACGGCTTTCCTCGGATTATGTGTTACGCACTGAATCCGATAGGGATATCGAGCCAACTACTACCTATGTAACAGATCTACTGTAGTTATTTAGGTACAGTCTCCTTGAGATTGACTTTTTTTTTGACGTGAGACAGCATGTGAATGTTTGTAGCGAATAAACATAATAAAAACATTTCTTTCCACATGGATACCCCAAAATAATTCATCTCACATGGAAAATTGTTATGGACTCACAGTGCAAACGAATCCATCTCAAATCCGACAGTATTTTAGTGTTCGAGTTTTACTTACTTATTAATGCTATTATGAAATCTCTATACATTGCGTTGTCTATTTTGTGAAATATTGTTCTTAAATTGGTTTTTGTTTTTGTGGACCTTTTATTATTGTTTTGCCATTTTAGTCCTTCTGTCATACCCTTGACACGCTATTTAAAAGTCTTCACTATTTGGCGAAATTGTTCCTACAGTGCAGCAGAAGCCAAAAAGTAAAAAACAAAAAAAAAAAAGCCTTCACTACACATGGCGTTGTATGGTCTTTGGTTTATTTGTTGAAGGATCTACTAAAACATTATACTTACATTTTCTCATTGGGATATATTTTAGTTGTAACTTGTGTGTCTACAAAAGATGGCATGTTTATTTCTATAAATACTAAATATGTAGTTGGCTTAATATGATTTAAACAATACCTACTAGAGATTAAAAAATCAAGTGTAGTTTGGACGTAATATTTCACGGTAAATTCTACTTAAGCAATTACTATACTAAATAGGTACCTATTGTAAAAGTTTAATCGTCGTCACAAACGGCTGGCATTCAGATTTGTATTGTTAATAATAAAATGGTATCAATTATCGTTTGGTTTTTAAAGACCCACAGATATATATTTTAATTATATCCGCAGGCCTAATTTATAAAACTAGAGCGATATGATTTTTTTTTTGTCAACTTCATCTGTAGATGTTAGGTGGCGCCTAAACTCGCGAGGTTTACATTGACCTTTTTTTGAGGGATGGGTCATGGTCAGCTCGCTCGTCGCCCGGTTTCGTAATGGGTGACAGAGGCACGTCGCTTTCATCGTTGGGCCGACCACCGGTGCAGAATTCCTTGTCTTCAGTGGTCGGCCCGAAGCACAGTGTTTGATAGGACCGAGGACGTCGAGAGGAGAGGATATTCTACAAAGGTATTCCGTCGCACAGTGTTTGATAGGAACAAAAAAAATCCCTCTGCTGTTTATACCTTTTTTCGAATAAGGTATGCATTTAAAATGCACGAGTAAAACACCCACGTGTCAAATTGTAATACTTTTTTTTATAAAAATTATTGAACTTTACGTGACCTTTAACTTTAAAAAAACAAAATTAATTCTGAAAACGTAACTATCCAAGTTAATTGTTTCAAATAAATATAGTCTGATAAAACATCTTTAGGCGCTTGTTTTTCTATGTTAATTTTCCGAAAATCACCTCTGGATATTTAGCTTTTTTTTTCAAATATTCGTTATAATTTTTTTTTCGCCTTAAAAACTCAAAAGTGGGACTTGTGGCTAGGACAGAAAGATGACCTGGACCGACTTAATCTGATGCCGTCTGGTCAACAATTACAGTAGAGATTAGACGGGTATTCGGTTACTATCCGGTATCCAGCTCTGGGTTAAAATACAACAAATGATGTAGCTTGGCTTTGTATACAAGGCCAGCTTCTGAAAAATGTCCTTGGCTAACGTAAAAGAGTATCAACATCACGCAGCCGTCTGGCCATAAAACTTTGTAATATGTAGAATTGACAAACCGTCCTCGCTTCGCTGCGGTTTCAGTCGCCTTACCCGCATAGTTCCTGTTCCCGTGGGAATACCGGGATAAAATCCTAAGTTACTCCTTATATAGGCAGCTAGCTGGTAGTAAAATATTATCAAAATCTGTCTAGCCGTTTTTAAGATTACCTCAAACAAACAGACGTCTGTCTCAAACAAACAAGGCCAGTATTTTGACATTACAGACAGACGGTTAACTTTCATTTATTTGAGTAGAGTAAAACAGTAAGAACATATTACGTTGATCACAAATAATTGGGATAAGAGCATTGGCAATAATTATGATAACTTTTCCCGCAAGGTCAATTAAATTTTAAACGAACAGTGGCTTAGTAATAGTTGTTCCTACCACTCATATCAAATACATATTGGATTACTCTTGTAGTATCGACACAATATGATTCTACCGCGACTTAAGTAATTTGCGTTCGATAATTTTGTTTTTAATCTCCTGATACAGAAGAATTTGTATATTGCGGGATTGATCCTATATTGTAAATAAAACTATTTTATGGATTTTATCGTGTTTGTATTTGATTGCCCGACGTTTCAAACACTATAGCGTTCATGATCATGGGTGGACGTTTATAGTCCGTGCTCGTACTTGCGTAAACATCAAAGTCATATATTCCTTATAAGCCCCATGAAGGCACTTACATATTGTCAACTTTACATGTAGTTTGGAATGAATCTAATCTACCACCATACGGGAATCCGCAAAAGAACGGTCGTAACCGACATAGCACGAGGAATTAGCACGTTGAATGGTGATGGGCAGGCCACATCGCTTGACGAACCGACAATCGTTCAAGAAGAAAGGTTCTCGAGTGGTGACCACGATCGGTCGACACAGTGTAAGACGTCTCCCCACTAGGTGAATCGAAGATCTGGTAAATGTTCCTGGGCGTCATTGGATTCAGGCGGCACAGGACTCCACTCTTGTGTGTTAACATGAGGGAGACGTGCGTCCAGCAGTGAAGGGCGATAGGCTGAAATGACAGGACCACCAGATCGGTATGCGGCCGCAGATTGAGAAGAACATACTACTTATCGAGCCGGTCGCACGGGTTATTTCGCAATAAGTGTTAGCCTGCTGGTGAAACTTGCACTTTGAGGGTGTACAAATCCATCTGTCACGGTCATGATTTCCACATACGCATTGAAACGTAATCAACACCGTGAAAAGGAAGCGATAAAATTAGGCAACTGTTATTACCTGTTTTATTGTGTTTACAGAAAAAACAATTGGCCTTTATTATGTAGGTCTGGCAATCATTGGCTATTTATAATGTATTCGTTTTTTTTTTATGGGTGGGCTATGGTAAGCGCACGCGCGGTCCAGTCCGTCCGGGGCGATGAAAGGACGGCGCGCGGGCCCATAACCCACCCGTACCTACGTCACCTCGTTGTTGGGCCGACCACCGGAGCAGATGTGACTTGTCGTCAGTGGTCGGCCCGACGGAATACCCTTTCGGGTAACCTCACCTCTCGACGTCCTGGGACGTCGGTCGCCGTCGCGCGGTTAGCCTCACTGCGGGTGACGGACAATTCCCCGGTCCGATCACCCGCGGTCTTGGCTAGGGCGGCATTAGGCGCAGATACTCGCGCCTGCGCCGCCTGAGTCGCCGGCGGCGGAACGTGTCGCCGGCGGCGGAACGTGTCGCCGAATAGGAGCTCTACTCGCACACGATCCGCCGCCTCCTTCCGTGAGATTACGGCCTCACAGAAGGCGGCGACCGCGTCCTAGTTCCTGACGCTGACGAGCATCTCCCTGGCGATGGTCGGCAGCGCCAGGTCGGCACCGATAATCGCGACGAGTTCACGGCGCTCCCCCTCCCACGCAGCACACTCCTCGAGCGTGTGCTGCGCCGTGTCCTCGTCGCAACTGCAGTGGTGGCAGGACGGTGTGCTCTCCCTAATGTATTCCTGTATACAAATAGTTCTATGTTCTGCAATAGATATTTTTGTGGGTGACGGGGGTGCGAGCGGAGGGCGGTGTGGTCTCGTTAAGGGAGCTCACCGTCTGGCGCGTCGACGGCCGCCGAGACGTCATTGCCCGTTGGGCAGTCCGGCTGGAGAGGCCTCGGTTCGGGGTGCGAACTGTGGAGGCCTTCCGGCCGGTGCTGATGCGGTGGTTGGAAAGGCGGCGCTGGGTGTTCTCCTTCCGACTGGTGCGGGTGTTGACGGGGCATGGGTGCTTCGCCAAATACCTGCATAAGGTCGTAAGGAGGGAGAGTACACCGTCCTGCCACCACTGCGATTGCGACGAGGACACGGCGCGCCATACGCTCGAGGCCTGCGCGGCTTGGGCAGTGCAGCGCTGTGAACTCGTCGCAATCATCGGAGCCGACCTGACGCTGCCGGCTATCGCTAGGGAATTAGGAATTGGGACGCGGTCGCAGCCTTCTGCGAGACAGTGATCTCGCGGAAGGAGGCGCGACTACCTGCGCGCCTCATGCCGCTCTAGCTGAGGCCGCGGGTGACGTGACCGGGGATTAGTCCGTCAGCCGCCGAGAGGCCGACCGCGTGAGGAAAGACCGACGTCCTCCCCGAGGGGTGGGATGTCGGTCAATGGGAGGGTACCTCACGTAGGGGGTATTCCGTCGGGCCGACCACTGATGACAAGTAACCCTGCTCCGGTGGTCGGCCCAACGACGAAAGCGACGTGGTTTTTGGGTGGGTTGCGGGTGTTGCGTGCTTATGCCCCTCTGTCGCCCCGGACGGAGTGGTGCGAGGAGCGCGCCGACCGCAGCCCACCCCAAAAAAAATAAATATTTTTGTAAATGGTTTCGTTTTACGTTTGTGCAGAAATATCCCTATTGTATAGATTCAAAATTAAGTAGGTATTAGGTTTATTCGTAATCCTATGTAAGGATGTTAGGTGGTGTCCTGCGTGAGCGACGAATACGACGCGACGTTGCGAATACGACGAACGCGATCAACTCAATGGCATGCCTGCTTGCGGACCATATAACAATTTGCGACGAGACGCGACATCAAGCGTGCTCGTTTTGAGAGTGAACTGACGCTACATCACGAACTACAGCATGGTTGATTCAGAAGCGATTATATTCGTTTTCTTTCTGGGGTTTTTTACGGCATTTTTTTAAGTCTCTACTCTAAATATGAACTTTCTAACAAAATTGTAGTATACTTGTCCATGATTCGAGAAGTAATGACCAAAATCACATACGACACTTGTCGCTTGTAGCATCGCGCCGCACTGTGTCGTGTCGTATTCGTCGTTCAAGCAGGACACCCCGTTATAGAATTAAAGTTTTGGATTTGAGATACGGATAGTAGAATAATCCTATATCGGTTTCGGTTACGAAATTATTTCGGATTATCCGATAGTTGCCGTTATGTTATATTGAATTTTAAGGGAATTGATAAAAGGGAAAGGCTAATTTTGATGATATTTTTATTATTTCCATTTTAGGAGGCTTGCGAATTCGGCTGGTTGATAGAAAATCTGTCGTTAATGATAATATGTCGTGTCTGCAGGAGACACTGACCGTATCCAAAATTACTTAGAACTTTAAATCTGTTTTGGTCATGGTTTTGGATATTCGATAATTTCGGTTACCTACAGAGCTACGTAACATCCCTACTCCTAAGGTAGTGTGACATCAGGGCCGTCTTAAGTCTATTCTGCGCCGGGGTGCGGGACGCAGCTTGCGCCCTCGTTTTTTTTACCCTGCAGCGTGGCACGCGACCGACGACACACTGCAGTATGAAACTGTTCAAACGCGCTATCAGTGCGGTATTTCTCCAAAATCTTTTTAAACCAGCAAATTTTTTTTGCAAATTTTGCTTACAATATTAATTTTTAGTAAAATATTGTACCATATAACTACTGAACATATAAATCTATAAGATTTTAATTTGGCTATTAATGAACTCGTTATGTTTTTGTGTCGCTCTCATACTTGTTATTTGTAAAAATATAGTATAATGCATCGTAAATTTTATCCATGTTAAAACGGAGTGCTCTAAGAGCATCAAATCTACTTTCCCAACGCGTATTTGAAAGAGGTTTTAATGTCAAAGTAGGTATCTGTTTCATAATTACATCCCAGCGTGATGTGGATGCTGAAAAAAATGATGAAAAATGAATAAAAAGGATTTCTTGGACGATACAGAAAAAGTTTGTAATTTCCAATGAGCTTTTAGCGGCGTCATTTAGTACTAAATTAAGGGAGTGAGCAGCACACGGTACGTAAAAAGCACGAGGATTCATGTCCAATATTTTTTTTTGGAGGCTTATATTTTCCCCCTTATATTGGCCCCATTATCATATCCTTGGCCTCGCAAATCATCTAATTCAATATCGCATGATTTTAAGAAATCTAACAAATATGTCGCCAACCCTTGTCCGGTATTATCAGTTACAGGTAAAAACCTAAAAAATGTTCTCGTACCTCAGCGCGTTTTGTCGATGGATTTAAATAAATAAACCTCACAATAACAGTAAGTTGTTCTTGGTGTGAAATATCAGGTGTGCAATCTAGAATTACAGAGTAGTATTTACATTGCTTCAGAAGACTAATTATAGTCGTTTTAAATTTGTCAGCAATTATACTAATCAGTTCATTTTGAATGTTATGACCAAGATA
Organism: Lymantria dispar; assembly: GCA_032191425.1. Classification (NCBI taxonomy): domain Eukaryota; kingdom Metazoa; phylum Arthropoda; class Insecta; order Lepidoptera; family Erebidae; genus Lymantria; species Lymantria dispar. The sequence continues at coordinate 8,707,842 of CM063460.1, read as the reverse complement.
ATGTGGCATGCGATGCTGAGCTCTTTGAATTCGAGCAATGTGTTCTGATAGTGTACTATCAAAATTAGATATACTCTCCACCAACTTTAAAAAATTACCATTATTTGGGTCATGCAACTTCTCGGTTGTACCCCTAAATGCTATATTTTGACCTGCCAAAAATTTTATAATTTCGATTATCCTTTCCAAAACTGCCGTCCACCTCTTTCTTTCGCGGTCTATTTCAGTTTGATTTACCGAGTCATTAAGTCATTTTTTAGATCCAAATATTTTTTTAAAGAACATATATGCCCTGAACTTTTTTCATGTCGTTCTATATTTCTCGACAAATGCCCCCAGTCTTTGTAACCAGTGGGGGCATTAAATGCAGCGACATTATTATTAAGAAGCTTACAGTGAAAACAAAATACAGAATCAGTAGATGTGGAATATACAAGCCAAACTCGATGAATAATTTCGTTGTTTTGTAACTTTTTACTGTAGGTACTATGTTTACTGTAATATGTATCTGAAAACAACCTCATGTTACTATTTGAAGGATAGTTGGTTTTTTTTTATCTGAATCGGTCCACGTTCTGTTAAAAATAATCTTAAATTATCGGGTATTACTTGCGGCCAGAGAGCAGCATCATTCGCGACATTTTCACAAAATTGTACATCTGGTTCTGTTGCTGGTTGATTAACAATTGGAATTGGTTCACTTGGAGTAAGCGAGCCATGCGAGGTACTGGTACTAGTATGAGCTGGAACTTGTGAAATACTCGTAGAAGTTTTCTCTTCCAAGTTGACTGTCTCTTTTAACTGTCGGGTGGATATTGACGAAGATGTACCTAAAAAAACATAAGATAGTCAACAATTTGTGTAACCAAGTGTGGTAATAGGGCCACGCAATAATATTTTAGAACATTAAAAACAGCGCCTTACAGTTAAGGCGGGCAATCGGGCATAGTCTCATCCGTTAGTCCGGGCGAGCGCGCTCAGTGTGTAATAGAGGTGTGTAGTTCCGGATCGTAATAGTTCCAGGAACTATGTCCACCGTCGGAACTATGTCGGTTCAATCCGCGGTGTGAAATTAAACAGTTCCACATGTCCGAGTAACTGTCATGTGCGCCGGAACGAATTGTCGAACATGTTACGAACCGACTACGGAGCCGACCGACTCCGTCCGAGTAATCACGAACCGACCAAGGACGAGTATAGTTGGAATGTTATGATACTTTTTATGTTATGCAATTATGATACACAATGCGAATATTACACTTTGCGTTAAAGACGACGATTGATTTATTAATATTTAATTTTAGTTTCTCGCTCGCTAATGACCTTGATTTCCGATAAGGGCCCCATTTCGTTTAAATAAATGTTTCGTTAATTTTCATTATTTTGAATTTTAATTTATGTGAACTTTTTATATGTACAGTATAATTTGATGACGGTTCTAGTTTTAAGAATGTATAATGCCTACTTATTGTTAGATTTTTTTATTTCAATTAAATCGAAGAAGAGTTTGGAATTATTTAATTATCTCCACTGACACTGCTTATACAATCAGTGGACATAATTAAACAGTTCCTGGACATGATTTAGCCGTTCCTAGACATAATTAAATAGTTCCATAGAAGTCAAAGATTTGAAGTAATCTGATCTGAACCTGTGGAACTAGATAGTTCCGTGAACATGATTTCCGGACATAGTTCCGATAGAGAAGTGAATCGTTCTATGTTCAATCCGCTCCAGGACATGATTTGCGCATGTCTAGTGTGTAATTGCCAAGGCGCTTACGCACGCTCTATGCGCAAACAGTACGAAATTAAAATACTTTAGTTGCGATTGGCGGATCTCGCCTGCGGCTATTTCATGAAAAAACATAATTCATAATCCCCAAAAACAAATCACAAACACACAAGCCATATAAGTACAGACAGTCCAGTCCACTGTTAGACATGAGCCTCCAAAACTATGGGGTTATTTATTGCCATAATCTCCACGATTGGAACGCGTGTTGGACATATCACACAATACAAAAATTTAACACAAGGTTTGAGAAGGTATTTAAATAAATATTGCACCGGCCGGGATTCGAACCCGAGACCTTTGGCACAGAGTGAGTGTTAGTTACTAACCATTGCGCCTTCCGGTGCGCAATCCGCAAAAAACAATTAGATATATTGTCATAATCATAAAAATCTACTTTATTTAAGACTCATTAGGTATACAGTTACAGGTAGAGTAAGTGCGCCAATTATGGACTAGTTCCGTAATATGGACTACCTCCATTTCTCAAAAACCATGGGTCGTATTTAGCTATCGGTCTCCGCACACTAAGTTCCACCCCTCCCGCGGCCCGTTAGTTGCTTGCCGGTTGGCAGAGAGCGTTCACGTATTCACGGCAGCCATTTTTCGTTTTTGTCCTCGTGCGATGGATTTTTTTACTTAACTTCGTAAGGTCATAATTTTAGCAAATATTACTGTTTGGGAAAGTGGATTAGACTAGGGAAAAGGTGAGTTATTTTACAATTATTCATAATAAGTTGATATATCCAATAGTTTTAATAATTTTCTTAGCAACAATATTAACCTAGAAATGTGTGTGTATTATAATATGGACCACCAGCATGTTTTGAATATGGACTAGTGGTCCATATTACAAACAGTCACTTATATTTTAATTTGATTGTTTTAAGATGGCATCTACAAATTCTACAATCAAAGAAAAGACCAGACAAACATGGGATAAAGATGCAATGGCTAATGCAATTAAAGCTATACGAGATAAGCAAATGGGTTTTTTAAAAGCATCTAAAACATACGGAGTACCCAAAACTACGCCTATACGCTTATCGAAAATGGAAGACCAATCACTTAGCGACGTTACGAACCATAAACTTGGAAGAAAATCGACTTTGCCGAGTGAACTGGAAGCTGAATTATGTGATTATATTCTAGAAATTGAAAAATCTGGATTTGGTCTTACGCGCAGCGACATCAGTTCTTTGGCTTACCAGCTAGCGGAAAAGAATAATTTAAAGCACACGTTTTCACAAGATAATGAATCTGCGGGAAGATCATGGTTGAGGTTATTCCTCAAACGCCATCCTAACCTATCCTTTCGCCGTCCAACGGGCACATCAATCACTAGAATGAAAGGATTTAACAAAGAAAATGTAAACGAATTTTTTGACTTGTTGGAGAACTCTTTTGATAAAATCCAGTATCCTGCAACCAATGTTTATAACGTTGATGAAACTGGGATTTCAGTGGTGCCATCAAAAATGCCGGAGATACTAAGCTCTCAAGGGCAAAAAACAAATAGGAACCGTAACGTCAGCAGAACGTGGATCAACGATCACTTGTGTGATATGTATGAGTGCAGCTGGAACATTTGTTCCGCCGATGATGATATTCCCGAGGAAACGGGACAATTCACTACTGATGAAAGGTGCTCCATTTGGTGCTTTCCATGCTTGTCATCCATCCGGATGGATACAACTAGACCTATTTACTCAATGGTTCGAGCATTTTTTACGGCATGTAAAACCAAGTGCTACATCACCGGTTCTACTGATTTTAGACGGCCATGCAAGCCACACCAGAAATATCAAAGTTGTGGATTTAGCCAGACAAAACCATGTTCGCTTGCTGTCTCTGCCTCCACACTCAAGCCATAAAATGCAGCCACTTGATAAAACATTAATGGGTCCATTAAAAAAATACTTGACTGAAGAAACTCGCAAACGACTACGAATGCAACCTCGAGCAATAACACATTTTGACATCACAGAATTATTTGGTCTAGCCTACACACGAGCTCAGCGTGCAGAATTGGCCATTAGCGGTTTTCGTGCAACAGGGATATATCCCGTTAATAGACACGTTTTTGAAGATCATGATTTTATTGACGAAGATCTTCCAGTAGTAGAGGGACCCTCAAATGTCCCAGCATGCGATATAACGACACCAATTGATAAAATTCTCGATAACCCGATACCTGAGCAAAGGGCTGTTGTACCTGAACCCGATAACTGCTTACCTGAGACAAGGGCTGTTGCAACTCCGGAACCCCAATCTGTAAATGAACCATTACCCCAGAGCGTTGATGGACATCATGAAGCAAACGCACAACCAGGAGTGTCAACCGAAACTATGAATGATTCGATAGTTAGTCCCTCTACATCATCTAGATCATATTTTTCGCCAAAAGTGTTGCAGCCTATACCGCGTTTAAGGAAAACTGTCAGCAACAGAGGAAGAAAAACCACCAAGCCTACAATTTTGACATCTTCTCCTTATAAACAAGATTTAGAAACGTCGATACAGAAGAATACAAAAAAGAATACACCAAAGAAACCGCTAAAGAAGACGCATAAGAAAACGCCCAAAAAAACAGCCCAAAAGAAAAGAAAGATCACAACAGAAAGAAAATCATCGTCTGAAAGTTCTGGTAAAAGTGATTATTCAGTCAATGATAGTACCGATGAAAGTCCTGATCGTTCCCAAAATCAAAATGGTAAATGTTTGTATTGTAATGGGCTTTTTTCTGAAGACTTTCATGGAGAGAAATGGGTCCAATGTGCATCATGTAGGGAGTGGGCTCATGAAGAATGTGCTGGCATAGATATGGTTGATTTTTTTGTATGTGAATTGTGTACCAGCAATTAGTTTAATGTTAATAATTGACTGATTTAATTTTAGGCAACACATCCTTTTTTCTCAATAATTTTGAACCAAATTGACTATGGTCCATATTTAAAACCATGTGGTCCATATTTTGTACACTTTTTGCTAATGCACAATAATGACATATTTTAGAAAATGTTGATTATTTCTAAGATGTTCATGTTCCTTAAAAATTCTAACAACCGTTTTTTATAACAAATAATTATCGAATCGTTCAAAATATAGAAGGCTGATTAATCTTTATAATTCTAAGTTTTATTACACAAAATCCTTATGGTGGTCCATAATTGGCGCACTTACTCTAACTTATACAAAGAATAAGAAGTATAATAATAATAAGTAGGTAGGAACCCAGGCAGGATACACCAGCGACTTCTGTCACTGTTTATGCCACTTCAGATGTTTTATTTATGGTACCAACTGACTGAACTTACCAGGTCGAAAGAAAGAGTCAATCGGAGAAGTTCTTTCTCCAGTTTCCTTTTTCTATTTTGAGCACTCGATGGTTTCTTTTTATCCCCTAATTCGGCCATCTACAATAAAATCAACTTTCAATTTAGTATTTAATTTTCTTTCTTTATTCTAAATAAAGTAAGTAGTGTTTTATCAATCACTAACACTAAGAATTTGTATTTTTGCAATTATAAACAAATAAACAAAACAGTCATGACTCTTTCTCATAAAAAAATGATGTCATGATGATGATGTGATGACAATGATTGTAATGTACCTAACACTAACACTTAAAAAATAAAATTGACTTACCTTTATATTTTTTCTCTAAGAACTTCCGTGCTAATTCGCCGGTTGTCGCAAATGAAATGAGCTAACGAATTCAATTACTTAAAAGAAGAAATCAGATCAATCACTGACCGACACTTACATAGCCGCCGCGCTGTAAATTCAAATGAACTTACACTTAATTTTAGTGATTTAGAGATCATTTCTCTTTAAGTGCGAGCGCCCGGACGGCTATGTCAAAGGACACAACAGACGTACAGGTGCCGCGCCACGCGCCCATTTCAAATGAATGAACTTACACTTTATTGACTTAGACTTAAAGAGCCGGCACACATACAATTGCAAGTTGGACGACTATCGTACAACTAAATTGTGTGCTCTTACAATTTAGTTGGCCAACTTTATTTAATTGGTTACACGCCGCAGACTTAACCGATTTAGTCGGTGCCAGTATTGCCAGCGCGGTGCATGTGCGTGAAAAACCCTTTTAATTGCTCTATTAATAAAAAGAAGACGAAAACAAAAGAGAACATTTTGGGTGCATCCCATATTAAGTAACAGATTACAATATGGGAAGCATCATACATTGCATTATTAACTCAGATATTACCCTGACAAATTGTTTCAAGTCTTTTTTGTACAACGCTGGCCTTTTTTGAACTTCCTCTATGAGCTCTTCTACTTTTACGTTTGCAACAAGTGATCGGGAGACAGACATCGTACCCGTCGACGAAGATGCGAGCGTGGGGGAAATCACACGCACGCGTGTGGTCATCTTGAATCTTGCCGTGCAACTGTCCAACTAAGTTGGATAGTGTGCGAACTTGTATAGGATAACCGTGCTAACAAGCAGTTGGCCGATAGTTGGACAACTTTTTAATCGGAAGGGAATCGTGATTCTGATACGATCGGTGTCCAGTTAATTAGTTGGACGATTTAGTTGGAGACGATGTGCGGGCTAGCATAAGTAACTACGCCTAATACACCTACTTACGATTTAGTCGGCCAACTTACAATTGTATGTCTGCGGCTGCTCTTAGAGATCATTTTGCTTCAAGTGCGGGCAACCGGACGGCAATGTCAAAGGGCGCAATTACTCGCCTATGACAGACGCACAGGTGCCGCGCCGCGCGCCCTTTTCAAATGAACTTACACTCTATTGACTTAGAGATCATTTTGCTACCGGGCGGCAATGTGTCAAACGCACATACATACACTGTCTTTGGATTAGAGATTTAGCCGCGCGCATGTTGTATTAAATAAAATTGTTATTTGTGTAGTGTAGTAATGCGGTATGGCAAGCGCCGAAAGCGTAATAAAAGTAAAAAAAATATTATTGTTAACGACTATTCTTTTTTTGCTTGCGCATGCATATTTGTCGTAAGTAACAAGTATATAAAACTGTGCAATGGCGTTAAGTTCAATGAAATATCCAAAAATTCAGCGCTCGACAGGCGCCCCCGGGTGCACCGCACCCCTTGCACCCCCTGGTAAAGACGGCCCTGTGTGACATGATGACACCAATTGCTAGATGCCGAGATGATTCAAATAAAAAAAATAAGCATTATTTATAAATTTATTGCCAATACACACGCGTGCTCGATCTCAATAAAAATCACTCAGTTAAAAAAATGGACAGATTATTCACGAGTTAAAATACTACTACATTAGTAATCACATATTTATCATCATTTGATATTCAGAATACTACGAAAATTTTCTACAATTTATAAGACCCAGTTTCAAACTAGGCAATATACACATTTTTTTGCAAATTACAACCAGAAAGGCAGGATCAATTTTGTTTTAACAGATCACAAAAATATTCATCCTGCGTTGCCTATAAGGTTAGATGTATACGTACGGTTTCCTGATTAAGTATTCTTATTAGGAATTCAAGATTCTATAAACTTGAATGCGCCGCAAAATTAGATAATGTTCAACTAGGTGTACACGTGTTCAATATTGCCGAATGGAAAAACCTGGCATTAGTTTCGATTTAAGAAATCGGCACTAGTCATGCGGTATTCCGAATCTGAATTCCTATTAAGGAAACAGTATCGTGTGCGTTAAAAACAATCATGGATTCCCATGATATATTTTCAGTGAAACATTTTGATTTTTTCAATAAAGATTTTCTTAGATGCTGCGTTGTTGTGAAAATATGTCCCTGCGAGGTATTAATAGTATTATACCCTATAACTCGAAATTCAAATAGCAAATTCCGTAAGTCGTTAATAAAATATAATGAATTCTTGGAATTTTCTGAATCATAGTAATAAAATCTAAAAGGAATGTTCAGAGTTTTGTAATCTATTGTTTGTGCGCATGGAATGAATGAATACATTAATTCAACTTTTCAAGCAATTTAAAAACAATGAATTCCTCCCTATCTCGAAAGTTGTTAATTCGAATAATCGAGACAACGCTGTATGAGCAATAGGGAACACTGAGAAATTTATGTGCATGAAACATTACATTAATATTATGCCATTTTAATCCAATATATTTGTAATAAATAAAACCAAATGATGAAACAATATTTAAGCTATTGCAGAGTTTGTAACAACTCAACCATGAAATCAATTTTTGCTACCCAAATTATTAAAATATATACAAAGTAGTGCAATTATGTAAATGAATGGGTAAATGTTTTCACATCAAATTCGGATTTTGATAAATTTACCTACCCATCAAACAACATATACAAACTGTAAAAATCATGATTTTCAAACAAAGAGATGGTCTAATTAGCGGATGTCTAAGCAGGGCTTGTCAAGATCTATCATATTTCATATGTAACTAATTCTGTAAATTATTTGTTGTAATGAGAAATTAATAGTAAATAGAGAGAAAAAGCTCCTCTCTCGGAACTTTTTCTATACTTAACCAATTAAGTTTAGTGCAATTTTTATTAGTAGTAGGAAACTGTAAAACTCACAAATTATTTTTAATTAGTGAATCAACCAATCCTTATGGATTGGTTGATTCACACAATTCAAAAATATTCTCATTTACATAATATTCTCATTTACATGAGAATATTTTTTATACTATACACTTAAACAATAATTTAACTATAAATAAGGTGCATCACACATGATCTCAAAGCTGTAGGATATTTTATGCTATCAAATTAAATAATAAATCAAAGTTCTGCCTTCTCAGATTTGCTCTTCTTCTCAAACAACTGGAATGATTGAAGAATGTTAATTCTTATACCTAGTTCATTCTTTTTCTCCTCTGATACTTTACTCGTAAGTATTTTCTTTACTCTTTCATTTTCTGACTGTACAAAATCATCACCTTTTTCTAAAATCTTTTGCATAATAGTCTTGTAAATTTTTCCATAAGCGCTGTCCTGAAATAGAAATATTTCTCTTTATATTTTGTTACACTTGTTTTGCCATATTTATCCCCGAAGCGGTAGGCAATATCAATGATAATATGAATTCAATTTGAACAATGGTTAACTAATAGTTTAGTAGTAAACCAAACTAATATTGGTATAGCAAATTTATGTAAATATGTAGTAGATGGCGTAAATAATAAGCAATAAGTTGCTAAATTGGACTGCTGTATATTAAATTGGTAAGTGATAACACAGTTTCCCAAACAATGGTGGTAGAAAACATTGCTTGTTAGCCAGTCTTATTTTGTCAACTTGTTTATTATCACTTAAAAAATAATCTGATACATCAAAGTTGTTCTCTTTCTCATTTTGAGTCAGTTATATCAACACTTGATGCAGATATACATATCATTTGACTGTACAGATAAGTGTTGTGGTCAAGATACTGTACTTGGCATACCAATCCTGGGTTTAATTCCCATGCAGGACAACACTTTAGGCAATCTACAAATTGTTATGAGTCTGGGTGGAATTTATGTCTGTTAATTTGTATGTCTGTAAAGTCCCTGCAGTACAAGCATTATTTCCTTAATTATAAAAAAAAGATGAAGAACTGGTCACAATCGCACCATGTCATCATGAGTGGAAAGTGAGAGAATGGATTTAGTCGTAGTATAAAACTCAAAAAGAAAACCAATTTCGGTTTCAATATGACGAATCGTGAATAAACTTGAATTCTGATTTAAAATTTGAATTGATTAAATAGTAATAAATTAAAATACTGCTCTCTACTACACATACTTCATAATAAACACAAGCGATACATAGAATTTTCGAGAGAAAGGTTATATATTATAATATTGTCACATACCTTGGCAGACAGTTTATTTTGTTGATCTTCTGCTTTCTTTAATATTTTCTTTCTGTCATCTTTTTTGGCTTTTATGAATTCGATTGCAAGTTTGTCTAATTCCTTCACGCAGCCCGGCAAACTTAAATATAAGCCGGTATTTTCTCGAATAAAACGACGTAATTCGTCACTTGTAAATCCTTTGGATTCATCAAATGATAACGGTTCTTTCTTGCCTTTAATGAATAGCTTCACCACAGGGAAATTGTCTTTTGTAGCTCCATACTTTTTTGCAAGAGCTTCGTTGTCTTTTTCACCGTAATCTTTAACGCCGACTTCGGCAATCAAAAGTTCGTCCACGTCTTTAGCATCTTTTGCAAGCGCCACGAAGGCTTCGTGTTTGTCACCATATGGAAATGCCACATCGAATTTAACGAGAGAAACTTCGAATTTATTTGTTATCTTATCAAAAGACAATTCATCTAATTCAATGGAACCGCTGGAGCCCGTCGCTTGATACGAAAACGGTAAGCATAAAATGATATTGAAAATTATGAAATACAGCTGCATTTTTAGGATATAATTAAACTAATTATTCAGAATGTTGCGCTATGGTACTACGTACGTCTGTTTCACAGTTAAAAATGAATTTAGTGGCGGAAATTGTTCATGTTATCACTTCAGCATTACACTGTAACACCGGCTGTTGACAGGTTTGTTTTCTTATACAAAACAAAACAACATCAATATTTACATTCCGTTTACTAATGCATATATAATTTTTTTAATCAATACCTTCAAACTAACTGATATTAAAATCCTGATATGATTTAATTTAAGACGTCCTTGTATGTTTTATGCATGATTTTAAATTTACAATCCTTCTTGATGGCTATTCTAAAACGTAGAGTCATTGACAAATTTGACAAGACATTAAAAATGGAACGTCTTTTTACTGTCAGCTGCTGCATATTTTTAAGCTGATCGTGGCTCCCGTGGGCTATCGTGATTGGTCAATTAAAAGCTAATATTTTGTTTTCTGTTACAAAACTTTACTTTGACTTATGGCGGGAACGTTAACATGTGGCATGCATGCCCATAATCTGTATTCGACATTTTATCATTAAATTTTACTGTGTAATAGTTTTATTTCTCCTACATGTAATTCACAACGTTTATTATCAAGCCTCAACCAATTCATGATAGTTAATTTTACGTTGTATAAAATATAATTGGGCTTAGAATAACGTAACGACGTATAGAAGGTAAGTTCGCACACAAAAAATGAAGCATTTCAATTGGAACCTAATGGAGCTTACGCCGGAAACGTTCCGTAATGTACAAGGTCACTGTACTGCACGTACGTACGCAACTCTTAAAAAATAAATAGGTAATTATGACGCTTTGTCTATTCAAATGGTGTCACATCACAATTGAAAAACAGAAAAAGGTTTTTAACATTACTTTTAAAAGTATTTCGAAGATTCGTGTTACCTAATAAAAACAAAATTTGATTTCATAATTTGTGTAGTGGTGTGCGTGTGTACGTATGTAATCGCCCGCGCGCTTGTAGTATTTTTGGTTTCATGTTGGCCAAGAAACGTATTTTTTTTTTGATATCATCGTATTTCTTGGGGTACACGAGCACTAGGAAAGGATTTTTGGAAAATGACCCCTTAAGGGGGTGAAAAGCATATAGCCTTTCACGTCTAAACTACTTAACCGATTTTGATAAAATTTGGTACAAAGATGGACTAAAGCTTGAGAAAGGACATAGGCTATTTTTTATCGCGAAAAAATGCGTGTAAGGGGTTGAAATAGGGGAACGTATTTTTTTTACATCGACTTATTTCTTGGAGTACACGAGCACTAGCAAAAGATTTTTGGAAAATCACCCCCTTTTTTTTTTTTGGGGAGTGGATTGCCTTCGGCGCGCTCCTCGCACCACTCTGTCCGGGGCGACAGAGGGGCGTAAGCACGCACACCCGCACGTGCACGTCGCCTTCGTCGTTGGGCCGACCACCGGAGCAGGGTTACTTGTCATCAGTGGTCGGCCCGACGGAATACCCCCTATTTGTGGTACCCTCCCACCCACCGACGTCCCATCCGAGGACGTCGGTTTTTCTTTACGCGGTCGGCCTCTCAGCGGGTGACGGACTAATTCCCCGATCACGTCACCCGCGGCCTCGGCTAGGGCGGCATGAGGCGCAGGTATTCGCGCCTACGCCGCCCCAGTCGTCGGCGGCGGATCGCCTCATCGAGGCTGCGCTCCTCGCGCAGGCGATCCCCCGCCTCCTTCTGCGAGATCACTGCCTCGCAGAAGGCTGCGACCGCGTCCCAATTCCCGACGCTGCTGACCATCGCTCTGGCGATAGTCGGCAGCGTTAGGTCGGCACCGATGATTGCGATAAGTTCACGGTGCTGCGCTGCCCAACCGGCGCAGGCCTCGAGAGTATGCTGCGCCGTGTCCTCGTCGCAATCGCAGTGGTGGCAGGACGGTGTACTCTCCCTCCTAACGACCTTGTGCAGGTATTTGGCGAAGCACCCATGCCCCGTCAACACCTGTACTAGTCGGAAGGAGAGCACTCCGTGCCGCCTTTCCAACCACTTCATCAGCACCGGTCGGAAGGCCTCCACGATTCGCACCCCAAACCGAGGCTTCTCCAGCCGGACTGCCCAACGGGCAATTGACGTCTCAGCGGGCGTCGACGCGCCAGGCGGTGAGCTTCCTCAACGAGACCACACCGCCCTCCGCTCGCACCCCTGTCACAAAATCACCCCTTAAGGGGGGTGAAAAGCGTATAAACGAAACTATTGGGGCTAGAAACGTAAAATGTTGTATGCAATTCTCTTACTTTTGTTGTAAGTAAGCTCTAAGAAATTATTTTATTAAATTCAACTCCTAAAGGGGCGCAAAATATATAGCCGAAATCATTAGGCTTAGAAACATGAAATTTTGTATAAAGTTGCCTTTCTTGAGGAAAGTGCTCACTAAAAAAGAGCTCTTTTGCAATTTTAGCTCTAAGGGGGTGAAAAGCGTTCAATCGAAATCACTGAGCCTAGGAAGGGTCATTTTAGTACACGGTCGGCTTTCTTGGATTACCCCAAGATATTCTTAGTGCTCACTTACCAAGCACTATGAAAAAAATTTTGGCAATCTCACCCCTTTTTTTTGTGGGTTGGCTGCGGTCGGCGCGCCTCCGCACCACTCCGTCCGGGGCGACAGAGGGGCTTAAGCACGCAACTCCCGCAACCCACCCGAAAACCACCTTGCCTTCGTCGTTGGGCCGACCACCGGAGTAGGTTTACTTGTCGTCAGTGGTCAGCCCGACGGAATACCCCCTACGTGGGGTACCCTCCCATCGACCGACGTCTCCCTCTCGGGGAGGATGTCGGTCTTTCCTCACGCGGTCGGCCTCTCGGCGGGTGACGGACTAATACCCGGTCACGTCACCCGCGACCTCGGCTAGGGCGGCATGAGGCGCAAGTAGTTGCGCCTGCGCCGACCCATTCGCCGGCGGCGGATCTCCTCATCGAGGCTGTGCTCCTCGCGCAGGCGATCCGCCGCCTCCTTCTGCGAGATCACTGTCTCGCTGAAGGCTGCGACCGCGTCCCAATGCCCGATGCTGTCGACCATCGCCCTAGTGATGGCCGGCAGCGTCAGGTCGGCACCGATGATTGCGACGAGTTCACGGCGCTGCGTGGCCCAAGCGGCGCAGGCATCGAGCGTATGCGTCGCCGTGTCCTCGTCGCAATCGCAGTGGTGGCAGGACGGTGTACTCTCCCTCCTTACGACCTTGTGCAGGTATTTGGCGAAGCTCCCATGTCCCGTCAACACCTGCACTAGTCGGAAGGAGAGCACCCCGTGCCGCCTTTCCAACCACTGCATCAGCACCGGCTGGAAGGCCTCCACGGTTCGCAACCCGGACCGAGGCCTCTCCAGCCGGACTGCCCAACGGGCAATGACGTCTCGGCGAGCGTTGACGCGCCAGGCGGTGAGCTCCCTCAAGGAAACAACAACGCCCTCCCCGCGCACCCCCGACACCCGCCGATGCAACTCGGCGAGCATTTCCGCCTCGGCAATCTCACCCCTAAGGGGATGAAAAATAACCTAAAATAATGATCCTAAGAACGTAAAAGTTCTGTTTTGGGATAAGCGAGGTCTAACAAAGAATTTTTGGAAATTCAACCCCTTTTTTTTTTTTTTTTTTTTTTTTTTTTTTGTGGGTGGGCCGCTGTCGGCGCGCCTCCGCACCACTCCGTCCGGGGCGACAGAGGGGCTTAAGCACGCAACTCCCGCAACCCACCCGAAAACCACCTCGCCTTCGTCATTGGGCCGAGCACCGGAGCAGGTTTACTTGTCGTCAGTGGTCGGCCCGACGGAATACCCCCTACGCGGGGTACCCTCCCATCGACCGACGTCCCCCCCTCGGGGAGGACGTCGGTCTTTCCTCACGCGGTCGGCCTCTCGGCGGGGAAATTCAACCCCTAAGAGAGTGAAAGCGTATAGCCAAAGATACTGGGCCTAAGAATGTGAAGTTTTGTATACCGATCGGTTATTTGGGGTAAGCACGCACTAAGAAACAAATTTGGGCCGCCCCAAAAGGGTAAAACGCATATAGTCGAAGACAAACAGCCAATGATATATCATCATTATTTTGCTCTTATTCTTATTACTTTGGATCGACGCAATATGTAGGTACTCTTCTGTCATCGTAGATATATTGCAAAGGTTCTAGCAACATTTTATGACCGGCTGCCTAGCGGACGACATTGTTGGCCAGACGGCATCACCAATTGGTCCAGGTCGATGTAAATCTTTGTCTTAGTAGTATTTTGCGACACCCACGAACAATAAGAACATGGTAATATTTCTAGCAGCTACCAGACAGTAAGTTACAATCAAGATATTATTAATTTTCTATCTCTACAAATAAATAAATTTAAAGCGTCTGTTTGTCTATCAAAATAATAGGCTTTATTTATGTTCACACAATTATTTGCACGATACTATACCTAAAAATGCTCCAAATTTTTTTGTCTGTCTGTCTATTCGTTACAGGTAATCTTCAAAACGGCTAGACCGATATTGATTATATTTTACTATCAGGTCTATCAGGTATACCAGACGTACATAAGGAATAACTTAGGCTATATTTTATCCCGGTGTGGCTGGAGCAACCTTGAGAATTTAGTCGCTTTTAAAATTATTTCACTAATAGAAAGCAATTTTTAAGCGAGTAACATATTTAAGCTATTTTTATCCCGATATTCCTACGGGACCGGGTACAATGCCGGTGAAATCGTGGGAATTTAATGGTTTTAAAAAATTAATTCGCTAATGAAAAGCTATATTATCAGTGAATAACATATAAAGGCTATTTTCATCCCAGTATTTGCCCGTGAACGAGAACTAAAGCTACCTATGTTATCAGCGAGTAACATAGGCAATTTTTATCTCGGATATTTCTGGGATTTCATTGTTTTTTTTTTTCACTCATGTAAATTTATAATATCAGCGAGTAACATAGGCATTTTTTATCTCGGCATTGTCATATGAATGGGGTCTACTACGTGGGTGAAACTCACCGGGTTGAGAGCCTTCCGCTCGCCCATTGCCCGCGTTAAGCTGTCAAGGTCATCTGCGACCAACAGCTAAATACACACAAAAAAAAAAAAGTGGGTGAAACTGCGGATGTTTGATTGATATAATTTTTTTTTCTCCAATAGAAAGCTACGTTATCAGGGACTAAGGAAAGGCATATATATCATCGTATTTGCACGGAAATCTGAACTACAGGGCTGGCAGTAATATTCAAATGTGAAAGTTTGTGAAGATATTTAGATGTTTTTTACTCAATCACGCGTAAACTGTTGAGCAGATTTGGATGAAAATTGACATGTAGATAGAGTATTTTTTAAATTAAGAAGTATAATACTTTTTATGTCGATAATATGCTTTGCGATAATAGTTCAATATGCAAGTAAATTTTTACACGGGCGAAGTCGCGGGCAAAAGCTAGTTGCCAAATAAAATTCTGATCAACGTCGTATGAATTATTATGCCCATAGCTAAGGCCCATAGATATTATGCCGATTGCTCTTTCACTGAGAAGGAAGATCGTGCTCAAACTTTAGATGAGATGCATACCTACAGTTCTTATTAAAATAATAATACAGCCAATTCGAACAAAAAAGCAACGAGAGTGTGTTTATGGACAATAAAAATAATAAAAACGTATAGAATTTCATAACTTTGAATTACGTGAACGTTTCAAATAATTTCTGTGTCGATCGGTAAAATTTCTCATAAAGAGTATGTATTTGAAGTCTGGTATAAATTATTTATTTTTTTCAATGTGGGTGCATGCATTTGAGAGTTCAAACGAACATGTATACAAAGAAGGATCAGTTCTACAATCATCAGATGAATGCCCGCAATCTGGATGGGAATGTCAAGTATCATTGGAGGGCGATAATAAGTTATCAAACGCGGTGTCTAATGAAAATGATACAGGCAATGAAAGTCAAATAACAACAAGTGATTCACAGGGATTCGAAAGTAATAAAAATATATCCGAAAATGAATCCCAATTGACAGAAATTGAAAAAAGTGAATATAATTTAGAAGAAACATCTTTAGAAGGTGATTTTAAACAAATTATGCTGCGGGGTAATTACGAATACTACCAACCCTTACATTGCTCGTGGGTGTCATAAAAGACGAATAAGAATTTCACATCTATCTGGACCAATGAATCACATTTGATGGCAATCTGCTTAACAATTACATTACTGTCGTAGATGTCAGGCAGATGGCGGCCATGAAACTATCGTCAAAAAATTTTAATATGTACGATTGCTTAGTTCGTCGAACCCAAGTAATTGGAATAAGAGCAGGATGATGATGATTTTAAACAAATCGAGAGCTATTTAAGATCTTAAAAAATACACTAAATAAATGATGCTATGGGCAATAGCTACAGTTACAATTTACAAGGTTTTTCTTAGAAACCAGTGCTGATTTACGACACGGAAACGTGGTTCCTAAATGTAGGCCTCATAACCAAGCTCAAAGTCGCTTAGCGTGTTATGGAGCGGGCTATGCTCGGGATTACTCTGCAACATAGAATCTGAAATACGGCAATCGGCAGAAGAACGGGTGTAACCGACATAGCACGAAGAATTAGCACGCTGAAGTGGCAACCGCTGGGGAATAAAGGTTCTCGAGTGGCGACCATGTATCGGACGACGCAGTGTAGGACGACGTCCCCCCACTAGGGGGACCGACGATCTGATGAAAGCTGGTAGGCGTCGTTGGATGCAGGCGGCACAGGACTGTACTTTGTGGCATAATATGAGGGAGGCCTACGTGATACGTCCAGCAGTGGACGGCGATAGGCTGAAATGTGAAAATGATGATGATGATTATGAGAAACATGTTTATGTAATAAACGTTTTATTTTGGCAGTTGTTAGCATAGCGTTGACTGACTGACTGATAACAGGACATACACCATCCGGTGATAAAAATAGACATTTCAATTAAAAATTACTAGTGACGATCATTCATTTTGGTATGAGTGATTACGTGGACGTTAATGCCTTAACTTACTTTATATTACGCTTAAATTTCTGCTTTCAATCGTCTATCTAATTGTGTTGACTTAATAGGTTAACATTTGAGTTTTAATTCTATCATCATCATCATCATCATCTCAGCCCATATATGTCCCACTGTTGGGCTCGGGCCTCCTCCATAATGGAAGGGTAATTGACCTACTATACCACGCTGGTCAGACGTGTTGATATAGGGTTTTATTTCAAGTTTTCCTTCTCTCGCATAGATGTTATATGCGTTTTATATCCCTTAGTCGTCTCGTACGATCACCCACGGGTAAGATAGGGGGTGGTGAATTGTATTCTTACTCCGTCACCACACGGAATTAATTCTATGCGGTGCATGTAAAAACCTTTCCGTGACTCTTTCCCTTTTCTGTTTTCTTTATGGTAGGCTACGGTCAGGACGTATCGCCAATTCTGTCCGGGGCGAAGAATAGGCCTTCGCCCCGGACAGAATTGGCGAAGGCCTCCGAATCGGCGATATGTCCCATAACCTATCGTGTTCCCTCCAATTGCCATTAGGCCGATCATTAGCATTGAATACTTGGCATCCGGAGGATTACTTTTTCGGTCCCCTTCGATGCCTAATAACCAAATAGTATTGCCGGGGCGTCGTACTCATGAGGTTGGCCTCTCAGCGGGTGTTCGTCTAATCGCCGATCCGTGAATTCACCCTAACTGAAAGACAGATTAACTGTGTGGTTTTTAGTTTTTATTGATACTACACACAACCTGCGCTGCGCCCAGCATGGCACATTTTACCACATGAAAAAAAATGGGTTTATTTCAAATTAGTCTCATTCTCTGATCCTCCCGCTAGGCTAGTCATGGATATCAAAGAATCGGTACCAGTGGTCGACCCTCTGGCGGGGAGGAAGGTATACGGTGAAATATGGAGCCACACGCCGACCTTTCGTCGCCTCGGACGAAACCGACGGTAAATGTTCAGACCACACCTTAACAAAAAATAACTCTAATGGTGGTTACGACGCCTTTAACTATACCTGTATAAAGTAATGATAAGGCAATGTATTCTTAATCTCAGTGTATTCTTGTTTAGTAATAGACACTATATCGCCGACGCATAGACAATAACTCAAAATTATCATTAAAGACTTAAGTAATGACTGCTTCTGCAAATAGATAACATGCTATATTAATTACTATTTTTTAGTACCAATGGTTTATTAATATCCATTCCAGATACAAAGTTATTAAATCCAAAGGAGGGTCTCCTGAAGATAAGGGAAAATTATTCTATATTATTGTGGCCAGAGGCCATTGTTCCGTATTATATAGACGATAAGTCTTATGGTAAGTTATCTTATTCTAAGCGACAAACGATTCAATGAACCATCTAACGATTAGTGGTTAATGCCATACGTGTCTTAATGACATTATTGGTGCCGTTGGGCTTATACTACATTATAAAAGCGCATCACTAGGCTCAAAAGTGGGTACAAAATTGGCTGAGCAACGTTACAGATTGAAATAAAATGAAATATTTTACAATGTTTAAAAGGGCAGCTCGTTACCTATCCAATCAAGTGTAACAAGAAGTAAAATTTGATCCATTCATTCAGCCAAGGATATGCCTACCCGAAGTAGAATAGTGACTAAATTGCCACTTTTGGTGAGTTCGCGATCATAGTTATTGTAATAAGTTTCTTATGAGACCGTTGGTCTCATTACTCCCGTGATATTTTAACTAATTTTATCCACAGGAGGATTTACAGAAGAAATCCTAATTCATAGGTCTTTCCGGATAGTGTGAAGCGTAAGCTCGGATTAGCTCGAGAACAGAATTATAGCTAGTCATCGACAAAAACATCGATTTTAATATGATTTTGCGGACGTGCAGTTTCTGATCTAGATATAGATACTAGAATAACATTATTATCGGTTTCAGATACGGTTATGGATATAAATTTATTTCGGATTATTCAATAGTTTTGGTCACTTATATTAAATTTTGAGGCAATTGTAAAAGCAATATACAAAGTGACGATTTGACTTTATCTGTAGGCTTTGGTAGATACTACAAAGCAAAGAGTCTCCTTAAAACTCTACTTCGATTCGAAGTATGCGCTACTTTTATATCGGAATCGGTTATGGTCAAATATATTTTCATTTCGGATATACGGTAGTTTCGGTAACGGTTACGGAGCTGCGTAACATCCCTCATATGAATGTTCGGTGCAATTTAATGATGGTGTCACTGTCATTAGTTTTAAAAATAGCACCCCTGTTGCCTGCATTGTTTAAATCGTACACCTTAATGTAGATATAAACATTCAAAGACTAGGTATATGAGTCAAGTTAGAATAGGACTTTATATGCATATTACATTCCTTAGTTGTCTTTTACGACATAGGTAAGATGGCAGTGGTGAAATGTAACCTTTCTCCATCACCACACGGAAGATAGTAGTAATATATTTTGAAAAAAAAATTAAGAAATCATTTTCTTCTTAGATGACATAATAAATAGTCGGATACGCAAGGCGATGGATACTATTCAAAATGCTTCATGCGTTCTCTTTAGGGAACTTGATGAACCAAAATATGGATCCAGTAGAGAGCCTTGGTTACACTTAACTAATCCCCAAAAGGAGAAAGACTGTATTCACGACACACAGATCAACACTTCTGGAGAAACTGTAAGATATCATAAATACTTTTTGTTTATCAAGACCTCTCTCTGATGCTGCCATTTTAGTTTATCATTATCATCTTAGCTCATATACGTCCCACTGTTGGGCTCGGGTCTCCTCCACTATGGGAGGGAATTTGACCTACTACTATACCACGCTGCTAAGACATGTTGGTATAGGGCTTTTTTTCGAGTTTTCCTTCTCTTGCATAGACATTTTAGGCACATTATATCCCTTTCCGTGTGGTGACGGAGTAAGAATACAATTCACCACTCCCTCTCTTGCTCGTGGGTGTTGTAAAAGACGTATAAGGTATGTAATATGCATAATAAGTATAACATTTATGCAAGAGAAGGAGAACTCGTAACAAAACCCTATTCCAACACGTCTGACCAATGTGGTGTAGTAGGTCAATTTCCCTTCGATAATAGATGAGGCCCAAGCCCAACAGTGGGACATATATGGGCCGAGACGAGAAATCCCTTAGTAGTCTTTTACAACATTCATGGGCAAGAAAGAGCGTGGTGAATTATATTTTTATTACCACACGAAAACTTAGCTCTTTTTTAGTTTATAAGTTGGTTAATAAGGTTTTTGTTAGGAAGTCATCAAATCTTATCCCACCTCTTTAGGGTCGACGCAATATGGGCTTTATTGCCGTCGTATATATTGCGAAAGTATTAGCAATAGTTCTATGATTGGTCGTCTCCCTGACGCCAACTCTCTTTGAAAGTGTAATTGTTTAGTCCGTCACCCGCAGAGAGGCTGACTGCGCGACGGCGACTGCCATCCTGGGACAGGCACGTCGAGAGGCGAGGGTACCCGAAAGGGTATTCTGTTGGGTCAACCACTGAGGATAAGGAACTGCACTGGTGTGGTTACGGGTGGTTTATGATTATGGGCCTATGCGCTGTCCTTTCATCCCATCCATAATAAAAGGAATATAATTGTTGATATGGCATCAGATGTAGTTGATCCAGGTCGATGTAAAGTTCTTGTTGACCTTTCACGAGTTCACGACACCCACGAGCAGTGTAAGGGTTGGTTTCTACCATCCATACCAGTTGTAAGTGCCACCGCACAGCATGTTAAGCTAAGGTAAGGCAAACTATAATAAAGTATTAGACGAGTATGTGGTTTTTTTTGGGGGTGTGTCATGGTCAGCTCACTCGCCCCCCGGCTCCGTCAGGGTCGACAGAGAGGCACCGCGCGGCCCCATGACCTACCCGTGGCACGTCGCCCTCGTCGTTGGGCCGACCACCGGTGCAGAGTTCCTAGTCTTCAATTGTCGGCTTGACGGCATACTGCGATCGCGGGGTACCCTCTCCTCACGACGTCTACTCTCGGGGACGTCGGTCGCCGTCGCGCGGTCGGCCTCTCGAAGGGCAATATGAATATATAGTTCGAGTGACCTCGGTGCTAAAAACTCCTAAGTACTTACGGTTAAAAAAAGTTTTTCCGTGTTGTGACAGATTAACCTTCGTATTTACCGGACATGGGGTCTTCGGTAAGTACCTGCATAAATTTGGAAGAGAAGAGGCCCCAGGATGCCATGAGTGTGGCGCGCTAATCGACGATGCGCGCCACACACTGGCAGTATGCCCCGCCTGGGGGCCTCAGCGCCACGTCCTGTCAACGGAGATAGGAACAACGGACCTGTCGTTGCCGTCCATCATCTCCAAGATGCTCGGCAGCGACAGCTGTTGGTCGTCGATGGCCTCCTTCTGTGAGGCTGTCATGACAAGGAAGGAGGCCGCGGAGCGTGCCCGCGAGGCGCTTGCGTACGCTGACTCGCTCCGCCGGCGGCGACCAGGGAGGAGGAGACGCCGTTATGCGCTTCTTCTCCCACCGCCCTGAATGATGACAGGACGTGGCCAGACGGCCAAGCGTTGGGGTGTCGGGGATAGAATGTCATCAGATGATCTCTCTGGCACACCGTAAAAGCGCGGAAGGGGCCGCTGTGGTTTTAGTGGGTATTTCGGTCATATTTGTGGCCGGCGAGTCCCACACACACTCCCGTCTGTAACCGGCGGGGGACTAGTGTGCGTAAATGCATTTCCACAGCGTGAACAAAAAAAAAAAAGATTAACTTTCGTATACTCGCGCGTCAAAACGTTACATATATACTCGCGCACGGTGCCTCAGACCGAAAGTTGAACTTGTCTGTATGTTTGTACTTTTATGATTATTAAGTAACATTATTTTTCCCCTAAGAACAGGTTATAATTAAATAAAAAAACTAAAAGAAATGTTTAGCACTTTAACTTTATTTGGTAGACATGGTCTTTTAAACCAACTTCTTAAAAATAACAAAATTTTTAGGACTCTAAGTTAAACATCATAATGAAACTTTTTATTGTGTTACCTCCAAAACTACTATGCAAAATAATTAAAAGAGTAACAAAACTAATAAAATAGCATAAAATAGTATCAAAATACATTATTACCTAATGGTAATTTTAAAATCAAAATTAACACAAGTTACATTTCGTCGAGATCCACTTATTACGCTATAAAGTCGCTTGACTAGTGTCTGAGACCTGGTATCGACTTATAAGTCCCTTCATGTTGTTGTTCTATATAAACTTTTGACATATACATCATTTTTGCATCGCCTCACTGTCACCGCTATCTTCATAATTAGAATTGGAATATTCACCCAGCTAACAGCGCTCTTATTCTACCTCGTTCATTGTGGTGACAAAAATGACTGAAAATAATTGAAAATGGTCTAAATTAATGTCAAACATTATATTGAATAGATATTATATACCACTAAAATTAATTAATGTATTTAATTCAATAATATTCTAAAATAAGAAAAAATCTGACTTACCTAAAATGGTGACACGTATACTCGCGTCGGTTTCATGGACCGAAACCTGTAAAAAAAGTGCCACTTCTATACGACACCAGCGCTTGCGCCGCATTAAACAATGACGAAAAACAAATGAAGAAGCTACTAAAAACCACAAAGTCGCAGTGTTGATATTTTTTTAGAAAATAACGTTTTAATGGTTTGTCAGTCTGAGAGACCAACGCGCGAGTACACGAAGGTTAAGAACATAAATCAGCACCACCTTCCTTGCCCGAGTAAAAGACGATTAAGGGATTACTGAGATTAACATAGAGAGAACTTCGTTTGCATAGAGCAAACGAAGAAAAATACTACATAAAACCTAAGGTCAACTAAAGTGGTGTACTAAAGTCGTAATATGTCTCCCATTGTAGAGGAGGCTCGAGCCCAGCTGTGGGACGTAAATGGCAGAAACGCCTCAAATTTTTACAAGCTACAGCTTGTATATATCACTCCAGACAAGACTTGCAAACTATTAAACATAAGCTCGCTTTCGTACCTCAGAGATCGCACATCAATAGAATATAAAATGTAGTGTTTATATGCGTAGTCTAGAAGGAGTTAGCAGAGGAATAAAAATCCTTTACAGATTCTGTATTGCTCATGTGTAAAATTTGTTGGCAGGTCTTGACCCTTGGATTCGACTGTATGCGAGAGCGTGATGTAATTCACGTACTGATGCATGCCCTCGGCTTCAAAGATGAAGTGACGCATCCACAGCGGGATCGCTACGTTAGAATTTTATGGCAGAATATTCAACCGCGTGAGAATAACTATAATCAATTCTTATTAGGGTTCTGTCCCGGGCTCTCCTTCTATCACAGCAAATTTACTCCAAATCTATTAGATTTATTTAATTGAAATTGAGTACATATAGGGTTGTGAAAAAAAATCGATTTTTATATTAATCGATTATTTTTTTGTAATAATCGATTTTAATAATCGATTATCTAAATAATAAAAAATAGATTTTTTATATTAAAATTATTCGATTATTTTAGCATTTGCTTTTTGTTTAAAATAAAATCACTGCCAGATTTCCTAAAAAAAGTTCATCAATGTGTTTCATACTATATTAGAAAATAAATCTCACAATTCCTAAAAAAAAGTCATCATAATCATGTTGGGAGGAAAAGTCGATTCTAAAATAATCGATTCATTATTTTTAATTGATCGATTATTTTATAATCGAACCGAAAACGAATAATAAATAATAAAATAATCGATTAATTATTTTTAATTAATCGATTATTTTATAATCGATTTATTTTAAAGAAAATAATCGATTATTTATTAATCGACTTTTTCCCTCCAAGTCACATCCCTAGGTACATACATTTCTGTGACCCAGATATGGATGTATCACTCTCGTCATCATTTCGGCTCATATACGTCCCGTTGCTGGACTCGAGCCTATTCCATAATAGGAGGACATTAACCTTGCTAAACCATGCTAATCAGACAGGTTAGTATATGGTTTTGTTTCGAGTTTACCATCTCTTGCATAGATGTCATATGCGCAATATATCCCTTAGTCATCTTTTACGACACCCACGGGTATGGGAGGGTGGTGAATTGTATTCTTACTCCGTCACCATATGGATATGGATGTATAACCTAATTAAATGAATTTTAAACATGAGGTCATTTTAATGGAACAAGTTAGACTAGATTTCTCGTGTGGTGGCCTGATAAGAATACAATTGTCATCATGTCTTACTTGCTCGCAAGAGTCGTAGAAATCTCCTGAGATCTCATCAAGGAGAATGAGAGCAGCCGTCTCCTGCAAACTTATAACATCTACTGAGATCGCCAACCCTTCTGCCGAGCGTGGTGATAATAACATAGCACCCACAAAAATATAGATGCAATAAAACGGATCTTCTAGAGTGGTATTCTCGTGGGGCGGCCTATATTCAACTGCGGACGTCTACAAGCTGATGCATAGATGAAGATAGGACTTAGCCTTTCAAGAGGACTAATGACAATGTTTGTATTTCAGTGACAAGGCTCAGTGAGGCTAGCACACAGTGTAAATGAGGACCAAACTATTTTATATGTCTTGTTCTATCTGAAGGATTTTAAGTGATGTCATAGAAACCTTTAGTTATTCTACCCTATGTCCAATCACTCGCATCGAGTGTTAAAGTTTGAATCGAAGTTTTCGATTCTTCTGCCAGATAATTCCTTTTACGATCCTCTAATAGTTCTTCTGAGTCTGGGGTTTTATATACTTACTAGCAACCCACCCTCGCTTCGCTTCGGTTATAGGTTATAGTCGTTTTACTCGCGTAGTTCTAGTTCCCGTGGGAATACCAGGATAAAATATAGCCTAGTTTACGCCCTGATATTATAGCATTCCATTGGTGAAAGAATTTTTGAAATCGGTCCAGCCGTCTTGAAGATTACCCGGAACAAACAGACAGACAGACAGACAAAAATTTTTTAATTGTTATTTTAGGCATAGGTGTCGTGCAAATAACCGTGTGAGCATGAAAAAAGCCTATTATTTTGACATTACAAACAGACACTCCAATTTTATTTATTGGTATAGATACGTTATTGTGATTTAAATTAAAAAAAATCACAACAAATTATTTTTCAGGAAAACAATATCTATTTCGAAAGCAGTATCTGTCACCAGTAAATTTAGTTGAGTATGATACAATGAGTATCATGCAGTTCCACGATAGAGCATATAGTATGAATGGGGCTGCTACCATGGTCCCTTTGGCAAGTACTTTACTTACTACTTTATATTAAACAACTAGCAACCCGCCCTCGCTTCGCTTCGGTTTCTGTCGCCTTATCCCCGTAGTTCCCGTTCCCGTGGATATACCGGGATAAAATATAGCCTAGTTTACTGCCTGATATTATAGCTATCCATTGGTGACAGAATTTTTGAAATCAGTCCAGCCGTTTTGAAGATTACCCGGAACAAACAGACAGACAGACAGACAAAAAAAAAATAGTGATTTTTAGGCATATATATATAGTGCAAATAACCATGTGAGCATGAAAAGGGCCTATTATTTTGACATTACAAACAGACACTCCAATTTTATCTATTGGTATAGATAACAAAGAAGAAATTGATAAAATATGAATGAGTAGGCATTTTTCTTCCTACAGTGAAGTAAGCTCGATGCTCGTAGTGTGACGTATAATATAAGTTGAGATGATGATGAATCGAATATATCTAACAACTTGTTTTTTTTTTGCGGTGGGCTACGGTCAGGGCACTCGCCGCCCGGTTCCGTCCGGGGCGACAGAGTGGCGGTGCGCGGCCCCGCAACTCACCCTATAGCACGTCGCCTTCATCGTTGGGCGGACCACCGGTGCAGAGTTCCTTGACTTGTGGTCGGCCCGAGACGAATATAACACTGAGATGATTATGAGTAGATGGTAATACTTAACATGTTGCTGTATGGATTTCTCGTATTCGTAATCTCCACAATATAAATTGCTCGCGGGTGTCGTACAAAAAGACTAGGATCTTTACATCGAGCTGAGTCTACTCCATCTAATGGCGTATAATCAACAATTACCTTTCCACGGAGGGTTCCAGTTAAAATGCCATCCGGATATAAAAATATTGCCAAATGCAAAAATATTGTCAAAACCTTTGCGTTTATGTACGATGGAAGAAAAGTAAATATTACGTCGATTCACAAGAGACTTGAAAATGGCAGAAGCAAATCAATTATCAACCTTCTGGATGGATGTAATAAACATATTATATGCTGTAACATCCAGTGGAAAAATGTTATTTTGTAGAAAAGAAAAAAGTAGTTATTTAGTATCTAGCGATTTATTATGATTTATAAACGATTTATTAAAGAAAACAAAAATATATTTCTATGTCGATTGAAGACTTTGAAGCAATTGTACTGATGTGCTCTAAACCCATTTCATTAGAAAAGCATAATGCGAAGATGGTTTTTAGCATAATGAGATTTGGGCATAATGGGCGCCGATACTTTTAAGAAAAACAATACGTTATGAACTGGTAACGGGTGCTGCGGTAGATTTCAAGGAATATTATTTTTAATTTCTGTAAAACAGTGTCTGTAGGGTTAATGAATTCGCTATAAAAGGCGCTCCAAACACGATTGGGAATAATGAA
The DNA here is from genome assembly GCA_032191425.1 of Lymantria dispar. Taxonomy (NCBI): domain Eukaryota; kingdom Metazoa; phylum Arthropoda; class Insecta; order Lepidoptera; family Erebidae; genus Lymantria; species Lymantria dispar. The sequence goes on along the minus strand of CM063460.1, from coordinate 8,680,964 downwards.
GGCTCAAAGGATATTTTTACTTACAGATACCAGGCCTAATAATAAATCCATCAAATAGTCTCTCTCTGCTAGATAAAATGAAGTTACGTTTAGCATACGATAAGGAATGCAATAGAAGAACAGTTAATAATCTCATCGAGACTTGTAAGACAGCTCTTTGTAAGAGTGACAAGGTGACAGATTCAGGTGATTTCTTTCAATTTACTTGATTATAAGCCTTATTTTCAAATAAATTCTTATCTAATATTATTTCAAGATTATTTTTGTAGTTACAAAGCTCTTAGAAATAAAACGCTTTTGAATTTTCACAGACTTTGAAGGAACTTTAGGAGAAGGGGAATCGGCTGTTGGTAATGAATATTTTTCAAATAATAATGTAGCTGAAAACGACGAGGCATCACTTTCGAATAATGGCGATAATAATGTGCTTAAATAAATCATTAACAACTGCATGATCGTTTTAAATCATCATCATCTAAACCCACATATGTCCCACTGTTGGGCTCAGGCCTCCTCTACAATGGGAAGGAATTTGACCTACTATACCATGCTGGTCAGACTTGTTGATATAGGGTTTTATTTCGAATTTTCCTTCTCTTACACAGATGTTATGTGCATATTATATCCCATAGTCGTCTTTTACGACATCCACATTCAAGATAGGGAGTGGTGAATATCATAATATAAATAATATAATAATCTTACTCCGTCACCACACGGAAACTCGTTTTAAATATTACATTTAATAAAGCCGTCTTGTATTTTATTGCAAACTAGCAACCTGCCCTCGTTTCGCTTCGGTTTTAGACGCCTTATTCGCGTAGTTCCCGTTCCCGTAGGAATACCGGGATAGAATATAGCCTCAGTTATGCCTTATATAGACATAACATTATTTTAATATTATTTTACTAACAGGCTACCTGTTAGTAAAATAATATTAAAATCGGTCCAGCCGTTTTGAAGATTACCCAAAACAAAAGATAATATTTGCCAAAGACCAAAGTATGTAATTACAAAAATAGAAGTCCGACATATTCGCCTTTAAAAGGCATGCGAATTGAGTATTACATGCACATTAAATATTTATAAATAATAAAACTTAATTTAAGTTTTATACAACAAGAAATCATTTAATGTATAAAAGCACTTTTTAGTACGGCAGGTCTTGATTTTGTATTTAAATGTATTAATCAGCATTTCTCTGAATAGTTTTGGAATTTAAATAACAACATTTGAAAAATAAACTATTAATGTATTTAATTTTCACAAATTCTTCTTACCGCTTCCTACTTCTCTTACAGTTCTATTATACTATGTTCGCTTCGTCTTAACCAGACTCTTCTGCTACTTTTCTTCTGATATCACATTGTTTGGCATATAGAATATTTAACTTCTGAACATCTGTATAGCTTAATCCTTGCCAATGACCCATTGTCCAGCCATCGTTCTGTGTAAACAGATAGTTATATTTAAATGGACCTGCAGATTTCATTTTTAACCATCATTCATCATTTTAGTTCATATACGTCCCACTGTTGGGCTCGAGCCTTCTCCATAACAGCAGGAAAATTTACCTACTAAACCACGCTGTTTCCATGTCTTACATAGATGTTATATGCGTATTTATTCCCTTAGTCCTCTTTTAAGACACTTACGGGCAAGAGAGGGGGATGGTAAATTGTACTCTCATTTCGTCACCTTATTCCGTCACCACACGGAAGATTTAAATTTTGTATTAAAAAAAATCATTTTTATATTCACATAATTTTTTGTATGATGACGGAGTAAAAATACAATTCCTTTGCCCGTGGGTGTGTAAAAGACGACTAAGGCATATACTATGTATATAACGTTTGTGAAACAGAAGGAAAAATCGATATGAAATATTATACCAATTCGTCTGACTATCAAGATCGATTAGGTAATTTCCCTTTTATTGTGATAGAGGTCCGAGCCCAGCGTTAGGAGGTATACACACTGAAGAGGAATAGAATATTCATACAATAATGACTAATCATAAATCGTAATCCGTGTGGTGACGGAGTAAGAATACAATTCACCACCCCCTCTCTTATCCGTTCTGTCGTAAAAGACGACTAAGGGATATAATATGCATATAACATTTATGCAAGTGAACGAAAACTCGAAATAAAACCCTATACCAACCTGTCTGACCAGCATGGTATCATCATCACATCCCACATATGCTCCACTGTTGGGCTCGGGCCTTCTCCATAATGGGAGGGAATTTGACCTACTATACCACCGGTATGTATGTATTCTTGCTCTGTCACCATACTGAATGGTTATAGTACGACAAGACATAGATTTATGAAAATGTGAGAGTGATTGGTTTGATGGTCAGACTTACCTAAATGGGGGAGTCAGTGACGCGTATGTATGTCAAACCTATCGCTACCAGGTCAGACAGTGTACTTGATCGAGTGCTGGCCCTGGTCCTCGAACACTCGGGACCACGCCTGAGATGGATTGTACAACGCTTGTTTAACATCTGGAGAGTTCCTTAGGAGAAAGGGAGCCTAGTATTTCTGACTATCCGTCTGAGGGCTACTTGAGGTCACGGGTGATAGAACCGGGGAATAGACCGTCACTCGTAGAGAGGCTGCCACGTGAGGGCGACGGCTCGGAGAGGCGTCACAGTGGTATAGTACCCAAAAGGGTAACTCGCCGGGCTGATCATAGACGTCAAGGACTCAATAACAGTAGTCAGCAAAGGGGAGAGAATATGGTAGGTTTTGGAGCCGCGCGCTGCCCTTTCGTCTCCCTCAACGGACTTACGATGTGCGTACAAACCAAAAAAACAAACTTACTCAATAGTCCTCCCAAAAAAACTTACCCAAATGGGATACATAATATTTGTGCGTCCGTTTTTGATCTGTAGCCATGGAAAATGCATTACACTCTGGTAGTCGTACGGAAAGCCAACGGATGCCACAAGAGGCAATTTCTGTTTCATATCTTCTTTTATATCTGTAAGACATAAAATATTTGACTAATCCCTGTATTTCAAATGTTTGAATCTTACATTTAAAAAGCAAAGGACACAATCAAAATTATCTACACTAAGACAAGTATTGACTGTCATTAATCTGGAGATCATTAATTTCCGTGCTGACCATCGAGGTCGAGGAATTCGTAGCAGTGGCCATTTCAATGGCGATGAGGAGGGGATACGGCAGTTTATAGGTCATTACGCTACACCTCCGTCGTCCTGAACGGTTTGGACGAGTGTGTCTAGACTATAGCCTATCACAAAAAGACGGACTACTGAACTTATAAGATGAAGACAAGCAACCAATTCTTCTCGTCATTGTCGGTGAAGTTTAACTGAAAATTCAACCTTGTATTAGTTTAGTCCAATTTCTTTCCCATTATGGAGGAGACATGGGCCCAGGCAATAGAAGTAATCATACTTCTATCAAGCTGAGAAGAAGAAGAAAACACAGTCAAATAATATATTTATACATTAAGTTTGTAACTATCATACCATTTCATCATCATCATCATCATCATCATCTCAGCCCATATACGTCCCACTGTCCTCCATAATGGAAGGGTCATTGACCTACTATACCACGCTGGTCAGACGTGTTGGTATAGCGTTTTATTTCAAGTTTTCCTTCTCTCGCATAGATGTTATATGCGTTTTATATCCCTTAGTCGTCTCGTACGATCACCCACGGGTAGGATAGGGGGTGGTGAATTGTATTCTTACTCCGTCACCACACGGAAGATACTCATACCATTTAGTACAGATTAATAATATACAGTGTATTTCGATTATAATGACGGCGGAGGGACCACTTTAATTTCGTCGCTATATCCGGAGGTCTCTATATCCGAAATAATTATATTAACACTTTTTATTTAACAGTAATTGTAGGTCTTTTTTATGGGTGGGCTATAGGGTATATGGGTAAGCGCACACGCCGTCCATTCCGTCCGGGGCGACGAAAGGACGGCGTGCGGGCGCATAACCTACCTGTACCCACGTCGCCTTCGTCGTTGGGCTGACCACCAGTGCCGAGTTCCTTGTCCTCAGTGGTCGGCTCGACGAAATACTTTTGGGTAACCTTTCGGGTACCCTCACCTCTTGACGTCTCTGTCCCGGGACGTCGGTCGTCATTGCGTGGTCAGCCTTTCTGCGGGTGACGGACTAAAGTCCCCGGTCCGGTCACCCGCGGCCTCGGCTAGGGCGGTATCAGTCGCAGGTACTCGCGCCTGCGCCGCCCGAGTCGCCCGCGGCGGAGCATGTCAACGAAGAGGAGTTCCTCTCGCGCATGATGCGTCACCTCCTTCCGTGAGATGACGGCCCCACAGAAGGCAGCGACCGCGTCCCAGTTCCTGATGCTGCCGAGCATCTCCCTAGCGATGGTTGGCAGCGTCAAGTCGCCACCAATGATTGCGACGAGTTCACGAGTAAATGTACGTCTAGGAGCCATTTTCACAAGTTTAAGAAACACTGTTCACTCACTGGAAATAGCTACGTAACTGATTTATAATTTTAACTTCGTGAAAATCCCAGTGGTGACGGAGTAAGAATACTATTCACCACTCCGTATCTTGCCCGTGGATGTCGTACAAGACGACTATGGGATATAATATGCACATAACATCTGTGCAAGAGAAGGAAAACTCGATACAAAACCCTATATCAATATGTCTGACCAGCATGGTATAGTAGGTCAAATTCCCTCCCATTGTAGAGGAGGCCCGAGCCCAACAGTGGGACGTATGTGGGCTGCGATGATGATGATGCAAATGCTAAGTAACGCTAAACACAAACAAAGCATTTGACCATCTGCGAATGTAAACAATGGATAAGAAAGCTTAGTAGTTAAAGTCTATGAATGAGACTTTGTACCTTTTCCGACTCAGTCGCAACATTCGCAAGGAATTTCTAGGAATCTGTCCCAAATAGTTCATAAAAACAAGTCGGTATACCCGAATTAGGCGTTATATCCGGAGTCGCTATTGCCGAATGAATTTCCTACAAAAGTATGCTTTAAATTCTAAGGACGCAAGTTCGACGTCGCAATTGCCGAAAAGTCGTTACCACCGAGGTCGTTATTAATGAAATCCACTGTATCTTCAAAAATAATGTTTTCAAGGTATAATATGACGGAGTGGTTTTAGTATGAACCTTTAGTGTCGGTTGTCATGTTTCCATTCCCAGGCAGAACAGTTCTTTAAGTGATCCAAACATTTATGTTTTGAGTCTGAATATAATTTCTGTCTACTAATTGAAAATTAATAAAGTCTCCGTCCCGCAATTTTCTTGTGGTGGCGGAGTAAGAATATTATTTCCTACCCCATTTTGAAATGTCTATATCTAATAGCGGACATCTATAGAAAGAAGGAATGGACAATTAAAGTCCATCATAACTGCACAGATGGTGTAGTGGTTAAGATACTGGTCCACAGTGCCAGTGTCAGGGGTTCGAATCCCATGCAAGACAAAACTTTGTGCGATCCACAAATTGTTGTTCTGAGCCTGGGTGTAATTTGTGTCCGTTAGTTATATGTTTGTAAAGTCCCCCCCGTAAAACAAAGATTAATGTTCTTAGGGCAGGGTGTTAGCTTTAAATAATCACCAGTAAAATTAAAAAAAATTACCCTCAGTAAGTTGATTCCAAACTATGTGCAGGTATGAGTCTCTATCGTGGCTGTTATGTTGATGTCCCAAGCCTAGGATATGGACAAAAAGATGGAGTAGATCGTTGGCGGAGTTGAAGCAGTCTGTGTTGATTTCAATGGTCTACTGAAAAATAATTTATTAAGCAGTACTTATATAAAAATAAATGAATTTTCCTTGTGTTGAATTTAAGAATATAAGGGAAAATACCCAAACTACCTGACCCATTCAAGTGGGTTTTTATAAAACACTACTCTCACAGGTCATAATAGGAGCGAGAGTGAATTTTTAGGTTTTCGTCACTTAGAAGAGCTTGTTTTCTACTTTCCCTACCTTTCAGGTTGAAGTTGAATAAAAAATGGGTTACGTAGTTTGGATACGCTCTTTAATGTATTAATGTCTTAATATTTCAGATTAGTGTAATTGCAGACTTCAATTGAACAGTGAAGATGATAAAAATCCAATAAATTTTATATGTGCGACTATGAGTTTATTCCTTATGTTCTTATCGTATTAGCTTGCTTTTAATCTGTTTAATTACGGAAATTAAGTGGAGTTAGGATAATCAAGAAGAAAATGTAAAATTCAGAAATTAATGCAATAATATTAAATTTTATACTCAACCGCCTGAAAAATAAATTTTAGGAATTTATTATATTATAACAGAAATATTAAAATAACACAGAATTATCTTTTTGTTTTCTAAAACAAAAATAAAGATATGTAGTATGTATAAGTAATTATATTATGTACGAAAATTTCCCTCACATTGTGCAGGAGGATCGTGTCCAGTAGAGAGACGTGTTGAGATGACCATGTTAAAGTAAAAAAGCGGAAAAAAAGCATAAAGCGTCTTATGAAGACGGTATAGTTTTTCTAATACTACGACAATGTATTTTATTTTGTATCTAACTTCATCATTAATATTCCCCACCAAGGTGGAAGACCCCGCCTAGCGTCTGCTCAAGCTAAGGCACAGCGCCTGTATAAGGACAGTGGTGTAACGGATGAATACCGTCTCACTGTGAATTTTGACACCACTGATCATCGGCGTGTTCCCTTCGTCCATGTCACCGCTATCGTCGCTGGTCCGTTCTGGACCGTTCCCGGGACTACCGGGGGTCTCATCTGCCTCGGGTGGATAGCCGCAGTGGCGTGAAGAACGGAAGGAACCCGAACATCAACCCCAGGACCGACCATTATTCAATGGCTGCATAGAAAACCACAGGCAGAGGGCAACAAAAAAGTCAGAATGGTTGTAATAGCGTTTTGTTTGAAGTTTTCTATTTTGCAGATATTTTTTGGCTGAATTTCTTACTCGATTTTTATGTACGTGATCACCTACTAGAAAATAAGGGGTAGTCTTGGTCTATCGCCGGAGCGTGTCACTATAGTGCAGTTACGCCCGAACCCGCTCCGTCACCTCCTTTCGATCTTGCGAGAGAGGATTGTCGATCATAACTGTAACGACGACTGACAGCGTCAGGTTAGCAGCGATGGTTGCACATGTGGTCGTAGTTTACGGGGCTGCTGTGCTTAGATCACGCTGATTTAGAGCGTGTGCTATGCTGTATCTACGTCGCAACTGCACCGTTGGTAGAACGTAGTAGTCTCTTTCCTTGTGACCTGACAAACCTGCACCAGTCCGAAAGAAAGAGCTCTATGTCTAGCACCACCGGCTGGAGGACCTCCACGGTTCTAACACCCACGCCGAATCGAACATGCTCCAGCCGTGTTGACCCATGGGTGATGACGTCCCAGCGGGTATCCTTGCGGCAGGAGGTCAGCTCACGCGGCGACACACCGCTGCCTTATTCGCGTATTTCAGACATATGCCAGTAGAGCTTGTCCAGTACGGGGGAGTCCCAGCTAAACCATAGATCTATATAAAGGCAAAGACAAAATAGAAAGATATATACTTACACTGGTATGGCCAGGCGCTCCAGGAGACTTGGGACATGCACATCCCGGTTTCGGTGATCTAACGAAGGTAAGAATGTTGGTGGCATGCCTCCGTGACGGTGAAAATGGGACGGTGGTATTTCTGTTGTTATGTTTTTTCGTCGCTTCTAAATATGTATTTACTTTATTTGTGGATTGTGTGATACTTAATCGTTTCTTTTCTGTCAAATAGAAATATATATAAAATAGAAGAAAAATCTGTCAGTCTTTAACACACACACATTAATCATCCAGGCGATGCGCCCCAAACCGGTTTCATTTGAAAGTCAATAATGTTAAGATGATTTTAGCCAACAAAAACAATACATAAGGACTGGTAGATGGTGGTAGACAACGGTAGATGGCGCTGTGATCAATTTGCAAGGAATTCTATTTTTTTTTTCAATTGTGCAAAACAACATCTCTTGGGTCAGCTGGTAAAAACATTTCAATAATAAAAAAAATATTTTCTGGGTAAATCAAAAAAGTTTAAGGTGACGAAATAAGAATATCATAGTCAAATAATTATCCCGTAGGTCACACTACCAAGCACTTAGTCACTAAAATAACTTAAATGTAATTCATGTAATACCTTACAAGGACCTATATTTAGGTTTTTAATAATACAAATTTTTTTGGATTATATATTTTTGATGAGCTGGCTATTATTTTAAACTTGTTCATAATACGATAACTATCCTTAGTATGTCTGTCGTCGAATAAAACCATTTTCACTCTTCTTCTAATAGGTTTCCAGAAAAATGCATTTAATGTTTTACAATAGGTATGTAGAGGTGAACAGATATCATCAGGGTAAACGGAGAGCACTTTGTCGAAGACTGTTATGTATTTCTTTTATTAAAACTTTATTCTATACATCCCGTAGTTATTGTGAAATTTGATTAAGAAATGTAAAAAGAGATAGCAGTACAAGAAAAGGAAATATCGAACTAAAACAAATAAACCGTTAAGGCAGCGATGGCTAGATGGATTGATTAGCAATCAGCTTAAACACGTTTTACCATTAACATTACTCAAGGCAGTATGCAGGGTAGACTGGTTAAACTATTATGTATTCCGTTTATTTGTCCTGCCCTTATTGCAATTATGTACATATTGTAAAATTAATGGGCAATAGTTTTATGATCGGTCGCTTTCTTGACGTCAACTCTCCTTGGGAATATAATCGTTGATCAGGCGGCATCAGATGCAGTTGTCCTAAGTCGATGTAAAGCTCTTAGTCGTCTTTTACGACACCCACGAGTAATATAAGGGTTCGTAGAATTCGTAGCCGTTTTACACCGGCGCAGCATACGCTCGAGGTCTGTGCCGCTTGGGCGGAGCAGCGTCGTGAACTCGTCGCTATCGTCGGTGCCGACCTGACGCTGCCGACCATCGCTAGAGAGATGCTCGGCAGCGTCAGGAACTGGGACGCGGTCGTAGCCTTCTGCGAGGCAGTGATCTCGCAGAAGGAGGCGGCGGGTTGCGCGCGCGAGGAGCACAGCCTCGACGAAGCGACGCGCCGCCGGCGACTGGGGCGGCGCAGGCGCGACTACTTGCGTGCCATGCCGTCCTAGCCGAGACCGCGGGTGACGTGACCGGGGAATCAGTCCGTCACCCGCCGAGAGGCCGACCGCGTGAGGAAAGACCGACGTCCTCCCCGAGGGGGGGACGTCGGTCGATGGGAGGGTACCCCAAATAGGGGGTATTCCGTCGGGCCGACCACTGATGACAGGTAACCCTGCTCAGGTGGTCGGCCCAACGACGAAGGCGACGTGGTGTTCGGGTGGGTTGCGGGTGTGCGTGCTTACGCCCCTCTGTCGCCCCGGACGGAGTGGTGCGAGGAGCGCGCCGACCGCAGCCCACCCAAAAAAAAAACAAAAAAAGCTGTTTTACACAGCAATGTTAAAATATTATTTCGTTATTATCTATAAAACTATCATGTCAGTTCCCGTGTGGTGACGGTGTAAGAATACAAATCACCACCCAATTCTTGTCCGTGGGTGTCGTGAAAGACGACTAAGGGATTATATATGCATAAGACATCTAAGCAGGAGAAGGAAAATTTGAAATAAAACCCTATACCAACACGTCTGACCAGCATGGTTTAGTAGGTCAATCTCCGTCCTATTGTTAAGGAGACTCGAGGCCAACAGTGGGACGCATACCTATGAGTTGAATTGCGGAGGAGACTCGAGCTCAGGACGTGTATGGGCTATGCTGATGGTGAAATAATCAGTTCCCGGCATCGATATAAATTGCGTAGCTTATATTTTTTACTATATGGGAAATAAGTGTTTAAAAATAATAACAGCAATATTGGGTAAAAGACGGTTTCGTTAACTTATTTCGCCTGCTTTAATAATTTGAAACAGAAATAACTAATTGCTTGGTTGCGCCTTGTATATATTTTTTATTCAGTGTGGTAACGATTTAAGGATATGTTAAGATCCCTTTTCCCCTACCGGCTGTGACGGGTATTGCATAGTTTAAGCTTTTTGATGTTATACATCTGTTAGTGCGTTAGGGGAAAATATGATGGTAAATTTTTACAATGCGAGCGGACTCACCGTCACAAATAGCAACTAGATAATGCGTTATAATAAAACTTTCAATGTTTGATACCTTTTTAGGGTTCCGTACCCAATGGGTAAAAACGGGACCATATTACTAAGAGTTCGCTGTCTGTCCGTCAGTCTGTCTGTCACCAAGCTGTATCTCAAGAACTATGATAGCTAGACAGTTGTAATTTTTACAAAATTATGTATTTCTATTATATGTCAACAACAAATATAAAAACAAAATAAAATAAATATTTCAGGTGGCTCCCATACAACAAACGCGATTTTTTTGTCCTTTTTTTGCTCAATGGTACGGAACCCTTCGTGCGTGAGTTCGACTCGCACTTGGCCAATTTTTATTATCTATTATTAGTGTCGTTTTTCTACAAACTTAGGATAATGTGAAGGATAAAATTTTAGAAAGATTTTTATCTTGTTACGCCTAAAGAAATATCATTTCTTACGTGCGTACATAAGTACACACACACTTTTTTTTGGCAGGTTATGGTGCGGTCGCTCGCCGTTCTTCCCGTCCAGGGTGTGGAAGGGCAGCGCGCGACTCCATAACCCGTCGGATCCCCTCCCCTTTGATATTGAGCCGATCACTGGTACCGAATCCTTGAATTCCACGGCCAGCCCGAATCGTACAATTAGGCTAAGGGAATTCATACTGAACTCTACACTAAGTATTGCACTAGGTATTGTCCTCCCCGAGGGGGTGACCTCGGTCGAGGAGAGGGTACTCCTCAAGGGATATTCCGCCCGGCCGACCACTGACGACAAGTCACCCTGCTCCGATGGTCAGTCCAACGACGAAGGCGACGTGTCACGGGTGGGTTACGGGTGTGCGTGCTTATGTCCCTCTGTCGCTCCGAACTGAGTGGTGCGAGGAGCGCGTCGACCGTAAAAAAAAGGTATTGTACTAGTTTTTTTTTCTATTGCTATTTGTGGCCAACGAGCAAACAGCACACCTGATGGTAAGTGATTTTGCCGCTCATAGATTTTTGCTAAGCAACTGCCTACCGTGAAAAAAAATGAAGGCAGTGTGAATGCATAAAATGAGCTTCGGTGATACTAGAGATATTACAAATTCCACCACAGGCAAACACTCTCAGAAAGTTATTTTTCCTGCTTTCTCGCTTGCCGAACGAAGTGCTGTAACAAATTCCTACAACTCGGACGTTGATTTTCTACGATAGTATTATTATATTCGGTTTATATATGCGGGTCGGTTCGTTCGGTATATTTACCGAACGAACCGACCCGCGGCTGTAGACAGACGACTCTTGACAGTATGGTCCAATCACATAAGATAATGTTATACCTTAATGGTAATAATGAATGTGTATAGATAGATAAGTATAGGGTTTTCTAATTTGAATATGATTAACACAATTTCTTTGTAATTATTTATTTCTTGATTTCATAATTACAGCACATCCCCATCCCAGCACGGCCCTCCCTTACAAGACATCGAAAGTATCTTTCCACATTGGATTACACTGCTTGTTACCGCCCCATCACAAGAGTGAAATAAAGAAAAGTTTACATTTTGTAAGCTTCTTACATTAATTTAGATCACAGAAATAAATTAATGTTAGCTTTAGCTATGAACAAAAAGAAAATTAAAAAAAAATCAAAAGGAATTTCTGACGGGCGTGTATATATATTCATCATTATTTCAGCTTATTTACGTTCCACTGTTGGGCTCGAGCCTCCTCCACAATAGGAGGGAAATTGACCTTATTACAGCATGTTGGTCAGACAGGTTGGTATAGTGTTTTGTTTCGAGTTTTCCTTCTCTTGCATAGATGTTACATGCTTACTACATCCCTTAGTAGTCTTTTACGACATCCAGGTGCAAGATAGGGGGTGGTGATTTGTATTCTTATTTCGTCACCATACGGAAAAATAATATATATATATATATATACATAATAATCACATCATATCTATGCAAAAGAACGAAAACACGATATTCTAAAACCCTATATCAACACGTTTGACCAGCGTCGTTATAGTGGGTCAATTTCCCTCACATTTTGTGAGAGGCTCGGGGCCCAATAGTGGGACTTATGTCGGCTAAGATGATGATAAGATTATAGATGGCTGTTGTAACACAATATTTATCTTTAGATATTAGCAATTGGGCAATAATTGTTGTTTCGTTAAAATCATTTATCGATTATTAGGCTTATTGGTCGTTAGTGCGTGTAATAAAAACATAAAACAATAACTTTCATTTGTTCAATCGCGTGAGAATAAATTTTCTTACATCACAGGCTTACATCAAATGCGTGCGATCTATTTTAATTGTTTTAGCTAACAGAATATATATCTTTAGTGTTTTGCCTTTCCGTGTTGGAAATGGAGTAAGAATACAATTCGTCACTCTCTCTCTTGCCAATGGGTGCGTAAAAGATGAGTAGAGGATATAATATGCAGATAACATCAATGTCATTGAAGGAAAACTTAACGTACAACCCTGTGCCAGCACGTTTAACCAAGGTCGGTACGTCGATTGGAGGGAGGGCACCCCAAGTATTCCGTCGGGCCGACCACTGATGACAAGTAACCCTGCTCCGGTGGTCGGCCCAACGACGAAGGCGACGTGGTGTTCGGGTGGGTTGCGGGTGTTGCGTGCTATACGCCCCTCTGTCGCCCCGGACGGAGTGGTGTGTGGAGCGCGCCGACCGCAGCCCACCCCAAAAAAAAAGCGGATAGTTCATTCGAGAGACTACACGTGCGTGGGAGAAGTGAACACTGATAATGTATAGTCGAGGAGGATATTTTTTCCAGGTGGTAAAGACGAATCCGTGTGGTGACAGAGCAAGAATACAATTCACCACTCCCTCTCTTGCAGATAACATCAATGTCATTGAAGGAAAACTTAACGTACAACCCTGTGCCAGCACGTTTAACCAACGCGGAATAGGTCGGTTTTCTTTCCTTTGTGGAGGAGGCCCGGGCCCAGTGATGGGACTTATGTGGGCTGAAATGTAAACAATCTATCTATATCTCTTAGTTGTATGAAAAGTTTAAGAATGTTAGCAGTAAATACTTTAAAAGAAGAAAATACTGACAGAGTCTATTCAGCGCGGTTTAAAACTATTCCTCTCTCTTTGTAAAAATAAAAAGAGGAAGTTAGTTACGAGTAAGTTAATTATAAACCGATTGCAATTAGAGAATGCTGATCCACTGTGCACAGTTCAAAACCTATACTAATATCGTGAACTTCGTGCCGGATAGTCCAACAACCCTCGACCTAGAAAACGAACTGGAGGACTTATAATTGAATGTCATATGCAAATAATCTAATGATGCAGAAAATAAAAATAAAAAGAAAATAAAAATAAATTAAAATCAAGTAAAAATAAATTTTACCTTTTGTACGAAGGGATGAAGTTACTGTTAGAAATCTTTTGGCTCCTTTTAGGGATAATTCATTAGAAACTGTTATCATAGAAGACTCTTCATCTGAATATGCATCGTTTTCATCCGTATTAGATGCTTCATCAGTTATAATTTCGTTTTCAGAATTATTGCCGAATGGAATTTGAGCGTTTTCTGTACCCTGTTTAGCTTCATTATTAATTGTAGCATTTTCCACTTTACTCGCAATTTTGATATCATGTATTTTCTTAGTCTGGTTATTGTTTTCAGCATGAGCTTCAAGTTTAACTTTATCAGCAGTGCGAGTGGTTTCTCTATCTAATTGTTCTTCATTACTATTTGAATCGTTTGGATCATCGTCAATGTTTCTAAATTCTATACAGGTTTCTTTTTCAATATGAGTAATTACTGCTGCTATGTTGTCTCTTTCTTCTTCGGCTGTTGAAAATTATTTTGGTTAAAAAGTAATATACATATAAGTATGATAAATTAAATAAATTACTCCAATACTTGTACCTCCCTCGGAGGACTTAAAAACAAGATAATGAGCAGTAATACTTTACTGGAAAATTTGTACCACACATTTGTAACTAACTGTAATCGTTAATTAATATACCGAGTGTGGTTGAATATGTCATTATCTCTCCTTGAGAAGGCGTAAGAACAATAGTGAATGTCGATAGGTTGATGAACGGATGAACGGAATAAAATATTTAAATGAATTTAAATTTTAAAACAAAATTTAAATCAACCATCATCATCATCATCATCTTGCTCTTATCCCAATTACTTGGGGTCGACGCAATATGTCATCTGTTTTGACATATTGCAAAAAGTTTCGGCAATGACTTTTATGACCGGCCGCCTGCCTGACGTCAACCCTCCTTGGGAATGTAATCGTTGACCCAAATGGTACCAGATGGAGTTGGTCCGGGTCAATCTGGGGCTCTTAGTCGTCTTTTACGACACCCACGAGCAAAGCAAGGGTTGGTAGTATTCGAAGCCGCTACCACACAGCAAAAATTTAAATCAACCATGTTGTCAATAAAATGTATTTGTATATTAAAGTTAATATAATTTCTGATGTATAATTTCTGATGTTTACGAGGGCACTACACATCATAAATAAAACATTAGCATTTGTTCAGCGTTCATCAAAGTTTTCAAAATGTTGGGCAATCGAAACTCAAATACGAACACGATAAAATCCGTAAGAATAATTTTATTTATCCTACTTCCTACTAATATTATAAATGCGAAAGTTTGTGAGTATGTGAAGATGTTTGATGCCCTTTCACGAAAAAACTACTGAATGGATTTTGATGAAACTTTACAATAATATAGCTTACATATCAAAATAACACATAGGCTATAATTTATCCCGATATTCCCACGGGAAGAGGAACTGCGCGTGAAACTGCAGGGCGCTGATAGTACGACATTATATCCATGCAATTTAGTGTTGGTATATTCCATGTGGTGGTGGCGTAAGAATATAATTCACCACCCCTTAACTTGTCTATGCAGACGACTAAGACATTGATATGGATATAATATCTATGCACGAGAAGGAATATTTGAGATAAAACACAACCAACACATTGAGCAGTGGTCTTAGGTAGGGACACGAAAAAAGTATCGATACTTTTAGGTATCGAGTACTTTCCTTTCGATACCGATACTTTTGTACTCGATACTTTGCATTCGATACTTTTACTCAATGAGTACTTTTTGGCAGGTATCATATCGAATAAATAGTAGTGAGTATCCATGTTAAACTTGACCTTACAGCTTATATTTATGGTAACGCCATCTAGTTCAAACGTAATGAACCTTCTAAAATGTGGCTCGCAAAATATTTTAATCCGTTCACGGACGATTAAAATTCCTAAAAAAAAGGTCATCACGACAGAGTCCTGGAAAAGTACTCAGTATTCGATACTTTCGAGTATCGATATTTTTGTTTCGATACTTTATTGAGTACGTTACTTTTTCTTCGATACTACTCATGAGTACAGTATCGATACTTTCTGTTCGATATTGTGTCCCTAGTCTTAGGTCGATTTTTCTCTGTAGAGGAGTCAAGTCCAACAGTGGGATGTCTATGAGATAAAATGATGGTAAATTTAATTAATTATTATACTTACAAAACTGCTTATCACTTAATCTGTAGTTAACTATACCAAATGGCCAGATTTTCTTTTCATAATATTTTTCGATATCTTTCATCGATGTATTCACGGGTTTGGGGACATCAGATCTAATAACACTCGGGCACGTAGTTAGTAAGTATTCTTTGTTACGTTGTACACATTCTCCTGTATAAAGTAAGCTGATTTTTTCGATATCTATATCGCTTAGACCTTCCCGTTGACCTATTTTGATATCAGACTGTGGAGGTAATAAAATGCTTTGATATTATCATCGTCGTTTTGAATAGTGACAGAGTAAGAATACTATTCATCCGCTACTTTGCCCGGGGGTATTGTAAAAGATGACTTTAAATGACCAAGGATATATGTATATAATATATATGTAACATCAACAGAGGTTATATACATGTTGACAACATGTATATAACCTCTATGTAAGGGAAGGCAATCTCCAAATAAACTTATACAAACTTATTTGCCCAGAATAGATAATTGCCTCTTCTAACGCAGAGGAGTTTCGAGCCCAGCACTAGGATGATGATTCATTCATTCATCGCAGCCCGCATAAGTCCACTTTTGGGCTCGGGCCTCCTCCACAATGAGAGGGAATTTGACCTACTATACCATATTGGTCAGACATGTTGGTATAGGGTTTTATTTCGAGTTTTCCTTCTCTTACACAGATCCCATGTGCATATTATATTCCTTAGTCGTCTTGTACAACATCCACGGGCAAGATAGGGAGTGGTGAATTGTATTCTTACTCCGTCACTACGCGGAAAAGGATGATGATTATCATCACCATAATTCTCATCATTCCATTGGAATCCACTGTCAGATCTAAGCTTCCCCAAAGAGGACATTATTAGTGTTTTTAATGCCTTTTAGTGGGCAAATGAATAAGCAGCCCACCTGATCGTAAGTGACAACTGCAGGTTATAAACCTCGGCAATTTATTTGCATGGCCATGTCACTGCCTATGGTGAGACAAGACCTTTTTTAAAACTATTTTTAAGGAGGACATGTCGTAGTGCAGTGAAAACATCTCAGCGGATAGTTCATTCCTGAGGCGCGTAGGAAAAATTAATGCTGAAAATCCAGGTGATAAATATGAATGTTATATGTAATATTCGTTCATCATCATCATCATCATCATCGCAGCCCACATACGTCCCACTGTTGGGCTCGGGCCTCCTCCACAATGGGAGGGAATTTGACCTACTATACCATGCTGGTCAGACATGTTGGTATAGGGTTTCATTTCGAGTTTTCCTTCTCTTGCACAGATGTTATGTGCACATTATATCCCATAGTCGTCTTATACGACATCCACGGGCAAGATAGGGAGTGGTGAATTGTATTCTTACTCCGTCACCACACGGACAGTCGTGACGTCCACTTACTTTTAAATGATGAACAGCCTTCAGAACTTTGCAATTTGCTGCAGAAGTCGATAAGGCGTGGAACGTTTCGAAAAAATAGGATAATGGACCACAGAAGCCTCTTGGGCTATTTATAACATCAATTGCAATCTTCAACCTATCTGTCAAACGTGGCACAATAACATTATAACTCTTATATTTCCTTGTGGTGACGGAATAAGAAAACAATTCACCACCCCCTCTCTTGCCCGTGGGTGTCGTAAACGGCGACGAAGGAATATCTTGTTCATATAACAACAATGCAAAAGAAGGAAAAATCGAAATAAAACCCGCCTGACTAGCGTGGTGTAGAAGGTCAATTTCCCTTCCAATATGGCGGAGTCTCGAACTCGCTAGTGAAGCGTATATAAGCTGTGATGAATGATTGAATGAATGTAACTCTTATGGGGCAGTCTATGTTCAGCACTTGATTGTTAAGATTTTGATCATACCTGCGTCATAATAGTAGCTTGTCCATTTCTGGAAAATGCTCTAGGTGGGTAGTGAAGTACACTGGAGTAGTCATATGGGAGAGTGCCGAACATTAGACTATTGCGTATATCGAAGTATCTCTTGTATCCTGAAGAATAATTTAAACGATTATACCACCTATTTCTATCTAAAGACTAGGTCATTGATTTTAGTTTAAGTATGTGAACTTAATTCTCTAATTATGTTCCTAGTCAAGATGGGTTTTAGAGTCTGCTTGTCAGGAAATTCTGAATAGCATTAAAGATTGCTTACTATAGATGATCATAAATTCGGTTCATATACGTCTCACAGCTGGGCTCGAACCTGCTCCGTAATAGGAGGGATGTTTATCTACTATACCACGCTGGTCGGATGGGTTGCTATAGGATTTTATTTTGGGTATCCTTCTCTTACATAGACGTTATATGCATATTATATCCGTTAGCCGTCATTTACGACATCCACGGGCAAGATAGGGAGTGGTGAATGTATTCTTAATCCATCACCACATGGACATAGATATTAAGTGAGTATCAATTCCAGTATAATGATGAAACCAATATATGCTTTTACGAAATATAATACAAAAAAGTAACCACTAAGGTAAGAGCACCAGTAGTTGACGCTGTAGCTGTAGTTGATCACTAACACACATAAATCGGTAAAATAAGAATTTATGGCGTATTTTTCAACTAATTCCATATTAAATAGTCGATGTTATCCAGTCATTGAATCGCGCAAACTACGGATCCTCTATTTTTTAAACGGTTTTATTTAGCTTTTCTTTTTTTTTTTGTGGGTGGGCTGCGGTCGGCGCGCCTCCGCACCACTCCGTCCGGGGCGACAGAGGGGCTTAAGCACGCAACTCCCGCAACCCACCCAAAAACCACGTCGCCTTCGTCGTTGGGCCGACCACCGGAGCAGGGTTACTTCCCCCCCTCGGCGAGGACGTCGGTCTTTCCTCACGCGGTCGCCCTCTCAGCGGGTGACGGACTAATCCCCGGTCACGTCACCCGCGGCCTCGGCTAGGGCGGCGGGTGACGTGACTTATTTATTTAGCTTTATTTTATTTATTGATTATATCTTTTATTTATTGACTTATTTATTTACTATTTATTTAGCTTACACCGTTTGTTTTTTTTTTTTCATTTTCTTGGGCCGAATTTAGTAATTAAAATTTCACCCTCTTCTCACAACCGATTGATCTGAAATTTGGTATACTCCTTTGGTTCTAGTGACAATACAATTATGTATACTAAACGTCAAATATCTACAATCAACGATTAAAATGTTCGTTTTGTAGTCTCCCACGATTTTATTTTTACTGTTTGGTTACAATAAAACCGTTAAACTTAATTTTTTTTTACTTTTTTTAATTTAATATTCCAAATGCACTCCAATTGATTTTCAAGTGACGCACTATGAACATCTAATTTGCTTTTTCTTAACATTATTTAAGGATTGTAGGATTTTAAAGTGAAACATTAACAATTAAGTGATTTTTACTATTAGTTATCGTTTTTATTTTTTTTATTTGTTTGGAATTAAAGTTAAGGTAACTTTGTATGTGAAATATGAAAAAAAATATTTACTAAGTCAATGTGTGGTGGTCAACTACCGATTCTGAAGTTGTTGGTTTTATTTCATTTTTTTATTATTGTACGAGCAAAACCACTAGTTAATGTCCTTGAAAACCTTCCGCAGAGCTCAGAAAAAGAAACACTAATTGAATTGGGGTGAAAATTAATACTGAGCAATAAAAAAGGATTTTTATGCCCTTAAATGGTCAATTACTGGTGTTCTTACCTTACCTTTTTTAGATTAAAAACAATACTCAAGTTATCTCTTTTTAAGCAAATATAAGAACTGCCTACCCGGCTTAATATTGTCCCAAAGAATGGTAATGTGTTGATCTCTGTCTGGCCTGTTGTGTTCGTGAGGGAAGCCGAGGACATGCATCAACTCATGTACTATATCACCGAGGGACATACAATCATAACCAAATATTATCATCTGTGAAAATAAAAAAGAAATTAAAACCAAGAAAAAAAACGTGGTTTTGTTTGATGAAGGAATAAGAATACAATTCACCATATTTTTCTGGTGGGTAAAAGACGACAAACTGATATGATATGCATATATTATCTTTGCAAGAGATGGAAAACTCGAAATAAAACTCTATACCATGTCTGACCAGCGTGGTATAGTAGATCAATATCCCTCCTATTTTGGAGGGGCTTGATCCTAACAGTGGGCACACAGAAAAATACGAGCTAGGGCCTTTCTAAAGTATTAATATTTCTGTGATGGGACGTATATGAGCTGAAATGGTGATCTAGAAGAATAAGTTCCAGAATTTTCTTATAAAGAAGTTTTACTGATTAAAACTTAGACAGGCGAAATACGTAAAGACGATAGAAGTGAAATTTCTATTACAAGAAAAGTAATAACTATTCATCAATCACTTTTGAATAAAACTATTTTAAGGATTTTATCGCGTTTGTATTTGATTTTTGATTGCCTGACGTTTCGAACACTTTGCAGTGTTCATGGTCATGGGCGGACTAAGATGTAAAATTTATAATCAATAAAATTTATAAGCAAATCAAAAATCAAATACAATCGCGATAAAATCCGTAAAGTAATGATTTCTGATATTTACGCGAGTATTACACATTGTAAATAAAGCTACTTTACGGATTCTATCGCGTTTGTATTTGATTTTTGATTGCCCGACGTTTAGAACAATTTACAGCATTCATGATCACGGGAGGACTAATGTGTTTTAGTTTTTTCCGCGTTCCGAGCCGGTGGTAGTATATTAGATTTGTTAGGTTTAAATTAATAAATTGTCATAATAATTACTACAATTTAATGTTTAATAATTACTGACCATAAAGAATATAATTTTCTCATTTAGAATTATTTTCTTCCTGTATTGACAATAAATTTATAACAAAATGTGGGTCAAAATTTAATAACTAGAAATCTATAGCGGGTAGATTCTATACTAATATTATAAAGGGGATAGGTTTGTATGTATGTTGGTAACGAATAGACTTCGAAATTACTAGATCTATTTCAAAAATTCTTTCACCAATGGAAAGCTATAATATCAGAGAGTAACATAGGCTATATTTTATCCCGGTATTCCCTCGGGAACGGGAACTACGCGGGTAAGGCGACTGAAACCGAAGCGAATCGAGGGCGAGTTGCTAGTTATAAATATCTGGAATAACGATGACGTGTTGGCCGTCAGACATCTTAGTCCGCCCGTAAACATGAACGCTGTAAAGTGTTTGAAATGTCGGGCAATCAAAAATCAAATACAAACGCGATAAAATCCGTAAAGTAGTTTTATTTACTATGTGTAATACTCGCGTAAACATCAAAAATCATCACTTTTGAATAGCATAAACTGTTTATCATTCATTTATTTACACAAAATTATGTACTCTATACGACTCTATTTCCAAGTCGCGAGTGAAGAAAATTAAATTATTGCATTTTATATTTACGCGTATTTGTCATACATTTTACGCCCACAAAAAGAATGCGAGCTTCCATGGCATAAAAAAGTTGAGCATCAAAATGTGAAAAATATTTCATAAGAAGTTTCGTATCAAAAATATCATCATTTCAGCTTATATATGTCCCACTGCTAGGCTCGGGTCTCCTCCACATTAGAAAGAAAATTGACCTACAACACTACGCTGTTCAGATGGGTTGGTAGGTATATAATTTTGACTACTGAAGACAAGGAACTCGGCTCGGGTGGTCGGCCGATCGACAAAGGCGACGAGCTATGGGTGTGTTGGGGCCCCGCGCTGCCCCTCTGTCGTCCGCTGACCGCAACTCAAACCCCCCCAAAAAAGGTATATATATATAGTTTTGTTTCGATGTTTCCATTTCTTGCACAGACATTATCTGCATATTATTATCCCTTAGTCATCTTTTAAAACATCCACGAGCAAAAAAAAAAGGTACTGCATCATCACACGGAATTAGACACAGCTATTTATACGTTTTCCTAAAATTGTTTTACGTTTGAAATAAAATTAATTTTACGGATTTTACTGCGTTTGTATTTGATTTTAATTTGCCAACGTTCCGAACAATTTACAGCATTCATGATCGCGGGAGGACTAATGTGTTTCGTTTTTTAGGACTCCGTACCCAAAGAGTAAAAACGGGACCCTATTACTAAGACTTCGCTGTCTGTCCGTCCGTCTGTCCATCCATCTGTCTGTTACCAGGCTGTATGTCAAGAACCGCGATAGTTAGACAGTTGAAATTTTTACAAATTATGTATTTCTGTTGCCGCTATAACAACAAATACTAAAAACAAAATAAATATTTAAGGTGGGCTCCCATACAACAAACGCTATTTTTTTCCTATGGTTGCTCGATATCAGTAAATTTGTGCACCTACTGTTGTTTACCTAGTTAATAGGTACGGAACCGTTCGTGCGCGAGTCCGACGCACACTTGGCCGATTTTTCAAATGTATAATACTCGCGTGATCATCAGAAATCATTATTTTACGTTTTAACATACCATTAATAATGGTATTTTGATAGACAAATGCATTGAGGGTAATAATCCTTGTAATGCGTATGTCTTTAGAAATACAGAGTCAATGGATACAGTTACACCCAGACTCAAAGCAACAATAAATGAATCACATAAAGTTTTGTCTTCTGTCGCTTACGTGGGCCATTGCATTTTTAATCGATCTTCAATGCAGTAACAATATATATATATATATATATATATATATATATATATATATATATATATATATATATATATATATATATATATATATTTAACCGACTTCTAAAAGAGGAGGAGGTTCTCAATTCGGATGTTTGTATTTTCTTTTTATGTGTTCGCCCATAACCCCTAACTTTTTTGTTGGAAAGAGTATACTTCCCAAATGGTCCCATGTAAATTTTATCGAAATCGGACAAGCGGTTTTTGAGAAATCAACAAAAAAAAATATCTACACGAAGTCGGTTTTTTTTTGAAAAAATATTTTCGTATTAGAAAATAAAAAGGGCATACCTGAACCCCTTTGACTATAGATTGTTCATTGCTATGAACACATTGCCTGATGCCGGTGGGGTTTGTTATATACAGCCATTCCACTTCCTTTAGTGATGCAGTATCTGTTGGTCTTTCTCTTAGCCGCTGAAGACGGAGGCAGGTTGCCTTCTCCATGTAATCAAACGCCGTCATTATGGCTTCGACAAGTTGAATATCTAGAATGATTTCTTAAAAGTTATTTATCTCTAATAAACGTGCTTAATAAAAATGATAATGCATCCTTTATATTATGCGCATAAATATGTTTTTGCCGACTTCAATAATTAAAACCTTTTTATTTATGAAATCGGTTAAAACCTTCGCATTTTGGATGTTATAATATATGATATGACGTCAAATATACACATCCATACTAATATTATAAATGCGAAAGTAAGGATGTTTGTTTGTTTGTTTGTAACGCTTTCACGCTTAAACCACCGAACCGATTTCAAAAATTCTTTCACCAGTGGAAAGCTATAATATCAGGGAGTAACATAGACATAGGCTATATTTTATCCCGGTATTCCCACAGGAACGGGAACTACGCCGCGGGTAAAGCGACTGAAACCGAAGCGTAGCGAGGGCGGGTTGCTAGTATTTAAATATTTTAAAGATTACGAGTTTCAAAATTAATAATGGAACTCCTTAATAAATGCCAGTAAAACAAACACGTTTACTGCTATCAAAAACGTCTTAGTAGGCTACGCTGGTGTCCATAGGCGAATAAGAATTTGAGACTCAGTAGTTTTTCTACTTGATATTTTTCATCGTTGATTGGTACAAATCTGTAGGGCGACGCCGCGGAAGGAGCATCAAGGAGCGATGGCTCCGAAAGGGTATCCCACCGGGCTGGCCAGGGACGACAAGGAACTCGGTACCAGTGGTAGGCCCAATGCTACAGCTGGGAATACGGTGGGTTATGGGGCCGTACGCCGCCATTGCGTTAGTGTTGCCCAAAAAAGTCTTGGTCTTGCGGTCTTGGTCTTGGTCTTGCGAGAAATGCGAGACCGAGACCAAGACCAAGACCGCTTAATTTTTGCAAGACCAAGACCAAGACTGGCCCTGCAAGACTTGAGCAAGACCAAGACTGGGCCTGCAAGAGTCTCGCGGTCTTGCATTTAATTCAAATCACCATTTCAGCTTATATACGGTTGAGCTCGTGTCTTCTACATAACAGGAGGAGAATCGGCCGTGGCCGGAGGGGAATCGCCACGGTGATCGGCCGTGTTGTTACAGGTCATACATGTCAAGTTTTCCTTCTCTTGCACCGATGTTATATATTATAGCCCTTAGTCGTGGGTTCGCAGTCACGGGTAAAATAGGGGGTGATGAATTATATTCTTACTCCGTCACTACACGGCAAGTCAAATCAGTCTTGAGATACTCGTATCCATCTATTGGCCAATCGATTCCCAATGTTGGTGTTGGCTTTTCAGAATTACTCTTCGGAAAGGCTTAAGGACAAAAATACCGTAATCACGAGAGTGCTCTTGCCCATTATACATATTTATATATCCGTTTATTCATTTGCCCAACGACGTTCACTGTTGGACATAGAAATATGCCTACAATTAATCTATATAAATGTCCATGTAGGGACAGAGTACGATCACCATCAGGCAGCACATGAAGCGTTGCTCCCAGCGCTATTTTGCCTCTGCCACGACTCACCCCAATCCACTAGTGGTTGGGGCGGTAAACTACGTCCCCTCAAAAATATCCGCGGTTCGACGTCCTCGTCATCTTCTTGAAGAAGAAGATGACGCTATTATGATCGCCCAAGAAAGGACCTACACAGCTCGCGCAGCGATAACAGATAAAACTCCGCGGTATCGGCCTCGCCGTCGAGGTCGAAAACCGCGCCGCGTAAAAGTCATTAACCTAAACTTGGCCACGCCCACTTTGCTCTCAGCGACGCCCCGAGCCGAGGTCCGTTCCCCACAGGGGGGAGCCCTCGGGCGATGTTCGCTTAACTTACTTACCGGGTTGAGAGCCATCAGCGCTCACCCATTGACCGCGTTAAGCTGTCAAGGTCATCTGCGACCAACAGCTACACACACACAAAAAAAAAGACAGTACGAATATAATTCACCACTTTCTTACCCGTGGATGTCGTATCAAATCGGATCGGGCAATGGTGTTAGGAACCCATGAAAAAAAATTTAATTAAATTATCGATTCATTAATGAATTGAGAGACATGTAAGTTCTCAATTTTGTCATCGTTTTTTCGTGTAAATTGATTAAAATGTATAAAGGAATGATACTTAATCTACAACATATTCGTATTTTGTTAAATGTTCATTAGAATTTGAATAAATCAATGATTACGTTTGCATAAGCAAGACAAACTTCGCTTTAACATAAATCAGCTGATCGGCCGATGACCATTGATGAGTCGCCTTTGTACCTACGTGACCATTGAAAGGTTCGCGCAAATCTAATACCTATTTATACTGTCGAAATTTTACATGCTTACATATATCCTGTCTGTACATACCTACATAATGCATAAAATTTAAGGCATAAACTCTTAGACACACATTTTTGTAATCACTATAACTTTTACGTTATATTGTTTTTGTGTAATATACATTCTAATTATGATCTATGACTGTTGAACTACAACATACATGAACAGTTGTCCCATAACCTGATACAGCCTGTGTATATAATATAAGTGCAAGAGAAGTGAAACTAGAAAGAAAACCCTGTACCAACATGTCTGACCAGCGTGGTATAGTAGATCAATTTTCCTCTTACTGGAAGGAAGCTTAAGCCCAGCAGTGGCATTTTTATGAGCTGTGACGATGACGACGAATATCATACATTTTACAAGTATTAAAACCATAAAATTTTAAATCAGTTTTATATGTTCTTGAATAAATAGTATATTAAGAGCTACATGGATCCAGCGGCCAAAGTATTTATATAGGCAATAGAGCAACAGATTTTTTCAAGTATCCAGAGTATCAGTAACTAAACTGGAAATACAATAGATACATACCACTTAACTTGAAGGGGAATATAAACAATCGCATTGATTATAAAATGACATAAAATTTATTGTATCAACTGCCTCGTGTGGTGACGTCTTAAGAAAATAGGGTCGAAAGTCCTGTCATAAGAGTAGTAACGCTGTCTAATGGAACACCAGGGGAATAGAAGAGTAATTTTCTCCAGTGGTAAGTATTGTATTCAATAGTGAACTATAGGCTAGCAGATGGATAGATAGGATAGGATATTTGATTAATTTAGTTGGATTTTTCATTGCCATGATAAATTACTGTTACGTTATTCTAACTGCAAAACTTTGCGAGACTCTTGCTGCAATACCAAGACTCGGGTGCGCAAGACCAAGACCAAGACCAGACTCGGGTGCGCAAGACCAAGACCAAGACGAGACCAGGTGTGATGTTGCAAGACCAAGACCAAGACCGGTCCAAGTCTCGTCTTGGTCTTGCATTTGGGCAACACTACATTGCGTCGCCCCGGAGGGAGTGGTTGACCATAGCCCACCCAAAAAAAATTTTACGAATCTAAAGTGTATTTTTGACTTAATATGATTACACCCATGCATTGTTGGATACAGACTGCCTCACAAGAATACCACTTAGTCCATCTTTCTTCATCAATGGTTGTCGGTTCGACGAATAAATGAACCTGTCCATTGCCATTTCAACGTGCTAATTCTTCTGGCTATGTCGGTTACACCCGTTCTTTTACAAATATACTCGGATTCGATCGGTATTTCAGATTTTATCACTTAGAGAAATAGCGAGCATAGCCCATGCCTTAGGACGTCGACTTGGGGCCTTTTTATGAGGCCAACATTTAGAGACCACGTTGCCGTGTCATATGTAATCATCATCATCGCAGCCCACATACGTCCCACTGTTGGGCTCGGGCCTCCTCCACAATGGGAGGGAATTTGACCTGCTATACTATGCTGGTAAGACATGTTGATATAGGGTTTTGTTTCGAGTTTTCCTTCTCTTATCGTCGTCATATGTAATACATTCTGGTTATAAATATTTGTTTTCAGCCACTGCGGAATATTAGACGAGAAGATACTCTTATGTCTCCCGAACGCTGTCCAGCCGATTGAATTCATCAACTGACCCTTTCTAGAAGATGGATCTACCTGACTGGACTGTTTGTTCCAGGTGAACATAGTGATCGACAATTTTGAGAATCGTATTTTAACTAGGACCGGTACAGCAATGACACGGACATTAGACATGTCTTTCGTCTTGTCCAAGATCATTTGTAGACTAGCCGAGAAACTCTGCTAAGATTATTGAGCATAGTACCAAAGCTCTCAAGGATTTTTTTAATGACTACGATATCATCTGTGATTTGAGGTTTATTGAGAACTGGATCGGGTTCGCAGTCTCATCCCGATGCAGGCCGTCATAGTAGGATTTCTATAAAAGCATTTCGATGTATCGATAGTTGATTTGGTACCGTTGAAGGGACTGTAGCGCTGCCCACATTTTAACGGAATCAAAAGCTTTCTTACACTTCACAAACGCTAGACATAGAAGCAGATTATACTCCTTGGTCTTCTCTATAATCTGACTATTAATTCTTAGCGTCTATCTAGTTAGAAATAGCATTATAATTATAGTGTGAGTGAATATTACGTATTTTCAGGATTCTCGACCAGAGTGTATGTTCTGGGTAATGATTCAGTGTGCTCTGGTGGTAGTGTTGCCCAAATGCAAGACCAAGACGAGACTTGGACCGGTCTTGGTCTTGGTCTTGCAACATCACACCTGGTCTCGTCTTGGTCTTGCGCACCCGAGTCTGGTCT
This sequence comes from Lymantria dispar, assembly GCA_032191425.1. Taxonomy (NCBI): domain Eukaryota; kingdom Metazoa; phylum Arthropoda; class Insecta; order Lepidoptera; family Erebidae; genus Lymantria; species Lymantria dispar. Next base: position 8,653,462 of record CM063460.1, on the reverse strand, counting down.
TGGTCTTGGTCTTGCGCACCCGAGTCTTGGTATTGCAGCAAGAGTCTCGCAAAGTTTTGCAGTTAGAATAACGTAACAGTAATTTATCATGGCAATGAAAAATCCAACTAAATTAATCAAATATCCTATCCTATCTATCCATCTGCTAGCCTATAGTTCACTATTGAATACAATACTTACCACTGGAGAAAATTACTCTTCTATTCCCCTGGTGTTCCATTAGACAGCGTTACTACTCTTATGACAGGACTTTCGACCCTATTTTCTTAAGACGTCACCACACGAGGCAGTTGATACAATAAATTTTATGTCATTTTATAATCAATGCGATTGTTTATATTCCCCTTCAAGTTAAGTGGTATGTATCTATTGTATTTCCAGTTTAGTTACTGATACTCTGGATACTTGAAAAAACCTGTTGCTCTATTGCCTATATAAATACTTTGGCCGCTGGATCCATGTAGCTCTTAATATACTATTTATTCAAGAACATATAAAACTGATTTAAAATTTTATGGTTTTAATACTTGTAAAATGTATGATATTCGTCGTCATCGTCACAGCTCATAAAAGTGCCACTGCTGGGCTTAAGATTCCTTCCAGTAAGAGGAAAATTGATCTACTATACCACGCTGGTCAGACATGTTGGTACAGGGTTTTCTTTCTAGTTTCACTTCTCTTGCACATATGTTATATACACAGGGTGTATCAGGTTATGGGACAACTGTTCATGTACGTTGTAGTTCAACAGTCATAGATCATAATTAGAATGTATATTACACAAAAACAATATAACGTAAAAGTTATAGTGATTACAAAAATGTGTGTCTAAGAGTTTATGCCTTAAATTTTATGCATTATGTAGGTATGTACAGACAGGATATATGTAAGCATGTAAAATTTCGACAGTATAAATAGGTATTAGATTTGCGCGAACCTTTCAATGGTTACGTAGGTACAAAGGCGACTCATCAACGGTCATCGGCTGATTTATGTTAAAGCGAAGTTTGTCTTGCTTATGCAAACGTAATCATTGATTTATTCAAATTCTAATGAACATTTAACAAAATACGAATATGTTGTAGATTAAGTATCATTCCTTTATACATTTTAATCAATTTACACGAAAAAACGATGACAAAATTGAGAACTTACATGTCTCTCAATTCATTAACGAATCGATAATTTTATTTCAATTTTTTTTCATGGGTTCCTAACACCATTGCCCGATCCGATTTGATACGACATCCACGGGTAAGAGAGTGGTGAATTATATTTTTTTTAATGAATTTAGTGAATTTATTTTTTTTTGTGTGTGTGTAGCTGTTGGTCGCAGATGACCTTGATAGCTTAACGCGGTCAATGGGTGAGCGCTGATGGCTCTCAACCCGGTAAGTAAGTTAAGCAAACATCGCCCGAGGGCTCCCCCCTGTGGGGAACGGACCTCGGCTCGGGGCGTCGCTGAGAGCAAAGTGGGCGTGGCCAAGTTTAGGTTAATGACTTTTACGCGGCGCGGTTTTCGACCTCGACGGCGAGGCCGATACCGCGGAGTTTTATCTGTTATCGCTGCGCGAGCTGTGTAGGTCCTTTCTTGGGCGATCATAATAGCGTCATCTTCTTCTTCAAGAAGATGACGAGGACGTCGAACCGCGGATATTTTTGAGGGGACGTAGTTTACCGCCCCAACCACTAGTGGATTGGGGTGAGTCGTGGCAGAGGCAAAATAGCGCTGGGAGCAACGCTTCATGTGCTGCCTGATGGTGATCGTACTCTGTCCCTACATGGACATTTATATAGATTAATTGTAGGCATATTTCTATGTCCAACAGTGAACGTCGTTGGGCAAATGAATAAACGGATATATAAATATGTATAATGGGCAAGAGCACTCTCGTGATTACGGTATTTTTGTCCTTAAGCCTTTCCGAAGAGTAATTCTGAAAAGCCAACACCAACATTGGGAATCGATTGGCCAATAGATGGATACGAGTATCTCAAGACTGATTTGACTTGCCGTGTAGTGACGGAGTAAGAATATAATTCATCACCCCCTATTTTACCCGTGACTGCGAACCCACGACTAAGGGCTATAATATATAACATCGGTGCAAGAGAAGGAAAACTTGACATGTATGACCTGTAACAACACGGCCGATCACCGTGGCGATTCCCCTCCGGCCACGGCCGATTCTCCTCCTGTTATGTAGAAGACACGAGCTCAACCGTATATAAGCTGAAATGGTGATTTGAATTAAATGCAAGACCGCGAGACTCTTGCAGGCCCAGTCTTGGTCTTGCTCAAGTCTTGCAGGGCCAGTCTTGGTCTTGGTCTTGCAAAAATTAAGCGGTCTTGGTCTTGGTCTCGGTCTCGCATTTCTCGCAAGACCAAGACCAAGACCGCAAGACCAAGACTTTTTTGGGCAACACTATCTGGTGGTAAAGACGGCACTGGCTACTATAGAATATCTATGCATCGTTTACGTAATCACACAATATTACGACTGTACCTGGGGTCCGTTATATTTACCCCTTTTTGTTTTTCTATTCTGGTTCTCAGTACAAAATATAACTATTTTTTAAGAATTTTATTCTGTTTGTATTTGATTTTTACTTTTTCACTGTTGTTAATCAAGAGAGAACGTTCGTTTACAGTAAAAATTAAATACTAATACGACAATATCCTTAAAAATAGGATTATGTCATATGTGTAATACCGCAAGTATTAAATATCAGAAATAATAGTTTTCCATAGTTTTTTATTGTATTTTCAAGGTTTACTGTTTGTGTACATGATTTCCATTATTTCTTTTATATTTCTTTGCATTTTTGTTCGGTGATTATGCAGTCCACTATTGGGCTATAAATCTATTAATTTTTTTTGGGGTCGGCGCACTCGTCGCACCACTCCGTCCGGGGCGACAGAGGGCCGTAAGCACGCACTCCCGCAACCCACCCGCAATGCACGTCGCTTTCGTCGTTGGGCCGACCACCAGAGCAGGGTGACTTGACGTCAGTTGTCGGCCCGACGGAATACCCAATAAATCTGTCCCTAATGGCGGATTAGCAATTTGTTTAGAGTTTTCTTCTTATTATTATTTACTTGCAATCCCTAAAATGTCTTTTTGTTATATATTGGTAGATAGATACGAGGGGTGATCCAAAAGTAATGATAATCAGTTATTTCTAGTGCACACAAAAATACAAAAAAATTTCAGTCACTTGCTCAGTTACCCACTAGTTCAGGAAAAAAAAATCATATAAATAGGCCACAATTCCCGGGAGCTACATTCATTTGAATACGGACTGTCAAGGAGTGAACATCAAAATGGAAAAACACGAAATCAGAGCTGTCATTAAATACCTCTGCTTGAAAAAAATGTCTACCAAAGACATACACAGCGACTTGGTGGAAACATTAGGGGACTCTTCTCCTCCATATTCCACAGTTGCACGCTGGGCTAAGGAGTTTAAGCTGGGAAGAACATCGACGGAAGACGAACACCGCGAAGGACGCCCATCGACGTCCCTCACTGAAGAAAATGTGAAAAAAGTTGAAGAAGTTGTATTGGAAGATCGAAGAGTGACTATCAGGCATGTAGCTGAGGTCACAGGGATCTCATATGGCAGCATTCAAAGAATCCTTGCGAACGAATTGCATATGAGAAAGGTCTCCGCGCGTTGGGTACCGAAAATGTTAAACGACGAGCAAAAGAAGAAACGAGTCGACATGTCAAGAGCAAATCTCGAAAAGTTCCAGGCAGACAAGGACAATTTTTTGTCACGTTTTGTGACCATGGACGAGACCTGGATCCACCATTTTGATCCTGAAACAAAACAACAATCGATGACATGGAAACGATCCGATGAACCGACGCCGAAGAAATTCAAAGTGTCAAGCTCAGCAGGGAAGGTTATGGCGTCTGTTTTTTGGGACGCTGAAGGAATAATCATGGTGGACTACTTGGAAAAGGGGGCCACTATTACAGGCTCCTACTATGCAGAACAAATAAGAAGATTGCGGGAGGCTATTAAGGAGAAAAGGCGAGGCAAACTGCGGGCTGGAGTGTTGTTCCATCAAGACAACGCACCTGTTCACAAAGCTGCAATTGCCATGGCTGGCATTCAGGAAGCGGGCTTTGAGTTGGTGGAACACCCCCCCTATTCACCAGATCTAGCCCCCAGTGACTTCTATCTCTTTCCACGACTCAAGGAACACCTCCGAGGCAAGAAATTTGATGATGATAGCGACGTGATGGCCGCGGTTGAGGACTTTTTTGAGAGTCAAGATAAAGATTTTTTTTGTAAGGGAATTTTAGGTTTAGAAAAGAGATGGACTAAATGTATAGACTTGCTAGGAGACTATGTTGAGAAATAAATATATTTTTTTATTTTATTCATTGTGTTTATTATTGATTATCATTACTTTTGGATCACCCCTCGTATTATTACTTCGTGATCACACGGAGATTTATATTATGTACACAAAAGCATTTATTATGTTGTTGTTGTTCAATGGCGTGAGTATTTGTAAAAATTTAAATTTTGTCGAAATGATTAAATAGTAGCAAGAAGAAGGAGGCAATGTGATAACACTGTAATACTAGTAAATAAATAAATGCCTTTAATTTTAAAATAACTACTTAATTCACTTTCTATTTTTTTACACAAATTACGTAACTATTTCTGAAACTGTCATAAATTAGGTCTAATTAAAATTTTTGTAGTGCCCATATTAAGCAATACTTCAATGACAATTTTGTATGAATTTGTTATTCTAATGGTTGTGGCAATTATTTATTAACAAAGGTGACAAACCTTTGTTAATAAGTCACTGGTTTCATAAAGGCCATAGCCACTATTGTCAATATTTACATTATTCCTTTCTCCAGAAATGAAACCTAGGTTATATGTTAGGACAATATTTATGGGCTAATCAATCTATCTCGATAAACAGGATACATAATAGTAAAAATGTTTTCTAATCAGATCTATATTTTCTGAAATCATGTGTTAAAATAAACTCTACAGTCATTATAGTAATGCATATAAAGTGCGTGTGGTGACAGTAAGAATACAATACAGTAAGAATACAATACAGTAAGAATACAATTGCATGTGGCTGTCGTAAAAGAGGACCAAGGGATTTAATCCTTACTAATATTATAAATGCGAAAGTAAGGTTGTTTGTTTGTTTGTTACGCTTTCACGCTTTCACGCTTGAACCACCGAACTGATTTAAAAAACTCTTTTATCAATGGAAAGCTATAATATCTGGGAGTAACATAGGCTATATTTTATCCCGATATTCCCACGGGAACGGGAACTACGCGGGTAAAGCGATTCAAACTGAAGCGAAGCGATAGCGGGTTGCTAGTATGCATATAAAATCTTGAATATGCATATAAGAAGTTGTCGATCACTATGTTTACCTAGGACAAACAGTCCAGTTAGATAGATCCAATTTCGAGAAAGAGATCAGCCGACGAATCCAACTCGGTTGGGCAGCGTTCGGGAAACTTAAGAGGATCTTCTCGTCCAACATACCTCAGTGTCTGAAAACACAGGTCTACGACCAGTGTGTGTTATCAGTGATGACTTACGGCACGGAAACGTGGTCCTTAAATGTAGGCCTCATAACAAGGCTCAAAGTCGCTCAGCGTGCTATGGAGCGGGCTATGCTCGGGATTTTTCTGCGAGGTAGAATCTGGAATACGGAAATCCGCAGAAGAACGGGTGTAACCGAAATAGCATGAAGAATTAGCATGCTGAAGTGGCAATGAGCAGGCCATATCGCTCGACGAACCGACAATCGCTGGGGAAGAAAGGTTCTCGAGTGGCGACCACGTTTCGGACGACGCAGTGTAGGACGCCCCCCCACTAGGTGGACCGACGATCTAGTGAAAGTTGCTGGGCGTCATTGGATGCAGGCGGCACAGGACCGCATATTGTGGCGCAACATGAGGAAGGCCTACGTCCAGCAGTGGACGGCAATAGGCTGAAATGATGATGATGATGAAATTAAATGTTTGCTCGACATGAAATTCGAATTTCACCCTGAACAATTATCATATTATTATGCTAATAGACCAAAAAATTATTATTATTTTAATAACATTACCATAAGTTTTGGAGTCAATGTAGTAGGGAATGATGCCATGCTTGAACCGTTGGGTTTGAACTAATTTTATTTCGGGCGACGATTTATTACCATGCTGTTCATATGTCTGTGTAATGCGCTTAGATAATTCTAACTCCTTTGGCGCAAAAAAGGACTTTCTGCCGCTTTGTTTTGATGTCTGTGAATAAATATTAGTATTAAGTTATGGGAAAATTACTTACTAGGTAGGTATATGTTTAGAAAAAATATTTTATAGTAAAGTTACTTTTAAGTCAATTGTTAAATGCCAAGAGTGTCTATATTAAAACTTAATTTACAAAATATAAATTTTATTTATTTACTAGCTGAAGCGGCGAACTTTGTACCGCTGTTTTTTTTCGTGAATATTTTCTAAAGGGCCGAAAATCTAATCTCGACTTAGGCGCGGCAATAATTCAGTGCCGCCCACCCTGCGACCACCCGCCTGCGATCGTCCACCCTAGAAAACCCTCTAGCTATAGATTTGGCGTTGAAGTCCCTTAGTTAAAGTCGATGGTATACGTTATTCCGGAGTTGTGGTAGATCTTGCTTAAAAAAATCTCATTCTCTTTGCCTCTAAACACTGCTTTCGCTCTTCTTCAGTCTTATTGAAGATTGTGAACTTGACTTGCATTACGCGTACGCCAACCAATATTTTGACGCCTCACAGGTTGTATTTTCTTATAAATCAAAAACAATATATAACACTACAATATACCTCCAAACACACGAAATACCGATATCTATGTTGCAAAAGAAGCGATGATTCTACTAGCAACTCGTCCTCACTTCGCTTCGGTTACAATCGTCTTACCCGGGTAGTTCCTGTTCCCATGGGATTACCGGGATTAAATATAGCCTATGTTACTCCCTGATATTATAGCTTTCCATAGGTGTAAGAATTTTTGAAATCGGTTCCGTGGTTTAAACATGAAAGCGTAACAAACAAACATACTTTCGCGTTTATAGTATTAGTAAGGATTTGATTGAAATTATGATATGACATATTGTCTTATTGAAGTGGTCAAGTGCTGGCTGAAGAAGTAACTTTTCGTATCATAAGATTTAAAAATTACTGATTTTAATAAGAAAGATCTTTTTCTTTTAATTTTCTTCCACATAAATCTAAATAACAAACACAAAAAAATATCCAATTTGGTGCAATAGATCAGAAGTTATGAGCGTACATACATTTCGGTTATTTATTTTTATTTATACAGATACCTACTAACTCAAGCTGATTAATAGCAACTATAGCAAAATATTTTTTGTAAAAACAATACAACAGACAGTACAATAAATTATAATGTTTTATATAGTACTAGCAACCCGCGCTCGCTTCGCTCGGTTCGGTTTCAGTCGCCTTACCAGCTTATATATACAGCTACCGCAGCTAGGTAGTAAAATATTATCAAAATCAGTCCAGCCGTTTTGGAGATTAACTTAAAAAACAGACATAACATTTTTAAACTGTATTGTAAGCATAGGTGTCGTGCGGGGTATTCGTCGGGCCGACCACTGAAGACAAGTTACCCTGTACTGGTGGTCGGCCCAATGACGAAGGCGACGTGTCACGGGTGGGTCATGGGGCCGTGTGCCGCCCCTCTGTGACCCCAGACGGATCCGGGCGGAGAGTGCGCTGACCATGACCCACCCCTAAAAAAAAGGCATAGGTGTCGTGCAAATAACCGTGCGAGCATGAAAAAGCCCTTTGACATTACAGACACTTCAATTTTATTTATTTGTGTAGTTGTATAGATTTGCTTGGGACTGATTACGGATTCGAATTTCTCCGTCCGGTCTCATTACAATAAATATAGGATTTGCAAAATATTTTTAGCTTATTATTTAACAGTATTGTAAATATCTTATTAGAAGGATAAAATATCGACTCACAGTTTTGTTTGTAGATAATTCGCCACCGCGTTTGTAATCAATCTTTTCAGCACTGTCCGGTAGATCATCATATAATTTTTCTACAATTCTCTCTACTCTCTGTGTATCCTCTGAGTTTAAAGCTGGATTGATTTCTTGCACACTCCTTTTTACTCTGTAGTTCATTTTCGTTTTTGAAGATATTTTATTGAGGTTATTAATTTGATTTATATTGTCAAGTTTTTCAGTCTCTTCTGTAAATATACGGCACATATCTCTTGTGTCTTGACGCTTACTTTCGATTAGTTTTTGGTCCACTAAAATTATCAGATATACATATTAATGTCTAATAGTATACAAGTCAAATCAATTACAAGTATTTTAGAAGTGAAATGTCTTTACGCGCGTTGGACATTTTTGAAATGAAAAAAAAAAACAATTGATTCGCGACATTGTTATCATTACCGACACCTTTACAGTAGAGTTGTGTTTGGGTTAAAATAATTGATAATATAACTATACAGATGTATCAGGTTATGGGGCAACTGTTCGAGTGTATTATAGTTTAACGACCATAGATCATAATAAAAATGTATAGGTATTACACAAAAAACAAGATAACATAAAAGTTATAGCGATTTTAAAAATGTGTGTCTAGGAGTCTACGCCTTAAATGTTACGTATTATGAAGGCATGTATGGATAGACTACATGTGTGCATGTAAAGTTACGACAGTATAAATAGGTATGAATTGCGCAAACGCTGCAATGGTAACGTAGATACAAAGGCGCCTCTTCAACGATCATCGGCCGATCAGCTGATTTAAAGCGAAGCTTGTCTTGCTTATGCGATCGTAATCATTGATTTATTCAATTTCTAATGAACATTTAACAAATTATAAATATGTTGCAGATACGTACGCATATCACTGAATTTATACATTTCAATCAGATTAAACGAAAAGACGATGACAAAATTGAAAACTTTACATGTCTCTAATTCATTAACGAATTGATATAGTTATTAAAATGTTTTGTACGGGTTCCTACCACCATTGCCTAACTCCCATTTCACCAGTTGCCCCATAACCTGATACACCTGCATATAACATAAATATAATAAATATATATATTGTTTATATACGTACAGCGTAGATATCTTTATCTTTTAATTTTTTTTATCATTTTATTTCTTGTGTACGAGTGTGTGTCACTGAACCACTCCTAAATGACTGGACCGCTGTTAATGAATTTTTTAGTGTGTGTTCAATGGGATTTGAGAATGGTTTAGATTCACAATTGGAGCCGGTAGGTTATTGTCGGTTGCTGTCTATTTCAAGGGGAATTCCATTTACAATTTTTTTTAGATTTATCAGCGTCTGTTGGGTCAGCTAGTATATGTATAATTGAGGCGACGGGTCACTGCGGGAGCACAGCCTCGACGAAGCGACCTGCCGCCGGCGACTGGGGCGGCGCAGGCGGGATTACCAGCGTGCAATGCCGCCCTAGTCGAGACCGCGGGTGACGTGACCGGGGATTAGTCCGTCACCCGCCGAGAGGCCGACCGCGTGAGGAAAGACCGACGACGAGGGGGGGACGTCGGTCGATGGGAGGGTACCCCGGGTAGGGGGTATTCCGTCGGGCCGACCACTGATGACAAGTAACCCTGCTCCAGTGGTCGGCCCAACGACGAAGGCGACGTGGTGTTCGGGTGGGTTGCGGGTGTTGTGCTTAAGCCCCTCTGTCGCCCCGGACGGAGTGATGCGGAAGCGAGCCGACCGTAGCCCACCCCAAAAAAAAAGTATATGTATAATATATATATATATTGTTTAAATAAAAAAATATTGTACTGATTTGATTTACAAATTGTTATTCTGAGTCTGGGTATAATCTGTGTTGGTTAAATTACATCCTGTCTGTGTATGGTATAATCAAGAAAAGAAAACTAAAAGTACGGTTGCAAGATTTTTAAAGTATTTCCTGCACAATAAAATATTTGCTGATCATTAAAAAATAAACACGTAATTTTTCAAGTTTTCACTTCTGTCAGCACTCCCGGAGTGCCACTGTGTTTCTTTTTAAGATATGAAAAGCTTTAATTTCGTGGCCTTTCATTCTAATTTTTTTGAAATTAAATTTCACATGTGGGTGTCGTAAAAGACCACTAAGGAATATAATATAGCATATGCGCAAAGAGAGGGAAAACTCGAAACAATACCCTATACCAACAAGTTTGATCAGCGTGGTATAGTAGGTCAATTTCCCTCTCATAGTATAAGAGGACCGAGGCCAACGGTGGAATGTATGTGGGCTGAAATGAGGATCATGGTGACTGGTAAATTATAGAATTTGTCATTGAACCTGAGCCCCGTTTTCCTGTAGCAGTCACTCTGATGAGAAAGTCATATCGACTACGGTTACCAACCTACCTGCCAAGTGTGGCAATTAAAACATTATCACCTTTTTTTTTGAAGTGACAACGTCTTATAATTCGATGGAGCCGGCTCACACGAAAAAACATGACGTATGCGGCGTTACCTGGCTCTGAGGCGTTCCATTTAAGGCTTGATCCATACAAAATATCTATCAAACAAATAAAATTAAAATTTTCTTTTGAAATATGAAACCATTCCATCAGTATTTTCTTATTTTTTTTTTGGGGGCATGGGTTGCGGTCGGCGCACTCCTCGCACCATTCCGTCCGGGGCGACAGAGGGGCGTAAGCACGCACACCCGCAACCCACCCGAACACCACGTTGCCTTCGTCGTTGGGCCAACCACTGGACCAGGGTTACTTGTCATCAGTGGTCGGCCCGACGGAATACTACCCTTCCATCGACCGACGTTCCCCAAACATTATCACTTTGAAGATGCTTGATAAACAATGGTCTTCAAATACAGAAGAATGAATGGATGGAATCTTATTAGAGTTTTTGTTTTAATGGATTCCTAAAAAGTTCTGCGATAAAATCCCTTTTGATGATCTTTGTTTATAAAATTTTATTTTTATATTTTACCTCTACGGACAATTAACTCGGCTGTAGTAACAGGGATTACACATTGGATTAGAATACAGTTCACAAAAATATACAATTTTAACAACTTCGACATTTTACTCAACAAAATCTTGTAACACAGTGCAATATAATGTTGAAACAATGTCGATAAGGTAATTGAAAACAATGGCTTTACGTATTTATTTATAGAATTGATATTGTTATGTTATTTGAAAAGTATTGAGATTGTGTGATTGTGGCAAAATTAAAAGTTATAGATTTTATTTTAATGACGATTTAACATAAAAATTATATTTAGCATGTTATTTTTTACGAGTGAAAAATATATTTTGTTACTGAAATATAAGTTTATAGTGTTTTGACCAATTTAATTATGTGTAATCAATGTGAGATAATTGGTAGGTTAAGCGCAATAATTTCAGAAAAAGATATCAATGCAAAAAAATTAGATACATATTATGTTATTCCCTGAAGTATTATAAATTTTCTATTTTATTTTTGTCTCCGTCACACAAATTTTTATATCTTTATCTTTGTACCTACACAAAATATTAAATTTTAATAACACGTACAAGTACGCATGGCAGAAGTGAAACTTTTTAATCCTTTATCCTTCATCCTTAATCTGTCATCCTTCATCCGTTATTCTCCATCCGTCATCCTTCATCCGTCATTCTTCATCCTTAATCGTTCATTCTTCATCCTTCATCACATTCTCTCGCCGGCTGAATCCTATACATTTACGTGTTTGTGTCTCTATGGACTCGCTTTTTCCTTTCATCGAGTTAATAATTATGCAGAAAAATAGCAGGAAGGTCCTACTTAGTACGTCTAACGAAGTTCAAAGAGGCAGGAGATATTATACTTTCAGCACGTGCCCAAATAGGACAAGGGTACGAGTATGATGATGGTATCCATAACTCACAGAGTATAAATATAAAAAAAACTTGATTCACGAATATAGTTACTGTGCAAGTTGCAACCGTGACGTAGAATAGATAGTGATTAGGTTAGTGGAATAGTCAGTGGTCTCACCTGTTCTTGTATTCGCAAATTCGAATTTAGAAAGTTAACTTTTATTCCGGCAAAAGAGGTTGGAGGTGTGGAGTTAACTCAGCTGCAAAGTGCGAAGTAGCCAGTCGCACTATCTGTGTCAGTGGGGGAGTACGTGCGCTGTGCTTCGCGATTAATTGTTGTGAACGAATTTGTTTGACACTCTCGTGTTTTGTTATAACCAATTAAGGGATTTCTAAACGTAAGTATTCATATTAATTATAAATTAATGATGTGATTGTATTTATTTTTGATTATGAATACAGTTTATAATGCATATAAGCCATTTTTTACCGGCGTGGTCATATTCCACTTTGTTGACACGACAAAATGTTCTGCAGTTACAAATTGTTTTAGGTATAATATGTATCTAAAATTATATTAGAAAAGGATTTAATTTAATTAAATTTCGCAGGTAATTATGATAGGATAAATTAAAATTATTTTTTTAAATATTTTTAAGTGATGTGAACGGCTGTAAAATCCCGCCAAAGTATCGTAATAGAGTATAGCCTTAATAACGGTGGCGAAAGAACGATTATTCTGTGGATCACATGCGGTGCGGTGCATAGCACATGTAAGTAAGCGATTCTATGAATGAATGGCATACCGAATTTACCGATTTTGCGACTTCGAGTTATTCAAATAATTACACTTTCACTAGATACACCTATGTATGTAAGTGTTAGGTTATGGTTACGTATATGTATTTAAATAATTATTATGTATGAATTCCGATTTCGAAATTTAGAAAAGAATTTTCAAATTTTTTAAATTTAGATTATGCAATTAGAAACTTATTTTTCATTTTTTAAATTTATATTTCTGGTTTCATATTTTTTATGTTTAGATTGCGCAATTAGAAACTCATTTTTAAATTATTTCTATTTTAAGCTGCTAATCATTATTTAAAAAAGAAATATAAATTTGTAGTAACTATATTTGTGTTTTTTATCTTTGTGTACTATAAATATATTCATATATATTTAAAATATGTGATAATAAATACAAAATATCTTAGAATAATAATAACGTATAGAAGGATAGTGTCAGTACTTCGAACTTTAAAAATTTGAATCTAAAAATACTAATGGCGGGCAGACGATTATACACGTACACACGGAAACCACTATACAAATTATGAAATCAAATTTTGTTTTTATTAACATAAATCTTCGAAATACTTTTAAAAGTAATGTTAAAAACCTTTTTATGTTTTTCAAATGTGTTGTGGCACCATTTGAATGCACAAGCCATCATAATTACCTATTTATTTTTTAAGAGTTGCGTACGTTCGTGCAGTGCAATGACTTGTACATTACGGGACTGTTCCGGCGTAGACTCCATTAGGCTCCAATTGAAATGCCTCACTTTTTGTGCGTGGACTTACCTTCTATATGTTATTATTCTAAGACAAAATATGTTTATTTTAGTCATTATTTTATCTTATTTGACATTGATGCACCTACGAATTATTGTTGTATTTTTATTTACTAGGTATATGATCTCAAAATAAACATTATTTTTTCTTTTCTCTCGAAATATTAATTGTAGAACAAGCTAACTTGAAATAGTCAAACGATTGCTTCGCGTTAATAGGCTTATATTTTTTTTTATTTTCGATGCTCAGCTCAATTAGTGCCTGATCATAGGTAATAAGCTAATAACTATCGCCTTATATCCAGACCAAACTATTGTTTTAAAACTCGTTTAAAGCAGGAATGACTAATAGTGCTCGACAGAAAAGCAGCACGTATTTCGTTCTACCACTGGATATGGACACCAAATCTCGTTTTTCGAAGTTACAACCTAAAACTAACAACCAGCGGATTGCTCGACAATATGTATTCTTCTAAGATCGTAGATATTGTAAAAGTTTTGGTAATTTTGTGATTGGTCGTCTGCGTGATGTCAATCCTTCTTTGGAATGTAATTGTTGTCCAAACGGCATTATATTGTGTTAGTCTAGGTGTGTGGTGACGGAGTAAGAATACAATTCACCACCCCCTATCTTACCCGTGGGTGATCGTACGAGACGACTAAGGGATATAAAACGCATATAACATCTATGCGAGAGAAGGAAAACTCGAAATAAAACCCTATACCAACACGTCTGACCAGCGTGGTATAATAGTAGGTCAATTACCCTTCCATTGTGGAGGAGGCCCGAGCCCAACAGTGGGACGTATGTGGGCTGAGATGATGATGATGAGTCTAGGTCGTCCTTTACGACATCTACTATCAATGCAAAGGTTGGTAGTACCAAGTGGTAATATAATTACCATCACAAATGAGGGAAGTGCCGAGAGTACCACACTCGGCTGGGGGATTGTTAATCGCAGTGAAGTGTTATATAGATGTCCTAGGAAGAACTGTCCCCCACTCTCCTGGTGAGACCCTTATCTTCTTTTTAAGATACCCACGGGCAGGAATAGTGACAGTTGTATTACTATCCCATTGATACGTAGAAAAAATAACCATAAACAGTAGTGAATAATGAATCTTTGTTTCGTAGAGTTTTTACTAACATGCAATAGACAAATGACCTTCAGACTTGTAACAACCATAATTATACAGAAAATTGTTCAAGTTATAATTCAAATCACAGCACTCGGCATGTCAGTAGGCACTTGCTACCAAGGTCAAGGATGGAAGCACTAGTTAATCCAATGACGATGGGACTGGGATACGGTAGGTTATAGAGCCACCGCCCTTTCGTCGCTCCGGATGGATTGAACCCCCGTTCAGACCAAAATTTACCGTGTGGTGACGGAGTAAGAATACAATTCATCACCTTCTAACTTGCCCGTGGCTGTCGTAAAAGACAACTAAGGGACAAGACAACTAAAGCACATAGATATGTATATAACATTTGTGGAAGAGAAGATAAACCTCGAAATAAAACACTATACGAATCTGACCCGCGAGGTATAATAAGTAAATTATCCTCGTATAGTTTAGGAGTGGTAGTAGGAGTAAGAGTCCTCGAATAAGTTGTCCGTGTAGTGACGGATTAACAATACAATTCACCACTCCCTATCTTGCCCGTGGATGTCGTAAAAGACGACTAAGTGATATAATACGCAAATAATATCTATGCAAGAGAAGGAAAACTTGATACAAAACCCTATACCAATCTGTCTGACCAGCATGGCATAGTATGGTCAATTTCCCTCCTATTATAGAGGAGGCTCGAGCCCAGCAGTGGGACGTATATGAGCCGAGATGATAAGCATTCTACTCAACCAGTAAGTCCATCCGTCCATCAGTCCACAAGTCTCCTTGGTAGTATTCGAATACACAACAAACAGCGGTATTTTTTTACGTGATCGTGTTAGTTATTTTATATAGCAACCTGCCCTCGCTTTGTTTTGGTTTCTACGCGAGTAAGACGACTGCGTCTTACTCGTGTAGTTTCCGTTCTCGTGGGAATACCGGGATAAAATATAACCTATGTTACTCCCTGATATTATAGCTTTCCATTGGTGAAAGACTTTTTGAAATCGGTTCAGTAATTTCGGAGCGTATTCAATACAAACAAACAAACAAATCTTTCCTCTTTATATTAGTACTAGCAACCCGCCCTCGCTTCGCTTCGGTTTCAGTCGCTTAAACCCGCGTAGTTCCCGTTCCTGTGGGAATACCGGGATAAAATATAGCCTATGTTACTCCCTGATATTATAGCCTTCCATTGGTGAAAGAATTTTTGAAATCGGTTCGGTGGTTTAAGCGTGAAAGCGTTACAAACAAACAAACAAACAAACAAACATCCTTACTTTCGCATTTATAATATTAGTATGGATAGATAAAAGAAAGCTGTTAATTGAAAATTTAAATTTTGTAGATAAATTAACATTTATTTGCACTCGTTAATTTAAATATTTCTTTT
The DNA here is from genome assembly GCA_032191425.1 of Lymantria dispar. Classification (NCBI taxonomy): domain Eukaryota; kingdom Metazoa; phylum Arthropoda; class Insecta; order Lepidoptera; family Erebidae; genus Lymantria; species Lymantria dispar. Next base: position 8,637,493 of record CM063460.1, on the reverse strand, counting down.
ACTTAAAATAGAGATAGATGCGTAACAAGCCGAACGAAGGCCGATCGTGCTTCTCTATTACTTGTCCCGCTTGCACGTTCGGCTCAGGCGGAACGTGACAATAAGTTATACTTCTTTTGTGTCTGCAGCCAGCGCTCATAGCTTTATAAGAACTAGTGATAGCTGTGTGGTCGAAATTCGGCCATAATCAATTTTAATTAATTTTTCTGCTACATAATTTTCTTTTAATTTTATTTATGTATAATTGTAAATTGAGCAAGCTGTATTTAACTAATAACTAATATATAAAGTACTAAGTACAAATGACTATTAGACATTGTCATCATAATTATGATTATTTGACATTCCGTTTGACCAGAGATTTTAACCGTAAACAAAAGTGTATAAGCGCGCGCATGCGTGCGTGTGTGTGTAGCGATTGCGTTGTAGTGTGCGTAATGGCTTTTTTAATGAATTTAATGTATTTCTAATCCATTATTATAATTATGTTAGTCAACTGAGCCAAATTTCATACTTGCCATCCACGTAATTTTCGTAAAAATGGGTACAAAGTTTTTGCTTCACGTATTAATATATATCACGTCAATAAAATAAAATTATAAGTGTATGACAACCCTAGGCTATCCGTGACCTAAGGTCAGATAGTCAATAGCGCCGTGTCTTTAATTAGGGTTAACTTGCTTTATTCAATACCTTGTCATATTTTCCTCAACTCATCATCAGATTCATGTGTGAATTGGCAACCAAGTATAGTATTTATTTGAAACTAGCAACCCGCCCTCGCTTCGCTTCGGTTATAGGTTATAGTCGTTTTACCCGAGTAGTTCCCGTGGGAATACCGGGATAAAATATAGCCTAGTTTACGACCTGATATTATAGCTTTCCATTGGTGAAAGAATTTTTGAAATCGGTCCAGCCGTTTTGAAGATTACCCGGAACAAACAGACAGACAGACAGACAAAAATTTTTTAATTGCTATTTTAGGCATAGGTGTCGTGCAAATAACCGTGTGAGCATGGAAAAAGCCTATTATTTTGACATTACAAACAGACACTCCAATTTTATTTATTGGTATAGATGGAAACCTCTAGGTTTGGGTGGGCAGTAAATTCATGTAAGTCCTCATCGACATGGTTACGTGACGTGTTTACGCTAACACTATATTTGTATGTAGCTATGTCAATGTCACTATACCTGTGTCTATAAATGTCAAAAACAGATAAACGTTTGTATAGTGGTAGGACCACACTGTTGGCAGTTGCCTGTCTACAGCCGCGGGCCGGTCCGTCCGGGATAGTACCGCACTGAGCAGAAGTAGTAGCAATTTATTACTGCGTTTTGTTCGGTGAACGAGAGAGCCGGAAGCCCAATTTACTGAAGGTGTTTGCGTGTGGGTGGGTTTTGGTGATGCCTTTAGTATCGCCGAACCTCATTGCACGCAATCACATTCCCTTAACTTTCTTTACGGTAGGCAGCGGCCTAGCAAAGGTCCATCAGCGGCAGCAACACTTATCATCAGGTGTACCGTTTGCCGCCATTTACAATAAAAAAAAAATAAACGTTTTAATTTACTAATTGTAATTGAATATCAGAAAAAATCAACTATTTGTTCATAGTTTTAAGTTTTCACTTCTATCGCCAGTGCTCATAGTCATGCATTGTGTTCTTTTTATTTTGTTTTTTTTTATGACTGTTTATGGTGAACTATTGCAAACATGGTGGAGTGATCATCGACTTCTCCTGCCGCTGTGTAGCGGATTCGATATCCATGTAGGACATTTGTTTCTGACCACTGACGTTAAGTCACCCTGCTCCGGTGGTCGGTCCAACGACGAAGGTGACGTGTTGTGCATGTGGGTTACGGGTGTGCGTGCTTACGCCCCTCTGTTGCCCCGGACGGAGTGGTGCGAGCAGTGTGTCGACCGTAAAAAAAAAAGAGGACATTTGTTTCTGCGATGTACAAATTGATGTTTTAACTAAATAAATGGAATAGCGTTTAAGATACCAGTTTTATGTGTTCGATTCCCATAAAGGATAATAATTTATACGGTCCACAAATTGTTGTTCTCAGTCTGGATGTAATTTGTATCCATTAAATTGTCTTTAAAGTCCCCCTCAATACAAGGATCATTTACTTAGTGATTTTTTAACAAAAAAGTTTGCAATTAGTTTAGGTCCGTTAATTTATCTAGCCGATGCCACATGGACCGGAGATTTTTGTCTGTTACCCGCAGGGAGGCTGACCGCGCAACAGCGACCGACTTGAGAGGAGCGGGTATCTCTCAGGGTATTCCGTCGGGCCGACCACGGAGGACAAGGAACTCGGTACTGGTGGTCGGCCCAATGACGAAAGCGACGTGCTACGGGGTGTTATGGGGTCACGCGCCGCCTCTTTGTCGTCGCAGATAGAGCCGGGCGGCTGGTGCGCTGACTATATAGCCCACCCCAAAAAAAAGTCCGTTAATTATGACTTACTAGCAACTCGACCTCGTTTCGCTTGGTTTCAGTCGCCTTACTCGCGTAATTCCCGTTCCCGTGGGAATACAAGGATAAAATATAGCCTATATTACTTTCTGATATTATAGCTTTCCATTGGTGAAAGAATTTTTAAAATTGGTTCCGTGGTTTAAGCGTGAAAGCGTAACAAACTTCCTTTCGCATTTATAATATTACTAGCAACCCGCCCTCGCTTCGCTTCGATTTCAGTCGCCTTACCCGTGTAGATTCCGTTCCCATGGGAATATCGCGATAAAATATAGCCTATGTTACTCCCTGATATTACAGCTTTCCATTGGTGAAAGAATTTTTGAAATCGGTTCAGTCATTTAAGCGTGAAAGTGTAACAAACAAACAAACAAATAAACAATCTTACTTTCGCATTTATAATATTAGTAAGGAAGTAAGGATTTCCATTGATTGAATAAAAAAACCGGTCGAATAAAAATCAAATCTATTTAAATTACATCTGACTGCAACGATAACGGTCTAAGTACTACGCTCGTGTTTTTACCAAGCTCGTGTATTTAAACGTTATGAATAAATCTCTGTGTCGCGGAGGACTTCACAAATATTAAATTCAGCAAATAATACTTACAATCAGAATAATTATTTTTGTATTGGGCAAAGAACTGTCCTACATAGACATCGAAACAACGACAGCCAGCATAAAAGGTCGCTACATCGACCATTGCGCCTAAACTGTGCAATTTATTGAATTAAATACGTTAATAAATATTTCTTCTTCTATAGTTTGTATTGGCAACTTCTGTTTGATACTTATATGCCTCATATTATACATATTGTGGCCAGTAGCGAGTTATAGTTTTCTTCACATATCAATTTTTTCACATTAGTAATTATTCAGTAAATCAAATCGTCGCCTTCAACAGTGCTATGGCCACACGTGTCTTCTAAGAAATTTTGGTGACAAACAAAAACATTTGTAAAGCACTTTTATATAATATTCATTATACTCTAGCAGTTTCATCGCATAACATTAAATAAAATGCACACAAGTAAATATATTGAATATAATACAAGACCACATGACCTTCCAACCAAAAATTTCTTAATAAACATATTCTTTTTGTTAATGTTAATGTATATGATTGTAAAATAAATAAGTCAGCATTGAAATAGGTACTTAGTGATGTACCAACAGCTAAAATGCAGTTGGTTACGGTAATACGTAACGGTTTTGATTACGACACGTCCAAGTGCGTTAGTCACGCTACACATAGTCCGACTTAGTGCGGAGGAGAAATTGCAATAAAAAGCATTCCCCACAACGCAATATGTAATTTAGGAAAGCCAATTCCGTCGTTATTGTAATGATTTAACGATTGTATACAAATGCCACGATCGGCGTAATCGTTACATATATTCATATCCGTTTCCACCAATCATCATCATCATCATGGCAGCCCACATACATCCCACTGTTGGGCTCGGGCCTCCTCCACAATGGGAGAGAATTTGACCTATTATACCATGCTGGTCAGACATGTTGGTATAGGGTTTCATTACGAGTTTTCCTTCTCTTGCACAGATGTTATGTGCATATTATATCCCATAGTCGTCTTATACGACATCCACGGGCGAGACAGGGAGTGGTGAATTGTATTCTTACTCCGTCACCACACGGAAAATTCCACCAATGATGCCTAAATATTAGAGAACACCTAAAATTGTATAAATCACGTTTTTATTTTTCTACTAGCAACCCGCCCTCGCTTCGCTTCGGTTATAGGTTATAGTCGTTTTACCCGCGTAGTTCCCGTTCCCGTGGGAATACCGGGATAAAATATAGCTTAGTTTACGCCTTCATATAATAGCTTTCCATTGGTGAAAGAATTTTTGAGCTATGATATCACGGAGTAACATAGGTTATATTTTATCCCGGTATTCCCACAGGAACGGGAACTACACGGGTTTAAGCGACTGAAACCGAAGCGAAGCGGGGGCGGGTTGCTAGTTTAAAACTAGTTTAACATTGATGCATTTTACAATGACTAGCCATAGGTTCAGGTAGGGTTGCCAGATGGCCGGGATTCCCGGGATTGTACCGGAATTTTGCGTGTGGTCCCGTGTCCAGTAATTTTACTTTGCTATCCCGTAATGAAAAAATACTAGTTTTTTTTCCCAAACTAAGTCAACCCAAACATAGCGTGTTCGCGCTGTATGAGGTGAGCGAGGGGAGGGGTGAGCAACTCCCTTCGAGTCGCTCGCCGCCGTAGTCTAGTCTCGGACCAGAGACCACAACTCTGATTCCGTTCGTGGCCCTAGAAATGTCCAGGAAGTGATTAGCCTGGATCTGGCAACCCTAGGTTCAGGTTATCTCAGGCATGTATTTAAGGATGTATGTATGAGGATGTAGAAATTCCTTTGTAAAAAGGAAAATATACTGTCCGCAAATATTATCTGTGTGATGATGGATGCCACAGAAATAATTTTTTCTGTGATGGATGCAAAACGTATTGGTAGTTTTGGCGAGAACGTGAAAGTGTCATATGGAGACCTTATATCAATATTTTAGTGTTTTACTCTATTATATTAATCTATTAATATCATTTTATACGATTTAATGTAAAATGCTAAATTATAATGAATATAGCCATGCTAAACACTACATATTTTCAAGTACCACCAACATACCCAAAAGATGCTATTAAAAGTATGCCATTGCGTAATTAAAGGTGATTATATGATTTGCTGAGAGAGTTTTATTATAAATGATGTGATAATTGACAAATAAAGACTTTAGGCATATTGTAACCACTATTATTTTTAAAAATAAATACAATGTGTCAGTCACCTTCTTTTGTTTGACCAATGTCATAATAGTTGACTAAAGGAATGACTTCTTGACCTATTACCATAGTGTGCAATAAATGAATTAATTTTGATTTTAATTTGACTAAAATTAGGAATTTTGTTAAAAGATATTAAGACTTCACGTACTTAATATCGAAATAATCTTTTAACTTGAAATGTATGTAATATTTTTGTTGATGTATAGTTAATGTGACCATATTTTTTTTGAGTCAAAACGAGATGTTTTTATAACGGTTCCGTTATTTTTTGATGTGAGTGATTTGATTCCGGAGTGGTAGGACCACACTGTCGACAGTTATCTGTCTACAGCCGCGGGCCGGTCCGTCCGGGGCAGTACCATGCTCTCGCAGAAAATCGACGTCTGAGTAGTAGCAATTTGTTACTGCGCTTCGTTCGGTGAGCGAGAGAGCCGGAAGCCCAACTTTCTGAGGGTGATTGCGTGTGGAGGGTTTTGGTGGTGCCCTTGGTATCACCGAGCCTCAATGCACGCCTTCACACTCCCTTCACTTTCTTCGCGGTAGGCAACGGCCTTGTAAAGGTCCATGAGCGGCAGCAACACTTACCATCAAGTGTACTGTTTGCTCGTTTGCCACCGTTTGCAATAAAAAAAAAAAAAAAAATGTGAAACATCTATAGGCAAGGGTAAACCTGATCGTTGGCGTGGCATAAACAGGCCGCGGTGACGCAACGCCAAGTTATATGACGGAATATGCGAGGTTAAACCTGATCACTGGCGTGGCCTAAACAGGACGCGGCGACGCACCGCCACACTATATAACGGAATATATGTATTATACTTAGTCTATACGTAGTAGTATAGTATATTATTACAGAAATTACTGAAAAAGAGTTGATACAATTTGAAATATTTTTGAATTTTTATTTCTTGTATTTAATGAAAATAGGTGTTTATTGAATAAGAATTATCATTTTTCTGGAAATAAATCGTAATATTTTATTTACACATTATGCCATATTAGTTCCCGTCATAATCCGTTCTTTTATGCATATATCAATATCTGCCAGGCGTCCTGAGCGGCAATTCATTTTTTTTGTGTCAGAACGGGTCACTAACAGAAATAGATCAAATTATATACTTGAGAGTTAAAAAAATAAGAACACGTGAAGAGTCTTGCAAAGAAAAACAAGAACATGCCCCTATCAGTATAAAGGAACATTTATGCTGTTTGCAAAAACGGGCCATTTTGTACGGCCGGGGACAACGGGACAGACAACCTGAAGGCTGTCCCGGTCAAAACGGGACGTGCAGTTACGTTATACATAATATGAATTTTATTAATATGTAAAAATATCTGTGTGGTGACGACATAAGAATACATTTTATTACTCCTTATCTTACCCATGGATGTCGTAAAAGACGACTAAGGGATATAAGACGAAGTCATCATCAACATCTATGCCAGAGAAGGAAAACTCGAAACAAAACTATGGCATACTGTCTGACCAGCATGATATAGTAAGGTCAATTTCCCTCTTATTGTAGAGAAGACTCGAGCCCAGTAGTGGGACGTATATATAAGTCAATATGTAAATGAAATAAAATTGTGTTTTAATGTGAAAATATAAAGCCTGGTGAGACCCTAGTACCCAATAGTCAAAAATAATCGTCAATTAGTATACATCGAAGTGCTAAAATGTTTGGTATGGACTATGGAGCACTACTAAGTCGGTCGGTATCCGGGATAATAGTACGAAACTGATCCAGTTGCTGAAAGGTGTGAGATAGGGAGACATCATCTCTCCGAAACTATTCATCACTGCCATGGAAGATGTCTTTAAGCTCTAAGACTGGACCGGACTCGGTATTAATATCAACCGCGAATATATCACTCACCTTCGATTTGTTGACGATATCGTAGTCATGACAGAATCTTTAAAAGACCTTGGTACTATTCTAAATTCAGCAAGGTTTCTCAATTAGTGGGTCTACAAATGAACACAGACAAGACGAAAGTCATGTCTAATTCCCGTGTTATTCCTGTACTGATTCTAGTTAGTAATGCGATTCTCGAAGTTGTCCATCACTATGTTTACCTAGGACAAGCAGTACAGTTATGGAGTACCAATTTCGAGAAAGATTTCAGCCGACGAATCCGACTCGGCTGGTCAGTGTTTGGGAAACTTAAGAGGATACTCCGTAGTGTCTGAAAACAAAGGTTTATAACCAGTATGTGTTACCAGCAATCACATATGGCACTGAAACCTGGTCTCTAAATCAGCTTCATAAAAAGGCTCAAAGTCGCTTAACGTACTATGGAGAGGGCTATGTTCGATAATTCTTTATATGAAAGAATTCGGAATACGGAAATTGGTCGTTCGGCTAATCGACATAGCCCGAAGAATTAGAACTTCGAAAACAATAGGTAGGTGACATCACTCTACGAACTCACAACTGTTGGGGAAGAAGTGCCCGAGTGGCGACCACGAATTGGATGACGCAGCGTAGGACAACCTCCTATTGCATGAACTGACGACATCTTAAAAGTCGCAAGGAGCCGTGCGATGAACGTATATGAGACCGTTTCGAGTGGCATTCTCGTGGGGAGGCTGTCCAACAGTGGACAGTGTATAGGCTGATGAATGGATGGAATTTTCAATTTTTAATAGTCTTCCTGTTTCTTCGGGTTAATTTTAATGATTGGATTTAGATAGGATTTTAGCAGGCTAATTTTTTAAGGTTTTTTGTAAGACATATACCGTCCTGCATAAAAGCCTTTAAGTTCAAGGCCTGGACTATAAAGAGGTCATGCAATTGATCCTCTTATCTAGCTGTGACTCCTGCGAGAGATGGTGGTAATTTATTGTAATCTAATTCCGGCACCACGGCGAAAATCTTATAAAATAAAAATATACGACCTTGATTATTTTTGATACCAATAACGTTGTAAAAATACCAGTTTTAATGTTACGTATACAATTATATTAGAAAATTACAGGTTTTATTGGGTAAATATTAGTTATTGTTATGCTCAAAGGTGACAGGTTAAACTGTCTAAAATTACTCAATAAATTTCATTGTCCTCATCATTTCAGCTCATATACGTCCCTCTGTTGTGCTCGAGCTTCCTCTCCACAATAGAAGGGAAATTGACCTACTATACTACACAGGGCAGACGTGTAGTTTGTAGGATTTTAAGTTTGCCTTCTATTGTATAGATATGTTGTATGGTTGATTTTACGACATCCACCAATTACATTCTGACTACAATATTTTTCAGTGTGGTGACGGAGTAAGAATACAATGAATTATTCCTTTTCTTGCCCGTGGGCGTCGTAGAAGAGACTAAGGGATACCTTGTGTAACAGCAATTAATGCAAGAGAAGGAAGACTCGAAATAAATCCCTACCTGCCTGAGCAGCGTCGGTCAATTTCCCCCCCAAAATAGAGGAGAGAGTGAGAATGTTTGAGGAATTTCATTTGCTGAGTATGTAGATCTATATGACGCACTCTTTCTAACCCTATTTCTCTTTTAAGCGAGGCACACAAAGTGCAAATCAACTAATGTACAATAAAAACAGGAGGTTTATTCCTTTTATATAAAATATACCCAAAGTAGAGACTCATTAAGTTGTAGCAAATGCTTTTTTTCCAAACTATAGAGCTTTTTGTGATGAGTTTAAACAAAAAGTTCAATTTTGTTTTGTATAAAATCAATTTTAACTTTACCTTGAACACGAATTTACATCACTAATAGTTGTTTTTTTTCTAACTAATATTATTTAATACTTACCTAAGCTGATCCTCAATCGAATGCTAGAATAGCGTTTCAATGAATATTGTAAAGATCGAATGTTAAGTGGCTTTTCTTTTTTTTTAAAGACCACCCTGCTCTGAGGATAATAATCCTTGTATTGCAGTGGATTTTCATCATCATCATCATCATCATTATAACTCATATACGTCCCACTGTTGGGCTCGAATCTCCTTCATAATAGGAGGGAAATTGACCTTACTGTACCATGCTGGTCAGACAGGTTGGTATAGGGTTTTATTTCGAGTTTTCCTTCTCTTGCATAGATTATATATATTACGTATTATTATATCCCTGCAGTGGACATATAACTATCGGACACAGATTATATCTAGACTTAGAACAACAATTTCTGGATCGCACAGTGTTTTCCTGCGTAGGATTCGAACCCACGACACTGGCGCAGTAGATCGGTATGTTAACCAGTACGCCTCTGTGCAGTTATGTGTATTTAAGTCAAAATCGAATACAATTTAAAGAGTCATCTCATCATCTTGGCTTATATACCTCCAATTACAAGGTTTGAGCCTCCTCCACAATTCAAAGAAAATTTACCTTACTACACCTTGCTTGCTTGCTTGTCGACATAGCACGAAAAATTAGCACGCTGAAGTGACAATGGGCAGGCCACATCGCTCGACGAACCGACAACTTCTCGAGTGGCGACCACGTATCATACGACACAGTGTAGGACGCCCCTCACTAGGTGGACCGACGACCTGGTGAAGGTTGCTGGGCGTCGTTGGATGCAGGCGGCACAGGACCGCACTTTGTGGCGTAACATGAGGGAGGCCTACCTCCAGCAGTGGACGGCGATAGGCTGAAATGATGATGATACCTTGCTGGTCAGACAAGTTTTATTTCAAGTTTTCCTTTTCTTGTATAGATGTTATATGCGTATTATATCCCCATAGGAGTCTTTTACGACATCCACGAGCAAGATATTGAGTGGTGAATTGTATTCTTACTCCGTCACCATAAGTGTTTCATGAGTAAGCAAGTGTAAGTTTAATGAAGTTTATTCAGAGAGGCGAATAATTCACAGGTCAACAAAAAAAAATTTTTGGCTTTCTGTCAGTTTCTGTTCTAATGATTGAATTCTGATTCCAAACATCGAAAAGCACTCAGATATATATTTTTAACTCTTAAAGTTTGCTATTGTCTGATATATGTTGATAAGTACATTTTGAAGATTTTAATTGATTTTTATGAGCAATAGGTGGTAGCACTTTTATTATTTTAATTGCAAATTGTGCATTCTTTCTGAAAGGCACTAGTGAGTGTTTACTTGTATATTAATAATACAAAAACGTCCAATAAAGTTGTAACATCCGACTTTTATGTCGTATTTAGTTAGAAAATGTCAACAGGACTGGAAAAGTCAAAATATACAGAATACACTTAATAGGCCAGTAATAGGTGATTTCAAAATTCTACAAAAGCAAACTTTGAACGGAACAGATATTTTTTAATTTATTTATAACATAAGAGAAACCAAAATTTTACATTCAGGAGCCAAACCCAGAAATCGTGTTGACCGGTGTAATAATCTATGTCCGACTTTGAAATCATTCAATGAATCTAACCGGTTTCATTAGAGAAGCAATAATGTAAAAAAGTTTTATAATGCATTAAGATCCGGTAGTGTTATGAACGATTTCAAGGTTTATTTTTAATTTGTATAAAACATCTTTTTTTTTGTGGTGAGCCGATATATGTAGGTACGAATCCATTGTTGTCAATGTCAATGAGTTAAGTTTTTCGTCACACTTTAGCAGTTTCTTCACAACTTTATATTCCTCGTATTAGTTATCATATTTTTCCATCAGCATGTCAAGTCATCTCCTCAACAATGCTATGGTCACACCGTTAATAATAGCTTCTGGAAATTTTGATGGAAAACGAAACCATGTTATCATATCACCTCCCAGCAGTTCCTTCGCATTACATTCCGTAAAATGCCATCAAAATTATTAAAAACTAGCAACCCGCGCTCCCTTCGCTTCGGTTACAGTCGCTTTACCCACGTAGTTCCCGTTCCTGTGGGAATACCGGGATAAGATATAGCCTATAATACTCAGGGATAATGTAGCTTTCTAATGGTGAAAGAATTTTTGAAATCGGTACTGTTGTTTTTGAGTTTATTCATTACAAACATACACATACTCTGTATAATATTAGTGTGGACTAGCAACCCGCCCTCGCTTCGCTTCGGTTATAGGTTATAGTCGTTTTACCCGCGCAGTTCCCGTTCCCGTGGGAATACCGGGATAAAATATAGCCTAGTTTACGCCCTGATATTATAGCTTTCCATTGGTGAAAGAATTTTTGAAATCGGTCCAGCCGTTTTGAAGATTACCCGGAACAAACAAACAGACAGACAGACAGACAAAATTTTTTTAATTGCTATTTTAGGCATAGGTGTCGTGCAAATAACCGTGTGAGCATGAAAAAAGCCTATTATTTTGACATTACAAACAGACACTCCAATTTTATTTATTGGTATAGATAACACGTTAGAACACTACGATATTGAATATAATTCAAGATCACCACGTGACGCTTCCACGTTCCTGCCAAAACTCCCATTAATAATAATATTAACGTTGATTCATATTTTTTCCAAAATATTTCAATCAAAAATTTTATTATCACCGCAGTTCTTATGACAACGACAATTGTGCAGAAACCTTTATGAGTTTTTCTAAGAACGCTATTTTAATGCACAGGGGCACTAGTTTTTTTTTGTGTGTACCGCCTTCACAAAGTCTGGAATATGTTTAGCCTCCACTTCTTCAGACGATAATTAAAAACTATTTTTCTGTGATAAGCTCTGTGTGTCAGGTTTTGCTTTAGTACCCTTTTGACAGTAGTTTTACATAAACTCAACTGCAAAACCAAATTTTTATTTGCGGATAGTATTTCGTTGAATTCGTGCCCGTACCGATTTAATGATCGGTTCGGCATCGATCTTCATTGAATTGCTTGATAGTACGGTAAACAAACCTTAAGGTTATTCTCAAAATATGTAAGTTTGATAGTCTCCTTTGGCGCGTAACTGGAGTGGCCTACTGCAATAACTATGACTCGAAGTTCTATTTGCGTCCAATGCGTTTGTTTTATTGCAACAAAACGATTTTCTTTTTTGTTATTGGATGGCGAAAAAGTGCCTTTTTCTAAAACATTCCAAATTCTAATTTCAACCATCATCATCATCATCTTGCTCTTATCCCAATTACTCGGGGTCGACGCAATATGTCATCTGTTTTGACATATTGCAAAAAGTTTCGGCAATGACTTTTATGACCGGCCGCCTGCCTGACGTCAACCCTCCTTGGGAATGTAATCGTTGACCCAAATGGTACCAGATGGAGTTGGTCCGGGTCAATCTAGGGCTCTTAGTCGTCTTTTACGACACCCACGAGCAAAGCAAGGGTTGGTAGTATTCGAAGCCGCTACCACACAGCACAAATTCTAATTTCAACCAGTGTTCGAAATTTTAATTTCACAAGGCGTACTTTTAATCCAACTAGGTATTTGGCGGTTTCCGTAACTGACCTCATTTCAAATCTTGTTAAACTGGTGATTATAATTAACAGTTCATATTGTATTATAATCAAGTTAATTCCTTATAATTATTTCTCGTACGTTGTTGCATGCATAAAAAATCTTGTATATTTACCGTAAACCTGAAATCTCTCTGTAAAATTTACTGCTATACATGCTCTTATACTTGTTTTCGGCGTCATCGTTATGAGTTTTGAATAAAGATTTCACAACGTAGTCAGAAGTGGTTACTTTTGCAGTTTAGAAAAAGTACCCAGATGGCAGATCGTATTTATGGTAAAATAATGTTATTTTTTATTTTTTTCCGTGTGGTGATGAAGTAAGAATACATTTCACCACCCTGTCTTGTACTTGGGTGTTGTAAATCAGATGGATCAGCATGGTATAGTAAGTCTTCCTTCCTATGCGAGTCTTGAGCCCAGCTGTGGGACGTGTATGAGCTGAGAATGTATTTTGAAATATATATTTAGACTAGCTTTTGCCCGCGGCTTCGCCCGCGTAAAAGTTGGTTTTCATAATTCTTAATTTAAGAAATACTCTGTGTCAATTTTCGTCCAAATCCGGTCAACAGTTTACGCGTGATTGAGTAACAAACGTCCAAATATCTTCACAAATTTTTATATTTGAATATTACTTCCACCCTTGTAGTTTAAATTCAAGTGGAAAGACGATGAGAAATATGGCCATCCTTAGTCGCTGATAATACATTATCCATGATAGGTTTCCATTGGGGAAAAAAATAATATCGATCAAACTCCCGCAGTTTCACCCACGTAGACCCCATTTCCATGCAAACACCGAGATAAAAATTGCCTATGTTACTCGCTGATATTATAAGTTTATATGGGTGAAAATAAAAATAATAATTATCAAATCCCATACAAATATCCGACATAAAAATTGCTTATCTTACTCGCTGATAACGTAGCTTCCTATTGGTGAAAGAATTTAAAAATTAGTCAACATCCACCGGTTTCACTCGCGGAGTTCTCGTTCCCGGGCAAACACCAGGATGAAAATAGCCTTTATTTGTTATTCACTGATAATGTAGATTTTCATTCGTAAATTAATTTTCATATCCATTTAGTTCCCGCAATTTCACCGGCATTGTGCCCGGTCCCGTAGGAATATCGGGATAAAAAAATAGCCTAAATATGTTACTCGCTCAAAAATAGCTTTGCGTTAGTGAAATAATTTTAAAATCGACTAAATTCTCACAGTTGTTCCAGCCACACCGGGATAAAATATAGCCTTGGATAAAATATAGCCTAAGTTATTCCTTATGTAAGGCTTGGTAGACCTGTTAGTAAAGTATTATCAGTATGGGTCCAGCCGTTTTGAAGGTTACCCCGTAACGAATATAAGTCAAAAAAAAAATTGTCCGTCCGTCTGTCTGTCACCAAGCCATATCTCAAGGACCGCGATAGCTAGACAGTTGAATTTTTTACAAATTATGCATATCTGTTGCCGTTATATCAATAAATATAAAAAACAAAATAAAATAAATATTTAAGGTGGCTCCTATACAACAAACGCAATTTTCCCCCTTTTTATAGATAATGGTACGGAACCCTTCGTGCGCGACCCCGACTCGCACTTGGCCGGTTTTTTAAACATAGGTATCGTGCAAATAATTGTGTTACCATAAATAAATCCTATTATTTTGACAGACAAATAGACGCTTCAAATTTGTTTATTTCTAGACATAGAAAATTGGATTAATATCTTGATTTTAACTTACTGTCTGGTAGCGGCTAGGAATATTATAACGCTTTCATTGTTTGTGAGTGTCGCAAAATACTACTAAGACAAAGATTTACATCGACCTGGACCAATTGGTGATGCCATCTAGCCAGCAATGTCGCGATTGCGAGAATTGCGTCGATCCAAAGCTATCTTGATAAGCGAGCATTAAGAAAAAATAATGGGGTAACCTAAAATGATCGTTCCTAGGCTCAGTGATATTGGTTATATGCTTTTCACCTCCTTAGGGGTAAAATTGCAAAAAACTCTTTTTTAGTGAGCACTTTCTCCAAGAGAGACAACTTTGTACAAAATTTCATATTTCTAGGCCTAATGATTTCGGCTATACATTTTTCACCCTCTTAGAGAATGAATTTCAAAAACTAATTTCTTAGAGCTCATTTACAACAAAAGAAAGAGAATCGAACAATATACAGAAATACACAGTTTCACGTTCCTAGCCCCAATAGTTTCGGCTATACGCTTTTCATTCCCTTAAGGGGGTGATTTGCCAAAAATACTTTGCTAGTGCTCGTGTACCCCAAAAATACGCCGGAGTAAAAAAAAATACGTTTCTAGGCCCAGTGGTTGCCGATGTATACTTTTTGTTTTTTTAGGGGTTGAATTTCATCCCTATGTAAGTAAAATTTTCAAAATGCTAGAACGAATACTTATTTATTTATTATCAAATACCTTAATACAAAGATTCATGGTTTTATCATCGAAAATGTCGAATTTCCATACAAAATGGCAGCCCCTATTTCAACCCCTTATAACTATTTTTTCGCGATTTCTTTACTATAGCTCGTGAACCCCAAGAAATACTACGGTGTAAAAAAATTACGGTTCTAGGCCCAGTGGTTTCAGATATATGCTTTTTTGTCTTTTAGGGGTTGAATTTCATCCCCATATAAATGAAATTTCCAAAACGCTAGAACGAATATTAATTTATTTATTATAAACTGCCTCAATACAAAGATTCATGGTTTTATCATCGAAAATGACGAATTTCCATACAAAAGGTCAGCCCCTATTTCAACCCCTTATAACCATTTTTTCGCGATTTCTTTGCTAGAGTTCGTGTACCCCAAGAAATACTACGGTGTAAAAAAAATTTCGTTTCTAGGCCCAGTAGTTTCGGCTGTATGCTTTTTTGTCTTTTAGGGGTTGAATTTCATCCCCATATAAATGAAATTTCCAAAACGCTAGAACGAATATTAATTTATTTATTATAAAGTGCCTTAATACAAAGATTCATGGTTTTATCATCGAAAATGACGAATTTCCATACAAAATGTCATCCCCTATTTCAACCCCTTATACCCATTTTTTCGCGATTTCTTTGCTAGAGCTCTTGTACCCCAAGAAATACTACGGTGTAAAAAAATTACGTTTCTAGGCCCAGTGGTTTCGGCTGTATGCTTTTTTGTCTTTTAGGGGTTGAATTTCATCCCCATATAAATGAAATTTCCAAAATGCTAGAACGAATATTTATTTATTTATTATAAAGTACCTTAATACAAAGATTCATGGTTCTATCGTCGAAAATGACGAATTTCCATACAAAATGGCAGCCCCTATTTCAACCCCTTATAACCATTTTTTCGCGATTTCTTTGCTAGAGTTCGTGAACCCCAAGAAATACTACGGTGTAAAAAAATTACGGTTCTAGGCCCAGTGGTTTCAGATATATGCTTTTTTGTCTTTTAGGGGTTGAATTTCATCCCCATATAAATGAAATTTCCAAAACGCTAGAACGAATATTAATTTATTTATTATAAACTGCCTCAATACAAAGATTCATGGTTTTATCATCGAAAATGACGAATTTCCATACAAAAGGTCAGCCCCTATTTCAACCCCTTATAACCATTTTTTCGCGATTTCTTTGCTAGAGTTCGTGTACCCCAAGAAATACTACGGTGTAAAAAAAATTTCGTTTCTAGGCCCAGTAGTTTCGGCTGTATGCTTTTTTGTCTTTTAGGGGTTGAATTTCATCCCCATATAAATGAAATTTCCAAAACGCTAGAACGAATATTAATTTATTTATTATAAAGTGCCTTAATACAAAGATTCATGGTTTTATCATCGAAAATGACGAATTTCCATACAAAATGTCATCCCCTATTTCAACCCCTTATACCCATTTTTTCGCGATTTCTTTGCTAGAGCTCTTGTACCCCAAGAAATACTACGGTGTAAAAAAATTACGTTTCTAGACCCAGTGGTTTCGGCTGTATGCTTTTTTGTCTTTTAGGGGTTGAATTTCATCCCCATATAAATGAAATTTCCAAAATGCTAGAACGAATATTTATTTATTTATTACTAGCTTTTGCCCGCGGCTTCGCCCGCGTATAAGTTGGTTTTCATAATTCTTAATTTAAGAAATACTCTGTGTCAATTTTCGTCCAAATCCGGTCAACAGTTTACGCGTGATTGAGTAACAAACGTCCAAATATCTTCACAAATTTTTATATTTGAATATTACTTCCACCCTTGTAGTTTAAATTCAAGTGGAAAGACGATGAGAAATATGGCCATCCTTAGTCGCTGATAATACATTATCCATGATAGGTTTCCATTGGGGAAAAAAATAATATCGATCAAACTCCCGCAGTTTCACCCACGTAGACCCCATTTCCATGCAAACACCGAGATAAAAATTGCCTATGTTACTCGCTGATATTATAAGTTTATATGGGTGAAAATAAAAATAATAATTATCAAATCCCATACAAATATCCGACATAAAAATTGCTTATCTTACTCGCTGATAACGTAGCTTCCTATTGGTGAAAGAATTTAAAAATTAGTCAACATCCACCGGTTTCACTCGCGGAGTTCTCGTTCCCGGGCAAACACCAGGATGAAAATAGCCTTTATTTGTTATTCACTGATAATGTAGATTTTCATTCGTAAATTAATTTTCATATCCATTTAGTTCCCGCAATTTCACCGGCATTGTGCCCGGTCCCGTAGGAATATCGGGATAAAAAAATAGCCTAAATATGTTACTCGCTCAAAAATAGCTTTGCGTTAGTGAAATAATTTTAAAATCGACTAAATTCTCACAGTTGTTCCAGCCACACCGGGATAAAATATAGCCTTGGATAAAATATAGCCTAAGTTATTCCTTATGTAAGGCTTGGTAGACCTGTTAGTAAAGTATTATCAGTATGGGTCCAGCCGTTTTGAAGGTTACCCCGTAACGAATATAAGTCAAAAAAAAAATTGTCCGTCCGTCTGTCTGTCACCAAGCCATATCTCAAGGACCGCGATAGCTAGACAGTTGAATTTTTTACAAATTATGCATATCTGTTGCCGTTATATCAATAAATATAAAAAACAAAATAAAATAAATATTTAAGGTGGCTCCTATACAACAAACGCAATTTTCCCCCTTTTTATAGATAATGGTACGGAACCCTTCGTGCGCGACCCCGACTCGCACTTGGCCGGTTTTTTAAACATAGGTATCGTGCAAATAATTGTGTTACCATAAATAAATCCTATTATTTTGACAGACAAATAGACGCTTCAAATTTGTTTATTTCTAGACATAGAAAATTGGATTAATATCTTGATTTTAACTTACTGTCTGGTAGCGGCTAGGAATATTATAACGCTTTCATTGTTTGTGAGTGTCGCAAAATACTACTAAGACAAAGATTTACATCGACCTGGACCAATTGGTGATGCCATCTAGCCAGCAATGTCGCGATTGCGAGAATTGCGTCGATCCAAAGCTATCTTGATAAGCGAGCATTAAGAAAAAATAATGGGGTAACCTAAAATGATCGTTCCTAGGCTCAGTGATATTGGTTATATGCTTTTCACCTCCTTAGGGGTAAAATTGCAAAAAACTCTTTTTTAGTGAGCACTTTCTCCAAGAGAGACAACTTTGTACAAAATTTCATATTTCTAGGCCTAATGATTTCGGCTATACATTTTTCACCCTCTTAGAGAATGAATTTCAAAAACTAATTTCTTAGAGCTCATTTACAACAAAAGAAAGAGAATCGAACAATATACAGAAATACACAGTTTCACGTTCCTAGCCCCAATAGTTTCGGCTATACGCTTTTCATTCCCTTAAGGGGGTGATTTGCCAAAAATACTTTGCTAGTGCTCGTGTACCCCAAAAATACGCCGGAGTAAAAAAAAATACGTTTCTAGGCCCAGTGGTTGCCGATGTATACTTTTTGTTTTTTTAGGGGTTGAATTTCATCCCTATGTAAGTAAAATTTTCAAAATGCTAGAACGAATACTTATTTATTTATTATCAAATACCTTAATACAAAGATTCATGGTTTTATCATCGAAAATGTCGAATTTCCATACAAAATGGCAGCCCCTATTTCAACCCCTTATAACTATTTTTTCGCGATTTCTTTACTATAGCTCGTGAACCCCAAGAAATACTACGGTGTAAAAAAATTACGGTTCTAGGCCCAGTGGTTTCAGATATATGCTTTTTTGTCTTTTAGGGGTTGAATTTCATCCCCATATAAATGAAATTTCCAAAACGCTAGAACGAATATTAATTTATTTATTATAAACTGCCTCAATACAAAGATTCATGGTTTTATCATCGAAAATGACGAATTTCCATACAAAAGGTCAGCCCCTATTTCAACCCCTTATAACCATTTTTTCGCGATTTCTTTGCTAGAGTTCGTGTACCCCAAGAAATACTACGGTGTAAAAAAAATTTCGTTTCTAGGCCCAGTAGTTTCGGCTGTATGCTTTTTTGTCTTTTAGGGGTTGAATTTCATCCCCATATAAATGAAATTTCCAAAACGCTAGAACGAATATTAATTTATTTATTATAAAGTGCCTTAATACAAAGATTCATGGTTTTATCATCGAAAATGACGAATTTCCATACAAAATGTCATCCCCTATTTCAACCCCTTATACCCATTTTTTCGCGATTTCTTTGCTAGAGCTCTTGTACCCCAAGAAATACTACGGTGTAAAAAAATTACGTTTCTAGGCCCAGTGGTTTCGGCTGTATGCTTTTTTGTCTTTTAGGGGTTGAATTTCATCCCCATATAAATGAAATTTCCAAAATGCTAGAACGAATATTTATTTATTTATTATAAAGTACCTTAATACAAAGATTCATGGTTCTATCGTCGAAAATGACGAATTTCCATACAAAATGGCAGCCCCTCTTTCAACCCCTTATAACCATTTTTTCGCGATTTCTTTGCTAGAGTTCGTGAACCCCAAGAAATACTACGGTGTAAAAAAATTACGGTTCTAGGCCCAGTGGTTTCAGATATATGCTTTTTTGTCTTTTAGGGGTTGAATTTCATCCCCATATAAATGAAATTTCCAAAACGCTAGAACGAATATTAATTTATTTATTATAAACTGCCTCAATACAAAGATTCATGGTTTTATCATCGAAAATGACGAATTTCCATACAAAAGGTCAGCCCCTATTTCAACCCCTTATAACCATTTTTTCGCGATTTCTTTGCTAGAGTTCGTGTACCCCAAGAAATACTACGGTGTAAAAAAAATTTCGTTTCTAGGCCCAGTAGTTTCGGCTGTATGCTTTTTTGTCTTTTAGGGGTTGAATTTCATCCCCATATAAATGAAATTTCCAAAACGCTAGAACGAATATTAATTTATTTATTATAAAGTGCCTTAATACAAAGATTCATGGTTTTATCATCGAAAATGACGAATTTCCATACAAAATGTCATCCCCTATTTCAACCCCTTATACCCATTTTTTCGCGATTTCTTTGCTAGAGCTCTTGTACCCCAAGAAATACTACGGTGTAAAAAAATTACGTTTCTAGACCCAGTGGTTTCGGCTGTATGCTTTTTTGTCTTTTAGGGGTTGAATTTCATCCCCATATAAATGAAATTTCCAAAATGCTAGAACGAATATTTATTTATTTATTATAAAGTGCCTTAATACAAAGATTCATGGTTCTATCGTCGAAAATGACGAATTTCCATACAAAATGTCATCCCCTATTTCAACCCCTTATACCCATTTTTTCGCAATAAAAAGTAGCCTATGTCCTTTCTCAAGCTTTAGTCCATCTCTGTACCAAATTTCATCAAAATCGGTTCAGTGGTTTAGACGTGAAAGCGTAGCAGACAGACAGACAGACAGACAGACAGACAGACAGACAGACAGACAGAGTTACTTTCGCATTTATAATATTAGTAAGGATAAAGTGCCTTAATACAAAGATTCATGGTTCTATCGTCGAAAATGACGAATTTCCATACAAAATGTCATCCCCTATTTCAACCCCTTATACCCATTTTTTCGCAATAAAAAGTAGCCTATGTCCTTTCTCAAGCTTTAGTCCATCTCTGTACCAAATTTCATCAAAATCGGTTCAGTGGTTTAGACGTGAAAGCGTAGCAGACAGACAGACAGACAGACAGACAGACAGACAGACAGACAGACAGAGTTACTTTCGCATTTATAATATTAGTAAGGATAGTAATAATAGTTCTTTCAAAAGATATAAATCTTTGTCTGACAAAAAGGAACTCGAATACAGGGAAAACCAAGGCTCGAGCTCAAGTTGTCAGGAATAACAGCTGAAATAACAAAAAATATAAAAATTGATGATTGATTTGTATATTTATAAATCGGGAGTATGTAATAATTAATTTAATGCTTTTCCGTGTGGTGACGGAGTAAGAATACAATTCACCACTACTTATCTTGCCCGTGGATGTCTTAAAAGACGACTAAGGGATATAATACATAAAACGCATATAACATCTATGCAAGAGAAGGAAAATTTGAAATAAAACCCTATACCAACCTGTCTGACTAGCATGGAATAGTAAGGTCAGTTTCCCTTCTATGGTGGAGGAGCCCAACAGTGGGACGCATATGAGCTGAAATGATGATGATGATTTAATCAAAGACTCCACTCCAATTTAATGCTTCCAAGGCATAGCCTTCCAAGGCATAGCCTTGGAAGCATTAAATTCATCATCCAATCGTAGATTTTATTGACCTGTTGATTGACCACCAGGATCTTTTGTGTCGAAATTTCTCTCGATAGTAAAGAGGGAGCCGTCGATCAGGACGCCTGACAGATGTGAAAAATGGAAATTATTTTGTACAAGTATATATACGAGCGGTTTTCCGTGTGGTGACGGAGTAAGAATACAATTCACCACTCCCTATCTTGCCTGTGGATGTCGTACAAGACGACTAAGGGATATAATATGCATATAAGATCTGTGCAAGAGAAGGAAATCTCGAAATGAAACCCTATACCAACATGTCTGACCAGCATGGTATAGTAGGTCAAATTCCCTCTCATTGTGGAGGAGGCCCGAGCCCAACAGTGGTACATATGTGGGCTGCGATGCGATGATGATATATACGTGTAAATGCATATAAGAACATATTACGATAGGAACTAATATGACATAAAGTATTAATAAAATATTACGATTTTTGTTCCAGAAAATGATGATTTTT
The DNA here is from genome assembly GCA_032191425.1 of Lymantria dispar. Taxonomy (NCBI): domain Eukaryota; kingdom Metazoa; phylum Arthropoda; class Insecta; order Lepidoptera; family Erebidae; genus Lymantria; species Lymantria dispar. Next base: position 8,615,596 of record CM063460.1, on the reverse strand, counting down.
ATTCAATAAATATTTATTTTCATTAGTATACTAGTGTATAACCTGAACACATACCTATAGTATAGGTATGTGTTCAGGATAATAATTTATTTTGAGCTCACTAGATGGCGTTATACAAAATTCTCGACCAGGTTATGGTTTCGTTACACAAATGCACATTAACAAGCGTGGCGTTAACGCCACGCTATCCATCAGGGTCACCCTCACCTATAGATGTTTCATATCAATATATACATTTTTACCATACGGCAAACTTAATTATGTTACATAAAAATATATTTGGAAGCTATACGTAAGTTTCAATTATTCCGTGTTGCGAATAGAGTGGCCAGATCATAAATACAATGCGTTACCGTTACTTCCGTTTCCGCGGGTAAGATGGTAAATATGGGGTTAAGAATGCAATGTAAGACATTGTTTACTCTTTACTTTCTCGTAGATATCGAAAACCAGCTATTACCAGAAGAATGTCTATTTTTCAGTACAACTGTCTATAGTAATACTGTCCAGGGTAACTTGAAGATCAATTATAATAGCTATCTTGCCAAGTGCGAAGATTAGAAGAAACAGTGGACGGCGTCAGATTGGTGGATAGATAGAAGACGATAAGAAGTCTAATAGTTGTCGACTAAGCGAACTATAAAATAATATCAAAAGACTTCTAAGCTAACACGTCTGATGACTTTGGCCATTTACCCTGGAATTGTACAGATGGCTCCAATATTACAGTGAGACGATCAGAGTTTAAAATATTTGATTATATTACTAAACAAGAAAGGACCTTCCAATAACTGGAAAGAACCCGATAAAGGGCTGTGGAGTGTGGCTGATTAGTGATTCAAAGCCTTAATTGAGTGTCATTCCGTGTGGTGACGGAGTAAGAATACAATTCATCATTGTCTTTCTTACTCGTGGGTATCGTAAAAGTTAACTCTAAAGATAAAATCTGTGCAAGTATTCTGACTAGCATGTTATAATAGATCAAACTATTGTGGAAGAGGCTCGAGCCTCGCAAGGGCTGTATATCAGCTGAGATGTTGATGATCAAGGAATTGTTAATATGACATCTTATTACATAACATCTTTTACGACCTATAATAAAAAGCCTTCGGTGTTACCGTAATATTGGTAGTATTTGTATTACGTAATGAGTTGTAGTAAACGTTTATGAATGAGAACGCAGTCCGAGTACCAGACAATCCGCGCGCACTTTCTAACGTAGAAAGCGAGATTCGACCGTTATGAGATTGTGCAAATAATGCCTATATGCCATTTAAAATATTAAAAAAATCCACTCATGTTTTACTGTCTACGGTAACACAGGTCAGTACCGTAATAACTGAAAAAAAAAAGTATTCTTAACAAGCCATTAAAAGGTTTCAAGTGTAAACTGCACGCGAGTCTCCCAATTAGTTAGATGCTTCTAATTATTAAGAATTAGCGACCGTGTATATTTTTTGTGCAACTTTCTTTTCTAATTATTATCTTAAGAATAATGACCCCAATTGTATCGTTTGTTGCAATGCGGTAAACTCAATCTTGTCATATTATCCATATTACAAAGATATGCGTTAAAGACTAAGTAATTAAAAAACAAGTCGACATAATTATTACAATTGTTGACGGAAAACATTGAAGCTTTGTTCTACTGATACAATATATGAATTACTAGCTGACACGGCGAACTTCGTACCACCATATTTCTTTTTCATAAATATATTTTCTAAATTTTCGAAAATATAGTCTCTAATGGAAGAACCATTACAGCTTTGTTGGGAAAGATTCGATCGTCTTGGTCGCGGCATTGTTAATGATGATTCAAAGAGAATACAAATGACTGATTATTGATTTCTGACAAAATTATAATTATAAAATTTTCAACCATACTTAACTATAGACAAAGTTTAGTTGTCATTTGAGTTTTGTTATTACTATATTAAATGCGTTTTTTGTTATACTACGTTTCATCGTGACTTGTATTCTCTTTAACATTTTATGTCACGTCACATGGGAACGCGATCGAACGGGACAAAAAGTATCCTATGTCCGTCTCCTGGTTCTACGATACCTCCCCACGAATTTTTAGCCAAATCGGTACAGTCGTTCTTGAGTTATAAATAGAGTAATTAATACGACTTTCTTTTATATATATAGATTACTATGTGTATCGGGTTTTTAATGGATTCGGTAGGAAATTAAGCGTATCTGAAACTATTCGCGTTCAAAAGCAACCGTTCTTCTTCTTTTTGAAGAATATAACCTACCTTCCAATATTGTGTACGTGCCAAAGTCATAGAGTACCATAATGGAAGGGAAATTGATCTACTTGATATCAAATTGATAAAATGTATATGCCTTACATTAAGTTTTTTTTTTTCTAGCAGCAATGTTTTCTGTTTATATCCTTTAGGTGTCTTTGATAGGAAATAAATAGAAAATAAACTTTATTCTTATTCTGTCACATCCAGGAAGAAGTTATCTAAGTATGAAGGTCGGAAAGTGTGACCTATATTCTAAACTAGCAACCCGCCCTCGCTTCAGTTTCAGTCGCCTTACCCGCGTAATTCCCGTTCCCGTGGGAATACCGGAATAAAATATAGCCTAAGTTACTCCTTATATAGACAGTCTGGTAGTAAAATATTATCAAAATCGGTCCAGCTGTTTTGAAGATTACCTCAAACAAACAGACCGAGAAATTATGTATCAGCATGGAAAAAGCCCGTTATTTTGACATTACAAACAGACACTTCAATTTCATTTATTTGTATAGCTAGCTTAAATGAGTAAGCACAGTATCCTTTTCGTCACAAATAGAACTTATTGACTAAATTTCATGTTTCTAGTTTCAGCATTTTCGGCTCGGCGTTCATAAGTATGCCAAACAATTTAAATATATTTATAGTTTTTATCAGGCTACAGTCTAATTATCTTCTATTATTATGTACTTGTTTATCAGATTATAATTTGTATATCTAAATAAACTTAATTAAAATTACTTCTGAAATTGTATTCGAGGTGGCATTTAAAATGCACTGGATTAATTAGTTTAACCTTGAAAACATTCACATATAACGGGATTCCTGACTGGATTTATTAATGCGTTGTGCCAGATCCGAAACTTGAGGTAAAATATTTTGTTTTGGGTAGCTTTCCATCCATCCGTCTAGTATCCCATAGACATCCACTGTTGGACATAGGCAGCGAGAATACCACGTGAGCGTTGGCACTATTCATAATCGCCTCCACAGTCTGAATCTATACAAATAAATTGAAGTGTCTGTTTGTATTGTCAAAATAATACGTTTTTTTCGAACCCACACGGATATTTACACGATGCCCTTTTTTTGAGGGGTGGGCCATTGTCAGTTCGCTCGCCACCCGCCTTCGTCCGGGGCGACAGAGAGGCGCCGCGCGGCCCCATGATCCACCAGTGTCACGTCGCCTTTGTCGTTGGGCCGACCAGCTGTACAGAGTTTTTTGTCTTCAGTGGTCGGCCCGACGGAATACAGCGGAGTACCCTCCCCTCACGACGTCCCATATTATCGCTATTTATTTAAAGAGAAGTAGCACGAGCTGAGCCTTTTATATTTTTTGGTTAAAATTAAGTAGAGTGAACAGAATAAATGTTTTACTTCTTCTTCTTAAATGGCTGGACTGACTTTAATAATATACCTACAAGCTTAATATATAATATACCTACAAACTTAGCTGTTTTTCCTCTCAAGAAATCCCTATACAACTTAGCCCGGTCCGGGAATCGAACTCGAGGCGTTCTGGACTGCAGTCTCGTATTTTAATATAAATAAGGCGGCGTGGCGGCGGATCGCTAATCTTTATACATATATTTCTTGCGTACCTGTGTATGTCACTGAACTCCTCCTAAACGCCTGGACTGATGTTGATGAAATTTTTTGTTTGTGTTCAAGGGGATTCGAGAATGGACGATCCGGTAGGTGGCGCTGCTGTCGATTTCAAGAAGAATTCCTTTCATTTTATTTGAACAGAACAACGTTTATTGGGTCAGCTAATAAAGAATATAATACCTATGTCCGTATAATAATTTAATAGTATAACGCAGTCAATTCTAACCGTAATATTTTTCAGTCGCTTTTCAAGTTATGATTTCATGCATATAATTTCACTTGATTATCCTAGTTAGTTATATCCGTGATATAAGCAACTGAACTGCTTTTAACACGCACTGGTAAGCGTGCTGTAATAACATCAGGCCATATTGCGGAATTAATCAGGATTCAACAGTTGAATAACTATAGCGCTATTGCTTTACGTAAAAGTTAAACATTTACGATAGCCAAAGACGAGAAAGGATCTAGTGAATTGTATTCTAATTTTGTCACCATGTTGGCCTTTACCTATAAGCGTCTTTTTTTAAAAGACAAACACTGCACTAAGGCAATAATCCTTGTGTTGCGGGGGTCTTTGCAAACATATTATAATTAACGGACACAAATTATACTTATCTAGGCTCGAAACAACAATTTGCGGATCGTACAAAGTGTTGTCCTGCATGGGATTCGAACCCCTGATACTGGCACGGTGGGTATCCTAACCACTATGCCATCTGTGTAGTCCAGTCATGCATCTGTATTACATGCATGTATGGAGTTTAGGCGGGAATTTTAAAATGCCATGTGGCTTTTTCCTACTTCATTCATTACTAGTAACCCGCCCTCGTTTCGCTTCGGTTTCAGTGGCCTTACCTGCGTAGTTCCCATTCCTGTGGGAATACCGGGGTAAAATATAGTTATGTTACTCTTTGATATTATAGCTTTCCATTGGTGAAAGAATTTTTGAAATCGGTTCACGGTAACAAACAAATAAACATACAAACAAACTTACTTTCGCATTTACAAAATTAGTAAGGATTCATTATTTTAGTGGTTTACAGTATTACATTGAATATTTTACTGGTATTTTATGTAATATAATGCAGAGATAGTTTTTCTGTGTTCTCTCAAAATTACCAGTGAAATCATTGATTTGGTTGTTAGCACCCGATCGGAAATAATGGTAACGACTTGACTGACGGACTATTTTTGTGAATTGTTAAACTAACAGTGTATTGGACTGATAATAACATATGTCGAATCGGACATGAATACATTTTAAAAACATACCTAAATGTTGTATTTATTATACTACTTATAAATATTTTTGTTGGCACTCAATTGTATTATAATCAATAAGTTTTGACCTTAAACTTACAATGACAAAATGATTTCTGATGTTTACACGAATATTACATTTAAAAAAAACTACTTTACAGATTTTATCGCGTTTGTATTTGATTTATGATTGCCCGACGTTTCGAACACCTTGCAGCGTTCATGGTCATGGGCGGACTAAGATGTCTCACGTCCAACAAGTCATCGTTATTACAGATTATTCGAAACCTCGGGCAATCATAAATCAAATACAAACGCGATATAATCTGTAAAAGTGGTTTTATTCACACTATCATTTTTATTTTCAGCCTGAAAATCTACCTTCTTCTTATCTTCTCATCATCTCATAATCTTAGATTATTGTATTGTGTTCAAACGTTGTGAAATTTGACAACATGTAAGTGCCTTTAAGGGGCCTGCAGAATAAATCATTTGATTTGTTTATCCAGATAGCATCCATGAAGGATAAGGAACTATCTAAATAAAACTCTGTACCAGTACGTCTAATCGGCGTGGTAGAATCATGGGAGTGGTGAATTGTATTCTTACTCCTTCACCACACAGATAAGCATGGTATAGTAGGTCAATTTCCCACCCATTGAGGAGGAAACTCGAGCCCAGCAATGGCACATACTTTACAAGTACATTTAAAAAAGTAAATTTAGTCTATACTAATATATAAAGAGGAAGAGTTTGTTTATTTGAACGCGCTAATCTCTGGCATTACTGAGCCGATTTGAAAAATTCTTTCAGTATTAGATAGGTGTTTTATCGAAGAAGGCTATAGGCTTATATATCATCACGCTGAGGCCAGTAGGATCGGAGCACCATTGAAAAATATTTCAAAATAGGGTTTTTTTTCCTTTTGAAAATATTATTTAAACATATTTGTATTATTATTTTTTGAGAGTATTATTTAAAAATATTTTCACCTTTTACATAAACAAAATCACGGGTTAAAGTTAACATTAGCCCAACGTAACTATTCCATGCGGGCGAAGTCGTGGGCAGAAGCTAGTAAGAAATAAAGAATTTGTTACGTGATATGATAATAATTAATTTCTTCAACAATTTCTCTTCTTTTTATCGTTTAATATCTTCAACTTCGATGTTCTGGCCCGTCAGAATATCGACACAGACGCTGGTTGTCTTCTTCCTCCACTATGAGACCTATTAAACCACGCTGGTCAGACGTGTTGGTGTAGGATTTTATTTTGAGTTTTACTTCTCTTGCTCGGATCTTAAATACATATTAAATCCCTTTGTCATCTTATACGATACTCACGGGGGTGGTGAATTGTATTACTTACTCCGTCACCACATGCCAACTCATCCCTTCTGAATCAGTATTTACGATTTTCAAGAGAAAAGATCATACGATATGAACGACTAGGTTTACGAGGAGGTAGGTTTTTAGGCTGAAAATAAAAATAATATTGTGTTCATAAAACAGTCAGAAGAACATAAGTATAAGCGTTAATATAAGTTTAGCATGAAAATATCTATCTATCATCTTCCATGTGGTGACGGAATAAGAATACAATTCACCACTCCCTATCTTGCCCGTGTATGTCGCAAAAGACGACTATGGGATATAATATGCACATAACATCTGTGCAAGAGAAGAAAAACTCGAAACGAAACCCTATACCAATATGTCTGACCAGCATGGTATAATTAGGTTAACTTCCCTCCCATTGTGAAGGAGGCCCGAGCCCAATAGTGGGACGTATGTGGGCTGCGATGATGATGATGGAAATAGGCAAAAAATCTTAAATCATTTTTGAAATTATACTTCTTAAGGAAAAATGAAGAGAGTACAATTTGTTACTGAGCTTTGTTCGGTGAGCGAGAAAGCCGGAAGCTCAACTTACTGAGGGTGTTTGTGTGTAGTGGGTTTTAGTGATGCCCTTAGTATCACAGAAGCACATTGCACGCATTCACACTCCCTTCACTTTCTCCGCGGTAGGCATGGGCCTTGCGAAGGTCCGTGAGCGGCAGCAAGACTTACCATCAGGCCTCATTTACGGAGACGCGGCGCGTCGCGCGTCACGATAGGCTGCGCGGCCCGCACTAAATTCAAATGTAGGGCGTTGGATGAGTGCGTTTACGGAGAAGCGATTTTACACGCGTTTGCTTAAAATGGAGTGTGTTCTATGGCCGAGCCCGCGGATGGCATCGTCACGTCTCACGCGGCGTTTATCGCGGCGGCGCACGCAGCGGCGATTCTCGATGAAGCGATGCCTGTGGCGGTACCTTCTGCCAGTCTCATTTGCTAATCGTGCAACACAGACGTAGTTACCGTCGCAACGGAGTATGATATGATAGAATTTTTAGAAGAAAATCGTATTTTAAAAAGTGAGTTATTTAATATAAAGAGTGGCCCAGTGTTTATAATAGCGGAACATGAGAAGTTTGGGTCGGATTAACTGAGAACCCCGCGTGCGCCGCAGCGATGCTCGCCGCGTGCTCCGCTACACGCTTAAGAATACGACGCGGGCGCAGCAGCGTGCATCGCCACTCTTCCCGCCTCGCGTCTCTATAAACAACATCGCATATTGCTATAAGTTTGTGTTTACGCGTGCGATGATACGTGCCGCTTCACGCGCCGCCACTACGTAAACAATAAAAACGTCCGACGCGCCGCGAGACGCCACGCCACACGCGACGCGTGACGCCCCGCGTCTCCGTAAATGAGGCCTCAGGTGTATTGCTTGCTCGTTTGCCACCGTTAGCAATAAAAGAAAAGACATTTTTACGATGCGCGCGCACACCGTCATGGAAAACCGACACCCTGAAGTTAGCTAATCAACATTTTTTAAGAAGCGCCCACCGTCACAAATGTCAATTAGATAATGCGTTATAATAAAACTATCAATGTATAACTTTTTTCTATTATTAGAGTGTTTTTTTTCAACAAATGTAGTATAACGCGAAGGACAAACTTTTTAGAAATCAAATAAGAATCTTGTTATACCAAATAAGTATAACTTCTTACATGCGTACATAAGTACACACACATTTTTTTTATGGAATACCTTGGACTTTGGAATACATTCTTGTTTAAAAAGGCTCTTTACAAACAGAAAATTAACGGATAAACATTACATACAACTTCAAATTTACGGATCTAATAAAGAATTGTCCTATTATGGCCATCAAAAGTACATTCAAGTTACCGAGGACGTCATATGTCCACACAAAAAAAAAAATGTTTCTGTATCGGTTATAGACTTTGAAACAATTCAAATATTGTATTCTACACTAGTTTCATTAGAAAGGCAATAATGCAAAGATGGTTTTAGGACTTGAAAACAATACATGAGGCCTTGTTAAGCGGCTCTCCAGGAAGGACATCGGTTAGGCACGGTACCCGAAAGGGTATCCTTACCACGGACGATGAGGAACTTGGTACCAGTGGTCAGCTCAATGGCGAAGGGGTGGAAATACGTTGGGTTATGGGGCTGCACGCAATGGGCGGCGTGTGAGCTGATCATAGCCCGCCAAAAATATTAAAAACATCCAAATTGAGAAATTTTTGAGAAGTCGGTTAAAAAGGTCTTGTTCGGTAGCGATGTGAACATATTAAGGAATTTTTAAATTTTTATAGATCAACGTCTATTAGATGCTAGCTAACGTATTAAGGGCCAATGCAGCTGCAGTTGCCGCGCGACGGCGACCGACTTCCCGGGACAGGGACGTCGGTCGTGACGACGTGGGTACGGGTGGGTTATGGTACCGCGCGCCGTCCTTTCGTCGCCCCGGACGAAATGGACTGCGTGTGCGCTTACCATAGCTCACCCAAAAAAAAATAAAATGTTACTCACTGATAATTTAGCTTTAATAGAATTTGTAAAATCATTTTAGCGGTTTAGGTGTGTAAGACCAACAAACAAATAAACTTTGCTTTCTTATTTATAGTATTAGTTAGGATATATATTTTCTTCAGTACTTTAAAAATGTTATTTGTTACAGAGAACCGAGGCGTCACCAATAATGTCAGCAACCAAGTTCCTACATCCGTTTCTTCGTGGGCTAAATCCTTTCCCCGAAGGACATGATGACGAGGTCCAACAAGTAAGAGAGTGGTAAGTACATACATATACTGTGAAAGTATACCTACAGTTTTAAGCTATTGCATAGCTTTTATCGCGGGCTTGGCGTGGCGACCGAATCAAGAAATTCCGTAACGAAAATAAAACCTCACACCCCTACCATGTAGCTAGCTACGAAAAATGGTACGAGCTACATGGTGCGCGGGTGGCGGCAGCTCGGCCGAGCGTACGGTCGTCGAGACGTCGCCATTCTACGTTCATCCGTCTCGCTCGGTACGCACACGTGCCACCGCATTGCGTGGCTTACGTCAAAAAGTGTTTTCGCGCGTTTTTTAACGGTCCCAACGATCTTCAGCGGACGACAGTGGTAATCCAAACGGCCTTTATTGTTATACATATAGTACATATGTTTTCTTATCGGTCACCACGCTCAAAAAGTGTAACTTGAATTAATATTAAAGAAAAAACGTGAATTAATATCAAAGAAAAAAAATACTGCATAAATAAAAAGTAAATAAATAATTATAATTGCATAAGTTGATAAAAAATGCTATGCAATAGCTTTACCGCGGCAGTCCCCGAGTGCCACACGTTTTTTTTATTACTATATCCGTTTACCAACAGTAAGAATATAATTCACCACTCTTCTCTTCGCCACATCTTGTCCGTGGATGTCGTAAAAGCTGCTGACTAAGGGTTATAATAAGCATATAACATCTATGCAAGAGAAGGAAAACTCAAAAGAAAACCCTATACCAACCTGTCTGACCAGCATGGTATAGTAAGGTCAGTTTCCCTCCTATTGCGGAAGAGACTCGAGCTCAGCAGTGGGACGTACATGATCTGTGATGATGATGATATTAAAATAGTCTAATGCCAACTATAATTTTCCGTATGGTGACGAAGTAAGAATGTCATTCACCATTGTCTTTTTACCCGCTGGTATTGTAAAAGACGATTAAGATTCAGACAATATCTAAGCAAGTGTTAGACTCACCTTGATTACACTTTTGCGGACTAGTAATAAATATTATTCAACCTTACCAGTAAACCACCGATATCATATTCAAACTCATTTATTTATTACATATAATCACCATTACACTAAACGCACAATAATTGAATGCCTGACACGACATTCCAATACTCGGAGTACAACTTTAGCTTAGCTAGACTATTTCACTGCTACTGTCACCGATCGACTGACTGAACACGGCTGCCGCTTGTCTTACATCACCTCCTACAGTGGCACTCTTGTGGCAGCCGTGTTAAGTAAAATAAACTACCTTCAATTGGAAAAAAATAAAATCATGATACAATCAAGAACAATACTTTTAAAATGTTAACACAAGAGAAGAAAAACTTGAAATAAAACCCTATACTATCCCATCCGATCATCGTGGCTTCCATTGTAGATGAGGCTCGAGCCCAGCGGTGGGACACATGAGCTGTGATAATGATGATGTTTAAAATCGAATCGTCGGGGATCCCCATCTTACGGACGGATTGGAGTCGCTGGAGCGGCGGAGAGAGTTTGGGTTACTCTGTGTACTCTACTGACTCTATCACGGGGAGTGCTCCAAGGAACTGTTTAACTTGGTACCACCGTCACCATTCTACCAACGCACCACTCGACATCGTAACAGAGTCCATCCATTTCACCTGGAAACGTTATGGTCTTCAACTGTACGTTTCCAGGGATCATTTCTCCCACGTACGTGCAAGCTCTGGAATGAACTACCTGCTACTGTGTTTCCCGAGCGCTATGACATGTTCTTTAAACGAAGTTTAAGAAGAGTATTTTCTTCACGGTAGGCAACGGCCTGGCTGTGTCCCTAGTATTGCAAAGGTCCATGTGCAGTAGTTTCACTTACCATCAGGTGTGCTGCTTACTCGCTTGCCACCGTTGGCAATAAAAAAAAATAGTCTATTAGTGAGTGCTGGCCAATTCTTTTAATCCACTGGATCAAGCATATATCATCATCATTTAGTATATGTATATGTATGCGTGTGTATGATGTAGCATGTGAAAAAAAAATTCTCAGTAGGTACAGTTTTATTTCTAGCCATTAAATAGCATCGCGTTTCAGAACGTGACAGGATTTCAATAATATGGTAATGGCCGAGTCCTTTGTACCCTGGAATGTGGAACGAAGACCTAGATCTAATTAATTTCTTAATGATTTCTGATGTTCACGCGAGTATTACACATTTTAAATAAAACTACTTTACGGATTTTATCGCGTTTGTATTTGATTTATTATTTGCCTGACGTGTCGAACACTTTGCAGCGTTCATGGTCACGGGCGAACTAAGATGTCTCACGTCCAACAAGTCATCGTTATTGAAGAAAATTTATAATTATTTATCTTATAGTTTTATTTAAATAATTAATTTCTTATTAAAGTAACCCCTAAGTATTAATACAGGTGGTTTGATAAATTCACTTATAGCAGAGGAGAATAATGTTCGTGTCGTTTTCAATAAAAATTTCATGATTTAAATTATGTATTGTCCGTGGGTGTCGTAAAGGACGACTAAGTGATACAATATGCTTATAATATCTATGCGAAAGAAGGAAAACTCGAAACAAAACTGTCAACACGTCTGACCAGCGTCATTTTCCCTTCTATAGTAGAGGATGCTCGAGCCCAACAATGGGTGGTATATGGGCTGAGATGGATTGACAATAAGCACAAAGAGTATATAATTATACAATTTTTTGTGTTACGTAGTCGCCTATACAGACGTCTAAGTACCGGTTTATTAGGTTAAGTGTCGTGGGTACGATTCTCAAGACGTATAATTTTTTTTTTCGCTCAATGTAGCTGTTCTGACTTTGGATGTTAAGGTGAGGAGTTGTCTTTAATAAAATATAAATACATATACTAGACATGTTTATGTGTGTATATATATATATATAAAAGAAAGTCGTGTTAGTTACACTATTTAGAACTCAAGAACGGCTGAATCGATTTGGCTGAAAATTCGTGGGGAGGTAGCTTAGATCTAGGAGACGGACATACGATACTTTTATCCCGTCAAAAAGAATACAAGTCACTATTAAACGTACTATAACAAAAACGCATCTGACATGTAATAACAAAACGCAAATGACAGCTATAGACGGACTATATTTTCGGTAATTTAGAAAATATATTTACGAAAATGATTATGGCGGTACGAAGTTCGCCGGGTCAGCTAGTATTCCATATTTTAAAGTTTTTAATCGATCTAAATATTCTTATTGCGTCACGGTAGATTTCCAATTGCCTGGGGCGGCGCATGCGCGATTACCTGCGCCTAATGCCGCCCTAGTCGAGGCCGCGAGTGACTGGACCGGAGAATTAGTCCGTCACCCGCCAAGAGGCCGACCGCTTGGGGTAAGACTGACGTCCTCTCCAAGGGGGGGGTACATCGGTCGATGGGAAGGTACCTCTCAAGGGGTATATATCACAGGCGAGATAGGCCCGTTTTGGAATACTCATCGAGCCATTCTCGATTCAATCCCGCTTGTGAAAAGTTCAAATTCTATTTTTTATCTTTATGTTGTATTCATTCACACATGCACATTCATATACTAGTTAAACTTTTATAATTATACTTAAAATATACTTATATACTGGATGTTGACAGAATACCAGTGTTATTTCTTTTCGATAGGAGAGTACCCCACTAGGGCGTGTTCCGTCGGGCCGACCACTGACGTCAAGTCACCCAGCTCCGGTGGTCGGCCCAACGACGAATGCGACGTGTCACGGGTGGGTTACGGGTGTGCGTGCTTACGCCCCTCTGTCGCCCTGAACGGAGTGGTGCGAGGAGTGCGCCGACCGTAAAAAAAAACACGAGGGTTTAAATGTTCTCTATGAAAAGAAAACTACATTATCACACCTAGGTCTGCAATTCAACTACCACGACACAACGTTAATTCATCATCATCTTGCTCTTATCCCAATTACTTGAGGTCGACGTAATATGTCATCTGTTTTGACATATTGCAAAAAGTTTCGGCAATGACTTTTATGACCGGCCGCCTGCCTGACGTCAACCCTCCTTGGGAATGTAATCGTTGACCCAAATGGTACCAGATGGAGTTGGTCCGGGTCAATCTAGGGCTCTTAGTCGTCTTTAACGACACCCACGAGCAAAGCAAGGGTTGGTAGTATTCGAAGCCGCTACCACACGACACAACGTTAATTATCCCACTATAATTAAATAAATATTAATAGTAGTCCTAATTTATTAGCACCTTAATTGGACGTTAAACTTACATTACTTTGAACACGTCATTCAAACCCAACTGTACTTACTTTCACAATTCATTTAAAATATCTAACACTGACCAAACCGTCCCGGATTTGCACGGGTAAGCATGATTATCTTGCTCAGTTTTACCCCCTTTAGGATGTTACAAAAAACCGGCTAAGTGCGAGTCGGAGTCGCGCACGAAGGGTTCCATACCACTTATCTATAAAAAATCGCGTTTGTTGTATGGGAGCCCCCCCTTAACTATTTATTTTATTTTTAGTATTTGTTGTTATAGCGGCAACAGAAATACGTAAATTGTGAAAGTTTCAACTGTAGCTATCGCGGTTGAGCTTAAGTTACAGTCTGGTGACAGACAGACTGACGGACAGACGGATGGACAGACAGCGAAGTCTTAGTAATAGGGTTCCGTTTTTACCCTTTGGGTGCCGTACCCTAATATCTTTAAGATATCATCCTTTTTAGATATAACATCTGGGCCCTTATAATTCTCAGTTAGATTGGGTTTGTTTGGAATATAATTTTTTCGTCATATTGATGTCAGACCTTTGTGATCCAAAGAATTAGCAGAGATAACGTTATTCTAGGATAAGATCACACGCCAAAATATTTGATGGTTCTTTCATATCGACTGTAATGAATATATATATATGGATATTCATTATAAAACGGATTAACGGCTCAATACACTTTCCGAGGTATGGTTCTCGCAATTCTTAGAGCACATTTTTGTAATAGAACTCTTAGATACGGCTTAGGGCTTTTTCCCTGCACCGGTAAAATTACTGGTTTTCTGTGTATGTAAATTATTCGTAGTTATTTTATTGTATTTGCGAACTATCAGGTGGACCAACGTAATCTTAAAAGTCGCTGAAAACCAGATACTTCCAACCATAGTACAGATGGCTCTGGACTGGAGTTATAAGTGACACTCTCGTGACGAAGCTTATATTAATATGGACGTCATTAGGTTGACGATTGGACGACGTATTTGATGTATTTGACTATATCAGAAAGATCACCTTGATAAACAACCTATAATAATAAATATGTTATTTCGTGATTACAAAGTATTAAAACTATTCCCGTGTTTTGTGACGGATTAAGTATACAATTCAGCCACTCTCTTGCCCATGATCCCTTAGTCGTCTTTTACGACACCTATGGCCAAGATAGGGTGATGAATTGTATTCTTACTCAGTCACTACACGGATAGTGCACATTAAAAAGTTGTTTGTGAGTGTTTCAAGGATTTAATTGATCCTCATATATGTCTCACAATATTTTATATCATACTATATTAGTGAAAAATAACAATATTATTATAATAATATTATTTTTAATGTTTTAAAAAAGAATGAAAAGTATGAAGAGAAAATTATTTTTTTTTTGCTCACCATGGTACGCAATGTTATTTATTAACTTAGAATAATAACGTATAGAAGGCAAGTTCGCACACAAAAAATGAAGCTGTTAATTTGGAGCCCAATGGAGCTTACGCCGGACCGTTCCGTAGTATACAAGGTCACTGTACTGCACGTATGCAGCTCTTAAAAATAAATAGGTAATTATGACGGTTTGTGCATTCAAATAGAGTCACAACATATTTGAAAAACAAAAAGTGTATTAACATTACTTTTAAAAGTATTCCACGATTTATGTTAATAAAAACAAAATTTGATTTCAAAATTTGTATAGTGGTGTGCGTGTGTACGTGTGTAATCGCCTGCGTGCATGTAGTATCTTTGGCTTCACGTTTTTGATCGCTCAAAGTACCGACACTGTCCTTCTATACGTTATTATTCTAATGTTATTAATTATACAATAAATGTACTAAAAACATGTGCTCATACTATTTACAATTCATTCATTCATTTCAGCTCATATACGTCCCACTGCTGGCCTCGAGGCTCCTCCATAATAGGAGAATAGGAGGGAAATTGACCGTACTACACCATGCTGGTCAGATAGCTTGTTATATGGTTTTGTTTCGAGTTTTTCATTTCTTGCATAGATGCCATATGCGTAATATATCCCTTACGATTAAGGTAAAAGGCGATTCTTTTACGACACCCACGAGTATGATTGAATTGTATTCTTACTCCGTCACCACACGGAAAACAATGGCTATTTACTATTCTGGATTTTAACCGAATCCGAACCGAGATTTAAATCGTGTCCTCCCCTCTTTTCTGTTTCCTTCTTAAATATTGTATCTACTAATTATTTTTAAATATCCTTACCATTATCCATGAAATTTGAATTATTAATATATTTTGGCATTGATAAACTATAATTTTAATTTAATAATTAAATATAAATGCTCTGTGCCACCACTATCTTGGAACTATCACCCGTGGAAGTCGTAAAAGACTACTAAGGTTTATGAAGATATATATTTTATCTTTTTAGTATGACAAGGAAAATTCGACTTAAAACCCTGTGCCAACACGTCTGACCAGCGTGGTATAGTAGGTCAATATCCCTTCCATTATAGAGAAGGCACGAGCCCAACAGTGGGACTTATGTGAGCTGCGAAGATGATGAATTAATATAATTATGAAAGCGAATATTGGTTTAGCGATTAAATATCTACAAAACGATTTTAATTAACAATTTGCAATGAAATAATGACTAGGCCGAATACTAGCATGCCCGTGCCCTCGACTTTTATGATAATGAAGTTTTGTAATGGCGGGTTATTTCAACTGTTTGTCAATGGTTCAAACTTTTTGTTTTATTGTTTCGTGATTATTAAGACATTTTAAATTAGGACGTACAGCATTCACGCAACAGTACATTCTTTCTGAAACGGCATAACATTAAAGGACAATCCTTTAGAAGTTTCACATTTTGATGAAGTAACATCCTTTATTCCATACTTTTTTCCTGTAGTAAGAATACAATTCATCACCTTTTTTTTCTTAATGAGTGTCGAAAAAGACGTCTAAGGAATACAATCATGCACATAACATCCATGCAAGAGAAAGCAAACTGGCAATGAAAAAATGTGGTAAGGTAAACTGTTAACCGCGCGATGGCGACCGACGTCCCAGTACGTCGAGAGGTGAGAGGTTACCCGAAAGGGTATTCCGTCGGGCCGACCACTGATGACAAGTCACATCTGCTCCGGTGGTCGGCCCAACAACGAAGGTGACGTGGGTACAGGTGGGTTATGGGCCCGCGCGCCGTCCTTTCATCGCCCCGGACGGACAGGACCGCGCGTGCGCTTACCATAGCCCACCCATAAAAGGTAAACTGTCAAAGTCGCAGGTACAACAAGTCCGAGGTATTCGCTATGGATTTAAACAATTATGAACTCATACGTACATACCTAGAGATCAGGTTTAATCCAAGTACCGACTCGCCGCGCCAGGTGTCATGGTTCGATGCCCACGCAGGATAATTACATATGTACGAATCAGAAATTGTTGCTTAAAGGCTCAGTGTAATTTTATACTTGTAGCTTGTATTTTATTTTATATTTTATATTGAATATAAACTCATTTGCAAAAAAAACGGGCGGTTTTGATTTTCATTCATATTTAAAAAGATACAATACGAAAAAGGTTTCAATCGTTTGTACACGTTACTGGCCGGTTTTAAAAATGCTGTGGTATTTAAAAAAGTACGTTCTAAATTCAATTTTTCATTTGATGTTCATTTTTACAGAAAACCCCTTTTTATCCTACATTTTTGGCGCGAAGTTCCAGAAGTTAACATCGACTTTCATAACTTTTATTCAATTTTTATCGATTAATTTCATATCCTTGACTGTCAAAGCTTTATTTAATGCTGTTTGGCTGTATCAAAAATGGTAGATAAAGTGGTAAAAGCTACCAAAATTATCGCGCTGCTTGAAGAGGGTTGCAGCCAATGTTTCGTGGCTAGGAGGCTAAATGTTAGTCGCTCGACAGTCCAAAGGACCTGGCAGCGATATCAGGAGACTGGTTCCGTCGAGAGAAGGCCTGGTTCTGGAAGAAAACCATGTACCCAACCACGGGATGATCGTTTTCTTGTGAGTAGCGCATTGAGAAATCGCAAATCTTCGTATGTGGATCTTAAGAACAACCTCCAAGAAGTAAGAAATGTGCATATTAGTCTATGGACGGTCAGGAGGAGGCTTCTCGCTGCCAATATACGCAGTCACCGCCCGGCCCGCGGCCCCAAATTACTCCGTGAGCACAGAGTTCACAGGCTTAGGTTCGCTAGAAATTGTGAATCATGGACTCAAGACGATTGGAATAGGGTTTTGTTCTCTGATGAAGCCAGGATATCTCTGTTCGGTGAAGACCGACGTCGGCGAGTGCTAAGAAGACAAGGAGAACGCTTTGCAGAGGCATGTTTCGAAGAAATCACACCTTATGGTGGGGGCTCTGTTATGTTTTGGGCAGGAATAAATTCAATGGATCGTACAGAGTTAGTCTTCATTGAAAACGGCTCACTGACTGGGCATCGATACATAACGGAAGTTCTAATTTCTCATGCACAACCCGCATTGGCCGCTCTAGGTGAAGACTCGATTTTTATGGACGACAATGCTCGCGCCCACCGATCCCGCGATGTTAATGCGTATGTGCAAGAGGTCGGCATTCGTCGTTTGGATTGGCCAGCTCGAAGTCCCGACCTCAATCCCATAGAGCATGTCTGGGACGTTCTGAAACGGCGTGTGAGATCAGTACACCCGGCTCCGCAGACCATCAGAGAGCTGAAGAATGTGATTACTGCGGAGTGGGAACGTATTCCGCAAGCAAGTATCCGGGATATACTCGCTAGCATGCCCAGACGAATTCAAGCTGTGATTTTAGCTAGAGGGGGTCACACTCGATACTAAACATTTATCTGCTTTTACTTTATTAAAGAAAAACAAACAAAAAAACTTTTTTATTTTTACTTCATGAGCATATGCACTACTAGCGAATATACACTACTAGCGAGGTTTAGCATTATTTCCCATAAATTGTATCTAAATTTTATGAAATACTGATGAAAACGATTATTTTCTTATTAATTTAGCAAATTGTGTGGATAAAACTACCTATAATTATCAAACAAAGAAATATTAACATTTGAAATGGTTCATTGCTTAGGTGCCCGTTTTTTTTTGCAAATGAGTGTATATCTAGCTATATATATTCTATAGAGCGGAATGTAATCTTAAAAGAAAATGGATTTGGCTACAAATACTACCAATCCTTAGATTGCTCGTCGTAAAAGATGACTATGAGCTTTAGTTCGTAGTTTTTGGTTTGGTCATGCTTACTGAATAAGGTTCTGCTTGCGGTAGCTACGTGGGGCGGGTCGCTCCCTGCCCTCCAATGTGGTTGAGGGGAGTGAAGGGTGCTCTAATAGTTAACTCGTGATCGGGTGTTGCATGTGGGATCTGGTCCAGCCATAGTTCTTTCTTTTTCTTTAATTTTTTTCTTTGTAGTAAATTTTGAAAATTTATACATGTATATAATTTCGAAGGGCATCACACTTTTTTTTTTAGCTAATACCATATGTTGTGCGAAGTATACAATTATATATATTTAAAAGATTTAAGTAAAATGACAGCGCGCTGAGTTTCTTGCCGGATCTTCTCAGCAGTGGTAGATTATTGGATTGTTTCTATGTATAAATTTAACAATATGTAAGTTAAGGGGCTTATGCACAATAAATGATTTAATTTGATTTGATTTGACATCGACCTGGTCAAATCTACCTGATGTAATTCTAGTCATATTAACAGAAAGATAAAAAAAAATATTCTACTCTCGACATAAGCTAATAAAAATACAAACAACTAAAGAAAGGAACTTCTTATTTCATCAGCTCAGCCCATACTTGACTTGAAATTGACCTACAATATCACGCTGGTTAGACGTGATATTGTAGGGTTTTGTTACGAGTGTTCCTTCTCTTGCATAGATATTATATGCATTTTATATCCCTTAATCGTCCCTTACGACGGGTAAGAGAGAGAGAGAGAGAGTAGTGAATTGTATTCTTACTCCGTCTACAGACGGAAAACTTCTTATATAAAATAATCGTATTGTAAAAAGGAACAAAAAAGGCTATTGGCTCAACTGGTGTTACTTCTCTCTAAAGAAATAGATTTTTTTTTTTGGGGCGGGCCGCAGTCCGCGCACTCCTCACACCACTTCGTCCAGGGCGACAGAGGGGCGTAAGCACGCACATCCGCAACCCACCCGAACACCACGTCGCCTTCGTCGTTGGACCGACCACCGGAGCAGGGTTACTTATCGTCAGTGGTCGGCCCGACGGAATACGCCCTAGTGGGGTACTCTCCTATCGAAAAGAAATAGCACTGGTATTCTGTCAACATCCAGTATATAAGTATATTTTAAGTATAATTATAAAAGTTTAACTAGTATGTGAATGTGTATATGTGAATGAATACAACATAAAGATAAAAAATAGAATTTGAACTTTTCACAAGCGGGATTGGTCCATTCTCGATGAGTATTCCAAAACGGACCTATCTCGCCTATGCAATGCAAATATTTAATCGAGATATAATTTGAATAATGTAAATTGTGAATCTGTAACTACGTTCCCAAGGTGGGTTGACGTCAGGCAAACCGGTTATATTTGCCGCACTGACCAAAAACGAGGAGCTCGGTACCGATGGTCGACCCAATGGCGAAGGGCCCTTCCCTTCGCCATCACAATGGGTTATAGAACCACGTTCCATCCTTTCGTCACCCCGGACGAGACAGACGGCGTGCGTGCTGACTATAGCCCACCTATAAAAAGTCAGTCATATCTCTTGCCAAAACCTTTAGTAATATGTACAATAAAATAACTGTACATATTGCGTCAACCTTAAGTAATTGGTATAAGAGCGAATGTTTACTGATTTTGTATAAGATATATTTTGTAATCGATATATTTTTATTTTTCAGGATTAAAAGTCAGCCACATCTGCCTTATATATCTGACGAATACATATTCCTGTTTCTATATTCAAACTACTTCAAAGTGCCAGAGACGAAGGAGACGATAGAACATTACTTCACGCTACGTGCCGGGAGTGCGTCAGATCTCTTCAGTAACAGGGACCCGCTTGCACCCAAAAACAAAGCAATTCTGGACATAACGTTAGTACAACATTATTATTAAATCAAATTATTTATTATGTATAAGTTCCACAGGCAAACGAGAAAACAGTACATCTAATGGGAAGTGATACAGCCGCTCATGGACCTTGCTAGTCTTGCTAGGTCGCTGCCTACCTGAAGAGGTATGGATCTTGCAATAAAGTTCGGTGATACTAAAAGCAATCAAAACACACCACATGCAAACACCCTCAGAAAGTTGGACTCGCTCATTGAAACAAATGCAGTAACAAAAAAGCTATTACTCAGACATCGAATCGGCTCGCGGCTGTAGATAGACAACTGTCGATAGTGTGCTCTTATCACTTACACATTGTCAATTTTACATTTCTTTTGAAATGAAACTGATAATAGTTTTACGACCGGCCGTCTACACGACTTTAACTCCCTTAAGAATATAATTGTTGAGCTGATGCCATCAGAAAGAATTAACCCAGGTCATTGTACAGCTTTTGATCGTCTTCTACGAGACCCACGCCCCACGTATTCGTAGCCGCCAGCACAGAGCATTACTGAGATGATCAAGAATAGAATATGAAAATATTCTACGATTTCCTAACAATTACAACAATATATATATATACAATACAAATACACCTATAACCCTACATTATGGACGTCGAGAGGTGAGGATACCCGAAAGGGTATTCTGTCGAGCCGACCACTGACGACAAGTCACCCTGCTCCGGTGGTCGGCCCAACAACGAGGTGACGTGGGTACGGGTGGGTTATGGACCCGCGCGCCGTCCTTTCATCGCCCCGGACGGAATGGACCGCCCATACGCTTACCATAGCCCACGCATAAAAAAAACCCTACATTATAATTAACGGATTGCATAAACAATTATTTATTCCGTGTGGTGACTAACTAAGAATACAATTCACCACCCCTTTTCTTGCCTGTGGGTGTCGTAGAAAACGACGAAGGGATTATTGCAGAAGACATCTATACAAGAGAAGAAAGACTCGAAATAAATCCCTATACGAACCCGTCTGACCAGCTTAGTATAGGTCAATTTTCCTCCTAATACGGAGGAGGCTCGAGCCCATGATGATTTTATAGACTTGTAAATGAAATCGTAGGTCAAATAACTATTTGATATTCACGTGTATCTGTAATTTGCAATTACAATGGCCTCGTGTATTTTTTTTTGTTGTTTTGAAGTAAGATGTAAATTATTAATAAAATGTATTACCTGAACAAAAAATACAGGTAACTAAATATTGAATAAGCGTCTATGTTACGGAACGTATAACGCGTGGTATAATCTTTATCTTTATGGTCTCAGCTCATATATGTTCCATACGTTGGGCTAGAGCCTCGTCCGCATTGGGATGGAAATTGACGTTGGCTAGGTCGGTTGGTATAGGGTTTTGTTTCGAGTTTTCCTTTTCTTGCATACTAGGCATGCCTTTTAAGTTCTGTCGTTTCCATATTTCCCGGCAATTTTGAATTTGGAACTGTTCTATATTCGAATGTGTTTAAATTTTGAATCTCAAAATAGTTGAAAGTATTAGGATTAATGCTATTGTTTAGTCACAGCGTCGATTGGAATCTGTCAGGTTACGTACGAAAATAAATCTTTCTAAGGAAAATGTTCGTGCAATAATTTTCTACAACTTTAGAAGAGGGCTGACACAGCTTCAGCGTTTTGAAGAGCTAACATCTGTGCTCAGTGATGAAGCCCCATGTCTGCGGACTGTCGAACGCTGGTATTTAAAATTCCAGCGTAGGCATATTAGTGACAAATCTCGCGAAGGACGCCCAAAATCCGCCTTCACTGAAGATAACATCATTGCTGTGAGACAACTAATTCTGGAAGATCGTCATGTGACGTATCGAGAGATAGAGGCTCTATTAGACATCTCAGTGACAACCATTCAGAAGATCTTGCATGAAGCGCTTGGTGTGAGAAAGCTAGTTTACCGTTGGATACCGCATCTACTTTCCGACGATCACAAGGCGGCCCGCGTCAGATGGTGTAAGAAAACTCTGCAAAGGTTCAACCGAGGAGAGTCAAATCACGTCTACGACATCATCAGTGGTGACGAATTTTGGATCTATGCCCACGATCCTGATTCCAAACAACAATCTACAATCTGGGTCTTTCAAAACGAGCCAAAGCCGACTAAAGTTGTTCGTTCTCGAAGCACTTCAAAGAAGATGGTGGCCACGTTTGTTGGAAAAACCGGCCATGTTGCGATTATTGCACTTGAAGATCGTAGAACGGTTAACGCAGAGTGGTATACCACAGTTTGTTTACCACAAGTCATCGCCGAACTTCGAAAATCTAATTCAAAGCGACGCATCATCCTGCACCACGACAACGCAAGCTCACACAGCGCTCGTCAAACGATTGAGTATTTGAAGCAGGAAAAAGTAGAAATTCTTGACCATCCTCCATACAGTCCTGATCTAAGCCCTAACAATTTCTTTTGATTTCCTAAAATTAAGAAAAGTCTTCGTGGTCAAAGGTTCCAGTCCGGTGAAGAAGCAGTCGACGCTTTCAAGTCAGCCATTTTGAACACCCCCACTTTAGAGTGGAATAAATGTTATAATAACTGGTTTGAGCGAATGGAAAAGTGTTTAATACACTACGCTAATACGCTACGTGGTGAATACTTTGAAAAACAATAAAAAGTACTATAAAGTTCTAGTTGTGTTTTTTTCTTCAAACGACAAAACTTAAAAGGCATGCCTCGTAGTTGTTATATGCACAGGATATCCCTTAGTCGTCTTTTACGAAACCCACGGGCAAGAGAGGTGGTTTTATAAATTGTATTATTATTCCACACGGTTTAGACGATTAATAAATATTAATATATTTAAAAATATTAACCCAAGCGGGAAGAAACATAATAATAGTATACTAGCAAATTGCCGCGGTTTAACACTCGTCTTCTTCCAGTGAATCTATCAAACAAACTTACTTTTGGGTTTATAAGTTGTATCATAGATAACGGGTGTCCTAAAATCAACGCAAAATTTGATTTTGCCACCATTTATGCAGTTAAGTGTGGGCAACCGTAAAAAAAAAAAACAAATTGACAACTGACAGTTTAGAGTTAGTAAAAATAGAGCGTTACACGATATAACTACGTGTCTTCATTATCGAACAATATTTCCATTACTACGTGAGACATTTCCAGGTCGTGTACTCTCTCGTTTCGGTGACCAGAATTGGCCCCCTAGATCGTGTGATTTAACACCATTAGATTTCTTTTTATGGGGTTATTTAAAATCACAGGTCTATGTCAACAAGCCCACAACCACGCGTGTATTAAAAGAGGAGATTCAACGCTGCATCAACAAAATTCAGCCACATTTATGCAGAATGGTCATGAAAATTTTCGTCAAACGAGTGCATATATGTATGCAAAGTCGTGGAGGCCATTTGCTCGATGTGTTATTCCATAAATAACATCTTTATGATTTAAGTTCTCTTAAGTAATCTTTATGAGTCACAGAACAGGGTTGCCAGCGGAAGATCAGTGTTGGGTGATACCCAGCTAATGCTGAGATGGTGACCCTTTCGGCAGGACATGTATTAGGTCGCTTTAGTCTGCTACTGATCCTTCAGACTGTTGTGGTCGTACACCTTTTGTTCCGTTTATCCTAAACTATTATTACTGATGAACTGACCACTATATATATATATATATTTTGTTTTTATAATTTTTATTTAGTATACCTTATTTTTTTTTTCATTTTAAATTAAGCATAGATTTATTTCTTCTGATGATAATTATCTTTAGCATGTCCTACGCCGAATAAATGCATTTTTCTTTCTTTCTTTCTAATATAAAATCACAATCAAAAGACTAAAAACTGTGTTTTCTATTTAATTCAAATATTGCGTTAATTTTGGAACATCCTATATTTATTCGATAGGTAGGTGTTATATATTTATTCAATGCCCAGCTTCTTTGTATAAAAACTAGTTTAGTTTTTTTTTTGTTTGTTCTATTTGTTCCGGATAACCTTGAAGACGGCTGCACCGATTTTTAAAATATTTTACTACCATGAAGCTGTCTATATGAGTAACTTAAGCTATGTTGCCTCTCAGAAAGTTCTATGAAATTTAGCCTGGCCCGGGACTCGAAAGTGATGCCATTACTTAGGACATATTGCAGATTTAGAAAAGGTGGACAAAGTGGCTGGAACGGAAGAGAAGCGAGGGGTTGTTAGTAATAAATAAATATGGATGGCAGACTTGTTTATCATCATCATTACAGCTCACATACGTCCCACAGCTGGGCTTGAGCCTCCTCCACAGTGAGAGGAAAATTGACCTACTATACCACGCTGGTCAGACGGGTTAGTATAGGGTTTCGTTTCGAGTCTTTCTTCTCTTGCATAGATGTCATCTGCAATAATCCCTTAGCCGTTTTCTATGACACCCACAGTCCAAAGGGGGTGGTGAATTGTATTCTTATTCCGTACACTCGGCATAAATATTTGTTTATGCAATCCCTTAATTATAATGTAGGGTTAGAGGTGTATTGTATGTATATATTGTATTGTATGTATATTGTTTTAATTGTTAGGAAATCGTAGATTATTTTAAAATAAATGCTGTATAGGTGCGGTAATGAAATAAAACACATTATAAATTTCATTTCTAACTATTTTAAAGACCGACTAAGAGGTTTACAGGGTCAAGAATTTCGTTAACAAAGACAGTCCAAAGTAATATACTGATTGAATTTCCATTATTATTAAGGATTATGTGATATGCTGTTCACATAAATTGAGATTGTGTTAGAAACATGATGATGACTTTTATTTTGGTTCATAACAGTTCAGTAGCCTCCTCCACAATAAGAGGGGAATTATCCTACTATACCACATTAGTTAGACGTGTTGGTATAGGGTTTTATTTTGAGATTTCCTTCTTTTACATAGATGATATATGGATATTTAATCCTTTAATCGTCTTTTACGAAAGGGTAAGAAAGGGAGCGGTGAATTATATTCTTACTCCGTCACCACACGGAAAATATATACATTACATACATATACTCACGCCTCTCTCCCATAGGGGTAGGCAGAGACCACTTTCTTCCACTTGCTACGATCTTGACATACCACTTTCGCCTCCTTCACATTCATTAATCTCCTCATAGATGTTCTCGGTTTAGGGTACTCCTAATCTGGCCTTTCTTAAGAACGTCCTCGATTTGATTGTGGAACGTCCGCCTCGGTCTTTCCCTTCCAAAACTGCCGTTCACATTCGCCTTATAAATTCTTCTTGTTAATCTCCTTTCATTCATTCTCTCTACATGGCTGAATCAACTTAACATGCCTTTATCAATCCTTTTGTCACTACATTTACATTCATACCACAGCGTTCCCTAATCACCCTGTTCTTAATTCTGTCACTCAATTTCACACCAATCATGCTCCTCAGCGCTCTCATTTCCACAGCATTTATTCTACTTTCGTGCTTCTTCTGCCATACCCAGCTCTCACTTTCATACATTAGAGTTGATACAAGCACTCCCCTATGCACAGCCAGGCGAGCCTTCTTAGACAGGCTTTGGCTGCCCATAAAGGTGCGCAAAGCATGTGAATGGCACTATATTCCCTTACACACTCTTCTTTCAATATCACTTTCACATTTACCATCTCTCCCAAATATAGATCCCAGATATACAAACTCTTGCACTTGTTCTAATATTTCCTCTTCTATACGTATCTTGCACTCCGTCATAATATATGGAATATAAGTTTATACTGCATACTTCTATACATACACTTTTACTTATATGACTTTTGCATAAGATTTTAAGGTAACTAGTTTATCTATTCACCACGCGGTGAGGGGTTAAGAACGCAATGTGTTACCCCTTTTGTTCCCATAGAGGTACACTGCATTATCAGGGGCAGTTGACATCAGGCAGAGGGCTGGTAATAAAGGTATTGCCAATAGCGTTTGCAACATATGTAGTCATCAGTTTTATCAGACCTACGAGAGCCACGTGCACTAAAGGGAGTGATGAATAGTATTTTTACTCCGTTAACATACGAAAAGAATAAAACACAGAATATACAAATTATTTTCAGGCATTATTCTGTCTTTGATACGTTCTAGATATTAAGTAGTTTAAAAAAAAATCACATATTACTAGAGAAAGTAAAAGTTCAGTGATACACGGCCGTGGTAACCTCAATTATGGTTAATCCGTGAAATTAATT
Organism: Lymantria dispar; assembly: GCA_032191425.1. Taxonomy (NCBI): domain Eukaryota; kingdom Metazoa; phylum Arthropoda; class Insecta; order Lepidoptera; family Erebidae; genus Lymantria; species Lymantria dispar. The sequence goes on along the minus strand of CM063460.1, from coordinate 8,588,769 downwards.
TAAATGCAAATTATTATGGTTATTTAAATATTGTATAAAAACTGTGCAATTGTAACATATAAACTATATTCAAAACGGGTAAGCAGATCACTACATTATTTCAAGACACTGCATATTTTTTTGAAAGACAACACAACACTCATCAATGAATAAATTAAAAAAAATACTGCAAAGATTCCGTGTGATTCACAAATTGTTATTCATAGGCTGACTGTAATTAATATCCGTTGTATACAAAATATACAAAATATTCAAAATATTTGTAGATTGCCCACAATACAAGGAATTGTTTTCTTAGTTTACCTCGGCTACAAATATGTCCCACTGATTTGTATATATATGGAAGCGTAGTAGCAAATTGTAGCAAATATATTTTCTACGACAGTACAGACGAGCCGACCTTTTTTGTGGTTGGCTATGGTCTGATTAGACTCGACCCGATCGGTATGTGGCGATAGAAGAGCGGCGTGCGTCCCTATAACTTACCGTATCGGTTCCATATTTCCATTGAACTGGCCACTATTACTGGCTGGCGGCTTACTCTTTCGGATATCGCCCTATTTCATATCCTGGCAATCACAACAGGCAGCGTTACCGGGGAGTCATCCTCGTTTCTAGGGATGACGAACTAATCACCGATTCGTGCCGTTCTGCCGTGGCGAAGCGTGTCATAAGACGACAACCTAAAGAATAACTTCATGTTTTTCATTCCCTCAGGCAAATGGTCGCTCTACCAAACAAGACACCGGAAGGCTTCAATGTATTATTATATAAATTATCAGAATTTGACTATAGTAAATTGAACTTCGCCGACGCTGTTCGAGTATTCTGTATGTTCAACGATGTCAAATTATCTGAGGACCTTGGTCAGAGTGAAGGCTATATAGTCATATTTGATATGAAAGGATGTAGCCTTGGACATCTTACCAGGGTGACGCTGCCAGCGTTAAGAGCATTCATGAGCTACATTCAGGTGAGTTAGCAAAGTTCTCTTTCACCACCATCATCATCATATTAGCTCATATAAGTCCTACTACCTACCTACCTACCTACACGTGTAAAAGTATGAATTTTCATAACATTGTATTTTACATAGTACAAGAAGTTTAATTTATGCTTAAAATAAAGCTACTTTTACGTATTTTACATTAGATTTTTTTAATTTTCCCATGTTCATGGTTACAAGAACAAAAAAATGTCTCATGTCTCACTAAACACTGTAATAACTATCGTTATTACAGTAATTTTAATCTGCTCACTACAATATCAGTTATTCAATTTTTTATAAAGTAAAATGATTCTATATAAAAATTATACTGTTTTTGGTCAGTCATTATTAAATAATAAATTTATTGTAATTTTTATATTATGACAATTTAAAAGTAACAAATCTAACAAGTCACCATTTGACCTTTGATAATTGTAGGAAAATTGTAGGCAATGAGGAGTTGAAAATCTCGTGAGTAGTATAAGTTTGAATTTGAAATTTTATCTCGAGTTCATGATCTATTCGAATGACCAGAATTTCTCCCTGAAGAGAAAGTGCATTAGCCGCTCCAACCGAAAATGTGACAGGAATTTTTACTTTAAATCATCATCATCATTATCATTCAACCTATCGCCGTTCACTACTGGACGTAGGCCGCCCTCACGGGTCGTATCTGTGCCGCCTGCATCCAACGACCCCTAACAAATTTTCACCAGGTCATCGGTCTATCTAATTTAAATCTTTAATTTTACAGAGCGCGCATCCAGCACGTCTCAAGAAAATCCACGTGGTTCATACAGTATCCTTCATTAACCAAGTAATGTGTCTCGTGAAGCCACTTATCCACTCAAACGTGTTCAATTTATTAAACTTCTCATCGGAAGGCCCCGAGTCCGTAGTCGATAAAGAACTACTACCCGAAGATTTCGGCGGTCCTCTTCCACCAGTCAAACAACTTTACGAACAGCAACGTAAAAATATGGAAGAAAATTATAGAGATTGGTTGATAGAAACTGAAATTTTTAAGGCTGATGAAAAGAAACGAATTAAGAAGCCCAGCAAGGGTATGTTTGCCAGTTTCACAAGTAGTTTCAAGATAGATATTGACTGACTTGATTTTTATATGACGCGCTGGGGACCTGAGTTTCTTTTCGTCTTTCTGATGATATAACACAGCGAATAGTTTTAATTATTATTTTTAGTTATCAAATAAACTTGGATTGATTTTTATATGTGTGAGAATTGTATTTGTCCTGACTCGGGAACCTCTTCTGGTTTGCTATTCAGAGGCCTTAACACTATTTATAGACATTTTATTGATATATTTCCTTTAATACATATAACAGCTAAGTTTATTTATATTCTATGTTTTATCAATACACTTTTATCGTGCATGTAATCTAAATTCTATATAATCAATATTGACAAAATATAATGGGTTCCAGAAACTTCATTTCCGTCACCTAAAAGAGGGATAGGTATAAAAAGAATGGATCTTATGGCACTATAACGGGCAGCCTAGCCCTGCTTTTGTACCATTTTTCATTGGTACTCCGCACTTATTGGTCGTAGCGTGATGTTCTTTCTTGATAAGTGGCAAAAAATATATCAATGTTAGATACATTGACATATTTTTTCAATTCGAACCAGTAGTTCCTGAGATTAGTCCCTCCAAATAATGTCATCAACTTTACAATATTTTTATACATTTGTACTGTTATATATTTCTAATACATTCCTTTTTTATTATTTCTTTCATAGATTTAGTTTGGTTAACGACTACTGTCGATAGATGGATATATAATAATTGGTTCTTCTCTGATTCTGAATGCCCGATTCTCTACTTGCTGTGTTATATTTATTAACTTGACAATCTCTTTATATTGGGTAACGGAGTTATTTGCTATTAAAGATACATTAGGTGTGACAGTATTTTTTTTTGTGATGTTGTAACCTTTATTGATTGATCTTCAAATTGTCTACTCAAATTAAAAAAGTAGATTCACATACTTTTATTTAATGAACCGCATTTTTCATTTTTATTTGGGGTTGGGTTGCGGTCGGTGCACTCCTAGTCTAGTCGACAAGTTGAAAATGGTACAAAATAGAGATACTGCTCTTAAAATTACGTGCGATAGCTCATTGGATCCGGAATGACGTCTAGAAAAATGTGCTAAAAGCGTGTATTAGCACATAAAAAATTGCAAAAGTTATAAACAATTAAAGATGAAAAAAAAATGGCATTTTGTTTTTTGCCAATATTTCATAAACTATTAATATTTAAGGAATTTAAAAAAAAGATTCTGAAAGAGGAGGAAATTTCCAATAAAAAACTCCTAACTCCCGGAACTCTATCTCCATTATTTATAATTTTAATTTAACGCTGAAGATAGGTCTGCGCGTGACATTTTTAGGATGCGCGCGTGGCGTCAAAAGCGAGTACGACGCATTAATTAATTTATTTAAAGTATTAAATATTTTTTTTTTAATTTGAAAAAATTATGGTGTGTTCTGAACACTATAAATAATTTATTCCCGTTGGAAATTTTACTTAAAGTTAATTTTTCAACGAGTTAAACAATTGTTAACTAACGAAATTTTCTCGAACTATCGTCTTAATTATAAGTGAAAAAAAATGTTTAAATAATGGTCGTAAAAAATTTTCGCTTCGTAGAGCCTTTCTTACATACATACTTAACAAGATCGTGCCATAAAAGTTAAAAAAATATTGATACTTTGTTTATAACATTTTTTTTACTTGAACAACAATAAATTTTTGTTCAAGTAAAAAAATTTCGTTAGTTAACAATTGTTTAACTCGTTGAAAAATTAACTTTAAGTAAAATTTCCAACGGGAATAAATTATTTATAGTGTTCAGAACACACCATAATTTTTTCAAATTAAAAAAAAAATATTTAATACTTTAAATAAATTAATTAATGCGTCGTACTCGCTTTTGACGCCACGCGCGCATCCTAAAAATGTCACGCGCAGACCTATCTTCAGCGTTAAATTAAAATTATAAATAATGGAGATAGAGTTCCGGGAGTTAGGAGTTTTTTATTGGAAATTTCCTCCTCTTTCAGAATCTTTTTTTTAAATTCCTTAAATATTAATAGTTTATGAAATATTGGCAAAAAACAAAATGCCATTTTTTTTTCATCTTTAATTGTTTATAACTTTTGCAATTTTTTATGTGCTAATACACGCTTTTAGCACATTTTTCTAGACGTCATTCCGAATCCAATGAGCTATCGCACGTAATTTTAAGAGCAGTATCTCTATTTTGTACCATTTTCAACTTGTCGACTAGACTATCCTCGCAGCATTCCGTCTGGGGCGACAGAGGGGCGTAAGCACGCACACCCGCAACCCACCCAAACACCACGTCGCCTTCGTCGTTGGACCAACCACCAAAGCAGGGTGACTTGACGTCAGTGGTCATTTAATGAACCGCTGTGCCAATTCCATCTGACGCCATCTAATCAATAATTATACATATTGCAATCATTGTTATCAATAGACCGATCACATGACGGATGTTCAACTCTCCTTGAGAATGTAATTGTTGTCTAGAGAATCCAGGTCTTTGTAAAATTCTTACACACCCACAAGCAATTGTGCTAAATTTCATTCAAAACCGTTCAGCTGTTTTGGTTGAGAACAATCCATTAATTTAAATTCGAATTTATTATCGCTCATCGTGCTATGCAGCAAGCTATGCTCGGGATTTCTTTGCGAGATAGAATCCGTAATAAGGAAATCCGCGGAAGAATGGGTATAACCGACGTAACAGGAAGAATTAGCACGCTGAAATGGTAATGAGCAGGCCACATCGCTTGACGAACCGTTAACCGCTGGGGAAAAGGGTTCGCGAAGGTCGACCACGGACGACGCAGTGTAGGATGAACTAGGTGGCATAGGGCGTCATTGGATGCAGGCGTTATAGGTCCAGTAATGGACGGCGATAGGCTGAAATAATGAAATAGTAGATAGGTTAGTTTTTATTTTCACTTAAATTTTCACATATTTATATACAGAATTTTATGAATTTTTATTGATAATTTGAGTATGCAATTTGAAAATTAAACTATTTAATATAAGGGGCTATGTGCAGTACTTTTATAGATTTAATATTTTTTTTTGTAGTTGTTTTCATATTCTGTGGAGTAAAAAAGTTTTGGGATTTTTATTTTTCGTGTGTTTGTCATAAAATAATTGAATTATATATTTTTGTATTTTAATCAATAATTGTTCGGTATTATTATTCTCTTTTTGTCATTGTTCTTGCTCAATTCAAACGTTGTTGTTGTTGTTATAATTATAATGTTTATAGAAATAAATTATATATTATTGTTATTCTGGGTGGTTCTGGGTCCCATGTGCAATTAAATTTGTATATAAATATATAATGTTATACATTATTAAGTAAATATATATTGTTTTTAAAGAATACCATATATTTTGAATAAATTCTATACAATGAACGCTATGTACATATTCACGAAAGCTTTATTATATTGTAAGTTAAAAAATATGCTTAGGTATATTTAAATGTAAGTTCAATACAGAATGATTTTGTTGTACATTTATTTTGTCTGCCAACTTTCACATACAACATGTGTACATATAATCTCAGGCTCGCCGTTTTGGCGGCAACTTGAAAAAGTCATACGTCAATCATAAAAAATGTATTCAACATTTCAGTGTTTCGTGGTGTTAGATTAATATTGTTAAAGTTGTATGCATTTTAATGCAGCGAAAGTGCTAAAGTATATTTAATATGATATAATAATGCTTTAAGTTTGTTTTTTACGTTCTGCAGAATGACGAGAGACTTAACTGTTTAGCCAACGCTCAATTATTAGCAATGACTTGATTTACAGACAAACAATGAGACTTGAGAAATAAATTCACTGGCAGCAATGGGCTGACATTAGAAACACATTGACAAAATTAAAAAGACAGAATGTCATGATAGATAATTGGTTGGAGGAATTTGGCGTTGGTGTGACTGGATCTTAGTCTGCTCCAAAAAATGCAGGAAGATTACCAGAATATAAAAAAGCGAGAAGTTGTCACCATAACAAAAATTATGCTGATCAACGAATAAGATCTAAAAGATAATTATTAGCTTTTTTGATACCAAATTGAATTAGTTAAATTCGATTCTAATTTTTTAATTATTAATTAGAGTTGATTGTAACTAGTATCCTGCTGTCAATTGTGGAATTAAAGAGTACATTAAGATTTTTATAATTAATGATTTTTGAAGTTGTACTTCATTTGGCACGTTAGGGAAAAGTGAGAGTAAATTTATATGATGCGCGGGCACACCGTCACAAAAGTCAACTAGATAATGCGTTATAATAAAACTTTCAAAGTATTAAATACCTTTTTTAAAGTGAAACTTTTATTACATCGCCTCAATCTTTTTCGTCCATCTATTGCATGTCGCGTGACGGTTGGCCGCGGAGTAAGGGTAAAGTGAAAGGCGCTCCACAGAGCAGCCGAAATCAATATGGCGGCGCCTATGGTTCGCGTCAGCGCACCGTGTAGTGAATAGACTATTACTCATTTGTGCCAGTGCTGCACGGTATTTGTTTGTTTTTATCAGTTTTTAAAATGTTGCTATAAGTTAAGCAAGCAAGTAAGTTTCACTTTTACCTGTGGTTTCATAAAACCATTTAATTCTTTATTGCTATTATTAGTATCGTTTTTCTAGAAACGTAGAATAACACGAAGAATAATTTTTTTATAAAGATTTTTATCTTGTTACGCCAAAGATGTATAACTTCTTTCGTGCGTACCTAAGTACAGAAACTTTTTTTTTATAACTGAGAGAAATTTTATTTATTATATAAATACATTTTCTCAACCGCCGGATTGCGTGGAAAAAATTGATAGTAAATCAATTATTATAGCTATTTTTAATGTAGTAATGTATTGAGGCAACGGAGAAATCTTATGCCTTCTACAGTCAATTATGTAGCATAATGCAAGCTAAAATTAAAAAAAATATTACAATTTAATTAATATTTAATCTATAACTCATTAGACTTCATAAATAGTGCAGTGGTATAAGCATTTATTTCTCAGACTGAATTCGATTCCCATGTAGGACAATTTTCTGTATCATCAAAAGACTTAACTCATGTTTAAATGCGAATAAAATGTAATGAGCGTCGTTTCTATAAATCTTTTTCTTCTTACGTCATATAACCTCACTCAACAAGCTTAATATTAATAAGCGAAATGACAGGTCTTTATAGTGTTACATTGTTATGTAAAGTGCGAGTGGCTGTCAAACTTAGCCTAGTCTCTCATTTAGTACCATATCACTTGGTAGCTCCTTAGAATAATAACGTATAGAAGGATAGTGTCAATACTTCGAACTTTCAAAATTTTAATCTAAAAATATTAATGGCGCGCAGACGATTACACACGTACACACGCACACCACTATACAAATTATGAAATCAAATTTTGTTTTTATTAACATAAATCGTCGACTTACCTTTAAAAGTAATGTTAATAATCTTTTTATATTTTTCAAATGTGTTGTGACACCATTTGAATGCACAAACCGTCATAATTAGCTATTTATTTTTTAAGAGTTGCGTATTTTCGTGCAGTACAATGACTTGTACATTACGGAACGGTTCCGGTGTAAGCTCCATTAGGCTCCAATTGAAATGCCTCACTTTTTGTGCGTGGACTTACCTTCTATACGTTATTATTCTAAGGGTAGCTCTAATTTAAATATCGCGGCTATTTTCTATATTAATTAAAAGGTAGTAAAAGTATAGTTAGAAATTAAATGAAAACTATAGAAAAGAATTTAAAATTTAGATTCGCTTCAATTTTATCTGTTAATCCCACATGTGGGACGAATACTTATAAGTAATGTTGTGTGGTATTTTCACATCTTAAAAGTTTATAAACGTCATATTTTAGCGGACATATTTTTATTGTACACATAAATAAAATCATGCAGTTATTGAAGAATACATAATAAAATTATCTTTTTTATGAATATATAAACTTGTTGGAATATTATTGAATACCATATGGAATTTATCAAGCCAAGTTGTTACGATTTTTTAGATATATAATATTGTAAATAGTCAATAAATGATCAAATACAATATTTTACTATGTGTTATAGTTTTATTTTGAATCCCTGTTACAATAGTGTGTGATAAAAGTGGTAGTATACGTAAAAATGCTGTTTTTTTTAAACCTACACACCGCTAAAAGTCGCGAGAGATAAACAACGGAAATAATTTACATACAGAATTAGAACAATTAATTGTGGATTATTTTGTGTGAAACTTTAAAACTAAACCTAGAAAGTTGCGTAAGACTGTACAGATAGCGAAGTGATTAAGATAGCAACTTACCAGTGTGACGTGTTCGAATCTAATTCAGGACAACAATTTGTACGATCCACAAATTGTTGAGCTGAGTCTAAATTTAATTTGTATCCGTTAGTTATTTGTTTGTAAAGACCCGCGCAATATAAGGATCATTTCCTTAGTGTAGGTTATCGTAAAAAAGTTGACCTCAACGCCATCTCAGCAGTCGTTTTTTTATAATATTAAAGAAAATATAAAAGGCGTTCGTTTATGTTTATTAATTTTTAATAAATCCACAGTTTTATACTGATAAAACAAAGTAAGTAATAACATTTTATGAAATACAACTACTCAAATAGTCTACACTGCGGTGGTATTGGCAATGCAAAAATTATCCGCGCGCCTCTAGTGGCGAAATTTAAAGTTGTCCAAGAACGACACTTTGCTTTAAAGTTGAGCTTAAGTTTAGACATAATTAGATAAATCACGATTACACACAGAAAACTGTTGCTAATAAAAATAGAAATACAAAATATTGTTGCGTTCCCCAATGTAGTAGGTAAGTACTTACGGAGATTTAGAAATAACTTTTAATTTTTTAGCATGCTGGTCCGATTTATTGGTGGTTTCAATTCGAGTTTTCCTTCTCTTGCATAGATGTTATATGCATATTATATCCCTAAGTCGTGTTTTAAGACATCCATGCGCAAGGTAGGGAGTAGTGAATTGTATTCTTACTCCGTTACCACACGGATGAATAGTAAAAATAATTCCCCTTGAAATCGATCTCAGCGCCACCTACCGGTTTCAATTATTAATCTAAACCATTCTCGTATACATCGGAACAGCAACAAAAAAATCATCAACATCGGTCCAGTCGTTTAGAAGAAGTTCAATTACAAATACCAACAGAAGATATATGTATGTAAAGATTATCGCCAATGACATTTGTGCTTCAATCGATATTTAATAACTGTATAGGAAATTCTGTTATTTAATATCATTTGGTGTTATCATAGCTCGATAGTGGAATACATGAAACTAATTTAATTAAGTATCTCTCAGTTCCATTAAATCAATCGTCAGATACAGTTATGAAGTCATTTTGTGGTACTTTTTTAAGATATATTCAACGTAATACATTTTTAATATTTAATTGTTTGTTATCAATTTGGAAATATTTGAAGCCGTGTAAAGTGAATAAAATTTCAGACACTGATTTAGTGTGTAGCAATTGGATTAATAGAAATCATAATTCTAGTGATAATGATACAAAAAGGGATAATTGTGTTTTTTATATTAACTTTAATGATAGAAATAATAAAACAAGTAATGTAGCTAAAGATTGTGAGTTAATAAATAATGTTACAGATGTAAATATTTGTGATGCTGAAAATGTAGAGTGTGTGAGTAACTTTTAAATTGTTTTTATTCATTTATATAGTACTAGCAGCCCGCCCTCGATTCGCTTCGGTTTCAGTTGCCTTACCCGCGTAGTTGCCGTTCCCGTGGGAATACCGAGATAAAATATAGCCTATTTTACTCCCTGATATTATAGCTTTCCATTGGTGAAAGAATTTTTGAAATCAGTTCGATGGTTTAAGCGTGAAAGCGTAACAAACAAACAAACTTACTTTCATATTTATAATATTGACAAGCAAACCAAAAAATAAAGAGAGACATTGGTTTTTAAATCTTGAGCCATGGAGTTTGGTCACTGGTAGGGATTTTATAATTATGTATTGCAAATACATAATTATACCATAACTAGCAACCCGCCCTCGCTTCGCTTCGGTTATAGGTTATAGTCGTTTTACCCGCGTAGTTCCCGTTCCGGGATAAAATATAGCTTAGTTTACGCCCTGATATTATAGCTTTCCATTGGTGAAAGAATTTTTTAAATCGGTCCAGCCGTTTTGAAGATTACCCGGAACAAACAGACAGACAGACAAAAATTTTTTAATTGCTATTTTAGGCATAGGTGTCGTGCAAATAACCGTGTGAGCATGAAAAAAGCCTATTATTTTGACATTACAAACAGACACTCCAATTTTATTTATTGGTATAGATGTAATATATCAATAATGTAGAAACGACTTGGTAACCCTAAAAAACTCCTCCGTGTTGTAATGGTATGGTCCACTTTATAAGTTAACCAGCAACGCGCCCTCGCTTCGCGTCGGTTTCAGTCGCCTTACCCACGTAGTGCCCGTTCCCGTGGGAATACAGGGATAAAATATAGCCTATGTTACTCCCTGATATTATAGCTTCCCATTAGTGAAAGAATTTTTGAAATTGGTTCGGTGGTTTAAGCGTGAAAGCGTAACAAAAAAAAACAAACAAACTTACTTTCGCATTTATAATATTAAGTAAGGGTAAGGATTTTTTATAAGTACTTTCCGTGTGGTGACGGAGTAAGAATATAATTCACCACCAATCTCTTGGCCATGGGTGTCCTAGGAGATTAAGGGATATCTTAAGCATATAACAGCTATGCAACGCCTGACTAACGTGGGATAGGAAATCAATTTCCCTCCCAATATGGAGGAGGCTCAATCCCAGTTGTGGGACATATATGAGCTGTAATGATGATGTAAGTATTTGAATAATTAAATCTGTGTGGTGACAGAGCTTTCTCCGTATATTATAATATTCATCACTCCCTATGTTGTTCGTGGATGACGTAAAAGACGACTAGGAGTGCAATAGAAGGAACATTCAAAATAAAACCCTATACCAACATGTCTGACCAGCATGGTATAGTAGGTCAATTGCTCTTCCACTTTGGTGGAGGCTCGAGCCCAGCAGTGGGATCTATACGAGCTGTGATGATGATGAAATTTCCTTCAAAATGTTGGCTGATTTTAATTAATTTGTTGTAAGCCCAGAAAAGATGCATCGGAGCCATATTCGTCCAAGCCCCAACAACAAGCTACCAGCCATTTTTTTACATATTCAAAATTATTAATATTGCCTTTCTTGTATATTTATGAAGTGAGTATCTTTGTTAGGACGAATACCTACCTATCTATACAACATTGTATATAAAGGTTATTATAGAAAATTACGTGATAAGATGGAGCTTGAGATCGCGTTTGGTGCTGGCACAGTACTGCTGAGTAAGAGTTTTCTTTCCATGTCAAAAAAAATTCAACAAATTACGAGATGATATTAAAAAATTAAATATAACACAATTTAAAAAATGTATGTACAAGTTTTTGGTAAACAAATGTTATTATACAAATAATGATTTCCTAATAGATAATATTGACATATGTAACTTTACTGACATTTCCACTAAATTGTAGTTAATATATTTTATAATTATATTAAATTGTATTAAATATTTGCACGCCTTATTGTGGCAAAATATAGAGATACCTACTAACTTCATTCTGTAACAATATATACTTACCTATATTGTAAATAAAACCATTTGATTTGTTAACTACTGGAATATATTTAGATATTTGGCAATTGTTCAGATTTATCTGCTTGTTTTTATTATAGGAAGCTTGAGATCGGATACCAGACACGTCTCGCTCAATATCGTTTAGTTTTGGCACTCGTTACGCTACTTAAATAGGCGATATTAGTTTGTCTGCAGATAAGAATATTAGTTAATCTTTATTCTTAACTCTGCAGAGCCATGTAGATTTAACAAAATTAATACAACAATATCTTGCTAGTTTTTGTGTTTTTCTGTAGGAATTTAAAACAAAGTAAGTACCTCAATTGTTTTTCATTGCTGTTAGTGGCAAAGCAGCGAGCAGCAGATCGTATACTGATACATGATACTGCCACTCATGGACCATTGCAAAACCAGAGGCACAGCTAGGCCGCTGAAATCAATCTAAAAAGGGAACCGTCGCTCAGGACGCCTGGCAGATGTCAAACATCGAAATTATTTTGACAAGTATATATGTTACCGTATTATTGTACGAACCGTTAGTTTAGTGAGATTATAAACTATCGATAGATTGTGAACGGACACAAAAATTTTCAATCTAACGCTTATATTTTCGTAAGTTTATAAACTGACTATGTTCAAACGTCAAATTGTGATTTTAATACTTTTAACCGTCCGTCAGTTCAAATAGAAATGACCTAATCATAGCACTGTCTTACAATTTCTCACCTGCGAATTTGTAAACTGTCCTCTGATTGGTTGGCGTTATAGATAGCACGTGTTCCTGTGCATAGAGTTACAAACAAAATTATCAGCAATTAAAAAGCTCATTGTCAGCAAATATTAACGTACATTATTAAATCCCACCAAAAACTGTTTTTAATATCTTTAAATTGATGTAATGTAATAATATCGCTAAAATAATAATGGCGGCGGGGCAGCGTGTGAAAACAATGATTCGTTGAACCAATCAGCATGCACTTTGCGTTTTGTTTACAATTTGACGGTTGAACAGTTTATAAACTTACGAAAATGTAAGCGTTAGATTGTAAATTTTGTGTCCGTTCACAATCTATCGATAGTTTATAATCTCATTAGATAGTTTATAAACTGATGGTTTGTACAATAATACAGTGACATATTGTATATACACAGGAACTAATATGACATAAAGTATTTATAAAATATTAGGATTATATTTTCCAGAAAATGATGATTTTTATGCAATAAACATGTCTTTTCATTAGTATACACTATAGGTATACGAGCTCAGTGCGGCGAGAGAGATAGCGTGAAGGTACAAAATCGTGGCGTTAACGTCGCGCTACAACAAGCCCGCGCATATTCCGTCATATAGCGTGACGTCGTAACGTCACGAGCTGTTTACGCCATGCCTACGATCAAGTTCACCATCACCTCTAGATGTTGCATATCAAAAACTATTACTTTCTAATATGAAATCATTTAATTAAATATGCTCTTTAGATTTATAATCGTAATAATCATCTCAGCCCACATAAGTCGAACTATTAGGTCTTATCCACAATGGTAGAGTAATTTACCTACTATACCTACGCTGGATAGACTAGTTATTATAGCGCTTTATTTCGCGCTCCTTCTATTGCATATATCTGCATATTATGTCCCTTAGTCATCTTTTACGACCCACAGACAAGGAAGGCGGTGCGGAAATATATTTTTACCCTGCCATCGCACAGAAAACTAGTAATTATAATACTTTAAAATAATTATAGCTTTTTCATTATTAATATTTGTTTATGAATACGGTGTTAATATTATACAAAATAAGACGATAGCTCTGTGTTATGTATCAACTCAAACATTTTTTGTGGTTAAAAGTAGATGCGGCGAAACGGCGATAGGTTGAATGATGATATTATTGGCCATTGGGCTATTCGGTTCAGTTTTGCTAGCCGTCTGGCCATGTTGGGGAGGGAATAGAGTGTCTGTACGGGATCTCTTTGCGGTTGGTACAAATCTTATCGGGGCATAGTTGCTTCGGCAAGTATTTGGTCTCGCTGAGGACGGTGTCGGCGTCCTCGCACCTTTTAAAGATAGTGAAATTAACATATTCTGCCAGATTGGTCATACAGCATTGGATTTTATTTTGACTATTCCGTTCTTGTATTGTAAGTATATAAAAACAAGGAAACAAGTCGCACAAAGATATCTCTCACTGTTTCTTATGAAAGATTTCAACGCCCTCTACGAGACCTCTACGCCGTAGATACATGTAGACGGTTAAGTTTATATTTCCTTAAGTTGAGCCTCGATTGCACCTAATGCCGCCTTAGCCGTCACCCGCAGAGAGGCTGACTGCGGGAGGTCGACCGACGTCTTTCGAGGGGCGTTAGAGATGGAGGTTACCTGAAAGGGTATCCCATCGGGCGGGCCACGGACGACGAAGGATATCGGTACCGGTGGTTGGCCCAATGACGAAAGTGAGAGAATACAGCGGGTTATGGGGCCGCGCGTCGGCCTTTCGTCACCTCGGGTAGAATGTACAGCGTGCGACCTGACCATAGATAGCCCATCTAACAAAAAATAAAAAAGTTGAGCCTCGCCGTGCTACTACAAATTTGGGCTTTTGTTTTAGTGTTTTGTTTCAATTTTAAATACATTTATTCATATATTTTATATTTAATGTTGTATTGAGACAGAATTGGAACTTGAAATTCCTTTTTTCTACAACGATAAATAACATTTTTTTTCAATAACCTTGTAGAAAAATAGGAGTTATGAAGTAAATTCTAAATACATCAATTAATATCTATTTTACATAATTCTTGAATAATAATATTTCATGTGATACCGAAGAAAGAAAACATTTCACTATCGCCAATTATAACCAAGGTTGTCGCAAAAGTCAACTAAGGGTTATAATATGCTGAAAACACTTGTGCAAGCGAAGCAAAACTTGAGATTAAACCCTATCCAGCCTAGCCAACACGTCTTATTAGTATAGTAATGTAGTAGGTCAATTAAAACGATTAAAATCAATTGCTGTCTAGTAGATACGTTTTAGTTTAATTTTTAATTCAATAAGATATCAAGTAAAAATCTCAATCTAAAATTTCATTCCCTATTTTACACCCTTAGAGGATGAAAATAGACCAATGCGTATTAATATATTTTTACTGAAGAGCTCGTGCTTAATTTGAAGACTATTGATAAAAAAATCTTCCCTTTCAAGCCCAGTGGATTTTATCTGTTTTAGGATTGAATTTCATAAAACGCTTTCTTAGTTAATCTTAGCGCGACTAAAATAATTTCTGTAATAATTTCATATTACTAGTTTCGGCTCGTCGTAGACGAGTCAAACAACTCTTTCATATTATATAGATATAGACATTTATAGCTCATATACGTCCACTGCTGGGCTTAAATCTCCTTCACAAATGCAGCGAAATTGACCTACTATACCATGATGCTCAAACGAGTTGATATACTGCAAATAATAATTTGGCGTTTGCCTTCTCAGGCACAGATGTTCACTGCATATCATATCCATTAGTAGTCTTTTAGAACACCCACGAGCAAGATGAGTGAGAATATAAATTTTCATCCTCTGAGGGTGTAAAATAGGGAATAAAACTTAATGTATTAAAAATTAAACTAAAACGTATATATTAGACAGCGATTAATAATTGTTTTAATTGACCTACTACTTAATTTACTACTACTACTTAATTTAAGTTTTCCCCCCTACTATTAGACGCTAATAAGACGGGTTGGCATAGTGTTTAATCTCAAGTTTACCTCCTCTTGCACATATGTTTATTGCATAACATATCCCTTAGTAGTTTTTAAGAACACCTACGGGTAAAATGAAGGGTAAGTTAATTGTATCCGTATTCTGTCACCACACGGAAATTATTTCCCACATAGAATATTATAATCACTCAATTAGACCGTAAACTATTAACTGACATCATTACCCAGTCTGTTGACTACGAATCAGTACGTCTGAGATATTAATTGGCTCGTGTCATAATGTCCATTAGGTTATGGACATCGTGTGAGTGATAGCCGAATAAATGAAGTTTGGTAGCCCATTGAGGCCCGAAGGTTGTATAGCGCATGTCCGAATGACGTCACAGGCGAGATGTCTCGCGCATGCGTGTCACTATCGAGCGGCATGTGTCTCTCACAGCCGGCCGTTCGCTCCACCCGACAAATTCACACATTTTTATATTCATCCTAACGTAATATCGTTACATGAAGATTTACGCACAAAAGAAATAACGGCTGTATTGCGATAGACACGAATACTTCGCGGCCGTTTGTCCGCGCCTGACCATCATGGCAGCGGATCTTCGAAGGGGCCCGCACGCCCGTTTCTAATCGACTCTTATCCCACGGTGGTGATTCGTTATATAAATGTTACGCAAGCTCAGCTCCAAGTGTCCGGGAGAATTCGTTATTTCACGAACTGTCTTCATGCTGTGTATCTTGAAGCCCATGTAACGAGCAACCAGCCCTCTGTACCGTAAGTCCATTCGAACATATTATATGCCTCATCAAACCACCTTGAATACATTCCATCATTATTAAAACTATCATAAATGATAAACTTGTAATTAGTAATCATATTTCAGTTTTGTGTTTATTGATCGAAACGCCGTTCGGAGGGAACGTGATTTTTTTTTGTGTAACTCTTTATAAAGGTTTTAAAAGATTTAAAACTATTTGTTATTATTTGATAGTTGATATTTCTTTCAATATTATACTTTTATTAAGGCATTGGCTCATAATATATTAGTTAACTTTTGTGTTTCAACTATATTGATCGATATAGATCGATCTCGTTGTTTTTTATAATTGAACCATAAAGGTATTTAGGCACATTGTTTTATTTCATAATAATTTAAATATCTATTTAGAAAACGATATCATTACAGAATCTAACCTGTGTAATTCATAGTATGACTTCATGAAGTAGGCGTTGGAGTATTTTAAGGACCGAGAATGAAATATTACATATTACTTACCAACTTAATTGTAAATATTAATCTGTGAAATTATTAATATATTTGTACTTATCTTGCAATTAATTCTATAATTTGATAGTATTATTATATTATTTCTCATAATAGGCGGTTAATAGGCCTATTACACTATGCCAGTCAGACTGCTTGTCATTCTGTATTGTTTTTAATTTGACATCTCATGCAAAGATGTTATTCACATACGTCACTTAAGCCGTCTAAAATAGACATTGTATAAGATGTTTGTAGACGATGGAAGGCTTACGAGACTTTGTATTCTATAATAACACAAGATCGAGGTTTGCCGCCAAGAAATTCTTAATAGTAAATGGTATGGAGTATGGTTTTGAACATGACGACTAGTAAGTAATATAATGTCGTATCTTGGTATCTACTCGTATATCTTTTATCTATACCAATAAATAAAATTGGAGTGTCTGTTTGTAATGTCAAAATAATAGGCTATTTTCATGCTCACACGGTTATTTGCACGACACCTATGCCTAAAATAACAATTAAAAATTGTTTGTGTCTGTCTGTCTGTTCCAGGTAATCTTCAAAACGGCTGGACCGATTTCAAAAATTCTTTCACCAATGGATAGCTATAATATCAGGGCGTAAACTAGGCTATATTTTATCCTGGTATTCCCACGGGAACGGGAACTACGCGGGTAAAACGACTATAACCTATAACCGAAGCGAAGCGAGGGCGGGTTGCTAGTCTTTATATATAAATTTATAGTGTACGTCACTGAACTTCTCCTTAACGGCTGGACCGATGTTAATAAATTTATTTGTGTGCGTTGAAAGGGATTCGAGAATGGTTTAGATTAATAATTGGACCCGGTAGGTGGCGCTGCTGTCAATTTCCTTTTAGTTTAGTTGAACAGAACAACGTCTGTTGGGTCAGCTAATCTTATTATAAATCTTTTCTTATCTTATCTTGGTCTAATATCTTAGTATAATATCACTTGGTATAATGTCTCTTATCATCATCTTCATCACAGCTCATATATGTCCACTGCTGGGCTCGGGCCTTCTCTATAATGGGAGAAAAATCGACATACCACACCACGTTGGTCAGACGGGTTGATATAGGGGTTTTATTTCGAATTTGTCATCTCTTGCGTAGATGTTGCATCTATATAATTATTCCTTAATAGTCTTTTACAATATTCATGGGCAAAAAAGGGGGTGGTTAATTGTATACCGCCACCACGCTGTAAGATGTCTCTTACATATCTTTATATATATATATATATATATATTTCTTGCGTACGTGTGTATGTCACTGAACTCCTCCTAAACAGCTGGACCAATATCGACGAAATATTTTCTGTGTGTTCAAGGGGATTCGAGAATGGTTTAGATACACAATTGGACCCAGTATGTGGCGCTTATTTGAACAGAACAACGTTTGTTTGGTCAACTAGTCTTTATATCTATACCAATAAATAAAATTGGAGTGTCTGTTTGTAATGTCAAAATAATAGGCTTTTTTCATGCTCACACGGTTATTTGCACAACACCTATGCGTAAAATAGCAATTAAAAAATTTTTGTCTGTCTGTCTGTTTGTTCCGGGTAATCTTCAAAACGGCTGGACCGATTTCAAAAATTCTTTCACCAATAGAAAGCTATAATATCAGAGCGTAAACTAGGCTATATTTTATCCCGATATTCCCACGGGAACGGGAACTACGCGGGTAAAACGACTATAACCTATAACCGAAGCGAAGCGAGGGCGGATTGCTAGTATATACATATATATATATATATATATATTTCTTGTTTACGTGTGTATGCCACTGAACTCCTCGTAAACGGCTGGACCGATCTAGATGAAATTCTGTATACAAGGGAATTTGAGAATGGTTTTGATTCGCAATTGGACCCGGTAGGTGGCGCTTCGATCGATTTCAAGGAGATTGCTGTTACTAACTTTTAGATTTAAACAATCAAAACAATTAATCTATGGATTTCTCAGTCAGTTTTATTCTACTTTTATTCCAGTTTCTTAGAGTCGACTTCTTCCATCGTACATATTGCAAAAGTTTTTACAATAGTTTTAAAACCGGGCGCCTATATGACGTCAACTATCCTTGGGGAATGTAATTGTTAACCAGACGGCGTTAGATATTTTTGGCCCAGGTTGAAGTAAATTTTATCTTTATCTCCGCCTATGTATGTCCCACTGTTGGCCTCAGGCCTTCTCTATATCCATCCATCCATCCATCAGCCTACAGACGTCCACTGCTGGACAGACCTCCCCACGAGAATGCCACTTGGAACGGTCCTGCGCCACTTGTATCCAACGGTTCCCTGCGACTTTGAGAATGACATCCGTCCACCTAGTGGGGGGGTCGTCCTACATTGCGCCGTCCGATTCGTGGTCGCCACTCACGAACCTCTCTTCCCCAACGGTTGTCGGTTCTACGAGCGATGTGGCCTGCCCACTGCCATTTCAACGTGCTAATTCTGCGGGCTATGTCGGTTAAACCGGTTCCTCAATGGATTTCCGTGTTCCAGATTTTATCACGTAGAGAAATACCGAGCATAGCCCTCTCCACACGCTGAGCGACTTTGAGTTTTTTATGAGGTTGACATTTAGAGACCAAGTTTCAGTGCCGTAAGTCATCGCTGGTAACACACACTCCTCTGTAATGAGAGGGCAATTAACCTACTATTCCATGCTGGTCAGACATGTTGGAATAGGGTTTTGATTCGAATTTTCCTTCTCTTGCACAGATGTTATATGCATATTATATCCCTTAATCGTCGTTTAGGACATCCACAGGTTCGGTCGATAGAAGGGTACCCCAGGTAATTCTGCGCCTAATGCCGCCCTAGCCGAGGCCGCGGGTGATCAGACCGGGGAATTGTCCGTCACCCGCAGAGAGGCTGACCGTGCGACGGCGACCGACGTCCCAGGACGTCGAGAGGTGAGGTTACCCGAAAGGGTATTCCGTCAGGCCGACCACTGACGACAAGTCACATCTGCTCCCGTGGTCGGCCCAACAACGAGGTGACGTGGGTACGGGTGGGTTATGGGCCCGCGCGCCGTCCTTTCATCGCCCCGGACGGACTGGACCGCGCGTGCGCTTACCATAGCCCATCCATAAAAAAAAAAAAAAAGGTAGAGGGTATTCCGTCGGGCCGACCACTGATGACAAGTAACCCTGCTCCGGTGGTCGGCCCAACGACGAAGGCGACGTGGTGTTCGGGTGGGTTGCGGGAGTTGCGTGCTATACGCCCCTCTGTCGCCCCGGACGGAGTGGTGCGTGGAGCGCGCCGACCGCAGCCCACCCTAAAGAAAAAAAGGACATCCACAGGCAAGATAAGGAGTGACGAATTGTATTCTTATTACATTTTTCGAACAATACCTTATTCCAACCCGTTTGACCGGCGTGGTATAGTAAGGTAAATTTCCCTCCTACTGTGGAGGAGGCCCGAACCCAACAGTGGGATGTATATGAGTTAAAATAATGATGTCAATGAATAGAAGAAGCTCACACAGCATAGTGGGTCGTAGAAAGTAGTTTTAAGGCTTAGGAGCTAAAAAACCCAGCTAAGTGCGAGTCGGAGTCGCACACGTAGGGTTCCGTACGTAAAAAAATCGCGTTTGTTATATGGGAGCCCCCTTCATATTTATTTTATTTTGTTTTTAGTATTTGTTGTTGCAGCGGCCACAGAAATACATCTATATATAAGAAAGTCGCGTTAGTTACACTATTTATAACTCAAGAACGGCTGTACCGATTTACCTGAAAACTGGCGGAGACGTAGCTTAGAACCAGGAGACGGACATAGGATACTTTTTATCCCGTTCGACCGCGTTCCCGTGGGACTTGACATAAAACGTCAAAGAAACGCAAGAAACATAAAACGTGGTATAACAAAACGCATCTATCATGTAATAACAAAACGCAAATGACAGTTACAGACAGACTATATTTTCGGAAATTTATAAAATATTTACGAAAAAAATTATGGCAGTACGAAGTTCGCCGGGTCGGCTAGTAATTTATAAAAATTTCAACTGTCTAGCTATCGCGGTTCTTGAGATACAGCCTCCTGACAGACGGATGGACAGACAGCGAAGTCTCAGTAATAGGGTCCCGTTTTTACCCTTTGAGTACGGAACCCTAAGAACGACCACGTCAATGACGTTACGTCTAGGCACAGGTCGAAAACCTCTAATTGTGTTATAACTTTATAGTTGTTTATTCTTACTTGAGTGGTATCGGCAGCAAACGTAGCCCCGCCCCCCAATTGTTCAGGCTTGGCACGAAGCCTGCCGCCCTATATAATATCGTACTTGTATTTCATACATAAGAAATCCGACTACAAGTTGGTCGGCCCCAAAAAATCTTTATAGATATTTCGTCCTTGTAATGCTTATGAATTAGGAATCTAATTTAGGCATAGAAATCTTTGTCTGCAAATTGCTTTTTTTTTATTTCTGACTTTTATGCAAACGTTACATACATAATATAAAATTATTGTTACATATTAGGTATATAAAACTACTAATCTACTAACCATATTACCTATATAGAACTATAGAATTATATAAATTTTTTGAGGTAATACATATCTTATAATCCCAGACTATGTCATTAATGTATCATCACATTTTACAGCCATGAAAAGTAATTACGTTGTTATATGTTCTTATGAAGACACTAGCAACCCGCCCTCGCTTCGCTTCGGTTATAGGTTATAGTCGTTTTACCCGCGTACTTCCCGTTCCCGTGGGTATACCGGGATAAAATATAGCTTAGTTTACGCCCTGATATTATAGCTTTCCATTGGTGAAAGAATTTTTGAAATCGGTCCAGCCGTTTTGAAGATTACCCGGAACAAACAGACAGACAGACAAAAATTTTTTAATTGCTATTTTAGGCATAGGTGTCGTGCAAATAACCGTGTGAGCATGAAAAAAGCCTATTATTTTGACATTACAAACAGACACTCCAATTTTATTTATTGGTATAGATAACAACCTCTGTAATAACAATGACTTGTTATACAACTTAACCCTTCGTCTATTCCGTGTGGCGGCGGATTAGTAATACAATATTAGGGGTTTGTATTAGACGGCTGAGGAACACAAACAGCGTAGTACAGCAGATCAATTTCCCTCCCATTGTGAAGGAAACTTAAGCCCAGCAGTGGGACGTGTATGAACTAAAATGATGATGAAGCTAATAAAGGTTGAAAAGCATTGAAAACGTAGTAAAAATAACATTGATAGTTTTGCTTAAAAATCATTATCATCGTCCAGCCCATATACGTCCCACTGTTCGGCACGGGCCTTCTCCACTAAGGGAGGAATATTGACCTAATATACCACGTATTGGTATAGGGTTTTATTTCGAGATTTCCTTCACTTGCATAGACATTATATGCATAGTATATCCCTTAGTTGTCTTTTACGACACCCACGGGCAAGAGAGGAGATGATGAATTATATTCTTACTTCCTCGTCACACGAAAATTCAATTTATCAATATAATGTAAAGCAGCATAGGATCCATTTGTTTCGTGTAATATTCTCTAAATAAATATGCGATTGAAGTCCTCCTAACGGGACGGTTTGATTTTACGGAATTTTTCGTGGGCATTTAGATGGATTTAGAAAGATTTAGAATGACAAATGTACTCAGTAAGTATGATCGAAAGCACGCTTTTTATAAACTTCTTTTAATTTGTACAGAAATAGCTATTTGGTCAGCTAGTTTTCTATAAGATCTACTTGACTGTGCCTATTGTGAAGCTCATTTAGCAATGATGGGAGTACCGGGATAAAATATAACCTATGTTACTCCCTGATCGCGGGCAGTAAAAAACCGTTTGCAGTAAAAAAAATCTAATGTTATGTAGCCCTAATATTAGATTTTTTTTACTGCAAACGGTGACAATCGAGCAAACAGTACACCTGATGGTAAGTGGTGCTGCCACTTATAGACCTTCGCAAGGCCGCTGCCTACCACAAAGATAGTGAAGAGAGTGTGAATGCATACAATGAGGTTCGGTGATACGAAAGATATTAAAGGCATCACTAAAACCTACCACACGCAAACACCCTCAGAATGAGTTTTTAGCGGGAATCTAAAGTGTCATATGGTGTTCTTGTATTATATTCAATATCTTAGTGTTTTAACGTGTTATGTTAAATAATCTTGATGGCATTTTATGTAATATATAGTGGCAAAACTGCTGAGGTGTAGTGAATATGATATAAAATTGCTATACATACCTTTTTGTCTCCACCAAAATTCTCAGAAGATACCCTTAACAGTGGCCATTATACTGTTGAGGGCGACACTTTGACTTACTGACAGACCATTACTGACATGAAGAACTTGAAAAGATAATTATAACTCGACACTGGCAAAAATGGCTCGTATTTGTAGCTGATTGCCAAGATAAAAAAGAAGAAGAACAACACCCTCAGAAAGTTGGGCTTCTGGCTCTCTCGCTCACCGAACGAAGAGCAGTAACAAATAGCTACTACTCGGACGTCGATTTTCTGTTCAGTGTGGTACTTCACCGTACGGACCGGCCCGCGGCTGTAGACAGACAACTGTCAATAGTATGGTCCTACCCCTACTAAAAATTATATCCAATAATAAAAAAGACCCTTTTAGCTAAAACTAAACTTTTATAAGCATAGGTAATTTATCATCAATATCTAGTATTAATTATTATCAGTTGTTATCAACTTTGTTTACTCTGAACATGATTGTTTATGTATAATTTACTGGAGTACATATATTGCGATCAATATATGTTTAGTGCTAGGACTACACTATCGACAGTTCGGACAGAACGACTAAACCGATTTTAGAGATTATTTCATCAATGGAAGGCTACATTATCATGGAATAACAAAGGCGATATTTTATTCCCCTAATCTCAAGAGAGCGAGAACTGCGTAGTTGTTTGCTAATCCTTACTAATATTATAAATGCGAAAGTAAGTTTTATTGTCGCGCTTAAACCAATGACGTGATTTTAAAAAATTCTTTCACCAATGGAAAGCTATAATATCAGAGAGTAACTTTTTTTTCTCGGTGGGCTATGGGAAGCGCACGCGGCCCGTTCCCTCCGGGGCGATGAAAGTACGGTGCGCGGGCCCATAACCCATCTGTACCCACATCGCCTTCGTCGTTGGGCCGACCACCGGAGCAGGGTGACTTGTCGTCAGTGGTTGGGCCCGACGGAATACCCTTTCGGGTACCCTCACCTCTCGATGTCCCTGTCCCAGGACGTCGGTCGCCGTTGCGCGATCAGGGAGTAACATAGGCTATATTTTATCCCGATATTTCCATGGGAACGGTAAACGCGGGTAAGGCGACTGAAACCGAAGCGAAGCGGGGGCGGGTCGCCAGTCCTATTCTATCCTACTAATATTATAAACGCGAAAGTTTGTGAGTATTTGAGGATGTTTGTTGCTCTTTCACGCAAAAACTACTAAATGGATTTTGATAAAAACTTCACAATATTATAGCTTACATATCAGAATAACACATAGGATATAATTTATCTCGATATTCCCACGGGACGGAAAACTATGGGGGTTAAGCCACAGAGCACTGCTAATTATTAATATATACAATTAATAAATACTAATATTTAATTATAAAAACCATATACACATTGTTTTTAATGAACTTATAGATGCAAATTATGTTATAATTTCCATCAGTGTACAGACGTTGGACATAGGCCTCCCCACATGACATTCTCGTGGGGAGGCCTGTATCCTATGCAATTACCTGTGCAATTACTTGATGTTAAAAAGAAAACTAATTGCCGGCCTGTTTATTTAAATTATGGTTATCAGATCTCTACAATTTTTTTTAATAAATCGCTTAGTAACATATGTATCTAATGCGTTTTGTAAATACTAAAGTATGAAATTCATGAGGAGTGTCGAGGTTCACGCTTTCTGTTCACCCAAAAAGCACACATATAGCTCATGAAAAGCGTTCGGTGACGATGATGCGAATTCTATCATTTTTATTCACGCAAAAAAGTGCTCAACATGCCTAAAGATTTCAAAAAAAGAAAAGAATAGAAAAGTAAGAAGGATTCCTAAATATATTGGCGAAGAAACGTTTTGTTATTCTATGCAATAAACGTTCAATAAAAGAACAGAAATAAAAGCAAATACAAAACGTTATTTATTCAACGTTATCACAGTGGCCACATAAAATTAGAATCAAAGCGTAATATACAATATGAAATCGGCCGTTGTTCCCGCGTGAGCACAGGCTGCTTATACACCGTTCCGAATGTATATGAACCTTTTTTAAAATATATATTTTTATGTGTTTTCCCGTGTAGTGACGGAATAAGAATACAATGAACCACCCCCTATCTTGCCCGTGGCTGTCATAAAAGAGGACTAAGGGATTATAATATGCAGATAATATCTTTGCAAGAGAAGGAAAGCTCGAAATAAAACCGT
The DNA here is from genome assembly GCA_032191425.1 of Lymantria dispar. Lineage (NCBI taxonomy): Eukaryota > Metazoa > Arthropoda > Insecta > Lepidoptera > Erebidae > Lymantria > Lymantria dispar. The sequence goes on along the minus strand of CM063460.1, from coordinate 8,563,527 downwards.
GTTTTATACAAAAATATATCCGGCGTCCCGAGAAGGGGACGTCGATGGGAGGGGGTACCCCCTCGGGGTATTCCGTCGGGCCAACCACTGAAGTTAAGGAACTCTGCACCGGTGGTCTACTCAACGACGAAGGCGACGTGCTATAGGGTGAGTTACAGGGCCGCGCGCAGCCCCTCTGTCGCTCCGGATGGAGCCGGGTAGCGGGTGCGCTGACCGTAGCCCACCCCGTAAAAAAAACACAAAAATATAAATATTTTTGGACCAGCATAAGAAAAGTTTATAACGTCAGCTTAGTTATCAGTATCTCAGCTCAAATACGTCCCAATGCTGGTCCAGCCTTTTCTATTAATTCTATCTACTAAAAGATTTGACCTGTTATACTATGCTGGTCCCGGTGAGAAATGGCAACTGCTCATCATAGATCTCAGTAGTAGGAGAGTGTGCCTCTCCTTCTGAGGTGCTTAGTCGTTGCTTACCAGGACAAAGAAATTCTTCTTAAACCTGGTTTAAAGAAGATCATGTTATCATCATCATCATCGCAGCCCACATACGTCTCACTTTGGGTTCGGGTCTCCTCCACAATGGGAGTGAATTTGACCTACTATACAATGCTGGTTAGACATGTTGGTATAGGGTTTCATTTCGAATTTTTCTTCTCTTGGCCAGATGTTATGTGCATATTATATCCCATAGTCGTCTTTTACGTCATCCATGGGCAAGATAGGGAGTGGTGAATTGTATTCTTACTCCGTTATCACACGGAAACAGATCATATAACGCTCGGCAAACAACAGGTAGTTCATTTCAGATCCTAAACATGTGTGGGAGAAATAAATGCTGAAGATGTACACTCTAAGACGAGGCCGTTGCCCGTTTGTGTGAATGAATAATATTTCGGTGATGAGTGATACGACGGTTGATATCAAGTCAAACCGCTCCTCATAGCGTTCACACAATCATCATCATCATTTCAGCTTATATACGTCCAACTGCCAAGACTGCACAAATGGCGTAGTGATTAAGATACCTACAGTGCTTTGTGGGATCCGCAGATTGTTGTTTTGAGTGTGGCTGTAATTTTTGTCCGATAATTATGTTTGTAAAGTCACCCGCAATACAAGGGTTAATTTCCTTAGTGCAGGGTTTTGTCTTTTAAAAAGAAAAGGAAGTGAGGCGTCGCTTTGGCCGCTGTACAAGTGTATATGCATAAAAGAACAAATTACAACAGGAACTAATATGACATAAAGTATTAATAAAATGTTACAAATTTTTTTTATTTTTTCCAGAAAATGATGATTTTTATTCAACAAACATTTATTTTTGTTAGTATACTCTATAGGTATGTGTTTAGGTTAATAATTATTTTGAGCTCACTAGATGGCGTTGTACAACATTCTTAAATAGGTTATGGTTTTGTTACACAAATGTAGACATCAAAGCGTGGCGTTAACGCCACGCTAACTATGAGGCTCACCCTCACCTATAGATGTTTCACATCAAAAATATCTGTAGGGTTCGAGCTTCCTCCATATTTAGAGGGAAATTGATCTACTATACCACGCTGGGCAGACGTGTTGGTATAGAGTTTTATTTCAAGTTTTCCTTCTCTTGCACGGATATTATGTGCATATTATATCCTATACTCGTCTTTTACGACATCCATGGGTAAGATGAGAGAAGTACTGAATTGTATTCTTACTCCGTCACCACACGGAAAACCTAACATTATATTTATTGTGAATATATATTAAATCGTATTTTTCGAATTTGTGTAGGCATATTTGTTTGTGGATTGATCACAAACATTCTGAACAGTGGATTTAAATATTCAAGCGTACAACACGCGACCGCCCTTCAAGTTACAAGAGGGAAATGTCAAAAAAAAAACTTGTAAGAGCTCCAGTTCCCTGAATTGGTTTTACGTTGACGTAATAATATTTATAAATATGAAGGTTTTCACTGTAATTAAACGGCACGCTAATAACGATCGCATCATACGCTATAACAAAATGGCTTAAGTTTTCTAGAATATGTATTTTAGAAAATGGTTGTATATTTTTTCGTGTAGTGGAACACAATTCATCACCCCCTCTCTTGCCCGTGGGCCGTAAAATATGACTAAAGTAATAAATATGTATATGACATTTATGCAAGAGAAGGCAAACTTGACATAAACCCTATAGCAATACGCCCGACCAGCGTCGTTATTATCATTTCAGCCTATTGCCGTCTACTACTGGACGTAAGCCTCCCTCATGATACGCCATAGATTGTCATGTGCTGCCTGCATCCAACGACGCCCAGCAACTTTCACCAGACCATCGGTCCATCTAGTATCGTCGCAATACGTCGTTCAATACCTGGTCGCCACTCGAGAGCCTTTCTTTCCCCGCGGTTATGGGTTCGTCAAGCGATGTAGCCTGCTCATTGCCAGATCAGCGTGCTAATTCTTCGTGCTATGTAGGTTACATTCGTTCTTCTGCGAATTTCCGTATTTCGGATTCTATCTTGTAAAATGCGAAAATGGTCCTAGACCGCTGAAGCATCTTATATTCTACCGGTTGTAAAAGGTTTTGCCATCAATTTCAATAATCTATTTTTTTTAATTTTACAGAATAGATATCTGTTTGACCAGCTGGTGTGAAATCTGTTTGTCTATATCTCTATAAAATAAAATCTGTTTAACTCTTCGCTAATAACGTATTGTTGAATAATGGTCTCCCTAAAGTGGAATTAGGCCTTCGCCGCGCTTGACAAACTTATTAAGAGAACACAGTTGCTGTCATCTTTCTCATAAAAATGCCGTCGTGCCTATTTTCTTTGAAAAATCTTTTATCTGGTTTTCATGACTCCCACAGATAAATAAACAATAATAGTATACACAAGGAAACACTAAAAAAATTATTTGGGAAAAAAATCCTCCACTCTAATATTCACAAAATTGCTAAACGCACTAAACTTCATACAAAATATTGACACTGGCTAAACAAACAAGCTCCGTCAGGCAAAGAAAAAAATATGAAAAATAATCTCTCGATCATCGTCCGAAATATAGGTTATGAAAACCGCCATTGCGATAACTATACAAATTCCTGGAGCCATTAGCGTGTACGCCTCTATATTGATGGATCGATTCTAAGACATCCCGGAGATATCCGTTGAATGCGCTCGGATCGTCTAAGCACTATTACCGACAGGAATTCAAACCGATTTATGATATATTAAAGACCGAGAAATGTAAGGACTGCGAGATATTATAAAATATTAATAATTATCCTGATACTGCATTTAATGTATCTGATATTAGTGTTCATCTTACCCTACATAAGTCCCGTTGCTGGGCTCGGGCCTGCTCCACTTTAAGAGGGATTTTGACCTACTATACCGCGTTATTCAAACGTGTTGACATATGGGTTTATTTGGGGTATTCCTTCTCCTACATAAGTGTTATTATCTCTTAATCGTTTTTTACAAAACCCATAGGCAAGATAGTGGTGGGGAATTGTACTTTTGAATTGTATTTAACTTTTATATAATTACATATATGCATATGCAAATGGTGGCAAACTAATTACAACATATCTAGTAATATTAAGAAGTTATTGAATAGCTGTAAATGGTCTCGGATGAAGGAGAACCATTTTATTGAAAAGTCGCGGGAAACAGTTGTCTGATTTGAACGTGTTTTTGAATTTTGATGAATTTTTATATTTTTACTACATAAGCACATTCTTTTGTATTTATATACATATTTGTAGTATCTGTGATATTGCCATTCTAATGTCCATAGTGGACGCTCAAATAGAAAAACAAGAGAAATAAAATTTATTATTTTTCCACAAGAGACGTATATAAACAGTAAATCCCAGAAAAAAAATACAAATATCATCATCCTGATCTCAATTATTTGGGGTTGATGCAAACCTTTCTTTTACCATACATTTTACAAATATTTTGGCAAATGTTTAATGACATCTATCTTTCTGACATCCACCCCCTTGGGAATGTAATTGGTTGCTTTCGCACAGCAAATAAACAAATACATATTTTAAATAAAACTATTTGATTTTAGATTGCCCGACGTTTCGAACACTTTGCAGCATTCATGGACGGACTAAGATGTCTCACGTCCAACAAGTCAACATTATTACAGACATTTATCATCTACCCGGTACAAAAAAAAAAAAAGTGAGCCATCACTCAGGAAGCCTGACAGATGTGAAACATCGAAACTATTTTGTACGAGTAGAGACACGGTATCGAATATAAAGTATCGATACTGAACTCATGAATAGTATCGAACGATAAGTAACGTACTGTTTAAAGTATCGAGTACTTTTATTTACTTTATCTTTAGGTATCGAGTACTTTTCTTTCGATACCGATGCTTTTGTATTCGATATTTTAGTCAATAAGTACTTTTTGGTAGGTATCGTATCGAATAAATTATCCATTTTATAATTGACTTTACGACTCATACGCTTGAAATAATTTGCGATTTATAAACCAGAAATAGCGGCATCTATCGAGCAAACGACCAACTCTAAGCTACAATATATTTTATAAAGAACTCTCTAATTCTGTAATGATAATAAGACAAGCTGTTTAAAGTGAGTCAAGAGTTGATGACATACAAACAAATAAATACACAGCTGAATCTAATAAAAGCCTATAAAAAATGAAATGCTTTCATCCGTTCATAGACATTCTTTTCACACGAAGAGTGTGATTTAGGAAACAGAAATGGCGGCATTTATCGAGTTAACGACCAACTCTCAGCTTCAATATATTTAATAAAGAAATTTTTAATCCTGTAATGATAATAAGACAAGCTATCTAAATAATTTTAACGTCATTGGTCCTCCTTAAATTTTCAACTTTTAAATGAAATTTGACTGTTTAAAGTGAGTCAAAATCCAATTCCTATGAAGTCGGTAATATACAAAGAAATAAATATATATGTAACACCTGAAACTAATAAAAGCCTATAAAAAAAGGTTCTCCAGTTTTCGTAGCTAAAAAAAGTAAACTAAATACCATACCTACTGGTATATTTATATTACTAAGTTACAGAATTTTACATTAATTTATAAAACAAGTATATATGCATAAAAGAACATTAGATTACGACAGGGAACTAATACGAAAAAACTAAGGCATAAAGTATTAATAAAATATCGCGATTTTTTTCCAAAAAATGATGATTTTTATTCAATAAACATTTATTTTCATTAATATACATTATAAGTAACAATTTACTTTGAGTTCACTAGATGGCGTTGTACAAAATTTTAAATCGCACCATGGTTTCGTTACAAAAATGTAGGTATATGCATCCAAATATCTAATTAATATTTAAATTTCGAAATGCTCCTCGCCGACGAGGAGATATACTCACTGCTAAAAAGACGGTTCGGGAACATGATTCCCGACCGCCCCGCGATCGCGAATACCGAGCCCGTAACCGGGCCGGCGCACATTGACTCCCCCGCCTCCCCGGATGCGGAACCAACTCCGTCCGAGATGGAGACGGAGGAAGCCACCGACGACGAGAACGCCGACACGGCGTCGTCGTCCGCCGAATCGGAGTCCGAGTCCACCTCGGCGGACTCCGAATACACGGTAGTCAGCTCCCGCAAAAGGGGGCGTAAAAACCACCCAAAGCCGAAAAAGGCCGCGAGAATAGACGAGGCGAGCACTTCTGCCGCCACCGACGTCTCTCCCCCCACCTCACACCCTAAGCCACAGGCCGCTGTACAGCAGCCCCCGGCTAAGGTTTACAAACCCCCCACCCCGCCTCCCCTTGTCATTAGAAACAAGGAGAAGTGGATGCCCGTCTCGGCTTGGTGTAACACCAACCGTGTACAATACCGTACGGCCCGTTCAACGGCCGAAGGTATAAAGGTGCAGTTGTCCACATCGGACGACCACCGCAAACTTACGGCTATGTTACGTAGCCAAAACATTCCCTACCACACCTTCACCCTCCCCGAGGAACGAAAACTTCGCGTAGTTATACGCAACGTTCCGGTCGAGTTAGGTACCGACCTTGTCAAGGAGGACCTATCCCAACAAGGACTACCGGTGATCGAGGTGCACCGGATGATCCGTGGACATACGCGCCAACCTTTCGACCTTATAATGGTCGTCCTCGACCTCTCTAAAGAGGGAAAGGACATCTTCAATATCACCACGGTGTGCGGCCTCTCCGGCATCGTGGTAGAACCCCCGCGTCGGAATGGCATGCTATCGCAATGCCACCGATGCCAGCTATATGGCCACTCAGCGCGCAACTGCCACGCGAGGCCCAGGTGCGTAAAGTGCCTGGAGGACCACGCTACGGCGGACTGTGCTAGGCCTAAAGCTAACGACGCCATAAAAAGTACCACACCACCATCGTGTGTACTATGCGGGCAAGTGGGGCACCCCGCAAACTACCGTGGCTGCCCACGCGCACCACGGCCAGTTATGAGGAGGCCACCACCACCCCCACCACAAAGGTACCTTCCGGCACCTAAACCCACACGCAACCCGTGGGTTAATTCGCAAAGCAGGGCGGAATACCCCCCCCTGCCCACCAAACTAGCCACCCCGCCGGTACCCGCGATCGCGACACCGACGGCAAAGGCCGGAACTAATACTAATAATAATTTATACAAACCGCCAACCGTTGGGCAAAAACTGCCACCCGCGGGCCTTCCTAAGCCTCCTCAAGGCAAACAAGTGCACACACACGCGCCAGCCACTAGCGGTCTAGACCCGGATCTAGACCTAGTGGCCAGATTCGCGCAAATAATAAACATTGCTGAAATACGCGTAATCGCAGCGGAACTGCGAAAAAATGAAGGCAATAGCCTCGCGTTACTTAACGTCGCCATGAGGTTCTCACCCGTCCTAGAGAGCCTCGGTTCCTTCAGAGCCTAAATAATGGATAGGTACACACCAGGCAGAGTCAAAACACGATCACTCCGCGTAGGGTTTTTCAACGCGAACGGTCTCGCTCGCCAGAGAGACGAAGTAGGTACATTTCTACAAGACCAGCAGCTTGACCTTTTACTAGTCCAAGAGACTTTTCTCAAACCCTATTCAAGAGACCCTAAAATTGCAAACTACAATCTAGTGCGCAACGATAGGGTCGGCTCTCCCCTAGGCGGGACTCTCATTTATTATAAAAGGTCACTGCACTGCACACCCCTAGATCCCCCCGCCATGACGTACATTGAAGCCTCGGTCTGTCGGTTGGCCCTTACCGGTCACCAGCCACTGATCATAGCATCAGTATACCTCTCCCCTCCTAATGGGGACCCACCAAAAGAGTTGCTTGAGAGTGATCTCCAAGCCCTCTTAAAACTCGGCGACGCCGTCATCATCGCAGGCGATTTAAACGCCAAAAGTAAGTCGTGGAATAGCCACACCAACAACCGCAGGGGACTGGCCCTCGAGACTTACGCAGATCGGCTCGGGTTCGACATCATAGCCCCAATGGAGCCGACTCACTTCCCTTACACAGTCGAGCACAGGCCCGACGTATTAGATATAGCCCTATTAAAGAACATAAACCTACGTTTATGTCTAATAGAGGTAATTCACGAGCTTAACTCGGATCACCGCCCGGTGGTCGTAGACTTCGCCCCCCGATACGGCCCCTCAGGCCTCACCCCCCCCACTGAGAAAGTGTGCACAGACTGGGAGCGACTGAAGGTAAAACTCCAGTCCCCCTCCTCGTCCGCTCATCTTGACAGTGTATGTAGCACATTAAATAACAAAGAGGACATCGAATCCGCGATCGACGCCCTCACCGGTCACGTACAATCGTTAGTTAACGATTGTTCACGGAGAGTGCCTGACACGAGCAATCGTAGAGGGCGCTTACCCGCTGACGTCCGCGACCTACTGAGACGTAAGAACGCAGCCATAAGAGCCTACGACCGCTTCCCCTGCGAAGATAACCGCTATCACATGCGGTCAATGCAGAGGGCGGTTAAAACGGCTATAAATGAGTTTCGACAAAACGAATGGGACGCCACCTTAAGCGAACTGGAGCCTTCGCACCAGGCTTACTGGCGGCTTGCCCGTTCTTTCAAAAAGGATACGGTGTCCACCATGCCACCCTTGAACCGCCCCAATCAACCGCCGGCGTTCGATGACGATGAAAAGTCTGAATGTCTGGCGGCCGACCTTGAGCAGCAATGTACGACGAGTACACAACACACAGACGCGCGACACACCGACACCGTTAACAGCGAAGTGGAACGATGTACATCGCGTACGCGTACCGCAGACGCTGAGCCACAAGAGCCTATACCAACAGCGACAGTGGAGGAGGTTCAGTCGATTGTTAGAGGTCTCCACCCTAGGAAATCCCCCGGTTCGGACGGTATTTCTAATAGAGTTATTAAACTCTTCTCTCATTCATTATTATTAATATTAACAGCAATTATTAACGCCGCATTAGTCAATCACATATTTCCTAAACAATGGAAAAAAGCCGTGGTAATAGGTATACCTAAACCCGGCAAGCGACGTACCGAACCGTCATCATATCGCCCGATTAGTTTACTCAACAGTTTAGGTAAAATATATGAGCGCGTACTACTTAGTAGGCTAAGAAAGTGCGCTGAGGATAACAACCTCATCCCGCCGATTCAGTTCGGCTTTCGCACGCAACACTCTTGCGTTCAGCAAGTACATCGAATAGTCGAGTATACAAGTTATAAACTGCAACGCGGTTTATATACGGGTATGCTTCTATTTGATGTAGAAAAAGCGTTTGACAAAGTCTGGCATAACGGCCTTATTTTCAAGTTAATAAAGCTCAAAATCCCCCACTACTTAGTTATGATAGTTAGGGACTTTCTACTCGAGCGTAGCTTTCGCTACAGAGTGGAAGGTACTCTATCAGCACCGCACAAACTAGAAGCCGGCGTTCCCCAGGGATCGGTGCTCTCTCCAATACTCTTCTCGCTGTTCACCAGCGACATACCCCAACATAGTAGAATTCAAACAGCATTATTCGCTGACGACACTGCCATCTTTTATGCAGGTCAATCCCCCCCAACAGTGATAACCGCTCTCCAAACTGCGGCTACCGCCCTAGCGAAATGGACTAGGAAATGGAGAATCGGTATAAACCCCACCAAAAGCCAGGCGATCATATTCCATAAGGGGATAGATCGCCGCTACCCAATGGCTGAATACAAACAGATAAAGATGTTCGACCAACCCATCCCCTGGACAAGGGAGGTCAAATATCTGGGTGTGACCTTGGACAGACGACTGACCTTCGGTCCTCACATAGGGCGAGTCCGCGCGCGCGCAGCCCTAGTGCTAGGATGGTTACACAGCTTAGTACACGCCAAGTCTAAGCTATCTCTCCGTAATAAAGTTAGATTATACACCGCTTGTATACGTCCTATCATGACGTATGCAAGTGTAGTGTTTACACAAGCGAAGCCACGCAGGCTACATCGGCTACAGGCATTACAGAATAGGTTCATGCGCCGAGCGACGGGAGCACCGTGGTTCATGCGCAATGTGGATCTTCACATAGATCTTGGCTTGCCGACCATCAGGCAATTCATGAAACAGTGCTCCCGCCGCTACTTCGACTCTGCCGTGACACACCCGAACCCATTAGTGGTAAGGGCGGCTTCTTACATTCCCTCTAAAATGTCCGCGATCAAACAACCGCGACTAATACTCGAAGAGCCCGACGACATTATTACGCTCGCCCAGACTGAGGCATACACAGCCCGCGCGGCCTTGACAAATAGTAATAAAAAATATCCACGTTACCGCCCCCGCCGACGGGGAAGGAAAACGTGTCGCGTTAAAGTCATAAACGTGGGAGTGCCCACTTTGCCAGCGACCGCCCGAGCCGAGGTCCGTACCCCACAGGGGGTGCCCTCGGGATTGGTCGCTTAACTTTAAGCGGGTTGAGAGCCCTCAGCGCTCACCCACCAGTCCGGGTAAAGTTGTCACAGCCATCTGAGGCTAACAACTAAGTCACACAAAAAAAAAAAAAAAAAAAAAAAAAATAATTAATATTTAACCACTAGTCCGGGTAAAGTTGTCACAGCCATCTGAGGCTAACAACTAGGTCACATAAAAAAAAAATTAATTTATAGGGGACCACGTTGCGTGGCGTTAAACGCCCTCGCCTATAGATGTTTCACATCAAAAAGTCGTGCAATCAAAAATCAAATACAGACGCGATAAAATCCGTAAAGTAGTTTTATTTGAGGCGACACAGAAAAGGCGAACATCAGAAAACATTAACAAATACATATTTAATAGAAAAACAATACCAAATTATGAACTTTGCAATCGAAATTTCAAATGTTACATATACGAAAAATACACATTTGGTTGTGATGTTTTTTTTTAAAAGACAACGCCCTACACTAAGGAAACAATCCTTATATTGCGGGGGACTTTACAAACATATAATTAACGGACACAAATTACATCCAGACTCAGAACAACAACTTGTGGATCGCATAAATGGTATTCGAACCCGCGACACTGGCTCGGTAGGTCGGTATATTAACCACTACGCCATCTGTACAGTAACGTTACATTACACACATGTATGATTTTAAAAGTAGAAAAAGCTTGTATCATTACAAGCAACTACATTTTTGTTAATATTTTTCACGATTAGGTACTGGATTTCCTACCACTATCTTATAAAAACCTTTAAATAATAGTAATATAATTTGGATACTAAAGTAAATTACGTCTAGACGAAGAATACTATCTCGTTACTGAGACTCGTTTGTCAAATTCTCTTTTAAAGTTAACATATTGATTTTATTATATAAGTAACCGCCATTGTTATAATAAGTAGGTTCTGCGATTGTATAAAATTAGACTACAAATAAAAATTTAATAAAAATATTGTAGTTACTGACTTTTTATGGTTATGTCAATGCTTTTTAAATTGATTCTCGTGAATCGAATGTAATGTCTAGGTTTGTTTGAAACCCATGGATTCTCTGAATTACACCAAGTTCGAGTGTAAATATTATAGGTATAGAGTCGTTCTCGTTTATGTTGCAACGAGTTCACGGCAGCGTTAAAAGTTAAGATAGTTTCAAGACTCCAATAAGATTGTATCGCATTCACATAAACTTTAGATATAAATAAGTTTTGCATTTTAACTATCAAATTTATTGAAAAGAAATTTAAATTTTGATCACCATCCAAGAAAGACTTTTGATGAACAATTGCTTTAAGAAACGGGTTAGCACTAACTAGTCTTTCGTCGGGCCGACCACTGACGATAAGTCACCCTGCACTAGTGGTAGGCCCAACGACGAAGGCGACGTGTCACGGGTGGGTTACGGGGCTGTGCGCGCTACCCCTCTGTCGCCCCGGACGGAGCCGGGCGACGCGTGCGCTAACCGTAGCCCATCCCCCAAAAAAAAGCACTAACTATTCTTCTATTAAATCCTCCTAAATACAGCGTGCCTCGCGCTTTTCATGTCACGGTATCCCGTCAACGACTTATTATAAACAGGTAACAATACAGACTATAACTTCTCTGTGGTGTTCTGTGTGGTGACAGAGTAAGAATACAATACACCACTCCCTATCTTGCCCGTGGATGCCGTAAAAGACGATTATGGGATGTAATACGCACATAACATCTGTGCAAGAGAATGAAAGCTCGAAATGAAATCCTATACCAAAATGTCTAACCAGCATGGTATAATAAGTCAAATTCTCTCCCATTGTGAAGGAGGCTCGAGCCCAACAGTGGGACGTATGTGGGCTGCGATGATGATGATGGTGATACCTTGTCTGTAGTATAAAGAGGTCTTTTTTTGGGGCTGGTTTACGGTCGGCACACTCCTCACTCCACTTCGTCCGGGGCGATAGAGGGGCGTAAGCACGCACACCCGTAACCCACCCGTGACACGTCGCCTTCGTCGTTGGGTTGACCACCGGAGGGTGACTTGTCGTCAGTGGTCGGTCGGACGGAATACCCCTTGAGGCGTACCCTCTCCTCGACCGATGTTCCCCCTCTGGGAGGACGTAGATTTTTCCTCGCGCGGTCGGTCTCTCGGCGGGTGACGGACTAACTCCCCGGTCCAGTCACTCGTGGCCTCGCCTAGGGCGTATAAAAAGGCTCTAACATAACATAATAACATTAATGGACAATAATAATTTGACTGCACAAATAGTGTAACAGTTAAGACACCAAACTTACCGTAGTGTCGCAAAATCGATTCCCAGGCAACACAATACTTTGTTACGATCCACAAATTGTTGAAGTGAAACTTCTAATGGGACTTCCAACAAGGTTGCGTTAAACTTTTAACGCTACGGGTATAGAAAGAAACAGAGCGATAGGGAATGAGTAGCGCTCGAACGCATGCGCGTAGTATAGGTACCTGTTACAGACCAGCGCGAGCGTTAACAACGAGTAGCGTCCAATATTTTTTATTGTTTATCATTTTTTATTTTTTTTATCTCTTTTTATATTAACAAAAAACACGTGGCACCAAAGAAGTTTCACTTCTGACATGCGTATTTTGTACGAACGCTCTTTTTTGTTGTTTTGAGTCTGGGTGTCTTTTTTAAAGGCCCTTCACTAAGAAAATAATCCATGTAGCGAGAGGGATTTTACAAACATATAACTGACGGACATAAATTACATCCAGACTTTATTTGTGGCCTGTGCAAAGGACTATTTTGTATGGGTATTGATTCAATGACATTTGACATGGAAGTCCTACTTAGAATGTTTGCGGTACTAGCATAGTCAAATTGGCAATTAGGTGTAAGTTCATTTGTAGATTGCAAACAGTTATCACTTGTATGAGGATCGATCGGTTTAGGTTTTATTTCAAGTTTTCCTTCTCTTGCATATGTTATATGTATCTCTTAGTCATCTTTTACGACACTCGAGAAGCGGTGGTGAATTGTATTCTTACTCTGTCACACGGCCAATTACTACAAACGGATTATTAAAAACAAACTACATTACAAGCAGCAACTGCATCATTTATACTCTATACTAATATATAAAGCGGAAGAGTTTGTTTGTTTAAACGCACTAATCTCATGAACTACTAGTCCGATTTGAAAAATTCTTTCAGTGTTTGATAGCCCATTTATCGAGGAAGGCTATAAGTTATATATCATCACGCTAAGACCAATAGTTGAAAAATGTTTCAGAATCGGGCTTTTTTCCTTATGAGAGCTTCCGCTGCGTGCACTACATAAACGATTTCACAAAATCATTTTACGTAAGCAAAGTCGCGGATTAAAGTTAGCATTAGCCCAAAGTAATTGTTCCACGCGGACGCAGTCGCGGGCATAAGCTAGTTTGTAATATGCGCAGTTGAAGGAAGTTGTTCTATCGTTCCATACTTGGCAGTAGCACTGAGACAGTTTGCCAAAATGGTGATATCGCTAGTTATATCTTCGACGTGAGGAATATGCTGCCTGAATTTAAAAACTGTGTAAGTATATAAATTTTTCACGTAGAATATGTTTATAATTTGGCCTTTCTTAAAGTAAGAATACAATTCACCACTATCTTGCCCGTGGGTATCCTAAAAGACGACTAAGGTATTAAATATGCATATAACATCTATGCAAGAGAAGGAAAACTTAAAATTAAACCCTATACTGGGCAGGCCACATCGCTCGATGAACCGACAACCGCTGGGGAAGAAAGGTTCTCGAGTGGCGACCACGTGTCGGACGACGCAGCGTAGGACGCCCAACTAAGTGGACCAACGACCTGGTGAAAGTTGCTGGGCGTCGTTGGATGCAGGCGGCACAGGACCGCACTTTGTGGCGTAACATGAGGGAGACCTACGTCTAACAGTGGACGGCGATAGGCTGAAATGATGATACCAATACTGATGATAACGATATTGAGAAAATATTATTGCAAAACAAATGTTTAACAAAAAGGATATAACAACGATTTCCGTGTGGTGACGGAGTAAGAATACAATTCACCACTCCCTATCATGACTGTGGATGTTGTAAACCACGACTAAGGGATACACAGTACATATAACATCTGTCTAAGACTCTTATGGACGCCATACACGTTAGGTTTTGCATGATGGTTTTGCCTGTGCATGCATATCCGACAGGCATAACCGAGTTTCATATTGCACATACACGTTAGGGTTTGCATGCACAGTTTTGCCATTAACTCTCAGTTGAGCTACGTGACGGCTTGTGTAGGACGCCTACATCTCTTAGTGGAGCTACGTCTACGTAGTACATGGCGATGTGTGTAGGGCACCAATAACAAACTACAATGAACGACGACGATGTAATAGCTGTATTTGGTTTAACATTTGTTCTGCAGAACAGAACAAGAAGAAGAGATGATACTGAATGGTCTAAACGCTGGTTATTGAAAAGAAAGTAATTCTCCCACGTAAATTTGATAAATGAATTGAGATTTACACCAACAGATTACGACAATTATTTACTAATGTATGAAAACTGTACAGGCAAGCTCGCCGGACGCCACACACGCTCGGTTATGCTCGAGCGCGAGCATAACCGAGCGGCATAAAATATCAATTTTCATATTCGCTCGGTTGCATGTACATGCATTGATAACTGTACAGTTTAATCCCATACACGCTAGGACTTGCCTGTCGGTTATGCATGCACAGGCAAAACCATCTGCATAACCTAACGTGTATGGCGTCCATAAGAGAAGAAAACTCAACATGTCTGACCAGCATGATATAGTAGGTCAATTTCCCTTCTATTGTGGAGGACACTCGAGCCCAACACTGGAACGTATATGAGCCGACATGATAATTGAGATAAGCTGATAATATCTAGATAGTCTAATAATATTTTCAAATTGATACGCCCACTCCCTATCGGTTGATTTTCCAGTGGTTGTCATAATAATCTTTTTTTGAAGGCTGGATCCGCCTCTGCACAATAGTGGGACACAGTAAGGGGGCGTTCATAAAATACGTGAGATGTTTAAGGGGGGGAGGGGGTCGAGTCAAATCTCATCTAATCTTACGTTGGAGAGAGGGGGGATCTCGGCAAATATCACGCATTTTTTTTTCTGATTGAAACAAAAAAAAATATACTTCTTTGGTCCATTTAATCCAGATTGTACATGCTTAAGATTTAATCTTAAGCGTAATTGTAATACGATTAAGATCATTCGCTAATTCGTTCGAAATAAAATAATTTCATTCATACTTCGACGTTATACCATAGATAATTCACTATAAAATAAGATAGATGTGCAACTGAGGTTTGTTTACTCATTGACAATGAATAGTAATCGTTCCACGAAAACTGCTAGTTTTCCGGATTAAAAGTTGATATAAGTCACCATAAGTCGAGATCCCCAACTGTGAATTTTATTGTAGGAGCCATACCTTTAAAAGGGATACATCCAAAATAGCACCTACAGACCGATTTTCTTGCCATTATAAAAGTCGTTGTATAACCAAATCGCTGAAGCACAAGAAGGTGTATCGTTTTGGAAATCTATTTTTTTTCTTTTTACAATAACAATCCAACGCGTTTACGTAAGAAACCCATATTTTGAAAAATCTCACGTGAGATTGGGGTTGAATAAAATCTCACGACATCTCACCAGGAGGGGAGGGAGGTACAGAAAATTTAAAAAAACACCTCACGTAATTTATGAACGCCCCCTAAGTGAGAAGAAGAGAATGCTTTCATATGCTTCTAATCCTACATTCATAGGCCCAGGAGTGGAACGTGTATGAGATAACGATAACAACGAACGCATTAATAAATTGACTCGTTCACCTGCCAACACATACGGGAAGCCTTTATTATGGACTGTCAATAATTAATCTGTCAATTGCTTAGTCATATGCTTATTATATCCCTTAGTCATCTTTTAAGACATCCACGGGTAAGATAGGGAGTGGTGAATTGTATTCTTATTCCATCATCACACGAAAAAAAAATAACAGTACAAAAAATAATTTAAAAAAAAACCTTTAAAGATATCACTCGTTGGTAGATACTAAGCCATTCATTATAACTTCGTCTGCTTACTTTATAGTTTAGAAAATTATATATTATTTAAATTTTGAATTATCTATATATCGCTCACGTGTGAACATGAAATATATTCTGAAATAATTAATTCATCATCATCATCATTTCACTGTTGGGCTCGAGCCTCCTCTACAATAGGGGGGAAATTGACCTTACTATATGCTGGTCAGACAGGTTGATATAGGGTTTTATTTCAAGTTTACCTTCTCAAACTTGAAATAAAACCCTAACTAACTTCTTCTCAACTTTTCCTTTTCTTTTGCATAGATGTTATATGCGCATTATATCACTTAGTCGTCTTTTACGGCATCCACGGGCAAGATGATGGTGAATTGTATTCTTACTCCATCACCACACGCATTAATAATTACTTAATTAAAAATTAAAATTAAAAAAGAAGCTGTATTTTTCAAAAAAAAAATTTCAGTAACGTAGGTTCGTGTATTCTATAAAATACATTTCAATTACTTTAATTTATCACCAGCAATTCTGATAAAATATCTTATTTATTATATTCTGACATACCTAACCAATTATTAATGTAGTCTTTATTTTTCACAACTAAAAACAATATAATAAAAAACAAACTTTTATTAAAACCATTACCCACCCAATAAAAACACAGAAGGGTTAAGATTAATAAGAGCTACATTGTTAGACATGAGACCAATGCGCCCAATTTTGCTGCCAAAGAGTCTAGAGAGGCTTAGGGGAGGGATAGGTTGTACAGTGAGGGGGGAGGAAGCAGGTCAGCGAACTTTAGCGTCTTATGGAGCGAGACTGGGCGGCGGCGACTTAGTCGTGCGGTCTGATCTATAGCTTTACGACGATGTACATAAGCGGACTAGTTTAGGATTACACCTATTTCTACAAATACATAGAGAATCTTTCTACATCTTTATTAAACCCCGATGCAATAAAAGAAGTGTTATAACTTTGATGTCGATGTCTGTCTGTCTGTGGCATCGCAGCTCTCAAACGGATGTACGAATTTCGATGCGGTTTTTTTCATTTGAAAGCCAGTTTCCTTACAGTGGTTCTTAGCTATGTTTGGTTAATATCGTATGCACCAATATATCCTATCTCGAAGGGCATCACACTGGAGCTAAGATTATATGTTGTACTAGCAACCCGCCCTCGCTTCGCTTCGGTTATAGGTTATAGTCGTTTTACCCGCGTAGTTCCCGTTCCCGTGGGAATACCGGGATAAAATATAGCCTAGTTTACGCCCTGATATTATAGCTTTCCATTGGTAAAAGAATTTTTGAAATCGGTCCAGCCGTTTTGAAGATTACCCGGAACAAACAGACAGACAGACAAACAAAAATTTTTTAATTGCTATTTTATGCATAGGTGTCGTGCAAATAACCGCGTGAGCATGAAAAAAGCCTATTATTTTGACATTACAAACAGACACTCCAATTTTATTTATTGGTATAGATACGTGTAATTTTATTCAAAAGATGATAAAAAAGTGATAGCCCGCTGAGTTTCTTGCCGGATCTTCTCCGCTTGTGACTGCGTTCCGATCCGGTGGTAGATATTGTATTGTTTTCAAACGATGTATAAATTTGCCAATATGTAAGTGCCCTCAAGAGGCCTATGCAGAATAAATGATTGGATTTGATTTGACCAGTGTAAGAGTAGCAGCTCCAAAATAATGTCATGGCGTATGATTAATCGATTAAGTGCTTCACGTGTGCTAGTTTAGTTGTTAAATGACAATTAATTGATAATTCTTGTTGAAGAGAACATAATATGTACTTTCATTATTATATTTTGTGTCGGGAGTTATTCAAAATTTTCAATTGTACTTCTTCAATCTTCTGTTCGTGTGTTTGTAATGGAACTCCTTCTAAACGGCTGGACCGATTGTATTGATTTTTTTTGTGGTTCTTTCGATGGATATGAGAACGATTTAGATTAATAATTGGAACCGGTAGGTGGTACTGCGATCGATTGCAATAAGAATTCCTTTCCTTTTTATTTGAGCAGAACATCGTCTGTTGGGTCTGCTAATGTATTATAAACTTTTTGAAAGTTTATGAGGATTTACAGATATTTATTACTTTTCAAGGCTAATTTTTGAACGGATATTAATGAAATAGTGATTCTATATTTTATTATTAAGACTTTTTTTTTTTTGGGGGGGTGGGTTGCGGTCGGCGCGCTCCTCGCACCACTCCGTCCGGGGCGACAGAGGGGCGTAAACACGCACACCCGCAACTCACCCACGTGCACGTCACCTTCGTCGTTGGGCCGACCACCGGAGCAGGGTTACTTGTCATCAGTGGTCGGCCCGACGGAATACCCCCTATTTGGGGTACCTTGCCATCGACCGACGTCCCCCCCTCGGGGAGGACGTCGGTCGATGTCTTTCCTCACGCGGTCGGCCTCTCAGCGGGTGACGGACTAATTCCCCGATCACGTCACCCGCGGCCTCGGCTAGGGCGACATGAGGCGCAAGTACTCGCGCCTACGCCGCCCCAGTCGCCGGCGGATTATTAAGACGTTAAGGAATAAAACTATCGTCCGTGGATTTTGAAAAATACAATAAACTCTTGAAATAGAAATGTTCTTACGGTTCTTAATGTGTCTGCGAAGACCTCTCGTGATCATAAACGCTGAAAATTGTCCGAAACGTCAGGTAAAAAAGTTACAAACGCTATAAAATTCGCCGAAATAATTATATTTTAAATATGTAAAAGTTCTCCCTGCGGTGACGGAGTAAGAATATAATCTGGGGTGGATTGTATTTCTTGTCCTTTCTGGACATGAACAACGACTAAGGGAATATAATATGCTTATAACATCTATGCGAGCGAAAGAAATCTCGAAATAAAACATGGTAACAAACCAACGTGGTATAGTAGGTCAATTTCCTTCCCATTGTGGAGAAGTATCGAGCCCAGGAGGGGGTGTCGTATGAGCATGGATGTTATAAGCATATTTAATCCCTTAGTCGTCTTTTACACTCACGGGTAAGAGAAGGGGGTGGGATATTGTCAACACACGTAAAATAGCACTTCTAACTTTATTAATGTTTTTGATCATTATCATTCTCTTCAGTATTGCCAATTTCGTGTGGTGACGGAGTAAGAATTCAATTTACCACCCCCTCTCTTGCCCTTGGGTGACGACACGAAAAAGACGACTAAGAGATAAAATGTGTATATAAAATTTATGCAAGAGAAGAAAAATTCGGAACAAAACCAACACGTCTGACTAGAGTGGTATAGTAGGTCAATTTCCCTCCCACTGTGGAGGAGGCTTGAGCCCAACAGTGGGACGTATATGAGCCGAAATGATGATAAAATAATGATTGCTAATCTATATGGTATTAAATCACAAATAGAAGAATAACAGAACATGCTGTATAATATTTCGGTTAAGCTTTGCGACTCTTACTTAATTTTAAGTTGGCTTACATTACCACTAACTCCTGGAAGTTAGTACTTGCAATAGATTAATCAGACACTACTAGATTTTAGACATTCGACTCCCTAGATGGCTTTTACAGCAACGGTGAGCAAAGTATTAGTATTATTCCGTCCAGGATGTCGCTTATAAGATAATGTAAATTTTTTAATCATGTGACCGACTCGACATAATATATTGGTCATGATAACATATGGCAGCGTGTATAGTTATCAATCTTAGTGCTTAGATTGACGGCTTCCCGTATTTTACTTGCTACAGTGGCGTTCGATAAAGATTTCGTTCACTTAAGCCTTATTGTGAATTACGTCCTAGCTACAATCAACATTAGCTACTTTGCCGTTTGAATCATAAAAGGTTATTAAAAATAAGGAATTGTAAAATAAATATTATTTTTAATATTTACGCGATGTGTAATATTTGAAATAAAGCTTTTTTTACGGATTTAATCGCGTTCTCTCGTCGCTATAAACGCTGTAAATTGTTCGAAATGTTGAGCAATTAGCATTTAAATACAAGTAACGCGATAAAAACCGTAAAAAATAGTCTTATTTCAAAGGAAATTCAATTTATATAATCAGGTTTAGGTAGGAAATCGTATTATTTTTTTGCTTTTTAGTCCGTCAGTACTTTTTAGGGACAGTTTTTGAATTTTCAATAGTTACTCGATACTGCGTAGAATAGCTAAGAAGGTCGGAGAAGGTGGTACGCTATAGGAATCATATTAAAATTGATAAATCAGGTCTGTATATAAAATTTGAAAGAACTCTTCGATTTCCGAAGATCACATCATCAGATTAGGTTAACCTGATTGATGCCCATAGAATCACCTAAAAAATATACTCTATTAGAGTCGGTATCTCAAACGCTATGCCATTTGTGCAGAAAATCGTAACGCTCGCTCGTTCCTGATACGTAGCACTAGTGTTTTCTAGTATTTAGTATTTCTTGACAATCTTACATCATCATCATTATTTCAGACTAGGGATACGGAATACAATAGAAAGTATCGATACTGTACTCATGAGTAGTATCAGAAAAAAGGATAGAAACAAAAGTTTCGATACTTCAAAGTATCGATTACTTTTCATAGAGCCTGTTAGATACGTTCATAGCGGGATTGTGATAAGTTCTTTTTTAGTATTTTCTAAATGAAAGTGATAACTTAGAATCGACTTCATGTTTTGACATGATGAGCTTTTTTAAGACTTAAAGATCTATGAATGGATAGAAATTCAAGTTTAAAATAAGTTATTTCTACACAATTTATTCGATACAATACCTACCAAAAAGTGTTCGTTGAGTAAAAGTATCGATAACAAAGTGTTGAGTACAAAAATACCGGTATCGTAAGAAAAGTATTCGATACCAAAAAGGATCGATACTTTTTGGTGTCCCTATTTCGGCCTATTTACCTCTCACTATTGAGCTCGGGCCTCCTCCACTATAGGAAGCAGATTGACCAACTATATTGCACGGCACGAGATGTTGGCATAGGGTTATACATCGAATTTACCTTATCTCACATAGATGGACCGGGGATTTTAGTCCGCTACCCGCAGAGAGGCTGACCGCGCGATGGCGGCCCACGTCCTGGATATCGAGAGGAGAGGGTACCTCGAAAGGTATTCCGTCGGGTTGACCACGAAGGACAATGGACTCGGTACCGGTGGTCGGCCCAACGACGAAGACGACATGTTATGGTTGGGTTATGAGAACGCGCGCCGCCCTTCTATCGCCCCGGACGGCGGCGAGGGAGCTAACCATAGCCCAACCCCCAAAAAAAATCACAGATATGCCTATGTGATCTTATACTCTTAGGCATCTTTTACGACATCCACATTCGAAAGAGGGGGTAGCGAATAATATCTTTATTCCGTTATTACACGAATATTTTAGTCCTTATAACCCCATATATAAAATGTAATAAATTCTGCGAATACTATTGTAATAATCGATATTATGTGACCTGATGAAAACAGGTTTGTAAGTTTGAACAATAAATTCAATACAGTATTTAGTGTATTGATTTTGAAATTGAGCGTTTAACTTTTGAATATTTTGTGAGCTTTAACTTATATTGATTTAAGGCAATGTACCTATACTACGTGACCTATTAATGGGTGGCGTCTTTAAAAACACTATATTTGGTCATCGTGGCGGGGGTTTAGGTCATGTACTTGAGGTGAATTCAAATATAACGTGCAACGTTAGCGCCTTATTCAATTAATTCACATGTACGTATATATATATACGTATGCACGCACACAGGCGTCACATGCACACAGGCGTCACGCGGCTTGAGACGTATTAATGAAGATTTTGAACCAAATGAATTCTTTTTTTAACTTTCGGTTTGCAAAAAGTGATTTAAAACTATATTAATGCACACAACATTCTACGGGGATCACTAAGAGGAGAAAGGGGCTAAAAAAATTGAAAAAGGTTTCTGATACGAGTACCTACTAAACATTTGAAATAAAACTATTTTTATGGATTTTATCGCGTTTGTATTTGATTCTTGATTTCCCGACATTTGAACAATTTACAGGCGTCCATGGTCACGTAAAAGACTGCCGTAAAATTCATATATTTCAAAATGTAAAAATAGATCACGTATTATAGTTGCGTGCCCTAAGAAGAATATAGGTACCTACTTCTAAATACTAATAATAAACTATACTTGTATTCGATTATTACATTGGCCTTGATGACCTTCATGAGAATAATTTAGAAATATTTGTTTCATCGCTACAAAGAACACTTCATCATCATCGGCCTATATATATCCCACTGTTGGGCTCAAGTCTCCTCCATAATGGGAGGGGAATGAGGTTCATTCCCCTCCACTATTCCACGCTGGTCAGATGTGTTGGAATAGAGTTTTGTTACGAGTTTTCCTTCTCTTGCACAGGCTTTATATGCTTATTATATCCCTTAGTCGTCCTTTACGACATCCACGGGTGAGATAGGGAGTGGTGAATTGTATTCTTACTCCGTCACCACATAAAGAGAACAAAGAAGACTTTTTATCCCTTTTTTCTTAGCGTATTATGTATTAGAATGATTTCGACAAACTACATGTTGGTTTTCCTATGTAAAATCCCAACAAATAAACAATTACACTATGTCGCAATGGTGTCAGGTGTAGCGGGCCCGATTCCCAAACAGGACTTTACTTTGTGCGATTCACAATTTATCGAACCGAGTCTAGGACTTAATTTGTATCCATTGATTTGACTTTTTTGTAAAAATCTTCCGTAATACTTATTTACAATTGAGGTGAGGGTACCCGTCGCGCCAACGACTGAGGACAAGGAACTCGGCATTGGTGGTCGGCCCAACGACGAAAGCGACATGCGTACGTGGGTACGGGTGGGTTATGGGCCCGCGCGGGTTATGGGCACGCGCGCCATCCTTTCGTCGTCTCGGACGGAATGGACGGCGTGTGCGCTTACCATAGACCAACCATCAAAAAAAACTTATTAACAATAATAATTTCATTAGCGCAGGTGTTCTTATTAAATTAAGAGCTTTTTATTTTACTTGTTTGTATGTCTCGGTATTTTACAATCTATATTTCACCTTCCTCCACTTATCGAACTAAAAATTGGTACACGTTTGGTTCACGTGATATACACGATTATTTAAATGTCGCCATTTTTGATCCAATATGGCGGACATCAAAAAATGATATGTAGGTATATCATAGAGGTTACCTAATGAAATTTATAAATTGGTATTTTTTGACGTCCGTCTTATTATAAACTAGCAACCCGCCCTCGCTTCGCTTCGGTTATAGGTTATAGTCGTTTTACCCGCGTAGTTCCCGTTCCCGTGGGAATACCGGGATAAAATAGAGCCTAGTTTACGCCCTGATATTATAGCCTTAGAATAATAACGTATAGAAGGTAAGTTCACGCACAAAAAGTGAAGCATTTCAATTGGAGCCTAATGGAGCTTACGCCGGAACCGTTCCGTAATGTACAAAGTCACTATACTGCACGTACGTACGCAACTCTTAAAAAATAAATAGATAATTATGACGGTTTGTGCATTCAAATGGTGTCATAACACATTTGAAAAACTTAAAAAGATTTTTAACATTACTTTTAAAAGTATTTCGATGATTTATGTTAAAAAAAAACAAAATTTGATTTCATAATTTGTATAGTGGTGTGCGTGTGTACGTGTGTAATAGTCTACGCGCATGTAGTATTTTTAGATTCATGTTTCAAACGTTCGAAGTATGGGCACTATCCTTCTATACGTTATTATTCTAAGATTATAGCTTTCCATTGGTGAAAGAATTTTTGAAATCGCTCCAGCCGTTTTGAAGATTACCCGGAACAAACAGACAGACAGACAGACAAAAAAAATTTAATTGCTATTTTAGGCATACGTGTCGTGCAAATAACCGTGTGAGCATGAAAAAAGCCTATTATTTTGACATTACAAACAGACACTCCAATTTTATTTATTGGTATAGATGAAAGGTTTTAATAAGCGAAACACAATAAGTGGGGTTATTATGTTGAATATTTTAATAAAAAAATAGAAAATAGTAAAGTTCGACGTCGGTCTTTCCTCACGCGGTCGGCCTCTCGGCGGGTGACGGACTAATCCCCGGTCACGTCACCCACGGCCTCGGCTAGGGCGGCATGAGGCGCAGATAGTTGCGCCTACGCCGCCCCAGTCGCTGGCGGCGGATCTCCTCATCGAGGCTGCGCTCCTCGCGCAGGCGATCCGCCGCCTCCTACCGCGAGATCACTGTCTCGCAGAAGGCTGCGACCGCGTCCCAATTCCCGACGCTGTCGACCATCGCCCTAGCGATAGCCGGCAGCGTCAGGTCCGTACCGATGATTGCGACGAGTTCACAGAGCTGCACTGCCCAAGCCCCGCAGGCCTCGAGCGTATGGCGCGCCGATTAATTAATACCTTAAACTTAGAATAATAACGTATAGAAGGATAGTGTCGTTACTTCTAACGTTCGAAACATGCATCTAAAAATACTACATGCGCGCAGACGATTACACACGTACACACGCACACCACTATACAAATTATGAAATCAAATTTTGTTTTTTTTAACATAAATTGTAGAAATAATTTTAAAAGTAATGTTAAAAACCTTTTTGAAATTTTCAAATGTGTTGTGACTTTTTGAATGCATAAACCGTCATAACTACCTATTTATTTTTTAAGAGTTACGTACGTACGTGCAGTACAGTGACCTTGTACATTACGGAACGATTCCGGCGTAAGCTCCATTAGGCTCCAATTGAAATGCTTCACTTTTTGTGCGCGAACTTACCTTCTATATTTTATTATTCTAAGACCCTAAATAAGAATTGCAATACGTGTAGATAAAAAATATGTCTATCTCTTATTTTATGATTTTTGATGTTGATGCGAGCACTACACATTATAGATAAAACTACTTTTACAGATTTTATCGGGATTTATAATTTTATTTACACTAGGTATCTCTTATTTACCTAGCGCGATGGAGTAAGAATATATATAATTCACCACTCCCTATCTCGCCCGTGGATGTCGTAAAAAATTAAGTGGTGAATTGAATTCTTATTCTGTCTTTTTACGGATTACTGTATACTACAGAAAAATTAAGTTGTATTTCTTCTTAGTGTATTTTAACCAATTTTAACTTTCATTTTTTGTCTTTTGATTTTATTTTTATGGATTTAATCTATACTAATATATGAAGCGGAAGAGTTTGTTTGAACGCGCTAATCTCATAAACTACTGGTCCGATTTAAAAAATCCTTCAATGTTATATAGCTCATTTATCGAGTAAGGCTATAGGCTATATATCATCACACTAAGATCAATAGGAGCGGAGCAACAATTAAAATGTTTCAGAATCGGTTTTTTTTCCTTTTGAGAGCTTCCACTGCGTGCACTACATAAACGGTTAGGTTTCGCAAAAATCATGTGTGACAGAATTGTATTATTTAAAAATATTTTCATCTATGTCAACAAAGTCACGGGTTAAAGTTAGCATAAGTCCAAAGTAACTTTTCCACGCGGATGAAGTCGCGGGCATAAGCTAGCTTAATAATAATTGAGTGACATTATTGAACAACGAGGGTAAGTGATTTAATGGCGGACATAGTTACGAATAGTATGATTGATTTTAGATAAAATATAACCTTCAAATCAGCCCAATATCCTTTGGACTCCTTTGTCTTTTTTTCCTTTGGATCCAAGGACAGCCTTTGTTGGATATAAGTCTCTTCATGTAAATACTGCGTTAAACGGTTTTATGCATTATTAGTTTTATAAAAATAATTTCAACGATCAAAGAGATATTAATTATATCGCGCTTAACATATAATCGATTAACTATTCTTGGCCGTCATTAATTTTATCTCAACCTTTTTATTACGTTTTTTTTCTTGTTATAGAGGGTGTATTTGGTTATGGGGCAATTGTTCGAATATGTTGTAGTTTAACGGTCATAGGTCATAATTAGAATGTATATTACACAAAAAACAATATGACATAAAAGTTATATTGATTTAAAAAATGTGTGTCTAAAAGTCTATGCCTTAAATGTTACGTATTATGTACGTATGGTATGTACAGGCAGGTTACATGTAGGCATGTAAAACTTCGACAGTATAAATAGGTATGAATTGCGCCAACGCTTCAATAGTAACGTAGGTATAAAGGCACCTCGTCAGAGGTCATTTACCGATCAGCTGATTTAAAGCGAAGTTTGTCTTGCTTATGCGAACGTAATGATTGATTTATTCAATTTATAATGAACATTTAATAAAGTACGAATATGTTGCAGACATACTGGAATGTAATTAGTATGCATATTATTATTATTATTATTATTATGTATCTCCGATTCACGGCTATCTCCCAAGGGAAGATATCCGGTCCTTTGAAAGGCTTACATGGGGATATGGATCCAACACGCAGAGGCCTTTGGAGAAATTTAATGTAAAAATGGGATGGGACGTCTACCGATGACACTCCACGTCTGCACATAACACACGTGGACTGCCAACGGTAGGTGTAAAACTATTGTGTGATGATGGTATCTAATAACTGTTTATGGGGGGCAAACCTCCAGGTTTGATGTACTGAGTAACTAAAAACTATTGATTAAAAACTGTCGTCTGCCTTCAATACCTTTATCGTCTTGAACTTTGGCAGACGGTGACTCGCCAACTCATTGAATGGGCCCCCCCAAACGGTCGCCACAGACACTCAGGCCATACGGGCAACAGGGGGGCAACATTGGTGCAAGTGGCTTGGGGTGTCGAGCGGTGCGGCGCCGGTTTCACCATCGCAGTGGTTTCCCCGTAGTTATGCCCTTGAAAATGACACTTCCACCCCCGAGCATATAGCTCTGGCGACCCCTCTCTGACCAGCCGTTTAAGGCAAGCCAGAGTTGAGAATCCTGCGGGCACTCTTCGGTTTCCACTCCAGCCAGCCAATAAAGGCCAGCTGGATACGAGGCCCTGGCCGACTCTCTGAGGCACTCAGGACCGCAGTGTCGCCACTCACATTCAGCACGCCACAAGCTGCCCTGCGGTTTATTGGCTTTCCTATAAATCTTGTGATACATTTTTTCTTTTATATCAAAAGAATTTCGAGAGCCATATAATGTTCCTCCGAGGTTTGCGTTAGTCTCATGGTGAGATAACGACTGGCCCAGAGGTTTGTAACGACTGGCCCAGAGGTTTATAACGACTGGCCCAGAGGTTTATTATTATTATTATTATTATTATTACATTTTATTTTAAGAATACTCGGTTATTAGCCGGTTTTAGAATGCCAGTTACGGGTCAGGACCAAGTAACCGACATTTTGTGGATAAAATTAGTGTCTTAATCTAATCGCTAATACTTAAGGTTGTTTCGTCAATCTGCATAAATTTTCTCACTATACGACATGTATTTAAGATTGCTGCTTTTTGTATGTTTATAAATGTATGTTGTGGTAGATTCAAAAGTTTCAGGCTATGGTGTAAATATTTAGGGATAACGCCAGTTGTAGAGATGACTATAGGTACTATATATGCTTTATTCAGACCCCACATCCTTATTATTTCTTCCTTTAGTTCTGTATATTTATTGATTTTTTCTGTTATAGTCTTTAATAGATTATGAGTATTTGGTACGGCTATATCAACAATGTATGCTATTTTGTCCTCTTTATTAAATAATGTTATGTCGGGTCTATTAAAATGTATTGTTTTATCTGTGAGTATAGCACGATCATAATATATTTTCCACTTATTATTTTCTAAAACTGGGTTAGGGGTGTATTTGTAGTATGGCGTGTATGTATCTGAGTCGAGATTATATTTCATAGCTAGTTTTTTGTGTATAATGTTAACTATTTGATTGTGTCGGTGTATATAGTCTGTTTGTGTAAGAGTTGAGCATGCTCCAGTAATATGTTGAATAGTTTCTGACTGTTTGTGACATTTGCGACATTTATCATCAGCTGCTTTGGGATCTTTTATTATATACTTCTTGTAATTTTTTGTATTAATGACCTGGTCCTGAATCGCTATCATGAATCCCTCGGTTTCAGGGAATAGATAACCACTTGTAAGCCATCTGTTCGAAGCTTGTGAGTCTATGTGTGTTTGATCTAAGTCTTGTGGGTGACGTCCATGTAATATTTTACTTTTCCATTTGTTGATTTTTTCTTTAAGAAAATGTATTGTGTTATTATTATTCTGACCGATACTAAGTGATTCTGATAAATTTAATGGGGTAAATTTACTATCATTGACAATAATAGCTTGGTGTATATTACTGGTCTTTGCTTTATTTTGGAAAAAGTCTCTTAAGTTATATAGCTGTTTTTTCCATAGGTTACTTAAATTTATAAGTCCTCTACCTCCACTGATTCTTTTAATACATATCCTTTCTATTGCTGATTTTGGGTGCAAATACTTGTTTTTAGTTAATACTGTGCGTGTTTTAATTTCGAGGCTATGTAAATCCGTTTTAGTCCATTTAACTATTCCAAATGAATAGGTCAGTATAGGAATGGCGTATGTATTTATGGCTTTTATTAACCTTTTCGATGTTAGTTGGGTTTTGCATATTGTGTTAAGTCTGTTTTTATATTCTTCGCAAAGAGTTTTCTTTAAAGTTGAGTGTTCTAGTTGTTTTGACTGCTGGTATCCTAAATATTTGTATACCTCATCTGACTCCATGGCGGATATACTTTCTCCGGTTTGTAACATACAATCTCCATTTTGGATTTTACCTTTTTTAATATTTAAAATTCTGCATTTTTCTAAACCAAATGTCATATTAATATCTCTACTAAAATTATGTGTAGTATCTATGAGAACTTTCATGTCTTTTGCGGTTGTTGTATAAAGTTTTATATCATCCATGTATATCAGATGGGCTATTTTTGTTTCAGTGTTGTTGTGCTTTAAGCGGTATCCAACTTTATGCTTATTTATTATATGTGATAATGGGTTAAGAGCTAGACAAAACCATAAAGGGCTCAAGGAGTCCCCTTGATAGATACCTTTCTTTATGTAGATATCTCTGGACATAACTGTAGTATCGGTATGGCGTAAGAATAAATTAGTTTGCCAGAATGACATGATATTTTTCAAAAAATTTATGAGGCACGGGTTAATTTTATATATTTTCAGAACTCTTAGTAGCCAAGTGTGTGGCACACTGTCAAATGCTTTACGGTAATCTATATATGTACAATGCAAATTTCGTTTCATTTTATTGGCATGCTTGTGTATTGTAGAGTCTATTATTAATTGCTCTTTACACCCCATGTGGTTTCGTCTGCAGCCCTTTTGTTCTTCGGATATTATATTATGTGTTTCTATGTGTAAATTAATTTTGTTTGTGATAATTGCTGTTAAGATTTTATAGATTGTTGGTAGGCATGTGATGGGGCGATATTGAGACGGATCGTTGCTTTGTTTACCTTTTGGGATCATGTATGTGATTCCTTTAGCTATGAATGGAGGAATTGGCTGTTTTTTCGTTATAATATCTGTAAAAGATTTAGCTAAAGGTTTGTGTAAGGTGTGTAGTTGCTTATACCAGAAGTTATGCACTTTGTCAATGCCCGGTGTTTTCCAGTTATGAAGTTTAGTGACTATAGTTTTTATGTCGTTAGCATCTACTCGGTGAAATTCCATTTCATTTATCTCTTTCCATTTGTCCTCTTCTTCTCTAATCCATGGCGCTTCTTCATTATGTGTAGTTTCATTTTCCCATATATGTGACCAAAATTCTTCGAGCTGTGTTTTCGATATGCTTTCTGCGCCACTATAATTTTTATCTATGCCTAACTTCATTTGTCTGTAGAAAATTTTTTCATTGGTACAAAATAATCTATTCTGTTGTTTTCTTTGTAGTGATTTTTTGTATCTAGCTAATCTGTGTGATTTTAGTGTCAATTTTTGCTTTAGTGTATCTAGGTGTTCCTCTGGTTTTTTATTGTTTTGTTCATGTACAGTGTGTATTTTGTTATTTTTAAATATACGTCCTACATTTCTTATCACTTTATTTGATCTATTACCGCTAATGTATTGTGTGAGCCTACCTATGTCTGCTCTTAATTTAGATATATCTTGTTGCAATCTTATCTGCCAGAAAGGTTCTTTTTGTATTTGTTTTGTGGTATTACAATTTTCTTTATATATTTTATATCCTAATTCTTCCGAAATAACTGTTGCAGTGCAGTATATTAAAGTATGTATATCACAAAGAAGTATATCTTTAGTTAGAAATCGGTCCAGTATGTTATCATTAAATATGTTTATAAAATCTGTAAGCCGTTTACTATAGTTTAGTTTCGGTAATTTTGGTCTCATGGCCGGTTCTATAGCTGCGTAAAATAATATTTTTGTTTTTAATTTATCCTCTATCTTGCTGATTAGTATGTCTTCGTGTATCTCATAATCTCCTACTTGTACTTCTGATTCTAGGATAATGTCATATGTGTTAGATGTTTGAGTGTGAGAGGTTGAAATGGATTGATTGAGGACGTTATTTGTTGGCGTAAAACGTGTATTTGTTTCATTATGAGATAATGTGTGTTGGATATTTTCTTCGCATGGGTTTGTCATTGCCTGTCTAACTTCTTCTTTAATGTGGTTTAACATATTCTCGGTAAGATACCTCTTTTTCACTATCATTCGTCTTTGATCTGAAACTCTTTGCTCTGTTACATTAATGTTCGGGTATTGTTGAGTAAATAATGCATGCAGTGTTTTTCTGTAGCAAGTCATATCAGTTTCTAATTTTGTGATGAAGTAGTAAGTACGCATTATAAAAATATTAACATCTTGTGACCATTTCATGCGTACTCTAGGTTTTCCTAACTTAGTGGACGCAGGTAAAAAGGAATTGACCTCCTGCGCAACACTTAAAGTAGGAGTAACTATTTCTCTTGAGATGACAGACGACGGCGATGTAGGTATATATGAGGCTGTCGATGGGCTAAAAGGTTCTGTTATTGAGGATGATTCGTGATGTTGATGATGGTCTGCAACAGCTTGGAGCTGGGCAGAAGTTGATGTTTGCGATACGGCGTCCCCCCCAGAATACGTGAGACAGCTCAAGCTTGGGAGCTCGAGACGGGATTCTCCATCGTGGTTCACTCCGGTACCCGCCTGGGGTAGTTGATATCCGCTTCTTAGTAGCATCGCATTGTGTTTACTATAGCTTCGTTGGTCTTTAGTAAGTAACTAGCTAAAAGCTGCTAAAGTCCGCCCCCCACGTGGCCACAGATGTTCGGACCGGACGTGAAGTTAGATTTATGAGGGGCTTATTATTATTATTATTATTATTATTATTTTTATTCTGTTATTTATCTCGGTTAACCGGTACTTTAACACTAATGGCACGGACCTAAGCCAAGTGGTCATTAGTGGAACTAGGGCCTAATTGAGATTGAGAGGTATTTATTGCTGATGATATATAATTATGTAACTGTGCATTATTTGAATCAATCTGTAGGAATTTCCTAACTATTCTGCATGTATTCAATATTGCTGCTTTTTGCATGAGCTGGTAAGTATTTGTTGGTAAGTTAAGTGTAGTTAGGGATTGGTGTAGTTGTATGGGTATAACACCTGTAGTGGAGAGAACAATTGGAACTATTGTGACGCTCTGTAGGTGCCATAGACGTATAATTTCGTCCTTAAGATCAATATATTTTGTTAGTTTTTCGGCTATTGTTGTCTGTAGATTGTGTGTGTTTGGTACAGCTATATCTATTAAGTATCCTGTTTTAGTGATTTTATTTATTAGTGTAATATCAGGTCTATTGTAATGAACTGTCCGATCAGTAAGAATGGCTCGGTCAAAATATAATTTTGTTATGGAGTTCTCTAGTACTGTTTCAGGTTTATATTTATAGTAAGGAATAATAGTGTGAATGAATTTATACTGATGTGCAAGTTTTTGGTGTATGATATTCGCTATTTGGTCATGTCTGTGCTTGTAATCAGTCTGAACTATCGACTTACATGCTCCTGTAATATGCTGTATGGTTTCCGGTGAACTATTACATTTTCTGCAATTATCATTGTTCAGATTTTTAATAATGTGTTTCCGATAATTTCTGGTTTCAATAACCTGATCTTGGATGGCGATCATGAAACCTTCAGTTTCAGGGAAGAGGTCGCCTCTCTTTATTATTATTATTATTATTATATGCTATTCTATTCTATTCTATATTAGATTTGTCGGTACATCGATGAATGTATACGGCTCAAGACGCAATTATTACCATAGTCTCTACGCGTTTGTGTTGTGACGAGTGCCCGACTAGCTCTATCTCTCTTACTCTCATGCAAAGGATGCGGAAAGAAGTTGATGAATCCTGGCGAATCTAATTAGGACAATCGATTTTTTTTAATCGTATTATTACATCCGACCACTGAACTCAAGTCACCTGCGGGTGGGTTACGGACGTGTGCGCTTACGTCCCTCTGTCGCCCCGGACGGAACGGACGAGGAGAGCGCCGACCATAACCCACCTCCAAAAAACCAAGCCCAAAAAAAAAATTAAAAAACGCGGCTTATTGCATTATCATCGGTCTCTGACAGGTGTGCGAAGTTTAAATAAAATCGAATCGTTCAAAGTAGGAGAAAATCGAGCTCAAGGAGTTTGATTACAAGCATACATATAGGTGAAACTATTAAAAGCGTGTTAAAAATAACGAAGTTCTGTGCTTACATCGTTTAATCCTTTCTAACGGCACCCATTTGAAAAGAAGAAGTAGAATATTGTTTTCCATATCCGTCAGCACACGGAATATACATTATTTATTTATTTATATTTGTAGTATACACATTTTATTCTGAATTACCTTTTATCAAACTGCTAAACAGTTTGTCGACAGTGTTCTCAAGGTTACGGTAACATACATGGTTACATTATTCATAGTTACATCAATAACCTATATAAATATAGGTACAGGATACCCATATCTAAATCATATTTAAACATGCAATTTATCTTATGTATTGATATAATTATATAATAAATTTAAAAAAAAGAGCGTGTGTACAAAGTACGCATGGCAGAAGTGAAACTGCTTTATCCTTTATCTCTTATCCTTTTCCTTTATCTTTTATCATCCTTTATCTCATTCTCTTGTCGGCTGAATCCTATACATTTACGTGTTTATGTCGCTATGGACTTGCTTTTCCGTTTTATCGAGTTTCAAATCACAACGATTCTAAAGAAGTTTCACTTCAAAAAACTATTATATGTATATTAAAAAAAGAAACACCAAAAACAAAACATCCATTCATAAATAAGTTTATTTATACATTTAAAAATCATTAAAATTTTATAATACAGACCTAACTTTTCAGCTGTGATATCTTCCACGTAAGTATCTCGGATATACTTTTGATCTTCAAGTATTTTATTGGCCATGGCTATAAAACCATAGCATAGCCTAATTATATATTAAATACTTCGTACTTTTCATAGAAATAGTATTGTATTTTTTATAAAATTCTATCGTTGCTTTCATCTATAGCGTATTAAATGCCAGTGGCGTATTTATAGTTTTATTATGGGTCTATAATGTTTTCAATACCTCTACAAGCTAATAGAAATTATTTATTTTTATTAAAAGAAATAATTAGAGAACTTGTAGCTAGTTTTTTTCGGCTAACGACACGACTAAAGCTGCTTTAGTTCGTTCTAAACAGTCTGTTATAAAGTACCTATCAATAAATATGGTACTGATAATATTCACTATAATTGCACTAATACTGTGAAAGTTAATATTTACGACGAACTATCACTAAACTTCGTCATTTATAGGAATATATAATTTTTTTTGACGAAAATTTCATGTTTAAATACTTCTTATACCTTATGCTTAAAGCATTGAACTTCTTAAACTAATGATTTTATTTGTAATCCATGTATGTTTTTTTAATACGTGTATGTTTTTTTTATAAATTTGATATCAAAGTCCTAAGTACCTATCCTGTCTTTTGATTTGACACTCCGACCTTTAAAAACAAAATACGCCTACGGCAGTAGAGCTTTGATGCAGATAGAAATTAGCAGAATTTTCAAAGTATTATAATAACAATACGTTTAAAGGGAATCAAAAATATATTCTCAGCTGAGCATAGTTAGAAAATTTAGCGTTAGAAAATGTTATTTCATTAGTATTGTTTAAACCACATATACATATGGTACTATTGGTAGTAAAGGTACTATTGGTAATAAATACTTACTTTCATTTCACCATTCATAAATGCGTGAGCTTATTTAAATTATTTAATACATAAGGGTTGCTTATTTGATGTAATCAAATTGGCAACATTTATACACTGTCAGGATAATATTAGCAAAACTTACTCACTGATTAAGTAGAGATTCTATGCTAAAAAGATGTATAACTGCAATTGCCAAACCATTTCTTCCCATAATTATAAATAAAGTAATTTAATTTTATGTATCTGTGCATTATTAACTCATTAGTTATTTAAAAATTTGAAGAAAGGAGATGTAATTATTATTTTGTTTGTTTTTTTTTTAGAATATGAGTGGGTACGGTGGTGGAGCCATGTGCGACACAGACTCATTATCGCGGCGTCTACGCGATGCGGAACGTGCGCGGGCTGACGCCGAACGTTCACATGCGGACGCACTCGCACAACTCCGATCCGCGCAGCGCTCACCCATCGACGCGCACAATGTCGAACAGCTGCAGTCCAGGGCCAGGGAACTTGAGAAAAAGGTGATGAGAAAACCAGATGTCAATTTTAATAACTAGTACTTACACAAAAGTTCAAGAACATCAAGCATATAAAGTTTATAAAAATAGCAAAACGTCTTTCAAATCATATTTTTCTTAATAAAAAATCTCTAAAATCTTTAATATAGTTGTGTTTAATATATCCTTATTCATATTATGCATATGAGCTGCTGCAGTTATGATCGTCGTTGAATGTAATAATTGAAATTTTAACAGGCGGCGTTAGAGACAGTTCGTTGCGAAGAACTGCAACTTGAACTGTCTGCTGCTCTGCGAGCTCGAGGTGCGTCCGGCGGTGGCACCACATGGTCCACGCAGGCTGCGCAGCCTGCATCTGAGATCGAGCGCATCATGGCTAAGATTGAGCAGGACAACCGTATTCTCGCTGAACTAGAGCACCCTCGCTCCACCACGCATGGTAATATGCCCATTAACAGGAGCAGGCACGGATATTACGCCGACCGGAATATTTCAGACATCACTGGTTTCGCAGGTATTCAATCTAGCGGATCCAACCAGGCTTTAGGAGAGTTCCACTCTCCGACGCCCTCACCGCTGCCGCATTCGTACACGAGCACGGCTGGCCACGTTGCGATCTGCCAGAGCAACACTATGCCGACTCTATCCTCGCTACATGCAACCGGACAGTTTACTGCGCCCAGCTCTAACTCAGTAGCGTATTCCATAAGCGCACATAATCCTACCTCATATGCCAACCCCGTTGCATCTTATTCTACAAGTTCATATGGCCTTTCGAACACTCATCAAGTTACGTTCACCAATCCAGTTACTGCTCCGCTTGCAAATAATATCGGACAGTTATCTAATACCTTATCTGGTCTTCAAAGCAATCTACAAAATATCGGTAGCAATATGGTATCTGGAAATATTCCGTCTATGAATCTGAGTGGAGGACTCAGTGGGCCCGGAATGACAGCAACCATTGCGGGAACTGGACTCAGTGGGTGCTTGAACAACCCTCAAACTAGTTTATCAGGAGGATTAACGAGCACTCTTGGAGGAATACAATCAACTCTGACCAGCGGGCTAACTAATGCTCTTTCGAATTTGACTGGCACTCAATTAGGAGGTCTAAGCACTAGTTTAACTGGCACAAGTGCCTATGGAACGGGAACAGGCACATATACAAATCCACTACTATCCAGCGGTCTTGGAGCGAATCCTATGAACATAAAGCTGAAACCTTTAGAAGAAATGGATCTCGGCATCGGTAGATATCCAGCAACAAATTCAGGCGTAGGTCGGGTAGCAACCCCAGTCACGCCGCATCAGCCATCGTGGAGTTTAGGATTAGATAGCCAATTTGGAACTGATAGACTAGGAGGTTTAGACACTAGTTACAGTCACGATCGGAACTCAAGAGCTCTGTCGAGAATTATGCCTAACTCTGGATTGGATATTGACGGTTAGTGAATTCAATTGTATATAATAATTTTATGAGACAAGTATTTCTTTAAAGATGTAAATATTTCAGGTCGTAATTCGCACTATATGAACGGCGGAGCACCGCAGGAAGGTCAAGTCGACATGTTGGATATACCAGGCAAAGGCCGCTGTTGTGTTTATATTGCTCGTTTCTCTTATGAACCTCCTGAGTAAGTATAAAAATGAAGAAGGAGATAAATGATTATATAAAGTTATAATGTATATTATTAATGTTAGTGGCATTTACAGCATTGATAGTGCAGATGGGGAATTGTGCATCTGTGCTGGCGACTATTTGTTAGTTTGGGGTCCACCTGACCCTAATGTTGCAATGCTTGATGCTGAATTATTGGATGGACGCCGAGGATTAGTGCCTGCAAATTTTGTGCAAAGATTGGTTGGGGATGACCTATTGGAGTTCCATCAGGTAAATGTTAGAGTACGTACCAAAATTCATTATTCTGGGAGGGACGTGAATTAAGATATAACTTGCTAAGCAACTCTAAAATCTCTATAAATATGTTTTGCTTTTAAATATCAAAAACATTCCAACAAAATTAGTACCAATTTAAATATCTTGCTAACAAAATATTAAATTATATCACTTACTTTTCTTATATATATTTTTACTCTACAGGCTGTGGTAGCAACTTTAAGAGATGCTGATGAATCTGCCACTACTGCAGTAAGTGAAATGTCATTGAATCGTGATGTAGCTCGACTGAGTGAAGTGGCTGAGTTGAGTGAAGGTCCTGAAGACGATGACAATGGTAAGCACTCAAACAATTGCCATAAAAATGACTAGCACAAAATCACTTCAATGTAGTATAGTTTTCCACTAATATATGAACTATAAGCAAAATTAAGTAATTCTTTTAACATATTATTTATTATGAATATACTCAAGTTTAAAATACATTATACCTACATATATATAGCTTGCAGTAATAAGCAAGTATTTCTTGCAATAGTCATTCAATTAATTTTTAATCTTGCATGCCTAACCCAAACGCATCAAGCATTCCTTGATCTGTCACCAAATCATGATGCTTTGCATTAATGATTATTAACTAACAGTTGCACTATCGACCTGGGACGGTTATGGTTAGTTAAAGATCATATATCTAGATATAGTTCTATAGATGAACCTTTAAATCTCCACCTCTCCCCATCTCCTGGACTTCGCTGCACGCTTCTTCGTATAACTCACGCACCTCGCCTGCCTGGCTGCATTCTTCGTGATCTGCCCTTGGACCTGAACAGCCGAGCTGTTTTTCTCGTCACTAGTGCCAGCACCGCGGCAGCTTACGTTGGAGAGGCAGCTCAACAAATCAGTGCTCATCGGCTGGACTGCACCCGAAGGCATCCAGCAGGCCAACATCGAGAGCTATCACGTATATGTTGATGGCGTACTGAAGACCACGGTAAAAGCGACAGAACGCACACGAGCTTTGGTGGAGGGCGTGGACGCTAATCGGGTGAGTTAGTTTTATATATTTATTAGCCGCTTACTATATGTTATTTTAGATTCACTTCAATATATTGTTAATGAGCACCGATTCATTTAGTTTGACAATGCCCTATAGTTTCTGCCTTTTCATTTCGTAACGTGTACTTTATTATATAATTCTATATATATTTATTTCTCCAAAGCCACATCGTATCAGCGTGCGATCAGTGACTGTGACACGACGTACATCGAGAGATGCAGCTTGTACAATGGTTATTGGGCGAGACACAGCCAACATGGGTCCAACTTGTGTCAGGGCCAGTGGAGTAACTTGCTCCCAGGCAGTTATTTCTTGGCTTCCAGCCAACTCTAATCACCAGCATGTTGTCTGTGTTAATAATGTGGAGGTAAATGTTTCCACTATTAAATATTTTAATATCTTGAAGACATACAGGTAATTGAATAACTTTTTATTTCAGGTGCGAACAGTAAAGCCGGGTGTATACCGTCACACAATCACAGGCTTGTCTCCTAGTACTCAATATAGGGTAACCGTGCGGGCTAAGCACTTAAGAGCTGGTCCTCCATCAGGAATACCTATTGAAGAAGCTCCCGGAGCTTATACGGATTTTAGAACTCTGCCCAAGGGCTTGCCAGATCCACCAAACGAAATCATGGTACGTGTAAAGCTAAAATTCAACGATCAGCATGACGTGAATTGAGCATGCTTTTTGGATCCAAACTTCTACATTTTACACTCACATTCCTTGCTCGCTGTTGTAATAAATGTACTTAATCGGGATACAAATAAATAATACATTCACACAGAGGATAGTGGAAAACGAGTCAGTAATTACAAAGGCGTTAATAGCACGCACAAGGTAGCTTTCTAATGCTCTATAATATGTGTGATAATTCAATAATACTAATCACAAAGACCGACTGATACACATATATATTCCTTTCAAATAATTCACAACCTCAAAGCACACAGCACGTCTCGAGGAAGTCGCGTCAATCGCAACCATAAATCCAGCTCCTGAAAAAATTATTTATTTCATATTACTAACGCTCACCTCGTTGTTAGCTTAGTTACCCTCGTCTGTGATGTCGGCCTCTCCCTCGATGTGGCTTAGTTTGATGTTGGCCCATATGTTATGAAATTGGAAACCCAATTGGCTTGCTCACGTTTGTTCGGCTGGATTGTTGGTGGTGATTGGTGCGGTGTCGCAGGTGGAGGCGGGACCCCAGGATGGCACCCTGTTGGTGACTTGGCAGCCAGTACTACGTCCACCTGCCTCGGGCCCAGTCACTGGTTACGCAGTATACGCCGATGGCAAGAAAGTGACTGACGTGGATTCTCCAACTGGTGACCACGCTCTCATCGATATTGGCAAACTGATCGGCCTCAATCCTAAATGTGTCACCGTAAGTATAGCTATATGGAGCTTGATTTGGCTATGTGAACGCTGTGTTAGCAATTTAATTTTTGTTACTAACGTCGTAACATGGCATAATGTAGATTTTAATGGTTTATAATGATGGCGTTGTGTAATTGTAATGTATAATATTTTTTTTTACAGGTACGTACAAAATCACGAGACAGTCAATCTAGTGATAGTGCTCCCACGCCGATACCACCAGCAGTACTACGTGGGGTAGTCTCGCGAATGCCCCGTGGACCCATGCCAGGACCTAACCAACCAGGTCCACCTGTATATAGAGGCCCTGGCATTCAACGGCCGCAACCTTATCAACAACAACAGCAAGTGATAGAACATGATGAAAATCTTTCCGATAAAGAGATATTTCCATCAAGTGGCAATCGTCATGACCCCGCTCACACTGCTCAGGTGACCAAACATTTGATATATCATCCTTTTAAACTTGACCCCTTTAAAAATTTATAGTTATACCATCTGTAGCTGGGTCTGAATAAAATTTTTGGCAATTTCGGCACAACACTTCAATAAATCCTTGTGCCGAAATTGTCTTCAGAAAACGACTGACTCAGTTTTCTTCTGTATCATTACAAATCATTATGTATTTTTTCTTATGCTATCTCAATTGAGATTGAAAACTCTGATCAATTTTAATCATAAATGTTGATCGCCATAGCACTATATATTTCGTTTGCGAATCTATGTTGTACAATTTGTGTATTCTATCAATTTTTTTTTTGCCGTTTTTACGTTTAACATGTTGGATTCAGTATTTAATATGAGCTTCCTATTTTTTATTTTATCTCTGATAATTTTTTCATCTGTGTCTATTTAGCTATCATTATAATAATCAATGTCATATGCTCTCTTCTTACGTTACAAACTACCTGTAATAACGTTCAGAGTTATACTTTAAGTATGTTTCAGAAGCAATGTATTTAATATATTCTCTATAAATACAGACAGTTTGTTACGTGATATCGGTGTTGCAAACTGCACTCTTTATACTATTTCCTGTGGTTCTGTCGCTGGCATCTTCTAAATGTCCAGTATTTAGTTCTCTGCCGAAGGTATCACGACCATCGCGCCATTGATTCTAGCTATGCACTCGGCTCGATCGTTCAAAATTAAATGCATACTGCTTGCGACTAGATCCGTAGTCTCTAGTGCTATTGGCCGATACCCGACAACGCACGACACCTTACAGATACAACTTAGAACAAATAAAGAGCCTGTACTTTGTGACACAGACAATACCGCCCATGAGTTGTGATCATGCCACTTAGTATAACCTAACCTCGCTCTCTCACATAACTGTTATACACCTTTCCATAGCCCACGAGTGGATTCGGCACAGGCCTCCTAAAGAGTATATTCGACAAAATAACCCCTTCGGTAAGGAATTTTAACACGTCTTTTCATATTTATCATTATTTGTTTCATTCAAATTTTTTACACACGATTGATTTTATTTAGTGTTCTATAAATTTTTTATTTAGTTTTTGAGAGCGTTATTTTCTGTTATTAGTTTCGTATAATATTTTTATTTTTTATTATTTGTATGTTTTATTTAACACAGTGTGCCCGTATATAAAAATAGTGTCAATATCTAATATTGTAGCCATATAATCAGCATATGAAGACAATATTTACTTTGAGTATGCTTTTATATTTATCTGAAAGTAGAGAAAACTAATTTGTAGTAAAAAGTATAATTAGATAAGTGCATATCTATATGATTTATAAAGAAAACTAGGACATATAAATTAAAAGTTCTTTTAGAAGCTATATTTATGAAGATAGATAGCGATTCTCTTACAGATAAAGCAATAGTTTGTCTAACATGGGTTCGTATTGTTTATTAAAACCACCAAAAACATACTTAGGTGTGGTTACTCTTAATTTATCATGACTATTCACAACTCATAACATAAAAACATCACTCATAAACACAACACACGTCATTCTATTAAGCGGAAAAAGAGAAAATTGGCAGTAGCCAGTGCAGTCACAGAAAGTAAAAGCCGAATGCTTCTAAGGCAGTGAACTTCTATCTTTCCACTTCAGCTTCCCTATACAGGCTTCACTTGCTCTAAATGCCTGATAAACAATACCTAAGAAAACATCTTAAACATTACTTTATCACTAATCTAAAGACTGCTTCCGTTTATCCGCTTCATAATTTCACCGTATATTAATTAATGTGTACTCAAAACGCTTCAATGATTAAATCAATTGCATCACAATGTACCGATATTATATATGGAGCAAAATCACGTCCATCATTGAAAAAGTACATACCGTCATCAACATCGCTCATGTCAGCACAACCATTAACTCATAAAATTTTGTCTCGTTTAAAAACAAATATGTAATGTGCTAAAATATTGAATGACCGTATGGTATTAGCAATCGGGGATACCAGCCATCGAAATCACTAAAGAGGGTGCGGCGGAGCTGGGTAGCGAGGATGAGGAAGCGTCGCGTCGCCGTCCACAGGTCTGCGATCTCCCTAAGCTGTCATCGATGTGCTCTCCATGTGCTAGCACTTTTCACTATTGCTCTCTTTCTCTCAATTCTATACGAGCTCGCAGTCACGAGTTTCCACTTCTCGGTGTTTCTGTACTGTCATCTTCACTGTAACGTCCTTGATGTCCACACACTTAACACGAAGCCGCGACCTACATATCCAGCCCCAACACTCGAGTCCAACGGGTAAACAAACGACAACAGGCCCCCCCACAGAGCACTCGAAACAGAACCAACACCGGAGCATGAATGCGCGTGTTTGTATGACTGTTCCTGCATGCTGTCTTGGCTTCGACGCGTACACAAACTCCTATCACACATGTCCCACACCTCAGTGTCTCTATTTTAATTAATAAGGTAAAAGAAAAAAGATAAGGGGACAACGGTAAATCAAGCAATTCAAATATTTGAAACTCAGTTTATTTAGTTAAACTTCTGACAAGCACATTTGGAAACGTCTGTTTAAGATTCTGCTATGAATGATGTGATTCAAAATGTAAGCGCTGCACGCTAGCTTTCGTTGTGCATGGGGGTTGACTAGAGCTACAACGGAATGAATTGTTTTATCTTATCATCTGAGGAGAAGGTAATATTATTATCGCTTTGAAACGCAACGCCAATGAAGATAATGGCTATAAGCTTATCTGTTGCTGTTGGCTTTGTAATGGAAAATCTAACCTTATTAATGTGTTGGTTCGTACGGACGTCAGCAGCAACCGTCCCAAGCAGCGGCAGCATCGCAGCAGCCATCGGGTCAGCAGTACCCGAATACACCAGCCTACCATGGCACGCAGCAACCCCCATATCCACAAGCCGGCCAGTTCCCAAGTAACACGCCGGCAGCCTACCCCGGCGCGCCGCAGCACTATCAGAACCCGCCACCGAGGAACCACCACGAACGCGGCCGCCCTCCTAACCCTCATCAAGTAGTAAGTATTATCAGTTTATATTGGTCTTGCCCTTGGAGACATTAAATTACAGCAATTCAAAACGGTTTTCCAGAAAGAGGTCAGACAGTAAATTAAATTCGTCTGGACAGCATCCGGGAAATTTAAGACAGTCTTCTCATTTAATATCCCTCAGGGTTTATAAACGCGGTCAATTTACATGACCAGCGATGAGTTATGACATGAAAACGGGATCCCTAAATGTCGGCCTCATAATTAGGCTCTATGTCTCTTGCTATGGGACGGATTATACTCGGGATTTTTCTGTGAGATAGGAGGATCTGAAATATAGTATTCCGTAGAATAACGGGTAACACGAAGAATTAGCACGCTGAAGTGGCAATGATAAGGCCACATTACTCGACGAATGGAGAACTACTGGAGAAGAAAGGTCCTCCCATAGAAAGTAAGGGCGGAAGGCATATTGTTAAGAATATAAAAGTTGTAAAAATCGACTAAGGAGTTATTAGTACAATTAGAAGGAATACTCTCCAGGAAAACTTAAATTACCATTGCAAATGCTAAGCAACCTGCTAAGGATCAGTAAGGCATTATGCTTCTTTAGAGACTTTTACGTTCGTGGTCAGTGGATGTTGATAGATGTAGCGGTATATATAAATGACGACACGACGATTTATTAATAACAGGTTGAGAGCCCTCAGCGCTCACCCACCAGTCCGGGTAAAGTTGTCACAGCCATCTGAGGCTAACAACTAAGTGACACACAAAAAAAAAAAAGATTTATTAATTAGTCTGGGTCGAGTCGCGAATCAATAAACACGTGAAACTGCTCTGTCGTTTCTCTATATATATATCACCCGACGGAACACGTTAATACCTTACCAACACCCAGACTCAACAGATGGATAAAACTGCTCATTTAATTTGGGTGAGATATATACCTTCCTTAGGTGTCCGTCTATAGTCAAAATATTGAATTAATAGATCATGTA
Organism: Lymantria dispar; assembly: GCA_032191425.1. Lineage (NCBI taxonomy): Eukaryota > Metazoa > Arthropoda > Insecta > Lepidoptera > Erebidae > Lymantria > Lymantria dispar. The sequence continues at coordinate 8,519,989 of CM063460.1, read as the reverse complement.
ACTATACAGCAACAGGGTCAGCAGGGCGGCAGCATGCAGTATAACACCCGCGGGGCTCCCCCTCAGGGGCCTCGAGGACCTCCACCGAGCGCCAGGCACGCGCAGCAGCACCCTCAGTCCAAGAAAAGCCGTTATTTCATCGCCTTATTCGACTACGATCCCACCACCATGAGTCCAAACCCTGAAAGTTGTGATGAAGAACTTCCTTTCAGTGAAGGAGACACAATCAAAGTAAGTTTTCTTATTTCAGTAACAATATCGAAATCAATTACCGTCATCGTCATCGCAGTCCACATACGTCCCCCTATTGGGCTCGGGCCTCCTCCATAATGGGAGGGAATTTGACCTACTACACCATGCTGGTCAGCCATGTTGGTATAGGGTTTCGTTTCGAGTTATCCTTCTCTTGCATAGATGTTATGTCACCCAAACAGAGCCAATTAGGCGTGCTACTAATAGTACTTATTCCTTGACTTCGGTCAACACTTTGTCTAACCTGGGAATAGATACTTCAATTAATTCACTCTCCGTATGGTGGAGGAGTAAGATCTCAATTCAGCATGGTCTTTCTTGCCCGTAGGTGTCGTAAAAGACGATTAAGTGGTATAATATGGAGATAACATTTACGCAAGAAAAGTAAAGCTTGAAATAAAAAAGTGATCCGTCGCTCACGACATCTGGCAGATGTGAAACATCGAAATTATTTTGTACAAGTATATATATGCATAATAGAACAGATTACGACCGGAACTAATATGGTATAAAGTATTAATAAAATATAACATTTTTTTGAAAGATGATGATGATGACGTAGAAAATGATGATTTATTTTTATTCAATAAACATTTATTTTCTTTAGTATACACTATAGTGTATCTGTATTTCTTATAAGAAATAATTTATTTTGAGCTCACTAGATGGCGCTGTACATATTTCTTTTTTATTATAAATATACAAGCGTGGCGTTAACGCCACGTCAACGATCAGGTTCACCTCGCGCCTATAGATGTTTGACATCAAAACCCTATATTAAAACGTTCTGACCAACGTGGTAAATAAATTGTCTTCTTATTTCTTAAAAGGGCCAGTAGTGCTATGTATAAGAGTTGAAATGATGATGACGTGTGTTAGACTAATAAGGCAATTATACTATCTATAACAATATAACAATATTTTGTTGGAACAGGTATGGGGTGATAAAGATGCCGATGGATTTTATTGGGGTGAATGTAGGGGCCGTAGAGGCTACGTACCTCACAACATGGTTATGGAAGTGTCAGAACAAGAGGCTGCTGGTCAAGCAGCAAAGCGAGAACGTTGGGCGGACGCTTATGCCAACCAACCAGTAAGGCGAATGGTCGCACTTTACGACTATGATCCTCAAGAGTTGAGCCCAAATGTAGACGCCGATGTAAGTATTTCAGCTTTGTTAATATTACATATGTCCCCATTGATGAATGTAGATTTTAATATTTGTCATCGCTCTCTTGTCTTTATCCCAATTTATAAGTGATCGACCCATCTTCTACCTCTAATATAAGTCAAAGACGAGTAGAAGATGCTGTTAGGGCTTTAGTTAAGTTTTTTAGACCGCCTGTTTGCCCATTAGCAGCCCTTCTTGGTAATGTAATCTTTGACCAAACCCATACCTAACTGAGATTGGCCAATATTGGTGTAGAGCTCACAGTTGTCAATGTTGACAATATGAGTATTTGTAATAAATTTGTAATTTGTAGGTAGCCGCCATAATATAGCATAACTTTATATATGACTTATATTGGAATTCGAGGTCAATTATATAAACAAGACTATCTCCAATTGAAAATATTAATTCTAATATCTAAAGTTTTTAGACAAGTTTAAAATAAAAAGCACTATTTTCACTATTATACTATTTCACTATTATAAATGATAGAAAAACTACAACGTAGAAATAAAATAGACGGTTATTTTTTTAAATAGCCATATAGCGTATATAACTTTTTTTTCTCAAGTGATATGGTCTATAAATCCTTATAAAATGTAATCTCTGTCATTAATAAAGTGGTTATAAAAATTGCTTAACTGTAAAAAATCATATTATCGAAGGGCTTAAATTTAGCTCCAAAATTAATAACGCATCTAATTTTTTTAAAAATGAACCTGAATTGTTAACGAGAATTTTGACAATATTTTAATTCGATAATGAGAAAAATAAATTATCAAAAGCCAACTTTATTAGGACTCATAATATTAAATACTTACCATATATTTTTCTATGGTAACAATTTTAGTCGTGTATAATTAATTATTAACAATGTTGCTGTGAAATGGCGACTACGAATACAGCCAAACCTTATATTGCTCTTGGATTTCGTAAAAGATCATTAAGAACATTACATGAACCTAAGCCAACTTTGGGTAGGCTAGTAATCTGTATGACAGGACAACCTAGTTCAGATACTAGTCTCCCACAAAGGATAAATTTATCATTAAATTAAAACAAAACATTAGCAATGAGATACCTTCAAAAAAACTCTATGTGATGTCGTTTGATCGAAAATTGCATTTCTAAAAAGGGCTGATCATTAAACTATGCCAAAACTTTTACAATATGTACAATAAAAGAAGAATATATATTGCTTCGATCCCAAGTAATTGAGATAAAAACACGATGATGATCATAGGTAATTATTAACAAATAAAAAATGAAAGCAACTTCCATCTATAAATTCAATTATTAGTATCAATAGATTTTAATTGTTCGACTTACCAAGAATAATGCCATATTCGTTATGTTTGGTAGGCTGATTATCAATCGTAGCTGGTGTGAAATGTGTCCTATCAGTATGCTGATGCCTAATCTTCTATGGATCTTCTAGCCAGTTTTAGGACTCCCAGCCGTATGATGACATATTGAATTCTTAACCCGTCACCACAAGGAAATATATAACCAATTAAACTGTTGATGATTCACCATGCTTTGAAACGTTTACATTTGTCTGTTTTGACGATACATTGCCGACCTCTATTATATCTACTATTACAAATATTTGTATAGAAATTTTGAATATTAATCAATACCACTTGAAATACTGATAATAAACAAATTCCTCTTTGATCTTTAAATTTTATTTCCTTATTCTATCTATCTTTTTCGACATTCTAAATTTTCTTCTCCTTCTGCTAAATTCTTACCCTGTTATTCGAAAAAAACTTTGACGTTGAGAAACATTATATATCTAATTTTCTTTGTAAATAACGAAATATGTATGTGTATTTAACAATAAAAAGCTATGCACAAAGTTTTTATCGATAAAGGGTTACTCTATATTTTTTGTTATAAACTTTTCCAATAGCTACTGTAAATTATGTCAGGGCCGTTATGTCCAGGCGGAGCTGAGCTTCCAAACGGGTCAAATAATCCACGTGTATGGTGAAATGGACGATGATGGGTTCTTCATGGCAGAGATTGATGGGGTCCGCGGCCTAGTACCTAGCAACTTCCTTACTGAGGCCAACGATCAGTACCCGACGGCGGGACAAAGTAGTCAAGGTTTTTACATAGACCATTTTTAAACATTTGTAGCATATGTAGATTTAAAAATAAGATATTAATATATGAATAAGAAGAATATATGAGAAAGAAGATATAAGAATAAGACAAACATTTTAAAAAGGCATTGCAGACAATGAATGTCTTCTTTTAATTTTTGAATCGTAATAGTTACCTAATATTAACACTACGTTTATTTTTAATTGATTTAAAATAGATTCTCATTTATTTGTGGTCAAACGAGTAACATAAAATCTTTTGAATACCAATAAAGACATTTCTTAGCTTTGTTGTTTATATATGTACTCGTACTAGCAACCCGCCTTCGCTTCGCTTCGATTTCATTCGCCTTACCCGCGTATTTTCTGTTCCCGTGGGAATACCGGGATATTATAGCCTATGTTACTCCCTGATATTATAGCTTTCCATTAGTGAAAGATTTTTGAAATCGGTTCGGTGGTTTAAGCGTGAAAGCGTAACAAACAAACAAACTTTCTTTCGATTTTATAATATTTGTAAGGATGTTATTTATATACATATATTTACATATATACCATCTGATGAAGATATTTTAAATTAATATATTCTCGAATAATTATCAGTCTAGACGTAGACAGGTTCTTTTTCAATGAGAAAACTTAACATCATTGTATGAGATATCAAGCGGTATGTTGTAAGCAGGTGTGGGTGGCGTAGCTGCAATGGGAGTAGCAGGTGGAGGGGGACGAGGTGCAGGACGCGGGCGGGGTACACCCGGAGGTGTTTCAACACCGGGAGTGCCCGGCCCGGGTGCACGGGGTCCGCCGCCTCCTCCCCGGGACAACGTTGCACCTGGGCCTCGCAATCATCACCGGAAACCAGGTAAAAATATACGATCTAAAAATCATAACCTACAAAGTTTCCTACCTCTAAAATCCAATTTCCTCTTTGCTCCTTCAACTTTAATACTAAGCTGGGTTGGTCGGCTCGTCGAATTCTATATGCCAAAATCCTCTTTCATTATATCTTATGAATGTTTTACTTAACTACTTGTAGGTTTCTTTTACTGTATAAATAAATTTCCCTTATTAGTCAGACTTTGGTGATTAATATTACGGTTACTACCATGACTTCTGAGTGTTAGCTTTTAAAGAGATTGTCGAGCCGACCCCCCTATTATTAGGTAAGTGCGGTACCGACGCGTATTGGTGCCGCTCACTGAGAGCTTTGAGTGTTTCATGTTTGCACCTTGGACTTGCTATGTGACTACTGAAAGACGCTAGCTATTTCGCTCTGATACCCTCTATCATCTTCCTTGTACACTTGTGATTGCGACGGGACTCGCTCATGCGAGTTTGTGTTATAGTTTTTATGTTCCGTTTTGCCTCAATGTATCCTATTCAATTCCTTTCTTTTCTTTTCTCTAAAGAGTTAATTTTCTGACCTTTATAATTTATTAGGAACTTTAATATCCATTCAATACGCTAGTTGTGCTGTCAGTGTCGGTAAAACGGAAATTTCAAATGCGAGTCCGGTTGCAATCTACGGAGCACAAAGACTCTTGGTGTACACTTTGCTAATTAACACTATCTTGGATTACACAGTCACAAACATCTTACGGAAAGGTCTGATTCAAAACAAAATTGACTTGTCATTTACATTAAATAATATAAATTATGTATTTATGCCAACTCACATAAGTCAAAGGCACGATATGATAAACAATTATCTAAAAGTGATTCTTTACTTTTTTTTCATCTATCCAACTGTCTGTCCTATTGTTATGTTTCGTTTGTCACATGGTATTTAATAGTCATGGCACTTAGTCGGCCACAGCGGGTAGGCTGCTCGTACAAATACACGCAACATAATCTCGCACAGAGCCCACAAGGTGCGCGTGAGGTGTGATCCAAGATTCAAGTGGTTGTCTGTGGTCACTATATATGTTGTGTGTATTGTCTGTTTGCTAGATGCCTGCCCTCTTCCCCCTTCTCAGTTAGACCACAACACATGCGCCAGTAATCCAGAACAGGCGAATTCTCAGGTAAAAATACCGTTTCTAATTGACCCACAAGAATACTTTCAGATATACTATGCAACGATATTAGACTTTTTCTTTCGACTATCACTTCATTACCTTTAGATTTTTTTATTTTCACTGTTTCTTTTTCTTCTTTTATTTCTTTTCTATATTTACCTTACGTTTCATTACTGCGCTCAGTGTACAAACGAGGGCATCTGGTAGTGTGATCGTTCGCGATCACTCAGTCCGCTAACTCAATGCGGACAGACGGTCATGGTTACCATATATATATATATATATATATATGTACACATCATTAGTTATCATTGCATACTGGACCAGATCATACAGAAACTAGTACAAAACTTACACTGGCGTACTTCACTCACATCAGATACCATAAACCCATTCACCATATAATAACTACAATCTCTGAGGCCTGTGAATGTGCTCCCTTACTAAACGATTACATTAACACGTCATCAAAATAAACTAAAAAGGTTATATAATGTGTATATGAGTGTAGAACAATAAAAATAACATAATTGATAATAAATGGTTATTGTAATCGAATAGTGTATTTATTATACAAGCTTTTTGTTGTAGATTTTATAAAGCATGATGAATGTACTGGAATGATGTTATACCTCTTTTGTATCTGAACGTGTTGTTATCCTTATACTAGGTCAATTTATGTGAACTATTCGATACCGTGGTAGAAATCTTGCTTTGTTTATGGCAATGCATGTTCTATATTGCACATATTTATAATATTTAATTGATGTGTACCTATCTATTGTAATTTTCCCTCCATTTGTACAGCATGATATAACGAGTGATATAATACTATGTAAGTTATGATTTTAATATCAATTATCTATGTTACTGATTATTAAACATAAATTTAATTTTATAATTGACTGTTATAAATTTATCGTTCGCTAAAGTTAATATTTTTGATTATATTCAAAATCCAATTATAAATCCTTGTGATGTGATATCTAATTTTTATCTAATTTGTTTATTCATAATCGCCATTATCATTAGATTTATATTTTGAAAGTCAATTAATAATTATCTCTTTTAAGGTTATCAAAGTTCTTGTGAATATATGATTTTAAAAGAGATGAGAGGAGTCATTTGTTTTTTAAATTAGGTGTGAGTAATGAAGGTTGATATATGATAGGCGAGAGTGAGAGGCGCAGCGATCGCTCAGCCAGCGAACACGATCGCGCGCACGAACGTTGGTAACGCGAGCACGCCGGTGCAGTCACCCGGCACTGCGGCCTCCAGTGCAGGCGTTCCCGTACCAACGAGTGGTCCCGCACCGGCGCCTGCCTCTCCAGCACGTCGCGCAGGCCCTGCCGTGGTACCAGCCCCCACATCTCAACCAGTTCCTGCTCAGACTACACCCGCCTCACAACCAAATCTCATGCAGAAATTCTCCGAAATGACTGCGCCCGGCGGAGATATCCTCAGCAAAGGCAAAGAACTCATCTTTATGAAGTTTGGTCTCGGTGGCAAATAATGCCGGCGGGGCGGCACCCGCGCCACCGCGGCTCGGCGCGGGCGCGGCCGCCGGTGGTTGATGGCAGTGATGGCTGGTCGCCGCCCGGCCTCGCTGCGGTTGTGTGTCGTCTAATTCTGCTGCGGCTCCTTATGGAATTCGGCCGGGCTGTATCTAATTTTTTTCTATTTAGGTCGCTCGACGCGCTGGTATGAAAGTACCGAGGATGTTGTATATAGTAAGATTTCAATAAACGCACAGTCTAGTGAATATTCGAGTATTATGCTGTCTCAATAGCATCCACGGTTGAAGTTCAACACCTAAACAACCAGTTATTTGTGTAATCTGATGCTTTATATATCTCGGACTCACGTCCATCTATTATTAGAGGTTAGATTATGATAACGAGTGAATTGTTTAATATTATTGGACCTGCATTATTTCTATATGTAGGTACAAAATCGTAAAATTATAATTATAGTTATTATTACACGATCCTTATGTCATAGAGTTGTTGTGATTTTATATGTTACGTTTACAATCGCTAGCTATTACCTACCTTCAGGGAGTCTAAACTTGATAATGTTTACTTTGGCATAGTACCAATGTAAAAGATAAAAATACTTATATAATCTCTACATCTTATAAAATTTGGTGAAACGAAGTGATGAAAAAATTGTATCAAGTATGCTAATACAACCGTCCCATTGATCAGAAATTGAAAAATCTATTTATTCACATTTTTACTTACCCCCACGCAAAAATCACGATATCATCTAGATAAGATCATTTCCATATAAAACCTTACAAAATGTAAAGTTATTTATTTAAGTTATTCAAATTAATCCAGAAAATTAAATCACATATATCTACGTACCACATCATATTTATTTAAAATGAGTGAATTTTCGTAAATTTAATTGTAGTGCCTGATATATGTCAACACCCATTTAAAATATCCAATGGCTAAAATTTATAAAATTTATATATTAATGGTAATAAGTACATAAGACAAGTGGTATATAAGCGCATTGAATTTGTATGCTTGATTCTTTAACTATTATTGAAATAATAATATTCTGTGATAGTAGACGTGATACCATCTTTATCATTCTTAATATAATATCTACTAAAGAGTACTGCGTCATTTATCACTTAAAATTGAAAATACTAAAGTATCTTAATCATTAGTAAATGTTTGTTTCTTTTAAATGCACATGGTTATTAATTTTATCGTTATGAAAATGTGGAATCAATTGTATTTTTATTTCTATGGATTGTGTTTGTGGGTTGGACCAAACTCAATAATATCCTCCAAACATATTTTTCTAAATGACAGTGATTTATTTGTAATACTTTCACATACCATTTTTATATGGAACTTTAAGAAATTATATATTTCTTGGCTTGTAATTTATGGAGTATTCGTAAACAGTTTCTGCTGCTGTGTCGGAAAATCGACAAAAGACTGCTTGCATGAAATATTTTTACTTTTAGAAATTATATGAAATCCATTATAACTTTATACGCCATTGTGGCGTACCTATGTACTATTATAAATATTATAAAAAACGATAAATACGATAAAATGATCTATTAAATAACCAAAAGACATAACCTAAATTGATATATACCTATACATTTATAAGTATCTATGGGAATGCATTTACATAGCGACTTGAAGGAACTAAATATTATATAAATGTTCTAAAATTGTTGTTGTATATATTGATCGTTAAGGTCGCTTGGAATGTAGGCTACTTCAAGATTGCTCACTTCGTACAAGGGATTCTCTAATAAGTCCTTTATAATGCTTAGTATCTATTCAAAAAACTTCTCATTATCGTGTATTTAAACCTTTTCACGTATAAATTCAGAATTTAACTTGCGATTCCTAGTGTTATCACTCGTAAAATATATAACCTCACGGTTTAGTCCACTACTTCGTATGTATATTAACCAGTTGTATATAATCATGCGTGCGCATTACAATATTTTAGCTAAGCATCGCTACATATCTGCATATTATATGTATAACCCGTAATTTGAAGTTTTTTCTATCATTAAAGAATATTCTAGTGCTATTTCTGACACGGTTCAAAGTTGTTCACTTGTTTATATATATTGTTATAAATCTGTATTCATATCTTTTATCACATGTGTAACTACGTGTATGGTTATTTAAACTTACGGTATAATATAGATTATGTATATTAATCGTGCATTCATGTATGCATAATTAAATATAAAGAGTTGTATATTACTTATATACTAATGAATTATGGCAAAACACTATAATGAATAAAACTCTAACAATGTACCAATCAAATATGCTGAAAAAAATAAATAATACAAATGCCGCTTCTTTATTTATTGTATTTCTATAATACATTTTATGTATAATGAAATAATTGTGCACACTATACAGCCGGCACAGTATACAGTGGCGGCCTTAGGGGGTGGCGAACAGGGCAATCGCCCGGGGCCTCGCGCTTAAAGGGGCCTCGCGCTTAAAGGGGCCTCGCGCTTACAGTGGCCTCACGCAACAGCCCAAGCAAATATAAAAAAAATTAGATTTTAAATTACATTTTTAATTATTAATTATATTTTTCACTTTGTTTTCAATATTATAAAACTTAAATTTTATTTATTTGTACAACTTTAGTATTTTTCATCAAATATGACAAATCCCTAAACCAAACAACCAGGCCTACTTTCGTATCTCATACTTTTCACGGAGGAAAAGGGCCTCGCAAAGACCTGCCGCCCGGGGCCTCGCAAAGACCTGCCGCCCGGGACTCGCAAAGACCTGCCGCCCGGAGCCTCGCAATGGGTAAGGCCGCCGCTAGCTGTATATTCGGGGCATATCTTACAATTGAATTTAAAATTTTTTTAATCGATTGAGCTGAAATATTGCGTACACCTTTAGTTTCAATGAGAATGCATCGTGACGTCATTCTTATCCAATATGGTGGATAGTCTAAGATGGTGAACTAGCTACTTTATGTGTATTTCTATAATATGGGTATCAAATGAAAGGGTTTGCAAAGAAGAATACGAAAATTGAAATCATTTTACTCTAATACCAGTATAGTGGACAGCCTTTTTTTGATAGGCTATGCTCTGAACACACCATGTCTAATCCGCCCGGGGCGACGAATGGATAGCGTGCGACCTCATAACCTACCGTATTCCCTCCCCATCACCTTTAGGCCGACCACTGGTACCGATTCTTTGACATCCGTGGCCAGCCCGGCGGGTTACGCTTTCGAGTGTCGTCCCATTCGACGCCCCGACAACAAGATTGTGTTGCCAGAGCATCTCCTTTACGCGCTCCACCTCTCTGCGGGTGGGGCGGTCTAATCCCCGGCTCGTCCACCCGCGACCTCGGCTAGGGATGATGGATAACCTAAGACTATTTTAATTAACAACATTCTTATATTGAGGGGGACTTTACTAAGATATAAATAACGGACACATATTACATCCAGACTCAGAACAACAATTTGTGAATCACACAAAGTATTGGCCTACGTGGGATTCGAGGCCCAACACTGGAGCGGTAGGTCGGTTTCTTAACCACTACGCCATCTGTGCAGTCAAACACATTGGTAGTAGTAGTAGTTATTTTTGATACACTCTTACGATATGAGAATGAAATGAAATTGCTTATTGATTAGTACCTATGTTACCCGCAGAGAGGCCAGTCGCGTGAGAGCAATGCTCCAGTAACACTGTTCTTTGTTGCATCAACGGGGGACTGTACCCATAAGGTTAGCTCGCCATGCCAATCGCCTAGATCAAGGAATAGGTACCACTGATCAGCCCAATAGTGATGGTCAGGTAATGGTAAAAGTTTTTTTTTTCTAGATGGTACTAATCCCATCGTATACTCCACTTACTCCTGTAAGTCAGGATCCAAAAAAAGTCTTCATAAAATATGATAGCCAGGTTTTATTCTTGGGATGTCTCGAGAAACGCTTTTGAACGTTTGGGACTCACAACAAATTTAAGTATAAGAAACAAACAGGCGGTTGTGTATGGCGGTTTGTGGAATCAAATGGTGTCACAACACATTTGAAAAACATAAAAAGTATATTAACATTACTTTTAAAAGTGTTCCGACGATTTATGTTAATAAAAACAAAATTTGATTTCATAATTTGTATAGTGGTGTGCGTGTGTACGTGTGCACGCATGTAGTATTGTTTACTTCATAATTTTGATGGCTTACGTATGGATACTATTCTTCTATACGTTATTATTCTAAAGCTGCCACCAAGACGATTGAATCTTTACAATCTTTCAGACAAAGCCGTAATGGTTCTTTTATTAAAGACTATATTTTCGGAAAATTAGAAAATATATTTACAAAAAAAAAATGGCGGTACGAAGTTCACCGGGACGGCTAGTATTTCATATTTAAACCTATTGATCTGTCACCTCATTATATAATATGCGATAGATGAGGACATATTATGTATTCTATAGGGTGTTTTTATAGAGGTATATAACTTTGAAATGGAATAAAACAAAGATTATTTTCTAAATTGATATGAAATCTACTTTATTTTAAAGATAATCTTCTGGCATTATAATTTAAATACGACTTCGGGCATATGACCACCACGGCTGGCTCCGACGTAGTCTAATCTGGAGGTCCAATTTCCGATAAATTTTTTCAACATTTGTGGCTGTATATCGGCAATAATGCGGCGAATGTTGTCCACCAAGTGTTCAATCGTTTCAGGCTTATCGGCGTAGACTAGCGACTTCATGCATCCCCACAGGAAATAGCCTAGCGGCCTTAAAACGCACGATCTTGGAGGCCAATCCACGGGTCCGAAACGTGGAACTATGCGGTTACCAAACGTTTCCTTCAATAAACCAATTGTGGCACGAGCTGTGTGACATGTTGCGCCGTCTTGTCGAAACCACAGCTCCTGCACATCACGGCTGTTCAATTGATGAACGAAAAAATCAGTAATCATGGTTCTATAGCGGTCACCATTCACAGTAACGTTCTGATCAGCATCGTTTTTAAAGAAGTACGGACTAATGATCCCCAGCCCATAAAGCACACCAAACAGTAAATTTTTCTGGATGTTACGGTGTGTCAATATACACTTCTGGATTATCATCACTCCAAATAGGACAGTTTTGTTTATTGATGTATCCATTCAAACAAAAGTGAGCTTCATCGCTAAACAAAATTCGCTTATGAAAATCGAGATCAACGGCAATCTTGTTTTGGACCCATTCACCAAATCTACGCCTTGCTAGGTGATCGTGTTGCTTCAATTGTTGCACGCGTTGGATTTTGTAAGCACGAAAACCAAGATATTTCTTCAAGATTTTGATATTTTGGATGGACACAAATCCAATTCCTGTGCACGATGGCGGATGGACTGATACGGGTGTTCCTCTACGCTACGCTCTACAGCAGCAATGACTTCTTCTGTACGCACTGTACTACGTCTTTGTGGATCCGATTATGATTTGTGGATCCGATTATGATTTAGAGTAAACGCGGTGCGGAAACGTGCTATAGTTAATCGAATTAATTGCTCTGATAGACGATAATGTTGACCGTAAAATGGATGTAGTGCGCGATACGTATTTTGAACAGAACCATGATTTTCAAAATAAATTTGCACAATTTGGAAGCGTTGTTCAGGCGTCAGTCTAAGCATATTGAAATGCCATACCAAGGTAAACATACATCACTTGGCAGCTGACAAAATGGCCGCCATTAAAAAAGTTTTGGCAACTTAAAGTTCTATACTTCTATAAAAAAACACCTTGTATATAGGTAGATTGGTATTTTTGCTTTTTGTCATGTAGTCGCATTGCTTCCCGACTAATTATTTAAGATAACAACAGGGGAACATAGAACTCGGCAATTTATGCGGTTGCTTTCCTCTTTTTAAATAGTCAACTATATGCCAGTGTTACCAACGCCCTAAAATATTTATCCCTAAATCATAGTTAAAAACCCCTAAAATTGCCACAATTACATGAAAATCCCCCTAAAAATGATTTCATTAAAATAAGAATAAATAGGTAATAAATTAGTACCCGTACTGAAAATAAATATATATCCGGGCAAAAAAGAAATATGCCTAATATATGTGACATTTATGAGACATAGTTACTTAATAAACAATAATAATAATAATTAGGTAAGCTCCAAGCTCTACTGGGACAGGTCTATCACCACGGACAGGACTATTCTTGCGAATAAGCCTAATATCGTGCCGATGGATACTAGATGTCGCTACGCTTGTATTTTTATTTTTTTTATTAAAAAAATTGCTAAAAATTCCCCTAAAAATAGAACGCCCCTAAAAAAATCCCATGCCACTTATTTACTCCCTAAATTTGGGGGAAAACCCCTAAGTTGGCAACACTGCTATATGCATATACAAGTTATGTGTCACAGGTTATGAAACAGCTGTTCTAGTATGTTTTAGTAAGTCGTACATCGTAATCGAATGTATATTATACAAATAAAAACAATAAAATATAACAGTGTTATATCAATATCAAAAATTCTTAGAATAATAACGTATAGAAGGTGTGTCGGTACTTCAAGCGATCAAAAACATGCAGCCAAAAATATTATATGCGCGCAGGCGATTACACACGCACACCACTATACAAATTTTGTTCTTATTAACATAAATCGTCGAAGTACTTTTAAAAGTACCTAATGTTAAAAACCTTTTTATGTTTTTCTAATGTGTTGTGACACCATTTGAATGCACAAAACAGTCATAATTACCTATTTATTTTCTAAGAGTTGCGTACGTACGTACAGTGACCTTGTACACTACGGAACTGTTCGGCGTAAGCTCCATTAGGATCCAATTTAAATGCTTCATTTTTTGTGCGCGGACTTACCTTCTATACATTATTATTCTAAGCAATATTATGACATGAATTACGGGATGCGTCGCTCGATTTGCCTCCCCCCTGGACGTGCCGCCCACGTGTGATGCACGCCTTGCACGCCCGCTTACGGCGGGCCTGAAAATAAGTCACGTCGACGGTTGTACATATGGCTAGATGCATTCGTCTTGTAGTCCGTGCTGTAATTTTAGTTTAAAAAAGGGAAAAGCAAAATACTGAATTAGTTATCTACCTATTTTTAATAAAAAAATGGATTAACTTTTTCGTGAAAGTTGTTGTGGAGGTAAGTATGCAATATTAATAACCGCAATAATCCAGATAATAAACATCATCATCATAGCCCACATACGTCCCACTGTTGGCCTCGGGCCTCCTCCTCAATGAGAGGGAATTTGACCTACTATACCATGCTGGTCAGACATGTTGGTATAGTGTTTCATTACGAGTTTTCCTTCCCCTGCACAGATGTCGACGACATCCAGGGGCAAGATAGAGAGTGGTGAATTGTATTCTTACTCCGTCACCACACGGACTGTGTGGATCTGTAGTTTAACGGTCATAGACCATAATTAGAATGTATATTACACAAAAAACAATAAAACATAAAAGTTAGAATGATTACAAAAATGTATGTCTAAGAATCTGTGCCTTAAATGTTACGTATTATGTAGGCATGTATAGACAGGACACATGTAGGCATAGGTACAATTTGCGCGAACGCTTCAATGGTAAGGTAAGTACAAAGGCGACTCGTCAACGGTCATCGGCCGATCAGCTGATTTAATGCGAAGTTTGTCTTGCTTATACGAACATAATCATTGATTTATTCAATTTCTAATGAACATTTAACAAAGTAGGAATATGTTAGATTAGGTATCATTGACTTTAAAAGTTTCACTCAGATTTACACGAATAAGCGATGACATAATTAAAAACTTTACATGTCTGTAAGTAATTCATTAACGAATCGATATTTTTATTACAAATTTTTTATGGGGTTCTCCCACCATTGCCTAGCTCCCACTTGACCGGTTGCCCCATAACCTAATACAGCCTGTATAATGGACATAAGGTGTTGAAATTTTGATACCAAAAATTGCTAAGATTGCGCATATTTTGATACCGCACACCGAATTATAGAAAATACATTTGCCAAAGTACAGATACAAACGCAACGCTTCTATTTGATCACTAAGAGCCATTCCATATGCTAATACCACATTAGGCTATCGCACAATAGTGAACCGGGAAAAATCCACACTTGAATCACTTTAAACCACTAATCCATACTAATATTATAAATGCGAAAGTAAGGATGTTTGTTTGTTTGTATCGCTTTCACGCTTAAACCACCAAACCGATTTCAAAAATTCTTTCACCAATGGAAAGCTATAATATCAGGGAGTAACATAGACTATATTTTATCCCGGTATTCCCACAGGAACGGGAACTACGCCGCGGGTAAAGCGACTGAAACCGAAGCGAAGCGAGGGCGGGTTGCTAGTCTTTAATACACGAGAAAAGTCGTAAGGAGATAATAATGATTCATACGTGTCACTAAATTGAACATATGAGTTAGACTAAAATAGAAACGATGAATTTAATTTTAAAAACCTAATTCTTTCGTGGACACTAAGCGATCGACATACTGTCGGCGACTCCTTTGACACTCTTTCGTCGCCTTTATTAGCCTTAAATATGTAAACACTGACGAATTTCACTTTCAACAAAAAGTTTTTATTGTTATATTTAGCCTACAAAATGTAGGTACTTCATTATTTAATTATTCTGTTTTCCTTAGTACATCACTGTGAGTCGTTATTTCATTTAACACATCCAGCGCAGTGAACTGAGTTTGCGCAATTGCGCGGCGCAGCGCAGTGTTACACATCTCTAGCCAATGCAATCCAATCAGTGTTGCCAACCATACGATTTAAATCGTATTTATACGACCTTTTTGGTTCTTGTACGATCGAGTAATCGAAATCGTACACAAAATATACGACCTTTTGAATGGAATCTTATGTGTTATTTTTAGTAAATAATTTAGATTTATTTAATGTTGTAGAAATAAGATGAAATTTGCTCGAAAGATTTTATTTCTTCGTCGTAACATCGATGTCCATCCCGCTGTTGTTAAAATATCAGACAAACTTCCTAAAAAAAGAAAAAGCTCATCAAAATTTGTCCGGAGAATTTTATTTTTTAGTTGTAACATCGATGCATGGTTTTCGATGAACATCGAACATCGTTCATAAACATTGATATATCGTTCATAAACATCGATATTTTTAACATCGATGCATTACTTTTAAAAACATCGATATCCTAACATCGATGTTTTTTATGAGCGATGTTGCATCCCTATTTTTAATTGATATGTGGTAATTTTAATGAAATTCCATTGCGTACTATTATATTTCTTGAATTCTTGGCAAAATACTATCTTTTTTAGTCCGTGGTACGATCTTCTAAAAAATAAACTTGGCAACACTGAATCCAATATGTCAAACGTAGAAAGATGTCATATGTTGGTTTGTAAGTTTTGTTTACGTTACAATTTCTAATGAAATACTCTCCTATTGAGCTTAATTACATATCCGTTATAAACAAGGACATAATAAAAGAAAAACAGTTTATAGTTGGCCAATAGTGGCTACTGGAAAATGGAGAACCTTAAAAATATATGGAAACCAGAACGTAAGTAAACTTAAAGAAATGTTATACAATTATCCATTTTATTATTACATTATTTTATGTTGTTTTAGTGTATCGGATACAAATGGAAGCTCCAAAGCCTAAGAGAGTGATATGTGAAGAACCCAGTGAAAGACCGGAATTCTACGGCAAGGAATATCATGGTATTATGAGTCACAAACGGGCAACTACAGTGCTCGATAATGAACCAAATGGTGCTTATTTAATAAGAAAAGGAAGCCAAAGCAATGATTTTTACACGTTAACACTGAAGTAATTTTTTTATTCTTCTTCCCAGTCCATTTATATCCTGCCAGGACTGTAAATTGCTTATACTCATGATGCAATTGACCATTAGGTCATATAGTAATATGCTGGTCAGATAGATGGGTGTAGAGTTTTATTTCAAGTTTTGCTACAGTAATGTTTTCTGCCTACATCTATTACTCACTTCCAACACATTCTCAAAAGTAGAAATGTCATCATCATGACAAAATTTAATTTAGTATTAGTCTCGTTATCCTCTTCAACCTTTTGGCATCCACTGCTGGACACAGGCCACCGTGAAGGAGGATAATGCCCTAAAAATTTACACTTGGGCACAGGTTCAACTTCTACTTTTTATGGCTTCAGCAGGGTTGCCAGGGCACACTTTAATGTGAGGTAATATAGATCCAGCACCATAAATTTAATCAACCTGTGCCAACTCCATATGACGCCTCCTCATCAACAATTATATTCCCAAGGAGGGTTGACGTCCAGCTGGCAGTTCATCATAAATCTATTGTCAAAACCCTTTGCAATATGTATGATGGAAATGCATTGCCCCAAGTAATTGGGGATAAAAGGCAGATAATAGTGATGATTAATAGACATCCAGCACAAGTAGGCTATTTTAAAATATTATTCTTTCGATATTCTGTTTGCAAAGATGGGACATTTTGTATGGCTGGGATTGACAGGTTGAAGAACCTAAAAACGAGACTGTCCCATTCAAAACAGGACACATGGTCACATTAGTTATAACTAGAAGTGTGGATATGAAATTTTTGATCTGTATACAAATATAAGAAAAATCCGTTTTTAGTAATATACTCATATAAAAAAAAAAGACGTAAAAAACGTAAAAAGTCGTAAAAGACGACTAAGAGCCCCTAGATTGACCCGGACCAACTCCATCTGGTACCATTTGGGTCAACGATTACATTCCCAAGGAGGGTTGACGTCAGACAGGCGGCCGGTCATAAAAGTCATTGCCGAAACTTTTTGCAATATGTCAAAACAGATGACATATTGCGTCGACCCCAAGTAATTGGGATAAGAGCAAGATGATGATGATGATGACTCATATCAAAAAAAAAGTGATGGACTTTTTTTTTTAATTTTTTTCATAACTGTCATAAAGTTATCTACCACCCACTTACCGTTGGACGTTGAATTTCAGGACACTCTGTATATGTTAGTCACATTTTATAATAGAGATGGTGGTAAATTGTATTCTTAATCAGTCACCATATGAAAAATGAATTTGTTGCCAGTTTGAAATCTATACCAATAAATAAAATTGGAGTGTCTGTTTGTAATGTCAAAATAATAGACTTTTTTCATGCTCACATGATTATTTGCACGACACCTATGCCTAAAATTGCTATTAAAAAATTTTTGTCTGTCTGTCTATTTGTTCCGGGTAATCTTCAAAACGGCTGGACCGATTTAAAAAATTCTTTCACCAATAGAAAGCTATAATATCAGGGCGTAAACTAGGCTATATTTTATCCCGGTACTCCCATGGAAACGGGAACGATGTGAGTAAAACAACTAAAACCGAAGCGAGGGCGGGTTGATAGTATTTTCATATTTTTGTTTTTCAGATTCAATGATAAAATACATCATTATAAACTGTATTATGATGGTACACATTATATTGGTCCTAAACGATATGAGACAATATATGATTTGGTAGCGGATGGCCTTATTACATGTCACATGGAGCTTAAAGCACATCACATATTGGAGATGATCAATTCCAAAGCCAACTATCCTGACAGTCCATATGTTACTTTGAATAAACGGAAACTGAAAACTTTATCGCAAAATATGCATCAGTAAGTAGAACATGATAGTGTGATTTTTTCTGGCCGCCTAGCACTGAGTAGAATATGATGGAGTGTGGTTTTTCTGGCAATCTGGCAGTTAGTAGAATATAATGTGTAGTATAAGTGTAGCTGTTTCTGGCTGTAAGTGGAATATGATTTTGTATGGCTGTTCCTGGCCATCTGGCAGTAAGTAGAATATAATGAAGTGTGGCTGTTTTTGGCTGTCTGGCAGTAAGTGGAAAATGATTTTGTCTATTACTGGCCGACTGGCAGTAAGTAGGATATAATAGTGTAGCTGCTTCTGGCCATCTGGCAGTATAAGTTAAATAGGATGGAGTGTGGCTGTTTCTGACCATTCTGTACTTGCCCAAAAAAATGCCATTTGTACAATCTAAAGATTTGCTAACGAAACTTGTAGACTTCCCATGGAGGACGATCTTTTATGTGATCATCAAATGATTGTCCTGAGTCTTTGTGTTATTTGTGTTTAACACGTTGGCTGCCGCGCAAATTTTACGTGACGTGCCCGAGGCGCCAACATGTATTTTTTATTATGCAATGCATATTATGTTGAAATTTTATATACAATGGATAAATTAAGTTGTACTAACATGTTACATGTTCTGTATGGCATTAATTTCTTCGAAGCATTACAGAAACAATGCTATTATTTAGAAATTTTGTAAGTATCAATGTTTACCCCAATTACGTATTTTAACTATTCGTCGCGCCGCCGGTCACCGGTAACCCCCACGGCCCTGTAGCCAAGTCGTGTGCCGGTCACCGGTGACCCCCACGGCCCTGTAGCCAAGTCGTGTGCCGGTCACCGGTGACCCCCACGGCCCTGTAGCCAAGTCCTGTGCCGGTCACCGGTGACCCCCACGGCCCTGTAGCCAAGTCGTGTGCCGGTCACCGGTGACCCCCACGGCAACCAACGTGTTAAATGTATATTTATAAAGTCCTCCACGATACAATCATTTATTCCTGCTTGTATCTTAGTCAATACACTTAGTGTTCTTATCCATTTTATTTCTAACTTTCATATCTTTCACTTCCCTTCTGATGTGGTCTTCACAAGCTGACAGTGGTTAGAGCTCCAAAGAGAGGAACTTCCTCACAATGCGCGCCGTCTCTAATAAC
The DNA here is from genome assembly GCA_032191425.1 of Lymantria dispar. Taxonomy (NCBI): domain Eukaryota; kingdom Metazoa; phylum Arthropoda; class Insecta; order Lepidoptera; family Erebidae; genus Lymantria; species Lymantria dispar. Next base: position 8,500,100 of record CM063460.1, on the reverse strand, counting down.
ACGGCCTTCTGTATCAGACCTCCTATCTAATCTCCAAATCCAACAACCAATTATTATTATAGTGGTCGTTGTCACCTCAGCTTATACACATCCCACTGCTGGGCTCGAGCCTCCTCCTCAATAGAAGGGAAATTGATCTACCATACAGTGCTGATCAGATATGTTGGTATAAACCTTTATTTCGAGTTTTGCTTCTCTTGCACAAATGTTATATGCATATTATATCTCTTAGTGGTTCTTAATGACATCCACGGCTAAGGTAGGGAGTGGTAAGTTGTAGTCTTATTCTGTCACCAAATGGAATATTGTATTTAATAGTAGTACATTTTATTCTTACTCCTTCATTATACAATCTCAAGTTAATTAATAATGCTAATAACCACTCCCTATCTTGCCCGTGGATGTCGTAAAAAACGACTATGGGATATAGGCCCGCCGCTAGCTATTTCATCGCCCGCGTGCAATACCGATTATACCGCCTTTTTTGTTGAAAGGCACCAGATGAGCGACGTGCGGCCACATAACCTACCGTATTCCCTCCCTGTTGCCATTAGACCAACCACTGGTACCGGTTCCTTGACATCCGTGGCCGTCCCAGCGGGTTACCCTCTCGGGTACCGTCCTCTTTGACGCCCCGGCAACATTGTAGTGGTGCCGGCCGGGACGTCTGCCCTCACGCCGGCTTCCTCTCTGCGGGTAGCGGACTAATCCCCGGTCCATCCACCCGTGACTTGGGCTAAGGCGTCATTAGACGCAACTACTTGCACCTGCGCCTCTCAACGCGCCAGCAGCGGAGTGTATCGGGGTAGAGGAATTTCTCCCAGACCCGCTCCGCCGCCTCGGCGACGACCGCGTCCTACTTCCTGACGTTGTCGAGCATCGTTCTAGCGCTGGTCGGCAGCATCAATTCGGCATCGATGACTGCGACGAGTTCACGGCGCTGCTCTGTCCAGACCACAGAGACCTCGAGTGTGTACTATGTCATGTCCTCGTCGCAATCGTAGTGGTGGCAGGACGACGTCCCTCCTCGCGACCTTCTGCAGGTACTTGCCGAAACAACCATGGCCCGACAAGACCTGTATCAGTCGGAAGGAGAGGACCCCGTGTCGCCCACGCAACCACTCTATCAGCCGGACCGAAGCACCACGCGTATAACCGTCGGTACGTAGCGCTGGGTCCGTCCACATTCGGCATGAGCCACGAAAGGGCAGACGCCGTACTGACAAGCCGCGATGCAAGTTGGTGGCAATACTCCCTGAACCACCATCGCCCGTCGAGGTCCAGTCCCATCTGAGCTGCGATGGGGACTGAATTTACAGTGATCGAGGCCCCGGCGAGTGGATAGTTGCATGGCCCATGAAATAATAGGGCCTCCGTCTTATTTAGGGTCACCTTTTTTTGGGTGTGCTATGGTCAGCGCACACGCCGTCCAGTACGTTCAGGGCAACGAAAGGACGGTGCGCGGCCCCATAACCGACCTTAATCCCCTTCCTTCGCCATTGGGCCGACCACTTGTATCGATTTCCTTGTCATCTGTAGCCAGCCCGGCGGGATACTCTTTCGGGGTACCCTCCCTTTCCAACGTCCCTTCCGGGACGTCAGTCTCCCTCGCACGGTCAGTGTCTCTGCGGGTGACAGAATAATTCCCGGTCCAGTAAGCCGCAGTCTCGGCAAGGGCGGCATCAGGTGCAGGTACTCGTGCCGGCGGCAAACCATTTCGCCGTAGAGGAGTTCCTCTCACGCACGCTCCGCCGCCTCCTTCCGTGAGATGACTGCCTCAAAGAAGGCGGCGACCATATCCCAGTTCCGGACGCTGTCGAGCATCTCCCCAGCGTCGGGTCGGTACCAATGATTGCGACGAGTTCACGGCATTGCGATGAGTTCACGGTCACTCTAGCCCCAGCACCTCGATCCGCCTAACAATCTCTTCGGTGCCAAGGTTTGCTAGGCATGCACAGCTTTCATGACCATGGCCCTTATGCACAGCAAGACCGCGATCGTCGGACGCTCCTTTCTGAAACCGAACTGGGTGTCCGACAGATCGGGACCACTGACTCTACGTAAGTGCTGACTGCTACAAACGAACGTTTGGTATTGCATCGTAGTTTTAATGGATGGCAATTGATGGCGGTGTAAACGCATTTTTTTCCATACGATGACATTTCTTATACTTAAGGTAGGTAACCCACCACGGGTGGTTATGACATGAATTACGTGATGAGTCGGTCGATTTGCCGCCCCCTGGAAGTGCTGCCCATGTGCGGTGCACGCCCGCTTACGGCGGGCCTGATGGGATATAATATGTACATAACATCTGTGCAAGAACAGCAAAACACGAAATGAAACCCTATACCAACATGTCTGACCAGCATGGTATATTCAAATTCAAATACTTTATTATGCATAAACCCCGCGGGGGCACTTACATATGGTCACTTTTTTACATTTTTACCTTACACTACTACCGGATCGGTACGCGACCGCACTGAGAAGATCCGGCAAGAAACTCAGTGGGCTTGTCTTCTTTTTTATTCATTTACTATTTTTTTTTTTAATAAGATAATATACAACAACATGTCTATTAATAGCTCCAGTGTGATGCCTTTCGAATCATCATACAATACAGTTATTAAATATAACGAAAAAGTACCATGGCTGGACCAGATCCCGCAAGCGGCACCCGATCACGAGTTAACCACTAGAGCAGCCATCACTCCCCTCAACCACAATGGAGGGAAGGGAGTGACCCGCTCCTCGTAGCTACCGCAAGCAGACCCTTCAGTGAGCATGACCAATACCATGGGCCACAAACATAAAACACAGATTAAATAACAAATTCGTTTGGCAAAACACGCTTCGCTTTACAATTATATTAACAGCAACAGAATAAACATGTATGTAACACCTTTTGAAATAATGAGAAAATGCCTGAATGAGGAGCTGCTCATAACCAGTCTGTATTATCATCAAGATAATCCGAGATTTTATAATAACCTTTTCTACAAAATCTACTCTTGATTGCTTTTTTAAATTTTTTAACTGGCATATCTCGAATATTAATAGGTAATTTGTTGTAGAAGCGTATACATTGCCCCATGAAGGATCTGTTAACTCGTTGAAGACGAGTACTGTGTACAACTAATTTATCCTTATTCCGAGTATTTACATGATGAATGTCACTATATTTTTCAAAGTTACCGATATTTTTCTTTACATAAAATACATTTTCGTATATATATTGAGATATAACAGTCAGAATATTTATCTCTTTAAATTTCTCTCTTAGTGACACTCTTGGGCCTAAATTATATATCGCGCGGACCGCCCTTTTTTGTAGAATAAAAATTCTATTCAATTCCGCGGAGCAGCCCCAAAGTAATATGCCGTATGACATGAGACTATGAAAGTATGCGAAATAAACTATTCTGGCTGTTTCAACATCGGTTAATGCGCGAATTTTTTTTACCGCATAAGCCGCTGAGCTGAGCCTATTTGACAGTTTCTCAATATGAGGCCCCCATTGGAGTCTATTATCTATAGTGATGCCTAAAAAGGTGGTTGATTCCACAAGGTCCAGAGCCACCCCATTCATTTGAACATTGGTTTCCACTTGTCTCACATTGGGAGTAGTAAATTTAATACATTTAGTTTTTGTCTCATTTAGAACTAAATTATTAGAATGAAACCAATGAACAACGTTAGACAGTGCATTGTTCACATCGTCATAGTTGAGCATTTGTCGCTTAATCTTAAACAGTAAAGAGGTATCATCTGCGAACAACACAATGTTTTGATTGTCCCCTACATAATAGGGTAAGTCATTGATATATACAAGGAACAGAAATGGCCCCAGTATTGACCCTTGCGGAACGCCCATTTTGATAACAGAACCAGATGATCGTGCATCCCATAGTGGTGTAATTTCTTGATGAGAGTTTCGTGGTTTACGCAATCAAATGCCTTAGATAAATCGCAAAAGATGCCCAAAGCCTCGTGCGATTCCTCCCAGGCTGAAAAAATGTTTTTTAATAATTCTACACCCGCATCATATATATAGTAGGTCAAATTCCCTCGCATTGTGTAGGAGGTCCGAGCCCAATAGTGGGACGTATGTAGACTGCGATGATGATGATGATAATTAAAGAATGCCTAATTTCAGATCATCAAACAGATCGAGTCCAATAATTAGAAAGACTGAAACTCAATCTATTAACGAAGTGGACTCTTTTAAGAAACCACCATTTGATCTGACGCCATCAATAGAAGATAATCCATTAGTAATTAAATATTCAAAATCTCATAGTTTCAAAGTGCATACGTTCAAAGGATTGAATTGGTGCGAGTTGTGTGCGAATTTCCTTTGGGGGTTTACTGCTCAAGGTGTTAAATGTGAAGGTAAGTTTATAGACTTCACTGATGGAGGTATTCCCTAAAGGTAGATAATGCCCTTGGGTTGGAAGACGTACCGAGGAGTTGTCTGCCACCCGCGGAATCCGCGGAGTGTCCGGTACCCGAAAGGGTAATCCGCCGGGCCGGCCACAGATTGTAGTCGGCCCAATGGCGAAAGGCAGGGAATACAGTGGGTTATAGGGCCCGCACTATGCTTATCCGTCATCCCGGATTGGGCGGAGTGTTGCCAGACTATAACCTACCACGAACAAAAAGAGAAAAAAAAAATGGTAGATAATGCCATAACGACCACGGTTGCTAGGTCGCAGTTGGTGTTTTTCAGAACTACTGGCCGTGTGTCTAGTGATCTTTCAGCCTTTCAGTATTCCATACATTTTATTCTTTATCCTATCACTGCAAGGAATGAATTAATGAAATGAAAAAGCCCTCATTTTTCAGTTTTCAATTTGGGCCATGGGGGACACCATATAGCCGACATACTGTTGTTCCGTTGGAGCCGTAGCCTACACCATATGATCGCGAACTAGGGTGCAACTTTAAGTGTTCCTATTTAGCCGTAGAGCCTCGATACAAAGCTCGATATAATATGTATTAGATGTGGGCCACATGGCCCTACAAATGAATAAATTATGCTTGTTTTTAGTAAAAAATATGTCAGATAATCTCGGGACATGATTCTCAAAGTAAGTTCTGTAACAAACGGTGGGCTAGAGTATTATTTTGTGTTGTTTTTTTTTTTTTAAAAAACGGTACATTTTGAAATGGAAACTGTTGCGATTTTCATAAGAAACAAGCTAGAATCTAAAAATTAACGTAAATACGCGGTTAAAGGAATTATAGATTTTTTACTTTTACATATTTATACTTCGGGGATAGTTACATAAATTAAACTTAATGTTCGTGAATTACAAACATAATTATTTATTTAAAGTTAATAAGAGAAATAAAATGAAATGAGACTTCAGATTGAGATAAATATTAATTTGGTAACAAATGTCTTCAAATAATTTTATTGAAAAATCCAATCAAAAATGGTTTAGTGGCTAAAACTTGGTCCTGATTTCGTAAAAAGTTTTTTATTTTGTTTTTCGCTAATACTCGATCGATAACTTTCATGGCGTGGCATATGCTGCTATTTGGTCAGATAAATCGACTTCACCTTTTGCTCTCAAGTACGATTTTCGACTTCGAAACAACTTTTCCTCGTTTTGTGATTGTCTAAAAACGGTCAGAATGTTTTGTCGAAAGAACATACACTTCTATCTTGTCTTTTCATTTCATGACAGTGATCGAGGTGCAACGTGAGTGTAAACGGAGATGATCAACACTGACCGCCGCGGCCCGCGCGAATGTAAACACAAATTACTTACCGCACTGGCCATGGGGACCACATAGGTGGCACCTATTGAGTGACAGTAGTATTTTAGCAAAATAAAGTCACACATTACTTTTCTTCGATATTTAATACGTGATTCGCCACATTTTAAAGCAATAAAAAAAAATATCATTAAAATTTTAGAAACAAGCTATTTTATCCTGGCTCCGTCTACTACATAAGTGAGGCCCAGTGAGCCTCTTCTCGTGTGGTGATTTATTGTTAATAAAAATATAATTCACCACCCCCTATTTTGCCCATTTGTGTCGTAAAAGACGACTAAGGGATTAAATATGCATATAACATCTGCGCAAGAGAAGTAAAACTCGAAATAAAACCCTATACCAACCTGCCCGCTCAGTAGGTCAATTTATCTGCTATTTTAGAGGGAAATTGACGTATATGAGCTGTAATGATCATAAAATTTACTTACAATACAAAATTCCTTTTCATTTTCGTAGGGACATACGAATAGGGATGTAATAGAGCTCCGTAACCGAAACTATCGGATATCCGAAATGAAAATATGTATATCCAAAACCAAAACTGATATAAAAGGTGTCTGTCTATACGAGACACGTTATAATAAGTCTTATATCGACTAGCTGCATTAACAGCCTAAACGTAATCCAAAGCAAAATAGTACGATAATTACCACATAAAGGATTAGGTACAGTTCCCTAAAAATATGATATCCAGGTGCAAAAACTTCATATCCATAACATTCCTAGTCCAGAACATTTTTTTACGTTAATTAATTAAAATCGTTTAGTAAAATGTTGTCGAGATAAGAATATTAATAGATTTTAAGCAAACTTTTCCTCAATGCATTTATTGAAAGCAATTTAAACAGGAAATTCGCTACAATCATTTCACTGGGTGCTACAATAATTTACTATTCGTACGTTTATGATAGTATTGTAAAATATGGACGGTAAAATTCCAGACTGTGGATTCATCGCCCATGCAAAATGCTCGGAGAATGTTCCGAATCATTGTGTTCCCGATTTGAAGAAACTGAGAGGTGTTTTTGGAATAGATCTGACTACTTTGCTGAATGCCCATTCTAGTACCTTACCATTTGTGGTAAAGAAATGTGTGAATGAAATTGAAGAAAGGGGCATGGATTCGGAAGGCATTTATCGTGTGTCCGGTTTTGCGGATGAGATTGAAGCATTGAAATTAGCTTTTGATAAAGGTATTGTATTATTATTTTGACCGTGTATGGAAATTCACATGTCACAATTTGTTGCGGGTCCCAAGACAATTAAAATCATTTTTCGGGACTATCTGAGGGTCAAACCTCAGTGTGATAATACCTATTGAGACCATTGTGGATCTTCGCTTACAGGAGTCACAATGGTGGTCCCAAAAATAATGTCACAATTTTCGTCCATGCTAAACTCAGATATCTCCAAGCGAATTCAGTGGTCATTTTATGAACTTTTTTAATTTTATTTGCTTCCAGCTGCTTTATTTGCTTGAAATAATACCAATTTTTAATACGCTTTTATTAGCTTCAGACGTATCTATGTTAGTATGTTGGTATGTAACGGAATCTTTGAACATGATTTGGACCCCATTCAAAACATCAGATTAACTCGAAATTTGGCATACTTATTAAGGACCGATGACAATTCAATATTTTAAGCAGTTTGATCCGTTATCCTTACTAGGATAATCAGGATTAGCGATTTAAGCGTATTTTTTTAGTTTCTTTGAACTATTATATTTATTTTTTATTACAGATGTCATCGCGTTTGTATTTGAATTTTACTTTAACAGTGTTTCTTAAACTTTTCAGCGCTCATGACCATGAGAAAACAAAAGAGTTCTATGTCCAATAAGTCATTGTTATTACAGAGTTTTTATCTGCATGCTACACAGTGTCAATTATTAAATTACAAATACCCAATAATATTTTTTTGATATAAATTAATTGCCTGTAAAAATAGAAAATGTTTCTATATGAGAAATATTGCTTTTGATTATTATTATACAAAATTTATGCTAATTATTAGACAATTTAATTATTCACTGACTTCTAATATGTTACTACCGTTCATGACAAAATTCGCAGCAATAGTTTTATATCAAATGAAGGAGGAGTATTACACTCTTGCAAACATCGAAAATCATTATTTTATCCAGCTTTAGATTAGATAGTTTTCAGGACAATTAACCCGTGTTATATCTTCTTCACTACACTTTAGCACTTTCTTTGTATTACATTCCATCAAATACCAGCAATATTATTAAATATATCACTAAAACATCGAAGTAAGGAATATAAATTAAGAGCGCGACTGAACAGTTTCACGTACCCGCCAAAACGCCGTGTTTACTATTAAATTATCGGTGTTACAGATGGCGAGGCCGCAGATTTGACCGTTTACAGCAATATCAATGTTGTAGCTGGTACTCTGAAGTTGTATTTAAGATTGTTACCGGTACCTTTAATCACATATGAAGTTCATCCAAAGTTTGTGCTTGCGATACGTAAGTTTTTTTTTTAAATACAACGTTCTGTACTAAGAAAATAATCCTTATATTGTGGGAGACTTTACTACAAACATATAATCAACGCACACAAATTATATCCAGACTCAGAATGACAATTTTTAGATGGCACAAAGTGTTGTCCTGCGTGGGGTTCGAACGCAAGACACTGGCACGATATTTCGGTATCTTAACCACTACGCCATCTCTGCAGTAGTTTATATATTTTCATCTTCATCTCGGCTTATACGTCATACTACTGGGCTCGAGGCTCCTTTACAATGATGACAAAATTGCCCTACTTTTACCACTCTGGTCAAACAGATTAGTATAAGTATTATTTCCAACTAGCAACCCGCCCACGCTTCGCTTCGGTTTCAGTCGCCTTACCCGCATAGTTTCCGTTCCCGTCGCCTTACCCGCATAGTTTCCGTTCCCGTCGGAATACCGGGATAAAATATAGCTAAGTTACTCCTTATATAGACAGCTACCTGGTAATAAAATATTATCAAAATCGGTCCAGTCGTTTTGAAGATTACCTCAAACAAACATACAGACAGCAATTTTTTTTATATTGTTTTTTGGCTTAGGTGTAGTTTAAACAACCGTGTGAGCATGAAAAAAGCCCAGTATTTTGACATTACAAACAGACACTTCAATTTTATGTATTTGTATAGATTTGCCTTCTTGCATAGATGGCAGATGCATATAATAACCCTCGGTGGTCTCTTACTATATCCACAGGCAAAAGATTATTCCTTCACCATATTAATATCTGGTTGACCGAGCTTCGCTCGGAATATTTTTATAGTATTTATTTAGATATATTAATAAAAACTAAAAATTATATAAAAAAATTACAAAAAGAGAATAATAATAACACCGAGATTCGAACCGACGCTGTTTGGATGCTACAAAACTCAAAATTAAAACCGGCCGTCCCCCAACTGAGCTACCGGAACTCTTGACATTTACAACGAAATTTAAATTCATATTCTTTTAAAATTTAATGTCATTTATTGTTATGCTAAAAACACCGACAAAAGAACATTTTCTATAAATAAAACCTAGCTAGATCGATTTTTTGGACCCGAATTCTCTAGTATGCCAAGTTTCAACAAAATCGTTGGAGCCGTTTCCGAGATCCTGAATATATATATATATATATATATATACATATATACAAGAATTGCTCGTTTAAAGATATAAGATTATGCTTAGGAATTTTTAATCTGATGTATTAAGACGAAAACATTTTTATGTATAATATACTGTGTTGTTACAGATGTCATAAGCATATTTAATCCCTTAATCGTCTTTTACGATACCCGCGAGTAAGATAGGGGTCGGTGAATTGTATTCTTACTTCGAAGCATTAATATTCACTATTTATAGTGAAGCATATAAGTATACTTCCGCATGATGACGAAGTAAGAATACAGCTTACAACTCCCTCTCTCACTCGTGGGTGTCGTATAAGACCCTTCGTCTTCTCCATATGAAATGCAAATAATTTCTATACGAGAGAAGGAAAACTCGACATTAGGGACACGATATCGAAAAGAAAGTATCGATACTATACTCATGAGTAGTATTGAAGAAAAAGTATCGTACTCATTAAAGTATCGAAACAAAAGTATCAATACTTCAAAGTATCGAGTACTGAGTACTTTTCCTAGAATCTATGTCGTGATGAGCTTTTTTTTGTAGGAATTTTGACCATCTGTGAACGGATTAAAATATTGCGAACCACATTTTAGAAGGTTGATTACGTTTGAACTAGATGGCGTTCCTATAAATGTAAGCTGTAAGGTCAAGTTTAACATGGATACTCACTACTATTTATTCGATACGATACCTGCCAAAAAGTACTCATTGAGTATCGAAAGCAAAGTATCGGTATCGAAAGAAAAATACTTGATACCTAAAAGTATCGATACTTTTTTCGTGTCCCTACTCAACGTAAAACTTACCAACATGTCCGACCAGCGCGGTATAGTAGTTCAATTGCTGTTCCATTGTGGACGAGGCCCGAGTTCGACTTTGGCACTTATACGGGCTGAGATGGTGAAAATGATATTAGTACAACTATTTACAGTGAAGAATATTAATAGCACTATTTTTCGTGAAGCATATTAAATTAGTGGATTTACAGAGAGGAATATTGGATGGTTTAAGTTTAGTACTGATGATATTAGTACAATTATTTACAGTGAATCATATTAAATTAGTGGATTTACAGAGAGGCACATTGGATGGTTTAAGTTTAGTACCGATGATATTCGTATAATTATTTACAGTGAATATTCATTTTAGTGCTAGCATAAAATTTTTAGTGAATCATATTAGATTGATGGATTTACAGTGAAGCATATTGGATGATTTAAGTTTGGTACCAATGATTTTTTTTACAGAATATTTATATTTCAGAGTTAAAAACGACCTCGCAACAGATCGAAGCGCTTCGTAAATGCTTGGACTTATTACCGCCGGCGCACTTCAATTGCTTACAGTATATGGTTCAACACTTATATAGGTAATTTTTTTTTTAGTATTACTTTTCATTCTTGTAGATTAGCCTCTTCTATATCCGTGTGATGATGGAGTGGGAAGAATGCAATTCACGTTTATCATTGTTATATGCCTATTATATCTCTTAGTCATCTTTTACGACACCCACGGCTAAGAGAGGTGGTGGTGAATTGTATTCTTACTCCGTCAGAATGTGTGTTTGTTGTTTAACAATACTTAATTGTTATAGCTTATTACTTAAAGTGCCTATGATCTGAATTATTTGGAGTTGGTTATAATTAAGAAAATCTCATCAACAGGGTGTCTGAACAGGCAGAAGTGAACAAGATGAGCGCTCACAATCTGAGTACAGTGTTCGCGCCAACGTTGGTGGCCACGCCGCCAGCTATCACCGACCTCGCCTTCGAGATTCGCGCGCTTCAAGCACTCATAGAGAATAGCCCCCAGATTTATTATGGCAACTAACATTATCTAGTGATAATTTTATCACTCGAAGGCCATTGTTAGACCTAAACCACCCCAAGGAGCAATTATGCTCCACCGAGGATAAGGTACTTGGTGCCAGTGATTCGCCCAATTTCTTTTTTTGACTATAATTACAGCCCAAGATGCCTATGACTTCTTTAGCTGGGCTGGTAAGCACTGAAGGCTCTCAACCTGATCGGTCAAATTTTGACAGAGGTACAATACGGTAGGTTAAGAGGCTGCGCGGCGTCCCTTCCATCGTCCCGGGACTGCCCGAAAAAAAGTATTATTTTAAAAGAGAAGATATTTAGGTGGACTTAACGCGAACCAGGGGAATGAAGTCTTTAGTTTAATATCTTTTATTTGCAAATATTCTGTAGATATTTCGTAGTAGAATCACGAAGTTGACAGTTTTTGGTCTGCAACTATAAGACCAGTTGATCCGGAGTTACCACACTAATGTACTTCGTTCGGTGAGCGAGAGCCTAAAGCCCACTAAACAGCGAACTCGATGTGCACCTGGTCTTACAGGTCCATTTAGCTGCAATCAACACTTACCATCACAGCTGCTTGCTCATTTGCCATCAAAGGCAATAAATAAAATCGGTGCTAGGAATAGACAATTTTTGTAGGAAGTTTATTCGACAATCTGTATCATTGCTCTTATTGGCTGATCTAAGATTTTACTCATTCGACTAACCTCTATTTCATGTTAGACTTCCATGTTTAGCATAATTGTAAAAAAAAATAAGCTAAATATTTATAATGGATTTTTTATAATTTTTGAGGAGAAAATTTCGCAAAATTTGTATTCCTAAATTACGACATGACAGAAGTATTTTTGTATTATTATTACTTTTAAGTATACTCATATTTATCACTCGGGCTAAATATAATATTTATAAATTTTACTCTTTAAATCATGCATATTGGTGTGTTGATTGCGACTTAAAAATAAATCCACCACCAAAATTTGTATTATATTTTTTAAATGTTCATTTTCGAACCATTTTTAAATTACGTTTGATGATAAATTATATTAATTTAAGTTAAAAATCACTGTATTATAGAAGGAATACAGCTAATATTTCAACACTTAAAAGTAAATAAGATTTAGATAGATATATATGTTTAAAAAGAAATTATACAATCATTTTTCTGTTGGCCTGTGCTATTTAAACCTAATAATTTGACTGATTTTACTTATAACATTAATTTAGTACGTCATCATCTCAGCTTATATACGTCCCACTGTTAGACTCGAATTTCACTCTATAATAGGAGTGAATTTGACCTACCTACCATGCTGGTCAGACGGGTTGGTATAGGGTTTTATTTAGAGTTTTCCTTCTCTTGCATAGATGTTGCATGCGTATTTAATCCCTTAGTCGCCTTTTACGATACCCACAAGCAAGAAAGGGGGATGTAAATAAAAAAATTCTTTTTATATTTATTTATTTGGCACTCACCTTATACATTATTATTATATTTATTATAAATACGGAAGTGAGGACTTCCTCAACTGAGTAAAAACATACTTATGTTTTTTACTCAGTTGAGGAAGTCCTCACTAAGTAAAAAAAAAAAAAAATGAATAAATAAAAACTGAGTAAAAAACATACTTATGTTTTTTACTCAGTTACGTTAAAAAGGCTGAACAGATTCACAGATAGGTCTGGGAGTGCACATAGACTATGTTTATTCCAAGAAAATGTACGGTTCCCCTGCTATCAAGGTCTACTGCTGGAAGGCCTTCTCATTGATGAATATTTGATAATTTCCATGCTTGGCAAACGAATTGGCAATCGCAATAGGTTATAAGTTTTCTAGGAGAGAGCACCTGACCATTCTGTTTCCAAATGAGATTTTATGACACTAATACGAAAGTAAGGAGAAACACATTGTATTCGCTATCTGTCAGCACTTGGAAACGTAAGCGGAGCCGCAGGTATAGCTAGTAATATTATAATGTTAATTACATGTCTATGACTAGAAACTCATAAAAAAAATCTCACAAATTATATCAAAAACTAATTTTAAGTGCAATATTGTTTATAAATTTGTGATATTAATACATTGGTCTTTTTAAAAGAATAATATCCATTAAATTTACCATTCCAGGTTGTTGCAAAAAAAAAAAACAACCTGGAATAGTAAATTTGATGTTAAAATTTACCATTCCAGGTTGTTGAAAAAAAAACGTGGAATAGTAAATTTCATGTTAAGATTTACCATTCCATGTTTTTTTTTTACTATTAGCTTTAAGAATTATCATCACCAAAATTAAATATGTAATAAAAATTTTGCTTTTTATATTTTTGTATATAATTACAATGTAATTTTAGGATGTTTTATTAAAAAAAATAAAAAGTACTTTTTATAATTGAAAAGCAGTTTAATTTTTATATAAGTCACGTTTTCCTCCTTTTCTTCTTAGGTTTGTTATCATCGCTAATTTGTTTATCGTTCTGTTGGAATTTTTTTAAATCTGCGCAGAACAAAACCTGGAAAACCGTTAAAATAAGCAATTAGTTTCGTGAAGGTCTACTTTTTTCAGCACACTTTTATTAGTTTCAATTCTATATTTGTTTGTAACTGACTGCTATAAATTCCATTTTTAGGGTCACCAGAATTAATAATTTTCTCACAAAACCTTTGCAAAGATAGTGAGCGCGCGATTTGCATTTCGGATCTACTTTCCTAAGCAAAAAGTAATAAAATAATTCTTAATATAAGAATAAAATAATGAGTGAAAAATATTTGTATTATTGAGGAAAAGTGTAGAGCGCTTGATAAATCGGTTCTCGAAAATATTCTGTCACTACGATTAATCCAAAAATGGTACAAAAGATATAGCACAAAGCGCCCCGTTCTTTTCTTCACAATGATACTAATATTTTTCGCTCGATTATAACTATATTTATTTGTTTGGATTTAAAAAAGAAAATATTCATCGACGTTTCATGAAATTTTATTTTCTTTCTCGGAATACTATAATTGCGATTGTCCCCTGTCAAGTTTAGCGATTATCACCATGTAATTGCTCAGCGCACCCACCGTCCGGGGCGACAGAGGGGCAGCGCGCGGCCCCTTAACCCTAGCACGTCGCCTTCGTCGTTGGGCCGACCACCGGTGCAGAGTTCCTTGATTTCAGTGGTCGGCCCGACGGAATACCCCGTCCCACTGACGTCCCCTTCATCCGGGACGCCGATCGCCGTCGCGAGGCTAGCCTCCCTCTCTCCTCTCTCTCCATTAAATAAACTTAATAATTAAGTTTATTTTTAAGTTTTATGGTAATGATGAATACTCTTACATTAGCTATTCTGTGCACATCTAAAATATAAATATTAAAATTTTTCAATCTATTTCAACACCACCTGCTAAGTTCAGTGGTTAGTCTAATCTCGAATCCACTTGAATATACAAAATATGTTATCAAGATCGCTCCAACCATTTAGGAGTTCAGTCATATCACACTTGGAGAAGAATTATATAATCATCTCAACAATCACAGTCCATATACGTCCCCCTGTTGGGCTCGATCCTCCTCCATAATAGGAGGGATATTGACCTACTATACCACATTAGTCAAATGGGTTGGTATAGGGTTTTATTTCTAGATTTCCTAGAAAAAATTGTATACTCGTTATATGCACATATAACAAGTATACAAGAGAAATCCCTTAGTTATATTTCAGAACATCCTCAGACAAGATATGGTAGCGAATTATATTTTTACTGCATCACTACACCTTTATATATATATATATATCTTTATATATAAATTTCTTGTGTACGTGTGTATGTCACTGAACTTCTCCTAAACGGCTGGACCGATGTTGGTGAAACTTTTTGTGTGTGTTCAAGGGGATTCGAGAATGGTTTAGATTCATAATTGGACCCGGTAGGTGGCGTTTATTTGAACAGAACAACGTTCGTTGGGTCAGCTAGTATATATAGGATGTACCAGGTTATGGGGCAACTGTTCAAGTATGTTGTAGTTTCACGGTCATAGATCGTAACTAGAATGTATATTACACAAAAAACAATATAACATAAAAGTTATAGTGATTACAAAAATATGTGTCTAAGAAGTGTCCTTAAATGTTACGTATTATGTAGGGATGTACAGACAGGATACATATAGGCATGTAAAGCTTCGACAGTATTTATAGGTATGAATTGCCCAAACGCTTCAATGGTAACGTAGGTACAAAGACGGTTCGTAAACGGTCATCGCCCGATCAGCTGATTTAAAGCGAAGTTTGGTTTGCTTATGCGAAAGTACTGACTGTATAAGTCACTGACTATATATATTTCAATCAGATTTATACGAAAAAACGGTGACAAAATTGAAAACTTTACATGTCTGTCATTCATTGACGAATCAATATTTTTACATAAAATTTTCTCATGGGTTCCAACCACCATTGCCCCATTAACTCCCGTTTGAGCAGTTGTTCCATAATATGATACACCCTGTATATAATAATAGTATCTATATGTATTAGCTTACAGTATGTGCCCATCCTGCCATATCTCCATATAAATGTCTAAAATGGTCTCCTATTTCCATATACATTTTCTCAGTGACGCTTTTCTTGCCTCTTAAATGCGGCAAATAATTCTGAGCTGCTATTTGATATACATGCGTATCAACTGGTAGAGCTTGTAAATGATTCAGAGACATAAGGCATATGCAATCGGCAACCTAGAATAATAAACAAATTTTAATTAATAATTATTTTTTTAAGTGATACTTTTTAAACTCGATGAAACGAAAAAGCGACACAAACATGTAAATATATAAGATTCAGCTGGCGAGAGAATGAGATAAAGGCGGAAGAATAATGGACAAAAGAGTTTCACTACTGATATGCGTACGTTGTACACACATCCTTTTTAATATTGATATAGTCATCTTATATCTTTAAACGAGCAATTCTTGTATATATATATATTCAGGATTTCGGAAACGGCTCCAACGATTTTGATGAAACTTGGCATACTAAAGGTTTCGGGTCCAAAAAATCGATCTAGCTAGGTTTTATTTATAGAAAATATTGTTTTGTCGGTATTTTTAGCAAAAAAATACAATGACATTAAATTTTAAAAGAATATGAATTCAAATTTCGTTGTCAATGTCATGAGTTACGATAGCTCAGTTGGGAAGTTGTTCAGTTCTCTTTTTGTATTGTTTTAACATCCAAACAGCGTCGGATCGAATCTCGGTGTTATTATTATTCTCTTTTTGTAATTGTTGATATTTTTTTCGTTATTTAATTTTTATACTTTATTAATATACATCTAAATAAATTTGACAAAATACAACAAAAATATTCCGAGTGAAGCTCGGTCAACCAGATATTAATATAATAGTTCACATAAATTTAATGTTTAGTATTAACTGACCATAAAACAATTTTCCTTTTTCATATATCATTTTCTTTGTACTAGCAATAAATTTGTATCAAAAATGAGGGTCATAATTTAAAAACTAATGTAGAGGGTAGATATAAATCTCTGTAATAAATGATTGTATTTGTAGAAATCTTGGAGGCAAAATGGGCTACGACATCGCGTCGGTTAGACGTATTGGCATAGGGTTTTATGTTTAGTTGTCCTTTCCTTGCATATATATTATCTGCACATCATTTACTCTTCTTTCATGACACCTACAGGTAAGATAAAGGATGGACCATTGTATTCTTGATCCTTCAATTTAACTTCTCATGATGGCTTCAGCGGCGTAGGGTTGCCACAAATTTGCCAATGTCGAGTAAAATTGAGGGAAAAGTGGGAGAATTCACCCAGAAACACATTTGACAGTTACATAGTCAACTGCAATCGTCAATCTACCTGCCAAGCCTGGTAATTATAAAACTATCTCCCTTGAGTGGGCCTATGTATGAAAGTGGGTGGTGAATTGAATTCTTACTCTATCACCACACAGTGCGCCGAAAACCGAAACTATCGGGATATCCGAATATAAGTGTCGAAGAAAAAAGAAATTGTTAGTACGGTACTCCACTAACCTAAGAAATTTAAAATACAACTTAGATTGCCACTACGCGTGGTAAGCACGGTAATTATAGCAATGTTCATTTTCTGGAGGGCTGAGCTGGTGAAAAGATGGAAATCTATACTAATATTATAAAGCTGGAGAGTTTGTTTGTTTGTTCCTATCTCGAAGGGCACCACACTGGAGCTAAGACTATACGTTGTATGCGTAATTGTATTCGAAAGATGGTAAAAAAATGACAGCCAGCTGAGTTTCTTGCCGGATCTTCTCTAGTTGTGACCGCGTTCCGATCCGGTGGTAGATATTGTATTATATTCAAACGATGTATAAACTTGACAATATGTGAGTGCCCTCAAGGGGCCTATGCAGAATAAATGATTTGATTTGTTGAATGCGCTCATTTCATAAAATGGTTGGAATTTAAAAAAGTGTTGGACAGCCCATTTGTTGAGGAAGGCTATATAACAATAGACTACCAGTAGGAGCGAAGTACCTATCAATGAAAATGTTGTAAAATAGTTTTTTTGGTTTTGAGAGCTTCCGTTGTGTGTACTGCAGTGATTTCTTTTTTGACTTTCTTTTGTTTTTTCGGTCCCATCGTGAATTCTTGTTGGAAATACCCAAAAAACAATTCCCTGAAAGTTTGAGCCCTTAATATTAATTTAAGTCCTCGACCAAGGCGTGTGAAGATTTCCCATTGAAAATACACGAAAACTCTGATTTTTTATTTTTAAATTTCTACAACTCAGCGGATTTCATGGGATCACTTTGACCGAAGATGGTTTTTTTCTCAGAATTGAACGCTCTACAAAAGTGCCCATTGCGGCAAAATCGTAACTCACACTGGCGAGGCAGTACGGGCCACTGAACCTGATTTTTCCATAAAATTCGCGTTTTTTTAGCATTTATCTCGTAAGCTCTTGTTAAGAGCTACGGAGAAAATGTAAAGAACAAACTTGTAGGGAATCCAATTTTTTACAAAAAAAAAGTTCTATGGACCAAAGAAAACAAGATATAAGATTTAAAGAAAACAAGATATTAATAAGTTTAAATAAATGATCGGCCAAAATTTCACGGAAAAATAAATTCAAGGCTTAATATCTCGCTTAATATTGATCTTAGCGATTTGGTCCATAGGACTTTTTTGTAGCAAATTGAAATCCCTACAAGTTTGTCTTTTACATTTTTTCCGTAGCTCTTGTTATTTACGAGATAAATGCGAAAAAACGCGAATTTTATGGAAAAATCAGGTTCAGTGGCCCGTACTGCCTCGCCAGTGTGAGTTACGATTTTGCCGCAATGGGCACTTTTGTAGAGCGTTCAATTCTAAGAAAACTATCTTCGGTCAAAGTGATCCCATGAAATGCCGCTGAGCTTTAGAAATTTAAAAATAAAAAAATCAGAGTTTTCGTGTATTTTCAATGGGAAATCTTCACACGCCTTGGTCGAGAACTTAAATTAATATTAAGGGCTCAAACTTTCAGGGAATTGTTTTTGGGTATTTCCAACAAGAATTCACGATGGGACCGAAAAATGAAAGTAAAAAAAAAAACACCCTAGTACTGCATGTTAGAGGTGCCTCTTTTTAACCTTCTCTCTCTCCTCTTCCATTATCACCAACATCACATCTAATATACGTCCCACTGCTGCCCTTGAGCCTCCTCTACAATAGGAGGCAAAACAACCTACTATAAAATGCTGGTCAGATGTTTTGCTATAGGGTTTATTTTCGAATTTTCCTTCTCTTGCACATCTGTTTTATGCATAACAGATCCTTAACTTATCTTTTAGGATATCCATGGGTAGGGACACGAAAAAGTATCGATACTTTTA
Source organism: Lymantria dispar (assembly GCA_032191425.1). NCBI lineage: Eukaryota > Metazoa > Arthropoda > Insecta > Lepidoptera > Erebidae > Lymantria > Lymantria dispar. Next base: position 8,480,964 of record CM063460.1, on the reverse strand, counting down.
GGTATCGAGTACTTGTCTTTCGATACCGATATTTTTGTACTCGATACTTTCTATTCGATACTTTTACTCAATGAGTACTATTAGGCAGGTATCGTATCGAACACATTGTAGAAAGTATCCATGTTAAACTTGACCTTACGGCTCATGCTTACTAGTTAAAGCGTAACGAACCTTCGAAAAAGAGGTACGAAATATTTTAATCCGAACACAGATAGACAAATTCCTAAAAAAAAAAAGCTCATCAGTACTCGATACTTTTGTTTCGATACTTTATTGAGTACAATACTTTTTCTTCGATACTACTCATGAGTACGGTATCGATACTTTCGTTTCGATATCGTGTCCCTATCCATGGGCAAGATAGGCCGTGGTTGTATTCTTACTCTGTCAGCACACAGAAATCTCGCTCTTATGTGATGCAAAGTTGCAGAGATCAACTAGTAAATTAAATGTCATACCTTTGGTCCTATTCCATGTAGCTTCATTAGTTCTACCTTAGCATCTTTGTATTTCATATCCTGCAAGCTATTAAACCATTCCAAACCACCCCATTCTAAAATCTGTGATGCCGATTTTTGGATGAACTTGGCTCTATAGCCAAAGCCTAGGTTTCTCAGCTCGGTCTCGACCTAAAAAGTATTTTGAAATTATATTGTCATTATCATCTCACGTAAATCCCACTGTTGGGATCAGGGTTCCTCTACAATAGGAGGGCAATTGACCGACTATCCCACACTGACGTGTTGGAATAGGATTTTTTATTGACTTTTCCTTCTCTTGCATAGATGTTACCTTTTACCTAAGGGTTATATATCCCTTGGTCGTCTTTTACAACACCTATGGACAGGAGGGGCATGGTTAATTGTATTCTTACTCTGTAACCGCACATAATGCCATAACTACACGAATTTTCTTCTTGGCATTGCTTTAGTCAGAGTATAATTTTTAAGAATTCCGTGTGGTGATGGACTAAAGGTACTATTACATATTTTCGTCTGGGTGTCATAAAATCCGGTTAGAGAAATGGGTACCGACATTTTTCTGTGACATTTACATCACCCTAGCTCATATGTGTACCACCACTGGTCCCGAGCCTTCTCCATAAGAGAATGGAAATATTTGTCAGTACTGTCATGCTCTTCAAACATATTGGCATACTGTTTTATTTAGAGTATTCCTTCAAGCATAATGTTATCTCCATATCACATCCTTTAGTCGTGTTTTACGACACCTTCATCAGGAAATAGGATAGTAAATTGTATTCTTACTCCTTCACTATGCAGAAACACACATGACGTTTACATAATCAACTGCAATCATCAATCTTTTTACCAAGCCTGGTAATTATGACCTTATCTCCCTTGTTTTGCCTATGTTCAGTGGACATCAGGCTGATGGATGAATGGTTCCCAGGAAAAGATCAAAAACAGCACAAATCTATATTTATGTATGTCAAAATACCTTCTCTTATTTATTAAGTGGAACTCCAAATATATAATAATACTAGCTGACCCAACAGACGTTGTTCTGTTCAAATAAAATAATGCTACCTACCAGATCCAATTGTGAATCTAAACTATTCTCGAACACACACAATAAATTTCATCAACATCGTTCCAGCCATTTAGGAGGAGTTCGGTGACATACACACGTACACAGGAAATATATATATATATATATATAAAGATATAAATGTTATATTCAACTGCACATAGTGGTTACAATACCGAACCTTCAGTGCCAGTGGCACGGGTTTGATTTCCACGCAGAACAATACTTTTGTGCCCCAAAAAAGAGATTACTTTTTACAATCCACAAATTGTTGTTCCGACTCTAAATGTAATTTGTGACCGTTAGTAATATGTCTGTAATGTCCCCAGAAATACAAGGATTATTTTTCTTAGTGCAGGCCAGGATCAAATATATATAGAAGAAAAAATAACTATACACATACCTCAGGCTTTGAAAGGTTTTCTACCTCCGGAAATGCAAAATATTCTTGGCCTTCATACTCGCATATCTTTTCTCCATATTGTTTACATAATTTTTCTATCATAGTTGATATTCTAAAATACCAAAAATAAAAAGCACTATTAGAATATATATTATACAGATGCTAAACATAAATTGAATTCTATTTGTCTATGTATTCCTATTCTGTCTGTAGTCTATATATTCTGTGTGGTGACAGAGTAAGAATACATCTAACCTACAACCTAACCCGATATCAACACATCTGACCAGCCTGGTTATAGTAGGTCAATTTCCCTTCTATTGTGGAAGAGGCTCGAGCTCAGCAGTGGTATGTATATAAGCCGAAATGATGATGATTATATTTATACTTCACAGGATGTAAATGTATACTCCCAAGTTCATAATGAGCTTTTCCCTTATTGGATGAAAACATGATGACCTTTGTCACACCTGCTAGACCGGTTAGAAGAGGAATTTATTTCAAGTATTTTATCTTTACACAATAATATATATATATAATTTAACTAGCAACCCGCCCTCGCTTCGCTTCAGTTTCTGTCGCCTTATCCCCGTGGGAATACTGGGATAAAATATAGCCTAGTTTACTCCCTGATATTATAGCTTTCTATTGGTGAAAGAATTTTTTAAATCGGTCCAGCCGTTTTGAAGATTACCTGGAACAAACAGACAGACAGACAAAAAAAATATAAAGTGATTTTTAGGCATATGTATAGTGCAAATAACCGTGTGAGCATGAAAAAAGCCTATTATTTTGACATTACAAACAGACACTCAAATTTTATTTATTGGTATAGATTACATACCTTAATTATACATACAATCATCATCATCTAAGCCCATATACAATATTATCTCAATATTACTTTAGTCTTTTACAATACCCACAGGTAAGTGATGGGGTGGTGAACTGGATTCTTACTCCATCACCACATAGAAAACTACATACAATTATTAGCACAGGTTATGTGGCTGTGACTACAAATACTACTCTCACATTACTCATCAGTGTCTTAAAAGAAGACCAAGTTGTACGGCGTCGTATGGGCTTATGGACTAACGCCGTGTTTGACAGAAGAACCTAAGGTTATAGTTTGATGTACCTAAAGCCCTTAAGTTCCTAGCCTATCTGATGGGATACCTGCACCGCGCTACCTAAGGTGACAGGTAGATGTGAGATGGATGTTTGGGTGGAAGATTGGTAATTCTCACTGCCGGTCAAGCAGACTCACAAGACCAATCAGAACTGACGGCTAAGGGTGTCTTGGCCACAGTGAGATGGAGGTTTGGGTGGAGGATTGGTAATTCTCACTGCCGGTCAAGCAGACTCACAAGACCGATCAGAACTGATGGCTAAGGGTGTCTTGGCCGCAGTGAGAGTGTAGTAACTGAGAGATGAATAAATTAAAATCTGATTTATTTTACAATATTTACACCTTATATACTATTTATTGCTAATACACACATATACCATTTTGTGTTAGTGTGTCGTAAGTGTGAAGTGTAACGCAGCATCTTTAATCATGTCAGTGCAAATCTTGCAAATCTGCACTGTTGTATGTTGAAATACTCTACTTATGAATTTGCTGCGTTGCATGTTCAATGTGCATTGAACACAAGTGGTTTATATGGACATGGTCCAACTGCACCTGAGGCTACCTGGTCAACAACTACATTCCCAAGAAAGGTTGACGTTAGGCAGGTGGCCGTTCATAAAATGAATACATAATTTTTAGTATATAATTGGGGAAGAAAGGTTCTCGAGTGGCGACCACATATCAGACGATGCAGTGTAGGACTCCTTCCACCAGGTGGTCCGAGAACCTGATGAAAATTGCTGGGCGTCGTTGGATGCACGCAGCACAGGACCACACTTTGTGGCATAACATAAGGGAGGCCTACGTCCAGCAGTGGATGGCGATAGGCTGAAATGATGATATAACATGAAAGAGTACATATTGAATTGACTCAAAGTAATTGGGATAAGAGCAAGATGATGTCGTCACAGCTCATACCCATCCTACTACTACTGGGCTCGAGTGTCCTCCACAATAGGAGGGTAACTGACCTACTATACAGAGTCAGACAGTTTGGTATATGGTTTTATCTCTAGTTTTCCTTTTTTGGCATAGATTATGTATGCTTATTATTCTTTAGTCGTCTTTTACGACACCCACGGTAAGGATGCAGGCATATAAATTATATTTTCTGTATATCATCATATTTTTTATAGAACATCCATCATATAAAAAACACATTATGTTCTTGTATTTTTTTATATAATAATGAACAGGATCTAGTTTTCTTATATACATATTTAAAATTATGAAAGTTACCTAGATATGTGGTTGTTTTGACTGCAAATAAAAGAGAAAAGGTTCTCAACGGGTTCCTGTTGTAACATTCTAACGCCATAAAATTGTTGACATGCACTTTTAAATAGTTCGTCCTTTTCTGACCACTCTTTGTAATGATTGCCTAAGTCCACATCTAATCTAAAATAGCGTTCCAATATTTGTTTAAATACTAGATCTTTATTTTTCTTAACATTTAGGCCTGTTTTGGGACATTCATCGAAAAGGGATCCAAGTACTTTGTATTGTAAATGATTTTCATTTTCCTTTAATTTCCACACGGTTTTATAACAAACACCAAGCCATTCATCATTTTCTTTATCGTACGTCCATCTGAAAAAATGCGCCTATTTAATTAAAACTTTTTATATAGAAAACTAACTGCACAATCTAGAAAGATGATCTACCGAAAACTTTGACTGCCAGATAAAGTGCTGATTAATTGGAGCTCTCGAAAATTGTACAATAATTTATTCCATGTCATTTTGTTATTGTTTTACACTTTTTAGTTGTTTATGTGTTTATAAATCATTTAATTATAATTATATTTACCGGTCTCTTCGTATTTGTAAATAATTCTACTTTTTTTTTTATTTGGTTCTGCTTCTGGTTGCCTATTCGGACCAGCAAACGGAACAAGGCCTATACAGCCATCATTATCATCATTTCAGCCAAGTTTTATACAATTTCTCTATATATTATTATATACTTCTTCATGTTGAGTAACTTATTAATAGTCATAGTCCATCGGAACGTCAACTCATCGATAACCTCTATTTTGGGCGCCGAAAACCAAATCATTTCAGAAATTTTGGTAGAAGTAATAAGTACTATAGATAGTCCATAAAATATAGCTTGATCTCTGTGACAATTGTCCCTAGTTCTGTCACGCTTACGATAAAGTCCGTAGTTTTTTATCGATAAAACTCTTTATTTTTATAATTGTGATTTTCTATTATAATTAAAATACAATCAATGAAAATCATATTGAATTTATTTCAAATAAAAAGTGTTTTTTGACTGTTTTAATTATTCAAAAGGAGTACAATCAAGGTCTAAGTCACTATTATCGTCATCACTGGAGCGTTCCTGCTAGAATATTTATAATTTTTTGCCAAATACGTTTGCCCAATTACAATATTTCACCTAGAAAAGTTTGGAAAGGCCTCCCCCAAGGTTCAGTTCTTAGTCCTCTCTTATATAACATCTATACACATGATTTACACCTTTCTGTATCTTCATTTTGTCAGGTGCTCCAATATGCCGATGATCTAGTCTTATACCTACCATCAAAATCTATTCAAGAAGCTGAAAACAGATTAAACTTTGCTTTAGAGTACCTAAACAATTGGTTAATTAATCATGGTCTATCACTATCTCCCAATAAAAGCTCAATGGTAGTATTTACAAAAAAAAACTGGTCCCTACTATTAATTTACAAATTAATAACGAGCCCATACCCCAAAAAGATTCGGTAAAATTTTTAGGTATGTGGTTGGATTCTAGACTAACAGGTGTTCGACACTTTAATTATGTTAGTTCAAAATGTGAGCATAATGTTAATATTCTGCGTGCCCTTGCTGGGGTGTGGTGGGGATCACATCCATATTCGCAAAAAATTCTTTACAATGCGATAGTTCGTCCCCATTTAGATTATGGCACATTTCTTCTTGACCCAGGCAATAAATTGGCTTTAAATAAACTAGAAAAAATTCAGTCAAAATGTCTCCGTATTATTCTGGGAGCAATGAAATCATCTCCGATAAATGCCATGCAGGTGGAGTGTTGTGAACCCCCACTTCATCTTCGTAGACAACTACTCTCAGATAAATTCTTTTATAAGGCTACTCAATTCTCGAACCTTCCTTTGATCGATGCAGTAAAAAAGTTACACTCTATTATTTCAACCAATGCTCAAAATTCAGAAGAATATAAACCTTGCCTGGTTCGTAGTTTCAATAGAAGTCTTCAATTTTTTTCTAACATTGCCAGATTTCCTGTTTATCCTGTCTTTTTGACTAAATATAAATCTCTGATCTACAAACCACACATCATCCTAGATTTTGGGATAGATAAACATTCTCCAGATGCTCAAGAAACATTCAGAGATAATGTTCAAGAGTACTGGCCGGATCATCTTGAGATTTTTACGGATGCTTCAAAATCAGACAATGTTGATGTGGGAGCCGCTGTCTGGATTCCTAAGTTTTCCATCTCTCTTTGTTTTAAATGTCCCTTTATATCCTCTGTTTTTACGGGTGAAGCCACAGCTATCTTAGAAGCTCTGAAATATATTATATCTTATGAGATATAATATATTTCAATAAAGAAAACAAAGAAAAAATATTTTTTTCTGACTCAAAAAGCTGTTTGCAGTCAATTCAATCAAATCCTTTTAAATCAAAATCTCCTTTTCCTTTATGTCTTCAAATTAAAGAATCCCTTTTCGAATGTAATAAGCAGGGATTGGATGTAGTTTTGGCTTGGATTCCTGGACACTGTGGTATTCTCGGCAATGAAATAGCCGACTCATGGGCGAAACAAGCGGTTATATTTGGCAATGACGATAATTATGTAGTGTATGCTCAGGATCTTGACAATTATAGTTTTTCGCATTTACGTAGTTCATGGAACTCTCTCTGGCAGGTTTCTAAAAAAGTTAAAGGAAAGTTTTACGGCCATCTTCAACCGGATATTCCTCCAAAACCATGGTTTTTCAAATTCAAAAATATCGAAAAAAGTATCTCCTCTTCAATTTGCCGCATGCGGTTGGGTCACTGTTGCTCTCCTGTCTTTTTAAATAAAATTAAAATAAGAGACCATTCCTTATGTGAATGTGGTCTTGACGAAGGTTCCATAGATCATATTCTCTTTTCTTGTCCTAAATTGCGTTTTTCCCTTTATGATTGTCTTCCTCCTACTATTCCCCGCCCTACTAACTCACGTCTCTTACTATCTCTAATTTTCTCTCCTTTTCATAAAACCTTATCAAAATTTATAAAAATCAACAATATTAGATTGTAATCTCAAACCCATAATCAATTACTGCTTTTAGAAATAGAAACAGAGCCATACATTTAATATAATACTTTATTATAAATACCGATCATCTTCTTATACCGATCAACTTGTGTCTCTCACTTTTGCCTCAATGTTACTCGACATTGGCAAATTTGTGGCAACCCTACGCCGCTGAAGCCATAATAAGAAGTTGAAGTTTTAGTTGTACGTAGTACTTATTACTTCCATGGAAAATACAAGTAAATCACTATTACGTCGTATACTTCAGCATGTTAACTGTATTATATTACATAAAAAATCAGCAAAATTATGCGCTATAACAGTATAGTGTTTTATGCAATAAAGCCGGTAGTGTCCGACCGAAACTACTTTTTACGGCCGAAAGCAAATTTTGGCTTCAATCTCGGCCGAAACTGAAACTTCTGTGTAAATTATTAGTTTATAGTTAATATTTTTGTGGGAAGGAAAATAGGTAAATAGTCTATCATAGTCAGTCAGTTTTTACTCTTTACTCATATAAACACAAATAGCAACTTATAAAAACTAAAAGAAAAATAATTTTAATTTATAATAAACTTTGGTGATAAGGGACATTTGTGTTGACCTTGCTTTAAAAAAAAAACGTGAGTATTAAGTACGCATGTCAGAAGTGAAACTTCTTTAGTTCCGTGTGTTTTTTATCAGTATTATGGAGGGTATGGGAGGGTAGAGGTAAGGAGAACCGTCTCTATATCTAAAAAGTGTCCGTTAAAATCTGCTAAATAAGGGTGGCGCTACGGTAGCAACAGGGTAAATTTTAAAAAAGGCGCTGAAAATTATTAGAATAAGATGAGAAATAAAAAAGGACGAAAGAACTGCCGTCTCGTTGAAAAATTGGAAACCAAAGTTCTTAAAAAGCAAAATAATAAAAGTAACTTTGATAAATCTCAGTTTTAAAATAGATGTAAAAATTCATGTTAATAATTAATGAAGAATATAAAAAGAATTGATATTGACACTGTCACTAACTTAGCATACTTCAATCAGTTAACAACTGCTCAATTCATATCATAGCCTGTGCCTATGCTAGCGCCATTCTGGAGGATTTTTGAACTGTTATTTAGTGCTGAAAGTGGGACACTTTTTCAAGCGTGCTCCCATATGAGATGGTTCTCCTTACCTCTACCCTCCATAATCAGTATTAAAAAAATGTTTAGAAAAATAATAATAAAAACTCTCGATCTTTCTTACTCGCTTGCTCCCTACTCTCGCCCCATGGCTGTACTTCGTGCTATATTCGCGCTTTCTCGCTCTCACTCAATCGGTCTCTCCCTCTTCTTCGACAAAAACGCTGCACATTTTCGTGACGCGTTTCATCCGTAAAAAATTTACCCTACTACTACTAAGCGCGCAAAGAAGTTTCATTCACGTTTCACTTCAAAAATGCAAAGACAAAAAATGTTCTCGATAATTTATGAGCTACATCACATAAATGGTGAAATAAAATATACCTATTTTGAAGTTATCACCTCAAACTGCGAAATTTGCGACGCGCAAACACAACATAAAGAACTAAAATTGTGAGATGACTATGTAAAATTAAATTTTGTCTTTCGCACCTCGTGCATCGAGTATGTTCTAGAGCAGCGCGAAAACTCACGAATTCAGTTTCGGTTTCGGCTCAATTATTAGCAAAAATCAGTTTTTCGGTCAACACTGAAGTTTCGGTCGGACACTGACAGCCGGTAATTTTTTTAAAGGAAATTTATGACATTCTTACTAAGACATGTAAAGTCCTTATTTATAAATACATACACAGGATATGGTGGAATGTCGACCGAAACATCTTTCGCATGCCAAAGGATAAATATCGATAGAAAAAAAACATTACTAATAATTCACTGGTTTATTAAGAACATTAGAATGGTGTTAATGATATTTAGTAAAAAGAAACATAACATTTTTTTTAAACAGTAATTCTAAAAATAACAATCTAGAAGACTAATTTTAATAACTTAAAGCTGCTCAATCAATTACACAATTTATTAATATTATGTATTTTGAACGATATACAGTGAAACCTGATTAAATGGGATCTGGATAACTGAGAAACCGATTATTGAGAATTATAATGAGGGCCCGGCACTTTTTTTTTAATTGCCTCTGTTAATCCTAGTTTTCGAACCAAATTAATGACATTTGATGCTAGAGAGAGAGAGACATGAGATGCTCTCTGTAGATCAATTCTCTGTATAAGTGAGACAACTATAATTTGAAATGTAAATCTGTTTAAATGGTACAAAATCCTCGGTCCCTTGTTCAGCTTTCACTGTATTATGTATTTCAATGATATATATTGATATAAAATGTTTAAAACTATATTTGTAACCATAACTTATAATATTAAATTATTCATCAACATTTCAACACATATGAGCCCCGTTGCTGGGCTTGAACCTAATGCATAGTTGGCAATTGCTATCACACCGGTCAGATGGGTTGGGTAAAGGGATTTATTCAGTTTTTCTTTTGCAGTGATGTATTTTTTATTGCTGTAGCTGGAGAATGAGCAAACGGCACCAAATGGTAAGTGATACTCGCACTCAGGACCTTTGCAAGGCTGTTGCCTACTATAAAGAAAGTGTGGATGCGTGCAATGAGGTTTGGTGATACTAAAGGCCTTATTAAAACAAACCACACGCAAACATTCTGAGAAAGTTGGGCTATTTGCTTGCGTGTAATCTATTGCATGCAAGCACGTCTGATTGGTGATTGTATGAGACGTAGTAGTAGACGAGACTAGTATAGATGAGTATGTCTCATATCCTCCTACAGGTAAGAAATAAGGAGCAAATTATATTGTTACTTCACGAAATGGATATTGAATTATTGACATATACACACATATACTACTGACATATATACATATATTTTAGCTGTGTAGTCCAAAACCGCTGAACCGATTTTGATAAAATTTTCATGAAATCATCTGATTAGCCTATAAATGTGATGTTAGCGATTGGATCAATACTTTTCTTAATCTTCTTTTTCCCCTGTCCCCGAAGGTTTGATAATTAATTGACAAAATCTATATTTATGCTAGCAAAGTTGCGGGCATAGCTACAATATAAACCACGTGGTGACTAAGATTACAATGGTCGTCACTTATTCCCACACAGCCACAGTATTGTGGCCATACGTAACGTTAAAAGAAAAGATCTGAGAGAGGAAAATCTCAAAGTAAAACCCACTTGGCCAGCATTTAGTTAGTATTGTAAGTAAAATACCAAGTATAGAGAAGGTTCGTGTTTAACAATGGGACATATATAGGTTGAGAAACATGAAAATAGACTGAGATTCGTAATAACATTATTAAAAATCGCATTATTAAAAGTGCAAGTTCGACTATGGGATAAAAAGCATTTGTATATAATGAATTGCCGCAATCATTTATTCAAGATTAAAAATGAATATCTCACTGTAACACAATATTAATTGGATTAATACGCAATTACCCCCATCATTATTTATTTTTTAATGTTTATTATTACTAGACTTATTAGTAAAAAAAATATAATATGCCACGAAATTTACATTGCATGCATTATAAACTATAAATAAATACAGTTTTAAAATCTAAAATATACGCTTTAATAATAAATCGAAATTAAAAATAATTCTTAATATAGGAATAAAATAATGAACGAAAAATATCTATATATAAATACGTGAAGCAAAAATTTTGTACCCCTTTTTACGAAAATTACGTGGATGTACAAGTATTAAATTTGTCACAGTTGAAGTATATAATGAGGAGAAGTGCATAAAACTGAAACTTCATATAATAATGAATTAGAAATGCATTAAATTCATTAAAAAAGGCATTACACACACACACACGCACACGCACGTTTGTGTGAGTGTGTTGCGCAGCAACGCTTATACACTTTTGTTTACGGTTAAAATCTCTGGTCGAACTGAATGTCAAACAATGATAATTATGATGACAATGTCTAATAGAGATTTGTGCTTATATATTAGTTATTAGTGAAATACAGCTTGCTCAATTTACAATTATACATAAATAAAATTAAAGAAAATTGTGTCGCAAAAAAATTAATGTAAATGAATTATGGCCGAATTTTGACCACACAGCGACCACTAGTTAGTATTATTGTGCAAAAGAGCGCGGGGCGCTTTGTGCCTCTTTCGTACTATTTTTGGATTAATCGTTCAGACAACATATTTGCGAGAACTATTTTATCGAGCATTATGTGGGGGCGAATTTGACCAACTATACCAAGCTGCTCAGACATGATAATATAGGGTTTTATTTCAAGTTGTCCTTCTCTTATGTTATTCGTATATTTTATTTGGTCATCTTTTACGGTACCCAAGGGCGAGACACGTAATGACGAATTCTTGCTCCATCAGATAAAATCTACCCGTTTAAAGTAGGTCAATATCAACATAGAAGTAAAATAAAAATAAATTCTTACAATCTTTGGCCTCAACATACTCTAGTAGACAAGTGTACGATTCTTAACCCCCACGCTTCCTTGAATGACCACCCGTATTATATGTCAAGAACTTTTTTTCACATAGTAAATATTTTTAGCAAACAAAAAGATAAAATAATAACAGCATTCATGAAGTCTTAAGTCCCGTCAGTCCCTATCCTAGAAGGTGTTTGAAAAGCCGGGCAAGTAAAAATGAAAATCGAGCCATACTTATATATAACTCGACTATGTTATGAAAACCTTAGAACCCACCCCTGCTAATGTGATCGAGCGTAGTAATTTTGAAGACCCCTCCCCCAAAACGAGTCACGTAATTTGGATAATCTTCATATAAAATTATTGTCTTAATTTATTGTGAGTTTTAATGATAGAGGCACATCAAACCGCAATCACAAAATCTTTATAATATACTGATATCTTGTCGAACTATTAAAACTTCTTTTTGAAGGTTTCCAGAACCTATTCTGCAGTTTGTCATCACTTGTAGGCCCTCCACTCTGGAAATGACAAAAAACCCTTATCAATTAACTTACTATTACTTATTTACTATTTAATTAATCTAACAGATTCCGTATTTACATATTACTAGCTGATCCAACAGACTTTGTTTTAAGATAATTGATTGAATTAGGTGATACATAGCGGAAATCCATTTTTATTCTGCAATGGAAGGAAGGAAGGGAGACCCATCACATTCCCACGGTAATCAATATACGGGATAGGAATAAGGTGGACTAGGAAATAATTATTTATTTTATTATTATTTCCTAGTCCACCTTATTCCTATCCCGTATTCCTTTCATTGTAGTGTGCGGTATATTGATTACCGTGGGAAAGTGGTGGGTCTCCCTTCCTTCCTTCCATTTCAGAAGACTTTGTTTTGTTCAAATAAAATAAAAGGAATTCTTCTTGAAATCGATAGTTGCGCCACCTATTGCGTCCAATTAATAATCTAAACCATTCTTAACTCTACTGGAGCACATACAAAGAATTTCATCACAATCGGTCCAGCCGTTTAGGAGGAGTTCAATTACAAACACGAACAGAAGATTGGAGAAAGGATTTGCTCGAGCCCAACAGTGGGACGTGTATGAGCTGAGACGACGACGACGAACAGAAGATTTATATATGTAAAGATTTGCTTCAGGTTATCATACTTTAAGACTAAGATTGGCCTAGAACAATGTCTCTAGAGCAGTGGTGGGCAAACTTTTTTAATGGTGAGCCACAAAGTTTAAGAAATTCTAGAGGAGGACCAGAATTATAGAAAATGCATTTTGTATTAAAGCTTTTTAATAAACAAAATACCTTTTACTTTTATGCTTTGTTAGGCGTGTGCAACATATGGAAATATTTTTGGTTTTCTATAATATTTTCGAAAGCAGGTTCCATCTGAGACAGACTGCCGAGATAATTATAATTATGGCAAGTTAATTATGAGATAATGAAAGCTCAAAACACTCCTTGGAGAATTGGAGCTTTCATTAAAAATTCGGCGATTTTCAATTATCAACGTCAGATTTTATTTTTCGCGCCAAAATGCTGACTAGAATATTTAAGCTGGATGCACTCTCAGCGGGCCGGATTAAATACTTTCGCGGGCCGTACTTTGCTCATCACTGCTCTAGAGTATCATTGGGGAGGTGATATAGAATTTATCCAAAACCCCTTTTAAACCAGCCTTGTTCTATAACCAAAATCAAATATGCAAAGAGGGGTTTAGGACAACATACTAAGCAATTTATGAGGCTTTACGTTCATTCATATACATATAAACATATTTTCCATATGGTGACAGAGTAAAAATACAATTCACCACCCCCTCTGTTGCCCGTGGGTGTCGTAAAAGACGACTATGGGATATAATATGCATATAATATCTATGCGAGAGAAGGAACACTCGAAATAAAACCCTATACCAACCTGTCTAACCAGCATGGTATAAGTAAGGTCAATATACGGGTTGAGAGCCCTCAGCGCTCACCCACCAGTCCGGGTAAAGTTGTCACAGCCATCTGAGGCTAACAACTAAGTCACAATAAAAAATAAAAAAGGTTAACTTATACCTATGAGCTGAAATGATGATACTTTTCGTATATTTATTTCCCTTTTTTCTTCTTCCTTTCATTTATCAGGTAGTGAAAGTGAAATATGCATATAACATCTATGCAAGAGAAGAAAAACGCGAAATAAAACCCTATACCAAAACGTTTGACCAGTGTCCATATTAGGTCATTTTCCATCCTATTGTTGACAGTGGCGGCTGGTGGGTCATCAAAGTGGTGGTACTTGCTCACTAAGTCCCGCCAATTTATATCAACTTTATATTTATGCTCATTTTCACTCACACCATACACTGTATACGCAGTATAAAATAGAACTAAGACCAAAATAAAAAAACAATGTAAACAAACCATATTTAACGTGTAATTTTTTTTTGTGTGGGACTTAGTTGTTAGCCTCAGATGGCTGTGACAACTTTACCCGGACTGGTGGGTGAGCGCTGAGGGCTCTCAACCCGTGTTTTAACGTATCACAGATACATCGAAAATATACCTACTTAACGAGACGTCATTGGCGAATTTCGTCGAAAGTCGAGTGCTCTCGGCAATATTCGGTTCGGCCGTACGGCGCACGGGAACAGACTCATTTTTCAGTATATTTCTATGAACTATTTTCTGTCTCACGCGCCAGGCGTTTTAACTCATAACTAATACAAATTGTATGGGCAGTCTCCGTGCGCTCGCCTAAGCGCACGAGATTTTTTTTACAGGGAATATAAATTTTAATAGTTTAGTAAAGCGCTTAAATTGTTTCGTCATAATTTGAAATTTTATTTGTTTTATGTTTTTGTTTGTTCAAAGAATAAATAATAATATGGTAATTTAAAAATAATGATGAAGTAACATTTTGTAATTTTCAAATCCTTTGATTTGGTGGTTCAGCGCACGAGCACACTTAAGGTACAGCCGCCACTGATTGATGAGAAGGCTCGAGCCCAGTAGTGGGACGTATATGAGTTGAAATGAAATATATGCTATTTAATGATGATTAAATATGTATACTTACTTTTCATGTTGGTTAGTATCTTCTGTATCAACTTCACACCTTATACTCTGTTCAATGCAATCTGATATAATTGTGTTGTTCAATTTAACAGATGAACCGGAATACATCTGTATACCGACGCCACAGCGTTTAATCTCGCAATTTTTAAATTCAACCTGTTAATGAATAAATACATTTTCTAGAATTCGGTAACATAATAATAGTGTCCTCTACTTTGAAGTTTTAAGTTAATAATTTTGATGTAACTTTTAAGTAATAGTGATAGTTTGCCATCTAGTGATGGAGTCAGTATACAATTCACCATCCTATCCCTCGCCCGTGGGAGTCGGACTGACGACCAAGAGATATAATATGCATACAATATCTATGTACGAGAAGGTAAATCTATACCAATAAATAAAATTGGAGTGTCTGTTTGTAATGTCAAAATAATAAGCTTTTTCATACTCACACGGTTATTTGCACTATACATATGCCTAAAACACACTCTATATTTTTTTTTGTCTGTCTGTCTGTTTGTTTCGGGTAATCTTCAAAATGGCTGGACCAATTTCAAAAATTCTTTCACCAATGGAAAGCTATAATATCAGGGAGTAAACTAGGCTATATTTTATCCCGGTATTCCCACGAGAACGGAAACTATGCAGGAAAGACGACTGAAACCAAAGCGAAGCGAGGGCGGGTTGCTAGTTTGAAATAAAACCCTATGCCAACACTGATCAGCATGGTATAGTAGATACAATTTCCTTGTTATAAAGGAGGAGGCTCAAACCCAACGGTGAGACCTATATGAGTATATAGGTGTCATATGACATTATTTTCCTACTATAACAAACTGACCTACTATACCACGCTGGGCAGACTAGTTGGAACTTTTTCTTTTTTTTTTATGGGTGGGCTATGGTGAAGCGCACGCGCGGTCCAGTGCGTCCGGGGCGATGAAAGGACGGCGCGCGGGCCCATAACCCACCCCTACCCACGTCACCTCGTTGTTGGGCCGACCACCGGAGCAGATGTGACTTGTCGTCAGTGGTCGGCCCAACGGAATACCCTTTCGGGTAACCTCACCTCTCGACGTCCTGGGAGGTCGGTCGCCGTCGCGCGGTCAGCCTCTCCGCGGGTGACGGACAATTCCCCGGTCCGATCACCCGCGGCCTCGGCTAGGGCGGCATTAGGCGCAGATACTCGTGCCTGCGCCGCCCGAGTCGCCGGCGGCGGAACGTGTCGCCGAATAGGAGCTCTACTCGCACACGATCCGCCGCCTCCTTCTGTGAGATTATGGCCTCACAGAAGACGGCGACCGCGTCCCAGTTCCTGACGCTGACGAGCATCTCCCTGGCGATGGTCGGCAGCGCCAGGTCGGCACCGATAATTGCGACGAGTTCACGACGATCCCCCCCTCCCATGCAGCACACTCCTCGAGCGTGTGCTGCGCCGTGTCCTCCTCGCAACTGCAGTGGTGGCAGGACGGTGTGCTCTCCCTCCTGACAATCTTGTGCAGGTACTTCCCGAAGCAACCGTGCCCCGTCAGCACCTGCACCAGTCGGAAGGAAAGCACCCCGTGCGTCCGCTCCAACCACTCCATCAGCACCGGCCGGAGGGCTTCGACGGTCCTGACACCGTACCGAGGACTCTCCAGCCGGACTGCCCAACGGGCAATGACTTCTCGGCGGGAGTCGACCCGCCAGGCGGTGATCTCTGTGATGGAGACCATGCCGCCGCGGGCGCGTCTCCAACACCCGCCGATAAATGTCGGAGAGCATCTCCGCCTCCAGGTCCCACGGGGGAGTTCCGGCCAGGAGGCACGCTACCTCCGTCGCCACCGTGCGGTAACCCCGTACGGCCCTGATCGCCATGACCCTCTGTGGTCGCCACAGGAGGGCCCTAAGACGGACGGTCAGGGACCCCGCCCACACCGGTGCGCCATACAGGGCCATCGACCGGATCACCCCCACGTACAGCTGTTGGCACGTAGCACTGGGTCCACCCACATTCGGCATCAGTCGCGAAAGGGCGGACGCCGCGCCGACAAGCCGGGGAACAAGTCGATGGAGATGCTCCCGGAACCAAAAATGCCCGTCGAGCACCAGGCCCAAGTACTTCATGTGGGCCTGGATACTGATGGTGACCGACTTCACGGTCATCGAAGCGCCGGCAGGAGGCCCGGCGGTAAGACTAGTTGGTATAGGATTTTGTTTCGAGTGTTTCTTTTCTTACATAAATAATATATGCATATTATATCCCTTAGCCGTCTTTTACGACACTCATGGGCAAAAGAGAGGGTAGTAAATTATATTCTTACGTCATCACCACACAGAAATTTTTAGTCACATTAAAAATATTAAATGTACCTGAGCGCCTTTGTGGACAACGATCCCAGAATAAAAATTACTAAATGTGCAATCTTCTATGAGTATTTTTGCACCGGCCATTGCAACAATACCTTGTGCAAAATCACACTGAAAATTAAAAAAAAATTGTTTAACTGATAATATTTTATTTGAAAGAATGCGACTAATATAATAATAAAATAGATTATAATAAATCATCATTGACTCACAGATGGCGTATTGGTTAAGATACCGACCTACAGTGTCGTGGGTTCGAATCCTACGCAGGACAACACTTTGTGCGATCCACAAATTGTTGTTGTCTGGATGTAATTTATCTTCGTTAATTACATTTGTAAAGTCCCCTGCAATACAAGGGTAATTTCCTTAGCGCAAGGCGAGTTTTGGCGCGAATATGGAAATGTCATGTTAAGCTCTTGTATTATATTCATTTTTTTAGTGTTTTATAGTGTTATATTGAATAATTTTGCTGATGTTTTATGTAATATAATACAATTAAGGTGCTGAAGTGTGATGAATGTGATATAAGTGCTTTATGTGTATTTTCATATTCTACCGAAATTCCCAGAGAAATCATTTAATTAGGTTTTCAGCGCCTAATTAATAATAACGACTTGACTTACTGACGGACAATGACTATTAATGAGTTATACAATATGAAGAAGTAAATAATATGTAATGAAAATGATTTGTAAGCTACGTAAGACAAGGCAGTATGGTCGAAAAGACTTTAGCCTGCCCGTAAGGGCGTTCCAAATAAAAAAAAATAGCGCAAGGCGTTGTCTTTAAAAAAAACATCATCTTGTTTTCATTCCAATAATTTAGTTTGGACGTAATATGTAGTCTTCTACCATTTGAACGATGATGATTAAGAACTTTTACGTCGACTTAACTACATCAGATACTATCAGGTCAACAACATTCCCAAGGAGAGTTCATATTAGGCAAGCGGCTGGTCATAAAACTATTCCTTATTTCAGCTCATACACGCCCCATTATTGGGCTCGAGCCTCTTCCACAATAGGAGGGCAATTGACCTACTGTACCAAGATGGTCAGACGTGTTGGTATAGGGTTTCATTTCAAGTATTCCTTCTCCTGGTCACATAGGTTGGTAGTGTTTTATTATGAGTTCTCCTTCTTTTACAGTGTGTTGTTTTCTGCTTATCTCGCTTATTCGTCTCTTACAATCACCCACAAGTAAGTTAGAATACGTTGACTGCACCGATGGCGTAGTGGTTAAGATATCTATCGAGCCAGTGTCGCGGGTTCGAATCCCACGCAGAACAACACTTTGTGCGATCCGCAAATTGTTGTTCTGAATCTGGATGTAATATGTGTCCGTTAATTATGTTTTGTAAAGTCCCCCCCAATACAGTGTGTTACAGTAGTAGGATCACACTTAACAGTTGTCTGTTTAAAGCCACAGGCCAGTCCGCCCGGGGTAGTACCACACTGAGCAGAAAATCGACGTCCAATAATAGCAATTTGTTACTGCGCCTTGTCCGCTGAACGAAAGAGCCGGCAACCCAACTTTCTGAGGGTGTTCGCGTATGGTGGATTTTGGTGATGCCTTTAGTATCACCGAACCTCATGGCAGGCATTCACACTCCCTTCACTTTCTTCACGGTAGGCAGCGGCCTTGCAAAGGTCCATGAGCGGCAGCAACACTTACCATCAGGTGTACTGTTTGTCACCATTTGCAATAAAAAAAAAACAAAGATTATTTCCTTAGTGCAGGGCGTTGCGTCTTAAATAAAAAAAAAGAATAGCAATCTTAAAATAAACCAAATAATATTACCTGTGAGCTACTTGAATCATCGAGTATGGTACACCTCCTGATGTGTAAGTTACCAGCTCTCATTACAATGGCTGTGTTCACTAAATTGCAGAATAATCTTAGGTCTTGTAGTCTACATTCTTCGCTCAACATTAACAGACAGGAACGCATATCGGATGCCTTTATTGTTGTACCTGAAAGAAATAAGGTGTATAGATAAAGAGAAATATAATTTACACTAATATTTTAAAGAGGAAACGTTTTTTTTAAATTTACAGAGGAAGGAAGGGAGACCCACCACTTTCCCACGGTAATCAATATACCCACCACAATAGAAGGAGTACGAGATAGGATTAAGGTTTTTGATTGGGCGTCACACAGATTTGATTGGTCAGACAGAGGAAGCGTTGTATATTTGTCGAATAAACACAAAAACTACTCGACAGATTTCGATAATTCTTTTACCATTGGAATGCTACATTATCCCTGAGTAACATAGGCATATTATTCCGGTATTGCCACGGGAACGGGAACTATGCGGATAATGCAACTGAAACCGAAGCGAAGGCGGGCTGCTAGTCGTAAATGAAACTATTTTACGGATTTCATAGCGTTTATATTTGATTTTTGATTGCCCGAAGTTTCGAACACCTTACGGCGTTCATGATTACGGGCGGACTAAGGGTTAGTTATATTTACGATGTGTAATACTCGCGTAAATATCAGAAATCTTTGATCTACTATACCTGGCTGGTTAGACATGCAGATCAGACTGATCAGACAGGTTGGTATAGGGTTTTGTTTCGAGATTTCCTTCTCTTGCATATATATTATATGCATATTATATCCCCCAGTTGTCTTTTACGATATCCACGGGAAAGATAGGGAGTCGTGAATTGTATTCTTACTCCATCACCACACGGAGAATTAATTATATCTAAAACACATTAATCCCAATTTTTGTTATCTCAGTAGTTGCTATGACAACGGCGACAAATAACGCTCGACATCCTTTATTATTATTATTATATAAGATTTATATTATATCTTTCAAATATTGATGAATGGATTTTAAAGACCTCACCATTAAAACTACAAATACTGATGTGTGACAATGGCATCTCTGGTACTTCATACTCTTCATTGCACACCACCAGCTGCTCTGGCTCCAGGACTAGAGCTTCTTCAGCTGACGTCATCATTGTGAGAGTGTATTCATTAGTGATTCGAGCAAGCAAGTAGTCGGTTATCTCTTTAAATTCTAATATTGAACCGCCTTGCCAAAGAGCTACCACCTGGGAAATCAAAGTACATATTTTTCTTCTTCTGTTTTATTTATGGCAATCAGCATATGAGCTATATAGTAAGCCTCTATAGTGGCAGGACCACACTGCTGACAGTTGTCTGTCTACAGCCGCGGGCCGGTCCGTCCGGAGTAGTACCACACTGAGCAGAAAATCGACGTCGAAGTAGCAATTTGTTACTGCGAAGAAGTAGCAATTTGTTACTGCGCTTCGTACATAGTCATAGCCGATGTACCACAGGCTGGACCCCAGAACCTCTCTCTGTGGGACACCGCACGACAAACGATGACATATTACTGAAAGTTTTTTACACGGAATTTTGGCAAAACATGAAAGCATACATGTTAAATCATGTTAATTAAAATTTAGCTCTTTTCCTGCAATACATTACATAAAATACTATCATATATAATTAGGGAATATGACACGGTAAAACACTAAAAGCGTGGCCGAGTCTGCTAGTCTATACCAATAAATAAAATTGGAGTGTCTGTTTGTAATGTCCAAATAATGGGCTTTTTTCATGCTCACACTGTTATTTACACTTTACATATACCTAAAATACACTTTATATTTTTTTGTCTGTCTGTCTGTTTGTTCCGGGTAATCTTCAAAACGGCTGGACCGATTTCAAAAATTCTTTCACCAATGGAAAGCTATAATATCAGGGCGTAACCTAGGCTATATTTTATCCCGGTATTCCCACGGAAACGGGAACTATGCAGGCAAGACGACTGAAACCGAGGACGAAGCGAGGGCGGGTTGCTAGTATTGAATATAACATGAGACAGACTCATAGCATTTGTCTGTGGCTGCCAAAACTTTATTGCACATTTTCACGAACCTATTACTAACTAGCAACCCACCCTCGCTTCGCTTCGGTTATAGTGTTTTACCCGCGTAGTTCCTGTTCCCGTGGGAATACCGGGATAAAATATAGCCTAGGTTACGCCCTGATATTATAGCTTTCCATTGGTGAAAGAATTTTTGAAATTGGTCCAGCCGTTTTGAAGATTACCCGGAACAAACAGACAGACAGACAAAAATTTTTTTATTGATATTTTAGGCATAGGTGTCGTGCAAATAACCGTGTGAGCAAGAAAAGAGCCTATTATTTTGACATTACAAACAGACACTCCAATTTTATTTATTGGTATAGATAATCTACTATTTACCATTGGTACTATTACAGTTATTATTGTTTATTTATCATTTTACAGAAATATATTAAATTCTTCATGTAGCGTCTGAGTAAGAATACAATTTACCCCCTCCCTTTTTTTTTTTCTTTTAGGTGGGCTATGGTAAGCGCACGCGCGGACCTGTCCGTCCGGGGCGATGAAAGGACGGCGCGCGGGCCCATAACCCACCCGTACCCACGTCGCCTCGTTGTTGGGCCGACCACCGGAGCAGATGTGACTTGTCATCAGTGGTCGGCCCGACGGAATACCCTTTCGGGTAACCTCTCACCTCTCGACGTACTGGGACGTCAGTCGCCATCGCGCGGTCAGCCTCTCTGCGGGTGACGGACAATTCCCCGGTCCGATCACCCGCGGCCTCGGCTAGGCCGGCATTAGGCGCAGATACTTGCGCCTGCGCCGCCTGAGTCGCCGGCGGCGGAACGTGTCGCCGAATAGGAGCTCTACTCGCACAAGATCCGCCGCCTCCTTCCCTGAGATAACGGCCTCACAGAAGGCGGCGACCGCGTCCCAGTTCCTGACGCTGACGAGCATCTCCCTGGCGATGGTCGGCAGCGCCAGGTCGGCACCGATAATCGCGACGAGTTCACGGCGCTCCCCCTCCCAAGCAGCACACTCCTCGAGCGTGTGCTGCGCCGTGTCCTCATCGCAACTGCAGTGGTGGCAGGACGGTGTGCTCTCCCTCCTGACAATCTTGTGCAGGTACTTCCCAAAACACCCGTGCCCCGTCAGCACCTGCACAAGCCGGAAGGAAAGCACCCCGTGCGTCCGCTCCAATCACACCATCAGCACCGGCCGGAAGGCCTCGACGGTCCTGACACCGTACCGAGGACTCTCCAGTCGGACTGCCCAACGGGCAATGACTCCACGGCGGGCGTCGACCCGCCAGGAGCCCCTCCCTTGCCTGTGGGTGTCGTAAAAGACGACTAAGGTACTAAATATGCATGTTAAATCTATGCAAGAGAAAGAAAACTTGAAATAAAACCTTATACCAACACTTCTGACCAGCGTAGTATAGTAGTTCAATTTCAATCCCAGCAGTGGGATATATATGAGCTGAAATGATGATAAATAATGATGATATTATATACAACATGTATTATATTTAACTAGCTATCGTGGCTTTGCTTATGTTAATGTTGAGATTATGCCTATTTCTCTACACTTATATCCTTTTCTATGGAAAAAGAATGCAGCGCTTTTTTTTGGAGGTGAGTTACGGCTCCGTCCGGGGCGACAGAGGGGCGTAAGCACGCACACCCGTAACCGACCCGTATAGCACGTCGCCTTCGTCGTTGGGCCGACCACCGGTGCAGAGTTCAATGACTTCAGTGGTAGCCCTGACAATGTGTGTAATTTTAAGGCGATCTGTTGAATAATTAGTGTGTAATATTATAAAAATATTTAACATTAGAATATATATATTACGAATGCAATAATAAAAAACATACATAATGTTTTCCGACAATTATTATATTTAACCTGATTGCTAAATTCTTAAAATAAAGAAATTAAAAAGGCCAAAATAGAATATATGCATTTTAATTATTTTCCTTTCCGTATGGTGACGAAGTAAAAATACAATTCACCGCCCTCTCTCGTGCCCGTGGGTGTCGTAAAAGGTACGATTAAATATGCATATAACAACCATGCAAGAGAAGGAAAATTCGAAACAAAACTCTATACCAACACGTCTGACCGCATGGTGTAGTAGGTCAATTTCCCTTTCAAAGTGGAGGAGGCTCGAGCCCAACAGTGGGACGTATATGGGCTGAAATGATGATGATGATGAATTATTTTCCGTCTGGTGCCGGAGTAAAAATACAATTCACCATCCCCGCTCTTACCCGTGGGTGCTGTAAAAGAAGACTTAGGGATGTATTACGCATATGACATGTATGAAAGAGATGGAAAACTCGAAACAAAACCCTATACCAAGCTGTCTGACCAGCATTGTATAGTAAGATTAATTTCACTCTTATTATGGAGGAGGCTCGAGCCCAACGGTGAAACGTATATGAGCCGAAATAATGCTGATGAATTACTTTTAAAGACATCATCATCGGCATTATAATAGGTCTTTACCTATGTAATTGCCGTTCTGCAGTACTGGCCATTTCAAATCAAAATAATTTTTGTTTGGCTAAGAATTCTAATTTCAAATTAATTTTATTTTAAATCATGGAATTCATTTTCCAAAAGTAGTCATTTGTTTATTGATTAGTGTTACGTTTTCATCGCATTTCAATCTTTTTCGTCATCATGGATACGTTAAAAATTCGAGTAATTATGGAATATGAGTATCGTCGTGGCAGCAACGCGGCACAAGTGGCACGCAACATCAACGACGTTTACGGAGCTAACACTACAAACCAACGCACCGCCTGTTATTGGTTTGCTCGCTTCCGTTCTGGAAATTTCGACCTGAAAAATGAACATCGCGGTTATCCGAAGCTTTGGTCGACAATGACGAATTAAAGGCGATTGTGGAAGCCGATGATACACAATCTGCGGCTGAATTAGCAGCAGCTTTCGACGTTAGCGTCAAAATAATATTGGTCCATTTGCGTCAAATTGGCAAGGTAAGAAAGCTTGACAAATGGGTGCCCCACAAACTCAATGATCGCCAGCGCGAAGTACGCGTCGAGACATGCCTTGCATTGCTCAACAGACACACAAATGAAGGAATTTTGAAACGCATTGTTACTTGCGATCAAAAATGGATTCTGTTTGATAACCGCAAGCGCTCAGCAAGTTGGTTGGTTCCTGGTTCAGCACCTAAACAATGCCCTAAACGAAAACTTACCCCTAGAAAAGTGATGGTCACTGTTTGGTGGTTTAGCGCCGGTGTGATTCATCACAGCTTCTTACCAAACGGGGTGAGCATTACTGCAGATGTGTACTGTGAAGAACTGAATACAATGATGGAGAAGCTGGCACATCTCCAACCAGCATTGGTCAATCGCTCGTCTCCGCTGCTCCTGCACGACAATGCGCGACCTCATACTGCACAGCAGACGGTCTCTAAGTTGCAAGAATTGGGGTTGGAAGCTCTCCGTCATCCGCCATACTCACCAGACCTTGCGCCTACAGACTACTTCTTTTTCCAGAATTTGGATAACTTTTTGGCGGGAAAGAAATTCAATACCCGAGAGGCAGTACAAAATGCCTTTGAAGAATTTGTTGCCTCCCGTCCAGCTGACTTCTTTAAGAAGGGCATCAATAAACTGCCGCTGCGTTGGCAAAGATGCATTGATTACATGGGTGATTACTTCGATTAATACAAATAAAAAATACATGAAAAAAAATAGTTTAATTTTTTTCATACATAACGGCAATTTCATAGGTAAAGACCTAATATTATTGTGCTGCGGTGAAGATTTTTCTCAAGTCTGCAGCAGTGTTAAAATGTCTAACCTACCTGTTCTACAAGAAAACAATTTTATATTATAGAAGAAAAATCTCACCATTAATCAGATGCAGTTACGAGCTTAGGGACTGCTATTGAAATTTGTATGAACTTGTTTCTCCATCATGATTTCAGGTTATAAACGTCCCAGGTCCCACTGTTGGGCTCCAGCCTCCCCCACAACAGGAGGGCAATTGACTTACTATACCACCCTGGTCAGGCGCAGATGGTATAATTATGGCCATTATATCCCTTAGTCGTCTTTTACAACATCAACGGGCAAGAAAGGGAATGGTGAATTGTATTCTTATAGCGTTACTACATGGAAAACTCTAGTTTACGAGTGAAAAATAAATGCCATACGTGGGAACCAAACCCGCATCTATTGTAAGTTTCAATCGCCCTACTAACTAGTCGAGCGTGGCTGTCTCATCATCGCAGCCCACATACGTCCCACTGTTGGGTTCGAGCCTCCTCCACAATGGGAGGGAATTTGACCTTCTATACCATGTTGGTCAGACATGTTGGTATAGGGTTTCATTTCGAGTTTTCCTTCTCTTGGACATATGTTATGTGCATATTATATCCCTTAGTCGTTTTGTACGACATCCACGGGCAAGATAGGGAGTGGTGAATTGTATTCTTACTCCGTCGTCACACGGATAGCGTGGCAGTCTACTGATAATCAAATTCTCACTCGTATTGTTCTTCTTACGGGACACATTCAACGCTCTATCTATCAGAAATCGTTTACACATTTATTCAATTGATTTTTGAAGTGAAAACTTCTTTAGGCGCACCGCACACAGATTTTTTCGTGGGTACAAAGTTAGGCTGCTCCGTCATGCTCTGAGGTGAAACGCTCGATCGTGTGAACTCGGGACCGCCGAGTGTACCCGAGCGAGAAAGATACAGTCAGCTGCTCTTCGCAGTTGTATCGCTGTATTTCGTATGATCAATTCTTAAGTCTTAATTGTCTTTATTAAATTAATAGTTATAATTGATATGAAATGATAATTATTATTTTAAAAACTATCTGTTTTACATTGTGAGGTTAGTGTGTGTATTTAGCGGTTTGGTAATATTGAAAAATAATACATTTTGAAAAAATAATATACAAGGTGTATCAGGTTATGGGACAACTGTTCGAGTATGTTGTAGTTTAACAGTCATAGATCGTAATTAGAATGTACATTACACAAAAAACAATATAACATAAAAGTTATAGTGATTTCAAAAAAATGTGTCTAAGAGTCTATGCCTTAAATGTTACGTATTATGTAGGCATGTACAGACAGAATACATGTAGGCATGTAAAGCTTCGACAGTATAATTTCATTCATCCTAGAATTGCGCAAACGCTTCAATGAGCGTAGGTAACAACGTCGAGCCGTCAACGGTCATCGGCCGATCAGCTGTTTTAAAGCGAAGTTTGTCTTGCTTATGCGAACGTAATCATTGATTTATTCAATTTCTAATGAACATTTAGCAAAGTATGAATATGTTGCGTATTAAGTATCATTGACTTTATACATTTCAATCGGATTTACACGAAAAAGCGATGACAAAATTGAAAATTTTACATGTCTCCAATTCCTTAACGAATCGATATTTTACGTTCAAATTTTTTCATGCGTTTCTACCACCATTGCCTAGCTCCCTTTTGACCAGTTGCCCCATAACCTGATACATCCTGTATATTGAAAAAAAAATTATAAACAATAACCGTTACACAAATCATAATTATTGTTATTATATAAAGGGATTCGATCGTATAGGTAAACCACCTCATGTTTATATTATATGCGTATATATAAATGTATGTATGTGTAATATAATTAAAAGTTAACCTAACTTTTATTTTCTGTGAACTTTTACTTTCCCATATTCAAAAATAAATATGTTTGAAACACAAGTTACTTTCATGAGTTATAACAATATGAGATATGACTGTTTGATTACTGTCTTTTTCAGATTGGAAAATCGATGATGGATTGGGATTGGCCAATGAAGTTTTCACTTCTGCCGTCAGGTCTTAAGCGCACACTCTTTTTTTTTGCTATAGAAATTTTCAAATAACGCTATTAAAAAGTAGCAAATGCCTGCAGTTTCACCCGTGTATTTGCCGTTTCCATGGGAATACGGGGATAAAATATAGCCCAAGTTACTCCTTATACATAGTATTAAAATATTATCAAAATCGGTAAAGATTACCCGGAACAAACAACCAATAGTCAATAAACAAAAAAAAAAAATTTACTGGCTTTATAGGCATAGGTATCGTGAAAATAACCACGTGGGCAAAAAAAAAAATATTTTGACATTACAAACTGACACTTCAATTTTATTTATTTGTATAGATTTTTTTTAATGCAAACGGTGGCAGACGAGCGAACAGTACACGTGATGGTAAGTGTTACTGCCGCTCATGGACCTTTGCACAGCTAGGCCGCTGCCTGCCGCGAAGAAAGTGAAGGGAGTGTGAATGCGAGCAATCAGGTTCGGTAATACTAAAAGAATCACTAAAATTCACTACGCGCAAACACTCTCAGAAAATTGGGCTTCGGGCTCTCTCTCTCTCTCTCTCACCGAACGAAGCCCAGTAATAAATTACTACTCGGATGTCGATTTTTTGCGAGAATGTGCTACTATACCGGACGAACCGGCCCTCGGTTTTAGGCAGACAACTTTCAACAGTGTGGCCCTACCACTATGAAACAAAAAAGTTTTACATTATCATTTAGCTAGTTATCAAAATGTTTACAGGGAACTTACATTTCTTTTGCTCTTATTATTTTGCCACTTCTTCCTTGTTTTGGTTAGATACTGTTCTCTGATAAGTGAGTTCTCATACAATGTCCACTTAGCCATCAAACCATCTAGTCGGGCATTCATCTCGGCACAAAGGGATATATAATTTGGCGGTAGGAGAGAATCTGGAATAAAAAGAAAATCACTATAACATTACAAATATCTATGTTTATTTTATTAAATCTATACTAATATATAAAGACTGCACAGATGGCGTAGTGGTTAAGATAGCGACCTACAGCGCCAGTGTCGGGAGTTCGAATCCCACGCGGGACAACACTTTGTGTGAACCACAAATTGTTGTTCTGAGTCTGGATATAATTTGTGTCCGTTAATTATATGTTTGTAAAGTCCCCCGCAAAACAAGGATTATTTCCTTAGTGCAGGGTGTTGTCTTAAATAAATAAAAAAATAAATAAAATAAAAAATAATAAAAAAAAATCCTATTAGAATGAGATTTAAAAAATAACATTTATTTATTTATTAAAAAATATATAAAGCTTAAGAGTTTGTTAATTTGAAGGCGCTAATCTCAGGAACTACTGATCTGATTTGAAAAATTCTTTCAGTGTTAGATAGTCCATTTATCGAGGAAGGCTATAGGCATATCATCACGCTAAGACCAACAGGAGCGCAGCACTATTCAAGAATGTTTCAAAGTCGGGTTTTTTCCTTTTCAGAGCTTCCGCTGCGTAAACGGCTAAATTTTCGCAATAATCACGTGTGACAGAATCGTATTATTATAAAACTAGCACCCCGCCCTCGCTTCGCTTCGGTTATAGGTTATAGTCGTTTTACCCGCGTAGTTACCGTTCCCCTGGGAATACTGGGATAAAATATAGCCTAGTTTACGCCCTGATATTATAGCTTTCCATTGGTGAAAGAATTTTTGAAATCGGTCCAGCCGTTTTAAGATTACCCGGAACAAACAGACAGACAAAAATTTTTTAATTGCTATTTTAGGCATAGGTGTCGTGCAAATAACCGTGTGAGCATGAAAAAGCCTATTATTTTGACATTACAAACAGACACTTCAATTTTATTTATTGGTAAGTATAGATAAAGGCATATCAGTATGATTTCTGATGTTTAAGCGCGTATTACAAATTTGAAATTAAACAATTTTTTAGAGATATTTTGTATTAGGTTTTTTGTTTATCTTTACAATTTCTTCGTTCCTCCCCGTGGCTATGAACACTGAAGTGTTCGAAACATAGGGCAATTAAAATGAAATGCAAGGGTGAAAACCACAAATAATAGCTTTCACTCAGTCCATCCTTTTGCTTGACCGTTGGTGTCGTAAGAAATGACTAAGGCGGTGTCCTGCGTGAGCGACGAATACGACGCGACACGACGAACTCAATGACATGCCTGCTTGCGGCCTATATGACAATTTGCGACGAGACGCGGCATCAAGTGTGCTTGTTTTGAGGGCGAACTGACGCGACATCACGAACTACAGAATAGTTGATTCAGAAGCGATTATATTTGTTTTTTTGACGTGACACCGTCTAATAAATCGATGAACGCTGGCTGCATGCACGAAAAAGTGTTCCGTTACGCTCCTTGTCCCGTTACGCTGATTCAATTTTATTCATAAAAGTATGCAGTCATTTCATCAATGTTTTGTTATGACGTTGTCACGTTAAACTATCCGTAAACCGACTTTACAGACAACCAATGTTTAATTGGTTTTTTTTCTGGGCTTATTATGGTATTTTTTTAAGTCTGTATTCTAAATATGAGCTTTCTAACAAAATTGTAGTGTACTTGTCCATGATTCGAGAAGTAATAACTAAAATCACATAGGACACTTGTCGCTTGTAGCATCGCGCCGCATTGCGTCGTGTCGTGTCGTATTCATCGTTCAAGCAGGACACTTCGTAAGGGATAGTAGCATAATCGTTCTCCCATTGTGGAGGAGACCTGAGCCCTACATTGAAACTTAAATAGAAGTTCAACTGAGGGGCTCAGGCCAGTTTCAACATATAAATAAAAAGTGTGTGTGCACGCACGTAAAAAGTTATACTTCTTCGGCGTGCCAAGATAAAAATGTTACCTTCGCGTTATCCTACGTTTGTAGAAAAAACGGCATTAATAATAGAAATAAAATAAAAGTAAAAAAAAAGCTATAAAAACAGGCTTTTATTTCATCATCATCACAGCCCTCAGTTGGGCTCGGGTCTCCTCCACAATGGGACGGAAATTGACCTACTATACCATGCTGGTCAGACATGTCGGTGTAGGATTTCATTTCGAGTTTTCCTTTTCTTGCTCAGATGTTATGTGCATATTAGATCCCATAGTCGTCTTATACGACATCCACGGGCAAGATAGGGAGTAGGGAATTGTACTCTTACTCCGTCACCACACGGAAAACTTTTATTTAAATGCTTTAAAAAGACAAAAATAAACTTTAACTTTAAAACTTTTACTATCGACTGATAACGTCATTACACAATTTGTATGTTATAAAAGCTAGAGAAAAGGAATGTGAACTTAACTTCAAAATATAACTTGTTAAATATAACTTCAAAAATTAGGAATGCAAAATACTTACCATCATCGTTTCCCATATCCGTTTCACATAACGATGAGTCTAATAGTCTTAATTTATCATGTGCATCTATTGCACTGTTACGTAATAATGTGATTGATCTGGCAACACAGTTAGGTATCTTTCCATTATGCATATCCGACCACAGTTGCATTCTTTCTTCGATTGTGTTCGGTAAAAGTATTTTGTCATCAGAATCGTCCCAGGGCATCCAAATATCAGTATAGTAAAATCTAAAAAATATAATATAAACTTAGAATAATAATTCCGCGCACAAAACATGAAGCATTTATATTGGAGCTCGATGGCCTCCCTACGCCGAACCATTCCGTAGTGACAAGACAACTTTATTGTATAGTGGTGTGCATGTGGATATGTGTAATCGCTTGCACGTAGGTAATATTTTTGGCTTCACGTTTTTGATCGCTTAAGTACCAACACTATCCTTCTATATGTTATTATTCTATGAATATAAGGTTCTATTTTTCAAAGAAACAGAAATTATGTCTAAGGGCAACAATAGTAGACAGTTTTGTACCCTCAAAATTTAATGCCTTACCTCCACATATGTATTAAGTAACAAAATTATCAACAAGTAACTTAAATATCTTAATAATAGAATCGATTTACTAATAGAGCAGAACCATTTTGGTTTTATAAATTAATAGCAAGTACTCGCGATTACAACCGCCAAGTCGCTGTTCCCATTCAACACTCCGATAAAATATAGCTCACGTTACTCGCTGATAATGTAGTTTGTGTGGAAGAATTTTAAAGATTGGTTTAGTAGTTTAGACATGACGTATCAAACAAATTCACATTTGCATTTATGTTAAAATATTATTGTGTTTTAGAGCCTATAATTTTTATACTACCCATGTTTTTCTATTTGATGTGATAAAATTTTGATTATATTTAAATATACCTTAATAGGTCAATGAATTCAGCAGTGGTGGCTACGTTGATGCATTGTTCTCTTTGCTTCATTGTTGGCCAGAGTTCAATTAGCGGTACATCAACAACATTCTCTGGTAATGAGACAGACTCGTGTTGAACACTGAGCACATCAACACATGCAGACAAGTTTTCAAAGTCCACGGAAGTTACAGCTATGTAAGCTATGCAGGGATAACGTACATCTGAAAGTGAATATAATTATTTTTATATAAGAACTACCAACCTGCCCTTGCTTTGCTTCGGTTTCAGTCGCTTATCCGCATAGTTCCCGTTCCTATACCGGCAATACCAAATAAAATATAGCCTAAGTTACTCCTTATACATATAGACAGCTACCTGGTACTAAAATATTATCAAAATGCATCCAGCCGTTTTGAAGATTATTCAAAACAAAGAGACAGGCAGACTTTTTTTTTAAACCGCATAACAACATGAAAAATGCCCATTACTTTGACATTACTAACAGACACTTCAATGTTATTTATTTGTAAAGATTTACCATTTATTAGTTGTTGTCTCATAAGGGACAACTAGGAGACATAAAGAAATTACGTTATCTGATATTTATGAGAGTAATACATATTTTAAATCAGGACAGTCCTATCAGCTGCATTGAAGGGCATAGGAAGTCTGTCCTCTCGAAAAGTTGGAAATTCAGTGAAATCAAAATAAAACATAAAATTCCTAAAAATAGTTTTATAAGTAGATTACTGTAAGAGCTGGGTGTGCTGCACCAAGCTACTTTGAAATTATTATCATTTCCTTTATATTAAATAAAAAAAATAATAATCATTTCAGTGTTTCTTATTACTAAATACATTTTTAATATAAATAATATAAATGTATTTAAAAATGCATTTAGTAGTTACGAAACATCCTCATAATGTGTGTTGTGTCCGTGCCTTCTGCATCAGATCTCCAACCCAATGTGGGCCTCTTAAGATGTTGGTTGGGGCTCAAGGCTATTTGACCTTTGGTCGAAATGGTCAAAACACAATGATTGCCGAATCATGTGTTATAATGATTAACTAGTATTATTTTTTAGTTTATAAGTGCAGCAGACTAACTTGGAATACAGTATTATCTGAGAAAGGATATCTTCAAAAAAAAAAACAAAGTCAAAGAAAAATTGAAAAAAAAAAACAATAGTAAACTGTTCTTCTGTTCTTTCATCTATTTCTCGAAACTTATTGAACATTCTAACAGTTGAAAGTTGCTTATTTAGTTGACAAAACATTATTTGATGAGAATAAATTAAATAATAACTATTAACTCACCAAACTTTTTACAGAACTCCTTGGATAGTTTCCATAAAGCATCCCATCCAACTGGTTCCACTAAAAGCTCTGCTTGCATAGTCCATTGTTCTCTGGCTGTACCACGACCTGAACTGAACACCCTCAGTAACTCTTGCTGGATCTCAGCGTCACTGCGTGAGAATGTGTAAACAGCCGGCATCTGTAATAGTAAAACATTAGCATCGGAAATGCTCGAAACCCGGGTCGACGTAATCGATCTCAGTACCTAAGTGTTTTATCGTTATAGATATTATAATATGTATCAATCTTACGATAATTTCAATACTAAAATAAGTCATTACTTAATTTAAATGACGATTAGTTTACTAATTGCCAGAACCATATATAGCGCTTAAATGACTAAATTTACTGTACTTACTTAGTAAGTTTTATATTAAACATCACAATATTTTTAATTGATTGCAAAATACGACCGGTAGACAAATTATTGAATCAAACTCATCTAAGTACTAACTGACTAATGGGATAGTCAAACAAAAACGAGTAATAATCAAAGAAAACTTTAAGTATTTGATTTACCTTATAGGGTCTTATGTCCTTTAATTATAATATATACTTGGTTATTGAATTAATAGAATAAACAAGCGTTTTAAAACTTAACAATCACAGAACACAAGCGCTAATAACAACGAATGAAAATTCAAAATAATTCAAATCAGTTGACGTTGACATGAAATGACGTAGGAAACTAAAATGTTGACGTAAGACTTCCAGTGTGAAGACATCTTCTATAGAAAATCTACCTACCAAAAAAACTGTAGAATTACATTTTTACACGAATGTGTTATATATATCGATTTAAGCTTATTAATATTATAAATTTGATGAATAAAAGAAGTACATTCAGAAGAGAGACCCTTCTTTGGAATACAATACTGTAAGAGATACCTTTCTTGGGAATATAATTTTTGATCAGACAGTATCAAAGAGTGTTGGTCCAGATCCATGTAAAGCTCTTAACCGTTTTTTACGACACTCACGAGCGATGTAAGAGCTGTTAGTATTTGCTAATACACAGCTTGATTTTTTATCGCTCTAATCATGGCAGACGAGCATGTAGCACACCTAAGGGTAAGTGACGATTCTCATGACTGCCACTCATGTCAGGAACACAGCCAGGTCACTGCCTACCATAAAGAAAATACTCTTCTTAAACC
Source organism: Lymantria dispar (assembly GCA_032191425.1). Classification (NCBI taxonomy): domain Eukaryota; kingdom Metazoa; phylum Arthropoda; class Insecta; order Lepidoptera; family Erebidae; genus Lymantria; species Lymantria dispar. The sequence continues at coordinate 8,447,186 of CM063460.1, read as the reverse complement.
ACGATTAAATAAAGAGGGGCATATCATAGCGCAATATAACACGGTAATTGGTACTTTATTCCAGATCCTACACGAACCTACACCTGGGAGAAATAATCGTTAAAAACGTATAGTTGCAGACCATCGTTTTCTAGAAGGAATAAATGAACCCTACTACAGTATCAAGTAGTACGGTAGTAAAAACTTGACGTTAGTATCAAGTCAAACAGTTCCGCAGAACACTCCTCGTGATAGATCAAAGTCTCTTCACCGCTTCAGGAATTTCAGTCTGAGATTGGGATTATCGACTATACGAAGAGCATGTTGTTGCAGAAAGTCAAGTGGGTCTTGCTGGTATTTATGCGCGCCTACCCAGAGATTTAGATGGGCATTGTGCAAAATAGGCTTAGGATAAAATTTATTGCTTATTACTAGTTGTACCCACCTGTCTATCCACGTTGAATTTTGTATATTTTTTTACAAGTAACTTTTTGGTGCAGTATTTTATTATATAATTATATAAGTGATGTTACTGCAAAGTAAAAAATATTGTATCAAATGTTAATAAATTCGGCGAAGTAGTATTTGCGAGATTTGTGAAAAAGAAATGGCAGACAGACTTTCAAAATACTAAATATCTACTGTGTTAATGATTTTAATACCCCTTCATTATTTTCTTTGAATGTCTTTAATCAATGTAAGGTATCAAGTAAATCTTAACTACATTCTCTCTACTATTTTATTATAGGTGTATAACACTAAAAATAAATGTTACCTATACGTTAATGACATAAAGAAGTAAAATGTGTACCTATTTGTAGGTTTTAATGAAGTATTGCAATACTTTCTTGGTCCCATAGGAACTCTTTTTTTTTTTTGGGTGGGCTATGGTCAGCGCACACACCGTCCGTTCCGTCCGGGGCAATATATAGTATTACTCTATGGGTTCAATATAAACAATCTTGTTCTTAATGAGAAGAAAACAAAGTGTATTAAATTTACGACACCTAATGTGAGACTAGTGGAAACCAATGTTCAAATGAATGTGTGGCCCTAGACTTAGTGCTGTCCACGGGTTTTTTAGGTATCACCATATATGGGAAACTCCACACTTGGCTCAGTTTATTTCTCTTATTTTCACAGTCTATGGCATACTTTTTTGGGGATGCTCCACGGATTTGAATACCATCTTTGTTTTCCAAAAACGGGTCGTCCGTGTTATTTAAAATTTAGGCCCAAGAGCTTCACTTCAGGAAAAGTTTAGGGAAATAAACATTCTAACTGTTGTATCATAATTCATATTCTACAGTATATCTGAAGAAATTGAAAAGTGACATTCATCATGTACCTAAACATTGGGAATAAGGATAATCTAGTTATTCATACTACTGGTGTACAAAGAATTAGTAGGACCTTCATGAGGCAATGTATACATTTTTACAATAAAGTATCTAAATATGTGCGAGACATGCCACTGAACAAGTTTAAAAACGTGTGGGGACCACTCCCTATTTTGCCCGTGGATATCGTAAAAGACCGCTATGGGATATACTTAATAAGCACATAGCATCTGTGCAAGAGAAGGAAAACTCGAAATGAAACTCTATACCAACATGTCTAACCAGCATGGTATAGTAGGTCAAATGCCCTCCCATGGTGGAGCAGGCCCGAGCCCAACAGTGGGACGTATGTGGGCTGCGAGGATGATGATGATGAAAAAAGCTATCAAGAGCAGACTTTGTAGCAAAAGCGTTTACAAAAATTCGGATTACTTTGATGATAATACAGAATAGTTATGAGCGGCTCCTCATTCAGCAATTTATGTTATTGTAATTGTTACAGCTTTATGTTACTCCTAATTTGTTGTATGAATTCACAGGTTTTTGAAGTGAAACTTCTTTAGAATCGTTGTGATTTCAAGCTCGATGAAACGAAAAAGCGAGTCCATAGAGACATAAACATGTAAATCTATAGGATTCAGTCGGCAAGAGAATGAGATAAAGGATAAACGACGAAAGACGAAGTAGGAGTTTCACTTCTGATATGCGTACTTTGTACAGACACTCTTTTTTTTATTATTTTTTTTTATTTATTTATTTAACACAACAACACCCTGCACTAAGGAAATAATCCTTGTATTGCGGGGGACTTTACAAACATATAATTAACGGACACAAATTACATTTAGACTCAGAACAACAATTTGTGGATCGCACAAAGTGTTGTCCCGCGTGGGATTCGAACCCCCGACACTGGCGCTGTAAGTCGCTATCTTAACCACTACGCCATCTGTGCAGTCGTATTGTTACTCTTGTGATTGTACAGCGTAGTGTGTTTTGCCTGACAAATTTTGGTTTTGATCTTTTCATTCCTACTATAGTTCGTAGTTTATGGTTTGGACCAGCTCACTGAATAAGGTTCTCCTTGTGGTAGCTACGTGGGGCGGGTCACTCCCTTCCCTCCAATGTGGTTGAGGGGAGTGATGGCTGCTCTAGTAGTTAACTCGTGATCGCGTGCTGCTTGTGGAATCTAGTCCAGCTATTTTTTTTTTCTTTTCTTTAATTTCTTCTCTTTGTAAGTACTAATTGTAAATTTTGAAAATTTATACGTGTTATTACTGGAGCTAATATCATTTGTTGTTTGTACGAAGAATACAATTATGTATATATATTTAAAAGTATAAAAAAAATGTCAGCCCGCTGAGTTTCTTGCCGGATTTTCTCAGCTTGTGGTCGCGTTACGATCCGGTGGTAGATTATTGGATTGTTTCTATGTATAATTTTGACAATATTTAAGTGCCCTTAAAGGGCTTATGCAGATTGCAGAATAAATGATTTGATTTGATTCCCTCGCCTTCGCCATTCGGCCGACCACCGGTACCGACTTCCATGTCGTCTGAGGCCAGCCCGGCGGGATACCCTTTCGGGTACCCTTACTCCAACGCTCCTCCCAAAACGTCGGTCGCTCTCACGCGGTTAGACTCTCTGCAGGTGACGAACTATTCCCCGGACCAGTCACCCAGTCCCATAGGAGGCTTGAGCATAAATAGAACACTACAAAGAGAGGCCTGAGCTCTAATTGGGACGTATATACGATGATAAGATGGAATTTTTAATTAGATTTTAACCAATTTTCAACAAAGGACTGTATTACATATCTACAAAGTGAAGGGTGTCTCTTAATATTAGTAGTAGCAAAGTAAATTAATACATTACACGTACATCTATGTAATAATACAACCTTTTTAGGTTAACATTTGAAGGAAAACCAAAAATATATGGCGTCACAAACACATTAAGATTTCTTAGACATTTGAAAACAAATTTGTACATACTGAACTAATATACAGTGTGTTTCAAAAACAATTAAGAAGTAATTTGTTATTAAATTCTTATAGAAGGTATTACATTTGTCCTTATTAAAATATCGTGATAAAGCTAGTGTTAATTTAAAATGTAAGTACCTTAGAAGTAAGAACCAATATACAGACACTTATTCACACACACAAATAAAACAATAGAACTTTATTGCCGTGAATAGTACCTTCCTTTTCTTTTTCTACTCATATAAGCATACATGTCTCGCTGCTTTTTACTAGTTAAAATATGATTTTCAAGCAGATGGCAAACAGATGGATGAAGAACACTCTTACTGCTGATCATTTACAAAACAAATACGTACTATTTACAACACAACAGTATTGACTCACTTAGGTCCATACTCAGAGAAAAAGGGTTGTCTCACATTCAGGCAATTATATACTAGAGCTATGCCTATTTGTTAAAAAAATTGTCAATATTATAATTTCAAGATTGATTCTAAATCAAAAGTATGTAGTCCATATAGAAATAAGTTAAACGTTCCAGGTATAAAAAATACAATTTTAAATAAAAGTACATAATATCTTATATTATACTAGCAAGCCGTCCTCGTTTCGCTTCGGTTTCAGTCGCCTTACCCGCGTAGTTCCTGTTCCCGTGGAAAACCAGTATAAAATATAGGCTATGTTACTTCCTGATATTATAGCTTGGCCTTGGTAAAAGGATTTTTGAAAGCGGTTCAGTGGTTTAAGCGTGAATGTGTAACAAACAAACAAACAAACATATTGACTTTCGCATTTATAATATTAGTAAGGATGTTTTATATTATATTTCTGCTTTAACAGTCTACAACCGTTTACCTGGACATACAGTAAAACTTAAAGATAAGTTATTCAAAAACACTTTTAAAAATGGCTGATTGAAAATGTAATTTATAGTTTAAAAGAATACTTTGCGAAGGTAGTAATTTATGTTATGTTTTATTTTATATAATTTACATAATCTAATATATTTTAGTATTAATAGAATTATACTATTATTGCAATGCCCGTTTTGGTCAGCTGTTGATACCAATATTTCGTTAATATCCATGTAAAACATAGTTTCTGCTATAAATTTGTTTATATCTTTGTATCATTGTTTATTTATATAAAGCTAGTGTACAACATAAATCAAACGTATGTTAATAATATTTAAGTGATTTAAGTGTAGTACTTACATCAATTACAAACAAATATACGACGTTTTCCGTGTGGTGACGAAGTAAGAATACAATTCACCACCCCCTCTCTTACTCGTGGGTGTCGTAAGAGACGACTAAGGGATTATTGTATGCATACAACATCTATGCAAGGGAAGAAAAACTCGAAACAAAACCCTATGCCAACACGTCTGACTAACGTGGCATAGTAAGTCAATTTCCATCCCATAGTGGAGGAGACCCGAAACCAACAGTGGGATGTATATGGGCTGAGATGATGATGATGACACGACATTAAAAATAATTTAATCATAAATAAGCATTTAAAGAATGTAGACTTTTAAATCAGCCTGTACACAGTGGTGTCACAATACATTACTTCCAAAGAACGTATATGCCGCGAATAATAGATGTGAGGCGAATAATAAGCTCTATTTAAATCATTTAATCCGTTTTTATGTATTAAATATATAGATAGTTCTTTGTGCTTACTGTAATATTACCACCGGTGCGTCTGGTTGTCAATGTCTATTTCATATCTTCTTTTTTTCTGATTCAGATAAGTCATATTATAGGGCATGAGTCTCCTTCACATTAAGAGGAGAAGAAAACATCCGACGTGGTGAAGGGTTAAGAATACAATATTCCAAATTTGTTTTTCCATTACTTTTGTAAAACAAAACGGTTAAGGAATGATCTGGAGAATGGGCAGTGGTACTCTTCTAAAAAAATAATTAATCTAGTTGTCGCTACTATTTACTACCCCATGGGATTCCTAAAAATTGGCTAAGAGTTAAATCCAGAAAATAGTGAGAAGCGCTGTTTTGAGAAACGTATAGAACAACAGCTTTTTACAGCACTAACAACACAAGTTATTTTTTTTTTGGATGGGTCAGCACATACGCCGACCATTCCGTCCAACGGAAAGGCAACGCTCGGCTTCTTAATCCACCGTGTTCCCTTCCCTTCAAGCGCACCTTCAAGAGCATTAGGCTGACCACCGGTATCGTATTGCTTGTCATCCGCGACCAGCCCGACGAGATAATCTTTCGAGCACCGTCCCTACCTGATGCCTCTCTCGGAATCAGTACCAGAGCGTAGCGGAAGGAATACGGTTCTTCAATACAATTCCTCTCCTAATTCTCGGTGTTTTCGATTTCTGAGAGTAAGAGTAGGGGAGGGAATACAGAGGATTCTCACCGCCGATCTTCCTCCCATAATGGACCGTATTTTCTTGCCTTCACCGCTGAGCTGGCCACTGGTACCGATTTCTTTGTCATCTGTGTCCAGTCTGGTGCATTACCCCTTCGGATACCGACCCTTCCCGATGCTCTGCTCGGAGCCAGTACCAGAGCGTTGTGAAAGGAATCCACCCTTCACTACGCTTTGGTACTGAATCCTCGACGTCCGGGGCCAGCCCGGCGGGACAAATCACACCTAGAATCTATGTTTTCTACATTTAAATGATACCTACAATATGAATAGTAAAATAATAATGTAAAAATTTAATAATATGTATTATGAATGACACAAAACCGTAATAGCATGTTATCCTAAGTCTTAATTAATATTGTAAATGCGAATGTGAGTTTGTTTGTTACAATTCCACGCCTAAATCACTGAATGGATTTTAAAAATTCGTTCACGAATATCATGTCTAAAATAAATGTTACCTATACGTTAATGACATAAAGAAGTAAAATGTGTACCTATTTGTAGGTTTTAATGAAGTATTGCAATACTTTCTTGGTCCCATAGGACCTCTTTTTTTTTGGGTGGGCTATGGTCAGCGCACACACCGTCCGTTCCGTCCGGGGCAATATATAGTATTACTCTATGGGTTCAATATAAACAATCTTGTTCTTAATGAGAAGAAAACGAATATCATGTCATATTAATAGCGAGTAACATAGACTATCGTGTATCTGTATCTCAATATTCCCACGGGAACGGGCATTTAGGAACTCATCTCATCATCAGGCCATATAAGTGTCACTATTGGGATGTGGAGGACCTCCTCCACAATGGAAGGGCAATTGACCTACTATATCGCGCTGGTCAGACATGTTGGCATAGGATTTTATGTCGAGTTGCCCTTCTTTTGCATAGATATTACGTGCATTTGACAGATTATAAAAATTCATACACCAATGGAAAGCTACATTATCAACGAGTAACATAGGCTATACGTTATCCCTTATAATCTAAGAGGAACAGAAGTTGCGCGTCTGGATCTGCTCGCAGTTCAAAGATTTTAAACATTCTTTCACCTACATTATCAACGACTAACATAGGCTATAAGTTATCCCTCGTATTCTAACGAGAACGGAAACTGCTCGAGTGAATCCGCTCACATTTAAAAGAGTTTAAACATTCTTTCACCGGTGGAAAACTACATTATCAATGAATAGCATAGTCTAAGTATATGTTATCCCTCATATTCTAACGGGAACGGGAACTGCACATGTGAATCTGCTCGAAATTAAAAGATTTTAGGCATGCTTTCATCGATGGAAAACTACATTACCGACGAATAACTTAGGTTATATGTTATCCCTCATATTCTAACGGGAACGGGAACTGCGGGGATGAATCCGCTCTCATTTAAAAGATTTTAAACATTCTTTCACCGATGGAAAACTACATTATCAATGAGTAACATAGGCTATATGTTATCCCTCATATTCTAACAGGAACGGGAACTGCACGTGTGAATCCGCTTGCATTTAAACAATTTTAAACAGTCTATCATCAATGGAAAACTACATTATCAACGAGTGACATAGTCTATACGTTATCCTTTATATTCTAACAGGAACGGAAGCTGTGCAAGTGAATCTGCTCGCTGTTCAAAGACTTTAAACATTCTTTCACCTTCAGTATCAAAGAGTAATTTGGGCTATATGTTGTCCCTCATATTCTAACGGGCACGGAAACTACGCGAGTGAATTCGCTCGCATTTAAAAGAGTTTAAAATTCTTTCACCAATGGCAAACTACAGTATCAATGAGTAGCATAGTCTATATGTTATCCCTCTTATTCTAACGGGAACGGAAACTGCACGTGTGAATCTGCTCGGATTTAAAAGATTTTAAACATGCTTTCTTCGATGGATAACTACATTATCAACGAGTAACATAGGCTATACGTTATCCTCCCTCATATTCTAACGGGAACGGCAACTGCGCGAGTGAATCCGCTTTCATTTAAAAGATTTTAAACATTCTACCATCAATGGGACACTACATTATCAACGAGTAACATAGTTTATATGTTATCCCTCATATTCTAACGGGAACTGCGCGAGTGAATTCACTCGAATTTAAAAGATTTTAAACATTCTTTCACCAGTGGAAAACTACATCATCAATGAGTAACATAGGCTACACTTTATATTCCTATTCCTACGGGAACAGGAATTCATCATCATCAACTCAGCCCATATATAGCCCATTGTTGAGTTTAGACCTTTGCCTTTGATGACATAGGTTCGATGTTCATGCACGTCAAAGATTGATATTGTTTACTAAAAGCTTCATCATCATCATCATCATTCATCATCTCAGGCTATTTACGTTCCACTATTAGGCTCGGGTCTCCTCCATTTTGGGAAATAATTTGACTACTACACCACGCTGGTCAGACGGGTTGGCATAGAGTTTCATTTTAAGTTGTCCTTCTTTTAAATTGATGTTATCTGTATATTATATCCCTTGGTCGTGTTTACACCCGTTCTTCTACGGATATCCGTGTTCCGGATTTTATAACATTGAGAAATACCGAGCATAGTCCTCTCCATAGCACGCTGAGCGACTTTGAGCTCTTTTATGAGGCCGACATTTAGAGACCACGTTTCAGTGCCGTAAGTCATCGCTGGTAACACACACTGGTTATAAACCTTTGTTTTCAGACACTGCGGCATATTGGACGAGAAGATCCTCTTAAGTTACCCGAACGCTGCCCAGCCGACTTGGATTCGTCGGCTGACCTCTTTCTTGAAATTGGATCTACCTAATTGGACTGCTTGTCCTAGGTAAACATAATGATCCACAACTTCGAGAATCACATTCCCAACTAGGACTGGTACAGGAATGACATGGGCATTAGACATGATTTTCGTCTTGTCCATGTTCATTTGTAGACCCACTAGTTGAGATACCCTGCTGAGGTCATTGACAAGGTCCTCCATGGATTCTGCCATGACTACGATATCGTCAGCAAATCGAAGGTGAGTGATGTATTCGTCGTTGATGTTGATGCCGAGTCCGGTCCAGTCTAAAAGCTTGAAGACATCTTCCAGCGCAGTGGTGAACAGTTTTGGAGAGATGACGTCTCCCTGTCTCACACCTCTCTGCAACTGGATCGGTTTCGTACTCTCATTCCGGATGCGAACTGACATAGTGGCGTTTCTATATAAACACTTCAGCACTTCGATGTATCGATAGTCAATTTGGCACCGCTGAAGAGAATGCAGCACTGCCCAAGTTTCGACAGAATCAAAGGCTTACTCATAGTCCACAAACGCTAGACACAGAGGCCGATTATACTCCTCGGTCTTCTGTATAATCTAGCGTGTGGATGTGGTCTATGGTACTATAACCTCTTCGGAAGCCGGCTTGTTCGGGCGGCTGGGAGTCGTCGAGCTTGCACGCGAGTCGGTTCGTAATGACTCTTGAGAACAATTTGTAGACGTGGCTCAAGAGTGAGATGGGTCTGTAATTTCTTAAGAGCGTTTTATCGCCCTTCTTGAAAAACAAAAAAAAAAAAGAAAGGGGTTAGGGAATTTTATTTTTACTCCATCATCAATCAAAGCATAGATGTTATATGTAAGTATAGAAGCAAATGTATAGATGTTATATGTAAGTATAGATGTAAAAGTATAGATGTTATATGTAAGTATAGATGTAAAAGTATAGATGTGATATGTAAGTATAGATGCAAAAGTATAGATGTGATATGTAAGTATATATGCAAAAGTATAGATGTGATATGTAAGTATAGAAGCAAAAGTATAGATGCTATATGTAAGTATAGAAGCAAAAATATAGATGTTATATGTAAGTATAGATGTAAAAGTATAGATGTTATATGTATGTTGTATATGTTATATGTAAGTATAGAAGCAAAAGTATAGATGTTATATGAAAGTATAGATGTTATATGTAAGTATAGATGCAAAAGTATAGATGTTATATGTAAGTATAGATGTAAAAGTATAGATGTTATATGTAAGTATAGATGTAAAAGTAAAGATGTTATATGTAAGTATAGATGTAAAAGTATAGATGTTATATGTAAGTATAGATGTAAAAGTATAGATGTTATATGTAAGTATAGATGTAAAAGTATAGATGTTATATGTAAGTATAGATGTAAAAGTATAGATGTTATATGTAAGTATAGATGTAAAAGTTGTTATATGTATGTTGTATGTATTATGTTATATGTATGTTGTATATGTTATATGTAAGTATAGAAGCAAAAGTATAGATGTTATATGAAGGTATAGATGTAAAAGTATAGATGTTATATGTAAGTATAGATGCAAAAGTATAGATGTTATATGTAAGTATAGATGAAAAAGTATAGATGTTATATGTAAGTATAGATGAAAAAGTATAGATGTTATATGTAAGTATAGATGAAAAAGTATAGATGCTATATGTAAATATAGATGCAAAAGTATAGATGTTATATGTAAGTATAGATGAAAAAGTATAGATGTTATATGTAAGTATAGATGAAAAAGTATAGATGCTATATGTAAGTATAGATTAAAAAGTATAGATGTTATATGTCAGTATAGATGAAAAAGTATAGATGTTATATGTAAATATAGATGTAAAAGTATAGATGCTATATGTAAGTATAGATTAAAAAGTATAGATGTTATATGTCAGTATAGATGAAAAAGTATAGATGTTATATGTAAGTATAGATGTAAAAGTATAAATGTTATATGTAAGTATAGTTGAAAAAGTATAGATGTTATACGCATATTATATCCCTTAGTCGTCTTTTACGACACCCATAGATAAGATAAGGGATGGTGAATTGTATTCTTATTCCGTCATCACACGGAAAACCGGTATAGCGAGAATAAAGTCGACCTATCATAACAGAATACATATAAACACTTAAGTACTTTTAAAGTTATTTTTCCTTAAAATAAGTTATCTATACATCTATATAAATAAATAAAATTGAAGTGTCTGTTTGTAATGTCAAACCAATGACATTTTTTCATGCTGATATGGTTTTTTTGTACGAAACCTATGCCTAAATTTGGGTTAATATTTTTTTTGTCTGGCTATGTCTGTCTGTATGTTTGTTTTGGGTAATCTTCAAAACGGCTGGACAGATTTTTATAATATTTCACTACCAGGTAACTGTTTATATAAGGAGTAACATAGGCTATTTTTAACACACTTTTATTATCTTCACCTGTATGTTTGTTTGTAACGTCCATCTTTGAGCTCGATTTTACCCTACTTTGAGTGATCAGATTTTCTTTAAACTTTGCACAACTATCAAAGTCCGATGACAATGCAATAATCCGCTTTTTTAACCCGGTATTCCTGCGGGAACGGGAATTACGCGGGAGTGGCTCTTGATACCGAAGCGAAACACGAGCGGGTTGATAGATATATTATTCTTACGACTATTATCAAAGTGGAGCGTTTGTGTGACGCAATTAAGTGTTAAACGAACATGTTACTCGTAGAAGTGGAAATAGTTGTATACTTTGCAATAAGTTTTGCGTAACTGCAGCCTTACTTGGTCAAATCTTGTTCAAGTACAGGAGGAATATGATTACAAAGGGTTTTATAAAGTCAAATTAACATAATTTGTTTTTCTTGTTTAAGTCTCGCGAGTGTTATAAAAGACGAGTAATAGGTACAAAATGAAGAGAAGGAAAACTCGAAATAAAACAGAAAGCTTGAAGCTATGAAAACATTGATCTAGGCTAACCCCATCTAATACCCTCAGGTTAAAAGTTACATCACGCGAGGAAAGACCGACGTCCTCCCTGAGAGGGGACGTCGGTCGATGGGAGGGTACTCCTCAGGGGATATCTCGTTGGGCCGACCACTGACGTCAAGTCACCTTCTCCGGTGGTCGGCCCAACGACGAAGGCGACGTGTCACAGGTGGGTTACGAGTGTATGTGCTTACTCCCCTCTATCGCCCCGGCCAGAGTGGTGCGAGAAGTGCGCCGACCGTAACCCACACCGAAAAAAAAGTTATCAGTTACATTCTCAAGAATGTCAGGGAGGCGGCCGTCCCAAATCTATTGTAATATGTAATACGAAGGAGATGAGTTAATGCGGTACATATTACGTACCGCATTAACGTTCAAAATATTATTTTAAATAATTAATATTAAACAGTTAGTAGTTAACGCGAAACTAGGCAAAGGAAGTGATGATGAGTTGAGAGTGGGGAAACATGGATATAGACAGAGAAACCAGAGGGGCCAGAAACTGGCTGATTTTCTGGAGAAGGAAAGCCTCTTTATGATGAATTCCTTCTTCAGGAAGCAGCCACAAAGGAAATGGACCTAGATTAGCCCCGATGGTTCAACAAAAAACGAGATAGACTTCATCTTGTCAGAAAAACGACAGATATTCAATGATGTCTCAGTGATCAGCAGGATTAAAACTGGGAGCGATCACCGGATGGTACGAGGCACATTGAATATCCATACAAAAGTCGAGCGGTCACGCTTGATGAAGTCTACACTCCGACCTACATCTGTCTAATACCAGAACCTCGAAAGCTTTCAACTCGAACTACCCAATCGCTTCCAATGTCTGGACGAGTGCGAATCTCCGAACGATATGAACAACAGCTTCGTGGAAACTGTCCACGCGGTTGGGTCGAAATTTTTCAAGGCTCACCGCGTTAATAGACTTAAAAAGCTTTCTGACCAGACTCTCGTGCTCATGTAGCGGAGAAAAGAAATGACGGTGCAGTCTTCAGCCGATTGGTCCAAACATAGGCAGCTAAATAGGCAAATCTCCAGGTCTGTGCGTCGCGATATTCGCCGATTTAATACGCCCCGTATTAAAGAAGCGATAGAGCGGAATCGTGGCTCGAAAGTGTTCGCACCAGATCTGTCTATTGGGCAAAGCTAAATGACTAAGCTGAAGACCGATGATGGCACTGTCATTTCATCCCAAAGTGAGATCTTGGGAGAGGTGGAAAGGTTCTATGGACAGTTATACAAATCATCCCGAAATCCTGTTGTCGGCTTAGTCCAAGATCACAGATCCAAGCTAACTCGGCACTATACCAAAGAAATCCCGGACATCAGCTTGTACGAGATCAGAATGGCTCTCAAACAACTACGTAACGGTAAGGCACCGGGAGATGACGGAATTAGGGCAGAGCTTCTGAAGGCGGGTGGCAAGCCGGTCTTAATAGCCCTTCAGAAGCTATTTAATTGCGTTATCCTCGGGGGCGACGTTCCAGAGTCGTGGACCAGGAGTGTGGTGGTGCTGTTCTTCAAGAAGGGTGACAAAGCTCTTTTAAAGAACTAGAGATCTATCTCACTCCTGAGCCACGTTTATAAGTTGTTTTCGAGGGTCATTACCAATCGACTCACGTGCAAGCTCGATGACTTCCAGCCACCCGAACAAGCCAGCTTCCGAAAAGGCTATAGCACCATAGACCATATCCTTACACTTCGGCAGATTATACAAAAGACCGAGGAGTATAATCGGCCCCTGTGCTTAGCGTTTGTGGACTATGAGAAAGCCGAAACTTGGGCGGTGCTGCAGTCCCTTCAGCGGTGACAAATCGACCATTGCTATATCGAAGTGCTGAAGTGTATGTATAGGAACGCCACAATGTCGATCCGTATCCGGGATAAGAGTACGAAACCGATCCAGCTGCAGAAAGGCGTGAGACAGGGAGATGTCATCTCTCCGAAACTGTTCACCACTGCACTGGAAGATGTTTTCAAGCTCTTAGACTGGACTGGACTCGGCATCAACATTAACGGCGAATACATCACTCACCTTCGAATTGCGGACGATATCGTCGTTATGGCAAAATCCATGGAGGACCTTGGCACAATGCTCAATGATCTCAGCAGGGTATCCCAACTAGTGGGTTTACGAATGAACATGGGCAAGACGAAAGTCATGTCAAATGCCCATGTCATTCCTGTACCGGTCCTAGTTGGCAATGCGATTCTCGAAGTTGTCGATCATTATGTTTACCTAGGACAAACAGTCCAGTTAGGTAGATCCAATTTCGAGAAAGAGATCAGCCGACGAATCCAACTCAGTTGGGCAGCGTTCGGGAAACTTAAGAGGATCTTCTCGTCCAACATACCTCAGTGTCTGAAAACACAGGTCTACGACCAGTGTGTGTTACCAGTGATGACTTACGGCACGGAAACGTGGTCCCTAAATGTAGGCCTCATATCAAGGCTCAAAGTCACTCAGCGTGCTATGGAACGGGCTATGCTCGGGATTTATCTGCGAGATAGAATCCGGAATACGGAAATCCGCAGAAGAACGGGTGTAACCGACATAGCACGATGAATTAGCACGCTGAAGTGGCAATGGGCAGGCCACATCGCTCGACGAACCGACAACCGCTGGGGAAGAAAGGTTCTCGAGTGGCTACCACGTATCGGACAACGCAGTGTAGGACGAGAACCAGGTGGACCGACAACCTGGTGAAAGCTGCTGGGCGTCGTTGGATGCAGGCGGCACAAGACCGTAAATTGTGGCGTAATATGAGGGAGGCCTACGTCCAGCAGTGGGCAGCAATAGGCTGAAATAATGATGATGATGATGAATATTATACAGGATTATTTATGGAGTTGAGGTCAGCGCTCCCGGCTCCATCCGGGGCGACAGAGGGGCAGCGTGCGGCCCCATAACCCACCCGATAGTACATCGCGTTCATCGTTGGACGAACGCCAGACTAAATCGCCGGTCCGGATAAAAAAGGTGTTGGATTATTAATGAAAAATAAATTACAAACGCGATAAAATCCGTAAAATAGTTTTATTTACAACTAGCAACCTGCCCTCGCTTCGCTTCGGTTTCAGTCTTTTTACCCGCATAATCCCCGTTCCCGTGGGAATACCGGGCTTAAATATAGCCTATGTTACTCCCTGATAATATAGCTTTTCATTGGTGAAAGAATTTTTGAAATCGGTTCGGTGGTTTAAGCGGAAAGCGTAATAAACAAACAAACTTACTTTCGCATTTATAATATTAGCAAGGATGTGTAATACTCGCGTAAACATCAACATTATAAGAGATTAAATTATTTATACATAATTTAACTTATGTATAAATTTAACTTATTGTATACTTTAATAAAAATATATCCAAATGACAGTGTAAATATTATGGGAATACGTTGCCTGATCTAGAAAAAGTAAGCGGAAAAACGAAACGACTTCGTTTTGCATTTGAAAAGTTACACTGATATATTTTAGTTTGCAGTATTCATAAAGTCGTCTAGTGCCCTGGCTGGTGGATACATAATCTTTTACGCAGTTCATATCTCAAGTTTTTTTAATATAACTTTAGTACTTATATTACAATTTATACAGTGAAAAGTTAAGTGTTATAAATTGCCAAGTAAGTTCTATTCAGGTTTTTATTTATTTATTAATTTTAATGGATACATTAATAAAATATAAATTAAAGTAAATACTCAATTAATTAAAGGATATTTCATAGATAAAGAAATAAATTTCTGAATCATAATCATCTTCAAGCCTTTTCCACAACAGTGGGGAAATCGGCTACTATACCATGCTGGTGGGAGAGATTGGTTTTATTTCGAGTTTTTCTTCGCTTAAATGGTTTATGCGTATAATATCCTTTAATCGTCTTTACTTCGTCATAATCACTACCTCCTTCCTCCCTTACCTAGAGGTAAGAGAGGAGGTTCTGAATTGTATTCTTTAATACAATCTATAAACAATACGAAGTAATAATACAATTCACTAACCCCCCTTGCCCGTGCTGTAAAAGACTCCTTAGAGATTTAAAATACAACAACTATGTAAGAGAAGGAAAACGTGAAATAAAACCCTTTACCAATCCGTCTGGCTAGTGTGGTATTAGTAGATCAATTCCCTCCTATTGTGGAGGAGGTTCGGGCGGGAATGGGACGTAGGTATATGAGTTGTAATGATAAATGAAATAGTTATACCATTATAGTCTTTATCGGAGGCGTTTTACAACGCTATTTTACGTATGACTTCGGTCTTTCCTCAGGCGGTCTGCCTCTCGGCGGGTGACGGACTAATTCCCCGCTCACGTCACCCTCGGCCTCGGCTAGGGGTTCTCGCTGGGCTCGGGTTTCCTCCACAATGGGAGGGCATTTAACCAGCTATGCTGAGCTAGTCAGACGCATTGGCATAGAGTTTTATGTCGTGTTTTCCATCTCTTGCATAGATATTATCTGCATAATATATCCCTTAGTTATCTTTAACGACACCCATAGATTGAGGGTTCGTGAATTGTATTCATACTCCGTCACCACACGAATAATGAATAATTGGAACATCTAATAATAACGTGTTATGCCTTTTCAGAAACCATGTGGTGGTATTCCATATTTTTTGGTATAATACTCGCTGGTTTACTGTACTGGCAGTACTGGAGGTGGACACATAGAAGACTGCTGGAGCTAGCTTCCAAGTTACCAGGCCCACCAGCACTCCCAATCATTGGCAATGCGCTGATCTTCATGTTCAACACAGGTAGTGAATGAATCGAAAAAATGAGTCAGCTAGGTTGACTAAATTTTGGATGGCTGGATCGCACATCAAACCGTTACCCGTATAGAAACTGAAAGCGTGAGGATAGAAGTTACCTGAAAGAAAAATCCGCTGGACGTCCGGTACCGGTGGCCAACTCAAATGGCAGTAGAAAGGTACAGTCCGGGTACACGGCGTCCTCTCCATCGTCCCGCGCAATTTTAACAGTATTTCACTGGACCCAAAAAGATTGTGGCTCTGTATGGATTCGATAGCCTGAAATAATAACACAATTAAAGTGGTTGGTTCCAGTCGAGCTGTCAGCCGCTGCGAGGTCATATAGGACCACAAAATATCCAACTTTACAAAAACTATGATTGCGTAATGACCTAGGTAGCGATAGGGTTCGATATTCTTTGTTCGATCCGTAAATTCTCGTTATGAGACTGGAGATAATCTATATATTAATACGTGAAGCAAAAACTTTGTACCCCTTTTTACGAAAATTATGTGAATGAAAATATGAAAATTGGCACTGTTGAAGTATTTAATGAGGAGAAGTGCATAAAACCGAAACTTCATATAATAATGGATTAGAAAAACATTAAATTAATTAAAAAAGGCATTACACACACTACCATTCAATCGCTACACACGAATACACACCAACGCTTATACACTTTTGTTTATGGTTAAAATCTCTGGTCGAACTGAATGTCAAACAATCATAATTACCTATGATGACAATGTCTAATAGACATTTGTACTTTTATATTAGTTTTTAGTACATTAACGCAAATAACATTAAACTATAGTTAGATTAATTAGCATCACAGATTAAAGGATACTAACTAACATTTTCTGTTTTTAACTTTTTTTTTGTACTGTGATTGTAGTCAAATGTTATAAACATTAAAAAACATATTCATCTCATTTATAACTAATAAATAATAATTTCAGAATAATTCAACTAATCAACATATCGAAAATTCAGAAGCCAAAAACTAAATTTATTTCGTAAATTTCTTATAGCCCATACAGACGTTGGCCGAGCCTAGGCCAACGCGAGCGGCGAACGTAGACGAGCGTTTGTAGAAGTGTCCATACGCTGGCCACGGTCAGTGTTCATTGTGCACTGAAACGCTACGGACGTTGACATTAACGTTGCTGCAGCTTCGACTATTTATTTAATGAGCGTATATAACTATTATCTCAGTGTATACCGCAGTAAAGTGGGAAAAAAAGAAGGTGGTTGATACTGAGTATTCACAGAAATAGAATAATGTAAGATATATCCGTGTGGTGACGGAGTAAGAATTAAATTCACCAGTCCCTATCTTGTCTGTGAATATCGTAAAAGACGATAAGGGATATAATACATAATAAGCATATAACATATATGCAAGAGAATGAAACCTCGAAATAAAACCCTATACCAACCTGTCTGACTAGCATGGAATACTAAGGTCAGTTTCCCGCCTATTGTGGAGGAGGCTCGAGCCCAAGAGTAGGACGTATTAATATACGTCTAAAATGATGATGAATGATGAAGATACATTTTGATACTATAGATAACATATAGGGTGACTTGGATCTAATTATTTACGTCGCATATCTAGAAGTAATGATCCAAATTTGAAAATATAATCATTTATATTGAGTGACAATATCACATTAAACACGTCTAACCGCGATGGATGTCAACCGTGTAATGACGACTCGGCCAACGTGTAGACGGCATTAGCCGAGCATAGACGAGTGCCTTTGATTTGTGCACAAAAACCGACACCGACGCGAAGTGAGCCAAGTGATCACGAGCGACGGCGAGTGAAGACAAATCAGCTGTCCATACGTTGGCGCTTGTATTCACTCGGCCAACTAGGCGAGCGACGGCGAGCGTTGGCCAACTAAGGCAAATCGGGTGTACACACGTTGGCGTTCGCCATCGCTCGCCTGCACTCGGCCAACATGTAGACGCCCTATTAGATTTTAGCTTCCTAATTCCTATAACTGTCAATCTAAAATGAGTTATTGGCAATATTTTGTAAACGCCATGATATATAAAAAAAAGTTTTTAGTGAAATACAGCCTGCTCAATATACAATTATACATAAATAAAATTAAAAGAAAATTATGTAGCAGAAAAATTAATTTAAATGAATTATGGCCGAATTTCGAGCATTCGGCGACCAATAGTTATTATAATTACTAATCATAAACAATATAATTTTTTTCATGTTCATCATTTTCTTCTTGAACTGGCAATAAATTCGTGCTAAAATGTGGGTCAAAATTTAATAACTAATGTCTGTAGCGGGTAGATATAAATCTTTGTAATAACGATGACTTATTGGACGTGAGACATCTTAGTCCGTCCCATGAACGCTGTAAAGTGTTCGTGTGTGTCGAAACTTCACATAATCGAAATCAAATACAACGCAATAAAATCCGTAAAATCGTTTTAATTACAAAAAGAAGTAATTTCATCGTTTCAGTGTATCGCCATCCACTGCTGGACGTAGGCCTCCCTTATGTTACGCTACAAAGTGCGTTCCTGTGCCGCCTGCATCCAACGACGCCCAGCAACTTTCACCCGGTCGTCGGTCCACCTGGTGGGGGCGTCCTACACTGCGTCGTCCGATACGTGGTCGCCACTCGAGAAATTTTATTCCCCAGCGGTTATCGGTTCGTCGAGCAATGTGGCCTGCCCATTGTCAGTTCAGCGTGCTAATTCTTCATGCTATGTCTGTTACACCCGTTCTTCTGCGGATTGCCGTATTATGGATTCTATCTCGCAGATAAATCCCGAGCATAGCCCGCTCCATAGCACGCTGAGCGACTTTGAGTCAAGAAAATATATATATATATATATATATATAGCTCATTCATATACTAGCGTGTTTTTCTATTGCAGATGTTTTGGACAAAATAGCTATGCTGTTCGAAGTTTATGGACAATACTTAAGATTCTGGTTAGGTCCTGAATTGAATGTTTGCGTGAAGAATCCAACAGATATTAGGGTTAGTACTCACACTGCCATTTCCGTGTGGTGACGGAGTAAGAATACAATTCACCACCCCCTATCTTACCCGTGGTTGATCGTACGAGACGACTAAGGGATGTAAAACGCATATAACATCTATGCGAGAGAAGGAAAACTCGAAATAAAACCCTATACCAACACGTCTGACCAGCGTGGTATAGTAGGTCAATTACCCTTCCATTATGGAGGAGGCCCGAGCCCAACAGTGGGACGTATGTGGGCTGAGATGATGACTCACACTGCTGCGTGGTAGCGGCTTCGAATACTACCAACCCTTGCTTTGCTCGTGGGTGTCGTAAAAGACGACTAAGAGCCCTAGATTGACCCGGACCAACTCCATCTGGTACCATTTGGGTCAACGATTACACTCCCAAGGAGGGTTGACGTCAGGCAGGCGGCCGGTCATAAAAGTCATTGCCGAAACTTTTTGCAATATGTCAAAACAGATGACGTATTGCGTCGACCCCAAGTAATTGGGATAAGAGCAAGATGATGATGACTCACATGGCACTTTACCAGTTCTTTTACCAATATATGTATTAAGCGTACCGGGAGAGTACTGTCGTCGTTACCTTACCTTAGCAACCTTATACGACCCTTACGTGTAAGTAAAAAGATAGATAACACATCGTATAACGACGGCGATTATAAAAATAATAAATAGGTAAATTATTATTTTATACGTCCCATTGTTAGGTATGGAGCTCCTCTGAATGAGGGGGAAATGCTTTGTCAAAAGAAAGTAAGAAATGAGGGTTTTAGGAAGAAAAACAACGAATATCCTTCTTTTACGATGAATATTGTAGAGTACCTATACGAAATGTTAAGATAGCCATAAATATAAACAATGCGCTATGGAATTTACATCTATACCATTAAATAAAATTGGAGTGTCTGTTTGTAATGTCAAAATAATAGGCTTTTTTCATGCTCACACGGTTATTTGCACGACACCTATGCCTAAAATAGCAATAAACAATTTTTTGTCTGTCTGTCTGTTTGTTCCGGGTAATCTTCAAAACGGCTGGACCGATTTCAAAAATTCTTTCACCAATGGAAAGCTATAATATCAGGGCGTAAACTAGGCTATATTTTATCCCTGTATTCTCACGGGAACGGGAACTACGCGGGTAAAACGACTATAACCTATAACCGAAGCGAAGCGAGGGCGGGTTGCTAGTCTACACTATAATATTATAAAGAGGGAAAATTTGTATTTTTGTGTGTATGTTTGTAATGAATAAACTCAAAAACTGATGTGCCGATTTCAAAAATTCTTTCACCATTGGAAAGCTACATTATCCCCGAGTAACATAACATAAACTATAAGAGTAACATATCATAAACTATCAACATATTTTATCCCGGTATTCCCACGGGAACGGGAACTACGCGGGTAAGGCGACTGTAACCAAAGCGAAGCGAGGGCAGGTTGCTAGTCAATAATAAAAAAAAATCATGGATCTATATTTGCTTCTATTTTCAGAAACTGCTAACTAGTCACAAAATCAACCATAAAGGACCACTTTACGAATTGATGATACCATACATCGGCCCCGGTATCCTGACAGGGGGTATGCATTATACATTAACTGTTTTTTTTGCCGTGTGGTAACAGAGTAAGAATACAAATTATCACTCCGTCTTTACTAGGGACACGAAAAAAGTATCGAGTACTTTTCTTTCGATACCGATACTTTTGTACTCAATACTTTGAATTCGATTCTTTTACTCAATGACTACTTATGGCAGGTATCGTATCGAATAAATAGTAGTGAGTATCCATGTTAAATTTGACCTTACAGCTTATATTTATGGTAACGCCCTTAGAATAATAACGTATAGAAGGATAGTGTCAATACTTCGAACGTTCGAAACATGAATCTCAAAATACTAATGGCGCGCAGACGATTACACACTTACACACGCACACCACTATACAAATTATGAAATCAAATTTTGTTTTTATTAACATAAATCGTCGAAATACTTTTAAAAGTAATGTATTAACATTACTTTTAAATGGTTATTAAACCTTTTTAAGTTTTTCAAATGTGTTATGACACCATTTGAATGCACAAACCGTCATAATTACCTATTTATATTTTAAGAGTTGCGTACGGACGTGCAGTACAATGACTTGTACATTACGGAATGGTTCCGGCGTAAGCTCCATTAGGCTCCAATTGAAATGCTTCACTTTATGTGCGCGAACTTACCTTCTATACGTTATTATTCTAAGGGTAACGCCATCTAGTTCAAACGTAATGAACCTTCTAAAATGTGGCTCTCACAATATTTTAATCCGTTCACAGATGATCAAAATTCCTAAAAGAAAAGGTCATCACGACAGAGTCCAGGCAAAGTACTTAGTACTCAATACTTTGGAGTATCGATACATCTGTTTCGATACTTTATTGAGTACGATACTTTTTCTTCGATACTACTCATGAGTACAATATCGATACTTTCTGTTCGATATCGTGTCCCTACATAAACCAACACTAGTTGATGTTTTCAATTCAATTTTGATGTGAAACATCTATAGGCGAGAGTGAACCTGATCGTTGGCGTGGTGTTAACGCCACGCTTGTATATGTATATTTGTGTAACAAAACCATAACCTGTTTTAGAATTTTGTACAACGCCATCTAGTTAGCTCAAAATAAATTATTAACCTAAGCAAATACTTATAGTGTATACTAATGAAAATAAATGTTAATTGAATAAAAATCATCATTTTCTGAAAAAAATTATTAATACTTTATGCCATATTAGTTCCTGTCGTAATCTGTTCTTTTATGCATACAGTATATACTTGTACAAAATAATTTCGATGTTTGACATCTGCCGGACCTCCTGAGCGACGGCTAACTTTTTTTTTGTAGCGACGGCTGCCTTTATTTTCTTTATTATTTGATTCAAAGGTGAATAATCTAAAAAAATGAAAGGTTTTCAGGACCAAGTTGGCGAAATCATCGAAAGATAGCTACACCATCGTATAATAAGAAGTCAGTCGACAATTTTACATCAATTTTTAACACAGAAGCAGAACAGCTCGCTAAGGTTCTTGTCAATATAGATCCAAAAACGGAATTCGATATTTACAAATATGTGGTTCAATGTACTACTCAAAATGTGAATCGTAAGTATTAATTATATATTTATTATTAATAAATTACCACGGTTTCACTTGCGTATTTCCCTTTCCCGAGGGAATAAGAAATAAAATATAGCTTATCTTAGGTACTTGTTGATAATATAGCTCTCCATTAGTGAAAGAATTTTTAAAATCGGTTTAGTGGTTTAGGAGTGAAAGCGTAATAAACAAACGAAATGACATTCACATTTGTAATATCAATTTGGATTAAATTTTTCCTGTAGTGAGGGAGTAGCAGTATAAATCACCCCCTATCTTATCCGTGGGTGACGAAAAGAGAGATTAATAGATATAATATGCCTATTACATCTGCCCAAGAGAAGATAATCTCGAAATAAAACTCTATATCGACGTAGACATCTGACCAGCGTGGTAGGCCAATAGCCCTACTATCTGAATGGATTTCGATAATTCTTTCACCATTAAAATGCTACATTAACTTTGAGTAACATACATAGGCTATATTTTTTATTCCGGTATACCCACGGGAACGGGAACTACGCGGGTAAGGCGACTGAATCCGAAATGACGCGAGGACGCGGCGGGTTGCTAGTCTATACCAATAAATAAAATTGGAGTGTCTGTTTGTAATGTCAAAATAATAGGCTTTCTTCATGCTCATACGGTTATTTTCACGACACCTATGCCTAAAATACAAATTAAAAAAATTTTGTACATCTATCTGTTTGTTCCGGGTAATCTTCAAAACGGCTGGACCGATTTCAAAAATTCTTTCACCAATGGAAAGCTATAATATCAGGGCGTAAACTAGGCTATATTTTATCCCGGTATGCCCACGGGAACGGGAATTACGCGGGTAAAACGACTAAAACCGAAGCGAAGCGAGGGCGGGTTGCTAGTAATTAATAAAGTTGATAAGTAATTAGCTAACATAAAGATTGGCGCAGGTTATCGTTGTTTTTTTTTTAATATAAGTTAATAACGACTTGCGTTTTTTTTTTGGGTTGGGTTATGGTCGGCGCACTCCTCGCACCACTTCGTTCAGGGCGACAGAGGGGCGGGCGTAAGCACGTACACACGTAACCCACCTGTGACACGTCGCCTTCGTCGTTGGACCAACCACCGGTGCAGGGTGACTTGTCGTCAGTGGTCGGCCCGACGGAATACTCCTTGAAGAGTACCCTCGCATAAACCGACGTCCTCCCCTCGGTGAGGACGTCGATCTTTCCTCACGCGGTCTACCTCTTGACGGGTGACGGACCAACTCCCCGGTCCAGTCACCCGCTGCCTCGGCTAGGGCGGCATCAGGTAATCGCACCTGCGCCCCAGGGGGAACGGGACAAAATCGTAAAAATAGGTCACGTAATATGAGTGAATTCCCTTAAATTGTGTTTTAATTGTTACAGAAACGCTCATGGGCTTATCAAAAGAAGATTCGCAAAATATTTATAGATTGGATGAAGTAGTTGCGTCTACACGAAGGTACGGATCCAGAATCTATTAGTCAGCTTATTGCAGTCTATTGTTATGGTCATAGGCCTTTTTTTAGGCCTAATCCCACTAAATATTTCCACAACTGTAACGTCTGTAGGTCAGAATCCACAATGGTCTTCGTAAATGACACCATCCCAGGCCACACTTTTAATTGTCTTGGAATGCGCCACTAATTAGACAAGAAAGATAGATGTTGGAAAGATTATCCCTTTATATGCAAAGCGAGACGAAGCAAAATTGGTTAATAAGCAAATATATAAGAGGGTGTAAATTAGAGTTCAAAGTCGGGGACGAGTGACCTGCCTACATGGTCCCTAAGACGGGTACTCACCCGCTGGGCTATAAGCGTTCGTCGGCCCCTCCCGTCGCCCCAGATGGGTCGCACTGTACGTACGCGAAAAAAAAGGTTGCCAGCTTTTATTAAAAGAAATAGAGTATATCTGATTTCGAAGGAGGTAAATAAATAGTACACTTAAAAAAGAGTACCATATATTTTAAATTTTTAAAATGGTTTTAATGGCAATTTTTGTTGCACATAATAATTTTTCACTATTTTTAAATGAAGAATACGACTATACATAGTAATTCTGATTCATCATCATCATCGTATAGGTATACGTCCTACTGCTGGGCTGAAGCTTCCTCCTCAATGGGATGGAAATTGATCTTCAATATCACGCTGGTCAGGTAGATTGGTGTAGGGTTTTTCATCTCTTGCACAGTTTTATATGCACAAGATATCCCTTAGTGGTCTTTTACGGTTCCCGGGCAAGAAAGAGAATGGAAGGTAAATATATCCAATTTATTGATTACTAGCTGAGTCGCGTAGCCTTGTCTACGTCACACGAAATCTATTCCAGGGATGATTAGAGAGAATTGTCTTAACAACCTATAGTACTCGGCACACATAACGAGAGCTCTCAAAAGGAATATATTTTCGCCGTTTCTGCAACATTTTTCATTAATGCTCTACTCTTTTTTATTATAGGGTTAATAAAAAAGTTAAATGTTATAAAGTTAATGTTATATAGCTTTACTCAATAAACGATCTATACAACCTTAAAATATTTTTTGAATTGGAACCATTAGTGTCTGAGATTAGCGAATCAAATAAAAAAATCTCTTCAGCTCGTATCAGGCCTTTCCAAATAATGTTCATCATCATCATTCTGCCTATATATATTCCACTGCTGGATTCCCTAAGTTTCGCCATAAAGTGCGGTCCTGTGCCGCCTTTTTTTTCTCGCTGTGAAAATGCAATTTACGCACTATCCCCCGCCGGTGATAGACGAGGGGGAGTGTGGGACTCGCCGGCTGCCTATGCTTACGGAATATCCACTAAAAACACAGCGGTGCCTGTCGCGCTTTTATGGGGTGCCGGAAAGGTCGTCTTTTGATATTCGATCCCCGACACCCGTAGTCCTGTTCCGCCTGCATCCAACGCCGCCCAGAAACTTTCACCAGGTCGTCGGTACATCTAATTTCGTCCTACACTGCGTCATTCGATACATGGTCGCCACTCGAGAAACTTTCTTCCCCAGCGGTGGTTGGTTCGCGATGTGTCCTGCCCATTGCCACTTCAACGTGCTAATTCTTCGTACCATGTCGGTTACACACGTTCTTCTACGGATTACCGTGTTTCGGATTCTATCTCGCAGAGAAATTCCGAGCATGGCACGCTCCATAGCACGCTGAGTGACTTTGAGATATGAGGCCTACTTATATTTAGGGACCACGTTTACTTCAACCGCATGTAAAGGTTACACGTCCTAATTTTTTATCTTTTTCTAGAATGTACGACATCATCTTCACAAAGATGACGCGATGGTGGCTACAGATACCGTTTATATTTTGGTTTGTTGGTGGTAAGAAGGAACAGGATTACTTCATCCAACTAGTAGATGAATTCGCTGGAGACGTGGTGAAAAAGAGAAAAAGAGCTCTTCAAACTTCCGTCCCTGATGAAGAGAATATGGGTATTGTAGATCGATATATACTCTCAGGGGCACTGACCGAAAAGGAGATTAAATGGGAAACAATGTCTTTATTTACGACGGTAGGTTTTTTACCGGTTATCGACGTATATACATATATACCAAAACCATTCTCGAATCCTATTGAACATGCACAAAAAATTTTATTATCATCGATCCAGCCGTGTAGGAGCAGTTCAGTGACATACGAGAGAAATGTTCAGTGACATAGAAGAAATTTATATATATATAGAAGATGAAAGAATAAGGAAAACATTTATTTCGGTTTCCTAAACATAAATAATAAAAATCATTATAAAGATATACACATAGGATACCAAGAAGGTCCCAGCAGATCCTCAGCATAAGCTGTATCACAAAAATGTTACATCTCTGCTTTTCAGCCAACGTATTGTATTTGTGAATTGTATTGTATAATATTGTATTGTATAATATTGCTGCTGCTCCTACACGGCTGGACCGATGACAATGAAATTTTTTGTGCATGTTCAAGGCGATTCGCGAATGGTTTAGATTCATAATTGGACCCAATAGGTGGCGCTTATTTGAACAGAACAAAGTCTGTTTGGTCAGCTTGTATTCGTATAGAAATCTGCACGATAATTAAATAAAATAAATCACCAAGTCATTCAAGTAGTAAATAATGACATATCTCGTTTCAAGCCAGCTTTAATGACGCCTATTAATTTCTATAATAAACGGTTATTATTATTATTAACTTAGGCTTATCATTGTGTCAAGTCATCCATAATAAGTCACTGTTTTATTTATTTTATCATTTACCTGTAATTTATTTAGATTGTTATATGTAATTTAATTCATCATAATCATCATCATCATCAGAGTTCATATAGGACTCAAGTCTCCTCCGTAATCGGTGGGAAATACCTACTATATCACGCTGGTCAGACAGGTTGGTATAGGGTTTTATTTCGAGTTACCCTTCTCTTGCATCCATGTTATTTTTATATTGTAATCACTTAGTTGTCTTTAACACCCACGGGCAAGAGAGAGGGTGATAAATTTGTATTCTTCGCCGTCGGCGCGCGGGGATGACCGACGTCCCGGGAGGGACGTTGAAATGGAAGGATACCCGAAAGGATATTCGACCGATCTGGTCATGGATTACAAGGAACTTGGTACTGGTGGTCGCCCCAATGCCGCGTTTCACCCTTTCGTCGCCCCGGATGGAATGGACGTCGTGTGCTGACTATAGCCCCATAAAAAGAAACAAAAAGATACTACGATAAGACGATAGACTTTTTTTTTGTGTGTACAGCTGTTGGCCGCAGATGGCCTTGACAGCTTGACGCGGACTATGGGTGGGCGCTGAGGGCTCTCAACCCGGTACTGATACGAGAGAGGTTAACGGTTTCTATATATGAGGCTTAAGATAGATAGATAGATATTATCCGCATACTATAATGCAGTTATCTTTTATACACCCACGAGTAAAAAGTGCCGTTGTATTACTCCGTTACTGCACATCTATACAAATAAATAAAATTGAAGTGTCTGTTTGTAATGTCAAAATACTGGGCTTTTTTCATGCTCACAGGGTTATTTGAACGACATCTATGTTAGTTTACAATTTTTTTTTGTCTGTCTGTCTGTTTGTTTGAGGTAATCTTCAAAACGGCTGGCCTGATTTTAATAATATTTTACTACTGGATAGCTGTATATAAGGAGTAATTTAGACTATATTTTGTCCCCGTATTCCCACGGGAACGGGAACTATGCGGGTTAGGGGACTGAAACTGTAGCGAAGCGAGGGCGGGTTGCTAGTAAAAAATGTAATAGAATCTCGTCATCGGCATTAGCATACTTATGGGGAGGCAGGAGCAAGAATTTTTCCTTGTAGTAACCGAGTAAGAATACAACTCACCGCTCTGTCTTACCCTTGGATGTCGTAAATAACTACTCAGAGATATAATATGCATATAACATGTATCCAAGAGAAGAGTCCATTCATCCATCAGCCTACAGACGTCCACTGCTGGACATAGGTCTCCCCACGAGTATGCCACTCGAAACGGTCCTGCGCCACTTGCATCCAATGGTTCCCTGCGACTTTGAGAATGTCGTCAGTCCACCTAGTGGGGGGGTCGTCCTATACTGCGCCGTCCGATTCGTGGTTGCCACTCAAGAACCTTTCTACCCCAACGGCTGTTGGTAATACGATCGATGTGGCCTGCCCATTGTCATTTCAACGTGCTAATTCTGCGGGCTATGTCGGTTACACATGAGAGAGTAAGTACCAAGAGAAGAGTTACTAGAAATAAAACGCTATACGAACACCTTTGACCAGCGTGATATCGTTGGTCAATTATTCTTCTGTTCTAGAAGTGGCTCGACTCCATTAATGAACCCCTCAATGGTGGTGCGGAGCAATAAATATGATATGATATTATTTATTTTCTAGAGTCAAGAAGCGGCAGCTAAAATAGCTTCGGGTATTTTGCTGTACCTCTCACATTTACCATATTGGCAGGTACGTATGCATAAGAAATCATCATCATCATCATCACAGCTCATATACGTCTCCCAGAGCCTCCTCCAGAATAGGAGGGAAATTGATCTTAATATACCATGCTGATCAGACAGGTTGATATAAGTTAATGACCCTTCTGCATAAATGTGGCTGAATTTTGTTGATGCAGCGTTGAATCTCCTCTTTTAATACACGCGTAGTCATGGGCTTGCTTGATTTTAAATAACCCCATAAAAAGAAATCTAATGGTGTTAAATCACATGATCTAGGGGGCTAATTCAGATCACCGAAACGAGAGAGTACACGACCTGGAAATGTCTCATGTAGTAATGGCAATGTTGTTCAATAATGAAGATGCGTTGTTCTATCGTGTAACGTTATATATATATATATATATATATATATATATATATATTATATATATATATGTATATAATATAAAGCTGAAAAGTTTGTTTGAACGCGCTGATCGCCCGAACTATTGATCTGATTTGAAAAATCCTTTCAGTGTTAAATAGGCCATTTATCTAGGAATGTTATAGGCTACCTATATATTATTACGTTAAGATCGATAGGATGCTCTATCAATGAAGAATTTTTCAAAATTGTTTTTTTCGCTGAATTTTTGTTTCGCAAAAATCGTGTGTGGACAGAATCGTATAATTTAATAATATTTTCATCTGCTATGTAAACAAAATCGCAGGTTAAAGTTAGCGTTAGCTCACAGTAACTATTTCACGCGGACGAAGTCGCAGGAAGAAGCTAGTTCTTAAGATAAATGTGTTAATATATTTCAGGAACGAGTATATAATGAAATAATTGAAGTAGTTGGCGAGTCTGAACCTGTTAGTAGCGAACAACTCAAGCACATGCAATATTTAGACATGGTGTACAAAGAAACATTGCGCTGTTTGTCCATCGCGGCGCTTATACAAAGAACGGTGGAAGAAGAGATTACTATTGACGAAGGTGATCATAAAGTATATTTTTTTTGCAAGCATATCTTCATCATCACCACAGCACTTACATATATGTCCCACTGTTGGGCTCAGGCCTCCTCCACTTTAGAAGTTAAGATGATCTACTATACCACGCTGGTCAATCTTGTTGGCATAGAGTTGCGTAGCAGGAGCTGCGGCTTTTAGACGTCCACAAGTCTAGTTTGCTGTATGACATCCCTGCAAGGGTCCTAAAGACGTGCATAAAAGCCTTCGATAGGGTCTGGCATAGGGCGCTTTTATCGAAGCTACCATCGTACAGAATCCCCAAGGGACTCTGTAATTGAATCGCCAACTTTCTTGATGGTCAGAGTATAAAAATCATCATAGATGGCTCCTTCTTTGATACAATGGCCATTCATGCTGGTGTGTCACAAGGCTCGGTGCTCATGGCGAAGTCGTTTATCTTGCATATCAACGATATGTTCTTTATAGAGACTATGCGTTGCTATGCAGACGACAGCACGGGTGGCTATACCGAGCAAAGGAATGTCCTTCGGAGTACACAGGCAAGAAGGATTCAACTTGTGTCTGAAGTCCAGCGCTCTCTGGCGCGGGCCTCGGAATGGGGTGAACGGAACTTAGTCCAGTTCAATCCCACGAAGACACAAGTTTGCGCGCTCACTTCAAAGAAGAACCCGTTTGTCATGACGTATCAGTGCCAAGTTTGTCGTAACGCATCAGTGAGAGTATTGGGATTCTCAGCGTCAAAAGATCAACCATAGTCCAGTTTGAAAGTCATTTGAAGGATAAAACCGAATTGGCAAGCAAAATGTTGGTCGTCCTGAACAGAGCCAGGCGATACTTCACACCGAGACAGCATCTTGTGTCATACAAAGCACAAGTTCGTCGTCATGTGTAGTAATGCTCACAGCTCTGGGCAGCAGACGGGCCCAAATATCAGCTAGACCCACTTGACTGCCTGGAAAAACGTGTTGTTCGAATCGTCGGGGATCCCAATCATACGGACAAATTGGAGTCACTGGAGAGGCGGAGAATCTTTGGGTCACTTTGTTTACTCTACCAGCTCTTTCACGAGGAGTGCTCTAAGAAATTGTTTGATTTGATACCACCGTCACCGTTTTATCAACGTACCACTCGACACTGTAACAGGGTTCATCCATTTGACCTGGAAAGTTATGGTCTTCAACTGTACATTTCCAGCGATCATTTCTCCTACGTACTTGCAGACTCGGGAATGAACTACCTATTGCTGTGTTTCCCGAGCGCTATGACATATGCTTCTTTAAACGAGGTTAAATAAGAGTATTTTCTTCATGGTAGGTGACGGCCTAGCTGTGGCCCTAGTATTGCAAAGGTCCATGTGGGGCAGTATCGCTTACCTGTAGGTGTGCTGCTTGCTCGTTTGCCACTATCGGCTCTAAAAAAAAACACCGTCACTATATGAATACACCAGAACATAGAAATAAATTAATAATTACCTTTTTTAATGGGTAAATATACAAAAGCCTAAATAATAAAAAAGACACGTTAGATGGAAAATATTTTATTTTTATGAAAGGTCATTGAAATCCTAGTTGACTGTGGTGCCAGATCCAAGACGCACGCCACCCATTCTTTTAGGATGACAATAGATTGCTATAGGATGTCAAAATTCGCTGCGGGCGTGGGTTGGTTATAACACAGTCGAGCAGATTGGAAACGCATCCGAAACCTTGAGATAGGACCAAAAATAGAATAAAAATCCAAATTATTTAAAATTATTCTTTCAGGTAACATAACTTTACCAGTGGGTACGTCTCTGGTGATACCGATCCATTATCTGCACCGCGACTCTCAGTTTTGGGAAGATCCTTGGGAAGTGAAGCCGGAGAGGTTTCTGCCAGAGAACGTGAAGAATCGTGACCCTAACGCTTTTGTACCTTTCAGTTTAGGTCCTATGGATTGTTTAGGTAATTATTTGTCAAATTCATAACCTAGTTAACGTTTGTTGTAAGGACATACAAGATCAGCTAGTAGTGTCGGCTGTTGGACGTAACTCTCACGAGATTGCCAGGTTGAACAGTATTGTACTCCCGGCATTCAACGGTTGCCTGCAACCCTTATTATGTCGTAAATCTAAAATGAATCCTTACGATAACCATTCATACTTAAAAAGGAGCAATATTATACTACCATATTTGAAGGCGATCCAAAAATCGCAGTTTATGTAATATATATCCCATATGATTCTTCATGCTTATTCTTCTGTCACATCAGGTATTTTTGTCTTCCACGGGCAAGTGAAGGTATGGTAATACATAATTTTAACGTCACTACGGGGAGATGTTTACATGTCTGTAATTTCAAATGAACTTTGCTCTATTTCTTTCTATATAAATCGAAACAAAAAACATTTCTGAACGATATTGTAAAAAAAAGAAATGTTTTTTTTAAATAAGACTACCTAATTAACTTTTGTAATTCGACATATTTTATTTTGCAGGTCGTGTTTTCGCCACAGCGCTTATAAAAACCATAATAGTTTGGGTTCTTCGTGAAGTTAAACTACAACCCGTTGGCTCTCTCGCTGATCTGAAGCTTGACGTGGCCATATCGGTATCAATAGCAGGCGGATACAATGTTAAAGTTCAACCAAGGCGTAGTATAAGTATCAATGGCGTTGCTTGAATACCAATCGATTTGAAAACATTACACGTTGCTGACGAAACTGTTGATTGTAGATAAAAGACTATAAAATTGTTACTAAACTGTCTAAATTAGGTAGTAGAGAAAAAAAAAACAAACGAGACCAAACAAGAAAAGTTCTCTGCTCTATGAAACTAGGTTTTATATCTAGTATCATAGAGTCAGGAATGGAATTTATTGTTTATAGATCAAGTACAATATTATATAAATATAAATTAGGTACCTACTCTATTATCGTCTATTCTAAAGAATCTCTATACGCTATACAAAAAGTGAATTTGCATACACAATATTTTAAAGATGATATTGATATCTAATTTTTACGCGAGTATTACACATTGTAAATAAAACAATTTTTTTTTTTTCTATCGGTGGCAAACGAGCAAACAGTACACCTGATGGTAAGTGTTGCTGCCGCTCATGGACCTTTACAAGCCCGCTGCCTACCGCTAAGAAAGTGAAGGGAGTGTGTATGAGTGCAATGAGGCTCGGTGATACCAAGGGCACCACCAAAACCCTCAGAAAGTTGAGCTGCCGGCTCTCTCGCTCACCGAACGAAGCGCAGTAACAAATTGCTACTACTCAGACGTCGATTTTCTGCTCAATGTGGTACTACCCCGGACGGACTGACCCGCGGCTGTAGACAGATAACTGTCGACAGTGTGGTTCTACCACTCTTATCGCGTTTGTATTTGATTTTTTATTGCCCGACGTTTCGTACAATTTAGCGTTTATAGTCATGGTCTTCGGTCATCTCTGACCAGTTGCCAATCAAAAATCAAATACAAACGCGGTAGAATTCGTAAAAACAGTTCTATTATTTTAGTATAAACATTTTTAAACTACAGTAATATAGCTGTGTATTTCAAAATCCTTTATTCGTCAAACATAGGCAAATACCATTGATGTTACATAAATATTATGTGCTCTATGCTTTGTCTTTAAGACATACAAATGTAATACTCGCGTAAACATCAGAAGTATTATTAAAATAATACCGACGTCCTCCCCGAGGGGGGGACGTCGGTCGATGGGAGGGTACCCCAATAGGGGGTATTCCGTCGGGCCGACCACTGACGACAAGTTAACGCTGCTCCAGTGGTCGGCCCAACGACGAAGGCGACGTGGTTTTTGGGTGGGTCGCGGGAGTTGCGTGCTTAAGCCCCTCTGTCGCCCCGGACGGAGTGGTGCGGAGGCGCGCCGACCGCGACCCACCCACAAAAAAAAAATTTATTAAAATAATAGAATTTAATAATAATTTAATTTATGTATGAAATGGAATTGACGCTATAGATTATTAAATGTAATAAAATTTATAATGTAATAAAAAACATTACGTTAATAAAACCATGTTTAAACATAAAATTATAATGTTTTATTCATATTAAATCTGTATAATAACCTTAATGTATTTTGGTGTTCGAGGTAAAATATCTCTCATTAATAGAAATGAGTTGCACTGTTCTTTTTTATAATTTGATGATGAACTTGGAAACAAATTTTGAGCACAATAAAAAAAAATCTGGATGCATTAGTGAAATAGAAAAGCTGGTTGCAATAATATTTCGTATTAAATCATTATGGGGTAAAAATATAATATAGGTACGAATATTCCCTCCGCCGTGGGTGCCATAATAAAATAACTTTTTTTTAAAACAACACCCTGCGCTAAGGTAGTAATCCTAGTATTGCGGGGGACTTTACAAACATATAATTAACGGACACAAATTACATCCAGACTCGGAACAACAATTTGTGGATCGCACAGTGTTGTCTTTTATTTTTTTGGGGGGTGGGCTATGGTCAGTGCTCCCATTGCCCCTCTTCGGTGCCACAGAGGGGCGGTGCGCGCGGCCCTCTGCCCCACCCGTGATACGTCGCCTTCGTCGTTGGGCCGACCACCGGTGCAGGGTGACTTGTCGTCAATAGTCGGCCCGAAGGAATATCCCTTGAGGAGTACCCTCTCATCGTCGCGCGGTCTGCCTCTCAGTAGGTGACTAACTCCCCGGTCCAGTCACCCGCGGCCTCGACACAGTGTTGTCCTGTATGGGATTCGAATCCACGACAGTGGCATTAGAGGTCGGTATCTTAACCACTGCGCCATCTGTATAGCCATATCAGAAATCATTGAAATAACGGATTTAAGCAGATAACATCCGTGTAAGAAGAGAAATATTTTTAAAAACCTTTATCAAGACAATCAGATGGCCGTATGGCAAAGATTCGTATCGTACAATAGGCCGTAAATGGATCAAGAATAAATAAAATGTGACAACCATACACATCGCTAATTTAAAGTTAGCATAAACAATTATCTTTGCTCTTAAAAGACGGATTAAACAATTTAAATAAAACTTATCATTCCCGTCACATCTTTTTGTCTCGCTTGTAACGTTCTTGGGAAATAATTTATTATGACACCACCGTATACAGGTTGATGCGATATATGAACAAAAATATGCCTTCCTTACTAATATTATGAATGCAAAAGTAAGTTTGTTTGTTTGTTTATTACGCTTTCACGCTTAAACCACCTAACCGATTTCAAAAATTCTTTCACCAATGGAAAGCTATAGTATCAGGCATAGGCTATATTTTATCCCGGTATTCCTACGGGAACAGGGACTACGCGGGAAAAGCGACTAAAACCGAAGCGAAGCGAGAGTGGGTTGCTAGTTGTTTATAAAATAATCTGTCAATGTTTTCAATAGAATCTATCTCAGCACATAGACATTCCACAGATGGGATCGATCCTCTTAATAGAAATTGACTTAGTTAAATAACCCTTAGTCGTCGTTTACGTTATTGGCACGCATAATAAAGTATATTATATTCTTACTCCATCACTACAGAGAAATAAAATATTCAATAACGTACATAATTATAGTCTCGTACCTGCTTTCCAGAAGGGTAAGCAGGGACTACAGATTGCTACAAGACACGATTCTGATATACTGCCTTCACTTCACTCATATTCTTCAATGTCTTCATGCATTTTCTGCGGTTACGCGTAAGTTTTGATCCAGAAACGTACGCCGTAGTCTTCCTCTTGTACTACTACTACTGTCCCACACTTGCTTTGTATACTTGCTTCGTCAACCTCTCTTCACTCATTTTTTCCACATGTCCAAACTATCACAATATACATCCTTTGATATTTGTCATTGCTTCTTCACACCACTGCACTCTCTTATTTTATCTTTCTAATTTTATTTTTCAGTCTTTCATCTCATATACCAGAGCTCTCATCCCTGCCAAATCCAGCTTTCACTGCAATTCAATAATGAATTTCAATAATATTAATTATAAAAATAACATTCATTTATTAATGATCCTTTCATCCATCGTATGGGTGCAAATCCACCGTGCTGGCCCATAAATATAAACATCTTGAGAAATTCCTGGAGGACAGATTGCTGTCATTTTCTTCAATACTATGAAATACAAGAATTATGAAAAAAATTTTTTTAAGAATTTTTAGATTCTACATAATATTCTCGTAAATATCAAAAGTCATTACAATAAAAAATATATATCAACCTGAATGATGAGTATAGTTAAATTAATTAATTTCTGTCCTATTGTGAAAAGGGCTGGCGCATAGCAGTCGGATATATAATATAGGTAATATAAGAAAAAAATAAGCAATATTTTGAGGGAAAAATAAAACTTACATTTTAGAATTTATCATAAAATAACTGTTTAATAAACATACTGTATATCGGTTCACTACTAACACAAAATACATATTGTTGACGAACACATACAAATAGCCTTTTTAATGTCTTTAAAAATACAAATGTTTGTGTTTTGTCATAGATTTTTATTTTTCCTTTTAATGTTGACCTAGAAAGATTGTGGTTTCTTACATAAAAATACGTGTAATGTATGTAATATGTTTTTCAAGAGAAGTACTAAAAAACAAGGTTATTTTTGTAAATATAAATGTATATAACCTTAGAATAACGTATAGAAGGATAGTGTCAGTACTTGGATCTTTCAAAATTTGAATCTAAAAATACTAATGGCGCCCAGACGATTACACACGCACACACGCAAACCACTATACAAATTATGAAATCAAATTTTGTTTTTATTAACATAAATCGTCGAAATACTTTTAAAAGTAATGTTAAAAACCTTTTTATGTTTTTCAAATGTGTTGTGACACTATTTGAATGCACAAACCGTCATAATTACCTATTTATTTTTAATAGTTGCGTACGTTCGTGCAGTACAATGACTTGTACATTACGGGACGGTTCCGGTGTAAGCTCCATTAGGCTCCAATTGAAATGCCTCACTTTTTGTGCGTGAACTTACCTTCTATATGTTATTATTCTGAGGTATATAACAATGTATACAACAATATGTACAAGAACTATTTCTTTATAAGCCATGACAATTTAACGTTGAATTAAATTTGATTATTTATTATTGTATTATAATATGTATTGTTATATATATATGGAACCTATCTTTTAATCACGATACCACGTACTTGGTTCAATTAATTTAATTAATTATTTATGAATTATTTCTGAACTCAATAATCATTCTTTTGTTGTATGTGTCAAATAAGTGTCTTATAATATTTTTAAATTTTATTAATTAATGCGGCAACTTAATTTCTGGGGGTTTTTGACGGGAACGTTAAAATGTCATGTGGCCCCTTTATTCATTGTATTAGTGCTATTAATATTATTCATTATTTTAGTGTTTCTGTCTTAAATATTGAATATTTTTAATGTTTCTGTATTGAATATTATATAATACCTACTTATGTAATATAATGCAGAGAAAATGCCGAGCTGTAGTGAATATGACGTAATAATGAAGTGCCTGCATTTTCATGTTTTGCCAAATTTCCCAGAGATTGAAACCCATTTTGGGTGTCAGTGCCCAATCAATGGTAACGATTATAACTTATATGATTAGACTAAAGACGTTAAAAAACTAAAAATTTGTTAGGAATATTATAACTCGACTGGCACCAATAGCTTTTATTTATAGCTCATTGCAAATGCAAAATAAGAAGAATTAATTGTTACAACAATTTATGTGCCCAAAACATGCTTACTTCATGCTTACTCGGAATGGGATGAACGCAATTTAATTCAGTTCAACCCCACAAGTTTGCGCGTTCACTGCAAAGAAGGACCTGTTTGTCATGGCGCCTCAGTTCCAAGGAGTAACTTTCCAAATTGCCGACAGTATTGGGATCCTCGGCGTCGAAATATCGAACAAAGTCCAGTTTGGGAATCATTTGGAGGACAAAGCCAAATTGGCAAGCAAAAAGTTGGGCGTCCTGAACAGAGCCAGGTGGTACTTCACACCGAGACAGCGCCTTGTACTATACAAGGCGCAAGTTCGTCCTCATGTGGAGTACTGCTCACATCTCTGGGCAGGCGCGCCCAAATATCAGCTAGACCCACTTGACTCCCTCCAAAGGCGTGCTGTTCGAATCGTCGGGGATTCCAATCTCACGGACGGATTGGAGTCGCTGGAGCGGCGGAGAGACTTTGGGTCACTCTGTGTACTCTACCGACTCTTTCACGGGGAGTGCTCCGAGGAACTGTTTGACTTGGTACCACCGTCACCGTTTTACCAACGTACCACTTGACACCGCAGCAAAGTTCATCCATTTCACCTGGAAACGATATGGTCTTCAACTGCAGGCTCTGGAATGAACTACCTGCTGCTGTGTTTCCCGAGTGCTTTTTTTTTTTCTTTTTTTTTTTTTTATGGGTGGCTATGGTAAGCGCACGCGCGGTCCAGTCCCTCCGGGGCGATGAAAGGACGGCGCGCGGGCCCATAACCCACCCGTACCCACGTCACCTCGTTGTTGGGCCGACCACCGGAGCAGATGTGACTTGTCGTCAGTGGTCGGCCCGACGGAATACCCTTTCGGGTACCCTCACCTCTCGACATCCTGGGACGTCGGTCGCCATCGCGCGGTTAGCCACACTGCGGGTGACGGACAATTCCCCGGTCTGATCACCCGCGGCCTCGGCTAGAGCGGCATTAGGCGCAGATACTCGCGCCTGCGCCGCCCGAGTCGCCAGCGGCGGAACGTGTCGCCGAATAGGAGCTCTACTCGCACACGATCCGCCGCCTCCTTCCGTGAGATAACGGCCTCACAGAAGGCGGCGACCGCGTCCCAGTTCCTGACGCTGACGAGCATCTCCCTGGCGATGGTCGGCAGCGCCAGGTCGGCACCGATAATCGCGACAAGTTCACGGCGCTCTCCCTCCCACGCAACACACTCCTCGAGCGTGTGCTGCGCCGTGTCCTCGTCACAACTGCAGTGGTGGCAGGACGGTGTACTCTCCCTCCTGACAATCTTGTGCAGGTACTTTGCGAAGCATCCGTGCCCCGTCAGCACCTGCACCAGTCGGAAGGAAAGCACCCCGTGCGTCTGCTCCAACCACTCCATCAGCACCGGCCGGAAGGCCTCGACGGTCCTGACACCGTACCGAGGACTCTCCAGCCGGACTGCCCAACGGGCAATGATTCCACGGCGGGCGTCGACCCGCCAGGCGGTGATCTCCTGCAGTGAGACCATACCGCCGCGGGCGCGCGTCTCCGACACCCGCCGATAAATGTCGGCGAGCATCTCCGCCTCCAGGTCCCACGGGGGAGTTCCGGCCAAGAGGCACGCTGCCTCCGTCGACATGGTGCGGTAACCGCGTATGGCCCTGACCGCCATTACCCTCTGTGGTCGCCTCAAGAGGGCCCTCAGCCGGACGGTCAGGGACCCCGCCCACACCGGTGCGCCGTACAGAGCCATCGACCGGATCACCCCCGCGTACAGCTGTCGGCACGTAGCGCTGGGTCCGCCCACATTCGGCATCAGCCGCGAAAGGGCGGACGCCGCGCCGACAAGCCGGGGAACAAGTCGGTGGAGATGCTCCCGGAACCAAAAATGCCCGTCGAGCACCAGGCCCAAGTACTTCATGTGAGCCTGGATGCTGATGGTGACCGACTTCACGGTGATCGAAGCGCCGGCGGGAGGCCCGGCGGTACGGAGGCCATGGAACAAAAGGGCCTCCGTCTTTTCCAGTGTTACCCTCAACCCCAGCGCTTCGATCCGCCTGACAATCTCCTCGGTGCCGAGAGTTGCCAGGCGTGCCGCCTCCTCTAGCGTCCCACCCCGGGCTGTGACGAGTGTATCGTCGGCGTAGCAAATTACACCCAGCCCGGGTGGGAGGCTTCCTCTCAACGCCCAGTCGTAGCCGATGTTCCACAGGGTCGGACCCAGAACCGACCCCTGTGGGACACCGCACGTCATGGGCGTTCGCACAACGTCCCCTACTCGGTCAACGTAGAGGACGCTGCGCCCCTCCAAGTAGTCTGCCACCAGCCGCCTGAGGTACACGGGCACCCCGTGATACCTCAGCCCCTCCCTGATGCAGCTGAATGGCAGACTGTTGAAGGCGTTGGCGATGTCCAGGGACACCGCCAACAGGACTCCTCCGCCGGTGACGGCCGCCGCTACCACAGCCTTCAGGCGCAGCAGGGCCGCGATCGTCGAACGCCCTCTCCGAAAACCAAACTGGGCGTCCGACAAATCGGGCCCGTCCCCGACGAGGTGCCGCTCGATGCGGGCAGCCAACACCCTCTCCAGCAGCTTGCCCGCATCATCGAGCAGCACGATGGGCCTGTAGGCCGAGGCCGACTCGGGTTTCCCGAGTGCTGTGACATGTCCTTCTTTAAACGAGGTTTAAGAAGAGCATTTGCTTCACGGTAGGCAACGGCCTGGCTATGCCCCTGGTATTGCAAAGGTTCATGTGCGGCAGCGTCACTTACCATCAGGTGTGCTGCCTGCTCGTTTGTCACCATCGGCAATAAAAAAAAAAGAAAAACTTTTACCTAACACGTTCAGATAAATAAGAAATTAAGAAAAAAAGAGTTATTAACCCTAGACTACTAATCATATTTTACAAACGTATATACTAATCATGAGTCATTTTGACTACGCACGAATAAGTTCAAACGGAGCATCAAATGCTATTTGCTTAAAAACACAATGTGAGGTACAAATAATAGATATAATATTATATTAAATTAGATTGTTTAGTGCGATTACCAAATAAATCTATTTATTCAATATATAAAAGGTCTTTAATATTGATATTGTAACAATTTTTTTTTTTTGGGTGGTTTGCGGTCGGCGCCCCCCTCGCACCACTCCGTCCGGGGCGACAGAGGGGCGTAAGCACGCACACCCGCAACCCACCTACGATGCACGTCGCCTTCGTCGTTGGGCCGACCATCGGAGCAGGGTTACTTGTCATCAGTGGTCGGCCCGACGGAATACCTCCTATTTGGGGTACCCTCCCATCGACCGACGTCCCTCCCCCCCCTCGGGGAGGACGTCGGTCTTTCCTCACGCGGTCGGCCTCTCGGCGGGTGACGGATTAATTCCCCGGTCACGTCACCCGCGGCCTCGGCTAGGGCGGCATGAGGCGCAGGTATTCGCGCCTACGCCGCCCCAGTCACCGGCGGCGGATATCGAGGCTGCGCTCCTCGCGCAGGTGATCCGCCGCCTCCTTCTGCGAGACCACTGCCTCGCAGAAGGCTGCGACCGCGTCTCAGTTTCCGACGCTGCCTACCATCGCCCTGGCGATAGTCGGCAGCGTCAGGTCGGCACCGATGATTGCGACGAGTTCACGGCGCTGCGCTGCCCAAGCGGCGCAGGCCTCGAGCGTATGCTGCGCCGTGTCCTCGTCGCAATCGCAGTGGTGGCAGGACGGTGTAATCTCCCTCCCAACGATCTTGTGCAGGTATTTGGCGAAGCACCCATGCCCCGTGAACACCCGCACTAGTCGGAAGGAGAGCACCCCGTGCCGCCTTTCCAACCACAGTATCAGCACCGGCCGGAAGGCCTCTACGATTCGCACCCCGAACCGAGGCCTCTTCAGCCGGACTGCCCAACGGGCAATGACGTCTCGGGATATTGTAACTATAAGAAATTGTTAGGTTGGCTAATTACGCAATAACTTAAGACAGAAGGTCCCTTAATTAGGGACTGAATAAATCAATTTTTTCTTACTTTAATAAGTATTAGTAATTTTAATTACTTTATTCATCCATGTATGTATATTTATCCATGTATAGATCTCACAACTTTTTATGGCAGAGGGACTCAGCTACGAGGCTTGGTTTTATTACAAGTTTTGTTTTTGATGGCATCTCATTCCTTTTTTAATACTATTTGTCCTTTTGTCGGCCCGGACGGAATGGACCGCGTGTGCGCTTACCATAGCCCAACCATAAAAAAAAAAGAAAATTATTATTAGCGTACTTTCTTTCATGTCAATTTCGGGCAATTTAGTCTACTAGTATTAACTTTGGGAGATTTTGGTACAGCTTTATAAGACATGTCCCATTCTTACTTTTTCATTCCGTTGATTAACCATTTTACAAGTTACCTTTGAACATAATTATATATCGGTATCTATCTACACCTATTATTGCATTCATCATCCAGTCTATCACCGTCCACTGCTGGTCGTAGGCTTTCCTCATGTTCCACCACGAAGTGCGGTCCTGAGGCGCCTGCATCCAACGATACCCAGCAACTTTTACCACGCGTCCGTCCATCTAGTCGGGGGGTGTCGTACACTGCGTCGTCCGATACGTGGTCCCCACTCGAGAACCTTTCTTACCCAGCAGTTGCCGGTTCGACAAACGAGTTTCCACGAACCTGTTGTTCATATCGTTCGGAGATTTGCACTCATCTAGACATTGGAAACGATTGTGTAGCTCGAGTAGAAAGCTTTCCAGGTTCTGGTATTGGACAGGTTTAAGTCGAAAAGTAGACTTCATGAAGCGTGATCGCCCGACTTTTGGGTGGATATTCAAGGAGCCTTGTACTATGCAGTGATCGCTGTTGTTATCAGTTGCGTCACAGATAACAACTGTTATTAGTTGAGTCACTGATAACAACTGTTATCAGTTGAGTCACTGATAACAACTGTTATCAGTTGAGTCACTGATAACAACTGTTATCAGTTGAGTCACTGATGACAACTGCTATCAGTTAAGTCATTTATAACAACTGTTATCAGTTATATCATTTCAGACGCGTGTATGGCTTTCGAGATATCCTCGTAAAAAGTCTCCACCTCGTCGTCGGAGTATGCCAAGGTCAGTGGGTAAAACCGTCTGACCTTCAAAGAATACTTCTTGGTAATTCTGGTACGTTAAGCTTGTTGAGACACTCTCGATCCTTTCCACTTTGTACACGAGAGACTTGCGATCGATAAAGCCTATACCGCCATAGGACGGGTGATCGTCCCAACGTAGAAGAGCAGGTTTCTGATAATTCTACAATTTTCCGTCAGATTTTGCTTAAAACCTCTTCCAGCTCGATGATCTTCTCATCAGTTCTGAGTGTTCAAATGCTGTGTGCTACCAGGGCCAAAGATAGTTTTGTTTAATAGCCGGATCGCTCTTAGAGATTCTTCAGTGTTCCACCGCTACCGTATCTGCCACCTAAGTTAGCCCGTAGGAGCTGCATCCA
Source organism: Lymantria dispar (assembly GCA_032191425.1). Lineage (NCBI taxonomy): Eukaryota > Metazoa > Arthropoda > Insecta > Lepidoptera > Erebidae > Lymantria > Lymantria dispar. The sequence continues at coordinate 8,404,628 of CM063460.1, read as the reverse complement.
CGGCAAGATAGAGAATGTTGAATTTTTTTTCGCGTCCAATACCCTCTACAATTAGAGGGCATGGAGCGAATTTGGGGCATCCCACAAACCGGGCCCCCCTCGGGCCAGATATTTGCCACGAGCGACAATTTCAGAGAGCAGTCCAAGTAATTGTCGCTCGTGCGCAGGGTGCACAACGCGGAGGTTTCTGGCGTAGTACCCCAAACCTCCCACCCTTTGGCTCAAGTCTCGCCCATAATAGGAGGGAAGATTGATCTACTATACCAAGTTAGTTAGACGTGTTGATATACGGTTTTATTTTGTTGAGTTTTCCTTATCTTGCATAGAAGTCATCTGCATATTATAGATAACCTTTAGTCATCTTTTCAGTGGTGAATTGAATTCTTATTACGTCACCACACAGACAACACACACGCACAACAATACAATAATATTCACAGATTAATATATTATCTATGGCAATCCTTACTTTAATATTATAAATGCGAAAGTAAGTTTGTTACGCTTTCACGCTTAGGCCACCGAACCGATTTCAAAATGGAAAGCTATAATATCAGGGAGTAACATAGGCTTTATTTTATTCCAGTATTCCCACGGGAACGGGTACTAAATAAGGCGACTGAAACCGCAGCGAAGCGAAGGCGGTTTGCTAGTTCTAAATAAATAGTTATTTATAACAATCACAGTTGTTGAGATTTAATTTTCGATAAGGAAAATGCTATTTAATTGCATATCATTTCAAGCCGTCCTTCTCAATCTTATAACACGTTTAACAAGGTCGAACTCAAGGAAGCATATATAGATTTAATTATTCATAATTAAACAGCATTTTCTTCTACGAACGGCAACGGATAACCTAACATCATACCTTGTCTTTATATATTTTATATAAAGTCGTGGCAAAAGTTTCTTCACATTCTATATGAAAATTCAAGACATTTTTTTTTTCAAAGTTCATTTACATTTATTTACAATATATGTATGTCATTTTGTTCGATGATTATCGACCATTTTGTACGTGTCCCGTTGCTGTAGAAATTTTAGGACTTCTGATCCAGAAAACGCGATAAGTAATTTTGGCAGTCTTCTTTTGATGTTAACCTGATACAATCTAAAGAATTCTGAAGAGACCAAAACATGGAAATCTAAAGGTGCGAAACAGGTGGTGGTCAGGACTATATGGCGGAAGTATTAATAGCTCCCACCACCATCTAGTTGAGTGACTATAGGCAGGCCACAAATCAAATCAAATCATTTATTCTGCATATGCCCTTGAGGGCACTTACATATTGTAAAATTTATACATCGTTTGAATATAATACAATATCTACCACCGGATCGGAACGCGGCCACAAGCTGAGGAAATCCGGCAAGAAACTCAGCGGCGTGTCATTTTTTTTACCATCTTTTGAATATAATTACGTATACAACATATAGTCTTAGCTCCAGTGTGATGCCCTTCGAGATAGGATATTACTATTTTTTTTTATTTATTTCAAAATAAAAAAGAAAGGACAATATGGTTGGACCAGATCCCACAAGCAGCACCCGATCACGAGTTATTGCTCGTCGAATCGACAACCATTAGGGAAGAAAGTTTCATAAATAGCAAACACAAATTTCAAAATGCTGTGTAGGACGCAGGGCTGGATTATCCATAAGGCGGATTAGGCAACTGCCTAGAGGCCCCGCACTGACTATGCCTATGACGGGCCCTGAGCATGCACCAAGAAAAAAAGAACTTTTCTTCAAACGATTTTGTTTTACAAATTGTATACTTCCTCAATATTATGGACCCGAGAATCGCATTGTCTAGGGTCCCTGATAGGGTTAATCCGACCCTAGTAGGATGAGCCCCCACTAGGTGCACTGATGAAATATTAAAAGTCACAGGGAGCCGTTGAATGCAGGTGGTACGAGACCGTTCCCAGTGGCATTTGTGGGATAGCCTATGTCGAACAGTGGACGTCTACCGACTAATGACTGATGGACACCACGCTTGTCAAATTGGTCGCTATAGAATTTTATTTCGAATTTACCAACTCTATACTCTAGACGTCGTTTACGACATGCAAAATTTTGAATTGGTTAATTAAACTCTAACGATAATGAATATCGTACTGTTAGGAATTGAGAAAACAAATTCTTTTTAAAAAATAATTTATTTATAGCAATAGTATAAAAAGTTCACAAAATCAAGAATTAATTATAGAGAAATTCGGTAAACCCTTGCTGTGTGACGACCCGATCTCAACTCAGTGAGCTACCGAGAGCGTGTATAACGGCTACTTGGAAGAGTGTTGACTGGGCACCCTGTCAGCGTTAGGGGTTACAATCTAGGGATGTAACAGTACGCAAGATAGTAGTAGTTGCACGCAAGTGGTATTTGGTTGCGTCTTTCAGTTGTTCAATATACCTACCAAGGTTAATATTCTTTTCTTACATAGTCCACATATTATGTCCCACTATTAGACTTGGGCCTTCATGTGGGAGCGAAATTGACCTACTATACGCTGAACATACGTGTTAGCATAAGGTTTTATGACGAGTTTTCCTTCTCTCGCATCGATGTTATTTGCATGTCATATCCCTTAGTTTACCGTGTGGATGTCGTAAAAGACGGCTAAGAAATATAATACGCATATAACATCTATGCATGATAAGGAAAACTAGAAATAAAACCCTATACCAATCTGTCTGACTAGCCTTACTATACCATAGTAAGGTCAGTTTCTCTCCTATTGTGGAGGAGGTTCGAGCCCAACCGTAGGATGTATTTGAGCTGAAATGATGATGATCCCTTAGTCGTCTTTTACGACATCCACGGGCAAAAGATAGTATGGTAAATTGTATTCTTACACCGTCAACACACGAATAATGATAGTATATTTATGCTAACCCGGACATGAATAAGACATAGTGTGTTACTATGTCTTTTGGACACCATCTGCAAAAAAATTAACTACAGTTACGAGGTACCTGCTTTATTTATTTATGTATTCATTTAAGGACAGCTAGTAATTGGAACATTAGAAATATTAAAATAAAAATATAACATGAAATTGAACTAAATGCTCAATTGTTAATCTATCACAGCATGCACAGAAGTGGTAGCAAATTAAGGAAACAAAATATAAAAACGAAAGAAAGAAACAAACAAAATAAATCCTAATTCTAATGCTTTAATTATTAACTTCAATCGATATATGTAAAGGTTCTACTACATGTATTGTTATTGTTGTGTGAACTGCAGCGCTGTATTGCACGTAAGTTCAAATTGTATTTAATATATTGTAAATCGGAGTAGAGTATTTCTTTAAAATATATTTTTAATCAAATCTAGAAACATAAGTATATTATTGAATAATTAAATATGCAATAAAATGTTTGTTTCCAAGTACATATATATATATTTTATATTTAACTTTAATTTAGTAAGAGTAACTAATTTGATGAAGAGTTAGTGCATTCGTTAATTGCGTAAAGGTCCCCAGGTTTTAAGAAAATCTATACATGTCCTAATCTGGAGGGAGCCCATAACCCACCCGTACCCATGTCACCTTCGTCGTTGGGCCGACCACCAGTGCCGAGTTCCTTGTCCTCAGTGGTCGGCCCGAAAACGTGTTGGCATAGGATTCTGTTTCGAATTTTCTTTCTCTTGCATCGATGTTATCTGCATATTACATCCCGTAGTCATTTTACGATACCCACGGGCAAAAGAGGGGGTTGTGAATTGTATTTTTACTCTGTCACCACACGGAAAATTACTAGAATATATTAATAGAATTTAGTGATACATGGGGGCAATCCATTATTATTATGAAGTGAAGGAAAGAAATGGGAGACTCACTATTTGCCCATGCCTAAGCAATATACCGCAAAATATCAACTAATGATTAGACACGATCTCTCGCTTAGAGACGAAATACGCTTCGAAACAACACTCTAAATTTGCAGTAAAATGTCTTGGAAGTCCGATTTTCTTAATGCAATTATTGAAAATAGGTCTCCTTTAAAAAGAACACCACAGCAGCACGCAACAGTGAATGCTGCAATCGAACAGATCCTTATCTACATTCACATGACCGTCAGTGCACTTCACGCGAGGCTATCCTACATTACGGCAAACAGATTGGTCGTATTCGAGAACCATTCTGCCTCAACAATATTTTTGTCCATTCACAATCAGCGGTAGTCCAATCGCACTTTGTTCAAACATGCGGTATGGCAATAGGACTACATACAGTTAGTCAAAATATACAATTCCACCCGTTGGTTTCGTATCTACTAAAGATCAAAAGAATCGTGGCTATATATCAGTTCCATATGAAAATTCGTCTCACATTTAAAAATATGACCTCGAAAGTGTTGCTCGACTCCACAGTCTTGATTTGGGGTTTTCCTCATATCATATTATTCTAAAAAAAACTTTAATAGTCTATTGTTGAGTGAAAAGACGTGCGACAAAATTTTTGATGTGCCTTTTTTTATATATTTATGCTTTCGAATTCATGACACCGTTTTAAAGCATCGTAAAAAATAAAGCCGTTTAAAAAATTATCAAATTCTATCGATATATGTAAAGGTGTTCTACTGCAGATATTATTATTGTTGTTTGCTGCAGCGCTGTTTTGCAAGTAAGTTTTAATTGTATTTAATAATTTGTAAATCGAAGAACGATATTTTTATAAAATATATAGTTAATCAATTCTAGAAAGCCTCAAGTCTATTATAGAGTAATTAAATACGTTTAGTTTTTAAAGTAACTTTTCCTAACGATTTCTGATGTTTACGCGGGTATTACATACACATTGTAATTAAATTATTTTACGGCTTTTATCGTGTTTTTTTTATCGCGTATGCAACTTGTCTTGCTTACTCCGAGCATTTTTTGGTGTTTGGTAAATGTTACTAATTTGATGAAGAGTTATCATCTATGTCCGTATATAATAATCAAATTTAGACAACATTACGAGCGCATGGTCCATTCGGTAGTCAATTCCCTCTTTTTCCCCTCCCATTATGGAGATTGCTGAAGCCCAACAGTGGGACTTATGTGGGCCGCCGTGAAGATAATCTATACCAATAAATAAAATTGGAGTGTCTGTTTGTAATGTCAAAATAATAGGCTTTTTTCATGCTCACACGGATATTTGCACGACACCTATGCCTAAAGTAGCAATTAAAAAATTTTTGTCTGTCTGTCTGTCTGTTTGTTCCGGGTAATCTTCAAAACGGGTGGACCGATTTTAAAAATTCTTTCACCAATGGAAAGCTATAATATCAGGGCGTAAACTAGGCTATATTTTATCGCGGTATTCCCACGGGAACGGGAACTACGCGGGTAAAACGACTATAACCTATAACCGAAGCGAATCGAGGGCGGGTTGCTAGTTTAATATAGATTTTTAATTTCACATTTTTAAATCTCTGATTTTAAATATAATGTATTTTTGTAGCATGATAGTATACATAGTATTAGGAGGACTAGCCGCATTCTGGTTAGGATGGAGGTACAAGCACAGGAGAATGATTGAAATGGCGCAGAAAGTACCAGGACCCTACGCTTATCCCCTGATTGGGAATGCACACCAATTTGTTTGTCGTCCAGAACGTAAGTTTGTTTGGTATTTTTCACTCATCCATCCACCCAACAGTCTGTTACACGCACACGCACGCACACGCACACACCACACACGCACGCACACGTTTGTAGACATGTTTTTATTAGTTTTTTGACGAAAGAAAAACAAATGTTTTCTTTCATTCTCATTAAATTCCACTGCTTTTTTTGGGGGGTGGGCTACGGTCAGTGCACCCGTCGCCCGACTCCGTCCGAGATGACAGAGGGCCGGCTCTGTCTCTCTGTAACCCACCCGCGACATGTCGCCTTCATCGTTGGGCTGATCACCGGTGCAGGGTGACTTGTCGTCGTGACGTGTCGTGTCGTCAGTGGTCGGCCCAACGGCATACACCTTGAGAAGAACACTCTCCTCGACCGACATCCCCCGCTGTACGGGGACGTCGGTCGTCGTTGTGCGGTCTGCCTCTCGGCGGGTGATGGACTGAATCCCGGTCCAGTCACCCGCGGCCTCGGGTAGGGCGTTTATTAAATATAAATACTATATACCTACTTATATTTTCATTTAAAAAATTGTATTCTTTCAGAAATGATCATAGTTATTGAAAAATTAATAGCCAATTACGGCGATGTCGTAACATTCTGGCTTGGACCTGACTTAAATTACATTATAAGCAATCCCGACGACATTAAGGTAAGAAAATTAAATGTGTTTTTTTTTCTTGTTGGTGACAAACGAGTACGTGACATGACCTTTGCTATGCCGCTGCCTATCTATACTAATATATATAAAGCTGAAGAGTGTGTTTGTTTGAATGCGCTAATCTCGGGAACTACTGCTCCGATTCCAAAAATTCTTTCAGTGTTAGGTAGCCACTTTATCGAGAAAGGCTCTATAGCCTTTCTAGAGCTTATTACTTACTGCTCTATGTCATCACGCTAAAACCAACAGGAGCTGAGCACCAATGCAGAACGTTTTAAAATCGGGGTCTTTTTTCCTTTTAAGAGCTTCCGCTGCGTAAACGGCTAAATTTTCGCAAAAATTATGTGTGTCAGAATTGTATTATTAAAAAATATTTTCACCTTCTACGTAAACAAAGTCTTAGGTTAAAGTTAGCGTTAGCCCATAGTACACCACGCGGACGAAGACGCGAGCAGAAGCTAGTCGTAAATAAAGAGAAGTGAGTGTGACTACGTACAGTGAAGTTAGTAATAATAAAGGCTAGAGATTGCAATCCTGTATGTTTCTCAACCCGGTCGGGCCCGGTTGCATTCGTCGCCAACCCGGGTAGTATTAGCGATGAAAGCTTTAAAGTATTTTATGAAAATTTACTATATATGAATGGAAAATGACAATGATTCAAGGTTAATATTTATTTCAAACTGGCTTATGAACAGTTATCACAATAATCAGTCTCACTTAAGTCTCAAAATCACACTTAATACATAATTGATTACTTTTACTTATGGACGGAAAAGTAAATGTTACCTTAGTTTACTTTAGTATTAGTAATTATACATTTTATAAGTTTAAACAAGCAGGTCTTTCTCTTTACTCCTTATAGTGTCTATTTGAAAACATAGTATTAAAATAAGAAACTAATAACGCAGCTTAAAATTTTAATACTTTGTCATAACAACTTAGATTACATAGATTTAGGTAAACTTTGGTAGCTTTGACAAAACAAATTCCTATCTGCTAAAATAAAGTATTACGTTTTTTCTTAAACTTTCGTTATTAAGACTAGTGAGTGTTACTACCAATTACTATTTGAGAAAATAGTGAATTCTTATATGCTACAAACACGAACTTGTATAAACAACCAAACTTGTATAGTCTTAACTAACAAAATGTAACGTAAAATTGGTTACGTTACGTAGGCTTTATAAGTACAATATAACAAAATAAAAAGTATATTCTAACTTGCATAAGGGAAACCAATTATTTTTCAGTTTGAAAGAATGATTTTAAAAAGCTGGCCATTTTTACCGGGTCCGATGACAGGCCGGCCGGCCCGGCCCGGTTTGCAATCTCTAATAAAGGCCAATAGCCACTACACGCAAACACCTTCAGAAAGTTATTCTTCCTGCTCTCTTTCATCAAACAAAGTGCTGTAACAAATTGCTACTACCCAGACGTCGATTCTCTGTGTGTAATACTACCTCGGACGGTCTGGCCTGCAGCTATACACAGACCTGTCGATAGTGTTATCCACGGAGCATATACAACTTGTTTGTACTTACTCCGTGGATATCTTACCACACTACGTAGAAACTTCTTCAAAGAATTGGACTTATGCTATTTTTTTTTAATTGTGTAAGAAAATCCTTTGCATATTCTGCTAAGCTCGTTACTTTGTCTAAAGAATGCTATATCGCCGAAGAAGGCAACGAAATACTTCGGGTAGCACAGATACAATAGATTAAGAATAAATAAGCTCGTTTCTTTGCCTGAAGAATGCTTTATCGCCGGAGGAGGCCACGAAATAATTCGGCTAGCACCAATACAATAGATTAAGAATAAATTTGATAGTTTCGTTGTTTTATGCAGTAGCGGACTATACTCTATGGAGACTCGGGACAGCAATGCTAAATGGTGAGCCACCTGTACTGTCCAGAAATAGGTACTAAGTGTAAAAAAAGACGGCTTGTAACTTACTGAATGATGATATAGTTTTGACATCATCATAAAGTCATCATCTCATGTGTCCAGGAATCATTAACACGTAACAATATCATCGTGTAGTGACAGTCATCATCATCATCATCATCATCATCTTGCTCTTATCCCAATTACTTGGGGTCGACGCAATATGTCATCTTCTTCCATACGGTCCTATCAGACGTCATCTCTGTAGTCACTCCCACGCTATCCATGTCATGCCTCACGCAGTCCATCCATCTTTTCCTCGGTCTTCCTTTCCCCCTAAAGCCTTCATCGTGTAGCGACAGTATAAGAATATAATTCACCACTCCCTAACTTGCTCGTGGATGTCGTAAAGACGACTAAGGGATATAGTTACATACTAGCAACCCGCCCTCGCTTCGCTTCGGTTTCAGTCGCTTTACCCGCGGCGTAGTTCCCGTTCCTGTGGGAATACCGCGATAAAATATAGCCTATGTTACTCCCTGATATTATAGCTTTCCATTGATGAAAGAATTTTTGAAATCGGTTCGGTGGTTTAAGCGTGAAAGCGCTACAAACAAACAAACAAACATCCTTACTTTCGCATTTATAATATTAGTATGGATGTTACAACGTCTATGTAAGAGAAAGAAAACTCGAAACAAAACCCTATACCAACCTCACAGACCAACTTGGTGTAGTAATGTCAGTTTCCCTCCTATTGTGGAGGCGGCTCAAACCCAGCGGTAGGATGTTTATGAACCAAGATGATGATTATGATGAATAGTATGAGAGAAGTCTAGGCCCCATGGAACTTATTTTGATTTATACCTTCTATCTTTGAATAGCCGTCTGCTGCTGTGTTTCCCGAGCGCTATGACATGTCCTTCTTTAAACGAGGTTTAAGAAGAGTATTTTCTTCACGGTAGGCAACGGCCTGGCTGTGCCCCTGATATTGCAAAGGTCCATGAGCGGCAGTATTACTTACCGTCAGGTGTACTGCTTGCGCGTTTGCCACCGTTGTTCAAAAAAAATATATGTATATGTGTATTGTAAAATAAATGGTATAGATCTCAAAGGATTTAAAATCCCGATCTGCATCTTGCGATTTACCGGATAGATCCCATGGCTCATGCCCAAGTGGACCAGTTTTAGTTCGCCACTTCCATCATCCTCCTGATTATGATTGTATAATTTATCTACAGTTGTGTTCCAGACTCTGCTGACAAACTCGAAGACAAGTATCAAAGGGCCGCAATATAAATATATGGCTGACTTACTTGGTGGAGGTATTTTGAGCGGTTCAGGTATGATAATACTATTTATATTTAATAAAGAAAGCATTTTGTATAGTGACGGAATAAGAATACAAATCACCCTTACTTGCCTGTGGGTATCTTAAAAGTTGGATAAGAAATATGATATGCAGACAAAATTTATGTATAATGCTTTCTGATATTTATGCGAGTATTATACATCCTTATCCTTACTAATATTATAAATACGAAAGTAAGTTTGTTTGTTTGTTACGTTTAAACCACGGAACCAATTTCAAAAATTCTTTCACCAATAGAATAGAATAGAATAGAATAGAATAGAATAGAATAATTTATTTGTTAAACATAGGTACATAAGTCGTCTTATATTAATAGTTGTTTCACTATGTTTTGCCTCTAGGGCATACAAATTAAATAAAACAAATTCAGTTATGCATTGAAATGAAGCAATACAAATAGGAATTATTACTAGAACTAATAACACACAATTATAATAATAATAAAAAAAGAATACGTTAATCAGATTTAATTACTAAAAGCTATTCTAGGTAGATAGGTATTTTAGGTATATTGTAGGTAGATAGAATTAAAATATATTAAATTAAATTTGCAATATAAGAATTAAAAAAAATAATAATAATAATACTAATAATATCAATAATCATCCAATTATACAATGTCAATAATAATTATAATGTCAGATTAATTGATTAATTAATTAATATAAGATTATTTCATAGGTTAAATTAATTCATTAAAATTATAAAAGACTTATTATATAATTAATTATAATTTGTCACTTAAAAATTCGTCAATAGAATAATAACATTTAGAGATTAATAGTTTATTAAGGACATTCTTAAATTTTATAGAAGGCAGATTTTTAATATTATCTGGTATTTTATTGTATATGCTTGGGGAAACACCAAAGAAGCTCTTCTCCATCAAAGATGTTTTACATTTTATTTGGCAAAGTTGGTATTTATATTGAGCACGTATGGGGTTTGTTCTTGCCGTCGACAATTTTCTGAATAGATGAGAATTTGCCTTCACAAATAGAGCAGTTTCCAGGATATACAATGATGGCAAGGTTAATATTTTTAGGGACTTAAAATAAGGTTTACAGCTGTCTGTTGTTTTTAGACCACACATTGATCTTATGCAGCGTTTTTGAATTTTAAAGACAAGATCTCGATCTGTAGATCGACCCCAAAAAATAACTCCGTAACGGAGAACAGAAGCAACCAGCCCATGATAAGCTTTCAGTAGCGTTTCACTATTAACCCTTTTAGATAGCTGAAAAAGTGCATATGTGGATTTACTTAAACGCATACATATTTCCTTAATATGGGGTTTCCAAGTCAGTTTATGGTCGATTGTTATCCCTAAGAATTTTGCGCTTTCTACTGCTTCTATATTCACGTCTTTGTATGTGACATTGACTTTTTTATTTTCTAGTCGTTGATGAAAATGCATAACTTTAGTTTTAGTTAAATTAATCACCAGATTATTATTGTTGAGCCAATTTATGATATTAGATAGACAGTTATTAATGTCATACTGATAGTTTTTTAAATTGTTGCATTCAACTAAGGCCGTGCTATCATCTGCAATGGAAAGCTATAATATCAGGGAGAAACATAGGCTATATTTTATCCCAGTATTCCCACGGGAATTACGCGGATAAGGCATGTGAAACCGAAGTGAAGCGAGGGCGGGTTGCTAGTTGTAAATAAAATTACTTTCGTCGCCCTCGACGCTGGTCCCTCGTCGCTCGTCGCCTTCGACGTTGGACCAAGCACCGGTACCAAGTTCCTTGTCCTCACTGGTCGGCCCGTGCCCTCCTACCTTGGAGGAGGCATGATTCCGTCAGAGGGACGTATATGAGCTGAGATAGGATGGTGATGAAACAAAGCATTATTTAGATAGATTAATGGAGCATAATTCAAGATGTATACAATATAAAACATTTCTATAGTTTGGGAACTATTTCAGTAACATTAGCTACCAACGAACACAAGATTGCTGCAAACTTAAGATCATCATCATCTCAGTCCATACACGTTTCACTGTTGGGCTCGGGTCTCCTCCATTATGGGAGGGTAATTGACCTACTATACCACGTTGGTCAGATGTGTTGGCATAGGGTTTTGTTTCAAGTTCTCCTTCTTTTCTTATATGTTATCATGTTATATTATATCCTATTATAAGGTGAAGTATGACTGACATTAATCTTAATATATATAAATTACGTGTCACGTTGTTTGTCCGCGATGGACACCTAAACTACTTAACCGATTTTAATCAAATTTGCACACCGTGTGCAGTTTGATCCAACTTGAAAGATAGGATAGCTTACATCTTAATTTATAGTCGCAATATTATTTTATTGCAAATTATTTGTCTATTATTTGACATTCACAATTATCTGTTAACTCCAAACGATTAACGACAAACAGATGGCGATATTTGTTGACTGGATTGAGTAATTAATTAATAGATGGCGCTGCTATGTCAAACCTACAAACGTGGCATATACGATTTTAACTTGCTTTTTTACATAGATGCCATTTGTAAAAAAATGTGACGACCTCCGTGACAAATGTTCTCATATAGTTCCACTTAAATAGTTTAATAAAATGTAATATAATAAAAACATTAGCCACAGCAACGCGTAGCCAAGTCTGCTAGTTATGAAATATTTTTTGTAGGTCCACAATGGCGAAAACATAGAAAATTAGCGACACCTAATTATGGTAAACGTGCAATTGAGAGTTACAGCATTATTTTCAATAAAGAAGTGGACCTTTTAATGGAAAAGTTAAGAATGGTGGGAACGGACGCCATTGATATATACAGCTTTATTGTACAAACTACCAGTTACTCTGTTTGCCGTAAGTTTAATTCAAACGATAGACTTATTACTATTTTATTTTTCAAGTGTTTTGGTTTATTTTAAGGGTATTTTTAACCAACTTAAAAAATGGGGGAGGTTTCTCAATTCGACCATATATATGCTTTTTTTATGTTTGTTCGCGGATAACTTCGTCGTTTATGAACCGATGGTCTTCCCCAATGGTCCCATGACAATTTTATCGAAATCAAACAGGTTATTGAAAAATCAACAAAAATCTAAAAGTTGTCGTCTACATCGTCTACATTTTTTACGTTTCTTCTTTTTTTACGTTTCTTTTTACGTCTACGTTTCTTTTTTTGCAAAAAATAATTATAATAAACTTTAATTGAATAAATTAGGCAATATATGACGACAATCTATTATTATTTTAATGTGAAGGAAAGGATGGAAGGCACACCACTTTCCCATGATCAATGATGAAAAGCTGCCTGAAAAACTTCTATATGAAATTTTCCGCAGAACTTCGAACATAGATTCGAGTCGTGAACCTATGTGCGTGTTTGTGCGTGTTTGTATGTGTGCGATACGTAAATTTATTTTTTTGTTATGCTGTCACGCAAACTATTCAATCAATCATCTTAAAATTTCGCATACAACTTGTATGCGAAATTTTAATCTCTTGATTTTAATTTTAATCTCTTGGATTTACAAAACGCAACTGGGTAACTTTCATATATAAAAAATATTATTTCCAAGGGATATGTAAGTAAATTAAAACCATGAACGTTGTTAAGAAACCATATTTTTTCTTTTAATTGAAACAGAAACGTTGATTCTTGATGATACGAATTTCCCATCAGTCGCAGATATTCCTAACAGCCACATCGACAACACTACTAGACAGCTTTTGCATAATTTCGAAAATATTTTTAACGTAGCAAAAATATTTCCACAATATTTGTGTAAAGGTCCTGACGATTTATTTTTTCAATTGTGAAGTAACCTGTAATTTGTAATTTAATGCGTTAATAGCTTCAAACTTCAACTCTAACATTGAACCGTGCATTACTGTTAAGACTTGTATTGATTACTCGACTAAAACAGACAGATACAGAAAATTCTTTTAAGTAAATGTATTTTTAATATTTCCAGAAACATTAATGGGTCTGACGAAAGAAGAAACTATAAATTTGCCACACCTGCAGTATATTATTGAAGCAACACCGAGGTATAGTTAAAATAAGTATGACACTTTGAAGACTCACAGCTTTGTCTTCGAAAATATTGACACTATGTCACTATTTGAGTAAAACCATGATTTGTCTAAATTGTTCAACTTTAAATTCGTTTAGAAGGGTACGACCTTCCCTTGAGTTTCAAAATTTTTAAGCATGATCCAACTACATAATAGTCTAATCTTTTGTGGGTTGATCGTAATTCTCTAACATCCTATTTTAAATACATAGACACTGTAATTTCATAACCCACACCACCTCAACAGAGCAAGAATAACTATTTTTGTAATTGACTCGGTCCCTTATCAAACATATTATAATGCAGGCAATTTATCGTTTTTGGTCTTCGCATGCCCGCATGTATGTACACTTTTTGTTATATTTTTCACTCCACATAATATCTATCAAGTCATCTTACCTCCTCTATTCACGACTTACTACTTCTTATATATTTCTTACGTTATAAATTCCAACCACTCTTTTTTCTGGCGGACCTGGTCTAGCCACTTGTCTCCCAGGCCGTTCGACGCTCCTCCTCGACGACGCGAGCCGCCGCCGGCGACTGGGGCGGCGTAGGTGCGATCACCTGTGCCTGATGCCGCCCTAGCCGAGGCCGCGGGTGACTGGATCGGGGAATTAGTCAGTCACCCGCCGAGAGGCCGACCGCGTGAGGAAAAACCGACGTCCTCCTCAAGGGGGGGACGTCAGTCGATGGGAGGGTACCCCTCAAGGGGGTATTCCGTCGGGCCAAACACTGACGTCAAGTTACCCTGCTCCGGTGGTCGATCCAACGACGAAGGCAACGTGGTGTCACGAGTGGGTTGCGGGTGTGCGTGCTTACGCCCCTCTGTTACCCCGGACGGAGGGTGCGAGGAGTGCGTTGACCGTAGCCCACCCGCAAAAAAAGGCCGTTCGATGCTACCAAAAACCTCGTGGGGCCCTATAATTTACTGTATTACCCCTCTGTGCCAATTGAATGTGCCAGTGGAACGAATTCCTGAACTTCAATGGCCCACCCGTCGTGCAATTCTATTCAATACCTACTTCTATCATCATCTCAGCCTATGTCTGTCTCACTGTTGGGCTCAGGCCTCCTCCATAATGGGAGGGAATTGACCTACTATTTCACGCTAGTCAGACGTGTTGAAATAAGGTTTTGTTTCGAGTTTTCGTTCTCTTGCACGGATGTTATGTGCGTATTATATCCCATAGTCGTCTTTTACGACATCCACGGGCAAGATAGGGAGTGGTGAATTGTATTCTTACTCCGTCACCACACGCAAAATACCTACTTCTATCAACATCCCAGTAATGAAGTGACGGGGAGACTTTTTAGGCGATCGGTCTTCTTGCGCATGGTGATTTAAATGCCCGGTTCCGCCGACCGTATCTCCCGCCTGTGAATCGGCGTAGCAGGTTTAGCAGGATATATTTTCCAATCCGAACTACGCCACCGCCGGTTTCAATGATTTTTTAACTTTTTTAATATTTTGTCTAAATAATAATATTCATGATTACCCAGGATATACGACATAGTATTCGACAGAATGACAAAATGGTATTTACAAATCGATCCAGTGTTCTGGATGACAAATTTATATCAAGAACAGAAAACCTTTATCGAGATGTTTGCAGAACTAAGTCTTCAAATCGTTAAACATAGAATAGACAGACTGAATACTCTGGAAATAAACGATAAAGAAGTTCTTATGAATACAGAACAGGATTCCATTGAGAATACGCACTTAAGTGTTATTGACCGTTTTATTTTATCCAAGGAAGTAAACCGATATGATCTAACTAAAGAGACGTCTACTATTTTTACATCGGTAAGTGAAAAGTTGCATGCATTTATGAATACATTTTTCATTTATGAAATTTAAACTTTTACGTAGCATTATTCCGTGTGTTGACGAAGAATAAATACAATTCACCAACCGCTTTCCTTTTTACGGTCGGCTCGCTCCTCGCTCCACTCCATCCGGGGCGACAGAGGGATGTAAGCACGCACACCCGTAACCCACCCGTAACACGTCGCCTTCGTCGTTGGATCGACCACCGGAGCAGGCTGACTTGACGTCAGTGGTCGGTCTGACGGAATACCCCCTGAGGAGTACCCTCTCCTCGACCGACGTCCCCCCCCCTCGGGGGGAGACCGTCGGTCATTCCAATTCACCAACCCCTATCCTGTCTTCCATCTATGCAAGAGAAGGGAAACTTGACATAAAACCCTAGGACATTCCGTTTCACTGTCGTGACATACATAATATGGCCCTTTTTTTTGACGTGATGTCGGACGGTCAGATGCCTCGCCCACACGGGTGCTCCGTACAACACTATTGAGCGGATCAGCCTCGTGTATAACCGTCTACACTCTGTGCTAGGTCAGCCCAAATTTGGCATTAGCCGTGAAACGGGCGGACGCTGCGCCGATCCGAGGAGCAAGCCGTGACAACGACGACGACTACGACGGTGACGAAGTAGTAAAATTGAAACTAAAACTCGATTAAATTTTAAATAATAGATTTATTTCGTAATTCTATTGATTATTGAAACTAATTTTATATGACACAGTTTCATTGATGATATATTCTTTATCCAAAATTTTACATTACAGAGTCAGGAAGCATCAGCAAAGATATCGTCATTTTTAATAACGATGATGGCGTATCACCCCAAATGTCAGGTATCATTCCAAATTTTTTACTGTATCAAAAAAATCATAAAATTTATTCTCATTTGTTTGCTGATTTGATATTGAAGAAATTGGATTGCAATATTTTGAATCGTCTCTTAATCAATCTTATGATTGATCATAACATTGATTAAGAGACTAATCTCGCAATCTTATGATAGCAAATTTCTTTAAAATTGTATATTACCTTTCAAACTACACTTTAAACATATTATTATTGCTTAGAAATTCCAAAAATTATAGCTGCTTAACCCACAAAAACAGTGCAAGCATTTTTATTTTATTTTTAGGAACGTCTCTATGAAGAAATCAAAAGCGTAATTGGAGACCAGGATAGATCTGTTACATATGAAGATTTCAAACAGATGCCTTATTTAGAGATGGTGATCAAAGAAGTTTTACGATTATTCCCTATTGCGGTTATGTTGCAAAGAAGCGTTGTTGAAGATATAGACATTAGTAAGTATTATTTTTCCATGTTGTGACGGAGTAAGAATACAATTCACCACTCGCCCGTGGATGTTGTAAAAGATGTCTATGGGATATAATATGCACATAACATCTGTGCAAGAGAACTCGAAATGAAAACCTATACCAACATGTCTGACCAGCATGGTATAGTGGGTCAAATTCCCTTCCATTGCGGAGGAGGCTCGAGCCCAATAGTGGGACGTATGTAGGCTGCGATGATGATGGCGATGATGAAGTATTATTTCATTCGTTGAATGATGACGAAATAAAAAATTAGATCAATTTATTTTTCTGATTCTGCCATTTAACTTATAAAGAGATTTGACTTGTATTACAATGGAATCTGTTACTTCGAATGATATAGCACAATAAGTTATTTAAATACTGGCAACCCGCTCTCGCTTCACTTCGGTTTCACTCGCCAGTACCCGCGTAGATCCCGTTTCCTTGGGAATACCGGGACAAATTTAGCCTATGTTAGTCCCTGATATTATAGCTTTCTATTGGTGAAAGAATTTTTGAAATCGGTTCGGTAGTTTAAGCGTGAAAGCGTAACAAACAAACTTACTTTCGCATTTATAATATTAGTAAGGATATAGGCCCCAACAAATCAATACATACTTTTCGAAGTTATGTACATAATAATACATGCTAATATAATGATTTTATCGCGGCTTTAATATTAAATGGTCGCTTAAAAAAAGCATCTTTGAAAGAAGTCATCTTCAACACACGTTTAAAGATACCTTCAAGAAAGACAGAATGGACGCAAAGATCCTTTTCTTAAAATGAAATTGCAATTAATTATATATCATCATCATCATCATCACAGTTCATATACATCCTACTAGGCTCGACCGTCCTTCACAGGGGGAAGGAAATGACCTTATTACAGGGTTGGTCAGACAGGTAGTGTTTTGTTTCGAGTTTTCCTTCTCTTGCTGTGTATGTTATATACATATTATATTCCTCAATCGTCGTTTAAGACATCCGCGGGTCAGATAGGGAGTGGTGAACTGTATTCTTATTCCGTCCTGAATAAGTTCAATTAATTATAACTAATTCTTTTTATCTCGTAAGAATACAATTCACCACCCCCTTTCTTACCCGTGGATGTCGTAACAAACGATTAAATGATGTAATATGTATATAACATCTACGCAAGCGAAGGAAAAAACTCGAACTAAAACCCTATACCAATACATCTGACCAGCGTGGTATTGTTAGTCAATTTCCCTTCCATTGTAGAGGAGTACACCTCAACAATTGAACTTATGTGAATTGAAAAGAAGTATTTCTCTAATAGGAATGTGAGCTATAAAGTTAAAGTGCTTAGTGTAACCTAATTATCTTATATCTTTAAACGAGCAATTCTTGTATATATATATATATACCTATCTATTTACGATCTGGGAAACGGCACCAACGATTTTATGAAACTTGGCATACTAGAGGTTTCGAGGCCAAAAAATCGATCTAGCTAGGTTTTATTTATAGAAAATGTTGTTTTGTCAGTGTTTTTAGCAAAACACTATAATGACATTAAATTTTAAAAGAATATGAATTCAAATTTTGCCGTCAACGTCATGAGTTACGATAGCTCAGTTGGGAAGTAGTGCAGTTTCCTTTTAGTATTGTTTTGGCATTCAAACGGCGTCGGATCGAATCTCGGTGTTATTATTATTCTCGTTTTGTATATTTTTTATATTTTTTACATTATTTAATTTTTATTTTTTATTAATATATATCTAAATAAATTCGACAAAAATACAACAAAAATATTCCGAGCGAAGCTCGGTCAACCAGATATTTGTGATTTAACTAAGACATTCAACTTTTTCTTAAATATTCTAGGTACATGCACCCTCCCAGCGGGCTGTTCTTTCGTGATACCGATATTCCATCTACACCGTGATCCACGCTTCTGGGAACGTCCAAATGATTTCGATCCGGATAGATTTACTCCGGAGAATATGAAAAAACGCAACTCTAGCTGTTACATACCGTTCAGCTTAGGACCTATGGATTGCTTAGGTGAGAATATTTATATTTTTTAGTAGTTATGACTTACTACCATCCAAAAGTTAACTTCGTTAATCGTTAATTCGTTAATTATAATGTTAATTTCGATAATCGTTAAAGCGTTAAATTCGCGAAAATTTAACGCAAGTTAAAGTTAACCGTTTAAAGTTAACCATTTAAAACTTAAAATTGATGAAGGAGGAGTAGACAAAAATACAATTCACCACTCCCTATCTTGCCCGTGGATGTGGTAAAAGACGACTAAGGGATATAATATGGGTAAGAAACTCATGGATGTCGTAAAAGATGACCAAGGGATGATACAACATGCACATAACATCCATACAAGCAAAGGCAATTCGATATAAAACCAACCCGTTTGACCACCGTGATTTAGAAGGTCGATTTCCCGACTATTGAGGAGGAGGCTTGTGTCTAACAGTCTATTTATCGGCTAAAATGATGATGTTGATGATGAATTCTTTATATATTCTTGCCAAGACCTATATTGTTTTAATCAAACACAAAATGGCTGCTTCCAGTAGTTGATTTGTGATCGAGTGCCACTTGTACGTTCTGGTTCAGCTATACTTTTTTTTACATCCTAATTCCGAAGGCCATCACAATGGAGCTAATACTTGCTGAGCATGTAATATACATGTAATTTTATTTAAATGAAGTAACTTAAAAATGATGAACCCGTTGGTTTTTGCGGCCCCTCAAATCGACAATTACGTACTTAATCGGCTGCTTTCATCCCATTAACTCTAATTAGCACCTTTTATATTTCATTTATTATTATACTTACAGGAAGATATTTTGGAACAAAACTAGTGAAAACAATAGCTGTGAGAATACTAAGAGAATTCAAAGTAACTTCGCCCGAGAACTACGATGACATGCAAGTAATAATGGCGATATCAGTTGCCTCCAAAAACGGCTATCCAGTGTCTTTACATCCTAGGACAAAAACGGACTCGTTTCTGATCTGAAAAAAGTTATAAATGAGTCTAACAATTTAAACTGTATTATAGTCATGTATGCTGATAACATTAAATTAAAAAGGTCTTTGTGCTTCGTATTTATTTATTTTTTTACATAAATTAATCTGTAATAGTGTCTAAATTGCTAAATTGAAAATGTTCTTAAGTTTTCCTAGTGGTAAGACCACATTGTCGACAGTCTACTACATCTACGGACCGGTCCGCTAACTTTCTAGATGTGTTTGTGTGTTGTGGGGATGGGGTACAAAGATGGACTAAAGCTTGAGAAAGGACATAGGCTACTTTTTATCGCGAAGTATAAGGGATTGAAATAGGGGATGACATTTTGTATGGAAATTGGTCATTTTCGATGATAGAATCATGAATCTTTGTATGAAGGCACTTGATAATAAATAAATAAATATTCGTTCAAGCGTTTTGGCAATTTCACTTACATGGGGATGAAATTCAACCCCTAAAAGATCAAAAAGCATACAGCCGAAACCACTGGGCCTAGAAACGTATTTTTACACGGTCATATTTCTTGGGCTACACGAGCACTAACAAAGGATGTTTGGCAAATCACCCCCTTAAGGGGGTGAAAAGCGTATAGCCGAAACTATTGGAGTTAGGAACGTAAAACTTTGTATGAGATTCTCTTTCTTTTGGGGTTACAAGTGAGCACTAAGAAATTATGTTTTGAAATTCAACCCCTAAGGAGATAAAAAATGTATAGATCAAACAAATCATTAGGTCTAGAAACGTGAAATTTTGTATAAAGTTGTCTTTCTTGAGAAAAGTGCACACTCAAAAAGAGTTTTTTGCAGTTTCACCCCTAAATGGCTGACAAGCATATAACCGAAATCACTGAGCCTAGGAACGATCATTTTAGTACACGGTCGGCTTTCTTGGGTTGCCCCAAGATTTTTTTCTTAGAGGTCGCCGCTTACTAAGCATTATGCAAGAATTTTTGGCAATCCCTATCATCAAATCCTAAGGGGATGAAAAGTGTACCTATAGCCAAAGATACTGGGCCTAGGAATGTGAAATTTTGTATACTGGTCTGATTTTTTGTGCGGTAAGCGCCCACTAAGAAATAATTTTGGGCACCCCCAAAGGGGTTGAAAGCATATAGTCGAAGATGCCCAAGCTATATATCATCATTATCTTGCCCTTATCCTAATTACTTTGGATCGACGTAATATGTAGATATCCTTCTACCATCGTTGATATATTGCAAAGGTTCTAGCAATATTTTATGACCTGTCAGACGATATTGTTGGCCAGACGGCATCACCAATTAGTCCAGGTCGATGTAAATCTTTGTCTTAGTAGTATTATGCGACACCCACGAACAATGAAAACGTGGTAATATTCCTAGCCGCTACCAGAAAGTAAGTTACAATCAAGATATTAATTCAATTTTACAAATAAATTTGAAGTGTCTGTTTGTCTGTAAAAATAATAGGTTTTATTTATGCTCACACAATTATTTGCAAAATACCTATACTTAAAAAGGGTTAATTCTTTTTGTCTGTCTGTCTATTTGTTAATCTTTAAAACGGCTGGACCGATACTGAAAATATTTTACTACCAGGTCTACCAGGAATAACTTTAGCTATATTTTATATCAGTCTACTGGTGTGGCTGGAGCAACTGTGAGAAAATTAATCGATTTTAAAAATTATTTCACTAATGGAAAGCTATTTTATCAGCGAGTAACATATTTAGGCTATTTTTATTCCGGTATTCCTACGAGAACGCTCACAGCGCCGTTGAAATTGTGGGCATTTAATGGATTTAAAAATTAATTCACCAATGAAAGCTAAATTATCAGTGAATATATAAAGGCTATTTTCTCGTTAACGAGAACGCCGCGAGCAAATCCAGCGGATATTGATCAACTTTTAAAATTCTTTCACCAATGGAAAGCTACGTTATCAGCGAGTAATATAGGCAATTTTTATCTCGATATTTCCATGCGATTTAATTAATATAATTTTTCTTTTTAAGCATGTCAACTTATAATATCAGCGAGTAAAAAGTAGGCAATTTTTATCTCAGCATTCGCATGGGAATGGGGTCTACGTGGGTGAAACCGCGGGAGTTTGGCGTCCGGGCAGTTCCCTGGGTGCTGGAAAGACGGGAGGCTGGTTCTCCTGCCGAAGCCGGGAGACACCCGAGTCGACCTCGGCCTACAGGCCTATCGTGCTGCTCGATGATGCGGGCAACCTGCTGGAGAGGGTGTTGGCTGCCCGCATCGAGCGGCACCTCGTCAGGGTCGGGCCCGATCTGTCGGACGCCCAGTTTGGTTTTCGGAGAGGACGTTCGACGATCGCGGCCCTGCCGCGCCTGAAGGCCGTGGTGACGGAGGCCGTCACCGGCGGAGGAGTCCTGTTGGCGGTGTCCCTGGACATCGCCAACGCCTTCAACAGTCTGCCATTCAGCTGCATCAGGGAGGGGCTGAGGTATCACGGGGTGCCCGTGTACCTCAGGCAGCTGGTGGCAGACTACTTGGAGGGGCGCAGCGTCCTCTACGTTAACCCAGTAGGGGACGTTGTGCGAACGCCCATGACGTGCGGTGTCCCACAGGGGTCGGTTCTGGGTCCGACCCTGTGGAACATCGGCTACGACTGGGCGTTGAGAGGAAGCCTCCCATCCGGGCTGGGCGTAATTTGCTACGCCGACAATACACTCGTCACAGCCCGGGGTGGGACGCTAGAGGAGGCGGCACGCCTGGCAACTCTCGGCACCGAGGAGATTGTCAGGCGGATCGAAGTGCTGGGGTTGAGGGTAGCCCTGGAAAAGACGGGGGCCCTTTTGTTCCATGGCCTCCGTACCGCCGGGCCTCCCGCCAGCGCTTCGATCACCGTGAAGTCGGTTACCATCAGCATCCAGGCCCACTTGAAGTACTTGGGCCTGGTGCTCGACGGGCATTTTTGGTTCCGGGAGCATCTCCATCGACTTGTTCCCCGGCTTGTCGGCGCAGCGTCCGCCCTTTCGCGGCTGATGCCGAATGTGGGCGGACCCAGCGCTACGTGCCGACAGCTGTACGTGGGGATGATCCGGTAGATGGCCCTGTACGGCGCACCGGTGTGGGTGGGGTCCCTGACCATCCGGCTGAGGGCCCTCTTCAGGCGACCACAGAGGGTCATGGCGATCAAGGATATACGTGGTTACCGCACGGTGGCGACGGAAGCAGCGTGCCTCCTGGCCGGATCTCCCCCGTGGGACCTGGAGGCAGAAATGCTCGCTGACATTTATCGGCGGGTGTCGGAGACGCGCGCCCGAGGCGGTATGATCTCCATCAAAGAGATCACCGCCTGGCGGGTCGACGCCCGCCAGGAAGTCATTGCCCGTTGGACAGTCCGGCTGGAGAGTCCTCGGTACGGTGTCAAGACCGTCGAGGCCTTCCGGCCGGTGCTGATGGAGTGGTTGGAGCGGACGCACGGTGTGCTTTCCTTCCGACTGGTGCAGGTGCTTACGGGGCACGGTTGCTTCGCGAAGTACCTGCACAAGATTGTCAGAAGGGAGAGCACACCGTCCTGCCACCACTGCAATTGCGACGAGGACACGGCGCAGCACACGCTCGAGGTGGTTCGAGTTCACGGCGCTCCCCCTCCCACGCAGTGTGGAGCGCCGTGAACTCGTCGCGATTATCGGTGCCGACCTGGCGCTGCCAACCATCGCCAGGGAGATGCTCGACAGCGTCAGGAACTGGGACGCGGTCGCCGCCTTCTGTGCGGCCGTAATCTCACGGAAGGAGGCGGCGGATCGTGTGCGAGTAGAGCTCCTATTCAGCGACACGTTCCGCCGCCGGCGACTCGGGCAGCGCAGGCGCGAGTATCTGCGCCTAATGCTGCCCTAGCCGAGGCCGCGGGTGATCGGACCAGGGAATTGTCCGTCACCCGCAGCGAGGCTGACCGCGCGACGGCGACCGACGTCCCAGGACGTGGAGAGGTGACGTTACCCGAAAGGGTATTCCGTCGGGCCGACCACTGACGACAAGTCACATCTGCTTCGGTGGTCGGCCCAACAACGAGGTGACGTGGGTAAGGGTGGGTTATGGGCCCGCGCGCCGTCCTTTCATCGCCCTAGAGGGATTGGACCACGCGTGCGCTTACCATAGCCCACTCATAAAAAAAAGAAAAAAGATTTGGATAAAAATTGACACATAGAGTATTTCTTAAATTAAGAAATAGTTATACTTACAATACTTTTTACGTCGATAATATCCCTTGAGATTATAGTTTAATGGGCAAGATTTTGACGCGGGCGAAGCCGCGTGCAAAAGCTAGTAGTATCTAGTAGATATGATAAAAATGCCTTAACGCACGGCAATTTTCCCGAGTTGCTACAAGGTCCTTATAGTATTACCCCAGTACGGTACTAGTCACGTCTGGGGTGACTTGCAGACTGTCTAACATGAGGTCCCGCTCGTTACGCCAGAGAATGCACTCCCAAAGAATGTGGTGAGCTGTTTGTTCAACATCGGCGTTTGAGTTCGAACATTGACAAAATGGTGAATGTACTAGTTTAAAATAGAATAATTTACTTTTAAAATTCCCATTGTCAGTAAGAAATTGGGCGACATAATGGTCTATTTTCAGCCAAGTTTTCTCTAAACGTTCACGAACAGATGAAAAGAATAGATACAAAGGACGATCCTTTATTGATGAATCCCACCCTTCCTGCCATTCGGTCAGAAGCTCATCGTACACGACGGATTGCAGCGCAAAAAGTCTAGTCATTTTATTACGATCGCGTGGTAATAAAAAATATTAATCATGTTTTGCCTAGTGGAATAATACATTGACGCACGCCTTTGTATCTCCAAGTTGACCGGGAGTACACCTGTACGTAGGTACTGGTAAGGCTTCAGTGCTAATAGTTCGGTATGCCATACACAGGAATATTAGCGCTAATTGTTGACTTTTTAGTAATTTACACCAAGCCTATTTTGACACGATCAGCTCAGACTGGTGCATCATAACAGATACAACCCAGATATGAGGTTGTATATTATAATTTTAAGTGTGTTAAAACGAAGGCCCCGGGTGGAAGTATAAAGTCTGATAAGTGCATAAACATTTCCTTTGGCTTTTTCACCTGGAGTTTTAATATGTATAAGGAACGATAAATTTTTCTCTAGGACCAGGCCGAGGTAACAAACATGTCAAACAGATGTTGTATAGAGATAATATCTAAAGAATTATTATGAACCGTTAATGAAGATAGTATAACAATCGCTTAGTATGTAGGCATTGCACGGTACGAAATGATATTCATTAACCTTTTGTAATAACGGAGACATCATGGTGAAAGCCGGTTATCACAGTAAGTACTTGTCTGTTATGAGAAAAACCTCCTGACTAGAGATTCGAAGACCGTCCTCCATCTCTTATCTCTCTTCACAATTTGAAGGAGCTCACCCTGACAGATTTACTCCAGAGCATAGGAAGAAACACAACCCTTGCTGTTATATAAATACCTACCTATTCAGTGTAGGTAGTATGTATTGCTTGAGAATATTCAATATTTTTTTAGCCAAGACTTAACAAGCATTAAACGTTTTTACATGAAACGGAACTACGCAAAGGTCGACTTAGTTTATGAGATAGTTCAGTTCAGTTCAGTTCAGTTCAGTTCAGTTGTTCTTAATGGCGATCCTGTTAACTCCGCCAATGATCAATATCTTGAAGATGACATTTTAGAGAAGTTTTGTTCCAGGTTGACTGATATATTCAAGGCTTAGTATGTTTACAATTACAGGATGGCTTTGTGAAAGTGTACAGCGTTAAAAGAGCAAAACAGTAATACAAATATTTTACAGAGTCTGTAGTCTGTTGATTTACCTTGAACAAAAGACACGCACAATATATATTTATGTTAGTAGATTAGTTAAGACACTCACAGTTTTATATTAGTAGAGTTAATAAATTCACCCAATATATGTATAAATGGGGATTCTACTCGGGAGAGAAGGGATTTGAGGTCAGAAGGGAGGGGGATAGAGGGAGGTAGAAGGTCATAGAGAGAGGATACTGTTTTAGGACAACTGAAAAAGATGTGCTCTGGGGTCCCCTCGTCCAGACCACATTCGCACAATGAAGAGTCTCTAACCCGAATTTTGGCTAAGTGTACTGGTGTACAGGCATGACCAAGTCGTAAGCGGCAGATAGATGATGTAGCCCTTTTGTTAATGTTACGGTACCTGTGAAACCATGGTTTAACTGGTATATTTTCCTGAATGGATCTATAAAATTTCCCCTTAAGTCTGCTAGATTCTTGCCAGGCACTGTTCCAGCTTGAGATCATTTTTAATTTAGCTAGAGCGATTAGGTCCTGGGAGTAGACTACATTGTTTGACTGGATTCCTACCTGGCACGCTTGTTTAGCAAGTGAGTCTACCGTTTCATTCCCCACTATACCGCTATGACTGGGTATCCATATGAGGCTGATTAGAATGCCTTTCCTGTGGCAGCCGTTGAGGGATTGTTTAATATTAAGAATGGTTGGGGTTCTAGTTTTGGACTTAAACATATTGGATTTAATTGCTGTTAAGCAGCTTAATGAGTCAGTAAAAATTACAGATTTATTAAGATTGTGGGATTCTATGTATGACAGTGCCTCCAAAATGGCAATGGATTCTCCCGTAAAAATTGAACATTCAGCCGGACACTTAAAACTGAGGATAATTTTGAATTTTGGTATCCAGACTGCCGCTCCAACACAGTTCTGTTCAGAGTTTTTGGAGGCATCGGTATACATGACCAACCAATCTCTCCATTTATCCTGGATTGTAGATCTCAGGTGAGTTTCTGCACCAGGAGAGTTTTTCTGGATGCCCAAGTTGAGAATAATATTTGGTTGGTATATTAAGGCCCCATATTTTGTACTAAAGATAGGATTCTGGTTATGTTGAAAGATAGGGCGAGGCAAATATTTAATGTTAAGATGGCTTTTGTGCAGGCACATAGGCTCCTTGTGAGTCTAGTAATCACTATCTGAGATGAGCTCTGACAAATGTTGGAGTTTAGAGATAAGGGGGTGAGAGGAGATTTGGAAGGTTTTAAAAAGGAAACAGTCTGATAGATATTGCCTTCTTAACCTCAGCGGAGGTTCAACACATTCCACTTGCAATGCGTTGATGGGGGATGACTTCATAGCCCCAATGATGATGCGCAGACATTTATATTGGATTTTGTCTAAAGAAGTCAGAGCTGATTTATTGCATGGTTCCAGTAGGAATGAACCATAATCCAGATGACTGCGGATGAAAGCATTGTAAATAAGCCTCTGGGAGTATGGATGTGATCCCCACCATGCCCCAGACAGGGCACGTAGGATATTAGAGTTCCTTTCACATTTTTTAATAATATTATGTACTTGATGTGTTCCTGATAATTTAGTGTCTAGGATGACTCCTAGGAATTTTATTTTATTTACCACGGGGAAAATTTGACTATTATATGATATGGCAATGTTAGGGACTAATTTGCGTCGGGTAAATACTACTATTTTACTTTTGGGGACCGATATTGACAATCCATGGGAAGCCAACCAGTCATGTAAATAAGATGTAGCTGAATTAAGACGAGAAGAGACCTCAAACATGCTATCACCTTCAGCATATAGGGCTAAGTCATCAGCATACTGTAGCACATTACAAAAGCAGTTAACTGATCGTTCCATGTCATAGGTATAGATGTTGTATAATAAAGGGCTAAGGACCGACCCCTGGGGTAGGCCTTTGAACACTGTTCTTGGAGGATCTGGCGAGTTATTAACACTGATTATAATTTTCCTATTAGAGAGGTAATTTGAGATGAAATTTACCATCTTCTCTGGGATACTCAGCTGGCGCATTTTCTGCCTGAGTACAGGAAGTTGGACATTATCATAAGCGGAAGCTATGTCAAGGAACACTCCAACCAGGTATTTGTTTTTCGAAAAAGCTATCCTCATATCTGTGATAAGTGTGCCAAGGCTATCCATTGTCCCTAGCCCCCTTCTAAAGCCAAACTGGCTTTTCGCAAGGATATCCCTATTTTCTAAAAACCACTCTAAACGGTTTTTAATTAGGTGTTCTAATATCTTCCCAAGTGTGCATGATAAGGCAATAGGTCGGTAGCTGTTGGGATCTGAACTTAGCTTGCCGGGTTTTAAGACTGGGATGATGATGTGTGTTTTCCAGTCTTGGGGAGGGATTCCTGAGATAAAGATTGCATTTAGAATTTCAAGGATAATTTTCTTTGTATTAGGCCCACTATTGAATACAAAGGAATATGGGATCCCATCTACTCCAGGTGAGGAGTCCCTTAAACTATCCAAGACCAAATCAAATTCCTCATTGGAAAAGGGAGCATTGAACCCCAGGTCTGAGTCATTGTTATTAGAATAGATACATAATTCCTCATAAGATGCGACTGTGGCCGGTGCTATTTTTTTTGCAAATTCTTCAATCCACTCTACATCATTATTTGAGGATAAATTATGATCACTCAGGAGAGCACAGCGAAACCTCCTAATATTTCTCCATACCATGGATGGTCGTGAGCTAGGTGACAAGGTTTCACAGAATGATTGCCATCCTGATCTCTTTTTACCTATGAGCAGTTTAGTTGTTTCCGCTGCAACTTTTTTATACAATATAAAATTATCTATTGTCATACTGCGAGAGTAGACTTGCTCGGCTGACTTTCTATTTTTCACTGCAGTAGAGCAGTCTGCATCCCACCAAGCAGGGGAGCGAACATTCTTTTTGGGGGCTCTTTTGAGGGGGATACACATATCAGCAGACGAAATAAGGATCTGCTTAATTTTTAAATAGAAGTCATGTACATTGGTGACCTCCACTGGAGGAAAGAAGGCAACATTCTGATCGGTTACGGATGAATATAGTGTCCAATCAGCTCTGGCTGTATTATGCTTTAGACGAGGGCTAAATACAGCCACAGAGTTGGAAAATCTAGGGGATAGCAAAGATATGAGGATGGGGAAATGATCACTTCCATAAGTGTTACTAAGTATTTCCCAGGACACTGAAGGAGAGATGCTGGGAGAACAGATGGTTAGGTCTACAGCGCTATTAATATTTTGAGTGGGACCCACTCGTCGAGTGGGCGATCCATCATTAAGGACACATAAGTTTAAATTATCTAACTTTTCCAGAAATGGAAAAGACAATGCCTCACAGTGATGTGAACCCCAGGAGGAGTGATGGATGTTATAGTCTCCTAGAATTATTACTGGGGTAGGTAGGGCAGCAATGATATTGAATATTTCATTTAATATATTATAATTAGGTTCGGGGATATAAATAGATACAAATGAAATGTTAAGGGCTCGTATAGCGACTATGTGGAAAGTATCAGGATGGTTAGGAATAGAGATTTGAGTGAATGTTATAGATCTAGAAACTAGGATAGATGAACCAGCGCGACCGTCACTCCTGTCATCCCGGAGACATGAAAAACCCGGCACCCTGAACTGGGTACCAGGCCTCAGCCACATCTCCTGAATGGTAAGAATGACAGGTTTGTGTTTATTTATCAAGTATATGAGATCAGCTTTCTTGTTACGAATGCTCCGGCAGTTCCACTGAAGGATTGCTGGGAATGTTACTGACAATAGAAAAAAGCTGAGTAAGTTTCTGTTGAGTCCCAGAAGGCAGTTCTGTGTCGCTGAATTTAGATAAGATATTTATCAGGGAAGAAAGGAGAAGATCAAATAGATTGTCATTGTATAATAATCCAGTAGAAGCACAACCATTAGGGAGAGAAGAGACAGGTGTTTCAATAATCGTCTGGTGGGCGCGGGCGTCGTAGCCTGGACTGGCTGTGCTGGGGAGGGAGTGTGACGGGGGATTAGAACAGTTTTCCTGTAAGAGGTAACTGGTGCGGGTGCAGAAACTAACGGAGATGATTGGGATAGTGGTTGAGAATAGACAGGATTAGAGGGGAACTGTTGCGATAGATATGTACTTCTAGTGGTGTCAGCAAATAATCTCCTAACCTGGGGGAACCTTGCACTAGCCTCAGAGTATGAAAGATTCTCTTGCGACATCACTAATTTAATGGACTTTTGACGGATATGCTCAGGACAGCGTGGGTCCTTGGCCTGATGATCTCCAGAGCAGAATATGCAAGATGGTGATTTCTCAGAACATGAAGATCCTTCATGATTCTGGCCACACACAAAACAGCGAGGGTTGGACCTGCACTGAGTGGTGACGTGCCCAAATCTGCAGCACTTAAAGCATTGTATTTTTGGGAGGACATATGTTTCTACTGGCATTGACGTGTAAAAACTATATATGTGAGGTGGCAGTTTTTGCCCTAAAAAGGTTAGCACAACTGTCTGGGTAGGAATCCAGTTAACAGTCCCTTCATTCATAACTCTTCTATTAAGTCTACGTGCCCTAATAACAATGCCGTGATTAGAGGGTACTTCGATAGAACCGACAAATTCTTCCAGCGACCATTCGACGGGTACTTCTCTTACCAAACCCATACGGGTGATGTTGTATGAGGGAATTGTAGCCTCATACTTAGCAGCAGCGATGGCGGGGTGAGTAAGAAATAGATTCGCATCAACGGCGGTTTTAAATTCAACTGCAACCCTATTCCTACCGATCCGTTTTACCCCTCCGCGAATTATATTTTTAAAATTGTTGCGATACAGGAAATGACCAAATTTGATAGGGTGCAATGATATTCCGGATGAAGACTCTTCGGATGTTCTGCTTACATGTACTAAGAAAGGGGCCACATCTACATCTGAATAGGTGGCTTTATTCCTTTCGAAGTCTGGATGAGAATAAGTATGTTGAATTGACGGTGTGGATTGAGATGGGTCTGAAATCGTTTTTTTAGATGGAGGGTATATAGAAGAATTATTGTTCGCTTTGCTCCGTTTTCTGTTATTTGAGCTGATATGGAGAGGATCATCTGCTTCCATAGTATCTATTAATGACTGTGGAGGCCGAGATATAGCATTTGGAGACCGAGAGCGGGGCTGCGATTCAAATTCGCCATCCCCCAGATCGGGTGGCTCGGCGTCCATCGTCGTGTTTTACGAAAAAAAAAAGGTTAAAAACTTACTTCAATCGGGAATTAAACCTTCACCAACACACAAAAAACACAAAATAATGATAATTCAACAGAAATTATGTAAATTATTTCACCAAGCGCGATCTGACGTCCGGCCTTCACGCCACCAGCCCGCCGAAAAAAGTTTATGAGATATGTTTTTAATAATGCTACACTTATCAGAAATATTTTAAGTGTCAAGAAATCATATAGTGAAATGTGTTGTGATTTTGAGTTAATAAATACTTATAATAGGAAGACAAGTCGCTTTAAAGCAAGTTAAAACAATCGTCGTGGGAATACTAAGAGAATTCAAAGCCACTTCACCGCGAGACCATTGACGAATTGCATATAATAATGCCAATATCAGGTGAATCTGTAAACGACTACCAAATGTTTTGTAGCAAATGCTAATGGTACTCCTCTGATATAAAAATGTAAATGTAATTTTTCATTTTCAAATACAAAAGTACTAGAAAACATTTAATGTATCTTACTTCATAATATGAAATTAAAGGTTCCTCTTTGCTTTTCTTTTAATTTTTGGTAATTAGCTATGAACTCATGGCCATTGTTATCAATATCGACTAATTTCTAAATGTTTTTTTTTGCATTTACTAATTAAAGTCATTGTCTGTTAGTAATGATTTATTAATCTTCGACTTCAATAATCAATAACTACCGCGGCATAATGGACTTGCCTGCTATTGTCAGTTAGGCTCATGCTTAACAATCTACTAACTATTAAGCATGAGCCTAACCTATAGGGCGGTAACTATCCAAAAGTGGATACTCATTATTTGCACTTATATGCTCCATAATTTTAACACTAAGTGACGCTATTGTCATACTTATACGATTAGCTGCTTCTTATCGTTTCGGTTAGACCATTATGAGACTTGGCTTAAAAGTACCTGTAGCCAGATATTGGAATCCCTCAAAAAAAAATTAAAAGTAAGTAGGGATGGGCGATCTTTCTGAAAAAGATCGATTCTTGAATCGATTTGAATCGTCGTCCAAAGAATCGATTTACAATAAAATCGAGGTCTAAAGGATCGATCCCGATTAATCGATCTATCGATCTTTTTTTTGGGTTTTCTTCCAATTCCATACGAAGTATTTTTCTGGCGGGATTGTGGTGACCTTTTTTTTTAGGAAATCTGGAGAAAGTAATGTCTTACAATAATATAGACATGAATTCATTGAAAACGTAACACTATAGTTTTCACAAAATAAAAGGCCCGTTTTGACAGTTCACGCGCAAGAAGTTTTTTATTTTTTACCGATTGAAATGTTTTGAAGGTAATTACATTTTTCATTGACGGCTACCGCCCACTGGACGTAGTGCTGTGGCATAACGTTTTTTTTCATATTGTCCACAAACTATTAATAATCGGTTAAGAAAAATTAATCGATCAAGATATATTTTTTAAGACGGATTCGTACTTGGCCGGTGTTATTAATTTGAATACTAGTATTGTAGTAGTTGGTCTAACCCAGCTATACTCTAAGTGTGTTCCGCGGAACCCTAGGGTTCCGTGATACCTCTGTCGGGGTTCCGCAAGAATTTAGAAATAAAAAAATCAAAACACCTCTCTCTTGTCGCTCCGCGGCTGTGCGGACTCCGCGGCCGCGCGGAGACAAAACGCTATGAATGTTATTTATTTATTTATTTGTATTTGTATAAGCTTGTGTTACATTAGCTGGTACAATATCTCATAAGTTTGGTCTCAACAATTTTATACTTGTACAACGCGTTCGCTCTAAGTTTGCCGGTCTGTGGAATGCGCGTACCCTCCCCCACGTGACAACAAAACTTATAATGTGTCATAGTTTTACCCAAATATCTAACGTACACAATTTTTATTGTTACAATTAAATAAAAAATTTCGAACGTCATACACTCATACCTATCGCCAGCGGCAAACTTAAAACGAGCGGGTAGTATACTTGTAAGCGCTCAGTCTCTTTGATAAAAGCCGCCTCTGAATTAGACGCTATAGTTGTCAACTAGCGACTTTCGTCTCTAACTTCAAAGGATAAAGTCGATATTGTTTACAACGCTATTTTTAAATTTCTGTTTTTATTTTTGCTTTTTGTTTATCAAAGGTGCCGACTCGAGTATTTTCGAGAATATTTGAGATCGAGTCTAGAACTAAGTATAAAAGTGGCGATCGCGCGTTGGCGTCGTCAGTTGATGATTAGCGTTCGGAGCGATAAGTTACTACCTACTTACAAGCTCGCTAGCGAGAAACTAGTGTTCATTGTTTTACTGCCTGCTGTATTCTGTTGTCTCAGTTTTATACATTTCTTCCCTGTAGGTTCTAAATTTAGTCTCTTATACGCAGTAACGATTGTGCATTATTTAAACCCCACTATCCTGACTTGTAACATTATAAATAAAGAAGAATGGAACGTTGGCTTAAAGGTGTTAAACGTGTTCCAACAACATCTTCTAATGACGCTGAATGTTCAAAAGCAATGCGCGCGGAGAATTTAGCAATCACCGATCCAGAAGATGATGCCACGAGTGCCACGACGTCAAGCTCGACGGTTTCAAAGACGAAAAAAAGGAAGTATGATGAATCTTATATCAGTTTCGGATTTGTTGATTCCAACGGCTCACCTCTCTGCATGCTCTGTAGTAAACTGCTTCCTAATAGTTCCATGGCACCTGCCAAATTGCGTCGACATTTAGAAACCGTACACCCCGAGACTAAAGACAAGAATAAAGAATTTTTTGTTCGCAAAAAAGATCAGTTATTAGAAAGTCAAAAAAATATGATGCATGTAACACAAACTACCAACGAAAAGGCCACGGAGGCATCATACTTAGTTAGCTATCGCATTGCACAAGCAGGTGAAGCGCACACTATCGCTGAGAAATTAATAAAACCATGTGTATTAGACATAACAAAATCTATGCTTGATGAAAAATCTGCAAAGCATCTTTCTACTGTTCCGCTATCAAACGATACTGTTTCACGACGAATCCATGATCTGGCAAGCTACGTCAAACAAGAACTAGTTACACGTCTACAAAATACACGATTCGCTTTGCAAATGGACGAGTCGACTGATGTCGCTGGTTTGGCTATCCTGCTGGTTATTGTGAGATATCCATATAAAAGTTCTTTTGAAGAAGACATGCTTATGTGTTCATCGCTGCTTACAAACACTACCGGGGAAGAAATTTTTAATAAAATAAATATATTTTTTGAAGAACATAATCTCAGTTGGAATAATTGCATTGACATTTGTACAGATGGGGCCAAGGCGATGACAGGTAAAACAGCAGGAGCAGTGTCACGAATGAAAAATAAAGCGCCTAATTGTAGTTCCAGTCATTGTATTCTGCATAGACAAGCACTTGCGATGAAGCAAATGCCGTCTAATCTAAAATTAGTTATGGATGAAGCGGTAAAAATAATTAATTTTATCAAATCACGACCACTACAATCCCGATTGTTCTCATTATTGTGTGAAGATTATGGCAGCAAACATAAAACACTGCTGCTCCATACAGAAGTGCGATGGCTGTCTCGGGGAAAAACTTTAACAAGGCTATTTGAACTTAGAGCCGAGTTACAAATGTTTCTTTCAGCAGATACTTCTTTTAATTTGAAGGACCGTTTGTATGATAAAACTTGGTTGTTCCGATTGTCTTTTATGGCGGATATCTTTCAAAAACTTAACGAATTAAATTTATCGTTGCAAGGTAAACAGACAACAGTGTTTCAGGCCTATAATAAAATAACTGCTTTTAAAAGAAAATTAGATTTTTGGATCATTTGCATTGGTAAGAAAGAAATAGAAAGTTTTACGTTACTCAGTGAGTTTGTTAGCGAAAACGACTCAGAAATGTTTGAAGATAATGTGTTTGAAGAATTGGTCCAATATCTCGGTTCGATGCGCGCATCTTTTGAAAAGTATTTTCCCGAAGAACACAATACAAAAATTAAAGTGAACTCCTGGATTCATAATCCTTTTTTACCCAACTTGGAAAAGCCTGAAAACATGTCAAATGAGATATATGAATCTCTTTTAGAAATGTCATCAGACACAAGTATGGAGTCATTGTTCAAAACGACGCCTCTTAATGATTTTTGGTGCAGAATCCAAGATGAATATGCAATGCTTGGCCAAATGGCTCTGGATATTCTTCTCCCGTTCCCAACTACATATTTGTGCGAAACAGGATTCTCTACCTACGCAGCCACGAAAACAAAATATCGCAATAGACTGGACGCCGAAGCTAATATGAGACTCCAACTTTCTTCCATCAAACCTGATATCAAGCAATTGATGAAAAATAAAAAACAGTTTCATACCTCCCACTAGTTAGATTTTTTCTTTTTTAATGTTTTCTATTATTGTCCTTACCAAGTGGTGAAGTAAATAATAATTAGTAACTGATACATTGTACTTTTATTATGCTGATTAATATAGAATACACTTATAAAAATAATTGTTTTATTGTAGGGTTCCATCAAGTATTTTGCTTCCCAAAAGGGTTCCGTCATTTAAAAAGTTTGAGAACCACTGGTCTAACCAATTAATTACAGAATTTCAATAGCTGTATAGTGATTTTTACTGAAAATTCGAGACGTCATAACTCAACTGACAATTTTGGCACATCATCTTAAGAAAATGATTGACTGACTGAAGCTTCACTTTTTCTCGATATTTTTGTGATTGAGTGAATGTTATTGTAACAAAATATTAAATGATTTTTTTTTTTTTTTTGTGGGTGGGCTGCGGTCGGCGCGCCTCCGCACCACTCCGTCCGGAGCGACAGAGGGGCTTAAGCACGCAACTCCCGCAACCCACCCGAAAACCACCTCGCCTTCGTCATTGGGCCGACCACCGGAGCAGGTTTACTTGTCGTCAGTGGTCGGCCCGACGGAATACCCCCTACGTGGGATACCCTCCCATCAACCGACGTCCCCACCCTCGGGGAGGACGTCGGTCTTTCCTCACGCGGTGGGCCTCTCGGCGGGTGACGGACTAATCCCCGGTCACGTCACCCGCGGCCTCGGCTAAGGCGGCATGAGGCGTAGGTAGTTGCGCCTGCGCCGCCCCATTCGCCGGTGGCGGATCTCCTCATCGAGGCTGCGCTCCTGGCGCAGACGATCCGCCGCCTCCTTCTGCGAGATCACTGTCTCGCAGAAGGCTGCGACCGCGTCCCAATTCCCGACGCTGTCGCCCTAGCGATGGCCGGCAGCGTCAGGTCGGCACCGATGATTGCGACGAGTTCACGGCGCTGCGTGGCCCAAGCGGCGCAGGCCTCGAGCGTATGCTGCGCCGTGTCCTCGTCGCAATCGCAATGGTGGCAGGACGGTGTACTCTCCCTCCTTACGACCTTGTGCAGGTATTTGGCGAAGCTCCCATGCCCCGTCAACACCTGCACTAGTCGGAAGGAGAGCACCCCGTGCCGCCTTTCCAACCACTGCATCAGCACCGGCCGGAAGGCCTCCACGAAAATAAAATATTAAATGATAGAAAAATGACCATTCGTAACATTGTGTCATATCAAAATATCTACAATATCACAGTTTAAGTAAAATTTTCAAATCCGAACTTTAATCCAATGCACTTTTTGAATCGATTATATACTCATATAAACTTGATTCGATTTATCGTGAGTATCGAGTACTGAGTCGTATGGTCCATCACTAAATACATCGGTAAGACCAAGTGTCAAAACGGGCCTCTTATTTTGTGACAACTATAGTATCGAAGAAGCGTTTAAAGTATTAGGTATCTTTCTCCTAGTAGGATTGTGATGAGCTTTATTTTATAGGACATTTGAAAGTGTAAATAACACTTTCTTATTCTATTCAATATTAAGTATTGAATGGACAGAAAAAAATCGAATGTTCGTTCGAAAATCGAAAAAATCAACGATTTTCAAGGGTTTATTATTTTTTTTGGGGGTGGGTTGCGGTCGGCGCGTTCCTCGCACCACTCCGTCTGGGGCGACAGGGGCGTAAGCACGCAAACCCGCAACCCACCCACGATGCACGTCGCCTTCGTCGTTGGGCCTACCACTGGAGCAGGGTTACTTGACGTCAGTGGTCGGTCCGACGGAATACCCCCTATTTAGGGTAACCTCCCATCGACTGAGGTCCCCCCTCGGGGAGGACGTTGGTCTTTCCTCACGCGGTCGGCACGATTTTCAAGGGTGAAAAATCGATTCACTGAATCGATTCAGTACAACAAATCGATTTTTAGGGCCTGAAAAATCGATTCTTCGATTAATCAATCTCAGATCGTCATCCCTAAAAGTAAGGTTATGTTTATTGACTGAAATAACTTATTTTTATTAAACTATAAAATATATAGCTTGTCTTTATAGTTTCGTAGCACCAATGACTAGAATTTAGTGCATAATAATAAAAGCAGTATTTTAAGCATATCAAAATGACTTCCTTCTCTAGATTTCATAAAATTGCTCTTGTAAGCATAGGCGCAGTAGGAGGCGGTTTAATTTATTATAATTTAAACAGTACCAGTGATCGGACTCAAAGAAAGTTTAATGCTTATAATTCCTGGAATGAAAATTTCACACCTAGTGTGCCATGGGACAAAAACTGGGACTAGTGAGTATTATTAAATAAATCTCTATTGCAACCTACTACATTACAATTGGAACCATCGTTGCAGTAATATTGTTACTTATCTATTGTATACTAAAGGGATAATAACAATCCCATACACTAGAAAATATGACTTTAATTTTTAACACCTACACGACTTTTACATTCAAGGTAGGCTTTTATCATTTCATCACGTATGTCCCACGGCTGTACTCGTGTCTCCTCCACAATTGAAGGGAAATTGACTTACTATACCATGCTGGTCAGATGGATTAACATAGTGTTCTATTTCGAGCTTTCCTTCTCTTGCATAGATGTTTTCTGCATATTGATGGCTCCTAAGTATAGTGAATCAACTAACATTTTTAGGTATTTTAACTTTTTTGATGAAATGATAAGATAATACCTTATTTATCAATCTCCGTCATAAAAATCATTGAAGAAAATCATTGAACCTTTTTCACCTGTGAAAGCTCATTACACCCGCAAAGATACAAATCGTAAATATTTGGATGGATCCTTGTCGTTTCCTAAGATGTTTGACCTCTATAAAGAATGGTTTGATCCCGTTAACTATTTAAATGTACAATTAATCACGTCGTAATCAATACAAAAACTTAACAATCCCAGGCCAAAATTTAAAAAATGTAAACATTTTATCTTTGACACGCTGCCCTGTAAAATTGGAATTTTTCGTATGACTTACTATTCATAGGAGCCATCAATATTATACCCTTAGTTGAATTTTACTACACCCACGGGTAAGATATAGGGTGGTGAATTTGTCCTGTAATTATCATTAATTTCTTCTATATATTTGTAAATAAAACTATGGATTTTATCGTATTTCCATTTGATTTTATTAATGGACGTTTCAAACACTACAGTGTCCATAGTCATGGATTGCCTGTCCGCCCATGACTATGAACAAATCAAATAAAAACGCGATATAATCCGTAAAGTAGTTTTATTTACAATGTGTAATACTCATGTAAACATCGGAAATTGCAATGTTTTTAAATAAATAAATATTTTATGCTTCTTCAAGTCAAATATTGTGATCTTAGTTCACACGCTCCTGGTAATTCTAAGTTCTAAGTAGTAAAAAATGGGTAACGCTCAAATGGATTAGTTTTGGACTTTATTTTAAGATTTCCTTATCTTGCACAGATATTATATGTATATATAATCCCTACTTGTCTTTCACAACACACATGGTCAAGATAGCGGGTACAATATTGGATACTTATTTGGTTTTATTTCAAAAACAATATACAGTGGATTTCATTAATAACGACCTCGGTTGTAACGACTTTTCAGTTATAGCGACGTCGAACTTGCATCCCTAGAATACAAAGCATACTTTCGTAGGAAATTCATTTGGTAATAGCCACTCCCGATATAATGTCTAATTCGGGTATACCGACTTGTTTTTATGAACTATTTGGGACAGATTCCTAGAAATTCCTTGTGGATGTTGCAACTGAGTCGGCAAAGGCACAAAGTCTCATTCATAAGCTTTAACTATTAAGCTTTCTTATCCTTTGTTTATATTCGCAGATGGTCAAATGCTTTGTTTGTGTGTAGGGTTATCCTTTGTTTACATTCGCAGATGGTCAAATGCTTTGTTTGTGTGTAGGGTTATCCTTTGTTTACATTCGCAGATGGTCAAATGCTTTGTGTGTAGGGTTATCCTTTGTTTACATTCGCAGATGGTCAAATGCTTTGTTTGTGTGTAGTGTTACTTAGCATGTGCAAGAAGTTAAAATTATGAATCAGTTACGTAGCTATTTCCAGTGAGTGAACAGTGTTTCTTAAACTTGTGAAAATGGCTCCTAGACGTACATTTACTGTTAAAGAAAAACTGATTTCGGATATAGAGACTTCCGGGTATAGCGACGACATTAAAGTGATCCCTCTGCCGTTGTTATAACCGAAATACACTGTATTTAATATATCAGATGTTTTGTACACCTATAATCTTATGACATTGGATTCATTCCACTCATGACTTAATTTTGTCTATAGTCATGTATTTTTATACATTAAGGATTAAATGGATTAAGGGTACTTTCCTTCCTGTAGGTCTATAGAGAATTTATCTTTTATATTGTAAATCATCTCAGCCCATATATGTCCCACTGTTGGGCTCAGGCCTTCTCCATAATGGAAGAGTAATTGACCTACTATATATATAC
The DNA here is from genome assembly GCA_032191425.1 of Lymantria dispar. Taxonomy (NCBI): domain Eukaryota; kingdom Metazoa; phylum Arthropoda; class Insecta; order Lepidoptera; family Erebidae; genus Lymantria; species Lymantria dispar. Next base: position 8,364,991 of record CM063460.1, on the reverse strand, counting down.
CATGTTGGTCAGATGTGTTGGTATAGGGTTTTATTTCAAGTTTTCCTTCTTTCACATAGATGTTACATGCGTTTTATAATATCCCTTAGTCGTCTCGTACGATCACCCACGGGTAAGATAGGGGGTTACGTATTATCAATATACGTCATATAATAAAGCTGAATTCTTAATTAAATAATGGTGTTATTTTTAATAAACAAGTTACTGTAATAATAATTAGATATCATTGATGATCATATATGTCCAACTGTTGAGCTCAAGTCTTCTCCACAATGGGAGAAAAATTTTCTTACTATATTATGGTGGTCAGACATGTTGGTATAGGGTATTATTTCCAGTTTTCCTTGTTTTGCATATATGTTATATGCACATTATATCCCTTAGTCGTCTTTCCTACCAGTGGGTTCTGCCCACTGGTAAGAAAGAGAGGGGTGAATTGTATTCTTAATCCGTCACCACACAGAGAATTTGGGCCCTCAGTTTATTTGGCAGGCATTGGTCTCGCCACATGCTCTGTTACCACATGAAGATATTTTATTTGGGTCCTGCCCACTGGTAAGAAAGAGAGGGGTGAATTGTATTCTTACTCCGTCACCACACAGAGAATTTGGGCCCTTAAATTTGGCAAACATTGGTCTCGCCACATGCTCTGTTACCACATGAAGACATTTTATTCACATATATATTTACATAAATTAGCAATAAAAAAATCTTTGAAATCAATGGCAGCACCATCTACCAAGTTCTAAGGTATTTTTTTAAAGTATGTAACTATCTTTGCATCATTGCTGTTCTAGTTAAATCAGTTCAAGGTTAATCTTTCAATAGCTTTTCAGTCTATAATGATGTTCTATATTCTCTATAAATGACAATATATGTGTGTGCCCTCTCAGGGGTTACGCATAATACATGATTTGAATTTGAATAGACATAGAAACATTTTTTTTTTATATACATATGCAGATTGGAACGGTGACAGACACTTGGTAATTTATGATTATCCCTCTGTACAATTTGTATGGCTCGGATAAATTAAACAAAGTATGCTCAATATAATTAAAAATATTTTTAACTCTAGTTCCTTGTCACATACATCACACCTTTTTGGCAATGAATAACTGTACAGAAAACAGTATCTAAAATTGGGCCTTTTTGAAAAGAAGACCAGGCTTCATGTGTCAATTTTTTAAAAATAGTGGCCTGCGTAGGAATTATAACTAAATAATCTGTGTAATGTTACAGGGTATACAAAATAATTAAACTTTTTTAATAATAGGGTTTCTTACGACTTGGATATTTTTACAGTATTTAAAATTGTAGTTAAAACTGGCTGTACTGTGAGGTATTTTTTCTCTGTAATAATTGGTTTCAATATTCCGTTCATTTAACAGTGAAGGGCAAAATGGTAGCTTGTAAAGGCTCATGCCGACCTGCTGCTACATATGTTCTAGTTTTCGGGCTACACCAGATCATAACCTGTCACAAATAACATATTCTTCTCTAGGCTTTTTCCAACACATTTGTATCAACAACAATACCATTATTGTTAGTATTCAGAATCACAAGAGTGCACTAACTATATATTGATATTAATAACTACTTAATATTTAGCCGCTCACCAGAATCATTAGTAAGGAAGAAGAGACTTGCAAGTAGTGAGGAAACAGACAACCAATATAATGAAAAATTAGAGAAAGCTAAAAGTAAAGCTGTCAGGCATTTGATACTGATTCGTCATGGACAGTATCATGTAGAGAAGAAAACCGACAAAGAGAGAGTTCTTACTGAGCTAGGTAAGTTATCTTGGACTGTATACACACATAAATTCATACCTCTTTGCCATAGGGGTAGGCAGAGACCACTTCCCTCCACTTGCTATGATCTTGACATACCACTTTCGGCTCCTTCCCATTCATTAGCCTCCTCATGCATGTTCTCGGTTTATGGTACTTTTAACCTGGCCTTTCTTAAGAACGTCCCCAATTTGATTGTGGAACGTCCGCCTTGGTCTTCCCCTTCTAACACTTCCGTTCACATTCTCCCTATTACACTGTATATGCCTTCAGAAATAAAGGAAAATTATTTATTAAAACTGCATCCATCCACCCATCAGAAAATCAACATCCAATCCAGGTAATAATGTCATAATCGCACTGCCATGCTGACAGTTCGGAGAACACAGCTAGTCCCCATACGAGGAGGTATATTTCCACCAGTATCTCCCTAATACCATAATCAGAATAGGTTTTATTATTTTTCTTTTTTTCTTTACTATCATAATCATATTACTTGGCAGTTGAATTGGCAATTACAGTAGTTTTATAAATTTCCCAAGACAATAGTACTGCCCATTCACCTAGTGATACACTGATTTTATGACTCCCTTGGATAAAATAAAGAATGGTAACACAATGTATTCTTAGTCCTTCACCACATGGGAAGGTCATTTTATTGACAGATATTCTTATCCACATCATCTCAGCTCATATCATCCCACTGCTGGACTTGATCACCCTCCACAATAGGTGGGCAACTGACTGAGATAGCAGACTGATCAGACTAATTGGTATGGGGTTTTATTTCAAGTTTTCCTTCTCTTGTATGAATTGTATATGCATATGTATATGCATACTAGCTGACTCAACAGACGTTGTTCTCTTCAAATAAAATAGCAGCGCCACCTATCGGGTCCAATTGTGAATCTAAACCATTCTCGACCCCCTTGAACACACAAAAAATTTCATCAACATCGGTCGAGCCCTATAAGAGGAGTTCAGTGACATACACTCATACACAAGAAATATATATATAAAGATTAGTCATCTTTCACAATCAAGATCACCCAGAGCAAGATGGGGGTGGTGAAATGTATTCTTACCCTGTGACTACATAGAAACTATATTTTTATACCATTTCAGGCAGGATACAAGCAGATCTAACAGGGAGAAGACTGGCTGCTCTAGACATTAAATGGGATCTGCTTGTTCGTTCTACTATGACAAGAGCCCAGGAAACAGCTGGAATTATATTAAAGCATCTAGACAATAATTTACCCGTAAAAGATTGTCAGCTCTTAGAAGAAGGAGCACCAATTCCACCCGAACCACCTGTGGGCCATTGGAAACCAGAGAAATCAGTATGTGACTACCTTATTATAAAATGCAAATGGATTTATACATTTTTGCTTATCAACTTATACGCTTATTAAAATATAGGCTTTTTATTAACATATAGGCTTAACATAGGCTGTAATTAATATACTACTTTACTTAAATCTATGATTTTGAACGTGATAACGTCTTATCAAATAACGTTGGCTGCACGCACGAAAAAGCATGTCTCATTGTCACGTTCTGTCTGAGCCAAGGTTGCTAGCGAGAAAGCGGTACAAGAGATAAAGAGAAACTATCGGCCTAAGCGTTCGGCTTTTGATGCATCTATTAGAAATAGACGATTTAAGTAAAAATGTATTTAACAAGTTGCAATGTTAATTTATGGAAAAAAATAATTAATAATATTTGTTCTATTACAAAATAATGATAATTCAGTGATAATAATTATTCATTTCATAAAAATATGCATTTTATGACGTTATCACGTGACATTATCGTCCGTAAATCGACTTTACAGACAACCAATTTTTTTAAGTTCTTCAATATATGTTGCGTTTATGAATTGCTTAAAATATATAACTTCATCTCATAACTAATAAATGGTAATTGCAGTTTTGAAGTTTTTGCGTTCTTCAATAGCATCGAGGTTTTAGAATATCATGTAAGATTGTTTTACATTTAAATATTTACTAACCGCCTCAATTTACATTGATAATTAAAAACCAAGCTACTCTTTTTCAATAATCGACTTCGAAAAAGGAGGAGGTTCTCAATGTTTGTTACCTCAGAACTTTCGACTGGGTGAACCGATTTTGATGATTCTTTTACTATTTGATAGCTAGCGCTTCCCGTGTGGTTTCATTTCAATTGGTTCAATTCTGTTAATGGCAACCATGAGAAAACGGATGAAGTCAGGTTCTTTTCTTATTTGCTTTAAAACTTTTGATTATGAAATCCCAATCTACGGCCAATATCATCGTCTTTGTTCTTATAAGTCCCACTCCTGGGCTCGAGCCTTTTCCACAATAGGAGGGCGACTATACCATGCTAGTCTAATATACCAATATGTTTTCATTTCGAGTATTTCATCTCTTCCATAGATGTTATCATCATCATCACAGCTTGTATACCTACGTCCCATTACTGCCCCCTCCATATTGGGAGGAAAATTGATCTACAATACCACGCTGGACAGACGGGTTGGTATAGGTTTTAGGGTTTTATTTCGAGTTTTCGTTCTCTTGCACAGTTGTTATATGCACAAGATATACCTTAGTCGCCTTTTACGACACCCATAGACAACCAAGGGGGTGGCAATTTATATTCTTACTCCGTCACCATACGTACAAGCTACGTCCATCGCAGAAGGGACATCGCCAACGCATTCAATAGTCTACTATTTAGCTGCATCAGGGAGGCGCTCCGGTACCACGGGGTGCCTTAGCTTACCTGAGGCGGCTAGTGGCAGACTATTTGGAGGGGCGCAGCGTCCTCTGCACCAACCGAACAGGGGACGTTGTGTGGCTGGTGGTGGTGGCCGAACAGGGGATGTGTATCGGCTACGACTAGGCGTTGAGGGTGAGCCGCCCGCCCGGGCTGGGCGTGATTTGTTACGCCGACGACACGCTCGTCACAGCCCGCGGTGGGACGCTAGAAGAGGCGGCAAGCCTGGCGACTCTAGGCACCGATGAGATCGTCAGGCGGAGCGAGGCGCTGGGGTTGAGGGTCGCCCTGGACAAGACAGAGGCCCTCTTGTTCCATGGGCGCCGCATGAGCCCTCCTATCGGCGTCTCGATCACCGTCCATTCGGTTGACATCAGCATCCGGGCCCATATGAGGTATTTGGGCCTGGTGCTCGACGGGCAATGGTGGTTTCGGGAGCATTTCCGTAGGCTCGCTCCACGGCTCGTCGGCGCGGCGTCCGCCCTATCGTGGCTTATGCCGAATGTGGGCGGACCGAGCGCTGCGTGCCGACGGCTGTACGCGGGGGTCATCCTGTCGATGGCCCTGTACGGCGCACCGGTGTGGGCGGGGTCCATGACCGTCCGACTCAGGGCCCTTCTATGGCGACCACAGAGGGCCATGGCGGTCAGGGCCATCCGCGGATACCGCACGGTGGCGACGGAGGCAGCGTGCCTATTGGCCGAGACTCCCCCGTGGGACCTGGAGGCGGAAATGCTCGCCGGTTTGAATCGGTGGGTGTCGGGGGTGCGAGTGGAGGGCGGTGTGGTCTCTTTAAGGGAGCTCACCGCTTGGCGCGTCGACGCCCGCCGGGACGTCATTGCCCGTTGGGCAGTCCGGCTGGAGAGGCCTCGGTTCGGGGTGCGAATCGTGGAGGCCTTCCGGCCGGTGCCGATGCAGTGGTTGGAAAGGCGGCACGGGGTGCTCTCCTTCCGACTAGTGCAGGTGTTGACGGGGCATGGGTGCTTCGCCAAATACCTGCACAAGGTCGTTAGGAGGGAGAGTACACCGTCCTGCCACCACTGCGATTGCGACGAGGACACGGCGCAGCATACGCTCGAGGCCTGCGTCGCTTGGGCAGAGCAGTGTCGTGAACTCGTCGTAATCATCGGTGCCGACCTGACGCTGCCAACTATCGCCAGGGCGATAGTCGACAGCGTCAGGAACTGGGACGCGGTTGCAGCCTTTTGCGAGGCAGTGATCTCGCAGAAGGAGGCGGCGGATCGCCTGCGCGAGGAGCGCAACCTCGATGAGGCGATCCGCCGCTCATGCCGCCCTAGCCAAGGCCGCGGGTGATATGACCGGGGATTAGCCCGTCACCCGCCGAGAGGCCGACCGCGTGAGGAAAGACTGACGTCCTCCCTGAGGGGGGACGTCGGTCGATGAGAGGGTACCCCAAATAGGGAGTATTCCGTCGGGCCGACCACTGATGACAAATTAACCCTGCTCCGGTGGTCGGCCGAACGACGAAGGCGACGTGCATCGTGGTTAGATTGTGGGTGTGCGTGCTTACGCCCCTCTGTCGCCCCGGACGGAGTGGTGCGAGGAGCGCGCCGACCGCAACCCACCCAAAAAAAAAAATCGCAGAATAACAACTTAAAAAAAATGAATATAATAATTAAAAACAAACTATTTTAATTTCTTTTTTGTTTGTATTTGATTTTTAATAGCCCAACGCTTCGAACACTTCTGCGTTTATGGTCATGGGCGCTGGCCATAAACTCTGTAATGTGTCGAAACGTTGAGAAATCAAAAACCAAATACATACGCGATAAAATCCGTAAAATTATTTATAATGCGTAATACTCGCGTAAATATGAGAAATAACTATGAAGATAATAATGCAATAAAATGGAATAATATTTGTAACTTGTTGTGCACTGGTAGCAGTTCTTCCAGGACAGTGCCAGGATTGAAGCGGCATTCAGAAAATACTTCCACAGAGCACCACCTGAACAGGAGCAAGACAGTTACACAATACTAGTATGCCATGCCAATGTTATCCGATACTTCGTTTGCAAGTGAGTATGATACATCTTCTTTATCTTCTTCTTTTCAGCTATTATCCACCCTTGTCAGGCTGAAGTAACCTACACAATAAGAATGAAATTTATGTGATACTGTTAACAGTTGTCTGTCTTTTTTCTCGGTAGATAGCAGGAGTAGTATCACTTACCATCTGGTCCGCTGTTTGCTCTTTTTCCACCAAAGGCATTAAAATATGGACCTTTTGAAAACACTTACTTGCTGCATTTTCCTGAGCACTATGGCATGCCCATCTTTTAACGAGGTTTAAGAACAGATCTTCTTTCACGGTAGGCAGCAACTTGGCTGTACATCTGGTACTGCTGAGATCCATGAGTGGCAGTTACCACTTGCCATCAAGCGGGTCGCTTGCTCGTCTGCCGCCAAAAGTCAATAAAATAATAAATTACACCAACCTGGTCAGATTGGTTGGGTATAATTCATGGTTGGTTTATGGTTTCTTATCAAGTTTTATACTCTCGCATAGATGTTATTTATTTGTTTTTTTTACGACACCCGCGGGTTACAACACCATTCTGGAGGACACTGGGGCCCAGCATTGGCACCTTGCAGGATTGAACCCTGCTTCTTATAACCTGTTTATAGTCCAAGGCAGAAGGCAAAACCGACCCTATCACAATTAGGAAATATAAGCTCATTGTAATAAAGATGACCAAATCATAAATATATATACTATTGGTATTTAATTCCAGAGCACTCCAGTTTCCACCTGAAGGATGGCTTCGGATATCCCTGAACCATGGCTCTATAACATGGATTTCTATCAATCCTAACGGCTGTGTCATTCTCCGCTCGCTTGGAGATACTGGCTACATGGACCCACCGTATATCACAAGCCGGTAAAACCAGGTCTCCTACTCTAATTAAAGGATGCATTTGTTAATTACTGAAGCTAGAGCAGGTTTTGTTTATGTAATCAATCAGTAATTATTGTGTATTATTTTAATTTAACATTTCAATTATATGTGTATTGTATTTTAGTAGCAATTAGTAATTATTATGTATTATTTTTATTGTATTTGTAGTTTCAATTATTTGGGTATTGTATTTTAGTAGCATGTATCAATCAAGCAAGCTGCTTTTCTTTTCTTGTCTTCTGTTCACTATTCGACATGCTGCTATAATTTATGCTTATCTGTGCCGGTCCGAATATGTTTTGCATATCACCAAAATGACGGACAATTTAAATCCAATACAATTGTAGCTATAGTTGTATTTGTATTGTAGCTATAGTTGTCAGGTTAGTTGTATGTATTGTAATTATTACAAATGTGTATTTTAAAATACATTTTTATTTCATCTTTTTCTATACATTCTCAACTAAAGGGTATAAAATACAAGAGATGCCATAAACCATAATTATGTATGTTATTATGTGAATTTATTGTGTATATATTAGGAGCTATTAAAATATATATGACGTTTATAAATAAAATACACATATTCTACAAGCTTTATTTTTATTTGTTGTGGTTATAACCACTCTGTGTATGTATGAGTGGCTATACTCTCTCGCACTTGTACAATAACTGACAAACATCACACAGGTAGCGTGCGACAGAGACAACGCTCTACGAAGCCGATATTACCGGTTGATTCCTTACCAATGATCGATGTGCAATATTTATCGCCGGGTACTGTAATTTTCTATTCTATGTATTTTTATTTATGTTGTAACATATTATTTTGCTGTATGACAGTAGTTTAATGAAGATATCTGTATTACTATTGTAAAACTGTTAAGTTTGTTTTTTGTTAGGTGTCTTGTTTTACTAATATTATTTATGTATATATATATTTTTATATTAAATATATGTATTATAAAGCATTATGTGTATGTATTTAAATAATGTATTTTGTAGCAGTTTTTTTTATTGAAATGAAACTTCTTTGAATCGTTGTGATTTCAAACTCGATGAAACGAAAAAGCGAGTCCATAGAGATATAAACACGTAAATGTATAGGAGTCAACCGGTGAGAGAATGAGATAAAGGAGTTTCACTTCTGATATGCGTACTTTGTATACACTCTTTTTTTTCCTCTGTGTTCCTAGTTACGTTGTTTTATTGTTTTTACTGGTGAAATATATATATTTTTAATAGCAATATTGATACTGTAATAATGGCAATGAACTGTATTAGGGATCGTACCCACAGTATGTGACCTGTTTAGGGTAGTCTTCAAAAATACTACGCTTGGACAAATTTGGGTCTTAATTTATGCTAAGATTAGTTTTTCAAAAGTTGAAAAAAATCGGTCACAGTATGGATACGTTCCTTTACATGAATTTCTAGCATCAGTAACTAACTTATTTAAATTAATCATATCAATTAAATTAATCTGTGGCTCTGAATAATACTATGTTAAACTTTAAATATTTTGCAAAAGAGTAAAATGCCTTCTGCCTGCTTTTAGTTTTAACAGTTCTGATAAATTTCAGGTACTGTGAACCTATGGCAATCTTAACCCTATATGAGATATAAAAATCGAAAATCTAAATTATTACTTTTTTAATAAAATGTATAAAATCATTTTGGAAAAATATATTAATTTTATATAGGTCATTAGCTTTTGGAATCCTATATATTTGGACACTAACACTAAATAAATAAACAGGAACAAGTGAAATCAAGTAACGAAGGAAATAAGTCGAAAATATCGTTCTGTGAAGAAGATAGTGAAAATTAATTGAAATAGAAATTACTGCCATTAATCGGAAGACCCGTTTTTCAGTTCGTTGTACATTGTTATATAGCGTTTTAATTATTATAATTAAAACTATTTTAACGGATTTTATCGCGTTTGTATTTGATTTTTATTTGTCCGAAGTTTCGACTACTTGCTGGTCATTGTTCGACTTGAGACATCTTAGTCCGCCCGTAAACTTCAACGCTAAAAAGTGTTCAAAACGTCGGGCAACCAAAACCAAATACAAATGCGATGAAATCCATAAAAATAATTTTATTTATAAAGTATAATATTCGCGTAAACATAAGTCATTGAGTTTTTATTAGTTATGATAAGAAACTATAAAAGTGACTATTGTTATCAGCTAGTTTAAATCACTTTTTTCATTAGTACTTTACTGATTTGCATACCGGCTAATGATAGTCTTTGTTTGAGAAATTGTAACACATAAAACTACGCCAGAAATACGGACAAGAGGAACATTGAGCATAATTTTTATACTATAGTTCTTTTTTTGTGGTGGGCTACGGTCTGAGCACCCGTCGCCCGGCCCTGTCCGGCGCGACAGAGGGCGACACGCGGCCCGTAACGCACCGATGTAGCACGTCGCCTTCGTCGTTGGGCCGACGACCGGTGCAAAGTTCCTTGAATTCAGTGGTCGGCCCGACGGAATACCCCGAGGGAGTACACCCTTTCCCAACGACATCCCCCCGGGACGCCGATCGCCGTCGCGAGGCTAACTTCTCTGGTGCTGGACTAAATCCCCGGTCTGATCACCCGCAGCCTCTGCTAGGGCGGCATCAGGCGCATTTTATATTATACTTAACGAAACTTATCACGCGAAGTCGGACCGCGCAACTAGTATTATTGTATGTTATTATTATATAGTGTTATTCTAATATCTGAATCCGAAACTTCATATCCGCATTATCATTAATATTTATTCTCTAGTAATTATCTATAGAGGTAAAATATATCCCTGTGTTGCTCCTGTAACACAGTTTACAACTAGCGTAGGAGCCAGAGGTTTTTTATTTAGGCCCTAATCCCACCACACATTTCTACCACCTGTAAGCTAGGATCCACAATGATCCATAGATCACACCGAGGTTTGCCCTCAGGCAGTCCCGGGAAATGATTTTAATTGTCTTAGGACCCGCAACAAATTTAATTAGAAAAGTTAAACAGGAGTTTGAAGAGATTGATTCCACTTCCCTCCTATGCAATTCGGGCGATATGAAGCAAAATTGATTAGTTAATAAATAAGAGAATGTGCAGCTACGATAAGCGCAGCCGCACAGCACCAGAGATATCGGAGAGCCTGACGGGGCTTATATATGAGCCTTAAGATTGATTGCTAGTAAGCCAGAGGTTACCACATATTTATGTAATGTTATTATCATAATAATATTATTATTTGTATCTCCTTTTTCATTACGGGATCTTCCAAGGGAAGATACCCGACCCTTTGAAAGGCTTACATGGGGACATCGATCCAACATGCAGAGGCCTTTGGAGAAATTTAATCTCAAAGTGCAATGGGACATCATATTATTTATGATGTGAAATATCTATAGTTGAGGGTGAACCTGATCATTGGCGTGGCGTTAACACCACGCTTGGACATTTGTGTAACGAAACCACAACCTGTTTTAGAATTTTGTACAACACCATCTAGTGGGCTCAAAATAAATTATTAACCTAAATTGTACTAATGAAAATAAATGTTTATTGAATGAATATCCTCATTTTCTGGAAAAAAAAAACCTAATATTTAATAAATAATTTGTCATATTAGTTCCTGTCGTAATCTGTTCTTTTATGCATATATACTTGTACAAAATAATTTTGATGTTTTACATCTGCCAGGCGTCCTGAGCAACGGCTCCCTTTTTTTATTATTATATCTCCCAATGTTTTCGCGGAATTTTTCATTTGGGAAGATACCTGGTCCTTTTGTAGGATTACATGGGGATGTGCATCCAACATGCAGAGGCCTTTGAAGAAACTTAATATAAAAATTGGATGAGACATCTATCAATGACACTCCACGCCTGCACATAACACTCGTGGACTGCCAACCGTAGGTGTAAAACTATAGTGCAATGATAATATCTAACATCTGATTATATAGTTGGAGGTTCAATGGACTGGTTAACTTAAGACTATTAACTTAAAAAGCTATGCCTTCAATACCATTATGTCTTGAACTTTGGCAGACGGTGACTCGACAACTAACTGAATGGGTCTCATTATTATTATTAAGATGAAATATGTATTTGATAATAATTTTAATTGTTTTATATTATAACATGACTAATAATTTTATGGATTTATATTCAAATACGTTACTTGCCAAATGTGTGTAGATGACGTTTAAAAAAATGCTAAACTAACTGTAATATTAACATTTATCAATTGTAAATAATTTTTAGTGTTGTTATAAAAATATATAATGGAATTTTATTGTGAATGTTTTATTTGAACACAATAGACCTTTTGAATTAAATTTGCCCTTGAATGTCGAAAAAAAAAACGAATAAGAAATATTCTGCTGCATAGATGGTCTAGTGAATAATATGCTGATCTTCAACCTAGTGTCGAGGGTTGGATTTCCACGCAGAACAATACTTCGTGCGATCCATAAAAGGTTGTTCCGAGTTTGGGTGTAATTTGAGACCGTTAACTTATGTTCACCCGTGTGGTGACGGAGTAAGAATACAATTCACCATGCCATCTGTGCAGTCGATCGTAAAAGACGATTCACATAACATCTATGCAAGAGAAGGAAAACTCTAAACAAAACCCTACACCAACCGACCAGCATGGTAGAGTGGGTTAATTTGGCTTCCATTGTGAAGGAGGCTCGATCATAGCAGACATGACCTAAGATGATGTTGAATATCATCATTTCACCTCATATACATCTCACTGTTGGGCTCAAGCCTCCTCCACAATAGGAGGGAAATTGACCTTACTGGTCACACAGGTCATAAGGTTTTATTTCGAGTTTTCTTTCTCTTGCATAGATGTTATATGCTTATTATATCCCTTAGTCGTCTTTTACGTCATCCACTGGCAAGATTCGGAGTGATGATTTGTATTCTTACTCCGTCACCACAGATATGTTGGATATACTCGGTTTTTTTTAATACACTAGAAAAAACGCCTAATACTGCCTCATCTTGGCTCATATATCTACGTCCCACTACTGGGCTCGAACCTCCTCAATAATAGAAGGGATATTGACCTACTATAGCACGCTGGTCAGGCGGGTTGGCCTATGCCAACTCGAAAGAAAATCCTATGGTTTTATTTGAGACTTCCTTCTCTTGCATACACGTTATAATATGCATATTTACATCCCTTAGTCGTCGTTTTTCGACATCCACGGGCAAGTTTGGGAGTGATGAATTGTATTCTTACTTCGTCGCCACACGGAAAAACCTAAGTTTATTTATTGTAATTCTACACTTTGTCATATTGAAATAAAATAGAACCAGAGAAAATGAGAAGTCTGTTTAGAATGCAAGATATGATGTTTATTAAAGGACAAACCAATCTAATCTGTCGCTTATGAAACGATGAACCCAAAATGTTCTCTTCTTTTTTTGCTTTTTTTTTTAATATAGCAATTAATATATCTTTTGCCGTTGTTTACGTATATGTTACCACGTTAGCAGCACCATCTAGGGACATGAAAAAAGTATCGATACTTTTAGGTATCAAGTACTTTTCTTTCGATACCGATACTTTTGTACTCGATAATTTGGATTCAATACTTTTACTCAATGAGTACTTTATGGCAGGTATCGTATTGAATTAATTGTGGAAATTATTTATGTTAAACTTGACCTTACGAATCATGTTTATGGTAACACCATCATAGTTCCAACGTAATGAACCTTCTAAAACGTGGCTCGAATATTCACAGACGGTCAAATTTCTAAAAAACAAAAAAGCTCATTACGACATAGATTCTAGGAAAAGTATTCAGGACTCGATACTTTGAAGTATCGATACTTTATTGAGTAAGTACGATACTTTGTCTTTGATACTACTCATGAGTAGGTACAGTATCGATACTTTCTCTTTGATATCGTGTCCCTAACTCCATCAGTGACTAAATCAGTAAGTTCTGCGCGTAGCAATCCATACAATTTATTTGGCCGATATTTTTTTTTTATGTGTGTGTGTATAGCTGTTGGCCGCAGATGGCCTTGATAGCTTAGCCCGGACTATGGGTGAGCGCTGATGGCTCTCAATCAGAAACCCGGCCGATAAAATTGTAAAAGTAAGCCATTTATTTGCTCGTTAGTCCGCCAACTTACAATCGCATGTCTGCGGAAGCTCTTATTGGTAGATTTAAAGGTTTATCTAAAAAAAAACAAGCAGCCATAGCTCATAATTATTATTTTATTACTGTATATTGGTTCTTTATTAATAGATGAATGTGCATGTTGGATGTGCATCCAACATGCAGAGGCCTTTGAAGAAATTTAATATAAAAATTGGATGAGACATCTATCAATGACACTCCACGCCTGCACATAACACTCGTGGACTGCCAACCGTAGGTGTAAAACTATAGTGCAATGATAATATCTAATATCTGATTATATAGTTGGAGGTTCAATGGACTGGTTAACTTAAGACTATTAACTTAAAAAGCTATCTGCCTTCAATACCATTATGTCTTGAACTTTGGCAGACCGGGACTCGACAACTAACTGAATGGGTCTCATTATTATTATTAAGATGAAATATGTATTTGATAATAATTTTAATTGTTTTATATTATAACATGACTAATAATTTTATGGATTTATGTTCAAATACGTTACTTGCCAAATGTGTGTAGATGACGTTTAAAAAAATGCTAAACTAACTGTAATATTAACATTTATCAATTGTAAATAGTTTTTAGTGTTGTAATAAAAATATATAATGGAATTTTATTGTGAATGTTTTATTTGAACACAATAGACCTTTTGAATTAAATTTGCCGTTGAATGTCGAAAAAAAAACGAATAAGAAATATTCTGCTGCATAGATGGTCTAATGAATAATATGCTGATCTTCATTCAACCTAGTGTCGAGGGTTGGGTTTCCACGCAGAACAATACTTCGTGCGATCCATAAAAGGTTGTTCCAAGTTTGGGTGTAATTTGAGACCGTTAACTTATGTTCACCCGTGTGGTGACGGAGTAAGAATACAATTCACCATGCCATCTGTGCAGTCGATCGTAAAAGACGATTCACATAACATCTATGCAAGAGAAGGGAAACTCTAAACAAAACCCTACACCAACCGACCAGCATGGTAGAGTGGGTTAATTTGGCTTCCATTGTGAAGGAGGCTCGATCATAGCAGACATGACCTAAGATGATGTTGAATATCATCATTTCACCTCATATACATCTCACTGTTGGGCTCAAGCCTCCTCCACAATAGGAGGGAAATTGACCTTACTGGTCACACAGGTCATAAGGTTTTATTTCGAGTTTTCTTTCTCTTGCATAGATGTTATATGCTTATTATATCCCTTAGTCGTCTTTTACGTCATCCACTGGCAAGATTCGGAGTGATGATTTGTATTCTTACTCCGTCACCACAGATATGTTGGATATACTCGGTTTTTTTTAATACACTAGAAAAAACGCCTAATACTGCCTCATCTTGGCTCATATATCTACGTCCCACTACTGGGCTCGAACCTCCTCAATAATAGAAGGGATATTGACCTACTATAGCACGCTGGTCAGGCGGGTTGGCCTATGCCAACTCGAAAGAAAATCCTATGGTTTTATTTGAGACTTCCTTCTCTTGCATACACGTTATAATATGCATATTTACATCCCTTAGTCGTCGTTTTTCGACATCCACGGGCAAGTTTGGGAGTGATGAATTGTATTCTTACTTCGTCGCCACACGGAAAAACCTAAGTTTATTTATTGTAATTCTACACTTTGTCATATTGAAATAAAATAGAACCAGAGAAAATGAGAAGTCTGTTTAGAATGCAAGATATGATGTTTATTAAAGGACAAACCAATCTAATCTGTCGCTTATGAAACGATGAACCCAAAATGTTCTCTTCTTTTTTTGCTTTTTTTTTTTAATATAGCAATTAGCGCTATCTTTTGCCGTTTATTTACGTATATGTTACCACGTTAGCAGCACCATCTAGGGACATGAAAAAAGTATCGATACTTTTAGGTATCAAGTACTTTTCTTTCGATACCGATACTTTTGTACTCGATAATTTGGATTCAATACTTTTACTCAATGAGTACTTTATGGCAGGTATCGTATTGAATTAATTGTAGAAATTATTTATGTTAAACTTGACCTTACGAATCATGTTTATGGTAACACCATCATAGTTCCAACGTATTGAACCTTCTAAAACGTGGCTCGAAATATTCACAGACGGTCAAATTTCTAAAAAACAAAAAGCTCATTACGATATAGATTCTAGGAAAGGTATTCAGGACTCGATACTTTGAAGTATCGATACTTTATTGAGTAAGTACGATACTTTGTCTTTGATACTACTCATGAGTAGGTACAGTATCGATACTTTCTCTTTGATATCGTGTCCCTAACTCCATCAGTGACTAAATCAGTAAGTTCTGCGCATAGCAATCCATACAATTTATTTGGCCGATATTTTTTTTTTATGTGTGTGTGTATAGCTGTTGGCCGCAGATGGCCTTGATAGATTAGCCCGGACTATGGGTGAGCGCTGATGGCTCTCAATCAGAAACCCGGCCGATAAAATTGTAAAAGTAAGCCATTTATTTGCTCGTTAGTCCGCCAACTTACAATCGCATGTCTGCGGAAGCTCTTATTGGTAGATTTAAAGGTTTATCTAAAAAAAAACAAGCAGCCATAGCTCATAATTATTATTTTATTACTGTATATTGGTTCTTTATTAATATTAAACAACATCAATATTAATGAAATATGACGTAAATGTATAATTTTAATGCATTACAGACAAATAAAAGCTCTGATTATACAATAAATTCTCGATTTTAAGATATGTTGCTAAAGTGTTGATGTGTAAATAGGTCTTTCAAAGACGATAAACATTTAAGAGGTAGGTAATAATAATATCAATGATAATGCTGGACAAATTTAATGATAAAGTAAAACAGTATCAAGTTGTTGTCTATTAAAAATGACCATGATGTAAAAGCTTGTTTTGCCTTTTTAGACAATAAAACTTTATATTAAAAATCCAAATAAGTCGGTTTGTGGCTTTTAGTCAAAACATGCCTACTACTTTAATTTTTAAAGTGTGATATGCAATGGGTATAGCCAGATACAGTACAGTTTTTACCTCATCAAAAAATCATGCTGTAAATATTAATGTAGATTAAAAAAGCTACCTTTAGGTTTATTTGATTTATTGAGCGATGCAGCTAAATTATTCTGTTATAATTTCAATATTAATAATTAGGCCCCGGAAACCGTAGCATATGATAGCAGGACCAAGTAGCTTTTTCATATTTTTTTTGTGAACCGTTATGTTTTATTATCCTTGAGATACCTTACGTTATTGTACTAAGTACAACATATTTTAACGTTATTAGAGTTGCAAATAATAATTATTATTATTATCTGAACTTTAAACGCATTAACTTTGGACCGGTTGTTATCCTACCATGAGACTATAGCAAAACTCGGAGGAGTGGAGTGTCATCGGTAGATGTCCGATCCCATTTTTAAATTAAATTTCGCAAAAGACCTCTGGATGTTGGACCTATGTCCCTATGTAAGCCACCCAAAGGACCAGGCATACCATTTTGGCAGATCCCGTGAAATCCTTTGGAGATAGAATAATAATTGTATTATTTGACAACACTTTCGACATATCACATCTTAATTTTGTCCAGCACTATTTTTATTTTAACCTGATCTTCAAGATGACTTAAGAAAAATACGCTTACTTGTAATAATATTTTAAGTTGATTATCCATAATACAGTTACATGCAGTGTAATATAATTAAGCGACATCTCACTCTTTATTACATTAATCCGAAAGATAAAATATTTACAATAATATTATATTTATTTATTAAAATTGGTGTATTGATTGTAAGAGAAATTTAATTTGACATGCGATTACTTTTCTAACAGCATAGTATAGTAATAAGAAAAGGCTATGGTAAATATGGCTCTAGATCAGTGACGTATTCACGCCTGGCCATGTCCTAATAAAGAACAGAAAAACAAACGTAGAAGCCGTACTCATTATGAGCACGTCATTATCTGAGACTAGGGCTGTTGATAAAATATCGACATTATTATTTATAAATACCGATACTTATTACTGATTTTATTGTACGATATGTCGATACTAAAAAGTAAGTATCGAGGGTCGATATTTATTTCAATAAATTTGTTGTTTTATCTTTTCTTGCAAAGTATTTATTCTACAAAATTACCATTAACTTAATCTATAGTAAAAATGCTGGCATGAAATTGATGATAAGTTATCACTTACTCCTAGGATTTAGCTAAAAACAAAGCTCAACGCAGAAAGCCAGCGATGAACGAAGTTAAAAAGTGGTCACGGGGAGAAATATCGATTTTTTTTTTCGATATATCGAACTCCGATATGGCTATATTTAAAAATATCGGTATATCAAAAAAACTGTATTTTTAAAAATATCAACAGCCCTGAGACCAAGTAGAAAAATATTTCTTTTACTTGGTCTTTTTTCTGTCATGATCCTTTTTTATTTGACATAAGTTCAATAAAATTAATGCCTTCTTGTCTCGTAGGTAATAGCAAATTTTATAATCCGATGAGCCAGTAAACTGTAAGCCGTCTTGAAATACGTCACTGTAAAAAAATGTAATACGCGTATTGACACGTATCTAATTTACATATTATATTTTTAATAAAATTTGCATTAATTCACCATTGAAATATTTTTATAGGATATTATTAATATAACCACTCATCGTATGTGGCTATATATTGAAGTCACAATATCACCCAGTGACAGATTTATGCTTGACTTTTTTAGGATCACCAAAATTTTCTAAATGCGATTACTTTTCTAACAGCATAGTATAGTAATAAGAAAAGGCTATGGTAAATATGGCTCTAGATCAGTGACGTATTCACGCCTGGCCATGTCCTAATAAAGAACAGAAAAACAAACGTAGAAGCCGTACTCATTATGAGCACGTCATTATCTGAGACTAGGGCTGTTGATAAAATATCGACATTATTATTTATAAATACCGATACTTATTACTGATTTTATTGTACGATATGTCGATACTAAAAAGTAAGTATCGAGGGTCGATATTTATTTCAATAAATTTGTTGTTTTATCTTTTCTTGCAAAGTATTTATTCTACAAAATTACCATTAACTTAATCTATAGTAAAAATGCTGGCATGAAATTGATGATAAGTTATCACTTACTCCTAGGATTTAGCTAAAAACAAAGCTCAACGCAGAAAGCCAGCGATGAACGAAGTTAAAAAGTGGTCACGGGGAGAAATATCGATTTTTTTTTTCGATATATCGAACTCCGATATGGCTATATTTAAAAATATCGGTATATCAAAAAAACTGTATTTTTAAAAATATCAACAGCCCTGAGACCAAGTAGAAAAATATTTCTTTTACTTGGTCTTTTTTCTGTCATGATCCTTTTTTATTTGACATAAGTTCAATAAAATTAATGCCTTCTTGTCTCGTAGGTAATAGCAAATTTTATAATCCGATGAGCCAGTAAACTGTAAGCCGTCTTGAAATACGTCACTGTAAAAAAATGTAATACGCGTATTGACACGTATCTAATTTACATATTATATTTTTAATAAAATTTGCATTAATTCACCATTGAAATATTTTTATAGGATATTATTAATATAACCACTCATCGTATGTGGCTATATATTGAAGTCACAATATCACCCAGTGACAGATTTATGCTTGACTTTTTTAGGATCACCAAAATTTTCTAAATGGCGAAAATTTTAAATCGTTTAAATGTTATTAGTTACTATGTTTAAACGTGTATTTCCATTTTATTTTCAAATATTATTTTTATTATAGGATATGAGAAGGTATATTATTAAAGGCTTTTTCGTTTGGTGGCAGACTATAGTGTAGTCCCGGAGCAATGGAGAGGACGAAGGGCGCCTCCATAACCTGCCATGTTGCTCTCTAAGCGTCATATGAGCGGACCAGCGGTACCCAGTCTATCTCATCGGTGTTATCATCATTATGGGCCTTTTTTTTTCTAACCCTGCTCCGGTGGTCGGCCTAACGACGAAGGCGACGTGCATCGTGGGTGAGTTGTGGGTGTGCGTGCTTACACCCCTCTGTCGCTGTCGCCCCGGACGGAGTGGTGCGAGGAGCGCGCCGACCGCAACCCACCCCAAAAAAATGGGCCTTTTTTAATCATTATGGGCTTAGGGTGTCATCGAACATAAATATGTCACTGGTATCGTATTCTAACGAATTTAACTTCATCGTTACTGAGACAATGTATTTGACAGTTCACATAAACGGAATCATCATAATGTAAAATGAAAATATGTATGTATTTGACACTGTTAAAATAGTGTACAAATATGTGCGGGGAAAAAGCAAAATCACCTCCAAAAATTTACCTTTATGCATAAAGGTAAAATTTTACTGTCAAAGATATCCCCTCAGCGACCGGAGTAAAATAGTCTTTTTTGTAATTCTACAATTATGAAATGCATGTAGGTACTAACTATACCTATGCATATTATACGTATTTATACACAAATAGTATTTTAATGTTAAATTTTCAAAATAAAATATTCAAAATTCTTTGTACTTCACAGTACAGTTTTCTTTCAAGTAGCATAGGATAGCATATTACCACTTCATGATTTATAAAAATAGCTTAGACAATAATTTGCAAAAAAAAATAATAATTTTACAGCTTACACAATACTAGGCATACTCTATGGTAATAACATTTTAAGAATTAATAGTATTTTTTAATATGTAAATCACAACTTGATTTAGGGAAGAATTCGTTGTAAGCTAGTAATTTATGGAACTATGTTTTAAAGATATATGTACCTATATATATTTTCGTTGATATTGCATGCGGGATACATCCTATGATTCTGAGTGTACAGCTAAGCACATCAATCATTGCACGCCATTAGAATCTGTGCAAAAACCATGATACCTATTTATGTTTCTGGCTTAAAATTTTTGTGTTACGTTAACACGATTGTGTCTATGAATTTTTTAAAACTGATAAATATCGTCAAGAATATTGCAACCTACGTATTCAACGGCTACACTGCATAGCATCCAAAAAATGACACGCCACTTCAATGGCTATTGGACTTATTTCTCGAATACTCATTACTTTGTGAGCTTACTCTTTACAGATCAAATATTTCTCAGAATAAGAGACTTCTACGCTTGATAAGCATACGCTGAACAATTTTATGATGAAATAAAAATATTTTTAATATATTATATCATGTTTATTTTGTTTTTACTATCACGACGCGCCCGTCCGTCCATAAAGACAGTTTTTTTTAATATTCATAATACACGCGTAAGCATCAGAGATCACCAACAACGATTTGAAACCATGAACAATTATTACTTACGACACCTTAGTTTATGCAACAAAAAAATGTACTTGTTCATGAAGTAAGTTTTAATGTATAAAATATATTTTTAGATAAACCGTGCAAGCGTTTGATCATATCCTTACAGATGCAAGTGACAAAAAACGTAATATAAGATAGTAGAATACTTTGTATTAATAACAAAAGAATTCACTTATTTTCATTTATAATCACGACTTTGTTAGCTACGCGATTAAGGAATTTTTCAGAGGATGCAAGACTTTTCCGGACACGTCATTGCCTTACTTATATCATGTTGGTCAGACAGGTTGGTATAGGGTTTTATTTCGAGTTTTCCTACTCTTAAACATATTTATTGTTACTTCTCGTCTGGAAAAATGAAAAAAAAACCGCTATTACAAACATACTGTGATACCAAAACCATATGAATTGTATACATTTTGGTTTTCGCCTTTTAATACACTTAAATATAGCCTGATTTCAAAGACACGTTTGAGTTTTGAAAAAAAAAATGTAGCCCGCACTTTAACACGCATAAAAGCCGCCATTTTTTGACTTTATAAAAATTTTATCCCACAGTCCCCAGTGACAAAGTTATTAAGACGAATCTAATAACGTATCCTTTCTCAAAATTTGTTGAACCGTTGATAAAGTTACGAGCGGACATATATGCCAAACCTATAACCACCGTTTCTGCTGCAATCGAGTAAAATATAATCATTATTGTGTTATTTTCGAAGTTTAAGAGAATCAACACACCTGATATTTGACTGAGCATTTATGTAAATACATTTTATTATTGTATAATATCTTCTGGTGTTTTAGGCTTAAATAATGAATACCGACATATATCTCGGTCTACCTATCTATAATAGGTATATTATAATTTAATGGCTGCTTTAGTGGCTAAAATCGTGATCGCTTTTGAGATATGGTTCGGCCATAATCTTTTGCATAAAAGAGATAAGATTATTAAACAATAATCCAACGTTTAGAACACTTTTCAGCGTTAACGGTCACGGGAGGACTATGAAAGTATGAAGGACTTGGTATTTTTGTGGACTTGACGCGATAAAATTCGTAAAAATGGTTTTATTTATAAAATAATGCACAACTCGAAAGGCGTCACAGTGGCACTGATACGTACTAAACAAGTTGTAAGTAATAAAATTGTATTCTTAAGTAAATCAAAAAGTACGATGACTTCACTGAATTTGTTGCCGAAAGTTCTTAGTGGCTGCGTTCCAACCTAGTGATAGACTATTGAATTAATTTAAGGTTTAAATTAGTTTTTAAAATACAAAATTGACGAGATACAAGTGGCCGCGCAAAATTTTTACGTAAGTATTTTAAATTTAATAGAAATCTTAGTTTGAATTAAAAACTGTTATAATAATAAAACTCTGCCTAAAACGTGCTATGGTAATGATAATTCATAGCTCATGAGAGTTCTGTAATTTTCCATCGAACATTGGTTACTAGTCAAGTTTTTTCTTTAATTAGCAGCGACGGGTCGTGGTACAAGCAAATCTGGTCCATCGGTCGTATCGTCTTCGTCTTCGTCATCACATGCGTCTTCTGGTTCGCCAAGAGCGCGGACAAATTCTGAGAAATAAATATACGATGCTGATATTTTTTGATTTAAAAATGTGTGAATGTCTATTTCGATGTGGTGATGGAGTAAGAATACAATTCACCAGTCCCTATCTAGCCCGTGGATGTCATAAAAGACGACTAAGGAAAATGATACACGTATAACTTTGCAAGAATCTTTGCAGGAGAAGGAGAACTCGAATCAAAGCCCTATACCAACCTGTCCGACCAGCATGGTATAGTAAGGTCAATTTCCCTTCTAAATGTGAAGGAGGCTCGAGCCCAACAGTGCTGAAATGTCTCTATACAAGAGTAACATCCAAGTCCAGCAATTCTTGACGGGCCGGGCATGGATGTCAAGGAATCCGTACCAGTAGTCGGTCCAATGGCAGTGGGGGACGGAATATGGTAGGTTATAGGTACCACAAAAAAGGGGGACAGTTCTTGTCACTCGAATTTTATCTCGATTTCGTAACTTGATTTATTCACAAGGGAGTATGGTCCGTTCTTGAAGAATGATCGTCAACTGACCAACCCGCTAATGTAAACCCTGAATTCGAAATTTTAACTCGATTTCATGATTAATTTATAGGATGACAATTGTCTCCCTGTTTAAAATCAAAATCTATATTTTCTTTTTTTATTGTGACAATACCCGCACTTAGTAAACCTTATTGTGGGGGAACTTTACAAATAGGTAGGTTATCGTAACCTTTCAAGTTACGAAAGCATCAAATAATTATATTTTATTTATTTGTTTAGTATTTTTTTTTTTGTTATTGCCAACGTCGGCAAACGAGCAAGCAGCACACCTTATGGTAAGTGATACTGCCGCACATGGACCTTTGCAATACCAGGGGCACAGCCAGGCCATTGCCTACCGTGAAGAAAATACTCATCTTAAACCTCGTTTAAAGAAGGACATGTCATAGCGCTCGGGAAACACAGCAATAGGTAGTTCAGGCGTGGGAGAAATGATCGCTGGAAACGTACAGTTGAATACCATAACGTTTCCAGGTGAAATGGATGAACCCTGCTACAATGTCGAGTGGTACGTTGGTAGAATGGTGACGGTGGTACCAAGTCAAACAGTTCCTCGGAGCACTCCCCGTGAAACAGTCGGTAGAGTACACAGAGTGACCCAAAGCCTCTCCGCTGCTCCAGCGACTCCAGTCTGTCCGTAAGATTGGGATCCCCGACGATTCGAACAGCACGTCTTTGCAAGGAGTCAAGTGGGTCTAGCTGATATTTGGGCGCACCTACCCAGAAATGTGAGCAGTACTCCACATGAGGACGGTCCTGTGCTTTGTATAGCACAAGACGCTGTCTCGTGAAGTACCGCCTGCTTCTGTTCAGGACGCCCAACTTTTTGCTTGCCAATTTGGCTGTCCTCCAAATGACTCGTACACTGGACTTTGTTCGATATTTCAACGCCGAGAATCTTTAGAAAGCCGAATTATTTGCAGTGAACGCGCAAACTTGTGTCTTTGTGGGATTGTACTGCACCAAGTTCCGTTCATCCCATTCCGAGGCCCGCCCCAGAGAGCACTCGACTTCAGACACAAGTTGAACTCTTCTTTCCTGAGTACTCCGAGGAATATTCCGTTGCTCGGTGTACCGCTCGTCACCCGTGCCGTCATCCGCATAGCAACGCATATTCTCGATGGAGAGCATGTCGTTGATATGCAGGATAAACAACGTCGGGGAGAGCACCGAGCCTTGCGGTACACCAGCATTAATGGTCATGGTATCGGAGCAGGAGCCATCTACGACGACTTTTATACTCCGACCATCCAAAAAGCTGGCGATCCAATTACAGAGATCCTCGGGGATTCCGTATGATGGTAGCTTCGAGAAAAGTGCCCTGTGCCAGACCCTATCGAACGCCTTTGCGATATCTAGGCTTTAAATAAAGCGACTAGATACGTGCAAGATATATACGAGTTTACTTATTTTGAACGCCATGGGGGTCACCCTGTGGGCCTCGCTTATCTAGTAGATATATGGAGCCAGCATAAAATAGCTTATTTCTAAAATTTTAATTATAACTTTTTATTGCTTTAGTGGCTTTAAAATGTGGTGAATCACGTAGTAAACACCTAAGAAATGTAATTTGTGATCTTATTTTGCTTAAAATCGCTCTTGGTTCGCTGTCACATGGTGTCCCAATATGGTGGCTCAAACAACAATTTTAAGTTTACATGGTGTCCCCCATGACCTAAATGGAAAAACTGACAAATAATGCCAGCGTTTAACGTGTTGTACACTGGCCTTGACTGAATATTTGTAAATTAAATAAAGAAAATAATGTATGGCGAATAAACTGTAATTCTTGTTATGAAATTTAAAATATTTCTTACCCAAGAAATCTATGCGACCATCGCCATCAGAGTCCACTTCTTTGATCATGTCTTCGACTGTGTAGCAAATATTTTTTATTATAATAGATCGGAAAATTAAACACATTTTTCATGGAACGCAGTTTTCCAGGAAATATTTTAAGTATAAGCCGTATCTTTTCGCCCAGATAATTTGAATTAACGTCGTAATTATATAGAATTGCATGAATAGTTAAAGACTAATAAAATCACCACTTAGAATTTTCGTATGGTGACGGATTAACAATCAAATTCACGCCTTTGATGTTTGCTGGTATGATAAATACGACTAAGGGGGATAACATCTATAAAAGAGAATGAAAACTCGAAGTAAAACATTAAATCGACCATTCTAACCAGTGTATCCAAGAAGTTAAGATTCTCTACCATTGTAGGGGAGGCTGAAACCCAGCAATGGTATGCATATAAGCTGATGATAAGGATGATTTAGACTTTCATATTATTGCACAAAGTGTGACTATATTTAATAATCATCTCCTTTTTTAAGATAAGTACTTTTTCTTTTTTATTCCGTGTGGTGACGGAGTAAGAGTACAATTCACCACTCCATATCTTGCCCGTGGACATCGTAAAAGACAAATAAGGGATATATTACGCATATAAAATCTATGCAAGAGAAGGAAAACTTAATATAAAATTTTAAACCAATCTATCTGACCAGCATGAGTAAGATCAATTTTCTCCTATTGTGGAGGAAGCTGCCGAGCCCCAAAGTAGGACGTATATGAGTCGAAATGATGTTGAAATGACTTACTCTCTTCCTCAGATAGATCTTCTCCAAGACACTGCAGTACCGCTCTAAGGTCCGAGGCACATATGTAACCGCGATTGTGTTTGTCGAAAACCCTGAACGCATCGCGGAGTTCCCTTTCCTCCTGTTCTGCGGAACTGGGGCCGCTCATACCGCCCATCGACTTGGATAAGATGCTCACGAACTCTTCAAAACTTACGTTCCCATCACCTTAAAAAATATAAGCTTTTGTTTCGTATTTAATATGAATGATGAAATAGTTGCTTTTCACATTAAGATTTGTGTATTTCGACAAGACAAAGAACCGTGTGGTGACGGAGTAAGAATATAATTCACCACCCCCTCTCTTGCCCGTGAGTGTCGAAAAAAACGACTAGAGTGTAGATTAAATATGCATATAACACCTATCCAAGACAAGGAAAACTTGAAATGAAATCTTGTCACGTCTGTCCAGCGTGGCATATTTGGTCAATTTCCTTCTTATTGTGGCGGAGGCTCGAGTCCAACAGTGGGACGTGTATGAGCTGAAATGATGAGGAATGTCGACGAAAAATAAAATATTAAACATGTCTCTAGTAATATTGATAGTTATCAATACACAGTTGTCAAGTTCATTGCTGGGAAACGTCTTAACTCTGGAATTCTAATTAAATACTTTTCTGCCGTTATGAAATAATTTTAAATGTGTTGTGTGGTTGGTCTCTAAATGTCGGCCTCATAAAAAAGCTCAAAGTCGCTCAACGTGCTATGGAGAGGGCTATGCTCGATATTTCTCTACGAGATAAAATGCGGAACACGGGAATCTGTAGAAGAACCGGTGTAAGCGACATAGCCCGCAAAATTAGCACGTTGAAATGGCAATGGGCAGACCACATCGCTTGTCGAACCGACAGCCATTGAGAAAGAAAGGTTCTTCAGTGGCGACCACGAATAAGACGACGAAGCATAGGACGACCCCCCCACTAGGTGAACTGACGACATTCTCAGAGTCGTAGGGAACCATTGGATGCATGTGGCGCAGGACTATTCCGAGTGGCATTCTCGTGGGGCATTCCAGCATTGGACGTCTGTAAGCTGATGGATGGATGGATGTGTGGTAACGACTGCGAATACTACCAAGTTCCACACGCACGGGTAAAGAAAGGGTTTTGCGCCGCCGGGATGGTCATTTAGATCAAGGACACGGTACCACTGGTCGGCGCAATAGCCAAAAGGAAGGAATACGGTAGGTTATGGGGCCGCGCACTGCCCTTTCGTCACTCCAGACGGAGGGAAAAGCGTGTGTAATACATAGGCGTTTTGCCTACTAGATCACTTTAGTCAAACGGTTTAACATATAGTAAGTAGTCTATTTTGAGATTGCCTTCTCTTGCAGTGATATTGCTCACATCTCTTACTAGAAAAGGTAAAAAAAAAGTAATTATAGTCCATAAAATATAGGATAATCTCTGTGACAGTTGTCCCTAGTGCTATCACGCTTACGATAAAGTCCGTAATTTTTAATCGATAAAACTCTTTATTTTTATAATTGCGATTTTCTATTATAATTAAAATACAATCAATGAAAATCTTTTTGAATTTATTTCAAACAGAACTGTTTATTGACTGTTTTAATTATTCAAAAGGTCAAGACAATTAAGTCACTATTATCGTCATCACTGGAGCGTTCCTGCTAGAACATTTATCATTTTTAGCCAAAATAGGGACAGTTGTTAGATCAATCGATCAATTACGACTGTTTTATAAATAAATGTCTAGTTTATTCACAATAATGAGTACATAATATTATCATTTACTCTGAGAGAAAAGTAGTTTTTAATGTTTAATTAATTCAATTTATGTATTTTATAATGTCTGTTTTAATTGTAAAAAATATGTTTAAAGTTTTATATAGGTACTGTATTGGGTTTATTTCTTTTATGAATAATTTAATAAAGATCCGTTATCGATTTACGTATATCGACTGTCCCATCTCTTTTTTATTTTCAGTCCAGTATGACCTTGCACGTGCGTAAGCGTCGTTTATGTATAAAATGTTTACTAGTTATTTCAGTACTTACGAGGTACATTTTTGGCATGAATATTAATATTTTTATATTTGTAATATATTGCAATTCAGTTGCAATAAAACTGGCACGAAAAGAATGAAAATGTATTTGATACAAAATGAAATTGTAAACATGTCACTCGTTCGTTACTTCGTTGGTTTCGTTGACATCTGTCACAGAGATCAAGCTATATTTTATGGACTATAATAGTCTTTTTTCTAAATTCAATAGCAAACATACCATCACTGTCCACTTCCTGTAACATATCCTGAAGCTCTTCAACTCTTGCGAATTGTCCAAGGCTGCGCATCACTCTGCCCAGTTCCTCCTTAGTGATGGTGCCATCGCCATCCTTGTCGAACAAACGGAATGCCTCACGGAATTCTGTGTAATTAAATATTGTAACTATAAATATTATTTTAAAAATATTTCCGTGTGGTGACAGAGTAAGAATACAATTCACCCCTTTCTCTTTCCCGTGGCTGTCGTAAAAGACGTCTAAGGAATATTATATGCAAATAACATATATGGAAGGAAATCTCGAAATAAAATCCTATATCAATCCCTCTGACGAGCATGGTATATATAGTATGTAAGTTTCCCTCTTGTTTGGACGAGGCTCGAGCCCAGCTGTGGGACGTATATGAGCTGTGATGATGATGATGATTAATTCACATAATTTTTTGTATTTTAATCAAACTTTGCACATTTTCAAAACAAAAATAACCGATTTTATTTACGCACATCAAAAAAACGAGGAACTACTCGTACATGACACCAGTGCTTTTTAGTTGTATTTTTAGTTGTATTTTAATTATATGTTCATTAATTATCAGGCACCCATAAATTTATTGGCCTTTTTTGTTATTATTTTTACTTATTTCAGGCATGACAATTATAATTTTTATTTTATTTTTTATTTATAATCAAAATTAGGAAAATATGTATTTAAAAAATTGCATTTAAGCAGGTATAGTCTAACAGAATTTATTATCAGATGTGAAAATGTACACTTTTGTTAATCATGTTAATATTATTAGTTCGAATTTAAACTGAGAGCATGTGCGTGATGTCTCCTCCCGGTACCAACGGAAGATCAGCGCTGGTCATCTATGGCCAGCATTATGCTGAGTTGGGACCGGATTGTGGCACACACTTCTCGAAATTTTCATTCTTTAAATTTGTTTTTCCTTATGCTTTGTGTCTGTCATAATAATAAATCATTTCATTTCAAACTTTTTCCGTGTGGTAACGGATTAAGATTACAATTCACCATTACCTATCTTGGCTGTGGATGTCGTAACAGACGACTAAAGGATATAATATGCACATAACATCTATGCAAGAGAAGAAAACTCGAAATGATACCTTATACCAACATGTCTGACCAGCATGGTATAGTAGGTCAAATTCCCTCCCATTGTGACGGAGGCCCGAGCCAAACAGTGGGACGTATGTGGGTATTATCGCTATAATGATGATTATGATGAATAAAACTTTTGGTTCGATATTTATAATTTCTCTTCTGATTATTATCATCACAGCTCATAAAAGTCCCACTACAGGGCTCGAGCCTTATCCATATTGGGAGGGAAATTGACCTACTGTACCACGCTAATCAGACGGGTTGATATAGGGTTTTACTTCGAGTTTTTCTTCCCTTGCATAGCTGTTATATATACAAGATATCCCTTAGTAGACTTTTACGGCACCCACGGGCAAGAGAGGGTGTGATGAATTGTGAATACAATTAAGACAACGGAGTAAGAATTTACTCCGTCACTACACGGATTACACACTTCTGATTATATGTCGCATAAATTCTTATAATCATTTAAGTTTCAATTTGTAGGCGGATAGTATAGGTCGCCAAGGTCGAACCTCGGACCGCTAAATATTGTAATGTAATGTAATGTAGCAAGTATAAATTCTAAGAATTTACTGTTCTTCTCGGATAACTAAACTATAAAATAGGCTTGCAACGAATATTCGGTTACTATTCGGTTTTGGACCTATTCAACTGCTTATATTATATTCGGCCGAATACCGAATATCTACATATTATTCGGCCGAATACCAAATTCTTAAGTAATATATTTTGTTATTGGAGATAATTGGTAAAATGAAAAAAATATTCGATTCATTACGTATTTATTTATATTTTCATTTCTCTTATAATCATTTAAGTAGTCATTGGTACATAACACGGGTATATAATCATCTTCTGTATTAGAAAAGTTAAGATTTTTTGTATGCATTGGAATTATTTTCATAATCAAAATTTAGAAGGGGAAGGTTATGGTGCAGAAAGATAATTTTTCTGCGTTTTTAGGAAGTAGTTTATTTCTTTTTTCTCGTAGGCCATCCCAGCTTAAGAAAAAGGCGCTCTCAATAAACACTACTTCCTGGCGCCGACAAATATTTTGTTACAATCTTAATCAAACACAGAAATTTAAATTTCCTTGCTTGCCACCGCGTATACGGATTGTCATAACGTGATATATTACTAATACTTAAGAAAAGATTAAAAAGAGAAAATGCGGGCACGCGGGCGGTGAATACATTAGAACAAACAAGCGCGAAATAGTCGTGTCTGTACAAGTTTTGGCACTAAAATCCGGCCGAATACTTTTGCCTACTATTCGGCTATTCGGTCGGGGGACTCGCCGAATATTCGGTATACTGCCACATATATTATTCGTTGCAAGTCTACTATAAAACACTGACTCAAGACCGTCGGTGCAGTTTGACATTAATTTCAGAATTTTATTTCAAACCATACAATAAATAGCACTTCATTATTATCAGTATTTTTCTTTCTGAACCCCGTCAAAATTTATCCACAGCACCCTCCTCCTCATTTAAAACTACTTACCAACCTCTGGTACCTACCAGTAGGTATGACTTCTATC
Source organism: Lymantria dispar (assembly GCA_032191425.1). Lineage (NCBI taxonomy): Eukaryota > Metazoa > Arthropoda > Insecta > Lepidoptera > Erebidae > Lymantria > Lymantria dispar. The sequence continues at coordinate 8,334,353 of CM063460.1, read as the reverse complement.
GTTGAATAAAATATTTTGTTTCTCAACTTTATAGTTTTATATTACCTCATAAACTAAAGATGAAAGTGTTTGAAGTGGAAAATTTGTACTTATAAACGCTTTATAACAGTGGCGGATCGTGCCTGAAGGGACCCTGTATTAAAATTAGTTGGGAGCCCAAATGAAGGGTAAAGATATCTCACAAAAGAAACAAAAATCCTTGCATGAAATAAATTATAAGTTATCACTTACTGCTAAAAAATTAACTAAAAATAAAAACTCTTTACGGGAATCCCGCAATTTTCGGGGAATGCTTAACTCAGGGAAAAGAGATTGCTTTTCTTGACTTTTATAGGCACGTATGACAGACACATATTAGAGGCCCCTGTAGCCCGGGAGCCCCGTATCATTGAGACGGCTGTTACGCCCCTGCTTCATACTACACCCAAGATGTTAGGTTGGTGACATTTTATTTATAATTATCATACCCACCGTTTTTGGACTTAATATTAAATTCCACCACCTCTTTATGTTTATTCATAATACCTTCCATTTGCCTCTTGGAGATGCCCACGGTACCTTTCATCTGTGTCTTAGTGATGCCAGATGTTTCGTCGACGATGGAAGCCTTCCTGTCAAGTGTGGTGTCCGCCGCCGGCTTCAGGAATGTCACTTTGCGTTGTGACTTCGTTGGTGATGAGTTCTCAGGCGCCAACTGCTGACTATAAATTGATAAATTACATTAAAAGATTCCATGTAGTGACAGGGTAACAATACATTCACCAAACCCTATATTACCGGGGTCTTGACACCCCGGCGGATCAGACGGCTGAGGGATATAATATGAGGGATGTAATACAAGAGATGGAAAACTCGAAATGAAACTCGGTACCAACACATCTGACCAGCGTGGTACGGTAGGTCAATATCATGTGTAATATAATATTTGCTATATGGTGACAGCTACGAATTGTGATAACAGTAGGTATAACTCATAAATGGCCCCTCGGCTAACTCTATTTGATATTGTCTGACCAACAATTGCCCAAGGAGTGTCCACGTTAAGCAGACGGCTGGTGTGCCTAACGCCCAAAGTTATTACCAAAACTTTTTGGAATATGTAAAATGGAAGAAGAGTGTTCCTAACTAAGATATCAACCATTTGATCGTGTCGATGCGCTCGATAGATGGCATGATCGATAAAAAAATCGATATTGTTCTGCATGACCACTTTTAGCTTCGTCCCTTGCAGGATTAAAGGGTGTGCGTGATAAGCTTCTTTTTTTTTAGCTAAATTATAGACTTAAGTAATAACTTATCATCAATTTCATGCCGGCATTTTTACAGTAGATTAAGTTTATGGTGATTTTATAGAATGCATACTTTACAAAAAACGATAAGACAACAAATTTATTCAAATAAATACCGGCCAAGGTTCGATATTTATTTAAATACTTACTTTTTAGTATCGAACTATCTATATATCGTCCAAAGAAATATACGTGATAAGTATCGATATTTTTAAATAATAATATCGATATTTCGATATATCGATTTTTTATCAACAGCCCTACCTTAAACCCAGACCTTCAATAGATCAGAAGAACAATGGTGTTATTTATATTTAGAAGATTCCTCGGGTATTTCCTGAACCTGATTAGTTCAACGCAGATCAACTGCTTGCCTATTAGTTCGGCAGTAATTTAAAATGATAATGTAAAACAAACAGTCTTTTAAAAATGCCGTTGACTGTAAGTAATTAGGATAAGAGCAGGATGATTATAATGATGGTAAATTAAGTATTATTCGTCATGAATGTCAGAACATAAATACATACATAATGTAGGTACGATTCGTCCAAAACAAGGGTCTATTTCAACACTGAATAAGTTGTTCTGACCCGAGCGGAACGCTCTGTACATTTGTTCATGAACAACCGGATATGAAAGACAAACAGAATTGTAAAATTAAATTTTCAACCTACGGGGTTGGTTTTTCGTTTAGTAATGGAAAAAAGCACTGAAAAATAAACTAATACAGCGTGGGTAAATTTAATTGTCCATCGACACATTCCTTACTTCCCCGTAGGAGTCGTAAAAAGTAACTACCAAAGCAACAGCAAAGAGGGAGAGAAAGAAGGAGAGAAGCAATAGTAGGTCAATTTCCCTTGCCAGGCTGGCTACGGCCGATAAGGAACTCAGTGCCGGTGGTCAGTCAAATGGCAAAGGAGAGGGAATACTTTCATCACCCCGGACGGAACGGCCGGCGTGTACGCTGACCATAGCCCACCCAAAAAAAAGGTTAAATCCCTCGTATTATGGAGGAGCATGGAGCCCAGCAATGGGACGTATAAGAGGTGGGTTATGGTAAGCGCACACGCGGTCCATTCCATCCGGGACGACGAAAGGACGGCGCGCGGGCCCATAACCCACCCGTACCCACGTCGCCTTCGTCGTTGGGCCGACCATCGGAGCAGGTTGATTTGTCGTCAATGGTCGGCCCGACGGAATACCTCTCGACCTCCCTGTCCCGAGACCCGACGTCTCTCCATCGCCATCACGTGGTCAGCCTCTCTGCGGGTGATGGACTAAAATCCCCGGTCCAGTCACCCGCGGCCTCGGCTAGGGCGGCATCAGACGCAGGTACTCGCTCCTGCGCCGCCCAAATCACCGTGTGTCACATTCCGCCGCCGAAGAGGAGCTCCTCTCGCGTACGATCCTCCTCCTCCTTCCGTGAGATGACGGCCTCACAGAAGGTGGCGACCGCGTCCCGCGTCCCAGTTCCTGACGCTGTCGAGCATCTCCCTGGCGATGGTCGGCAGCGTCAGGTCGGCACCGATGATCGCGACGAGTTCACGGCGCTCCCCCGTCCACGCGGCGGACGTTTAGGACCTAGGATAACTTTTAATGCATTTCTTAATTATCTAAAAATAAAAAATAATTAGACCGGCTGAAGATTCGGTTTTGGTTTCGACTAGTATTGGCACCAGTTTCCATTTCGGCAGAAAATCTTCCAAATCTTCGTCAGTACCGCAACTTTACGTTCGTGAATTATCGCGCGTCTATCTGTTAACTTCGACAGTTCATGTTTTATGTGTCACCCCCTATAGTCAGCCGTCAAATCGTCTTCATACAATATAAGAAAAATTACGTATACTAAGATTAATTAGCAGTCCTAATATTATTATTATATTCAATTTTTTTATATAAAATTGCTGCCTACCACGAAGAAAGTGTTCTCCATAGGCCTCGTTTAAAGAGGGACATGTCATGGCGCCCGTGTAAGATAACCGATAGTTTATTAAATCATTCCAGGAGAGTGATGGCTGGTCTGGTAGTTATCTCATGATCGGTTGCCACTTGTATCAGATGACACTTTGTCTTATATATTATATTGTAGTTCGAAGGGCATTACATTGGAGCTATTACTTATAGAACATAATGTATCAATTTTACATAAAAAACGTCCGCTGAGTTTCTTACCAGATCTTTTCATCAGCGGTTATATTTTGAGCTGATACTGGTGATTACTTTAAGTTAAAGTGTTAAAATAGACAATTTGTAAGTGGGTCCCGAGTCCCTCGGATATTTGAAGCGTTACTTCTTAGAACTGAGGATCCTTCTTTGAAGTGAAGCCACAAATTTATAACTTTTCAGACTATCAGATTGTACCAAACCAAGCTCCGTTTACCACATTCCAAGGCTGAAAACGTGTTATTTGTAAATGTATAAAATAAGCCGAAAACCCTAGATTATTAACATGTCTGAAAAAGTTATTGTTTTGGTCGGAACTGAAACAGCGAAGAATCGGTTCCGATAGAAAATCCTATTTCGTTCCGACACTAGAAATAAAACAAAAGTTAAAGACTAACAAAGCAATATTCCGTAAGTCAACCCCTCAGAGGACATATTCTTAATTAAGATTCTAAAATACATTTCATGCTACAATACGATGGACGAACGAAGTCTCGAATAAAAGCTATTTAAATATATGTAATAAGTCACTTAAACAAAGCTACTACTATATTCAGTAATTTATGAAATAGTATATCTTAAAATATATTATAGTCGTAAAAGTTGTAAGAGAGGGTATGAAAAACTCTTATAAACTTGGGTTGCCAATAAATTAAAATAATAAAACAGTACAGCACTGGGGTTAGGTATCTAGTAACTCGAATTAAATCCAATGTTTTATGAAGTATAATCAAAAAAGTATACGAATTCTAGATTAAAATTGGATTAAATATTGACAGTGAAGTATTTTATTCAAACAATGAAATATTAAGGAGTTAATGGTTTAAATGTCGAGAGAAAACGTTGACTTATCTTTACTAATATTATAAATGCGAAAGTAAGTTTGTTTATTTGTTACGCTTTCACTCTTAAACCACCGAACCGATTTCAAAAATTCTTTCACTAATAGAAAGCTATAAGTTAGGGAGTACCATAGGCTATATTTTATCCCTGTATTCCCACGGTAACGGGAACTACGCGGGTAATGCGACTGAAACTAAAGCGAAGGGAGGGCGGGTTGCTAGTTTTAAATAAAATTAAAATCTGATCCATAGATTTTCAACCAATAGCTATTGCTGGAAGTATCCTCATATTTCGCCACAAAGTGTCAAAGGTCCTGTGCCGCCTGCCTCCAACGACGCCCAGAAACTTTCACCAGGACATCGGTCCACCTAGTGGGCGGCGTCGTACACTGCATCGTTCGATACGTGATCGCCACTCAAGAACCTTTTTACCCAATATGGCCAGCCTGTTGCCACTTCAGCGTGCTCATTCTTAGCTGATTTATTTACCGAAATTCAAACATCTTAAACACACAATCAGCCTCCCATATCCATGTTAAAGTTAATTATAAATTATGAGGATAGCTCAAAAAAAAAACGTTCGGCATTTTTATTGTTCGACGGTTAGGTCGACGGTTAGGACGGTTAGGTAACCTAGCTAAGGTTGGGCAGAATAGCTAAGTAGCTAACCACAATTTACCAAATGTATAATTCTTCACATATGTATGTACTCTTACGATTAGCATATAATATAGACAATGGAGGCTATCCCAGTTATAATTTTGGGTAGCTCAATAAAAATTCCTTCGACTATCCGGTTAATCAGAATCGCTAATCATTATACATTGTAAATAACAATACTTTACAGATTTTTCGCGTTTGTATTTAATTTTTGATTACTTGACGTTTCGAACACTTTATAGTGTTCATGGTCACGGGCGGACTAAGATGTATCACACGAGTCATCGTTATTACACAGATTTATATCTACCCACTACAGACATTATATAGTTATTAAACTTTGCCCCACATTTTGGTACAATCTTATTGCCCGTACAAGAAGAAAATGATTATTCTTAAATAGACACAAAACATCTTAATAAGCGCAATTAGCTATCAAGTAAACGATCGCCGCAATCAGTGAATAAATTGCAACGAAATTACCACAACATGCCAAATTTAATAATTATAATACTTTTTTTGAATTGCTTACCGATTGTATGACCACATAAAGTAGGTTAATAACATCAAAAACACCATAAATTAATATTAAATCAAAAATCCTTTTCCTAAATATCGGATTCCACCCTCGAAATTGAACTTAACCTTCTGTGAAACATTAATACGCTTGTTGACTTCAGATTTGCAATAAAACGAACGTTTAAATTCTTACGTTGGAGCAGTAAACCATCCCGAGAAGTATCGATCGGCACCTACTTGCTCCCAGTTTACTTTGTTTCTGCTACAAATTGAATGTAGCTGAGAATATTTTGTGCAAATATTTTCTAGTGTCGCATCGTGAATTTATATGAAAATATTTGGAAGACAGTATTAATTCCTACATTATTTTAAAATGAAGCAGAAAGTGAATTTCGTATAGTGACGGAGTAAGAATAGAATTTATCGCTTCTTTCTTTCCCGTGTGTACCGTAAACGTCGACTAACTAAAATCGTTCAACCTATCTGAAATGAAAGCCATCCGAACACAATAGTGATCATCATCACAGCTCATATACATCCCACTGTTGGGCTGCAGCCTCTTCCACAATGAGAGGGATATTGACTTACTACACCACGCTGGTCAGGCGGCTTGATATAGGGTTATATTTCGAGATTTCCTTCTCTTGCACAGTTGTTATATGCATAATGTATCCCTTAGTCAACAGACACTCACGGGCAAGATAGCGGGATGGTTAATTGTATTGTTTAGCCACCAAACGGAAAGAACAGTAATAGTTGTTTAAATAGTTGTTTAAAAACCTATATTGTGGTAAAAGATGTATAGGGGCAAAAGGAAAACAGAGGTGAAGAAAAATCTAGTAAAGGCAATAGAATTTATACGCATCCAGGATCACTTAATTGTATAAATATCAATATCGTTTAATAATTTTTAGAAGATTAATCAATTCAAATCTTTTATTCTGCATGAGGGAATTTACATATTGTAATAAGGGCACTTACCATAAAGGCGCTTACTTATATTGTCAAATCTACACATCGTTTGAAACAATCTAATAATCTGCCACTGGATGGAGAAGATCCGGCAAGAAACATAGCGGGCTGTAATTTTTTAAATCATCATCATCTCAACCTATATATGTCCCACTGCTGGGCTCGGGCCCCCTCCATAATGGGAGCAGAAATAACCTATTATTCCATGCTGGTCAGACGTGTTAATGACGGAATAGAGTTTTGTTTCGAATTTTCTTTCTGTTGCGTAGATGTTATATACTTATTATATCCCTTTTTTTTTTTTTTTTTGTGGGTGGGTCGCGGTCGGCGCGCCTCCGCACCACTCCGTCCGGGGCGACAGAGGGGCTTAAGCACGCAACTCCCGCGACCCACCCAAAAACCACATCGCCTTCGTCGTTGGGCCGACCACTGGAGCAGCGTTAACTTGTCGTCAGTGGTCGGCCCGACGGAATACCCCCTATTGGGGTACCCTCCCATCGACCGACGTCCCCCCCTCGGGGAGGACGTCGGTCTTTCCTCACGCGGTCGGCCTCTCGGCGGGTGACAGACTAATCCCCGGTCACGTCACCCGCGGCCTCGGCTAGGGCGGTATGAGGCGCAAATAGTTGCGCCTGCGCCGCCCCAGTCGCCGGCGGCGGATCTCCTCATCGAGGCTGCGCTCCTCACGCAGGCGATCCGCCACCTCCTTCCGCGAGATCACTGTCTCGCAGAAGGCTGCGACCGCGTCCCAATTCCCGACGCTGTCGACCATCGCCCTAGCGATAGCCGGCAGCGTCAGGTCCGTACCGATGATTGCGACGAGTTCACAGCGCTGCACTGCCCAAGCCCCGCAGACCTCGAGCGTATGGCGCGCCGTGTCCTCGTCGCAATCGCAGTGGTGGCAGGACGGTGTACTCTCCCTCCTAACGACCTTGTGCAGGTATTTGGCGAAGCACCCATGCCCCGTCAAAACCTGCACCAGTCGGAAGGAGAGCACCCCGTGTCGCCTCTCCAACCACTGCATCAGCACCGGCCGGAAGGCCTCCACGGTTCGCACCCCGAACCGAGGCCTCTCCAGCCGGACTGCCCAACGGGCGATGACGTCTCGGCGGGCGTCGACGCGCCAGGCGGTGAGATCCCTTAACGAGACCACACCGCCCTCCGCTCGCACCCCCGTCACCCGCCGATATAGTCCGGCGAGCATCTCCGCCTCCAGGTCCCACGGGGGAGTCCCGGCCAGTAGGCACGCTGCCTCCGTCGCCACCGTGCGGTATCCGCGGATGGCCCTGACCGCCGTGACCCTCTGTGGTCGCCACAGAAGGGCCCTAAGTCGGGCGGTCATGGACCCCGCCCACACCGGTGCGCCGTATAGGGCCATCGACCGGATGACCCCCGCGTACAGCTGTCGGCACGCAGCGCTCGGTCCGCCCACGTTCGGCATAAGCCACGATAGGGCGGACGCCGCGCCGACGAGCCGTGGAGCGAGCCTGCGGAAATGCTCCCGGAACCACCATCGCCCGTCGAGCACCAGGCCCAAGTACCTCATATGGGCCCGGATGCTGATGTCGACCGAGTGGACGGTGATCGAGACGCCGATGGGAGGGCTCATAGTGCGCCCATGGAACAAGAGGGCCTCCGTCTTGTCCAGGGCGACCCTCAACCCCAGTGACTTATTAGATCCCTTAGTCGTCTTTTACGACACCCATGGGCAAGATAGGGAGTGGTGATTTGTATTCTTACTCTGTCCCCACACGAAGAATTTTTTAAATAATATCTTTTAAATGAAACTACACATATGTGTACATTATATAGTATTAACTTCAGTGTTATGCCCTTCGTATGCCCTTGTTAAAAATATAGTATACCAAATACAACGCCGTGTCCGAACGATAGGTACCAAGCAATAATATTCAGTTTGAAATTCACTAACGTGTATTAATAGTTGTTATTATAAAACTAAAAAGAAAGCTAACGTATAATTTTTCTGCGGACTCTACTCTGCCGGAATAACATTAAATCAACATAAAGTTCCATAACTCATTGTGCGTCCTCTCTTCGTCCTAGTTTTAAGTGGACCACGGCTCCGTAAGGCAGATTTTAAATACCTTTAATGTCAGCTTGTACAAATTACAATGATGGATTAAATATGCATAGAATACGTTAGCACTCACGCACTTTCTTGTAGAAATCTTAAATACCAGTTGAGGTGAGTTTCTCCTGATAATCACCAGAAGTAGGAACAACAGCGTTTTACTTGGAAACTTATAACTCCATCAACGATCATCAATGCGCCCAATGCGCCAATGATTATGGTATTATACACCTTGGGCAGGCTCACCTCTAAAAGTGAGAGGAGAAATTAGTAATGGATAGATGTCTCGCCCGTTGTACCATTTCGAGTAGGTATCTGTTATGCCATAAACGATTGTCGAGCCGGCCACGGAAAACAAGGAACTCGGTGCCGGTGGTCGGCCTAATGGTGAAGAAGAGGAAATGCGGTGGGTGGAGACATGGGGCCGCACGCCGCCCCTTAGTCACCGCGGACTAGGGACGTGACTTGGAGGTGAAAAATCGATTAATAAATAATCGATTTGTCGTTCTTTAAAATAAATCGATTTGCAAAAAAAAAACGATTATTTATTTTTAATTAATCGATTCTTTTTATAATCGATTTTTTTTTACTATTCGTAGGTCTATTTTAAAGTTTGTCTCCCGACAGGATTATAATGACCTTTTTTATTTTAGGAAATCTGAGAGTGAAATTTATTTTCTAATATAGTATGAAACACTGACATTTGATCGAGCGCTTACCTGACAGAATTATGATGACTATTTTTTTTTTAAGAAATATGACAGTGATATTTATTTTCTATATATTAGAAGACTTTAAATTTAAAAAAAAAAAAAAAAGCAATTACTAAAATAATCTTAATATAAAAAAAAATCGATTTCTTTTAAATCGATTTTTATTATTTAGATAATCGATTATTAAAATCGATTATTACAACACATTTAATCGATTAATATAAAAATAGATTTTTTTTCACATTCCTACCCCGGACGGAGCGGACGGCGTGTCCATAGCCCACCTCAAAAAAATACCATAAGCGATGACTGCGTAGTCTGGAACGTTGCAATTACGCCGTAAACAGCAACAGAAATTTATTAAACACCACACAGAAAAATGTATACAGCTCAAAGGTACCTTTTCATTCTTTTTCCCGTTAAATCGATTTCAATCAAGCTTATTCACGTTTAATTGTGTTCTATCAATAGCCTTTTTCAGAACTCATTGTGCGGAAAGGAAAAATAAATTCCTTTTTTTTTTCTTTCAATTAAGGCGCGAAAATCATTTTAGTATTCGTTGAATGAAAGTAAAGTAATAAGATTGATTGAAGCTTTTTGCTATTCGCTTGTTAATTAATTTCTAATGTTTACACCACAGAAAAATTAAGTATTAATATTTCTGTGGTTTACACAAATATTTCACATCTGAAATAAAATGATTTTTGCGAATTTTATCGCATTTGTACGTGATATTTAATTTCCCGAAGTTTGGAACACGTTTTGAGCCGCTTCCAAACGCGTTTTATAATCCTTAAAAGAAAATTTCAACTCTATAAACCCAAATTGGTTTCAGTTATTGCTTTCTGAATAATATGATGAAGGTAATATTCGGGATAGGCATGCGTTAAGCCAATGTTGACCTAATTGGGTAATGAATCTTCAGGGACAATCCGTGGACTGAAAGACGTGTTGAGTTATTAATTGGCACTGGCTTAATTACAAGTAAGTTTTATGGAAAACGCTAATTATTACTCACCTTTCGGAGGGACTAACAGCCAATGATGGAGGCCCACGGCTGCCTGGCCTCGAAGATTCATCAGGAGGACCTGGCTCGCCTCCGCTGCTATTTGTTTGTCTCGTCTGTGGGAATTTAATCATGTGGTCATGGAGTAAGAATACACAATAAAAATACAGTTTTTTGGCCCTTGGGTGTCATAAAAGACGACTATAGCATATAATATGCAGATAACATCTATGAAAAAGAACGAAAACTCGAAATAAATCCTTATACTAAGCCTTCTTTCCGTGTGGTGAAGGAGTAAGAACATAATTCACCACCAACTTTCTTGCCCGTGGGTGTTGTAAAAGACAATTATGGCATATAATATGCAGATAACATCTATACAAGAGAAGGAAAACTCTAAATAAAACTCCATAAAAATCCGCCTGACCAGCGTGGTATAGTAGGTCAATTTCCCTCCCATTGTGAAGGAGGTTCGATGAATTCTTCTAAATAGCAGGGTAATAGGTCAATTTCCCTCTCATTGTGAACGTTGTAAAAGACGACTAAGGGATATAATACGCATATAACATCTATGCAAGAGAAGGAAAATTCGAAATAATACCCTATACTAACCTGTTTGACCAGCATGGTATATTAAGGTCAATTTCCCTCTCATTGTGGAGAAGACTCGAGCCCAACAGTGGCACTTATATGGGCTGAAACGGTGATGAAATGATGGAATTCTAAATTTGCCTTCAAGCTGTAATAACAAGCAAATATTGCTGCCTAAATACATCATTTACGCAATGATATTTGATGTTTACGCGAGTATTACACAGCTTTACTAATATTATAAAGTAGGTAAGGATGCGAAAGTATGTTTGTTTGTTACGCTTTCACGCTTAAACCAAAGAACCGATTCCAAAAATGCTTTCACCAATGGAAGACTATAATATCAGGGAGTAACATAGGCTATATTTTATCCCGGTATTCCCACAGGAACTACGCGGGAAAAGCGACTGAAACCCAAGCGAAGCGAGGGCGGGTTGCCTGTTGGTTGTATACCAATAAATAAAATTGGAGTGTCTGTTTGTAATGTCAAAATAATAGGCTTTTTTCATGCTCACACGGTTATTTGCACTATACATATGCCTAAAATACACTTTATATTTTTTTTGTCTGTCTGTCTGTTTGTTCCGGGTAATCTTCAAAACGGCAGGACCGATTTCAAAAATTCTTTCACCAATGGAAAGCTATAATATCAGGGGGTAAACTAGGCTATATTTTATCCCGGTATTCCCACGGGAACGGGAACTACGTAGGAAAGACTGAAACCGAAGCGAAGCGAGGGCGGGTTGCTAGTCTATACCAATAAATAAAATTGGAATGTCTGTTTGTAATGTCAAAATAATAGGCTTTTTTCATGCTCACACGGTTATTTGCACTATACATATGCCTAAAATACACTTTATATTTTTTTTGTCTGTCTGTCTGTTTGTTCCGGGTAATCTTCAAAACGGCAGGACCGATTTCAAAAATTCTTTCACCAATGGAAAGCTATAATATCAGGGCGTAAACTAGGCTATATTTTATCCCGGTATTCCCACGGGAACGGGAACTACGCGGGTAAAACGACTAAAACCGAAGCGAAGCTATATTATATATAAAACTATTTAACAGATTTTATCGCCTTTGTATCTCACGTTTGTTGTCTATCCGTGACCATGAACGCTGTAAAGTGTTCGAAACGTAAGGCAATCAAAAATTAAATACAAACGTGATGAAATCCGTAAAATAATTTTCATTTACGGTCATAGTTTCAAGTTTGATAAAATTATTGCATCATCGAGTTATGAGTATGTATGTTTATACATGGTGTACCCACGTTTCATAATAATCGATAACATTAATGGATCACTTTAATAGAAAAAGTTTTTCATCGCTGTATTTAATAAAAAAACGTATTGTGTATCTAAAAATGTGTCATCTATTGTTTTTTTTTTTTCAATGTTGGCATGTCGTAAATTTCAATAATAACTTTTAATTGTCTCTCCTACGGTGGCGTAAGTAACTACAGGGTGGCAAGTCGGCAAAATACTACTAAGGTTTTACTTCGAGTTTTCCTTCTTTTACGTAGATGTCATCTACAATAATCCCTTAGTCGTCTTTTACGGCTTTTACGACGAGAATGGGGATGGTGAATTGTAGTCTTACTCCGTTATCACACGGAATAATATATTATTTAGAATATTTATGCAAGAGAAGATTAACTGAAGATGAAACCCTATACTAATACAATTGACCAGTGTGGTTAATAATTTACTTTTTCGCCTACTGTGGTGGCTTGAGTCGGCACTCGAGCTTTTCTTCTTTTGCATCGATGTTGATACCCACATGCAAGAAAGGGTGATAGGTAAATAGAGTTGGTACGCCATCATCATTCCAAAAAATTACAGTCATTTAAAAAAGCATTCAAAACGATCTTATTTATATCAATATCTTGTAATTTATCAGCCATATATTAAATTTCATACTTTGCCATTCAGACACTATGTATTACTTTGTAGCCGTACAATTGTCCTCGATGACAGCCCCAAACGACATTTAACGACTAAGTTTACCCAAAATCTACTTTGGACCCATAGGAACCCACATGTTACCACATAATTCTTTCAAAAGTTCAGTTGTCTTCCTCGCGTGTAAAAGAAGAAATTCGTGCACAAGGTTTCATCATCATTTCAGTTCAATATAGATTTCAGTTCAATATACATGCCACTGTTGGGCTCGTGTTAGATAGTGTAATCTGCTCAAACATGTATGTATGACATCGCAAACCTTTGCCTATGAATCTATTTCCCTTTACGGGCCTCTTGCTTTGTCCTTCTTCTTCCTTCCGCCGACGCGTCAACCATGTTCTCGACAAATTGTCTTATAATTAAATCAATAATTATTACATTGATCATACTCTAATATGTGTATAAGTTGTAATGATGACAATTATTTGTGGGATACTTTTATATAATAAAAGTCTGTTCACCGCAATCACTTGTATTACTCAACAACAGCTCGAGCCTCTTCCACAAGAGAAGGGAAATTTACCTACTATCATGTTTTTCAGACGTGTTCGCGCCTTCATGAATATAATGTTTTAATATTCTTTTCTTTCTATATACGAGAAACATAATACTATTTAAACAATATGGTAAATGAAGCAAGCGAGGGGACAGCTTGTTTATTATAGATCTAAACTTGTATGTTAGACTGCATAAGACTAATCGCTTTGATAGCTATATTAATATCTAGTTGCAGTTGAGAATTTGAACATTGTATGTTTTTACTTGTATTTTAACAGCACATGAATATACATTGTTTAGTTATTGTTCTAGGTGATTTAGTATTTGTATTTCTATGTTATTTATGTAAACAAAATGTAACTGCGTTTTAGCAAATGGCGTTACAGCTAATTATAACGAAAATTTTATGTATTATATGTATTTCTATAAATATCTAAACAATACTAATTGTAATGTAAATATTTATACTGTTTCTAAGGTTGTAGCGCGCGTAATTCTATTCTTTCAAAGTTATGTGTTCTGTATTGTTATGTTATGATTATTGCTTGCTTTTGACGCTGAAGGAAAACATTGTTAACGCTTTTTTTGTGGGGTGGGCTATGGGTAGCGCACCCGCCGCCCGGCTCCGTCCGAGGTGACGGAGGGGCGGCGCACGGTCCCGTAACCCACTGTAGCTCGTCGCCTTCGTCGTTGGGCCGATCACCGGTAGCGAGTTTCTTGTCCTCCATGGTCGGCCTGACGAAGTACCCTCTTCTCTCGATGTCCCTTTGCCGGGATGTCGGTCGCTGCCGCGCGGTCACCCTCTCAGCAGTAGGTGGACTAATCCCCGGTCCGGTCACCCGCGGCCAACATTGTTAAGGTTAGGTTAGGTTTTTTTTTGTACGTGTCCGGATGCCTGACCCGGCCCGCGAAAAGTCCCTAACATGATCAGGGATTGAGAGGCGGCTGGTCTCTGATCGCAGGGAATTTCTAATTAGAAAAGAAAAGTTTTACTATTTTATTATCTACTTTGTTATTCTTGTTTTCTATATAATTACGTTAATTTGTTATTATTACTAAGATCCCGTTGAATTTATATGACACATTATTGTGTTGTGTGTATCTTAATTGTATTTATTTATTAATTTTATTATATGTTGTCACAAGGTATTTTGTAGATCGAAAGAATATTTGCTTTATATTTTTAATCTTTATAGTTTTATATATATTATATTACTATTTATGTTTTGTTATATTATTTATCATTTGATTATATTATATTGCTTAATATTATAACTATATTGTTTACAATGTTTACTATTTGGTTATGTTATACTTTATCCTATATCTGGTTGTATTATTGTCTGCTTATATTATATCGTTGCTTATGTTCTTGTATGTTAATCACTTGAGCTTATATGCGTTATGTGTAGCTGATTATATTCTATGTGTTGGTTGCTGCTGGGTGTTTTCCATTGTATTTGGTGTATGTCTGTATTTATCTATTATATTTATTTACTTATGGTATTTATTAGCTGTTATTATTTAATATTGAATTTTAATTGTAATAGGTTTGATTTACTTATAATTATTTATTTTGTTTTCACCAAAATAATTATTTAATTATGGGTTTATTTTATGACTATATGTACTATTGCATGTGTTGTCACTTTAGTTTTAGCTGTATTTTGGTTAGTTTTGCGGCAAATATTTTTGGTTTATCGTTGGTTTGTTCGTGTTGTATTAAACATTAGATTATTGCCTTGTGTTTTGTTGTTATTCATTATTTGCATATATAATTTGTAATGCTGCTAAGAAGGAGAAAAAGAACTACAGACATATAGGCAAGAACGGACCACTAGAACACCAAGCAAAGACCCGGAGCTGTCAAAAGAGGAGGAGCTACCGCTGATAGACAGGTGGAGAAGAATGCTCATGGCGCACAGCGCAATGCTAAGCGCCAATAGGGAACAAAATGAGCTGCTAGAGGAGGCATTAAAAAACCGTGCTACCCTCTTGGACGGAGTAGAGCAATATAAAACTCAAATTGAAAAAACTACGCGAGGTCACTTGAAGGTGCAATCGCAGTTGTGGCAGGACGGTGTACTCTCCCTCTTAGCGACCGTGTACAGGTACTTGTCGAAGCATCCATGCCCCGTCAAGACCTGTACCAGTCGGAAGGAGAGCACCCCGTGCCACCGCTCCAACCACTGCATCAGCACCGGCCGGAAGGCCTCCACGGTCCAGACACCGACCAGCGAGTCCTTCCACACCAGTGGCCAGCTGTCCTGCCGCGCCCCAGCGCTGTACTATAGCAGACTCCCGGGCCATTTCCAAGTTTAATTGGCCAATGGCCCACTTTGGGAGTCTACCTCTTGATCTGCGCCGGGGCTCTTGTGGTCCCCAGGGGGCGGCGATCTCGAACCGTATGTAACGGTGGTCCGAGAGAGTCTCCACCCCTTCTTCTACTCTCCAGTCACTCACTGCGCGAGCGACGCCAGGGGTGGCAAACGATAAATCCACCACAGACCCACCCCGATGCCGCACGCAGGTATGGATAGTCCCTCTATTAAGGAGGGATAGACCGGAGAGCAAGGACCACTGCTCAACGGCTGCGCCTTTGGCGTTTGTGGTGGGGTTCCCCCACGTGCGAGACTTCGCGTTGAAGTCGCCGAGGACAACAATTCTCTTCGGCGACTGACGACGAACCGCGGCACTGACAGAGTCCAAGAATAATTCAAACTCTGCCAGATCGCGGTTGGAGGAGAAATAGATGCCAATAATGGCAAGATCTCGCCACCCCACCACGACATAACCATTGCCCCTCTCAAGAGGAGTGAGGGGAGGGCCGACACGTCCTCTGGACAGGACAGCTACATCTTCTCTGAGGTCACCCACCCAATTTGGTGAGTGGCGGACATAGTATGGCTCGCTGGCCACAGCCAAATCCATTTCCCACTCCCCGGCAGAGTGGTTCAAATTCGCCTGGAGGAAGCGTACTCTCTCCCATTAATTGGACATTTCGGCTTCTTCCTGGGGTCTGTTACTACTAGTTGCTGTAGTAGCCCGAGGTCCTTGGGCCACTTTGCCTTTGGTTGAGAGGGCTTTGCAATACCTGCCCCCCCATCGTGTGTTCTGCTGGGCGACCAGCGGCGGTGCATACCGCACAGCGCGGCACAGCCACACATGCAGCCGACTTATGTCCATTACTGCCGCATCGGAAGCAAAGTTCGGAGCGGTCAATAGTGGACGGACACAAAGGTGCCGTGTGCCCCAATTCCAGGCACCGGAAGCACCTCAAAGGGAGGTTCTCCAATACCTGGATGCCAGGCGAGCTCCAGCCGACGAGGAGCCTTCCTGCATCAATGAATATTTTAGCGGCGGCGACGGGACAGCGCACCTTCACCATGCCCATGCCGCGAGGTCCACGCTGGATTTGTCCAACTTGGACCTCTGCGCCATCACAACCACATGTGCGGACTACTGCCGCACGCACCTTCTCTTCGGTGGCGGAGTCATCCATCCCGGTCACCCGGATGTCAGCACGTTTGACGGGGCGGACAACATCAGCCATACCCGCCAGTGCTGTGCGCAAATTAGTCGCTAACTGATCAGCAACTTCCATTGTCTGGGACTTGGGTAATTGCAGGACCCTAGCCCCAGTAACAGAGCGCCTAACTTTAAGGCCCTCCTTAATCCCCATCTCTTGGAGATTGACTGCCTGTTCGGTGCGAATCATCGCATCAGCGTAGGTGACCCCCTTTTGTTCAGCTTCCGGCTGTAATTTCAAGATTACAGCCGGGGAGCGCGGGACAGCAAGCGCCGACTTTAATTTTTTTGGCGCTAAAACAGTTGGGACGATGGCCGTGAAGGGCGCAACAGCTGCGGAGGCTGTTGGAGAGGCAGATTTTTTCTTCCCTTTCCTCACAACAGTTGCCCAGCTGTTCGTAGCTGTGGACTGAATATGAGGGTTGACTGCCGAAGTGCTAGGCGTTGGCTGGACAGGAGGTACCAATGTGGCCGTACCAACCGTTGCTAAGGCTACTGCAGACCCTGTGGTTTTCCTTTTGTCGGCAGCTAAAGGCGGACGGTTTACCTTAGCAGGCAGAAGACGATCTTCTAATCCCGCCAGCCGAGAATTTACCATCTCGCCGACCGACCTCACAATAGAGGATCTCAGTTCCTCTATTGTGTCCACTCCTATCGCAGACGAAGAAGCCCTCATTTCTGAAAATTCACGGCGGTATGCCTTCAGCTCCGCCTTGAGGGCTTCTATCTCCTGGCGCTGCCTGCTATTTTCCGTTCGGCGTGTATCTTCCGCTTCCGACTTCGAACACAAAGCTTCAATGATACCTTGCATTTCTGCTGCTGAGTCTCTAAGCTTCTTAATAAAAGGACCCTGGAGGTGACCGGATTTCCTTGTAACCTCCAGGATTATTGCCGCGTTGCGGCCCCCACGAGCACGCATCTCGTCCGGCCCTATGGTAGAGAGATTCTCTATGAGAGGGCACTCCGAAGCCGAGGTATCCGCTGAGTCCAATCCTGGCGCTGAAACATCTTTGTGGAAGGCACGACTTCGAAGCACACGCTCATATTCAACTTCATAGGCCTCAGTGTCTCTATTTTTGAGATCCACCTTGGCACGTGTGAGTCCCACATTGTGGCCCCTTGGTACTGCCTTACCCCTACGCGAGGTATTAATTTTGGATATAGGTTCGATCTCGGTATCGGAACCCAAATCCTGCCGTCCAGAGTGAGAAGTCTTCATATAAAGGCGCTTCCTCCCCGTGGGGGTGATATCCGTTTCCCCCGTGTCACATTCGACAGCCGAGGGTGTATCCGTTTCTCCTTCAGAGTCGCCGTCCATTTTTAAATCTCAATGATTTAATAAAGTGGCTAAAACGCGATATAAGAGTTTTCCAATAATGTTAGAGCGTCTGAATCTCGATATTAGAGTTTTCCAATACTATTAGAGCGTCTGAATCGCGATATTAAAGTTTTTTGATGCTGTCACATATACAGCCCGGCCATGACCAGAAATCTGGTTGCAACTTTTTGAACACCGGTCAAATGCCTCCACAATATGGTAGCAGTCCCGGTGCCTCAAGCGACCCCTGCCCCTTCCCGGCCCGACGATGACCCGACAAGACAACGAAACGACCTGACAAGATAATTAAACGACAACGATGTTAAAGACCGACCAAGCCAACAATCCATCTAATGCACACGTCCGACCTGCACGAGTGCTAACTCCTATCTCCGCTCCCCTGACACCTGCCGATACAAGTCGGCGAACATTTCCGCCTCCAGGTCCCACGGGGCAGTCCCAGCCAACAGGCACGCCGCCTCCGTCGCCACCGTGCGGTAACCGCGGATGATCCTGACCGCCATGGCCTTCTGTGGACGCCACAGAAGAGCCCTAAGTCGGGCGGTCATGGACCCCGCCCACACTGGTGCGCCATACAGGGCCATCGACCGGATGACCCCCGCGTACCGCTGTTGATAATCACGTGGTTACCCTTGAGATACAAAAAGAAAACACCACCACCTGCTCAGCCAATACCGACGCTGAGCTTCTGCAAGAGATTAAAGAGCTGAAAAACACCACGCAGGAGCTCAGCCAACGGGTAGGTGAACCTTACAGGGGACCGCGTACCTACGCTGAAATAGCGGCACAGCCCAGGCTAGAAGAGGATGCCAAAACGCACGTATTAATGGTGTCCACTGTCAACAATGACCATTGCGATATCCTGGTAGGCGAAATAAAGGGCACGCTAAAGGCTAAAGACAGTGGCATAAAAATACAAAAAATGAAGCGTGTAAGGGGCCATCGGGACAGGAGAGAACAATCATCGGATTGTTCTCTCCTGTTCTACAAAACAGGAAATAGACCACGTTGCAGGGAAACTTACCACAAATAAAAAACTGGTAGTAGAAGAGGCAAAATTTTTAAGCCCACAATACAACCGTATTAAAAAACCTGTGTCGGACCGTCACCAAGGCTGATATAACCAATGCATTAGCCCAGCAGGGCTAGGCACCCGGTTAGGTTAGGTTAGGTATACATATTCCGAACGAATATGTATTGTAAAATTTCCAAAGAGAAAAAGTAAAGTGAACTTAACGAGGCAAATTAAAGTAAGAAGATGATGCTCAACTGTGGCAGAAGAAAAGGTTGATGAATATACTTTTCTTTTGGTGTAGCAGGGCAAATATTAATATAGACTCTGACCTTTTTTTGGTTTGATCGACTCTCTCCGAGTCGAGGAGACCAGTCATTTTAGTAAATTCACCTTCGAATTTAAGATACTCAGATATAAACTCGTATAAACTTGTATTTTAACATCCTAAAATTTATTTCGAAACCTACGTCACTATTAATATCAAAGGTCATTGAAATCGTTTGTATGCACATTTTTGCAAAAATCTCGTTTTCTACGTGTTTTTGCTATTTGTTATTATTATCAACTAGCAACCCGCCCTCGCTTCGCTTCGGTTTTAGTCGCTTTATCCGCGTAGTTCTCGTTCCCGTGGGAATACCGGGATAAAATATAGCCTAGTTTACGCCCTGATATTATAGCTTTCCATTGGTGAAAGAACTTTTGAAATCGGTCCAGCCGTTTTGAAGATTACCCGGAACAAACAGACAGACAGACAGACCAAAATTTTTTAATCTGTATTTTTGGCATAGGTGTTATGCAAATAACTGTGTGAGCATGAAAAAAGCCTATTATTTTGACATTACAAATAGACACTCCAATTTTATTTATTGGTATAGATAAGTATTACCAACTATTGTTATTGACGTTTCATTTATGGAATACAATATTTTTTTTAAGACAACGCCCGGCATTAAGCAAATAATCCTTGTATTGCGGGGATTTTTACAAACATACAATTAACGGGCACAAATTACATCTAGACTCAGAACAACAATTTATGGATCGCACAAAGTGTTGTCCTGCGTGGGATTCGAACCCGCGACACTGACATAGTAAGTCAGTATCTTAACCACTACGCTGTCTGTGCAGTCGTGCTGGTCAGACTTGTTGGTATAGGGTTTTGTTTTAAGATTTCCTTCTCTTGCATAGATGTTGTATGCATATTTTATCCCTTAGTCGTCTTTTACGACACCCAAGAGCAAGAGAGGGGTGGTGAATTGTATGCTTACTCCGTCACCACACTGTAAACCGTTTATTACCATTTATTGGAAACGAGTAAATCTAATCCTTACTAGGAGTAAATATAAATTAAACACATACCATGATACCTTTGAGCTGATTCACCAGCGGCGAATCAGCGAAGAAGTTGTTCACCGCGGAGAATATGTTTCTTCGCTTGCTCGTCTTGAGCTGCAGGCGCTCCCACGCCCGCCTAGCCCACGCTAAAACAAACAAACATATCGTATAGCAAATTATTCACATCTGGGCCAAACTGTATATATATATATATATATATATATATATATATAACCTACTTATATCAACCAGTATATTGATGCGACTAATGAATAACGTACCTAAATTATAATATCTATAACGACAAATCACTCACGTACTGAGATCGATTACGTCGACCCGGGTTTCGAGCATGTCCGATGCTCATCACCAGGGCCATTGCGCAGCGGCGTCTACGAGGCCCCGGCATGCACTGCGCGCTGCATATCGAGCAGAGCGCCTAGATACAACAAGGGGTGCGGGGGAGATGTTTGCCTCTTGATCGTGTTCGGCGGAATCGTCGGACGAGCCTTCACACACGGGGTTAAGCGATGTTGTTGGTATGTCACTCCGTGTGTCGTCACCATCACATACCACGCTGGTCACGTCACTCTCTACCCAATCCACCACCCTACGACTCGAGGAAGTATTGAGAGCTGGTATCCATGCTGATGGCAGCTTCCATCCACCGTCTCTGTTAAAGGTCCGATGTCGGTTTATCTCTATGGCCTCACATATTTTACGCAGTCTATAATATCTCTCTGTGGCTAATATGGAGACTTTGTCGAACCGAATGTAGTGCCTTGTGTTCGAGAGACTGGCGTGCTCTGCTATGGCTGATTTTGTCGTATCCATGCTCTTCATACTCCTGATGTGTTCGGTTAGTCTGGTGGCGATATTGCGTCTAGTTTTTCCCATGTAACTCTTGCCACAATCACATGGTACTCGATAGACGCCTAATACGCTCAGGTGGCTTTTGTCTTTCGGTGAACGCAGCATTTGCCGTATTTGACCTGGTGGGCGGAAGAACGTTCTTATGTCGTATCTCCTTCGCAAGAGATGCCCGATTTTGTCCGTTATTCCCTTCACGAAAGGTAAGTAGGTCGGAGAACGTTCCACTCCTGTTGGCCGCTTCCGTTCACTTGGCTTGGCCCACCGGCAGCATTGTCGCCAATTATACCCGTTGTCCTCTAGTACCTTCCTTACGTACTCGAGCTCGATATGCAGCGCGCAGTGCATGCCGGGGCCTCGCAGACGCCGCCGCTGCGCACTCGCCCTGATGATGAGCATCGGACATGCTCGAAACCCGGGTCGACGTAATCGATCTCAGCACGTGAGTGTTTTGCCGTTATAGATATTATAATACTAGCTTTTGCCCGCGGCTTCGCCCGCGTAAAATTTACTTGAATATTGAACTATTATCGCAAAGAATATTATCGGCATAAAAAGTATTACATTTCTTAATTTAAGAAATACTCTATCTACGTGTCAATTTTCATCCAAATCTGCTCAACAGTTTAAGCATGATTGAGTAACAAACATCCAAATATCTTCAAAAACTTTCACATTTGAATATTACTTCCAGCCTTATAGTTCAGATTCCCGTGCAAATACGATGATAAATATGCCTTTCCTTAGTCTCTGATAACGTACTTTTCCATTGGTGAAAAAAAAATTATATCAATCAAACACCCGCAGTTTCATTCACGTAGACCCCATTTTCATGCCAATACCGAGATAAAAAATGCCTATGTTACTCGCTGATATTATAAATTTACATGGGTGAAAAAAAAAAAATATAAATCCGAAAAATATCAGAGATAAAAATTATGTTACTCGCTGATAACATAGGTAGCATTCCATTGGTGAAAGAATTTTAAAAATTGGTCGACATCCCCCGGTTTAGTTCTCGTTCCCGGGCAAATACTGGGATGAAAATAGCCTTTATATGTTATTCACTGATAATATAGCTTTTCATTAGTGAATTAATTTTTAACACCATTAAATTCCCGTGATTTCACCGGCATTGTACCCGATCCCGTAGGAATATCAGGATAAAAATAGCTTAAATATGTTACTGGCTTAAAAATAGCTTTCCATTAGTGAAATAATTTTAAAATCGACCTAATTCTCAAGGTTGCTCCAGCCACACCGGGATAAAATATAGCCTGGGATAAAATATAGTTTAAGTTATTCCTTATGTACGCCTGGTAGACTTGATGGTAAAATGTAATCAATATCGGTCCAGCCATTTTGAAGATTACCTGTAACGAATAGCCAGACAGACAAAAAAATTTGGACCGTATTGTGTGAGCATAAATAAAACCTATTATTTTGATAGACAAACAGACGCTTGAAATTGATTTATTTGTAGAGATAGAAAATTGGAATAATATCTTGATTGTAACTTACTGTCTGGTAGCTGCTAGAAATATTACCACGCTTTCATTGTTCGTGGGTGTCGCAAAATACTACTAAGACAAAGATTTACATCGACCTGGACCAATTGGTGATGCCGCCTGGACAACAATGTCGTCCGCCAGGTCATAAAATGTTGCTGGAACCTTTGCAATATATCTACGATGTCAGAAGAGTACCTACATATCGCGTCGATCCCAAGTAATTCGGATAAGCGCAAGATAATGATGATATATCATTGGCTGGGTGTCTTCGACTATATGCGTATTATCCTTTTGGGGCAGCTCAAAATTGTTTCTTAGTGAGTGCTTACCCCAAATAACCGATCGGTATACAAAATTTCACATTCTTAGGCTCAGTATCTTTGGCTATACACTTTCACCCTCTTAGGGGTTGAATTTCCAAAAATTCTTTGTTAGAGCTCGCTTATCCTTGCCAAAAATTTTTTCATAGTGCTTGGTAAGTGAGCACTAAGAAAATCTTGGGGTAATCCAAGAAAGCCGACTGTGTATTAAAATGATCCTTCGTAGACTCAGTGCTTTCGGTTAAACGCTGTTCACCCCCTTAGGGCTAAAATTGCAAAAATCTCTCTTTCCCCAAGAAAAGCAACTTTATACAAAATTCCATGTTTCTAGGCCTAATGATTTCGGCTATATATTTTGCACCCCTTTAGGAGTTGATTTTAATAAAATAATTTCTTAGAGCTCACTTACAACAAAAGAAAGAGAATTGCATAGAAAGTTTTACGTTCCTAGCACTAATAGTTTAGTCTATACGCTTTTCACCCCCTTCAAGGGGTGATTTTCCAAAAGTCCTTTGCTAGTGCTCGTATACCCCAAGAAATAAGACGATGTAAAAAGAAAATACTTTCCCCTATTTCAACCCCTTATCCCTATTTTTCGCGATAAAAAGTAGCCTTATATCCTTTCTCAAACTTTAGTACATATCTGTACCAAATTTTATCAAAATCGGTTAAGTGGTTTCGACGTGAAAGGCTATATGCTTTTCAACCCCTTAAGGGGGTGAATTTCCAAAAATCCTTTGCTAGTGCTCGTGCACCCCAAGAAATACGATGGTGTAAAAAAAATACGTTTCTAGGCCCAGTGGTTTCGGCTGTATCCTTTTTGGTATTTTAGGGGTTGAATTTCATCCCCATGTAAATGGAATTTCCAAAACGCTTGAGCGAATATTTATTTATTTATTATTAGGTGCCTTAATACAAAGATTCGTGGTTCTATCATCGAAAATGACGAATTTTCATACAAAATGTCATCCCCTATTTCAACCACTTATACCCATTTTTTCGCGATAAAAAGTAGCCTATGTCCTTTCTCAAGATTTAGTCCATCTCTTTACCAAATTTCATCAAAATCGGTTTAGACGTGAAAGACTATATGCTTTTCACCCCCTTAAGGGGGTGAATTTCCAAAAATCCTTTGCTAGTGCTCGTGCACCCCAAGAAATATGATGGTGTAAAAAAAAAAATACGTTTCTAGGCCCAGTGGTTTCGGCTGTATGCTTTTTGGTATTTTAGGGGTTGAACTTCATCCCCATGTAAATGAAATTTCCAAAACGCTTGAACAAATATTTATTTATTTATTATCAGGTACCATAATACAAAGATTCGTGGTTCTATCATCGAAAATGACGAATTTCCATACAAAATGTCATCCCCTATTTCAACCCCTTATACCCATTTTTTCGCAATAAAAAGTAGCCTATGTCCTTTCTCAAGCTTTAGTCCATGTCTGTACCAAATTTCATCAAAATCGGTCCAGTGGTTTAGACGTGAAAGCGTAGCAGACAGACAGACAGACAGACAGACAGACAGACAGAGTTACTTTCGTATTTATAATATTAGTAAGGAAGTAAGGATGTATCAATCTCACGATAATTTCAATACTAAAACGTACCTAAATGGTAAATCATTTTGAAGTAAAGATACAAATCGGCTTCGAAAAATACCGATTTGTTTATATATATATTTACGACTCCGTGATATTGTGATATAAACACAAAAAAAAGGAAAAATAAATTATTTATAAGTAGAAATAAAAACGCCTTCAAAAACACTAAGGTATTACCTCCTATAAACTACTGCCTAACTATCTGACTGACAGCCACCGTGGAGAAATCTTGATAAAATATTAATTTAACCCTTCAAACTTATCGATCATTTCAGCTCATATACGTGCACTGTTGGGCATGAGCTCCTATGAGCTCCCGAAGAGGCTCTACAAGAGGAATTGGCCTACGGCACAAAGATTTTTTTTTTTGGCGTGGGTCACTGTCAGCCCACTCCTCGCACCACTCCATCTGGGTCGACAGAGGGGCGTAAGCACGCACACACGCAATCCACCCGAACACCACGTCGCCTTCGTCGTTGGGCTGACCACCGGAGCAGGGTTACTTGTCATCAGTGGTCGGCCCGACGGAATACCCCCTAGTGGGGTACTCTCCCATCGACCGACGTCCCCCCCTCGGGGAGGACGTCGGTCTTTCCTTACGCGGTATAAAGTGTTGTCCTGCGTAGGATTTGAACCCACGATACTGGCACTGTAGGTCGGTATCTTAACCTGGTGGGGGGGCGTCCTACACTGTGTCGTCCGATACGTGGTCGCCACTCAAGAACCTTTCTTCCCCAGCGGTTGTCGGTTCGTCAAGCGATGTGGCCTGCCCATTGCCACTTCAGCGTGCTAATTCTTCGTGTTATGTCGGTTACACCCGTTCTTCTGCGGAATTCCGTATTTCGGATTCTATCTCGCAGAGAAATCCCGAGCATAAGATATAAATAATAAGGTATAAAATACGATATCAACAGGTCTAACCAGCATAGTATGGTAGTTTAATTACCTTCTCACATTGAAGGTGAGCCTAGCTAAGTATTGATACATATACAAATACATACACATAAACAAACTTCTTTTCTTGACAATGATGTGAGAGGCGAGTGTCGTTTCTCGCAGTAAATAAATAGCGTCACTGCAAAAGAATTGAAACTGAAAAAACCTCCATTGCAACAACTATAACGTGATTGAGCTTTTACAATAGCAAAGACATGCAGTGTGCTTACTGCTCGAATCTCGATTCCAATCCTAAATCCAATCGCAGCTCGAATTTGAGCAATTTGGTACTCTTGAAAGCGACACCAGCGCACGATTGGAATCAAATTCAGTGGATTGTTTTTTAAACTAAATGAATTCGACTCTCCTCGATTATGTTGTACACAATGTTGCACAATTTCAAGAAAGCGTCTTTGTGGTGATCGAGTTCGGTAACGTTATTAATTTAAAGTAATCAAATATGGCACATTTGGTGAAAATAACAACGGCAAATGCGAAGAATTCATTCTCGATTTTGTTTAAGAGTACCAAATGTAAGTTTGGTGAGATTGGAATTGAATTGGATTCGAAATTAGAATTGATTTCAAGGGTAGGCACACAGGTGGCTCCCGATACCGGTGTACCCAAAAGGGTAACTCGCCGGGCTGGTCACAGACGTCAAAGATACAGTACCAGTAGTCAACCCCATGGTGATGGGAAAGCACAGCGGGTTATGGGACCGCGCGCCGCCTTTTTGTCGTCCCGTACGGAACGGACGGCGTGTGGGTACACCATAGTCTTCCAAAAGCATAATAGAAAGTCTCTTCTTTTTTATTATAGGTAGGTAAAAAACCTTGTGCCTAAACATGGTACAGAAATGATATACAGAGTGGTATAGCATACAGGTAGGTATAAGTTAATATCTTGAGTTTTCCTTCTCTTGCATAGATGTTATATATGTTATATCCCTTAGTCGTCTTTTACGACATCCACGGGCAAGATAGGGAGTGGTGATTTGTATTCTTCCACCGTCACACGGTCTTGTAAATAAATAAAGAAATAGAAGTATCTCGACAAAATGAAACGTGGTCGACGATTAAATAATTAAATTTTTTATCTTCATTTTTTCTTTTTGGCAATTACCTACCTGCTACATCTAATAGTTATGTAAAATACCGAGATTTAGTTCAGCATGTTAGATTATATAACCTGCTAAAAAGGACTAGCGTGGTCCAAATGGTAGGACGATTGGAATGGTAAGGTAATGCCGTTGCATAAATTTTTCATGTGTATACAAGTTTTTAATAATAGTTATGTTTTATTAGCATATAGTTTACCAATAAGTAAACCATTGTAAAGCAAAATAAATCTTAAATCACTGATATTTTTGTAAGTCCACGGTGACGTTCCTTAGCTGCCGTATTCTCCCATAAGTCCACAATCCTCCCCCTCCTCTCCTATTGGACTGCCTACTGGTACCAATTTCTTGACCTTGGTGGATAGTCCGGCTGGTTACCCTTTCGGGTATTGTCTGTGCTGACGTCCGACAACACGATCGGCCTCTTTGCCTGTGGCGTACTAATTCCCGCTCCGCCCAACCACGACCTCAGCTAGGGCGGTATCAGGCGATATTCGCGACTGCGCTGACCGACGCGCTGTCAGCGATGTGTGTTAGCGTGAAGAATTTCCTCTTTGAAGCGCTCCGCTACCTCTGCCGCGAGTTAGTCATTTCGCACAAAGGAGGGATTGCTTCCAAATGCCTGACGCTATAGACCATCGTCTTAGCGCTGGTCGGCAGGGTCAATGTCTGGACAATCTGTCCGTAACATGCAGTGCGGCAGAAAAACGGCGTACGGCACCATTACCTCCTTTTCGCCAATAGGGCTAATACCTGGTACTGATTCCTTGATTTCCTTAAAACCACACCTCTATCTAACCATTAAACATGAGCTATTGGTCGGATGGATGGATGAATGGCGGTCCTATGCCACCTGTATCCAACGACGCCCAGCAACTTTCACTAGATCACCTGGAAACGTTATGGACCTCAACTGTACGTTTGCAGCGATCATTTCTCCCACGTACGTACAAGCTATGGAATGAACTACCTGCTGCTGTGTTTCCCAAGCGCTATGTCCTTCTTTAAACGAAGTTTAAGAAGAGTATTTCCTTCACGATAGGCAACGGCCTGTTTGTGCCCCTGGTATTGCAAAGGTCCATGTGCGGCAGTATCACTTACCATCAGATGTGCTGCTTGCTAGTTTGCCACCGTTGTCAATAAAATAATAATAAAAAAAAAGTCATCGGTCCTCCTAGTTGGGGAGCATCGTACACTGCGTCGTCCGATACGTGGTCGCTACTCGCAAACCTTTCTTCGCCGGCGGTTTTCGGTTAGTCGAGCAATGTGGCCTGCCTGTTGTCCGTTGCCCAGCGAGCTAATTCTTCGTGCTATGTCGGTTACACCCCTTCTTCTGCGAATTTCTGTGTTGCGGATTATATCTTGCAGAGAAATCCCAAGCATAGCCCGCTCCATAGCAGTGAGCGACGTTGAGCTCGGTTATAAGACATACTTTTAGGGACCACGTTTTCGTTCTCCTAACATCATTTTGTCAAACCTTTATAAAATATAAAGTATTACAAAAATAAAATATGGCTCTCCAAATTCCCGCAAAAAATATTGGAGCTTAATTTCTTTTAGTTATAATGCAGCTAAACTTCTAAACTCCTACATATACTACTACTAAGCTCCTCCACAATAGGAGGGAAAATGACCAAGTACATACAATACGCAAGTCATAAGGATTAATATAGAATTCTATTTAGAGGTTTCCTTCTTTTAATAGATTAGACAGATTGCATATATTTTAGTAAACGAAAAGAACGTGTTTCTGGAAATTTCTTATTCATGTTTGTTATATAAAATGTATAATTTTATGAATCTAGTGCTTAAACTTCACGGATTACAAGTTTTAGATGGCTGGCTCGCCTTGACTCCTAATAGTCGAAATGTCGCAAACTGAATTTAAACTTTAGTTTATAAGCTACCGTAAAATTGTTAGTGTTTTATTGTAGTAGGATTAAAATATTCAAAATTGTATTTAAACAAATTGTCTCTGAAATAGACAAATAGATTCAAAATGGTTAGTGCTTTATTGCATTCACCATCATTGCAGCCCACATACGTTCCAATGTTGGGCTCGGGCCTCCTCCACAATGGGAGGGAATTTGACCTAGTATACCATGCTGGTCAGACATGTTGGTATAGGGTTGCGTTTCGAGTTTTCCTTCTCTTGCACAGATGTTATGTGCATATTATATATCCCTTAGACGTCTTATAAGACATCCACAGGCAAGATAGGGAGTGGTGAATTGTATTCCTACTCCGTCACCACACGGAAAGCATTTATTGCATTATGATTATAATATTCAAAATTGTGTTTAAGCAAATTTACCCAGAAATAGGCCAATAGATTTCAACATCTTCCTTTTTATGTTGGGTATCCTAATCTGACCGCAACTCTCCCAGCGGTTAGGACACATGGTGGTCCATTAATCACACATGACCGTCATCCGTCTTTTGATAGTGCGGGTAGTATGTAACTTCAGTGATAAATAGAACGAATTACCTACGTGGAGAGTTACCAAGGAGATTGTTGCTTCCTAAGCGATGTTTAGACGCTCTTATGGACTGCCAAATTACACGATTTAGCCTTATTATGGATAGTAACTCGTCCACTAATTCAATAGTATTGGGGTTGGTTTGGAAGTCCACTAGATTTAGCAGACTATTAATTTTGTTATGAAGCAAATGCTAATTAATATTAGCAGTCTAAAGATATACACCGAGATTAGATCAAGGTATTTAAGTGATCATAAAAGTTGGTTTGTTCCGCTATTTATATCATTTAGATTTTAGGAACGACACAGCATTTCTTATAACTCAAAAACAAGCAAAAAAAACGTCTATGTACGTCATTATGGTTAAAAAAAATACGTTTCACATCAGTACTAGTATGAACATTTTGGGTGGGCTGGAATCTGGAGCAAGAATTAAGTACGCAGATGGTATAAAATTAGTGAAATATGCAGTTGCTATAGACAACACAGTGTGCACGGCCAGTTTCAGTTGTATTTAATTTAAAAGTCGCTTAAAATTATTCTACTTTTGTCCCAATTACTTGAACGTTGTTCTCAAATTAGTGGTACTCGTCTTCCATCGTACATATTACGAAAATTTTGCCAATAATTAAAACAACAACAGTCTGCCTGACATCAGCCCTCCTTAGAATTGTTGACCAAGTAGCATTGAGTTTGCACTGGTCGATCTAAAGCTCTTCATTCATCATTTCGGCTCATATACGTCCCACTGCTGGGCTCGAGCCTCATGCTGGTCAGACAGGTTGGTATAGGTAAAGCTAAAGCTCTTAGTTCTCTTTTATTATCCCTACGATCAATGTAATGGTTGGTAGTAGATTATTAATAGGCACAAACATCATTTATTTTAAAACTGGTGACGAACTAATAATACAGTTCAGCACATCTTTTTATTAGCGGATACCATCACTCCAAGAGAAGAAAACACTCGCAATATAATCCTATACCAAACTGTTTCAACACTTATGACATAGAAACCCGTGCTCAGGAGTGAGATTATCATCATCATCATAGCTCATATATGTCCCACTGCGGGGCTCGAGTATCCTCCACAAAAACAGGGCAGTTGACCTACTACAGACACGCGGGTCGGACGTGTTGGTATAGGATTTTATATCGAGTTTTCCTTCTCTTGTATAGATGTTATATGCGCATTACGTCCTTTGCTCGCCTTTTACGATACCCACGGGTAAGACAAGAGAGTAGTGAATTGTATTCTTACTCCGTCAGAGATTAAGAGAAAAATAAATAAGGTCACACAAGATATAGAGATTTTTGAAAAGTTATTTTAGAAAATAATATCCAACCAATTTAAAATCTCGTCTCAACACAAAGATCCATCCAAACTGTCTGATTTCAATACTCCTATTAATAATTTATTAAAAGCAATTGGCAGACGAAAACGTGGGTTAGTCTACGCACAATAAAAAAGCAGTTGATCTATTTCCGTCTAATAACAAATTGATGAGTTTCTGTTTACATGACATCATTGATTTGTTTATTGCAGTTTTGTTTATGGTTCTAACACGTGATCGTATCTCAGCCGTAATGCGGAACGCAAATGTACGAACGGCGTTTTTTCTATACAATATGAAATAACACTTGAATGGACTTGGAACAATTTGTGTTGTAATTTTTTGTATATTATTTTTCCGTTCTTGACATAATAAGCTATCTATCAAATTAAAGGCATCACCATTCGCCTGCCCGAATCCCATCAGCCCCGGATCTTCTTTCTTTTTTGGAAACGCGTCAAATATTGCCGTCTGCCGGTGTTAATCAAGCAACATTATCCATATTGTCTATTTCTCTTCGAGTCTTTTATTCTGCGAACAAATATATATCTCGTTATATTTAACCTGATACGCGTTTTGATTTTTGCTTACTAAGATCGCGCCCTTGACGAGATCGAACAATTTATTTAATTCCTGAGCCATTGAGGATCGCGTCTTGCAAATTGGATGGTGTACTTGTCTATGGCGTCCCGGAAGTTGACGGAAGAGATGTGCGTTCCGCCTCAAGTCCCCCTAGATGTGAGATTGATTCCCATATAGAGTGAGTTTCTGAATTAGATTCTATGTGCATGTACTATACCTTAATAGGTAGGTACAGTGTATTAATATATACAGCAAATGTTTAAAATGTATTGCTCTTAAATTTAAAAATGAAACTGTTTGTTGGTAGAGTACGGCCAGCTCGGCATCTCGCATCTGGGAAGCTATTTGACATCAAAATCTCTAATTGATAATCATTGACAATCTAATTTTACTTTTAATTTCATTAACGTAACATTCACGGGTAATTTTAGAGATTATTCGTAGCCATCACGTAACATTTGATTTGATTTTTGATTGCTCAACGTTTCATTTGATTTTAAATGCCTAACGCTTTATTTGATTTTTGATTGCCCAACGTTTGATTTGATTTTTGATTGCCCAACGCTTTATTTGATTTTTAATTGCCCAACGTTTGATTTAATTTTTGATTGCTCGACGTTTGATTTGATTTTCGAGTGCTCAATGACTATTAATTTCTGTAGCGGGTAGATTATTATCAATATCTGTAATAACGATGAGTTGTTGGACGTCACGCATCTTAATCCGCCCGTGACCATGATCGCTGTAAAGCTTTCAAACGTTGGGCAATCAAAAATCAAATACAAACTATAAAATTCGCTTGGTTTAAATAAAATACTTTAGCGATTGCATTTTGCTTAGCGTTAATCATTGCAACTGCTTCTATAATTTACTATCAAAGTTAGTATTTGTCTGTGTAACAAATTATCAAACAAAACATCTGCACCGTTTCAAGATGGAGATTTATATGTTTATTTAAATTTAGAAAACTCTAAAGAGCAACGGGTTTACTTAACATCAATCGTTAGGCTAAGATAATATTTACGTTAAAAACTTCGTCTTTCCTTTGCGAGTGTATTATACCGAAAGTTAGTAACTAACAAGGTAAGCCAAATTATTGAAATACGCACACAATTAGGTCACCAATTAGATGAAGTTTGTTTTGTACATAATCTGTACTGGGTTTATCCCAGTATGTACAAGATAATAAAAAAGACGAAATGAAAAATCAATACAAAAACATCATTATTTATGTTATGGTATTCATGGCAATCTGTGCTGTCGGGCCGACCACTGAGGACAAGGAACTCGGCACTGGTGGTCGGCCCAACGACAAAGGCGACGTGGGTACGGGTGGGTTATGGGCACGCGCGTCGTCCTTTTGTCGCCCCGGACGGAATGGACGGCGTGTGCGCTTACAATAGCCCACCCATAAAAAAAATGGCAATCTGTATGACGACGCCCGCCGAGGAGTCATTGCCCGTTGGGCAGTCCGGCTGGAGAGTCCTCGGTACGGTGTCAGGACCGTCGAGGCCTTCCGGCCGGTGCTGATGGAGTGGTTGGAGCGGACGCACGGGGTGCTTTCCTTCCGACTTGTGCAGGTGCTGACGGGGCACGGGTGTTTTGGGAAGTACCTGCACAAGATTGTCAGGAGGGAGAGCACACCGTCCTGCCACTACTGCAGTTGCGACGAGGACACGGCGCAGCACACGCTCGAGGAGTGTACTGCGTGGGAAAGGGAGCGCCGTGAACTCGTCGCGATTATCGGTGCCGACCTGGCGCTGCCGACCATCGCCAGGGAGATGCTCGACAGCGTCAGGAACTGGGACGCGGTCGCCGCCTTCTGTGAGGCCGTAATCTCACGGAAGGAGGCGGCGGATCGTGTGCGAGTAGAGCTCCTATTCGGCGACACGTTCCGCCGCCGGCGACTGGGGCGGCGCAGGCGCGAGTATCTGCGCCTAATGCCGCCCTAGCCGAGGCCGCGGGTGATCGGACCGGGGAATTGTCCATCACCCGCAGAGAGGCTGACCGCGCGATGGCGACCGACGTCCCAGTACGTCGAGACGTGAGGTTACCCGAAAGGGTATTCCGTCGGGCCGACCACTGATGACAAGTCACATCTGCTCCGGTGGTCGGCCCAACAAATAACGAGGTGACGTGGGTACGGGTGGGTTATGGGCCCGCGCGCCGTCCTTTCATCACCCCGGACGGACAGGACCGCGCGTGCGCTTACCATAGCCCACCCAAATAAAAAAAAAAAAAAAAAAAAAAAAAAAAAAAAATCTGTATGGTGACGGAGTGAGAATACAATTCATTACCCTCTGACTTAACTCAATAAATTGTTAATAAATATAAATTACCAAGATAAATTTGAAAAAAGGTATTTAATTCTTTGAAGGTTTATTGTAACGCATTATCTAGGGGATTATTGTTACTGGTGTGCGCGCGGATTGTAAAAAATGTTAACTAGCTAACTTAAGGGTGTCGGTTTATCGTGACGGTTTGCACGCGCATCATAATTATTTACTCTCATCGTTTTTCCCTAACGCGCCAAAAAAAGGATAAATAAGGATAATAAAAAAAAAGTCACCACATTGAAAAATATCAGTAAGTTTATGTATAAATATTGCTATTGGCTTACATTAGACCGTCTAAATTAAGTAAAACCTTTCGAAATAAATTCTTATAAATGAGGATTAATTTTCTAAAGTCCCAAATACCCCGAGGAATAACAATGACTTAGGAAAATATCGACCCGCGCTGCCTCAGTCAACCGAATGAAAAAGGTCAACAGGCCTTGGGTTTAATCGCACAACTATTTATCAAAACATTTAAAAGTAATAAATAATTTATTCAATCATATACTCGTAACTGTAGCAGTTAATATTGTAATTAGAGATACATACTTAAAAATATTAGTTGTAGATTTGGCATTTATTGATTTGTATCATCATCACAGCTCATATATGTCCCACTGCTGGGCTCAATCCTCCTCCAGAATAAGAGAGAAATTGAGCTACTATACTACGCTGGTCAGACGTGTTGCTACAGGGTTTGAATTCGAGTTTTCCTTCTCTTACATATTATATGAATTCGAGTTTTCCTTCTCTTACATATTATATGAATTCGAGTTTTCCTTCTCTTGCGTATTATATCCCTTAGTCGTTTTATTCGCCACCCACGGACAAGATAGGGAGTGGTGAATTGTATTCTTTCTCCGTCACCACACGGATAATCAAGTTTAGCCAAACGTAAAACCTAAATTAACTAAAAAAATAGGGCAATTATTAATTTAATCAGTCAAATTTTGTTCTTGCCCACTTTTGAACCTGTAGAAACAATACTTATAATTTTCCCTAAGGGCTGAAAGTACGACCTAAAACGGGCACTCTAGCTTGCGTAGCTTCAAACACTTAAAAAAATATTTATACGTTTTATATGTACGTAAGTTTGGGAATGAAAAAATTCAGGCCTATAGGGATTGAATAAGTGCGCCTAATGCCGCTCTAGGAGAGGCTGCGGGTGACCCGACCGGGGATTTAGTCCGGCACCCACGGAGAGGTTAGTCTCGCGACGGCGACCGGCGTCCCGGGACGTCGAATGGAAAGGGTACTCCCTCGGAGTATTCCGTCTGGTGGACCATTGAAGTCAAAGAACTCTGCACCGGTGGTCGGCCGAACGACGAAGGCGACGTACTATATGGGTGGGTTATGGGGCCGCGCGCCGCCCCTCTGTCGCTCCTGACAGAGCCGGGCGGCAGGTGCGGTGACCGTAGCCCATCCCAAAAAAAAAGGGAATGAACAAGTGAATAAGTGAAGGTAGTTCGATAAATCGCCTTTTTTCCATAACTCACTGTTATAAAAATATAAATATTTGTTGTTTTGGCAGATTGACAGTGCTAATGTCAAACTGACATGAAGTGTTGCGTTCCGTACCCATACTCAGCAATTTACATTGTCTTTGTCATTTCTGTTTCTTGTATTGTTTCATGTTTTGTTTTTTTAACATGTATAGCCAGAGGCTGGTGGGTGGTGCAGTAATGATAACTGCATCTTTACATAAGGGTTGCAAGTTAACTCTCTCAGCATAACCTTATTTATACGTTTACCTTACCTTTATTTATTTTTATTTTATTTTTACACAGTATTTTTTTATATCTATTTAGTCTTATTTATAGTATAATGGTATTATTATCCGACACTGATTATTCGTTTCATTCTGCCAATAGTTCCTCTATTTCGTCCTCTGATGACAGCTTTTCCTCCGCTACTGAGTGCCTTGCTGACGTTGTACGTCAACTATTTAATCGACCGATTAATCGTTTATTAAATGTCTGTCACTTAAACGCTCAAAGCATTCCTAGTCATCATAGTGATCTATTTGATGTCTTTAATGGGGCTAATGTACACGCTATCCTAATTTCCGAAAGCTGGCTTAAACCCCATTTACCATCTACACTGTATCCTCTCCCCGGCTTCATCTTGGTCCGGAATGACCGTGTTGATCGCAGGGGTGGAGGCGTAGCCATCTATCTACGTAGTGACTTCACGTACAAAATCATTGCTTCATCTCCAGCCCATCCTTTTGCATCCATCGAATTTCTTTTTCTTGAAGTCTGGATCCAAGGAGTCAAAGTGGTCATGGGTGTGGTTTACTGTCCCCCTGCTGCTGATTATTTCACTGACTTTGAATCGGTTTTAGAATCTCTGGGGTCTGACTATGCACATCACATCATAATGGGTGATTTTAACACCGACTTATTATCCTCCTGTTCTCTCGGTGCCCGTAAACTCCAACACATTGTCCAATCCACAAATCTTCACGTGCTGCCTCTCCAAGCCACTCATCACAACCATCAGGGAGACGACACATGGCTTGATTTAATCCTCACTTCCTCCCTTTCCCGTGTCTCCTCTCATGGCCAATATCCTGCTCCTGGGTTTTCCCTCCATGACCTTATTTTTATCTCCTACATCCTTAAGCCCCCCAAGCCCGTGACTAAGACTTTGCATCTGCGTTGTTTTATGGGAATGAACGTCGAGAATTGCGTGCCCAGGCCTCGGCCACCGACTGGCAACCGCTACTGGAGGCTGATAAAGTCGACGACAAAGTTGAGCTCCTTAACCACGTCATTATCAAACTTTACGATGTCCACGCCCCAGTAAAAAAAGTCAAGTTGAAGCACGCCCCCGCGCCCTGGATGTCTGAAAAGATTCGTGAGTCTATGAGACGTCGTGACGTGGCTTTTCGTAGATTTAAGAAGCTACGCTCCGAATCCAACTGTTTTTAAAGCCGCTAGGAATCGGTGCAACCAAATGATACGCAACGCTAAACGCCGGCATATCTCAAACACCATCTCCTCTTCCTCTGCTCCAGAAGTCTGGAAATTCCTCGAGACCCTTGGCATAGGTAAGCGACGAACAGTTGATTTACCTAACTGCATTACGCTTGACGGTCTTAATAAATTTTTCAAAACCCCAGTCGCTCTAGGCGATGACATCAAGTGCCAAACGGTAAAGTACATTACCAACTTACCACATCTCGACATTAATCCCTTTTCTTTTTCTCCGGTAGCATCCGATGAGGTTAGAAAGATATTCGTTTCCATCAAATCTAAGGCTGTTGGTTGTGATGAAATCAGCCGTCGCATGGTCATGACTATTCTCGATCAAGTCTTACTGCCTATCACACATATTCTTAACTTCTCCCTTCACTCTGGCACATTTCCTACGTTATGGCGTAGGGCGTATGTCATTCCCTTACCTAAAATACCTAGTCCTTCTCTTCCTAAACACTATCGTCCAATTTCTATCTTACCTTTCCTATCTAAAGTGCTCGAGGCCTGTGCTCATAAACAATTATCCCAATTTATTTACGCCAATAATATTTTAAGCCCATTGCAGTCTGGATTCAGACCTGGACACAGCACAGTCTCAGCACTCCTCAAAGTGACTGGCGATGTGAGGGCTGGTGTGGAGGATACCAGGGTCACTGTGTTGGTCCTGGTAGACTTTTCCAATGCTTTTAACGTAGTCAGTCATGACTTATTGTTGTCTCTCCTATCCCATCTCAAGATCTCATCGGATGCTCTGGAATGGTTTTCATCCTATCTTCAGGGTCGTCAACAGTCCATTCGTGTCGACGACACGCTGTCTGATTGGTGCGATTTGGACTCTGGCGTCCCTCAAGGCGGAATACTTTCTCCTCTTCTTTTTTCTCTATTTATTAACTTCATTACCTCTAACCTTCAGTGTGCGTATCATTTGTATGCCGACGACCTGCAATTATATTCCCACGCCAAGTTAAACGATCTCCACTCAGCAATTGCTTCTATTAATAGCGATCTAGCGGCTATAAGCGCTTGGGCGGCGAGGTTTGGCATGGCAGTCAATGCAGATAAGTGCCAATGCATTATAATCGGCAGTCCCCGCATTATCAGCAGAGTCAACGCACAGAATTTGCCAGCAATTACTTATAACGGTATCGTGATACCTTATAGTAATCACGTAAAGAATCTTGGCCTTTTCTTAGACTCTACGATGGAGTGGCAAACGCAGGTTACTAACATATCCAAGAAAGTCACAGGAATACTCCGTTCACTATACCGGCTGAAAAACTTTCTCCCAGTCACGACTAAAACATCACTG
The DNA here is from genome assembly GCA_032191425.1 of Lymantria dispar. Taxonomy (NCBI): domain Eukaryota; kingdom Metazoa; phylum Arthropoda; class Insecta; order Lepidoptera; family Erebidae; genus Lymantria; species Lymantria dispar. Next base: position 8,296,451 of record CM063460.1, on the reverse strand, counting down.
GTTCAAACCTTAGTTCTTCCTATCATCGATTATGCTGATGTGTGCTACCTCGACCTGAATGCAGATCTGCTCAATAAGCTGGACCGACTCCTCAACAATTGCATTCGATTCGTTTTTAACCTACGTAAATTCGATCATGTAACCACATTTCGCTCTCGCCTCAATTGGTTACCGATTAGGCAAAGACGTAGCCTGAGGACTCTTTCTCTGCTCTACTCTATTCTTAACTCTCCTAACGCGCCTTCCTACTTAAAATTGAACTTTCAATTTTTTTGCTCCACCCATGACCGTGCTCTTCGTTCCTCCAATAATCTTCTTCTTCACTGTCCCTCTCACTCTTCTAGTCTGGTGCACTCCTCCTTTGGGATCCAGGCCATTCTTCTCTGGAATGCATTGCCTCTGGACATCAGAATGGCTACCAGTCGCGACGTTTTTAAGGCCATGGTCAAACGATTATACTTGAATTTTCTGGCGGAGTCGACACATCTGTGACAGCTCACATCCACTCATTCAAATATCATTATCATTATTTATGTATGTATGTATATGTATTTATATATATTTATAGAGTATATATGTATTATGTAATAGTAATTATATATAATTGATTTACTACGCGACATCGTTAACCACCTTGTATTGCACCTGCCTGACATTATTTCTGCTCCACCCTAGGTCGGCTGGTAGAGAATGCCTATGGCATTAAGTTCGCCTTGTGCGTTTGTTTGTGCAAAAGTTATAAATAAATAAATAGTAATCTGCCGTCAATTTTTTTTTTACGTTTTTAGTTATGAGTATATATTAGCCGGCAGCCCAACTTTCTGAGTGAGTTTGCTTCTGGCATGGTAATATTATCTATTGATCTATTAGATGACTATATTGTGCTTCTGGTGTGTTTTAGGGATGCCTTTAGTATCACTGACCCTCATTGTACGCATTCACACTCCCTACACTTTCTTCGCGGTAGGCAGCGGCCTTGGAAAGTTCCATGAGCGGCAGCAACATTTACCATCAGGTGGACTGTTTGCTCGTTTGCCACTGTTTGCACAAGAAAAAAAACAGTGGTAAATTGTATTCTTACTCGGACATCACACGGGTAATGCCATCTATACCAATAAATAAAATTGGAGTGTCTGTTTGTAATGTGAAAATAATAGGCTTTTTTCATGCTCACACGGTTCTTTGTGTCGTACAATTCTTTAATTTTTTTTTTTTTTATTTTGCCGGGTATCATTAGCGAGTAAGAATACAAATCTCTCCACTTTCTTACCTGTGGGTGTCGTAAAAGCCACCTTTTTTAGGAGTGCCCCATGGTAACGGCACCCGCCGGTCGGCTCCGTCCGGAGCGATGAAGGAGCGGCGCGCGGCCCCATGACCTCCCCGTGGTACGTCACCTTCGTCGTGGGGCCGACCACCGCTGCAAAGTGCCTTGTCTTCAGTGGTCGACCCGACGGAGTCGTAAAAGGCGCCTAAGGAATTATTGTAACTCGAAATAAAACCCTATTCCAACACGTTTGCCAGCGCGGTATAGTAAGTCAATTTCCCTCCCATAGCGGAGGAGACTCGAGCTGAGCAGTGGGACTTATATGAGCGGTGATGATGATGATAATGATTTTTTTAATTTTGCCGCCCCTGACGTAAGAGCACGGTGCGGTTCCATAACCCACCGTGTTCCCACCCGCTGGCTATTGGCCGACCTCTGGTTCCGAATTCTTTATCGTCCGTGGCCAGTTGTCCCAGTACTGGGTAGGGATTATAGACGCTTTCAAAAAAATATTTCAAGTAAAGTTTCGGCCCTACGGGACATACGACACTGAAACGTGGTCCCTAAATGTAGACCTTAGAAAAAGCTCAAAGTTGCTCAACGTGCTATGGGCAGTATTTCTCTACGTAATAAAATCCGGAATATGGAAATCCGTAGAAGAACGGGTGTAACCGACATAGCCCACAGAATTAGTGCGTCGAAATGGCAATGGGTAGCCATTCCACATCGCTCGTCGAACTGACAACCGTTGGGTGAAAAAGGTTCTCGAGTGACGCCCACGAACCGGACGACGCAACGTAGGACGACTCCTTACTAGGTGCACTGACGATATCTTAAAAGTCACAGGGAACCGTTGGATGCAAGTGACCCAGGATTGTTCCGAGAGACATTCTCGCGGGGAGACCTATGTCCAGCAGTGGACATCTATAGTCTGATGGATGAATGGATAGATGGCTGGAAAGTTTCAGATGTTTAGATATTTGAATGTTTGTTTATCAAGCGTAAACTGTTGAACATGAAATTTTGCGCGTGAATTAAATAAAGTTTACTAAATTAACACAGGATATTTTTTATTCTGTTAATATGTTTCCTTTGCCGTATGGCGGATTAAGAATACAATTCACCGTCATAGGGTGTCGTAAAAGACGACTATGGGATATGATCTGCACTTAATATCGATGCAAGAAAAGGCAAACTTGACATGAAATCCTATGCTAATACACCTGACCAGCGTAGTATAGTAGCTCAATATCAGTCCCATAGTGGAGGAGGCCCGAGCCCAAGAGGGGGACATATATGGGCTGAGCTGAATAAATGAACGTGTTACCTTAGCATAATACTTTACCTTTAATTACTCAATCAAGCATTTTGGTAAACGGATTTGGATAAAATTTATATTATAAAGTTAGGTAGTTAACCTTTCGCGAGCGAAGCCGTGGGCACGAGCTAGTATTTAAACAAAGAATTACATCGAAAAATTACAGATCTATTGTGGGCTCGAACTCTAGAACCCCGTACGGCGATCCATTATTTGACCTTCTAAGCTATCATTACTATTTAAACCCATTATATTTTTTAAAACCTTCAAAATATCACTTTATTAGCTAAAAGTAAGCTAAAGATTTAAAGTAAAATCATGGAGATTTTGGTTTACGCCTTTGTGGCAAATGCATTTTATAATATGCATTGGTATATTCTATTATATTCAATAAATGCTATTTTCTACTTCTACCCATTTATTCGTAAAAGGAATTTCTATAATCAAAGACGATAATAAATTAATATCTAAACTTACCTTTAAAAAAATCGCGAAGAGACTGATTAGTCTACAACAAAGCGCATAGGTGTTTCGAACGTGGCTGCTTTCAAGAGCACTACAGCTTAACTGAAAGATGCTGGGAAACTAGCTTGTATCAAAATATTCGCGCAAGCGCTCTATGAAAATGATTTAAGGGTGCATTTCTTGAATACGTTTTTGATGAAATAAAAGTTTTTTTTGGGATTTCCTCACATTTCACTTGTTTTTTCAAAAAAATTAGCATTCATTTGCGGGATTGATATGAATGAATGATGATAAAATTTGCAATAAAGCTATATTTAAATCCTATCTCACAGTTGTCTGCCATATCAGATTTTTTTGCGTCTTTTATATTTAAATAAAATATATTGTGCGCATATTCATCAATACTTTAATAGTTTGATATTTATAAATATAATAATAATAAGAACTAACCATCGAATATGATTAAATTTTATTTGCATATAAAATTTATGAAAAATATTTTCTACATAAACTAAAATTACTGTGAGAAATAACAATGATCCTTGGCTTTACTTCAGGTTTGTTTAGACACGCGAATATGTTCACGTTAAATACATAATTAAGTTAATAATTTAATATATTTTAATATATATAATATATGTTAATCTAAAGGTGTACTTACAGCTGAGCCAGTAAGTTGTGATTTATCTCTCAAACAGTATTAAAGTTTCTGATGCTGATGATTGAAATTGATATCTAAGGTAATCACTAATACACGTGTTCGATGTTTGGTTTATATCTACACTATGGCATTTATACGAGCTATGATTATAATATAAATACCTAAATCTTTAGACAATTCTGATGTGTTAAACTTGTTTTGTTTAATTTATTTTAAATATACCTCAGTTCATGGATGCATAAAGGTTAAATAAAGGTGAGTATACTTATGAAGCTAAAAACTTATTCTTAATAATAATATGAACTCACTTCATAGCAGTACCAAGTTTTTAGATTTATCTTAGCCATCTTATTTTTATTTATACAGAAATAATGCGATTAATGTTGCATTTATCGAAGTCCAGGTATTTTTTTCCTTACATTTTGAACACACATGTTAAGATACCATTCCAAATAGTTCTGTATATGCACTAGGACTTTATTATAATTGTATATTTAAAAAAAATGCCAGGAAAAAATAGTGGCCGTCTGTAAAGTCGGTTTACGGGCCATAATTTTACGTTATAACTGCATAAGAAAACATTGATGAAAGATTGCACACTTTTATGAATTGCATTGAATTATTATCACTGAATTATCATTATTTTATATATTAATTAGCTGGCCCAACCCAGACGTTGTTTTGTTCAAATAAAAACATTAAAGTTTCTAATTAACAAATGAAAAATGATGGGGGTTGATCGTAGAAGGGTGAAAATGTAGGATTGTATGTATTTTTGAATGATGTATCATAGAAAAATAAAAAGAAAAAAGTTTGTCTAAAAATAAAAAATAATTAAGGAGTGGACCACCCTTAACATTTAGGGGGATGAAAAATAGATGACCGATTCGCAAACCTACCCGATATACACACGAAATTCCATGAGAATCGGTCGAGCCATTTCGGAGTAGTTTAATTACAAACACCGACACGAGAACTTTATATGTATATTAGATTTGAAAAAAAAACATTTTTTTTTTTCGAATAATTAACAGTTATTTGCATACTTTAATTAAAAGTATTTTACTTAAATTATACAGATTAGGGGCCATCCATTAAACTAAATAAAAATGGACAACCTTGCTGCTCAACATTCCAAAGGTGACTTCCGTAGCTTTTGGCAAGCTACGAATAAATTAAATGTGCAGCCCGGTCTTCCCGTGAATGTCGATGAACAAACTGATAAAGATTGCTAACATGTTCAAGAGTCAATTCTTATTGAAATCTCCATTGAGCCGGGCGGTTCAGGTGCTCAATGTTGATATATACAGTATGACTAGTAAAAGATTGTACATATTGAAGGAAACGATAGATAATGGCCACATGTAACTAATAAAAGTGTAAAAAGAAGATAATATTAATCAACTACATAGTAAACATCAACAATATTAGTATTGCAAGACTTCCAAAAATATTGTCACCCTACTGGCGATGCACCGATACCGATATCGAGTAACAGTTTTGTTAGCACTGTTGTCAAGATTTTGGATATTTATTACTAGAATTACTTAAACTAGGTGTAAGAATAATGTCATAAAACACTAAAATTATTTGCAGATTCATAGCTCTTACCAATCCTGAGATAAAGTGATTTATTTCTAATCAAAATAATAGGTTTGCCAGCGTACGTTGCCCTCTGTCTGCGGCCGGCGCCGAAAAAAAAACCTACTGGGTCGAGTCGCATAGGTAGAATATTTACTTAAAATGTAGTTCAATGCGCGAACTGTTTAGTACCTACAATTGCTGACGTACATTGCCCTATCCCATGTGTCCATAACTAAATATTTTTATAAGATAATTAGTTCAAAATTTAAGTACCAATTTTTTTTATATATTCGGTATCAGAATGGAGTACTGAATACCCTCCTTCAATATGTACAATCTTTTACCAGTCATCCTGTATAGTAAAGTAGTAGGGACTAGTTTTCTCGCGAGTGATGTCGAAAAAGCAATAAAGCTGATATCAAAAGGTAAATCTCCTGGACACGACGGACTAAGCATTGAGCACCTGCACTATGCTGGACCTCATATATATAGAACTCTGGCCTTGTTCTATTCGCTATGCGTGAGTCACTTCTACTTGCCATATGAGTTTATGAAAACAATAGTAGTACCTATAGTTAAAAATAAAACGTGCAATCTAACTGATAAAACAAATTATAGGCCTATTTCACTCGCTACGATTATAGCTAAGGTATTTGACGGTCTGCTTAACACACAGTTAAACAAACACGTTAAACTTCACGATAATCAGTTCGGGTTTCGTCCTCGGCTATCTACAGAGAGTGCTATACTGTGTTTAAAGCATACCGTCAAATATTATACTGATCGTAAAACACCTGTATTCGCATGCTTCCTTGACTTGTCAAAGGCGTATGGTCTGGTGTCATATGACCGTCTGTGGGACAAACTTGGGAGTATAGAACTGCCGCCGGAGCTCGTCAGCGTGTTCTGTTATTGGTATGCGAACCAGTCCAACTGTGTTCGATGGGGGAATGCAATGTCTGACATGTATCAGCTTGAATGTGGTGTGAGGCAGGGCAGGCTTACTTCACCAACTTTGTTCAACTTGTACATTAACGATCGGTGCGCTTAGCAGTCAACATCTCGGCTGTCACATTGATGGGGTATGTGTCAACAATCTAAGTTACGCGGACGACATGGTGCTGCTGAGCGCTTCGGTTTGCGGCTTAAGAAGGTTCGAATGGTTGGTTCGAATATGTGAGCAATACGCATGTGGCCATGGATTCGTATATAATGTGACTAAAAGTCAATTAATGGTCTTTAAGACTAGGAGTGCTAAATGTCCCCAGAGCATACCTCCGGTTCTGCTAAATGGATTTCCTCTCCAGAGAGTCGACCAATTCAAATACTTGGGACATGTGGTCACGGCTGGTCTCAGAGACAATGAAGACATAGAAAGTGAGCGGAGGGCTTTGTCTATACGAGCGAACATGATAGCCCGCAGGTTTGCAAGGGCTTCTAGGAGTATGAAGCTGACACTCTTCAGGGCGTTCTGTACGTCCCTGTATACTTGCAGCTTGTGGGCTAATTACACAGAAAAAAGCTACAATGCCATCCGCGTACAATACAACAACGCGTTTAGGGCTGTGATGGGGCTGCCCCGGTTTTGCAGTGCCTCGGGTATGTTCGCGTAGGCGCGCGCTGATTGTTTTCATACAACCATGCGCAAGCGGGCGGCTTCCCTAGTGCGCAGGGTACGGGCCAGTTCCAACACTGTGCTGATAATGATCGCCAACCGACTGGACTGTCACATTGTCAGACATTGTTGTAACAGACATCTGGCGGTACCAGTTCCACAAAGAATAATGATATAAAATGGAATGCTTTTAATTTTAATTAATCTAATTGTGTATAAAATAATTATGTATTGATTTTCGTATAGGATGTGTTATTGAAAATAATTTAATTGCATGAATGAAATTGTTTTTGAGTTAAATTCTATTATTGTATTAATTTTATTACTGTGATTATTATTCTTATGACATTTATTATTATTATGAGTATTTATGTTGCTTGAAATAAAATGATTATTATTATTATTATTAATCATGTAGGCTTGAAAATGTTTGACAAAACTCATGAAATATCACAAGGGGGAGGAGGGGTGTATTAAGATATCACGTGTATTTATTATTTCGTCAAACGCGCTATTTTTAAACCGATGGATAAGATATCTAGACATTTTTATCATGGTCCTTAATTTCAGAATAAAATAAGGTTATACTTTATACCTGTATTTAAAGTTAATACTCTAAAAATTTTAAGATTTTTTTGTAGGTACTGAAAATACACGTGATGTTTTTTAGTTTAAAATCTCACCACGTTGATACGTGATACCAAGGGGGTGGGAGGGTTAAAAATGCTCAAAAAAAGATCACGTGATTAATGGACGGCCCCTTAATTAGAAGTAGCAATATCACAAGCCGAACGCTTAGGCTGATCGTGCCTCTTTATCGCTTTTAACGTGCTCTCTGGCTTGTACGCTCGGCCCATGTAGAAAATGACCCAAGCTTTTTCGTTCGTGCAACCAGCGTTCATCGATTCATAAGACGTTATAACGTCAAAAAAAGGCTTTTACGTACATAATATTAGTTTCAAAGTCTTCTGAATATTAACGTCTCGGTATTACGAAATATTTTTTCTAATAAATCATTTGTCTTTAAACAATGAAGAACTTTATTCAAAGTGCAAAAAAATTAATTGCTTTTCAGAATATTTTTCTCACTTCATATCAGTACCAAGTTTGACGATTTATGTTAGCAATGTTAGTTGTATTTATTTTTAGCTTATGAAATGCGTTGGTATTTTTACACGATTATACAATTATAATCAGGATGATCTTTTTTTTTGGGGTGGGTTACTGTCGGCGCTCTCCTCGCATCACTCCATCCAGGGCGACAGAGGGGCGTAAGCACGCACACCCGTAACCCACCCGTGACACGTCGCCTTCGTCGTTGGGCCGACCACCGGAGCAAGGTGACTTGACGTCAGTGGTTGGCGCGACGGAATACCCCTTAAGGAGTACCCTCCCATCGACCGACGTCCCCCCTTAGGGAGGACGTCGGTTTTCCTTGCGCGGTCTGCCCCTCGGCGGGTGACGGACTAAATCCCCGGTCCAGTCACCCGCGGCCTCAGCTAGAGCGACATCAGGTGCAGGTAATCGCGCCTGCGCCGCCCCAGTCGCCGGCGGCGGTTCACGTCGTCAAGGAGACGCTCCTCGCGCACGCGCTCCGCTGCCTCCTTCCGCGAGACTACTGCCTCGCAGAAGGCTGCAACCACGTCCCAGTTCCTGACGCTGTTAAGCATCGCCCTGGCGATGGTCGTCAGCGTCAGGTTGGCACCGATGATTGCGACGAGTTCACGATGCTGCTCTGCCCAAGCGGCACAAACCTCGAGCGTTTACTGCGCCGTGTCCTCGTCATAATCAGGATGATGACATATGATGAAGGTATAACAAAAATCACACTAATTTTAATAAATAATTGTAGCCAAAAACAACATACTTTATTTGAGAAAATCCACTGTTGAACGCAGGTCTCCCCTACATATGAAGGGATAGTGCTATGCTTAGTTTGATCACCTAACCTAACCTGCACGGTTAGACTTTGCCTTTCGATAAACATAAAGTAGGTGACAGAAACGGAATAAGAGATTACTACCAATCTACCGACTGTGCTAAGCAACCTTAAGGCTTATCCAAGTACTGCCTTAAAGGCAATCTGCAATTATAATAGAAGCAGTTTCGAAATAGCGCTACTTACTTGTCCCACATGCACCCATCTTTGACGTAAGGCTTAATGCTCCAAGTCAAATTGTGACCTAGAAATATAGTTTTAATTGGTATACAGGAACTTGCAGCGGAAGTCAGGCTTAATTCTCTGTTAGCCCAGTAGAAGCTTATACCTAAAGAAATATATGGTGTAAGAAGTTCTATATGGTGGTAGTTACGAATAGTACCAACCTTTACACTACTCGTGGATGTCATACAAGGCGACTAAAAGTTTTTCAGGTTGGTACAGGGTTTTATTTCAAGTTATCCTTCTCTTGCATAATTTTATATGCGTATTATATCCCTTAGTCGTCTTTTACGATATCCACGGGCAAGATAAGGTAGTGGTGATTTGTATTCTTACTCCGTCACCACACGGCAAATGGACGTATAGTACGTTTCATCTAGACAAAAGCAATATATCCAAGGCATAGATAAAATTATTGACAACATCTACATTAAGGCGAACAAAACCATAGCGGGTTCGTATATAAATCTAATTATCTTCTACCTGATGGAAGGAATTTGAACTTAAAACAGGGGGACAATTAAGACGTTTTTCAAACGAATTGGATAACATTACTTAGTAATGCACGCGCTTATTATTAATTAAACTGACATAGCACTATCACGCGATCGTTAACCCAACATACATATTTGATGTGCCTTCAATCGCATCAGTGAAACCACCCGTTAAATAAGATTAAATACAATATGCAGGCATATAGAACAGTGTATACAAAATTACAGATTAATGTTCCGTGTGTTAGAAGGTTATTCAGTCAACGGAATACTCCGTGATCAATCGTTATTTATAGGCGTCGATAAAACGTTGAAGCTATACTAAGTATGTTGCTTTAATATGTTTCTGCTTTTTGAATTCTAAATACATAGTTATGCTTATTGTAAATACCTGGGCGGCTGGGTGTCGATTAGCGATTTTTTTTTATTTTTTATGTAGTTTCAGGTAGCGATACGAAACTGCACATATGCAAAGTAATTTACCTCAAAAATTTATCAGACTTTTTTTGTATTATTAGTTTAATTTGATATTTTTTTATTTTGTAAAATTGTTTTTTGCAGAAAATATACGGTTTTGTGAAAGAAAAACATATGTAATTCTTTATCTAATATAGAACATTTAACCCAAATACTTAGACGTTTCCGAGACCTCTATAGAAATAAATAAAATTGAACTGTCTGTTTGTAATGTGAAAATAGTGGGATTGTTTCTTGCTTACATGGTTATTTGCATGATGCATAGCAAATTGTAGTGATTTCACCCGCGTAGTTCCGGGATCAATCAAATGTAGTCTAGTTTATAGTTAATAGACCACCTGGGAGCTTACTTGGCATTAAAATGTTATCAATATCGGTTCAGGCCTATTGAAGATTATCCGGAATAAATAGACAGACCGCCGGACAAACAAAAAAAGAATTGACCTGGTTAGGGAAGGGTAGTCTTAAACCTCATCACGTATCACCAAGAGGGAGGGGGGGTTAAAATGCTAAATAAAATCACGTGATTAATGGACGGCCCCTTACTGGACGTGAAACATAGCTTAGTCCACCCCTGACAATAAATGCTAAAAAGCGTTCATAACATCGCCGCGTCGGACAAATAATAATCAAATACAAATATAATGAATCCCATACAATAAATTCCATATTGATAGATTCTTCTTCTATTCAACTAATATACGTCCCACAGCCAGGGATGGTCAAAACAAGTGCCGGTCAAAATCCGAACGCGTTGGCATATCATTTAATTTTAACCTTTGATTGTATTATATCATTGTCAACCTGTTCTTATCCCAATTACTTGGGGTCCACACAATATTTACTACGCTTTCATCGTAAATATTGCAAAAGTTATAGCCAATAGTTTTATGACCGGCCGCCTGTTGGGATTTATGAATCACCCTTAGGGATGCAAACGATACATCGATGTTTTAAAACATCGATGTTTGCCATCGATGTTCACTATTGTGGAACATCGATGTATCATGTTATTTCAAACGATGTTTTGACATCGATGTTTTGCCTGCATGATTTAAAATGTATGGTACTTTTAGCAGTGCCTGCGTAACCGTTTAGTTGCTCTGTTTTTAAATAACTAAAAAAAAACTCATCTCGCAAATGTTGGTTGGTGCTTTATGTAAAAATCGTGCTTTCATGAAATTGATTATAAGTTAGCTCTTAGTATTTAACTATTAAAAAAAAGCTCATCGCAATCCCACAAGGATCTTTAAAAACATCGATGTTTCGATACATCGATTTTCTTAGTTTCGATATATGTTTCCCTAATCGTCTTTAGCATCCGTATGAATTTAATTGTTGACCAAACTTGGCTCACGATAAAGTTCTTACTAGTATTTTACGACACCCACGAGCAATGAACGTTTGGTAGTATTCGTAACCGCTACCACACAGATGGTTTTCTGTCTGGTTTGGTTCTCATGTTATCTGAAATTTCGACCTTTTCTTCTCATACAGTGTTGTTATCTGCTTCCTTTAATCGATTTTTACCTTCACCCTCGGGAAAGGTAGAAATACCGAATATTATATAGTTTCTCCATCACCACATGGTTAATTACTCACATTAATTTTACGTTCGTTTTCGTATGGTGACGGAGTACATCTTGCCTGTGGGGTTAATAAAAGACGACAAAGGGATTTAATACACAAATAACATCTATGCAAGAGAAGGAAAACTTGAAATAGAACTCTATACCAACCAGTGCTATTAGATTTACGCCTAGGCCCGTGAGGCCCGGGCCTAGGGCGGCATAATTTGAGGGGCGGCAAAATTTGCGAAATCAGACAGTTTCAGCACATTGAAAAACGGCGAGATTCAACACCGTGAGTGGTTAATTTATTCAGAAACTAAAGCTTCTGCATTTTGTGTTTCATGCTTATTATTTGGTAGCTATAAAAATATTGGATCAAAATTAATAAAAAAATTCTAATATTAAGGGCGGCGCGATAAACTGGGCCTAGAGCTGAAATTATGATGAAACGTAAAGAGTTAATACAGTTTACTCAAACGTATTACGCCCATTAAATCCTAAATTTATTTACATACAAAGACTTCAACAAAGTTTTGTTATTGAATTATTATCAGGCGCTTATTATTTTCATAAAACGGTATGTATGTGTGTACATAGTTTTAAAAATTATAATATTTCATCTCTTTTAAGCATAGCTTCTATTTTGTATTGCTCCTTCTTCTTCTTCTTAGTCGTGGCACTCTTGGCAGAGCGGTCGTGGTCGTTATTAATGGGGTTGTGAAGTGACCCGTTTTATTATGCCTTCCTCTCTAGTTGATGGCAGTTTGGAGCAATGATATAGAGGGTTGCCAATGGCTGACTTCACTTGGTCCGTCCACCGCATTGGCGACCTGCCGCGTGGTCTAGTTCCCTCGACCCGGCCCTGTACCACCAGATGCTCAATACACGTTTCGTCGCGCCGGGACACGTGACCAAAGAAACCGAGCATACGTTGCCGGACAATGAAGGACAAACGCCGCTTGATGCCGAGTTCTCTTAGAATGGAAACATTTGTCCTGAACGCCGTCCATGAAATGCCGAGCATTTTCCTCCAGCACCACATTTCCAGAGCGTCCACCTTTTTCCTCTCATTTTCTCTAAGAGTCCAAGTCTGTGCTGCATACAAAAATATGGGAAATATGAGTGCATAAACTAGCCTGATTTTAGTGCTTTTAGTTACGTGCGTTTTGTATTGCTACTTTTTAGAATTTAATATTTATAGATTTGCATTGCCTGGAAAGCTTCTAAGAAATTATATTTTCTTTTAAACCTAAACTTGTATGTATAACTTGATGGTTAAATTTACCTTGGTGTCAGAGCAGGCAGCACACCTGATGGTAAGTATTAACTGCCATTCATAGACTAACTATAATACTAGGAACATAGATAGGTTAGTTCGGCTATTTAGCAGTTAGGTTGCCTACCACAAATGTTTAGACCTCCAACACTCTCGCTCTTTGAACTAAGTGGAATCGGAATTTGCTACTACCTAAATATCGATTTTCCGCAAGAGTACGGTGCTTTCCCGGGCGAGCCGACTATTTACAGACAGAAAAGTATCAGTAGCATGGCTGCAACAGTAGAAGAGAATGTCTCAATATCTTTTTCATTATTCTTATTCGTCTTTCTCTTCAGGCGACCTAGCTCAAACATTGGACTTCGATTGACAGGCTCCTATATTGATGGGTATAAACAAGAGATTATTGACTTTAACCACATTGACCTCGATAAACTTATTAATTCTTTTATCTTAGTTTTTTATCGCCAACGAATAAATATGTTGGGAAGAACCTTACAAATGTATAATTAAATGAGACAAATTACACCCAGACTAAGCACAATCATTTGTAAATCGCATGCAGAATTGTTCAGTATGGGAATCAAACCTACGACACTCTGATAGATCCGTTCTTAGACTACTTCTACATACCCAGGTACGTTTAGTATAGTCCCATTGCAGAGCTTGAGCCTCCACGATAGAAAGGAAATTTACTTAATACACACTGGTCAGGCGATTGGTATAGGATTTTATTTCAAGTTTTCTCTCTCTGGCATTTATACCATTTCCAAATTTTATCACCAACTCGGTGATCTTTTACCACAAGGCAAAATAGTGGATGATGAAATGTATTTATACTCCCTCATTACACGGAAAATATAGAATACTAGCAACCCACCCTCGCTTCACTTCGGTTATAGGTTATAGTCGTTTTACCCGCGTAGTTCCTGTTCCCGTGGGAATACCGAGATGAAATATAGCCTAGTTTACGCCCTGATATTATAGCTTTCCATTGGTGAAAGAATTTTTGAAATCGGTCCAGCCGTTTTGAAGATTACCCGGAACAAACAGACAGACAGACAGACAAAAATTTTTTAATTGCTATTTTAGGCATAGGTATCGTGCAAATAACCATGTGAGCATGAAAAAAGCCTATTATGTTGACATTACAAACAGACACGCCAATTTTATTTATTGGTATAGATTATGTTTGTTCAATTTCATCTCGACCAAAGTCCTTGTATGCTTACTGAATTGAAGGGGCCTAATATCTAAAGTACACAATCTATATTATTATCCTCATCTTTGGCTTCATAAAATCTATACCAATAAATAAATTTGGAGTGTCTGTTTGTAATGTCAAAATAATAGGCTTTTTTCGTGCTCACACGGTTATTTGCACGACACCTATGCCTAAAATACAGATTAAAAAATTTTGTCTGTCTGTCTGTTTGTTCCGGGTAATCTTCAAAACGGCTGGACCGATTTCAAAAATTCTTTCACCAATGGAAAGCTATAATATCAGGGAGTAGCCTAGACTATATTTTATCCCGGTATTCCTGCGGGAACGGGAACTACGCGGGTAAAACGACTAAAACCGAAGCGAAGCGATGGCGGGTTGCTAGTTATCTATATTATACGTATTTTCTTTTCGAGATATTTGTAGGCAAATTGTATTTTATTTTTTAAACCTCCTTTCTTTAAATAAACGGAAGTGTAAATATAAAGGAAAGAGCAAAAAAGTAAGTTCGTAGGCTACTTAACAGAGCATGGCTTTTCTTTTTAAAAAGGATGTCCCCAAATAGAAATTTAAATAGTCGGGACGCGGGAACGAGAACTTCAGCTGCCATCTTGGAAAACGCGTTTCATTTGCTCTTAAATTTTTAAACGAGCAATTCTAATATTATTCTATATATATTTTCAGAATGCCGCAAACGGCTTTAACGGTTTTCAGAAAATTTAGCATACTAGAGGTTTCGGGGCCAAAAAATCGATCTAGCTAGGTTTTATTTATAGAAAATGTTGTTTTGTCGGTGTTTTTAGCTAATCAATACAATGACATAAAATGACAATAGAATATAAATTTAGCCGTCGCTGTCAAGAGTGAGATAAGCTCAGTTGGGCAGTTGTACATTCGCGTTCAAACAGCGTGAGATCGAATCTCGGTGTTATTATTAAAAAACACATTTTTTTATTTTTGATATTTTTTCATTATTTCATCATTTTTAGTTTGTTATTAATATATATCTATATCTATACCAATAAATAAAATTGGAGTGTCTGTTTGTAATGTCAAAATAATAGGCCCTTTTCATGCTCACACGGTTATTTGCACTATACATAAGCCTAAAAATCACTTTATATTTTTTTATCTGTATGTCTGTCTGTCTGTCTGTCGGTCTGTCTGTCGGTCTGTCTATTTGTTCCGGGTAATCTTCAAAACGGCTGGACCGATTTCAAAAATTCTTTCACCAATGGAAAGCTACAATATCAGGGAGTAAACTAGGCTATATTTTATCCCGGTATTCCCACGGGAACGGCAACTACGCGGGTAAGGCGACTGAAACCGAAGCGAAGTGAGGACGGGTTGCTAGTAGGACATAAAATTGCCTAAAAATATTATTCGAAACTTTTTGCCAATTTAAGAGCTATGTTATTCATCGCAGCCCGCATACGTCCCAGTGTTGGGCTCGGGCCTCCTCCACTATTGAAAGGAATTTGACCTACTATAACATGCTGGTCAGGCATGTTAGTATAGGGTTTCATTTCCAGCTTGCCTTCCCTTACACAGATGTTATGTGAATATTATATCCCATAGTCGTCTTTTACGACATCCACGGGCAAGGTAGTGGTGAATTGTATTCTTACTCCGTCACCACACGGAAGAGCTATTTTATTACATTACTAGCAACCCGCCCTCGCTTCGCTTCGGTTTCAGTCACTTAAACCCGCGTAGTTCCCGTTCCTGTGGGAATACCGGGATAAAATATAGCCTATGTTACTCCCTGATATTATAGTGAAAGAATTTTTGAAATCAGTTCGGTGGTTTAAGCGTGAAAGCGTTACAAACAAACAAACAAACATCCTTACTTTCGCATTTATAATATTAGTATGGATTACATTACTCATCTTAGTCCACATAACTTAACTAACCTGCAATAACCTTAACCTGCAATATGCTGAGTAGGAGTCGTTTTGTTACGAGCTGTTATGTATTTATTTAAATAGAATGTAATTCATGCTTTTCTGCGTCAATTTAGCTCGTGACAATAAATAATTTTTCATTTCATTTCATTTCATTTCATTTTCATTTCATTTCACATAAATCCCACTATTGGGTCGAGCCCTCCCTCCACAATAGGAAAGAAATTGACCTACTATAGTCTATACCGCGCTGGTCAAATGTATTCACATTTTATTTCGAGTATTCCTTCCCTTACACATCCCACTATTAGACTCAGGCTACTCCATTTAGGGAGGGAAATGGCCTACCGCGCTGGTCATACGTGTTGCTATAAGGTTTCATTTTGAGTTTTCCTTTTCTTTTATCGATGTTATTTGTATGTTTTATATTACTTAGTCGTCTTTTACGGCACGATCGGACAAAAGAGAGGGTGGTGAATTCTTACTCCACCACCACACGGAGAATTGAATAGTTTAAAATATTAATAATAATGTTTTATTATTATTTAACTAGCAACCCGCCCTCGCTTCGCTTCGGTTTCAGTCGTCTTTCCTGCGTAGTGCCCGTTCCCGTGGGAATACCGGGATAAAATATAGCCTAGTTTACTCCCTGATATTATAGCCTTCCATTGGTGAAAGAATTTTTGAAATCGGTCTAGCCGTTTTGAAGATTACCCGGAACAAACAGACAGACAAAAAAAATATAAAGTGTATTTTAGCTATACATATGTATAGTGCAAATAACCGTGTCAGCATGAAAAAAACCCAATATTTTGACATTACAAACAGACACTCCAATTTTATTTATTGGTATAGAATACCAACATGTTGTTCTCTTGGTTCAATCAATAAGTAGATACATACGTATACATATTAGAATAAGTTAGTTCCGCAGATCTCCACTGCACTATGGCATCTACATGATCACGGTCCTTATTAAAATGTACCTTATGCTAAGTGTACAAAATATAAAATAGAATGCAAGGCACTTTTATGGTGCCACAGATTAGTCATTTCATTCGTTCTGCTTATTCGAATACATTCGGTCGTTTACCCGTACAACCGTACGACGCAATGCGCAGGGCACGCCGAACGAGCAAAAAGAGTGACCGGTTGACTGACTGGCGGGGAAGCGAGAGCGAATCGAGTAAGAAGTCGTACAATTGCCGGCCGTTGCCAACTTGCTTGTCGCGCGCGTTTATTCTCATTCTAGTGTCGACCGGTAGGACGGGTTTACATACAATTTTACTCCGCTAAAATATTTTTTTATAATTAATAATGGAGTTTATTGGCAAGAAATACAAGATGGTCTCTTCAGAGAACTTCGACGAATTCATGAAGACCATCGGTAAGTTTATACAAACAGTAATATTCGAGAAAAAAAATCAATGTCGAGTGCCGGTCGACCGGCTTGTGTATTCTAATTCCCTAAATTCTTGCTTGATCATTTTGTGAACTGCGAGAAACGAAAATATTGAAGAGAGTTTGGATCCTTATTTCGTCTACATTCACATCTGGTTCATTTACTTGATTTTTCTCGAATATCTGCTGTGTATTCAATGTTTTATTTTTAATTGTATAATATGATTTCTTTCCCGGACGGTATTTTAATTCTTTTAAACTATTATTTTAAATATAGGGTATATTTTTTTCTGAAAACAATACGTAAACTCTGCAAGTTACTAATAATTAATCACCTATCAGATACCTACATCTGAATTCTTTTGTATAAACCATTCACTTTCGTAAGTGAAATTTTTAGAAGAATAACAATTTTCTTGTCTCATATCGTTCGGTTGCCTTACTAGGTAGGTAACCTACTTACAAGTAAATTAATCACAGACTGAAATTTTCTTGAAACCGACATACATTGTTTTTTTTTATATTCAATTATTCCATTGTTGGGTGTTATTTAATTATTTTATTTGTGTGGTAACAATGTTAAATAGGTATTCCTTGTTTTTGTAACTTTCAATATACCCTACACTAAAACCTTTTCTAGATAGAACGCCCAACATGGTGACAAGTTAGGAACCTACTTAAAAATTACCAACCTATCGGGTACATAGATATTTTCCTATAGTATAGTTCTAGTATTATTATTGTAAGGGAGTAAGAATACAATTCATCGTCCTCTTTCTTGGTCGTAAATGTCGTAATATCGACTAAGGGATTATAGGTGCAAAAGGAGGAAAACTTTTAATAAAATTCTTCAACAATCCAGCAGCCGACCAGCACGGCACGTCAATTTCTTTCTTATTGTGAAGGAGGCTCGAGCCCAGCAGTGGGCCGGTATAAGCTGTGATGTTGATAGTCCTATGGTGTAGGTACCTCAATCCTATTGCATAATGAAACATTTTTCCACGTATAATGCTAAAATAAGTTTTATTAGTAAAAAAAATTCTTTTCACACTAATTTGATGGGATCACGCGTCACGCCATTCGAAGGAAAAATATTTATAACCACAAACTAAAATTGAATAGGGCGTTATTCAATTACTCTCTACTTAATTATAAAGAAGACTAAATACGTGAGATTAACGGTTATTTAATTTCGGCCCGTACGGCAAGACTGCTCGAAGTTTTTTTTTTTTTTGTGATGTGTAGTATTTAGTCGTTAGCCGCAGATGGCTCTCAACCCGGTAGTTCGATGTTGGCAGTTATAAAAAATATATAAGCACGGATTATGTTCGAGGCAAGTTTCTCGTATAGTTACTCTCTGATAAGTTTTTATTGCACTTTTCACCTAAATTCTAGAAATATCTATAAATTTTTAACAAATTTTGTGTGTAGGTATTTATCTATCTACCTACTTACATAGAAATTATTAAAATTCACAGTAGCTGCTATTTAGTGTTCTTAAGTAGTAAATTGTTTTATTTTAAAGCCAGGTGATCGGAATTTGACATAAATTAGATAAACTATAGCTTTACTTTATTAGGAGACTGCCAAAAATCTTATGTCGTGGCAGGCATTTACAGAAGAAGCTTAATGCCAATTTCTGTCGGGTTTCTTTATGGCATGGGCTGCTTTAGTCTAGACCTTATTGACATAAAAGAAATTAGGGCCCAATAAGAAAGTAAAAAGAAGTTAAATAATATCAAAAAATCTTTAAAAAAAAAATGTAAATTAGATATTCTAGACGTTTCCATTCTTTACTATTAACATTATAGATACAACAAATTAAGCTTAACATTATAGATACAATGTAAGGAAACACATCAAACAGCCAGGCCCCTCGTCAGAGGGAGCTGGGCACGGGTGCCTTGTGCCCTTCTGATAAAAGCGATACTACTAGCGTAGATAATTGGAATTAATTTTCAGAGACCAGTCTATTCAAAAATGATCTTTATATATTTAACTAGCAACCCGCCCTTGCTTCGCTTAGGTTTCGGTCGCCTTACCCGCGTAATTCCCGTTCTGGTGGCAATACCGGGATACAATATAGCCTAAGTTACTCCTTATATAGAAAGCTACCTGGTAGTAAAATATCATCAACATCCGTTCAACCATTTTGAAGATTACCCAAAACAAACGTACAACAATTTTAAATCCGATTTTCAGGCATAGGTATCGTGCAACTAATCGTATCAGCATGAAAATATTATTACCATTGCTTTGACATTACTTTGACTTTAACAAACAGACACTTCAATTTTATTTATTTGTATAGAAGACTAGCAACCCGCCCTCGCTTCGCTTCGGTTGCTGTCGCCTTAACCGCGGCGTAGTTCCCGTTCCCGTGGGAATACCGGGATAAAATATAGTCTATGTTACTCCCTGATATTATAGCTTTCCATTGGTGAAAGAATTTTTTAAATCGGTTCGGTGGTTTAAGCGTGTAAGCGTAACAAACAAACAAACATCCTTCCTTTCGCATTTATAATATTAGTAAGGACGTACAGGAATTGTAAGTATAAGGTTACCCTTGTGAGTCACCAACTTACCACTGCCATCCAAAATGATAATGATATTTTTTATCGCTAAATAAATAGGCGCGTATATTTTTTCTGTATGACGAACTAAATATAAGTGGTCTACGCCTACTTTTAACATAGATATCGCAAAAATTAACTCATCAAAATCATAGTCAGTTCAGCTAATATACTCCCCACTGATTCTCTACTGGCATTGATGTTATCTGCTTACGTCTTTTAGCCACTGGAAAAGAAAAAGTGGGGACACATTGTACTGTAATTCGG
The DNA here is from genome assembly GCA_032191425.1 of Lymantria dispar. Lineage (NCBI taxonomy): Eukaryota > Metazoa > Arthropoda > Insecta > Lepidoptera > Erebidae > Lymantria > Lymantria dispar. The sequence goes on along the minus strand of CM063460.1, from coordinate 8,276,198 downwards.
TGACTAGGCAGATTTGCTTCCGACATCATGACTCTATTTCTATATATCATCATCATCATTGCAGCTCACAAACGTCCAACTGTTGGGCTCGGGCCTCCTCCTCATGGGAAGGGAATTTGACCTACTATACCATTCTGGTCAGACATGTTGGTATAGGGTTTTATTTCGAGTGTTCCTTCTCTTGGACAGATGTTATGTGCATATTATATCCCTTAGTGGTCTTTTACGACATCCACGGGTAAGATAGGACATGGTGAATTTTATTCTTACTCCGTCACCACACGGAACTCTATATGTATAACCTACTCAATTTCTTACATGGTTTACAATACCATCTTAAAATGTGGTAGGGTTCTTAACCTTTCAAAATTTACCTTCGTTTATTTCCTTCCCCATCATCTTTATTTGTTACAAGTGCTTTGGAGGCAAAAGATTGGCGATGTTATATGCTTACCCTTATTCCGACTCGTGCATGCTTAGTCCAAATGAAATTGCCAGTAATGAGGCTAGCCATTTTCATGACTCACATCGCGTGATAGCATGGTGGGCGATAAATAAAATAATTAACAGCCTTTCAAAGGGTAGGTATTATCATTCACGGGCAAGAAAATAATAATCAACAAAAGAACGACTCCAACCGACTCATGGATGCCATTGTCAGAAATGGATCAATGGGCAAATTGAAATGGGACCACACGAAACGAAAAAAAGTATCATCATTTGGGGTTAAAGTTCTAACCTAACCTAACCCAACCTAATAAAATACTATCTTTTATTAGATTTAATACAAAATTAAACACTAGTCACTCAATACATTTTATGAAATATTTTTAGACCAATAGTAGTTTTATCTGATAACTCAGTTGCTAAATGTTCGTTTTGTAATCATTTATCAAATGTAAATATAAGTGTTGATCATTTGGCAAAGTGAAACATTTGTAATATGATCAGTAGTAAAATGATCAATAGGAGAATCCATTGTTTTGCCAAACGTTGTTTGTCAAGTGTAATTTTGCCAAATGACTTTTGGTCAAACAGCCGGACCCCTTCCGTACCATTATCTATAAAAATCGCGTTTGTTGTATCGGATCCCCCCTTAAATACTTATTTTATTTTGTTTTTAGTATTTGTTGTTATAGCGGCAACAGAAATACATATTTGGGAAAAATTTAACTGTCTAGCTATAGCGATTCTTAAGATACAGCCTGGTGACAGACAGACGGATGGACAGACAGCGAATTCTTAGTAATAGGGTCCCATTTTTGGCCTTTAGGTACGGAACCCTAAAAATGGACGGCAAATTGTAACTTAGGTAATAACATAGAACAAAGCAGTGTTGTCCTCCTCAAACTATATTAATTATCAGCATTTATACAAGCGATAATTTCTCATAATTACTTCAAAGACTCCCATATATCTCGGTACTTGTCCACAAACAACAGGACCACAGATAATTCCACTCATTTACTTACTATAAAACTGATATAAACCTACGTCATAAAATTTTACGATGCGATAAAAGAATAAATAAACACATTCAGTTAAAAATTCTTATCAATTGCAACAAATATGCCTTAAAAATGTAATAAAGAAAACATACAATGTTCTCTTGTCATCATTTTCATCATCATTTCAGCCTATCGCAGTCCACTGCTGGACGTAGGCCACCCTCATGTTGCGCCACAATGTGTCGTCCTGTGCCGCCTGCATCCAACGACGCCCAGCAACTTTCACCAGGTTGTCGGTCCACTTAGTGGGGGGCGTCCTACACTGCGTCGTCCGATACGTAGTCGCCACTCGAGAACCTTTCTTCCCCAGCGGTTATCGGTTCGTCGACCGATGTGGCCTGCCCATTGCCACTACAGTGTGCTAATTCTTCGTGCTATGTCGGTTACGCCCGTTGCTCTGCGGATTTATTTTTATGTTCTCTTGTATGAATAATTAATTCGACATCATCATCATCGCTGTCATCGCTCTCATTTACTTGGGGTCAATACAATATGTACGCCTTTTCCATATACATATTTTAAGTTATGCCCTTAGAATAATGTCTAGAGACATAGTTCGTTCACGGACAATTTAAGCCTTTTATTCGAATAATTTGTGTGGTTACGGAGTAAGAATATATTTCACCACCCTCTCTTACCCGCGAATAACGTAAAAGACGACCAAGTGATTAAATGTACATATAACATCTATGTAAGAGAAGGAAAACTTGAAATGAAAACCCTATACCAACACGTCTAAAATAGCGTAAATTCCGCTCCTATTGTGGAGGAGGCTCGAGCCCAACAGTGAGACGTATATGAGCTAAAATCTTCATCATTCTAATAATTTACAATTAAGTACTCCAAAAATGAAAAATGTGCAAATTATGACAATAGTTATTCCATTTAGACCTTGGACTCTTACCTCGGACTTTGACTTTATTCCACTCGGAAACGTGCCAACACCTATTTACATTATACTAACATCGATAACGCCACAAAGTCTCTTGTCGCATATTATCTAACCTAAACTAAATAAAAAATGTCTAAGCTGTTATTTTCAATAATGAATTTTAGTGCCAACAGTATTTAAGTCGTAAGCAATTGGATGTAGGCGGCGGTACAGAGTCGCGCTATACCTGCAACTAACTTTGAACAACAATGACGCGCTGGTTAATCTATACCAATAAATAAAATTGGAGTGTCTGTTTGTAATGTCAAAATAATAGGCTTTTTTCATGCTCACACGGTTATTTGCACGACACCTATGCTTAAAATAGCAATTAAAAAATTTTTGTCTGTCTGTTTGTTCCGGGTAATCTTCAAAACGGCTGGACCGATTTCAAAAATTCTTTCACCAATGTAAAGCTATAATATCAGGGCGTAAACTAGGCTATATTTTATCCCGGTATTCCCACGGGAACGGGAACTACGCGGGTAAAACGACTATAACCGAAGCGAAGCGAGGGCGGGTTGCTAGTAAATTAATATTTATTCTCATATTTTTTTTGTCATTAGTTTGCTAATTGAACTTAGTGGAGCTCCTATTGTGTAGGATATTCTGTATATCCATATCGGGCATAGAAACTATAGAATGCTTTATCTTCTTCACAGTCAATTCCTGTCCTAATACGGTGCCAGAACTTTATGTTTCAAATTGACCCAGTATATCACATTGTTCTCTATTTGAGTTTTTCTTCTTGCTCTGATTACCATTTAGTACGTTAGTTATGAAAAACAAAAGATTATTAGTGACATTTTCTCAAATGGAATGCATAGTTGATATATTGATTAATGTACCGACTTACGGTGGCCAGTGTTGGGAGTTGGATTCCTGCGCAACATACTTCGCACAATCTATAAATTATTGTTCAGTTTGGATGTAATTTATGTCCGTTATGGCCTTTGCAATACAATGTTTAATTTCTTTAAAAAATAGTCATATGCGTCATAAATTTAAACGAATAGTTATATTTTTCAGTCTGACTGTATTGACATTTGTATAATCCATGAGTTGTCTACAATGGAAATAATGCTATGATTAACATGTTTATTTAGTATTTCAGCTACCTATACTAACGATAAATTCAAAGTATCATAACGAATTAACGAAACTGCATTAAGATGAAACTGTACTTGTATTCCGTTTGGTAACGGAGTAAGCATACAGTTAATGCCCTATGTTGCCCCTAAAAGATTACATCCAAGAGATGAAAAATTTATAAAACCCTAATATCTACCCGCCTTAGTTGATATAATAGCGTAATGTACATAGTAGGTTAATTTCTCTCCCACCTTGGAGGAGGCTCAAGCCCAGGATTGGGTTAGGTTAGGTTACGTATGTAAGCCGAGATAAAAAAGATCAAGAAGACTGTATTTATTTCAGGACAGTAATACAATTTGGTCTAAGCACTAGCCTCTCGTTTAGAATGTCATGTGTTCGTTCTCTACGTTCCCCTGAATTCTTTTGCGGTCCATAAATAATTGTTCTTACTCTGGGTACAACTTGTAACTTTGGGAAAATCTCCACGATAAAAGGAATTATTATTAGTGGGGTGTCACCTAAAAAGTTATTCTCACAGCATATAATAATATAATCTTACAAAACTTAAATATTATTTTCTATAACCAAATCTTAAGTATATAAACTAAACAAAACGATTATTCTTTCAAGATAACCTCTAGATACCTACATTGAAATATTTAGATCAAAAAGTACTAATAATTGGTACGTGTTAATTAAATTTGCAATAGCTATCACATCATATCTGTAGTATTATACACTTAGTAACTAAATGATTCTGTCGGAGATATACATATACTTAACTGTATTTTACGTAAGTTTTAAGTCGCCTTGTCCCAATTTTAAATCCCCAATATCGTCTAAAAGGTTACGATATCCAACTGGAGTTAACGGGACCTCGGGTTCAATACCCGAAACCGCAATTAGGCAAACGCAAAAAATCGTGGGAACATGAAAAAAAAATCCTATTATTTGGATATTACAAGCGGACATTTAAATTTTATTTATTTGTATAGATTCACAGCTCAATCTTCAATTGAAAACTATTTCAGAAAGAAATCCAATTTGTTAATTTTATGTCCGTAACTCCGTATTCTCTTACGAAAATTTTACAAAATCTATATGATACATCTTAATAGGTGGTACCTAAAATGTAGTTTTTAAAAATAGACTCCCACATAATTGCATACATGGTAACTGGTACCAAGTTTGCCGACAGTTGATACTAAGCTAAAAATAATATCTTAGGAGACATTTAAAACGCTGCGGTCAATATTACGTTACATATTTTATTGTGGGCATTACACCTCAACTAGATACTTAAATATTAAAAGGTAAAAAAAATCGTCTTCGACTTTTATATTTATATACTAGCTTTTGCCCGCGACTTCTTCCGTGTAGAAGTCATAATATGTGGCAGAGGCAATCACAGATAACGGTGTAGTGTATTCAGGGTTCTACAGGCCCAACGTGTTGCTCTTGATGGCAAGTTGGTGTAGAAAATCTTGATTGCCTGCACCTTAGGGAGGTTGATTCGATCAGACCAACTTTTTCTAGCTGACGACCGTAGCCTTTCTAAGCTTGTGGCCCGTTGTCATTAAGCGCTCACTGGCGGAGAGGTGCTCTTGGTGGTGTATTTAAATGTCGTCAACTCATTTAATAGTTTATCAATCTGGTATATCAGGCAGGCGCTGTTATCAAGGGGTGCTTCTATACTTAAGCGCCTCATTCTAGATTATTTAAAGCGGGCGGCACATTGGTCGCTGCGTGAAGCGGCCAGAGGACTTTGTGCTAACGCTTATTTTATTTTGCTCCCCCCAGCTGTGGTAGTTCGTGCGGGTGATTGTATGGTATATTAGCTGAGACTGGACTTACTGCAGTTTGGACTTAATTTAAATATGCATTACCTTTGGCCATACTTGGTATCGAGGTGGTGATTCAATAAATTCATAAAATTAATTCAATTCAATAAAATCAATTCATAAAATATTTGGGCTTAGTGTACTAAGCCCAAATATTTTATCTGGTTAAAATCTGGATAAAATATTTGGGCTCAGAGTACTAAGCCCAAATATTTTATCTGGTCCTCGATCAGTGGAACCGAATTAACCCAAAATGCTCCGTGCGATGGTGCCAAAATGCTCCGGGAGTATTTCTATGACTTTGCTCTCTGTCCGTCCGTCTGTACCTCACCAGGCTGCATCTCAAGAACCGCGATAGCTAGACAGTTGAATTTTTTACAAACTATGTATTTCTGTTGCCGCTATAACAACTAACGCGATTTTTTTTTTGTCCTATTTTGCTCGATATTGATAATGGCAGCAGGTAGGCACTTGAAATATTTACAAAATACTCAGTTGTATTTTTAATAATAAATAAGAAATATAAAATAAATATTTAACGGGGTCTCTCATACAAAACCGTCATTTTGCCTAATTTTGCTCGATATCAGGTAACAGGTGAAGGTTAGAATATAAAATTTCTGTGTACCAACTGTTGTTTACCTAGTCAATGGTAGGGAACCCTTCGTGCGCGAGTCCCACTCACACTTGAGCGATTTTTATTAGTTATTCTACAAATTATGAATTTTGCGTTACACCCTCTACTGAGAAACCTCACAAACATATGAGTGACAGTCGCAAATTAGACTTAGTTTACCTTCCTACCTATATTATCTACCCAGCAAAAATTTGCCGATCACATAAAAAATTGTCTGGCGTTGGATTGAACCCGTGACACTGGCATGGTAAGTTGTTATCTTAACCACTATGCTATCAGTGCAGTTAATTAATCATTGAGGTGGTATGAATTTATTACTTGTGTATTAGAGTGAAAAATATCAAAGCATAATTTATCCCCTATTTTACACCATTAAAAAGGATATATCCTCTGCGGGGTGGATTTTCAGAATAAATTTCGTTTATAATGAATCTTTTTACATTGATTTTCAATGAAGTATGTTGTGTACTAAGCTGTATAAGTTACTAAAGTTTTTTATCTATCCCACGGGAACTCTTTAATTTTCCGGGATTAAAAATATCCTAAATGTTGCCCGGGGATGTAAGGTACCACTACGCAAAATTTCATTTAAATCGGTCCAATAACTTCGGAGATTAGCTCGTACAAACAGATAAACAGACAGATTAACAGACAAACAGACAGAGAAACAAAAAATTGAAAACAATCTGGATGTGTTCTATTTCACTTCTAACACCCCTCTGACTCGGTTTTTGGCGTTTTTTTTTCAATGTACAGAATTTCGACCTCTACTATTTTATTATATGTATAGATTGGTGAATTGTTGATGTATACTTGTGTCCTTCTGAGATAAAAGACTAGTATCATCATCATCATCATTTCAGCCTATCGCCGTCCACTTCTGGACGTAAGCCTCCTTCATCCAACGACTTTCACTAGGTCGTCGGTCCACCTAGTGGAGGGGCGTCCTACACTGCATCGTCGAATACGTGGTCGCCACTCGACCTTTCTTCCCCAGCGGTTGTCTTTCTTTCAAGATATCATTAGTCCACCTAGTAGGGTGTCGTCTTATGCTGCGTCATCCGTCGCCACTCAAGAAACTTTCTTGCCCAGCGGTTGTCGGTTCGACGAGCGATATGGCCTGCCCATTCCTAATTCTTCGCGCTATATCAATTACCCCCGTTCTTCTATAGATTTCCGTATTCCAGATGTAAATCGTAGAGAAATACGGAGCATAGCACGTTAAGCAACTTTAAGCCTTCTTATGAGGACGACATTTGAAGACCACGTTTCAGTGCTGTATAGAAAAAACTGTAAAGAAAGATTTTACCATCATCGCTATGATGGTAAAAACTTTCTTTACAAAGGCTTTCCCTTCCTTTAAAGTGACGTAACTGTATAAATTTAAGACGTGTCAATGTAATTTAAAAAAAAATCAATGTTTAATTACTCTATATGTATGCGGGTGGGCGGGTTACTAAGCAATTCACGCTCAATAGTAGCTCAATACATTCACATGCGGGTATGCAGCGATTTAAATAAGAACCATTATATCCTTGTTAGTAAAAGATCGCATGAGAATATCCCGGGCATAGTTTACCGATTAAACATCTAATGGACGTGGCCCGACTGTCGAGGCAATTGTCGTAAAATGGTCAACAATCAGCATCAATTGTCGTCAATATCATGTCAGACATTCGTTTACGAGGCACCCGTTTATAATCTATAAAGACACATTAGTTCCGTTTTCTATTTGATGATTGATTTTGTTGTTTTATTTGATATGCGTCATAGTTATCGATATGTTATGAAAGGCTTGTTGTTATGTGACTTAATATTGGTCCGCGACTGCTTATTAAATCTTTTAGTGTGAAGACTTATTTTTTCTATGTAACTTACCATACGTGTAGTGATGGAGTAAGAATATAATTCAGCACCTTCTCATGCCTGTGGATATCGTACAAGACGACTAAGAGATATGTTATATACTATACGCATATAACATCTATGCAAGAAAGGGAAAACTCTAAACAAAACTGTATGTCAACACGTGACCAGCGTGGTATATTAGGTTATTTTTCCTCTCATAACGGAGGATACCCGAGCCCAACAGTGGAACCTATATGGGCTGAGATGATGATGATGATATAACATATATACACGACCTACCATGCAACGTGTCGTGGGTTCGATTCCGGGGTGGGACAAAAATTTTTGCGATCCACAATGCAAGGCCAGGCCCATACATTTAACTTTTTTATCGACTAAACTATTTAGAACTCGATCTTTACTAGACAAATAATCAAAAATAACCACCGATTTGCTTTTGTTTTCTCCTTCATTAGGTTAAGCAAAGCAAAACTAGAACTTTCTAGAATTTGACTTTCTTTGAAGCGTGTCAAGACACGCGCGTACACAGATCTGACCGATTTGGAAAATCGATTATCGACTAAAAAAACAATATTAATTCATTCATTCATTCATCTCAGCTCATATACGTTAATACGTCCCACTGTTGTGCTCGGGCGTGTTCCATTGTGGGAGTAAAAATTAAACTATCATACTACGCCAGTCAAGACGTGTTGGCATACATTTTAATTTCTCCTCCTTTTTTCTCCTCTTGAATTGGTGTTATCTGAATATTAGTCGTCTTTTACAACCTCCACGGACAATAGAGGGAGGGGAAAATCGTATTCTTACTCTGTTACCACACGGAAAATGCACCTATAACAATTAAATAATTTAGTTGTTATAGGTGCGAGTGAACTCATCACTAGTAATACAAAAGCGACTAAACCAGGGATTTCCAACCTTATTTGTACTCTGACGCCCTTGGGACTTCGCAATTATTCTACGACGCCCCTCAGTCCAGTCTCCAAAAACGCGTACCAATTTTAGTATTAGTAGGCTGGTAATTTTAGTACTGTAGTAACTGGTAACGACGCACGGCGCTCACTCGACTCGGTTGCATCACAACACGCAACGTCCCTAGGGCAGTCCTGGGAAGCCCAGGACTAAACAGTTTAGTCGTTACAAAACTTGTATCCATATGCTGAATCTAAATCAGCAATATATATCGGTCAATGTTATCTTTAATAAATATATACTGACATGTAGGTACGTGCAAACGTAACTGTTAAAACAGGGATTACGTTATCGATTGTCGCATTATGTACCTATTTACATTACAGATTACTTATTTATTATGGCATTCGACTAATTCACGGTATACTTTCGATTAGAGTTGTTGCTAATATGCTATTATGGATCTGAATACGGTTTATCATTTTCATCATTATTTCAATTTATACATGTCCCACTATTGAGCTCGAACCTCCTCCATAATAGGAATTGATTTATTGTACCATGCTGGTCAGACGGGACAGGATTTTATTTCGAATTTTCATTATCTTAATTTCTTTAGTCGTCTTTTAGGACACCCGCGGACAGAGACGGTGGTGAATGTTCTTCTTACTCCGTCACCACAAGGATATCTGGATACGATTACAAACATCAAATTGTTTCGGAGTGTTACAGATAATGTATTTTTAGTAAATTGTAAAAGGAAAATACTAAGTACGATGATTATTATACTATTCCCTTATAGAGAAGCTTATGTTTAGCTGTCGGTTACATAATGCAGCTTCTGTTAGTTCCATAACATCTATACTTTCGATGCATCCATCCATAATCCAATCGACAATGTCACAATCTCCTAATGCTGAATCTCGAAACTTAAGCAAAAAGAAAAAGAGCGTGTGTACAAAGTACACATGGCAGAAATGAAACTTCTTTATCACTTAATCCTTTATCTCATTCTCTCGACGGTTGAATCATATTCATTTACGTGTTCTATGAACTCGCTTTTTCGTTTCATCGAGTCAATCACAACGATTCTAAAGAAGTTTCACTTCAAAAATGTCATATCATATTTTGTATTTCTACCTGCTTTTTTAAGAAAACAAGCAACAGACCCATATCAAACAATTGTCATAATTACAGAAGAATGATCAATATCTTTTGCAGTATAGAAATAATTCACGCAGCTCTATAATAGAATGTATATTTTCTAGTGTTGCATCACAGGTACTCGTTAAACTGTCTCAAGTCTGTCCATCTGAAAATAACTAGATATTTACTGCTTGGCAATGGGCTACCCGATTTGAAATTCTATAATTCATAATGTATTATTTGTATCTGGCATCTATTTGTCAGTTCTTAATGCCAGATTCTTATATTACATTGTAAACTATATGAATGCCTATACTGAGAATTCACGAAGGTTCCGAGACGTACGCAAGACTAAACATGTTGAGCATTTTAGTCTTGAGTCTGGGTTTATGTTTTAATAGTCTGTGTTTTAATTTGATGTTTACCGTGTGGCGACGGAGTAAGAATACAATTCACCACCCCCCTTTCTTGCCCGTGGGTATCGTAAAAGACGACTAAGAGATTATAAAATGTATACATCTATGCAAAACAAGGAAAATTCGAAACAAAATCCTATGCCAACACGTCTGACCAGTGTGGAATAGTAGGTAAATATTTCCCTCCCATAGTGGAGGAGGCCCGAGCTCAACAGTGAGACGTATATGGGCTGACATGACGATGATAAATTTGGATGTTTGTGAAAGCCCTAGTGGCACAAAAGTTTATTACGTAACGCGGGTTATTAAAAAAAAAAACACAAAGCGTTAAAGATGACTGCCGACAGAAGTGAAAAAGCTCAAACCTATGAACATATAGTTGCTATTTCTGAATCAATCTATTGTTCGATCAATCAATCAAATGTTTGCCTCCCTTAAGTCATGTGCTCTCAAAGATACCAGAAGCGTTTTATCTGTCAAGTTGTGATCCACAAAAAATACGCGTAAAGGTATATTTTTGTACATATATACACAGTATACAAGGAAGCGTGCGGTGACGATGACGCAGGGTACACGCTTTTTCACCCAATAGTGATCAACGCGCCTTAAAAATATTTCACTTCAAAGTTAGTAATTTTATATTATAAGTCACGATAATCTCACGATAATTTCAATATTAGTAATTTTAAATCCAAAGAGACCTCCCATGCTGCAATATACATTAAACTTGACAATTCATAAATTAATCTTTAGAATATCATCCGCAACATGCGATATGACTCAGAACAGATCCTATTCAGGGATCAATTGATGGCAATAGACTGGACAGGCGTTTCCTTTGCTTTAGTAATATCAACGGATACACTTGGCGTGTGCCTACGCGGATAATAACTGTCATTTATGTCATTTAAACATGACATTAGGACTATTACATACATTTATTGAATATAGCAGGGATTCCCAAAGTGTATTCCGCGGAACCTAGGGGTTCCGTAGAATAGTGGTCAGGGTGCCGCCAAAATTAAATAACTTTTAATCTTACTAATTTGCATGTGAATTAATACCACAGTTATAAATATTGTATTGAAAAAGCGCAAAATTAGTAATGGGAAGATCTTATTACTGTTATTTAAGTAGGCAAGAATTCAGCTACGATTATGACACAGCAGCGCACGTAGCGAGTGACGTAGCCCGACGTTACGCAAGGGTTTCGGACCCTCCGACACATCCCGTATTATGATTTGGTATGGGATTGCGTAAAATAAAAGTTATTGGATGGAGTTCCGTAAAATAAAAAATATTTGGATGCCGTTATATTTAAAGTTTAGGAACCCCTGGGATATATCGCACTGTAAAATTATAATTTCATTAATACTATTGCTTGTAAATGAGGAAGAATTTGATAAAATACTATTTCTTAGAAACAGAAGCACTTCACTCATGTGAAGTAATGAAACAGGTAAATGAGATTGAAATATATAAAGCCGCGTGGTTACGAGCTAAGAATACAATTTACCACTCCCTTTTTTCCCGTGGGTGTCGTTAAGGACAGCTAATGGATTAAATATGCATACAACATGTGTGCAATGGAAGCAAAACTCTAAATAAAACCCTATATCAACACGTATGACCAGCGTGGTACAGTAGATCAATTTCACTCCCATAGTGGAGGAGGCCCGAGCCCAACAGTAGGACAGGGATGCTTATGGTCCGAGATGATGATGAACCTACAGAGTTTTTCATCGTCATCATCTTGGCTCATATACTTGGCATTGCTGCATACGAGCGTCCACCACAATGGTAGGGGAAATTGACCTACTATACCGCGATGGTCAAACGTGTTTGTAAAGCATATTATAATCCCTTACTAGTCTTTAACACCCAAGGGCAAGAAATGGGGTGATGAATAGTATTCTTATTGTCACCACATGCAAAAACAGGGTTTATAGGTACAATAACTCATCCGAGTTTAATCATGTGTAAACAGCCTATTTAACAGAAGTAGAACAATCTGTTGTTTCAAAATAGTTCATTCAAATACAACATTTGCAAGTCTTTCATTTTATTGCACCTGTCTTGGCTCATAGTCTCGTAACAGTCTACCGAAACCTGCTCGACGGAATATTATATTTAATATTCGATGCACTCATAAATCTTTGTCTTTGAAAGAGAAATATTATCTTGCTGAGTACAGTAGAAACTCGATTAACCGGACTAATTGTTGTCGGTAGGCATTCGGATAATCGAATATATGAAAAACCTTCGGTTTTGTTCATATGTAGTATGTACATAATTTTTTGCGTTTATTAAAATACGAATACATATCACGCGAGGCATGCTACTAACTAAAACTAATAAAGCGTGGGGCAGCGATCCCGCGGTGCGCGGGCGAGACGTTTGATGTTCCATTTCAGGCACGTTCATGCTTGCATAAATTCGATTTGTAGGTACAATACATAGGTCGCGGTTGGCAATCCGTATAACCGAGGGCCGGGTAATTGAGTTCCTTCTGTATCATATTTTCACAAAGAAAGTAAAAAAAGAAAATCTAGGCTCGGGCATATTCAATAATTGGAGGGAAATTGTCCCACTATACCACGCTGGTCAGAGAGGTTGCTATAGCTTGCCTAAATATTATCAATATATTAGACATCCTTTACGATACCCACAGCCAAGAAAAGGGGTGGTGAGTTCTTACTCCGTTACCACACGCAAATACCAAATATTATTGAAAACATATTTTGCGATATTCCAATAACAATCGTGATTGTTGAGACGTGACCGACCCGACACAACAGACTACCAGCATAGGTATTTACAATAAAACGAATACTTGATTCAGAACATAAACGCGAGTTAGACACATTTTTTTTTATTCACTTTGGAATGTTAACCAAATCAAATAAAACCTAAACCTCGTTCTGAAACTAGCATATTTCAAATTATCATGTTATTTAACTTCTATTGTGCCATTTGAAAAACGAACAAAAAGGCTACAGGAACGTTCGTGTAATTTTAGAGCGGTCAAGGTTAAAATATTATCAAATTGTTAAAAAGCAATAATTTCCTGTAGGTATTTCCATGAATTTGTTGATTCGCACAGAATTGCCTATATAACTTGAGGAATGACGAAACCGGAATCGACATTACGAAGCGTCTTACCCATATATAAGAGATATTCACTAATAGAATAATATGAAATACCTAAAACAGTGACGGAATAAGAATACAATTGCCCGTGGGTGGTCGTAAAAGATAACTAAGGGATTTAATATGTGTATAATGTCTATGCAAGAGAAAGATAATTCGAAACAAAATCCTATGCCAACATGTCTGACCAGAGTGGTATAGGAGGTCAATTTTGATCCCATAGTAGAGGAGGCATGAACCCAACAGTGGGACGTGTATGGGCTGAGAAATGATGACCTAAAACTGAATTATCCGTATAGTTATGGAGCAAAAATACAATTAACAAACCTCTCTCTTAACAGTGTTACAATATTCTGTTAACATCTATGCAAAAGAAGGAAAACTCGATATGAAACCCTATACCAACACGTCTCATCAGCGTGGAATAGTGGGTCAATTTCCCTCCTATTGCGGAGGAGGCTCGAGCCCAGCAGTGGGATATGAGCTAAAATTATGATGATAGAGAGCGAGTAAGGGGTGGCGACAACTATATTCTTATTCCGTCGCCACACTATACATGGAGCTAATTAAAGTTGTAGGTTTTCGGGTTTCGTAACCAAAGGGTAAAAACGAGACCCTATTGCTAAGACTTCGCTGTCTGTCCGTCAAGACCATGGATGCACAGACCGCGGCCCGCCGGTCGAATACTGGACAGCAAAAATAATACTCTCGTACATTCGAAAAATATTGAATTCTATTCCAGATTATCAATGCTTTATTGTTTTTAATTACCTATACTTCTGGCGGCCCGCCATCAGTTCATGATTTGCCCGAGTGGCCCCTAGTCTTAATAAGTCTGTGCATCCCTGGTCTAGACACTAGGCTGTATCTCAAGAACCGCGATAGCTAAACAGTTGAAATTTTTACAAATTATGTATTTCTTTTGCCGCTATAACAACAAATACTAAAAATAAAATAAATATTTAAGCGGGGCTCCCATCGTGAAGAAAGACCGACGTCCTCCCCGAGGGGGGGACGTCGGTCGATGGGAGGGTACCCCAAGTAGGGGGTATTCCGTCGGGCCAACCACTGATGACAAGTAACCCTGCTCCGGTGGTCGGCCCAATGACGAAGGCGACGTGGTGTTCGGGTGGGTTGCGGGTGTTGCGTGCTTACGCCTCTCTGTAGTTACAAAGTAAGCTTGTTTTATAAATAGATTTAGATAGGCGATTGATCGGAAACTTAATAAATATTACACAATATTATGTTTACGTATATCAAATCCGTATAATAAATGGTTTACTGCTTAGTGATAATCTTATGATTAGCATTAATTCTCTAGATTAACCCACAAATACCTATTTTCAAATCGCAGAAATATATTTTTATGAGTATCAACTTTCCAACTTGAATCTTCACTGGTGGCCCAGTCAACTTGCGGAATGAATAATGTCTTAGATTATGGTATCGAACGCTACCTTTCATTGGCTCTTGAAGGGACTCGCCCCGGACGCAATGGGTGATGGATGATCATACCGTAGCCAGTCCCCTAAAAAACCCAGAAAATATATCAATAAAACAAAACTAGATTAGATAGCTACTTTATCGTTTTTATCAAATTGAAACAATTTAAATCCGTATGGTGACGGAGTAATACAATTCACTACGCCTCTCTTGCCCGTGGGTTTTGTAAAAAACGACTAAGTGATAATATGCACATAATATCTATGCAAGAGTAGACGAACGTGACATAAACTTACCAACACGTTTGACCAACGTCGTATAGTAGGTCAACGTTCCCTTACATTGCGGAGGAGGCCCAAACCCAGCAATAGAACTTCTATGGGCTGAGATGAAATGATGATAAAACTATTTTATGTAACTAGTTCGTCGCTTATACGTTTATATTTAACGTTCCAGTGCTAATTAGACTTACTATTGTAGACTCAAAAGTTTAATAAAAAACTAAGTAGGAGACCGATGAGTTATATATTTGTCACAAGAATTCGACGTGAAAGCAAGTTGCATGACGCCCACATATGTATCAAAGTCGGCCACAGAAATAGATCGTTCGTTCATGTCATACAGTTTAAAAATATACCTGGCGCTATGTATACATATGTATTAAGAAATAACAATAAAAGTTCAATGTTCATCGTATATAAATTATCTTTATTGCCAGCTCATACTTTATCATTAATAAAACACGTTTATATTACTTTTATTGTCGAAATAATAAACAGGTCATAAAATTACAACCAACTTTAGTCGTATACTTTCTATTTACACCTAATAGGGGCGATTCTATTTCTTCAAAATAAGCTATGTCTGTATAAAATACATTACCGTAACCACAGAAATATTAATAAGAGTGTTAATAAAAAGAAAGAATTAATATAGAAGAGTATTAATATTTCTGTGGGTAACTAGGGTTATTTTACGCGCTGAGCCTCTACGAGAAATTGAACTGTGGTTTATAAAATATAGCTTGACCTCTGTGACAGATGTCAACGAAATCAACGAAGTAAGTTTGAACGAGCGACATATTTACAATTTCATTTTGTATCAAATATATTTTCATTCTTTTCGTGCCAGTTTTATTGCAACTAAAT
The DNA here is from genome assembly GCA_032191425.1 of Lymantria dispar. Classification (NCBI taxonomy): domain Eukaryota; kingdom Metazoa; phylum Arthropoda; class Insecta; order Lepidoptera; family Erebidae; genus Lymantria; species Lymantria dispar. The sequence goes on along the minus strand of CM063460.1, from coordinate 8,260,102 downwards.
TGCAATATATTATAAATATAAAAATATTAATATTCATGCCTAAAATGTACCTCGTAAGTACTGAAATGCCTAGTAAACATTTAATACATAAATGACGCTTACGCACGTACAAGTTCGTACTGGCCTGAAAATAATAATTAGATAGGACAGTCGATATACGTAAATCGATAACCGATCTTTATTAAATTATTCCTAAAACCCAATACAGTACCTATATAAAACTTTCAACATATTTTTTACAATTAAAACAGACAGTTACATTATAAAATACATAAATTGAATTAATTAAACATTAAAAAACTACTTTTCGTCTCAGAGTAAATGATAATATTATGTACGCATTATTGTCAATAAACTAGACATATTTATTTATATAACAGTTGTAATTGATTGATTGATCTAACGACTATCCCTATTTGTAATCCAAAAAATGATAAATGTTCTAGCAGTAACGCTCCAGTGATGACGATAATAGTGACCTAGACCTTGATTGTACTCCTTCTGAATAATTAAAACAGCCCAAACACAGTTTTCGTATGAAAAAAATTCAAAAAGATTTTCATTAATTGTATTTTAATTATAACAGAAAATCACAATTATAAATATAAAGAGTTCTATCGATAAAAAACTACGGACTTTATTGTAAGCGTGACAGTACTAAGGACAACTGTCACAGAGATCATTCTATATTTTATGGACTATAGGTACGACTATAGGTTTTCCGTGTGGTGACGGAGTAAGAATACAATTCACCACCCCCTATCTTACCCGTGGGTGATCGTACGAGACGACTAAGGGATATAAAACGCATATAACATCTATGCGAGAGAAGGAAAACTCGAAATAAAACCCTATACCAACACGTCTGACCAGCGTGGTATAGTAGGTCAATTACCCTTCCATTATGGAGGAGGCCCGAGCCCAACAGTGGGACGTATGTGGGCTGAGATGATGATGATGATGATGATAGGTACGACAGATCAACTTTTCTTTCGTATTTTGACATTTTAGGTACGGCATTCCGTAGCTAATCAACACTATGTATATATACATAGGTTAATTACATTGAATGATTTTTGTATGACGTTTCTTAGGTGTACAGATTTCGGCTACCCAACATCCTAAAGTGGGTATTATTAATATACATTATTTCAAGATTGATTAAATGATAAGTTGTCCGAATCCACAACAAGAAAAGAAATATAATTTACAGAAATAATTCAAAAAATCAAAACATTAAAAACTATTTCGACTTGAGACCTTGAAATAAGAATGACTACAATGATTCTTGGTAGTAATGGATATAATATCAGTAAACAAGTTTAAATAAATTGCTTCTCATAAACGCTTATGATACCTAAATTCAGTTGTTCTCTCATGCGTAAACAATTTGACGTGTCCAAGACATGATAACTAAAAACTATTGTCGGATTAGTTAGCTACAATATCCATATAAATTTGTTTCCTATAAATGGGAATCATTCCATTACCAAATCCTAATACCATACTTGGGCAGATGTCTTGGTGATTGCGATCGTCATCCACGAGGAAATAAAAGAGCTGACCACAAATTTTATTGTTAACCTTATCATAATCAAGGTATTTTAAAGTCAGGATTTACACGGTATGGAGATACCACATTAGTCGCTGAACTGACAACCATTAGGGGTTATCGATTGGTGAATCAGACGATGCAACGTAGGATTGCACTTCATCAGGATTGACAACCTCTCTAAAGCCGCAGGGAAACGTTGGATGCAAATGACAGACGAATTCTGACGTTCTGGCTTCTGACTGCTCGTCTAAAGTCAGAACGTTCTCGCCTGATGATTCAGTTGACGGACAATATTACAAAAGCAACTATCATCATCAGCTCTTATCCTAATTACTTAGTGACGTCCATCGAGCAAGTATCTAGATTCTTGCTCAATTGACGCAATATATATTCCTATTCCATCGTACGTATTGTTAAAGTTAGCAATATTTTTATGACCGACAACTTGCCTGACGTCGACCTTCCTTGCGAATGTAATTGTTGACCAAACGGTATCAGATGTAGTTGGTCCTGGTCGATATAAAACTCTTAGTCGTGTTTTGCGATATCCACTAGGACTCTTTTTTTTGGGGGTTGACCTATGTTCAGCGCAGCCGCCATCCAGCTCCGTCCGGGGTGACGAAAGGGCGGCGCCATAACCCACTGTTTCCTTTCCTTCGTCGTTAGGCCGACCACCGGTACGAAATTCTTTCTCCTCCGTGACCAGCCCGGCGGATCCACTGGCAGTCGGGTTGGTAGTATTTGTAGCCGCTACCACACAGCGCTATAAGTACTTACTATAAACCATTATACAGTATGGAGATAGAATTACCTACATACATAGTAATTCAAATGTAATTATATTTTTTACGTCTGAGCATGATCATAATGACGGGTACAATATTTCTAAGCTGATGTTTTTATAAGTTATTCAATTGTATGTCTTTTTGTTACATAGATATATGTATATAGACGATGAAAAAATTCTTAATAATGGTTTGAAAATCAAATACGATTGTAATAAGCATGTAATTGTAAAAGTTACATATAGTACACAAATAAAGGTACAAAATGATCACTTAAAAAGTTATCTACCGGTGATAAGGGTATTAGGGAAATAAAATTGAACGACATGTTTACTCTACATCGGTATTTAACTTGTAATACAAGATAAGCGTTCTTAGGAATATATTCGGTAAAATGTTGATCCAAATAGGTAGGCATTAAAGCATATCTTTGCTTAACAATTTAAAAGAAAAACTGAACACTGGCAACATTGGGTTCTTACTTGGAGCTGTTTGCTAAAACAAAAAAAAAGAACAATAATTAAAAAGAGTTTTGGTCGGGCCATGAAACCGTTTATATTCGATGAAAAACCTTTTTTGGTTGGAAAATTCTGGCATACTTAGAGCTGTTTGCCAATACAAAAAAAAATAAGAAAACAATTTAAAAGATTTGCGGTTGGGCCATGAAACCATTTATATTCGATGAAAAGCTTTTTTGTGGGAAATCTCTTGCTTGGTCACTACGTGTTTTAAGTCATTTTATCTATTTTGATGCAGAGAAAGTGTGATGCGTGATTATGAATATTAAAAAACAATATTTTATGTACTATAGCTATATTTTTGTATTCTGTTAAATATTCTAATGAAAACGTTAGTAGAATGCTATCACTCTACTAAAATAAAGACTATTAGCACACTGAAATCCTAGCCAAATTGTATCATACACTTGGTTAAAATTTTTATTCATGATCATGGATGCAAAGTCCTTCAGTCGAATACATTGTTAGCTTAACAATAATTCACAAAAGCAGTCCGTCAGTAAGTCAAGGCATTTTGTTTGATTGGGTGCTGATAACCAAATCAATGATTTCATGGGAAATTTTGAGATAACACGAAAATGCACATAATTTGCCGATATATCCACGCTACATTATATTTTGACATGACCGCCAAAATCTCTAAAAAAGGTGTGCCTTTTTAGTCAGAAATACCTAACTACAGTCTGTCCACAGAGCACGCAAATAAATCTCTTGATGATTATATAATGTGTTGCCATGACCGATTCCATATACAAACATAAGTACTTCTATCATTTAAATAAATCTATTTCGTTGACAAAAACTTTCCTCCTTCAATCTGTTCTAAATTGAAAAATTGCGCCAATTTAAAGGTCATCGGCCTTGACGTCACACCATGTTGTATCGACCAATAACAACCTGCCGCACCCACAATACAGCCAATAGGAGAGCAGATTGTTTATCGATTCATCTGAGCGTGTTGACTGTTGATAATAATTGATAATGTGAGATGGGGTCCAGAGTATGCGACTGTGTTACAATGAATGATTTTGTCCTAGTTATTATGTTAGTTTGTTGGCAGGAAGTTTGGAGATTTAACTTATCTATAAAAATACTTCAAACATACGTCAGAAACTTGGGTACCTACTAAAAATTGTTCTTTATTTTTTTATCATTGCATAAAATTAGTATATTTAATATCGATCATTATGGTCACATTTGTTGTCTTAATTAAGTGTCTCATCACCAACATTCTCTCTACCACAGCCCGTAGATCAATATACGTTTATACCTACCTGCCACAGCCTATCGAGAGACTCAATAGTTCTGTCATTTCATTCAATTTTCCATTCCATTTTCAAAAATCGTAAATTCGTAACCACCACTCTGCGTTTGAGGCGCCCTCTAAAATAAAGAAACTAAACAAATGTCAACATAATTAGAGACAGGAATTCAAAACACGATCCGTTGATGAATTGGCGGGAAGAATACTTCGTGGGTGGTTGGCTATCGTCTATGGCTTTAAACTGTTGCTCGAATTGCTACATCCACGTGCCTCTGCGTGCACATTCCAAGGCTTGAAGCAAGTCGCCATCTCCTTTGGGACATAGCATACCATACACAGATATCAACGTCTACTTAATAAATACCTACTTAAGAAGCAAGTCTTAATATATTATGGCTCTTTGTTGTTTCTGTTATGATATTTTGGATACTTTTCAGTAATTTTCATACTTGGTCAGATATTTGATGTCCAACATATCTCACTTGTTACGGACATTTTTTTCTAGCAAGAACATTTAATTGTGAATTTTGACCCATAATTTGATTTCCCTTTATCAACGCGATAATTTATGTAAAAAAGTATTGTAAATAAAACCATATTTTCGAATTTTATCACATTTGTGTATATTTTTGATTACTCGACATGCCCAACACTTTTAGCGTATATATTCACGGGCCGTCGCGATAAAATCCGTAAAAACTATTTTATTTACAATGTGTAATGCTCACGTAAACACCAGAACTTATTTAAAAAAAAGTAATTAAGTCAAACATCGATGTATGTACGCTTTCTTTGGACTCGTGTGGAATATCATTGTAATTAACAATTGCCGGTTCTTAAGATCGTTAATTCGAATACATACTTACTGTATCAAAACTTATGGTCTAATGTGCAGGAATATTCGGTTTTTGCACGCGTTTCTGAGATCTAAACACCAAATTAAATTGGCCGTAACTGATACTTCTTTTTATTAGCTACTATTCATACTGTTAATGCATATAAATGACAATTGCCTAGTAACTATAAATAATAATATTATATAGTTATATTAAATGGATCACACTCCTTATAAGGAACGGCATATCCGACGGAAAGATGCATCGTATGACACTCATACTAATGCACACACAATTGTGAACAAAAATTGTAGTGTACATTTCATTCGTCATCTCAGGTCGTATAAGTCCGAATGGGCTCGGTAGTGGAGTCTCCTCCACAATAGGAGGAATATTAACTATACTGCGCTTATCATCTGATAAGCGCGGTATAGTGCGTTATGCGCGTTGGTATAGGTTTTAATCGATTTTTCCTTCACTTGCATAGATGTTATCTAGCATATTATCTCTTAGTTGTATTTTTATATACCCACGGGTAAGATAGGGGGTGATGAATTTTATTCTTACTCCCTCACTACACGACACAGTACATGAACGGAACACAAAAATACCATTTCACTGCTCATTATTCTTTAAGAATCACGTAGAATGAAAAAATATCGTAAAGCAATTTTAGGTAAACACATTCATGCTTTAGCCGCCGAATAAACGGCCCAGGCGCTAATACTCGTACCTACGCCTAATGCTACCCCAAGCCAAAAACTAGCCCATCACTCACCGTTGGGTCACGTAGATAGAAATAGGTACCTGAAACGGTAACCTACCGGCAGGTCAGCGGAATCAAGGAATAGGTTCTGGTGACCCACTTAATTGGCGAGAAGGCGTAATACGGCAAGTAATAACATTTAGGATTTTGCACCCCTTCTATCTTTGATGAATGGTTTGAGCTAGTGTGACGAGATCACACTGTGGACAGCCTTCTATCTACAGCCGTGGGCCGGTCCTGCCGGGGTCCGTGTGAGTAGCAGCAATTTATTACTGAAGCGAGAGACGGATGTCCAACTTTCTAAGGATGTTTGGTTTTAGTGATGCCTTTAGTATCGCCAAACCTCATTGCACGCATTCACACTCCATTCACTTTTTTTTACGGTAGGCAGCGGACTAACGAAAGTCCACGAGCGGCAGTATCATTTACCATCAGGCGTACCGTTTGCTTGTTTGCTACCAACAGTGATAAACAAAAAGCGTGCGTACAAAGTACGCATGTCAGAAGTGAAACTTCTTTATCCTTTATCTCATTCTCTCGCCGGCTGAATCCTATACATTTACGTGTTTGTAGTTCTATGGGCTCGCTTTTTCGTTTCATTGAGTTTGAAATCACGATGATTTTATAGAAGTTTCACTTCAAAAACCCAAAACCCATTCCATCGAAAAGATCGCCCAAATAGCGATAGAAAGTACTAAGTAATAAGTGCTCACTAAATCAATATCTTCTCCGAAAAGAACTCGTTTATACGATAAATCCGATAGTTCCCATAAACATAGTTCAACACAATTTTGGAGTAGTCACTATTACTTAGAAATATTAGCAAACGCATGTGTATATTCAAACACTCGATTACCTGTCATTGTTGTCACATTTCTTGCCGTAACCATCATTATTATACCTAGGTACCAATTTTCCAAGTAATACTTGAATCACAACATACCTTAGCTAGAAGAGTTAAGTAAAATTTGTCATACAAGATTATTTGTACATTACCCACAATTTCTAAAATATAGATGATTCACCTTGTAATGTATGAGAAAAAGAAAATGGTCAGGCACATTTCTTTACTGCGAGTACCGTAAATCTTTATAAATACAGGGTGTCCCTAAATTAAACGTGCAATGGAAAGTCTTCTACCACCCGTAGATGACTTTATGACAGCTATGAAAAAAAAAATCAAAGTCACTTTTTTTTTATATGAGCATATTACTAAAAACGGTAAAAAATCAGACCTTGTACGATATTTTCAAGTACTATAACGACAAATAGGCTAGTTTTGGCATCGGATATTTCTTGTTGGAAGCGCAGATAACTGCACTATCGACCACAAGTACAATTAAAACTAGACATGTTATAATGACATAAAAAAAATATACATTTGTTATGGCTATCGCTTAATTTTTTTGAAGAAGACGTTAATCATTTGACGTTAACACACCACCCTGTAAAAAAAATGTACCGAAACCAGAGTGGCAAGTAATTTCAAAAATTGGCCTATTATTCATTATTCCAAAATTGTATAATACCTTCTAGATGTTATCGTAACTTTAAGAAAAAAAAAAAAATTTGTGACAGACAACGAAGTTTATGAAAAATGATTAGGTATATTTTTTTGTTCTATTTTATTAGACCTCATATAACATATCTTATTGCATGTGTAAAAGAGAGACAGAGAGTGACACCTATTGTATTTTATTGGGCACTAGGTAAATGTCCCGCCGAATATGCTCGAGGAACATGAATGAACACTCAATGGTCTGGATAGCGTTCAGTATTCGGATATCGCTCACGATACAATCTACTTGCAGCATGATCATTGCATCTCTACTCTCCATAGATCAAATGCATATTAGGGGATTCTAAGATTATATAAGAAGACGGCATCGTAATCACACAAGTCACTTTTTATTTTTAATGTCACTCTTTCTATACTAGTACTATCTACTCTATGCCACTAAATGGCGTGGCTGCGGGTGACCGGACCGTGGCTGCAGGTAATCTGCAAGGGCATTCGATAATGGTTTAGATTCACAATCGGACCCAATAGGCGGCGCTTTTATTTTAACAACAACGTCTGTTGGGTCAGCTAGTATTATATAATAAAGGATATAAGTGGAGACAGTAACCAATATCAATATCATCATCTCGGCTCACTACTGGCACTCAAGCCATCTCTAGTGATCATCATCAACCTGCTTTTATCCCAATTACTTAGGGTCGACACTAACTTTTTTTTTTGGGGGGTGGGTTATTGTCGGCGCACTCTTCGCACCACTCCGTCCGGGGCGACAGGGTCGATACTACCTACTCTTCTTTCGTAGTACAGCTTGCAACATTTATTGGCAATGGTTTTATGACCGGCCGCCTGCCTGACGTCAACTTTATTCCTAAAGCAACGGGATCATATCACTACATATAAGATGGCAGACAGTCATCGAACAAAATGGCACATATACATGTATCCTGTCTGTACATGTCTACATAATACGTAACATTTAAGGCATAAAATCTTAGACACACATTTTTGTTATCACTATAACTTTTATGTTATATTGTTTTTTGTGTAATATGCATTCTAATTACGGTCTATGACCGTTAAACTACAACATACCCTTTATATTGCAACTAAAATTAAATTTTCAAATAGAATGCGAGGAATCGTTTCCCCGACCTTATGTATTATCTAGACACAAATTTCTAAAATACATGTAATTGTTCTACAGGTGTTGGACTGATCACCCGTAAAGCTGCGAATGCCGTCACTCCTACGGTGGAGCTGCGCAAAGAGGGCGACCTTTACAACCTGGTGACGTGTTCTACCTTCAAGACCACTGAGATGAAGTTCAAGCCTGGTGAAGAGTTTGATGAGGACAGAGCTGACGGTGCTAAGGTACGCTTTCTTAACTATATAAAAAAGTGTTAAATATGTCCTTGTAAATCCAACTATTAATTTAATATTTTTTTCCGTGTGATAACGGATAAAACCAATTCACAATTCCCTATCTTGCCTGTGGATGTCGTAAAAGACTACCAAGGGAATGTTATATGCGTATTATAATGCGTATAATATCTATGCAAGATAAGAAAAACTCGAGAAAACTGACGACCTGTCTGACTAGCGTGGTATTGTATATCAATCGCCTTCCATCGTGGACGAAACTCGAGTCTAGCAGTGGGCAATATATGAACGAGTTGTGATGATGATATAATTTTAGATACAACTAGCAATCCGCCCTTGCTTCGCTTCGGTTATAGATTATAATCGTTTTACCCGCGTAGTTCCCGTTCCCGTGGGAATACCGGGATAAAATATAGCCTAGTTTACGCCCTGATATTATAGCTTTCCATTAGTGAAAGAATTTTTGAAATCGGTCTAGCCATTTTGAAGATTACCCGGAACAAACACACAGACAGACAAAAATTTTTAATTGCTATTATAGGCATAAGTGTCGTGCAAATAACCGTGTGAGCATGAAAAAAAACCTATTATTTTGACATTACAAACAGACACTCGAATTTTATTTATTGGTATAGATTTCGATCGTTAATTTCATAAATGCCAACAAAATCAACAATTGCAGTTTTTTTTGTGTGTGTAGCCGTTAGCATGTAGTAGCTGTTAGCCTCAGATGGCATTCACAGCTTAGCCTGGACTATGGGTGAGCGCTGATGGCTCTCAACCCGGTATCTAATTTCAGTGTTGATTTAGAAATGTAAGCACAGAGACAGTACACTACCTTTTGTGAGTTTCTGATGTGAAACATCTATAGGCGAGGGTGACCGTAATCGTCGCGTGGTGTTTAACGCCACGCCTCGCGGTCCCCTATTAATTAGATATTTTTTTTTTTTTTTTCGTGTGTCACTTAGTTGTTAGCCCTAGATGGCTGTGATAACTTTACTCGGACTGGTGGGTAAGCGCTGAGGGCTCTCAACCTAAATAAATATTTGGATGCATATAACTACATTTTTGTAACGAAACCATCGTGCGATTTAAAATTTTGTATAACGCCATCTAGTGAACTCAAAGTAAATTGTTACTTATAATGTATATTAATGAAAATAAATGTTTATTGAATAAAAATCATCATTTTTTGGAAAAAAAAATCATCGCTATATTTTATTAATACTTTATGCCTTAGTTTTATCGTATTAGTTCCTGTCGTAATCTAATGTTCTTTTATGCATATATACTTGTTTTATAAATTAATGTAAAATTCTCTAACTTAGTAATATAAATATACCAGTAGGTATGGTATTTAGTTTACTTTCAGCTACGAAACCCGTTTTTTTATAGGCTTTTATTAGTTTCTGGTGTATATATGTTTATTTCTTTGTATATTACCGACTTCATAGGAATTGGATTTTGACTCATTTTAAACGGTCAAATTTCATTTAAAAGTTGAAAATTTAAGGAGGACCATGACGTTAAAATTATTTAGATACTTTGTCTTATTATCATTACAGGATTAAAAATTTCTTTATTAAATATATTGAAGCTGAGAGTTGGTCGTTAGCTCGATAAATGCCGCCATTTCTGTTTCCTAAATCACACTCTTCGTGCGGAAAGAATGTCTGTGAACGGATGAAAGCATTTCATTTTTTATAGGCTTTTATTAGCTTCAGCTGTATATTTATTTGTTTGTATGTCACCAACTCCTTAAGAATTGGATTTTGACTCACTTTAAACAGCTTGTCTTATTGTCATATCAGGATTAGAGAGTTCTTTATAAAATATATTGTATCTTGAGTTTATAAAATATATTGTAACTTGAGTTGGTCGTTTGCTCGATAGATGGCGCTATTTCTGGTTTATAAATCGCAATTTATTTCAAGCTACGTTTTAGAAGGTTCATTTCGTTTGTACTAAATGACGTTACCATAAATATGAGTCGTAAAGTCAATTTTAAAATGGATAATTTATTCGATACGATACCTACCAAAAAGTACTTATTGACTAAAATATCGAAATCCAAATGTATCGGTATCGAAAGAAAAGTACTCGATACCTAAAGATAAAGTAAATAAAAGTACTCGATACTTTAAACAGTACGTTACTTATCTTTCGATACTATTCATGAGTTTAGTATCGATACTTTATATTCGATACCGTGTCTCTACTCGTACAAAATAGTTTCGATGTTTCACATCTGTCAGGCGTCCTGGGCGACGGCTCACTTTTGAGTTGAAATCCTAGCATTTTTGTAAACGAAATTCTCAGTGATAGCTCGAAGATTAGCGTTTAGATGATATGATGTGACTGTTCTACACCGCAGCTTATTCATTCGAGGATATGGTGTAAAGTTAAAGACACTCCAATTTTATTTATTGCTATAGATTTCGATCGTTAATTTCATAAATGCCAACAAAATCAACAATTTCAGTTTTTTTTTTGTGTGTGTAGCCGTTAGCATGTAGTAGCTGTTAGCCTCAGATGGCATTCGCAGCTTAGCCTGGACTATGGGTGAGCGCTGATGGCTCTCAACCCGGTATCTAATTTCAGTGTTGATTTAGAAATGTAAGCACAGAGAGAGTACACTAACTACCTTTTGTGAGTTTTTGAGTTGAAATCCTAGCATTTTTGTAAACGAAATTCTCAATGATAGCTCGAAGATTAGGGTTTAGATGATATGGTGTGACTGTTCTACACCGCAGCTTATTCATTCGAGGATATGGTGTAAAGTTATAAAATATATTTTTATATTCGTACACAAGCTAGTAGCTAAACTAGCTTTTGCGGTTCTAAAATAAATTTAAAATCGCACAATATCAGTTTGAACAAGTGTTTCGCACGAAAAAGAATCAAATGACTGCACAGATGGCGTGGTGGTTAAGATACCGACCTACATTGCCAGTGTCGCGGGTTTGAATCCCACGCAACACTTTGTGCGATCAACAAATTGTTGTTCTGAGTCTGCATGTAATTTGTGTCCGTTAATTATATTTGTAAAATCCCCTGCAATGCAATGATTATTTCCTTAGTACAGGGCGTTGTCATTAAAAAAAAAGAAAACAATGAAATAATAATTTGTTTAATGCTTTTCCAGGTGAAGTCGGTGTGCACTTTGGAAGGCAACACTCTGAAGCACGTGCAGAAGTCCCCTGACGGCGTCGAGGTCACTTACATCAGAGAATTCGGACCTGAGGAGATGAAGGCTGTGAGTATAAAAATCATAGCACTACAAGAGAGAGAGAGAGAGTGAGATCTCAAAATAATCTTATACCAATTCGTTTGTATAATCACAGGTCATATATGGCCCACTGCTGGGTTCGAACCTCTTCAACAATAGAAGGGCAATTGACCTACTATACCACGTTGCTCAAATTTGTTGGTATAAGATTTCACTTCAAGATTTCCTTCTCTTGCATGGATGTTATTAGTCCTTAGTCGTCTTGTACGACACCCACGGGTGATGAAATGTATTCTCACTTCGTCACCACACGGAAAGTTCATTTAAATAGCGTGGCAGAATAACATTTATCTTGCAAATAAAACTACGGATTTTATCGCTTTTATATTTGATCTTTGATTGCCTGATGTTTCGAACTCTTTGCAGCGTTCATGGTCACGGGCGGACAGGCTATTAAAAATCAAATACAAACGCGATAAAATCCGTAAAGTAGTTTTATTTACAACTAACAACCCGCTCTCGCTTCGCTTCGGTTTCATTCGCCTTACCCGCGTAGTTCCCATTCCCGTGGGAATAACGGGATAAAATATAGCCTATGTTACTCCCTGATATTATAGCTTTTCATTGGTGAAAGCATTTTTGAAATCGCTTCGGTGGTTTAAGCGTGAAAGCCGAACAAACAAATAAACTTACTTTCGCATTTATAACATTACTACCAGTTAGTTACCAATGCCTTGTGGGATGCATATAAAAGAAGTTTTAGTTGAAAATCTCATCAGCCCGACTTACTGACAATAATCGTTCTCACTCATGTTCGCAATCCTGCTAACTGTATTTGTTCCACTTGGTAAGGGAGTAAGAATACAGTATTCCATCCCTTTTCGTGCAAATAAAGTATGACAAATTGAAATACAAAATTTGAGACAAATCGTTATCATCATCATCATTTCAGCTCATATGCGTCCCACTGTTGGGCTCGAGCCTCCTCCACAATAGGAAGGAAATTGACCTTACTATACCATGCTAGTCAGACAGGTTGGCATAGAGTTTTATTTCGAGTTTTTCTTCTCTTGCATAGATGTTATATGCGTAATATATCCCTTAGTCGACTTTTGCGACATCCACGGGCAAGATAGGGAGTGGTGAATTGTATTCTTACGCTGTCACCACACGGCAAATATATTTGAAATTAAAATAATAATATTTGAAAATCATTATATTTGAAATTAAAATAAGTAAAGTAGCGCGTGTATTATTTATTATACACAAATTTGCCAAATTACTTGGGTCAATATGTACGCTCTTTCCATTATTTTCTTGATTAATAGCAATAATCTACAATAATATGAGCTATTGGTGCCAGTGTGAGTTAGATTATTCACGTCTTTAGTCTTCGTATTATAGTTTTCGTTACCGTTCATTTTGAGTCGACAACCAAATCAGCTTTCTCGGGGACTTTTGGCAGTATACGAAAATGCACACAATTCGCTATTATATCATATTCACTACCTTTCAGCATTATATCTGCATTATATTACATATAACAAAATTTTTAAGAAAAAAAAACCGACTCCAAAGAAAAAAATTCGTTAATGTAGATAAATTTTTAGATTTTTGTTGATTTTTAATAACCGCTTGTCCGATTTCTATAAAATTTTCATGGGACCATTTGGGAAGTATATCCTTTCCAACAAAAAAAAGAATTTTCAAATCGATTGGCAAGCGACGGAGTTATGCGCAAACAAACATAACATTGGAATTGAGAACCTCTCGGTTAAAAATATCAGTAAAATTATTCAATCTAAATAAAATAATTTAAAAGCGCTACATGACATTTTGACATTCCCGTCAAAATTCCTTATTTCCATTGTACTAATGATGAGTTCGACATATCAAAACGTAACTTATATCGGATATGTGTTAGATATCATACCATATCGATATCTATATCAATGTAGCCGATATCACAAAAACCGTATCGAGTCAAAACTTCTACTAACATGCGAGAACTATTAAGTCAAAACTTAAAACTATATCGATATGAACACGTACGAACAAAACACAAACTACACAAACGATATTGAGATATTAACCATATTCGTTCCTCTCGTTCTAAGTATATATTCTTTTATCTATACTAATATTATAAAGAGGTAAAATTTGTAAGTTTGTATGTAACGAATAAACTCAAAAAGTACTGGACCGATTTTAAAAATTCTTTCACCATTGGAAAGCTATAATATCAGGGAGTAACATAGGCTATATTTTATCCCGGTATTCCCACGGGAACGGGAACTACGCGCGTAAGGCGACTGAATCCGAAGCGAAGCGAGGGCGGATTGCTAGTATTAGTATAAAAGAGATGAAGAGAATATGGAATAACTTTAGCCATGTTTGCGTGCTTAATATATCTTACTGTATTAGCAATAAGGTTTAGTTTCCATTGTATAGTTATAGTTATGATAACGTTTCTGGCGGCTACGGCTACTCTATATTAGTGAGACACTCTACAAAATGGAACTAAATTTCGAAGTTATAAGGTTGAATTAGAGTTGTTACAATTTAGACACAGTACTGTAGGTAATAATAATAATTGTTGTTGTTTCGTGCATTATTTTGATTTGAAAAACAAATGTTGTATTGTTTGTGATAGTTTTTAATTGCACTATATATAATCATTGTAAATATGTCAATTTTTAAATGCGTCAGAGAAGTAACCTCAGTTAACAATTTTTAACATTTACTAGTCAAAAACTTTTCTGCTAGTCCTAAGCCTAATAAAGCATGAAGGGAAATCACCGTAGTTACAATTAGCTAATTGTTAAATAACTTTAGGTAAATACCTACACCTAAGAACTGCATCGATGTATCGCTGACAGCTTAACTGTAAATGTGAGAGTTTGTGTTAGTTCGCATTCATAGTTAGTTTGCTCATTTTAATATCAATGTTAGCGTTTCAAAACTGTACTACTAATATCGATATCAGAAAACCGTTTCCGATATCGATATGCAAACTGTATATCGGATACATAACCGTTTGTGGCACAAACAGAAAACGCCCATATCTACATTGTACATATTGCAATTAGGTTTTGACAATAGTTTTATGACTAACCATCTGTCTGACATCAACCTACTTTCTTCTGTTACAGGTGATGACCGCCAAGGACGTGACTTGCACCAGAGTCTACAAAGTCTAAAAACTACAAGACTGCCACATAACCTATTCAGCACAATTATTATTATATAACTACATTATAAATTATAATTATTTAGGATAGAACTCGAATTTTGGTTCGTTAAAAAAATTAAATAGTTATTTTTCTACTTCCAGTATTGCCATAAATATACGCGAGCGTAACTTGGCATCAAGTGTTGTATAAGTTTTTCAGTGCATATTTAATAAAACAGTATTTGTATATTATTGGTTTTATTCAACAACTACCATCTCGCCCTCGCTTCGCTTCGGTTTCAGTCGCCTTACCCGCGTAGTTCCCGTGGGAATACCGGCATAAAATATAGCCTATGTTACTTCCTGATATAGCTTTCCATTGGTGAAAGAATTTTTGAAATCGGTCCAGTAGTTTCGGAACCTATTCGTTACAAACATACATACAAACCTTTCCTCTTTATAATGTGTTAGTATAGACTAGCAATCCGCCCTAGTTTGGTTTCAATCGTCTTGCACCCCTGCATTTTAACTTTCCACTATCTTCTAAAATATTAAGATACGCGACAGCAGTCTATGAGGCCTCGGGTTCGATGCCCGGACCAGGTAATATTTTATAGGCATTTCTTGAGAATAAAAATAGCCTTAGTTATTCTATTTTTCTTGCCTTAGTTATTCTTATATAAACAGGTAGTAAAAAGTGCTTTTTAGGCATAGGTATCGTGTAAATAACCGTGAGAGCGTGAAAAACACGTGTTGACATTACAAATAAACACTTCAATTTTATTTGTATAGATAATTCTAAATTGTTAAATGTCAGACTAATTCAATCTGTGTTATACAATAAGTGCGAAGGGTGATATCAGACGGTTCATTTTTTGTTCACTTTTGTCTTTCATTTAGCATCTTTCACTCGAAGTGAAGCATCTAAACACAAAATGAAACATTAATGCCGAATGAATTCATTAGTGAACCGATCCAACAGTGTTGGATATTGGCAGCCGGCATCTTTCACTCGCACTCCGAATGAACAAGAAATGAACGGTCTGAACACAGAGAATATTCATTCGGGTTTGGCCATTATGCACAAATTATAAAGTATAGTAGTAGTAACTATAATGCCATTATGTTTCCAGTTCTGTAGCAGAAGGACGTCACGTGTTGATATTTATTCTGCGATGCGTTGCACTGGTTGCACGCGAAAAAATGGTATTCAAGTGGAATGATCAAAATGCATTGCTTTTTTTGGAGAACTTTAAAACTACCATTGCATTTGGAACTACAAAATTGATGAAAACATTTCTGCCTAATAAATTTCTTCTTTCAATCCATGGTCGCACCCACCACCGTTGAAATTTTTTTTGCTTCCTTTTTGTCTTGTCTTCTTTGTCTTTGATTAAATGATCACAAATTAAAGTAATTCCAAGACGCACGACTTCGTTGGATGACATATTGTAAGAAAAGAATAGTGAATGTTCTTGTTTAAATCGTTCTCTCTTAGCCGTGTGAACATAGAATGAAAGAAAAATTAACATTCACTCGAGTGTACCGTCTGATATCAGCTTAATAGATACTTGCTGGATGGTGTTATAAAAAGATAATTATAACTAATATTTAACAATTCAAGCTGCTTATTCGAATTCACATAGATATTAACTGAAAAATTAACCTGGTAAAGCTGTTTCATATCTTTTCTTCTGTGACATAGTAGTGTAGATGGCGCTTTATCGCGCTAAATCGAGTCTGTAAGTATAATTTATTGAAGTGAAACTTCTTTAGAATCGTTGTGATTTTAAACGGGATGAAACGAAAAAGCGAGATCATAAGGACACAAACACGTAAATGTATAGGATTCAGCCGGCGAGAGAATGAGATAAAGGATAAAGAAGTTTCACTTCTAATATGCGTACTTTGTACACACTCTTTTTTTTTTAGTTAAGAGCGTTTCGGCCGTAAACCCAAAAATGTGGTTTTTTGAGGACTGGTTACTCGTTCATGATAATAGCTTACTAAAAATTTATATAACCACTACATTAAACACATCTTTATATTGTGTTTGTATAGAATTATAACCCAATATTGTAACTATTTTATTAAAAGGCAAGGGTATTTTGAACTTAAGTTCATGAGATTTTACGAAAACGCTGAGTTTTGAAGTTCAGGTACGAATAAACCATAAATCATGGCAGCTCGAAAAAAATTGTAGATGTTAGGAAAATTACTGTTCTTGTGTATGTACAAAATGAAATTCAAGATTTCTTCCTTTTAAAACTAAAAAAAAAATATTTCCTTAAGATTAATTTGACGAAAATGGCTCCTATAAAACATTTAATTTTGTGAATAACACTAACCTTGGAACATTTAAAAAAATATCCACTATTTGTTCGACTATTGTAGAAGCAGTAAAAAAAAAACAAATTGAAATACGAATAGTCACCCTCGTAATTAAGTTTTAAATATTACTATAAATTGAACGGCATAATTGTTCATAAGCCATTCATGCGCCGAGCTACGGGAGCACCGTGGTTCATACGAAAGGTCAATCTCCACATCGACCTCGAACTGCCGACCATCAAGCAGTTTATGAAACGGTGCTCTCAGAGCTACTTTGACTCTGCCATGACACACCCCAACCAACTAGTGGTTGGGGCGGCTTCCTATAGACCCTCCAAAATCTCCTCCATCCGACGTCCTCGTCACGTCCTCGACGAAGAGGACGACAATATCACACTCGCTCAATAAAGAGCCTACACGGCCCGCGAGGCCTTAACAAATAAATATCCGCGGTTTCGCCCTCGCCGTCGAACGCCACAGGGGGAGCCCTTGGGCGATGTCGCTTAGCATACTTTTCTCCGGGTTGAGAGCCCTCAGCGCTCACCCATAGTCCGCGTCAAGCTGTCAAGGCCATCTGCGGCCAGCAGCTGTAAACACACAAAAAAAAAAAAAAAAAAGAGTTCATAAGACAGTCGCGCCTTGGCGCTCAACGGAGCAGGGTCACGTGGCTCGAGCTCTCCGCTCACGGCGTAAAAGACGACAATACGAACTTGAGCGTATACTGCGACTGATCGGTTTTGATTCGTAAGTATTTATTACTACCTAATTCTGTTAATTACTTTCATGCGATCTCTATTAAGAATCTTTTTACGTTTTAGGTGATGGGTCGAAAAAGCAGATTATATCTTGGGAACAAAATCGGTTACAAGGCAAGGAAAAAGAGAACACACGACAAAACTGTAAGGTACTTATAGTTTCAAAAGAGTAAACGAAAAGAGAAGTGAGCCGTCACTCAGGACGCCGGGCAGATGTGAAACATCAAAATTATTTTGAAGACGTTACCGCAAAGCATGGCGTTAACGCCGCTTTTAATGCCACGCGACGATCAGGTTCAGATGTTTCACATCAAAAATCCGAACGGAACATTTATACAGCCTCATCTTCTGAAGATTATCAGCTAACTCAAATTTAATGTTTAATAATTACTAACCATACACAATATAATTTTTTCATAGAGAATCATTTTCTTCTTGTACTAGCAATAAATATGTAGTAAAATGTGGGTCAAAATTTAATAACTAATTTCTGTAATGGGTAGATTTAAATCTCTGACTGGACTTGTTAGACATCCATGGCCATGGCGACTAGGGCCATACTCGACTACTGCACGGCAGCCACGGAGGCAGCGTGCCTCTTGGCTGGAACTCCCTGGTGGGACCTGCAGGTAGAGGTACTCGCAGAGCTTTACCGCCGAGTATCAGAGACGCGAGCCACATATGTATAGTCTCAATCAAGGTGATTGCCGCCTGGCGGGTCGACGCCCGCCGAGACGCCATTGCTCGTTGGGCAGTCGGACTGGAGAAGCCTCAGTACGGTATCAGGACCGTCGAGTCCTTCCAGCTGGTGCTGATAGGGTGGTTGGGTCGGCAGCACGGGGTACTTTCCTTCCGATTGGTGCAGGTATTGATGGGTCACGATAGCCAAGTACCTGCGCAAGCTCGTTAGGAGGGAGAGCACACCATCCTGCCACCACTGCTATTGCGACGTGAGCACGGCGCAGCACACGCTCGAGGTGTGTGCCTCGTGGGCAGAGCAGCGCCGTGAACTCGTTGCAATCATCGGTGCCGACCGGACGCTGCCGACCATCACTAGGGAGATGCTCAGCAGCGTCAGGAACTGGGACGCGGTCACTGCCTTCTGTGAGGCTGTCATCTCACGAAAGGAGGCGGCGGCTCGTGTGTGATCGATCTTTGGTGACACGTTCCGCCGCCGGCGACTCGGGCGGCGCAGGTGCGAGTATCCGCGCCTGATGCCGCCTTAGGCGAGTCCGCGGGTGACCAGACCGGGGACTTTAGTGCGTCACCCGCAGAGAGCCTGACCGCGTGACGGCGACCGACGTCCCGGGATAGGGACGTTGAGAGGTGAGGGAGGGAAATAATTTATAATTCTGCATAAAATTATAAAAAAAAACAAATTATTTTTTTAAATTATTACACAATAATGTGATAATTAAGTTGTCGAGTCTAGAACCCGAGACCAGAGTTCCCGCCGGCGAGCACGTTACCACGAGACCACCGCTTGTCGATTCGACTGCGAATTTTTCTAGTACATAAATTACCCATCCAACTTTGACCCTTAAAATCTTTTTAACGAGGGCCCAGTTGACCCTAATATCTGGTAGTTGTGATACCCTCGGGCCCCCTCTACCACCCCACCAAAAATCATCGAAATCCCCGACCCACGCGTCTGAGGGTCTCCTTGTAAGTTAAACTCTGTGCCTATATTTTACAATTTCCAATACTTTGCATATTAAAAATACAATTTTAACCGTTTTACTGTTATGAGTTTTGGTTTTTAATTAAAAATTTTAAAATTTACAATATGTTAATTTTTGAAATTCTACTTCTCCGAAGAATATATTACAGATTGATTATACGCGCCAAGGCTCAAGACTGGTCATTCTATGAACTCTACGCGTTGTTGACAGTAGTCTAAACTAGTGTAGTGCATTAGTGTGCGTCGATATCGGAACGTAGTAAATTGCCTACATGCGAGAAGTGCCGATTACCGATAACCCTCTTAATGTTTGTAAAACCCCCCGAATTATAAAGATGATTTTTTAATTGTTGTCGTCGTCTCAACCCAAATACGTCCCACTGCTGGGTTCGTAACTTATCTTCAATAGGAGGGAAGTAGAAGTTGTGATGTATGCCACGTGGATCAGACGAATTGGCATAGTTTTTAGTCTTCTTTTAAGATATCCACGGGCAAGATATAAAGTGGTGATTTGTTTTCTTTCCGTCACCACACGGAAAATATTCTTAGTGTAATGTTTTGATTAAAAATTACGCCTACAAAAGTTCAAAACTACTGTCTCCAGTAACCACTCATGCTAAGCCCAGCAATTATCAGATGATTGAACGGTATAAAACATTTCGCAGCTGTAACAATTGGTCAGCACAAGTTTAGAGTAACACCCAATATTCTTCATTTCATTATAATTTGACGTCAGTGAACAGGAAGACCAGTGTGCCTACTCTTGAATCTCGATTCCAATCCTAAATCCAATCGCAGCTCGAATTTGAGCCATTTTAGTACTCTTCAAAGCGAAACTAGCGCACGATTGGAATCAAACTCAGTGGTTTTTTTTTAAACTATCTCGTCGTTTAAGTCAAATATTTGCTACTCCCGTCGTTATTTTGACCTAGTTTAACATCGTTAAATTTGCTCAATTTCAAGAAAGCGTCTTTGTAGTGATCGAGTTCGGAAACGTTATTAATTTAAAGTAATAAAATACGGCACATTTGGTGAAAATAACAGCGGCAAATGAATTCATTCTCGATTTTGTTTAAGAGTACCAAATATAATTTTGGTGACATTGGAATTGAATCGGATTCGAAATTAGAATTGATTTCAAGAGTAGGCACAAAGTGAGCTAGTAAGACGAAAATTTTATGGAGCTGTTCCATGTGTGTATCTTTATGTGAAATCAGATTTGTTCATTACTGTTTTTTAGTCATCTTTTGGATTGACACAGAATGTCACTATACACATTCTGTGTCAATCCAAAAGATGACTAAAAAACAAAATATGCAAATCTATACAAATATATAAAATTGAAGTGTCTGTTTGTAGTGTCTAATGTGAAGTGTTTGTAATGGTGAAATAATGAGTTTTATTTCATTTTGATGCAATTATTTGCAAGACATCTATGCCTCAAAAGCGGTTTAATAAATGTTTGTCTGTCTATTCGTTTGTTTTGAGTAATCTTCAAACCGGCTGGACGGATTTAGATAATATTTTACCACCAGGTTGGCTATATAAGGAATGACTTAGATTATACTTTTATTTCGCGGGTAAGACTGCTGAAACCGAAGCGAAGCGAGGGCGGGTTGCTAGTATAAAATATGAAAATATCTTCTCTTACATACATGTTATATATCTTAGTCGTCTTTTACTACAGTTACAGGCAAGAGAGGATAGTGAATTGAATTCTTACTCCGTTACCATACGAAAAACAAAATAATTATTTAATCAAAATAATTATTATTTTTTTTTATTGCCAATGGTGGCAAACGAACAAACAGTACACCTGATGGTAAGTGTTGCTGCCGCTCATGGACCCTTGGACCATGGACAAGGCCGCTGCCCACCGCAAAGAAAGTGAAGGGAGTGCGAATGCGTGCATCGAGGCTCGGTGACACCAAGGGCACCACCAAAACCCTCCACACGCAAACACCCTCAGAAAGTTGGGCTCCCGACTCTCTAGCTCACCGAACGAAGCGCAGTAACTAATTGCTACTACTCAGACGTCGAAAATTAGTACACAACTCAAATATATTGCTATTGTCTAAAAGTTTCACATCTTTTCAGTGTATTAATTGTTTTACATTATTGCGCATACATAAGTTCTTTAAGTAAAAACGCATGTCATGTGTATTATCCAAGTTCTAAGATCCTGTTATTAGGTCTGAATTACACAATAGAACATCATGATCATCCTGTTTTTATCCCAATTAGGTACTTGGGATCGACTCAATGTGTACTCCTCTTCCACCGCACATATCGCAATAGTTAATTAACAATAGTTTTATTACTGGCCGCCAACCTGATATCACCTTTCTTGGGAATATAATTGTTTACCAGACAGCATCAGGTGGAGTTGGCCCAGCTCGATGAAAAATGTTAGACACCTACGAGCAATGTTATCTCTGTTAGTATTTGTATATTGAGAAACCTTTTAGCAGAGTGGTTATCGGTCTATTAACGACAATAGTCTTTCTGTTACTTTCCCTAAACAAACTAAATACACAGCATACCTAAATAAGAAACTATTCTAGCTGATATGCTATCCGCGTGGTAACCGAGTAAGAATGCAATAGTTATCACACCTTCCTTTAGGGAGTAACATAGGCTATATTTTATCCCGGTATTCCCATGGGAACGGGAACTACGCGGGTAAGGCGTCTGAACCTGAAGCGAAGCGAGGGCGGGTTACTAGTTTCAAAATAAAACCTTATCTGACCAACCAATTTCTCTCCTCGAGGCCTGCATTGGGATATGTATTAGCTGAGATTGTGATGATGATAGATACTAATCCAATATTTAGTACGAAAATGTATACTTATATGCATTTGGAACTCAGAAGTAATCAATGTTGTTCCCAAATTTGACTTTATGGGAAACAGTACTACGCCATCTAATGGATTCCTCAAAGATCCCGTTAGATGGTGCCCATGATGGTGTTGCAATATATAAAAAATATCTTACTGCTATGTATATAATATCCTCCAAGGCTAGAGTTTAGTCTGTCCATTACAGGAATTGACTTACAAATTAGAACAACAGCAAATTAATTAAAAATCCATCTATTGTTACAAGCTCGAACTAAATATGTGTGACACTATTAACAAAAATTACTTACAAGCACTACAAGATGGCGTAAGATGAATAAGATTACATGTTTCTCTATATTATAAATTTTCATTAAATTGGGTATTCAATCATAATAATATAGTTGATATAACTACAATAAAAAAATCATAAGACTTTTGCGTTCAGCACAAAGACCTTAAATGTTGAAAACTGTTATTTACACATTACAGCACTAATGCTTAGTGGGTGTGACTTTAATAGCACATTTTAATAAAACCCTATGCTAACTTGTTTGACCAGCGTTGATAAAGTAGGCTAATTTCCATCTTCTAGAAAGGGTTCGAACTCAAGTATGTGACGTGGCCTGAAGAATATTCCCGTGGGCTTAGCACGAATGTTATGTCTTATGTAAGTATTGGATATAGTTATCGAAATCAATGGGATTTGGAGCAGCGCCTCTATCGCCCGATAAAGTCAACTGAAGTAATTTCGCGAATTACTGTTTTCTTAAATGTGTTAGGAACGTAAAATTATTGTATAATGAATTTATTATTTTATTTTTGTTTTATTTCTTATTTATTACAGCATTCGGGGTAAGGACTAAATCCTTCTATCACAGGGACTACAACAAGCAAACAAAAACCATCAATCAGTTCCACATAGGTTTAAATTTTGCCTAATTATTTAATATGATTTTTAATTAAAATAGGTTCTAATCAAAATTACCTATAAATCTAATATTATCTGCACATACTAAATTACAGTATTACGTTAATAACAGAACAACGATTATAAATACAGACGCTGTACCTACTCCTACCGTAAATACTCCTGCACACAAGTTATAAAAGTTCAAGTTTTCTTGTACGAAATAAATAAGGCTACCATAGAATAATTTTATTCCGTAGACGTATCCAGTTAGCATAGGCGCCATCTGTGTACCGTTAAATTACCTTATGTGTAACCGTATAAACTCCTCGCCAAGAATATTTAGATCCTAGGATACCTATAGGAATAATTAACACTATGAACAATAGAGCAATAAATGTGGAAACGAACAAAATATTTTCTCCTTTTTTTGTATTTATCCATTTGTCAGCCTATAAATAACTACATCTATTGTTGATCATAAGTCATCCTCATCCCAAAGGGATGAAAGCCATAACTCCCACGTTTGGCAGCCGCCTTGGGAATCATAGTATTATAAATTGCCTAGAACAGTAATGCTGCACAATTCCTTAGTTATCCCTTAGCCAGTATTTACAACTACCACGGGTGCCTGTAGGAATCGTTAGAAGTAAGGTGTGTTAACAATGCTTAACTCGATAGACACACTGTTTTTTTTTTTTAGATTAGTGTTTTTTCACTTTATTTTACAAAATACAATAAATTTTTCTCTCTCGGTGTCATACAATTCTGGTATGACAAGTTTTACGCCCCCGAATTTTATAGGCACTAATGTTGCTAGTACAACGCATCAATAATGAAACTTTTCAATTTATTCAGGTTGTAAAGGTTTTGCGGGCGTTGTTCGCTCGCTCAATGCGTTTGCGTCTTGCTAGTAGTGTGATGTTTGTCGTCTCGTGTATTTTGTTCGTTACTTCGTTCATGTTTTGTTTAGCTTTAGTTCAGTCGCGCCATGATAAAGTCGATACGTTCGCATTTGCAGTGTTGATCTGTTGAGTGTACACGGAACGTATTGCATTAAAATTATTCGACATCTGTCAAACTTTAACTATTCCGGAATTCTGTGTAAATGATGAATTTCGTGTAATATTGCTATCAGTTTCGGCGAAGTTATGATATCGATGTGAGAAAGTGTCCTTTTTCGAGTGTTGTTAGAGTTATGTGAATAATATGAAAATAATTGGTGATGTGTATTGTGTATAATTAAGGTTTTGTGAGGATTACACAGTTGCCTATTCGGATTAAAATACGCACAAGTGAGTAAATATTTACACAACGCCTTACATGTTACGATATGTTCATAAATTTTCTATTTAGAATCCAGACCTCTCTGATACTTCTATGAAAATATTTATCACAAAAGACATACAATGTAACTATTTATTTGGTATTCATAAATCTTGAATGAGTTAAGTTTAAAACTTGGAATGT
Source organism: Lymantria dispar (assembly GCA_032191425.1). Lineage (NCBI taxonomy): Eukaryota > Metazoa > Arthropoda > Insecta > Lepidoptera > Erebidae > Lymantria > Lymantria dispar. The sequence goes on along the minus strand of CM063460.1, from coordinate 8,235,091 downwards.
AGGCTAGCTACTTATTTTTCGAAATGATAAATATCTTTCGAATACATATTCGAAATTTAAACATAATAGTAAATAATCCTAATAGTTTTTTAGTACATACTTTTATTCCACTTACTTGATTAAAATAAACATATTGTTTACAATAAATAAATAGGTGCTAAAATCTAGAAGAAAAATGTGTTACCCTACTCAATTGACCTTTGTGCATCCTTCTAAGTATGCAGGTAGATACGTCTTAATTTATACGATAATACCTTATTTAAAGAACAAATAAACAAATCTTTTAAGTCATTTAAAGCTACAAATCTGTGAAACATAAATAAAATTATTTACATGATAAATTACAATGTTTGCTGGAGTTTTCTGGATGTAGATGTTTCCATCTATCATTATTTCAATATAAAATTATCAATCATTTGATTAACATATTCAATATTACTAAAAAAATATTTTATCATACTACTTATATTATTTTTATTCAAATTAGTACTTTTATGTTTCATTAATTTTATTTTATATTCAAGGTTGTTTGCTTACGTTTTTCTATGTATTTGTTTTTACAGTATAAAAAATATGTAAAAACTTTTAGATATATTTATTCAAAAGGAAAACTTAGTCAATGTTATAAAGGAAGAGCAATATTTGGTAACATGTTCTGCTGCATTTTCTTTTATCTCTTGTTGAGATTGGCATTGGAATTGATTTCTGAACTTCGGTGATAGGTATTTATAAACATATGCTGTTTATTATGTAGTACATAACATGTTTATATATTATAGTTGTTTGTAAATAAAATGCCTGAGGTGTTATTCAGTTATGAGAATTATATAATTTGATGGAAAAATTTATTTATTAATCTACAGCAAATGAAATTATGAATTGCATTAATAGAAAATTTGTGAATGATGCTATCTTATTTGGGCGTTCAGCATGTTTCTAATTTCAGAATAAGAAAATTAACTTGCAATAATTTTGTGTTTACACTAAACATGTTAAGGGAATATACATATGCTGCTACCAATATGGAAAATAATTTATGTAAAATAAAATTATTTAATTTTTATGTTCCCTAGTCCTTCAGTAATATAACAAATGTTTTTCAATCAATGTATTTATTAATATGTTATAAAAAAAATATTGAATACCTTGGTTAATTAATACAGGTGGGCCACAAAAAGATACTCAATGACATTCTTTATTCCTTCCGTGTGGTGACGGAGTAAGAATACAATTCACCACTACCTATCTTGCCCGTGGATGTCGTAAAAGACTACTATGGGATATGCTATGCACATAACATCTGTGCAAGAGAAAGAAAACTCGAAATGAAACTCTATACCAACATGCCTGACCAGTATGGTATGGTAGGTCAAATTTGCTTCCATTGTGGAGGAGGCATGAGCCCAATAGTGGGATGTGTGTGGGCTGCGATCATGATGACACTCTTTAATTACAATGAATATTACACAAAAGTACTAGCAGGTTAATATTCCTCATTTATAAAAGGCTCGACCCCAGCAATAAGATGTTTATGAGTTGAGATGACGATGATAATTATGAGTCAAATTGTGTTAATATAATACAAGGTAAAATTTAAATACATGGGTAACATGATAAAAAACATATACAGTAAATATTAAATTGATTGCGTGGTGATGGAGTAAGAATACAATTAAATTCTTTTGCCCTTGGGTGTCGCAAAAGACGCTTAAGGGATAAAATATGCATATAACATCTATGCAAGAGAGGGAAAACTCGAAACAAAACCCTATACCAACGCATCTGACCAGCCCTAGTAGGTTAATTTCCCTCCTATTGTGGAGGAGGCTCGAGCCCAACAGTGGGACGTATATGAGCTGAAATGATGATGAATGATGATGATGCTGATGATGAAATATTAAATAAATGTTATTGAACAATTTGTACTATATCTCTGATTAAAGCAATTTCATAGGTCATTTGTTATTTATGAGGCTTATTTACGTGCACCATATGGGTGCAAGTTGACAGAGATATAGAGACCTTAAATCATTTCTTTTTTAAAAAAACAACACTGTGCTAAGGGTCTATACAATAGAAAGAAAGAAAAATAATTTATTACTCCCTTACATCTTAAGAGCTAAAATATAAGTACAATAGTTTAAAAATAAGCAATAAATGTTAACAAGACATCATAAAAAGAAGGTTCCTGTCCACAGTAGTGTCCCCTTCGCAAAAGAGCAAAAGGATAGCTGCTCAGCATAATGTTGAGGCATCTGCTATAATAAAGATACCACAATGCTGTTATTCTGTAGCGTCCTGCTTATTCTGCAGCGTCCTGCAATAGGTACTTTCTTTAAAAAAAAACACTGAGCTAAGGAAATAATCCTTGTATTGCATGGCAGTTTTTAAACTTATTTAACAAACACAAATTACACTTGGACTCGGAAGGACAATTTGTGGACACACAAAGTATTGTCCTCTATGGAAATGGAATCAACGACACGGGCATGATTGGTCGATATCTTAACCGCTACACCATCTGTGCAATTAAGTAATTTGTAGGCAAATGGGTTAATTAATTATGATATTATAGTCAATAAGTCAATAGATAGACAAATGAGATCACTGGCTATTAATTAGTTACTATGTTGTTAGTTTAGAGCTCTGTTGTACATAGTTTATTGTAATATTAGTCATATAATGTTGACATTAGGTGCAGTTCTGTTAAATATAATTTATTGAAGTACTCAATGACCCGATTATAACTTTGTATCACCTACAATTTATATGATTATAACTCGATTGTGAATTTTATCAACACCTTCAAAAATCCATTTTATTACTGCAATTCATTGATATCAATAATAGGGCTATTAAAGCCAAAGTACTAAGTACAAAAGTATAGTCACCGAATTTAGGTTTTTCTATTTACTTATGTGCTTTAGGATTTCCTATTTTTTTTTTTGTGTGTATAAACCACCTCGAGGCAGGAAAACGAAACTTTTAATTGATCACACTATTCTTGACCTTCAGTAAAATTAACAAGCAATAGAACAAACTTTTTCTTTTTTCTTATTTATGTATTTTTTATGCTTACCTTTCTATGAATATGATATTACCTCAATTCATTTAATTCATGCATACCTTTTAGAATCCATATAACACATGAAGAGCTTATTTTGTTTCTATTTTGCTTATTTATTTTTTTGGTTCCTAGCATTTGAACCTCAGATCTTATAAATGGCACATGTATGCCAATAGATTACTATTATTTTACTTCATTTTTATATAAGTTGGCCTAACAGAAATTATTTTTTAGATATTTAATTGTACAATATTATTAAGTTTACTCCTAAATATAAATCTTATCAGGATCCGCTCAAACAATAATATTCCTTAAAATCTATCTATAATCGAGGAAGAGTTAAGTCAAAATACATATACGACTGTTATTTAATCATTAACTACTGTAATATTTTAAGGAAAACCATTTGCAATAATTATATACTCATAAATATATTGTTGTATTTATTCATATTATAATATCTCGTATAGTTATAAATTTAGAAATAACATCTATACCAATAAATAAAATTGGAGTGTCTGTTTGTAATGTCAAAATAATAGGCCTTTTTCATGCTCACACGGTTATTTGCACGCCGCCTATGCCTAAAATATAGATTAAAAAATTTTTGTCTGTCTGTCTGTTTGTTTCGGGTAATCTTCAAAACGGCTAGACCGTTTTCAAAAATTCTTTCACCAATGGCAAGCTATAATATCAGGGAGTAAACTAGGCTATATTTTATCCCGGTATTCCCACGGGAACGGGAACTACGCGGGTAAAACGACTAAAACCGAAGCTAAGCGAGGGCGGGTTGCTAGTAAATAATATATTGGTGATGTTTTTGTGCGATGATTATGTAAGACTCACCACCCATATTTCTCAGCAGATGTCATGAAAGATTCTATTTTATAGTCAAGCTACCTATGATAGTAAAGTGAATGGCTTAATTTTAATAAGAACTGAAGTTTTCTAAAGTTAACAAGTTTCAAAGGGATTAAATATACATATGTGTATGCAAGAAAAGTCATACTTGAAATAAACCCTATACCAACCTATGTGTAGAGTGTGAATTAGTAAGTAAATATCCTTTCTAACATGGAGGTGACTTAGCCCAGCAGTGGGACATACATATATGAGCTGAAATGATGAATATAATATACCCTACTAAAAAGATACTATTACAGATGTTATAGATAGACTTACATTCTGTTAATCGACTTATTTCATATCCCTGTTTAAAAAAGGGGTTGTTGATACGTGGTATTCCCAATGCCTTAACAAGTAGATAGAATTATATTATCGTCATCTTATCAGCTCATATATACCCCACTGCTGGACTCAAGTCTCTTTCACATTAGAAAAATTGACCTGTTATACCACTCTGGTTAAATGTGTAGACTTATTTTGAGTTTTCCTTCTCTTGCACATATAACATCTTAGATTTATACTGATATTCCATCTATCCATCAGCCTACAGACATCCACTGCTGGACATAGGTTTCCCCACGAGAATGCCACTGGGAACGGTCCTGCGCCACTTTTATCCAACGGTTTCCTGCGACTCTGAGAATATAGTTAGTCCACCTAGTGGCGGATCGTCCTACGCTGCGTCGTCCGATTCGTGGTCGCCATTTAAAAAATTTTCTTCCCCAACGGTTGTCGGTTTGACGAGCGATGTGGCCTGCCCATTGCCATTTCAACGTGCTAATTCTACCGGCTATGTCGGTTACACCCGTTCTTCTTCGAATTGCCGTGTTCCGGATTTAACCACTTAGAGAAATACCGAGCATAGCCCTCTCCATAGCCCGTTGAGCGAATTTAAGCTTTTTTATAAGGCCGACATTTAGAGACCACATTTCAGTGCCGTAAGTCATCGCTGGTAACACACATTGGTTATATATAAATCTTTGTTATACTTTGGTATACATACTGATATTATATATCCCTTAATCGTCTTTTACGATACCTTAGGGCAAGACAGGGGGTGGTATATTTACTTGGTCACTATAGGAAAAAGCAACAATATATAATTTGTTTTTGGTTTAATTATAATAATAATATAAATCGACAATAGTATCTCTAATCATATCTAAGAAAAATACAGGTAACAAACTCTTTTTTATATCATTCATGGCGAATGATTTATTCCGTTATTATTTCCGATTGCATTCGAATCGACTTAACATGAGCAATCAAATTTAGCAAAATTTCATTGCCGTGTATCGTCTACTATCTGACTTCCGCCCCCCCAGAGGTAAATATATTCCAGATGTTAAAATGCTTAATGGTAACTGAGTTCATATATCGATTGTTGTATATTATATGTTCAATTACAGTCGAAAGCGAACGTTTAACGTAGATAACTACTATCCGAAGCACGGATATACGAATTCGGGGTTTTTAATTAACTCTAAACCATTTCATCATTATCATCATGATCCTGCTTTTCTCCCAATTACTTAGGATCGCAGAAATATGTGCTCTTACTTCATTGTACATATTGGAAAAGCTTTAGCAATAGTTTTAGTCTGCTCACGTCAACCCTCTTTGGGAATATAATTGTTGAGCAGACGGCAACAGATGAAATTGTCCCAACTCGATGTTAACTTCATAGTCGCCTTTAGCGACGCCCAGCAACTACATGGCCCATGCACTTCGTTTGCATCATATGAAAGAGATACAGAGAGGATTCGCGAGAGTTGTAGGCGTGTATAACGCATGTAATCGAATTTATCAAAAGGAATGAATATCTGATGTTTACGCGAGCACTACACATTGTAAATAAAACTACTTTTACGGATTATATCGCGTTTGTATTTGATTTATGATTGCCCGACGTTTCGAACACATGACCATGAATGCTGCAAAGTGTTCGAAACGTCGGGCAATCATAAATCAAATACAAACGCGATATAATCCGTAAAAGTAGTTTTATTTACAAAAATAATGAACTTTGTGCGTTTTGTAACATTTTTCATGAATGCTCAGATCCTATTGGGTGTTGCGTAATGTTATATCGCCTCGATACATGGACCATCTAAAATTAAAAGATTTTTTTCAAATCTTACCCAAGTAGTTCCTGAGATTAGCGCATTGAAACAAATAAACCTCTCCAATTTATAATATTCTAGGTATGTCAACAAGCAGGCAGCAAACTGTCTCTTTGAACCATTGGCTTAAACATACTATTTAACTAATCCTAAGAAATCCTGAGTGTAATTAAAACTATAAGATTTCCATGAAAAAAGTCGCAATAACGTTTTTCATTTGGCTATTTCTAAGATATCCAATATGTGCGATGCTAAAGCGTGGGTCTAACAACTACGCTGGCATAAAAGCGCGAGAATAATAATTTACGATTGATGTTGTGATAAATATTATAAACTCTTCATTAATTATCACTTCGGCAAAATGAAAGTTTGGCGCACAAGGTATGGAAGGAAGGGCGTGAAAATCGATAGTTTAACCGACTCGAATGGCTTTGAACCCAAATAGCGTCTGTTGACGTAGTCTGGTTTGGAAGTAATTTTTCTTTTGTTTGCCTCTTTCATATATCTACATTTATATTTCTATATAAGTACGTGTTAAAATAGCTGGCTATAGTTTCATATGCCTTACGTTTCTTCGTAAGATCTACATGATCTACCTGGATTTATTGTTCTTAATGGTCATTTATATGCTTTCTATTGATCCTAGAATTACTTAGATATTGTTTCAGGAATTAGTTTTATTTTCAATAAACAAGTGATATAATTTAAATTGTCGTACTATTTTTTTGTCTTATAAACCTTCTTGGTTAACAGGATATTTAACGCAGATTTTTTGTTTTTAAAGTAGAAATTATATTTATTTTATTCACTACTGCTAATGGTGTCTTCAAAGTGCATTGTTTGAATCAAAAATACGCAATATTCTATTAAAGAAAGAAAAAGTGAAAATGAGAATACATCATCATCATCATCTTGCTCTTATCCCAATTACTTGGGGTCGACGCAATATGTCATCTGTTTTGACATATTGCAAAAAGTTTCGGCAATGACTTTTATGACCGGCCGCCTGCCTGACGTCAACCCTCCCTGGGAATGCAATCGTTGACCCAAATGGTACCAGATGGAGTTGGTCCGGGTCAATCTAGGGCTCTTAGTCGACTTTTACGACACCCACGAGCAAAGCAAGGGTTGGTAGTATTCGAAGCCGCTACCACACAGCATGAGAATGAGAATAATATGAGAATACATAACATTAAATAACTGTAAATATAGTAATAGACTTATAGCTTTATTATAAACCTATTACATGTATACTACATTTTTACTCTCAAACGTAAATTATCGATAGTTAATTATTATTTACTTGGAAGTCCTACGTTTTCGGGCAAATTGGTAATACATTGCTGGACTTCGTAACTCATTTTAGAAAGATAAGTGCTCAGGTTCCGTAAAGTATACAAGTGTATATGATTCAAATCGTCAGCTGGATGCGTATGGTTTCCACGACACAACGTCGACAGCAAATGTGCGGTCGAACGTTAACTTTTGAAAATTCCGTAAAAAATACTAGTACAGGGTGGACTTTGTTGCCGTGTGCCGGGAATTTGTTGCCGTGTACTTATTCTGCTGTGCCTGAAGAAGTACTGGACAGCGATTGAAATCGTCAGCTGGATGCGTATGGTTTCCACGACACATAACGTCGACAGCAAATGTGTGGTCGAACGTTAACTTTTGAAAATTCCAAAAAAATACTAAGTGACCGTGCGCCGGAAATTTGTTGCTATAGGTATGCTTATTCTGTCATGTCTGAAGAAGTATTGGACAGTGATTTAAAAAGCTAGCTGAATGCGTGAAGTTTTCATAACATAAGATTGAGACACTAGAGTGAAAATTTGTCAGCCAGTTTTGTCAGCTAGATTCAGCGACCTGTAAAATAGTATTTTTTTATTTGTCTGGTGACGAATGAGCTAGTAGACCGTGCTAATTAATTAATACCTAAGTGACCTACAAACAAAATGATCTCGGATTGAACTTATTAAACTTCTTTAAATTTCGGTATCACAGCGTGCAACAGCATAATTTATGAAAGCACATACAGCTAGCAATTTTCGAATATAGAACAACTAAATAGACACAACTACAAGGCTTCTTTGGGTAGGCTTAGTCTAGGCATACTCCATCCAAACCATCCAGGGCGATGGCAGGAACGGCTAGCAGTCCCAAAAGTTGCCGTATTGTGTTCGGTTGCCTAAAGGACGGATTACTTTTAAGAATACCGTCTCCTGACGCCACCGCGCAATCGGACCTCGTGGATGGTGGACTAATATCCGGTCCAGCCATTCGAGCCATTGTAACCTCAAGTGTATCTCGAGCTATTGGTTTAATAAACATGGTTTAGAATTGTTTTATTTTAAAATATTTTACGAAACAAATGTGTATATGCGTTTACTGACCATAGAAAATAGACTACATCCGCCTGTCAAACTAGAAAGCTTTATAGAATTTATTGTTGAACGAGTTTTTTTTAAAGAATTTTATTTTTCGCGGCTATACTATACATATTTTGCAATATATAACATTCTGTGGAACAAAGGGGAGTAGATATTTTGAAATTAACATAACTTGGTTATTTATAACCAAGTTATGTTAATTTCACCTATTTAATCTTTATTTATGTCGTATTCATTAATAATTTGTAATTATGCTGTAATACAGCCTCGATTTCTGTGTTCGAAGAATAGTGATTTGCTACGAGTACTTGATTGAAAATCTACTAAATAGTTTTGCACATCATTTCTCAAAGTATATATGCGTGTATGTTAAAAGCCTACTTAGCATTAACGTATTAGGGAATACGGTTATGGCGAAAGTGGGTTTTTCGTTTAAGTACTAGTTGTGCACGTGGCTTGTATTATGTCCGAAGATCTGTGAAAGTTATTTCGGAAAAAGTACTTGTCTGCATTAAATGTACTCTATGTCATTTTATCTGTGCCTGATAATTATATGCGATATTCATGATGAGTAGTTACATACACACAAACAACCACAGAAATACTACATTATATTCATGATATTAGTTAAAATAATTTTGTTTATCGGATTGTGAAGCCGTTTTCGAAATGAAATATCTTGTAAATTCCTATTCAGACATACAAGTATGATCATATTTTTTAAAACTACTATGCGTTATTGTGTTTATTTAACTAGACTGGTTGATCTAAGAAACGGGTACATAATAAATGTGCGCAAGACGTTACATAATTCTATTGATCTCAGCCACCCTACCCCATAAAAGATTCGGGGCGAAATTTCGCAGTTTGTTCAAGAGATTCTATCTTGTTTACCCAAATATCTTGATTGATCAATGTGAATTGTTCTTTGTCCCCAGCAGAACTTAAATCAAAGGTTTATTATTATCACCAACTGTAATGTATTTTCTTATGAGGGGAATATTTATTTACAAATTGTATATCGATGTATTTTCTATATGCAGCGAATACATAATTGTGCCATATCGGAGTAAAATAAAAAAATTAAAGAGTAAAATAAAAAACAAATAATTTATTTGTTTTTTATTTGCTTGTGATGACGGAGTAAGGATACAATGCCATACTCCCTATCTTAACCGTGAGTGCCGTAAAAGATGATTAATACAATAGGTGTATCTACACAAGAGAAGATTAAACTTGAAATAAAATCATCTTACTTTTTCCATTTGACCAGCGTGGTTATAGTTTCCTCCTATTGTTTTCCGTGTGGTGACGGTGTAAGAATACAATTCACCACTCCATATCTTGCCCGTGGATGTCTTAAAGGACGTCTAAGGAATATAATATGCACCTAAGATCTGAGCAAGAGATGGAAAACTCGAAATGAAACCCTATACCAACATGTCTGACCAGCATGGTATAATAAGTCACAATCCCTCCCATTTTGGAGGGGGCCCGAGCCCAATATTGGGACGTATGTGGGCCGATGATGATGATGATTGTGGAGGAAGCTCAAGCCTAACAGTGCGACTCATTTAAGCTGAAATTAAATGAATGAATTATATTAAGTGATATTTAAAACGAATGAAAAATTAATCAAAAAGGAGCTATTTAGAGGAATATCAAATCCTCTAATTCTATATGATAAGTCGGCAATTGGTACTGACTCAGGACTTTTATAAACTGTCAGCCAACATCTATTCATCTTTCTATCTAATTAACGTAAATCTAATAATGTCCGCTCTTGGATACGCTATCCTTGACAGTTAGGTTGGCGATCGCAGTTGGTGTTATAAGTTACCCAGGAAAATCCTGCGTTTAACCGGTTTCACAAGAGTTACAAACAATATTTTACTTGTAATATATGTTTATACCGCTTCAACACGAAAATGAAACCCGTATCGTAAATAAACTTTTATTGATATTGAAAAAGCTAATTATTGCTTTAATTATATTTAAAAGTGAGAGGCCTTACTTACACTTTCTTTTCCAAATTGCTTTTTTTAATGAAGACCTTCACTTTAAATAAACATGGAGATATGCACGATACTTTTCTTTTGAATTTTATGTGCGAAATATCGATTAAATTAAAATGTTTTCATTACAAATAATTGAAACAATCTCGCGAATTTTTGAACTGACGATGACTAAGAATTAAACAGCCTTATATCCTTATTAATATTATAAATGCGAAAGTAAGTTTGTTTGTTTGTTACGCTCTCACACTTAAATCACCGAACGGATTTTAAAAATTCTTTCACCAATAGAAAACTATAATATTAGGGGGTAACATGGGCTATATTTCATCCTGGTCCCACGAGAACGGGAACTACGCAGGTAAGGCGCCTGAAACCGAAGCGAGGGCGCGTAGCTAGTAGGTTATATAGGTAATCAGTATGGTGACAGAATAAGAATACAATTCATCACCCCCCTATCTTGCCCGTAAATGTCGTAAAAGATGACATAATAATAAAATACACACATAATATGCAAGGGAAGGAAAACTTGACATAAAAACATATACCAACACGTCTGACCAACGCGGTATAGTAGGTCAATTTCCCTCCCATTGCGAAGGACGCCCGAGCTCAAGGGGCCTAAGATAAATAATAATTTAGATATATACTTTATGATGATACCGGTATAATGTTATTCTAATATTCGTATCCGAGATTTCAATATGCTGTTGGTGGCAAACGAGCAAACAGCATACCTGATAGTAGGTACGTGATACTGCCGCTCATGTACCTTTGTTGAGCTTTCTTTTTTTTTTTGGGTGAGCTGCGGTCGCCGCGCCCCTCGCACCACTCCGTCCGGGGCGACAGAGGGGCGTAAGCACGCAACACTCGCAACCCACCCGAACATCACGTCGCCTTCGTCGTTAGGCCGACCACCGGAGCAGAGGGTTACTTGTCATACCTTTGTTGGGCTGATGCCTGTCGTGAAGAAAGTGAAGGATGTGTGAATTTGTATGTGTGCGATTTGGAATACTAAAGGCATCACCAAAACCCACCACACGCAAAAACACCCTTACAAAGTTGAGCTTCTAGTTCTTTCGCTCACCGACGAAATGCATTAGCACAAATTGCTACTACTCAGACGTTGATTTTCTGTGAGAGTATGCTACTACCGGGCGGATTGGTAGACAGAAAACAGTGTGGTCCTACCACTATATGTCATAATCCACAACATCTATAAATCATGTCTTAATTGAAACGCTAATACACCAATAGGAACATAATAAATGAGAGCGGTGTATTAAGTCTTAAATCTCATTCTGAGAGGACACTCGTGACTGACTACGAATCGATGACTGAATTTATAAAATTTGCATATTACGCAGTGTTTCTTAGTGTGATAGCAGGTTAATAGTGCATAATACGTTGATGACGTAAGCAAGCCGGTCCGCAATGTGCTGGCCATATGTACCGGTTGACATTGGTATAGATATATATCTACTTTCAACATGAATGTACCGTGCGATGAATGTGTGAATAATACAAGTGTAAGCTGGTAAAAGGGACGTTTTGTTTTGTTTCAATTGTTAGTAGGGTTGACATGACTTAACAAATTACGCCCTGTACTTAATGTAACTATCGTCATCTGATGATTCGATGCGATTTTATTTTGTACATTGAATTGCCAATGTTTCACGAAATCCTAGTTAGTGGAAGGGGGCAAACAAATCCTGCATGATGAAGTTCATTAGCCATGTAAAAGTTTAGCTACCCTTGCTTTGTAGACAGACTAATAATAAATCGGTCAGCCAATTTATTCTATCACTGCTGGTCCTATAACGACAATGCCGTAAATAAGGCGCCGGCCACCGGTGCTCAGGCACAGGGCGTAAACTTTTTGGGGAGTGAACTTGCGTTTGAGTTTTAGTGAGTGAGATACAGTAGGTGGTATAATAGACAAAGGGTTCACTTAAATAGCTCGTCTGCTTGTTTGCCCACATCATTTCTAGTTTTACAAAAAAATTGATATTTCTTCAAAAATATTACTTAGATAATTGATTGGTCTACCAACACCAAGGTCCTTGTGCTTTATTTTATCAACCTGAATGAAATAAAATAGGCCTATACCATAGACATATAACATGTATATTTGACCTTAATCTAATACCTATTGAGCTGACATAATTCTTCGAGTTGCCTGATGACGCGATACGACACGACAACTGCCCTGATTACATCTTAAAAGTCACAGGTAACGGTAAGATGCAAGTAATATGTCGGGCCGGCGACGGATGACAAGGAATTCGGTACTGGTGGTCAGCCCAATGGAGGAATTACGGTGGGTTATGAGGCCGCGTGCCGTCCTTTCGTCGCCCAGGACGGGATTGGACGGCGTGTGCGCTGACCATAGTCCACAAAAAAAGGATGCAAGTAACATAGGAGCTTGCCGAGTGGCCTTTTTGTGGGGAAGCCTATGATCAATAGGAGACGTCTACAGGGAATGCTCATGGATGGATGGAAGGCTAGAAGTCAATATAAGTTGCTAGTAATCGGTATTTTCGTGTGTTAACACAGTAAAAATACAATTCACCATAATACCCTATCCGTGGGTGTCCAAATAATCGATTCATTATCAGCCTGCTCTTATACCACTTACACTGGCTCGACGCAATATGTCGTTTTTCCACACAACTTTATCAGGTGTCGTCTCTGTTTCCACTCCCTATCCATGTTATTTTTCGTACAGTTCATTCACATTTTTTTTTTTGTAAAAGACGGCTTAAGGATTAAATAATTTTTTGCAGATAACAAATCAGGAGAATGAAAACTCGAAATAAAACCTTTGGCGTAATTTAAACGCAGTATTAGTTTTATATATATATTTAATTATTATAATTAATTCAATACGTGTATGTAACATAACATGGCGTTGGACCTTTATTTATTACTGTTTTGTTTTTTAGTTTTAATTTTCTTTGAATGTATGTTTCCTTTTATTTTCATCTATTTTTGACTATAGTCCATAAAATATAGCTTGATCTCTGTGACAGATGTCAACGAAACCGACGAAGTAAGTTTGAACGAGCGAGATGTTTACGATCTTATGTTGTATCACATTTATTTACATTCTTTTCGTGCCAGTTTTATTGTAACTGAAGTGCAAATATATTATAAATATAAAAATATTAATATCCATGCCTAAAATATACCTCGTAAGTATTGAAATATCTAATAAACGCTTTATAAAAAAATGATGCGTACGCACGTACTAGGACATACTGGATTGAAAATAAAAAAGAGATGGGATAGTCGATATACGTAAATCGATAACCGGTCTTTATTAAATTATTCATAAAAGAAATAAACCCAATATATAAAATATAAAAATTTCAACATATTTTTTACAATTACAACAGTTACAATATAAAATACATAAATTGAATTAATTAAACATTAAAAAACTACTTTTTGTATCAGAGTAAATGATAATATTATGTACTTATTATTGTTAATAAATTTAACATATTTATTCATAAAATAGTCGTAATTGGTCTATTGATCTAACGACTGTCTCTATTTTGGCAAAACATTATAAATATTCTTGCTGAAACGCTCCAGTGATGACGATAATACTGACGTTGACCTTGATTGTACTCCTTTCAAATAATTAAAACAGTCAAAAACAGTTTTTGTTTGAAATAAATTCAAAAAGATTTTCATTTATTGTATTTCAATGATAATTGGAAATCACAATTATAAAAGTAAAGAGTTTTATCGATAACCAACTACGGACTTCATCGTAAGCGTGACAGCACTATGGACAACTGTCACAGAGATCAAGCTATATTTTATGGACTATAAGTAATAATATATTTTGATTATGATCGTCACCCAGCGTAGTTAGGTACATGCGTGAAATATTTTTTCGTGTAACTACATACATATATTATTTAGGGGTCGTCTACTAATTACGTTAGGAGTTTGGAAATTGGAGTAGAGCTGAATTTTATGAAATCTTACTTTGAGGACAGGGAAATGCGCGGTAAATATTATGTTCTTTTTCGCAGAATTGTGAGAAAAATGGGTTAAATTAAACAAATCACCTTTATTAAAATATAAGGCTAAATGAGAGGGAGATTGAAGGAGCAGAAGATTCTACTGAAAATCAGACGGACTTGTTGATTTCAATAGTTATTCTTAAGACCGTGATGAATCACTGTAGACTAAACGAATTGGAATAAATATTGTTTTATAAATCTCAGCAATTACGTCTTAAATATTTTATTGTTGAATTATTATAGTGTAATTATATATTAGCCTATTTTCTAACGCATCTTAAACATTATTAGTCTTAACTGGTATTCCATAAACATAGTTAGCTTTTTTGTAATGAATTTACTTTAGAAACACATTTTGAATAACGCACCTGTATTTGGGGCATAGGGGTGGAGTTGTATCAAATCACATCATTCAAGAATTGGATAAGTTGCCAACCATACATCACGTAATTAATGCATGCCCTCTTGTGATATAATTATGGTATTATGTAAATATTACTGCTTTACCGTCCATACAGAGATATTAATCTTCAGACTTAGGTGTATATAATTATATTTAAATAAGTAGTCTTGACACGCAAGTGTACTGCTTTGCTATTGGATATTTTCTGATAAGACTTAATACCAAAAGCCCTATACTTGGCATTCAGGTTAGCGATTGCATTTGGTGTAAAAAACCTGCTGCAGTATGGATCACTAATCTATATCTATACTAATCTATATATATAAAAGAAAGTCGTGTTAGTTACACTATTTATAACTCAAGAACGCCTGTACGGATTTGGCTGAAAGTTGGTGGGGAGGTAGCTTAGAACCAGGAGACGGACATAGGATATTTTTTATCCCGTTCTTCATCTTCTTCTTCTTAATCTCAATAAGCTATCCCGTTCGATCGCATTCCCGTGTGATCGCATTCCCGTGTGACGTGACATAAAATGTCAAATAAATTTAGTTTTTTTTTGTTTCTGTTTGTCCATTCGGACAGGTAAAGGGATCAAAGCTCACACAGCCAAGTCTGATACAATTTTCTTCATCTTATTTAACACTTCTTTAGATAGAATAGCTAATTTATAGTCATGTCCGTCAGTAAGTCAAGCCGTTACTATTAATTAGGCGCTGAAAACCAAATTAAATGATCTCTCTGGGAATTTCGGTAGAATATGAAAATACACGTAAACCACTCTTATATCACATTCACCACACTTCAACACCTTAACTGTATTATATTACATAAAATATCAGCAAAATTATTAAATATAACGCTATAAAAACACAAAAAAAATGAATATAATACAAGAGCTTAACATGAAATTGCCATATTCGCGCCGAAACTCTGTCAAAAAGAGTACAAGTCACTATGAAAGGTGGGATAACAAAAAACGCATTTGATATGTAATAACAAAACGCAAATGACAGCTAAACGTAATTTTGTCTATAGTTGTATGGTTGAAAATTTGATAATTATAATTTTGTTTGAAATCAATAATCAGTAATTTGTATTTTCTTTGAATCATCATCAACAATGCCGCGACCAAGACGATCGAATCTTTCCCGGCAAAGCCGTAATGATTCTTCCATTAGAGACTATATATTCGGAAATTTAGAAAATATATTCACAAAAAAAATTATGGCGGTACGGTGTTCGCCGGGTCAGCTAGTATATATGGACGCATATCGCCCTCTATCGGCAATATTTGTAAATTGTTGATGTATGTGTTATCAATTATAGTTATAAACATGTTTGAAATATTTGCAACTAATATTTAAATAATTATTTGTAGTAACAACACTGCTATTTACCATGCTATGATATTTAAGACAAAATTAATTAATTTAATAAGACACTTTTTGAATGTATTTCTAGAAATCTTTGATTTAATTGTTTAAATATTTATATAATTGATCAAATTAAAATCTATTAGAATTAATGTAATAATTTGTAACCATATTTAGTTGTTTTTACACAATAAAGATTGTAATTTATTTCTAGTTAGAGCGCCGTCTGTTGAACAATATATGAGAACAATATTTCCTTTAATTACATTAATGTAAATT
Organism: Lymantria dispar; assembly: GCA_032191425.1. NCBI lineage: Eukaryota > Metazoa > Arthropoda > Insecta > Lepidoptera > Erebidae > Lymantria > Lymantria dispar. The sequence goes on along the minus strand of CM063460.1, from coordinate 8,218,495 downwards.
GTGTAAAATTGACTATTTGGAATTATGTTAAATGCATTAGAATATTTATCATTATTATTTAGCTATATTCAGATAGTTAACAATATTGTTTTATTGGTTTGTTATAAAAAGTAATTGTAGTTACTAAGACTAGACCGTTTCATTGTAAAGTGGAGGTTATAAAAACATTGTAAGATTAGAATAGAGGACAGTTTTACTTCACTCACTTCTCCAGCAATAACTCCTAATAAATACAGTGATTACATACTCGATATTTTAATATGGACAACCTAATTCCTGGCGCAACGCCGACATATACATATACATATATTATAAAGCTGAAGAGTTTGTTTGTTTAAACGCGCTAATCTCAGGAACTATTGGTCCGACTTGAAAAATTCTTTCAGTGTTAGATAGCCCATTTATCGAGGAAGGCTATAGGCTATATATCAGCACGCTAAGACCAACAGGAGCTGAGCACCAATGAAGAATGTTTCAAAAACGTTTTTTTCTTTGCGTGCGCTGCGTAAACAGCTAAATTTTCGCAAACATGTGTGACAGAATCATATTATTAAAAAATATTTTCGCCTTCTACGTAAACAAAGTCTTAGGTTAAAGTTAGCGTTAGCTCAAAGTATCTATACCACGCGGACGAAGTCGCGAGCAGAAGCTAGCAGAATATCACGGGTTTTGTAGTCTAGCCCAGTGGTTCTCAAACTTTTTAAATGACGGAACCCTTTTGGGAAGCAAAATACTTGATGGAACCCTACAATAAAACAATTATTTTTATAAGTGTATTCTATATTAATCAGCATAATAAAAGTACAATGTATCAGTTACTAATTATTATTTACTTCACCACTTGGTAAGGACAATAATAGAAAACATTAAAAAAGAAAAAATCTAACTAGTGGGAGGTATGAAACTGTTTTTTATTTTTCATCAATTGCTTGATATCAGGTTTGATGGAAGAAAGTTGGAGTCTCATATCAGCTTCGGCGTCCAGTCTATTGCGATATTTTGTTTTCGTGGCTGCGTAGGTAGAGAATCCTGTTTCGCACAAATATGTAGTTGGGAACGGGAGAAGAATATCCAGAGCCATTTGGCCAAGCATTGCATATTCATCTTGGATTCTGCACCAAAAATCATTAAGAGGCGTCGTTTTGAACAATGACTCCATACTTGTGTCTGATGACATTTCTAAAAGAGATTCATATATCTCATTTGACATGTTTTCAGGCTTTTCCAAGTTGGGTAAAAAAGGATTATGAATCCAGGAGTTCACTTTAATTTTTGTATTGTGTTCTTCGGGAAAATACTTTTCAAAAGATGCGCGCATCGAACTGAGATATAGGCCTGAAACACTGTTGTCTGTTTACCTTGCAACGATAAATTTAATTCGTTAAGTTTTTGAAAGATATCCGCCATAAAAGACAATCGGAACAACCAAGTTTTATCATACAAACGGTCCTTCAAATTAAAAGAAGTATCTGCTGAAAGAAACATTTGTAACTCGGCTCTAAGTTCAAATAGCCTTGTTAAAGTTTTTCCCCGAGACAGCCATCGCACTTCTGTATGGAGCAGCAGTGTTTTATGTTTGCTGCCATAATCTTCACACAATAATGAGAACAATCGGGATTGTAGTGGTCGTGATTTGATAAAATTAATTATTTTTACCGCTTCATCCATAACTAATTTTAGATTAGACGGCATTTGCTTCATCGCAAGTGCTTGTCTATGCAGAATACAATGACTGGAACTACAATTAGGCGCTTTATTTTTCATTCGTGACACTGCTCCTGCTGTTTTACCTGTCATCGCCTTGGCCCCATCTGTACAAATGTCAATGCAATTGTTCCAACTGAGATTATGTTCTTCAAAAAATATATTTATTTTATTAAAAATTTCTTCCCCGGTAGTGTTTGTAAGCAGCGATGAACACATAAGCATGTCTTCTTCAAAAGAACTTTTATATGGATATCTCACAATAACCAGCAGGATAGCCAAACCAGCGACATCAGTCGACTCGTCCATTTGCAAAGCGAATCGTGTATTTTGTAGACGTGTAACTAGTTCTTGTTTGACGTAGCTTGCCAGATCATGGATTCGTCGTGAAACAGTATCGTTTGATAGCGGAACAGTAGAAAGATGCTTTGCAGATTTTTCATCAAGCATACATTTTGTTATGTCTAATACACATGGTTTTATTAATTTCTCAGCGATAGTGTGCGCTTCACCTGCTTGTGCAATGCGATAGCTAACTAAGTATGATGCCTCCGTGGCCTTTTCGTTGGTAGTTTGTGTTACATGCATCATATTTTTTTGACTTTCTAATAACTGATCTTTTTTGCGAACAAAAAATTCTTTATTCTTGTCTTTAGTCTCGGGGTGTACGGTTTCTAAATGTCGACGCAATTTGGCAGGTGCCATGGAACTATTAGGAAGCAGTTTACTACAGAGCATGCAGAGAGGTGAGCCGTTGGAATCAACAAATCCGAAACTGATATAAGATTCATCATACTTCCTTTTTTTCGTCTTTGAAACCGTTGAGCTTGACGTCGTGGCACTCGTGGCATCATCTTCTGGATCGGTGATTGCTAAATTCTCCGCGCGCATTGCTTTTGAACATTCAGCGTCATTAGAAGATGTTGTTGGAACACGTTTAACACCTTTAAGCCAACGTTCCATTCTTCTTTATTTATAATGTTACAAGTCAGGATAGTGGGGTTTAAATAATGCACAATCGTTACTGCGTATAAGAGACTAAATTTAGAACCTACAGGGAAGAAATGTATAAAACTGAGACAACAGAATACAGCAGGCAGTAAAACAATGAACACTAGTTTCTCGCTAGCGAGCTTGTAAGTAGGTAGTAACTTATCGCTCCGAACGCTAATCATCAACTGACGACGCCAACCTTTTTTTTTTTTTTTTTTTTTTTTTTTGTGTGACTTAGTTGTTAGCCTCAGATGGCTGTGACAACTTTACCCGGACTGGTGGGTGAGCGCTGAGGGCTCTCAACCCGCTTAAAGTTAAGCGACCCATCCCGAGGGCACCCCCTGTGGGGTACGGACCTCGTCTCGGGCGGTCGCTGGCAAAGTGGGCACTCCCACGTTTATGATTTTAACGCGACACGTCTTCCTTCCCCGTCGGCGGGGGCGGTAACGTGGATATTTACTACTATTTGTCAAGGCCGCGCGGGCTGTGTATGCCTCAGTCTGGGCGAGAGTAATGTTGTCGTCGGGTTCGTCGTGTATTAGTCGCGGTTGTTTAATCGCGGACATTTTAGAGGGGATGTAAGAAGCCGCCCTTACCACTAATGGGTTCGGGTGTGTCGCGGCAGAGTCGAAGTAGCGGCGGGAGCACTGTTTCATGTATTGCCTGATGGTCGGCAAGCCAAGATCTATGTGAAGATCCACATTGCGCATGTACCACGGCGCTCCCGTCGCTCGGCGCATGAACCTATTCTGTAATGCCTGTAGCCGATGTAGCCTGCGTGGCTTCGCTTGTGTAAACACTACACTTGCATACGTCATGATAGGACGTATACAAGCGGTGTATAATCTAACTTTATTACGGAGAGATAGCTTAGACTTTGCGTGTACTAAGCTGTGTAACCATCCTAGCACTAGGGCTGCGCGCGCGCGGACTCGCCCTATGTGAGGACCGAAGGTCAGTCGTCTGTCCAAGGTCACACCCAGATATTTGACCTCCCTTGTCCAGGGGATGGGTTGGTCGAACATCTTTATCTGTGGATATTCAGCCATTGGGTAGCGGCGATCTATTCCCTTATGAAATATGATCGCCTGGCTTTTGGTGGGGTTTATACCGATTCTCCATTTCCTAGTCCATTTGACTAGGGCGGTAGCCGCAGTTTGGAGAATGGTTGTCACTGTTGAGGGAGATCGACCTGCATAGAAGATGGCAGTGTCGTCAGCGAATAATGCTGTTTGTATTCTACTATGTTGGGGTATGTCGCTGGTGAACAGCGAGAAGAGTATTGGAGAGAGCACCGATCCCTGGGGGACGCCGGCTTCTAGTTTGTGCGGTGCTGATAAAGTACCTGCCACTCTGTAGCGAAAGCTACGCTCGAGTAGGAAGTCTCTAACTATCATAACTAAATAGTGGGGGATTTTGAGCTTTATTAACTTGACAATAAGGCCGTTATGCCAGACTTTGTCAAACGCTTTTTCTACATCAAATAGAAGCATACCTGTATATAAACCGCGTTGCAGTTTATAACTTGTATACTCGACTATTCGATGTACTTGCTGAACGCAAGAGTGTTGCGTGCGAAAGCCGAACTGAATCGGCGGGATGAGGTTGTTTTCCTCAGCGTACTTTCTTAGCCTACTAAGTAGTACGCGCTCATATATTTTACCTAAACTGTTGAGTAAACTAATCGGGCGATATGATGACGGTTCGGTACGTCGCTTGCCGGGTTTAGGTATACCTATTACCACGGCTTTTTTCCATTGTTTAGGAAATATGTAATTGACTAATGCGGCGTTAATAATTGCTGTTAATATTAATAATAGTGAATGAGAGAAGAGTTTAATAACTCTATTAGAAATACCGTCCGAACCGGGGGATTTCCTAGGGTGGAGACCTCTAACTATCGACTGAACCTCCTCCACTGTCGCTGTTGGTATAGGCTCTTGTGGCTCAGCGTCTGCGGTACGCGTACGCGATGTACATCGTTCCACTTCGCTGTTAACGGTGTCGGTGTGTCGCGCGTCTGTGTGTTGTGTACTCGACGTACATTGCTGCTCAAGGTCGGCCGCCAGACATTCGGACTTTTCATCGTCATCGAACGCCGGCGGTTGATTGGGGCGGTTTAAGGGTGGCATGGTGGACACCGTATCCTTTTTGAAAGAACGGGCAAGCCGCCAGTAAGCCTGGTGCGAAGGCTCCAGTTCGCTTAAGGTGGCGTCCCATTCGTTTTGTCTAAATGACGACGCCAACGCGCGATCGCCGCTTTTATACTTAGTCCTAGACTCGATCTCAAATATTCTCGAAAATACTCGAGTCGGCACCTTTGATAAACAAAAAGCAAAAATAAAAACAGAAATTTAAAAATAGCGTTGTAAACAATATCGACTTTATCCTTTGAAGTTAGAGACGAAAGTCGCTAGTTGACAACTATAGCGTCTAATTCAGAGGCGGCTTTTATCAAAGAGACTGAGCGCTTACAAGTATACTACCCGCTCGTTTTAAGTTTGCCGCTGGCGATAGGTATGAGTGTATGACGTTCGAAATTTTTTATTTAATTGTAACAATAAAAATTGTGTACGTTAGATATTTGGGTAAAACTATGACACATTATAAGTTTTGTTGTCACGTGGGGGAGGGTACGCGCATTCCACAGACCGGCAAACTTAGAGCGAACGCGTTGTACAAGTATAAAATTGTTGAGACCAAACTTATGAGATATTGTACCAGCTAATGTAACACAAGCTTATACAAATACAAATAAATAAATAAATAACATTCATAGCGTTTTGTCTCCGCGCGGCCGCGGAGTCCGCACAGCCGCGGAGCGACCAGAGAGAGGTGTTTTGATTTTTTTATTTCTAAATTCTTGCGGAACCCCGACAGAGGTATCACGGAACCCTAGGGTTCCGCGGAACACACTTAGAGTATAGCTGGTCTAGCCTAATATTAATTTATAGTGTCGTGTAGTGTACCTAAAAATTTGCTTAACCATTCGGTACAATCCTGAATGTTATACCAATATACAAGGCAAGCAAGAACATTACAAAAGTAGAAAGTCAAGGTTAAATAGGTTTTTTATTTGCGAGTTACAATGATAAATATACATTGTAACATTACCTGTCAATTTCATTTGTAAAGTTTGTTTTATAGCTCCTATCTATTTTCATCAATCAATCAATTAGTTATCAATCAGACTTATAGGACATAGACTTAACTACTTGGGGATTATATCAAAATCTCAACTCTAGGTACACCAGTTGAAAATATCAGTTCCTGTTATAAACAAATATCTTCTAGGCAAACTGCCTAGAAGATTGTTATTCATCGTCCTGCTTTTATGCCCATCATTTCATCATCATCATCATTTCAGCCTATCGTCATCCACTGCTGGACGTAGGCTTCCCTCATGTTACGCCACAAAGTGCGGTCCTGTGCCGCCTGCATCCAACGTTGCCCAGCAACTTTCACCACGTCGTCGGTCCACCTAGTTTGGCGTCCTACACTGCGTCGTCCAATACGTGGTCGCCACTCGAGAACCTTTCTTCCCCAGCGGTTGTCGGTTCTTCGGGTGATGTGGCCTGTCCATTGTCACTTCAGCGTGCTAATTCTTCATGCTATGTCGGTTACACCCGTTGTTCTGCGGATTTCCGTATTTCGGATTCTATCTCGCAGAGATAGTCTTAGTCCACATAAATAGGTCATACGAGTTGGCATAGGGTTTTATGTCGATTTTTCCTTTTCTTGTATAAATGTTATCTGCACATCATATCCGTTAATTGTTTTTTACGACATGCAAGGTTAAGAGAGGGGGTGGTGAATTGTATTCCTACTCAGTCACCACACGAAAGAATTACTTGAAGTCCACGCAGTATGTACTCTATTTTCATCGTAAATATTGCAATGGTTTTGGTAATAGTTTTACCTAGCGCCTGCTTGACATCAACCCTGTTTCGGAATGTAAATGTTTTACAGACGGCATTAGATACAGTTATCGATGTAAAGCTGTCTGTGTTGCGACATCCACGAGTATTGTAAGGGTTGGTATTTCGTAGCCGTCACCACACAGCAATGGTTAGAATAATTATTATCATCATCATTGCAGCCCACATACGTCTCACTGTTGGGCTCGGGCCTCCTCAATAATGGAGATAAATTGACATACTATACCATGCTGGTCAGACATGTTGGTATAGGATTTCATTTCGAGTTTTTCTTCTCTTGCGCAAATGTTATGTGCATATTATATCCCAAAGTCGTCTTTTACGACATCCACAGGCAAGATAGGGAGTGGTGAATTGTATTCTTTTTCCTTCACCACACGGAAAATGTTAGAATAATAATTGAATTTAATACTACCGTCTTAGCCCTTGGATTTATAATATTATAGAATATAGGATGAAATTAGGGCAACTACTAATTAATTACTACAACAACAAACGGAAGAGCATTTAAAAATAAACGACCCATCTAGTTTAATTTATTAACCCATTTTTTTTTTTTTGTGCCTGGCCTGCGGTCGGCGCGCCTCCGCACCTCTCCGTCCGGGGCGACAGAGGGGCTTAAGCACGCAACTCCCGCAACCCACCCGAAAACCACCTCGCCATCGTCATTGGGCCGACCACCGGAGCAGGTTTACTTGTCGTCAGTGGTCGGCCCGACGGAATACCCCCTACGCGGGGTACCCTCCCATAATTTATTCACCCATATGAAATTTATCGTAATAAAACAACTTTATGACGGGCACGTTAATGGAAAATGTCATCTGCAGTTTTTGCGCTTTTATGAAACTACTAGCAACCGCCCTCGCTTCGGTTTCAGTCGCCTTACCCGCGGCGTAGTTCCCGTTCCCGTGGGGATACCGGGATAAAATATAGCCTATGTTACTCCCTGATATTATAGCTTTCCATTGGTCCAGCCGTTTTGAAGATTACCCGGAACAAACAGACAGACAGACAGACAAAAATTTTTTAATTGCTATTTTAGGCATAGGTGTCGTGCAAATAACCGTGTGAGCATGAAAAAAAGCCTATTATTTTGACATTACAAACAGAAACTCCAATTTTATTTATTGGTATAGATGACTAATTATTAATCTATATAATCACTTGATCTAGTCCCTCGTGTAAGCACGCCAGCTATGCTTATGAAGTACTAAATATAACGGCATAATTCCAGTATTTTTGTACACAGGATGCTCTAATTAGCTGTTAGCGGTTTCATTTGTGTCTGCATTACGTTCATTGTTCTACTGACCTGTCCGCGATGATTACTACGCCACCGCCAATAATTTTGTATTGTTTGAGCTATTCGAGTAAATTGCGGTACTTGATTATTTAAAAGTACCGAGTAGCGAAATTTGTAATGATGAGTTTAATTTTTATGAATTGGTTATTACCATCGGAAGAGGTGTACTTGAGGTAGAAGTATGCTGGAGAAATGGTGCTGTAAAGAGGAAAAAGTGGACTTGATTTTGGCGGTTTGGGTAGCTCGATTTCAGCGGTTGCCTTGATTTCGGCGGTCGAATGGGTTAATTAGTTTGAGCATCCAAAAATGACAACGATTTGTTCATAGTTTTGAGTTTTTACTTCTGTCGGCAGTCATCATGATACCATATGAGTGTAATATCGGAGAGACCGGCAGATGGGTTAAACAATTAACTTGAATATCCAAAAATAAAAACGGTTTATTAATAGTTTTAAGTTTTCACTTCTGTCAGCAGGGCTCATGACTCCTTTGTGTCCTCATTATTTTCTTAGCTCACATCACTCATACTTCATTCATCACACACTGTATGAAAAGGTCTCATCATTTGATGATACAATCTATGAGTAATGTAACGTTGATACAAGTTTGCAGTATCTTATTCGTGAAAGGAACAATGGCATGACATAATTAAGGCTTATTGTATTTATCAATGATGAAATATATTATATGATCATAAAATGATGTAATTTGTTAGTTTTCTAAATAATAGACTAAAAATCATTATGGAGATAGATAAAATCTATTTTTGATGCCTAGGGATTGTTCAGTGAGAGTTGCAGATGCCACGTTTTCCCCTTGTTTTTGTCAGGCTATGGGTGGCAATTATCGTCATACGAATAGATTTTCCGTGTGGTGACGAATTAAGAACACTATTCACCACTCCTTTTCTTGCCCTTGGATGTGCCAGCAGAGGGGTATATGAGCTGATATGATAACTATGATGACACTAATTTCTTCCATCCATGCATCAGCCTACAGACGTCTACTGCCTATGTCCACATAGGCCTCCCTGTGAGAATGCCACTCGGAACGGTCCTGTGCCACTTGCATCAAACGGTTCCCTGCGACTTTGAAAATGTCGTCAGTCCACTTAGTAGGGGATCGTCCTACGCTGCGTTGTCCGATTCGTGGTCGCCACTCGAGAACCTTTCTTCCTCAATGGTTGTCGGTTCGACGAGCTATGTGGCCTGCCCATTGCCATTTCATCGTGCTAAGTCGGTTACACCCGTTCTTTTACGGATTTCCGTATTCCAGATTTTATCACGTAGACAAATACCGAGCATAGTCCTCTCCATAGCACATTGAGCGACTTTGAGCCACTAACACGAATTTATTTTCATTTAAAGATTAATAAAATGAATCGTTATACCATAATCAATAATACATTATTTATAGACGTACGAATCACCAGATTATAATATTAAGCATAATGTACTAAATTACGTCTGTGCTTACATAGATGACCTAGTTGTTCCTAGTTAGACGTCTGTCATTAACATCGTCCTTGCATATCTATGCAGTGGAATGTCTTTCTATATATATGTACATAATGCTTATGCGTTTGCCTTCGCAATCCGGTAATGTTTTTATATGCATACAGTAATACCCCGCTTTACGCGAGGGATACGTTCCGTTAAAAATCGCGTTAAGTGAAATTCGCGTATATCGGGGTTTATGATTTAATACAAAAAAAAAATCATTTGAATCAATCACTTTAATTCTAAAAACATATTAACTCTAACATCTAATATGTAATACTGCACATGTTTTCTTTTTACGGCAAATACCTACATGCATGCAGGCAGTACCATGCTCTCGCAGAAAATCGACATCTGAGTAGTAGCAATTTGTTACTGCGCTTCGTTCGGTGAGCGAGAGAGCCAGAAGCCCAACTTTCTGAGGGTGATTGCGTGTGGAGGGTTTTGGTGGTGCCCTTGGTATCACCGAGCCTCAATGCACGCATTCACACTCCCTTCGCTTTCTTCGCGGTAGGCAACGGCCTTGTAAAGGTCCATGAGCGGCAGCAACACTTACCATCAGGTGTACTGTTTGCTCGTTTGCCACCGTTTGCAATAATAAAAAAAAAAAAAATAATGCATTGTCTTTTGGGCAGCGTTTCTTTTACGTTCTTGTAAAATACGTTCATAACAACACCCAACGCTGTTTTTAATAAATTGTTTGACACACTGTCAAAACACGATGATGACTACGGCACGGTAATATTATCAACCAGTAATCCAACTTCATACAAACGGACGAAACGCGAGCTATACCTATGCGCCTCGATCTCGGCATGCGCTCGGCATGCTGACAGTCGCGACTGTGCTGCAGTGACAAGCGAACGGTGTGTTGTTTTTTTAACAATAACTGCGCGAATTTTTCACTAAAATACATAATTATACACATATTGAATATGACAAGTATATTGTGCTGTTTTTGGTTGCATGAATTCGTCAATAACGAATCCAGAGATAACTTTTTTTAGATTACCTGGAAACTCTGAAAGGTAAGATTATAAAATAATTTTACTTACTAGGTAGGTAGGTACATAATGTGTGTCGTTTTAATTTCCTTTTATCTCCCGAAAAAAAAAGTTGTCTGGATTAATAAATAAAGCGAATAAAGTGATTGACACGAGTGAAATAGGTAGTTATAGGCGGTTCATGAATCATGTTACGGTACGCTTGTGTTAAAACTCATAATGTGTTTTGTTTTGTTAGTTTATATAATTCAAAGTAAAGACGTGGTATTTTAGTATTAATAATATATGTTCATTGTATTATGTGTATGAATAGTACTAGAAAAAAATAATTTGACCGTCTGTCTGTCACTAGATAATTTAAATTTATAGACCGATTTGTTATTTAAACATAAACATGTTTTTTTTAATTAAAACTACCAATCAAAAATCAACACACATTCTTATTGAACACTTCCTATTCAATTCACAAAGTATTTTATTTGTTTATATAAGAAAAGTATATACAAAACTAAATGGAAACACAAAGTAGGCAAATGTAATTAAAATGCTGGAGGCGGGCAGCCATATCACATGTTTACGTTTAGGCATTTAATTCAAGGTTACGGCCGAGATACATTACTGGATAGATGACTATACTGTGACTACGGTATCTACATACGTATTCATGGTTACCTACGAATATTATGTACATAACACAGTCATGGACTGAATTCGCGTCATTCGAGGTATTTTAACGCGAAATTTGAAATTCACGTTAATGCGAAACCGCGCATAACGGGGTCGCGTAAAATTATTCGTGTAAAAGTATTACTGTATTATAAAATTAATTTATATTTATACTAGCTGACCCAACAGACGTTGTTCTGTACAAATAAAATAACGCCACCTACCGGGTCCAATTGTGCATCTAAATAAACCATTCTCGAATTCCCTTGAACGCACACAAAAATTTTCATCAACTTCGCTCCAGCCGTTTAGTAGGAGTTGAGTGACATACACACGTACACAAGTTTATATAAAGATATTTATTTCTTCTACCAGTTGGATTCTTATTCAGAAGGCTATATTCATCTTTATTATCTCAGATCATATCGGTCCTAATTCTGTCCTCGAAACTCCTTCACAATAGGATGGAAATTGACCTACCATAACACGCTGATCAGACGTTCGCCATAGCGTTTGTGATTTCGTCATGTCGTATTTTCCTTCTCTTGCGTAAATGTTATCTTTATATTATAACCCAGAGTCGTCTTTTACGATACTCACGGCGAAGATAGGGCGGTGGTGAATTGTATTCTAACTATTATAAAAGATCTATATTATCCTTACTAATATTATAAATGCGAAAGTAACTCTGTCTGTCTGTCTGTCTGTCTGTCTGTCTGTCTGCTACGCTTTCACGTCTAAACCACTGGACCGATTTTGATAAAATTTGGTACAGAGATGGACTAAAGCTTGAGAAAGGACATAGGCTATTTTTTATCGCGAAAAAATGGGTATAAGGGGTTGAAATAGGGGATGACATTTTGTATGGAAATTCGTCATTTTCGATGATAGAACCACGAATCTTTGTATTAAGACACCTAATAATAAATAAATAAATATTTGTTCAAGCGTTTTGGAAATTTCATTTACATGGGGATGAAATTCAACCCCTAAAATAACAAAAAGCATACAGCCGAAACCACTGGGCCTAGAAACGTATTTTTTTTTTACACCATCGTATTTCTTGTGGTGCACGAGCACTAGCAAAGGATTTTTGGAAATTCACCCCCTTAAGGGGGTGAAAAACATATAGTCTTTCACGTCTAAACCGATTATGATGAAATTTGGTACAGAGATGGACTAAAGCTTGAGAAAGGATATAGGCTACTTTTTATTGCGAAAAAATGGGTATAAGGGGTTGAAATAGGGGATGATATTTTGTATGAAAATTCGTCATTTTTGATGATAGAACCGTGAATCTTTGTATTAAGGCACCTGATAATAAATAAATAAATATTCGTTCTAGCGTTTTGGTAGTTTCACTTACATAGGGATCAAATTCAACCCCTAAAATACCAAAAAGCATACAGTCGAAACCACTGGGCCTAGAAACGTATTTTTTTTTACACCGTCGTATTTTTGGGGTGCACGAGCACTAGCAAAGGATTTTTGGGCATTCACCCCCTTAAGGGGGTGAAAAACATATAGTCTTTCACGTCCAAACAGATTTTGATGAAATTTGGTACAGAGATGGACTAAAGCTTGAGAAAGGATATAGGCTACTTTTTATCGCAAAAAATGGGTATAAGGGGTTGAAATAGGGGATGACATTTTGTATGGAAATTCGTCATTTTCTATGATCGAACCACGAATCTTTGTATTGAGGCACCTAATAAGAAATAAATAAATATTCGCTCAAGCGTTTTGGAAATTCCATTTACATGGGGAGGAAATTCAACCCCTAAAATATCAAAAAGCATACAGCCGAAACCACTGGGCCCAGAAACGTATTTTTTTTTACACCATCGTATTTCTTGGGGTGCCCGGACGGAGTGGTGCGAGGAGCGCGCCAACTGCAGCCCAACCCAAAAAAAGGGGGTTGAAAAGCATATAGCCTTTCACGTCGAATCCACTTAACCGATTTTGAAGAAATTTGGTACAGAGATAAACTAAAGCTTGAAAAAGGATATAAGGCTACATTTTATCGCGAAAAAATAGGTATAAGGGGTTGAAATAGGGGAAAGTATTTTCTTTTTACGTCGTCTTATTTCTTGGGGTACACGAGCACTAGCAAAGGATTTTTGGAAAAACACCCCCTTAAGTGGGTGAAAAGCGTATAGACGAAACTCTTGGAGCTAGGAACGTAAAACTTTCTATGCAATTCTCTTTCTTTTGTTGTAAGTGAGCTCTAAGAAATTATTTTATTAAAATCAACTCCTAAAGGGGTGCAAAATATATAGCCGAAATCATTAGGCCTAGAAACATGGAATTTTGTATAAAGTTTCCTTTCTTGGGAAAGAGAGATTTTTGCAATTTTAGCCCTAAGGGGGTGAAAAGTGTTTAACCGAAATCACTGAGCCTAGGAAGGATCATTTTAATACACGGTCGGCTTTCTTGGATTACCCCCAGATTTTCTTAGTGCTCACTTACCAAGCACTATGAAAAAATTTTTGGCAAGGATAAGCGAGCTATAACAAAGAATTTTTGGAAATTCAACCCCTAAGAGGGTGAAAGTGTATAGCCAAAGATACCGGGCCTAAGAATGTGAAATTTTGTATACCGATCGGTTATTTGGGGTAAGCACTCACTAAGAAACAATTTTGGGCTGCCCCAAAAGGATAAAACACATATAGTCGAAGACACCCAGCCAATGATATATCATCATTATCTTTCTCTTATTCTAATTACTTTGGATCGACGCGATATATAGGTGAGTACCTACATATCCCTTCTGCCATCGTAGATATATTACCAAGGTTCTAGCAACATTTTATGACCTGGCGCACGACATTGTTGGCCAGACGGCATCACCGGTCCAGGTCGATGTAAATCTTTGTCTTAGTAGTATTTTGCGATACCCACGAACAATGAAAGCGTGGTAATATTTCTAGCAGCTACCAGACAGTAAGTTACATTCAAGATATTATTCCAATTTTCTATCTCTACAAATAAATAAATTTGAAGCATTTGTTTGTCTATCAAAATAATAGGTTTTATTTATGCTTACACAATACGGTCCAAATTTTTTTGTCTGTTTGTCTATTCGTTACAGGTAATCTTCAAAATGGCTGGACCGATATTGATTATATTTTACCATCAGGTCTACCAGTCGTACATAAGGTACTTAGACTATATTTTACACAAGGTACTTAGACTACATAAGGTACTTAGACTATATTTTATCCCACGTTATATTTTATCCCGGTGTGGCTGAATTAAGTCGATTTTAAAATTATTTCACTAATGGAAAGCTATTTTTATACAAGTAACATATTTAAGCTATTTTTATCCCGATATTTCTACGGGATCGGGTATAATGTCGGTGAAATCACGGGAATTTAATGGTTTTAAAAATTAATTTACTAATGACAAGCTATATTATCAGTGAAAGGCTATTTTCATCCCGGTATTTGCCCAGGAACAAGAACTATACCGGGGGATGTCGAGCAATTTTTAAAATTCTTTCACCAATGGAAAGCTACCTATGTTGTCGGCGAGTAACATAGGCAATTTATATCTCTGATATTTCTGGGATTTATATTATTTTTTTTTTTGGTATGTGTGTAAATTTATAATATCAGCGAGTAACATAGGCATTTTTTATCTCGGTATTGGCATGGGAATTTCTACGTGAATGAAATTGCGGATGTTTGATTGATATAATTTTTTTTTCACCAATGGAAAAGTACGTTATCAGAGACTAAAGAAAGGCATATTTATCATCGTATTTGCACGGCATTCTGAACTACAAGGCTGGAAGTAATATTCAAATGTGAAAGTTTGTGAAGATATTTGGATGTTTGTTACTCAATCACGCTTAAACTGTTGAGCAGATTTGGATGAAAATTGACACGTAGATAGAGTATTTCTTAAATTAAGAAATATAATACTCTTTATGCCGATAATATTCTTTGCGATAATAGTTCAATATGCAAGTAAATTTTTACGCGGGCGAAGCCGCGGGCAAAAGCTAGTATTCAATAAAAATAGATACTTTTGGGTTTATTAATAAATTAGATGGTTCAATTGAAATATAGCATTCATAATTTTTCATTATTTCAGTCCATAGGTACACGTCTCACTGTTGGGCTCGAGCCTCCTCCACAATAGGAGGGAAATTGACCTTACTATACCATGCTGGTCATACAGGTTGGCAGAGGGTTTTATTTCGAGTTTTCCTCCTCTTGCATAGATGTTATATATGCGTATTATGTCCCTTAGTCGTCTTTTACGACATCCACGGGCAAGGTAGGGAGTGGTGAATTGTATTCTTACTCCGTCATCACACGGGTAAGGATAGCGCTGTATGGTTTAAGATTAAGCAGGTGCTGACGGGGCACGGTTGCTTCGGGAAGTACCTGCACAAGATTGTCAGGAGGGAGAGCACACCGTCCTGCCACCACTGCAGTTGCGACGAGGACACGGCACGGAGGAGTGTGCTGCATGGGAGGGGGATCGCCGTGAACTCGTCGCAATTATCAGTGCCGACCTGGCGCTGCTGACCATCGCCAGGGAGATGCTCGTCAGCGTCAGGAATAGGGACGCGGTCGCCGCCTTCTGTGAGGCCGTAATCTCACGGAAGGAGGCGGCGGATCGTGTGCGAGTAGAGCTCCTATTCGGCGACACGTTCCACCGCCGGCGACTCGGGCGACGCAGGCGCGAGTATCTGCGCCTAATGCCGCCCTAGCCGAGGCCGCGGGTGATCGGACCGGGGAATTGTCCGTCTCCCGCAAAGAGGCTGACCGCGCGACGGCGACCGACGTCCCAGGACGTCGAGAGGTGAGGTTACCCGAAAGGGTATTCCGTCAGGCCGACCACTGACGACAAGTCACATCTGCTCCGGTGGTCGGCCCAACAACGAGGTGACGTGGGTACGGGTGGGTTATGGGCCCACGCGCCGTCCTTTCATCGCCCCGGACGGATTGGACCGCGCGTGCGCTTACCATAGCCCACCCATAAATAAAAAAACAAAAATGGTCTAAGATAGCATTATTGTGACTTCGTTACTAATTTAGTATTTATCTATTTATATACATAGTTCAGTTCTTGTCAAATATATGAGAGCGATTGTCCGGCATCTTGTCTGTTTATTCTGGTACTTCCGATTATTTTGCAGTGTGATCGTAAAGCTACTTAATGTTTCCGCTTTACGGTATGAACCATAAATCTATGGTTATAAAACGTCCCATAGACAAGGAGTGTGTATTTAATTTATAGTGGCTTCTTTTATTGCTTTCTAATTATATTGTATTTTATGTATTTTTACAAGCTTAATAGACGGTTTTAATATATTGGAATAGTTTCACAATAGATCTTGTAAATAATCAAATGGGTGTCTCTTGTAAACTATGGATAATAACCAGTTTAGATGGTAGAATAGATAGTGAGTGGTCTGAATATTTTTTTTTTTTACAATTAATTGGTTACTTCTGCCAAACTGTATTACAGTTTGTTGGCAAATGAAGCTCCCTGGGTAGCACAATTTTTCACAATATTATGAAATTACTATATATTATGATGATTGATCTCCCATGATCTCACAGCACCCGGCTGTGGTTAAATATTTACTTCATTATTCATCATTTCGGCTCATATACGTCCCACTGTTGGGCTCGAGCCTCCTCCATAATAGGAGGGAAATTGACCTTACTATACCATGCTGGTCAGACAGGTTGGAATATGGTTTTATTTCGAGTTTTCTTCTTTCACATAGATGTTATATGCATAATATATCTCTCGGTCGTTTTTTACGACATCCACGGCCAAGATAGGGAGTGGTGAATTGTGTTCTTACTCCGTCACCACACGGAACTTAGTCACATATAACCTTTTTTTTTTCTAATAATGGACTAACTGTTAGGGTTCAGCGGCATAAGCATGTGACCACATGCTTATCTACCTGTGGAGTATCGTTTCGTATGTGTGCGTGTGTTTGAGTGTGTGTGGCGATTTCTAATTTTATTGTCTTAAAATAGGAACTTCTCAGCTACAGTTTAGTTAATTAGTACAGATAAAAAGTTGAAATAAGACGGTAAATAGGTTTTGAAAACTTGTATGTCCGTCCCTATTCCCTATTTAGTTAATAATTGCTACAAATTTAATAATTAATAATTACTAACCATAAACAATATAATTTTTTCATATAGATTCATTTTCTTCTTACACTGGCAATAAATTTGTACTAAAATGTGGGTAACAATTTAATAAATTTATAACTATTTTCTGTATCGGGTAGATAATTGTAAATGTCTGTAATAACGATTACTTGTTGGACGTGAGACACCTTAGTCCGCCCGTGACCATGAATGCTGCAAAGTGTTCGAAACGTCGGGCAATCATAAATCAAATACAAACGCGATATAATCCGTAAAAGTAGTTTTATTTACAAGATTGATTAACTGTTAAAAGTAAAAATGTGTTCTTATCTACCTACTAATTTACATAGATCCAGTACAATATGTCTTCTGAGTTTAACACAGGTGTAAGAAGGGTTATGGTGGAAGAAACATTATGGTCTTCAACTGTACGTTTCCAGCGATCATTTCTCCTATGTGCTGTGTTGCCCGAGCGCTATGACAAGTCCTTCTTTAAACGAGGTTTAAGAAGAGTATTTTCTTCACGGTAGGCAATGGCCTGGTTGTGCCCCTGGTATTGCAAAGTTTGCAGCAGTTTGTTGTGCAGCAGTTTCACTTACCATAAGGTGTGCTGCTTGCTCTTTTGCCACTGTTGACAAAAAAATAGCCTATTTATTTATCGAGATTTTGGGCTATATTAGATGACTCGCTGCAAACAAATCAGAGCAGTGCAATTGAGGGTCTACAAATGTGTTATACATTTGTATGAAGGCCGTGTGGTGAGGGAATAAGAATACACAATTCATCACTCCTTATCTTGCCCATGGATGTCGTAAAAGACGACTAAGGGATATAATAGGCACATAACATCTGTGCAAGAGAAGGAAATCTCGAAATGAAACCCAACATGTCTGACCAGCTCGGTATAGTAAGTCAATTTTCCTTCTAATGTGGAGGAGGCCCGAGCCCAACAGTGGGACGTATGTAGGCTGCGATGATGATGATGACAATTATGTGAAAGGAATACCAACTTTTATCTTTTAAGATTTTTTTTTGTGTGTGTAGCTGTTGGTCGCAGATGACCTTGACAGCTTAACGCGGTCAATGGGTGAGCGCAGATGGTTCTCAACCCGGTAAGTAAGTTAAGCGAACATCGCCCGAGGACTCCCCCTGTGGGAAACCGACCTCGGCTCGGGGCGTCGCGGAGTGCAAAGTGGGCGTGATCACGTTTAGGTTAATGACTTTTACGCGGCGCGGTTTTCGACCTCGACGGCGAGGCCGATACCGCGGAGTTTTATTTGTTATCGCTGCGCGAGCTGTGTGGGCCCTTTCTTGGGCGATCGTAATAGCGTCATCCTCTTCTTCAAGAAGATGACGAGGACGTCGGACCGCGGATATTTTTGAGGGGACGTAGTTTACCGCCCCAACCACTAGTGGATTGGGGTGAGTCGTGGCAGAGTCAAAATAGCGCTGGGAGCAACGCTTCATGTACTGCCTGATGGTCGGCAATTCGAGGTCGTTGTGTAGATCGACATTGCGAATGAACCACGGTGCTCCCGTTGCCCGTCGCATAAATCTATTTTGTAGTGCTTGTAACCTGCGGATCCTGTGTGGCCTAACGTGCGCGAACACTACACTAGCATACGTCATGATCGGCCGTATGCAGGCAGTGTATAGTCGGACTTAAGACGACAACTCTTATAAGGATGATTCATATTTCATTTTATCCGGTGTTATGTAGGTGTTTAATAAACATATACAGTGTTGTTTGAAATGGATTATTCGCGCATCTAGAAATAAAACAAATGTAGTATAATAATAATAGTGTTTACCTGTTACTATATCTCCGGTTGAAGTAAGACATACGTGGCTCATGTTCGTCTTACTCTAGTTATTAGAATGTATTTACGAGTATAGTTTACAACTTCGCGTGTCTAACATTCCTATGTGAAATAGGCACTACTTAAATAAGGTAAAGTCGTGATATTTCTTCATACAATTTCAGAAAATAATAGGATAATTAGGTGATTGTTTGTTTATGATAGACTACGGTTATTCTTTGGTGGAGTTATTGCCATAAACGTCACGTTTGGCAAGTGGGTAGGCAATCGCAGTAAAGTATTATCAGTTTCCCTGTGCTGTTGCCAATTTTCTTAGTGAATTCTCTACCGATATCTATGTATAGATACATCTTTTTACCAAAAGTGTTTTAAGGAAGTAAATATTGCAATAGTCCATCATTAACCTCCGGCATGTGGTAGGTTGATACCAGATTCGGCGTCACCAATCAATTCGTATGTTCGAAAACTATGAATCAAATTTGTAAACTATGTACTTATGTATCATCATTTCAGCTCATATATGTCCCACTGTTGGGCTCGAGCCTCCTCCACGATAGGCGGGAAATTGAGCTTACTATACCATGCTGGTCAGACAGGTTGGTATAGGATTTTATTTCGAGTTTTTCTTCTCTTACATAGATGGTATTTGCGTATTATATCCTTTAGTCGTCTTTTACGACATCCACGGCCAAGATAGGGAGTGGTGAACTGTATTCTTACTCCGTTACCACACGGAAATACTTCGGCAGTACCTATGTAATATTGTGATTTTAGCGTAATTTATTGTCCAAGCTCGACTTTTTATTATTATTTACTTCAGAATATAATACGGTCAAATTTTCCTTGTAGTAATGGTTTTGGAACACCAGTATGCTTTATCAACTCCCTTGAAGGCAATTTATTTGTTAATTAAATCTGTATGATAATGTACATTATATAACATTGATTTAAATACTTGGTTTATTATGTGCTTATATTAAAGACTGGGTCAAATGTGATTGCAAACACAAAATAGATGCTTGTTATATTATTTATTTAGCTAACGTGGCTATCATAAAATTTCTTTATTTTACTTTTTATTTGTTTATTTTATTTTTTAGTATTAGAAGAACTACTACTACACAGTTATATATACACTTTGAAGAAAATAGTCCATAAACAATAATAAAATGTAATAAATTAACATTAGCTTTCTCGACCCACAAAGGAACAAATAACAGTAATCTCCTAATGTTTTCGTATTCCTTCGAAACGCACTTCTTTCTGTGGTGTGTGGGTGATCGATCCTCCGACAGTTGGCACGGGAGATCGCTTTATGTGCCAATAGTCTATCCTTTCACGGATTTTCTATGTAGCAGATATATAAATTTCGATATGAAACTATAACGATCCATCCCTTTAGGGGTTAGTTGCTCCTTTTAACGGAAAGGCATGTGATCAAATTGGGACGTATTAGGTACTGAGAAAAAGAAGTATTCTAAATTGAAAAATGCAATTTTATTGGTTAGTATGTATATGTGTTTAACAAATATACGATTACTTCTAACCTGTCTGTTACTCCTTTAAGCAACAGAATACACTGGTATTACGTACAAATTCTCATATCATCATCTCATTTCGTATAAACCCCATTTTTAGGCCAAATCTTCCTCTGCAACAAACGGGTAATTAACCATACCGCGCTAACCAGAGCTTTGTTGATTTGGGGATTTATTTCGAGTTTTCTTTTACCTGGGCCGATATTGTAGACACATAGAATTCCTCAGTCGTCTTTTACTACCCCCATAAACAAGATAAGGGGTTAATGAATTATATTCATACTCCGCCATCATAATCATCATCGCCTTTGGCATTTGACCTACTATACCATGCTGTTCAGACATGTTGGTATAGGGTTTCGTTTCGAATTTTCCTTCTCTTGCAGAGATGTTATGTGCATATCATACATCCCATAGTCGTCTTTTACGACATCCATTTGCAAGAAAAATGGTGAATTGTATTCTTACTCCGCCATTTTTTTTTTTTGACTAATCCCACCACACATTCCCACCACTGTAACTCCCGTAAGCTAGGATCCACAAAGGTCTCCGTATAAGACACCGAGGTTTGACCCTCAGGAAGTCCCGGGAAACGCTTTTAAGTGTCTTGGGACCTGCAACAAATTTAATTAGAAAAGAAAAACAGGAGGAGTTGGCAAAATTCCACTTCCCTCCTATGCAAAGCAGGCGACATGAAGCAAAGTTGGCTAATAAGCCAGTAAATAAGAATTTGTACAAATACGTGAAACGCAGCGGTACACCACCACGGATTGAACGGAGCTTAATGGACCTATTTGTGAGCTTTAAGTTTGGTTACAATATTAGGTATGGCAAAAGCGCCTGAACGCACGGAAATTTTCTCGAGTTGCTACAAGGTCTGAATAGTACCTATATTACCCCAGACATGACATGCAAATTGTCTAACATGAGGTCCCGCTCGTTGCGCCAGAGAATGCACTCCTAAAGGATGTGATGGGCTGTTTGTTCAAAAACTTCGCCCTTATATGGAAACTAGCAACCCGCCCTCGCTTCGCTTCGGTTTCTGTCGCCTTATCCCCGTAGTTCCCGTTCCCGTGGGAATACCGGGATAAAATATGGCCTAGTTTACTCCCTGATATTATAGGTTTTTGGTAAAAGATTTTTTTAAATCGGTCCACCCGTTTTGAAGATTACCCGGAACAAACAGACAGACAGACAGACAAAAAATATAAAGTGCCTAAAAATAGGCATATGTATAGTGCAAATAACCATGTCGAGCATGAAAAAGGCCTATTATTTTGACATTACAAACAGACACTGCAATGTTATTTATTGGTATAGATATAATTCTAATATGGTCACTATGATTTCTTCAACCCTGCACGGGTTTTTTGCATAAATATTCACACTTCCTGTGTTCCGCAAGCGACGACTATCGAGTGCGTTGACCTGTGATTTGGACGGACGGATGTAAAATACAACAGATAGATCACCGACATAGCGATGACGCATTTAAACATAACATTATGATGTGAATCTATGTAATAGTTATCTTGTTAGGCTGATGTCATTTTATCTATACCAATAAATAAAATTGGAGTGTCTGTTTGTAATGTCAAAATAATGGGCTTTTTTCATGCTCACACGGTTATTTGCACTATACATATGCCTAAAATAACTTTATATTTTTTGTCTGTCTGTCTGTTTGTTCCGGGTAATCTTCAAAACGGCTGGACCGATTTCAAAAATTCTTTCACCAATGGAAAGCTATAATATCAGAGAGTAAACTAGGCTATATTTTATCCCGGTATTTCCACGGGAACGGGAACTACGCAGGTAAGACGACTGGAACCGATGCGAAGCGGCGTAGTTCCTGTTCCCGTGGGAATACCGGGATAAAATATAGCCTATGTTATTCCCTGAAATTATGGCTTACCATTGGAGAAAGAATTTTTGAAATCGGTGGTTTAAGCGTGAAAGCGTAACAAACAAACAAACTTACTTTCGCATTTATGTGTAATACTCGCATAAGCATCAGAAATCATAGTGATGCCATTTATACAAATAAATAAAATTAAACTGTCTGTTTGTGATGTCAAAATAATACGTTTTTTCATACTCACACGGTTATTTATACGATACCTATGCTTAAAAACCACTTTACAAAATGTTTATGTTCTGAGTAAACTTCCAAACGGCTGAATCGATTTTAATAATATAATACTACCAGGTATCTGTCTATACAAGGAGTAACTTAGGATATATTTTCTCTCACGAAACCCATATAAAGTACTATTCCAGTGTAGTGGGTTCGTTTCCTATGCAGGATATTACTTTGTGAGATCCAGAAATTTTTGTTTTTCCCTTCTAATCTATAGAAATTTTCACTTCAAAAATAAATCTTACTCCGTCACCACACGGCACATTATCTATACCAATAAATAAAATTGGAGTGTCTGTTTGTAATGTCAAAATAATAGGCTTTTTTCATGCTCACACGGTTATTTGCACGACACCTATGCCTAAAATACAGATTAAAAAATTTTTGTCTGTCTGTCTGTCTGTTTGTTCTATGGTAATCTTCAAAACGGCTGGACCGATTTCAAAAATTCTTTCACCAATGGAAAGCTATAACACCAAGGCGTAAACTAGGCTATATTTTATTCCGGTATACCCACGGGAACGGGAACTACGCGGATAAAATGACTAAAACCGAAGCGAAGCGAGGGCGGGTTGCTAGTTAATGTTATATAATTGTTTACATTTCAATAATTAATTATGCCATATTAAGTAGCAGTGTATGTACATACTTATATGTAGTTCTAAAATATGTTGACACAATAGAATAAGCGACAGTGTTCCCAGACCATTAGCCTCAGTTACATGCTGTTGTATCATACACTTAACAGCCTATTGCGTTACGGATGTTTTCATTATATGATATTTATATTGCACGAGGGGTTCTGTAGTTTAATTAATCGACTAATCGTTTCGTAGTCGCAATAGAATTAAATGGTCAATTAAATGATCTCTTCTTCATCTCAGCTATGTCCCACTGCTAGGCTCGAACCTCCTCTAAAATGGAAGGTAATTGACCTACTAAACTACGCTGGTCAGACGTGTTGGTATAGGGTTTTATTTAAAATTTTAAGTTCTCTTTGCCGTGCTTTACGACACCCATGGTCAGGAAAGGGGGTGGTAAATTGCTTTCTTACTGCGTCACCTCACGGAAGATAATGCATTGCATTTATGTATTTTTTTTAACCGATTTTAAAGCAATTTTTTCATATTGTGACGTTTCAACACTTTCATACTTACAACGTCTATGGTTTCGGGTAGGCCAAGATATTTGAGGTCTAAAATACCGTTATTATTAACGTGATCATTCGCCCAGTTTTGAACGGAACGGTTTTCGGTTTATCTCTTAATTTAAAAACATTAAGGATTAAATTAAATATTTTTTTAGATATTTTCTTTTCAAATGGTGATAGGTATCAAGGACATTATTTGTCAAGAGTCTTTGTTCAAAATAAGAGAAAATTCGCCTTTTATACCACAATGGTGAAAGACGCATTAGCATAATATTATTTTGAAATTTTGTTCTTTTGCCATATGGATCTGCTTAATTCTTCAGTAGTTTCATACGATATCCGCAGGCAAGACTTATACGACTTTAGAATAGTATCTTCACTCTATCAGTTTGAGAATTGAAATGTGTATAGACCGAACTATAGTACTGTTTTTTTTTCTTTGAAGCTGTACGTGTATTACATCTTTGTGTAAGCTACGTTGAATGGTGTCATGGCATATGGCAGCGCTTTGCAAGTTTGTGTACCGGATACTTCCTTGTCTTATGTGGTATTTCTCGCTACATCGTTTTAATTGCTTAGTAGACCGTGGAAATTTGGAACACCTAATCCTTTAGAAGGTAGCATATTCTACATTAATAGCTTTTTGTTTTTGTTGAGAGAAGAAACAAGAAGAGAAGTCAACATATAATGTTAGTCAACATATAATGTTAATTGGTAAGGGCTGAAAATAGTTAGAAGGTATCTGCTATCCATCTATGAGATTTATTCTTTACCTTTAATAAACGAATGGAGACATTTGCGGACACAACTAGCTAAATGTAAATGTAAAAATTATATTTTTTATAATTATTAGTAAAGTATGTATAATATAATAAAATAAGACAGAGGCATCCAAAAATGTGTAATAATGTTTACAAGGGGGGTCTCGCTTTGTCGATGTCAAGTTTTGCGGAACAGTGCTCATATTTATCCTCTTGATAATCGACCAGTTTTTACGATCCCCACGTATTCGTAGCCGATCGAGTAGTGTATCGAATGCATATTACTATTTACTCATCTTCTAAGACACCCACGGGCAAGAAATAGGAGAGTGAATTGTGTTCTTTCTCTGTCGCCATACGGAACTCAATAGCTCACTAGTTCATAAATTCTTAATCTCGTTTAAGGTTCATTTCCGAGGTACGCGACAGCCGCGCGCGGTTAACGACTTAAACGGCGCCATACATATTCATACTTTGACTATTGTCGCATCGGCCGCGCGCGACAGTCGCAAGCGATCGATCGCGCGTGGTCGCGATTGGAATGCACGGAAATGAACCTTTACGGCAGTGTTGCCAACTTTATTTTTTCGAAGATCGTACCATGGATTAAAAAGGATATAATAGTACGCAATGAAATTTGCAAAAAATTACCGAAATTCTCAAACACAAATTTTGATGAGCTTTTTTTTCTTAGGACATTTGCGTATCGTCGATGTTTTATAGACGATATATCGCTGTTACTAAGTAATAAAAATCCTCCGAGCAATTTCTGATGAGCTTTTTTTTTTTTGGGAAATTTGTCGGATGTTTTACATTTTAACTACAGCAGGATGGATATATTAAATATACGGTTCTACAACATTAACAAAATCTAAATTATATACATGTAAGATTTCATCCAAAAGGTCGTATGTTTTGCGTACGATTTCGAAGATCGTATAAATACGATTTAAATCGTATGGTTGGCAACGCTTCTTTACGGTATACGAGATTCCATTCGGATATGTTTATAGGAAACAATTTGTACGTGTTTATTTTACTGCGTGTATGTCTGTGTTACGTACGTTTACGTCGTTAATTTTTGTATATCGTAAGAGTCTTAAGATGCGTAAATTAGGGTTGCGTATGCTTAATTATTTTTCTTTTTTTTATCTCTTTCTTTTGAGGACAGGCTATGGTATGGCCATCCCGTCCGTGGTGCAACGACGGAAGGGATGACTCACTACTCTTTAATCTGTCGCGCACGTTTACTTACTCATATGGGTGGGCCATCGGTACCCGGCCTCAGTGGCCCGTCCAGCGGTTTACTCTTCCATTCAAGCCTCCTCAGCAGAGGGAGGGAACTTGCTCTATTATACCACGGTCAGATAGATTGGTATAGGATTCTACTTCGAGTTTTCAATCTCATGCAAAAATGTTATTATTAACGCTTAATCGTCTTTTTCTAAATCTACGTGCAAGCCTTGGGCCTTGAATTGTATTCTTATTTCCTCACCACATAGTACGTCGTTACTTGGTGTTATTGTTATTATTTCACTCATATAATTGATTCTAAGTGCAAAAGTTTCAGTTTGTGTTATACATATAGTTTTTTTTTAAGTTTTGTTTGGTGATCCCTTACACGGGAGTATAAGTAATTTAGACGATTGAATGGATATTTAAAGTCCATTTTAACTCTTACCGTACATCTAGCTTGTTTTTTTAATTACATAATTTTAAAATATATATTTCTGCCATCCCTATGACAGATATGTATAATGTTACTGCCATCCCTATGAATAGAGAAACAGATGAAAAAAGCATTACTACGCGGTGATTACGTAAGAAGGTTGTTGACCCCCCACGGTGCGTGCGAATCAAATTGTTGTTTTGCAGCGATAAGCTATGGTGAGACAATTTGTGAGGTGGGTTACATGGTTCAATAGCGATGAAGTAATTGTAGGTACCTACGTTATTACCCTAATGTTACATTTATTTAAATTTCTAAATACCTACTTAATATCATCATTTGGGTCATATACATTCCACTGTTGGGATCGGTTATAGGTTATAGTCGTTTTTCCCGCGTAGTTCCCGTGGGAATACCGGGATAAAATATAGCCTAGTTTACGCCCTGATATTATAGCTTTCCATTGGTGAAAGAATATTTGAAATCGGTATAGCCGTTTTGAAGATTACCCGGAACAAACAGACAGAGAGACAGACAGACAAAAATTTTTTAATTGCTATTTTAGGCATAGGTGTCGTGCAAATAACCCTGTGAGCATGAAAAAAGTCTATTATTTTGACATTACAAACAGACACTCCAATTTTATTTATTGGTATAGATATGAGAGTTTTATTATCTGAGCTCGTATAATGTCTCATTGCCGGGTTCGAGCTTTCTACACAATGGAAGGGAAATTGACCTAAAATACCTGCTCAGACGGGTTGGTATAGGGTTTTATATCGAAATTTTCTTCTCTTGCCTGGTTGCCTGAATATTATATCCCTTAGTCGACTTTTACGTCAGCCATGAACAAGAAATGGGGTGGTGAACTGAAGTCTTACTGCGTTAGCTCACGGATATATAAGTTTGTATGTTTGTTATTTAATTACGCGAAACTGCTTGTACATTTGCCATAAAATTCTGCATATGTATGGTTTGTATGTTGTATAGTTGCGCTGTTGGTAAATCCAAAGATCTTCGTAATATATCCACATGAGTTTTATGTCAATATGCCTGTAGAAGTTTTCACTTCAAGAGAAAAGTAAATCCCAAAACTGAAATATGAAAATATGCAATGTTCAAAGTCACGGTCGTATGACATCGAGCCCTAAGTTTCTTTTTGCTGTTTTCTTGTAGGTATTGTAATACTCGCTGATCAGCAATTTTTGAAACTTATTTCAACGAGGTTCTACTCCAATTCTACAATTTTGTAAATTTCCATTTAATTGTTCTCTAGTTGTTTTGCTATTGCTGTTGGTGGCAAACAAAAAGCAGCAGACCTGATTGCTTACCATCAGGTCTGCTGTTTGATGCTTTGCTGTTGGTGCTTACCGTGATGAAAGTGAAGGGAGTGTAAATGCGTGCAATGACGTTCGGTGATACTAAGAGTCTTATACCTGATAGTAAAAGTTTGTATAAAGGCAGGCAGTCTTTTGTGCCGTTCGCCTAGGGTCAAATATTTGCGATTGTGACTAGTAGCGGATGATCGGACCGGGGATCTAGTCCCGCACCCGCGGGGAGATTAGGCTCGCAATGTCGATCGGCATCCCGAGTGGCCGATCCGTCGGGCCGACCCCTGAAGTCAAGGGACTCTGCATTGATGTTATCTGCATTCTATATCCTTCGATCGCACATTAAGATATGGCAATAGAGGCAGTGTTGCATTGTATTCTTACTCCGTCACTATAATGAATAAAATAAATTTTACAAATTAGGATAGTCAGGTGCGAGCAATTCTTTATCTTTAATAAAACAACAGTTATAAATTCTCTACTGTTTAATAGAATTGTTTATATAATATTGAAACTTGTTCATAGACTCACATAAACTCTGTAACAACTGGGTCAATAAACAGCACCTTCGTGTAAAAATGATATAACATGTTAAAGAACAAGCAAGTTGCGTGACAAAATTTAGAATAACAAATTCTAAAACCATTTACAACTACCAATTTCTATTAGTGGCTGCCACTAAAACAAAAACAAAACATGTTAGAGTTATGGTTATTATGGAAAAAGCCTCGTACGCTAAATGATATAGTCTAACTAATATTATGAATGCGTGAGTTTGTTTGTCACGCTTAAACTCGACGATTTTTGTTTCGTCAATGTAAAGTCAATAACATAAGGGATATATTATCCACGTACTCCCACAGAAACGGGAACTACACGAGTAAAACTGCACGAAATTGCTGCTCGACAATAAATAAGTCAATTATGTCAAACGGTTT
Organism: Lymantria dispar; assembly: GCA_032191425.1. Taxonomy (NCBI): domain Eukaryota; kingdom Metazoa; phylum Arthropoda; class Insecta; order Lepidoptera; family Erebidae; genus Lymantria; species Lymantria dispar. Next base: position 8,189,907 of record CM063460.1, on the reverse strand, counting down.
TTTTGAAAAGAAAGTGAATGGTGCAGATAATGTACTCGAGTTATCATCATTCTGCTCTTGTCAACCACCAGTGATTGGTTCAAGTGTAAACCTCTTAATCGTCTTTAACAACACCCTCAAGCAATGTTAAGAGTTGGTAGTATTCGTAGCCGAGCCGCTGTTATACAGATAATGTACTACAACTATAAAATATTTAGTTAAGTCCTAGGTACCAGTTATTATCCCTAGCCAATGCCGCGGGTGACTGAACCGGGGAATAGTCCGTCACCCGCAGAGAGGCTAACCTCGCGAGGGCTACCGACATCCCCAGAGGAGCGTTGGAGATAGGGAGTGTACCCGAAAGGGTATCCCAATGGCGAAGGAGAGGAATTACGGTGGGTAATGGGGCCGCACGCCGTCCTTTCGTCGCCCGGGACGGAATGGACGGCGTGTGCGCTAACCATAGCTCACCAATAAAAAAGAAGGTACCAGTTATCATACAACTCTGCTAATCACTCTAGGGCATTCATCAGACAAATATATCTTTTAAAAATGAATATAAAAAGCCTGCCTCGTGATTTTATCCGAAACCGATACAGTCATTACTATAGATCGTACCGCATTCCGAGGTATTGTTACGAGTTGCGCACGCGTCGTATTGCTTGCATGCCATCAATATTGGCGAACGAATGTTGTTTTGTGCCAGTGCCTGATTTATAGCGTTGAAAAAAAGCTATTGTTCGTCTTCGCGCCTTTTTTTGAATATGAAAATCGAATGGAATTCTGTGGTTCATTAAACTGCTATAGTCGTGTGGCACGTATAAAAGGTTGAACATGGACTCCTTATTCCCGCATATCTTAGTTCTATAGGTTTCATAACCGAGTTATACTAATTGTAAGACGATGGATGGTAAAGCGCTGTTGCAGACTCTGGTTGACATTTGTGAAAGATTATTTTTATGTCTCAGTAAAATATGTAAATAATATCTATCTATACCAATAAATAAAATTGGAGTGTCTGTTTGTAATGTCAAAATAATAGGCTTTTTTCATGCTCACACGGTTATTTGCACGACACCTATGCCTAAAATAGCAATTAAAAAAATTTTGTCTGTCTGTCTGTTTGTTCCAGGTAACCTTCAAAACGGCTGGACCGATTTCAAAAATTCTTTCACCAATGGAAAGCTATAATATCAGGGTGTAAACTAGGCTATATTTTATCCCGGTATTCCCACGGGAACGGGAACTAAGCGGGTAAAACGACTATAACCTATAACCGAAGCGAAGCGAGGGCGGGTTGCTAGTATTATATAAAAATAATACACCGCAAATTTACTATTAAGTTTAGTCAGGTGCGCCCAAATATCAGCTAGACCCACTTGACTCCCTGCAAAGACGGGCTGTTCGAATCGTCAGGGATCCCAATCTTACGGACAGATTGGAGTAGCGGAGAGACTTTGGGTCACTCTGTGTACTCTACCGACTCTTTCACGGGGAGTGCTCCGAGGAACTGTTTGACTTGGTACCACCGTCACCATTCTACCAACGTACCACTCGACATCGTAGCAGGGTTCATCCATTTCACCTGGAAACGTTATGGTCTTCAACTGTACGTTTCCAGCGATCATTTCTCCCACGTACGTGCAAGCTCTGGAATGAACTACCTGCTGCTGTTTCCCGAGCGCTATGACATGTCCTTCTTTAAACGAGGTTTGAGAAGAGTATTTCCTTCACGGTAGGTAGCGGCCTTGCTGTGCCCCTGGTATTGCAAAGGTCCATGTGCAGCAGTTTCACTTACCATCAGGTGTGCTGCTTGCTCGTTTGCCACCGTTGGCAAAAAAAAAAAGAAATCAACTTAGGTTCGTATTTTTTTTGGTACTATTGGTCCTTTTATACAGGCAAAAGTCCATGCAGTCAAGTCATATACATTTTCTTTACAAAAGTACAACTTTTCCTCCTTAATGATTCGCAGTTTTTTAAACCAATCCTCTGTCAGTAAATCAAGTTGGCTTCCCTACTGAAGTCAAGCACTGTTTTATCATATTATTTGCTGTTTTTCTCTGCATTATATTAAATGCCTAAATAAATTTTATGTGACACAGACAAAGTTGGGAGGGTTAACATGTATTGTAAATAAATTAAGAGTACCACATGAGATTTTCATATTATTACCAAAACTCATACGATTCTTATTTCAAAAATGTTCATGATTAAAAAAATATTTTTTTGTCCAGTGCTACGCGTTTTACACCTTTTTTATTATGTCAAAAAAGACAAGAATACGGGTTCATTACGGCCTGACTTACAAAAGAATCAATTTAATTGAATGGAGCAATACAATGACTCAACCAGACTATTTATAGTTGGGCTGTTGTAAAAGCTGTCATTATGAGACTATTGACAGATAGTAAGTTTTTTATTATTAGACTCGTGCCTCCATAGTTATTTTTTTTTATCTGTAATAAAAACTATATTCGTGCTTTGGTCACTTACGAAAGTTTGATTCAAACTTTTTTAGTCGTATTTTTTTTTCTAATCTATTGCTGTGTGGTGGCGGCTACGAACAGCACTAACGCTTATATTGCTCGTGGGTGACGTAAAAGCTTACTAAGAAATTCACATTTACCTGAGCCAATTCCATCTAATGCTCTCTGGTCAATATTTACATTTAATTTGACATGATCATCGTCATCATCATCATCGCAACCCACATACTGTTGGGCTCGGGTCTCCTTCACAATGGGAGGGAATTCGACCTACTATACCATACTGGTCAGACATGTTAGTATAGGGTTTCATTTCGAGTTTTCCTTCTCTTGTACTTGTTATGTGCATATTATATTCCATAGTCGTCTTTTACGACATTCACGGGCAAGATAGTGGTGAATTGTATTCTTACTCCGTCACCACGTGGAAAGGTTGACATCAAGCCGATCATATTGCATCCACCCCAAGTAATTGGATTAATAGCATGAGGATGATAACATTAATTAGTTCTGTTGTCTCACTTCTAATATTTATAATATCAATCTAATCGAAACATATTATACAACTTTAATTAAATATTTATTATGAACTGGTACTCTGTCCTCGCTTCGCTTTGATTTCAATCGCCTTGCACCCCGTATTTAAAATCTCCAATATCTTGTAAAATATTACAATACGCGACTACTGAACATGAGGCCTCGGGTTCGATTTTAAATTTTATAGCAGATATATCATCATTTCAGCTCATATACGTCCCACTGTTGGGCTCGAGCCTCCCTCACAATAGGAGGGAAATTGACCCACTATACCACGCTGGTCAGACGTGTTAGCATAGGGTTTTGTTTCGAGTTTTCCTTCTCTTGTATAGATGTTATATGCATATATATAATCCCTTAGTCGTCTTTTACGATACGCACGGGCGAGAGGGGGGGTGATATGTACAGCAAGGTAGTGGTAATTACGTCAAAACAAATCTACTATATGTACCTATGTATATCATCATTCAGCATATTGCCGTCCACTGCAGAACGTAGGCCCAGGGACACGAGAAAAGTATCGATACTTTTAGGTATCGAGTACTTTTCTTTCGATACTGATACTTTTGTACTCGATACTTTTACTCAATGAGTACTTTTTGGCAGGTATCGTATCGAATAAATTTTAGAAATTATTCATGTTAAACTTGACCTTACGGCTCATACTTATGATAACTCCATCTAGTTCAAACGTAAACCTTCTAAAATGTGGCTCCAAATATTTAAATTCCTATACAGACGGTCAAATTCCTAAAAAAAGCTCATTACGACATAGATTCTAGGAAAAGTACTCAGTACTCGATACTTCATACTTTAATGAGTACGATACTCTTTCTTCGATACTATTCATGAGTACAGTATCGATACTTTCTTTTCGATATCGTGTATCCTACAAGGGACACGATATCGAATGTCCCCTCATGTTTCGCCACAAAGTGCGGTCCTGTGCCGCCTGCATCCAACGACTTCCAGCAACTTTCACCGGGTCGTCGGTCCACCTAGTAGCGTCCCAGATATGTATATATATAGATACGATAATTTTAGCGATTTTCCTCGCGTTAACATGAAACTGGGACTCTGTTTTGTATGTGTATCTGATTCATGTAACGGGACTCAAAGTACAAAGGATTCTTGTATTTGTTATAAGCGTTTAATGCCTTCACGATTTTTAGTGAATTCTTAACGCATAGGCCATAGGAATAACTGTAGTGTTACGTGTTATAATTAACATATTGAATATTTGCATGTTATTATTAGAAAATAGTGGGAGTGTTAACACTTTCTTGATCATGGGTGTCGTAAAAACCATTTAAACGGTACATATACTCGTACTACGTAAGGAATTGGTGGCGGTGGTTATTCTAATGGTGATGTTGAAGTGAAGGTTCTAAAGGCAGTTACTCATAGAAATAGATATAGTCCCATATAAGTCCCACTGCTGGGCTCGAGCCTCATCCTGGATAGGAGTGAAATTGACCTACCATGCTGGTCAGACATGTTGGTATAAGGTTTCAAGATATTTTAGTTTTTTTTTTATCACTGAACACATTTCCGTGTGGTGACAGATTAAGAATACAATTCACCACTCCCTGTTTTGCCCGTGGATGTCGTAAAAGACGACTAGGGATATGATATGCACATAAGATCTGTGCAAGAGAAGGAAAACTCGACCATGTCTGACCAGCACGGTATAGTAGGTTAAATTCCTTCCCATTGTGGAGGAGGCCCGAGCCCAACAGTGGGACGTATGTGGGCTGCGATGATGATGATGAACACATTTCAACCATATTTTTTTATTTTAATTCGGAGCATTGGGTGACATTGGCGCCTTTGGTTATCTATTTGAAAAGACTATAAAACTAATGAAAGCTATAAAACTGATCCACAGGAAGAAAGTACTTAAGCAATATAAAAGTATGGACGCAATACAATTCCCCCGGCCCATAAGTTGATGACGCACGTGGCGTCATCGCGTCTGGATATAATCGGGTCATTGCCCACTGACCGTAAAGCAAACGATCGATGTGAAAGGACATGTACTGTCTTACTGTTATTTGACATTGATATCTGTGTCAGTAATATGTTTAATTTTTAGAAAAAAAAGACATAATTTAATTCATTTTATTTTAACTTATACACGTCTCAGTGTTGGGCTCGAACCCTCTCAATAATAGAAGAGTAATTGACGTATTTATGCTGGCGGTATAGGATTTCATTTTAAAGTTTTTCTCATCTTGCATAAATGTTGTATGCATTTTTAATACCTTAGTCGTCTTTTACGGTCGTAAAAGGGGAGAAGGGTTGGTGAATTGTATTCTTACTCTGTCACCATGTATGTGTTTTTTTAATCTATACCAATAAATAAAATTGGAGTGTCTGTTTGTAATGTCAAAATAATAGGCTTTTTTCATGCTTACACGGTTATTTGCACTATACATATGCCTAAAATACACTTTATATTTTTTGTCTGTCTGTCTGTTTGTTCCGGCTAATCTTCAAAACGGCTGGACCGATTTCAAAAATTCTTTCACCAATGGAAAGCTATAATATCAGGGAGTAAACTAGGCTATATTTTATCCCGGTATTACCACGCGAACGGAAACTACGCAGGAAAGACTGAAACCGAAGCGAAGCGAGGGCAGTTTGCTAGTCTATAATAATTTCCATGTGGTGACGGAATAAGTATACATATTATTCAACACTCCCTCTCTTGCACGTGGATATCGGAAAGACGAATAAGAGATTAAATATGCACATAACATCTATATAAGAGGAATTAAACTGGCAAACCTATACCAACACGTCTGACCAGTGTAGTAAGTTAACTTCCCTCCTGTTGTGTAGGAGCCTTGAACCCAACAGTGGGACGTATATGAGCTGAAATGATGATGATGATAATGTTTTGTTTCTGTTTTTGAAGTGAAGCTTCTTTAGAATCGTTGTGATTTAAAACTCGATGAAACGAAAAAGCGAGTCCATCGAGACACAAACACGTAAATGTATAGGATTCAGCCGCCGAAAGAAGGAGATAAAGGATGAAGAATGAAGGATGAAGGGTAAAAGGATTTTCTCTTCTGATATGCGTACTTTGTACACATACTCTTTTTTTTAATGGGCTTTTGTGAAATATTAAACAAGAAGACATGAGATTTTTGAACGTAACACGAAATTTACAGTACTCTTTGTTGATATCCTGTGATAACGGTTATAATAGGGTATCCACTTGATATTACGAATTTCAATGGCATTTTTTTTACACATCTCTCGGTCTACTCGTAAAACCGGTCGTATAGTATTTATGAGTCTTTTAATACAGGTTTTTGGTGAGCAATTTAGATATTTTTAATGAGAAGTTTATTGATATAAACGATTTGAGAGTAACGATCTGCGTGGAATGATTTTAATATTTTTATGATGATATTAATAAAGATTAATTAAGAATGATGGTATATTCGAAAGATTTTTAACTTTTAGTTTGGCAAGCACAAAATTTAGTATGAGATACTTATATGAAAGTTAACAATTTGATTGCCCGACGTTTCGACCACCTTACAGCGTTCATGGTCCGCCCGTGACCGGTAAAATTGTTTTTTTTTACTGTTTATGTTATGGCACACAGCCACAGGGTTAGGTATCCTCTTGCTGCGTGTGTGGTGGCGGCTACGAATACTACAAAGCCCTCCATTGCTATTGCCAATAACTTTCGGAATATGTACTACTAGCAAATTCCCGCGGTTTCAATCGCATATTGTCTGTTTCCGTGGGAGCACCGAGATAAAATATAGCCTAAGTTATTCCTTATATAGACAGCTACCTGATATTAAACTATTATCAATGTCGGCCCAGGCGTTTTGAAGATTACCTGGAACAAACAGGCAGGCAGTTAAAAATTATTTGAACTGGCTTTAAGGCATTTGTTTCGTTGACGGCGACCGACGTCCCGGGAAGGGTATCCCCTCAGGGTATTCCGTCGGGCCGACCACTGAAGTCAAGGAACTCTGCACCAGTGGTCGGCCCAACGACGAAGGCGACGTGCTATCTGGTGGGTTACGGGGCCGCGCGCCGCCACTCTGTCGCCCCGGACGGAGCCAAGCGGCGTGGGTGCTGACCGTAGCCCTCCCCAAAAAAATACAGGCATTTGTTTCGTAACATAACCGTCTGAGCAAGAAAAAAGCCTATTATTTTACGTTACAAACAGACACTTCAGTTTTATGTAGTTATTTGCATAGATGAAAGAAGAGTAGGTACATATTAAATCGATCACAAGTAATTGGGATAGGAACAGGATGATCGCAGGGAAGGGCAGTCCCTTTCCTGCCTGCTATCACCTCGGTGCGTTGCGTCTGAGCATAGCGTCCGATGATAGATATAAAAAGAAGATGGAAATTTGGTAATGAGATTTATCTAATGGCACACAGGAATGATAAGGTCACAGGGTACCCTCTGTGACCTTATCACTCCATATACGTACCAGTGTTAGGCACAAGCCTCCTATGCATTGGAAGAGATATCATGCTACTACATGTAGGATACCAAAGTTGGCACGGGAGTTAAAATCCTTTTTATACGATGACGTCATCTGCTTGCATTCCTTAATTGTCTCGTCTGATATCCGCGACCTAAAAAAAGGTAAAAAGAAAAATTTATGTGAATCCTTACTAATATTTATAATCCTTACTAATTTATAATAATAAATGCGAAAGTAGGTTTGTTTGTTTGTTACGCTTTCACGCTTAAACCACCAAACCAATTTCAAAAATTCTTTCACTAATGGAAAGCTATAATATCGGGAAGTAACATAGGCTATATTTTATTCCGGTATTCCCACGGGAATGGGAACTATGCGGGTAAAGCGACTGAAACCGAAGCGAAGCGAGGACGGGCTAGTATTAATATAATGCACTCTTTGCAGATTATGAGTACGATAGCATAATGCATTCGTGCAGAAATTTATAAATGACGAAGCGTGATACCTAACGTGACTAAATCAGTCAATGCGTCGCCCCAACGCCAAATATTCCTTGCATATAAGGTTGAACGATTGCCAATATCCTGTATGAATCGTTTAAAGCTATGACTGTGTACGGTATACGTGGAATTGATGGTAAATTGCATGGATTAGGGTTGTCATATGTTGTAAAAAATTCTTTAGACAACATCCTGTAAGAAATATATCTTAGTGTCACGGGAAACCATACAAGCATAAATACTTAATGGGTACAAATTACATCCAGCGCCTATTAAACAGGTTTTTACTTAATTTATTGTAAACTATCAACCCGCCCTTGTATGGTTTTGTTTTCACTCGCTTTGCATTTTAAACCTCTAAAATCTTTTAAAATATTATATGAGTTTGCAGCCCATGAGGCCCCGGGTATGATTCCCGGACAGGGCGAAATTTAATAGGGTTTTCTTGAGAGGAAAATAGCCTAAGTTACTCCTTACATAAACAGGTACTTGATAGTGAAATATTATTAAAATTGTTCCAGCCGTTTAGATTACTCGAATGAGACAGACAGAAAATATTTATAGTGGTTTTAGGCATAGGTATCGTGTAAATAACCGTGTGAGCATGAACAAAATGTATTATTTTCACATTACAAACAAACACTTCGATTTTATTTATTTGTAGAAACCTTAGAATAATAACATATAGAACGATAGTGTCGGTACTTAAGCGATCAAAAACACGAAGGCAAAAATACTACATACGCTCAGGCGATTACACACGTACACACGCACACCACTATACAAATTATGAAATTAAATTTTGTTTTTATTAACATAAATCGTCAAAATGCTTTTAAAAGTAATGTTAATACACTTTTTATGTTTTTCAAATATGTTCTACGTGCAGTACAGTGACCTTGTACAATACGGAACGGTCCGGCGTAAACTCCATTAGGTTCCAATTTAAATGCTTCATTTTTTTGTGCGTGGACTTACCTTCCATACGTTATTATTCTGAGGTAGAAACTTTACTTTTTATATGTTTATCATTGTAGTCACAAGAGATACGAAGTTGTAATTTGTACAGACAGTATAATATGTATTATACGTATTGTGCAGACAGTATGTATTATGTATTTTGTATATTGAAATTTAGTGGAAAATGCACTAAATGATCTAGTTAGCGCTAGGAGGATTTTGTGGAATTTTTCACCATTCCTTTGTGATTATCCCAATTTCTATATGTGGTATCTTTTCTAGTAACATTTAAAACTACAAGCAGTGTGTGTCGTGGGTGATGATTTATTGTATGGAAACATGGTCTTTAAATGTATGCCTCATAAATAAACTTAAAGGGACATTATATGCATATAGTATCTATGAACGAGAAGCAAAACTCTAAATAAAACCCTATACCAACATGTCTGACTAGCGAGGTATAGTGGGTCAATTTCCCTCTTATTGTGGAGGAGGCTCGAGCCCAACATTGTTATGTACATGAGCTGGGATGATGATGATGATCATTATCATGAGCCTATATAGAATCAGTTTAAAAAAACATTTTCTGATTTAGACTTCTTGATTTATTAGCTATCCAATATCACGAACTTTCCAAGTTATGCTGAGTATCGTGCAAACATTTAATCTCCATTGAATTGTACTCAATTTGTATTGACTCCAAACTGCGTCCATACATTTCCAACGTACGAACATTACTTAGATAATGTATTCATAGTTTTACCACTCTGTTCCGAAAGTAATGATCAAATAATTTGTACGATAATTTATAAGTCTATATCGCATATACCGTTTAATTTAGGTAGGGGTTATTAACATCGATGTTATCGATAGCCTATCGATGTCTCTTGTTGTGCAAAGCTTTCCTCAAAGGATTTGTAGCACCGTAATGGCCACACTGGCTTGGTAATCACAGTTGGTTTTATAAAGTTTCCCAGGTAAATGCTGCTGCTCATTCCCCTTGTGATTACATGGCACGGTTTTTACGACTACTACAAGAAAATCGGCGGTGGTCACACATTGCAGTCTTAATTCATCATCACACGTGGAGTTAACACTAACCATAAATCATAATAGTGGTAGGACCACACTGTCGACAGTTATCTGTCTACAGCCGCGGGCCGGTTCGTCCGGGGTAGTATCACGCTCTCGCAGTAAATCGACGTCTGAGCAGTAGCATTTTGTTACTGCGCTTCGTTCGGTAAGCGAGAGAGCCGGAAGCCCACCTTTCTGAGGGTGTTCGCGTGTGGAGGGTTTTGGTAGTGCCTTTGGTATTACCGAGCCTCAATGCACGCATTCACACTCCCTTCACTTTCTTCGCGGTAGGCAGCGGCCTTGTAAAGGTCCATGAGCGGCAGCAACACTTACCATCAGGTGTACTGTTTGCTCGTTTGCCACCGCTTGCAATAAAAATAAAAAATAATAAAAAAAAAATAACCCTAACTATAATGTGGGTGGCCATAAAAGCAAGCTATCGGCTCTGCATCATTCTGGACCAATTCTACTTTCTTAAGCATCGTTGATGTCAGTCCAATAGAAAATCGTAACATTCAAACCTATTTATTGCCTCTGGTCTTTTGGCGCAGTATCGAAGTACGCAACTATCAACTCTTAAGTTCCAGGTTTGAATAATGGTTTCCAAACATTATTATCAGCAGCTAAATGGAATCAGATAATTATCTTTTTTAGCACTTCTATGCACATACATCCACCTGGTGGTGGAATAGGAATACAATATGTGACCACTCCTTCTTTCCTGTGGCTAATGTAAAAGTCGACTAAGTTATGTAAACAGATATTATTTACAAAGATTACAAAACAAAGGAAACCTTCACACTCTTTACTTAGGTTCACCATGGTGTAGTACGCTATTTTCCCTCACATTCATGACCTGCAGTATGTTCTGTATGAGCTGAGGAAGAGGAAATAAACAGAATATTAGTTTGAGTGCTCGCTATTTTTTACTGCACTTCGTTTGATGAGCGAGAGAGCTGATAGCCCAATTTTCTGAGGGTTTTTGCGTGTGATAGGTTTCGGTGATGCTTTTAATATCACCGAACTTCATTGCACACATCCACAATTTCTTCACTTTTTTAAGAGTAGGCAGCGACATAGCAAAGGTCCATGAGTGTCATTATTATTTATCGTCGGGTGTGCTGCTTGTTTGTTTGCCACTAACAGCAATGAAAAAATACTAATGTCAATATCAATTATGACACTCATAATTACATAAAACAAGGAATTCGAATCTTGTCTTGAAAAACCTATAAGCTTGAATGAATGGTAGCACCTCGTATTCATTCCAGTACAGGATGGCTAATGGCTAATTGCGTGTAGAACCGGATGTAACACATATATTTTATTCACGAAGAGATATTTTGCGCACCGACTTTCGGAACTGTGAATGACATTGTAAAACATTTAACGGTCTGGTATGTTTGTTGTTAGTTTAGTACGGTAACATCTCTAAATTGGTATAATATGCTTAAATTAAATAATATATGATTAAACAAAAGGAAAATAATGATCAGTTTATATAATGTTCCTTCACGGCCCATGTAGGGCATGGCTCTTCATCATATAAGGTAAATTAGTCTGTTACACCAGGTAAAACTTCTTGGCACAGGCTGTTATTTTAGGTTTTCCTTTTTTTGCAGAAATGTAGCACTACCTACTGGTGTAGCAATTATCTATTTGATCAGCCAATCCATTTGATTTTATTAGTGGTTGAGCCAGGCTGCCAACTCTATCTGTAGCCATGAATGGACCAGCTTGTCAGGGGTAGTTTCATGCTCTCGCAGAAAATCGACCTGAATGATAGCAATACCACAGTTCAATGAATGAGAGGGCTGGGGGCTAAACCCCCTTAAGATATACAATTACTTGGTCGTGACCATGGTATAGCGGAGTTCCATGAACAAGGTGGCTTATTCATCTGCCAAAGCAATAAAAATAAAGCTATATCGATACGTATCCAAACCATAGACTACCACAAAATAGGGCTGATGCATCATCATCATTTCAGCTCATATATGACCCACTACTGGCCACGAGCCTCCTCCACAATAGGAGATAGAGGTAGATAGAGATATTGATCTACTGCACCACGTAGTCAGACTGTTTGGTTTATTCAAGTTTGTTTTCGAGTCCTTCTCTTGCCTAGATATGCATATTATACTCCTTAGTGAAGGAATAGTAAATTATATTCTTACTACTTCAACCATACCACTGGCTGATGGATGGATGCATGAATTTAAAAATATCTTATGGTGTTTAGTTAGTTACCTGCGTCTGATGCCGTCCTAGCTGAAGTCACGAGTGACTGGGCTGGGGAATAGTCCGTCAACTGCAGAGGGGCCGACCGCGTGAGGGCGACGGGTCGTCGGGGAGGGATGGTACCCAAAAGGAAACCCGCCGGGCTGGTCACGGACCTCAAAGATTCGGTACCAGTGGCCGGCCCAATGGCGAAGGTGAGGAATAAGGTGGGTTATGGGCCCGCGTGCTGTCCTTTCATCACCCTGGATGGAATGGACGGCGTGCGTGCTGACTATAGCCCTCCAAAAAAATGCTGTTCAGTGGCTGCCCGATAGCGGTTAGAGCAGGTTATAGTAAAGAAACGTAAGTACTTAATAGTTACGTATACGCCATTTACGGGCTGTTGAACTCCAAAGTATAATTAGACAGAGCCAAGAAAACGAAGTTATCTAATCGTTGGGCGCCGCAATACCGTCTTTAGCAGCTTATGAGTGCAGTTAGTAGGTTAACGTAATTGTTCATTTCCTCGTATTTTTAATAGTTGACGTTTTTTTTTCTATATAGTTATTAGCGTACTGACTAAGGAAAGCAACCTTTGATAGTAAATATTATGGTTTTACAATCGTTGCTTATCGAACATCACCATCATGCTCTTTTTTCAATTACTTGGGGTCGACGTAATATGTATCTAATCCTTTAACATAGCACACAGTGCGAAAGTTATTGGCAATAGTTTTATGACTGGCCGCCTTCCTGACGTCAACCTTTCTGGAAAATGTAATTGTTGATCAAACGACATCAGATGGAGTTGGCGCAAGTCTATCTACATGTAAAGCTCTTAGTCGTCTTTTACGACGCCTTCGAGTAATGTTTTGTTTTGGTATTATTTATGAGTAATTTTTAAAAGGACTTTATCTAATATCTGTATCTTTTCTCTTATAGAAACCAATGATGAGACGATTTTTTATTTTTTGGGGTAGGTCGCGGTCGGCGCACTCCTCCCACCACTCCGTCCGGGCGACAGAGGGGCGTAAGCACGCACACCCGCAATCCACCCGAACACCACGTCGCCTTCGTCGTTGGACCGACCACCGGAGCAGGGTTACTTGTCGTCAATGGTCGGCCCAACGAATACCCCCGAATACCCCTTAGTGGGGTACCCTCCCATCCACCAACCGCAACCATGATGAGACGACTTGTCACAAGCTCAACTAATTTAATATAACTATGTTAACTTATGTTAGGAATTTTTTTTATTACCAGGTTATTGGCTTTTTCTTATCATCATCTCCACACCAATCCAACTGCCAGGTTCGGTTCTCGTCCATAATGTGAGGGAAATTGACCTTCTAAACGATGTTGGTCAGACGTGTTGGCATTTTTGTCGAGTTTTCCTTGTATCGATGTTATATGCAAATTTTATCCAGTATTCGTCTTTTACGATACCCACATGCAAGAGAGAGGGTGGTAAATTGTATTCTTAGTCTGGTACCACACGGAAATGACGTTTTTATACGAATATTTTTTCTCGTTGTAGAACAAAATGTATAGGTACTTAAAGATAAGTGCAAAATCGTTGCATCCATCAGTTTTTATGCGTCGGCTGCCTTCTCACAAAGCGAATGGATATGGCTACTTAAAGTAAATCAAAGTAATAACATGGATTGCATGATGCATTGTCTGTGTCTTGCTTTTAGTCACTATTTTTTATAACTTAGCAATTGAGCAAATGAATGGAACGCTGTAGTGCAATTGTACTTTATTCTATCCAAATTTCTATACCACGGCGATTTAGCAGATGAATTTGGTACAACTGTGTTTTATTCTGTCCAAGTTTCTATACTAGGGCAATTGAGCAGATGAATCGTAAACTTTAGTGCATTTGCGCTTTATTCTGTCCCAGTTTCTATAACAAGACAATTGAGCAGATGCATCAAAATCTTTAGTGCAATTTGTCCTTTATGCTATCCAAGTTTATATACCACGGTAACTGAGCAGATGAATGGAACCCTGTAGTGCAATTTTCAGTTTCTATACCAGGGCAATTTTGCAGATGAATAGAGAACTTCAGTACAACTGTGCTTTATTCTGTCCAAGTTTCTATACTAGGGCAATTGAGCAGATGAATGGTAAACTTCAGTGCCATAGTGCTTTATTCTAAGTTTCTACACCACGGCAACTGACCAGATCAATGAAAACTTTAGTGCAATTGTGCTTTATTCAATCTAAGTTTCTATACCAGGGCAACTGACCAGATGAATGAAAACTTTAGTGCAATTGTGCTTTATTCTATCCAAGTTTCTATACCACGGCAATTGAGCAGATGAATAGAAAACTTTAGCGCAATTAGCCTTTATTCTAAGTTTCTATATCATGTCAATTGAGCAGATAGAAAACTTTAGTGCAATTGGACTTTCCTCTGTCCGAGGTTCTATACCACGGCAATGGGGATGTTGACAAATTTTTGAAATTCATTTTATCTTATAGATAGACCCTATATAAACATGAATATATTGACCGTATGAAAAAATATAGCAAATTTCTATAATAAAAAACGTAAATAAAAATATTTTTCAAAATTACCGCTAAAACGTTGATCTACTTCACAATCCGATAGACAAAGGCCAGGACTATTTTACAAGAGTGACCACAGACTATTAAATACCTATTAAGTCAAAATAGCGATCTTAATAAGTCGAAAAAGCGAGTTTAAGTTAAAATTGTGTCAAAATAACTCGATCACGAATAATGTTGGCATTTTTAACTCCGCTGAACTAGCCGAGTTTAAATACTGTTTAGATAGGATAACAGGTAATGGATGTTCTGTCTCGATACATATTTTATATATTAATTGTTTTAGTTTCAAATAACACATCATCACTATAGTCAGGCATGTTGATATAGAGTTATATGCGTATTATATCCCTTAGTCGTCTTTTACGACATCCACGGTTAAGATAGGGAGTGGTGAATTGTATTCTTACTCCGTCACCACATGGAACGTGTATGGATATTTAAAATTGACTTGCCCGTTCAGTGATGATGTGTTATTTGAAACCAAAACAATATATAAAATATATTTCGAGACAACGTGCTGTGTGCTGTGTGGTAGCGGCTTCGAATACTACCAACCCTTGCTTTGCTCGTGGGTGTCGTAAAAGACGACTAAGAGCCCTAGATTGACCCGGACCAACTCCATCTGGTACCATTTGGGTCAACAATTACATTCCCAAGGAGGGTTGACGTCAGACAGGCGGCCGGTCATAAAAGTCATTGTCGAAACTTTGCAATATGTCAAAACAGATGACATATTGCGTCGACCCCAAGTAATTGGGATAAGAGCAAGATGATGATGATTTTGTGACAGAACGTCCATTACCTGTTATGCTATCTAAACAGTATTTAAAATCGGCTAGTTCAGCCGAGTTAAAAATGGCATCATTATTCGTGATATAGTTATTTTGACACAATAGCAGAAATATTGAAAATGTTTTTATTCGCGTATTGTATAAATGAAATTTGTTATATTTTTTCATAAAGTCAATATTTTCATGTTTATATTATTATATTTATTATATAGGGTCTATCTATAAAGTAAAATGAATTTCAACGATTGTCGCCACCCTTTGCTTGCTTGTGAAAGGTGTGAAAATCGGCGGAGGGTTCACCAGTAGAGCGAAATCTCCTGGTAAACATTGATATGCCATCGCCAATCCGTCTGCCAAGTATGACGATTATGGCATTAAGCCCTTATATAAGTGACAAAGCGTGAGGGAAAGAGAGTAAATCCAGCAGTGGACGATGAAATACTGAATGATGATGATGATAATGCAGCATTAAGCTAGTGTAACAGGTGCAATATAAAGGTTATTTAAGTCTATACGTCTAAAAGGAGGTAGAAATACTCTGATGTGTGTAGGACCTTGAACTAATCTAACAAGTTTTCGTCATATAAACTAACGTTTATCTCAGGACTATTCGCCCCGAATTATTAACCTTTACATAACTTTACAAAGTAGTTAAATTTTTTACTACGCTCACACGACAAGGTTACCTAAATACGTTATCGCCCCTATATTCATATTACATAATAATTTCAAGTCACATAAACTAAGTCTGATAAAAGAAAGCGTCGAGGTCATTAAAAAATTGCGTTCTTTTGACATGTATGCTCTAAGTTGATACGATGCTTACTTTTTATTGGGTGTTAGTCGCAGATGGCGTAACCCGGGGTATGGGTGAGCGCTAAGGGTTCTCAACCCGGAATAAGCTTTAAGCGACATCGCCCAAAGGCTGTGCCCCTGTGGGGAACGGATCTCTTGGGTCATCGCTGATGTCAAAAGTGAGCGTAACCACGTTTGGATTATTGGATATTGCGCAGCGGATTTTTACATGTTATGGCCGGGGATATCAGATCCCAACCACTAGGGCTTTGGAGCGTGTCATAGCAGAGCCAAAGTAGCCCTGGGAGCACCGTTTTATGTATGGCAATTCGTGGTCGAAGTGCAGATCGACATTGCGATTCAATCACGGTGTTCCCGTAACCCGTCGTATGAAACAGTTCTGTACTGTTCGCAACTTGTGGATCCTGTGTGGTCTAACGTGCGCAAACACGCTGTCTATACGCTATAAGTCGTGATAGCCGAATGCGGGCAGCGACGTATTAGTTTTTCAAGGACGTCTTAGACTTTTGTTTACATAAGCAATGGAGGCGTTCCGGCGGTAAATATACTGGGATTTTTAAACTATATCTACTTATAATTTATAAATTAGGTACTCATACCATACTCAAGCGGAGGCCTTCAGTACATCGCGGCATACCATAGATATTTTTATATTCTTCTATATATATTCGATTCATACTTTATTGTAAATTAGCTAAGTCCTACGGTTCACTCGCGTAGTTCCTGGTCTCGCAGGGGGATACAGCGATAAAATATAGCCAGTGTTACTCGCTGATAATGTAGCTTGCCATTAGTAAAAAAAATTATTCATGAAAGCGTAATAAACAAAAAAAACTTATTTTTGCATTTATAATATAATTAGGATGTGTAATAGATATTCTATTGCTATTGTTGTTTTTTTTTATTTAATGATGGGCGTTATAGATTTGCATAAAATATCATCTGGATGTAGTTTTTAATTAGATTTTTTTTGTTTCAGAGCCAAGTCACCATGTTTAATTTTATGAAAAAAACCGCTGTGTTGGCGAGCGGTGACGTGGGCGGTGGTGAAGAGCGCGATGGTGAGAAAGAAAGACGAAAACGGGAAAAGAAAGAGAGAAAAGAACGAGAGAAAAAGGAGAGGCATGCTGCTGGCCTTGAGGAACCGCTTAGACTTGAAGAGGTGAGTGGCCATGTGTCAGTTATAAATAAGATGAAAATATTTATTTTTAATAATTCTATTTTTAAGTGACGCAGGTGGATAAAGAGCCAAAACGTATTTGCGTAGAGTTTTGGCTATATTCTACGGCCGCCAGTTTGAGGTCAATCCTAGTTGGAAACGCAATTGTTGACCGTATTCAGGATTAGTCAATATGGGAGCCTTTGAGTACCCAAGTATATGGAGTCCACAGTGCGAATAAAAAGAAATTAAAGAATATCTATACCAATAAATAAAATTGGAGTGTCTGTTTGTGATGTCAAAATAATAGGCTTTTTTCATGCTCACACGGTTATTTGCACGACAACTATGCCTAAAATAGCAATTAAAAAATTTTTGTCTGCCTGTCTGTTTGTTCCGGGTAATCTTCAAAACGGCTGGACCGATTTCAAAAATTCTTTCACCAATGGAAAGCTATAATATCAGGGCGTAAAATAGGCTATATTTTATCCCGGTATTCTCACGGGAACGGGAACTATGCGGGTAAAACGACTATAACCTATAACCGAAGCGAAGCGAGGGCGGATTGCTAGTCAAAAATAATTTTCGGTTATGTAATTTATGTTTATTATGACTACTACTTTATTACGGCTACCATTCGGCATACATTTTCTATCCCTCCATCTATCAGCCCGTAGATGCCCACTGTTGGACATAGGCATCTCCGTAAGAATGCTGTTCAAAACGGTCCTTTGCTATTTGCATCCAACGGTTTCTTGCGACTTCCAACACAACGTTAATGCACCTAGTAGGGAGTGGTTCGATTTATGGTCACACTCGAAAACTTTTCTTCTCCAACGCTTGTGGGTTCGATAAGCGATGTAGTCTGCCTATTGCTATTTGAACGTGCTAATTCTCCGGATTTTCATATTCCGGAATTCCGTATTACGGATTTTATCGCGTAGTAAAATACCGAGCAATAGCCCTCTCCATAGCACGTTGAACGACTTTGAGCCTTTTTTGAGGTCGACATTTAGAGACCACGGCATAAATTTTGCATTATTATATATTATAATAATATTTATGAAAGATGATGAAACACTCGTCATTTATCCTTATTAATTCAACAATTTATTATTTAATTACTTTTACTTTCACGTCAGCGTAACGGTGCTGTAATTAAGTTTTTATTTAATTATTATAGGTGTATAATAAAATAAGAAAAGGCTAAAATAAATAATAGCATATTTATTAAGTTTTTGGACTAATTAGATCATATTATTATGCTTTTTTATTATGTTATTTAGACTATTATACAATTAAAGATATTTACTATGCTAGTTGCAAAAAATTCTAGGTTAGGTAATTTAAGAATATTCTGCATTCATCATCATTTCAGCTCATACGTGTCCCACTGTTGAACTCGAGCCTTCTCCACAACAGGAGGGAAATTGATCCACTATACCACGCTGGTCAGACGTGTTGATAAAGGGTTTAATTTCAAGTTTTCCTTCTCTTGCACATATGTTATCTGTATATCATATCCCTTAGTCGACTTTTACGACACTCAGAGGCAAAAAAGGGGGTTTTCATTACCTACATTAAAAAAGCTCCATGTGATAAAGGTACATACATTCTTACTGAATGTAATACCCCACAGCGTATAATGTCGGTGAGTGTTGTGAAAATCGAGCAAGGGGTGTAATTTACATACAACTTTTATGCAAAGAATGTAAATCCAACTAATATTATATAGGCGAAAGTTTGTGAGTATGTGAAGATGTTTGTTGCCCTTTCACGCAAAAACTACTGAATGGATTTTGATAAAACTTCACAATATTATAGCTTATATATCAGAACTAGCAACCCGCCCTCGCTTCGGTTTTAGTCGTTTTACCCGCGTAGTTCCCGTTGCCGTGGGAATACCGGGATAAAATATAGCCTAGTTTACGCCCTGATATTATAGCTTTCCATTGGTGAAAGAATTTTTGAAATCGGTCCAGCCGTTTTGAAGATTACCCGGAACAAACAGACAGACAGACAAACATTTTTTAATCTGTATTTTAGGCATAGGTGTCGTGCAAATAACCGTGTGAGCATGAAAAAAGCCTATTATTTTGACATTACAAACAGACACTCCAATTTTATTTATTGGTATAGATAACACATAGGCTATAATTTACCCCAATATTACCACGGAAAGAGAAACTGCGGGTGAAACCGCAGGGTGCTGCTAGTTCGTTATAAGATTCTATACCAACTTGTTTGACCTTGTGTTAGCGATTATGAATACTATTAACTGCTCGTGTCGTAGACGATTAAGAGCTTTACAAAGAGCTGGATCAATTCCATCTAAAGTAGTCTGGTCAACAATTACATTCCCAAGGAGGGCTGACGTGGAGCAGGAGGCGGTCATTAAACTGTGGAAGAGGAGTACATATAGGTGTAGTTGACATAACAGCAGAATCATCGTGCTGTTATTCCAATAATGAGTTCTATCTTACCCGCAAGTAAGGAGTGATGATGTCTTATATTCTTATCTTTACAATTATTCATGTTCATTACAACCGTCATTTAAAACATACATAGATAGTACAGGCATGTTGATATCAATCCAGTAAGCTTTAGGGTAACAGTTTAAGAAGTTAGAATAACATCGCAATCCGAAACTCTCACGATTACAGTAAAAACTTGGCGAATAAATAAAAAAAAAAACAAAGCTCATTTTATTAAACACGCGGCACGCCCATTATAAACCTCATAACTGTGCCTACACTCAAATAAATGCAAATTCTTAATAAATCAATGAACTTTGTTTGGCTTAGGAGCTCCGATGTCGAGAAAATTTAAAATCAATTTTAAATTCCAATGATGAAAGTTTTTATCAAAATGCTAAGCAAGTATCAAAGTGATCATTTCTTTAGGCGCGGTCTGCACTTTATTTTGTGGGTTCAATACCCACCCCACGTGACTGAACCGTCATGCTCGGAAATTTTACGCCTGTTCGAGTAAAGTCGGTTTACGTCGACTAAGGGAGCATATATACCAACAAATGCCCGCGATTTCACCTGCGCAGGTGTCGTTCCTGTGGGTAGCGTTGTCAGGTGTCCACATAAACCCGGTTATAGTTTTTTGATTGCTTGTCCGGCCAAAATAAACGGTACCCGACTTGTCCAGATTTTGTTACACTTATTACATTGTTTGTTGTATTTCATTAAAATTTAACAAGATTTATGATAATTATCAAAGAATTATCATAAATCTTGATAGATTTTACATACATTTTTTTGGCGCACCTATTAATATTGAGACAAAATCGTCAACAATGTAGGGTGTCCGGCCTTTTTAACCAAGTGCTTGTCTAAACTAGCTGATCTGTTCGGCCAAACTAGCTGATCTGTCCGGCTTTTAAGTTTGGCGATTTGGCAACGTATCTGTGAGAATACGGGGATAAATATTATTTGCTGATAATATTACTTTCCATTAGTGAAAGAATTTATCGGATGTATTAACGTGATATATTAAGCAATTTTGATGCTATTATATGTTTTATACGTTTATGAAGCAGAAATAAGTGCTAGATTGTATTGAATAAGAAATAATAGTGATTTAGGTTTAATTTCAGGCTCTGCAAAAAATTCGCAGAGAAACTGCAGTTTAGTTTAACACTTTAATTTTATAAGAACCGATGGCTTCATTTTCTATTTAATAGGCTCGTAATAGTCATTGATTGCGGAAAATGAATCAAAGGGGAAAACATTTCCCTGTCACTAGATATTTTTATCTATACAAATGTATTTCTCTTTTTTTTTTCATGGGGTACTACAACTACCACAAACTGTTCAGTTTCTTTGCTTGACACTGATCTTAGGAACTCTTATTCCAATTAGAAATATTATTATGCATTAGATAACGTGTTTATAAAGAATATTTTATAAGCTGTAAAACATAACGGTTTGACATAAAGGAGCGGGGTCATGGTCACCAATACCAACTAATTCGACGAAAAAATAACGGCTGCATAGAAGTAGGTGCCTATGGGATGGCTAAGGAACACCGCGAGCACGAATACTTTTATTAATAAAACATTTGACACACTTTGCAGATACTTCGATTTTTTTATAGAAAACTCGTATTGTGTCATAAATTTAAGTGTCCCGGTTTATAAATGTATAAATACCTATTGCTATTTCTACTTTAGAAGTTTTTATGGTCTCGCGTGTATGTTTCTGAAGGAATTGTGAATAGTAGGACCATATTCTTAGGTTAGAAGCTTGCAGAAATAGGTAAAAAGAGAAACTTATATTAAACGTTTATAAAATAATGATATCTGATGTTTACGCGAGCACTACACATTGTAAATAAAACTACTTTTACGGATTATATCGCGTTTGTATTTGATTTATGATTGCCCGACGTTTCGAACACTTTGCAGCATTCATGGTCACGGGCGAACTAAGGTGTCTCACGTCCAACAAGTAATCGTTATTACAGACATTTATAATTATCTACCCGATACAGAAAATTGCCCGTGACCATGAATGCTGCAAAGTGTTCGAAACGTCGGGCAATCATAAATCAAATACAAACGCGATATAATCCGTAAAAGTAGTTTTATTTACAACGTTTATAAAATATTTATAAAAGAAAACATGCGTATGTAAAAATATATTAATAATAATAACTATATAATTTGAATTAATTAATAATTATCTGTGTGGTGACGGAATAAGAATACAATTCAACACTCCTTATTTAGCCCGTGGATGTCGTATAAGACGACTAATGGAGGTAATACGTATATAACGTCTATACAAGAGAGGAAAAAGTCGAATTAAAACCTTATACTAATATGTCTGATCAGCATAGTAAGGTTAATATCCCTCCTATGGCGGCAGAGGCTCGAACACAGTAGTAAGATTTATACGAGTCGTAATGATGATGATGATGAATAAATTAATTAGATTGCAGTCTCAGCCATTGTTTCATATTATACTTATATTAGTGGGCGGTGCATATCAGTTTTAAAATATCGCGTCTAGTTCTCAAGTACGAATGAAGTTTATCACAAGATTTCTTGATATATAGTCTGGGAAATCAAAAGAGGACATTTTTGTTTTGGCTAGGAACAATGGAGCAGAGAGCCTGAAAACGGGACTGTTCCGTTAAGAACGACACTTATGGCCACGTTAATTATAAGCGCCTTCTACTGAGATGTAAAATAATTACAATTTGAAAGTGGCATTTAAATATTGGCAGTCGTATGCTTGTTCCTGAAAAACCTTTTACCTGGCTCAGAAATCGAACACGATAGAACTGGCAAATGAAACTTACATTATTTTAATATCGATTGTGTAGGTCATAAGCAGTAAATTTTAATACGATACGTGGTGTCGAAAATCCGACCGGGTTTAAATCCTGAACTGAGTACAAGTTATTAGGGTTCCGTACCCAAAGGGTAAAAAGGGGTCTCTAAGACTTCGCTGCCTGTCCGTCCGTCTGTCCGTCACCAGGCTGTATATCAAGAACCGTGATAGTTAGACAGTTGAAATTTTTACAAATTATGTATTTCTGTTGCCGCTATAACAACAAATACTAAAAACAAAATAAAATAAATATTTAAGGGGATTCCCATACAACAAACGCGATTTTTATAGATGTACGGAACCCTACGTGCGCGACTCCGACTCGCACTTGGCCGGTTTTTTTTTAACTGTAACCAGTTTTCTTTTTACCAAAATCGATGATATGGTTCCTAAGAACAGATCTTTGTGTATTTTCAAATTTGACCCCGCTGACCGATCAAAATGGGCCATTCTGTATATTTTTTCTTCTTCATCACTTGGCCTTGTTATTATGTTATAGGTTCGTATTTTTACATATTTATTATTTTCTTTTTTTTTGTTGTTGGTGGCAAACAAGCAAACAGCACACCTGATTATGGTAAGTGCTACTGTCGCTCATGGATCTTTACTAGGCTGCTGTCTACCGTGAAGAAAGTGAAAGAAAGGTGAATGCATGCAATTAGCTTCGGTGATACTGTAGTCATCACCAAAATCCACTATAGGCAAACACCATTAGAAAGTTGGGCTGCTGGCTTTCTCGCTTACCGAAGGAAGTCCCTAACAAACTGCTACAACTCGGACGTCGACTTCCTGCGAGAGTCTGGTACTACCCTGGACGGAACGAACCGCGGCTGTAGACAGAAGACTGTCGACAGTGTGGTCCTACCATATAAAGCCCCGTTGCCTCGTTCTGAAACAGAAATAATAAAGGTCAATTGAGGCATAACTCACTTATTTAAACTCATCACAGTATTCGTGCATGTTTTTCGACTACGGGTATTCTTTTTTTTTTTTTCACGCTGTGTAAATGCATTTACGCACTATCCCTCGCCGGTTACAGACAGGGGTGTGTGTGTGGGACTCGCCGGCCATAGAAGTGACCGAAATACTCACTAAAACCACAGCGGCCGCGGTTTTACGGGGTGGCGGAGATATCGTCTGATAACATTCTATCCCCGACAGCTCAACGCTTGGCCGCCTGGCCACGTCCTATCATCATTCAGGGCGGTGGGTGGAGGAGCGCATAGCGGCGTCTCCTCCTCCCTGGTCGTCGCCGGCGGTGCGAGTCAGCGGACGCAAGCGCCTCGCTTGTCCGCTCCGCGGCCTCCTTCCTCGTCATGACAGCCTCACAGAAGGAGGCCATCAACGACCAACAGCTGTTGCTGCCGAGCATCTTGGAGATGATGGTCGGCAACGACAGGTCTGTTATTCCCAGTTCTGTTGACAGGGCGTGGCGCTGAGGCCCCAGGTGGGACATAATTCCAGTGTGTGGTGCGCATCGTCGATTAGCGCGCCTCACTCATGACATCCTGGGGCCTATTCTCTTCCAATTTTGTGCAGGTACTTACCGAAGACCCCATGTCCGGTAAGCACCTGCACCATCCTAAATGTAAGACTGCCGTGCCTTCTCCTGAGCCAGCGGTGGAGATGCGGCGCAACCGCCTCCACAGTCCCCCGCCCTGCTATGGGGGACTCTAGATCTTCACTCCACCGCCGGATGACTTCCGTTCGAGCTACTTCCCGAGCTGTGCCCATTCCCCATGCGGAGACCTGCTCGCCGTTGACTCGTGCTTTGGCGCGGAACCGGTATACATCCGCCAGCGCTGCTGCCACCAGCGGCCAAGGCGGGTCGCTTGCCAGCAGTGTCGCCGCAGTCCAGGACACAGTACGGTAGCCCCTAATAGCCCTTACCGCCATAACCCTCTGCGGACGTCGCAGAAGGGCTCTGTTGCAGGCGGTGAGGGACTCCGACCAGATAGACTACGGGTACTCTGCCCTGTCGTCAGCTCGTCAGAAATTTAATCCAAAAAGGCGACACTAGATCTTCCCGTGGTAATTGTCTCAATCACAGTGAAAAAGTAAAAATAAAATCGCCAATTGTTGCCGTAAACAAGTTTATGCGACACACTTGTACAGTGAATTCTCGACAAGTTACCGTTTCACAAAAACGGCTCGCAACCGGTAAATCACGTTTACTGAAATAAATCCGACCATAACCATGGCCAACAGTTGTTTTGTCATTTGTCTTTGCGTTAGGTGGTGTGACGAGAATGGACATAATAACGAATGACTTGGTTAGAGAATTTTCTATGATGGTGTAGTAGAATTGATTGTGACATCATCCTCGTCATCTATATGTGCCACTGTTACACTTGAATCTCTTCTACAATGTGAGAGAAATTCACCTTTTATACCACGCTGGTCAGACTGGTTGATATATGGTTTAAAGTAAAACTCAAGTTTTACTTTCCTTGCACGAATGCCATAGGCATATCATTTCTTAATTTAATGAGCTTAATTTTTTCATTCAATTTCGGAACTAAAAATAGTCATCCTTCTTGTAACACCGGTAAAAGTATCTGCCCAGTTTAGTCCTGTTGATACCGGTTCAATTGTTTTGAAGATAAACTGAAACAAACAGATAGAAGGACAAAAACAGGTAGGAAGAAAGACAACAATTTTGAAAGTTGTATTTTGATTTAAGATGCCGTACTTTCATATGCTTTTCACAAACGATCCATAATTTGTAAATGTTACTAAACCTTACGACGACTCATAAATTTTAGGTGTTAGCTATAATTTATGGGCAGTTTAAACATCAATGTTGTCACAATATTATGTTACTTTTAAAAATGGTTCGTCAAAACTAATCTATTCTCGATCAATTCAAGTTCGACATATAATTTTATCATCATCATCAGCATCATATCAGCACATATATTTTCCACTGTTAGGCTCGAACCTTGAAGGAAAATTGAGCAGACGGGTTGGCATAAAGTTTTATTACGAGTTTTCCTTCTCATGCATACAATATACACCTACAAATCATATCCCTTAGTGGTTTTTTATAGCACCCATGGGCGAGAAAGGATGTGGTAAATTGTATTCTTTCTCCGTCACCACACGGAAAAGGCATATAAACAATAAATATTGCCATTCAAGTATCTCGTATTTCACAAGAATTAACTGGAAAATACCACTAAATATACCATTGTGAGTCTGTTTGTTGTGGATTTGATCTTGCGTATACCTTTATAGTTTGTCGCAATAGGTCAAAAGTGCGAGGTTATGTTAGCATTCACTTGCTCCGAAGCTATTTATTTGAATTAATGGTAATTTTGAGTAGTAGAATAATGCGATGGGCGATTCTTTCGTCAAGAGATAATCGTGCCTGACTGTGCAATCTTAAAGTGTATCGCAAATGTGTATTTGCGTTTGTTTGATATGCTTTTACGCTTGGACTAAAACAAATCTCTTTAATTTTATTTTTTGGTAACTTTTGAATTCACCTACAGGAAGGATTACTCTGCTCTGAATAAAAGGTATTGTCGATGATTTATAGCAGTCTTGTATTACAAACTAGCAACCCGCTCTCGCTTCGCTTCGGTTTCACTCGCCTTACCCGCGTAGTTCCCATTCCCGTGGGACTACTGGGATAAAATACGGCCTAAGTTACTCCTTATACAGACAACTACCTGGTAGTAAAATATTATCAAAATCTGTCTAGCCGTTTTGAAGATTTCCGGCTGGAGAGTCCTCGGTACGGTGTCAGGACCGTCGAGGCCTTCCGGCCGGTGCTGATGGAGTGGTTGGAGCGGACGCACGGGGTGCTTTCCTTCCGGCTTGTGCAGGTGCTGACGGGGCACGGGTGTTTTGGGAAGTACCTGCACAAGATTGTCAGGAGGGAGAGCACACCGTTCTGCCACCACTGCAGTTGCGACGAGGACACGGCGCAGCACACGCTCGAGGAGTGTGCTGCGTGGGAGGGGGAGCGCCGTGAACTCGTCGCGATTATCGGTACCGACCTGGCGCTGCGGACCATCGCCAGGGAGATGCTCGTCAGCGTCAGGAACTGGGACGCGGTCGCCGCCTTCTGTGAGGCCGTTATCTCACGGAAGGAGGCGGCAGATCGTGTGCGAGTAGAGCTCCTATTCGGCGACACGTTCCGCCGCCGGCGACTCGGGCGGCGCAGGCGCGAGTATCTGCGCCTAATGCCGCCCTAGCCGAGGCCGCGGGTGATCGGACCGGGGAATTGTCCGTCACCCGCAGAGAGGCTGACCGCGCGACGGCGACCGACGTCCCAGGACGTCGAGAGGTGAGGTTACCCGAAAGGGTATTCCGTCGGGCAGACCACTGACGACAAGTCACATCTGCTCCGGTGGTCGGCCCAACAACGAGGTGACGTGGGTACGGGTGAGTTATGGGCCCGCGCGCCGTCCTTTCGTCGCCCCGGACAGACGGGACCGCGCGTGCGCTTACCATAGCCCATTCATAAAAAAAAGCCGTTTTGAAGATACCCCAAAACAGACAGATAGACGAAATTTTATAAACTGATTTTTGCGCATAGGTATCGTGTAAATAACCGTATTAGCATGAAAAAAGACCATTATTTTGACATTAACAAACAGACACTTCAGTTTTTTATTTGTATATAGTATAGATTAAAAATGGATAAAATAAAATAATAATCACGTTTTCTTTGTAGGCTTTTATTAGTGGTAGGACTACAATGTTGACAGTTGTCTGTCTACAGCCGCGGGCCGGTCCGTGCGGGGTAGTACCGCACTCTCGCAGAAAATCGACGGCTGAGTAGTAGCAATTTGTTACTGCGCTTCGTTCGGTGAGCGAGAGAGCCGGCGCGGCGGCCCGACTTTCTGAGGGTGTTTGCGTGTGGTGTTTTGGTGATGCCTTTAGTTTCACCGAACGTCATTGCATTGCACGTATTCACATTCCCTTTATTTTTTTCACGGTAGGCAGCGGCCTAGCAAAGCCCATGAGCGTTAGCAATACTTACCATCAGGTGTACTGCTTGGTCGTATGCCACCGTTTGCAATAAAAAAAAGTTGTAGCGGTATATATGATTGACCATTATCCAAATTTAAAAGTGCAATGCAGATAGGTAATAGCGGATATACTCAGTGCCAGATAAGGTGGCAAAAGACGATCTTCACCTACCTTCACCATGATATCTTAAAATGCAAAAAAATCTATCGCTTACCATACAAATCTATCGAAAAGTTGTATCGCAAAATTCTCTTGGTAGATGCCTACCAGGAAGCAACATTACAAACAGCACAACTCAAAATTTTACGAAATCTAGTAAAATTACCATAGAAAATATATGTTTTTAATATCCTATAATCATGTATTTCATTGTTTTTAAAACAACACCAGATAAACCTGTAACTGGTGACATTTCATCTTAATATATATAAATCTCCTGTCACGATGTTTGTTCGCGATGGACTCCTAAACTACTTAACCGATTTTAATCAAATTTGCACACCGTGTGCAGTTTGCTCCAACTTGAAACATAGGATAACTTAGATCTTTAATTATAGTCGCAATTTTATTTTATTACAAATTATTTGTCTATAATTAATTGACAGTCACAATTATCTGTTAACTCCAAAAGATTCTAACAGATGGCGATATCTGTTGACTGGATTTAAGTAATTTAAGTAGTTTGTGTGTGCTCAATGAGATTCGAGAATGGTTTAGATTCACAATTGGACCCGGTAGGTGGCGCTTTATTTGAACAGAACAACGTCTGTTGGGACAGCTAGTTATTTTATAAATAATATCATTGATAACAATGCCAAATTACTTTCAAATGTCTGAAAATCAAAAGTTTTTAAGTAACATTAAAATTAAAGTACCGAGAATATTTATATAAATTCAATATAATATAGATTCTATAATTAAATATGTAATTAGCTTCGAAGAATTATGTGACGCCCAAAAAATGCCAAGTTTTAAGTTATGACACATTTCTTTCAACTCATTTTACCGTCAGGTGTAATAAACCTAAAGGGTCGCTCAAGTAGATGCAAGATTTTAGGTTATATGTATCAAACATAAAATCTTTTCTTAACTGATTTTAGCGTCAGGTGTACGAGATCAGTGGCGTCGTGTGGCCCAGTCGCCATTTTGTTTGACATTCCGTGTGGAGCACGTAAAAGATATTGAAAAATGATAGGATATGAGTCACTATACATATTCAAAATTCACATTTGATTTGCTTGAACTTTTACTAAATATTGTATCTACAATTTGGCGACGCATTAATCACAACTACACAATAACAATACACTTGACATACAGACGCTTCGCTCACAGATAGCACAAACCCACAAATGTTGCCACAGATTAAAAAAATACATCTTTCTTTTTTTCTATGGTTCATTTACCTACGTAATTTTATTTTTTAATTTTAAGACGGTCTTATCTTTTATTTTAATATTATCTTTATACAGGTTTTTAGGTTAGATTATTGTTATTTTAGTTATTATTGTGATAAATTATTATTTGCAAAGGGATAGCCATGTTTTGACAGTATCTTCTATACTCTGCTGCCTGGACATCGCTGACGATCGTTAGAGGACGCTGCAGAATAACAGCGTTGTGGTATTCATTTTACCGAGTGGATACCTCAACATTATGCTGAGCAGCGATCCTTTTCCTCTTTTGCGAAGAGGACTCTAATTTTGTTATTTTCACTGTGTATTCTCTTTTATTATCTATTGTTTATTATGTTATTCTACTTTTTATTCTATGCTATTGTACGTGTTCCTCCCGTAAATGAGAAATAAATTATTTTTCTTTCTTTCTTTCTTTCAAAAAAAAAAATGATGGGCCTCGATGACAGTATATACCGAAAGATTGATGCATTCATAATTCATGTATCAGACAGCAGTGATAGTAACAGTAGTGGAAGTGACAGTCCAGAACTATAGATTTTTGTAAAGTCATAAATAATTTTAGTATATTATTTTACCTCACCTTACGTATTTAACAAAAAGTTAGCCTTAAGATAGGTTAGCTATCAGTTTCATGCTAGGGCAGTGGTAAGGTAGGTAACGTGTACGTATGCTTTATTATTGCACGTGTAGGTGTTTAATAATTTCTTAATTAAAATTCTAAACAAATTACACGCAGACAAATGTTTGTAACCTCTGTTCGGTCTAGACACCTTCACCACGATATTGCAACGATAAGACGGTTTGTATGGAAAGCGATAGAATTAGCGATAAATTACTTGAATTTGATGATATCGTGGTGAAGGTCACCAAATGACCTCTTTTGCCATGCTATTTAGCAAACACTATAGCAACATCTATTGAGTCTCCCCACTATTTCAACTACGGATATAACAAAATAATTAATCCTGTAAAGATAATGGGGCTATTTAAATTATTGCATTATAATTTTTACTTCATAAGTGTGCAAAATTTTCAAATTATTCTGACATCGCGAAGAAGTTGAAAATCACGTTCAAAGATGGTTTACTTCAGACATGTGTATTTTACATACAAGCTTAGTTAATATAAGGGTTTAATACGCTTTTCAAAGGCTTTATGATGAATTGTAATATGTATAACATATCTTTGTAGAGAAATACATTTTATCATATCACTAAACAAATATGACAAGCATTAGTCTGAGTCATCTAGTTTGTGCAGTGTTCGTTTGTTTGTATATGGTCTGTTTAATGGTTGACATATCACATATTTAAACATAAAACATAGATATCTGATAATTGTAACATTTTAAGTATTAGGACATTACAAAATGAGGAACATTGAATGACTGTTTCTATGATTTTTCTTGAGGAAAGGATGACTATGGTCCGGTCCCATCCCGCCCAAATTGCGCGGAGGGGACGGCGTGCAATCCCATAATCTGCTGTGTACGCATCTCTACCATATGGGCCAACGGCTGGTATACTAGCAACTTTTACGTGTGGTGACGGAGTGAGAATTCAATTCACGACCCCCTCTCCCTTGACAGTTGGTGTCGTAAAAGACG
Source organism: Lymantria dispar (assembly GCA_032191425.1). Classification (NCBI taxonomy): domain Eukaryota; kingdom Metazoa; phylum Arthropoda; class Insecta; order Lepidoptera; family Erebidae; genus Lymantria; species Lymantria dispar. The sequence goes on along the minus strand of CM063460.1, from coordinate 8,158,988 downwards.
ACTAAGGGACCCTATACCAATTCGCCTGATCAGTGTGGAATAGTAGGTCAAATTCCCTGCCGATAGAGGCTCAAGCCCCGTAATGGGATTTATATAAGCTGTGACTAGCAATGTTACCTTCAACCCGTCTCATAATATGTTTGAAGCAGGACAGGCGTAATTCTAAATCATACCTTAGATATTTGCTAAATCGTTAATCGTAACGTTTCATTGTGCAAAAGTTATTGAATATTTGTTACGGTTTCTACGTTTTGGAACAAAATTATAATTATTTGTCAAGGTAAATGGTTAGGCATGTATAAGAGAAATGAACGAACGAACGAATGTTATTGAACTAGTTCTAAGAGAGAGTAAGAATACCAAAACTTTACAATAGGCAGCTATTTTACTTGTGACTGACCACACTTATGCAGAAAATCGAGTAGCAATTGCTACTGAGCTTAGTTCGTTGAGAAGCAGTACGTTTAAGGGCTTAGTTCGATGGGAAGCTGAAAGCTCAACCTCACTTTGTGATAGTCAGCGACCCGGTTGCGCCACTGGTACTCTGGACATCCATGAGTAGCAGTAACAACTTACTCGAGATAGATCTACTATTGATAAGAGATCTTCAAACCTAACCAAGTTTACCATTCCATTTGTAATCCAATATGGATTCGATCGATATGATATGTTCACGATATCGAATATATATGTTCACTTTGAGGATTCATCATTCATTCATTTAATACAGCTCATATACGTCCCATTGTTGCACTCGTGTCTCCTCCACAAAGGGAGAGAAATAGACCTACTATACCACGCCGGTCAGACGAGTTGATATAAGGTTTCATTTCGAATTTTCCTCCTCTTGCATAGATAGATATGCATATTTCATCTCTCGGTCGTGTGATGGAAAGATGAGAATATTTTCCGATTTACTATATTGAGGTTAACAGAAAAAGAAAGCATTCAAATCCGTCTACCCAGATTCAAGTTTTTGCGAGAGAGAACGGCACTTGCTTTTTATTTAATACCTTTACTACTTTAGACAGTTGTATTTAACAATACCGCTAACGCGGACAATAGGTAATATTTTTTGGTTTCCTTTGTATCCTGAATCAACATTTAATGTAGCCACAATAAGATGGAATAAGATATTTTTTTGTTTGGTGAAAATTTGAAATGAAATGGCAACGCATACCAGCCTGGCCTGGCGGTGTATGGTGGGTCAATTTCTCTTTCATTATGAAAGAGGTTTGGGCTCTAGGATTAAGTCGTATATGATGCGTATATTGTGTGAGCTAGATGCATTGCATTCGATTCGTATAAGATTTGGACTATATTTATAGCGCATAATCGCGAGGATAACAACGTCCGACTTTTTGATATATTCATCTACCCATTTTTGTCGCATAACTGTAAAACGTTAAGTATGGTATAAATACTTGTTAAGACAATTATTTTACGATGTTAAGTATATAAAAAAAATTAGTGAGATATTAACTTCACCGATTAATATATACATTTTATTATTCATTTATAGTATTGTGAATTTATGAGAAATAGTCACTCTGGGTGTCGACGGAGTAAGAATACGATAAAATCCGTAAAAACAGTCTGACGCCAAATGTGTAATACTCGCGTAAACATCAAAAATCATTGAAGCATAGTAACTAATTTTACGCTAAGACATTAATTCGCTTTAAATTAACACGCTGATCTCATTACAAGTCCCACGTGTTTATAAAATAGTAGAGTTAACCGATAGAGCGTGACGTGTTGTGGTTAGGTGTGTGTGTGTGTCACCTTAAGATATTCGATATCTGCCTATACCTGGATATTTCCATATACATATTTTCATATTTGGTCCATTAACCAGTCTATGAATTGTTTTCAGTACCATACATGGGTAATATACAGGGTGTATCAGGTGGGGCAACTGTTCGAGTATGTTGTAGTATATCGGCCATAGATCGTAATTAAAATGTATATTACACAAAAAACAATATAACATAAAAGTTATAGTGATTTCGAAAATGTGTGTCTAACAGTCTACGCCTTAAATGTTACGTATTTTGTAGGCATGGATAGACAGGATACATGTAGGCATGTAAAGCTTCGACAGTATAATTTCATTCATACATACCTAGAATTGCGCAAACGCTTCAATGGTGCCGTAGGTACAAACGTGTCTCGGCGACGGTAATCGGCCGATCAGCTGATTTAAAGCGAAGTTCGTTTTGCTTATGCGAACGTAATCATTGATTTTTTCAATTTCTATTGAACATTTAACAAAATACGAATATGTTGCAGGTTAAGTATCACTGACTTTATACATTTCAATCAGATTTAAACGAAAAAACAATGATAAAATTGAAAACTTTACATGTCTCTAATTCATTAATGAATCGATATTTTTCCTTCAAATTTTTTTTATGGGTTCCTACCACCATTGCCTACCTCCCGTTTGACCAGTTGCCCCATAACCTGATACATCCTGTATAGTATAGTATAACCCATATGTTTGACTTAGTACCTCCGTTACCGTTTTACCAACGTACCACTCGACGCCGTAGCAGGGTTCATCCATTTCACCTGAAAACGTTATGGTCTCTAACTGTACGTTTCCACCGATCATTTCTCCCACGTACGTGCAAGCTCTGGAATGAACTACCTGCCGCTGTATGTCCCGAGCGCTATGACATGTCCTTCTTTAAACGAGGTTTAAGAAGTATATTTTCTTCACGGTAGTTAAGGGCCTGGCTGTGCCTCTGGTATTGCAAAGGTTCATGCTCTCTAGCATCACTTACCATCAGGTGTGCTGCTTGCTCGTTTGCCACCATTGGCAACAAAAAAAAATGTGTTGTGGTCTAAGTAGCCAATGAGTTCTCATTTTGAAAATTATAGAATCACAATATTAAACCATGTCTTTTGGCATAGTCGATTGATCAAAAGCCACTTCACTGCCCCAGAGACAAGTCTGCCTGGAAGATTTGAGTTATTGATTGGTGCGACGTCATCTTGCTCTTATCCCAATTACTTGGAGTCGACGCAATATGTTATCTGTTTTGACATATTGCAAAAAGTTTCGGCAATGACTTTTATGACCGGCCGCCTGCCTGACGTCAACCCTCCTTGGGAATGTAATCGTTGACCCAAATGGTACCAGATGGAGTTGGTCCGGGTCAATCTAGGGCTCTTAGTCGTCTTTTACGACACCCACGAGCAAAGCAAGGGTTGGAATACTTCGAATACTTCGAAGCCGCTACCACACAGCAACTATTTCTACAAAAGAGGAAGCTGATCGAATGTCTAAATTAATCGGAGTAAATGTTAAAGTCAAAGACACAGTTGCCAAAAATGTCGGTTTTTTTGTAACCTGCCACTTTTGGGTGAAACACGTTGCAACGTATACATTTAGAATTTAGAGACATCCTGCAATAATAATAACATGCAATTATATTGTTGAAAAATGATATCGCTTGATTATAATTATTTATTAAAGAATTAATAATATTGTTATACTTGATAAAAATATATGTGATATGCAAATATTGTGACTTAAATAAACACAGTAAACAACCAGTTATGTGAAAATCATATAATAGTAATTCAGGACGTGATTTTGGCGTTTTTAATTTTTTGAGGTTACGTGAACAAACGTCTGGTTAGGTAAAATATTGTCTTTGAAACTGGTAGATGGCGTTTCGTGTTAAAATCGCGGTTCAATATTCTTACCGATCGTTGGTTATAAAATTGTTCAAATTTTATTTCAAATATGAATTATATACTTCTAAATATTATATTATTCATTAATAATCTTTAGTATAAAATAGTGGAAATATGAAATAATTAACAAAAAATCTGTTTTTTTTTTTTCATATCGTTGCACCAAACCAAAAAAATTGAAAAATTCCTGAGTACAGAGATGCAAAGATAACATATTCTCTCCAAATTTGGCGATTGCATGTTTTAAAATAAGCATATAAAAAAAATTGTAAATTTGTTTTTTATTTTAAAAATCGGCTTTCAGTCTGAAAATCATAATTTTTTTTTTTCACAGCTTTTGCTCGTAAGTATTTGGAAAAAAATCAGTAAAAAAAAATTTTTAATTTTACTACTAAAAATAAAACAAAACGAAAAAATAGGTTATTTTTCAATTTCGCGAAAACCGCTTAAGATTAAGAGCTGAAATTTTGACTGAATTATTTTCTTTTGAGACGAAATTGATCCCCATAGTGCCGATAGAAAACTCGGCCGGGGCCGATTGGACCTGCTTATCCGGCTATGCCCAAATTTGATATAGCAGTAGATTTTTTTTTAATTGAACGTATCTTAAACTTTTTGTTCTCTATGTGAGCTCATTAAACATGCCTTCTGTTTTATCTTTTAAGACAAAGGTTTTATATAGCATGTGTGCCTACAATGTTTATGTTATAATCAACGTTAGCAAGAAAGTATTTTGTGTACAGGATTCTGAAGAACAAAAGATGAAAACGAAACGAAATTAAAATATTATTGGAAACAAGATAATCTATTTAAAAATTTATTATTATTGCCAGTGTAAAGGCAAAAAGCTTGTTTAACAGTTGTTGATGTTAAAAGGCATTAAAAGCAGTTAAATAAACACAAAATAACTATTTTATTTCGACCTGTTCAATTTCTTTCATTACACATTTTACACTTTATTTTGATCTCGGCTCGAACTTTCTTTTAAGCCTTGTTTGGACTACTTTAGTAATTTAGTATAGTGAGTATAAACCTTTGCTGCTGTTCAGAAATCGTTCGTAATGCTATGCAAGTGAGTGGTATTTTGGAAGATGAAAAGTCTGATAAAGAATAAACTCTACTGAAACAAAGTTATACATCAGGTAGGATATATTCACATCATCATCATGATTGGGCTCGGGCCTCCTCCACAGTGGGAGGGCATTTGACCTACTATATCATGCTGGTCAGACAGGTTGGTATAGGGTTTTATTCCGAGATTTCCTTCTCCGGCATAGATGTTATATGCGTATTCTATCCCTTGGTCATCTTTTACGACATCCACGGGCAAGATAGGAAGTGGTAAATTGTATTCTTACTCCGTCACCAGAAGGAAACAAGTTATTTTAAGAATTGATAAAGTAATATAAATTTTAACTGTTATTACATCACCGTCATTTTAGTTCAGACACGTCCACTGTCTACACTCTCAATGCTTCTAAACAACAGGAAGGAAATTGTACTGGGTTAATTAGCCTCACCACCAACCCTACTCAGACCGGTTGAAGTAAGGTTTTATTTCAAGTTTTCTTATCTTGCATCGTTAATGGCATATTATGTATATCGTATCCCTTAGTCAGTGATTACCACCCATGAGCAAGAAGGGGGTGCAGAATTGCGTTCTTATTTCATCAGTAATACACAATATACCTATTAAATACTACTTTTTGCTCACTGTACATTATTTAGTATTAATTTTGATCACTTCAACTTATAGTGCGATCTCTCCATCTATGTACATATGTTATTTCATTTGGTCTGTATATGAAAATAACCAGAAGCTCGTATGTCCGTCCTCAGGCGCATTTTCCTAGCGCATGCCCAACTTTGGATTCGACTAAACTGTTTAGAACGAACACGTACTAGTTGCTCAACATAACAATCAAAACGCTGCATCAATTTATTTTTAATTAGAAATTCGATTAATTATCGATTTGGAGCTTTCCTAGTGATGTGGTATATCATCATCATCATGTGAAGCGAAAAACAAACTAGAACTTATTATTTGATATTCTTATGATTATAGATATACTTATGATTTGTAGTACCTTGACTCGGAACGGTAAAAGAAGACTGATCAATTTGCAAAATTATCGACTAATTAGTTTCCTAATCATCATCTCGGCTCATTCCCGTCCCACTGTTGGACTTGAGCCTTCTCCACAACAGGAGGGATATTGACCACGCTAGTCAGATGGGTTGATGTCGGATTTTTGAACCTTGCTTTTCTTGCACAATATTGTATGCATGTTTATATCCCTTAGTCGTCTTTTATGACATTCACGGCCAAGAAAGAGCGTGGTGAATTGTATTCTTACTTCGTCACCATACGGAGGAATATGTAATTACTTTACGAGACATTTAAAATTCGACTAACTAGTTTAGTCGATACAAAAGTTGTATATATGTTCTGGGTCTTAGACATAACGAAAGTGTGAAATATTTCAATTTCCATGGCATTCAATTTCGATTCATAGCTCGAACGGTCGCGGCCACCCTAAATATGTAAAAAGTGGAAAGTAAATACGAGAGCGTAAAAGAAAACCCGTCTTTTTGGGAAAGTTGACTGCACAGATGGTGTAGTGATAGATTTACTGACCTAGCGTGTCAGTGTATTGGTTCAATTCCAAGGTTATACCATACTTTGTAAGATGCACAAGTTGTTGTTCCGAGTCTAGGTGTAATTTTTTATGTTTGTAAAGCCCCTCGCAATAAAAGTGTTATTTCCTTAGCACCGGATATGATTAAAAAAATAGGTCTTTGGTTTGAAAAGAAAATGTATTTTATTATTATTTATTGCTGTGGTGCACACTGCTGTGGTGGCAAAGTAAGCATACCATTCACCACCTACATTCTTTCTCATGGGTGTCGTAAAAGACCAAAACATTATTGGTAGATAACATATAGATAGCAAGAGAAGAAGAAGTCGAAATGAAGCCCTATACCAACCCGTCTGACCAGCGTGGTATAGTAGGTCAATTCTCTTCCAATTGTGGAGGCGGCTTAAACCCAACAATGGAACGTATTTAAGCTGTGATAAAATAATAACATCTTCGCAAGAGAAAGAAAACTTGATATAAAATCCTGTACCAACCCGCCTCATCAGCGTGGTTTTATAGTTTAATTATCCTCCTACTTTGGAGGAGACTTGAGCCCAGCAGTAAGACGCATAGGCGTACGCGAGTTAAGATTATTTATTGTCTATTCTTATTAATAGCAATAGCTGTGCATGGCGATCCCACCGTCATTCCCTCTTCGTGGAGAGGATTATTTACTCACCTAGTTTCGTAAACTCACTTCATACAGTCCACTGCAGGGTGTGCTTATCGTACATTTTACATTTTTACTCCATAAATAGACTATCCGGAGCTGAAAAAAAATTCTTTGCAATCCAGTTGTCAGCTTTTGTTATCGCTTATGGTAGCATACAAGCCAGCAGCACCCTGATATTAAGTGACCTTTGCAAAATCGGGAGCACAGTCAGGCCGCTAATTTCCATAACGAAAGTGATCTTTTTAAACCTCATTTAAAGATTGATTAGATATTCCTGATCATGCTATTCATTCCAGTGTGCCTACTCTTGAATCTCGATTCCAATCCTAAATCCAATTGCAGCTCGAATTTGAGCAAATTTGGTATTCTTGAAAGCGACACTAGCACACGATTGGAATTAAATTTGGTGGAACTTTTTTAAACTAAATGAATTCGACTCTCGTCGATTAAGTCAAATATTTGCTACTCCCGACGTGATTTTGACGTAGTTTAAAATCGTTAATGTTGCACAATTTCAAGAAGGCGTCTTTGTGATGATCGAGTTCGATAACGTTATTAATTTAAAGTAAGAAAATACGGTACATTTGGTGAAAATAACAACGGCAAACGCGAAGAATTCATTCTCGATTTTGTTCAAGAGTACCAAATATAAGTTTGGTGAGATTGGAATTGAATCTGATTCGAAATTAGAATTGATTTCAAGAGTAGGCCCACAGATCTTGCACGTACATGGAGGAAATATTTTTTTGAAAACGCTTCATAAATTCAGCACCTAAGATTACTGCTTTTAAACAAACTGTGTGCTTATGCCTGAATCTCGACTGATTTTGACGTAGTTTAATTTCGTTAATATCGCACAATTTCAAGCAAGCGCCTTTGTAGTGATCGAGTTCGGTAACGTTATTAATTTAATTAAAGTAATAAAATACGGCACATTTAGTGAAAATAACAACGGCAATTGCGAAGAATTCATTCTCGATTTTGTTTAAGAGTATCAAATATAAGTTTGGTGAGATTGGAATTCAATCGAATTCGAAATTAGAATTGATTTCAAGAGTAGTTCAGAGATGGGTATGCTATAACTTTGTCGACTTCATTGTATTACAATATTTTTGAAATGTTTTTACATAATTACAATTGACGTGAAGTCAATCTGTTTCATTGTAAAGAACCTGATTATAAAGTACTTACGGATGTGAGCGTGCCACTTTAAATTGCACATGTAATGGACAGGTGTTTAGCAAAAATATTATAAGGCCGCTTGATTGTCGCTTGCATAAGAATTGTAAACCTCAAGTGAAAGGAAAAATCCAAAATATATATTAAAATTGAATAATTTGCTACCGTTATGTAGTCATTATTTTTATCAATCTATACGTCGCTATAATAACCAGTGTGTGTTACCAGCAATAACATACGGCACTGAAACATGGCCTCTAAATGTTGGCCTCACAAAAAGGCTCAAAATCGCTCAAGGTGCTATGGAGGGGGCTATGCTTGGTATTTCTCTACGTGATAAAATCCAGAATACGGAAATTCGTAACAGAATGGGTGTAACCGACACAGGCCGCAAAATTAGCACGTTGTAATGGCAATGGGCAGGCTACATCGCTCGTCGAAGCGACAACTGTTGGGGAAGAAAGGTACTCGAGTGGCGACCACGAAATGGATGACGCAGCGTGCGCTTACCTCCAACTAGGTAAACTGACGACATCTTGAAAGTCGCAGGGAACCGTTGGATGCAAGTGGCACAAGACCGTTTCGAGTGCATTCTTCTGGGGAGGCTTATGTCCAACAGTGGACGTCCATAGGCTGATGGACGGATACACCTCTACGAATACTACCAATCCTTACATCGTACACATTGCAATTTTTACAACCGGCCACCTGCTTGACATTAACCTTACATGGTAAGGTAATGGTTCACAAGACGGCATCAGGTAGAGTTGAGCCGGGTCGATGTAAAACTCTTAGTCGTCTTTTACGACATCTACGGGGTATGGGGTATGGTGAATTGTATTCTTACTCCGTCACCACACGGAAACCACCACCACCACACATATAATCAACTGACACAAATTACACATCGACGCGGAAAAATTATTGGAATATCACACAAAGAATTGTATTACGTGAGTATAGAACTTACGGCATGGAACGGACAGTTTCTACCTAGATTACTACGCCATCTGTTATGTGCGGTTATTGTAAGTAATAAAGGCTTAGAGGATGATGAACTTAGCGAATTAACTCATATTTGATAATAAAGAAGGCAACACTTGGATCTGCATCAAACTGACATTAATAACGGTACAAAGATGGACCGGTCAGTACCTCGGTGGCGTTACGCTTGTCGCGCAGATGTAGATTCAGAGATCATCTGCGGAACGAGAATAGATTTTAATAAGGTGGGAATTGTTCAGTGCGGTTCGTGTATTTTATTTATTAAAAGCCTCCTCGACGGAACTGTACGGTGAAGACTCCTATGGGTAATTTCTTGTGTCAGTTGAATTAGTGCTTGTTTAGTGATTATAATCTTTGATCATCATAAATGTGAGTGTTACATTTGTTCTGAATAATTACAAGCATCGTATGAAAAAACCTAGTTGATTGCGCATTCTTCACATTTTGCCAGACAATAGTGTCGGGGTTGGAGTGCTTAGTTTGGAGGGGATATCACAGTGTGATTGCGTCTGTGAGCTGCTGGATATTGGTGAAATAGTCTTAACGTAATGCTTAGTTCGCTTGTGCTACACGTACAGAAGTCCTAGTATTCATATTGAGTTCTTTTTCATTCTTTTCGTAGGACCTACAGTGGGACGAATATAGGCCATATTTTTGCACAATAGGCGGGAAATTGACCTATTATACCACGCTGGTCAGACGTGTTGTAGTGATGTTATATGTATATTTAATTCCTTAGTCGTCTTTTGCGACACCCAACGGGGGGTGGTGAATTGTATTCTTACTCCGTCACCACACGCATTCATCTTGGATAGATGGACAAAATATTTTTTTTTTTTATTGCTAACGGTGGCAAACGAGCAAACAGTACACCTGATGGTAAGTGTTGCTGCCGCTCATGGACCTCTACAAGGCCGCTGCCTACCGCGAAGAAAGTGAAGGGAGTGTGAATGCATGCATTGAGGCTCGGTGATACCAAGGGCACCACCAAAACCCTCCACACGCAAACACCCTCAGAAAGTTGGGCTTCCGGCTCTCTCGCTCACCGAACGAAGCGCAGTAACAAATCGCTACTACTCAGACGTCAATTTTCTGCGAGAGTGTGGTACTGCCCCGGACGGACCGGCCCGCGGCTGTAGACAGATAATTGTCGACAGTGTGGTCCTACCACGAAATTATAATATAAATTCCGTTCAATTTATATTGCTCTTATTATCCGAAGTTTTTGGCGTCTACGTAACATATACTTTTCTACCATAGTACATATTGCAAAGGTTTTGCCATAATTTTATGACCGGCCGCCTGCCTGACATCAACCCTATTTAGAAATGTAATTGTTGATCAGACGTAAGTAGATAGAATTGACCCAGGTCTTCTTACTTTGTCATCACACGAATAGAATATACGTATAGATAGATAGTTTAAATGTTTCAAATAAGAAAATATTTTAGTAATATTACTATTCTTACTATTACTATACTGTTTATTCCCCGTATGATAACGGGTTAAGATTGCAATGTGTAACCATTCCTTATGTAAAGTAAATGGAGTCGAAATCACCGGCTAATGGAGACTTCTTTTGGACGACTTATAACACCATCTACGTAATGATGACGGAATTATTCATTTTCATCATCCATCATTTACCTTTTCTCAGTTTGTCATTGGACGTAAGACTTAAATGAGGGGATAGTGCCGTAATCGACACGTTTGGTAGGCGGGTTGGTGCTCAGCAGAGAGCTGCTGTCCAGGCGCCTTAAGAGACACTAAACCAGTTTTCACTACTCTTAACTTGGCGATAATTATATTCTTATCTCATGGCCACATTTTTCAATCTGCTGCAAGGTTTATACCTATCTTTATCCAAGTAGTTGTCGTTGAACCGGGGAATAGTTCGTCACCCGTAGCTGATCGAGTGATGGATCATTCTCTGAACTCTGTACTAGTGGTCAGCCCAATGATGAAAGGGTGGAAATACGGTGGGTTATGGGTCGCGCATCCCTTGCGTCACTCTTGACGGAGCGGACGGCGTTTGCGCTGACCATAGCCCACCCAAAAAAAAAAGTGGTAACTCTAATTGCAACAGAATTGACAAATGAATCGTGCCATGACGGCTGATGATAAGAAATGAAACGGAATGGGTGGCGTGTGCGGCTGACCATAGCCCATCCCAAAAAAAGTAGTTGGCTGGTGACGATGATGTTTTGTACAGCTTCTAGTGGCAACCCTAGATTCTGTCAGTGAATGTATTTACCTGCTCTAATCTATAAGTATATTGACTGTATTTGTATAATTCTTTGACAGTAAATAATATACAATGTGTTTATCAACATTACACTTGTGTTATCAATAAAACATTAATTGTCTGTCATTAAATGACCGCTTTCATATGTTCAATGTCTAGTGAGTGAGTAAGATGAATAGACCTTTTAGCGTTGAAGTGGCTGGATTGAAATTATTTGGATTCGATTTTAACGCATGGGTATGGTTTATTTAAAATATATTTGATTATTTTTATCCGTGCTGTAACTAAAAAATAAATACAATTCACCACCTCATTTCTTGTCCGTGAATGTCGTAAAAGACGTCTTTTTTTTTGGGGTGGGTTACGGTCGGCGCACTCCTCGCACCACTCCGTCCGGGGCGACAGAGGGGCGTAAGCACGCACTTCCGTAACCCACCCGTGACACGTCGCCCTCGTCCTTGGGCCGACCACCGGAGCAGGGTGACTTGACGTCAGTGGTCGGCCCGACGGAATACCCTTGAGGGGTACCCTCCCATCGACCGACGTCCCCCCCTCGGGAAGGGCGTCGGTTTTTCCTCACGCGGTCGGCCTCTCGGCGGGTGACGGACTAATTGCCCGGTTACGTCACCCGCGGCCTCGGCTAGGGCGGCATGAGGCGAAGGTAATCGCGCCTACGCCGCCCCAGTCGTAAAAGACGTCTAAGGGATATTTTATGCAATTAACATCAAGGGAAGCATGAAATCCTATACCGTCCCGTCCGACTAGTCGGGTATATTAGGTCAATTTCCCTCATATTATGGAGGACGCTCTAGTCCAGCGGTGTGACGTATACGAGCTGTGATGATGATGATGATGTTTAGGTATTTTTATTCTCTATCATATATTTGCTGCTGATGAATATTATTAATTGTTCATGTCTCAAAAGGCTACGTTTCGTTTTGAAAATAGTATAAAGTTCATAGTAATTTGACAGATATCATTTTTAAAATTAGAATTCAAAATCAGGTAGGTGCGTTAATGAATATACTATAGTGCAGTGGTTCTCAAACTTTTTAAATGACGGAACCCTTTTGGGAAGCAAAATACTTGATGGAACCCTACAATAAAACAATTATTTTTATAAGTGTATTCTATATTAATCAGCATAATAAAAGTACAATGTATCAGTTACTAATTATTATTTACTTCACCACTTGGTAAGGACAATAATAGAAAACATTAAAAAAGAAAAAATCTAACTAGTGGGAGGTATGAAACTGTTTTTTATTTTTCATCAATTGCTTGATATCAGGTTTGATGGAAGAAAGTTGGAGTCTCATATCAGCTTCGGCGTCCAGTCTATTGCGATATTTTGTTTTCGTGGCTGCGTAGGTAGAGAATCCTGTTTCGCACAAATATGTAGTTGGGAACGGGAGAAGAATATCCAGAGCCATTTGGCCAAGCATTGCATATTCATCTTGGATTCTGCACCAAAAATCATTAAGAGGCGTCGTTTTGAACAATGACTCCATACTTGTGTCTGATGACATTTCTAAAAGAGATTCATATATCTCATTTGACATGTTTTCAGGCTTTTCCAAGTTGGGTAAAAAAGGATTATGAATCCAGGAGTTCACTTTAATTTTTGTATTGTGTTCTTCGGGAAAATACTTTTCAAAAGATGCGCGCATCGAACTGAGATATTGGACCAATTCTTCAAACACATTATCTTCAAACATTTCTGAGTCGTTTTCGCTAACAAACTCACTGAGTAACGTAAAACTTTCTATTTCTTTCTTACCAATGCAAATGATCCAAAAATCTAATTTTCTTTTAAAAGCAGTTATTTTATTATAGGCCTGAAACACTGTTGTCTGTTTACCTTGCAACGATAAATTTAATTCGTTAAGTTTTTGAAAGATATCCGCCATAAAAGACAATCGGAACAACCAAGTTTTATCATACAAACGGTCCTTCAAATTAAAAGAAGTATCTGCTGAAAGAAACATTTGTAACTCGGCTCTAAGTTCAAATAGCCTTGTTAAAGTTTTTCCCCGAGACAGCCATCGCACTTCTGTATGGAGCAGCAGTGTTTTATGTTTGCTGCCATAATCTTCACACAATAATGAGAACAATCGGGATTGTAGTGGTCGTGATTTGATAAAATTAATTATTTTTACCGCTTCATCCATAACTAATTTTAGATTAGACGGCATTTGCTTCATCGCAAGTGCTTGTCTATGCAGAATACAATGACTGGAACTACAATTAGGCGCTTTATTTTTCATTCGTGACACTGCTCCTGCTGTTTTACCTGTCATCGCCTTGGCCCCATCTGTACAAATGTCAATGCAATTGTTCCAACTGAGATTATGTTCTTCAAAAAATATATTTATTTTATTAAAAATTTCTTCCCCGGTAGTGTTTGTAAGCAGCGATGAACACATAAGCATGTCTTCTTCAAAAGAACTTTTATATGGATATCTCACAATAACCAGCAGGATAGCCAAACCAGCGACATCAGTCGACTCGTCCATTTGCAAAGCGAATCGTGTATTTTGTAGACGTGTAACTAGTTCTTGTTTGACGTAGCTTGCCAGATCATGGATTCGTCGTGAAACAGTATCGTTTGATAGCGGAACAGTAGAAAGATGCTTTGCAGATTTTTCATCAAGCATACATTTTGTTATGTCTAATACACATGGTTTTATTAATTTCTCAGCGATAGTGTGCGCTTCACCTGCTTGTGCAATGCGATAGCTAACTAAGTATGATGCCTCCGTGGCCTTTTCGTTGGTAGTTTGTGTTACATGCATCATATTTTTTTGACTTTCTAATAACTGATCTTTTTTGCGAACAAAAAATTCTTTATTCTTGTCTTTAGTCTCGGGGTGTACGGTTTCTAAATGTCGACGCAATTTGGCAGGTGCCATGGAACTATTAGGAAGCAGTTTACTACAGAGCATGCAGAGAGGTGAGCCGTTGGAATCAACAAATCCGAAACTGATATAAGATTCATCATACTTCCTTTTTTTCGTCTTTGAAACCGTCGAGCTTGACGTCGTGGCACTCGTGGCATCATCTTCTGGATCGGTGATTGCTAAATTCTCCGCGCCCATTGCTTTTGAACATTCAGCGTCATTAGAAGATGTTGTTGGAACACGTTTAACACCTTTAAGCCAACGTTCCATTCTTCTTTATTTATAATGTTACAAGTCAGGATAGTGGGGTTTAAATAATGCACAATCGTTACTGCGTATAAGAGACTAAATTTAGAACCTACAGGGAAGAAATGTATAAAACTGAGACAACAGAATACAGCAGGCAGTAAAACAATGAACACTAGTTTCTCGCTAGCGAGCTTGTAAGTAGGTAGTAACTTATCGCTCCGAACGCTAATCATCAACTGACGACGCCAACGCGCGATCGCCGCTTTTATACTTAGTCCTAGACTCGATCTCAAATATTCTCGAAAATACTCGAGTCGGCACCTTTGATAAACAAAAAGCAAAAATAAAAACAGAAATTTAAAAATAGCGTTGTAAACAATATCGACTTTATCCTTTGAAGTTAGAGACGAAAGTCGCTAGTTGACAACTATAGCGTCTAATTCAGAGGCGGCTTTTATCAAAGAGACTGAGCGCTTACAAGTATACTACCCGCTCGTTTTAAGTTTGCCGCTGGCGATAGGTATGAGTGTATGACGTTCGAAATTTTTTATTTAATTGTAACAATAAAAATTGTGTACGTTAGATATTTGGGTAAAACTATGACACATTATAAGTTTTGTTGTCACGTGGGGGAGGGTACGCGCATTCCACAGACCGGCAAACTTAGAGCGAACGCGTTGTACAAGTATAAAATTGTTGAGACCAAACTTATGAGATATTGTACCAGCTAATGTAACACAAGCTTATACAAATACAAATAAATAAATAAATAACATTCATAGCGTTTTGTCTCCGCGCGGCCGCGGAGTCCGCACAGCCGCGGAGCGACCAGAGAGAGGTGTTTTGATTTTTTTATTTCTAAATTCTTGCGGAACCCCGACAGAGGTATCACGGAACCCTAGGGTTCCGCGGAACACACTTAGAGTATAGCTGCTATAGTGCCAATACTGGCTGTTAGTTTATCTTTATCTTATATCTTTAAACGAGCAATTCTTGTATATATATGTATATACTAGCAACCCGCCCTCGCTTCGCTTGGGTTATAGGTTATAGTGTTTTACCCGCGTAGTTCCCGTTCCCGTGGGAATGCCGGGGTAAAATATAGCCTAGTTTACGCCCTGATATTATAGCTTTCCATTGGTGAAAGAATTTTTGAAATCGGTCTAGCCGTTTTGAAGATTACGCGGAACAAACAGACAGACAGACAAAAATTTTTTAATTGCGATTTTAGGCATAGGTGTGACACTCCAATTTTATTTATTGGTATAGATATATTCAGGATCTCGGAAACGGCTCCAACGATTTTGATGAAATTTGGCATACTAGAGGTTTCGGGGCCAAAAATCGATCTAGCTATGTTTTATTTATAGAAAATGTTGTTTTGTCGGTGTTTTTAGCTAATCAATACGATGACATAAAATGTCAATAGAATATGGATTCAAATTTCGCCGTCAACGTCAAGAGTGGCGATAGCTCAGTTGGGAAGTTGTCAGTTTTTTTTTGTTTTGTTTTGGCATTGAAACAGCGTGGGATCAAATCTCGATGTTATTATGATTCTTTCTTTTGTAATTTTTAATATTTTATTCATTATTTAATTTTTATTTTTTATTAATATATATCTAAATAAATTCAACAAAATACCACAAAAATATACCGAGCGAAGCTCGGTAAACCAGATATTATAAATATATATATGTATATATTTTTTCAGGATCTCGGAAACGGCTCCAACGATTTTGATGAAACTTGGCATACTAGAGATTTCGGGGCCAAAAAATCGATTTAACTAGGTGTTATTTATAGAAAATGTTGTTTTGTCGGTGTTTTTAGCAAAACAATACAATGACATTAAATTTTAAAAGAATATGAATTCAAATTTCGCCGTCAACGTCAAGAGTTATAATAGTTCAGTTGGGAAGTTGTCCAGTTTTCTTTTTGTTTTGTTTTGGCATTTAAACAGCGTTGGATCGAATCTCGGTGTTATTATTAATCTCTTTTTGTAATATTAACATTTTTTTCATTATTTAATTTTTATTTTTCTTTAATATATATCTAAATAAATCCGACAAAAATACTACAAAAATATTCCGAGCGAAGCTCGGTCAACCAGATATTATCTATTTAATCTGTGACTACCTAAACCAAGCAGTTGAAAATGATAACGTTATTTAAAGATGTATCTAATTGTTTTTTAATTGAAAGCTAACAGTATCTTTCACTGTGGGACTCTTATTATACTTTTGTCCGAGTCTATCAGAGCGAAGCTTGTTCAGTGTGATAGTAGGTAGTTAGGTACAATTATTGCACGGCCAGATTCTAATCGATGTGTTGATAGCTTGTAGGTTTTCATCCAATTATAGAGCACTATATTTGCTGTTTTTTTATACCAATTATATTAAGTGGGACATTAGTATAGCCAAAGCTGTCAGAAGCTTTTTTTTATTAATTTATAATTAAGATTTGGTTGAATTTAATATTGTTAAATGCATCAGGTGCGCTTGCGATTTATCTAGCGATTTATGAAGTGTAGTCTTTAGGTGAAAATATTTTTTTAGATTAGGGTGTTGATGCCCTACGGTTAGAACAATCTTACAAGGTCGTCGACTGGTGTTTAAACCACTGACTTTAATCTCTGTAACAATAATAATCCAATAGCTGTCATCCGTGCAACCCGGCATAATTTAAAACGATCCTCTCTTATAGATCTTATTATTATTTTTTTTTAATTGCCGTTTGATGGCAAACGAGCAAGCAGCACACCTGATGGTAAGTGATACTGCCGCACATGGACCTTTGCAATACCAGGGGCACAGCCAGGCCGTTGCCTACCGTGAAGAAAAAGCTCTTCTTAAACCTCGTTTATAGAAGGACATGTCATAGCGATCGGGAAACACAGCAGCAGGTAGTTCATTCTAGAGCCTGCACGTACGTGGGAGAAATGATCGCTGGAAACGTACGGTTGAAGACCATAACGTTTCCAGGTGAAAAGGATGAACTCTGCTGCGGTGTCGAGTGGTACATTGGTAAAACGGTGACGGTGGTACCAAGTCAAACAGTTCCTCAGAGCACTCCTAGAGTACACAGAGTGACCCAAAGTCTCTCCGCTGCACTAGTCACTACAACCTGTCCGTAAGAGTACGTCTGTATTAGTGTTATTAAGATCTTTGTTCTCGAAGTGGTAACCAGAGAAACACGCGTGCTGTTTCCTTTGTAATCTTGAAGTCCCCATTTTTATTTACTATTATCCCATGGGCGAGCCTTGAACTCATGTCCCAAGATTGAAACTGGAAACTTGTGGTCACCAGTCATGGTGAAACAAATCAACGAGGCCGGTATATTTAATAGCTTTTACAAAAAAGAACTCATAAAAATTTCTCTTAATCTTTGTTGCTAAAACATGTTGACCTCCCAAACTGACTATTAAAAACTTATAAATCAATTTTTATAACGAGTTTTGGAGTAAAACTTTCATTAATTTTATCCAAAACATAAAATCGCATAGTTAAATACATATAGTGAATAGCATGGTTCCTATTTTTTGAACTGTAGATTTCTTTAGTAGGTGTGGATTAAATGCGTGTTAGTTGTTATCGATATGACACATTAATTACGTGATGTGTTATCACTAACACTATATTTGTGCCTCGGTGAGGAGATCCGCCGCCGGCGACTGGGGCGGCGTAGGCGCGACTACCTGCGCCTCATGCCGCCCTAGCCGAGGCCGCGGGTGACGTGACCGGGGATTAGTCCGTCACCCGCCGAGAGGCCGACCGCGTGAGGAAAGACCGACGTCCTCCCCGATGGGGGGACGTCGGTGGATGGGAGGGTACCCCAATAGGGGGTATTCCGTCGGGCCGACCACTGAAGTCAAGTAACCCTGCTCCGGTGGTCGGCCCAACGACGAAGGCGACGTGCATCATGGGTGGGTTGCGGGAGTTGCGTGCTTACGCCCCTCTGTCGCCCCGGACGGAGTGGTGCGAGGAGCGCGCCGACTAGTGTTGCCCAAATGCAAGACCAAGACGAGACTTGGACCGGTCTTGGTCTTGGTCTTGCAACATCACACCTGGTCTCGTCTTGGTCTTGGTCTTGCGCACCCTAGTCTTGGTCTTGGTCTTGGTCTTGCGCACCCGAGTCTTGGTATTGCAGCAAGAGTCTTGCAAAGTTTTGCAGTTAGAATAACGTAACAGTAATTTATCATGGCAATGAAAAATCCAACTAAATTAATCAAATATCCTATCCTATCTATCCATCTGCTAGCCTATAGTTCACTATTGAATACAATACTTACCACTGGAGAAAATTACTCTTCTATTCCCCTGGTGTTCCATTAGACAGCGTTACTACTCTTATGACAGGACTTTCGACCCTATTTTCTTAAGACGTCACCACACGAGGCAGTTGATACAATAAATTTTATGTCATTTTATAATCAATGCGATATTTTACAATTAATGCGATTGTTTATATTTCCCTTCAAGTTAAGTGGTATGTATCTATTGTATTTCCAGTTTAGTTACTGATACTCTGGATACTTGAAAAAACCTGTTGCTCTATTGCCTATATAAATACTTTGGCCGCTGGATCCATGTAGCTCTTAATATACTATTTATTCAAGAACATATAAAACTGATTTAAAATTTTATGGTTTTAATACTTGTAAAATGTATGATATTCGTCGTCATCGTCACAGCTCATAAAAGTGCCACTGCTGGGCTTAAGCTTCCTTCCAGTAAGAGGAAAATTGATCTACTATACCACGCTGGTCAGACATGTTGGTACAGGGTTTTCTTTCTAGTTTCACTTCTCTTGCACATATGTTATATACACAGGGTGTATCAGGTTATGGGACAACTGTTCATGTATGTTGTAGTTCAACAGTCATAGATCATAATTAGAATGTATATTACACAAAAACAATATAACGTAAAAGTTATAGTGATTACAAAAATGTGTGTCTAAGAGTTTATGCCTTAAATTTTATGCATTATGTAGGTATGTACAGACAGGATATATTTAAGCATGTAAAATTTCGACAGTATAAATAGGTATTAGATTTGCGCGAACCTTTCAATGGTTACGTAGGTACAAAGGCGACTCATCAACGGTCATCGGCCGATCAGCTGATTTATGTTAAAGCGAAGTTTGTCTTGCTTATGCAAACGTAATCATTGATTTATTCAAATTCTAATGAACATTTAACAAAATACGAATATGTTGTAGATTAAGTATCATTCCTTTATACATTTTAATCAATTTACACGAAAAAACGATGACAAAATTGAGAACTTACATGTCTCTCAATTCATTAACGAATCGATATTTTTATTTCAAATTTTTTTCATGGGTTCCTAACACCATTGCCCGATCCGATTTGATACGACATCCACGGGTAAGAGAGTGATGAATTATATTCGTACTCTGTCTTTTTTTTTGTGTGTGTGTAGCTGTTGGTCGCAGATGACCTTGACAGCTTAACGCGGTCAATGGGTGAGCGCTGATGGCTCTCAACCCGGTAAGTAAGTTAAGCGAACATCGCCCGAGGGCTCCCCCCTGTGGGGAACGGACCTCGGCTCGGGGCGTCGCTGAGAGCAAAGTGGGCGTGGCCAAGTTTAGGTTAATGACTTTTACGCGGCGCGGTTTTCGACCTCGACGGCGAGGCCGATACCGCGGAGTTTTATCTGTTATCGCTGCGCGAGCTGTGTAGGTCCTTTCTTGGGCGATCATAATAGCGTCATCTTCTTCTTCAAGAAGATGACGAGGACGTCGGACCGCGGATATTTTTGAGGGGACGTAGTTTACCGCCCCAACCACTAGTGGATTGGGGTGAGTCGTGGCAGAGGCAAAATAGCGCTGGGAGCAACGCCTGATGGTGATCGCACTCTGTCCCTACATGAACATTTATATAGATTAATTGTAGGCATATTTCTATGTCCAACAGTGAACGTCGTTGGGCTAATGAATAAACGGATATATAAATATGTATAATGGGCAAGAGCACTCTCGTGATTACGGTATTTTTGTCCTTAAGCCTTTCCGAAGAGTAATTCTGAAAAGCCAACACCAATATTGGGAATCGATTGGCCAATAGATGGATATCTCAAGACTGATTTGACTTGCCGTGTAGTGACGGAGTAAGAATATAATTCATCACTCCCTATTTTACCCGTGACTACGAACCCACGACTAAGGGCTATAATATATAACATCGGTGCAAGAGAAGGAAAACTTGACATGTATGACCTGTAACAACACGGCCGATCACCGTGGCGATTCCCCTCCGGACACGGCCGATTCTCCTTCTGTTATGTAGAAGACACGAGCTCAACCGTATATAAGCTGAAATGGTGATTTGAATTAAATGCAAGACCGCGAGACTCTTGCAGGCCCAGTCTTGGTCTTGCTCAAGTCTTGCAGGGCCAGTCTTGGTCTTGGTCTTGCAAAAATTAAGCGGTCTTGGTCTTGGTCTCGGTCTCGCATTTCTCGCAAGACCAAGACCAAGACCGCAAGACCAAGACTTTTTTGGGCAACACTAGCGCCGACCGCAACCCACCCCTAAAAAAATACACTATATTTGTAGCTATGTAAATGTTAGTATGTCAAAAACAGATAAATGTAAAAAAACAAACTTACAGATTTTAATTCAAGATCAAACAATTAATTTGATAATACAAAAAAAAAACAACTGTTTGTTAATAGTTTTAAGTTTTCACTTTTGCCGGTAATCCACATCATGACTGCTGTGTTCTTTTTTTGAGCTTATCGCTTAATTCCTGGGGCCTTTAAGCTAAACTTTTATTTACAAATTAACACTTAATTTAAAATCATTATCTGGCTGTAAGTTAGATTGTCACCTTCAATAGTGCCATGGCATCGTTAGTGGTATCTTCTGAGAATTTTGGTGGCAAACGAAAATGTATTTAAAACACTATTATATCATATTTAATACTCCCCAGTACTTCCTGCGCATCACATTACATGAAATACCATCAAAATTATTTAATATAACACCAAAATATTGAATATAACGCAATATTACCACATGACTCTTTCCCGTTCCTGATAAATTCTCCCCGACTCATATTTATGTTGTTATGGTCATAGAAAGGGTGCGATGAATTGGATTCTTACTCCGTCAACACGCGCATATATTATAAAAAGATTATCAAAATTTGCGTTTCCCGTGTAAAAAGTAAAATAATTTAATATAATATTATGAACAAATAAATAATTTGTTTAAATGAAACATTTTCTGTACGTGATTACATGTGTCAATTGAATTATGTCATCTTCTGTCCTATTCACGTTAGAAAAAAGTCATTCCAAATAACTTGTTTAACAATCGCATTATGTTGAGCGTTACTTTGGCATTATTCAAATATCATCCAAGTTAGTTCGATAACAACGGTCTATTCTGTTATTGACCTTCATGCTTAGTCAACTATAACATTAAATTCAACCTCGATTTACTAAAATCGCTCTTATTATTCACAGGTACGACGATCTCTGAAATTGCGGGGCCGGCGCAAAGAAAAGGAGAAACTGCCTTCGGGCATAACAGCTGATTATACAGCGTCACTGTTCGCTCATCTTGAACACGATTCGAATTACTCCAATTACCCGGTGATAACTACTTCGGGATCGAATTCCAATCTCAGTGACGAGAATAATCATCTCTCTCCTGGATATCCTACAACCCATACTTGGAGCAAAAAAGAAGGGGTTCTGCAGTCTGACAGCTCGGAAACCTCATTAAATTCCTTGAATAATCCAAATAATACCAATAGCAGTCCTAGACAACCGCCAAATCTACCTCCTATACCACCGCGTCCTCCAAAACGCGGCATCCTTAAAGGTCCACGTTTAAGCAATACTAGTTCTAATTCTGTAGAGAATAATGTTCAGAGTATTGATGCCGTTGATAACATAAACGGACAGGATTCTAATCTATTGGCACGGAACACTCATCAAAACGAGATGATGTCTTACGGCATTCCTCCTTCTAAGAGTACATCATCCAGTGATGATATGCACCACATGCAGAACTTTACCAAAAAAGTGATCCATAGTCCTGTGGATACTCAGTTTAAAAATTATAAGAATGGCTCTAATAACCCATCGATAACCACACAAGATATTGACGAGGCACCAAAGACTAATGGAAATAGCTACCTTTTAGTGACATCTACATCTCCAAGTGCCGATTCCTTAACGGATACAACTACGAACTCTTCGTTCGCTACTCCACCATTTTCTACCTCTCCCGTTGGTGAGTCTCAAGGCTTTCATAGATGGTCTAGAACTAGTAATTTCGAAGATGTCTATCTACCACTGCCGGCGTTGACGCCATTACAATTGCCGAAACCAAGGGTGCTGATAATTCCAAGACAAAAAGCTCCGAGAAACGATTTTGGATTCAGTCTTCGTAGAGCCATGGTACAAGAAAGGGTTTTCATAGGAGACATAAATGGTCATGATAGTGCATTAGTGAATGGTGACAATAAGTGTAATAACCTGGGAATTATAACGAAATTGACTTTTAGAGCAGTGATACTCGCCGAACCTGGTTCTTATCCGGGAGCTAGTGAGACAGGACTTTTACCTGGCGATAGACTTCTTGAAGTAAATGGTGTCAATGTTGAAGAGAAGAGCAGGGAAGAAGTGATTGAACTTATCAAAGGGAGTCAAGAGTCTGTTACTGTAAAGGTAAGACTTATAGTTGTGTTATTTTAATTCTACGGTAGTTTTCTTTCGAGTGATCTCCACATTATCTCAGCTCACATAAGTTCCACTGTTGGCCTCGGGCCTACTCCAGAATGGGAGGAAAGTTGGTGATATTCGCAGCCTCTTCCTTATAAGCAATTTCTCACTATTTTAATATATACGTCTATTTATTATTTAAATCGTTTTCACATAAATGTAATGGAAATCTAATATTTTATAAAGAAAGCATTGGAATATTTCTCCAACAATTATGAATAGAAAAATATGACATTGATAATGGTTAAGAAATTCGTGACTCACGGATTTACTCAGAGCACCGCTAACGAATGGTAATCTAAAAATTTTAATAGTTTTAAAATATTGATTTAAATATTTATCTTTATTATAGGACATTAAATGCATAGTAGATCTTTAATATGTTCGTGATTTGTGCGTTTAAGTGTGTTGAGTAGAATATTTTACTTTTTAATTACAGTCCTCACGCTCTTATCCTACATGGATATCATGGATATCTAACCCTACATGAGTTAGATAGAGGTGCATCGTATCCACATTAGAGTCTAGCCTTACACAAACAATTTAAATCTAGACAAATCTCATTAATGTTTTGAATAACGTTTTATACGACTTTAAACTTTGATGCTTAACATTACGAGTCTACTATACCATTTTCCCGACAGCCAAGGCATAACTTTATCGGCGTATAGAGCTAACCGCACATTTGTGTTTTCTTTTTACCTCCGTAATATTGCATCAGTGTTAATTTTTAATGAATACCACCCCCCTATTTTACCCGTGGGTATCGTAAACGACGAGTAAGGGATCAAATAAAAATATAACATCTATCCAAGAGAGGGGCAACTCGAAATGGAACCATACCAACCTGTTTGACCAGCATGGTATAGTAAATTTTCTCATATGTGAGCTGAGGTAAATGAATGCAAATTAATTATTTATATACCTTTTTAAAGATTGTTTACTGCTTTATGACGAGCAATAAATAAATGTTTTGAACTCATTGTTTTCACCCAAAAAATCGCTTGTTGTTTTCACATATTTGAATCTTTTAAGTAAATCAATTTATCAAAGTGTATAAATATACCAATAAATTTTCTAATGTGGTAAAGTGTTCGGACGGATACTCTAAAATTATTATAATATTCGATTATCTATGTGGGGACGGAGCAATAATACAATAGTCACCATTTATTTCTTTCCCGTGGGTTTCGAAATAATAGATTAAGGATAATGTCACTGCAGGAGAAGGTAAATCTTGAAATTAAACTCTGTGTACAACCGTTTGTTTGCTCTAGTAGTTTAAGATCACTAATCTAGAGTCGGACTATGATTAGCAGTGGTGCGTATATATTCGGCAAAATATATATTTACTAGCAACCCGCCCTCGCTTCGCTTCGGTTTCAGTTGCCTTACCCGCGGCGTAGTTCCCGTTCCCGTGGGAATATCGGGACAAAATATAGCCTATGTTATTTCCTGATATTATAGCTTTCCATTGGTGAAAGAATTTTTGAAATCGGTTCGGTGGTTTAAGCGTGAAAGCGTAACAAACAAACAGACATCATTACTTTTGCATTTATAATATTAGTAAGGATATTTGCATGATATTCATTTTACAATAATAATATAATTTAATCGGCAGGTTCAACCGATAGCGGAATTGTGCGAGCTGTCCAGAAGGCGTGCCGCAGACGGCGGGGGTGATGTGGAACTGTCTGACAGCAACGTGCGAGGTGGTACGCTGAGTAGATCCGGTAGCAGGAGATTCACTACCTCACAGGTAAGTTAGAGATGTGACTTATATTACTGAAAGCTTCGGTTAATTATCCTTCGTTTTTATTCTGGCAATCAGCTTGCCTTCATGATAAAAGGAAAAGAAGCTGTTAATTGCTGCACATTGGATCGAGTAATTTTAGAGAATAAATGTCTTCAGTGTTTGGAACGATGTTTCTCTAATAGGTTAATCCTACTAAATAAATGTATATTAGAATTAAGTACTAAGTAACATATAGAAAAGTCAAGCGTAACAATTTAAGTTTGACCTATTTACCTTTTTAGGGTGCCGTACCCAAAGGGTAAAAACGGAATCCTTTTACTGAGACTTCGCTGTCCGTCCCTCCGTTCGTCCGTCTGTCACCAGGCTGTATCTCAAGAACGGTGATAGCTAGACAGTTGAAATTTTCACAGATGATGCATTTCTATTGCCGCTATAACAACAAATACTAAAAATAAAATAAATATTTAAGGGGGCCTCCCATACAAAAAACTTGATTTTTTTGCTCAATATCGATAATGGCAATAGGGAGGCACTTGTTTGTTTACCTAGTCAATGGTACGGAACCCTTCGTGCGCGAGTCCGACTCGCACTTGACCGATTTTTTATTATCTCTTTTGGGTGGGCTATCGTCAGCGCACACGCCGTCCGCTCCGTCCGAGGTGACGAAAGGGCGTAGCGAGGTCCATAACGATGATGACGATGATGAGATATAAAATTACAAGTGTCAAATGCAATGTAGTAGTAACCCTAATTGCAACAGAATTGACAAACGAATCGTGCCATGACAGCTGATAATAAGAAATATAACTTACTACGTTATGACTAATTAAATACACTGTACACGACCGGTTGTAATAAATCAATGACAAGTTTTATAGAGGACCGTTAAAGTGTCAATTTAGCCTGTTTTTATTTAAAACGCTATTCCATCAATCATTCCATCAGCTTATCGACGTCCACTCTTAGACACGTGTCTATAAGCCTCCAGGCATTCTTCACGATTAGCGAACCCAGCTCTTGATATGGGTATCCCAGGAACTCTTCTGCAAAAACCCATATCAAGTTTTTTACGTTCTTTTTCTATAGTAGTCTCGTTTTTTTTCTACAAACGTAGGATAACTCGAAGGATAAAATACTTTTTTAGGGTACCGTACCCAAAGGGTAAAAACGGGACCCTATTACTAAGACTTCGCTATCTGTTTGTCCGTCTGTCTGTCACCAGGCTATATTTCAAGATCCGCGATATCTAGACAGTTGAAATTTTCACAAATTATTGTTGCCGCTATCACAACAAATACTAAAAACAATGTTTTCCGATACAACAAAAGTGATTTTTGTCAATGGTACGGAACCCTTGTGTTTCCTATACTTATTATCATGCCGTACTCTCCTTAACATCTCTTCTCCATGTACTGACGAATTGAGAATACAATAAGGGATAATATATGTAGATAAAATACATGCAAGAGAAGTAAAAATCTAAAATCTAAATAAAGCCAAATACTATCCCTAAACTGACCAGCGTGTTATATACTAGGTTAATTTCTCTTTCGTTTTGGAAGAGGCTCGAGTCTAGCAGAGGAAAGCAGAAAGAAGCAAAAGAAACGGCTGAGATAATTATGATGACCATGATCATAACCCAACTGCTGAAGGTTCTCATTTCGCAACCATATTTTGAGGGCTTCTACCAGACACGGTCAAGATTTTACGACACATGAACTCGTAAAACCGTATTACTTTGTGAATGACAGACGTTTAAA
This sequence comes from Lymantria dispar, assembly GCA_032191425.1. Lineage (NCBI taxonomy): Eukaryota > Metazoa > Arthropoda > Insecta > Lepidoptera > Erebidae > Lymantria > Lymantria dispar. Next base: position 8,132,117 of record CM063460.1, on the reverse strand, counting down.
GGTCGGCCGCTATGATTGACAGAATAAATAGTAAAAATCAGCATTTAATTCTAACCAAAATTGCTTGTTATTTGAATGGTCTGTAGTTTAGAAACTTTTAGTTATTATACACTATTATTAATAGCTATTCATTTAATAAAATTAGAAATTTGGTGAAATGAATGTTTTATATATTTTTTAAGGATTACATTTTACTTTGGTTTCGGCCGCTTTGCTCACGCGTTTGAATTCTCCAATATCTTCTAAAATATTAATTTCAATGATTTACTGTAAACAGTAATACCATAAAAAACAAGACTTGTAAAAAAAGCTAAGCCTCGCAACTGAGTTGTTCTACCATAAAAATTTGTGAGATCTATGTTATACCAAGTCGGTTAACTCATTCAGTCCCTGCTTAAGGGACCTTTCTTCTTAAGTTATTACGTAAATAGCTAACCTAACAACTTCTTATAGTGACTACATCAATATTAAAGAACTATTTATGTTTTTAATAAATAGATTGACTTGGCAATCGCACTATGTTTTAATATAATATGTATTACTTGTGAGGTACATTGTATTTTCATGCGATTGCCTGGTATCTCATTTCTTTTTGTAGATAGACCTACTTATTTGCCTTTCCGGTACCTTCTACTTCTGGAATACCAACAAAGGATTTTCTTAGAGTACACTCTCTGAAAAATAAGATATCTCTCCTTTCCGCTTGAGTCAATTCTACCTAAACTAAGCGAAGAGATGTGGTAGTAAAGAAATTTTAGTAAAGATTGATTTTTCGAAACACATATCCTCTAGTCTCCTCCTGCTTTGATGGCAATCGAGCCTAATGATGGCGTTCTTTCTTTCAGATAAATTTGAGGCAATTTAGTTTGCTTAATACTTTGGGAGATTTTGGTACAATTTCATTAGACACGTCCCACTATTGCTTTTTCATTAAGTTGATTGACCATTTTACAAGTTATCTTTAAACATAATTATATATAGGTATCTGTTTACACCTATTATGCCAAGCATCATTCAGCCCATCGCCGTCCACTGTAGAACATAGACCCCCCTCATGCTTCACCATAAAGTGTCGTACTGTGGCACCTGCATCCAATGACGCTCAAGGGTAACAGGAATTGCCATGACTAGAGCTCATTTTTCTTCGCCTTATGAGGAATAATGACGTAGTCGCCACGTTTGGTAGGCGGGTTGCTTTCGTAGTGAGATATCACACATTTCCCCGGCGAGAGCTGCTGCCCACTCTCCTTCCTGTTGAATCTTTTTTTTAAATGACCACGCCTTACACTAAGGGAATAATAATCCTTATTTTGTGGGGGACTTTACAAACACATAATTCAACATCGCATCATCATCGCAGTCCTCATATGTCCCACTGCTGGGCTCGGGCCTCCTCCACAGTGGGAGGGAATTTAATCCACTACACCATGCTGGTCAGACATGTTGATATAGGGTTTCATTTCGAGTTTTCCTTCTCTTGCACAGATGGTATGTGCATATTATATCCCATAGTCGTCTTATACGATATCCACGGGCAAGATAGAGAGTGGTGAATTGCATTCTTACTTCGTCACCACACGGAAAGAACATATAATTAACCGACACAAATTACATTCAGACTCAGAACAACAATTTGGGGATCGTACAAGTTGTTGTCTTGTATGGGATTCGAACCCGCGACACTAGCACGGTACGTTGGTATCTTAACCACTACGTCATCTGCGCAGTCTTAAGCCGGTTGTTACGATTCCCATAGAGAAGCAATGATGGCGACAAATGTATTCTTATTTTTTACAAAGTTACATTTCATTAACTGCAAATGTAACTTTGTAATCCTATATATTTATATGAGTTTACAAAATTATTTATGCAGTTAGTGTATCTCGGAAACTGGATGAAAATTATAATGTTTCATAATTGTTCCTTCATTTATTTACTAAACACTAATTGTATTCTAAATTTGAAGCTTCTATGTCTGCTAGAAGTGCCACTTTAATATTGATGATCGGTCAGTCAGTCAGTGAGTGACAAAATTACGAAATTTTGACTAGTTATAATTCTTAAACTATTGGTTCAAATTGAATGAAATTTGAAATATACAATATGTATACAATGTCTGCTAGGTTCCTAAAAATTCAGGTTTCTAGCTTTATTAACAACGAAGTTATAGGGGGTCGAAAATGGCCTGAATGGCTTCGAGAAAAGTATGTTACGGCAGTGTTGCGTTTTGCCCGACTTTTTTTTTTGCTCGACTTGGCGGGGGCACTGCCGTGTCCCCAGATTTTGATCTATAATACAAGGAAGGAGTTAATTGAAAAAAAGGTACATTTTTTTTTAAATTAACCTTAATTTGCACTCGTTAAATCAAATATTTTTACTTAAATTAGAGATGGCTGAGTCACAAGCCAAACGCTTAGGCCTATCGCGCCTCTCTATCGCTTATTCCGCGCTCTCGTTTGCACTCTCGGCTCAAGCGGAACGTGACAATAAGTCATGCTTTTACGTGCGTGCAGCCGGCGTTCAAAAATCTTGATTAAATGCGTAATATTAAAATATTGTAAACTAGTCGACCCGGCGAACTTCGTACTGTCATAATTTTTTTCGTAAATATTTTCTAAATTGCCGAAAATATAGTCTGTTTATAGTTGTCATTTGCGTTTTGTTATTACATAATAGATGCGTTTTTGTTATACCAAGTTTTATAGTGACTTGTATTCACTTTGACGTTTCATGTCAAGTCCCACGGGAACCCGGTCGAACGGGATAAAAAGTATCCTATGTCCGTCTCCTGGTTCTAAGCTACCTCCCCGCCAATTTTCAGGTAAATCGGTACAGCCATTCTTGAGTTGTAAATAGTGTAACTAACACGACTTTCTTTTATATATACATATAGATATATAGGTCAGTGCTCTATAAAATCAAACTTAGATCATTATTTCGCGTACGTGTTCATTTTCTGGAGCACTTAAAATATGAATTTACATCATTTGCGTGTCTAACCAGATAAACACGCAACATAACTCTTGCAATGGGTCCGATTGACCTACATTCTATATTATATTAGCTAGGAAATTTGCTATCTGAATTAATTGTATTTTTATCTCATCATAATCATGGCATTTTCTGTGTGGTGACGGAATAAGAATACAATTCACCACTCCCTATCTTGCACGTGGACATCGTAAAAGACGATTGAGCGATATAATACGCATATAAGATCTATGCAAGAGAAAGAAGACTCGAACAAAATCCTATACCAATCGAACCAGTTGAATTTCGCTCCTATTGTGGTGGAGGCTCGAGCCCGGCAGTGGAACGTCTATGAGCCGAGATGAATCATGGCATATATTTTTAGCCCATTTGTTTAAGACGATGGATGAGCGCCGTGAGCCTTATAATCAGTTGTGTTTCTTTTCAACGCTCTTTAAGTGCAGCGTCGTCACTGTGACCCTATCATTCTTGTTAATTTGAAATCGGCTTTGCTTGCCATTGCCTAATACTCGGACGAATTGGGGCTAGTCTATAGTGTCGTCGTCTCAGCACATACGCGTCCCTCTACTGGGCTCGAGCCTCCTCCCCAATAGGAGGGAAATGATCTTTTTTATCATGCTGGTTAGACATGTTGGATATTTCGAGTCTTTCTTCTCTTGCACAGATGTTATATGCATATTATATACCTTATACACCTTTTTTTTGGGGTTTGGGCTACGGTCGGCACACTTCTCGCACCACTCCGTCCGGGACGACAGAGGGGCGTAAACACACATACCCGTAACCCACCCGCGCGACACGTCACCTTCGTCGTTGGGCCGACCACTGGAGGAGGATGACTTGACATCAGTGGTTGGCCCGACGGAACTCCTTGAGGAGTGCCCTCCCATTGACCGACGTCCCCCCTCGGGGAGACCGTCGGTATATTATATACCTTAGTCGTCTTTCACGTCTACTGCGGGCAAGATAGGGAGTGGTGAATTGTAATCTTACTTCGTGACCACACGGAAAGTTTATAGTGTGTTAGCGAATAAAAAGTCATTAATTAACGGATTTTCCACATAGCAATGTTAAAAAACCTATAAATGTAACATGAAATATCTATTGCAAAATTTATTGCATACCGATACTAATACAATATATTTTAAATTGTTATTGCTTTATCTGTTGCAGTCTTATGGTTAACATTGATATTACGTCATCTGTGTCAAAATTATATTTGGAATCGTGTCTCGATCGATCTCGTTTAAGATTTGTACAATAATTGTTCTAGTATTACGAGTCAACTATTGGTTAAGATAAACAATTTGTAATAGTTGTATTATTGTACTATCGCCCGCCTGATAGTCGGGAATTAGTCCACCACCCGCAGAGAGAACGACTGCGTATGTCGACAGTGGTAGATAATTCTAACGGTGCCAGTTCCAGTCGGTGCCGCTTAATTGCGTGGGTAATAACATTAGAGTCGCTAGACTACGTTGCCGCACACCATCCTGCTGTCGGCTAGGGCGGTTTAGATGAGGCGTGACCTAACCACCATCAGCATTCAGCCTATCGCCGTCTACTGCTGGACGTAGGCCTCCCCTATGTTTCACCACAAAGTGCGGTCTTGTACCGCCTGCATCCAGCGACGCCTAGCAACCTTCTCCAGGTCATCAGTCCACCTAGTGGGGAGGCGTCCTACAATGAGGCGCGCGCCGATAGGTGGTGGATCCGACTTTAAGCTTAGCCATGAGGCCTTAGTTTCTGTGCCGGATTTAACCATAACCTGCCCAAAACAGATGACTACCATCTTAATAATATAATAAATAACTATTCCCCTCACAAATCATTTCATATGTTATATAATTTTGTGGCCCCCACATATTCCATCTTAACACTCCCTATCTTAGTAGCATGCACTCTTTTCAATTGAACCTAAACACTATAAATCATTACTGTCGTGCGTGCTATATTGAAAAAAAAAAGAAACAAATTGGTTGCCCGTCCGTTACGGTTGATAATTTTACGTGATAAGAAAACTTTGATGAAAAGTTGGATACTTTTATAAATTGAATTATTATCACTCAATTAGCGTTATTTTGTATCATAGAAAGAAATATCTTTGATCTGAATCTGAAGATCTGATTACAAAAGATCTTTCTTTGTATGATATTTATTTTGATTTTAATTGAAATTGTTAGTTGAAATTTACGTTAATTGAAAATTACAGATTTTTCGATCAATTAACATTAATTTGCACTCGTTAATTCAAATTGGTTTTACTTAAATTAAAGAAAGATGTGTCACAAGGCGAACGCTAAGTGTCTCTATCGTCTGTTCCGTGCTCTCGCTTGCACGCTCGGCTCAGGCGGAACGTGACAATGAGTCAGGTTTTTTCGTGCTCGCATCCGGCGTTCATTAATTTATAAGATGTTATCATGAGAAAGAAATGGAAATTGGATGTTAATCTGTAGAAATAAATAATATTGAAGTGTCTGTGTGTTACCTCAGTCCTCAATATAGTAGGTTTTTTTTCATGCTCACACAGATATTTGCAGGACATCTGTTTAAAAACATGTTTAAAAATGTTTTGTCTATCTCTCTATCTGTCTGTTTGTCCTGGGTAATCTTCAAAATGGCTAGCTACCTATATCGATAATATTTTACTTCCTGGTAGTGTCTATATAAGGACTAACTTGGGCTATATTTGATCCCGGTATTTCCACGGGATTAGTAAATACGCTAATGAAACCGCCGGAATTTACTAGTTATATATAAGACTGTAAATGCCATGAAAGATTACAATATTCCCTTTAAGAATTGATTAGTTTCACGACCCTTAAGCTAATGTTAAATCAATGACTCATTTGAAGGGGAGAGTTCAAATGAACAATTTCGAGCTATCTGTGATAATTTGGAAATATTGGACCTTTGACGTTGGTCAGTTACGGACAACGATATTGATTTTCTATTAAGAGTGCACGATGCAGTATTTCGAGTTTGATTTGATGTAATTTCTTAGGATTTGTTGGCTGTTCGTAGCAAATATTAAATATATTTTTATCTACACATTTTCTAATACATGTATCCATGCGTCAGCTCATCAACACCTGGTCATCAATTATAAGTCTCCTCAAAGCCTCGTTTGACTTGCGGACATCTGTCCCATGCGTCTTTTGGTTTCTCTGTTTTCTTTGATAACCCATAGTGGTTTTCGATCCGTCGAACAATTCGATTTCTTTTCTTTACTGCCACTTAAGCATGCTAACTCTTCGGACTAGGTCAGTTATGTCGAGAATTCCTTAGCATTACATCCTCCATAGCACAATGGTTATTTAGGTCTCCTGCCTAATATTTAAACATATCATCATTTCAGCTCATATACGTCCCACTGTTGGGCTTGAGCCTCCTCCACAATAGGAAAGAAATTGATCTTACTATACCATGCTGGTCAGACAGGTTGGTATAGGGTTTTATTTCGCGTTTTCCTTCTCTTGCATAGATGTTATATGCACACTATATCCCTTAGTCGTCTTTTATGACAACCATGGGCAAGATAAGGAGTGGTGATTTGTATTCTTACTCCGCCACCACACGCAAAGAAATTTTAAACATATATAATATATATATATTTATTTCATGCTAGTTTATAAACTGTTTAAAAGCAAAATCATGTAAATAGGTGCCGTGCAAATACAGAGATAAGTATAGTTATATATAAGTTACGAAAACAGTGGGAACCCTGTTCGCGTATTCAACGAAACCACTCAACGGATAGGTCTGCGTTCATTGTGTATAACTTCAAGTACGTTCAAGCACTAACTGCATGGCTTTGATGTGGCTACGAAGGGGTTTATTACTAGCTATATAACCCTAAGCCTCGAGCGAATTGAGGGGAATTGTAGTGGTTTTTCAATTGTTTGTATGATATATATGATATACTTACATGAGCGGGATGAATTAATAAGCTATATATATATTCCAAATAAGTACAACTTCAGAAGCTATCTGCTTAGTTTTCTATTGAAAATCAAACATGAACACATTTTATTACGGCACCTGCAAAGGTTGCTTGTTACCACACGGAATATTTTAATCACCTTTTGGTTCACGGATATTTTCCTTAGGGCAGATACCCGGTACTTTGAAAGGCTTACATGGGGATGGCCTTTGGAGAAATTTAATGTAAAAAATTGGATGAGACATCTACCGCTGACACTCCACGTCTGCACATAACACACGTGGACTGACAACGGTAGGTGTAAAACTATTGTGTGATGATGGTATCCAATACATGATTATGGGGTTGGAGGTTAGATGGACTGGATTAACGGAAAACTATTGATTTAAAACTGTCGTCTGCCTTCAATACCTTTATCGTTTTCAACTTTGATAGACGGTGACTCGCCAACTCACTGAATGGGCCCCCCTAAACGGTCGCCACAGACACACAGGCCATACAGGCAACAGGGGGGCAACATTGGTGCAAGTGGCTTGGGATGTCGAGCGGTGCGTCGCCGGTTTCACCATCGCAAGTCCCCGATAAATTTCAAGGCCATAACTATGGAGTTATGCCCTTGAAATTGACACTTCCACCCCCGAGCATATAGTACTGGCGACACCTCTTTGACCAGCCGTTTAAGGCAAACCAGAGTTGAGAATCCTGCGGGCACTCGTCGGTAACCACCCCAGCCGGCGAACAGGATACGAGGCCCTGGCCGACTCTCTGGGGCACTCAGGACGGCAGTGTCGCCACTCACATGCAGCACGCCACAGGCTGCCCTGCGGTTTATTGGCTTTCCTATAAATCTTGTGATACATTTTTTCTCTTATATCAAAAGAACTTAGAGTGCCATATAATGTTCCCCCGACATTTGCGTTAGTCTCATGGTGAGGTAACGTTTGGCCCAGAGGGTAATACTTTAATTATTATTATAATTTGAATTATTAATAAGTCTTATGTTTTGCAATTATGCCAGAACAGCTAACCTAACTTAAACTTTTTTTGTTGACACTGTGGAAATGCAGTTTACGCATTATCCCCCGCTGTTGACAAACGAGGTGTGGGATTCACGGGCTGCCTATCTGAACGTATATTTAATTCGATGCCGTTAATTTTGTCTGTCAAAACATCGTGAAACGAAAAAAATAAGTGTCTACTACCTTTAAGAAATTAAGGTCGTTTTATGTATGGTAAGGGAGGAAGAATACAATTCACCACCCTCTATAGTAGGGTTTCCCAACTTTTTTTGGTCAGGTACATCATCATCATCGCAGCTCACATATGTCCCACTGTTGGGCTCGGGCCTCCTCCACAATGGGAGGGAATTTGACCTACTATACCATGCTGGTCAGACATGTTGCTATAGGGTTTCATTTCGAGTTTTCCTTCTCTTGCACAGATCTTATGTGCATATTATATCCCTTAGTCGTCTTGTACGACATCCAAGATAGGGAGTGGTAAATTGTATTCTTACTCCGTCACCACACGGATAACGGTCAGGTACAATTTTTGTATTATTCTTGTTAGCAGGGACCATTATGTAAGTATAATAAAAATAAACTGTAATAATCAAATTGAAACTTTAATTAAAAACTCAATAGGAAATTGCATAAAAAGAAATATATTTTTATGATAAACTTATTTTGTATTAATGTGATTTTTGAGCCTGCATCTTTTGCACGAGTTCGGCTATCTTAGGCCTAATATTGTTACTCAAAGTTACACCCAAATGATCACGCACTTTTAAACGATTCCTCGCCTTGTTTTTAATTACCAACGAAGCAGAAAATCCTTGTTCACATAAATAAGTTGTATAATAAATAATCATTCACGAACCATATTTTAGCTTCTGCGGACCACCGGTGCTCCACGGACCACGGACCACGGGTGGTCCACGTGGTTGGGAACTATTGCTCTATAGTATACATAAATAAGAATATATTCTTAGTCTGTGCTATATGTAAGAATTGACAACTAAATTCGTTCATTAAACTTGCAGCGATCGCCGACCTACGCCTGTCTAGACGGTTCTAGATAGGTACGTATTCTAATATCTCATTTTACATAATATAAACCCTGGCATAGCCACTAAATATTAGGTAAGGGCGAGGTTATTATTTAAGTGACGTTTTTAAACAACCTTTACAATCAACTTTATATATATTACTGAATAAAAACATGTGTTGTATCCTAGCCTAAAATTCATGCTCATTGGAAGCGAAATTGTGTTGAAGAATTACACAATACTTCGCTTCGTTTCACTACTTCAACTTTATAATTTTAATATCTGGTTGCCCAAGATTTTATTTATAGTTAAGAATACAGAAAACCTTGAAGAAATACGTTAAAGGTATATTTTTGTTGTAATATATTTTAGGCCTGGAATGGTAAGCTTGGATCCTTTCTCAAACCAAAACATAAAACCACAAGTATAATGTTATTATGAAGCATTTTATAAAAACATATTATTTTCGAGCCTAAGTTTATTTTAACAATTCCTTTTTTAGTATATTTTTTTTTTAATATTTGTATTTACCATCTATACTCCCCTTATGGTGACGGAGTAAGACTGCAATTCACCACCCCTTCTCTTGTCTGTAGGTGAAGTAAAATACGACTAAGGGATTAAATGTGCATAAATAATCTACACAAGAAAAGGAGAACTCGAAATGAAACTCTATGTTAACGCCTGATCAGCTCAATGTACCTCCTAGCGAGGAGATTCAAGCCCAACAGTGGGACGTTATGGGCTGAAATGATGATTTATATTAATATTTTAACGTATAAAAGCTTTTATAAATATTTAATTTTAATATTCATCGGTCACAACATAGATAAAAACCTTTGACATTCATGTCTATTGAAGTCAACGTTAGATATTAGTTTCCCCAAAAGATGCAAACGCCGGCATAGCCACACTTGGCAGCTGGGTTGGCAATCGCATGCATCATAAGTGTTCTAGAAGGATTTTGCACCCCATCCTGTTGTTACCTCCTGTCCTGAATCCCACGGCAAATTAAGGTGTTCTGATATTGCATTCGTAATCAATCACCGCACGGAAATCTCTTCATAGCGTTCAATGAATGAAGCCTTGGATATTAAAAAATGTAATACTATATAGTGCTTTCAATGTTTATACTAGGCACAGTAACGGTTGACGTTTGAGCTGAAACTACGAACTTCCTCGTTTGCACTGAACAATAGCGCTATTGTGAGCGTGCCTCCATTCACTATTCATACATATGAATGACGGAACAAATGCAAGAATTTAATTGGTTCTACCTGATAAATGAAACGGATAACTTCAGTTAATCAGCTGAAATATACCTATTTGAACTAAAAACTTCTATATGCATGTTTGGATGGGGAGTAAATTCATGTCATCATCATCTTAGCCCACATACGTCCCACTGTTGGGCTCGGGCCTCCTCCACAATGAGAAGGAATTTGACCTACTATACCGTGCTGGTCAAACATGTTGGTATACGGTTTCATTTCGAGTTGACCTTCTCTTACAGTCTCCTATATCCCATAGTCGTCTTTTACGGACAAGATAGAGAGTGGTGAATTGTATTCTTACTCCGTCACCACATGGAAATTCATGTAGCCGTCATTTAATTGACATGGTCACGTCGCGTGTTAAAACTAATTCCATATCTGAAGCCACTATAAATGTCACTTTATCACTATATTTATTTATTAATTTTTAAATAATAATATTAATTTGAATATCCAAAAAATAACCGTTTGATCATTATTTTAAGTTTTCTCTTCTGTTGGCAGTTCTGATTACGGCTTTGTGTTCTTTTTTCCAAACATATAGATGTTCTTTTTCATATAGTGACGGAGTAAGAATATAATTCACCAACATTTATCTTGCCCGTCAGTGTAATAAAAAACAACTAAAGGATATCATCATCCTCATCTCAACTCAGACGTCGCACTAATGGGTCTGCTCCTCCTCAAGAATATGATAGAAATTGATCTACTATACTACGCTGGTTAGACGTGTTGGTTAGGGTTTCATTCCTTTTTTGCATAGACGTTATATGCATATTTATCCCCTTTTACGACATTCACGGGCAAGATCGTGGTGGTGAATTGTATTCTTATTCCGTCACCACACAGAAGTACCTAGTTATTTATTGTTATTATTTCCTCTAAGAGAGCCCGCAGACATACAATTGCAAGTTGGACGACTATCGCGCGACTAAATTGCGTACTTTTACAATTTAGCTGTCCAACTTTATTTAATTGGTTACTCGCCGCAGACTTCACTTAACCGAGTCGGTGCCAGTATTGCCAGCGCGATGCGTGTGCGTGAAAATGCGGGGAAAAAAACCTTTTAATTGCTCTATTAATAAAAAGAAGACGAAAACAAAAGAGAACATTTTGGGTGCATCTCATATTACGTAACAGATTACAATATGGGAAGCATCATCACATTGCATTATTAACTCAGATATTACCCTGACAAATTGTTTCAAGTCTTTTTTGTACAACGCTGGCCTTTTTTGAACTTCCTCTATGAGCTCTTCTACTTTTTCGTTTGCAACAAGTGATCAGGAGACATACATCGTTCCCGTCGACGAAGATGCATGCGTGGGGAAATCACGCGCACGCGTGTGGTCATCTTGCATCTTGCCGTGCAACTGTCCAACAAAGTTGGATAGTGTGCGAACTTGCATAGGATAACCGTGCTAACAAGCAGTTGGCCGATAGTAGGACAACTTTTTAATTGTGTGTAATCGGAAGGGAATCGTGATTCTGATACGATCGGTGTCCAATTAATTAGTTGGACGATTTAGTTGGAGATGATGTGCGGGCTAGCATAAGTAACTACACCTACTTGCGATTTAGCCGGCCAACTTACAATTGTATGTCTGCGGGCGCTCTAAACATACACGTTGTAACGTCGCATTATTAAAAATAGCAAGATTCATTCACAATACGTCACACTTTTTTTTTATCTCAGCAGTTGTTATACGCACTATTGTTGCGCGACGTCTCATCCTTACTTAATATTATAAATGTGAAAGTAAGTTTGTTTGTTACGCTTTCACGCTTAAACCACCGAACCGATTTCAAAAATTTCACCAATGGAAAGCTATAATATCAGGGAGTAACATCCCAGTATTTCCACTGGAATTACGCGGGTAAGGCGTCGTGAAAGCGAAGCGAGGTCGGGTTGCTAGTTATTATATATTAGCAAATTTTGTCCAATTTGCAAACATTTGTAGTGACTACCCTGCCTACTTGTCGCAGCGCTGTTATAGCCAAACCTTTCTCAATAAATAAACTATCTCGCATAATAAGATTTAAGTGCTATTATTACCAGAGATTAGCATGTTCAATAAATCTCATCAGATTTACAATGATAATTTAAATTATAACACCAACGCATAACATAGTTATTGTGTTTGCATCATCATCATTTCACCTTCACGTCTTCCACTGCTGGACTTAGGTCTCCCTCATGTTTTGTCACAAATAGCGGTCCTGTGCCGCCTGCATCCAACAACGCTTAGCAAACTTCACTAGGTCGGTCCACTTGGGCGTCCTACACTGCGTCGTCCGATACGTGGTCGCCACTCGAGAATCATTCTTCTCCAGCGGTTGTAGATTCGTCGAGCCATATGGCAAGGACTGCCCATTGTCACCACATATTGTTTTATTTATTTTGACGCAGCATTTGTAACTAATTTTTAAGCAACTTCTATACGAGATGCCTTCTATACAGGATACAGATTGCTTTCGATACAGAATGTTCTTGACGCTAGAAATTTCTATCTATTTATGACCCGTTATTTAAAATGACATATGTGCAGATTGAAAAATTCCAATATTAAAACAAACTTCTAGAACCTAAATTAATCTTATTAGTAAAATATAATAATAAAAATGTATTCCACTTATATTACATTTATTATCAATAAACAATATCAGTAATACCGTATTTGTTCAATAAAACATTATATATAACAATAGTTTTCATACTTAGTATGTTAAAAAATAATTTTCTACCAACTATAAGTCTTTATCACAAGTGACTAAATATTGTTAATAGATCAACATACACATTTCGATTAGAAAGAAAATCTATAGATTCAGTATTTCGCCTCTACCTGCAAACACCCTTTCATTGATAAAAGCATGAAGATTATAAACAAAATACTAACTTAAATAACGCCAATTGTTAGTATATTTTATGCCATAGACACAATAGAACCATATAATTTATAATTAAAAAAAATATTTAAATCATAATTGTACAGCGAAGTTAACATCGACAATTTTACAAGTAAAAAATCTATTCTTATAAATAGAAATTAAAAAATGTCAACAACTTTCTTATTGTATAAACAAGATTTGCATTTTATTTTTGATTCTTATTCTTAATATGTGCTACCTATATAGAAAACATTTCAAGCAAAATTTTGAATTTAGTTTTGTTAATCTAATAACAGATATTTATAAAATTTTGTTTCACTCAAAGACCATCTCAGAAATTTATTTTTTTATCAAAACTCTGCATTTCATATTTAGCAATGACGTTACACACTTCCATTTTGACTTTAGGTATTAAATTAGGCTGTAATTTCTTAACACTAGCTGCCATACTTCTAAAGAATACATCAATTTCATTTGTATTTTCCTTAAGTATTTTCTCAATAAGTTTGTCTATGGTTTGTGATCTTTGCTCTGGTAGTTTTGGATCTTCTATGTATTGCACTATTTTAGGTCCATTGACTAATATAGGCTTAGGTAATATTTTTATCGGTGGTATATTTTTTGGTGCTGCAATTGTTTTCTTTCTACCACAATTTTTCTTGATAATTTTTTTTGGCGGTTCTGAGCTTATTTCTAACTTTGGCAATTCAGCCTTCAGAGTGTCTGGAGGTCCATCGACAACTGTGATCTGTAATCATTAAATTACATAAGAATTATTATAATATTCCATTTCTGTAAGACTAAATTAATATTTACACAACCTTTAAATTGTTGCATACATATGATGGTCATTAAAATAAATTATATTGGCTAAATAATTTTTTATTACATAAATCTAAAATATAACTATACAAAGTGTAGTTTAAGCATTAAGTTTATAAATTATATAAATTACTTTCATATATTACAGATGGATACACATGTGCACAGGCACACACACATCCAAAGATTAAATGTGCTTATGATTCTGTTTCATCTCATAATAATGTTCAGTACTAGTTAAACAATAATTTTAGACACAAATAATAAATACAAATGTACAGTTAATACTGTAGTATATAGAATTATTATTCTTGACAACTACAGTTTAGGTTTACCAAGTCTTTAAAGCTTTCTAAAGATTATCTAATCATCTAATGGAAAGAATTTTGAGTTCTTTTTATTGTGCCTGACATCCGTTCCTGCATTGAAATACTTTTTACTTAAGTTAATTAGCTCATATATTATGCCTGTATATCAAGAGTTGAGATCATTATCAAGTAAGCGAAATGCACAGTACTTTGTATAGTTTTGCTATTACCATTTTTATCCATGTGGTGACAGTGTAAGAATACCATTCACCACTGCCTATCTTGCTTTGAATGTCGTAAAAGACAACCGATATGATGTAGATACAACATTTCTACAAGAGAAGGCAAACTCGATGTAAAAATCTATACCAACCTGTCTAACCAGAGTGGTATATGGGTCAATATTCCTTCTATTATGGAGAAGGCTCGAGCCCAGCAGTGGGATGTATATGAGCCGAGATAGATAGATAGAATTCTGCAAGTTATACCTTATGTATGATACCCATTACCTCAGTTGTGTATGCTTTGCTGCTTGAAATGCATTAACCATTTACTATGAAGTGCACTACTATCAAGCACTAGCTATTTTAAAGTAAAAAAATATTAACCTCGTAATATTCTTGATTATCTGTGATAACTTGCTGCTCTGTACCAATATTGGCATCTTCTTGTGATATAACTTCCATGTTAGGTTCCTCATAAGTCTTCTCTTCACTGCCGTCTAAAGAGGTTCCATCAAGAAACTGAAGTTTCTCCATGAGACCAACTTTTGTCTTGTGCATTATTATACCAAGTCTTTTACTCCTCATGTAGCCATCACGCAGACCTCGCCAGCGTATTTTGCATTCTTCAACTGAAATCGGTTATAATTTATTATTATTAATTTCAGTTGTACAATTAATAATTTAAATACATCAAAAAATAAATTTATTAGACATAGAATCATCTCTACTGTCACTTAAATATTTAGAGAATTTATGAAAGGTAATCACCTACAATTAACAACTGTTTGAGATACTTTTTCTATGCAAATCTTATGTTATCCCTTTTATCTCAAAATATAGCTTTATGGTTATCTCATAATTACAGTATAAAGTTATCAATTTTTGGTGTAATATACCATATAGGTATGTAAACCATATACATATTTACTCTATGATACTACTTATTATACATATCAACTTACTCATCAATATTATATATTACAGAATTAGTAGTGTAATTATTTAAATAGTTCATATTGATTAATGCTCAAGCATATGTTTTGATTTTTTACAATTGAATTTAAGCAAAATATCAATATAGGATTGCAGTATTCAAAAGTTAATATAGGTTCTATTTACATTTATTATTTTAATGTAATAACAGTAGGTAATTCGTTAATACCAAAATGTTAAAGCTATAAATACTATTGTTAAGCAAAAAAATAGTAATTCTAGATATAGAATAGCTAATAAATGTACGTGCAAGTCCTAGAATAGATTATTTGTGTAACTATTATAAAGTAGAATTTAATGAGTCTGCTGTTGTTATTTACGTAAGTTTGGACGACCTAGTGGTTCCACTATTCAGCATAATATAGGCACAAAAAATACTTTAATTCACGAATTATATCTTACCTGGTTTAGATAACTGTCGTGCTATTTCCTGCCATGTATATTCCCTTGCTAATATATTCTTCCTAGATGGATCCAATACGTTATACAAATAAGAGTGCGGCTCCACTAGATTCACAAGTTTTTCGTCCTCTTCCGTAGACCAGCCAATGACATTCAAAAGCATTTCCAACTTCGTGTTTTCGCCTGCGTCACAATACAACATCAAGATGTCCGCTGACCTATCAGGAACGCAAATAGCCGCTATGCGCAGTAAAACGTCATAGCTAAACATTCGTTCTCTTTTGTTGGTTTACATCATACGTTGATTTCATTGGTGGATTGTAGTATAGACTTAAATTAAAATGCGCCATCTTGTGACAAATAGCAGGCTTAAATTGGAGCGCCCCCTATATAATTTTACCGGAGAATTTTACATCACCATGAAAAGTTACATGTAGTTTAAAATGTTTGTACTAGATGGCGGCAGCTTGCTGTATAAAACCTTTAAGTCGCTTATGTAGGTATCTGTCTCATCGTATAGGAAGAGCTATTAGCAAGGGGCGGATTAACTTGT
This sequence comes from Lymantria dispar, assembly GCA_032191425.1. Taxonomy (NCBI): domain Eukaryota; kingdom Metazoa; phylum Arthropoda; class Insecta; order Lepidoptera; family Erebidae; genus Lymantria; species Lymantria dispar. The sequence continues at coordinate 8,115,668 of CM063460.1, read as the reverse complement.
AATTACTGGAATAGGGAAAGTAAGATGATAAAGTCAGTCTATCTGCAGCATAAATGATGCAATTTTGATCCATTGTACCTATGTATTACTACACATTACCTAAAAGGTATTTTCATGACTGCGTCAATGACAACTGCGTTCCCGTATCGAAATAGCTTTTATTAGCAAATACATCGGCTTTCATCACGTCTATTACCTATCCATAAATTAAACGTCGTAATATCGAATTGGTTGTTGCGTCTTGTTCTGTAACTATCATCTTTTTTGTACCTTAGATTATTGGATAAATCTCCGCGCGCGTCGAAGCGGCCCTGTCAATAATTTTTTTTTTTGCTTTGGCATTTGGCTACCAAGATATCAACCCAACTGGGGTAAAAACTTACGCCTATCTATTGCAGGCCCCTTTTAAATATTATCTATTTGTCAAGTGTTTAAAAATCTCGTCTCTTAAAATCTAAAATCTGCCCCTTTGTATTTATAAAAAAATCTGAAAGATCTATATTGTAATCTTTGGTTTGTTTGATCAATATTAAAGATTAGATAGTACTTTTCAAAGATGCTTTAGAAGATGGGCATTTTATTTAAGTTTATAAGACAAACCACCTCACTTTAATGTTGTGTAGAAAAATAGTAAGGTAATTGTATAGAAAAATATATAGGTACTATTATTATAAGAGCCTTTCAGTGTCAGTCACCTTTAGTGTATGTCTTTAAAGGCATCATAGGCTCTTCAGCTTAAAGGACAATGGGCAAAAATGTATGGCGCTTGTCCCATCGGCGGCCACATCTGTCCTATATATTTTTTAGTCGACAATTATGTACTTATATATTAAGACTGCAAAAAATTATTTCGGCAACTTGTTTAGATAAAAAGTTATAAAGCGTTGATCATATAAAAAAATCGAATTAATTAAACCGAAAGTACGTAAATGATAAAACGTAATGCATGTCTAAGTATAAGATAATGATGGATTAAATAAAACTAAAGGTTAATTGGTTATTAAATACATCGATTTATTGACAGACACATATACAATGCTCGTATATAATGCTAGTATTCCTTTAAAAAAAGAAAATGATGGGATTCAATTGTCGTCTACAATAATATCGTTTAAAAAATGAGCTGGTAAACGGATATCTTCCTCTTGGTTTCTCGCCCACCCTAAATACCACACTACACACATAATGTGGGCACAGCAACCAAGAGTGCGCTTACCGCTTAGACAACTGCAATAGTAGTTTTCTATGGCTTCTCTGCCGCTTTTCTCTCTATCTACTATAATGTACGAATAATATATTTTTGACCTAGTATGTCTAGATTGTATTCGACATCTTAGCAGCCAAACATTTGTTGCTGTGATGCCGCACCTGCCTAGGCCTGTAACATCGGGGTCCCTATACATTTCTATATTATAGAGACCTTGTCGCACATGCTCCGCATAATAGCTGCGGGCTAGCTTCACTTGGTATATACCAAGTGCAAAAATGGTTAAATCGTCCTCAGTCAGCAAAGGAAAATCACTTATGTTAGGTTGGTTTCCTGTAATGCTATCGAAACTAGCCCGTCTACGATTAAGGTTGTTGGCTAGGACATACTCTGCTAGGTTAATTGGTTGGTTCACTCTTTGGTTTATAACTTCTATAAATGTTTCAGCGTGAACGTTATCTGACAATGGTTCTCTGCAAGCATTCAATAATGCAGCACCTATTCTAAAATCTGTCATCATATGAGGCAAAGCACGATTGAAAAAGTCTTGTCGGAATAGTTTAAAATCGCATTTGAACCAACCATTTATAACTTCAACAACCCAGCGGCACATAGTAACCAACCTAGACTTATTCGCTTGTTCTGTCGTCAATTGATCTTCGTCTCGATTTTTTGTTTTCGGTAAGTGAGCTTCATAACCATAGGCATGTAAGTCGTCGATTACGTCGCGAAACCCACGGTCTAAGATGAACACATCTCCATGTTCAAAAAACCAATGGAAAGGATTTCCTTCGTCGTCAATCATATTTTTCATTATTTGTGCATCTGATTCTATGGCTGAATATGGCCCAAAGGCATCTAAAATGTGGCCATCGCAGCACACTATTAAAAACGGTTTCAACAAATTCGTGTATTTGTGTAGACTATATGATCGCTTTTGGAATAAATAGTTTGCGGACTTTTGTATATATATAAGTGGCGTCTGCTATCACAATTGCCTTTCTGTTTAAGACATTTGCATTTCCAAAAATTGCATTTGGAACTTGTAGGTTTCGGTTAGCTACATCAATTCTATTGAGATGATCATAACCAAGATGCCGGGGAACGAAGTCCAGTAAAAGAGAGTCTCTGGCGAACGTTAAATGTCGTTCTAGGGTTCTACGGCTCATATTAAAAAGCGTCGCCAGCCTTTCATTTGCTTCACCGCTTCGCAGTTTCATTAGGTAGCATGCCAAAGATGTTTTCGGGCGTGTTGATACGTTCGACAATGAAGGAGTTTGTTCCAAAATATTCATAAATTGGTCTCGACTAACGCCTAATCGGATGTATACTTCATTTGGGTCCATGTCATCTATATTATCAAAATCTAGTATAGATCCTCGAAGCACCGCGATTTTCATGAGGCTCATGATATGCACAAAATGTGTGGCATTGAAGTCGTGGAGCAAGTTAGGGCTGTCAATTATTTGATCCCAATCATTGGATACCAAATGATGATCGCAAACTCTTGCACTATTTGGAATATAAAAATTAAAATGAATCAAGAATGTCACTTTAATGTTATCCGGAATCCTTCGGAGATCCGTTCGTCTGCAGTTTTCATACATACAACGCGTTGCTGTATTAGGGAGTCTTGAATATTCTTCAATATGTAATACACATTCGTGTGGACGGTCTTCTCTTGGCTGCGCAGCTCTTTCTGCCCGTTGCCAGCATGGTCGACAAATGTACTCCTGACCATTGTATTGTATCTGAAAATGAGAGTATTACAATTAGTTAAAACGCTTAGTTATTTTCATTGAACGCTGTTCAAACAAAGCGAAATATAAAGAAAAATATTTTACTCGATTGCCTAAGCAGTATTAATTATCTCGCTTACTCATACGTAAATACCGATACTTCTATCCCGTTCTCGCCCCGTGGATCAAACGGAACGACAACGTCGCCGCGTCGGTAACAGTTTACTTACTACTTACAGCGAAATGTAATCTCAATGCGCGAGAGTTAAAACACTGTGACCACCTCAAGTTAAACAGTACTATATTGTTGACGTGACAACTAAGAAATAATGATTTCGTTTGATGTACTTACCTGATGTTCAGAGGTAAGAGCTTCAAAGATATATTGGCCTACAGCGGGATGTTCTTCAAACCGAGCACGGGTTATTTCGTATCTTCTTCTGTTTATCACGGATCGATTACATAAAATACACACTTGGCGATTATCTGCCATTGTTATAGGAATCTGCTTAAAAAAAGTCCAAAAAAACGAGCACAAGTCACCAAGATAGATATTAACAAGTCCGATATGCAAGCCAGAGTCAAAAGAAATTGTCAAACAATAATAATCGCACAGTACTCAACGAAACAAATGTCAACGATGGACTGCGCTGTGCGCTCGAGCATAACGGTAATCGCCGAGTCGCCGAGTGCGAGCGGCGCTCGTCGCTGATTGGTTGACGCATGAAACATGGCGAGACCGATTTTAACAAAGGTTCTTAGACCTCTAATAGAAAAAGTATTGAATATTAGGATACATAAATAATAATGAAAAAAAAAAAATAGTATTTTAATAATAGTATTTTAACTATATTTTTTTTTCCCAAACGGTATTTCATAGTACTCCTTGAACAATATTTGTTGTCAAAGATCTCCCCTTTCAAATGACACTAGTTTCATTGATGGCCGCTCATGGGCCGCAATGCCCATTGTCCTTTTGTAGTCTGGCACAAGACATTTTTACAATAAAGGGAAATTGGAAAAGTGAAAATCATGAAGTTGTGAAACACGTTTTCTGTGTGGTCCCTTTTTTGTTCTTGGCTATCTTAAAAGACGAGATTAAAGAATGACGACTAGATGACTAAGAACAAATGGCTGAGATGAACAGAAATACCCTTCGGATCGGTGCCGATGGAGTGATTGTGTCGGCGGTACGGGTGTTTTCATTTCAACTGGTGCAAGTATTGACGAGACAGGGTTGATTTGCCAAATACCTGCACAAGGTCGCGAAGAGAGAGAGCACATGGTCCTGCTTTTAATGCGATTGCGACGAGGATGTGGCAGAGTACACGCTCGGCGTGTGTGCCGCGTGGACAGAGCAGGGCTGTGAACTCGTTGCAACCATCAGTGCTGACCTGAACTGGGACGCGGTCATCGGCGCATCAGGTGTGGGCGCGACCGGGGAATAGCCCGTCACCCGCACAGAGGCTGAACCCGAGAGGGAGATTTCAGTAGTTGGCCATACCAGGGCCACACGCCGCTCTTTCGTCACCCCGGACGGATCGGACGGTGTGTGTTCAGACCATCGCCCGCCTAAAAAAAAGTCTGTCTGTCCCGCTGTACCTACTCAAGAGCCGTAATAAAATAGTTCTGTTTTCGCAAACGTTCTTCTTTAAGGTTTTAAATATCTTATTTTTATCTATTTCTGCTGGACTTTTCATGTGATCTTGTTCTTTTAGTGGTTCAGATCCTATTTTTACCTCTTTCTTCAAATGTCCGGTCTTGACGTAAACAATATTATACATATATGGTCACATTAGCTATACATAAAACATTGTTAGTAAATTCTGTAAAATTACGCCCGATAAAATTTGATTTAAATCCGTTTGAATACATAAACAAAGAATCTATAATTATACTAGCTGACCCAACAGACGTTGTTCTGTTCAAATAAAATAAAAGGAATTCTCATTGGAATCGATAGCAGCGCCACCTATCGGGTTCACTTGTGAATCTAAACCATTCTCGAATTCCTTTCAACACATACAAAAAATTTCATCGACATCAGTCCAGCCGTTTAGGAGGAGTTCAGTGACATACACACGTACACAAGAAATTTATGTATATATATATATACTAGCAACCCGCCCTCGCTTCGCTTCGGTTTTAGTCGTTTTACCCGCGTAGTTACTGTTCCCGTGGGAATACCAGGATAAAATATAGCCTAGTTTACGCGCTGATATTATAGGTTTTCATTGGTGAAAGAATTTTAGAAATTGGTCCAGCCGTTTTGAAGATTACCCGGAACAAACAGACAGACAGACAAAAAAAATATAAAATGATTTTTAGTTATACCTATGTATAGTGCAAATAACCGTGTGAGCATGAAAAAAGCCTATTATTTTGACATTACAAACAGACACTCCAATTTTATTTATTGGTATAGATATAAAGATTAATTTATATGGATATTCCATAAAATAATATTATTAAGCGTTCATTTCTTGACGAGTCAAAAATAGATCTTCAACATCCTCCGAAGTTACAAGTTAAAAATATATAAATTATTTCATAATGGTTTCTCCTAATTAGTTGCCGCGGAGATCCTGTTATGGACATCGACTTTGATGTTCATTTTGTAGTGAATATTTTACCATTCCTTTAGCAATAATAACATAGTCTCACGCTTTTGTTATTGAAGAATATACAGGGGAGTAACACGCAGGTTCCATCTCGCCTACCATATGTGGTAATTATGGCAAATTTCCCCACCAGAAATTGTGAATGGCAAAGAAAGAATGGCCACTAGTTATGGAAGTGTAACTTTTCCTGCAAATAATTCTTGTATTGTGGGAACTTAACAAAATCTATTTCTATATTTATACTAATACTAGCAACCCGCCCTCGCTTCGCTTCGGTTATAGGTTATAGTCGTTTTACCCGCGTAGTTCCTGTTCCCGTGGGAATACCGGGATAAAATATAGCCTAGTTTACGCCCTGATATTATAGCTTTCCATTGGTGAAAGAATTTTTGAAATCGGTGCAGGCGTTTTGAAGATTACCCGGAACAAACAGACAGACAGACAAAAATTTTTAATTGCTATTTTAGGCATAGGTATCGTGCAAATAACCGTGTGAGCAAGAAAAAAGCCTATTATTTTGACATTACAAACAGACACTCCAATTTTATTTATTGGTATAGATATATAGCGGAAGAGTTTGTTGGTTTGAATGCGCTAATCTCATGAACTACTGGTCCGATTTGAAGAATTCGTTCAGTGTTAGAGAGCCCATTTATCGAGGAAGGTTATATGCTGTATATTATCAAGCTAAGGCCAATAGGAGCGGAGCAACAATGAAACATGTTTCAGAATCGTGTTTTTTCCTTTTGAGAGCTTCCACTGCGTGCACTACATAAACGGTTAGGTTTCGTAAAAATCATGTGTGACAGAATTAAATCATTTAAAAATATTTTCACCTTCTACGTAAGCAAAGTCGCGGGTTAAAGTTAGCATTAGCCCAAAGTAACTGTTCCACACGGAGGAAGTCGCGGGCATAAGCTAATATTATACATATAGTAATCTAACGAATACAAATTACACCCAGACTGAATAACAATTTATGAATCGCACAAAGTATTGTCTGTGTAAGTCCTGTGTGAGAATCGTTCCTAAAAAAGTCGTGGTCGGTATCTTAACCGCTACACCACCTGTGCATTCATCATCGCAGCCCACGTACATCTCACTGTTGGGCTGGGGCCGAACCACCACAATGGGAGGGAACTTGACCTACTATACCGTGCTGGTCAGACCTGTTGGTATAGGATTTCATTTCGAGTATTCCTTCTCTTGCACAGATGTTATGTGCATATTATATCCCATAGTTGTCTTGTACGACATCCACGGCCAAGATAGGGAGTGGTGAATTGTATTCTTACTCCGTTACCACACGGAAAATTTGCATTCAAACTACTATTTTCAAGATGGAGTGACGACTTCGTGAAAGTCTTTGGAACCGTTGGATCAGGTAATCATTGCATGCGTTTTGCCAAACGCCCTGCAACATAATAAGCGACGAATTTAAATGTTTGAAATTATATAGAGTAGATTTGCCTTTTTTTTGTGGCAAGCTAGTCTTGATACATCCCGCTTCATCCATGTGAGATGAAGAAGGGGCGGCGAGCGCCGGCCTCATAACCTACAGTATTCTCTCCTTATCGTTATTTGACCACTGGCGGCGTATGTGTAGTATCTTCGCTGCTAATGGTTGGTTCAATCAATTTATTTGTGTGCGATTTCGTTTGAATTTCTTTCAGAACATTAAAATTCTTATAGGATATGACAGTTCTTTTTTTCCTATTTCTATACTGCAGAGGTTTTGGGGTTTGTTTTCGAGTTGCCCTCCTCTTATATAGATATCTATCATCATCATTATCTCGACTCGTATATGTCCCACACTTCTGGGCTCGAGCCTGCGCCACAACAGAAGGGGTGAGATAGGTTGGTAAAAAGTTTTGTTTCGAGTTTTCTTTCTCTTGCACATATGTTATATGCCTTAGTCGTCTTTTACGGGCAAGGCATCCACGGGCAAGATAGGTAGTGGTGAATTGTATTCTTATTCTGTCACCACATGGACAGATATCTATATGCATATTGTATCCCTTAGTCGTCTTTTATGACACCCACGAGGACGAGAGGGGTTGGTGAATTGTATTCTTATTCCGTCACCATACGAAACTTGTTGTGATTTATGTGGTGGTATATCGCAATATGTACTGACAAAGAATCGATACATCTATCGATCATCTGCCTAAAATACACTTTATATTTTTTTGTCTGTTTGTTACGGGTAATCTTCAAAACGGCTGACCTGATTTCAAAAATTCTTTCACCAGTGGAAAGCTATAATATCAGGGAGTAACATAGGCTATATTTTATCCCGGTTTTCCCATGTGAACGGGAACTATGCAGGAAAGACGACTGAAACCGAAGCGAAGCGAGGGCGGGTTGCTAGTATTACATGTAATTGAGATAAGAGCAGAATGAAGATAGTGAAGATGATGATTTAATATTCACAGTTCATCCTCACTGAAACTTAATAAAACCGGCTAAGTGCGAGTCGGAGTCGTGCATACCATCTATAAAAAGGGCAAAAAATCGCGTTTGTTGTATGGAAGTCCCCCTTAAATATTTATTTTATTTTGTTTTTAGTATTTGTTGTTATAGCGGCAACAGAAATACATAATTTGGAAAAATTGCAACTTTCTAGCTATCGCGGTTCTTGAGATACAGCCTGGGAACAGACAAACGAATGGACAGACAGCGAAGTCTTAGCAATAGGGTCCCGTTTTTACCCTTTGGGTACGGCACCGTAAAAACGTATGATTATTTTTAAAACAGGTAAAATTGAAATGTATGCTCGTCACGCTTCATTTACGGATATAACTTTAGGGTGGACACTCGATGAACTGCATATCCTGTTTCGAATGCCGGGGAATTTATTATTTGTCTATTTCCTCTATTAATTTTGATGTTCTGCTATGAAATAATGATTTTAAATCAACTGTTATTTGCTAGACTTTTATCTGAATTGCATAAGAATTTAGTTAAGTTAAAGTACGTGTAGTGATGGAGTAAGAATATTATTCACCACCCTATATCTTGCCTGTGGATATCGTAAGAGACGTCTAAGGGATATAACATGCATATAGTGACTATGCAAGCGCAGGAAAATTCGAAATAAAACCCTATACTAGCACGTCTGTCCAGCGTGGTATAATAGGTCAACATCAACTGGTTCGGTGGTTAGGCGGGTTGGCATAGATTTCTTTCAAAGCTTTCTTTATCTTGCATAGATGTTATCTGCATATAATATCCGTAGGTTACCTTTTACGACATCCTTGGGCAAAAGGCCCCAAAACACGTAAAAGAGGGTTGTCTTAAATTTTTATTAACGATATTAAACCGCGTATGATAGTGAGTCCAGAAAACAGTTTGTAACCACCTTTTAATTTTCCATATTATTATTTTCTGTGTGGTGACGGAGTAAGAATTCACCGCCCCATCTCACCAGCGTGGTATACGATCAATTTATCTGCTATTGTGAGGAAGGTTATTTATTTATTTAATAACAATGTTTTACAATTACTTTGACGATTCAACTTATAAATACGACAAAAGCCTATATTGGTTTAAACGCAAGCCTGGCCTATTTCCTCTATTACTGAGCAATGCAATGGAACATATACACATTTGAGCGGAGATAAAGCCTTTTTTCTTTATTAGGTAATAGTATTCGTGCAAATTAGGAGCGATTCGACTCTTTTATTTTTGAGTGGTCTATGGTCATTAAAAACATCATCCGTTCCGTCCGGGGTGACAAAAGGGCGGCGCGCAACCCCATAACCTACCATATTCCTACTTCTTCGCTATTGGGCCGGCTGGTACAGAGTTCCTTGACGGCACTTAGTTCCTCGACGTCCGTGGCTAGCGGTTCGCCTCTTATATATGGAGAATGTATAAGTTAATTATAAATTAACGACGAATGGATATGGAAAGTCATGTTTTACGATAGTCGCAGTAAAAGTGTTGTTCATTTTGTATTCTTAGTGCGACAACTCATGAACAATTTGTACTGGAAGTCGTATTTCTCTTTGATTTGTTGTTTAAATTTAAATTAAATGTTGATTTAATATTCGTTGCGTGTGGCTGGATATATGTTTAAATTTAAATATTTCCGTGTGAACATTGTAGACTTAGTTAATATAGAATTTGGTAGCTGTAATTAATTTTAAAAATAGTAGCAATTTGTTGTTGGAAGTTTCTCAATATGGCTGCCGTCCGAATCGTGGTAGTATATTAGGTTTGCGTTTTTAAATTAATAAATTTTCATGTTTTAGTTATTACCATATATTAATGTTAATCATTTATTTAATGATAAGTTATATTTATAATGATTTCTGATGTTTACGCGAGTATTATACATTTTAAATAAAACTACTTTACGGATTTTATCGCGTTTGTATTTGATTTTTGATTACCCGACGTTTCGAACACTTTACAGCGTTCATGATCACGAGTGGACTAAGATGTCTCACGTCCAAAAAGTCATCGTTACTGCAGAAAATTTTATAATTATCTACCCGATACAGAAATTAGTTATTAAATATTGACCCACATTTTGATACAAAATTTATTGGCAGTGTAAGAAGAAAATGATTCTATATGAAAAAATTATATTGTTTATGGTTAGTAATAATTAAACATTAAAATTAATAGTAATTATATTTAAAAACTAACTAATAATCTAGTATACTACCACCGGATCGGAACACGGTTACACTGAGAAAGATCCGGCAAGAAAACTCAGGTAACATGATGCTAAATTAAAGTTAATTTTGAGGGCGGCTTACTTTATGTTACTAAAAAGGTTTTAATTTATAAAATTATCTTTAGTTATTATTATTGTGGGTCAAATCTATACAATATGAGCTCACGGTGTCTTGCAGTCTTGTGGTGGTCTTTTTGGATTTCTTTTTAATAATATTTATAACAGGATCCCAGCTTGATGGTAACACCCAGCCATCCTCTCTATTGAAATTTAAATATGAAATAGCCTCGCGTACCATTCTAGGCAGGTATCGGTGTTCTTTTGCGAGGATTTGAGGTTTATCAAACCTGATGTTATGGTGGGCGCGGTCCTGACTATGTTCACAGACTGCAGACCTAGTGTCCCGGCGGTGCTTCACATCGGCTATGTGTTCTTTGATCCGAGTTCTTATGGATCTCTTTGTTGTCCAATGTAAGAGAGACCACAGTCACAGTCAAGTTTATATACTCCTGCATCTTAGTCCACCCGTGATCATGAACGCTGTAAAGTGTTCGAAACGTCGGGTAATCAAAAATCAAATACAAACGCGATAAAATCCGTAAAGTAGTTTTATTTAAAAGTTATGTTTATGTTGAATGATTTTACTTTTCTTGCAAGTAATTAATATTCTATCAAGATGTGGGTCAAAAATTAATTACCAAATCTTTAGTGTTTAAAATAAAACATGTGTAACACTTATGATATGTTACGCGTAATAATTTGGTACTCTCCTGCATGATTCTTGTATTGCGAAAGGGTATCCCGCCGGGCTGGCCACGGAAATTAAGGATTCGGTACCAATGACGAAGGGGAGGGAATTTGGCGGGTTATAGGGTCACGTGTCGTCTTGGCATCCCGGACGGAACAGACGGCGTGCGTCCGCACCATAGCCTGTCAAAAAAAGGGTACAGCTAGGTCATGGCTTATCATAAAATGGATCTCGGGCTCCCATTTCTCACGCTTACCGAACGAAGCACAGCAGAAAATCGATATGCCCCAGACGTCGATTTTCTGCTAGAGTCTGATAGTATTCCTTACGAGCTGGTTTATTTGTTTTCGTAGGTAGAAAAATATCAGGAGAGACGCAAAACCTTAATAATCCGTCAAATAGTGTTGGGGTTGGGAATAATGTTGGGGTTTCTCACCTTGCTTTCCCCGGGCGGGTGTAGTATACCAACACGTCTGTCCAGCGCGGCTTAGTAGGTTAGTTTCCCTACCGTTGTGAAGGAGGTCCGAATCCAACAGTGACTTTCTGTGGGCTGAAATGAGATTATAATTTTATATATTTTTTTTCCACCGTAGTAAACTTGATAACTACTAGACCTATCGGCATGGGACCATGAGGAATTATTTATAGATGGAGTTAATCATTTTTTTTTCCTTTGGTCGCGGGTGGACGGACCGGGGATTAGGCCGCCACCCGCAGCGAGATCGACCGCGTGAGTACCCGAAAAGGAGGAGGAGGGTACCCGAAAATGTAAGCCGCCAGGCCGGTCACGGATGTCAAGGAATCAATACCTTTTATCGGCCCAATGGCGATAGCGTGACAGTAGCTTATGGGGTCGCACGCCACTCATCCGTCGCCCGGGCAAGGTTGGGCGGGTTGTGCCCAGATCACAAAAAACAGTAGCGTGCTCAAGGAGCGCAGGTAATAGGCGCAGGCGTGGTAATAGGCTTCAAGCTACCCTTTTGTCGTCTGGGACTGCTGTACAGAAGGACTATAGCCTGTAAATAAAAAATAAACTAATAAAGCCTGCCCGAAAGGCCAATATCTTGAAGTTAATGATATACATCTCGGTCAAGATTAGTCCGACGATTGATTATTATAACGAAAGTAGGTTCTCAAACCTTTTGTATTTTACTATTGGGTTGTTTATTATAGTAAATTACAATCCATAGTTACATAGAATTATATAATCCATAAACTAACTCCATGGTAAGAACAGCTACAGCCTTATTATCTAGATATATGATATTTGCGTTAGATACCGGAGATACGGCCCGCCTAAGCGCAAAGCGTCTAAAGTGCCCTAAACAGTTAAAATCTGCGCCGCGAGCACTGCGCACGCGCCGAGCGTCGCGATAACGACCGTTAACAAAAAAAAACCGAACACGGAATTCTGTTCAAATTTTTGAATATCGAATCGGTATAGTGATGTTCTTATTTTGAATTTAAATCGATATAATTCTAGTGTGTGCTGTGATATTAAAGTGTTTATGGATCGATGCAAATCGGCGTGAAAAATTGATCTTTACATTTTCCCGTGACAGAGTTGTCAGCATGAGGGATGTCACGGCGACAGCTTCGCGCTCGCGTTACACAAACGCGTTTTGACATTGTAATTTAATGCATTCAAGTCTTGGTTAATTGATTAGGTAATGGACAGGTTCGGCTGGATGCTGCGTAACGTCCAATATGTTTGAAATTGCTATAGTCACTTACCTATTTGTAATAACGATCATTACAATAATTGTAGTATAATAAATGTGTTTTTATTGATTTATTAACAGCTAATAAGACTCTTAAACTTTTAATGGGTTGTTATATTAAATGTTGGTTAAAATAACCGACACTTTTTTATTTGGTTATCAGATAAGTGCGTAGACATTTTTGTAAGCAATCCGTCTGGTCAGCGTTATATAGACGGCCAATTTCTACTCACCAAGTGGAAGGTTCTCTTGTATTAATGAGAGATATCATCATCGTCATTCTTGCTTTTTATCTCAGTTTATTTTGATGTTGGGAGAGCATTCCTTCAACCTCTAAAACAGAAAAAGAACTAAATAAGCTGCATACGGTTTCGATAGGTTTTGCGTATAACGTGCTATTGATGTCCTCCATCGAGGATGTATTATTTGGCCACACTGCACGAGGTGGAATTGGCCTAGGTCGATGTAACTCTTAGTTGACTTTTGGCAAAAGCTTGACGAGCTGGTAGAAAATTATCAGCAATGTGGCTCTTCCACTTTGGGTATTTAAGAAGCTACCATATATTTGTCCGTGTCAGTCCGTATCCATGTGGTGACGGAGTAGGAATACAATTTAAAAGGGCATCTCTTTTTGTCCGTGGGTGTCGTAAGAGACGACTGAGAGATATGATATGCATATCTATCTATGCAAGAGAACGAAAATTCGAAATAAATCCTTATATCAACCCGTCTGATCAGACGCATGGTATTGTAAGTAATTTTTTTTTATTGCAAACGGTGGCAAACGAGCAAACAGTACACCTGATGGTAAGTGTTGCTGCCGCTCATGGACCTTTACAAGGCCGTTGCCTACCGTGAAGAAAGTGAAGGGAGTGTGAATGCGTGCATTGAGGCTCGGTGATACCAAAGGCACCACCAAAACCCTTCACACGCAAACACCCTCAGAAAGTTGGGCTTCCGGCTCTCTCGCTCACCGAACGAAGCGCAGTAACAAATTGCTACTACTCAGAGGTCGATTTTCTGCGAGATTGTGGTACTACCCCGGACGGACTGGCCCGCGGCTGTAGACAGATAAGTGTCGACAGTGTGGTCCTACCACTCTTAAATTGCCTTCTCATTGTGGAGGAGGCTCAAGCCCATCAGTGGTACGTATATGAGCTGTAGTGATGATGATATATTTGCATTTCTCCGTCACCATACGGATTAGTTACTATCAGACACAAACGGTTAAATAGCATAGTCCTGTGTATCCATTTCCAGATTTCACCAAATTGTATCTTCAACTATCTTACCAATAAACTGTCGGTATATAACTAAAACGGTCAAGATTAAACTGCTGATTAAAATTAAATGCTCGTTTACCCAATAATCGATAGGAAATAGCTTTTTAAAACATGATTAACGTACACACCAGGCGGCAGAATCTTATAAATACGGAAGTGATTTATTGATTGAATGTCTTGTTGAATGTATAGTTTTAAATTTAAATGGTTGTGTGTATTTGCATTTGGAATGTTTTTTTGACAAATTTTAGTGAGGTGCCACATATAATTTGGTCAATTTCGATAAATTGTCGAAGAAAACTAGTAATTTAGAAAAAAAATAATTTATGAAAAAAAAATTGTAGATCAATGGAGAAAGTAGACGTATGTTCAAAGAGTCCTATACTAACCTTCTACAGTCACCAAGCTCGCGTGAGTATCAGGGAGCTGTCTCGCTAATAACAAAGACGATTGTAGTTACTTACCGATATATCAGCAAATAGTAAAAATGAAGTTTCAAATTTCAAATGTCGCCTTAATTCAGCGCATTCTTTTTTGACTTTATTCTGTTACTACCTTTTTTTTGTTACAGTAATTAAAAAAAAATTACTTTTTAAGTGAAATTCTTATCATACAAATTGATTACGAGAACTAGATCTCGTAATAGAATTGGCTTTCGAACTTTTCAGAAGCGGGATTAGTTCGTTCTCGATTCATTCTGGTAAGGAACTATCTATTTGTGAGAAAATTCGGCTTGACGCTTTTTTCAAACGGTGGCAAAGATCGGTTTATGATACCACGTTTGGCGTAATCGAGTCTGGGTTGATATAGTATCGAGTTTTCATTTCTTATAGTGATGATATTTGTCTACATTTCGAATGGCTAATTTTACCAATAATTCCTGAATTTTCACGGCAAGGTCATTTCAGTGTTACGAGTCAAATGTTAGGTGTTACTTAAAACTTAAATTGTATTAAAATTTCTATTAACCTAAAAAATAATGTCAGTGTTACGTATCCTTTATATTTCTTTGGGTAAGGTATCTAAGATTTAGGGGTTGTCGGTGGAAGCTAGCATTAGTCACGTCCTATACACACAAATATCAGTATCATGCAACAATATGTTACTTCCATTGACTATACAAAAATTTATCAAAATGTACTGTAAGGTTCTTGCGTATGAAGTCAGAAATTAACAGGCAGTCGTAACGTGATTGGAATTTTATGGGTAGATGACAGCTTTTTTTTTCAATAAACTTTAATAGTTAATTCACACTTCCGGGTATCATACGAAAACTACATTAATTATGAGAACTTGGCTTTTAAAATAATAATTAACTTAATTTCACTTCGGAGAAGAAAAACTATATCGAAAACCCTATTACAAGCCGTATAACCGTGGTAGTGGGTCAATTTCCTTCTGACTGTGTTCTGAGCTCCATAGCAGAAGTTAAATAGTCTGGGAGGTAGAAAAAAAATGGTATAACCAGGTTCTGTCCGCGGCTTTGTCTACGTAAAAAACTTACGTAACTTTCCTATGATGAAATCGACAGAAAATCGTAATCCATTCTACGGATTATGTTTGATTGATTAAAAAAAAGTGTCTATTTAAAGTTTTATGCGTGAAATAATAACAAATATAGATACAAATTTTCGCATTTATAATATTAGTAAGATTTTTATAGATAATATGCGCTAAAGATAAATGGCCCGTTTCTTATAAATTATTCCCCATTCACGAAGAATTCTGGACATTTTCTAAAACTGTACTAACTACCAACTTGACACATATTTATGTGAGGATGAAGCAAAAAGACAATTGATGAGACATCGGGGTGCTCAGATGTCTCGGTATGTAACTGCCCGGCTATAAAAGGGATAAGTAATTAGGGCTGTCACTTCATCCTACTTAGTATTATAGATGTGAAAGCGTGTGAAGATGTTTAGATGTTTATTACTCTATCACGAATAAACCGTTTTACAGATTTGGATAAAAATTGGCACGTAGATAGACCATTTCCTGGATTAACATATAAGGATACTTTTTATTCTGGTAATGTGTTCAACTTTACCTTTATTAATTTTTTTTCAAGCATTATCTGTTGAACGGATTTGTTTAAATTTTTATCTTAGCTCTTTTAACGTGAGAAAAGCCACGAGCAGAAGTAGTATTCAATAAAAAAATAATGTACATATCATATTGTCTCTCATGATTTAATGGCTAGTGTCGCAGTTGTGAAGTCACAGATTCGATTTATAGAATTCGACGAATTTTACTTTAAATTTTGTGTATCTCCGTAAGAACTAAGTGAGATTGAAACCTATGTGGCGAAGTATGTGTACAAATCTGCATACTTTTTCATAGGAGATTAGAATATAAAAAATATTCACTTACGCATTAAGACACTTTATAAGCTCTTCTTTGAGTTTTTATTATTTCTACTCTTATCGGGTTGTGGATTTCTGTCCTAATCCGTCTCGACAGTGCTACGAAGCGAAAGCCACTTAATCTCCGCAACTCAAAGAGATACTTTGGTATTAAATCAGTTATCACCAACTCTAGTATATTAACTGATGTTCTTGGGACTGGAACTGATTGATGAAATTATAACAGCCGGTACGGCCAGCTAAACGACTCTCAGAGGCACGGCTTTACATGCTAGAATATTGTTTGCGAATTATAAATATGCGAGTATTTTCACTATGTTTCCTTTACCGTTAAAGCAAACGATAATTAATAATTAAATATACAAGATTGCAAAAAGTCGTAGAGGGCGCGCCTTGTGATCGAACCAGACACCTTTTACGTTGCCCGGCTGTTATTCTGCCGCTTGAATATCGCTGCTTTGTAAATGAATTATGAATTATAAATATCGTGAATGGAGGCGGATTAAAATTGATCACAGCATGATAATTCTTCGAAGAGCGAATATAATTTTAAACATTTTTCAATAAAGTAAAAGTAAGCAAAAGGTGAAGAGATAATTTTGAAATTTATAGTTATTCGATTTTAAGCTAATCTTTTCATGAACACTAGGTATAAATAGTAAAATGATATAATAATTCAGATTATAAACTAATGTTTACTTTAAATCGCCTCTCTGGTCTAATAGCACAACGATGCAATAATAAGGTCCTGGGTTAAAATCCTGGATCGGATAAAAAAGTTACGACTTTCGCAGGCAATTCTTAGCAGCCAGTTGGCACTGCGCCTGCTTAGTAGCGGATCAGGACTACATATTACGTGGGACTAAGGATTTATAATGCAATATCTATAAAAAAATGTATTTTTCGTTCATTTTACATTCATTTTACATTCATTTGACTACTCAATAATTATGAAGTCTTGCCTATATATTGTCGAAAGTAAAAAAAATATAGAATACTATTCGTGTTAGCTCGTATAAGTCTAGGCTCGAGTCTCCTCCACAATTGGAAGGATATTAACCTACTATACCGTGCTGGTCAGAAATGTTGGCACAGAGTTTTATTTCGAGTGTTCCTTCTATTGCATAGATGTTATATGCTTTTTATATCCCTTAGTAGTTTTACAATATCCGCGGCCAAGATACGGAGTGGTGAATTGTATTCTTACTCCGTCACCACACGGAAAATTTTACTATTCACGCAAACAACAGACCGCAGCATCACTTGCAGACGGAAAGAAAAATTTATATGCTTTCAAAATTTCTATACCGTTAAGACTACATTAATAACTACATTACTAACAACACACATTTTAATGTGTGTTAGTAATGTTTGAAATGAAATTATTTTCCAAAAGCTAAACATGTCCTCCATGGGATTGAACTCGTTATACTTCAGGTATTCAACAGTCTATTGTAGCGTAGCTGTTACTAATATAATGCAATTTCTATTTACAACATGCAAATATCCAAACCTACACATTCAATATTGCCTTTTAAAAATCACAAGTGTGCTGTGGGCATAAGAAGTGGTATATTGATCGAGAATTTCGCCCACTAACGTATCGTTAACCAGCACCCTCAATTGACCTTTTCTTTCTGAGAAAAATATCTATTTAATATGTATTTATATATATTTCGTTGCTTTGAATTAAGATTTACATTTCAATGAGATGTTTTCTTTAAAATAAAAAATTGAAATAAAATGTACCTACTTCAAGTTAAATAAATACGGAATATAATAAATCCAAATACTTGCCTTCATGATACAAGTTTTCTATTTTGGTATTCCTGCGGGGTTCAGAGATAAACTTAGAATATTACTTTAATACAAAAATTGAAAGTTTAATAAGTTTAACGAATTAGTATTGGATTAAAAATATTAATCGGTAGTTTTTGAATTTATGGTATTTTGCTCATATTTATAATCAATTTGATATATAAATAATGAAATATCGAAGCCTGAAATTAATTAATAGTATAGATTGTTATTTTTTGACATGCACAATAATTCGATTTGATATTAATATTAAATTGACAAAAGCGAAAGCAAAGAAACTTAATATTCTAAATATGTATCTAATAGTGCTAACTGATTTATCTTCGCATAGTCTCTAGAATCAATTATACATCCTTACTAATATTATAAATGCGAAAGTAAGGATGTTTGTTTGTTACGCTTTCACGCTTAAACCACTGAACCGATTTCAAAAATTCTTTCACCAATGGAAAGCTATAATATCAGGGAGTAACATAGGCTATATTTTATCTCAGTATTCCCACGGGAACGGGAACTACGCCGCGGGTAAGGAGACTGAAACCGAAGCGAAGCGGGGGCGGGTTGCTAGTATTTTCATAAAATCAGAATGCTTTCTCAAGTTTGACCAAGCATAATTTGTTATTATTACAATTTTTATTAAAATCGATAAATTAAAGTTACAGAGATTAGTTTAATTAATTATTGTAATGTAAATTTCTTATAACTTCCGTGTGGTGACGAAGTAATAATTCAATTCACCACCTGTGGGTATCGTAAAAGACGACTAAGGGATTACAATATACCAATAACATCTATTACAATATGAAAGACAAGGAAAACTCGAAATAAAACCCTATGCTAACCCGCCTGACTAGCGTGGTAGGTCAATTACTCTCTGTTTGTAGAGGAGGGTCTAGCCCAGCAATGGGACGTATATGATCCCTGAGGAGGAAAAATTACTGTAAAGTCGCAATGAAAAAAAAACATTAATTCGTGTCAACCCTAATACGGGATTCAACAGTAGCCAGTTAGATTATTTTAGTACTTTGTAGACGTTGCAGGGAAGACGCGTTCCGAAGGAAATGTTTCTCTCTATTACATTATTTTTATATCAAATTTGTGAGTTTTTTGAACTAATAAGGATGCTTCACGTGCTTTAGATAAAAGTTCTTCCTGCAAAGGATTATACTATAATTTCAATCTGTGACGACTGACTGATCGTTTGTGGCTCCAGTAGTAGTCACTGTAGTCCACTCGCGTAGCACAGGTAAATGCTATAGCAAGCATTGGATTCTGGTAAGGAAAATAAATTTCCAAATAACTAAAATTTATAGTACATAACTACATACAATAAAACACTATAACAATTACAACTCTTGAATTTTAAAAGCTTTACAAATGTTACAGTAGTAGTTCCGTGACGAATATGACTGCAGAGATGGCGTAGTGGTTAAGATACCGACCTGCCGTGCCAGTGTCGCGGGTTCGAATCCCACGCAGGACAATACTTTGTGCGATCCACAAATTGTTATATAAATCATTGCGATGTTATAATAGCAAATTATAGGAGCTTAGAACTACAAACTATATCTGAATCTTAATATATTTTGATTATGTTGGGAAATGTGTTGAGATGTGTAAAGAGAATGGTTAAAATAAGGAAGAAACGCACAAGAGAAAGTTAAAGAGTGCCTTACGTGATATGGACATGTGATGAGACGGGATGAATGTAACATTGTGAGAAAAGTTTTAAATATGAAGGTTTTGGAGGTAAGGGAATTGGTACCAAAGAATAAATGATTGATCTACGTGAAGCATGAAATGGACAGAAAGGAAGCGAAAGCAGACGCGATATCTGATAGAATTGTATGGAAGAAGAGTACATAACGTGATGATGATAATGTGTTGAGTAATAGTTTGTACACAGTTTAGGTCTGAAAAATTTCCAAATCTCGATTATTTCGCGAATTAGGGACCCTCGTATTCGGGTGTCCAAGACCGCCTCTCACTTAGTCCACCACTGCATTATTGTAAACAATACAGTCGTACTTTTTCAATTGCCAACGTCAAGCATCTACGATAACTATTTGGTCTCGATAAAAAATTAAACGCTTTATTTTTTAACATCAAAGATTATACGATTTGGAAAGCACTTTTGAAGATCGCAGAGTCTGGACGGGAAATCGTAGATCACAAGTCTTCTAATATATGACATCCCTAATGTGGATTAATTGATGATTTCATCTAAATTTAACGTCTTTAATATTAAGTCATTTTAGGGCAGATTTTCAAACATAGGATTTTACATGACATTTATTTTTATTTTCATCTTGGTTCATACACTTCCTACTGTTGGGTTCGAGCCTGCTTCACAATAGGACGAAAATTGATCAGACTATACCATGCTGGTCAGACAGGTTGGTATAGGATTTTGTTCAGTGTTTTCTTTATCTTGCATGTGTGTGTTATAAGCGTATTATACTCGTATACCTTAGTCGTCTTTTACGATATCCACGGGCAAGATAATATAAATATAATCTTTCCAACTCCTCCTGTTTTTCTTTTCTAATTAAATTTGTTGCGGGTCCCAAGACAATTAAAAGCGATTCCCGGGACTTCCTGAGGGTCAAACCTCAGTGTCTTATACGGAGACCATTGTGGATCCTGGCTTACAGTGGTGGGAATGTGTGGTGGGATTTTCAATCCACGGGCAAGATAAGGAGTGGTGAATTGTATTCTTATTCCATCACGACATGGAATGATTTTGTAATCCGACTATATAAAAACGCAAAACATTTTGGTGATCGCAATTGGTACTATACGTTGCGCAGGAGAATTCTGCTGACCATTTACCTGGTGATCGTACGTATTGCTTTTTACGACACCTATGGGACGTGAGGAATGGTACCACATAGTATTCTTACACACGGGATATCTAGGTGATCTGAATTAAACCCATGTCAAGGATTAGCGATAGACGGATGGTAATTATATTATGTTGAACTAGTTTGTATTCGTTCCACTGTTTGTCGCGAAGGGTCTCCTTAGTTGGAGGAAACTGACCTATTATATCAAACTGTTCAAACGTGTTGGTATAGGGTTTTATTTCGAGTTTTCTTTATCTTACTGTGATGTTATCGCTTATGTCCCTTACTTGTCCGCATGCGCAGAGCAGTGCTGTGAACTTGTTGCAATCATCGGTGCCCAACTGACGCTACCGAACATTGCTAGGGAGATGCTCCATAGTGTCAGGAAATGGGACGCCGTCACCATCTTTTGCAAGGCAGTCGTCTAACGGAAGAAGGCGCCGGGCGATGCAGGTGCGAGTACTTGCGCCTGATGCCGCCCTGGCCGAGGCCACGTGTGACTGGACCGGGAAATAGTCCGACACCCGCAAAGAGACTGACTCTCCCCCTCGGTCGCCGAAAGGATATCCCGTCGGGCTGGCTATGGACGACAAGGTACTTGGTTGTCGGCCAAGTACAAGGTGGTTGGTCGGCCCAACCAAAAAAAAAGTTCCTTAATCGTCTCCTACGATCATTCATGGGTAAAAAAAATGTATGGTGAATTGTATTCTTACTCCGTTACCAAAACGGAACAGTTCTTAAGAGCAATAAAAAAGACATATGTTACGATCTAAGTTACCAAACACGTTCACAATAAAAACAATATCACACTTGAATACTAATTACGTTAACACAAACATGTGATAGTAAAAGTTAGTAAAGATTGCTCACCATTATAAACACTTGAATGTTAGAAGTTACAACAATTTCACTGCACTCGAACGCTGCCCACGCGCCCATGTAACCACTAAACGACCCATCCACCTAAGATACCTGTTCCATTGTTCTTACTCCCATCACCACACAGACACGCAAAACCGTGCTGCATGATAATCAATGATTATAACGTGAGAACTCCCACATTGCCTTCAGTAACGGCCCAAGCCCTACAAGGGGTGTTCATGTGCCCTGTTTCTTAAATGTGAGTTGAGAGCCCTCTGCGCTCACCACGAGTTCGCGTTAGGATGAAACAGCTGCTTGAGGCTAACACCCCTATTTCAAAGAAAAAATGTGTATGTGTACTTAAGAATATACTTCTTATAGGTTACTTTTTTGGCATAACAAAATAAAAATCTTTCTATAAATTTTATTCTACGCGTTATCTTACGTTTGTAGAAAAAATGACACTAATAATTGCGAATCGGAATCGCGCACGAAGGGTTCCGTACCATTATCTATAAAAATTGCGTTTGTTGTATGCCCCCCTTAAATATTTATTTTATTTTGTTTTTGGTATTTGTTGTTATAGCGGCAACAGAAATACATTATATGTAAAAATTTCAACTGTCTAGATATCGCGGTTTTTGATATACAGCCTGGTGACAGACAGACGGACGGACAGACAGCGAAGTCTTAGTAATAGGGTCCCGTTTTTACCTTTTGGGTACTGAACTCTGATAATAATAGCAAAAAAGGTATTTAATACATTGAAAGTTTTATGTAGTTGACATTTGTGACGGTGTGCGAGCGCGTATCGTAAATGTTTACTCTCAACATTTTTCCCTAACGCGCCAGAAGAAGTAAAACTTCAACTACTACTGCATTATGTGCAGTCCTTAGTATTTGTGTTTTCACTAACGACACCTACATTTTAGATCATCCGCAGCCCACATACGTCCTAGGCTCGGGCCTCCTCCACAATGCGAAGGATTTAGGACCTATTATACCATGCTGGTCAGACATGTTGGTACCTATAGGGTTTCATTTCGTGATTTCCTTCTCTTGCACAAATGTTATATGCATATTATATTCCTCGGTCGTCTTTTATGTCATCCACGGGCAAGATAGGGAGTGGTGAATTGTATTCTTACTCCGTCACCACACGGCATTTTAGATAACAGCTAAGTATTCTATATGACAATATTGATCATTGATTGATGTTTTGCCGTTTAACATGTAACATTGAAGTAAATTTAGATTTCTTTGTTGAAAGGGTATAAACTGGGATAACTTATGTTGTGCTGTTGTGTATTTTTTTATATTTAAGAGACAACACCCTGCACTAAGGAAATACTCCTTGTATTGCGGGGGACTTTACAAACATATAATTGAACGGACACAAATTACATCCAGATTCAAGAAAACAATTTAAAGATCGCACAAAGTGGTGTCCTATATGGGTTTGAACCTGTGATACCGGTATGATAGGACGATATCTTTACTACTACGCCATCTGTGCAGTCTAAGTCTATAGTTTATATATCAATAATTTGTCAAGTAAAGTTTGGATAATACCCATTGTATTCTTAATCTGTTCACATAGAAATCATGACATCACAAGATAGATTAAACTCAATAAACATATCGCCAATACACAGCGTGCTATCCAAAAGCGACGTGCCTTTTATCGTAAAGAAATAAGTAGCTTTAAATTATTGTGATAGTCCCACGGATTTCAGTAGATAGTAAGCAGACAGAGGTTTCTGATACGAACATGGCGCAACATTGACATTTTGAAGTTATATGCGTATTAAATTGTAAATTTGTTGTTGATTATCGCATGCTTTAATAGTGAAAGAAAGCATCCTGAGCAAATCTGTATATCTAAAATTTCGGTAAATATATATATTTTTTAAATACCGCACCCAGCTCTAAGGAAATAATCATTGTTTTGCAGGGGACTTTACCAACATAATTCCTCATCATCATAGCAACCCACATATGTCCCACTGTTGGGCTCGGGCCTCATCCACAATGGGAGGGCATTTAACCTACTATACCGTGCTGGTCAGACATGTATAGGGTTTCATTTCGAGTTTTCCTTCTCTTGCACAGATTTTATGTGCTTATTATATCCCTCAGTCGTCTTTTACGACATCCACGGGTAAGATAGGGAGTGGTGAATGGTATTCTTAATCCGTCATCACACGGAAAAATGCAATTAATGAACATAAATTACATTTAGACTCAGAACAACAATTTGTGGATCGCACAAATCGGGATTAGAATCGTCGACACTGTAGGTCGGTATCTTAACCACTACGCTATTTGTGCAATCAATCTCTAGTATATGTGAAATTTCCTTTTATTTTTATTGTTGTTGATGTCAAACGAGTAAACACACACACACCCTGATGGTAAGTGATACTGCCGCTCATAAGACATTACAAGTGGGCTGCCTTCCGTGAAGAAAGTGAAACGAGTGTGAATGCGTGCAATGAGATTCGATGATACTAAGGGCATAACCCACTCAAACACCCTCAGAAAGTTGGGCTGCCGGCTCTCTGCTCACCCAACTAAATGTAGTAACGAATTGCTGCTAATCAGACGTTGATTGTATCATGCAAGTCATAAAAATCGGCTAAGGGAGAGTGGGCAGGGAAGTAGGCAATAACGTTTTACAACGCTTTCCTAGGAATCTTATATCACCAAACACGAGGGTGCCTGCCAAGCTTTGATTATACCCAATTTGTATGATGGATAGATAGACGCAGGGCGGATTAACCCTATTAGGGTCCCCAGGCAATGCAATTCTCGGGTCCATGGTTCAAGGTCCATAAACAGCAGTACCACTAGAGATGCTGTTTTCTCTTTTGCCACCAACAGCAATAAAAAAATTAAAATGTTATTGGAGTAGTATACAAATTGTCAAAAAAACATTCGATATAAAGTTTTTTCTTGGAGCATGCTTGAGGCCCCTAGTCGGTGCGGGGCTCCAAGACAGTTGCCTAGTCTGCCTTATGGATAATCCGGCCCTGGATAGACGGATAAATATAAATAACATTCAGCATAATCTCCGCGTTATTATTGCGTTTTATTTTGATAACATTTGCCTGACATTTGCGATACTTTACAACATTTACCTCTATGTGGCAGAAAAATTCGTAAAAGTAGTTTTATTTTATATGGACAACAGTCGCAATAAATATTAGGTACAATTTTAGTTGTTACAAAACATTTAAGTTGATAAAATTAAATAGATATATTTATTAAAATACTATTCGAACCATGTTTAACATAAATGAATTACCTCACATATGAGATTAATAATAAGCTTGGCCAATTAAGCGAGCGCCACCCAAACAAAATGTCTACCGGTAGGCGAACGACAATCAGGGTTGCCAAAATCAAAATTAAAATACTTTTATATAGTTAAATGCATGTATATTATTAAATTGATGTGTGTTCTTTGTTAGTTTTCAAAGAACAATTTTTATCTTTCCTTCTTTTGCTTCGGGGGTCGTACTTGGTGATCTACGTACCGAGAGTCTTGAATTCGTTTCCTTTTGTGCGTCTGCAAATTACTGTTTTAAGTTTGTAATTATTTTATAGTTTGTAATTATTATTGTCATCATCATCACAGCTCATATACGTCCCACTAATGGGCTGGAGCTTCCTTCAAAGAAATTGACCTACTAATTTACGCTGCTCAGGCGGGTTGGTATAAAGTTTTATTTTGCGTTTTCCTTCTCTTGCACAGTTGTTATATGCACAAGATGCACCTTGACTCTCCTTTAACAAGGGTGGTACACAGGGTGGTGAATTATATGCTTACTCCGTCACCACACGAAAATGATTATTGTGTTTGAATGTTATGATTATTATGTGTATCTATACCAATAAATAAAATTGGAGTGTCTGTTTGTAATGTCAAAATAATAGGCTGTTTTCACGCTCACATGGTTATTTGCACGACACCTATGCCTAAAATAGCTATTAAAAAATTTTTGTCTGTCTGTCTGTCCGTTTGTTCCGGGTAATCTTCAAAACAGCTGGACCGATTTCAAAAATTCTTTCACCAATGGAAAGCTATAATATCAGGGCATAAACTGGGCTATATTTTATCCCGGTATTCTCACGGGAATGGGAACTACGCGGGTAAAACGACTAAAATCGAAGCGAAGCGAGGGCGGGTTGCTAGTTTATTTATAAGTTTTGTTGTCCATTATTTATGTTTGTGAAGTACGCGTAGCGTATATCGAGATTTATTTGAGACGGATTTCTTCCCTGAATGTTTTTTATTGAAAATATTGAAAACAAAATTAAAATATTTAAAGTTATAGTAATTTACTGTAATAGAAAGACAATTTTGTCACAATTACCTATGGTAACGTTATGCTTAACTAGTGTGAAATAGCAAGGTTTTAATATGATACACCTTACAGTGGACAGTGATCCTCATATCCCGTATAATAAGACCTATCGCATAGGGTAAATAAAGGAATCGATTCGAATTAATGATGTACCTGTATTTCTTTCGTCGCATTTGGAAATTTTATCTACGGATTTAAATTAGTTTAACAAAACCTGGCAACCCTATTCGATATGATGTGATAAAATTGCACAAGTAATATAGTCAAATAACATTAATTTTAAATTATTATTCTGTATTGCTCTATTTTAATATCGTTCAGTTCTAATTGAGAATAGCTTTTGATAACAGTTTAAGACGAGATGTATATTAATTGTGAAACATTTTTAAAAGTATTTTCCAACCGTTTCAAGAGCTCATTAACGAGTTTAAATTAATAAAAAAGGCACATTATTATGATTATAACAGAATGTTGTCTCAATTCGTTTCTTTTGAATCAGCTGCGGCGTGGTCTTGAATTATAATAGTATAAACGCATATACACGCAAAATAAAAAAAAAAAACTAAAGCCAAAACAGGCTTTTGTTGAAATATATAGGTATAAAGTCCACTTAAATAAAAATAAAGACATAAATATCTTTAGTCGATTAGCTTGTCGACGTTCTTGATTAGATTTAGAGGACGTTTATTATTTATTAGTGATTGGACTCATCATGAGTGCATGATGAGTGCAATTCCCTGTTCTCGTGGGTCTCCCTTAGACAATTTTTACAACCGTTACATTATGTTTTAATAATAATGCTAAAATCTTCAACTTTTCCTTGTGGTGACCGAGTAAGAATACAATCCATCGCCTCATCTTGTCCGTGGGTGTCGTAAAAGACAACTTAGGGATATAATGTACATACAACATCTACGCAAGAGAAGGAAACATACCAACCCTCTAGGGTTACATTTCGAGGTTGGTATACCAATCCGTCTTTCCAGTAAGCTATTTTCTCTCCTGTTTTGGTTTAGGTTCGAGTCATTGTCTTTGTTTCTTTCTTCATTGTGGTCTCCTTGAGCATGCATCTTCTGTTTGAATTTGGTTTTAGACCAGATCAGATTGGTAAATTTAACAAATGCTATATAAGTCCCTGACATCTTCGTACACAACGGAGAGTTAATAATAAATTAACTTACTACTTAACGCATGGCGTAGATTTGAACTTTTGTCTTATACGTGGTTGTTTTATTGGTTTTCATCTTGTTGCTGTATAAAAAGAACATGCACTAGACCAGCTATACTCTAAGTGTGTTCCGCGGAACCCTAGGGTTCCGTGATACCTCTGTCGGGGTTCCGCAAGAATTTAGAAATAAAAAAATCAAAACACCTCTCTCTGGTCGCTCCGCGGCTGTGCGGACTCCGCGGCCGCGCGGAGACAAAA
Source organism: Lymantria dispar (assembly GCA_032191425.1). Lineage (NCBI taxonomy): Eukaryota > Metazoa > Arthropoda > Insecta > Lepidoptera > Erebidae > Lymantria > Lymantria dispar. Next base: position 8,087,975 of record CM063460.1, on the reverse strand, counting down.
CGCTATGAATGTTATTTATTTATTTATTTGTATTTGTATAAGCTTGTGTTACATTAGCTGGTACAATATCTCATAAGTTTGGTCTCAACAATTTTATACTTGTACAACGCGTTCGCTCTAAGTTTGCCGGTCTGTGGAATGCGCGTACCCTCCCCCACGTGACAACAAAACTTATAATGTGTCATAGTTTTACCCAAATATCTAACGTACACAATTTTTATTGTTACAATTAAATAAAAAATTTCGAACGTCATACACTCATACCTATCGCCAGCGGCAAACTTAAAACGAGCGGGTAGTATACTTGTAAGCGCTCAGTCTCTTTGATAAAAGCCGCCTCTGAATTAGACGCTATAGTTGTCAACTAGCGACTTTCGTCTCTAACTTCAAAGGATAAAGTCGATATTGTTTACAACGCTATTTTTAAATTTCTGTTTTTATTTTTGCTTTTTGTTTATCAAAGGTGCCGACTCGAGTATTTTCGAGAATATTTGAGATCGAGTCTAGGACTAAGTATAAAAGCGGCGATCGCGCGTTGGCGTCGTCAGTTGATGATTAGCGTTCGGAGCGATAAGTTACTACCTACTTACAAGCTCGCTAGCGAGAAACTAGTGTTCATTGTTTTACTGCCTGCTGTATTCTGTTGTCTCAGTTTTATACATTTCTTCCCTGTAGGTTCTAAATTTAGTCTCTTATACGCAGTAACGATTGTGCATTATTTAAACCCCACTATCCTGACTTGTAACATTATAAATAAAGAAGAATGGAACGTTGGCTTAAAGGTGTTAAACGTGTTCCAACAACATCTTCTAATGACGCTGAATGTTCAAAAGCAATGCGCGCGGAGAATTTAGGAATCACCGATCCAGAAGATGATGCCACGAGTGCCACGACGTCAAGCTCGACGGTTTCAAAGACGAAAAAAAGGAAGTATGATGAATCTTATATCAGTTTCGGATTTGTTGATTCCAACGGCTCACCTCTCTGCATGCTCTGTAGTAAACTGCTTCCTAATAGTTCCATGGCACCTGCCAAATTGCGTCGACATTTAGAAACCGTACACCCCGAGACTAAAGACAAGAATAAAGAATTTTTTGTTCGCAAAAAAGATCAGTTATTAGAAAGTCAAAAAAATATGATGCATGTAACACAAACTACCAACGAAAAGGCCACGGAGGCATCATACTTAGTTAGCTATCGCATTGCACAAGCAGGTGAAAGCGCACACTATCGCTGAGAAATTAATAAAACCATGTGTATTAGACATAACAAAATGTATGCTTGATGAAAAATCTGCAAAGCATCTTTCTACTGTTCCGCTATCAAACGATACTGTTTCACGACGAATCCATGATCTGGCAAGCTACGTCAAACAAGAACTAGTTACACGTCTACAAAATACACGATTCGCTTTGCAAATGGACGAGTCGACTACATCAGTCGCTGGTTTGGCTATCCTGCTGCTTATTGTGAGATATCCATATAAAAGTTCTTTTGAAGAAGACATGCTTATGTGTTCATCGCTGCTTACAAACACTACCGGGGAAGAAATTTTTAATAAAATAAATATATTTTTTGAAGAACATAATCTCAGTTGGAACAATTGCATTGACATTTGTACAGATGGGGCCAAGGCGATGACAGGTAAAACAGCAGGAGCAGTGTCACGAATGAAAAATAAAGCGCCTAATTGTAGTTCCAGTCATTGTATTCTGCATAGACAAGCACTTGCGATGAAGCAAATGCCGTCTAATCTAAAATTAGTTATGGATGAAGCGGTAAAAATAATTAACTTTATCAAATCACGACCACTACAATCCCGATTGTTCTCATTATTGTGTGAAGATTATGGCAGCAAACATAAAACACTGCTGCTCCATACAGAAGTGCGATGGCTGTCTCGGGGAAAAACTTTAACAAGGCTATTTGAACTTAGAGCCGAGTTACAAATGTTTCTTTCAGCAGATACTTCTTTTAATTTGAAGGACCGTTTGTATGATAAAACTTGGTTGTTCCGATTGTCTTTTATGGCGGATATCTTTCAAAAACTTAACGAATTAAATTTATCGTTGCAAGGTAAACAGACAACAGTGTTTCAGGCCTATAATAAAATAACTGCTTTTAAAAGAAAATTAGATTTTTGGATCATTTGCATTGGTAAGAAAGAAATAGAAAGTTTTACGTTACTCAGTGAGTTTGTTAGCGAAAACGACTCAGAAATGTTTGAAGATAAATGTGTTTGAAGAATTGGTCCAATATCTCAGTTCGATGCGCGCATCTTTTGAAAAGTATTTTCCCGAAGAACACAATACAAAAATTAAAGTGAACTCCTGGATTCATAATCCTTTTTTACCCAACTTGGAAAAGCCTGAAAACATGTCAAATGAGATATATGAATCTCTTTTAGAAATGTCATCAGACACAAGTATGGAGTCATTGTTCAAAACGACGCCTCTTAATGATTTTTGGTGCAGAATCCAAGATGAATATGCAATGCTTGGCCAAATGGCTCTGGATATTCTTCTCCCGTTCCCAACTACATATTTGTGCGAAACAGGATTCTCTACCTACGCAGCCACGAAAACAAAATATCGCAATAGACTGGACGCCGAAGCTGATATGAGACTCCAACTTTCTTCCATCAAACCTGATATCAAGCAATTGATGAAAAATAAAAAACAGTTTCATACCTCCCACTAGTTAGATTTTTTCTTTTTTAATGTTTTCTATTATTGTCCTTACCAAGTGGTGAAGTAAATAATAATTAGTAACTGATACATTGTACTTTTATTATGCTGATTAATATAGAATACACTTATAAAAATAATTGTTTTATTGTAGGGTTCCATCAAGTATTTTGCTTCCCAAAAGGGTTCCGTCATTTAAAAAGTTTGAGAACCACTGCACTAGACTATTGTTGCTTTCAACGCTGAGAGTGGAGTCTGGGAAGAAGCCTATACTGAATCAATCCGACACTGCGCCTGTTGTTACCTCTGTGGTGAGAGCGGACTGCCGGGGCGTCGACAGCGAAGTTACCGAAATACCCTTTCGGTAACCCGCAGGACCAGTCATGGACTTGAAGAATTCGGTACTAGTAGTTAGCCCAATGGCGATGGGGAGGGAATACGGAGGGTCATAGGGAAGGAACAGACGGTGACCATAGCTTACCAAAAAAATTAAATGGCACCAGTGGGGTGAAGTTGCACGCTTGGCCGTTAATAAAAAAGTTAAGATTATTTACGTTTATATTAATATTCATAAAATTAATATTCTTAAAATCTTATCCAATACCTACATGTATTGTTTAATAACTATCATACTTTAATCAATGTAAAATCAGTTTTAATTTTGTTAAATGATTTAGTCATCATCATCTCAGCTCATATATGTTCCACTGCTGGGTTCGAGCCTCCTCCACAATACGAGATAAATTGACCTTACTATACAATGCTGGTCAGACAGGTTGGTTTAGAGCTTTATTTCGAGCTATCCTCTTGCATAGATGTTATATGCGTATTATATCCCTTAGTCGATAGATTATTGAGTATTCTTACTCCGTCACCACACGGAAAAAAGTATTAGTAAGTTCTAGAAATACTTAACTGAGCCTAAAGATATTTTGTAAACGTTTACATAATTTATCTCAACATGCATTGAAATACACAACAATTAAACGGTCACGGTTATTATCAAATGTGTAGTGAAATCTACGGAGACATGTCAACTCAAACGAACCGTGGGTTGAGGACAGTTGACGTTACAAATTGTTGTCATGTTAAGCGAAAGTATGGGAAAAGCAGAGGCGGACTCTGTTTTCACTAGCTAAAGTATAAAAAATGAAATTTAATAATTGATTATCATATTGCTTCAACGGCGTAGGAAAATGTGACGGTATAATTCGTTTTAGAGAATTTTTTAACTTCGATAACTAGGTATTTATTATCATTTCAGCTCATATACGTCCCACTGCTGGGCTTGAGCCTCCACCATAATAGAAGTAATATTGACCTCTACCGCGCTGGTGAAACGGGTTGGTATAGGGTTTTATTTCGATTTTTCTTCTCATTCATAAATGCTATATGCATATTGCATCCCTTAGTATGATCCCTTTTATGACGGGTAAGAGAGGGGGTGGTGAATTATATCCTTACTCTGTCACTACACGGTAATTTCTTATTACGCCAGTGTTATTATAATGGCGTAAGAAATAGGACAACGAAATTATATTCTATTGAATATAATTTCTTTTTCCTATTTCTCCTCTCTCTCGGTTTTTATATGTCTGCTATTGAGCCCGAGGCTCCACTAGATAAGATCAATTAGCCTGCTTTCCCACTCTAGCTCCGGTATGAATTGGCATAGAACATTTCCAGCTCTGCCAATCACTACTTATAACTGATTATAACCCTTAATCGATTTTAAGGACACCCATTGGATAGGAGGGTATAGTAACTATTCTATTTTCTTATCGTCACCTAACGGAATATCTTCTTCGTAATTCCATTAATTTGATCACCTAACCAATTATTTTAGCTATACCCTAAGTTATTCACTCATTGTGATGGGCAGTATAAATAAAAATAAAACGACGAAACAAAATTGAAATAAAAAAGTATCATTATACTATTGATTAAATTTTCATCATATAATTACTAATTAGTTCCTATTAGTTGTAATTGCGTAGAGCCTGCACCTAAATGAATCTATATTGAGTGTTGTACAAGGGAAAGTGTGGGCAGTGTATGGGCGGCTTAGTTTTCACTGGTAAGGATAGGTCGTATCTACAGCGGTTATTTTATACGCTTAATATATATATATATATATATATGAGTTTGGATGTTAACGTGAATTTTATTATGGTCGTAAAAATATTTTTTGTTTTGAATATTTGCCATAGCAAGTCTTCTATTCATACCCTGCCTGCAAATAATATCACCAAGGCAGAGCTGTGTGTGTTTGAACTGAACTAGAATAATCAAGAAAAATATCATGATTTTATAATATATACAGAGGTTTAAGAAATGAAATACCCCATATTGCTACTTATTTTTAGGAACAAATTAAATAGTAGGTACTTAGAATTTTATAACAGCGCGAGTATCTTGCACATATAAATCAATTGCCAATCATCAAATATGCTCTACATAATCTGTTTATGATATTTTTTTTAGATTTATATGCTTTTATACCTCTATGAAGAAATGAAAAATATTAAAATGATTCACATATAAAAACATCTTGGAATTTGACTTGAATATGATATACTCTATATAGTCTATATACATGAAATGAAAATGTAAAGATAGCATTTGCTTAACCAAATTTTTCAGATTTTTGACTGATGTGAATCACTCGAGATCAGGTGATAGATTCAAACTCATAAATTAAACAAACAAAAGATCGCTTAAAATTTACATATCCATTATTTTGTCTATATCTATCTACCAGTAAATAAAATTGGAGTGTCTCTTTGTAATGTCAAAATAATAGGCCTTTTTCCTGCTCACACGGTTATTAGCACTATACATATGCCTAAAATACACTTTATATTTTTTTGTCTGTCTGTCTGTTTGTTCCGGGTAATCTTCAAAACGGCTGGACCGATTTAAAAAATTCTTTCACCAATGGAAAGCTATAATAACAGGGAGTAAACTAGGTTATATTTTATCCCGGTATTCCCACGGGAACGGGCACTACGCAGGAAAGACTGAAACCGAAGCGAAGCGAGGGCAGGTTGCTAGTTGTATACTATAAATAAAGGTATAATCGCTGTCTGTGGTACTAAAGCCTCTTTTATAAAGAGCACCAATAAAACGCGGAGTTAACTATTATATTTCCGGCGTATCGACACTGCGTTTAGTCGCCGATCTCGCACTGATAAGTTGTAAACGTTCAATATACATTCAATAACATTTTTTATTGACTGCCTTTCATAAGTCTGCAGCTAATAAAGCCTTAACGAAGTTGCTTGTAGAGTTTTAATTGAGTTTTTAAATTGATTATATGACTAATTTGATTTTATGAGCTGAAATTAAAAAGAATAAATGTTTACAACACATTTTTTTAACTTCTTCACACTGCTTTTCAGTCTTATGGGACCTTCTTCTGAAAAAAAGGTATAATTGATCTAAATTTATTTATTCATTAATATTTTTATCGGGTCGACCACTGAAATCAAGGAACTCTGCACCGGTGATCGTCCCTACGACAAAGGCGACGTGCTATATGGGTGGGTTGCGAGTGTGCGTGCTTACACCCCTCTGTTGCCCCGGACGGAGGCGGGCAACGAGTGCGCCGACCGTAGCCAACCCCAAAAAAAATCTATACCAATAAATAAAATTGGAGTGTCTGTTTGTAATGTCAAAATAATAGGCTTTTTTCATGCTCACACGGTTATTTGCACGACACCTATGCCTAAAATAGCAATTAAAAAATTTTTTGTCTGTCTGTTTGTTTGTTCCGGGTAATCTTCAAAACGGCTGGACCGATTTCAAAAATTCTTTCACCAATGGAAAGCTATAATATCAGGGCGTAAACTAGGCTATATTTTATCCCGGTATTCCCACGGGAACAGGAACTACGCGGGTAAAACGACTATAACCTATAACCGAAGCGAAGCGAGGGCGGATTGCTAGTCATTAATATTTTTAGAAAATTACTTCTGCCATTTATTTTAGTGTAATTTTTTTTTGTTTTTAAACATTTTATAATAGAACAGTCCTGAGGGCTAGTGACAGAAGTGAAAACTTAAAACTATTCACAAATAGTTGTTGTTCTCAGGTATTCAATTAAATTTAATTTGTAATTGATTTATCTTGAATTAAACTTTTTACATTTATCTGGTTTTGACATCTATCAGCCTAGATATAGTAACATTGACATAGCTACAGATATAGCGTTTTCGTTAACACGTTATGTGACCATGTCAATAACGACTTATACAAATTTACCATCCATCCAAACTTGCCTACAGAAGTTTTCACTTCAAAAAAACGATTTTCGATTTGTAAAGTCTTTTACTTCCATACCTAAATATAAACTATATGAATGAACGACCTTCATCTGTAAGGAGTAAATGTCAGACGCCTTATTATCTTGACTCTGTTTATAAATGAGGTCCTGTCTCTGATGATTACATTGTTATTTAGCTGTACGGACATATAAATGCTTGTTTTGTCAATCAATATGACGAATGGGCTGCTTTCAGGCGAATCATATTTATTATGTTGGCCTTAATGAGGTCGATGTAGCAGGTATTGAAGGAACCACACCATAACAAGTCTACCTGACTCACATCATGTATCCTTTTTGTTTGTAGGTAAGGCATCGTGCGTACTGAATTATTTCCTGATTATGGATTTCTTTTCGCGCATTCTTCTTATCAATCATCTCAGCTCATATACGTCGCACTGCTGCGCTAGAGCCTTCTCCACAATGGGAGGGAACAATGACCTACTATACCACGCCGGACAGATCTGTTGGTGTACGGTTTTATTTTCAGTTTTCCTTCTCTTGTATAGATATTATGGGCATATATGCCTTAGTTGACTTTTACGACAATTTTTTTGCTGACTAATCTCACCACACATTCCCACCACTGTAACTCCTTTAAGCTAGGATCCAGAATGGTCTCCGTATAAGATACCGAGGTTTGACCCTCAGGAAGTCCCGGAAAACGCTTTTAATTGTCTTGGAACCCGCAACAAATTTAATTAGAAAGGAAAAACAGGAGGAGTTTGCAAGATTCCACTTACCTCCTATACAAAGCGACAGACATGAAGCAAAGTCGGTTAATAAGCCAGTAAATAAGGGGCCACGGGCTAGTTAGGGAACGGAATTGTATTCTTACTCCGTCATCATATGGATAATTCTTCTTCCCAATTTAATTGGCCTCTTGTGCAATGTTTACCGAAAGGTTTGATTTGATATTTGTTTTAAGTTTACTTCTCTTGGATTGGTTTGACTTATATTGTATTGTATTTTGACTTATATTACGGCACTAGGTTATAAAAATATATGAGAAATTACGCTTGAAAGTAATCACTTCGGATACATCATTGACTTTAAATGCAGATATTAAACTGCTCATATTATTATGAAACTCTTTAATTAAAATAGCGCTTGCTGTGCGTGAGGTCGAACACAGCTGGTCAATATGTTATTATGGTAATAGGTATTTAGGCTACATTAGATTTGTTAGTGGTAACAGAGTTCATTGAATTATTCAATGACGTGTCAGTTTGAAATCGTGAGCTGAACAATTTCAAATTGCATTAACGTGATCATTATGTAGTAGGGCTTATTGCGTTTTTCATTTATTGGACTTTTTTTATTATTTTCTTTTAAAAAGATCAAGGTGCATTAATGAAATATTCTTTGTATTGTGAGGGACTTTACAAACATATAATTAATGGATTCAAATTACACCCAGACTCGGAACAAAAATTTGTGGATCGACAAAGTATTGTTCTGATTGTGCATAAAATCGATGACATTTGGTACGGTAGGTTGTTCTTAACTACTACATCATCTGTGCAATCCACTTTTATTTATTGAACATGTACAGTTTCAATTGCATAGATCTTATTGTTTAGATCTAGGGGCACGGCAGTGCCTCCGCCAAGTTGAGCAAAAACGCAACACTGCCGTAACATACTTTTCTCGAAGCAATTCAAAGGCATTTTCAACCTCCTATAACTTCGTTGTGAATAATTTAATTTATATCTAAAAACTCTTAATTTCCTCACCGACTCACTGATGATCACCAAAATTCATAGGGTCCTTAGGTCCTAGAAAGCTGAAATTTGGTATGTGCTAGTGTTAGTAAAAAACATTATTGATTCAAAATCGATATTGGTTTTATATCGAGTGTTCTCTGCCATCGCTGTTTTAGGTTTTCGTCCCGCAATCGTCTCATACGCAAACTTATAAGGAAAGTTAACCGCATATTTTGTTATATTAGGATTAATTAAACACGTCTCACTGCTGAAATTGAACTACAATGGCACCCTGGTGAGCTATTGAATTTTATTTCGAATTATCTTCTTATAATGATGTTATCTTCTTGTGTGCTTTAGTCGTTTCTCACAATCATTCATGAGAAAGGAAGAGGTGATGAACATAGTATTTTTAGTCCGTCACCTTAGGGACCAATAGATTATCTAAAATCCAGCGATATATTAGGTAAGTTTTCGTAGTAAATTCATATTATTCTTGACCTTTATAGTTTATATAATCACATAAAATCCATTGCCAATGTTTTATTAACTGATGAAGTAGTTGTGCTGTAACCCATATGCAAATTATCACAGGTGTGTTGCTACGTATTTGCATATTTACCGCGAGACGAATTGTTTGCAAAGAGGTACGTTGTGTTGCATACATATACTGAGTTTCGTAACGGATACTGTACGATAGAATTTGAGATGTCTGGGTCGGAAACGTTTGGTCAATTAACATTTGTATTGGAATTTATTGTGCTTCCTCACTGTTTCCTTAACTTTTATATAAAACTGTTTTTCAAAATAGATTCCAAACACTTCAGCATTCAGTTTTCCCGTTAAGATGAACGCTGAAGTATTTGAAATGTCGGCAAAGTAATAATCAAATACAAACGCAATACAATTTGTTAAAATAAATTTATTTTACACATGTAATAGTCGCGTGAACACTAGAAATCAGATTTTTATATTTAAGGTAACGGGATAAGGATACGATCTGTTATTCACTGCTTTATTTTCGTACCTGAGTCATATATCATCTAAACTATTACCAGGAGAACGGACAGTACCAATCGACTGAGAAACTTATAATAACAACTTCGTTCTCCAATCTGCTTGTCATGCGTAGCGACTATAGCGTTACCTCCCCTTGGGGTGCCTTATGTCCAACAGCACAGCGGTGGGCTAATAGATGGGGAGATATATAGACGGCCTAAGAATGAAAACCTCAACATCATCCTGCTCTTATTTCAATTATTTTGGGAAGTAAGAGCACTTACTTGGTTCGCAGCGGCCTGACTGTGCCTCTGCTATTGCAAAGGTCCATGAGCGGCAGTATCTTTTATACAAACAGTTAATATATACATACATACGTTGAATGTCAAGCGTCAAATAAATTAGAAGGTAGCAGCCACTAATTTAACAGGAATCGATGAATACTAAAATTTCCGTCTCTGCAGTAGTGCTTTTATAATCATTACGTAGTCTTTTATCGAAGAAGTAAGCATTATTTTATTACACACATTATGTCAAACCACTTCTTGTCTGTAGATTATATCGATTTTTCTAGAAAAATCTATTGAACGCTTTTCAGCATTTCTGATATTCGAATTCCGGATCTCACGCTTACCATTGTACGCCAATAGACAATTGATACGGATAAAATATGTAAAATAAAAAAATTGATTAAATATTTAGGTTATATGCTTTTAAGATATTTATAGTGTTATAGTTTTAAAAGACCCATCCATCCATCAGCCTATAGACGTCCATTGTTGAACATAGGCATCCCCACCGGAATGCCCCTCGGAACGGTCCTGTGCCACTTGTGCATTCAACGGTTCCCTGTGACTTTTAAGATGCCATCAGTCCATCTAGTAGGAGGTCGTCTTACGCTGCGTCGTCTGATTCATGGTCGCCACTCGAGAACCTTTCTTCTCCAGCGGTTGTTGGTTCGACGAGCGATGTGGCTTTGCCTATTGTCATTTCAAGGTGCTAATTATGTGGGCTATGTCGGTTATATCCGTTCTTCTACGGATATTCGTATTTCGGCTTTTATCACAGAGAAATACCGATCATAGCCTAGCATATTTTAAAAGATACTATACATATAATATTCTTTCAAATACCCTTCAAACAAAATTTTACCTAATGATTTCTGATGTTTACGCGAGTATTAAATAGTCTGCCCGTGACCATGAACGCTGCTAAGTGTTCGAAACGTCGGGCAATCAAAAAGCAAATACAAACGCGATAAAATCCGTAAAGTAGTTTTATTTACAAAATTTTAGCTTTCATTTTAATTCTAATAATAAATATAAAACTTAAAACGGTTAATCGAGTTGGCTTATTTGAATGATGTTATTAGCCTAAGGAATGGATGAGACGCCATTTATTTTTACTTAAAGTGGAATGTAAATGTATTTATAGATTTCGGTCAGGATTCAAGATTGAATTTAAGTGTAAATGAATGCATTTATTTACTTTTTGTATTCCCGTATGGTGACGGAGTTAGAATACAATTTACCACACGTTCGGGTATCCCCGTGGGTGTCGAAAAATACGACTAAGAGATTAAATATTTGTAAAATCTATGCAAGAGAAGGCAAATTTGAAATGAAACCCTATGCCAACACGTCCCCCGAATCTTACCACCTCCTGCAGGCCAACCTCAACCACGCCGCCGAGGCACAGGACGTTTTCCTGCAAGCCATGGCGGAGTGGTTGATCGGTGCAGCCGTAGCCGCGGAGCCGTACGTGGTGCCTGACCGGCCCAATTGGCTGGGCAGCAGTGACGGCTCTGTGGCAATCGTCGCCTCCACGTCGTGGCATTCCCCGCCCTTGTTGCTCAAGGACAGGGGTGATGGGTATGTCGCGGCGGAATGGGGAGAGGTTACGCTATATGGTGTTTACTTCTCCCCTAACAGGAGCGCGACGGATTTCGGGGCCTTCCTCACCATCCTGGGGGCCTCGATACGGCGACTGGCACCGCGCCAAGTCTTCGTTCTGGGGGACTACAACGCCAAGTCCACGGCGTGGGGGTCCCCCAGGACGAATGACCGCGGGCGGGCGGTCGAAGAGTGGGCGGCGGCACTGGGCCTCTGTTTGCTGAACAGGGGCTCGGTGCAAACGTGCGTGCGGCAGCAGGGCGGGTCGATAGTGGACTTGTCGTTCGCTAGCCCTAATGTCGCAGCACGTGTGAGGAGCTGGTGCGTCCAGGAGGAGGTTGAGACCCTATCCGACCACCGATACATCCGGATAGAGGTCTCCCGGACCCTCCTGCAGCCCAGCAGGGGTCACACGGCGGACGGAGCTCCCGCGTTTCCGCGGTGGGCTGTGGGTCGATTGGATCGGGACCTGTTGGCCGAGGCAGCCATCGTTCAGTCATGGCTGTCCTCACCGCCCCAGGCGGACGGGGTGGATGCCGAGGCTGGCCGCATCCGCTGTGCGTTAACGCAGATCTGCGATGCGGCCATGCCCCGTGTGCGGCGCCTGCCCCCGAAGAGTGCGGTCCCCTGGTGGTCCCGAGAATTGGCGGACCTTCGGGCCGCGTGCATATGTGCCCGGAGGGCCTACACCCGCAGCCGAGCGCGTCACCGCGACGCTGAGCGGGAGGGCCAGCTGTACGAGGCTTACCGCAGTGCGCGGTCTGCCTTCAGGCTGGCCGTCCGTACCGCCAAGGACGTTAGTCGGCGGGAGATGCTGGACAGTCTCGAGCGTGACCCCTGGGGTCGCCCCTACCTCGCGGCGCTGAACAAGCTCCGCGGGCGGGGCCCCCCCCCTCACCGAGACTCTCCAGCCCAGCCTCCTCACCAGAGTTGTCGAGGACCTCTTTCCACGGCGGGCGGAGCACACGCCACCGGTCATGGCTTCGCTGGACAGCGACCGGAAGGCCGACGATGAAAGTGCTCCGCCCATCACGGAGCCGGAAATGGGGGCGGCGGTGGCGCGTATGCGAGTCAAATCCACCGCCCCCGGGCCCGACGGTATTCCGAACCGTGTGCTGGCCCTGGTCCTCGAACACCTGGGACCACGCCTCAGGGGACTGTTCGACGCTTGTTTGTCGTCCGGACAGTTCCCTGGGTGCTGGAAAGAGGGGAGGCTGGTTCTCCTGCCGAAGCCGGGACGGTCTCCCGAGTCGGCCTCGGCCTACAGGCCCATCGTGCTGCTCGATGATGCGGGCAAGCTGCTGGAGAGGGTGTTGGCTGCCCGCATCGAGCGGCACCTCGTCGGGGACGGGCCCGATTTGTCGGACGCCCAGTTTGGTTTTCGGAGAGGGCGTTCGACGATCGCGGCCCTGCTGCGCCTGAAGGCCGTGGTAGCGGAGGCCGTCACCGGCGGAGGAGTCCTGTTGGCGGTGTCCCTGGACATCGCCAACGCCTTCAACAGTCTGCCATTCAGCTGCATCAGGGAGGGGCTGAGGTATCACGGGGTGCCCGTGTACCTCAGGCGGCTGGTGGCGGACTACTTGGAGGGGTGCAGCGTCCTCTACGTTGACCGAGTAGGGGACGTTGTGCGAACGCCCATGACGTGCGGTGTCCCGCAGGGGTCGGTTCTGGGTCCGACCCTGTGGAACATCGGCTACGACTGGGCGTTGAGAGGAAGCCTCCCACCCGGGCTGGGCGTAATTTGCTACGCCGACGATACACTCGTCACAGCCCGGGGTGGGACGCTAGAGGAGGCGGCACGCCTGGCAACTCTCGGCACCGAGGAGATTGTCAGGCGGATCGAAGCGCTGGGGTTGAGGGTAGCCCTGGAAAAGACGGAGGCCCTTCTGTTCCATGGCCTCCGTACCGCCGGGCCTCCTGCCGGCGCTTCGATCACCGTGAAGTCGGTCACCATCAGCATCCAGGCCCACATGAAGTACTTGGGCCTGGTGCTCGACGGGCATTTTTGGTTCCGGGAGCATCTCCATCGACTAGTTCCCCGGCTTGTCGGCGCGGCGTCCGCCCTTTCGCGGCTGATGCCGAATGTGGGCGGACCCAGTGCTACGTGCCAACAGCTGTACGTGGGGGTGATCCGGTCGATGGCCCTGTACGGCGCACCGGTGTGGGCGGGGTCCCTGACCGTCCGTCTTAGGGCCCTCCTGTGGCGACCACAGAGGGTCATGGCGATCAGGGCCGTACGCGGTTACCGCACGGTGGCGACGGAGGCAGCGTGCCTCGTGGCCGGAACCCCCCCGTGGGACCTGGAGGCGGAGATGCTCGCCGACATTTATCGGCGGGTGTCGGAGAAGCGCGCCCGCGGCGGCATGGTCTCCATCACAGAGATCACCGCCTGGCGGGTCGACGCCCGCCGAGAAGTCATTGCCCGTTGGGCAGTCCGGCTGGAGAGTCCTCGGTATGGTGTTAGGACCGTCGAGGCCCTCCGGCCGGTGCTGATGGAGTGGTTGGAGCGGACGCACGGGGTGCTTTCCTTCCGACTGGTGCAGGTGCTGACGGGGCACGGTTGCTTCGGGAAGTACCTGCACAAGATTGTCAGGAGGGAGAGCACACCGTCCTGCCACCACTGCAGTTGCGACGAGGACACGGCGCAGCACACGCTCGAGGAGTGTGCTGCATGGGAGGAGGATCGCCGTGAACTCGTCGCAATTATCGGTGCCGACCTGGCGCTGCCGACCATCGCCAGGGAGATGCTCGTCAGCGTCAGGAACTGGGACGCGGTCGCCGCCTTCTGTGAGGCCGTTATCTCACGGAAGGAGGCGGCGGATCGTGTGCGAGTAGAGCCTCTATTCGGCGACACGTTCCGCCGCCGGCGACTCGGGCGGCGCAGGCGCGAGTATCTGCGCCTAATGCCGCCCTAGCCGAGGCCGCGGGTGATCGGACCGGGGAATCGTCCATCACCCGCAGAGAGGCTAACCGCGCGACGGCGACCGACGTCCCAGGTCGAGAGGTGAGGTTACCCGAAAGGGTATTCCGTCGGGCCGACCACTGACGACAAGTGACATCTGCCCCGGTGGTCGGCCCAACAACGAGGTGACGTGGGTACGGGTGGGCTATGGGCCCACGCGCCGTCCTTTCATCGCCCCGGACGGACAGGACCGCGCGTGCGCTTACCATAGCCCACCCAAAAAAAAAAAAAAAAAAAAAAAAAAAAAAAAAAAAAAAAAAAATGCCAACACGTCCCGACCACGGAGGATAAGGAACTCGGTACCGGTGGTCGGCCCAACAGTGAAGGAGAGGAGGTACGGTGGGTTATGGGGCCGTGCGCCGCCGCTTCGCCACCACGGATGAAGCTGGACGGCGCGGCGGCGGGAGCGCTGACAGTAGCACACTTAAAAAAAAAATGTTAACTCGTCTGACCAGCGTGGTATAGTAGGTCAATTTCCCTCCTATTTTTAAACTCGAGCACAACAGTGAGACATATATGAGCTGAAATGACCATGAAAAAATTAATTTAAGTCTGGACACAATAAATATTTGTTATTTATTTATACAATGACGGAGAGAGATTACTATTAAAAGAGCTTTACATAGATCTGAGCCAATTCTATCTGATGCAGCTTAATCAACAATGCATTCTCAAGAGCGTTCACGTCAGGCAGGCGACCGAACATAAAACTATTACTAATAACTTTTGCAATATCTACTATGAAGTAAGCGTACATATTCAGGCATCCCCAAGTAATTGGGTTTACAGGCGATGATGACGGCGTGAGAATACCATTTATTTGCTCCTGGGTATCGTAAAAGACGACCAAGGCATACAATATCTATGTTAGCGAGAGAAAACTCAAGAAACCGTATACTAATCCATTTGATTGGGGTGATATAGCAGGTCAATATCCTCCCATTGTGGAGCAGAACTGAAGCGTCGGACGTATGTGAGCTGAGATAGTTACTATTGGTATTTCTTTGATTAGTGGTGTTTCAAACAATATTTTTTATAATAAAATGATTTACTCATCACAGTCACTGTACACACAATGGTATTTTTATCTATAAAAATGAAATAAATCTTAAAGAATATAATGGATAATCTTTCTCAAATTTCATTAATAAATTTATACATTTGTAAATATGAGGGCAACATCAATCAAATAGTATTTTTATCTTTACTAAATCACTTGCGATCGAAATAATATCTTTATCCACATATCATCTATATGTTATCCTATCAAGAAAATAAAAATGTCTTGATGTATTCTTAAACCTTTATGTTGCCTAAAAAGTTAAAAAGAAAAAAAATGTTTTTCTTATTCCGTCGTTCGACGTAAGCAATCTTTCGTTATCTAGATATGTGTCAAATATTTTTTTGCAAAACTTTATAGGATATGGGTGCGAGATAAATTATTAACTGTTTTTGTTACTTTATTTGCGGTTAAACGTTCGTGATATATGGGCTATTAGCATCGGATGTTTTATCTATCTGTAGAAATAAATAAAAGTGTGGTATGTTTGTCAGTCCAAATAACATTGTTAGTTTTTATATTTAATATACATATTTAAATAATTATTATTTTAAAAGGCCAAAGGGGGTGTTGCTTGCATACGCCAGGATACGCGTTAGAACAGAATATAGTTTCCTGAGCTGAAACTTTTTTTGGGAAATTGCCTCCTGTCTTTGAATCTTTTTCAAATTTGAATTGTATTTTTTTATATTTGGATAAAAAAAAACGCCAAATGACTTTTTTAAGTTGTTTATAGCAATGAAAGTCTATAAGCTAATGGATGAATGAAACTATCGTTTTGTTAATTCATTTAAAAATATACGCATTACTCATAATACAAAATTTTAGTTTGCTTCTCTCTTCTTGGCAGTCTCTCTTCTTCAAATAAGGCTATTTGTGACTATCAGACTGATTATTTCGCATTATCTTTGAAATATGTGCACCGATTTTGATGCCGCTTTTAATGGCAGATAAAAATGATCACAGCAAGAAATTATGTATCCATTATAATCAATCAAATCCAAAGTCAATAATATAAACACTATTAAAAAAGGCAACTTTCGTAGATACTGGGAAATTAAAAAAATAAGTAGTACCTATACAAAGTCACTGGTAACACAGTTCTATGAATTAAATGTTATCTTTGTATTTTCTTGCTTTTAACCATTTTGATATCTACGATCTTTTAGTAGTAGGTGTTTCTTTTATAACCTTTTATGTTAAATGTTTACATCATTTTGCGTTGAATAATAATAATTATATATTAAGTAATTAGGATCTGGAAGATCGAGTTCTGTTCAGATATCTACTTCAAACCTTCTAAAAAACTTATGAGACGTCGTTATCTAAACAAATAAAAATGAAGTGTCTGTTTGTAATGTCAAAATAATATGGTGTTTTCATGCGTGTAAGGTTATTTAAACGATACCTATGCCTAAAAACCACTTTAAAATGTTTGTCTGTCCGTCTGTTTTGGGTAATATTCAAAATGGCTGGCCGATTTTAATAACATTTGACTACAAGGTACCTGTCTATACAACGAGGAATTTACACTTTTTGTACTCTCAGGGAACCCCCATAAAATTTCTGGGCACCGAACCCGAGGCCTGATGGACTGCAGTCGTGTATTGTAATATTTTAGAAGATATTGGGGCTTTAAAATCTGTGGCCAAGGTGACTGAAACCGAAGCGACTCGAGGGCGGATTGCTAATTTGATATATATTCAAAAATACATACAAGAATTGTTCGTTTATGTTTATTAATTATCATTTGGTTGCGATGTGATCATGATATTACATTATTGTAGAGAAACATCATATATCTCTCATGTTTTAGTTCCTAAAAACCTACCTACCTATAACTTGTCATTTTCGGAGATAAATGTAATTATAATGTTACTAATCCTTCATTTAAGATTTATTCTATAATCCAATTGTTATTCAATTCCCTCATAAAATTCGATATACTCAGCTTACAAAAATCAATTAACCGACTGGATTTAATTTTATTTAATATACACTCATTTGCAAAAAAAAACGGGCACCTAAGCAATGAACCATTTCAAATGTTAATATTTCTTTGTTTGATAATTATAGGTAGTTTTATCCACACAATTTGCTAAATTAATAAGAAAATAATCGTTTTCATCAGTATTTCATAAAATTTAGATACAATTTATGGGAAATAATGCTAAACCTCGCTAGTAGTGTATATTCGCTAGTAGTGCATATGCTCATGAAGTAAAAATAAAAAAGTTTTTTTGTTTGTTTTTCTTTAATAAAGTAAAAGCAGATAAATGTTTAGTATCGAGTGTGACCCCCTCTAGCTAAAATCACAGCTTGAATTCGTCTGGGCATGCTAGCGAGTATATCCCGGATACTTGCTTGCGGAATACGTTCCCACTCCGCAGTAATCACATTCTTCAGCTCTCTGATGGTCTGCGGAGCCGGGTGTACTGATCTCACACGCCGTTTCAGAACGTCCCAGACATGCTCTATGGGATTGAGGTCGGGACTTCGAGCTGGCCAATCCAAACGACGAATGCCGACCTCTTGCACATACGCATTAACATCGCGGGATCGGTGGGCGCGAGCATTGTCGTCCATAAAAATCGAGTCTTCACCTAGAGCGGCCAATGCGGGTTGTGCATGAGAAATTAGAACTTCCGTTATGTATCGATGCCCAGTCAGTGAGCCGTTTTCAATGAAGACTAACTCTGTACGATCCATTGAATTTATTCCTGCCCAAAACATAACAGAGCCCCCACCATAAGGTGTGATTTCTTCGAAACATGCCTCTGCAAAGCGTTCTCCTTGTCTTCTTAGCACTCGCCGACGTCGATCTTCACCGAACAGAGATATCCTGGCTTCATCAGAGAATAAAACCCTATTCCAATCGTCTTGAGTCCATGATTCACAATTTCTAGCGAACCTAAGCCTGTGAACTCTGTGCTCACGGAGTAATTTGGGGCCGCGGGCCGGGCGGTGACTGCGTATATTGGCAGCGAGAAGCCTCCTCCTGACCGTCCATAGACTAATATGCACATTTCTTACTTCTTGGAGGTTGTTCTTAAGATCCACATACGAAGATTTGCGATTTCTCAATGCGCGACTCACAAGAAAACGATCATCCCGTGGTTGGGTACATGGTTTTCTTCCAGAACCAGGCCTTCTCTCGACGGAACCAGTCTCCTGATATCGCTGCCAGGTCCTTTGGACTGTCGAGCGACTAACATTTAGCCTCCTAGCCACGAAACATTGGCTGCAACCCTCTTCAAGCAGCGCGATAATTTTGGTAGCTTTTACCACTTTATCTACCATTTTTGATACAGCCAAACAGCATTAAATAAAGCTTTGACCGTCAAGGATATGAAATTAATCGATAAAAATTGAATAAAAGTTATGAAAGTCGATGTTAACTTCTGGAACTTCGCGCCAAAAATGTAAGATAAAAAGGGGTTTTCTGTAAAAATGAACATCAAATGAAAAATTGAATTTAGAACGTACTTTTTTAAATACCACAGCATTTTTAAAACCGGCCAGTAACGTGTACAAACGATTGAAACCTTTTTGGTATTGTATCTTTTTAAATATGAATGAAAATCAAAACCGCCCGTTTTTTTTGCAAATGAGTTTATTAAGAATCAAAGATAAATATAATCATTCATTTATATCACAGATAGAATATATGTTTTATGGTGGCGGCTACGAATACTACCAAACCTTACATTGCTCGTGGGTGTCGTAAAAGACTAACAGTTTTAATGGACCTTTTATTATGGCAAGAAAAATGTACCCGCTGTTCGGGGCAACAACAAAGTAGTGTGGGAGAGGGTTCACCCACTAAGGGCCCCTCCGCTTTGGGAGACGGACCAACTGTACCATGGTCTCACTGTCTTTGATGCTATGGACCTGGGCGCACTCCATCTGATGCTATCTGATCAGGAATTACATTCGCAGGGAGGGTTGACGTCAGGCAGGCGGCCGGTCAAAAAACTTCTTTCTATTACGAATGGCATTAGTTTAATAATTTTTGCTTGTATTAAAGCATATTTCTAACATCAAGTATAATTTTAATAATTTTACAATTTATACGGCAATTTTATTTTGGTTTAGAACTGGATCTTTGGTATTCAGTTATGTAATTTTGCACCGTTAAACCAGTCAAGTGTTTGCCATCCTCTTTTTGTTGACTTTTATTTGTATATATCGCGTATTAAAATGATAATTTATTCATTTTTATTTAATACGATAATAGGGTTATCAATGTAAACTTTATTTTTTAAGTTCTCATTACATATTTTAGAAACATGCAACGAATAGACGTAAATTAAGCTCAAGTTCATAACTGGTCTGCTTAAAAGACGGAATGGTCGCAGGTTGTGACCCTTCATGCGATCTTAATGACCAAACGCTGGGCAGACAAACCCATAACATCCCAACAGAAAAAAAGCTCATTTGATATCTATAAAGGAGGTTTTTGTATATTTCTATATATTCAGAATCTCGAACACGGCTCCAACTATTTCCATGAAGTATGAACTATTCTATACTACTCCATATACTCGTACTATACTCCAACTATTTCCATGAAGTATACTATATGAACTATTTCCATGAATGGAGAGGGTGATAGATCGATCTAGCTAGGTTTCATTTGTAGAAAATCTTGTTTTATCTGAGATTTTTTAAATAAAATTTATAGGCAAATTTAGCCATTGCCATCGAGTATAAAAATTGCTCAGTTCAGAAAGCAAGCAGCCCTTTAATCTACACAGCTCTAGTTCGATCCTTGCTTTTCTTCTCATTTTCAATATTCTTTTTTGTGAGAAATACTGTTATTATTTAGATAATCGTCGTTGCCAGAGTGGTAGGACCACACTGTCGACAGTTATCTGTCTACAGCCGCGGGCCGGTCCGTCCGGGGCAGTACCATACTCTCGCAGAAAATCGACGTCTGAGTAGTAGCGATTTGTTACTGCGCTTCGTTCGGTGAGCAAGAGAGCCGAAAGCCCAACTTTCTGAGGGTGTTTGCGTGTGGAGGGTTTTGGTGGTGCCCTTGGTATCACCGAGCCTCAATGCACGCATTCACACTCCCTTCACTTTCTTCGCGGTAGGCAACGGCCTTGTAAAGGTCCATGAGCGGCAGCAACACTTACCATCAGGTGTACTGTTTGCTCGTTTGCCACCGTTTGCAATAAAAAAAAAATATACGTCCCACTGCTGGGCTCGAGCCTCCTTCATCATAGCAAGGAAATTAAACTCCGTGCTAACCCATCTGCCTAGCTGACTAATTGTACTTATTTGAAGATTCTTTGCTCATTGCGGCGTACTGTTGATGAAGATGTTACGTGAAACTCAAAATTACGTCGCTTAATTTAGATGTACTATTCCTCCATTAAAGACGTGAGACTAAAAAATAAGTTAGATCGACAACCCTAAACTCCGATAATATCTATATTATAATTTGGTTTGTCAATCATTTCATTAGTTAAATCCATTAAGGTTTATGACGCCCTAAAAGTAAAAAATATTATTGCATCCATCCATCGATCAGCCCATCCAAGTTCGACAGTTGGAATTATTATTATTTACATTAAAATATGATAAAATAAGGTATCTAGTGCTGGAGTAGTCACAAAGTTCAAAAAAGGTGCGTCGAGGTGGATTAAACACATAGGTAAATCATGAATGGAGAAAGATTGATCAAGCATTAATATATTTTTTATTTCTATAAGGTGTGTATTAAACACATATCATCCAGAATACGAAACATTAATTGTAGATTGCTACAAAAACTATTGTCCTAGGAGATTCCGGGGAGTTATGAGTGAGATTTGGCATGAAATGGCGCCTATTTGGACTATTAAAGCCGTCTGTACTTTCAAATATTAAGTTACTTATGAACTTATGTTTGATTTCACGACGGTTTCTTTATCATTTTCTATTCAAACAAAAATAACTACTAAATCAAATGGTTTAGATAAATATGCTCGGGTTTGTTATCTATAAAAACTAGTTTATGTAAACAAATTGCAATGATTATCATATCAATATTAGTGGAAAGTTAGAGATTGTCAGTTTGAACGCGTTAATCTCGAGAACTACCGGTCCGATTTGGATAATGTGATGATGTTAGAGATAGCATGTTTATCGAAGAAAGTAAATATGTTATTTCGACGTAGAAAGACGGAAAGAATGCAACATTTTATCACGGGTTCCTTTATCGCGAGTGTCGAAATAGATGACTTTCGGCGTTAGTTATTAACATACTACAAGAAACGTAAAACTGGCACTAAATAGTTATGCCAAGTTGTTTGGGCAATTCAATGGCCGCCACTTCTTTTTCTGTGGGTATGAAATCGATTAAAAGGATGTAAACAGATCATCATAAGAGAAGGAAAATTTATATATCCCTTCCAGCCAGCTATTATCCAAATTTTTATATATCTCAACAATCAGAAAATTTAACCACGGGATCTCAACGTTATTGAAAAGTACTTTGGTATTATCAATTGGTTAATCCTTACTAATATTATAAATGCGTAAGTAAGTTTGTTTGTTTGTTACGCTTTCACGCTTAAACCACCGATCAGATTTTAAGAATTCTTTCACCAATGGAAAGCTATAATATCGGGGTGTAATATAGGTTATATTCTATCCCGATATTCCCACGGAAACGGGCACTACGCGGGTAAGGCGACTGAAACCGAAGCGAAGCGAGCGCGGGTTGCTAATATGTAGATAATTGAAACCGCAGGCAAAACTTGTTTTGTAATATTTTATTTATGGTTATTAAATGACATTGGCCACGTCCGTATCATCGTTTTTTGTTAAATCATCAATTATAATTAAATTTTTATCTACATCAGCCGTATTAAGAGTTTTTTATTAAAGCAATACCTTAATTTTTTAATTGATTATCATCTAATATCCTCGACGTGTGGACGGGTTAAGAATACACTTTATCACCGCCCTTTTTGAATTGTCGTAGGAAGTTTCTCAAATAGCATCTGCGACAATTGACCAGCCTGCCAAGTTGATGATTATGGCACCACTCCCTTTGTGGAGATGCTTTTATCCGTAGGCTGACGGATGCCTGTATCAATGTTAGTATGTATTTTATATGGGGTGAGCATACATTACTTACTATAAATTGCTATTGGTGCCAGTGTCAAGTTAAAAACAAATTAATACGTCTTTATATATATATATATATATATATATATATATATATATATATATATATATATATATATATAATAGTCATATTAGTCTTAGTCGTTGCCATTGACCGGGAGCTGATGACCAAAGCAATCTTTTCTCTGGAAATTTTTACGGAACATGAAATCGCGCGCAATTTACAATTAAATCATATTCACTACACTTCAGAATTTTCTCTGCTTTATATTACATTAGCAACCCGCCCTCACTTCGCTTCGGTTACAGTCGCTTTACCCGCGTAGTTCCCGTTCCCGTGGGCATACCGGCATAAAATATAGCCTATATTACTCAGAGATAATGTAGCCTTCCAATGGTGAAAGAATTTTTGAAATTGGCACAGTACCTTTTAACTTTATTCATTACAAACATACACACACACAAACACACATATTCTTTCTCTTTATAATATTAGTGTAGATAAAATATCAGCAAAATTATTCAATATGCCTAACACTGTAAAACACCAAAGTAATAAATAAAATTTAAAAGCGCTCCATGACATTCCGTAAAAAATCTGGGCATATCCCAGATTTCATATAATGTTGGAATTTTATGTTGACATATAATGTTGACATCATAATGTTGGAATCTTGATCTTGTCCTGTCATTCTTAAATAACGTCTCCGGATACGCTTCTATCGAGTTTCAAAATTTGCCGTGTGTCGTTAACGATAAATTGATAGTGTTAATTAGTGTTATCTACGACGTCATCATGCAAGTGACACAAGAATAGCCTCACCTTGATCTTACTCTATACTACTTTTGATATGTTGTACGGAATTTATGTTATAAGATTTGTTGCCTGTAACTTTTTGACGGTTGGTTGCTTTTTAACTACTCTGTGTAGATTTATGTTTTGATATGCACAGAATCATGTAGATAGTAAATCCAAATGTCAGATTTCACAAGGATTTAAATGTAAATATTTATGCATTGCGTGTGTGTGTTCAAATGTGAGTGTAATTTTGCAATATTTACTTATAATCGATTTAAAATAGGCTATATAGGCTATATTTTTCAACTAAATGTAAATGACCCGTATTATAAGCATTGTCAGATATCACACTGAAGCTTGTGGGCTTTGCCCAGATACCTCAATGTCCACTGCCTAACGAACAGATTTTCAAGTCTCAAATAACTCAACCATGAACTTTATCGGAATGTGGACTTTTTCTACTCCAATAAATGGATAATAAATTAATCGATATAATATTTCTGTAGTAAATAAAAGCAATTATTCATTTGACGGCGTCTATTGGTCCAACATGTTTTAAGAAGACTTTACAAACATATATCTGTAAAGTCCCCCGTAATATAAGAGTTATTTCCGTTGGGCAGTATGCCTTTCAAAAAAAGTAATAGGAAATGTGTATATTTCAATATATCATAGTGAGATTCAATAAGATTTTTTTTTGTGTCGCTTCTTATTGCATAACTTAATCATCGCGGATGTTTGTCAAAGGTTATCCACAAATTACATAGCTAGAGATATTTGTAAAGACAATTAATAACCTCTTAACTCTAAAATTTGTTTCTATCCATCCATCATCCCGTAGATGTCCATTACTAGACATAAGCTTCTCCACTAGAATGCCACTCGCAACTTTCCCGGACTACTTGCATCCAAAGGTTCTTTGCGACTTTTACGATGTCGTCATTCCACCTATTGTGGGTTTTGTTCTACGCTGCATTGACCGATTTCTAGTCACCAGCCGAGAACCTTTTCTTCATCGACGAGGGATATGGCCTATCCGGCTGTTAGCACGTTGTCAATCAATCAAATTTCACCGGTTTTCCCGGACACTTCTCGATCCCGCGGGAATACAGGAATAACATATAGCCCAAGTTACTTGATAATATAGCTTTCCATTGGTGAAAGGATTTTTATAATTGGTTTAATGTTTTTTGGAATGAAAGCGTAATAAACAAACGTCTTTATTTCGTCTATTTAATATCAATTAGGATTGGATGGTAGTAAAATAAACACGTCAATTGAGTAGTAATTAATCGCTGCTTAATTTATTGATGATACTGTATGTAAATAATAAAACAAAAAGCTTTATAATGTACAAGTGATACATAATTTATTGTGTTTATAAATATTCATACGCATATTTTGAATGTTTCGTAATATGTCAAGGCGTTATTGTTTCCCAAGTGTTATTGGCGGCTTCTGTATTAGAGTTTAAATTATGTAAGTAGTAAGTTTAACGTCTCTAGTCAAACGCGTAGATGACTGTACAGATGGTGTAGTGTGTAAGATCCCAAACACCGTTGTTCTGATTGTGATTCTGATAATATTTACTTACATATAATCGAATTATGTATCTATGTCCGGTGACAAAGTAAGAATACAATTCACCACCCCCTATGTTACCCGTGGGTGTCGTAAAAGACGACTAAGGGATATAACATGCATATAAAATCTATGCAAGGGAAGGAAAACTCGAAATAAAACCTTGTTGGTATAGACCAACACGTCTGACCGGCGTGGTATATTTGGTCAATTTCTTGCCCACTATGGAGGAGGCTCGTGCCCAACAGTGGGACGTATATGAGCTGTGATGATGATGATGAATTGATTTAAAAATTAATTGAAAATATGAATTAGCCATATTGTAAGTATTGTTAGATATCACACCAGAGCTTGTGGACTTTGCTCAGAAACCTTCATGTTTAGTATCGAAAGAGTATTAATCTTTCAAAAGCCTCACAAATCTCAACATTGAACTTTATTTGACTGCACAAATGGCTTAGTGATTAAGATACCGACCTACGATGCCTGATACGATGTCATGGGTTCGAATCCCATGCAGGACAATACTGTGCGATCCACTAATTGCTGTTCTGAGTTTGGGTGTAATTTATGTTCGTTAAATTATATGTTTGTAAAGTCCTTCGCAATACAAGGATTATTTCCTTACTGCGTAGCGATGTTCTTTAATGAAAATAAAAAAATGTAGGGATTTGAATATGTTTCATATGGTAAATGCTAAGCGGCCGAGGACTATCGTTGAAAAATAGATGTTAAGGTTAGTTAGCGCCATGTAGACGGGCCGCTAATACCCGGCACTTTTTATCGGTGACCTGCCCAGGCGGTTTACCCTTTCGGGTACCTTTTCGAGTCGATGCCCCGTCATCTTTCGCTGTCGGGGCGTCGCCCTCACGTCCTCGAAAACGGTTATTCTTATCAATTGTCATAGAATTATACTGATTGTCATTATGTGTCATGACTGACATGGATTACCGTGCTTGCAGAGACATGAATATCTTACATTATTTGTATGTTACATTAACTGAAATCTTTAAACTATTTCAATATATTGTTCTAATTTGAGAATATTTAAAAACAATTTAGAGTAATATTCGTACATAATATTTCAATGGCAGACGATTACATACGAATTTGTAACGACAACGCTAACGACTCGCCATCTCATCCTTATTGTTAATAATAAATTGTTAGAGGAATATTACCGATTTATTTTTGAAATTTCTTTAATTTTTGTTCGCTTTACGGAATAGATTATCTTTGAAATATAAACTACATTATTCTTTAGTTTTAAATCTCTTCAATAGTCATCTCTAAATATTTTAAGAAACGTCGACATATCTTCTAAAACTTTCTATATTTATATGTGGACCGAAGGGTTCGGTGGCTATATACATTTTAACATTTGTCTTTATATTTTTATGTTTAATTTTAATAAAGTTTTATAGCAATCATGTTACTTTTGAACTACGTTTTAAATAGTTTTCTAGCTAATTGGAAACGTTTAAATCATTGTAAAAGTTTTACCAAAGGATACAACGAAGAAATAAGGTTACAACGAAGAATATTTTATTCCATTTTATAAATGGAATAGAATAAAATAATTTGTCTTTTTATCTATACCAATAAATAAAATTGGAGTATCTGTTTGTAATGTCAAAATAATAGGCTTTTTTCATGCTCACATGGTTATTTGCACGACACCTATGCCTAAAATAGCAATTAAAAAAATTTTTGTCTGTCTGTCTGTCTGTTCCGGGTAATCTTCAAAACGGCTGGACCGATTTCAAAAATTCTTTCACCAATGGAAAGCTAGAATATCAGGGCGTAAACTAGGCTATATTTTATCCCGGTATTCCCACGGGAACGGGAACTACGCGGGTAAAACGACTATAACCTATAACATTAGCGAAGCGAGGGCGGGTTGCTAGTTTGTAAATATAACGTGTACGAGATTCAGTGATAGATATAATTTGATATTCAAACCAAGATTGGCTTCTTGCCGATCAGTTGAAGAGTAAGTCGAGAGTCACGAATGATCCGCAGACAGATTGACTAACAAGCCCCTTCATGTTTATATATTGTCCATTGTCTGACGATATAGTCGGATAACAGTAAGGGATACCTATTCCAATAACATTAATTTGTATTTTGTAATAAGAACTTTTATTTCTGTTTCATCATTTTCATTTCGCCTAATGTACGTGCCACTGCTGAGCTCGAACTTCCTCCGCAACAGGAGGAACATTGATTTTGCTGGTCAGACAGGTTGGTATAGAGTTTAGTGTCGAGTTTTCCTTCTCTAGTGTAGATGATAATCTATACCAATAAATAAAATTAGAGTGTCTGTTTGTAATGTCATGATAATAGGCCTTTTTCATACTCACACGGTTATCTATACCAATAAATAAAATTGGAGTGTCTGTTTGTAATGTCAAAATAATAGGCTTTTTTCATGCTCACACGGTTATTTGCACGACACCTATGCCTAAAATAGCAATTAAAAATTTTTTGTCTGTCTGTCTGTCTGTCTGTTTGTTCCGGGTAATCTTCAAAACGGCTGGACCGATTTCAAAAATTCTTTCACCAATGGAAAGCTACAATATCAGGGCGTAAACTAGGCTATATTTTAGCCCGGTATTCCCACGGGAACGGGAACTACGCGGGTAAAACGACTATAACCTATAACCGAAGCGAAGCGAGGGCGGATTGCTAGTTTGCACTATAAATATGCCTAAAAATCACTTTATATTTTTTTGTCTGTCTGTTTGTTCCGGGTAATCTCCAAAACGGCTGGACCCATTTAAAAAATTCTTTCACCAATAGAAAGCTATAATATCAGGGAGTAACATAAGCTATATTTTATACCAGTCTTCCTACGGGATTGGGAACTACGCGGGTAAGGCGACTGAAACCGAAGCGAAGCGAGGGCGGGTTGCAAGTGCATATTATATCCCTTAGCCGTCTTTTGTGGCCAAGTGCTGAAGTCCTGGATGTGCTGAATTGTATTCTTATTCCTTCGCCACACGGCAAATTTATGTTTATTAGCTGTAAATTGGGTGATAATTTATTACGTATAATCTATAATTTTTGACAATATAATTTAAAATTATGCCGGATTTGTGTTTAAGAGTTTTCTGTGGCTAAGATCCAGCCTTTTTTTCTACATGAAAGATTAGTATTACATATATTATTTTTTGTAAGTATAACTAGTATGCAGAATTTCATCACCATCGGTTAACTAATTAGACTCGGCGACAATCCTTTGAAGACTTTAAAAGGTGAATATAGGCTTTATACGCTTATTATTATTATATGAATAATTTATTATTTTAATACTTCGTGTAATACTTTTTAGATTCACTTATCTAAACGCATTAACGCATGTATTCACTTATATTTGAGTCAATTAATCTATACAAGTATAATCTATGTTCTTTTAAAATAAGCAGGTTATTAATTTTGTCGAATCTGCGCTCTGTACTCTACAAATTAAAACTTTTATCAGTAAATTGACTATATTAGTTACGAAGTGACATATGTATGTAAAATTTATCTGTGTCTGATCGGAAGTTATTAATCCGATACCACATAGATTATCATGCAAAAGCATAGCAAGTTACGCTACAAATTTCGAATTTATGAAGCGGTATGATCTCTTAAAGACCTCACATCTAAAATATTTTAATTGGTATCGATTTCCGCTTATATTTCCGCGTCTAGGAAAATATTAATTAAAAAAATTAGCATTTAGAATGTGAGGAATAATTTCGCGCGTGCCAAAAACAAATTAAATACGATATTTGATTTGTCCTGCAAGTCGTTCTGGTTAAAAGATACGATTTAAAAAAAGTCCTTCACAGATGGAAAACATTATTAGAGAGTAACATAGGCTATAATTATTAATCCTGGTATTCTCACGGGAATAGGAACTACCCGGTTTCATTTTTAATCCCAGTATTCCAACGGGAACGGGAGTTACGCAGGTGAAACCGCGACAATTTGCTAATATTTAATAAGTGTTTAACTAATAAATGTCGTGTTGAATCCGTAACACAAGTTGGTATTTTTACCAATATATTACGAAAAAGTTTCAATGTGTTCTTTTTGTTGTATTTAAGTTCGTAAGTTCGTTTCCGTGTCGTGACGGAGTAAGAATACTATTCACCACTCCCTATCTTGCCCGTGGATGGCGTAAAAGAAGACTATGGGATATAATATGCACATAACATCTGCAAGAGAAAGAAAACTCGAAATAAAACCCTATATCAACATGTCTGACCAGCATGGTGTAGTAGGTCAAATTCCCTCCCATTGTGGAGGAGGCCCGAGCCCAACAGTGGGACGTAGGTATGTGGGCTGCGATGATGATGATGATGAAGTTCGTAAGTTATTATCATTATAATTTCAATGTACCTATATGCACCCTAATTCTAGACTACTACTTCTAGAATACCACACTGTTCAGATGACTAGATATAGTTTTATTTCGAAATTTCCTTCTATTGTAGCGATGTTATCTGCTTTCATCTTAGTCATCTTTTACAACAACCTACGAGCAAGGAAGGATGGTGACCATTTTATGCCTAAGTCACTACACGGATAAGTTAAAAAGTAAATTTTAATATATATAAATTACGTGTCACGTTGTTTGTCCGCGATGGACTGCTAAACTACTTTACCGATTTTAATCAAATTTGCACACCGTGTGCAGTTTGATCCATCTTGCAAGATAGGATAGCTTACATCTTAATTTATAGTCGCAATATTATTTTTATTGCAAATTATTTGTCTATTATTTGACATTCACAATTATCTGTTAACTCCAAACGATTTTAACAGATGGCGATATCTGTTGACTGGATTGAGTAATTAATTAATAGATGGCGCTACTATGTCAAACCTACAAACGTGTCATATACGATTTTAACTTGTTTTTTTACATAGATGCCATTTGTAAAAAAATATGACGACCTCCATGACAGATGTTCGCCTACAGTTCCACTTAAATAGTTTAAAAAAATGTAAAATAACAAAAACATTAGCCATAACAACGCGTGGCCGGGTCTGCTAGTTAAATATATAATAGCAATATTATTTATTTCTTTATATAGTATATAATGTCAATATTAATTATTAAAAATAGTTACTGTGATATGAATGTGGTATCATTAAGATGTCAACGAAAGATGAAAATAATTAAAGCTACATATAATTAAAGCTAAAAATATTCGTTGGCGCATTCGGACGGATGGTTGACTGGTTTAAGTATCCGCTTTGGCGGTCCACGTGCGAGTTTGACTGTCACACGAGACAATTCTTTGAATTACTCGTCTTTGGGTCTCTATGTATTTTAGTTAGTTATCAATTCTTATAGTGTGTTCTTCATACGAAAAAATTCATACTGAATAATTTAAAAAAATATTAAATAATTTAAAAAAATATATAACTTATCTAGTTAATAATTTTGTCCGTGTGGTGACGGAGTGAGAATACAATTTACCCTTCAGATGACTAAAAGGGGTATAATATGCTTATAAAATCTATGCAAGAGGAAGAAAATTCGAAACAAAACCTTCCAACCAACCAATCTTTCTGACCAGCATGATTTAGTAAGCTCAATTCCCTCCTATTTTTAAGAAGGCTCGAGCCCAGCAGTGGGACGTATATGAGTTGTGATGATGGTCATGCTCACACGGTTATTTGAACGACACCTAAGCTTAAAAGACAGTTAATTTTTTTTGTCTGTGTCTGTTTGTTTGTTCGAGGTAATCTTCAAAACGGTTGGACTGAATTTGATAATATTTTACTACCAGGTAGCTGTCTATGTAAAGAGTAACTTAGGCTGTATTTTATCCCGGTATTCCCACGAGAACGGTAACTATGCGGTTAAGGCGACTGAAACCAAAGCGCCGCGAGGGCGGGTTGCTGGTTAATTACATATATAAAACAAAACTATGCACTATTGTGTGAATATAAGTGAATAAAATACCGTATGTTAGTGGGCATAGCGCTTTGATGCAACAAATTATTTCAATATTATCGAATAGGTGCGATCTGTGTTGCTACACGAATTTGCATGACCGCTACGGCGTTGACCAATACTTACAATTCAATTTGAATGTATTTGCACTCTTATCTTTGATTTAATGTGAACGCCCTGTATTGTATATATCTCTTCTTTTCTTCTATTATCATAATCATCTCAGCTCACACAAGTCCCACTGTTAGGCTCGGGCCATACTGGTCGGCTGCGGCTCCATACTGGGTGGGTAATTGATCAACTATACCACTCTCGTTAGACCACGTTTTGGCATAGGGTTTTATTTCGATTTATCCTTATTGTGCATAGATGTTACATGCTATCGTATCCCTTATTCGTCTTTTACACACCCATAGGCAACATAAGGAGGCGTGAGTTGTATTCTTACTTCGTCACCACACTCTATTGAAGTGAGAGAAAAAATAAAGCTCGCCGCCCCCGCCCTAATATTTTGCATGAGAAGGAATACTCAGAAGAAAACTAAATAAGCAACTCGTGTCAATATGTTAATTTTTCTCACATGGAGGGTGACTCAGCGTATCAATGACATCTGGTCTGATAAGGAGATTTTGTTCTCCATATGTTTATATAATTATGACTTAGGCTAGTCATTAAAAATTCGACATCGGAACAAATAAAGTGTAAACGAAGTTCTTTCTTGATTTCTTTATGCGATAAAAACCGAAATATATAATTCCATAGTTAAACAGGTGTAACTAATATACGATGAGGTTTAGGCCCTTTAACACATTGAACGCCATGAGGGGCACCATAGCCTCACTTATCTAGTTTATAGAGCCAGCATAAAATCGCTTATTTCTAAAATTGTAATTTTTTTTTATAGCTTTAGGGGCTTTAAAATGTGATGAATCACGTATTAAACACCGAATAAAAGTAATTTGTGACCTTATTTTGCATAGTCGCGCCTGGTCCGCGGTCCCCTTGATCCAAATGGAAAAACTGAGAATTCATGCCCACGTTTAACGTGTTAAACTTGTAATAAATACCTAGGTCACTTTAAACAGGAGTGTCGATCACAAAGCGTGTATTAGGGGCCTAACAGTGACATTAATATCGTACCAATTATCATCATCATCTCGGCTCATACACGTCCTACTGCTGGGCACGAGCCTCCTCTACAACAGCCAACAGCAGAGAAATTGAACTTACTATACCATACTGGTCAGACAGGTTGGTATTGAGTTTTATATCGAATTTTCCATCTCTTGCAGAGATGTTAAACGCATATTATATCCCTTAGTTGTCTTTTACGATAACCATGGGCAAGATAGGGAATGGTGAATTGTATTCTTATTTCGTCACCACATGGAAATTATACGACGTACCAAATGTTACATAAAACATTCGGTCATCAGATTATCAGGTGAAATGTTATTGAAGAGTCCTATAACGTGCATTAGATAGTGAAATAGATGGTGGAGAAGGTGGTGAACGGATGGAGTGAATGAAAAGAAAATAATGTACTGAGAATATGGCGTTATTAATCAATTTAAACTTAATTATATACATTCTAGTCCGTCAATATCAATTATCTAGACATTAACGTTTTAAAGAGAACAGCTTATCCTGCCATTAATATTTAATTAATACATTAACTAGTGCCAATAAATTAGTAGTGTAATAATAAT
Organism: Lymantria dispar; assembly: GCA_032191425.1. Classification (NCBI taxonomy): domain Eukaryota; kingdom Metazoa; phylum Arthropoda; class Insecta; order Lepidoptera; family Erebidae; genus Lymantria; species Lymantria dispar. Next base: position 8,055,178 of record CM063460.1, on the reverse strand, counting down.
TATGATGATTTTGAACGATTTAATATATATAATACTGCTTAAGATATATAGTAAAAAAAAGTGTATGTGTACTTATGTACGCACGTAAAAAGTCATACTTCTTCGGCGTAACAACAACGATTTTATCCTTCGCGTTATTCTACGTTTGTAGAAAAAATGACACTAATAAAAGAAAAAAGGTATTTAATATTTTAAATAAAACTACGGATTTTATCGCGTTTGTATTTGATTTTTGATTGCCCGACGTTTCGAACCCTTTGCAGCGTTCATGGTCACGGGCGGACTAAGGTGTCTCTTGTTCAACAAGTCATCGTTATTATATATAGTTTTCCTCGTATATGGCGTCGCGGTTATATACGTATAATTCCTAAAGGCGGTGATAAGCCACCAGACGACCCGAAGTCATATCGACCAATCACCTTACTGCCTTCATTAAGCAAGCTCTTAGAACGTCTCATTGTTCCTCGTTTATTGCCGGGTGCACCAACGTTCAATCATAAACAATTCGGCTTCACTCACGGCAAATCAACTATCGACGCGGCCGTTGCGGTAAGACGTGTCATTAGCGCATCCGTTTTTAAATACGTACTAGGTGTCTTCCTGGACATCTCAGGTGCTTTCGATAACGCCTGGTGGCCAATGCTACTTCTTAAATTAAAGGCTCGTGGTTGCTATAGAAATATCTACCAAATCATACAGTCGTACTTTTAAATGGCTCGACTAAATTGAAACTTGGTCGCCATGCTGTGTCGAAACCACTGACGATGGGCTGCCCTCAAGGTTCGGTATTAAGTCCATATCTATGGAATTTAGGTTTTGGCGATTTTCTCGAGTTACCTCTACCGAAAAATTGTCTACTGATCGGCTATGCAGACGACGGACTTTTACTTATACAATCGAACACAAGGAATGGTTTAGAGAAATTAGCGGCAACATGCCTCAATGATATATTCGATTGGGGTACACGCAACCGGCTTGCCTTCGCACCACAAAAAACATATCATCTTTTATTAAAAGGACATTTACAATCGGCGCCGCGTATAAAATTCAATAATATGACTGTCAAAAAGAAAGAATCAGTTTGCTATCTCGGCTTAGTCTTAGAAAAAAATTTTTCATTTATTGAGCATATTAAAACTGTAGGCGAAAAAGCGAAACGGAATTTCTACGCGCTTACTAGAATATCCACATCTACTTGGGGCCTTCGTTTTAATACACTTAAAACCATATACATGGCCACATATTTGGGGTGTATTTGTTACGCTGCACCTGTATGGGCCGATAGGGCCACCATAGGGGCGGCTCGCCTTATATTACTACAGAGCCAACGATTGGCCCTAATATTGTTATGTAAAGCCTATAGAACGGTTAGTACCGAGGCCTTACCAGTACTCGCGGGTGTACTTCCGGTTGATTTGGAGATTCAGAGACGAGCGTCAATGTATTAAACAACTATGAATACAGATTTCCTTCTACCGCGCGACCGAAATAATATTGCTAGATTGTTTGCACCACAATCCATTGTATATGAGGAACTTTTAACTGAATGGCAAGAAAGATGGGATTCATCATCGAAAGGTCGTCATCTTTCATCTATTTTTTCCATGCATCCGGGAGCGCCTGGAGAAGGTGTGGCTGGAGGTTGACCACATCGTGGCCCAATTTTTAACTGGCCATGGCAACTTTAAAAGTAAATTATTTTCTTTTAAACTTGTACCATCACCATTATGTTAATGTTCCACATCTGACCACGAGTATGAACAATCAGCACATCACATTCTCTGGGAGTGCGATCTCTGGCGAAACGAGCGTAACCGTATGTTAAACAGTTTGCAAGTCACCTGTGGGGTAGTATACTATACGGACCTTGTAGCAACTCGAGAAAATTTCCGTGCGTTCATGCGTTTCTGCCATACCTACTGTAGCAATCAATCTTAACGCTCACATATAGGCCCCGTTAAGCTCTTCCGTATCCGTGGTGCCGTACTGCTGTGCTATCGTAGCTGTACACCTTTTTACTTATTGGCTGACTAGTCATTTTGTTTTCCTGTCTCCCGCTTTGCCTAGGAGGGAAGTGGAATCTCTCTTTCCAACTCCTCCTCTTTAATCTTTTCTAATTAAATTTGTTGCGGGTCCCAAGACAATTAAAATCATATCCCGGGACTGCCCGAGGGTCAAACCTCGGTGTCATTTATGGATACCATTGTGGATCCTGGCTTACAGGAGTTACAATGGTGGGAATGTGTGGTGGAATTAGTCCCAAAAAAAAGTCATCGTTATTACAGAAAATGTATAATTATCTACCCGATACAGAAAATTAGTTATTAAATATTTATAATATAATAGTTATTGAATCTATATAATATTTTTTTATATATTAATTATTCTTATACCCACATTTTGGTACAAATTTATTGCCCGTGTAAGAAGAATATGATTCTATATGAAAAATTATATTGTTTATGGTTAGTAATTATTTAACATTATAATTAATAGTATTTATATTTAAAATCTTACAAATCTAGTATACTATCACCGGATCGGAACACGGCCACGCTGAGAAAGATCCGGCAAGAAAGAGCATATAATGCTAAATTAATATTAATTTTGAAGATTAAAATTAAAAATCATTAAGGTATTTAATACATTGAAAGTTTTATTATAACGCATTATCTATTCAATATTTGTGACGATTAGCGCACGCATCGCAAAAAATGTTGACTACCTAACTTCAAGTGGTCGGTTTTCCGTGACGATGTGCGCCCATTATAAAAATTTACTCTCATTATTTTTTCCTAACAGTCCAAAACAAGTAGGTATATCTTATAATCCAAATTTTGATTTAATTTTAGTTTAATAATCAAATATAATAAGGACGAAATCATAATCTATAACTAGCAATTGTCTTCCGTAACTATGAGGATGTATAAAGAGGTTAAATGCTGAGAGAAAAAGTAGTTAGTCTTATCTGCGTATGTGCTAATATGATAAAAAATGAAAGTATCAGATTATGTTCTCACGCTGATGTGCGTAGGTAACACTTGTACAAATATTTATAGAAGATAGCGAATGAACGAGAAACGTGTTTCCAAATCATTCTTTTAATTTAATACGTACGGTTTTCTGTTTCTAGAGAGTAGATATAAAAAATCAAATACAAAAACTCTTGAAAGAATATCGTAATTAAGAAAGGTCGGCAGAGGATGGCGGCCGGCTGCCATTACGCTTATCCAGACGGAATGCATTCGGATCGGGAAAACGAAAACTTAATAATATTTAAAACTCTAAATAATATGAATAAAATTTTAATACTAAAAGAGTTAAATGTGCTGTGTGGTGGCGGCATACTGCCAACCCTTGCAAGGCTCGTGGGTATCGTAAAAGAAGACGGAGCACTACGTCAGTCTGGGCCAACTCCGTCATCCTTTTCCATCGCACATAATGGGTCGACCCCCCAGTAATTGGGCATAAGAGTAATGTAATGATGATGACACTCGGAGATTATAAATTTCATACACTTAATAAGTATTAATTAAAACAAGATTTTATTAAGCAAAATTTTGTTGACAAGTTTTATGAGCAATATCATATTAATAATGCTGCTCGAAAATTTGTCACGAAAGTTATTCAAGTACCGTCAAATAATGATTACACGTTAAAAGGTTCATTTCCGTGCATTGCGGCTGATTGCGGTTGCGCGCGATCAATCGCTTACGACGACGGTCGCGCAATAGTTTAGTTCTCTACATTGCGAGACACGAAACGGTAGGCTAACAAAATTAAAACGAGATAAAATACGTAAAAATAATTTCAGAAGTAAATTTAGATCACATTTTAATATCAATTTTATCAGAACAGCAGGTTTTTCTACTGCTATACTAATTTCTAACGGCTTAAAATATTTGTAATATTAAAATGTTTAGGTAATCTCCCCACGCATTACGGATGGAGTTTGTAAGTTGTGATAATATGTGGGTGGTCTCAATTAGTCCCTGGTCAATAGTATTTATCACCGATCGTCCCAATCGATTGATGATACACTCGATTGATTGGCCTTTTACTTTCTATAAAAATAATATTAATGTGTAATAAATTGTTGATCATATACAGTTATGTCACGATGCGTAGGTTTTTATTGCAATCGTAAAATTAGATTATGCTGTTATGAAAGATTAAATATTAAATTTTTGTCTAGTTTTTGTATTTACTGTAAACTTTTGTGTATATATTTCTTTAAAGAGTTACACCCCGCATTGAGGCACATATTCATGTATCGCAGGGAAATTCACACATATACATATAGTTAAGGGACATAAATTAGACTCCGAACTTAGAATAATAACACATAGAAGGATAATGTCGGTACTTAAGCGATCAAAAACATGAAGCCAAAACAACTACATGCGCGCAAGCGATTACACACATACACACGCACTCCACTACACACTACGGAACGGTCCGGCGTAGGGAGCCATCTGGCTCCAATTTATATGCTTAAATTTTTGTGCGCGGAGTTATTTTCTATGAGTTATTATTCCAAGACTCAGAACAATAATTTGTGAATAGCACAAACAATTTTCCTGCGTGGGTATCGAATCAGTGACATTCGGTTCGAGAGGTCGGTATTTAGACCACCCCGCCATCGTGTAGTCATTCTGTCATTCATTCATTCTTACGTATGTGGTCTAAATATAAAAATATCACTCCGTTGTTACTTATAGGTATCACAGAATTTATAATAATCATTATCACAGCTGATATAAAGGAAAGGGGTTTGCTGAAAACCAGCCCTGCATAATTTCTATGCAGCACAATGCTGAGCATTCCCCTATTGTCAAAATTAATTAAAAACATGTATTATAATTACTAGTTATTATGTGATAATAAATGCTATTCTATTCTATTCTATATATGTCACTACTGGATTCGAGTCTTCTCTATAATGGGAGCGAAATTGACCTACTATACCAGACTGATCAGTCGTGTTGGTATAGAGTTATTTTGAGTTTTCCTTTTTCTTGTATTGATGTTATATATTTATACTAGCTGATCCAACAAACGTTGTTCTATTGAAATAAGCCACCTACCGGGTCCAATTGTGAATCTAAACCGTTCTCGAATCCTCTTGAACATAGAAAAAATTTCACCAACATCGACCCACCCGATTAGGAGAAGTTCAGTAACATACACACGTACACAAGAAATATATCTTATCTTATCTTATATCTTAAAACGAGCAATTCTTGTATATATATATATATATATATATATATATATATATATATATATATATATATATATATATATATTCAGGATCTCGGAAACGGCACCAACGATTTTGATGAAACTTGGCATACTAGAGGATTCGGGTCCAAAAAATCGATCTAGCTAGGTTTTGTTTATAGAAAATATTCTTTTGTCGGTGTTTTTAGCAAAACATTACTACTACAATGACATTAGATTTTAAAAGAATATGAATTCAAATTTCATTGTAAACGTCAAGAGTTACGGTAGCTCAGGTGAGACGTTGACCGGTTTAAATTTTAGTTTTTGTGTGTCAAACAGCGTCGGATCGAATCTCGGTGTTATTATTATTCTCTTTTTGTAATTTTTTATATATTTTTCATTATTTTTTATTTTTTATTGTTATATCCCTAAATAAATTCTACAAAAATATTCCGTGCGAAGCTCGGTCAACCTGATATTATATATAAAGATAGAATTCGTATTCATAACCTCATGATTAGATATGGCTTATGTCACTGAACCAAGAAAGTATTCTTATTTATGTATAATTTATAAATAACTAGCAACCCGCCCTCGCTTCGCTTCGGTTTCAGTGACCTTACCCGTTTAGTTCCCGTTCCCATGAGAATATCGGGATAAAATATAGCCTATGTTACTCCCTGATGTTATAGCTTTCCAGTAGGGAAAGAATTTTTGAAATCGGTCAGGTGGTTTAAGCGTAAAAGCGTAACAAATAAACAAACAAACTCGCATTTATAATATTAGTAAGGATGTATGTATATCCAAAAAGACGGTCGCGATTACATTAAATTTACATTAAGTATCATTTAAGTACTCGCTCGTTTAACGCTGCAAATGGAAATTTTGCTCTTATAGAGCGGATAAAAAAAATTAAACCACTTATTGGTCAATTAGCAACATTTTTCTTAAAAAACTCATTGAGGTAGATTAGAATGTTTAACTATAAATAAATTTAATATTTATTTGCATAAAATATTTCCTAAATTAGAGTTATATTTGTGACTGTTTAATTGAGGATGTTATTGGTATGAAAGTAATTTCCGAATTAATGGATGATTATAAATAGCTTATACTCAAAATTTGTATTTAATAATTACCATTTCATTGCATATATGAATAAAGTACTGGTTATTTTCTAAAAAAATATTGGTTGAGGAAAACATTACGATCGTTTGTAAGAAATACTTTATAATGGCGCTTATTCTACTGCGTTTGACATTATTAGCTATGTTTAATTTCGCTTCGGGCCGACCACTGACGACAAGTCATATCTGCTCCGGTGGTCGGGCCAACAACGAGGTGAGGGGGGTGGGTACGGGTGGGTTATGGGCCCGCGCGCCGTCCTTTCATCGCCCCGGACGGACTGGACCGCGCGTGCGCTTACCATAGCCCACCCATAAAAAAAAAGAGAATAAAAAAAAATGTTTAATTTCGCTACTAGTGTATAATAAAATATAAATAAACTAGCTGACCCAGCAGACGTTGTTCTGTTCAAATAAGTGCCACCTACTGCGTCCAATTGTGAATCTAAATCATTCTTGAATCCCCTTGAACATTCACAAAAAAATTCATCAACATCGGTCCAGCCATTTAGGAGGAGTTCAGTGACATACATACGTACACAAGAAATTTATATAATTATAAAGATAAGAAAAGCTCAAAGATCATTAGTACGGCGATGAAAGCATTTTCAAAAGTGGAAATAATATCATAAATTGGTGGAATAATAGCTTGCAAGCTACTTGCCTTAATTTTCAAATACCTAGAGCCCGTTATTGGCGACGTACCAGGACGTAATACATGGCGACTTTATTTGGCAGACAGACTGATAGACTTATCGCGGTACGATTATACGACACTCGCAGGAAACGAAGCGATGATGAATGTAAAATTATCCTTTCCCCGTTAAACATTGTGAAATAATTTATAAATTAAACAAGACTATAAAAAAATAATATCACTAGTGATATAAAGTTGCCAGGAAAAATCTATTACTAAAAACTGCAGACAATCTATATCTATATTTCTAATATATAAAATTTATGTTCTGCAAGAAACTTTTATCAAAGCTGTGTATACAAATGATTTTTTTATTTTAATATCTTCTATTTCAATATGTAGAAATCAATCAGACGTATACGAACAATAAAAGTAAATAAATCAATAATTCTATACAATACATAATCATCCTTTGTCTCTAAATGTATATACAAATGCTTTATTAGTATTAAAAGTTAAAGCGGAATTGATTTTGTATTACATTTGCTACATTTAGCACCAAACACGTTTCCATACTCACGATTTGCTATGATCACGTCATGATATACTTCTAAATACATTTTATCGCGCCAATCTGCATCGTAAAATCCATAATTTTAGTTAATGCTCCCATTGTGCAGTGATATTCGATATGATCAGATCTACAGAACTCTGACCCTTTAAAATGTCACGTGGTTGGATTTAGTGAGACTGTTCTGTGAACTCAAAATGTTTCACGTGCAAGGATCCTTTGAACAGTCGCTTCGCTGCGGCGACGAAGTGTCTCCTAGCGGGAATAAAACATTGGCTGCTTTAGCAAAAATACACAAACATTGCACAGGTAAAGCTCATGCCAACGGATGCGTAGATCACAAGCATAATCCTTTAGCCAAATCGGACTCAAATAACAGTCTTCAATCGCGGAAATCTTTCCGAAACGATTGTATCATAGAAATTAAAGAAGGTGATAAAAATAATATTGGTGCCGTTAAAAATAATGATGGAGTGTTCACTAAAAGCTTCAGTAATAGTACTAGCTCATATGAAGGTCACAGTGATACTGATTCTGAGAATACCTTCAAGTCTCGACCAGATCAAAATAAAGTGACAGATCCATGTGAACGATTGTTCGCTCAGTGTACAAAAGCTTCTCTCATGAAAACTGCTCGCATGAGATATGCTGACGACACTGTAGTATCGGCTGTGCAAGATGAAATAGATGGCGAAAAAGCTAAACAAAATTTTACTAGAACATCGTTGAGAGGAAGTTACAGAGAGAGAAAATCTGCTGTTGTAACTATAGAAGAAGTGAAATCAGATGGTTCAAATAATGATGAAGAATTGGCTAACGCTGTACTTTTTGATGAGAAAAGAAAAACCCCAATCCAAACTAAACCTACTCTGCAACGTCAAAGATCTTCGGGTAGTACTACCAGTAATGGGAAAACTAATGGAACTAAGCCGCCATGGAGGGTTGCGAGCAAGAATGGAATACCAGCGGAACCGTTTGTAAGGACTCCTTCATTTAGAGGAAGTATTAGAAAGAAAACTACTAAAAATGACGGTATACCATGGAAGCGATTGTATGAATTATCCCTTTGGCGGAGATATGGCGTTAGTTTTGCTGCTGTCGGAGCTGATGTTGAACGGGCCTTGCTTAGGCCTTGGACTGAACTATCTTCGGAACCGGAACCGCCGCCTTTTGAGGTAAGATTAGATATCGTAATTATTCCTTTCAGTAAATAGTAAACCTTTTAGGTTTATCTAAAGTATTAAAACAATCAATAACAACATCATCAATGTAGTTGATGCTACCAAATACGCATTATTGAGGACAATTCAAAAACTACTGAACAAATCTTGATCAAGGTTAAGTAGAACTACTACAGGAGACACCAATTTTCAAATAAAAAAAAGAATCACTAAAGTCGATTCACATATAAAAAAGTTCTGAAGTACTAGGTTTCTGTGGTACAAATAAAAAAAAGACCGGCGAGTCGGACTCGCGCGCCGGGTTTTGTACAAACCTGTAGGTGTAGTAAGTTTAAAATTATTAAAATTAAAAGTAAAGGTGTAGTAAGTTTAAAATTTTTATTATATAATGTAACTAAAAATTTAGGGTTTTTGGAATGTTTACTTTATCTGTGCTACAACACGTTGCTTCGTACCAAATTTCAAGATTCTGAGTTCACGGGAAGTACCCTGTAGGTTTTGATTCCCTTGCAAATGTCGAAAATATGCAAAAAATTGCCGTATAAGCACTTATTTAAATTAAGCCCAAACTGGAGTAAGTCCACTCTCAGCTAATATACCATACAATCACCCACACGAACTACCACAGCTGGGATCAGAACAAAATAAGCGTTAGCAAAAAGTCCTCTGCGCGCTTCACGCAACGACCACTGCGGCGCTTCAAATAATCTAGAATGAGCCGCTTAAGTATAGAAGCACCCCTTGATAACAGCACCTACCTGATATACCAGATTAGTAAACTATTAAATGAGTTAAATACATCTAAATACACCGCCAACAGCCGCTCTCCGCTAGTGAGCGCCTTAATGACAACGGGCCACAAGCATAGAAAGGCTGCAGTCGCCAGCCAGAAATAGTTGGTCTGATCGAGACAACCTCGCTAAGGTGCAGGCAATAAAGATTCTCTACACTAGCTTGCGATCAAGAGCAACACGTTGGGCATGTAAAACTCTAAATACACTACACAGTTATCTGTGATTGCCCCTGCCACATATTATGACTTCTACGCGTTTAGAAGAAGTTAGAAGGTTGGTTTAGAAGTTTGATTTTTTCACAGCTTTAAGGGACAGTAGACCTGAGTATTTGATATAAATTGCAGCTCGATACCTCCACGCATTCCTGACAAAAAGGCTCTTGACAGATGGACGGTCTGACAACAAAGTGATCCTATAAGGGTTCCGTTTTTCCTTTGAGTTACGGTACCCTATAAAGCAGTGGCATCGAGAACCTCCTTCTTTTTTTGAAATCTTTAAAATGTAATGTATACGTCATTGTAATTGATACAATTAGTCTTTGGCTTATACTATCTTTGCTCGCGATCAATATTCTAATAGCCCATTGATCATCTCATGGGGTTACCGAACATGTCATTATTCGGCAAATTATGGGCCCTAATATACTTCGATGACGGACGGCGTTGTGTTTCGCTCCGCATTTCTGTATACTTTTTTAATCTGAGTTTTTCTTTTTTTTTCTTTTGTGGGTGGGCTGCGGTCGGCGCGCCTCTGCACCACTCCGTCCGGGGCGACAGAGGGGCTTAAGCACGCAACTCCCGCAACCCACCCGAAAACCACCTCGCCTTCGTCATTGGGCCGACCACCGGAGCAGGTTTACTTGTCGTCAGTGGTCGGCCCGACGGAATACCCCCTACGTGGGGTACCCTCCCATCGACCGACGTCCCCCCTCAGGGAGGACATCGGTCTTTCCTCACGCGATCGGCCTCTCGGCGGGTGACGGTCTAATCCACGGTCACGTCACCCACGGTCTCGGCTAGGGCGGCATGAGGCGCAGGTAGTTGCGCCTGCGCCGCCCCAGTCGCCGGCGGCGGATCTCCTCATCAAGGCTGCGCTCCACGCGCAGACGATCCGCCGCCTCCTTCTGCGAGATCACTGTCTCGCAGAAGGCTGCGACCGCGTCCCAATTCCCGACGCTGTCGACCATCGCCTTAGCGATGGCCGGCAGCGTCAGGTCGGCACCGATGATTGCGACGAGTTCACGGCGCTGCACTGCCCAAGCCGCGCAGGCCTCGAGCGTGTGGCGCGCCGTGTCCTCGTCGCAATCGCAGTGGTGGCAGGACGGTGTACTCTCCCTCCTTACGACCCTGTGCAGGTATTTGGCGAAGCTCCCGTGCCCCGTCAACACCTGCACTAGTCGGAAGGAGACCCCGTGCCGCCTTTCCAACCACTGCATCAGCACCGGCCGAAAGGCCTCCACGGTTCGCACCCCGAACCGAGACCTCTCCAGCCGGACTGCCCAACGGGCAATGACGTCTCGGCGGGCGTCGATGCGCCAGGCGATGAGCTCCCTTAACGAGATCTCCTTTAATCTGGGTTACTAATTCTACCAAAGTTTTTTTGAAAAATTTATGAGATGAGCGTGTTTAAGTAACTTCAAGCTATACAAGTAATATATATTTTATTTCAATTTGCCATGACATCTGAAATAAGCTTATAGTGTTCAATAGCTGGATGTTAAATGAATGGATTGGATTACCGAGTTCGGTATTTTTTTGTAGTATGTCTTTTTTTAAATATATTTAGACACAAAATGATGAAATATTGATATTTTTATATAAATAGACAAGAATTTATAGTTTAAAAATATTAGATGTTTGCGTTCCTTGAATTCTAACGATCTTTGTGCCAATCAACCAATATTATGATCAAACAAAGTATGTACATAATATACTGTATGACTCATGAGTGCATGGTCTATATATTTCCATTACGTATTTAATATATGTATCTACTTACAATGATATACTTGGTTACTTGAAGGTTTTTGTTGAGTATGAACTTTACAACTAATATCAAAGATGCATTCATATAAAATATTCATATAACTGCAATACATACTGTTATATGAATATGCGCTCTATCAATATGGCAATATAAATTATTTTGGCTTGAATAATTCAAATCTTAAATGACGCTGTATATTAGAACAATTAATAAATTATTGATCTTCTCTTAAATGTCCGACATGATTGCAGTTTATGTGGTAATAAATAACCAAACAGTATTTTCTTTAGAATTTTGTTTTAGTATTCATATATTAACCTTTTGCATTTGTATTAATATGTTTTTTATTATAATAAAATCATTGTTTCTTAGTGGTGATCGAGTAGGAATACAATACACTGCTTCCTATCTTGCTAAGTGTGGCGCAAAAGACGAGTAAGGGATATAATATGCATATAACATTTGTGAAAAAAAGAATATTTTTAGTAGGCTATGGTCTGGACACACTTCGTCCGCTCCGTCTAGGGATGCAAATATCGAAACCAAGAACAACGATGTATCTATACATCGATGTTTCAGAGCAAATATGGCTATACAAAAAACATCGCCATAAAAACATCAATGTACCGAAACATCTATGTTTCTTTAAAGATCTATAAAGTATCAGATACTTTGTTTGTGGGATTACGGTAAGCTTTTTTTTAGTTAAATTCTCAGTGTAATAACTTATAATCAATTCCATGCATATTTTTGACGTGACGCACTAATATTTGACGCAGGCTCTGCTAAAAGTACCATATATTTTAAATCATACAAGCAAAACATCGATGTCAAAACATCGTATTAAATAATATCGATGGCTCAATGTTTCAGAAACATCGATGTATCCTTTGCATCCCTAGCTCCGTCCGGGGTAAAGAAAGCACGGTCTGCGCCCCTATAAACCCATAGGTCAATTATTCCTATTGTGGAGGAGGCTCGGGTGCAAGAGTAGGACGTCTAAGCTGAATTGATAATGATATACAGAATGTGTGCTAAAATATTGTACTATGCTGTATCATTTTCATCCATTGAAATAACAGATTACGCCCATATTTCAACTTACAAATAGTTATTTAGGTTTTCAATATGGGCTTGTAAATGTTTTACTTACCATTTATGATGTAAAGAGTCCAACATCTGGACTAGTTTACACCAGGTAGTTTACACGAAATAAGACGTCTACTATTTGCCCGCAGCGCGTAACTCAATATCTCAAGTCATATTTGGCAGGTAGATCACAGATCGACACGACAGCCTTATTACCGATCAGCAAGCCGTCACGACGGTATGTAATAACATAGCAATTTGCGTTCCGAACTGACGATAGGTGAATGTGTATATTATTTTTCTTAGAAATACAACACGTCAAGATATGAATCTCGCCTCTGAGCATTAATGATAGATATATCTAACTATTTTATTTAAAACTAGCAACCCGCCCTCGCTTCGCTTCGGTTTCAGTCGCATTATACGCGTAGTGCCCAATACCGTGGGAATACCGAGATAAAATATAGCTTAAAATACTCCTTATATAGACAGTTTACCTGGTAGTAAAATATTATCAAAATCGGCCCAGCCGTTTTGAAGATTACCTCAAACAAACAGACAGACAAAAAAAAAATATTTAGGCATAGATGTCGTGCAAATAACCGCGTGAGCATGAAAAAAGCTCAGTATTTTAACATTACAAACAGACACTTCAATTTTATTTATTTGTATAGACCCTCGCTTCGATTCGGTTTCATTTGCCTTGCATCTACATTTTAAATCCCCAATATATTTTAAATTTTAGGAGACGTGACTGCAGTTCACGAGGTCTCGGATTCGATTCCCGAACCGGGCAAAATATTATAAGGGTTTCTGGAGAGGAAAAATAGTGAAAGTTACTCCTTATATAGACAGGTACCTGATAGTTAAATATTATTAAAATTGGTACAGCCGTTTCGAAGATTACCCGGTACAAACAGACAGACAGACAAAAAAATTAAAGTCATTTTTTGGCATAGTTACAGTGCAATTAACCATGTGAACATAAAATAAACGTATTATTTGGACATTACCAAGAATCAAAGATATATTTTTTTTAAAAGACAGCCATACACTGTATAAAAATTTTTTGTATCACAGGATACTTCATACATACATTTACGAAAAACAATTACATTCACGCTCAGAACAATCATTTGTGTATCGAATTGTTCTGCTTGGAAATCGAACCTAAGACAGTCAGCATAGAGAGTCGTTACTTCGATCACACTTTTAAAATGGTAAAAAATAATTTGACAGACGTATGTAGGTATTAAAATGCAAGCCGTTATCTGCTATCTGCAAATCATATAGATATGTTAGATTTGTTATTATTTTTGACTGTTAGGACAGCTTTACTGACAGATGCAACGAGTAAATTAAATGCAGAGGTACAACATTACAGTTATACTAATGCTAGCAAATTTCTACGGTTCCACCTGCGGGGATACCCATTCCCGCGTGAGTACGGGGATAAAATTTAGTCTATGAAAATCTTACTGTCCGTTGGAGAAATTTTTTTAAAATTGGTCAAATTCCCGCGGTTACATTGCCTTCATGAAACACCAAGTAACTAAAAACGAAAAATGTTGGATGGATGGATGTATTTTAGGCAAAATCTACATCCAATATTGTATTTTGATAAGCTGACGGCTATATTGTAAGGCTAGGTAGTCTGTTTTAATATGCTATTCTGAATAGAGATGGATCTATCAGTCGAGCAGGCTAATTTAATATTAGTTAGACGCTCTTAATTTTCGCTGGCCAAAAAGTTGTTTGCCCTGAGATAAAAGATACATATGCACTTGTAAATATTTGCCAAAATAGAAGATAATTTTAGTGCCTTTGAAAACATGAATATAGAACATTTGTAACACTTATTTATTCTTGCTATCGTTGGAAGGAAGTCATCATCCTGCTCTTATCTCAATTACTTGGGGTTGACTCAATATGTACTCTTGTTTCATAGCATATTACTAAACTTTTGACAATAGTTTCACGATCGGCCGCCTATCTGATGTCAACCCTCCTAATTGTTGATCAGACGGCAACAGATAAAGTTGGCCCAAAACGGTACATCGTTTTTTTAATGGTCTTTTACTACACCCACAGGCAATGTAAGGGTTGGTAATATTTGTAATCGCTACTACACAGTAAGGAAGGTAGGCAACGTATCATTAAAATATCCACCTTTAGGACTAAACGATAGGATATCTATTTATGCACCTACATATATATGCAATGTAACGTTATCAATTAAGTTTAATCAATGATCGGATCAAATGCAATATAATTATTTCTTATCTTTTCTATCCGTGTGGTGACGGAGTAAGAATACAATTCACCACTCCCTAGGCAAGATGCCTGTGGATGTCGTAAAAGACGACTACGGGATACAATAGAAGCACATAAGATCTGTGCAAGGGAAGGAAAACTTGAAATGAAATACTATACCAACATGTCTAACCAGCATGGTATAGTAGGTCAAATTCCCTCCCGTTGTGGAGGAGACCCGAGCCCAACAGTGGGACGTATGTGGGCTGCGATGATGATGATTTTTTTTCTTTTTTTTTTAATGTTGTTGGTGGCAAAACGGCACACCTGATGATAGGTGATCCTGCCGCTCATAGATCTTTGCTAGGCCGCTGGTCTACCGTGAAGAAAATGAAGGGAGTGTGAATGGGTGCAATAATGTTCGGTGTCACTAAAGGCATCACCAACCCACCAAAGGCAAACACCTTCAGAAAGTTGGGCATCCGGCTTTCTCGTTCACTGAATGAGGTGCAGTAACAAATTGCTATTAGTCAGACGTCGATTTTCTTCAGAAATGTGGTGCTAGCCCAGACGGACCGGTCCACGGCTGTAGATAGAAGACTGTTGACAATGTGGGCCTGTCACATACAAAAAATATCTTTGTCTTAAAGTCCATAAGCATCAGGATAAAAGAAATATTTGCGCTGGCAAGAAATAAACTAAAAGTTTAAAAATCATAAGTAAAAATACCAAATTGTGTTTGATGAGAGCGAAAATTTAATTTTTGACGTATCTTTGGTATTGATAGGTCTAAAATCCTTTATCAACAAGTGGCCAGCTATTTCCTAAAAAAAGTTTGCGATATCGAAAAAGTACATCAACAAGCTCTTTATAAATTTATAACATACACAAACGAGCCTATTTGTAAATTATATATAAAAAAAATACTGTAAATCAATATTTTCCTTTTAAATAAAACTATTGTTTTGGATTTTATGGCGTTTTTATTTGATTTTTAATTTTCCGACGTGTCGAGAACTTTACAGAACAAAAAATAAAATTATTTTAAATATGCAATACTCGCGTAAACATCCGAGTTCATTATTTTCGTTTTTATCGTTTAATCCATGTGGTGATAGATTCCGACCAGCGTTTTCTCTGGAGAAACAGGGTCAAGCTCATGCTTAAAAAAGGAACATACTTACATATGTAGACTGTAAAGAAGAACTTTCCGTGTGGTGACGGTGAAAGAATACAATTCACAACCTCTTTCTTACCTGTCTGTATGTCATAACAAATAATTAAAGGATTATAATATGACAAGGAAAACTCGAAATAAAACCTTATACCAATTCATCGAACTAGTGTCTGTACAAATTCAAATCATTTATTACGCATAGACGCCGAGAGGGCACTTACATATTGACAATTTTACAAAATAAATGAAATTATCCAAAAAAAAATAAAGTACCACCGGATCGGAACGCGACTGCTACTGAGAAGATCCGACAAGAAACTCAGCGGGCTTGTCTATTATTTTTATTTTATTTATTTTTTTCTTACTAGATATACAATTATATATATAAGAAATAGCTCCAGTGTGATGCCCTTCAAACTGCAAGATACTTAATATAATTCAAACGATTATGGCTGGACCAGATCCCACAAGCGGCACCCGATCACGAGTTAACTACTAGAGCAGCCATCACATATAGGTTAATAGCCCTCCCTTTCTGGAGAAAGCATGAGCAGCAGGACGTATATAATAATGAGAGAACACCGAGCAAGTAACAGTAAACTCGAAATGTATTTAAAAATCGAATACATGGCAACCCTTGTACACTCTCTCTTAAAACACGACATCCTGATCTACAATTCATTGTGTTACATTTGTATTCGCTCTTGTCTCCCCAGCTTATTATGTAAGCCTTGTAACAAATCAACGACATTGGCCAATTTGCATTTAAAGTCATTGTTTCTAGTTTTGCTCTTTATATACTACATGTACTTTGTGGAAAACGTTTAAGGCCAGCTCGAGGATAAATTGAGGTCTTGAATTGTAGTAATGTGATGCAACTTTACGGGTTTAAATAGAAAAAACTGGTTTTAGTATTCCACATAATGGAGGTAAGGAGGATATAGGAATTATCGACGCGTATTAGAATCGGCTTCAGATCGGCTAAAAATCAATAACAGGTGCAGGCATGTTTTGGGCCGTACAACTACTACGAAATTGAAAAATCAGTTTCTTTGAAAATCTTATATCTTTAAACGAGCAGTTCTTGTATATATATACCTATCTGAATATATATATATATATATATATACATACATATCTAAATAAATTCGACAAAAATACAACAAAAATATGCCGAGCGAAGCTCGGTCAACCAGATATTTGCTATTTAATGGTAAATGATCTACATCTGATTGCTAGTGTGAACAATCAATACACATTTATATGTTGTAGGAGTATATTGTCTACAGTCGCCTATCGGTAGTATGCGGTTATCCGCAGGGCGGTCCCTTCTCGGTAATACCACAGTCTCGCAAAAAATCGATGTCTGAGTGGTAGTAATTTGTTACTGCGCTTCATTTGGTCAGCGAGAGAGCCAGACGTCCAACATTTTGAGGCCGTTTGCGTGTGGCGGGTTTTGGTGATGCCTTTAATGTTATTGAACCTCATTGCATGCTTTTACATTCCCTTTATCTTCGCCACGGTAGGCAGCGGTCTACCAAAAGTCCATCAGCGGTTGTCATTATATAAGAGTGTACTTTATTCCAGAAACAATGTTTTCCAACTCCTCGCGTTTAACTTTTCTAATTAAATTTATTACGACAGACATACAAGCATTTCTCGGGACTATTTGCAGTTCAACTCTTGGTCTTTTCTATGGAGACCATTGTGAAGCCTAGCTTATAGAAGTTACTATGTGGGTCTGCTTTGTGTGATTAGTTCCATCAAAAATAGCAATACGATGTTAAGTAGTAAAATAATGGGTAGGTTGTTCGGCAACAAGAGAAAAAGTGCTAAATCAACTTCATGTCAGGTTTCCTTTAAGATTTAAACCTTGCATGGTTATTTTATTTAATTTATTATCTTGATGTAACCAAGAACATTATTTTTAGATGACTATGTCTACGGAATAATAAATCGTGTTGTGCTATTTATCATACGTTATTGCGAGGACAGACTTGATAATAAATGCAACTAGCGTTTTATTGTGTTTGTTTAACATTCGGTCACGATCATAGATGATCGCCAATCAGAAGGCGGACTCTACCTGATAAATTTATAACTAGTATTGTTCGTCACTGTTACTTACTATAAAAAGTGAGAGTGTTAACTTTTATTAATTCACATGTGGTATCTAAGATGATTGAAAAAAGTTGTGTAAATGTTTGATTAGTTTACAAATGTAACTCAATCTATTTAGATATTATTCCATTGCAATTTGCGCTGGCGTCTTTCCGCGTGGTGATGGAATAAGAATACAATTCACCACACTTTATCCTGCCTCAGGATGTCATAAAAGACGACTAAGGGAAGGGGTATGATATGTGTATAATAACATCAGTGCAAGAGCATGAAAACTTGAAATAAATCCGTATACCAAAATGTCTGTCGAGCATGGTATTGGAGCTCAATTTCCTTCCTATTGAGGAGGAGGCTCGAGTCCAACAGTGGGCTTGTATAAGCTGAGACCTTGATGTTAAATGATGATTCAGGATAACTTATAACATTAATACTTTATTAGAAGGCTGAGCCTTTTATGGGAAGCACGGGAACCATTTACTTTGTGAAGTTCCTTCATCATCGTCCTACTTTTCTTTCACAGTACATATTGCACAAGTGGGTAATAGTTTTATGACCGGTCGCCTGATTGTCGTCAACCATCCTTGAATGAAAGTGTAATTATTGACCACTTGGCATCAGATAGAGTTGGCCCAAGTCTATGTAAAGTTCTTAGTCGTATTATACGCCAGTACACGGCATTACATTGTGATGTACCGTATGCATTTAAATTTATTCCGTCGGAGTCACAAATATGTAATTTTATTTCATATACAATCAACGATAAGGATGGGATAATGCTATACCTGCTTATAACGAATGGCAGTTGAGTTGGCATTTTCGTAGCAAGGCTAAAAGAATCCTTGCTGTTTTCCTGGTCCCTGGATCGCTTTCATATAATACAAAGGGTGGGGACTTAAAAATTTTGACCGGGCCGGGGATTTTAGTCCGTCATCCGCGGAGAGACTGACCGCGCGACGTCGACCGACGTCCCGGCAATGGGACGTCGAGAGGAGAGGGTAATCCCTCAGGGTATTCTGTCGACCACGGAAGACGAGGAACTTGGTGCCGGTGGTCGGTCCAACAACGAAGGCGATGGGCTACGGGTGGATTATGACGCCGCGCCGGTGTGCTGACCAGAGCAAAAAAAGGCTATTACTTTAACTACTGCGTCGTCTTCACATTGTCATATTATGTAAGCTTATAAGAACGAAAGGTTAACAATATATTATCAACTCGATTAATGAATCTCGTTGAATCTATTTGTCAAGTCTTTATTGTGTGTGTGTAAATATTTACAATATTTG
Organism: Lymantria dispar; assembly: GCA_032191425.1. NCBI lineage: Eukaryota > Metazoa > Arthropoda > Insecta > Lepidoptera > Erebidae > Lymantria > Lymantria dispar. The sequence goes on along the minus strand of CM063460.1, from coordinate 8,035,736 downwards.
CAACACCATATTATATAGCTATATGAAAGTGATTAATAGTCTAACTATAAGAGCGCGTTTGAGATCGAACGAGATGATGTTTTTGTTGAGATAATTTGGAGTGCCAAATCACAATCATTAATCAGCTGCTTGTAGTAATTTTGCAAGGCTATTTATTGGATCAGATTTTACAATGTCCAACAAGCAGTTCGTTTATGATCATCATCTCAACTTTTATACGTTTTGCAGTTGAACTCAAGTCTTCTTTAAAATGTGAGAGAAATTGATATATCACGGCGTTCAGATGTGTTAGTTTAGAGTTACATTCGGAGGTTTATTAGTCTTATGTTAAGCCACGGTCCGGTCACCCGCAGCCACGCCATTTATTTGCATAAAGTAGATAGTACTAGTATAGAAAGAGTGACATTAAAAATAAAAAGTGACTTGTGTGATTACGATACCGTCTTCTTATACAATGTTAGAATCCCCTAATATGCATTTGATCTATGGAGAGTACAGATGCAATGATCATGCTGCAAGTAGATTGTATCGTGAGCGATATCCGAATACTGAACGCTATCCAGACCATTGAGTGTTCATTCATGTTTCTCGAGCATATTCGGAGGGACATTTACCTAGTGCCCAATAAAATACAATAGGCGTCACTCTCTGTCTCGCTTTCACACACGCAATAAGATTTGTTATATGAGGTCTAATAAAATAGAACAAAAAATATACCTAATCATTTTTCATAAACTTCGTTGTCTGTCACAAAAACATTTTTTTCTAAAAGTTACGATAACGTCTAGAAGGTATTGTACCATTTTGGAATAACGAATAATGTGGCCAACTTTTGAAATTACTTGCCACTATGGTTACAGTAATTTTTTTTTACAGGTTGGTGTGTTTAAGTCAAATGATTAACGTTTTCTTCGAAAAAATTAAGGAATAGCCATAACAAATGTATATTTTTTTATGTTATTGTTATATGTCTAGTTTTAATTGTACTTGTGGTCGATAGTTATCTGCGCTTCCAACAAGAAATATCCGATGCCAAAACTAGCCTATTTGTCGTTATAGTACTTGAAAATATCGTACAATGTCTGATTTTTCACCGTTTTTAGTAATATGCTCATATCAAAAAAAAAATGACATGGATTTTTTTTTTCATAGCTGTCATAAAGTCATCTACCACCCACTTACCGTTGGACGTTTAATTTAGGGACATCCTGTATATTATATGCATATTTTATACTTCGAATGAATGAATGAAAGGAGACTAACATGGAGAATGTATATGGTAAATGTGAACGAAGGATTTTAAGGGGAAGACCAAGCCGGACGTTCGATCAAATCGGGGATGTTCTTAAGAAAGGCCAGGTTAGAAGTATCCTAAACCGAAGAACATGCATGAAGAGATTAATAAATGTGGAGCAGGCGAAAGTGGTATGTCAAAATCGTAGCAAGTGGAGGGAAGTGGTCTCTGCCCACCCCTATGGGAGAGAGGCGTGAATGTATGTATTATACCTTAGTCGTCTTTTATGACAACCATGGACAAGATAGAGATAATGAATTGTATTCTCACTCGATATCATCAAGGGAGACTATTTTGGATCTCAGCTTACAGGAGTTATAATAGTGGGAATATGTGATAGTATTAGGCCCAAAAACAAAAAATAGCTTCGTGTTATAAATTTCACTTTTGTGTAGGAGAGTCGAGCTTAACCGTGAAATCTATTTGAGATGAAATGACGTTCGCTTACATGGCGCTTTGAATTTGTGTATATTATAATTATTAATAGGCTGATAAATACCTTTAGTTATAAATAAACATGCGGTTCCCGCGCGCCGTGTCTTATGCTAATCGTCTCCAAAGCAATATTTGTATCACCAAACAATAGCAATGTCGTAACTTATTCAGATTCAGTGTTAATCTCTCGCATAATTTGTCTCCTACGCTCAGTTGCAAAACTAGCTATTGGGTTCCCTCGGCGCTACTTTGACGAATATTTAATTATTTCGTCATTAACAATGCATTACTGTCCAATGGGTCAACTGTTACTGTGGAAGGGAATAGATTTCAGAGTAATCTACTGCTAAGTCATTATTATACATACATTATTGAGAACGAAACTCCATAATTAGAAAGAAATTAGCTATTATGCTATTGATCATTCGGAAATGCTTATGGCTGCAATAAGTATTACAGCAAAGCACTTTCACCATTCTTAACGTAATTTATAAGTAAGTCCTAAGATTGATTCCAATGGTAGATTTAGTAAAGGAGCTTGAACGCCTCAAAATCATACTTGTTAATAAATCCGTGTACAATAACTGCGAGTACTGCGGAAATAACAATTACTTTGTAAGGGTACAAAGTTATGTCACTAAGTAAGGGCGGAGCATTCAAACCATATCTTTTAAACAAATGCATTCAGTGCATTATTTTTAAAGACGCTTAGAAAATATTACTTATATTGCTGGGAACTTCATAAACACGTTAATTAACACACAAATTGCACCTAAATTCAGAACAATAAGACGTGCTCAAATACGGCAGGTTATGGCTGCGCGCCGTCCTTTCATCGCCCCGGACGTATCGGGCGGATTATGACTAAACCATAACCCCCCAAAAACATTGTACAATTTGAACGCAATAACGCCAATTTTATCAAGTTTTCAATTTCCATTTGCCGTATGATGTCGGAGTAAAAATATAGTTCATCACCCCGTCGCTTACAAGTGGGTGTCGTAAAAGACGGATGGAAGAAGACGGAGGATTACAATATGCTTATGACATCTGTGCAATAGAAACAAAACTTAAAATAAAACATTATTATACTAACCCGTTTGATTAGCGAGGTCGAGATCAATATAACTTCTATTATAGAGGATGCTTGAGCCCAGCACGGGACGCATAACGTATGAATTATAAAGGAAGGGAGATCTATGCCATCCTCGAAGGACGCCTTATCATTATCATTCAGCCTGTTACCATCCTCTGCTTGATGTATGTCTAGCTCGCAAGTATGAGGACCATGCCCTAATCGCCACGTTTGGCAGGCGGGTTGACTATTGTAGTGAGGTGTTAAACATTTCCTTAGAAAATGCTGCTCTCCTGATAATAAATAATAAATTCCACAGGTCAGTTAGGGGTGGCGACAATCTTTTTTTTTTAAAGAACGGCACTCTTATCTAAGGAATTAATCCGTGTGTTGCGGGGGACTATACAAACGTATTAATTAAGGGACACAAGTTATATCCAGACTCAGAACAACAATTAGTGTATCGCACAAAACCTACGACATTGGCGTGGTAAGTCGGTATCTTAACCACTACGTCATCTATGCAGTATTTTTATCCCACCTCTACACGGGGAGTCTATCTTATTCAAACTCGGCTAAAAATTTGTAATAATACAGATAGAGAATGCAACGAAATGAAACTTCCAAAACATTTAGAAGGGAGCGTCCAAGGGCGCGTAATGTCAAACATTATATAAACATTATAGACATGATTTGTCTCCTACGCGGCCATTGTGTAATGCGTTCTGTGATATGTAAATTGTTCTCGTAACAAGCGATGTGTCCGAATTGTCGAGTTGATTGTTTTACAACTAAGTAATTGTGTAATTGTTACTGGTAGCGTTTAGGTTTTTTTTGTAGTTTATATAAATACAACTTTATTACATTCGTCTACGTTTTGATATTCATTCTTTGATACTAGATTGTTTAAAGGAGGATAATGCAACAATTGTCACTCTGGGCAAGTCCAATGGCAATAGTAGTTATTGTAAAAAAAACGGGATTCCATTCTCAAGTACAAGTAAGAAATGGTAACATAGTTATCTGAAAACATTATTAGACGGAGAAACCATGTCATGTAAAAAGTGATGATATAAGAGTGGTAGGACCACACTGTCGACAGTTATCTGTCTACAGCCGCGGGCCGGTCCGTCCGGGGCAGTACCACGCTCTCGCAGAAAATCGACGTCTAAGTAGTAGCAATTAGTTACTGAGCTTCGTTCGGTGAGTGAGAGAGCCGGAAGCCCAAGTTTCTGAGGGTGTTTGCGTGTGGAGGGTTTTGGTGGTGCCCTTGGTATCACCGGGCCTCAATGCACTCATTCACACTCCTTTCACTTACTTCGCGGTAGGCAGCGGCCTTGTTAAGGTCCATGAGCGGCAGCAACACTTACCATCAGGTGTACTGTTTGCTCGTTTGCCACAGTTTATAATAAAAAAAAAAAAAAATTCACTCCGTCACCACACAGATTACTGCAACAAGATATGTGCAAACAATTACATTGTTCATGACATTGAATTTAGACTTTTGACGCGAATGTCAAAATGTCATGTAGCGCTTTTACATTTTTTTTCATTATTTCTGTGTTTTACAGTGTTATATTGAATAATTTTGTTGATATTTTATGTAATATAATGCAGATAATCCGTGTGGTGACGGAGTAAGAATACAATTTACCACTCTCTATCTTGCCCGTGGATGTCGTACAAGACTACTAAGGGATATAATATGCACATAAGATCTGTGCAAGAGAAGGAAAACTCGAAATGAAACCCTATACCAACATGTCTGACCAGCATGGTATAGTAGGTCAAATTCCCTCACATTGTGGAGGAGGCCCGAGCCCAACAGTGGGATATTTGTGGGCTGCGATGATGATGATGATGAATGCAGATAAAATTCTGAAATGTAGATAGTGAATATGATATAATAGTGAATCGCGTGCATTTTGACATTCTGCCAAAATTCCCGGAGAAGGCTGACTTGGTTATCAGTACCAAATCATGCTAACAACTGACTGAAAGACGAATACTTAAAGACGTCAATAATTAATATAATAACTCGACACTGGCACCAATAGCTCATATTATTGTAGCTCATTGCCATTAAATAAGAAGAAAAAGAAGTCATTGAATGTAATTAGTAAACTTTTTCGTATATACCTCACTATTGGCCACCGATCGACCTCAAATTAGGCAGGAAAATGGTTTTACTTTTCTTGTGTTTTTGTTGTTTTTAAGGTTATATTTCTTTTGATGCGTTAGGATAAATGATAAGTAAAAATTTTTACGATACGCGCGCGCACTGTTACAAAAAACCGACACCCTGAAGTTAGTCAACATTTTTTATGATGCGCGCACCGTGTCATTTGTCAACTAGATCGTTATAATAAAACTTTGAAGGTATTAAATATCTGTCCTTTCTATTATTAGAATGGCAAATATAAATAATTAATTTCATTGATGGCGTAGTAATGGAAGTTGTAACTTCACACGCCAAAGTCTTGGTTTTGATCTCACCTTGGCAGTATGTTTGTAAACTGGCAGTATAAAGATGTATTATTAATGCTAGGTGTTCCTTCTAAAAATAAGCACTAAAAAGATTGTATAACGATTAATGATTTTTTTTTGTTTCAGGTAATAATTTAGTAACGCGACTGGAACTATTCTTAGAGGTAAAAATAGTTGTTAATCTCTTCGTTTAGGTCTGTAGTATTATAGAACTCTTTGTAAGCATTCATCAATTAGTATAATTTGATTCTTTCTTGAATTCAAGTTGAGAATATAATGTATGCAGGAAACCTATAAACCAATACGACGAGATTATGTACATTGGTGCCATTTCTCTAAACCTTTAGTCAATTTTAACGACGACATATTTTATTATTATGCCGTCATTCTACGGGAACGGGCAAATACAAATATATTTCCTTTTTTCAGATATAAAATATGAGTCCAGTAACATATAATATATACCTCTAGTCTTATAACCCGTTGAGATTTCAATTGAATTATAATGTAACCAAATACGGGTTAATAATACTCTGTTTCAACAAAGTATCATCCGTATCCTTCTTAGCAAAAAAATAACAGCTGAGACATTTAAGGTTATTGGCCTGTATATTGAGTGTTCCTATTCGTGATATTAACGACGAAGAAATTTTCTTGAGTGGAGACCACGTATCGGACGACGCAGTGTAGGACGCTCGAGTGGCGCCCATGTATAGGACGATGATTATGTAGTGTAGGACACCCTCCCCATCAGGTGAACCGATTACCTGGTGAAAGTTACTGAGCATTGATGGATACATGAAGGGCATCACACTAGAGCTAGTTCTTACAAAACATGTACACAATTGTATAACTAGTAAGAAGAAAAAAAAAAAAAATTAAGAATAATGACAAGCCCGCTGAGTTTCTTGCCGGATCTTCTCAGTAGTGGTCGCGTTCCGATCCGGTGGTAGTATATTTTTTTTGGAAATTGTAAACCTGACAGTATGTAAGTGCCCTCTCAGGGTTTATGCATAATAAAATAATTTTAATTTGAACATAATACAGACGCCATAGGATCGTACTTTGTTGGTAAAACCTGAAGGAGGCCTACGTTCAACAGGGGACAGCGATAGGCTTATCATGATGATGAAAGTCATTAGGTTTTAGCTCTTTGATAACTTGCTATTTAGATTATTTTTCGTTCATGTCACAAGTTAATCGTTTATTTTATTTGTTTTATTGTATGATGTCGGTACAATATGTCTTTTTACTATAACATGGGTGTAAGAAGAGTAGAGCATTGCGTTCTGCTTACAAAATTTAAAAAAAAAAATTACTTAAACCATAATGCCATCATTAAAATTAATCATATTCAGTATTAGTCTGTAAGGAGTGCACAAAAAAACATTAAATTAAATGTTTAACATTCAATTGCTGATAATTTGTTTCTCGGAATGCAAATTGAACATAATTACGTCAATTTTAATAAATCTTTGCCGTTTGAACTTATTCATTGCCTTATATGTCATAAATTAATCGAATAACATCAATTAATTTCAAAATGCCAAGTTAATATCCGTGAAGGGTCCAGCAGAGTCCTAAAATTATTCTCACAATTACGCCATTAAACTTTGATTACTACATAATAAACTGGGTAGATGGGTAATGGTTTACGTAATGATTTATCGTGCCGAGAGTTCTTATATTCTCATGCAATATAATTCTTTGAGTTATCCTCGATTAATTGATTTGTTAACTGTCTTCATGTGAACAAACTCAAATCAAATCAGAATTAAATTATTTATTATGTGTAAATATTCTACATGTGGTGACAGAGTATGAATTTAATTCACCACTTCTTATTTTGCACGCAGGTGTCCTAAGACCGACTAAGGGGTGTAATATTTATTTATTTTAATAGTTATTTATTTAAAACTTTTGCACACAAAAAGGTACAAGGCGGACTTAATGCCTTAGGCATTTTCTGCCAGTCGACCTAGGGTGGAGCAGAAATAAATTATTTTTTTTATTTTTTTTTTTATTGCAAGCGGTGGCAAACGAGTAAACAGTACACCTGATGGTAAGTGTTGCTGCCGCTCATGGACCTTTACAAGGCCGCTGCCTACCGCGAAGAAAGTGAAGGGAGTGTGAATGCGTGCATTGAGGCTCGGTGATACCAAAGGCACTACCAAAACCCTCCACACGCGAACACCCTCAGAAAGGTGGGCTTCCGGCTCTCTCGCTTTCCGAACGTAGCGCAGTAACAAAATGCTACTGCTCAGACGTCGATTTTCTGCGAGAGCGTGGTACTACCCCGGACGGACCGGCCCGCGGCTGTAGACAGATAACTGTCGACAGTGTGGTCCTACCACTATTTAAAGAACACTATTTAATTAACTATGAAAGAGAAAGAAAACGCGAAATAAAATTCTAAATCAACCCGTCTGACTAGCGTGGTATATAGTGGGTCAATATCCCTCTTATATGAAGGAGGCTCTAGCCAACCAATAGGACATATATGAGCTGAAATGATGAACGATGATGACCTATACATATATACCATTAATATTTTATTAATACATTTAGATTTGTAAATAAAACTACTTTTACGGATTATATCGCGTTTGTATTTGATTTATGATTGCCCGACGTTTCGAACACTTTGCAGCATTCATGGTCAGGGGCGGACTAAGGTGTCTCACGTCCATGATACTGTGAGCACTTATTGTATAGATTTGACCCACAATAATAATGGTTAAAGATAATTTTATAAATCAAAAATCTTTTAGTAAGCCGCATCTAAAATTAAAAATCAATATTAATTTAGCATCATGTCCCCTGAGTTTTCTTGCCGGATCTTTCTCAGTGTGGCCGCGTTCCGATCCGGTGGTAGTATATTAGTTTTGTTAGTTTTAAATCAACAAATTGTAATAATAATTGCTACAAATTTAATAATTACTAACCATAAACAATATAATTTTTTCATATAGATTCATTTTCTTCTTACACTGGCAATAAATTTGTACTAAAATGTGGGTAACAATTTAATAAATTTATAACTATTTTCTGTATCGGGTAGATAATTGTAAGTGTCTGTAATAACGATTACTTGTTGGACGTGAGACACCTTAGTCCGCCCGTGACCATGAATGCTGCAAAGTGTTCGAAACGTCGGGCAATCATAAATCAAATACAAACGCGATATAATCCGTAAAAGTAGTTTTATTTACAATGTGTAGTGCTCGCGTAAACATCAGATAACATTTAGATTTTTTTAAACAAGATTAAACAATTTAATTCTATCCGTGTGGTGACGGAGTAAGAATACAATTCACCGCTCCATCTTGCCCGTGGATGTCGTAAAAGACGACTAAGGGTTATATAATATGGTTATAAAATCTATGCAAGAGAAGGAAAACTTGAAATAAATTGCCTATGCCAACCTCTCTGACTATGGTATATATAATGTATTTGTGGAACCGATGCTGAAGAAACCATCATACATATAATCACGGAATGCCCATTATACATACAGGACCGCTTCAATCTTGAACTAGAAACCGACACCACTATATCAGTAGACCACATACACAAATTAATATCAGATTATGACAACAGAACACCATTTATTAACTATTGTAAAAGGATCGCTACAAAAGCTATCAAAAGAAATAGCACAAGGACTTAATCTTGTTTATATTAATCTATTCGAATTCTTTTATTTTTAATTTAATCAGATTAAGTCAGGTTAGAAGTTTCATATTTATACAAATGTTAACATATACGAGGGGTGATCCAAAAGTAATGATAATCAGTTATTTCTAGTGCACACAAAAATACAAAAAAATTTCAGTCACTTGCTCAGTTACCCACTAGTTCAGGAAAAAAAAATCATATAAATAGGCCACAATTCCCGGGAGCTACATTCATTTGAATACGGACTGTCAAGGAGTGAACATCAAAATGGAAAAACACGAAATCAGAGCTGTCATTAAATACCTCTGCTTGAAAAAAATGTCTACCAAAGACATACACAGCGACTTGGTGGAAACATTAGGGGACTCTTCTCCTCCATATTCCACAGTTGCACGCTGGGCTAAGGAGTTTAAGCTGGGAAGAACATCGACGGAAGACGAACACCGCGAAGGACGCCCATCGACGTCCCTCACTGAAGAAAATGTGAAAAAAGTTGAAGAAGTTGTATTGGTAGATCGAAGAGTGACTATCAGGCATGTAGCTGAGGTCACAGGGATCTCATATGGCAGCATTCAAAGAATCCTTGCGAACGAATTGCATATGAGAAAGGTCTCCGCGCGTTGGGTACCGAAAATGTTAAACGACGAGCAAAAGAAGAAACGAGTCGACATGTCAAGAGCAAATCTCGAAAAGTTCCAGGCAGACAAGGACAATTTTTTGTCACGTTTTGTGACCATGGACGAGACCTGGATCCACCATTTTGATCCTGAAACAAAACAACAATCGATGACATGGAAACGATCCGATGAACCGACGCCGAAGAAATTCAAAGTGTCAAGCTCAGCAGGGAAGGTTATGGCGTCTGTTTTTTGGGACGCTGAAGGAATAATCATGGTGGACTACTTGGAAAAGGGGGCCACTATTACAGGCTCCTACTATGCAGAACAAATAAGAAGATTGCGGGAGGCTATTAAGGAGAAAAGGCGAGGCAAACTGCGGGCTGGAGTGTTGTTCCATCAAGACAACGCACCTGTTCACAAAGCTGCAATTGCCATGGCTGGCATTCAGGAAGCGGGCTTTGAGTTGGTGGAACACCCCCCCTATTCACCAGATCTAGCCCCCAGTGACTTCTATCTCTTTCCACGACTCAAGGAACACCTCCGAGGCAAGAAATTTGATGATGATAGCGACGTGATGGCCGCGGTTGAGGACTTTTTTGAGAGTCAAGATAAAGATTTTTTTTGTAAGGGAATTTTAGGTTTAGAAAAGAGATGGACTAAATGTATAGACTTGCTAGGAGACTATGTTGAGAAATAAATATATTTTTTTATTTTATTCATTGTGTTTATTATTGATTATCATTACTTTTGGATCACCCCTCGTACCTTGTAATATATTCATCATAATATACCCTGTTATATATCAATTTTGTATTTTTCTTTCTTTCTTCTTTTTATACTTTATTAATTGTCTTAATAATAATGTTATAATATAGATGGTGCTAATTAATATCTAAATTGTTATCCTATACATATACTTGTCAATTGCTCTACTTTGCAATACTGTTATCTTATATATAAACCTTACTCATAATATTATAATTACAAGTACATGTAATAAATTAACAATTATACTAATTTATATTTCTATCCCCATCTTAAACATATTTTATAATTAATTAACTTTTATCTCTATCTTTCTCCTTCTTCTATACTTTGTTGACTGAATCATATTCAATATCTTAACTTAGATATTACTAGACAATAACCATTGATTTTTTTTCCTAAAATTATAATTGTTAATCATTCTATTATAACAAGAAGTACTTGTAAGAAGCTAACATTAGTTCATATTAATTTACAATAGATGTTAAATACATGATTATAATTTATTTCTTATATCCTTTCCCTCATAATGTCCTATACTAAAAAAATGTCTTTAAAAAAAAAAAAAAGCATATAATGATATAAAAATACATATATAAAAAAAATACAAAAAAAAAAAGTACATATTTTAGTGAGTACTATTATAACTTATTCTTAGTTAATCTTATTTTCTTATAATCTATGTTCATTACCTTTTCTATATTCGCTTTGTATAATCATCCCCATCTGCTTAATAATAATTATATCAATGTCTATTTTATTACCCTAATATACATCACACTTCAATTATCACCAAATCTCTACACCTCATTTTACACTAAAACTAAAACTAATATAACACATTAACATCATACTCTAACATCACTTGTTAATTCAATACCTTTTCAAATTTTCCTCCTACATTAATCTATCTTGCTACTAATCTATATGCTAATTAAGGTCTCTGATCATGTCAGAGGAGTCTTACTAGCCCAAGCCCCCAATGACTTGGAAACTAAACAAGGTATAGGAAGTTCAATTTCCTTCCTATTATGGATGAGGCTCGAGTCCAGTGTTGAGATGTGTTTGGGCTAAAATGAAATCATTTAATTCATTTAGAATTCATTAATTTATCACTAGATCGGCACGTGGTGCTTACTAAGAAGTTCCGGTTAGATACTAAGCGATCTAGTCTCTTTTTATTATTTTTTTTTACTTAAAATATGGATACAACATATTTAGTTAGTGACATATTTAGTTTTTCAATATATAATGCATAATTAAAGAGAACTAGAAAAGATCTTAAAACCGGTACCCATTGGACTCAACCCTATTGAACGACTGGGCGTTACCATCTACTGGCCAAAGTAGAAAATTCATGCTTTTTGTTGTACATGTCTTGGCTAAACTTGGTAAACACCGATAACATTTTGCTCCACCCATGATTCGAATTCAGCATATCACAATCGACAGTATACTTACGCCACTTGATGATCGGGCAATAAATGAACTAAATGCTGTTCAATCATTTGATCTATGATCCATATCATTCTGCCTTATGCGGAGCTGGTCAGGAATCCGGCAGAATAGAACGGGATTCCGTACATGGTGCACGTCGGTTATAATTGCATGTCAAACGGGTATATGCAGTGGCACCTTCTTTATTTGGTAGGGTATTGATGACTTAGGTATTCTGTGAGGTTGTTCATGAAAGGTATCGAGCAAGTGTTGTGATGGTTAGGTAATTAAGTTATTTTTTTTCTTTTGTCTCCTCCGTGATGGATAGAGAATTAGACTGATAGTATGACAGCTAATATATAACGTATTAAATTTTATTACAGGTCTTTCTTGCATGTTATGTCTTTATATCATTTAATTGTCTATAGCGACATTTTCTGTAGTGAATATTTGGTAACTTATTATATTCTTGACCATCGATCTAACGGTGAACCAAATAATTTACACATAATAATTTACGAACAGTAAAAATTAAAAAGAAACACAAATTTGACAAATATTTGGAGCAAACTATTACATAAAAACAGGATTAATGTTAAAAGAAAGTAAAATTTCACCATCATCATCAACACAGCCTACATACGTCCCACTGCTGGGCTCCGGCCTCCTCCACAACGGGAGGGAATTTGACCTACTATACCATGCTGGCCAGACCTATTGGAATAGGGTTTCATTTCTAGTTTTCCTTTTCTTCCAAAGATGTTATGAGCATATTATATCCCTTAGTCATCTTTTACAATACCCACGGGTAAGAAAAGGAGTGGTGAATTAGTATTCTTACTCCATCACCACAAGGAAATAGAGATCTCACAACTCTATTTTAACCCTAATTTTTATATTTTTATGATAATAAAGTTTTCGTTTGTTAAATGATGGTAAAACGAATACACCTTAATAATCGCAGATACTGGATGCAAGTGGCATAGGATCGTTCTGAGTGCTACATTCTCATGGAGAGATGTACGTTCAACAGTGGTCATGACTGGTAAACGGAATGCAGACACGTGTCTTTTGTCGCAAAGAAACAAGTCACAATAAATTATCGTGACAAAAATAAAAATATGACATTGGTGTCTACACCCACGGAGCACCACTATATTATACAGACTATAAGTTAAATGTCCAGCGACATTGTCTGCTATTTGAATGAGCTACGACTTATAATTTATATAAATATGGCTTCAAATTTAAACTTGCCTTCCTAGTAAGTGATTGAAATTAACTCTGAGTGTAATTTGTTGTCTTAATTGTATTTATTATTTCTCTGTAATCATCATCATTTCAGCTCATATATGTACATCCCACTGTTGGGCTCGAGCCTCCTCCATAATACCATACTGGTCAGACAGGTTGATATAGGGTTTTATTTCGAGTTTTCTCTTCTCTTACATACATCTTACTTCTCTTACTTACGTCTTCTCTTACATAGATGTTATATGCGTATTATATCCCTTAGCCGTCTTTTATGACATCCGCGGGTAAGATAGGGAGTGGTGAATTCTATTCTTAATCAGTCACCACACGGAGATGCAATGATTATTCCCTCCATGCAGATTGATGTCTTTAAAAAAAAACTACTGAATTTGACATCGGTTCTTCTCATACAATTACATGGTATTGTGATATTTCTCATGCTAGCATCAGGAATCGGCCATATGTACTTCTCATCAACATAATACTTCCTGTTTTAATTCTAATCAAATATTATATGCTCCGTGTGGTGACGGAGTAAGAATACAATTCACCACCCCCTAATTTACCCGTGGGTGATCGTACGAGACGACTAAGGGATATAAAACGCATATAACATCTATGCGAGAGAAGGAAAACTCGAAATAAAACCCTATACCAACACGTCTGACCAGCGTGGTATAGTAGGTCAATTACCCTTCCATTATGGAGGTGGCCCGAGCCCAACAGTGGGACGTATATGGGCCGAGATGATGATGATGATTATATGCTCATATTATGAGATTTAAAGTCTAAAATTTATCTGGCTAGAATCTACATAAATTTTTTATATTTATTAAAGCTCGATAAAAATTAAAGATGCCTGTAGAAGTAGTAAAAATTGGTTGACGGACCACCAGATGAATAGGCGACAACGTTCTCTTGTGAAATGTTTTATAACCTGCGATCGCTAACCCGTGGTAATTATGACAATAACCACCAAAGAAATAGTACACCATGTGGAATTCTATAGTATAGGTTTACGTTCAGTAGTGCACACGCCTAAAGATTGAATGATGGCGATGATCTTAAAGATAATCCAATCGATCACAAATTAACAAATATTTGAGAGAAAGTCCGATAATCATAAATTGATAGTCCAATATATCTGGTTTACGGTCTTGAGGGACAATCAAGAATATCAAGAAAAATTTTTTTGCAGCGTCGCCACAATGCCCACAAAAATCCTTTATCATGCCATCGCCACAAAAATCCTTTGCCATGCCCTCCCGCGTAATGCCGTTAAGTGAGCGCCGACCCTTACTACTAGGTAAAATATTGTCAAGCACTAGTTTATTTAGATAAAAAAAGAATTGATTGGAAACAACTGCCAACCGGTTATTATCTTGCTCCCACATTGTATCGGTTTCCTTATGACGCATGCGCATATCGACTTTAGTGTTGCGTAATTCTAGAATATGTCAGCTTATGATATAAGGTGAGCTTTGAAAATGATTGATAACATCCTATTTGGGTATCGGTGGAACTTTTAGAAACATTATAAGGCAAATGCAGCGGCGGCCTTACCCATTGCGAGGCTCCGGGCGGCAGGTCTTTGCGAGGCCCCGGGCGGCAGGTCTTTGCGAGGCCCTTTGTCCTTCGTGAAAAGTATGGGATACGAAAGTAGGTCTGGTTGTTTGGTTTAGGGATTTGTCATGTTTGATGAAAAATACTAAATTTGTACAAATAAATAAAATTTAAGTTTTATAATATTGAAAACAAAGTGAAAAATATAATTAATAAGTAAAAATGTAATTTAAAATCTATATTTTTTAAAATTTGCTTGGGTTGTTGCGTGAGGCCGCTGTAAGCGCGAGGCCCCTGTAAGCGCGAGGCCCCAGGCGATTGCCCTGTTCGCCACCCCCTAAGGCCGCCACTGGGCAAATGGGTTGTTAAAGGGAAAAGTCACTTTGTAGAATGATAAGAATGTACATTCGTACTAATATTCCAATTGCGGACAATAAACTGAAATAAAATCAAGGAGTGCCGTTTTCAATTAAGTTAAGGCGGAAATAATCTTTCTTGCAGTCGAATATTTTATTTTTCAAAATATTCATCATCTAAGCCTATATATGTCCCACTGTTGGACTTAGGCCTCCTCCATAATGGGAGGCTTTATTAACCTACTATTCCACGCTGGTCAGACGTGTTGGAACAGGGTTTTGTTTCGAGTTTTCCTTCTCTTGCAGAGATTTTATATGCTTATTATATCCCTTAGTCGCCTTTTACGACATCCACGGACAGGATATGGAGTGGTGAATTGTATTCTTACTCGGTCATCACACAGAAAAATATTTACGAGTATATTTTTATATATTTTTTGTTGTGTGATGGCGGCTACGAATACTACCAACCCTTATATTGCTCGTGGGTGTCGTAAAAGCTAACTAGGAGCTTTAGATAGACGTGGACCAACTCCAATCGACACAACATTCTGAGTACCAAATTTGTTATACATATATCAGAAAACGAATCTTCTAATTATTATACACTAGCAGCGTCCTGCAGTTTCACCCGCAGTTCCTCTTCTCGTGAGAATATCGGGCTAAATTATAGCCAATGTGTTATTCTGATATGTAAGCTATGTGAAGCTATTATTGTGAAGTTTTATCAAAATCTATTCGGTAGGTTTTATGTGATAGAGCAACAAACATCTTCACATCCTCACATACTCACAAACTTTCACGTTTATAATATTAGTAGGATTTTTACGATGTTTTGTACCTACTATTAAAAAGAAAACATGGTCGTCTGTAAAGTCTGTTTTCGGACGATAGTTTAACGTGACAACATCATAACAAAACATTGATCAAATGACTGCATACTTTTATGAATAAAATTGAATCAGCGTAACGGGACAATGAGTGTAACGGGACAATGAGTCATCCTTTTTCGTGCATGCAGCCAGCGTTCATCGATTTATTAGACGTTGTCACATCAAAATGTAACAAGAACTTTGAAAAGTCCGAGGAATGAGGGCGATAGACAGATGTCATAGATGTATCTTTTGAACCCTGTTAACACGAATTGACCGAGAGCGAGACCCTTGTCCAGCAGCGGTACACAATTGATGATGAATTATTACAGTTCATGAAGAACTAATAGCCATTTAAATTATACTGCTTGTATTATGTTCTGATTTACAGTCAAGGAATTAGTGGTACAAGTCGTATTCATATTGTAAATGTTTGCAAGTTAGTAAGCGATGTTAATAAGCAGATCTGTTACAGAAGTTTAATTTATCAAAAGGATAGATGATAAATAAAGTTTGCGGCTTTTGATGTAAAATTACCTTGCTCGGGCATTCGGACCTGGTCTTGAACATGGCAGTTTTCTTGGGAACATAATCATAAATTGAGGCAATCTGCTGGTACGATCATCAGACGTGTTGGTATAGGGTTTGTTTCGAGTTTTTCTTCCCTTGCTTAGATATTATATCCCTTAATCGTCTTTCACGACCCTGACGGGCAAGAGAGAGGTTGATGAATTGTATTCTTACTCCGTCACCACACACGGAAAACGATGGGTAGCACGATATTTTTTGCTAATAAAACTGGATCTAGGTTTTGAATCTATAACTTAAACTTACGGCTGGCAATTGTATGTTTGTGATTAGACCAATAAAGCATTGCTCGGCCATCCGGATTGGGATTTAAGCATAGCAGCCAATTTCTTGAGAACATAAACATAAATCACGATACGTTATTCCAATAAAAAGAGATCTAGGTTTTAAGTCCATAATTTAACTGGCAGTTAGTAAGCAGTCAAGTCCAAAGACATGTCGTACTTAAACTTCTGTAATCACATCATTCTTTGGTCGCAGCAACTGTCGCCGCCCACATAGCTCGTTGTGCAAGCTCAAACGTCGGATTTGTCGATCAGCTGCCTACCGAGTGCCTTCCAAGTAATGGCTCTTAACGACGTGATCTGTATAACATAATATGTTATTGTTTGTTATTGTTGTTGCTATTGTTTGTTTATTTGGTTCGCTTTGTTCATAATAATTGACACTCAAGAGATGGGGGCCCCCATAATTTGTAATCACTATAAAGATTGTTTTTTGTGAATACATCTTTCAATGGATATATACAATTGTTCTGTATGTATGTTGTGATTACACCCCTAAACGGCCGGATCGATTTGATGATTTTTTTGTGTGTGTTCAGGTGGATATATGATTGATTTGGATTAACTATTGGATCCAATAGAGGTCGCTATAATTGATTGCAGCAATCAAATGTAGAGAATGACGTCTTTTGAGTCAGTCAGGTATGATTTATTAGAATTTAGTTTAGTTGCAGCCTGTCTCCTAGTAGAGTTGAGAAAATTCGTAACTCATATATACATATATAAATATTTTAAGAGTTTTTAGATTGGATATTAATAATAATCAATTTTTGTTTATAATAAATTAAGAACATTGTTTACGGAGCTGGTTTGAGTTGCCCATCCCTTTGAATTAGAAAGAGAGTCTTGGTGAAATTGCGCAATAATATTTAAAATTAAATTGACGGATTTTATTATACAATTTAAGGTAATTTTGTGATTAATTTTTAAAGATTTAACTGTTTTTCATAAAAAAATAGTAGTTTAATGATTTCTTAGTGGAAATCATCGACCAAAGAATGATTGATATAAAACAATACTGTTAAAAATAACAAAAAACGTAAATGAAAATTTTAATACAATTTTAACTGATTGCAACTAATTTTAAATATTTTTGTGATTTATGGAAATAAAATTGATGTTTTCATTTAAATTTTTACCATCAAAGCAACTCACGTTCGCTCTACGGCAACGGTAATTTGTAAAACTATTTATGACCAGATTAGTTAAATGAAATGCTAATAAAAAATAAGTAGACTTCGATTGGTGTCACTGTCATTTGGGTTGAAGACATCTCTATTGAATGTGTCAGGGTTTCCTCCATGTTTTTAGTAAGAATCTATGCCAATAAATAAAATTGGAGTGTCTGTTTGTTATGACAAAATAATAGGCTGTTTTCATGTTCACACGGTTATTTGCACTATACACATGCCTAAAAATCACTTTATAATTTTTTCGTCTGTCTGTCTGTCTGTTTGTTCCGGGTAATCTTCAAAACGGCTGAACCGATTTCAAAAATTCTTTCACCAATAGAAAGGTATACCTTTCTACTGGTGAAAATATAGCCTAGATTACTCCCTGATATTATAATATCAGGGAGTAATCTAGGCTATATTTTATCCCGGTATTACCACGGGAACGGGCACTACGCGAGTAAAACGACTAAAACCGAAGCGAAGCGAGGGCAGGTTGCTAGTATATAATATATTTCTTGTGTACATGTGTACCTATGTCACTGAACTCCTAAACGTCTGGATGGTTTTTTATGAAATTATTTGTGTGATCAAGGGGAATCGAGAATGGTTTAGATTCACAATTGGACCCGGTAGGTGGCGCTGCTCTCGATTTTAAGGAGACTGCCTTTTATTTTATTTGAACAGAACAACGTCTGTGGGGTCAGCTAGTGCATATTTTTAGTGTAGCCAGTGATAGGATATTCATTCACTACGATGACTATTTGATTACTGGCGCATCATCAAATATGTATTTATTATCTGTATCTGAGGTTTGGTGGGAATGTAAATATATCTTGTGATTTAGTAATTTTTATGTCTTTTTACAAAATATGATTCCGAGAAAGTGTCTATATTATTAATATATTAGCAACCCGCCCTCGCTTCGCTTCGGTTATAGGTTATAGTCGTTTTACCCGCGTAGTTCCCGTTCTCGTGGGAATACCGGGATAAAATATATCCTAGTTTATGCCCTGATATTATAGCTTGCCATTGGGGAAAGAATTTTTGAAATCGGTCCAGCCGTTTTGAAGATTACCCGGAACAAACAGACAGACAGACAGACAAAAATTTTTTAATTGCTATTTTAGGCATAGGTGTCGTGCAAATAACCGTGTGAGCATGAAAAAAGCCTATTATTTTGACATTACAAACAGACACTCCAATTTTATTTATTGGTATAGAAAATAATAGTACTTGTTGTGTTCCACGTTATTATCAAGGAGAAATTCGCCATGTACCTTTTTGTGTGCAGAAGATTTAAATAAATAAATAAATACCTACATAATTAAATATGCTTTTTTTTTTGGGGTTGGGTTGCGGTCGGCGCGCTCCATGCACCACTCCGTCCGGGGCGACCGAGAGGCGTAAGCACGCACACCCGCAACCCACCCACGATGCACGTCGGTACCCTGCCATCGACCGACGTCCCCCCCTCGGGGAGGACGTCGGTCTTTCGTCAATAAAATCTTATAAAAACATTCCTTGTTTGTTACCGTGTTCGAAAAAAGACACCTAAAATTTGGCTTTCAAAACTAGAATACTAAGAGTAGATAAATTTTAATTTATACAAAAACCACGAAACGTATAAAAAAGCATATCCATTATGAAGATTATCTACCAAGAACATCAATTATCACCAAACACTTAAAATTCTAAATATATTACACCCTTGCATATGTTAAGACATCAACGTGGTTATCCATAGACAAAATTAACTATGTGGTATTATCCAACGGATATGAATCAGGTCATTGACGAGTGAAATTTCTGACAGACATAATAGTTTTCATCATCATCATCATAGTTCATATACTTCCCACTGCTGGGATCGAGCCTCCTCCACAATTAGAGAGAAATTGACCTATATACGTGGCCCATATACGGTTTTATTTAAAATTTCCCTTCCCTTGCATAGATGTTACAATCCCTCAGTCGTCAAATTAAATCATTTATTCTGCATAGGTCCCGTAAGGGCACTTCTTCTTCTTTGGCGATATCACTCTTGACAGAGTGATCGTGGTCATCATTTCAGGTGTTGGTGGTTAGCTTCACAACACGCCGCCACTTCTCTCTGATGGTCGCTTTTCTTGTGCATTCATGTAGCGATGATGAACCATGTACTGCCGCTTTCATCTGGGCAGTCCATCTCATAGGCGACCTTCTTCGTGGCCTGGTACCCTCAACCCTTCCCTAGATTACAAGTCGCTCAATAGCCACCTCACCTCAGCGGCATAAGTGACCAAAAAAGGTTACGGTAGTCAAATGTAACCTACTTTAAGATCTCACATTTTTTTAAAATAACAGCAATTGTTATAGGTATCCAATAAAGCAAAGAAATAGAGTTTAATACTTGTTCATAATGTCATTTTGTTCCTATAAATACATATTTGGATTTTGCATAGAACTTGGCACTCATTTAGATCTCCATTCTTTTTACGGCGAAGCCCACAGCCAAGCATAATTTTTGTATTCAATTTGGCTCTCCTTTTTTACATTTGTTTTTGGAGGGATTATTATATTTAGAAGCAATTGAAGAACGTTAGCGGACAATATCATAGTACGCCGTCTCTTCTAGTTCGCGTAATAAAGAAGATCAATTTATGTCATTTAAAGCAGAGTCTGCAAAAAGTGCGTCGCTTTTGAGTTGAAAAAACCAAGAATTATCAAATAACCGGACGTACAGTTTACAATACACATCCTAATTAATATTATGAACACGAAAGTATGTTTATTTGTTCGTTTGTTACGCTTTTAAGCCTAAACCACAAAATCGATTTTATAAATCCTTTCACTAATGGGTAGCTACATTATCAGCGTATAACATAAGTTATATGCCCGGTATTGCTGCGAGATCGCGAGATAGTCTTTAGTTCTTAGATCGCGAGATTCTTACAATCTCTAATTACAAATTTGTACTTACAACTTACTTAACATAATACATATTAAGATCATTGTTAGTAAAAATTTGCAATCGGTAACAAATTTGAGCACCACCTGCACTTATCATAAATGAATAATTTGACTGGAACTAAATATAATTCCGTTCCTTATAAATGTGATCAAAACTTGTACAGAATCCTGAAAAAAATGGTATCTATAAGACGAAAACTTTATAAAAATTTACCACTACATATTTTAACTAAACATTCAATTGATTTGTGGCGACGAATACTACTACCCTTCCATTGGTCGTGGGCGTCGTAATGACAACTAGTGGCTTTACATTGGCCAGGGTCAGTTTAATCTGATGTCGTCTGGGCATTACATTCATAAGAGTATTGACGTCAGACAGACGATCGATATTTTTTTCTTTTTTTTTATGGGTGGGGTTTTTTATGGTAAGCGCACGCGCGGTGCATTCCGTCCGGGGCGATAAAAAGGACGGCGCCGTACCAACCCACCCGTACTCATGTCACCTCGTTGTTGGGGCGATCACCGGAGCAGGGTGACTTGTCATCAGTGGTCGGACCGACATAATACCCTTTCGGGTACCCTCACCTCTCGACGTCCTGGGACGTTGGTCGCCGTCGCGCGGTCAGCCTCTCTGCGGGTGACGGACAATTCCCAGGTCCGATCACCCGCGGCCTCGGCTAGGGCGGCATTAGGCGCAGATACTCGCGCCTGCGTCGCCCGAGTCGCCGGCGGCGGAACGTGTCGCCGAAGAGGAGCTCGTTTTGAAATCAAATTTTGTTTTTAATAACATAAATCGTCGAAATACTTTTAAAAGCAATGTTAAAAACATTTTATATGTTTTTGAAATGTGTTGTGCACAAACCGTCATAATTACCTATTTATTTTTTAAGAGTTGCAGAACGATCCGGCGTAAGCGCCACTAGGCTCCAATTTAAATGCTTTTTTTGTGCGCGGACTTACCTTATTAATCTAAGAATGTGATATATTTTTTCAAAGAAAACTGAAAATGCTAGTTCGTTCAATTTCATTCGGAAAGAAGCATAAGTGGTACTCTTATCGTATTCTTATTTATTTATAACTGATTAATGAGCGGGGTCGACGAACGGAACGTAACCGTTGCAGCCAGAGCTTTGAGTGAATTAATGAATGAATGGTTAACATAATTATATACATTCGATTAATATTAAAAATATGCCTGCATTTTTAATATAATGCTTTTTTGATTGGCATTTTATTGCACGATTACAAAGAAATTTATGTCAAGTCTTTATTTATCATTGATAACTTAATTTAAGAAATTGTTTGTTAGAAAGTTATCCGTTTTAATAGTGCCATGGTCACACTAAACACTGAATTTCTCCTTGATAATAACGTGGAACACAACAAGTACTATTATTTTCTATACCAATAAATAAAATTGGAGTGTCTGTTTGTAATGTCAAAATAATAGGCTTTTTTCATGCTCACACGGTTATTTGCACGACACCTATGCCTAAAATAGCAATTAAAAAAATTTTGTCTGTCTGTCTGTCTGTTTGTTCCGGGTAATCTTCAAAACGGCTGGACCGATTTCAAAAATTCTTTCCCCAATGGCAAGCTATAATATCAGGGCATAAACTAGGATATATTTTATCCCGGTATTCCCACGAGAACGGGAACTACGCGGGTAAAACGACTATAACCTATAACCGAAGCGAAGCGAGGGCGGGTTGCTAATATATTAATAATATAGACACTTTCTCGGAATCATATTTTGTAAAAAGACATAAAAATTACTAAATCACAAGATATATTTACATTCCCACCAAACCTCAGATACAGATAATAAATACATATTTGATGATGCGCCAGTAATCAAATAGTCATCGTAGTGAATGAATATCCTATCACTGGCTACACTAAAAATATGCACTAGCTGACCCCACAGACGTTGTTCTGTTCAAATAAAATAAAAGGCAGTCTCCTTAAAATCGAGAGCAGCGCCACCTACCGGGTCCAATTGTGAATCTAAACCATTCTCGATTCCCCTTGATCACACAAATAATTTCATAAAAAACCATCCAGACGTTTAGGAGTTCAGTGACATAGGTACACATGTACACAAGAAATATATTATATACTAGCAACCTGCCCTCGCTTCGCTTCGGTTTTAGTCGTTTTACTCGCGTAGTGCCCGTTCCCGTGGTAATACCGGGATAAAATATAGCCTAGATTACTCCCTGATATTATAATATCAGGGAGTAATCTAGGCTATATTTTAAGGAGAAATTCAGTGTTTAGTGTGACCATGGCACTATTAAAACGGATAACTTTCTAACAAACAATTTCTTAAATTCAGTTATCAATGATAAATAAAGACTTGACATAAATTTCTTTGTAATCCTGCAATAAAATCCAATCAAAAAAGCATTATATTAAAAATGCAGGCATATTTTTAATATTAATCGAATGTATATAATTATGTTAACCATTCATTCATTAATTCACTCAAAGCTCTGGCTGCAACGGTTACGTTCCGTTCGTCGACCCCGCTCATTAATCAGTTATAAATAAATAAGAATACGATAAGAGTACCACTTATGCTTCTTTCCGAATGAAATTGAACGAACTAGCATTTTCAGTTTTCTTTGAAAAAATATATCACATTCTTAGATTAATAAGGCAAGTCCGCGCACAAAAAAAGCATTTAAATTGGAGCCTAGTGGCGCTTACGCCGGATCGTTCTGCAACTCTTAAAAAATAAATAGGTAATTATGACGGTTTGTGCACAACACATTTCAAAAACATATAAAATGTTTTTAACATTGCTTTTAAAAGTATTTCGACGATTTATGTTATTAAAAACAAAATTTGATTTCAAAACGAGCTCCTCTTCGGCGACACGTTCCGCCGCCGGCGACTCGGGCAACGCAGGCGCGAGTATCTGCGCCTAATGCCGCCCTAGCCGAGGCCGCGGGTGATCGGACCTGGGAATTGTCCGTCACCCGCAGAGAGGCTGACCGCGCGACGGCGACCAACATCCCAGGACGTCGAGAGGTGAGGGTACCCGAAAGGGTATTACGTCGGTCCGACCACTGATGACAAGTCACCCTGCTCCGGTGATCGCCCCAACAACGAGGTGACGTGAGTACGGGTGGGTTGGTACGGCGCCGTCCTTTTTATCGCCCCGGACGGAATGCACCGCGCGTGCGCTTACCATAGCCCACCCATAAAAAAAAAAGAAAAAAATATCGATCGTCTGTCTGACGTCAATACTCTTATGAATGTAATGCCCAGACGACATCAGATTAAACTGACCCTGGCCAATGTAAAGCCACTAGTTGTCATTACGACGCCCACGACCAATGGAAGGGTAGTAGTATTCGTCGCCACAAATCAATTGAATGTTTAGTTAAAATATGTAGTGGTAAATTTTTATAAAGTTTTCGTCTTATAGATACCATTTTTTTCAGGATTCTGTACAAGTTTTGATCACATTTATAAGGAACGGAATTATATTTAGTTCCAGTCAAATTATTCATTTATGATAAGTGCAGGTGGTGCTCAAATTTGTTACCGATTGCAAATTTTTACTAACAATGATCTTAATATGTATTATGTTAAGTAAGTTGTAAGAACAAATTTGTAATTAGAGATTGTAAGAATCTCGCGATCTAAGAACTAAAGACTATCTCGCGATCTCGCAGCAATACCGGGCATATAACTTATGTTATACGCTGATAATGCAGCTACCCATTAGTGAAAGGATTTATAAAATCGATTTTGTGGTTTAGGCTTAAAAGCGTAACAAACGAACAAATAAACATACTTTCGTGTTCATAATATTAATTAGGATGTGTATTGTAAACTGTACGTCCGGTTATTTGATAATTCTTGGTTTTTTCAACTCAAAAGCGACGCACTTTTTGCAGACTCTGCTTTAAATGACATAAATTGATCTTCTTTATTACGCGAACTAGAAGAGACGGCGTACTATGATATTGTCCGCTAACGTTCTTCAATTGCTTCTAAATATAATAATCCCTCCAAAAACAAATGTAAAAAAGGAGAGCCAAATTGAATACAAAAATTATGCTTGGCTGTGGGCTTCGCCGTAAAAAGAATGGAGATCTAAATGAGTGCCAAGTTCTATGCAAAATCCAAATATGTATTTATAGGAACAAAATGATATTATGAACAAGTATTAAACTCTATTTCTTTGCTTTATTGGATACCTATAACAATTGCTGTTATTTTAAAAAAATGTGAGATCTTAAAGTAGGTTACATTTGACTACCGTAACCTTTTTTGGTCACTTATGCCGCTGAGGTGAGGTGGCTATTGAGCGACTTGTAATCTAGGGAAGGGTTGAGGGTACCAGGCCACGAAGAAGGTCGCCTATGAGATGGACTGCCCAGATGAAAGCGGCAGTACATGGTTCATCATCGCTACATGAATGCACAAGGAAAGCGACCATCAGAGAGAAGTGGCGGCGTGTTGTGAAGCTAACCACCAACACCTGAAATGATGACCACGATCACTCTGTCAAGAGTGATATCGCCAAAGAAGAAGAAGTGCCCTTACGGGACCTATGCAGAATAAATGATTTAATTTGACGACTGAGGGATTGTAACATCTATGCAAGGGAAGGGAAATTTTAAATAAAACCGTATATGGGCCACGTATATAGGTCAATTTCTCTCTAATTGTGGAGGAGGCTCGATCCCAGCAGTGGGAAGTATATGAACTATGATGATGATGAAAACTATTATGTCTGTCAGAAATTTCACTCGTCAATGACCTGATTCATATCCATTGGATAATACCACATAGTTAATTTTGTCTATGGATAACCACGTTGATGTCTTAACATATGCAAGGGTGTAATATATTTAGAATTTTAAGTGTTTGGTGATAATTGATGTTCTTGGTAGATAATCTTCATAATGGATATGCTTTTTTATACGTTTCGTGGTTTTTGTATAAATTAAAATTTATCTACTCTTAGTATTCTAGTTTTGAAAGACAAATTTTAGGTGTCTTTTTCGAACACAGTAACAAACAAGGAATGTTTTTATAAGATTTTATTGAGGAAAGACCGACGTCCTCCCCGAGGGGGGGACGTCGGTCGATGGCAGGGTACCGACGTGCATCGTGGGTGGGTTGCGGGTGTGCGTGCTTACGCCTCTCGGTCGCCCCGGACGGAGTGGTGCATGGAGCGCGCCGACCGCAACCCGACCCCAAAAAAAAAGCATATTTAATTATGTAGGTATTTATTTATTTATTTATTTATTTAAATCTTCTGCACACAAAAAGGTACATGGCGGACTTAATGCCTTAGGCATTTTCTACCAGTCGACCTGGGGTGGAGCAGAAATTAGTTAGGTAGGTGCAATTTAGCGAGAGTAATGAATTCTGATGAACAGTTATCCGAATCAAATTACTTAATATAATCTTATACCTAATACATAAAGACAATACATATATACATAGATACATACCTACCCATATAAATACATAAATACATGCATACACACAAATATATATATATATATATAAATATATATTATATAAACGGCTGAGATAATTCATCACTATTTACTTTAATTTTTTTTAATATTCCTGAATTAAAAGGTAGATGTCAAAAGCATGATGGAATGTTTTATTTGTAAATAGGAATCGTTCACAATTTTATTAGATTTTAATCGATTTGTTGCGTTGTACCTGATTTTTTTTTTCTGGAACGCTCTTAAAGCAACATAAATTAAAATTTATAACGTAAGCTAAAAGTAAAAGTTCTGTGAAATTCTATCTAGTCGTATCAGGGATTACGAGCAAATAGCCCCATAGACAAACAAACATTATAAAAGGTCCTATTTTGATTTAGTAGAAAATAAATACTAAAAAAATTTGCTTTACGTAGCAACCTTTCTTCCGTAACCAGTGTATCAAACGGATCGGCAGATCCATATCGGACTATAAGTAACAGCCTGCCATAAACGGTATAATTATAGAATTTCTATTGATCGCAAGGTCATTAGCTGAGGGCTTAGAAATTGTTCGTATTTGAAACCAGCTGCGACAGAAAAGGCAATGGCTACCTGTTGGTAAACTTACATCCATATCTTATAAGATTGATATGCGATTGACGCAATTATTACTAATCTAAAGTGAAGTCAGTGAAATTGATGGCTGTTGATATTAAATGAGCATTCACACTCTTCACAAGAGAAGGAAAATTCTAAATAAAAGATGGTATGATATTGATTTTTCCGTGTGGTGACGGAGTAAGAATACAATTCACCACTCCCTATCTTGCCCGTGGATGTCGTAAAAGATGACTATGGGATATAATATGCACATAACATCTATGTAAGAGAAGGAAAACTCTAAACAAAATCCTATACCAACATGTCTGACCAGAATGGTATAGTAGGTCAAATTCCCTCCCATTGTGGAGGAGGCCCGAGCCCAACAGTGGGACGTACGTGGGACGCTGCGATGATATTGATTATTCGTGATTATCCGTTACGATGTTGATTATCTGTGTGGGTATTGTTACGGTATTCCTTCCGTGAGCATCGTTGGAAAGTTTAAATATAAATGAGATAAAATCTGTAAAAATAGTTTTATTTCAAAACTAGCAACCCGCCCTCGCTTCGCTTCGGTTATAGGTTATAGTCGTTTTACCCGCGTAGTTCCCGTTCCCGTGGGAATACCGGGATAAAATATAGCCTAGTTTACGCCCTGATATTATAGCTTTACATTGGTGAAAGAATTTTTGAAATCGGTCCAGCCGTTTTGAAGATTACCCGGAACAGACAGACAGACAAAAATTTTTTAATTGCTATTTTAGGCATAGGTGTCGTGCAAATAACCGTGTGAGCATGAAAAAAGCCTATTATTTTGACATTACAAACAGACACTCCAATTTTATTTATTGGTATAGATATGGTATTTATTTTTGTTTTGCCCTTATAAATAATCTAGTAACATATATAATACAATGTAATAAATAATTAACACAAAAATAGTTGGACTGGATTAGCTAAAACCAGTCGAGGATCAGCCATAATATTATGTAACGTGTCCCTAAGCGACTCGTATTGAATACGTATTAGGAAGACAGGAAACATGTCGGCATTCCATGCGCATCGACCGCCATTTTTAGAACTATATTCGTAGGAACGAAACGGTGAATGTAAAGTGCATATTAAGGCTATCGTTGAAAAAAAACGGAACGTACTTTTATTTTTTTTTGTTCTATTGAAAACGCCAGAAACCCTGTCGATAAAAGAGATAATAGTATAAAAAAATATGGTGGTTATTCGTTATTGCTAATCTATATTAGTATCATCATTCATCATTTCAGCCTATCGCCGTCCACTGCTGGACGTAGGCCTCTCTCATATTACAACACAAAGTGCGGTCCTGTGCCGCCGCCATCCAACGACGCCAAGCAACTTTCACCAGGTCGTCGGTCCACCTAGTGGGGGGGCGTCCTACACTGCGTCGTCCAATACGTGGTCGCTACTCGTGAACCTTACTTCCCCAGCGGTTGTCGGTTCGTCGAGCGAAGTGGCCTGCCCATTGCCACTTCAGCGTGCTATATATATATATATATGTTAGTATGTTAGCCTAAAATAAATGCTTTTGCATTAAATCATGGAGTGGTAGGAACACACTGTCGACAGTTATCTGTCTACAGCCGCGGGCCGGTCCGTCCGGGGCAGAGTACCACGCTCTCGCAGAAAATCCACGTCTGAGTAGTAGCGATTTGTTACTGCGCTTCGGTCGGTGAGCGAGAGAGCCGGAAGCCCAATTTTCTGAGGGTGTTTGCGTATGGAGGGTTTTGGTGGTGCCCTTGGTATCACCGAGTCTCAATGCACGCATTCACACTCCCTTCAATTTCTTCGCGGTAGGCAGCGGCCTTGCAGAGGTTCATGAGCGGCGCAACACTTACCAGCAGGTGTACTGTTTGCTCGTTTGCCACCGTTTGCAATAAAAAAAAAATGTAACCATATATTTTTCCGTGTGGTGATGGAATATGAATACTACACTCCCGTGAGTGTCGTAAACGACGACTAAGGGATAAAATCTCTAATAAATTGATCAAGCTAACCACCATTACACAGATTGCAGATTTATCTCTTTGTATATATACTCAAGACAACTAAAATCTTTACATCGACCTGAGCCATCTCCATTCGATACCGCCTGATCAATAATTAAACATTCCCAAGGACGGTTAACGTTAACGGAATAAAAGCTGTCTGATGATAGAGAATTTTTTAAAAAAAACTTGGCAATCGCACTAAACAATCTAATTTAATATAATATGTATTACTTGTGAGGTAAATTATATTTTCATGTGATGGCCAAGTCAATCTGTTTATTTAAAACATAAAAGATCTTTAATATTCATATGGTCAGTAGAAGTTGTTAGGTTAGCTAATTAAGTAATAACTTAAGACAGAAGGACCCTTAAGTAGGGACTGGATAAATTAACCGACATTGGTATTACATGAAGAACTGAGTTGCGAGACTTGGTTTTTTTACAAGTTATGTTTTTGATGGCATATTCCTTAGCCGTGTTCTACGACACCCACAGGTAAGACAGGAGGTGGTGAATTGTAGTCTTACTCCTTCACCACACGAAAAACTATATTATTAATTACACATGTTATCCGTGTGGTGACGGAGTAAGAATACAATTCACCAGTCCCTCTCTTACTCGTGGATGTCGAAAAAGACGACTAAGGGATATAATAATATAACACCTATGAAAGAGAAGGAAAACTCGAAATAAAACCCTATATCAATCTGTCTGACCAGCATGGTATAGTAAGGTCAATTTCTCTCCTATTGTGGAGGAGGCTTGGGCCCAACAGTGGGACGTATATGAGCTGAAATGAAAAATGAAACACACGATATTTATGTTAAATAGTTTCTGTATTATGAAGGGGTAAAAGTGGCGCGTGATGGTTCGCGTAAACACACACCAAGGTGGGAATCATCAATTATCTGAACTTTGCTTCAAAGAGAATTGGCGAAGCTTGAAAGAGATTTGTCTTGAACTTGCCTTGGTACATTGGTACCACGTGTCTAGATATTATGAAATCGTATAGTCACTAAATTCTTTAGTGTAAAATTAATTCATAATCCTATGCAGCTTAGAGTGTTTGACTCGGAGCTATGTAAATCACATCAACACCCACAGCGGTGATTAATCCATTCGGTTGTAGATTTGGCGCCATTTTAAATATAGGTATGTCATAGGAACACGTCAGACACGTGATGGCATCTCGATGCCTCAAGAATACTAAAGCAGCATTTGTTATATAAAGCATTTTTGTTTATTGATGATATAAGATTCGTAGAAACTAAGTCCTTTTGTGCCCTAATCTTATACATTTATCTGTTTTAATATGTTAATAAAATTAAGTGTTAGTTATGATGATGAAATAATGCCAGTATTTTTATTCTTCATCATCATCATTTCAGCCTATCGCCGTCCACTGCTGGACTTAGGCCTCTCTCATGTTACGCCACAGAGTGCGATCCTGTGCCGCCTGCATCCAACGACGCCCAGCAACTTTCACCAGGTCGTCGGTCCATCTAGTAGGGGGCGTCCTACACTGCCTCGTCCAATACGTGGTTGCAACTCGAGAACCTTTCTTCCCCAGTGGTTGTCGATTCGTAGAGTGATGTGGCTTGCCCATTGCCACTTCAGCGTGCTAATTCTTCGTGCTATGTCGGTTACACCCGTTTATATTACTCCTCCCCATTTTTATTAGTTTAATAAAAAATCAATTTGTAATATTTTTATCTGTTTCTATGTTCCGGTTAACGTTTGCAACGGTTGTATCGATTTTGATGAAATTATGATCTGTGTGAAATAAAGCCGTAATATAGAAATTAAATATCTTCATCATCATCTTAGCTCATACTAGCAACCCGCCCTCGCTTCGCGTCGGTTTTAGTCGTTTCAAAAATTCTTTCACCAATGGAAAGCTATAATATCAGGGCGTAAACTAGGCTATATTTTATCCCGGTATTCCCATGGGAACGGGAACTACGCGGGTAAAACGACTATAACCGAAGCGAAGCGAGGGCGGATTGCTAGTATTATAATATTTATATTATAAATTAAATATTTATTAATAAACGAAATAATAAATGAAATAAAATAATAAATATTTATTAATACATGAAAACAAAGGTTTATTACCAGCGATGACTTACGGCACTTAAACGTGGTCTCTAAATGTCGGCCTCATAAAAAAGCTCAAAGTCGCCCAACGTGCTATGGAGAGAGTTATGCTCGGTATTTCTGTACGTGATAAAATCCGGAAAACACACAGAAATCCGTAGAAGAATGGGTGTAACCAACATAGGCCACAGAATTAGTGGCAGGCTACATTGCTCGTCGAACCGACAACCGTTCGCAAAGAAAGGTTCTTGAGTGGCGACCACGAATCGGACGACGCAGCGTAGGATGACTCCTCACTAGGCGAACTGACGACATTCTCAAAGTCGCAGGGAACCGTTGGATGCAAGTGGTGCAGTACCATGCCGAGTGGCATTCCCGTTGGTAGGCCTATGTCCAGCAGTGGACGTCTGTAGGCTAATGGATGGATGGATTAATAAATTAAGAGTATCGTAGCATAGGTATCTATTTAAAAAGAAATATTTTAAGAGTATCAACATATAATTCATTTAGTTATTATACGAAATAAGCAATAATTAATATTATTAAATTCAAAAGTAAAAGATATTATCCTTACTAATATTATAAATGCGAAACTTTGTTTGTTTGTTTATTTGTTTGCTACGCTTTCACGTTTTAACCACCCAACCGATTTCAAAAATTCTTTCACCAATGGAAAGCTATAATTTCAGGGAGTAACATAGGTTATATTTTATCCCGATATTCCCACGGGAACGGGAACTACGCAGGAAAGATTGAAACCGAAGCGAAGCGAGGGCGGGTTGCTAGTAAGATATATAACTGAGACTAGCCGACCCAACAAACGTTGTTCCGTTTAAATAAAATAAAAGGAATTCTCCTTGAAATCAACAGCAGTATCACCTGCCGGGTCCAATTGCGAATCTAAACCATTCTCGAATCCCCTTGAGCACACACACAAAATTTCATCAACATCGGTCCAGCCGTTTAAGAGGAGTTCAGTGACATACACACGTACACAAGAAATTTATATATAAACATAAAGTCAAAATGTTCTGTACGTTGCAAGTAATTGCATACATAAGATATTTAATATTGGTAATTATTCACACCATGTTAATCAATAAATCCTCGGCGTACTAGAATTCGAATAACCAAGGACACGATAATAACACAATGATTTAATAGTTTATATAAAATTGTTTACAAGAGTTTCTTGCCGTAGCGTTGTTAGATGCTGTTATTATGGTGGAGATTATTTATATTTATCTGAACCGATGGCGTAATAGTGTCATACTGTAGCGGGGGTAAATAGAACTTGCTGGCATTTGTTGCGTTCCTATTCGTTTGTATTGTGGGATTAGCACGAATATTTGCGTCGAAGTATTCGTAATGTTATCGAGACCCGTCTATGGATTTGGAGTAGCGCCTGTATCGTCCGATAGAGGCGCTGCTCCAAATCCCATACACTTTGGTTTCGATAACGATACGAATACTTTCATGCAAATAATCGGTCTAACCCCACTGTTCATCATCATCACACCTCATATATGTCCCACTACTGCGCTCGAGCGTCCTCCATAATTGTAGGGAAATTGACCATACCACGCAATCAGATGGGTTGGTATAGGGTTTTATTTCGAGTTTTCATTCTTTTGCACAGATGTTAAATGCATATTATATGACTTAGCCGTCTTTTACAACATCTACGGGCATCTAGGGATTGGTGAACTGTATTCTTATGCCGTCACCACGCGGAAAAACTTGCCCACTGTTCAAGTATATCGTAAATTTTCTCCTTTCCAGTTTAGTTTTGAATTCATTGTTGCATTACTTGTACATTCATAACAGGCTGCTCTGGTGGTCATTCGGACTTAACGACAACTTAACTACTCAAATTATATTGTCACGCGCGAGTTTTAATGAACATTTTAAAATCCGGTTGTAAACTTCTTCCTGTTGAATGAATCGAGTTTCTCAAGGGAACTTCATGAACTGATACGGATTGATATGTAATCTGAAATAGGAATCTTGGTTAAAGGAACCGGTCACGTATTTGCTGTATAAGATTTTATAGTTTTCTGTACCTATTATTTTGTTGATGACAGTTATTAGTAATTAATACGTTACTGGAGAGTTGAACTATTATTTTAATTAACTAGATTTTCTTAAATTTTAACCGACTTCAAAAAAGGAGGCGGTTTTCAATTCGACTGTATTTTTTTTCATGTTTGTTACCTCAAAACTTTCAACTGCGTGAACCGATTTTGATGATTCTGTTTTTATTTGAAAGCTGCTGCTTCTCTTCTGGCTCCATTTCAATTTGATCTAGTTTTGACAATAGCATCCATATGAAAACGATTGAAGTTATTTTTTTTTGTTCAGAATTATTTTATAAAATAACTATATTTTTAAAGTGAATAAATTGAATAAAAATGTAAAATTTATTTCAATGAAAATGGTATTATATAATATTTTTATTTAATTCTACCAAGCAAGTTATATTTCTTTTTTGGTCGGGGTATGGTCAGCACATACGCGTTCGTTCCGGGTGGGGTAATGAAAAGGCAGCGCTGCCCCATGACCCCCGTATTCCCTCCCCTTGGCCATTGGGCTGACCACCTGGTACCGAGTCCTTGACTAACTACCTACCTACTTACTGGACACCAACAAGTTAGTGTTGCAATCCAGTCCGTTTATCAAATTTTTTATTTATTAATTGCAATAATTGGAAAGATGAGCTAGGAGATAAATAATTACGAAAAAAAAGATATTCTTCACTTTTATTTTTGTCATACTTACGCTCTACAATTTACATTAATTATAACTATCTCACTGCTCTAAGTATTCAATGTCATAATAAAGTGTCTCATTGGGCCAACTGTTAGCGGCAAATTTTATATGTTGGTTATTTTTTTGCTACTTTTTCTGATTGCATTGTATATTAGCAACCCGCCCTCGCTTAGCTTCAGTTTCAATTGACTTACCCGCATAGTTCCCGTGGGAATACCAGGATAAAATATAGCCTAAGTTACTCCTTATATAGACAGCTTTATGGTAGTAAAATATTATCAAAATCGGTGCAGCCGTTTTGAAGATTACATCAAACAAGCATACAGACAGACAAAAAAAATTAAACTGTATTTAAGCATATGTATCTAAACGTAATGTAATACCAAAATAAAAGCACGTAACACTCAAAATTTCTCTTGCAAAGGAGAATGATTAGGTTCATGATATAAAAAGATCTATTCTAAATATAAGATGTTTTTTTTTTTTTTTTTTTGGGTGGGTCGCGGTCGGCGCGCCTCCGCACCACTCCGTCCGGGGCGACAGAGGGGCTTAAGCACGCAACCCCCGCGACCCACCCGAAAACCACCTCGCCTTCGTCATTGGGCCGACCACCGGAGCAGGTTTACTTGTCGTCAGTGGTCGGCCCGACGGAATACCCCCTACGCGGGGTACCCTCCCATCGACCGACGTCCCCCCCTCGGGGAGGACGCAGGATGCAGCGCCGTGAACTCGTCGCAATCATCGGTGCCGACCTGACGCTGCCGGCCATCGCTAGGGCGATGGTCGACAGTGTCGGGATTTGGGACGCGGTCGCAGCCTTCTGCGAGACAGTGATCTCGCAGAAGGAGGCGGCGGATCGTCTGCGCGAGGAGCGCAGCCTCGACGAGGAGATCCGCCGCCGGCGACTGGGGCGGCGCAGGCGCAACTACCTGCGCCTCATGCCGCCCTAGCCGAGGCCGCGGGTGACGTGACCGGGGATTAGTCCGTCACCCGCCGAGAGGCCGACCGCGTGAGGAAAGACCGACGTCCTCCCCGAGGGGGTGGACGTCGGTCGATGGGAGGGTACCCCACGTAGGGGGTATTCCGTCGGGCCGACCACTGACGACAAGTAAACCTGCTCCGGTGGTCGGCCCAACGACGAAGGCGAGGTGGTTTTCGGGTGGGTTGCGGGAGTTGCGTGCTTAAGCCCCTCTGTCGCCCCGGACGGAGTAGTGCGGAGGCGCGCCGACCGCAGCCCACCCATAAAATAAAAAAAAAGGCTTGTAATATACATAATATTCATGCAAGAACAGGAAAATTCGAAGCAAAGCCCTATTCAATCTGTCCCACCAGCGTGGTTACTACCACGATAGGTCAAGTTCCCTCTTATTACGGATAAGACTGGAGTCCAGTGGGACGTATATGAGCTTAGATTAGTTGACATATATCCGCTAATCATTTGATTATATCCTTATCGGCTGAGATCATTAACAGTCTACTTTAGATCGTTACTGTCAACGCAAGTAATAATAATATACCATTAAATATTTTCTTAACGATGGTAAGTAATAGTATTAAATCTCTTTTATATGTCTATGATCGAAAAAAGATAGTGCAGTTAAATAAAAGTGCTATGGGGTCAGTCTTTTAGTATCGCGGTTTACTAAGAGTATTATACTTCATTGCATGTGTAATGACAAAATAAAAACATTCCGTGAGATGGCGGAATAAGAATACAATACACCACTTTCTATCTTGCCCGTGGGTGTCTTAAAAGACGACTAAGGGATATAATATGCATATAATATCTGTAGAAGGGAAGGAAAGCTCGAAATAAAACCCTATAGCAACATGTTTGACCAGTATGGTATATCCCAATGTGGTAGGTCAATTTCTCTCCTATTGGGGAAGAGGCTCGACCCCGGCGTGTATGATCTGAGACAAAATTGGCAATCGCAGCCACTGTATTTTTTTTCCATTTTTTTTATTGCAACCAGTGGCAAACGAGCAAACAGTACACCTGATGGTAAGTGTTGCTGCCGCTCATGGACCTTTACAAGGCCGCTGCCTACTGCGAAGAAAGTGAAGGGAGTACGAATGCGTGCATTGAGGCTCGGTGATACCAAAGGCACTACCATAACCTTAACCTTCCACACGCAAACACCCTCAGAAAGTTGGGCTTCCGGCTCTCTCGCTCACCGAACGAAGCGCAGTAACAAATTGCTACTACTCAGACGTCGATTCTCTGCAAGAGCATGGTACTACCCCGGACGGACCGGCCAGCGGCTGTAGATAGATAACTGTCGACAGTGTGGTCCTACCACTAGGAGACTACATTCTTATGACTGTTGCGAATAGTAAGGAATTGTAACATTATAATCGTAACCCGTTACCACGTGAGCTCAACAGGTTATCAAAGAATATTATTTCGCCTCTACCTTCTATTGCATTAGTATTATTTGCTAATGTCCTTTATTTGTCTCTTACGACACCCGTGGGAAAGGTGGTAATATATTATAATTCTTACTCATAAAACAGCTTTAATAACATTACATAGGAATTTCAACGTATTCCGATTTAGGCATACTAGCGAAATACCTTTAACAAGCTCTAAGGCCTAGAATCCGGTTGCTGACATAAATTATTACGCGATAACACTGTCTATTGTTTCAACAGTAAATTAGGCTGTACGTTACTCGAATGTTTGTCGTTCTGCGATAAGTGGCTTGTCGAAAATAATTGGACTCCGTTGTGGTTACAATGTTAGTAAAATTGCTTGTATGGCTATCTTGTAATCGCATGCTGTTCGCTCGGTAATAACTATAACTGACGTTTATTATGTTAGAGTTAAAAGTGTACTATATAACTATAAGAAAAAGCGCTAACACTTTACTAGGAAATAAAACTATTTTACGGATTTAAACGCGTTTGTATTCGATTATGTTTGTGTGTGGTGACGGAGTAAGAATACACTTCATCGCTATCTTGCCCGTAGATATCGTAAAAGCGACTAAGGGATATAATATGCACATAAGATCTGTACAAGAGAAGGAAAACTCGAAATGAAACCCTATACCAACATGTCTACTAGCATGTATACTATATATAGCATGCATGGTATAGTAGGTCAGATTCCCTCCCATTGTGGAGGAGGTCCCAGCCCAACAGTGGGACGTATGTTGTAATGATGTAGGCTGCAATGATGATGATGATTCGATTATTACTTGCCTGACGTTTCGGACGCTTTTCAGCGCTCACGGGATGACTAAAATGTCTCACGTTCAATAAATCATCACTATTGCAAAGGTTTTTATCTATACTAGTATATAATCAATACTGATATATAAACCTGAAGAGTGTGTTTGTTTGAAAGCGCTACTCTCAGAAACTACTGGTCCGATTTGAAAACTTCTTCCTGTGTTAGATAGCCCATTTATCGAGGGAGGCTATAGGCTATATATCATCACGCTAAGGCCAACAAGAGCGGAGCACCAATGAAGAATGTTTCAAAATCGAGGTTTTTTTTCCTTTTGAGAGCTTCCACTGCGTAAACGGCTAAATTTTCGGAAAAATCATGTATGACAATTGTATAATTAAAAAGTATTTTCACCTTCTACGTAAACAAAGCCATAGGTTTAAGTTAGCGTTAGCCCAAAGTAACTATACCACGCGGACGAAGTCGCGAGCAGAAGATAGTCTCAAATAAAGTTTTTATTTTACATCTTTCCCTCCCGTGACCATGAGCGTTGAAAAGTCGTCGAATAGAAAAAGCAAATATAAACGCGAGAAAAGCCGTAAAAAATCTTATTTGATATGTACCTATATTACGTAAGAATCAGAAATTATTACAATAGGCAATTTGATATTAATCCAACGGCATTGGAGAATGAATCTTATGAAATTATCAGTTTACAGTTCCAAATAATGTGAGTTTTGCTATTGGTACTAGGTGAACAGATTAGTGAATGCAAAAGTTGCCAGAAGAGTACTGCTGCTGTGCTGGTTTTATGAGTCCCTAAGATTAGTGGGAGATCACTATCTCTTGTACACGTTGTATATCTTACCCATTACCGGTGTAAAATAGGATCTTATATGATTTTAACTAACCGAACTATTCCGTTTTTCTATATTACGTATATTAAGGTGCAATTTTGATTTACTAGCAACTGCCGTAAGAGACAAAATTGATACTGAATTGAATAAATCTGAATGTGTGTTTGCCACGTAATTCTTTTGTAAGATTCATCATCTCAGCCCACATACGTCCCACTGTTGGGCTCGGGCCTCCTCCACAATGGAAGGGTAATTGACCTACTATTATACCACGCTGGTCAGACGTGTTGGTATAGGGTTTTATTTCGAGTTTTCCTTCTCTCGCATAGATGTTATATGCGTTTTATATCCCTTAGTCGTCTCGTACGATCACCCACGGGTAAGATAGGGGGTGGTGAATTGTATTCTTACTCCGTCACCACACGGATTGTAAGATTGTAAGATTGTAAGATTGTAAGATTAAGGAACCTTAAATTACAATGAGATCGCCAAAAGTTACGCCTCTGTTTACCACTTTTAGTGTAAAAGAATGAACCTGTATACTAATACGTACTTTACATCCTTCTTCGAGTAGCGTTTAAATTTAAAAGGAGCAAGCAGTATAGCAAAATTTTAAATGGTATTTTTGAAAATTTTCTGCTATTGACTAATAACTACATCAAAACATTTAAGTAGTAGTATATCATCAAAATACGTAGTACAGTTTTCATTGACTGCACAGATGGCGTAGTGGTTAAGATAGCGACCTATAGCGCGACACTGGCGCTATCACTGAACCTCATTGCCCTCTGAAGACTGCACAGATGGCGTAGTGGTTAAGATAGCGACTTAACAACGCCAGTGTCGGGGGTTCGAATCCCACGCGGGACAACACTTTGTGCGATCCACAAATTGTTGTTCTGAGTCTGGATGTAATTTGTGTCCGTTAATTATATGTTTGTAAAATCCCCCGCAATACAAGAATTATTTCCTTAGTGCAGGGTGTTGTTATAAAAAAAAAAAAAATTGTTACATAAATTACATTTCTTTTTAAAATTGATTGTACGCACATTTGTAGCGAAATATCTGGCGTTCAAATATTATTAATCTCACAATTAAACACTTACAAAATATCCAAGAAGGGATCTTTAATCCTTTCCTTAGTTCACTTTTAAGAGCATAGCATAAAAACTCAACAAGAGGAAACAACAGTAGTAGTGTTCGTTCCTGTCAGAAGAATAAAATATACGTTTCTTTAACTTCGACTGCAATTTAGAAGAAAAATTAATAGCCAGCATATGTATCTGTCTACATTGAAATACATAACTTTCCCTTCACTTAATTTTTCGTGACACTTTTTGTTTTATGTAGCCGTAGTGAGTTGACAATAGAAATTTTGCTTGTAAAATCAATTAGGTATGTTATTGTCACACATTCTGAGAACATCTTGAATAATACCTGTGAATACTACGTTATATGTGTTGTCTTTCTATGGAAGCGCACGATGCATTTCGTATAAGTCAGGGTCGAGCTACAATAGGTGCAAATTTGTGCATAAATTATGTACAATCTCGGTGTTCATTATGGAGTCATAAGTTATATTTTATGCTAAGTATAAGATTACCTTTTCTGTGTGGTGACAGAGTAAGAATACAATACACCGCTCCTTATCTTGCCTGTAGATGTCGTAAAAGACAACTAAGGGATATGGTCTGCAGGTAACATCTACGCAAGAGAAGAAAACTTGCAGTAATATCCTGTAATTGAATGTGTGGTGACGGAATAAGAATACAATTCACCACTCCCTATCTTGTTCGTGGATGTCGTGAAAGACGACGAACTTTTTATCCACCTAAATCAACTACATCTGATGTTGTCGTCTGGTCAACAATTACATTTCCAGGGTGGGTTGACGTCAGGCAGACGGCCGGTCATAGAACTATTGCCAAAAATTTGTCAATATGTACTACAAGCAACCCGCCTTCGTTTCGTTTCGGTATCAGTCGCTTTACCCGCGTAGTTCCCGTTGCCATCACATAGTACAAAAAGTGGTAGGACCACAGCGTCGACAGCTGTGGACCAGTCCGTCCGGAACACGTCCCACACACTTGCAGAAAATCGACAGTTGAGTATTTTTAATTTGTTACTGCACTTCGGTTCGTGATCAAGAGAACCATATGCCCAACTTTCTGAAGATGTTTGGGTGCGCCGGGTTTTGGTGATGCCTTTAGTATCACTGAACCTCATTGCCCTCTGAAGACTGCACAGATGGCGTAGTGGTTAAGATAGCGACTTAACAACGCCAGTGTCGGGGGTTCGAATCCCACGCGGGACAACACTTTGTGTGATCCACAACTTGTTGTTCTGAGTCTGGATGTAATTTGTGTCCGTTAATTATATGTTTGTAAAGTTCCCAGCAATACAAGGATTATTTCCTTAGTGCATGGTGTTGTCTTAAATTAAATTCACACTCCTTTTACTTTCTTCACGGTAGGCAGCGGCCTAGAAAGTTGTTTGCCACCAACAGGAAGGCTTTGGAAATAAAACAATGATTCCAATAAAAATTGTTTATCTCTGTCACTACGAATACTACAAATACCGCTTGTAATAAGTTATAAGAAACTCATATAATCTTATTGTTAATCCATTTTAGTTCCCCAATAGATGTTATTTTTAACGCGTTCTGGAATTATCTATATCCCGTTCGGGGCTCTGAACCCTTACTCAAATCTCCATGTCAGTCATCTCAAGACCTCAATAGAATAATTGTGATAGCTTGATGAAACAATTTATTTTGCTATATGCAGTGAGGATTCTCTATAGATGAATTGTCGAATTAGTTCTGTTGATTCAAAGAGACCCTGGGAGCCAAGAGGCGCTATTCTTTATGAATTAAAAAAAAAATCCTTGAAATCGATAGAATGCATTTTTTTAGTGGTCTAAATCTCTCAATATTCTTTCTAGTAAGACTAGCTTGATGCCCATCGGTGGGGTAGTTTCAAATTCGGGTTACAGAGTGTTTATAGAGTTGGTTCTAAGTAGGGCACTCCCATTTTTCATTTGCTGTGTGGTGACGGAGTAAGAATACAATTCACCGCCCACTATATTATTCATAGATTTCGTAAAGGACGACTTAGTGATTTAATATACATACAATATCTATATAAGAGAAGGATAACTCGAAACCATGTGGTAACACGTCTGACCAGCGTAGGTCAATTTCACTCCTATTGGAGGCCCAAGTCCAGCAGTGGAACGTATGTGAGCTGAGAAGAAAAATGTGTAAAACAATTTGTACAATACACAAATGATTGCGCTGAGTCAGCGTGTTATTTTTGTCCGGTAATTGTATGCTAGTAGAATTCTCCAAGACTCAGAAATTTATTCTACTAGCAACCCGCCCTCGCTTCGCTTCGGTTTCAGTCATTGTACCCGCGAAGTGCCCGTTCCCGTGGGAATACCGGAATAAAATATAGCCTAGTTTACTCCCTGATATTATAGCTTTCCATTGGTGAAAGAATTTTTGAAATCGGTGCAGCCGTTTTGAAGATTACCCAGAACAAACAGACAGACAGACAAATTTTTTTTAATCTGTATTTTAGGCATAGGTGTCGTGCAAATAACCATGTGAGCATGAAAAGCCTATTATTTTGACATTACAAACAGACTCTCCAATTTTATTTATTTATTTCTCTATTGCTCGAAATAGTTTAAACAAATTCTTACTACGTCCCTACCCAGTACGCATTTTAGTTACTTCCATCGAAATTCATACAAATCGTAACCTTTTTACTATTTCTGTTACGTTTCCTCTTAAGTTACAGCTTGTTCCATTTTACAAACGGTAATAGTACATTTAACATCCGAAACGCAATACATTTCACAGCCGCCTTCCTATTTCGGGATGCCTACATCCGTGATTAATAGCATTTTTATGTTTGATTTTAATAGCTATCCGCGTTAGTACAGAGTATTACACGAACAGATGGGCTTAGTAGGTCACCCTAAACGCAAAATGTTTAGTTGGACACCTGCATTACTATAAGGCGATCGTAAAATCACGCCCTGTGCAGGGCTGCCTGTAATAAAGTTAGAACGATCAAAACAAATAAGCTTCTACCAAGCGTTATTATATCCCTTTCGCAAAGGATTTTATTATCGTACAAGATTTAAAACCGTGAAGAAGAAAAACGGCTGATAAAAACAAGAAACATGGTTCTTATATTGGGATTTCCATAAACTTTAATATTAATATTTAACATTATCAAGCGAAATGATTCGTGTAATGACAAAGTAAGAATACAGTTCTTCTCCCTCTTTTTAATCCGTCCATATTGTATCAGATGATGAAGGGCAGCTAATATCTATCAGGGGCGGCTTTACCTATAGTGCAGAGGGTGCGGTGCACCCGGGCACCGGGTGTTAGGGGGCGCTGAGAGCTGCTCGCGGCGCATAGAGCCTCCAAATCTATTCCATTTTATTTGCGCATTTTGATACAAGAGGGCGCCAGGTTATTAATTGCACACGGGCGCCACGTGGGCTAGAGCCGCGACTGATATCTCTGTAAGAAGAGGAAAACTCGAAATGAAACCCTATATCAATCTAACTAATTTCACTCCAATGGTGAAGAAAATCCCTATACCAATCTAACTAACCAGCATGGGCCATTTCACTCCTATGGTGAAGAACACTCGAGCCCAACAATGGAACGTGTATGAATTGATATAATAAATGAAAAGGATTTCATGTTCAGTGATGTGGTTTCCGTGTGGTGACGGAGTAAGAATACAATTCACCACCACCTATCTTACCCGTGGATGATCGTACGAGACGACTAAGGGATATAAAACGCATATAACATCCATGCGAGAGAAGAAAAACTCGAAATAAAACCCTATACCAACACGTCTGACCAGCGTGGAGGAGGCCCGAGCCCAACAGTGGGACGTATATGGGTTGAGATGATGATGAGAGATGATGAATGTAGTAATGATACAATTTGTCACCGCCCGTTAAGTTGTCCGTAGGAATTGTAAAACAGGATTGAGTACTAAGAAGGTGGGCAACAGCCCTCTCTTAGGTAACTATATGGTCTTAGCTCATCTCATATACGTCCCAATGTTGGCATTAAGCCTCCACAATAGGAGAGAAATGTATCTACTACAGCACGCAGATGGAGTAGGGTTTTACTTCCAAGTATGTAAGTATTTTTTACCCTTTATGATTTCCACGGATAAGATAGGAGTTAATGCACCATATCCTTAATCTCACAATCATCACACGGATAACTAAATCTTAATATAAAGCCAAGCTTGTGAAGTGCTTTAGAACAAAAATTTAATTTGTAATTTAAATTGAAACTTGTCATTTGACTATTGAGGCGGAACGGTATAAATAATTTATAGCTACGAATAGGAGTTTTATGGATTCATGATTTATTGTTTAAAATAAAAATGTATTGATTCCTGTGGGACTATATATTGTATATCGAATTCAACACAGGCTGACTGTATAATTTTTTAAGTTGAAATTTATGAAATAACTTGCGATCTACTTGTATTCAACACAAATATCCAAACTTTTACAATCAACATTTATAAGCCACTGAAACAACGAGACAATAATTTTTAGGGTTCCGTAAGTGTGAATAAAAAATAGAACTCTTAGAGGATCACTTGTGCCTGTATTTTTTTGTTTGTTGTTTGGTTCTGCTAGAACGTTTAATTTAAAATTTGGAACATACGTGATTCTGTAACGCCAAATATAAAGTAAATAAATTAATTTTAATATTGTTTATTTTTGAGGCTTAAAAAATTGTCAACTGTACTGTTTTACAAAATAAATTAATTTTAATATTGTTTATTTTTGAGGCTTAAAAAATTGTCAACTGTACTGTTTTACCGCTAGTCGCCGAAATTAAGTTTTGTTTTGTTTTCTGCAGTCTCAAGTCTAGACACAACCCGGAGTCACAATCCGCCTGGAGTAACGTAAGATCGGCGCGCAGCCACATAATTTATTCCCTAATGTACTTAGAAATTAGATTATAACTACATTACTTAGAAATTACAGGCAAATTTAGAAGTCTATGCTTTTAATATTATGCGTTAAAATTCGTTTTGTTTTTGCTCTAATAATGCAATGTCTCTTTTGTTCTCTTACAAAAGTATTTATTTTGGTATATACTGTACTAGATGGTAAGAAATTCTTTACAAGAGAGTCCAACTCACACTTGGCCGATTTCTCTAATAATACATCATTTTAATGGTGCAGCCCTACTTGTAGGTGTGGTAATGCATCATCCACCGAGTGGAACGCCAGGCTTCCGGAGGTTAAAATTAAATTAAGACCAACTCGTCCCAACGTCTTACTTTGTAATTTGACTTATTGCTCGCCGCCGTTGACGTTTTCTTATAGATCGAAATAGATTTTGTATTTGTTTGTGGCTTAATAGCATGCAAATTTAAATCTAATTTATGTAATTAATATACACTCATTTGCAAAAAAAACGGGCGGTTTTGATTTTCATTCATATTTAAAAAGATACAATACCAAAAAGGTTTCAATCGTTTGTACACGTTACTGGCCGGTTTTAAAAATGCTGTGGTATTTAAAAAAGTACGTTCTAAATTCAATTTTTCATTTG
The DNA here is from genome assembly GCA_032191425.1 of Lymantria dispar. NCBI lineage: Eukaryota > Metazoa > Arthropoda > Insecta > Lepidoptera > Erebidae > Lymantria > Lymantria dispar. The sequence goes on along the minus strand of CM063460.1, from coordinate 7,991,286 downwards.
ATGTTCATTTTTACAGAAAACCCCTTTTTATCCTACATTTTTGGCGCGAAGTTCCAGAAGTTAACATCGACTTTCATAACTTTTATTCAATTTTTATCGATTAATTTCATATCCTTGACTGTCAAAGCTTTATTTAATGCTGTTTGGCTGTATCAAAAATGGTAGATAAAGTGGTAAAAGCTACCAAAATTATCGCGCTGCTTGAAGAGGGTTGCAGCCAATGTTTCGTGGCTAGGAGGCTAAATGTTAGTCGCTCGACAGTCCAAAGGACCTGGCAGCGATATCAGGAGACTGGTTCCGTCGAGAGAAGGCCTGGTTCTGGAAGAAAACCATGTACCCAACCACGGGATGATCGTTTTCTTGTGAGTCGCGCATTGAGAAATCGCAAATCTTCGTATGTGGATCTTAAGAACAACCTCCAAGAAGTAAGAAATGTGCATATTAGTCTATGGACGGTCAGGAGGAGGCTTCTCGCTGCCAATATACGCAGTCACCGCCCGGCCCGCGGCCCCAAATTACTCCGTGAGCACAGAGTTCACAGGCTTAGGTTCGCTAGAAATTGTGAATCATGGACTCAAGACGATTGGAATAGGGTTTTGTTCTCTGATGAAGCCAGGATATCTCTGTTCGGTGAAGATCGACGTCGGCGAGTGCTAAGAAGACAAGGAGAACGCTTTGCAGAGGCATGTTTCGAAGAAATCACACCTTATGGTGGGGGCTCTGTTATGTTTTGGGCAGGAATAAATTCAATGGATCGTACAGAGTTAGTCTTCATTGAAAACGGCTCACTGACTGGGCATCGATACATAACGGAAGTTCTAATTTCTCATGCACAACCCGCATTGGCCGCTCTAGGTGAAGACTCGATTTTTATGGACGACAATGCTCGCGCCCACCGATCCCGCGATGTTAATGCGTATGTGCAAGAGGTCGGCATTCGTCGTTTGGATTGGCCAGCTCGAAGTCCCGACCTCAATCCCATAGAGCATGTCTGGGACGTTCTGAAACGGCGTGTGAGATCAGTACACCCGGCTCCGCAGACCATCAGAGAGCTGAAGAATGTGATTACTGCGGAGTGGGAACGTATTCCGCAAGCAAGTATCCGGGATATACTCGCTAGCATGCCCAGACGAATTCAAGCTGTGATTTTAGCTAGAGGGGGTCACACTCGATACTAAACATTTATCTGCTTTTACTTTATTAAAGAAAAACAAACAAAAAAACTTTTTTATTTTTACTTCATGAGCATATGCACTACTAGCGAATATACACTACTAGCGAGGTTTAGCATTATTTCCCATAAATTGTATCTAAATTTTATGAAATACTGATGAAAACGATTATTTTCTTATTAATTTAGCAAATTGTGTGGATAAAACTACCTATAATTATCAAACAAAGAAATATTAACATTTGAAATGGTTCATTGCTTAGGTGCCCGTTTTTTTTGCAAATGAGTTTATTATCCGTGTGGTGATGGAGTAATCATACCTTTGTCCCCGCCTTATTTGCCCATGGGAGTCATGACAATTGTGAATCATCAGAAGAACAGCAGCCTAACAGCAGCGTTCTCCTGAACACGCTGCTAATGCGTCTGAAGGAAGCCTGGTAAATAGTGAGACATACGTGGTATGAAGATAAGAACTGTGGCAATAAAGATTCTGAATTACAATTATTTGTACATTTCATTAAACTATATCGTTTAATGAAATGTACAAATAATTGTAATTTGGAATTTGAGTGCTGAGTTTAACTCTATGGTTGGACAATTTTTCACAAGGGCCAAGTAGTTTTTGCAATATTATTATTTAGAATTTCTTCAGAAAACTTGGACTCCTTTCTGCTACTCAAAATGCCCTGTTAGTCAGGGCATTTTGAGTATTCATGCTATTGCATCTTGCATTTGGGGATCGAGTCCGGAATAAGCAAGCATCAAGCATCTGTTGACAAGGCTAGGCGTTTTAGTTTAAAATATATATATAATTATTATAAAATAATTAATCAATTAAATGAAGTCTCTTAATATAATTACGGAAGTGATTGCCTACGTGCAGTTACAACCTACACCTACGTAAGATGTTTGTCTTCCTACTGCTTTTTATACTATCGGTACAATTATTCAATTTACGTTCCTTGGGTGACGTAATAAAGGTCGTTTGAAGGTAGCTTAGTAGCCTTATAGCTGGTGTAGGAAGCTTGTAATTGAAATTGCATTACTTGCAAAAATATTCATCTAAAGTGTTGCTAGATTTTTCATGTTATTTGTTTGATTAATTGCTTATGGCGATTAAGTAAGAACACAATTCACCACCCCTTTCTTGTCTATCATTGTTTTAAAAGACTAAGGGATAAAACTCGAAACATAACCTTATACGAACCCGTTTGACGAGTAAGGTATAGTAGGTCAATTTCTCTCTTATTTCGAATAAGGCTCGAGCTCAGCAGTGAGATGTATATGAAATAAGATTATGATTCATTTTAGTTTATTTGGTTTATATGACAAAATTAGAAATCAGTGATGCCATAATGGTTAAGCTCTCTAGCATCCTCGACTAGAGCACGCACTTTTCTAAGATCTGTCTATCTATATATACCGTAAAATCGATTCTATACTCAAATTATATATTATATATTTTTTTTATTTTGTGGTTATTCGTGTGGGGATGGAGTAAGAATACAATCCTTTCCTGCCCGTAAATGTACGTAAAAATTGACTAATGGATTTTTCTCCTATTCAAGAATTCTATGCAAGAAAAGGTAAATGAAACCCTATACCAACGTGTATGTCCAACGTAAAACGGTAGGTTAATTTCACTCTTATTGTGGAGTAGCCTCGAACCCAACAGTGGGACGTAAGTGAGCTGTGATGATGACGATTTATTTTGTATGAGTCTGGCGAGGACACTTATTTCTTTTCAATTTTATATTTTGATTGCAAATTAATCCGATCTACCATCGGATACTGCAAGAAGTTTAGCGCTCTCATCGTATTTTTTAAGTTACTACTTTTATATAAAGTTATATATCAGGGGAAGTTTGAAAGTGGCACCAGTGATAGTGAAGATTAGGAGCGCGAGATTGTCTTGGTATGGACATGTGATGAGGAGGGATGAAAGGCACGTGACGAGGAGGGTTGTCAATATGTTTGTGGATGGACGTAAAAATCGTGGCAGGCCTAAAAAGAGATGGATGGATTGTGTGAATGAGGATATGCGTGTGAAAGTAGTGAGTGCAGATATGACGGCTGATAGAAGGCTTTGGAAGGTAAAACATGTTGTGCCGAACCCACTTAGCGTGGGACGAGGGCAGGTAAATGATGATGACTTTTATATAAAGTTATATATGTATAATATATATAGTTAGTATTAGCGTTCTTATTTCCAAAACATAATGCAAAAAGATGATGGTTGGACTAGATCCGACAAGCACGATGCTATTACAAGTTAACTAATGTAGCAGCCATTAACTACCGGAAAAAAATAGCTAATGCAGTACATTAGGCAATTTAAATCACTGTCATATGCAACGTCAAAGTTTTCGTCACTGCAGCAAAAAAGAAATCGTAATTCAAACCTATATCAAGTCTTCTGACCAGTGTAGTAGATTAACTTTTTTCTCATTACGGAGGAGGTTCATTACCCAACAGTGGAACTTAAAAGGCTTAGAAGGAAAAAAATTGTTATAAATACAGATGGTTTGGACTACTTTTTTTGAAAATGATCTTTTCTTTTCAGGCAAAATCTGAAGAGCAGTTAGCACGTGAAAAAGAATGGCTTCAAACTGGTCACATGTGGTTGGCACACCGTGGTGGATTTACGGCCGTCGTACGAGAAGGCGAAGCAGATGCGGGCCGTGCCAAAGTTCGTGTTCTGCAAACTGGCGAACTTCTTACTGTAGATGAGGATGACTTGGAAAAGGTAGGTTCTAGAATATTCTAATATTTAATTAGGATCCTAAATGGACTACGCAGATGTCATAATGGTTTCAGCGGTACTCCGAACTCCTGTTTTAAGTATTGTGGTTTCAGAGTGATAGGACCACATTGAACAGACTACACGGACAGTCGTCTGTCTACAGCCGCGGGCAGTCCATCACACGCCATACTCGCAGTAAATCGACGTCTGATTAGCAATTTGTTACTGCACTTCGTTCAGTGAGCGATAGAGCCAGAAGCCTAACTTTCTGACGATGTTTGCATTTGGTGGGTTTTGGTGATGACTTTAATATCACCGAAACTCATTGCACGCATTCACATTTTCTTTACTTTCTTCACGGTATGTAGTGTCCTAGATAAGGTCTGTGAGCGACATCATCACTTACCACCAGGTGTGCTTCCTTGCTCATTTGCCACCAACAGCATTAAAAAATACTTCATTTTAATTTTCTCTCGGGCAATGGAGTTTCAGTAACTTGATATTGAATTTTATTATTACAATAAGATAATAGTAACTAGAGTTGCCGTCTGCCTAAGTTCAAGACGATAAAGGTATTGAAGGCAGACGACAGTTTAAAAATCAATAGTTCAAATAAAATAGTCCACTAAATCTCACAACCTCATAATCAGGTTTTAGATATTACACAATAGTTTTACACCTACCGTTGGCAGTCCACGAGTATTATGTGCAAACATGTCATCGGTAGATGTCCCATCCCATTTTAACATTAAATTTCTCCAAAGGCCTCTGCGTGTTGGATCCATATCCCCATGTAAGCCTTTCAAAAGACCGGCTATCTTCCCTTGGAAGATAGCAGTGAAACTGGAAGATACTAATGTAATAATTGCGAAACTGTTCATTTGCTACGCTTTCACGCCTAAGTCTCCAACCAGATTACAAAAATTGATACATAATTTTCATTGGTGGAAAGCTACGTTATCAGCAAGTAACATCCTTAATAATATTACAAATGCGAAAGTAAGTTTGTTTGTTACGTTTTCAGGCTCAAACCACCGAACCGATTTCAAAAGTTCTTTCACCAATGGAAAGCTATAATACCAGGGAGTAACATAGGCTATATTTTATCCCAGTATTCCCATGGGAACGGGTACTACGCGAATAAGGGACTGAAAGCGAAGCGAGGGCGGGTTGCTAGTAATCTATATTTTTATGCCCGTGTGCCTACGGCAACAGGAACTTCGCGGATCAAAACGCTGCTATTTTCTAGTCATATATTAAATAGATATTCCTCTATAGGCGAATCCACCTCAGCTAGAACGCTGCGAAGACATCGCCTCTCTTCGCTGTTTGAACGAATGTGGTGCCCTCAATGTGCTTCGCTCGAGGTACGCGGCCGGCTTGCCGCATGCGCGTGCTGGTCATGCGCTCCTGGTATTGGGACCGCCCAAGCGCACCGCTCCGATTTATACAGAGAAGGTAAAGTAATTGTAATATTAAGACTGCGACTTATAATCATATTTCATCGGGCAACAAATTAAGATTACAATATTGCACCATTTATTGCTTAACAACGGCAACGGGCGTCACCATGGGTGTCGATTATAGTATATAATTTGCATGACATATACTATAGAAGGAAAACTCGAAATAAAACCCTATAGCAACCCGACTGACCAGACGGTTTTAGTAGGTCAATTTGCCTACTAATATGGAGGAGGCTTGCGTCCAACAGTGAAACATATATGAGCTGATAGTAACGGAAACGGGAACTTGACGCTAACAATAGCCGACCCGCCCGCGGGTAGCATTTTTGACATTATCCCCCTTGAAGAGGCTTATTTGGACCTGTGGACGACGTTGACAGTTTTATTGATGGAAGGATTATGCTTTAAGGCTGTTGAATTTTAAAAAATTACATAAATGCCTACACATACCTAATTAAAATTATTAAGCGGCAATAAAAAAATAACAAGTTATAATAGATAGCGGCGTGGTTAAGCTACCGACCTACACCAGTGTTGTTGATTTGATGCTCACGCATCACTGCTGCGTACTGCGTTCAGCAAATTGTTATTCTGAGTCTGAATGTAATTTCATCATCTCAGCCACATACGTCCCACTGTTGGAATTGGGCCTCCTCCACAATGGGAGAGAATTTGACCTACTATACGATGTTGGTCAGACATGTTGATTTAGGATTTCATTTCGAGTTTTTCTTCTCCTACACATGTTATCTGCATATTATATCCAATAGTCGTCTTTTACGACATCCACGGACAAGAAAGGGAGTGGTGAATTGTATTCTTATTCTGTCACCACATGGAAATGTAATTTGTGTTCGTTAAATATACATAAAAGATGACTAAGGGACGCAAATAGGTCATCATGATGAAGACTTATTAGTGTCTCTTACATCAGAACTCCAGTCGAACGGATGAATAATATGGTATATAGTAGAGTTGTTAGTGTATATTTGTAAGTCTCCCCTCATAAAAGGTTTGTTACCTTCGTGAACGATGTTGTGATTTAAAGACGTCTCATTAAATCACAACATGCCTAGTTTTTGAGATAGAAGTGAATCTTATATATTATTTATTTAATTAATCATTTTTAAATGACAATGGCACAGATTGTGTTCATTAATTTATTTTCATAAAATTATGAGAACGAGACGATCGTATGTCTCTGCTTTCAAGTTTGCGAGATAACTTAACTTTGAAGACATTTGAAGTGTGATGAATTTGCTTAAGTTCGCTATAAAACAGTCGCTTAAGCTCTTTTTAAAGTGAAACTTCTTTAGAATCATTGTGATTTCAAACTTCATGAAACAAAAAAGCGAGTCCATAGAGACACAAACACGTACATATATAGGATTAAGCCGGCGAGAGAATAAGATAAAGGATAAAGGACGAAGGATAAAAGAGTTTCACTTCTGACACTTTCTTTTTGTCACAATTCGATTTCGGATCAGAATTTGCAAGCCATATGGAATTCCTTTTCCTGTGGTGACGGAGTAAGAATACAATCAACGCCCCTTTTCTTGCCGTGCCTGTGGGTGTTGTAAGAGACGACTAAGGGATTAAATGAGCAAGAGATAGAAATCTCAAATATAAAACCCTATACCAATACGTCTGATCAGCGTGATATAACAGGTCAGTTGCCCTCCTATTATGGAGGAGGCTTTTTTGTCCGTGGGTATTGTAAAAGACGACTAAGGAATATAATATGCACATAATAACTATGCAAGAAGAAGATTTGAAATAGAACTTTATACCAACACGTTTGATCAGCGTGGCAGAATGGGTCATTTTTCTCTCATTGTAGAGGAGGTTCGAGTTCAACAAAGGGACAAACATCATATAAGTAAGCTGAGACGAGAAGACAAAGAAATTTTTACTTGAAAATTAAAGATCCGTTATACTCTTTGACACCGGCGGATTGTACGCGAGGGGAACTCCTCTTCGGTGATACGTTGCGCGCCGGCGACTCGACGCCGACCACTGAGCACAAGGAACTCGGCACGGATGATCGGTCCAATGACGAAGGCGACGTGGGTATGAGTGGGCTATGGGCCCGCGCGCCGTCCTTTCGTCGCCCCGGACGGAATGGACGGCGTGTGCGCTTACCATAGCCGACTCATAAAAAACAATACTCCTTAAAACGTCAGCTGTACATAAATAAAATGTTTAATTGATATGGTTTCCAGGTGGCAGCAATGTTTCGTGGTTGTCGCGCTGACGATATGCCTCCTCACGTATTTGCTGCGGCACAGTCTACACACCGCAGCATGTTAGCTTCGAGGCGAGACAAGGCCATCGTCTTCTTGGGCAGGTGGGTACTAAAAGAAGTGAAATTTATTATTTACTTGTTGATATAATATTTGTTATGTCCTTTTTAATTTATTTGCTTAAGCAGCAACTGTTTTTACTTATACAATTCAATGAAAAGCCCGAACCGGAACAGATCCTGTCCAAATAACATTATCTACGTACATCTTTGGATTTAGGTTTCTTCAATAATCGGTTAATTTATACTCACCAGCAGGGTGGTTTTTGATTGCAGTTACTGTTATAAATAATTCTATATCGTTGCAGAATTCATCAACTTCACCTAAAAACATTATGGTCTTTAATTGTTGCCAGCGATCATTTATCCCACGTATGTACAACAACTGGAATGAACTGCAGCTGTTTTTCCAATAGCTATGACATATATAATATCTAGTCCAATTTTCTGAGGGTGTTTGCGAGTGCTGGATTTTGCTGATGCCTTTAGTTTCACCGAACCTCATTGCATGCACTCACACTCCCTTCATTTTCTTCACGGTAGACGGCGGCCTAGCAAAGGTCTATGAGCAGCAGCAACACTTACCATCAAGTGTACTGTTTGCTCGTTTGTTTCTTCACAGTAAACAGGTCTATGCGCAGCAGACTCACTTACCATCAGGCGTGCCACTTGCTCTTTTGCCACGATTAGCAATGAAAAAACAATAAAGTGCTGGCCATTTTTTTGATGATCCTTCGCTCGTTTTTCCGACTCCCATGCTACTATACTTCCATGTGGTGACAGAATAAGAATACAATTCACCACTCACCATCTTGCCCGTGGATGTCGTCGTCGTCGTTGCGACGACGACTAAGGGATATACTAACCATACAACACCAAGAGCAGAATAACTCGAAACAAAATCCTGTACCAACCTGTTTCACCAGCATGATATAGTGGAGGAGGCTCGAGCTCAGCGGTGGTTCATAATGAGCTGATGATGATGATGATGGTACTATCTGGAATGAAAGTATATTTAATATTTGAATTAATATCTAAATTATAAACAATTATTCCACCAAGGAACAAGTATTTAATATATGTCAAATATATTTATTCTAATTCAATTTCATATTCAAGGACGTATGTTTATTTGATTAGCGAATAATTTAGCTCATTAGTTTGAGTGAGGTGTAACGATTTAATAGTACTTTTTTATTTTATTGCCAACAATTATTACAGTCGCATGATATTAGGAAAATGTTGTAACGATGTTTAAAACATAAAATATGTGTTTTTATTGTGTGTTCTCGTTATAAAAACTCCGAACTACAGATACCGTTGTTATCGATCGACAAATTTAACAATTTGAAATCGATTAAGTTAAATAAAATTAATTAAACAAAACATAGATTTTATCATTCTATGGAATTTGAACTATTTTAAATCAAAAGCTATATTGCGTTTCGTCGATGGTTAAGAAATCGTTCTTATTAATATTTCTGATCGGTATTTAATTGAAAGACAACAAAAAAAGCAAAATCTTATTGGATAATTGCAGTGCCGAAGAATGGTAAGCGCAAGAGAGTTTTTTTGAATATGACTTCTATTACCCTCTCCAGTTTCATTGTCAAATGGACTTGTTGGCAACTATTGCGTTATAAATATCCTTCCATTGTAATCAAACCAATATCTTTCGTAATATGCACAACTTTCTAAAATAAGGTCGGTGTTACAAGTCCATCAGGCAGCTGGTCAAAAGACATGTAGTATTCCCCGTGACCTAATCCTCTGGTGACTATGAACGCTAAAGTGTTCGAAACGTTGGCAAATCAAAATACAAATACAAACGCGATAAAAACCGTAAAATTGTTTTGTTTTGAAATAAATGTGTAGATAATTTCTGATGTTTACCACATTGTAAATAAAACTACTTTACGGCTTTTATCGCGTTTCTACTTGATTTAACCCGACGTTTAGAACACTTTACAGCGTTCATGGTCACAGGCGGACCAAGTTCAATCCGTAAAGTAATTTTATTTACAATGTATAGAAAATATTAGCGTAAACATCAGAAATTGATATGCAGTGTGTTCTTTTCTTCATCGATCTGCGCTTAAAGTAAGAAAGCAAAATGTACAAACAAATAAGAGCTATGCTTGTGAGCATTTATTGATAGGGGAGGTGTTCTTCTATACATAAATGCTAATCGCTGATGTTGCAAATAGGTCTCCCCAAGCTCCAATAATGGCATAATCAATGTCCTCGGTACTCGAGTTGGTGACATTTGATGTTATTAATTTCCCGAGAATTGTCTGGGAAATTTATGCAGCTGTCCTTCCCCTTTGTGATTTCTCTGTCAGTTGTTTTCACGGCTCCTACGGGAATGTAAGGGGTACTTTCAATTCTTAACACACCACAAGAAAAATCTTGTAGTTGTATCTAAATAGTGCTCATATGAAATTAGTTATCCTGTTTCTTTGCCTCAACGCTCTAATATAAATAGCCGCCAATCATTTTTGATAAAGCTTTCATGGATCTCTTATGTTTAGGAGAATATCACAGATGTCAAATAAAACTATTTTTATAGATTAATCGTGTTTGTATTTGATTTTTAATTTCTCAATGTTTCGAAGACTTTGAGCGTGCATGATCACGGGTAGAAGGTGTGTCACATGCAACAAGTAATCGTCATTATACACATAGCAGTACCGGGTAGATAAAACCCAAAATTGTTTTACTTCACCAAGCGTTTGAAGTTATATCTAGTGGGTTAATTCGGAAACGTTATTAGGAAGGTTAAAAGTTGATAATACCGTTGTGACCTTAAAGAGCGGAGCAGTAATCATAAATGTCAAAGAAATCCAGCAAAATGTAGGACAACAATAGGACGGGACTATTTACAATATGGTTATATGTAAATTTTGACTAGGCGGCACGTCTAGTATCTAATAATCATACTTTTTTACGTCTATTTATATGCCTCTAATTTATCTAAACGCACCATCATCCTATGGCATAATTATAGCTGTTAATTATTGACCATTTTAATGAAATATGTTACTAAGATTATATCCAATCCAGTTGCAGATTCAATCTGTACTTTTTTTTAAGAGGAATTTGAACCTTGTTTGTATATGTGTAATAAAGATTTTCCTTTGATCGATAGTTTTTCTTTATTACCGTTGAATTAATTGCAATTATAGCGTATTTATTCAAGTGGTCGTACCGCCTTAACCCACGCGACGATAGTTACATGTTCGATCTCTTTCGCGATAATTTGATGTGATCTACTGATAGTTGCCCTAAATGTTGTAATCGACGCATCAACACCACTGTTGCCCTACCGGAGTCGAGCAACCGCTCGAACTAAAATTATTCTATATCCATTGCATTTAATGAATAATAAAAATATAGGCAAGTAAAAAAAAATAGTTCTTTCAACATTTCTAATATTTTTATATTTTACTAGCAACCCGCCCTCGCTTCGCTTTGGTTTCAATCGCCTTACCCGCGTAGTGCCCAATCCCGTGGTAATACCGTGATGAAATATAGCCTATGTTACTCTCTGATATTATTTATAGCTTTCGATTGGTGAAAGAATTTTCGAAATCGGTCCAGTAGTTTCGGAGCCTATTCAATACAAATCAACAAATCTTTCCTCTTTATAATATTACTAGCTTTTGCCCGCGACTTCGTCCGCGTAGACTACAGAATAAATCACCCTATGCACCATATCTTCTGTTTTTTTAACGAAATTAAATGATACGTGGCTTAGATTTTAAGATGGACCCCCAAACTACCAAAATTGTGAAAATTGTATCGAAATCCATTCAGTGGTTTTTGTGTTATGCCATAACATACAGATTGAAAGACACCAAAATTCTAAAACCATTGTAAAGGGGTAAGGCTATTTTTTGAGCTTATACCAAACTTATAGTACCTCTTTATAAACTACATTAGCGGTTCTGCCCTCAGGTGCTAAGATGACCAGACTGCTAGGAGAGCTCACTCTCGAGCAAGCCACGTAAAACTGACCGTGCGAGAAGCAGTCTACCCTAAGATTAATTCCTGCTGTTTTTAGTGACTGACCCTGAGACTTATTAATCGTCATTGCGAAACAGACCGTAAGAGGGAACTGCAGCCTTTTAAACTCGAATGGGTACTCCAATGGTATAAGTGGTATCCGTGGTATATACACCGATTCACCTCGAGCACAGCCAGTAATTACAAAGGCCTCTACTAAGTTTTTATGTAAGGCTTTCACACGCAACCTGGTCCCATTGCACAACTTAGGCGGATTGAGGTTTCGGAGTAGCATTACTGGAGCACTCACTTTGAGGATAAGTGTGTGAACCGGTAGACCAGGTGGGTTGAGTGCATTTAAAAACTCCACAGGATAGTGTATAGCATCATCCGTATGCACTACAGTGTCCACAGACTTGCACTTGTATTCTACACCTTCGAATGACTTTAACAAAGTGTCATTAATAACTGAAGCCTGATCGTTCTTAGGTGTCAAAATCGCACGTTCACACAGCCACTCCATGGATTTGTTGTGTAGGTTGTGAACATCTGGATATATTCGGGCTATTAGGTCATCAACGGTCGGTACAAGTGAGGCAAGATCTGATGGAATTGTAATCTTGCCATCAGTTTCTGGATATTCTCCATTTCCTATTTTAAGAAGAAGATCGGAGAATTGTCCAGCGCAAACATCACTCTTCAGGTGCACCCGCATATTTTTTTTAAGGTTAAGAAGCTTTTTGATTAGGGGCCAAAGACTTGATGCCTTAATGCAAGCCTTAACTTCGTCAGCTCCAGTTCCCCTCGGCACTACCGGCAGAGTCTGACGGAAGTCTCCAGCTAACAACACGGTGACTCCACCCATCATGTCATCGTTCCCTCTAATATCTTTTAGTGTTCTGTTTAGCGCTTCAAAACCCCCCTTATGCGCCATTGTGCTCTCGTCCCAAACTATGAGTTTACAATCACGCAGCACTTGGTCCGCATTACTCTGTTTTGAGATATTGCACAGTGGAGTTTCCACATGGATAAGGTTTAGTGGCAGCTTGAAAGCAGCGTGAGCTGTCTTGCCTCCCTCCAACAGTGTTGCTGCGATTCCTGACGATGCGACAGCTAAGGCAATGCTAGGATTACTCCTAACTTTTGCCAATAGCAAATTGATAAGGAATGTTTTACCAGTGTCACCAGGAGCATCCAGGAAAAAAATTTGCCCTATTCCTTTTTCAATATTGCCAAGGATCTTCTGGTAAACGTAAAGCTGTTCATCCGTCAGTAACTCCTCATTGCATGACACCACCTCTCCTAGAGCGCATAGATCATAATTGGTCTCCCTCAGATATTCTCTATTGTCCAAAGTTGCTGCAGATCTTTTTGGCTGAGGTAATCCGTACTGTGCCAAGTTTTGTCCTGCTTGAGCTAATACTGCATCCTCAATCAAAATCAAACATCTGTTGTACACCTCGTCAGTGAGGTGTACAACAGATACACAATGTTGCAACTCTCTTTCCAGTTGCCGTTTAATGTCTTCTGAGAGACTCTCTTTGTATTTCTCCCAAAGGCTTAAAGGATCAGAGAGTTGACAGAAAACTAACATTATTGTAAATAGCTCTCGCAATTTGAGAGGAGAATCGCATAATGCAGCTTCCTCTAAAGTGGTGTCCCAATGCTTGTCGTCTTCCAGCAGACCAAGTGCCTTACACGCAGATTGAAATGTTGGATGGAGGATACCATTCACAGTCTTTAAGTCCTCAAAGGATGTCGGTCCTCTAACCTCATGGAGCAAAAGGCGTACGTGGTAGCACTCGGTGTTGTTTGGATGAATCGTATAGACCCTGCCCAGAGCGTGCACTTTTTTCACTCCGGGCCAGCCCTCAACATCTTTCCCTTTTTTCCTCCTTGAAAATTTTTTGCTGTTCCAGACATAGTAAGAAGGGACTTCGGAGTACTGCAGAGTTTTATCGAAATTGTCTGTTTTGCAGATTTCAAAAAAGCCTAGGAGCGTTGTCTGTGGTGGATTATTTATCTTTTCTGACAAATTATTTGAGGTGAAGTATATTCGCTGACCGTTTTCAAGATGAACAGCGAGGTGTACGACAGGGGGGAACCTTTCATGAATGGGGAAGCTTAAGATCCTCCAAACTGCTTCGGAACTGCTTATGTACCGGCCGCTTTCGTAGATGTTTACCTCATCTTTCTCATTCTCTAGAGTAAAGGCCGCTTGATCACTGCCCTTGTTCACGTACTTACAAATATATTTGATAGATTTAACAGAATTGCAGTACTCCACATTAATATGAGCATTGAAAGTACGTGACAGGACAGGATTGTAAGGCACCACCCAGCGGTTGTCCAACTCTATTTCATTAATTTTTATTGTGTTACCACCGTCAGCTGGAGATCTCCTCCTATATTGCGGATATCCATCGTCTCCTGTCTGGGTGTCCTTGAGAAACGGTCGAGGGTACCTCTTACTGCAACTGCCATCTTTCATGCAGGGCGAGTTGTAATTTAAACTTCCGCAAGGACCATGTATCATACTGGCCTTCACAATATCGTAGAGGAGAGGGTCTTGCTCAGGGTCAGGTATTTCTGCACTAATAACATTGTCGATCTTATCTGGGGTGATACGCTGCTCTAGCCATAGCAAGATGTGAATGTGAGGAAGACCCCGTTTTTGCCATTCTACCGAGTATATAAAGCAACGCATCCCCCCAAATAGATTGCCTTTGGTAAGAAGAGCCATCATCTTTTTCACCTTTAGGTGGAATACCCTAGCTATAATATCGTGGCGATCGTGTGACTTTTGGGCAGGTAAAAGTATATCTGTGATGTCTTTCCATCGGGGGTTACACGTAAATGTGATAAAAAGATCAGGACGACCGTACTGACGCACGTATGTCATAGCGTCTTGTGTACGCTCGTGCATATAGCGTGGTCCCCCGGTAAAAGATGACGGGAGCACCACCTTCTGACCTAGCTGCTGAACATCAACATCCTGCCTTCCTATGGCATCCCGCAAGTGTATATAACTGTCAGCCCTCAGCTGCGCCTGGTTGTTCCTGATATAGGTCAACCTTTCCGTCTCTATTTTGGCGTACATGTCCACTAAAAACTGACTAAAAAGGGAACGGAAATACACCAAGTGATTATCTTCTCCTTGTCTAATCATTATACGAAAAGAATAGAACCTTGCAGCTGAAATTGTATTTTTAAGTATTAATTTGGCCTCAGGATCACGCTGAGGTAAAGAAATGGAGTACCCATCCTTGCCACGGCAAAACAAAAGCGGATACTGCAGGGAGTCATACGAACGGTGAATCTCGCTAATGCGCTGCAATGAATTATCGTGGCTCTCAAGGATAATGTCTCGTTTCTCAAATTGCTGACCAACTATTACTAATGCCACCTCATTTGACGTAGGAGCATTAAAACGACCCCTGTGACTCTCCGGCGGTTTCTTCTCAGCATTAATGACTACTTTAAATGGTTTAGACGTTTCAGGCACCTTGTCCAGGGCGATCTTCAAGTCTCTTACATAAGTATTAAACGTATGTAGCATTCTCTGCAGTTGCTTGACTAAGCCGGGTTTTACTTCGGGAAAGATACTGCACCTCAATTGTACTTCCCTGTCATCTTCGCCAACAAAATATATTTGTAAAAATTGTGGTTCCTTTTGAGGAGCTGGCAGCAAGCTTCCCACCAAATGGTATACCTGGCCCTGAACTTTAAATGTTGGCATAAAACCGTCTTTTATTATCTGTTTCGCTCCGAAAGAAGTCATTTGAAAACAACTATTATATTTACGAATACGGTTCATGAAATGGTCGTGTTCTGGATGTATATCCATTATCAAACTGTAGAGAGGCTCAGGTAGCTGATCATAAGGCGGGAGCTGCACCTTACCAGCACTGCAGCACATGCCGGGTAGCTCCTCCTTCCACTTGAGAGCATTACACCAATGGCACTTGTTGTTCATGGCACCCAAGGATACAGTACTGTCCGTCTCATACTCTATATCAAGATCATAGGCCATGCCGGAATGAGCCTTGGTTTTCCAGGAGCGTCCTTTCCTTTGTACTCGTCTTCCAGGATTATTTTGCTCATAAAGAGACTGTGCCGCCCTGTGTACCTCAGGGTGAGTTTTCTGGTATCTGGCCACGGCAGCACGGTGAACTGCTGGGTTTGTTTGCGCATATTTTTTTGAAGCGTTTTGAATTTGTTTTTTCCGAGTAGCGTCGGTGCATCTGGCACGACGTTTCTTGGAGCATTTAGTAGGAAAGATAAGAGATTGATACTGAGATACGTCATGATCTGGTTCTAATATGGGCGGTGAATTAGTAGGCACTTCATTTCTTCTCGTAGTAATCTTCTTTGCAACGACGGGGAGAAGTGAAGAAGGGGAGGCGGTCTCGGCCATTGTCGCAGTCATTTCACTACGGACGTAAACATCGAAATGGCCACGTGACAGATCATGTGTAAAGCGTAGTCGTCCCACAGGGTTACCTGTAGTACCAAAACTCATATACAGTTCACCGTTTCGGTAAACTTCAAAGACCCATGGAAAGAGTTGCCCTGCCGCTTCCAGCTCACATAAACTACCATAAGTAAAATGGCGTGACATGTCAATGCGGTATTCAGCGGCACTGAAGTAATTGTCCCCGTTACTGTCATGTGACATAATGGCAAACGATTCCCAGTTGTCCACCACAAAACATCTGGGTCTGGTGTTGGACGCCATGAGAGGGCAAACCACCATCCTGGGCCTGGACTGCAACGCCCACTCGCCCCTGTGGCACTGTGGTCCCCGTAACTACACTGGCCGGGGCCAGGAAGTCACCCTCCGCAAACAACTTATGGAAGATTTCATCATCTCTAGGGGACTCATCATCCACAACACCCAGGGAGAGCCCGCCACATTCCATACGGCAAATGGAGAATCGAACATTGACCTGACTCTCTCCACAAGAGGAGCATCCATCCAGGAATGGAAGGTACACCCGGATGTCAGCAGTAGCGACCACCGCCTGATCACATTTCGCTACTATCAAGCACTTCAGCTAGCTCCTAATGCGGAACCGTCGGGGGAGCCGAGGCGTTATCGGGAGCGCGGTGTTGATTGGGACCGGTTTGAATCGCTGATACACGATAAGGTAGGAAGCATTAACTGGGGGAAGTCTGCTAGTGATACGTGCAAGGAGTTTATGAGAGTCATAGAGCGTAGTGCCGAGGAAAGTATAGGTCTCAGCCGTGATAGGTCTAACAGCAGGGGTTATGAATGGTGGTCTCCAGCCTTGGATTCTCTGAGGAGGGAGACCAATAAATCGCGAAAAGTATGGCAGAGACTTAGGAAAAGAGGAGCAGGGCATTTGGAAGAGATAGCCAGAATGAGTTACCATGAATGCCGCAGGGAGTACAGAGCTGCGATGAGACGGGCACAGACCGATTATTTTAGGAGCATCGCGAATGCTGGTAATGAGGACCCGTGGGGTGTGGCATATAAGCTAGCCCAGGGGAGAGTGCGACCCCCTCCGAACGTTGTTAGCGGAGCCCGGCTCGTAGAGGGATGTGTCCTCGGAACACATGAATCGATTTCCCTACTGATTGGGGCTCTCTGCCCGGATGACAATCCCCATGGAGATGACCTTTACCACCGTCAGGTCCGTACCATGGCGGCATGCGCTCCGGGTGGTCGGGAAGTGCCCGCCCCATCTAGACAGGTAATTGAGAGCATTGTCGCGCGACTTCCGAATTCGGCCCCGGGAATCGATGGAGTAACCGCCCGCATGCTTAAGCATGTGTGGCGCGTGGCTGGCTCTGAGCTGACGCGTTTATTCGGCAAGTGCATCGAGGAAGGTATTTTTCCCGACGTGTGGAAGGACGGGCGACTGATCGTTATCCCCAAGGGTAATGGTCTGCCGCTGTCTGATCCTAAAGCATATCGCCCGATCACACTTCTTTCGGTTCTGGGCAAGGTCCTGGAAAGAGTTTTACTCCACTGCGCTCCTAACATCTCGAGCAGCATCTCTTCTTGTCAGCACGGGTTTAAGCGCGGTTTTTCCACTGTCACGGCCATCCGGTCCCTTCTGGACACCGTGGCAAACAGTAAATGCAAATACGTGCAGGTGATACTTCTGGACATATCAGGTGCTTTTGACAACGCGTGGTGGCCTATGATTCTGCTGAAGGCCAAGAATGTAGGATGCCCACCGAACATCTATAGGATGCTGGTGTCCTATTTTTGCGGTAGGCGCGCCGGTCTCTTCGCTGGAGGCAGAATCGTATGGAAACAACTAACCATGGGATGCCCGCAGGGCTCAGTTTTGGGACCCTCTCTGTGGAGTCTCCTGATGGACGACCTGTTTCGCCTCCCCCTGCCGGAGGGAGTGAACCTGATCGCGTACGCCGACGACGTAACGGTCGTCATCGAGTCGAACTCTCGTGCGGGAATAGAGGCTTCGGCCTCCACTGCGCTCGAACTCATCTCTGCCTGGGGGTCTCGTAATAGACTATCTTTCTCCCCGACGAAGTCTTCGTCCATAACATTGAAAGGGAAGATGAGCGGCAGACCGCCCACAGTAAGGCTCGGTGACAAGCCGGTCCGAAGCGTTCAATCAGCCACAGTCCTCGGTGTCGTAATCGACTCAAACCTGAGCTTCCGGCCACACGCCCAGTCCATCGGGGAACGTGCTGCAGCAGCATTCGGGAAGATGTCGCGGGTCTCCGCGTCATCCTGGGGGATAAGATATGCAGGTCTTCGGATTCTCTACCAGGCGATATTCGTGGCCATCGTTACCTATGCAGCGGGATGCTGGTGGAGGCGCGCGACCACCTATATGGTAAGAAGCGCTTTGTTGAGGACCCAGCGGCAGGCCTTAATTTTACTCACAAAGGCCTACCGCTCTGTCAGTTCGGCGGCTTTGCCCGTTTTAGCGGGAGTATTTCCTGCAGATCTGGAAGTCACTCGTGCTGGTAGGATTGATGACATTAGGTTCTCTGGTCGGGACTGCCCTGGAACTGTGAGAAGCAAAATTACGGAGGAGCTCGTTGCCGAATGGCAACGAAGATGGGAAGGTGAGGAGAAGGGTAGGGAACTCTATCGGTTCTTTCCAGATGTCGGTGCCCGACTCAGGTTCGCCTGGGTTGCGCCCGACTACCAATGCTCTCAAATTTTGTCAGGTCATGGCTGTTTTAAAAGACGTCTGTGTGACATGAAGCTTTGCCAGGACAGCCTGTGTTACTGCGGAGAAGAAGACGAATGCTTGGATCACGTACTATGGCGATGCCCCTTGTATGACGAAATCCGGAAGAAGATGTTGGATGGGATTCAGCGGGTTAAGCCTGGGCCCATTTACTATTGCGATCTCGTGGACTCCGAGGCAAACTTTCGGCGGTTGAGAGACTTTTCGCACCACTGGTACAACATCAGGAGCGGGCTCGAGCTGGCGGAGAAAGGACAGAGTCGATGACGTAGCCATCACTGTGCCGTTCGTCGCAGTAGCGACACCCACGTCGACATGCAAGCCGCCCCAGAATGGGGAGAGGGCTGGGACAGACAATTTGTAGGGAGTCAAGAAATTGCACGCCCGAAAGAGCACTCGCAAGTAAGGCGTGCATCTCCCGTGATTCGGTCCATATAGCCAGGATGGCTGGAGGGACCATGGGCAGGTGGAGGGGTCTGTCCACCACAAAAATGTTTTAATTGCTATTTTAGGCATAGGTGTCGTGCAAATAACCGTGTGAGCATGAAAAAAGCCTCTTATTTTGTCATTACAAATAGACACTCCAATTTTATTTATTGGTATAGACTAGCAACCCGCCCTCGCTTCGCTTCGGTTTTAGTCGTTTTACCCGCGTAGTTCCCGTTCCCGTGGGAATACCAGGATAAAATATAGACTAGTTTACGCGCTGATATTATAGCTTTCCATTGATGAAAGAATTTTTGAAATCGGTCCAGCCGTTTTGAAGATTACCCGGAACAAACAGACAGACAAAAATTTTTTAATTGCTATATTAGGCATAGGTGTCGTGCAAATAACCGTGTGAGCATGAAAAAAGCCTATTATTTTGACATTACAAACAGACACTCCAATTTTATTTATTGGTATAGATTGATGTAATCTTTTTGAGGGAGTAAAAATATAATTTACACCTTCTCTTGCTTGTAAAAGATGATTAAGGGATATAGTATTCATAGCGTCGATGGAAAGATGGAGAAGGATAGCACGAAATTAATCCCTAAGCCAACACATCTGACCAGCGTGGTATAGTAGGTCAAATTCCCTCCCATAATAGAGGAAGCCCGAACCCGGGCTGAAATAATAATGAATAAGAAACTGATTGAAAAGAAAATATCGTAGTTCTGGTGCCAGATCCTGATGTCTATATGTATCTGGTACGATTAAGTGCATATAACTTAACATATCGAGACGTTTTTTTATTAGTATTCATAATCATCACAGCCCACATACGTCCCACTCTTTGGCTCCGGCCTCCTCCACAATGGGAGGGAATTTGACCTACTATACCATGCTGGCCAGACATGTTGGTATAGAGTTTCATTTCGAGGTTTCCTTCTCATACACAGATGTTATGTGTATATTATATCCCTTAGTCGTCTTTTACGACATCCACAGGAAAGTTAGAGAGTAGTGAATTGTATTTTTACTCCGTCACCACACGGACAATTTTAGCTTTAGAACAACAACAACAATGTTAGCTTTAGAATTTTACTTATCTATTTCCTATTTTTGTAAGTATTAGACAAGTCATGGTTTTGTCTGTCACACAAGGTTATAAATAGCAGTCCATCTCCAAAAATAGACTGGGATAAACGATGTAGCCGAGCTGGCCACCGAGGTCAAGGAATCGGGACCAGTGGCCATTTTAATGGCGATTGGAAGGGAATACCGTGGGTTATGGGGTCCCATGCCACCCTTTCGTCGCCTCGGCCGGAACGGGTGGGGTATATCTAGACCATAGCGTATCAAAGATGTAGGATAAATTATCCGTGTGGTGACGGACTAGTAATACAATTCAACAAGCCTTTTCTAAGAGTATGAACAATCAGCACATCACATTCTCTGGGAGTGCGATCTCTGGCGAAACGAGCGTAACCTTATGTTAAACAGTTTGCAAGTCACTTGTGGGGTAGTATACTATACGGATCTTGTAGCAACTCGAGAAAATTTCCGTGCGTTCATGCGTTTCTGCCATACCTACTGTAGCAATCAATCTTAACGCTCACATATAGGCGCCATTGAGCTCTTCCGTATCCGTGGTGCCGTACTGCTGTGCTATCGTAGCTGTACACCTCTTTACTTATTGGCTGACAAGTTATTTTGTTTTCCTGTCTCCCGCTTTGCCTAGGAGGGAAGTGGAATCTCTCTTTCCAACTCCTCCTCTTTAATCTTTTCTAATTAAATTTGTTGCGGGTCCCAAACAATTAAAATCATATCCCGGGACTGCCTGAGGGTCAAACCTCGGTGTCATTTATGGAGACCATTGTGGATCCTTGGTTACAGGAGTTACAATGGTGGGAATGTGTGGTGGGATTAGTCCCAATAAATGATAAAAAAGCTTTTTCTAACCTGTGGGTGATCATAAGAGACGATTTAGAGATACGAGGAGTAACAGCATACTGCAATAGAAAGAAAACTGGAAATAAAACCCTTATACCAACTCATCTCACCAGTAGGTGGTACAGTAGGTCTATTCCCCTTCCACTGGGGAGGAGGCTGGAGCCCAATATTAGTTCATATATAAATAAGCCTTTTTTTTGGGTGGGCTATAGTCAGCACACACGCCGTCCGTTCCGTCCAGCTTGACAAAAAGGCGGCGTGGCCCCATAACCCACCGTATTCCTTTCCCTTCGCCATTGGGCCAACCACTGGTACCGAGTTCCTTGGCGTTCGTGGCCAGCCCGGCGGGGAACCTTTCGGGTACGGTCCCTACCCGACGCCCCTCCCAGGGTGTCGCTTCCACCGAAGAGTCCGTCAGCCTCTGCGTGTGATGGACTCTTCCCCGGTCCAGTCACCCGTGCGTATATAAGCCTATGATATAAATAATATTTCGCTCTATAAGTATTTAAATCACAAATGCGAGCGTATTATGGTCTACGAACCATCGTTGCTGACTTTGTGTTTTCTGAATTGAACTGAATGTTTTAATACGATTAGTGGCACTTTCTAAAGTCTTCTCTTTATTATTTTTCAGGTCCGGTTCTGGTAAAACATCGGCGATGCGTCACTGTGTGTGGTACCTAGCCAGCGCATACCCTGCTCAAGGATCTAAATTGACACCGGAAAGATTGGACGCTGCGTTTGATGTACTGAACATGTTTGGATCTTCACGGTGAGTAATTACTATAATTATTAAGCCCAATTAAGTACTACCTATTATAGGTATAAATGTAAATGAATGATTACGATACTTCATGGTGCTTTGATCTCGCCAGGGAGATGCTCGACAGCGTCAGGAATTGGGACGCGGTCGCCGCCTTCTGTGAGGTCGTAATCTCACGGAAGGAGGCGGCGGATCGTTTGCGCGTAGAGCTCCTCTTCGGCGACACGTTCCGCCGCCGGCGACTCGGGCGGCGCAGGCGCGAGTATCTGCGCCTCATGCCGCCCTAGCCGAGGCCGCGGGTGATCGGACCGGGGAATTTAGTCCGTCACCCGCAGAGAGGCTGACCGCGCGACGGCGACCAACGTTCCAGGACGTCGAGAGGTGAGGGTACCCGAAAGGGTATTCCGTCGGGCCGACCACTGACGACAAGTCACCCTGCTCCGGTGGTCGGCCCATCAACGAGGTGACGTGGGTACGGGTGGGTTATGGGCCCGCGCGCCGTCCTTTCATCGCCCCGGACGGAATGGACCGCGCGTGCGCTTACCATAGCCCACCCATAAAAAAAAATTAAAAAAAAAAATGGTGCTTTAATCTAATTGTGAATAGTTTTAAATGCACTGCATTTGTACTATGAAAGTTTTTATTTGGATTATTTTGATTTATGATCATTGCTATACAACTAACCTTTGAATCTCTTGTGGGTGACGTAAAAGACGACTAAGAGCTTTATATTGTCAACACCTAATTCCATCAGGTTCCTACTGTCTTCTTATAGTCTGCCGATCATAAAATTATTGCCAAAACCTTTGCAATTTGTATCATGGAAACAGAGAACATTTTGAACCAACTCCAAGTAATATTAATTTTAAGTACAGATTTTTAAGTTATATTTTAGTCTTTTTGGAATTAATATTGATTCTCAATCGAATTATCACTATGAGATCAAAATAAACGAGTTTCATTCTTTCTTTCTTTCTAATTGGGTTAAATATTTTCCGTCTGGTGACAAATTAATCGTAAAATTCACCACTCTTGATCGTACCCCTGAGTATCGTAAAAGACGACTAATATGAAAATAACTACGGATACAGTATGCAAATAACATTTATGCAAGAGAAGGAAAACTCAAAATAAAACTCTATACCAACCCGTCTGAGTAGCGTGGCATAGTAGGTCAATTTCCCCCTCATTGTGAAGAAACTTCGAGTCGTAGTGAAACGTATAAAAACTGCTAAAATTATGATGACGACTATCCATTCTAAAAGTCATTGACATCCGGAAAGGCATTGGTAATTTACTCATTAAGTATAGAAACAATAACTTTCTTTCTCCTCAGTACCGGCTCAAACCCTCACGCGTCCCGATTCGTTTCTCTCACATCGCTGGACTTCGACGGTGGCGGTGCTTTGGCCGCTGCTTCCGTGCAGACCTTACTGCCAGATCTTCGACCTGGTCAGACTCCTTTGAAAGCACTGCATATGTAAGTATCGATTTTAATTTATACCAATAAATAAAATTGGAGTGTCTGTTTATAATGTCAAAATAATAGGCTTTTTTCATGCTCACACGGTTATTTGCACGACAGCTAGCCTAAAATAGCAATTAAAAAATTTTTGTCTGTCTGTTTGTTCCGGGTAATCTTCAAAACGGCTGGACCGATTTCAAAAATTCTTTCACCAATGGAAAGCTATAATATCAGGGCGTAAACGAGGCTATATTTTATCCCGGTATTCCCACGGGAACGGGAACTACGCGGGTAAAACGACTATAACCTATAACCGAAGCGAAGCGAGGCGGGTTGCTAGTTCAGTAATAATAACGCAATTTCTGGTATTGTGGAATCTTAGCGGTGGACCAAAAAAATCCTATCACTTAACACCTTGCCGTGGGTGTCGTGAACGACGACTAAGAGAAGTAATATGTACAAAACAATGCAGGCAACTGAATGAAAACTCGAAATAAAACTGCACCAACCGAACAATGCTGAACAGAGGTTCAGCGTGGTCATAATAAGTCAGTTTCCCTTCTATCGTGGAGGAGGTTCGAGCCCAGCAGTGGGATAATATGCATATAACATCCATGCAAGAGAAGGAACCCTGAAACAAAACCCTATACCAATACATCTGACCAGCGTGGTGTAGAAGGTCAATTGTCTTTCATGGAGGAGGCTCGAGCCCAACAGTGGAGACATATATAAGCTGAAATGATGAGTGGATTGTATATATTCAGAGATGATGATGATGATGGTTCCTGTGTGGTGATGGATTTCACGACCCACTTTCTTGCCCGTGGGTATCGTTAAAGACGACTAAGGATATATGCAGATAATATCTATGCAAAAAAAAACACTTGAAATAAAATCCTTTATCAACCCGTCTGAACAGTATGTCAATTTCTCTCCCCCTGTGACTAGTGGCCAATAGTGGAACATATTGAGCTTTGTCTACTACTACCAGTTGTCTGTTCGTTAACTGATTAGTGCCACTACGGGCGCGCGATTCCGGACCAGCTATTGCTGTCGTGCCTCCTTCCTAAATCCCATGACAGTAGCATTCCAGGCCCATTTTCTTCTGTATTCATCCACCATGTCCCATTCTTTTCCCATACACAAAAATTCCCGAGCAGGGTTGGCGTAAGGGAGGCGGCCGGCCATAAAATAAATAGCCGTATCACAATTACAAGATGGGTTCAAGACTGAACATGTTGTGCCGACCCCACTCCGTGCGGGATGAGGGCAGGCAATAGATAGTGGAACATATTGAGCTGTGATGACGATGATGATGTATATTTTTTCTTTTAGACTGTTCCACGGTTGCGATGGTCGTCTTCGCCGGGAGCTTCTGTTTGATCAGTCACCTGTGGGTACCCCGAATCCCTTCATCAGCTACAGTGACAAAGCAGACGCTGCAGAATTTTCAGCTATGCAGGACGCTCTCCAGATATTGGGTGTGACGGATCAAGAGCAAATGGCCATATGGAAAATCATGGCTGCGATATGCCATTTGGGATGGGCTGGGGCTGTTAAAGGTAAACATCTTTATATACACCGTGGAATCTAATGCTGTTTTCGTGAAACGTAGGTACTCAGTTAATCATTCTTGATATCCCCACGTAACTAAAAACATAATACATTTGGAAAAAAAATCGGATAATTAGACATTTTTAAGTTTGTCTGACATGCAACGGTATTGTTCCCAACATATCTACGACACAGTATTCGTATTAAATCGCAATAATAGGTAAAACAAAATAATTTTAGGCATAACACCTCGGAGCTAGGCGTCGCACCTCACCCGCTCGCGTCCCGCACCCCTTTCTTCTTTTGTGATGCGTCCGAGTCGCGCGACCTTGGTCTATGTTTTAATAGGTCAGTTTGCATGCTACCGTACCTACGGTCG
This sequence comes from Lymantria dispar, assembly GCA_032191425.1. NCBI lineage: Eukaryota > Metazoa > Arthropoda > Insecta > Lepidoptera > Erebidae > Lymantria > Lymantria dispar. Next base: position 7,965,860 of record CM063460.1, on the reverse strand, counting down.
CTGCCCTTAACGACATGTTACAGTTATGCAAAAATGATATTTTAAGGAAACGTCCGGGATTGCAAATGACAAGAATTTACGTTTTTATTTTATTGAATAAATGCTATAGTATGGTTCTATATCATTAACTGAGTATGTACGTTTCGGGAAAATAGCCAATTAGATTCCACGGTGTATATATTTCTTGTGTACGTATGTATGTCACTGAACTTCTCCATAACGGCTGGACCAATGTTGTCGAAATTTTTTGTGTGTGCTCAAGGGGATTCGAGAATGGTTTAGATTTACAAATGGAACCGGTAGGTGGCGCTGTTGTCGATTTCAAGTAGAATTTCTTGTATTTTATTTGAACAGAACAAAATCTGTTGAGTCAGCTAGTGTATAATTATATATATACACTAGCTCCTAGCCCGGGGTTTGGCCGTGTAAAATGTAACTTTTCTCCAAGATAAATTTTCATCCATATTCCTTCAACGAATTATGCTTGTTTAATTAAGAAAAGTTGAATTATTATCCGAATTGAATACATTACCGGGATAAAATCATCCAAATCCCACTGTTTGATTCTGGCTCCATTGCAATTAGGGTTGCCAAGTCGTCAAACCTAATAGCTAGACAGACCAGCCAGTTTGGCCGGGTATTTGGGTAGAAAGGCTGGACACCCTACATTATTGAGGATTTTGTGTTAAGAGTTTACGCGTGATTTAGTAACAAAATAAACATCTCCAGGCAGACAGGCGTCCGGTCATAAAAATATTGCCAGTTACTTTTTCGCATCGATCCTACGTCATTGAGATAAGAGTAGGATCATCATTTCAGCTCATATACATTCCACTGTTGTGCTCGATCCTCCAATAGGAGGGAAATCGACCTTACTATACCATGCTGGCCAGATAGGTTGGTATAGGGTTTTATTTCGAGTTTTGCTTCTTTTGCATAGCTGTTATATGCGCATTATATCCCTTAGTCGTCTTTTACGACATCCACGAGCAAGATAGGGAGTGGTGAATTGTATTCTTACTCCGTCACTACACGAAAAGAGCAGGATGATGATAAAATTAATGATATATGTACCATTTTCAGCAAACACAGGCTCCGGTATAAAATACCAGTTCGCTAGTACTGGATGTGGACATCGTGCGGCGCGGCTCCTGGGCGTCGGCGCTGAGGAGTTGTCTAGAGCTATCTTCGCCACGGTGCCTACATCACCTCAACCAAATCCTAACCTCAGGTAATATTCTACTCATTAATGATTCAATATTTGCCGATTACTAAAGTATGATTATCATATTATAAAAATATCATACCAACCTTTTTAGTCATCAACCTCAAGATATTTTTTTAATACTGTTGGTGGCAAACAAGCGAACAGTACAGCTGATTGTAAGTAATACTGCCGCTTATGGACCTTTGCTAGGCTGCTGAATACCGTGAAGAAAGTGAAGAGAGTGTGAATGCGTGAAATGAGGTTCATACCACACATGCAGATACCCTCAGAAAGTTGAGTTTCCGGCTCTGTCGCTCATCGTACACATTGCAGAAACAAATTGCTACTACTCAGACGTCAATTTTTTGTGAGAGTGTGGTACTGCCCTTGACGGACAGGCCAGCTGCTATAGACAGACTGCTGGAGCATCCGGGCAACACAGCAGCAGATAGTTCATTTCTGATCTTAGACGTAGGTGGTAGAAATGATCGCTGGAAACGTATAGTTGAAGACCGTAACGTTTCCAGGTGAAATGGATAAACTCTGCTACGTTGTCGAGTAGTACGTTGGTAAAACCGTGACGGTGGTACCAAGTCGTACCGCTGTGCAGAAGCTTTTAATAATATTAAATACTAGCAGCGTAGTGCTAGTTTTACCAGCATAGTGCCCCTTCCCGTGGGCATATCGGGATAATTTATAGCGTACTAGCAACCCACCCTCGCTTCGCTTCGGTTTCAGTCGCCTTACCCGCGGCGTAGTTCCCGTTCCCGTGGGAATACCGGGATAAAATATAGCTTATGTTACTCCCTGATATTATAGCTTTCCACTGGTGAAAGAATTTTTGAAATCGGTTCTATGGTTTAAGCGTGAAAGCGTAACAAACAAACACCATTACTTTCGCATTGATAATATTAGTAAGGATGTGTTATTCTGATATGTAAGCTATGTTATTGTGAAGTTTCATCGAAATCCATTCAGTAATTTTTGCATGAAAGAGCAACAAATATCTTCACATACTCACAAACTTTCGCGTTTGTAATATTAGTTGAATTGTACAGTTTTGGTGACCATTTGGTCTTTATAGCATCTAATCCAATGTGGGTGTTGACAGAATAACAATACAAGGATCGCACCATCTCACTTGCCCATAGTAGTCGCGAAAATCGGCGAAGCCTCTTATTATCCTGTCATTTGTGAGAAAGGCCTACGTTCAGAAGGATGATAATGATGAGACTGTATGAGATGTATTCTTAACCCATCACCTCACAGGGTTGTGATAATATACATATTTAAATGTATCTTGTTATATGTTACAGAACACCATCGCCATCGAACGAACGTGAAATGTCAGGTGTTGAAGCACTGGATGCATTTGTGACTGGATTGTACAACGAGACATTCAACATTGTTGCAGCACTTGTTAACAGGTAATATTATAAACTAGCAACCCATCCTCGCTTCACTTCGGTTTCAGTCGCCTTACCCGCATAGTTGCCGTTCTCATGGGAATACCGGGATAAAATATAGCCTATGTAACTCCTTATATAGACAGCTATCTGGTAGCCAAATATTACTAAAATCAGTCCAGCCGTTTTGAAGATTACCACAAACAAACGGACAGATAGAAAGACAGATAGACAAAAAAAATTAAACTGTATTTTTGGTACAGGTGTCGCGCAAATAACCGCGTGAGCATGAAAAAAGACCTGTTTTTTTGACATTACAAACAGACACTTCAATTTTATTTATTTGTATAGATTAATGATAATTTTGTCGTGTTGTGACGTAGTAAGAATACAATTACTTTTTAATTAATTACTTACCTAGTGGTAGGACCACACTGTCGACAGTTATCTGTCTACAGCCGCTGGCCGGTCCGTGCGGGGCAGTACCACACTCTCGCGACAAATCGACGCCCGAGAAGTAGTAGCAATTTGTTAGTGCGCTTCGTTCGGTGAGCGAGAGAGCCGGGAGCCCAACTTTCTGAGGGTGTTTGCGTGTGGAGGGTTTGGTGGTGCCCTTGGTATCACCGCGCCTAAATGCACTCATTTACACTTCCTTCACTTTCTTCACAGTAGGTAGCAGCCTTATAAAAGTCCATGAGCGGCAGCAACACTTACCATCAGGTGCACTGTTTGCTCGTTTGCCACTGCTTGCAATAAAAAAAATACAATACAATTCACCGCCCCCCTATCTTGCCCATGGGTGTCATATAAGACCATTAAGAGATTAAATATGCATATAACATCTATGCAAGAGAAGAAAAACTCGAACCAAAACCCCACACGTCTGACCAGTGTGGTATAGTAGATCAGTTTCTCTCCTATTGTGGAGGACGCGCGAGCCCAACAGTGGTACTTTTTACAGTTCTCTACAATAGAGAGAAATAGATCTACTATAGGTAAGTCAATTCACCTACCCACCACGGGTCCCACGGGAACGGAAACCAGACGGGTAAGGCGACTGAAACCGAAGCGAAGCGAGGGCGGGCTGCTAGTCATATAATAAACGTTAAAGAAGTTTTACTCCAACCGCGAGTAAAGGTTACACGCACTCATTTTTGTATAAAGCCAACATCCTGTTTTAATACTTATATTGTAAAGGACGCTAGGATAGTGCAGGTACTAAAATATATTATTAATAGACACGAATTACACCTTGGCTCAGGACAACAATTCGTGAGTCACATATAGTTACCCTTTTTTTTTGGGTGGGTTACGATCAGCGTACCTGCCGCCCGGCTCCGTCCGGGTCGACAGAGGGGGTGGCGCACGGCCCCGTAACCCACCCGTGGCACGTCGCCTTCGTCGTTGGGCCGACCACCGATGCAGGGTGACTTGTCTTGTGTCTTCAGTGGTCGGACCGAATACCCCTGAGGAGTACCCTCTCCTCGACCGACGTCCCCCTCTCGGGGACATCAGTCGCCGTCGCGTGATCGGCCTCTCGGCGGATGACGTACTAAATCCCCGGTCCAATCACCCGCGGCCTCGGCTAGGGCGGCATCAGACGCAGATAATCGCGCCTGCGCCGCCTTGTCACCGGCGGACATATTGTTACCCTGCCTGGGAATCGTATCTATAACTCTTGGAAATATAGATCGGTATGTTAACCATTACGCCATTTGTGTATCAAGTCAATTATTAATACAGGGTTTTGTCGTTTTATAAATTGTGTATTATGCTTTTCCAGGAGCTTATCGACTTCGGCTAGGACATCAGCTTCGATCCTATTGCTGGACAGCCCTGGGGCTGATAATCCTATGTGTGCGGGACAACAAAGTGGGGCGCCTCTTTCCAAACTGCTGTCTAACTATTTGCAGGTATATTGTTACATTTATATTAAGAATGCATAGGTATAGAATGACCCTATAATAATAATAATAATAATCGTTTATTTCAGGCATAAAAACCCATATACAATAGTCAATACAATAGTCACATAAAAGGTATCTTATAAAATTAATTAAAGTTACACTACAAATACACTGTAAAGGGGTGTCTAAAATCTAGATATAGGTGTATATATATATATAAAATAATAATAATAATAAATATCTCCATTGCACATATTATGCTGCGTCACTTTCTGTTTTGGTCCATGTGAACAGAAATCCATCTTTTAAACAATGGGCTTCCTATGTCGTCAAAGATAGCCACAAGTATCCTATTGGATGAGCAGCGCAGTCTATCCCAATAAGAGGCAACGCGTGATCTAATTACAGCAAAAAAGTCGGGGACCCCTGCGTCAGCGAACATGCCCGACGCACTGCAGTGCCATGGTAATTTCATCAGAGCCCTAAATACATTATTGTATTGGACTCTGATTCTGCCCATTGCCTTTTGCGTGAACGTTGTCCACAATTGACACGTATACATGCCCAAACAATACGCCTTGAGCAATGTTACCTTTACGTCCACGCTGCATTTCGAAAATCGGCGAGCGAGCATGTTGCCTCTGACAGCAAGGGCCCTCCGCTCCCGCTCAATGTCCCTGTCATCCTGTAGTCTTTCAGTCAGCAAGTGCCCTAAGTATCTAAACTGCTTAACAGTGCTAACCACTGTGCCGTTCAAATATACCTCGGGTATCCTGCCCGGACCCCGGCCCGCCGCGAAGACCATCATTTCGGTTTTGGCAATATTATATTTCAAACCATGAGCACCAGCATAATGCTCACAGACCGAAAGCAGCTATATTGGCCATGGGTTAAGGATACCATGTGTTTCCTTATTTATCTGTGAAAGTCGTAAAAACTAGGCAAAGTTTCTGAGGAATTATTATCATTGTTGGATTATATATACATATATTTACTTCGAAATCTCAGTGTTACATAATCATCAATACATATTTCGCCATCTTAACTCATATACGACTCACTGCTGGGCTCGCACTTCGTCCACAATAGCAGAGCAAATTACCAATGTACCACACTGGTCATATATACATACATGCTTGGTATAGGATTTTATGTATGCACATTATGATCCCTTAATAGTCTTTTTCGAAATCCACGAGCAAGAATTCTGAGAAGTGTTTTCATACTGAGTCACTTGGAAAATCAGCAGGAATAAGCAGCAGCATTTGCCTGGGCAAACTCAACACAAACTACGACAATCAAACTGTCTTTTAAGCGCTGCGATTGTGACATTATACCACTATGAGAAGGCTTGTATCCAAAATGCTCTACTTTGGTCTAGTGCATAGCTTCTCCACCTTAATATATCCAATGCTCGCTTTAAGAATATGTATGTATATGTAATACCATTGTCCTGTAATCTTCTCAGGCACTACAACTACCATGAACGTCTGAAACGGCCCATAATAGGGCGCTGTCACCGATGTTGAGAATCTAGGGAAATATTTTGAATGTCTGCTTAAAAAGCGGAGACATGGACACATGGGTTAATGATGCCGCTATCTGTTTCGTCACCGCTGACTATACGCGGCTTAAGAAGGAGCTTTTCTTGTTGATTTAGAGGTTGAAATCCTATTACAATTTTGATAATGTTTTAGGAACGTCTGCAAGCTATATTCCACGAGTCAATGCTGGTAGCACCTAGAGAACGTTATGCACAGGAGGGCATCCAGCTGGATGATGGAGCCGAAGAAGGTAAATTATTTGATGAAATTGTAATAGCTTTAGATATCTGCCACGGGCAGCATATGCATTTTGGAGCTTTTCAAACTACGAAGAAACTTTGCTACCGTGTGCGTTTTTGAAATCTATGATTTTGCGGCATACCATTAAGCATAACTTTTATTTTATGTTTGTGAAATATTATCAAAATCGGTCCAACCGATTTGAAAAGTACCCGGAACAAACAGACAGACCGACAGATAAAAATTATTAAACTGGTGTTTAAGCCATATGCTATCGTACAAATAACCGTGTGAGCATAAAAACCATACCGCAAGGAAACTGGCTTTCAAATGAAAAAAACTGCATCGAAATGGGTCCATCTGTTTGAGAGCTATATATATATATATATATATATAGTCCTCCTCGTCGAGTCCGACGACCTGCGTCGTCGAGTCCGGCGACCCTGCAATCTAGATGGTATTTCTTTGGTGAGCACGTAGGTGGCTTGCAAAGCCGAACTTGGTTTTAAATGTTCGGTTGCATTGTGCGCAGTAGAGCTGTCCTTGGTCGTTATATCTGTGTTTTTTGTTGTGTTTTTTATTGTGTTTTTTTTTTGAGAGCTACGATGCCACAGACAGACATTGACGTCAAATTTATAACACCCCTCTTTTTGCATCAGGGATTAATAATGGACTTTAATAGACTGATGGAGATTAGGGTAAATTACCTTTTGCATAATAAACGGATTGATGATGTACTTATTTTTTTCCATAGATTGGTTATCTGAGACAGTGAACCCAGGACCTATGGTGGAGTTACTCGATAAAGCACCACAGAACACCATCGTGCGTAGTTCGCAAGCGGACCTGAGGGACTGCGACCGCCGCGGACTGTTATGGTTAGACTGCTCTATATTTTTAAATTTGCTATCATAATGTTTAGAAGCTTAGAATAATAACTTATAAGGATAAGCCATCTGGCTGCAAGTTATATGCTTCAATTTTTGAAGTTACGCGAAGTTACCTTCGCGCACAAAAAATGAAGCGTATAAATTGGAGCCAGATGGCTCCCTACGCCTGACCGTTCCGTAGTGTACAAGGTGACTGCGTACGTAAGGCAACAAGGTATAGTGGTGTGCGTGTGTATGTGTGTAATCGCTTGCGCGCATGTAGTATTTTTGGCTTCACGTTTTTAATTCAGGAGTGGTAGGACCACACTGTCGACAGTTATCTGTCTACAGCCTCGGGCCGGTCCGTCCGGGGCAGTACCATGCTCTCGCAGAAAATCGACGTCTGAGCAGTAGCAATTTGTTACTGCGCTTCGTTCGGTGAGCGAGAGAGCCGGAAGCGCAACTTTCTGAGGGTGATTGCGTGTGGAGGGTTTTGGTGGTGTCCTTGGTATCACCGAGCCTCAATGCACGCATTCACACTCCCTTCGCTTTCTTCGCGATAGGCAACGGCCTTGTAAAGGTCCATGAGCGTCAGCAACACTTACCATCAGGTGTACTGTTTGCTCGTTTGCCACCGTTTGCAATAAAAAAACAAAAAACCCTTCAGTACTGACACTATCCTTCTATACGTTATTTTTCTGAGGTTTAGAATGATCTTTTTTAAATTATGTAATATTGAATTTTTCGTATCGTGACAGAATAAGAATGCAATTGGCCAGCCCCGTTCTTGCCCGTGGTTGTCGTAGATATCGACTAGGGAATTATTACAGATAACGTCTATGCAAGAGAAGGGCAATTCGGAATGAAACTCTTTACCAATTCGTTTGACCAGAGTGGTATAGTAGATCAATTTCCCTCCGACAGGTTAACAATTACATTCCAAGCAGGATTGATGTCAAACAGGTGACCTGACATAAAACTATCGCTTATAACTTTTGAAATATGTAACCTTCGAAGAAGAGGTCATATCGCTTTGGCACTAAATAATTGGATGCAATAAGAACATTATTAGCATAATGAGTATTTTGTATATTAGGGAATTTTTATAATAGACGAGGTCCAAGTGGTGACGGAATAGGTATACAAGGATGACGTATAGCGTTCTTAACCCACCACTAACGTTGTAGTAATTTATATTTAGGGTTCCACCATACATTTCACATAGTGTAAATTTCATAGTGGCGATGGATACGAAATACGGGAGGTTATGGGACTGCACGCCGCTCACTTGTTGCCCCGAACAGATTGGGCGGGGTGTGTCCAGGCCATAGCTTACCACAAAAGAATAGTTTTGTCATAAAAAATATTAAAAAAAATCTATTTTTTTTCAGAAATGAAACTTCTTTGGTGCCCATGTGTTTATTGGCAATATTAAAAAATTAATTAATTTAAAAAATGTACTTTCTCTTTCTCTCTCTCTCACTCTCTGTCGCGCTCACTCTCTCGCGATCTTTTTCACGCGCTTGTTTTCTACTCTCGCTCCATGGCTATGTGCTTCGTGCTACGTTCACCCTTATCACCCTCTCTCAATCGGCCTCAATCGCTCTGTCCCTCTTCTTAAATAAAAACGTCCCACATTTTCGTGTCAATACCGCGCATGAGGGCAAAGAATTTTCACTTAAAAAGAAAAATCTAAATAATCTCTTAATTTTAATTTATATTTAATCTTTTTACTATATTACTTCAGGTTGCTGGACGAAGAGTCGATGTATCCAGGCTCATCAGATGACACATTCCTGGAACGAGTGATGTCCCATTACGGAGCGCCTCATCACACTGTTGCACTTATCAAAAAGGCACCTCACGCCAGACAGTTCGTGTTACAACATTTACAGGTAACCATTCAGCCTACGTATGTACGTTTAGGGGTGCAAACGAGACATCGATGTTTCTGAAACATCGATGTATCAATAAAAAACATCGATGCTTGTCATCGATGTTTACTATTGTAAAACATTGATGTATCGATTTTGTTTTATACGATGTTTTGTTTGCACGATTTAAAATGTATGGTACCTTTAGCAGAGCTACGTAACAGTTTATATACTTTGTTTCTAAATATCTAAAAAAAAGCTCATCGGATCACGGCAATGTTGGTGTTTCATGTAAAAAATATGCTTGATTTAACTAAAAAAAGATCATCGCATAGATCTCTAAAAATGTTTCGAAACATCGATGTTTTTAGGGCGATGTTTTTAGTAGATGGATGTTTGTTCTGAAACATCGATGTTCTTGGTTTCGATATTTGCATCAGTATACGTTGCATTTTTAGTAACAGGCCTAGTATACATTCAGAGGGATATTAAACTTGTTGGTGTTAAGTTCCATGTGATGAAGGATTAAGAATACAATTCATCACCCTCTCTCTTGCTCGTAGGTGTCGCAAAAGACGACTAAGGGGTACGGGTAACGTTTATGCAAGAGAAGGGAAAATATATAAAATCCTATACCAACACGTCTCACCAGCGTGGTATATTAGGTTAATTTCTTTCCTATTGTGGAGGAGCCTCGAGCCCAACAGTGGAACGTGTATGAGCTGATCATGGTGTAAGACTTTATTTAGAGCTCCTGCACCTATGTTATGTGTTTCACTCAGTAGCAGATGATAAATCTCTATAAAAATTCGAGAAATATGAATGCATAATATAATATTATTGTAATAATTATTATGTAGCTGTTTAATTGTAGTTAGGGATAGTGTGTAATTATAGATGTGGGTGGGTAATTATAGAAAATGCCTAAGTAAAAACATACCCCTTAAATATTAGAGCTAGAACGCACGCACGCTCGATTATGCATGCATGCATGCTAGTACTTAACACACAGGCGCACTCACGTACGCACGCACTCACGTACACATGCACTCACGTGCGCACGCACTCACACACGCACGCACTCACACATGTACCCATTAAATACATTGTAATAACATTACTATAGTAAAATATAAGTAATTATGATTTGTAATTTATATTCAATCACTTTACAGGGCACCAATCCGGTTCTATATGACGTCACCGGTTGGGTAAAGGCGAGCCGTGAGAATCCGGTCATTAAGAAGTCTCTTACGTTGCTGCAGGAAAGTCAAAAGTAAGTTTATGGTGAACAATGCTAAAATATTTATTTTTTAATAAAACCAAAGTTGAATCATCATCATCATGATCTTGACTCCTATAAGTCACACTGCTGGGCTCGAGCCTCCTCCACAATACGAGGGTAATTAACCTTATTTCACCATGCTGGTCAAAGAGGTTGGTATAGGGTAGATTTTTTCGTTATAGATGTTATATACGTATTATATCCCTCAGTCGTCTTTTACGACATCCTCGGGTAAGATAGGGGGGGGGGGGGTGAATTGTGTTCTTATTCCGTCACCACACGGACATCAATCATCAGTACATATTAACTTTTTAGAAAGTCTAGTGTTGGATTATTATTTACATCTACGTAAATCTAATGTTGGATCTACATCACTACATATTCATTTCTTCGAAAATTCAGTGTTAGATTATATACATATTTACTTCAAAACTCGATGATCAATCATCATCGATACATGTTTACTTCGAACACTTAGTGTTGATTCATCATCGATACATATTTACTTCGAAATCTCAGTGTTGATTCCTCATCGATACATATTTACTTAGAAATCTCAGTGTTGATTCATCATCGATACATATTTACTTCGAAATCTCAGTGTTGATTCATCATCGATACATATTTACTTCGAAATCTCAGTGTTAATTCATCATCGATACACATTTACTTCGAAATCTCAGTGTTGATTTATCATCGATACATATTTACTTCGAAATCTCAGTGTTGATTCATCATCGATACATATTTACTTCAAAATCTCAGTGTTGGTTCATCATCGATACATATTTACTTCGAAAACTCAGTGCTAGATCATCTTCGATACATATTTACTTCGAAATCTCGGTGTTGATTCATCATCAATACATATTTACATCAAAATCTTAGTGTTGGTTCATCATCGATACATATTTACTTCGAAAACTCAGTGCTAGATCATCTTCGATACATATTTACTTCGAAAACTCAGTATTAGTTCATCATCGATACATATATACTTGAACGTTATCAATACATTTAATGAAATATTGCCAGGTAACATGTTGTACGGAAGAGTTCGGTGTAATACTTTTCCCTATAATATGGAATAAATATTAGAAGGATGATACTAAGACATATATTTGTATGTTATTTTCAGTGAGGAGATAGGGCGCTTATCATCTTGGTCTCGCGGCGCATGCGGCATCAGCGCCTGGTCTACAGCAGTGGGGGACGCCTCGACACTACGTCGAGCTTCCTCTATACGGCGGACACTCACTTCGGGTAAGCTTTAGTGTTTTTCATAATTAAATCAGTCATGGCCATAGTTTTCTTATAAACATTATTGCCTATTAATTTTGAAATGAAATTTCTTATGGAAAAACTTTAAAAATTTGTAAACCTTTTGTCTGACGAAAACTTCGTAAGAAAAAAGCTTAATCGATTGCTTTATCAGCTCTTTTTCTCACGATAGGTTTATCGTTTGCTTATGCACATTCGTTACTCATAATTTCAATCATTTGTTATTACACTTTGAAATGAAATGTGTGCGACGATATAGCAAACGGTTATGCTTTTTTTCCTCGTGCGCTTGTGAAAAGTGAGAGACGAGATTTTATGTAAACAAATAAATGATAAACAGAATCCATGCTAATCGAAAATTTAAATATTAATTAAAATATAATTATTTCTGATGTTTACGCGAGCTCTATACATTGTAAATAAAATTAATTTTACGGATTTCATCGCTTCGCAATCGCATATTTGATTTTTTGATTGCCCGACGTTTCGAACATTACAGCTTACGTGAACATGGACACTGTAAAGTGTTGTTTTAAAATTTGTATGTGTTGTAAAAATTGCATTTTTTACAATAATTAAAATATTTCGTGTGTCTTTACGATACAATCTATCTAGTTTTTTTTTTAAAGACAACACATCTGAGTTTTAAATAAATTCTTATTTCGCAGGCCATTAAATACATACAATTCACGGACATACATTAACACTTTTTATTTCACATTATAAATTCAAGGACTGCTCATCTGTGAACATGAACGCTAAAAAGTGGTCGTAAAATCGGACAATCAAAAATCAAATACAAATGCGATGAAATCAGTAAACATGGTATTATTTAAAATGTGCATTAATCGCATAAACACCAGCAATCGTTATGTATATAATTTTTGTCATATTTAATTCGTGTCTGCCATTGATTATTTAATAGATTAGTTTATCCAATAGGTACAGCGGGTATGAAGCGTCGTTCGACAGCGCTGCAAGCTAAGTTCGTAGCGGATGGAGTGGTGGACACGTTAAGACGCTGCGGTGCAACCGGTGTACATTTCGTGTGCTGTCTACTGACAAATCAACCGACAGACATGGCTGATGACGTCAACGTACCCCTATTACGCTCCCAGGTACTTATATATAACTAGAAATTAGGCTCACATGACTCTATATTTTGTTTTCTCCTCCTTTAGTTAAGATGGACCTTACAAATATTTAACGAATACAGTTGTAAATAAAATTATTTTTACGTCTTTTATCGCGTTTGTATTTGATTTTTAATTGCCCGACGTTCGACCGTGACTGCTCGCGTTAATATCAGAAATCATTATAACGAACACAAGTAACAGATTTGTAACCATAATTTGTGTATCGTGAAAATAATTGTACTATGTGGGGACCGAATTCGCGAGACTGTAAAATTCGCCACTTCATTTGTTAGGCACTTGCCTTATCTTTCAAGCAAAAGATTTCTCTCTTTATGAAAGATCTTTTCCTGAAATATGTGCATGCGAAATTTCTAAATGATTGGTTAAGTAGTTATGCCATGAAAGCTTAAAATATAAATACTGGACTAGATAGCGGAACTATCGTGCTAGTGTCACGGGTTTAAATCCCACGCAGGACGATACTTAATGCAATCCAGAATTTGTTGTTCTGAGGCTGGATGTAATTTGAGTTCTTTAATTATATGTTTGTGAAGTTCCCCGCAACACAAGGATTATTCCCTTAGAGCGTGGTGTTGTTTGTAAAAAAAATAATATTACTTGCTCTTAAGCAGTTGTAGTGAGTTACTACGAGCAAAAGGGCCGTGGGCAACAGTACTCTCCCGGGCAAGTCGCAACGGGTGATTACGGCCTTATATGGGAAGATCTAGGTTCGTTAGTGGACGTCGCTCAGCTGGTAAATAAATGGAAACAAACGATCAGAACTCATAAAACAGCGCCATCTATTATGTAGTAGTAGAATTATTAAACCTTAACTGTGCTTTGTCCATAGTTTCGTGGTTTCCAACTACTGGACGCGGCGAGGCTCTACAAGCAAGGGTTTCCTGAACACATGCCGCTTTCTGAGTTCGCTCGCAGGTAAGCTATGAACATTTCAAAATAAAAATGTATATATAAAATACTAACGTATATTTTCCGTGTGGCGATGGTGTAAAATACAATTTACCTCTCTTGCCCGTAGATGTCGTAAAATACGACTAAGGGTAATGATATACAAATAAAATCTATGCACGAGAAGAAAAACTCTACATAAAACCCTATGCCAACACGTCTGACCAGCGTGTTATGGTAGTAGGTCAGTTTACCTTCCATTATGGAGGAAAGCCGAGCTCAACGGTGGGATTTATGTGGGCTGCACTTGTTAGTGCGTAATTTTTTAAGTAAGCTACGTGGTCACCCCGGAGGACACGAACGGCTTGCATCCAAACCATACCCAAATAAAAAACTTAGCTATATGGTGTCTGAATAAGAATATAATCGTTACCACATCTTTATTTTCCGTGGATGACTGGCAATTCCGTGGATAAAAGCCGAAATCAACACTGCTAGAGAAGGAAATCTCGAAACGAAACCTTATGCTAAAGCGTCTGGCCAGCGCGAGATCGCAGGCTAATATCCTCGTTCGAAAAAAATGCCGTGCCCATCAGTGTAATGTTATGTACATTATTAGTACAAGAAAAGAAGAAAAGTTAAGATAATACTGTTATTATTTTTTTAAAGTACTTGTCGTACGAACATCTGTGTGATGACGGAGTAAGAATAAAATTCACCACCCCTCTTTTGCTCGTAGGTGTCGTAAAAGACGACTAAGGGATACAATACGCATATAACATCTATTCAAGAAAAGGAAACTCAAAATAATACCCTATACCAACTTGTCTGACCTGCATTGGTAAGGTCAACTTCCCTCCTATCGTGGAGGAGGCTTGAGTCCAACAGTGGGACGTTTATGAGCTGAAATGATGAATGATGATGATGATGTAGTCATTTTGTCAATAGATACCGTCTCCTAGCGACATCTGAAAGCGAGGCCTCGGAGACCCCACAACAAACCACTTTATCAGACCGACAGCTCGTTGACGATATGCTGCTGACCCTGGATTTGGATGTCACCAGCTACCGCCTTGGCCTCACACAGGTGAGTCTTGTTTTAAATTGTCTAGTGAATAATAAATAATTTTAATATTTGATGCCTTAATCGATGAATCTTAGTTGTATAATTTGGCTGTTTTTATTCTTCCTTGTTTGTAAAATCCAAATATTACGACTTTTTCATGCTCACACGGTTATTTACACGATGCTTATGTCAGAAAACCACTTTCAAAAATATTCTGTCTATTACGAATCTGTCTGTTTCGGGCTATATTCCAAACGGTTCGACCAATTTTAATAATATTTTACTACCGGGTCTATATAAGGAGGCACCTAGGCTATTTTTCCTCTAAAGAAATCCCTATAAATTTTTGCATGGTTCGCAAATCGAACCCGTGGCCTCTTGGACTGCAATCACTTATCGTGATATTTTAGAATTAAAATGCGTTCACAAGGCGACTAAACCGCGTTGCTCGCTCTTTATAAAAAAATTATTATGGGCAAGTTATAGCAAGTATTTGTTAAATAAGAATTACATATCAATTTTAGTCAGAGGTTTCTTGCCCTCCCATCTGCTATATGTATATTATGACAGACAAATTTATAAATTGATTTATATAGAAAACCCATATATGTTAATTTTATTAAAATGGTTTGCGGATTAGGGTATCCAGGTGGAAAATTTAATAATCCAGAGAAAAAACGTGTTTTCCATTGAAAAAGTCCGTGATTTTGTCACCGTTTTCACAATTTTCTCATAAACGTAATTTACAAGCCAACGCGTGGGGAGAAAGTAAAATCATTTTTTGTTCTTGTGAACTTATTTTAAAAAGCCTGAGATCTTATGTGGTAACGCTAGATGCGGTCGACGGATTTCCGTCACGATGAAAACAAAGAAACATAATTAACGGACACAAATTACATCTAGATTCAGAACAACAATTTGTGGATTGTACAAAGTGTTGTCCTTTTGTTTTTTTTTTTGGGGTAGGCTACGGTCAGCGCATCCGCCGCCCGGCTCCGTCCGGGGTGACAGAGAGTCGGCGCGCGGTCCCGTAACCCACCCATATAGCACGTCGCCTTCGTCGTTGGGCCGACCACCGGTGCAGACTTCCTTGACTTCAGTGGACAAAGTGTTGTCGTGCGTGGGATTCGAACCCGCGACACTGGCACTGTATGACCATATCTTAACCACTACGCCATTTGTGCAGTCAAGACAATAAAACGCGCGTGGGGGATTATTATACCTTACTGCATTCGTCAGCATACCCGTTAAGCATAATTTAAAATAAGCCAAAAAGTTTTTTACCATTCTAGAAATAAAAAAAAATCATCATCATCATATAGGCTCATATACGTCTTACTGCTCGAGCCTTCTCCACAATAGAAGGGAAATTGACCTTACCCACTATACCATGCTAGTCAGACCAGGTATAGGGTTTTGTTTCTAGTTTTGCTTCTCTTGCAATTCTTGCATAGATGTTATATGCATATTATGTCCCTTAGTTGTCTTTTACGACATCCACGGACAAGATAGGAAGTGGTGAATTGTATTCTTATTCCGTCACCACGCGGTAATTAAAGGGCTCCACAATTATTAGGTGTAAATTAGGTTTCCGTCAAATGGTCTAATTTTTTGATATGTTACTCTATAGGTACATCCTCCGCATCAAAAGCCCCCAAGGACAATCCCAAGGACTCAAAATTTTGAGCTACTGACCTCCAAAGTTCAACATCTTGCCTATGTAATAATTCACATTCATTCGAGTAGTCCCCACTACTTGAATGAATGTGAATTGATACTAGGTTGAAAATCTGTGGATTGATACTAGGTTAACATGTTGAATATTTCTCGCCCTGTCAAGTATGGAGGAAGAATTACTATGAGACTTATTCATCCTCCCTTACGCTAGGGGTTGTTTTAGGGGTAGAAAGGGGGTGGCATCCGCGTAAGCTCAAAAATAACTATTGGAAATGATTTTTTTATATGCAAAATAAATCTCCTTATTATTTCTCATTATCAATTCGCTCAATAATTCGTCCTCACCCTTGCGCGAGCGGTGGACAAGAGATAGACAAGAAATAGATATAGGGGTGGCAGAGGGTGGAAACCGGGCACACCCAAAGTTCAATTTTAAAAAATGATTATAATTTGCTGGATTTTACTTGTTATCTGCATATAAACCCATTGATTTGTATAGAGAACTACGTCATAATTCGGATATAAGAGAAAATAAAATCGATGTCAATATGTTAATAGAACCTGTTATATGAACTCGTTTAATTAACAAAAATAAAACCTTCAATAATAACCAGTTAAGATTTCGCACAAAGATTACGATAAACATTTCTATTTTCCTTTCTATTTTTACACGCTATTATTAACTTGATTTGGTATGCATATTACAATGTATGTACATAGTTATTTAATGTAACGGAATGTTTTAACGTCAATTTTTTTTATTGCTGTTGACGAATGAGCAAACAGCATACCTAAGATAAGCGATACTGCCGCTAATGAACCTTTGCTAGGCCGCTGCCTGCCGTGAGGAAAGTGAAGGGAGTGTTATTACGTGCAATGAGGTTTGGTGATACTAAAGGCATCACCACACCCAAACACCCTCAGAGAGTTCTGCTTTCGGCAGAATAACAGCGTTGCGGTATCTCTCTTATAGTAGATACCTCAACATTATGCTGAGCAGCGATCCTTTTTCTCTTTTGCGAAGGGAATACCAGTGTTGATATAAATTTCTTTTTGTATTTTCTTTAATATTTATTGTTTTATATATATTGTACTCACTGTTTGAGCTTTTGTAATGTTTCCCTCCCGTAAAGGAGTAATAAATTATTTTTCTTTCTTTCTTTCGGCTCTCTACAGTGGCAAAGTGCAGTAGCAATTTGTTACTCAAACGTAGATTTTTCTGCTAGAGTGTGGTACTACTCCGAACTGATCGGCCCGCGGCTGTAGACAGATGATTATCGATTACTTATCTTAATATATATAAATTACGTGTCACGTTGTTTGTCCGCGATGGACTCCTAAACTACTTAACCGATTTTAATCAAATTTGCACACCATGTGCAGTTTGATCCAACTTAAAAGATAAGATAGCTTACATCTTAATTTATGGTCGCAATATTATTTTATTGCAGATTATTTGTCTATTATTTGACATTCACAATTATCTGTTAACTCCAAATGATTTTAACAGATGGCGATATCTGTTGACTGAATTGAGTAATTAATTAATAGATAATACTATGTCAAACCTACAAACGTATCACATAAGCTACAATTCAATAGCATAAATAGTTTAGTGTAAATGTAATATAACAAAAACTTTAGCCACAGCAACGCGTGGCCGGGTCTGCTAGTCTACTATATAAAATCGATTTTACAGCGTCAGATTTATTTTTAAATTTACGATATATAATGAAGATCGTTCGATGTTGTGTATTGGCGGTTACAAATACCAATACTTTCGTTACTCGTGGATGAATAAAACCTTTACATTATCTGGTTTAACTCCATGATGACGTCTAGCAATATATTCAGTTTTAGTAGCTTAAATATGTTTCCATCCATCCATCGGCCTACATACGTCCACTGCTGGACATAGGCCTCCCCACGAGAATGCCACTCGGAACGGTCCTGCGCCACTTGCATACAATGGTTCCCTGTGACTTTGAGAATGTCGTCAGTGCACCTAGTGGGGGGGGTCGTCCTACGCTGCGCCGTCCTATTCGTGGTCGCCACTCAAGAACCTTTCTTCCCCAACGGTTGTCGATTCGCCGAGCGACGTGGCGCAATATGTTTAATACATTCAAACTGAAGACAGTAGATGCAAATAACTTAATAAGTTTTGTCGTCAATTTGCTCCGTGAATTGGCGGCGGTCGGTGCTGGCGGACCCAGCGTTACGTACCGACGGCTGTACGCGGGAATGATCCAGTTGATAGCTCTGTACGACGCACCGGTGTGGGCGGGGTCCTTGACCGTCCGTCTGGGGGCTCTCTTGTGGCGTCCACAGGGGGCCATGGCGGTCAGAGCCATACGTGGATACCGTAGGTCGGCACTTGATGTTTTCCTTCCGATTGGTGCAGTTGATGGCCACGGTTGTAAGGAGGATGAGCCCACCGTCCTGCCACCACTGCGATTGCCACAAGGATAAAACGCAGCACACACTCGCTCATTGGCAATGGCCAGCTTCTGTAAAAAATTGAAGCTTCTGTTCGTAATGTCAAAATAGTAGGTTTTGTCATACTGACACGGTTATTTGCACGATACTTATGTTTAAAATCAGTAAATGTTTTTGTCTGTCTGTTTGATCTTTAATACGGCTGGACCGATATTGATAATATTTTACTACAAGGTAGCTATCTATATAAGAAATAACTTAGGATATATTTGATCCCGTTCTTCCCACGGGAATAGGAACTGTGTGGGTTTAACCGCGGGCATTTGTTAATTTGTTATAAATACAATCGCATGAAAACACACCTCACAAGTAATACATATTATATTAAATTATACTAAACATAGTGCGATTGCCAAGTCAATCTATTTATTTAAAACATAAATGAACTTTAATATTGATATAGTCATTATAAGAAGTTGTTAGGTTAGCTATTTACGTAATAACTTAAGAAGAAAGGTCCCTTAAGCAGGGACTGAATGAGTTAACCGACTTGGTATAACATGGATCTCACAATTTTTTATGGTAGAAGAACTCAGTTGCGAGGCTTGGCTTTTTTTTACAAGACTTGTTTTTGATGGTATCTCATTTCTTTTTGTAGATAGACCTACTTATTTGCCTTTCCGGTACCTTCTACTTCTTGAATACCAACAAAGGATTTTCTTAGAGCACACTCTCTGAAAAATGAGACATGTCTCCTTTCCGCTTGAGTCAATTCTACCTAAACTAAGCGGAGAGATGTGGAAATAAAAAAATTTGATTGATTTTTCGAAACACATCTCCTCTAGTCTCCTCTCCGCTTTGATGGCAATCGAGCCTAATTATGGCGTTCTTTCTTTCAGATAAATTTCAGGCAATTTAGTTTGCTTAATACTTTGGGAGATTTTGGTACAATTTCATAAGACACGTCCCACTCTTGCTTTTTCATTAAGTTGATTGACCATTTTACGAGTAATCTTTTGACATAATTATATCTACGTATCTGTCTACACCTATAATGCCAATCATCATTCAGCCTATCGCCGTCCACTGTAGAACATAGATCCCCCTCATGCTTCACCATAAAGTGCGATACTGTGGCACTTGCATCCAACGACGCTCAAGGGTAACAGAGTTGCCATGACTAGAGCTTATATTTCTTTGCCTTATGAGGAATAATGACGTAGTCGAGACGTTTGGTAGGCGGGTTGGTTTTGCAGTAAGATATCATACATTTCCCCTGCGAGAGCTGCCGCCCACTCTCGCTCCTGATGAATATTTTTTTTAAATGACAACGCCTTGCACTAAGGGAATAATAATCCTTATATTGTGGAGGACTTTACAAACATATAATTCAACATCGCATCATCATCGCAGCCCTCATATGTCCCACTGTTGGGCTCGGGCCTCCCCCATAATGGGAGGGAATTTGACTCACTATACCATGCTGGTAAGACATGTTGATATAGGGTTTCGTTTCGAGTTTTCCTTCTCTTGCATAGATGGTATGTGCATATTATATCCCATAGTCGTCTTATACGATATCCACGGGCAAGATAGAGAGTGGTGAATTGTATTCTTACTTCGTCACCATACGTAAAGAACATATAATTAACCGACACAAATTACATTCAGACTCAGAACAACCATTTGTGGATCGTACAAGGTGTTGTCTTGCATGGGATTCGAACCCGCGACACTAGCACGGTACGTTGGTATCTTAACCACTAAGTCATCTGCGCAGTCTGTAGCCGGTTGTTACGATTCCCATAGAGAAGCAATGATGGCGACAAATGTATTCTTATTTTTTACAAAGTTACATTTCATTAACTGCAAATGTAACTTTGTAATCCTATATATTTATATGGGTTTACAAAATTATGTATGCAGTTAGTGTATCTCGGAAACTGGATGAATATTATAATGTTTCATAATTTTTCCTTCACTTATATACTAAACACTAATTGCATTCTAAATTTGAAGCTTCTATGTCTACTAGAAGTGCCACTTTCATATTGATGTTCGGTCAGTCAGTCAGTGAGTGACAAAATTACGAAATTTTGACTAGTTATAATTCTTAAACTATTAGTTCAAATTGAATGAAATTTGAAATACACAATGCGTATACAATGCCTGCTAGGTCACTAAAAATTTAGCTTTCTAGCTTTATTAAGAACAAAGTTATAGGGGGTTGAAAATGGCCTGAATGGCTTCGAGAAAAGTATGTTACGGCAGTGTTGCGTTTTGCCCGACTTTTTTTTTTGCTCGACTTGGCGGGGGCACTACCGTGCCCCCAGATCCAAATATGACGTCATTGTGAAATGCGTGAGTGATACGGTCGGGTCCGTTCGGCTCTTTTCCACTCGACCCAGTGAGCCCACGTGTTGACAAAGCTGGTTGCAACTGATCGAGCCTATTTCAGATACGCGCTGTTGTTATCTATATCTATACCAATAAATAAAATTGGAGTGTCTGTTTGTAATGTCAAAATAATAGGCTTTTTTCATGCTCACACGGTTATTTGCACTATACATATGCCTAAAATACACTTTATATTTTTTTGTCTGTCTGTCTGTTTGTTCCGGGTAATTTTCAAAACGGCTGGACCGATTTGAAAATTCTTTCACAAGTGGAAAGCTATAATATCAGGAAGTAACATAGTCTATATTTTATCTCGGTATGCCCACGGAAACGGAAACTACGCAGCAGAGTGTATTATAAACCTCATTTTTGTTTCATGCGGTTTTTTTTTTGTGTTAATAGATAGTTCTTATCATTTTAAGCATTAGAGTAAACCACCAAAGTCGATACGGTAAGTAGTTTTTTTTTTATAAAAATTGCCAAAGTTGACCATAATCCGGGTCCGAAAAATCACTAAAAAATTAATAAAAAAAAAAACTAAACTACTTATTTAAGTTTTGATTACTGTCAATAATTATACACATAATATTACATATATACACAAGTTTTCATTCATTTAGATTGATTAATTAAAAAAAGATATAATTTATTTTTCAATTTGTCTTTATAATTTTTTTACGTCGCCATATTGGGGTACTAGATTCTGATTTTTAAATTAAACGATTGATTAAATTTGCCTTTATTAGTTTTATTTAAATCACATTCTAATGCCGCGTTATTCCAAAGTTATCGGTAATTATCTTGTTTCGGCCAGGGTTGTCACTTGCATATTATAGTACAATTAAAGTTTTCCGGATAAAATGTATTTTTTTGAAAATCAATAGAGATATTAATTTCTAGAGAGCTTTGAAATCTGATTTCAACCGATAAATTCCTATCAATAATGATAGAAATAATGATATCTGATGTTTACGCGAGCACTACACATTGTAAATAAAACTACTTTTACGGATTATATCGCGTTTGTATTTGATTTATGATTGCCCGACGTTTCGAACACTTTGCAGCATTCATGGTCACGGGCGGACTAAGGTGTCTCACGTCCAACAAGTAATCGTTATTAATCATAATAAATCGTTCGAAACGTCGGGCAATCATAAATCAAATACAAACGCGATATAATCCGTAAAAGTAGTTTTATTTACAATGATAGAAATACTTCCTTTGGTGTATAAGTCTCTCTACACTTTTTTTGTTTCCTTTCAATTTCGGATGTAAGACACACATTTATTACAGTTTCTAAGCTTTTGATAGATGAATGCGGCAGAAATTTTCATTTACTTTATTAGAAGAAGAATTATAGCTAGAATCTTCTGAAAATTAGGTTTTGAGATATATTATTGGGAGCAGCTTAAACTAAACATATTTTAGGTTTCGGCGATAATATTTAATTTTCTTTAATAATACTTGAGTTACGCTAGCTACTAACAAAAATGTGACAAAGCTAGCCTGCTTACTATTAAAAAACTATGGGTCGTTTATAGCGTTGACGACTTTAAACACTTTAAACACTTTTTAACTTTAAACACTTTTTTTTTTGAGATTGAATTGCAATACGCATCCGCTCTGGTGGTAGCAGATCTCTTATATTTCCCTTGAAGAGTTTGACAGCTATAAACGAGTTAGCACTTTCATACCGGAACCTGAAGAAATGGTTTCACAGTCATCTCCTCGTGTATTTGCAAACGCCAACAAACAACTTCACAAAATGCCACTCGCTGACCAGCATGAAAGTTGGCGCCCATTCATGCTCTCCTTGCATTAAGTCCTCTAGTTGGAGCCCAGACGGACATCCCCTAGCAGGTTGGGGCAGGCTCTGAGGCAAATGGGCATTATGAGTCTAAAACGTTCCCAAAATGCCTCACTCCGGTTTCTCTTTGCTACATATAATGTCATTTTCACTAAACACTCCGTCTCTTCCGTCCAGGATGACAAAAGAGCGGCACGTGTACGCAGGCACATAAGCTTATACCCTCCCCTTCGCCATTGGGTCGACTACTGGTACTGAATCCCTGACGTCCGTGGCCAGCCCGTCTATATTTAATAGTATGGGGTTTTAGCATTTGCCTAACGAGGGTAGACTCCTTCCCATGCCATATATGCAGTGAAATATGAAAATTTAGTTTGACAACCGCTATGTGCAGGTTTAGATTGACCATCTGCATCGGGTAGTTGCCAGTTCTATTCTTGACAGAGCCAAATCTCGGCAACGACCATTTCGCAATTTGCTCTGGTCTTGGTGTCACTGGCATCACCCTCAGTCCATTATACGGTACAAGAATTTCTTAGCTTAGGATAACACAGTTGGTGTTTTGATCTGTCCATATTTATTTATTTGAAACAAATAACAGTTGTACAGTGCAGTATTAAAAATGAACACAATGAACAATTTTTAAGAAAGTATTACTTATCTCCATTTCTATGCCATATTTATATTTTTCACAAAAGATTCCAAATAAGTACAGGATACTCTATTTGCGAACGGATCAGAGTATTAAATAAGTAAGGTAAGAAAGAGGCAGGTCTAATTCATATAATTATAATAACGAAACTGAATGGATTCTTTTTTTTTTACTATGGAACCCTAAAAAATTTAAAATAATTTAATACAACATAAATGGATCATTTTTATATACCTCATCATGGCATAAAACTTTTATGCAGAGTTTAGGTCATTTTTTTATTA
Organism: Lymantria dispar; assembly: GCA_032191425.1. Taxonomy (NCBI): domain Eukaryota; kingdom Metazoa; phylum Arthropoda; class Insecta; order Lepidoptera; family Erebidae; genus Lymantria; species Lymantria dispar. The sequence goes on along the minus strand of CM063460.1, from coordinate 7,941,880 downwards.
TTAAAATTAAATTAATATTGTCAGTAGAGGTGACAACCCTAAGCCTTAAAAATCCGGCTAAAAATTAAAACAGATATAATTTCGAAATAACGCGGCATTAGAATGTGATTTAAATAACACCAATAAAGGCAAATTTAATACACTGTGCGCAGGAAAGACGACTGAAACCGAAGCGAAGCGAGGGCGGGCTGCTAGTTCATTTTAAAAATGAAGAATACATGTAAAATACATGCAATAAATGGAATATATTGGCGAAACTGTCTATACAATCAGTGTTTTCTCATAATTAAGTGAATAAGGATCATCATGATCGGCCGTCTGCCTGACGTCAACCTTCCTTGAGCATGTTGATCTGACGACATCAGATTGAGTTGGCCCAGTTCGATGATCACCTCTTAGTCACCTTTACGACACCCACGAGCAAAATAAGGGTTTGTAATATTCGTAGCCGCCAACCACACAGCTTAATCACTAAATATTATAAAACAAAGTCGCTCCCCACTGTCTGTCCCTAGGTATGCTTAGTTCTTTAAAACTACGTAACGGATTTTGATGCAGTTTTTTTAAAAGATAGAGTGATTCAAACGAAACGTTTATATGTATAATACATGCATAATATGTCGCTCTTTCATGAGTAATCTCTAAAGAAAACATGTTTGTATTGTCTAATGACAAAAAAGCTGTGAACGTTGTACCTATATAAAGACATTCTGTAGTATATTTAGTATCTCCATCCGACGTCCTCGTCACGTCCTCGACGAAGAGGACGGCAATATCACGAAACGCCTACATAGCCCGCGAAGCCTTAACACGTAAATACCCGCGGTGCCGCCCTCGCCGTCCAGGTGCAAAATTGCGCCGCGCAAACATCATTAATCAAAACGTGGGTACGCCCACTTTGCCTCCAGCGACGCCCCAAGCTGAGGTCCGTTCTCCACAGGGGGAGCCCTTGGGCGATGTCGCTTTCACCGGGTTGAGAGCCCTCAGCGCTCACCCATAGTCCGCGTCAAGCTGTCAAGGCTATCTGCGGCCAACCGCTGTACACCCACAAAAAAAAATACTGTATCAGCATTGGACCCGTGCGAAGCCGGGGCGGGTCGCTAGTTTAATTATAATGTGGAAATATTAGATTTGATACGAAGTTATTACTATTGGATATTTTTTTTATTAATTTTACCAATTCGTATTCACAGCTAAGACATGGCAACTTCTGTCGGGTCAGCTAGTTATTTAATAAATTGTTAACACAAAAAAAACAAGCTACACGGCGCGTTTATTTCTTTCTTTCTACGTATCACTACTTCACAGAGTACCTAGAAGAAAAAATATCCATAAAAAAAAATTCTAGGCTGAAATGTTAATAAGCTCAAGTTTGTCAGGTTAATGATATGTTATATTAAAAAAAAAATAATTATAAATGTACTGTGTTTTTCTTTATATGTAATTATTTACATAGTTAATTGTCTAATTACACGCATGTAATATCGAACATTAAAGTGTATAATTTAATTAATTTAACCGTCTAGAATATTGTACGAAATTAATGTATCTAATTAAAATTATACTAATTTTAGTGAATATTTTTAACTGCTATGCATTAGCCGACTAGCAAACAGATCTAGGTAAGATTATCTGTAGCCAGCGCTAGCTTCTTTTTGGAATTTTAAATTCATTGTAATTAATTAAGATATTTATTTAAATAACAGGCTATATTATTATTATTTTAATCACAGTCCAATACTTCCTCAGACATGACAGAATAAGTATATAGCAACAAATTTCTGGCGCAGGGTCGTCAAGTATATTGTCAGAGTTTTGAAAATTTTACGTTTGACCGCGCATTCTCTATCGACGTTATGTGTCGTGGAAAATCTACGTATTTAGCTGACGATTTAAGGAGGTATTCTGGTCTAGAAGCCTAAATCTTAGGCATTTTTCAAACTAGGATAAAAAAAATTAAAAACATTTTTCTATGGATTTTTTTATATGATTTTTATTGACATTTTAAGAATATAAAAACAAAATTAAAATAAAAAAAAATCAAAAAAGCGTCTAAATTCAGTGCGGTGATGTGGGGGCTGCAAAAAAAAACGGCGCTTCCTGGTTGTCATGATGTTAACCTTTGTAGTGATCCAAATCAAACAAATTAAGAAAATTCTTCATTAGTAAAGATGTCGCTATGACCTTCACCTCTGCCAAAGAAAAAAAAGAAAATTCACCATCCAATACTTCTTCAGACAGAGCAGAATAAGTACATGGCAACAAATTCTCGCCGCAGGCTCTCCTAGTATTTATCTCGGATGTTTCAATAGTTATGTTCGGCCGCGCATTCGCTGTCAACGTTATAACACAAGAGCCTGTGGACGCCAGACCTTCGTGATTTTATTAAAGCTGGTATTTTGTCAGCGCATGCTCCCAACACAGGTAAGAACGGTGGCCCATTATGAAGTTTGGGTTGCAGAGGCTTTGGCAGATAAAAGGTACCAAAGGTGCGTAAAATACCGATCTATTTTCGTCAAATTATTAAGCGTGATTTTTGATATTACCTTCAGAACGTTATTAAGTCGTATCGTCGGTGTTACGGGGGCGTTAACAATAATATATATATAAAAAGGCACAGGGTGAGCCGAAGCTACTGAAGCTAGAAAAATGAAATTTGGACCGTAGTTTCATTTCATGACGTAGGCCCCACTAAGAAAAAATTTTGCAAGGGGTTGCCACCATGTTAAGTGTCTGGCAATGAATAACGTGATTTTTAATAACGTTCTGAAGGTAATATCAAAACATCACGCTTAATAATTTGACGAAAATAGATCGGTATTTTACACACCTTTGGTACCTTTTATCTGCCAAAGCCACTGCAACCCAAACTTCATAATGGGCCACCGTCCTTACCTGTGTTGGGAGCATGCACTGACAAAATTCCAGCTTTAATAAAATCACGAAGGTCTGGCGTCCACAGGCTCTTAGTCTATTATGTTCGTTGTCACGTATAGTTTTGTTTCCGTGTACTTATTTTGCCATGTCTGAAGAAGTACTGGACAGTAACTTACATCGTCAGCTGAATGCATAAACTTTTCATGACGCATGAAATCTAGAGCCCGAAATGAAAATTTGTCAGCCAGTTTTGTCAGCTAATTTCAGCGTTCTAATAAACTGACATGTACTAATAACGTTGAAAAGACAATCATCATCATCATTTCAGCTCATATACGTCCCACTGTTGGGCTCGAGCCGCCTCCATAATAGGAGGGAAATTGGCCTGACTTTACTATGCTAGTCAGACAGGTTGGTATAGGGTTTTATTTCGAGTTTTCCTTCTCTTGCATTGATGTTATATTCGTATTATATCCCTTAGTCGTCTTTTACGGCATCCACGAGCAAGATAGGTACTAGTGAATTGTATTCTTACTCCGTCACCACACGGATTATAAAAGTACGCTGTCGAAATTTACATTGCCGCTCCAATTCCTGTTAGACAGATGAATCATATAGTCATTATAATATTCGTCAAGCCCTTTATCTATATCGTCGTGACCCTCCGAACGGTGCCGTCAGGGTGGATAAGGCGGCGACACGGGGCCTTTCTTTCCAGCTAGGTTTTGGATCATAGTTGCTTTAGCTAATATCTCTGCACGTCCGCAAGGAGGCAGAGGACTTCGTCCTGCTAATAGCGTGATTGAAGCGAGGACATAGCACAGTACCTATTCGACGTCTACATGGCCTGGGCAAAGCATTGCTGTGATTTTGTCGCAATTATCGATGCTGATGAATTGTAGCGCGGTCATCGCCTTCTGGAAGTTAGTTGTCTCGCGGAGGAATAGCGGAACCAGTCAGGGAGGAAATCCTCTATTGTGGCTTGTTGGCTGTCGCAGGCGTAAGAACCTGCGCCTGTTGTTGTCCTAGTCGAGGCAACGAGTGATCGGCCGGGATAAGTTCACCACCCGCGGAGAGGTCAATTAAGCGGGGACGGGACAGCCAACGATGTTACTGGGGAGTTGGTACGAGATGGTACACGAAAGGGTATTCCGCTGGGCCACAGAAGGTAAGGACCTGGTTGTAATGGCCAGCTACAATCCGATAGAGGTACATGTACAACTCATCATGAGGCTGCATGCTGCCTTCCCTTTCGTCACCTCGAAGGACCTGGCTTCGCCTTGGATGGCCTGGACGGGGCATGATCAGGCCAAACTATGCCTCTTCAAAAAAAAAACCTGCACCCATGTCATCATTACTAGTGCTAATGTTGATGAGCAATTCGCAATTTGTTTAATAAGCAAATTAAAATACATATTGCAAATTAAAACGCTTTCGTTAATTATTATTTTACATTTTACTACTTAATCACGACCCAAATAGAATATAGATAATGAACATTCTTTTATATATTACTAACTGTCCTTGACCGCTTCGTGTAGCATATTGTATAGTACTAGCAAATTCGCGCGGTTTCACCCGCATAGTTCCCGTGAGAATACGCGGATCAAAATTATAGTCTGTGTTATTCGTTGACAATGTAGCTTTCCCTGCCTGTCTTAAAAACAGTCTATGGACTAAAAAGGCGTTTTTTAAACGCGGCCATGCAACTCTTATAGAGAATTTGATTCCGGTTAATTTGACCACCAAAAAGCTCTGTGCGATGATTTGCCGCAAAGTTATCCTTCATCAAATCAAATCTTTTCATTAAAAAAATGAATGAAATCGAAAAATTGCTCATAATGGTGTTTTTTTTTTTTTCGATGGAAGGGTACTCCTCAAGGAGTATTCCGTCGGGCCGACCACTGACGTCAAGTCACCCTGCTGCAGTGGTCGGCCCGACGACGAAGGCGACGTGTCGCGCGGGTGGGTTACGGGTGTGCGTGCCGGAGCGACAGAGGGGCCTCTGTTGCCCCGGACGCAGTGGTGCGAGGAGTGCGCCGACCGTGAACCAAAAAAAAAATGGCGATTTTTGCAAAAACAAAGAATTGTAGCGCTTTGAATTTTTCAGGGATTTTTATTTTGTGTCGCCTAAGTGTCCCCTTAGGCGACACAAGGTTGGAAAATTACCAACGATATCCTTCGTTCATTCATTTCATCCAAATTTATACTAAGTTATCCAAATATCATAATTATGCGAATTTTTGTCTTTTTTTTTAATGGAAGTTTTCAATTCAAAAAAGTTTTCGATAAAAACCATTTACTGTATCTTATAGAGAATATCAAAACCCTCCTTCGATATCCTATATGATCGTTGTTCCCAGAGTTATTGATCGTCAAAGTTTAAAGTATTTTTTTGCTTTGATTAAGGATAATGCCGCGCCAAATCATCGTACAGAGTTTTTTTGGTAGTCAAATTAACCGGCATTAAATTCTCTACAAGAGTTTCATGGCTGTGTTTTAAAAAAGAATATTTATGTCCATAGACAGTTTTAAACACGGGCAAAAATATTTTTTTCGGTGATTTCCTTATGACTACTCAAAAACTGCTGTCTACAAAAATTATCGAAGTTCCTATTCAAAAAGTAGACAGTTGGAGCTACAATTTCCCTTTTTTTTAATATTGCTTTACGATCATTTCCCTCCGAGTTACAGCCTGTTGAAAATCATCTCAAAATTTCCAATTTTTTTTGCGACCAGTATATACATGAAATGATTTATTATACATATATAGATTTAAATTAAAAGGTAATCCTGCGTATCAAAATAATTTTATGGTTTACCTTTTCTAGATAATATGATTATTCGTTTCATTCTGCTAATAATTCTTCTATTTCATCCTTTGATGATAGCTTTTGCTCCGCCACTGACGGCCTTGGTGACACTATCCGTCAAATGTTTAATAGTCCGGCTAATAACTTATTAAATGTATGTCACTTAAATGCTCAAAGCATTCCAAGCCATCACGGTGACCTGTTCGATGCCTTTAATGGTGCTAATGTACACGCTATCTTAATTTCAGAGAGCTGGCTCAAGTCGCATTTAGCTTCTATCCTGTATCCTCTTCCTGGCTCTGTCTTAATCCGGAACGACCGAGTTGACCGTAGAGGAGGTGGCGTAGCCATCTATCTTCGTAGTGATCTGTCGTATAAAATCATAGCCACCTCACCAACACATTATTCTGCCTCTATTGAATTTCTTTTCCTCGAGGTCTGGATTCAAGGAGCCAAAGTGGTCGTCGGAGTAGTTTACTGTCCCCCTACAATTGATTATTTCACTGATTTGGAATCGGTTTTAGGATCTTTAGGGCCTGACTATGCACATCACATCATAATGGGTGATTTCAACACCGACTTACTATCCTCCTGTTCCTCCCGTGCCAGTAAACTCTTACACATTGTTCAAGCCACTAGTCTTCATATGTTGCCACTTCAAGCCTCTCACCACAACCCGCAGGGAGACGACACGTGGCTTGATATAATGCTCACATCCTCTCCCAACGAAGTCTCTTCCCATAGCCAATATCCTACTCCTGGTATCTCCCATCATGATCTTATTTTCCTCTCCTACATCCTTAAGCCTCCCAAACCTAAAGTTAAGGTTTTGCGTCTGCGCTGTTTTGCGGGCATAAAAGTTGATAAACTGCGTGCAGAAGCCTCGGCAATTGACTGGCAACCCTTACTGGACGCTGACACGGTAGATGAGAAAGTGGGGATTTTTAATTCCTTTATTACCAAGCTCTATGATACTCATGCTGCAATAAAAAACGTCAAGCTGAAGCATCTGCCTGTGCCCTGGATGTCCGATGAGGTACGAAAGGCAATGAGACGTCGTGACGCAGCTTCTCGCAAATTCAAGAAACTACGCAGCGACTCTAATTGGGGTCTTTTCAAGACCACTATGAATCAGTGTAACCAGATGATACGCAACGCTAAACGCCGACACATCTCAAACATTATTTCCTCTTCCTCTGCTCCCGAAGTCTGGAAATTCCTTGGCACTCTTGGCATAAGTAAGCAGAAAACAATAGAACTACCTAACACTGTTTCACTAGGTGATCTTAATAAATTCTTCGCGAGTTCCACCACCTTAGATAACATCATTAAGTGTCAGACGGTGAACTATATCTCCAGATTACCACCTCACAACTTTAATTCCTTTTCTTTTTCTCCTGTAGCATCCGATGAGATTCGAAAGATTCTTCTCTCAATCAAATCTAAGGCAGTGGGTTGTGACGCAATCAGTCGTCGTATGATCATGACCATTCTTGACCAACTGTTGTTTCCTATCTCTCACATCCTTAACTTCTCTCTTCGTTCTGGAACATCTCCTACGCTATGGCGTAAGGCGTATGTCCTACCCTTACCCAAAATATCTAGTCCTTCTCTTCTTAAGCACTATCGTCCGATATCTATCCTACCATTCCTATCCAAAGCGCTCGAGGCTTGTGCCTATAAACAGTTATCACATTTTGTTCATGCTAACGATATTTTAAGTCCACTGCAGTCTGGCTTCAGGTCTGGGCACAGCACAGTCTCAGCACTCCTTAAAGTGACTGGCGACGTGAGAGCTGCCGTAGAGGATACTAGGATCACTGTGCTAGTCCTGGTAGACTTCTCTAACGCCTTTAACGCCGTCAGTCACGATATTCTGCTATCTATCCTGTCCCACTTTAGGATCTCGTCGGATGCTTTGGAATGGTTTCATCTTATCTTCAGGGTCGTCAGCAGTGTATCCGCATCGATGATACTTTTCCGATTGGTGCGATTTGATCTCTGGCGTCCCTCAAGGCGGTATACTTTCACCTCTTCTCTCTCTTTATTAATCTTATAACCCCTGAACTTCAGTGTGAGTATCATTTGTATGTCGATGATCTACAACTGTACTCTCATGCCACTATATACTATACTCATGCTGGATACAACGCTCGACGAATCGACAACCGCCGCACCGGGGAAGAAAGGTTCTCGAGTGAAGACCACGTATCGGACGACGCAGTGTAGGATGCTCGCCACTAGGTGGACCGACAAGCTAGTGAGTGTTGCTGGGCATCGTTAGATGCAGGCGGTACAGGACCCAGGTGCTTACCAGACACGGGGTCTTCGGTAAGTACCTGCATATGATTAGAAGAGAAGAGGCCCCCGGATGTCATGAGTGTGGCGCGCCAACTGATGATGCGCGTCACACATTGGAAGTATGCCCCGCCTGGGGGCCTCAACGCCACGACCTGTCGGCGGTTCTCGGAGCGGACCTGTCGCTGCCGACCGTTATCACCAAGATGCTCGGCAGCGACAGGTGCTGGTCGTCGATGGCCTCATTTTGCGAGGCCGTCATATCCAGGAAGGAAGCGGCGGAGCGAGAACGCGAGGCAAGCGCCTCTGCTGACTCGCTCCGTCGCCGGCGACCCGGGAGGAGGAGGCGACAATATGCGCACCTACTCCCACCGCCCTAAATAATGACGACAGGACGTGGCCAGACGGCCATGCGTTGGGGTGCCGGGGATTGAATGCCATCAGACGATCTCTCCAGCACCCCGTAAAAGCGCGGAAGGGGCCGCTGTGGTTTTAGTGGGTATTCTGGCTGCGGACGTGGCCGGTGAGTCCCACACAACCCCCGCGGGGGACTGTGCGTAAATGCATTTCCACAGCGTGAACACAAAAAAAAAGGCGGTACAGGACCGCACTTTCTGGCGAAACAGGAGGGAGGGCTACGTCCAGCAGTGGAGCGCGACAGGCTGAATGAGGTTAATTTTTTTTTGGCGTTGACTACGTTCAGCGTACCTGGCGCCCGACTCTGTCCGGGTCGCCAGAGGGGCGGCGCGCGGCCTCGTAACCCACCCAATACCACGTGGCCTTCGTCGTTGGACCGACCACCGGCGCAGAGTTCCTTGTCGTCAGTGGTCGGCCCGACGGAATACACTAAGGGTACCCTCTTGTGATGATGATGATTCATTGATAGATGGCGCCGTGTTTTGTTGCCGAATCTAATAATAATTTTGTTAGGTCTCACTCAAGGGAACGCTGTATCAATATAAGGAATATTGATATAGCGTTTGAGTGAAAGCATTGAAATGAAATGTCAGTTCGAATATATATTGAAACTTCAACGCTTTTAAAGAGCGCTTCAACGCTTTTTCTGCTAGAGTGTGGTACTACCCCGGACGGATCGGCCTGTGGCTGTAAACAGAAAACTATCAACAGTGTGGTCCTACCACTATAATAATAACGATGATTTATTGGATGTGAGACATCTTCCGCCCGTGACCATGAACACCATAAAGTATTCGAAACGTCGGGCAATCAAAAATGAAATACAAACGCGATAAAATCAGTATAATAGTTCTATTTATAAGGGTACATATACACCGTGGAAAACACTATAATTACAACATCAACTAAAATGTTGGCTTGCACGACCTCTTTTAGTGAAAGTGTTTATATAAGAACAGTATGTATGATTTATACCTATTGCGTGACGGGAAGTGAACGACATGGCTTATTGAGGTAATAGACAAGTAATCATGTATGGACGGATTTTTTTTTGCTTCGGGCACTATAGTCGGCACACACGCCGTCCATTCCGTCTGGGGTGATTTAAGGGCTATTTTTATTCAACATTGGGCCGACTACTGGTATCGAGTTCCTTAACCTCTTAAGAATACAATCATCAGCCCTTATCTCCTATGGTCAGAGAAGATCAAGGACGTAAGCGGATGACATTTCTGAAGGGGAAGCAATCCTTGAAATATATTATAACCCTATTCTAACCCGCCTCACCAGTGTGGTTATTCATCATCGTCTTCCAGCTTTAGCTTTCCGACTTCTATTGGAAATAGACCTCTTCAAAGACGGATAATATCATGATTGCTACGCTTCGCAAGCGGTTTAACGATCGTAATTGGGCTTGTAAGTTTCCCCAGAGTGCTATTACCCAGTTGGCAGAAGGATTTTTTGTTTTCCCTCTTTTTTTAACTTGTTTGCGAACGAAATATAATTGCCACTCGTGTGACTTAACCCGACATCTGTTGGAAATCGGTTGCAATTGTTATACCAATTAGACGAGCGTGGGTGTTACGGTATGATAACCAAATTTTCGCTCAAATTGTTTTCTTACGAGGAGACGTTCACACACACTCTTTCGGAAAAAGTTTACATATTGTTCCGATTTATGGTTCACGTGTGGTATTGAATTGAAGCGTACAATTGACCTGAACGACCTAACTGTACTTAATTATAAAAGTGTCTGTATACTTATGCATGCACGTAAGAATTTGTACTTCTATGGCGTGAAAATTTTGTAAAAATTCGTAAAAATTTTAGCCTGCGTGTTATCCTACGTTTGGAGAAAAACGACATTAATAATAGACCTTTTTTTTGGGGGTGGGCTACGGTCAGCGTACTCCTCGCACCACTCCGTCCTGGGCGACAGAGGGGCGTAAGCACGCACACTCGCAACCCACCCGTGACACCACCTCGCCTTCGTCGTTGAACCGACCACCGGAACAAGGTGACTTGTCGTCAGTGGTCGGCCCGACGGAATACCCCCTGAGGAGTACTCTCCCATCGATCGACATCCATCGGGGAGGACATCAGTCTTTCCTCGCGCGGTCGGCCTCTCAGCGGGTGACGGACTAACTCCCCGGTCCAGTCACCCGCGGCCTCGGCTAGGGCGGCATCAGGCGCAGGTAATCGCGCCTGCGCCGCCCCAGTCGCCAGCGGCGGGTCGCGTCGTCGAGGAGACGCTCCTCGCGCACGATTAATAATAGACCTAAAGGTATTTAATATATTGAGAGTTTAAAATCATTATCTAGTTGACATTTGTGACAGTGGCGCGCACATCGTAAAACATGCTAACTAGCTAACTTCAAGGTGTCGGTTTTTGGTGACGGTCAGCGCATGCATCGTAAAATGTACCCTTATCATTTTTACCTAACGCGCCAAAAGAAGTGTAACTTCAAAAATTGCACAGACAATACAAAAATGACGACATGCTTGTGACAGATTCGCACTATATTAAACACACTATATTAAACACTGTCAACAGTGTGGTCCTAACACTTAATGTTGACCACACTGTTGACAGTTGTTTGTCTACAGCAGCGGGCCGGTCCGTCCGGGGTAGTACCACACTGAGCAGAAAATCGACGTCCGAGTAGTAGCAATTTATTACTGCACTTCGTTCGGTGATTGAGAAAGCCGGAAGCCCAGCTTACTGAGGATGTTTGCATGTAGTGGGTTTTGGTGATGCTTTTAGTTTCACCTCATTACACGCATTCACACTCCATTCACCTTCTTCGCGGTAGGCAGCGACCTTGCAAAGGTCCATGAGCGGCACAGACATGACACACTTACCGTCAGGTGTACTGTCTGCTGTTTTTGCTAGCAGCAAAAAAAATGCTCTGTTATACCTATATAACAAAATATATTTTATTTATTTTCTTTAAAAATTTCTAAAAATGCATAATGTTTAACTTTTAATCCTTTGGTAAATATTGATATAGTTGAGGCAGGCTTCTCTGGTATTGGCAAATATATCGGCAACGAATATCCACAATTATTTTTCACTCACTAAACATATTTTTTATTAAAACTTAGCGTGTTAAGTAATTTAGAGCTTTCTTTTATCATCAATTCATCAAATAGATAAACGAAACCACAAAATTATCATCATTTGGGCTTATAAACGTTCCACTGCTGGGCTCGAACCTCCTCCACGATAGAAAGGAAATTGACTACTATGCCACACTAGTCAGACGTATTGGCATAGGGTATTAATTCGAGCTTTCCTTCTCTTACATAAAAATTTATGATTGCATAGATAGATTTTTTTTTACATTGCAAGCAGTGGCAAACGAGCAAACAGTACACCTGATGGTAAGTGTTGCTGCCGCTCATGGGCCTTTACAAGGCTGCCTACCGCGAAGAAGGTGACGGGAGTGTGAATGCGTGCAATGAAGCTCGGTGATACCAAAGGCACCACCAAAACCCTCCACTCGCAAACACCCTCAGAAAGTTGGGCTTCCGGCTCTCTCGCTCACCGAACGAAGCGCAGTAACAAATTGCTACTACTCAAACGTCGATTTTCTGCGAGAGCGTGGTACTACCCCGGACGGACCGGCCCGCGGCTGTAGACAGACAACTGTCGACAGTGTGGTCCTACCACTATTAAATGCATATTATATGTATATGTGATGGCTGCTCTAGTGGTTAACTCGTGATCGGGTGCCGCTTGCGGGATCTGGTCCAGCCATAATCTTCTCATTATATTTGTGATTATTATTATATTTGTGAATTGTATTACATAACATTTGGAATTAAATCAAACTGGAGCTATTAATAAGCATGTTGTAAGATGTAATTTTATTTAAGTGAAATTAGAAAATAAATAAAAATAGACAATCCCGCTGAGTTTCTTGCCGGATCTTCTCAGTGCAGTCGCGTTCCGATGTGGCGGTAATTTTGAGAAAAAATGTATAAAAAATGACAATATTTAAGTGCCCCCGCGGGGTTTATACATAATAAATGATTTGAAATGGAATTATCTCTTAGTCGTCTTTTACGACACCCACGAGCACGATAACTGGTGATCAATTGTATTCTTATTCTATCATCATACGCAAAATACAATTCTAAGTCAAAACCACAAAAGACAAGTTTAAATTTGTTAATGATTACAAAATCGACGCAACATTAATTTTAAAAAAAGTTTTATATTTCCACATTCAAGTTTCGAGTACTTGCACTTTTAAATACTACGGCTTATTACGTAACGTTACGTCATTCGTCACACTTTGTAACATGTTCGAAATTGGCTCTCTGTGTCGGCGACTCGGCCTTCTTTTCTTTATACGTCTGCTAACGTCCCAGTTGAGGCTTTTGTTTTTTTTTTTGCCTTTCCGAGTTACGTCATTTGGTTATAATCGATTTCACTCTAGGATTGTCTTTGTCAATAATCTTGTCTTGCGATTTTGAAGATTAAAAAAAATGTTTATGCTAAGTACATGTACGCACGAAGTTCTAAATTTCTGGGGTAACAAGATAACATTCTTTCTAAAAATTTTATTCTTCGCGTTATCTTACGTTTGTAGAAAACACGATACTAATAATAGAAAAAAAGGTATTTAAATACATTATCGTCGCAGCCCACATACGTCCCACTGTTGGGCTCGGGCTTCCTCCACAATGGGAGGGAATTTGATCTACTATACCATGCTGGTTAGACATGTTGGTATAGGGTTTCATTTCGAGTTTTCCTTAACTTGCACAGATGTTATGTGCATGTTATATCCCTTAGTCGTCATTTACAACATCCACGGCCAAGATAGGAAGTGGTGAATTGTATTCTTACTCCGTCGCCACACGGAAAATTGTATTTTGAAAGTTTACATTGAAAGTTTTATTAAAACACATCAAATATATAATTTGGTATTTCGTGACGGTGTGCGCGCGCATCGTAAAAATTTCCCCCATAGTTTTTCTCTAATGCGCCAAAAGAAGTATAACTTTCAAAACATTATCTTGCTCTTATCTCTTCTTTATACTCTTCTACCATCATACATATTGCAAAAAGTTTTGACAAGTTTTATGATCGGCCGCGTTCTTGATGTCAAATCTCCTTAGGAATGTAGTTGTTGACGAGACTGCATCAGATATAGTTGATCCATGGGTAAGAAGGATCCAGGAGTGTTGAATTGTGAAATGAAAACGGGTGACTGACTCTTGACATATTGTATTCTTAACCTGCTCATACTCGGTAACTACTCCATGATGTGCGAGTATTTTTCTCTTTCTTCTCCTCCACACTAAGCTGAACAAAGGTTTGGTGATTTCATATCGAAGTTTGTTTCTTTTCGAATTGTATTACTTCCTTACCTTTCTTTTTTTCAAGGTAAAATGGTGAATTTGTATTTTTACTCTTTTCCGACGTGTAAAATATTTTCTCTCTTTCATTACTACCTTAAAAGATAAACCTTACTGTTTTATTTTGGGCGGGCTACTGTAACTCGCAGCTTTTGCTAGGGCGGCATCAGGCGCTAAAAAATATACCTTAAAGGATATTTCATCATCATCATCATCTCAGCCCACATACGTCCCACTGTTGGGCTCGGGCCTCCTCCGTAATGGAAGGGTAATTGACCTACTATACCACGCTGGTCAGACGTGTTGGTATAGGGTTTTATTCCGAGTTTTCCTTCTCTCGCATAGATGTTATATGCGTTTTATATCCCTTAGTCGTCTCGTACGATCACCCACGGGTAAGATAGGATATTTGCAGATAACGTAACTCAAACGGAGTAATAATTCGAAACAAAACACTATGTCAGCCCGTTTAGCAAGTTTATATTATTGTACATCAATTTCCCTCACAAATCGGAGGGGGGGGGGGGGGCTGTTCCTGCCTAAAACCTATAAGTTGCTATGAACCTCCACCAATGAATCATACGTGAAATTTCGTTGTGATAAAAGTGAAATCTCTACTATCTACTGTACTAATTCGTTGTAGGAAACTTCCAAAATCTCTCTGATTACTTTTACTTCGCTCGCGTACTTAAATTCACGAGACCATGAATTATTATTTACTAAACAAAATGTTAAAGCCGAACAAATTTCTACTTTAAGATAATCAAATAATGTTGATATCACAATATCATTGTCGATTCGATTCGCTTGTTTGGTATATTCCAAATGACAAAAATAATTGCACATAATAATGGAAATACATTGTTTTGTATGCCTGAAAGATTAAATAATTTTGTGGCAGCATTCTATCTTTTGTCGTTTATTTGGTCGTTGGATGCAGGCGGCACAAGACTGCACTCTGTGGTGTAACACAAAGGAGGCTCACGTCCAGCAGTGGACGGCGATAGGCTGAAATGATGATGATAATGATTCTATCTTTTTTTTAGGTGGTGACGGAGTAAGAATACCATTTATCAATCCTACAATGCCAAAAGGGGCTAGTCCTCTCTTGCTTGTGGATGTCGTAAATATCGGCCAAGGGATGTAATATGTCGGGCCGACTACTGACAAGTCACCCTGCCCTGGTGGTCGGCCCAACGACGAAGGCGACGTGGGTACGGGTGGGTTATGGGCCCGCGCGCCGTCCTTTCGTCGCCCCGGACGGAATGGACCGCGTGCGCGCTTATCATAACCCACCCATAAAAAAGGGATATAATATGTATATTAGGGTGGTTAATTTCCGCAAAAATTTTTTTTTCGTTGCTCATGCAAAATATTAATCTACATATAGAAAAAATAATTCTCACCAAGTTTGAGCTCTTAATATTAATTTTAAGTACTTACAATTTAAATTTAAAGTTTGACCATACAAAATGTATGTAAAAAATCTTTTTTTTTTGCAAATTTCTAATGCTTACCTGGCTTTTACAATATTGCAAATCGGTTTGATGGAACTTGTGGGGAATTTCACGCTCTTCAAAATAGTCTTAGTGTTTTTTGTGTTACTCGCTTTGGTTCATCAGTAGGAGTCGTCAAAATACAGTTTTTGAAAAAAATATATTTTCTTTTTTTTCGAGCAAACTGCCAAAAGTAGGAAGAAAAAAAGAACTGACTCATAAAAAAAAGTTATCCGACCAATATTTAATGAATTTACAGCCATTTTTATACCGGAAAATGTAAGAAATACTGCGTATTTGAAGCAGGAAAAAAAATAGAAATTCTTGACCATCCTCCATACAGTCCTGACCTAAGCCCTAACGATTTCTTTACATTTCCTAAAATTAAGAAAAGTCTTCGTGGTCATAGATTCTAGTCCGGTGAAGAAATAGTCGACGCTTTCAAGTCAACCATTTTGAACACCCCCACTTTAGAGTGGAATAAATGTTTTAATAACTGGTTTGAGCAAATGGAAAAGTGTATTAAGCTACGTGGTGAATACTTTGAAAAATAATAAAAGTACTATAAGGTTCTAGTTGTTTTTTTCTTCAAACGACAAAACCTAAAAGGCATTCCTCGTAATAGCTATACATGAGAATGTAAACTCGTAATAAAACCTTATACCAAACCGTCTCGCTAGCGTCGTATAATAGGTAATTTTCCTTCTATTGTGGAGTAGGCTCCAATCCAGCAGCGAGGACGAGCGAGCTGAAGTGATGATGTTGACTATATCTTTGTTTCTGTGGGGCTAAGGATACAATTCACCAACCGCTTTTCTGCTTTTCGGATGTATAGAATGACTAAGGGATATGATATGCAGATAACATCAAATTTGTCCAGTACTGACAATGAGTCACATCATAAATTTTCTCTAATAACGATGACTTGTTGGACGTGAGACATCTTAGTCCGCCCGCGACCATGAATGCTGCAAAGTACTCGAAACGTCGGGCAGTCAAAAATCAAATAAAACGCGATAAAATCCGTAGTTTTATTTAAAATTTGTAATACTCGCGTAATCATCAGAAATCATAATGTGTTCATATTTCTTACTTTTTCGTAAAAAGAAAATCTATATATATATATATTATTATTAGTAAAAAGAAAATCTTCTATGTATATTATCAATGTATGTTACTTACGGCACAGAAGTAATAGTTAAGTATTGCGTAACATAATAGGTAGAGAGTCATGCTCTAGGCTTTCTCTTGCAAAACAAATATAAGTTAGGAGATTCAAGGTTTCTCATGCAAATGTTATTGACATATTATGTAATATGTATTTATGGTTTTGCGGAAATACGCGAATTACTACTAATCATTTATATCGTTAGCTTACTTAAATATTATCAATGGGTTGCATAAATAACGTTGTATTCTTAGAGTCGAATTACCGTGCGGGTGACTGGACCGGGGAGCTAGTCCGTCACCCGCTGAGAGGCCGAACGTGTGAGGAAAGACCCATGTCCTCCCCCAGGGGGGGACGTCGGTCGAGAAGAAGGTACTCCTCAAAGGGTATTCCATCGGTCCGACGACTGACGACAAGTCACCCTGCTCCGGTGGTCGGTCCAACAACGAAAGCGACGTGTCGTGTGGGTTACGCGTGTGCGTGCTTACGCCCCTCTGTCGCCCTGGACGGAGTGGAGCTAGGAGCTCGCCAACCGTAACCCACCCCCCCAAAAAAAAAGAGTCGAATTTCCGTGCTCAGTTCGTGAGTTCCATTCTCGGGCACTACAGTTCTATGAATGATCTATATTTTATTCAGTAATCATCACGCTGCTCTTATCCTAATAACTATATCTAGGTACTTTTGTTCCACATTACAAAAGTTTTAGCATTACTTTTACGACTGGCCGCCTGTTTGACCTCATTAGAAATGTATTTATTGTAATAATTTATATTATACTAGCTGACCCAACAGACGTTGTTCTGTTCAAATAACCGCCACCTACCGGATCCAATTGTGAATCTAAACCATTCTCTAATCCCCTTGAACACACACAACAAATTTTATCAACATCGGACCAGCCGTTTAGGAGAAGTTCAGTGACATACCCACGTACACAAGAGATTTATGGTTAAAGATTTGTGAATTCTATTACGTATCTTGTGGTTCGAAGGGCATCACATTGAAGCTAGTACAGTACTTACAATGTTGTATTCAATTTTATATAAAAGAAGTTAATAACAGAAAATGAATTTAAAATAATAGACAAGACCGTTGAGTCTCTTGCCGGAACTTCTTTGTCGTGTTCCGATCCGGTGGTAGGTTGTTGGATTAAGTTAACTGTGTCAAAATTGACAATATGTGAGTCCTGTCTCGCGGTTTATCAATATCTATACAAATAAATAAAATTGAAGCGCCTGTTTGTAATGTCAAAATAATGGTCTTTTTTTCAAAGTTATTTGCACGATACCTATGTCTAAAATCGGTTTATAAAATTTTAGACAGATGTCTGTCTGTTTGTTTGTTGGTAATCTTCAAAACGGCCGAACGGATTTTGATAATATTTTACTGCCAGCTAGCTGTCTATATAAGAAGTAACTCAGTTATATTTTATTGTGGGTATGGCGACTGAAACTGAAGTGAAGCATTGAATTAACACTAGTCAGTGTTCGAGCTTCATATTTACGACAACCTAAAGCGATTTGAGCATCAGTAGTAATTCTGGGCATTACCACTCGGTATAGAGAAAATACTACATAGCATAAATATTTTTGAAATGAAATGAAAACGTGTGGAGAAATCGTAATATTTTCCTTGACGTTAAAGCAAGTGGTAATAAAGTTACACGCCCTTTGAAAAGTGAGAGGTGCGCGGCTTTGAGCTTGAACTTAAGACCTCGTAGTTCACGTGCCTATTAATCATGGCTTCTAATAAATAGAATTTATTATAATTATAGCTATTTTTTTAAAGACACAACACCCTTGTAAAGAATAAATCGATGTGTTGGTTTCATAAATAATATGTGACTATACTACTTCACTTTTAAAGACAGTAGGGAAATAATCCTTTTATTGAAACGGTAAGACAAATATTTAATTTCACGGATATAAATTACGTCAAGACTCAGTACAATAATTTGTCGATCGCACAAAGCATTGTCCTGCGTGAGAATGGAGCGCATGACACTGGCAATATAGGTCGTTATCTTGACTACTACGCCATCCGTTCAATCAAATTTTACATCGGTAAGCTCGGGACTGATGAATTGTATTCTTATTCCGTCACCACACGGAATGTATGTTATGCATAATCCGAAAATATTCTACAAGCTTTCGTAGTCAGTTTTTAGTAGTCAGGCACTGAAATGCAACATGAACATTTTCTAAAAATAGTTAGACAATGTTAGGTAAAAGTGACTTTGTTGGGTTGAACCAATGAACCGTAAATGTAGTGAATGACAGAAATTCAATTACTTGCGTGGAATTTTCTAGTGGACTGTCAGTGCAAAAAATTTTCGATGTAATTTGTAATGAATCTATTTTTTCATTAAATTAAGTATTTCGGCACTCAACAAGCAACCAATCAAAATTTTTATTGTCTTTTTATGGTTAAGTCGTGTATTATTTTCAACTATTATCATCGATAAGTTGATGAGTACTCTTTCGAGGTGAAGCCGCGTGTAGCGGATGTGTCGACCCGATTGAGATGCGATACATATAAAATATTTGTGAAGGTTAAAGAGTCTTAGGGTCAAGTAGTTTCTTTCATCCCTGGTGGTGGAAGGGGGACACATCATAATTTTTCCTACGGTTAATATATAGCACATTTAAAGGCACGTCATAGAGTCAAAGGGTGCTGGGCTAGCCACAGACGACAAGGAACTAGGTACCGATGACCGGCCCAGTAACGAAGGTGAGGGAACACTGTGGGTTATGGGGTTGCGCGCCGCCCTTCCGTCGCCCCAGACGGAACGGGAGGCGTAGGTGCTGACCCACCCAAAAAAAAAAAAATGAGTCAAAGGGGAATAAAACGTCATAGAATCAAAGTGGATTGGATATAAGAAAACTTTTTGGTACAATGTAATCTAGAACTTTAAATTTGCCGAAGACCTGGAATATTACTTCGACAAATGTTTCGCTTTGAATAAGGTATCTTTGGGACGCGACTTAAAACCACATCTAAGACAGTGCCGTTCTGGCTCGTTCGGTCGCAATGATAGACTCATTCTCTCTCCTTCCTATCCCTTATTGCCAAACAATATCAAACTGCCGCCTTATAATCAAATTCAATGAATCATCTCAAACTCGACTCATTTATCACGATAAAATCGCGAGCGAAATTAGTTACGCAAAATAATGTAATTACTCACTAATATTTATTTATTTATTTATTCAAGAAAGTAAATTAGTAGAACGAACTGCCTATTGAAAAGAATATTATGATGATTCAGAGTGCTTTAGGTGTTTATAATTAGGAAGAAGTGTGCTCTTATTACCTAGTAATACACCTAACTTTTAAAGTTAATGAGATCTAAAATAATTATCCTAATTTTATAAATGCGAGAGTAAGTTTGCTACACTTTCACCTGGCAATTATATCGCCCTCGACTATACGTTTTCAGCGTTCATTTCCGCAACGCACCTGCAGGCACTGCCTGTTGCGGTATTTTTAAACGCAGTTTAAAATGGTAGCCATTGGAGTTCAACTGTATTACTGCTAACAGCAGCAGTTAACACTTAGGTGCTTGCTCGTCTGCCATAAACTTGCAGCAGAAAAAAGGCAGACAAATAAATTCTTGGCTGACATAAATGTTGATTTCGTGCCGACATTAAACTCACTTGATAGGTTTCGAAAGGTTTACATATAATCCCTTTATCGTCCAAGCAGTCGTGTCCATTGAGCGTTCCAGTTGTTTTTATTTTGTTCTTTTATGCCTTTAGTTGTAAGTAATCAAAACTCACTTAGATGTGATGATTTCACTATCACACATGAAAACGTGTATACAGATAAGCAGAAATTGCACTTTCATTGTACTTTAAAAGTACTTGATTAGAAAGTGTTTTTAGAGCGATTTGAATTACATTTAATTAGGTAGTATATGTCGGCGTTGCGCCGGGAATTTGGACGTCGATAGTAAAATACTGAATATGTAATCACTGTATTTATTAGGAGTTATTGCCGGAGAAGTTAGTGAAGTAAATCTGTGTTCTATTCTAATCTTACAAAGTTTTTATAACTTCCGCTTTACAATGAAACAGTCTAGTTTTAGTAACTACAATTACTTTTTATAACAAACAAATAAAACAACTAAAACAGCATGAACGTCAGGGATGTTCTTTTACATTATAATTACCATGTTATTGGCAATAATAGTTAAGATTATGTTTAATATTTAATAAGGTAAAGTATGCCGCATTTTAAAAGTCAGTATGTCCTCTTGAGTTTTCTTGCCGGATCTTTCTCAGTGTGACCGCGTTTCGGTTCGGTGATAGCATATTAGATCTCATTAGCAACATTATTTCAGCTCATATACGTTCCACTGTTGGGTTCGAGCCTCTTTCACAATAAGAGGGCATTTCCTTCTCTGGCATAGATTTTATATGCATACTAGCAACCCGCCCTCGCTTCGCTTCGGTTATAGGTTATAGTCGTTTTACCCGCGTAGTTCCCGTTCCCGTGGGAATACCGGGATAAAATATAGCCTAGTTTACGCCCTGATATTATAGCTTCCCATTGGTGAAAGAATTTTTGAAATCGGTCCAGCCGTTTTGAAGATTACCCGGAACAAACAGACAGACAGACAAAAATTTTTTAATTGCTATTTTAGGCATAGGTGTCGTGCAAATAACCGTGTGAGCATGAAAAAAAGCCTATTATTTTGACATTACAAACAGACACTCCAATTTTATTTATTGGTATAGATTTAATCTCTTAATCGTTTAGTATACCCACGGACAGGAGAGGGGGTGGTAAATTATATTCTTACTCCATTACCATACGGTAATTATCGACCACTGAAGTCAAGGAACGAAGGCGACGGACGTGCTTTACGGGTGGGTTATGGGTGTACGTGCTTACGCCCCTTTGTCGCCCCGGACGGAGTGGTGCGAGGAGTGCACCGACCGTAACCCACCCCAAAAAAAAAAATACGGTAATTATTAGAGCCGTATGGATAAAATCAATAATTGTCTTATTATAATAATTACTATAAAATTAATGTTTAAATATAACTGACCAAAAAAAAAACTTTTTGATATACCATAGAAACATTTTTCTTTTCCTACTCACTACAACTAAAATCAAAATTATAAAACTCTGTAGCAGGTAAATAAAAACCTGTATAACAACGATGACTTGTTGAGCGTGGAACAGCCTTTACGCATGAATGAACGCTACAAAGTGTTCGAAACTTCGGCCAAGTATACAAAAAAAAAAAATCAAACCGCTTCAAAAATTGTTTTATTTCGTAAATATGTATATATGAAATACTTGTGCCCACGTCTATCCATAGATCTGCCGTATTTAGAGTTCCGTATCCAAAGAGTGAAAACGGGACCCTATTACTAAGATTTCGCTGTCTATCCGTCCTACTGTCTGCCACCAGGCTCTATCTCAAGAACCGCGATAGCTAGAAAGTTGATTTTTTTACATATTATGAATTTCTGTTGCCACTATAACAACAAATACTAAAAATAAAATAAATATTTAAGGGGGCCTCTCATACAACAAATGCGATTTTTATAGATAATGGTACGGAACCCTAAGTGTGCGACTCCGACTCGCACTTAGACGGTTTTTTTATTTGAACTTTATACGTCCCATTGCTGGGCTAGAGCCCCCTCGATAGTAGTAGGGCACTATTATACCACGCTAGTTGGTATAGGATTTTACTTCGAATTTTCTTTTTCTTGCGTTTATATTACGAGTATATGCGTGTTATATCCGATCTCTTAGAATAATAACGTATAGAAGGATAGTGTCGGTACTTCGAACGTTCGAAACATGTATCTAAAAATACGACATGCGCGCAGACGATTACACACGTACACGCGCACACCACTATACAAATTATGAAATCAAAAAACAAATCTTTCATAATTGAGTTTAGTAGATTTCTAATCGACACGCTATCTGTTAGTATGGAAGTGCTTTCTAAGTAATTTTATATTACCTAATTGTTGTTTGCATATAAATATTTTTTATTTGATTATTGTATATAAATATTTATTTCGATGTATGTTGATAGGAAATTTATGATTCTTTTATTGCACGCCTTCAAATTACTACAAGTATTATGTTATGTACACATTAAATAATAGTATACATATACATATTATTATGTTTATATAATTACTTGTACTTATTTTGGACTGGACTTGCCAAAGAATGTGACTAATTCTGACCAATCGGATTATGATGATACTAAAGTTTCTGCCATAAGCGTAATAAGGTTTTTAAAATATAAATATTTTTGAAATGAAACCAAATTAGCGAATTTCTATAAATAAATGTATACTTCAATAGATATGGCTTAATGGTATTATTCCATAGTGTTTTGTGTTAATCGTTCCTTTTCTTGCATTTGTCTTTTTCGACATCCACGGATAGGAAAGATGATGTAATATTATATTCCCATTCTGTCACCACATGGAGTTTATTTCGATCATATTCATCGTGATTTTACTTAAAAAGCCCTACACGCTTAAAAAATAATGCAATTTGCAAATACTAAGAGTATTCCGTAGTTGACTACTACGTGAATGGATGGTAGCTATTAAAATGATTACTGATATAGTATTGAATTATTAATAAGTAGCAACCCGCCCTTGTTTCGCTTCAGTTTCAGTCGCCTTACCCGCGTAGTTCCCGTTCCTGTGGGAATACCGGGATAAAATATAGCCTATGTTGCTCCCTGATATTATCGCTCGCCTCGATGAAATAATTTTTGAAATTGGTTCTGTGGTTTAAGCTTGAAAGCGTAACAAATAAACAATCAAACTGATTTTCGCATTTATAATATTAGTAAGGAAGTAAGGATGACATAACTATTAAGTGTATCTGTATATTTATAGAAAGTAATTTGTTGGCAGTTATTTTTATGATGACATAAGAGTTCATGAGAGCTCTAAGTGTAATTTAAGATTTGCTCGCTTGAAATATCTATTATTATCGTATAGGGATATCGATTGGTTTACACTGGTTGATCATTTGGTGTGGCACGTCTTTGGGAGAGGAGCATTGTGTAGATTTGTCATGAAGTTGTCCGCTCTGCAAGTATCTAATCGCCTTGAGCAATATCCCGACATATTCGTGTATATATTTACGTGTAGCTATGAAAACATTCTGAAAATTGTAATTTGTATTTAGCAAATATAATTTTTTATCGGTTTTTAAAGGCCATTGTTGAAGATAAATCGCCCAAGTGCGAGTCGGACTAGCTCACAAAGGGTTCCGTACCATTGACTAGGTAAACAACAATAGGTACATAAATATATTTCTATTTCTATATTTCAAGTGCCTACCTGTTGCCATTATCGATATCAAGCAAAAAAATCGCGTTTGTTGTTTGGGAGCCCCCCCTTAAATATTTATTTATTTTGTTTTTAATATTTGTTGTTATAGCGGCAACAGAAATACATAATTAGTGAAAATTTCAACTGTGTAGCTATCGCGGTTTTTGAGATACAGTCTGGTGACAGACAGATGGATGGACAGACGGACGGACAGACAGCGAAGTCTTAGTAATAGGGCCTCGTTTTTACCCTTTGTGTATGGAACCCTAAAAAAAAAGGACTTAAACGATATATTTATATGTTTTGATTTAGGGAATAATCTAATAAAAACTACTGATATAGTATTGAAAGTTATATCTTTGCCTAATACCTACTTTAACCATAAAATCCCCGGGTTTCTATAACTCGGCAAGTCACCGTGAGAAGCATGAAAAGTTGCCAAAAATATATAGGTATAATCTGGTATATGTATAACTAGCAACCCGCCCTCGCTTCGCTTCGGTTTCAGTCGCTTTACCCGCGGCGTAGTTCTCGTTCCTATGGGAATACCGGGATAAAATATAGCCTATGTTACTCCCTGATATTATAGCTTTCCATTGGTGAAAGAATTTTTGAAATCGGTTCGGTGGTTTAAGCGTGAAAGCGTTACAAACAAACAAACAAACATCCTTACTTTCGCATTTATAATATTAGTATGGATGTTATCGTATGGCATATCTTGACAACATTTATGTGTATGCTACGCCTTTAAGAGTCAATTATGACGTTTCGTTCTTGTTTATGCTGCGTTCATCGCTAGCATTTGATAATTAACCTTCTCACTCGCAAATAAATGTCAGTAGGTAGTGTAAATATGTTTGGGATGTTTATGGTAATAATTATTATTAAACAAATTGCGAAATGCAAGCCAAACTCGCTCATGAAGGCGCGGAATACATGATATAACAAATTAAATACTTTTGTTGAAAAAGATTTAATGATTTCTGCTTTTTACGTGAGTATTACACATTTGAAATAAACCTATTTTTGGGGATTTTATCGCCCTTGCTTTTGGATGTTTGGATTTTATTTTGTTTTTTCTTTAAAGACTACACCCTTCTTTTGTAGGCTATGGTCTTAGCATACCCCGCCAAATCTATTCGAGGTGACGTATGAGCGGTATGCGACCCCATAATCTACCGTATTGCCTCCCCATCGCCATCCCCGTCTCCTGTGACGCCGCGGCAACGTTGCAGTATTTTCGGCCGGGGCGTCGCCCTCACGTGGACGGCCTACCTGCGGGTAGTGGACTAATCCCTGGTCCGTCCACCCTTGACCTCAGTTAGGGTAGACGCAGGTACTCGCGCCTGCGCCGATTAATGCGCCTCCTTTTGTGAGACAACTGCCTTCCGTAAAATAGTTTTGTTTCAGACACAAAAGAGGCATTGACATTGTTACGTTTGGGCAAAGAAAAGAATTTAACACGTTGTATTAAAGGTCAATCGGTATTTGAAATGTAACTATTTGTACTGATTTTATAGTGTTCATATTTGATTATTAATTTCGCAAAGTTGAATACAGGGTCCATAGTTACGGGAGGCCAGTGACAGGCCAGCCCCCCTTTCATTACAAATCTATGCTAATATATATAATATATATAATATATACTAATATATAAAGCGGAAGAGTTTGTTTGCTTGAACGCGCTAATCTCATGAACTACTGGTCCGATTTGAAAAATTCTTTCAGTATTAGATAGCACATTCATCGAAGAAGACTATAGGCTATATATCATCATGCTAAGACCAATAGGAGCGGAGCAACAATGGAAAATGTTTCAGAATTGGGTTTTTCCCTTTTGAGAGCTTCCGCTGCGTGCACTATTTAAACGGTTAAGTTTCGCAAAAATCATGTGTGACAGAATTGTATTATTTAAAAATATTTTCCCCTTTACGTAAACAAAGTCGCGGTTTAAAGTTAGCATTAGCCCAAAGTAATTGTTCCACGCGGACGAAGTCGCGGGCATAAACTAGTGTATTATACTCAAGAGTTTCATTAGAAATAGTAACCTAGATTAATATAGTTAGTCATCATCATCTCGGCTCATATACGTCCTACTGCTGGGCTCGAGCCTCATTCACAATAGGAGGGGAATTGACCTACTATACCACGTTGTTCAGACATGTGTGGTATAGAGTTTTGTTTCGAGTTTCCCTTCTCTTGCATAGACGTTACGTGCGTATTATATCCCTTAGTAGTCTTTTATGATATCAACGGGTAAGATAGGGTACTGTGAATTCTATTCTATTCCGTCACTTCATGAATAAATGAGGACCTTATTTATTCGTATAAGATAGTAAATTTAAATAATAAAACCGGCTAAGTGCGAGTCGGAGTCGCGCACGAAGGGTGCCGTACCATTATCTATAAATAATCGCGTTTGTTGTATGGGAGCCCCCCCTTAAATATTTATTTTATTTTGTTTTTAGTATTTGTTGTTATAGCTGCAACAGAAATATATAATTTGTAGTATTTACAACTGTCTAGCTATCGCGGTTCTTGAGATACAGCCTGGTGACTGACAGACGGACGGACAGACAGTGCAGTCTTAGTAATAGGGTCCCGTTTTTATCCTTTGAGTACGGAACCCTAAAAAAGAGCGTACAAAGTACGTATATCCGGAGTGAAATTTCTTTGGTGCCATGTGTTTCTTGTCAATATAAAAAAAATGTACTACTATCTCTCTCTCTCTCTCTCCGCTTGGTCCCTATTCTCGCTCCATGGCTATGTGATTCGTGCTATGCCCTTTCTCACTCTCTCTCAATCGGTCTCAATCGCTCTCTCCCTCTTCTTGGACAGTAACGTCCCACATTTTCATGTCACTAAATTACGTTTCATCCGTAAAAATTTTACCCTCATGCGCGCAAAGAAGTTTCACTTCAATAATTCCACGAGAGCAGATAACCGATCTAGAGCTTTCCGTTTCGCGGCTGGATTTGTGAAGCAAAACATTAACAATTTCAAATTAACGGCTTATGCCATGTTGATTTGACACAGAAATCGCTCGTTCTCAATATGTCTTGTTTGAAGCGCTTTCCTTGAGTACCATCTATTAA
This sequence comes from Lymantria dispar, assembly GCA_032191425.1. Taxonomy (NCBI): domain Eukaryota; kingdom Metazoa; phylum Arthropoda; class Insecta; order Lepidoptera; family Erebidae; genus Lymantria; species Lymantria dispar. The sequence goes on along the minus strand of CM063460.1, from coordinate 7,915,015 downwards.
GTTAGATGAGTTATTGTTTTTGTCAAACATTAAGCTGGTTTAAATTAATTATTAAATATATTTGATTAATTCTGATCGGTTGGGTCGATATTTTTTTTCAGAACTATTTGATATTAGCAACTCGCCCTCGCATCGCATCGGTTTCAGTCGCCATTATACTCCCGTAGTTCCCGTTCCTGTGGGCATACCGGGATAAAGTATAGCCTATATTATGCCCTGATATTATAGCTTTCCACTAGTGAAAGATTTTTTCTGTGGTTTAAGCGTGAAAGCATAAAAAACAAACTTACTTTTGCATTTATAATATTAGTAAGGATGTTGAGTTACTGTGTATAGATATCTAGAATTTAAATGTTTTAGTTATTTTTAAAATTATCGTTTATTATAGTTTAAGCTTTTGTGTCCAAAGTGGTAATAATAGGCATAAGAAATTTGGGGAGATGTATTGACATTTAAATAGCTATCCATCAGGCTATCGACGTTCGCTATTTAACATAAGCCGTGCGATGTGGTATTGTGTGTGGTGACGGAGTATTAATAAACTTCCCCTACCCCTCTCTTGCCCGTGGATGTCGTAAAGGACGACTAAGGGACATAATATGCATATATTATAATATCTATAATTATGCATATATTATAATTCAAGAGAAGGAAAACTCGAAACAAAACCCTATATCAACACGTCTCACCAGCGTGGTATAGTAGGTCAATTTCCCTCCTATGGGAGGGATTTCCCGCTAGGGGAGAAGGCCCGAGCCCAACAGTGGGACATGTATGGACTAAGAAGGTGCTTATAATTTCCACGGGAAAGTAAGGGAGTGCTGACATATTGTATTTTCAATACACAATTCTCAACATACGAGTTATTTAAAATTAATTCCAACTTTCGAGTTAGACATTGTTAATTCTCATGGGAATATTAATAGAAATGCTGATACATACTTTGACTCAGCATTCAATGACTCTGTTCCAATACCACTAAAAATATATCGCAATTATTTATTACTCATCGGGTTAGGTAATAAAGTAAGTGCATGATTGAATATGAGTATGTACAAGTATAAGATCCTTTTGGCGTCAAATCTGGTATTGTAAATTTTAGGAAGGAAGATTAAATAAATTTTTGTCAAGTATCACATGAGTGTTCTTGAGTTTGATTTTCACTAGTCTAGTCTAGACAAAGTAGAAAGGTTATGAATAGCCTGTCTTTGATTCACATGCAAAGTCATTCTTAGTCAGATCTTCAAATGATTGTGATTCTTAAGAAAATTCTGGACATGGAAAGGCATAGAATAATATTCTTCTTTTTTCAGTCAATATATGTATCTATTGAGCTTTAGCCTCAACTGTAATCGAAAGTAAATCAACCGTACCGTGCTGCTCGGACTTTTTGGCATTGGATTTTATTCCGAGACTTCTTTCATTTCCAGTGACGTTATTCTAATTATATCAGATTTCTTTGGTTCGGTCTCATTCCACATAACCGTCCGGGGCTCAATAATGCCTCGTGTTCCTCTGTTTAATGGACGGGACTACGTAAAAGAATTCTTAAATTTGGAAGCTCGTTTGGTAGGTTAACCTTTTGGGTAACATTCGATATATTCCCCATTGAAATTCTTGGCGAAAACTTGTATGATTTCTAATAATAAGTTATTCTTTCTTTTTTGTTCCAGGTACGTTTAAATACCACTAATGATGATCGCGTCTATTCAGTAAGTTTCACAATGAATGCAGAATATTTTATACTCATATTATATTTACTTTATTTATTTGATTGATTACAGATTAGCAAAAATTGTTTGTATCTATGGTACAAACGATACTAATCTTGTCTGTTATTTATACTTTTAATAAACCTTATTTCTTATTTTCATCCTAGCGTTTATTGGTTATGTTGTTTAGTTATTTAATGATATAACCACCTCTTCCGTATGATTATTTCTTATGCATTGTGTACGATGGAGGAAGAGTATATATTGCGTCGATCCCAAGTATTTAAATAAAAATACGATAATGAATAAGTATTAAATAAATTAGATGTTCTGCGTAGCAATAAGATCTGCCGCGTGGTGATTGAGTATTTGAGATTTACCATCCATACTTTGCCTTTAGGTATCGCAAAACATGAGTAAAGGGCGATCTCTACAATCCTATGACAACGCTTCCGACCAGCGCGATTATCAATACCCCTCTCATTATGGAGATGGCCCGAACCAAATAGTGGGACTTGTGTATGGTGTGAGAAGATGATGAATATAATCACGGGCAATGAAGAAATGATGACAAATTCGATTCATTCTGCATCACAGTGCTCTTAACTGAATTTTGGTTTGTCGATCTAACGGTAAATATCTAGATGCGTATTAATGTAGGCGTTAGTGAAAATTTTAAAACATGATTTATTTCCGAAATCATACCTATTATCCTACTTTAATCTATTGATGGTATATAATTTGAATAGATTATAATATTTGTGAGAGCCGCTTCATGTCTACTTAAGTACACACATAAAAACGATGATTGATGATTATCTTTCGATATTGCAAACAGTCATTTCTTTCCTTGGGCAATAAACGAGCAAGCAACCCACCTCTGATTAAGTGGTATTCGCTCATGGACCTCAGTAGTAGGGACGATCCTTCAAATCACGTACGAGGCTATTTAGCATCTCCTGGCGACGTCCTTGACGTGACGAATGTCTAGCCCAAAGGCAGATCGCTCACAGAGCTGTTAGAGGTGGCTCTCCTGCTTAACGTTGCGGTGACGCCATGCTAGGTTTATACATAATTAATGATTTTGAATTTGAATCCTGCACAATTCTGTACGTGCAAGAAATGATCACTAAAACAACGAATACTGCAATCATATACGCAATCGAAATAGTTAATGAGGTATTTTAAATGAGTGTTAATCGTTGACACATTTTAGTTTCCAGAAGTGTTAACAAGATTGTAAATTTTTCTTAATTTTATAGCTGTATTATCAAAAGAATTAAATAAATATTTTGTTTTTTACATACTTCAATTATGGTTTTTAATACGTGTGTTTATAAGTGTTTAAAATAAGTAAAATTTAAATAAGCAATAATTTTTTAACATATCTGAAATAGTTTCGGTCGAAAGTGAGACAGATACCGATGAATCATTTTCGGTTTCGGTAGATAATCTGGTTTCGATCAGACATACAATTAACTTACACGCAGCCGCGGTCAATCATTTGTGCATCCCACGAAATATTTTTCTATATGGGGCGATTCTATGTCACCACTTAAATCAGCCAGTTATTTGTGCAATCAACATTTAAACTGACTGGCTTTTCCTTTTTTTGGGGGTTGGGTTGCGGTCAGCGCACTCCTCGCACCACTCCGTCCTGGGCGACAGAGGGACGTAAGCACGCACACCCGCAACCCACCCGAACATTACGTCGCCTTCGTCGTTGGACCGACCGCCGGAGCAGCGTTACTTGAAAACTGACTGGCTAAGTGCTAGTCGGAGTCGCACACGTAGGGTTTCGTACCATTTTCTATAAAAATCGCGTTTATTGTATGGGAGCCCCCTTAAATATTTATTATATTTTGTTTTTAGTATTTGTTGTTATAGCCGCAACAGCAATACATAATTTGTAAAAATTTTAACTGTCTAGCTATCGTGGTTCTCGAGATACAGCCTGGTGACAGACAGACAGATGGACAGACAGCTCTAAGTCTTAGTAATTGGATCCCCTTTTTACCCTTTGGGTAAAACACGGCACACTAAAAAGCCGCTCTAATTCAATAAATTCTAGTAATTTTGGTGTATATAATAGGTAAAAAATTTGCTGGAATTTTCATAGAGTAACATTTCTTTTCATCGGCGTAGTGACCGAAGTAAAAATACCATTCACCACTCCATTTTTTTCTCGTCCTTGATCAGCAGCAATTCCTCTTTCGCTATGTACAGAACAAACAAACAAAAACAAACAAACAAACAGACGATTAATAAGAAACTGTTGATTAAAACTATATTTTTTTTTTGTAAAATCAATACAGGTATTTTAAAAGTCAAGGTCAGAAAGTGGTCGTAGGAAACACATAAATGCAAATAGCATGCCAGAAGTGAAGCTTATTAAAAACTAGATTTCACTTTACACATAATAAATAATGATTAATAAATGTGTATTTATATATAATCCGAAAATATTTACGCAAATTTTTGAGACGATATATACATTCATATTTCTTCTATCATCGTTTAAAAAAGAACACAATCCAATTCTTGTATTTTAACTTTATTTTTTGTTGTAATAATCTTAAAAGAAATATCATCATTATTATTTACTTCATATACGCGGCTAGGTTCGAGCCATCTCCACAATAGGCGCGAAATTGATCTGCGTCAAGCTGGTGAGCCATTTTGGCATATACATATATAATTTTATTACCAGTTTTCTTTCTCTTGTATCATGTTAATGTCTTATTAATGCTTGTGTCCAAAAGGAGTGATGACCTTTATATACTCATTCTGTCATCAAGCGCTTAAGTACATTGCATTTTTATGTTAAAGTGTGTCTGATATTTATATTCCTACGTATCTATGAAATAGTTCTTTGTACTAATATATGTATCATTCGCGTCCTAAAGCATTAGGCGTTCTGTAGTAGATCATCATCATAATTATCACAGCTCATATACGCCCCATTATTGGGCCTCCTTGACAATGGGAGGGAAATTGATTACTATACCATACTGATTTTCCTTCTCTTGCATAGATATGCAAGAGATAACAGATCGCACCTTCAATCCAATACTAAACGAAATTTTTCGATAAACTGTTTTTAATGTTATCTATTTGCTGAGCACTGAATTAATTAATTAATTTATTTATTATATGCATTTTATATCCCTTAGCTGTCGGTTAGGACACCTACGGGCAAGAGATGGGGTAGTGAATTGTATTCTTATTCCGTCACAACACGGATAAAATAATAAATATACCTATAGTAGGTATTGGGCACATAAATCAAAATTTATATAAGTATTTTGTATTGACGTTAGCATAAGTATACATAATTTAAAAGATTAAATTAATTCATAGATTTGACAAGAAGTTTTGTGGTAATTTATTATTCAAATTTAATGTTTATGATATTAATTAAAATTTATTATCTAACGATAATAATATCGCTTAATCGCTGTTATTTTTTTGTCTTTTTGGATTTAGGCAGTTTCTGTGAGGATACTCGTTAGTTGAAATGTATATGAATTTCAAACTTTGTTCTTTTATCATCATCATCGCCGTCGGCCTATCGCCGTCCACTGCTGGACGTAGGCCTCCCTCATATTACACCACAAAGTGGTCCTGTGCCGCCTGCATCCAACGACGCCCAGCAACTTTCACCAGGTCGTCGATTCATGTAGTGAGGGAGCGCCCTACACTGCGTCGTCCGATACGTGGTCGCCACTCGAGAACCTTTCTTCCCCAGCGGTTGTCGGTTCATCGAGCGAAGTGGCAACTTTGTTCTTTACTCGCACCTTATTTTAACATTTTAGTATGTCCATCTTTCGTGTGGACACGGAGTAAGAATACAATTCATCATCCCCTGTCTTGTCCGTGAGTGTCGAAATAGACGACTAAGGAATTTAATATGTGTGCATCATATAGATGTTGCAAGAGAAGGCAAACTCGAAATAAAACCCTATACCAACGCGTCTGACTAGTATTTATTTATTTATTTATTTAAGGAAACTCAACAGCTTTTTAACACACAGTTTCACATATATAAATATGCAAACAGACTCAGCTGCTTGCATTAACAATAAACAGAGCCAATTACAGAGTTCTACGACAAGACAATTTGAGGTGATACGTACAGCAATTTGTTAGTTAAAATAATTATTCAAAAAAAAAATTAAAAATAACAGATTAAAAAGTAAACAATAAATAAAATCAAGTATAGTATAATACGTCAATTACCCTTCCGCTATGGAGGAGGCGCCCGCCCGTATCATTGGTATATGAGTTAAAATGTGAGCGCTGAGGAGCATGATTGGTGTAAAACTGAGTGATAAAATTAAGAACAATGTAATCAGAGAACGTTGTGGTATAAATGTTGATGTAGTGACAAGGATTGAGAATGGTATGTTAAGTTGCTTTGGACATGTAGAGAGAATGAATGAAAGGAAATTAACAAGAAGAATTTATAAGGCGAATCTGAGCGGAAGTGTTAGAAGGGAAAGACCGGACGTTCCACGATCAAATCAGGGACGTTCTTAAGAAAGGCCAGGTTAGAAGTACCCTAAACCGAAGAATATGCATGAAGAGATTAATTAATGTAGAGGAGGCGAACGTAGTATGTCAAGATCGTAGCAAGTGGAGGAAAGTGGTCTCTGCCTACCCCTATGGAAAAAAGGCGTAAATATATGTATGTATGTATGATAATTTTGTTTAATTTTTTGTGTGAATTTTAACGTATTTTTTATTTAAATATATTCTATTAGCGTGAACATACAGTGCGTTTTGACGCTAGTTTTGATAAATTAAAATTCATGAAAACCAGCGTAGTGGTTAAGATAAGCATCTACCGTGCTAATACAAGATACCCACCTACAGGACAATGCCTTGCGCGATCCATAAATTGTTGTTCTGAGTGGAATTTAATAATAAAGTCGCTCGCAATCCAAGGATTATTTCGCGCAAAGTAAGGTTTTAAGAAATATTTTTTTTTTTTTCAAATTTAACTGTTTATTTCTGATTCATTTAGCTTAAATTTTGTTAAATCTTCAATCGTATTCTGAACTTAAACAATATAATATTTAATCGTCATTGTAGTTCTCGATGGTAAAGCAGAATATTTTGGTAGAACTTAATAGATCCCTATCATTAGCCGATTCTTTTGAGTTCAACACAGACCTCTAGATGGCAATCAGCCTTCTATCGTGACCAGAGGCATTAATAAGGTTTTACTTCAAGTTTTCGTTTTTAATTTACAGACATTAATCATGATTTCTGATGTTTACGCGAGTATTATACATTTTAAATAAAACTACTTTACGGATTTTATCGCGTTTGTATTTGATTTTTGATTACCCGACGTTTCGAACACTTTACAGCGTTCATGATCACGGGTGGACTAAGATGTCTCACGTCCAACAAGTCATCGTTACTGCAGAAAATTTTATAATTATCTACCCGATACAGAAATTAGTTATTTAAATATTGACCCACATTTTGATACAAAATTTATTGCCAGTGTAAGAAGAAAATGATTCTATATGAAAAAATTATATTGTTTATGGTTAGTAATAATTAAACATTAAAATTAATAGTAATTATATTTAAAAACTAACTAATAATCTAGTATACTACCACCGGATCGGAACACGGTTACACTGAGAAAGATCCGGCAAGAAAACTCAGGTAACATGATGCTAAATTAAAGTTAATTTTGAAGGCGGCTTACTTTATGTTACTAAAAAGGTTTTAATTTATAAAATTATCTTTAGTTATTATTATTGTGGGTCAAATCTATACAATATGAGCTCACGGTGTCTTGCAGTCTTGTGGTGGTCTTTTTGGATTTCTTTTTAATAATGTTTATAACAGGATCCCAGCTTGATGGTAACACCCAGCCATCCTCTCTATTGAAATTTTTGTGTTTTTTAATCTCAATAGCCTCGCGTACCATTCTAGGCAGGTATCGGTGTTCTTTTGCGAGGATTTGTGGTTTATCAAACCTGATGTTATGGTGGGCGCGGTCCTGGCTATGTTCACAGACTGCAGACCTAGTGTCCCGGCGGTGCTTCACATCGGCTATGTGTTCTTTGATCCGAGTTCTTATGGATCTCTTTGTTTGTCCAATGTAAGAGAGACCACAGTCACAGTCAAGTTTATATACTCCTGCATCTTGTAAAGGGATCTGGCACTTGACAGGTGGTAAAAATTGGCTAATCCTCTTCAGTGGCTTAAAATAAGTTTTAATGGAAGAGCGTTTCAGGATGTAGCCAATCTTGTCAGTGACTCCTTTGACATAAGGTAGTATTGCAGGAAGGCGCTCAACTGTGGGTGGTTTCACTCGGTCTCTGCGACGGGGGCGAGGAACTGGCAGCAAACAAGCTGCCAGTTCCTCGCCCCCGTACTACCATACTACCTTATGTCAAAGGAGTCACTGACAAGATTGGCTACATCCTGAAACGCTCTTCCATTAAAACTTATTTTAAGCCACTGAAGAGGATTAGCCAATTTTTACCACCTGTCAAGTGCCAGATCCCTTTACAAGATGCAGGAGTATATAAACTTGACTGTGACTGTGGTCTCTCTTACATTGGACAAACAAAGAGATCCATAAGAACTCGGATCAAAGAACACATAGCCGATGTGAAGCACCGCCGGGACACTAGGTCTGCAGTCTGTGAACATAGCCAGGACCGCGCCCACCATAACATCAGGTTTGATAAACCACAAATCCTCGCAAAAGAACACCGATACCTGCCTAGAATGGTACGCGAGGCTATTGAGATTAAAAAACACAAAAATTTCAATAGAGAGGATGGCTGGGTGTTACCATCAAGCTGGGATCCTGTTATAAACATTATTAAAAAGAAATCCAAAAAGACCACCACAAGACTGCAAGACACCGTGAGCTCATATTGTATAGATTTGACCCACAATAATAATAACTAAAGATAATTTTATAAATTAAAACCTTTTTAGTAACATAAAGTAAGCCGCCTTCAAAATTAACTTTAATTTAGCATCATGTTACCTGAGTTTTCTTGCCGGATCTTTCTCAGTGTAACCGTGTTCCGATCCGGTGGTAGTATACTAGATTATTAGTTAGTTTTTAAATATAATTACTATTAATTTTAATGTTTAATTATTACTAACCATAAACAATATAATTTTTTCATATAGAATCATTTTCTTCTTACACTGGCAATAAATTTTGTATCAAAATGTGGGTCAATATTTAATAACTAATTTCTGTATCGGGTAGATAATTATAAAATTTTCTGCAGTAACGATGACTTGTTGGACGTGAGACATCTTAGTCCACCCGTGATCATGAACGCTGTAAAGTGTTCGAAACGTCGGGTAATCAAAAATCAAATACAAACGCGATAAAATCCGTAAAGTAGTTTTATTTAAAAAGACATTAATCAATTTTTACGATACCCTCAGCAAGGGAGTGGAGAAGACCATTGATTTCTTACACTGTCATCACACACATAGTATATCTCTATCCATACTAATATTATAAATGCGAAAGTAAGGATGTTTGTTTGTTTGTAACGCTTTCACGCTTAAACCACCGAACCGATTTCAAAAATTCTTTCACCAATGGAAAGCTATAGGTAATATCAGGGAGTAACATAGGCTATATTTTATCCCGGTATTCCCACAGGAACGGGAACTACGCGGGTTTAAGCGACTGAAACCGAAGCGAAGCGAGGGCGGGTTTCTAGTAATGTTATAAATGCGAAAGTAAGTTTGTTTGTTTGTTACGCTTTCACGCTTAAACCACTGAACCGATATCAAAAGTTCTTTCACCAATGGAATGCTATAATATCAGGGAGTAACATAAGCTATATTTTATCCCGATATTCTCACGGGAATGGAAACTACGCGGGTAAGGCGACTGAAACCGAAGCGAAGGTGGGTTGCTAGTATATCTATAAACTAATAATTTCCAAATTATTTCGCTCTAAATCTGTCAAAATTACACCGATTTGACGTGTTTTCGATCTGTGACGACTAAACGAGATAACAGTAATTTTATGAAATTATCTGAGACCCGTAAGGCAGTCGTTATAACTACGTAGCTACTAGTGAAGTTGACATGTTATTTTAAATGTTATCTTATTTATCTAATAGCCATTCGGCGTTGATAGACTAATGCAGGACTTAGGTCCCTGTAGGGGACATCCAACGGCTATTTCTTTTGTAAATCATCAGTTGATCTGGTCCGTCATCGTCCACTGGGTTGTTCTATTCGCCAGAAATTGATTTGTCGTTTTTGTGGCTATTTTCGTGATAATCGAAGATGTATAATATACGCAAGTATATTAAAATGCTAGGAAATCGTTGGAGAGATTTACAAGATTCTGCATATTAAGAAATAATATTTGGTTGACCGAGCTTTGCTCGGTATATTGTTGTTGTATTTTTGCCAAATTTATTTAGATATATATTAATAAAAATAAAAATGAAATAATTAAAAAAATATTAAAAAATTACAAATACAGAATAATAATAACACCGAGATTCGATCCCACGCTGTTTGAATGCCAAAACAAAACAAAAAGAAAACTGGACAACTTCCCAACTAAGCTATTGTCACTCTTGACAACGACGACGAAATTGGAATTCCTATTCAGAGAATGTCTATAACATTTTATGATTGTATTGATTAGTTAAAAACACCGATAAAACAACATTTTCTATAAATAAAACCTAGCTAGATCGATTTTTTGGCCCCGAAACCTCTAGTATGCCAAATTTCATCAAAATCGTTGGAGCCATTTGCGAGATCCTGAATATATATATATATATATATATATATATATATATATATATACAGGGTGTCCCAAAAGGTTACGTAGCTGGGAAGGAGGGTGATAGGGTTGGTCACAAGGGTCACCAGAAAAATAAAAATAAAATTCCCCTCTGGGTATTTAAAAAAATAAATGGCATTTTTTAAAAACTAAAAATTTTACACCTTGTGGGGCTATTTTGCTAACTGTACCTACAAATATTGCTTTATTAAAAAAAAAAAGCTGTTATGTAATCGTCAATAAACCTTTATCAAATTGAAATAAAAAAAACAATACATATCTAACCAAGATTTTAAAGAAAATTAAGTTCTTGTCCAGTCAAGGACTTAGTAATTACGATTTCACTCAACTTCCTCCAAGTGTACTGAAAAAAAAAAGTACTATGCAGCTCCGGCGAGTAACTTAAAAAAATAGGTAATTTTATTGCAATTCCAAAATAGTATAACACCTATTTGAATAATTAATACTAGGACATTTAAAAATAATTTTCGGCAACAATACCCCTACAAAACAAAACATATCAATAAAACAATAGTCTCAAATTCGTACGCAAATCCCCACCTACTTAGAGAAGATCGGTCCCAATATCGTTTTAAAGTGAACATGTGGACTGGAATACTGAATGGTAAAATAATCGAACCCCTTGAGCTACCTGAGGCACTGACTGGCGAGGCGTACTTACACTTCTTACAAAACGAATTACCAAATTTATTGGAAGATGTGCCGCTGGAAACAGTAAGGAATATGTGGTTCCAGCATGATGGGTGCCCAGCACATTATGCACGTCCTGTAAGGGATTTCCTAGACGAGGAATACCCTGGTAGGTGGATGGGAAGGGCCGGTGCTATAGCGTGGCCAGCTCGTTCACCGGATTTAAACCCGTTAGACTTCTTTTACTGGGGTGCTATAAAAGAAAAAGTTTATGGAAAACCCATCGGGGACTTGGCTGACTTGAGGGCGAGGGTCACAGAGACCGCGGAATCAATTAACAATAGAAGATTTGCTCGCCATATCTCCCGCTCATTTTTAAAACGATGTAGGGCGTGTATTTATGTTGGTGGTAGACATTTATTTATTATTATATTTATTTATTTTTTTTATTTAAATAAATAATTACAATTTTGTTTTATTTTCGAGTTTCATTTAAAACCGAACTGTAATGTACAGTCTAAGACACTGTATGCTGTGACCGTTATGAAACTAATTTAACCAATCTTTTTTGTATGGAAATAGGAATAATTTTTTTCTTTGTTATCACAGCTTACCTAGTCTTAGACTGTACGGGGTAATAGATGTCTATGGCCTATACTGAAATGATGATGAATATTACCAAAATTACTTTGGGGATGAGCTGAAACTATTAATAAATAAGCCACTTTTAGGGTAGGGACCAGCTGGATAAGACAATCAAATCAATCAACCTTTGCTTTTGTACAGACGAGACAAGATGAAGCTTGATCCTTTACAACTTTTGCGTACTTGAGTAAATGCAGTAAAGGTTATTTTCCCTATCATATGGTAAAGCTTGATCTAGCCTAGACTGTACTTGAGTGTTTGAGGTATGTCTGTACTCCAATCTTGAGAATTATAACGGGCAGTAAAATCAAAGGAACAGAATAGACATTTAAAAATGTATTTGCGTACGAATTTGAGACTATTGTTTTATTGATATGTTTTGTTTTGTAGGGGTATTGTTGCCGAAAATTATTTTTAAATGTCCTAGTATTAATTATTCAAATAGGTGTTATACTATTTTGGAATTGCAATAAAATTACCTATTTTTTTAAGTTACTCGCCGGAGCTGCATAGTACTTTTTTTTTTCAGTACACTTGGAGGAAGTTGAGTGAAATCGTAATTACTAAGTCCTTGACTGGACAAGAACTTAATTTTCTTTAAAATCTTGGTTAGATATGTATTGTTTTTTTTATTTCAATTTGATAAAGGGTTATTGACGATTACATAACAGCTTCTTTTTTTTTAATAAAGCAATATTTGTAGGTACAGTTAGCAAAATAGCCCCACAAGGTGTAAAATTTTTAGTTTTTTAAAAAATGCCATTTATTTTTTTAAATACCCAGAGGGGAATTTTATTTTTATTTTTCTAGTGACCCCTGTGACCACCCCTATCACCACCCTTCCCAGCTACGTAACCTTTTGGGACACCCTGTATATATATATATATACAAGAATTGCTCGTTTAAAAATATAAGATACATGCGAAACTGTAACTGTCAGAAGACATAGATCGGAGTAACCTCGATTGTGCACTTTACTTAAAGCAAACATTTAATTAAAAAATAATAATATTTTTTAACGTTAGCGGATTTCTCTAGGCGTGATAACATAAAATGTAATTTATGTGCACCTTGTCCTAATTTTATCCTAATTAAATCTTAATTAAATAAAAATAAATATAATATCTAGAATGCGCCGGTACATGTGTACTTGAAAATTTTCGTAATATAAGGCAATAACTTTATTTTTTTAAACAACACTGCGGATTAAAGAATCCTAACTAATATGTGATTTTTTTAAGCTTTTACGCCTAGACCTATTTCAAAACTTCTTTCACCGATGGGAAACTACATTATCAGCAAGTAACATAGTCGACAATTTATCCCCGTATTCCCACGGATAATCGAAGGAAATTAAAAATAAATTATATTTATAATACAGTTGTTACTGGATTACCCTGGTAATACAAGGACAACTGACAACAGAATGCACAAAGAATTATTTAATGCGATACTTTAGCTCTTGGCTTTATAAAAGACGGGCTCTTAAAATCTGAAAGGTTCGTTTATCTTTAGCAGTTACTAATACCCCAAATTTATGTGGTCATCATCCAGCTAAACGTATGTATACGCTTACTAACTTTCCTATTCATCGAAGTTGTTATTAAATTTTAGTGCGTAAAATTTTTACACTCGAAATTTTAGCAGCCTACGTTGCGAGCAAGTTTTTTTTTGCTGTAATTATCAAGATCGCTATTAAAAAAACCGTTACCTACGTTAGATATTAGCAATTAATTGATGTGCTGTATTATTAAAACTACTGCCTATTACTAAAAGAACGCGAATATAATTGTTTCGTGATACATAGCTCGCTGAATTTAGAGGTCAATTTAGCAGCCTGTAATGTACAATGCTTACGATAAAAAAATAATTCGAATCGCAACTAGGTTTACTCGTGATCCTACAACATTACTGCCGTAGCCTGTAAACAAATTTTTGAAAAAGTATAAGTAAAAACTAAAATATTTATATTATTTTATATACATTTAACACGATGGATTGATTTATTAATAAAATTAAAATATGACAAAAAGTTTGAAACAGATGTAAATTATAATAAAGATATAATAAAAAAAAAGCCTCCCAATGGCGTATTTTACTAAAAAAATATAGCTAATTAAACTCGTGAGATTTGATTTACAGTATCAATCAGCAAAATATTAATAGATGATATGAAATTGTTAATTGTTTAAAAAGCAAATAAGTAGACGAGACTAATGTTATGCCAAAGCGAATCACACCGTAACATCTCGCGAAAGCTTGCAATATTTGGCACAGTTTTCAGTAAATCTTTATTATTTTGTTAGACAATTAATAATTTGAAATGATGGTTCAACGACACATTGAATACAACGATACGATGAATTTGTTATATTCCTAGAGAAAATACTAGATATCGTTTTTTCTGAAAAGGTAAATAACATAATCGCTATGTAGTTTGTTCTGTCGCATAAGACATAATGATGAGTGTATTACCGTTAATCGAGATCACGTCCACATAATATCATTGTTGACAAATTCATCGTCCTCATCATCGCAGTTCATATACATCACATTGCCGGTATCTCCTCCACGAAGGGTGGCAAATTAACCTATAAATGCTGTCTAGAAAGAGAATCTGCACGCTATCCTGATTTATGCCAGATAGTCTTCGCTGAGTTTGCGGTTTTTCAGACAATGTTATTCGCCTTCGTCGTTGAGCCGACCACCGGTGCAGGGTGACTTGTCGTCAGTGGTCGGCCTGACGGAATACCCCTTGAGGAGTACCCTTCTCCTCGGTTATTAGACACCTACAGATAGATTGAAGGCATTAACGTACCTGCGTTTGATATCCAGACATCATCGACGGCGGTCGCATATTAGTAGGGCGAATGTATGTAGAACCAGCCAAGGGGGTCAATGAATTGAAAAATAAATTCCGATGCACAGCTGCTGTCAAAACATGCTGACTTCCTTCATCTTTAGAAAGTTTATAGTTGAAGAAGAAGTAAACAGAAACCAAATATTCATAAGATTTTTGAATTGAAACTTCTAATGCGACTTCCAACAAGGTTGCGTTAAACGTTTAACGCTACGGGAATAGAAAGAGACAAAGCGAGAGTGAATGCGTAGCTCTCGAACGCATGCGCGTAGTATACCTGTTACAGGCCAGCGCGAGCGTTAGACGCGGTCCGACGACCCCGTCATCTCCTTGAAGAAGGGGATGATGCCATCACGATCGCCCAAGAAAGGGCCTACACAGCTCGCGCAGCGATAACACATAAAACTGCGCGGTATCGGCCTCGCCGACGAGGTCGAAAACCGCGCCGCGTAAAAATCATTAACCTAAACGTGGCCATGCCCACTTTGCTTTCAGCGACGCCCCGAGCCGAGGTCCGTTCCCCACAGGGGGAGCCCTCGGGCGATGTTCGCTTAACTTACTTACCGGGTTGAGAGCCTTCCGCTCGCCCATTGCCCGCGTTAAGCTGTCAAGGTCATCTGCGACCAACAGCTAAATGCACACAAAAAAAAAAAAAAAAAAAAAAGCGAGCGTTAGCAACGAGTAGCGTCCAATACTTTTTATAATTTTTTTTATTTTTTTTTATCTTTTTTTTATATTGACAAAAACACGTGGCACCAAAGAAGTTTCACTTCTGACATGCATATTTTGTACGTACGCTTTTTTTTTCAAATTAATTCAAATAGAACAAACGCGGTTGTTAAATTACAGTATTGTTTTATGCGAAATAATGACTGTTATTTTTATAAGGAATTATATTATTATTATAATGTAGATGATTTAGAGAGGCTCTAAATTACAGTAATTTATTTTTTTAATACATTGTATTTTGACATTCGCCAACTGTGTCACTACACCGCCACTCAGAATGAAACATTGTTATATATTTTTAGATATCGTTAAATCTTATATCTTTAAACGAGCAATTCTTGTATATATATATATATATATATCTATCTATCTATCTATATATGTATATATATATATATATGTATATGTATATGTATATGTATATGTATATGTATATGTATATATATATATATATATATATATATATATATATATATATATATATATATATATATATATATATATATATATATATATATATATATATATATATATATATATATATATATATTCAGGATCTCGGAAACGGCTCCAACGATTTTGTTGAAACTTGGCATACTAGAGGTTTCGGGTCCAAAAAATCGATCTAGCTAGGTTTTATTTATGGAAAATGTTGTTTTGTCCGTGTTTTTGGCAAAACAATACATGACATTAAGTTTTAAAAGAATATGAATTCAGATTTCGTTGTCAACGTCATGAGTTACGATAGCTCAGTTGGGAAATTGACCGGTTCTAATTTTGGTTTTTTTGGCATTCAAACAGCGTCGGTTCGAATCTCGGTGTTATTATTATTCTCTTTTTGTATTTTGTTATATATTTTTCATTATTTATTTTTTATTTTTGTTAATATATATCTAAATAAATTTAATAAAAATATTCCGAGCGAAGCTCGGTCAACCAGATTTTAATATTAATACTAGTTAGGTAGGTCACTATCAGACGTAGTAATGTATAAATTGAAAAACTATTACATGCAAATAAATAGGTTATCAATTTTTTTACAGGAATTCAGTCACAAACAAATTAAATAAAACCGGCTAATTGCGAGTCTGAGTCGCGCACGAAGGGTTCCGTACCATTATATATAGAAACGGCAAATAAAAAAACGCGTTTATTGTATGGGAGTATTTATTTTATTTTGTTTTTAGTATTTTTTGTTATAGCAGCAACAATAATATATAATTTGTGAAAATTTCGACTGTCTAGCATTCGCGGTTCTCAGGATATAGCCTGGTGACAGACAGACGGATAGACGGACGGACAGACAGCGAAGTCTTAGTAATAGGGTCCCGTTTCTACCCTTTGGGTACGGAACCCTAATAAAAATAACTGATCATAGTTCTTCATCATCATCATCATCATCTTCACCGTCATGTCAGCCCACATAAGTGTCGAGACTCGAGTGTTGTTTTCGGGCCTCCTCAAATAATAGGAAGACAATTGATCTATTATACCACGCTATGCAAACAGATTGGTATGTTTTACTTCAAACTTTCCTTCTGTTGCACAGATGTTATCTGCATATTATATCCCTTAGCTGTCATTTACAACATCCACAGGCAAGATAGGGAGTGGTGAACTGTATTCTTACTTAGTCACTACACAGAAAAGTTATTCTTAATTGTGAATTATAATACTTCAAAAGCACTAAATGTATTTGAGGCTCCCCCTATTGAGACGGGTTAGGAATTAAATGTGCCACCACCCCCTTGCTTTCTCGTGGGAGTCTTAGGAAGAGCCTGATGGTTCACCAGGCTAATGGTCAGCTGCTCTCTCCTCAGAAATGTTTAACATGATCTGTCTTTAAAGTGGTGCTATCCTTATGGGTTGTCCATTATTCAGGGTATATAGGTTCCACCCTTGCATCTATTCAACAATAAATATATAGTTTAAACAAACTAACAATACTTGTTTCATAATTCCTACTAAAAATTAAGAGTTATTCTTAATTAAAAATTAAGATAAGGACCGACAAAATATTGGCATGATTATGAGAAAAAGCATGGGGTGTTTGATAAATCAGTTCTCGGATACATTCGATTAATGTAATTTTTAATAAAAAAAAAACCACCTTCAAATTGTATCTTCTATCATCAGTTCTGCAACGAGATGATGACTACCAGGCCCAAATACCTAAATAGCTTTACGAAGTATAAGGAAAACGTTAAAATTTCAAGAGTTCCACCAATTTCTCAAGGATACCATCATCAGAACCTGACCTGATGACTATGGGACCCTATCAAACACAAAAAGAATTTTGCAAATCGGTCCAGGCGTCTTTGAGTAATCGGTGAACATACATAAAAGAAAATATGCCGACGAATTGAGAACCTCCTCCTTTTTTGAAGTCGGTTAAAAATAACACGAAAGAGGCACACAGCACTCGCAAACTTTTTTTACAAAATTTTTAAAATTTTATTTCATTATTTCATTAATATACTAAGAATAATTTTTTAATTTTTACTTCGGAAAGTAGGTCTGAAACGATGCGCATGCGCAGACCCGCCCGATACCAACTACCATGCCAGTGTCGTGGATTCGAATCCCACGCAGGACAACTTTGTTGGACACAAATTGTTGTTCTAAGTCTGGATGTAATTTGTGTCGATTACGTGTGTTGATTATGTTTGTAAAGTCCCACGCAATACAAGAATTATTTTCTTAGTGCAGGGTGTTGGCTTAAAAAAAAATATCGCGTTTAAACAAACATACTAATCGGCTTTATAGTAATAATATATATATTAATGACTTTCAATAAACTTATTGATAGTAATTTGCCTTTCACATTTGGGAAAGGTTAATGTTTGCTTTTAATTATTTGAACCGTTACAATCATTTGTATTGTATCCATTGTTTCGCCTTAGAATGCATTCAAATTAATATACATACAATAGGTCGAGCGTAATACCCACAAAATTTCGTGCACAACGGGCCCAAAGAAGTTTTCAATTCAAATTCACTACATTGATGCCAGTTTTCTGTCTGTAGAGATAAATAGGACGGTTCGTCCTGGGTAGTAACTAGGGATGATTGGTGTTAGAAAAACATCGATGTCATTACCGAAAGTCCAAAATTTATGTTAGATTTTAATAATTGACAAAGAAATAAAATTCTCCGGGCAGAATTGTGATGAGCTTTTTATTAGGAAATCTGTGTCGTATCTTATAATATAGGGGTCAATCCTGGTAGTAGTGAGTATTTTTCTCGGCGCAGAATTCTACGGGCAGAACTGTGATGAGCTTTTTTTAAGACATCGCCGAGTGCTTATTATTATTGATCCCTGTATCCGTATCCGTTAACATCGATGGTACGATATTTTTAGTATAGCGACATAGATGTTTTTAACATCGATGTTAAAAACATCGATGTTAAAAACATCGATGATGAATTCCTTTAATATCGATCTTACGATGTTTTGCCTATAACAACATCGATGTTTTTCCCTTCAACATCGATGATCATCGATCATCCCTAGTAGGAACATACCCTTGCCAGTTATCAACAGAGCAGCTGCGTCAATAAAAAAGTATTAATTATTTATAACTATGCAGATGATGTAGGTATAGTGGGGTTTAATTTCCACTAGGGATAGCAATTTCCGTGTGGTGACGGAGTAACAATACAATTCACCACTCCCTATCTTGCCCGTGGATGTCGTACAAGACGACTATGGGATATAATATGCATATAACATCTGTGCAAGAGAAGGAAAACTCGAAATGAAACCCTATACCAACATGTCTGACCAGCATGGTATAGTAGGTTAAATTCCCTCCCAATATGGAGGAGGCCCGAGCCCAACAGTGGGACGAATGTGGGCTGCGATGATGATGATGATGAGGGATAGCAATCAGGGAAGACAGATCCGGTATCATTAAACGTTCACTGGTTTCGGTATCAATATATCAGATCCGGCGACCAGATCCGATGTAGATTTTTTGGCAAAATAATAGTGCTGTTTCTGCAATAAATATAATCCTTATTTGTTAGCAAATCAAATTTAGTTAATTAATTAAACAAATTATTCAATTATAAATATAGTTAGCAAATCCTTCAATAATTTTTGTGGTCTCTCTCATCTTAGTAAATTACGTAAGGCTAATTATATTAGATTTTATAAAGTTACTAAAATTAGCGATATATTACTTGACCTATCGGTAAAAGTGAAATCTTGGAAGACTTACTCGTTACATCGTTAAAATTTTACTAGTTACCTACACTATTAGATTTTATTTATTTGCTCGTTGTCTAATCTTAACGTTGGATTGGAAATAAAACTGATTGTATATATTTTTTATAAACCACCTATATTAAGTACAATGACACTTGATTAACAATAACAGTTCCTTTTCAAACCGAACAGCGAAATGATCCTGATTTGACCACTCCAGCTGTATTCGGTTCGATCCGGTGGAATCGGGCCAGACTGAAAATGACGCCGGATGGTAATCAGTAATTCCCACGCGGAGTAAGTATTTCTGTGATCCAGAAATGATTATTACGAGCCTGGGTATTGTTTGTCTTCTTTATTTCTATGTTTATAAAGTCATCATAGTGTTACGCACTAGGATATACTCCTTAGAGGACCCCTACCTCTATTGTGTTTCATCATCATATTCAATCTTTAGCCGTTCAATGCTGGACATAGACCTTTCTTTTTTTGGGCGTGGGCTACGGTCGGCTCACTCCTCGCACCACTCCGTCCGGGGCGACAGAGGGGCGTAAGCACGCACACCCGCAACCCACCCGTGACACCATGTCGCATTCGTCGTTGGACCGACTACCTCAGCAGGGTAACTTGACGTCTGTGGTCGGCCCGACGGAATACCCCCTTGAGGGGTACCCTCCCATCGACCGACGTCGCCCCCTCGGGAGGACGTCGGTCTTTCCTCACGCGATCTACCTTTCGACGAGTGACGGACTAATTCCCCGATCCAGTCACCCGCATGCTGGACATAGACCTGCCTATAGATCACCTCAAGGTAGGTCCTGTGCCGCCCGATCACTTTCATTAAGACATCGCGCGAACTGTTCGTTCGAGTTCGTTTTACATTGCGTCCGATATTTGGTTGCTACTCGAGAACAATTCTTGCTTATCGATTCTTTAAGCGATGTGGCCTATTTATTGCCACTTCAGCGTGACGGATCCATCCACGGATTGCTATATTTCATTTCCTAATTTTTCACTAATACTACAGTCATTTGGTTGAAAAAATAGAGGTTACCTGGAAAGTTTCCCAAGAGTTTTGAAAATTGGCAATTTTATAGATTTTGACGTGCTCTTTCCGAATTTCAACTTTGCGACCTCGTATCTTTGCCGCTCGCGCCGCCGTATTGGAAAAATGGCGCCTAAAAGCAATTTTTTGAGAATAACTCCTTTCCAACGCATTTTACAGGAAAACATGGTTATACAAAATAATTGTAGAGAAAATTTCCTACAATTTCATAAATTTCAAAATCTATAAAATTGCCAATTTTCAAAACTCCAGGCAAACTTTCCAAGTAAAAATACCTAATGACTGTACCCTATTATAATTTGAGCTTAATTATAAGACTGATATTTAGGGAGCTCCTTTCCATGTTATAATTTATTTCTAATAACGCTGGTCATAGACCTTGTCTTTATTTTATTGTCTTTGTTTAAAACGAATTGTATTGTTTATAAATAAAACTAAACTACGTACATTTAAATTTATTTTTTTAATATGCATTCATTTATATTCGTTAGAGTTTATACGGGGCTCATTGTTATGTATTTAAAGTATGTAAAGCTATTGTATTTAAGAATACAGTTCATCAGCTCCTTTCTTATTCGTGGGTGCTCTAAAAATCGACTTCTATACTCAACAAGGGCTTTATTAAAGCTTTTATTTAACTTGCTCTGTTAGTATGTTAGTATGGGACAACTTGCGAGTTAAATTAGAACCACTTCCTGTCGTTAGATTAGGTTGAAATTTGGTTTACTTACGTAACTTCGGTGACAATGTAATAATATGGTACCATGAAGCTGATCCCAAGATGGCGTCGGAAGGTGACCATAGAAATTTCGAAACTAAACAAGATAAAACCGTCGAGTTTGGACTCGTTTGAATAGTCTTGACAAGCACTTTTTCTTCGTTTTAGAGTATTTAACTAAAATCTTTTTTTTTAAATGATTTTTTTAATTAAAATTTTATTGATCGTCTTTTTTTATCAGCCTCGGCAAAATATCGTTGGTGTCATTCGATTCGGCATAGCATATAGATGATTTATTATTACTGGAATCAGGAAAATATTCACGACCTTCTCAACAGATTTTAGCGGTCAATTAGTGATGGTTTGAATGAATTACTAGATTTCATTTAAAAAAAAAAAAGTCATACTAATAATAACACAATTATAAAATTTGATATCAGCGTTGTCTACTGGTTGCGATTGTGACTTTGCCATCTACGGATATTTATTAAAGAGTATTATAACAGGAAAAAAACTACCTTTTTATACTTTAACAGTTACATAAATCCTGGGTATATAATTTCCATAATTTTCTAGTTAAATATTTTAGAAGTATTTAATGCATTTTATCAGCGAAAGCCACACTTTCGTACAACAAAAAAAAAATACCTTTTAAGATACAGACACCTAAGAATAGAGATTGTACTTTACATTGTTCATAAAGTTATAGAGACCTTTTTTCAATACGATTCGACGTCGATTGTTTGTTGTTATCGTTCAATATAATATTCGGCATCTTTTGAAGTGTGAAGAAATCGTTTCGGAATGTTATTTCGATTACATTTTTATTAGCTTCATTGTAATTTGTCAGATTGTTTGTATAGCGAGACTATTTTTAAATAAGAGTGCTTTTTATATAACTGCTTTTCTATAAAAAGTGTAGTATAAGTTATATAATCTGTGATTTACTTGCACTACCATGCTGACTGTATTACACGTTTCAGCATAGTTTGGCAGTTTTGGAAAAGGACAAAAAAAAAGGAAATATATTTTATTTTGTAAACCCCCACACATTAATTTAGATAAAAAAGCATCATCTAAAAACATAAGAATCAAAAATGCTCGAAGTCAAAATATGGTGTCCATCTCAGCTTATGATGTAGTAAATACTAACTACAGCGTTGATAATTTTGACTGGTTATTTTTTATATTATTTTGATTTCCTCTACTTCACATTACATGATTATTTAACTTGGTTCTTACGATATTCAAGACGGCAAAGAAAGTACGATCGCACTGCATTCTTTTATTATTTTTGGCTTTCAGATATGTGATCCAATGCTCATAATCGGGATAGGAGCATAGGTAGTCATCATTAGGGTGACTTTTAGCTTTACACGCGGTACATTTTTCGATATGACAACGTCGAAATCTTGTCGAAATTATTAATTAAATTCACCATAGTGAAGGGTTCAGAAAATAAAGTGTAACAACCCCTTATCTATGAGAGTCATAACAATCGGCAAAATGAGCACTAAGAAAGTACCGCTTTTCTGAGAGACTAAAAACACTAAATGCTATTGCAAACCCGAATGCTAAACGTGGTGATTATGGCATTACACTCCTTCGTGGGAGACATGTGTTTAAATACAGTATTTTTGATGTCTTTATCATTCTCTGCTCACCCTGTCTCTTCTGTATATATGTAATTAGAAAGTGTTTTAGACGTTTTGTATTACCTTCACTTGTAACTCATAATATAATAAAATCTTCCTAGTTGATTTTAACACACTTATAATCGTATCGATGTGACATCGATATATATGTATAATCAAAATGACAATCCACTAATTTAGTACCATCGAGCAGATCTGACGATAGAGCTCCGAAGTAGCCAGTAGAAATCAGAAGTAGTTGTTAATAAACCCCTTAAATTCACATTCATTTCTTAAAGCCTGATTTATTTTCATTATTATTATTTTCTCTAGGCACAGATAACACAAAAGCAAAATAAATTATAATGGTTTTAACAGCCAAAATATCACGACCGGACCCATTTAATGTTAACTCTACTATCCTAAATTAATAATACAGATTACTCTATGATTATTTGATAAACGCGTAAAGCGAGTTGAAATCTATCTAAACGGTAACTTATTACGTAATCACTATGTTGCATAAACATGTAAACAAGATATCGCCATTAATACAAAAGCAACATGTGAACAAATTATAAGAATTCTATATTATTATAAATGCAACTTATATTGTAACAGAAGTTTAATGGACTTTTAATAGTATTATAGTGTTACGTGAATGAATAGTATCGGACTGTTACGCGGTTGTTTGGCTTGTTGCGCGGCCGTTAAGAGCACAGTCTTGTACCGAAACGCACGCGAATCGCGCGCACTTTCGCCTTCGCTTGTACGCTTCCGCGAAACGCTGCGACCACGGAAGTAAACACGAATCCCGGTAGTATTCATTCATCCTGCATTTATCCATCATTCGTGTTTTAAACCCCCTTTTTATTACGGGTGGAAGGACTTATATTTTTTTTTCTTGTACAAATAGTTTTAGTTGATTGACTTTAAGATTGTGTAAAGTTTTATATGATTGATATTGTTAGGTTTACAATATGATTTATTTTTATTGACGCACGTGTTAGTTTATAAATATAATTATTTGAAAGTTGAAGTTTATTTATATAACTTGAATATTGAATTGAAATAGTGAGAATAACTTTGTGAAAAAATAAAAAAGTATAGTGATTTGTGTACTGAATTTAACAGAAACTATAGCTAAACTATAACGGTGAGGGGAACTAATAGTGCTATATATTTTATTGTGAATGACAACAAATAACTTTTAGCTTCAAATATTTTTGTTGGATTTGGTGGAAATAGTTGAAGAATAATATGTTGGTGATATTAGCATACGCTGGTGTACGTTTTGCCCTTCATGTGTCCCGGCAAAGTGGCCGAGCACTGGCCGATGAGTGTTATACTAGAAAGTACGTGAGTTATTTTGAAAATAGAAAAAAATATCGACTCCTCCTACATAGTGTTGAGTAAATTAATCATCGTTATGAAAAAAAAAATATCATATCACCATTTTATAAACAGATTTTTTTAATTATATTTTTTTTACTTAACGTGTATCCTGTGGTATCATTTTGTACTACAATTGTAAATTTAATCTTACTTTCCACCAAATCATAATCTGTGGTATTTCACGGGCTTCATTAATGTATGTGTATTTTTTGTACACTAGTCTTGTTATCATTGAGAAAGAATATAATTCACGACCCTCTATTATGCCCGTGGGCGTCGTAAAAGACTATTGAGGAATGCCTAATGCAGGTAACGACGTAAAAAATGTAATACTTGAAATAAAACCCTGGACCAACCCGTCCGACCAGCGAAGTAGTAGGTCAATTTCCCTCCCATTAGACTCGAGCCCAGCAGTGGGATATATGAGGCCACGAGAACCATAGCGGCCAAATTTTTTTATAGTATTGAGTTTATGATTTTTTACAGATATAATTGAACATTTTGATAAAACCAAGGTGGCCTAAAAGTGATACAAAGAATATTCACTAGAGGTAGCATAATCATTGCTATGGTTTTTACTAAACTGTCTTTATTTTCTATGGTACTCAAAAGTCCATTGTCCATTGAATTAGGCCAGTATGGTTCTCATGGCTTTATATATGAGTTGTGACGATGATGATGATGAAATACTTACATTATCAATAATGCGGAAGGAGTCGATATATCTATTTGGACGTAGTAATTTTTTTAATAATAATCTTTGGAGTATATTCAGATTATGTTGATAAATATAACATTAATATATAATAATATATGAGCTGTATTAATATTATTATAATTACGTAATGGTAAAGGAAGAAGTATTTTTCCACTTACGTCAGTTTTATTTAAAAACTAAGCATTACCATTAATCCTTGAGTTATAATTGATTTGAATATGCTCTAATTCAATATTTTGTTGATGTATTATAAGAATAATTTTATTGTATACGTGTTTCTTGTGGTATCATTCATTACATTATATTACCCGATGTTACAAAACAATACGTTACATTGCAATACATCATATTACTCTTCAATACACTACGTTACATTGCACTTTATTATATTAAATTTTATTTAGTCTGTTACTTCAAATCTTACTATGAATATAAAAGCGGCAGGCAAAGATTTTTCTTAAAATTGCAACATCCTGCAGTAAGGAAATTATCCTTATATTACGACGGACGTTACATTACACTGCGTTACATTGCATTAAATTTTATTTAGTTGGTCCTTCAATTCTTACTACTATGAAAGTGAAAAGCAATTATTTTTAAGACAACATACTGTGTTAAGGAAATAATCCTTGTATTACGGTGACTTTACGAACATATAATTTAACGGACACAAATTACACCCAGATTCGTAACAATAATTTGCAGATCTTACAAAGCAATGTCCTGCGTGGGAATTGTAATCACTACCCTCGGCGTGGAAGGTAACAAGTACATAAACCTTTGTGCTATTAGTCATACGTATATAACCCTTATAGTGTATCTCTCTCTTGTAATTCAAAAGTTATCATACATTGTCAATATTGATAGGTGATATGCCGTGCTATGGCGCTTACCGTCCCGACTCTGCCAAGACCTAACAGTACATACTATTTTCTAACTTTAACCTCAATTATTTGACTCGACTCGAGCTCTCTTTGTGGTTTTATTTAAACACTTAATGTGAAAAAATTGTCCACTGTAATCTATGTATTAAGAATTAAAGTAATGCGTCTAATACATTAATTATATTATTACTAGCAACTCGCCCTCGCTTCGCTTCAGTTTCAGTCGCCTTACCCGCGTAGTTCCCGTTCCCGCGGGCATACCGGGATAAAATATATCCTATGCTACACCTTGATATTATAGCTTTCCATTAGTAAAAGAATTTTTGAAATCGTTAGTGGCTTAAGCGTGAAAGCGTAACAAACAAACAAACATACTTTCGCATTTATAATATTAGTAAGGATGACTTGTATATTTTGTTTTCTAAAATAATTTGCTATTATTTTACGAAATATTTTTAAATGTGTTGAGCAACATTTCAATCGATTAAAATAATAATTTCTATTGATTTTTTTCTAATAATTAAAACTGTTAAAACTTCTTGACAAATAGGTAAATTTGAAAATTTTGCATGACCCCCGACACAAACGAAAATAATTTAAAAAAAATATTACGTTCTCTTCAACAGGAATTATCAATTAATTGTCATCGATTATACTGGCACGCGTGCAGCACTTAATCGAATAATTATATGCTATTTTGGCAAAGAGCTGATACTCTTATACTGCTGGATCAATGTTAACCAAACATAGCTAAGAACTACCGCAAGGAAACTGACTTTCAAATGAAATAAACCGCATCAAAATCGGTTCAACAGCTTGAGAGCTAAGATGCCACGGACAGACAGACATCAACGTCAAACTTATAATACCCCTATTTTTGCGTCAGGGTTTAAAAAGTAAATCGCGTAACAATTACACCCGGTTGAAGTAAAACTTCAACATCGTGACAGATGATAATAAATTTTAAAATACAAAAGCAACAGCAATAAGTATTCTTCCCTCCATTTAAAATATACTAATTTAATATATATAAAGACGCCACTTTACAGATGTTTCTATAACTAATTTTATATCTTTGTAGCAAACCGCGTTCGGCAAGAAAAAACCTAACTCTATTATTATTATTTTATTATTATTATAATATTAACTAGCAACCCGCCCTCACTTCGCTTCGGTTTCAGTCACCTTACCCGCGTAGTTACCGTTCCCGAGGGAATACCGGGACAACATATAGCCTATGTTACTCCCTGATGTTATAGCTTGCCATTGGTGAAAGAATTTTTGAAATCGGTTCAGTGGTTTAAGCGTGAAAGCGTAACAAACAAATAAACAAGCAAACAAACTTACTTTCGCATTTATAATATTAGTAAGGATGTATAATATATTATAATATATAATTAAAGATATATATTTATATATAAATAACCCTCACACTATAGAGTATCGTAAGGGTACATTATTTTAATATACGTCTGTTCCGTCGGAAAAAAAATCTGAGTAATTATATATTAATCGCGCCTAAAGAAGTTTTACTTAAAAAAAATAGTAATTTATAGAAAAATAAAGTACAGTTAAACGTACTTACAAAAAAAAAAAATTCAGTGCGCTAGTCTCCGTTTCCTTTTTATTTATTTTTTGGCGGCATTAATGTGCAAATTGTAATATAACGGTTGCGTGAAAAAAAAAACGAATATATTTTTTTATAAAGCTAAAATAATTTTATTTATAATTATTTCACAGTTATTATTGTATGAAATTTAAATTAACTGTTACGTGTTTATATTGTTTTCAAGTGACACTTTTCTCATGTACTACAAGAAGTATCTGTTATCTTGAACGTGAGACAGAAAATTAAATACCATCAAAAACAAGTCTTGTAAAAAAAGACAAGCCTCGCAACTGAGTTCTTCTACCATAAAAATTTGTGAGATCCATGTTATACCAAGTCGGTTAACTCATTCAATCCCTGCTTAAGGGACCTTTCTTCTTAAGTTATTACGTAAATAGCTAACCTAACAACTTCTTATAGTGACTATATCAATATTAAAGTTCTTTTATGTTTTAAATAAATAGATTGACTTGGCAATCGCACTAGGTTTAGTACAATTTAATATAATATGTATTACTTGTAAGGTGTGTTTTCATGCGATTTGATGGTATCTCATTTCTTTTTGTAGATAGACGTACTTATTTGCCTTGCCGGTACCTTCTACTTCTTGAATACCAACAAAGGATTTTCTTAGAGCACACTCTCTGAAAAATGAGACATCTCTCCTTTCCGCTTGAGTCAATTCTACCTAAACTAAGCGGAGAGATGTGGAAATAAATAAATTTGATTGGTTTTTCGAAACACATGTCCTCTAGTCTCCTCTCCGCTTTGATGGCAATCGAGCCTAATGATGGCTTTCTTTCTTTCAAATAAATTTGACGTAATTTAGTTTGCTTAATACTTTGGGAGATTTTGGTACAATTTCATAAGACACGTCCCACCCTTGCTTTTTCATTAAGTTGATTGACCATTTTATAAGTAATCTTTGAACATAATCATATCTACGTATCTGTCTACACCTATTATGCCAATCATCATTCAGCCTATCGCCGTCCACTGTAGAACATAGACCCCCCTCATGCTTCACCATAAAGTGCGGTACTGTGGCACCTGCATCCAACGACGCGCAAGGGTAACAGAGTTGCCATGACTAGAGATTATTTTTCTTTGCCTTATGAGGAATAATGACGTAGTCGCCACGTTTGGTAGGCGGGTTGGTTTCGCACTGAGATATCATACATTTCAACGGCGAGAGCTGCTGCCCACTCTCCTTCCTGTTGAATCTTTTTTTTAAATGACAACGCCTTGTACTAAGGGAATAATAATCCTTATATTGTGGGGGACTTTACAAACATTATAATTCATCATCGCATCATCATCGCAGCCCTCATATGTCCCACTGTTGGGCTCGGGCCTCCTCTACAATGGGAGGGAATTTGACCCACTATACCATGCTTGTCAGACATGTTGATATAGGGTTTCATTTCGAGTTTTCCTTCTCTTGGATAGATGGTATGTGCATATTATATCCCATAGTCGTCTTATACGATATCCACGGGCAAGATAGAGAGTGGTGAATTGTATTCTTACTTCGTCACCATACGTAAAGAACATATAATTAACCGACACAAATTACATTCAGACTCAGAACAACAATTTGTGTATCGTATAAGGTGTTGTCTTGCATGGGATTCGAACCCGTGACACTAGCATGGTACGTTGGTATCTTAACCACTACGTCATCTGAGCAGTCTTTAGCCGGTTGTTACGATTCCCATGGAGAAGCAATGATGGCGACAAATGTATTCTTATTTTTTACAAAGTTACATTTCATTAACTGTAAATGTAACTTTGTAATCCTATATATTTATATGGGTTTACAAAATTATTTATGCAGTTAGTGTATCTCGGAAACTGGATGAAAATTATAATGTTTCATAATTTTTCCTTCATTTATATACTAAACACTAATTGAATTCTAAATTTGAAGCTTCTCTATGTCTACTAGAAGTGCCACTTTAATATTGATGATCGGTCAGTCAGTCAGTGAGTGACAAAATTACGAAATTTTGACTAGTTATAATTCTTAAACTATTAGTTCAAATTGAATGAAATTTTAAATACACAATGTGTATACAATGCCTACTAGGTTACTAAAAATTCAGCTTTCTATCTTTATTAACAACGAAGTTATAGGGGGTCGAAAATGGCCTGAATAGCTTCGAGAAAAAGTATGTTACGGTAGTGTTGCGTTTTGCCCGACTTTTCTTTTTTTTGCTCGACTTGGCGGGGGCACTGCCGTGCCCCCAGATAACAGATCAAAACAATGTTGCCATGGAAATATTACGGGTGGTAGTTATTAATCTATGCTTGTGGTAAAGTATCTATAATTATACCTACCAACCATAATATTACTCGTGTTTATCGTAAGGAGATTAAAATCTGGACCGGGGATTTAGTCCGGCATCCGCGGAGAGGTTCGCCTCGCGACGGCAATCGGCGTTCCGGGGTGGGAGAGGGTACTCCCGGGAGGTATTCCATCGGGCCGGCTACTGAAATCAAGCAACTCTGCACCGGTGGTCGGCCCAACGACGAAGGCGTGCTACATGTGGGTTACGGGGCCGCGTGCCGCCCCTCTGTCGTCCCGGACGGAGTCACGGGTAGCGGGTGCGCTGACCGTAGCCAACTCCAAAAAAAAAAGAGAGATTAAAATTTTTGTATCGATTACTTTGAGATTTTTCTGTGGTTTTACGCGAATAGTGTATGTGTAAAGGTGACAGAGGAAAAATGCCATTCGCCACTCCCTATGGGTATCGTAAAAGACGAGTAAGAGATGTAGTATGCATATGACAGCTACGCAAGAGAAGAAAAAACTCGAAATAAAACCCTATACCAACATGTTTCACCAGTGTACCACACTGGTGAAACAGTAGGTGAATTATCCTCCTATTGTTGAGGAGGCTCGAGCCCATCAGAACTATTATTAGTACTTATTTGGATTTTAACTTTTCCGATGTTTCAAACGCTTCTCAGTATAAACACGTTTCAACAAGTCATCGTTATTAAGAGATGTTAATCTCAGTAATAACAATGACTTATTGGACGTCAAATGCAAATCAAATACAAACTCGATAAAAGCCGTAAAAACAGTTTTATATCGTACTGCCGTGTTAATGCTTTCAAGGTTTGAGTTCAAGTAGGCGACCAGTTTTAATTCGTACACTTGTAACTTATTTTACAGTTCTATCATCATCATCACCATCATTTCAGCTCGCACATCACACCGAGGTTTGATCTTCAGGCATTCCTGGCAAATAATTTTAATTGTCTTGGGGCTAGTCAGACATGTTGGTATAGAGTTTACTTCGAGTTTTTGTTCTCTTTCATAGGTTTTATACTCGTATTATATCCCCTTAGTTTAACGACATCTATGTTATGATAGGGAGAGGTGTATGAAGGTTCTTATTTCGTCACGACCATAAATAAAATAGTAAAAAAAAAAAAAACTAAAAAACACGCCAGGTAGTGATTCAGCGACTTTATCGAATTATGCTAAGAATCTCAACAAAGGATATATATAAAAACCTAATCCTGTAAGAATATAGGGACCAACTATTTCATTGTCATCAATAAGCGGGGAGTTTAATTTTTTTTTTAAAGACCAACTGAAATAAGCAAATAATCGTTGTATTGCGGGGAACTTTACAAACATATATGTAATTAATGGACACAAATTACATTCATCCACAAATTAATTCGACGTTTAGAAGGAAAATAAAAAATCACACTGTAAGATTCCGTTATGTACAACTAAGTTCATATAAGCATGTTAAAGAGGGCTATGACTAATTATTTGTAAATTGCTATTGGAATGTATCGTGAAAAATATCAGAAATACATTCAAAAGTCTTTTTGACATTTCTATAACAAACATTTAACTGAGCCTAAATATTTCGGCAAATAGTGTTCTTTGTGAAACCTCCATATTTTGTACTGTTAATAAGTGATAATTGAATAACTTTCCCCTCCAGATGGTTTTCTTTTGGTTGTAAAGGAAATACTTATTTGTTGTTATACAGTTAATCTAAATTTTTATTTACTATGAACCATAGAAATTGACTAGAATTGTACAAATTGACCATAAATACAAATAAGTAAACGTTATTAGTATTGAGATTTTAGTGCGATGTAAGTTCGATCCTGGTTTGGATAATATTATATTTATTTATTTTTATTTATTTATTTATATTTGGAAGACCAACAGCACAACAAAAATATTAAAATACTTGATATACATTAGACCGCTAATGATAGGTCTCCGCTAATATGATACATTTTAAATTTAACACCACTTCTTTTAGCCGTGGGTGTCGTAAAAGACCACTATGAGTCATGATACGCTTATAACATCAATACAAGAAAAGTAAAACTCGAAAACAAAACCCTATAACAAACCGTCTGACTAGCGATATTATAGGTCATTTTTCCTCCCCCTGTGGAGGAGGCTCAAGCCTAGTAGTCGGGCGATGATGAATACTAATACTTACTTAGTACCCTTTACTTGACCTTGGATAAAAATCAGCTAAGAGATCACCAAGAAAATGGGCAACAGCGCGCTTCTGAGAAACACATTACACCTTTATTATGACAATAACCTCTACAATGTAGCATTTTATAGGAAAGCCAACGTCCAGCAAGGAGGCGGCAAGCTACCTGCGCCTTATACCCCCCTAGCCGAGGCCGCGGTGACTGGACCGGGGAATAGTCCGTCACCCGTAGAGAGGCTGATTACGTGAGGGCGATGCCCCAAGAGGGGCGTCGTGAAGGTGGACGGTACCCGAAAGATAACCGTAAGGGTATCGCGCTAGGCTGGCTACGGACGGCAAGGAGTTCAATACCAGTGGTTGCGGCCCAATGGATGTAAATACGGTGCCAGTGCACCGCCCTTGCAACGCCCCGGACGGAATAGACGACATATCTGCTGACCTGATTGATGATGATACCTAGTATTTGTATATATACTAGTTTCAAAGTCAGATGTATTTAATAACTTTGATGTCAAGGTCTACAATTATTATTTTGTACTCGACATCTTAGCACGAACTCTTAAGTGTCTGTATACAGTCATGATTTGAAACTTCTTTAAAATATTTCTCAATATTGACACTGATATATTAATACAAATATAATAGGTCTTATAACTGTAATATACATACAAAACACGATATTAACACCAATAAGATGCATTAGAAACTGCAGTTTGCAGATTTTTGAAGTGAAATCTGGGAGGCAATTGATATAGGTCATCCTCGTGAGGCCATAGTATGTCGATTTCCTTACCATAGTGGAGGAGACCGAGATCTACAATAGGACTTCGCTAAGATGAGGATGAGATCATGACCGTCTGTATTAAAACAGTTACAACCCTGCGAGTTTTTAATTAATCTATATATACATAGCACGAAGTATATTTATTAGGTACACTATGTCATACGTCGGACACTTAGTGCTTAAGAATAGAGTAATGTATTCATTCATCATCTCAGCCCATATATGTCCCACTGTTGGGCTCGGGCCTCCTCCATAATGGAAGGGTACTTGACCTACTATACCACGCTGGTCAGACGTGTTGGTATAGGGTTTTATTTCGAGTTTTCCTTCTCTCGCATAGATGATATATGCCTTTTATATCCCTTAGTCGTCTCGTACGATCACCCACGGGTAAGATAGGGGGTGGTGAATTGTATTCTTACTCCGTCACCACACGGAATGTATTCATTAATGGCACGTATATCTGATAATAAATGATTGACAACGCGTATCATGTTTTCTACCTGGCAAGAACCAACAAATATCTTTATAATACTGCTCCGTATTATAAAGATATACTTAAAGTCCTACTTTTGGTGGGCATGTGGATTTTGTGTTTTAACGTTTTGTATTAAATAACTTTGATAATCTATACCAATAAATAAAATTGGAGTGTCTGTTTGTAATGTCAAAATAATAGGTTTTTTTCATGCTCACACGGTTATTTGCACGACACCTATGCCTAAAATAGCAATTAAAAAATTTTTGTCTGTCTGTCTGTTTGTTCCGGGTAATCTTCAAAACGGCTGGGCCGATTTAAAAAATTCTTTCACCAATGGAAAGCTATAATATCAGGGCGTAAACTAGGCTATATTTTATCCTGGTATTCCCACGGGAACGGGAACTACGCGGGTAAAACGACTATAACCTATAACCGAAGCGAAGCGAGGGCGGATTGCTAGTATTTTATATAATATGCGGCAAAGGAACTGCTGGGTTGTAGTTGATATTATATAAAAGTGCCTTACATACCTGTTTGTTTACACCAAAATTCGATTAACACTGTTGACGGCGACCATCTGATTTACTGACGGACAATTACTAATATGAAGAAATTGATAATTTTAAAGATAATTATAACTCGACACTAACAAACATGTCTCGTATTAGTAGCTGATTGCCAAGACCAAAAAAAGAAGGAAAAATCCTTATATTGTTATATATTTATTTACTATTTTTCCTTGGCAATAATAAATTAAAGAACCGTTGCTGTATGCAGCAGGAGGCGCAAAACTAGTTATAAAATTCTATATATATATTTTTTTTTTTTTTTTTGGGTGGGTCGCGGTCGGCGCGCCTCCGCACCACTCCGTCCGGGGCGACAGAGGGGCTTAAGCACGCAACTCCCGCAACCCACCCGAAAACCACCTCGCCTTCGTCATTGGGCCGACCACCGGAGCAGGTTTACTTGTCGTTAGTGGTCGGCCCGACGGAATACCCCCTACGCGGGGTACCCTCCCGTCGACCGACGTCCCCCCCTCGGGGAGGACGTCGGTCTTTCCTTACGCGGTCGGCCTCTCGGCGGGTGACGGACTAATCCCCGGTCACGTCACCCGCGGCCTCGGCTAGGATAAAATTCTATATTAACCCACCTGGCCAACAGAACTAGTTTTACGAAAGATACCCGTGGCGTGTCTAACATGGGCTGAGAATATAATTGTTATATCATCATCATTTCAGCTCATATACGTCCCACTGTTGGGCTCGGACGTCCTCCACAATAGGAGTGAAATTGTCCTACTATACCACGCTGGTCAGTCGCGTCGGTATAGGGTTTCATTTTGAGATTTCCTTCTCTTACATGGATGTTGTATGCATATAATATCCCTTAGTCGTCTTTTGCGACCTCCAAGGCCAAAAGAAGGGGTGGTGAATTATATTCTTGCTCCGTCACCACCCAGAAACTGTTATATCATCATCATCGCAGCCCACATACATCCCACTGTTGGGCTCAAGCCTCCTCTATAATGGGAGGAAATTTGACCTACAATACCATGTTAGTATAGGGTTTCATTTTGAACTTTCCTTCTCTTGCACAAATATTATGTGCATATCCCATAGTCGTCTTTTACGATATCCACGTTCAAGATAGGGAGTGGTGAATTGTATTCTTACTCCGTCGCCACACAGTTATATATTAGCTAATAATTCCATGTTTATGAAGTAGTATGTAAAACGGTATATAATTTATAGGTTTTATTATGTTCAATTAGGGAAATGTACTGAGGAAAAGGGAAACTTGCAGAGTTACGTAAAAACTTTGCATTAGTTCGCGAGCGTTAGACCGAAGACAATTATGTAAAACGATTATTTTATGCATTATGTAAAACTCTTGACTTCTTGCTTCAATATTAATTTAATTATAGAGAAATTGCTCTGTGCATTGCTGTTTACACTACATAAATTGCTGAATACAATTCCCCACTCCCTATCCTGCACGTGGGTGTCGTAAAAGGGACTAAGAGATATCATTGTCATTATTTCGGCTCATATTTGTCCCTGGGCTCAAGCCTCCTCCACAATATAAGGGAAATTGACCTTACCCATGCAGGTCCGACAGGTACAGTATATAATATGTTATATGCATATTATATCCTTTAGTCGTCTACCTCTCCATCCATCCATCAGCCTACAGACGTCCCACTGCTGGAACCTTATTTCCCCAACGGTTGTCGGTTCGACGAGCGTTGTGGCCTGCCCATTGCCATTTCAACGTGCTAATTCTAGACGAATTTATCCCTCTACTAAGGGATATTATATGCACATAATATTTATGCAGGAGAAGGAAAAAAATTTAATTTATATCAACAGCATTATTGCCGTATATCTTTATAAATCTCACGGAAATCCCGTTATGGAGAGAATTTCACTTAAGGAAAAGCTTACGTGAGTGTCATTGAAGCGGCTCAAACGATCTAAAAACATATTATGCTTCACGAAGATAGACACTACGAGTTATTTATTATACATTGTAATAAGAGATGCTCTGTTTCGACCACAGTTTTCTATTTTATTAAAGATGTAATAGCATTCGACTTTTAGTGCATTTTCCTCGTTATTTGAGGTATTTAAAGTCTCTTTTGTGTTTATGAACTATGGTCCCAGCTCACCTTTGTCTGAAGCCACCCAAGGCGAGGTCACGGGTGGACGGATCGGGGATTAGTCAGCCACCCGCAGAGAGACCGACTTTGTAAGGACCCGGCGATACTGTTCTATTGCCAGAGCATCAAAGGGAACGGTACCCGAAACGGTAATCCGCCGGGTCGGCCACGGATGTTGAAGAATCGGTACCAGTGGTGATGGAGAACGAACACTGTAGGTTATGGGGCCGTACACCACCCATCTGTCGCTCTGGGCAGATTGGGAAGGTGTGTCAAGACTATAGCCTACCATAAAAAAAGGCAAACCCCGGCACTACATGTCGCGATTCATGAAGTCCGTTACTTACCCATAAATTAGGACGTAACAATATAATGTCTATATTCTTACGATATACTAGAAAATCTATATATTAATTTAACAAAATCTTTTAACAAATACAAAATTAATTTGACGCCAATGATTTTGAACGACGCACTTTCTAATTACTTTCCACTAAAAGATGTCAAAACGTCTCAAAATTCCAATTAAAATCTTGTTTTCATATGTTTAATGTCATTATATCAGCTAGACCGATCCAACCAAAGATATTAATATATGTAACGGTATATTCAACGTGATTTTTATCAGAGAAATTTATTTTGGAAATTTTGTACACATATTATGGCTCGGAGTTGTGTGAATAAAGTGTTGGAGATATTTCAGGAACATGGCTTGTGGCATCTGTAGTATCTGCCTACCTCTCTGGAAATCAAGCCTGAGGGTACGTGTGTATTATGGATCCATTATAATTTTATGACCCCGATTCATTTTGGCACAAACCAATGGAGATCAAACCTGACAGACGCGAGCCGTCATAGTATTCTTCTTCAAATACTTATTCAACTATAAAAAGAAATCTGGTAGGATCTAGTCACAATGTGGAATGTTGTGGAAGGGCCGGTATCCGAAAGGGTAATTCATCGGGTCGATATTTTTTTTATGACCACATCTTTTCTGGCTGGTGTCGTAAGATTATCGTTCATCGGAATGAGTTTAAAAAAATTGTACAGTTGCGAAAGAAAGGCTTCGGTGGCCTTTAATTTCTAACTAAAATGTCAAGATCGCGTCAAATTCCGTTGCGCCAAAATTAGCTTTGAATATTTACCTCGAATACTTGCTATGCTCTTAGTATGTTCAGAGTACTTCAGAAATACATATTTATCAGTTTCTATTTAAATAACGATGAAGATTCGTGCGAAACTTTGCATCGTTATAAAATTAGTTGATTTTTCCATTGTAATTTTTTACTCCTTTTATAATTACTAAGTAATTTATTATTAAAATCATTGTAATTAGGTTTTATTACGTTTAACAACTTACAATCATCTATGTATGTATACGGTCGACTTCACCTACAAAAGAATTAAAGTCTAAATGGGTGCCAACGGTGTTCTATAGATAATATAAGCATATATATTAAAAGAACGTTCTTAGATAAATTATAACACAAATTCTTATATTGTTTAATGTTGTAAATGCTTGATTTTTATTAATATAACTTTTAAATTGGAACTTATAAATTATTTCCATACAATAAATAACTTATGGTCTATTAAACTTCAGCATTTGACTTACTTAGCTAGTTTTCAAATACTAGTTATTTTTATATATATTTTGCTAATTAACATATCATCTTCATATTATAAGCAAGTTATTGTTTGTATATTGAAAGGTGCTAAATATTTGCTACTAGCAACCCGCCCTCGCTTCAGTTTCAGTCTTGCCTGCGTAGTTGCCGTTCCCGTGGGAATGCCGGGATGAAATATAGCCTAGTTTACTCCCTGATATTATAACTTTCCATTGGTGAAAGAATTTTTGAAATCGGTCCAGCGGTTTTGAAGATTACGCGGCACAGACACAAAAATAGACAGACAAAAAAATATAAAGTGTATTTTAGGCATATGTGTAATGCAAATAACCGTGTGAGCATGAAAAAAGCCTATTATTTTGACATTACAAACAGACTCTCCAATTTTATTTATTGGTATAAGATTAAGAGCTAACCAGATCAAATGTTATTTTTCAAGTATGTATAAGTAAGTTTTATAAGTAATTGATATTGCAGTACCTATAAAAAAGATTAAAAACAAGTTTTCACGATATCTCCTCCAAAGAAACTTATTTTCCTTCGAAGAAGAAAGAATATTTGACGTTTATAATTATGCTGGCCGCTTTGACCTAATAAAACGAATTAATTGAATAAATCACTGTTTTGGAATATTTTTCTTTGTATATGCACAATTCCACCATCCGTGTGGTGACGGAGTAAGAATACAATTCACCACCCCCTATCTTACCCGTGGGTGATCGTACGAGCCGACTAAGGGATATAAAACGCATATAACATCTATGCGAGAGAAGGAAAACCCAAAATGTTCTCTTTTATTTTCGTCTTCTTTTTATTAATAGAGCAATTAAAAGGTTTTTTCCCGCATTTTCACGCACACGCACCGCGCTGGCAATACTGGCACCGACTAAATCGGTTAAGTCTGCGGCGTGTAACCAATTAAATAAAGTTGGCCAACTAAATTGTAAATGTATGCAATTTAGTTGTACGATAGTCGTCCAACTTGCAATTGTATGTGTGCGGGCTCTCTTTGTCTAGGCGCAAGAAATAATAATACACGAATAAATGCTCTCAAATTGTTCGGTAATAGACCGTGGTGTTCTGCTAGCTGAATACAAAAATTTCAATGCTTAATTCATTTAACAAAACTCCTATTACCCTGTAATTAACATCACAATATGTAAATTAATTATTAGCTAGTATTTAATTCGCGAATTTGCAATTTCAGAACATGTAACGAATTTATAAATAGCTAGATTTTTAAAAAAAATCAGATACCGTAGGGCTAATTGCGCCGAGTGAAAGGATTTCACTGTTATATAAAAAAAGAAAAAGAATACAATGCAGTTATGAGGACTGCCGACGGAAGTAAAACTTAAAACTATGAATAAATAGTTGTTATTTTTCGATATCCGAATTAGTTTTTTTAACAGCACTTTTTACATTTATCTGGTTTCGATATCCATTGACACAGATACGTGTGTGTGTGTGTGTGTGTGACATTGACATTCCTGCAAATATAGTGTTAGTCTTAACAAATCACGTGACCATGTCGATGACGACATACACGAATTTACTCCCCATCCAAACCTGTTTTCATTTCGAAAAGAGTTAGAATTCGTACTTTCTCTCTCTCTCTCTCTCTCTCTCAATCGCTCTGACTTATACACGTAAAATGTTTGCTATTCTTGCCGTCAATATGTACAGTTTAAGTCACGGTAGCACGAGTAACGCCCGTTACCGGCTATTTAGCCGTTTATTTGATGTCAATACCGATATCGACGAACACTTTTCGTAGCATACGATATGAACGCGAAACAAAACCACACTCTTGTTTTACACGTCAGGAATCACGAAAGAGAGAGATGCCATAATTATTATAACACAACACCACCACTAAACTTGACTTTATAAACATAATTAACGACCACAAATTACATCTAGACTCCGAACAACTCTTTATGGATCGCTTGTTGCGAACCCGCGCTAGGTTAGCATCTTAACCACTACGCCAATTATGCAATCAATCTACGTAAGAAAAGGCAAACTAGATGTAAAACTCTATACCAACATGTCTAATCAGCGTGATATAGTAGGTCAAATTTCCCTCCTATTGTGGAGGAGGCTCAAGCCCAGCGTTGGCCGTTGGGATGTACATAAACTGAGATGGTAATGATGATAAATTAAATTATACATTTTCTGTGTGGACGGTAAACATATACGGTGTACAAAACAGCGGCGACTAATGGTCGATGACCTATCAGCTGATATTAAGGCAAAGTTGGTCTTGCTTATGCAAACGTAATCACTGATTTATTCAATTTCTAATAAACATTTAACAAAGTACGAATATGTTGCATATTAAGTATCACTGACTTTATACATTTCAATCAGATATACACAAAAATTGTAAAATTGATAAATTTTCATGTTTCCAATTAATTAATGAATCGATGAATCGAAAAAAAATTGAAGTAAATATACTTCAATTTTTTTTCGTGGGTTCCTACCACAATTGCCTAACTCTTGTTTGACTAGTTGCCCCATAACCTGATACATCCTGTATAATATTCAAATCCATATATCATATCCGTATCCATATCCTCATTCACATTTACCTGCATTTGGAGTGTCCCACAATTCTTACATCCATCTATTCATTGATAACACTCATATGTCTCTTATCCGTCCTCATTCTTTCATTCCAATATAATTTCGCTTTCCTAATCTTTACTATCACTGGTGTCACTTTCGTATTTCTCCTATTATTTTCCTCTCCAGTTATTGCTGTTAAATCTACATCCCTGAATGACTTCCCTGTGATGTAGATTCACCATACCCTTGCCACATAAACATTATTGAGATTTCCCGAGAGGGTTGATGTTAGGCGGCAGAATGACTGCTGCATGCAAACCAATCGACTGCACAGCTGGCGTAGTTGTTCAGACACCGACCGACCGTGCCTGAGTCGTGGGTTCGTCGCAGGACAAAACTTTGTGTGATCCACAAATTGTTGTTCTCAGTCTGGATGTATATTATCTCCGTTAATTATATGTTTGTAAAGTCCCCCGCAATACAAGAACTATTTACATGGTGCAGAGTGTTGTTTAAAAAAATTGTCGTATTTTTACAATAGGGTCTTATTAAAGTTTATGTAAATTACATAATGTAATCTTCTACGGTACGGGAATCAATAGTCACTCATACTTGGTTGGAATACTTATTACTTAGTTTCTAGACAAAGGTAAGACGAACAATTAATGTATGTATATTAATAAACAAAAACATATCGTAATACTGACGTTGGGTGATTGCTTTTTTACATTGATTGTTTGGCATAATGAAGGCGTGGGAATAACGTCTCTTAAATATATTAAAATAGAATATTCATATTTTCCGCTTGGTCACGGAGTAAGAGTACAATTCACCCCCTCTCTTGCCCGTGGGTATCATGAAACAGTACTAGGGGATTACATGTATATATAGCATATACGTTTTCCGTGTGGTGACGGAGTAAGAATATAATTCATCACTCCCTATTTTGCCCGTGGATATCGTAAAAGACGACTATGGTATATAATTCATACATAACATTTGTGCAAGAGAAGGAAAATTCGAAATGAAACCTTATACCAACATGTCTAACCAGCATGGTATAATAGGTCAAATTCCCTCCCGTTGTGGAGGAGACCCGAGCCCAACAGTGGGACGTATGTGGGCTGCAATGATGATGATGAAAGTATCTATGCGAGAAAAGGTAAACTCGAAATAAATTCCTATATCAACACGTCTGACCAGCGTGGTAGAGGATAAGTCAATTTACTTCTTATTCTGGAGGAGGCTCAAGCCCAACTGTGGGACGTATAGGAGGCGTGATGATGATATTATAGGACAATATATTTTTAATGCTATTCTGCACCAAGTAATGTTTTATAACTCGTAAGTAATCCGAGCAAATCAATAAAGAATATTTTTGTATGAAATAAAATCAAATAATAAATTTAAAACTCGATTCGTTTTTGCATGTCATTGTAATTTGAATGGTTGA
Organism: Lymantria dispar; assembly: GCA_032191425.1. Lineage (NCBI taxonomy): Eukaryota > Metazoa > Arthropoda > Insecta > Lepidoptera > Erebidae > Lymantria > Lymantria dispar. Next base: position 7,873,302 of record CM063460.1, on the reverse strand, counting down.
ATCATTCTTGTTTTGAATAATGATTATCACTGCGCCTCGGCGCTCTGTATAATAACTTTTACGCAATACTTGTATCAAATTGCTCGGATTCAAAGATGTTTTGCTGAATAAAATTCAATGAACAAATGCGTAGAGGTTAAGATAACGACCTACCGTGCCAGTGTCATGGGTTCAAACCTATGCAGGACGACACTTTGTGTGATCCACAAATTGTTATTCTGAGTCTGGATATAATTTCTGTCTCTTATGTTTGTAAAGTCTACCGCAATACAAGGATGGTTTCTTCATTTATAAATCGAAGATATCCATAATCTCGTGATATTCAATGATATAAATTACGTATTACAATAAAATTATAGTTAATTAAAACAACATTAATTGTCAAGAAAAACATAGATAAAGAGACACGAACTATTTTTAATGAGAATCACGAATGGTAAATATCGCAGACTGTTTTGAATAATCCGTTTATAGACACGGAAGGATGAACAGTGAAATAAGACGATTGCTATGGGATTAATAGGGACATATCTGCAATCCCTAGCGCATGTAATTTTAGTATAAGTACTTATTTAGAATTACACTGTAATTTTGAGGGTTTGCTAATAAAATCTCATCATAATGCCACAATACTCTATTTTCCCATATGACCCAAGATAACGGCAACGACATCCAATAAAACAGCAATATAATGTCGGGATTTGCATCACCATCTCAGCTCATATACATCCCAGCGCTGGGCTCGAGTCTCTTTCTTATTATGGAGCAAAATTTATCTACTATTTGAATCTAGTCATACGGGTCGATATAGGATTTGTTTAGAATTTTCCCTCTATTGTGTTCTGCATGTAACATATCTGCAAATAAAAACCGGCTAAGTGCGAGTCGGAGTCACGCTCGAAGGGTTCCGTACCATTATCTATAAATGGTCGGCAGCGTCAGGAACTGGGACGCGGTCGCAGCCTTCTGCGAGGCAGTAGTCTCGCGGAAGGAGGCGGCGGATCGCCTGCGCGAGGAGCGCAGCCTCGAGGAGGCGATCCGCCGCCGGCGACTGGGGCGGCGTAGGCGCGAAAACCTGCGCCTCATGCCGCCCTAGCCGAGGCCGCGGGTGACGTGACCGGGGATTAGACCGTCACCCACCGAGAGGCCGACCGCTTGAGGAAAGACTGACGTCCTTCCCGAGGGGGGAACGTCGGTCGATGGGAGGGTACCCCAAATAGGGGGTATTCCGTTGGGCCGACCACAAGTAACCCTGCTCCGGTAGTCGGCCCAACGACGAAGGCGACGTGCATCGTGGGTGGGTTGTGGGTGTGCGTGCTTACGCCCCTCTGTCGCCCCGGTCGGAGTAATGCGAGGAGCGTACTTGCGGTCGGTGCGCTCCACCCCAAGCAAAATAAATCCATTATCTATAAAAAGGGTAAATAATCGCGTTTGTTGTATGGGAGCCCCCACCTTTAAATATCTATTTAATTTTGTTTTTAGCATTTGTCGTTATAGCGGCAACAGAAATACATAATTTGTGAAAATTTCAAATGTCTAGCTATCGCGGTTCTTGTGATACAGCCTGGAGATAGATAGACGGACGGACAGACAGCGAAGTCTTAGTAATAGGGTCCCGTTTTACCCTTTGGTTACGGAACCCTAATATCCCTTTATCATCTTTTACGACACCCCCGGGCATGTGTGTTCTTAGTCCTTATGGAAATATTTAAAAAGAATATATTTTATTCTTACAATTTAATACCTACAAGTCCGTGTGGTGACGGAGTAAGAATACAATTCACCACCCCCTATGTTACCTGTGGGTGATCGTACGAGACGACTAAGGGATATAAAACGCATATAACATCTATGCGAGAGAAGGAAAACTCGAAATAAAACCCTATACCAACACGTCTGACCAGAGTGGTATAGTAGGTCAATTACCCTTCCATTATGGAGGAGGCCCGAGCCCAACAGTGGGACGTATATGGGCTGAGATGATGATGCTGATGAATACCTACATGTTTAACCTACACTTGCAATATCATGAGTGGTATAGTTGAAGGCTTTAAATACAGATGTCGAGGTCCCTATTTACACATATCCGAGAATATGTTAAAATCGCACGTTATTAATTTTTTTTATATCCAATTTCTGTCCTAGTTACGAAGACCTTTAAGTCTATTGTCTTTAGTCATTGCATTATCATTTTATCGGTAAGTCAAGTTATCGTTCGTTAGTAAAGCAACAGCTATTATTATGCTTCTTCTCAAACTATACACGTTCAAATGTTAGGCTAGAAAAAGTCTTTCGGAAGAGAAGTAGGTCTACCGGGCCATTTATTAGCCTCGCCTACAGTCGTATATAGGTTAGGTGATCGCATTTTTTTTACATCAAATCGAGATGTTTGAATTACGGTCCCAGACTTTAGTGTCGAACGGGATACTTGTAGAAACATTCACCTGTTCACATTATGTGAAATTAAAAGTAAAAAACTTATGACATGTGAAAAGTCTTGTAAAAATAAGTAAAATATAGACTGAGAACCTAAAAATGAAAAAAAAAATTGGCTGCCTGTAAAAGCGATAATTTTACGAGATATCGTCATTAAGTTCCGTGTGGTGACGGAGTAAGAATACAAGTCACCACTCCCTATCTTGCCCGCGGATGTCGTAAAAGACGACTAAGGGATATAATATGCATATGACATCTATGCAAGCGAAGGAAAACTCGAAACAAAACCCTGTATCAACATGTCTGACCAGTATGGTATGGTAAGGTCAATTTCCTTCCCTATTGTGGAGGAGGCTCGAGCCCAATAGTGGGACGTATATGAGCTGTGATGATGAACGTCATTAAAAAATATTGCTTAATAATTGCATACTTTTATATAGAATTTAATTATTATCACAATTATCATTATTTTGTATAATGCAAAGGATTTAATTGAAAATTAAATTTTTTTCGATAAAATAACATTTATTAGCACTCGTTAATTCAAACATTTATTTACTTTTATAAATATTAGTAACCCGCCCTCACTTCGTTTCGGTTTCGGTCGCCTGCCCGCGTGGTTCTTGTGCCCGTGGGAATACCGGGATAAAATGTAGCCTATGTTACTCCCTGATATTATAGCTTTCCATTGGTGAAGGAGTTTTTGAGATCGGTTTGGTAGTTTAAGCGTGTAAGCGTAACAAATAAACAAACTTACTTTCGCATTTATAATATTAGTAAGGATACAGATTAAACTAACAATGTGCTATTAACAATTTATCTTATATCTTTAAACGAGCAATTCTTGTATATATATATATGTGTATATATATATATATATATATATATGTATATACATATATATGTATATATATATATATATAGAATATGAATTCAAATTTCGTTGTCAACGTCATGAGTAACGATAGCTCAGATGGGAAGTTGACAGTTTCTAAATTTGATTTTGTTGACATTCAAACAGCGTTGGTTCGAATCTCGGTGTTATTATTATTCTCTTTTTGTAATTTTTTATATATTTTCATTATTTATTTTTTATTAATATATGTATATCTAAATAAACTCGATAAAAATATTCCGAGCGAAGCTCGGTCAACCAGATATTTTAAAACTTATATACATTATGTGTGATGTATGCTTCACAAGCTGAACGCTAAGGCCGGTGGTGCCTCTCTATCACTTGTACCGCGTTCTCGCTTGCACGCTCGGCTCAGGCGAAACGTGACAATGAGTCATGTTTTTTCGTGCGTACAACCAACGTTCATCGATTTATAAGACGTCATCCAGTCAAACACATAATGACGTCTGTACCATTGATCATAAATGCTCTGTTTGGAAAAACGAGAGAGACAACCTGAAAAGGGTACTGTCCCGTTTAAAACGGGACGCATGGTCACGTTATATATAGGCCTCACTAAGAAGCGTTCTGCTATAATTTGCACACTTAGTAGGCAGATTAATATTTTGAGTTTTCGAGGAAAGTGCTTTGGATCATTCGCCTAGTAAGACTTTAGCCGATTTTTATGATAACCATGGAAAAGACTGATGACAATTTAAATTACAATACCATTAGACAAATGACATTTTAAATCCAAATAAGATTGAGAATATGAAAGGCTAATTAAATTATATTTTATGCTGTGTGGTGACGGCTACCAATACTACAAAACTTTTCACTACGACTAAAAATTTAACATAGGCCTGTACCATTTTTAGCTAATGCCATCTGATTGAAAATTACAATCACAAGATAGATTGACGTCAGGCAGGCGATCGGTCATAGAACTATTGCCAATAACTTGCAATAAGTACCTACTATGAAAAAAGAGGCCATCTTGAATCGATCCCTAGTAATTAGGATAAGAGCACGACATTTTTTTTTGTGGGCTATGTTAAGCGCACACGCCTTCCATTCCATCCGGGGCGACGAAAGGACGGCGCGCGGGCCCATAACCCCCCACCGTACCCACATCGCCTTCGTCGTTGGGCCGACCACCAATGCCGAGTTCCTTGTCCTCAATGGTCGGCAACTGGATAATGATAAAAGGCTATTTACATTATTAAATTCAAATACGAATGAGAACAGTAAAGGTTCTAAGGAAGAAAATATTTTTTCATATAATGCAACGATTGTTATTCATAATTTATACACAGTTGAGGTCGAGTGCTTGTGTATTAATGCACCAGTCTTATTGTTTCAACATTATTATGTTAGAAACTTAACACAGTTGAAGGTTTTGAGTAAAGTACTACAATCGTGATTTAAATATTCAACGTCTTATGTCCAATAGATTCTTTTTTTAATTATTAATATCTGGATGACAGAGCTTAGTTCGGTATTTCTTTTTTAGGTAAATGTAATAAATCCTTACTAATATTATAAATGCGAAAGTAAATTTGTTTGTTTATTTGTTTGTTTGTTACGCTTAAACCACAGAACCGATTTCAAAAATTCTTTCACCAATGGAAAGCTATAATATCAGGGAGTAACATAGGCTATATTTTATCCTGGTATTCCCACGGGAACTAGGCGGGTAAGGCTGAAACCGAAGCTAAGCGAGGGCGGGTTGTTAGTAATACTATATGTATTATTGTAAAAATTAAAATGTGATAAAAATCTATACCAATAAATAAAATTGGAGTGTCTGTTTGTAATGTCAAAATAATAGGCTTTTTTCATGCTCACACGGTTATTTGCACGACACCTATGCCTAAAATACCAATTAAAAAAATTTTGTCTGTCTGTCTGTCTGTCTGTTTGTTCCGGGTAATCTTCAAAACGGCTGGACCGATTTCAAAAATTCTTTCACCAATGGAAAGCTATAATATCAGGGCGTAAACTAGGCTATATTTTATCCCGGTATTCCCACGGGAACGAGAACTACGCGGGTAAAACGACTATAACCTATAACCGAAGCGAAGCGAGGGCGGATTGCTAGTTTATATATAAAAAAGGTAAACCAAGGACAGAATTGGGGCTGTTTGGATTAGATTGCTCGATTTTTCAACTGTTTTCCAACCTATTTCTAGTTACGATGTCAGCTTACTAAATTTCATGGAATCATCTGGTACCGTTGCCGATATACAAGAATTGCTCGTTTAAGATATTAGATTTCATTTTTGTGCTAGCATCGGATGATAATTACATCCTAACATAGGTTAGTAATGATTACAGAGACCTGTGATATAAAAACCTCAAAAACCAAAAACTTTAGTATAAGAACCTCAGCTTGGTGTATTATTGAGGTCATTATAGGCGTTCTCACGTTATTCGAATTTATTATTTATGATTATCCTCCTTCGTATGAAGGCCTTTGCTTGCTAGAAGACGTCAACAGGCTAATGAATAATCTCTATTACAATTTGAATAGGTCAAGCAATGCTGATTTGTACACAAAATGATCGATATCAACTGTTGGACTTAAGGTCCAACGAGAACACTATTCTGAACAAGAATCTATCACGTGCATTCGGGTTCTCTGCGACTTTTATAATGCCGTTAGTCTACCTGATACCTAGTAGTCACTCAAGAATCTTTCTTCTCCAACGGTGCTCGGTTCAACGAGCAATATGCCATGTCCATTACGACTTTAAGGTGCTATCTCATTCATATTCTTAAACTTAAACTTCTTAACTTAAACTTAATTTATACATATCATAAAGTAGGCTCAGTATTTATCTATCAGTTCCTTTTTTAGAGAAAAAGAATTATTAATTTGTTTTACCTTTCATTGATATTGAGTTGTTCTAGAGCACAAGCTGTTCTCGTCTACTAAAAAGAGTCCAATGAGTTAAAATGAGTTAAAAATCAAATGAATTGCGGATTAAATGTCAGTAAATTTTTATTATTGGCTTGGCGCCCAGGAGTTATAAAAATACAAATATTTATGCTGTGCATAATGCGTTAATCCTATCGAATTCAATTGCAAAATGAAGTTGATGTCATAAACTATTGTAGTGTTTGAAAAATGATTGTTTTTTTTTTTAAATTCATCTTATATACTCATCAATAAAAAATAAATTTATCATCTTTTAAATCAGATATAAATTTATGATCGTTTCCCGCATGACGTACTGTTCTTTTCGTAGACATTGACAAATGAAGTCATCAAGTAATCGCTTTATAATGCTCATACTTATAATTTTGGAGTTTCAAATACATATAGATCGAATAATCGATCACGGGCCTACTAGTATTTTATTTGAAATCGGCTGTCAGGTCAATTTAATATTTTATAATATACAATGAAATCCTAACTAATATTATAAATGTGCATATTAATTTTTCTTTTTATTCTGCAACGCAAAACACAACGTTAGAGAGATAGACAAGTCTATAGATCTCCCTTTCATCAAGGGAAAAGGTATATAAAAAACCTGACATTACCGTAAAGTATGTAAAATCTGACGTAAAATCTCCATCTGAAGCCAAACATTATCAGGTCAAACATTACATTACCTAGGAGGGTTTATGTCAGACAGGTGTCCGGTTATAAAAAAAACTATACTCTCTCGGCGTTGGTAAAGGGTTTTATGTCGAGTTTTCCTTCTCTTGCATAGATATTATCTGCACATAGTCCTTAATTGTCTTTTAAGACACCCACGGGTAAAAGAGGGGGTGGTGAAATGTATTCTTATTTCGTCAACACACTGAAAAAAAAACATAAAAAGTTTTCAGTTTTACAGATTAGCTCTGTAGAAAACTTTCATGAAATAAACAAGATGTTGATGATATTTTTCGAAACACGAAGTATAATGATTCTCGTAGCTCATAACAGCCTGTAAAGTCTTAACGAGCTCTATGAGCTCCAAGACAAATCTTCGAAAACATTTTTATGAAACTCTTAGATATTCAAGACTTGACTATTTGAGCGAACTATAATTAACAAATTATTTTATACTAGCTGACCCGGCGAACTTCGCACCGCCTTTTTCATAATTATTTTGTTTTAGTATTTATCAGTTTGGTTTTAGTATTATCCATGCGGTAACGGAGTAAGAATACAATTCACCACCCGTGAGTGTCGTAAAAGACGACTAAGGGATATACCGCCTTTTCTTATCGATTCTAAAACCTTTTTAATCTAAATCTACTTGTAGGTATGCTAAAAATGTCGAACCGACGGGACGAATGTCAAATGTTTAACAGATAAGAACAGTTTGAATGGGAAAATAAAATTTTTCTTTTTAGTATTTTACTCGCAATTTTTCCGTAATTTGTCAACATAAACCTTCCCTGGACTTCCACAAATAATACAAGACCAAAATTAGACTAAATCGGTCCAGCCGTTCTCGAGTTTTAGCGAGACTAACGAACAGCAATTCAATTTTATATATATATATAGTATGGTCGTTTCGCATATTAACAACGTTTTTTTTTTATTTATAACATGGAGATTTCCTTGCTATGATTGTCTTTAATGTTAAGGCAATCGTTAATTTGATGAAGAAGATTTAATGTTTTTTTTTTAATTTTTTGTGTACCAATATTTTGATGAGCATTTGCATTTACTCGTACTGATTTTCCTTTATGAATTAAAAGTTGATTTATGCTAACAGAAATATTACAATCTTCAGGTTATTTCTAGCTAATAATAAGTTATAAATATATAGTAATGTGATTAAATAATAATTTATGAAAACATTTATTATTATACTAGCAACCCGCCCTCGCTTGGCTTCGGTTCGAGTCGCCTTACCCGCGTAGTTCTATGGGAATATCGGGATAAAATATAGCCTATGTTACTCACTGATATTTAAGCTTTTCACTGATGAAAAAATTTTTTAAATCGGTTCGGTCGTTTAAGTGTGAAAGCGTAAAAACAAACCTACTTACTTTCGCATTTATAATGTTAGTAGGGATTATTTTAGTCAATGTGGTCCTTCCTCAACACTGCAGATGTGGCGTGTTGGTTAAGATGACCTACCTACCGTATCTGTGTCGTGGGTTCGATTCCTATGCAGAAAAATACTTTGTGCAATCCACAAATTGTTATTCTGAGTTTGGATATAATTTTTGTCCATTGGTTATATGTTTGTCCCTCGCAATACAAGACTTATTTGCTTAGTGCAGTGTTGCATTTAAAAAAATATTTATATGTATATTTTTTGTCCGCGTGGTGACGGAGTAAGAATACAATTCACCACTCCCTATCTTGCCCGTAGATGTCGTATAAGACGACTATGGGATATAATATGCACATAACATCTGTGCAAGAGAAGGAAAACTCGAAATGAAACCCAATACCAACATGTCTGACCAGCATGGTATAGTAGGTCAACCTCCCTCCCATTGTGGAGGAGGCCCAAGCCCAACAGTGGGACATATGTGGGCTGCGATGATGATGATATTTTTTTATTAATTGCATTTAAATGTACGTGAACTGGATTTTATTTAAACTTATGTTATTTTTGTACTTATACACCTCATGTTTATAATACGGTATGCCTACTTCACAAACTCTTATCTAAACAAGCATCAAGGGGCCTTATTTCCATGACTGTAGAAATTTATGTAAATCTAGGGCCATTGACATAAGTGTTTTGCTTGGAAAGTGTCATACATACTTTAATTTGATAATTGTTGTCCACTTTTACTCGACTTTGATATTATCTTTAAACAATGTTGTCTTTATGTCCCGAGGGCGAGATGATCAGAGGTCGTTCAGCCATATTTGACGGATTGAATCCGGTTGATACCTATATTTTTTATTTTTGCTTTCTTTTCTGGGAATTTCAGAGACAAAGAAAAAACACAACAGATTGTATCGTAAAAACACATGATAGAAGTGAATATTTTAAATTATATAAATTTTCTTTTTTTTTTGGGGGTGGGTTGCGGTCGGCGCGCTCCTCGTACCACTCCGTCCGGGGCGACAGAGGGGCGTAAGCACGCACCAGACCATCGCCCTGGCGATAGTCGGCACCGATGATTGCGACGAGTTCACGGCGCTGCGCTGCCCAAGCGGCGCAGGCCTCGAGCGTATGCTGCGCTGTGTCCTCGTCGCAATCGCAGTGGTGGCAGGACGGTGTACTCTCCCTCCCAACGACCTTGTACAGGTACTTGGCTAAGCACTCATGCCCCATCAACACCTGCACTAGTCGGAAGGAGAGCACTCCGTGCCGCCTTTCCAACCACTGCATCAGCACCGGCCGGAAGGCCTCCACGATTCGCAGCCCGAACCGAGGCCCAACGGGCAATGACGTCTCGGCGAGCGTCGACGCGCCAGGCGGTGAGCTCCCTCAACGAGACTACACCGCCCTCTGCTCGCTCCCCCGTCACCCGCCGATATAATCCGGCGAGCATTTCCGCTTCCAGGTCCCACGGGGGAGTCCCGGCCAAAAGGCATGCTGCCTCCGTCGTCGCCACCGTGTGGTATCCGCGTATGGCCCTGACCGCCATGGCCCTCTGTAGTCGCCACAGAAGAGCCCTGAGTCGGACGGTCATGGACCGCGCCCACACCGATGCGCCGTACAGGGCCATCGACCGGATGATCCCCGCGTACAGCCGTTGGCACGTAGCACTCGGTCCGCCCACGTTCGGCATAAGCCACGATAGGGCGGACGCCGCCGCGCCGACAAGTCGTGGAGCGAGCCTGCGGAAATGCTCCCGGAACCACCATTGCCCGTCGAGCACCAGGCCCAAATACCTCATATGAGCCCGGATGCTGATCTCAACCGAGTGGACGGTGATCGAGAAGCCGATGGGAGGGCTCATACGGGGCCCTTGGAACAAGAAGGCCTCCGTCTTGTCCAGGGCGACCCTCTACCCCAGCGCCTCGATCCGCCTGACGATCTCTTCGGTGCCTAGAGTCGCCAGGTTTGCCGCCTCTTCTAGCGTCCCACCGCGGGCTGTGACGAGCGTGTCGTCAGCGTAACAAACCACTCCCAGCCCGGGCGGGAGGCTCCCCCTCGACGCCCAGTCGTAGCCGATGTTCCACAGGGTGGGTCCGAGGACCAACCCCTGTAGGACACCGCACGTTATGGGCGTTCGCACAACGTTCCCTGCTCGGTTGGTGCAGAGGACGCTATGCCCCTCCAAATAAAAATTACATACATGGAAAAATTTTAATCATTTACTTCTAAATACGCTTAAGTCCGCGATATAGTCGTCTAAGTTCTTTTTGTCTCGAACATTTCACTGTCTAAAAGTGTGTAAGAAATACGCATAAATACATCCTATAACAGTCGCAATTCCTTTTCTCACGAACTTCTCACTAAGTATTAATGGATCAAAATTTCCAAACCCTTCTATTAAAATGTAATAGAAGACTAAGGGATTATAATATGCAGATAAATCTATGCAAGAGGCGGCAAACTCGACATAAAACCCTATGCCAACCCGTCTGACCACCGCGGTATGGTAGGTTAATTGTCCTCCCATTTTGGAGGAAGCTGTAATGTTGATGATAATACATATTTTATATTGTCTTAATTTTGTTTTTAATATACAGACGTTTAACAATATTCTTTTGGCATTCATTTACGTACGGAAATACCAAGTATTAATTGCATTGCATTAAATGCAATTGAAGGTACAAAAAGAAAATGAATGCATACATAAAACTGAGGTACTATTTTGATTCGCTTATTAAAGCTATTAATGATAATTCTTAACATTATCATCTGGTAATTAATTATTGTAGTTGGTTAATAACCCTTCCATTATGGAGGAAGTTCTAGTTCAGCAGGGGGATGTATATGAGCTGAGGTAATAATGATGAATGACAATTTATTGACGTAAAGCGAACGCAAAGCTAATATGAGACCCTTTTTTTCTTCAAAGGCATTTTGTACTGCCTCTCGGGTATTGAATTTCTTTCCCGCCAAAAAGTTATCCAAATTTTGGAAAAAGAAGTAGTCTGTAGGCGCAAGGTCTGGTGAGTATGGCGGATGACGGAGAGCTTCCAATCCCAGTTCTTGCAACTTGGAGACCGTCTGCTGTGCAGTATGAGGTCGCGCATTGTCGTGCAGGAGCAGCGGAGACGAGCGATTGACCAATGCTGGTTGGAGATGTGCCAGCTTCTCCATCATTGTGTTCAGTTCTTCACAGTACACATCTGCAGTAATGCTCGCCCCGTTTGGTAAGAAGCTGTGATGAATCACACCGGCGCTAGACCACCAAACAGTGACCATCAATTTTCTAGGGGTAAGTTTTCGTTCACGGCATTGTTTAGGTGCTGAACCAGGATCCAACCAACTTGCTGAGCGCTTGCGGTTATCAAACAGGATCCATTTTTCATCGCAAGTGATAATGCGTTTCAAAATTCCTTCATTTGTGTGTCTGTTGAGCAATGCAAGGCATGTCTCGACGCGTACTTCGCGCTGGCAATCATTGAGTTCGAGGGGCACCCATCTGTCAAGCTTTTTTACCTTGTCAATTTGACACAAATGGACCAATATTGTTTTGACGCTAACGTCGAAAGCTGCTGCTAATTCAGCCGTAGATTGTGTATCATCGCTTTCACAATCGCCTTTAATTCGTCATTGTCGACCAAAGTCTTCGGACGACCGCGAGGTTCATTTTTCAGGTCGAAATTTCCAGAACGGAAGCGAGCAAACCAATAACAGGCGGTGCGTTGGTTTGTAGTGTTAGCTCCATAAACGTCGTTGATGTTGCGTGCCACTTGTGCCGCGTTGCTGCCACGACGATACTCATATTCCATAATTACTCGAATTTTTAACGTATCCACGATGACGAAAAAGATTGAAATGCGATGAAAACGTAACACTAATCAATAAACAAATGACTACTTTTGGAAAATGAATTCCATATTTTAAAATAAAATTAATTTGAAATTAGAATTCTTAGCCAAACAAAAATTATTTTGGATTTGAAATGGCCAGTACTGCAGAACGGCAATTACATAGGTAAAGAGCGGTATATTGACTCATCACCATATCTCTGGAACCATAAGGCGTACAGACTTGAAATTTGGCACAAATATTCCTTTCGTCGAGTAGAGGTCAGCTAAGAATGGATTTTACGAAATTCCACCTGCAAGGGGTGTTGCGGGGGCGTTAACAATAATATACATATAAAGGAACAGGGTGAGCCGAAGCTACTGAAGCTAGAAAAATAAAATTTGGACCGTAGTTTTATTTCGTGACGTAGACACCCACTAAGAAAAGATTTTTTGAAATTCCACCCCTAAGGGGGTGAAACGCAACGGTAAAATTTGTATGGAAAGAAAAAAAATCTTTAGCTACTGTCTTCAAATTAAGCACAAATACTCTTTAATAAAAATAAATAAACACGTATTTCAGCGTTTGTCCATTTTCATCCTCTAAGGGTGTAAAATAGGTAGAAAGATGTCAGTTTACTGACTTATCACAGAGCCGAAAGTACTGAAGCCAGAAACATGAAATTTTGATATTAGTTTCTTTGCGTGACGTAGAAACTCACTAAGAAAGGGTTCTTTTGAAATTCAACCCCTAGGGGGTAAATCGCAGTAACAAAGTTTGTATAAGGAGAAAAAAAATCTACATCAATATTCTTCAAATTCTCCAAAAATACTCTTTAGTAAAAATAAGTAAAGACGTGTTTCAGCATTTTTTAATTTTCACACTCTAAGGGTGTAATCTACACTAATATTATAAAGAAGAAACGTTCCTTTCGAATACACTCAAAAACTCCTGGACGAATTTCGATAATTCTTTCACCATTAGAATGTTACAGTATCCCTGAGTAACATATGCTATATTTTATCCCAGTATACCCACGAGAACGAGAACTACGCGAGTAAGGCGATTGAAACCGAAGCGAAGCGAGGGCGGGTTGCTAGTATAAAGATAAAAATATTTTTTGTTTTTTTATTTATTAATCTTCATGCAACAATGCAATCTAATCTATCCAAATCATATGTGTATGCAAAATATTCTAAATTAATTACATCCTGTGTTCATTACCGTTCCCTACTGACCTAGGATGCGCAGTGGAAGGGAACACCAGGCCAGTGAGGGATACCAAATGGGTAATAACATTGGCTTGCGATTACGCAAGGCTATTTTAAGTTCTCCTAAATGATAGTACAAGAACAGATTTTAACACTTACGAGTAGATACCGCGGAGGTAGCTATAACGTAACCTAACTCAGCGTTCGGTCTGGCCAGACAAATAGAAACTAACTGAGGGGTTACTTAGCTTGTATCCAAAAGCGCGGTGATGACAACGGCCTCGTACACTTCAAGGACCCAGGCTTGCTACTCGTACACACAATTTAATGTTCACAAATATATACTTAACTCTAATTAACTCGCGTACATAAGCGGTACACAAAACAAAGGGTGGCGCGCAATATTACAAATACCACGATTTCACGGCTTTAGTCCACAAAAGACATAGCAATTACAAAATATGTGCGTACGCGACCGTTACTTCCAACGCAAGTCGATCCGCGAACAAACCGAAAGTGAAAGTGAAAGTAACCAAAAGGGCGGAAACAAAACGACCCCGGGGCCGGCCGACGCGCCGGCCCCGTGCCATCCGCGCACCAAAGTGAAAGTGAAAGTGGCGGCCGGCTCCGAGCCAACCGCGAACCACAAAAAACAGAACTACCCTACATGGATTTAATTATTAAACTAATATAAAAATGTTTGGTACCGAACATCTACCCGCCTCGGACAGGTCTACCTGGCCGCTAATCAATTGGTAAACGGGACAATGTTGCTACCGCTCTCTTCAGTACCGAACCGTCCACCTGAACCTCAGCAAAACGAGGCACATTATCTGCGCCATATACTAAATTTAAAATTCGGCCGCGACGCCAGCACAGTGGCGGCAAATTGGTATCTTTTATCAAAACGAGGTCACCAACTCGAGGTGGATTAGTCTTGTCAGTCCACTTAACGCGCTGCTGGAGAACATGAAGATATTCTAAGCTCCAACGCTTCCAAAAGCTTTGAGTAAGCTGTTGGACCAACTCAAACCGCGAGAGACGACTTGGTCTCACATCAACAAAGGGGTACTCAGGCAAAGCATTAAGTGGCTGACCAATCAAAAAATGACCCGGTGTGAGAACCTCCAAGTCACTCGGGTCTGAAGAGATCGGACACAACGGTCGCGAGTTCATTACGGCCTCTATCTTACAAAACACAGTTGCGAGTTCTTCAAATGTGAGTACAGACTCACCAATAACTCGTCGCAAATGTGCTTTAGCAACCTTAACTGCGGCTTCGAAAATACCACCCCAATGTGGGCATGCTGCCGGACTAAATTTCCAGGTTATACTACGACTGGTTAGTTTATTACCAATATTTGTGTGATTGCTGGCTAAAAAATCATGTACATCTTTCAAATAATTATTGGTTCCCTTAAAATTTGTGCCACAGTCCGAACGTATCAAAGAAGGCAGTCCTCTCCTTGAAACAAATCTATCAAGTGTCGCAACAAATGCCTCGGTGGAGAGGGATGACACTAATTCAAGGTGCGCCGCTTTAGTTGACAGACATACGAAGACACACAAATAGGCCTTGACTGTTTTACTGTTTCGTAGAGTTGAAGTCTTAACCAAAAAAGGACCTGCAAAGTCGGTGCCTACACCGGCGAACGGCCTCGATTCTCTGACACGATCAGAAGGGAGGTCACCCATCAAAGGTTGCATGGTACTAGCCTTCAGCCTGTAACAAGGCATGCAACGAAATACCACACTGCGAATCGTTCTTCGAGCAGACAAAATCCAAAATTCTCGCTGCAATATGGCTAATAAGGCGTTACAGCCAGCGTGAGAATTTCTAATGTGACGGTCCGTCACCAACAATTGCACAAAATGACCTTGCTTGGGTAACAATATAGGGTGCCGACTACCGTAGGGTAGACTAGAGTTTCTGAGGCGACCTCCAACACGTAAGACACCCGTGTTGTCCAAAAAGGGGCTCAACATACGCAAGGTTCCTGTTAGTTTAGCCTTACCAGCTTTCAAAATTTCAATCTCCCTTTCAAAATATGTATCCTGTACCACACGTATCCAATGGCAAAAAGCCTCCTGTCGTTCTTGTGGTGATAGAAAAGCCTCTAATTTTTTGTTCCGTAAGTGCTTACAGTTGTAATAGAAGCGCTTAATCCAAGCTGTTACACTTACTAATTTATCGAGGGAGCTATACCGATTCAATAAGACATTTGGATCGAATACGCAAGCACGCCTCTCAACAGCGAGCAGTCGCAATCCAGGCAACGGACCTACGTCCAAAACCGGCGTCAGTGGCCATTCAGACTCTGAGCGTAATAACCATTCCGGTCCCCACCAAAGGGAGTGCGTTACCAAGGCGGGGGATGTACAACCCCGAGATGCACAATCAGCTGGGTTAAGCTCACCAGGCACATGCCTCCAAATCAAGGGAGTCTCAGATTTCTGAATTTGGGAGACTCGGTTCGCTACAAATACCTCTAAGGTGTGAACTGAAGCCTTTAACCAGCACAAAACAATTTGGCTGTCAGTCCACGCGTAAGTGGTGCTAATGTTCACAGTATGACGCAACAAATTCGACACGTGATTAAGAAGACGCACAAGCAGAGTAGCCCCTGCCAATTCAAGTTTAGGGATTGTCAAAGCAGTCCGTAGGGGTGCCACCTTGCTCTTCGCCATGACCAGTGAGATCTTCACTTGGCTGTCAGAACCCACCGTACGCAAATATACACAAGTGGCGTAACCCCGTTCAGAGGCGTCCGAGAAACCATGCAGAGTTGCCTGGTACTTTCCTGGAGGAAGCATAGAACGAGGGATCGATACCTCATTGATCGCAGGAAGTGAGGATACAAATTTGGTCCAGTCTTCCATCAAAGCTCCCCGAAGAGGTTCGTCCCAGCCTAGTCCTGCCATCCAAAGCCTTTGTAAAAAGCATTTAGCCCAAAATATGACGGGACATATCCAACCATTTGGATCAAATGTTCTTGCAACCGTGGAAAGCACCAAACGCTTAGTCCAAATGCGCGGCAACTCTAAGTCAACATTGTAAGTGAATATGTCTGGGGCTGGTTTATACTGAATGCCGAGAACAGTCATCATAGCCGGGTTCTCGATATTCTCGAACAAATGCGGATCTTGCTGATGTTCATCCGGAAGTCCCTTCAAAAGCGCAGGTGAGTTGGATATCCACTTCCGTAACTCATAGCCCGCGGTGGCTAAGATGCCTATCAATTCATCCCGTAGAAGGATGGCCTCTTTCTCAGAGGGTCCACCAGTACAAATGTCATCGACATACAAATCCTCTTTCAAAATCGCGGCTGCGCGAGGAAACTTTAAGCGCTCCAGGTCCGCGAGCTCCCACAGAGACCGTATAGCCAAATAGGGGCTTGACTTTAACCCGTACGTGTTTGTATTGAGCTCATAAACAACCATGGGATCCTGGGGGCTTTCACGCCATAGAATCAACTGATACCGACGGTCATCCGGGTGAATAATCGTCTGTCTGAACATCATCCTTATGTCAGCCACAAATACAACCTGATGTCGACGAAACCGAGTGATGACGTCACAGAGATCCTTGATCAATTTAGGACCAGCATACAAACAATTGTTCAACGATACACGCGTTGAAGTTTGCGCAGAACCATCGAATACTGTACGCAATTTGCCATTTGATGCCTTAATTACAGCATGATGCGGTAGAAAGAAGTGATCCACTGTTTGCCAATCTAATTTCGACACAGACATGTGTCCCAACTCCTCATATTCACGCATAAAATCAATGTATTTCTCCTTTAGGAGAGCATCTCGAGCCATTCGGCGCTCCATAGCCAATAGTCGTTTCTCAGCAGCAGGCCGCGAGGTGCCAAGTGGTGGCCGTACGGCGAGAAACGGCAATCGAGTCATAATCTGACCAGTACGTAGGCGACTCGTATTGTTTTGGTAAAACAATTCGCACTCCTCATGCTCCGGATCAGTGCGCGGAGCCTGTGGTGGTTCTTCCACTTCCCAAAACCTCTGAACCGCATCAGAGAGAGCAGAGCCTACCATCAAGCCAATGTCAAGACGGGTATCCGTGAGGACCGGTCCCATCAGTGCAGAGCCAAATATGGTCGGGATGGCTACCATGCCTCCTGGTTGCATGACCTGAATGCTACCCAAGAATATGTTTCCCAGAACATCGGCGCCTAGCAACAAATCGACCGATCCAGGTATACCAAATTTGGGGTCTGCCAAGTTCAAACCCGACGCTAAACCAATAGCATACGGAGACAACTGCTTCTCCGGATGGGTGCCCAAAATATTGTTCATAACAATGGCTGAACACTCAAACAATGGGCTTGACGAGTTTATAGGAGAGAACGCACATAATACTTGGCCTTCAACATTGGCCACAACTGCGTTGCCAACACCTCTAGTGACATGAGGAAAATCACGCATACTTAGGCGTACCTGCCCCACCAACCAAGAAGACGCTATACACCCCTGAGAGCCTGTGTCCAGAATTGCCCGGACCACAACAGAGGCACCTGTCCGTCCCCAGACCCTTACAGAGGCAGTGGGTAGGAGTACGGTTTCAAACGGGGGTGGTGCATGACGGGGGGAGGCGCCGTGTTCCTAATGTCGTCTAGGCAGCGGGTGATTCTCATGTTCACGGGGAGCGTCATCAAAGGTAGGTACCCGCCCGTGACGATACGGGCGCGAATCGTGGTTATCACTCTTGCCACGGGCTTCCGATGACGGCGAGCATTGACCTTGTGGGCGCCTCGCTGCGGCAGAATCTACGACGCGCGGGGGTGAGCGACTAGGTCTCGGACTGCGGTTTTCATACCGGTGCCTTCGCTCATAACTACCCGTAGGTGAGCCTTGACGTTCATGTTCACGACCAATCCCATTATTATTCGCACAAAGAAGTTTCAAATGCTGGCCTCCGCAGTATGTACATGGGCGAGGATTAGGGCAATCGCGCTGGAAATGGTTTCCCAAGCAAGAAAAGCACCAACCTCGAGCCTTAGCCAAACGCCTACGCGAGGCCACGTGCAGCGCAGTAAAATCTGAGCAACTGGCAACTTTATGACTCGGGGACTTGCAATAGGTGCACTCAGGTCGCGACTGTACAGCAGCAAAACGTGGTGGGTGACGAACCTCTGGCCTTCTAAAGGCGTGATTGCGGGTCGGAGCCGATGACCGCGGCAACTGTTGACCAAATGACCTGTCAACGACCGTCATGTCTACCATCCTACACTCGTCTTCCAAAAACTTCTTAAGGTCATCAAAAGCAGGCAAGTGAGTTGCATCATCACCTCCATATTTTTGCTCGAAACGAGCCCTAAGTTCCGCAGGAAGCTTTTTCAAAACAATATGCACCAGCATATATGACCAAGTGCTCACCGGAAGGTCTAACCTTTCCAGTGCGTTGATCGCAATCATCAATGGGTTCAATAAGTCGGACCTTAAAGCCGAGACCCTAGATACCACTGGCAGACCCAAGAGCTGACCAATGTGTGTATCTGCCAGGCAACGCTTATTTTGGTAACGCTTTATGAGAAGGTTACGTGCCACTAGGTAGTTTCCATCATTGATCTCCAGGTGCTGAACTAAACCTCTCGCCTCACCTTCCAACACGGAGAACAGGTAGGCCAATTTTTGAGCGGAACCTAAGTCAGAACGCGCGTGGACTAAGCTCTCAAACAAGTTTATGAAACCTAGCCATTGGTCCAAACGACCATCAAAACGCGGCAGGTCCAAAGTGGGCAGTTTACTCAATAAGCCCGACGTAGAAGGTTTCACATCCCTAGACGCGGGAGACTCACCCCTTTTCGGCGCGGAAATTTCCCTAGCACGCTGTGAGATTCGATCTGCATAATCCATGATCTGGTCATAATCCGCGTGTACCAAGTCACGATACGTTTGTGGGTAATCTTCATCAGAAATATCTAAAATTTTTGTGTTGAAGTTACGGTACACATCATCAACAAATTGTAAGCGCGTATCCAATTTGCTGTACCTATCCAGGAGAGACTCATTTCGATCAGACCTATCAACCAAGGCGGTTGCAGTCGAGAACCATCTCAACTCAGAGCGCAGCTTACCTGCCGAGTCCTTAGCGCTAGCAAAAGCAGCCATAATAATCGAATAAAATAATTAAATTCCAACAACAAAAAAAAATATATATATAATCAACTAAATAAATCAACCAATTGAAACAACAATCAAAAAATACAAATTACAAAATTGAACAACAATTAAATTATTGCGCAAAGGGAAACGTTAATATTTGTCTGTATAAGTACCATAAACAAAACGCAAAATAATATTAAACTAATTGTCTATACAGTTCAATTCATTCGTTCATTCAATCACGAGACTGCACTACTCTGTGGCACAATGTACTACGCAAATTATTTTATTACTCTGTGGCACATTAAGTAAACAATGATATTCAAAATTTCAAATGTTGCAGTGAACTTATTTATATGATATTTTTAATAACTAATAACAATAAGTACACAAATGATCAATCACACAAATATTTAATGTGTATCTTTATACACCAGACTATTTATTAAACTGGGCCGTAATACGTAAAATTCAAGTAATTATATATATCGATTTATTTTTCAACACGGGCACTTGTAGATGTCAATACCAAACAAAACTACTAGATTCACTAGAACCACGCTCTGCTACCAGAAAGTATGTTCATTACCGTTCCCTACTGACCTAGGATGCGCAGTGGAAGGGAACACCAGGCCAGTGAGGGATACCAAATGGGTAATAACATTGGCTTGCGATTACGCAAGGCTATTTTAAGTTCTCCTAAATGATAGTACAAGAACAGATTTTAACACTTACGAGTAGATACCGCGGAGGTAGCTATAACGTAACCTAACTCAGCGTTCGGTCTGGCCAGACAAATAGAAACTAACTGAGGGGTTACTTAGCTTGTATCCAAAAGCGCGGTGATGACAACGGCCTCGTACACTTCAAGGACCCAGGCTTGCTACTCGTACACACAATTTAATGTTCACAAATATATACTTAACTCTAATTAACTCGCGTACATAAGCGGTACACAAAACAAAGGGTGGCGCGCAATATTACAAATACCACGATTTCACGGCTTTAGTCCACAAAAGACATAGCAATTACAAAATATGTGCGTACGCGACCGTTACTTCCAACGCAAGTCGATCCGCGAACAAACCGAAAGTGAAAGTGAAAGTAACCAAAAGGGCGGAAACAAAACGACCCCGGGGCCGGCCGACGCGCCGGCCCCGTGCCATCCGCGCACCAAAGTGAAAGTGAAAGTGGCGGCCGGCTCCGAGCCAACCGCGAACCACAAAAAACAGAACTACCCTACATGGATTTAATTATTAAACTAATATAAAAATGTTTGGTACCGAACATCCTGACATATACCAAACATACATTTACATACATACATGCACATTCAACTTCTAGTTCAGTTTTAATAATTATTTTTAAACTAGCAACCCGCCCTCGCTTCGCTTCGGTTTCAGTCGCCTTACGTAGTGCCCGTTCCCGTGGGAATCATCTCAGCCCATATACGTCGCACTGTTGGGCTCGGGCCTCCATAATGGAAGGGTAAATGACCTACTATACCACCCTGCTCAGACGTGTTGCTATAGGGTTCTATTTCGAGTTTTCCTTCTCTTGCATAGATGTTATGTGCGTTTTATATCCCTTAGTCGTCTCGTACGATCACCCACGGGTAAGATAGGGATACGGGATAGATAGGATTGCTCGTAAGCGTCATAAAAGACGACTATTTTTTAGGACTCATCCCACCACACATTCCCATAACTGTAGCTTCTGTAAGCCGGGATCCACAATGGCCTCCGTATAAAACACCGAGGTTTGACTCTCATGAAATCCTGGGAAATGCTTTTAATTGTTTTTGGGATCCAAACAACGATCAAAAATTTAATTGAAAAAGGTCAACAAATTAATTAGAAGAGAATAAAACAGGAGGAGTTGCAACGGTTTCACTTCCTATTCAAAACGAATGAAGCAAATTTGGCTAATAAGTCAATAGATAAGAGAATGTACAACTGCGTGAAGCGCAGCACTAAGGCTGTTGATTTATATTCTTACACCGTCGACACACGAAATTTTTCATTTTATTTCATATTATTGCAATAAACTACCATCGGATCTGAACGTATTAACTACTGAGGCGAATTAGCATGAAACTCGGCAGGCTTGTCTAATGATAGCTTACTTACATGGTAGTATGTCTACGTTATAAAATTTACAAGTCATAATCTACGTAATAAAACTGTTAATTGGAACGCAACTAAGTAATATTTTATTAGTGTTTAAAATGTCAAGAGTAGCTCAGTAGTCTTACATTTAGTATTAATTATAGAGAGTTGATGGATACCTATTAATTATATCCATAAAATTTATTGATTTCATTTTACAAGCGAAAAGCAATTGCAATACTTGAGACTTACGTACGACAACCAAATTATCGCTCGTATCGGCTTCACGAGAGACGTTTCGCACGCCTAAGTTCCACGTGATATACCTATATGTCTTTTCGTAGCTATAAATACGAGAAAAATTAATTTCAAAACGTGTTTCATAAAAATAGTTTATTACATTTTTTGTAATACTCACGTACACGTTAGAAATTATTATAAATTATTCATGCACGCAGTCGTAGCACGAACTCGAGGCTATAATCAGGAGATAATTAAGTAATTTCTTAAGATTTTCAAGCTATCGTCATCATCAGGATCATTTCGGCTCATTACACATCCCACTGTTGGCCTCGCGCCTCGTCCACAATAGAAGGGAAATTGACCTACTATATCACACTGGTCAAACCTTTCATAGATGTTAGATGCATAATAAATCCCTTAGATGTATTTTACGACACCCACAGGTAAAAGAGAGGGGGGGGGGGGGGCGTTCAATTGTATTCTTACTCCGTCACCACACGGAAATCGATTGTAACAGATCGAAATACGTAGATTCTTCTTCTGCTAGAACATTCATAACCATCATAATTATCAATGATAAGAGAAATAATAGCAGAATGTGCTGTTATTTCTTCCGTGTTGTGATGGAGGAAGAATACAATTCACCACTCCCTATCTTGCCCGTGGATGTCGTAAAAGACGCCTAAAGGATATAATATACACATAATATCTGTGCAAGAGAAGAAAAACTCGAAATGAAACCCTATACCTACATGTCTGACCAGCATGGTATAGTAAGGTCAATTTCCCTCCTATTGTGGAGGAGGCTCGAACCGAATAGTAGAAGGTATATGAGCTGAAATGATGATGATGGTGGTGAACTACTGCTGACCGCACGACGGCGACGGCGTCTGAAACCGAAGCGAAGCGAGGGCGGGTTGCTAGTATGAAATAAAATTATTATTACGCATTTTATCGTGTTCGTATTTATTTCTTACTTTCCCTAAATGAAAGTAAAAAAACGGAATTTATTTAAATAAATATCAAGCACGAAGTAATAATAATATAATAGGTAATTAGATAAAAAAAAAGGAATCTGTTTACTCGGTCATACCTTGGAAACATTTTTTTTAAATATTATACCTATTCGTCTTATACTTTATGATTTGAATTCGATTGCACCAGATGCCTTACTGGTTAAGATAACGCCTTATTGTGCTAAATATCGCTAGTTTGATTGCCACGCCAAAGAATATGTACTTCTTGCGATTTACAAACTGTTATTCACCAGATGCCTTAATGATTAAGATAACGCTCTGTCGTGCTAAATATACGGCGAATCGCCTGCGCGAGGAGCGCAGCCTCGATGAGGCGATCCGCCGCCGGCGACTGGGGCGGCGTAGGCGCGAATACCTGCGCCTCATGCCGCCCTAGCCGAGGCCGCGGGTGACGTGACCGGGGAATTAGTCCGTCACCCGCCGAGAGACCGACCGCGTGAGGAAAGACCGATGGGATTGGGTACCCCAAGTAGGGGGTATTCCGTCGGGCCGACCACTGATGACAAGTAACCCTGCTCCGGTGGTCGGCCCAACGACGAAGGCGACGTGCATCGTGGGTGGGTTGCGGGTGTGCGCACTTACGCCCCTGTGTCGCCCCGAATGGAGTAGTGCGAGGAGCGCACCGACCGCAGCCCATCCCCTAAAAAAAAAATCGAGCTAAATATCACCAGTTTGATTTCCACGCAGCCTGTGGGCGTCTTTAAACACGACTATATAATGTAAATATTGCATATTTGCAAGAAAAGAAAACCTTGAAACCCTATAACAATCTTACTGACTAGTGTGGAATAGTAGATCAATATCTCTCTCATCATCGAGGTAGCTCGAGTCTAGCATTAGCATTAGCATATTGGCCGAGTTTAATTTCTACAAAATTTTACTGATAAAAAATAATCACTGAAAAACATTAACATAACGATGTTGAGAATTGTGGAGAAACGGTGGGATGTAAAGTCCAAACAGTGGGATGTAAAGTGATAGCGTAGTGGTTAAGATACCTACCATGTCAGTGTCGCGGGTTCGAATCCCACGTAAAACAACACTTTGTGGCGACCACATATTGTTATTCTGAGTCTGAATGTAATTTACATATGTCCGTTAATTATGTTTGTTAAGTCCCAAGTTGCAATAGAGGGCTTATTTTATTAATGCGGTGGTTATAGAAAAAAAAGATAAAAAAAATAATTGACCTATTAATTGGTCAGAAATGTTGGTATAGATTTTTATGTCGAGTTTTCTTTCACCTGCGTAGATATTATTTGCATACCATATCCCTTAATCGTCTTTTATAGCATTCATGGGCAGGCAAAGGGGTTACACTGACAATGTATTGGAAGAAAGTATGGACAAAGTATGGAATAAATATTATCAACAATTACTTACACTTTGTTGCAAATAATTAAAGCACTAGTCATCTTAATGATACGAATCATAGATTTGTTTTTCACTGACTTTCAGATAACATTAATTCGTAATCGTCTAATAAAATTACATTGCTGACTTAATGTTCATTTAAATACGTTAACTTTATACAACGTTAATTATAACTATAAATAAATTGTGTTATAAATTTTCTAGCACCTATTACTGTTTCTACATTATCTGACTTATTTAATTATAATTGCAAAGCAATAGTTGAGCGTTAAAAAACAAAATGGTGTAAGTCATCGTTTTAATATTTTACGTTTTCCGTGTGGTGCCAACCAGAGTAAGAATACAGTTTAACACTTATTTATACACACAATTATACAATACAATACAAATACAATTCTTGTCCATGGGTCTCGTAAAAAATACCCAATGCATTATAATATGCAGATAACATATTACTTATATGTTATCGGAAATTACCTAAATTTTGACACACATTTTGGTACAAATTTATTACCTGTACAAAAAGAAAATGATATGAAAAAAATATATTGTTTATGGTTAGTAATTATTAAACATTAAATTGTTCTGATTATTATGACAATTTATTAATTTAAGCCTAACAAATATAATTGAAGATATAGTTTAAAAAATCCCGAAACAAGTTTTTTGTGTATTATGCTGTAAAAATTTTTGTCGAATCCTTACATCCGTTTATATTCGTTTACCGTATAACGGCTTCTTGTATTTGCTAACTCTTGTACGACATTAGACTATTCAAAATGAATAAATCAATATGAATTTCGAACCAGTACGCAGTTATACAGAGCGCCGAATTTCTATATTTGTGGAGAGAAATTTCATAAGCTTTCTTATTTTAACGAATTCGGTGTGTTATTCAAATCAAACATTTCATCTAGTGTACATAAATATAGATGGTTAAGTACCAGTAATATAGTAAGATAGTTAAGTGTACACCTACATATGGTGTAACGCTTAAGAGATCGACCTACCGTGCTGTGTCGCAGGTTTGATTCCACCGGATATGATCTAGAACTTGGTTGTTGCTGGGTGTAATATGTATCTATTAATAATATATTTTTAAATCTTCGGCTGTTTAAAGATTATAGTTATTTGTTTTTTTTATTTTTGTGTGTTATTTAAAAGAAATGTAAATGATCAATTATAAAAGTTGTATTTATTGAAGTATCTTTTTTTATGGGAGGGTATTAAAATTCTATTCTGCAATCTTGTTCGTGATTGGTAAAGATTGTGGCGGGTAGAATGGGAGCAGTGTTTGTAACTCCTTACTAATATTATAAATGCGAAAGTAAGTTTGTTACGCTTTCACGCTTAAACTACCAAACTGATTTCAAAAATTCTTTCACCAATGGAAAGCTATAATATCAGGCAGTAACATAGGCTATATTTTATCCTGATATTCCTACGGGAACGGGAACTACGCGGGTAAGGTTAATAAAAATGTAAATTATCAATTATAAAAGCTGTATTTATTGAAGTATCTTTTTTATGAGAGGGTATTAAAATTCTATTCTGCAACCTTGTTCGTGATTGGTAAAGATTGTGGCGAATAGAATGAGAGTAGTGTCTACATTGCCTTCGGGTATCGGAGATCACTGAGACATATACGCTCTTCTCGCTTTCATAATATTTTTTTGTAAATCCTTACTAATATTATAAATGCAAAAGTAAGTTTGTTTGTTACGCTTTCACGCTTAAACCACCAAACTGATTTCAAAAATTCTTTCACCAATGGAAAGCTATAATATCAGGCAGTAACATAAGCTATATTTTATCCCGATATTACTACGGGAACGGGAACTACGCGGGTAAGGTGATTGAAACCAAAGCGAAGCGAAGGCGGGTTGCTAGTAAATGATAAAAACAATTTTATTAAGTGGAATCAATATTTTCCAATTTCTTCTGTTTACCTTTTCTAATTAACACGTTGAACGCCAATAGGGGTCACAGTACTAGATAAGTATGGTCCAACAAGTGTTCGGCCTTCAACGTGTTAACTTTATTACAGGTGTGAGTCCCGCAATTAGAATTCGCTGGACTGCCTGAGAGTCACGACAATTGTAGACCCCGGCTTCCAGGAGTTACAATAGTGAGAATGTGTGGTGAGATTAGTGTCAAAAACATAACATATGCCATTTAAAAATCTCAGTAATTTAAAAATAGGAATATGTCATCGTTGTGACATTCACAATTTGATCGTCATACGGCAGGCCACATTGGCCCAATTGGTAGGACGGTCAAACGTATTTCTTATAGGTGTGGGATCGAGTCTCGCATATAATTTTTCTCTTGGAAACAAGTTTTTTAAATAACTAAGCATGTTAAACGTCAAATCTCAGTGATCGATGAATAATTAAACTGTTTCCCTGTAACACAATAGTTTTACTTCTATCGTGTAACTTTACTATACAGTTGTATTTAAAACATTTAATTATTTCCTTTCTTTTTTTTGGGGTGGGCTATGGTTAGCGCACCCTCCACCCGGCTCCATCCGGGGCGACAGAGGGGCGGCGCGCGACCCCGTAACCCACCCAGGTAGCATATGGCCTTCGTCGTTGGGCCAACCACCGGTGCAGAGTTCCTCGACTTCAGTGGTCAAATTATTTCCTTTGGAAATTACTGACAGTGAACTTGTTTAATTTACGATTATATTATGATACCAACTGAATCTGGAGAAGTTTTAAATAAAACTACGGATTTTATCGCGTTTGTATTTGATTTTTGATTACCCGACGTCATAAATTTTCTGCAGTAACGATGACTTGTTGGACGTGAGACATCTTAGTCCACCCGTGACCATGAACGCTGTAAAGTGTTCGAAACGTCGGGTAATCAAAAATCAAATACAAACGCGATAAAATCCGTAAAGTAGTTTTATTTAAAATGTATAATACTCGCGTAAACATCTGGAGAAGTTGTTCTGTAAAAAATTAAAAAAAATTAGGTCCTTTAAATCGATCGCAGTGCCACCTACTGGGTCTAAATTTTATAGTATTAATTAATTTTGGTATTATTGCCTTTCAAATGATACCGGTTTGAGTCGCATGTATTTTTTCAAAATCTATAAACGACATAGAAAATTTCTCTCTTGTATTTACAAGAGCAGGAAAACTCGAATTAAAACCCTATACTAATCCGTCTGACCAAACCCTTCAATTTCGCTCCCATAGTGGAGGAGGTTCGAATCTAGCAGTGACCTTCTATACCACTCTCGTACGTATTGACATAGGGCTTGTCGAGTTTTCCTTCTCTTGCATAGAACATTTATCTAACGTCTGCTTAATGCATCCCTTAGTTGTCTTTTACGATATCCAAAGGCAAAATAGAGAGTGGTGAATTATATTTTTACTCCGTCACCATACGGAGAAGTTATTCTAACTAATATTATAAATTTGAATGTGAGTTTGATTGTTTATTTGTTACACATTCACGTCTAAACAAAACAACCGATTTTAAAAATTTTATAGGTAACATAGGCTACATTTATCCCCGAATTCCTATTGAAACGGAATCAACACTGCTAAAACCGTGGGCATTTGCTATTAATAAAAAAATAATTAAACGAATGGTTGAAAATCTTTTTAACAATTTTCTTTTGCATAAAATTTATGATAAGACTTCATTTTATTTAATTATGTTAAAAGATGTATGCATAGGTGCATGCTAAGATCCGAGCTATGATTTTTTTTCTGTAGAAAGCAAATTATAACCGTAATGAAAATTAAGAGCCTACATTAATTCATTTATTTTTTTAAGAAATTACATGTATATCTATACCAATAAATAAAATTGGAGTGTCTGTTTGTAATGTCAAAATAATAGGCTTTTTTCATGCTCACACGGTTGTTTGCACGACACCTATGCCTAAAATAGCAATTAATAAATTTTTGTCTGTCTGTCTGTCTGTTTGTTCCGGGTAATCTTCAAAACGGCTGGATCGATTTCAAAAATTCTTTCACCAATGGAAAGCTATAATATCAGGGCGTAAACTAGGCTATATTTTATCCCGGTATTCCCACGGGAACGGGAACTACGCGGGTAAAACGACTATAACCTATAACCGAAGCGAAGCGAGGGCGGATTGCTAGTGTAATATACATATACATGTTAACGCAGTGAGTTCTTTCCTGTTGTTTTGTGGGGGTATTGAACTTATAAAAATCACTGTCGCGATAAGAACTTGATTCCTGATAAGATGGAAACACACTTTCTTTTTCCGTCGAGCCGGCCACTGAAGACAAGTTACTCTGCACCGGTGGTCCGGGCCCAACGACGAAGGCGACGTGCCACGGGTGGGTCATGGGGCCGCGCGCCTCCCTTTCGTACCCCCGAACGGAATGGACGGCGTGTACGCTTACCATAGCTCACCATAAAAAAAAAGGGAAGGCACTTTGTGAGATCTATAAATTAGTGTTCCGAGGAGTCCCCCGCAATACAAGGAATAATGCTTAATGCAGGGCATTGTCTTTAAAAAATAACTGTTAAACAGATTTGCATGGATGGATGGATGGAATATACGGAGATGCTGTAGACCAATTTCCGTACTATACCGGAGGAGGCTTATACGGAAGTATAATGGCCAAAGATAAAATAACTATAGCTTATCATATCTGATACGTACAAATCTTGTTACATATAAAAAAATGATTGTGTCATAGATACCATAGAGATAGAAACTTCGACTTTCGAATGGTTGATAGTCAACATAGTATCACCGTTATTCTGACCACGAATGCTTCTCCTAATGATTGAACAAATATATTAATAACATGATCTACATTTTAAGGGCCTTTCTAGTTTTAAAATTACAATGGGCCGCGATCGACTTTCCGTGTAATGAATAAGAATACAATTCAATACCTATCTTGCCCGTGTGTCTTAAAAACAACTTTAATATGCGTATAATATCTGTGCAAGTGAAGGAAAGCTCGAAATAACATCCTATACCAACCAGTTTGCCTAACATAGTATGATCAGTCGGCCTGTGATCATGAACCTTAAAAAGTGTTCGAAACGCTGGACAATCAAAAACCAAAAACAAAGGTACAGATCGATCTAACGTACTCATACGTATCGCAGTACAGTATCGGCAAACTTGGAGACTTGAATTGCGGTGGAAAATATTTCAGAATCACGGCAATTTGCAGAAAATTTCAATGCTTCCCATTCTCTGCTCTGGAATTCGAACTCATGATCTTATTATTGCTACTCCAATGCTATAAGCATTACACTATCACGGCAGACTCTTACATTCTGCGGTAAATAATTAATTTTATATTTATTAAAAGAAGTTTTATAAATTCAAGTCTTTATTCTTTGAAACGTGAAAAAATATGTCCGTGCAATTTATTTCGCCGTATATCTTTATTCTACATAATAATAAGAAATAAAAAGGAAGCCGTCACTCAGTACGCCTGGCAGATGTGAAACATCGAAATTATTTTGTACAAGTATATATGCATAAAAGAACAGATTACAACATGAACTAATATGGCATAAAGTGTTAATAAAATATAACGATATTTTTTCAGGAAATGATGATTTTTATTCAATATACATTTATTTCCATTTGTATACACTATAAGTATGTGTTTAGATTAATAATTTATTTGGAGCTCATTAGATGTCGTTGTATAAATTTCTAAAACAAGTTATGGTTTAGTTACACAAATGTACATATCCAAGCGTGGCGTTAACGCCACGCCAACGATTAGGTTCACTCTCACCTATAGATATTTCACTTCAAAAACCTGGTGAGAATTGTCTAAGCTAAAAACATTAATAATTGCCTAGTCTTAGGTGGAAATCTAAGAGCTCAAAAGTATTGCATGCTTAGTATTTATTTCAATGAGGCAATGCTAATAAAACATCATTAATAAAGTAATTTATGTAAGAAACTATTATATATTATGCTGGTGTATCAAGGTAATCGTTTGTTATTATGAAATTTACGACCAATTTAGAACCATAATGTTCTACAATTATATGAATGTGTAAAATAGTATATTATCGAGAGTAAAGTCATATTATTATCATCTAAGATTATATACATTCTGCTACTGGGTTCGAACCTCCTCTGCCCAATAGGAAAAAAAAAATCTCAAATACTATGCTGATCAGGCGAGCTGGTATAAGAAGAGTATAAAAAATGTGCTAAATAATTATCATTATCCTGCTGCTGTCCCAATTACTTGGGGTTAACTCGACTACTACACGCGCAGACGCCCTCACGCGGTCAGTCTCTCTGCCGGTAACGAACGTATTTCCCGGTCCAGGCACTCGCGGCGTGGCGATTATACTAGGAGGGCATTGAAAATGAAATTTTGTATAGCAATGAGCAAGTATACTTGTTACAATTCAATTTAATTAGCATATTCTTATAGTAACCTAAAATGTTTCTTTCGTATTCTTGTCACCAGTTTTTCTTTTCCCTAACTTTCTTTAGTGTCCTAAATATTAAGAGAAAAATGGAGGGTCCATTTTTCATATATATTTGGCATACTGTATCTTATGCAACGATACATTTTATAATAGTATGCATTATCGCTGAACTACATCAGATACTGCCGTAAAAACAGCTGACGAGAATAAAAAATGAGGCCGATAACGTTCATTTAAGCCAAGACTTATATAATACCTTTTTGTGGGTTTTAGCACAGCTTAATCATTGACAAGATAATCCATATTCAGTGTTACTTGTTTTTATAATAATTGAGCTATAACTGATTGTAAAGATCTCTGATGCACAATCAAGATATAAGTATATAATTATACTAAATATAAAAAACACACTAAGTGCCAGTTGGGGTCGCGCACGAAGGGTCCCGTACCATTATCTATAAATAGGCAAAAAATGGCTTTTTTGTATGAGAGCCCCTTAAATATTAATTTTATTTTAATTTTATTATGTGTTCTTGAAGTAAAAATACAACTGGGTATTTTGTGAATATTTCAAGTGCCTACCTGTTGTCATTATCAATAACGAGCAAAAAAGGGCAAAAAAAAATCGCGTTTGTTGTATGGCAGCCTCCCTTACATATTTATTTTAATTTTTTTAGTATTTTTTGTTATAGCGGCAACAGAAATACATAATTGGTAAAAATTTCAACTATTTAGCTTTCGCGGTTCTTGTGATACAGCCTGGTGACAGACAGCGAAGTCTTAGTAATAGGGTCCCGTTTTTACCCTTTGGGTACGGCACCGTTTTTCACCCTGTTTCTTTAACTTAATTCAGACTTCAATTGAGGGTTGATCATTATTATTATTTTCTTTTCTATTTTAAAAACTAATCTCGTGCCAGAAAATGAATCCATGAGTCGCGTTGGATTTTACAATGATACAAGTAACCTTTATAAAGCATTATAAAATTAATATCGTCGTCGCAGCTCACAAAAGTCTCACTATTGGGCTTGGGCTTCCACTATGGGAGGGCAATTGATCAACTATACCAGGCTGATCAAACGTTTTGTTATAGGGTTTTCTTTCGAGTTCCTCCTTCCCTTAAATATATATTATATGCATATAAAAGACGATTAAGGGATATCTCTAAATCATCTTTTACGACTCCTCCTCAGTGCTGAATTGTATTCTTCCGCCATCATCATATGGAAAATTTGTGAATCACTTAAGCCAAGTAGTCTGAGAGTTCTGATAAACATGTTATCTTTATAAAGCATCTCTATTAATAATGAATAAAAAAATAATAAACAGTTTTTAATAATAGAAATTCACGCAAAAATACACGTTCCGATTTCCCATGTGAAAGTTGATATTGTTGCTTAATCGTAAGCTTTTTAATTTAGTTTGACTTAATGTGTATTTCAAGTCACGTTCCACATTAAGACAATATCTCTAGCGTTAGTTATTGCTGTTACTAAATTTGAGAAATCAACGGTCACTAAAGCGGTACAATTCTCTAGAAATTTGGCAAGCTTTAAGGAATATTCAGGTTAATTGTTCTCGCGGAATCGCTGTTTAACCCCGCGGCGGTAATTATACTAACTTGAAAATATAGGATCTTCTCTGCCTTAATATGTTATCTGTAATCATATTGATACGTTGTAGAGTTTTTATTATGGGTGTGTCCAATATTTCTTTTTTATATGGCAATCATACCTTGTTTTAAATTTATTAGAAAGATATAGTGAATTTTGAAATATAAAAATATATTTTAATGAAATACGTAGCACGCACGTACTAAGTAATTAAGTATGCTTATAACAAGAGAAGGAACACTAGAAATAAAACCCTATAGCAACACCTCTGCTAGGGTGGTATAGAGCAATACCCTTCTTATTGTGAAAGAGGATTGAGCCCAACAATGGGACGCATATAAGCTAAAATGTTGATGAGCGATGATGAGGTTTGAAAAAACCTAACACGCTTGTGTATATAACTGAATTATAAATTGTGGTGTACAAAATAGTGATAACGTGATCTCTCCAGTCAAACGCCCAAAATCTCAACCGCAGATGTAAAAATAATCAGCCAAGTGCGAATCGGACTCGCGCACGTAGATTTCCGTACCATTAACTAGGTAAACAAATTTCATATTGTAACTAATATCGGGCAAAAATAAGGCAATGACGTTTTTTGTATGGGAGCTTATTAAATTAAAAATACAACTGAGTATTTTGTGAATATTTCACGTGCCTACCTGTTGCCATTATCGATATAGAGCAAAAAAGGGCAAAATAAAATAGCGTTTGTTGTATGGGGGACCTCCCCTTAAGTATTTATTTTATTTTGTTTTTAGTGTTGTTATAGCGGCAACATAAATATATAATTTGTAAAAATTTCAAATGTCTAGCTATCGCGGTTCTTTAGTTACAGCCTGGTGATAGACAGACGGACGGACAGACAGCGAAGTCTTAGTAATAGGGTTCCGTCTTTACCCTTTGCGTACGGAATCCTAAAAAACGCTGACCCTGTAAGATTATGGGAACAAACTATTGAAATGTTTTCACCGTCTTTGATAAGTGTACAAAGTTCTAAATTAATCCATCGTTTAGAAGTGATTGAAAATTAAGTTCACACACTTTCGTTACATACAAAGTTAAAACAAGCACGTTAAAAAGAGATTGAAGATTGTATGAATTATTTCATATCATCATTCGACTGCATTCTACTGAGATGCGTATGTTAAGATGGATATGTCGAGTTACAAGGTTGGATAAAATAAGAAATGAGTATATTAGTGGAAGTCTGAAAGTGGCATGAGTGGTAAAGAAGATTAGGAGCGCGAGATTGTCATGGTATGGACATGTGATGAGGAGGGATGAAAGGCACGTGATGAGGAGGTTTGTCAGTATGTTTGTGGATGGACATAAGAATCGTGGGTGACCTCTCGTCGGATTGAGGATATGCGTATGAAAGTAGTGCGTGCAGATATGACGGCTGATAGAAAGTTGTGGAAGGTAAAAACATGTTGTGCCGACCCCACTTAGCTTGGGATGTGGACAGGCAAATGAATGATCATGATATAGGTCCATAGACGTTTCACTGCTGGACTCGGGCTCCCTCCACTATGAGAGGGAAATTGACATTATATACGCTGGTCAGAGGTGTTGGCACAGGGTTTAATTTCACCGATCACTGCTGTCAAGTCACCCTGCTCCGATGGTCGGCCCAACGACGAAGGCGACGTGTCACGGGTGGGTTACGGGTGTGCGTGCTTACGCCCTTCTGTCGCCCTGGACAGAGTTGTGCGAGCAGTGCGCCGACCGTAACCCACCCCCAAAAAAAGGGATTAATTTCAAGTTTCCTTACATAGATATACGTGTATAATATCCCTTAGTCGTCTTTTACGACACCCACGGACAATATGATGGTGAATAGTATTACTGTTCCATCACCACACGAGCTGTGAATTATTTAGAAAACTCAAAGTTATTGCCATAGAATATAAATTTAAAATTTGACATGGCTATCATCGGTAGTGAAAATTTTCTCCCACATAATTTTATTATAATCTAATGATTAATGTTATTTCCTATTGATGCTGTCAGCCATATATAGGCAGCCATCTTAATATATCATGTGGCTTATAATAAGTAGACTTAATATATTGACGTGGCAATTATTTTCGTCCAAAAATTTACTGACTAGTTTAATCCAAATAAAATTTTATTCAAATCCGGAATGCTTAATTTATTAAAGAAAGTGAAATTAATCTACTATCCCAAAGTCAAAAATTATCCTGTGTGTATATCCAGGGTGTCAGCTACTTCCGTGGCCAATTTTATCTAAATTATTTCCGACATTAGAGCGTGATATTGTAACATACATACTTATACATTCACAAACTTTCGCCTTTATAATATTAATGTGATCTTGTTACCAACTCTATTTTATTTATGTTATTATTATGTACTTATATCAATCATTAGTTTAAAAATAGAGTGAAATTTCAACGTTCAATTATAACTTTGTGAGATTTCTTTTTTAAGATGATCCCTGCACTGAGGAAATAATCTTTGTATTGCGGGGGACTTTACAAACATGTAAATTAACGGACACAAATTAATATTCTAGGTTAAAATTTAAAAAAGATACTGCATCGAAACAATTTTGATGCCTTGAGCGTGATGAAACGTCTACTTTTAAAACTGCATTTGTAATAATCGACCACCGCATCGTAATCCGGCCTTCACTAAAAAAATCCGACGAGATACATCGCGACCTTGCCTTTTTTATAATCCCACTAGCAACCTGCGCTCGCTTCGCTTCGGTTTCAGTCATCTTACCCGCGCAGTTCCAGTTCCCGTGGGAATACCAGGATAAAATATAGCCTATGTTACTTCCCGATATTATAGCTTTCCATTGTTGACAGAATTTTTGAAATCGGTCCAGTAGTTTCGGAGTCTATTCGATACAAACCGACAAATCTTTCCTCTTTATAATATTAGTATAGACAAACGCACGCTCCGGGGCCTCGCAGACGCCGCTGCGCACTCGCCTTGATGATGAGCATCTTATATGTTCGAAACCCAGGTCGATGCAATAGCTCTCAGCACGTGAATGCTTTGCCATTACAGAGATTCTAATATGTATTTATCTCACGATAATTTCAATTGACTGCGCAGATAGCGTAGTGGTTCAGACCGACCGGTATCGACCTACCGCGCTAGTGTCATGGGCCACTGCCAGGACAACACTTTGAGCGATCCACAAATTGTTGTTCTGAGTCTGAATGGAATGTACCCGTTAATTATATGATTGTAAAGTCCCCCGCAACACAAGAAACACTTCCTTAGTACAGTGTGTTGCATTTAAAAATATATATATTAACGTGGTAATAGCTAAATGCGACCGCTAAAGAAACTTGTGCAGATGTTTTGAAGGATATAATTGATTTATTTAGCTTCAAGATTCTCAACGGTTTGTGATTTAGTGCTCGCCTTGACGTTATCTACGTTGCGATCTTAATTTATTACTTACTGGTACAGCCAAATACCAACGCGTCTATTCATTGTATGTATTCCGCTATGGCTTAATAAACATTTACGCGACCCCGTTATAATAGAATGCAAATATGATTTAGTAGATAAAATACCGAGTACCAGTGTCGTGCGTTCAATTGCCACGTAGAACAATAGTTAGTGCGATCCACAAATTGTTGTTCTGAGTCAATTTTTTTTTGAGAGTTGGCTACGGTCGGCGCAATCGTCGCCTAGCTCCGTCCGGGGAGGGGCAGCGGGACGTAAGCACGCACACCCGTAACGCACCCGTGACACGTCGCCTTCGTCGTTGAGCCGACCACCAGTGCAGGGTGACTAGTCATCAGTGGTCGGCCCGACGGCATATCCCTGAGGAGTACCCTCGTGGAAGACGTCGGTCTTTCCTCGCGCGATCGGCCTCTCGACGGGTGACGGACTAACTCCCCAGTCCAGTTACCCGCGGCCTCGGCTAGGGCGGCATCAGGCGCAGTTATCGCGTTTGCGCCGCCTCAAATTTGTTCTGAGTCTGGATAGAATTTATGCCTATTAAATTATGTTTGTAGTCTCAATACAAGGATTATTGCCGTAGTATTTATTATCTTTAAAAAAATATCATGATCATCTCAGCCCTTCGGCTTCTCAGCCCAAGTAAGGGCTGAGTAAGTCCCACTGTTGGGCTCGGGCCTTTTGGCGGTTGGCATGGGGATTTGTTTAAAATTTTTCTTCCCTGGCATAGATGTTATATGCTATTTATATCCCTTGGTCATCTTTTACGACATTCAAGGGCAAGTGCTAGGTAGTATTCTTATTTCGTCACCACACGGACAATTTTTTTTATATCATCATCATCTCACACTCTGCCTCGGAGGAAAATTGACCTGCTATAACACGCTGGTCAGACGTGTTGGTATAGGGTTTTCTTTCAAGTTTTCCTTCTCTTGCATAAATATTATAAGCATAATATATCCTTTAGTCTTCTTTTACCACACCCGCGGGCAAGGCGAATTGTATTCTTACCCCGTCACCACACGGATTTTTTATATAGCATGTCTTAAATTAATTTTATGACTGCAATGAAAGTTGACGAGAATTGTTTTAAAAGTACATAATTTTAAAAGATATTCTGTTTTTTTTTTAATTGAAAGGTATAATCATAAACAGTTTTTTTTTTAAAAGGTCGTAGCAATAAATGCGAACTCTCTATAATCGTTTAGTTTATTATTATTTAACTTTTCCTTTTATTTTAAATAGCATTGTTTTAAAACTATAATCTTTATTGGTGAAATCGGATTGGTAGTTTATGATATTACTCATTCCGTGTGATGACGGAATAACAATACAATTAGCCACCCTGTTTCTTGGCCGTGTGTGTTGTAAAACACGACTAAAGAATTATAATATGCATACATCTTGCACAGATGTATCTTGAGATAGAAAACTGAAAATAAAACGTGCCAACCCATCCGACTAGCGTGGTAGGTCAATGAGCCACCGCGCCTCCCCCCACCCCCTTGTGGAAGCGGCTCGAACTCAGCAGTGGAACGTACATATATACGCTAAGATGGTGACTGAACTGATCTCCCGGGTTGAGAGCCCTCAGCGCTCACCCATAGTCCGGGCTAAGCTGTGAAAGCCATCTGCGGCTAACAGATATACACACACACAATAAAAACAGATGATCTGTTATTTTAGGTCCATGGTATTAGACATCATGAAGTTACGAATTCAGTTTCATCATCGTCATCATCATTTTAGCTCATATACGTCCCACTGTCCCATTCCAGTCAGACAGATTGGCATAGCGTTTTATTTCGAATTTTCCTTCTCTTGCATAAATGTTATATGCGTATTATATACATGTTTATTTTTTTATTGTTGCTACTATAATTGTAAAGCGTAGCGTGTTTTGCCAAACGAATTTTTTTATTGGATCTATGTTTTATGTTTATGGCAAATGGTATATTGGTTATGCTCATTGAAGGGTCTGCTTGCGGTAGCTACGAGGAGCGGGTGACTCCCTTCCCTACATTATCGTTGAGGGGAGTGATGGCTGCTCTAGTGGTTAACTCGTGATCGGGTACTGCTTGCGGGATCTGGTCCAGCCATAGTCGCATCATTATATTTGTGATTATTATTATAATTGTGAATTGTATTATATATTATTTCGAATGGCATCACACTGGAACTATTAATAAGCATGTTGTAAGATGTAATTTTATTTAAATGAAATTAGAAAAATTAATAAAAAATAGACAATCCCGCCGAGTTTCTTGCCGGATCTTCTCAGTGCGGTCGCGTTCCGATCCGGTGGTAATTTTAAGAAAAAATTTAAAAACATGACAATATGTAAGTGCCCCCGCGGGGTTTATACATAATAAATGATTTTAATTTGAATTATATCCCTTAGTCGTCTTTCACGACATCCACGGGCAAGATTACTCGTGATGATTTGTATTCATACTCCGTCACCACACGGAAAGTCAGTTTCACCTGTGGCAAAATGTATTAACGCATTTAGCCATGATCAAAGTCACTTATACTATATAGATAAACATGTTTAAAGTGAAGGTATAATCTTAACTTTGATATATGTATGATGAATCGTATATATTACATAATTCGATTACGTTATAATGAGATTTAACATATTGGAGTATAAAAAATCACGTTCCATTGACCTTTAAAACACTATGGCATTCGTATGTGCTTTTAAACTGTTTTAATGCTAACGTTTTATATAATTACTACATAAGGGAAATTAAAGGTTAGCACGATCTTGGTATTGGGACTTTCATTTCAGCTCATATACGGTCCACTACTGGGCATGAGTCTCTTCTAAAATTTAAGTGAAATTGCCCATACCATGCGGGTTAGATGTATTTTATTTACAACCAGCAACCCGCCATCGCTTAGCTTCGGTGTCAGTCGCTTTACCCGCGTAGTTCCCGTTCCCGTGGGAATACTGGGATAAAATATAGCCTATGTTACTTTCCATTGATGAAAGAATTTTTGAAATTGATTCGGTGGTTTAAGCGTGAAAGCGTAACAAACTTACTTTCGCATTTATAATATTAGTAAGGGTGTATAATACTCGCATAAATATCAGAAGTTACTCTACCATGCTGGTCAGACCCATATAGTATAAGGTTATGTTTCGAGTTTTTCTTCTCTTACCTGCATATTATATCCCTTAGTCGTCTTTTACGATACTCAGCGATACGAGCAAAAAACACATTCACCACCTCCTCGGTGGTGAATGTGTTTTTACGCTGTCACCAATCTTTATTTTTATTTGTGAGCCGTAAAAACGGCTAGAGTGTTCAAGAGAATCGTTAGAAGCACTCCACTGAGAAACCATTAACAGGAATTACAAACGCCAAACTCATGTCTAAAGTATTAAACTATTTGAGTATTCAATTAATTAATAGATTAGAAATATAAATGCATAAAAAGAAATTAATAACTTTTTAAATAAAATAAAAACCGGCTAAGTGCGACTCGGAGTCGCACATGAAGGGTTTCGTACCATTGTCTATAAAAAATAGGCAACAAATTGCGTTTTTTTTATGGGAGCCCTCTTAAATATTAATTTTATTTTTAGTATTTGTTGTTATAGCAGCAACAGAAACACATAATTTGTGAAAATTTCAACTGTCTAGCTATAGCGATGCTTGAGATACAGCCTGGTGATAGACAGACGGACGGACAGCCAGCGAAATCTTAGTAATTGGGTCCCGTGTTTACCTTTTGGGTACGGAACTCTAAAAAAAACAAACATGTAAATATAAGTTGAAATAATTTAACACTTAAAATCAATGATAAGACAAAGTATTACAAGTTCTACCGTATTTGGAAGTCATCAACTTAATTGCTACATCTCCATTATCTATATTAATTAATTTGTAATTAACTATAAGATAAACTAAACGGTTTTATGTTAAAACATTATAACTACATACGGCTTGATGAGTAAATATTGATATTAAATAACGTTTTCAATAATCTAGCCAAACAATCCACCCACTGTTGCGGTCAAACCTCTTCCATAACAGAAGGGAAATTGACCTACTATACCACGCTAGCCAGACTGACTGGTATAGGGATTTATTTCGAATATTCCCTCTAGATAAATATTATATTTGCACCGACCACTGAAGTCAAGGAACTCTGCACCGGTGGTCGGCCCAATGACAGAGGCGACGTGCTATATGGATGGGTTACGGGGCCGCGGACAGAGCCGGGCGGCGGGTGGGCTGACCGTTGCCCACACCAAAAAAAAAAAAATATAAATATTATACACATTTTTTTTTTGGGGGGGTGGGTTGCGGTCGGCGCGCTCCTCGGACCACTCCGTCCGGGGCGACAGAGGGGCGCAAGCACGCACACCCACAACCTACCCACGTGCACGTCGCCTTCGTCGTTGGGCCGACCACCGGAGCAGGGTTACTTGTCATCAGTCGTCGGATACGGAATACTCCCTAATTGGGGTACCCTACTATCGACCGACGTCCCCCCCTGGCTCAGCTGGTATGCATATAAAATCTATGCAAGATAAAGAAAACTCGAAATAAAACCTTACATCAACACGCCTGACCCGCATGGTATGGTAGATGAATTTCGCTTCCATAGCGGAGGAGGCCCGAGCCCAATAGTGGGACATCTATGGCCAAATATGATGATGATGAATAACTTAAGATTTTTGTGACGAAAAAGGAGTACAATTCTCCACCATACTCGTATCTTGCCGTGGTTGTCGTAAAAGACGATTAACATATTCCATGTTCATCATCATCATCATCATCATCGCAGCCCACATATGTCCCACTGTTGGGCTCGGGCCTCCTCCATAATGGGAGGGAATTTGACCTACTATACCATGCTGGTCAGACATGTTGGTATAGGTTTTTGTTTCGAGTTTTCCTTCTCTTGCACAGATGTTATGTGCAAATTATATCCCTTAGTCGTCTCTTACGACATTCA
This sequence comes from Lymantria dispar, assembly GCA_032191425.1. NCBI lineage: Eukaryota > Metazoa > Arthropoda > Insecta > Lepidoptera > Erebidae > Lymantria > Lymantria dispar. The sequence continues at coordinate 7,832,566 of CM063460.1, read as the reverse complement.
CGGGCAAGATAGGGAGTGGTGAATTGGATTCTAACTCCGTCACCACACGGAAATCCCATCCCATGTTATGCATATAATATTTGAGAGGCCTCGGTTCGGGGTGCGAATCGTGGAGGTCTTCCAGCCGGTGCTGATGCAGTGGTTGGAAAGGCGGCACGGGGTGCTCTCCTTCCAACTAGTGCAGGTGTTGACGGGGCATGGGTGCTTCGCTAGATACCTGCACAAGGTCGTTAGGAGGGAGAGTACACTGTCCTGCCACCACTGCGATTGCGACGAGGACACGGCGCAGCATACGCTCGAGGCCTGCACCGCTTGGACAGCGCAGCGCCGTGAACTCGTCGCAATCATCGGTGCCGACCTGACGCTGCCGACTATCGCCAGGGCGAAGGTGGGCAGCGTCAGGAACTGGGAAGCGGTCGCAGCTTTCTGCGAGGCAGTGATCTCGCGGAAGGAGGCGGCGGATCGCCTGCGCGAGGAGTGCAGCCTCTATGAGGCGATCCGGCGACTGGGGCGGCGTAGGCGCGAGTACTTGCGCCTCATGCCGCCCTAACCGAGGCCGCGGGTGACGTGATCGGGGAATTAGTCCGTCACCCGCTGAGAGGCCGACCGCGTAAGGAAAGACCGACGTCCTCCGAGGACGTCGATCTTTCTTTGCCCCGTCAACACCTGCACTAGTTGGAAGGAGAGCACCCCGTGCCGCCTTTCCAACCACTGCATCAGCACCGGCTGGAAGACCTCCACGATTCGCACCCCGAACCGAGGCCTCTCAAATATTATATGCATAACATGGGATGGGATTTCCGTGTGGTGACGGAGTAAGAATCCAATTCACCACTCCCTATCTTTCCCGTGAATGTCGTAAGAGACGACTAAGGGATATAATTTGCACATAACATCTGTGCAAGAGAAGGAAAACTCGAAACAAAAACCTATACTGTTGGTATAGGTTTTTGTTTCGAGTTTTCTGTTGTCTGGTGTCTGACCAGCATGGTATAGTAGGTCAAATTCCCTCCCACTGTGGAGGAGGCCCGAGCCCAACAGTGGGACGTATGTGGGCTGCGATGATGATGATGATGATGATGATGAACATGGGATATGTTAATCGTCTTTTACGACAACCACGGCAAGATATGGTGGAGAATTGTACTCCTTTTTCGTCACAAAAATCTTAAGTTATTCATCATCATCATATTTGGCCATAGATGTCCCACTATTGGGCTCGGGCCTCCTCCGCTATGGAAGCGAAATTCATCTACTATACCACGCGGGTCAGGCGTGTTGATGTAAGGTTTTATTTCGAGTTTTCTTTATCTTGCATAGATTTTATATGCATACCAGCTGAGCCAACAGACGTTGTTCTGTTCATATAAAAGGAATTCTCCTTGAAATCGACAGCAGTGCCACCTACCAGGTCCCATTTTGTATCTAAACCATTCTCGAATCCCCTTGAACAGTCCTAAACAATTTCATCAACATCGTCCAACCGTTTAGGAGGAGTTCAGTGTCATACACACGTACACAAGAAATATATATATAAAGATTATTCCCCTTAAGCGATAGACAAATGTAATTTTTTGTTCTTAATATAATTTGAAGCTCAGCTAAGTAAGCTGGCAGCTGCCAGATCCCATTTGACGAAGGCGATAACTTGCATTACTTGCTCAAAACTTTTCACAGAGATCAGTAACAGACAAATTGTCAGTCCATTTCAATTACGTGTACAGTTGACAGATGTATAAAGAGAATAAGATATGAAAGAGCGATAAGCGCCATGGCATACTTTTTTCCGCGACCGACAGGTTTGGACCAGCGTTTCTAGCGGCCCGGTCTAGTTTTAAAGCCTTAGTCTGTTATCAAAATATGGTGTTCGCGTAACACGTTGTCCTCAAAGCTGGTAGGATACGAACGGATGTTATTAAGTATCTGTGCCATCTGACCAGTCAGAGGAATTTTATAAAATAATGAAGTGATTTTTACCGGTGTAAATATACAATTTACCATCTCCGATCTTAGCCGTGGCTGTCTTTAGAGACGATTAAGTTACATAATATACAGATAACATTAGCAAGATAAGGAAAATTTGAATATAACCTTATATCGACCCTTCTAACGAGGTCGGTACAGTAGGAAAATTTTCCTTTTGTTATGGAGAAGGCTAGTCTTTTTTTAGCGACTATAGTTAGCACACGCCGCTCATTCCGTCCAGAGCGACGCAAGGACGGCACGCGACTTCATAAACCACCGTATTCTCAGCCCTTTGCCATGGGGTCGACCACCAGTACCGTATTCCTTGTGACCAGCCCGGCACGGCTCGCAGCCGAAGTCGAATGTATATGAGGCGACGTGCAGAAGCGAAGGCGACGTGCATCGTGGGTGCGTTGCGGGTGTGCGTGCTTACGCCCCTCTGTCGCCCCGGACGGAGTGGTGCGACGAGCGCGCCGACCGCAACCCACCCCCAAGAAAAAAAAAAGGCTAATTAAATAATAAAAAATAATGAAGTAACAAAGAAAAATCAATAGGTATATTTTCTACAAATTTTTTTTCCCTTCGTAATCATAGTCCGTCCTTGGATCGACCACCGGTGCAGAGTTCCTTGTTTTAAGTGATCGATACAATACCACTGCGGAGTAACCTCTCCTCTCGACGTCCCCGAGGGGGGATGTCGGTCGGTCGACGGTCGGTGACGAACTAAATCTCCGGTCACATCATCTCTGCAGTCACTCCCAAACTATCCACCCCATGTTAAATGAATTTTCATACATTCGAAAAGACTCGTAATATTTTCTTTGATCTTCAATTAAATGAGGGTACAGTGTAGCGAATTCTACTTCGTTGTTGCGCGTTTTCCAGGCCTCGTGTACCCAGATGCGCCTCCTTTTTCTGAGGTTCAACTCTTCTTCATCTAAAGGTAAAGCTATCACAGCCAAACATGTATTTGAAAGACGAGCCGTCGTATCATTCACTGGCACCGTTATTACGGAGATGTGTGAACAGACAGCACTGTGAATTCACTGACACTGACAATACTGTGCAGTTCGGGTACTGTGCAGTTACGGATATAACTGTTGAGTCAGCTTGTATAATATAGAATAAATAGTGCTGGGCCAGATGCCACTATCTGCCTGCGTCCCTTGATAATCCTTTTGAAATTATAATATTAGCAAACAGAATTTTGGTAAATATTATCGTCATTTCCGTGTGGTGACGGAGTAAGAATACAATTCACCACTCCCTATCTTGCCCGTGGATGTCGTAAGAGACGACTATGGTATATAATATGCACATAACATCTGTGCAAGAGAAGGAAAACTGGAAATGAAACCCTATAGCAACATGTCTGACCAGCATGGTATAGTAGGTCAAATTCCCTCCCACTGTGGAGGAGGCCCGAGCCCAACAGTGGGACGTATGTGGGCTGCGATGATGATGATGATTATCGTCATCATCCTCCTCTTTGGACAAATACTTGGAATTGACATAATATGTACACGTCTTCCACAATACATGTTGCGAAAATTATAGACCATAGTTTTATGAACGGCCACTTGTCTGACGTCGAATCTTTCTTAGGAATGTAATAGTTAACCAGGCGACATCAAATGGAGTTAGTCCAGGTCGATATAAATAACTTAGTCGTCTTTTACGACACCCACGAGTAGGGTAGTACGTTGGTAGTAATCGAAGCTGCTACCACACAGCACAAATACCTATTAATATACTCCCTCCTGCCAGCGACTTGGTCTGTGTGAAATAGTTATTTTGGGCTAGCACTAACTTTAACCTGCAACTTTGTTTACGAAAATATTTTTAAATAATACGATTCTATCACACACTGTTTGTGTATCGCACACAAGAAGCTTTGAAAAGGCAAAAAGATCCCTGATTTTGAAACATTCTTCATTAGTACTCCGCTCCTATTGGTCTTAGCGTGATGATATAGAGTCTATACTATAGCCTTCCTCTATAAATGGACTATCTAACACTGAAAGAATTTTTCAAATCGGACCGTTAGTTCCTGAGATTAGCGCGTTCAAGCAAACAAACAAACTCTTCAGATTTACAAATTAGTATAGATATGCTAATTATTAAACTTTCTTGGGTATTGAACCCAGTACATCCGCTATAATCATTTACGTTTCTTAATCCGCCAATATACAGCTATTTTAATAATATTTGCTTATTTTGTCTTATGAGAGTGCTAGAAATAATTAAAAGTTGAACGCGCACCCGTTATTGCAAAAAGAACACATTACCTGATATTAAGATCAACCGGTATACCTAGAAAATTTTTAGGGTTCCGTATCCAAATTCAAATTCATATCATTTAACATGTATAAACTCCGCAGGGGCACTTACATATTGTCATTTTTTTTGAATTTTTCTTAAATTTACCGCCGGATCGGAACGCGACCGCACTGAGAAGATCCGGCAAGAAACTCAGCGGGATTGTCTATTTTTTATTTATTTTCTAATTTCACTTATATAAAATTACATCTTACAACATGCTTATTAATAGTTCCAGTGTGATGCCATTCGAAATATTATATAGTACAATTCACAATATTTATGGCTGGACCAGATCCCGCAAGCGGCACCCGATCACGAGTTAACCAATAGAGCAGCCATCACTCCCCTCAACCATAATGGAGGGAAGGGAGTAACTTGCTCCTCGTCTTCTTCAATCTTAAATATTCTCCCTATAGTTACACTAATAACGTGCGTAAAGTAATACACAAAAGTAATAGTGTTAGGTAAAGTAATAATCTGTATTGGACGGACATGCATTATACCTATTTTTTGATGTTATACGTCTTTTGGCGCATTAGGGCAAATTATGAGAGTAATATTTTGCGATGCGCGTGCACACCGCCAGTAAAAAAAAAAAAAAAACCGACACATTGAAGTTAGCTACTCAACATTTTTTACAATGCGCGCTTCACAAATGTCAACTAGAAAATGCGTACTAAAGCTTACAATGTAATAAATACCTTTTTTTTTCTATTATTAGTGTCGTTTTTCTACAAACGCAATAACGCGAAGGATTAGATTGTTGAAAGATTTTTATCTTGTTACGCAAAAAAAGTAGTAACGTAAACAATACATCATCTCCGTTTCACGCCGTGGGTGACGTAACTAATTCTATAATATGCATATGACATCTGTGTAAGATAAGACAAACTCAAAATAACAACCTATACCAATATATCTAACCAGCATGGAATAGTAGGTCAATTTCCCTCCTATTGAGGAGGAAGCTCGAGCCCAGCAGTGGGACATTTATAAGCTGAGACGACGACAAAGCTGATATATCTATACCAATAAATAAAATTGGAGTGTCTGTTTGTAATGTCAATATAATAGGCTTTTTTCATGCTCACACGGTTATTTGCACGACACCTATGCCTAAAATAGCAATTAAAAAATTTATGTCTGTCTGTCTGTCTGTTTGTTCCGGGTAATCTTCAAAACGGCTGGACCGATTTCAAAAATTCCTTCACCAATGGAAAGCTATAATATCAGGGCGTAAACTAGGCTATATTTTATCCCGGTATTCCCACGGGAACGGGAACTACGCGGGTAAAACGACAATAACCTATAACCGAAGCGAAGCGAGGGCGGGTTGCTAGTCTATACCAATAAATAAAATTGGAGTGTCTGTTTGTAATGTCAAAATAATAGGCTTTTTTCATGCTCACATGGTTATTTGCACGACACCTATGCCTAAAATAGCAATTAAAAAATTTTTGTCTGTCTGTCTGTCTGTTTGTTCCGGGTAATCTTCAAAACGGCTGGACCGATTTCAAAAATTCTTTCACCAATGGAAAGCTATAATATCAGGGCGTAAACTAGGCTATATTTTATCCCGGTATTCCCACGGGAACGGGAACTACGCGGGTAAAACGACTATAACCTATAACCGAAGCGAAGCGAGGGCGGGTTGCTAGTAGAGAATATAAACGATACGCCATACATATATTATTTCTCTGTCTCTTTCTAACATGCTCATTAATATTTCTGGCCCTATGTCCTACTGTTGGGCCTGAGCCCTCTCCACAAATGTAGGAATTAATCTACGCTAGTCAGACAGTGTCGTATAGTTTTAGAAATTTATTTCGATGCTTTCATTTCTTGCATAAATTGTATCTGCTCCGACGGTACAATTCCGTTTTCAGGGTATATATCCCGTTATTGCCGGCCAAAAGTGTCCCGTTTTGACTAACATTAATAAATCTTATACTGGCAAATTAGAATAATTTAAATATAATATCGTAAATTCTAATGGAATAATATAAAATAAAATATTTTAAAACTGATATGCTGCGCTAATAATTATTTATACAAATAAAAAAATGAACTATTTACGTAATGTCAAAATAATACGTTTTTTTTCATGATGACACGGTTATTTACATGATGACCTAGTCTGTCTGTCTATTTGTCTGTTGGTTTCGGGTAATCCTGCACGGCAATAGATAGTTCATTCCAGAGCCTGCATGTACGTGGGAGAAATGATCGCTGGAAACGTACAGTTGAAGACCATAACGTTTCCAGGTGAAATGGATGAACTCTGCTACTTTGTCGAGTGGTACGTTGGTAAAACGGTGACGGTAGTACCAAGTCAAACAGTTCCTCAGAGCACTCCCCATAAAAGAGTCAGTAGAGTGTGTACTCTATCGATTCTACATAATAGCAAGACAAGGAAAACTCAAAATAAAATCCTTTACAGCAATCAGTCTAGCTATTGCTATAGTCTAGGGATAAGTAGATCAATTTCTCTAGTATTGAATAATTCGTATATGGGCTGAAAAGTAGAAAAGGTTGTCATGATTTATGCGCATCCGAGATTAATATAAGCATATGCTGAAAAAAAACGACATAGTTAATTTAGGCAAAATATGCATTTAAGTGAAATTTTAGAACATAACTGTCTTTTAATGGGTGTTACTGAATACCTTTGTATTAATTAGAAAGACGTGGTGACTGAGTAAATTGCGTAAAAAAAACCAACAGGAGTCATCGCTCGGGACGCCTGGCGGATGTGAAACATCGACATTGTTTTGTACAAGTAATATGCATAAAATAACAGATTACGACAGGAAATAATATGGCATAAATTCAAAAATATATTATTCAAAATTAAAAATTCTAAAATATTTCAAATTGTAACAACTCAATTCTTTTAAGCAGTGACTTTTGTAATCTTATATCTTTAAACGAGCAATTCTTGTATATATATACAGGTGTATCAGGTTATGGGGCAACTGGTCAAAAGGTAACTGGTATAAATGAATGAAATTATACTGTCGAAGCTTTACATGCCTACATGTATTGTCTGTACATGCCTACATAATACGTAACACTTAAGGCATAGACTCTTAGACACATTTTTTTGAAATCACTATAATTTTTATGTTATATTGTTTTTTGTGTAGTGTACATTGTAATTACGATCTATGTTCAATGCACATTGAACATGCAACGCAGCAAACTCAAAAGTAGAGCATGTCAACATACAAGTAAAGCATGTCAACATAATGTGCAAAATTAGCACTGACATGATTTAAAGACACTGCGTTATACTTTACACGTACGACACACTAACACAAAATGGTATATGTGTGTATTAGCAATAAGTAGTATATAAGGTGTACATTGTGTAAAATAAATCAGATTTGAATTTATTCATCTCTCAGTTACATCCCTCTCACTGCGGCCAAGACACCCTTAGCCGTCAGTTCTGATTAGTCGAGTGAGTCTGCTTGACTGGCAGTGAGAGTTACCAATCCTCCACCCAAAGCTCCATCTCACTGTGGCCAAGACACCCTTAGCCGTCAGTTCTGATTAGTCGAGTGAGTCTGCTTGACTGGCAGTGAGAATAACCAATCCTCCACCCAACATCCATCTCACATCCACCTGTCACCTTAGGTAGCACGGTGCAGGTATCCCATCATATAGGCTAGGAACTTAAGGGCTTTAGGTACTTCAAACTATAACCTTAGGTTCTTCTGTCAAACACGGCGTTAGTCCACTAGCCCAGACTACGCCTGTACATTTGGTCCTTCGAGTAAAAGTAAAGATTTTTCCTCCCTCTAACCCCCCCGTAGGTTTGACATAACAGACATACAAATCAGTTAAGAACGGGCTGGTGTACTCAACAAAGCATCAGTTTCGGAATTGACTGAAAGACTTTTACTTACGTACTCTGTCAGAAAGCCTCTCGTTGCGGTTCGGTCACTGGCCTCCCACAAGCGGGACTCACCAGCTGATTGAGAAGTCGCACCTTCAGGGACGTGTTATAGCGAGAGCGCAGGTACGATAAGTATTGACTTAAAACATTAGTAGTAGGGAAGTTAGGGTAGGGCTATTAGGGAAGAAGACAAAAGAAGCACTATGGACATACAAGAAATAAACACAGCAATCAAGAGCCAGGAGGAAGATTATAACGAGATCAGGAGGATAATTACAAACATTAAAAAGGACTCCGTGAGCCGAAGAACACAAAAATACATTGACGAAAAAAGACAAACACTAACTACTATTTTCCAACGGGTGCAAGAGAATCACTCGAAACTGGAAAAACAAGAGATGTTATCATCTCACAAATATATCACTACAAATTACTTTGGAAATATCCAAAAACAATACAACGAGGGCTTAGCCCACCTACAAAACTATGAAGCAAGACTTCAACTTGTTCAGGCGATATATGAACCTGAAGAACAAAACACAAACGAAGAAGAAGGGAGAGGGAATCCCAAGACGTTTATACAAATGTTCAGGATATCCCAGATGTCAAAAAGGCTAATTCAGGCAAAAGAATCAGTCACTGAAAACAAACCTATATGGCATTTACAAACTACAATAAACAACTTACAAAAACGATGGCAGGATATTGAAGAAACACACATTGAATTATTATTGGAGGAGGATACATCGGGACACCTTTACTTCAAAAATAAATATTTTGAAAACACCCAAATTGAGTTCGATACTACAATGGAGATGCTGGAAGAAAAAATCCATGACAGTTCCAGCGAAAAAATAACCTTAACACAGTCGTCAGGAAAACTACCCCGTATCTCTATTCCAACTTTTACTGGGAGTTATGACTCATGGTATACTTTTCATGATTTATTCAAAAAAATTATTCATGAAGATAAAAATATTTCATTGGTAGAAAAGATGCAATATTTAAAGACAAATGTAAAAGGTGACGCAGCAAAAATTATACGTCATCTAACGATAAGTGAATCGAACTATGAAACCGCGTGGAAATTGCTTACGCAACGTTATGAAGACGAACGAATGATATCAATTAAATTCATCGATAAATTATTAGATTTACCCAAGCTAAATGTTGCGAATGCAGCGGGTTTAAGAGACATGCACGACACCATAAAAGAATGTTTGGAATCTTTAAAACATCAAGGAATTGACATTTCAACATGGGACCCTATTTTGGCTAGACTTTTGGCCAGGAAATGGGACCAACAAACTGACTCAAAATACGAGGATCAGTTACAACACCCAAACAAATTGGAATCGTTTGAAGAAATGTTACAGTTTTTAGAAAAAAGATTTAAAAGTTTAAAGTCCTACGATCAGCAAAAAATTACGTATAATCACCTGAGTAATAACTCGGTGAATCATACAATAAATAAATACCGGGGAACACTCGTACCAATAGCAGAATCATCAAAAAGTAAACATTGCTGGTACTGCAAAAGCACAGAACATAATATAAATAAATGCCCTAGTTTTAAAACCTTGAACGTGACGCAACGATATAAGGAAGTCTCAGACAAAGAAATGTGCAAACGCTGCTTAAATCATGATAAACAAATAAAATGCACGAGCGAGTTTTATACAAAATGTGAAATATGTCAACATAAAGGTCATAACACACTATTACACCGAACATTCGATTCAATTAAAAGACAACCAGAGTCTTCTGAGTATACGAAAAAGTTCACTCCTAAACCAACTATGAGTGATAAAAAACAAAACACAACGTTATCGAACTTATCAGCTACCAATTTAGAGGCAAAAAATACGGTCTTATTAGCCACAGCGCTATTACAAACCACGTCGTATGATGGAACACCACAATTATTAAGAGTATTGTGTGACCAAGGTTCAGAAGCGTCATTTTGCACGGAAGAAGTAGCACAACTGCTGTCGTATCCAAGACAAAAGGTTCGAGCCGAAATAAAAGGCATTGGAGACAACGAACCTAAGACATCGAAATATACAATTAACATAAAACTACAACCAAGGTACTCTAGTGAGTACAGACTACCTGTAACACTTATAGTACTACCAAAGCTTACAAACTCGTTACCAAGAAGTAACTTACAACAATTACAAGAGTTGGACAATGTTCTATTGGCAGACCCAACGTACAACAAAAAGGGACCTATAGACATAATTTTAGGTGCCCAAGAATATAGTAAAATACTATTACAAGGTTTTAAACGACTACAAGGCGGTATAATCGCTCAAGAAACAGAATTGGGTTGGATTTTATCCGGGTTATATCCGCAAGACACAAACGGTGGCATCAAAGTATTAAGCATGATGACTCGCACCGACGACATACAACAATTAACAAAATTTTGGGAATTAGAAGAAATTCCACGACACTATGCACTCACCAAAGATGATGAGTTGTGTGAAAATTACTATACAAATACTACAATACGAAGTTTCGACGGCACTTATACGGTACGACTGCCGTTTAAGGACGCGAACATAAAATATGGCGAGTCAAGGAAAAAAGCCGTGGCTCGACTATTACAACTAGAACGTCAGTTCGAAAAAAATGAAAATTTACGCCAACAATACAAGGAATTTATGTACGAGTACCTAAATATGGGTCATATGAGAAAAGTACCTAAACCAGAATATTACACAGGAGAGTATTATATTCCCCACCAAGCGGTAATAAAAGAAGACTCTCTTACAACAAAACTACGAGTGGTATTTGACGCTAGTAGTAAAACAAGTAGTAAAATAAGCCTTAATGAAAATTTACATAAAGGACCACGACTTCAACAAGACTTATCAAACATATTATTACGCTGGAGAACGCATAAGATTGCTTTCATGGCCGACATTATGAAAATGTACCGGTTCATAAAAATAAACCAAGAAGACTATAAATATCAAAGAATTTTATGGAGATTTTCTCCAAAAAAGGCCATTAGTGAATACGAACTAACAACGGTCACGTATGGCACAACAAGCGCGCCTTATCTGGCCGTGAGAACATTACAACAACTAGCATTAGACGAACAAGACAATTACCCTATCGCCAGTAGAGTAACGTTACAGGATTTCTATGTTGACGATATTTTGTCAGGAGAATCCCAGGAAAGCTCCGTCAAGGAATTACAAGAACAATTAATAGCAATGTTAAACAAAGGTGGTTTCCAACTACGAAAATGGTCTTCAAATAGTTCGGAATTGTTGAACAATTTAACATGCGATAAAGAAGAAAGTCGGATGCTGAAACTTCCCTTAGACGAAACAAGAAAGTCATTGGGAATTATATGGTCTCCAGGCGAAGATAAATTCTGTTTTCAAATAACTACAACAGAAAACACAAAACCCACTAAACGGTTCATTATGTCAGAGGTGGCGAAAATATTTGATCCGTTGGGCTGGTTGGCCCCCATCATCATAACACTAAAATTACTAGTACAACAACTGTGGACGTCTGGGATGGAATGGGACCAACCAGTAAATGACATAATACGAAATAAATGGACAGAAATACAAAAACAGTTAAAAAACATAGAAAATATACAAGTACCACGATGGTGTCACACGATAGACAGGACAAAGTTTGAGCTGTATGGATTCTGCGACGCCTCAGAAAAAGCATACGGGGCTGTCGTCTATAGCAGAGTAATGGTGAATAACAGTTACTACATAACATTGCTCCAAGCTAAGTCAAAAGTTGCACCGAAAAAACAAAAAACAACATTACCGCGTCTTGAGCTATGCGCCGCAGTATTATTGGCTAATTTAATAGAAAAAATAAAAAATGCTCTAAACGGTGATAACAATACCGTGATTTCATGCTGGACGGATTCTATGATCACGTTGGGATGGATAAAAGGAGATCCTGGGCGATGGCATACGTTCGTGGCCAACAGAGTGTCAGAAATTAACAGCATAATACCTAACGCTCAATGGAATCATGTCATATCGTCTGAAAACCCAGCGGACATTATATCAAGAGGATTGGAGCCAGAAAAATTAATAAACTGTTCCTTATGGTGGAACGGCCCACCATGGTTACAGACGAGTGATATACCTATTACAACAACAGCACCACAGCCAAATGAAGAAGCCAAGTACTGTTTATCAACAACAATTAATACTACGAATGAAAAGTATGACATCTGGAGTCGATTTTCTAACTACAATAAAATGATAAGAACATTAGCGTATTGCTACAGATTTATCAGCAAGCGCAAAAAGCACGAACCATTATCCTGTACGGAACTAGAAGAAACAGAGAAACGAATTCTATGCATATTGCAACAAGAAGAATTTTACGATGAAAAAGAAATTATTCGAAAGAAAAAATCACTGCAGAAAAACAGTAAATTATCCACACTAGATCCATTTATTGATAACGATGGATTATTACGAGTTGGAGGTCGAATAGAAAACGCTGACTTGCCATATAATCAAAAACATCCTATACTATTACCACGCCGACATCATATAACGTCATTAATAATACAAAACGCACACATGAAAACATTACATGGAGGAAATAAACTAACTACAGCTGTCCTACGACAAAAATACTGGATTATAGGTGGAAAACAAGTTGTCAAAGGTACACTAAAAAAGTGCGTCAAATGCGCGAGATACAGGTCCGAAACGAAAGTACAGAAAATGGGGATACTTCCAAAAGCAAGAGTCACGCAATCATATCCATTTAGTCACACTGGAGTGGATTATGCGGGACCAATACAAACAAGAACAATGAAAGGAAGAGGTCACAAGTCCTACAAATCATATATTGCTGTATTTGTATGCTTAGCAACAAAAGCAATTCATCTAGAATTAGTGGGAGATTTGACAACTGAAACATTTATTGCGGCACTGCGGAGGTTCATGGCCAGACGAGGACACGTGTCACATATGTATAGTGACAATGGCACGAACTTCGTAGGCGCAGCGAAATTTTTGGAACAAGAATTATTGCAAATAACACAGTCACCTGGATTCCAAAATACGATGACCAGTATAGGTACTCAGTGGCATTTTAATCCGCCAGCAACCCCCCATTTTGGTGGGATTTGGGAGAGCAGCGTAAAATCAGTAAAGTACCATTTACGTCGAGTAATTGGAGAATCGACATTAACGTACGAAGAAATGATAACATTTTTACATCAAATTGAAGCTTGCCTAAACTCGAGGCCGTTATGTGCACAAAGCGAAGACATCAATGATAATACAATACTAACGCCTAGTCACTTTTTAATTGGTCGGGAAGCAGTTGGAATCCCAGATCCGTTATCAAACATAAATACTGATTTAATAAATAGATGGAAACAAATTCAAAGAATGAAGAAAGATTTCTGGAAAGCCTGGTCATCTGATTATTTACATCAACTTCAACAAAGATACAAGTGGAAAGAAACTCAAGAAAATATCAAAATTGGAACCATAGTACTAATAAAAGATGAAAACATAAGTCCAAGTAAGTGGCCCTTGGCAAAAGTGGAAAGCGTTCACCCAGGAAGCGACGGGGTGATAAGAGTAGTGACACTCAAAAAATCGACAGGTTTATGTCAAAAACGATCAATACATACATTAATTCCTTTACCCGTATATCAGGAAGAATTAATGACTAACACGAATACGTTAAGAAAAAATACCGAAACGCCTGTGAATAGTAACATAGCAAATAACATAAATAAAAAGTCTAAGACACTTAAGTCAGGCGTGTTACTCTATACTACATTATTATTGTGTATCGGACAAGTAACAAGTACATCAATGTTTACTATGAAACATTTAAATCCAGGCCTATATGTAGAACAAATAGGTACTTCAACAATAAACAGAGGAAGTTTTAGAATAGAAACTAATTACGAAAGGAGTGATTTGGAACTGAATTTAAATAATACGATAAAAATAACTAATCAGTTTCAAAAGTTATGCACTGACACACAACAGTATACAAAAGACACCCATTGTGCAGAATTTTATTATCATTTGAACGAAGAGAAAGCACGATTTGAGAAGATAAAGGATTACCTTACTGGGATAAAGATTTCTAGAAGGAGACGTGGATTATTAGGACAAATGTTAACATACGTGTTCGGAGTTAACGATGAAGTATACAGAAGTATTGACTCATTGAGTAGCAATCAACAAGAACTTATAAACGCCGCCAATCATCAAACAAACATAATGATATCTACAGTATCCGCTGTAAACCAAACCGAGGAGCGGATTAAGAAAAAGTTAGAGAATTTTGAAAAGAAGTTAAATGAAGCTATAGCATTCATGTACGATAACGACGTATGGTATAAGATGGTAGACGCTAACAATGTGAAAATACAAGTAATACAAACGTATCAATTAGCGAGCAATTACATAACAGAGATTATTCACTATTACAACGGGTTACTTGAGATATACCTAAATAACGCATCGATATACACGATTTTGAGTCCTAAATACGCTAATGATATAATACAAACAACCAATCAAAAGTTACCTGGAAACTTAAGAATAATTCAGGATCAATTAATACAGACTAACATGGAAATAAATGCAACACATATAAACGTATTTGCGTACTATCCTATTCATGACATAAGAAAATATACGCTAATACACATAACGGCGATTCCTCAAAAGTTGACCGGGAGTTCTTTTGAATGCTTGTCAATCCCAAGAGCATTCATAGGCTTCGACTATAACAATGAACGATACTTTGAATTAAGTAAAGACGAGTTCAAAGATTGTTTACACAAAAAATCGGAGTTTGTTTGCTATCCCGTGGCTGTTAAGAACATGCAATTGAACAAGAATTGCATTGTTGACCAGCTATTCAGCAACAATAATAACACTAAATCACAATGCACATCAAGAAGATACAACATTCAATCTACAATTCTATGGAAACAACTTTACATGCAGAATACGTGGATGTTTATCACTACAAAAACACAATCAGCTTCGATAATATGTGATGGACAAAGACAAGAAATTAACCTAGAGGATATAGGAGTACTACACATTTCAGAAAGCTGTGTAGTAAAGACGTTGAACAACATTCTTGCAGCTAAACGAATAACAACAACAACTGTGCAAGCATCATATTTTAAAAGGAGTAATTTTACTCTAGACACACAAGTAGTCCAATCAGAGATACCAGACATACCGAAGGAGGAAGTATTAGATAGCTCCACCAGTATATTTGACCACTTAGCCGCTTCAGAAGCAAAGCTAAAAACAAGATTAGATAACACAATATGGAGGCGAATAGAGTCTCATTCCTATGTGGTTAGCACCGTGACATCTCTTTCTTTAATAGTATTAGCTTGTCTTTTAATTTATTTCAGACCACTCAAACAATGTCGAGATAGACTTACGAGAAGACAAGACAAGGAGACAACTACAACACAAGCCACAGAGACAGACAAACAGCGGGCAGCTCCACCACAACCACGGCCACGGTATGGGAAACCTCGTCCCCAGACTACAGTCCAAACACCACAAACGACGGAAGGACACATTGGACCATATGAGGTTATCGAATTATACGACTTGCAGTCGTGTTCCTGAGAGACCCCAGAATGTTCAATGCACATTGAACATGCAACGCAGCAAACTCAAAAGTAGAGCATGTCAACATACAAGTAAAGCATGTCAACATAATGTGCAAAATTAGCACTGACATGATTTAAAGACACTGCGTTATACTTTACACGTACGACACACTAACACAAAATGGTATATGTGTGTATTAGCAATAAGTAGTATATAAGGTGTACATTGTGTAAAATAAATCAGATTTGAATTTATTCATCTCTCAGTTACATCCCTCTCACTGCGGCCAAGACACCCTTAGCCGTCAGTTCTGATTAGTCGAGTGAGTCTGCTTGACTGGCAGTGAGAGTTACCAATCCTCCACCCAAAGCTCCATCTCACTGTGGCCAAGACACCCTTAGCCGTCAGTTCTGATTAGTCGAGTGAGTCTGCTTGACTGGCAGTGAGAATAACCAATCCTCCACCCAACATCCATCTCACATCCACCTGTCACCTTAGGTAGCACGGTGCAGGTATCCCATCATATAGGCTAGGAACTTAAGGGCTTTAGGTACTTCAAACTATAACCTTAGGTTCTTCTGTCAAACACGGCGTTAGTCCACTAGCCCAGACTACGCCTGTACAATCTATGACCGTTAAACTATAACATACTCGAACAGTTGTCCCATAACCTGATACACCCTGTATATATATATTCAGGATCTCGGAAACGGCTCCAACGATTTTGTTGAAACTTGGCATACTAGAGGATTTGGGCCCAAAAAATCGATCTAGCTATGTTTTATGTGTAGAAAATGTTGTTTTATCGGTGTTTTTGGCAGACAATATAATGACATTAAATTTTAAAAGAATATGATTTGAAATTTTGCCATCAATGTCATGAGTTACGATAGCTCAGTGGCGAAATAGTCACGTTTCATTTTATTTTTGACATCGGCGACAAACGGCGTCGGATCGAATCTCGGTGTTATTATTATTCTCTTTTTGTAATTTTTTATATATTTTTCATTATTTTTTATTAATATAGGTATATCTAAATAAATTCGATAAAAATATTCCAAGCGAAGCTCGGTCATCCAGATATTACATAATATAACAGTTATATTCGTTGCCCTTTAACAAAAGACTACAATTTTAACAAAAGATAAAACAATTTCGATTACCTACTATGTACTTGGAGTACTAATCCAGTCTAACCATGAATTTTGCGGGTTTAGCCCGAATATTTGAGTCCAAGTAATTTGTATGGAATTTGGAGCGGTGTCCCTATCGTCCAATAGAAGCGCTGCTCCAAATCCCATAAAAACTTTTCTCAATAAAGTTACACATACTTTTGACGCAAATATTCGTTTAGCCCATTGATGTTTATACGAGTACATATTATTTATTTGAAGTAAAACTATTTTTTACGAATTTTTCACATTTATGTTTGATTATTACTTTCGCGACGTTTCGAACAGTTTTCAGCGTTCGTGTTTACGCGAGGATCATGAAAGCTGAAAAGTAGTAAAAATGGTTTTATTTCAAAAACGATAATGGTTGTTTCACGTCACAAACAAGTTATATAAACCTCTCTCTCAATAAAATAAACTATATTACGTTATTGCAGTAAACTCTATAATTATGTAAGATGACGCCCTTCTATTGAGAAATATCAACGGTGTAGTGTTGACGGAAGTGCAATCAGTTATGAATGATGTAACACAGACTCAGTCGTTCATTCACTCGTAACTCTATAGGTCTCCCACCTGTGACTCACGAATACACAGGTTGTTGTTATTTTACGACGATATTATAATACGACCGATTTAAAGATGTCAAATGCTATTAAAAGATTTTTTTTATATCTGTATTAAATTTTAATGTGAATTCATGTGTGAATGAAAATTTTGTATAATGATTGCCGTTGTTTACGCGAGTATCTGACATTATAATTAAAATTATTTTTACGAATTTTGTAACGTTTGAATTTGATTTTGTTTGCCCGACGTTGCGAACACTTTAGAGCGTTCATGGTCACAGGTGGACCATGCGATAAAATGCGTAAACATAGTTTTATTTATAAAATTTTATATGCTAATAGATTACTAAAATAGATAATGAAGTTAGAAAGCAAACATTGCAGTCGATCTTATCCTTTTTTATCGTAAGGTCTCCGTAAAATAACGAACAAATTGTATCATAAAACATTTTCTATATAATAGTAAACTTGTAAACATTTGAATTCAAATTTTATGTGTGATATAGATTATTGTAGAATGGATCAATACACCTTCTTAAAATACCAAACATAGATAAAAGTATACCAACATTATTCATTAATTACAAATTATATAAACCTCTGATAATAAACCACACAAAACACATATTCACACTTCTATAAATTATGGTACCACAAGTAGCACATCTGTTCGCTCTTCGAGCATCGTCGCCAACGTTTTTTGTTACGCAGATGCACTACTGCTGCCGTGGAGCTGTCGGTGCCAGAGTGGGTACACTTCATTGCCGCAGCACTCTTCTTATTGTGGCTTGTGGTTGGACGTCGAAGAAGCTCCGTCAGTGAATCTGAATTGGAATCATCATGAGAAAAGTGTATGTAGTTTTGGGATTATCAATTTAGCTTTTTATATAATAAATTTGCATATTTTATAATAATTTCGATTGATTACATGAACCATGTTCTGATCGTTATTAAAATGGCAAGCGCATTAATCACGTCTTCGAGCCTATTTTTTTAAGGTCCATTCACGCCTTCCATTGCGTCTAGGATGACGAAACGGTAGAGCTCGGCCTCGGCCGGAATCTATCGTATTCTCTCTCCTTCGCCATTGGGCCGACCACCAGTACCGAGTTACTTGTCGTTTGTGGCCAGCCCGGCGAAATAACCTTTCGGGTACCCTCCCTCCTTAACGCTTCTCGCGGTACGTCGGTCGGCCTCGCACGGTCAGCCTTTCTGCGGGCGACGGACTATCCCCTGGTCCATTCACTTAATATCTTTGAGCTCCTAGGTCACGCTCTCTTAATTTTGTGATGATTAGAATTATAGTTAGTGTTCAAATTAAACCAATGTTGTAAAACATGAGAAATCGAATTTTAATTCGGTTTATATTATAAAAATAATCTTGCTGCTGTAGACGTATATACTTATACTGTAAAATTCTGAACACTTCTAATTTACTTATAAATTTAGAACTTTATATCAATAAGACTTTCAATGTTTAGTCCTGTCATATCATATTTCACTCATATTTTGTCATATTTTAACTTACTGTTAGAGTTATATAACAACATAATGTTACGAATGTTACATGTATGAAATTATGTATTATTGTTTTATAAAAAACTATTTAAGGATTGTACTATTTTTATAACCTTCCTCACCTCGGTGACTATGCGTATAATAAGTCATTTGCTCAGTTTATGCTACTTCACTATTTTGAAATATCGTTTATATTCTATCACAACCTTTCTATGCTAGTTTAAAGAAAATAATCGTATTCAGATTTCAAAATATTTCATAAATTTTAAGATTGTTTGCGTGTTTATTATGGAATATAATTAATTCTAATATACGTAGTAATTTTGAATTCTATATAATATGTATTTCAACAATATCTTCTAATTTTATAAATCAAGAAACATGTGGAGTGTGTAGTGCTGAACACTAGATAGTCTTTTGAAATTGCGCATTGATCAAATGTTTTTAGTTGCCAGATATTGAAAAGCAAATATTGTAATCTTCTTAATTTAGCCAGGTTATATTTGTAAGTCGTAATAATAAAACATGCTGTTTATGTAATCGTGTATGTGAACGTAAAGTCATTGACCGGCACCAACTCTTCGAGTTTAAACGTCAGTCGCCCGCCGATCACCGGCGAGGCATCTTGTCTATTAAAAGCTTAACATTTTTTTATACAATATATATTTAGACTTTTCGTACTACTCAGATGCTGAAGTGACATTAAAACTACTCGTCTCTATGTATAATCTCTTAAATATTTATTTATGAAGACTAATAAGAATTTAAAATAATTGCACAATTTTCACCGACTTTCGAATTAATTAGAAACTATACGGTGTATTTGAATCAATAACAATTTAGGCATCTAATCGTCTGCCCATCGCAGGCTACTGCGGGCTACATGCCTCCTCGTGTAACAAGCATTGTCCCTTTACACTTTAGAAACCACGCTTGGCGGGTGGGTGAACGGGTTAGCTGTTTATATCCTGAGCTGAGTTTAAGGTTCACGTACTACATAATTTTACAGATTTCATGTCATAATTTCTCCTTCATCTTTTCGAGTAACAGAGTTTGTAACTATCTATCATTTTTGGTCTAATATGAACTCACGAATAATTGTGTTCATGTATTTGCAGAGTTATAGAGACCAATTTATATGGATTTGGAGCAGTACCCCTATCGTCCGATAGAGGCGCTACTCCAAATTCCATACAAATTGGTCTCGATGACGATACGAATACTTTAGCTAAAATATTCTTGCTAAGCTCATTACACTTTAAACACCATCAAGAATCCTCACAGACATGTTAGTTTTGACGTTTCTCTTCATCGTTAAGGCTATTATTAAGAATTTTACACCCGTGTAATTTAGATATATTCACTATGGACTGCAGACCTTCCTGTATATCTGTTTCCATATTTGAATAATTTTAAATTCGGATTTAATAATAAAAAAGTGATGAGTTTACCATATTTGATTGTTTGTTTTACATTTTATGCAATTCTCACCGCCATAGAATAATCCATGTCTATGTGAATCAAAATTAAAACAGTTATAAATATGGCAGTAATCTAATTTAATCAATTTATTTTGATAATAATTGTTATTTCTACGATGAGATCAAATTTATTAAACGCATTTTTACTCTCTATCGAAATAAAACAGCAATATTACTAAAAACTACCATGTATTTAGTGGTTAAAATCCGTGAATTGTATCGCTTTGAATATTTTATTCTAATAACTAAAACACTTTTTATAAAATAGGGGCCATAGTGGTAGTTTTTAAAACATAAAAGAAGCATTAATATTTCGATGATTCATACAAAATAACTAAATATATATCAAGCCCCGCTATTGATAAACATATGTCTATTAGCCTAAATAACCTGCTATTAAAATATAGCAGTTCTTAATTTAAGTTTTAGCCTGAAGCAACTATTGAATAAATTAATATTGATTTAAAAATTTACTCCTTTGTATGATTACCGAGCTAAATAAAAATTGGTATAGGCTGCATAACTTTTGTTTTACGTAAAAAGTCTTTAAGCATGACGAAAGAGTAAATAGTAAAGGAATAAATAGTAACTATTTATTAATAGTAAATAGAGTAAAGGAGAAACGAAACCGCGTTAAGGTGGAAACGACTTTCAGTAAAAATACAAGAAGCCAAGAGTTATTATCGCGAGACAGTTTCAGCCTAATGACGTGTGACGATTACACAAACTGATTTATTTTGTTTACACAATATGGTATTATTTTTTTCCTCAAAAGCATAGGTATGGTATATATAATACAACTATTTCCACGAAAATTTATTGCTATTATAAATTAAAATGAATTTACTTTTTAATTACAAATTATATGATAATAAATTATATGTTTATAATTATTATTTCTATCTTTGAATTTATAACATAAAACAGTGCTAAAACAAGAACTTTCTAAAATGGCCGCATCATTCCTTATAAGCGAACGAGGTTCTGCTAACAAATTTATCAGCCTAACTAGTAGACGCGGAACCTGCGGTATCTGATGGCATACCGTATACGAACCATAAATAAGATTTCCTTCATTCTATGGGAGTGGCACGACGGTGTTGTGGTAATATTTTTCAGTTGATTTCACTTCGGTCTTATTAAGATTTTCTTTCAATTAAATTGGTCCAGCAATAAAATTTATCACTTATTAAGTAGGTTAACATAAAAAGCGCCATTGCGCTAGGTTTTTGAAAGATTTATACTTACCTATTTATTTTTTATTCTATGACATTAGTGTATTTATCCATTAGCCTTTTTTATATGACATGTCCTTCTTTAAACGAGGTTTAAGAAGAGTATTTCCTTCACGGTAGGCAGCGGCCTGGCTGTACCCCTGGTATTGCAAAGGTCCATGTGCAGCAGTTTCACTTACCATCAGGTGTGCTGCTTGCTCGTTTGCCACCGTTGGCAATAAAAAAATAATCAGCTAATACGAGCCCATCGTTACCTAAATTATCAATTTTTATATGCACCATCTTAAGTTTTTTTTTTTCATATAAGTCATTGTGCGTCAGTAAGTCAAATTGTGGCCTTCAACAGTATACTGTAACTACCCTGCCTGTGGCATCTTCTTGGGAATCTTGGTGGAAATGGAAACTTTTGTAAAACATTTTTATTTCTTATTGGCAACAAATTCACGAGGTTTCACTCGCGTAGCTCTGTTTCCTGTTGAAATAAGGGGATAAAATATAGCCTATGTTTTTCGCTGATAATATAGTTTTCCATTAGTGAAATAATTTTACAAATTGGTTTAATGGTTGAGACGTGAAAATGTAACAAACAAACAAATAGACTCTCTTTCGCATACATATGCGAATGAGAGTTTTATTTGTTTGTTACATTTTCTGTCCTAAACCTGTCTTAAACCATAGACACATGTCTATAATTTAAGACAGGTTATTTTTTTTTAAAGCTGGTCACACAAAAGAATGAACTAATTTTATTAATAAAGTTATTAATAATTAACTTTATAATAAACTAGTAAACCGCCCTCGCTTCGCTTCGGTTTCAGTCGCCTTTCCCGTTGGTATTCCCACGGGAATAAATATATAGGGATAAAAATAGCCTTTGTTATTCCCTGATATTATAGCTTTCCATTGGTGAAAGAATTTTTGAAATCGGTTCGGTATTTTAAGCGTGAAAGCGTAACAAACAAACAAACAAACTTACTTTCGCATTTATAATATTAGTAAGGATGAAAATTAACATTATTTTTCATGTATAAACTTATATTTCGTCATTATAGATGAAAATAGTAATCATAATGGCGTATCGAACATTGATGTAATATTATAGATGTTATAATAATGAAAAGGGCAGGACGATAGAATTTCCGTAAGGCGTAATACAAAGTTCCCTTTTGCCTTCCTTGAAATACCTGTTCTAATATATCTATTTTGCATATTAGAAATGTGGTCTTGGAAAGTGAATAATTACCTACATTGACACGACCACCCGCGGATGATAGCTCAGAAATATAAACTGTTGTTGTCTGATTGAAATTGATTACAACGGTAACTTCCTCTATCCTTCTTGAAGACTAATACCAAGGTCATAGTACAATCGGAGACTTAGTACAATAACACTATTGTATCTTTAGACTATAACTAAAGTAGATAATTACCTTTTCCGTAAATTGACATTGTTTACAATTTACAATGTAGTTCTTCCGCTTGACAATAGATGGCGTTTATTCAAAGATTCTATAATACGTAAAAGTTTTAATACGTTGTCGTGATTACTATAAATAGGTAATAACAAATTGGTAGATGAGTTTTATAATTTACTAGCTGACCTAACAGACCCTCTGCTGTACATATTAAAATAAAATATAAGACCTTGAAATCGATCGCTGCGCCATCTAATTGTTTATCTAAACCGTTCTTAATTCCTTTGAACACACACAATTTTTTTTATCAAAATCGGCCTAGCAGTTTAGGTGGAGTTTAATCACATATACGTATCTAAGATTTATATATAGAATTATTTGAGACACTGTTCTGTTCAAATAAAAAAAATAATATTCTATATTAGGTATTATAGGTATTCTTCTGCAAATTGTTCGCAGCGTCACCTACTTGGACCAAGTATTAAACTAAATCATTCTTGATTCCACCAGAATACACACAAAAAAATTATCAAAATTGATGCAGCCGTAAACGGCTGTATGACTGGCGGTGACTGACGGTGTCATACACACGTGCAGAAGTAGGTGGCAAGTCGGCAAAATGCCACAAAGGAGAAACTCTCAACATAAATACTATTATTATATTTGTATCTCCTTAAGATTCACGGGATCTTCCCTAGAGAAGATACCCGGTCCTTTGAAAGGCTTACATGGGGATATGGATCCAACACGGCCTTTGGAGAAATTTAATGTTAAAATGGGATGGGACATTTTTTTTTTTTTTTTTTTTTTTTATGGGTGGGCTATGGTAAGCGCACGCGCGGTCCTGTCCTTCCGGGGCGATGAAAGGACGGCGCGCGGGCCCATAACCCACCCGTACCCACGTCACCTCGTTGTTGGGCCGACCACCGGAGCAGATGTGACTTGTCATCAGTGGTCGGCCCGACGGAATACCCTTTCGGGTAACCTCTCCCCTCTCGACGTACTGGGACGTCGGTCGCCATCGCGCGGTCAGCCTCTCTGCGGGTGACGGACAATTCCCCGGTCCGATCACCCGCGGCCTTGGCTAGGGCGACATTAGGCGCAGATACTCGCGCCTGCGCCGCCCGAGTCGCCGGCGGCGGAACGTGTCGCCGAATAGGATCTCTACTCGCACACGATCCGCCGCCTCCTTCCGTGAGATAGTCGTCCAGACCCGTGACCCGCAGTTCCGTACACTTGACGGGTCTGGCGATCTTGACGCCATCCTCTGCAGCAAACAAACCCCTCAGCTTTGCGGCCATGCTATCGGCCGTCTTGGCGCCCTCGGCCCCAGGGAACTCTAAAATCCGAGCCCCTGTTTGGGCCTTACGGGTCCTGGCTTCGACGCCTCCTAAATCGGAGACGTCAAGCTCCTGCCGGGCGCGACGTAAGACGGCCTCATAGCTGAGGCCATTCTCGGCCGCCTCGGGCAGGACGGTGATCACCACCGCTGCTGACTTCGGCGGCCGGAGCCTTCTGCGCGACCTCTTATTTGCGGCTCCTGTTTTGGGAGCGGAGACTTTGGCGGCGCTTTTGGCCTCCGCTCTCCTTTTCTGACCACGACTTTTCCTGCTGCGCTCAGCCGTCTGCCAGCCCTCTTCGGGCGCAGCAGGGTCGCTTGGCGCAGCAGTCGCGGTCACGGCTGTGCTAGCCGCCACCGACGGTGCAATTGCCAGCGGCGGCTTAGGTCCAGTCTTGGCAGGAGCCGATGCCGCCTTCTTCTTGGCGGCGGGCCCCTTTGGCTTCGGTCCAGTGACGGCCCCAGCGTAACTCCCTACGCGCCCGCCCTGGCAGGGTAACGCGGCAGGGGCTGACGCTACGACCTTCAGCCTGTCCGCAGCAAGCGGCGGCCGGAGACGGGGCTCCGGAGGCAGGGACAGTCTCTCCTCCAAAGCCGCCATGCGCGCGTCGAGCATTTTGCCCACAACCTCTACTATGGCGCGCATGGTCAGGTCCGGCACGCCGTCCACAGCGGGCAGCGGGACCGCTTCGACGGGCTGGGTCCTCTTGAGGCTCGCCGCAGTGCGAGTTTGCGTAACGGGGACGGCGGGGGCGGCGGCAGGGCTGGCGCTTGTCGACGGTGCAGTTTGCATCAGCTGCGCAACCTGGCGACGCAAGTCGGCCATTTGTTTGGCCAGCTGGCGATTTGTCTTTTGCACCGTCGACAACTCCTTCTCCAAGGTCCTGTTTGTTTCCTGCAGGCCTGAAACTTCGCCACTAAGGCGGGCATTTTCGGCCTGCAGGGTGGCCACATTAGGGGCGTCGCCTGCCACAGTGGGCTCGGCAGCCGCGACGCCATTGGGAGGGACGTCCTTCAATACCCTCATCATTCTCGCGGCTGCCGCCTCGTTGGCCCGCTTGCGAGCCTCAGCCTCTCGCTCCTGCATCACTGGAGAAGGAGTCCCAGTTCTTGCCGCCACCGCAGCCCCACGCCCTCCGCGCCCTCTGCGTGAGGTCGCCACCTTAGGAGGAGGCATGATGTCTCCGCTCCCCTCCGAGTCAGATGAGGAGCTGCCACTCTTGTGCAGAGGGCGCTTCCGCACCTGTGGGGGGAGGGCCTCCTCCATCGCCGCCGCCAGGATTGATGCCGTAGGCCCTCCGACGGTCCGAGCAGCCGGGCTCTCCTTCGTGTTGGACGGTCCTGCGGCACTGCCGCCCTCGTCCACCGACTGCTCCGCGGTCGCATCTGTCTCCATGGCCGCGGAGCTGTCTGCCTCAGAGGCGCCAACGTCACTGGGTGGAACGTCGGCAGCCTCCAGCAACTTCTGCGCCGCCTGTCGCAGCTTTGCAGCGCGCCGTGTGACGCGTGCCGTTGCAGGGGCGATCTTCCTGTTGCTTTTCTTTTTGCGGGCCCCTGTTTTCGGCGGGCCTTCGGCTGATTTTGGAGCCTCCAGTACCAGACTAGCAGCCGAACTGCAGTCGGACGAGGCTCCTCCTTCTTCTGTGCCAGTTTTACCGTAGCTTGGCAAGGCTTTTGGGTGGGAACAATGTGGGTCATCGTTCCCCGTGTTTTTGGGCGTCTCACCCCTCCTATCTACGTCAGGTGTGCGTGAACAATTATCCATGTAGTTCCCACGAGTATGGGAGAAGTAAACGGTCGACCCGGGCAGAGATCCCGATACCCGGGCAAGCGTAAATTTGTATCCCAACACAGGGGGTCCGCAGGTACCCTGGCTGGGGGCGCGCTAACGACTAAACAACCCATCAGCCATGCATCCTCTCGCCGCGCGCCAGAACTTAGGATTGTGGGTGATTGTTTTATAGAGGTTTTCTTCCTCGCGGTCCAGGCGGTTAAGCCATGACCCTCGCTCCTGATTCTAGGCCTCAAGACAAATGTCCCGAAGCAGGAATCAGGTCTACGATTTGTCGCGGTTGGCAAATGCCTGCCCAGTCCTCAAACGAATGAGTGACTGGGCCCGTCGAATTTTCGCGTCCAATACCCTCTACAATTAGAGGGCATGGAGCGAATTTAGGGCATCCCACAAACTGGGCCCCCCCTCGGGCCAGATATTTGCCACGAGCGACAATTCCAGAGAGCAGTCCAAGGAATTGTCGCTCGTGCCCAGGGTACACCACGCGAAGGTTTCTGTCGTAGCACCCCGGGATGGGACATCTACCGATGACACTCCACGTTTGCATACAACACTCGAGGACTGCCAACGGTAGGTGTAAAACTATTGTGCAATTATGATATCTAAAACCTGATTATGGGGTTGTGAGGTTTGATGGACTGGATTAAATGAAACTATTGATTTAAAACTGTCGTCTGCCTTCAATACCTTATACGTCTTGAACTTTGGCAGTCTAGGTGCTTTGGCAGGCTATTATTATTGGTTCAGCTTCATTATAGATTTGGGGGGACCGATGAATTTACCACGAGCCTCGAACGGTATAGTTATGCCATAAGTCAATTGCCCTCCTAATGTGAAGGCTTGCGCCCAGAAGTGGGACGTATATGAGCTGAAATTATGATGATATAGTTGTTAGCCGCAAATGTCTCTCAACCCGACAAAGCCCAGGATAGAACTGATTGCCCTGCACAGAAATCGAAACCATATCACACGATATAGACAGTCTCTAAACCATTCACTTTCGTTTAATCCCTGCATATAGTAATGCAAATCTTAATATTTACAAGAGAAACACGTACAACTTTCTGATTGTGAAAATTGCTGATACCTTGCTCTCACCGGGTATCAAACCGTGCATAAATCACGTCCAACACCTGTCTGACGACGGACAAATTGCGCTTAGCCACTTGAGGTGAATATGAATGGCGTCCTGAGTGAATGGCGGATTAGATAAGCCTGTTAGGCTTTGAAGTTATTCTACCAACCAGTGCTTAACTCGCAGATTTTCTTCAAATCAAAATTCAGTTATGTGTACTTATTTAATCTGATTAAACGAGTAATTCTCGTATACGTGTTCCAACGACTTCTTTAAAATTTAGTATGCAGAAGGTTTCGGGGTGATAAATCGATCTAGCTATATTTTATGTAAAGAAAATTTAGTTTTATTAGTGTTGAGCAAAGATTGGAACTTGAAGGTAAATTAGCCACTACCATGAGAATAAAATTGTTCATTTTGAAAGTTCAAGCATATGTGTATACATATGCTTGAACTTTCAAAATGAGCAATTTTTCAAAATGAGAAATATATCACTTATTATTCATTTACTAGCGAATGAAAGGTTAGTAGTGAAAAACTTGAGAATCTCGGATTTTTTTGGGTGAATATTTTCCTATTAGGTTCTTTACTTTTTACGATTTAAAAGTAATGTAAGATGTTTCTCTTCCGTGTAACTGACATATTATTAATACATATTTAAATGGCTAAATGTATCATGACCCTTTATGGGGAGTTCTCTGTCTGTCGGCAGTAAACAGAAGGTCGATAGATTGATGGATGGATCCTAAGAATAACGAATCATCATCATCGTCATCATCATTTTTGCTCATATACATCCCACTGTTGGGTTCGAGCCTCCTCTACAATAGGAGGGAAATTGACCTTATTATACCATGCTGGTCACCTGGTCAGACAGGTTGGTATAAGGTTTTATTTCGAGTCTTCCTTCTCTTGCACAGATATTATATGCGTATTATATCCTTTAGTCATCTTTTACGACATCCACGGGTAAGGTCGGGAGTAGTGATTGGTATTCTTTCTCGGTCACCACACGGAGAGTATATAACAAATAATAACAATAAATTCTTCTTCTTACCGTAGTCATCGTGACATAATTTGTAAAAAGATTCTAATAAATTTGGAGTATTAAGTCAACGAAACTATAGTCAGAAGATGTTAATGTCAATTTACTTAAAAAAAAAATGAGCAGTCAATCAATTTGCTGCCAATCTATATAAAATTAATGTTTACAATTTTACAAATAACATGGTTTTTCAAAAAGTTACGCATGTACTTTTCGACATGGACGGCTTAATACTAAACGACCTATATCCAGTTGCTTTTCAAAATATAGTGTCAAAGTATGGAAAAGACTACAAATGGGATTTGCAAGTGCAACTAATGGGTCTACAGTCTCGCGAGACAGCTGAAGCTATAATATCGAATTTAAAAATACCAATGACTATTGATGCATTTATGAAAGAATGCTCAAAACAATTTGAGCAATTATTCCCAGAAGTAAAATTAATGCCAGGAGCTAAGGCATTGATTGAACATCTGCACAAGAAAAAAGTTCCAATAGCTCTTGCAACTAGTAGTAGCCAAGAAGAATATAATTTAAAAGTAAATAAACACCACCGAGACCTCTTCTCTCTATTTACAGTTAAAGTTTTCGGTAGTACAGATCCTGAAGTTAAAAAAGGTAAACCAAGTCCTGATATATTTTTGGTTGCCGCTGGGAGATTTCCTGATAAGCCTAAACCTAACAAGTGTTTGGTTTTAGAAGACGCGATTAATGGGGTTAAGGCTGCTAAGGCTGCGGGTATGCAAGTAGTAATGGTTCCTGATCCGAGAGCTGATGAAAGCTTAAAGTTAGAAGCAACTCTTGCACTTAAAAGTTTAGTGGATTTTAAGCCTGAATTATTTGGATTACCAGCGTATGATTAATGATTAATATATGAAGTTTTTCAAACTATTTTGGTAACTTATCTATTATCGACTTATTGCTGCATCTTTATAAGTTGATTGTCTGTATTTAAACAATTACAGTTTTTTTTTCTTGAAGTCGTAAAAACCGACTGACTGGAAATATTGCCACCTACATATTCTCCTAGTGTTTAAAAATCCGTTAAAATAGTTTTATAAACTAAGTGTTAGCCACGCAGCTTTATTTGCCTCACATAAGAGAAAAGTGTGTTACGCAGGCATGTCAGCAGAGAGATAAATTTGTCGTAGGCGTGTCGGGAAAGACAGAGTTTGTCCTAGGCACGTCAATAGAAAGAGATTGTCATAGAAACGTCAACACAGAGCGTTTCGTAGGCACGTAGGCAGAGAGTTTGTCGTAAGTGCGTCAGCAGGGAGAGTATGTCATAAGCAAGTTAGTTTCTTGTAGACAGCCATATAACACACAGCGCAACGAAAGCTCTCAAGAGGAATACATTTTCCCCGTTTCTGCAACATTTTTCATTGATACTCCTCGCCTATTTATCGTAGCGTGATGTTATGTAACCTTCTTCAATAAATGGGCTATTCAAAACTAAAATATTTTCAATTGAAACAAGCAATTGAAATTAGGGCGATCAACCTAACAAACTTTATAGCTTTATATAGACTAGCTGTATAGACTAGCTGACCCAACAGACGTTGTTCTGTTTAAGTTTAAAAAAATAGTAAAAGGAATTCTCCTAGATATCGATCGCAGCGCCGTTTAGCGGGTCCAATGGTGAATGTAACCCATTCTCGAATTTTCTTGAACACACACAAAAAATTTCGTCAACATCTGTCCAGCTGTTTAGGAGTAGTTCAGTGACATACACACGTACACGAGAAATATATCTATAAAGATATGTAATAATCGCGTAAACATCAGAATTCATTAGCTCATAAGTATTCTAAAGTAGCAACATGATTAATAACTGCAGCTCGTTCAATTATGCATACAAGATAAACTGTAACATAACTCTGTGTCATGTAAATGTAAACAAGCGATACGAAGCAAGAATGTCGACTATTCAAATGTGAAGCGTGTAATTTGAACGACGCGACATAGATGTTTGAATAGCCATTGTTTTATACGCTCGTCACTCATAGTAGCGTTGAGCTTTGAATATACAGCGAGCTTATTTTAGATGTATCTACATACTTAATCCTAGGTGCATAGCTTTTTTTTTTTTTTTTTTTTTTTTTTTTTTTTTTTTTTTTTTTTTTTTTTTACAATATACGTGTGTGCTTAGCACAAATATTTGCGTCAAATTATTTGTATCGTCCGGTGGAGTGGTGACGAAGTAAGAATACAATTCACCCCATCTCTTGCCCGTGGGGGTCGTATAAGACGACTAAGTGATATAATATGCATATAACAGCTTTACAAGAGAAGAAAAACTCGAAATTAAACACTATATCAAGATGTTTGACCAGCATTATATAGAAGGTATAGAAGGTTTTATGGGAGGGCAGGCCCGAGCCTAACAATGGGATGTTTATGAGCTGAGAGGACGACGACGACGAATCCTAAAGTGGTCATAAGCGACATAATACATTGTTTCTACACTTGTTTAATTCATACTACAACTACTTGAGAATGAAATGGGTTTTTGGCGGCGATGTGAGAGTATTATGCGATATTTTTGTATACAATATTCTAGTACATATTTTAAAGTGTTATTTTAAATAATTTTGGTAGTATTTTATGCAATGGAATGCAGTGAAAGTACTAAAGTGTAGTGAATATGATATAACAGCGTTTTACATATGTTTTTCTGTTACACTAAAATTCGTAGATGTCACAATACCACCATATCAATGTAGAAGGTATTGATTGGACGTACTTATAAGCAATTAATTTAAATGAAGTGATTATTGATAAATATAACCATGGTATAAAAGTCTTTGTAACCATGTCATAAAATTCTTTAAAAATAACAAAACAAAACTCACCTTTGCTTTCTTTCTGTTGACATTGTAAGGAACGTTACTTATAGCATAGTATCTAACCAAACACGCGTTGTTCTGTTCAACTGTAAAACAAGTAAAATGAATTCTCCTTGAAATCGATCGGAGAGCCACCTACCAGTTCCAATTATTAATCTAAACCATTCTCATATCCATCGGAACAGCCACAAAAAAAAGCATCAAAATCGGTCCAGCCGTTTAGGAGGAGTTCATTGACATACACATGTACACAAGAAATATATACATATATAAAGATAGCAATAATATCATTATAAGGGAAGACAAACTTGAAATAAAACCACGCTTACCCGACTGACTAACGCGATATGTAGTTAGATTGTCCTCTCATTATCTAAGTGACTCATACTAAATAACCGGACGTCTGTAAGATGAGAAGAAAAAAATGCTAACATATTGTTTTTTTTAGTACTCCGAAAGCCAGAGCAAAAAAAAGTAGATTCATAATGCAATTTTCTACAGAATGTTTTTTTTACAATAAGTTCATGGGTATTTTCCGAATTTCATCGTCGTCAAAATCCAAGTTGGCGGAACGTGGGTGCGCGAGATCTCCGCCATCTTGGAAAATGCGTTTCACTAAATATCTTGTACATGTGCATCATACAACAAAAATAGTAAAGACTAGCAATCCGCCCTCGCTTCGCTTCGGTTATAGGTTATAGTCGTTTTACCCGCGTAGTTCCCGTTCCCGTGGGAATACCGGGATAAAATATACCCTAGTTTACGCCCTGATATTAAAGCTTTCCATTGGTGAAAGAATTTTTGAAATCGGTCCAGCCGTTTTGAAGATTACCCGGAACAAACAGACAGACAGACAGACAAAATTTTTTTAATTGCTATTTTAGGCATAGGTGTCGTGCAAATAACCGTGTGAGCATGAAAAAAGCCTCTTATTTTGACATTACAAACAGACACTCCAATTTTATTTATTGGTATAGATAGTTTTCAAAGATGGCGACTGAAGCTTGTGTCCACTTCCCGTCAACTTGGATTCACATTCAGAGGGCACCCCTGTACGATTTCTAAATAAATCCGTTCTGTAAATTGCAGAGAATCTGGTTTCAGATCACATAAATTATAGTTTAAATCTAATTAATTATAACTACGGTTTTCCTATCATCGGGCTACTGCCGTCTATTGTTGAACACTAGCCTCCTTATTGAATAACGCCACAATCGCCATAGAGCGGTGAATAAAGCTGGATAACGGCTGTGTGATTAGGCTCGAGCCCAGCAGTAGGGCGTATATGAGCTGCGATGATGATATTTTTTCATTATGTGAACGTACGTTACGCAAAATGGGCAATGTCATCATACAATTCTCACTAATAGCATTTAAAACAGCCCTAGACAGACCGGTTCACCTTGGACATTACATAAGTTACATAAGCGATAAGCATTTTTTTTTTTTTTTTTTTTTTTTTTTTTTTTTTCGCTTTGCATGTCTGAGTAAGTATTCAATTATAAGGTTAAAACTATATGAAAAAGTCAATTTTCCGTTTGATGACAGAGTAAAAATACAATTCACCACTCCTTTTCTTGCCCATGGATGTCGTGAAAGAGGACTATGAGATATAATGTGCATATAACATCTATAATGGAAACGGAAACTTCCAATAAAACCCCATACCAACCCGTCTCTTCAGCCTGGTATACCTATTAGATGCGTGACAGCGACCGACGTCCCCGGGACAGGGAGGGTCGAGAGGTGAGGGCACCCGAAAGGGTATTCCGTCGGGCCGACCACTGAGGTCGAAGAACTCGGTCCTGGTGGTCGGCCCGACGACGAAGGCGACGTGGGGTACGGGTGGGTTATGGGCCCGCGCGCCGTCTTTTCATCGCCCGGGACGGAATGGACGGCGTGTGCGCTTACATAGCCCACCCATAAAAAAAGCGTGGTATATGTTGTGATATGATATGGATATGTAAAGGACATTCAAGGTCTCGAGATATACGTGTGGTGATGGTATAAGACTCCAATATGTCACCATTCCTTGCTCACCTGTGAGGTAACCAGTTATCGTGAATGCGAGAGAAAGGGTACTCGATTCAAAATCAACGTGAATTTATTTGACCAACGTGCTTTTGAATTCCATTTTAATAATTTTATTCGCACTATAAAAGGCAATTACAACACTATCCCTCGATCTGTGGGGGAGACGTCCATTCACGAGTGGATGGCGACAGATTGATTGATAATGAAGATCTGTTCGTTAAGAAATGCATTTAAATTAAGAAGAAATCTGTAACAGTATTCAAACTAACATGTCAACTAATTGCACAGATGGCGTAGTTGTTAAGGTGGACACGCCGTGCCAGTGCTGGAGTTCGATTCGTACGCAGGCCAACACTTTGTGTCATCACAAATTCTTGTTCTGAATCTGTGTATTATTTGTGTCCGTTGTTTTTATATGTAAAGTCCCTCGCAATACAAGTATTGTTTCCTTAGGGACAGGGTCTTGCTTTTAAAAGAACTCGGTAGATTCATACATTATGCTAAGGATTTGAAATGAAAGATACATGAACATAGTTATTCATCATCGCAGCCCACATAGTCCCACTTTTGGGCTCGGGCCTCCCCTACAATAAGAAGGAATTTGATCTACTATATCCTGATGGTCAGACATGTTGGTATAGGGTTCAAATTTATGTTTTCCTTCTCTTGCACAGATGTTATGTGCATATTATATATCCCTTAGTCGTCTTTTACGACATCCACGACCAAGATAGGGAGTGACGAATTGTATTCTTACTCCTTCACCACACGGGAATTATATTATAGTCTATATTAATTATTATAGTCTATATTAATTATAGTCTATATTAATTAACACTGAATTTGTTCGAGTATATACTTAAGTGTTCGTTTTGTAATCCTGTCGCTTATACCACAAGGCATATTTTTTAACGGTAGCTTGTTTGATCAGGAAATTGTGCTCGAGGATTGTATTTGTTTTGTATCTACTATATTTGTTCAGGCGTTACTTGTTATGTCACTTGTTGTAATTTTGTTATTACAAGCTCTGTTTAAACTACCGGTATCATAAGAGAAATTATTGTAGAGTTGTAAAGAATCATTAGGCAAAGTTTTGTTTTGGATGCCGGTGTCATTCACCCACGCTGAGAGGGGGAGTCTCTGTTGTCTTAGCATTTTTTTTTTAATTTACAAAAAAATATATAAAATACATACCTAGTTGAAACTAAAAAAGGAGCCGTCGCTCAGGACGCCTCGCAGATGTGAAACATCGAAATTATTTTTTACAAATATATATGCATAAAAGAACAGATTACGACGGGAACTAATATGGCATAAAGTATTAATAAAATATTACTTTTTTTTTCAGAAAATGATGATTTTTGTCAATAAACATTTATTTTCATTAGTGTACACTATGGGTATGTGTTTAGGTTAATAATTTATTTTGAGCTCACTAGATGGCGTTGTACAAAATTCTAAAACAGGTTATGGTTTCGTTACACAAATGTACATATCCAAGCGTGGTGTTAACGCCACACTAAGTGTTAGGTTCACCCTCACCTATAGATGTTTCACATCAAAAATACGCTTTTGTAGATAAAACGTGCGATGCAGCACATATGTATAGCGACATCTAATGAGTTGTGTCAAAGTCTCAGCCATGGATGTAATCGCTAAATATGTAAGGATAATACAACTGCAAAGCAAGTTAATATAAGCGTTCATGGTTACGGGAGGATAATCCTCCCCGGAGGACTTTAGTACGTAAAATAGTTTTATTTTAAAGGATACATTTAAAAGTAACAATCCAAATTGTCTATTTAAAGTTTAAATAGAACTCGTAGTTATTAAACACCTGTCTTATAATTCTCAAGGAGTTTGAAGACGTACTTTTTTCGTTGATTCCGTCACGCTGATTTATTCTTGGGATGGTTTCGGTGTTCATTCGAGGCCCTTCAAGCTTCCAGCGCGTGACGATTTTGTTCTAATTGTCTTAACGCATCCGTCTCTAACCGTTACTATCCCAAGTTGAATTTGGAATCATTATAATTGTCATCAATTAAAATAAACTATATGATTGTCGTCATCATCATCTTCATTATCTCCTTATTCTAATTACTCGGGGTTGACGCAATATGTTCTCTTGTATCGTATATATTGCAAAAGTTTTGGCGATGGTTTTACGACCGGCCGCCTGCCTTACATCAACTCTCCTTGGGAATGTAATTGTTGACCAAACGGCATCAGATAGTTTCAGCTCCGATCGATGTAAAATTTATGATTGTCTTTTAAGACACTCACGAGCAATGTAAGAAAAAAAACCGGCTATGTGGGACTCGGAGTCGCGCACCAAGGGTTCCGTACCATTATCTATAAAAAGGGCAAAAAAACGCGTTTGTTGTATGGGAGCCGCCCTTAAATATTTATTTTATTTTCTTTTTAGTATTTGTTGTTATAGCGGCAACAAAAATACATAATTTGTGAAAATTTCAACTGTCTAGCTATCGCGGTTCTTATATACAGCCCAGTGACAGACAGACGTACGGACAGACAGCGAAGTCTTAGTAATAGGGTCCCGTTTTTCCCTTTAGGAACGGAACCCTAAAAATGTCCATATGACTGTGATAAACTTTTTTGCTATCTATACCAATAAATAAAATTGGAGTGTCTGTTTGTAATGTCAAAATAATAGGCTTTTTTCATGCTCACACGGTTATTTGCACGACACCTATGCCTAAAATAGCAATTAAAAAATTTTTGTCTGTCTGTCTGTCTGTCTGTTTGTTCCGGGTAATCTTCAAATCGGCTGGACCGATTTCAAAAATTCTTTCACCAATAGAAAGCTATGATATCAGGGCGTAAACTAGGCTATATTTTATCCCGGTATTCCCACGGGAACGGGAACTACGCGGGTAAAACCAATATAACCTATAACCGAAGCGAAGCGAGGGCGGATTGCTAGTATATAATAAACTAGCAACCCGCCCTCGCTTCGCTTCGGTTATAGTGGTTTTACCCGCGTAGTTCCCGTTTCCGTGGGCATACCGGGATAAAATATAGCCTAGTTTACGCCCTGATATTATAGCTTTCCATTGGTGAAAGAATTTTTGAAATCGGTCCAACCGTTTTGAAGATTACCCGGAACAAACACACAGACAGACAGACAGACAAAAAATTTTCAATTGCTATTTTAGGCATAGGTGTCGTGCGAATAACCGTGTGAGCATGAAAAACGCCTATTATTTTGACATTACAAACAGACACTCCAATTTTATTTATTGGTATAGATATTGCACTACTAAGCACATATTTTTTACATTTTGTCGAAATAATAAAAAAGTAAAAACCAAACATAATAAAAACACAACTTTCATAATTAAAATTTATGTTATCTGAATAAATAAAATACTTTTCCTTGCATGTTTTGCGTCATGCGTTCTTAAACCAGTCATTCGATGATTTTTTTTTAATATACGCGTACACCCTTGAAGTTTCTGTAAAAAATTATATAACTGAAGAGAGAAATGGCGTAAAAAAATATTATTAATCTTTTTTTATTATATTTAGAGATTTTATTGCATTCAGACGGGCAGTTAAGTATAGCCAATTACAAGTAGCCTGTAAGAAAGTATGACTGAACTGGATGTCAATCACAATCTTGATACGTACGCGATTTGCGATTCGTTGCGGATTCGTCACCCTCTTCCTTTACCATTTGATTGTTAGTAATTAACTGTCAGACGGATGACCAATTTGCTCTTATTAGATGACATTATTAAGTGTGTTGTAAAGCAAGGGACATATTGAAATGAAAAATAAACTAACACGTTTTCTTATTTGATACATTCACCTCACCTGAGGGGAGAATTTCTAAATCGCCTGCATTATTTCAAATTGTAAATGTGGCGTATTTATAGTGTAGTTAATTTCATGAGAATTTAATTTTTCTACTTTCAAATAAATGCTCTTTTTTTTGGGTTACGGTCGGCGCACTCCTCGTTCCACTCCGTCCGGGGCGAAAGAGGGGCGCGCGCGGCCCCGTAACCCACCCGTGACACGGCGCCTTCGTCGTTAGGCTGATCACTAGTGCAGGGTGACTTGTCGTCAGTGGTTGGTCCGAAAATAAATGCCGTCTAAGAGAAATGCCGTCTTGCCAAAAAAAAAAAATTTTGAGCTCAAGCCTCCTCCATAACGGGAGCGAAATTGACCTACTATGCGACCTTGATCAAACGGGTTGGTATAGGATTTTTAATTCGAGATTTCCTTCTCTTGAATATATGTTATATGCATATTTAATCCTTTAGTCGTATTTTATGATATATAGGTGTAAGATTTGGAGATTGTATTCTTACTCCGTGACCACACGGAAATGTATCGATATATATTCTTTTACAAGAATTTTTAATTAATTATTAGGTTATTTACGCTCATATTTCAACTCTTCAAGTACTTATGTATGTTCGTCTTTTAACCGCTATCTCTATTAAGTTAATTAACTTTAAATGCTCTCAACAATAAAATTTATCATTTAATCTCCTCTTGCATGTGATGAAAGAATAAGGATATAATTTATTATCCCTTCCTTTCTGGTATCAATAATTTATTAAAATGTAAAGAATATCGCTGTAAAAGAAAAAACACACGAAAGAAGACCATATGAAAATTCGTCAGATGGCCGGAATTCATGCATTCATCAGCCCATAGTCGTCCGCTGTTGAACATAGACCTTCACACGAGAATAAGAGAATGCTACTCAGTACGTGCCGCTTGCATTCAACGGCTCCTTGTGACTTATAAAATACTGGCAACCCGCCCTCGCTTCGCTTCGGTTTCAGTCGCCTTGCCCGCGTAGTTAGCGTTCCTGTGGGAATACCGGGAAAAATATAGCGTATGTTACTTCCTGATATTATAGCTTACCATTGGTGAAAGAATTTTTGAAATCGGTTCGGTTGTTTAAGTGTGAAAGCGTAACAAATAAACTTACTTTAGTTTTTATAATATTAGTAAGGATTGTATTACGATCCTGTACCACATGCATTTAAGTTCTTTCTTCGACTTTTAAATTGTTAGTCAATCTAGTAGCGTTCGTTCTATACTGCTATATAATCTTCGAGAAAAGTATCTCAAGTGGCAGTAATAATAGATTAACCGTACTATTTAGAAATAGCTAAGGAAATTTCAATACACGCACTTACGATCAGCATAATAATGGGTATATTCATTAGAGTCTTGTGTAGACTACACCTTAAGCATCCACTTGACATGATTTCACACTTAATCCGCGCCACGGTCGTCAGTCACGGCTGTAACAATTACTTGTAGTTATGTCATACATTTTTCACGGTTCATACTGCACTTCTAACTGTTGTAAGTAGATATAATACTTTTAATCTTGTGCTATATTTATATTCATATATCCAAATAATATAAATTCACTTCTGTCTTTTAGAGGCTTAGGCTGAGACTGTTGATTTCCAATTAACATATTTCTGACAATTTTTGTTACACGTTTGTTATCAATATTCGTTTATCTATAGCCATGGGCTGGTCCGTTCAGCATAGTACGAAACTCTTGCATAAAATTGACGTCTGAGTTAAAGCAATTTGTTACTGAACTTTGTTCCGTAAACGAGAGAGCCAGATGTCCAACTTTTTGAAGGGTGTTTGCTTGCTTTTAGTGATGCCTTTAGTGGTCTAGCAAAGGTCCATAAACGGTAGTATCACTCATTTACCACCAACAACAATAAAAAATATTCTCGTTAAAATCTTCATGTAGTTTCGTTAAGTAAAATTTTTAAAAGCATTTAGGTGGAAAATGTTTACGAACACATTCACACTGAAATTTTATATATATGTAAATGTAATTAAAGTCCACAAGTTCCCGACGTATCCATCTTGCCGCATCTAATTGATTTAGAAAAACAACCTGCCGTACAATTCTTAAACGTGGTTCCCATCAATACTTGCAGTGTTCTCTCATCGTTTCTATCATTTATAAATCCATCCATCCAACGGCCTGTTGATATCCATTCTTTGGCGTATTTCTACATCTCTCTACTCGGTGATAAATATTGTACATCAAATCTTGGAAAGGATTGTCACAGAGTATTGCTCTTATCGTACACTACCCATGACATAGCACGAAGCACTACTATTCTGGTATCTATACTGTTAACAATTGCGATTTTTTTCATATTACATAAAACACACCGATTCAACAAGCTTGTGTAAATTATTTTCGATTTTGAGAACCTTTAAAACGTATCCTCGCAACCCTATATACACTATGAATGAAACTAAACTCTATTGCGTTTGTACAACGACTGACTCTCTTGCGTTCGTACGACAGGGAAAATGCTCTACGTAACGGAAAGTAATCGACTGTCTCCTTCCAAAGATCGATGTGCAATATTTATTTATTGTCGGGTACTGTAATAATACTAATATCGCAGTTAAACATAAACAGCATCATTAATAAAATATTGATTCAATTGTCCTATTATTGTAGAGAAACTCCATCGTCATAATTGTAAAAGAAATGAAACAAATATAGAAAGAAAGATTACAATTTTTTTTTTACATAAGTGCAATATTAATTTATGTATTTTAAAAGATTTGAAAAAGACTGCACAGAAGTTGCTTTCTGCACTAACGGGGGTTCGACTATCAAACCCTATACCAACCTGTCTGACCAGCAGGGTAGTATGTTCAATTTCCTTTCTATTGAGAAGGAGACTCGAGCACAACAGTGGACCGTATATGAGCTGAAATGATGATGATGAATGACATACACTCAAAACTAGTTGTAGGACCACACTGTCGACAGTTATCTGTCTACAGCCGCGGGCCGGTCTGTCCGGGGTAGTACCACGCTCTCGCAGAAAATCAACGTCTGAGTAGTAGCAATTTGTTACTTGCGCTTCGTTCAGTGAGCGAGAGAGCCGGAAGCCCAACTTTCTGAGGGTGTTTGCGTGTGGAGGGTTTTGGTGGTGCCTTTGGTATCACCGAGCCTCAATGCTCGCATTCACACTCCCTTCACTTTTTTCGCGGTAGGCAGCGGCCTTGCAAAGGTCCATGAGCGACAGCAACACTTACCATCAGGTGTACTGTTTGCTCGTTTGCCATTGCTCGCAATAAAAAAAAAAAAAAAAAAACTGTTCTAAATCTGTGTTTAGAACAGTCTTTTTTGTGTATGTAACAACAACAATAATTTAACAATTAACCAACACCAATATTTTGTTGTGATTGTAATAAGCCTTTAATTGTGCTTGTAAAGTCCTCCACGGTATAGGGCTCTAGTCGGGTGACTAAAACCCTATTCCGCACAGGATGTGTAGTCTTCTAAAAAATGCACTTGTAAAGTGCTTTCTTGTTTTCATTTTGATCACTTTCATTTGGAACGGAATATAGTGGAATTGCCCCCACCTGCCGCGAACAAAACATTGCTCTGTCATCGACCTTTCTACGAGGGAGCGTCTCACAATACTCGCATCATCTTACGTAACATTCACACGTTTGTTATATCATAAACTGAATGGCCGAACGTTTTTGATAATTAAAACTTATGCTTTTTTAATTATAGATTTTGCTCGAGGGAATTCATTTAACGTTTACGGATTTCGCAATATAAATGCACTCTTGTAACGAAAGTTTGTTATTTTTGTAAAGCGTCTTTGAATGTTTTAAAAATGCATTGTAATCAGATTTTCCTATGTGATTAACTTACCAACTATCAGTTGTTTTCAAATCAAATCATTTATTCTGCAATTTACTTTGGCAAGCCCTTAAGGGCCTTAAGGACTTACATATTGCCAAATTTACACATCGTTTGAAACAATCAATTGAAATAATCTTTTAATTTATTAAATAATTTAGAAGATATTTGTATAATTACATGTCTCCAACAATCTTTTTTTTAATGAAACCGAAACGTGACGGAAGGGCGATGTGCCCATCCATACCTATAGTATAATTACTCATCGCTATCAGTATACTAGTACCGATTTTTTACCTGCGGGCTCCTCTTTCGGGAACTAAGTCTTGTCGACGTACCGGAAAACATATCATCGCACTTATTTGTCCGCAGATTATAGTAAGCGGTAAAGTTTGAACATCATTGTAAGAGAAGGCAAACTTTAAATAAACTTTCATCATCATTCATCATCATCATTTCAGCTCATATACGTCCCACTGCCGGGCTCGAGCCTCCTCCACAACAGCAGGGATATTGACCTTACTATACCATGCTGGTCAGACAGGTTGGTACAATGTTCCATTTCGAGTTTTCCTTCTCTTGCATAGATGTTATGTGCATATCATATCCCATAGTCGTCTTTTACGACATCCACGGGCAAGATAGGGAGTGGTGAATTGTATTCTTACTCCGTCACCACACGGAAAATACGCTTTAACGACTGTAAATAAAACTAATTTACGGATTTTATCGCGTTTTGGTTTTTGATTGCCCTATGTTTCGCACACTTTGCAGCGTTCATAGTCACGGGCGTTCATAGTCCGCCCGTAGTTTTTTTTTACAATGATACTTGCGTAAACATCAGAAGTCATTATGTAAACTTTGTCGACTTATTACATTTATATTACTTCTCGTGGCGATGTTAATAATACAATTGCCACCATCCTTTACTTACCCCTGAGGATTATAAAGATCGGCTGAGAGTTTACCATGAGAATTGGCAGCAGCGCTGAACTGGGACACCTCATTGCGATCAACAATTCGTTGGCAATCAGTCCTCCAATAAATGACCGAATCGGGAGACCTACGTCTCGTATAGTATTTATTACGGAATCTCGCGTAAACCGTTAAAAAAAATTAATGAAAATTGTCACATACATAGACAGATTTCCTCGATTAACACATAGGGTACTTTTTATCTTGGTAATGGAACAAACACATTACCAAGATAAAAAGTGGGAGTAAAGTTCAATTTACTTGTTATTTTATCAAACCATAATGGCACTGCCTTAACCATAGACCGCACTAATCGGTAAAGTATACCCGTGGAATGATAGTTCAATTTTAATATTATTTTAAACTAGCAACCCGTCCTCGTTTCGCTTCGGTTATAGTCGTTTTACCCGCGTAGTTCCCGTTTCCGTGGGAATACCGGGATAAAATATAGCCTAGTTTACGCCCTGATGTTATAGCTTTCCAATGGTGAAAGAATTTTTGAAATCAGTCCAGCCGCTTTGAAGATTACCCGGAACAAACAGACAGACAAAAAATTTTTAATCGCTATTTTAGGCATAGGTGTCGTGCAAATAACCGTGTGAGCATGAAAAAAGCCTATTATTTTGATATTACAAACAGACACTCCAATTTCATTTATTGGTATAGATGTGTTTTAATTCAGCAGTTATATTTTAGTTCCGAGTATCTCACTAGATGGCGTTGATTTATAGTTTCACTTCCGTGATATAGGCATAAAATTGCATCTTTAAGAATGTTTTTGGCTTTATATACTTTTATGAAGTTGAGAAACCCCAGCACTCACTCATAATTCGCGTCAATCTATCAAAGCTATCTTCAGCTAATAGAGAACAACACACACAAAAAACAAAAAAGTGCTTTTAATGCGGGTAAAATCGCGGTCAAAAGCTAGTGTTGTATGAAGCTATTAATTATTTAGTTTTTGATGAATCAATATAAATCTAGTTCTCTTATGTCATGTTA
Organism: Lymantria dispar; assembly: GCA_032191425.1. Taxonomy (NCBI): domain Eukaryota; kingdom Metazoa; phylum Arthropoda; class Insecta; order Lepidoptera; family Erebidae; genus Lymantria; species Lymantria dispar. The sequence continues at coordinate 7,789,562 of CM063460.1, read as the reverse complement.
GCCTAGAAACTGAATTAAAATAGTTAATGGATCGCATATCGGCTTTCATATGACATCAATTGCATAATTTCATCATCGTTTACCAGGACATGTTCCAATTCCACGATGACATAAAAGCATTTTAATCGTGGGATAACCGTGTTTCAACGCAATTAGGTGACTGTGTTATGTTTGACAAGGTTGTAATTATGATTTTTTTTAATTAAACCTAGAATCTATGGCTATATATATAATGGTATATATATTAAAATAATAAGCTATTTGTCCAGTTTAATTATTATAACACGTGGTCGATTCGCTTTCCTTTTAGATGGAGCTCAAGCCCAACAGTGGGAAGTATATTACCTGAGATGATGATGAGCTCTTAAATATTCGACTTTAGCTTGACGATTAGAAGTACTTCAGTTAAAATAGTATTTTTACATATGTATTTGTTTTATAGTTTACTAGCAACCCGCCCTCGCTTCGCTTCGGTTTCAGTCACTTAAACCCGCGAAGTTCCTGTTCCCGTGGGAATACCGGGATAAAATGTAGCCTATGTTACTCCCTGATATTATAGCTTTCCATTGGTAAAAGAATTTTTGAAATCGGTTCGGTGGTTTAAGCGTGAAAGCGTTACAAACAAACAAACATCCTTACTTTCGCATTTATAATATTAGTATGGATACTGTATTGCGTATCTGTGAACTTGCAATTAGCTGGTCAAATTTTAATAAAACTTTTGCATATTATATGGAGTCCTCAATAGTTTAAACTCTGAGAGAATGCACCGCGATCCAGTCCAGATTTTTTTTTATAATTTTTGACGAAATCTAAAGAAATAAATAAATTTGAAGTGTCTGTAATGTCATAATAATAACTACGTTTTTTCAGGTTCACTCGGTTATTTACACGATATCTGTCTAAAAACCAGTTTAAATATTTTTGTCTAACTAGCTGTCTGTTTGTTCCGGGTAATCTTCAAAACAGCTAGACTGATTTTGATAATATTTTACTACCACTAGCTGTCTATGTAAGAAGTAGCTAGACTATATTTTATTCCGATATTCCCAAGGGAACTGGAACTACCCCATTAAAACTGTGGGAATTTGCTAATCTTCAATATGTTTCACATATCAGTAAATATAAACTTAGTGATACTTCCAATACGGCTAACGGTTTTATAAACTACATCGTCTTGCAATCAAAAACTTGCAAATGTTTTTTATGGGTTATAAAATCCGCGATACATTCTAAATAGGCTATTACAAGGCGATCATTTCTATAGCATCCTTGGCGGCGTCGTTGTAAATGTGTTAAAACTGACATAAAACTGCTTACCCATATATCATTCGTGTTTAGTGTACATTAACCGTATTCCGTAATCCGGTTAACATTTGCAATTTCTTGGTAGAAACTCTAATGTTTTTACAATTTTTATTATAATAACAAACATGTTAACCGTATTTCAGTTGTTACAATCATGTCAGTCGAATGTGTGGTAGTGGCGACAATTACAACCAAAGCTTACATTGCTCGTGGGTGTCGTAAAAGCTTTATATCAACCAGGGCTGCCACCCTTCTTATACAGTTCGTTTAACAATTACTTGCCCAACAAGGACTAATGTTGGGGCAGGCGGCCGGTCATATAACTATTATCTTTTGCAATATATAAAAGAGACATTTCGTCGACCCTACGTGATTGGAATAAGAGAAGGATGATAATAATCATGCCAGCTGGCCATGTGGTAACGGACTCATAATGTCACCACCCATTCCTTTACTACAAATATCATAAAAACGACTAAGAGAGCTCGTAAGACAAACTATTACTATATATTAACATTAAGTTATTTACTTTCCACCTGGTGATGGAGTAAGAATATAATTTGACACCTCTGACTTCCCTGTGGTACCGTAAAAGAAGATTAAAACATGAAGACATATAACATTGTTAGAGGAAAAAAATTACAAAATACCTATACCAATTGTAAGACCCTATACCAATTGTAAGACCTATACCACAATTGATGTGTGGTAGCGGCTTCGAATACTACCAACCCTTGCTTTGCTCGTGGGTGTCGTAAAAGACGACTAAAAGCCCTAGATTGACCCGGACCAACTCCATCTGGTACCATTTGGGTCAACGATTACATTCCCAAGGAGTGTTGACGTCAGGCAGGCGGCCGGTCATAAAAGTCATTGCCGAAACTTTTTGCAATATGTCAAAACAGATGACATATTGCGTCGACCCCAAGTAATTGGGATAAGAGCAAGATGATGATGATACCAATTGTAAGACCAGCATGGTATACTAAGTAAACTCCCATTGTGGAGAAGACAATGGACAATTGAACCTAACAATGGGACGTAGGTATATCTGCTGAAAAGAAAGAAAAGAAATTTAAGTGAAATTTTATGTTTGTTCACTACAGAAGGAACTTTTCCTTAGAGCGAGCTTTGTTTTTGAAATAAATACACAGGAGACTCAACATGGGATATTAATAAGTTGATAAGAAGAAATCATTGGAAAGGAGACTAATATCTATCGAGCAATTAGGGAAAGCATTATTATTACAGTATATAGGACAGCTGTATGTAATCCCTTAGTAATCCTACGGCAAATCGACCCGGCTTGAGATTGAGATCAAATACAAAACCGGCTCTGTGTTTCCTGTGAAATAAGTAAGGCAGGTGTAATTTTTGTCAAATGGCGTAGTGATTGTAGATGTAACGATTTATTATAGTCCTCTCTCTCCTCTGTGTTATGACGGAGTAAGAATACAATTCACCAGATGTAAAGGGCAACTAATATCTTGTACATATAACAACTGTGCAAGAGTACGAATTTCAGAAGTGAAACTTCTTTGGTTCCTTGTATTTTTTATCAGTATTAAAAAAAAATAAAAAAAAAATATATCTCGATCTTTCTCACTCGCTTGCTCCCTACTCTCGCCCCATGGCTGTGCTTCGTGCTATGTTCGACTTTTTTCACTCTCTCTCAATCGCTCTCTCACTCTTATTCGACAAAAACGCTGTGCACATCTACGTGACGCTAAATTGCGTTTCATCCGTAAAAAAATTACCCTCATGCGTGCAAAGAAGTGTTACATAGTAAGTCAATTTTCTTGCAAATGTGGAAGAGGCTCAGAAGGTGGAACGCTATAATACTGAAAATTATGGGATCATGATTGATAGGCACATCATAGCCCGTCCAAAAATAAGGTTAAAACAGCTTTCTGCGTTTTAAAATATCGCCTAGGTCTCATCACGAAGTCGGTCAATTACATCATTGTCTAAACAACCTCATTCCTACTTTCTTTTGAAATTTATGTGTTTTTTATATAACTGGTTCTACGAAGAAAGCACATCTGCTATTACATAAAATTTTTATTTTAGTACACGCCGACGAATGGCTTACTTTTCTCTTTATACACTGTTATTAATCAATATTCATATTTAGTTTATTGATATGATAATATGATTTACAAATATCATTACTACGAAAAAGAAATTATTCTATTCATAGATATGAATTATACTATTCATTTTCATAATAGTTTTTGAAATAGTTCTTCGTTGTCTAGATTTTTTATCGTGTATATCTGTTAAATTTATCTCGGTTACCACTGACTAATGACCCATTTATTAGTGCGTTATTATGTTATTATATTTTGCCAATCTTAGTACCCTTATTATAAGTAGCTGTGGTTCTATTTTATGGAAAGTACATTTTATTGTCAGCCTACGCCTCCACGCAAACTCACCGTCCTTGTAGTGCCGAAGTAAGAATATAATTCACCACCCTCTTTCTTGCCTGTGGATGTCGTAAAATACAACTAAAGGATATGATGTGCAAATAACAATCTAAGGAAACGAAGGAACGCTTGATAAAAAAACCCTGTGACAAAACTTTTCACAAGCGATTTTTGATTGTTACTTGAGTATTACACATTGTAAATATAACTATTTTACACTCACAGTAAGACATCTTAGTCCGCCCGTGACGATAAACGCTGTAAAGTGTTCGAAACGTCGGGCAAACAAAAATCAAATACAAATGCGATGAAATCCTTAGTTTTATTTACTGTTTGAGAAGCATTAAATAGTAGATCAATTTCTTTTCTATTGTAGAGGAGTCTTGTACTCAACAGTAGAACGTAAATGAACTGTAAAGGAGGTATAAACCTTTTACGCTTTCGTCGGAAAGTGAATTTTGGCTATACCTCTCCTAAGAGAATTAAAAAGTGGATGTGAGTGCGCTGTTTATTATTTTGTATGAAGCTGACTCTATTTGTAAATCATTTGATATACGGTATTGGTCAGACATTAAAGGTTCATTATAAGTTTGTCACGTCGATGCGCGCAATACGCGACATTGACTTTCTTATTGTGTGCGTGTGATAGCGGCATGGAGTGGATACAGCGGCGCATTGGACACATGCACGCCGCTCGCCGTGACGCGCGCGCGCCTCCACGCTCCGCGAACGCCCGCGCGCCGGGCCCGCGACATGCCCGCAGTGAAAGTATTCAACATATTCGGTGGGCAGAAGCCAACCGAGAAGCATGCTCCCTCCGCACCACCCACGCAAGGGGCGCTACAGAAGTTCTACAGGACCTTCTCAGTCGGCACGGAATCCTCAAACGAGAACAAGGGTAGCAAAGTGACCGCGATTGCAGCCTGTCTCGAACGTAAAACCAGTGATCCTGTGAAAACTAATAGTGATAACGTGCAAAAGTTTGTTTCTAAAGTCAATGTTAGCGACTCTATTGTAAATAGCAAGAGTGACTGTACGACGCCACAGCGCCATGCGTATGAAAATATAAACATTGCCGCCGATTGCCATACAGTGCAACAAGTGAAGCTGCTTGATGAGACTAAAGGATATTCTTCTATTTATGAAAACGTAGCTCTTGTTAAAACGCCGAGCAGTGTCAATGTTGAATCTAAATTAAATAGAGCCTTAGAATCATTTGATAAAATATTATCAGAATTCACTTCCACTGCGTCGCTTACCACGGATGGTAAAAGTAGCAGGAATATTTTTATTCCCACCAAATTACAAAAGTCTAAGACTTGCAGTATTATTGAATCGCGTTGTATATTAAAGAAAAGCAATTCGGATCCTGAGAGTGATAGTAAGGCAAGGAGTAAAGTAACACGAAATAATTCTATAGACAAAACGACCAGTCTCTGGAATCTAGATGATATGAAAGAGAAAGAACTGACGTCACCACTTGTGCCATTGAACTCTATACCCAACGACAAAATGAATCCTGACAAATATGCCACTTATAAAGTTTCTTCCAGAAACCTGATTCGGCCAAATTGTATAAAAACCGAAGATTTAAAAAAACTCGATGTAAAAACAAGAATTTTAAAAAAAACTTTATCTAACCCACCATCTACACCTGTTGCGGTCGTATCTAAAACGAAACCAGTAACGAAAAAAGCGGAGAAAAAATCGAGCGACGCAAAGAAAATAAAACCTAAAACATGTACAGATAATGGATCGTTAAACATAAAAATTAGTTTAGAAAGTAAGAGTCCGAAATCACAAATGCAGAAAGCAAAAAGCGTGTGGGAAATAGGAAATGAATGTTTAATTTTACCTGGCTTAGAGAGAACTAAATCTACGACTTCTATCACGGGCTCTCCCAGTAAGATCCCGGTGATAAGGGGTCAAATGTCGCAAAATAAATTCAGCAGTACAAGGGCGCTTTTTTCTCCCACTCCGGTTGATCTAAGTAATGTAGACCAGGCCAGAGAGTGTGCTCCGAAAAAGAAACCTCTTGCACCACGAAAAAACAACGAAAGAATCGACGGGAACAAACAAATTAGACAAAAATCACAAATTAATATTAAATCGGACGTTAAACGACAAAATGATAAGACCAAAAAAGACACGGTAGATGTTAAAAAACCGATGTTCTTGTCTAAATCAAACTTGAAAGATTACTCAGACGAAATAAATGCCGTGCGGGCGAAATTACAGCACAGAATAATAAACAAAAGGGACATAGTGGTAGTGTCAGATAACAAACGGAATGAAAATGAGCCAAATGTAATTGATGCTACTTTATCGCCTGTTAAGTCAATTGTAAAGAAACTGGAACTCAAAACTGCTCAAGAATTAAAAACTGACAGTTCTTCTTTCATGAATTGTAAAGTCATTCCACCGGTGCATAAGGAGCTATGCGTAGCGAATACCACTTACCACAACCACTTGAGCACACTCGTCGGCCGACAAATTAAACGCGTTGAACCGAGGAATGATTCCAAAACATGCTCGCAGGTAGAAAAGCACGTTATACACAAACAAACTGACGAAAAGATATCCGATACTCACTCAGATTGCAGTGATGACTCGGGTCATGTTTCCAACGATGCCGTTCACGATCATGACCAGACCTTTGATAACATACATGACCTAAGCCCAGTTCACAATAGTGTTGACGAGGTGGATTATAAAATATACGAGAGTCCCAAGAAATTTGGGATAGATGTGTGCGATAAAGCGAAGGCAGTGTGTCCTGTGCGGCCTGCAAGGCGCAACGGGCGCGCCAATGAGGTCGCTAGCGGTACCTGTGCCACCGACGCTCCGAAAGTGGACAAGCAGGTACGCGACACTCTTAACAATATTGATAACAACAAATTACAGGTGCTGTTTATCCATACTCCTTCGTTGCAAACATGCAATGACTGAGATGGCAAATTATATTAACTGTAACTCACTATCTGTGCCAACTAGTTTAACAAGATATAAACACGAAAGCTCTTTGCATAAGTAGTAGGTGCTCCCTACTACATAAATGAATTCTGCACGAATGATCGAAGACCTCCTTAACATTTAGTTTATCACGTTACTGTATTTATAAAATACGAAAAAGTAACTGTGTACCTATATAACCTATATTATTATATCAAAATGATATTAATAGTTTAGTGATATTATAAGTATTAGCATAAACGAATCGACTAACATCGTAATCGATTGAGTTGAATGAGTTTTTAATAACTAAAACTTTCACGTTAAACTATAAATTGTCATCGGCACATTTTCTTTATATTTTTAATCGATAAATATAATCAAAAGCGGCATCTGATCGTGCATATACATATTATTAAATCGTTAGTTTAACGTTTTAACTGTTACTGATTTCTCTATTCCAAATAATCACATTAACAAGCTTATAGACTAGTTGCGTTTTTTTTGTAGTCGTGAAAAATGTTTGTATTAAAAAACGTTAATGATTTTAAGGCTACACCTAATGATATTATATAAGTATTAGACATTAATTTATCATTTATTTGCATAAAGCAATGATTTTGCTATATTTAGGCTTATTGCATAATACTTAATGAAGAACAAACGCATTCTTTTGGAAATGTTTCCTACGTAATGCTTTAGTTACATAATTTTAGATTCTGGGACAGTTGAGAATACGCTTTATATGGTGGCAATAAAGACAGCGCGAATGCTTGGCTTTTTTTTTGCGACAGGTGTACCTCAGGGGTCAACTATGGGTTTATTGACGCTTTTACTTTCACCAAATACTTGCGGTTTTGAGTCATTATTTTATGTCGTCTAACGTCTTTTTACTTTTATCTGATGAAATGAAATCCGTATTTTTATTTGAAGATTAACCTGTTTAGTATATAATACATATTTACATATATGTATAAATATGCAGCATTTCTATATTTTAAACATGTTTAAGTCGTTATGAAATGAAAATACTTTTAATTTTGTTTTAATATATCAAGGTTTTGGTCTCATACTATCAACTATTATTATTGAGTTGGTTTTATAAACTTTTTTTTTATTCACGTTACGATGCAGTATATATCCTGGTACCTGGTGGTAACTGATAAAGGATACAATAGGTCATTATTCCTTATATCATTATTATTGATGATATCATTATTATCCCAGTTCATTATACATCCCACTGTTGGACTCGAGCCTCCTTCACGATAGACTCTGACTTGTCTGGGGTCACAAAGAATGGCACACAACTCCGTTTTCCCTTCCCTACGCTGTTGGGCCGACCACTGGTACAGAGACCTTGACGTCCGTGGCCAGCACGGCTGGTTACCCTTTCAGTGCGCCTCTCATCGGGTAATGGACTATACCCCGGTCCACTCACCAATTGTGGTTCCCTCGACAGTGTTAGTGATTATCAAATCACTACGTAAGTGGACTTGAGTGGTTCTGACTGCCTAAATTCACACTTTAAGCCTTAGCGATACTATATATGTATCTACTAGCAACCCGCCTTCGCTTCGCTTCGGTTATAGGTTATAGTCGTTTTACCCGCGTAGTTCCCATTCCCGTGGGAATACCGGGATAAAATATAGCCTAGTTTACGCCCTGATATTATAGCTTTCCATTGGTGAAAGAATTTTTGAAATCGGTCCAGCCGTTTTGAAGATTACCCGGAACAAACAGACAGACAAAAATTTTTTAATTGATATTTTAGGCATAGGTGTCGTGCAAATAACCGTGTGAGCATGAAAAAAGCCTATTATTTTGACATTACAAACAGACACTCCAATTTTATTTATTGGTATAGATATCATCTTACCTATCTATTTATACTAGTGCTATGACCACGCTGTTGACAGTCGTCTTGTCTACAGCCGTGGGCCGGCCCGTCCGGGGTAGTACCACACTCTCGCAGAAAATCGACATCCGAGTAGTAGCAGTTTGTTACTGCGCTTCGTTTGGTGAGCGAGAAAGCCGGCAGCCCAACTTTATGAGGGTGTTTGCGTGTGGTGGGTTTTAGTGATCGTTAAGCCTTTAGTATCCATCGAACCTCATTGCACACATTCACACTCCCTTCTCTTTCTTCGCGGTAAGCAGCGGCCTTACAAAGGTCCATGAACGACAGCAACATTTACCATCAGGTGTACTGTAAGCTCGTTGGCCACCGTTTGCAATAAAAAAAACCCTATCGTATCCTAATCTTTATAGAGCTTTTTAATTGCAAAATTTATGGGAAAATTTGTCACCAATGTTAAAAGAGTAGCTTTCCAATTGTCAAGTTCCCAGACTTCACTGTATTGCCAATACGCGTTGCATTGCAAATAACATGCAAGTATACGCTTTCGTGGCGACTTTCTCGTGTCACAACAATGTGACAGCAAATATTACGTGCTTGACCACTGTTTTTATTTCATTTATGAGGTAATAAACGCGAAGAATAAATAATAACAACAATATGAACTGTCATTTAGAATTTAAGCATCGTGTTGTTAAATAAATACTGTTTGTCGGGACCTCGATTTAAGAATATACCCGAAAGAGTAGCCCGCCTGGACGGGCCTCCGATGACAAAGACCAGGTACCAGCCGGGTCTATATGGCGCTACGGAGATATGCGCATGGTAGGTTATGGGATCGCACACCGTCTTTTCCGTCGCCCCGGACGAATTCGCCCGTGACTATTGGCTGTCGTCAAAAAAAGGGAATGAATACTACCAATTTATTAATTGTCATATAAAAGTTATCTAACAAAGTTTAGAACCTAAGTAAATAAGTAATATTGTGATCATTCATCATTATCATCGCAGCCCACATACGTACACATACCTACTGTTGGGCTCGAGCCTCCTGCACAATGGGAGGGAATTTAACTTACTATACCACGCTGGTCAGACATGTTGGTATAGGGTTTCATTTCGAGTTTTCCTTCTATTGTACAGATGTTATGTGCATATTATATCCCTTAGTCGTCTTTTACGACATCCACGGGCAAGGTGAATTGTATTCTTACTCCGTCACCACACGAAAAGTTTGTGAAGAAGGTGAAGAATAAATGTTTAGATTAAAGTGCTGCTTAATTCTTCGAATGAACGCTTGAGACTTTTTTCCACAATTGGCAACGGATTCGCTATACCGACCCGATTTAAAGACTGTTAACACGTTTTCTTAGCTAATGTTAGCTATAAAAGTTTTCCAAAATTGCAAATCAATTGACGTTTTAGTTCCCACTAGCAAGACAGATTAATATAAGTTTTTATTTCGAATTTTCTTTCTCATATTAAATATTAGTTAACTCTAGCTAAAAATTATAATAGTTGTTATTATTAAGAGAATATTAATATATCAACACTCCTTAATTTGCCGTAAAAGTTGTAAAATTGCAGTAGAATACGCAGTACTCCTATCCTGGGCAAAATGATCAAGATACGATTGCCATATCTCTTGTTACCCTGGCGATTTTTGCGTTGTCCACCTCGTAGGCCTATGTCCACTGCTGGACTTCAATTGATTGATGAATGTATGGAAAAATACACGAATAATTTCATAATAACCAGTTTGTTTTCTAAAATTCTTGACAACTTTTTGGTGCATTTAAAGAAAGCGATTGCGTAATAGGTTTATTTCGCACGTTGATTGTATTGCATATTTAACTGTCAAGTAATTATAAGCCAGTATTTCTTAAATATGAGTAAATTTTAATACAAGTGCTACTTATGCCACATAAGTATTAAATTGGGATCTATATATATTCTTCTTCGCTTCGATTTCATTCGCCCTACCCGCATAGTTCCCGTTTCCGTGGGGATACCGGGATAAAATGGTAGTAAACTATTATCAAAATAGGTCCAGCCGTTTTGAAGATTATCTCAAACAAACAAACAAAAATTTTTAAACTGTATTTTAGGCATGGGTGTCGTGCAAATAACCTTGAGAGCATGAAAAAAAGGTCAGTATTTTGACATTACAAACAGACACTTCAATTTTAATTATTTGTATAGATGTATAGATATTTTTGTTTGATTGTAAATTGAACATAGATCGCTCCAAAAGACTCAGTTCGTAATTGTGAATTTTGATATATAAACCAAATAAAATATTATCATACACAAATATTAATCAATAACAAATAATAATATACCTACTACAATTATTAAAAATAACGCTTTAAGGAACATAAAAAGAGTATAATTCTGAAAGAAAATACAAGCCTAAAAGATAAAAACCGTGTCAAACGATCTGGCTAGCGTGGTCGAAGTCGTATGACTTCAGTGAATTTCAGTGTCGTTAACCAAAGACGTACGCTATTAAATTATTACTTCTAATTAAAAACTGCATTCAACTTTCAGGTCTAATTTTAATCGGCAGAATGCTTGTCCATAAAATTTACAACTTAAATCACGTCCAGTGATTTCATAACAAGTTTCATTGTATTCAAAAACATATCTTTCACTTTGATTCGAATTCCGCCTGTCTCCATTTCAATTTATTTGGTCACGTCGTCTACATCGAAAATTGCTTTCAAATTAGATATTATGTTAGGTTCAGCTCTTGTATGCCCATCACGTTCAACTTTCGCGGGGAAAGCCTTATCCTCATCAAACGTAAGACGCATCAATGTCGTTGCTCGCTTGTAACTATTGTATTGCCTAATCATTTGATTAATATATCTAGTCATGGTCATGCTTACTGAATAAGGTTTTGCTTGGGGTAGCTACATGGGGCGGGTCGCTCCTTTCCCTCCATTGTCGTTGAGGGGAGTGATGGTGATTGCTTTAGTAATTAAATCATGATCGGGTGCTGCTTGTGGGATCTGGTCTAGCCATATTTTCTTTCTTTATTTGAACTATATAATTATATCCTATTTCGAAGGGCATCATACTAGAACTAATACTATATGTTGTATACTTACAATTTTATTTATATTAAAAGATTAAAAAAAAAATGGTTTGCCGAGTTCCTTGCCGGATCTTTTCAGCTTTTTGCCGCGTTCCAATCCAGAGGTAGATCATTGGATTGTTTCAAACGATGTATAAATTTGACTATATGTTAGTGCCCTTAAGAGGCTTATGCAGTCTAAATCATTTGATTTCAGTCTTGATTACGTACTATGATAATAAGGAATTTTTGATAATGTGTGTACCGTGCTATTACGTTACATGGACTCCCGCTGCCTCTTTTTAGCTTTTTTCCTAAAACTCTTTTTAAAATTCTTTAGTACGTACCTTTGAGTTCTTAGGCTTGTTCCTTGTGAGTATATTATGTATTCTGTGCCTATGAGTAGTATTAGATAATAATATAGTTCGTTATAATATGTTTTAAAAAAAAAATGTTTTAAAATATTTCCACCTAGTGTCTCGTTTATTTGATTAACGCAATTGTCTTTATTTGCGGCCGACTTTATAAAAAATAGGTTTTCTGTATTTGAATTTTTAATTATATCTACGTATCGGCGGACTTCAAAGCATTTTCATTGCAACAAGCGATTTTGTCTGTCAGTAGCAAACTGTACATCTAGTTATTTAGTTAAAAATCCACATATTTTTATGATCGCGTCATCGTGCAATATATAACTTATTTCGTCCACCATATTTTGACACCCATTTATTATTCGGGTGTAAGCAGAGGTGTAATATGAAACTATTAGGTGAAAGTTATATAACATTAACATGGTAGTTTAGGAGACAGCCAATTATTGCATAAAGAAATTTATTGTTTGTAATATCTCATAAACTCTACATATTATTTTAATGTAATTGGAAATATATCCTTAGTTATTATATAAATGGATTTCTATCCTGTTTACTGACAAGCCACTAATGCTGCGTAGTAACTAGGCGGCTACCAATATTAAAAACCCTTAGGTACATTGCACTAGGTGTAGTAGAAAACTTGCTGTCGGAGCGTCGAAGGGTAAGGTAATCGAAAGGATAATCTGTCGGGTCGGCCATGGATGTCAAGGAATTGACACCAGTGGTCGGTTCAAGGGCGATAGGGAGGGAGTACGATAGGTTATGGGGCACCACGCCGCCCATGCATTGCCCCGGACATATTGGGCGAAATGTAGCCTACCATAAAAAAGGGTGTAGTAGATGTGGACTGTGAGTTCTACATACCTGACCAGTTCAGACCTGGGCCATATCCATTTGATGGAGGCTGATCAATAATTATATTTTCGTATTATTAGGATTGACTGACATACCTGACAGGTAGGCGATCGATCATAAAACTATTCCAATAACTTTTCAATATATAGGGGACTAGAAATCAATCAACGTATTGCTTAATATATAGTGTAAGAATTTGATTTGCGTGCTTTATTAAAACTCGCTGGCCCAAAAGCCCAACTAAAGATTTTATTATACGCATTGCAAGAAATGCCGTTTCTTTTACAAAATTTTAAGCATTTCCGTTGCGATTCTTTTCAGATTACAATTACCGAATTTTATTTTATTATTATACAAGTAACTAAATTGAATCTTGTTTTTAATGAAATGGATACTATTGTGTAATGTTTTTGGTTTTGTTAATTCGTACGAATTTATTTCTTATCATGGTAGTATGTGCTGGTTTCGCTTTTGTCTGTGATTGGGGAAAGAAAATATATTAACCTTTTCCATTATTGAAAGAAGACATTATTGAAGAAGAAATTACAATATATAATTTAGTTAACATATCATTATTTTTAAATTATTACGTATTAAATAGACTTTGTGTGGTGACGGAGCAAGAATATCTACAATTCATTACCCTCTCTCTTGCCCATGGATGTCGTAAAAGACGGCTAAGAGATATGATTTAGCAGAAAACACCACCCAAAATCCTATGCCAATACCTCTGGCTAACGCGGTATAGTAGATCAAGTTCCCTCTTATTAAGAAAGAATTAGATAGTTTGCATATCTGACTTGTCTAAAATATGAACTCAAGATATAGGATCGTATCACTGTAGGTAAACAGTAGAATTGCTTCACTTTGTTTCTCAATTGTTCTTTCAATGTTATCATAATGTATTCGCTACGAATTTGCGAGAATTCGTTTTATTTTCGATTTTCAATTGAAAGAATAATTAACTTAATTAAAATGTATCGGACGAATACTAAGGTCAAACTAATATTTTAACATACAATTTATCGAATGGATGTGCTTATGATTTGGCTGTTAAATCGTGGTATTGGATTGATACTGAGATTCCTTGTGATAAGGGAGCTTACTCCTTAAGTGGTAAGACCACATTGTTAACAGTTATTTGTCTACAGACGCGGGACTGTCCGTCCGGAGTAATATCACACTCTCGCAGAAAATTGACGTCTGATTAGTAACAATTTGTTACTGCAATTCGTTCGGTGAGTGAGAGAACCGCGGCAGCCCTACTTTATGAGGATGTTTGCGTGTGGTGGATTTTGATGATGCCTTTAGTATCATTGAACACCATTGCACGCATTCACACTTCCTTCACTTTCTTAATGGTAGGCCGCGGCCTAGCAAAGGTCCATGAGCGGCAGCATCACTTACCATCAGGTTTACTGTCCGCTAGTTTGTCATCGTTTGCAATAAAAAAATCTTAGTATTATGCAATTCACCAATGCCTATCTTACCCGTGGATGTCGTAAAAGACGACTAAGGAATATAATATACAAACATATATGCAAGAGAAGGCAAATTCGAAATAAAACGCTACCAAATTATGTAACCAATATGGCATAGTAGGTCAATTCCTGGAGGCCTGAGCCCAACAGTGGAACGTATATAGGCCATGATAATGATGATAGTCATCATCATCATAAGTATAATCTCCATCGATTTATTTCTAACATATCGATTTCACTTTTTAACCTTCCAATTATTTTCAGTGTATCGATACCATATATAATTATCTTTTGTGTACGTACCTCAAAGCTATACAATATAAGCAATTAATATTTAACTCATAGTGTATTGTTTGTTTGATACATTGAGAAAGTCTATTACAGATCCAATACGCTGTACTTAATTATTTGCTCGATTTTTTTGTTTGAATAGTAGCTTTGTATTATTTATTAATCATATTATACGTTACTAGTCCGTGGGGTGACAGAGTAAGAATACAATTCACCACTCCCTATCTTGCCCAAAAATGTCGTAAAAGACGACTATGGGATATAATATGCACGTAACATCTGTGCAAGAGAAGGAAAACTCGAAATGAAACCTTATACCAACATGTCCGACCAGCATGGTATAGTAGGTGAAATTCTTCCATTATAGAGGAGGCCCGAGCTCAACAATGGGACGTATATTACCTGCAATGATGATGGTTATACATTACTATATTAGCTTTTTTTTTTTTTTTTTTTTTTTTTTTTTTTTTTTTGTGTGTATTTAGCTGTTGGTCGCAGATGACCTTGACAGCTTAACGCGGGCAATGGGCGAGCTGAAGGCTCTCAACCCGGTAAGTAAGTTAAGCGAACATCGCCCGAGGGCTCCCCCTGTGGGGAACGGACCTCGGCTCGGGGCGTCGCTGAAAGCAAAGTGGGCGTGGCCACGTTTAGATTAATGATTTTTACGCGGCGCGGTTTTCGACCTCGTCGGCGAGGCCGATACCGCGCAGTTTTATGTGTTATCGCTGCGCGAGCTGTGTAGGCCCTTTCTTGGGCGATCGTGATTGCATCATCCCCTTCTTCAAGGAGATGACGGGGTCGTCGGACCGCGGATATTTTTGATGGAACGTAGTTTACCGCCCCAACCACTAGTGGATTGGGGTGAGTCGTGGCAGAGTCAAAATAGCGCTGGGAGCAACGCTTCATATACTGCCTGATGGTCGGCAATTCGAGGTCGATGTGTAAATCGACATTACGAACGAACCACGGTGCTCCCGTTGCCCGTCGCATGAATCTATTTTGTAGTGTTTGTAACCTGTGGATCCTGTTTGGCCTAACGTGCGCGAACACTACACTGGCATACGTCATGATCGGCCGTATGCAGGTAGTGTATAATCGGACTTTTACTATATTAGCAAACATACGCAGTTCAAATCTAAAAATAAATAAGGTAAATCTTTTTGAAATCCATCGCAGCGTCACCTGTCGGATCCAATTATTACTGTAATCAAATGTCCACTGCAACACACCCAAAAAAAAAATACATCAAAATCGGTCCAACCGTTTAGCAGAAGTTCATTCACATGCGCACGGATGGGAGAATTATATATATGTATAAAGATATAGACACTGTTTGATTTGGTTCCACCGTTATTCTTCCACCAGTCACCACCGTACCATTCGACACCGTAGCCGGCGTCCATTTCACCTGGCAATATTGCAGTCTTCAAAAGTACGTTTTCAGCCGTAATTTCTCCCACATTCTTGAAAGATTTGTAATGAACTACCTGTACTGTATTTCCCGAGCGCAATGACATGTTATTATCTAACGGGGTTGAAGAAAGGTCCATAATCAACAGTATCGCGTACCATCAAGTGTGCTGCTTGTTCCTTTGCCGCTATCAGAAAAAACCGTTCATTTTTCTTGTGGTGATGGACAAGGCATTATTTTTATCACTCTTTCATTTGCCATGGGAAAATTTACAGTAGCGACAACTGTTCCCGGAACGACGATGAAATCGATTTGCCCTAAACAATAAAGAAACAGAAAATAAAGAATATAAAGTGACTGCAAGAAAAATAAAACTTCAAAATTAAACTTTATATCAAATTACCGAGCAGTACGACCACCGAGATTGATCGATTTCCCATCTATTGTGTAGGAGGCTCGTGCTTTATAATAGACGAATATAGCCTGAAGAAAAAGCTATTTATATTAGTTTGGAACGTGGCTTTTGAATATCTGAAATGGTCGCGTAAATAGAAGATATTTTTAAATTATATCGTAGTTGAACTCACAACTTGGAACTCTTACTTTTCAAAAATTTCTTCTCAATCCATTTAACTCTTACGTCATTGGATACCTGCGTAATAAGAGAAAAAAATACATAGATACTACACTGAATCGCTGACCAGAGGGGTTAACATAGCTCTTGATATCTTGTCGGGATGTTAGCTACTTACGTCATTTAGTGTTACATCTCCTACAGCTCCTAAAGAGAAAGAAAGAAAGAAAACATTTATTCTGTTCTCGTTAGATCTAATAATAAAACAAAATAAACACAAACAATAAAATAAAAGAGCTTTTTACTTAAAATAATTCAATTCTAACGATGAACAAAAAGGCTATAAGCTCAGTTCGTGTTACTTCTACTTAAAGAAATAGCGCTGGTATTCTGCCAACGCCCGGAGAAAGAGGAAATGTGTTCTTAGTACAACCGCATAAAAAAGATGCGAACATTCTTAATTAAAGTAATTAACAAACTAGTAACTTCTTAGTGATTTTAATACTGTATGTGTTTGTGCTTCGTAGGGCACGTAAGAAACCGCTATTAATAATCTTACGTAATGTTACACCGTCGAATAATTCACCTTAAAAAACATCGCATACACTATGTAATTAAAATAAACACCATACATTTCTACATAAAAAGTGGAAATTTAAAAAAAAATACGTACAAATTTCACTGCATCTTGATAGTTACAGTCTCGTTATTACTGTTATTATATATATATACATATATTTATAAGCGGCAACGGTAAGAATTGCGTTTGTATGAAAACGTATGTAATTTGTGACGAATTGTATAATTTGTAGTAAGTAACGGATTATAAGCGTCACTACAAATTACACATTCTCACAGTTATTACACTACTACCGTGAAGCCAAAACGAGAGCTTTTCGGTTGATTTTCTTTCTGTAAGTTATTTAGGTTTTTTTTTTTGGGTGGGCTATGGTAAGCGCACGTGCGGTCCAGTCCGTCCGGGGCGATGAAAGGACGGCGCGCGGGCCCATAACCCACCCGTACCCACGTCACCTCGTTGTTGGGCCGACCACCGGAGCAGATGTGACTTGTCGTCAGTGGTCGGCCCAACGGAATACCCTTTCGGGTAACCTCACCTCTCGACGTCCTGGGACGTCGGTCGCCGTCGCGCGGTCAGCCTCTCTGCGGGGGACGGACAATTCCCCGGTCCAATCACACGCGGCCTCGGCTAGGGCGGCATTAGGCGCAGATACTCGCCCCTGCGCCGCCCGAGTCGCCGGCGGCGGAATGTGTCGCCGAATAGGAGCTCTACTCGCACACGATCCGCCGCCTCCTTCCGTGAGATTACAGCCTCACAGAAGGCGCCGACCGCGTCCCAAAGTTATTTAGGTATGCGTGTTCATTTTGTCATCCTAACTCCTAGACTACTTGACACATTTTGATAAATGTGTCGTTAAAATCGTGTTAATCGTTCGCTAGTTATAAACTATTTTACCTCATAATAAATTCATTATGGCACCGTCTAGTTAGCATAGAATAAAATTAAGAGAAAAATAAACAGCGGGCTGTTGGATGTCAAATGAAAAGTATATTTAAAATATTTATATTATAAATACTGATATTATTCATATTTAAAATATTTTAATTGTTTTTCGCTGTTTACTTGTTTTTTGTGGTTATCAATAATACTTCATGTAAACCAAACGGTATGAGTTAATTTTTAAATTTATATTTTGCTATTATTATTCAAAAAATAGGTAATTCGAATATAATTTTAATAAAAACGTGCATTTACCATTAACTAAGAACCCCGACTACAAATAAACCGCCATATAAAACCATAGCTCGCCTATTAAAAATAGCAAGATTATTAGAAAAATAATAATAAAAGAAAATTTGCAATACAAGAGTTTATATTCCATAGAAGCATTGCAATCATCTTAATACGAGTATAGTATTACCAACTGATGTAAGTGAAACTTGAAATAAATAGCAGCCAAGTTGGCGACTACAAATCGCTTGCTTAGTTAAATTAGTAGTCATTATTACGAATGCGATTCTAGTTATTTGAATACGAAATGTGCTTGTTTGCTTTCTTTATTTATAATCTAACACTTTTATATCTTAAAGGGTATACTACTTTTAATTCTCACATAGTAAAATTTAATGATCGGCTTTTCTTTCTCTGGCATACAAGATCTGTACAAGAGAAGAAAACTTGAAATTAAACCATACCTCTGACCAGCGTGGTTATAGATAGGTCAATTTCCTTCCTATTGTAGAGGAAATCCGAGCCCAACAGTGGAACTTATATTGGATGAGATGATGATGGTGATGAAAATTTTGATAAAGAATTTACTACACTAATTAGACGGGTTGGTCATCATTGGCAATCATCGCAGCCCACATACGTCCCACTGTTGGGCTCGGGCTTCCTCCACAATGGGAGGGAATTTGACCTACTATACCATGTTGGTCAGAAATATTGGTATAGGGTTTTATTTCCATTTTTCCATCACACACGGTCTCTGCATATTATATACTTTGTCATCTTTTATGATACTCACGGGGGATGGTTAATTGTATACTTACTCCGTAACCACACGGAAACGTACAATTAACGGACATAAATTATACCCCGATTCAGGACAATGATTTGTGGATCGCACAAATAATCTGCGGGAGAATCTAACTCAAGACATTTGGTAAGGTTACCATAGGTACTCTGAGAAGTCAGTTATTTGTGTAGCCAATTATGTAGTCCAAATAAGATTTTAATCGAATAACAAACAGCTTGCATACCAGACGCATAAATAATTATAATTCTCAACGGTTAGCGATGTTCTGTTTCTACTGAGAACAGTACGTGTCGATATGCTGATACAGTATCATCATTAAACCTGAGGTACACGATCATTCAGATAATATAGAGACGTGCCTTACAGTTATGTGCGCCTAGTACTTTTATCTTAAGGAGATTAAATTTTTATATATTGTTCATCATCTCAGCTCAGATATGTCTCACTGCTGTGCTGAAACCTACTCCATAATGAGAGGAAAATTGGACTACTATACCACGCTGGTCAGGCATATTGATATAGGTTTTTCCTACGGATATAATGCAACATATGGCATAAGTATTTGCACAGGGATAGATATATGATTATTTCCGTTCCCTTATTTTTGTTTCGAGGAATGATAATTCAAGACCACCTAAAAGAAATCTGACATAAGACCAACGGCTTCCCTTGTACTCTGAAGCATAGAAAGTTAAATACATTTTTTATTTAAGCGGATATACTTATGTGTAAATAAACATACTCACTTTCACAAATATGATACCGAATAAGAGTACAATTCACCAATCCCTTTCTGCCCTGAATAAGGTATCACTTGCTGATAAAATCCATGCAAAAAAAGGGAATCACTAAAAGTACATCAATCCGTCGGAATAACTTGATATAATATCTCAATTTTCCTCCATAATAGAGGAGATTTGAACCCAGCAGTGGCAGGTATAGATGCTGAGATGAGTGAATATATTAATAAATGAACTTGGTTTGGTCTGGTCATGTAGAGAGAATTAATGAAAGGAGATTGACAAGGAGAATTTATAGGGCGAATGTGGACTGAAGTGTTGGGAGGGAAAGACCAAGGTGGACGTTCCACGATCAAATCGGGGACGTTCTTAAGAAAGGTCAGGTTAAAAGTACTCTAAACCGAAGAACATGCATGAGGAGATTAATGAATGTGGAGGAGGCGTAAGTGGTATGTCAAGATCGTAGCAAGTGGAGGGAAGTGGTCTCTCCTATCCCAATGGCAAGAAGCGTGAATTTATGTATGTATTTAATCAGCAGATGATCTAAGAATGAATAGCTAAAGACGCGACTTGTGCGTTATTTCTTCCGAGGAACTCGCCAGTAAGAGCAATTCTGTGTTCGTCTGTTGATACTTACTATTAGGTATGCTGTTCTCTTCTGTATTACCTTGAAAATTACAAGCAAATAGAGTTAAAATTTAACATATAAATTAACTCTAATGTTCCGTAACTACGTTTTACAGCGGTTACAAACTAAAGTATTATGTCATCGATGATAAGACAAACAAAAAGTTGCATAGCATATTTGCTTATTTAAGTTTATTTTTCATTTAAAATAATAGTGGTAAGACCACACCTTCGACAATCGTCTGTCTACAGCCGCGGGCCGATCCGTCTGGAGTAGTAGGTACCATACTCTCGCAGAAAGGCGACATCTGAGTAGTAGCAATTTGTTATTGAACTTCGTTCGGAGAGCGAGAGAGCCCGGACCAATATTCTCAGGGTGTTTGCGTGTGGTAGGTTTTGGTGATGCCTTTAGTATTACCAAACCTCATTGCATGCAATCACACCCCCTTTACTTTCTTCACGGTAGCAAATGTCCATAAGCGGCAGTATCAGTAACCATCAGGTGTGCCATTTGCTCATTTGCCATGAACAGCAATAAAGAAAAACTGCTTATTTTCATCAAAAAGTGTTAGAGTTCAATTTAAACAGCAACAATACCTGTTGAATATAAAAAAGCCCTACCTAACCTATGTAGGTATAGGCTTTTTTAACACGCTTTTATTAGCTTCACCTGTATGTTTGTTTGTAACGTCCACCTTTGAGCACGATTTTGCCCTACTTTGAGCGATCGGATTTCCTTTAAACTTTGCACATCTATCAAAGACCGATGACAATGCAATAATCCACTTTTTTTTCGGGTGGGTTACGGTCGGTACACTGCTCGTCCGCTCTTTCCGGGGCGACAGAGGTACGTAAGCGAAGCCTGTTTTTTAGTTTTTTTAAACTATATTTATTACTAGCAACCCGCCCTCGCTTCGCTTCGGTTTCAGTCGCTTAAACCCGCGTAGTTCCCGTTCCTGTAGGAATACCGGGATAAAATATAGCCTATGTTACTCCCTGATATTATAGCTATCCATTGGTGAAAGAATTTTTGAAATCGGTTCAGTGGTTTAAGCGTGAAAGCGTTACAAACAAACATCCTTACTTTCGCATTTATAATATTAGTATGGATTGTACAAGATTACTAACATATAACTGACACAAAAATCTACACCCGGAACCATCTGTAGATTGCGCATTTTTTCCCTCGAGTGAAATTCATACTAGAATTTGACCATTTGGCCTAGAATGTTCCGTTTCCTGTATTAAACATTTATTGCACAAATTCTCCACTCGTTAACGAAATCGAGACAAATACATGTATAGTAAACGTTAATGCTTTCTAAGCCTGTTGAACGTTGTATGAACGTTTAATTTTCTTACTTTCCTGCATCGTTAGCCTGTAGAAAGCTCTTCGGATAATGCGTGTGAACTAATGAGTATGCAGGGATAGTCTTCCCATACATTTAATTGTTTAATTGCTTGTGAACAAGGAACTGCGTCGTTGATTTAAAATAGTATAGGTGTAATAATAGAAGATCTCGACTAGGAGCAAGCAACCGTATAATATTTAAAATGATAATGAGTCAAATTATATTTTTGTCAATAAAACATCATCATTATCATCTCATGTACTTCCCACTGCTGGCCTCGAGGCTCCTCCAAACTAACCTACGATACTACACTTTTCAACCGTGTTGATATAGGATTTTATTTCTATATACTATATCGGGTGTTGAATTATTTCCTTAATCCGTCACCATCAATAAAATATGTTTCTGAACATATATCAATAAGTTAGCCACAGAGAAAATATGTTTATGATTGGCTATGATTATATAAAATTGTAAAAAAATATTTTTTTGATAAGAAAACTGTTTTTTTATAATAAAAATTATAATATAAAAATATTAAAATGTTGATATCAACATTTTTTTTACAGTAAACTTAGCCGCAACCACAGTTATTCCCTAGAATATGATGCCAAAAAAGTTGTTGATAAAAACTGGTATAAAACTTGTAATAACTACAATTTCATTTGTAATACGTTGAAATTAATTTGTAAAAACCTTTTTCACATCCTCCATCTTACAATTTAAAATTTATATAATCCAAACAACTTTTTGTTTCGTGCTCATTGTTTTCGATATGGTTGAAATATTTATTTGATTTGTTTAATTAACTTGACCCTGGTTGTCCATCAAACGTATAATTTGATTACTCATTTGAATCATAAATATGTTTTAAGTGAAATGATCACTTTGAAAATGTTATGATTTAATTTTTTTTATAGTCTTAGCCTTTGTCCTCAAAGAGGTAAGTCATATATTTTTTTTTATGAGCCAGACAACGGTAGGTACTGTCCTCGTCAATTCCAATTCGTCCGGAATGGATGGCGTGTGACACTGAAATCTACACACGTGCCTCTTTCATTTCATTATTACTCGGTTAGTTATTTTCTGGGGTTTCATTTCGAATCGACGGTGCCGGTACCCACTCCCGCGGTCGCCCCCTCCTCTGGTGACGAACTAATCCTAGGTCAGTAAGAAGGATACCACACGTCCACATATTAAAACAAGAGCCTGTTGTTACTAACTGAGTAGAGTTCTAGATCCTGACAAATCGAGTTTTTCGTTTTACTTATATCAGCTTCTTGACCACTGTTAGGCATAAGCTTCCTCAACCAATATAGTGCTAGAATTGTCACGCTTGCCATAGGCTGGTTGGTCGCAATTGGTATAATTAGTTTTCTGGAAGAATGATGCTGCCTTTTCTCTTGGTAGTCTCTCGGCAGGATTTTACGACACCCAACGGAAATATAAGTGCTGGTGACGGATTTATTAATCATTTCAGCTCATATACGTCCTACTGCTGGGCTCAAGCCTCCACTACCACAATAGGAGGGAAATTAACCTCACTATACCACGCTGGACACCACCACCACCACGTCCACTACCACGTCGGACAGGTATAGGCTTTTCTTTCGTGTTTTTCTTTTCTCGCATAGATGACATATGCATATTATATCCCTTAGCCGTCTTTTACGACATCCACGGGCAAGATGGTGGACGTGGTGATCTGTATTCTTACTCCGTCACCGCACGGAAAGATTTATTAATATTAAAACTGAATTAATCGTTACGTCGTACCATAACTAAGAAACACCAATTTATTAGTACGGAGACGATTGAAACTATCATATCATAATCCGGCTAGACATAGATGTCAGGAAATCCGGTAGAATCTAGAGTAACGACAGGACGACTACTTAAAAATGTCCAATAGCTAATTTCATTATACTTTTAAAATCACAGATATAAATCTTTATATATATGATACATTTATTTCTGTCTGTTTGTATCTGACTGAACTAAACGGTTGAGCCGATTTCGAAAATTTTTATTGTGCGATTCAGCACCCCAATTCTTGCCCGAGATTGTCGTAATTCAAGAGAAGGTAAAACTCGAAATATACTCACCCAACTAAACAGCATGGTATAGTAAGATAATTTCCCTTCCATTGTGGAGGAAACTCGAGCCCAGTAAACGGATTTGTATAGGTTGTGATCATTAGTTATTGTAATTTTTTAATAAAAAATATTTATATTAAAAGATTGACTAGGTGAATTTATAGGGCGAATGTGAACGGAAGTGTTGGAAGGGGAAGACCAAGGCGGACGTTCCACGATCAAATCGGGGACGTTCTTAAGAAAGGCCAGGTTAGAAGTATCCTAAACCGAAGCACATTCATGATAAGATTAATGAATGTAGAGGAGGCGAAAGTGATATGTTAATATCGTAGCTTGTGGAGGAAGTGGTCTCTGCCTACCCCTATGGGAAAGAGGCGTGAATCCATGTATGTATGTATGTATTTATATTAAGATTTATACACAGTTTAACTTAACAAACCACAACCTACTTCTCAGATGTAACTGCAAATACAATTTGTCGCTACGTTTCTTATCTAGTAGGCTATCATTAGACGCTTGATAACCCAGAAGTAAGACCGTGAACCACAAAGCTTTTTATGAATGCCTGGTTGAGTTCAGTGAATAACGTTAACAAACAATCATAACATTCCCAATTACTTTCTTTGTTATTATTTACAATTATTTTCTTTGCTCGATAATATTTCGAATTACTTTCTTTGCTCGATAATATTTTAAATTAATTTCTTTGCTCGCTAATATTTGCAATTACTTTTTTGCTCAACGAGTTTTCTATATTTGGGTCCATTAGTCTATCGACTTACACTGTTGAATATACGCCTTCCCAAGAATAGATAGTGCTATGGGCGACATGTTTTTTTTTTGTGCTTTCTTTCCGACTGGTGCAGGTGCTGACGGGGCACGGTTGCTTCGGAAAGTACCTGCACAAGATTGTCAGGAGGAAGAGCACACCGTCCTGTCACCACTGCAGTTGCGACGAGGACACGGCGCAGCACACGCTCGAGGAGTGTGCTGCATGGGAGGGGGATCGTTGTGAACTCGTCGCAATTATCGGTGGCGACCTGGCGCTTCCGACCATCGCCAGGGAGATGCTCGTCAGCGTCAGGAACTGCGACGCGGTCGCCGCCTTCTGTGAGGCCGTAATCTCACGGAAGGAGGCGGCGGATCGTGTGCGAGTAGAGCAGGAGCTCGCCGAATAGGAATTCGGCGACACGTTCCGCCGCCGGCGACTCGGGCGGCGCAGGCGCGAGTATCTGCGCCTAATGCCGCCCTAGCCGAGGCCGTGGGTGATCGGACCGGGGAATTGTCCGTCACCCGCAGAGAGGCTGACCGCGCGACGGCGACCGACGTCCCAAGCCGTCGAGAGTTGAGGTTACCCGAAAGGGTATTCCGTCGGGCCGACCACTGATGACAAGTTACATCTGCTCCAGTGGTCGGCCCAACAACGAGGTGACGTGGGTACGGGTCGGTTATGGGCTCGCGCGCCGTCCTTTCATCGTCTCGGACAGACTGGACCGCGCGTGCGCTTACCATAGCCCACCCATAAAAAAAAAATGGGCGACATGTTTTGTAGGTGGTTTTCCATCATAGTTCATTCACCGCGTAATCTTTTCGTCGATTTTTACGAATCATATGGGAAAGTACAGTATGGTGACATATTGTTTTCGTAATGCGTTACCACACGAGGAATTATATTAAGATACATACCTATATACATATCACTGACCGGTATCTTGAGGTTCTCGACTGACCGCACATTTACGCATAATCGCCAACGCATGTAAAAAATTTTTTTATTTACCCATTGCATGCTACACGAAAACACGATTCGTTTACAAAAACACGCAATTTCTTTAACGTGATCTTTTTCATAATGGAACGCAGTAACTTGCAAATGCGGAATGTAGTTATACATATTAAACGTAATGTATGTGTTAAGCTTTTTTCCGTGTGGTGACGGACCAAGAATACAATTCACCAAACACGTCCAAGGAATTAGAATACATGTATAACAGTATACGTCCCACTGTTTGGCTCCGGCACCGCCAAAATAAGAGAAAAATTTATCTACTATACCACGCTGGTCACTTGCTATAAAGTTTTATTTCGAGTTGTCTATATTTTTCATTGATGTTATATACATATTTAATCCCTCGGTCGTCTTTTACGACACCCACGGAATATATGTAGATATCAGACTTTTAGTGTTTCGTGCGACCTGTATGAATAGGTAGTGTGCGACAGCGATATTGCTTTACGAAGTTAGTCGAATATCTCTTTCCAAAGGTCGATGTGCAATATTTAGCGCTCGGTACTATAAAACATTCTTAGAAATGCAAAAATCTGTCAATATATATATATTTGAAATCTACAAGTCGCCCTTTCCAACGATACGAAACATGACATATCTCTAATTTATTTTTTAACACAGTACTTTAAGACCTCTAGAGGGCGCCATATTACATTTAGTGACACATCTTATAGCCTATAATCAACAAACAATCAAGACGCTTCTAACGATACCTCATTTGTACGGTTCTAATAAGTAGTTGAGGAGCTGTGAGGCAACAGATGAACATACATACAATGTATGTACATAGCCTGTTAAAATCATAACCCTCCGTAGTCGGATAAAAATGATCTGTCAATGTGTGGTTAGTCATTTACTTGTTAATATGAAATTAATTTTAAATGATATTACAAGCATCTTTATTTCACGCATTTTATAGATCATGATCCTGTATATCAATCTATTAGACCAAATCTAGGTCACAATATTTTCGGCCTCGTAACAATAAACACATAATAATTTATTAACAAGCCGACATTATTGCCCCTAATTTACGGTTTTTCTGAATTGATCCAATAGACATAAATTGAATTCGGCCTTGATTTATTGCGTTTAGATTCTATTTTATGGTATAGTAAATTTGATTTTGTTTAGACTGTATAAACGCACATACTTTTATTGTCTAAGAACGTATTATATTGCTTAAGCGCTGTGTGGAGGCGGCTTCGAAGACTTTCGACCAGCGCCGGATTAAACCGGATTAAATCAGGGCCCCTAGGCAATGCAATTCTCGAAGCCCTTTCTTTACTCTTTTCTTACTTTTTAAAATATATATTTTCTATTACATAAGTCCAGTCGACCAGATCGACTTCTTTAAAATCCTGTTACTTTAACCTCTTATTGCAACAACACATCTTACTTCAACAACATAACCTTGACTTCATGCTAAAGCATCACCTCAAATGCCTGACTCATTTCTTTTTACTTTCATTGAAATTATCTTAATGAATAGGTTGTAGTTAAATGATGATCCAGGCCCCATGTTGAAGTAGGCAATAGATATGAGAATTTTCAAAAAAAAATGCCAATCGAATTGAATTCGTTCTTGATGCTTGCTCGGGGCCCTTAGTCGATGCGGGCCCCTAGGCAGTTGCGTAATTCACCTTATGGATAACCCGGCTCTGCTTTCAACCCTTACATTGTTAGTAAAAGATCACTAAGAGCTTTCCATCAACCTGGGCCGACTCCATCTGATGCCGCCTGGTTATTCTCAGGGAGGGTTGATGTCAGACAGGCGGCCGATTAACTATTGTCAATAAATTTGCAATATGGAGTAGGAAGACATTGCGTCGACCTCCAGTAATTGGAATAAGAGCAGGTTGAGGATGACTTTTTATAGCTTAAACTGGTTTAATATCTTATATCTTTAAACGAGCGATTCTTATATAAATATATCTTCTTAATATATATAAATTACGTGTCACGTTGTTTGTCCGCGATGGACTTCTAAACTACTTAAAATTTGCACACCGTGTGCAGTTTGATCCAACTTGAAAGATAGGATAGCTTACATCTTAATTTATAGTCGCAATATTATTTTATTGCAAATTATTTGTATTACCTATATATATCTATTATTTGACATTCACAATTATCTGTTAATTCCAAACGATTTTAACAGATGGCGATACCTGTTGACTGGATTGAGTAATTAATTAATAGATGGCGCTGCTATGTCAAACCTACAAACGTGTCATATACGATTTTAACTTGCTTTTTTACATAGATGCCATTTGTAAAAAAATATGACGACCTCTATGACAGATGTTCTCCTACAGTTCCACTTAAATAGTTTAATAAAATGTAATATAATAAAAACATTAGCCACAGCAACGCGTGGCCGGGTCTGCTAGTATTTCTATATTTTCAAAATCTGCAACGGTATCAATGATTTTCATGTAATTTAGTATACAAGAGGTTTCGGGGGCAAAAAAACGATCTAGCTAATCAATAAAATGTCATTAGAATAGGAATGTAAATTTAGCCGTCGCCGTCAAGAGTGACAATAGCTCAGTTGGGAAGTAGTCCATTCGCATTCAAACAGCCTGAGATCGGATCTCAGGTTTATTATTATGATTTTTAATTTTTGTTTTTTTTGTTTCAGTTTTTATTATTTCATTATTTTTTTTTATATATGTTATATCTAAATATGTTCGTCAAAAGTACAATTTACAAAAATAAAAAAAGTATACCGAGCAGAGTTCGGTCAACCAGATATTCTAATTAATTTCATAATGATCACAAACATATATTACACAATTTGCGATAACATCTATCATCGCTCTACAAAACTCAATTCGCATGTTTCGAGTAAAAGTATCGAGAGTGATGGCCGTTTTGTTGCATAAATGTGTGGACTTTCGTTTTGTTAATGCCCCTGATATAATCGCTGTACATGCGAAAGCTGCGTTTAACTTTAACATAATAATTATTCCACTGTTTTATATAAGGGGATGTTAAACGTTACTTATTTATAGGCTATATACGTATGTTGATTGACAGGTAATTCTTCCATATCATTATTCAGCTTTTGTCCGTAATAATAATACGATTCACCACTCCCTATCTCTCCAGTGGATCTCGTAAAAGACGAATAAGGGACATAATAAGCATATAACATCTATGGAAGAGAAGGAAAATTTGAAAGAAAACCCTATAACAACATGTCTCTCGGGACGACCACTGACGACAAGTCAACCTGCTCCGCTGGTCGGCCCAACAACGAGGTGACGTGGGTACGGGTGGGTTATGGGCCTGCGTGCCGTCCTTTCATCGCCACGGACGGAATGGACCGCGCGTGCGTTTACCGTAGCCCACCCATAAAAAAAAATACCAACATGTCTGACTAAATGGTATAGTAAGATCAATTTGCCTCCCTATTGTGGAGGAGGCACGGAGGCCTAACAGTGGTACATACATGAGCTGTGATGATGATGATGAATTGGGGTCGACTCAATATGAACTCCTCTTCAATCGTAAATTATTGGCAATGGTTTTATGATTGGCCACCACCATTCCTACTTTTCGCATTCACCATGCCCCATCTTGCATGCGGGTAACATAAAAGACGAGTTTTTGGCGGGAATCTGAAGCGTCATGTGGTGTTCTTGTATTATATTCAATATCTTAGTGTTTTAACGTGTTATGTTAAATAATCTTGATGGCATTTTATGTAATGTATAGCGACAGAACTGCTGAGGTGTAGTGAATATGATATAAAACTGCTATACATACCTTTTTGTTTCCACCAAAATTCTCAGAAGATACCCCTAACAGTGGCCATTACACTGTTGGAGGCGACACTTTGACTTACTGACGGACCATTACTGACATGAGGAAATTGATAAATTGAAAAGAAAATTATAACTCGACACTGGCAAAAATGGCTTGTATTAATAGCTGATTGCCAATAACAAAAAAGATGAAGAAGAACATAAAAGACGACTAAGGGATATAATACGCATATAATATCTATGCACGAGAGGGAAAGCTGGAAATAAAACCCTATACCAACTCGTCTGATCAGGATGGTATAGGGTCAATATTTCTTTTACTTTCAAGCCCTGCAGTCGAACGTGTATGATTTGAATTGATGATAGTGGTAAATATGTTCACTTAAATGCGCCTCATTCTTCAAGAATCATCATATTTAATCTAGTGGTGACTAGGCATTATTTTATTTCTTATACATTGAATATGGTTTTTCGTGTGGTGACGGAGTAGGAATACAATTCATCACCTGCCTCTTATACCCGTGGATGTCGTAAAAGATGACTAAGGAATATATTAGGCATCTAACATCTATGCAAGAGATGGAAAACTTGAAACAAAATCCTATACCAACCTGTCTGATCAGCATAGTATATATAGTAAAGTCAATTTCCCTCCTATTGCGAAGGAGGTTCAAGCCCAGCAGTGCGACGTATATATGAGCTGGAATGATAATGAATGATGAATATGATTTTCCCTCCTAATCATTCGTTTTTAAATTGATTGACATGCAACCGGAATATTGATAAATTATCTCTATACATACATAAAAGCTTGTTTACTGTATAAGTTCATACTTATTAGCATAAAATAGGCCTCTTTGTAAACATATTATAAATAAGTCTTTATTATGTATTATTGATGAATTAATGACTGTATTTAGTGTGTCATCTCATCTCAGTCCATGCATGTCCCACTGTTGGGATCAGACTTTCTGCATTTTGCGAGGGAATTTGACCTACTATACCACGCTGGTCAGACGTTTTTGCATAGGGTTTCATTTCGAGTATACCTTCAAATACACAGCCAAGTCGCTGTCGGTTACTCGAAAGGGCAACACGCCGGTCTAGGCACGGATGTCAAGAATTCGTTATCAAAGGTCGGCCCGATGGCGAAGGGGTGGAAATACCGCGAGTTATGGGTAGGGACACGATATCGAATAGAAAGTATCGATACTGTACTCATGAGTAGTATCGAAGAAAAAGAATCGTACTCAATAAATTATCGAAACAAAAGTATCGATACTCCAAAGTATCGCGTACTGAGTACTTTTCCTAGAATCTATGTCGTGATGAGCTTTTTTTTTAAACGATTCATTACGTTTGAACTAGATGGCGTTACCGTAAACATAAGTCATAAGGTCAAGTTTACCATGAATAAGTTCTACAATTTATTCGATACGATACCTGCCATAAATTACTCATTGAGTAAAAGTATCGAATCCAAAGTATCGAGTTCAAAAGTATTGGTATTGAAAGAAAAGTAACTCGATACCTCAAAGTATCGATACTTTTTTCGTGTCCCTAGTTATGGGGACGCGCGTCGCCCTCTCGTCACCCCAAACGAAACGGACAGCGTGCGGCCGCATCATAGCCTACCAAAAAAAAACCTAATCTAATAAATCTGAAGTTTTAATTAAAATTATTCTGTATTGTTCCAGATTATGTTCCGTGGCGGCGTGGTGGGTGAATTGGATGCCCGTCGCGACGCTGCTCTCGCTCGTGTGCTTGTTCGACTCCAAGCCCGCGCTAGGGGTCTTCTCGCCAGGAGACGAACCCAACGGTTGAGGACTCAGCATACGGCCGCACGATGCGTCCAGAGGAACGTGCGGGCATTTCTCGCAGTGCGCGACTGGCCTTGGTGGAGGCTGCTGGTTAGAGTCACGCCGCTATTAGCTGTACATCGAACTGAACATCGACTTAAACAGGCGCAGGTTGGTAAAAAAATAGTTACAGTAATTTTCGCCAACAACATTTTTCAGGATAGGTACATAACATCAGCTAAAACTTTTTCCGTGTGCGAATACAACTAACCACGCCCTCTCTTGCCCATGTTTGTCGTAAAAGACGATTAAGGGATATAGTATGCAGATGTGATGCAAGAGTAGAAACACTTGAAACCCTATGCCAACACGTTTGACCAGCGTGGTATAGTATGTCAAATTCCCTTCAATAATGGAGGAGGCCCGAGCCTAACAGTGGGATGTATATGGGCTGAGATGATGATAATGATCAGCTAAGACAATTTAAACAACAATGTAACATTAATAAAAGAAATCGCGTCGAAATCGGTCTAGACGTTCGAGAGCTTTGGTGGAACAGACAGACACACAGACATTGGCCTCGAACTTATAACAACACTCTTTGCGTTGGGGGTCAATTAATTTTATATAGTGCTAGTAATTTTTAATCTACAATGTCTTCTAAAATATGATACGCGACTGCAGTCCATGAGGCCTCAGGTTTGTTTCCCATACCGGACAAAATTTTACAGAGCCTTCTTTAGAGGAAAAATAGCCTAAGTTACTCCTTATATAGACAGGTACCTCACAGTAAAATATTATTAAAATCAGCCAAGCCGTTTGAATAATTACCCAACCCAAACCAACAAAAATTTTTTAAACTTGTTTTTAGGCATAGTATTGTGCAAAAAACCGTGTTAGCATGACAAAAACGTATTATTTTAACATTACAAACATAGACTTCATTCATTCATTTTGGCTCATATACGTCCCACTGCTGGGCTCGAGCCTCCTCCGTAATAGAAGGGTTATTGACCTACTATACCACGCTGGTCAGACGGGTTGGTATAGGAATTTATTTCGAGTTTTCCTTCTCTTGCTCTCTCCTTCTCTTGTTATATGTATATTATATCCCCTAGTCGTCTTTTATGACATCCACAGGTAAAAAAGAGCGTGGTGAATTGTATTCTTACTCCGTCACCACACGGAAACATGGACTTTAATTTTATTTATTTGAATAAAGTACCATTATTGCTAAGGCTATTGTGAAATAAACTGTCATATAAATCACAACAGTTAAATTGGTCTAAAATCTTTACAAACGGTCAGGAGGTTATCAGCCACAATGAGACGGTTACTCCGATTTCCTGTTTATAATCGTCTCGTATGAAATAGGTCGTTGACCTCTCTTTCGTGTCTGTATTTACTGTGACAAACTAAAAAATAACAAAAGTATAAAGTTGTATAGTACTGGAAATAATTATATTGTACTAGCCGACCCGGCGAACTTCGTACCGCCATAATTTTTTTCGTAAATATATTTTCTAAATTTTCGAAAATATAGTCTGTCTATAGCTGTCATTTACGTTTTGTTATTACATGATAGATGTGTTTTTGTTATACCACGTTTTATAGTGACTTCTATTCTCTTTGACCTTTTATGTCAATTCCCACGGCATAAAAAGGGTCCACGGTTCCAAGGTAAATCGGTATAGCCGTTCTTGAGTTATAAATAGTGAAACTAACACTTTCTTTTATATATATAGACTAGCAATCCGCCCTCGCTTCGCTTCGGTTATAGGTTATAGTCGTTTTACCCGCGTAGTTCCCGTTCCCGTGGGAATACCGGGATAAAATATAGCCTAGTTTACGCCCTGATATTATAGCTTTCCATTGGTGAAAGAATTTTTGAAATCGGTGCAGCCGTTTTGAAGATTACCCGGAACAAACAGACAGACAGACAGACAAAAAATTTTAATTGCTATTTTAGGCATAGGTGTCTCGTGCAAATAACCGTGTGAGCATGAAAAAAGCCTATTATTTTGACATTACAAACAGACACTTCAATTTTATTTATTGGTATAGATATCATCTTACCTATCTATTTATACTAGTGCTATAACCATTTAGTGTAGTCCGAATGATGAATGATGTTTTTCGTGTGGTGACGGACTTAGAATACAATTCACCATCCCCTATCCTGCCCGTGTGTGTTATAAAAGAGGACTAAGTGATTATAGCAGTGTAGGACGCGACTAGGTGGACCGACGACCTGGTGAAAGTTGCTGGGTGTTGTTGGATGCAGGCGGCACAGGACCGCACTTTGTGGCGTAACATGAGAGAGGCTTACGTCCAGTAGTGGACGGCGATGGGCTGAAATGATGATGATGATGTGATTATTGCAGATAATGTATATGCAAGAGAAAGAAAACTCGACATAAAACCCTTATACAGCCCGACCATTGTGATGTAAGTAGTCCCTCCTATTGTGGAGGAGACTCGACCTCTTCAGTGGGGAGGTATATGAGCTCTGATGATGATGCGTGATGAACTAGGAATATAAATAATTTTACCACCCCCATTCATGCGTCACCCATAACTTATGAGCCATTAGTCATCTACATATTAATGTCCAATGCTAGACTTGGGGCTCCCTATAATGTAAGATATAATGCCATAATTGTTAGAGCCTCCTGCACATGCTATTTATATAGTAATGATTTTTTCTCTGCGTTTATTTGTTTAAGCGCCATCTAGCGGCCAATAGCAAAATTAATATTTGTATTATAAAATTTCAATTGAATAAATTATAGTGTACAACCAATTTCCATGTGATGACGGAGTAATAATACAATTCATCACCACTTAATTGCCTATGAATCTTTTGAATGAGGACTGGAGACTACTATACCACGCATAATTATGTTGTGAATAAACCCGTATTTAAAAGAGGGAAGGTTTTGAGCTAACAAAGTACAAGGTATATATGAATTACGCCTCATTTGAGCCGAGTTTACCTTTATTAATGTAACATTCTACTTTTCCTGTTATTTATTTGTTAAGGAACCAACGTAGAAATAGGTCAAGTGGCTATTTTGTTTGCGCGCGGGTGGCAATACGGAAACACGTCACTTTGTAACTTTAAACATTTTGATTATTCTTTATTCTGTTTTATAACTATCATTACAACTGTACATGAATACTTTAATTATGAAAGATCGTATCTCTCATTAAATAATTGTAATCTTAAGAAAGTTAAGTAACTACATGTTTCTGAGTTGAGCTAATTAATTCGAATAACATTTACGTACGTAGATTTGTGCAGTGATAGCAGCTACAAATACTACTAATTGTTACATTGCCCGATGTCGTAAAAACGATTAAGTCTTAAGTCCACCTGGGGCAACTCCATCTGATGATGTCACGTCAACAATTACATTCCCATGGGTTTACGTCAAGCAGGCAACCAGTCATAAAGTTATTACCAAAACTCATGTTCGATGGAATAGGAGTATATATTGCGTCGCCCCAAGTAATTGGGATAAGAGCAGGATCATCTATGTCAGCTCATATACGTCCCACTGTTGGGCACGGGCCCCCTTCACTATGAAAGAGAAATTGCCTCAAACGCAATATTGGCTGAACATAGCCAGACCTAAGAAAAAATGGCGTGAATTCATGTAAGTCGACATGGCCACGTTAGGTGTTATCTATATCAATGTTACTACATCTGTACCATTACCATCAATATGAGATAAAGATAAAAGTTTTAATTGAAATTTTTAATTTAAGATCAAACAATTTTAATATCCAAAAGTAACAGCTGTTTTTTCATAGTTTAAAGTTTTCACTTCTGTCGGCAGTTCTCATTACTCTTTTGTGTGTTTTTTATCTGTTATGCTGTCACAATATCGGATCAAATCTTTATATATAAATTTGTTGTGTACGTGTGTATGCCACTGAACTCCTCCTAAACGGCTGGACCGATGTCGATGGTTTGAATGGTTTAGATTTACAATTGGACCCGGTAGGTGGCACCTATTTGAACAGAACGACGTCTGTTGGGTCAGCTAGTAATCATATAATATTATAATCGAATCATTTACATCGGATACTCGTTTCGTATATGACATGCAAACCTTAATACTTTCTATATTTGTAATAATTTAGACGCACAAAATTACTGATTATATATCCGGATATCATTATTATTTTGATTGATTTGACATCTCAATATAGTCGATAACTTATGTTATTAGGATTAATAAGAAATTACTCTATATATTTCCTGGGATTACGCCAGATAATATTAGCCTTTATTTCCTCACCAGCTATAGTCTGGATACACCCCACCTAGTTCATCCGAGGCGATGAAAGGGCGATATGTGGCCCCCATAAACTACCGCATTCTCTACCCATCGCCATTGGACTGAACATTGGTACCGATTCCTCGAAATCGGTAGCCAGCTCAACGGGTTATACTTTCGGATATACAGATGTTGCAAGACAACGCAACGTCTATAATAATATACCACACTAGCAATCCGCCCTCGCTTCGCTTCGGATTCAGTCGCCTTACGCGCGTAGTTCCCGTTCCCGTGGGAATACCGGGATAAAATATAGCCTATGTTACTCCCTGATATTATAGCTTTCCAATGGTGAAAGAATTTTTAAAATCGGTCCAGTACTTTTTGAGTTTATTCGTTACATACAAACTTACAAATTTTACCTCTTTATAATATTAGTATAGACGAAGATTCATCATCATCATCATCGCAGCCCACATACTTCCCACTGTTGGGCTTGGGCGTCCTCCACAGTGGGAGGGAACCTACTACACCATGCTGGTCAGACATGTTGGTATAGAGTTTCATTTTGAGTTTTCCCTCTCTTACACAGATGTTATGTGCATATTATATCCCTTAGTTGTCTTTTACGACATCCACTGGCAAGACAGGAAATGGTGAATTGTATTCTTACTCCGTCACCACACGGAAGCTTAGAGGAACTTAAAATATAGTCACTAATCGAATCATTCTTAAAAGGCTCACCTAATCTATACTATTGTGCTTATCATAACTATACGTCCTGTTCTTTATTGCTTTATTGTTAATCAGTTAATTTTGTTTACCAACTACTACTTTATATATATCCAAGCATATTCCTCTATACCTACTCCTCTTTTATTATTGACTTTACACCAGATCTCAAGATAAATTACAAGTACTTCTCGGGCTTTGCTTAATTAATCGTCGCGCCGGTCACATATAGAAAGAACTATGGTTATTTTTTCGTGTGGTGACGGAGTAAGAATACAATTCACCACTCCCTATCTTGCCCGTAGATGTCGTAAAAGACGACTAAGGGATATAATACGCATATGACATCTATGCAAGTGAAGGCAAAGTCGAAATAAAACCCTATACCAACCTGTCTGACCAGCATGGGTGAGTGAGGTCAATTTTCCTCCTACTGTGGAGGAGGCTCGAGCCCAACAGTGGGACGTATATAAGCTGAAGTGATGAAGAGTTATCACGTAGGACATTTTACGATGAAATTTGTGATATACTGACACTAGGAAGTAAATATTCATTCCTATATATCGTAATCAATTAATACAGCGTTCAAATGAAACCAATATCAATTCGAATTTTCCGTATGGTGACGGAGTAAGAATACAATTCTACTCCCTATCTTATAATATCTATTTAATCGCGCTGAATTTTAATAAATTCTATTTTTTTTTTTTATTTGTATAATAACAAAGTTTGTTGAGTCAAATAATATTATAATAATTGACCAGTGTATGGACGTAACATTGTAGATGCCGATACTGTTCAGTAAAATATCGTCACTATCCTCCTCGTATCCCAGTTACTGGAGGTAGACTCATATGTACTTTTATTTCATAGTACTTATTACAAAAGTTTTCGCAATATTTTGGCGATTGACTATTCTTTCGGCATATAATTGCTAACGAGATGGCAACAGATGGCATTGGCGCAGGGCAATATTTATATTGACGGCTAAGAGCTCGTCATTTACAACACCCTCGAGCAATGTAAGCGTAAGCGGTGATAGTATTCGTAGCCGCCAAGACACAGCATATTATATGTCATTCGTCGTCCCCCTGCTGGGCTCGAGCCTCGTCCACAATAGGAGGGAAATTGACCAAATATAACCACGCTGGTCAGCCGTGTTGGCATAAGGTTCCATTTCAAGTTTTCCTCCTCTTGCATTAATGTTATATGCATATTTAATCCCTAAGCCGTCTTCCCGTCACACAGCCAAAAGAGGGGCTGGTGAAATTTTGTTATGTTGTATTCTTAAAATTACTTAATTCGTTATCACATAGAAAATTGTTATGTATCCATGTTTGCTTTTTTTAGATCCATAGATTTTATGTAATATAAATTAATTTATGCAAATATATTCACAGTTATTAATAGTAGACTAATGATAATGACGAATTCGTTATCTAACAATTTAAATTTAAATTATTCCGTTACATAATATTATTAAATCTAATTTTATGTATCTAGAATACATTATTTTAATCAATCGAACGGGAAATTGACATGATTACTAGGTTAGCCATTAATGCTACTAGTCCGGTTAAATTGAAAATTTTGATTGCGAATGTTCGTTGTCAATTTCATCATCATTACAGCTCACATTAGTTCCAGTGCTGGGCTCGAGCCTCCTTCAAAATGGGAGGGTAATTTTCCTACTATAACTATTGGTCAGACGAGTTATTTTAGAGTGTTATTTTGATTGCGCCTGATGCCGCCCTAGCAGAGGCTGCGGGTGACCGGGCGGGGATTTAGTCCTTCACCCGCAGAGTAGCTGACCTCGCGACGGCGACCTACGTCCCGGGAAGGGGACGTTGATAGGAGAGGGTACTCCCTTGGAGTATTCCTTCGGGCTGACCACTGAAGTCAAGGAACTCTGCACCGGTGGTCGGCCCAACGACGAAGACGACGTGCTTACGCGGCGACTCTTTGTCGCTCTGAACGGAGCCGGGCGGCGGGTGCGCTGACCGTAGCCCACCCACAAAAAAAATAAGGGTGTTATTTTGATGTTTTCTTCATTTCTATAAATGTTGTATGCATATTACAATCCCTTAGTCATCTTTTACGACCTCCATGGGTTAGAAAGGGGTTGGTGAATTGTATTCTTACTCCTTCACCACACGGTTGTTAATTTAATAATATCAGGTTGACCGAGCTTCGCTCGGAGTATTTTTGTAGTATTTATTCAAATATATATTAATAAAAAATAAAATAATAAATAATGAAAATTATATAAAGAATTACAAAAAGAGAATAATAATAACACCGAGATTCGATCCGACGCCGTTTGTCACCGATGTCAAAAATAAAATGCAACCTGATTACTTCGCCACTGAGCTATCGTAACTTATGACATTGACGGCACAATTTGAATTCATATTCTTTTAAAATTTAATGTCATTATATTGTCTGCCAAAAACACTGACAAAACAACATTTTCTATACATAAAACCTAGCTAGATCGATTTTTTGGGCCCGAATCCTCTAGTATGCCAAGTTTCAACAAAATCGTTGGAACCGTTTC
Organism: Lymantria dispar; assembly: GCA_032191425.1. Taxonomy (NCBI): domain Eukaryota; kingdom Metazoa; phylum Arthropoda; class Insecta; order Lepidoptera; family Erebidae; genus Lymantria; species Lymantria dispar. The sequence goes on along the minus strand of CM063460.1, from coordinate 7,750,644 downwards.
CGAGATCCTGAATATATATATATATATATATATATATATATATATATATATATATATACACAAGAATTGCTCGTTTAAAGATATAAGATTATTAAGGCGAATATTTTTTATAAATAATATAATTTTTTTTCATGTGCATTGTCGTAATGGCCAATAATGATTCCATAAGATACATAAGTTAAAGAAATCTATATAAGTTAATGTATTAAAACAAGAAGTACTATCGGATGTATTCGCGGCATCATAATATTTTTTTTTTAAATAAATATCCATTAACCGAATTTCGTTAGTATCAATCATTCATAATTTAATATTCACAAGGTACTTACTCGGTTCGTAGAAAATGATATATGTACATGTTTGTTGCCCGAATGAAACTTTCATCGCCTCGTCGCTCTGATTTCACTTCGGCCCTGTCAGTCTTTGATTGAGTGGGCTATTTAAACTGTAACAATTATAGATACTTTGAGCATTATAGCTACATGAAATTTTCTTATATTATAAAAAACTGATCAACTACCTCAGGGACTCAATTGTAAAGGATTTCCTAGAGACTTCATCATCATTTCAGCTAATATTGAGCACGCTGCACTGGTCAGTCGTCGGTATAGGGTTTCTTTTAAAATTTTCTTTCTCTACCATAGATGTTATATGCATAATAATTCTTTAGTCGTCATTTGCAACACCCACGGGCAAGGGGGTAGTCAATTGTGGTCTTACGTAAATGACGAGATTAATCAATATATAATTTTCTTAATCAGGAGAGTACCGTGAAACATATCTTGTTTTGGAATATAAAAAAGAAGAAATTCCTAAGTGTGTTTCCTTTGAATGAAAGAAAAAAGAAAACATAATTGCAGTTATTGTTTAATCGCCTTTTGTAACACCCACTAGAAGTGTTGTGGAAGAAAGGGTCTATGAATTGTATTATTTTTCTGTCAACACACAGAAAGCCCATTATCCATGCCATTATCTATTGGGTAATTTTGCTCCTACAATTTTCTGTTTCCTATAAAAAGCTTTTTGTACTAAACGCATCGCTGCATAATACGACCGTTTTCGCGGTGAACGATAATCGGTTGCGGTTTTCGCGTGTACGCTAGGGATACGAATCGGGCATTTCTCCATCAAAGAATTTGGTATCAGTGGTGAACGCCATTAGCGATGGGGAAGTGATACGATTGGTTATAGGGCCGCTTGCCGCCCTCTTTCACTTCCTGTTACAAAAAAGGCGCATCGGGTGCCCAGACCGAGGATCAGTCCGCCATTCGCATGAAAATAAATGGGATCAACTTCTCACGTTACCCTTCCGTCACCCGAAACGCCTTGGACGAGTTTTGGCCAGATCATAATTAGTTAAATAAGGAATTCGAATAATTAAATAAAATATTTTAAGTTATTTTTTTTATTTTTTTCTTAATAATTTCTCGTTGGTTGACTTGAGTCTATGAGGTTCAGCTTTCGAATTCTGGGTTACTAGGAATCGAAAGGCTAATAACGCGTTGGAGGTTCTTATAATTTTTCTCAATTTCAAATTCTTCTGAGCAAGATCGTCCCCACCTTGCAAAATGCTAGAAAAAATCTCTCGATCTATTGACTACACGGTCCGTAATTAATTGTTTATACTTGCCTGCTTATACAAGGTTGCGACTATCAATATTCAATAGCAGTATTTTCGTTTGGATATTGGCAGTCGCACGGCAAAGCTTAACATTTCTAGACTATTCCTTGCCCAATAAAGGATTAGACCGACCCTATTGTGTAAATAGTACATTTTGACGCCCCTACATGGCGCAAGTTATCACCAAAATAACAGTCGCAGTTTTTCACAACTTTACAGTACTCTTCTAAAGAAAATACTGTAATTAATATTATTCGAGATCATTAACATCAGACCAATTAGATTGTTGGAGCAGAACTGTTATATCCAAACACTCCAATTATGTCGGCTTGCTAATCTAACATTGGAATTTTCTATTCGCTACTATTATTACCAGATAATTATGTCTATTTTTGTTTGGTAATGGAATAAGAATACAATTTACCACTCCGTAACTTGCTCGTGGATGTCGTAAAAGACGATTAATGCAAGAGAACGAAATAAAACCCTGTACCTATCTGACCAGCATGACGTAGTAAGGTCGGTATCCCTCCTAATGTGAAGGAGGCACGAGTCCACCAGTGGCACCTATGTGGGCTGTGATGATGATCATGATGATGATAAATTCTATCTATAAGAAATTTATATATAATTCGAATTCCCGCTATTTCACTCCCGTAGTTCTTGTATCAGTTAAAATATCGCGACAAAATAATCTTGAGTTATTTCTTATATCGAATAAATAAAAACTATTGTTTACTTATTTTTTCGCGATTGTATTTGATTTTTGCCCATTCCGCCCGTGATCATAAATAATGTAAAATGTTCAAAACGTCGGGCAATGAAAAATCAAATACAAACTCAACGCAACTCAACAAATCGAATACAAAAAAATCCGTAATAAATAGTTTTCATTAATATGTACGTTATATAGTTAATAGTAGACTGATCGTCGACATCTTTAACTTACGATCACTCCAACGCTTACATATACAGAAATTTCTAGAAATCATCTAAGTACAAGTATCTTCGCATTCAAGTTACCATTGATATCAACCTGTTTCCGTGACTGGAAATACCGTTTACGTATAGGAAACCAGGCGCAACTAAGTTAATCTGACGGAAGGGAGCTTTTTTACTGAATCGATGACACATAGGCGAGATAATAACAACTCTATAATAACGTTTAAAGAACTTAAATTCCCGTAACGATAGTTGATCCGTTAATTAAATCGGTAACTGTATCATGGGAATCGATACGGTAAAAGTTAGTTGTACGTTAGGAGAGATGTTTGTGTAAATAATTTGGTTCATCAAGTAAATTTGAATTTAATTATTTCCGTATTTTGTGAATAGTTCGTATTCTTATTAGGGCTGTTGATATTTTTTAAAATATCGTTTTTTCGATATATCAATATTTTTACGCGGTCGCAGCCTTCTGCGAGATAGTGATCTCGCAGAAGGAGGCGGCGGATCGTCTGCGCGTGGAGCGCAGCCACGATGAGGAGATCCGCCGCCGGCGACTGGGGCGGCGTAGGCGCAACTATCTGCGCCTCATGCCGCCCTAGCCGAGGCCGCGGGTGACGTGACCGGGGATTAGTCCGTCACCCGCCGAGAGGCCGACCGCGTGAGGACAGACCGACGTCCTCCCCGAGGGGGGGACGTCGGTCGATTGGAGGGTACCCCGCGTAGGGGGTATTCCGTCGGGCCGACCACTGACGACAAGTAAATCTGTTCCGGTGGTTGGCCCAATGACGAAGGCGAGGTGGTTTTCGGGTGGGTTGCGGGAGTTGCGTGCTTAAGCCCCTCTGTCGCCCCGGACGGAGTGGTGCGGAGGCGCGCCGAACGCAGCCCACCCACAAAAAAAAAAAAAAAAGGGCTGTTGATATTTTTTAAAATATCGTTTTTTCGATATATCAATATTTTTAAATACGAGTATGTATATCAAAATCGGAGTTCGATTTATCGAAAAAAAAACGAAATTTCGATATATCGACATTTTTGGACATGACCACTTTTTAACTTCGTTCTTTGCGAGGTGTCCTTGATAAGATTATTTTTAGCTAAATTCTAGGCGTAATTAGTAACTTATCATCAATTTCTTGCCGGCACTTTTACAGTAGATTAAGTTTACGGTGATTTTGTAGAATAGATACTTTACAAAAAACGATAAAACAACAAATTCTTTTTTATTATCGAGCTAGCGATATATCGTCCAAAAAATATCGGTGATAAGTATCGATATTTTTAAATAAGAATATCGATATTTCGATAAATCGAAATTTTATCAACGGCCCTAATTCTTATATTATAGTTAAAGTAGCTATCTATCCATCCATTAGCCTATGAAAATTCGCTATAGGAAATAGGTTTACCTACATTTTTATCATCCTGTTGATCTAAATTACTTGGAGTCGACGAAATATGTACTCTGCTTCTATCGTATTTATTACAAAATATTCTGGCAATAATTTTATTATAGGCCGCCTGCCTAATAGAACCGTCGTTTGGGAATGTATTTATTGACCATATGGCAACAGATAGACTTGGCTCACATCGATGTGAAGCTCTTAATCGTCACCTACAGGCGCTTAATTGTATTCTTACCCCATCACCAGACTGATACTAGTTTATTCATCATCATCATTTCAGCTCATAATACGTCCCACTTTTAGGCTCGAGCCTCCTCCACAATAAGAGGGAAATTGATCTACTATACCACGCCATCAAACGGGTTGGTATAAAGTTTTATTGCACAGATGGCGTAGTGGTCAAGATAGCGACTCACAACGCCAGTGTCGGGGGTTCGAATCCCACGCGGGACAACACTTTGTGTGATCCACAAATTGTTGTTCCGAGTCTGGATATAATTTGTGTCCGTTAGTTATATGTTTGTAAAGTCCCCCGCAATACAAGGATTATTTCCTTAGTGCAGGGCGTTGTCTTTAAAAAAAAAAAAAAGAAAATATAAAAAAAGGGAACCGTGGCTCAGGACGCCTGGCAGATGTGAAACATGGAAATTATTTCGTACAAGTATATATGAATAAAAGAACAGATTACGACAGGAACTAATATTATTTCGAATTTGCCTTCTCTTACATAGATGTTATATGCATAATTAATTCCTTAGTCGTCTTTTACAACACCCACAGGTAAGAGAGGGGGTGGTGAATTGTATTCTTACTGCGTCACCACACGGAATATTTAGATCATATTTTCTCAAATTATGGAGGAGGCTAGAGGACAATAGTTGAACATTTATGAGCTAAAATGAAGCTTATTAAATTTTAAATTAAGGTTCAAATTAAATTAAATTTATAATAAAGTTTATTTTTATTCATTGTCTGGGTGTATTTTGTGTTCGTTAATTATGCGATTGTAAAGTCCTCCGCGATAGAAGGATTTATTTGTTAATGCGGGGTGTTATCTTTATAAAAATATCGTTGTATTTCCGTTTGGAATTTTATGGCATTGTTAAAAAGACCTTTATTTTTAAGTCTTTGTTTATCACTGATCCGTTTGATTTGAATTAATTGTACGTCATTAAGTCAAGTTGTTGTATTCAACAGCGCAGTGGCCACACCTTTTTCTTTGGGGCATACGAAAATATATGTAAAACGCTTTTATATCATATGTGATAGGACCATACTGTCGACAACCGTCTGCAGGCCGGTTCATTCGGGGTAGTACAATAATCGCAGAAAATTGACGTCCGAGTAGTAGGAATTTGTTACTGCACAACGTTAGGTGAGCGAGAGAGCTGGAAGCCCAAACTTCTGCGGATGTTTTCGTGAAGTGGGTTTTAGTTTTTCCTTATTGCTTACATGCATTTACCCTCCCTCCATTTTATTCACGGTAGGTAACGGCCTAATAAAGGTCTATGAGCGGCAGAACACTTACCACCAGGTATGCTGTTTGCTTGTTTGCCACCAACGGCAATAAAAAAAGTCGACTATACCCTATCACTTTCTCTGCATTACATAAATATCAAAATGATTCAACAATTCAACGTGTTTTACATTAAAACATTAAAATATTGAATTTAATATAGCAATATATGGCTGTCATATAAAACTTTCACCTTCCCGCTAAAACTCCACATAGTTGTCATAATAATATTAATATTGGAGGCAAATGTGTTTTGCAGTGGCGTAACTATAGGGGGGCAGGGCTGGCAAAATGCCACGGGCCCCGAACCCGAGAGGGCCGCGGCCCTCCGACCCGAAAGGGCCTCGGCCCAATATGCCTAGGGATGAATCGATATCATCTAGATATCGATACTGTATCGGTACTCGATCAGTATCGATTGAAAAGTATCGGTGATACTGGTATCGGTATCGAATCGATTGTGAATAGATATCATCTAGGTATCGATACTTTATCGGTACTCGATCAGTATCGATTGAAAAGTATCGATGATACTTACTGGTACAGGTATCGAATCGATGGATAATCGAATTTTGTTTTTTAGGAATCTGATTGATTGGGCCCAATCAAATAATTTGCCACGGGCCCCAGGTGGTATAGTTACGCCTCTGGTGTTTGTATTGGTTCATTTCACACACCTTCTTGTTAGTTGTAATGCAAATGAATGCAGCCCACTGTTAAATAGAGCGTGACACATTGTATTCACTATATTGACACAGTTTATCTTACACAGTAGCACAAAGACCGCATTCTAGTGGAATTTCAGTTGTTAGAAACAGTAATATTTTATTGAATAGAAACGATATACTGACACGCAGAGATCTTGGTCTTAAATTCACGCACATTTTTGATGTTTTGAAACTCTAAATAAAACGCTATACCAACCTGTCTGACCAGCGTCGTATAGTAGGTCAATTTCCTTCCTAATGTGGAAGAGGCTCGATCCCAACAGTGGGACGTACTATAAGCTGAATTCTATAATATATCCCGATATTCCCACGGGAAGAGGAACTACGGGTGAAACCGCAGGGCGTTGCTAGTGAATAATAATATCTACCTTATTAGTAAATCAATTTTCCGTGTAGTGTTGGGATTATTATACAATTTGTGACAACCCCTTACTTTATCGTATAGTAAAATTGACTAAGGCAATTGAACAACATCAATCAACTAAGACATTCATGTGGAGGCCAGTCTTGTCGGTCCCGCGGTGCTTTAACCTTTCGAATAACTAATACTCAACTCTCAATGCCTTGTCACCGCAAGCTAGGCACAACTTTCCCTGAACCTTTATTGTTCAGCTCTGATTCTGGGATGATAAAATGATGAATCTCTTTTCCGTGTGGTGACGGAGTAAGAATACAATTCACTACTCCCTATCTTGACCGTGGATGTCATAAAATACGACTCCCTTAGTCGTATTTTATGACATATAGTAAGCATATAACATCTATGCAAGAGATGGCAAACTCGAAATGAAACCCTATACCAACTCGTCTGACCAGCATGATATAGTAATGTCAATTTTCCTCCTAATGTGGAGGAGGCTCGATCCCAACAGTGAGACATATATGAGCTGAAATGATGATGATGATAAATCATAACCTCCATAATCATAACCTCCATAATCATAACCTCCATAATCATAACCTCCATAATCATGACCTCCATAATCATAACCTCCATAATCATAACCTCCATAATCATAACCTCTATAGTCATAACTTCCATAGTCATAACCTCCATAGTCATAACCTCCATAGTCATAACCTCCATAGTGATAACCTCCATAATCATAACTTCCATAATCATAACCTCCATAATCATATTTCCCCTCTCAGTTAATTAAGGAAGGTGATTACTAGACTATGGTTAGTGTGCTGTCTCTAACTGGTAATACACGAACCACTTTTCTATTGCGCGCTTCTCGTAAGTGCATGAACAATTTCCGCATGGCGTAACATTATATATGACATGTTTTAATTGCAGCTACGCGATCTCTTAACTATTAGAAATCACATTAATGTTCGTTGTGTAACGTACGCTATCTTTCATATTAGTATGTGGTGACCCTTATTCAACTAAGCATATGCGGAAATGTTAGCCTGATTTTTTTTGTCATATACCTTACTACTAGCAACCCGCCCTCGCTTCGCTTCGGTTTGAATCACTTTACTCGTGTAGTGCCCGTTTTCGTGGGAATACCGGGATAAAATATAGCCTATGTTACTCCCTGATATTATAGCTTTCCAATGGTGAAGGAATTTTTGAAATCGATTCGGTGGTTTAAGCGTGAAAGCGTAACAAACAAACAAACTTTAGCATTTATAATATTAGTAAGGATTGATGAAGGAAGTATTTTTCTTAGTTGATAGAGAAAGAAATCTCCTATGTCGTCATCATTTCAGCTCATATACATACGTCCCACTGTTGGGCTCGAGTCTCCTCCACAATGGGAGGAAAATTTACCTATTCTATACCACACTAGTCAGACGTGTTGGTTTCATTTCAAGTTTTCATTCTCCTTAATAGATTTTATATTATTTATGTATTATAGGGATTAAATATAATCCCTTAATCGTCTTTTACGACGTCCACGGGCAAGAATGGGGGTGGTGAATTATATACTTATTCCGTCACCACAGAGAAAATTAGGTATTCTTAGGGCAAAACTCGTTAATAATATCATTTATTAAAAAAAAATATTCTTGCATTATCAACTTTAAAAATAAATTAATACAAATTACATCCTTATTAAATAACTAGCAACCCGCCCTCGCTTTGCTTCGGTTTTAGTCGTTTTACCTGCGTAGTTCCCATTCCCGTGGGAATACCGGAATATAATATAGCCTAGTTTACGCCCTGATATTATAGCTTTCCATTGGTGAAAGAATTTTTGAAATCGGTCCAGCCGTTTTGAAGATTACCCGGAACAAACAGACAGACAGACAGACAAAAATGTTTTAATCTGTATTTTAGGCATAGGTATCGTGCAAATAACCGCGTGAGCATGAAAAAAGCCTATTATTTTGACATTACAAACAGACACTCCAATTTTATTTATTGGTATATGTAAAGGGTGACGGAATAATAAAACAATTCACCACTGCCCGTAGTTGTCGTAAAAAACGACTAAGGGATATAATACGCATATATCATCTATGCAAGGTAAAGAAAACTTAAATAAAACCCTATACCAACCTGTCTGACCAGCATAGTATGGTAAGGTCAATTTCCCTCCTATTGTGGAGGAGGCTCGAGCTCAGTAGTGGAACGTATATGAGCTGAGATGATAATGACATCCTTCTATCTTGATGGATTATGATATGGAAACGTGATCTCGAAACTAAACTTAAAGTCGCTCAGCATGTAATGGAGAGGGTTAAGCTCGACATTTTTCTGCGAGATAGATGCCGACGTACGGCAATTTGCAGAAGAAAACGAGTAACAGTTAACGTACATGATAATTTCTATACTAAAAATACGAAGTATTCGCGTAAGTTATTTGATTCATATATTAACATAAACAAAACTGTTAAACACTAAAAGTAACGCGTGTTCTTATGTTTTTTTTTTATGTTCACAACAAGTAGCGCCTCGGTCCAGCGCACATCTCGATCAATGTTCTAAATTCTGATGCACTTTCATGATCAGCTTCATTCTTTTAATCAAATATTTATGATCTTCAATAGCAACGTATGAAGATCTTCTATAATAACGTGCCTTATGTATTTCGCGTATTTAGTGGCTTAGTGCAAGGCTTGTCGAGTTTAATCGTTTAATGTGGGCGGTACATAACTGAAATCCACAATAACAGGCAAATTGAACTACAACACTAAGAGAAGAATTAAATCTCGAAATAAAACCAACACGTTTGACCAGCGTGGTACTAGGTCGTTTTCCCTCCCATTGTGGTCGAGGCTCGATCCCAACATTGGAACGTATATGATTTTAAATTATGCAATACTAGCAGCGCCCTGCGGTTTCACTCGCAGTTCCTCTTCCCGTGGGAATATCCGGATAAATTATAGCCTATGTGTTATTCTGATATGTAAGCTATATTATCGTAAAATTTCATCAAAATCCATTCAGTAGTTTTTTTTTTGCGTGAAAGAGCAACAAACATCTTAACATTTTCACATCCTCACATACTCACAAACTTTCGCGTTTATAATATTAGTAGAACAGGATTAGTAGGAAGGAAGTAGGACTTTAATATTTTTATTTCTCAAAAACTGTACAGAGTTCAGTGACGAGAAACATAAAATTAAATTACAAAAATTTTACAAGTTGACAATCAGTTAATTGTACATATTATATATTACACGAAGCCGTAGAGGACGATCGCAAATCGGATGATGCAGCGTAGAGCGTCCCCTCATTAGGTGCACGATATCTTAAAATTCACAGAGAATCGTTGGATGCAAGTGGCACAGGACCGTTCAAAGTAGTATTCTCGTGGGAGGCCTATGGCCAACAGTGGACGTCTATGATCTGATCTGATGGATGGATATAATTATAAATATCTGGTTGACCGAGCTTCGCTCGGAATATTTTTGTTGTATTTTTTTTTTAAATTTATTTAGATATATATTAACAAAAAATTAAATTTGGATAATGAAAAATATATAAAAAATTACAAAAAGAGAATAATAATACCGAGAATCGATCCGACGCTGTTTTAATGCCAAAACAAACTAAAAACAGAACTGGACAACTTCCCAACTGAGCTATCGTAACTCATAACGTTGACAACGAAATTTGAATTCATAATCAAAATTTCAATTCATAATTCAAATTTAATGTCATTGTATTGTTATGCTAAAAACACCGACAAAACAACATTTTCTGTAAATAAAACCTAGCTAGATCGATTTTTTGGCCTCGAAACCTCTAGTATGCCAAGTTTCATCAAAATCGTTGGTGCCGTTTCCGAGATCCTGAAAATATATATATATAGAGGTATATATATACAAGAATTGCTCGTTTAAAGATATAAGATAATACAAGACAATACAAGACAAACCTTTTTTATGAGGATGTTACTAAATTGTTTAAAATTAAATGTAATAATGTGTCTAAATCCATTTTTAGAATTTCGTAAGAGGACAACAGTAACAAACATGAAAAATCTTTACAAGCGTTTACTTATAGTAAATTACTTTACAAAAACAAATACTTTCTGTGCAACACTACTATAAAATACTACGGCAATTACTATGTTTACAAACTGCAGTGACTATAGTTACAAACATTAACTATACAGGTCAGAGACTCCATAATGCTTGCAAATTGATGAGAGGCAGAAAGTGCTGGTTTTCTAACATCAGTATCTACTGTAGGATAAGTAAATGTGAGCCTTATTTATTAAACTATATGTTTGTTTTTTGCAGGACGAGTTAGAAACCCTGCGGGCTAAACTGGACAAGGTGGAAAGTGAACGAACGCATTACAAAAATGAGACCGAACGACTTGAAACTAAGGTAAGATTTTTAGCTAATAATCTATGTAAGAGATAAGAGTTATCCTTTAAATTATGATTGGTATAGCTAAGTTGAATGTTTGATGGCAATTGTATTCTTTTTAATATGATTATATTAACTTAGGTGTAACGAAATCTTTGAACGTGATTACCCCAGCACTAAATGCCGAATTAATTTGTAACTTTGCACTATTATCAAGGATCCATAACAATGCAAAAAGTTTAAAATTTTGTCCAATTATAATTTCCGTTCCGTACCCAAAGGGTAAAAACGAAACCTTGCCCGTCCGTGTGTCCATCCGCCTGTCTGTCACCAGGCTGTATCTCAAGAACCACTATAGCTTAGACCAGCTATACTCTAAGTGTGTTCCGCGGAACCCTAGGGTTCCGTGATACCTCTGTCGGGGTTCCGCAAGAATTTAGAAATAAAAAAATCAAAACACCTCTCTCTGGTCGCTCCGCGGCTGTGCGGACTCCGCGGCCGCGCGGAGACAAAACGCTATGAATGTTATTTATTTATTTATTTGTATTTGTATAAGCTTGTGTTACATTAGCTGGTACAATATCTCATAAGTTTGGTCTCAACAATTTTATTCTTGTACAACGCGTTCGCTCTAAGTTTGCCGGTCTGTGGAATGCGCGTACCCTCCCCCACGTGACAACAAAACTTATAATGTGTCATAGTTTTACCCAAATATCTAACGTACACAATTTTTATTGTTACAATTAAATAAAAAATTTCGAACGTCATACACTCATACCTATCGCCAGCGGCAAACTTAAAACGAGCGGGTAGTATACTTGTAAGCGCTCAGTCTCTTTGATAAAAGCCGCCTCTGAATTAGACGCTATAGTTGTCAACTAGCGACTTTCGTCTCTAACTTCAAAGGATAAAGTCGATATTGTTTACAACGCTATTTTTAAATTTCTGTTTTTATTTTTGCTTTTTGTTTATCAAAGGTGCCGACTCGAGTATTTTCGAGAATATTTGAGATCGAGTCTAGGACTAAGTATAAAAGCGGCGATCGCGCGTTGGCGTCGTCATTCCGCGCTTGTCCGTCTCTCGGCACACTTGTGTGCCGTTCCGCGCTGTCTCGATCTAACGTACGCTCCCGATTACGTCATACGTGCGCTCACGTACGCTGACGATAGTTCGCGCGCTTTCTAACGGACGAGCCAAGTGGCAGTGCAAAACCGCCTCTTTCGAGGCGAATTATTGGACTGCTCACGAATATTACTAACTGCCTGCGTTCAAAGCAAGGTCAGGTAGTAATATTTGTTTCTGTCTAGTAGAATAAAGTCAAAGTGACCCCTTAAGGGAAAAACCAAGTTTCTCTTGGTCCCCGGTTGAAACCTAACGGTGTCAACAAAGCCGGGTGAGGCGAAGCCCCGAATCGCCTGCCGACCCCCTTAAGGGCGAGGCGCTTCTTCGGACGGGGTCGGACCAGTAGGCCTTGGGGGTGACCCCTAGTCTACCCCGACTATCACCTTTCCCACCCTTCCACCTCCTTCTCCTATTCCTGAGTGCGTAGCTTGGGAGTGCCGGCCCTCACAGGCCGAATACCTCTCCGCCACTCGGGCAGCTAGGGCCCCTCTCGCACAATAAGATCGGCGAAGGGTTAATCACAGCTTAGGGCACACCTAGATTTTTAAGCACATCCTCCTGACCTAACCCGGTTGGGAGGGAACATATTACACATCCCCGGGTTTTCCCCCTGGGGAGTTAGGCAATATATGAACGCGCAGGAAATAAATCACCCCCCTATTATGGCTCTTCCAGCCCTCAATCTAGAAATGCTCCTCGCCGACGAGGAGATCTACTCGATATTAAAAAGACGGTTCGGGAATATGATTCCCGACCGCCCCGCGAACGCCGAGCCCGTATCCGGGCCGGTTCATTTCGACTCCCCCGCCTCCCCGGACGACCAACCAACTCCGTCCAACGAGATGGAGACGGAGGAGGCCTCCGACGACGAGAACGCCGATACGGCGTCGTCGTCCGCCGGTTCGGAGTCCGAGTCCACCTCGGCGGACTCCGAATACACGGTGGTCAGCTCCCGTAAAAGGGGGCGTAAGGCCCAAAAAAAGGCGCGAAAGGCCGCCAAAATTGACGAGGCGAGCACCTCTGCCGCCAAAGACGTCACCCCCCCCACCCCACCACCAAAGCCACAGGCCGCTGTACAGCAGCCCCCGGCTAAGGTATACAAACCACCCACACCACCGCCACTAGTCATCCGCAATAAGGAGAAGTGGCTTTCAATCTCGGCTTGGTGCAACACCAACCGAGTCCAATACCGCACGGCTCGGTCTACCACCGAGGGTATTAAGGTGCAGTTGTCCACCTCGGACGACCACCGTAAAATGACGGCTATGTTACATAGCCAACATATTCCGTTTCACACGTACACCCTGCCCGAGGAACGTAAACTTCGCGTAGTAATACGCAACGTCCCCGTGGAACTGGGATGTGAAATAATTAAAGAAGATCTCCTCAATCAAGGACTTCCGGTGATCGAGGTGCACCGGATGATCCGAGGGAACACTCGCCAACCATTTGACCTAGTAATGGTCGTCCTTGACCTCTCACAGAGGGGCAAGGACATTTTCAAAATCACTACGGTGTGCGGCCTCTCCGGCATCGTAGTAGAACCCCCGCGCCGGAATGGCATGATCTCACAATGCCACCGGTGCCAGCTATACGGCCACTCAGCGCGCAACTGCTACGCGCGGCCCAGGTGCGTAAAGTGCCTGGAGGACCACGCAACGGCAGATTGTGCCAGGCCCAAGGCTAACGACCCGACCAAAAGTACCACACCACCATCGTGTGTACTCTGCGGGCAAGTGGGGCACCCCGCAAACTACCGTGGCTGCCCACGCGCACCACGGCCGGTTATGAGGAGGCCACCACCACCCCCACCACAAAGGTACCTTCCGGCACCTAAACCCACACGCAACCCGTGGGTTAACTCGCAAAGCAGGGCGGAATACCCCCCCCTGCCCACCAAATTAGCCACCCCGCCGGTACCCGCGATCGCGACACCGTCGGCAAAGGCCGGTACTAATAATAATGTATATAAACCGCCAACCGTTGGGCAAAAACTGCCACCCGCGGGCCTTCCTAAGCCTCCTCAAGGCAAACCTAGCAACACACACGCGCCAGCCACTAGCGGTCTAGACCCGGATCTAGACCTAGTGGCCAGATTCGCGCAAATAATAAACATCTCAGAAATACGCGTAATCGCAGCAGAACTGCGAAAAAATGAAGGCAATAGCCTCGCGTTACTTAACGTCGCCATGAGGTTCTCACCCGTTCTAGAGAGCCTCGGTTCCTTCAGAGCCTAAATAATGGATAGGTACACACCAGGCAGAGTCAAAACACGATCACTCCGCGTAGGGTTTTTCAACGCGAACGGTCTCGCTCGCCAGAGAGACGAAATAGGTACATTTCTACAAGACCAGCAGCTTGACCTTTTACTAGTCCAAGAGACTTTTCTTAAACCCTATTCAAGAGACCCTAAAATTGCAAACTACAATCTAGTGCGCAACGATAGGGTCGGCTCTCCCCTAGGCGGGACTCTCATTTATTATAAAAGGTCACTGCACTGCACACCCCTAGATCCCCCCGCCATGACGTACATTGAAGCCTCGGTCTGTCGGCTGGCCCTCACCGGTCACCAGCCACTGATCATAGCATCAGCATACCTTTCCCCTCCTAATGGGGACACACCAAAAGAGTTGCTTGAGAGTGACCTCCAAGCCCTCTTAAAACTCGGCGACGCCGTCATTATCGCAGGCGATTTAAACGCCAAAAGTAAGTCGTGGAATAGCCACACCAACAACCGCAGGGGACTGGCCCTCGAGACTTACGCAGATCGGCTCGGGTTCGACATCATAGCCCCAATGGAGCCGACTCACTTCCCTCACACAGTCGAGCACAGGCCCGACGTACTAGATATAGCCCTATTAAAGAACATAAACCTACGTTTATGTCTAATAGAGGTAATACACGAGCTTAACTCGGATCACCGCCCGGTGGTCATTGACTTCGCCCCCCGATACGGCCCCTCAGGCCTCACTCCCCCCACTGAAAAAGTGTGCACAGACTGGGAGCGACTGAAGGCTAAACTCCAGTCTCCCTCCTCGTCGGCTCATCTTGACAGTGTATGTAATACATTAAATAACAAAGAGGACATCGAATCCGCGATCGACGCCCTCACCGGTCACGTACAATCGTTAGTTAACGATTGTTCACGGAGAGTGCCCGACACGAGCAATCGTAGAAGGTGCTTACCCGCTGACGTCCGCGACCTATTGAGGCGTAAGAACGCAGCCATAAGAGCCTACGACCGCTTCCCCTGCGAAGATAACCGCTATCACATGCGGTCACTGCAGAGGGCGGTTAAAACGGCTATAAATGAGTTTCGACAAAACGAATGGGACGCCACCTTAAGCGAACTGGAGCCTTCGCACCAGGCTTACTGGCGGCTTGCCCGTTCTTTCAAAAAGGATACGGTGTCCACCATGCCACCCTTAAACCGCCCCAATCAACCGCCGGCGTTCGATGACGATGAAAAGTCTGAATGTCTGGCGGCCGACCTTGAGCAGCAATGTACGTCGAGTACACAACACACAGACGCGCGACACACCGACACCGTTAACAGCGAAGTGGAACGATGTACATCGCGTACGCGTACCGCAGACGCTGAGCCACAAGAGCCTATACCAACAGCGACAGTGGAGGAGGTTCAGTCGATCGTTAGAGGTCTCCACCCTAGGAAATCCCCCGGTTCGGACGGTATTTCTAATAGAGTTATTAAACTCTTCTCTCATTCACTATTATTAATATTAACAGCAATTATTAACGCCGCATTAGTCAATTACATATTTCCTAAACAATGGAAAAAAGCCGTGGTAATAGGTATACCTAAACCCGGCAAGCGACGTACCGAACCGTCATCATATCGCCCGATTAGTTTACTCAACAGTTTAGGTAAAATATATGAGCGCGTACTACTTAGTAGGCTAAGAAAGTACGCTGAGGAAAACAACCTCATCCCGCCGATTCAGTTCGGCTTTCGCACGCAACACTCTTGCGTTCAGCAAGTACATCGAATAGTCGAGTATACAAGTTATAAACTGCAACGCGGTTTATATACGGGTATGCTTCTATTTGATGTAGAAAAGGCGTTTGACAAAGTCTGGCATAACGGCCTTATTTTCAAGCTAATAAAGTTCAAAATCCCCCACTATTTAGTTATGATAGTTAGAGACTTCCTACTCGAGCGTAGCTTTCGCTACAGAGTGGAAGGTACTTTATCAGCACCGCACAAGCTAGAAGCCGGCGTCCCCCAGGGATCGGTGCTCTCTCCAATTCTCTTCTCGCTGTTCACCAGCGACATACCCCAACATAGTAGAATACAAACAGCATTATTCGCTGACGACACTGCGATCTTCTATGCAGGTCGATCTCCCGCAACAGTGACAACCGTTCTCCAAACTGCGGCTACCGCCCTAGCCAAATGGACTAGGAAATGGAGAATCAGTATAAACCCCACCAAAAGCCAGGCGATCATATTTCATAAGGGGATTGATCGCCGCTACCCAATGGCTGAATATCCACAGATAAAGATGTTCGACCAACCCATCCCCTGGACAAGGGAGGTCAAATATCTGGGTGTGACCTTGGACAGACGACTGACCTTCGGTCCTCACATAGGGCGAGTCCGCGCGCGCGCAGCCCTAGTGCTAGGATGGTTACACAGCTTAGTACACGCAAAGTCTAAGCTATCTCTCCGTAATAAAGTTAGATTATACACCGCTTGTATACGTCCTATCATGACATATGCAAGTGTAGTGTTTACACAAGCGAAGCCACGCAGGCTACATCGGCTACAGGCATTACAGAATAGGTTCATGCGCCGAGCGACGGGAGCACCGTGGTACATGCGCAAT
This sequence comes from Lymantria dispar, assembly GCA_032191425.1. NCBI lineage: Eukaryota > Metazoa > Arthropoda > Insecta > Lepidoptera > Erebidae > Lymantria > Lymantria dispar. The sequence continues at coordinate 7,733,683 of CM063460.1, read as the reverse complement.
GTGGATCTTCACATAGATCTTGGCTTGCCGACCATACAATACCGGCAATACATGAAACAGTGCTCCCGCCGCTACTTCGACTCTGCCGCGACACACCCGAACCCATTAGTGGTAAGGGCGGCTTCTTACATCCCCTCTAAAATGTCCGCGATTAAACAACCGCGACTAATACTCGACGAACCCGACGACACTATTACTCTCGCCCAGACTGAGGCATACACAGCCCGCGCGGCCTTGACAAATAGTAGTAAATATCCACGTTACCGCCCCCGCCGACGGGGAAGGAAGACGTGTCGCGTTAAAATCATAAACGTGGGAGTGCCCACTTTGCCAGCGACCGCCCGAGCCGAGGTCCGTACCCCACAGGGGGTGCCCTCGGGATGGGTCGCTTAACTTTAAGCGGGTTGAGAGCCCTCAGCGCTCACCCACCAGTCCGGGTAAAGTTGTCACAGCCATCTGAGGCTAACAACTAAGTCACACAAAAAAAAAAAAAAAAAAAAAAAGTTGGCGTCGTCAGTTGATGATTAGCGTTCGGAGCGATAAGTTACTACCTACTTACAAGCTCGCTAGCGAGAAACTAGTGTTCATTGTTTTACTGCCTGCTGTATTCTGTTGTCTCAGTTTTATACATTTCTTCCCTGTAGGTTCTAAATTTAGTCTCTTATACGCAGTAACGATTGTGCATTATTTAAACCCCACTATCCTGACTTGTAACATTATAAATAAAGAAGAATGCAACGTTGGCTTAAAGGTGTTAAACGTGTTCCAACAACATCTTCTAATGACGCTGAATGTTCAAAAGCAATGCGCGCGGAGAATTTAGCAATCACCGATCCAGAAGATGATGCCACGAGTGCCACGACGTCAAGCTCGACGGTTTCAAAGACGAAAAAAAGGAAGTATGATGAATCTTATATCAGTTTCGGATTTGTTGATTCCAACGGCTCACCTCTCTGCATGCTCTGTAGTAAACTGCTTCCTAATAGTTCCATGGCACCTGCCAAATTGCGTCGACATTTAGAAACCGTACACCCCGAGACTAAAGACAAGAATAAAGAATTTTTTGTTCGCAAAAAAGATCAGTTATTAGAAAGTCAAAAAAATATGATGCATGTAACACAAACTACCAACGAAAAGGCCACGGAGGCATCATACTTAGTTAGCTATCGCATTGCACAAGCAGGTGAAGCGCACACTATCGCTGAGAAATTAATAAAACCATGTGTATTAGACATAACAAAATGTATGCTTGATGAAAAATCTGCAAAGCATCTTTCTACTGTTCCGCTATCAAACGATACTGTTTCACGACGAATCCATGATCTGGCAAGCTACGTCAAACAAGAACTAGTTACACGTCTACAAAATACACGATTCGCTTTGCAAATGGACGAGTCGACTGATGTCGCTGGTTTGGCTATCCTGCTGGTTATTGTGAGATATCCATATAAAAGTTCTTTTGAAGAAGACATGCTTATGTGTTCATCGCTGCTTACAAACACTACCGGGGAAGAAATTTTTAATAAAATAAATATATTTTTTGAAGAACATAATCTCAGTTGGAACAATTGCATTGACATTTGTACAGATGGGGCCAAGGCGATGACAGGTAAAACAGCAGGAGCAGTGTCACGAATGAAAAATAAAGCGCCTAATTGTAGTTCCAGTCATTGTATTCTGCATAGACAAGCACTTGCGATGAAGCAAATGCCGTCTAATCTAAAATTAGTTATGGATGAAGCGGTAAAAATAATTAATTTTATCAAATCACGACCACTACAATCCCGATTGTTCTCATTATTGTGTGAAGATTATGGCAGCAAACATAAAACACTGCTGCTCCATACAGAAGTGCGATGGCTGTCTCGGGGAAAAACTTTAACAAGGCTATTTGAACTTAGAGCCGAGTTACAAATGTTTCTTTCAGCAGATACTTCTTTTAATTTGAAGGACCGTTTGTATGATAAAACTTGGTTGTTCCGATTGTCTTTTATGGCGGATATCTTTCAAAAACTTAACGAATTAAATTTATCGTTGCAAGGTAAACAGACAACAGTGTTTCAGGCCTATAATAAAATAACTGCTTTTAAAAGAAAATTAGATTTTTGGATCATTTGCATTGGTAAGAAAGAAATAGAAAGTTTTACGTTACTCAGTGAGTTTGTTAGCGAAAACGACTCAGAAATGTTTGAAGATAATGTGTTTGAAGAATTGGTCCAATATCTCAGTTCGATGCGCGCATCTTTTGAAAAGTATTTTCCCGAAGAACACAATACAAAAATTAAAGTGAACTCCTGGATTCATAATCCTTTTTTACCCAACTTGGAAAAGCCTGAAAACATGTCAAATGAGATATATGAATCTCTTTTAGAAATGTCATCAGACACAAGTATGGAGTCATTGTTCAAAACGACGCCTCTTAATGATTTTTGGTGCAGAATCTCTTGGATCTCTTGGATGAATATGCAATGCTTGGCCAAATGGCTCTGGATATTCTTCTCCCGTTCCCAACTACATATTTGTGCGAAACAGGATTCTCTACCTACGCAGCCACGAAAACAAAATATCGCAATAGACTGGACGCCGAAGCTGATATGAGACTCCAACTTTCTTCCATCAAACCTGATATCAAGCAATTGATGAAAAATAAAAAACAGTTTCATACCTCCCACTAGTTAGATTTTTTCTTTTTTAATGTTTTCTATTATTGTCCTTACCAAGTGGTGAAGTAAATAATAATTAGTAATTGATACATTGTACTTTTATTATGCTGATTAATATAGAATACACTTATAAAAATAATTGTTTTATTGTAGGGTTCCATCAAGTATTTTGCTTCCCAAAAGGGTTCCGTCATTTAAAAAGTTTGAGAACCACTGGCTTAGACAGTTGAAATTTTTACAAATTATGTATTTCTGTTGCCGCTATAACAATAAATACTAAAAACAAAATAAAATAAATATATTAAGGGGGACTCCCATACAACAATCGCAATTTTTATAGATAATGGTACGGAACCCTACGTGTGCGACACCGACTCGCACTTAGCCGGTTTTTTCATTTCGGTAGCTGAGATTTGCTCGTGACTCGATCAATGTCGATACCCCTATTTTCTGTATCGCTCTTTTTAGTTAGATTTTCTACAAGAATGTGCTTTTTTTTATTATAAACTATTTTATTTCTATGTGTATTTTTTAAATTCCTAAATGTTTAACTTATTCAAATTAGATAAGACAAAAATGGCGGTTTTTGTTTGGTTTATTCTTTTTAATCTTATTCTACACTAGCAATCCGCCCTCGCTTCGCTTCGGTTATAGGTTATAGTCGTTTTACCCGCGTAGTTCCCGTTCCCGTGGGAATACCGGGATAAAATATAGCCTAGTTTACGCCATGGTATTATAGCTTTCCATTGGTGAAAGAATTTTTGAAATCGGTCCAGCCGTTTTGAAGATTACCCGGAACAAACAGACAGACAGACAAAAATTTTTTAATTGCTATTTTAGGCATAGGTGTTGTGCAAATAACCGTGTGAGCATGAAAAAAGTCTATTATTTTGACATTACAAGCAGACACTCCAATTTTATTTATTGGTATAGACTACATTATAGGAACAAAAATTTACACCCCATATTATTATGTACTAGCAACCCGCCCTCGCTTCGCTTCGGTTATAGGTTATAGGTTATAGTCGTTTTACCCGCGTAGTTCCCATTCCCGTGGGAATACCGGGATAAAATATAGCCTAGTTTACGCCCTGATATTATAGCTTCCCATTGGTGAAAGAATTTTTGAAATCGGTCCAGCCGTTTTGAAGATTACCCGGAACAAACAGACAGTACAGACAGACAGACACAAAAAATGTTTAATTGCTATTTTAGGCATAGGTGTCGTGCAAATAACGGTGTGAGCATGAAAAAAGTCTATTATTTTGACATTACAAACAGACACTCCAATTTTATTTATTGGTATAGATGTAGGAGTCTCAGTAACTTTTTTGCTGATATCATTGTCTTTACAACTGCATAAATGGCGCAATGGACTACGTACCGATCTACGTGCTAATGCTAGTTCCATTTCCACACAGGACAATATTTTGTCCGGATTCACAAATTGTTGTTTTGTGTCTTGGTGTAATTTGTGATCCTTAATCGTATCTCTGTAATGTCCACCGTAATAAAAGGATTATTTTATCTTAATAAAAAAAAAAAAAATCTATAGGCTGAAATGATGATGATGATGATGAAAAATCTATCCATCAATCTACTAGCTTGTCAACTTTCACTGTTGGCTACTAAGGAAGTTTCTTTTAATGGATGTAGAATCATTGCCGAGCTGGCCACCAAGGTCAAAGATTCAGTACCATTGGTCAGTTCAAAGGCGATGGAGGGATATACGGTATGGAGAGCCAAACGCCGTCCTACCGTTACCCTGGACAGGTTGAGCGGAATGTGTACAAACCATAGACTGCTAAAAAAAGGGTTTATAATACCATAATTGTGTTTGATAAATGGGTTGACTATAGTTAGTGTAATTAGTTTCTCAGAAGAGTGTTGCTATCAACTTGCTGGGTCCTCCTTACCTAGTTTTATGATACACTAGCAACCCGCCCTCGCTTCGCTTCGGTTATAGGTTATAGTCCTTTTACCCGCGTAGTTCCCGTTCCCGTGGGAATACCGGGATAAAATATAGCCTAGTTTACGCCCTGATATTATAGCTTTCCATTGGTGAAAGAATTTTTGAAATCGGTCCAGCCGTTTTGAAGATTACCCGGAACAAACAGACAGACAGACAAAAATTTTTTAATTGCTATTTTAGGCATAGGTGTCGTGCAAATAACCGTGTGAGCATGAAAAAAGCCTATTATTTTGACATTACAAACAGACACTCCAATTTTATTTATTGGTATAGATTTGGACAAGTAAGAGATACCTCATCGAGTACAACGATTCGGTAACCGTGGTCAGTTCAAATATCGTCATAAAACTCGAAATAAAACCCTATTTCATTACGTCTGACTAACGCAGTATAGTAGGGCAATTGCCCTCCTATAGCAGAGGACGCCCGAATCCAACAAGGAAACGTATGTGAGCTGAGATGATGATAATGATGAATTGTATGCTTGTATAGTCCCCCACAATACAAGAACTAGTATTACCTATTTTATCTTAGAAATTAACAGTATTTGTTAGGGTTCCGTACACAAAGGGTAAAAACGGGACCCTATTACTAAGACTTCACTGTTTGTCCGTCCGTCTTTCTGTCACCAGGCTGTATCTCAAAAATCGCGATAGCTATACAGCTGAAATTTATACACATTTTATATTTCGGGTGTCGCTATAACAATAAATACTAAAAACAAAATAAAATAAATATTTAAGGGGGGTTCCTATACAACAAACACGATTTTTTTTAGATAATGGTACGGAACCCTTCGTGCGCGACTCCGACTTGCACCTAGCCGATTTTTACCTAATGGGTGGGTCTTAAGATTTCAACTTAATTTTTATACATGCAAATGATGTGTATTCTATAAACCAAAATTACTTACGGAAAGTACCATGATGACCCAGAGGTCATCATGGTACTTTCCGTAAACATCAGAATGTTTACGCGAGTACGCTTACACTGTCCGCCCATGACCATGAACGCTGCAGTATTCGAAACGTCAGGCAATCAAACATCAAATACAAGATGAAAAATAGTTTTATTTAAAAAGAGTTCTATGATTAAGTATATTATATTATTATCATTATTATTATATATATATATATATTATTATTTATTATTATCATTATTCTCAATTTAAAAAATGCATCTAGATAAATAAGTGTCCCGATAAAAAAGCATGTTTGCAAAAACTCGTTTCTTGGCCAATCAAAGTGATCGTACATACGGGCTAAATATTAAATATTTAGACGTTAGACAAATTATGTCTAGACAGAGTACGTTGCACCCATTAATTGAGGGGCGATAACGAAGTGAAGAAATCCTTGATGCAGCTGGTCTGTGAATGGCTTTATTGAGAGCGTGAGAAAATCGTAGTAGGCAATTTAAATTTTAAAAAGGATTGGGGATAGAATCAGCCCCGATTATTACCAAAGTGCTTTAAATATACTTTCGCGTATGGAAACGATTACTTGATTACTTTTTAAAAGCTTTTATTTAACTTGCCCTGTTAGTATGTTAGTATGGGACAAATCTTGCGAGTTAAATTAGAATCACTTCCTGTCGTTAGATTAGGTTAAAATTTAGTTTACTTACTTAACTTCGATGACAATGCAATAATATAATACCATGAAGCTGGTCTCAAGATGGCGTCGGAAGGTGGCTATAGGAACATTAAGCAAGGTAAAACCGTCGAGTTTGGACTCATTTGAAGTCTTGATAAGCACTATTCTTCATTTTAAAGCATTTAAATAAAAGCTTGATTTAAGTTTTTTAATTTTTTTTTATATTAATAATATTTAGCAATAATAATGAATACAAATTCGTTCAGTTGAATAAATTGTTAGAATAAAACTAAGACTAGTATTTTTTATATTTTATAGCATAACAAAACTTTATATAGCGTGGGAGAATAAAGATCCATAAACAATTATTTTTACTATTCAAAATATCCAATTAGAGACTTAAATGTTATAAAAAAGCTTTCGAGCATTTTGCAATTTGAGTCAATACGATTCAATAAAAAGACCGATAATTGTGTTCAAGTTTTTATTCAAACAGGTTTCAACTTTTAAACATTACAATAAAATATGGTTCTTAAAACTGAAACGGCATTTTGTTACTATTTAAGATGCATTTTCATTAGAGCCGTGATCACCGAATGAGAGAATTCTCAGCTCATATGTTTCCCACTGTTGGGATCAAGCCTCCGCCACAATAGTCTGACAATTGGATTAAGGGTTTTATTTTAAGACTAGCAACCCGCCCTCGCTTCGCTTCGGTTATAGGTTATAGTCATTTTACCCGCGTAGTTCCCGTTCCCGTGGGAATATCGGGATAAAATATAGCCTAGTTTACGCCCTGATATTATAGCTTTCCATTAGTGAAAGAATTTTTGAAATCGGTCCAGCCGTTTTGAAGATTACCCGGAACAAACAGACAGACAGACAAAAAATTTTTAATTGCTATTTTAGGCATAGGTGTCGTGCAAATAACCCTGTGAGCATGAAAAAAGCCTATTATTTTGACATTACAAACAGACACTCCAATTTTATTTATTGGTATAGATTGCCTAGTCTTACATAGAAGTTTTATGGATATTATATCGCTTGTCTTTTACGATACTCACAGCCAAGATATACGATAGTGAACTGTGAGAAACAGACATATTTGTATTAATCGTAATGTTATAATGGCAATATGGATGACACTAACCATAGGTTCCTTCCTTGACCTCGGTGACCAGCCGGTTATAAGATCATAGCTTAAGAAAAAACAAAGGGTATTAATAATTTAAATATACAAATATTAATTAATTGAATTTGATTCAGTAATTTTTGATTGAAATAACAATTTAATAAATTCAAACGATTCACTAAGAATTTTAATATTAAAGCAATTATAAGTTAAAGTGTCATCTGGTGAGAAAATAAAAATAACAATTCATCACTCCCTATCTTGCCCGTGGATGTCGTAAAAGATGACTTAGGGATTTATTATGCATTTAACATCTATGCAAGAAAAAGTAAACTCGAAACAAAATCCTATACCAATCACTCTTACCAGCATGGTAAAGTCAATTTCCCTCCTGTTACGGAGGAAGCTCACGCCCAGCAGTGGGACGTATATGAGCCGAGGTGATGATGGCGAAGTTAAAGTTTTATACCGGAGAAAGTGAGACCAATTTAGACAGAGAATTTATCGATTAACATAGATAATACTCGCAAAATAGACGTAGAACAGTTTGTTACGAATAATTTACTACAATATTCCTTAACGCTCTGATTGATCCATAGATAGTAAAAACTGTGCAACAAGAGATAGCAGTAATTATTTGTTGTTTTTTTTTGCTAGTGTTGGACTATATTCCTCGCGATGATAACCGACAACCTAATGCTATCTTATATAGAAATCCCTAGCCGAGACTGTGGGTGACCGGACCTGGGAATTTAGTCCGTCAACCGCAGAGAGGCTGACCGCGCGACGGCGACCGACGTTCCGGGTCAGGGACGTCGAGAGGTGAGGGTACCCGAAAGGGTATTCCGTCGGGCCGACCAATAACGACAAGTCACCCTGCTCCGGTGGTCGGCCCAACGACGAAGGCGACGTGGGTACGGGTGGGTTTTGGGCCCGTGCGCCGTCCTTTCGTCGCCCCGGACGGAATGGACCGCGTGTGCGCTTCCCATAGACCACCCATAAAAAAAAAATCTTATATAGCAATAGGAAATATCTGTTATGAATTCTCGCCTTTGAGACTCTGATATTAGAATCGAAGGTTAATAGGAATGCAGTGTAATATCAAAAGTACTCTTAGAATCATCTTTGTATATATATTTTTTGTGTTCGTGTGTATGCCACTGAACTCCTCTTAAACGGTGATCTTGATTAATTTTTTTGTGTGTATTGAAGGGGTTTCGAGAACGGCTTAAATTCACAATTGGACCCGGTAGATAGCTGTTCGGGCAGGAAAATAACATAACTTGAGAACGACTTTACCGATTTCGTCCATCATTTATTTTTAATTTTCTAATACTTTCAAAAAGGCTTTTACGAAAAAAAAATTAAGAAAGTAGCGCAAAAAATTTGAAAATTTAAGAAAACTTAACGACTATATAAACTGTGTACATGACAACGTCTGTCGGGTCAGCTAGTAAGTATATAGAATTTATAACTATACTAATTTTCATTATCATCATCGCCTCAGCTGGTACACGTCCCACTGCTGGGCTTGAGCCTCTACAATAATAGGAGGAAAATTGACTTAGTATATCATGCTAGTCATACGTGTAGGTTTTATTTCGAGTTTGCCTTCTCTTGCTATACGTCTTCTATGACACCTAAGGGCTAGAAAAGGGGTGATGAATTATATTATTAATCTGTCACACGGATAACCTATTTTAAGGCGGTTCAAATCTATGTTTACTTCACCGACGCACGACTTTCGAGTTAAAAATAGTCTTGCGACCATGAAAAGTTTTTGAAACGTTGGGATGTTGTAAATGAAATACTCGCGTAACAATTAGATATAGTTTTTTCTTTAATTTTTTTTTCAAACTTGGGTATGTCCCTACCTTAATGTATTAAAGTCAGACAGTCTCACATTATTAAGCAAAATACCCGTCCAACTTGATTGGATGAACCGCTCGAGTCCTTTTTTAAAGAGTTTTTTTTTTTTATGAATAGCAAATGTCATTAATACGATAAGCGTTATTTTCACTGACATATTTCTTTCATAAAGGTTTTGCTTTTCGCAAATATACGTGTTGTTTTTTTATACACAGTTTACAATACAGTTGGCATTATTTTTAATGGTTTACAATGTTTTATTTTTTCACAAACGGTTTCTCATTTCAAACTGGTCAAACGGGTTGATATAGGTTTTTATTTCGACTTTTCCGTCTCTTGCAATGATCTTATATGCACCTTAGTCGTATTTTAGCGTAATCACGAGCAAGATGAGAGATAGTCAATTGTATTCTTACCTTGTAACCGTTAGGGAGACTTTACAAGTTTACACAAACATGAACTGCCTGCTACTGTGTTTCCTGAGTGCTATGGCATGTTCTTCTTTGCATGAGGTTTAAGAAGAGCATTTTCTTCTCAGTAGAAATGAAAGATGTAATTTTACTTACCTAATCACACCATTTCAGGTGATAATAACACAGTATTCGAACTTCGAAGGGAGGCTTAGCCAATCCGCGGTCATAATAATCTTTACTAATATTATAAATGCGAAAGTAAGTTTGTTTGTTACGCTTTCACGTTTAAACCACCGAACCGATTTCAAAAGTACGTAATTCACCAATGGTAAGCTTGTTTATATCATACTAGCAACCTGCCCTCGCTTCGCTTCGATTTCCGTCGTCTTACCCGCGTAGTTCCCGTTGGCATACCGGGATAACATATAGCCTATATTACTCCCTGATATTATCGGTCCAGTAGTTTTGGAGCCTATTCAATACAAATAAACAAACAAATCTTTCCTCTTTATAATATTATAGTATAGATTTCTAAATTCAAACATTAAAAAAAATAATCCATTTTTTTAACAGACAATCCCAACAGTGGGTCATATACAACTTGTAAAAATAAAAGGGAAACGAAATATATCACTTAAAAAAAATATTCACTTAAAAATATATCCACTTAAAAATATTAGTTTGTCCTATACAAAATTACCTTAGTAATGTAATCCAAATAGATCTTATTGCCGACCACAATTCAATCCATTACGTATAATTATCTGATCAATAAAGTAATTGACAAACAAAACAATACTCCATAATTATTATTAAGTTCATTCGTGAGTAACGACCCACCTACCGGTTAGCCGACTCCTACTGGCTTACCTTGAAGTAGAATAATACATGATATCCATGTCAGTCTATATGAAACCCTTGCGTCTTCTAGTAGTTTAAAAAAAAGTAATTTATTTGACAGCAATGCTATAGTTCTAATTTTAAAAATTATATGTTTTAATTTTCGCGCCATCAAATTTGACTGTAAAACGAATTCCATTAGGTCACACTTTAAATAATAATTTTATTAGCCTTTTTTTCTTTTTTATCAAGAATTTTATGTTAATAATGCTCTGCAGTGTTATCTGGCAGTTATGAATAAAATTAAAAGAATATACAATCGTATATAGAATCGAATATAAAATTGGCTAATAATAACATGAACGTAGTCAATGGATAAATAAAAATGCATGTAAGTAAGATTTTTATTTATTTATTTATTTTAAATCATAAAAAATCATATCAAAAAACTTCTTAGCTATTTGAATGGGGTAAATTTAATTAAAATTCAATTAAAACCATCGAATTCTTGATGCTAATACTAAATAAAACGTAAAGGTACGTTTACAAGTTACAAAGATAAATGTCGCTTAATACAAATTGCCTTAAGCCCTCGTTTTTCAGCGTATGGCAAGTGTAAAAGAGTTCAGCGTATGAAAAAAAGTGCTCTGATTTTAATAAATTCGGTATCATTTGACGGAACAAAATTCGCTGATGTCGATATTTTTTTTTTATTGCAAGCAGTGGCAAACGAGCATACAGTACACCTGATGGTAAGTGTTGCTGCCGCTCATGGACCTTTACAAGGCCGCTGCCTACCGCGAAGAAAGTGAAGGGAGTGTGAATGTGTGCATTGAGGCTTGGTGATACCAAAGGCACCACCAAAGCCCTCCACACGCAAACACCCTCAGAAAGTTGGGCTTCCGGCTCTCTCGCTCACCGAAGAAAGCGCAGTAACAAATTGCTACTACTCAGACGTCGATTTTCTGCGAGAGCGTGGTACTACCCCGGACGGACCGGCCCGCGGCTGTAGACAGATAACTGTCGACAGTGTGGTCCTACCACTACCGTATATAACTTAAAATCACCCTAGTCTATCTCTCCCCTAACTGGAGTGTGACCGATTTCGAGGCCTCCCTCACCATCATGGAGGCCTCGTTACGGCGAATGGCATCGCGCCAGGTCTTCGTCTTGGGGGACTTCAACGCCAAGTCCGTGGCGTGGGGGTCTCCCCGGACGAACGACCGAGGACGGGCGATCAAGGAGTGGGCGGCGGCACTGGGCCTCTGTTTGCTGAACAGGGGCTCGGTGCATACGTGCGTGCGACAACGGGGCGGGTCGATAGTGGACCTTTCGTTCGCTAGCCCCGAGGTCGCCGCACGCGTGGGGAGCTGGCGCGTCGTGGAGGAGGTGGAGACCTTGTCGGACCACCGGTATATCCGGATGGAGGTCTCCCCGGTAATCCCGACGCCCAGCAGGGGTCACGGGGCGGATGGACGTCCTGCGTTCCCGCGATGGGCTGTGGGTCGCTTAGACCGGGACCAGCTGGCGGAGACAGCCATCGTTTACTCGTGGCTGTCCTCTGCCAACCAGTCGGACGGGGTGGACGCCGAGGCTGGCCGCATCCGCAGTGCGTTGACGCAGATCTGCGATGCGGCCATGCCCCGGGTACGGCGTCCGCCCCCGAGGAGGGCGGTCCACTGGTGGTCCCGGGAGCTGGCGGATCTCCGGGCCGCGTGCATTCGCGCCCGGAGGGCCTACACCCGCAGCCGGCGGCGCCAACGCGACGCGGAGCGGGAGGCCTTGCTGTATGAGGGCTACCGCAATGCGCGGTCGGCCTTCAGGCTGGCCGTCCGCTCCGCCAAGGACGTCAGTCGGCAGGAGATGCTGGACGGTCTCGACCGTGACCCCTGGGGACGCCCCTATCGCGCGGTGCTGAATAAGCTCCGCGCGCGGGGCCTTCCCCTCACCGAGACTCTCCAGCCCAGCCTTCTCACCCGGGTCGTCGAGGACCTGTTCCCGCGGCGGGCGGAACACACGCCCCCGGTCATGGCTCCGCCAGACACTGACCGGGAGGCCGACGACGACAGTGTTCCGCCCATCACGGAACCCGAGATGGGAGTGGCGGTGGCGCGCATGTGCGCAAAGTCCACCGCCCCCGGGCCCGACGGTGTTCCAAACCGCGTGTTGGGCCTGGTCCTCGACCACCTGGGTCCCCGCCTCAGGGAGCTGTTCGACGCGTGTTTAGCGTCCGGACGGTTCCCTGGGTGCTGGAAGGAGGGAAGGCTGGTGCTCCTGCCGAAGCCGGGACGGTCTCCGGGGTCGCCTTCGGCCTACAGGCCTATCGTGCTGCTCGATGACACGGGCAAGCTACTGGAGAGGGTGGTAGCTGCCCGCATCGAGCGGCACCTCGTCGGCACGGGGCCCGATCTGTCGGACGCCCAGTTTGGGTTTAGGAGGGGTCGTTCGACGATCGCGGCTCTGTTGCGCCTGAGGGCCGTGGCGACTGAGGCCGTCACCGGTGGGGGAGTGCTGTTGGCGGTGTCCCTAGACATCGCCAACGCATTCAATAGTCTGCCATTCAGCTGCATCAGGGAGGCGCTCCGGTATCACGGAGTGCCAGCTTACCTAAGGCGGCTAGTGGCAGACTATTTGGTGGGGCGCAGCGTCCTCTGTACCAACCGAGCAGGGGACGTTGTGCGAACGCCCATGACGTGCGGTGTCCCACAGGGGTCGGTCCTCGGACCCACCCTGTGGAACATCGGCTACGACTGGGCGTTGCGGGGGAGCCTCCCGCCCGGGCTGGGCGTGATTTGTTACGCCGACGACACGCTCGTCACAGCCCGCGGTGGGACGCTAGAAGAGGCGGTAAGCCTGGCGACCTATGGCACCGAAGAGGTCGTCAGGCGGATCGAGGCGCTGGGGTTGAGGGTCGCCCTGGACAAGACGGAGGCCCTCTTGTTCCATGGGCGCCTTATGAGCCCTCCCATCGGCGTCTCGATCACCGTCCGATCGGTTGACATCAGCATCCGGGCCCATATGAGGTACTTGGGCCTGGTGCTCGACGGGCAATGGTGGTTCCGGGAGCATTTCCGCAGGCTCGCTCCGCGGCTCGTCGGCGCGGCGTCTGCCCTATCGTGGCTAATGCCGAACGTGGGCGGACCGAGCGCTACGTGCCGACGGCTGTACACGGGGGTCATCCGGTCGATGGCCCTGTACGGCGCACCGGTGTGGGCGGGGTCCTTGACCGTCCGACTTAGGGCCCTTCTGTGGTGACCACAGAGGGTCATGGCGGTCAGGGCCATCCGCGGATACCGCACGGTGGCGACGGAGGCAGCGTGCCTATTGGCCGGGACTCCCCCGTGGGACCTGGAGGCGGAAATGCTCGCCGAGTTGTATCGGCGGGTGTCGGGGGTGCGCGGGGAGGGCGGTGTGATCTCGTTAAGGGATCTCACCGCCTGGCGCGTCGACGCCCTCCGAGACGTCATTGCCCGTTGGGCAGTCCGGCTGGAGAGGCCTCGGTTCGGGGTGCGAACCGTGGAGGCCTTCCGGCCGGTGCTGATGCAGTGGTTGGAAAGGCGGCACGGGGTGCTCTCCTTCCGACTAGTGCAGGTGTTGACGGGGCACGGGAACTTCGCCAAATACCTGCACAGGGTCGTAAGGAGGGAGAGTACACCGTCCTGCCACCACTGCGATTGCGACGAGGACACGGCGCGCCACACGCTCGAGGCCTGCGCGGCTTGGGCAGTGCAGCGCCGTGAACTCGTCGCAATCATCGGTGCCGACCTGACGCTGCCGGCCATCGCTAGGGCGATGGTCGACAGCGTCAGGAACTGGGACGCGGTCGCAGCCTTCTGCGAGACAGTGATCTCGCAGAAGGAGGCGGCGGATCGTCTGCGCGTGGAGCGCAGCCTCGATGAGGAGATCCGCCGCCGGCGACTGGGGCGGCGCAGGCGCAACTATCTGCGCCTCATGCCGCCCTAGCCGAGGCTGCGGGTGACGTGACCGGGGATTAGTCCGTCACCCGCCGAGAGGCCGACCGCGTGAGGAAAGACCGACGCCCTCCCCGAGGGGGGGACGTCGGTCGATGGGAGGGTACCCCGCGTAGGGGGTATTCCGTCGGGCCGACCACTGACGACAAGTAAACCTGCTCCGGTGGTCGGCCCAATGACGAAGGCGAGGTGGTTTTCGGGTGGGTTGCGGGAGTTGCGTGCTTAAGCCCCTCTGTCGCCCCGGACGGAGTGGTGCGGAGGCGCGCCGACCGCGACCCACCCAAAAAAAAAAAAAAAAAAAAAAAAAAAAAAGTCAACCTTTTTTACGATGCTCGCGCACACTGTCACAAATGTAAACTAAATAATGCGTTATAATGAAACTTTCAATGTATTAAATACCTTTTTTCTATTATTAGTGTCGTTTTTTCTACAAATGTAGGATAACCCGAAGGATAAAATTTTCAAAAAGATTTTTATCTTGTTAGGCCAAAGTATAACTTCTTACATATGATAAGTACACACACACTTTTTTTTATTTAGATTAATTGCCGTAAATAAAAAATAAAACTAATTAATTATATACCTACATAAAAAGCAAACCAGTCCAATTGGTATGCACGTTCGACGTTTATCTTTATTTTTACACTTTTAATGTACATGCTTTCTTGTAGTTGTTTCTTGAGTGAATTAAATAATATTTACAATCGTGATAATTTATACAATAACAGATGTGATACAAAAATAGTGGAGAAATTGGGTTCCATGAGCGGCATTATCACTTACCATCAGATGTTCTCTGCTTGCTCGTTTACCACTTACCTATAGGCAATAAAATAACAGAAATGTCATAAAAGGGATTGAACTCACGACATTTAGAATTGGAGACTACTTAAATTTGAAATGTTGACGGGAATGTCAAAATGTCACATAGTACTTTTAAATTTTATTCATTATTTTAGTGTTTCACAGTGTTATATTGAATAATTTTGTTGATATAAAATACTGCAATATAGTGAATATGATAAAATGGTGAATTGTGCATTTTCATATTCAACCAAAATTCCCAGAGGAACCATGATTTGGTTGTCAGCACCTGAAGACGTGAAAAATAAATATTATAACTCGACACTGGCACCAATAGCTCATAATTGTAGCTTATTGCCATTAAATAAAAAGAACAAGACTACTTAGACGTCTACGCTGTCATAATTTATGTTGAAAACATATTTCGCAGTTTACATATATTTACGGTACATATAAGTACGGTGATAGTTATCAATACACACTTCGGGCATACTAAATCAGTTGTCTTCTTCAGTTTGTCGACCTCGCAATATATCCTCGTTGTATTGAGAATTCCAATGGCGTCGGAACATTTTCGCTTTAATTTAAATATCAGATTTTGTTTTAAATTATGTTTGAAAACATACAATGTTTATATTTTCAACAACTAAAATAAATATGTTTTCGTTTAAAAAACAGTGATTTACTAAGATAAATGTAATACACGGTAGTAATTTTTCATGTGGTGACGGAGTAAGAATACGATTCATCACCCCCTTTCTTAACCACTGGTGTCTTAAAAGAGTTTAAGGGTTTGTACATGAAACTGCGATGCGACGATGCATCGCAAAAACCTGCGAGCTCGCACGTCGCGTCGTAAGAAATTGCGAAAAATCTTCTTTGTTTCTTTTGCCTGTATCTCCTAAGTAATAACACTTTGTTATTGCTTAATAACACTTTTGTTATTGCTTAGGAAGTTAATAACACTTTTATTATTGCTTAGGAGATACAGGCAAAACTTCTTTTTACGATCCATGTCACGGCCTAGTTTTCAAAATACGTCCAGTACGGTTGACGGTCGTCGAAGGAATTGTATGGGAATGGTCACCTAGACACCTTGCCGCACGAAATCGCATCGCAGCAATTCGTGTCGCAACTTTTTGCGTTGCGAATTCGCATCGCGTCGCTTCGCAGTTTTATGTACAAGCCCTTAGGGTAGCTAATTTATTTACAAGCGAAGGAAAAAGTGAAATAAAATTCTAAATCTATCTGACCAGCGTGATATAAATAGGCAAATTACTTTTCTATTGCGGAGGATATTCCAGCCCAGCAGTGGGATGTATATCAACTAAAATGATAATTATGAACATCGATCTCGGGACCTGAATATCCATTCACTCATCGTAACCTACATAAGTTCCACTGTTGGGCTCAGTCTATCTTCACGTTTGCAGGGTAATTGACCTACTATGCATACACTGATCAGACGTGTTGCAATCGGGTTTCATATCGAGTTTTCCTTCTCTTGCATTGATGTTACCTGCATATATGCCTTAATTGTCTTTTACAACACCCACGGGCAAGAGAGCAGGTGGTTATTTATATTTTTACTCCGTAATTACACGGATAATTAAATCCATTAAGTGGTTGTTGACAGTTGTCTGTCTACAGCCGCGGGCCGGTCCATCCGGGGTAGTACCACACTCTCGCAGAAAATCGACATCCGAGTAGTAGCAATTTGTTACTGCGCTTCGTTTGATGAGCGAGAGAGCAAAAGCCCAAGTTTCTGAGAGTGTTTGATTATGGTGTATTTTAGTGATGCCTTTAGTATCATCGAACAAGCAGATAGCGGTAAGTGTTGATGGCCTTGCAAAGGCCATCAACACTTACCATCAGGTGTACTTTTGCTCGTTTGCCACCGTTTTCAATAAAATAAATAAGGGAGCCATCGCTCAGGATGCGTGGCAGATGTGAAACGTCGAAATTATTTTGTACAAGTATATATGCATAAAAGAACAGATTAGGACAGGAACTGATATGGCATAAAATGTTAATAAAATATTACGTTATTTTTTCTGCAAATTGATGATTTTTATTCAAAAAACATTTATTTTCATTAATATACACTATAGGTATGTATTTAGGTTTATAATTTTAACGAGTTTAATTTAAGCTCACTAGATGGCGATGTACAAAATTCTAAAACAGGTTATTTTTACAGTTTCGTTATACAAATGTACATATCCCAGCGTGGCGTTAACGCCACGCCAACGATCACGTTCACCCTCGCCTATAGATGTTTCACATAAAAAAAATCAGGTTGCTGGTAAACAATATCGCGAACAATTTCTCGCGAACAAACTCGTTAGTAATAACTAGTAAATGTATCATCATCATCATTTCAGCCTATTGCCGTCCACTTCTGGACGTAGGCCTCCCTCATGTTGCGCCACTATGAATGTATAAAAGTAAATGTATAAAAATACAAAATTAAATAGGTTACATAAACAAAATCATATGTAATTATATTTTAGCCGATAACCGGGCCGCGTCAAACGCGTCAACATGCTAATAACATTGTAGTTTTTTAATGAATATATCAAAAGACTTTCAGCATGGTTTGAGCAGACGACCGCCGTTACAGCGCTCGAGTGGATGACCTAATTCCATTGATTTATGCACTGTTTTCCAGGAATAAGTCTTTAAAATCAATGTTCTGAATTCATTCTCTTCCCTATGTGCTGACGGTTTAAGAATAATTTCTGTCGTTACCATATAATTTCCATTGGGAAGAAATAAATATTTACATTCTATCTTCCATTCTGTATTTCTGTATTCTTTTAAAAACAGTGAATGGGAATCGTATAAGTTTTTGTCTTTTGAACGCAAAGATTAACTCATATTTTTAATACTAATATTAATTTGATTTTATCTTGTTTTTAAAGTGAAACTTCTTTGCGCTCATGAGGGTAAAATTTTTACGGGTGAAACGCAATTTAGTGATACGAAAATGCGGGACGTTTTTGTCCAAGAAGAGGGAGGGAGCGATTGAGACCGATTGGGAGAGAGTGGGAAAGGGAGAACATAGCGCGAAGCACATAGCCATGGAGCGAGAGTAGTGAATAAAAGACTAAATTGTAAAATCATATAAAAAAAAATAAAGAACAAAGTACACATGACAGAAGTGAAACTTCTTTGGTGCTACGTCTTTTTTTGTCAATACTGAAAAAAATTGTATTCTCTCATTCTCTCTCCCGATCTTTCTCACGCGCTTGCTCACTACTCTCGCTCCATGGCTATGTGCTTCGACGTCTCCCCGGGGGGGACGTCGGTCGAGGAGAGGGTACTCCTCAAGGGGTCGGGGCGGTTCAGTTGGGCCGGTTCCGAACGCCTACGAAAGGCGACGTGTCACGGGTGGGTTACGGAGCCGCTCGCACCGTCCCACTGTCGCCTCAAACGGAGTTGGGCGACGGGTGCGCTGACCGTAACCCATCCCAAAAAAAAAAATAGGATAGAGAATTGTATTCTTATTCCCTCACCACATCAAAATTACTTAAATATTTTCTACTACACTTATATGGAAACCAATTTATAAATTTCGTGTTAATCGCATATGGTTGAGAAAATTTAAAATAATGAAATAAAAAAAGATATCTTTCATAAAAAAGTTAAGAATACGTTTATTTGCGAATACAATTTGGAGATTTGTGTGTTATTTTTAAAAAATAACTTTCAATTAAATCATAGAATTAAAAATTAAAAATTTTGCAAACCTAAATGCTTTATAAGTTATATTTATAATTATGTGCCTTTCTTTTATTATGAAAGCGTTCTTGTTGTGTGTTATATTTTTATTTTGTAACTTTTATAACAATAATATATTTTGAACCACACAAAGAAAGCCTCAAAGTAGCTGTTTTTATAGTTAATTCATATAAAAACCACATTTAATTGCAATTATTGGCGAAGCAAAGTAGGTAATTAATCTATTCACCATCCTCTTTCTTGCCCGTGGGTGTCGTAAAAGACGACCAAAGGATATAATAAGCATGTAACATGTGTGCAAGAGATGGAAAACTCAAAATAAAACCCTAAAACCTTATAGGGTTTCGAGTTTTTCTTCTCTTGAAACTCCTAGTCCAAACAAAATAAACTACACAATCACCAATCAGCACATAGTAGAAATTAAGTTATGTTGTAAAAAGTAATGGTGTATGAAGACTTAATTATATACCATTGGTTTACAAGCATGTGAGAGCGTGAGACAGTATACTGTTAGTTTCGCTAAAGCACTTTCTTTATTGACTGATTGGTTGTATTATTACATCGTTACTATTGAATTTCACGTGAATTATACTTTTCCTTTTGCTTTATGTACTAGCTAAAAATTAGTATTGATGATTGATGTAATCTTAGAAATGTGTTTGGATTTCCTTGTGTTGCCTTATACAGAGTGTATCAGGTTATGGGGCAACTGGTCAAAAGGGAGCTAGGCAATGGTGGTAGGAACCCATGAAAAAAATTTGAACGAAAAATTTAATATTGATTCGTTAAGGAATTAGAGACATGTAAAGTTTTCAATTTTGGCGTCGCTTTTTCGTGTAAATCTGATTGAAATGTATAAAGTCAATGATACTTAATACGCAACATATTCATACTTTGTTAAATGTTCATTAGAAATTAAATAAATCAATAATTATATTCACATAAACAAAACAAACTTCGCTTTAAAACAGCTGATCGGCCTATGACCGTTGACCGCTCGCCGCTCGTAGGTACAAACCTACACTGTCATTGAAACGTTTGCGCAATTCTAGGTATGAATGAATGAATTTATACTGTCGAAGCTTTAAATGCCTACATGTATTCTGTCTGTACATGCCTACATAATACGTAACATTTAAGGCATAGACTCTTAGACACATTTTTTTGAAATCACTATAACTTTTATGTTATATTGTTTTTTGTGTAATGTACATTCTAATTACGATCTATGACCGTTAAACTACAACATACTCGAACAATTGCCCCATAACCTGATACACCCTATATATATTACTAGCTGACCCAACAGAAGCTGTTCTGTTCAAATTTAATTAAAAAAATGGATACACTTTCAAATCGATCGTACAGGTCCAAATATTATACTAAACCATTCTCGAACCCACTTGAATACACACAAAAAATTTCATCAAAGTCGGTCCAGCCGTTTAAAGGACTTCAATTACAAACACACGAACAGAAGATCTTTATAAATATAGTTTAAAACCTTTTTTTCTATGTGGTGATGGAGTAAGAATACAATTCACAACCCCCTCTTGCTCGTGGGTGTAGTAAAAGAAGACTAAGGGATTAAATTTGCTTAAAACATCTATGCAAGAGAAGGGAAACTCGCAATAAAACTATAGTAACACGTCTGACCAGCGTGGTAACGCTCTTTTATATCACCCCAGCCAGCACCTTTGCATCACATTAAATAAAATTCCATTAAATTAATTTAATAAATTTAAAATTTAACATTTAAACACCATGATAATAATACAACAGAATATGACGCTTTCATATTGCCGACAAAAGTCATAACAAACTTTAATATAAGACAAACTAAAACGTAAAGAAATATTACTAATGAGTTTAGGATTAAAAATAAAGTGAAATGAAAAAGGTTAGTTTTACTAACAAAAAGTGCTATAATTATGATTGAGCAATTTAAAAACATATGGATCATTTATTTAGTTCGGTTCGGCTATTTTTAGTATCCAATGCTCCTTCAATACTTTTAAAAAAATTACTGATTATAAAGGTCCTGGTTCAGACTGAAACAAACTAATTCGGCATTTTGAAGCGCTCAAAGATCTACTTCAAATATTCCGGTACACATACGTACAGGCGAAGCTAATAAAAACGTGTTAAAGTGAGCGTCACATCAATCTCTGTATCAGTTTCCCTTAATATATGATTAGGTGCCCCGATTAATATCGTACGAACTCAAATTGACTTGATCGTGACTCTTCTTAAGCCATTATTATAAATTCTAGTCAATTTTTCAATTCTATTTGCCGTATAAAATCACAATTTAGTTTTTTGAACTTCTTCGCGCGCATT
This sequence comes from Lymantria dispar, assembly GCA_032191425.1. Taxonomy (NCBI): domain Eukaryota; kingdom Metazoa; phylum Arthropoda; class Insecta; order Lepidoptera; family Erebidae; genus Lymantria; species Lymantria dispar. The sequence goes on along the minus strand of CM063460.1, from coordinate 7,712,340 downwards.
AGGGTAAATTTTTTACGGATAAAACGCAAGTTACTGACATCAAAATGTGGGACGCTTTTGTCCAAGAAGAGCGATTGAGACCGATTGAGAGAGAGAATGAGAAGGAGCGAACATAGCACGAAACATATAGCCATTTAGCGAGTGAGAAATATCGAAAGAAAGAGTAAAATTTTTTTGTGTATTTTTTATTATTTTTTAATATAAACAAAAAACACTTGGCACCAAGAAGTTTCAGCTTTGACACGCGTACTTTGTACGCACGCTCTTTTTTTCATTCTTTAAATCTGTCTTTTAGGTTTTTATCACTTTTTTAAACAGAATCATGTAAACGGAGTCGACCAAAAGATTTTTTTTATATATATATATGTAGAGAATTTTTAAGATTTTTTATATAGAAACAAGTTCGATTTTAATTCTATCCCTGCATAAGATAAATATTTATATGTGCTACTAACACTGCCTCCATATTCATGTCTACTTTGATTTTGTAATCTTGTTGGCTCCATAATTCACTAGTTAATTGCGAATGTCACTGAAAATGATCATAAAGCTTTGATTAAAGAATTAAACGTTATTATCCTTACCTTTTTTTTTTTTTATTGCCAACGGTGGCAAACGAGCAAGCAGCACACCTGATGGTAAGTGAAACTGCTGCACATGGACCTTTGCAATACCAGGGGCACAGCCAGGCCGCTGCCTACCGTGAAGGAGATACTCTTCTTAAACCTCGTTTAAAGAAGGACATGTCATAGCGCTCGGGAAACACAGCAGCAGGTAGTTCATTCCAGAGCTTGCACGTACGTGGGAGAAATGATCGCTGGAAATGTACAGTTGAAGACCATAACGTTTCCAGGTGAAATGGATGAACCCTGCTGCGATGTTGAGTGCATATGAGTGTCGATTACATATTAATTCTTTTATCAAGATCATAAATAGCATAGGTAATACATAAGATCTTTAAATGAGTAACACTGTAGGCCTCCTCCATTATGGGAGGGCAATTAGCCTACAATACCATGCTGTTCAGACGTGTTGGCATAGGGTTTTGTTATATGTATATTATATTATTTAGTCATCTTTTACGATACCCACGGGCAAGAGATGGGGTGGTGAATTCTATTCTTACTCCGTCACCACACGCCAAAATTCTTGTATATTTCCTTCCTTCCTTCTTATGTCCTTTCTTTCGTATTTACCTATTCAGAATTGCGGCGATTTCTCATGAAATTTTAATACAATTTCGACAGTGATAAACCAATGTAGATCGATTTTATTTATAGAAAATCTCGTGTTTCATTGTTTTAAGGCAAAAAATTAGAATATGAAACTAAATTTAGTCACTGCTATAGAGTATTAAAATAGCTCAGTTAGTAACTCCAGCAGTCCAGACAGTTCCATTTCGATCCCTGGTTACTCTATTTTCAAGTTTAGTTTTTCTGAGAAATAGATTCTTCCCTTAGTGAGAAAAATAATTATTACCTTTAAATATTTTCAAAAAATAAAGAATTTACAAGAATGAACCATATCGACAGTATTTAAAAAAAAACTACTTTACGGATCTTATCGCAAAATATTTTTGGATGACTGGTTGAACATGAGACATCTTAGTCCGCCCGTGACTATGAACGCTGCAAAGTGTTCGAAACGTCGGACAATCAAAAATCAAATACAAACGCGATAAAATCCGTAAAGTATTATTTAAAATGTGTAATACTCGCGTAAGTATCAGAAATCATTATATCAAAAGTAGCTCGGTTTTTTGGGTACTTACCGGCTTTATATATGTGTGTAACTTTTATTTAAAAGTTTCACAAATTCGATGACCTTTATTCTAATCTAAAATTATGTTATATAGATTAAACTCTCATCTATACAGTTACGCAACGATCGGCATAATGTTACTGTGGATTGCATCAAACAGACGCATTGGCAGCCGTCACGACTGTTTATTTATTTCTTATTGGAACATCTGACCGACAATGGTCGAATTGGAACAGTTTAGAGCCCCTTTAAACGATCAAGTTTGGATTCTATTAATAATAATAATAGCCTTTATTTCAGTTTTTCATTTACAATTGTTTAACTTAAATATTCTATAGGTATCTATTCTTATACTTGTATTATATTTCTTATATTCTACACTTATTAACTATTTTGCATCAACAAACCTGTCTGTGTGCCTCTCATTGGCAAAGGCCGCCTCCAACTTTCTCCATTTCTCTCTATCTTGAGCAACTCTTGTCCTCCTCCTACGGCTTTAATGTCGTCCACCCATCTTCTAAAGGGTCTACCTCTTTTCCTTTTCCTATGACTTATGAACCAGTTCATTATCAATTTTGACCATTTTTTCTTAACTCTGATTGTATGTCCTGTCCATTGGATTCTATTACTAGAACATAAATAATCTCTATATGATATTCCTCCACTCCGTCATCATCATCATCATTTCAGGTCATATATGTCTCACTGCTGGGCTCGAATCTCCTTTACAATAGAAGGAAAACTGACCTAATTGACCTGACTCACTTTCCAGGTGGTGACGGCATAATCATACAATTCACCATACCCTCTCTTACCCGTGGCTGTCGTAAAAGACGATTAAGGGATAACATATGCATGTAACATCTATGCAAGAGAAGGAAAATTTGAAATAGAACCCTATACCAACACGTCTGACCAGCGTGGTATAGTAGGTCGATTTCCCTCCCATAGTGGAGGAGGTGCGAGCCCAACAGTTGGAAGTGTATGGGCTGAGATATCAAATGTTTGACAGGTAAGATCAGCTTGTATGGGCAAATAAAATTGTTTTTTTTTTAGTATTTTACTCGCGTTTTCCATATTTTCTCACCGTATAAACCGTCCCTGGACTTCCACAAATAATTCAGGACCAAAATTAGCCTAGCCACGGTCCAGCCGTTCTCGAGTTTTAGCGAGACTAACGAACAGCAATTAATCTATATTTTTTTTTTTTTGTGGGTGGTCTGCGGTCGGCGCGCCTCCGCACCACTCCGTCCGGGGCGACAGAGGGGCTTAAGCACGCAACTCCCGCAACCCACCCGAAAACCACGTCGCCTTCGTCGTTGGGCCGACCACCGGAGCAGAGTTAACTTGTCGTCAGTGGTCGGCCCGACGGAATACCCCCTACTTGGGGTACCCTCCCATCGACCGACGTCCCCAATTAATTTATATTTACGAGTAGGTATATAGATCTCTTAGTCGTCTTTTAACGTCATCCACGGCCTAGATAGAGATGGTGAATTCTATTCTTACTTGGTCAGAGCACACGGAAATTCTGCATTATTCTGAATACGTATTATATCAAATTTTATATACATTTTGCCACCACTAATGTTCTGCTACTTGTTCTAAAGACAGAATGAATAATTTCGGCATGATGATACGGATTGTTGAAAACAACATGTTTTTGATACATCTAATGCGTTAGTATTAATCTGGAACACTGGAGACTGAATAAATAATTACTCGTATCGTTTTTTTTTTTAGATCCGGGCTTAGTTTTAAATTATTTTAGGCTTCCGTGTGGGTTGTAGATGCTGCATCATTGGTCTGATCTTCGTCATCGTTTGTTATTCTCGATTGGTTTTGGAAGCTATTTGACAGTTCGAAGAAATATGCTGCACATTTCTATTTTCACTTTCATTCTGTTGTTTAGATCTCGTTTAAAATTAGTTACTTTGAATTGTTTTTTAACTTTTTAAGCGACTTCGAAAAAGATGAGGGTGAGTCGAATGTATATTTGATACACGATAACCGACTTTAGCAAAGTCAGAAATAATATATGGGTTACTGTTATATTTTTTAATCCGTCTTCATAGGGGGATTATGTAAATAGGTATATTTTTGTCCGACTACGCATCAAAATAAATACGTTTTCTGTTTACATGGTTTCAGTAAGAAATTTAGATGAATATGCATCTGTTCCAGCAAATTAGTTATACTGTTGTTTTTGCCAAATTCCCCATATAACTATATTATTTACTTTAGTTATTTTTAAAATTTATCTTGCCAAGTTTCAGTTAAACGATGCCAATGGTTTACTGTTACTATGTACGTCAAACGACTATTAGCCAAATCTAAGCTCTAGTGCTGCTATATTATTATCGACTCGTTATTTTTACTATCATTATTTAAAAATAATAATAAGTATTTATTTTCAAACATAAACTCAATTGCTGCTATATGTGCTCGTTATTTTTACTGTCGTACCATTATTTGAAAATATTAATACCTATTTTCGAACCTAAGCTCAATTGCTGCTATTATCTGTTCGTTATTTTTATTGTGGTATAATTTTTTTTATAAATAATAATACCTTTTTCGAACATTAGCTTCACTACAATACCTACTACTCATTATTTTTGCTGCCTATTTCGTTTTGCGTCCCTTAAGGGTCGTCCATAAATTACGTGAGGTGTTTTTTAAAATTTTCTGTACCTCCCTCCCCCTGGTGAGACGTCGTGAGATTTTATTCAACCCCCTCCCCCATCCCCCAATCTCACGTGAGATTTTTCAAAATGAGGGTTTCATACGTAAACGCGTTGGATTGTTATTGTAAAAAGAAAAAAATTTGCTTCGTGCTTTTTTTTACGACTAGTAATACATATGTACGATCTGGATTAAATGGACTAAAATAGTTTCTTTTTTGTTACAATCAGAAAAAAATTGCGTGATATTTGCCGAGACCCCCCCTAACTCCAACGTAAGATTAGATGAGATTTGACTCGACCCCCTCCCCCCTTAAACATTTCACGTATTTTATGAACGCCCCCTTATTTAAAAATAATATGTAATACCTATTTTCTAAAATAAACTCGACTGCTGCTATACCTACTCATTATTATTACTGGAGTACTGTTATTTTAAAATAATAACACGTATTTTCTAGTACCAGCTGGACTGATACTATATCTACTAATTATTTCTGCGGTCATGCCATAATATCCTTTTAAATCCATGTAATTTTAGACTTGTCATAATAATGTACAAATTGCCGTAAATGGGTATAATCTTCATCATAGTTTTTGATATTTGTTAATATCAAATTAGGAGATATTTCGATTTTATTAATATTTTTGTATTTTTGCTATTATTGTATTTCTTACAGACATTATCAATTACAGTAAACGTTATTCATTTTTTTTGTTCTGTGTGGTAAAGGATAAGAATACATACAATACGCATGCGTACAATGAATACATACAATGAGTCATACAACCGGCTAAGGGATGAGCAGGCGGGTGAAAGAAAGATATTGTGACGAACAAGACTTACAATTGATTTAAATACAAACAGGGATGAACAAAAAAAACTTATAATATCAACTTCAACACACATGCCAAGCATTATCCCCTTTGTAGAAGCCAATATCCAACGACAAACATCAGTGCACTGATGTATGGATGCACGAATAATTAATTTATTATCATGTTTACGTAAACAATTATAAGGACGTTGGGACATATGAATGTTGTCATTGGCTGAAACTTCTGGTTAATTCTGAAGGTCCTTTACGTGTCAGTTGCGCGTGCACTTCGACATCTACGTAAACGAAAATAGTCGAGCGGCCGCATCGTCGGCCCGGCGACCGAGATAGCCGGCGCAGTGCGTCCGCGGATCCCTCTCGCGCCGGTTCTATTTCCAACTAATGTCCCGACGCATCCCGTAACACTCGCGACAGTAATATTGCAACAACTATTGTGAAATGGCACTGGACTTTCATCATTCGCGACACTTCCGCTACAGGACACGTAAACGTACAGCCTAAATTATGCCACATGCAAACATCAACAACGTCGTCGACAGGATGGGCTCCAATTCACTGAAGCTTCAAATGCCAGAACAGAATAAACCAGCCACCAATGGCACACTTTCTCCACCGGTTAATGGATCGCAACCAGCAAATGGTAATGGTCCCCTGTCACCACCTATATTGGATGCGACTCCAAAGAAGCCACCGAAAGCACCACCAAGCAGACCAATTCTACCGGTGAAGAAATCTAAGACACTGCCGATAGATTTCGACGAGAAAGTTCCGCCGAAACCAGCCACTTCTCTTCTTAATGGCAAAAAACTTTTTGTTACTAAGCCTCTTAAAGAAGTACACACTATATCACAAAATCATAATGTAGAAAATAGCAAATATTTAGTAAGTCGGTCTCCTAGCCCGTCTTATAGAAGAAGCATTTCTTCTGCATCAGTGGAGACGGGTTCTATAGCGGAGCTTGCCCGTCGCCATGTGCCCAGCACCAACACGTTATTATCAAGATCACCAAGTCCACTGTCATATAGCAGTATCCGAAGTTCTGCCAGCCAGTACTCAACATGCAGCAGTAACGCGACGTATGTGCCACTATCTCGCTCGTCAAGCATGAGCTCTACACTTTACAACAGGACACCTACTCCAAGGAGAATGTATCCTCAAACCTGTGATAACTCTGAAAGCGTAAATTTGAAAGAACTGAAATCGAAAGAACAAGCTCCTGTTGTATTTGATGCCAATTTATCCTTTGTTCTTGGTTGCAACCGACAACCGCTTCGTCAGAAATTTCAACCAGTTGCTGCTCATATGGAAGATGGAACATCTTCCAATTACTTGAGCAATAAGATTGATAATTTTTTAAAGAGAACGGATCATGTTATGGAAGAATGGAGACGTTTGGGACATAAGGACGATTCAGATATGTTTGATGGAAAGAAAAGAAGAGTCGGCAGATCTAAGTCTGCTACAAATATCATGATTAAAGGTTTTACATTGTTTAGTCGGAATGCGAGCAGAGCAAGTAGTGTATGCCGATCCAGCCGGGGTATTTCGGAAGATAGAACAACTGTCTCCGAAATGGACGAGGTGACTCATTATAAGCATTACTTTTATTTATCATATAAATGCCAAATATTTTGTGATACTCATAAATATAAATCTAATGCATTCTATAATCATAAATTATCAACGGCTGCTTGGGACAGTTTGATTTTCTAGTGGCGCTTGCGTCTATAGTTGCTGGCATGCTGTTACCTCACATGCGTTGCTTGCCAATTTTTTTCTTCATTGTTGACTTCTTCCAACGGCTGTTACAAATGAGAGATTTTCACATGTCCGTCACCGGAGTATTTTAACATTGTCACTCAAAAACTGAACGGGAAGTGCGAGTGTTTTATTTAAGATTTTCCTTGTCTATAGATTGTTTGCGTTTTTGGCACGAGTTAAAGGTTGACCGTGTTGCGAATTCTGTACTTATTTAACAAGCCACCTATTCCTGACGGGAGGCAGTCCAAATTTAACTTGTTATGTATTACCAGTTAATGATCTGATTAGACCTTGTGGAACAAATACAGAGCCATTATTCTAAAGGTCAAGTGGGCGAGAGTTGATATTCTCAATTTCATATGTAGCAGTTATAGTAGGTATTTATCTACGTTTAGATTGATGAATTGTGGTAAAAGAGTATTTATTATCGTTTGAACATATAGCGAAGCAAATTACCTTACTTTCTAATATTGTGGCACCTTTTCCTACCATAAAATATTTTAACCACTTCTATTAAGACTGTTAAAGAAGAATGCTATAGTTTTTTTGGATTTATTTTTATATAAGAGGAACACTCAATAAAGACAATTTTTCTATGGTACGAGGACTAAGTAAGTGGAACAATATAGAGGCGTAAATCAGAACCATACATAGAATAATAATTTTAAATTGCACAGATAATTATCCAGGATGATACTCGGAGCCCCACATCTTGCTACAAGAAAAAAGTCGGTATTTAGACCGCTCCTCTCACTTGATTCCAAACCATTGAATTTTTTTAATCAAACATAAATGTAACTAATGCATATGTAACTAATGCGTATTCCTTACTGTCTTTTTAAAGATAAAATAAGGAAATAAATAGACAAATGAACTCGCATACAGCTAAGTATGTTCGGTATGATGGTGGGATAAACATACCATGATCATTGCCAATAGCTTATCATGAATGAATTTAACAAGCTTGACACGGGAGGTTAGTACATAGACCACTTTTAAAAGCACAGATGGTGTAGCGGTTAAAGTTCCGATCTACAGTGCCAAATGACGCCGGTTCGATTCCCTTGCAAGACTATACTTTGTGCGATCAACAAATTATTTTTCTGAGTCTAGGTGTAAATTGTATCCGTTAATTTTATGTACTCTTTACATGTGGTGACGGAGTAAGAATGTAATTCATCACATTCTCTTTTGCCCACGAGTATCGTAAAAGATGACTAAGGGATTCTATGCAAGAGATTGAAACCCTATATCAACATGTCTGACCAGCGTGGTATAGTAGATCAATTTACCTCGTATTGTGGAAGAGGCTCGAGTCAAACAATGCGACGTATATGAATTAAAATAATGACCTATTTCATGTGTTTAAAGTTGCCCGCAATACAAGGATAAGTTCCTTAGTTCGAGGTCGGTGTCTTTTTTAAAGCCTTATCAGATTGAGCTCATCGCTCACCCATAGTCCGGGCAGAGCTGTGAAAGACATTTATGACGAACAGCTATGCACATAAACACAAAGTTTGATGTCTTTTAAAAAAATTAGTCCACTCTATCATCCTTGCAGTAAATCTAAATCTATTACTTTCACTATAAATGTGCCAACGTAAATTAAAACGCACTTGTCTATGTAGGTCGCCATGTCACCGGTGGAAAGTTACTCCTAGTATTAGTAAAATATACGAGCCTTTAGTATGACTAAGGACTTGCTGATGCACTGATTTCGCCCTTAGTTTAGAGCAAAAAAATTGAGTCCAAAACACGCTTCACATTTTCAAAATAATGTACGTTTTTATCAATTAATTATACCTTCTTTCTTATACTTCAAAAAACACACAAAATTTTGCCACTTTTAAGCTTTTTTCAACAACATCCAGTACTAAGAACCAAGTTCTTATGTCACGAAATTTATTTACATACTAGCAACCCGCCCTCGCTTCGGTTATAGGTTATAGTCGTTTTACTTGCGTAGTGCCCGTTCCCGTGGGAATACCGTGATAAAATATAGCCTAGTTTACGCCCTGATATTATAGCTTTCCATTGGTGAAAGAATTTTTGAAATCGGTCCAGCCGTTTTGAAGATTACCCGAAACAAACAGACAGACAGACAGACAAAAATGTTTTAATTGCTATTTTAGGCATAGGTGTCGTGCAAATAACCGTGTGAGCATGAAAAAAGCCTATTATTTTGACATTACAAACAGACACTCCAATTTTATTTATTGGTATAGAAATATAGCGGACATAAGAAGTGTATGCCAGCGAGCCTAACTTTTTAAAGGCGTTTGCCTATGGTGGCTTTTGGTGATGACTTTAGTATCACCGAACCTTTACACCCATTCACACTCCCTTCACTTTCTTCACGATGAGCGGCAGTATCACTTACCATCATGTACTGTTTGCTTTTCACCAACAGCAAAAAAAATCTACATCACACCTTAACTTATAACAATCATTTACCTTATAACTATACTGCATGGTGATCGAACCCGCTCTCGTCAGTAATCAGTACTTTGACTACTACGCCATCTGCGCCGTCAAAGGTGCGGTTTTGTGCCGTACATATTTCTACATCCAAAATTGTTTATTATAATTCGTCCTATGCAGTGTTCTAGTGTCACCGACCGTTGTGGCTAAAATGCGGTCAGGAGGACATTATTATTATGATCATTAGTATGGACGATCAGCGTCTTTCTGGATTGGATAACGGTAACTAAATCGTTCGTATTACCAATTACGTCGCATTTTCCCCTTTACTATGAAGGCATTGTTTAATCAAAAGCGATTTGATTGATGTGTGTAAATTGTACTTAGCTGCAATATCAATTATCTGAAATTAATAGGCTATAGAGATTCATTAATTTTTAAATTTATCGGGATATAATATCTAACAGCTCTGCAAGAGAAGGAGAACTCGAAAGAAAGCCCTATCCAACACGTTTGGCCAGCGTGGTATCGATTTCCCTTGCGGAGAAGGCTCGGAACCAGTCGTGGAGCGTGTATGAGCTGAAATACCGCAGATGAAAACTGTAGCACGCATATAAAAACCTGAACATTTGACATTAAACACTTTAGTTTGCCCGTGGCCATGAATGTGAAAATACAGTAAAAATCGGCCAAGTGCAAGTCGGACTCGCACACGAAGGGTTCCGTACCATTGACTAGGTAAAGGGACTAGGTTTTTAGTATTTGTTGTTATAGCGCCAAGAGATATGTAATATGCAAATTTGCATAATTTGTAAAATTTTCAACTGTCTAGCTATCGCGGACGATCTCTAAAATTCACCAACGAACCCTATAATTCAAATACAAACGCAATAATATCGTTAAAAAGAAGTTTTATTTCCCGCTATACACGGATATATTCCCTACTTAGTGGTTCAAGACCCCTACCCTAAAGTACCCATTGAAATCGGCGTATTTGTATAATTCTGATTGAATAACCTATTTGTAATGGATGCGAGGTAAAATTTTAGACGTATTTTAAGAACTTTGTACATCTTTAACTCTTTTTACATCTTTATTCCGTATGGTGATGGAGTAAAATACAATTCACCATCCCCTTACCTGCCCGTGAGTGTCGTAAATGACGACTAAGGGATATCTTTTGCAACAACTATGTAAGAGAAGGTAAACTTGACATAAAACCCTATGCCAATATGTTTGACCAGCGTGATATAGTAGGTCAAATTGCCTCTCATTGGGAGGAGGCCCAAGCCCAACAGTGGGGTTTAGATGGGCTAAGATGATGATGAATGTCTTTAATTGTCCCGTCATATGTATGTTCCACAAAATAGATTTTTTCAAAGAAGTGAAGCTGTCATTAGATGTAGAGCTAATTATATTTTATTGTTTTTAGCTATCAGAAGTCGGTGGTGAACTTGCCGAAGAGCGAGCAGCCGCGGCTCACGCGACTGAACGTGCAGATGCCGAAGCAGCAGAACGTCTTCGCGTCGAGAGAGACAATAGAGATCTACTCGCTAACAACCAGAGATTACAACAAGTAAGTTGTGCACCGTAATGCATAATATTCCCCATAAAAAATGAATCTACGTTCCGTGTGGTGACGGAGTAAGAATACAATTCACCACTCCCTAAACCTAAGGGATATGATACACATATAAAATCCATGCTAGAGAAGGAAAAATCAAAATCAAACTCTATACCACCCCCCCTCGGGGACGTCGATCGCCGTCACAAGGTCGGCCTCTCGGCGGGTGACAGACTAACTCCCCGGTCCAGTCACCGGCGGCCTCAGCTAAAGAATTCGAAACCTCTGAATCTTAACCATTTAGCCTATTTCTTAAGCTATTTTGACTATTGGCATATGTAGTGCAAAATTCATTATAATCTCACAGATGCTTCCATTAAACGTTAATCCGTGTAAATCCTTGCGTTGCCAGAAGATATTAGAATCATTCAATTAACGGAAACTGATGCCTTCGTGTCTCAAAAAGATAATTTTTGGATCGCATACAAAATTATCTTACATACGAAATGAATCTACGATACTTGAAGCGGGCAGTCTATACTCTTTTCTTTTTTATTTAATTAAACACACTGCACAAGTAATAAATTCTTCTGTCCGCGGGATATTTTACAAACATATAAATAACACAATTAGCAACCACATTTGGAAATGTCATAGAATGTTCTGTATGGACATCAAAACACACATATAAAGGTCCTTTTTCTCTCACAGGCTTCAGAACGACTGGAACTCGAACTCCTTCACTGGCGATCGGCGGACACGGCTGGGGCAGAGCCATCAGACTCGGAAGGCTCCGAGGTAGACGCTTCACCATCAAGTGATAAATACAAGAGACGTTTTGAACGGGCGCATAGAGAATTACAGTTACTCCGTGCACAGCTACGAAGACAACACGAAGATGACTTGGAGCAGCTTGTGACTGTCAAGAAACAATTGGAGAAGAAGGTAAGTTATTCTTGCTCATATAAGCTCAAAAGGAGACATTCATGAAACTTTTTGCTTAGAAACAATAATAAAATAAGAAGAGACAGTTTTCTCAATAGAGAAAGCTTGTGTTTAATAATGAGATGAGAGGGGATTGAAGAAGAGTCTGAAGAAATAATTTGTGACTGCCAAATATAGGTTTGTGAAGTTTGCCGCAATACAAGGATTAAAAAAAAGATACACGCACTAAGGTGACAAAAACATTAATTGTTAACTAATATCTGATAACGTTTGATGTCACCCTAGCCGAGGCCGGAGAACGGTGAACAGTCCCTCACCCGCAGAGAGGCAGACCGCGTGAGGCCAACCCGCCGAGGGTTAACACATAAAACATTTTGTTTTATTAAGGCTTTATATTATATTCTTCACGCTTCATTTATAATTAACAATATAATCTTGCTAATAGATATCATACTACGATATAGCTAATCTGATTATGTAGCCAAGAGATGGACAGATCACCTTAATGGCTGTTAGTATACCCCTCGAGTTTCGGTGGCACATTTAATTCTTATTAACGAATTCCAATAGTTATTATGTTCCACTGTTAAATTAAGAGAAGGTTTCGTCTTCCACAATAATTGAGAAATCGACCTACTATGCCCAGCGTGGTATAGTAGGCCAGGCAAATTAATATTGGGATTTGTTTCTAGGGTTTCTGCTTTAGCAAAAATCTCTAGTTATATGCATATCTCTCAGTCGTCTTTTACAACACCCACTGATACGAAAGGTCGGTACTTAACTGTATTCTTACACCTAGAATAGTAGCATGGCAAGGATAACACAGGAAGGATTATGTTATTAAATTATATTGCTTGTACGTTAACTGCACTAGAAATACAGTAGTATGGAATACACAGTATGTCGTCGTAAAGGAGTATAGTACACCATAAACCCATTTAGATAAACAAATCAACCATTACATTTAAGCAATATCCTGCCAGACTATACACATACTTCTAGGCAAAATATTTTATTGTTCAATTCGTAATTGGTCTATACAAACTATTTTTTATTTAGTCTATTTTTATATAAGCTATTTTCATAAGCTGTTTTATCAGCATCGTTATATCAGGCCATAAACGTGTGATAGCTGGGATCGAGGTTTCTCCATAAGAGGAGTGAAATTACACCACGCTTTTCAGACAGACTCTTACAGCATTTTTTCGAGTTTTCTCTCTCTTGCAATAATAAGCATATAATACCTACATGTTATATGCTTACTATATCTCATAATCGTGTTTTACGACACCCACGGGCAAGATAGGGGATGTGAAATTTATTCTTAACCCGTCACCACGCGGAGATTTTGTACATAGGTAGGTTATTTTCTATATAGACTATTTTTTTAAAGTCTTTTTTGTATTATTAGTGGCAACTTTCCTGTTTGTAATTAAATTTGTTGTGGATGCCAAAACAATTAAAATTATTTCCCGGGACTACATATGGATCAAACCTCGGTGTAATCTATAGAGATATGTGGTGGAGAATATGTGGTGAGAATAGTGTAAAAAAAAACTAAAACGATTTTCATAGATTTTTTACAAAAGCTTTTTTTTTAAATGGATTCTTTATTAGCTTTTTTCTTATATGAGCTACTTATTTTCTTTTTTTCTTAGCTGCCTATGGGTTTTAATACTTGACCTTCGCTGCTTTCAATATTTACTTTGTATATAGAAGATGTATGTAGATGTTTTTTCTCACTTATGACGTTCTTACGTGGGTTAGTTATAGTTGCGTAAACGATGCTTCTTCAATGATCTTTAGCGCGTAAGTGTATGACGATTTGTGAGTTCAAAAATAGGTAATACTAATTGTTGTTGAAATGTTACAATTGGCTTTCCTCCAGAATATTATTGAGAAATGCTTTTTAAGAGCACTTTTAGCTTTGAAACTTACAGTAGTATTACTTATAAGTTTCTTAATTTTGAAACAATCTCTATTACGGCTTGTTTTTTCTTGAAGTTATATTTCTTTTGGCGGTTAGGAAAAATGATAAGAGTAAAATTTTACGATGCGCGCGCACACCGTCACGATAAAATGACACTCTAAAGTTAGCTAGTCAAAATTTTTTACAATCCGCGCGCACGCCATCATAAATGTCGAGTGTTGCGTTATAATAAAACCTTCAATGTATTAAATACCTTTTTTTTCTATTATTAGTGTCGTTTTTTTCTACAAACGTAGGATAACGCGAAGGATAAAATTTATAGAAAGATTTTTATCTTGTTAAGCCAAAATGTATTATTTCTTACGTGCGTAGGTACATAAGTAGACACACTATTTTTTGTATAAAAAAATTCTATCGCAACTCATCAACAGTTTTCGCTATATAGGCATATACTGGGGTGCGAATCGTGAAGGCCTTCCGGCTGGTGCTGATGCAGTGGTTGGAAAGACGGCACGGGGTGCTCTCCTTGCGACTAGTGCAGGTGTTGACGGGGCATGGGTGCTTCGTCAAATACCTGCACAAGGTCGTTAGGAGGGAGAGTACACCGTCCTGCCACCACTGCGATTGCGACGAGGAGACGGCGCAGTATACACTCGAGGTCTGTGCCGCTTGGGCAGCGCAGCGCCGTGAACTCGTCGCAATCATCGGTGCCGACCTGACGCTGCCGACTATCGCCAGGGCGATGGTCGGCAGCGTCAGGAACTGGGACGCGGTCGCAGCCTTCTGCGAGGCAGTGATCTCGCAGAAGGAAGCGGTGGATCGCCTGCGCAGCCTCGATGAGGCGATCCGCCGCCGGCGACTGGGGCAGCGTAGGCGCGAATACCTGCGCCTCATGCCGCCCTAGCCGAGGCCACGGGTGACGTGACCGGGAATTAGTCCGTCATCCGCCGAGAGGCCGACCGCGTGAGGAAAGACCGACGTCCTCCCCGAGGGGGGGATGGGAAGGCGTCGGTCGATGGGAGGGTACCCCAAATAGGGGGTATGCCGTCGGGCCGACCACTGATGACAAGTAAACCTGCTCCGGTGGTCGGCCGAACGACGAAGGCGACGTGCATCGTGGGTGGGTTGCGGGTGTGCGTGCTTACGCCCCTCTGTCGCCCCGGACGGAGTGGTGCGAGGAGCGCGTCGACCGAAACCCACCCCCCAAAAAAAAAATATAGGCATATATTGATAAAGAATCATTTTATCGAGGTGCTAATTCGGAATGTTTAAACAATAGTATTAATCGCAAAAACTATAAAATTGAATCAACATTCGCATGCTTTCTCTCAATATAATTAAATAAATGTTATTATAACCGTTTTTATAATAATAGAATAGTTATTATTATTAATAATCGAATAATTGTTATTATTCGATCGATATTTAATTATTACTCGTTTATTATATCAATAATAACAGTTACTATAATTTGTTACATAGACGGCTACGAATTCTATCAACCCTTGTATTGCTCGTGGATATCGAAAAGTTGACTAAGAGCTTGAGAGTGACTTCCGCCCCCTCCTTCTCCGAGACTACGCCCTCGTAGAAGGCGCCTTCTGCGGCGTCCCAGTCTTCCCGTCAGCAGTGTCAGGTGACTTGAGAGTGCCCTGGGCTAACTCTGTTGCCGTCTGGACAACAATTACGGAAACAGATACGGTTACGCTCAAAATACGTACGGTCACACCCGAAATACAAATGGTTACACTCGAAATACATACAGTTACACTCTAATAAATGATTAATCTATTAATAATTTATTATTAAATCGTTACCCACGTTAAAAATTAAACTTATAATCCTATATAACATGGTACCAAACTAACAGAATAAGATTTTTGACGACAATTTCTCCTTTTTTTCAAAAACAGTTTTGCCCGAGCAAAAATTCGAATCTGCGTTCACACACAGTAGCCACGCGTTTTTCTCACTGCACTAGCATAAAAAATATAAACTAAAAACGTCTTTTGTCAACGCTTACTATTATTAAATTGTTTTATAACTGCTTACTGAACATAAACACCGCCCACCGCGAAGTTTATTTTTAATAAAGAATTTGTCATTGAATTTATACATAAATACGTTATTTCAACTGAAAATAAATATTATGAACTCATTTCATGAATTCTCGAGTATGATGGATACACGTTTCTTACGCCTTAATTAAAATTTTGATCTAGATAAATTGCTATTGTTTACAATTACTATTTCTGTATTTAAACTTCGTAAGCTGATTCACTTGCATTAAAAGTTTAACTTGCAATGATTATACTTTATCAATTATGTATTGATAATAATATATATATAAATATAATAATCATCTTCCTGCTCTTATACTAATAACTTGCGGTCGACTCACTCGACTCTTCTGTCATAGTAATTATTGCAAAAGCTATTGGCAATAGTTTTATAATCGGCTGCCTGCCTTTTTGGGTGGTCTATGGTCAGCACACTCAATGTCTATTCCGTCCGGGACAATGAATGGGCGGCAAGCGGCTCCATAATCCACCGTTAATCTGTCTCCTTCGTCATTGGGCCGACCGGTTTCCGAGGGTACCGAGGTACCGAGTTCCTTGTCGTCCATGGCCAGCCCGGGATACCCTTTCAGGTACCGTCCCTCCCTAACATCCCTCCCGGGATGTCGCCGTCGGTCGACCTCACGCAGTCAGTCTCACTGTGGATTACGGACCTACGTCCAAACCTGCTGCCTACCTAACGTTAATCTTCCTTAGGGATGTAATTATTGACTAGATAGCATCAGATGGAGTTGACCCAAGTCTATGGTAGCGCTCTTACAATTAGTCATTTTTACGGCATCCACGAGCAGTGTAAAGCTTAGTAGTATTTGTAGCCGCTACCATACAGCCTGTTTTGAATACATATGTATTGTGAATTAAGACGAACTACCGATTTCAAGAAGGTAGCGCCGGTGGTATAGTCCTAAAGTAGGGCTGACAATATAGTAATAAGTTATAGAGCCACACGCCCTTCTGTGCTTCTGCTCCGAAGGACAAGGGTGGGGTTCAGACCATTTTCATGACCCCATGCCATGTATCTGGCCTCTCTATGTATATACATAATCTCTTTTTTAATTCGCTGAAATGAGTTTTATACAAGGCCTATCTATGTAGATACGTACGAGATCACTTTTTTATTCGCTGAAATGAGTTTAGTACAAGGCTTGCCTATGTAGGCATGTACGAAATCATTTTCTTAATTTGCTGAAAAGAGTTTTGTAAAAGGCTTCTACGTAGGCATGTACGGAATCTCTTTTTTAATGCGCTGAAATGAGTTTTGTACAAGGCCTGCCTATGTAGGTATTTACGAAATCTCTTTATTAATGCGCTGAAATGAGTTTTGTACAAGGCCTGCCTATGTAGGTATTTACGAAATCTCTTTATTAATGCGCTGAAATGAGTTTCGTACAAGGCCTGCCTATGTAGGTATTTACGGTATCTCTATATTAATTTGCTCAAATGAGTTTTATACGAGGCCTGCCTATGTAGATATATACGAAATCTCTTTATTAATTCGCTGAAATGCATTTTAATGGCCGAATTCTGACATCGTAAAGCAGTGTAAATAAATGCACTGCATACAGTGAAAACGGATCGACGCCACTACCATACTGAACAAATTCCATTTTATTTATCTTCGTACATCTAAATTGTAATAAAGGGCCAAGTCCTTGACTAAATAAACTATTATTAAACATAATGTAATAGTTAAAATTATTCGACCTTTTTCTATATCCGTCAATCGAATAAAATTTCAATCAAAGTATACATACCCGCATAGCGGTTAAGATACCGTGTCAAAAATCGCGGGTTCGATTTCCACGCAGGATAATATGTGCGATCAACAAATCGTTGTTCGGTGTCTGAATGTAATTTGTAGCCGTTAATTATATGTTTTTAAAACCTCCTGCAATACGAGTATTATTTCCTTAGTGAAGGTTGTTCTTTTTTATTTTATTTTTTGTTTCCTAAGTCAAGTAATCGGTACCAAAACCATGGGCTATAAGGAGAAAATATAGTAGGTTATGGAATTACGCCATCCTTCCGTCGCCCCGGATGGATACACACACCCTGATGAATTCCTCTTACCAAAGGACAATGGGCATTGCGGCCCATGAGCGGCCATCAATGAAACTAGTGTCATTTGAAAGGGGAGATCTTTGACAACAAATATTGTTCAAGGAGTACTATGAAATACCATTTGGGAAAAAAATATAGTTAAAATACTATTTTTTTTTCATTATTATTATATTCAATACTTTTTCTATTAGAGGTCTAAGAACCTTTGTTAAAATCGGTCTCGCCATGTTTCATGCGTCAACCAATCAGCGACGAGCGCCGCTCGCACTCGGCGACTCGGCGATTACCGTTATGCTCGAGCGCACAGCGCAGTCCATCGTTGACATTTGTTTCGTTGAGTACTGTGCGATTATTATTGTTTGACAATTTCTTTTGACTCTGGCTTGCATATCGGACTTGTTAATATCTATCTTGGTGACTTGTGCTCGTTTTTTTGGACTTTTTTTAAGCAGATTCCTATAACAATGGCAGATAATCGCCAAGTGTGTATTTTATGTAATCGATCCGTGATAAACAGAAGAAGATACGAAATAACCCGTGCTCGGTTTGAAGAACATCCCGCTGTAGGCCAATATATCTTTGAAGCTCTTACCTCTGAACATCAGGTAAGTACATCAAACGAAATCATTATTTCTTAGTTGTCACGTCAACAATATAGTACTGTTTAACTTGAGGTGGTCACAGTGTTTTAACTCTCGCGCATTGAGATTACATTTCGCTGTAAGTAGTAAGTAAACTGTTACCGACGCGGCGACGTTGTCGTTCCGTTTGATCCACGGGGCGAGAACGGGATAGAAGTATCGGTATTTACGTATGAGTAAGCGAGATAATTAATACTGCTTAGGCAATCGAGTAAAATATTTTTCTTTATATTTCGCTTTGTTTGAACAGCGTTCAATGAAAATAACTAAGCGTTTTAACTAATTGTAATACTCTCATTTTCAGATACAATACAATGGTCAGGAGTACATTTGTCGACCATGCTGGCAACGGGCAGAAAGAGCTGCGCAGCCAAGAGAAGACCGTCCACACGAATGTGTATTACATATTGAAGAATATTCAAGACTCCCTAATACAACAACGCGTAGTATGTATGAAAACTGCAGACGAACGGATCTCCGAAGGATTCCGGATAACATTAAAGTGACATTCTTGATTCATTTTAATTTTTATATTCCAAATAGTGCAAGAGTTTGCGATCATCATTTGGCATCCAATGATTGGGATCAAATAATTGACAGCCCTAACTTGCTCCACGACTTCAATGCCACACATTTTGTGCATATCATGAGCCTCATGAAAATCGCGGTGCTTCGAGGATCTATACTAGATTTTGATAATATAGATGACATGGACCCAAATGAAGTATACATCCGATTAGGCGTTAGTCGAGACCAATTTATGAATATTTTGGAACAAACTCCTTCATTGTCGAACGTATCAACACGCCCGAAAACATCTTTGGCATGCTACTTAATGAAACTGCGAAGCGGTGAAGCAAATGAAAGGCTGGCGACGCTTTTTAATATGAGCCGTAGAACCCTAGAACGACATTTAACGTTCGCCAGAGACTCTCTTTTACTGGACTTCGTTCCCCGGCATCTTGGTTATGATCATCTCAATAGAATTGATGTAGCTAACCGAAACCTACAAGTTCCAAATGCAATTTTTGGAAATGCAAATGCCTTAAACAGAAAGGCAATTGTGATAGCAGACGCCACTTATATATATATACAAAAGTCCGCAAACTATTTATTCCAAAAGCGATCATATAGTCTACACAAATACACGAATTTATTGAAACCGTTTTTAATAGTGTGCTGCGATGGCCACATTTTAGATGCCTTTGGGCCATATTCAGCCATAGAATCAGATGCACAAATAATGAAAAATATGATTGACGACGAAGGAAATCCTTTCCATTGGTTTTTTGAACATGGAGATGTGTTCATTTTAGACCGTGGGTTTCGCGACGTAATCGACGACTTACATGCCTATGGTTATGAAGCTCACTTACCGAAAACAAAAAATCGAGACGAAGATCAATTGACGACAGAACAAGCGAATAAGTCTAGGTTGGTTACTATGTGCCGCTGGGTTGTTGAAGTTATAAATGGTTGGTTCAAACGCGATTTTAAACTATTCCGACAAGACTTTTTCAATCGTGCTTTGCCTCATATGATGACAGAATAGGTGCTGCATTATTGAATGCTTGCAGAGAACCATTGTCAGATAACGTTCACGCTGAAACATTTATAGAAGTTATAAACCAAAGAGTGAACCAACCAAATAACCTAGCAGAGTATGTCCTAGCCAACAACCTTAATCGTAGACGGGCTAGTTTCGATAGCATTACAGGAAACCAACCTAACATAAGTGATTTTCCTTTGCTGACTGAGGACGATTTAACCATTTTTGCACTTGGTACATACCAAGTGAAGCTAGCCCGCAGCTATTATGCGGAGCATGTGCGACAAGGTCTCTATAATATAGAAACGTATAGGGACCCCGATGTTACAGGCCTAGGCAGGTGCGGCATCACAGCAACAAATGTTTGGCTGCTAAGATGTCGAATACAATCTAGACATACTAGGTCAAAAATATATTATTCGTACATTATAGTAGATAGAGAGAAAAGCGGCAGAGAAGCCATAGAAAACTACTATTGCAGTTGTCTAAGCGGTAAGCGTACTCTTGGTTGCTGTGCCCACATTATGTGTGTAGTGTGGTATTTAGGGTGGGCGAGAAACCAAGAGGAAGATATCCGTTTACCAGCTCATTTTTTAAACGATATTATTGTAGACGACAATTGAATCCCATCATTTTCTTTTTTTAAAGGAATACTAGCATTATATACGAGCATTGTATATGTGTCTGTCAATAAATCGATGTATTTAATAACCAATTAACCTTTAGTTTTATTTAATCCATCATTATCTTATACTTAGACATGCATTACGTTTTATCATTTACGTACTTTCGGTTTAATTAATTCGATTTTTTTATATGATCAACGCTTTATAACTTTTTATCTAAACAAGTTGCCGAAATAATTTTTTGCAGTCTTAATATATACATAATTGTCGACTAAAAAATATATAGGACAGATGTGGCCGCCGATGGGACAAGCGCCATACATTTTTGCCCATTGTCCTTTAAATGCCTTTTAAATATAAAAACTAAATTCATAAATAAACTATATAAAAATCTTGGGTAAAATCTCGAAAATCTCAGACTTGACGAAAAAACTATAAAATTTTGTCCGTTCTGAAACTCGAACCCGAAGCCTTGCATATCTTAGGAAATATTGGAGATTTAAAGATGCGGGGTAAAACGGCTGACACTGAAACGAACCGAGAGCGGGTCGTTAGTTTAAAATAAAAATAATAACAAAGATATTTATTTGTAAGATCCATGACCTAGACCGTGTGATGCCATCCATAAAGATGCCAAATATTTGCATTTATTTTTTACTATCACTAGTAACCGGGTTTTCAGGTGTCAAATGTGGGTGTTTATTACGGAAGTTAACACATTTGATGATTAGATATTTACATTAAGTAGGTTTTTTTTCTTCCCGTGTGGTGACGGAGTAAGAATACAGTTCACCATCCGCTTTCTTACCGGTGGGTCTTATAAAAGACGTCTAAGGGATATAATATACAGATACCTATGACCAGGGCGGTATAGTAGATCAATTTTCTTTCTCTATGGAGGAAGCCTAAACTCAACAGTGCCACTTATATGGCCTGAGATGATGATGATGAGGTTTTTTTGAGCGGGCAATGGTCAGCACACAAGCCGTCGACTCCGTCGGGGTGATGCAAGATTGGCGCGTGGCCTCGTAGACCACTATATCTCCTCACCTTCGCCATTGGGCCGGTGACTCGCACGGAATCCTTGACGTCGGTGGCCAGCCCGGTGTTACCATTTCGGGTACCGTCCCTAGCCGACAACTCTTCCGAGGCGTTTACATTTTTTTACTTATTAAATTAGATTCTACGAGTAGTTGAACAGTCATTCTGAGTTTCTTTGCTCATTTTGTACCAAGTTTCGAGTCCCGCTGGACCCAGAAGGCTCATATCTAACGCTTTAATTCAATGCGGCTTAATAGTTATCCAACAATCAAAGATTTGCAGATATTGCTTAAACAGCAATCTAACTATTAGATAATTTAATTTAAAAAACCATCTAATCATCGCAAACTAAACAAAATCTTGATGATATCATTAAAATCAACAACAAAGAGGCCTCTGAAACATTTATGTCAAAATTTATCTCAACATATCTCCGATCATCCTTGGCACCATAGCGATACTTCAGATGCCGATAGCGTCTTATCATACTGTTATCGAGACACAAAATATCATGTATTTTCACACATTTCGACACAAGTGTTAAATTAAATAAATATAACATGACAAAAGCAAAACAGCTTAAAGACTCACAAGCGATGACTATCGAACATATTATGGAGAAAAATGAGATTTCAAAAAATTGTGTACAAGTTCTATGATAACATGTGAAATACCGAACATGTGTTCTAGTGATAAATTATGTGTGATTGTGAACGGTCAATCAAATGGTTTATATGTGTTAATTAATGATAAACATCGTTTTATAGCAGTGTAGTGAGAAATAATAATTTAAGATTTACATAAGTGAATAAGCTACCATCAATTTGTCAAATGAAATTATGGGAAAATATTAATTTTATTATCGTAAATATTTTTTTAATTAAAAACTAACTTTATTATCTAAGGATATATATATTTGATAAATAAAATCGAGGTATTTGAATTGGGCAATGATAAATCGCGAACGTTTAAGAAGCCCATTGGAATCCGTAAAGAACCTGAACCTTGATGACATCAAGTAGTAGAGTGTGAAATAAATTGAATAAGAAAATAAAGTACATATAGCACTATTTCTCCCATATATCAAATTAAAAGAATAAATTTTGCACAGCACAGTGCAATGACTTACTAAGAGAGAGAAATAAAGGTGAATGAAATCTACATTTGAATTGTAGCCGTTTTTTCCTCGCTTCAAACGATATTCCTGCATTAAACGTTTTATATCTGAAATTATAACCGTATTATAAAATGCAAGAGGAAAGTGAGGTTTGTGTCAGAAATATCAAACAATATTTTCATGTAATATATCAACGGGTTTATCGTTATCGTGTGTAGTTGGCAACCGGCCAATGCGAGCGCGCGGCTCTAATTACTCTTTGTAATAGACTGCGTTTTAATTTTATTAAATTTACACAAAAATACAATTCACCACTCCCTATCTTGCCTGTGGATGTCCTAAAAGACGACTATGGGATATAATATGCACATAACATCTGTGCAAGAAAAGGAAAACTCCAAATAAAACCATATACCAACATGTCTGACCAGTATGGTATAGTAGGTCAAATTGTGGAGCTTGGGCCTCCTCCCATTGTGGAGATTTACATAGGATAATTTCTCTATGTTTATATATGTCTACTATTTGTAATTTTTCTCGTGTATTTATTTGATGAAAAATCTCATCTCAGTGTCAGGTCTTAGTATCGACCCTTGTATACGACCTGTTCACAGCGGTATACAATATGGTGTCCAATTTCATATGTATTATTATTTTCCCTGCCTGCATACTTATGGATATTACTAAAATTGAGTTCATTTTGAACTCATATACGTCCCATGGCTGAGCTCGAGCCTGAGCATGCTGGAATCCAGAATAAAAGAGTAATTAACCTACTATACCACGCTGGTCGGACGATTTGGTATAGAGTTTTATTCCGAGTTTTAATTCTGTTGCATATTTTAACCTTTATTCGTCTTTTCCGACATCCTCGGATAAGAGAGAGTTGACAAGTTGTACTCTTAATCCTTCACCGCAGGGAAAATATGAGGTTCGATAAAAAGTAATTTACTTTACAGATTGTAATACTCTATATACCATACTAGCTGAACCAACAGTCGTTGTTCTGGTCAAGGAAAACGCCACCTAGCGGGTCCAATTGGAATCTAAACCATGCTCGGATCCTCTTGAACATACACGAAAAAAATTCATCAACATCGGTCCAGCCTTTTAGGAAGAGTTCAGTGACATACACACGTACACAAGAAGTTTATATATAAAGATAAACAGAAATTGTGATGGTGTAAATTATGTCGACCTCGATACGAAAAATATTTGTTGTAATATTCATAAATAGTTGTTGGGAGTTTGAGTGGGTTTTAGAAGTGATGAGTTTGTGTTGTAATTTAAATAGATGAATCATCATCATCATCGCAGCCCACATACGTCTCACTTTTGGGCTCGGACCTCCTCCACAATGGGAGGAAATTTGTCCTACTATACCATGCTGATCAGACATGGTGAAATAGGGTTTCATTACGAGTTTTCCTTCTCTTGCACAGATGTTATGTGCATATTATATCCCTTAGTCGTCTTATACGATATCCACGAGCAAGAGAGATAGGGAGTGGTGAATTGTTTTTTTACTCCGTCACCACACGGTAAGATGAATAATCATCATCGTCATCATACTTGGCGTCGACGCAATATATACTCTTCAATAATACATATTGCAAAGCTTTGGCAATAGTTTCATGACCGACCGCTGGCCTGATGTCAATCTTTTGCAATGTATTTGTTGACCAAACGCTATTGGATTCTTGCGGGTGACCGGACCGGGGATTTAGTCCGGCACATGCGGAGAGGTTAGCCTCGCGACAGCGATCGGCGTCCCGGACGTAGATAGGAAAGAGTACTTCGTCGGGCTATTCTATCGGATCGACCACTGAAGCCAAGGAAATCTACACTGGTGGTCGGCCTAACGACGAAGGCGACGTGCTACATGGGTGGGTTACGGGGCCGCACGCTGCCCCTCTGTCGCCCCGGACAGAGCCGGGCGGCGGATCCGATGACCGTAACCCACCCCAAAAAAAAAAATGAGGGGAGAATTCATATACGTTCCACTGCTGGGCTCGAGCCTCCTTCACAATAGTAGGGAAACCTCACTGGTTAGACGGGTTGGTGCAGAGTTTTATTTCTTATTAGATTATCTTCTTACCTTTATGGATGGATGGATGGGTTACATGGATGTTATATCCCTTAATCTACTTTTACGATACCCAATAGCAAAATAGGGAGTTGTAAAATGTATACTTTGTTACCACATGGAGGAGCTATCCAAGAGTCGGTAGTATTTGTAGCCCTTACCACACAGCTTCCATAGATGCATAATATTGACATTGGTTTTTTCTTTTATCTAGGTGCAAGATGCATATGAAGAGGTGGAGGAACAGAGGGCTGTGGCTGCTCAATGGAAGAGAAAATTACAAAAGCTCACTAACGATATGGCTGATCTCCGGTCCTTGCTCGATGAACAGGTACGATAAAAGACTAAAAACTATATTATTTTTTATAGAATTCTAGCTAACTTTTTTAAAAATAACAGTACGTAGTGCGACTCTAGTTAACTGCGTTCCTATTTTTTGCGATATACAAAAAGGCGGTCGATAATCTTTCTTACAGCTAATCTTTTTTAAAGACTAAGACCAATCAGATATTAAAAATAAATATAAAATTCAGCAATTTTTTACTTAAAAAGTATGTTTAAAGACTTCTAGACAAAAATTATAACTGGCGAAAAATTCTAACTTTCTTCAATACTTTTATATCAATTCTAATACCTTTTACCTATTTGTACTTATTCAATTGATAATTTAGTTGAGATTCGAGGTTAGCCTAAATTTATAAGAATGGGACCATGCTCCGTAACACTTCTTTGTCTAATATATCCAGCAATCTGTTAACGTCCATGAACGGACATGGCCCTAGTATTCTAGCCCTACTCTAAAGCCCTATTCCTCACTGGTCAGATGTGTTAGAATCGAGTTTTATACAGAGATTACCGCATAAAAATGCCCTTTACAACTTATTATTACAAAATTAATGTCTCGAGGCAAAGCGACTGAAACCAAAGACAAGCGCGGGCATTTCTAGCTTCAGAATTCAGCTGGTTGTAAATATATCTGGAACATAGTTTCTTTTATTTATTTTAACATCATCATCATCATCGCAGCCCACATCAGTCCCACTGTTGGGCTCGAGCCTCCTCCATAATGGGAGGGCATTTGACCTACTATACCATGCTGGTCAGACATATTAGTATAAGCTTTTATTTCGAGTTTTCCCTCTCTTGCAGAGATTTTATGTGCATATTATATCCCATAGTCGTCTTATACGACATCCACGGGCAAGATAGGGAGTGGTGAATTGTATTCCTAATTCCTCCACGCATGGAAACTTTATTATTTTAACATTTTTAAAAGATACCTATTAAAATTGTTTTTTTCTTTTTCAGACATGCCGCAATAATTTACTCGAAAAACGGCAACGAAAATTCGACAGCGAATTGCAAGCGGCACAAGAGGAACTCAAACGTGAGAGGAGCGCCAAGGAACGCTTGTCCCGTGAACGCGATCAGGCCCACGCTGAAAAATACGCAATAGAACAGAGCCTCTCTGTAAGTATTAAACTTTACAACTCTTGGACGAGTACTTCAGAGGAACTTTTCACCATCATCTTATCTCAGCCCGTATAAGTCCCACTGTTGGGCTCGGGCCCCCTCCGCAATGGATGGGAAATGGACCTACCACATTGGTCAGACCTGTTGCTATAGGGTTTTATGTCGAGTTTTCCTTATGTTGTACCTATTTTTTTTGTTATTGCCAACGGTGGCAAGCGAGCAAGCAGCACACCTGATGGTAAGTGATACTGCCGCACATGAACCTTTGCAATACCAGGGGCACAGCCAGGCCGTTGCCTACCGTGAATAAAATACTCTTCTAGATATGTATAGAATATGTATAGATACTGCACAGATGGCGTAGTGGTTAAGATAGCGACTTACAACGCCAGTGTCGGGGGTTCGAATCCCACACGGGACAACACTTTGTGTGATCCACAACTTGTTGTTCTGAGTCTGGATGTAATTTGTGTCCGTTAATTATATGTTTGTAAAGTTCCCAGCAATACAAGGATTATTTCCTTAGTGCATGGTGTTAAAAATTAAATTAAAAAATTAAATTAAAAAAGTCTTAAAAATTAAATTAAAAAATTAATTATATTATCTGCATATTATATCCCTTTTTGAGAGGGGGTGGGGGTATAGTAAGGTCAATTTTGCTCCCTATTATGGAGGAGGCTCGAGGCCAACAGTGGGACGTATATGAGCTGAAACGATGATTATATCTCTTAGTCGTCTATTACATCTACGCATGATAGAAGTTCGTATAGGTAACTAACCTATGTTGTTTTCAGGAGGCCCAAAAAAACAAACCCTGATTTGATTTAAGCCATATTAAAAGTTTCGTATAAAAAAGTGAAAATTTGGTCTGCAATTGACAGAGAAATCGCGTAACAAATATACTAAAAAATATAAGTGATAACTGATTGCATCCGTATTTATTACTCAACAAAAAGATACTCTTGTTCAATTAATAATATTATCTTAGATTTCGGTCTTAATTATGCATTTATCAATTATATCTTTGGAGGACTGATACTGTGTCTATACAGATTGCCATTAATTTTTATGTATTTAGGTATTAATTCTAAGCGTGGTTGGGACAAAAGAGTTTTAAGTTTTCTGCAATTTTGCTTAATAAATTCTTAATACTAAGCTTAAAATTCCTTAAAACTTTTAAACGGCTATTACCTTTGTGTTGTAATAGAGTAAGAATACAATTCACAAACCACCCCCCCCCTCTCTGGTCTGTGAGCGTCGTAAAAGACGACTAAGGGATATAATAGGCATATAATATCTATGCAAGAGAAGGAAAACTCGTTTTAACACGTCTGACCAGCGTGATATAGTAAATCAAAATCCTCCCAATGCGGAAGAGGCTCGAGCCCAACAGCGGGCATATGAGCTGTGATGATGATGACTTTTACACCACTATGATTTTTTTTTTAAATAAAGACAAATGTTCGCACTAAGGAGTAATCCTTTGGAGTTGTTTGTGGGTACCATCAATGCAAATCAAGTTAGTCAGCTAGTAGGAGATAGAGGAAGCTAATGAGTGTTTATACGTTGTAGTCTTGATCCGAAACTACAGTCAATTTCTTTAGCTTACATTGCTTAGTGGCCATTCATTAATCACGTAAGGACAGTTTTAACTATTTCGTACAACGTCTACCCACATGTAAGAAAACTTAAGATAGGTATCTCGCTATCCATCTACTTCTACTATCTCTACTCCTCCCACTATCTATGCAAGATTTGTTATTTTTTAACATAAGTATAATATTTTGTTGCGATAAAATACCTAGTATGCTTATTCAGATCTAAAAAATTAGGTAATAATGATTTTTATCTACCCTCATTTCTAAGATAAGGTCAAGCAAATAATTTTAAATAAAAACTTAATCTACAAGATCACGATAATTGATATTAAAATTTGAAGGTCACAAAGTTTAACAGCAAGGGAGTCGAAAGATATAACAAAAGAGATAAGAAGTAAAAGAGGATTTAAATACCGAAAATGAATAATTTATTTTTAAATTATCATCTATCTCAGCATTGAAGAAACTTTATTTCAACCACTTGTGGCGGTTGCAAGTGCGTGTACTTTATATTTGCCCTTAACCTTGCAATCCTCACGTAATTAATGAATGAGCCCTTAGAATTAATTGCATATTTCGATTTTATAGGAAGCTCGTCTGGAACTGGAGCTGAAAGAAGAGCGATTGGCAGCGGCTACTCGAGAGTTGGAGGAGCGAGGTGGTGGCGGAGACGAGTTGACCGCACTCAGACGAAATAAGACAGAGTTGGAGCGGAGAGTCAGAGACCAAGAAGAAGAACTGGACGAGCTTGCTGGACAGATACAGGTATACCATCTCTATCTACAAAAAAACATCGATATATTTTATAGAGCTTGTTGGAAAAAATTATATATAAATATTGCCTTATATTCTAGCGACCATTAAAAATAATAATTATACTTGCCAGGATAGAATTGCTTTTGAAATGCTAGCAACGTAATAAATATTAAAATTATAAAATAATTAAAATAAATCAATTTTAGAAATTTAACTATTTTACCAGTGTTTCCGTGTGATTTTCAGTTATTAGAAAGCTCAAAACTACGCCTGGAGATGTTGTTGGAACAGCAGCGTAAAGAAGCTCGCCTGGAAGCGGCCGCCAGAGATGATGAAATGGAGGAGACCAGGGCCAACGCTGCTAAGAAGCTTAAGAGTGAGTATTAGTACTTAAGTACGTTATATCAGTTTATAAAACACCCTTCACATCATATCACACTATCACATCACACTGTCACACCAAATCACACTATCACATCACACTGTCACACCAAATCACACTATCACATCACACTATCACACCAAATCACACTATCACATCACAATATCATATCACACTATCACATCACACTATCACATCACATCACACCAAATCACACTATCACATCACACTATCATATCACACTATCATATCACACTATCACATCACACTATCACATCACACTATCACATCACATCACATCACTATCACACCAAATCACACCATCACATCACATCACACTATCACACCAAATCACACTATCACATCACACTATCATATCACACTATCATATTACACTATCACATCACACTATCACATCACACTATCATATCACACTATCACACCAAATCACACCATCACACTAAATCACACTATCACTCACACTATCACATCACATCACACTAATATTAAAAAGGCGAAACTTTGTGAGTGTGTGTGTATATTTCTTATCTTTTTACGCTCTAACTTGCTGGACTAAGTTGGATAAAATTTGGCATGGAGGTAGCCTAAAAAATAGGGTAATTATTATCCCCGTAATGCGTTCCTTTGAAGTAATATATTTTAAGTTTGAAAAAATTTATTATTTACGCGGGCAAGCATTATTTAGAGTCGGGCCATCTCCATGGACGTTTGTCCAGTCGGGTCGACCACTGAAGTCAAGGAACTCTGCACCGATGGTTGACCCAACAGCGAAGGCGACGTGCTATACGGGTGTGTGCTTATGCCCCTCTGTCGCCCTGGACGGAGTGGAGCGAGGAGTGCGCCGACCGTAACCCACCCCCAAAAAAAATGGACGTTTGTCCAACAATTATATTCCTAAAGGGCGTTGATGTCAGGTAGGCCGTTTGGTCATAGAACTATTGCCAAAAGTTTTTCAATGCATAGGATGGAAGTAGAATACATATTGAACGACCCTAATAAAAATACCATGTCGTGTCATACGGCACCCCCAAGAAGGCAAATGTTACATAGTAACAATGTCTCGATTCGACATAACTGACAAAGAAGAACGTTATTAAAACCACTATGTCGTAACTTTTTGAATTATCTATTTTAAATTTAGTTTTTTAATTAGTACTAGACATAGTTAAGCTTTCTATATGTATTATTATTATAAATGTGCTGTCAATAATTTCTCTCACTATTTCTAGTGCTGGAAAGTCAATTGGAAAGCGAGCATTCTGAACGAAGTCTCCTACTCCGAGAACGCCATGAATTAGAACGGCGGTTGGCAGCTTTAGAAGAGACGGCACGAGCTGAAAACCATGAACAAGGACAGCTGGTGCAGAGACTGAAAAGGTATTATCCTCTTAAATATTACTAACATTAATAGTGATAGTCTAGCGGCCTAATAAACTGCATATATCTCTGTTTCTAAAAACCACATGGTAATATTATTTGCCCAAAATAAGCTGTAGAACTGTTCATCTGTTTGTACATCTTTTTTTGTTGCTAAAGGTGGCAAACGAACAAACAGTACACCTGTTGGTAAGTGGTGCTGCATCAGGGACCTTTGTTAGGCCTCTGCCTACTGTGAAGAAATTTAAGGGACTGTGAATGCGTGCAATAAGGTTCGATGATACTAAAGGCATCACCAAAACCCACCACATACAAACATCCTCAGAAAGTAGGGCTTCGGACTCTCTTGCTCACAGTACGAAGCAGAGTAACAGATCGCTACTATTCACACGTAGATTTTCTCCGAGAGTGTGATAACCCGGATGGACTGCCCCGCGGATGTAGACCAGGGATGTTATGGAGCTCCCTAACCGTAACCGAAACTATCGGATATCCGAAATAAATATATATCCTTAACTATAACCGTAACCGATTCAAAAGTTTCGGATAACTTCGAATAAGGGTGGAGTCTAAATAAAACATGTTTTGACAGGTTTGTCTCTCTCAGGAATCTTGTAGTAGGGACACTCGATATTAGAAAAACATCGATGTTTATTTACCTATATCAACATCGAATCCAAAGCATCGATGTACGATATATATCGATTGCAAAACATCGATGTACCTTTTAAAAACATCGATATTTTATATATAATATCCGTAACCGAAACTATCCGAAACTAACGGATAATCCGAAATAATTACATATCCATAACCGTTACGGTTACGTAACCGATATAATTATATTCCTATATCCGTATCCGGAACCGAAATATCATATCCATAACATCCCTGATGTAGACAGACAACTGGCAACAGTATGGTCCTACCACATGAACAGCGATAGTCTAGATACCTAATAAATTACAGATATCTTGGCTTCTAAAAGCTTGGTAGGATGAGGCTATTTGCCCGTAAGAAGCTGTAGAACTATTCATCTGTTTGTATAACTGTCCTTCTTTCTATACGTCTGTCTGTTAGCGTCTTTATCTTTCTTTTTACTCTTCTAGAGCCTGTTAATAGTCTGCTGTCCAGCCACT
Organism: Lymantria dispar; assembly: GCA_032191425.1. NCBI lineage: Eukaryota > Metazoa > Arthropoda > Insecta > Lepidoptera > Erebidae > Lymantria > Lymantria dispar. The sequence goes on along the minus strand of CM063460.1, from coordinate 7,680,490 downwards.
AATTAGGACTGCATTATTGATCCGTCTTATGAAAGGAAAACTGTTTTTGTACTGACACCTTAAAAATACTGGGTTAAATATAATAGTTACTCGCTGATAATATAGCTTTCCGTAGATGAAAGAATTTTTAAAATCGGGTTGGTGGTTACAGCGTAACAAACAAACAAATAAACACATATTCGTATTATGGATGGTGATTTGAAACAGCTGCTTTTCGGCACTTCTATACTACATTATTTCCTGTATAGATCAAACAGGTTTAAATCAAAAATACTTTGCGCGTCAGTAATATGTTACTTGTCTATAACAATATTCTTATGAATTTTATTTACCATTCATGGCGGCGTACGATCCCATAATCCTTCCCCCTCATCATTGGGCCGGCCACTAGTACTGAATCCTTAACATCTGCGGCCAGCCTGGCTAATATTTAAACTCTAGATCTTAGAATAATAACGTATAGAAGGATAGTGTCAATACTTCGAACGTTCGAAACATGAATCTAAAAATACTAATGGCGCGCAAACTATTATACACATACATACGTACACCACTATACAAATTATGAAATCAAATTTTGTTTTTATTAACATAAATCGTCGAAATGCTTTTAAAAGTAATGTTAAAAACCTTCTTAAGTTTTTCAAATGTGTTAGACACCATTTAAATGCACAAACCGTAATAATTACCTATTTATTTTTTAAGAGTTGCGTACGTACGTGCAGTACAGTGACTTGTACATTACGGAACGGTTCCGGCGTAAGCTCCATTAGGCTCCAATTGAAATGCTTCACTTTTTGTGCGCGAACTTACCTTCTATACGTTATTATTCTAAGCTCTAGATATTATTCGACCATAAAATAATATCTGCATTGTTATAAATTCCTTTTTTGATGTGAAACATCTATAGGCGAGGGTGATCCCGATTTTGATGTGAAACATCTATAGGCGAGGGTGATCCCGATTGTCGCGTGGCGCTAACGCCACGCCTCGCCTCGGGACACCATTTTAATTAACTACAAATAAAAATTCGGATACATATGTGTACATTTTTGTAACGAAACCATAGTGCGATTTAAAATTTGTACAACACTATCTAGTGCGCTTAAAGTAAATTGTTACCTATAATGAAAATAAATGTTTATTGAATAAAAATCATCATTTTCTTGGAAAAATAATCGTAATATTATTTTATTAATCTGCTATTTTAGTTCCCGTCGTAATCTGTTCTTTTATGCATATATACTTCTATAAAATAATGTATGTTCTATAAAATAATGTATAATTCTCTAACTTTCCAACATAAGTATACCATACCTACTTACAGTACTTTCATGTACGAAAACTGGACAATCGCTTTTTATATGTGTTTTATTAGTTTCAGATGTATATTTATTTGTTTGTGTTACAGACTCCTAGGAATTGGATCTTGACTCACTTTCAACAGTCAGATTTCATTTAAAATTTGTTAATTTAACAAGGACCAATGACGATAAAATAATTTAAATAGCCTGTCTCATTATCATCATCATCATTACAGGATTAGAGATTTCTTTATAAAATATATTTTGTAGCTGAGATTTAGTCTTAGCTCGATAGATGTCGTTATTTCTGTTAGCTAGATCATACTTTCTTAAGCGATCCTTTTGATTTGAACTACGTAGAAGTGTGTGAGGGAGACGTAGCGACGCTATGTTAGGTCGTAAGCGACTGAGCGGTGAACTAATTTCATTTCTTTGTAATATTTTAAATAATAGTAGAAATCGTATTATTTTATTCAATACTTTACATATTAGTTCCTGTCGTAATCTATTTTCTACAAGTATATATGAATAAATCATATATACTTGTAGAAAATAATTTCGAAGTTTCACATCTGCCAGGCGTCCTGAGCGACGGCTTGCTTTTTTTTTTACTTACTCTGTATTATTTTCAGGGACCTGAAGAGATATCGCGCTCTTCTGCGTGACGCTCAGACTATGTTGGAACAAAAAGAAAAGGAAGGCGGCGGTAAAGCGCAGATTAGACAGTTAAAGAACCAGGTATGTCGTTACAGTTACTGCCCAATATAGGGCACGAGACTTCTCCACCATGGTTCTAAGTTTGAGTTCCAAGTTAACCCGGTTGATATAGATTTTTGTTTCGGAGTTAGCTTGTCTTACAGTGATATTATCTCCTTACGTCCCTTATTTTTATTTAAGATAGCACTCAGCACTAATATAATCATTTTAAGTCGGACGACCTTACAAACATGTAATTAACGGCAAATGAATATTTTCCCGTTTCGTTTTTGGTTGTGCGTATAGCTGTTGGTCGCAGATGACCTTGACAGCTTAGCCCGGACTATGGGTGAGCGCTGATGGCTCTCAACCCGGCCCTGTAATTAACAGAAACAAATTATTTATACCCAGATTCGTAATAACAATTTGTGAATTGCATAAAGTGTGTAATTATTACGAGGTGAATGACGAATCAACCTGTATTCAAAATTTGCCAAATAACGTAATGTCAAGGACTTTAGAGTAATCATCATTATCACTACAGCTCATATACATTCCACTGTTAGGCTTGAGCTTCTTCCACAGTGGGAGAGCAATTGACCTATTATATCACGCTGGTCAGGCGTGTTTTTTTTTCTTTTTTTTTCGAGTTTTCCTTCTCTTGCATAGATGTTATGCATATCATATCCCTTAGCCATCTTGACACCCACGGGCAAGAAAGGGGGTGGTTAACTGTATTTTACCACATTGTCTGTGATGATGATGAACCATCTAAAATATGTTTAATCTATCGCGTTGTTTGTTGCAGGTGGAGGACTTGGAGCTGGCAGTGCGCGCAGCGACCAAAGCGCGACAATCAGCAGAGGCTGAAGCGGCTGAATGCAGCGCTGCGCTGGAAGAAGCAGCACGCGCACGCAATGACGCTCACGAGCGTGCGCTCACTGCCACACGTGATGCGGCCGCTGCACGAGCACAGCTCGACGACGCTGAAGAAGAAGCCGCTGAGGTACTAAAACACTTCACTTTCTTTCTTCCACTTTTTGTAATGGCAATCAGCTACTGATATGAGATCATTGCTGCCAGTGTCGAGTTACAATTTTCTTCACAAGCTATCGATTTCTTCAGGTCTTTATTTTCATTATGTTAGTACGTCAAATATTCGTTTACAGCAGTGCGATGGCCACACTTTAAATGTATCTTCTTGGAATTTTGGTGGTAAAGAGAAAAGGTGAATTTTAATATGTCGATACTCCGCCAAATATCCGCATATAAAATAAACGATATTTATTACAGTTGCTGAAGAAATACAGGTCGTGCACATCGGCCCTTTGCGCTGCACAGAGCGAGGCGCGCGAGGCTTGCGCACGCGCAGATACTGCAGCGGAAGAGGCACGCACCGCCAGGGATAAGCTCGCCGAGATCAGCGCGAAACTAGCCAGCGCTGAAGCCGGCCATTCACATGGACACGCCGAGGCTGAACGCCGCCTCGAGCTCAGGAACAAGGTATGTCTTTAAACTAATAGTAGACTATTCTTGCCGAGTGGTGATGGAGTAAGAACATTTTTTTTATTGCCAATGGTAGCAAACGAGCAAGCAGCACACGTGATGGTACCTCTGCTCCGCTGGTCGGCCCAACAACGAGGTGACGTGGGTACGGGTGGGTTATGACGCCGTCCTTTCATCGCCCCAGATGGACTGGACCACGCGGGCGCTTGCCATAGCCTATCCATAAAAAAAAATTAAAAAAAAGCACACGTGATGGTAAGTTATATTGCCCCATATGGACCTTTGCAATACCAGGGGCACAGCCAGGCCGTTGTCTACCGTGATAAAATACTCTTCTTAAACCTCGTTTAAAGAAGGACATGTCATCGCGCTCGGAAAACACAGCAGCAGATAGTTCATTTCAGAGCCTGCACGTACGTGGAAAAAATGACCGCTGGAACGTACAGTTTAAAGACCATAACGTTTCGAGATTGATACGTGATACGTTGATAAAACGGTGGCAATGGTACCAAGTCAAACAGTTCCTGAGGACTCTCCTTGAAAGAGTCGGTGGAGTATACAGAGAGATTCAAAGTCTCTCCGCCGCTCCAGGGACTCTAATCTGTCCGTAAGCATGAATGAATACTACTCACCACCCTATATCTTGCCCGTGGGTGACGTAAAAGACGACTAAGGGATATGATAAGCATATAACATTTATGCAAGAGAAAGAAAACTCGAAAGAAAACTCTATACCAACACGTTTGACTAGCGTGGCATAGTAGGTCAATTTCATTCCAATTATAGAGTAGACTCGAGCCCAGCAGTGGGATGTATATGAGCTAAGATGATGAAATTTGTGAGGGTATTAATTTAATTACCACTGACGACAAGTCACCCTGCTCCGGTGGTCGGTCCAACGACGAAGGCGACGTGTCACGGGTGGGTTACGGTTGTGCGTGCTTACGCCCCTCTATCGCCCCGGATGGAGTGGTGCGAGGAGCGCGCTGACCGCAATCCACTCAAAAAAAGGGTATTAATTTAATTAATATAAATTTGTTACTGCGCTTCGTTCAGAGAGTGAGATATTCGCAGCCGACCTTTCCTAGGCAACCGGCCGATGCAAAAATAATTATATGAATTTAATGTTGCGCAAACGGCGTAGTGGTTAAGATACCGACATACCGTGACAATGTCGCCGGTTCGAATCCTAGGGCAATTCTGAGTCTGGATGTAATTTGTGTCCGTTGACTATATGTTTGTAAAATCCCCCGCAATACAAGGATTATTTCCTTAGCCCGGGGTTGAAGAAAAATTACAAAAAAGAAAATATAAAATTTTATAATATTTTATAAAACCTTATCATAAGGGAGAAATACATTTCACCGCCGCCTATCTAGCCCGAAGGTGTCGTATAAGACAACTCGATGGATATAGCATATGCAAGAAATGCTAAATTCGAAATGATTCTCCTGACCAGCGTGGTCTAAGAAGACAATTTTCCCTTCTATAATAGAGAAGGCTCCAGGCTCAGTGGGACGTATATGAGCTAAGATATGATGATGATATTTATTTTCAGGAGTTGGAATCAAGCTTGGAGCTAGAAGCTACAGCAAGGGCTCGTTTGGAGGGTCAGCTTTCCCGCCTCCGGGAGGCACATGAACAGCTCGCTTCTGAGCTATCTGCTGCGCGCGCCAGAGAACAGCACACCGCCGATGAAGTACGCAAGTTCACCAGACAAATGCGGTAAGTGCTTGACAAGTATTACATCTCTGTATCTAATAGTGGACTTCGAAGGGTTGATGGAAAATTATAACTCTATATTGCCAACAATAGGCTCGTATTAGAGACTGAATATCTGGTTGAACGAGCTTCGCTCGGAATATTTTTGTCGAATTTGTTTAGATATATATTAATAAAAAATTAATAATGAAAAATATATAAAAAATTACAAAAAGAGAATAATAATAACACCGAGATTCGAACCGACGCTGTTTGAATGCCAAAAAACCAAAATTAGAACCGGTCAACTTCCCAACTGAGCTATCGTAACTCATGACGTTGACAACGAAATTTGAAATCATATTCTTTTAAAATTTAATTTCATTGTATTGTTTTGATAAAAACACGGACAAAACGATTTTTTGGACCCGAAACCGCCAGTATGCCAAGTTTCAACGAAATCGTTATCAATACAAAAACCCATTTCCTCTGGTAGCTCGTTTTTATAGCTTTTAATGGAAAACATCTCCGTGTGGTGATGGATTAAGAATACAATTCACTACCCGTCACTACTAATCTTGCCCGTGGGTGTCGTAAAAGCGGACTCTTAGTTATATATATATTTATACTCGGTTATATGCAGTGGCGGTTGTACCTTAAGTGCGCTCGTGCGCTGAACCACCAAATCAAAAGATTTAAAAATTATAAAATGTTACTTCATCTTTATTTTTAAATTACCATATTAATATTTATTCTTTGAACATACAAAAACATATAACATTTCAAATTATGACGAAACAATTTAAGCGCTTTACTAAATTATTAAAACTTATTTTCCCTGTAAAAAAAAATCTCGTGCGCTTAGGCAAGCGCACGGGACTGCCAATACAACTTGTATTAGATATGAGTTAAAACACCTGGCGTGTGAGATAGAAGATAGTTCATAGAAATATACTGAAAAATGAGTCTGTTGCCGTACGGGCGAACCGAACATTGCCGAGAGAACTCGACTTTCGACGAAATTCGCTGATGACGTCTCGTTAAGTACAGTAAGTAGGTATAGTTTCGATGTATCTGTGACGCGTTAAATATGGTTTGTTTACATTAATTGTTTTTTTTTTTTTTTTTTTTTTGTCTTAGTTCTATTTTATACTGCCTATACAGTATGTGGTGTGAGTGAAAATGAGCATAAATATAAACTATATTAAAGACAATAACAAAACTTTTTAAAATAAAGTTGATATAAATTGGCGGGACCGCCAAGTCTCATAAATATTTTTTGTGGTGTGAAAAACAAAAAAAAAATTTTCTTCGCAATGTACACCTACTAAATGCGTTCAAAAATAATAAAAAAAAATATAATTTTTACGTAAATTGTTCTTCCATTACAATTTCTGATCTTAATACTCAGTGAGCAAGTAAAGCTCACCACCACTTTGATGACCCACCAGCCGCCACTGGTTATATGTATATTTATATCCCTTATTCAATTCCCCTTCCATTGTGGAAGAGGCTCGAGCTCAACAGAGTCATGTATATGAGCGCTGATGATTATAAAGTGAAAACAGCATATCATATTCACTCCTGTGTTGCCCGTGGGTATCACAAAAATCGATTAAGGGATATGTATATGAGAAGAAAAACTCGAGATAAAACCCTATATCGATATATCCGTCGTGTTATAGTCGATCACTTTCTCTCCTATTACGGAGGAGGTTCGAGCCCAGCGACTTAAATGAGCTGTGATGATGATGATTAATGATTAATACAACAGGCGAATTTGTAAGCATCTATCCACTGCCACACGGCATATAAAAAATCTTATGCTTTTGTTACCTGCAGGGAGCTGAAAGAAGAGAACTCAGGATTACTTAGTAAGCTGAATGAGGCTGGTCGGGCTAGAACTGCGGCTGAAGCGGCCGCAGCCGCGGCCAGCGCCGATGCGGCAGCCGCCAGAGACGAGGCCAGACTCGCTGTGAGACGGGCGGCCGCACTCCAAGAAGCTATCGCTGGAGATCTTTCCAGCCCAGGAGACTCCAGGGATACTGACAGGTCAATACATACTAAATACTCTTTGTTAGATAACTTTAAGAAACACAGGTCTACAACCAATGTGAGTTACCAGTGATGATTTACGGGCACGGAAACGTGGATCCTAAATGTAGGCCTCATAATCAAAGTTGCTCAGTGTGCTATGGAGCGGGCTATGCTCGGGATTTCTCTGCGAGATAGAATCCAAAAAAAAAAACCCGTAGAAGAACGGATGTAACCGACATAGCATGCTGGAGTGACAAATGGCGGCCCACATCGCCCCGGGAACCGACAACCTCTGGGGGAGGAAAGATTCTTGAGTGGTTACCACGTATCGAACGACACGGTCTAAGATGAACTAGGTAGTCCGAAGACTTGGTGAAAGTTGCTAGACGTTGTTTGGCCATACTTCGTGGTGAACACAGAGGGAGGCTTACGTCCAGCTATAGAGGACGATAATCTGAATGATGGTGATGATGATTGTGAGATAATTATAGATAACCGATATGTGGGCAAGAAATGCTTAACTTTTCAGATGTAAAAGATTGATATTTAATTTTTTAACCGACTGCAGAAAAGTAGATTTGCAGATGTTTATATTTCTTCTTATATATATTTGGACATACATCGTCATATATTTTGATTTCTGGGACGTGGTTGCCGCCTTCTGCGAGACAGTCATTTCGCGGAAGGAGGCGGTGGATTGTGCGCGTGAGGAAAGTCTCTGCGACGACATGGCCCGCCACCGGCGACTCGGGCGGTGCAGACACGAGTACCTGCGCCTGATGCCGCCTTAGCTGAGGCCGCGGGTGACCGGACCGGGGATTTTAGTCCGTCACCCGCAGAGAGGATGACCGCGCGACGGCGACCGACGCGCGACGTCCCGGGAGAGGAGAGGTTACCCCTTCAGGGTATTCCGTCGGGCCAACCACTAAGGACAAGGAACTCGGCACCGGTGTTCGGCCCAATGACGAAGACGACATGCTACGGGTGGGTTGTGGGGCCGCGCGCCGCCCCTCTGTCGCCCCAGATGGAGCCGGGCGGCGGGTGCGCTGACTATAGCCACACCCCCGCACTGCACCCACAAAAAAAAAATATTTTGATTTATAATTTCTTTTTTAACCCTTTACGCCGATAGCATTCCATTTTAATTTCTTATATATATCTGATGAAATCATTATAACATTTGGCACGCCTGCTGATAAGTGGTACTGTCGCTCATGGACCTTTGTTAGGCCGCTACCTACCGTGAAGGAAGTTAAGGGAGTGTGAATGCGTGCAATGAGATTCGCTGATACTAAAAGCATCAAAACCCACTACATGGAAACACCCATAGAAAGTTGGGTTTATTTATTTCTATAATCTGAATTAATTTGTGCGATTTACAAAATAAAAAAATATTTTTATTTCTTCTTTTCACACCTAGAACGATCCTAAACAATGAACATAATTATATTTTAAAATGCTTCTAATTTTTTTTATATATTTGAATATAGCGACAACGACAGCTACAGCTCGGACGAATCGATCGGCACATTCTTAGCGAACCACAAGCTGAGCCCTTCAGCGCCTTCACGAAATAGCGTACATCTTGATACACAAAAGTAAGACTATTTTTATTATATTTAGAGCAAGTCCTAAGTAAATTTAAATGTATACTGATTTTTAATATTTATGCGAAAATTACACATTCATAGACATATGCAAAACTTGCCGATCGTAAAGCCCCGAGTCTGAATCGAGGGTTAAACAAGAAAAGTTGTTGGAGCTTTCAGCAGACTTCCTAGATTTTAGAACACTTCCTTGGGCAATTCAGTAACAACCTAATATGATAGATTTCTCAAAGGAAAAAAAAACAGTTATGGAAGTATTGTATTATATATGCTAGGAGAGGTCGAAAGGTTCTATGGACAGTTATACAAATCATCCCGAAATCCCGTTGTCGGCTTGGTCCAAGATCCCAGATCCAAGCTAACTCGGCACTATACCGAAGAAATCCCGGACATTAGCTTGTACGAGATCAGAATGGCTCTCAAACAACTACGTAACGGTAAGGCACCGGGAGATGACGGAATTACGGCAGAGCTTCTGAAGGCGGGCGGCAAGCCAGTCTTAATAGCCCTTCAAAAGCTATTTAATTCCGTTATCCTCGGGGGCGACGTTCCAGAGTCGTGGACCAGGAGTGTGGTGGTGCTGTTCTTCAAGAAGGGTGACAAAGCTCTTCTAAAGAACTACAGACCCATCTCACTCCTGAGCCATGTTTATAAGTTGTTCTCGAGGGTCATTACCAATCGACTCTCGCGCAAGCTCGATGACTTCCAGCCGCCCGAACAAGCCGGCTTCCGAAAAGGCTATAGCACCATAGACCATATCCTCACGCTTCGGCAGATTATACAAAAGACCGAGGAGTATAATCGGCCCCTGTGCTTAGAGTTTGTGGACTATGAGAAAGCCTTTGATTCGGTCGAAACTTGGGCGGTGCTGCAGTCCCTTCAGCGGTGCCAAATCGACTATCGCTATATCGAAGTGCTGAAGTGTTTGTATAGGAACGCCACAATGTCAGTCCGTGTCCGGGATAAGAGTACGAAACCGATCCAGTTGCAGAAAGGCGTGAGACAGGGAGATGTCATCTCTCCGAAACTGTTCACCACTGCACTGGAAGATGTCTTCAAGCTCTTAGACTGGACTGGACTCGGCATCAACATTAACGGCGAATACATCACTCACCTTCGATTTGCGGACGATATAGTCGTTATGGCAGATCCATGGAGGACCTTGGCACAATGCTCAATGATCTCAGCAGGGTATCCCAACTAGTGGGTTTATAAATGAACATGGATAAGACGAAAGTCATGTCAAATACCCATGTCATTCCTGTACCGGTCCTAGTTGGCAATGCGATTCTTGAAGTTGTCGATCACTATGTTTACCTAGGACAAACAGTCCAGTTAGGTAGATCCAATTTCAAGAAAGAGATCAGCCGACGAATCCAACTCGGTTGGGCAGCGTTTGGGCAACTTAAGAGGATCTTTTCGTCCAACATACCTCAGTGTCTGAAAACACAGGTCTTTTACCAGTGTGTGTTACCAGTGATGACTTACGGCACGGAAACGTGGTCCCTAAATGTAGGCCTCATATCAAGGCTGAAAGTCGCTCAGCGTGCTATGGAGCGGGCTATGCTCGGGATTTCTCTGCGAGATAGAATCCGGAATACGGAAATCTGCAGAAGAACGGGTGTAACCGACATAGCACGAAGAATTAGCACGCTGAAGTGGCAATGGGCAGGCCACATCGCTCGACGAACCGACAACCGCTGGGGAAGAAAGGTTCTCGAGTGGCGACCACGTATCGGACGACGCAGTGTAGGACGCCCCCCACTAGGTGGACCGATGACCTAGTGAAAGTAGCTGGGCGTCGTTGGATGCAGGCGGCACAGGACCGCTCATTGTGGCGCAACATGAGGGAGGCCTACGTCCAGCAGTGAACGGCGATAGGCTGAAATGATGAAAATGATGATGCTAGGAGAATTGTCAGTGATAATTTCATAGGAAAATTATAGTACCGACTACGATCACCTTCCCACCTGCTAAATGTTGTATTTGCCCATTTTCGACTTCGATAAGCTAATGTGGTGGATGGAAGGATTATACGTTTATTTTCCTTTCTGGCATAGAGGCAAATGCTTCTAAAAATATACTAATCTTTTTATATTTATTCTAGATCTCACACGCCTGAAGGCCGCCAGAGTCGGTCTAGCATCGGATCCAGTAAGCAGATGAGTCCCACTAAAGAATCATACGCATAACAACAGCCCGTCGGCGCGGGGCTATTGACACGCGCTCTGCCCGCGCTCTGCGCCGTATTTTGCAGCAGGCAGCCAATCAACCCGCACCTTGTTCTCGACTAAACGTCAAAATCAAAATGACAGCTCTCAATTTCGAAATGACAGCTGTCAAAAAGTGGCGGGCATATGTTGCACGTGAGATAACGGACTCCAATGCTTGTTTATTATTAATATCACACTTTAGTATTTACATACAACTGATACCAGCGAGAAATATTACGTAGTTATTGACGCTTGGAATTAACTGTAACGATGGCTCCTAAAATTAGACTGCTCAATGATATAATAATATTACACTTTTGACGTTATATACCAAATCGATTTTACATTTGAATCACATTTATAATAGAAGCTTTTGATATGAAATTATTGACGCAATATTATATGGATTAATTGATAACGAAGTTCAGATAATTCGTTATATTACCAGATGGCGCCGGTGTGCTGGGTAGTGTTGCCACATTCTTATTTAAAAAGTAAATGCATTCCAGATTTAAAAAAAATAATATATCACTTGAAACAGCTTCTGATTACCGCATCGGCGTCATTATAGACGTGGACTTATTTATTTAGTATAGAAATCTTTGTAGGAAATTAATTAATAGTCGGTTAGTAACGCTTGACGACCGACCAGCCAGTCAGTATTTAGATGGCCTAGTGGCATGTAACTTACAAAATAATATTAGGTTCTTTGTTATTTAGTTAGCTAACTTGTGTAAATAACTAGATTGCATATACAATTTTTTATTATTTAATTTATAATAATCGTGTGATCAGACTGTTAAACTATGATTTATTTGTTACAAATGAGTTGTTGCTTTATAGTAGACATGAAACATATCTTTTAAGTGAATAGAATCTTTTATAACCCTCCAACATTACGACTGGTTTGTTTTTATCGTAATTTTAATATATCCCTAGCTCATTATTAATTAAAATATGTAATCAATTAAATGTATTGTGATCGTGTATTCCCATTATTCAATCTATTTATAAATTATTATATCTATGTGTCTGTAACCATTTTATATAAAAATTGTCTATAATATGTGTACTGTATAATAATGTGATGGAAATATATTGCATTCAATACTGGTTGTAAAATGAAATTATTTAATAAAGTATCTAAAAATGATGTAGTGTATTTTTTTTCTGTTGGTGTGAGTTAATATATTCTAATACAATGACAATGATGTGAATATGGCGGTGATTATTATTTTTTGGGTGGGCTATAGGGATGATCGACGAACATCGATGGTCGATGATCATCGATGTTGAAAGGTAAAACATCGATGCTTTAACATCGATGTTGCTATAGGCAAAACATCGTAACATCGATGTTGAAAGGAAAACATCGATATAAAAAAAAGCTCATCAAAATTTGCCTGGTAGATTTTACTTCATCGTCGTAACATCGATGTCAAAAACATTCGACAGATTACCTAGAAAAAAAATACTCATCAAAATTTTCCACGAGAATTTTATATCGTAACATCGATGTTTTTCTAACATCGATCATCCCTAGTGGGCTATTGTCATCACACCCACTGCCCCACTTCGTCCGGGGCGGCTAAGGGGCGGCTCGGCCCCATAATCTACCGTAGCTCGTCGCCTTCGTCGTTGCGCCGACCACCAGTACCGAGTTTCTTGTCCTCAGTGGTCGGCCCGACGGAATACTCTGTGCGGTACCCTCTCCTCTCCTAATATGGTGGCGGTAAGAGTACAACACGTTGCTACTCTTTATTGGGAGTAGTCATAAGTGCCGGCTGATGAATCATCAGAATAATGATCCCCGCCATGCTAATATTTTTGTCTATTCTGTTTATAACCTTTTCAGGATTCCATACCCAAATGGTAAAGACGGGACCCTATATAGCAGATACTAGACCCTACTAGCAGACCCGGCCACGCGTTGCTGTGGCCAATGTTTTTGTTATAATACATTTTATTAAACTATTTAAGTGGAACTGTAGGAGAACATCTATCATGGAGGTCGTCATATTTTTTTACAAATGGCATCTTTAAAATCGTATATGACACGTTTGTAGGTTTGACATAGCAGCGCCATCTATTAATTAATTACTCAATCCAGTCAACAGATATCGCCATCTGTTAAAATCGTTTGGAGTTAACAGATAATTGTGAATGTCAAATAATAGACAAATAATTTGCAATAAAATAATATTGCGACTATAAATTAAGATGTAAGCTATCCTATCTTTCAAGTTGGATCAAACTGCACACGGTGTGCAAATTTGATTAAAATCGGTTAAATAGTTTAAGAGTCCATCGCGGGCAAACAACGTGACACGTAATTTATATATATTAAGATATTATAATATACCTACTTCGCTGTCTGTCCGTCCGTCTGTCTCTCACCAGGCTGTATCTGTAACCGCGATAGCTAGACAGCAGAAATTTTTACAAATTACGTACCTATTCCTGTTGCCGCTACAACAACAAATACTAAAAACAAAATAAATATTTAAGGGGGCTCCCATACAATAAACGCGATTGTTATAGATAATGGCACGAAACCCTACGTGCACGACTCCGACACGCACTTAGCAATTGATTTTCTGTGGCCACATATACACACACACACACATACAATATATATATATATATATACTAGCAACCCGCCCTCGCTTCGCTTCGGTTATAGGTTATAGGTTATAGTCGTTTTACCCGCGTAGTTCCCGTTCCCGTGGGAATACCGGGATAAAATATAGCCTAGTTTACGCCCTGATATTATAGTTTTACATTGGTGAAAGAATTTTTGAAATCGGTCCAGACGTTTTGAAGATTACCCGGAACAAACAGACAGACAGACAGACAAAAAAATTTTAATTGCTATTTTAGGCATAGGTGTCGTGCAAATAACCGTGTGAGCATGAAAAAAAGCCTATTATTTTGACATTACAAACAGACACTCCAATTTTATTTATTGGTATAGAAAAGAGAAAGTGTGCAGTGTGTGGTATGTTCCGTATAGGCTCCGAAACGGCTGGACCGATTTCAATGAAACTTTCAGGGAATCGCCAGAATGACCTGGCCAGTAATCCTGTAAAGTTTGGTGATGATCGGAGCACTCCTCTTTTCTCTTCTTCTTTTGTTCTTCTTTAGAGTTAAATATTTAATTATGTAAGTTTATTGTTTAAATAAAATAAAGCAAAATCTAGCCCGGCGAAGCGAGCTGGGTACACTAGTATATCCATACAAATTAATAAAACGAAAATGTCTGTTTTTAATGTCAACAAAGTAGGTATTTTTATGCTAACACGGTTATTTGCACGATACCTATGTATATACCTAAACCAGTTTATTTTATTTTGTCTATCTGTCTATTTGTTTCTGGTAATCTTCAAAACGCCTGGATTAATACTGATAATATTTTACTACCAGGTAGAACTGTCTACATAAGAAATAACTCGCGCTATATTTCCATTTTTTGATTTGATTTGATGATTTGATTCCAGTATTTTTACGGAAAAAGGAACTATGCGGGTGAAGCCGCGGGAACTTGTTAGCAATAAATCTCGCACATCCTTACTAATATTATAAATGCGAAAGTATGTTTATTTGATTGTTTGTTTGTTTGTTACGCTTTCACGCTTGAACCACTGAACCGATTTCAAAAATTCTTTCACCAATTGTTACGTTATCGTAAAATTTAAGAGGGTATATCTGGATCGGCAGCCTGAAAGCGCCGAGCGCAGCCCTCACTTGAGCCTGAAGCTCGCACACGCTACTCGAGCGCGACTGTAATTAATATTAAGATAATAAATGTATATCGTTAACACTTATATATATCGTTACCTACCAACCTTCGCTGAACTTGTAGTAAATATACCTAATAATCTATATGGACATTATAAAGTTTAAAGTGAATTATCATAACCCCGTATTGGGTAAGTTGTTGTGCTTTTATTGATTATTAGAAGTAGAACCAACGTGCATAATATTGGATTGTATTGTACTAGTGCAATTTAAATTCGCCTAACGACATATTTAGTGCTTTATTAATGCTTGACGTCGTTATTTAGCCATATATCAGGTACATGTATATCACATAGAATTAACCACATCACATTTCATTGGTATGTTAATTATTTAATTTAAATATAGTTAACAGTTAATTTTATTGTAAGTCCTTCCGCTTAGTATTATATTAATAATACCGTGACTGCCTCGCCTAGATCACTGTAACCGATCCAGTCCCTTCTGCTAGCGTTATCCGTTCGCCGCAGTCACGGTACCCTTAAGGATGGCTACTTATTGTCCACCCTACCTACGTGATTCCAGGGTCCAAGACCACCGCCTTCGGATACCGGTCGTAGCTGCAGCCGAGTTACCCAGACCCCGTGAAGTGAACCAAGTAGGGATTATTGGATAACACCTATCAGGGGCGTGCTGAGTTCGGTTAGATGTTAGACCTGGAATACGCTCAAGGGTGACGTACCCACCTCCCGAGGCTTCTTAATTAATTAATTATTTTGCATATTCATTTTATCTGTAATGTGCCTATTGAATATTAGTATTATGTTATTATTATTTTTTAATTATTGAAATGAGTTAGTATTGGTTATTTTTTTTAATTATTGAAATAAATTAGTATTGGTTGTTTTTTTTAAATATTGAAATAAATTAGTATTATGTCATTATTATTTTTTTAATTTATTCTTATACGTTAAGACGTAACACAATGGAAAGCTTTTATCTTGGTATTCCCTCGGGAACGGGAGCTACGCTGGTAAGGTGACTGAAACCGAAGCGAAGCGAAGCGAGGGCGGGCTGCTAGTTTAAAAATAATTAAACATATAATAATTGCATGTAAAGCCTGTTTCAGACTATCTCATTAAACTATCATTAAATTGCAAGCGTGGCTATGTGCACGTTATTCGTCTATTTTGAATATTGTTCAGATTATATTATTGTAATATTAGAACGTAACGATATAATTTTCGCTACCTTCCCCTTATTAGCCCGTGGAAGTAGTAAAAATTGACTAAAGGTAAAAGGCTAAAAGGTAAAGGTACAGCAGAATAGGAATAAAAAAAAGAAAATTAGTGATTTTTACTCTTTGGCAGTAGCTTTCTCCTGGGAAAGGTTACGTATATATGAACGTATATATACTAGGCTATATATATTAGGTACGTATATATACAGGTGTCCCGCAATTCAACGTCCAACGGTAAGTGGGTGGTAGATGACTGTATGACAGCTGTGAAAAAAATAAAATATAAATCCATGTCACTTTTTTTTTGTTATGAGTATATTACTAAACACGGTGAAAAATCAGACCTTGTGCGATATTATCAAGTACTATAACAACAAATAGGCTAGTTTTGGCATCGGATATTTCTTGTTTTTTTTTTTGTGTGGGTGGGCTGCGGTCGGCGCTCCTCCGCACCACTCCGTCCGGGGCGACAGAGGGGCTTAAGCACACAACTCCCGCAACCCACCCGAAAACCACGTCGCCTTTGTCGTTGGGCCGACCACCGGAATAGGGTTAACTTGTCATCAGTGGTCGGCCCGACGGAATACCCCCTACTTGGGGTACCCTCCCATCGACCGACGTCCCGCCCTCGGGGAGGACGTCAGTCTTTCCTCACGCGGTCGGCCTCTCGGCGGGTGACGGACTAATCCCCGGTCACGTCACCCGCGGCCTCGGCTAGGGCGGCATGAGGCGCAGGTAGTTGCGCCTACGCCGCCCCAGTCGCTGGCAGCGGATCTCCTCATCGAAGCTGCGCTCCTCGCGCAGGCGATCCGCCGCCTCCTTCCGTGAGATCACTGTCTCGCAGAAGGCTGCGACCGCGTCCCAATTCCCGACGCTGTCGACCATCGCCCTAGCGATAGCCGGCAGCGTCAGGTCTGCACCGATGATTGCGACGAGTTCACAGCGCTGCACTGCCCAAGCCGCGCAGGCCTCGAGCGTATGGCACGCCGTGTCCTTTGTCGCAATCGCAGTGGTGGCAGAACGGTGTACTCTCCCTCCTTACGACTTTGTGCAGGTATTTGGCGAAGCACCCATGACCCGTCAAAACCTGCACTATTCGGAAGGAGAGCACCCCGTGCCGCCACCCCAACCACTGCATCAGCACCGGCCGGAAGGCCTCCACGGTTCGCACCCCGAACCGAGGCCTCTCCAGCCGGACTGCCCAACGGGCAATGACGTCTCGGCGGGCGTCGACGCGCCAGGCGGTGAGCTCCCTTAACGAGATCACACCGCCCTCCGCTCGCACCCCCGTCACCCGCTGATACAATCCGGCGAGCATTTCCGCCTCCAGGTCCCACGGGGGAGTCCCGGCCAATAGGCACGCTGCCTCCGTCGCCACCGTGCGGTAACCGCGTATGGCCCTGATGGCCATGACCCCGGTCAGGGACCCCGCCCACACCGGTGCGCCGTACAGGGCCATCGACCGGATTACAAGGCCATCGACCGGATTACAGGGCCATCGACCGGATGGATATTTCTTGTTGGAAGCGCAGATAACTGCACTATCGACCACAAGTACAATTAAAAGTAGACATGTTACAATAACATAAAAAAATATACATTTGTTATGGCTATTCCTTAATTTTGTGGAAGAAAACGTTAATCATTTAACTTTAACACATCATGTTGTAAAAAAATGTACCGTAACCATAGTGGCAAGTAATTTCAAAAGATGGCCAAATTATTCATTATTCCAAAATGGTATAATACCTTCTACGTGTTATCATAACTTTTAGAAAAAAAAAATGTTTTTGTTAAAGACAACGAAGTTTATAAAAAATGATTAGGTATATTTTCATTTTCTTTTTTATTAGACCTCAATTAAAAAAATCTTATTGCGTGTTTGAAAGAGAGACAGAGAGTGACGCCTATTGTATTTTATTGGGCACTAGGTAAATGTTCCTCCGAATATGCTCGAAGAACATTAATGAACACTCAATGGTCTGGATAGCGTTCAGTATTCGGATATCGCTCACGATACAATCTACTTACAGCATGATCATTGCATCTGTACTCTCCATAGATCAAATGCATATTCTAATATTGTATAAGAAGACGGCATCGTAATCACACAAGTCACTTTTTATTTTTAATGTCACTCTTTCTATACTAGTACTATCTACTTTATGCAAATAAATGACGTGGCTGCGGGTGACTGGATCGTGGCTGCGGGTGACCGGACCGGGGCTGCGGGTGACCGGACCGGGGCTGCGGGTGACCAGACCGGGGATTTAGTCCGGCAAGCCATCTTATGAAATTACTTGCCATTATGGTTACGGTACATTTTTTTTACAGTATGGTGTGTTAAAATCAAATAATTAACGATTTCTTCGGCAAAATTAAGGAATAGCCATTACAAATGCATATATATTTTTATGTTATTGTAACATGTCTAGTTTTAATTGCACTTGTGGTCGATAGTGCAGTTACCTGTGCTTTCAATTAGAAATATCCGATGCCAATACTAAAACACAAGAGCCCACAAACCCCAGACCTTCGTGATTTTATTAAAGCTGAAAGTTTGTCAGCGCATGCTCCCAACACAGGTGAGAACGGTGGCCCATTATAAAGTTTGGGTTACAGTGGCTTTGGCAGATAAAAGGTACTAAAGGTGTGTAAAATACCGATCTATTTTCGTCAAATTATTAAGCGTGATTTTTTGATATTACCTTCAGAACGTTATTAAAAATCACATTATTCATTGCCAGACACTTAACATGGTGGCAACCCCTTGCCAGACACCCTTAACGTTCATGAAATTATAATTCTACTTACGTTATAGTATAAAAGCTGATTTTATATACAATACTTGGGTCATTACCTATGGAATATTCTTTTCGTCGAGTAGAGGTCCACTAAGAACGGATTTGCCGAAATGCCACCTACAAGAGGTGTTGCGGGGGCGTTAACAATAATATACATATAAAGGAACAGGGTGAGCCGAACCTACTGATGCTAGAAAAATGAAATTTGGGCTGTAGTTTCATTTCATGACGTAGGCACCCACTAAGAAAAGATTTTTTGAAATTCCAACCTTAAGGGGGTGAAACGCAAAGTCTGTATGGAAAAAAATCTTTAGCTACTGTCTTCAAATTAAGCACAAATACTCTTCAATAAAAATAAATAAACACGTGTTTCAGCGTTTCTCCATTTTCATCCTCTAAGAGTGTAGAAAGATTTTAGTTTACTGACTCATCATGGACCCGAAGCTATTGAAGTCAGAAACATGCAATTTTAAGAGTTGTTTCTTTTTGTGGCGTAGAAACCCACTAAGAAAGGATTTTTTTAAATTCAACGCCGAAAGAGGCGAACCGCAGTAGCAAAGTTTGTAAAACAAGAAAAAAAATCTTCATCGATTTTCATTAAATTGTAAACAAATATTCTGTAATAAAAATAAAAAAAACACGTGCTTCGGCATTTTTTAATTTTTACCCTCTAAGGGTGTAATCTACACTAATATTATAAAGAGAAAAGGTTGTATGTTTGTTACGAATAAACTCAAAAACTACTGGACGGATTTCGATAATTCTTTCATCATTAGAATGTTACAGTATCCCTGAGTAACATAGGCTATATTTAATCCCGCTATGCCAACTAACTACGCGGGAACTACGCGGGTAAGGCGACTGAAACCGAAGCGAAGTGAGGGTGGGTTGCTAGTATTATATATAAAATCAGCTATGACATTATAACGTCAGTAATAGTATTAATAATATTGTTCTTATAATTAATAATGGATATTAAATTAATAATACTTGAAGATAGCACATAATATCATTTTAGCTGCTATAAGCATGTACTAAATATTAAAGAATCGCATCTCACTCGCACTCACTCATGTATATATCTACTGTCTCGCGCTCGCTCCTACAGCTACCCTACATCTTTGTCTGGCAAGGGGTTGGAACTATGAAAAATGTCTGGCTACTGAGGAAACATCATCTACTCATTACCCAAGTATTATATATAAAAATCAGCTTTTATACTATAACGTAAGTAGAATTATAATTTTATGAACGTTAAGGGTGTCTGGCAAGGGGTTGCCACCATGTTAAGTGTCTGGCAATGAATAACGTGATTTTTAATAACGTTCTGAAGGTAATATCAAAAAATCACGCTTAATAATTTGACGAAAATAAATCGGTATTTTACACACTTTTAGTACCTTTTATCTGCCAAAGCCACTGTGACCCAAACTTTATAATGGGCCACCATTCTTACCTGTGTTGGGAGCATGCGCTGACAAACTTTTAGCTTGTCGTTATAACACTTGAAAATATCGTACAAGGTCTGATTTTTCACCGTTTTTAGTAATATATTCATTATTAAATTTATGGAGTAATAATATAATAAATGGAATTATTTGAAAAACAGTACGACTGTCATTGAAATCATTAAATCTGCCTATTAATCATTGGGAAACGGTTTTAGAAAAATCATTACACTCCATATGGTCATTATTATGTATAGCTACTGGATGCACCCCTCACGAGCGAATGTATACTCATCCACATTGATCTTCTAACGGACAATCTATGCCAACGTGGCTTACCGGAGCGGAGAGAGCTCTATTGAAAAATAATGATCGAAAAAGTAAATATGACCCTATAGTCGAAGAAGTTGAGCTTATTGAAATTAATCCTCTACATTCTCATGTACGACTACAGAATGGTCGAGAGCTACTAGTTTCAAATCGATATTTGGCACCTACAGGAGATTCATCATTTGACAGTTAAGGTTGCCTGGAAGAGATCGCTTATAGCGATAAGGCCGCCCTTTGTACATTCTGGGTCATCTGGGTTATAACTATTATTTAAGTTTTTCTTGTAGGTAATTGGTATACAAATAAAGAATTATCTATCTATCAGTGAAATGGAATCCGATTTAACCTGGGCCTTTGCTGATTCAAATATACCAGAAGTGCACGATAACATAATACCATCAGATCACGTGTTGGTACAGAAAGTCCACCTCTGCCTCGTCTGGCCTCGTCGTTCAACACGTGTGCATCAGCCACCTACTACTTACGGGACTATGACACTTCTTAACCTGGGGAGAATGTCATGAGATGTAACTGGCCACTTCTTATTTAATGGCAATGAGCTACAATAATATGAGCTATTGGTGCCAGTGTCGAGTTATGGTCGAGTTATTATATATTGATTATTCACGTCTTTAGTCTTCGTCTTTCAGTCAGTCGTTAGAACGAACTCGATCGAACTCGTGTTACATTTACGGGCAGCTGATGCGCTAGAGCATGAAAATGTATGTCGTAGCTTATTGTGATGACTGATGCGATAATAGCAAAAGTATAAAAAAGTATGACGTAGCTCAGCACATTTGTTGCATATCTCGCAAACGCCGCCATACATTTTAAATTCTAACTATTAAGGTACTTCAATAGTTCGATAGCGCTCGATCTCAAACAATTGTGATCAGCCGACTTGCAATGCACGGAAATTAACGTGAAAAGAGTTTCAATATTAAGAATATTCCCATCGATTCGATCGATCATTCCGATTTTTTTGTAACTTTGTGTAAAAATTCTATTTATGATAGCTCTTCTAGAAAACTCTTTGGAATAAAATAATATACGAAGTGTTTGACCTTATTGGTAGCTTTACGCTTCCATAACGTGGTAGATATCTGAAATTAATTCATTACATTATTTTTCTGAACTTCTTTTGCTTTATGATATCAGAGGACATCACTGGTATGTTGTCATTAACTGGTATTATAAATTAGAAATTGGCAACTCTCACAAACGACTTGTCAACTATATTTTACCAAACCACGACAACACTAGTAAACACTCGATTTAAATCGATTAGTACCCGATTTTTTCGATTTTAATTATCGATTTGTTTTTTTTTCGTTTAATGAACATTTCTTTGTACTCGTTAAATCAAAAATGTTTTTACTTAAATTAAACAGATTAACTGCGCTGATGGCGTAGTGGTTAAGATACCGACCTACTCTTTCGGTATCTTTCGGTTTGAAGTCCACGTAGGACAATATTTTGTGCGATCCACAAATTCTGAGTCTAGGTGCAATTTGTGTCCGTTAAATTATGTTCGTTAAGTCTCACGCAATACAATACAAGGATTATTTTCATAGTGCAGTGTATTTTCTTAAAAAACCAGGTTAATTAGAAGTACATAACAATGTCACAAGCCGAACACTTATACTCGTTCCAACCATTTATTTTACTTTTGACACATGCTTTAGGACGTAACTGTTTCATTATACGCAATTATTAACTTTGAAACGAGTGAACAGAGAAATATATAAACTGCCCAATAATATTTATATATTTTAATTATTACCCACTAAATACATTAATATGCCGTAAATAGCTCTATTCATAAAATTTAAGTGATAATTCATTTCCGTTATAAAAAAAGTTACGTTCTATCGCATCTAGTGACAGGATCAAAAGTATTCGGTGCAAACTAATGAAATCGCAAATAATCGATTACACTTATTTGCAGTTAAGCCAGCTGACAACTGAGTTTTGAATTGTTGTAATAGACAACACGTTAAAATTGTATCAGGGAGATATAAAAATCTTCTCATCATACCTATAACGTGAAATAAAACAACCAAAATATTTTAATATTATTTTATTATAACGAATCGTCGGATTCTTCATACGAACTCGAATCGTCGCTTGAATCATCTGCAGTGTTTATTATTAACTATTGTGTAGGTATGTTGTCAAATTCAATTTCCCGATCCCAATCAGAGAATATTATATTTTTTGTCTTGTTGACGACACTCGCCCAGTTTTCAGGCGTCACACTAGCACATGCGTTTTTTAAAAGTTCAAGCATTTTATTTGCTGTGAAAGGAGGAGTTGTATTGTTTCTTGCGGCATGTCCTTTGACTTGTGCCCAGATCATTTCAATTGGATTATATTGACAGTGGTACGGAGGAATTCTGATTACAACATGCCCATATTCTGCTGTCATTTCGTCGATGACATATCGTTTTGGCTGCTTTTTACTTTTTAATATTTTAAGTAATTCTACTTTTAGTAGGGATTCGTCCACATCTTCCCCATTATCACGAAGCCAGTTTATAATCTCGTGTTTTTTGTTGGCCTGTGTTGGCATTTTATTAATTTGGCGAGAGTGATAGGGTGCATTATCAATAAATATTGTTGATGGCTCTTCAAGTGATGTAAGCATTTCTCTGAACCACTTTTCATACACGTCCGCATTCATCTCCTCATGATAGTCTCCTGTTTTTTTTTTATTTGAACGCTAACAGAGCGTATGGTACAAATCCCTTTGTAGTTCCCGCATGGCAAATGATGAGGCGTTCACCTTTCCCCATTGGCACTGCAGAAGTAGAAGCAGCAGTATCGTCAGTCCAACCTTTTGGTATGGAATGATTGGCATTGAGCCAAGTTTCATCTGTGAAAACGACATTCGACCAGTCTTCTACTTTCTTCGCTTGTCTTAAAAATTCACAGCGAGACAAGGCTATATCACGACGTTCCATTAAAATTTTTCTTTTGTCGGATTTCTTATACAAGAACCCGATTTGGTGCAGCACCTTTGACAAAGAAGATTTTTGACCACGAAACAAGCCACAATTTTGTAGAGACGCTACTAATTTTTTCAAAGTAGGAATCTCTTTGCTTGTGTAATAATTGTATATATGACGACGAATAGCATCAGTATCAAAACTGTCAATTGCTGTCACTTTACGGGGCTGATGTTTTTTCTTAGGCGCAGATAGCTTGTTCTGTTCAATACCACTACTACCATAGGCTTCTTTAGTGATTTTCGCCACCGTTGGAGCACTAATACCTAATGCTGCTGCAACACGGTCTCTAACTTGGGTTACTGGTATAAGGAATCCGCCATTGCGGCTTTCCTTTTCAAAAAATTCACGAAGCCGCAGCACTAACTCTCTGGATTGTCCTTTAAGCACCATACCTTTCGGCATTTTGCAAGTAAAATCTTACTGGGAGGAACGATACGCTCAACTCAATCAAAGTAAGAACAATGAAATCAATACGGTGGAATATAAATACTCAACACAGCGTATGAAAAATATGAAAGAGCACTCAGCGAACAGAAATGTGACTGGCACGGGAGTCTTGTTGCGAGTGACAGACAACACAATAAAATGGCGTCGCCGGCGCGCCGTTCAGTGTTGCCAATTCGGCTTAAAAAAAAAGGGGTAGGCTGGATGAGAAAATTAGTGATTTACTACCGCAGACGAGGGCGCCATTGTCTCTAAGTAAAGTTTGGAGCAGCGGACCCCGCTTAATGGAAAAATGCTTCATAAAGTAGTTATTTTTTATTTTGCAAAGTACAAAGTAAAATATTTTGGGAGGACTGAATTAGTGGGTATGCAAAAATTAATGTGCCCAAATAACAAATATATTTACAGAAGTGAAGTTTTTAAATAATATGAAATATGTATTTAAGCAAAAATAAAATATCCGTGTTAAATCGATTAAAAGTTCTTCCTGACTAAAATCGATTATTACAAAACATAGTATCCGTAATACATTGGTACAACACTAATTGATCAGAATTCGACCTGCCAAAAGTAAAATAAATGGTTGGAACGAGTATAGGCAGATTGTGCCTCTTTATTGCTTGTTTTGCGCTCGCACTTGCACGCTGGGCTCAGACTGAACGTGACAATGAGTCATACTTTTTCGTGCGTCCAACCAACGGTCATTGATTTATAAGACGTTATCACGTCAAAATTACATTACATTCTTATAGGTATATGTACACATATCTAGTGGTAAAATTAATTATAGATGGTATTGGTTTTAAACTAACGCTTTTAAATTTTAGGTTACTTTTTCAGAATTCGATTATCATAAAAAATACATCAAGTAAATAAACGATTTAACGATTTTATATTGAATGCAATCAGTATTGTACGTAGGGACACGATATTGAATAGAAAGTATCGATACTGTACTCATGAGTAGTGTCGAAAAAAAAAGTATAGTATAAAGTATTGAAACAAAAGTATCAATACTTCAATGTATCGAGTACTAAGTACTTTGCCTTAGTATCTATGTCCTGATGAGCGTTTTTTTTTTACAAAGTTGACCATCTGTGAACGGATTAAAATATTTTGAGCCACGTTTTAGAAGGTTTATTACGTTTGAAATAGATGGCGTTACCATAAACATGAGCTGTAAGGTCAAGTTTAATATGGATAATTTCTACAATTTGTTCGATACGATAATACTGCCCCAAAGTACTCATTGAGTAAAAGTATCGAATACAAAGTATCGAGTACAGAAGTATCGGTATCGAAAGAAAAGTACTCGATACCTATAAGCATCGATACTTTTTTCGTGTCCCTAGTTGTACGCCCCCTTTCATCTTTCATCGCGTCAACTTGTCAAAATTTCCAAAGTACGGTGATTTTTATTACGCTTATTACGCCAATTTTATATCATATTATTAAAGATAGACTAGTTTTGGTGCTTCATATGAATATAGTTTAATTTTTAGTAGTTACCCATTTACATACTGAAAGTTTCACGGAATTTAGTAATGCCAAATTGATAATTTTACTATCGATTTTCTAGGGTGGTGTCACAAAATATTTAATTTTCTCTTCAAAATAATAAAAGAAGCAGTAAAGTCGTAGAGACAATCAAAATGACGGACTCTAAATACTTTACTACTACGAAGAAGGGTGAGATTTTCGAATTAAAATCTGAACTCAACAGTGATAAAAAAGAGAAAAAGAAGGAGGCTGTAAAAAAGGTACCTACTATTTAAATTTCGAATTCAATTAAAAAAAATAGCCAATAAATTCGATTAAAAGAAGTAAAAAGCCAGGAGATAAACATGGATACTTTTTACTTTTAATAATATGCATTAAATAAAAGATTAAAATAATCTTTTCTTATATATGCATATTGTGTTTGTAAATTACACATGAATTAAGTATACGAGGTGTGTCAGGATGGTGGCAATTAGAAATATGTAATCTCTCTCTGTCTTACCTGCCTACTCTGATGGGAAACAGAATTCTGAATATGTGTGTTATCATTATGTAAAAATGTGAGTCATGAATTCATGATATTCTTTCATATTGAAACCCCTTTATCTACTGGTACCCTCTAACTATTTTATTATACAGAATGTATCAGGTTATGGGGCAACTGAACAAACAGGAGTCTAGTGGTAGGAACTCATGAAAAAAATTTAAATAAAAATATTGACGTAAAGTTTGTAAAGTTTTGTAGAGTTTGTAGAGACGTAAAGTTTTCAATTTTGTCATCGCAAATCTGATTGAAATGTATAAAGTCACTGATACTTAATCTGCAACATATTCATACTTTGTTAAATGTTAGAAATTGAATAAATCAATAATTACCTTCGCATAAGCAAGACAAAGTTCGTTTTAAATCAGCTGATTGGCCAATGACTATTGATGCAGCGCCTTTGTACCTACACTACCATTGAAGTGTTTACACAATTCATAACTATTTATACTGTTGAAGCTTTACTTGCCTACATGTATCCTATCTGTACATGTCTACATAATATGTAACATTTAAGGCTAGACACAGAGACACATGTACTTGCTACTGACATATCTTGATTAGCCCAATTTGAGGGGTAGGATAGTATCTCAATATAGGAGAATTATTGAACATAATTATATTATCCGTGTGGTGTCCAGAGTAAGAATACAATTCATCACCCTCTCTCTTACCTGTGGGTGTCGTAAAAGACGACTAAGGGATTAATTATGCATATAACATCCATGTAAGAGAAGGAAAACTCGAATTAAAACCCTATACCAACCTGTCTGACCAGCATGGTATAGTAGGTCAATTCCCTCCTAATGTGGAGGAGGCTTGGGCCGAACAGTGGGATGTATTATGAGCTGAAATGATGATGATGATTGAACATGAGAAGCCAGGTTTGGTCAATAAGTCTTGCTGTAGATATTTCTTGTTACTATAATGTTTTAATCTAAATGAAACTACTATTTTATAGGTGATAGCTTCCATGACCGTTGGTAAGGATGTATCAGCATTGTTCCCTGATGTAGTTAACTGCATGCAGACAGATAACTTGGAGCTGAAGAAGCTGGTCTATTTATACCTCATGAACTATGCTAAATCTCAACCTGATATGGCTATTATGGCTGTTAACACCTTTGTGAAGGTAAGCATTCAGTAAATTTGCTATATTTAATGAATCTTGTTTAATATTATTCAGAAAATTCTGTTAAATATTAATATTTTAAGGATATTATCTATTTTAAGATGTTTTTTTTTTTATTTAAATATATACTGTACATGTATTTTTTGTATTTTTACAAGATAAGCTAATTGCACAACATACAGTAATAGTATGGCAGTCTAATTTCTTTCGTGGTGGATACTTGTTTCCAATCCTGCTATATGATGAGAAAAGTAATTACAAATTTTCATAAATACTGATCATTTGAAATTAAACTTTTATCTATGGATTTTATAATATTTATATTTGACTACTTTTACAGATTATATCGCGTTTGTATTTGATTTATGATTGCCCAACGTTTCGACCACTTTGCAGCATTCATGGTCACGGGCGGACTAAGGTGTCTCACGTCCAACAAGTAATCGTTATTACAGACATTTATGTCTGTCTGTAATAACAAATCGTTAATACAGACATTTATGTCTGTCTGTAATAACGAATCGTTATAACAGACATTTATGTCTGTTTGTAATAACGAATCGTTATTACAGACATTTATGTCTGTCTGTAATAACGATTACTTGTTGGACGTGAGACACCTTAGTCCGCCCATGACCATGAATGCTGCAAAGTGTTCGAAACGTCGGGCAATCATAAATCAAATACAAACGCGATATAATCCGTAAAAGTAGTGTTATTTACAATGTGTAGTGCTCGCGTAAACATCAGATATCATTATTTATATTTGATTTATAATTTCTTAATTTTGAATACTGCAGTGTTCATGGCCTACAATGACGCCCCAAGCTGAGATCCATTCTCCACAGGGGAGTCCTTGGGTGATGTCGCTTAAAGTTTTTACTGGATTGAGAGCCCTCAGTGCCTACCCATAGTCCAGGCAAAGTTGAGAAAGCCATCTGCGGCTTACAGATATACACACACACACACACACGAAAAAAAGTGTTCATGGTCACAGGAATAATACTGGCCATTGATATAATGATTTTGTGTTATTATGATCATCATCAAGTGATATCATTATTAGTGCACTAATTTATTTTTCTGGATATCCTTTGTTGCCTTCATTTTTGCAGTATTTGTAACTTGTTTCATTTTATTTAAAAAATGTCAGTTGCTGTTTAGGAATATTCATTTCACTTTAGAGTAGCTTAATAAGGTCAAACATTTGATGCTGTTATACAATTGTAAATTAGTTTTATAAATATTTTTACATAATTTTCTGAATAATCCTTACTATTAATCAATAATTCTAATTGATTATGAATTTGAATCAAGAAATTTGCATTTCAATTGAAAATTAATACTCTTAAAGTTGTTATAATATAACATTTCTTTAAAATGAGCATGGGATTTTAAAAAAGAAGAAATATAAAATTAATTTATTGTACTATTAATTTAATTGTTAGTCATAACTACTGTTTGTAGTTATTTGTGTGTGTGACATGTGTTTTTATCGTTTTTTAATGTCTACTATACCATTAAATGATGCGTGGAAGGATCTACCAACATACCAGCTTGTTAAGGTAAATGAGATCCAACACCAAAATCAAATCATCAATTTGTAGGTTTACACATTAAAAGTATCCCTTTTAATATTGTAAATTTAATTTCAATATACTTATCAAGCAAATTTCTGTGAGACATATAGCCCATTGCAGTAGTATTATAAGCAATTTTAATTTTCCTTTTATTTTCATTTATATTATAATTTGCTGAACCTGTGTAAAGGCGTAACAAATTAATAAGATTTTTTATTTGTTTCATAAATTAATAATTGTTATATTTATGTTTTATTATTATGCCTATATATCGCTCATTATTCATATCAAGTAAAGTTGTCAAACATATTTTCATTGTACAATTACTAAAAATGTGTTTAATTACAACTAAAACTTAACATAGTGTCTTACAGAAATTTAATATGAAACTATCCATTAGATCTATGTAAATTAGCACTAATGATGTTCTGACAAACACCCTGCATGCAATAACTAGCGAATATATATTGCATGATGATTTCATTAAAATGAATTAAAACTTGTAATATTCATCATTAAGCACATCTTAATAATGTGTAAATCTACATGCTCTCAATCAGTATAAAAAAATGAAATTATATAAATAAAACCATGCCTCATACTTTATTAAAATAGAAGCACATTGGCTATTATATTTATATCCCATATATATTAAGTGAGAGAAACCCTTTTAAGAAAGTAATAATTAGTGTAAATATAATTATGAATAAAAACTGAAGTTTGTAGGTATCTTTAACTAATTACCTATACAATGAAATCTTGATAAGTATGTCCTGGATATATGAGAAACATCTGTTATTGGGGGATTACAATATCCTGAAACTTGTATTGGAATATAACAGAGGTTATTGAGATTTTTTAAACCTTTGTAACTCGGCCTTGATCTTAGACTTTTTCCAATGTGTACTTTATAAATGGAACTTCATAGCTCCCTGAATAAGTGGGTCAATTTATAAGGTTTGAATAAGTTATGTCATGTTTCTTTACTGACTGACTTGTTACTTAAAATAGCCCATTTTTTACACCATAAGATAAGGATTTTTTTTTAAATCTAGCTGATCCATATACATTATAATTCGAAGCAATATAATTTTAAATAAAAAAAGTGCTACTCTTTTTTGTAACATTTCCTCCTTATTAAATAAAAAAAGAGACAATTCGATATCTCCTAGCGAGACCTTCTATATAAAACGAGATTATATAGACCTTCTATATCAGATAAGACAACTGTCATGTTAACCTGCCTATTCGAAGAACTGGATAAATGAATAACCTTTAAATGATAAAAAAAATATATGTCTGTTCAGATTCTACTTATTCAGCTTTCATTGTATCTACCATTTTGTACCTGTTAGTTAGTTCCTTTTTTTTATATATTTGCCAATCTATGAATATTATATTCAAGATTTTTATGTGTGCTAATTTATAACAAATACATTTGTAATCACCTGAAGAGTGTTTCCCTCACAATGCTTCAAGTAAAATCGCTTTAGTAAATTGATGTTTTGCTTCTCTTTTCTTTTTATACACAATACCGAATACAACGTTGACAACTTCAGGACTGTGAGGATTCAAACCCGTTGATCAGAGCGTTGGCTGTCAGAACAATGGGTTGCATTCGAGTGGATAAGATCACTGAGTACTTGTGTGAACCACTCAGGAAGTGCTTGAAGGATGAGGACCCTTATGTAAGGAAGACAGCTGCAGTGTGTGTTGCCAAGTTGTATGATATATCTTCCAGTATGGTAGAAGATCAGGTATGTTTCACTGTTATTTATCCATAGCTTCCTTGCAGTGAAATATAATTACGATTATCACTTTGTAGAAATTCAAGCATTAGATGAATAATAACACCGGCACACAAAAAATAACAAGTGGAATGTACTTTGGACCAGACCTACCTACCGACATGTATTTCGACCTGCTGAATCTGAATTTCAAGTCCGTTTGGCCCGGTCACCCTCCAGTTTTAAGTAAAATCCAAAAAACCTCAAAAAAAGGCCAAAAATTGCTAAAAAACTGCAGTCATAGCAATGAAAAAATTTTTGTGGACCCGAACGTAAATACAAGTTAAGAAATTAATATTTTATGCGTGAAAAAATACAGGAAAAGTATTTAATCATGTTTTACAGATTTTTTTTATTCATATTTATAAATGTAATTTCCCGATTTTTTTTGGTTTTTTGAGAATTTTTTTAATTTTATAGCGTTAACGGGGCAAGAAAACTTCAGCGGAACAAAATACATGAAAATCATACTCAATCTGAGTCCAATAAAATTTTTATTTCGAAAACTTACATTTTTCATGATTTATTGCCATTTTTTTTGGGGCTTTCATTTTTTTTTTTCAAATTTGGACGCCTCACCGGGCTAATTAACTTTTAGATTTAGATTCAGTTATTTGAAATACACAAAAATCATACGTGATCCGGGTCCACAAAAAGTTTTTCATTGTTGTGACTGCAATATTTTGCAATTTTTTTAGAGGTTTTTTGCATTTTACTCAAAACTGGAGGGTGATCGGGCCAAACGGACTTGAAATTCAGATTCAGTGGGTCGAAAAACATGTAAGTAGGTAGGTCCTGTCCAAAGTACATTCCACTTTTTCTTTTTTGTGTGCCGGTGTAATTGTTATATTAATTCAAGTTATAAGATGTTATCATTCCAAACTTTACTCAAATTAATTAATATTTGCAAATTTACATTAAATATTTTTGCTGTAGGGCTTTTTGGATCAGCTTAAGGATCTGCTAAGTGACTCCAACCCAATGGTAGTAGCCAACGCTGTAGCAGCACTCTCTGAAATCAATGAAGCTAGCGTTTCTGGACATCCTCTTGTTGGTAAGCCCAAAAAATAATAAACTTTTAAATGTTGTTCGACAGACATGAAGATGGCATATCAACTTTACAACTTCTGTATGTATGTACTAGCAACCTGCCCTCGGTTTGCTTCCGTTTCAGTCGTCTTACCTGCATAGTGGCCATTCCCATGGGAATACCAGGATAAAATATAGCCCATATTACTCCCTGATATTATTGCTTTCCATTGGTGAAAGCATTTTTGAAATTGCTTCAGTGGTTTCAGTGTGAAAGCATAACAAATTTATAATATTGGTAAGGACATATCTATTCTTCTATATGACTTCACCGATTTTGATGAAATTCTTTGTGTGTGTTCAGGAGGTCTTGGAAATGGTATAGATTAATAATCGGAATGACTGGATTGGTGCTGTGATCGATTTTAAGGAATCTTATTTTATTTGTACAGAGCAGCATCTATTGGCTTATCTAGTTATATAATAGCAAATAAAAAGGTCCTAACCAACTCATCACCTGAACAATTATAAGTGTGATCAGATATCTCTTCTTCGCATTTATGTTTTACTTGGCATACATATATGCTCATATACTTTTATAGATTTTTACGTTAGCTATAGGAAAGAAGTTGATAGTGACCATTGTATTCTTCCTCTGTCACCACACGGTCTGATATTTACGACCAGAAAATATAAAAGTAGGATTAGAAGCTGGTTACACGCTTACAGAGATACTGTATACATGGCTGCCACGCCTTAATGTGGTTGAGGGGAGTGATGGCTACTCTAGTAGTTAAATTGTGGTCGGGTGCTATTTATAGTGTCTGCTGTAGCAGCAAAAGATTTTGTCATCACATTAGAGCTAATAATTTGATCTTTACACTATTATACGCCTTTATAAGCTTCATACATATGTTAGTATTTGCCTATGTAACGGCAACTTTGAACATGATTTTGACCCCCTTCAAAATGTTGAATTAACTCGAATATTGGCACACTTATCGAGGCCGATAACAATTCAATTTGCCCCATTACCAAGATTTTCTGGCTTACGATGTTTTAATATCTGATATCCGGTAGTATCTTTGCGCTGTGACCAAGAAGGGAAACTACTAGCGCGCCGATCATCTATTTCTCGGATAAGTTACAGACTTTAAATAAGATAAAATTTTCGGAGAGGGAACCTGAAAACTGACTATCTTATCCATGGGAGGCAACAGGCGCTTAAATTAAACATTTTAGTTTTTTAAACTATTATAAATAGGTACTTATTTATCTATACTATTCAATTTTATATTAAAAATATTGAACAATTCAAAAAAGGTTTAACTGTATTTTCCCTGTGGAGACTGTGTGTTTACCGATTATACATATGTTTTATTAATTAAATAACAAAACTTATTATTTTTCCAAAGAAATGAATGCGCCGACCATCAACAAGCTTCTAACTGCTCTGAATGAGTGCACAGAATGGGGACAAGTTTTCATCTTGGATGCTTTGTCCAACTACTCTCCTAGGGATGCTAGAGAGGCTCACTCTATTTGTGAGAGAATTACACCTAGGCTGGCCCACGCAAATGCTGCTGTAGTCCTGTCCGCTGTGAAGGTAAGCTCATCATCAGCTCATTTTTGTACCATTCTTGAGCTTGAGTCTCCATCATTATAGGAGGGAAATTTGACCTACTATACCACGTATGTCAGACGGGTTCGTATAGGGTTAGTTGTCTTTTATGACACCTGTGGGCAAGATAGGATGTTGCGGCAATGAGGCAAGAAGGTGATGAATTGTACTCTCCGTCACCACATGGACGGGTCTTGTGTCTATATCTATATCTTGTATAAATATTAATCTGTTTGACCAGCATCTTATAGTAGGTCAATTTCCTTCCCACTGCAGAGGAGGTTCAAGCCCAGTGTATGAGCTGAGATAAATGAAATGAGTATTGTTCAGGTGCTGATGAAACTGATGGAAATGGTGTCGGACGATACGGAACTGGTGAGCACACTGTCCCGCAAGTTGGCACCACCGCTAGTGACGCTTTTGAGCGCTGAACCAGAGGTGCAATATGTAGCTTTGAGGAACATCAACTTGGTTGTGCAGAAGCGACCAGAAATATTGAAACATGAGATGAAGGTAGGTGTCATATTAGTATTATGGTTCTTTTTGTTTGATTGTTCATAGTTAGACGGTAAGTAAACTCGTTACCTTGAAAGAAAAAAAAATTCTTTGTTAACATTAGATTTTATACATAAAATGCGAGTTTCCTAATTCCCACGCTAGTTACATACTGTGTTATAGAAACCAGTGTCCTTCCCTTTTTGATAACATGTTTAACATTTACAATTAGATAGTGGTACATGATCAGTAGTAAGTAAAAAAATGGGGAGAGCTTTTAATATAGTAATTGACCATATTAGAGGTTTTTCCCTTTTTTTTTGGGAACTGGCTATGGTATGGTCACATCGCGCCCGATCCGTCTACAGAGGTATAGTGTGACTCCATAACTTAATATACACGTACCGCTATCACCATATGAGCGGGCAGAACGGGGCACGGGACCCGGTCAGTGTTTAAAGATTTCACTGGGCATTTTAGCAGAACATGAATAACATATCAAAACATTGTTATATAATATTTACTACCCTTTAGCATTGTCTATGTATTGCAATATAAAACATATTAATTATTTTTGTTTTACAATATTTATTATAACACTTAAAAGCACTAAAGTATTTATGTAATTTAAGAGTACCACGTGATATTTTCGCGAAAACTGCTTCATAGTTCAACTACTATGAGTGTTGCCAGTGCTGACATTTTGTTTTACCATATTTCGATGACGATAACATGAATATTTTTGCAGGTATTCTTCGTGAAATATAACGACCCTATATACGTAAAGCTGGAAAAATTAGACATCATGATTCGACTCGCTTCACAAGCTAATATAGCTCAGGTGCTTGGTGAACTCAAGGAGTATGCCACTGAGGTAGATGTGGACTTTGTCAGAAAAGCTGTGAGAGCTATCGGAAGATGTGCCATCAAGGTAAGATTAAACTGCTGACTAATTGACAACTAAGTAAACTGATTGCACAATTGGCGTATTTGATAAAATGCTGACATACCGTTCCAGACTGACTTCCAGTTTGACTGCACAATTGGCGTAGTGATACTGACCTACCCTGCCAATATCGTGGGTTCGAATTCCACGCATGACAACACTTTGTGCGATCCAGAAATTATTGTTCTCAGTCTAGATGTAACTTATATCCGTTAATTATATGTTTGAAAGGTCCCCCGTAACACAAGGATTTTTTCCTTCGTGCAGAGCATTGTATTTTGTAAAAAAATCAATATTACATGGTTTCGATTACCACTAGGGATGCAAACGATACATCGATGTTTTTGAAACATCGATGTTTCAATAAAAAAGCACCGATGCTCACTATTGTAAAACATCGATGTATCGATGTTATTTTATACGATGTTTTGACATCGATGTTTTGCCTGCCATGATTTAAAAAGTATGGTACCTTTAGCAGAGCGTGCAAAAAAAGTCCTCACATCACGCAAATGTTGGTGTTTTATGTAAAAAATATGCTTGATTGAGCTAAAAAAAAAGCTCATCGAATAGATTTCTAAAAAAACATTATATGTTTCGAAACATCGATGTTTTCAGGGCGATGTTATCAAACATCGTTATATCGATACAGCGAAGTTTTTGGTTTCGATATTTGCATCACTAATTGCCACGCAATATTGGCCTATCCCTAAATTGATTTTCTGAGTATGTTAATCTGTGATAATGAAGTAAGAATAAGAAATGGGTTGATAAACTGTATTCTTATTCCATCACCATACAGAAAATATAAAATAAATAAAATATTATTATAAATAACGAAATGTCCTTTACAGGTGGAACCATCTGCCGAACGCTGCGTATCCACATTGTTAGAATTGATCCAAACCAAAGTGAACTATGTTGTTCAGGAAGCTATAGTGGTGATCAAGGATATCTTCAGGAAGTATCCCAACAAATATGAGAGCATCATCAGCACGCTTTGTGAGAATCTTGACACCTTGGACGAGCCGGAAGCTAGAGCCTCTATGGTAATGAAAAAGTATAAGAAGCTATACTTCTTTGGCGTAACAAGATAAAAATCTTTCTAAAAAAAATCTCCTTCGCGTTATCTTACTTTTGTAGAAAAAAATGACATTAATAAAAAAAGGGATTATTTTGAAATTTTTATTATGATGCATTATCTAGTTCCACATCTGTGACGGTGCGCGAGCCCAAAAATGTTGTATAGCTAATTAGCTACCGACGCAGGGCGTCGTTTTTTCGTGACGGTGTGCGCGCACACACATATGGTCTCCACAATGGAGGGGAAATTGATCTGCTAGGTATACCATATGGGTCATACGGGTTGATATAGTTTTATTTGGAGTGTTCCTACATAGATGTTATCTGCATATCTCTTAGTCGCACATCCACAGACAAAGAGGGGAGGAATGGTATTCTGACTCCATCACCATACAGAAATCAGCAGTTAAATTCACCAGTTACTGAAGCGGCAATTTATTATCTCTTGCATCATTCTGAAATATACACTTTATATCATAGGGAACTGATGGTTGGTTATTGTTCCTGATCGAATTTGCCTTATCGACAATAAAGAATTTAAAGGAAATTCAGCCTTTACTTACTCATATGCCCTGTTCTAACCCTTCTATGTCTGATCTTATATTCAATAAATTATTATTATTTTTATCCTTAGGTATGGATTGTCGGAGAATACGCGGAACGCATTGACAACGCTGATGAACTTCTCGACTCCTTCTTGGAAGGATTCCACGATGAAAATGCTCAAGTTAGTTATTTTCTACATTTTATATGCCTAAATTAATATCGATGGCTCTTAAGAATTTTCTAAAAAAATCCAATTTTACAGGGGAGCGTGTCAAAGATAAAATGGTTACATTTTTTCAAATTCTTGTTCTAGGATTTTTATGTTTTTGTATTGATTACGACGTGATTCATTGGACATTTAAATAGTTAACGGGATCAAACCATTCTTTATAGAGGTCAAACATCTTAGGAAACGACAAGGATCCATCCAAATATTTACGATTTGTATCTTTGCGGGTGTAATGAGCTTCCACAGGTGAAAAAGCTTCAATGATTTTCTGCAATGATTATTTTAATTTTCTGACCGAGATTGATAAATAAGGTTATTTTTTTTGTCATTTCATCAAAAAAGTTAAAATACCTAAAAATGTTAGTTGACTCACTATACCTACTTAGAAGCCATCGATATAAGGCCATCTGTACCTTGCTTGGTTGTACCTGTACATGCTCAGGAATTACTGGTTCGAATTGAAAATTCTCTGAATGTGGGCTATTTATCGACGAAGACTAATATCACGCTACGACCAATAGGATCAATGCAAAGTGCCATAAAAACGGGAAACATTTATTTCTCAAAGAAATAATGTTCTTCAAGTAAAATTTTTATCCGCTTTTGTAGCATTTTGCGATTTCTTTGTGTATGTTGCCTGTTATAGGTTTTTATAAGCCAACCCACTCTCTCTATTCCACTTTTACGTGACCCAGACGAAATTGCATGAATCACTTAGTCATTTATTTTTTTTTTTTAATATAAAAGCGACTTGTTACTATTTTACAGGTGCAATTACAATTGTTGACGGCTGTTGTCAAGTTATTCTTGAAGAGACCCGCTGACACCCAGGAATTAGTACAGCATGTCCTCAGTCTAGCCACACAGGACTCGGACAATCCTGACCTAAGGTGACAAAGATAAGACTTACTCTAAAAATCCTTACTATACTATTTCCATTTCTTTATTTTCTCGATGTTATAATTTGATAGTTGTAGTGTTGTGACCAAATAAGTAATGATATCGATCGCATATATGTTTTGAACAAAGACAAATTCAACAAAAACATTCAAATATATTTTTTCAAGCTGGGAACACTCAATGACCCACCGCCATTTTGTATTTGTTTTATTCTGTCACTCGCAACAAGACGGTCGTGCTATATGGTCACTACATTTCTGTTCGCTGAGTTTTTTCACATTATCCATACGTTACGTTGTGTATTTTGTGTTCCTCCGTGTTGATTGCTGCCCAGCTGTCAAATATCAAAATGCCTAAAGGATCTGTTCTGAAAAGTCAGGCGAGAGAACTGGTGATCAAGGTTCGTAATTACTTTGAAGCAGAATATCAAAATGGTGCCCCGCTATTACCACTGTCGCAAGTGCGAGAGCGTGTTGCGGCCGCATTAGGAATTAGTGGACCTACTGTTTCAAAAATGACTACCGAAGCTTACGGTACAAGCGGCATGCAAGCAAATAAGCTTCGTACACCGAAGAAGAAACGCCAACCACGTCGTGTGACATCGGTTGACAACTTCGACGCTGACGCTATTCGTCGTCATATATATGACTATTACTTGCGCAAAGAAATTCCAACACTTAAAAAACTTGTTGTTTCTTTACGTGAACGTGGTTTGTTCCATGGCCAAAAATCGTCATTAAGCTTAGTTTTGAAAGAAATTGGATTTTTTTATAAAAAATCGGACAAACGTAAAATATTGATGGAGCGTCACGACGTTGCTATGGCTCGCTGCGAATTTTTGAGCGAAGCCAAAAAGATATCAGATTGGTCAAATGTTATTTTCACTGACGAGACTTGGTTAAATGCAAACCACACAGTATCGAAGAACTGGACTGACGACACCGCCGCTTCCACTAGTTCAGTGTCAATGGGAAAAGGTGAACGCCTTATCATATGCCATGCAGGGTCTACGAAAGGATTCGTGTCAGATGCTTTACTGGCCTTTAAATCCAAGAAAACAGTGGACTACCACGAAGAAATGAACGCGGAGATTTACGAAGGATGGTTCAAAGAAATGGTGCAATCTCTGGAAGAACCGTCGATAATTATTCTGGACAAAGCTACATATCACTCTAGACAAATTGATAAAATGCCGACGCAGGCCAATAAAAAACAAGAGATAATTGACTGCCTCAAACGTCATGGCGAAAATGTGGATGATACTCTATTAAAAGTACAATTAGTGAATATTTTAAAATCTAAAAAAAGCCTCCCTAAAAGATATACTACCGACGAAATAGCTGCCGAATGTGGTCATTGGGTTCTTTGACTTCCGCCGTATCATTGCCAGTACAATGCTATAGAACTAATATGGGCACAAATCAAAGGGCACGCCGCTCGAAACAATACCCATCCCCCTTTTACGGCAAACAAGATGTTAGATTTATTAAAAAATGCATGTGCGGAAGTAACCGCCGAACACTGGGAAAAAATTGTGAGAAGAACCCAAAACATTATAGCGTCGGATTGGGAAATTCATGTGGCATTAGATAATATAGAAATACAGGAACTTATAATAAATGTTGAGGAGAGCTCATCGAGTGATAGTGGCGATTCATCAGATTTTGATTAAAATAAATAAATGAACAATCAACATAATATAATTACATCTTGTAAGAGGGCGTCCATAAATTACGTGAGGTGTTTTTTTTAATTTTCTGTACCTCCCTCCCCCCCCCCTGGTGAGATGTCGTGAGATTTTATTCAACCCCCTCCCCCATCCCCCAATCTCACGTGAGATTGTTCAAAATGTGGATTTCTTATGTAAACGCGTTGGATTGTTATTGTAAAAAGAAAAAAAAATGCTTCGTGCTTTTATTTACGACTAGTTAAAACTACTAATCAATATTGCTGAGAGTTTAATTTAGTTAATAAGTGTAATAAAGCTGTGAAATGTAATAATGCTTAAGATTAAATCTTAAGCATTATACACATTACACAATCTGGATTAAATGGACCAAAATAGTATAATTTTTCTTTGTTTCAATCAGAAAAAAATTGCGTGATATTTGCCGAGACCCCCCTCTCTCCAACGTAAGATTAGATGAGATTTGACTCGACCCCCTCCCCCCTTTAAACATCTCACGTATTTTATGAACGCCCCCTAATGAAATGTAATATTAGTTAATAAATTTGTATAAAATTATCCGGCAATAGTTTAGTTTCTTACACTTTGTAAAAAAATATCGGGTCTCTTATCGTGTTACGTTTATCGATAGCTCCATCCCTATCAGTTTCTCCGACTCTGCTACGACCTTGTACGCGCGTAAGCGTCATATTTTTATTAAATAATGTATACATAATGTAAAAAAGACGCTCGTTCAAGTTTCCACAGGAGCTGTCATCGAGAAAATAAAGAAATGGAAATAGTATAATATTATAAATGTGAAAGTTTGTTTGTTACGCTTTCACGCTTAAACCACCAAACCGATTTACAAAAATTCTTTCATCAATGGAAAGCTATAATAACAGGGCGTAACATAGGTTATATTTTATCTCGGCATTCCCACGGGAACGGGGACTGTGCGGGTAAGGCGACGAAAACCGAAGCGAAGCGAGGGCGGGTTGCTAGTGTATCATAAACTATAGATATATAGTAATAACTGGGTCGTCGTCGTGGTGTCCATTGCTGGGCTTAGCCTCCTCGCCAATAGGAGGGTAACTGGCCTACTATACCATGCTGGGTCGATATGTAGGTATAGGCTTTTGTTTCGAGAGTTCCCTCTCTTGAACAGGTGTTATATGAATATTAGATCCCTTAGTCGTCTTTTACGACACCCACGGGAAAGACAGACAGTGGTGAATTGTATTCTTACTCTATCACTACCAGTGGGGGCTGGTGGGTCATCAAAGTGGTGGCACTATATTTGCTCACTAAGTTTTAAGATCAGAAATTGCAATGGAACAACAATTTACGTAAAATTTTTTTTTTAACGCATTACATTTTGTAGGTGTAAAAATAGGTATTTTGTTTGTTTTTCACACTTCAAAAAATATTTATAAAAGAGGGCCTTGGCGGTCCCGCCAACTTATATCAACTTATTTTAAAAAGTTTTGTTATTGTCTTTAATTTAATCTATATCTATGCTCATTTTCACCCGCTGTATACGCAGTATAAAATAGAACTAAAACCAAAATAAAAAAAAAAACAATATAAACAAACCATATTTAACTCATGAAGGAGGCCCGAGCCCAACAGTGGGACGTATGTGGGCTGAGATGATGATGATGATGATATTTAACTCGTCACAGATACATCGAAGCTATACCTACTTACTGTACTTAACGAGACGTCATCGGCGAATTTCGTCGTAAGTTGAGTTCTCTCGTCAATGTTCGGTTCGCCCGTGCGGCGTACGGGAACAGAATCATTTTTAAGTATATTTCTATGAACTATCTTCTGTCTCACGCGCCAGGCGTTTTAACTCATATCTAATACAAATTGTATGGGCAGTCCTCGTGCACTCGCCTAAGCGCACGAGATTTTTTTACAAGGAAAATAAGTTTTAATAATAATAATTAATATTTTTTTTTAAGACAACACCATGCACTAAGGAAATAATCCTTGTATTGCTGGGAACTTTACAAACATATAATTAACGGACACAAATCACATCCAGACTCAGAACAACAAGTTGTGGATCACACAAAGTGTTGTCCCGCGTGGGATTGAACCGCCGACACTGGCGTTGTAAGTTAATAGTTTAGTAAAGCGCTCATAATGTTTCGTCATAATTTGAAATTTTATTTGTTATATGTTTTTGTATGTTCAAAGAATAAATATTAATGGTAATCTATACCAATAAATAAAATTGGAGTGTCTGTTTGTAATGTCAAAATAATAGGCTTTTTTCATGCTCACACGGTTATTTGCACGACACCTGTGCCTAAAATAGCAATTAAAAAATTTTTGTCTGTCTGTCTGTCTGTCTGTTTGTTCCGGGTAATCTTCAAAACGGCTGGACCGATTTCAAAAATTCTTTCACCAATGGAAAGCTATAATATCAGGGCGTAAACTAGGCTATATTTTGTCCCGGTATTCCCACGGAAACGGGAACTACGCGGGTAAAACGACTATAACCTATAACCGAAGCGAAGCGAGGGCGGGTTGCTAGTTTAAAAATAAAGATGAAGTTAAATTTTGTAGTTTTTAAATCTTTTGATTTGGTGGTTCAGTGCACGAGCGCACTTAAGGTACAGCCGCCACTGATCACTACCCGGATAGGCTAATACATGAATGGAAGTAATCATTTAGACAATCATGTCCTGTGGTAACAGAATAAGAATAAAATTCACCACTCCATATCCTGCCCGTGGATGTCTTAAAAGACTACTAAGGGATATAATAAGCATATGACATCCAAACAAGACAAAGAAAACTTGAAACAAGACCCTATACCAATATGTATAACCAGCATGGTATAGTAAAGTCAATTTCCCTCCTAGTGGAAGAGGCTCAAGCCCAGCAGTGGGGAATATATGAGCCAAAATGATGATGATGAATCTTTAGAAGACCGTTCTAATAAGAAATTTACGTGATTGCAGGGATCGAGGTTTTATCTATTGGCGTCTTCTGTCGACTGATCCAGCTGCGGCTAAAGAAGTGGTGTTGGCTGACAAACCTCTCATCTCTGAAGAGACGGACCTTCTGGAGCCTACACTGTTGGATGAGCTCATCTGTCACATCAGTTCACTCGCCTCTGTCTACCACAAACCACCCACAGCGTTTGTTGAAGGTATATTTTATTTTTATACAAATAATAATTTGTTGCTTACGGAGATAATATGCGTCACCTGCCGAGAGGCCGACCGCGCGACAAAAACCGACGTACCCCCCCTCGGGGAGAGGGTACTCCTTGGCTCACCCTGCACCGGTGGTCGGCCCAACGACGAAGCCAACGTGTCTCGGGTGGGTTATGGGGCCGCGTGCCGCCCCTCTGTTGCCCCGGACGAGCCGGGTGGCGGGGGCGCTGACCGTAACCCACCGTAAAAAAAAAGGATACTATGCAAATACTATTGTAGCAAAATAAAGAAAAGTAATCGTCAAACTCTATACCAATTTATCTGACCACCATGGTATAGTAGGCCAATCTCTCTCTCCCTTACGAGGAGGTTCGGACCCAACACCTATATGGGTTATGAAGAAGATTAATGTATAGTTTAGAGAAATATTTGCTATAACTGGTGCTGGTAACATAATTGTGATTTAATTCTTTAAATTACAATAATCATCATCTCAGCCCATGTACGTCCCACTGTTGGGCTCCAGTCTCCTCCACAATGGGAAGGAAATTCACCTACTATGCCACACTAGTCAGACGTATTGTTATAGGGATTTTATACAAATTTTCCTTTCCTATATTATCTTTATATTATTATCCCTTAGTCATCTTTTACAATATCCATTGGAAAGAAGAAGGGGGGGGGGGGGGAGGTATACTTGGTGAACTCTATTCTTATGCCGTCACCCCATGGATAAATGAGAAATAATTTATAATTGAACTAGGTCGTGGCGCGGGAGTTCGTAAGTCTTTGCCAGCGCGTGGCGGTTCTGCTCCGGAGGAGACAAATGCACCCCAACCCACCGTTATACCCAACCAGGTGAGTATACTGGAGAATTGGAGTAGTATCAAAATATTAAAATAATTACCAAAATTCTTTATAATGCATATAATCAAAATCAAAGTGGGCTATCTGGGGCTTACTGGATCTCTGAACTGGACTATTATGGGATTGCTGGATTTACCAACTGAAATATTTTTATTCTTAATGGCAGTGGTTAAATTTATCGTTTATATTGTAATTATATTTTTTTCATTGCCTAAAAACATTGACAGACATATTGTCTGTCAATTATATCAAATGAGATTTGCTAAGGTATGAATGTAGATATAGTGACAAGGCAATCCTTGTTAATGAGAAAGTAAAGTAAGTATGTTAAGTTGGTTCGGTCATGTAGAGATTGAATGAGAGGAGCCTAACAAGAATTTATAGGGCGAATGTGAACGGAAGTTTTGGAAGCGAAAGACCAAGGCGGACATTCCACGATCAAATCTGGGACGTTTTAAAAAAAGGCTAGATTAGAAGTACCCTAAACCGAAGAATAGATATGAAAAGATTAATGAATGTGGAGGAGGCGAAAGTGGTATGTCAAGATCTTAGCAAGTGTAGGGAAGTGGTCTCTGCCTACCCCTATGGGAAAGAGGCGTGAATATATGTATGTATAAGTGAGATCTACCTAGATCATTTTATCGCTCCCAAAACATCCTACTAAATTTAGTTAAAGTCATTCAAAGCGTTTTTGAGATTCTGAATATGTAACATACAAGAGCTAAGGATATTTATTTCCTTCTGGAATGCCATCTAGACAGATTGCAGTATATAAAGAAAATTAAATAAAATAACATATTATTTCTGTTAATAGGAGTCATTAATTGGTGACCTGCTATCCATGGA
This sequence comes from Lymantria dispar, assembly GCA_032191425.1. Classification (NCBI taxonomy): domain Eukaryota; kingdom Metazoa; phylum Arthropoda; class Insecta; order Lepidoptera; family Erebidae; genus Lymantria; species Lymantria dispar. Next base: position 7,636,464 of record CM063460.1, on the reverse strand, counting down.
TATTGGAGGACCGCCGCCTGCAGCTCCAGCACCTGCATCAAACTTGGACCTTCTGGCTGGTGGACTTGATGTATTGGTAAGTATACGTTTTATCCGGGCCCGCCACGGAGGATAAGGAACTCGATACTGGTACCGGTGGTCGGCTCAACGGCGAAGGAGAATAGATACGGTGGGTTATGAGGCCGCGTGCCCTTCGTCACCCCGGACGGAGTTAGACGACACGTGCGCTGACCATAGAACCATTCCAAAAAAAAAAGCATGCATTTTAAAACCGATCATCATTTCAGCTCATACATCACAAATCTGGTAATTGGTAATGTTTACTCTTTTACCCGTGGGTGTCGTAAAAGACGACTAAGGAAGAAATTATGCGTATAACATTCATGCAAGAGAAGAAACACTCGAAATATAACCCGATACCAACACGTTTGACTAGCGTGGTGTAATAGGTCAATTTCCTTCCCACAGTGGAGGAGGCTCGAGCCCAACAGTGGAACGTATATGAGCTGAAATGATATCAGTGGGCTTACCCTTGAAATCGATTCTAACTTCGAATCCGATTCAATTCCAATCTCACCCAACTTATATTTTGGTACTCTTAAACAAATTCTAGAATAAATTCTTCGCATTTGCTGTTGTTATTTTCTCCAAATGTGGCGTGTTTTATTACTTTAAATTAATAACGTTACCGAATTCGATCACCACAAAGACGCTTTCTTAAAAGTGTGTAACATTAACGATTTTAAACTACGTTAAAAACTTAAACGACGAGAGTCGAATTAATTTAGTTTAAAAAAATCCACCGAATCTAATTCCAATCGTGCGCTAGCGTCGCTTTCAGAGTACCGAATTGCTCAAATTCGTGCTGCGATTGGATTTAGGATTGGAATCGAGATTCAAGAGTAAGCACACAAATGATAGTTCAACAAATAATATTTGTGCAGCTGGGCGGAGGCCCCGATGTCGCTAGTGCAGCCCCCACTTCGGGCACGACTGGCTTGCTGGGAGACATCTTTGGTGTCAGCGTTGCACCAGCCTGCCATGTACCACCCAAACAGTGTTGGCTTCCAGCCGACAAGGGCAAAGGTAATGATTCGACCTTAGAATAATAACGTATAGAAGGTAAGTTCGCGCACAAAAAGTGAAGCATTTCAATTGGAGTCTAATGGAGCTTACGCCGGAACCGTTCCGTAATGTACAAGGTCACTATACTGCAAGTACGTACGCAACTCTTAAAAAATAAATAGGTAATTATGACGGCTTGTGCGCTCAAATGGTGTCAAAACATAAGAAATATATTAACATTACTTTTAAAAGTATTTCGACGATTTATGTTAATAAAAACAAAATTTTATTTCACAATTTGTATAGTGGTGTACGTCTAATTGTTTGCACGCATGTTGTATTGTTTGCTTCATATTTTTGGTGGCTTACGTATGGATACTATCCTTCTATACGTTATTATTCTAAGGATTCGACTATGTATTGTTGTACTATAATGACCACAATACATAGTCAATGACAAATTAATAATTCATTATTGTAATTATATAATGACTCTCATTGATAATTTCATAACATCCTATTTTAGCATATTATAGAATTTTAGAATATAATTTTTAACTTATATGCGATAAAAATGTATAAATCAATATTATTTATGTAATTATCACATTAACAAATAATGTTATAAATGGTTTATGTTGACTTACACTATTGCATTGGGGAAGCCTGAAATAATAGATGTGATTGGTAATTTAATAAATAAATATTGTTTGTAGGACTACACAGATGGCGTGGTGGTTAAGAAACCGAACTACGTCGCCAGTGTTCATGGTTTCGATTCTCATGCAAGACAATACTTTCTGATCCACAAATTGTTCTAAGCCTGGGTGTAACTAGTGTCCGTTAAATGATCATCATTATTTATTAATTATATGTTTGTAAAAGCCCCACGCAATACAAGGATTATTTCCTTAGTGCTGGGCGTTAAAATAGAAAAATATATATAAATCAAAAAAGAATATTATATCCCTTAAACGCCTTAAAAAAAGTTTTCAGCATTTAACATGCCGGGCTGTTTGGCAAAAACTTATTTTGTGAAAAAGTATTATCACACATATAACCTGAACCCACTATTACTAATATACTATTGAAAATCCGTTCCAATCATCTTAACAATTAGACTAGCGTGGGTGTTACGTATGATAACCAAACTGCTCGGATTGTCGTCTTCACAGCAGACGTTCGTTTAGTAATGTACATAATAGGGTCGTGTTATCGCTTAATTCTAACTGAAAGTTAGAGTATCTCATCCATCCATCAACCCTTAGACGTCCTCTATTGTAGATAGAGCTCGCCACTAGAACGCAAATTAGAGGGGTCCTATGCCACTTGCATGTAACGGTGCCTTGCGATTTTTATGTCGTCAGACAACCTAGTGGGGGCTTGTCGCACACTACGTCGTCTGATTCGTGGTCGCCACTTGAGAACCTTCCTCAATGGTTGTTGGACGTGCGATGTGGCTTACCAATTGCCTGTTCAACGTGCTAGTTTTTTGAACTATATTGGATGCACCCGGTTTTCGATGTATTGCCGTGTTCCAGATTTTTTCACGTAATGCTTAAAGTTAGAGTATTAAATGGGAACAATGTTCAAACATTTTCCGATAGATGGCGTAAAGATGACATTGCAAACGATGATTTGATTATCATACGCAACACCCACGCTCGCCTACTTGATAAAATCTTTAAAATACTGATGCGGGTTCAAGTTCCTCGTGTGGTAATCATTTTTCGCTCGCAAAATTATTGTAAATATCTTTGTCGGCAGTGTCTATAAGACTATTAGCACTAGTAAGCAGATAACATTAAAAGGAGGAAAACTAAAAATAAACACCCGCAAAAGTGTTGATCAGCGTAGTTCATTTTCCTTCCGTTATAAAGAAGGCTCAAAAGTGTGATTATATGACCTAAGAAGAACAGAAGTGAAAATTATAGTTACGATGTTCATATTTTTGTATTTGTAAAGGTTTGGAGATTTGGGGCACGTTCAGCCGTCAGAACGGTCAACCGCGCATCGAGATGACTTTCCATAACAAAGCTATGCAAGTCATGAGCGGATTCGCCATACAGCTCAATAAAAACAGGTATGTAGCATCTTGTATTAGATCCTCTCATTGTGGAAGAAAGTTATTAAAGAAATAAAATAAAATGAGACTTTAGATTGAGATGAATATTAATTTGGTAAGTAATGTTTTAAAGAATTTTGTAGCAAAAGCCAATCAAAAAAATGGTTTATTGATTAAAAACTTAGTCCTGGATTCGTAAAAGTTTTTTGTTTTGTTTTTCGATAATACTCGACCGATTACTTTAATGGCGTGGCATATGCTGCTACTTGGTCAGAGAAATTGACTGCAGCTTTTGCCCTCGAGTACGATTTTTTTCGTTTTGTAATTGTCTAGAATCGGTCAGAATGTTTTGTCGAAAGAACATGCACATCTCTCTTGTCTTTCCACTGCATTGGACCACGGACCACGACAGTGGTCGAGAAAAATTATCATAAAAATTAAAAAAAGAACACACGATTTTATCCTGGCTCCATCTACTACATAAGTGAGGCCCACATGGTGACCCCCATGGCGTTCAACCTGTTAAAGTCGCCCTTGGTTCGCAATCATATGATGTCCCCCACGACTCCAACGGAATAATTGTATGTCGGCTACGTGGTGTCCCCTACGGCCCAAATGGAAAAACTATAAAATCAGGGCGGCATTTAACGTGTTAACCCCTGGAGCGCTTTTGGGACACCATTTGACCCAAAAAAAAATGTGCTCAAAGCGCTTTTGGGATACACGTTGACCCAAAAAAATACTTTACAATAAGCAATTACTTTTAGTACATTTATTTAATCAATCAAAAGCTATTGATATATATTTTATTTCATATTTCCTTGTCATATAGCAACAATAATAGTTTACGTAAAATCATAAAATTCACTGAACTTTTATCAATATACCCAAGCGCGCGGGGAACTCGAGAGCGCCGCGATGAGGGGTTAAAAGAAGAAGAAGAGAAATAGAGGCTAAGCGATAACAAAATTCTAAAAATAAAGTCTATATGATATGTATATTTGGTCCACAGTTTTGGAGTTTTCCCAGTTGGTGGACTTTGTGTAGGCGCAGTGGCAGCGGGGGCCTCGGCGGAGGCCCCACTTACGCTTGCGACTACTGGACCTGTGCAGAAGATGGATCCGCTTAACAACTTGCAAGTATGTATCTATCTTCAAAATATTGCATTTTGTCTTTTCACTGAAACCCTTACCAGATGGACTAACGGCTTAATAAAAGTCACCTTTAACTTCTTGCTATGGCTTCTGTGGCGTAGGGCTGTCATGAATTTATCAATGTATGCAATTAAGCTATGTGTTAGCGGCTACGAATACTACCAACCTTTACATTGCTTGTAGGTGTCGTAAAAGACGACTGAGAGTTTTACATCGACCTGGGCCAACTCCATCTGATGCCATCTGGTAGTATTACTAAGGAAAGTTGACATCAGGCAGGTGCCCGATTATTGAATTATTGCAAATAACTTTTGCAATCTATACAAATAAATAGAACTGAAGTGTGTGTTTGTAATGTTGCACTATACCTATGCCTAAAAAACAGTTTAAATTTTTTTTGTCTGCCTGTTTGTTTGAGGTAATCTTCGGTTAGACCGATTTTGATAGTATTTTACTACCATTTACTACCAGGTTAAGGAGTAACTTTGGCTATATTCCTACGGGAATGGCAATTATGCGGGTAGGTGATTGAAACCGAAGCAAAGCGAGGGCGGGTGGCTAGTTGTGAAATAATATTGGTGTAAGAGAAATGGTTGCTCTGGACACGGGCCCTATGTGCCCTTATGGTGCCATCGTACTGGGCAGACCTAACATTGCGCGGCAATGTACTGATAGGTGGAAACTTTTCACCATCAGTTGATACATAACGATAAATCGATAAAAATCTGACTTTCCACTAGCTATATTGTCCTTGGATGTCGTAAAAGACGACTAATGAATATAATATGCACATAAGTATAAGCAAGATAAGGTAAACTTGAAATCAAACCCTATAACAAAACGTATTGTGGACGTTGCACAAGCAGAGTAGTGGAACGCATGAGATGACATGACAATGAAATAACATAATCTTGATCTATTCCAGGTGGCGATAAAGAACAACGTAGACGTATTCTACTTCGCTTGTCTCATACCCGTTCAGATTCTCTTCGTCGAAGACGGACAACTCGACAAGCGAGTATTCCTATCCACGTGGAAAGAGATCCCCGCTGCTAACGAAGTCCAACACACCTTAACCAACGTCGTTGGGAATGCAGACACCATCGCACAAAAGATGACTTTAAACAACATCTTTACAATTGCAAAACGTAACGTGGAAGGTCAAGATATGTTGTACCAGTCACTGAAACTCACAAATAATATTTGGGTATTGCTAGAGCTAAAACTACAGCCTGGTAATCCCGAAGCGACCCTCAGTTTGAAGTCCAAGACGGTAGAGGTCGCCACATGTATATTCCAAGCGTACGAATCCATTTTAAAATCGTAATCTCATTGTATATGTTGGGAATATTCCTATGTAAGCTAAAGACTTGGGGTTCATCCATAAAGTACGTCACACAAATTTCATGATTTTTGACTCCCCTTCCGCCCTTGTCAGGTGGTCACCTTTGTGAGACTCCCTCCCTAGTATGACGTCACATATTTTGTAATTTTACAAAATATAAAATGAAATCATTACAACATGCGTCGCGTGTTCCTGCGTTTGTCACAACTGATGCTGCTAAAGAGATAATGGAGATATTTTGAAGTTTTTCATTAATATTTCAATATTGGCATTTTAATATTTAGATGTCAAAGAATTCTAAAAGTCACGTCACACTTCGTCGACCCCTGCCTTTCCTAACGTCTGACGTACTTTATTGATGATCCCTTGTGTAAATTCCATTATTGATGTATGAATCTTTATGAAGTACGTGTTTATAGTTATTTTTTTTTTGCTTTATTTTATCTGTGTATAACATTATACAGGCTGAGATCCTGAAAAGGAGGTATTGCTCTATTCGATGCAAAAGATTCAAGTACCATTACCAGTCTAAGATTTTTTAAATTTTATTAGCCTGATCCGTTTTTAGTTGGCGAGAGATAAACTCTCGTAAATGTATACGCTGTTATGAATGATAGATGTTGCATTAAGAAGAGAACAGAGATACCGTAGATTCCATCCAATCGGTAAGAACAAAGAAAACTCACTACTCCACACTTTGTTCACAAAAACAGTATTAGACTCTGCGGTATTGAAACATATGTACAGCGGATTAAAGCATTTGTACGGTGTATTCAAACATTTGTAAAGCGTATTTAAAATATTTATATAGCGTGTTAACACATCTGTACAGCGTATTAAAACATCTGTACGACGCATTACACATCTGTACAGCGTATTTACGCGTCTGTAGAGCGTATTAACACATCTGTACAGTGTATTAAAACATTTGTACGGCGTATTAACACATCTTTACAGCGTATTAACACATCTGTATAGAGTGTTAACACATCTGTACAGCATATTAACACATTTGTACAGCGAACAGCATATTAAAATGTCATGCGCTCTCTAGCGGTGTAATGTTAACTAAAAATAGCGGAATGCTTTTTACCGATAGATGGCATCACATTTAAATGAAGCAAAAACACAATCATTGTATGTTTTAATAAAGATATATCATTAAGCGTTCATAATTTATATTTTGCGATTGTTCAAAGGACACGTCGTTATTAAGAATATATATTAAATGAATTATGTTATACACTAGTTTGGTATTTTTATTCTTTAAAATATTTTTTATTTTCCTAATTTGGGGACCACGTATTAGATGACGGAATGTAGGATGAACTAGATGTACCGACGATCTGGTGAAAGTTGCTGGGCGTAGCAGGCGCCATAGGACAACACTTGGTCCAGCAGTGTACGGCGATAGGCGGAATGATGAATTTGGTAACAGATTAAAAAATGTTAATTACAATATGTCGTCAGCCCAACTGCCAATATCTTTCTAATTTATTGTGTATCTATAGCAATATCCCCTATAAAGGATGTATATTGAGTTTTGGGGGTAACGTGAAAGCGTATAAACTCATTATTTTCGTACTTTAATGTGCTGTATTAAATATTTTTATGGCCTTTTATGTAATGGTATGCGGATGAAATGCTGGGGTGTTGCCATGATCCTGTTAAAGTGACGGACTATGATTTCAAATGAAGTCATTATTAATATTGCCTTGGTCATAAAGTTCTTAGTAATCATGACGTACAATTTCTTAAACCAAAAAGTTTATGCCCAACAGTGGACGTCAACAGGCTGGTGGATGAATTGATTCTTTAAGGGACTTTTAACGGATATATGAAAGCGTTATGTAGTGTTCTTGTATTAAATTAAATAGGGTTTTAACGTATTTACAGTATGGCCATAGCACTATTGTAGGCGATGATATGACTTACTGAGGGACAATAACTAACAGGAAGAAACTACAGACGTAAAGAAACTTATAATTTACTAGCAACCCGTCCTCGCTTCGGCTTCACTCACCTTACCCACGTAGTTCTTGTTCCCGTGGGAATACCAGGATAAAATATAGCCTATCTTACTCCCTGATATTATAGCTATCCATTGGTGAAAGATTTTTTGAAATCGGTCCGGTGGTTTAAGCGTGAAAGCGTAACAAACAAACTTACTTTCGCATTTATAATATTACTAGCAACCCGCCCTCGCTTCGCTACGGTTTCAGTGCCTTACCCGCGTAGTTCCCATTCCCGTGGGAATATCGGGTTAAAATATAGCCTATGTTACTCCCTGATATTACAGCTTTCCATTGGTGAAAGAATTTTTGAAATCGGTTCGGTGGTTTAAGCGTGAGAGCGTAACAAACAAACAAACTTGCTTTCGCATTTATAATATTAAGTAGGAAGTAAGGATAAATAAAATAATAGAATTTGATACTAACAACAACCGGCTCTTATTAGTAGCTGCTTGCCAATATTATAACAAGATTCCTTTAGTTAGACTTTGTCTGAAGACTTTGTCTCAAATTTTTGCGGCACTACCGAAAAAATGGATAGCACATTTTTTTCCGTTGTGTTGACAGAGTAAGAAAATTGTATTCTTATGTTCTCTGTTCATCTTATCTCTTCCCCTTGAATATGACATCCACAAGGACGAATAAGGGATTATAATATGCAGATATTATTTATGCAATAGAAGGAAAACTTGAAATTATTGGTGAGGTATATCATAATAAATCAAGGCGATACAAATAGATACCTACTCGTCTTATTTTACTCGCATAGTTTGGTACATTTTTATACAATGAATGTACGGCTTGGTAAGTATTTGCAGCAACAAGGAGTGAATTTTGTACGCCGCTTATTCAAATCTATAGATAAATGATTTTATCAACGTGTAATTTGTAATTCGATTGTCCTTCGATTCGAATGAAAGCGACAGAAATGCTATAAAACGTCGAAAGGTACAGTGGTAGCACCACACTGTCGAATCTTCTATCAACAGATGGAGCTGGTCCGTCCGGGGTAAAGAATCTTGTGGAAAATCGACCTCTAAGGAGTAAAATTTGTTCGCCCGCGGCGGTATGGTCTCCCTGCAGGAGATCACCGCCTGGCGGGTCGACGCCCGCCGTGGAGTCATTGCCCGTTGGGCAGTCCGGCTGGAGAGTCCTCGGTACGGTGTCAGGACCGTCGAGGCCTTCCGGCCGGTGCTGATGGAGTGGTTGGAGCGGACGCACGGGGTGCTTTCCTTTAGACTGGTGCAGGTGCTGACAGGGCACGGATGCTTCGCGAAGTACCTGCACAAGATTGTCAGGAGGGAGAGTACACCGTCCTGCCACCACTGCAGTTGCGACGAGGACACGGCGCAGCACACGCTCGAGGAGTGTGCTGCGTGGGAAGGGGAACGCCGTGAACTCGTCGCGATTATCGGTGCCGACCTGGCGCTGCCGACCATCGCCAGGGAGATGCTCGTCAGCGTCAGGAACTGGGACGCGGTCGCCGCCTTCTGTGAGGCCGTAATCTCACGGAAGGAGGCGGCGGATCGTGTGCGAGTAGAGATCCTATTCGGCGACACGTTCCGCCGCCGGCGACTCGGGCGGCGCAGGCGCGAGTATCTGCGCCTAATGCCGCCCTAGCCGAGGCCGCGGGTGATCGGACCGGGGAATTGTCCGTCACCCGCAGTGTGGCTAACCGCGCGACGGCGACCGACGTCCCAGGATGAGGATGTCGAGAGGTGAGGGTACCCGAAAGGGTATTCCGTCGGGCCGACCACTGACGACAAGTCACATCTGCTCCGGTGGTCGGCCCAACAACGAGGTGACGTGGGTACGGGTGGGTTATGGGCCCGCGCGCCGTCCTTTCATCGCCCCGGACGGGCTGGACCGCGCGTGCGCTTACCATAGCCCACCCATAAAAAAGCAGTAAAATTTGTTGCTGCACTTCGGTGAGCGAGAGAGCCGGCATGCAGTCCAACTTTATGAGGTTGTGTTGCGCGCGAGTTTTGGTAATGTCTTTAGTATCACCGAACTTTATGACACACATTCACATTTCCCTTCACTTTCATCACGGTAGGCGGGACTAGCAAAGGACCATGAGCGGGCAATATCACTTAGGATCTGTGGGATTACTCATGAAATCAATTCTAATTTCGAATTCGATTCAATTCCAATCTCACCAAACTTATATTCGGTACTCTTAAACAAAATCGAGAATGAATTCTTCGCATTTGCCGTTGTTATTTTCACCAAATGTGCCGTATTTTATTTAAATTAATAACGTTACCGAACACGATCACCACAAAGACGCTTTATTGAAATCGTGAAACATTCACGATTTTAAACTCGAACGTCAAAATCACGTTGGGAGTAGCAAATATTTGAATTAATGGACTAGTCGAATTCATTTAGTCTAAAAAAATCCACCGAATTCGATTCCAATCGTGCGCTAGTGTCGCTTTCAAGAATACAAAATTGTTCAAATTTGAGCTACGATTGGATTTAGAATTGGAATCGAGATTCAAGAGTAAGCACACTGGTATACTGCTTGCTCGTTTGCCACTAACAGCAATAAAAAAATTGATTAAAAGACAATTACTGTCACATATCAAAATATATAAATGAAACTAGTTAATAAAAGATTTAATTCTTCATTCCATATGTATAACGCTTCAATATCTTATAACTGATTTCTTTACAGTTGAGGTAGCATGATTTTTCGAGATCTATTGTAGTTGATCGTAATAAAATCTTATCTAATATGGATAATTGCTGTCATAATATTGTATAATCATGTTTTATGCTAGCTATGACTAGAATGCACATTAAAAATCCTCCACGTCGAACCACTGGTAAAGTTTTTCATCGTTCGTGTTATACTGATATTTTAGGCATTTCGTTTTGAACCATCTGAAAATTTAATAAAGGCATTTCTAAGTATCTATATTATTTTGTTTATCAAATTAAAGCAGTGATAGCATTAGTAAGAAACAAAGACTGCCAAAACTGCAGGTATTTCTTTGAACCTCAGTCCAAAGCCTTAAGTTCATTAAATGCAAGATTAAAAAAATATGTGTTCTTATCTGAGCTGATGTCCGTTCCATCACTAGCTCATGACATATAGGAGTCTTGGGAGAGAAATTAACATATACTACGCTGGTCAGACGGGATACTATGTATTTGGAAAACACGTAAACACTTTTTTCAAGTTTTGCTTCTCTTCCATAGATAGTTGTAACTGCACAGATAGCGTAGTGGTTAAGATACCGATATCTACCATACCAATTATGTGGGTTCGATTCCCATGCAAGATAATACTTTGTGACATCCAGAAATGGTTCCGAGTCGATATGTAATTTGTATCCGTTAAATTATATGTTTGTAAAGACCCCCGCAAAATTTTGTATATTTGTTTTGATTAAAAAAAGTTATACCCATATTTTTCCGCGTGGTGACGGAGTAAAAATTCAATTCACCATTCCTTATCTTGCCCGTGGATGTCGTAAAATACGACTACAGGATATAATATGCACATAACATCTGTGCAAGCGAAGGCAAACTCGGAATGAAACCCTATACCAACATGTCTGACCAACATGGCATAGTAGGTCAAATTTCCTCCCATTGTGGAGGAGGCCCGAGCCCAACAGTGTTGGCGCCACATAGCTATCAGGGGAGGCGGGGGCGGCGGAGAGCCGTACTTAACTGGACCTGCACGAACCCCCACTCGTTAACAGCTCTCATTCCATACAATACGCTATTTTTATGAAATAACGCTATTTTTATTCATAATAAATCAATTTTAACTATATCAATCCACCAAATTTATTTATGTTCCTGTATGAACAAGCAGTGGGACGTATGTGGGAGGATTATCTTAAGTTAGCCTTTACAGCATCCATTAGAGAGAGGTGGTGAATTTCTTACTACTTACAACATTACAAGGAATCAATGCATCATGACAGATAAAAATGGTGTTGTGACACTGAACGCCATAACTGATATGTTAAGCTATTAATATTTCCTACAAACAGATATTAATCTTTATCTCAGTTTGTATATGTCACCGTAAAATTGTACGAACCGTTAGTTTATAAACTATCTAGTGAGATTATAAACTATCGATAGATTGTGAACGGACACAAAAATTTAAAATCTAACGGTTTTATTTTCGTAAGATTATAAACTGACTATGTTCAACCGTCAAATTGTGATTCTAATACTTTTAACCATCAGTTAAAAAAGAAATGACCCAATCACAGCACTGGCTTACAATTTCTCGCCTGTGAATTTGTGAACCGTCCTCTGATTGGTTGGCGTTATAGATAGCGGCATAAAGTTACAAACATAATTATCAGCAATCAAAAAGCTCATTGTCAGCAAATATTAACGTACATTATTAAATACCACCAAAAAACTATTTTTAATATCTTTAAATTGATCGAATGTATTATCGCTAAAATAATAATGGCGGCGGGACAGCGTGTGAAAACAATGATTCGTTGAACCAATCGGCGTCCACTTTACGTTTTGTTCACAATTTGACGATTGAACATAGTCAGTTTATAAACTTACGAAAATATAACCGTTAGATTGTAAATTTTTGTGTCCGTTTACAATCTGTCGATAGTTTATAATCTGACTAGATAGTTTATAAACTAACGGTTCGTACAATTTTACGGTGACATATACATGCCACTGCTGGGTTCGGGCTTCCTTACCATAGGAGTGAGATTGACCTACTATACCACACTGGTCAGACGGGTTGGTTTTATTTCAAGTTTGCCATCTTTTGCATAGATGCCATTTATATACTGCAAATATCCTTCAGTCGTCTTTTATGACACCCACGGGCAAGACTATTGCATACTTTACTCCCTCACTATACGGCAAATTATAAATCATGAAATATTTCTGTGTAAAATGGTTAGATTTTATATCTTAAGTGCAACACTAACTTATGTATATTTCATGGCAAACCTTGCGATTGCCAGAAAAATATGTGTAAAGAATGAATTTTGAAGAGATTGCAAATTAAAGTTTACGTACCCTCCCTTCTTCAAGCACTTCTCCACTGGATAATCTTCTCTAAAACATTTGGTTTGTAGTGCGTTAAAATATATATTTCCTATTATTTTAGCTGAATTCACATCTAACGCTTTTAAACAGTTGTAAAATTTCTCATCGCAGGTACAATTTAATCTGAAATATTATCTAAGTTTAAAATAACGTTTCGTTATTATTACAAATAGTAAATCGAAATAAAAATTTAATGGCGCCCAACGTGGGGCTAATGCCTTAAACAGGCTTTGTATATACATAGGTACGACGATGCTTGCGATAGTAGCGGCTACGAATATTACCCACCCTTGCATCGCTCGTAGGTGTCGTAAAAGATGACTATATCGACGTGGACCAACTCCATCAGACGCTGTCTGGTCAACAATTGCATTTCTAAGCAGTATTGACGTTAGGCAGGCGGCCAGTCATAAAACTATTACCATTATAATCGATATATATATATAAAAGAAAGTCGTGTTAGTTACTACGTTTATAACTTAAGAACGGCTGTACAGATTTGGCTGAAAATTGGTGGTGAGGTAGCTTAGAAGCAGGAGACGGACATAGGATACTTTTTATCCCGTTCTGCTTCTTCTTCTTAATGGCAATGAGCTACTTTTTATCCCGTTCGATCGCGTTCCCGTGTGACGTGACATAAAATGTCAAATAGATTTTTTTTTGTTTCGGTTTGTCCATTCAGACAGGCAAAGGGATCAAAGCCCATACAGCCAATTGTGATATAATTTTCTTCATATTATTTAACATTTCTTTATATAGAATAGCTTATTTAAAATCATGTGCGTCTATAAGTGAAGTCTTTACCATTAATTAGGCACTGAAAACCTAATTAAATGATTTCTCAGGGAATTTCAGTAGAATATGAAAATACATTAGGTGTATTTTCCACCACTCTTATATCACATTCACCACACTTCAGTACCTTAACTGTATTATATTACATAAAATATCAGCAAAAGTATTCAATATAACACTATAAAATACTAAAATAATGAATATAATACAAGAGCTTAACATGACATTTCCATATTCGCGCCGAAACTCATGTCAAAGAGAATACAAGTCACTATGAAACGTAGGATAAAAAACGCATTTGATATGTAATAACAAAATACCAATGACAGCTAAACGTAATTTTGTTTATAGTTAAGTATGGTTGAAAATCTGATAATTATAATTTTTTCAGAAATCAATAATCAGTAATTAGTGTTCTCTTTGAATCATCATTAACAATGCCGCGACCAAGACGATTGAATCTTTCCTGACAAAGCTCTAATGGTTCTAACGTTAGAGACTATATATATTCGGAAAATTAGAAAATATAATTACGAAAAAAATTATGGCGGTACGAAGTTCGCCGGGTCAGCTAGTTATATAAAAATAAGAGTTGAGTGGATTTCGCATTTCCTAGTGGTAAAGCCGATGTCCAACAGTGGACGTAAATAGATAGACAACGATGATAATAATGATAAATAAATGTATGTACCTAGTATAAAATACAGGGTTTGTCAAGTTATATTTCGTCTCGCCTCCAGAAATAATATCTGGGCAGTTGTCGTGCTCTCGACAACACATGTCAGTCTCCCGTTCTGAACCTAAGTCATCGTAATTATCTGCCGTATTGCCAGCTCCACACCATTTTGTGCCTGAAAACAAGGAAAAATCTTAAAAATATCTCTATTTTATATACGTCACACTGTTGGGCTCATGTCTCCTCCATAATAGAAGGAAAATTGACACTATACGACGCTGGTCAGACGTGTTGAACTGGTCAAACGGGAGTTAGGCAATGGTGGTAGGAAACCATGAACAAAGTTTGAAGGAAAAATATCGATTCGTTAATGAGTTAGAGACATGTAGTGTTTTCAATTTTGTCATCGTTTTTTCGCGTAAATTAAATAAATTAATGATTACGTTCGCATAAGCAAGAGAAACTTCGGACGAGGTGCCTTTGTACCTACGTTACCATTGAAACATTTGCGAAATTCATATCTATTTATACTGTCGAAGCTTAACATGCCTATATGTATCCTGTCTGTAGATACCTACATAATACGTAACATTTAAAGCATATACTCTTAGACACACATTTTTGAAATCATTATAACTTTTATGTTATATTGTTTTCTGTGTAATTATGATCTATGGCCGTTAAACTACAACATACTCGAACAGTTGCCCCATAACCTGATACACCCTGTATATCCATTTTATTGGTTCTGAAGTAATAAATGATTTAGATCGAGGACAAATTTTATAGTGTAAAAACACATAAATGGCCGCCTAATTAGATAATACAAATTGACTGGAACATTAAGAAGGTATTCTAATTGACATATACCGATGGTAAGCTGGATTACTCAGTTATTTCTATAACTGAGCATATTACTCAGTCTTTAGAGAATAGGAATTCATCATCATCATCATTTTCGCTCATATACGTTCCACTGCTGGGCTCGAGCCTCCTCCGTAATAGGAGAGATATTGACCTACTATACCACGCTGGTCAGACGGGTTCGTATAGAATTTTATTTCGAGTTCTCCTTGTTTTGCATAGACGTTATATGCATATTATATCCCTTAGTCGTCTTTTACGACATCCACGGGCAAGATAGGGAGTGGTGAATTGTATTATTACTCCGTCACCACACGGAAATATGCTATATATAAAAAAGAATTTGCCTCTTTGAAATGGGGCTTACTGTAGACAACGGTTTAATGGCCACAGTGAATTAAGCTGTTATGTTCAATATAGCAATATTTACATTGTAATACTTTTGTTATTTTATAAAATTATATCTTATTTACATAAAACATTCAATCATAAACGTCACTTCATCTTAAATTCTAATCGTATTATTTTAATGCCTTTTTTAAAATAATTCTGCCTGCAAAATTTCACTTAATATCACTCATCTAATTCCGTGAGCTTTGACTATAATAATCCGGAGAATTAGCGTTGAGGTCGGACAGGTTACAACGTGGAACTGGCAATGGGGCACAAAATTCTGAAAAGGTGATTAAGGGCGACGCAAGCAAGACTATATGGAGAAGGCGACTTCTGCCCTTTCAATATATCCTTTAAAGAGTCATGGCCCTACGATGAAATAGTATTAAATAATAATAAAAAATAGATGCTGATGGCAGAAGAGAGGCCAGTCCGAGTTGCCTTAACAGGTTAACTGTCCGTGCTCCGGAGTGGGTATGGTACCGTACGTCCAGTAGTATGTAAAATATGTTAAACGATAAAATCTCGAAAAATATTTTCATACCATGTACAAAAAGAAATATCGAGTATTTTCCTATGTCCCAGCACTTTTTATACTCCTTATGACGTGTCTTACTAAGTCCACATAAAATATAAGAAATTATTCTTACGTCCCCAGCTTCAGATGGCTTAGAATTTGAATAGGTTAGCAGACCACATATGGTCTGTGGACTGGTACGCAAGTCTGTTTACAGACCCTATATGGTCTGTGGACAATTAACCTGTTAATTGAATAAATGGAAAATTTATTGTGAGATCATATTTGTACTCATATTTGCAAATGATTGATTGATTGAATAATTAAAGTAGATATATTTAGCAATCATCATTTCAGCTCATACAAGTCGCACTGTTAGTCTCGAGACTTCTCCTATTATGAAATTGACTTACTACACCACGCTGATCGGACGTGTTAGCATAGGGTTTAGTTTCAAGTTTTTCTTCTTTTAGCTCTTGTTATATTCAGATGTTATATTCAGATTTTACCCCTTAGCCGCCTTTACGACACCCACGGGAAGATAGAGGGTGGTGAATAGTATTCTTACTTCGTCACCACACGGAAAGCAATAGAAGTTTGTTATTTCCAATTTTTTGGCCACTTGTTCCGCATCAATACGGCGCTGTAAAAACTACCATAAAAATTAATTAGAATCTAAACATCAATGATGTAGGTATAAGAAATATGCCCTCGAGGTTTTCTTTGTAGGTTTATTATGAGATGTTCTGTCTTTTTAGCACGCCTTTGTTATCTTCATCTAAAGATTTTTTCGCAATAGTTTTCAAGTTATTCATATTATAATGCAAATTTAGATAAGTTATTTATATAAGCAACTATAGCAAGTATTTTCAAATCTCTAGACGAGTAAGCTTATTAGAACAAGTCTTATTTTTGATTATAGTGCCATGTAGGAGCATTGAGCATCTACCGCATAAACATCTATCTCTCTATTTATTTTTTTAAAGACCCTGCCTAAGCTCCCTGTACTAAGGAAATAATCCTTGTATTGCGGGAGACTTTACAAACATATAACTAACTGACACAAAATACAACCAGACTCGGAACAACAATTTGTGAATCGCACATAGCATTGTCCTGCGTGGTATTCGAACCCCTAACACTGGCCCTGTAGGTATAACTCTGTCTGTAATCTTAACCACTACGCCATATGTGCTGTGTAATCAAAATTATGAAATTATGGTTAATCATTAACTAGATTATGGGACAGCTTCCAATAGCCCAAAGCTACGATTTATGATGAAATCTTTAGGTAAATTATTCATTAGGTTTTGTTGATTTAGCATGCTATGTTACATTTCCGTTAGATCGTTATAACATAATCGATTAGCTAAATAGAAAATAATTAGCGTCTGAAAACTGGTTTTTAAAGTCACATAAGTATCTAAATAACTCTTTTGTAGTGGAATTAAAAGAAATTGCGTTTTAAATTTACCTAAGAATATGTTTTAATTACTAAATTTCAGTATAAATTCCGCTTTTAATATTAAATTTGAACTTTCTAGGTCTGGAAGTGTATTATGATTTTGCTCTATGCCATTCATAAAAATGTTGACGTCTAAAAGGACGTCAATATCTATTGGGTACCGTCGCAATGAGAGAACAATTGCCCTACTATAGCTTACTGGTCAGACTTGTTGGCATATGATTTTATTTTACGACACCCACGGGCAAGAGAAATATTGATTTGTATTCTTACTCCGTTACCACTAGGTAGGTATACTGAACTAAATTATTAATATTTAAATTATTAATTTAGGTAGGTAAATAACGATTTTTTTACCTCAATATATAATAAGTTTTATTCGAACTAATCATATTTAGCTAAGTTTAAATAAAGATATATTTATCTGGACCATCATCTCATATATGTCAACAGTGGGTGTTGGGCACGAGCCTCCTCCAAAATAGGAGGTAGATTGACCTTACTATATCATGCTCATCAGACAGGTTGATATAGGGTTCTGTTTTGAGTTTTCCTTCTCTTGCTCTTCTGTTATATGCGTATTTGTATCCTTTAGTCGTCTTTTACGACATCCACGGGCAAATTGTACTCTACTCCGTCACCACAAGGAAATTACTTGGATATTTAAAACTTATTCGACCCGATATTATTTTTGGGTTTAGGAGGGGTCGTTCGACGATCGCGGCTCTGTTGCGCCTGAGGGCCGTGGCGACTGAGGCCGTCACCGGTGGGGGAGTGCTGTTGGCGGTGTCCCTAGACATCGCCAACGCATTCAATAGTCTGCCATTCAGCTGCATCAGGGAGACGCTCCGGTATCACGGAGTGCCAGCTTACCTGAGGCGGCTAGTGGCAGACTATTTGGTGGGGCGCAGCGTCCTCTGCACCAACCGAGTAGGGGACGTTGTGCGAACGCCCATGACGTGCGGTGTCCCACAGGGGTCGGTCCTCGGACCCACCCTGTGGAACATCAGCTACGACTGGGCGTTGAGGGGGAGCTTCCCGCCCGGGTTGGGCGTGATTTGTTACGCCGACGACACGCTCGTCACAGCCCGCGGTGGGACGCTAGAAGAGGCGGTAAGCCTGGCGACCTATGGCACCGACTCGATCACCGTCCACTCGGTTGACATCAGCATCCGGGCCCATATGAGGTACTTGGGCCTGGTGCTCGACGGGCAATGGTGGTTCCGGGAGCATTTCCGCAGGCTCGGTCCACGGCTCGTCGGCGTGGCGTCCGCCCTATCGTGGTTTATGCCGAACGTGGGCGGACCGAGCGCTACGTGCCGACGGCTGTACGCGGGGGTCATCCGGTCGATGGCCCTGTACGGCGCACCGGTGTGGGCGGGGTCCTTGACCGTCCGACTTAGGGCCCTTCTGTGGCGACCACAGAGGGTCATGGCGGTCAGGGCTATCCGCGGATACCGCACGGTGGCGACGGAGTCAGCGTGCCTATTGGCCGGGACTCCCCCGTGGGACCTGGAGGCGGAAATGCTCGCCGAGTTGTATCGGCGGGTGTCGGGGGTGCGCGGGGAGGGCGGTGTTGTTTCCTTGAGGGAGCTCACCGCCTGGCGCGTCGACGCCCGCCGAGACGTCATTGCCCGTTGGGCAGTCCGGCTGGAGAGGCCTCGGTTCGGGGTGCGAATCGTGGAGGCCTTCCGGCCGGTGCTGATGCAGTGGTTGGAAAGGCGGCACGGGGTGCTCTCCTTCCGACTAGTGCAGGTGTTGACGGGGCATGGGAGCTTCGCCAAATACCTGCATAAGGTCGTAGGGAGGGAGAGTACACCGTCCTGCCACCACTGCGATTGCGATGAGGACACGGCGCAGCATACGCTCAAGGCCTGCGCCGCTTGGGCCACGCAGCGCCGTGAACTCGTCGCAATCATCGGTGCCGACCTGACGCTGCCGGCCATCGCTAGGGCGATGGTCGACAGCGTCGGGAATTGGGACGCGGTCGCAGCCTTCTTGTGAGACAGTGATCTCGCAGAAGGAGGCGGCGGATCGCCTGCGCGAGGAGCGCAGCCTCGATGAGGAGATCCACCGCCGGCGAATGGGGCGGCGCAGGCGCAACTACCTGCGCCTCATGCCGCCCTAGCCGAGGCCGCGGGTGACGTGACCGGGGATTAGTCCGTCACCCGCCGAGAGGCCGACCGCGTGAGGAAAGACGGACGTCCTCCCCGAGGGGGGGGGGGGGGGTACGTCGGTCGATGGGAGGGTACCCCAAGTAGAGGGTATTCCGTCGGGCCGACCACTGACCACAAGTTAACTCTGCTCCGGTGGTCGGCCCAACGACGAAGGCGACGTGGTTTTCGGGTGGGTTGCGGGAGTTGCGTGCTTAAGCCCCTCTGTCGCCCCGGACGGAGTGGTGCAGAGGCGCGCCGACCGCAACCCACCCACAAAAAAAAAACCGATATTATTTAAATAATAATTAATGTGAATAAAAATATATTTACCTGGATATATAAAACTTATTCGACCTATTGTAGCAGCATCTATATCGTCCACATCCTCTAACACATCAGCCAACATTCTTGTATTTATATCATTAATTATCCAACAAGAATATGATTCTAATAACAATACTGTGAAAATAAACAAATGTATTTTCACCATTGCTAAGTTATTACGATTTTTTATTTTTAAATAATTTTCCAAATAAAAGAACGTTAATTAACGTTTTTGAATATTGATTTTGGATATTTTTTTTAACATTAATTTTTATAATTACCGTACAGAGCTTGTGCAGAACAATAGTAAGGAAGATGCCTTATATAGGAGTATTATGTTAAGGCCGCGGTATCATAGCGAGCGGAGCGTGTTACGCGCGTCAGTTTTAACACGATATCGCATAATGAAATAAGCCGGTAGTACTGGCTCGGTATTTATCACATCTTTGTTATAATTTATGAGAAATGCAGCTTGAATGTACGTTAATAACTGCGTAGTTTTGCGCTTATTTATCGTGTGTCGTTGGCTGATAAATGGACTTGTATCTATTTATCCGTGTACTGACAGAGTAAGAATACAATTCACCACTCCCTATCTTGCCCATGGATGTAGTAAAAGACAATTAAGGGATATATATAATATGCATATAACGCCTATACAAGAAGATAAAAACTCGAAAGAAAACCCTATATCAACCTGTCTGACAAGCATGGTATAGTAAGATCAATTTGCCTCAATTTGCCTCCTATTGTGGAGGAGGCTCGAATCCAGAGGTAGGACAGGTTTGAGCTGAAATGCTGATGATAATGATGATCTATTTGTAATGTAAGTAATGTTTTATATTTAGGTGTTGTTTGGTATATCATTTCGAATTTTCCTTTACTTGCATTAATGTTATTGTAAGTGTTTATGTGGCTATCGTGTAATGAGTCATATTTTAAGTAAAACAACGAGTTGACGCAAGCGTATCTATGTACTAATTTAATTTTTTTTCAATCTGTAACATTTTAATAATTTGACCTAAGTAGATAAAGTGCATTACCTATACACCACATTATCTACAATAATTCCTTATTCGTCTTTTACTACACTCAAAGGCAAGAAAGGGGTTAGCGAATTGTATTCTTACTTCGTCACTATATGGCAATATGCCTTATATATGATACTTACGTCCCAGGACAGTGATATCGAAAGCTGAGGGTACCCGAAAGGGTATTCCGTCTCGGACAAGGAACTCGGCACTGGTTGGCCCAACGACGAAGGGGATGTGGGTACGGGTGGGTTATGGGCCCGCGCGCCGTCCTTTCGTCGCCCCGGATGGAATGGACTACGTGTGCGCTTACCATAGCCCACCCATAAAAAAAAAATACTTATAATAACTAATACAATAATAACGAATTCCGTGTGATAACGAAGTAAGATTTCTTTTTTATTCCTTAAGGTGGAAAACGAGCAAGCAGTACACCTGTTATTAAGTGATATGCAATACTAAAGGCAGAGTTAGACCACTGCCTACCGTAAATAAGGTTTTTTTTTTTTTTATTTATTTAAGACAACACCCTGCACTAAGGAAATAATCCTTGTTTCGTTGGGCTGACCACCGGAGCAGGTTTACTTGTCGTCAGTGGTCGGCCTGACGGAATACCCTCTACGTGGGGTACCCTCCCATCGACCGACGTCCCCCCCCTCGGGGAGGACGTCGGTCTTTCCTCACGCGGTAGCCTCTCGGCGGGTGACGGACTAATCCCCGGTCACGTGACCCGCGGCCTCGGCTAGGGCGGCATGAGGCGCAGGTAGTTGCGCCTGCGCCGCTCCATTCGCCGCCGGTGGATCTCCTCATCGAGGCTGCGCTCCTCGCGCAGACGATCCGCCGCCTCCTTCTGCGAGATCAATGTCTCGCAGAAGGCTGCAACCGCGTCCCAATTCCCGACGCTGTCGACCATCGCCCTAGCGATGGCCGGCAGCGTCAGGTCGGCACCGATGATTGCGACGAGTTCACGGCGCTGCGTGGCCCAAGCGGCGCAGGCCTCGAGCGTATGCTGCGCCGTGTCCTCGTCGCAATCGCAGTGGTGGCAGGACGGTGTACTCTCCCTCCTTACGACCTTGTGCAGGTATTTGGCGAAGCTCCCATGCCCCGTCAACACCTGCACTAGTCGGAAGGAGAGCATCCCGTGCCGCCTTTCCAACCACTGCATCAGCACCGGCCGGAAGGCCTCCACGATTCGCACCCCGAACCGAGGCCTCTCCAGCTGGACTGCCCAACGGGCAATGACGTCTCGGCGGGCGTCGACACGCCAGGCGGTGAGCTCCCTCAAGGAAACAACACCGCCCTCCTCGCGCACCCCCGACACCCGCCGATACAACTCGGCGAGCATTTCCGCCTCCAAAGGAAATAATCCTTGTAAGGTGTTCTTAAATGTCGTATAAGGAGGATATATCATAGCGTACACGTTCATAGGTCACACACTAGAAGGTAGTTCATTTCAGATCCTGCACGTAGATATGTGGGAAAAATAGTCACTGAAAACGTACTGCTAAAAAACTATGACGTATCTAGGTGGAATTCGGCTGGGAATCCTCAGCGTTCATCCAACAGTCCGGGTTAAGTTGTCGTAGCCATTTACGGATAACAACTATAATATAATCTATACTAATATTATAAAGAGGAAAGGTTTGTATGTACACTCATTTGCAAAAAAAAACGGGCACCTAAGCAATGAACCATTTCAAATGTTAATATTTCTTTGTTTGATAATTATAGGTAGTTTTATCCACACAATTTGCTAAATTAATAAGAAAATAATCGTTTTCATCAGTATTTCATAAAATTTAGATACAATTTATGGGAAATAATGCTAAACCTCGCTAGTAGTGTATATTCGCTAGTAGTGCATATGCTCATGAAGTAAAAATAAAAAAGTTTTTTTGTTTGTTTTTCTTTAATAAAGTAAAAGCAGATAAATGTTTAGTATCGAGTGTGACCCCCTCTAGCTAAAATCACAGCTTGAATTCGTCTGGGCATGCTAGCGAGTATATCCCGGATACTTGCTTGCGGAATACGTTCCCACTCCGCAGTAATCACATTCTTCAGCTCTCTGATGGTCTGCGGAGCCGGGTGTACTGATCTCACACGCCGTTTCAGAACGTCCCAGACATGCTCTATGGGATTGAGGTCGGGACTTCGAGCTGGCCAATCCAAACGACGAATGCCGACCTCTTGCACATACGCATTAACATCGCGGGATCGGTGGGCGCGAGCATTGTCGTCCATAAAAATCGAGTCTTCACCTAGAGCGGCCAATGCGGGTTGTGCATGAGAAATTAGAACTTCCGTTATGTATCGATGCCCAGTCAGTGAGCCGTTTTCAATGAAGACTAACTCTGTACGATCCATTGAATTTATTCCTGCCCAAAACATAACAGAGCCCCCACCATAAGGTGTGATTTCTTCGAAACATGCCTCTGCAAAGCGTTCTCCTTGTCTTCTTAGCACTCGCCGACGTCGATCTTCACCGAACAGAGATATCCTGGCTTCATCAGAGAACAAAACCCTATTCCAATCGTCTTGAGTCCATGATTCACAATTTCTAGCGAACCTAAGCCTGTGAACTCTGTGCTCACGGAGTAATTTGGGGCCGCGGGCCGGGCGGTGACTGCGTATATTGGCAGCGAGAAGCCTCCTCCTGACCGTCCATAGACTAATATGCACATTTCTTACTTCTTGGAGGTTGTTCTTAAGATCCACATACGAAGATTTGCGATTTCTCAATGCGCGACTCACAAGAAAACGATCATCCCGTGGTTGGGTACATGGTTTTCTTCCAGAACCAGGCCTTCTCTCGACGGAACCAGTCTCCTGATATCGCTGCCAGGTCCTTTGGACTGTCGAGCGACTAACATTTAGCCTCCTAGCCACGAAACATTGGCTGCAACCCTCTTCAAGCAGCGCGATAATTTTGGTAGCTTTTACCACTTTATCTACCATTTTTGATACAGCCAAACAGCATTAAATAAAGCTTTGACAGTCAAGGATATGAAATTAATCGATAAAAATTGAATAAAAGTTATGAAAGTCGATGTTAACTTCTGGAACTTCGCGCCAAAAATGTAGGATAAAAAGGGGTTTTCTGTAAAAATGAACATCAAATGAAAAATTGAATTTAGAACGTACTTTTTTAAATACCACAGCATTTTTAAAACCGGCCAGTAACGTGTACAAACGATTGAAACCTTTTTGGTATTGTATCTTTTTAAATATGAATGAAAATCAAAACCGCCCGTTTTTTTTGCAAATGAGTTTATATTTATAACGAATTGGCTCAAAAAGTACTGGACTGATTTTAAAAATTCTTTCACCATTACAATGCTCCATTATCCCTGAGTAACAAAGGCTATATTTTATCCCGGTATTTCCACGGGAATGGGAACTAGGCAGGTAAAGCGACTGAAACCAAAGCGAAGCGAGGGCAAGTTTCTAGTACAAAAATAAAATAGGTGGAATGGATGAACCTATTTTATTCTCAGAATAAACAGGGTTGAATATGGAAATCCGTAGAAGTACGGATATAACCAATATAGCACAAAGAATCAGCACACTGAAGTGGCAATAGGCAGGAGCCATCGCACCGATAACCACTAAGGTTGCTCGTAAAACAACTGTTATCAGTTATATCACTTATAACAACTGTTATCAGTTGTATCACTGATAACAACTGTTATCAGTTGTATCACTGATAACAACTGTTATCAGTTATATCCAGGCCCGCCGCTAGCTGTTTCAGCGCCCGCGTGCAATACCGATTATGCCGCCCTTTTTTAACCGACTTCAAAAAAAGCAGGAGGTTCTCAATTCGTCGGAATCTTTTTTTATGTATGTTCACCGATTACTCAAAGACGCCTGAACCGATTTGCAAAATTCTTTTTTTGCTTATGCCACTTCCGGCTTGCGTCTTCCACACCCGTCACTATAACTCGACAAGCACCGGGCTTCCAGGCCCCACAGGGGAGTCCCGGCCAATAGGCACGCTGCCGCCGTCGCCACCATATGGCCCTGACCACCATGGCTCTCTGTGAATACCACAGGATAGCCATAAAACGGACGATCAGGAACCCCACCGACACCGGTGAGCCGTACAGGGCCACCGACCAGAAGACGCACACGTACAGCAGTCGATACGCAGCGCCGCCCACGTTCGACATGAACCAAGAGAGGGCGGTCGCCGTGCGAAACAGCTGCGGAGCAAGTCCGCGGAAATGATCCCGGAACCACCGATGCCCGTAGAGCACCAAACCCATTTATTATTTTATTATTATTAACTCAATTAATATTATTATTATTATTTCATGTGGGCCCGGATGTTGATGTCAACCGAATTTACAGTGATCAAGGCGCCGATTGGAGGACCCATACGGGGCCCGTGGTACAAGAGGGCCTACGTCTTGTCCAGAGCCACCCTCAACTCCATTATATGACTTGTCACATCTTTCAGCGTCCCACCCCGGGCTATGATGAGCGTGTCATCAGCGTAACAAATTACGCCCAGCCCGGGTAGGAGACTCTCTCTCTACGTTCAGTCTAGCCGATGTTCCACAGTGTGTCCCTGAGGATCAACCTCCTGTGGGACATCGCACGTTATGGGCGTTGAGGGTGGCCCTGGAAAAGACGGAGGTCCCTTGTTCCACTGGCCCCGTATGGGTCCTGGTCGCTAGAGAGGCCTTGGTACGGCGTCTGAACAGAGTACACCGCCTGACACCACTGTGACACACTCGAGATATGTGCTGCGTGGGCTGAGCAGTGCCGTGATCTCGTCGCAATCATCGGTGCCGACCTGACGCTGCTAACCATCGCTAGGGAGATGATCGGCAGCATTAGGAACTGAGCACGGTCGCCGCCTTCTGCGAGGCAGTCGTCTCGCGGGAGGAACGCCTCCATGACGACACAATCCACCGCCGGAGACTCGGGCGGCGCAGGCACGAGTATCTGCGCCTAATGCCACCTTAGCCGAAGCTGCGGGTGACTGGACCGGGGACGTGTCACGGTTGGGTCATGGGGCCGCGCGCCGCCTCTCCGTCGTCGTGGACGGAGCCGGGTGGCGGGTGCGCTGACCATGGCCCACTCCCTAAAAAAAAAGGAGTCACGCTCGGGACTGTCCCGCATTTCCTGCCGACTGCGTCTTTGGCGAAACAGACGGCCAACTGCGCACTGCGGTAACCTACGTACAGCTGGCTCTCCCGCTTCACGTTGCGATGATGCCGCCGGCTGCGGGTGTAGCCTGTAGGATCTCCGAGTACACGCAGCCTGAAGATGCAACAACTATCGGGGACACCAGGGGACACCCTGCTCAAAGGGAGATACCGCCCACGGGACATGATCGCCTCGCAAATTTGCTTTAACGCACAGCAAATGCGGCTAGCCTCGGTGTCTACCTCGTCCGCCTGGGGCGTTGAGAACAGCCATGAGTGAACGATAGCTGCCTCCACCAATAGGTCCCGATCTATTCGACCTGTGGGTGGGCCCAGCGTGAAAATGCGACGGCTGCGTCCGCTGCGGGACCCCTGCTCAGCTGTCGGAGGATCCGGAAGGCCCTGTGACAGCCCAGCAGTGCTGCCGTCCCCGTCTTGCGACGGTTCTGCGGCAGGAGTGTTGCCGACTTCGTCTTGGGGGGAACGACAGCAGCCTTTAATGCTTGCCGTTCTGATACTCGTCTCCGCGCATCGCGTTCTGTTTTACACTGACGGAAGATTGAAGTATAATCACACAAGTTTAAATATCAATAATTATGCTGAAACTATTAAAAAAATAATTGCAATTCAATATGTCATTGTTATTGTTTATCCACCATAGTACTCTTCGAATGTGTACAAGTACCCAAGTACAGGTACCTAACTTACCCAATATACCTATGCTCAGAGGGAATTGCCCTTCTAGTCCTGCTTTTCAATGCGGTGATACTTGGGGCGCCACCCAGCGAGGGCATGTGGTTCTACCTGCTGACAGACGAACATTTGGTATTGCATCTTATATTTCACGGATGCCAATTGATGGCGGTATCAACGCCAATCTGTCGGATATTTCCATACAATGAAATGTATGGAATTATGGTAAGACTTATGGTAGGGTGAATATTATGACATGAATTACGTAATGGGTCGCTCGATATGCCGCCCCCCTGGCCGTTATTGTACTTATGGTAGAATGAATATTATGACATGAATTACGTAATGGGTCGCTCGATATGCCGCCCCCCTGGCCGTTATTGTACTTATGGTAGAATGAATATTATGACATGAATTACGTAATGGGTCGCTCGATATGCCGCCCCCCTGGCCGTTATTGTACTTATGGTAGAATGAATATTATGACATGAATTACGTAATGGGTCGCTCGATATGCCGCCCCCCTGGCCGTTATTGTACTTATGGTAGAATGAATATTATGACATGAATTACGTAATGGGTCGCTCGATATGCCGCCCCCCTGGCCGTTATTATACTTATGGTAGAATGAATATTATGACATGAATTACGTAATGGGTCGCTCGATATGCCGCCCCCTGGCCGTTATTGTACTTATGGTAGAATGAATATTATGACATGAATTACGTAATGGGTCGCTCGATATGCCGCCCCCTGGCCGTTATTGTACTTATGGTAAAATGAATATTATGACATGAATTACGTGTTGAGTCTCATGAATTGCCGCCCCCCTGGACGTTATTGTACTTATAGTAGGATGAATATTATGACATGATTCACGTTCAACACGTGAATTACACGATGGGTCACTCGATGTGCCACCCATGGACGTTATTATACTTATAGTAGGATGAATATTATGAAATGAATTATGTGATGGGTCGCTCGATATGCCGCCCGCCTGGATGTTATTATACTTATAGTAGGATGAATATTATGACATGAATTACGTGTTGAGTCGCTCGATTTGCCGCCCCCCTGGACGTGCCGCCCGCGTGCGGTGCACGCCTTGCACGCCCGCTTACGGCGGGCCTGGTTATATCACTTATAACCACTGTTATCAGTTGTATCACTGGTAACAACTATTATCAATTGTATCACTTATAACAACTGTTATCAGTTGTATCATTGGTAACAATTATTATCAGTTATATCACTTATAACCACTATTATCAGTTGTATCACTGATAACAACTGTTATCAGTTATATCACTTATAACCACTGTTATCAGTTGTATCACTGGTAACAACTATTATCAGTTGTATCACTTATAACAATTGTTATCAGTTGTATCATTTTAGACGCGTGTATGGCTTTCGAGATATCCTCGTAAAACGTCTCCACCTCGCAGGAGTCCGAGGTCGGTAGGTGAACCTGTATGACCTTCAAAGAATACTTCTTGGTAATTCTGATACGTTACGCTTGTTCACACACTCTCAATCCTTTCGATGTTACACGAGAGATTTGAGATCATTGAACCCTTTACCACCTTAGGACGGGTGATCGTCCCAACGTAGAAGAGCAGGTTTCTGATTATCCTACAATTTCCCGTCGGATTTTGCTTAATACCTTTTCCAGCTCAATGATCTTCTCATCAGTCCTAAGTGTGCAAATGCTATATGCTACCAGGGCTGTTCGTTTTGTTTAGTAGCCGGATCGCTGTTAGACATTCTTCGCACCCCGTGTTCCACCGCTACCGGACCCGCCACCCATATTAGCCCGTAGGGTAGCAGAGCTGCCATGACTAGGGCCCATTTCTGTTCGCCATATGAGGAATAATGCCGTAATGGCCATGTTTGGCAGGTGGGTTGGCGATCGCAGTAAGATATCATACATTTCTCCGGCAAGACCTGCTGCCCACTCTCTTAGTGAATCTTTTCATTCTTTTTTTAAGTGACAACGCTTTGCCCTAGTCCTATAAAACTATGTTTTTACGCTAATTCTTGTATTGCGGGGGACTTTACAAAGATAACTTTACACAAGTTACATCCAGGCTCAGAACTGCAATTTGTGGATCGTACAAGGTGTTGTCCTGCATAGGATTCGAACCCGCGACACTGGCACGGTAGGTCGGTATCTTAACCACTGCGTCATCTGCGCAGTCCTTAGCCGGTTCTTACGACTCCCATAGGGAAGCAAGGCGAAAATTGTATTCTTCATCACCGCAGCCCATATATGTCCCACTTTTGGGCTCAGGCCTCCTCCACAATGAGAGGAAATTTGACCTAAAATGAAAGCCTAATAAGTAAAAATTGACGTGTAAATAGATGTGCAGATGTTGCAGAGCTTTCTTGAGATCCACGGCTGCTGATGAAGAAGCGGCATTTTTAAGGTTCCCGTTTGCCGCAGATTAAAATATAAATTTCATAAGGGTGCTAAAATAAGATAAAAAAAATACAAAGCATGCAAGAAGACTGCCGACAGAAGTGCAATCTTAAAACTATGAACTACTGTTGGATTAACCGATAATTCAATCTTAGCGTGCGGTGACGATGACGCAAGTTTCACGCGACGTCCATGATTTTAGTTGACACAAAAAAGTGCTGTGTTGACACAACGAAGCTTGAACTTCAAAAACACATTTTTATTTTAACATATTTATTATTCCGTTCACATATTTTTTATTTATTCACGTGTTTATTCCGTTCCGTGTGGTGATGGAGTAAGTACACGGTTTAGCACCTTCCTGTCTGGTGAGTGTCTGTAAAATTCTAAGGGACCCAAGCAGATAACATTTCTGCATGAGAAGGCAAACCCAAAATAAAATCCTTTACCAAACAATACGACCACTGTGGTCCCCGCTGAGATGATGATGTTGATTACGAATATTTTATAAAGTATTAAAATTTTGAAAATTGAAATTTCACATGGTATATTAAATTTGTTAAAGAGCATTATGGCCGCCTATTTTGAGTGAAGCCCAGGGCTGGGTTCCATCGGCCTACAGGCCTATCGTGCTGCTCGATGACACGGGCAAGCTACTGGAGAGGGTGGTAGCTGCCCGCATCGAGCGGCACCTCGTCGGCACGGGGCCCGATCTGTCGGACGCCCAGTTTGGGTTTAGGAGGGGTCGTTCGACGATCGCGGCTCTGTTGCGCCTGAGGGCCGTGGCGACTGAGGCCGTCACCGGCGGGGGAGTGCTGTTGGTGGTGTCCCTAGACATCGCCAACGCATTCAATAGTCTGCCATTCAGCTGCATCAGGGAGGCGCTCCGGTATCACGGGGTGCCAGTTTACCTGAGGCGGCTAGTGGCAGACTATTTGGACGTGCGGTGTCCCACAGGGGTCGGTCCTCGGACCCACCC
This sequence comes from Lymantria dispar, assembly GCA_032191425.1. Lineage (NCBI taxonomy): Eukaryota > Metazoa > Arthropoda > Insecta > Lepidoptera > Erebidae > Lymantria > Lymantria dispar. Next base: position 7,606,294 of record CM063460.1, on the reverse strand, counting down.
TGTGGAACATCGGCTACGACTGGGCGTTGAGGGGGAGCCTCCCGCCCGGGCTGGGCGTGATTTGTTACGCCGACGACACGCTCGTCATAGCCCGCGGTGGGACGCTAGAAGGGGCGGTAAGCCTGGCGACCTCTGGTACCGAGGAGGTCGTCAGGCGGATCGGGGCGCTGGGGTTGAGGGTCGCCCTGGACAAGACGGAGGCCCTCTTGTTCCATGGGCGCATTATGAGCCCTCCCATCGGCGTCTCGATCACCGTCCACTCGGTCGACATCAGCATCCGGGCCCATATGAGGTACTTGGGCCTGGTGCTCGACGGGCGATGGTGGTTCCGGGAGCATTTCCGCAGGCTCGCTCCGCGGCTCGTCGGCGCGGCGTCCGCCCTATCGTGGCTTATGCCGAACGTGGGCGGACCGAGCGCTGCGTGCCGACGGCTGTACGCGGGGGTCATCCGGTCGATGGCCCTGCACGGCGCACCGGTGTGGGCGGGGTCCATGACCGTCCGACTTAGCCCTTAGGCCCTTCTGTGGCGGCCACAGAGGGTCATGGCGGTCAGGGCCATCCGCGGATACCGCACGGTGGCGACGGAGGCAGCGTGCCTATTGGCCGGGACTCCCCTGTGGGACCTGGAGGCGGAGATGCTCGCCGGACTATATCGGCGAGTGACGGGGGTGCGAGCGGAGGGCGGTGTGGTCTCGTTAAGGGATCTCACCGCCTGGCGCGTCGACGCCCGCCGAGACGTCATTGCCCGTTGGGCAGTCCGGCTGGAGAGGCCTCGGTTCGGGGTGCGAACTGTGGAGGCCTTCCGGCCGGTGCTGATGCAGTGGTTGGAAAGGCGGTACGGGGTGCTCTCCTTCCGACTGGTGCAGGTTTTGACGGGGCATGGGTGCTTCGCCAAATACCTGCACAAGATCGTTAGGAGGGAGAGTACACCGTCCTGCCACCACTGCGATTGCAACGAGGACACGGCGCGCCATACGCTCGAGGCCTGCGGGGCTTGGGCAGTGCAGCGCTGTGAACTCGTCGCAATCATCGGTACGGACCTGACGCTGCCGGCTATCGCTAGGGCCATGGTCGACAGCGTCGGGAATTGGGACGCAGTCGCAGCCTTCTGCGAGACAGTGAATAGCCGAGGCCGCGGGTGACGTGACCGGGGATTAGTCCGTCACCCGCCGAGAGGCCGACCGCGTGAGGAAAGACCGACGTCCTCCCCGAGGGGGGGACGTCGGTCGATGGGAGGGTACCCCAATAGGGGGTATTCCGTCGGGCCGACCACTGACGACAAGTTAACGCTGCTCCAGTGGTCGGCCCAACGACGAAGGCGACGTGGTTTTTGGGTGGGTCGCGGGAGTTGCGTGCTTAAGCCCCTCTGTCGCCCCGGACGGAGTGGTGCGGAGGCGCGCCAACCGCGACCCACCCACATAAAAAAAAAAAAAAAAGAGAGCTGGGTTCCACAAATTAAAGCTGGGCTACTAAAGAACGGCTCATTTGGAGCAATGGCGGGGTAACGTAGTAATGGTGATTAAAAAATTGTGTGGGTATTATTAGTAGCATATCCATAAGTTCCACAACATTCCGGTACTTGCGAGCATAGCACATATTTACGTCAAAATATTCGTATTCGTATCAAGACAAATTTGTATGGGATTTAAAGTAGCGCTTCAATAAATAACAGTTGCAATATATGAAACAGTGTGATCATTATATATACTGTAACCCAAATATTCGCGCTAAGCCCATTAGACTTAGTTTTATTCGATAGTAAATACTACTATTGTTATTCGTCTACCATTATGTAAACAGGTATTCAGTCAATAAACATTAAAAGAAAAACAATAGCGAATAAAAATTATGGAAATGAGTCGTGTGATATAAAAAACATTGTAGATAAATCTATTTTTCCATTTCTTATCTCATAAGGTGCTAAATAAATGCATTAAACACGTTTGACATTGACATAAGTAAGTGCTCGTCATATATCAAATCCTAATGAAGAAATATTATTAAATAATCGCTTACAATTAGACCAGGGATATACAAATAAAGTGTGATAAGATAATACCGTGTTAAGTGATGGTATAAACAGTAAATTAGGTAGTGTTTATTTTAATATACGTTATGGTGTCAAGAAATTGCTTTGAATTGATAATGAATTAATACTTTTGAGTAGATATATAACGTCACTGATGGTCCCTAGAGTTGGTGGATCTCCGGTCCTACAGTCCACCGCTGCCGGGCCAGGGGTGTATCCGACCACGTACTCGTCCTAGACATCGAACATCTAGGACCACCCCTCAGGGTGTGTACAACGCGTGTTTAGCGCAAGAAAAGAGGAGGCTGGTGCTCCTATCGAAACCGGGACGGTCTACTCGACTGCAGCTCATCGTGCTGCTGGACGATATGGGCAAACTGTTGGAGAGGGTCCTGGCTGTCCGCATCAGATTGCATCTCAGCTCTGATCTATCGGATGCCCAATTTGGTTTTAGGAGTGAGCGTTCGACGAGCATAGCCCTGTTTGGGACGCTAGAGGAGGCGGCACACGTGGCAACTCTCGGCACTGAGGAGATTTTCGGGTGGATTAAAGCGCTGGGGCTTAGAGTGGCCCTAAATTAGACGTAGGCCTATTATTCCATAAGTACACAACGGTCCACCCACCGACGTCTCGATTACAGTCAATTCGGTTGCCATCAGTATCCGGGCCCATCTGGATCTGGTGCTTCACGGGATATAGTGGTTCCAGGAACATTTTTACAAATTTGCTCCGCGACTTGCAGTACGGCATCCGCCCTTTCTTGACCGGTAGTCCGGTCAATGGCCCTGTACGGCGTACCGTTGTGAGTGGGTTCGTAACTGTCCGTCTTAAAGCTCTCTTGTGGCTACTACAGAGGGCCACGGTGGCCAGGGTCATATGTGGACATTGCACGCTGGCAACGGAGGTAGCATGCCTGTTGGCCGGAACTCTCCCATGGGATTTGGAGGCGGCGATGCTTGACACCACCTCCGGGTATAGGAACGCTAACGTATAGGAACTTGGCGTCATACTTTCGCTGAGCTAAATGGCCTCCTGGCGAGACGTTGCCCGCCGTGGTTGCGTCGGCAGGACGATCTGTTTTTCTTCCGATTGGTAAAGATCTCGACGAGGTACAGTTGTTTCGCCAAGTACCTGCACAAAGTCGTGAGGAGGGAGAGCACACCGTCCTGCCACCAATGCGATTGCGGTGAGGACAAGGCGTAGCACACGTTTTTTAATTTGGCAGGTTATGGTCAGCATACACGCCGTCCATTCTGTCCGGATTGATGAAAGGGCGGCGTGCGGCACCGTAACTTATCCTATTTTCCCCTCTTCGCCATTGGGTCGACCACTGGTACTGCATTCCTTGACGTCGGTAGGCAGTCTGGCGGGATATGTTTGCGAGTGTCATCCCTCCGCGAGGCCCCAACCGGGTTGTCATCCTCACTCGGTTAGCCTCTTTGCGAATGACCAACTATTCCACGGTCCAGTCACCCACTGCCGCAACTAGTCCCCAGTCGCTGGCAGCAGATCTTGTCACCGTAGAGATATTCCTCCCACGCACGATCCGCCGCCTCATTCCGTGAGATGACTTCCTCACAGAAAGCAGCGACCGCGTTAGGCGCTGCCAACCATCACTAAGACGATGCTCGACAGGGGCAGGAACTTGGACGTGGTCGTCCGTCGGAAATTTTACGGACAATACACCTATTGATATAATTTACCCCCAGAATCAGAAGAACAATTTGTGAACTCAATAAAGTGGAGCTACTGTGGAAATCGGATGTATTTTTATCAAAGATATAGGTATAGGTTAAATCAATAAAATCTATATACATATGTATTATATATAAAAATTAATCTCTAGCTCCTCTGGCGGCGTGAATTTTTTCGTTGTGCTTGTTATTGTCAGAAGAAAGTTCTAATGAAAGAAAAAATAAAACTACAACATACTCGAACAGTTGTTCCATAATCAGAGACACCCTGCATAGTTAATTTATCATTTCGTGTAATTTCATTTTAATTATACAGTAAGTTTTTGAGAAATGTTTATTCGTCAACCTTATATTTAAAGTTCAATTTAATGTAACGATTTTGGTAAATGCTTTATATAGTTTTTTCATTGATTTCATATAAAAAAGAATATACTAGAATATTTTTAATTTCAGTAGATTGTTTTTAAAAATGACAGCAATCAAACGTACAAACATAAGTAGAAGAACTCGCAATGCTGTAAGTTAAAGACATACAAGAAAAGCACATTAAACACGGAAGTTACAAGGAATCGATGGAATTGTAATCAACAGCATGGAATTGTTGCATTTAACCCTTATCGGGTTGCATTTAATTACAGCGTGGAATTCGTATTCATAGTTAAGACATGACAACGTCTGTCGGGTCAGCTAGTAAAAAATAATACTAAGTATTTTTATAGATTTTATCCCGTTTATTTTTGTATCCTTTCACGATAATTTTTATCATTCATGATCATAGTGAGTCCTTCTATGTCAATCAAATACGTATTCTCTTAGCATGAGTGAATCATATGAATACGTCCCACTATTGGGCTCAAGCCTTTTCCACTGTAAGAAGAGAATTGACCTAACATACCACGCTGATCAGACATGTGGGTAGATATCTGTAAATCATTATTTCAAGTTTTCTTTCTCTTGCATTGATGCGATTTCCATCTTATATTTCTTAGTCACCTTTTACCACACCCACATGCAAGAAATGGGGTGGTGAAATGTATTCTTACTCTGTAACATAACGGAAATAAAAATACGTAAATGAACGCGATAAAAGCTGGCAAAATTGATATATGAATTATTCGCAGTAATTATTCATCAGAAATCATTTAATACATGTATAATGTGTAATAGTTTATAGTTATAAATAAAATAGTTTTTTTATTTTTTTTATTATGTATTTTTGAAGGGAAATCTCTATAGGCAAGTTTCTATCTGTGTAAATGCGATAAATTAGTTTTTTTTACTCGTATAAACATCAGAATTATTTTAATTTATTCTCATTTTAACCTACCATTTTTGGGCTCGGACCTTATCATTGTAGGAGAGTATTTGAACCTATACCACGCTGGTCAGACGTTTCCGTGTGGTGACGGACTAAGAATACAATTCAGCACCCCTTCTCATATCCGTGGGTGTCGTAAAAGATGACTAAGGGATATATTACGCATATGACATCTATGCAAGAGAGGGAAAACTTGAAACAAAATCCTATACCAAACTGTCTGATAGCATGTAAGGTCAATTTCCCTCCTATTATGGAGGAGGCTCGAGCCCAGTGGGACTTATATGAGCCGAAATGATGATGAATAATGAAAGTATGGGGAAGGAAGTTTCTTAGGGATGCCATTGAGGGGGGTGATATGGGGGAAGGTAGGAATATCCAGTTGCCCACGTCATAGTTGCAAGGGATCAAGATTTTGGTCAAAAATGCTCTATGACTCATAGTTTGTCCGCTAGGTGCTTAGGAGGGAAATTTAGATTGCGATGGTCTGTAGGTTCTGTTAGTCTACTAACATTCTCTAGGTCTAGTATATTGACCATTGTCAATATACTTGGCGGATGTCAATAAAATTAAAGAATACACAAGAAAAAACTACGTTTACGGATTTTACCTCTTTTTCAGCATTCAAGCCGTTGTACTCTCCGGGACATAGTATGTTTGTACATAGCTATTTCGTTTTTCTATTTTTTAATAGCTTGCTTACGAAATCACCCAATTAAACCGTTAATATAAGAACTAAAGGAAACGTAGAAAAAGCAAACCTTTTATTTAACGCCACGAACTGGGATGTGGTCGTTGCCTTCTGCGAGGCAATCGTCCGTCGGCAATTTTACGGCAAAAACTACTTAGGTATTGAAATAATTTACCCCTAGAATCAGAAGAACGATTCATGAACTCGGTAAAGTTGAGCTATTGTGGAAATTGGATGTACTTTTATCAAAGGTAATATAGGGTAAAATCGTGAACAACACAAATACAAACTCAAAAAAATCCTTAATTTATTTACAATGAATTAAAATGTTAAGTAAAATCTTTGTAATAGCGATGCCATCCGCATGCATCTCAATCTGAAAAAACATTTGCATATTGTATTCGTGGCCGAGCTTATTCTATAAAGAATTATGATATCTTTTACATTTGCTTTTTGTTTCCTTTATGAATTTTACCTCAAGTTAGATTTTTTTTTTGTTCACGCTTGTCTTGTTTAGTTTCCAAGGCATTGGGGGCTTGGGCTAGTAAGACTCCTCTGACATGATCAGAGACCTTAATTAGCATATAGATTAGTAGCAAGATAGATTAATGTAGGAGGAAAATTTGAAAAGGTATTGAATTAACAAGTGATGTTCACGCTGGGGAAATGTAATTCCACATTATTCCCCGCCAGTGACAATTCGTATGGGACTTGCCAGCCACATTCCCGACTGGAATACCCACTAAAACCTCAGCGGCTCCTTCCGTGCTCTTACGGGTTGCCGGAGAGATCGTCTAATGACATGCAATTTCCGACACTCCAACGCATGGCCGTTTGGCCACGTATTCTTATTCAGAGCGATAGGAGAAGGTGCGCATATTGTCGCCTCTTCCTTCCTGATCGCCGCCGACGGAGCGAGTCAGCAGACGCAAGCGGCTTTAGGTTGGATGATTTCTTTATGATTTTGACCTTTTAGATGTTAAATTCGTTTTACTATTGGCATTTTCGGAACATATCGTTATCGTCTGTTTAGTTTTCACTACACCTACTTAAATTTTTATCGTGAATCGTTACTTAGTACTTAAGTGTATACTTACACAATATGTAAGTAGGGGTCACTATTAGCATATTATCTTAGTTATGTCGATTACTATAGTTGAGCCTGCAACATTTCCTTATTGAAATTTGTTTAATGATAATGTATTCTAAGCAGTCTTCGTAAACTAACGTTGCCGTTGAGTTTTGTTTATCTACTATATTATTATTTTCTAGACTAAAACAGTAAATATGGATCATATAGAAGCTAGGGATATTATGTAGCTCCGTAACTGTAACTATCGGATAACTAAAATGAAAATATATCCGAAGCAGCAACCGATATAAAAGTTTTGGATAATTTCGGAGAGCGTCGGTGTTTATATGAGATATGTTACGACAAGTTGTCAATCAAGCATTTGAACTGACAGCCTAAACGTAAGTTGCTATAAAGGGAAATAATTTGCTATACTTAGTCAAAGAGTCGATTGGATCGGGACCTGTTGACGGAGGCAGCCATCGTTCAGTCGTGGCTGTCCTCACCGCCCCAGACGGACGGGGTGGATGCCGAGGCTGGCCGCATCCGCTGTGCGTTAACGCAAATCTGCGATGCGGCCATGCCCCGTGTGCGGCGTCTGCCCCCGAAGAATGTGGTGGAATGGTCCCCTGGTGGTCCCGAGAATTGGCGGACCTTCGGGCCGCGTGCATACGTGCCCGGAGGGCCTATACCCGCAGCCGAGCGCGCCACCGCGACGCTGAGTGGGAGGGCCAGCTGTACGAGGCTTACCGCAGTGCGCGGTCTGCCTTCAGGCTGGCCGTCCGTACCGCCAAGGACGTTAGTCGGCGGGAGATGCTGGACAGTCTCGAGCGTGACCCCTGGGGTCGCCCCTACCTCGCGGCGCTGAACAAGTTCCGCGGGCGGGGCCCCCCCTCACCGAGACTCTCCAGCCCAGCCTCCTCACCAGAGTTGTCGAGGACCTCTTTCCACGGCGGGCGGAGCACACGCCTCCGGTCATGGCTTCGCCGGACAGCGACCGGGAGGCCGAAGATGAAAGTGCTCCGCCCATCACGGAGCCGGAAATGGGGGCGGCGGTGGCGCGTATGCGAGTGAAATCCACCGCCCCCGGGCCCGATGGTATTCCGAACCATGTGTTGGCCCTGGTCCTCGAGCACCTGGGACCACGCCTCAGGGGACTGTTCGACGCCTGTTTGACGTCCGGGCAGTTCCCTGGATGCTGGAAAGAGGGGAGGCTCGTTCTCCTGCCGAAGCCGGGACGGTCTCCCGAGTCGGCCTCGGCCTACAGGCCCATCGTGCTGCTCGATGATGCGGGCAAGCTGCTGGAGAGGGTGTTGGCTGCCCGCATCGAGCGGCACCTCGTCGGGGTCGGGCCCGATCTGTCGGACTCCCAGTTTGGTTTTCGGAGAGGGCGTTCGACGATCGCGGCCCTGCTGCGCCTGAAGGCCGTGGTAGTGGAGGCCGTCACCGGCGGAGGAGTCCTGTTGGCGGTGTCCCTGGACATCGCCAACGCCTTCAACAGTCTGCCATTCAGCTGCATCAGGGAGGGGCTGAGATATCACGGGGTACCCGTGTACCTCAGGCGGCTGGTGGCAGACTACTTGGAGGGGCGCAGCGTCCTCTACGTTGACCGAGTAGGGGACGTTGTGCGAACGCCCATGACGTGCGGTGTCCCACAGGGGTCGGTTCTGGGTCCGACCCTGTGGAACATCGGCTACGACTGGGCGTTGAGAGGAAGCCTCCCACCCGGGCTGGGCGTAATTTGCTACGCCGACGATACACTCGTCACAGCCCGGGGTGGGACGCTAGAGGAGGCGGCACGCCTGGCAACTCTCGGCACCGAGGAGATTGTCAGGCGGATCGAAGCGCTGGGGCTGAGAGTAACCCTGGAAAAGACGGAGGCCCTTTTGTTCCATGGCCTCCGTACCGCCGGGCCTCCCGCCGGCGCTTCGATCACCGTGAAGTCGGTCACCATCAGCATCCAGGCCCACATGAAGTACTTGGGCCTGGTGCTCGACGGGCATTTTTGGTTCCGGGAGCATCTCCATCGACTTGTTCCCCGGCTTGTCGGCGCGGCGTCCGCCCTTTCGCGGCTGATGCCGAATGTGGGCGGACCCAGTGCTACGTACCGACAGCTGTACGTGGGGGTGATCCGGTCGATGGCCCTGTATGGAGCACCGGTGTGGGCGGGGTCCCTGACCGTCCGTCTTAGGGCCCTCCTGTGGCAACCACAGAGGGTCATGGCGGTCAGGGCCATACGGGGTTACCGCACGGTGGTGACAGAGGCAGCGTGCCTCCTGGCCGGAACTCCCCCGTGGGATCTGGAGGCGGAGATGCTCGCCGACATTTATCGGCGGGTGTCGGAGACGCGCGCCCGCGGCGGCATGGTCTCCATCAAAGAGATCACCGCCTGGCGGGTCGACGCCCGCCGAGAAGTCATTGCCCGTTGGGCAGTCCGGCTGGAGAGTCCTCGGTACGGTGTCAGGACCGTCGAGGCTCTCCGGCCGGTGCTGATGGAGTGGTTGGAGCGGACGCACGGGGTGCTTTCCTTCCGACTGGTGCAGGTGCTGACGGGGCACGGTTGTTTCGGGAAGTACCTGCACAAGATTGTCAGGAGGGAGAGCAAACCGTCCTGCCACCACTGCAGTTGCGACGAGGACACGGCGCAGCACACGCTCGAGGAGTGTGCTGCATGGGAGGGGGATCGCCGTGAACTCATCGCAATTATCGGTGCTGACCTGGCGCTGCCGACCATCGCCAGGGAGATGCTCGTTAGCGTCAGGAACTGAGACGCGGTCGCCGCCTTCTGTGAGGCCGTTATCTCACGGAAGGAGGCGGCGGATCGTGTGCGAGTAGAGCTCCTATTCGGCGACACGTTCCGCCGCCGGCGACTCGGGCGGCGCAGGCGCGAATATCTGCGCCTAATGCCACCCTAGCCGAGGCCGCGGGTGATCGGACCGGGGATTTGTCCGTCACCCGCAGAGAGGCTGACCGCACGATGGCGACCGACGTCCCAGTACGTCGAGACGTGAGAGGTTGCCCGAAAGGGTATTCCGTCGGGCCGACCACTGATGACAAGTCACATCTGCTCCGGTGGCCGGCCCAACAACGAGGTGACGTGGGTACGGGTGGGTTATGGGCCCGCGCGCCGTCCTTTCATCGCCCCGGAAGGACAGGACCGCGCGTGTGCTTACCATAGCCCACCCATAAAAAAAAAAAAGATGCTTAGTCAAAGAGAAGTGTGCTCAAATGTGGAGAGAGTATTTTGATGAAAGATCTCGTACAGTAGGGATATGGTATAAAACCTTACAACTATATCCTTCAAGTTTTCTATGGTTTGCAGACTCCAGTCTTTCTAGACAGGATGTCGTAACGGCCCTTAGACTTCGTTCCGGACACATGCCCTTAAATAACTTTGTTTACCTAATGAAGAGGCGTTCTTCACCTGACTGTAGTGTTATAAGTTTGACATCGATGTCTGTCTGTCTGTAGCATTGTAGCTCTCAAACGGATGAACGGATTTCGAAGCGTTTTTTTTTACTTGAAAGCCAGTTTCCTTGCGGTGGTTCTTAGCTATGTTTGGTTAATATCGGTCCAGCAATGTAGGTAAGAGTATCGGCACTCTTCCAAAATGATGTAATAGCGTTTTACCCGATTAAGTGTTCACGAGTGTCAGTATAATCCTTAAATGACAATTGATAGTTCCTGTTGAAGGTAACGTAATATTTTTTTAAATTATTTTAGTTTGTGTAGGGGGTTATTAAAAATTTTCAATTTTACTTAATGTGGGCATTTAAAAAAATATTTCTTTCCATTTTGGTGCAGTCTCGGAGCGTAACTGACGACAAATATATCATATCGAATCGTGGAAATAGACAATCGACTAATTCCCGCTTTGTTTTTGTTCCACACTATATAACGTCGCACGAAGCATTATTTGACAGTCTGATATCTATTAGGTGTTAAAACCAGGCCCGCCGTAAGCGGGCGTGCAAGGCGTGCACCGCACGCGGGCGGCACATCCAGGGGGGCGGCAAATCGAGCGACTCAACACGTGATTCATGTCATAATATTCATCTTACCATAAGTATAATAATGTCCAGGGGGCGGCATATCGAGCGACCCATCACGTAATTCATGTCATAATATTCATCCTACCATAATTATAATAACGTCCATCGGCATATCGAGCGACCCATCGCGTAATTCATGTCGTAATATTCATCCTACCATAATTATAATAACGTCCAGGGAGCGGCATATCGAGCGGACCCATCACGTAATTCATGTCGTAATATTCATCCTACCATAAATATAATAACGTCCAGGGAGGGGCATATCGAGCGACCCATCACGTAATTCATGTCATAATATTCACCCTACCATAAGTATAATAAATTTCACCGCATGGAAAAAAAACCGACCGATGGGCGTTAACACCGCCATCAATTAGCATCCGTTAAATCTAAGATGCAATACCAAACGTTTGTCTGTCAGCAGGTTGAACCATACGCCCCGCTGGGTGTCACCCCATTGAAAAGCAGGACTGGAAGCTAGGGCAATTCCCTCTGAGCATAGGTATAGTGGGTAAGTTAGGTACCTACCTGTACTTGGGTACTTGTACATATTCGAAGAGCATTATGGTGGATAAACAATAACAATGGCATATTGAATTGCAATTATTTTGTTAATAGTTCTTTTGATAATTATTTTGTTAATAGTTTCAACATAGGTAATTATTGACATTTAAACTTGTGTGATTATACTTCAATCTTCCGTCAGTGTAATACAGAACGAGAAGGCGGCGACCGTTCACAGTTCCTGACGCTGCCGAGCATCTCCCTAGCGATGGTCGGCACCGATGATTACGACGAGATCACGACGCTGCTCAGCCCCCGCAACACATATCTTGAGTGTGTGCTGCGACGTGTCCTCGTCGCAATCGCAGTGGTGGGAGGCCGCTGTACTCTCCTTCCTTACGACCGTGTGCAGGTATTTGCCGTAGCAACCGTGCCCCGTCAAGACCTGCACCAGTCGGAAGGAAAGCACCCCGTGCATCCGCTCCAACCACTATATCAGCACCTCAGCGGCCTCGACGGTCCCGACACCGTACCAAAGCCTCTCCAGCGACCAGCGACCCATACAGGGCCCGTGGAACAAGAGGACCTTCGTCTTGTCCACCCTCAACTCCATTATACGAATCGACGTTATACGAACGCCCATAACGTGCGGTGTCCCACAGAGGGTCAGTCCTCGGACACACACTGTGGAACATCGGCTAAGACTGAACGTTGAGAGGGAGCCTCATACCCAGGCTGGGTGTAATTTGTTACGCCCGACGATACGATCGTCATAGCCCGGGTGGGACGTTGGAAGAAGTGGCAAGTCTAGCAACTCTTAGCACCAAGGAGATTGTCAGGCGAATCGAGGCGCTGTAGTTGAGGATGCCTTTGGACAAGACGTAGGTCTTCTTGTACGACGGGCCCCGTATAGGCCCTCCACTCGGCGTCTTGATCACTGTCAATTCCGTCGACATCAGCATCCGGGCCCACATGAAATATTTGGGTCTGGTGCTCGATGGGCATTGGTGGTTCCGGGATCATTTCAGCGGACTTGTTCCGCGGCTGTTTCGCGCGGCAACCGCTCTCTCTTGGCTGATGCCGAACGTGAGCGAACCCAGCGCTGCGTATCGACTGCTGTACGCGAGAGTCTTCTGGTCACCGACCAGAAGACCCCTCCATGGGACCTGAAAGCACAGATGCTTGCCGAGTTATAGTGACGGGTGTCGAAGACGCAAATCGGAGGCGGCATGGTCTCGATCAAGGAGTGCTGTAGGTGGGCCGGTATCCGACAGGGTGACCCGCCGAGCCGGCCACGAATATCAAGGAATTGTTACCACTGGGGTCAGCCCACTGGCGACGGGAAGGGGGTAGGTTATGGGGTCGCATGACGCTCATCCATCGCGCCGGACGGATTGGGCGGGATGTGCCCAGACTATCCGACCGCCTGCCGAAAAAAGGGGCGGCATAATCGGTATTGCACGCGGGCGGCAAAACAGCTAGCGGCGGGCCTGGTTAAAACAACTATGTATATATGTTTTCAGTATTAAATAGAATACGTATATTCTACAAGCATTTTTTTTTCTAAATTGTTGCGGTTTTAACAACTCTAGTATCTATAATGTTTTTAACCGGAAGCACCTATATTCCTGCATTCATAGGACTGACAAACGTCACACAGGTAGTGTGTAATAGAGACAATGCTTTACGAAATCGAAATTAAACGATTGCTTGTTTTCAAAGCTCGATGTGCAATATTTATTACTGTAGTTAGTATAAGAGCAGAATAGGTAGCAAGGGAAGAGTTTGTATTTTTTGTAGTGTCCGACCGAAATTTCGGTTTCGGTTTGGAGCCGTAACTACGGCCGAAACCGAAACTAAATTCGTGAGTTTTCGCGCTGCGCTAGGACGTGCTCGGTGCAAGCGGTGTGAGAGACGAAATGCATTCATAGTCATCTCACAATTTTAGTTCTTTCGTTTGTGTCTGCGCATCGCGAATTATGCAATTTGAGGTAATCACTTCAAAACAGGTATATTTTATTTCACTATTTATGTGATGTAACATTTTTTGTAATCTCTCTCTCTCTCTCCCATGATATTCCTCCTAATGCGAAGAGCTAAATGTCGTTGACCTTGGCCGCTGCGATCGAAATAATGTCAGGGCCATATTGTTATACAAATATACGGGTAACAATTAATCCAGGTAATTCTTATGCTAATTTTGATCATTAACAATTAATTATTTTCATGTGTAATCTACAAACATTTCGGAATCACCAACCTTGGCATACTGATAAAGCAGTTTATTAAATCATTAAAAAAAAGTTACATTAGTTGAGAGTTCTGTGATTTTAGTATACATCATCAGCCCATGGATATCACTATGCTGATCGCCATCATCATTTTACACTTATCCAAAGATGGAAGACATTTCTACCATCATACATACATACTTCCGTGTAGTGACGGAGTAAGAATACAATTCACCACCCCCTTTCTTACCCGTGGGTGATCGTACGAGACGACTAAGGGATATAAAATGCATATAACATCTATGCGAGAGAAGGAAAACTCGAAATAAAACCCTATACCAACACGTCTGACCAGCGTGGTATAGTAGGTCAATTACCCTTCCATTATGGAGGAGGCCCGAGCCCAAAAGTGGGACGTATATGGGCTGAGACATACATATTACAGAAGATTTAGGTTTTTTTTTCCTTTTCTTATCATGCTGCCCGAGGCATCCATCATTGGCAATGTATTTTGGCATCTGGTTAACAATAACCAGATGGCATCAGGTGGAGTTGGTCCAGGTCGGATGTAAAGCTCTTAGTCGTCTTTCACTATACCTACGAGCCTTTTTTTGTCGCTGTGGAAAGGTAATTTACGCACTATCCCCCACCGGTGATAGACGAGAGGGAGTGTGGGACTCGCCGGCTGCCTGTGCTGTCGGAATACTCACTAAAACACAGCGGTCCTTTCGGCGCTTTTATGGGGTGCCAGAGAGATCGTCTATTGACATTCGATCCCCGACACCCCTACGCAAGGCCATTTGGCCACGTTCTGTCGTTATTCAAGAGGAGTGGGAGGGGAGAGATGCGCCCATCGGCGCCTGCTCCTACCCGGTCGCCGCTTGCGACGCGAGTTAACGAAAGCAAGTGCGCGTTCTCGCTCCGCAGCCTCCTTCTGAGAGATGACTATCTCGCAGAAGGAGGCCATCGACGACCAGCACCTGTCGCTGTCGAGCATTTTTGATGTGATGGTCAACAACGACAGGTCGTTTCCTATGATCGCCGACAGGTCGTGGCGCTGAGGCCCTCAGGCGGAACATACCTCCAGGGTGATAACAACGAGCCTAATCTAAGGTTTAATAGTATTCGTAGTGGCTACGGAATAAACAAATATGACTCCAAAATTCGGCAAATTGTTATAATTAGTATAACAGCCAGGTTACAGCTGATGGCATATACTTCTGAGTGTAGCATTACCCTCCGGTTAATAATTTAGTAAAAAACCTTTGCTTCTTGGGAGTTGTAAAAACTGACGGAAGGATCAAATTCATATAATTTATTATGCATAAATTCACTTACATAGTATCAATTTTACTATGTAAGTGGATTTAATAAAATACTACCGGATCGAAGCGTGGTCGTACCGAGATCAGGCTAGAAATTTAGGTTTGTTCGTTTTTTATTAGTCTACTTTTATAAAATTATATACAATCTTTTTGCTAAGTATTAGCTTCCGTTCACACCACGACGTAATTTTCAAATAATAATAATGTACTTACATCACTATGGCTGGACCATCTCATACAATTGTCCACCTCGTACCCTACATTCTCATGCAATCTTGCCTCTTAATGTGGTGGAGGGTTAAACCGGGCGGTAGAACGTATATGAGCTGGGATGAGATCCTGTAAGAATCTAATCACTAGTTGCCTACTAGAGGAATCATCATTCCCAAGGCGGTGCTTGGAGAGGAGGGAAAGACTGTCAGCAGACAAATGGGCAATGGGAATCTCGTAGGAAATTTATAGCAAACCGATCGTAAAACCGCCTGCAAAGCGTGGCGAATAATGCATTACCTTGTCTTAGAGACTTGTCGAGCAATAGACATCCATAGTCTAATGAATGGACAGTCCAGATAAAGTGACGAAATATTAACAGACAAAGGAAATAAAATACTGGTCAATATAGGAAAAACATTTAATATATATCTTATTATTTAAATTTTAAACACTGTGGTCCAGACATTCTATAATATGTATTTACAAAATCAAAAATTCATCGAAAGCTTTTTCCTTAACTTTTATAAATAACGCAAAATGCTTAAAAAGTTAAAATGACAGAATAACATACATACATACATACAAAGAAATATCAACAAGTGATATCCTATGTTGCCACGAGTTTTACACATTTGAAGTAGAGCGATTTTTACGGGTGTTATCGCGTATGTGTTTGACTTTTAATTTCCAGACATTTAAAGAACTTTACAGCGTTCAGGTTGGTGGGAGGACTGATCAGAACGTCAGTCCCTGTAGTGTTCGAAACGTTGAGAAATTTAAATTCAAATAGAAACGCGATAAAATCCGTAAAAATAGTTTTATTTCAAATATTAACAAGCTTAAATTGAAGACAAGAGATTCATGCCCGAGTTCAGCGATAACCAAATTTTAGGGAACGCTTAAGACGATCTATAGTGGTCTACATGTAATTTTGGTATTTAAATAGTCTTAAGTATTGCCTAAAATTAAGGTATCGATGGTGAAAACGGTTATTGGTGTTGAAATGAAAGATTTTTATAAAATCGAAATAGATTTTAAATATAACATAATATAAAATTTTAGGAATAAATTCATCTTGTTATTACAATTCATTTAATTATTTTATTTATTGCATATATCAGCGAGAAACTGTAGTATTTAACGACATTTTATCAGCTACTGTACGGCTACAAACCCAGTAAGTAAAATAAAACATTTATTAGTTACAGCTATTAGGCATTTTATATTCCACTGATAAAGAAATAATGGAGTATCTGTTGCTTAATTTTTATTGCAGCCATTTGAATTTTTATGACAATATTTTGCCCCATTTTTCTAATTTGAGATACTTTGGATCACAAGCGACGGTGACATGGACCGTATATAGAATTGTGGGGTGGATGAAATTGCGGATACAATATATAATATACGATTAGGTACGATAACGAATAAGATTGTTCTAATGGATCATCTTGTTGGATTGATAAATAAGAGTGACAGAATATTAAAGTGGAATTATGGTTTGGCAAGAATAGATTCTCCGTTTGACCAGCATGATATAGTAAGGTCGATTGCTCTCCTATTTCGGAGGAGGCTCGAGCCCGACAGTGGGACGTTTATAAGCTGAAATGAAGAAGAGATAACAAAAGGTTATAATGAAGGTCTGAAAGTGGTGATAGAAAATTTACGGGGACTGTCGCGGTATGCACACGAGACAAAAGTAATACATATTTCTAGGAGAGTAAATAGATATCAACGGTCAAAGCTATAAGGAAAATTAAAGACGGCTGAGTTGTGTGAAGCATGATATAGACAGAAGAAATTTAAGGATAACTGCAAAACTGAAAAAATATTTTTCTAATAATGTAGCTTCCTATTAGTGGAAGAACTTTTAAGTAATGGATAAGTTAATCTAAGATTCCCCAATATAGATTACATTTTAAGTAGGGATAGAAAGACGGAGAAAAGTTGAGAGGTAGAGAATCTTGAAAGAGACCACGTTACTCGCTGTTCTTCTCAGTCTACTGAACGGACTACAGGAACCAAAGCCTGAAGTTCGGGTTTATAATTCTAATCAACAATTCAAAAAACTTTAATTCTTGAGGGTTCAAATTAAAATACGTAATTATAGGTATTAGCGAATTAAAGAACATTAAAATACGTATTAACATATTAACGTATTTTAAGGTTGTATTTTTTTTTAAATCTTTGAACGTCATATTGCCCCACTTTGAACGACCAGACTTAAACTTTGCACACTCATCAGAGGCCCATGACAATGTAATAATTCGATCAAAATAGCCGAATAGCCTGATTAGATTCGCCAGGATTTAGAAATTTCTAATCGTATCTATTGCATAAGAGCAATAGAGACAGAGCTAATGTGCGAACTACGCAGGCGCGTACGCGTGTTCTTTAGTTTTTTTAATCTATAATATATTATTCCTTAATTTTCATATTTAATATGTTTAAATAATATTTTTTTTATGAAAGTATTCGAAGTTCCGCAAGCCAGAGTGCCCATTTTCGGCCGTTCTTTCAGCCATTTGGGAAAATTATAATGTTACCATTCTGAGCGGTGAGACTTTTTTAGGAAATTTCTTCCTCTTTTAGAATCTTTTGCTTAATTCTTATAGTACCAATAGTTTTTGAATTACTTCTAAACACGGGGACCTCCTTTTTTAGGATCTTTAATTGTTCATAATTTATGAAATTATGTGCGGATTTGAAATGTTCATTTATTTTTCTAGACGTCATGACACGTCCAACAAGCCATCGCGCGTATTTTATTTCGCTGTATCAAGAATTAATGCGTTTTTTACTTGTTGACTAGATTGTTAGTACTATAGAACGAAATGCTATACCTGAATTCAATTGTGTCGTGTAAAAAGAGAGAAAGGTGGCGAGAAATATGTCGCAAGGTATTAAATCGCTTTGAATGTATATGCTTATTCTGGGTATAATGCCCATCAAGGAGAGGCAGCGGCGAGTCGTCCTACCTTCGCAGAACTGTTTTCGGTGTTTGACCAGAACAATATAAAGCCAAGTTATACGAGTAATTTCATCTCTGCTCATATACATCTCTCTGCTGGGCATCTTCCATCCCTATATGCCGTGTTGCGATTTGCATACTACTGAGTTTCTGCAGGTTTAAATCTTATAATAACTTTATTTTCAATAAAAAAAATCTAATTTACTCGAGGATTACACATTATAAATAAAACTATTTTTTACAAGCTCTGTACGTAAAAATAGTTTGTTATAATAAAAATATTATTTAAAAGTTAATCTTTTGATGTGAAACATCTATAGGCGAGGGTAAACCTGAGGGTAAATCATCGTTGGCGCGGCGTAAAGCGACGCATGCCATGGCGAGGCCTCGCCACGCTCTATGTAGTTATCGTCAGAGGCATCGGTTATAACAGAGATATTATTCAGAAATCACTGATTTAAAGAACTGATTGAAAGACGTATTGTCAGCACACATACAAATAAATGAAAATAGTATTATAGTTTCAAAATTTATATATGTATAAATATATATTATTGTCCGTGTGGTGACAGAGTAAGAATGCAATTAACAACTCCCTATCTTGCCCGTGGATGTCGTAAAAGAATAGAGATATAAATATGCATATAATGCAAGAGAAGGAACACTCGAAATAAAACCCTATACCAACCTCTCTGACTAGCATGGTATAGTAAGGTCAATTTCCCTCCTATAGTGGAGGAGGCTTGAGCCCAATAGTGGGATGTATATGAGCTGAAATAATGATGTTGATATATTAAATGAAATTACTGGAAAACAGATAGCCCTGCCATCATAGAATTTTCTGCTGTTTTTAAGATCAAATTATGTAAAAATTTACATATGAAATGTCGGTCACCCGAGGAAGAACAGATCGCGTGACGGCGACGCCTCAGCGGCGAAGTCCGCCAAGGCGTCAACTCGGTCGGTACCCGCAAGGATAACCCGCTTGGATGGACCACTGATCGAACGAGTATCGGTGGCCCCTCCCACTTAGTGCTAAAGAGAGGTACGCCCGAATATACCCAGCGGGCTATGGGTTTGCGCGACGACCCCTTTCGTTGCCCCGGACAGATCAGATGGTATTGCACCATGTCCTGCCGCCCAAAAAAGAGCTCAGTGGCGATTCAGGTCTTTTGTCACAGGGACTTCTATGGAGGTGCCCAAAAACATAACCGCAATGGCTCATCGAAGTCAAAGAATTCGTTCCAGTTTATCCCATGGAATCCAAGTACCATTCAAATATTTGGACAAAATATTCATGTGTCACAATTTGTAAGTAGAGTTGTACGAAACACACAAAATGGACAAGAAGAGCCGCGCAAGAAAACCTTTATATATCACTACATCAGTTCTCACTATAGAAACAAAAAAAAAGATAAAATGTAATTCTTCAATAATTTAGTCTATTTTAACGAGAAACTCTTCAATTTCTAGTTTTTGCCTCATGATAGCTGATAATACCACCTCAGTACTGCACACTACGTTCAAAGTCTTCTCTGACTGCAGCAGATAATAGACCAGGTGTAAATCATTCGGTACAGTTAAAACTAAATAGCTGAACGGCCTCTGATTATGCATTTCTTGTATAGAAATATACGATCGACGATTCTTCTCGACCTTACCACCGCATAACTCTATCATTTCTGTCAAGGCACCTCTTGATGGCTTCACGCATGGCGTGAGAAAGAAGGTAACTCCTTCGAACAATTTCTTCCTTTGTTCACCGCATAATAAAACTTCAGATATATCGCACTTGAACATTTTGTTGAAGGACTCGTCTCTAAGACCATGTTTCGCTTCGTCGGCAAATTTGTTGATACGTTGACTTTCTAACACCCACTCTGGGGTAAGCAAGTGTTTGACTGTGACTAGACAGCTGATCAATTTGCACGTTCGCACAAGTTTCTCCATGACAAGATGCGTCGCTTCTGCCGCTGAAGTTACTACAAGCCCACCAAGTTGTCTGTAAATAATAGACATTATAATTAGTTGAAATTATATATGTTTGGTGTGGTGATGTTGTCCGTGGGTGTCCAAAAAGATGACTAAGGAATATAACAGGCATATAACTTCTATGCAAGAGATGTAAAAGTTGAAATAAAACCCTATACCGACCCATCTGACCCAAGCCCAAGCGTAAGTAAAAACTGACGCTTGGGTCTTGGAGGGAAAAGTTCCTCCGATTGTGGGGGAGGCTCGAGCCCAACAGCAGGATGTGTATGGGCTGTGATGATATATAGATAAATTTGCCGTGTAGTGACGGAGTAAGAATACGGCTTAAGACAACGACGACTAACTATTTGCATATAACATTTATACAAGGAAAAGAAAACTCGAAACTTAACCTTACTCTTGATGTGACCATATAATTATTGTGTCGAAACGGGACGTTTGAATAATTGTCCTTTTTTTGTGTCAGAACGAGACTTGCAGAAATAAGTGATAATATGAAAGTAAAAGCTAAACAAAAATAGGAACATGTGAAGTCTAGCAGGAATGGGCGATCTGTGGACTTACTAAAAATAAAAAAAAAAGGTTGCGTAATTGCGCCTTTGTTTTTTTTTTGGTAGGCTATGGTCAGAACACACCCCGCCCAATCTATCCGGGGCGACGGATGAGCGGCGTCCGACCCCATAACCTACGTATGCCCTCCCCATCGCCATTGGGCCGACCACTGGTACCTATTCCTTGACATCCGTGGTCAGCCCGACCCTTAGTTGCGCCTAGAGAAGTTTCACTTCAATAATAGTTGTTTTAGTTATCTCTAGATGATACTTCCTTACCCACAACCAGTTAGTGCCATATTTCTTATAATTTAATAACTATATGTGCCCATTTAACTTCTACCCTTCACACTGTAGCTACTATTACATACAAGTTAATGCAGTTTACTAATTAACCGTTACTATGAAAGAATACATATACATGGCGTCGACCTCATTAGGGATGCAAATACCGAAACCAAGAACATCGATGTATCGATACATCGATGTTTCAGAACAAACATCTATGTACAATAAACATCGCCCTAAAAACATCGATGTTTTTTAAGATCTATGGTTCTAATTTGTATACACAATCTTAACTTTAAAATGCAAGCAATATTTATTATCTATACCAATATTATCTATTGAATAGGTAAGTTTTTAGAGCAAAGAAGGTGTAGAGTTGAGGTAATAAAATTATATTTAACAACTATTTTTTTAATTTAGTAAAGTTATTACAAATTTATGACAACTGTCAACTACTTAGAAACAGAGTAACTAAACTGTCACGCAGACACTGCTAGAAGTACCATACATTTTAAATAGATGGCAGGCAAAACATCGATTTTTTTTTAAAGGAACATCGATGATTCAGAAACATCGATCCTCGATGTATCGTTTACATCCCTACAAGTCATTGGAAGAAGAGCACGATGACGTTGATGATGAGCACTGATAAAATAATGTACACATCTTCACTATCAATTTATTCATATTTAACAGTTTATCCAATTTTACGTTTGTCTTTCTATGTATGCTATAATAATTCTATTTACCATCTATCGGGACGAATACTTAAGTATTATACAATCTACATTCTGTGGGGCTACTCTTGAAATCAATTCTACTTTCGAACCCGATTTATTTCCAATCTCACCTAACTTATATTTGGTACTCTTGAACAAAATCGAGAATGAATTCTTCGCGCTCGCCGTTGTTATTTTCATCAAATGTGCCGTATTTTCTTACTTTAAATTAACAATGTTATCGCACTCGATCACCACTAAGACGCTTTCTTGAAATTATGTAACATTAACGATTTTAAACTACGTCAAAATCACGTCGGGAGTAGCAAATATTTGACTTAATCGACGAGTCGAATTCATTTAGTTTAGAAACGTTCCACCGAATTTGATTCCAATCGTGCGCTAGTGTCGCTTTCAAGAGTACCAAATTTGCTCAAATTAGAGCTGCGATTGGATTTAGGATTGGAATCGAGATTCAAGAGTAGGCACAATGGTCACCGGTTAGAAACATTTGACAGGATAAATGGTAAAAATCTAAACAAAAAACGAAATTTTTCCTTTGAATGACTATTCCATCAGTCCCCACCATACTTCACTTGTTTAATTAGAGATATTCGGTTTTCACACCGATAGGCTGATGGGTGGAATGGCAGCGTATTAAAACAAATCAAATGATGAATTTTTCAGCAAATCTAATTTTTTCATGAAAATGCGAGCACGTTATATACTAGATTCAATTACATTTTCAAATCATCTAGGACCTCACTCAAATATGGACAAAATATTGTATACCAATCGATCCAGCCAATGAGGCAAAGAAGTTACATATGTATATATATGTTTTTATGTTATGGTATGTTTACATAGACCGTTAGGCTAATTATTTATTTATAAATTATTATTTCAATTAAATTCATACCCGCCGGTATGTCAAATCGTCGCCTTCAACAGCGAAACGGCTACATTGTTAATGGTAACTTCTGGGAATTTTGGAGCAAAATGAAAACGTGAAGCACTGTTATAACATATTCACTACACCCCAGCAGTTCCTCCGCATTAAATTATATAAAGTGGCATCAAAATTATTTAATATAATACACGTTAAAATACTAAAAAATTTAATACCATACAAGACTATGACATGACATTTTCTTTTTCCCGCCTAAAACCGTATAGAATCTATACAAATAAATAAAATTAAAGTGTTTGCTTGTAATGTCAAAATAATGTTTTTTTTCATGCTGATATAGTTATTTGTACGATACCAATACCCAAAAACCGGTTTCAAACATTTTTGTCTGTTTGTTTTGGGTAATCTTCAAAACGGCTGGACGGATTTTGATATTTTAATACCAGGTAGGTGACTAGGTGTCTATATAAGGAGTAACTTAAAGTCTAACTTTTTATTAGCTGCAGTAAAATGACGTTTCTAAATGTCATTCCGTAAAATAATGTTGACAGCCTAATCTCAATAGGGATGTGATTCAGTTCACAAAAGTTTACAGAATATCTAATCGTTCCATAGCTGACTCATAATGATCATACTAAATTCTATTTAATATTAATGTAAATAAAAGGCTGTATAAACGTTGATCCTTTTAGACATATACAAGGTAACACTCAAGAAAACGCTCTCTCAAGTTGGTAGTACTGGTTTTTGGTTACGGTGCTACGATGACGCTTGACCGCCATTTTGTTTCGGTTGTCATTCGCTCATTCGGCTTCATACTTCTGTTTTGAGTGCATGAATAACTTTGATTTGCCCACTGCGCGTTGTTTTTGTTATCATTATTGTTAAACTTATGTTACGTTGTGTTTGTATTTCATTACCTGTTTTCGTTAATCGTGTTAGTTTTTTTTTGTTTGATACATTGAAGACATGGATGCTCTGCCGAGCACATCGCAAGATGGAGACACATTTTTATCTCCTAAGAAAAAAAGGCCACGTGTAGCTCTAAGAGCAACTGAAAAACTTTGGGTCCAAAACGTTTACAAATATGTGTTTGAAGTGAAATCTTCAGAATCAAACATTGAAGTTCCAAAAACAAGTGAATGCGTTAACAAGGTGGCTGAAGTCTTGGGAATATCCGTCCGCACAGTTTATTCCGTTTTAAAGGAGCACAAGGAGAACGACAGCGAATCACCAAAACCTCCCGAAAAAACGGGCCCAAAACTTACATTTAAAGATAAACTTGATGATTTCACATTCACTGCTGTTAGACGAATTGTACATCAGTTCTTTCATAGAAATGAAATACCCACCATCGCAAAAGTTAGTTTACATATGTCGTCACTCATCTTTTTATTATACGTTATGTATGTTTTCTCCCATCCCATGTGTAATCTTAACCAATTAGGTAATAACTTTAATCATTTTTAGGTGCTGCAAGTTGTAAATGATGACCCAGGATTGCCCAACTTCTCGAAAGAGACATTGAGAAAAATTATGAAGCATCTTAATTTCGAATTCGCTACTCGATCACGCAAGAGTGTGCTTATTGATAGACAAGATATCATATCATGGCGCAAGCGCTACCTGCGTTTAATTAAACAATATCGTAGGGAGGGAAAATACATATATTATCAAGACGAGACCTGGGTCAACGCTGGTACGTGTCAACTCTTAGTTTCTTCTATTTGTTCCCTTTTTGTTTTGATGTCGAAACTTATGATTCTTTTTTGTTCTTTTCAGGTCATACTACAAAAAAAACCTGGATTGACGGAAGTATTAAATCTTCTCGACAGGCATTTTTAGACGGCCTGACTACGGGATTAAAAAATCCCACAGGAAAGGGCAAACGACTCATAATTAGTCACATAGGCGGAGAAGAAGGCTTCCTGGTCGACGGACTTCTTATGTTTGAAGCAAAGAAAGGTACAGAAGACTACCATGATGAAATGAACGCGGAGTGTTTCGAGGATTGGTTCGGCGGTATTCTACCTAAACTCAAACCGAATGCAGTAGTCGTAATGGACAATGCGCCCTATCACTCTCGGAAGATCGAAACAATCCCGAAGATGTCGTGGACGAAAGCACGAATTCAAGAGTGGCTGACTACTAAAAATATTGCGTTTGAACCAAATATGGTCAAGGCCACTCTCATAGATATTGTGAAACAACAAAATCATACTGAGAAATATGCCGTAGACGAGATGGCTACACAAAAAGGTATCACACTTTTAAGACTGCCCCCTTATCACTGTGAATTGAACCCCATTGAGTTGGTATGGGCGCAGGTAAAGAGTCACGTCGCAAACAATAATAAGACGTATAAAATGCAAGAAGTGAAAACTTTATTCCAAGAAGGAATCAAGAAAGTGACACCGGCTAAGTGGAGTGACTGTGTGTCTCACACTATTAAAGAGAAGATAAAATGTGCCACCTCGATCATATTATAGATGAAGTGACAGATAGATTTGTTATTAGTGTGACCGAAAGCGACAGCGACAGTGATTTCGAAAAAGATTAATTAAATAACATTATTATGACGTTTTTGTTTCATTTTGAATGTACCTCCCTATACTTCCACTAAAAAAGATCAATCCTCTAGTATAGTAATAATAATAGGTTAAAAAAATACATTACAACTTAATATTAAATCTCAAAAAAAAAAACCAAACTGATTATTCATTTATGATTCACTCATTTAGCTACATCCCTATTTATTTTTCTTCAAAAACCGGCAACCCACAAAACGTCATTTTACTGCAGCTAATAAAAAGTTAGACTATAGGCTATCTGTAAATTGTATTAAATAGGTACCTAAGTACATCCTTACGCGTGGTGACGTAGTAGGAATACAATTCGCCACCCCTTATCTTACCCCCGAGTGTCGCAAAAGACCGACTAAGACTTGTGTCTTATATACATATAAAAAGGTGCCACAGGTCAAACTCAAAATAAAAGTTTACACCAATCTGTCTGAATTGTCTAGTAAGTCAATATCCCTCCTACTGAGACTCGAGCCGCGGAGTAGGACGATGATCTTACCTGAATGGTATTTTGTGAAATGAACATAGATTTACATTTAGATTTTTACCATTTAAAATAATTGTCAAATTCGTTCTTCTATTGAAAATAGTATACCAACTGACATACCCGTTACAAATACTACCTATTTATGTTTAGTTAATTATTAATATTCAAATTATATTTCTGTAACCTTATTGAAGATGCTTTTGATATAGATATCTAGCTTAGTAAATATCTTGTATATGGTTGCTGTTTTCATCCATATTGTATTTATTATCTCTGAAATGAAATTATTTACAGGCTTTATGTAAATTTGAAGATCGGATATCAATCTATTAGTCCGCTAATTCGCAGTAAAGTTGGAGTGCACAGATGGCGTAGTGGTTAAGATACCGACGTACCGTGCCGTGGGTTCGAATCCCACGCAGGACAACACTTTGTGATATCCACAAATTATTGTTCAGAGTCTAGATGTAATTTGTATCCGTTAATTATGTTTGTCACCTGCAATACAAGAATTATTCCTTCAGCGCAAGGCGTAGTCTTAAAAAAGTGTAACTACTTCATGTTTGTACTTAGCGCTTAAGTGTTTACAGAACTTTAGTCGAATAGCGTCATTGCATGAGAATTTTTCACAATAAAGGGGGCTACTTGGAACCGCCTCAGGCCATTCTTTAGTAGGGGCCTTGAGCAGACAAGAATTTATTATAGATTGGGGCAATAAAAAAATTAAATTGTTGTAATCTTGTTTTAGCTCATATCGGTCCCACCGCTGGGCTTGAGCTTCCTCTAGAATGAGGATAAAATTTATTAAACACACGAGTAGCATGTGGTGACGGAGTAAGAATACAAATCACCACCCCCTATCTTACCCGTGGGTGTCGTAAAGACAACTAATGTATTAAACATGTATATAACATCCATGTAAGATTAGGAAAACTCGAAATAAAACTCTATAGCAACCCGTTTTGCCAGGGCGGTATAGTAGAACAATTTTGCTCCATTTATGGAGGAGGATCAAACTCAACAGCGGGACATATATGAGCTGAAATGTACCAAGGAGGTTAAACGTGTTTTTGAGTTAAGTTGAGTTAAGTTTTATTTCTCTGACATAGATGTCATATGCATATTTAGTCGTCTTTTACGACACCCGCGGGCAGTACAGGGGGTGATGAGTTGTATTCTTACGTCGTTACCGCACAGAAAAGTTAAATAGTAATAAAAATATTTATGGCTTTGTTTATTATATATTATAAACTTTATTATAGAATTTATTAGTTATAATTTAAGCTAATACTATGCACTTCTGGGGTCCTCAAAATAGTTATGACAAATCCCGGTATTATACCGGGATTAATGCTTCAAATATTTCAAAAGTAGAATCGTACAAAGGATTATCCCGTGCGGGATTTCAACCCAGACCACTAATGTTTGCCGATGTTTACGCGAGTATTACAAGTTATTATAAAACTATGTTTATGAATTCTATCGGGTTTGTATTGATAGAGATGATTTTTGATTGGTCGACGCGACGCCCCTTTTTGAGTGACGAAACATCAAGAAATCAATTAGAAACGTGATAAAATCTGTAAAAAAAGTGCGATTACTCGCGTAAACATCAGAAAACATGTAAACAAACCAGTACGGACTGGCATTTGCAAATAAAATACGTCGGTTAGAGTATCTTATATATGAGAAATTTAATGGTGGTAAATTTATTGAAAGATTTATTGAAAGGATTCCTGGCAAGAAAATTATATGTAGAAGCGCTAAGATCTTTGAATAGGCGATTAAAAAGTTATTGCAGCCAGACCACTGATCTCCCGGAAGGAGGCGGCGGATCGTGCAGTCTGGAACTCCTCTACGGCGACTTGGGCGGCGCAGGCGCGAGTACGTGATGCAGCCAAATGGCGCAAAATATATCCAACATAGCGGACGGTTCAAGATGGCGGTTTAGTTATTATATTTTCATTCATCATGTTCTTTTTGTCGATTAGAATAAATTCTTATTGGTAAATAGTTTTTACTAATAAGTTATTCTTGTTTAGTTTACAAGTAAAGTTGATAGTGACGTACCTGACTTTGGCGGCAAGTTTATTTGTGTCGTTCGGAGGTAAGCCGGAGAATAGTACGCGCGGGGCAAGATGGAGAGGTGGCGGGTGCGGTGGCGGATGGGTGGGCGTAGGTGGCGGTGATGCTAGACGGGGACGCTTGGCACGACGGCCACCAGCTGCCACGGCAGCCGCTGCAGCACTTCGCTTGGCACGCTCATGAGACTCCTGGGTTATATTTATGGGCATTTTCCATGCATCTGTAAACATAATCGGTATATTTGAATCAATATTGCTAATTTTTATAATATGTACATAGTATCATTCTGATATACTATTTGTTAGACTTGTGCCATGAATTTATCTATGCATGTCTTATAACTCCTTTCGCTTTGAGGGTTTTGGGAGAATGTGCTTTCACATTCCCTCCCAAAAACATAATACAAGATCAATGTATTTTACATGTTATATTTTATAGTTTCGAATTTATTTCATGTAATGTGAGGCAAAGGAATTGCTGGAGTCTAGTGAATATGATATAACAGTGCTTCACATTGTTTTCGTCTTGGAGCAAATTTTCCACCAGGTACCATTACCAACAGTGTACGCTTGCCACTGTTGAAAGCGACGGTTGGACATAATCACGAAGAAAAGGAAAACTCAAAATGAAACCCTATACTAACCCAATTGACTAGTGTGGTATAGTAGGTCAACTTCCCTCCTTTCGTGGAGGAGGCTCGAGCTCAACCGTATGAGTTAAGATGATAATTTTTATAGATTTGTACAGAACAGAATTTGTTAGGTCAATTTCTTTATTTTTATATTTGACTAGCAATCCGCCCTCGCTTCGCTTCGGTTATAGTCGTTTTACCCGCTTAGTTCCCGTTCCCGTGGGAATACCGGGATAAGATATAGCCTAGTTTACGCCCTGATATTATAGCTTTCCATTGGTGAAAGAATTTTTGAAATCGGTCCAGCCGTTTTGAAGATTATCCGGAACAAACAGACAGACAGACAAAATTTTTTTTATTGCTATTTTAGGCATAGGTGTCGTGCAAATAACCGCGTGAGCATGAAAAAAGCCCATTATTTTGACATTACAAACAGACACTCCAATTTTATTTATTGGTATAGACTAGTAATCCACTCTCGCTTGGCTTCGGTTACAATGGTCTTACCCGTGTAGTGCCCGTTCCCGTGGGAATACCGGGATAAAATATAGCCTATATTACTAAGGGATAATGTAACTTTCCAATAGCGAAAAAATTTTTGAAATCAGCACAGTAGTTTTTTACTTTATTCATTACACACATACACACACAC
Organism: Lymantria dispar; assembly: GCA_032191425.1. Lineage (NCBI taxonomy): Eukaryota > Metazoa > Arthropoda > Insecta > Lepidoptera > Erebidae > Lymantria > Lymantria dispar. Next base: position 7,577,294 of record CM063460.1, on the reverse strand, counting down.
ACACACAAAAATACAGATTTTTCCACTTTATAATAATAGTGTAGATGTACATATACTTACTCATCAAATGTGACACCAAGCTATAATCCATACGGAAAGCACTTGTCAAATTGAACTGTTGATATTTCGCATTTTCAATCTGTAATAAGAAAAACAAATAAATCTGACAATTTCAAATATAGCGGAATGGCAGGTATAAGTATCGATGTATTAGCAGACTCATTCCCTCGGCGACTGTTTTCGTTAGTCACCTCACGGGACGCAGGTCGATCGGAGCGGGGCCTCCTCCGGGGTAACCGGGGGTCTCACTTCGCTCGTCCAGATCGCCCCTGGGGTGTGAAGACCAGTCGCCACCCATAGAATCCATACATGGCACACCAGCAAATTTGAAGACCATCAACGTCACCCCATAGACTCACCACATGCTTGTCAACGAAGACAGCAGCCGCGGGCAGGAGCTATAGCTCGATACCGCCTCCGTCGACTCGGGTTTGAATCCTACAAGAATCGCCCTCGAGTCGTGAACGAAGCAAGGGACACCTTGACTCATTTCCTACATAGAATGTCTATGTAAGAAAGGAATCTGCATATCATATCACCTAAACGCTTTATACGATACCCAAAATTAATATAGAGGGTATGAATTAACAGTACAGATAGCGTAGTTTTTTTTGTGTGTGTATAGCTGTTAGCTGCAGATGGCTTTCACAGCTTAGCCCGGACTATGGGTGAGCGCTGAGGGCTTTCAACCCGGTAGATGGCGTAGTGGTTAAGATATCTACTGCGCCCGTGTAGTGATTTGGTTTAATTCCAATGTAGGACAATATTTAGTGCAATCTACAAATTATTGTTTAGAGTCTGGGTGTAATTTGTGTCTGTTAAATATGTTTGTAAAGTCACCCTCAATACAAGCATTAATTCCTTAGTGCAGGTACTAGTCTTTAAAAAAATGTATGTTTACTCTGGTCATGGAATATTGTGACTTCTTTAAATATAAACTAGATGGCGTTCGTGTAGTAGTAAGAATACAATTCAGCGCCCCCTATATTGCCCGTGGTCGTCGAAAACAACTAAGGAAAATAATATACATTTAACTGTGCAAGAGTAGGAATACTCGAAACAAAAACCTATACTGACCAACGTGGAATACCACGTCAATTTGCCTCCCATTGTGGAGGAGGCTCGAGCCTAGCAGTGGGGCATATAAAGCTGTGATTATGATGTTCAAATGGCGTTGTAATAAAATGTCTGCTATTAAAATCTCAAATAATACAAGTTTATATACCTGTGATAGTGCACTCATGTTTCCCAGTAGTAGATCTGTTAACCAGGCGGCCGTCACAACTGGAATGCCCCACTCGCGAGCTCGTCGGTACTTGTTCCCCTCCGCGCGTTTGCAGATCAGCACTGTATTATCGCGAGTCATGTATGGTGTCAACTGTAATGGAAAATAACAATTGTCGTTACTTTTTTTTAATACCAGCGTTTTAACCAACGATAGTTGAATTTTAAGTACCAACTAAAGTAATTTTATCACCAAAAACACCGGCGGGTGGCCGGACTAAATCCCCGGTCCGGTCACCCGCAGCCTCTGCTGTGGCGGCATAAGGCGCAGGTAATCGCGCCTGAGCCGCCCCAGTCGCCGGCAGAGGACCGTGTCCGCGTGGAGTCGTTCCTTCCGCACACGGTCCGCCGCCTCCTTTCGTGAGATGACAGCCTCGCAAAAGGCGGCGACGGCGTCCCAGTTTCCGACGCTGGCGACCATCTCCCTAGCGATGGCCGGCACCCATGATTGCAACGAGTTCACGGCGCTCCCCAGCCTACGCGGCACACACCTCGAGTGTGTACTGTGCCATGTCCTCGTCGCAATCGCAGTGGTGGTAAGACGGTGTGCTCTCCCTCCTCACAACCGTGTGCAGGTACTTGGCGAAGCATCCATGCCCAGTTAACACCTGCACCAGTCCGAAGGAAAGCACCCCGTGCCACCGCTCCAGCCACTGCTTCAGCACATTTCTGATGTTTACGCGAGTATTACAAATTCTAAATAAAACTACTTTACGCATTTTATCGCGTTTGCATTTGATTTTTGATTGCCCGACGTTTCGAACACTTTACAGCGTTCATAGTTGCGGGCGGACTAAGATGTGTGACGTCCAACAAGACATCGTTATTACAGATATTTATAATTATCTACCCGCTGCAGAAATCCCACATTTTTAGTACAAATTTATTACCAGTACAAGAAGAAAATGATTCTATATGAAAAATTATATTATTTATGATTAATAATTATTAAACATTAAACTTGTAGTAATAATTATGACAATAATTTAAACCTAACAAATCTAATGTACTACCACCGGATAGGAACGCGGATACGCTGAGAAAGATCCGGCAAGAAAACTCAGGAGGGCATTATCCTACTAATATTATAAACGCGAAAGTTTGTGAGTATGTGAGGATATTTGTTGCTCATTCACGCAAAAATTACTGAATGGATTTTGGTGAAACTTCACAAGAATATAGCTTACATATCAGAGTAATACATAGGCTATAATTTATCTCGATATTACCACGGGAAGGGGAACTATGCGGGTAATGTCGCAAGGCGCTGCAGATATAGTGACATTGACATAGATTCACGTCGCGTGAACAAGTCGGTGACTTACATGAATTTGCCCGCCATTCAAACCGGCCTATAGAAATAGTTCTTTTTTCTTAAAAAAGAAATGCTAGTGGTTTAATGATTAACAGTTGCAACATACCTTAGCACCAATGTGTTCGATACAGAACGTGACACGATCTCGCTCGTCATCACGCCAGCCGGAGATTGCAGCACGATGGTGCCTAGCGGGACGGTCTCTTGCCGCGTACATGCTCGGTAGGTGTAAAGCCTGCCATGGTGGCGCTACGCTGCGACGCAACATCGCGTCTGATAACCAGTAGGCTGTTACGCAGCGCTTCGAGTCACGGAGAGCCTGGTGAGGAAAATACGCGATTAAGACATATTGGTGGTAGTGCCAGTGGTAGGACCACACTGTTGACAGTTAGCTACAGCCGTGGGCCGATTCGTCCGGGGTAGTACCACACTCTCGCAGAAAATCGACGTCTGAGTAGTAGCAATTTGTTACTGCCCTTCGTTCGGTGAGCGAGAGAGCCGGAAGCCTAACTTTCTGAGGGTGTTTGCGTGTGGAGGGTTTTGGTGGTGCCTTTGGTATCACCGAGCCCCAATGCACGCATTCACACTCCCTTCACAGTAGGCAGCGGCCTTGTAAAGGTCCACGAGCGGCAGCAACACTTACCATCAGGTGTACTGTTCGCTCGTTTGCCACCATTTGCAATAAAAAAAAAATATATTTATCATTTATTAAATAACATGATCATCAAAGCTTATATCATCATCTCGGCTCAAATACGTCCCGCTACTGAGCTCGAGCTTCTTCTATAAAAAAAAAGGGAAATTAACCTAATATAGCATGGGTATATCATGGGTCAGATGGGTTAGTATAAGGTTTTGTTACGAGTTATCCTTCTTTTACATAAATGTTATCTTCAAATGATTTCCTTCCCTTAGTAGTAGTCCCTTACAACAATTATTTGTGTTTATTGATAAATTTTATTTTTAGGCGCTTCACATATTGGCGACGCGTCCAGGCGCGGAGGTGCGGAGGAACAGATCTGCCTCTTCGAGCAGATTTTACCGCGCCTCCGCGCCGACGGCTTTGTACGCGTCCCGCACTAAACTAAAGGTTATGTTCCATTTGGTCGTCGTGGTTAGTTACGTTACAATGGGCAATACTGAAGTCATTCAATTTCGTATATAAATCTACCCATGTCCAGATCTGCTGCGGTCCACCCCGCGCATCCACGCAGAAATGCTAATCAGAATCAGGCAGAATCTGCTAGTGAGACCTGCTCCCGCGCCGTGGCACGTTTTCAGTGTGTTGGACCTGGGGTGTTTTCTATACTAATAGATGTACTTGCATACAATATTAAAATCTGCCACTCCGCGCCAGGCGACGGAGCGCGGAGCAGTGTGTGAAGTGCCTTACTCCGTCAACACACAGAAAATATTACTCACCAAAGGCAATAAAAAGTCCGTTTTCTTTTCTAAAAAAAGGCACACACACCACGGGACTATTATCCAGTTCGACCGTCCATGGGTTTACTAGTACCAGTTTAAAGTTAATTTTTATTCATTCATTTCGGCATCATTTCATTCTTCGGGCAATTGACCACGCTAATCAGACGTATTGGTATAGGGTTTTGTTTCGGGTTTTTCTTTTCTTGCATAGATTTTATATGCATATTTTATCGCTTTATGATACCCAAGAGCAAGAGAGTGGGGGTTATGAATTATATTTTTACTCCGTCACTGCATGGAAAGTTCAATTACTGCGTAATGTGTTAATGGACAATACCTGCATGACTACACCATGTTTCTGTGTCTCACACAGCACGTGGGTGACTCTGGCACAATACACAGACTCGACCTCACCACCTCGCCTTTGTATCGCCTCCCCCCATCGAGTCACTCGTTCCGCACCCCATGACTGCTGATACTCCACCTATCAAAGCAAAAATAATACATTCATCGTCATTTCATTGTTGGGATTGTTGTTCGCCCAAAAATTGGCAACATCCTACATCCGTTAATGCGCGAGGAGTTTTGGCGCGAATGTTAAAATGTCATGTGGCGCTCTTATATTTTATTCATTATTTTCGTATTTTATAGTGTTATGTTGAATAATTTAGCTGGCATTTTATGCAATATAATATAGAGAAAGTTCTGAAGTGTAGTGAATATGATAATGGTGAACTACGTGCATTTTCGTGTTCTTCCAAAATTCCTAATGAAATCGTGTTTTGGTTGTCAGCATTTAAATCAGGATAACGACTTGAATTACTGACAGACTATTTATGTGAATTGTTAAACTACAATGTATTCGACTGAAGGCCTTGTATCCATGGTCATGAATCAATTTTAACTTTTTTGTTAATGCAGGATTCCCACAATTTTCTTTTTATTTAGCTCAATTTCTAGAAGGGCTCAATTTCTATAACTTATAATCAATTTAACGCAAGCATTTTTGTTTGGGTCCCCAACTAATTTTGATACAGGGCACCCCTCTAAGGCACGCTACGCTATTGATTTTTAATAATAATAATAATTCATTTATTACCATATTAACTACACAGATATGTGGGCATCTCTGGTTCCTACGCTAGTTGTATGATTCTTACCTCATTAACAAATAATTGGGATAATAGTAGGAGTATGATAAGGTACAATATATAAACTTACAATATGAAACACACAGCCCAGCAGGAATAGGTCGGGCGGCAGCTTCAAGTTTGGATTGTGACCATAGAACTGCGCCCGCGCTGGTGGTGGCCTGGCCGGTGGTGCGTATACTTTATGATGCACGTGGGGATGGGAGTGGTGTTGTAACAGCAAACGAGGAGCTGCTGTTGGGGGTGCAGGTCTAGTGTGTGCAGCCGTCATGAGTCGAAGAGTACCCGCAGCTGAAGGTTCATGCTCCGCCGCCCCAGTGCCGCCTTGGAGACGAATACTTAGCATGTTCGCTAAAGCCGTCTTGGTCTTTGGGTTCACCAGCAAAGCGTTGCCTGCAACACACGTGCTCTCTACTATTTGAGAACATTATTATCAATTAATGTCACTGTTATTAGTATACAAATGTGGGAGATCAATTTTGAAGTGAAATTTTGCGCGTATGAGAGTAAAATTTTTACGGATGAAACGCAAATTATTGACAAGAAAATGTGGGACATTTTCGTCCAAGAAGAGAGAGAGAGAGAGAGAGAGAGAGTGAGAAAGGGTGAACAACACGAAGCACATAGCTATGGAGCAAGAGTAGGGAGGAAGCCAGAGAGAGAACTTTGTACGCACGCTTTATTTTTTAAACATCGCCCTGCAATAAGGACTCATAACAACAATTTGTGGATCGCACAGTGTTGTCTTGAGTAGGATTCGAACCCGCGACACCGGCACGGAAAGTGCACTTTAACAATATACACTATGACACTGGCACGGTAGGTCGATATCTTAACCACTACGCCATCTGTGCAGTCATTGATCAGTCCATTGACCTAGTATACCACCCTGGATGACTCAGCTCGTATACATACCACTGCCTGGCTTGAGTCGACTCCACAATGTGAAGGAAATCGCCTCGAGTGCGAATTCAATTTCTACTTGTCTGGCATAAATCTCCTATGCATATTATATCCCTAAGTCGTATTTTATGACACCCAGGGTCAAGAAAAAGGGTGGTGCGATCTTACTTTGTCACCACACCATAGATGATTAGGTATTCATTTATATTAAAGATCCGTGTTATAGTCGCAAAATAAAATGTTATAATAGCACTATTTAGTTATTGATACCAGGACTAAGTGATATAAGAACACCAATCGGTTTTAGGTTTTTTTTTAATTATCTATTTTGTTCCCTGTTGTTACGGAGTAAAAATACAATTCAGCACTCCATAGCTTGCCCGTGTGTATTCTAAAAGACGATTATGGGATATTATATGCAGTTAACAACTATGCAAGAGAAAAAAAAAACAAAATAAAAACCCTATACCAACCCGTCTTATCAGCGTAGTGTATTCAGTCAATAAGCCCTAATGTGGAGGTATCTCAGGGCTTTTTTTTTTATGGGTGGGCTGCGGTCGGCGCGCCTCCGCACCACTTCGTCCGGGGCGACAGAGGGGCTTAAGCACGCAACTCCCGCAACCCACCCGAAAACCACGTCGCCTTCGTCGTTGGGCCGACCACCGGAGCAGGGTTACTTGACATCAGTGGTCGTCACGTCACCCGCGGCCTCGGCTAGGGCGGCATGAGGCGCATGGTATCTCAGGCCTAGCAGTGGAGCTGAGATGATGATGATGAATTAGTGCTCTTACTTTGTTGTTGATCAGGCGTCGTGGCGGTGAGAAGGGCGCCATCTACCGTCTGTTCTGCAAGCGGTGCTCCACCTACCACATGTTGTGTTACTCCTGGTGATACCTGTAAAACAGTTTATCTTTATATAAATACGTGAAGCAAAAACTTTGTACCCCTTTTTACGAAAATTACGTGGATGGACAAGTATGAAATTTGGCACAGTTGAAGTATATAATGAAGAGAAGTGCATAAAATTGAAATTTTATATAATAATGGATTAGAAACACATTAAATTCATTAAACAAGGCATTACGCACACTACAACACCATCGTAACACACACACGTTCGTGTGTTGCGTAGCAACGCTTATACACTTTTGTTTACGGTTAAAATCACTGATCGAACTGAATGTCAAACAATTATAATTATGATGACAATGTCTAATAGAAATTTGTGCTTATATATTAGTTATTAGTGAAATACAGCTTGCTCAATTTACAATTATACATAAATAAAATTAAAAGAAAATTGTGTAGCAGAAAAATTTATTAAAGTGAATTATGGCCGAATTTCGACCACACGGCGACCACTAGTAAAAGTTAAAAACACGCTTTTGTAGATAACCGTCTAAACCGCCCAGCGACATTTCCATACAATATCAAGCGTTGTACTAGAGAAGATTTTCGTTTGTAATTTCTTCCCAACCGGTGTGGCGACAGGGTACAGTTATCGCCACTCTTTGTTTGCCCGTGAGAGTAGTTAAAATCGGCTAAGGGTTCCACACCAGGAGAGCGCGCAACAGCTCTTTCCTAGGAAACATGACATCTCACTGCGATCTCCAACCCGCCTGCCAAGCATGGCGATTACGGCTTTATCTATACCAATAAATAAAATTGGAGTGTCTGTTTGTAATGTCAAAATAATAGGCTTTTTTCATGCTCACACGGTTATTTGCACGACACCTATGCCTAAAATAGCAATTAAAAATTTTTAGTCTGTCTGTTTGTTCCGGGTAATCTTCAAAATGGCTGGACCGATTTCAAAAATTCTTTCACCAATGGAAAGCTATAATATCAGGGCGTAAACTAGGCTATATTTTATCCCGGTATTCCCACGGGAACGGGAACTACGCGGGTAAAACGACTATAACCTATGACAAAAGCGAAGCGAGGGCGGGTTGCTAGTCCCCTCATATAAGTGACAAAGCATGAAAGAGATGCCTATAGGTGAAAGCCTGAATGATGATGATGATATTTTTTACCATACTCTACTAACCACTTGCTTATGATGATGAGCAACATGATCCCTTTGAGCTTGAAGCTGCTGCAAACGCTGGTAATGTTGCTGCCGTTGCAGCTGTAATTGTTGGATCTGGGTTTCAACCCCACCACTAGCCCCAGGTGTAGCTCCCACTGGACTTGCAACACCAGGCGTACCGACTGAAAAGAACAGAAACCATGAAATTCGGAACATATCAGCCAATCTACGTCCCCTTACTGGTTTCAAGTTGCCTCCGCAGGGAAATTAAGTCGGTCAGACGTATTGATATAGGGTTCTGTTTCATGTTTTCCTTATCTTTGTCTTAGATGCCAATATGTAATCTAATATATTAATAAAATTGGATGGTTTTCTTTGTTGAACGTCTTAATATTAGGAACTAAAAGTTGGTTTACAAAGATTGTTTATCGAAAAAAATAAAAAAATAGCGGCGTAGTGTCTATAAAAGTTAGAAAATTTGGCGTAATGTATAGTAGAAGAGACAGTGAATCATCCGACTAACCTCTGAGTTTTGGCGGGCAAGTGAAAGTATAATATGGTGGTTTTGTATTACAGTAGAAGCTCGATTAACTGGACTAATAATTGTTGTCGTTAGGCATTCGGATAATCAAAAATCCTGATAATCGAATGTATGAAAAACCTCCTCCTCGGTTTTGTGCATATGTAGTACTAGCAACCCGCCCTCGCTTGGCTTCGGTTTCTATCGCCTTATCCCCGTAGTTCCCGTGGGAATACTGGGATAAAATATAGCCTAGTTTACTCCCTGATATTATAGCTTTCCATTGGTGAAAGATTTTTTTAAATCGGTCCAGCCGTTTTGAAGATTACCCGGAACAAACAGACAGACAAAAAAAGTATAGCGATTTTTAGGCATATGTATAGTGCAAATAACCATGTGAGCATGAAAAAGGTCTATTATTTTGACATTACAAACAGACACTCCAATTTTATTTATTGGTATAGATGTACATAATTTTATGCGTTTATTAAAAGACGAATACATATCCCGCGGGGCATGCTACTAACGAAAACAATAATGAAACGCGTGGGGCAGCGATCCCGAGGGCCGAGAAATTCCGTTCCAGGTACGTTCATGCTTTTTTTTTTTGCGTTCGGCGGGCTACCCACCCCACGTTCACGTCGCCTTCGTCGTTGGGCCGACCACCGGAGCAGGGTTACCTGTCATCAGTGGTCGTCCCGACGGAATACCCCCTATTTGGGGTACCCTCCCATCGACCGACGTCCACCCCTCGGGGAGAACGTCGGTCTTTCCTCACGCGGTCGGCCTCTCAGCGGGTGACGGACTAATTCCCCGATCACGTCACCCACGGTCTCGGCTAGGGCGGCATGGGGCGCAAGTACTCGCGCCTACGCCGCCCCAGTCGCCGACGGCGGATCGCCTCATCGAGGCTGCGCTCCTCTCGCAAGCGATCCGCCGCCTCCTTCTGCGAGATCACTGCCTAGGAGAAGGCAGGTACGTTCATGCTTGCATAAATTCGATTTGTAGGTACAATACATAGGTCGCGGTTGGTAGTCCGGATAATCGCGAATCCGTATAACCGAGGGCCGGATAATCGAGTTTCTACTGTATATTTAATAACTTAACATATCTTAACATAACATGTTAAATAATTTTGAGTGTTTTATGAAACGTGATGTGAAGAAATTGCTGAGGTGTAGTGAACATGATAAAAAAGTTTTCGTTGTCCTCCAAAATTCCCAAAAGATAGATAGCGTAGCCATAGAACTATTGAAGGCGATCACTTTCTCCTCGACGACGCGAATCGCCGCTGGCGACTGGGGCGACGCAGGCGCGATTACCTGCGTCTGTTGCCGCTTTAGCTGAAGCTACGGGTAACTGGACCAGGGAGTTAGTCCGTCACCCGCCGAGAGGCCGACCGCGCGACGAAGACCGACGTCCTCCCCGAGGGGAAGACGTCGGTAGTGGAGAGGGTACTCCTCAAGGGGTATACCGCCGGGCCGACCACAAGTCACCCTGCTCCGGTGGTCGGCCCAACGACGAAGGCGACGTGTCACAGGTGGGTTACGGGGCCGCGTGCGCCGCCCCTCTGTCGCTGACCGTAGCCCATCCCCCAAAAAAAAGGCGACCCTTTTCCTTTCTGACGTAAGAATTGTATTCTTATTACGTCACCATACTCCGTACTAATATTTTTACTTTATAATAGCATTCATGAAAGTGTTATTTAACGAGGCCGCGGCCGTCACGTATGAATTTTACGTGGATGAAGCCATAAGATTTCCATATATGTAAATATAACGATTTTACGGATTTTATAGCGTTTGTACACTAACGGACGAACTAAGACCATCTTAGTCCGCCTGTGACCGTATATGCTATAAAGTGTTCGAAACGTCAGGCAATCTATAACAATAAATAAAATTGGAGTGTCTGTTTGTAATGTCAAAATAATAGGCTATTTTCATGCTCACACGGTTATTTGCACGACACCTATGCCTAAAATACAGATTAAAATTTTTTTGTCTGACTGTTTGTTCCGGGTAATCTTCAAAACGGCTGGACCAATTTCAAAAATTCTTTCACCAATGGAAAGCTATAATATCAAGGCATAAACTAGGCTATATTTTATCCCGGTATTCCCACGGGAACTACGCGGGTAAAACGACTATAACCTATAACCGAAGCGAGGGCGGGTTGCTAATCAAAAATAAAATACTAACGCGATAAAATCCGTATATTAGTTTTATTTATACACTTTGTGATACCTCGCATAACAGGAGAAAGCTTTACATTTTTTTTATGCCAACGCCCTGAACTAAAGAAATAATCCTTGTATTATGGGGGACTTACAAACATATAATTAATGGACACAAATTACATTCAGACTCAGAACAACAATTTGTGAATCGCACAGAGTGTTGTCCTGAGTGGGATTCGAACCCGCGACACCGGCACGGAAGGTACCTTAACAATGTCTAAATATAGTCTAGATCAAGCTTGCTTATTGAAATTGTAATTTGACAATGACCAACATCGATCTAAATAGTTTGACTTGTTGAAATTGTAATTTAGGAATGACCAACTCTAGATCTTTTTCGATATAGCGAGTACTCTGCAATTTTGGAATGTTCTCGAACCGAATCTATACAAATTAATAAAATTGAATTTTCTGTTTGTAATATCAAAACAATGGCCTTTTTTCATGCCGATACGGATTCATTGCACGATACCTATGCCTAATAACCGGTTTATAAAATTATTGTCTGTCTGGGTAATCTTTAAAACGGCTGGACAGATTTTGATAATATTTTACTTTCAGGTAGCTGTCTATATAAGGAGTAACTTAGGTATTTTATCGCGATAGTCTCACGGCAACGGAACGCGGGTAAGGCGACTAAAATCGAAGCGAAGTGAGGGCGGGTTGCTAGTCTTAAATAATTACCTACTAATTTGTATCAATAATGTGAAAGAAAAAAATTCCGTTCTCGTCAAATCTAATAAAAACATAAAGAAAATAACTTCTTACGTAAAATAATTTAATTTTAACAAGGGATAAAAAAGGCTCTGCTCGTGCTTCTTATATTTAGAGAAATGTATTCTGCGGACATGAGTCCGTGTGGTAACGACACAACGAGTTCGTGTGGTGACGGAGTAAGAATACAATTCATTACTCCCTATCTTGACCGTGGATGTCGTACGACTAAGGGATATAAAATGCACATAAGATCTATGCAAGAGAGGGAAAACTCGTAATGAAACCCTATACCAACCTGTCTGACCAGCGTGGTGTAGTAGGTCAAATTCCCTCCCATTGTGGAGGAGGCCCGAGCCCAACAGTGGGACGTATATGGGCTGCGATGATGTTGATTCTGTTAACACCTGATATATACATTTTAAAAATAATTATCAAAACTTTACTAGGATGTGAATGTGCGCAGTGTGCATATTTTTTTCTACTGAAAAGGTTTCCTTTCTTCATTCTATTTCTTACAAAAAAAGAAGACCAAAGTCAGAGTCATCATCATCATTTTTTCAGCTCATATACGTCCCACTGTTGAGCTCGAGTCTCCTCCACAATAGGAGGGAGATTGACCTTACTATATCATGCTGGTCAGACAGATTGGTATAGGATTTTATTCTCTCGCATAGATGTTATATGCATAATATATCCCTTTTTTTTTTTTGTGGGTGGGCTACGGTCGGCGCGCCTCCGTACCACTCCGTCCGGGGCGACAGAGGGGCTTAAGCACGCAACTCCCGCAACCCACCCAAAAACCACGTCGCCTTCGTCGTTGGGCCGACCACCGGAGCAGGGTTACTTGACATCAGTGGTCGGCCCGACGGAATACCCCCTACTTGGGGTACCCTCCCATCGACCGACGTCCCCCCCTCGGGGAGGACGTCGGTCTTTCCTCACGCGGTCGGCCTCTCGGCGGGTGACGGACTAATCCCCGGTCACGTCACCCGCGGCCTCGGCTAGGGCGGCATGAACATAATATATCCCTCAGTCGTCTTTTACGATATCCACGGGCAAGATAGTAGTGATTTGTATTCTTACTCCGTCACCACAAGGTTAGAAGTCAGACTGCCTTATAACAATTTCATCTTCTCTCTTCGAATAATATACTATATGTTGACTAACTTTCATAACGCGCACCGCAATGTAAAACAAATAATCTTACACTATCCTTATAATTGTCCTAATCATATTCCATTCATCCACATCCGACGTGCACTGTTAGACATGGGCCTTCCAACGAATGGTGGTTAATGGTGTACCACGTTTGAGAGGCTGCTTGCTACCTTGTTGACCGTTTAGCCAGCTAAAACTCCCAAGGAAAGAGAATATATGTATATTTTTAACCCTTTATTAATTATTAAATCACATTCGTTGAATATCAAATAATAAAAAAAAATATTAAAATAAACATAAAAACAACATAAAAATGAACTTACATTCATTTTCTCGGTAATTCATCAGAAATATTAATAAAAATAATTTTATGAAGGCAAACAGGATGCGACCGTGACAATTCGTATACTAAAAGGGACTGCTAGAACTAGATAAACCAATTGAAATTATAATTTGATACCAACTTGTTATACAATTCATTTAAATACCAAACATTATTTTAAAATTCCGTGATCAATATTCTTTGAAGAAGTTAACATGTATTTTTCCATTGATTTTCTGACTACATGTATATCTTTATAACCTACTAACTGACTCAACAGACGTTGTTCTGTTCAAATAAAATAAAGGTAATTCTCCTTGAAATCGACAGCAGCGTCACCTATCGGGTCCAATTGTGTATCTAAACTATACTCGAATCCCCTTGAACACACACAAAAAATTTCATCAACATCGATCCAGCCGTTTAGGAGTTCAGTGACTTACACACATACACGAGAAATTTATATATAAAGAGATATATATATATATATATACGAGGGGTGATCCAAAAGTAATGATAATCAGTTATTTCTAGTGCACACAAAAATACAAAAAAATTTCAGTCACTTGCTCAGTTACCCACTAGTTCAGGAAAAAAAAATCATATAAATAGGCCACAATTCCCGGGAGCTACATTCATTTGAATACGGACTGTCAAGGAGTGAACATCAAAATGGAAAAACACGAAATCAGAGCTGTCATTAAATACCTCTGCTTGAAAAAAATGTCTACCAAAGACATACACAGCGACTTGGTGGAAACATTAGGGGACTCTTCTCCTCCATATTCCACAGTTGCACGCTGGGCTAAGGAGTTTAAGCTGGGAAGAACATCGACGGAAGACGAACACCGCGAAGGACGCCCATCGACGTCCCTCACTGAAGAAAATGTGAAAAAAGTTGAAGAAGTTGTATTGGAAGATCGAAGAGTGACTATCAGGCATGTAGCTGAGGTCACAGGGATCTCATATGGCAGCATTCAAAGAATCCTTGCGAACGAATTGCATATGAGAAAGGTCTCCGCGCGTTGGGTACCGAAAATGTTAAACGACGAGCAAAAGAAGAAACGAGTCGACATGTCAAGAGCAAATCTCGAAAAGTTCCAGGCAGACAAGGACAATTTTTTGTCACGTTTTGTGACCATGGACGAGACCTGGATCCACCATTTTGATCCTGAAACAAAACAACAATCGATGACATGGAAACGATCCGATGAACCGACGCCGAAGAAATTCAAAGTGTCAAGCTCAGCAGGGAAGGTTATGGCGTCTGTTTTTTGGGACGCTGAAGGAATAATCATGGTGGACTACTTGGAAAAGGGGGCCACTATTACAGGCTCCTACTATGCAGAACAAATAAGAAGATTGCGGGAGGCTATTAAGGAGAAAAGGCGAGGCAAACTGCGGGCTGGAGTGTTGTTCCATCAAGACAACGCACCTGTTCACAAAGCTGCAATTGCCATGGCTGGCATTCAGGAAGCGGGCTTTGAGTTGGTGGAACACCCCCCCTATTCACCAGATCTAGCCCCCAGTGACTTCTATCTCTTTCCACGACTCAAGGAACACCTCCGAGGCAAGAAATTTGATGATGATAGCGACGTGATGGCCGCGGTTGAGGACTTTTTTGAGAGTCAAGATAAAGATTTTTTTTGTAAGGGAATTTTAGGTTTAGAAAAGAGATGGACTAAATGTATAGACTTGCTAGGAGACTATGTTGAGAAATAAATATATTTTTTTATTTTATTCATTGTGTTTATTATTGATTATCATTACTTTTGGATCACCCCTCGTATATAGCAGCATCGATAACCGTTGCCGAATATCGGTATAATACGAAATATAATCAAGACCTAATTTCTATTAATGCACGGTTTAACCATTATAACCTTTCATAAGTTGAACACCTTGAACACTTTTGGTAGCATGCGATAGCAACGAGAAACAAAAACATTCTATCATTACAGTTTGACTTACCAGAGTTTATGACAGTATAGTCTTACGGCAACAGAAATAAGAACATCTTCGCTTATAATATTCGTGAAATGTTGCTTGTTATTAAGTCGCTAGCCAATAACCGCCCCGTGTCTGTTTTGCACGTCAATCACGTAGAAAGAGACATGACATAATTATTTTGGTTATTACACTTAATAGTGATCGTTTTGTTACCAAGATAGCGAAACAAAAATCACGTCACGTAACCAATTATTGATGTGAAACATCTGAGGGAAAACCTGATCATGAGCGTGGCGAACGACATCGCATATAACTATTATATTATTACAAAAATTACTGATTAAAATAATTGAGTTGTACAATTTAAAATATTTTTTAATTCTCTTGTATTTCATCATTTCATCATCATTTCAGCCTATTGCCGTCCACTGCTGGACGTAGGCCTCCCTCATATTGCGCCACAATGTGCGGTCCTGTGCCGCCTGCATCCAACGACGCCCAGCAACTTTCACTAGGTCGTCGGTCCACCTAGTGGGGGGGCGTCCTACACTGCGTCGTCCGATGCGTGGTCGCCACTCGAGAACCTTTCTTCCCCAGCGGTTGTCGGTTCGTCGAGCGATGTGGCCTGCCCATTGCCACTTCAGCGTGCTAATTCTTCGTGCTATGTCGGTTACACCCGTTCTTCTGCGGATTTCTGTATTCCGGATTCTATCTCGCAGAGAAATCCCGAGCATAGCCCGTTCCATAGCACGCTGAGCGACTTTGAGCCTTGATATGAGGCCTACATTTAGGGACCACGTTTCCGTGCCGTAAGTCATCACTGGTAACACACACTGGTCGTAGACCTGTGTTTTCAGACACTGAGGTATGTTGGACGAGAAGATCCTCTTAAGTTTCCCGAACGCTGCCCAACCGAGTTGGATTCGTCGGCTGATCTCTTTCTCGAAATTGGATCTACCTAACTGGACTGTTTGTCCTAGGTAAACATAGTGATTGACAACTTCGAGAATCGCATTGCCAACTAGGACCGGTACAGGAATGACATGGGTATTTGACATGACTTTCGTCTTGTCCATGTTCATTCGTAAACCCACTAGTTGGGATACCCTGCTGAGATCATTGAGCATAGTGCCAAGGTCCTCCATGGATTCTGCCATAACGACGATATCGTCTGCGAATCGAAGGTGAGTGATGTATTCGCCGTTAATGTTGATGCCGAGTCCAGTCCAGTCTAAGAGCTTGAAGACATCTTCCAGTGCAGTGGTGAACAGTTTCGGAGAGATGACATCTCCCTGTCTCACGCCTTTCTGCAACTGGATCGGTTTCGTACTCTTATCCCGGATACGGACTGACATTGTGGCGTTCCTATACAAACACTTCAGCACTTCGATATAGCGATGGTCGATTTGGCACCGCTGAAGGGACTGCAGCACCGCCCAAGTTTCGACTGAATCAAAGGCTTTCTCATAGTCCACAAACGCTAAGCACAGGGGCCGATTATACTCCTCGGTCTTTTGTATAATCTGCCGAAGCGTGAGGATATGGTCTATGGTGCTATAGCCTTTTCGGAAGCCGGCTTGTTCGGGCGGCTGGAAGTCATCGAGCTTGCGCGTGAGTCGATTGGTAATGACCCTCGAAAACAACTTATAAACATGGCTCAGGAGTGAGATGGGTCTGTAGTTCTTTAAAAGAGCTTTGTCACCCTTCTTGAAGAACAGCACCACCACACTCCTGGTCCACGACTCTGGAACGTCGCCCCCGAGGATAACGGAATTAAATAGCTTCTGAAGGGCTATTAATACCGGCTTGCCGCCCGCCTTCAAAAGCTCTGCCGTAATTCCGTCATCTCCCGGTGCCTTACCGTTACGTAGTTGTTTGAGAGCCATTCTGATCTCGTACAAGCTGATGTCCGGGATTTCTTCGGTATAGTGCCGAGTTAGCTTGGATCTGGGATCTTGGACCAAGCCGACAACAGGATTTCGGGATGATTTGTATAACTGTCCATAGAACCTTTCGACCTCTCCCAAGATCTCACTTTGGGATGAAATGACAGTGCCGTCATCGGTCTTCAGCTTAGTCATTTGGCTTTTCCCAATAGACAGATCTTGTGCGAACACTTTCGAGCCACGATTCCGCTCTATCGCTTCTTTAATACGGAACGTATTAAATCGGCGAATATCGCGACGCACAGACCTGGAGATCTGTCTATTTAGCTGCCTATGTTTGGACCAATCGGCTGCAGACTGCACCGTCATCTCTTTTCTCCTCTCCATGAGCTCGAGAGTCTGGTCAGAAAGTTTTTTAGGTCTATTAACGCGGTGAGCCTTGAAAAATTTCGACCCAACCGCGTGGACAGTTTCCACGAACCTGTTGTTCATATCGTTCGGAGATTCGCACTCGTCCAGACATTGGAAGCGATTATGTAGTTCGAGTTGAAAGTTTTCGAGGTTCTGGTATTGGACAGATGTAGGTCGGAGTGTAGACTTCATCAAGCGTGACCGCTCGACTTTTGTATGGATATTCAATGTGCCTCGTACCATCCGGTGATCGCTCCCAGTTTTAATTCTGCTGATCACTGAGACATCATTCAATATCTGTCGTTTGTCTGACAAGATGAAGTCTATCTCGTTTTTTGTTGAACCATCGGGGCTAATCCAGGTCCATTTCCTTTGTGGCTGCTTCCTGAAGAAGGAATTCATCATAAAGAGGCTTTCCTTCTCCAGAAAATCAACCAGTTTCTGGCCCCTCTGGTTTCTCCGTCCATATCCATGTTTCCCCACTCTCAACTCATCATCACTCCCTTTGCCTAGTTTCGCGTTAAAGTCTCCCATAACCACCGTGAAGTGGGTTTTGGACGCGTGTATGGCTTTCGAGATGTCCTCGTAAAATGCCTCCACCTCGTCGTCGGAGTATGTCGAGGTCGGTGCGTATACCTGTATAACCTTCAGCGAATACCTCTTGGTAATTCTGAGTATAAGGTACGCTACCCTTGTCGACACACTCTCGATCCTCTCCACGTTGTCTATGAGAGACTTACGAACGATAAACCCTATACCACCTTGGGACGGGTGATCGCCCTCCCGGTAGAAGAGCAAGTTTCCAGACTGGAGGATTATCGTGCCCTCGCCCTCTCTTCGCACTTCTGATAATCCTACAATGTCCCAGCGGATTTTGCTCAATTCCTCTTCCAGCTCGATGACCCTCTCGTCAGTCCTGAGTGTCCGAATGTTGTGTGTTACCAGGGCCAAGGGTCGTTTTTGTTGGTAGCCGGATCGCTGCCGGAGATTCCTCGCACCCCCCGCTCCACCACTACTGGGCCCGCCACCAAAATGAGCCCGTAGGGTACCGGAGCCGCCGTGACTGGGGGCCATTTTTTTGTTGTACGCCATTTTTAAAAAGGGGATATTGCCGTAATCGCCACGCTTGGCAGGCGGGTTGGCGATCGCAGTATGGATGTTTTACGTTTCCCAGGAGAGAGCTGCTGCCCACTCTCCTGGTGAACCCTCAGCCGATTTTTACGACTCCCACGGGCAAGTAAGGGGTGGCGACACATGTATTCTCAAACCGTCGCCACACGGCCATTGTATTTAATGAAAATAAATGTTAATTGAATAAAAATCATTACTTTCTGAAAAATAAATCTTTATATTTTATTTTTACATCATGGGATATTAGTTCCTATTGTTGTGTTCTGCTCATATATGCATATATAGTTGTACAAAATAATTTCGATGTTTCACATCTGCCAGGCGTCTTGAGCGACGGCTCACTTTTCGTTTCGATATTTTTAGTTGACAACGTAGCGTCATCGTCCGTTGTTTGTAGCAGGATAACTGATAGTCGTTATTAGTTATATCAATACCGATACAATACGTTAGAGGCTTAACAACCGTTTTCAGTTCCGTTTTACTATAGCGAACACGTTTCTAGCGGGTAGGTTAAAATCAACAATAGACGTTGTTGATGGATGCTTATGCACGAGTGTCCCACGACCAATACAATCAAAATACAATTACGAGAAATTAAAAGCGTCAACCAGAAGACGCTTACAGACCACCTGAAAGCTTACCATGGCCGAGGGTTGATTTGTGGTTGTCATAAAAGACGACATCGGATAGGGTTGGCCCGGGTCTAAAAAATCTATAGAGAAAAATCTATAGAGATTTTCAGCGACCCGGGCCAACCCTATCCGATGCAGTTACATTGCTGTGTAGGGTTGACGTCAGACAGGCAGTCAGTTACAAAATGACAAAACTTTTATAATATGTATTATAAATGACATACATACACATGGATTGAGACCTATATTGACTGAAAAAGAAAGTTTGTGTTTTAGGATACAGTAGAAACTCGATTATCCGGCCCGCAATTATACGGACTACCAACCGTGACTTATGTATTGTACCTACAAATCGAATTTATGCAAGCATGAACGTGTCTGGGGCGGCGCACGCGCGACTACCTGCGTGCCATGCCGCCCTAGCCGAGGGTGACGTGACCGGGGATTAGTCCGTCACCCGCCGAGAGGCCGACCGCGTGAGGAAAGACCGACGTCCTCCCCGAGGTGGGGACGTCGGTCGATGGTAGGGTGCCCCACTTAGGGGGTATTCCGTCGGGCCAACCACTGATGACAAGTAACCCTGCTCCAGTGGTCGGCCCAACGACGAAGGCGACGTGGTGTTCGGTTGGGTTGCGGGTGTTGCGTGCTTAAGCCCCTCTGTCGTCCCGGACAGTGGTGCGGAGGCGAGCCGACCGCAGCCCACCCAAAAAAAAAAGCATGAACGTATCTGAAATGTCATGTCCCGTCCGGCCCCTGTGGGATCGCTGTTCCACGCGTTTCGTTACTGTTTTAGTTACTAATTGTTACTCCGCTCTGACATGCGTGGCCCGCGGGATATGTATTCATCTATTAATAAACGCATAAAATTATGTACATACTACATACGCACTAAACCAAAGGAGTATTTTCATACATTCGATTATCCCGACTTTCGATTATCCGAATGCCTAACAACAGTTAGTCCGGTTTTTCGAGTTTCTACTGTACTCGTAAGTTAGGATAGGGTGGCGTCATTATATCTGGTCGGAGTCCCTCACCGCCCGCAACAAGGCCCTCCTGCGTCGACCGCAGAGAGTCATGGCGGTGAGAACTATCAGGGGTTATCGTAGTGTCTTGGACTGCGGCGACGCTACTGGCAGGCGACCCGCCTTGGCCACTTGTGGCTGAGGCGCTGGCGGAGGTCTACCAGCTCCGTGCAACAGCGCGGGCCAACGGCGAGCAAGTCTCTGCAAGGAGACTGGGCAGAGCACAAGAAGTGGCCCGAAGGGAGTTTATCCGGCGGTGGTGGGAAGACCTGGAGTCCCCCGTAGCAGGACGGGGGACTGTGGAAGCGGTTGCGCCGCATCTCCACCGCTGGCTCACAAGGAAGCACGGCAACCTAACATTTAGGATGGCGCAGGTGCTTACCGGACACGGGGTCTTCGGTAAGTACCTGCATATGATTAGAAGAGAGGAGGCCCCCGGATGTCATGAGTGTGGCGCGCCAACTGATGATGCGCGTCACACATTGGAGGTATGCCCCGCCTGGGAGTCTCAGCGCCACGACCTGTCGGCGGTACATGGAGCAGACCTGTCGCTGCCGACCGTTATCGCAAAGATGCTTGGCAGCGACAGGTGCTGGTCGTCGATGGCCTCATTTTGTGAGGCCGTCATATCAAGGAAGGAAGTGGCGGAGCGGGAACGCGAGGCGCTTGCGTCTGCTGACTCGCTTCGTCGCCGGCGACCCGGGAGGAGGAGGCGACAATATGCCCACCTACTCCCACCGCCCTGAACAGTAATGACACGACGTGGCCAGACGGCCATGCGTTGGGGTGTCGGGGATTGAATGTCATCAGACGACCTCTCCGGTACCCCGTAAAAGCGCGGAAGGGCCCGCTGTGGTTTTAGTGAGTATTCCGACCGCGGATGTGGTCGGTGAGTCCCACACGGCCCCCCCGTCCGTCACTGGCAGTGCGTAAATGCATTTCCACAGCGTGAACAAAAAAAAAGGGGTGGCGTCATTATGTATTCTTAGGATGTGTATGATGCGTATAGAATAACACGAGCCTCACGTAAAATACGAATGAATTCCCATCAATGCCCTTTACTTTGCAATGCGCAGCTTTGTTACGGAATTTCTCAGAATAGCACTGATTCGTGTGGTGACGGAGTAAGAATACAATTCACCACTCAATCGCTTATCCGTGGGTGTATTAACAGACGACTAAGAGAATAATATTCAAATAACATCGATGCAAGAGAAGGAAAACTCGAAACAAATTCATAGCCAACACGTCTGACCAGCGTGGTTTAGTAGGTCAAATTCCTTACCACAAAGGAGGAGGCCCGAGCCCAACAGTAAGACGTATATGGGCTGATGATGATGATGACTGTTGCCTGCTCCCATGGTACGTTTTACACTGTTCTTTTAACCACTTTTGACGCGCAATAAGGGGTAGCAGCACATTGCAAGTAAATTTAAAATCATCTTCATCATCTCAGGTTCAGCCCATACAAGTCCCACTGCTGGGCTCAGACCTCCTCCACTATGGGAGGGAAATTGACCTACTATACCATGCTGGTCAGACGTGTTGGGTTTTGTGTCGAGTTTTCCTTCTCTTGCATAGTATATCCCCTAGTCGCCTTTTATAATACTCACGGTCAAGAGAGGGGTTGGTGAATTATATTTTTACTCCGTCGCCACATGGAACAAAAAAAACTTGAGAGGTGTCAAGGGACACCCGGATGGAACGAAGTTCCTTTCGATTAAATAGTGAAGAAATTGTAATAAAATTTATCAAGTAAGGGAAAGGGGTATTTTTCATTTATTTAATTTATCATTAAATGAATTAAAATGATTAAATTTTGATTTTTTTTTTTGGGTTTTAATGACCTGGTAACTAAGACCTTTAGGTCAAGTCTTTATTCCATTGAAAAGTTTGTAAACACTTCACAATTCACTTAGTTTCATTGAATTTAAATTGATTTAATAGTATTTTTAATATATTTATATAGAGCTTTATATGTAGTGCGATCTTTTAGTAACTGTTCAAGTGGCGGTGGGCGGGAAGAGGAGTCACACAGAATATTTAAATCACTAAGTTCACTGGCCAATAATAGTCTCTCCATCAAAAATGCTTGACAATCAAAGATGAGATGTTTCATAGTTCCTTCAAAAGATTCAAATATGGGCATAAGTTACTCTGTATTATGTCAATTTTTTTAAGGTGTGACGGTGTTGCGTAATTAAATTTTGAATATATGTGGTAGGAGCTAGGGATGTGACTTGGAGGGAAAATAATCGATTTTTCAATAATCGATTATTTGTTCTTTAAAATAAATCGATTATAAAATAATCGAATAATTAAAAATAAATAATCGATTATAAAATAATCGAATAATTAAAAATAAATAATCGATTATAAAATAATCGATTTTTTTTCTCCCAACGCGATGACCTTTTTTTAGGAAATCTGGCCCTGAATAATCGATTAATAATCGATAGTAAAAAATCTATTAATAATCGATTTTTCTTATTTTGATAATCAATTGTAAAAATCGACTATTACAAAAAAATAATCGATTAATAATCGTTTTTTTTTTAAATCGATTATTTTTTGACATTCCTAGTAGGAGCAAACTGTAGGTACTCGTCTGTCTACAGCCGTGAGCTGGTTCACTCTAAGCAGTACCACATCCTCGCAGAAAATCGAAAAGTTGAAAATATTTATCTTTTTAATTTATGCGAATATTAGACTTATGGAATATTGTTTTCTTTTTATAGTACTAATATTTTCTCATTTCCTTGAAATAACAAACGCGAGTATATCGGTAAAGCTATCCATACTAATATTATAAATGCGAAAGTAAGGATGTTTGTTTGTTTGTAACGCTTTCACGCTTAAACCACCGAACCGATTTCAAAAATTCTTTCACCAATGGAAAGCTATAATATCAGGGAGTAATATAGGCTATATTTTATCCCGGTATTCCCACAGGAACGGGAACTACGCGGGTTTAAGCGACTGAAACCGAAGCGAAGCGAGGGCGGGTTGCTAGTATTTATATAAAAGTGTCGTTACAACTTTTGGTCTTAATTTTTTCCGTCTAGCCCCCTTTCGCTACGCGCGATAAGGAACTTCGTTCCAAAAAATGTAAAATATGTATGTAAAATCGATACACTTACCAGGTGACTGTGGAGGTGGAGCAGGCGCAGCCGCTGGTATGGTAGCCCGCGCTCCTTGCTGTAGCCATTGCACCTTTAAAATAACAACAGTGATTATTATTGAAGTTTAAACTTTTTTAGAATCGTTATGATTTCAAACTCGATGAAACAAAAAGCGAGTCCATAGAGACACAAACACGTAAATGTATAGGATTCAGCCGGCGAGAGAATGAGACAAAGGATAAAGAAGTTTCACTTCTGACATGCGTACTTTGTACACGCGCTCTTTTTTTTTTTATCGCTTTTGATGGCAGAATTATTCCGTGTGGTAAACAATACACACCACCTCTCCTGCCTGTAGGTATCGTATAAAACAACTAAGGGATTAAATATGCATATAACATCTATGCAAGAAAAGGAAAACTTGAAATGTAAACCTATATCAACCTGTCTGACCAATATAGGCCAATTTACCTCCTGTTATGGAGGTGGTTCGGGCCAAACAGTGGTATGTGTATGAGCTGAAATGATGTGGTGGTAAAACAAGCAAGCCTGATTCCTGATGGTAAGTGGTAACTGTTGCTCATGAATTTCAATAATAACAGTGTTAGTACCTAAGTTGTTATCTAACTTATGTATTACTAGCAACCCGCTCTCACTTCGGTTTCAGTCGCCTTAGCCGCGTAGTACCCGTTCCCGTGGGAATACCGGAATAAAATATAGCCTATGTTACTCTCTGATATTATAGCTTTCCATTGGTGAAATAACTTTTAAAATCGGTTCGGCGGTTTAAGCGTGAAAGCGTAACAAACTTACTTTCGCATTTATAATATTAAGTATGGATTATACAGGTATTGGACGAAATAGAATTAGGACAGGAAGAGAATCCTGGACTAGCAGACCATAAATAGGTCGGCGTACAAGTAGAAAACAATCAGCAGCGTAACCTACCACCATAAAATATTTGGTAGTATATTATTATCTAATTATTTTTAAATAATTTAAACTTCTTTAGGCAACGACGTGATGTTTCTCCGCGTGGTGACGCACTAAGAAAACAATTCACCACTCCCTCGTGTCGTAAAAGACTATTAAGGGATTAAATATGCATATATTATAGTATACATGCAAGAGAAGGAAAACTCGAAATAAAACCCTATAACAACAGGTCAATTTCCTTCCCATTGTGGAGGAGGCTCGAGCACAGTAGTGAGCCGTAATATGAGCTGAAATGATGAGACAACGATACGATAGTTAATAAGTGAATCGAGAATTAATAATATATATATATATAACGCGGCGTATTTAAACAAACTAGTGGTCGGCGTGTGGTCGAAATTCGGCCAAAAATTATTTTAATTAATTTTTTTGCTACATAATTTTCTTTTAATTTTATTTATGTATAATTGTAAATTGAGCAAGCTGTATTTCACTAATAACTAATATATAAGCACAAATCTTTAGTAGACATTTTCATCATAATTGTAATTGTTTGACATTCAGTTCGACCAGAGATTTTAACTGTAAACAAAAGTCTATAAGCGTTGCTACGGAACACACTCACACAGACGCGTTTGTGTGTGTGTGTGTGTGTAGCGATTGCGTTGTAGTGTACGTAATGCCTTTTTTAATGAATTTAATGTATTTCTAATCCATTATTGTATAAAACGTCAGTTTTATGCACTTCTCATTATATACTTCAACTGTGTCAAATTTCATACTTGTCCATCCACGTAATTTTCGTAAAAAGGGGTACAAAGTTTTTGCTTCATGTATTTATATATAGATAATAGTGCATTACTGTAGCGGCCAGCAAAAGAGGCATTGACGGACGGACGTGTAAATGTGGGCCTAGACTAAGCCGAGGCCCACGTACGTAAGTCCATTAATGCCTAGTTGTATCCAAGGCTAGTATAGTACTTTTCTCAAATAATGCACGGAAAACTAAAACTAAAGTCTAACTTTTTATTAGCTGCAGTAAAATGACGTTTCTAAATGTCATTCCGTAAAATAATGTTGACAGCCTAATCTCAATAGGGATGTGATTCAGTTCACAAAAGTTTACAGAATATCTAATCGTTCCATAGCTGACTCATAATGATCATACTAAATTCTATTTAATATTAATGTAAATAAAAGGCTGTATAAACGTTGATCTTTTAGACATATACAAGGTAACACTCAAGAAAACGCTCTCTCAAGTTGGTAGTACTGGTTTTTGGTTACGGTGCTACGATGACGCTTGACCGCCATTTTGTTGTCATTCGCTCATTCGGCTTCATACTTCTGTTTTGAGTGCATGAATAACTTTGATTTGCCCACTGCGCGTTGTTTTTGTTATCATTATTTTTAAACTTATGTTCGTTGTGTTTGTTTTTCATTACCTGTTTTCGTTAATCGTGTTAGTTTTTTTTTGTTTGATACATTGAAGACATGGATGCTCTGCCGAGCACATCGCAAGATGGAGACACATTTTTATCTCCTAAGAAAAAAAGGCCACGTGTAGTTCTAAGTGCAACTGAAAAACTTTGGGTCCAAAATGTTTACAAATATGTGTTTGAAGTGAAATCTTCAGAATCAAACATTGAAGTTCCAAAAACAAGTGAATGCGTTAACAAGGTGGCTGAAGTCTTGGGAATATCCGTCCGCACAGTTTATTCCGTTTTAAAGGAGCACAAGGAGAACGACAGCGAATCACCAAAACCTCCCGAAAAAACGGGCCCAAAACTTACATTTAAAGATAAACTTGATGATTTCACATTCACTGCTGTTAGACGAATTGTACATCAGTTCTTTCATAGAAATGAAATACCCACCATCGCAAAAGTTAGTTTACATATGTCGTCACTCATCTTTTTATTATACGTTATGTATGTTTTCTCCCATCCCATGTGTAATCATAACCAATTAGGTAATAACTTTAATTATTTTTAGGTGCTGCAAGTTGTAAATGATGACCCAGGATTGCCCAACTTCTCGAAAGAGACATTGAGAAAAATTATGAAGCATCTTAATTTCGAATTCGCTACTCGATCACGCAAGAGTGTGCTTATTGATAGACAAGATATCATATCATGGCGCCAGCGCTACCTGCGTTTAATTAAACAATATCGTAGGGAGGGAAAATACATATATTATCAAGACGAGACCTGGGTCAACGCTGGTACGTGTCAACTCTTAGTTTCTTCTATTTGTTCCCTTTTTGTTTTGATGTCGAAACTTATGATTCTTTTTTGTTCTTTTCAGGTCATACTACAAAAAAAACCTGGATTGACGGAAGTATTAAATCTTCTCAACAGGCATTTTTAGACGGCCTGACTACGGGATTAAAAAATCCCACAGGAAAGGGCAAACGACTTATAATTAGTCACATAGGCGGAGAAGAAGGCTTCCTGGTCGACGGACTTCTTATGTTTGAAGCAAAGAAAGGTACAGAAGACTACCATGATGAAATGAACGCGGAGTGTTTCGAGGATTGGTTCGGCGGTATTCTACCTAAACTCAAGCCGAATGCAGTAGTCGTAATGGACAATGCGCCCTATCACTCTCGGAAGATCGAAACAATCCCGAAGATGTCGTGGACGAAAGCACGAATTCAAGAGTGGCTGACTACTAAAAATATTGCGTTTGAACCAAATATGGTCAAGGCCACTCTCATAGATATTGTGAAACAACAAAATCATACTGAGAAATATGCCGTAGACGAGATGGCTGCACAAAAAGGTATCACACTTTTAAGACTGCCCCCTTATCACTGTGAATTGAACCCCATTGAGTTGGTATGGGCGCAGGTAAAGAGTCACGTCGCAAACAATAATAAGACGTATAAAATGCAAGAAGTGAAAACTTTATTCCAAGAAGAAATCAAGAAAGTGACACCGGCTAAGTGGAGTGACTGTGTGTCTCACACTATTAAAGAGAAGATAAAATGTGCCACCTCGATCATATTATAGATGAAGTGACAGATAGATTTGTTATTAGTGTGACCGAAAGCGACAGCGACAGTGATTTCGAAAAAGATTAATTAAATAACATTATTATGACGTTTTTGTTTCATTTTGAATGTACCTCCCTATACTTCCACTAAAAAAGATCAATCCTCTAGTATAGTAATAATAATAGGTTAAAAAAATACATTACAACTTAATATTAAATCTCAAAAAAAAAAACCAAACTGATTATTCATTTATGATTCACTCATTTAGCTACATCCCTATTTATTTTTCTTCAAAAACCGGCAACCCACAAAACGTCATTTTACTGCAGCTAATAAAAAGTTAGACTATAAGTCGTATAAAGTAGAACTTTTTATTTGAAAATATGGTATTGAATGTACAATTGTTGAAATGTAAAGTGGAATTTCTGGGGATTATGGATATGGGCTATGGTCCGTCCGGGGTGACGCAAGGGCAGTGTGCGGTCCCATAACCCATTGTATTCCCATCTTTTCGCCAGTGGGCTGACCACTGGTATCGAATTCCTTGTCGTCCGTGGTCAGCCCGGTCCCTTAACATTATTATATGTTATTACTAACGTGTTAACGTATAATAAAAGGAACGGTGTCATTGAGATTTTCGCATCAATATCTCCGACATATGCATCCCTGTAGTGAAGGATCAGAGTCCTTAAAGCAAAGGTCCGGCTTCGGAGTTAACATCTCAGCTCGTCGCTATCTCATATAAATTTCATTAGTAAATACTTTGCTAAATACCAAAGTTGTATTTTCTTGATAATAGATGGTGCTGTTCGGAGGTGTGCAGTCTTATAACGTACCGTAACTCTGCCCACCAGTAATGAGTACTGAACGGTGGTGACTTGTTGCACTATTTAAGGCTTTACACTCGCGTCTGATAACGCATAATTTAAGCTTTAAGTAAATTTAAGGGTATATTACCTATAAGTTAGGTGATTAGGCGAGAAAGGAGCTCCAGAAAGAAGATTCCATTCCAGTAGCTTTAATTCTATACGCCAGGCCTGTGCAATGTCGGTCTCACAGAAAGGCTCCAAGTCGCTCAACGAGATATGGAGAGGGCTATGCTAGTTATTTCTCTACGTGATAAAAGCCGGAATACGGCGATCCATAGAATAACGAGTGTAACCGATATAGTCTTACAAGGAGACCCTCACGTGTGGGTCGGGTATTTCCATGATTTTTGGTGGGGTGGTAGAGGGGGTCCGAGGGTATCACAACTACCAGATATTAGGGTCAACTGGGCCCTCGTTAAAAAGATTTTAGGCATCTAAGTTGGATGTAATTTACTCGTAGGTACTAGAGAAATTCCCATATGAATCGTAAGCTAATGGTAGCCTCGTGGTAATGCGCTCGCCTGCGGAATCTATGGTCTCGAGTTCGAGACCTGACAATTTGTTTTTTTTTTAAATTATCACAATATTGTGTAAAATTAGTTTTTTTTTTCATAATTTTACGCAGGATTATAAATTATTTTCCTTTTTTCACGATCTCGTTTTTCCGCTCTTTCTCGGAGGGGACTCGCGCAGCGATAGAATGTAGCCGGTGCAGACAATATCTGTGTTTTGTGTGCTTTTATGAGGAATTCTATCCAAAAATTTGTAAGGATGATAAGAATGTATGAAAAATGTACATTTATACGATAAATATTGATTTATTCACAATTTTAAATAAAACTACTTTACGGATTTTATCGCGTTTGTATTTGATTTTAGTGTCCGACCGAAACTGGTTTTTACGACCGAAACCGAAACCGAATTTCGGCAACGGTCTCAGTTTCGGCCGAAACCGAAACTTTCTTATAAGGATCATGTTTTCAGAGAAAAATAAAGAAAATGTTTTATAATCAGTCAGTTTTAATTTTTTTTGTTTAAATCACATACGTAGCTTTAATACTTATTTATTTATGTTGTTAACCTAATATCACAATAGTTATAGGTGGATAGGTATTTAATATTTAAGTAATGAACAAAACAATATAAATCACTTTTATCTTAAAAACAAATTAACTTCTTCTATACTTAATCGTCATATTGACACTTCAACAAAAAACAAAAGCTAAATTATAAACTAATCATAATCATAATATTGCAAAACGCGACGACTAGATACTAATAATTTCAAGTAGGTATCTGTACTTAAATGTTACTTCTTATTAATATTCATAGTTAAACAATCTTATATTACCTATAGGTAAGAAACAATAGTTTATCAACATTTTCGCGTCGCAGATTGCTCCTTCTGTCTGAATAAATTTGTCCAGCAGCACTAAATAATTGTTCACTGGAAACACTCGTTGGTGGAGCTGATAAGTATTTCAGTGCCACCTTTCTCAAAGACAGATATGGACTAGAATCCCAGTAAGAATAAATATCTGCACTTCTCTGTAATCTAGGCTCTAATAAGTATGCCTGAATAGAATATCACCACTAATGCACTATAGTAAATACCATGTACCTAACTAATGTTTGTTTACATATAGCATTAGCGAAAGAGTTAAATTAACCACAAAATGTTTAGTTTTTTAATTTTTTAAGGTAAACTTGATTCTACTATAATCTAGGTACTCCTTTGTTATATTAAATTACTTTTCGAGGTACTCTTATATTATATCACATGATAAAATTTACCGAATTCAAAACATATCACACGAAAACTCACAACAAACAAAATTGATTACGCACGTGGACGCGGCCAAATGTCATCGTCGCTTGGATGTCATTTACCACGCCGAACACACCCGAACACAGCGCGGCAACTCCCGAATGCAGTTTCGGTTTCGGTCGTAGTTTCGGCAGGTTTGCTGCCGAAACCGAAACATAACCGAAACTCGTTTTTTTGCCGAAACTCGACCGAAACCGAACATTCGGTCGGACACTATTTGATTTTTGATTACCCGACGTTTCGAACACTTTACAGCGTGCATGGTCACGGGTGGACTAAGATGTCTCACGTCCAACAAGTCATCGTTACTGCAGAAAATTTATAATTATCTACCCGATACAGAAATTAGTTATTAAATATTGACCCACATTTTGATACAAAATTTATTGCCAGTGTAGGAAGAAAATGATTCTATATGAAAAAATTATATTGTTTATGGTTAGTAATAATTAAACATTAAAATTAATAGTAATTATATTTAAAAACTAACTAATAATCTAGTATACTACCACTGGATCGGAACACGGTCACACTGAGAAAGATCCGGCAAGAAAACTCAGGTAACATGATGCTAAATTAAAGTTAATTTTGAAGGCGGCTTACTTTATGTTACTAAAAGGTTTTAATTTATAAAATTATCTTTAGTTATTATTATTGTGGGTCAAATCTATACAATATGAGCTCACGGTGTCTTGCAGTCAGTTTTCACAATTATATAATTATTTATTTTCGTTCCGTAACACCTCAATTTTCATATTGAAGAGTTGATTAATGGGAGAGAACGAGAAAAGGAGATCGTAAAAAAAAGCATAATATTTTATAATTCTGCGTAAAATTATGAAAAAAAAAAAAAAACAAATTTTACACAATATTGTGATAATTTATAAAAAAAAATAAGGCGTCGGGTCTCGAATCCAAGACCATAGATCCCGCAGGCGAGCGCATTACCACGAGGCTACCATTAGCTTACGATTCATATGCGAATTTCACTAGTATATAAATTACCCATTCAACTTTGACTCTTAATATCTTTTTAATGAGGGTCCAGTTGACCCTAATATCTGGTAGTTGTGATACCCTAGGGTCCCCTCAATCACCCCACCCAAAAATGATGGAAATCTCCGACCTACACGTCTGAGGGTCTCCTTGTTAGTAAGAATTAGTTGTAGTGGCAATAGGAAGGTCACCACATCACTCGACGAATCGGCAACCTTTGGAAAAAAGAGGTTCTCGAGCGGCGGTTACGAACCGGAAGACGCAGCGTAAGACGACCTCCTACTAGGTGAACAGACGACATCTTGAAAGTAGCCGTTGGATGCGGGTGGCATAGGACCGTTCTGAGTGGCATTCTCGTGGTGACGCTTATGTCTAACGTTAATCTTCTTACTCTGTCACCACACGAAAATCATATACATAAATCTTAATATGTGTTTACCTGCTGCTGTTGGGCAAGTCCAGGCGTGAGTTGACCACGTATGAATGTTACACTTTGAGCCCCGCCTGGCGCTGGTGCACCAGGTGAACCAGCTACCACTCCTGTCTGGAAACAAACCATATGTTCAATGACGTATATTTTTATATTTTCATCATTATAAACTTATCTATTGATCAATTATTTTTATTTGGATACTAACAACCTGCCCTCGCTTCGGTTTTAGTCGTTTTACCCGCGTAGTTCCCGTTCCCGTGGGAATACCGGGATAAAATATAGCCTGGGTTACTCCCTGATATCATAGCTTTCTATTGGTGAAAAATTTTTGAAATCGGTCCAGCCGTTTTGAAGATTACCCGGAATAAACACAGACAAAAATTTTCTAATCTGTATTTTAGGCATAGGTGTCGTGCAAATAACCGTGTGCGCATGAAAAAAGCCTATTATTTTGACATTACAAACAGACACTCCAATTTTATTTATTGGTATAGATGTAGAAAGGATGAGTCAAGAGAGAATGACGAAGCAAGTATACATAGCAAGTGTGAATGGGACGGTTGCAAATGGAAGACCACGCCGTACGTTTCTGGATCAAATTGGAGATGTGCTGGTGAAAGGTCATGTTAAGAGTACGCCTAACCATAGAGAATGCATGAAGACTTTGGTGAGGGTGAATGAAGCGATGGAAGTATGTCAGGATCGTGGCTTGTGGCACTCCATAGTCTCTGCCTACCCGTCGAAGCGAATTGAGACTATTGCTTCTGGATGTCGTAAAAGACGATTATGAGCTTTGCATAGATCTAAGCCAATTCCATCAGGTCAATAATTACATAATCAAGAAGGGTTGACGTCAGGCAAGTGGCTGTTCATAAAATTATTGTCATAGCTTTTGTCCTATGAAAGAAGAATACATATTGGTCCAGCCTGAGTAATTAAGATAAGAGCAGATTTTTCTTTGTTGTGTGTGTAGCTGTTAGCCGCAGATAGATTTCATGGCTTTGCTTGGACTATGGGTGAGCGCTGAGGGCTCTCAACTCGTATAAAAGCAGCGTGGTGATGATGATGATCTTCAATAGATACATACACTGCAAATATACATTACAGATCATCATCGTCATAAAATAAGATATAAGGCGAGACGAGAGTTGTGTTTGATGACATGCTAATGAATCGAAGGCACTAGTAGGTCGAATAAAAATTTTGTTTTAATATTAGGTGAGATAAGTGACCTAGGCACGCTATAGGGTATATAGCTCCATAATATAACCAATAGAAATGCAGATTTATTGAAAAATGACGCAAAAACAGCGCAATTTTATTCCTATTTCTAAGCTGCCTATGGTCTATAGAGCTATCTCTCTTATCAGAAGTATCGTGGATCAGGTACATAATAAATTAATTTGAATTGTGGATGTAGATCTGGAAGCTCATGCCCAACAATTGGTACCTATATGATACTAGCTGACCCAACAGACGTTGTTCTGTTCAACTAACAGAGCAGCGCCACCTACCGGGTCCAATTGTGAATCTAAACCATTTTTGAATCCCCTTGAACACACAAAAAAAAATTCGTTAACATCGGTCCAACCGTTTAGGAGGAGTTCTGTGCGGGACAGCACAATCTAATTAGAATAATAAGTCTTAGAATTTAATTAAAATAAATACCGATTAGATTTAAGCTTGTAAATAGTCGATTTAATAAAAGTTTTAAATATAGTTATAGAATCCAATAGTATAAGGTCAGGCAACATATATAAGGTCAGACAACATATGTAAAGTCAGACAATCGACCAACTAACTAAACTAATACAGCGCTCTGATTGGCTGAACCAAACAATTTACAGTCAGCGAACCTTAACATATTGAAAGGGGGTCGCTGGTCATATAAACCGCACCGATCAGTGGGATTGTCACTGCATTCGGGAGCTCCATGGAAACAACAGCAAAAAGGAAAATAATCTTCACCAATCCAGCATCCCGTACAAGTTCAGTGACATACACACGTGCACAAGAAATTTATATATAAAGATAATTGAATGAATTAGACAATATATGGGAGTTATTATTATTTTAAAAGGGAAGGAAGGGAGGTCCAACCAATTTGAAGCCCAACTACACTTTTTTTTGGGGGTGGGCTATGGTCAGCGCACACGCTGTCCAGCTCCGTCCTGGGTAGGGAGGAGCAGCGCGCGGCCCTATAACCCACCGGTACCGACTTCCTTGTCCTCCGTGGCCGGCCCGGCAAGCCGAACTGCCCTGAGAGTGCCGCGTTCAAATGCGAAACACGTAACAAATTTATATTGGAAATTCTGTGGAGAATTGCAAGTTGAAGTTCTAGAGCCAGCTTATCACATTAGAAGAGTAGAAGGACTTCCTTATATCCCATCCTGCATACCTTTTTTTTGATGTTTGCGGTATATTGATTAACCGTCAGCAAGTGGTGGGTCTCTCTTCTTTCCTAGAAGGAAGAGAGACCCACCACTTAAAATAAAAAAAAAATCACTTTTAAAAAGTAATTATACAGTTTAAGGAGAAGAAGTCGGCCTGTATATTAGCCCAGTACCTGCTGTTGTGCTATGGCAGCAGCCCTTTGCATCGACAACTGGCGACGCTTCTGTATTTGCGCTACAAACACAGCTCGTTCTTGAGGTTTCATCTGTTGCAGCTGAGCGTGAGTTTGGGCGTCCAAGTGGATAAGTTGCCGTCCACCACCTGACCACGTTACCTATAATAAGAATAGTCTGAAATTACTATAAATAATTCTCAATGGGATAATAAAGAATGATTATCATCAAGGGATTCATCATTTTGGCTCATATAAGTCCCACTAATGCGCTAGTGCCTCCTCCACAATAGGAAGGTAATTGACCTACTATACCATGCTGTTCAGAAGTGTTGCTATAGGGTTTTATTTCGAGTTTTCCTTCTCCTACAAAGATGTCATATACATATTTAATCCCTCAGTCATCTTTTAAGAGATCCACGAGCAAGAGAGGGGGTGGTGAATTGTATTCTTATTCTGTCACCACATGGAAAGGGATATCCAAGCACCAATCTTAGTTCTTTTTAATGAATTTTTTTAATTACGAATATTATAATTCCAGCTGATATACATCCCACTACTGGGTTCCAGCCTCCTCCATAATAGGAGGGAAATCGACTTACTAGACCAGGGGTGGCGAACCTTTACATATCCACGTGCCTAAACATTTTTTTCATGAGGTCTTAGATGTGCCATAAAATAATTTGGACTTTGTTATCATTGGCAAAATAATAATAGTTAATACAATCAACTCAAAACTCTTTATTTAAATACTACAAAAATAGAATCAAAGTATTAATAAAATACAATAATCATAGTACTATAAAACTTGACACTTTTTTCGTAGTGCAGAATGCATTTTGTAAACATTAACGTGCCCAAAAAATTGTGTAGCGTGTCATTGATGGCACGCATGCCATTGGTTCGCCATCCCTGTACTAGACTATATGTCACCGGATAATTGTACTAACCATCAGTTTATAAACAATCTAGTGAGATTATAAACTATCGATAGATTGTGGACGGACACAAAAATTTACAATCGAATGCTTCGGTTAGTTGGGTTTGTATAGGGTTTTATTTCGAGTTTCTTCTGCATAGATGTTATATGTATAGTCCTTTAATAATCTTATCGATAGCCATGGGCAGGATAGGTGATACTGAATTACATTCTTACTTTCTCAAAACACAATATGTTAATATTTTAAGTAATATTATACTCACTTTTAAATGTATTTTCTTATGGATAAAATATAGTAATAATTATCATTATCCAAATGAAATTTTGCCTCTTGTTTTTGTATAAAATTGATATTTTCATAACATATCACTTTGAAAAACCTTGTGATGGTGATTATAAATATTTGTATAAGTTGTTATGCTTTTAGAAATGACATATAAATACAGACATTTACTGTCTCACAAGTTTATATACCTATGTATATAATAGCAACTAATAATATATATATTTCCTGTTGTTGTTATTAGTAATATTAATTAACTATATTATTATATGAATAGTATTGTAGATAAATATTCAATGATTGAAAAAGTTATTAAAATGATTGAATCAGTTACGCAGCCAGACACATGAAGGCTCAAATTTATTTATAGTTAAAATATTTTACAAAAAAAAACTCTAAAATGCAAATATCTTCCTTTTTACTTCATACTTGTGGATACCAAGATACTGATTTAAAAATATTGTATTTTTGATTTGTACAAATTAGTTAGTAGTCTGCTGTGTGCCTCTGTGAGTTGACACCAAGTAATTGTATTGTATTGTCATTATTAACCATCATTTCTGTTCATATACGTCCCACTGTTGGGCTCTAGCCTCCTCCCCACCTATTATACTATGCTGGTCAAAAGTGGGGTTTCGTTTCCAGTTTTCCTTCTTGTGTATAGATGTTATATACATATTTAATCCCTTAAACCTTGTTTATGATACAAATGGTCAAGCAGAGTGGCGTGGTGAATTATATTCTTACTCCATCACCACATAGAACTGTTTATATGTATGTATGTATAGACATAATTACCTGTATATAAAATTATATTCTGTGGACTGTGTATTTACAGTTGATTGATCAAAGAATACAATAATTTTAAATTTCAAAGATAATTTAAAAGTATTAAAATTATTAATGAAACTTACCCTTGAGCCAACCGCTCCTGGTTGAGCTATCTGCTGCCTTTGCAAGTATTGCTGCTGTGGCCATGACACACTCTGACCCCCTTGCACTATTTGCTGCCCACCAGGTGAGACAATCTGCTGAGCACCGCCATGTGTAATAATCTGCTGAATACTACCACCAGCTGCCCCTGCTTGCGGGGATTGTGGCATCTGCGTTAACACTTGCTGAGTTTGTCCAACTGCTTGACCCAATATTTGCTGTCCAGATTGTGTTACAATCTGCTGAGGTGACTGTGCTATCACTACCTGGTGTTGCTGTCCTTGCTGTGTAATCATATGTTGGCCACCCTGTGACAATACCTGCTGTGTACCCTGTGTGATAATCTGTTGACCGCCTTGGTTCACTATTTGACCTCCTTGATGTACTATCTGACTTTGAGATACAATCTGTTGTCCACCTTGCAAAGTGACCTGTTGATTGCCATGCACCAATATTTGTTGTTGGCCAGTATGTTGGTTTATTAACACTTGTTGCGAGGCTTGAACTATTTGTTGTTGACCAGTGTTACCAAGCAATTGTTGCTTTTGGAATAGTATTTGGTGATGAGTTTGGTTTATCGGTTGGCCTTGTTGACCAATTGGTTGTTGGAGTATCTGTTGTGAGCCTTGCTGTACAGTATGCTGTGGGCTCAATTGTTGTTGTTGATTATTTATCAAAGCCTGTTGCTGTGTTTGCATAATCTGTTGTTGCAAAATAACTTGGTTTTGTGGCGCCCTTGCTTGAACTAAAGGGTTTCTTATTATTTGATGTTGACCTTGTACATTTTGCACCATTTGGATGTTCTGTTGCCTCCAAGTGGCTTGTACGGGCACATTTGTATTTTGCTGGGTTTGTATTGTCTGTTGTAATTGTTGTCCTAACACATTCTGCTGGTTAGAATTGCCTACAAGCTGATTTAATTGTACTCCTCCGGTTTGACCTTGTGATGATGTCACAAGACCTTGACTGACCACTCCCATGTTAATATTTTGTTGCTGGTTAGATAAAGATTGGACTGTTTGTTGTTGGATGAGACCTTGGTTTTGTGAGTTGAGCTGTTGTCCTGGCGTGATCAATTGCTGACTGATAACTTGCGCCTGACCCAAACTCTGATTCATTTTCGCATTTTGTAGATTCTGAGTAGACTGTGCAAGCTGTTGAGCTATATTTTGGACAGCTTGAGAAGCACTTTGCTGACTCAGACTTAGGCTTTGTTTCATAGCCAGATTCTGCTGTTGTTGCAAGTTATTTGCACTTTGGCTCAGCATTTGACTGATATTTTCAATGTGCTGTTGTGCTGAGCTCATAGTAGTTGGTGGCTGATTAATATTCTGCTGTAAATGATGCTGAGTGCTTTGAATATGTTGTTGCAACTGACTTGGCATCTGAGACATTTGAGAAACGGCAACATTCGGGGGAAATCCTTGTTGATTCTGTTGATTATTTAGCTTGTTTTGCTGAAGCATTTGCATTTTTAGTTGATGTTGTTGCAACAATTTTTGTTGTTGGATTTGTATAGCAGTCAGTCCATGGGGTTGTTGTCCTTGGCTATAGGTTTGTTGTTGCTGCTGTTGTTGCTGCTGATGTTGTTGTTGTTGCTGATGTTGTTGTTGCTGATGTTGTTGTTGCTGCTGATGTTGTTGTTGCTGCTGATGTTGCTGCTGCTGCTGATGTTGCTGCTGCTGTTGTTGCTGCTGTTGTTGTTGCTGCTGTTGTTGTTGTTGCTGCTGCTGTTGCAATAGTTGTGAATTTTGCAACCCTTGTATATTACCCTGTGATACTATTGTATTCTGTTGACCAAATTTCTGCATAAGGGGAGAGCTAGCTTGGTTGCCCTGTATTTGCAAATTTTGTGCAACAATTCCTTGTGGTATAGATTTGCTTATAATATTGGATGTAGACATTACAGTAGATGTATATCCCATAGAGCTGATTGGTGTTGTTGGAACCGAAGCACTTGAGCTGACAGGTGGATGGTTCCAAGGCATTCTTTGTTTTAGTTTGTCTAATAAAGCTTGAGTACTATCATCTTTATTCTCAGCCATGTTTTGTGTGGGGACTTCGTTTTTAGCAATACCTTCCTCAAAATCAAAACCAGTGATAGCACTAATACGGTCCATAGCTTTTTGAGGTTGAGGCACTACTAATAATTTCGGGTGAAATATATCTGTTGCAGCTTGTATCCTTGCCCGTAAACTTTCAAGCACCCAATCCGGTGTAACTAACTTTATCTTTGATGAGGGAAGGTTAAGAGCAGAGTTATACTTTTTGCCTGCAGCTGAACCACAAATCAGGTGGGTACACTGAGAGTCCAAGTTCAATTTTACTTTGCCACCATGATATGTGATAAGTGCGAACAAAGTTTTTGCGTCGACAGCGCTCACTTTAGATATGCAACAAACGATGTTAGTAAATATTTTATTTTTCTGTGGACTGTACGGCTTCGTGTTAGCTAATCTCTTAAGGCGCGAACAGGCAAGTACCCAGTGCTCAGTCACAGCAGGAATCTGGTAAATGTCCTGCGACTCATCAATGTCTGAATCTTGAGCATTTTGCCCGCAGATTAAATGCGTGACATAGTCAGAAAAATATTTCGTACATTCCGCACCCCCTGATTGAAGAAGTAGCATAATCTGCAATACATACGTATTTTTTAAATTATATTTACAATTATTGCATTATCATCAATGTAAACACAATTAATAAGAAGGAAAACAAACCCTTTCCGAGACATCGCCAGAAACATAGTATTTGACATCCTTAAAAATTGGCTCTTGCAAAGTTAAAGTATCTAAATCGTCAACAATCGTTACCATTTTCTGTTATACCACAACTTTAGAAAACATGCGATTTATTACATTAAATAAACATTTTTGTATTCAATAAAACACCGATAACAAGCAACGAACGACGTCCATGATTAATATTACAAGCTCAAAAAATACTTTAAAATAGTAGGTATAGATAGTAATCACAGAGCAAGTAAAATTATTAAAGTACATCGGTTTTTTGGCGGGAATGTCGATACCATGTGATGTTCTTGTATTATATTCAATATCTTAATGTTTTAACGTGTTATGTACATTAAATAATTTTGATGGCATTTTATGTAAAGTCTAACTTTTTATTAGCTGCAGTAAAATGACGTTTTGTGGGTTGCCGGTTTTTGAAGAAAAATAAATAGGGATGTAGCTAAATGAGTGAATCATAAATGAATAATCAGTTTGGTTTTTTTTTTGAGATTTAATATTAAGTTGTAATGTATTTTTTTAACCTATTATTATTACTATACTAGAGGATTGATCTTTTTTAGTGGAAGTATAGGGAGGTACATTCAAAATGAAACAAAAACGTCATAATAATGTTATTTAATTAATCTTTTTCGAAATCACTGTCGCTGTCGCTTTCGGTCACACTAATAACAAATCTATCTGTCACTTCATCTATAATATGATCGAGGTGGCACATTTTATCTTCCTCTTTAATAGTGTGAGACACACAGTCACTCCACTTAGCCGGTGTCACTTTCTTGATTCCTTCTTGGAATAAAGTTTTCACTTCTTGCATTTTGTACGTCTTATTATTGTTTGCGACGTGACTCTTTACCTGCGCCCATACCAACTCAATGGTTCAATTCACAGTGATAAGGGGGCAGTCTTAAAAGTGTGATACCTTTTTGTGCAGCCATCTCGTCTACGGCATATTTCTCAGTATGATTTTGTTGTTTCACAATATCTATGAGAGTGGCCTTGACCATATTTGGTTCAAACGCAATATTTTTAGTAGTCAGCCACTCTTGAATTCGTGCTTTCGTCCACGACATCTTCGGGATTGTTTCGATCTTCCGAGAGTGATAGGGCGCATTGTCCATTACGACTACTGCATTCGGCTTGAGTTTAGGTAGAATACCGCCGAACCAATCCTCGAAACACTCCGCGTTCATTTCATCATGGTAGTCTTCTGTACCTTTCTTTGCTTCAAACATAAGAAGTCCGTCGACCAGGAAGTCTTCTTCTCCGCCTATGTAACTAATTATGAGTCGTTTGCCCTTTCCTGTGGGATTTTTTAATCCCGTAGTCTGGCCGTCTAAAAATGCCTGTCGAGAAGATTTAATACTTCCGTCAATCCAGGTTTTTTTTGTAGTATGACCTGAAAAGAACAAAAAAGAATCATAAGTTTCGACATCAAAACAAAAAGAGAACAAATAGAAGAAACTAAGAGTTGACACGTACCAGCGTTGACCCCTGGTCTCGTCTTGATAATATATGTATTTTCCCTCCCTACGATATTGTTTAATTAAACGCAGGTAGCGCTAGGGCCATGATATGATATCTTGTCTATCAATAAGCACACTCTTGCGTGATTGAGTAGCGAATTCGAAATTAAGATGCTTCATAATTTTTCTCAATGTCTCTTTCGAGAAGTTGGGCAATCCTGGGTCATCATTTACAACTTGCAGCACCTAAAAATGATTAAACTTATTACCTAATTGGTTAAGATTACACATGGGATGGGAGAAAACATACATAACGTATAATTAAAAGATGAGTGACGACATGTGTAAACTAACTTTTGCGATGGTGGGTATTTCATTTCTATGAAAGAACTGATGTACAATTCGTCTAACAGCAGTGAATCTGAAATCATCAAGTTTATCTTTAAATGTAAGTTTTGGGCCCGTTTTTTCGGGAGGTTTTGGTGATTCGCTGTCGTTGTCCTTGTGCTCCTTTAAAACGGAATAAACTGTGCGGACGGATATTCCTAAGACTTCAGCCACCTTGTTAACGCATTCACTTGTTTTTGGAACTTCAATGTTTGATTCTGAAGATTTCACTTCAAACACATATTTGTAAACGTTTTGGACCCAAAGTTTTTCAGTTGCACTTAGAGCTACACGTGGCCTTTTTTTCTTAGGAGATAAAAATGTGTCTCCATCTTGCGATGTGCTCGGCATGTCTTCAATGTATCAAACAAAAAAAAACTAACACGATTAACGAAAACAGGTAATGAAAAACAAACACAACGTAACATAAGTTTAATAATAATGATAACAAAAACAACGCGCAGTGGGCAAATCAAAGTTATTCATGCACTCAAAACAGAAGTATGAAGCCGAATGAGCGAATGACAACCGAAACAAAATGGCGGTCAAGCGTCATCGTAGCACCGTAACCAAAAACCAGTACTACCAACTTGAGAGAGCGTTTTCTTGAGTGTTACCTTGTATATGTCTAAAAGGATCAACGTTTATACAGCCTTTTATTTACATTAATATTAAATAGAATTTAGTATGATCATTATGAGTCAGCTATGGAACGATTAGATATTCTGTAAACTTTTGTGAACTGAATCACATCCCTATTGAGATTAGGCTGTCAACATTATTTTACGGAATGACATTTAGAAACGTCATTTTACTGCAGCTAATAAAAAGTTAGACTTTAATATGTAGCAGAAGAACTGAGGCGTAGGGAATATGATATAATAGTGTATTATATACCTTGTAATCCACCAAAATTCTAAGACGATTACGTTAACAGTGGCCATAATATTGTTAAAGGCGACAATTTCACTTACTGCCGGACAATGACTAATTTGAAGAAAAGATAATTTGAAAAGAATATTATAACTCAACACTGGCAAAAATGGTCGTCAATTGCCAAGATAAAAAAAAGAAGAAAGAAATGTTACATGTACTAGTACAAATATAAAGAATAATGTATCATGATCGAAATAAATAAGCGTTCAACGCAAGCCTATCAACTAACACACAATAAACCTATTTGAATTTATCCTTAAGACTCAAAATACCCATAAAACCTAAACTTTGTGACTTCGACACATTTTATTTTTTATTTAGTTACATTTGTAATTTCTTCACTATTAAGAACTACAACGCAGCCAGTTAGCATTGATAAAAGTCAGGCATTCGTTCCGGAGATCACATCAATATGTGTAGAGAAGTAAGAGGTAGTCTTGAAAACTATTTTTTTTTACTTTTAAGTTTTTTTATGAAAACTAAATTCAAATTAAATTAAATCATTGTAAACATAAGAGAAGGAAAACTCGAAACAAAACCCTATGCCAACACGTTTGACTAGCGTGGTATAGTAGGTCAATTTCCTTCCCGTATTGGAGGAGGACCAAGCCTGAGGCTGGTTTTAGAGTCACGCTGACCGTTTGCTGACCGTCGGCGCTGATAGCCAAAATGTATGTTCGCTGAGCGTTGGCGCTGATAGCCAAAATGTATGAACGTCTAGGAAGCGTTTTAGAATAATGCGTAGGTATCAGCGCGTGCGGTGGTCCGCGCTGACAGGTCGCTGACCGCCGCACACGCGCCTCTGCCTTCAGTGAGCGTTTTCGCGCCTTCGTGTTTTTTTTAGATAATACAAAGCAGCAATAATTAACGCTCTTCGCATTTTTGTGCGTCTGTACTAAGCAGTGGTCAGCACGATAATGGGACGTCATGCGCTGAACTTTAACGCTGACAAGCGACGCGCTGAGCTGTCGGCGCCGACAGTCAGCGTGATTCCAAAACCAGACGTATATGGGCTGAGATGATGAGTTGTAAACATTCTTCCTTCTGCTTCTATCTTTATAAAGTTCCTAATTAAATTCCTAACCATTAAGCAGTACAGCTAGTAACATCACGAATTATATGGCTCATTTAGTTCCCACACTAGATAGTGGCAGTCAGACTGATGCTACTTCGATTACAAAAAAGCTTGCGATGAAGTCGATCACGATAGAATACTTAAGAAATTGACAGCGTTTGGTTTCACACTACGTCGTCTGCAATTCTTGATTAGTTATTTCAGATATAGGCAATATGTATAGTAATATATATATATATATATATATATATATATATATATATAGGTAGTATGTTGTATTCAACATACTGCTTATATACATATTACTATACAGCAGGACATATTTCAGAAACTTTTCGTGTGGTGACGGAATAAGAATATAATTTACCACCCTCTATCTTGCTCTGGGTATTGTAATAAACGATGATATGCATATAATACCTGTGGAAGAGAAGGAAACCTCGAAATAAAACGCTATATTAAGGGTGTAGATCGTGAAAATCACCGAAAAGAGTGTTACGATTTTTCATATTTAACCTATTTACATATGATTGATAT
The DNA here is from genome assembly GCA_032191425.1 of Lymantria dispar. Classification (NCBI taxonomy): domain Eukaryota; kingdom Metazoa; phylum Arthropoda; class Insecta; order Lepidoptera; family Erebidae; genus Lymantria; species Lymantria dispar. The sequence goes on along the minus strand of CM063460.1, from coordinate 7,534,081 downwards.
CAATGATAATTTGTATATATTACAATCAAAGACCAATAAGTATGTTCATGCTTATATTAAACTCTTAAACCTAATAGTTGTTATATAATAAACGTCAACAAACGCACAAAATTGAGTAAAAATGCAAAAACATGACTTCGTATTTTTCAGATTTAACCCCATAAATCAACACAAATTGATAAAAAGAAACACTTTTTGAACACTGAAGAAACCAATAAGTATAGCTGTATACTTCTTTTTATACCTTTACAAACAAAGACTTCCTCTTTTAAAGCCCTAAAATCTAGATATATTTTAAGGTAAATTTTTCATACACAAATGTATGGGATAAAGTGTTCGTTTCATTCGTGCAATCTCGGTGGTCAGTTCCGGCAGTTCCTTTCTGTAAGTGAACGCGATACCACGCTTGTCGGCTGCAGACAGCAGAATTACGTATTGTGAATTTGTGTTTTTTGTAAAAAACTGTAAGTATAACATTTTTATAATTAATTTATTTTCAGTTAGTAGAAAGTATCGATATAATGAATGTCTGAAAGAAAACCATGATGGAACTAGATATAAATCGTAAAAAATACAATATCTACACTAATAGGTATTATAAAGAGGAAAGATTTGGATTTTTGTATGTAACGAATAAACTCAAAAAGTACTGGACCGATTTTAATAATTCTTTTATCATTCGAAAGCTACATTATCACTGAGTAACATAGGCTATTTTTTTCGCAGAACTGATTGAATTTGAGTGTCATGCCAGGGAAAAGAAAGTTTTGTACGCATTATAAAAATATGAAAGCCAAAACATCTCGGAATAAAATGTAAGTTCCTCCCTACTTATTTATTATCGCATTTGAACAGGGTACATTACAAAGCTAATACAATATGTCATATGATTTAGATCGCCCGATTCAGACATATACCTACAATAACATGTAAATATTGGTTTGTATTATCTATATCTATACTGATAAATAAAATTGAAGTATCTGTATGTAATATCAAAATAATAGGATTTAAAAAAAAAAAGGCGATACGGAGTTCGCCGGGTCGGCTAGTATTGTCTAAATATCAAATTGTGGAAGTAGGTAGGCGACAGCGCAACTTTGTCGACATACCTATACCTATACCGCCAAACAGACGCGAGGCGCCTAGCGTCTGGCTTAGGGTTGTATAAAATAAATAAAAAGTGGATAATATTGATGAATAATATTTCCAGTATTGAAAATAAAGAAAACCTTGGGGCCGAGACTCTGAGCAACAATGCTACGCGCTGTATAGAGGTAAGTTGTTATACGTAATTCTTGTAGACTTGTTACATAAATAAACAAACTACTTAGTTAGTGATGGGCGAAGACAAAATCTCAATACCTACCTATAGATTTTTTCTTGCTATATTTATTATTTTCATCGAGAGACAAACACCTTAGTACCGAAATACTTCTCAATTACTTTCTCAAAAGATAATTTACGTTCAAATAGGTGACGTCATAAAAAAACAATACCTAATGCGTAAAGAAATTATAATTTCTATTCATCAGGAACCTAATATTGTATTAATTCTTTTGCATTTCTTTAAATTTTTAATTATTTTTTATAAAAAAAATCAAGCCATTATCTTTCTTTACAGGAACTAGTTATTGAAAACGACCAAGAGGGAAAGGTGGATGAAATGGAAGTTGGGCGTAGAGTTGTAGACGTTTTTTTTTTAAAGCTCTTCAGGCCATAGGGGATCACGGTCCAATGGATTGTAAGTTAAGTTACCTCAGTATAATAGGTGAAGTAAAAGTTGGTCTGGACTCAAAACTCATCATGAAATGTAGTATGTGTAGTATGAAATTTACTGTGTGTTTGATTGAAAAGAAAGAAGATAGAATGGAAGTGAATCATCAAATTGTATCTGGTATCATATCATCTGGTGGGAGCTACTATCAGTTAAAAACATTAACTGCCGCAGTAGCCCTACCAATCATGTCACCTTCATTATACAATGAAATTAATAATACGGTTTGCGATTGGTGGGAAAAGACAGCAGCACATTCCATGGCAGAAGCTGTCAAGGAAGAAGCGGAGTACGCAGTGTCTATAGGTAGTGTTGATAAAAATGGTACACCATTAATATCTGTTGACGGTTGTTGGAGCAAGAGATCTTATGGTAAGAATTTTTCCGCCTTGTCCGGCGCAGCTGCGATAATTGGCATTAAAACTAATAAAGTATTGTTTTTTGGAGTTAAAAATAAATACTGCGTAGTTTGTGCACGAGCCGCAAAGAACGACAGTCAGCCCTCGGAACACCGTTGTTTCAAGAATTATTCGGGATCATCTACCGGTATGGAATCGACCATAATAGTTGAGGGGTTTAAACGTTCCATTGTTGATCACGGTGTAATTTATAATAAATTTGTAGCAGACGGCGATTCCAGTACTTATAAAAAAATATTAGATTTGCGACCGTACGGTAATTTAACAGTAGAGAACAATTTTCTCTGCAAAAATCATCTTTTACGAAACTACTGCAATAGCTTGGAGAAACTGTCGAAAGACACTAAGTATCCTTGCGAATTGCGGAAATTCCTAAAAGAAAGGTATTTGCGTTTAAGAACGGGTGTAAAATACGCTATTAAATATTGGGGCGATCAAAAACAGTCACTCGAAGAAAAAATAAAAAATCTTAGTGAAGATATCCTAAATGGTCCACAACACGTATTTGGTAATCACCAATATTGCAAGGAGTATTTCTGTAGACCTGATACTCGTCGAATAGAACCTGTTGGGTTGCTTCCAGCAATTGTTGGATGCGGATTAATGGATGCGGTACACATTTTAAGTAAAAGACTGTCATATCATTCTAGAAGTTTAATTCATAATTGTACAAGTAATATAGTTGAAAGTTTTAACGCAGTGATTGCCAAATTAGTAGGGGGTAAGCGTGTAAATTGTTCTTCCCGTGGTTCTTATGCGGGCCGATGCGCAGCTGCTGTTGTGTCTTTTAATACAGGATCGATTCATAGTAAAACTCATGAAGTAATGTTTAAATCTAGTCCTAATCCTTTGATCGCGAAAGTGGAAAATTGTAATCGTAGATTCCGTTTAATTGCTAAACCTAAATTAAGATTGAAAAAGAGCCACAGCGCTGTATCGAAAGACGCTCACTATGGACCATGCGTCTATGCGACTATGCGTCTAACCAGTGTGGTAGGTCAATATAGCAACTCATCTTCGGGGCACACGAGATAAACTAAATTTAAAGTCTAAATGATGTTTAGTACGAGGCATGCCTTTTAAGTTTTGTCGTTGGAAGAAAAAAACACAACTATACTCGTTCCAACCATTTATTTTACTTTTGACACATGCTTTAGGACGTAACTGTTTCATTATACGCAATTATTAACTTTGAAACGAGTGAACAGAGAAATATATAAACTGCCCAATAATATTTATATATTTTAATTATTACCCACTAAATACATTAATATGCCGTAAATAGCTCTATTCATAAAATTTAAGTGATAATTCATTTCCGTTATAAAAAAAGTTACGTTCTATCGCATCTAGTGACAGGATCAAAAGTATTCGGTGCAAACTAATGAATCGCAAATAATCGATTACACTTATTTGCAGTTAAGTCAGCTGACAACTGAGTTTTGAATTGTTGTAATAGACAACACGTTAAAATTGTATCAGGGAGATATAAAAATCTCATCATACCTATAACATGAAATAAAACAACCAAAATATTTTAATATTATTTTATTATAACGAATCGTCGGATTCTTCATACGAACTCGAATCGTCGCTTGAATCATCTGCAGTGTTTATTATTAACTCTTGTGTAGGTATGTTGTCAAATTCAATTTCCCGATCCCAATCAGAGAATATTATATTTTTTGTCTTGTTGACGACACTCGCCCAGTTTTCAGGCGTCACACTAGCACATGCGTTTTTTAAAAGTTCAAGCATTTTATTTGCTGTGAAAGGAGGAGTTGTATTGTTTCTTGCGGCGTGTCCTTTGACTTGTGCCCAGATCATTTCAATTGGATTATATTGACAGTGGTACGGAGGAATTCTGATTACAATATGCCCATATTCTGCTGCCATTTCGTCGATGACATATCGTTTTGGCTGCTTTTTACTTTTTAATATTTTAAGTAATTCTACTTTTAGTAGGGATTCGTCCACATCTTCTCCATTATCACGAAGCCAGTTTATAATCTCGTGTTTTTTGTTGGCCTGTGTTGGCATTTTATTAATTTGGCGAGAGTAATAGGGTGCATTATCAATAAATATTGTTGATGGCTCTTCAAGTGATGTAAGCATTTCTCTGAACCACTTTTCATACACGTCCGCATTCATCTCCTCATGATAGTCTCCTGTTTTTTTTTGATTTGAACGCTTACAGAGCGTCTGGTACAAATCCCTTTGTAGTTCCCGCATGGCAAATGATGAGGCGTTCACCTTTCCCCATTGGCACTGCAAAAGTAGAAGCAGCAGTATCGTCAGTCCAACCTTTTGGTATGGAATGATTGGCATTGAGCCAAGTTTCATCTGTGAAAACGACATTCGACCAGTCTTCTATTTTCTTCGCTTGTCTTAAAAATTCACAGCGAGACAAGGCTATATCACGACGTTCCATTAAAATTTTTCTTTTGTCGGATTTCTTATACAAGAACCCGATTTGGTGCAGCACCTTTGACAAAGAAGATTTTTGACCACGAAACAAGCCACAATTTCGTAGAGACGCTACTAATTTTTTCAAAGTAGGAATCTCTTTGCTTGTGTAATAATTGTATATATGACGACGAATAGCATCAGTATCAAAACTGTCAATTGCTGTCACTTTACGGGGCTGACGTTTTTTCTTAGGCGTAGATAGCTTGTTCTGTTCAATACCACTACTACCATAGGTTTCTTTAGTGATTTTCGCCACCGTTGGAGCACTAATACCTAATGCTGCTGCAACACGGTCTCTAACTTGGGTTACTGGTATAAGGAATCCGCCATTGCGGCTTTCCTTTTCAAAAAATTCACGAAGCCGCAGCACTAACTCTCTGGATTGTCCTTTAAGCACCATACCTTTCGGCATTTTGCAAGTAAAATCTTACTGGGAGGAACGATACGCTCAACTCAATCAAAGTAAGAACAATGAAATCATACGGTGGAATATAAATACTCAACACAGCGTATGAAAAATATGAAAGAGCACTCAGCGAACAGAAATGTGACTAGCACGGGAGTCTTGTTGCGAGTGACAGACAACACAACAAAATGGCGTCGCCGGCGCGCCATTCAGTGTTGCCAATTCGGCTTAAAAAAAAGGGGTAGGCTGGATGAGAAAATTAGTGATTTACTACTGCAGACGAGGGCGCCATTGTCTCTAAGTAAAGTTTGGAGCAGCGGACCCCGCTTAATGGAAAAATGTTTCATAAAGTAGTTATTTTTTATTTTGCAAAGTACAAAGTAAAATATTTTGGGAGGACTGAATTAGTGGGTATGCAAAAATTAATGTGCCCAAATAACAAATATATTTACAGAAGTGAAGTTTTTAAATAATATGAAATATGTATTTAAGCAAAAATAAAATATCCGTGTTAAATCGATTAAAAGTTCTTCCTGACTAAAATCAATTATTACAAAACATAGTATCCGTAATACATTGGTACAACACTAATTGATCAGAATTCGACCTGCCAAAAGTAAAATAAATGGTTGGAACGAGTATAGAACCTTATAGTACTTTTTATTGTTTTTCAAAGTATTCACCATGTAGCTTAATACACTTTTCCATTCGCTCAAACCAGTTATTATAACATTTATTCCACTCTAAAGTGGGGGTATTCAAAATGGCTGACTTGAAAGCGTCGACTGCTTCTTCACTGGACTGGAACCTTTGACCACGAAGAGTTTTCTTAACACTAGGAAATGTAAAGAAATCGTTGGGGCTTAGGTCAGGACTGTATGGAGGATGGTCAAGAATTTCTACTTTCTGCTGATTCAAATACCTACTCAATCGTTTGACGAGCGCTGTGTGAGTTTGCGTTGTCGTGGTGCAGGATGATGCGTCACTTTGAGTTAGATTTTCGAAGTTCGGCGATGACTTGTGGTAAACAAACTGTGGTATACCACTCTGCGTTAACCGTTCTACGATCTTCAAGTGCAATAGTCGCAACAGGGCCGGTTTTTCCAACGAACGTGGCCACTATCTTTTTTGAAGTGCTTCGAGAAAGAACAACTTCAGTCGGCTTTGACTCGTCTTGAAAGACCCAGATTGTAGATTGTTGTTTGGAATTAGGATTGTAGGAATCAGTGGCGTAGCGTGTGTCACTGTCGCTCGGGGCGGAGTTATAATTTGCCGCCCTTTTGACATCATAAAAATAATAGGTTGTTGGTGTTGGTAAGAAAAAACGTAACGAAATGAAAGAATTGAGTAAAAAATATTTATTTCAAAACTATGTAAGTACATGTATAAGTAACATGACTGTGTTAAAACATTAATAATTTACACTATAAAAATAATGTTTAATAAAGTCTAAACAGTCTAAAATTTTACTTTTCGCGACTTACGCGCACCGAAATCATTTATTCGGTCCTTGGACCCACCCTGTGGAACATCGGCTACGACTGGGCATTGGAGGGGGGAGGGTTTGCAACTCATCATGCCCTCCCGCCCGGGTTGGGCGTGATTTGGTACGCCGACGACATGCTCGTCACAGCCCGTGGTGAGACGCTAGAGGAGGCGGCAAGCCTGGCGACTCTAGGCACCAAAGAGATCATCAATGAGTACTTTTAGGCAGGTATCGTATCGAACAAATTGTGGAAAGTATTCATGTTAAACTTGACCTTACGGCTCATATTTATGGTAACGCCATCTAGTTAAAGCGTAATGAACCTTCTAAAAAGTGGCTCGACATATTTTAATTCGAATACAGGTGGACAAATTCCTAAAAAAAAAGCTCATCGCGACCCACATTCTAGGAAAAGTACTCAGTACTCGAAACTTTGGAGTATCGATACTTTTGTTTCGATACTTTATTGAGTACGATATATCCTCTTCGATACTACTCATGAGTACAGTATCGATACTTTCGTTTCGATATCGTGTCCCTACTTTTAACTGTTTTGAGATTCAAAATTTAAACACATTCGAATATAGAACAGTTCCAAATTCAAAATTGCCGGGAAATATGGAAACGACAGAACTTAAAAGGCATGCCTAGTAATTGAACCTGGCAATACTGACTCATACTCAAAAAAATTAACATCCCGTGACAGTATGTACGTGGCTTCTGAATTCTAACTTCAAAAATGAGCGCGAAATACATACATATTTTATAATAAAAGGCGTTTTATGAAGAAAATGTTGAATTTAATTAGGTTCAGCTTTTTTAACTTAGTTGTGGTTATTACAGCCTGTAAAGTTTTTATTTTTAAGATTATATTCGTTTTATGTCATATTTCTATTTATGATCTAACTTTAGATAGAAATCGTGACGATATTTGGATGTTTAAATCCTCAAAATTTTTAAAGTACTTACATACATACATATATTCACGCCTTTGGCCCATAGGGGTAGGCAGAGACCACTTCCCTCCACTTGCTACGATCTTGACATACTAATTTCGCTTCCTCTACATTCGTTAATCTCTTCATGCATATTCTTCGGTTTAGGGTACTTCTAACCTGGCCTTTCTTAAGGATGTCCCCGATTTGATCGTGAAACGTCCGCCTTGGTCTTCCCCTTCCAACACTTCCGCTCAGATTCGCCTTATAAATTCTTCTTGTTAATCTCCTTTCATTCATTCTCTCTACATGTCCAAACCAACTTAACATACCTTTCTCAATCCTTGTCACTACATCAACATTCATACCACAACGTTCCCTGATTACACTGTTCTTAATTTTATCACTCAGTTTTACACCAATCATGCTCCTCAGCGCTCTCATTTCCACCGCATTTATTCTACTTTCATGTTTCTTCTGCCATACCCAGCTCTCACTTCCATACGTTAGGGTTTGTACAAGGACTCCTCTATGCACAGCCAGGCGAGCCTTCTTAGAGAGGCTCTGGCTGCCCATAAAGGTGTAAAGCACCATTCACCATATTGCCCTTACATACTCTTCTTTCAATATCATTTTCACATTTACCATCTCTCGCAAAAGTAGATCCCAAATATAAACTACTTTTTATTTTTAAATCTATCATGACACTCTATGGAGATGAATATAACATATTATAACATTTCTGAATACGACCTTTAAGAGCGTTTTCGGTAATAAGCGGCCGTAAACCCAAAAATGTGGTTTTTTGAGGACTGGTTACTCGTTCATGATACTAGCTTACTAAAAATTTATATAACCACTACATTAAATACATCTTTATATTGTATTTGTATAGAATTATAACTCAATATTGTAACTATTTATTAAAAGGCAAGGGTATTTTGAACCTAAGTTCATGAGATTTTACGAAAACGCTGAGTTTTGAAGTTCAGGTACTAATAAACCATAAGTCATGGCAGCTCGAAAAAAATTGTAGATGTTAAGAAAATTACTGTTCTTGTGTATGTACAAAATGAAATTCAAGATTTCTTCCTTTTAAAACTAAAAAAAAAATATTTCCTTAAGATTAATTTGACGAAAATGGCTCCTGTAAAACATTTAATTTTGTGAATAATACTAACCTTGGAACATTTAAAAAAATATCCACTGTTTGTTCGACTATTGTAGAAGCAGTAAAAAAAAAACCAAATTGAAATACGAATAGTCACCTTCGTAATTAAATTTTAAATATTACTATAAATTGAACGGCATAATTGTTCATAAGCCAGTCGCGCATTGGCCCTGAACGGAGCAGGGTCATGTCGCTCTGGCTCTCACCGGCCAGTGCAAAAACCGACAATACGAACTTAAGCGTATACTGTGACTGATCGGTTTTGATTCGTAAGTATTTATTACTACCTAATTCTGTTAATTACTTTCATGCAATCTCTATTAAGAATAATATAGAATCTTTTTACGTTTTAGGTGATGGGTCGAAAAAGCAGATTGTATCTTGGGAACAAAATCGGTTACAAGGCAAGGAAAAAGAGAACACGCGACAAAACTGTAAGGTACTTAAAGTTTCAAAAGAGTAAACGAAAAGAAAAGTGAGCCGTCACTCAGGACGCCTGGCAGATGTGAAACATCAAAATTATTTTGAAGACGCACGCGACGATCAGGTTCACCCTCGCCTATAGATGTTTCACATCAAAAATCCGAACGGAACATTTATACAGCCTCATCTTCTGAAAATTATCAGCTAACTCAAATTTAATGTTTTATAATTACTAACCATACACAATATAATTTTTTCATAGAGAATCATTTTCTTCTTGTACTAGCAATAAATAAGTAGTAAAATGTGGGTCAAAATTTAATAACTAATTTCTGTAATGGGTAGATTTAAATCTCTGACTGGACTTGTTATACATCCATGGCCATGACGACTAGGGCCATACTCGACTACTGCACGGCAGCCACAGAGGCAGCGTGCCTCTTGGCTGGAACTCCCTGGTGGGACCTGCAGGCGGAGGTACTCGCCGAGCTTTACCGTCGAGTGTCAGAGACGCGAGCCACATATAGTCTCAATCAAGGTGATTGCCGCCTGGCGGGTCGACGCCCGCCGAGACGCCATTGCTCGTTGGGCAGTCGGACTGGAGAAGCCTCAGTACGGTATCAGGACCGTCGAGTCCTTCCAGCTGGTGCTGATGGGGTGGTTGGGTCGGCAGCACGGGGTACTTTCCTTCCGACTGGTGCAGGTATTGATGGGTCACGATAGCCAAGTACCTGCGCAAGCTCGTTAGGAGGGAGAGCACACCATCCTGCCACCACTGCTATTGCGACGTGAGCACGGCGCAGCACACGCTCGAGGTGTGTGCCTCGTGGGCAGAGCAGCGCCGTGAACTCGTTGCAATCATCGGTGCCGACCGGACGCTGCTGAGCATCTCCCTAGTGATGGTCCCCGATGGCAGTGACCGCGTCCCGCGACCGCGAACTGGGACGCGGTCACTGCCTTCTGTGAGGCTGTCATCTCACGAAAGGAAGCGGCGGCTCGTGTGTGATCGATCTTTGGTGACACGTTCCGTCGCCGGCGACTCGGGCGGCGCAGGTGCGAATATCCGCGCCTGATGCCGCCTTAGGCGAATCCGCGGGTGACTAGACCGGGGACTTTAGTGCGTCACCCGCAAAGAGCCTGACCGCGTGACGGCGACCGACGTCCCGGGATAGGGACGTCGAGAGGTGAGGGAGAGAAACAATTTATAATTCTGCGTAAAATTATAAAAAAAAACAAATTATTTTTTTAAATTATTACACATTAATGTGATAATTTTATCTCTCCGAAACTGTTCACCACTGCACTGGAAGATGTCTTCAAGCTCTTAGACTGGACTGGACTCGGCATCAACATTAACGGCGAATACATCACTCACCTTCGATTTGCGGACGATATAGTCGTTATGGCAGAATCCATGGAGGACCTTGGCACAATGCTCAATGATCTCAGCAGGGTATCCCAACTAGTGGGTTTACGAATGAACATGGACAAGACGAAAGTCATGTCAAACGCCCATGTCATTCCTGTACCGGTCCTAGTTGGCAATGCGATTCTTGAAGTTGTCGATCACTATGTTTACCTAGGATAAACAGTCCAGTTAGGTAGATCCAATTTCGAGAAAGAGATCAGCCGACGAATCCAACTCGGTTGGGCAGCGTTCGGGAAACTTAAGAGGATCTTCTCGTCTAACATACCTCAGTGTCTGAAAACACAGGTCTTTGACCAGTGTGTGTTACCAGTGATGACTTACGGCACGGAAACGTGGTCTCTAAATGTAGGCCTCATATCAAGGCTCAAAGTCGCTCAGCGTCCTATGGAGCGGGCTATGCTCGGGATTTCTCTGCGAGATAGAATCTGGAATACGGAAATCCGCAGAAGAACGGGTGTAATCGACATAGCACGAAGAATTAGCACGCTGAAGTGGCAATGGGCAGGCCACATCGCTCGACGAACCGACAATCGCTGGGGAAGAAAGGTTCTCGAGTGGCGACCACGTATCGGACGACGCAGTGTAGGACGCCCCCCACTAGGTAGACCGATGACCTAGTGAAAGTAGCTGGGCGTCGTTGGATGCAGGCGGCACAGGACCGCTCATTGTGGCGCAACATGAGGGAGGCCTACGTCCAGCAGTGGACGGCGATAGGCTGAAATGATGATAAATGTGATAATTAAAAAAAAAATAAGTTGTCGAATCCCGAACCCGAGACCAGAGTTCCCGCCGGCGAGCACGTTACCACGAGACCACCGCTTGTTGGCGATTCGACTGCGAATTTTTCTAGTACATAAATTACCCATCCAACTTTGACCCTTAAAATCTTTTTAACGAGGGCCCAGTTGACCCTAATATCTGGTAGTTGTGATACCCTCGGGCCCCCTCTACCACCCCATCAAAAATCATGGAAATCCCCGACCCACACGTCTGAGGGTCTCCTTGTAAGTTATACTCTGTGCCTATATTTTACTATTTCCTATACTTTGCATATTAAAAATACAATTTTAACCGTTTTACTGTTATGAGTTTTGGTTTTTAATTAAAAATTTTAAAATTTACATTATGTTGATTTTTGAAAATCTACTTCTCCGAAGAATATATTACAGATTGATTATAAGCGCCAAGGCTCAAGACTGGTCATTCTATGAACTCTACGCGTTGTTGACAGTAGTCTAAACTAGTGTAGTGCATTAGTGTGCGTCGATATCGGAACGTAGCAAATTGCCTACATGCGAGAAGTGCCGATTACCGATAACCCTCTTAATAAACATCTTAACGAAACATGTGAATGTGTTAATCCGTTGCCGTTTTTATTTTCCGAGGTAGGTCTGATATAAAGTTGACTACTTTAGTTAAGTAAGTTCGGTTAGCAGGTTAAAAATTATCATTATCATCATCATTTCAGCCCATATATGTACAATGGCCGATTGCCATCCCACCTACCAATTGTACCAGTTGACGTATTTTATTGTTGATAATTTTATCATTCCTTGTCATGATGGAGTAATACACTTTGCTATTCCTTTTTTCCGTTTTTTTTTGTGTATGATCGTAGAAGATTTACATATTTAACTTATTATTTTCACAATTTAAACAGTTAATAAAGAAATGTGACTATAACTGAAATGAATATCTTGGCTTGTAATTTTTTTGTTATATTATATACCTATGCATCATTCCGTGTGGTGACGAACTTAGAATATAAATCACCATCCCTATTTTATCCGTGAATGTAGTTAGAAACGACTAAGGGATATAATACAATGTAACATCTGTGCAAGAGAAGGAATTCTCGACATAAAACTCTACCAACATGTCTGATCAACCGTAAGTAGGTCAAATTCTCTTCTGTAGTAGAGGAGACCCAAGCCCAATAGTAGGACGTATATGAGCTGCAATGAGGAGATGTGCTTAATTTTTGCTATTTATTGCTGCTGCTTATTTTTTATAAGTATACTTTGTATATCAGTATTTTTTTGTGCGTGTGATCCCAGCAGATGTTATTATTGCATGATTGCGAGACAAATGGAGGAAGCTTGAGAATATTTGAGCTGAAATGAGGTTTACCATGAAAGTGCTCATGCTGCTGCTCCTAGTAAATACATAACTATAGTTGTCACAAAATAAAAGGCCCGTTTTGACAGTTCACGCCCAAGAAGTTTTCTATTTTTTACCGATCGAAATGTTTTGAAGGTAATTATATTTTTCATTGACGGGTACCGCCCACTGGGCTAAGTGCTGTGGCATAACGATTTTTTTCATATTGTCCACAGACTATTAATAATCGGTTAAGGAAAAATAAATCGATCAAGATAATTATATTTTTTAAGGCGGACTCGTACTTGATCGGTGTTATTAATTTGAATACTAGTATTTAGACCAACTAATTACAGAATTTCACCAGCTGTGTAGTGATTTCTACTGAAAATTTGAGACGTCAATATTGACAATATGAAAATGAAATAATATATATATATATATATTTGTGACGATAGCTCAACTGACAATTTTAGCTCATCATCTTAAGAAAATGATTGACTGAATATTCACTTTTTCTCGATATTTTTGTGATTGAGTGAATGTTATTGTAACAAAAATGTTAAATGATAGAAAAATGACCATTCGTAACATTGTATCATTTCAGAATATCTACAATATCACAGTTTAAGTAAAATTTTTATATCAGAACTTTAATCCAATGCACTTTACAATACTTATTCAAATCGATTATATACTCATATAAACTTGATTCGATTTATCGTGAGTATCGAGTACTGAATCGTATGGTGCATCACTAAATACATCGGTAAGACCAAGTGTCAAAACGGGCCTCTTATTTTGTGACAACTATAGTTTTGATGACGAAGAACATTAGAAGAAGAATTTTGGCGGGAATTTTATGGATATAGAGAGAAGATAGTTTTGATGGCATTTTATAAAATGTAATGCGGAGGAATTGCTAGGATGTAGTGAATATAGCAGTGCTTTACGAATGTTTTCGTTTTCCATCAAAATTCCCAGGAGATATTTCAATCCTAATATATAGATTAGTAGGGCATAGTATTGTTGAAGGCTACGATTTGACTTCTGGGTAGATAATGACTAATATGAAGAAACTTAAGGTTTTAAATAGTTTGTGAAGGAAATTGTAACTGAACACTAGCAACAATGGAATCGTACTTATAAGTATCTGATTGCCAATATGAAAAAAAGAAGAACATAGAAGAAATCAGAGGATTTGCTGTGCCCCTATAGTCCGATAGAGGTGCTGCTCGAAATCCCATACAAATTGGTCTCGATAACGATATCCAAATATTCGTGTTAAGCCTACTGATAGGGCGCTAGTAACGAAAATAATGGACGGGCCGAGATATGATGATGGAAAATTAAAATGAAATGACGAAGGGGTAATGAAAGACTTATAAATAAGTCAATGGACTGTGTGAGAGATGAGCAGGAAAATGTTGGTATAGAAATTACATTTGAAAGAATTATTAATGAAATATTTCCTGCGAGTGCGTGACATTCTCAGTAGGTACTTTGAAAATTATTTGCGCTTAACATGCAATCGTAGTGCAAACAATTATAATTTTATTTACTTCTATAATCGAGCCTGTGTGTTAACCAATGCGACTCTGTATGTGAACCTTTTTTTTTGTTGTGTGTGTAGCTGTTGGTTGCAGATGACCTTGACAGCTTAACGCGGTCAATGGGCGAGCGGAAGACTCTCAACCCGCTAAGTAAGTTAAGCGAACATCGCCCGAGGGCTCCCCCTATGGGGAACGGGCCTCGGCTCGGGGCGTCGCTGAAAGCAAAGTGGGCGTGGCCACGTTTAGGTTAATGACTTTTACGCGCCGCGGTTTTCGACCTCGTCGGCGAGGCCGATACCGCGGTGTTTTTTGTGTTATCGCTGCGCGAGCTGTTTAGGCCCTTTCTTGGGCGATCGTAATAACGTCATCCCCTTCTTCAAGAAGATGACGGGGACGTCAGACCGCGGATATTTTTGAGGGGACGTAGTTTACCGCCCCAACCACTAGTGGAAAAAAATTGTTTGGGGTGAGTCGTAGCAGAGTCAAAATAGCGCTGGGAGCAACGCTTCATGTCCTGCCTGATGGTTGACAATTCGAGATCGATGTGTAGATCGACATTACGAACGAACCACGGAGCTCCCGTTGCCCGTCGCATGAATCTATTTTGTAGTGTTTGTAACTTGTGGATCCTGTTTGGCCTAACGTGCGCGAACACTACACTGGCATACGTGATGATCGGCCGTATGCAGGTAGTGTATAATCGGACTTTTGTATGTTAACCTTGCCAAAGTAAAATATATATCGTACCACAACCAAACAGCTAATTTATATAAAGGTTACATGGTTATAGGTTCAATACGAATAGACTCGTCTTTACTAATCCTTACTAATATTATAAATGCGAAAGTAACTCTGTCTGTCTGTCTGTTACGCTTTCACGTCTAAACAACTGAACTGATTTTGATGAAATTTGGTACAGAAATGGACTAAAGCTTGAGAAAGGACATAGGCTACTTTTTATCGCGAAAAAATGGGTATTGGGGGTTGAAATAGGGGATGACATTTTGTATGGAAATTCGTCCTTTTTGATGACAGAATCATGAATCTTTGTATTAAGGTCTTGATAATATATACATAAATATTTGTTCGAGTGTTTTGGAAATTTCATTTATATGGGGATGAAATGCAATCCCTAAAAGACAAAAAAGCATAAAGCCGAAACCACTGGGCCTAGAAACGTAATTTTTTTTTACACCGTAGAATTTCTTAGGGTACACGAGCTCTAGCACAGAAATCGCGAAAAAATGGGTATAAGAGGTTGAAATAGGGGATGACATTTAGTATGCAAATTTATCATTTTCGATGATATAACCATGAATCTTTGTATTAAGGCACTTGATAATATATAAATAAATATTAATTCTAGCATTTTGGAAATTTCATTTATATGGGGATGAAATTTAACCCCTAAAAGACAAAAAAAGCATAAAGCCGAAACCACTGGGCCTAGAAACGTAATTTTTTTTTACACCGTTGTATTTCTTGGGGTACACGAGCTCTAGCGAAGGATTTTTGGAAAATCACCCCTTAAGGGGGTGAAAATCGTATAGCCGAAACTATTGGGGCTAGGAACGTAAAACTATGTATTTCTCTGTATTGTGCGATTCTCTTTCTTTTGTTGTAAATGAGCTCTAAGAAATTAGATTTTGTAATTCAATCTCTAAGGAGGTGAAAAATGTATATCCGAAATCATTAGGCCTAGAAACTAGGGATGTGAAAAAATAATCGATTTTTATAATAATCGATTATTAAACGATTTTTTTTTGTAATAATCGATTTTTACAATCGATTATCTAAATAATAGAAAATCGATTATTTTTATAATAAAATCGATTTTCCTAAAAAAAGAAGGTCATCACAATACTGCGCGCAGTATTTCATACTATATTAGAAGATGAAGCTCACATTTCCTAAAAAAAAGTCATCATAATCCTGTTGGGAAAAATCAATTATTTTATAATCGATTATTTATTTTTAATTAATCGATTATTTTATAATCGATTTATTTTGAAGAACAAAAAATCGATTATTTAAAAAATCGAATATTTTCCCTCTAAGTCACATCCCTACTAGAAACGTGAAATTTTGTACAAAGTTCTCTTTCTCGGGGAAAGTGCTCACTAAAAAAGAGTTTTTGCAATTTTACCCCTAAGGAGGTGAAAAGCGTAAAACCGATATCACTGAGCCAAGGAACGATCATTTTAGTACACGATCGGCTTTCTTGGGTTACCCCATTATTTTTTCTTAATGCTCGCTTATCAAGATTACTTTGGATCGACGCAATATGTATTCGGTCCTCTGCCATCGTAGATATATTGCAAAGGTTCTTTTAGCAACATTTTATGACCGACTACCTGCCAGACGACATAGCTGGCTAGATGGCATCACCAATTGGTCCAGGTCAATGTAAATCTTTGTCTTAGTAGTATTTTGCGACACCCACAAACAATGAAAGTGTTATAATATTCCTAGCCGCTACCAGACAGTAAGTTAAAATCAAGATATTAATCCAATTTTCTATCTCTAGAAATAAACAAATTTGAAGCGTCTATTTGTTGTCAAAATAATAGGTTTTATTTATGCTCACACAATTATTTGCACGATACCTATGTCTAAAAAACCGGCCAAGTGCGAGTCGGGGTCACGCACGAAGGGTTCCGTACCATTATCTATAAAAAAGGGGAAAATTGCGTTTGTTGTATAGGAGCCCCCTTAAATATTTATTTTATTTTGTTTTTAATTTTTATTGATATTGTTATTTTTCTTTTTGTGTGTATGGGCTGCGGTCGGCGCGCCTCCACACCACTCCGTCCGGGGCGACAGAGGGGCTTAAGCACGCAACTCCCGCAACCCACCCGAAAACCACCTCGCCTTCGTCGTTGAGCCGACCACCGGAGCAGGTTTACTTGTCGTCAGTGGTCGGCCCGACGGAATACCCCCTACGTGGGGTACCCTCCCATCGACCGACGTCCCCCCCCTCGGGGAGGACGTCGGTCTTTCCTCACGCGGTGGGCCTCTCGGCGGGTGACGGACTAATCCCCGGTCACGTCACCCGCGGCCTCGGCTAGGGCGGCATGAGGCGCAGGTAGTTGCGCCTACGCCGCCCCATTCGCCGGCGGCGGATCTCCTCATCGAGGCTGCGCTCCTCGCGCAGACGATCCGCCGCCTCCTTCTGCGAGATCACTGTCTCGCAGAAGGCTGCGACCGCGTCCCAATTCCCGACGCTGTCGACCATCGCCCTAGCGATGGCCGGCAGCGTCAGGTCGGCACCGATGATTGCGACGAGTTCACGGCGCTGCGTGGCCCAAGCGGCGCAGGCCTCGAGCGTATGCTGCGTCGTGTCCTCGTCGCAATCGCAGTGGTGGCAGGACGGTGTACTCTCCCTCCTTACGACCTTGTGCAGGTATTTGACCAAGCTCCCATGCCCCGTCAACACCTGCACTAGTCGGAAGGAGAGCACCCCGTGCCGCCTTTCCAACCACTGCATCAGCACCGGCCGGAAGGCCTCCATGATTCACACCCAGAACCGAGGCCTCTCCAGCCGGACTGCCCAACGGGCAATGACGTCTCGGCGGGAATATTTATTGTTATAGCGGTAACAGAAATGCATAATTTGTAAAAAAATCAACTGTCTAGCTATTGTGGTCCTTGAGATACAGCTTGGTGACAGACAGACGGACAGACAGACAGCCAGCGAAGTTTTAGTAATAGGGTCCCGTTTTTACCCTTTGGGTACGAAATCCTAAAAACGGCTCAATTTTTTTTGTCTGTCTATTCGATACGGGTAATCTTCAAAACGGCTTTACCAATACTGATAATACTTTACCACCAGGTCTACCAAGCCTTACATAAGGAATAACTTCGGCTATATTTTATCCAAGGCTATATTTTATCCCGGTGTGGCTGGAGCAACTGTGAGAATTTAATCGATTTTAAAATTATTTCACTAACGGAAAGCTAATTTTAAGCGAGTAACATATTTAGGTTTTATTCCGTGTGGTGACGGAGTAAGAATACAATTCACCACCCCCTCTCTTACTCGTGGGTGTTGTAAGAGACGACTCAGGGACATATTACGCATATGACATCTATGCAAGAGATGGAAAACTCGAAACAAAACCCTATACCAACCTGCCTGACCAGCATGGTATAGTAAGGTTAATTTCCCTCCTACTATGGAGGAGGCACGAGCCCAGCAGTAGGACGTATATGAGACGAAATAATGATGAACATATTTAGGCTATTTTTTTATCCCAATATTCCTACGGGCCCGGGCACAATGCGGGTGAAATCGCGGACATTTAATGGATATAAAAATTAATTTACGAATGAAAATCTACATTATCAGCGAATAACAAATAAAGGCTATTTTCATCCTGGTGTTTGCCCGGAACGAGAACTCTGCGAGAGAAACCGGTGGATGTTGACCAATCTTTAAAATTCTTTCAACAATAGGAAGCTACGTTATCAGCGAGTAACATAGGCAATTTTTATCTTGGATATTTGTATGGGATTTGTTAGTACAATTTTTTTTCACCTATGTAGACTTATAATATCAGCGAGTAACATAGGCAATTTTTATCTCGGCATTCGCATGGCAATGGGGTCTACGTGGGTGAAACTGCGGGAGTTTGATCAATATTATTCTTTTTTACCAATGGAAACCTATCTTGGATTCCATATGGCCATTGGCCATATTTATTATCGTCTTTCCACGTGAATTTGAACTACAAGGGTGGAAGTAATATTCAAATATAAAAAATTGTGAAGTTATTTGGACCTTTCTTACTCGATCACGCGTAAACTTGAAGCGTTGACCAGATTTGGATGTAAATTGACACACAGATAGAGTATTTCTTAAATTAAGAAATATCATCATCATCATCGCAGCCCACATACTTCCCACTCTTGGACTCGGGCCTCCTCCATAATGGGAGGGAATTTCACCTACTATACTATGCTGGTCAGATATGTTGGTATAGGATTTAATTTTTCGAGTTTTCCTTCTCTTGCATAGATGTTATGTGTATATATCCCATAGTCGTCTTATACGACATCCACGGGCAAGATAGGGAGTGGTGAATTGTATTCTTACTCCGTCACCACAATAACACAATAAAAAGAAATATGCAAGCCAACTTTTAGGCGGGCGAAGCCGCGGGCAAAAGTTAGTAACACAATAAAAAGAAATATGCAAGCCAACTTTTACGCGGGCGAAGCCGCGGGCAAAAGCTAGTAGGTATTATAAATGCGAAAGTAAGTTTGTTTGTTTGTTACGCTTTCACGCTTAAACAACCGAGCCGATTTCAAAAATTCTTTCACCAATGGAAAGCTATAATATCAGAGGCTATATTTTATCCCGGTATTCCCACGTGAACAGGAACCACGCGGGTAAGGCAACTGAAACCGAAGCGAAGCGGGGACGGGTTGCTAGTGTGTAATAAAATCATACTTTTAAGTTTCGGAGCCAATTCGTTACAAACACACTTACATACAAATCTTTCCTCTTTATAATATTAGTATAGAGTGCTCTTAGATTTTCTGTGTGGTGACGGAGTAAGAATACAATTCATCTCTCCCTATCTTGCTCGTGGATGTCGTAAAAGACGACTGTGGGATATAAAGCCCCCACTACACGTCGGCAGATGCGTCCGCAGATGTCATCGGCGGACGCGTCCGCGGACGTGTAGAGGGGGTGATTTGCTCGTCTGTGGTAGGTATTTGACGTCCGTAGATGCATCCGGCATACATCCGTTAGTTGTCGGTTTTTGTAGCACGGATCAAAGGGTTTAAACGCCAGCGCTGAGTGTTGCGTCTACACGTCTGACGACGCATCAGTGTATTCAGTGTTCATCGGGAAGCGGATGAGAATGCACGCGTGATTTCTGCAGTATTTTTTCGTTCTTTCTTTTTTACTTGCTCGTTAAAATGGCTAACACGAGCACTGACGAAACATTCAAATTCCTGGAGCTGTATCAAGCAGAAATTCGAACAAAATCATCAAATTCTTCAGATGGCTCTCCATAAATAGTTCTAAAAGCTGGTTTTCCGCGCTATTCCTGCGAAAAAAAATGGCGTCCAGGAGGATGTGCAAAAAAAAATTGCAATAAATCATCATCTTCATCATCTCGGCCCATATGCGTCCCACTGTTGGCCTCGGGCCTCCTCCATAATGGAAGGTGATTTGACCTACTATACCACGCTGGTCAGACGTGTCGGTATAGGTTGGTATAGGGTTTTATTTCGAGTTTTCCTTCTCTCATATAGATGTTATATGCGTTTTATATCCCTTAGTCGTCTCGTACGATCACCCACGGGTAAGAATGAATGTGTGGGGGATGGTGGTGAATTTTATTCTTACTCCGTCACCACACGGAAGGCAAAAAATACATTTTGGAAATGATTTCTTTTTCCACATTATTAGGTTTCTATGTATGCTGATTAATGCGTCCACCACGGTCCTCTTCTCCATTTTTTTTTTAATAACTACTGCGATGGACACTTAAATAGTACTTAAAGGTCCTAAATAAATAAATAGCTGCAACAGCTACGGTCTCAATATCCATTTCGCGTGCGTATGCACGTACGTGTTGCGTCCGTCAAGAATCAATACAGACTGATCGGCCTGCAGACGTGTGGACGGTGCACAGAGATCCATCCGCGGATGCATCTGACGACGTCTGCGGACGCATCTGCCGACGTGTAGTGGGGGCTTTAGATGAACGATTTTGACAAGATTACATATGACTAAATTATTAAAACACATCCTTACTAATATTATAAATGCGAAAGTAAGGATGTGTTTGTTTGTTTGTTTGTTTGTTACGCTTTCACGCTTATACCACCGAATCGATTTCAAAACTTCTTTCATCAATGGAAAGCTACAATATCAGGGAGTAACATAGGCTATATTTTATTCTGGTATTCCCACGGGAACGGGAACTACGCAGGAAAGACGACTGAAACCGAAGCGAAGCGAGGGCGTGTTGCTAGTATTTAATAAATAATAAAATCACCATGATCATTTAGCCTTTTGTCCAATAACTGGATGTACTTCTTCTTCTTCTTCTTCTTCATGTGCTTTCCACATCCAACAACTCGCAGCAACTATCACCAGGTTGTCGCTCCACCTGTTGCAGGAGCGGCCTCTGTAACTCTGCATCGTCCGAGAACCTCTCCACCCAGTGATTATCGGTTTGTCCAGCATTGTGGTTTACCCATAGCTGCTTGCCAAGAGGATTTTAGTTTAGTTATGAGGCCTATATCTAGGGACCACGTTTCCGTAGGTACCAAAGTTATCACTTGTAACATACTGGTCGTAGAAAGTATAGGACTTTCAGACACAGATATGTTGGTTGAGAGAGAAATAATAAAATACATATTTTATTACCCTAAATACATATTTTTGTTTAATAATGCGTCGTAAACTTTTTTGAAAATCCTTTCAGTTTAAGTGCAAACCAAACTTTATACCCAGAAATACTTATAAGTGCATACTCTAAGCACTTTATACTTAGAGAAGGAATAACAGTTTAAAGATGAGATACAGGATAGTTTATTATAGATTAAAATTCCATAATTTTTTAATAAATAGGCCTGAGATCCTTCCCTTATTGATTTAGATTTTCTTAACATTAAATTATAATACTTTTTTCCTAAATGAAAGGCACCGCATAATATTTTCTGATTCGCTGACAATGTGTATGCAAATTTCAAGATGATCAGTTGAGCAATTGAAGCGTAAACGCTTAACAAATAACACATTCGCGTTTATAATGTTAGATTACATTCCATTGAAGTAGGATTTGACATATTCTTGTTATCCAACAACAATATTGAACTTCAAAAGTCTTTCTGTCTCATCTCTTTTAAATTAAGTGCGTAAAATCACGTTTTATATTTGTTCAACCATTTAACAAGTCAGTCTTTCATTCGCTTTTATGGAGACGTGTCGTATCGTGAATTTGTAAATGCAAAATGTTAATTGTGCGGACTTAATAAGATTTAAAATGGGGAAAATTAAACTGTTGTGTTCTGTGCTTGTTCTAATTTTAAATTTTAAATTAGTGTGTTGCCAGTATGTACAATCGCCTTGTCCAGGTACTTTTGACTATCAAAATGATGGATCCAATATTTATGGGATAATAGTTTTGAAACCAAGCGAACCGGTGTCACAGTTAGTTGTAAAAATAAATCTAACAGTCGCGGTGCAACTTTACACAGTAAGTTTTTTTTTTTAGTGTAACCTTCCTCTTAACGCATGCTGTCCCACTGCTGAGCCCAGGTCTTCTGCACAATGGAAGACAAAATGACCTGGTAAACCCCGCTGATCAGATAAGTGGGCGTAGGGTTTTATGTCAAGTTTTCCTCCTATTGAGACACTGTGTGCACATTTCATTAGTCGTCTTTCAGGACACTAATTCAAATTTAAACCATTTATTATGTATAAACCCCACGGGGGTAATTACATATTGCCGTTGTTTTTTACATTTTTGTTAAAATTATAATTACCGCCGGATCGGAACGCGACCGCACTGACAAGATCCGGCAAGAAACTCAGCGGGATTGTCTATTTTTTATTTATTTTGTGATGCCATTCGAAATATTATATATTATAACTAGCAACCCGCCCTCGCTTCGCTTCGGTTTCAGTCGCCTTACTCGCTTAGTTCCCGTTCCCGTGAGTATACTGGGATAAAATATAGCCTATATTACTCGGGGATACTGTAACATTCTATTGGTGAAAGAATTATTGAAATCCGTCCAGGAGTTTTGAGTTTATTCGTAAGGAATGTTTCCTCTTTATAATATTAGTGTAGATTATTACCCTTAGAGGGTAAAAATTAAAAAAATGCTGAAACCCGTGTTTATTTATTTTTACTAAAGAGTATTTTTGGAGAATTTGAAGAAAATCGATGTAGTTTTTCTTTCTCCTTATACAAACTTTGTTACTGTGGTTTACCCCCTAGGGGTGAAATTTTAAAAAACCCTTAGTAAGTTTCTACGTCACGCAAAGAAACTAATGCCAAAATTTCATGTTTCTGGCTTCAGTAGTTTCGGCTCTGTGATAAGTCAGTAAACTGACATCTTTCTACCTATTTTACACCCTTAGAGGATAAAAATGGACAAACGCTGAAACACGTGTTTATTTAATTTATTAAAGAGTATTTGTGCTTAATTTCATGACAGCAGCTAAAGGTTTTTTTTCTTTTCATACAAACTTTGCCGTTGCGTTTCACCCCCTTAGGGGTAGAATTAAAAAAAAAATGTCATAAAGTGCCTACGTCACTAAATGAAACTACTGTCTAAATTTCATTTTTCTAGCTTCAGTAGCTTCGGCTCACCCTGTTCCTTTATATGTGTATTATTGTTAACGCCCCCGCAACACCCCTTGCAGGTGGAATTTCGTAAAATTCGTTCTTAGCTGACCTCTACTCGACGAAAGGAATATTTCTGACAAATTTCAAGTCTGTACGCCTTATGGTTCCAGAGATATGGTGATGAGTCTATATATCGCTCGCAAAACCAAGGTCTTTCAGCTTATAGCTTCTATGAAGTTCGCATAAATATGTTGGAAATTCGGATCGAAATTATATAAACATTTCAGCTCATATATGTCTTCTTAGTAGGCTGGAGCGTCTTCTTCAATGGTAAGGATATCGACCTACTACACCAAGCTAGTGAGACGTATTGATATGGGTTTGTTACAAGTTTTCTATATCTTGCACAGATATTATTTACATATTTTTTACATTTTATTATTTACATATAACCCTTTGTCATCTTTTATGAGACCCATGAGTAAGAAAGGGGGTGAAGAATTGTATTCTTACTCCGTCACCACACGGAAAGTCTATAAATGATATCCTTTAAATAAAAGTTTACATGTCATTAATGACCAAATTGACGTGTATTCTGTAGGATCTTAAAAAAATAGTATCTCTAAAACTAGATAGCAGCGTCAGTTGTCGGGTGTGATTGAAAATATCCTCATTCAGACACAAAAAAATTCATTAAAATCTGTCCAGCCGTTTATATTAGTATAAAGATGATATTCAGTGATTAGTTCATAGAAACAGATTAGCGGAGCATGCTTCGTTGTTAAATTTATAAAACCAAATGCTTTATAGTTTTAATTCACAATATCTGCCCTTCCAATATCTGTCCTTCCTTTGGAAGGACGTTTCTCGTTTGACGGGCCGCTGAACTTAGTTATACTCTAGTGGTCCGCTTCAAAGGCAAGCAGGTAGTCGCATAGCGGGTTGTAATGTTTCATTCTTACTAATTTCGTCACATTTCGCCATTTGTTCAGTCATGAAGACAAAGCGGCCATTTTATTAGTGCTTAAATAATGAAAATCAATGTGTACTCCGTGTTCTTACGATAATGAAAATACAATTTACAATTATTTCTACAATTTTTTTTTTTGGCATTGGTTTACGTTCGGCGCACTCCTCGCACCACTCCGTTTGGGGCGACAGAGGGGCGTAAGCACGCACACCCGTAACCCACCCGCGACACGTCGCATTCGTCGTTGGACCGACCACCGGAGCAGGGTGACTTGACGTCAGTGGTCTGTCCGACGGAATACCCCGAGGGAGTACCCTTTCTCTCCCTTCGACGTCCCCTACTGGGACGCCGATCGCCGTCGCGAGGCTAACCTTTCCGCGGGTGCCTGGACTAAATCCCCGGTCCGGCCACCCGCAGCCTCTGCTAGGGCGGCATCAGGCGCAAAGTAAATAATTATCTACTAAATTTTCCATGTCGAATGTGATTGAAAACCCCATGCTAACCCGTTTGATCAGCTGTATATAAGTCCGTATCCGGGATAAGAGTACGAAACCAATACAGTTGCAGAAAGACGTGAGACAGGGAAACTTCATATCTCCGAAATTGTTCACCACTGCTCTGAAAGATGTCTTCAAGCTCTTAGACTGGACCAGACTCGGCATCAAGATTAACAGCGAATACATCACTCACCTTCGATTTGCAGCCGATATCGTCATTATGGTAGAATCCATGGAAGCCCTTTACACCATGCTCAACGATCTTCGCAGGCTATCCCAACTAGTGGGTTTACGAATGAACATAGACAAGACGAAAGTCATGTCAAATGTCTATGTAATTCCTGTACCGGTCCTAGTTGGCAATGCTATTTTCGACATTGTCGATTATCATGTCTACCAAGGACAAACAGTCCAGTCAAGTAGATCCAATTTTGAGATAGAGGTCAGCTGACAAATCCAACTCGGTTGGGCAGTATTCGGGAAACTTAAGAGGATTTTCTCGTCCAACATTCCTCAATGTCGACAACATACATCGTTGTGTGTGTTACCAGTGATGACCTTATCATATCATGCTGGTCAGACAGGTTGGTATAGGGTTTTGTTTTGAGATTTCCTTCTCTTGCATCTATGTTATTTGCATATTATAACCCTTAGTCGTCTTTTACAACATTCACGGGTAAGATAGAGGAAGTGGTAAACAGTATTCTTATCCCGTCAAAACACGGAGCTCTGCTGACGTTACAATTATATAAAAAAGGAAGATAATTATAAAACAGAAACATTAGTTTTTAACATTCCTATCTTCGTAAAGAACTGAGTCCGGTTTATTGAATATTATTCAAAAAATTTTGTTTTTATTCTTGCTATAATAATAATTTACGTTCAAGTTTTATGATTAGTAATATTATCTACGTTATTGATTAAATTAAATTTTTTGCATATAGTTATATATGTTAAAGTATGCATATATTTTAAATTTTATAATAGTTTTAACAGCTAAAATCACGAAGATAATTTCTCGAAAGGGCAACTCATTTATACATTTAATCATTACTATAATTTGCCTGGAATCAAATTTTTTTGGTGATGATTTAACTCGATATTAGTAAAATATTGTTTTAAAATCAGGTATTCCAGAGATTATTCTAGAAATACTAGCCTAATTTTAAAAATTCTCTTCGCCCCGTATTATTTTGACGAGGTGTGGTCGAATTATAGGCCTATAAAAATGTAATTAAAAAAAAATGCCTTCAAAAGATAACTTGTGTATTTTGAATATTTTTTTAAAGACCAACACAGTTTATATGTAATGTTGTCTTTAAATATATAAAATGTTATCGAAGTTGTGTGAGATATTACGCAAGTCCAAGTACCGAACACCTCTTATATCTTCTTATGCCTTTATATTGCCTGACATCGCTGACAATGTGTATGCAAATTTCAAGATGATCAGTTGAGCAATTGAAGCGTAAACGCTTAACAAATAACACATTCGCGTTTATAATGTTAGATTACATTCCATTGAAGTAGGATTTGACATATTCTTGTTATCCAACAACAATATTGAACTTCAAAAGTCTTTCTGTCTCATCTCTTTTAAATTAAGTGCGTAAAATCACGTTTTATATTTGTTCAACCATTTAACAAGTCAGTCTTTCATTCGCTTTTATGGAGACGTGTCGTATCGTGAATTTGTAAATGCAAAATGTTAATTGTGCGGACTTAATAAGATTTAAAATGGGGAAAATTAAACTGTTGTGTTCTGTGCTTGTTCTAATTTTAAATTTTAAATTAGTGTGTTGCCAGTATGTACAATCGCCTTGTCCAGGTACTTTTGACTATCAAAATGATGGATCCAATATTTATGGGATAATAGTTTTGAAACCAAGCGAACCGGTGTCACAGTTAGTTGTAAAAATAAATCTAACAGTCGCGGTGCAACTTTACACAGTAAGTTTTTTTTTTTAGTGTAACCTTCCTCTTAACGCATGCTGTCCCACTGCTGAGCCCAGGTCTTCTGCACAATGGAAGACAAAATGACCTGGTAAACCCCGCTGATCAGATAAGTGGGCGTAGGGTTTTATGTCAAGTTTTCCTCCTATTGAGACACTGTGTGCACATTTCATTAGTCGTCTTTCAGGACACTAATTCAAATTTAAACCATTTATTATGTATAAACCCCACGGGGGTAATTACATATTGCCGTTGTTTTTTACATTTTTGTTAAAATTATAATTACCGCCGGATCGGAACGCGACCGCACTGACAAGATCCGGCAAGAAACTCAGCGGGATTGTCTATTTTTTATTTATTTTGTGATGCCATTCGAAATATTATATATTATAACTAGCAACCCGCCCTCGCTTCGCTTCGGTTTCAGTCGCCTTACTCGCTTAGTTCCCGTTCCCGTGAGTATACTGGGATAAAATATAGCCTATATTACTCGGGGATACTGTAACATTCTATTGGTGAAAGAATTATTGAAATCCGTCCAGGAGTTTTGAGTTTATTCGTAAGGAATGTTTCCTCTTTATAATATTAGTGTAGATTATTACCCTTAGAGGGTAAAAATTAAAAAAATGCTGAAACCCGTGTTTATTTATTTTTACTAAAGAGTATTTTTGGAGAATTTGAAGAAAATCGATGTAGTTTTTCTTTCTCCTTATACAAACTTTGTTACTGTGGTTTACCCCCTAGGGGTGAAATTTTAAAAAACCCTTAGTAAGTTTCTACGTCACGCAAAGAAACTAATGCCAAAATTTCATGTTTCTGGCTTCAGTAGTTTCGGCTCTGTGATAAGTCAGTAAACTGACATCTTTCTACCTATTTTACACCCTTAGAGGATAAAAATGGACAAACGCTGAAACACGTGTTTATTTAATTTATTAAAGAGTATTTGTGCTTAATTTCATGACAGCAGCTAAAGGTTTTTTTTCTTTTCATACAAACTTTGCCGTTGCGTTTCACCCCCTTAGGGGTAGAATTAAAAAAAAAATGTCATAAAGTGCCTACGTCACTAAATGAAACTACTGTCTAAATTTCATTTTTCTAGCTTCAGTAGCTTCGGCTCACCCTGTTCCTTTATATGTGTATTATTGTTAACGCCCCCGCAACACCCCTTGCAGGTGGAATTTCGTAAAATTCGTTCTTAGCTGACCTCTACTCGACGAAAGGAATATTTCTGACAAATTTCAAGTCTGTACGCCTTATGGTTCCAGAGATATGGTGATGAGTCTATATATCGCTCGCAAAACCAAGGTCTTTCAGCTTATAGCTTCTATGAAGTTCGCATAAATATGTTGGAAATTCGGATCGAAATTATATAAACATTTCAGCTCATATATGTCTTCTTAGTAGGCTGGAGCGTCTTCTTCAATGGTAAGGATATCGACCTACTACACCAAGCTAGTGAGACGTATTGATATGGGTTTGTTACAAGTTTTCTATATCTTGCACAGATATTATTTACATATTTTTTACATTTTATTATTTACATATAACCCTTTGTCATCTTTTATGAGACCCATGAGTAAGAAAGGGGGTGAAGAATTGTATTCTTACTCCGTCACCACACGGAAAGTCTATAAATGATATCCTTTAAATAAAAGTTTACATGTCATTAATGACCAAATTGACGTGTATTCTGTAGGATCTTAAAAAAATAGTATCTCTAAAACTAGATAGCAGCGTCAGTTGTCGGGTGTGATTGAAAATATCCTCATTCAGACACAAAAAAATTCATTAAAATCTGTCCAGCCGTTTATATTAGTATAAAGATGATATTCAGTGATTAGTTCATAGAAACAGATTAGCGGAGCATGCTTCGTTGTTAAATTTATAAAACCAAATGCTTTATAGTTTTAATTCACAATATCTGCCCTTCCAATATCTGTCCTTCCTTTGGAAGGACGTTTCTCGTTTGACGGGCCGCTGAACTTAGTTATACTCTAGTGGTCCGCTTCAAAGGCAAGCAGGTAGTCGCATAGCGGGTTGTAATGTTTCATTCTTACTAATTTCGTCACATTTCGCCATTTGTTCAGTCATGAAGACAAAGCGGCCATTTTATTAGTGCTTAAATAATGAAAATCAATGTGTACTCCGTGTTCTTACGATAATGAAAATACAATTTACAATTATTTCTACAATTTTTTTTTTTGGCATTGGTTTACGTTCGGCGCACTCCTCGCACCACTCCGTTTGGGGCGACAGAGGGGCGTAAGCACGCACACCCGTAACCCACCCGCGACACGTCGCATTCGTCGTTGGACCGACCACCGGAGCAGGGTGACTTGACGTCAGTGGTCTGTCCGACGGAATACCCCGAGGGAGTACCCTTTCTCTCCCTTCGACGTCCCCTACTGGGACGCCGATCGCCGTCGCGAGGCTAACCTTTCCGCGGGTGCCTGGACTAAATCCCCGGTCCGGCCACCCGCAGCCTCTGCTAGGGCGGCATCAGGCGCAAAGTAAATAATTATCTACTAAATTTTCCATGTCGAATGTGATTGAAAACCCCATGCTAACCCGTTTGATCAGCTGTATATAAGTCCGTATCCGGGATAAGAGTACGAAACCAATACAGTTGCAGAAAGACGTGAGACAGGGAAACTTCATATCTCCGAAATTGTTCACCACTGCTCTGAAAGATGTCTTCAAGCTCTTAGACTGGACCAGACTCGGCATCAAGATTAACAGCGAATACATCACTCACCTTCGATTTGCAGCCGATATCGTCATTATGGTAGAATCCATGGAAGCCCTTTACACCATGCTCAACGATCTTCGCAGGCTATCCCAACTAGTGGGTTTACGAATGAACATAGACAAGACGAAAGTCATGTCAAATGTCTATGTAATTCCTGTACCGGTCCTAGTTGGCAATGCTATTTTCGACATTGTCGATTATCATGTCTACCAAGGACAAACAGTCCAGTCAAGTAGATCCAATTTTGAGATAGAGGTCAGCTGACAAATCCAACTCGGTTGGGCAGTATTCGGGAAACTTAAGAGGATTTTCTCGTCCAACATTCCTCAATGTCGACAACATACATCGTTGTGTGTGTTACCAGTGATGACCTTATCATATCATGCTGGTCAGACAGGTTGGTATAGGGTTTTGTTTTGAGATTTCCTTCTCTTGCATCTATGTTATTTGCATATTATAACCCTTAGTCGTCTTTTACAACATTCACGGGTAAGATAGAGGAAGTGGTAAACAGTATTCTTATCCCGTCAAAACACGGAGCTCTGCTGACGTTACAATTATATAAAAAAGGAAGATAATTATAAAACAGAAACATTAGTTTTTAACATTCCTATCTTCGTAAAGAACTGAGTCCGGTTTATTGAATATTATTCAAAAAATTTTGTTTTTATTCTTGCTATAATAATAATTTACGTTCAAGTTTTATGATTAGTAATATTATCTACGTTATTGATTAAATTAAATTTTTTGCATATAGTTATATATGTTAAAGTATGCATATATTTTAAATTTTATAATAGTTTTAACAGCTAAAATCACGAAGATAATTTCTCGAAAGGGCAACTCATTTATACATTTAATCATTACTATAATTTGCCTGGAATCAAATTTTTTTGGTGATGATTTAACTCGATATTAGTAAAATATTGTTTTAAAATCAGGTATTCCAGAGATTATTCTAGAAATACTAGCCTAATTTTAAAAATTCTCTTCGCCCCGTATTATTTTGACGAGGTGTGGTCGAATTATAGGCCTATAAAAATGTAATTAAAAAAAAATGCCTTCAAAAGATAACTTGTGTATTTTGAATATTTTTTTAAAGACCAACACAGTTTATATGTAATGTTGTCTTTAAATATATAAAATGTTATCGAAGTTGTGTGAGATATTACGCAAGTCCAAGTACCGAACACCTCTTATATCTTCTTATGCCTTTATATTGCCTGACATCGCTGACAATGTGTATGCAAATTTCAAGATGATCAGTTGAGCAATTGAAGCGTAAACGCTTAACAAATAACACATTCGCGTTTATAATGTTAGATTACATTCCATTGAAGTAGGATTTGACATATTCTTGTTATCCAACAACAATATTGAACTTCAAAAGTCTTTCTGTCTCATCTCTTTTAAATTAAGTGCGTAAAATCACGTTTTATATTTGTTCAACCATTTAACAAGTCAGTCTTTCATTCGCTTTTATGGAGACGTGTCGTATCGTGAATTTGTAAATGCAAAATGTTAATTGTGCGGACTTAATAAGATTTAAAATGGGGAAAATTAAACTGTTGTGTTCTGTGCTTGTTCTAATTTTAAATTTTAAATTAGTGTGTTGCCAGTATGTACAATCGCCTTGTCCAGGTACTTTTGACTATCAAAATGATGGATCCAATATTTATGGGATAATAGTTTTGAAACCAAGCGAACCGGTGTCACAGTTAGTTGTAAAAATAAATCTAACAGTCGCGGTGCAACTTTACACAGTAAGTTTTTTTTTTTAGTGTAACCTTCCTCTTAACGCATGCTGTCCCACTGCTGAGCCCAGGTCTTCTGCACAATGGAAGACAAAATGACCTGGTAAACCCCGCTGATCAGATAAGTGGGCGTAGGGTTTTATGTCAAGTTTTCCTCCTATTGAGACACTGTGTGCACATTTCATTAGTCGTCTTTCAGGACACTAATTCAAATTTAAACCATTTATTATGTATAAACCCCACGGGGGTAATTACATATTGCCGTTGTTTTTTACATTTTTGTTAAAATTATAATTACCGCCGGATCGGAACGCGACCGCACTGACAAGATCCGGCAAGAAACTCAGCGGGATTGTCTATTTTTTATTTATTTTGTGATGCCATTCGAAATATTATATATTATAACTAGCAACCCGCCCTCGCTTCGCTTCGGTTTCAGTCGCCTTACTCGCTTAGTTCCCGTTCCCGTGAGTATACTGGGATAAAATATAGCCTATATTACTCGGGGATACTGTAACATTCTATTGGTGAAAGAATTATTGAAATCCGTCCAGGAGTTTTGAGTTTATTCGTAAGGAATGTTTCCTCTTTATAATATTAGTGTAGATTATTACCCTTAGAGGGTAAAAATTAAAAAAATGCTGAAACCCGTGTTTATTTATTTTTACTAAAGAGTATTTTTGGAGAATTTGAAGAAAATCGATGTAGTTTTTCTTTCTCCTTATACAAACTTTGTTACTGTGGTTTACCCCCTAGGGGTGAAATTTTAAAAAACCCTTAGTAAGTTTCTACGTCACGCAAAGAAACTAATGCCAAAATTTCATGTTTCTGGCTTCAGTAGTTTCGGCTCTGTGATAAGTCAGTAAACTGACATCTTTCTACCTATTTTACACCCTTAGAGGATAAAAATGGACAAACGCTGAAACACGTGTTTATTTAATTTATTAAAGAGTATTTGTGCTTAATTTCATGACAGCAGCTAAAGGTTTTTTTTCTTTTCATACAAACTTTGCCGTTGCGTTTCACCCCCTTAGGGGTAGAATTAAAAAAAAAATGTCATAAAGTGCCTACGTCACTAAATGAAACTACTGTCTAAATTTCATTTTTCTAGCTTCAGTAGCTTCGGCTCACCCTGTTCCTTTATATGTGTATTATTGTTAACGCCCCCGCAACACCCCTTGCAGGTGGAATTTCGTAAAATTCGTTCTTAGCTGACCTCTACTCGACGAAAGGAATATTTCTGACAAATTTCAAGTCTGTACGCCTTATGGTTCCAGAGATATGGTGATGAGTCTATATATCGCTCGCAAAACCAAGGTCTTTCAGCTTATAGCTTCTATGAAGTTCGCATAAATATGTTGGAAATTCGGATCGAAATTATATAAACATTTCAGCTCATATATGTCTTCTTAGTAGGCTGGAGCGTCTTCTTCAATGGTAAGGATATCGACCTACTACACCAAGCTAGTGAGACGTATTGATATGGGTTTGTTACAAGTTTTCTATATCTTGCACAGATATTATTTACATATTTTTTACATTTTATTATTTACATATAACCCTTTGTCATCTTTTATGAGACCCATGAGTAAGAAAGGGGGTGAAGAATTGTATTCTTACTCCGTCACCACACGGAAAGTCTATAAATGATATCCTTTAAATAAAAGTTTACATGTCATTAATGACCAAATTGACGTGTATTCTGTAGGATCTTAAAAAAATAGTATCTCTAAAACTAGATAGCAGCGTCAGTTGTCGGGTGTGATTGAAAATATCCTCATTCAGACACAAAAAAATTCATTAAAATCTGTCCAGCCGTTTATATTAGTATAAAGATGATATTCAGTGATTAGTTCATAGAAACAGATTAGCGGAGCATGCTTCGTTGTTAAATTTATAAAACCAAATGCTTTATAGTTTTAATTCACAATATCTGCCCTTCCAATATCTGTCCTTCCTTTGGAAGGACGTTTCTCGTTTGACGGGCCGCTGAACTTAGTTATACTCTAGTGGTCCGCTTCAAAGGCAAGCAGGTAGTCGCATAGCGGGTTGTAATGTTTCATTCTTACTAATTTCGTCACATTTCGCCATTTGTTCAGTCATGAAGACAAAGCGGCCATTTTATTAGTGCTTAAATAATGAAAATCAATGTGTACTCCGTGTTCTTACGATAATGAAAATACAATTTACAATTATTTCTACAATTTTTTTTTTTGGCATTGGTTTACGTTCGGCGCACTCCTCGCACCACTCCGTTTGGGGCGACAGAGGGGCGTAAGCACGCACACCCGTAACCCACCCGCGACACGTCGCATTCGTCGTTGGACCGACCACCGGAGCAGGGTGACTTGACGTCAGTGGTCTGTCCGACGGAATACCCCGAGGGAGTACCCTTTCTCTCCCTTCGACGTCCCCTACTGGGACGCCGATCGCCGTCGCGAGGCTAACCTTTCCGCGGGTGCCTGGACTAAATCCCCGGTCCGGCCACCCGCAGCCTCTGCTAGGGCGGCATCAGGCGCAAAGTAAATAATTATCTACTAAATTTTCCATGTCGAATGTGATTGAAAACCCCATGCTAACCCGTTTGATCAGCTGTATATAAGTCCGTATCCGGGATAAGAGTACGAAACCAATACAGTTGCAGAAAGACGTGAGACAGGGAAACTTCATATCTCCGAAATTGTTCACCACTGCTCTGAAAGATGTCTTCAAGCTCTTAGACTGGACCAGACTCGGCATCAAGATTAACAGCGAATACATCACTCACCTTCGATTTGCAGCCGATATCGTCATTATGGTAGAATCCATGGAAGCCCTTTACACCATGCTCAACGATCTTCGCAGGCTATCCCAACTAGTGGGTTTACGAATGAACATAGACAAGACGAAAGTCATGTCAAATGTCTATGTAATTCCTGTACCGGTCCTAGTTGGCAATGCTATTTTCGACATTGTCGATTATCATGTCTACCAAGGACAAACAGTCCAGTCAAGTAGATCCAATTTTGAGATAGAGGTCAGCTGACAAATCCAACTCGGTTGGGCAGTATTCGGGAAACTTAAGAGGATTTTCTCGTCCAACATTCCTCAATGTCGACAACATACATCGTTGTGTGTGTTACCAGTGATGACCTTATCATATCATGCTGGTCAGACAGGTTGGTATAGGGTTTTGTTTTGAGATTTCCTTCTCTTGCATCTATGTTATTTGCATATTATAACCCTTAGTCGTCTTTTACAACATTCACGGGTAAGATAGAGGAAGTGGTAAACAGTATTCTTATCCCGTCAAAACACGGAGCTCTGCTGACGTTACAATTATATAAAAAAGGAAGATAATTATAAAACAGAAACATTAGTTTTTAACATTCCTATCTTCGTAAAGAACTGAGTCCGGTTTATTGAATATTATTCAAAAAATTTTGTTTTTATTCTTGCTATAATAATAATTTACGTTCAAGTTTTATGATTAGTAATATTATCTACGTTATTGATTAAATTAAATTTTTTGCATATAGTTATATATGTTAAAGTATGCATATATTTTAAATTTTATAATAGTTTTAACAGCTAAAATCACGAAGATAATTTCTCGAAAGGGCAACTCATTTATACATTTAATCATTACTATAATTTGCCTGGAATCAAATTTTTTTGGTGATGATTTAACTCGATATTAGTAAAATATTGTTTTAAAATCAGGTATTCCAGAGATTATTCTAGAAATACTAGCCTAATTTTAAAAATTCTCTTCGCCCCGTATTATTTTGACGAGGTGTGGTCGAATTATAGGCCTATAAAAATGTAATTAAAAAAAAATGCCTTCAAAAGATAACTTGTGTATTTTGAATATTTTTTTAAAGACCAACACAGTTTATATGTAATGTTGTCTTTAAATATATAAAATGTTATCGAAGTTGTGTGAGATATTACGCAAGTCCAAGTACCGAACACCTCTTATATCTTCTTATGCCTTTATATTGCCAATAAGTTATAAATATGAGCTATGGGAGCCAGTGTCGAGTTATAACTTTCTTAGGTTTTTCAGGTTTTTTAAGACGAATCCTTGTACAAGGGTATCATCCTTGAATTGCGAGAGACTTTACAAACATGTAAATTTACGGACACAAATTACATCCAGACTCAGAACAACACATTGTGGATCGCACAAAGTGTTGTCCTGTGTGGGTTTGAACCCCCGACACTGGCGCGGTAGGTCTATATTTTAACCACTAAGCCATCTGTGCTTTAGTCTCGTTATAGAAGTCATCATCGTTGATTGGGTGCTGATAACCAAATCATGATTCTACTGGGAATTTTGACAGAACAGAAAAATGCACGCAATTCAGTAATATTCACTACACTTTAGCATTTTCTTTGCATTATATTAGGTAAAACATCAGTAAAATTATGTAACATAACACTAAAGCAGTAAAATAATTAATAGAATTTATAAGGGCTACATGACAATATTTCTGTGGTTACGGAGTAAGAATACAATACACCACTCCCTATCTTGCCCGTGGATGTCATAAAAGACGACTATGGGATATAATATACACATAACATCTGTGCAAGAGAAGGAACACTCGAAATGAAACCCTATACTAACATCTCTGACCAGCATGGTATAGTAGGTCAAATTCCTTCCGATTGTGAAAGCGGCCTTAGCCCAACAGTGAGCCGTATATGGGGTTGCGATGATGATAATGATGATTTGACATTATCTTCAAAATACTTCATCTATCTATATCATGTAGAGCCAACTAACTACTAAATGTCAATACAGGAATTCAGTACTCAGTAAATATATTGAAATCTGTTCTATTCCTAAGTCGACAGACCTTGTGATCACTGTTATTGTACGTATGTACTGAACTGCACAGATGGATTAGTGTTTAAAATGTCGACCTACCGTGCCAGTATCGTGGGTTCGATGCCCATGCGGTACAATGTCTGGATGTAAATTGTGTCCGTAAATGATATATTTGTGAAGTTTCCCACTAACTATATATTTGAGAAGTATGTGTATTGTGACGGATTAAGAATACAATTCACCACTCCGTCTTGTCCCTGGATGTCGTAAAAGACGACTAAGAGATATAATACGCATGTAAAATTTCCAAGATAAGGAAAACTCGTAACAAAACCCTTTACCAGCCTGTCTGACCAGCATGGTATAGTAAGATCAATTTCCCTCCTATTATGGAGTTGGCTCGAGCCTATCAGTAGCCCAGCAGCCCAGCCCACCGATAGCAAAAACAATCTAATCTTAAATGATCACCTATTCCTTTGGGTAGTATAGGTCAGATTAATGTCGTTATGTCAAAAAGTTAAAATAATAAAGGCAACGAGAATGATTAATGGCATTTTGTATTTGGTTGTTATTGCAAATGCGTAAAAAAGAAGCTACAAATTATAAAATTTAAATGCTAACATTACAATTTGAACCTCTTAATTTGTAAGCTAACGTTATATTAACGTTTAATAAAAAATACAAATTATCTTGTCTACGAACTTAGTTTTATTTTTAATAATTAATATTCAACTACAATTTTCCTTATACAGTTAACACCCAAACAATATTCACACGTAAAACGTGTTTGTAAATATAAAATTTACTCCGCTTTGAACGAGATACTGTTTGAGAGATACAAAATAAGGTGTTACATTATGATTAAAGAATTTTAAAAATGCTACTAGAACTTGTTTTATGATTTTTTTTAATCGTCTAATATTTTATGACATTCATATTTGTATTCATCCATCGTGCTGTGTGATGGCGGCTTCGAATACTACCAACCACATTTACTAGTGGGTTTCGTAACTTAGTACTTTATATGAAACTAAACCAACTCCATTTGATGGCATAAGGTTAATAATTACATTCCCAAGGAGGGTTGATTTGAAGCAGGCCGCCGTTCAAAAAACTATTGCCAATAACTATTGCAATATGTACTATGAACATATTTTTCGTGTGGTGACGGAGTAAGAATACAATTCACTACTCCCTATCTTGCCCGTGGATAACGTAAAAAACGACTAAGGGATATAATTTCCGAGGGTGACTGGACCGGGGAGTTAGTCCGTCACCCGCCGAGAGGCTGACCGCACGACGATGACCGACGTCCCCGAGGGGGGCAGGCGAGGGTACTCCTCAGGAGGAGGAAGAGGAGTTACGGGTGGGTTACGGGACCGCGCGCCGCCCCTGTGTCGCCCCAGACGGAGCCGGGCGTCACGTCGAGTGCGCTGACCGTAACCCACCCAAAAAAAAGGGTTATAATTTGCACACAATATGCAGGGTAAGGCAAACTCAAAACGAAACTCTATACCAACATGTCTGAACAGCATGGTATAGTAGGTCAAATTCCCTCCCATTGTGGAGGAGGCCCAAGTGCAACTGTGGGACGTATATGGCTTACGATGATGATGAAGGCTTTGAGCGAAGAGTACATATTGATATTGACATAAAGTCCAATCCAATTAATTGGATAAGAACATAATGCTGATGATAATGGTTTGTAATCATCCATCCTTAAAGGTGTTATAGTCCACTTTTGAATATAAGGCCATATAAAGTTATACTCGCCATGCTTATGAGCGCGTGCGCGACGAGCGTCTCCTCGACGACGCGAGTCGCCGCCGGCGACTGGGGCGTCACAGGCGCGATTACTTGCACCTGATACCACCCTAGCCGAGCACGCAGGTGACTGGACCGGGGAGTGAGTCCGTCACCCGCGGAGAGGCCGACTGTGTGAGGAAATACCGACGTCTTCCCCGAGCGTGCTTACGCCTCTCCGTCGCCCCGGACGGAGTGGTGCGAGGAGTGCGCCGACCGTAACCCACTCGTGACACGTCGCCTTTGTCGTTGGACCGACCACCGCAGCAGGGTGACTTGACTTCAGTGGTCGGTTCGACGGAATACCCCTTGAGGAGTACTCTCCCATCAACCGACGTCCCCCGCAGTGGTGAATTGTATTCTTACTCCGTTACCCCACGGAAAATATGTTCATAGTACATATTGCAATAGTTATTGGCAATAGTTTTTTGAACGGCGGCCTGCTTGAAATCAACTCTCCTTGGGAATGTAATTATTAACCTTATGCCATCAAATGGAGTTGGTTGAGTTTGATATAAAGGACTAAGTTACGAAACCCACTAGCAAATGTGGTTGGTAATATTCGAAGCCGCCATCACACAGCACGATGGATGACCGCACGTAACCCACCTACAAAAAAAAAACCCAAACTAGCTAGATACGTTTGCATACGATTATATTTCGAGTTTTCTTCCGCTTGCTGTATTATACATATATCTATATATATACTAATATATGTATACCGACGGCGATAACACGGATGCATTTATAAAGTCAATGGTAATATGTCATCAAAACATTGCATCGATTGACAAAAAAACGCTACAGTTAGAAATGTTATTGAATGGTGAATTAAAGTGCGATGTACTTGCTTTAACAGAGCATTGGTTGGCAGAAGACAAATTAAAATATGTGAACATAGACGGATATAAATTGTCGTCATATTATTGTAGGAAAATTATGTCGCACGGCGGTTCGTGTATTTTTGTTAGGGACGGTATATCATGCATCGAGAATACAGAGTTGGTATCATTATCAATAAAACGTTACTGTGAAATATCGTCAGTTAAATTGCTAGGCGATGATATTAATGTAATTTTTATTTATAGAACAAATTTAATTAGCGACAATGAATTTTTAGACGTACATATATGAATGTTTGCTTGAGAAAATTGACGAATTGGCCTTGCAGTTTGTATTAGTTGGGGACTTCAACATTAATATACTAGCCGGATTATTTAATGCAGTCAAAAGGCTTGCCGATATACAGTCCATAACATGACAAATCTGGTTAACTTCCCGACTGGTGTAAGTGCTATATCGTCCACCTGTCTCGACCACGTATATACAAACATACTACAAAATTCTGTTAGCGTATCACCGGTAACTACCCACCTTACATTATGCGGTAAAAACGAAATTGATGTGCAGGACGGATTCATTGGAGCAGTCATATAGATACTCGAGAACATTTTCGCATATGAATAGGCTAAATTTTAGCGCATCTATAGCCAGTGTTGACTGGAACAAAGTAATTACTCCCTATTGTAGTCCCGAGGAAATGTCTATGGCAATCATGAATATAATATCGCTTCCCAAACCCATAAAAAACATCGTGTATTTATGATAAGGCCCAAATAAACAATGCACAAAACAACACAAAAAAACTCTGGCAAGCAATCAAAGCAATAATACATACAACCAAGGAAAAGACATGTCCAGTCAATCTTCTTTCACCGTTAAATCCAAAACAGTCTGTAAACGAGGCTAATGACTCCTTTGTAAATATTGGTCGTTCCTTAGCTGAAAGATATCCTGCATCTTCCAACACATCTCAGAGAAAGCTAGATCCAAATATTATAACTCACACGTTTGTTCTACTGGAAACTGATACGACTGAAATCGAGAGTCTAATAATTAACCTTAGAAGTGACTGCGCTGTTGGAGCTGATGAAATCTCAGGTTCGTTCATTAAGAGGTTTAAAAATCTTTTGATAAATTCTATTACATTCATTTGTAATTTGGCTTTTCATACTGGTCGCTTTCTCAACGCTTTCAAATTAGCTATCGTGCATCCGATTTACAATAGTGGGGATAAAGACCTGCTGAAAAATTACAGGCCTATTTCAGTATTACCAACACTGTCTAAAATTCTGGAAAGACTGATGAATAATTAAACTTGACTTGAACTAAACTTGACTGATGAATAATTGCTGTAAATAAAGATCATAATATATATTCGCTCACTAAACAATCTTGCAAAACTAAGATTGCTAATTGGCTCAAAAACTTAGACTATAAAAAAAACTGAAAGTCTCCTAATCGTGCCCGTATAACGTAAAATTAAAAATACACAGATACATCACTCACAGCTGGCATATTACAAAGGACATTCACATACACGCCACTAAGCGACATGTAATCATACGTCCATCCACACACACACACACACCTCACATCCACACCACCACACACCTCGATAACACCTATATATTACACAAACTTAAGCAAACACACACACATACTCCGACACACACAAACTCATTACTAACCCTGACGATACCAACAATCAAACTCTGTAGTTGTACCTATTATAACCTATATGTTATGCGGAACTAAATAGTGGCCCAGTGTTTCTACGGAAGCGCCTGGTGGCCTGAAATACAGGTTTTTCCTAGTTTAGGCACCAGTATTCCACAATAAGTACTATGTCATTGTACAACACACATTTTTGTAACTTACTATTATTATTGTGGCGAAATAAATTATTATTATTATTAATTAAAATTGACTGGTTAAATAAATATCTTCAAAAATTTCAATTGCTTGCTCCAACACAATATGGTTTTCGATTAGGTTTATCTACGAGCAATGCAGTTCTTAAACTAACTAATCTAGTTGTCGCCACCTAGACTAGAAACAAAAAGTTGTGGGGATATTTTTGGACTTGGCAAGGGCATTCGATACTGTTTCTATCCCAATACTTGTTGATAAGCTGGAGCGTCTTGGTATTAGAGGCACACAGTTGTCTCTTTTCAGGAACTATCTTACCGGAAGACGCCAATGTCTTCGAATTGTTGAATGGACTAGTGACGAGCTTCCAATTACGTGCGGTGTACCGCAGGGCAGTATCATTGGTCCTACTTTGTTAATCATCTATATAAATGAACTGTGCCGTTTGCAACTTCCCTATGCTACAATCTTTGCCTATGCTGACGA
The DNA here is from genome assembly GCA_032191425.1 of Lymantria dispar. Taxonomy (NCBI): domain Eukaryota; kingdom Metazoa; phylum Arthropoda; class Insecta; order Lepidoptera; family Erebidae; genus Lymantria; species Lymantria dispar. The sequence continues at coordinate 7,492,853 of CM063460.1, read as the reverse complement.
TACTGCTTTGCTATTCCATAGTAACTCTTGGGAGTAAGTCCTTGAGCACGCTCAGCATGGTTTTAATGTTGTAAATAACTGATTAGCCTCGAACCTGTTAACCTTAAATGTTGATAAGACGACGTACATCACCTTTTCGTCATCAGCTGTTGGTAGCTGCCCGCCTTCCTTGAAATATTTAACCGCACACTCGTGCCCTACATTAGCTAATGTGACATGTAATTGTCCTATACTTATATGGTCGAACTGCACTAAATACCTAGGGGTTCACATTGATAATGTTTTGTCATATCATCCTCACATTGATGCTCTCACTACTAGATTACGGAAAATGATGTATGTTTTTTCTAACCTTCGTCATATTGGAAATGAGAAAGTGATTCGTACAGTCTACCTGGCCCTATGCCAATCTCTTACCCAATACTGCATAGTTGCGTGGGGTGGATGCACCAAAATCCATTTCCTAAAATTAGAACGAGCCCAAAGAGCACTACTAAAGGTTGGATAGAAACTTCCCTTCCGCTTTCCCACCTCTGAGCTTTATAATAGATGTGGTGTTCTATCTGTTCGGGCTTTGTTCATTCGTAATGTAATTATAACTACTCATGAGCACACATACTTCAGCCCTCTCAAAGATGTAAATATTAGACGCAAACATGCCATTTATCCCCCTGTATCGGTCACCACTAGCCTTGCTCAACGTAATTATTATTTTTTAAGTAGCTTTGTATATAACAAAATTAATAAAATCATTTATATATATTCAAAGAGTAAGCGCGAATGCACAAAGGTTATTACGAACTGGTTGTTCCAGTTGGGCTATGAAGAAACAGAAAATTTTATTAAAGTAATAGCGTATATTCCGAATGCAGAAACGTGCCATACGAGCAATGGTCGGCATACCAAACCACGCGACAGTGAAACCATATTTCACTAAGCTTAACATTCTCTCTCACCCTTCCTAGTGTGGTAATATACCAGGTGGCTATCTATGTCAGAAGCAATTTATTAAAATTTACCAAACCAAGCTCTAAACACTCATATTACACAAGACACCGTGATAACCTGTCAGCCGTAGCGAGAACACTTGCCAAGTCAGAGAGGACGACTCATGTTATGGGCCCAGCGGTGTACAATAAATTGCCTACACTGGTAACTTCCGCTCCTAGCCTACATAGCTTCAAGGTTCGCTTAAAGCGGTGGCTCGTGAAGCAAGCGTTTTATACTTATGACGAATTTTTAAAAATGTAGAAAATACCCTACGCGTTTACATGTTTTTATTATTATTTTATTTTAAGAATACTCGGTTGTTAGCCGGTTTTAGAATGCCAGTTACGGGTCAGGACCAAGTAACCGACATTTTGTGGATAAAATTTGTGTCTTAACCTAATCGCTAATACTTAAGGTTGTTTCGTCAATCTGCATAAATTTTCTCACTATACGACATGTATTTAAGATTGCTGCTTTTTGTATATTTATAAATGTATGTTGTGGTAGATTCAAAAGTTTCAGGCTATGGTGTAAATATTTAGGGATAACGCCAGTTGTAGAGATGACTATAGGTACTATATATGCTTTATTCAGACCCCACATCCTTATTATTTCTTCCTTTAGTTCTGTATATTTATTGATTTTTTCTGTTATTGTCTTTAATAGATTATGAGTATTTGGTACGGCAATATCAACAATGTATGCTATTTTGTCCTCTTTATTAAATAATGTTATGTCGGGTCTATTAAAATGTATTGTTTTATCTGTGAGTATGGCACGATCATAGTATATTTTCCACTTATTATTTTCTAAAACTGGGTTAGGGGTGTATTTGTAGTATGGCGTGTATGTATCTGAGTCGAGATTATATTTCATAGCTAGTTTTTTGTGTATAATGTTAACTATTTGATTGTGTCGATGTGTATAGTCTGTTTGTGTAAGAGTTGAGCATGCTCCAGTAATATGTTGAATAGTTTCTGACTGTCTGTGACATTTACGACATTTATCATCAGCTGCTTTGGGATCTTTTATTATATATTTCTTGTAATTTTTTGTATTAATGACCTGGTCCTGAATCGCTATCATGAATCCCTCGGTTTCAGGGAATAGATAACCACTTGTAAGCCATCTGTTCGAAGCTTGTGAGTCTATGTGTGTTTGATCTAAGTCATGTGGGTGACGTCCATGTAATATTTTACTTTTCCATTTGTTGATTTTTTCTTTAAGAAAATGTGTTGTGTTATTATTATTCTAACCGATACTAAGTGATTCTGATAAATTTAATGGGGTAAATTTACTATCATTGACAATAATAGCTTGGTGTATATTACTGGTCTTTGTTTTATTTTGGAAAAACTCTCTTAAGTTATATAGCTGTTTTTCCCATAGGTTACTTAAATTTATAAGTCCTCTACCTCCACTAATTCTTTTAATACATATCCTTTCTATTGCTGATTTTGGATGCAAATACTTGTTTTTAGTTAATACTGTGCGTGTTTTAATTTCGAGGCTATGTAAATCCGTTTTAGTCCACTTAACTATTCCAAATGAATAGGTCAGTATAGGAATGGCGTATGTATTTATGGCTTTAATTAACCTTTTCGATGTTAGTTGGGTTTTGCATATTGTGTTAAGTCTGTTTTTATATTTTTCGCAAAGAGTTTTCTTTAAAATTGAGTGATCTAGTTGTTTTGACTGCTGGTATCCTAAATATTTGTATACCTCATCTGATTCCATGGGGGATATACTTTCTCCGGTTTGTAACATACAATCTCCAGTTTGAATTTTACCTTTTTTAATATTTAAAATTCTGCATTTCTCTTAACCAAATGTCATATTAATATCTTTACTAAAATTATGTGTAGTATCTATGAGAACTTTCATGTCTTTTGCGGTTGTTGTATAAAGTTTTATATCATCCATGTATATCAGATGGGCTATTTTTGTTTCAGTGTTGTTGTGTTTTAAGCGGTATCCAACTTTATGCTTATTTATTATATGTGATAATGGGTTAAGAGCTAGACAAAACCATAAAGGGCTCAAGGAGTCCCCTTGATAGATACCTTTCTTTATGTAGATATCTCTAGACATAACTGTAGTATCGCTGTGGTGTAAGAATAAATTAGTTTTCCAGAAAAACATGATATTTTTCAAAAAAATTATGAGGCACGGGTTAATTTTATATATTTTCAGAACTCTTAGTAGCCAAGTGTGTGGCACACTATCAAATGCTTTACGGTAATCTATATATGTGCAATGCAAATTTCTTTTCATTTTATTGGCATGCTTGTGTATTGTAGAGTCTATTATTAATTGCTCTTTACACCCCATGTGGTTTCGTCTGCAGCCCTTTTGTTCTTCGGATATTATATTATGTGTTTCTATGTGTAAATTAATTTTGTCTGTGATAACTGCTGTTAAGATTTTATAGATTGTTGGTAGGCATGTGATGGGGCGATATTGAGACGGATCGTTGCTTTGTTTACCTTTTGGGATCATGTATGTGATTCCTTTAGCTATGAATGGAGGAATTGGCTGCTTTTTTGTTATAATATCAGTAAAAGATTTAGCTAAGGGTTTGTGTAAGGTGTGTAGTTGCTTATACCAGAAGTTATGCACTTTGTCAATGCCCGGTGTTTTCCAGTTATGAAGTTTAGTGACTATAGTTTTTATGTCATTAGCATCTATTCGGTGAAATTCAATTTCATTTATCTCTTTCCATTTGTCCTCTTCTTCTCTAATCCATGGCGCTTCTTCATTATGTGTAGTTTTATTTTCCCTGATATGTGACCAAAATTCTTCGAGCTGTGTTTTCGATATGCTTTCTACGCCACTATCATTTTTATCTATGCCTAACTTCATTTGTCTGTAGAAAATTTTTTCATTGGTACAAAATAATCTATTCTGTTGTTTTCTTTGTAGTGATTTTTTATATCTAGCTAACCTGTGTGATTTTAATGTCAATTTTTGTTTTAGTGTATCTAGGTGTTCCTCTGGTGTTTTATTGTTTTGCTCATGTACAGTGTGTATTTTGTTATTTTTAAATATACGTCCTACGTTTCTTATCACTTTATTTGATCTATTACCTCTAATGTATTGTGTGAGCCTACCTATGTCTGCTCTTAATTTAGATATATCTTGTTGCAATCTTATCTGCCAGAAAGGTTCTTTTTGTATATGTTTTGTGGTATTACAATTTGCTTTATATATTTTGTATCCTAATTCTTCCGAAATAACTATTGCAGTGCAGTATATTAAAGTATGTATATCACAAAGAATTATATCTTTAGTTAGAAATCTGTCCAGTATGTTATCATTAAATATGTTTATAAAATCTGTAAGCCGTTTACTATAGTTTAGTTTCGGTAATTTTGGTCTCATGGTCGGTTCCATAGCTGCGTAAAACAATATTTTTGTTTTTAATTTATCCTCTATCTTGCTGATTAGTATGTCTTCGTGTATCTCATAATCCACTACTTGTACTTCTGATTCTAGGATAATGTCATACGTGTTAGATGTTTGAGTGTGAGAGGTTGAAATGGATTGATTTAGTACGTTATTTGTTGGCGTAAAACGTGTATTTGTTTCATTATGAGTTAATGTGTGTTGGATATTTTCTTCGCAAGGGTTTGTCATTGCCTGTCTAACTTCTTCTTTAATGTGGTGTAACATATTCTGGGTAAGGTACCTCTTTTTCACTATCATTCGTCTTTGATCTGAAACTCTTTGCTCTGTTACATTAATGTTCGGGTATTGTTGAGTAAATAATTCATGCAGTGTTTTTCTGTAGCAAGTCATATCAGTTTCTAATTTTGTGATGAAGTAGTAAGTACGCATTATAAAAATATTAACATCTTGTGACCATTTCATGCGTACTCTAGGTTTTCCTAACTTAGTGGACGCAGGTAAAAAGGAATTGACCTCCTGCGCAACATTTAAAGTAGGAGTAACTATTTCTCTTGAGATGACAGACGACGGCGATGTAGGTATATATGAGGCTGTCGATGGACTAAAAGGTTCTGTTATTAAGGATGATTCGTGATGTTGATGATGGTCTACAACAGCTTGGAGCTGGGTAGAAGTTGATGTTTGCGATACGGCGTCCCCCCCCCAGAATACGTGGGACAGCCCGAGCTTGGGAGCTCGAGACGGGATTCTCCATCGTGGTTCACTTCGGTACCCGCCTGGGGTAGTTGATATCCGCTTCTTAGTCGCATCGCATTGTGTTTACTATAGCTTCGTTGGTCTTTAGTAAGTAACTAGCTAAAAGCTGCTAAAGTCCGCCCCCCACGTGGCCACAGATGTTCGGACCGGACGTGAAGTTAGATTTATGAGGGGCTTATTATTATTATTATTATGTATCTCCCTGATTCACGGATATCTTCCAAGGGAAGATACCCGGTCCTTTGAAAGGCTTACATGGGGATATGGATCCAACACGCAGAGGCCTTTGGAGAAATTTAATGTAAAAATGGGATGGGACATCTACCGATGACACTCCACGTCTGCACATAACACACGTGGACTGCCAACGGTAGGTGTAAAACTATTGTGTGATGATGGTATCTAATAACTGTTTATGGGGTTGGAGGTTTGATGGACTGGCTAAACTAAAAACTATTGATTGAAAAACTGTCGTCTGCCTTCAATACCTTTATCGTCTTAAACTTTGGCAGACGGTGACTCGCCAACTCACTGAATGGGCCCCCCCAAACGGTCGCCACAGGCACACAGGCCATACGGGCAACAGGAGGGCAACATTGGTGCAAGTGGCTTGGGGTGTCGAGCGGTGCGGCGCCGGTTTCACCATCGCAGTGGTTTCCCCGTAGTTATGCCCTTGAAAATGACACTTCCACCCCCGAGCATATAGCTCTGGCGACCCCTCTCTGATCAGCCGTTTAAGGCAAGCCAGAGTTGAGAATCCTGCGGGCACTCTTCGGTTTCCACTCCAGCCAGCCACTAAAGGCGAGCTGGATACGAGGCCCTGGCCGACTCTCTGGGGCACTCAAGACCGCAGTGTCGCCACTCACATTCAGCACGCCACAAGCTGCCCTGCGGTTTATTGGCTTTCCTATACATCTTGTGATACATTTTTTCTTTTATATCAAAAGAACTTGAGAGCCATATAATGTTCCTCCGGGGTTTGCGTTAGTCTCATGGTGAGATAACGACTGGCCCATTATTATTATTATTATTATTATTACTATTTGACATCGTTTATTTATTTATTTTCCTTTTTCAAATTGCTAACATTTTCATATAATTGTAATTTTATTTATTAATGTGCATGTAATGACATGTAAGAATCCTTTATGAATAAATTAGTTCGGCCATCGCTAGGGCGATGGTCGACAGCGTCGGGAACTGGGACGCAGTCGCAGCCTTCTGCGAGACAGTGATCTCGCAGAAGGAGGCGGCGGATCGTCTGCGCGTGGAGCGCAGCCTCGATGAGGAGATCCGCCGCCGGCGACTGGGGCGGCGCAGGCGCGAGTATTTGCGCCTCATGCCGCCCTAGCCGAGGCCGCGGGTGACGTGACCGGGGATTAGTCCGTCACCCGCCGAGAGGCCGACCGCGTGAGTAAAGACCGACGTCCTCCCCGAGGGGGGGACGTCGGTCAATGGGAGGGTACCCCGCGTAGGGGGTATTCCGTCGGGCCGACCACTGACGACAAGTAAACCTGCTCCGGTGGTCGGCCCAATGACGAAGGCGAGGTGGTTTTAGGGTGGGTTGCGGGAGTTGCATGCTTAAGCCCCTCTGTCGCCCCGGACGGAGTGGTGCGGAGGCGCGCCGACCGCGACCCACCCAAAAAAAAAAAAAAAAAAATGAATAAATTAGTTATGAGTTATAAACCTGAAGAGTTTGTTTCACAGAGTTTGAATCACGCTAATCTGAGGAACTACTAGTCCGATTTGAAAAATTCTTTCAGTGTTAGATAGCCCATTTATCGAAGAAGGCCATAGACTATATATCATCATGCTATAACTAACAGGAACGGAATACCAATGAAGAGTATTTCAAAATAGGCTTTTTTGAGAGCTTCCACTGCGTAATCGGCAAAATTTTTGCAAAAATCATGCATGACAGGATCGTATTATTAAAAAATATTTTCACCTACGTAAACAAAGTCTTAGGTTAAAATTAGCGTTAGCCCAAAGTATCTCACGGCGTGGGGGTCCCCCAGGACGAATGACCGCGGGCGGGCGGTCGAAGAGTGGGCGGCGGCACTGGGCCTCTGTTTGCTGAACAGGGGCTCGGTGCAAACGTGCGTGCGGCAGCAGGGCGGGTCGATAGTGGACTTGTCGTTCGCTAGCCCTAATGCCGCAGCACGTGTGAGGAGCTGGTGCGTCCAGGAGGAGGTTGAGACCCTATCCGACCACCGATACATCCGGATAGAGGTCTCCCGGACCCTCCTGCAGCCCAGCAGGGGTCACACGGCGGACGGAGCTCCCGCGTTTCCGCGGTGGGCTGTGGGTCGATTGGATCGGGACCTGTTGGCGGAGGCAGCCATCGTTCAGACGTGGCTGTCCTCACCGCCCCAGGCGGACGGGGTGGATGCCGAGGCTGGCCGCATCCGCTGTGCGTTAACGCAGATCTGCGATGCGGCCATGCCCCGCGTGCGGCGTCTGCCCCGGAAGAGTGCGGTCCCCTGGTGGTCCCGAGAATTGGCGGACCGTCGGGCCGCGTGCATACGTGCCTGGAGGGCCTACACCCGCAGCCGAGCGCGTCACCGCGACGCTGAGCGGGAGGGCCAGCTGTACGAGGCTTACCGCAGTGCGCAGTCTGCCGTCGTACCGCCAAGGACGTTAGTCGGCGGGAGATGCTGGACAGTCTCGAGCGTGACCCCTGGGGTCACCCCTACCTCGCGGCGCTGAACAAGCTCCGCGGGCGGCCCCCCCCCCCCTCACCGAGACTCTCCAGCCCAGCCTCCTTACCAGAGTTGTCGAGGACCTCTTTCCACGACGGGCGGAGCACACGCCCCCGGTTATGGCTTCGCCGGACAGCGACCGGGAGGCCGACGATGAAAGTGCTGCGCCCATCACGGAGCCGGAAATGGGGGCGGCGGTGGCGCGTATGCGAGTCAAATCCACCGCCCCCGGGCCCGACGGTATTCCGAACCGTGTGCTGGCCCTGGTCCTCGAACACCTGGGACCACGCCTCAGGGGACTGTTAGACGCTTGTTTGACGTCCGGGCAGTTCCCTGGGTGCTGGAAAGAGGGGAGGCTGGTTCTCCTGCCGAAGCCGGGACGGTCTCCCGAGTCGGCCTCGGCCTATAGGCCCATCGAGCTGCTCGATGATGCGGGCAAGCTGCTGGAGAGGGTGATGGCTGCCCGCATCGAGCGGCACCTCGTCGGGGTCGGGCCCGATTTGTCGGACGCCCAGTTTGGTTTTAGGAGAGGGCGTTCGACGATCGCGGCCCTGCTGCGCCTGAAGGCCGTGGTAGCGGAGGCCGTCACCGGCGGAGGAGTCCTGTTGGCGGTGACCCTGGACATCGCCAACGCCTTCAACAGTCTGCCATTCAGCTGCATTAGGGAGGGGCTGAGGTATCACGGGGTGCCCGTGTACCTCAGGCGGCTGGTGGCAGACTACTTGGAGGGGCGCAGCGTCCTCTAGGTTGACCGAGTAGAGGACGTTGTGTGAACGCCCATGACGTGCGGTGCCCCGCAGGGGTCGGTTCTAGGTCCGACCCTGTGGAACATCGGCTACGACTGGGCGTTGAGAGGAAGCCTCCCACCCGGGCTGGGCGTAATTTGCTACGCCGACGATACACTCGTCACAGCCCGGGGTGGGACGCTAGAGGAGACGGCACGCCTGGCAACTCTCGGCACCGAGGAGATTGTCAGGCGGATCGAAGCGCTGGGGTTGAGGGTAGCCCTGGAAAAGACGGAGGCCCTTTTGTTCCACGGCCTCCGTACCGCCGGGCCTGCCGCCGGCGCTTCGATCACCGTGAAGTCGGTCACCATCAGCATCCAGGCCCACATGAATTACTTGGGCCTGGTGCTCGACGGGCATTTTTGGTTCCGGGAGCATCTCCATCGACTTGTTCCCCGGCTTGTCGGCGCGGCGTCCGCCCTTTCGCAGCTGATGCCGAATGTGGGCGGACCCAGTGCTACGTGCCGACAGCTGTACGTGGGGGTGATCCGGTCGATGGCCCTGTATGGCGCACCGGTGTGGGCGGGATCCCTGACCGTCCGTCTTAGGGCCCTCCTGTGGCGACCACAGAGGGTTATGGCGATCAGGGCCATACGGGGTTACCGCACGGTGGCGATGGAGGCAGCGTGCCTCCTGGCGGGTACTCCCCCGTGGGACCTGGAGGCTGAGATGCTCGCCGACATTTATCGGCGGGTGTCGGAGACGCGCGCCTGCGGCGGCATGGTCTCCATCAAAGAGATCATCGCCTGGCGGGTCGACGCCCGCCGAGAAGTCATTGCCCGTTGGGCAGTCCGGCTGGAGAGTCCTCGGTACGGTGTCAGGACCGTCGAGGCCCTCCGGCCAGTGCTGATGGAGTGGTTGGAGCGGACGCACGGGATGCTTTCCTTCCGACTGGTGCAGGTGCTGACGGGGCACGGTTGCTTCGGGAAGTAAGTAAGTTCTGCACAAGATTGTCAGGAGGGAGAGCACACCGTCCTGCCACCACTGCAGTTGTGACGAGGACACGGCGCAGCACACGCTCGAGGAGTGTGCTGCATGGGAGGGGGATCGTCGTGAACTCGTCGCAATTATCGGTGCCGACCTGGCGCTGCCGACCATCGCCAGGGAGATGCTCGTCAGCGTCAGGAACTGGGACGCGGTCGCCGCCTTCTGTGAGGCCGTAATCTCACGGAAGGAGGCGGCGGATCGTGTGCGAGTAGAGCTCCTATTCGGCGACACGTTCCGCCGCCGGCTACTCGGGCGGCGCAGGCGCGAGTATCTGCGCCTAATGCCGCCCTAGCCGAGGGTGATCGGACCGGGGAATTGTCCGTCACCCGCAGAGAGGCTGACTGCGCGACGGCGACCGACGTTCCAGGACGTCGAGAGGTGAGGTTACCCGAAAGGGTATTCCGTCGGGCCGACCACTGACGACAAGTCATATCTGCTCCGGTGGTCGGCCCAACAACGAGGTGACGTGGTACGGGTGGGTTATGGGCCCGCGCGCCGTCCTTTGGACCGCCGTGCGCTTACCATAGCCCACCCATAAAAAAAAAAAAAAAAAAAAAAAGCCCAAAGTATCTATACCACGCGTAGTATAGTCGTGCGCAGAAGCTAGTGTAAAATATGTATTACATATATATTTTTACACGACATTCACGATAAAATAAGAAGTTATAACCATATAATGCTCTCACTGAGTCATCAGAGGATAAAACCCAAACGTTACCTGGTGCAATTAATGCCATTGTTAGAAAAAAAAGTTTATGCCGCTCATATTGACGCTTTAAGCAAATAATAATTATTTGCCTGCTGTTTGATTTATTAACGCCAATATATAACCTACTAACTACATCGTTCAATTTACAGGTCATAATAATACAGTTATTTCGTAAGTTTGAGTCACTCTGTTACTTATTTTTTTGTTAAAAATGCTATCTACGGACAGCGACAACGGGGAAATCTCTCGATCGTGTCATAAATTCTTTTAATAATTATTAACTCTATATTATGAATCTATACCAATAAATAAAATTGGAGTGTCTGTTTGTAATGTCAAAATAATAGGCTTTTTTCATGCTCACACGGTTATTTGCACGACACCTATGCCTAAAATACAGATTAAAAAATTTTGTCTGTCTGTCTGTCTGTTTGTGGCGGGTAATCTTCAAAACGGCTGGACCGATTTCAAAAATTCTTTCACCAATAGAGAACTATAATATCAGGGCGTAAACTAGGCTATATTTTATCCCGGTATTTCCACGGGAACGGAAACTACGCGGGTAAGATGACTAAAACCGAAGCGAAGCGAAGGCGGGTTGCTAGTTGAAAATAAGACTAGTATGCGTCCACATATTGGCCGAGCCTAGGCTAACGCGAGCGTCGGCAAATACAAAGTACAAAGCAAGTGCTAGCGTGTGGAACGTTGGACGAGTGCGGCGAACGCCAACGCGAGTGGCCAACGTAGACGAGTATTTGTAAAGTTGTCCTCAGATTAGCGTGATTCAAACTCTGTGAAACAAACTCTTCAGGTTTATAACTCATAACTCATTTATTCATAAGGGATTCTTACATGTCATTACATGCACATTAATAAATAAAATTACAATTTAATATAAGAAAATGTCAGCAATTTGAAAAAGGAAAATAAATAAATAAACGATGTCAAATAGTAATAATAATAATAATAAAAACATGTAAACGCGTAGGGTATTTTCTACATTTTTAAAAATTCGTCATAAGTATAAAACGCTTGCTTCACGAGCCACCGCTTTAAGCGAACCTTGAAGCTATGTAGGCTAGGAGCGGAAGTTACCAGTGTAGGCAATTTATTGTACACCGCTGGGCCCATAACATGAGTCGTCCTCTCTGACTTGGCAAGTGTTCTCGCTACGGCTGACAGGTTATCACGGTGTCTTGTGTAATATGAGTGTTTAGAGCTTGGTTTGGTAAATTTTAATAAATTGCTTCTGACATAGATAGCCACCTGGTATATTACCACACTAGGAAGGGTGAGAATGTTAAGCATAGTGAAGTATGATTTCACTGTCGCGTGGTTTGGTATGCCGACCATTGCTCGTATGGCACGTTTCTGCATTCGGAATATACGCTCTCTATCTGACGCTCGACCCCAGAGTTCTGCTGGAGTAGGGAGTGTATTGTAGCAAAATAACAGGCTCGCAACTCTTTCCCAGATACAATCCGAGCAATACGACCTAGAGCGTAACACGCACTGTCTATTTTACTATATAGTTTAGTAATATGGTTTTCCCATTTAATACTCCTATCTAGTTCAATTCCAAGGAACGATGTCGACTCGACTTGGGTTAACTGCCTTCCGTCCATATGTACTGTCAATCTTTTAGTTGACCGTCCTGACAGATTAAAGTGGAGCAGATACGTTTTTGTTAAATTGAGAGCTAGAACCGTTCGTACTAAACCAGTCGTACAGCTCTTCGGCAGCATTATTTAGGTTTTGTTCTAGCTGTTCTACCGATGGAGCTACAACCAATGTTGCTACATCAGCTGCATACATTAGTATGTCAGCGTCAGATACCGCACCCGGAAAATCGTTCAAAAGTAGTGAGAAGAGGATGTTAGAGACCGAGGAGCCCTGAGCAACCCCCATTTCCGATCGTAAAGGATCCGACCTTACTGTTCCACTACAGCCCACTACAATCTGGGACCTCTCTTCCATCAGGTTTACCAATAGCGCGTGCGGTGCACCATTTATACCGTAGTGCCTTAAGTTAGCAGCCAGTACTATACGATCAGCCACATCGAAGGCCTTCGAAAGGTCACAACATATAAGTGCAGCATGTTGTTTGTTTTCACGGACAACCAGCACCTTACGAACCAATTCCCTTATTAGACTTATAGTGGACCTACCCTCACGATATGCATATTGTTGGTCTGAAAGACAGTCAGCCGCTGACAAGTACGCCATTAACCGTGCGCTGAGACCATTTTCGAATACTTTGACTATAGCTGGAATGATTGACACCGGCCTATAGCTATCCATGCTATCTCGTTTTCCTTTTCCCTTAAATAATGGTGAAACTTTAGTGAGTTTCATAGGGGTGGGATACGCAACTTTTCTTATATATATATATTGAAAAACTTTGAGAGTATTGGGGCAGGAGGGGCAGCAGCCGATGTCAGAAGTTTCATCGATATCCCATACGCATCTAGAGACGGCTTAGAAGGAATCCGCTTTGTGATGATGTTATAGACTTCATTTGGATTGAATAACTGCAACCGCAGCCATCGATCGCATGGTAAGACGGACATGTACAGTTTGCTGCACACTACACTGACCTCAGCTTTGGGTGCGTTACAAGCCACTGCTGCATTTAAGAACCATGTATTCATGGCATCCGCGGTAGATTTTTGGGAGATAAACTTTGAGCCATCGGCAGCTTTAACAACATTAGTAAAATTAAATTGATAAAAGAAGTTATTTTTTCCTCTCTCCTTATTAATTACATTCCACATTGCCTTACATGTATTTTTTGCGGAGTTGATAGCATTTGAGTAATATTCCAAAAGTAGGCAAAGGGTCCGGCACGTGAGGCGGATGCCCACGCTGACCCACCGCGAAGGCAACGTCTGGGGAGGAGGAAGAGACGCTACGCGCTTCCCTTCTCCCAGGCATGATTGACACAAGATGAAAGCATTAAGCTAACCGCCGGGATGTTAGAGTCGTATGCCCAAAAGGCGAACCTCTGGCGTCCCAGAAAAGGCGAAGACGCGGGGCCGCTGTGGTTTTTAGTAGGTATTCTGACGTAGTAAGGAGGTCCGTTCCCAGCAATGTGAGACATCAATTGAGAAGATATTGAACTATTGTGAGAACTAAAATTTTTATTGCCTTTGGTGCCAAACAATAAAATGATCTAATAAGTGGTATCTGACGTTTATGGAGATTAGCAATAGTGCATCCTGAGAATAATAACGTATAGAAGGATAGTGTCAATACTTCGAACGTTCGAGACATGAATCTAAAAATACTAATGGCGCGCAGACGATTACACACATACACACGCACACCACTATACAAATTATGAAATCAAATTTTGTTTTTATTAACATAAATCGTCGAAATACTTTTAAAAGTAATGTAAAAAACTTTTTTATGTTTTTCAAATATGTTATGACACCATTTGAATGCACAAACCGTCATAATTACCTATTTATTTTTTAAGAGTTGCGTACCTACGTGCAGAACAATGATTTGTACATTACGGAACGGTTCCGGCGTAAGCTCCATTAGGCTCCAATTGAAATGCTTCACTTTTTTGTGCACGAACTTACCTTCTATACGTTATTATTCTAAGAGTGCATCTCTTTCTTTCTATTATTGCGTCCTGTTTTTAAACTGAATTGTCTTGTTCTTACCAATTTTAAATCTTAGTTTTTTTTGAAGTTAGGGTTGGCAACCCTAGCTTTATTTCAAATTGGCTTTATTTTGTATATTGATTTTATCTACTTTTATCCATTAGTCGTCGTTTCTGATTCGCGCGGGAAACAAAAAACCCACGCTCTGGTGACAGATTATATTTTTATTTTTAAAAGAAATATTGTAGCGAGAATAATCTACTTGAAACCTTTAAAACGATGCTGATAAATGTCGAATAAATAAATACACAGTCTGTGACAATAAGTAAGATAATCCAAGAATCAACGTACGTGGAACAAGACGTATAATGTATCTATATTAATCTGTGTCTGAGACTGTAGCTATGATATGGATAGTAAAAGGTTATCGTGAGTTAGGTGCCTTATTGTTTCTTTTTTTATAGATGGTATGACGAATACTATGATGCGGTCGACCGATATTGTCACGTTATTATTCTTATATACAAGTCTAAAAAACTGGTTGCCGTATTAAGTTCTTCGTCTTCGAAAAAACGTAAAACTGTCTAGTAGCCTCGTTCTTTTTAGACTTTATTGAATACTATTAGGATATTTAGGATTATTTTACAGGGGAAGCACCAGCAATACACCAATGTCTAATACAAAAAAAGTCAAATTATAACAGATCGGAAGCTTTTGTTTCGAATTTTGACATGGTATTTTGACGGGAATGTCAAAATGTTATGTAGCGCTTTTAAATTGTATTCATTACTTTGGTGTTTTACAGTGTTATATTGAATCATTTTGCTGAAATTTTATGTAATATTGTGTAGAGAAAATTCTTGAGTGTAGTGAATAAGATTTAACAGTGAATTGCGTGTAGTTTCATGTGCCGCAAAATTATTAAAGAATTATTGATTTGGTTATCAGCACTTAATCAATGGTAGATACTAAAATGAAGAGACTGAAGATGTATTAAGAGGAATATTAAAACTTGACACTTATTGTAACTTTTTGCCAATACAAAAGAAAAAGGAGAATTTGACATTTAAGCAGCGACATGTGCTATTATAATAGTATCTAATAAAAACTTAAGTATAATATGTAGTTATTATTGATTTCAACGATTTTGTATGAAGTTTTCTTCCAGTTTCGAGCTAGAATCTTCGAGCTTAGAATTTTGAATCGGCCACCCAACATTCTTAAGTGGGTACTACACCATACTGGGGTGAATATTATCCACCCAAACCTGTTCTGTAGATGGCTATGATCATTATAATAATGATTAGCTGCATTTGATCACGACATAGAAGTAGTATTTTGACCTTATGGGTACGAATGATCCGTGCGTGAAAATCGTAGCCAAGTCATGAATAGTCCTTCGAAAGTGATGCGGTTAATGATGATATCAAAACATTGGCACAAGTGTATCAAGATACCATTCTTGTGAAGGTAGTGAAGCCTCTTAACAACACCATGTTTAATAACGAAAAATGGTCCTTCCAACAAGACTTGGTGCCAGGTCATAAAGCTCGGTCTACGCAATCTTGGTTGAAAACGAACGTTTCGGACTTCATCATAGCTGAAGCCTGGTCGTTTAGTCCCGATCTTAATCCGCTGGATTATGATTTATGGTCAGTTTTAGAGAGTACGGCTTGCACTAAACGCCAAGATAATTTGGAGCCCTTAAAACAATCCATACGATTAGCAGTTAAGAATTTTCCCAAGTATTTCTATTGACGACTGGCCTCAACGTTTAAATGACTATATTGCAGCTAATGGAGACCACTTCGAATAAGTAAAAGTAATAAATGTTATGTGCTATAGAAAAAAATTAAATAAATTTCTATCAACCAAACTTGAACATTGAGGTTGATGTATGCTAGTTATAAGTTTCTATCGTGTAGCTAACTTTCCAAATGAACTTCATCACTGACTATAGCGTTTCATGTACGCGAATTAGAGTCGAGATATGTACCTACTTAATATTAATGGCTAACTCAAAAAATACCTTAAGCAATATAATATTTTGAAACGGTTATTTATTTATTCGCTTTTTCCTTGTTAAAATTTATGCATATTATTTGATATATGCATACTTATGCAAGAATTAAACGAAGCCAAGTTTTGATTTTTAAGACTATTTGTCTATAGCCTTGTTGGATTTAATTTGGTTGTTTATACTTGAAAATTTTATATAGAGGCAATTAATACCTATATTTTAGTCAAATTAAGACTATCTCGTTATGGAAGAAATATAAAACTTACGATTGAGAGAGTAGGTTTAAAATTGTCTATTTTAGCTGAATTACTTCTTAAGAATTTTTTTTAAGCTGATTCAACAGAAGTTGTGCGATTCAAATAAATTAAAAAGAGTTCTTGAAATCGACAGCATCGCGCCACCGGGTCCAATTATGAATCTAAACCATTCTCGAATCCTCTTGAACAGACACAAAAAGTTTCATCAACATCGGTACAGCCGTTTGGGAGTACGTTTGACTATTGGACTCGAGTCTAAGGTCTAGGTTTAACGTGTTATATTAAATTATTTTTATGGCATTTTATGTGTATGTGACGGAGGACCTGCTGGGGTATAATGAATATGACATAAAAGTGCTTTACATACCTTTTCGTTTCCACCAAAAATCTCAGAGGATACCGTTAACAGTGGCCATAACACTGTTAAAGGTGACACTTTGACTTACTGACGGACATTGACTAATTAGAAGACACTATTAATTTGTAAATAAAATTATAACTCGACACTGGCAAAAATTGTTCGTATTAGTAGCTGATTGCCAAGATGAAAAAAGAAGAAGTGGCGCTTTTTATGAAATCTAGCGATACTTGTTCAGTTACTTCAAAATATGGCATCCTTTAAATTAACCATGGCCAAAACTATAAGCTCACATGGTTAATGTTTAGTATTCATTTAAGCTTTATGTAAATTAAAAAAAATTGTGTCCCATATGCCAATACATTACGCTATTTGATTTTGACTATGAGATTATCTGACTGTCACGTTTTTGTGGATCTTTAAATTATAATTATATTAATACGTGAAGCAAAATCTTTGTACCCCTTTTTACGAAAATTACGTGGATGGACAAGTATGAAATTTGGCACAGTTGAAGTATGTAATGAGGAGAAGTGCATAAAAGTGAAATTTCATATAATAATGGATTAGAAATACATTAAATTCATTAAAAAAAGTATTACGCATACAATTGCTACATACACACACACACACACACACACACCACGCTTACATACACTTTTGTTTACGGTTAACATCTGAGGTCGAACTGAATGTCAAACAATCATAATTATGATGACAACTTTTTTTTTTGATTACTAGTGGTCGCCGAGTGGTCGAAATTCGGCCATAATTCATTTAAATTAATTTT
Source organism: Lymantria dispar (assembly GCA_032191425.1). Classification (NCBI taxonomy): domain Eukaryota; kingdom Metazoa; phylum Arthropoda; class Insecta; order Lepidoptera; family Erebidae; genus Lymantria; species Lymantria dispar. The sequence goes on along the minus strand of CM063460.1, from coordinate 7,475,477 downwards.
TCTGCTACACAATTTTCTTTTAATTTTAGAGGTATGTTGGACGAGAAGATCCTCTTAAGTTTCCCGAACGCCTTTGATATTAATAAAATTTTCCATTAGGAGGCCAATATGGGTGTAAATAATAAATAATCGGATCATATTTTAATACAGTTGGTAGGTAAAAAATGCTAAAGTAAATATCGCGATTGTAATGATTGATTATGTTGCCCAGTTTCTTTACAATTCTTATTATATATATTAGTTGAAAATGATGCGCTAAATATATGATACACAAATAATTTCTGACTAAGTTATGATTGATATTGTATGGCATCATTCTTTCCTTCCTTTTAGATGTCGCAAGAGGTGGCACATAGACGTAAATAGATTATACCATTGGAAGATTGGGAAACCCTACTTCATAGTCATCATCTTGCTCTTATCCCAATTCCTTGGGGTCGACGCAATATGTCATCTGTTTTGACATATTGCAAAAAGTTTCGGCAATGACTTTTATGACCGGCCACCTGCCTGACGTCAACCCTCCTTGGGAATGTAATCGTTGACCCAAATGGTACCAGATGGAGTTGATCCGGGTCAATCTAGGGCTCTTAGTCGTCTTTTACGACACCCACGAGCAAAGCAAGGGTTGGTAGTATTCGATGCCGCTACCACACAGCATACACAGGAAACCCTACTTCATAGTAAATGTTATATTTCTAATTTGTACAAATAAATATAAGACAATATTTTTAGCAAAAAAATAAAAACCGATTTCAATGTAGCTAAATTTTTAGATTTTTGTTTATTTTTCAAAAACCGCTTGTCCGATTTCAACAAAATTTTCATGTGACCATTTGGGAAGTATACCCTTTCTAATAAAAAAAAAAAAATCAAATCGGTTGGCAAGCGACGGAGTTATGCGATAATAAACATAAAAAAAATACAAATATCTGAATTGAGTCTCATCCTTTTTTAGACGTCGGTTAAAAATTGAAATGTCTGTTTGTATTGGATATATAGTATATCCATTACAAATAATAAAGCAAATAACATCTATGCAAGAGAAGAAAAAAGATCTCAAAATAAATCCCTATAACAACTTATCTGATTAGCGTGGTATAGGAGGTCAATTTTTCTCTTACTAGTGGTCACCAAGTGGTCGAAATTCGGCCATAATTGATTTAAATTAATTTTTCTGATACACAATTTTCTTTTAATTATATATTAATAATTATATATTAATAATATTTAATTTTCTTTTAATTATCCATTAATTATATATATCTATGTGCGTAATGCCTTTTTAAACGGTTTATTAGCTTACCCCGTCTGTTTATTTTTTTCTTTGTTGGGTCAAATTTAAGTAGTAATTGAAATTTCACCCTCTTCCTGCCAACCGATTGATCTGAAATTTGGTATACGCCTTTGGTTTTGGTGACAATACAGTTATGTATAGTCAATATTTTTATAAATTCAAGATGGCCGCCGTTACAAAATGGCGGATAACCTACTTTTTTAATCCCATCAATATGGGTATCAAATGAAAGGGCTTGACAAGTAGAATATAATGCACTATACAAATTCAAAATCTAAGATGGCCGCTACAAAATAGCGGACAACCTATTTGTTTTTCAATCCCATTAATATGGGTATTAAATGAAAGGGTTTGTCAAGTAGAATACAGTGCTCTATACAAAATCAATATAAAAACTAAAAACTTGAAAATAAAAAAATATTTTTACATTAAACGGTTTTATTGTAAAGAAACAGTAAAAATAAAATCGTGGGGCACGTCAAATATTTACAATCGTCGATTAAAATGTTTGTTTTGTGGTGTCCCACGATTTTATTTTTACTGTTTCTTTACAATAAAACCATTTAATTTAAAAATTATTGTTATATTTTTTTTATTTAACAAATTTAATGTATTTCTAATTCATTATTAAATCAAATTTTAGTTTTCTGCACTTTCCTTCAACAACATGGAATATTTCATAAATTTAAAATTAATTCCCCTTTTTTTTTGGGGTGGGTTATGGTCGGCGCTCTCCTCGCTCCACTCCGTCCGGGGTGACAGGGGCGTAAGCACGGACACTCGTAACCCACCCGTGACACGTCGCCTTCGTCGTTGGACCGACCACCGGAGCAGGGTGACTAGATGTCAGTGGTCGGCCCGACGGAATACCCCTTGCGGAGTACCCTCTCCTCGACCGACATCCCCCCCTCGGGGAGGACGTCGATCTTTCCTGACGCAGTCGGCCTCTCGGCGGGTGACGTATAAACTCCCCGGTCCAGTCACCCGAATATTAATTCATCTGCATGATTTTCGTAAAAAGGGGTACAAAGTTTTTGCTTCACCTAGTAATATATAGATTTTGGCGGGGGATCGGGCTCAACAGTGCGGCTTGTATAACCTGAAATGAAATGAAATATCCGCTGCAGTAAACTGATGAGTTGGTCAAAGTAGTAGGTCTTTTTTCATGCTCAGACGATTATATGCATGATACTTATTATAAACTACCTAATATAGAATTTTTGTGTCGGTCTGTTCCGGGTAATCTTCCAAACGGCGGCACCGACATCTATACTAATATTATAAAGAGAAAAGATTTTTTTGTTTGTATTGAATAGGCTCCGAAACGACAGGACCGATTTCAAAAATTCCTTCACCAATGAAAAGCTATAATATCAGGGAGTAACATAGGCTGTATTTTATCCCGGTATTCTTACGGGAACGAATACCACGCGGGTAAGACGACTGAAACCGAAGCGAAGCGAGGGCGGGTTGCTAGTATTACATAATCATGGTCACTGCCACCGCGTGGTGACAAAGATGAAATTCACCACATCCTCTCTTGCCTGTGGCCCCTGTGGGTGTCGTAAAAGACGACTAAGAGATACGCAGACAACATTGACGCACGAGAACGAAAAACTCGAAATGAAACCTTATACACGTCTAACCAGCGTGGTATAGTAGGTCAAATTCCCTTCTACAATGGAGGAGGCCCAAGCCCAACATTGGGACGTATATGGGCTGAGATGAGGATGGTTCATGGCCACTGCCACACTTTTTTATAGTTTACTATGACCGATTAATATTATTACAAACGTGATTTTGATTTTATATATTTTAAACACGCATATTTTCCCATCAATCTTTAATTAAAAATATGAGGTCACGTTTTTCAATCACGAGACCTCAAATGACAAATAAATAAAATGTCTGCCGAAATATAAATAATAACACGTGAAATAAAAGTAATTTTACAGATTTCATCGCGTTTTTATTTGATTTTGACTTTCCCAACATTTTGAACACTTTTCAGCGTTCATGGGTGGGTTTGGCTCTCCTCCCGTGAACATAAACGTAAAAAAAAATAGAAATACGTTGAAATCCGGCAAAAATAGTTTAATATCATTTAACATGAATTGCCTGGGAAAGTTTGCAAAAATTGCTCACAGGTGGCTAATGTCTAACAGTGGCTTACATAACGATCGAGATAAAAGTCGGCCCGCACACGAAGGGTTCCGTATCATTGACTAGATAAACAAGTGCCTCCCTATTGCCATTATCGATATTGAGCAAAAAATCAAGTTTGTTGTATGGGAGTCCCCTTAAATATTTATTTTATTTTTAGTATTTGTTGTTATAGCGGCAATTGAAATACATCATCTGTGAACATTTCAACTGTCTAGCTATCACCGTTCTTGAGATACAGCCTGGAGACAGACGGACGGACGGACAGTGAAGTCTCAGTAATAGGGTCCCGTTTTTACCCTTTGGGTACGGAACCCTAAAACCGTAAACACTTTGACTTGTTTACAGTCTTTTTAGGGTTACTTACTTTTACCCAAAGGGTAAAAACCCTATTATTGAGACTTCGCTGTCTGTCCGTCCGTCTGTCTGTTTGTCACCAGGCTGTGTCTCAAGAACTGCGATAGTTAGACAGATGGAATTTTTACAAATGATATATTTCTGTTGTCGCGATAACAGTTAAAACTAAAAATAAAATAAATATTTAAGGGCTCCCATACAACAAACGCGATTTTTATAGATAATGGTACGCAACCCTTCGTGAGCGACTCCATCTCGCACGGTTTTTTGTTTTTGAGTAGGCTATGGTCTGAACATACCCCGGTCAATCCGCCCGGGACGATGTATGGGCGACGTGCGACCCCATAACCTCCCGTACTCCGTCGCCATTGCCATTGGACCCACCACTGTTACCGGTTCCTTGACATCCGTGGCTCGCCTGGCGGGTTACTCTTTCGGGTATCGTCCTATTCGACGGCAACAAGACAGTGTTGCCAGAGCATCGCCCTCACGCGGTCGGCCTCTCTGCAGGTGGGGGAATCCCCGGCCCGTCCACCCGCTACTTGTTTACAGCTTAACGGCTGTATTCCTGAAGGAGTAAATCTATACTAATATATAAAGCTGAAGAGTTTGTTTGAACGTGCTAATCTCAGGCACTTCTCATCCGATTTGAAAAATTCTTTTAGTGTTAGATGGCCCATTTATCGAGGAAGGCTATAGGCTATATATCATGCTATATGCACGCCAAGATCAATAGGAGCGGAGCACCAAAGAAGAATGTTTCAAAATCGAGGTTTTTCTTTTCCTTTTGAGAGCTGCCTCTGCGTAAACGGCAAATTTTCGCATAAATCATGTGCGACATAATTGTATGTCGTAATTGTATTGTATTGTAGCAGAAGCTAGTGTAACATTTTTCGTGCATGTAATTTTTGGTTTGAGCCAATAGTTGCACATAGTGTTGCCCAAATGCAAGACCAAGACGAGACTTGGACCAGTCTTGGTCTTGGTCTTGCAACAGCGCACCTGGTCTCGTCTTGGTCTTGGTATTGCACACCCGAGTCTTGGTCTTGGTCTTGGTATTGCAGCAAGAGTCTCGCAAAGTCTTGCAAATCTTACAGTTGGAATAACGTAACAGTCATTTATCATGGCAATGAAAAATTCCAACTAAATTAATCAAATATCATCCTATCCTACCTATCCATCTGCTAGCCTATAGTCCACTATTGAATATAACCCTTACCACAGGAGAAAATTACTCTCCTATTCCCCTGGTATTACATTAGACAGAGTTACTACTCCTATGACAAAGGCAGGAATTTCGACCCTGTTTTCTTAAGACGTCACCACACGGGGCAGTTGTACAATAAATTTTATGTCATTTAACATTCCCCCTTTCCAACAAAAAAGATTTTCTCAATTTGATTGGCAAGCGACGGAGTTATTTGACCACTGACGACAAGTCACCCTGCTCCGGTGGTCGGCCCAACAACGAGGCGACGTGGGTATGGGTGGGCTATGGGCCCGCGCGCCGTCCTTTCGTCACCCCGGACGGAATGGACCGCGTGTGCGCTTACCATAGCCCACCCATAAAAAAAGCGACGGAGTTATGCACGAAATAACATTAAAAAAAATACAAGCATTCGAATTGAGAACCTCCTCCTTTTTTAGAAGTCGGTTAAAACGAGTTATGTTTGCTAAAAATGGTTATATATCACAATCTATATCTTTTTTTTTTTCAATACATATATTATATATGTAATTTAAAATACAAGGAAGAATTTTAACTTAAAGAATAGTTTTTAGGATATAGAACGCCATCTTTTAAATATATAGTTAATACTTTACTTTATTGAACTATATTCTTAACTTTTCGTTAAGTTTAAGGTCCCTTTGATACAGGTTTTTACAAAAATCATTGGATGGCGCTATTGTAGATATTAAGTCAAAAGTAATATTATGAATGCTGTAATCATGGATTTGAGCAGTAGAGCTTCCAAATCAACTCTTCCGATAAAATATTCATCTTATTATAGGTTGAGCAAGTCAATTGGCAAACACACTATGAAAATTTTACTGATGAGACTAGAAAGTTAAGCGTAATGTGATTGAGAATAATCCAATTGTAATTATATGTTGTGCCAAAAACTGAATTTAGATCATTCGATTTTTGTTTATATTTTCTGTATAAAAAAAAATTGTATTCCAAAATATGTATATTGTACCGCTACCTAATATTTTTTAGGTAGGTACTTATGCCATATTGCTATTGATTACGGTTTTACTTTTGTTGTCATATTAGTACAATTTACTGGATAGCACTATTATAAAAAACCTCTCGAGAATATTGGAGAAACAGTAGTAAGAAAGTAAATCTTAGCAAAATGTACTAAATTATTTATTAAGTTTTTTACCAGTGAAACCTCTGCCTACCTAATATTTTATCACAATAAATTGTATTTTTACATCACTGTCGTTATGATACCTAGTAACTTATTTTGCGTAGTATAACTCAAGTCTAATAGCTAATAGTTAAATAATTTTTAAATAGGCAAGACGGTATGACAAACGGGAGTAGGGGAGGGGGGCAGGGGCACCGATGGCACGGTGATCGCATCAGTTGCGACCATTATTTTTGGGATGACTCCTACAATATATAATACAAACTAACAAATGATATAGCTAAACTTTCGTCAAGAATTACTCTAGCTATTGGTGAAAATCTCATAAAATCTGTGTAGTATTTTTGAGTTTATCGCGAATAGACAGACACCCACTGGAGGACTTTGTTTTAAAATATTTAACGGACAAACGTTACTTGTTAGGTTAGGTTAGATACCTATCAACTAAATACATAGTTCTGTCTTTATTTAAACTCAGTTCTGGCGAGGTACCTACAATGTGTTACAGTAGTTATGTCGTGACGTATTTTTAACTACGGGCCGTAATGTATATGGACGTTATATTAATAATACGTTACTATTAGGCACTCAGATTACCGACTTCTGCAAGAATAGGTATGCGTCATAACACTTTGCTAACCAGTGTGCTCAACATGGTACATGGAGCTGATATTGCTGGATGCTTGACAGCGTCAGGAACTAGGACGCGGTCGCAGCCTTCTGCGAGGCAGTAGGTAGTCTCGTGGAAGGAGGCGGCGGAGCGCGTGCGCGAGGAACGTCTCCTCGGCTACGCGAACCGCCACCAGCGACTTGAGCGGCGCAGGCGCGAGTATCTGCGCCTGATGCCGCCCTAGCCGAGGCCACGGGTGCAACCGTATATCAACCGTATATAAGCTGAAATGGTGATTCCAATTAAATGCAAGACCGCGAGACTCTTGCAGGCTCAGTCTTGGTCTTGCTCAAGTCTTGCAGGGCCAGTCTTGGTTTTGGTCTTGCAAAAATTAAGCGGTCTTGGTCTTGGTCTCGGTCTCGCATTTCTCGCAAGACCAAGACCAAGACCGCAAGACCAAGACTTTTTTGGGCAACACTAGACTTGCACACCATTTTGTTGACTACCGGGTAAAGTTACGAATATTTTGTGCTAATTTTTTAATATACTAGCTGATAGACGATGTTGAGATAAGCCCAGCTATGGGTTACATATGAGCTGAGATGATTTGTAAATATATTGACGTCATCATTTTGGCCTATGTGAATCCCACTGTTGGGCTCAGGTTGCCTCCAAAATGGAAGGGAAGTTAGCCTACTACCCACGCTGGTCAGACGTAGGATTTTATATCGAATTTTCCTTCTCTTGCATAGATTCCAAAGGTAAGAGAGAGGGTGTTTAATTGTATTCTCTGCCATTGTTGGGCACAGGTTGCCTCCACAATGAGAGGGAAATTTACCTACTGTCCCATGCTGGTCAGACGTAGGGTTTTATATCGAGTTTCCCTTTTCTTGTATAGATCCCACGGGTAAGAATAATTTTAAAGGTTAATTATACTCTTACTCAGTAACCACTCGATAAGCATATTCTTCAATTTTGCAGCAAGCTTAACAAACAAAAGCCAAAAATAAAAAAAAAATACTTTAATGGTCTGTTATTTGTACCAAAACAAAATAGTTTTAATTTGCCTACGATATAGGTATTAATTACTTCCATATAAAATTTAACTGAGGTCAAGTATACACTATGAATTAAAAAAAAAACCCATAGGTTTTTCCAATATTCACCAAATATTTTTGCAACATATAAATTCTTGCGTCGCACGTGTAAACATAAATTTCGGATTATGTTAAAGAGTTTTAATTTTTTTAATAATTATGTCTTAAATATTTCAATCCGGGTGGTGATGAAATAAAAATATAATGTAGTAACTAAGTATATGGTTCTGGGTAGCAAAACACAACGTCAACAAAATGCATGTGCAAGATTTTGTTACGACATTCCTCTAAGAAGCCATGTAAGTCCTGAACCAATATAACAGCCTCAAAATGAAGGCGAGAAGAGATATGCACCTGGCCACATTACTGTTCGGGATTATAAAGGGCAAGAAGCTGGATTATTTGTATTCCAAATTAGAATGGATGACTGAGAACAGTAAATTTTCTAAGATATTATTTTCCGTTACATAATCGCTTACATAAAACTACTGCTTTCCGTGGCAGTTTTAAATATAGTGCTACTAAGTGCTGAAATAATTTGCCACCACCTATACGGAAATTGACTGGTATTCACTCTTTTAAAACTAAGCTTAAATGTCTCATGATAACACAACAAAAGTCTAGTTCTTAGTCTATTTTGTAGCGGTTTTTTTACGGAGTGGGATAATTCTTGCCGTACTTTTTACTCCCTCTTGATAATGTGATGCTTAATTATTATTATATATTTTATATTATTCCATTATATTTAAATTATCATATTAATTTGAATGCTATATTAATCATTTTGACATCTTTTAATAACATAATAACTTATTTAATAACATAATATCTTTTTATATACATATATTCCTTTAATTTTCTTTTTTTTATTAGTGCAAAACTTGAAACAATCAAGTTACAACAGTATCAATGTTTACTGTGTTCTTCTGATCATTTCAGACTTTTTAAATGCAGATTTTAAAGTGTTGGTTTGATTTGGCTGTTATTATTGTTGTTACTAATATAACTATTTACAATTTTGAATAATCTATGAACCTATTAAATGTAGCTCTTCTGTACTTGCACTTCTTGTGACCTGTAACTTAGATTAGTTAGGCTGCAGCTGAAAATCAGCGCTGCAAGTTTATGTAGCATATGCTGAGCTGTTGCCTTTTGGACACTAATACTTGGTATTTAATTTGTATATAATATGATTATTTTAATCTTCAATACTTTTTAGTCTTCGTTTTTATATCATTTCCGTAATTATATTTCAAATGATTGAATATCTAGTTTATGTAATTAATGAAATAATGATGATTCAGGAATTTCTACGTCAAGCATGTAACTATAGTGTCCAATAAATCCTATTTACTTTCTTTCTTTTACCTATTCCTTGGGGGTATTTTCGATATTTCTCTACGTGATAAAATCCGGAACACGGAAATCCGTAGAAGAACGGGTGTAACCGACATAGCCCGCAGAATTAGCACGTTGAAATGGCAATGGGCAGGCCACATCGCTCGTCGAACCGACAACCGTTGGGGAAGAATGGTTCTTGAGTGACGATCACGAATTGGACAGCCCAGCGTAGGACGACCCCCCCGCTAGGTGGACTGACGATATTCTCAAAGTCACAGGGAACCGTTGGATGCAAGTGGCGTAGGACCGTTTCGAGTGACATTCTCGTGGAGTGGGTATGTGCAGCAGTGGACATCTGTAGGCTGATGGTTGGATGGATGAATGGACCCATTCGTTCCCCGTGGGTGATGTAATAGACGTCTAAGGGATATAGGCAGATAACATCAACTGGAAATCCTTACTAATATTATAAATGCGAAAGTAAGTTTGTTTGTTTGTTAAGCTCTCACGCTTAAACCACAGAACCGATTTCAAAAATTCTTTCGCTAATTGAAAGTTATAATATTAGGGAGTGATGCTTGTAGGGAGGAGTTAAAGGTAGTCAGGAAGTATAGGCCATATTCAACCCGATATTCCCACGAGAACAAGAATTACGCGGGTGTACCTATACGCTGTATGTCTAAAAACCCGTTTTTAAAAATGTTTGTTTGTCTGTCTGTTTGTTGGGGATAATCTTCAAAACGGTTCGACCGATTTTGATGATATTTTACTATCAGGTCGCTGTCTATATAAGGAGTAACTTAGGCTATGTTTCATCCGGCTATTCCCACGGGAACAGGCACTACGTGCGTAAGGCGACTGAAACCAAAGCGAAGCGAGGGCGGGATGCTAGTAAAGCGTGGCATATCAATTTACTTTCCCATTGTATGGTTTCAAGCTCAGCTATGGGAGGTGTGTCGAACTGCTCAATAACGTCAAGGATTCGGTAACAGATCTTCAGATCATAATCTCCTAAAAAAGACGTTATTATACAGACTATATCAGGTTATGGGGCAACTGGTCAAACGGGAGCTAGGCAATGGTGGTAGGAACCCATGAAAAATGTTGTTTTATGTGTAATATACATCCTAATTATGATCTATGGCCGTTGAACTACAACATACTCGAATAATTGCCCCATAACCTGATACACCCTGTATAATATGCATTTAACATCTATGCAAAAGAAGGCAAATTTGAATTTAAACCCTACCTACCCATCTCTGATTAGCGTGATATAATACAACAATTTTCGTCCTTTTGCGACGGAGGCTCGAGCCCAGCAGTGTTTTTGGATTATGAACGATAACCTAGTGAACTACATAGTGGAAAGTAGATCTTAAAAATAGAAGTATTTAATAGATTAAGGCAAAAGTAATATAATCGTTGGCGGGCTTATACCTAAGACCATAATTAAATTCTGCAAAAAATGTTGTCTTTAGTGCGTATCAATGTTAAGTCCCGACAAACTAGTCTAGACTATGTGTCTAGACACAGGTAGCCATTAAAAATAATAACGAGTTCTTTAAAAGAAAAGGGCAAATATAATTAGTTTCGGAGCAAATTAAATTATTTTATTGCATGTATTTATTGTATTTTGAAAAAAATTTAAGAAAACTACATGACTATTCTCACTAACAGCGTACACGGTAGAGGTTGTTCTGTCTGGCAAAGGAACGCCATATTAAAAATAATTTATTGTATTTTATTAATTTTAACGCGAATAAAATTGACATATCGATAGCAACGCCATCTATTCAACTGCGTTTTCAATCTATCTATGAACCTATTGAATCGATCTAGGGTTAGTGTAGGGTTTTATTTCGAGTTTTCCATTTCTTCAATAGATATTATCTGTATATTACTCGTTTAATCATCTTTTACGACATGGGAAATTCTATTGTAACTCCCTTACCACAAGGACACTAACCAATTAAACTATACAACTAATTTTACGAAGCTGGTTCGTTAATCCACTCAGCAACCTGTAGGGCCAATAGGACACAAGGCCGTTATTACGAACAGTTCTTAACTTCCTTCTTGCTGATAACAATTCTGGTTTAGGGTGAAATCAAGTCATTGCTGCTTTTTGTATTACTCAAAACACTTATGCTCACGATCATTTGAAGGTAAAAGAATTTCAATAAATTTTAATCTCGAATTTTGTACACAGATCAACCTATTTGGGCCATTGTTAGAGCACTAATATAAATAAGGAAATTATTAATTTATTTATCAAACAGTAACTTTTAAATATCTCTATCCATGTTTTTTTTTAATTGCAATCGGTGTCAAACAAGCAAACAGTACACCTGATGGTAAGTGTTGCTGTTGCTCATGGACCTTTACAAGGCCGCTGCCTACCCCGAAGAAAGTGAAGGGACTGTGAATGCGTGCCAATGAGGTTCGATGATACTAAAGGCTTCACTAAAACCAACCACATGCAAACATCCTCAGAAAGTTGGGCTTATGCTTAGAATAATAACGTATAGAAGGATAGTGTCAATACTTTGAATTTTCAAAATTTGAATCTAAAAATACTAATGGCGCGCAGACGATTACACACGTACACACGCACACCACTATACAAATTATGAAATAAAAATTTTGTTTTTATTAACATAAATCGTCGAACTACCTTTAAATGTAATGTTAATAATCTTTTTATATTTTTCAAATGTGTTGTGACACCATTTGAATGCACAAACCGTCATAATTACCTATTTATTTTTTAAGAGTTGCGTACGTTCGTGCAGTACAATGACTTATACATTACGGAACGGTTCCGGTGTAAGCTCCATTAGGCTCCAATTGAAATGCCTCACTTTTTGTGCGTGAACTTACCTTCTATACGTTATTATTCTAAGGGCTTATGTCTCTCTCACTCACCGAACGAAGCGCAGTAACAAATTGCTACTACTCGGACGTCGATTTTCTGTGAGAGTGTGGTACTGCCCCGTACGGACTGGCCCGTGGCTGTAGACAGACAACTGTCAACAATGTGATCCTACCACTGTAATGTATCGGACATTCATAACTTTAGCTTCAGTCTCATTGTTGAAATCAAGCCTCTTCCACGATTTGCCTATTCTACCACTATAGACAAGTTTGGTATAGGTTTTCATTTCGAGGTTTCCTTCTCTGTGCAGGACATTAACCCGCCACAATATAAAAAATAAAAGATTTATAAAAGTAATATTGATTTAACGGGACCAATGATTTATGCTACAGTATATTAAAAACTAGCAATCCGCCCTCGCTTCGCTTCGGTTTTAGTCGTTTTACCCGCGTAGTTCCCGTTCCCGTGAGAATACCGAGATAAAATATAGCCTAGTTTACGCCCTGATGTTATAGCTTCCCATTGGTGCACGAATTTTTGAAATCGGTCCAGCCGTTTTGAAGATTACACGGAACAAACAGACAGACAAAATTTTTTTAATCTGTATTTTAGGCATAGGTGTCGTGCGAATAACCGTGTGAGCATGAAAAAAGCCTATTATTTTCACATTACAAACAGACACTCCAATTTTATTTATTGGTATAAATAAAAGATAAAAGTAATATTGATTTAACGGGACTTATGATTTAAAATATTTAAAAACTTAGCGTCATGATTCGAAGAAATTAAATAAATATTCTTATTGATTTTTCGGCATACCTTATACCATATACATTTTATCCGTGTTTGCAATTCAAGTATTCTTATTGGCTGTGATTTCGTCGACATAGTCTGACCACACTGTTTATTTTATGGTCATTTTATGGTTTATTTTATGGTTTTATGGCGTGTGCGCACGCTGTCCATTCCGTCCGGAGCGACGAAAGAACGACGCGCCCCATAACCCACCCGTAGTCACGTCGCCTTCGTCTTTGGTCCGACCACCAGTGCCGAATTCTTTGTCCTCAGTGATCTGAGCACATTAATCGACCATTCGTGGTGATAGCGCCTGTTATTTTATTCAAAAATCGCTGCGATTTAGTAAAGCTATACTCTTCGTATGGTGAACCTTTCTTGCCCGTGGGTGTCGTAAAAGACGCTTAAGTGATATGATATGCTTATAACATCTATGCAAGAAAAGGAAAACTGTAAATAAAACTATACTAATACAGTTAACTATTCCGCATGGTGACGGATTAAGAATACAATTCACCACTCCCTATCTTACCCGTGGATATCTTCAAAGACGACTATGGGATATAATATGTACATCACATCTGTGCCAGAGAAGGAAAACTCGAAATGAAACCCTATACCAACATGTCTGACCGGCATGGTATGTAGGTCAAATTCCCTCTCATTGTGGAGGAGGCTCGAGCCTAACAGTGTGACGTATGTGGGCTGCGATGATGATGATGACATCTAACCAGCGCAGTATAATAGGTCGATTTTTCTCTAATTGTGGAGGAGATTCGAGCCCAAAAGTTGAGTTTATGGCGGCTGCGATGATGATGATTATAAATGTAGTTTAGTAGTTTACAATTTGCCAATATTGTAGACTTTTTTACATCTGTCAACTATTTTTACAGCAAGAACTGATGTCCAGTCACCTGTTGAATCTTTTTTTTAAATGACAAGCCTTGCACTAAGGGAATAATAATCCTTATATTGTGGGGGACTTTACAGACATATAATTCATCATCGCAGCCCTCATACGTCTCACTGCTGGGCTCGGGCCTCCTCCATAATGGGAGGGAATTTGACCCAATATATCATGCTGGTCAGACATGTTGATATAGGGTTTCATTTCGAGTTTTCCTTCTCTTGCACAGATGGTATGTGCATATTATATCCCATAGTCGTCTTATACGACATCCACGGGACCATAGAGAGTGGTGAATTGTATTCCTACTTCATCACCACAAGGAAAGAACATATAATTAACCGACACAAATTACATTCAGACTCAGAACAACAATTTGTGGATCGTACAAGGAGTTGTCTTGCATGGGATTCGAACCCGCGACACTGGCACGGTACGTTGGTATCTTAACCACTACACAATCTGCGCAGTCTTTAGCTGGTTTTTACGATTCAAGCAATGATGGCGACAAATGTATTCTTATATTTTACAAAGTTACATTTCATTAACTGCAAATGTAACTTTGTAATCCTATATATTTATATGGGTTTACAAAATTATTTATATGGTTAGTGTATCTCGGCAACTGGACAAATATTACAATGTTTTATAATTTTTCCTTCATTTATACACTAAACACCAATTGTATTCTAAATTTTAAGCTTCTACGTCTGCTAGAAGTACCTCTTTAATATTGATGATCGGTCGACTGATCGATCACTCACCGACTGACTAGTCGGCTTAATTCTTAAGCTATTGGTTCAAATTGAATGAAATTTGAAATATACCGTGTGTTTACAATACCTGCTGGGTTACTAAAAATTCAGCCTTCTAGTTTTATTCACAACGAAGTTCTATATATATATATATATATATATATATATAGTCGAATATGGCCTTAATTGCTTCGAGAAAAGTATGTTACGGCAGTGTTGCGTTTTGACCGACTTTTTTTTTGCTCGACTTGGCGGGGGCACTGCTGTGCCCCCAGATGAACCTCTCGCTAGGTTAGTCGAATAGGGGTAGTCGAATTGCGACAAATATGACGGATAAACATATTGGAAAGATGATATGGTATAACATTACCTATATAGATCCATCCATCATCCGGGGCGACAGAGGGGCGGCGCGCAGCCCGTAACCCACCGAGCGACCACCGGTGCAAAGTCCCCTGACTTCAATAGTCGACCCGACGGAATACCCCGAGGGAGTACCCTCTCCCATCGACGTCCCCCCGGGACGCCGATCGCCGTGGCGAGGCTAACCTCTCCGCGGGTGCCGGACTAAATCCCCGGTCCGGTCGCCCGCAGCCCCTGCTAGGGCGACATCAGGTGCAAAACACATACCTATAGTGTATACTAATTAAAATAAATGTTTAAAAAAAAAATTCATCATTTTCTGGAAAAAAAAATCGTAATATTTTATCTTAGTTCTTGTCGTAATCTGTTCCTTTATGCGTATCTATACCAATAAATAAAATTGGAGTGTCTGCTTGTAATGTTAAAATAATAGGCTTTTTTCATGCTCACATGGTTATTTGCACTATACATATGCCTAAAATACACTTTATAATTTTTTTGTCTGTCTGTCTATTTGTTCTGGGTAATCTTCAAAGCGGCTGGACCGATTTCAAAAATTCTTTCACTAATGGAAAGCTATAATATCAGGGAGTAAACTAGGCTATATTTTATCCCGTTATTCCCACGGGAACGGGAACTACGCAGGAAAGACTGAAACCGAAGCGAAGTGAGGGCGGGTTGCTAGTATATTCATAAAACTTGTACAAAATAATTTCGATGTATTACCACTGCCAGGTGTCCTGGGCGATAGCTTTTTTTATAAACGTTGGTTCAGGTCTGTATACTAAAAATTTTCCTCACAATCCCGTCTCAACACATGTACATACCACGACAGGTGTCTACTCCTTACCTTTTCCATCACGTAAACTATTAAACTTTATCTAATATCAGATTGAAGGCATTTGAGACAGCATCTATGCAGTCAATCAAACGATGGGCATTTGAGGATCTCAAGTCTTTTAATTCTATGGGCAATCGCATACAAGCTATGAGCAATCTATGGGCGTTGGTGACAAAACTTATAGATTTTGCTCATAAACAAATCGATTCATGCCCGCCTGGTGATTCATCACCACCTTTTCCACCCTAACATATGTATGTAGCATCTTGCATTAATGTATACTATGTTCAAACAAATAAAATATTATCTTATCTCATCTCACCTCACCTCACCTCCTCTCATCTCATCTACATAAATTACAAGTTATCATTGCTTGCATCTTATCCTCATTACTTGGGAGTCGATGCTATACGTCTTCTCCTTGCATACAACCCTATCAGAGATTATCCATGTGATCACTCTCTATCTATTCACGTCATGCTTCACGCAGTCCATGCCTCTTTTCTTACTTCTAAAGTCTTCAGAATTCATACTTAAATGAGCTTGTAAGGAATAATACCTTTTCCGTTACGTAAACTTTCTCTAATACATACATTTAAATTAGTTGTTTGTTTTCAGAATTACGTGGGCCGCATCGAGGCGTTAGATGACAACTATGTGATACAGAAATACAATCAAGGTTTATCGGTGCAGTATAGAGTCCATTTCCCTGTGACTTCACCATTGCCGAAGCTCACTGCTCTTAGCGTCAATGGAAATTTAATATGCTATGGGCCTGCAGGTAATTATATATACCATCTGACTTTTAGATTCAGCCCTTTTCAGCAAGTATAGAAAATTCTAGAACTATCAAAGTACAGAAAATTCTTTCCCACTTAATTTTGTGGTCTTTCTAAATTCAAATAAAACGGTTTCCAATATTTTGTTTAATAAGTTAAAATGGGCAAATATGGTACGTTATGGCAAGCCATGTCGCTTTTTGTCCGACTGATGCAGGTATTAACGGGGCATGGTTGCTTTGCCAAGTACCTGCACACGGTCATTAGGAGCCTAGCTATAGCCGCGAATGACTGGACCAACATAAGAATTAGGCAATAGTCCGTTACCCGCAGAAAGGCTGACTGCGTGAGAACAACACCCTGAGGGGCGTTGGGGAGGGATGGTACTCGAAAGCATATCCCGCCGTGCTGACCATGGACGTCAGTGTGTGCTGACCACAACCCGGGCAAAAAAACTGGGCCCCAGTCTTATTATTGCCCTCGACGGTTGGACAAAACGTTGCTAAATCATATACGTATCGAAGGAACTCAAAATCTCCGGATGTGTAATAAACCGGTTAGAGATTTTTGACCTTTATTCAAAAAACCGCCGAACTTATATTAATCACCGCAGGCAAAAGAAAGTTTTTCCTCCTTATGCTTTACCATTCAATACATGCTCTTTTGAATTCTTGCTGGTTTATTCTATATTTTTACCTTCGATACCTGTAATGCATTGCTGATGCTAGTAAGCATACCAGAATGCAAGTAAACTATATTCAATTAATATTCACAGCTCATTCGTGTACTCCATTAATAGGAATACAATTCACCATTTCTTCTCTTGCCCGTGGGTGTCGTAAAAGGCGAATGAGGGATGCCTTGTGCATATAAACACTATGCAAGAGAAGGCAAACTAGAAACAAAAACCCGATACTGTCCAACGCGGTATAGTAGGTCAATATCCCTCTCAATGTAAAGGAGGCTTGAGCCCAACAGTGGGACATATGTGGGCGGAGATAATGGTGATCATACAAAGCTGTGCGAAGATTTTTAAAAGTTTCACTCGAAAAGCGGTTATTTTGATATCAATGCATAGTTCGCAATAAAATATTAACAATAATATTATAAATATACCAAACAAATCAATTCTTAATCTACGTATGAATAATTCATGTTGCTTATTCGGATTTACCCAATGGGTCATTCCATTATCGCGGGTGCAACATTTACCTAGACGCATGTTTTAATTTCATGAATTTAAATAAAAAACATTTTTAATTGAATTAAACTTTGAACGATTACATTTTAATATGTTCTTTAATATTCGTTTACAAAGATTTTAAAATAATATTTTAAAAGCCAGAAGGAGGATCCAAATTGTCATTGCGGGTGCAACAGATTTGGCCCAACCATTCCAGAACATAAATAAAAACATGATAAATCTGTCAATTGTGATACATTTAATAAATTATCTCTTTATATTTCGTAAGTGTTTAAATAACCATGAATATAAAATAAAAATTCTAACGAAAGCAAAAATTAATTATTCACTTTTGTCCGAATCGCAGGTGCAACATCAAATTATCGCGGGTGCAACCAGTCTAATTGATGTGAACCTAAACGTTAATTTAACCTATATAATAACAAAATGAGAGATCAAACAATATTTATTACTAATTAGTACACTTTTTGTCGCTTAAATTAACTTTTTTTTTTAAATACGTCAATATTTGCCGAAAATTCTATGAACGTAGTATTTCCATCTGCTTTTTTTCTCGGCGCTTCCGATTTCGCGATATCTTCATATTGCACGTCTGCTATGTCATTTACGAATTCTGTGAAACATCTGCCATCAAACGTCATCATAAATTGTATTCTGGTTTCTCCATTTTCATCCATATCGCTCTGACATACTGGGAGTATAGGTAATAACGATATTGAGTAATTTTATTGCCGGTTTTACATAACAATTGTACGAGCACATACAAACCAGCGCAAATACATTTTGGTAAGACAGCAGCTTGGACAGTAGCAATTTCAGGACATGATTCTGGTGATAATTTTAAAGCATAAAGAGACGTTGATGGAGTTTCGTCATTTATAAATTCATTGTCTGAATCACTGTAAACAACAGAAACGCGCAAATTCTTTTTTAAAAGAATTATAGATTCAGTCTGACACGATACTGGAGGCACAGATATATCAGGACACTGAATTTCTTTTTGTATTTTGTGATTTGTAAGCGGTTCCAAATCATCATAAGTCCAATCAATTTCTGTATTAGTGGGGATTTTTTGCGACTTCAAAATTAATTTGCATTTGAAATGAGACAGTGTGAGAGAATATTTATATAAAACAACAAAATATATAATTAATCACACAAAAAGGTACAGTGACAAAAAGTTGCACCCGTTGCAATCAATTTAAATTAACATTTATTTTAATCTAATAATCATTACAATCTAAAAAGCTATTAATTTAAGTTGAATTTTGGTTTCTTCTTACTTTTACAAAGTTTCAAAATGTTAGCTCTTAATTTCTGTGAAATAAGTAAACTTTCTTATCTTACACAAGTTAACAATGTGTTCTAGCACTCAATAATCCTTACTAATATTATAAATGCGAAAGTAACTCTGTCTGTCTGTCTGTCTGTCTGTCTGTCTGTCTGTCTGCTACGCTTTCACGTCTAAACCACTGGACCGATTTTGATGAAATTTGGTACAGAGATGGACTAAAGCTTGAGAAAGGACATAGGCTATTTTTTATCGCGAAAAAATGGGTATAAGGGGTTGAAATAGGGGATGACATTTTGTATGGAAATTCGTCATTTTCGATGATAGAACCACGAATCTTTGTATTGAGGCACCTAATAATAAATAAATAAATATTTGTTCAAGCGTTTTGGAAATTTCATTTACATGGGGATGAAATTCAACCCCTAAAATAACAAAAAGCATACAGCCGAAACCACTGGGCCTAGAAACGTATTTTTTTTACACCATCGTATTTCTTGTGGTGCACGAGCACTAGCAAAGGATTTATGGAAATTCACCCCCTTAAGGGGGTGAAAAACATATAGTCTTTCACGTCTAAACCGATTTTGATGAAATTTGGTACAGAGATGGACTAAAGCTTGAGAAAGGATATGGGCTACTTTTTATCGCAAAAAAATGTGTATAAGGGGTTGAAATAGGGGATGACATTTTGTATGGAAATTCGTCATTTTCGATGATCGAACCACGAATCTTTGTATTGAGGCACCTAATAATAAATAAATAAATATTCGCTCAAGCGTTTTGGAAATTCCATTTACATGGTGATGAAATTCAACCCCTAAAATACCAAAAAGCATACAGCCGAAACCACTGGACCTAGAAACATATTTTTTTTACACCATCGTATTTCTTGTGGTGCACGAGCACTAGCAAAGGATTTTTGGAAATTCACCCCCTTAAGGGGGTGAAAAACATATAGTCTTTCACGTCTAAACCGATTTTGATGAAATTTGGTACAGAGATGGACTAAAGCTTGAAAAAGGATATAGGCTACTTTTTATTGCGAAAAAATGGGTATAAGGGGTTGAAATAGGGGATGATATTTTGTGTGAAAATTCGTCATTTTTGATGATAGAACCGTGAATCTTTGTATTAAGGCACCTGATAATAAATAAATAAATATTCGTTCTAGCGTTTTGGTAGTTTCACTTACATAGGGATGAAATTCAACCCCTAAAATACCAAAAAGCATACAGCCGAAACCACTGGGCCTAGAAACGTATTTTTTTGTACAGCATCGTATTTCTTGGGGTACACGAGCACTAGCAAAGGATTTGTGGGCATTCAACCCCTTAAGGGGGTGAAAAACATATAGTCTTTCACGTCCAAACCGATTTTGATGAAATTTGGTACAGAGATGGACTAAAGCTTGAGAAAGGATATAGGCTACTTTTTATCGCAAAAAATGGGTATAAGGGGTTGAAATAGGGGATGACATTTTGTATGGAAATTCGTCATTTTCGATGATAGAACCACGAATCTTTGTATTGAGGCACCTAATAATAAATAAATAAATATTTGTTCAAGCGTTTTGGAAATTCCATTTACATAGGGAGGAAATTCAACCCCTAAAATACCAAAAAGCATACAGCCGAAACCATTGGGCCTAGAAACGTATTTTTTTTTTTACACCATCGTATTTCTTGGGGTGCCCGGACGGAGTGGTGCGAGGAGCGCGCCAACCGCAGCCCAACCCAAAAAAAAGGGAGTTGAAAAGCATATAGCCTTTCACGTCGAAACCACTTAACCGATTTTGATGAAATTTGGTACAGAGATGAACTAAAGCTTGAGAAAGGATATAAGGCTACTTTTTATCGCGAAAAAATAGGTATAAGGGGTTGAAATAGGGGAAAGTATTTTCTTTTTACGTCGTCTTATTTCTTGGGGTACACGAGCACTAGCAAAGGATTTTTGGAAAATCGCCCCCTGAAGTGGGTGAAAAGCGTATAGACGAAACTCTTGGAGCTAGGAACGTAAAACTTTCTATGCAATTCTCTTTCTTTTGTTGTAAGTGAGCTCTAAGAAATTATTTTATTAAAATCAACTCCTAAAGGGGTGCAAAATATATAGCCGAAATCATTAGGCCTAGAAACATGGAATTTTATATGAAGTTTCCTTTCTTGGGGAAAGAGAGATTTTTGCAATTTTAGCCCTAAGGGGGTGAAAAGTGTTTAACCGAAATCACTGAGCCTAGGAAGGATCATTTTAGTACATGGTCGGCTTTCTTGGATTACCCCCAGATTTTCTTAGTGCTCACTTACCAAGCACTATGAAAAAATTTTTGGCAAGGATAAGCGAGCTCTAACAAAGAATTTTTGGAAATTCAACCCCTAAGAGGGTGACAGTGTATAGCCAAAGATACCGGGCCTAAGAATGTGAAATTTTGTATACCGATCGGTTATTTGGGGTAAGCACTCACTAAGAAACAATTTTGGGCTGCCCCAAAAGGATAAAACACATATAGACGAAGACACCCAGCCAATGATATATCATCATTATCTTGCTCTTATCCCAATTACTTTGGATCGACGCGATATGTAGGTACTCTTCTGCCATCGTAGATATATTGCAAAGGTTCTAGCAACATTTTATGACCTGGCGCACGACATTGTTGGCCAGACGGCATCACCGGTCCAGGTCGATGTAAATCTTTGTCTTAGTAGTATTTTGCGATACCCACGAACAATGAAAGCGTGGTAATATTTCTAGCAGCTACCAGACAGTAAGTTACAATCAAGATATTATTCCAATTTTCTATCTCTACAAATAAATAAATTTGAAGCGTCTGTTTGTCTATCAAAATAATAGGTTTTATTTATGCTCACACAATACGGTCCAAATTTTTTTGTCTGTCTGTCTATTCGTTACAGGTAATCTTCAAAATGGCTGGACCGATATTGATTATATTTTACCATCAGGTCTACCAGTCGTACATAAGGAATAACTTAGACTATATTTTATCCCAGGTTATATTTTATCCCGGTGTGGCTGAATTAAGTCGATTTTAAAATTATTTCACTAATGGAAAGCTATTTTTAAGCGAGTAACATATTTAAGCTATTTGTATCCCGATATTCCTACGGGATCGGGTATAATGTCGGTGAAATCACGGGAATTTAATGGTTTTAAAAATTAATTCACTAATGAAAAGCTTTATTATCAGTGAAAAGCTATTTTCATTCCGGTATTTGTCCAGGAACGAGAACTATACCGGGGGATGTCGAGCAATTTTTAAATTTCTTTCACCAATGGAAAGCTACCTATGTTGTCAGCGAGTATCATAGGCAATTTATATCTCTGATATTTCTGGGATTAATATTATGTTTTTTTTTTTGGTATGTGTGTAAATTTATAATATCAGCGAGTAACATAGGCATTTTTTATCTCGGTATTGGCATGGGAATTTCTACGTGAATGAAACTGCGGATGTTTGATTGATATAATTTTTTTTTTTCACCAATGGAAAAGTACGTTATCAGACTAAAGAAAGGCATATTTATCATCGTATTTGCACGGCAATCTGAACTACAAGGCTGGAAGTAATATTCAAATGTGAAAGTTTGTGAAGATATTTGGATGTTTGATACTCAATCACGCTTAAACTGTTGAGCAGATTTGGATGAAAATTGACACGTAGATAGAGTATTTTTTAAATTAAGAAATGTAATACTCTTTATGCCGATAATATTCTTTGCGATAATAGTTCAATATGCAAGTAAATTTTTACGCGGGCGAAGCCGCGGGCAAAAGCTAGTCCTTAATAAATAACAACATATACTTACATTTTTTGAAACAGAAAGATAAATGAATATTGTCACTTCAAGATTAACGGGTAAAACACAACGTCAAACTGCCAGCAACGTTTATTTCAAGTCAGTTTTGCTAGGCATGATTTTCAGTTTGTACCAACTCTTTCGATGGTAATATTTTCAAACGCTCTAAAGAATTTATTACGAAGTAAAATCGAAAAAAAAATCACATAATGTTAAATTTTGACATTCTTCCTTGCATTATATGAAAAAAAGAACAACTAATAAGGTGATTAAAATTTCGGGAATCGTCTATAGCGGAATCGCCCCAATATGAATTTGAAGATGCATCGTATCAAAATATAAAATATATATATAATACTAGCTGAGCCAACAGACGTTGTTCTGTTCAAGTAAAATAAAAGGAATTCTCCTTGAAATCGATAATAGCGCTACCTACCGAGTCTAAATTTGAATCTAAAGCATTCTCGAATCTCCTTGAACACACACAAAAAATTTCATCAACATCAGTCCAGCCGTTTAGGAGAAGTTCAGTGACATACACACGTACGCAAAAAATATACAGGATGTATCAGGTTATGGGGCAACTGGTCAAACGCGAGCTAGGTAATGGTGGTCAGAACCAGTGAAAAAATTGAAATAAAAATTCCGATTCGTTAATGAATTAGAGCAGCTATACTCTAAGTGTGTTCCGCGGAACCCTAGGGTTCCGTGATACCTCTGTCGGGGTTCCGCAAGAATTTAGAAATAAAAAAATCAAAACACCTCTCTCTGGTCGCTCCGCGGCTGTGCGGACTCCGCGGCCGCGCGGAGACAAAACGCTATGAATGTTATTTATTTATTTATTTGTATTTGTATAAGCTTGTGTTACATTAGCTGGTACAATATCTCATAAGTTTGGTCTCAACAATTTTATACTTGTACAACGCGTTCGCTCTAAGTTTGCCGGTCTGTGGAATGCGCGTACCCTCCCCCACGTGACAACAAAACTTATAATGTGTCATAGTTTTACCCAAATATCTAACGTACACAATTTTTATTGTTACAATTAAATAAAAAATTTCGAACGTCATACACTCATACCTATCGCCAGCGGCAAACTTAAAACGAGCGGGTAGTATACTTGTAAGCGCTCAGTCTCTTTGATAAAAGCCGCCTCTGAATTAGACGCTATAGTTGTCAACTAGCGACTTTCATCTCTAACTTCAAAGGATAAAGTCGATATTGTTTACAACGCTATTTTTAAATTTCTGTTTTTATTTTTGCTTTTTGTTTATCAAAGGTGCCGACTCGAGTATTTTCGAGAATATTTGAGATCGAGTCTAGGACTAGGTATAAAAGCGACGATCGCGCGTTGGCGTCGTCAGTTGATGATTAGCGTTCGGAGCGATAAGTTACTACCTACTTACAAGCTCGCTAGCGAGAAACTAGTGTTCATTGTTTTACTGCCTGCTGTATTCTGTTGTCTCAGTTTTATACATTTCTTCCCTGTAGGTTCTAAATTTAGTCTCTTATACGCAGTAACGATTGTGCATTATTTAAACCCCACTATCCTGACTTGTAACATTATAAATAAAGAAGAATGGAACGTTGGCTTAAAGGTGTTAAACGTGTTCCAACAATCATCTTCTAATGACGCTGAATGTTCAAAAGCAATGCGCGCGGAGAATTTAGCAATCACCGATCCAGAAGATGATGCCACGAGTGCCACGACGTCAAGCTCGACGGTTTCAAAGACGAAAAAAAGGAAGTATGATGAATCTTATATCAGTTTCGGATTTGTTGATTCCAACGGCTCACCTCTCTGCATGCTCTGTAGTAAACTGCTTCCTAATAGTTCCATGGCACCTGCTAAATTGCGTCGACATTTAGAAACCGTACACCCCGAGACTAAAGACAAGAATAAAGAATTTTTTGTTCGCAAAAAAGATCAGTTATTAGAAAGTCAAAAAAATATGATGCATGTAACACAAACTACCAACGAAAAGGCCACGGAGGCATCATACTTAGTTAGCTATCGCATTGCACAAGCAGGTGAAGCGCACACTATCGCTGAGAAATTAATAAAACCATGTGTATTAGACATAACAAAATGTATGCTTGATGAAAAATCTGCAAAGCATCTTTCTACTGTTCCGCTATCAAACGATACTGTTTCACGACGAATCCATGATCTGGCAAGCTACGTCAAACAAGAACTAGTTACACGTCTACAAAATACACGATTCGCTTTGCAAATGGACGAGTCGACTGATGTCGCTGGTTTGGCTATCCTGCTGGTTATTGTGAGATATCCATATAAAAGTTCTTTTGAAGAAGACATGCTTATGTGTTCATCGCTGCTTACAAACACTACCGGGGAAGAAATTTTTAATAAAATAAATATATTTTTTGAAGAACATAATCTCAGTTGGAACAATTGCATTGACATTTGTACAGATGGGGCCAAGGCGATGACAGGTAAAACAGCAGGAGCAGTGTCACGAATGAAAAATAAAGCGCCTAATTGTAGTTCCAGTCATTGTATTCTGCATAGACAAGCACTTGCGATGAAGCAAATGCCGTCTAATCTAAAATTAGTTATGGATGAAGCGGTAAAAATAATTAATTTTATCAAATCACGACCACTACAATCCCGATTGATCTCATTATTGTGTGAAGATTATGGCAGCAAACATAAAACACTGCTGCTCCATACAGAAGTGCGATGGCTGTCTCGGGGAAAAACTTTAACAAGGCTATTTGAACTTAGAGCCGAGTTACAAATGTTTCTTTCAGCAGATACTTCTTTTAATTTGAAGGACCGTTTGTATGATAAAACTTGGTTGTTCCGATTGTCTTTTATGGCGGATATCTTTCAAAAACTTAACGAATTAAATTTATCGTTGCAAGGTAAACAGACAACAGTGTTTCAGGCCTATAATAAAATAACTGCTTTTAAAAGAAAATTAGATTTTTGGATCATTTGCATTGGTAAGAAAGAAATAGAAAGTTTTACGTTACTCAGTGAGTTTGTTAGCGAAAACGACTCAGAAATGTTTGAAGATAATGTGTTTGAAGAATTGGTCCAATATCTCAGTTCGATGCGCGCATCTTTTGAAAAGTATTTTCCCGAAGAACACAATACAAAAATTAAAGTGAACTCCTGGATTCATAATCCTTTTTTACCCAACTTGGAAAAGCCTGAAAACATGTCAAATGAGATATATGAATCTCTTTTAGAAATGTCATCAGACACAAGTATGGAGTCATTGTTCAAAACGACGCCTCTTAATGATTTTTGGTGCAGAATCCAAGATGAATATGCAATGCTTGGCCAAATGGCTCTGGATATTCTTCTCCCGTTCCCAACTACATATTTGTGCGAAACAGGATTCTCTACCTACGCAGCCACGAAAACAAAATATCGCAATAGACTGGACGCCGAAGCTGATATGAGACTCCAACTTTCTTCCATCAAACCTGATATCAAGCAATTGATGAAAAATAAAAAACAGTTTCATACCTCCCACTAGTTAGATTTTTTCTTTTTTAATGTTTTCTATTATTGTCCTTACCAAGTGGTGAAGTAAATAATAATTAGTAACTGATACATTGTACTTTTATTATGCTGATTAATATAGAATACACTTATAAAAATAATTGTTTTATTGTAGGGTTCCATCAAGTATTTTGCTTCCCAAAAGGGTTCCGTCATTTAAAAAGTTTGAGAACCACTGAATTAGAGACATGTAAACTTTTCAATTTTGCTATCGCTTTTTCATGTAAATCTGATGGAAATATACAAAATCAGTTATACTCAGCAACATATTCATACTTTGTTAAATGTTCATTAGAAACTAAATAAATCAATGATCACGTTCATATAAGCAAGACAAACTTCGCTTTAAATCAGCCGATCGGCCGATGACCGTTGACGAGGCGCCTTTGTACCTACGTTACCACTGAAGCGTTTGCGCAATTTATACCTATTTATACTGTCGGAGCTTTATTGGCCTACATGTATCCTGTCTGTGCATGTCTACATAATATGTAACATTTAAGGCATAGACTCTTAGACACACATTTTTGAAATCACTATAACTTTTATGTTATACTAGCAACCCCCCGTCGCTTCGCTTCGGTTATAGATTATAGTCGTTTTACCCGCGTAGTACCCGTTTCCGTGGGAATACCGGGATAAAATATAGCCTAGTTTACGCCCTGATATTATAGCTTTCCATTGGTGAAAGAATTTTTGAAATCGGTCCAGCCGTTTTGAAGATTACCCGGAACAAACAGACAGACAGACAAAAATTTTTTAATTGCTATTTTAGGCATAGGTGTCGTTGCAAATAACCGTGTGAGCATGAAAAAAGCCTATTATTTTGACATTACAAACAGACACTCCAATTTTATTTATTGGTATAGATTGTTTTTTGTGTAATAAACCTTCTAAATATGATCTATGACCGTTAAACTACATCATACTCGAACAGTTGCCTCATAACCTGATACAACCTGTATATATAAGGACGTAAGGGAGTAAGAATACAATTCACCACCCTCCTCTCTTACACATGGGTGACGTAAAAGACTTAAGATATATGATAGGCAGATAACATCTATGCAAGGAAAAGAAATGTGGACCTAAATATTTTATTACCACGTCTGGCCAGCGCGGTATAGTAGGTTCCCTCCTATTGTGGAGGAAGCCCGAGTTCAACAATGTGACTTATATGGGCTAAGATGATGATCGTATCAAAATATGTGTAGCATAAAATACCCACATTTATACACAATATAACGTACAATATGTATGTGGGGAAGTCCAAAACTATAGATATAAATTACCATAGATAAAAATTTGACGTAGTTTCCGATTACGCAGATGACGAATATATGACGCTTATTCAACTTGCGTTATCAGGATTAATCAATACTTTATTTAAAACTCTACAATCCTTTTATAACTGCTTTATTTATCTATGAGTGAAAAGGTAGCGACATATGTTATACTAGCTTTTGTTCCCGACTTCGTCTGCGTGGTATAAATACTTTGGGTTAACGCTAACTTTAACCTAAGACATTGTTTACGTAGAAGGTGAAAATATTTTTCAATAATACGATTCTGTCACACATGATTTGTGCGAATATTTAACCGTTTACGCGGAAGCTCTCAAAAGGAAAATGTGATGATGTGCCTATACCCTTCCTCGATAAACGAGCTAATATAAATGGGCCAGTAGTTCCTGAGATTAGCGCGTTCAAACAAACAAACTCTTAAGCTTTATATATTAGTATAGATATAGATTTTTACGTTTTAATCATAGAGAAAAATTGTGATATTATACCATAGACTAGGTATTCAAGCTGTACGCCGCGATACTTAGAAGGGTCACCATGTGTTACTTGTTAGCTTGCCAGCACAAGCAGAATAAGTATAAATATTTTTGGGTTCTACACTACAATTAGGGTTGCCACCCGTACTTTATTATAAAGTATTGTACGTTATTTGGGGTAATTGTACTTTATACTTTATGTGAATAATAAAGTACGCGAAAATACTTTATTTCGCATGGGTTGATTTGTGACGGATTAATTTTAAAATTAAACTTAGTGTCGTTCAATCTCTTAAAAATATATTTATTTACTCTAAAATACAGGATGTCTCAGGTTATGGATAATATAGGGTTATGTCTTGTATATATAGGGTACACCGATGCTGTTTAGCAGTGATAATTATTTATTGAAGTTATCTAAATATAATTAAAAATATCTTTTAAAGTAAAACATGTAGCAAACCGTACTGTACTATATTTGGACGTAATATCCTTTATTTTTTCTCATTTTTTAAGCAATGGTACTTTATTCACGCAAATAAAAGGTGGCAACCCAAACTACAATTATCAAATATAGATTAACAGAGAACGATGGGTATATTTATTTAAAAAATTATAAAACAACCAAAATTAGAACCACTACTTTTGAGATGCAAGAATAAAATCATATGTTTTAAATAAATAGATTTAAAACTTTTTTTAATATTGAAATGGTCACTGTAATATGTTGTTAGGTTAGCTAATTACGTAATAACAGAAGGTTGTTTAAATAGCGACTGCATAAATTAAGTGACTTGGTATAACCTCACAACTTTTTCGGTAGAAGAACTAAGATGCGACTCGGTATTAATTATTTTTAGATGGCATTTCTTTTTCTAATAATTTCGAGGTCCTGCTGCAACTTATTACTTTAATCAAGAGACCTATCAAAAGAGAAAAAATCTTAGTAATTATTATAAACGCGAAAATTTATAGGTAAGTGAGTATGTTTGTTGCTCTTTCACGCAAACACTACTGAGTGGATTTTGATGATATTGCACAATAATATAGCTTATATATCAGAATAAGACATGGGCTATAATTTATGCCCATATACCCACGGGAAGAGGAACTATGCGGGTAAAACCGCATGGCGGTGCTAGTTATAAGTATAGTCTTTGAGAGTACTTATTTTACAGCCTTAGTTTCATCAGACCTTTTAATTTATAAGGGCTTGTGAACTTTAAAAGAATAGATGACACTGTCATCGATGTTAGTTATTTTTTTTTTCGAAACGTGATTTGCATACATACGTTATCGTAAATACATTCTGGTTTTTCCGCATTTTATTCATCACTACAGTTGCCTCAACTTATGAATTATACATGTATAAATAACGTACAATTTTGATAATGAGTCTGGGGAAAAACTTTTTGGAAAGTCCATCGACATGTCAGGTAGAATAAAACCGACGACGAAATGAATGTCACTTTCTCATATGCTTTAGAGAAAGTAACATTTATCAGCTATCTAAATACTGCTGTAAGAAATATATGTTTAATTTCAAACGCCGAGAATATTCTAATTATATTTATATAATCTAATTTTATTCCGCCCAGGAATTCAGAGTAGACAGTATATAAGCATAGGGCCCAATGGTTTGCATGTTTGCTCTATGCCTCTCTTTTTATTTTGGGGGTGGGCTACGGTCAGCGTACTCGCTGCCCAGCTCCGTTCGAGGTGACACAGGGACAGCGCGGCGCGCGGCCCCGTGACCCACCCGTGGCACGTCGCCTTCGTCGTTGGGTCGACCACTGGTGCAGGGTGACTTGTCGTCAGTGGTTGGCCCGATGGAACCCCTGAGGAGTGCCCTCTCGGCCTCTTAGCGGGTGATGGACTAACTCTCCGGTCAAGTCACCCGCGGCCTCGGTTAGGGCGGCATTGGACGCAGGTAATCGCGCCTGTGCCGTCTTACTCGTCCCGGCGGCGGTTCGCATCCTCGAGGAGACGTTTTCGCGCACGCGCTCCGCCACCTCCTTCCGCGAGACTACTGCCTCGCAGAAGGCTGTGACCGAGTCCCAGTTCCTGACACTGTCGAGCATCGTCAGGAGTCTACACCATGTAACGAAAGAATGAAGGCCTTTGAGATAGAATATATGCGGTTAGACAGACGCTTGGCTTTTGGGGATCCTGAATCTTATAATTATGTGCGCATTGGCGAGATAATTTATAGATTTTGCTTATAACTAAAGCAATTCATACCTGGTGACGCCATTTCTTCCATCTTATTTAAGGTCGACGTTATACGGCCTCTCTTTCATTACAACCTTACCAGACGTTATCTCCGTGATCACTGTCTATCGATTCATGTCCTGCTTTACGCAGTCCATCTATCTTTGCCTTGGTCTTCTCTTAATTATAAGGCCCTTAGAATTCCATTTAAACTTTCTTCACAAGGTCACTTTCATCCCGTCTCATCACATGTCCATGTCACGTCAAGCGTTCACTCCTCAACTTTTTTGTCACTGGCGTAACTTTCAAACTTTCTCTTAAATATTTAGTATGCCTCACTAATTCAGCAATATCAGAGTGTATATTGCCTCTGATACTCATAATAATCAAAAATAATTCCAATTATTTCATTTCTTATAGTCTGTAAGAGTTTGAGATGCTTTACATGTGGTTAATACAAGACTATCTGCTTCTTGGTATCTGACAACAAAAGAGCATAAAGCAAACCGCCCATGTTCTGTGAGAAACCTTCACAATATCATTGACGATATTGATTCACTATCCGTAAAAGACTTTATTTTATTGCAAACGGTGGAAAATGAGCAAACGGTATACCTGATGGTATATGCTGCCGCTCATAGACCTTTCCAAGGCTGTTGCCTACCGCGAAGAAAGTGAAGGGAGTGTGAATGCGTGCAATGAGGTTCAGTGAAACTAAAGGCAACACCAAAATCCATCACACGCAAACACTTTCAGAAAGTTGGGTTGCCGGCTCTCTCGCTCACCGAACGAAGCGCAGTAACAAATTGCTACTACTCGGACGTCGATTTTCTGCGAGAGCGTGGTACTTCCTCGGACGGACCGGCCCGCTGCTGTAGACAGGCAACTGTCAACATTGTGGTTCTACCACTAATAAACTAATAGACTTTTCAGGTCATGATTTACACAGGTACACATGAGGCAGACAACTTTATTCTATCATCATCATCATCATCTTACTCTTATCCCAATTACTTGGGGTCGACGCAATATGTTATCTGTTTTGATATATTGCAAAAAGTTTCGGCAATGACTTTTATGACCGGCCGCCTGCCTGACGTCAACCCTCCTTGGGAATGTAATCGTTGACCCAAATGGTACCAGATGGAGTTGTTCCGGGTCAATCTAGGGCTCTTAGTCGTCTTTTACGACACCCACAAGCAAAGCAAGGGTTGGTAGTATTCGAAGCCGCTACCACACAGCAACAGACAACTTTATTCTATCAATATCCTTAAATGCTACTCAAAAGTAATAAAAAAAAAATTAAAGTTAACTCACGTTAATTTCAGATGTTCCACGGCCTAATCAGTACGTGACAACACTAAGTCTACAGCATACAGCGTTCCTTCAAGGAGGCAGTTACAGTTTACAACCTCAATACCAGCAGAGACCAGCTCCAGTACAGGACCTAATAGGACAGTTCGAGGATGACGCTAAAGTTTTAACCTTTAATAATAATATTGATTCCAGTCCCTCTTGGAACAATCAAAACAATCGTGAGTTTGATATCCTTACTAATGTTATAAATGCAAAAGTAACTTTATTTATTAGTTTGTTATGCTTTTACACTTAAATAACCGAAACGATTTCAAAAATTCTTTCACCAATGGAAGGTTATAATATCAGGGAGTAACATAGTTTATTTTATCCCGGTATTCCCACGGGAACGCTAACTTAGCGAGTAGGGCGGCTGAAACCGAAGCGAAGCGAGTGCGGGTTGCTAGTAATGTATGTAGATAAAAGCTATGTTCTCTTTGTGCTGATGGGCTAACAATTAATGTTTACCAGCACGACTCACCAGCCCAGTATAATTGATCAATTTTCCTTCCATTGTGGAGGAGGCCCGAGCTTAAAAGTGGGGCTGAGATAATAATGCTGATGATGAAAGGCACCAGAAGAGTGAGCAGCATCTGTCTACTGAGAAACTTACAACATCCGAATGCGAGCCAAGTGTGGTGCTTATGACATTATCACCTCTTCTGAAGAGGCCTATATTCAGCAGTATATATTGATGAATAGTTAGATAGATATATATAGCTACTAGGATAATTAACTGATTGATATCAACGCATAGTCCAAATTACTGGGACTATGAAAGTTTAGTAATAATAAGTAATGCGAGTAAAGCTACAGCTAAATTCTGTTCAATCTATATCTATACCAATAAATAAAATTGGAGTGTCTGTTTGTAATGTCAAAATAATAGACTTTTTTCATGCTCACACGGTTATTTGCACAACACCTATGCAAAAAATAGCGATTAAAAAATTTTTGTCTGTCTGTCTGTCTGTTTGTTCCGGGTAATCTTTAAAACGGCTGAACCGATTTCAAAAATTCTTTCACCAATGGAAAGCTATAATATCAGGGCGTAAACTAGGCTATATTTTATCCCGGTATTCCCACGGGAACGGGAACTACGTGGGTAAAACGACTATAACCTATAACCGAAGCGAAGCGAGGGCGGGTTGCTAGTATACAATATATTTGTTCTCAAATACTAAAACTGAATAGATTCTAAGAGGTTAAACACTAATTGTAAGATCGAGTACAGGTAATGTAAATAACGGCTATAAATAAATCATTCAAATACCAAATTTAATAAGTTGTATTAATATACATTATAAAATTATTTAACAATACTCTAAGAAACTAATTAACAATACACTAAGAAATTAATTATGTATGAACTAAGAAATTAACTAATTATACACTAAGAAATTAATTAACTATATATTAAGATATTAATTAACCATACACTAAGAAATTAACTATCTATACACTAAAAAGTAATTAAATATACCTATACTAAGAAATTTAATAACTATATACTCAATTAACGATTTCTGGTATTTACGGGAGTATTACACATTGTAAATAAAACTATTTTTACGGATTTTATGAGGTATGTTTTTGGTTATTGATTGCCCGACATTTCGAACACTTTACAGCGTTCATAGTCATGAGCGGACTAAAATGTTTTACGTCCAACATGTGTCAAATACAAACGCGATAAAATCCTTAAAAATAGTAAACACTTAATTAGCTATACACTAAATAATTAACTATACAGCTAAAAATTAACAGTTCCATATATTCATGTAAATATCACATCTGCATAGTCATAATCATATCCTAATCGAAATAATTACAGAACGCATTACTTATTTATACATAGTGAATTCTTCAGTGCCACCGACGCCAGAGCCTCTACCAGTATATCAACATAGTAGACCAAACTACGAGCAGACTACAAGACCATCGGGGCCTTCAATACAAGTATACAACGATCAAGATTTATATGAGCAGTTTTACGATAGTCAACCAATAAAAAGGCCAGTGTACGATAGGAATCAAGACACGCCAATTCAACAACAGCCTCAACCGCCGGAGTATGAAAAACCCACTACGAGATCTTCTAGACCTGTCCAGGAGATCCAAAGACCTGCAACTACTCAGAGGCAAGTCTGCGCTAAGATTTGCGTAATATTAAAACTGGTATTATAGCAACACGATATAGTAAGTGGTCATGATATTGGACCATGGGATGGCTGTTTAACTGGGATTTTAGAACTATTACAGGCTATTTCGTCATCGTCGTCATTTCAGCTTATCACCGTCCACGGCTGGACGTAGGCCTCCCTCATGTTTCGCCACAAAGTGCGGTCCTGTGCTGCCTTGTTTTTTTTTAACGCTGTGGAAATCCATTTACGCACCGTCCCCTGCCAGTGATAGGCGTGGGGGGTGTGTGGGACTCGCCGGTCATTTGCAACCGGAATACCTACTAAAACCAACAGTGGTCCCTTCCGCGCTTTTACGGAGCGCCAGAGAAATCGTTTGTTGACATTCAATCCCCGCAAGGCAAGGCCCTACGCAAGGCCGTCTGGCCACGTCCTGTTGTCTTTCAAGGCGGTGGGAGGAGATGCGCATATCGGCGCCTCCCCCTCTCTGATCGCCGCCCTCGCGTTCCTGCTCCGCGGCCTCCATCCTAGAGATGACCTTCTCGCAGAAAGAGGCCATTGATGACAAGTACCTGTCACTGTCGAGCATCTTTGATGTGATGTTCAACAACGACAGATCTGTTCCTATCACCGCCGATAGGTCGTTGCGCTGAGGCCCCCAGGCGGGACATACCTCCAGAGTGTGACGCGCATCATAATTTGCCGCGGCACACTCCTGGCATCCAGGGGCCTCTTGACGTCTAATATGGTGCAGGTACTTACCGAAGAGCCCGTGTCCGGTAAGTACCTGCGTCATCCTGAAGGTTAAGTTGCCGTGCCTTCTTAGAAGCCAGCGGTGAAGGTGGGACGCAACCGCTTCAACGGTCCCCCGCCCTGCTACGGGAGACTTCAATTCCTCCCTCCACGGCTGGGTTACTGCCCTTTGGGCCGCTTCTCGTGCTCCGCCCAGATCAGGTCCTGTGCCACCTGCATCCAACGACGCCCAGCAACTTTCACCAGGTCCACCAGTCCACTTAGTTGGGGGCGTCCTACACTGCATCGTCCAATACGTGGCCACTCGAGAATCTTTCTTTCCCAGCGGTTGTCGGTTCGGCGAGCGATGTGGCCTGTCCATTGCCACTTCATCGTGCTAATTCTTCGTACTATGTCGGTTACATCCGTTCTTCTGCGGATTACCGTATTTCGGACTCTATCTCGCACTTTCGTACTCACTGGTAACACACCCTGGTCGTAGACCTGTGTTTTCAAACACTGACACAGGCTATTAGTCCTAGTTATAATAGCTGTGTAAATTTTTGACCTGAAAATCTATAACATTTGCTTTTTAATCTTAGGCTTTTATTACTGAATGTTAGCTGAGATTATAAGCTGAGGTATTCCGTGTGGAATCCGGTGACCTAGTGAAAGTTGCTGGGCGTCGTTGGATGCAGGCGGCACAGGACCGCACATTGTGGCATAACATGAGGGAGGCCTACGTCCAGCAGTGGACGGCAATAGGCTGAAATGATGATGATGATGATTCCGTATGGAGACGGCGTAAGAATACAATTCACCACTCCCTATGTTGCCTGTGGATGTCGTAAAAGACGACTAAGGGATATAATACGCATATAACATCTATCCAAGGGAAGGAAAACTCGAAAGAAAACCCTAATCCAACCTGTCTGACCAGGATGGTATAGTAGGTAAATTTTACTCCCAATGGGGAGGAGGCTTGAGCCCAGTAGTGGGACGTATATGACCTGTAATGAAGCTGGGTTGTTAGTAGTATTCTTATTCATACGTAACGGGGCGTCCCCCTATTGCGGCTCACA
This sequence comes from Lymantria dispar, assembly GCA_032191425.1. Lineage (NCBI taxonomy): Eukaryota > Metazoa > Arthropoda > Insecta > Lepidoptera > Erebidae > Lymantria > Lymantria dispar. The sequence continues at coordinate 7,439,766 of CM063460.1, read as the reverse complement.
GTTCGAAACGTCAAGGATTGCCTGTGATTTGCTACAGAAGATTTCCTAAAAAAATATCCGAAAATCAACTTTGCCAAAACCGACCAAATTTTAATGTGTGGAGGAGTATCTATGTATTGAAATATTCTTCAAATCTTTTTCAGGTCACCTTCAAATCAATTAAACAACGAATGTGGAATTGTCAGTGGCGGCAATGAAAAAATTCCGCTGGTACATAATGGGAATTCGTACATCAGAGGTGATATACCATGGCTGGTGGCCATCTATAAGAACAAAGGAGGCGCCCTAGGTTTTCTTTGCGGTGGTACTCTCGTCTCAAACAGACACATAGTTACCGGTGAGTTATAATTTATAAATTATATCTTAATTTAGATTCGATTCCGTATAGATGTCCATGGTATTAGCGTAGTCCATGAACAGCAGTTACCACTAACCATCGCGTGAGAGCTTGTTTGTCTACCATCAATAGGCAATTAAAAAATTGCTGACAATAAAATAAAAAAAATGATTTTATATACCATGTTTTTATAACAGACTAAAATGTATAAAACAATTTATATATTATTTTTAGTTGCAGAACCTCTTTTAATATATTTTAACCGACTTCAATAAACGAGGAGTACTCAATTCGTCTGTACTATTTTTTTTATGTTAGTTACCTCGAATTTCAACTGGGTGAAACGATTTTGTTATTTTCTTTTATTTGAAAGTTGGTGCTTCCCCTATGGTTCCATTTCAATTTGGTCCAATTGAAGCCGTCTTTTTGACAAAATTATTTTAATTTTGTCGCAAAGCAGCTTTTATATTAATGATATCTGATGTTTACGTGAATACACAGTGTAAATAAAACTACTTTACGAATTTTATCGCGTTTGTATTTGATTATTGATTGCCCGACGTTTCGAACACTTTGCAGCGTTCATTGTCCGTCGGGGACCAAAGCTTTTATATTGCATACTTAATGTTCTAATTCCAGCTGCCCACTGTATGAAGCTGCGCTCTGAGCTGACTGCGATTAGAAATGTTATTGTGAAGCTCGGAGTACACAATCTGAACGACTGGGGTGATGACATTACCGTTATAAGAAATGTGATCGCAGCTGATATACACGAGAAGTATAATAGTTCGTCACTTGAGAGTAAGTCTTTCTCTTTTCTCTATGTATACCGATACGCCAGGTCAACATAACATAGTTCTAAAGCTGTTTTGACGTACAGCCTTAGAATAATAACGTATAGAAGGATAGTATCGATACTTCCAACAATCAAAAATATGAAGCCAAAAATACTACATGCGCGCAGGCGATTACACACGTACACCACTATACAAATTATGAAATCATCATCATCATCTTGCTCTTATCCCAATTACTCTGGGTCGACGCAATATGTCATCTGTTTTGACATATTGCAAAAAGTTTCGGCAATGACTTTTATGACCGGCCGCCTGCCTGACGTCAACCCTCCTTGGGAATGTAATCGTTGACCCAAATGGTACCAGATGGAGTTGGTCCGGGTCAATCTAGAGCTCTTAGTCGTCTTTTACGACACCCACGAGCAAAGCAAGGGTTGGTAGTATTCGAAGCCGCTACCACACAGCAGATATACAAATTATGAAATAATTTTTTTTTATTAACATAAATCGTCAAAATACTTTTAAAAGTAATGTTAAAAACTTTTTCATGTTTTTCAAATGTGTTGTGACATTTGTATGCACAAACCGTCATAATTATCTATTTATTTTTTAAGAGTTGCGTACGTACGTGCAGTACCTTGTACATTACGGAACGGTTCCGGCATAAGCTCCATTAGGCTCCAATTTAAATGCTTCATTTTACTTATTTTTTAGAGTTGCGTACGTACGTACAGTACAGTGACCTTGTACATTATGGAACGGTCCAGCATAAACTTAATTATGCTCTAACTTAAATTCTTCATTTTTTGTGCGCCGACTTACCTTGTATACGTTATTATTCTAAATGCTTTTCTAGTCCTGATTAAAAAAAAATCTTTGTTACAATCCAATTATTAAATCTGAAAAGAAGATTAGGTATTTTTAGATTTATATCTTCTGCATATACATTCTAACTGCTTTACTAATTAAGGGTACATACCTATAGTATGAAAACCATTTTTTGAAGTTGCATTTTTTTTGGCGCGTTAGGGAAAATAATCAGAGTATTTTTTTACGAGACGCCGACACATCGTCACAAATGTCAACTAGATAATTCCTTACTAAGATTATAAATGCGAAAGTAAGTTTGTTTGTTAAGCTTTCACGCTTAAAACACCGAACCAATTTCAAAAATTCTTTCATCAATGGAAAGTTATATGTATAATATTAGGGAGTAACATAGGCTATATTTTATACCGGTATTTTCACGGGAACGGAAAGTACGCGGGTAAGGCGACTGAAACCGAAACGAAACGAGGGCGGGTTGCTAGTATAGTATAACTTTCAATGTATTAAATACCTTTTTTCTATTATTAGTGTTGTTTTTTCTACAAACGTAGGATAACGCAAATGATAAAATTATTAAAAAGATTTTCAGAAAGTCTTATCTTGTTACGTCAAAGAAGTAATAACTTCTTACGTGCCTACATACACACACTTATTTTTACAAGCTGTTTATTCCTTCCTTTGGGGACCAATGGTACTATAAACTAAGAAAATCAGTGGTCGCGGTGAAAATTCAAAAAAGCGCTCGTTGTGCGAATTGAGCGTGATGATCAAAATATTAAGCTCATCTACATAACGAAAATAGAACACCGGCCATGCCCTTGTGACCAATGCTGATACCCTTTCCATCCCCTAGATAGTTGGGGAGTGAGTAAACAATAATCTATCCTAAAATAAAGTGTGCTAAGTAAATAATAAATACAAATATTTTTTATTGCATTTTATTAAGAATATCTGGTTGACCGAGCTTCGCTCGGAGTATTTTTTTTGTATTTTTATCAAATTTATTTAGATATATATTAATAAAAATAAAAATTAAATAATGAAAAAAATATCAAAAACTATAAAAAGAGAATAATAATAACACCGAGATTCGATCCGACGCTGTTTGAATGCCACAACAAAACAAAAATAAGACTGGACAACTTCTCAACTGAGCTATCGTAACTCATGACGTTGACAACAAAATTTGAATTCATATTCTTTTAAAATTTAATGTCACTGTATTGTTTTGCTAAAAACACTGACAAAACAACATTTTCTATAAATAAAACCTAGCTAGATCGATTTTTTGGATCCGAAACCTCTAGTATGCCAAGTTTCATCAAAATCGTTGGAGCAGTTTCCGAGATCCTGAATATATATATACAAGACTTGCTCGTTTAAAGATATAAGATAGATATACATCACTCCATCTTACCCATGGATGTCGTAAAAGACTACAAAGGGATATATTATGCATATAACATCTGACATGGAAATCAGGATAATGTTTATAATCTTAGAATAATAACGTATAGAAGGTAAGTTCACGCTCAAAAAGTGAGGCATTCCAATTGGAGCCTAATGGAGCTTACGCCGGAACCGTTCCGTAATGTACAAGTCATTGTACTGCACGTACGTACGCAACTCTTAAAAAATAAATTGATAATTATGACGGTTTGTGCAGTCAAATGGTGTCACAACACATTTGAAAAACCTAAAAAGGTTTTTAACATTACTTTTAAAAGTATTTCGACGAATTATGTTAATAAAAACAAAATTTGATTTCATAATTTGTATAGTGGTGTGCGTGTGTACGCGTGTAATCGTCTGCGCGCCATTAGTATTTTAGATTCAAATTTTGAAAGTTCGAAGTATTGACACTATCCTTCTATACGTTATTATTCTAAGGTTTATAATATTCTTTAGTACAGGCGCCCCTGCTCTATATTTCACATCAAAAGGATAACTCACTGTTCGGGGCTATACTTGCAGTAGTAGGAAAATGTTTACAGTTGTTTGTTACGCTTTCACGCTTAAACCACCGAACCGATTTTAAAAATTATTTCACCAATGGAAAGCTATGATATCAGGGAGTAACATAGGCTATATTTATCCCGGTATTCCCACGGGAACGGGAACTACGCGGGCAAGGCGACTAAAACCGAAGCGAAGCGAGGGCGGGTTGCTAGTATTATTATAAATAAAAAATATAGCATGCGTTTTAAATAAAATTTAGAATTGTTTGCACTATTAAGGGCCATAGATTATTAAAAAAACATCGATGTTTCGATACATCTATGTTTTTAGGGCGATGTTTTTTGTACATCGATGTATCGATATATCGGTGTTCCTCCTGCTTTCGATATTTGCATCCCTACGTTAGATCAATTAATATAATTAACTAAACTAGTTGTCGTCGTGTGGTCGAAATTCGGCCATAATTCATTTAAATAAATTTTTCTGCTACACAATTTTCTTTAATTTTGTTTATGTATAATTGTAAATTGAGCAAGCTGTATTTCACTAATAACTAATATACTTCTTATTATTTAATGGCAATGAGCTACAATAATATGAGCTATTGGTGCTAGTGTCGAGTTATTACATTGCTTATTCACGTCTTTAGTCTTAGTCTTTCAGTCAGTCGTTACCATGATTTGGTGCTGATATCCAAGTCATGCCTTCTCTGGGAATTTTGCCAGAATGTCAAAATGCACGCAATTTACTATTATATCATATTCACTATATTTCAGAATTTTATCTGCATTATATTACATAAAATATCAGCAAAATTATTCAATATAACACTTCAAAACACTAAAATAATGAAAAAAATATAAAAGCGCAACATGACATTTTGACATTCGCGTCAAAAGTCCTAACTAATATATAAGCACAAATCTCTATTAGACATTGTCATCATAATTATGATTGTTTGATTTTTTTTTGTTTGGATCGCCCTTACGGGCAGGCTAAAGTTTTTTCGACCATACTGCCTTGTCTTACGTAGCTTATTTCTTTACATATTATTTACTTCTTCATATTGTATAACTTATTAACAGTCATTGTCTGTCAGTAAGTCAAGTCGTTATCATTAATTAGGCGCTGAGAACCTAATTAGATGATTTCTCTGGGAATTTCGGTTGAATATGAAAATACACGTAAACCACTTTTATATCACATTCATCACACTTCAGCACCTTAATTATATTATATTACATAAAACATCAGCAAAATTATACAATATAACACTATAAAACACTAAAAAAAATAATATAATACAAGAGCTTAACATGACATTTCCATATTCGCGCCGAAACTCCTATGATTGTTTGACATTCAGTTCGACCAAAGATTTTAACCGTAAACAAAAGTGTATAAGCGTTGCTACGCAACACACTCACACAAACGTGTGAGTGTGTTGTGTAGCAATTGCGTTGTAGTGTGCGTAATGCCTTTTTTAATGAATTTAATGCATTTCTAATCCATTATTGTATGAAATTTCAGTTTTATGCACTTCTCCTCATTATATACTTCAGCTGTGCCAAATTTCATACTTGTCCATCCACGTAATTTTCGTAAAAAGGGGAACAAAGTTTTTGCTTCACGTTTTTATATATAGATAACTCTTCCGTGTGGTGACGAGTAAGAATACAATTACCACCTATCTTACCCGAGGGTGATCGTACGAGACGACTAAGGGATGTAAAACGCATATAACATCTATTCGAGAGAAGGAAAACTCGACATAAAACCCTATACCAACACATCTGACCAGCGTGGTATAGTAGGTCAATTATCCCTCCATTATGGAGGAGGCCTGAGCCCAACAATGGGACGTATTGGGCTGAGATGATGATGATGATGATGATGATGATGATGATGAAATAACTCTTACAAAATACATTATTTGTCCTTTTTAGACGATATCATGGTGTTGACATTAAGCAAGACAGTTGAATTCAATACGTATATCAGGCCGGCTTGTTTATGGAGCGGCAATACTGATCTTTCGCAGATCGTTGGAGCTTCGGGCGTTGTAAGTATATCTTTATGATTTCTGATGTTTACGCGAGTTTTATACATTGTAAATGAAACTATTTTACGAATTTTATCGCGTTTGTATGTGATTTTCGATTACCCGATGTTTATAGTAGGGATGATCGATGAACATCGATGTTCGATTGTCCGAAGTTTACAGTAGGGATGATCGATGAACATCGATGTTCGTTGATCACCGTTGTTGAAAGCAAAAACATCGATGTTTTAACATCGATGTTGCTATAGGCAAAACATCGTAACATCGATGTTAACGGAATTCATCATCGATGTTAAAAACATCGATGATGAACACCGATGATTACGACGAGTTCACGACGCTGCACTGCCCAGGCGGCACAAACCTCGAGCATATGCTGCGCCGTGTTCTCATCGCAATCGCAGTGGTGGCAGGACGGTGTGCTCTCCCTCCTAGCGACCGTGTACAGGTATTTGCCGAAGCATCCATGCCCCGTAAAGACCTGCACCAGTGGGAAGGAAAGCACCCCGTGCCGCCGTTTTAGCCACTGCATCAGCACCGGCCGGAAGGCCTCCACGGTCCAGACACCGTATCGAGGCTTCTCCAGCCGGACTGACCAACGGGCAATGACGTCTCGGCGGGCGTCGACATGCCAGGCGGTGAGCTCCCTCAAAGAGACCACACCGCCCTTCGCTCGCACCCCCGACACCCGCCGACACAAATCGGCGAGCATTGTCGCCTTCAGGTCCCACGGGGGAGTCCCGGCCAACAGGCAAGCCGCCTCCGTCACCACCGTGCGGTACCCGCGAGTAGCCCTGATCGCCATGGCTCTCTGTGGACGCCACAGAGTAGCCCTGAGTCAGGCGGTCAGGGACCTCGCCCACGCCGGTGCGCCGTACAGGGCCATCGACCGGATGACCCCCGCGTACAGCCGTCGACATTCCGCGCTCGGTTCGGCCACATTCGGCATAAGCCATGATAGGGCGGACGTCACGCCGACGAGCCGCGGAACGAGCCTGCGGAAATGCTCCCGAAACCACCAATGCCCGTCGAGCACCAGGCCCAAATACTTCATATGCGGTGGTGATCTCCACCGAATGGACGGTGATCGAGACGCCGATGGGAGGTCCCATGCGGGGCCATGGAACAAGAGGGCCTCCGTCTTGTCCAAGGCGTGCGCGGAGCTTACTCAATGCCACGCTATAGGGGCGACCTCAGGGGTCACGGTCGAGACAGTCCAGCATCTCCTGCCGACTGACGTCTTTGGCGGTACGGACAGCCAGCCTGAAGGCCGACCGCGCATTGCGGTAGCCCTCATAAAGCCGGCCCTCTCGCTCCTCGTCACGATGGCGCCGCCGGCTGCGGGTGTAGGCCCTCTGGGCGCGTATACACGCGGCCCGAAGATCCGCCAGCTCCCGGGACCACCAGTAGATAGCCCTCCTCGGGGGCAGACACCGTACACGGGGCATGGTCGCATCGCAGATCTGCGTCAACGCACTGCGGATGCGGCCAGCCTCGGCGTCCACCTTGTTCAACTGGTTGGCAGAGGACAGCCACGAACGATGGCTGCCTCCGCCAGCAGGTCCCGGTCCGAACGAGCCACAGCCCATTGCGGGAACGTGAGACGTCCGTCCACCCTGTGACCCCTGCCGGGCGTCGGGATTGTCGGTGAGACCTCCATCCGGTATACCGGTGGTCCGATAAGGTCTCAACCTCCTCCGCGATGCACCAGCTCCTCACGCGTGCGGCGACCTCAGGGCTAGCGAACGAAAGGTCCACCATCGACCCGCCCTGTTGTCGCACGCACGTATGCACCGAGGCCCTGCTCAGCAAGCAGAGGCCCAGTGCTGCCGCCCACTCCTCGACCGCCCGTCCTCGTTCGTCCGTCTCGGAGGACCCCTACGCCATGGACTTGGCGTTGAAGTCCCCCCGTACGAACACCTTGCGCGGTGCCAGTCGCCGTAAAACTAGCTGATCTGGCGATCTTCGTACCGCCTTTTTTCCTAATTATTTTATTTTAGTATTTATCAGTTTGGTTTTAGTATTATCCGTGCGGTGACGGAGTAAGAGTACAATTCACCACCCGTGTGTGTCTTAAAAGATGACTAAGGGATATAATATGCATATATTATCTATGCAAGATAAAGAAAACTCGGCACAAAACCCTATACCAACACGTCTCACCAGCGTGGTATAGTAGATCGATTGCCCGCCCATAGTGGAGGAGGCCCGAGCCCAACAGTGAGACATGTATGGGTTGAGACGATGACAAATGGCGTAAAGTTGCCGAAGCTGGGGCGGTCTCAAACGTATCAATTGGAATTATTGATAATCCAACTGAATTGAATTTACGGAAAGTGTCATATTTCCTTAGTCCGCAACTTTACACTATTTGTGGGAGGCTGATAAATCATCATCATCATCTCAGCCCATACACGTCCAACTGTTGGGCTCGCACCTCCTACACTATGGGAGGGAAATCGACCTACTATACCATGCTGGTCAGACGTGTTAATATAGGTTTTTTTTTCGAGTTTTTCTTCTCTTGCATAGATATTATATGCATATTATATCCCTTAGTCGTCTTTTACGACATCCCCGTTTGTTGAATTGTATTCTAGCTATTTAATATACCGCCTTTTTTATCGATTCCAATACCTTTTTTAATCTAGATCTATATGTAATTAGGTATGCCAAAAATGCCGAACCGATGCGACGGGACGAACATCAAATGTTTGACAGATAAGAACAGTTTGTATGGGAAAATAAAATTGTTATTTTTAGTATTTCACTCGCAATTTTTCATATTTTCTCACCGTTTAAACCTTTCCTGGACTTCCACAAATAATTCAAAACCAAAATTAGCCAAATCGGTCCAGCCGTTCTCGAGTTTTAGCGAGACTAACGAACAAGAATTAATTTTTATATACATATATAGATATATCTTTACGTATATAATTCTTATGTTTGATGGCTGGATCGATTTTGATGATTTTTTTTTGTGTATTTAGGTGGATTCAAGAGTGGTTTAGATTTGGTCATTTACTCTCATATTGTGTATGAGGCTCTAGTCCAGCAATTGGTCATGTGTAAACTGATACGTTGATGACAAAGAACCATGTTTATTTTTTAAATTTTTGTCTTCTTTAGGTTGCAGGTTGGGGTGATCAAGGTTTTAACAATGGCGTTCCTGGTGAGCCTCAAATGGTGCGTCTACCTATTGTCAGTACTGCCATGTGTCGAGCCAGCAAGGCAGACTTCCATACAATTACTTATTCTTCCACATTTTGTGCAGGTATGTAAATAGTGTTTAGCAATAATTATATTATCCGTAGGATTACAATTCACCACTCTCTATCTTGCCCGTGGATGTCATAAAAGACGACTAAGGGATATAATACGCATATAACATCTAGGCAAGAGAAGGAAAACTCGAAATAAAACCTTATACCAACCTGTCTGACCAGCATGGCATAATAATGTCAATTTCCCTCCTATTGTGGAGGAGGCTCACTGATGACAAGTAACCCTGCTCCGGTGGTCGGCCCAACGACGAAGGCGACGTGGTGTTCGGGTGGGTTGCGGGTGTTGCGTGCTATACGCCCCTCTGTCGCCTCGGACGGAGTGGTGCGTGGAGAGCGCCGACCGCAGCCCACCCCAAAAAACAAAAAAAAAATGGGTTTTATTTCGAATTTTCCATCTCTTCAATAGATATTATCTGCATATTACTCGTTTAATCATCTTTTACGATATGGGGAATTCTAGTGTTACTCCCTTACCATAAGGACACTAACCAATTAAACTATACAACTAATTTTACGAAGCTGGTTCGTTAATCCACTCAGCAACCTGTAGGACCAATAAGACACAAGGCCGTTATTACGAACAGTTCCTAACTTCCTTCTTGCTGATAACAATTCTGGTTTAGGGGACGTGTATGCGCTAAAATGATGAATAATTATATTCCTTTATTAATTTCGATTCATAAGTATACGATCACTTTTTACTTTTAAAAGAAATCTTGTTTACAAATGAAAATATATTCAAACCTTTATCGAAATACCACTCCAATCGTCCTACCTATATTTGGTCTAGCATGGACTGACGTTTAACATTTTTCACTAGCATTAATCTTATATCTTTAAACGAGCAATTCTTGTATATATATATATATATATATATTCAGGATCTCGGAAACGGCTCCAACAATTTTGTTGAAACTTGAAATACTAGAGGATTCGGGTCCAAAAAATCGATCTAGCTAGGTTTTATTTATAGAAAATGTTGTTTTGTCCGTGTTTTTAGCAAAATAAACAATGACATTAAATTTTAAAAGAATATGAATTCAAATTTCGATGGCAACGTCATGAGTTACGATAGCTCAGATGGAAAGGTTTTAATTTTGGTATTTTTTCAATCAAACAGCGTCGGTTTGAATCTCGGTGTTATTATTATTCTCTTTTTGTAATTTTTTATATATTTTTCATTTTTTATTTTTTAGTAATATATATGTATATCTAAATAAATTCGATAAAAATATGCCCAGCGAAACTCGGTCAACCAGATATTGGTCTTTATCTAAGACGTTATTTTCCGTTTGGTTACGGCCTAAGAATACCCCCTCTCCTCCTTACCCCTATCTTACCCGTGGGTATCGTAAAAGACGACTAAGGGATTATAATACGCAGATAACATCTATATAAGATATTCGATATAAAACCCTATTCCAAGACGTCTAACGAGCGTGGAATAGTAGATCAATTTCCTTCCCAATGTAGAGTCGGTCGGTGCCCAACAATGGGACTTTATAGGTTGAGACAGTGGCGGCCTTAGGGGGTGGCGAACAGGGCAATCGCCCGGGGCCTCGCGCTTACAGGGGCCTCGCGCTTACAGCGGCCTCACGCATCAACCCAAGCAAATTTAAAAAAATATAGATTTTAAATTACATTTTTACTTATTAATTATATTTTTCACTTTGTTTTCAATATTATAAAACTTAAATTTTATTTATTTGTACAACTTTAGTATTTTTCATCAAACATGACAAATCCCTAAACCAAACAACCAGACCTACTTTCGTATCTCATACTTTTCACGAAGGACAAAGGGCCTCGCAAAGACCTGCCGCCCGGGGCCTTGCAAAGACCTGCCGCCCGGAGCCTCGCAATGGGTAAGGCCGCCGCTGGGTTGAGATGATGGGAGACATGCGCCATCTATTCTTCACATATTGTAAACCGGTCCAATACTCTAAATCCTCAGTCTGAATTACATTTAATGATTACATTAACTTATTACCTCAAGTTCTGCGTGTCGTATTAATTTATGACTTATAAACAAGTATTTACATATTTTTTAATTGTGAACGGTACGAGCCTGATGGTAAGTGTCGCTGCCGCTCATGGACCTTTGCTAGGCCGCTCTCTACCGTGAAGAAAGTGAAGGGAATGTGAATGCGTGCATTGAGGTTCGTTGATGCTAAAGGCATCACCAAAACCTACCACAAGCAAACACCATCAGAAAATTGGGCTTCCGGCTCTCTCGTTCACCGAATAACAGATTGCTACTACTGAAACGTCGATTTTCTGCGAGATTGTGGTACTACCCCGGATGGATCAGCCCGTGGCTGTAGATAGACAACTATTAACCGTGTAGTCCTCCCACTACATAAATAACTTTGCAGAATACAATTCACGACACCCTCTTTTTGTCCGTGGATTCCGTAAAAGACGACTAAGGGATATAATAATTGTGTGCCTATATAACATCTATGCAAGAGAACGAAAACTCGAAATGAAACCCTATACGAACCCGCCTGACCAGCGTGGTATAGAAGGTCAATTTCCCTCTCAATGTGGAACAGGCTCAAGCCCAGGAGTGAGACGTATATGATGACTATGAAAATATACCATTTTTCGCAATGTTTTATATTAAATATTCCTTCTATTTACAGGCGACCGTAACGGAGCAGGTCCTTGCAGAGGTGATTCTGGTGGAGGCCTATATTTATTAGAAAACGGCAAATGGAGACTTAGAGGTGTAGTTTCTGTAGCATTACCACGAAGTAATGCCGAGTCAATATGCGATTTAAATGAATACATAATATTTACAGATGCAGCACAATATTTAATGTGGATTAGACAGATTTTATTACAGGAATATTTTGATTAATTATATGTTTTAAGACTGGTACTCGCTTGTTATTATTTATTATTAAATAGCTTAGATAGGTACATATGCATTTTTTTCTCTTATACCCATAACTGTAAAAGTTGACGGGATATTCTGATAGATGGCGTTAACTAAAAGTTAGGTTATTAGATACTTCAAAGGACTTTTGGCGGGAATGTGGCAGAGTCATTTGGGGTTATGTTTTAACGTGTTATATTAAATATTTTTGAAGGCATTTTATGTAATATAAAGCAGCAGAACTGTTGGAGTGTAGTGATCATGATTTAAAACTGCTTTCCATACCTTTTTGTTTCCACCAAAATTCTCAGAAGACAACGTTAACAATGGACACTGTTGAAGGCGACAATTTGACTTACTGACAGACAATTACTACTATGAAGAAACTGATAATTTGTTAAGAAATTTATAACTAGTGTGGTGACGGAGTGAGATTCCGTGTGGTGATGGAGTAAGAATACAATTCACCACACCCTCTCTTACCCGTGGGAGTCGTAAGAGACGACTAAGGGATCATAATACGCATACAACATCTATGCAAGAGAAGGAAAACTCGAAACAAAACCCTATGCCAACATGTCTGACCAGCGTGTTATAGTAGGTCAATTTCCCTCCCATAGTGGAGGAGGCCCAAGCCCAATAGTGGAATGTATATGGGCTGAGATGATGATGATTATAACTCGACACTGGCAAAAATGACTAGAATTAGTACTTGATTGTGAAAACAAAAAAAAAAGAAAATACACTTCAAAGTAAGGGAGAGACCTCAGAATAATAACGTATAGAAGGATAGTGTCCATACTTCGAACGTTCGAAACATGAATCTAAAAATACTACATTCGCGCAGACGATTACATACGTACACACGCACACCACTATAAAAATTATGAAATCAAATTTTGTTTTTATTAACATAAACCGTCGAAATACTTTTAAAAGTAATGTTGAAAACCATTTTAAGTATTTCAAATATGTTATGACACCATTTGAATGCACAAATCGTCATAATTACTTATTTATTTTTTAAAGGTGCGTACGTACTTGCAGCATAGTGACCTTGTACATTACGGAACGGTTCCGGCGTAAGCTCCATTAGGCTCCAATTGAAATGCTTCACTTTTTGTGCGCGAACTTACCTTCTATACGTTATTATTCTAAGGGAGAGACAATTATCTCTATGAGATGTAGATATTGACATTGTATCAACAATGTAGATCAGAATTTATTATTTAACACTGCTCCTATTTCTGAAGTGCATAAATAAGTGCAGCAAATGATTTGATAGTGAATTACATCCCACGGGCTGACTACGTACAACAAGGAACATTGGGTCGGCCCAATGACCACAGCCCGCCCATAAAATAATAAAAATAGTGAATCGCGTGTATTTTCATGTTCTGTAAAATTTCCAAAGAACTCATTGATTTGATTGACAGCACCCGACGAATAGACTAATATGACTATTCATATGAAGGGGGTTTTGGCGGAAATCTGGAAGTGTCATGTGGTGTTCTTGTATTATATTCAAGTGTTTTAACGTGTTATAATATTAAATAATCTTGATGGCATTTTATGTAATATATAGCGGCAGAACTGGTGTAGTGAATATGGTATAAAACTGCTATACATACCTTTTTCTTTCCAACAAAATTCTCAGAAGATACCCTTAACAGTGGCCATTACACTGTTGAGGGCGACACTTTGACTTACTGACAGACCATTACTGACATGAAGAAACTGATAATTTGAAAATATAATTATAACTCCAAATTATAAGCCAAGACAAAAAAAGAAGAAGACTATTAATATAAAGGCGTATTAAGTCTAATATTATAACTTGACACTGGCATCAATAGCTCATATTATTGTAGCTTATTGCCGAAACAAAACAAATACAAGAAGAATATAATGACAGATTTTTGGACTTTTGACGCTACTGTCAAAATGTCATGTAGCGCTTTTAAATTTTATTCATTATTTTAGAATTTTACAGTGTTATAAGATTTGTTTGTTTGTTTGTATTGAATAGGATATGAAACTACTGGATCGATTTCAAAAATTCTTTCACCAATGGAAAACCAAAAGTAATATTAGGAAGTAACATAGGCTATATTTTAACCCCGGTTATTATTTCCCACGGAAACAGGAACTACGCGGGTGAGGCGACTGAAACCAAAGCGAAGTGACGGCGGATTGCTAGTATTGAATAATTTTTGTTGATATTTTATGTAATATAATGCAGATAAAATGTTTAAATGTAGTGAATATGATATACTAGCGAATTGCATGCATTTTCACATTCTGCCAAAACTCCCAAAGGAAGTCGATTTGGTTGTCAGCGCCAAATCAATGGTAATGACTGACAAAATACGAAGACTAAAGACGTGAATAATTTATATTAGGTCTTTACCTATGAAATTGCCGTTATGTATGAAAAAAATTAAACGATTTTTTTCATATATTTTTTATTTGTATTAATCAAAGTAATCACCCATGCAATCAATGCATCTTTGCCAACGCAGCGACAGTTTATTCATGCCCTTCTTAAAGAAATCAGCTGGACGGGAGGCAACAAATTCTTCAAAGGCATTTTGTACTGCCTCTCGGGTATTGAATTTCTTTCCCGCCAAAAAGTTATCCAAATTCTGGAAAAAGAAGTAGTCTGTAGGCGCAAGGTCTGGTGAGTATGGCGGATGACGGAGGGCTTCAAACCCCAGTTCTTGCAACTTGGAGACCGTCTGCTGTGCAGTATGAGGTCGCGCATTGTCGTGCAGGAGCAACGGAGACGAGCGATTGACCAATGCTGGTTGGAGATGTGCCAGCTTCTCCATCACTGTGTTCAGTTCTTCACAGTACACATCTGCAGTAATACTCACCCCGTTTGGTAAGAAGCTGTGATGAATCACACCGGCGCTAGACCACCAAACAGTGACCATCACTTTTCTAGGGGTAAGTTTTCGTTTAGGGCATTGTTTAGGTGCTGAAACAGGATCCAACCAACTTGCTGAGCGCTTGCGGTTATCAAACAGAATCCATTTTTCATTGCAAGTAACAATGCGTTTCAAAATTCCTTCATTTGTGTGTCTGTTGAGCAATGCAAGGCATGTCTCGACGCGTACTTCGCGCTGGCGATCATTGAGTTCGTGGGGCACCCATTTGTCAAGCTTTCTTACCTTGCCAATTTGACGCAAATGGACCAATATTGTTTTGACGCTAACGTCGAAAGCTGCTGCTAATTCAGCCGTAGATTGTGTATCATCGGCTTCCACAATCGCCTTTAATTCGTCATTGTTGACCAAAGTCTTCGGACGACCGCGAGGTTCATTTTTCAGGTCGAAATTTCCAGAACGGAAGCGAGCAAATAAATAACAGGCGGTGCGTTGGTTTGTAGTGTTAGCTCCGTAAACGTCGTTGACGTTGCGTGCCGCTTGTGCCGCGTTGCTGCCACGACGATACTCATATTCCATAATTACTCGAATTTTTAACGTATCCATGATGACGAAAAAGATTGAAATGCGATGAAAACGTAACACTAATCAATAAACAAATGACTACTTTTGGAAAATGAATTCGAAGTTTTAAAATAAAATTAATTTGAAATTAGAATTCTTAATCAAACAAAAATTATCTATTTTGATTTGAAATGGCCAGTACTGTAGAACGACAATTACATAGGTTATTATAACTCTACATTGACACCAATAGCTCATATTATTGTAGCCATTAAACAGGAGGAAGAAGAATGATACATTTGACGCTTAACGTCCTAAATATCCTATAATTTAGTGATCTCAGGTTCTGTGGTTCTCCCGTGACCATTAATTGCCAATAATCTTGGCCTCTATCTTGCGTAGGTGTCGAGAAGACGACTGATAGATATAATATGCATTTAACGACGATATAAGAGAAGATAAACTCGAAATAAAATCCTACACAAATCCGTCTGACCAAGTGGTATTGTAGGTGAATTTTCCTCCTGTTTAGAGGAGGCTAGAGCCTAGCTGGGATGATGATGATCATGTTTTTAAAACAGTGACTTGTAGAACTATAAGTATGCTAAAAATAAAACAAAATATAGAATACAATAAAATAAAATACATATATATCTAACAAATTAAAACATATATGTATATAATTTTATTTAAATACATAATTTTTGTTGCTGCTGCTTACTGACTACTACCTACAGCGGTAGTTTTTTTATTTAGAAAAAATATCGTAGTTTAACAAAATAAATTTGGTACCTAAAATTAAAAATCACAATTTCTTCTACGCCTAAAGATAAAATTTATAATAATATAAAAATACTAGATGCTTTACTAGCATAGGTTACTTCTTTTTTGTATGAATTGTTCAACTTCTAATTTAATTAACTAGTTTTTGTATTAAAGCCTTACACTAAGGAATAAAACTTTGCATGGCGAGAAACCCTACAAAATTACAAAAATAAAAAACATAAAAATTAGAACTATTAATGGTTTTAGAAAATAATATATATAGGAATCGCATTCACTATACTCGGCATTAAATATTTTTACTTTTACCAGCGCCACGTGCCGACCGCGCATTGATATCTATCTATTTATAATTATATTATAAATAAATGATTCTTTGATGAACTGAAGTATTAAAAACTTTAACTAACTAATGTAACATTATCACATTCGTATGATGCTACAGATAACCATCAAAAATAATACTGAAAATTCAATTCAGCTTGAACTATACTTAATTTCATAATTTGTGTTCATTGATGTAACAAAAAAACCCGGGGTTTTGTTACATCAATGTCTGTGTTCAACCTTTTTCAAAAAGTCCACAGATAATCTATAAATATTTGTTCTTTTCTATTCTCTGTGAACAGTTAACACCATCTGTTGTAGTTTGGCCCGGGCCACCTTCCCCGTGGATGTTAATGGTAGCTCATCCATGAATACCACACCACCACGCAATTTTTGCGAGTCTGAGAGCGTGTCTGTAACGTAGAAAGGCTAGTATTAGATTAATGTATAATATAATAACCCCTTCCGTGTGACGAAGAAATAAGAATACAATTCACCAACCGCCGCTCATGGGGCCACGCTCCGCCCTTTCGTCACCCCGGATGGAGCGGCCCATGGAGCATATACAAAGAGGAGACGGCCTCAGCAACTGTGCACCGTGACTCAACTAGGTCCTGACGACATCACGTCAACGTCAGGTAGTGGGCGTGGCCTATTAGTCTGCTGTCGACTCTGCCCGTGTTCGTACTGTGGACACAGTTATATTTTTGGTGTATTTTTGCTTTATTACGCAGAAAATCACTAAGTTTTGTGTTTTATCATGTAAATAGTGCTCCGATAAACGTTCAGATGCTATGGAAGGAATCACATTTCATTTCATACTTTATTAAAATATTTTCTAGAAAAATCTTTTGACGAATTCATGTTCAAATATAATTCTACTCAACATTAGATGGCAACTACTTTTCGTAATGGGACTTAGAACTATAAAAGTAGATAAAGCTCACACTATTAAGATTATCGTAATAACTAATGAACATAAGTATTTAAATTAATATCTAAATACTTTTACCTGGACAAAAATTATTTCTACATGTAGTTTCACAAATATTTTGTAAATAATGCGCCATCTGTCGTCAACTATGAAGAGCCATAAAAGTGTCAAAATGCCAGGATCGTAGTATTGTGTTCTAACACAATTATTATATTCGGCTTTTTCATAAAAGAAAATAACTTTTACACTACTTTAAATAAACCTATTATAATTAAACTGTATTTTTTTAATGTTCTAGAATACTGGCCAATGATAATCTTAAGAAGCATTGGATTTAAAAAATCAATAGATAAACTGGAAACCTACGAAATATACAAAGATTTGTTCTTCCTATTTTAACGATGAAGATTACGTAATAACTAACAAAGGCTTTAGAAAATTAAAGGATGTTTGTGCGTTTTTTTTTGCACGATTGAAGATCAGCAAAGTGATCATAGTTAGATTGATGTCCGTAAATTTGCCATTTTCTATGAATTTTTAATTCCAATCTAAAAATATTAACGCTTCCGTGTGGTGACGGATTAAGAATACAATTCACCACTCCCTATCTTGCCCGTGGATAATGATATCTGATGTTTACGTGAGCACTACACATTGTAAATGAAACTACTTTTACGGATTATATCGCGTTTGTATTTGATTTATGATTGCCCGACGTTTCGAACACTTTGCAGCATTCATGGTCACGGGCGGACTAAGGTGTCTCACGTCCAACAAGTAATCGTTATTACAGACATTTACAATTATCTACCCGATACAGAAAATAGTTATAAACTTATTAAATTGTTACCCACATTTTAGTACAAATTTATTGCCAGTGTAAGAAGAAAATGAATCTATATGAAAAATTATATTGTTTATGGTTAGTAATTATTAATTATTAAATTTGTAGCAATTATTATTACAATTTGTTGATTTAAAACTAACAAAACAAATATACTACCACCGGATCGGAACGCGGCCACACTGAGAAAGATCCGGCAAGAAAACTCAGGGGACATGATGCTAAATTAATATTGATTTTTAATTTTAGATGCGGCTTACTAAAAGATTTTTGATTTATAAAATTATCTTTAACCATTATTATTGTGGGTCAAATCTATACAATAAGTGCTCACAGTATCATGCAGTCTTGTGGTGGTCTCTTTGGATTTATTTTTAATTATGTTTATAACAGGATCCCAGCTTGATGGTAATACCCAGCCATCCTCTCTATTGAAATTTTTGTGTTTTTTGATTTCAATAGCCTCGCGTACCATTCTAGGCAGGTATCGGTGTTCCTTTGCGAGGACTTGAGGTTTATCAAACCTAATGTTATGGCGGGAGCGGTCCTGACTATGTTCACAGACTGCAGACTTAGTGTGGCGGCGGTGCTTCACATCAGCTATGTGTTCTTTGACCCGAGTTCTTATGGATCTCTTTGTTTGCCCAATATAAGAGAGACCACAGTCACAGTCAAGTTTATAAACTCCTGCATCTTGTAGAGGGATCTGGCACTTGACAGGTGGTAAGAACTGACTTATCCTTTTGAGTGGCTTAAAATAAGTTTTTATGGAAGCCCGTTTCAGGATATAGCCAATCTTGTCAGTGACTCCTTTCACATAAGGTAGTACTGCAGGGGGGCACTCAACTGTGGGTGGTTTCACACGGTCTCTGCGATGGGGGCGTGGAACTTGCAGCTTGTTTGCACGTAGAACCTGCTTGACATGCTGCAGCTCCCCAGCCAGGTGCTCCTCGTCACAGATTCCTCGTGCTCTCTGCAACAAAGATTTAGACACGGTAGCTAACTGTGAAGGGGGATGATGAGAATCTCCGTTCAGATATCTGTCAGTATGTGTTGCCTTACGATACACTGTATGACTCAAGGTGTTATTGGGTTTACGGATAACCAAAATATCTAAGAAAGCTAATGAGTTATTTGACTCCAGTTCCATAGTAAATTGAATTTTTGGATTGATGGAGTTAAGATGGTTTAGGAATATGGTTATTTTGTCTGTTGGTAGTATTGTGAAAGTGTCATCTACGTACCGCTTATAGAACCTTGGTGTGACAGGTGAGCTTGATAAGGCCAGCTCCTCGAAGTCCTCCATGAAAATGTCAGCGACAACAGGGGAGACAGGCGAGCCCATAGCCACTCCATCTACTTGCTTGTAGAATTCATCATTCCACAATAAATATCCAGTTGTTAGGCACTGACGTAATAGTTCAGCATATTCCGGTGGCATATTATTGTCTGATAGCTTCTTAGTTACAGTTTTAATGCATTCCTCTACAGGTAAACAGGTGAAGAGTGATGTGACATCAAAACTGACCATAGTTTCATTGTCAGCGAGATGTAGATCTTTGATTTCACTGACAAAATGGTATGAGTCTTTTACAAATGCACTAGTGTGTCCCCGGAGTTGTGAGAGGACTTTTGCGACCATCTGGGCTAACTTGTAAGTCGGCGTGTCTATCTGACTTACTATTGGACGTAGTGGGGCACTTGCTTTGTGTATTTTTGGCAATCCATACAGTTTTGGTGGCTTACAACACGGTGGTATGAGCTTTTTCACGTCTAGATGTAATGCATCGGAGTGTTTTATTATTAACTTTTTTGTGTTTTTCAACACAACATTAGTGGGGTCTGTTTTAACCTTTTTGTAAGTCGTTTCATCCGATAAAAGTTGATTAATTTTGGCATTATAATCTGACGTATTCATTACCACGGTCGCGTTTCCTTTGTCTGCGCGCAGGATGACGATATCTGATTTGTTACGCAAGTTCTTTAATGCAAAATGTTGTTGTTTTGAAAGATTGCGTTTTGGTGGCTTACAGCGACGTAATAAGGACGAGATGTCTTGTCGGATAGCCTCCATATCTTCCTTTTGAACGGTATTTTTAATCAGTACGTCTTCTACAGCACAAATTATTTCCTCGTAAGGTATTCGCGTTGGTGTTATAGCAAAATTTAATCCTTTCGACAATACCTGAAGTTCAGATTGGTCTAAGATTTGTTTTGACAGATTTATGACAGCGCGATGTTATTACGTCGCTGTAAGCCACCAAAACGCAATCTTTCAAAACAACAACATTTTGCATTAAAGAACTTGCGTAACAAATCAGATATCGTCATCCTGCGCGCAGACAAAGGAAACGCGACCGTGGTAATGAATACGTCAGATTATAATGCCAAAATTAATCAACTTTTATCGGATGAAACGACTTACAAAAAGGTTAAAACAGACCCCACTAATGTTGTGTTGAAAAACACAAAAAAGTTAATAATAAAACACTCCGATGCATTACATCTAGACGTGAAAAAGCTCATACCACCGTGTTGTAAGCCACCAAAACTGTATGGATTGCCAAAAATACACAAAGCAAGTGCCCCACTACGTCCAATAGTAAGTCAGATAGACACGCCGACTTACAAGTTAGCCCAGATGGTCGCAAAAGTCCTCTCACAACTCCGGGGACACACTAGTGCATTTGTAAAAGACTCATACCATTTTGTCAGTGAAATCAAAGATCTACATCTCGCTGACAATGAAACTATGGTCAGTTTTGATGTCACATCACTCTTCACCTGTTTACCTGTAGAGGAATGCATTAAAACTGTAACTAAGAAGCTATCAGACAATAATATGCCACCGGAATATGCTGAACTATTACGTCAGTGCCTAACAACTGGATATTTATTGTGGAATGATGAATTCTACAAGCAAGTAGATGGAGTGGCTATGGGCTCGCCTGTCTCCCCTGTTGTCGCTGACATTTTCATGGAGGACTTCGAGGAGCTGGCCTTATCAAGCTCACCTGTCACACCAAGGTTCTATAAGCGGTACGTAGATGACACTTTCACAATACTACCAACAGACAAAATAACCATATTCCTAAACCATCTTAACTCCATCAATCCAAAAATTCAATTTACTATGGAACTGGAGTCAAATAACTCATTAGCTTTCTTAGATATTTTGGTTATCCGTAAACCCAATAACACCTTGAGTCATACAGTGTATCGTAAGGCAACACATACTGACAGATATCTGAACGGAGATTCTCATCATCCCCCTTCACAGTTAGCTACCGTGTCTAAATCTTTGTTGCAGAGAGCACAAGGAATCTGTGACGAGGAGCACCTGGCTGGGGAGCTGCAGCATGTCAAGCAGGTTCTACGTGCAAACAAGCTGCAAGTTCCACGCCCCCATCGCAGAGACCGTGTGAAACCACCCACAGTTGAGCGCCTCCCTGCAGTACTACCTTATGTGAAAGGAGTCACTGACAAGATTGGCTATATCCTGAAACGGGCTTCCATAAAAACTTATTTTAAGCCACTCAAAAGGATAAGTCAGTTCTTACCACCTGTCAAGTGCCAGATCCCTCTACAAGATGCAGGAGTTTATAAACTTGACTGTGACTGTGGTCTCTCTTATATTGGGCAAACAAAGAGATCCATAAGAACTCGGGTCAAAGAACACATAGCTGATGTGAAGCACCGCCGCCACACTAAGTCTGCAGTCTGTGAACATAGTCAGGACCGCTCCCGCCATAATATTAGGTTTGATAAACCTCAAGTCCTCGCAAAGGAACACCGATACCTGCCTAGAATGGTACGCGAGGCTATTGAAATCAAAAAACACAAAAATTTCAATAGAGAGGATGGCTGGGTATTACCATCAAGCTGGGATCCTGTTATAAACATAATTAAAAATAAATCCAAAGAGACCACCACAAGACTGCATGATACTGTGAGCACTTATTGTATAGATTTGACCCACAATAATAATGGTTAAAGATAATTTTATAAATCAAAAATCTTTTAGTAAGCCGCATCTAAAATTAAAAATCAATATTAATTTAGCATCATGTCCCCTGAGTTTTCTTGCCGGATCTTTCTCAGTGTGGCCGCGTTCCGATCCGGTGGTAGTATATTTGTTTTGTTAGTTTTAAATCAACAAATTGTAATAATAATTGCTACAAATTTAATAATTAATAATTACTAACCATAAACAATATAATTTGTCATATAGATTCATTTTCGTCTTACACTGGCAATAAATTTGTACTAAAATGTGGGTAACAATTTAATAAGTTTATAACTATTTTCTGTATCGGGTAGATAATTGTAAATGTCTGTAATAACGATTACTTGTTGGACGTGAGACACCTTAGTCCGCCCGTGACCATGAATGCTGCAAAGTGTTCGAAACGTCGGGCAATCATAAATCAAATACAAACGCGATATAATCCGTAAAAGTAGTTTGCCCGTGGATGTCGTAAAAGACGACTAAGGGATATAATATGCACATCAGATCTGTGCAAGAGAAGGAAAACTTGAAATAAAACCCTATGCATGTCTATACATGTCTTACCAGCACGGTATAGTCGGTTAAATGCCCTCCCATTGTGGACGTATGTGGGCTGCGATGATGATGATGAATATTAATGAGTTTTCAATCTAATAATGTATATAATTCAAGAAATATATGATGCAAAAGAGTATTTCATTTTTACTATTCGAACCAATGTCTCCCTAAGGAGAAATTCTTAATTAATTAATGATGCAATTGCACTCGATGTAATTTCTTGATAAGATTAAGAGCATGTCACAAAAATGTTTAAACTGATGGTGGAATTGAAGATCGATTTTGTATGAGAAAAGACAAAAAGGAAGGCAATAATACTAAGTAACTTTTACTAACTAGTAATATACACTGATAATCTATCTAGGGTTTACATTCGGCAATCTGTTAGAAACCCAAACAAATAATTGTATTATTTGGTCGTATGAAAAGACAAATATGAAAAAAAATAGACTTTAAAACTTCTGAGTTAATTACATACATAATGTGCATTTCTAGTGAATTGTCGAACGAGAAGGACAGTAAAGGAAAATGTATTTTTCTTAAAATATTAATATTATAAACAATGCAATGCAATGTCAAGCCTTATAAGGAAATTTGTGGTTAAAAACAGTAGTCAATCACCTATTCGCTATGCTGAATTATATTTGAATAGAGCAAACGGGTAATAAGATTGTTTGTATATATCTTACAAATAAAAAAAAATAACTCTCCCTGATATAGGTAAATTCTGAGTACGTCCCTGTTGTGCCACCCACTTATTAACATCTAGTGCCAGATAGCTCAACTACTTAAAAATACGAAACTAGTAGTTATGCTAATAGCCGGTAGATGGACATAAAGGAGTGAGTGAGACAGCATAAAGGCGGGAGTGAGACAGGTTATAACGGCATCACCTGTAACTGCCGCACATTGTTTCATATAAAATATTAATTACAACAGCTCCTCTTTGTACTTACTCCGTGGAGCGGCCGGTATGTGCGCTGATCATAGACCAGTGTGCCTACTCTCAAGAGTATCTCGATTCCAATCCTAAATCCAATCGCAGCTCGAATTTGAGCAATTTTGGTACTCTTGAAAGCGACACTAGCGCCCGATTGGAATCAAATTAGGTGGAACGTTTCTAAACGAAATAAATTCGACTCTCGTCGATTAAGTCAAACATTTGCTACTCCCGACGGCATTTTGTCGTAGTTTAAAATCGTTAATGTTACACAATTTCAAGAAACGGTCTTTGTGGTGATCGAGTTCGATAACGTTATTAATTTAAAGTAAGAAAGCATGGCACATTTGGTGAAAATAACAACGACGAACGCCTAAAATTCATTCTCGATTTTGTTCAAGAGTACTAAATATAAGTTTGGTGAGATTGGAATCGAATCGGATTTGAAATTAGAATTGATTTCAAGAGTAGGCCTACAGGTACCCGTATACTTTTTCTGCAAGATCACTGCTACCCATTCGCTTCTCTTCCCTCGATCCCCCGATGAAGGGGTACGTACCTGCAACAATATCCTTTATCTCTCGCGCTGTGACATTTGAGCCAGGTTTCCTCACAACGCAGGCTACTGGGTGATCTCCATCTTCTTCGTGAGGTATGCTTGTTACATTCACATCATAGACGCCTGGATGCTCGCGAATTACGGCTTCCACCTCAGGTGGTATAACCTACAATAATATAAGAAAAATGTTGTAGATAAAATCCTTCAGTTTTCTGAGCAGCAGAACCCCTTATTTCAGTTTGATTGGACAGACAGCGTAGTGGTTAAGATACCGATCTACCGTGCTAGGTGCAGCGGGTTTAATTCCGCAGACTGACTAAAAACAATATAATTTTTTCATAGAGAATCATTTTCTCTATGTATTGGCGATAAATGTGGTAGAAGTGTCTTCGAAACATCGGGCAATTAAAAATATAATACAAATGTGATAAAATCCGTAAAAATAGTTTTTATGTCAAAAGGATTATTTCCTTATTTGATATTTTAATTTTTTTTACCTACTCTAAAAGGATTAAATAATTAAATGTTTTAAAGAAAAACATATGTAGATATGGAATAACCAGTTGAGTGAATATTAACAAAGCACCAATACCTTCCTTTCATCATAGCTCATATTTTTACTTAAGGAGAAGGAAAATTCGAAATATAACTCTTTGTCAACACGTGTGACCAGCGTGGTACAGTAGATTAATTTCCTTCCCATTCTGAAGGAGGCCCGAGCCTAACTGAGGAACTTATCTGAGCCGAGAAGGGACGAAGGTTTAGTTTAAGAAAAAAAAAAGCTATGATGAACGTCCGCACGCCCGCCGACTTTCTTGCCGGATCTTCTCAGTTGCGGTCGCGTTCCGATCCGGTGGTAGTATATTTTTTTGAAAAGTTTAATTTAATTTTGTATACTTGACAATATGTCAGCCCTCTCGGGGTTTATGCATAATAAAGGATTAGAATGTGTCTGACCAGCGTGGTCTGGTAGCGTATAATAGGTCAATTTCCCTCCTATTATGGAGGAGGCTCAAGCTCAACAGTAGGTGTGAGCTGAAATGATAATGATGATGATATAGGAATCGTTCCCACTACACTCGATAAGACAGGTCGGTATTTAGATCACTGCGCCATCTGTATAAGAGAATGGGAAACAACACTCTCCTAGGTAATCTGTAACTCCAGATGCGATCATCAATTCGAGGCGAGCGAAGCGATTGTATAGTCATCCGCTTTGGGTGGCCTATGTATAGCATTTGGCATCAATAGTCTCATGAATTAATGGTTGGTATATTCTTAGTCACATTTTAAAACATCTTCATAATCTCATTCTACAAAATACCCACTGCTGCGCTTGGGCATCGTTCACAATAAGGAGAATTTACCTACAATACCGCGCTGGTCAGACGTGTCGGCACAACACACTATTATATGCCTTTGATGTCTTTTATGACACCCACAGACAAGATAGGGATGATGAGTTCTTACTCCATTACCACATAGACTTTTTACAACACCTTCGAGCAAGTTTAGCTGTTGGTAATATTCGTTTAAATAAATCTAGACACGCGGTCGGCACCCATTTAGATCTCACTTCTTTTGTAGTGAAATCAACAACCAAGATGTTAATTTAACAATATGTAAGTGCCCTCTCGGGGCTTATGCATAATAAATAATTTGAATTTGAAAGACATTATATCATATTGAACTTGACTCTCATTTTATATTTATGTTTTTAGAGTTTCGTACCCAAAGGGTAAAAACGGGACCCTTTCGTTGTCTGTACGTCCGTCTGTCTGTCACCAGGCTGTATCTCAAGAACCGCGATAGCTAGAGAATAGAAATTTTTACAAATTATGTATTTCTGTTGCCACTATA
Organism: Lymantria dispar; assembly: GCA_032191425.1. NCBI lineage: Eukaryota > Metazoa > Arthropoda > Insecta > Lepidoptera > Erebidae > Lymantria > Lymantria dispar. The sequence goes on along the minus strand of CM063460.1, from coordinate 7,413,352 downwards.
ATAACAAATACTAAAAACAAAATAAAATAAATGTTCAAGGCGGGCTCCCACACAACAAACGTGATTTTGTATAGATAATGGTACGAAACCCTTTGTGAGCGACTCCGACTCTCACTTAGCTGGGATTTTTATGGAATTTTATAATTAAACAAAACGCTGACAATGATATCGAAATACTTATAAATATAAATCGAAATAAAATTATAATTTACAATTGAAACATTGACTTTCCGTATAATGACGGAATAAGAATACTAATCACCACCCCTTCTTGCTTCTTGCCGTGTCGTAACACGTATATAATTTCTATATAAGAGAAGGGAAACTCGAAATTAAAAGCCGTCTGACCAACGTAGTATAGTAGGTAAATTTCCCGCCCATTTTGGAAGAGGTTCGAGTTCAACCGTGGAACTTATGTGGGCTGAGACGAGACGAAAGTTGGTTTGGTTTTCTTTAAAAAAAAAAGTGAGCCGTCGCTCAGGACGCCTGGCAGATGTGATACTTCGAAATTATTTTGTACAAGTATATATTAGGCTTGTTAAAAAAATATCGATATATGGATATTTTTTGTTAGAAATATCGATATTTTTAACCGATATATTTTGAGCTTTATCGAAATCGAATCAAAAACGATATTTTTTTTTGTTTGTGTAAATCAAGTCTAGAATCTAGAACAGTAAAAGATAGGAAATATAAAAGTATAGCATTGACTGTATACATACTCTGTGATTAGTATGTTTTGATTACCACTACATTAGTATGTTTTGATTGCCATTTGATTGTCACTTTTTATTAAAGACAATTATTGTTATTGACACACATGATAATCGAATTATTCCAATACATATATCCAACTGTCGCTTAGAATTCAAATGATAAATCGTTAACCGAATAGTTTTATATCACTTATTTTTTTCTATATAATTGACTTGTTATTAAAAAAAAATAGACACAATTCCCCGGCAATTAAAGTGATTTCGTTTTTAGTAATTTGATCTTAACTAAGTTACGTATGGCGTCGGGTTAAGAATATAATTGTCACCAACCCTTTCGAGTCGTAAAAATCGTATAAGGGTTTACCAGGGATATGTATAAATATATAATATAGGTATAAATATATAATATGGGATATGAATAAATATAATAAGTTGAAAAATATTGGTTCGAAAATAGCTTTTTTGTTTTTGATATTTTTGTAATTATTGCTTAATAAAAAAGAATTTTGATTGAACTAAATACATTATTATTTTAAAAACACAAAATCTTTTAAAATTTGACCTATATATCGATATTTTTCCTTAATATATCGACATCGATATTGATATTTTGATAAATATAGACATATCTATATATTGATATGTTTTTTCATTTCCGACATCCCTACTAAATACTGTACTATTTAATAAACGCATTTTTTTAAAGACCGATATATCGATATTTCTTTTTCGATATATCGACGTCGATATTGATATTTTTATAAATATCGATATTTTTTTTCACTTCCGACATCCCTAGTATATATGAATAAAAGCATAGATTACGACAGGAACTAATATGTAAAGTATTGAATAGAATAATACGATTTCTACTATTATCTAAGACTAGCTTTTGCCCGCGGCTTCGCCCGCGTTAAAATTAACTTGCATATTGAACTATTATCGCAAAGAATATTATCGGCATAAAAGGTATTCTATTTCTTAATTTAAAAAATACTCTATCTATGTGTCTATTTTCATCCAAATCTGCTAAACAGTTTACGCGTGATTAATTAACAAACATCCAAATATCTTCACAAACTTTCACATTTGAATATTACTTCCAGACTTGTAGTTCAGATTCTCGTGGAAATACGATGATAAATATGTCTTTCCTAAGTCCCTGATAATGTAGCTTTCCATTGGTGAAAAAAAAATTATATCGATTAAATTGCCGCAGTTTCACCTACGTAGACCTCATTCCCATGCGAATGCCGAGATAAAAAATGCCTATGTGACTCACAACTCAAAAACAAAAAAAATTTAACCATTTTTAGTTATAGGTATCGTGCAAATAATTATGTGCATAAATAAAAACTATTATTTTGATAGATAAACAGATGCTTCAAATTTATTTATTTGTAGAGATAGAAAATTGACTTAATATCTCCACTTACTGTCTGGTAGCGGCTAGGAATATTACCACGCTTTCATTGTTTGTGGGGTGTCCCAAAATACTACTAAGACAAAGATTTACATCGATCTGGACCAATTGGTGATGCCGTCTGGCCAACAATGTCGTCCGTCAGGCAGCCGGTCATAAAATGTTGCTAGAACCTTTGCGATATATCTACGATGGGAGAAGAGTACCTACATATTGCGTCGATCCAAAGTAATTAGGATAAGAGCAAAATAATGATGATATGTAGGATGGGTGTCTTTGACTATATGCGTTTCACCCTTTTAGGGCTGCCTAAAATTATTCCTTAGTGCGCTTACCCCAAAAAACAGATCGGTATACAAAATTTCACACATCTTTGGCTATGCACTTTTCACCCTCTTAGGGGTTGAATTTCCAAAAATTCTTAGTTAGTACTCATCATCATCATCATCTCAGCCCATATACGTCCCGCTGTTGGGCTCGGGCCTCCTCCATAATGGAAGGGTAAATGACCTACTATACCACGCTGGTCAGACGTGTTGGTATAGGGTTTTATTTTGAGTTATCCTTCTCTCGCATAGATGTTATATGCGTTTTATATCCGTAGTCGTCTCGTACGATCACCCACGGGTAAGATAGGGGATGGTGAATTGTATTCTTACTCCGTCACCACACGGTTAATGTAAGTACTCGCTTATCCCAAAACAGAACTTTTACGTTCCCAGGACCATTATTTTAGGTTATACACTTTTCATGCCCTTAAGGGTGAGTCTGCCAGAAGTTCTTTCATAGTGCTTGGTAAGCGAGCACTAAGAAAAAAATCTTGGGATAATCCAAGAGAGCCGACCGTGTACTAAAATGACCGTTCCTCGGCTCACTGATTTTGGATAAACGCTTTTCACCCCCTTAGGGGTAAAATTGCAAAAATCTCTTTTTTAGTGAGCACTTTCCCCAAGAAAGACAACTTTATACAAAACGTTACGTTTCTAGGCCTAATGATTTCAGCTATATATTTTCACCCCCTTAGGGGTTGAGGTTCAAAAAATAATTTCTTAGAGCTCACATATAACAAAAGAAAGTGAATCGCATACAAAGTTTTACGTGCCTGGCCCCAATAGTTTCGTCTATACGCTTTTCACCCTCTCAAGGGTGTGATTTGCCAAAAATTCTTTGCTAGTGTTCGTGTACCCCAAGAAATACGACGGTGTAAAAAATACGTTTCTAGGCTCAGTGGTTTTGGCTGTAGGTATGCTTTTTGGTGTTTTAGGGGTTGAATTTCATCCCCATGTAAGTGAAATTTCCAAAACGCTAGAACGAATATTTATTTATTATCAAGTGCCTTAAAACAAAGGTTCATGGTTCTATCATCAAAAATGACGAATTTCCATACAAAATGTCATCCCCTATTTCAACCCGTTATACCTATTTTTTCACGATTTCTTTGCTAGAGCTCGTGTACCCCAAGAAATACTACAGTGTAAAAAAATTTCGTTTCTAGGCCCAGTGGTTTCGGCTGTATGCTTTTTGTCTTTTAGGGGTTGAATTTCATCCCCATATAAATGAAATTTCCAAAACGCTAGCACGAATATTTATTTATTTATTATAAAGTGCCTTAATACAAAGATTCATGGTTCTATCATCAAAAATGATGAATTTCCATACAAAATGTCATCCCCTATTTCAACCCCTTATACCTATTTTTTCGCAATAAAAAGTAGCCTATGTCCTTTCTCAAGCTTTATTCCATCTCTGTACCAAATTTCATCAAAATCGGCTCAGTGGTTTAGACGTGAAAGCGTAGCAGACAGACAGACAGACAGACAGAAAGACAGACAGACAGACAGAGTTACTTTCGCATTTATAATATTAGTAAGGAAGTAAGGATTATTAGGTGCCTTAATACAAAGATTCGTGGTTCTATCATCGAAAATGACGAATTTTCATACAAAATGTCATCCCCTATTTCAACCCCTTATACCCATTTTTTCGCGATAAAAAGTAGCCTATGTCCTTTCTCAAGCTTTAGTCCATCTCTGTACCAAATTTCATCAAAATCGGTTTAGACGTGAAAGACTATATGCTTTTCACCCCCTCAAGGGGGTGAATTTCCAAAAATCTTTTGCTAGTGCTCGTGCACCCCAAGAAATATGATGGTGTAAAAAAAAAATACGTTTCTAGGCCCAGTGGTTTCGGCTGTATGCTTTTTGGTATTTTAGGGGTTGAATTTCATCCCCATGTAAATGAAATTTCCAAAACGCTTGAACGAATATTTATTTATTTATTATCAGGTACCATAATACAAATATTCGTGGTTCTATCATCGAAAATGACGAATTTCCATACAAAATGTCATCCCCTATTTCAACCCCTTATACCCATTTTTTCGCAATAAAAAGTAGCCTATGTCCTTTCTCAAGCTTTAGTCCATGTTTGTACCAAATTTCATCAAAATCGGTCCAGTGGTTTAGACGTGAAAGCGTAGCAGACAGACAGACAGACAGACAGACAGACAGACAGACAGAGTTACTTTCGCATTTATAATATTAGTAAGGATATTACAAAGAAATGATATTAATTCACCGCTCGGCCGCTTACGACCTAACATAACGTCGCTACGTCTCCCTCACACACTTCTGCTTAGTTCAAATCAAAAGGATCGGTTAAGAAAGTGTGATTTAGCAAACAAAAATAACGACATCTATCGAGCTAAGGCTAAATCTCAGCCACAAAATATATTTTATAAAGAAATCTCTAATCCTGTAATGATGATGATGATAATGAGACAAGCTATTTAAATTATTTTATCGTCATTGGTTCTTGTTAAATTAACAAATTTTAAATGAAATCTGAATGTTGAAAGTGGGTCAAGATCCAATTCCTAGGAGTCTGTAAAATACAAACAAATAAATATACATCTGAAACTAATAAAACACATATAAAAAGCGATTGTCCAGTTTTCGTACGTGAAAGTACTGTAAGTAGGTATGGTATTCTTATATTGGCAAGTTAGAGAATTATACATTATTTTATAGATTAAGTATATATGCATAAAAGAACAGATTACGACAGGCACTAAAATAGCACATTAATAAAAATAATATTACGTTTTTTTTTCCAAGAAAATGATGATTTTTATTCAATAAACATTTATTTTCATTAGTATACATTATAGGTAACAACTTACTTTAAGCGCACTAGATGGCGTTGTACAAATTTTAAATCGCACTATGGTTTCGTTACAAAAATGTACACATATGTATTCGGATTTTTATTTTTCTTTACGGGTTGAGAGCCCTCAGCACTCACCCACCAGTCCGGGTAAAGTTGTCACAGCCATCTAAGGCTAAAAAAATTTTTCTTTACCTACGGGTTGAGAGCTCTCAGCGCTCACCCACCATTCCGGGTAAAGTTGTCACAGCCATCTGAGGCTAACAACTAAGTCACTCAAAAAAAAAAAAAAAAAATCCATAACTTAAGGAGTGCCGCGAAGCGTGGCGTTAACGCCACGCGATGATCGAGATCACCCTCGCCTATAGATGTTTCACATCAAAAAGAACTATGATGAAAGGAAGATGGGTGTTATGTTAATATTATTGTGTTATGTTAAATTGACCTAGTAGGTAGGTCCTACTAGGTCAATTTCACTCCTATCCTGGAGGGGCTCAAGCCTAGTAATAGAACATACATTACCTGAAATAACTCCGATGTTTATTTATTAAATAATAGCAATCCGCCCTCGCTTCGCTTCGGTTATAGTCGTTTTACCCGCGTAGTTCCCGTTCCCGTGGGAATACCGGGATAAAATATAGCCTAGTTTACGCCCTGATATTACAGCTTTCCATTGGTGAAAGAATTTTTGAAATCGGTCCAGCCGTTTTGAAGATTACCCGGAACAAACAGAAAAGACAAAAATTTTTTAATCTGTATTTTAGGCATAGGTGTCGTGCAAATAAGCGTGTGAGCATGAAAAAAGCCTATTATTTTGACATTACAAACAGACACTCCAATTTTATTTATTGGTATAGATATCTTAATAATTGAAATTCAGGCCATGCCGTGTAGATTTAGACATTATTTCTTATTGCAAACGGTGATAAACGAGCAAACAGTACACCTGATGGTAAGTGTTGCTGTTGCTCATGGACCTTTACAAGGCCGCTGCCTACCGCGAAGATAGTGAAGGTAGTGTGAATGCATGTAATGAGGTTCGGTGATACTAAACGCATCACTAAAGCGCACCAAACGCAAACATCCTCAGAAAGTTGGGCTTCTGGCTCTCTCGCTTACCGAACCAAGCGCAGTAACGAATTGCTATTACTCAGGCGTCGATTTTCTACGAGAGTGTGGTACTACCCCAGACGGGCCGGCTCACGGCTGTAGATAAACAAATGTTAACAATGTGGTCCAATACCTCCCATTTGTGGAGAAGGTACGATATATGCTGAAAGCTGTTGACGTTGAGTTTTTCATAAAACACGCGAATTAAAGTAAATAATACAACTTACATGGTGATTACGATATTTGATGAGCATCTTAAGTCGTTCAACAAAAAAGAAATTTCCTTCTTCGTCCTTGTAAAGCAAGTCACCTGTCTTGTACCAGCCATCTTCTGTGAATACTTTAGCAGTCTCTTCAGGATTTTTATAGTACTCCTACAATATTAATTGTAATTAATATTACGTACTGGTATATTTTTAAAAGGCAGCTATTATCATAAGCAAGTGATAAATAGTAAAATACTCACTGTAAAACTAGGGCCTTTGCTCCATAATTCACCTTTAATAAACGGTTCTGTTATTTCGTTACCGGTCTCAGGATCTACTAACTAAGAAAAGGTTATACAGTTTAATTTCTTTTTAGACTTTTGATGTATTCCAAATGGTCAATTATTACATAAACTCCTTTGCAAAAAAAACGGGCGGTTTTGATTTTCATTCATATTTAAAAAGATACAATACCAAAAAGGTTTCAATCGTTTGTACACGTTACTGGCCGGTTTTAAAAATGCTGTGGTATTTAAAAAAGTACGTTCTAAATTCAATTTTTCATTTGATGTTCATTTTTACAGAAAACCCCTTTTTATCCTACATTTTTGGCGCGAAGTTCCAGAAGTTAACATCGACTTTCATAACTTTTATTCAATTTTTATCGATTAATTTCATATCCTTGACTGTCAAAGCTTTATTTAATGCTGTTTGGCTGTATCAAAAATGGTAGATAAAGTGGTAAAAGCTACCAAAATTATCGCGCTGCTTGAAGAGGGTTGCAGCCAATGTTTCGTGGCTAGGAGGCTAAATGTTAGTCGCTCGACAGTCCAAAGGACCTGGCAGCGATATCAGGAGACTGGTTCCGTCGAGAGAAGGCCTGGTTCTGGAAGAAAACCATGTACCCAACCACGGGATGATCGTTTTCTTGTGAGTCGCGATTGAGAAATCGCAAATCTTCGTATGTGGATCTTAAGAACAACCTCCAAGAAGTAAGAAATGTGCATATTAGTCTATGGACGGTCAGGAGGAGGCTTCTCGCTGCCAATATACGCAGTCACCGCCCGGCCCGCGGCCCCAAATTACTCCGTGAGCACAGAGTTCACAGGCTTAGGTTCGCTAGAAATTGTGAATCATGGACTCAAGACGATTGGAATAGGGTTTTGTTCTCTGATGAAGCCAGGATATCTCTGTTCGGTGAAGATCGACGTCGGCAAGTGCTAAGAAGATAAGGAGAACGCTTTGCAGAGGCATGTTTCGAAGAAATCACACCTTATGGTGGGGGCTCTGTTATGTTTTGGGCAGGAATAAATTCAATGGATCGTACAGAGTTAGTCTTCATTGAAAACGGCTCACTGACTGGGCATCGATACATAACGGAAGTTCTAATTTCTCATGCACAACCCGCATTGGCCGCTCTAGGTGAAGACTCGATTTTTATGGACGACAATGCTCGCGCCCACCGATCCCGCGATGTTAATGCGTATGTGCAAGAGGTCGGCATTCGTCGTTTGGATTGGCCAGCTCGAAGTGCCGACCTCAATCCCATAGAGCATGTCTGGGACGTTCTGAAACGGCGTGTGAGATCAGTACACCCGGCTCCGCAGACCATCAGAGAGCTGAAGAATGTGATTACTGCGGAGTGGGAACGTATTCCGCAAGCAAGTATCCGGGATATACTCGCTAGCATGCCCAGACGAATTCAAGCTATGATTTTAGCTAGAGGGGGTCACACTCGATACTAAACATTTATCTGCTTTTACTTTATTAAAGAAAAACAAACAAAAAAACTTTTTTATTTTTACTTCATGAGCATATGCACTACTAGCGAATATACACTACTAGCGAGGTTTAGCATTATTTCCCATAAATTGTATCTAAATTTTATGAAATACTGATGAAAACGATTATTTTCTTATTAATTTAGCAAATTGTGTGGATAAAACTACCTATAATTATCAAACAAAGAAATATTAACATTTGAAATGGTTCATTGCTTAGGTGCCCGTTTTTTTTGCAAATGAGTGTATTTCTTTTATTTAATTTATTTCTATTTCCTTATGTTTAATTTATATATCTTTAAATGCATTTCAATGGTCAAACATTACACAATTCTTTTGTTTAATTTATGTATATTTCCTTGTGCTAAATTTATATATCCTTAAATGCATTTAAAATGGTCAAACATATTTCTTTTGTATAATTTTTGTCTAGTTCTTTGTGTTTAATTTATGTGTCTTTAAATACACTTAAAATGGTCAAACTTTACGTATTACTTATGCAATTTTTATTTATTCATTAGCCTATCAACGCCTAATTTTAGACATACGCTTCCTCTATGGGGATATAATGCTGTAATTGGGTGGTATAAGTTACGCAGGAGAATGCTGTTCTCAATCCCCTTCAGCTGATTATTATAACTCCTACGAGAAAATACAGGTTGTTGACATTGTATTATTAAGCGTTTATATGGAGCAGGTGACTGGACCGAGGAATAGTCCGTCACCCACAGATATGCTGACCGCGTGAGGGCGACCGACGTCCCGGGAGGGCCCACAATGTGTCCACTTAAATTGTTCACAATTTATTGAAGCGAAAGTTTTTTTAGCCGCGTTGGGCACTTTTTGGTAAATCTTAAATAAATAAAGTAATAAATAAATAAAGGCAAATCTTAAGGGTTTGCGTCACCGACATGTTCAGAACTTGCGCACGCGCAGTGTGTTGTGTGTCTTAGACACTTTTTTATGGGTGTAATCTCGTGCGTTCGCGTCACGGACATGCTTGCTTCTGTAGCTATACAGCTGACGTATAGTGCTGTGTATATGTTATAAGTAAAATTGAATGGATTTAGTGAAAAGTTCAATGTGTATATTATATTGTGCATTGTTAAAATAGTGTTTTCATAGTACAAATTAAAAGCTTATCACTCAAATGTGGGATAATTTTAATTGAAGATCCAAAAATAGCAACTGTATGTTCATAGTTTTAAATTTTCACTTCTGTCGGTAGTCCTCTTGACTGCTTTGTGTTTTTTAAAGTAAAAACTTTTATTACATCGCCTCAAACTTTTTCGTCCAGCTATTGCATGTCGCGTGACGGTCAGCCGCGGTGTAGGGGTAAAATGAAAGGCGCTCGACACAGCTACCGAGGCCAGACTGGCGGCGCCTATGGTTCGCGTCAGTCGACCGTGTAGTGTATAGACTTATTACTCATTTGTGCCAGGGCTGCACGCTATTTGTTTGTTTTTATTTATGAGTGTTTAATGTAAATATTGCTATTTTTAATACACTTTTATTAGCTTTAGACGTATGTATGTTAGTATGTAATGGAATCTTTGAACATGATTCTGACCCCCTTCAAAACGTCGGATTAACTCGAAATTTGGCATACTTATTAAGGACCGATGACAATTCAATATTTTAAACAGTTTGACCCGTTATCCTTACTAGGATAATCAGGATTAGCGAAAATTCAACTAAAAATTAAAAATAAATAATGGTTCAAAAAAACTAAAAAAATACGCTTTTAAAGAAAATCCAACTAAAAAATAGAAAATAAATTTTTAAAAATTTGAATTAGAATAGTGTAGATATATAAGAAAAAGAAAATATTTTTATTGTAAATAAAGCGTGGGTTGCTTTTTAAGATATTATCAAAATGATAATCCTTCTACTCATATCTGTCAATAAAATATTTATAACTATTGACAACATGCACCCCACGCTTTTTTTTACAATAAAAATTATTTTTTTCTTATATACACTATTCTTAATTCAAATTTTTAAATTTATTTTCAATTTTTAGTTGGATTTTCTTTAAAAGCGTATTTTTTTAGTTTTTTTGAACTATTTTTAGTTAAATGTCTACAATGCGAAAAAATTTTTCACTTTTACCGTGGTTTTATAAAACCACACAATCAATTTTTTTTTTTAATTTTACACTACTCACTTTAATAAGTTGCCATTCATCACGAGCGTTTCCGCAGCTACCCACAGGTCCATACGGGTTTGTTATTAGACATGGACCCAAGTTCTCTGTTTGACCATATAGTTCTCCGACAGTTGCATCTGCATATTTTTATTGTAAATAAAGCGTGGGGTGCTTTTTAAGATATTATCAAAATGATAATCCTTCTACTCATATCTGTCAATAAAATATTTATAACTATTGACAACATGCACCCCACGTTTTTTTTTACAATAAAAAATATTTTTTTCTTATATACACTATTCTTAATTCAAATTTTTAAATTTATTTTCAATTTTTAGTTGGATTTTCTTTAAAAGCGTATTTTTTTAGTTTTTTTTTGCACTATTTTTAGTTAAATGTCTACAATGCGAAAAAGTGTTTCACTTTTACCGTGGTTTCATAAAACCACACAATCAATTTTTTTTTTAATTTTACACTACTCACTTTAATAAGTTGCCATTCATCACGAGCGTTTCCGCAGCTACCCACAGGTCCATACGGGTTTGTTATTAGACATGGACCCAAGTTCTCTGTTTGACCATATAGTTCTCCGACAGTTGCATCTGGACGCATTCTTTTCTGCCAACGAATAGACACATATTTTGAAAAGATGTTTTTACATCACTAAAACACTATATACATTGTGTTACCACCAAAGTATTTATTTATTACTAGCAACCCGCCCTCGCTTCGCTTCGGTTTCAGTCTTGCCTGCGTAGTGCCCGTTCCCGTGGGAATACCGAGATAAAATATAGCCTAGGTTACTCCCTGATATTATAGCTTTCCATTGGTGAAAGAATTTTTGAAATCAGTCCAGCCGTTTTGAAGATTACCCGGAACAAACAGACAGACAGAAAGACAAAAAAAATATAAAGTGTATTTTAGGCACATGTATACTGCAAATAACCGTGTGAGCATGAAAAAGTCTATTATTTTGATATTACAAACAGACACTCCAATTTTATTTATTGTATTCCGGTATTCACACGGGAACGGGAACTACGCAGGAAAGACTGAAACCGAAGCGAAGCGAGGGCGGGTTGCTAGTATTAAATATAATGTAATGACTTGTATTCTTACTCCGTTAGCACATGGCAACTATAAATATTATTAAAAGTAAATCACAAAGTACGCGGGGATTGTTTTATATATTACTAGCTGACCCAATAAACGTTGTTCTGTTCAAATAAAATAAAAGGAATTCTCCTTGAAATCGACAGCAGCGCCGCTTACCGGGTCCAATTTATTGTGAATCTAAGCCATTCTTGAATCCGCTTGAACACACACAAAAAATTTCATCAACATCGGTCCAGCCGTTTAGGAGGAGTTCAGTGACATACACAGGTACACAAGAAACATATATATAAAGAAGAGAAGATGAGAAATAGATTAAAAGAGGATGATAATTATTGCTATTCATATAACTTACCCTTAATTCTATATTTATATCCGTTTCGAACTTGGCACCACCAACTAAAATGTTGGCGAAGCAAGTTAAGTCACATTCCTTTTCACTTTTAAGTATTGCTCTGATCATAGCCGGTGATATAGAACCGGTTACAGGCTGAAAATTAAGTAAATTCTTCAAATAAAAATTCCTTTAGCAAACGAAACCATCATCCATAGTCTGATTAGAAAAAAAATGGCGTTGGGCCTCATAACCCACCCTCGGAGTGGATCATCGGCATCGCTACCTTCATTGCGGTAGCCCATTCTATTTTAGACTGCCAGAAGAGAAATATATACGTATGTGAGTATTACGAAGTCTTCTTTTCTTTAAGCAGGCTACAGTCAGGGTGACGAAAGCCCCCTAATCCACCGTACTCTCTGTCCGTTGTCATTGGGTCGATCTCTGGTATCGAATCCTTGACGCACCTAGCAAGTATTACGTAGCCTTAGAAAATCTACATTATAATTTTGAATTCAAATTGAAAACATATCTTAAAAAGAATTCTGAAGAACTGTACGTTTCCAGCGATCATTTCTCCCACGTACGTGCAAGCTCTGGAATGAACTACCTGCTGCTGTGTTTCCTGAACGCTATGACATGCCCTTCTTTAAACGAGGTTTAAGAAGAGTATTTTCTTCACGGTAGGCAACGGCCTGGCTGTGCCCTTGGTATTGCAAAGGTCCATGTGCGGCAGCATCACTTACCATCAGGTGTGCTGTTTACTCGTTTGCCACCGTTGGCAATAAAAAAAAATTAATGGTAAAACTAGAGAGGCATTTGTATTGCGGCCAATATCATCATCATTTTAGTTCACCTGAGCCCCTCTGGTGGGCTGGGGACTTCTCAACAATGGGAGGGAAATTGACCAACTATAGAGCGCTGGTCAGACGTGTTGGCATAGGGTTTTATGTCAAGTTTTTCTTCTCTTGCATAGATATATCTGCTGGATATATCCCACTGCTGGACTCGAGCCTCCTCCATAACGGGAGGGAAATTGAATTTACTATACCATGCTGTCCAGTTAGGTAGATCCAATTTCGAGAAAGAGATCAGCCGACGAATCCAACTCGGTTGGGCAGCGTTCGGGAAACTTAAGAGGATCTTCTCGTCCAACATACCTCAGTGTCTGAAAACACAGGTCTACAACCAGTGTGTGTTACCACTGATGACTTACGGCACAGAAAAGTGGTCCCTAAATATAGGCCTCATAACAAGGCTCAAAGTCAATCAGCGTGCTATGGAATGCTATGCTCGGGATTTCTCTGCGAGATAGAATCCGAAATATGGAAATCCGCAGAAGAACGGGTGTAACTGACATAGCACTAAGAATTAGCACGCTGAAGTGGCAATGGGCAGGTCACATCGCTTGACCAACCGATAACCGCTGGGGAAGAAAGGTTTTCGAGTGGCGACCACGTATCGGACGACGCAGTGTAAGACGAACCAGGTGGACCGACGAAAGTTGCTGGGCGTCGTTGGATGCAGGTGGCACAGGAGCGCACTTTGTGGCGTAACATGAGGGAGGCCTACGTCCAGCAGTGGACGGCGATAGGCTGAAATGATGAATGATGATACCATGCTGGTCAGGCAGGTTGGTATAGGGTTTTGTTTCGAGTTTTCCATCTCTTGCATAGATATTACATGCGTAATATATCCCTTAGTCGTCTTTTACGACATTCATGGGCATGATAGGGAGTGGTGATTTGTATTCTTACTCCGTCAGCACACGGTAATTTTTTTCTTATTATGGCCCTGTTTTTATTAGACGGTTATGATCCAGAATCGTAGTTTGATTGTTTCAGCGTCTGGGCCCCAGGGCCACCGCCATATTTATGGTTTTGGTTAGGATATATTTAATTGACTGAATTAGGCGATACATGACGGCAATACATTATTAAGCACATTTGAATCCGAACTGTCCTGAGGATGCTGATCGTTTAGAAGCGAAACGCGTGTTGAATAAATTATTCAAAGTTCTGCGAAAAATTACAAGTTGACATTCTGGAAGATGTGATCACGTGAGAGTAACATTTCCTTATTTCCTATCTTGATTGTATCCCGTATTCCTTCTATTCCATTATGGTGTACGGTATATTGCTTAACCGTGGGAAAGTGGTGGGTCTCCCTTCCTTCCTTCCATTCAAATATTATATATTTCTAAAAATTTTGAAATCAAGGAAACGAATTGAGTTCTTTACCTTGTACTTATTAATCATCTCAATCACATGTTCTACGGTAGGTGTCGCTGACGTCATCAACTTGGTTAGATGCATTAGGGGGAAGCTGATTGTGTTGAAGAATGCTGATATCCATTGCACAGGCGACAAATGAAGACCAATCTTATTTTCTCCGTTTTGTCTGCGATAAATTTCAAATCATAAAAACCAAAATGTCGCAATTCGTATTGATTTTATGAGTGTAAGCATAATTAAATTTATTAACACATTTGTATAAGGTAGTCATCATCAAACTGTCTGACCACCACCGATGTAAAGGAGTTAGTGTTGTTGGTCAGGGATTAGTCCGCCAACTCGCAGAGAGGTGGACCGTGTGAGGGCGATGCTCCAACAACACAGTCTTGTAGACGGGGCGTCGAGTGGTACAATACCCGAAAGGGTAACTCGCCGGGCCGGCCACAGATGTCAAGGAATCGGTACCAGTGATCGGCCCAATAGCGATGAGGAGGGAACACGGTAGACTCGGGTGGCACAGGTACGAGTACCTGCGCCTGATGCCGCTCTAGCCGAGGCCGCGGGTGACCAGACCAAGGATTAGTCCGTCACCCGCAGACAGGCTGTCCGCGCGAGGGCGACCAAGGACCTGGGAGGGACAGACGTTCGAAGGGGAGGGTACCCAACCGGGTATCCAGTCGGGCCTTCCACGGAGGACAAGGAACTCTGTACCAGTGGTCGGCCCAATGGTGAAAGACAGGGATTACGGTGGGTTATGGAGCTGTGCGCCGTCCTTTCATCGCCCTGGACGGAAGGGACGGTGTGTGCGTTGACCATAGCCCACCCAAAAAAAAATAGGTATATACAGGGTGTATCAGGTTATGGAGCAACTGTTCGAGTATGTTGTAGTTTAACGATCACAGATCGTAATTAGAATGTAAAAAACTATAAAACGTAATAACGTAATAGTTACAGTGATTTCAAAAATATGTGTCAAAGAGTCTACGCCTTAAATGTAACGTGTTAATGTTACGTAGGCGTCTGACTCACCTCGCCCGCTTTTATACCTAAATAATGTCGGTGAGGTAGGATGGTTTACAATAAACTCTTGTAGGTAAAAAGTAGAATAAGTATGTACTATTGATTTTGACTGCACAGATGGCGTAGTGTTTAAGATACTGTCCTACCGTGCCAGTGTCACGGGTTCGAATCTCACGCAGGACAACATTGTGCGATCAACAAATTGTTGTACTGAGTTTGGATGTAATTTCTGTCCATTGATTCTATTTGTGAAGTCCCCTACAATACAAGGATTATTAACTTAAAAATAAAATATAAGCTAGATATCTACCTATTTTTAATAAAAAGATGGACTACCTTTTTCGTAAAAGTTGCCGTAAAGGTAAATATCCCATATCGATAACCGGAGTAATCCAGATAGGTAATAGGTATGTGGTATTAACATTCCGAAATTAACAATTCCTAACATATCACACATTTTTAATACCGCACATCGCACCAACACATCGAACCGGGAAAAAGTCACATTTCAAATCATTTTAAATCGCGGACTTTTAATACGCGAAAAAGTCGTAAGGAAATAATAATGCCAGCCGTGCATTTGGACCGGACATCCGAGTCAAACTAAAGTAATTAAATAAAAACGAATAATTCAATTTTAAAAACCTATACTTTCATAGGCAATAAGGGCCTGTCCGCACAGCGATATTTCATAATTTTTTTTTTTGGGTGTGGGTTGCGGTCGGCGTGCTCCTCGCACCAAGCCGCGCGAGGCGACAGTAGGGCGTAAGCACGCACACCCACAACCCACCAACGATGCACGTCGCCTTCGTCGTTGGGCCGACCACCGGAGCAGGGTGACTTGACGTCAGTGGTCGGTCCGACAGAATCAAAATATTTGAGATATCCTCCCATCGACCGGCGTCCGCGAGACTTCTGTCTCGCAGAAGGTTGCGACCGCGTCCCAGTTCCTGACGGTGCCGACCTGGCGATAGTCGGCAGCGTCAAGTCGGCACCGATGATTGCGACGAGTTCACGGCGCTGCTCTGCCCAAGCGTCACAGACCTCGAGCGAATGCTGCGCCGTATCCTCGTCGCAATCGCAGTGGTGGCAGGACGGTGTACTCTTCCTCCTAACGACCTTGTGCAGGTATTTGGCGAAGCATCCATGCCCCGTCAACACCTGCACCAGTCGGAAGGAGAGCACCCCGTGGCGCCGTTCCAACCACTGCATCAGCACTGGCCGGAAGGCCTCCACGATTCGCACCTCGAACCGAGGCCTCTCCAGCCGGACTGCCCAACGGGCAATGACGTCTCGGCGGGCGTCGGCGTGCCAGGAGGTGAGCTTCCATAAAGAGACCATACCGCCCTCCGCTCGCACCCCCGACACCCACCGATACAAACCGGCGAGCATTTCCACCTCCAGGTCCCATGGGGTAGTCCCGGCCAACGGGCACGCTGCCTCCGTCGCCACCGTGCGGTATCCGCGTATGGCCCTGACCGCCATGGCCCTCTGTGGTCGTCACAGAAGAGGCCTGAGTCGGATGGTCATGGACCCCGTCCACACCGGTGCGCCTTACAGGATCATCGATCAGATGACCCCCACGTACAGTCGTCGGTACGTAGCGCTCGGTCCGCCCACATTCGGCATAGGCCACAATAGGGCGGACGCCGCGCCGATGAGTCGTCGAGCGAGCCTGCGGAAATGCTCCCGGAATCACCATTGCCCGTCGAGCACCAGGCCCAAATACCTCATATGGGCCCGGATGCTGATATCAATGGAATGGACGGTGATCGAGACGCCGATGGGAGGGCTCATGCGGCGACCATGGAACAAGAGAGCCTCCATCTTGTCCAGGGCGATTCTCAACCCCAACGCCTCGGTCCGCCCGACGATCTCTTCGGTGCGTAGAGTCACCAGGCTTGCCGCCTCTTCTAGCGTCCTACCGCGGGCTGTGACGAGCGTGTCGTCGGCGTAACAAATCACGCCCAGCCCGGGTGATATTTCACCGTGCGGATTTTTGTTCGCAATTCTTTAACATATTGAATCTTATGGAAGTATCCGCACCAGCGGTAAATTATTCGCGCGGGAAAAAAGTCCGATTTAATGCAAATTGAACGCGGTGCAATACGATTTATTTTCGCGCGATTATTCTGTGTAGTATGTATTAAGCATGGCTATGTCCGCACTACGGAATAAAATTCACGCGTTTTTCTCAGTCGTGCCACAAAAAATCCTGTCATGGATCTCAATGCTATAAGTGGGTAATCCAATGTTCATGACATCTTTTAATACGTCTGTTACGCCGCCTTAGTATTGGATTAATTAAAATTTTAGTTCGGTTGTCCATCTTGTTTCCGTTTGGTGACGGAGTAAAAATACAATTCACCACTCCCTATCTTGTCTGTGGATAAAAGACGACTATGGGATATACTATGCACATAACATCAGTGCATGAGAAGGAAAACGCGAAATGAAACTATATACCAACATGTCTGACCAGCATGGTATAGTAGGTCAAATTCCTTTCCAGTATGGAGGAGGGCCGAGCCCAACAGTGGGACGTATATGGGCTGCGATGATGATTATGATGATATCCACCTTGTGTCTCAGCTGAGAACCAAATTAAACTATCAAAAATCGTACGAAATTTTATTCACAGTGCGTACGTACTAAGTGCAATTTCGATCGCGGAATATAAAACGCGAGAAATAAAAAAAAAGCTTCATGGTGAAAAATCGGAGTGCGGACAGGCCCTAAGCGAGCGAGTACCGTCGGGCGGCTCCTTTGATCTTGTTTCGCCGGCTTTATTAGCCTAAACAGAGACGAAATTCATTTTCGATAAAAAAATTACAGTTTAGGTTTTATTGTTTTATTTTAATCAGCTGATTTTAAGGCGAAGTTTGTCTTGCTTATACGAAGGTAATTATTGATTTATTCAATTTCTAATGAACATTTAATAAAGTACGAATGTGTTGCATATTAAGTATCGCTGACTTTATACATTTCAATCAGATTTACACGAAAAAGCGATGATAAAATTGAAAACTTTACATGTTTCTAATTCATTAACGAATTGTTATATTTCCTTCAATTTTTTTTTATGGGGTCCTACCACCATTGCCTAACTCCCTTTTGACCAGTTGCCCCATAACCTGATACACCCTGTATATATAGTACCTACGCTGCTCTTCCTTCCTGGGTGTCTCCAGACTATAGTCAAGACTCTGTTTCGAAATTTCTGTCAGCATCATAATCTCAGATTAGTGTGGTATAGGAGGTTAATTTCCCTAATATTGCGAAAGAGGTCGAACCCAGCAATGGGCGGCATTTGAACTGACGTGATGATGATGATGATGATGATGAATTTGAATTTTGAATTTCTATCATTTCTATTTGATTTTGATATCCGTGTGATGATGGAGTAAGAATACAATTCACCGTTCCATCTTGCCCGTGGATGTCGTAAAAGATGACTAAGGCATATAATATGCATATAAAATCTGTGTGTCTGTCTGAAACGACGGCGATAATTAAAATGATCGCATACCTTGCCTGTCCATCTTTGATAAACATATTTCGTAGTCCCTTCATTTTGGTTATGAAAGATTTGTGTTTATGTGCAGCTAATTTCAGTACTCCGGTGGTACCTCCTGTGCTCACCAGCCAGGCGTAGACCTTCTCTGTATCGAATTCCAGTGGTCTGCAACATGAAATATATCTTTAGAAATAGAGATCGAGAGATCTTAAGAGATGGGGTGGTGAGTTGTAGGAGGAAAGCCTCAGGGATGCAGCTGAATGGTAGATTTTTGAATATGTTGGCGATGTTTAGGGAAACCGCCAACAGCACCTCTGCGCCGGCTACCGTGACCATGGCCCTCAGCAAGGCTGCGATCGTCGAACACCTCCTCCTGAAGCCAATCTGGGCGTCTGACTGATCGGAGCATACCTCGCTGAGGGCAGCCAGGATTATCTCCAGCAGCTTACCTCCATCGTCCAGCAGGAAGATGGGCCTGTAGGCCGCGTCCGAAACTAGCCTAAAAGCCGCTTCAAAATTTTTTTGTCTGCCTGTTTCGGGTAATCTTCAAAATGGCTGGATTGATTTAGATAATATTTTATTACCAGTTAGTGTCTATATAAGGAGTAACTTGAGCTATATTTTATCCCGGTAGTCCTCAAGGAACGTGAACTACCGGGGCGAAACCGCACGTATTTGCTAGTATACAATAGAAGTGTAATGTACTGGCTAATAGTACTAGTATAGTTAATGTTCATATAGGAAGTATTTACTTAATCGTCGATCCCTAGACCATGACCCCATCCTTATAGCAACAACAAAGTATGAACAAATTTATATCATGATTCTTGATACTTTGTAAGAATATTACCTAACTAGCAACCCGCCTTCGCTTCGCTTCGGTTTCAATCGCCTTATCTCTTGAGTGTACTTGAATTTTTCTCTTGAGTGTACTTTAATGTTACAACGGTTTTTTTCTTGGTGTGAAGGACTTATGTAGGTTATGTCGATGCATCAGAAGGAAAAATCGATATAAAACCCTATTCCAACTTTCTCACCGGCGTGATATAGTAGGTCAATTTCCCTCCCATTATGGAGGGGGGTCTGAGTCCAGCAGTGGGATTTATATGGGTTAAGATAATGATGATTTGGAGGACTTTCAACAAATCCATTCATTTATAAGCCTGTTAACATACTCCATTGGATTGCCTTATCAGAACAGTACTGTTACTAGTTCTCCTGGTATTCCCTAAGGTGGTTTTCAACCGACTTCAAAAAAGAAGTTTTTCATGTTTGTTACCTCAGATCTGTTGAATGAGTGAACCGAATTGATGATTCTTTTTTTATTTGAAAGCTCGTGCATTGCATGTGTTCTTATTTCAGTTTAATGCAGTTCTTACAATCCAAAAAAAAAATCGGCTTAAGTTAAAGTCGGTTTTTTTTTTGGTACCGAATTATTACAATACCCAAGGGTAGGTGCTCTTACGAGAATTAGCACGCTGAAGTGGCAATGGGCAGGCCACATCGCTAGACGAACCGACAACCGCTAGGGAAGAAAAGTTCTCGAGTGGCGACCACGTATTGGACGACGCAGTGTAGGACGCCCCCTACTAGGTGGACCGACAACCTGGTAAATTTGCTGGGCATCGTTGGATGCAGGCGGCACAGGACCGTTCTCTGTGGCGTAACATGAGGGAGGCCTACGTCCAGCAGTGTATGGTGATAGGCTGAAACGAAGCGCTTATGAAAATACGAAACAACTCATTTAAGGCTTACTTGAAATCTTCTTCCTCATTCATATCGTCGTATTCCTCGATGAATCTCTTCATTGAATATTCACAATCATCGAAACATATTAGTTTGGTGTCTATGTCCAATTCCTTGATAACACGCAAGTGATCTTCCAATTGTTCTTTCTGACAGAATGCTACTCTTGGCGAACTGATTGTGAAGTGGGCTTTTATTTCCACTGCGAACGATATTAATTTTATGAAAAAAACTATTTTTATGGATTTTGTCGCGTTTATATTTGATTGCAAGATGTTTCGAATACTTTTTACATTCATAGAAAAAAAGTTTCTTACTTATATCATACACTAAATAAATATATTTTCATCATTTCACCCATTTCACTGGGTGGTTCGAGCCTCCTCCACTATGGGAGGGAATTTGATCTACTATACCTCACTGGTCAAACGTATTGACATAAAGCTTTTTTTTTACAGTTTTCCTTCTCTTGGATAGATGTTATATGCATACTACATCCCGTCGTCGTCTTTTACAACACCCTTGGGCAAGAGAAGGTGAATGGTATTCTTACTCCATCACCACACGGAATATATAGTTTATAAAATTAAAAATAAATATGCTTTAATTATAAACCGTAATTTGTCCGGGACAAAACGGCTGGACCCATTTTGATAACAAGTATCTATATAAGGAGTAATTTAGGCTATTTTCCTTTCGCAAAAAACCCTATAAAATTTTGCCCGGTCCGGGACTCGAACCTGTGGATATATTTTATCTGATTGTTATCACGATATTTATTTTCTTAAGTTTTGATTGGGCGTACCTTTGTCATATTACTAACTTTATTAAATAGTAAATACATTATATATTCATCATCATCATCATCTTGCTCTTATCCCAATTACTTGGGGTCGACGCAATCAATATGTCATCTGTTTTGGCATATTGCAAAAAGTTTCGGCAATGACTTTTATGACCGGCTGCCTGCCTGACGTCAACCCTCCTTGGGAATGTAATCGTTGACCCAAATGGTACCAGATGGAGTTGGTCCGGGTCAATCTAGGGCTCTTAGTCGTCTTTTACGACACCCACGAGCAAAGCAAGGGTTGGTAGTATTCGAAGCCGCTACCACACAGCACACATATATTATATATTATAAAATAAAATTATAACGTTTTATTAATATTATACCGACAGATTATATTAAGATTATAAAAATATGCGATTACAATTGCCTCGTTATTTTATCCCATCACTACAAAAACAAACATAAGACAAAACCTTGAAACAGTACATTTTGACATGTTTTGATTTTCAAAATTATTGTTTTTATATTTGGTAATTGTGTAATTGTTAATAATTTTAGCCGAAAATTAATACGTTTATTGTAAATTGGCATAATTATTAAATTTCTAATGTTATTACTCGTTAATAAGGTAAATATAAGATATTTAAAATTGTGCCGTAAATAGTACGCCAGTTCAAAGTTACATCGCCCATCCTATCATGACCTGTCAGGAACGCAATCTCTGAGCGGCCGGACTATAATGATTTTATTGCGTTTGTATTCGATTTTTGATTGCCCGACGTTTCGAACTCTTTACAGCATTCATGGCCACGGGCGGACTAAGATGACTCACGTCCAACAAGTCATCGTTATTACAGAAAATCGAGTAACTGATACTCAGTACAACAAAAAAAAAACATAGATACGCAAATAAGGTTTCATTGCATACCTCGTACTTTTCAAGTAGCATTTGACAGATAGATATCATTGACATTCCTATTCTTATTTGAAACGCTTTATAGATGAATTGTGACGCGAAAGTCAAAATGTCATGTAGGTAGTGTTTTTATATTTTTTTCAGTATTTTAGTGTTTTAATGTGTTATATTAAATAATTTTGCTGATATTTTATGTAATACAATGCGGACGAAATGTTGAAATGTAGTGAAAAGGATATAATAGTGAATTGCGTGCATTTTTATATTCTGCTAAAATTCCTAGAGGAACAATTGATTGGTTGTCAGCACTAAATCAATGGTAACGACTAAGGCTAAAATACGAAGACTGAAGACGTGAAGAACATATAACTCGACACTGGCACCAATAGCTCATAGTTGTTGCTTATTGCCATCACAAAAGAAGAAGAAGAAGATGTTATATGCGTATTATATCCCTTAGTCGTCTTTTACGACAGCCACTGGTAAGATAGGAAGTGGTAAATTGTATTCTAATTCCATTACCACACGGACGATTTTCAATTACAGTATAATCTCACTAATCCGGCACTTCAATAGACCGACACGTCCAATAATCCAGCGCCATCCGCTCACGCCTTACTCGCCCGATTAGTGTTATATTCAAGTTTTCTTCGAAACATGCGAGAAAACGTTTTTAAGCAAGGACTTCAAGTTGCACAAAAGCAGACTTTAATTAAGGATTACATATTTTAAAACTATCTAATTACATAATAATATGTAAATATAATACATTATACGTAGAGAATTACGTATATAACATTTCATAAAGAGAATTTATGAAATTTTATATGATTTTTCTTTATAATCCAGTAATCCGAACAATCCAATAATCCGGCATCCGGATTAGTGAGATTCTACTGTACTTGCATAAAATACTTTATACTATACTTTTTTTACAAAAGAATGAAAAACCTGTATATAATTCTTAGGCCCTCCACACATGGAGCTACTCAAAAATTACGGAACTGATCAGTAATTACAATTACAAATTAGTTAGAAACTGTACCTCGCACATGACGCTACTTAAATTGCAAGGTTTCAGTGATTTCTGTTATTTCTGCTCTCACAAGCACACGATTAACGAGGAAATATTAGGGACAAAAATCAAACATGTAGAGTGAGTCAAGCGAGGATGACGACGATAATGTATTTTACCACTATCTTCAATAGACGTCAAAGGAATCTTCGTAGGTTTTGGATTCACCCGTATATTAGAAATAATGTAAACTGCAGATTATCAGTTGAGTAATCTGACAAAATATTTGCTTGAGTAATCTGAGTTTATAATTATATAAACATGGATACTTTTCCACCTCCTGCACAAATGATCGTTAATTTTTTACAACCAAAACAGAAAACTCGGGTAACCAGTAGCGCGGCGACCGGCACGACGCGTCATGCGTGATCAGTTGCTAACGCGTTATTAACTAGTCGCGTCGTGTGCGACCCTCAATGAGAATGTATGGATGGTGACGCTCAAGCAACTCGTTAGTAACTTGAGTTTGTAACTAGTACATTTTCAGTAGCTCCATGTGCGGAGGGCCTTAAGAGATGCTATTTTTATGTTTTTCACGTATAATATCCTTGAAGAACTCGCACTCGGGTGTATAATACTTTTTATAATTATAATAAATTAGTTATTTTATTCGCTTTCCGTATGGTGATAAAGTAAGAATTAAATTTTTTACACGCTTTTTTTGCCCGTCGCCGTCGGTGTCCTAAAAGAAGACTAAAGAAGATAATGCAAGAGAAATAAACACTAAATACTTATCCGTCGTCTATTCAATGTGGTATACTAGATTTGTTTGCCTTTCATTATAGGGTTATATATAGGGGTTAGGTTATATACATAGATCTCATGTCAATGATGCCATCGTCTAAGCTCATCACATCCCACTGCTAGGCTCGAACTTTCTTCACAATAGCAAGGAAATTAATTAGACAACGCTGGTCAGTCCGGTTGGGACAAGGTTTTGTTTCGAATTTTTCTTCTCTTGCATAGATGTTATCATTTATCATCATCATTTGAGCTCATATACCACCCACTGTTGGGCTCTAGCCTCATCCACAATAGGAGCGAAATTGACTTACTTATACGCTGGTCAGACGTGTTGGTAAAGTGTTTTATTTGGAATTTTCTCTTGCCTAGGTTGTTATATACATATTATAATCCCTCGTTCGTCTATTACGATAACCATGAGCAAGATGGAAGAATCATTGAGTAGAATGGTATTATATATTCTTATTTCATCACCACATGGAAAGCGTAGCACACAGCGTATAGATCTATATTAAAAACGAATAAATAACAGATCAAAATTGTTTTAAAATAGAAGGAGACCCACCGCTTTCCCACGATTAATCAATATACCGCACACCGCAATGGAATGGAAGGAATACGGGATAGAATCAAGGTAGACTAGGAGATAAGGAAATCTTACTCTCACGTGATAAGAACCACCTGCTCCCGCTCCACCACCGGCTTCATGGCAATCGTCGCCTCCACTTTGTGGCCATCATCGCCCTTGACCCTTAGGGACAGAGGCGACTGGTACGTCGTGGCGGACTGGGGAGAGATTACACTCTACGGAGTCTACCTCTCCCCCAACAGGAGCGTGGCTCATTTCGGGGTCTCACTCACCATCGGGGGCCTCGTTACGGCGACTGGCACTGCGCCAGGTCCTCGTGCTGGGGGACCTCAACGCCAAGTCCATGGCGTGGAGTCCCCCAGGACGAACGATCGCGGGTGGTGGAGAGGGCGGTGGCACTGAGCCTATGTTTGCTGAACAGGACCTCGGTGCAGACGTGCGTGCGGCAGTGGGGCGGGTCGATAGTAGACTTGTCGTCCGCTAGCCCCGATGTCGCCGCACGCGTGAGGAGCTGGTGCATCCAGGGGGAGGTTGAGACAGTATCCGACCACAGGTACATTCGGATAGAGGTCTCCTGGACCCTCCGGCAGCCCAGTAGGGGTCACCTGGCGGACGGAGCACCCGCGTTTCCGTGATTGGCTGTGGGTAGTATGGATGGGGCTATGCCTCGTGTGCGGTGTCTCCCACCGAAGAGGGCTGTCCCCTAGTGGTCCCAAGAGCTAGCGGCTCTCCGGGCCGCGTGCATGCGCGCCCGGAAGGCCTACACCCGCAGCCAGCGTCACCATCACGACGCGGAGCGGAAGGGCCAGCTGTACGAGGGTTACCGCAGGGCGCGGTATCCCTTCAGGCTGGCTGTTCGTCGCGTCAAGGACGTCAGTCGGCGGTAGATGCTGGACAGTTTCGAGTGTGACTCCTGGTATCGCTCCTATGGCGCGGCACTGAGCAAGCTCTGCGCGCGGGTCAACCCCCCTCACCGAGACTCTCCGGCCCGGCCTCCTCACCAGGGTCGTCAAGGACCTATTCCCACGGTAGGCGGAGCAAGCACCCCCGGTCATGGCTTTGCCGGCAGCGACCAGGAGGCTGACGATAGCGTTCCACCCGTCACGGAGACGGTTATGGGGGTGGCGGTGGCACATATTCGCTTAAAATCCACCGCCACCATGGTGACGGCCTCAGTCACCGCGGCCCTTAGGAGCAAGGCCGCGATCGTCGAACGCCCCCTACTAAAACCAAATTGGGGGTCCGACAGATCGGGCCCGACCCCGACGAGGTGCCGCTCGATGCGGGCAGCAAGGATCCTTTCCAAAGCTTACCCGCATCTTTGAGCAGCACGATGGGCCTGTAGGCCTAGGTCGACCTCGGAAACCGTCCCGGCTTCAACAGGAGCACCAGCCTTCCCTCCTTCCAGCACCCAGGGGAGTACCCGTACGCCAAACAAACGTCTAACAGTCCCCTGAGGCGTGGTCCCACGTGTTCGAGGACCAGGACCAGGACACGGTGAGGAGGGAGAGCGCACCGTCCTGCCACCACTGCGATTGTGACGCAGACACGGCGCAGCACACACTCGAGGGGTGTGCCGCATGGGCTGGGCAACGCCGTGAACTCTTCGCAATTATCGGTGCCGACCTGATTCTACCAACCATCGCTAGGGAGATGCTCGGCAGCGTCAGGAACTGGGACGCGGTTGCCGCCTTCTGCGAGGCTATCATCTCGCGGAAGGAGGCGGCGGATAGTGCGCGTGAGGAACGCCTCTGCGTGGACGTGGTCTACCGCCGGTGACTGGGGCGATACAGGCGCGAGTACCTACGCCTGATGCCGTCCTAGCAGAGGCCGCGGGTGACCAGACCGCGGATTTTAGTCCGCCACCCGCAGAGAGGCTGATCGCGCGACGGCGACCGACGTCATTCTGATCGACTCACGAGGAGTGTGAGTATCAGGTTATTATCCTTCAAAGACCAATTTGAACAAAATCCAAATCACAAGCAAAATTGAAGTCCAATTCAAGTATACTTCAACAAATAATAGTAACGGGCTCTAGTAAAACGCGTGTAGTTCCGAGCTATGAGTAACTTTCTGAAGGAAGTGTGAGTTGAAGATAGGGAGAGAGAGTTCGAGTATCGCCTATGATTAGTCTGAAAAAGAATTCTACCGCTATTTTGTGCAATAATTCTCGAAATTACATAATGGGTTGACTACCTGCTAGAATTTAGCGCCCTGTGCTAATTAAACAATTTTTAAATACTTTAAACTACAGTATACCTTTATGTAATTGGTATTAGACGTAGATGTTTTTAAAATACAATTCCTGAAGGCCGTAATACATTTTTTTTACACCAGCTTGGTTCAAATTTAACTCAGAATATCATTTAAGTTAGGAAGACTTGTGTATTCTTAACTATCTTAAACAAAAAATAACAATAAATTACAAAAAGTTTTTGTAAAATTTAGTATTTAGCATACACGGATGACATCTTCATCACATTTAATAAAATAATCCTAACTTCATAACTACAAGACCTAGGACAATATATTTGAGTATTTTAGTTAGATAATAAGTCTCACTACTCCTCATAGCCCGTTAGTCCACTACTTACGGGACAACCTGTATAGTTAAACGTATCTTTGCGATATAAAAGATTTATATCTCTTTCATTATTCAAATTGTAAAATTACAAAGCGTTCCGATATGTAATATTCTCTATTAATTTTTGTATTGTCGTAAACTAATAAAGAAATATGTTTCAATGTTTACATTTTAAGTTAATGCAAGGTTTTTGTGACAATTTTATTTATTTACTAGCAACCCGCCCTCGCTTCGCTTCGGTTATAGGTTATAGTCGTTTTACCCGCGTAGTTCCCGTTCCCGTGGGAATACCGGGATAAAATATAGCCTAGTTTACGCCCTGATATTATAGTTTTCCATTGGTGAAAGAATTTTTGAAATCGGTCCAGCCGTTTTGAAGATTACCCGGAACAAACAGACAGACAGACAGACAGACAAAAATTCTTTAATTGCTATTTTAGGCATAGGTGTCGTGCAAATAACCGTGTGAGCATGAAAAAAGCCTATTATTTTGATATTACAAACAGACACTCCAATTTTATTTATTGGTATAGACAAGCAATCCGCCCTTGCTTCACCTCAGTTTCAGTATTCTTGCCGCCACATTTTAAATTTCTAATATCTTCTGAAATGGTACGATTCGCGACTGCAGTCCATAAGGGTTCTTTTCCCGGACCAGACAAAATTTTAAAGGGGTTTCTTGAGAGGAAAAAAATTAAAGTTACTATTTATATATCTGTATATGTAGCTACTAGTAAAATACCTGTTTTACCGATTTTAATATTATTTTGCAAGTAGGTGTGTACATTTTTTTTACACCAGCTTGGTTCAAATTTAACTCAGAATATTTTTAAATACAAAATTTGCACTTGTTGTATGTTTTAATGTTTATTTAATTAATCATTACGCCTGAATATCATTTGAATTAGGAAGACTTGTGTATTCTTAACTATCTTAAACAAAAAATAACAATAAATTACAAAAAGTTTTTGTAAAATTTAATATTTAACATGCACAGATGAAAGTTTCATCACATTTTCATTTTCACTAGTAAAATATTATTAAAATCGGTCCAGCCGTTTGGCAGATTACCCGGAACAAACAGACAGGCATACAAAAAAATTACAAGTGGTTTAAGGCGTGTGGATATCGTGTAAATAACCGCGTGAGGGCGAAAAAACGTATAATTTTGTACATTACGAAGAGACACTTCAATTTTATTTATTTGTATAGATTACAAGTTTAGCTAGGTATGAAGTTGGCTTTGTTGATTGTCAGAAATCACTTTTAAGTGCAAGTTGGACAAGATGTAGCAAATAAATAGAATACAAAAAGCCAGTGAATATTTTAATATTTATTCCGTGTAGTAACGGAGTAATAATACAATTCACCAACCCCTTTCTTACCCATGGGTGATCGTAAGAGACGGATAAGGAATAAAAACGGATAACATCACTGCAAAAGAAGGAAAACTATTGATAACTATGATACTATTTGCACTCTTCTTTCTATCCAGAGATCATCCTGATGATGACGAAATAATCTTTAACTAGTGGTCGCCGAGTTTTTTTTTTATTGCAAGCAGTGGCAAACGAGCAAACAGTACACCTGATGGTAAGTGTTGCTGCCGCTCATGGACCTTTACAAGGCCGCTGCCTACCGCGAAGAAAGTGAAGGGAGTGTGAATGCGTGCATTGAGGCTCGGTGATACTAAAGGCACCATCAAACCCTCCACACGCAAACACCCTCAGAAAGTTGGGCTTCCGGCTCTCTCACTCACCGAACGAAGCTCAGTAACAAATTGCTACTACTCAGACGTCGATTTTCTGCGAGAGCGTGGTACTGCCCTGGACGGACCGGCCGCGGCCCGCGGCTGTAGACAGATAACTGTCGACAGTGTGGTCCTACCACTCCTAGTAGTGGTCGAAATTCGGCCATAATTCATTTAAATAAATTTTTATGTTAAAATAGTTTCCTTTCAGTTTTATTTATGTATACGTAATTGTATATTGAGCAAGCTGTATTTCACTAATCCATACTAATATTATAAATGCGAAAGTAAGGATGTTTGTTTGTTTGTTTGTTTGTAGCGCTTTCACGCTTAAACCACCGAACCGATTTCAAAAATTCTTTCACCAATGGAAAGCTATAATATCAGGGAGTAACATAGGCTATATTTTATCCCGGTATTCCCACAGGAACGGGAACTACGCGGGCTTAAGCGACTGAAACCGAAGCGAAGCGAGGGCGGGTTGCTAGTAACTAATAAATAAATACAAATGTCTATTAGACATTGTCATCATAATTATGATTGTTTGACATCAGTTCGACCATTTTAACCGTAAACAAAAGTGTATAAGCGATTGCATGGTAGTGTGCGTAATGCCTATTTTAATGAATTTAATGTATTTCTAATCCATTATTATATGAAATTTCAGTTTTATCCACTTCTCCTCATTATATACTTCAACTGTGCCAAATTTCATACTTGTCCAGCCACGTAATTTTCGTAAAAAGGGATACAAAGTTTTTGCTTCACGTATTGCTTACATATATATCGATAACCGATCCCATAGACAGTGCCCTTTATCATTTCGGCTCATATACGTCCCACTGCTAGGCTCGAGTCTCCTCCATAATAGGAGAGAAAATTGACCTTACTATATCATGCTGGTCAGACAGGTTGGTATAGGATATTGTTCCGAGTTTTCCTTCTCTTGCATAGATGTCATATGCTTTTAGAATTTTAGATTATAATATTTTTAACTTGCGTACGATATAAAATGTATAAATTAATTAATTGTTTATGTAATTATTATGTTGATATTAACAGATAATGTTAGTAATGTTGACTTACACTATTGCATTGGGGAAACCTGTAATAATAGTTGTAATTGGTAATTTAATAAATAAATATGCGTATTATATCCCTTAGTCGTTTCTTACGATATCCACGGGTAAGAGAGGGAGTGGTGAATTGTATTCTTACTCCGTCACCACACGGAACAGTGCTCTTTATATATAAAACAAAAATCCTCGATTTCAATCGCAGCGCCATCTACAGGGTCCTAATGTATTAGTGATCTATACTGCATAGATGGCGCAGTGGTTAAGATACCGACTTACCATGCCAATATCATGGATTCGAATCCCACGCAGGACAACAGTTTGTACGATCCACTAATTGTTGTTCTGAATCTGGATGTAATATGTTTGTAAAGTGTCCCGCAACATAAGAATTATTTCTATAGTGCAGGGTGGTGTTGTCTTTAAAAAAAAAATATAATATTTTTTTTTATTGTTGCCTTTCTAATGAAATTGATTTGGGGTACATCGGTTGCAAAATTTCAAATACACCTCCCAATGTTAGGTGCCAGCCTTCTCCACTGTGGCAGGTAAATTGACCTACTATACCACGCAGGCCAGACGTGTTACCAACACGTCTGACCAGCCTGGGATAGTTGGATAGTAGGGTTTTGTTTCCAGTTTTACTTCTCTTGTATGCAAGAGAGAGATATTAGTTGCCTTTTACGACACCCACGGGCAAGAGTGAGCGGTGGTGATATGTATTCTTACTCCGTCACCACACGGAAAACAGACACACAGATAAACTCTTTAAACCCACATACATCCGTTTTTTATTGTTTTATATATGCATAATTGAGATAAACTGAGTTTGAACATCTGGTATAATGGACATTTTACATCTAAACATTTTCTCGCGCTACCCTTTTGTTTTGGTGGGCTACGGTCAGCGCACACACCGTCCAGTCCCTCCGGGGTAACGATCAGACAGCGCGCGACCCCACAATCCACCGTAATCCCTTTCCTTCGCCATTCCCATCGGTACCATTCGGTATTAGTCCTTGCCGTTCGTGGCCAACCCGCCGCGGGATACCCTTTTGGGTACCCGCCCTTTCCAACGCGCCTCCAGGGTCGTCGGTCTCGCTTGCCCCGTCCGAGTCGCCGGCGGTGGACCGTTTCGTCGTAGAGGAGTTCCTCTCACGCACGCTTCGCCGCCTTCTTCCGTGGGATGACTGCCTCACAAGGCGGCAACCGCGTCCCAGTTTCTGACGTTGTCGAACATCCCCCTAATGATGGTCGGCAGCGTCGGGTCGGCACGGATGATTGCGACGAGTTCACGGTGCTCTGCCCACGTGGCACACACTTCGAGCGTGTGCTACCTGTGGTTGGATAGGGTCTCGACCTCCTCCTGAGGACATTGGGGCTAACGAACGTCAAGTGTACTATCAACCCGCCCACTGCCGCACGCACGTCTGCATCGAGACCCTGTTCAGCAAATAGAGCCCAGTGCTGTCCCCCGCTCTTCGACCGCTTGCACGGAATAGTCCGTCCTGGGGGACCCCCACGCCAAGGATTCGGCGTTGTAGTCCCCCCTGCACGAAGACTTGGCGTGGTGCCAGTCACCGTATCGAGGCCCCCAAGGTGGTGAGGGGGCCTCGAAATCTGCCACACTTCTGTTAGGGGAGAAGTAAACACTGTAAAGCGTAACCTCTCCCCATTCCGCCGCGACATACTCATCGCCCCTGTCCGTAAGTAACAAGGACGGGGAATGCCATGACCTGAAGGCGACGATTGCCACAGAGCCGTCACTGCTACCCAACCAATTACATCGGTCAGGCACGTAGTACAGTTACGCGGCTATGGCTACATCGATCAAGCACTCCGCCATGGTTTTCAGGTAAACGTCCTGCGCACCGGCGACGTGGTTGAGTTTGGATTGCAGGAGGTGAATGGATTCAGTCGCCATGAACGGCCGGGATCATCGGACCGCTCCGCCCCTTTCGGGTCCAAGCCGTGGGTCTGCACTCCCCACCTCCCATGCGGTGTTGGCGGGCTTATTGACCGCCGCACACACGGGTCAATGGGAAGCGACGACACACGATGCCGCCTTGTGCCCGGGTTGAACGCAGCGGAAACAGACCGCTTCAGTCAAAGCAGTTCATGCATGTCGGCCGTGTGTGTCCGACCGCAATGCACTTATAGCATCTCGCAGGCCGCGACTCCAGCACGGTCACCCGCACCGAGCTCCAGCCCACGAGGAGCCTGCCTGAGTCGGCCAATTCCTTGGCCAACTCCACCAGGCACTGCAACCAGGCGGCACCGACGCCGCCCGGACCAGAGCGAATGACGCTATTCGCGCGCTACCCTAGCATTTAATTTAAATATCCGTGTGGTGATGTAGTAAGAATACAAATCACCACCCCCTTTCTTGTGTCCTCGTGGGTGTCGGAAAGGCGATTAAAAGATTATGATATACAGAGAAGGTAAACTCGAAATAAAACCCTATACCAATACATTTGTCCAGCGTGGTGTAGTAGGTCAATATGCCTTTGTAGAGGAGGCTCGATCTCAGCAGTGGGACATATAAGAGCTGTGATGTTATGATGTAATTTAAATATTTGAAGCCCGAGTCGCTATCAAATTTCGACAAGTCTCGTATTCCACATATCATCCATCCATCAGATAATCGATCTCTTATGCGCTTTTATGACTTCCACTAGTGGGAGTGAGAGAGTAACAAGGGGTGCTGACACATTGTGCTCATAATCCATCAACATACTAACCGTGATATAAGTTATAAATAAAAGTATTTTTAAGGATTTTATCGCGTTTATATATGATTTTTGATTGCTCGACGTTTTGGACACTTTACAGCATTCATGATTACGGGCCGACTGAACGCTGTAAAATGTTCGAAACGTCGGCCAATCAAAAATCAAATACATACACGATAAAATCCGTAAAAATAGTTTTAAGTAAGTAAACTTTCTGAAATCATCATAATATGAGCACTAAAACAAAACTCACTATATTTGAAAGACGGGTCTACTCCAGTGATGGGCATGCCATTTAAAAGTGATGCGTAATAGGGTATATCCAGGTCTAGATGATTTCTGCCGCTGAGGGCCAATACATCACCAGGCTGGCCGCCGTATCGCCGTAGGCATCTTGCCAACTGAATTGTCCGACGCAATACTGATGCGTTCGTCTCACTTTCCCCAGTCGCTGCATCTAGCTGTAAAAATCACAGATTATTTTGATATACATTTTTCGACATTTTGTCCGTATGCTTCGTCTCGGCTCATACATGACCCACTGCTGGGCCCAGCCTCGTCCCAATAAGAGGAATATTGACCTACAATAACATCCTGGTTAGACATGTTGGTATAGGGTTTTATTTCGAGTTTTGCTTCTCCTACACAGATGTTATATTCATATTATATCCCTTTGTCCGTAAGCACCCGGACGTTTCATATGGGGACGGAGCAAGAATACAATTCACCAGTCTATATATTACCCGTGGATGTGGTAAAAGATGACTAAGGGATATAATATGCAAGAGAAGAAAATTTCGATATAAAACCAAATCATCTGACCAGCCTGGTATAGTAGATCAATTTCCTTCCCTTTGCGGAGGAGGCTCGAGCCCAGCAGTGGGACGCGTATGAGCTGAAATGACGACGACGACTGCAAGTGTCCCGTTCTGACACAAAAAACACAAAACGTCACTTTATGCGTCCCGTTTCGACGTAAAAAAATATGGTGGCATTATGTATGAAATTACTTAGCAACCCGCCCTCGCTTCGCTCCGATTTCAGTTGCCTTACCCGCGTAGTTCCCGTGGAAATACTGCGATAAAATATAGCCTATGTTACTCCCTGATATTATAGCTTTCCATTGGTGAAAGAATTTTTGAAATCGGTTCGGTGGTTTAAGCGTAACAAACAACTTTTTCATTTATAATTTTAATAAGGATTATGAATGCCTGGAAAGCCGTTTTCCGACATGAGATTCTACGTTTTTTGTGTAAATTTATTTGATATTAAATCATCATCCAATTGTACAAAGAATACAATTAACGTAGTTAATAGCCATCACCCCCTCTCTTGCCCGTGGGTGTCGTAAAAAACCACTAAGGAATATAATATGCATATAACATCTATGCAAGAGAAGTAAAACTCGAAACAAAACCCTATGCCAACAGGTGCGGGTGACTGGACCGGGGAATTTAGTCCGTCACCCGGAGAGAGGCTGACCGCGCGACGGCGACCAACGTCCAGGGACAGGGACGTCGAGAGGTGAGGGTACCCGAAAGGGTATTCCGTCGGGCTGACCACTGACGACTAGTCACCCTGCTCCGGTGGCCGGCTCAACAACGAGGCGACGTGGGTACGGGTGGGTTATGGGCCCGCGCGCTGTCCTTTCGTCGCTCCGGACAAAATGGACCGCGTGTGCGCTTACCATAGCCGCCCCCAAAAAAAAAAAAAAAAATGCCAACAGGTCTGACTAGTATAATAGGTTAATTTCTGATTGCCCGACGTTTCGAACACTTTACAGCGTTCATGGTCACGGGCGGACTAAGATGTCTAACGTCCAACAAGTCATCGTTATTGCAGTCTGTGAACACACTCAGGACCACGCCCGCCATAACATCAGGTTTGATAAACCGCAAATCCTCGCAAAAAAAAAACATCGATACCTGCCTAGAATGGCACGTGAGGCTATTGAGTTCAAAAGAGACAATAATATCAATAGAGAGGATGGCTGGGTATTACCATCAAGCTGTTGTAAACATAATTAAAAATAAAAACAAAAAGTAAGCCGTCGCTCAGGACGCCTGGCAGATGTGAAACTTCGAAATTATTTTCTACAAGTATATATGATTTATTCATATATACTTGTAGAAAATAGATTACGACAGGAACTAATATGTAAAGTATTGAATAAAATAATACGATTTCTACTATTATTTAAAATATTACAAAATTAGTTCACACCGCTCAGTCGCTTACGACCTAACATAGCGGCGCTACGTCTCATACACTTCTACATAGTTCAAATCAAAAGGATCGGTTATCACGGGTTGAGAGCCCTCAGCGCTCACCCACCAGTCCGGGTAAAGTTGTCAAAGCCATCTGAGGCTAACAAGTAAGTCACACACAAAAAAAGAAAAAAAAAAAAAGATCGGTTATCGGAAAGTATGATCTAGCAAACACAAATAACGACATCTATCGAGTTAAGACTAAATCTCAGCTACAAAATATATTTTATAAAGAAATCTCTAATCCTGTAATGATGATGATGATAATGAGACAAGCTATTTAAATTATTTTATCGTCATTGGTCCTTGTTAAATTAACAAATTTTAAATGAAATCCGACTGTTGAAAGTGGGTCAAGATGTAATTCCTAGGAGTCTGTAACACAAACAAATAAATATACATCTGAAACTAATATAACACCTATAAAAATCGATTGCCTGGTTTTCGTACATGTAAGTACTGTAAGTAGGTATGGTATACTTATGTTGGAAAGTTAGAGAATTATACATTATTTTATAGAACATACATTATTTTATTGAAGTATATATGCATAAAAGAACAGATTACGACAGGAACTAAAATAGCACATTAATAAAAATAATATTACGATTATTTTTCCAAGAAAATGATGATTTTTATTCAATAAACATTTATTTTCATTATAGGTAACAATTTACTTTAAGCGCACTAGATGGCGTTGTACAAATATTAAATCGCACTATGGTTTCGGTACAAAAATGTACACATATGTATCCGGATTCTTATTTGTAGTCAACGGGTTGAGAGCCCTCAGCGCTCACCCACCAGTCCGGGTAAAGTTGTCACAGCCATCTGAGGCTATAACAACTAAGTCACACAAAAAAAAAGAAATTTGTAGTTAATTAAAATGGTGTCCCGAAGCGTGGCGTTAACGCCACGCGACAATCGGGATCATCCTCGCCTATAGATGTTTCACATCAACAGACCACCACAAGACTGCAAGACACTGAGCACTTATTGTATAGATTTGACCCACGCTAGTAATTGTTGAAGATTATATTATAAATCTAAAACCCTTTAGTAAGATAAAGTAAGCCGCCTTTTGAAATTAATAATAATTTAGCATCATGCCCTCCTGAGTTTTCTTGCCGGCTCTTTCTCAGTGAGGCCACGTTCCAATCCGGTGGTAGTATGTTAGATTTGTTAGGTTTAAATTAATAAATTGTCATAATTACTAGAAATTTAATGTTTAATAATTAGTAACCATAAAGAATATAATTTTCTCATATAAAATTATTTTCTTCTTGTACTGGCAATACATTTGCAACAAAATGTGTGTATTATTATTAGACGTAGTAGATTTATATTATAATATATTATGTTAATTTAAATGTTTGTTAAAAATGAACGATTAAATAATACAGTGATAATAAATTATTAATTCAATTAATATACTCTTTAATTTTTTTTTTTTTTGTAATGGCATCATTTTTATGTCAATGTACGTATTTCCAAGTTTTTTTACATAGTTTAGTCGTTGACTTGTTTAATTATTTTGATAAAATATTGCCGACTTTTGCAGAATAATAAATACAAGAAAGAACTATTAATATACTTTTTTAGTGTAACCAATTTCGTGTGCACTCTGGGCCTATTTTTTTTTTTTGTGTGTGTACAGCTGTTAGCCGCAGATGGCTTGACAGCTTGACGCGGACTATGAGTGAGCGCTTAGGGCTCTCAACCCGGAGAAAAGTATGCTAAGCGACATCGCTCAAGGGCTCCCCCTGTGGGGAACGGACCTCGGCTTGGGGCGTCGTTGGAGGCCCGCAACCGCGGTTATTTATGTATTAAGGCTTCACGAGGACGTGACGAGGACGTCGGATGGATCTGGGCCTAATACTGGCATCCCCTTTTATATACTAAACCGCGCTGATCAGATGTATTTGTATAGGGTTTGCTGTCAACTTTTCTTTTTATTGCATAGATGTACCGTGACCATTTCTTTTAGCCAGGTTGTACAGGCAAGAGAGGAACTGCTGAATTGTATTCTTACTTTGCCATCACATGGCTAATTAATTTCATCTATACATATAATTGTCCGTGTGGTGACGGAGTAAGAATACAATTCACCACTCCCTATCTTGCCCGTGGATGTCGTACAAGACGACTAAGGGATATAATATGCACATAAGAGCTGTGCAAGAGAAGGAAAACTCGAAATGAAACCCTATACCAACATGTCTGACCAGCATGGTATAGTAGGTCAAATTCCCTCCCATTGTGGAGGAGGCCCGAGCCCAACAGTGGGATGTATGTGGGCTGCGATGATGATGATGATACATATAATAAAACTGTAGAGGTCCAAAATCTGTACATTGAAAAAAAATCGCTAAACACCGAATCAGGGGGGTGTTAGAAGTGAAATAGAACACAACCAGATTGTTTTCTTTTTTGTTTGTCTGTTTGTACGGGCTAATCTCCGAAGTTATTGTATCGATTTAAATGTTGCATGGTACCTTACATCCGCGGTCAACGTTTAGGATATTTTTAAGCCCGAAAAATTAAAGAGTTCCCGTGGGATAAGTACAAAACTATAGTAACTTATACAGCTACGGGTTGAGAGCCCTCAGCGCTCACCCACCAGTCCGGGTAAAGTTGTCACAGCCATCTGAGGCTAACAACTAAGTCAGCACATCACTTGTTTTATATAGAGCTACTCTAAGCTGCAGCGTGACTCATTGAATCACCGCCCCGATACCGAGTATGGCTTTTTTTTTTTTTTTTTTTTTTTTTGTGTGAATGTTTAGCTGTTGGCCGCAGATGGCCTTGACAGCTTATCTCGGACTATGGGTGAGCGCTGAGGGCTCTCAACCCGGTGAAGAGTAAGCTAAGCGACATCGCCCAAGGGCTCCCCCTGTGGGGAACGGACCTCGGCTTGGGGCGTCGCTGGAGGCAAAGTGGGCATGCCCACGTTTATATTTGTGACTTTTGCGCGGCATGTTTTCGTACCTCGACGGCGAGGGCGGAAACGCGGATATTTGTTTGTTATGGCCTCGCGGGCCGTGTAGGCTCTTTGCTGAGCGAGTGTGATAATGTCGTCCTCTTCGTCGAGGACGAGACGAGGACGTCGGATGGAGGAGATTTTGGAGGGTCTATAGGAAGCCGCCCCAACCACTAGTTGGTTGGGGTGTGTCATGGCAGAGTCAAAGTAGCTCTGAGAGCACCGTTTCATGAACTGCTTGATGGTCGGCAATTCGAGGTCGATGTGGAGATCGACGTTTCGTATGAACCACGGTGCTCCCGTAGCTCGGCGCATGAAACGATTTTGTAATGTCTGTAGCCTGTGGATCCTGTGTGGCTTAACATGCGCGAACACCACGCTGGCATAGGTCATGATAGGCCGTATGCAGGTGGTGTAAAGTCGAACTTTGCTACTCAAGGGCATACGCGACCTAGAGTTGAGTAGACAGTGGAGACGGCCCATCACAAAGGCTGCCCGCGCGCGGACTTGCTTTATGTGAGGGGCGAAGCTGAGTCGGTCGTCAAGGGTCACTCCCAAGTATTTGGCCTGTCTGGTCCAAGTGACCGGCTTGTTGAAAATTTTAAGAGGGGGAATGCTATCGATAGAGTAGGAGCGGGCAGTTCGTCTAGTGAACATGACCGCCTGACTCTTCTCGGGGTTGATTTCTAATCTCCATTTCCTAAACCAGTTGGCTAGGGCGGTAACCGCTGTTTGGAGAGTCTTGGCTACTGTTGTCGGGGATCTACCAGCACAGAAGAGTGCGGTGTCATCAGCGTAAAGCGCTTTATGTACCCGTTTGGATTTGGGCATATCGCTAGTGTATAGCGTGAAGAGAAATGGGGAGAGGACTGACCCCTGAGGGACGCCGGCCTTGATAGGGTGGGAGGTCGACAACGTCCCTTCCACCCTGTAGCGAAAGCTGCGATGACTTAAGTAGTCATGTATAATTAGAATTAAGTAGTGAGGGATCTTGAGGAGATAGAGTTTGTAGATTAGGCCTTCGTGCCAACCGAGTATGGCCAAATGTATCGCTTATTTAAATTAAGCCCAGCCCGGAGTGAGTCCACTCTCAGCTAATATACCATACAATCACCCCCACGAACTACCTCAGCTGGAAGCAGAACAAAATAGGCGTTAGCACAAAGTCCTCTGCACGCTTTACGCAAAGACCACAGCGCTGTTTCAAATAATCTGGAATCAACCGTATAAGTATAGAAGCAGAAGCACCCCCCGATAACAGCGCCTACCTGATATACCAGATTGGTAAACTATTCAATGATTTGACGACATCTCACCGCCAACAGCACCTATCCGCCAGTGAGCGCCTTAATGATAACGGGCCACAAACATAGAAAGGCTGCAATCGTCTTCCAGAAAGAGTTGGTCTGATCGAGAAAACCTCGCTACGGTGCTGGCTGATGCAGGCAATCAAGATTCTCTACATTAGCTTACCATCCAGAGCAACACGGTGGGTATGTAAAGCCCTGAACACACTACACACTTTTCTGTGAATGCCCCCTGCCACATATGATTTCTACGCAGACGAAGTCGCGGGCTTTTGCCCGCTAAAGCTAGTTATAAAATATATTCTCTTTATTTTGTATTATATATTTACTAGCAAACCGCCCTCGCTTTACTTCGGTTTCAGTCGTCTTACCCGCGGCGTAGTTCCCGTTCCCGTGGGAATACCGGGATAAAATATAGTCTATGTTACTCCCTGATATTATAGCTTTCCATTGGTGAAAGAATTTTTGAAATCGTTTCGGTGGTTTAAGCGTGAAAGCGTAACAAACAAGCAAACATAAATAGATCGTCTGACCTTAGATGAAATTTCAAGTACAGTACATAAACTTGTTCGCAACAAGTGTAAAATACCGTGATAATGCTTAAAAAACGAACTGTAACATAATAGTGAATTTTGAGAAAAAGTATAGTGATAAGAATACCGTGAAAATTAACTAACTCAAAGTGTATCGCCAGATAGGAGTGCGTAACGAATATCGACCAATCAGGGCGCTCCAAATACATAGCGAAAATTTTTTTTTT
Organism: Lymantria dispar; assembly: GCA_032191425.1. Lineage (NCBI taxonomy): Eukaryota > Metazoa > Arthropoda > Insecta > Lepidoptera > Erebidae > Lymantria > Lymantria dispar. Next base: position 7,373,268 of record CM063460.1, on the reverse strand, counting down.
TTTTTTTTTTTTGTGTGTGTACAGCTGTTGGCCGCAGATGGCCTTGACAGCTTGACGCGGACTATGGGTGAGCGCTGAGGGCTCTCAACCCGGAGAAAAGTATGCTAAGCGACATCGCCCAAGGGCTCCCCCTGTGGGGAACGGACCTCGGCTTGGGGCGTCGCTGGAGGCAAAGTGGGCGTGCCCACGTTTTTGGTAGTGACTTTTGCGCGGCGCGGTTTCGCACCTCGACGGCGAGGGCGGAACCGCGGATATTTATTTGTTAAGGCCTCGCGGGCCGTGTAGGCTCTTTGTTGAGCGAGTGTGATAATGTCGCCCTCTTCGTCGAGGACGTGACGAGGACGTCGGATGGAGGAGATTTTGGAGGGTCTATAGGAAGCCGCCCCAACCACTAGTTGGTTGGGGTGTGTCATGGCAGAGTCAAAGTAGCTCTGAGAGCACCGTTTCATAAACTGCTTGATGGTCGGCAGTTCGAGGTCGATGTGGAGATCGACGTTTCGTATGAACCACGGTGCTCCCGTAGCTCGGCGCATGAAACGATTTTGTAGTGTCTGTAGCCTGTGGATCCTGTGTGGCTTAACATGCGCGAACACCACGCTGGCATAGGTCATGATAGGCCGTATGCAGGTGGTGTAAAGTCGGACTTTGCTACTCAGGGGCATACGCGACCTAGAGTTGAGTAGACAGTGGAGACGGCCCATCACAAAGGCTGCCCGTGCGCGGACTTTCTTTATGTGAGGGGCGAAGCTGAGTCGATCGTCAAGGGTCACACCCAAGTATTTGGCCTGCCTGGTCCAAGTGACCGGCTTGTTGAAAATTTTAAGGGGGGGAATGCTATCGATAGAGTAGGAACGGGCAGTTCGTCTAGTGAACATGACCGCCTGACTCTTCTCGGGGTTGATTTCTAATCTCCATTTCCTAAACCAATTGGCTAGGGCGGTAACCGCTGTTTGGAGAGTCTTGGCTACTGTTGTCGGGGATCTACCAGCACAAAAGAGTGCGGTGTCATCAGCGTAAAGCGCTTTATGTACCCGGTTGAATTTGGGCATATCGCTAGTGTATAGCGTGAAGAGAAATGGGGAGAGGACCGACCCCTGAGGGACGCCGGCCTTGATAGGGTGGGAGGTCGACAACGTCCCTTCCACCCTGTAGCGAAAGCTGCGATGACTTAAGTAGTCATGTATAATGTGAATTAAGTAGTGAGGGATCTTGAGGAGATAGAGTTTGTAGATTAGGCCTTCATGCCAAACCTTGTCGAATGCTTTCGCTACGTCTAGGAATAATACACCCGTATATCTGTTCATGATGAACTGACTACTTGTGTATTCTACCAAACGGTGAACTTGTTGTACGCAGCTGTGTTTAGCTCGGAAGCCAAACTGTGCGTCGGGAACGAGGTTGTTAGCCTCGGCGAATGTACGTAGTCTACTGAGAACTATTCGTTCGTAGATCTTACCTAGACCTCTTAGTAGACTAATCGGGCGGTAACTACTGGGTTCGGTACGGCGCTTGCCGGGTTTGTGGATTCCTATTACCACGGCCTCTTTCCATTGCGCGGGAAAGATGTTATTATTTAGTGCTGCATTGAAGATGCAGCACAACAGGATTATCAAGTGGGCGGGGAATAATTTAATGACTTTATTTGAGATTCCGTCCGAACCTGGGGCTTTCCTGGTTTTGAGACCCCTGACTAACGATTCGACCTCATCGGTGGTATAGCGAAATTCGTAAGATGTAAACATTACGAATTAATGTGTACAGTGCTAAATAAACAATGTGAGTAATGAACATTAAAGTAGATTAATTATACGTTATATTGTAGTAAAAATTGTGTTAAAATAGCCTATAACTGTTTGTTTTTCTTAATTTATGTAAAAGCATAATTGTACTTAGTTACGTTGTAATTTTTGTTGTTTATAGTGTCAAATTTGCAATAAACAAATATTCTTGGTATTTTATTGAAATATACGCTAGGACCTATCGAACGCAGTAAGAACCAACACCTAGGTATAGGTATTATAACTTGCGAGATATAACCTAATAAAGATAGAAAAACAATGCTGATAGTATAAAATAATAGTTTTTAGTGCTTGTATAAAGCCTATTTTACTACCTAGAGTCGCGGCCACTACTGAAACAGATAGATGTATCTTAGATAAATAGAATAGTACATAGAATGTAAGCATATCTGTAATAGACTTAGCGTTATAGTTAATTGTTCAATAAAATCATAGCACAAATCGGACGAATGCGACAACCGTTTACGCTAACAGCCTTGCGGCTGTCGTTACGGTAACACCTCAAGGTGCCTAAGCCTCTCGTTTAATGAACACATCGTAGCATAGACTACCGAAGACACCTAGCGGCACGCGATGGAAGCTTGAAACCATAGTATGAATATGAAGAAATAGCGAACTTCAAGCATTAACATTCAGGGGCTAGGCAGCAACGGTGTAATATTCGTCCGATGTGCAAGTTACTTCAAAATCGATCGTTTTATTTCTTCACTGAAGCCCGCCAGTAGGGAACCGAACCCGAAGATACAGTCCACACAAACCAGCGACCAACCGGGACGTCAGCCGACTACAACACATTTGTCTGAAGGCCCGTCCCGCACAAAACTGATGTACTTACTAATGATATCCGTATACCGAGAACGCTAAATTAACATTTATTTTTTACAGTCTGTGATTGTAGCAAAAAGGGACTTAATTATCTTATATACAAGGTGACCCCTGTGGAACATTAGCTCCGACTGGGCGTTGATAGGTTTTTTTTTATTATATGGCGTTGATAGGTAGCCTCCCATCCGGGCTGGGTGTAATTTGCTACGCCGACGATACACTCATCACAGCCCAGGGTAGAGGATGCGGTATGCTTGGCAACTCTCGGCACCGAGGAGATTGTCAGGTGGATCAAGGCGCTGGGGTTGAGGGTAGCCCTGGACAAGACGGAGGCCCTATTGTACCATGGGCTTTGTATCAGTCCTCCCACAGGCGCTACGATCACCGTCAATTCTATTACCATCAGCATCCGGGCGCATATGAAGTACTTGGGCCTGGTGCTTGACGCGCATTGGTGTACTTCCGTGGACTTGCTCCGCGGCGACTGTTCACCACTCGTAACGTACAAGTTACGTAGGTGTAACGTACACCCGTAACCCACCCGCGACACGTCGCCTTCGTCGTTGGGCCGACCACCGGAGTAGGGTAACTTGACGTCAGTGGCCGGCCCGAGGGAGCACACTCTCCCTTCGACGTCCCCTACTGGGACGCCGATCGCCGTTGCGACTAGGGATCGCAGTCGCGAAATTGAAAACTGAACTGCCTTACGGTCTCGCTGCAACTTCAAAAATACGTGCAAACACCCACTCGGCCACAACACTGTCTCAGCCGACATTTTACTATTTCGTCACTCTACTCCGTAGAGATTACACAATCAAAGCCGTCACGAGTCTTACAAGTACGCCCAAGTCGTAATTCCTTTGTGTTCAGAATTTACAGACACAATCGTTCGAGCGTCCGAGTTGTCAAGCAAAATAAAATATTAACTTACATTATTAGAAACATATATTTATAGTTGCAATTGTTTTATTTTATGTAGTGTTTTCTTACTTTTTTACCATCTCTTAAATATTTATTTTTAAACTGTAGGGTGGAGAAAATTCGAAAACGTAAAAATAATTTTAAAAGATACTCCGCCGGCAAACATGTGCATTGTGCAGTGAACTTGATACTTTTAGCTTCTAGACTTTTTCTTATAAGTTCTTCAAAATCATTTAAAATTGTGGATTTTCAGCAGCTTGATGTAGTTCGTTAAGTTTTCAGTTTTAGGCATCCGCATAAGAAGACTTCTAAAAAACGTCTGTTTAGAATTGTTTTGTTTATTGCGACAGCCATCCACGCAACATATGTATGTATATTAGTGTTCCGATTCTCCATTATATATTTTAACAAAATACTATATGTTTTCTGTTAAGAAGAGAAGGATTTCCCTTGTAGATTGCTTTCGTGATATTTGCATTACTATTTTAATCGATAAAATATTATATAACTTACTACTACTACGATTCTTTTTGGAGTATTCCTCCCTAATTAAAAAAAAAAATCCACTATAAACTGTAACTTCGTAATTTGAAATGCTTAAACCTTGTCTTAGTACTTTCTAGTTCAATGAATAAGGAAAATAATAAAAATAAATTGAATTATATAAACACGATGTATTTAAAAAAATTGTTCAAATATATCCATTTCCTAATTATAATTAAAAAGTACCTATAAGTTGCCTTTAATATTAAGATTCATCACTAATATTTTTCAAAAAACTAAAACTCAGTCTCGAATAATCTTACTTCGTAACAGTTATGTAAAAATTACTAAAATACTATAAATAATTAATTTTATAACACTTTCTTATCAACATTCCGCGCTTGTCCGCCTCTCGTTACGCTTGCGTGCCGCTCCGCGCTCTCTCGATTGCGTCACACGTACGCTCTGCGCTCTGTCGATTACGTCACACGTACGCTCAAGTGCGCTGACGATTTGTTCGCGCGCTTTCCAACCGTCGCCGCTAACGGACGAGCCAGTGGCAGTGCAATAACCGCCTTTTTCGAGGCGAACTACATTGGACTGCTCACAGATATCACTAACTGCCTGCGTTCAAAGCAAGGTCAGGTAGTGATATTTGTTTCTGTCTAGTAGATAAAGGTATAGTGGCCCCTTAAGGGCAAAACCAAGTTTCTCTTGGTCCCCGGTGGAAACCTTACGGTGCCAACGAAGCCGGGTGAGGCGAAGCCCCGAATCGCTTGCCGAGCCCCTTAAGGGCGAGGCGCACCTTCGGACGGGGTCGGATCAGTAGACCTTGGGGGTGACCCCTAGTCTACCCCGACTATCACCTTCCCATCCTTCCACCTCCTTCTCCTATTCCCGAGTGCGTAGTTTGGGAGTACCGGCCCTCACAGGCCGAATACCTCTCCGCCACTCGGGCAGCTAGGGCCCCCTCTCGCACATTAAGATCGGAGAAGGGCAAATCACAGCTTAGGGCACACCTAGTTTTCTAAGTACATCCTCCTGACCTAACCCGGTTGGGAGGGAACATAATTACACATCCCCGGGTTTTCCCCCTGGGGAGTTAGGTATATATAGATACGCGGAAATACAACTCACCCCCCAATGGCACCCCCCTCATGGCTCTTCAAGCAATAAATATAGACATGCTCCTCGCCGACGAGGAGATCTACGCTCTATTGAAAAGACGGTTCGGGAATATGATTCCCAACCGCCCCGCGAACGCGAACACCGAGCCCACATATCCAGGCCGGTGCATCTCGATTCCCCCGCCTCCCCGGATGAGGAACCAACTCCGTCCAACGAGATGGAGACGGAGGAGGCCACCGACGACGAGAACGCCGATACGGCGTCGTCGTCCGCCGGTTCGGAGTCCGAGTCCACCTCGGCGGACTCCGAATTCACCGTGGTCAGTTCCCGCAAAAGGGGACGTAAGAACCGCGGAAAGGCGCGAAAGGCCGCCAAAATAGACGAGGCGAGCACCTCTGCCGCCAATGACGTCACCCCCCCCACCCCGTCACCAAAGCCACACGCCGCTGTACAGCAGCCCCCGGCTAAGGTATATAAACCACCCACACCGCCGCCACTAGTCATCCGTAATAAAGAGAAGTGGCTATCAATTTCGGCTTGGTGCAACACCAACCGAGTTCAATACCGCACGGCTCGGTCAACCACCGAGGGTATCAAGGTGCAGTTGTCCACTTCGGACGACCACCGTAAAATGACGGCTATGTTACATAGCCAGCATATTCCGTACCACACATTCACCCTGCCCGAGGAACGTAAACTTCGCGTAGTAATACGCAACGTCCCCGTGGAACTGGGATGTGAAACCATCAAGGAGGACCTCCTCAAACAAGGACTTCCGGTGATCGAGGTGCACCGGATGATCCGAGGGCATACTCGCCAACCCTTTGACCTAGTAATGGTCGTCCTTGACCTCTCACAGAAGGGCAAGGACATCTTTAATATCACCACGGTGTGCGGCCTCTCCGGCATCGTGGTAGAACCCCCGCGCCGGAATGGCATGCTATCGCAATGCCACCGGTGCCAGCTATACGGCCACTTGGCGCGCAACTGCTACGCGCGGCCCAGGTGCGTAAAGTGCCTGGAGGACCACGCAACGGCGGATTGTGCCAGGCCCAAAGCCAACGACCCGAATAAAAGTACCACACCACCATCGCGTGTACTCTGCGGGCAAGTGGGGCACCCCGCAAACTACCGTGGCTGCCCACGCGCACCACGGCCGGTTATGAGGAGGCCACCACCACCCCCACCACAAAGGTACCTTCAGGCACCTAAACCCACACGCAACCCGTGGGTCAATTCTCAAAGCAGGGCGGAATACCCCCCCCTGCCCACCAAATTAGCCACCCCGTCGGCACCCGTGAACGCGACACCGTCGGCAAAGGCCACTAATAATAATATATATAAACCGCCAACCGTTGGGCAAAAACAGCCACCCGCGGGCCTTCCTAAGCCTCCTCAAGGCAAACCTAGTAACACACACGCGCCAGCCGCTAGCGGTCTAGACCCGGATCTAGACCTAGTGGCCAGATTCGCGTCAATAATAAATATTACAGAGATACGCGTAATCGCAGCGGAACTGCGAAAAAATGAAGGCAATAGCCTCGCGTTACTTAACGTCTCACCCGTACTAGAGAGCCTCGGTTCCTTCAGAGCCTAATTATGGATACGTACACACCAGGCAGAGTCAAAACAAGATCACTCCGCGTAGGGTTTTTCAACGCGAACGGTCTCGCTCGCCAGAGAGACGAAATAGGTACATTTCTACAAGACCAGCAGCTTGACCTTTTACTAGTCCAAGAGACTTTTCTTAAACCCTACTCAAGAGACCCTAAAATTGCAAACTACAATTTAGTGCGCAACGATAGGGTCGGTTCTCCCCTAGGTGGGACTCTCATATATTACAAAAGGTCACTGCACTGCACACCCCTAGATCCCCCCGCCATGACGTACATTGAAGCCTCGGTCTGTCGGCTGGCCCTCACCGGTCACCAGCCACTGATCATAGCATCAGTATACCTTTCCCCTCCTAATGGGGACACACCAAAAGAGTTGCTTGAGAGTGATCTCCAAGCCCTCTTAAAACTTGGCGACGCCGTCATTATCGCAGGCGATCTAAACGCCAAAAGTAAGTCGTGGAATAGCCACACCAACAACCGCAGGGGACTGGCCCTCGAGACTTACGCAGATCGGCTCGGGTTCGACATCATAGCCCCAATGGAGCCGACTCACTTCCCTCACACAGTCGAGTACAGGCCCGACGTATTAGATATAGCCCTATTAAAGAACATAAACCTCCGTTTATGTCTAATAGAGGTAATTCACGAGCTTAACTCGGATCACCGCCCGGTGGTCATTGACTTCGCCCCCCGATACGGCCCCTCAGGCCTCACCCCTCCCACTGAGAAAGTGTGCACAGACTGGGAGCGACTGAAGGCTAAACTCCAGTCTCCCTCCTCGTCGGCTCATCTTGACAGTATATGTAATACATTGAACAATAAAGAGGACATCGAATCCGCGATCGACACCCTCACCGGTCACGTACAATCGTTAGTTAACGATTGTTCACGGAGAGTGCCCGACACGAGCAATCGTAGAAGGTGCTTACCCGCTGACGTCCGTGACCTACTGAGGCGTAAGAACGCAGCCATAAGAGCCTACGACCGCTTCCCCTGCGAAGATAACCGCTATCATATGCGGTCACTGCAGAGGGCGGTTAAAACGGCTATAAATGAGTTTAGACAAAACGAATGGGACGCCACCCTAAGCGAACTGGAGCCTTCGCACCAGGCTTACTGGCGGCTAGCCCGTTCTTTCAAAAAGGATACGGTGTCCACCATGCCACCCTTAAACCGCCCCAATCAACCGCCGGCGTTCGATGACGATGAAAAGTCTGAATGTCTGGCGGCCGACCTTGAGCAGCAATGTACGTCGAGTACACAACACACAGACGCGCGACACACCGACACCGTTAACAGCGAAGTGGAACGATGTACATCGCGTACGCGTACCGCAGACGCTGAGCCACAAGAGCCTATACCAACAGCGACAGTGGAGGAGGTTCAGTCGATTGTTAGAGGTCTCCACCCTAGGAAATCCCCCGGTTCGGACGGTATTTCTAACAGAGTTATTAAACTCTTCCCTCATTCATTATTATTAATATTAACAGCAATTATTAACGCCGCATTAGTTAATTACATATTTCCTAAACAATGGAAAAAAGCCGTGGTAATAGGTATACCTAAACCCAGCAAGCGACGTACCGAACCGTCATCATATCGCCCGATTAGCTTATTAAACAGTTTAGGTAAAATTTATGAGCGCGTACTACTTAGTAGGCTAAGAAAGTGCGCTGAGGAAAACAACCTCATCCCGCCGATTCAGTTCGGCTTTCGCACGCAACACTCTTGCGTTCAGCAAGTACATCGAATAGTCGAGTATACAAGTTATAAACTGCAACGCGGTTTATATACGGGTATGCTTCTATTTGATGTAGAAAAAGCGTTTGACAAAGTCTGGCATAACGGCCTTATTTTCAAGTTAATAAAGCTTAAAATCCCCCACTACTTAGTTATGATAGTTAGGGACTTCCTACTCGAGCGTAGCTTTCGCTACAGAGTGGAAGGTACTTTATCAGCACCGCACAAACTAGAAGCCGGCGTCCCCCAGGGATCGGTACTCTCTCCAATTCTCTTCTCGCTGTTCACCAGCGACATACCCCAACATAGTAGAATTCAAACAGCATTATTCGCTGACGACACTGCCATCTTCTATGCAGGTCAATCTCCCTCAACAGTGACAACCGTTCTCCAAACTGCGGCTACCGCCCTAGCCAAATGGACTAGGAAATGGAGAATCGGTATAAACCCCACCAAAAGCCAGGCGATCATATTTCATAAGGGGATAGATCGCCGCTACAAAGAGGTCAAATATCTGGGTGTGAACTTGGACAGACGACTGACCTTCGGTCCTCACATAGGGCGAGTCCGCGCGCGCGCAGCCCTAGTGCTAGGATGGTTACACAGCCTAGTACACGCAAAGTCTAAGCTATCTCTCCGTAATAAAGTTAGATTATACACCGCTTGTATACGTCCTATCATGACGTATGCAAGTGTAGTGTTTACACAAGCGAAGCCACGCAGGCTACATCGGCTACAGGCATTACAGAATAGGTTCATACGCCGAGCGACGGGAGCACCGTGGTACATGCGCAATGTGGATCTTCACATAGATCTTGGCTTGGCGACCATCAGGCAATTCATGAAACAGTGCTCCCGCCGCTACTTCGACTCTGCCGCGACACACCCGAACCCATTAGTGGTAAGGGCGGCTTCTTATATCCCCTCTAAAATGTCCGCGATTAAACAACCGCGACTAGTAGTGGGTCGTCGACGATTTTACAGTCGACGCAACGAGACCGCTTATCGTCGATGGTAAACTAGTTGAATAAACAGTCTAATTTTCGACTAGTTTACGTCGTAGACGCTTAGACAAGATGAGACGTTTAGTTTATATTATGACGTACGTTGATCGTCCATTGGTAAAGGACAATGAAACTTCAACGAATTTTATTAGACAACAGTTTCATTGTACAATATACATTGACGCTTCAATATGTAATGATAGTCCCATCACATGATAGCAGAGTTCAATGAATTCCACTCAATCTATCTATGCGTTATGATTTCGGCTCGACTCACGCCTACGGGCGGTGAGGTTTGCGGGGCGGGTAAAAAACGTAGCGAGCCGTGCGAGCGCGCGCGCATCTCGTTTTCCAAGTTCGGGCCGATTCGGGCGCTTTCGAATAGTCGCAACGCAAGTCGTCGCGTTCGTGTCATTCGTTGATACGACGACCGTTTCGCGAAGCCGTTCATACGTAAACATGTTTATTAGTCAACTATAAACTGGTTTATTAGTTCACGGCAAAGAAACAGTCGAAAAAAACTGTTCGTTTATTCAACGGCCACCACTAACCGCGACTAATACTCGACGAACTCGACGACACTATAACGCTCGCCCAGACTGAGGCATACACAGCCCGCGCGGCCTTGACAAATAGTAGTAAATATCCACGTTACCGCCCCCGCCGACGGGGAAGGAAGACGTGTCGCGTTAAAATCATAAACGTGGGAGTGCCCACTTTGCCAGCGACCGCCCGAGCCGAGGTCCGTACCCCACAGGGGGTGCCCTCAGGATGGGTCGCTTAACTTTAAGCGGGTTGAGAGCCCTCAGCGCTCACCCACCAGTCCGGGTAAAGTTGTCACAGCCATCTGAGGCTAACAACTAAGTCACACAAAAAAAAAAAAAAACACTTTCTTATTTATACTTTATCAAATCAATAGATGACATTAATTCAAAACAATAGGCATGATGACTAATTTTGAAAAACTATCTTATAATATTCTTAAATAACTACTATTATCCAAAAATATACTATTTTTGCAATAAGTGCGGTTTCTTTAGAAATAAATGCTATTTTAATTAAATGTATATAAATTAGCGCCAAAACGATGCCTAGTGTCATGGCGTCTGCTTGTGACGTCACGTCTATTCACTTGAGTTGTAAACGTAAGGGAGTTAAAGCAAAAAATCTGATATATTTTATTTAGACATGAATTCGAAAGTTTATAAGTGGTGTGCGAATCCTCAATGTGTTAATCCTTACTAATATTATAAATGCGAAAGTAACTCTGTCTGTCTGTCTGTCTGTCTGTCTGTCTGTCTGTCTGTCTGTCTGTCTGCTACGCTTTCACGTCTAAACCACTGGACCGATTTTGATGAAATTTGGTACAGAGATGGACTAAAGCTTGAGAAAGGACATAGGCTACTTTTTATTGCGAAAAAATGGGTATAAGGGGTTGAAATAGGGGATGACATTTTGTATGGAAATTCGTCATTTTCGATGATAGAACCACGAATTTTTGTATTAAGGTACCTGATAATAAATAAATAAATATTCATTCAAGCGTTTTGGAAATTTCATTTACATGGGGATGAAATTCAACCCCTAAAATACCAAAAAGCATACAGCCGAAACCACTGGGCCTAGAAACGTATTTTTTTTTTACACCATCGTATCTTTTAGGGTGCACGAGCACTAGCAAAGGATTTTTGGAAATTCACCCCCTTAAGGGGGTGAAAAGCATATAGTCTTTCACGTCTAAACCGATTTTGATGAAATTTGGTACAGAGATGGACTAAAGCTTGAGAAAGAACATAGGCTACTTTTTATTGCGAAAAAATGGGTATAAGGGGTTGAAATAGGGGATGACATTTTGTATGGAAATTCGTCATTTTCGATGATAGAACCACGAATTTTTGTATTAAGGTACCTGATAATAAATAAATATTGGTTCAAGCGTTTTGGAAATTTCATTTACATGGGGATGAAATTCAACCCCTAAAATACCAAAAAGCATACAGCCGAAACCACTGGGCCTAGAAACGTATTTTTTTTTACACCATCGTATTTCTTGGGGTGCACGAGCACTAGCAAAGGATTTTTGGAAATTCACCCCCTTAAGGGGGTGAAAAGCATATAGTCTTTCACGACTAAACCGATTTTGATGAAATTTGGTACAGAGATGGACTAAAGCTTGAGAAAGAACATAGGCTACTTTTTATTGCAAAAAAATGGGTATAAGGGGTTGAAATAGGGGATGACATTTTGTATGGAAATTCGTTATTTTCGATAATAAAACCGTGAATCTTTGTATTAAGGCTCCTGATAATCCTTACTAATATTATAAATGCGAAAGTAACTCTGTCTGTCTGTCTGTCTGTCTGTCTGTCTGTCTGTCTGTCTGTCTGTCTGTCTGCTACGCTTTCACGTCTAAACCACTGGACCGATTTTGATGAAATTTGGTACAGAGATGGACTAAAGCTTGAGAAAGGACATAGGCTACTTTTTATTGCGAAAAAATGGGTATAAGGGGTTGAAATAGGGGATGACATTTTGTATGGAAATTCGTCATTTTCGATGATAGAACCACGAATTTTTGTATTAAGGTACCTGATAATAAATAAATAAATATTCATTCAAGCGTTTTGGAAATTTCATTTACATGGGGATGAAATTCAACCCCTAAAATACCAAAAAGCATACAGCCGAAACCACTGGGCCTAGAAACGTATTTTTTTTTTACACCATCGTATCTTTTAGGGTGCACGAGCACTAGCAAAGGATTTTTGGAAATTCACCCCCTTAAGGGGGTGAAAAGCATATAGTCTTTCACGTCTAAACCGATTTTGATGAAATTTGGTACAGAGATGGACTAAAGCTTGAGAAAGAACATAGGCTACTTTTTATTGCGAAAAAATGGGTATAAGGGGTTGAAATAGGGGATGACATTTTGTATGGAAATTCGTCATTTTCGATGATAGAACCACGAATTTTTGTATTAAGGTACCTGATAATAAATAAATATTGGTTCAAGCGTTTTGGAAATTTCATTTACATGGGGATGAAATTCAACCCCTAAAATACCAAAAAGCATACAGCCGAAACCACTGGGCCTAGAAACGTATTTTTTTTTACACCATCGTATTTCTTGGGGTGCACGAGCACTAGCAAAGGATTTTTGGAAATTCACCCCCTTAAGGGGGTGAAAAGCATATAGTCTTTCACGACTAAACCGATTTTGATGAAATTTGGTACAGAGATGGACTAAAGCTTGAGAAAGAACATAGGCTACTTTTTATTGCAAAAAAATGGGTATAAGGGGTTGAAATAGGGGATGACATTTTGTATGGAAATTCGTTATTTTCGATAATAAAACCGTGAATCTTTGTATTAAGGCTCCTGATAATAAATAAATAAATATTCGTTCTAGCGTTTTGGTAGTTTCACTTACATGGGGATGAAATTCAACCCCTAAAATATCAAAAGCATACAGCCGAAACCACTGGACCTAGAAACGTTTTTTTTTTCACCATCGTATTTCTTGGGGTGCACAAGTACTAGCAAAAGATTTTTAGAAATTCACTCCCTTAAGGGGTTGAAAAGCATATAGCCTTTCACGTCGAAACCACTTAACCGATTTTGATGAAATTTGGTACAGAGATGGACTAAAGCTTGAGAAAGGATATAGGCTACTTTTCATTGCAAAAAATTGGGTATAAGGGGTTGAAATAGGGGATGACATTTTGTATGGAAATTCGTCATTTTCGATGATAGAACCACGAATCTTTGTATTCAGGCACCTAATAATCCTTACTAATATTATAAATGCGAAAGTAACTCTGTCTGTCTGTCTGTCTGTCTGTTACGTTTTCACGTCTAAACCACTGAACCGATTTGATGAAATTTGGTACAGAGATGGACTAAAGCTTGAGAAAGGACATAGGCTACTTTTTATCGCGAAAAAATGGGTATAAGGGGTTGAAATAGGGGATGACATTTTGTATGGAAATTCGTCATTTTCGATGATAGAATCATGAGTCTTTGTATTAAGGCACTTGATAATGTATACATAAATATTTGTTCGAGCGTTTTGGAAATTTCATTTATATGGGGATGAAATTCAACCCCTAAAAGACAAAAAAGTATAAAGCCGAAACCACTGCACCTAGAAACGTAATTTATTTTTTTACACCGTAGAATTTCTTAGGGTACACGAGCTCTAGCAAAGAAATCGCGAAAAAATGGGTATAAGGGGTTGAAATAGGGGATGACATTTAGTATGCAAATTTATCATTTTCGATGAAAAAACCATGAATCTTTGTAATAAGGCACTTGATAATCCTTACTAATATTATAAATGCGAAAGTAACTCTGTCTGTCTGTCTGTCTGTCTGTCTGTCTGTCTGTCTGTCTGTCTGTCTGCTACGCTTTCACGTCTAAACCACTGGACCGATTTTGATGAAATTTGGTACAGAGATGGACTAAAGCTTGAGAAAGGACATAGGCTACTTTTTATTGCGAAAAAATGGGTATAAGGGGTTGAAATAGGGGATGACATTTTGTATGGAAATTCGTCATTTTCGATGATAGAACCACGAATTTTTGTATTAAGGTACCTGATAATAAATAAATAAATATTCATTCAAGCGTTTTGGAAATTTCATTTACATGGGGATGAAATTCAACCCCTAAAATACCAAAAAGCATACAGCCGAAACCACTGGGCCTAGAAACGTATTTTTTTTTTACACCATCGTATCTTTTAGGGTGCACGAGCACTAGCAAAGGATTTTTGGAAATTCACCCCCTTAAGGGGGTGAAAAGCATATAGTCTTTCACGTCTAAACCGATTTTGATGAAATTTGGTACAGAGATGGACTAAAGCTTGAGAAAGAACATAGGCTACTTTTTATTGCGAAAAAATGGGTATAAGGGGTTGAAATAGGGGATGACATTTTGTATGGAAATTCGTCATTTTCGATGATAGAACCACGAATTTTTGTATTAAGGTACCTGATAATAAATAAATATTGGTTCAAGCGTTTTGGAAATTTCATTTACATGGGGATGAAATTCAACCCCTAAAATACCAAAAAGCATACAGCCGAAACCACTGGGCCTAGAAACGTATTTTTTTTTACACCATCGTATTTCTTGGGGTGCACGAGCACTAGCAAAGGATTTTTGGAAATTCACCCCCTTAAGGGGGTGAAAAGCATATAGTCTTTCACGACTAAACCGATTTTGATGAAATTTGGTACAGAGATGGACTAAAGCTTGAGAAAGAACATAGGCTACTTTTTATTGCAAAAAAATGGGTATAAGGGGTTGAAATAGGGGATGACATTTTGTATGGAAATTCGTTATTTTCGATAATAAAACCGTGAATCTTTGTATTAAGGCTCCTGATAATCCTTACTAATATTATAAATGCGAAAGTAACTCTGTCTGTCTGTCTGTCTGTCTGTCTGTCTGTCTGTCTGTCTGTCTGTCTGTCTGCTACGCTTTCACGTCTAAACCACTGGACCGATTTTGATGAAATTTGGTACAGAGATGGACTAAAGCTTGAGAAAGGACATAGGCTACTTTTTATTGCGAAAAAATGGGTATAAGGGGTTGAAATAGGGGATGACATTTTGTATGGAAATTCGTCATTTTCGATGATAGAACCACGAATTTTTGTATTAAGGTACCTGATAATAAATAAATAAATATTCATTCAAGCGTTTTGGAAATTTCATTTACATGGGGATGAAATTCAACCCCTAAAATACCAAAAAGCATACAGCCGAAACCACTGGGCCTAGAAACGTATTTTTTTTTTACACCATCGTATCTTTTAGGGTGCACGAGCACTAGCAAAGGATTTTTGGAAATTCACCCCCTTAAGGGGGTGAAAAGCATATAGTCTTTCACGTCTAAACCGATTTTGATGAAATTTGGTACAGAGATGGACTAAAGCTTGAGAAAGAACATAGGCTACTTTTTATTGCGAAAAAATGGGTATAAGGGGTTGAAATAGGGGATGACATTTTGTATGGAAATTCGTCATTTTCGATGATAGAACCACGAATTTTTGTATTAAGGTACCTGATAATAAATAAATATTGGTTCAAGCGTTTTGGAAATTTCATTTACATGGGGATGAAATTCAACCCCTAAAATACCAAAAAGCATACAGCCGAAACCACTGGGCCTAGAAACGTATTTTTTTTTACACCATCGTATTTCTTGGGGTGCACGAGCACTAGCAAAGGATTTTTGGAAATTCACCCCCTTAAGGGGGTGAAAAGCATATAGTCTTTCACGACTAAACCGATTTTGATGAAATTTGGTACAGAGATGGACTAAAGCTTGAGAAAGAACATAGGCTACTTTTTATTGCAAAAAAATGGGTATAAGGGGTTGAAATAGGGGATGACATTTTGTATGGAAATTCGTTATTTTCGATAATAAAACCGTGAATCTTTGTATTAAGGCTCCTGATAATAAATAAATAAATATTCGTTCTAGCGTTTTGGTAGTTTCACTTACATGGGGATGAAATTCAACCCCTAAAATATCAAAAGCATACAGCCGAAACCACTGGACCTAGAAACGTTTTTTTTTTCACCATCGTATTTCTTGGGGTGCACAAGTACTAGCAAAAGATTTTTAGAAATTCACTCCCTTAAGGGGTTGAAAAGCATATAGCCTTTCACGTCGAAACCACTTAACCGATTTTGATGAAATTTGGTACAGAGATGGACTAAAGCTTGAGAAAGGATATAGGCTACTTTTCATTGCAAAAAATTGGGTATAAGGGGTTGAAATAGGGGATGACATTTTGTATGGAAATTCGTCATTTTCGATGATAGAACCACGAATCTTTGTATTCAGGCACCTAATAATCCTTACTAATATTATAAATGCGAAAGTAACTCTGTCTGTCTGTCTGTCTGTCTGTTACGTTTTCACGTCTAAACCACTGAACCGATTTGATGAAATTTGGTACAGAGATGGACTAAAGCTTGAGAAAGGACATAGGCTACTTTTTATCGCGAAAAAATGGGTATAAGGGGTTGAAATAGGGGATGACATTTTGTATGGAAATTCGTCATTTTCGATGATAGAATCATGAGTCTTTGTATTAAGGCACTTGATAATGTATACATAAATATTTGTTCGAGCGTTTTGGAAATTTCATTTATATGGGGATGAAATTCAACCCCTAAAAGACAAAAAAGTATAAAGCCGAAACCACTGCACCTAGAAACGTAATTTATTTTTTTACACCGTAGAATTTCTTAGGGTACACGAGCTCTAGCAAAGAAATCGCGAAAAAATGGGTATAAGGGGTTGAAATAGGGGATGACATTTAGTATGCAAATTTATCATTTTCGATGAAAAAACCATGAATCTTTGTAATAAGGCACTTGATAATATATAAATAAATATTTATTCTAGCGTTTTGGAAATTTCATTTATATGGGGATGAAATTCAACCCCTAAAACACAAAAAAGCATAAAGTCGAAACCATTGGGCCTAGAAACGTAATTTTTTTTTTACACCGTAGAATTTCTTAGGGTACACAAGCTCTAGCAAAGAAATCGCGAAAAAATGGGTATAAGGGGTTGAAATAGGGGATGACATTTAATATGCAAATTTATCATTTTCGATGATAAAACCATGAATCTTTGTATTAAGGCACTTGATAATATATAAATAAATATTTATTTTAGCGTTTTGGAAATTTCATTTATATGGGGATGAAATTTAACCCCTAAAAGACAAAAAAGCATAAAGCCGAAACCACTGGGCCTAGAAACGTAATTTTTTTTACACCGTTGTATTTCTTTGGGTACACGAGCAGCGAGCGAAAATCACCCCTTAAGGGGGTGAAAATCGTATAGCCGAAACTATTGGGGTTAGGAACGTAAAACTATGTAGTTCTCTGTATTGTGCGATTCTCTTTCTTTTGTTGTAAATGAGCTCTAAGAAATTAGTTTTTGAAATTCAATCTCTATGGGGGTCAAAAATGTATATCCGAAATCATTAGGCCTAGAAACTAGGGATGAGAAAAAATAATCGATTTTTATAATAATCGATTATTAATTGATTTTTTTGTAATAATCGATTTTTACAATCGATTATCAAAATAATAGAGAATCGATTATTTTTATAATTAAATCGATTTTCCTAAAAAAAGAAGGTAATAACAATACTGCGTGTAGTATTTCATACTATATTAGAAGATGAAGCTCACATTTCCTAAAAAAAAATCATCATAATCCTTTTGGGAAAAATCGATTATTTTATAATCGATTATTTATTTTTAATTAATCGATTATTTTATAATCCATTTATTTTGAAGAACAAAAAATCGATTATTTAAAAAATCGATTATTTTCCCTCCAAGTCACATCCCTACTAGAAACGTGAAATTTTGTACAAAGTTCTCTTTCTTGGGGAAAGTGCTCACTAAAAAAGAGTTTTTGTAATTATAGTATTTTGTAGTTTTTTATTTTACTAAGGAGGTGAAAGGCGTAAAACCGATATCACTGAGCCTAGGAACGATCATTTTAGTACATGATCGGCTTTCTTGGGTTACCCCATTAATTTTTTTAATGCTCGCTTATCAAGATTACTTTGGATCGACGCAATATGTATTTGGTCCTCTGCCATCGTAGATATATTGCAAAAGTTCTTTTAGCAACATTTTATGACCAGCTGCCTGCCAGACGACATAGCTGGCTAGATGGCATCACCAATTGGTCCAGGTCAATGTAAATCTTTGTCTTAGTAGTATTTTGCGACACCCACAAACAATGAAAGTGTTATAATATTCCTAGCCGCTACCAGACAGTAAGTTAAAATCAAGATATTAATCCAATTTTCTATCTTTAGAAATAAACAGATTTGAAGCGTCTATTTGTTGTCAAAATAATAGGTTTTATTTATGCTCACACAATTATTTGCACGATACCTACGTCTAAAAAACCGGCCAAGTGCGAGTCGAGGTCACGCACGAAGGGTTCCGTACCATTATCTATAAAAAAGGGGAAAATTGGGTTTGTTGTATAGGAGTCCCCTTAAATATTTATTTTATTTTGTTTTTAATATTTATTGTTATAGCGGCAACAGAAGTGCATAAATTTGTAAAAAATTCAACTGTCTAGCTATTGCGGTCCTTGAGATACAGCTTGGTGACAGACAGATGGACAGACAGACAGCGAAGTTTTAGTAATAGGGTCCCGTTTTTACCCTTTGGGTACGAAACCCTAAAAACGGCTCAATTTTTTTGTCTGTCTATTCGATACGGGTAATCTTCAAAACGGCTGGACCGATACTGATAATACTTTACCACCAGGTCTACCAAGCCTTACATAAGGAATAACTTAGGCTATATTTTATCCAAGGCTATATTTTATCCCGGTGTGGCTGGAGCAACTGTGAGAATTTAATCGACTTTAAAATTATTTCACTAACGGAAAGCTAATTTTAAGCGTGTAACATATTTAGGTTTTATTCCGTGTGGTGACGGAGTAAGAATACAATTCACCACCTCCTCTCTTACCCATGGGTGTCGTAAGAGATAATTCAGGGATATATTACGCATATGACATCTATGCAAGAGATGGAAAACTCGAAACAAAACCCTATACCAACCTGCATGACCAGCATGGTATAGTAAGGTTAATTTCCCTCCTACTATGGAGGAGGCACGAGCCCAGCAGTGGGACGTATATGAGACGAAATGATGATGAACATATTTAGGCTATTTTTTTATCCCAATATTCCTACGGGTCCGGGCACAATGCGGGTGAAATCACGGACATTTAATGGATATAAAAATTAATTTACGAATGAAAATCTACATTATCAGCGAATAACAAATAAAGGCTATTTTCATCCTGGTGTTTGCCCGGAACGAGAACTGCGAGAGAAACCGGTGGATGTTTACCAATTTTTAAAATTCTTTCAACAATAGGAAGCTACGTTATCAGCGAGTAACATAGGCAATTTTTATCTTGGATATTTGTGTGGGATTTGTTAGTACAATTTTTTTTCCACCTATGTAGACTTATAATATCAGCGAGTAACATAGGCAATTTTTATCTCGGCATTCGCATGGGAATGGGGTCTACGTGGGTGAAACAACGGTTGTTTGATCAATATTATTCTTTTTCACCAATGGAAACCTATCATGGATAATGTTATTATCAGCGACTAAGGATGGCCATATTTATCAACGTGTTTCCACGTGAATTTAAACTACAAGGGTGGAAGTAATATTCAAATATAAAAATTTGTGAAGTTATTTGGACCTTTCTTACTCGATCACGCGTAAACTGTTGACCAGATTTGAATGAAAATTGACACACAGATAGAGTATTTCTTAAATTAAGAAATATCATCATCATCATCATTGCAGCCCACGTACTTTCCACTCTTGGACTCGGGCCTCCTCCATAATGGGAGGGCATTTGACCTACTATACCATGCTGGTCAGATATCTATAGGGTTTCATTTTTCGAGTTTTCCTTCTCTTGCATAGATGTTATGTGTGTATATCCCATAGTCATCTTATACGACATCTACGAGCAAGATAGGGAATGGTGAGTTGTATTCTTACTCCGTCACCACAATAACACAATAGAAAGAAATATGCAAGCCAACTTTTACGCGGGCGAAGCCGCGGGCAAAAGCTAGTTACATCAATAAAAACCCCTAACAAACTGTTTGTTTATGTGCCACACAATAAAACAATAAGATATAATTATTAATATTACACAGCGAGATCCAAAAGCCATAAATTTAAATAAATAAACATAAAAAAATAAATAGGAGACTATTTATTTCTGTGAAGATCATTTTAACGTAAGTAATTACTTTATATCGTATATTTTATTTGGTGTGTGATTTTGTTTAACTGCAGTTTAATACCAAGTTTACAAAAGCATTATTTAAATAACATAACCTGAGATGTTAGCATCTCAAGCGGTATTATTTTTAAATAGATTTTAAATTATTAGTGTTAGAAGATTATTAATCAATATTTTACTTACATCGTAGTTTTGAGATTTCTAAATTCTGCTGAACAGAAGTCTTCGTTTAATGCTAGGTACTCTCCCAGCATTATCAAATCAACTCTAGGCAAATTAGAGCTGTTTGCCTTGGTGAATCCTTCTTCCATGATGATTTTTAGTAAGAACACAAAAGTAACCAAGAGATCGATGAAAATCACGATATACTCTTTAAATACAACTTAAAACAATAAGTGTAACGATCGTAGTTTCGTATAGAATTTGCGATGATAATGACAGGTATACATAGGAGTGACGTAACTCAATTTGATTGGTGTTTAGCTGAGCATGGCGGACTTGTGTATTTTATAGTTTTATTTTATTTAATAAATTAATAATCTCATCTTATAAAAGAAAATAAATATTTATTTCAAGATATATCCTGTGTGTTACAGTAGATAAACACATTATTTTAGGGATTTTTGTTTACTGTCATCATGCCTATTCTTGTAGTTGCGCATTGCAACTATATATGGGTAGAGGCTGATGTGATAAATTTTAGTCAATTCAACAATGATTTTTGCGCAGTTGTCATATTGAAAATCAAACAGTGGTAGCGTGTTAAGTAGGTAAATTTTCTTATTGTTGTGGACGACTTTTAATTCGAGCGGCTGAAATAAGAGTCATCTAAAGTATAGTAACGTAAGTAGTACACGTACCTCTACATTCCCAAACAGATTCAATACGTTATATTGACCGTGATCTTTCTCCATATCGAGAACGTAATTTATCTGTTTGCCAGGCGTTTAAAAGTGACGATATAAGTTTTTTTTTCTATGATATAAATCCCCAAGTAAAAAAACATCATTGAAATAATTCAATTAAAATCGGTAGTTTCCACCGTTTCTCTGAGAATCCAAAGTTCAAAATTTCTTTAAATTTTAAGGTGCCCTGAAATTGATTCTTAAATCTAAATTACCTGACAAATTGCATCCGGTCTGCTCCTCATTGAGTCAAGAAATAAATGTCCCAATGTGTCCAATTATCAAAGAAATACCCTTTTTCATTTTACAAATTGCTGATTTCACCATAGAGGAGAAGTGAAAAATAATGGTATTTATTCAAAGCCAGTCACCTATCTTATATCTTTAAACGAGCAATTCTTGTATATATACATTCAGGATCTCGGAAACGGCACCAACGATTTAGATGAAACTTGGCATACTAGAGGTTTCGGGTCCAAAAAATCGATCTAGCTAGGTTTTATTTATAGAAAATGTTGTTTTGTCCGTATTTTTAGCAAAACAATACAATGACATTAAATTTTAAAAGAATATGAATTCAAATTTCGTTGTCAACGTCATGAGTTACAATAGCTCAGTTGGGAAGTTGACCGGTTCTAATTTTGGTTTTTTTGGCATTCAAACAGCGTCAGTTTGAATCTCGGTGTTATTATTATTCTCTTTTTGTAATATTTTATATATTTTTCATTATTTATTTTTTATTAATATACTATATCTAAATAAATTCGACAAAAATATTCCGAGCGAAGCTCGGTCAACCAGATATTGTTTATAAAACACAGAAGGCGTTTCAATGTTCGTTATGAACATTGATCCAAGCAATGTGCGCCAAAGCGGTTACTTAAAACTAAAATAGAAACTAGATATCTACCTATTTTTAATAAAAAGATGGACTACCTTTTTCGTGAAAGTTGCCGTAAAGGTAAATATCCCATATCGATAACCGGAGTAATCCAGATAGGTAATAGGTATGTGGGTACGTACGTACGAAACGTACGAAATTTTATTCACAGTGCGTACTAAGTGCAATTTCGATCGCGGAATATAAAACGCGAGAATAAAAAAAAAAAAACTTCATGTTGAAAAACCGCAGTGCGGACAGGACCTAAACGAGCGAGTGTTGTCGGGCGACTCCTTTGACCTTGTTTCGCCGGCTGTATTAGCCTAAACAGAGACGAAATTCATTTTCGATAAAAAATTACAGTTTAGATTTTATTGTTTTATTTTAATCAGCTGATTTTAAGGCGAAGTTTGTTTTGCTTATGCGAACGTAATCTTTGATTTATTCAATTTTTAATGAACATTTAACAAAGTACGAATGTGTTGCATATTAAGTATCGCTGACTTTATACATTTCAATCAGATTTACACGAAAAAGCGATGATAAAATTGAAAACTTTAGATGTCTCTAATTCATTAACGAATCGTTATTTTTCCTTCAAATTTTTTTTATGGGGTCCTACCACCATTGCCTAACTCCCGTTTGACCAGTTGCCCCATAACCTGATACACCTTGTATATAAAACATTTTTATGGGTTTGTATTTGATTTTTGATTGCCCGACTTTTCTAACACTTTACAGTGTTAATGGTAACGGACGGACTATCATTATGAACGCAGTACACGTTCGAAACGACGGCTATTCAAAAATACAAACAAAAAACACAAACTCTATAAAATACGTAAAATAATTTCATTGATAAGACGTATGTTGTGTTCGTCTCAGTTACACGTCCCATTGCTGGGCTCGAGCCTTCTCCCCAATAAGAGGGTAATTGACCTGCTATAACCACGCTAGTATAATATGTATATATTATATTCCTTGGTCTTCCTTTACGACACTTACGGACAAGAGAGGGGGTTAATACCACGTTAGATAGACGGATTAGCATAGTTAGCATAGCATAGCGAAATCTTAGTAATAGGTTCCCGTTTTTACCCTTTGGGTACAGAACCCTAATAAAAACTAAACCCAGAAACTTTCCGCTCGTCAATTGACCTGCCAGCTTGCATAAACGTTACCGCCTGGCGCGTCGACGCCCGCCGAGACGTCATTGCCCGTTGGGCAGTCCGGCTAGAGAGGCCTCGATACGGTGTCTGGACCGTGGAGGCCTGCCGGCCGGTGCTGATGCAGTGGCTAAAACGGCGGCACGGTCCTTCCGACTGGTGCAGGTCTTGGCGGGGCATGGATGCTTCGGCAAGTACCTGTACACGGTCGCTAGGAGGGAGAGCACACCGTCCTGCCACCACTGCGATTACGACGAGGACACGGCGCAGCATACGCTCGAGGTTTGTGCCGCCTGGGCAGTGCAGTGTCGTGAACTCGTCGCAATCATCGGTGCCGACCTGACGCTGCCGACCATTGCTAGGGCAATGCTCGACAGCGTCAGGACGCGGTCGCAGCCTTCTCCGAGGCAGTGATAGAAGGAGGCCGCGGGTCGCGCGCGCGGGGAGCTCAGGCAGTGTCCTGTGTGAGCGACGAATACGACGCGATGCGACGCTGCGAACACGACGAACGCGATCAACTCAATGACATGCCTGCTTGCGGCCTATATGACAGTTTGCGACGAGACGCGACATCACGAACTACAGAATGTTTGATTCAGAAGCGATTATGTTTGTTTTCTTTCTGAGCTTTTTACGGATATTTTTAAAAGTCTGTACTCTAAATATGAACTTTCTAACAAAATTGTAGTGTACTTGTCGATGATTCGAGAAGTAATGACCATAATCACATAGGACACTTGCCGCTTGTAGCATCGCGCCGCATTGTAGCATGCGTCGTGTCGTGTCGCGTCGTATTCGTCGTTCAAGCAGGACACCCCGTTAGCCTCGACGAAGCGACCCGCCGCCGGCGACTGGGGCGGCGCAGGCGCGATTACCTGCGCGTCATGCCGCCCTAGCCGAGACCGCGGGTGACGTGACCAAGGAGTTAGGCCGTCACCCGCCGAGAGGCCGACTTTTAAGTAACACCTAAAGCAATATAAATAACACATATTTGCAATTAATTATTTTTTTTTCTGTATGTAGACGAAGTAAGAATTTCCTATCCGTAGGTCTTGAAAAGACGATTAAGGGAAATAATATGCAGATAAAATGTATGTAGACTTGATATAAAACTCTATACCAATATGTCTGACCAGCGTGATATATTAGGTAAATTTTCTTCCTATTATGGAGGAGTCTCGAACTCAGCAGTGGGACTCAGCACATATACCTACATAAGCTCTGATGATGACATAAAGAGTGGGTTTTAAGAACGGATGGATGCTTTTTATAAGAATTATAATTCGAAAATTTCATTACTTAATTCTACATTTTAATCATTATTACACGGGCAATAATTTATTGCACACTGATTCGATTTTATTTATCATGCAATAAAAATATGTTATAAAAATAAAACAATAAATTTAAAGCCTTTCAGTTTTATTGAAAATATATACACACATATGTATGTGTATATGTACACATGAACACATCACGAAGCTATCATAATCTACCCCTTTTTTTTTGGGAGTTTGCTACGGTCAGCGCACCCGCCCCCGGCTCCGTCCGGAGCGACAGAGGAGCGGCGCGCGGCCCCGTAACCCACCTGTGATTCATTAGTTTAAATCAATTATTGCAGTTGGGAGAAATAAATATATGGGTAGAGGCTCATTTGATAAATTCAAGACATTTCAACAATGACTTTTGCCTAGCTGGTATCTTAAAAACGAAACAGTGCAGCGTGGTAAGTAGTTTAAGTGCCATTGTGGACGAGTTATGTACAAGTCGGGCCGTGGGACGTACATGAAATTCATCTAAAGCATATTAACATAAGTAGTTTTGTAGTATTCAGTCCGCTTGTGACCATGAATAAACTGTTCGAAATATCGGGCAATCATAAATTAAATACAAACGCTATAAAATCTGTAAAATTAGTTTTATTTATAATGTGCAGTGCTCGCGTAAACATCAGAAATCATTATTATCTCCGTAATTCCAATCCAATCCGTTATATTGATCATATTTCTCCATAATGGGAGCGAAATTTGCTATTTGTCAAACGTTTTTAAATGGCGATATATGATTTAGTACCTACGATATATTTCTCCACGTAAAAAAAACAAACAATTCAATTAACATTGGAAGTTAACCGTTTCTCTAATGGTACAAAGGTCAAAAATTCTTTAAGCCATTCTACTTAAAATTGATTCTTAAATCTTAAATCACCTGGCAAATTGCATCCGGTCTGTTCCTCATTGAGTCCAGAAATAAATGTCCCATATGATAATTTTTATTCTTTAATAATTCCAAAGAATCCATCTTCACTGTTTAATGTAACGGTAGAATTTATTAGCACACGTAAAATATTATACGCACGATGATACCGATCGAGCAGCGCTGAGGCTTTGAATGGACTAGCTACTCTGGCTAGTGATAGCGTGTTATACACACTATTTATTTATATCCTCGCTTGGAAATGTTACGTTTCTTAATACAAGTTCTACACAACTAATGTTTGTGTGTAAACAATTTGTATTTTTAATCTTATCACACAAATACCTCCTTCAACTTTATAAATAGCCGATTTCTCATCAACTGTGGAGAAGTGGAAAATACTGGCATTGATTACCTATGTTTATAAAATACAGAAGGCGTTTCTATGTTCGTTATGGACTTTGACCCAAGAAATGCGCGCCAAAGCTGTTTCATTACAAACTTAATAATTGCGAGGATAATTTTAGAACACTAAAATAACGTATTAGGACCCGGTAGGTGTGGCTGGGGTCGATGACAAGGATTTTTTTTTTTCATGAAAACAACGTCTTTGGAATAATAATCACTGATGTTTACGCGAGTATTACACATCATTATGTACAGGATGTATCAGGTTATGGGGCAACTGGTCAAAAGGGGGCTAGGCAATGGTGGTAGGAACCCATAAAAAAAATTTGAACGAAAAATATTGATTCGTTTAGAAATTAGAGACATGTAAAGTTTTCAATTTTTTCATTGCTTTTGCGTATAAATCTGATTGAAATGTATAAAGTCAATGATACTTAATACGCAACATATTCATACTTTGTTAAATATTCATTAGAAATTGAAGAAATCAATGATTACGTTCACATAAGCAAAACAAACTTCGCTTTAAAACAGCTGATCGGCCTATGAGCGTTGACCGCTTGCCGTTGTACGTACATGTCATTGAAGCGTTTGCGCAATTCTAGGTATAAATGAATGAAATTATACTGTCGAAGCTTTAAGCGGAAAAGAAAGTGGCGGAGCTGAGTGCTGCCCGCCCTCCTGCTAACGTGCAAACTGGTGTGCCAGTGGCAACCTATGCCGATAGACTACGGATGGGAAAACGCAGCGCGCCCAAACCCGCGCCTGGAGGACCAACCCTGGCCATCTATCCGACGGAGAAAGACGGAGAAGTAAAAACATCGGAGGACACGAAAGCCATACTGAAGAAGACAATTAACCCCACGGAGCTGGGCATCCAGGTCTCCCGAGTCCGGAGAGTAGGGAATGCAGGAGTGGTCGTGCAGACGACGTCGGCGGATGCTGCCAACATAATCAAGGGTGCGCTCCCACCCACAGTGCGTGTAACGGAGCCACAGGCCAAGAAACCTCTGGTGGCCATTGTCAATGTCGAGGGTGACATAACCGGCGCCGCACTATTGGAGGCAATCTATACCCAAAATCTGAAGGGTAAGGGCATATCACCAGAGGCATATAAGAGCAACTGTCGGGCAGCTTTTAAGAAGACGCGGCAGGGAAGCGGCCGGTCAACACACGTCCTGGAGTGCAGCCCCGCGATACGGGACACCTTAATAGACGCTGAGCGGGTCTTCATTGATTGGGAGCGCTACCTGGTGAGAGATTACGTCGACGTGATATGTTGCCTAAAATGTCACGGGTACGGCCACCCTGCAAAGTATTGCAAGAGCTCGGCAGACGTATGCGGACGGTGCACTGAGACGGGCCACCGTGCCCGTGATTGCCCACAACAGGTACTAGAGCAGGCGAGATGTGCCACTTGCAGGGCTGCCGGGAAGCCATACCAAGGGCACCGTACCATGGCCTTGGAATGCCCAGCCCGACGATACGCAGAGAACAAGGCGATCAGCATGATAAACTATGGCTAGCCACGCCCAAAATCTAGAGGAAGGAACACGTCGTGAGGTACGCGTGAGGTTGGGACAGTTGAACCTGGCTGGTTCAGAGGTGGCCACCACTGAATTAAGGAGGATAGCCAAAGAATTGCAACTGGACGCAATATTACTGCAGGAACAGCATAAGGGCGTACCGCCAGGCACAGTCCAAGCTGGGCCCAACTCGAAGGCGGCAATATATCTGCCACGTCGCGACATCGGGTGCCTTTTTCTGGCCCATTTAAGCAGCACTCACCTGGTGGTGGTCCACCTCCCAACGTGGGACCTGTACCTGGTCTCCGCGTACTTCCAGTATAGCGACGACATCGAGCAGCACCTACGACGACTGGAGAACGTTCTGGAGGCGCTCCGGGGGAGGAAAGTACTGATTGAGGTGGATAGCAATGCGCACTCCCCGTTGTGGTTTTGTGAGGAGCGCCATTACGTCGGCCGTGGTCACGAGGTCGCCCGCAAGCGCCACCAAATGGAAGATTTCATCCTGGCACGCAACCTCGTGATCCACAATCGAGAGGGCCAGCCGTGGACCTTTTCCACTTCGAACGGGGAGTCAAATGTGGACATCACGCTATCCACCCGTAGCGTATCCGTCTCGGACTGGCGCGTCCTGGAGGACGTTAGCGTCAGTGACCATCGTCTGATCGCCTTCACAGTGGGAGGAGGACGGGGGAGCCCGACTATCTCGTACGCGGGACTGTCGGTGGAGCCAACGAGGTTCCGGGACCGTGGGGTGGGTTGGGCCAGGTTTCGCGCGGGTATCCACGAGAGTGTGGGGGGCTTAAATTTGGGGAACCCGCGGATGCCCTTTGCGCGTCCTTCCAGGCTATGGTTTTACGGGTGGCGAAGTCTACCCTGGGTATTGCGGGTAACACCCAGGATCGGGGCTATGAATGGTGGACCCCAGAGCTGGACAGGCTCAGGAAGGCCTACTCTCGCAGCCGCCGCCGGTATAGGGGTTGCGGAGCCACCGATGGCTTTGCCGCGATATCAGCCAGAGCTGATATGTGTAGGGCCCGCCGCAGCTACAGGATTGCGATGAAGCGTGCGGAAATCGAACATTTCAGGAGCCTTGCGGACTCCGCGAATGAGAACCCTTGGGGCGCGGCCTATCGTGAAGCTACTGGCCGAACAAGGCCGCCTCCCAATGTGGTTCATGGGATCGCGTATGCGGGTCGTCAACAGGGTGACCTACGGGGTGCCATCAAAGACCTGATGATGGCTCTGTGTCCTGACGACATACTGTCACGGGACACTGCGTACCACCGGCAGGTCAGGGTTGCGGCTATATGTATGCCGTCCGGGAGGGATGCACTGCCGCCTGCGGAGGCTGCGTTGGGAGGAATAGTTAGAGCGCTGCCCAACACTGCACCGGGTGCTGATGGGATCACCGCACGCATGCTGCGTCACATTTGGTGCGCAGCGTCGTCCGAGTTGACGTTGGTAATGGGTAAATGCGTATGCGAAGGTACCTTCCCAGCCGTCTGGAAGATTGGTAGGTTACTCGTACTGCCTAAGGGCAATGGCAGGCCTCTATCCGATCCTAAGGCTTACCGCCCTATTACGATGTTACCTGTGCTGGGTAAATTGTTGGAACGCGTAATGTTAAAGTGTGCACCGGGGATTACTAGGGGAATCTCGACCTCACAGCATGGTTTTACGCTGGGGAGATCTACGTCTTCGGCTTTGCTGAGCATTACGGGCGCGGTTAACTCTGCAGATACTAAATACCTGCAGGCTATCTTCCTGGACATCTCGGGGGCATTCGATAACGCCTGGTGGCCCATGATCTTGCTGAAAGCGAAGGCCAGGGGATGCCCGGGCAATATCTATCGGATGTTGTCTGGGTACTTCGCTGGTCGGCGCGTGGGTATGGGTGCGGGCGACCAGGTGGTGTGGAAGACCTCTACTATGGGATGTCCGCAGGGCTCGGTCTTGGGGCCGGCTCTGTGGAACCTGCTCATGGATGACCTGCTTCGGCTACCGCTTCCGGGGGGGACCAGAATGGTAGCATACGCCGACGACCTGACGGTCCTGATTGGGGCAAACTCCAGGGCGGGCATTGAGGCCAACGCGGCGGCCGTTTTACAGGCTGTTGGAGAGTGGGGGGCCCGGAATAGGGTGGACTTCTCCCCGGGTAAGTCAGCGAGTATGACGCTGAGGGGGCGTTTCCAGAGGCCTCCCACAATACGTCTTGGGGGGAGCTCTGTCAGGGACGTCAAGTGGACTACTGTTCTGGGGGTGGTGCTGGACGCGGGTCTGTCTTTCACGCAGCATGCGCACTCGATTGGCGAGCGAGCGGCCAAGTGCTTTGGTAAGGTGGCCCGTATTTCGGCGTCTTCGTGGGGCGTTCGCTACAGGGCCCTTAAGACCCTGTACCACGGGACATATGTGGCGACGATTGCGTATGCTGCGGATGTATGGTTCCATAGAGCCGGTCTCTACGCGGTTAAGAGCGCGTTGTTACGCTCGCAGAGGGCTGCGCTCGTTCTGCTCACCAAGGCATATCGCACGACCAGTACGGCTGCCCTGCCGGTCATAGGTGGGGTACTGCCGGCCGACCTGGAGGTCATCCGTGCTGGGAGAGCAGCGGCGGCGCGCCAGGACGCGACTAGGCAGGAATATCGGGATAGGCGGAGGGCTATATGGACGGATGTTGTTGCTCAGTGGCAGGCGCGGTGGGATCGCGAGGACAAGGGGAGGGAGACGTATCGGTTTTTTACGGACGTGGCGGCTCGCCTCAAGGCGACTTGGGTCGAGCCGGACTATGAAACCTCCCAATTACTGGGGGGTCATGGGTGCTTTCGCAGGCGGCTGTACGATTTAGGGCTAGGAGCTCACGCGGAATGTAGCTGCGGCGAAGGGGATGAGGACATGCACCACGTTCTGTGGGCATGTCCCCTCTATGATGAGATTAGGTCGGGGATGCTCTCGGGGATACATCGCGACGGAGAAGGTCCGGTATACTACAAGGATCTCGTGGCTTCGGAGGCGAACTACCGGCAGTTACGGGAATTCGCGCACGCCTGGTACAAGGCCCGCCGGCTTGAAGACCAGGTTGGCAGGATAAGCCAAGATGGCAGCCAGAGTAGCGGGTAAATGTGGCTAGCTAGCAGGAATACCGCGGACGACGAAGTTCGTACCGTGTGCTGTCCGCCCTAGTTATACAGGGAGAAGGACACAGGGCAAAGGATGAAGAAAGTTAAATAACTTGTAGAGATTCAAGAAGCATGTGCATACTTACGCAAAGAGCATGGTGTGCACATGTATCTCGATGATTCGGCCTGTATGACCAAGATGTCGAAAAGGCCATGGGTGGTTGGAGGGATTTGTCGAAGCTTTACATGCCTACATGTATTCTGTCTGTACATGCCTACATAATACGTAACAATTAAGGCATAGACTCTTAGACACATTTTTTTGAAATCACTATAACTTTTATGTTACCTATATTGTTTTTTGTGTAATGTACATTCTAATGGGGATGTTGACAAATTTTTGAATTTCATTTTATTTTATAGATAGACCCTATATAAAGATGAAAATATTGACTTCATGAAAAAATATAGCATATTTCAATATTAAAATATGCAAATAAAAATATTTTTCAAAATTGCCGCTAAAACGTTCCAAATTGTCCCGTGACTATGATCTACGCCACGCTCCGGGCTCCGCTAAACAAAGTCCGCGTCTATCAAAGTTAATAGATTTTTACTAAGTTCTTACGATTAAGTTTATATAAAAGCAGTAAAATGAATATGTCATTGTCGATGTGCGATAGTACATCAATCAGTACACACCAAAAACTTTAAAATCGTGCGAAAAGTTGCAAAAATAAGGAATAAATGGTTAACACTCGCAAGAAGACATCCAACATCAATGACCAACAAACACCAGTCTTTTTTATGAAGATCATTTTGATCTAAGTCCTAATAAACTACAAATTATTTTAGGTCACGTAATAAAAATTAAGTGCTTATTGTCGTTTGTTTATTGGGCGACTTTTAAGTAACTAATTGGTAATAAATCAAATTTCAGCTTTAAAATGACATGGAAAATGATGTAGAATATACCACAATGGGTGTAGTATCTCGAATAAGGATAAGATCTGGTTGTTTGCTTACTAAATTCGCTTACCAACCAAGGAGAGCTAGTAGCTACTTCTACTAATAACTGTCAACCAGCCGTTGCAAAAAGGCAAAGACTCGCATTGATAAAAGAATGTGAAGAAGAGATAAGAAATGCTGCACTTCAATATAAATACAATTTCAACATTGAACTATCCAAGGCAAGGTGAGGGTTGGTACTCATTGACATCGTAAAATAGTATAAATTTACAAGTACCACTTGTCCGTCACTGTATCATTGTTACCCTATGAACCAAGTTTTATCATATCCGGTACCTATGTATGTACCTGGTATAGAACCTGGAGATGGATGTAGGCAATTTTGTTTAATATACCACATAAGTCAGACAACGGGTCTAATTTATCTGAATGTTCTAGTTAATAACCCTGTTCTCTCATATATTCTGTTGTATCTGATTCATGCATACTAAACAGGCTTAGATTATGCATAACTTCTTTAAAAAGAATTAAATAAAAGTATACTTAAAGACTTAATTATCTCTTTTTTAGAGCTACTCCAAGAACAAGAAATTAAAATATCGAAGTTGATAAAGCAGCACAAATATACATCATAGCTAAAATGGAAGTAAAACTACTCAGACTGAAATCAAACCACATATGAAGTAAACCTTTCCTATAAAGATTTCTACAGCATCTGTATCAATTTCTCTATAAAAAATTCTTAATATTAAAAATTTCAGATTCGATTCCATTTATAAAACCACAACCATTTTGCTCAAGTGTAACATGAATTAATTTGGTAGAACATATAGCATGAATGAGATAGAAAAAGATCAGTTCTATATTGCTGTACTAAAAAAAATTGTTTTGATTAAAATTATAAATGAACATAGTAGTAGGTATTCCTAACATGCAGTGTTTGAAGAAAATTCAAGATGTATCTTAATTCTTGTGTGGTGACAGAGTAAGAATACAATTCACAATTCCCTCTTGCCCATAGGTATCATAAAAGCTGACTAAGGATGCTTTATGCAGACACACATACTATGCAAGAAAAGGAAAATTCAAAAACCCTATATCAACCCACCTAACCAGAGTGGTATAGTAGATCAATATCCCTCCCAATATGAAAGAGGCTCAAGCACAGTAGTGGGATGCATATGGGCTATGATGATGATGCATTACCTAGACAATTTTTGAAAATTTGGCAGTATGTAAGTGCCACCTAAGGGAGTTTATACAAAATAAATGTTATTTGAAAATAAAAGAAATATAAATAATCAGTGTTTTTATTTATTATATTTTACTCACTACATTTCTGTTGTTTTAATAAAGGTTACATATTCTATATAAATGATTTACATATTCTTCCTCAAAGTCCACTAATATAATAGTAACTTATGTATCTTGGATTTCTCACGGTTATCTTCTAAGGGAAGATACCCGGTCCTTTGGTAGGCTTACACGGGGATATGTATGCAACATGCAAAGGCCTTTGGAGAAATTTAATGTTAAAATGGGATGGGACATCTACCGATGACACTCCACGTTAGCACATAACATTTGTGGAGTGCCAATGGTAGGTGTAAAACTATTGTATAATGATGGTATCTAAAACCTGGTTATGGGGTTGTGAGGTTTGGTGGACTATTTTATTTAAAACTATTGATTTTAAACGTTGTCTGCTCTCAATCCCTTGCATAGTATTGAACGGTGGCAGACGGTGACTTGCCAAAATAGTCCAGTTATGTGCTTGATGAACTTTTCACTACATTGTTTGCTATAGTTCTACTCTAACTGGTACATAGAGGCCTTCTAGCTCATTAGAAATGTTTTGCACATGCCTTTATAATCTCCAGTTTCTGATGTTTTGTAGCTTGTACAATAAATTTGTCAAAAACCTGAAAACATAGAAGCATGACCTCTTCCTAAATCTGTAGTGGTACTGAAGTTTAGTGTTGTTCCCACCTTGGACAGTTCAGATTTTTCCAGTAGCATTGTACCTGCATACAAGACAGCTGTTCACTTGCTTGATGCCGCCACATTAAAAAGCCACTGCTTGTCTGCACACACCCGCGTACGCAGCATAAACGTGGCATTGAGCACTAATAACAACATTATTTTTTTTGGCCACATTGACAGTAACTATAATATGGTTTAGCACAAACGTTATATTCAGGGCAAACACGACACTTCACCATACAAATGTTTGATTCTCCTCTCAACTGTACACTATGGCATCATCGCCATAAGATTTTCTTGAAGATCTGCAAAAAGACAAAATAGGAGCGTAAATATACTACTAAACTTTGTACATAACCTAACTTCTTATTTGTTTGGTAAATATGTATGAAAGGTGTTCCTTACATGATAAATAGTATGCAAAATAAGTAGTGTCTCTATCACTTATATATAATTAAGTGTATCAATGTAAAATTATAAATACTTACAAAGATCAAAGATATTTTTAAGTTCCGCTACACAAGTCCTTGTTTATAACAAAATAACTTTCCACCATCAAAGAGTCAATCTTTGGTAAGTTACAACTACTTCCTTTTATTAATCCAGACTACATTGTGATAAAAATTGTAAAATATTGTTGTTGTTGTAACAAATTATCGTAAGAAATTGTTCACGAAGTTATTTTTTATTTTTACTCACGAAGTTATTTTTTATTGCAGCACGACACCTTTAACAGCAAAGACAACTTGCACCCGGAGTATGACGTCATCCTCTATGATTGGTGTTCACAGTCACGTGACATCGGGTAATATTTATTTATTACTAGCTTTTGCCCGCGGCTTCGCCCGCGTAAAAGTTGCCTTGCATATTTCTTTTTATTGTATTATTGCGGTGACGGAGTAAGAATACAATTCACCATTCCCTATCTTGCCCGTGGATGTCGTATAAGACGACTATGGGATATATACACATAACATCTATGCAAGAGAAGGAAAACTTGAAAAATGAAACCCTATACCAACATATCTGACCAGCATGGTATAGTAGGTCAAATTCCCTCCCATTATGGAGGAGGCCCAAGTCCAAGAGTGGGAAGTATGTGGGCTGCGATGATTATTTCTTAATTTAAGAAATACTCTATCTGTGTGTCAATTTTCATCCAAATCTGGTCAACAGTTTACGCGTGATCGAGTAAGAAAGGTCCAAATAACTTCACATTTTTATATTTGAATATTACTTCCACCCTTGTAGTTCAAATTCACGTGGAAAGACGATGATAAATATGGCCATCCTTAGTCGCTGATAATACATTATCCATGATAGGTGATATCATTATACATTTCATTGGTGAAAAAGAATAATATTGGTCAAACTCCCGTAGTTTCACCCACGTAGACCCCATTCCCATGCGAATGCCGAGATAAAAATTGCCTATGTTACTCGCGGATATTATAAGTCTACATGGGTGAAAAAAAAATTGTACTAACAAATCCCATACAAATATCAGAGATAAAAATTGCCTATGTTACTCGCTGATAACGCAGCTTCCTATTGTTGAAAGAATTTTAAAAATTGGTCAACATCCATCGGTTTCTCTCGCAGAGTTCTCGTTCCGGGCAAACACCAGGATGAAAATAGCCTTTATTTGTTATTCGCTGATAATGTAGATTTTCATTTGTAAATTAATTTTTATATCCATTAAATGTCCGCGATTTCACCCGCATTGTGCCCGGGCCCGTAGGAATATTGGGATAAAAAAATAGCCTAAATATGTTCATCATCATTTCGTCTCATATACGTCCCACTGCTGGGCTCGTGCCTCCTCCATAGTAGGAGGGAAATTAACCTTACTATACCATGCTGGTCAGACAGGTTGGTATAGGGTTTTGTTTCGAGTTTTCCATCTCTTGCATAGATGTCATATGCGTAATATATCTCTGAGTCGTCTCTTACAACACCCACGGGTAAGAGAGGGGGTGGTGAATTGTATTCTTACTCCGTCACCACACGGAATAAAACCTAAATATGTTACTCGCTTAAAATTAGCTTTCCGTTAGTGAAATAATTTTAAAATCGATTAAATTCTCACAGTTGCTCCAGCCACACCGGGATAAAATATAGCCTTGGATAAAATATAGCCTAAGTTATTCCTTATGTAAGGCTTGGTAGACCTGGTGGTAAAGTATTATCAGTATCGGTCCAGCCGTTTTGAAGATTACCCATATCGAATAGACAGACAAAAAAATTGAGCCGTTTTTAGGGTTTCGTAACCAAAGGGTAAAAACGGGACCCTATTACTAAAACTTCGCTGTCTGTCTGTCCGTGTATCTGTCACCAAGCTGTATCTCAAGGACCGCAATAGCTAGACAATTGATTTTTTTTACAAATTATGCATTTTGTTGCCGCTATAACAATAAATATTAAAAATAAAATAAAATAAATATTTAAGGGGGCTCCTATACAACAAACGCAATTTTCCCCTTTTTTTATAGATAATGGTACGGAACCCTTCGTGCGTGACCCCGACTCACACTTGGCCGGTTTTTTAGACATCCATACTAATATTATAAATGCGAAAGTAAGGATGTTGGTTTGTTTGTTTATTTGTTTGTTTGTAACGCTTTCACGCTTAAACCACCGAACCGATTTCAAAAATTCTTTCACCAATGGAAAGCTATAATATCAGGGAGTAACATAGACTACATTTTATCCCGGTATTCCCACGGGAACAGGAACTACGCGGGTTTAAGTGACTGAAACCGAAGCAAAGCGAGGGCGGGTTGCTAGTAGGTAATAATTGTGCAAATAATTGTGTGAGCATAAATAAAACCTATTACATATTTTGACAACAAATAGACGCTTCAAATTTGTTTATTTCTAGAGATAGAAAATTGGATTAATATCTTGATTTTAACTTACTGTCTGGTAGCGGCTAGGAATATTATAACACTTTCATTGTTTGTGGGTGTCGCAAAATACTACTAAGACAAAGATTTACATTGACCTGGACCAATTGGTGATGCCATCTAGCCAGCTATGTCGTCTGGCAGGCAGCTGGTCATAAAATGTTGCTAAAAGAATCTTTGCAATATATCTACGATGGCAGAGGACCGAATACATATTGCGTCGATCCAAAGTAATCTTGATAAGCGAGCATTAAGAAAAAATAATGAGGTAACCCAAGAAAGTCGAACGTGTACTAAAATGATCGTTCCTAGGCTCAGTGATATCGGTTTTACGCTTTCCACCTCCTTGGGGGCAAAATTGCAAAAACTCTTTTTAGTGAGCACTTTCCCCAAGAAAGAGAACTTTGTACAAAATTTCACGTTTCTAGTAAGGATGTGACTTGGAGGGAAAATAATCGATTTTTTAAATAATCGATTTTTTGTTCTTCAAAATAAATCGATTATAAAATAATCGATTATAAAATAATCGATATCTAATATAGTATCTAATATAGTATGAAATACAGCACGCAGTATTGTGATGACCTTCTTTTTTTAGGAAAATCGATTTTATTATAAAAATAATCGATTTTCTATTATTTTGATTATCGATTGTAAAAATCTATTATTACAAAAAAAAATCGATTAATAATCGATTATTATAAAAATCGATTATTTTTTCACATCCCTAGTTTCTAGGCCTAATGATTTCGGATATACATTTTTCACCCCCTTAGAGATTGAATTTCAAAAACTAATTTCTTAGAGAACATTTACAACAAAAGAAAGAGAATCGCACAATATAGAGAAATACATAGTTTTACGTTCCTAGCCCCAATACTTTCGGCTATACGATTTTCACCCCCTTAAGGGGTGATTTTCCAAAAATCCTTCGCTAGAGCTCGTGTACCCCAAGAAATACAACGGTGTAAAAAAAAATTTACGTTTCTAGGCCCAGTGGTTTCGGCTTTATGCTTTTTTGTCTTTTAGGGGTTGAATTTCATCCCCATATAAATGAAATTGCCAAAACGCTAGAATAAATATTTATTTATATAATATATAAGTGCCTTAATACAAAGATTCATGGTTCCATCATCGAAAATGATAAATTGGCATGCTAAATGTCATCCCCTATTTCAACCCCTTATACCGATTTTTTCGCGATTTCTTTGCTAGAGCTCGTGTACCCTAAGAAATTCTACGGTGTAAAAAAAAATTACGTTTCCAGGCCCAGTGGTTTCGGCTTTATGCTTTTTTGTCTTTTAGGGGTTGAATTTCATCCCCATATAAATGAAATTTCCAAAACGCTCGTACAAATATTTATGTATATATTATCAAGTGCCTTAATACAAAGATTCATGATTCTATCATCGAAAATGACGAATTTCCATACAAAATGTCATCCCCTATTTCAACCCCTTATACCCATTTTTTCGCGATAAAAAGTAGCCTATGTCCTTTCTCAAGCTTTAGTCCATCTCTGTACCAAATTTCATCAAAATCAGTTCAGTGGTTTAGACGTGAAAGCGTAACAGACAGACAGACAGACAGACAGAGTTACTTTCGCATTTATAATATTAGTAAGGATAAATTTTAAATAATTTAATCTCATTTGAATTATTGAGGTCTTAGAATAATGTTTTAGGTTTTTAAAAACCCTCTTTAATCTAAAATACATAACTTTACAAAATTTTTAACTTTGTCAACATCCCTATTATGATCTATGACCGTTAAACTACAACATTCTCGTTATCTCTATTAGTTTTTATCTACTATAGCAAAATTCGTGTCATGATGATAAACAGATAGGTAACATTATTTCAAAATTAAATCATGAAATAAAACACTATGCTAATCCGTCTATCAAACGTGATATAATAAGGTTAATATCCATCATATGATCTAGACCTTTCCGTGTGATGACGGAGCAAGAATACAATTCACCACTTCCGAATACATATTACCCATTATCCGAATACAAATACCCATATAAGAGTGGTAGGACTACACTGTCGACAGTTGTCTGTCTACAGCCGCGGGCCGGTCCGTCCGGGGCAGTACCACACTCTCGCAGAAAATCGACGTCTGAATAGTAGCAATTTGTAACTGCGCTTCGTTCGGTGAGCGAGAGAGCCGGAAGCCCAACTTTCTGAGGGTGTTTGCGTGTGGAGGGTTTTGGTGGTGCCCTTGGTATCACCGAGCCTCAATGCACGCATTCACACTCCCTTCTCTTTCTTCGCGGTAGGCAGCGGCCTTATAAATGTCCATGAGCGGCAGCAACACTTACCATCAAGTGTACTGTTTGCTCGTTTGCCACCGTTTGCAATTAAAAACAATTCGCCAAACGACGACGACGACGTCCTTTACGATATCCACGGGCAAGAGAGGTGGTGGTGGATTGTA
Organism: Lymantria dispar; assembly: GCA_032191425.1. NCBI lineage: Eukaryota > Metazoa > Arthropoda > Insecta > Lepidoptera > Erebidae > Lymantria > Lymantria dispar. Next base: position 7,334,407 of record CM063460.1, on the reverse strand, counting down.
TTCTTGCTGTCATAACACGGAACGGTCTAGATCATATGAGGGATATTAACCCTATTATACCACACATTTAGCATAGGGCATAGCATAGGGTTTTATTTCGAGATTTCCTTTTGAAATAATATTATCTGCTTGTCATCATGAAACGAAATTTATTATAGTAGATAAAAACTAAAACAAGAAACTTGCCGCTTGCCTAATGACCTGCCATCTTGCTGCAACCTATTATATTAAACTCGATGATTTAACAGCAGATGTTTTTCTACACAAAAAGTGAGCCGTCGCTCAGGACGGCTAGCGTCGAAATTATTTTGTGCAAGTATATTATCACTACATATTATAAAACAAAGTCGATTTCTCTGTCCCCATGTCCCAATGTATGCTTAAATCTTTAAAACTACGCCACGATTTTGATGCGGTTTTTTTTAATAGATAGAGTGATTAAAGAGGAAGGTTTATATGTATAATAACATCCATTAAATAGTGGAGAAATACTGTTATTTTTGAAGTTTCTAATGTGATGTCGTAAATAATTACATTTTTTCGCTTACATTGCAAACGCAGGCTGAACCCTACAAGATTTATCAAAATAATGTACTAAGTATTGTACACATTGAAAAGGTCTACAGAAAACTCCGCGATGGTATATGTCTATCTCTTATGGATATCCCACAATAACATTTTTTTGTTATTTACTTTTTACGACAAATAATGGCTAATTTTCGAAGCGATTTTAACCAATACAGCATTAATCCTTATCCAATTAAATACCTTAAATACATTGTTGATTTAATATAAATCTATATGGCCCTTTACAGCATATGATTTAAATGAATATTTTCGAAGATATTACAGATTTAAAAATTGCGGGACGTAGCGTTGGCGTTTGCGAGGAAAATAACAATCTATACCAATAAATAAAATTTCAGTGTCTGTTTGTAATGTCAAAATAATAAGCTTTTTTCATGCTCACAGGGTTACTTGCACGACACCAATGCCTAAAATACAGATTAAAAAATTTTGTCTGTCTGTCTGTTTGTTCCGGGTAATCTTCAAAACGGCTGGACCGATTTCAAAAATTCTTTTACCAATGAAAAGTTATAATATCAAGGAGTAAACTAGGCTATATTTTATCCCGGTATTCCCACGGGAACGGGAACTAAACGGGTAAAACGACTAAAACCGAAGCGAAGCGAGGGCGGGTTGCTAGTATGTAATAAAAATAAAACAATAAATTTAAAACCTATCTCACAGTTTTATTGAAAATACACACACAAATATTGTGTAGGTACATGTACACACGAGCACGTAACCAGGCTATCATAATTAACCTCTAATAACATATTACAAAGCAGTGTTTGCACTATTATTATAGTCCATAAAATATAGGATGATCTCTGTGACAGTTGTCCCTAGTGCTGTCATAGTTACGATAAAGTACGTAGTTTTTATCGATAAAACTCTTTATTTTTATAATTGTGGTTTTCTATTATAATTAGCCTTTTTTCCTGGGAAGATTTAAAAAAGATCCGCTAGGGGCAGCACCAGTGGGGGGGTACAAATATTTTGAATTCTCTATTGAATTAAAATACAATCAATGAAAATCTTTTTGAATTAATTGCAAACAAAGACTGTTTTTTGACTGTTTTAAGTATTCAATCAAGGTCTAGGTCACTATTATTGTCATTACTGGAGCGTTCTTGCTAGAACATTTATCATTTTCTGCCAAAATAGGGACAGTCACTAAATCAATCGATCAATTATGACTGTTTTATAAATATGTCTAATTTATTGGCAATAATGCGTCCATAATATTATCATTTTCTCTGAGACGAAAAGTAGTTTTTTAATGTTTAATTAATTCAATTTATGTATTTTATAATGTAACTGTCTGCTTTAATTGTAAAAAATATGTTGACAGTTTTATATAGGTACTATATTGGGTTTATTTATTTTGTGAATAATTGAATAAAGATCGGTTATCGATTTACGTATATCGACTGTCCCATCTCTTTTTTATTTTCAGTCCAGTATGACCTTGTACATGTGTAAGCGTCATCTATGTACATATAAATGTTTCCTAGGTATTTCAGTATTTACGAGGTACATTTTAGACATGAATATTAATATTTTTACATTTATAATATATTGTACTTCGGTTACAATAAAACTGGCACGAAAAGAATGAAAATATAATATATATTTGATACAAAATGAAATTGTAAACATGTCGCTCGTTCAAACTTACTTCGTTGGTTTCGTTGACATCTGTCACAGAGGTCAAGCTATATTTTATGGACTATAGTCCAGTCAAATTACGGCTCAAAATGGGTTGAATAAACATGAAAATACGTAGTTTGAGGATTATTAAGGATCGATAGGGGAGTGTATTCTGAGCATAAATTCTAATTTGAGGGGTTCTCCGAATATCAGCTCAAGGTCATTTCGATGGAAACGCGTTTAATTCGAAATCTCGAAAAGGGTTAGTAAGTAGCTATTTAGAGAGTTTAACTGTAGACGAAAGAAGACATAGCGACATACAGATTATATAGCACATTTTATTTGTAAGTATATAGTCCAGTCAAATTACTAAATGAATAAACATGAAAATACGTAGTTTGGGGATTAATAATGATCGATGGGGGAGTGTATTCTGAGCATACATTCCAATTTGAGGGATTCTCCGAAGGTCAGCTCAAGGTGTGCTTAATTCGATATCTCGAGAACGGTTAGTGTTAACCAAAAAACTGACGAGACCTTTTCTCTTCTAAATTAAATTTACCAACTTTTTTATCTAAAATATTTTTTTTATCATTAATATTTTTCAACTTAATACTGAAGTAGCGCGGGTGAAATAAAAGGCGCGCGAGGAGATAGCGCGATCTCTCTAATTGTATAATTATATTCCTTAATTTTAAGATAAATATGTAAATACTAATATAATAAATGTTGCTATCTTAAAATAATAACGTATAGAAGGATAGTGTCCCTACTTCGAACATTCCAAAAATGAATCTAAAAATACTAATGGCGCGCAGACGATTACACACGTACACACGCACACCACTATACAAATAATGAAATCAAATTTTGTTTTTATTAATATAAATCGTCGAAATACTTTTAAAAGTAATGTTAAAAACCTTTTTACGTTTTTCAAATGTGTTATTACACCATTTGAATGCATAAACTGTTATAATTACCTTTTTATTTTTTAAGAGTTGCGTACGTACCTGTAATACAGTGACATTGACATTAGGGAACGGTTCCGGCGTAAGCTCCATTAGGCTCCAATTGAAATGCTTCACTTTTTGTGCGCGAACTCACCTTCTATACGTTATTATTCTAAGGTTGCTATATTAAATTATGACTATGTTTTGACTCTAAACGCTAATTATATCAAAACAGCGAATATTTGCTGAGAAAAATAAACGACCGTGTATGATCTGACAAGGTGAACGACCGTTGAATTAAAAATCAATTTAGTGCTGATCATATGGTTCTGAACAGTCACGAAGTCTCACGAGTGAATACGAAGTTGCGATCCGTTCCTTGCGATCAACATGTTCGTTTATGTTAATAATTTAGTTACATGATTATAGTACAGAAATCATTACAGAATTACGTAGTATTTTATACATAAAAAAAAAAAGTGAGCCGTCGCTCAGGACGCCTGATAGATGTGAAACATCGAAACTATTTTGTACGAGTAGAGACACGATATCGAATATAAAGTATCGATACTGAACTCATGAATAGTATCGAAAGATAAGTAATGTACTGTTTAAAGTATCGAGTACTTTTATTTACTTTATCTTTAGGTATCGAGTACTTTTCTTTCGATACCGATACTTTTGTATTCGATATTTTAGTCAATAAGTACTTTTTGGTAGGTATCGTATCGAATAAATTATCCATTTTAAAATTGACTTTACGACTCATATTTATTGTAACGTCATTTAGTACAAACGAAATGAACCCTCTAAAACGTAGCTTGAAATAATTTGCGATTTATAAACCAGAAATAGCGTCATCTATCGAGCAAACGACCAACTCTAAGCTACAATATATTTTATAAAGAACTCTCTAATCCTGTAATGATAATAAGACAAGCTGTTTAAAGTGAGTCAAAATCCAATTCTTAAGGAGTTGGTGACATACAAACAAATAAATATACAGCTAAAACTAATAAAAGCCTATAAAAAATTAAATGCTTTCATCCGTTCACAGACATTCTTTCCGCACGAAGAGTGTGATTTAGGAAACGGCAATGGCGGCATTTATCGAGCTAACGACCAACTCTCAGCTTCAATATATTTAATAAAGAAATGTTTACTCCTGTAATGATAATAAGACAAGCTATCTAAATAATTTTAACGTCATTGGTCCGGTCCTCCTTAAATTTTCAACTTTTAAATGAAATTTGACTGTTTAAAGTGAGTCAAAATCCAATTCCTATGAAGTCGGTAATATACAAAGAAATAAATATATATACACCTGAAACTAATAAAAGCCTATAAAACAACGGTTCTCCAGTTTTCGTAGCTGAAAGTAAACTAAATACCATACCTACTGGTATATTTATATTACTAAGTTAGAGAATTTTACATTAATTTATAAAACAAGTATATATGCATAAAAGAACATTAGATTACGACAGGAACTAATACGATAAAACTAAGGCATAAAGTATTAATAAAATATCGCGATTTTTTTCCAAAAAATGATGGTTTTATCAATAAACATTTATTTTCATTAATATACATTATAAGTAACAATTTACTTTGAGTTTACTAGATGGCGTTGTACAAAATTTTAAATCGCACCATGGTTTCGTTACAAAAAGGTATATGCATCCAAATATTTATTTAATATTTAATTAATAGGGGATCGCGAGGCGTGGCGTTAAACGCCACGCGACGATCACGGTCACCCTCGCCTATAGATGTTTCACATCAAAAATATTTAAAAATATAAAAAGCATGTTACAACAGGGACCAAGCTAACGGTGGTTAGAGCTAAAAGAGAGGAATTTTCTCACGATGCGCGTGGTTTCCAGTAACACTTCACACCTTCTGGATCAGACCTCCAATCCAATTATATATCGAGCTTCTTTAGGTGTTGATAAGATATTAAACTGTTGGTACAAATGACAATCGGTACAACGATTGGCGTGTCCATTTATTATTGTTACAATATCTGGTTGACCGAGCTTTGCTCGGTATATATTTTTTTTTTGTACTTTTGCCGAACTTATTTATATATTAATAAAAAATTATGAAATAATGAAAAAATATCAAAAATTCAAGAATTCCTATTGTTTTAAAATTTAATGTCATTGTATTGAATTGCTAAAAACACCGACAAAACAACATTTTCTATAAATAAAAACTAGCTAGATCGATTTTTGGCCCCGAAACCTCTAGTATGCCAAATTTCATCAAAATCGTTGGAGCCGTTTCCGAGATCCTGAAAATATATATAAAGATAATTCGGTAGTTATTAGGTACCAGTCATAACACTCCTCACTCCTTATCGATCTAGGACTAATGAAACGAAAAAATTAAACCCTGGGCGCGGTATTTCAATCAACAATCAACTGCTCACTCTAACTAATATTATAAATACGAATGTGAGTTAGTTTGTTTGCTTTCACGCTTGAACAACTAAACTGATTTTAAAAATTTTTTCATCACTGTAAAGCTACATTATCAACTTTTTTTTTTTGGTATGGGCTATGGTTACCGTAGACGCCATCCGTTCCGTCCGGAGTGATGAAAGAACAACGCACGGCCCCAAAATCCACCGCATATTCTCTCTATCGCCATTGGGCCGTCCACCGCTACCAAGTTCCTTATCGTCCGTGGTTGGCGGGGTACCTTTTCCAACGCCCTTCCCGGGACGTCGATCACCCTCACGAGGTCAGCCTCTCCGCGAGTAACGGACTAATTCTCGGTTTAGTCACCCACATTAGCGTGTAACATAGGCTTTTATTCAGCGAGGTAGGCAAAGAGAGTGAGTGAAATTCAAAATGTAGTGGTCACAGACCCTATTATTATAATAAGCGCCTGATATAAACATGACAGCAATACAATATACTAAGTTTAATCATATTGTTAAGGAGCTTGATCAGTAATATATATAAAATACATTTAACGTTGTTACGAAGCTTTAACACCTAACAATAAAAATAAAAGACTTTATTGGTATTATGGACGCAGAAAGACAATCTCCCACTTTGGGAGCGACGTTAAGTAATGTAGTTCACTGCTGTAAAGATTGTGGAACAGCGCGTAATAAAAATAAATATAATAGTTCAAAAAAACTAAAAAAATACGCTTAAATCGCTAATTCTGATTATCCTAGTAAGGATAACGGGTCAAACTGTTTAAAATATTGAATTGTCATCAGTCCTTTATAAGTATGCCAAATTTCGAGTTAATCCGACGTTTTGAAGGGGGTCAAAATCATGTTCAAAGATTCCGTTACATACTAACATAGATATGTCTGAAGCTAATAAAAGCGTATTAAAAATATCAAAAGATCACGCACAGTGTGCAAAAGTTTAATTGTAGGGATTATACGAAAATAATGTGATCTCCATTAGTCCAAAACCTGTGATTTTTGTACCAATTTATAAAAGATATTTACTTCTGTTTATTAATTAAGACACAGAGAGTGTGATTTAATTTCGTCGATTGTGTTTAGTTCTATGTGCTGATTATATTCTATTAAGTAAAGTAAATACAATTGGTGCGTTTATATTGAACAATTATAAACGGATCGAAAGTGACTCGATATGGTTCGCATAAATATTTATGGGCACGTTCTTTGCTTGAACTTGGCTTGACATGCTGCCGCGTGTCTAGATAATTTTAATATTTGACACATTTGAATGTTTGATATTCACGATAATTTCAGTAGGGGAGAGCGGGGCTGGTTTTAACGGAGGTAAGAATTAACAAGCTTGTTCCTGCCAAACGTGATGTGTTAAAAATATGAGACTCGGTTTAGAATAACTATATAACATGTCCTTACTTGCCAGTTATCAACCGGCGGTCGCTAGTGATAGTTATGCACAGTAACCTCTAATTGACAGGTAAACAAACTTTTTGTACTTCGTGATAAATTGATTTAAGCTTAATTTTTACGCTAAATTGAATCAAAGAGCACCCTAAGTGAAATTCTATTTTATTGACTTTAAAACTATTATACTTGTTTGTAATTATTTTGATTAGATTATTTTCTGTAATTGATGAAGTATAAAAAGTGACCTTGGGGCTTAAATTAACAAATTCAGTGGGGTAAGTATTAACATATTAATACATACCCCATATGAAGTCAAGTAAAATCGAGTGTTTTAGCAATAAGTATGTTTTTTTATAGAATGAGATATTACAAAAGGAAGAGCACAAAGGGGTCTACATCTCAAATAGCTTAAAAATTCTTATTAGCTCAAAAGTTCTGGTAAAAAACAGGAAATATAAAGATGTTGCTACGGAATACAATATCTGTCATGTAACACTATTTAAATACGTAAAGAAAAAATAGGAGGGAACTTTTGTGGAAGTAGTTTTGTGAAGACTTATTACTTAATTATTAAGTTTAAATTATTTAAACAAATATTTGTAGGCTAAAAATCCCTAATACTCAATTGTTGTTAATTAGTGCAGATTTATAAGATAATATTATTTCTACGTCATTAAGAAATTTAAACACTGTTGAAGCTAAAAAGTTTAAGTAACTTTAAAACATTAAGTTTAAATGTTTTCAGGCTTAAAAATATTCAAAATGATTTTATTAAGTGTAGATTTAAAAGAATTTTCTATATTCCTTCAATTTCAATTAAACAGATACTGATTTGTTTAACATTTAAGATAATAAAACATTTTTATTAATATAATTGACATTTTATTTAAGTATTTGAGAAAATTTTAGTCTCTGTTAATAATTGCCTTTTACGTTAATACTTAACCCAGCTCTGTTAATATTTGCCCCAGATGCGGGGTATGTTGGTATATATGTAATTAACAAATGACTTTTTTGGTTTTCATGGCTCTCTTTCTGGAAGCACTTACATGCCTGATGGTTTTTGTTACTAATACCATAGCTGAATAACCAAAGCATGATTTCAATAAAAAATAAAACGGTAAAATTGATTATTAATGAAAATATAAATATTGATTATTAATACAAAATTTGTTAGTACTAGCCCCGCTCTCCCCTACGATCATCATTATCTACAAGACTAAATTACATGTTTAGGCATTTAAAAAAGATAAGAAGAAGCGATATTTACTTCTTACAAGTTTCACGTACATTGTACGAGAGTGACGCGTCAAATACTACGTAATTTATAAATAACGATAGTAGCAGAATATACAAATAATAGTAACACGAAAAATGAAATTATTTGATTATAATCATGAAAAATATCACCTGGGACATTTTGTGATGGATCATTTAGTGAGCAGACCTGATGCTATTTGTCAAGTAAGTATATTATACAGTCTAGATTTTGTTCGTAATGTTGTCCATGGAGTTGATGTAGTATATCTTATTTCTCTATCATCATTATCACGGCTCATATACGTCCCATTATTGGGCTCAAGCCTCCTCCATATTGGAAGGAAGGTCAAGCGGATTAAAGCGGAACAGGATTTCATTTCGAGTTTTCTTTCTCTTGCATAATTGTTTAATGCACAAAATATCCCTCAGTGGTTTTTTACGACATCCAAGACAAGATAGGGGGTAGTGAATCGTGTTCTTACTCCGTCACCACAGGGTTAATTTTCTGTATAGTAGGCATAAAAACAGAACCTTTCGGCCAAATTGTCCTGGTGAACAGCATCGTGGGGCACCCTAACTTGCCGTATTTACCCTATCCAATAATTTGGCAACCGCACTTGATTCCTTCGTTTCGGTGTCCCATCTGATGGTTATTCTTTCAATTACCTAACCCCATCAATAGCTCAACAATAAAGAGCCGGAACGTCGCGTTCTCACTCTTGGCGAACGGCGAGCTAATCCCCGGTCTGATCAGCTGTGGTTTTGACTAGGGCAGTATCAGTCGGGATCACATGCACTTGCACTACTCCACGCGCTAGTATCATAGCGGGTTAGCGTGAATATTTTATGCCCTGCTCGAAAAGGAGACGCTGTTTTTTGTAAGACATCAGCCTCACTGCGTCTCAATTACTCTTTAACGCTTTTTTTTTGGGCCGGGCTATGTTCAGCGCACTCGCTGCCTGGGTCCGTCCGGGACGACAAAGGTGCGGCGCGCGGCCCCATAACCCAACATAGCACGTGGCCTTCGTCGTTGGCCTCACCACCGCCGCACTAGTACCGAGTTCTTTGTCCTCCATGGTTGGCCGGATGACTCCTCAACACTACTGATTTTTTCATACAGATAGATGCAGTAACAGGTGAAAGTGAGACGAATGCATCAGTATTACATCGATCGGTGCAGTTCGCGCGATGTCTACGCCGCTTCGGATTTCAACCTGGAGATATTATGGCACTGGGAGGCAATCATAATCTCGATCTAAATATCGCTCATTATGCAGGACTCTTCAATGGCATGCCTATTACTGGTGTAGATCCTATTTCTAAATATGGTAAGTTTATATTTAAGATTATGACTTACTTTCTTCCTCACATGTTTTTTGTTGTTGTTGTTAACTACTAAGGTAATATTGTCACAAGTAACTGCACGATGCCACCTTGGATGAGATCATAAGTAGCTGAACCGATGACTAGTCTGCCACGCGTAGAGAGGCTGTTGGCCGCATATGGGTGGCATGCCAGCGACAAACAAAATAACTAGGGTGATAGCTTAACCTGTTGGGTAAACTACTAAAAACATGGTATCGGTTCTGCTGGTCCACCCAAATAGCTATATAGAGATACTGTTTGGCAAGTTAAGAAGTTACACGCCGCCCCTTCCGTCACCCCTGGCAGTTTCGACACGTTGTAACCAGACCAGGCCATAGCCTGTATGAAAAAAAGATGTCCAATTTAGACGTTTTAATTATTATTATTATCATTTTGCTCTTATCTCAATTGGTTGGGGTCGATGCAATATATACTCCTCTTCCAACGGATATATTGCAAAAGTTATTGGGGGTAGCTTTATGACCAGCCGTCTGCTTGAGGTCCACCTCTCTTAAAGTTGGCCCAGGTCCATGTGAAGCTTTTAGTCATCTTTTACAACATCAATGAACGTGTAAGTTTTTGTAGTATTCATACCTACTACTACCTAGTGACTTACGTATGTATTAGTATATTTTTTTAAATAAATATTAGTCTTTCATTCTATATACCTTCCCCGCCTTGGCATAGGTTTACTAATCTCAGTCTACTATATCTCATTGGCCCCTTGGATAGATAAAGAATTTTTGATTTGAAATTTTCACTTCATACCGATATTAACCGTTCATGCTTCTATCTACGATTAGGAGTTACCTAATCGATTTCCACGATAACCTTGGGTAAAAAAAAATAAATAATAAACTCGTGTTCTCTGCTCTGTCATCACAGGAGAAAACTTATCACTCTTTTTTTTGGAAGTTTTTCTTTTTTAAATCAATGTCATAAACGCAACGACAAAAATAATTTACACACAAACTGATAAAGATAGACTCTAATAAGCGTTTTATCAAATATAATATGAACGTTTGTTATCTATACACGGTGACATTTATGTCGTCTTACAAAAGCAGGTTAATTAAAGTATCCAGTATCTACTATTCATTCGTACAATTAAAAGGTTAAAAACAATATTTACTAGAATATTTTTAATAAAAGTTATTATAAATAATTACTAATTAAAATAGTAAGGAACACAGCTGATGTAGTATGTAGGTACTACGACCACTTGACCTCGGCGCCTATCAGGCATCGTAAAGGATACCTGTTAGGTATCTAGCGTAGGGAATTACGCTTTGTAAAAGCCGTCTACGTGGACTTCGTACCTATGATTGGCTAACGAAATGCCGCATGATTTGTTTTGTTTAAAATGTAAACATGATAAACAGACTATACAAAATATTAACTTAATTTATTTTATTTTATTATTTTTTTATAACTGCCACTATTGAACATTTAAATATGTTAGATATGTTTCTTTGGTCGGATACTTTTATGGTTTTTTTTGTAAGACGATAAAAAAGTCACCGTGTATAATCAAGAGGGGATCACGACCGATTTTAGGTCGCGATTGGATGTGTGCTCTGGACATTAAACAAATAACCCTCAACGTAATTGCAGATGAGGGGTTGGTGAAACGATTACGTCGAGAGTTTCCTCAGGCGTTCCAGGACAAGTTAGGTACTTATAAACAGCCCATACGGTTGCAATTAACGGATGACGAACCAGTGCACATCCGCTCGCGGTCCGTCCCGCTCGCACTGCGCGAGCGAGTTGAACGTGAGTCGACTATTCACACTATGGTAATACGATTGTACCAGTAGTTAAGCGTAATGGTGAAATACGGATATGTGGGGACTACAAAATTACAATCAACCCCAAATTAAAACGGGATTATTACCCTTTGCCACGTACCAAAGAAATGTTTTCGTAGCTAAGCGGACGACAAAAATACTCGAAAATAGACCTTAGACATGCTTACGATCAATGCATGTTAACAGAAAACTGTCAGAGGTATACCGCGATAACTATCGGGACTTTCGCGTATCGCCGCACGCCATACAGTTTGTCATCTGTACCAGAAAATTTTCAAAAAATTATGGAAGAAACTTTACGGGGTATTTCTGGATGTGTTTTAAATGATATTTGTGTTACTGGAGTAAACGATAGGGACCACTTAGATAATTTAAGAGGTGTGCTGATAAGATTGCGTGATGCGGGGCTTACAGTGAAGCTAGATAAATATAGTTCTTTACAGGATGCCGTTAAATATGTAGGCTCTGTTATTAATAAAGAAGGTTTAAAACCAAATCCGGCAAAGCTAACGGCGATTGCGGACGAAGTATCCAACATTTGCCTAATAATCGTCTTAGCTCATACACGTACCACTGCTGGGCTCGAACCTCTTCCCCAATAAGGGAGCGATTGATCTATACCACGCTGGTCAGACATGTTAGTATAGGGTTTTATTTCGAGTTTTCCTTCTGTTGTGAAGATGTTGTATGCATATTATATCCCTTAGTCGATTTTACGGCATCCACGGACAAGATAGGGAGTGGTGAATTGTATTCTTACTCCGTCACTCACCACACGGAGTAAAACTTAGAGTAGACTTCATCGCATCATCATTGCAGCCCACATACGTCCCATTGTTGGGCTCGGGCTTCTTCCACAATGGGAGGGAACTTGACCTACTATACCATGCTGGTCACACATATTGGTATAGGGATTCATTTCGAATTTTCCTTCTCTTGCAAGGATGCTATGTGCATATTATATCCCACAGTCGTCTTTTATGACATCCACGGGCAAGATAGGGAGTGGTGAATTGTATTCTTACTCCATCACCACACGCAACAGAAGAACAGACTTATAATTGTCAAATATTGTTCATAGACCAATTAAAAGCGCACTTCAAGATTTCATCACCAAAGCTAATACTTTGTCAAAAGAAGGACTTAGATGATAATCTACAAGTTATTAAGGATCTGAAACTAAATGCCAAACTGATCTGCTTCGACGATGAAGAGTATTCCTTAAAGAGGTTCATCGAACAATATGACGATACGAATGAAGTTGAAGAATTTGCGTAAGTAAAATCTCATCTATTTTCATAGATAGCTAGCACAAAAAAAAAAAACTTTTTAAAATAGCATTAATTATCTGTCGTCTCATGTAGTGACGAAGTAAGAATACAATTCACCACTCCTTATCCTGCTCGTGGATGTCGTAAAAGACGACTAAGGGATATAACACGCATACAACATCTGCGCAACAGAACGAAAACTCGAAATAAAACCCTATACTAACATGTCTGACCAGCGTGGTATAGTAAGATCAATTTCCCTGCTAATGTGGAGGAGGCTCGAGTCCAATAGTGGGACTTTTATGAGCTGAAATGATGATGATGATGTTGACCTGTCATGAATCGTATAATTTAAATTTAATTTAGTTATTTTTTCAAATTACACATCGGTTAGCACATTTTTTTTGGTAGGCTACTGACGAGCGTACGCTGTTCGTCCCGTTTGGGATAACGAAAGGAATACACGCGACCCTATAACCCACTGTATTTATTACCTTCCTCTCGCCATTGGGTAGACCAATAGTACCGAATCATTGACGTCCATTGGCAGCCCAGCGGGACACTCTTTCTGATAAGGGGGTGGTGAATTGTATTATTAGTCCACACGTGGAGAAAGAAAAAAGAGCCTGCGTACAAATTACGTCATGTCAGAAGTGAAACTTCTTTGGTGCCATGTGTTTTTTGTCAATTATTTATATTATACAATTACAATACATTATATTATTACATTTACAATACAATATATTATACCAGTGGTTCTCAAACTTTTTAAATGACGGAACCCTTTTGGGAAGCAAAATACTTGATGGAACCCTACAATAAAACAATTATTTTTATAAGTGTATTCTATATTAATCAGCATAATAAAAGTACAATGTATCAGTTACTAATTATTATTTACTTCACCACTTGGTAAGGACAATAATAGAAAACATTAAAAAAGAAAAAATCTAACTAGTGGGAGGTATGAAACTGTTTTTTATTTTTCATCAATTGCTTGATATCAGGTTTGATGGAAGAAAGTTGGAGTCTCATATCAGCTTCGGCGTCCAGTCTATTGCGATATTTTGTTTTCGTGGCTGCGTAGGTAGAGAATCCTGTTTCGCACAAATATGTAGTTGGGAACGGGAGAAGAATATCCAGAGCCATTTGGCCAAGCATTGCATATTCATCTTGGATTCTGCACCAAAAATCATTAAGAGGCGTCGTTTTGAACAATGACTCCATACTTGTGTCTGATGACATTTCTAAAAGAGATTCATATATCTCATTTGACATGTTTTCAGGCTTTTCCAAGTTGGGTAAAAAAGGATTATGAATCCAGGAGTTCACTTTAATTTTTGTATTGTGTTCTTCGGGAAAATACTTTTCAAAAGATGCGCGCATCGAACTGAGATATTGGACCAATTCTTCAAACACATTATCTTCAAACATTTCTGAGTCGTTTTCGCTAACAAACTCACTGAGTAACGTAAAACTTTCTATTTCTTTCTTACCAATGCAAATGATCCAAAAATCTAATTTTCTTTTAAAAGCAGTTATTTTATTATAGGCCTGAAACACTGTTGTCTGTTTACCTTGCAACGATAAATTTAATTCGTTAAGTTTTTGAAAGATATCCGCCATAAAAGACAATCGGAACAACCAAGTTTTATCATACAAACGGTCCTTCAAATTAAAAGAAGTATCTGCTGAAAGAAACATTTGTAACTCGGCTCTAAGTTCAAATAGCCTTGTTAAAGTTTTTCCCCGAGACAGCCATCGCACTTCTGTATGGAGCAGCAGTGTTTTATGTTTGCTGCCATAATCTTCACACAATAATGAGAACAATCGGGATTGTAGTGGTCGTGATTTGATAAAATTAATTATTTTTACCGCTTCATCCATAACTAATTTTAGATTAGACGGCATTTGCTTCATCGCAAGTGCTTGTCTATGCAGAATACAATGACTGGAACTACAATTAGGCGCTTTATTTTTCATTCGTGACACTGCTCCTGCTGTTTTACCTGTCATCGCCTTGGCCCCATCTGTACAAATGTCAATGCAATTGTTCCAACTGAGATTATGTTCTTCAAAAAATATATTTATTTTATTAAAAATTTCTTCCCCGGTAGTGTTTGTAAGCAGCGATGAACACATAAGCATGTCTTCTTCAAAAGAACTTTTATATGGATATCTCACAATAACCAGCAGGATAGCCAAACCAGCGACATCAGTCGACTCGTCCATTTGCAAAGCGAATCGTGTATTTTGTAGACGTGTAACTAGTTCTTGTTTGACGTAGCTTGCCAGATCATGGATTCGTCGTGAAACAGTATCGTTTGATAGCGGAACAGTAGAAAGATGCTTTGCAGATTTTTCATCAAGCATACATTTTGTTATGTCTAATACACATGGTTTTATTAATTTCTCAGCGATAGTGTGCGCTTCACCTGCTTGTGCAATGCGATAGCTAACTGTTCATTACCGTTCCCTACTGACCTAGGATGCGCAGTGGAAGGGAACACCAGGCCAGTGAGGGATACCAAATGGGTAATAACATTGGCTTGCGATTACGCAAGGCTATTTTAAGTTCTCCTAAATGATAGTACAAGAACAGATTTTAACACTTACGAGTAGATACCGCGGAGGTAGCTATAACGTAACCTAACTCAGCGTTCGGTCTGGCCAGACAAATAGAAACTAACTGAGGGGTTACTTAGCTTGTATCCAAAAGCGCGGTGATGACAACGGCCTCGTACACTTCAAGGACCCAGGCTTGCTACTCGTACACACAATTTAATGTTCACAAATATATACTTAACTCTAATTAACTCGCGTACATAAGCGGTACACAAAACAAAGGGTGGCGCGCAATATTACAAATACCACGATTTCACGGCTTTAGTCCACAAAAGACATAGCAATTACAAAATATGTGCGTACGCGACCGTTACTTCCAACGCAAGTCGATCCGCGAACAAAGCGAAAGTGAAAGTGAAAGTAACCAAAAGGGCGGAAACAAAACGACCCCGGGGCCGGCCGACGCGCCGGCCCCGTGCCATCCGCGCACCAAAGTGAAAGTCAAAGTGGCGGCCGGCTCCGAGCCAACCGCGAACCACAAAAAACAGAACTACCCTACATGGATTTAATTATTAAACTAATATAAAAATGTTTGGTACCGAACATCTACCCGCCTCGGACAGGTCTACCTGGCCGCTAATCAATTGGTAAACGGGACAATGTTGCTACCGCTCTCTTCAGTACCGAACCGTCCACCTGAACCTCAGCAAAACGAGGCACATTATCTGCGCCATATACTAAATTTAAAATTCGGCCGCGACGCCAGCACAGTGGCGGCAAATTGGTATCTTTTATCAAAACGAGGTCACCAACTCGAGGTGGATTAGTCTTGTCAGTCCACTTAACGCGCTGCTGGAGAACATGAAGATATTCTAAGCTCCAACGCTTCCAAAAGCTTTGAGTAAGCTGTTGGACCAACTCAAACCGCGAGAGACGACTTGGTCTCACATCAACAAAGGGGTACTCAGGCAAAGCATTAAGTGGCTGACCAATCAAAAAATGACCCGGTGTGAGAACCTCCAAGTCACTCGGGTCTGAAGAGATCGGACACAACGGTCGCGAGTTCATTACGGCCTCTATCTTACAAAACACAGTTGCGAGTTCTTCAAATGTGAGTACAGACTCACCGATAACTCGTCGCAAATGTGCTTTAGCAACCTTAACTGCGGCTTCGAAAATACCACCCCAATGTGGGCATGCTGCCGGACTAAATTTCCAGGTTATACTACGACTGGTTAGTTTATTACCAATATTTGTGTGATTGCTGGCTAAAAAATCATGTACATCTTTCAAATAATTATTGGTTCCCTTAAAATTTGTGCCACAGTCCGAACGTATCAAAGAAGGCAGTCCTCTCCTTGAAACAAATCTATCAAGTGTCGCAACAAATGCCTCGGTGGAGAGGGATGACACTAATTCAAGGTGCGCCGCTTTAGTTGACAGACATACGAAGACACACAAATAGGCCTTGACTGTTTTACTGTTTCGTAGAGTTGAAGTCTTAACCAAAAAAGGACCTGCAAAGTCGGTGCCTACACCGGCGAACGGCCTCGATTCTCTGACACGATCAGAAGGGAGGTCACCCATCAAAGGTTGCATGGTACTAGCCTTCAGCCTGTAACAAGGCATGCAACGAAATACCACACTGCGAATCGTTCTTCGAGCAGACAAAATCCAAAATTCTCGCTGCAATATGGCTAATAAGGCGTTACAGCCAGCGTGAGAATTTCTAATGTGACGGTCCGTCACCAACAATTGCACAAAATGACCTTGCTTGGGTAACAATATAGGGTGCCGACTACCGTAGGGTAGACTAGAGTTTCTGAGGCGACCTCCAACACGTAAGACACCCGTGTTGTCCAAAAAGGGGCTCAACATACGCAAGGTTCCTGTTAGTTTAGCCTTACCAGCTTTCAAAATTTCAATCTCCCTTTCAAAATATGTATCCTGTACCACACGTATCCAATGGCAAAAAGCCTCCTGTCGTTCTTGTGGTGATAGAAAAGCCTCTAATTTTTTGTTCCGTAAGTGCTTACAGTTGTAATAGAAGCGCTTAATCCAAGCTGTTACACTTACTAATTTATCGAGGGAGCTATACCGATTCAATAAGACATTTGGATCGAATACGCAAGCACGCCTCTCAACAGCGAGCAGTCGCAATCCAGGCAACGGACCTACGTCCAAAACCGGCGTCAGTGGCCATTCAGACTCTGAGCGTAATAACCATTCCGGTCCCCACCAAAGGGAGTGCGTTACCAAGGCGGGGGATGTACAACCCCGAGATGCACAATCAGCTGGGTTAAGCTCACCAGGCACATGCCTCCAAATCAAGGGAGTCTCAGATTTCTGAATTTGGGAGACTCGGTTCGCTACAAATACCTCTAAGGTGTGAACTGAAGCCTTTAACCAGCACAAAACAATTTGGCTGTCAGTCCACGCGTAAGTGGTGCTAATGTTCACAGTATGACGCAACAAATTCGACACGTGATTAAGAAGACGCACAAGCAGAGTAGCCCCTGCCAATTCAAGTTTAGGGATTGTCAAAGCAGTCCGTAGGGGTGCCACCTTGCTCTTCGCCATGACCAGTGAGATCTTCACTTGGCTGTCAGAACCCACCGTACGCAAATATACACAAGTGGCGTAACCCCGTTCAGAGGCATCCGAGAAACCATGCAGAGTTGCCTGGTACTTTCCTGGAGGAAGCATAGAACGAGGGATCGATACCTCATTGATCGCAGGAAGTGAGGATACAAATTTGGTCCAGTCTTCCATCAAAGCTCCCCGAAGAGGTTCGTCCCAGCCTAGTCCTGCCATCCAAAGCCTTTGTAAAAAGCATTTAGCCCAAAATATGACGGGACATATCCAACCATTTGGATCAAATGTTCTTGCAACCGTGGAAAGCACCAAACGCTTAGTCCAAATGCGCGGCAACTCTAAGTCAACATTGTAAGTGAATATGTCTGGGGCTGGTTTATACTGAATGCCGAGAACAGTCATCATAGCCGGGTTCTCGATATTCTCGAACAAATGCGGATCTTGCTGATGTTCATCCGGAAGTCCCTTCAAAAGCGCAGGTGAGTTGGATATCCACTTCCGTAACTCATAGCCCGCGGTGGCTAAGATGCCTATCAATTCATCCCGTAGAAGGATGGCCTCTTTCTCAGAGGGTCCACCAGTACAAATGTCATCGACATACAAATCCTCTTTCAAAATCGCGGCTGCGCGAGGAAACTTTAAGCGCTCCAGGTCCGCGAGCTCCCACAGAGACCGTATAGCCAAATAGGGGCTTGACTTTAACCCGTACGTGTTTGTATTGAGCTCATAAACAACCATGGGATCCTGGGGGCTTTCACGCCATAGAATCAACTGATACCGACGGTCATCCGGGTGAATAATCGTCTGTCTGAACATCATCCTTATGTCAGCCACAAATACAACCTGATGTCGACGAAACCGAGTGATGACGTCACAGAGATCCTTGATCAATTTAGGACCAGCATACAAACAATTGTTCAACGATACACGCGTTGAAGTTTGCGCAGAACCATCGAATACTGTACGCAATTTGCCATTTGATGCCTTAATTACAGCATGATGCGGTAGAAAGAAGTGATCCACTGTTTGCCAATCTAATTTCGACACAGACATGTGTCCCAACTCCTCATATTCACGCATAAAATCAATGTATTTCTCCTTTAGGAGAGCATCTCGAGCCATTCGGCGCTCCATAGCCAATAGTCGTTTCTCAGCAGCAGGCCGCGAGGTGCCAAGTGGTGGCCGTACGGCGAGAAACGGCAATCGAGTCATAATCTGACCAGTACGTAGGCGACTCGTATTGTTTTGGTAAAACAATTCGCACTCCTCATGCTCCGGATCAGTGCGCGGAGCCTGTGGTGGTTCTTCCACTTCCCAAAACCTCTGAACCGCATCAGAGAGAGCAGAGCCTACCATCAAGCCAATGTCGAGACGGGTATCCGTGAGGACCGGTCCCATCAGTGCAGAGCCAAATATGGTCGGGATGGCTACCATGCCTCCTGGTTGCATGACCTGAATGCTACCCAAGAATATGTTTCCCAGAACATCGGCGCCTAGCAACAAATCGACCGATCCAGGTATACCAAATTTGGGGTCTGCCAAGTTCAAACCCGACGCTAAACCAATAGCATACGGAGACAACTGCTTCTCCGGATGGGTGCCCAAAATATTGTTCATAACAATGGCTGAACACTCAAACAATGGGCTTGACGAGTTTATAGGAGAGAACGCACATAATACTTGGCCTTCAACATTGGCCACAACTGCGTTGCCAACACCTCTAGTGACATGAGGAAAATCACGCATACTTAGGCGTACCTGCCCCACCAACCAAGAAGACGCTATACACCCCTGAGAGCCTGTGTCCAGAATTGCCCGGACCACAACAGAGGCACCTGTCCGTCCCCAGACCCTTACAGAAGCAGTGGGTAGGAGTACGGTTTCAAACGGGGGTGGTGCATGACGGGGGGAGGCGCCGTGTTCCTAATGTCGTCTAGGCAGCGGGTGATTCTCATGTTCACGGGGAGCGTCATCAAAGGTAGGTACCCGCCCGTGACGATACGGGCGCGAATCGTGGTTATCACTCTTGCCACGGGCTTCCGATGACGGCGAGCATTGACCTTGTGGGCGCCTCGCTGCGGCAGAATCTACGACGCGCGGGGGTGAGCGACTAGGTCTCGGACTGCGGTTTTCATACCGGTGCCTTCGCTCATAACTACCCGTAGGTGAGCCTTGACGTTCATGTTCACGACCAATCCCATTATTATTCGCACAAAGAAGTTTCAAATGCTGGCCTCCGCAGTATGTACATGGGCGAGGATTAGGGCAATCGCGCTGGAAATGGTTTCCCAAGCAAGAAAAGCACCAACCTCGAGCCTTAGCCAAACGCCTACGCGAGGCCACGTGCAGCGCAGTAAAATCTGAGCAACTGGCAACTTTATGACTCGGGGACTTGCAATAGGTGCACTCAGGTCGCGACTGTACAGCAGCAAAACGTGGTGGGTGACGAACCTCTGGCCTTCTAAAGGCGTGATTGCGGGTCGGAGCCGATGACCGCGGCAACTGTTGACCAAATGACCTGTCAACGACCGTCATGTCTACCATCCTACACTCGTCTTCCAAAAACTTCTTAAGGTCATCAAAAGCAGGCAAGTGAGTTGCATCATCACCTCCATATTTTTGCTCGAAACGAGCCCTAAGTTCCGCAGGAAGCTTTTTCAAAACAATATGCACCAGCATATATGACCAAGTGCTCACCGGAAGGTCTAACCTTTCCAGTGCGTTGATCGCAATCATCAATGGGTTCAATAAGTCGGACCTTAAAGCCGAGACCCTAGATACCACTGGCAGACCCAAGAGCTGACCAATGTGTGTATCTGCCAGGCAACGCTTATTTTGGTAACGCTTTATGAGAAGGTTACGTGCCACTAGGTAGTTTCCATCATTGATCTCCAGGTGCTGAACTAAACCTCTCGCCTCACCTTCCAACACGGAGAACAGGTAGGCCAATTTTTGAGCGGAACCTAAGTCAGAACGCGCGTGGACTAAGCTCTCAAACAAGTTTATGAAACCTAGCCATTGGTCCAAACGACCATCAAAACGCGGCAGGTCCAAAGTGGGCAGTTTACTCAATAAGCCCGACGTAGAAGGTTTCACATCCCTAGACGCGGGAGACTCACCCCTTTTCGGCGCGGAAATTTCCCTAGCACGCTGTGAGATTCGATCTGCATAATCCATGATCTGGTCATAATCCGCGTGTACCAAGTCACGATACGTTTGTGGGTAATCTTCATCAGAAATATCTAAAATTTTTGTGTTGAAGTTACGGTACACATCATCAACAAATTGTAAGCGCGTATCCAATTTGCTGTACCTATCCAGGAGAGACTCATTTCGATCAGACCTATCAACCAAGGCGGTTGCAGTCGAGAACCATCTCAACTCAGAGCGCAGCTTACCTGCCGAGTCCTTAGCGCTAGCAAAAGCAGCCATAATAATCGAATAAAATAATTAAATTCCAACAACAAAAAAAAATATATATATAATCAACTAAATAAATCAACCAATTGAAACAACAATCAAAAAATACAAATTACAAAATTGAACAACAATTAAATTATTGCGCAAAGGGAAACGTTAATATTTGTCTGTATAAGTACCATAAACAAAACGCAAAATAATATTAAACTAATTGTCTATACAGTTCAATTCATTCGTTCATTCAATCACGAGACTGCACTACTCTGTGGCACAATGTACTACGCAAATTATTTTATTACTCTGTGGCACATTAAGTAAACAATGATATTCAAATTTTCAAATGTTGCAGTGAACTTATTTATATGATATTTTTAATAACTAATAACAATAAGTACACAAATGATCAATCACACAAATATTTAATGTGTATCTTTATACACCAGACTATTTATTAAACTGGGCCGTAATACGTAAAATTCAAGTAATTATATATCGATTTATTTTTCAACACGGGCACTTGTAGATGTCAATACCAAACAAAACTACTAGATTCACTAGAACCACGCTCTGCTACCAGAAAGTATGTTCATTACCGTTCCCTACTGACCTAGGATGCGCAGTGGAAGGGAACACCAGGCCAGTGAGGGATACCAAATGGGTAATAACATTGGCTTGCGATTACGCAAGGCTATTTTAAGTTCTCCTAAATGATAGTACAAGAACAGATTTTAACACTTACGAGTAGATACCGCGGAGGTAGCTATAACGTAACCTAACTCAGCGTTCGGTCTGGCCAGACAAATAGAAACTAACTGAGGGGTTACTTAGCTTGTATCCAAAAGCGCGGTGATGACAACGGCCTCGTACACTTCAAGGACCCAGGCTTGCTACTCGTACACACAATTTAATGTTCACAAATATATACTTAACTCTAATTAACTCGCGTACATAAGCGGTACACAAAACAAAGGGT
Source organism: Lymantria dispar (assembly GCA_032191425.1). Classification (NCBI taxonomy): domain Eukaryota; kingdom Metazoa; phylum Arthropoda; class Insecta; order Lepidoptera; family Erebidae; genus Lymantria; species Lymantria dispar. Next base: position 7,312,124 of record CM063460.1, on the reverse strand, counting down.
GGCGCGCAATATTACAAATACCACGATTTCACGGCTTTAGTCCACAAAAGACATAGCAATTACAAAATATGTGCGTACGCGACCGTTACTTCCAACGCAAGTCGATCCGCGAACAAAGCGAAAGTGAAAGTGAAAGTAACCAAAAGGGCGGAAACAAAACGACCCCGGGGCCGGCCGACGCGCCGGCCCCGTGCCATCCGCGCACCAAAGTGAAAGTCAAAGTGGCGGCCGGCTCCGAGCCAACCGCGAACCACAAAAAACAGAACTACCCTACATGGATTTAATTATTAAACTAATATAAAAATGTTTGGTACCGAACACTAACTAAGTATGATGCCTCCGTGGCCTTTTCGTTGGTAGTTTGTGTTACATGCATCATATTTTTTTGACTTTCTAATAACTGATCTTTTTTGCGAACAAAAAATTCTTTATTCTTGTCTTTAGTCTCGGGGTGTACGGTTTCTAAATGTCGACGCAATTTGGCAGGTGCCATGGAACTATTAGGAAGCAGTTTACTACAGAGCATGCAGAGAGGTGAGCCGTTGGAATCAACAAATCCGAAACTGATATAAGATTCATCATACTTCCTTTTTTTCGTCTTTGAAACCGTCGAGCTTGACGTCGTGGCACTCGTGGCATCATCTTCTGGATCGGTGATTGCTAAATTCTCCGCGCGCATTGCTTTTGAACATTCAGCGTCATTAGAAGATGTTGTTGGAACACGTTTAACACCTTTAAGCCAACGTTCCATTCTTCTTTATTTTATAATGTTACAAGTCAGGATAGTGGGGTTTAAATAATGCACAATCGTTACTGCGTATAAGAGACTAAATTTAGAACCTACAGGGAAGAAATGTATAAAACTGAGACAACAGAATACAGCAGGCAGTAAAACAATGAACACTAGTTTCTCGCTAGCGAGCTTGTAAGTAGGTAGTAACTTATCGCTCCGAACGCTAATCATCAACTGACGACGCCAACGCGCGATCGCCGCTTTTATACTTAGTCCTAGACTCGATCTCAAATATTCTCGAAAATACTCGAGTCGGCACCTTTGATAAACAAAAAGCAAAAATAAAAACAGAAATTTAAAAATAGCGTTGTAAACAATATCGACTTTATCCTTTGAAGTTAGAGACGAAAGTCGCTAGTTGACAACTATAGCGTCTAATTCAGAGGCGGCTTTTATCAAAGAGACTGAGCGCTTACAAGTATACTACCCGCTCGTTTTAAGTTTGCCGCTGGCGATAGGTATGAGTGTATGACGTTCGAAATTTTTTATTTAATTGTAACAATAAAAATTGTGTACGTTAGATATTTGGGTAAAACTATGACACATTATAAGTTTTGTTGTCACGTGGGGGAGGGTACGCGCATTCCACAGACCGGCAAACTTAGAGCGAACGCGTTGTACAAGTATAAAATTGTTGAGACCAAACTTATGAGATATTGTACCAGCTAATGTAACACAAGCTTATACAAATACAAATAAATAAATAAATAACATTCATAGCGTTTTGTCTCCGCGCGGCCGCGGAGTCCGCACAGCCGCGGAGCGACCAGAGAGAGGTGTTTTGATTTTTTTATTTCTAAATTCTTGCGGAACCCCGACAGAGGTATCACGGAACCCTAGGGTTCCGCGGAACACACTTAGAGTATAGCTGGCCTATGGTATCATATATTTGTTTTCACCATGATGTATGATACGTAACAGGGGAACCTCTTATCTAAGTTTCAGCAGTCATAATGATTAACCCAATAAATTGTAGACTGGTTTTATTAATTACTTTGTCACTGTTATTTTTCATAGTATGGTAGCATGTTGCAAGAATATAAATTAATATAAAATCATGAAATGAAATCAAATAAAATTTTAAATTAGATTCTAGTATAAAATTTGTAAAGAAACGTAAATGTATGAAATAATATGAAATGAAATGTATGTAATAATAACATAAATTTGGATTTAATCAAAAACATAAATTTGAATTGAATTAGCTTGATTGCCTTAATAGCTAGTCAATTCAAAATGAACTCTTTGTGATCACAATAAAATGATTATTTGCACATATAGGAATATTATAATAATCCAGAAGAGACTGCGAATGTCCTCACACATGATGGTTGGCTTAAAACAGGAGACGTTTTGTATAAGGACGAACAAGGCAACTACTTCTACGTGGAACGACTCAAAATGCTTAACAAATATCGTGGTCATCCGGTAAGCATTTCTATTTCATTGTAAATAACTGGAGATCTCCATGTCGTGACGGAGTAAGAATATACTCACCATTGCCTTTCTTGCCCGTGGGTGTCCTAAAAGTATAAAAAAGGGATGTGATATACAGGTAACATCAACGAAAGAAAATAAAACCCTATACCAACCCGTCTAACCAGGATGTCACAGTAGGTCGATTTCCCTCCCATAAAGGAGCAGGCCAGAGCTCAGGAGGAGAGCTTATATAAGCTGACGATGATAATCTTAAGAACTTTATTCTTACTTCTCAACGTTATTCTCTCCATAATATCTCCAGCTAGCAATACAATTTGATACCACGTCTAAATTGGCAATGAGCGTCATTCCAGATAACATTATCTCTTTGGAGATGCCTATGTCTAACAGTAGATATCGACAGGTTGAATAATGGATTGGTAAATGAATTTCAGTTATGAATTACATATTTTCTAATCTACTTCTATAAACAGTTCGCTTAGACTGGGCTGCTTGAATAGATTGACTTACGTATTAAATTGTTTCTAATTCTGGACTAAACTGTTGGTATAGATTGACTTCTATTACAAATTACGTTGTTTCGAATTTACTCCTATAAATAAATTGTCTCTTATAATGCTTTAGATTATAGCCTCGGTGCTTGAAGCTGTAATTCGCAAACACACCGATGTCGAAGATGTAGCTGTTACAACCATTCCTCACAAAGAAGATGGACATCATCCAGTTGCTTGTGTAGTTAAAAGAAACGGCGTAAATGTAACAGCTCAGGAAATAAAAAATATAGTTGCCGGTATTTGTCATATTGTCATAATATATCGACTGTATTCTAATTTATTATATGTATTAGTTTAATTCTATGGTGATAGAATAAGAAAAACAATGATTTCCACTCTTTGCTTTCGCGTGGTGTAAAAGGCGACTGCAAAAGACCGCAAGCAGATAAAACTTCTGTTGGAGGAGGAAGATATAAAATAAAACCCGTCAAACCAGCGTGGCAATGTAAATAGTATAAGTCAGTTTCTCTCCTTGTTTGAAAGAGACTCGAGCATTTCATTGGATTATATGAGCGGAGATGACGAGAATAAATGCTGACTATATTTTCATCTATCGTTGGTAATGAAACAGTTCATATTAAAAATAATATTAATCTATTCCAATAAATAAAATTGGAGTGTCTGTTTGTAATGTCAAAATAATAGGCTTTTTTCATGCTCACACGGTTATTTGGACGATACCTATGCCTAAAAATCTATCTATACCAATAAATAAAATTGGAGTGTCTGTTTGTAATGTCAAAATAATAGACTTTTTTCATGCTCACACGGTTATTTGCACGACACCTATGCCTAAAATAGCAATTAAAAAATTTTTGTTTGTCTGTCTGTCTGTCTGTTTGTTCCGGGTAATCTTCAAAACGGCTGGACCGATTTCAAAAATTCTTTCACCAATGGAAAGCTATAATATCAGGGCGTAAACTAGGCTATATTTTATCCCGGTATTCCCACGGGAACAGGAACTACGCGGGTAAAACGACTATAACCTATAACCGAAGCGAAGCGAGGGCGGATTGCTAGTATATATATATATATAAAAGAGAAAGTGTGCAGTGTGTGGTATATTCCGTATAGGCTCCGAAACGGCTGGACCGATTTCAATGAAACTTTCAGAGAATCTCCAGATTGACCTGGCGAGTAATCCTGTAAAGTTTGGTGACGATCGGAGCACTCCTCTTTTTGAACTGTCAAATGATGTAAGTTTACTGTTTTTTTTTTTTTTTTTTTTTTTTTTTTTTGGGACTAATCCCACCACACATTCCCACCATTGTAACTCCTGTAAGCCAGGATCCACAATGGTCTCCATAAATGACACCGAGGTTTGACCCTCAGGCAGTCCCGGGATATGATTTTAATTGTCTTGGGACCCGCAACAAATTTAATTAGAAAAGATTAAAGAGGAGGAGTTGGAAAGAGAGATTCCACTTCCCTCCCAGGCAAAGCGGGAGACAGGAAAACAAAATGACTAGTCAGCCAATAATTAAACAGGAGTACAGCTACGATAGCGCAGCAGTACGGCACCACGGATACGGAAGAGCTTAACGGGGCCTATATGTGAACGTTAAGATTGATTGCTACAGTAGGTATGGCAGAAACGCATGAACGCACGGAAATTTTCTCGAGTTGCTACAAGGTCCGTATAGTATACTACCCCACAGGTGACTTGCAAACTGTTTAACATAAGGTTACGCTCGTTTCGCCAGAGATCGCACTCCCAGAGAATGTGATGTGCTGATTGTTCATACTCGTGGTCAGATGTGGAACATTGACATTATGGTGATGGTACGAGTTTAAAAGAAAATAATATACTTTTAAAGTTGCCATGGCCAGTTAAAAATTGGGCCACGAAGTGGTCAACCTCCAACCACACCTTCTCCAGGCGCTCCCGGATGCATGGAAAAAATAGATAAAGATGACGACCTTTCGATGATGAATCCCATCTTTCTTGCCATTCAATTAAAAGTTCCTCATAAACAATGGATTGTGGTGCAAACAATCTAGCAATTTTATTTCGGTCGCGCGGTAGAAGGAAATCTGTATTCATAGTTTCCTTTGTGGTGTAATACATTGACGCTCGTCTCTGAATCTCCAAATCAACCGGAAGTACACCCGCGAGTACTGGTAAGGCCTCGGTACTAACCGTTCTATAGGCTTTACATAAGAATATTAGGGCCAATCGTTGGCTCTGTAGTAATTTAAGGCGAGCCGCCCCTATGGTGGCCCTATCGGCCCATACAGGTGCAGCGTAACAAATACACCCCAAATATGTGGCCATGTATATGGTTTTAAGTGTATTAAAACGAAGGCCCCAAGTAGATGTGGATATTCTAGTAAGCGCGTAGAAATTCCGTTTCGCTTTTTCGCCTACAGTTTTAATATGTTCAATAAATGAAAATTTTTTTTCTAAGACTAGGCCAAGATAGCAAACTGATTCTTTCTTTTTGACAGTCATATTATTGAATTTTATACGCGGCGCTGATTGTAAATGTCCTTTTAATAAAAGATGATATGTTTTTTGTGGTTTACTGTTTAAATAAAATAAAGCAAACTCTAGCCCGGCGAAACGGGCTGGGTACACTAGTCATTTTATATTTTTTTGTCTGTCTGTCTGTTTGTTCCGAGTAATCTTCAAATCGGCTGGACCGATTTCAAAAATTCTTTCACCAATGGAAAGCTATAATATCAGGGAGTAAACTAGGCGATATTTTATCCCGGTATTCCCACGGAAATAGGAACTACAGGGATAAGGCGACGGCAACCGAAGCGAAGCGAGGGCGGGTTGCTAGTAGAATAATAATATTAATAGACAAAAGTCTATTAAAGACAGAGACAAAAGTCTACATTATATTAACTGACTGATTTCTTCCATTTGTTATTGCTTTCTTATACCTCACTAGCAACCCGCCCTCGCTTCGCTTCGGTTTTAGTCGTTTTACCCGCGTAGTTCCGAATATAGAATATCAGGATAAAATATAGCCTAGTTTACGCCCTGATATTATAGTTTACCATTGGTGAAAGAATTTTTGAAATCGGTCCCGCCGTTTTGAAGATTACCCGGAACAAACAGACAGACAAAAAAATTTTAATCTGTATTTTAGGCATAGGTGTCATGCAAATGACCGTATGAGCATGAAAAAAGTCTATTATTTTGACATTACAAACTAATTTTATTTATTGGTATAGAAGATTAGAATACCTTTGATCTTTACTTGCAGTTCGCGTCACATACAATTATCGTTCATATTTTTTACCAGCCTCTCACAGAATCAATGTACAGTAGAATTCATATATAACGACTTCGCTTATAACGACTAACCGTTTTTAACGACGATAATGTTTACTCAAGTTAGGTTTCATAGTTAGGTACTGAGAAAATATAACCGTTTAGTGCGACTCCGGTTTAAACGACAAACTGCTTATAGCGACCATTTTTGTGATTAATACGTCCGGTTAAAACGACGCGCAATGTTTTGTTTATACAACCTACGCACCAATACTTCGGCGGCCCAACTTCATCCCGCCCTGCGAGCTTCACCTTTCCTTATTGGCGTGCGTAAATCACAGTTAGTGTTTGTCACATGTTATGAAAAGTTCTTAAAGCTCGACAAAATGAGTTTTGTGAAGCGAAAGTGTTTTACAATTGAAGGAAAAGTGCAATATTACACCGATTAGAAGGCGGTGAATCAAATGTAACCCTCGTGAAGGAGTTTGGCGTGTACATAATTATGTATTCGTAGGTTAGGTACTTATGTACTTAAGAAATAATCCTACCGTTTTGTACGTCATCCGGCTAGTACGACATAGTATCGCCGGTCCCTTAAAGGTCGCTATATCCGGATTCTACTGTATATTTTTCTTCCCGGCTACATAATTATATGTCAATGTGATAATTTTTACCTAAATTTTCATCATTATTATCATCATCATTTCAACTCACATACGTCCCTCTGTTGGGCTCGAGTCTCCTTCACAATAGGAAAGAAATCGACCTTACTATATATACCATGCTAGTCAGACAGGTTGGTATAGGAGTTTACTTCAAGTTATCCTTCTCTTGCATAGATGTTATATGCGTATTATATCCCGTAGTCGTCTTTTACGACATCCATGGGCAAGAGAGGGAGTGGTGAATTGTATTCTTACTCCGTCACCACACAGACCTGAAGTTTAAAGAAATTTAAACATTATTATTACATATTGAATAACAAGAATATTGTATGTTGTGTAATAATAAATTATAGGATAACCTAAAAGAATTTTCCCCCTTTTACATTTCAAGTCTTTTATCGTTGAAGTCAACAACCACACCTCAATTGTTATAATATTGAGCTTGGCGCACATTTTTACATTTATGTTTTTAATGGGACCATCTTTATATAGCACTAGCAACCCGCCCTCGCTTCGCTTCGGTTTCAGTCGCTTTACCCGCGGCGTAGTTCCCGTTCCTGTGGGAATACCGGGATAAAATATGCCTATGTTACTCCCTGATATTATAGCTTTCCATTGGTGAAAGAATTTTTGAAATCGGTTCGGTGGTTTAAGCGTGAAAGCGCTACAAACAAACAAACAAACAAACAAACAAACATCCTTACTTTCGCATTTATAATATTAGTATGGATCTATAGAATAAAGTCGCCACTGCCGATTGTCTTCTTACATCTTTGAAATTACACAACAAATTTTAATGTGGTGCGGCAATAAATAGTGAATCAGATGAAAAGGTTTATATATGTCAGTGCCGGATTAGCCATATAGCAAGAGTAGCAAATGCTACGGGCCCCGCGTGTTGGGGGGCCCCGCGCTCCAACGCCTGTCTGAGACCGTTATTAAAAAAATATCTATTTAGATAGGAGCGTAAAATATCTAGCATGCCTTAAAAGCGAAACGCTTAGGCTACGCTTTACTTTCACCTAAAAATCTAAAACTCGATTTCGGCACGTTAACTCACAAAAATAAGTAGGTTTTTTACGAACTTTTTAACGTTAATGTTCTAATGTTTAATTATAATTCTGCCGTTCAAACGGCCAGATTTTTATTTTTATATAGGTAGTAGGTACACATTTATCTTGCGAGTTTATGTAGCCGAGATTGTACTTTTTAAATCGATTTAAATATATGTAGTATCGATTTTAAGCACTTCGAGAAAACAGGGGAACATTCTAAATTTTATGCAAATTTAACTTAACTCAATATCCAATCTACTGTAGTTGGTGAATTTATTATAAAATATAGATTCATTTTTTGAGTAAATATAGCTTTGACCTTTTTTTTTGGTATCGATGATTGCGACGAGTTCTAGCTTTTTTTTTAGTTGTAGCTTTCCATTGGTGAAAAAATTTTTGAAACCGCCCAGCCGTTTTGAAGATTACCCGGAACAAACAGACAGACAGACAGACAGACAAAATTTTTTTAATCTGTATTTTAGGCATATGTGTCGTGAAAATAACCGTGTGAGCATGAAAAAAGCCTATTATTTTGACATTACAAACAGACACTCCAATTTTATTTATTGGTCTAGATCATCATCATCATTCAGTCTATCGCTGTCCACTACTGGACGTAAGCCTTCTTCATGTTTCGCCACAAAGTGTGGCCCTATGCCGCCTGCATTCATAGACCCCCAGCAACTTCTACGCTGTGTTATCCGATACGCGGTTGCCACTCAAGAACCTTTCTTCACTAGCGATTGGCGGTTCGTCGAGTGTTGTAAGCTGCCCATTGCCACTTCAGCGTGATTATTCTTATTCAGCGTGATTTCTTGCTATGTCCGTTACATCCGTTCTTCTATGGATTTCCACAATTCGCATTCTATCTCGCTGAGAATACCCGAGCATAGCCCGACCGATAGAAACTAAGCTATGTATCATATTATAGTATATTAAGGAAGTAATATCAGGTTGACCGAGCTTCGCTCGGAGCATTTTTGTAGCATTTATTTAGATATATATTAATAAAAAATAAAAAAATAAATAATGAAATTTATATAAAAAATTACAAAAAGAGAATAATAATAACACCGAGATTCGATCCGACGCCGTTTGTCGCCGATGTCAAAATAAAATGAAACCTGACTACTTCGCCACTGGGCTATCGTAACTTATGACATTGATGGCAAAATTTGAATTCATATTCTTTTAAAATTTAATGTCATTATATTATCTGCCAAAAACACTGACAAAACAACATTTTCTATACATAAAACCTAGCTAGATCGATTTTTTGGGCCCGAATCCTCTAGTATGCCAAGTTTCAACAAAATCGTTGGAGCCGTTTCCGAGATCCTCAATATATATATATAAGTATATAAATATATATATATATATATATATATATATATATATATATATATATATATATATATATATATGTATATAAGATATCATAGTATTCATATTATAGTAGCGAAATGCAGAATAATGAGTTACAGAATTATATATCTTAAAAAGATCTACCTAAAAGACCGCGATAGTATCTATCTCCTAATGAAAATAAAATCCACAGTAACCATTTATATCTTCTCCATATTACAAAAAAATACAGAGTTATTTACGAAACTATTTTAATCAATACAGTATTATTTTTTAATTAACTAAATTAGATGCGTTATTCATTAAATGTAGATCAAAGTTGTCTTTAAAGTGAATATCTTGGGCAGTATCAGAGATTTAAAATAAATAAGTGCCTGGGGTGTCTGTAACCAAAGTGAAGCAGTGTCACATCTGATTTATCCAATTAGTATATTGTTTTATTTTGTAAGTACTAGTAAAATGTTGTTGTTTAAAAATATATAACTTATAAAATAGTTTATATTTTACAGAGAAATTATCTGAGACCCAACAGTTGAGAGGTGGAGTGGCGTTTATTGATGAAATTCCACGAACTACTACGGGGAAGGTCGCTTTGAAAAAGCTAGAGGAAATAGTATTAACCGCTAATAGAGAATAGTGAAAAACACTAAAATTTGCGTCTAAAAATAATTGTGACATCCTTACAAAATGATAAAAATTGCAGCATATAAAAAATTAATGTAATATTGAGAGTGAAAAATATTGTCAATCCTTATTATAACTAATAAATATCCTTAATATGTTTAATTTTCTCGTAATGATTTTCTAGCAATCGGCTCAGTAAATAAATGCTTACACATGTTTTCCTTATTTTAATCGCAATGTGAGTCGTAATTATTTTGTGTCATCAACTCCATTTCCCATTCCATACATTGCATCTCGTATTTCTCACTATTAGTTTGCCATTCTTAAATATTAATCGTTCTTTCCGCATATTACAAGTCCTATCTCTCACACTCAGGCTCCTCTTTCGCAATCTTCTATTCAAGTTTCACTAGGGAGAAAATAAAATCTGTTACCATGTTTCATTTCTAACTAGGTACTAGAATGAGAGAAGGCTGGTGCTGCCGCCGCAGCCGGGCCGATCGCCAGATTCTAATCCCACCACACATTCCCACCACTGTAACTCCTGTAAGTCAGGTTCCACAATGGTCTCTGTATAAGACACCTAGGTTTGACCCTCAGAAAGTCTCGGGAAACGCTTTTAATTGTATTGGGAACCGCAACAAATTTAATTAGAAAAGAAAAACAGGAGGAGTTGGAAAGATTCCACTTCCCTTCTATGCAAAGCGTGAGACATGAAGCAAAGTTGGCTAATAAGCCGGTTGGTAACCTGAAACAGCTGCAATCAATGATACAACCTACAGCTGCCGGCCGTTGTCAGGGCGACGGTCGGTTACATCAAAAACTGGAATGCAGCCTCTGCTTTCTATCTCGCAGAAACGTAACGGAGCGATCAAAGAAAACAACATGCCTCATGTCACTCTAACCAAGGACGCGGGTGGTGTGACCAAAAAATTATAGAAAACCACACTCGGGCTTTGTTGCCGAGATGACCTCGAAAAAGCGGCCCTTACTTGCAAGATATCCTAAAGGTTTTACCTCCAGTAGTTAATCAGCTTCCTTATTAAGAGAGAAATATTTATTATCTAAAGAAGACGAAAGTTTTGGTATTTGAAAGGGAAGAAGTTATGACGGAATGCAAAATACGTATAGAAGAGAAAATATTACAACAAGTGCAAGAGTTTGTATATCTGGGATCTACATTTGTGAGAGATGGTAAATGTGAAAGTGATATTGAAAAAAGAGTGTGTAAGGGAAATATGGTGAATGGTGCGTTGCGCACCTTTATGGGCAGCCAAAGCTTGTCTAAGAAGGCTCGCCTAGCTGTGCATAGGGGAGTGCTTGTACCAACTCTAATGTATGGAAGTGAGAGCTGGGTATGGCAGAAGAAGCACGAAAGTAGAACAAATGCTGTGGAAATGAGAGCACTGAGGAGCATGATTGATGTGAAATTAAGTGATAGAATTAAAAACAGAATGATTAGGGAACGTTGTGGAATGAATGTAGATGTAGTGACAAGGATTGAGAAAGGTATGTTAAGTTGGTTCGGCCATGTAGAGAGAATGAATGAAAGGAGACTAACACGAAGAATTTATAAGGCGAATGTGAACGGAAGTGTTGGAAAGGGAAGACCGAGGCGGACGTTCCACACGGCGGGGTAGGCAGAGACCACTTGTCTCTGCCTACCCCTATGGGCTAGAGGCGTGATTATATGTATGTATATTATTTTTACTCCTTAGTTTCTCATATGTTTAATATAAAGAGATTACTGTAACATTACTTTTTTAATTAATAAAGGCACACTAATTCAGGCACACTCGTACCTGAAGCATACCGCCAGGCCAGATCATGGTGGATATTTTTGGTCTAGCTTCGCCGCTTCCTTTTGTGAGACATCTACCTTAACACGTTAGCTGCGGCACAATATTATTCTAACTGTCCGTTGGTGCGTTGACAGATACCTTTGACCTATAGCAAGACAATTTATTGGTGCGTTATGGGGTCGAAAATATCTGTTTGGCATTCTAATTTTAAATGTAATTTATCTATGTAATTAAAATTATTTTATTTATCGGTTACAATTTAATTTCCTAATCATAATTAATCGAAATATATGAAGTTACGATAGTAAGTGAATTGGACCAGTAACTTTTTAGTATTTGGGAGTTGTTTTTTTTTTTTCGGATATTTTCGACCCGATATCAGCACCAATTTGTAAATATATTGACGGACTTAAAGTGATCTGCCTGAAGGATATTAAAAAAATCGATATTGAAACAGTTTTATTTTAATACATAATTCAAGATATAATATTATAAAAAATAAATAAAATTAAGTGTCTGTTTGTAATGTCAAAGTACTGGGCTTTATGCCTAAAATACAGTTAAAAATTTTTTGTCTCCCTGTTTGAGATAATCTTCAAAACGGTTGGACTGATTTTATAACATTTTACTACCAGGTCTAACTAAGGAGTAACTTATGCTATATTTTAACCCGATATTCTCACGGGTACGGGTACTATGCGAGTATGGCGACTGAAACCGAAGCGAAGCGAGGGTGGGTTGCTAGTATTTTAAATAAAATATTTCAATTATTCAAAATAACAAGAAAAATTACTGATATCTTATGATACGCTATGTAATAGTTTCAATTATCTTAATCATTATAACAATCACAACACGTTGTTTTTATGCAACCCTCACATTTCGTTTTTACCTTCTTCTCTCTTTTTGATCTATCTACCCATTTTGGTCTATTTCAGAATATTCGGGTGTTTCTTTTTTATCTTCCATTTTTGTATTACTACTTTCATGACTAAACATTAAGAATGTTTTAGATGTCTTCATTTCGTATTATATTAATTAAAAACGGTTTAAATCGAAACCACCCACGACCACTTCACTATTTATTTTAATGAAAAACTCAGTGCATCTACCAGGTCATCGGGCCTCGGGTCTTAAAAATCAAATAAACGCACTAGACTATAATATTTGGGGGCGACGTGACCGGGGAATAGTCCGTCACCCGCCGAGAGGCCGACCGCGTGAGGAAAGACCGACGTCCTCCCCGAGGGGGGGACGTCGGTCGATGGGAGGGTACCCCAATAGGGGGTATTCCGTCGGGCCGACCACTGATGGCAAGTAACCCTGCTCCGGTGGTCGGCCCAACGACGAAGGCGACGTGGTTTTCGGGTGGGTTGCGGGAGTTGCGTGCTTAAGCCCCTCTGTCGTCCCGGACGGAGTGGTGCGGAGGCGCGCCGACCGCAACCCACCCACAAAAAAAAAAAGACTATAATATTTCACTTATAGTGCGTGTCAGGTAGAAAGGATCGGATAATTATTTATGTATTTTTTGTATAATAATTGACGTGATAATTCCAAAACTGTATTTATCTCTGACGTAGTGTCGAAAATGCCATATATATTCGTCCCGCACCAACGGTTTGTACAGTATCATTAAAGACGCACCAAGGGCTATATATACATTTGATAGATATAAAACGTCCTTTAGACCTGAAATAGCAGCTAAGGTGTTAATGCGTCCTGGTTCTCAATGCTGCTGACCATTGCTTTAACTAGCAGTCATGTCAGTTCATAAGATTGCAGCGAGTTCACTGACCCCGGTCACGTAAACTAGATTTGTACAGGGACGTGTCCTCGCTGGAATCGTAAAATGAGAAGTCGTATTAAAATCAAATTCAAAATTATTTATTATTTACCTGGCGAGGGCAGTTACATATTATCAATTTTTGCATTTTAACTTAATTCAATAAAACACCACTGAATCGGAATATACGGAGCATATTAAAAAGATTCGGTTAGAAACTCCTGTGGTTTGTTTATTATTTTGATACTAACTTATTTATATACAATTGATACAATTGTGATGCCCTTCGAACCAAATATCCTATCATTCCTCGTGACCATGTACAGATATTTTAAATTTGGAATGGATTTTAAGAAGCGAGGACAAAAAACCCATTTAGAAATTGATTATTGTTTATCCGAGGTAACAAAGCATACTTCACAAGAGTGATGCTAGGTTTTGATGTTTAGTGTTGTTACGTGTAAAATTTTGTTTTATTCTTTTTGATATTAATATCTCTTTTATTTTATAATTATTTATATTCCTCATTCATGATCTTGAGAATATCAACAATAATTCATCATCATCGTTATCACCTTAATGTTAACCCAATTACTTGGGATGGTCGAGGCAATATGTACTCTGCTTCCATCATATATATTGCAAAAGGTTCTGGTAATACCTTATGACTGATTGCCTATCTGAATTGTATTCTGACGACGTCATCACCACATGGAATTATTTAAATAAGACGACGCAATTAAATCACAAGCTTAGAACTTAACTGTTCCTCAATAGTAATGATTCTTGAGTACAGATAGATGCAGAAACAGGCAAAAGTGAGACGAATGCATCAGTATTACATCGATCGGTGCAGTTCGCGCGATGTCTACGCCGCTTTGGATTTCAACCTGGAGATATTATGGCACTGGCAGGTCATCATAATCTCGACCTACATATCGCTCATTATGCAGCTCTCTTCAATGGCATGCCTGTTACTGCTGTAGATCCTATATCTACATATGGTAAGTTTATGTTTCAATCTATTTCGCGGTATGCAGTATATGTTATTTGTTTTTTAATTTGTTTATTGGTATGAATATGTGTAATCAATTTGTTGGAAAACCAAATAAATTAATTAAAAGAAATCTACGATTGCGACTTACAGTATATCTTTTTATACTTAACTAGCAGCCCGCCCTTCGCTTCGGTTTTAGACACCTTACCCGCCTAGTTCCCTTAGAAGGTAAAATTGACAAATGCTCTTTATTCAGTTTTACTGAAGAGTATTTTCCGTGTGATGACGGAATAAGAATACAATTCACCACCCCCTCTCCTACCCGTGGCTGTCATAGGAGATGACTAAGAGATTATAATATGCATACAACATCTATGCAAGAAAAGAAAAGCTTGAAACTAAAACCTATGGCAACACGTTTGACCAGCGTGGTATAGTAGGTTATTTTCCCTCTCATAATGGAGGAGGCTCGAGCCCAACAGTAGGATGTATAAGGGTTGAAATGATGAACGAAGAGTCCTCCTCATACAAACTTTGCTACTGCGGTTCACCTCTTAGGTGTTGAATTCCAAAATATCCTTTCTTAATGCGTCACTACGTCACAAAATAAAATTACGGTCAAAATTGCATGTTTATAGCTTCAGTAGTTTCAGCTCGGCGTTAATATCGACCAACTTCTTCATACCTATTTGCCCCTACCCTTCGAGGGTGCAAATTAAGAAATGCTGAAAATCGTGTTTATTTATTTTTATTAGAATAGAATAGAATAGGATTTATTGTCACATAATAACTAATAATTAAAATAGAATAGAATAGGATTTACTGTCACATAATAACTAATAATTAAAATACATGTTTTTAATTTATTTTGACAATAGGGGAATGCTCAGCATTGTGCTGCATAGAAATTAGGCAGGGCTGGTTTTCAGGAAACCCCTTTCCTCAAATATATAAGAAAGAAAAATAACAAAAAAAGAGAAAAGAAAAAAAAAGAAAAAGGAATAAAATAACTTACAATAAGAATGATAACAATATAAATAACATTAATGAATTGAATTTTGAAGGATGTGCTTCTGTATGATGAGTTCGCTTTTTCATTTTTGTGTGTATGAGTGTTGAGTGTTAAATAGTATTTGTGGAGAATTTGATGAAAATCGATAAGGATTTTTTTCTCCCCTTACAAACTTTGCTGCTGGGGTAAACCCCACCCCTTAGGGGTTGATTTCCAGAAAATACTTTCTGGTGGGTCCCTACGTCACAAAATGAAATAATGTTTCAAATTGCATGTTGCCAGCTTTAGTAGTTTTAGCTCGACGTTGATAAATCAGAAAAACAAATTTTATATTAATACATATTTACCCTCCCGCCCTCACCTTACCTCACCCTTAGAGGGTGAAAATTAAAAAATGCTGAAATACGTGTTTATTTATTTTTACTAAAGATTATTTTTGGAGAATTTGAAGAAAATCGATGTAGATTTTTTTCTCCGTATACAAATTTTGTTACTGCCGTTTACGCCCTAGGGTTGAATTTCAAAAAATCCTGTTTTTGTGGGTTTCTACTTCACGCAAAGCAACTAATGTCAAAAGTTCATGTTTCTGGCTTCAATAGTTTCGGCTCTGTGATAACTCAGTAAACTGACATCTTTCTATCTATTTTACACCCTTAGAGGATGAAAATGAATAAACGCTGAAACACGTGTTTAATTATTTTTATTAAAGAGCATTTGTGCTTAATTTGAAGACAGTGGCTAAAGATTTTTTTTCTTTCCATACAGACTTTACCGTCGCATTTCACCCCCTTAGGGGTGGAATTTCAAGGAAATTTTTTCTTAATGGGTGCCTACGTCACGAAATAAAACTATGGTCCAAATTTAATTTTTCTAGCTTCAGTAGCTTCGGCTCATCCTGTTCCTTTATTTATAAATTATCGTTAACGCCCCCGCAACACCCCTTGCAGGTTGAATTTCGTAAAAACCGTTCTTATCTGACCTATACTCAATAAAAGGAATATTTCTGCCAAATTTCAAGTCTGTACGCCTTATGGTTCCAGAGATATGTTGCTGAGTCAATATATCGCTCGCAAAACCCGCCTCTCCTATATATATATATATATATATATATATATATATATATATATATATATATATATATATTATGTACTCGTGTGGTGGCAGATGAATCAATCCACCAAATCTTAACGTATCCGTAGGTATCATTAAAGAAGACTAAAGAATAAAAGGATATAATATGCATGCAACATCCGTGCAAGAGAAAAATTCTTGAAATAAAACCTTAAGATCCCGTCTGACCAGCTTGGCATAGCAGTTCAATTTACGTTCTATTGAAGAGGAAGCTCGACCCTCGTAGTGGCAATTATATGGGCTAAGTTGAGGTGAAATGATATACTTTATTCCTTCATCCATTCATCCATCTATCAGCCTACAGACGTCCACCGCTGGACATAGTCCTCCCCATTAGAATGCCACTCAGAACACTCCTGCGTCACTTGTCAATCACCGTCACTCCTAATCTAGTGGGGGGTCATCCTACGCTGCATCGTCCGATTCGTGGTCGCCACTCAAGAACCTTTCTTCCTCAACTATTGTTGGTTCGACGAGCGATGTTGTCCGCCCATTGTCATTTCAACTTACTAATTTTGCGGCCTATGTCGGTTACACCCGTTCTTCTACAAATTGCCGTATTCCAGCTTTATATTTTATTCTTCATATGTCTGCAATGATGATGTTTTAGAATGTAAGGTTTTATTGTCGTAACTGGGCGATGCCGCCCTAGCTGACGTCGCAGTTAGCTGAAACGAAGATTATTCTATGACGCGCAGAGAGGCTCTAACCGCGCAAGGTTGACATTCTGATGACAAACAAACGGCATAAGATGAAGGGACCACCGTACACTTGGACTTTATTTTGGTGGTCCACCCAAATGTCAATATAGCGGTACAGTTTAACAAGTTACACGTCGTTTATTCCGTCGCTTCAGACTGTCTGGACACGTGACTAAATCATAGGTGTTCGAAATCAGTTTTTTATTTTCATCGATATAATTTACGTATACTATATTTACTATATCAACTACTAGAAACCCGCCCTCGTTTTGCTTCGGTTTCAGTCGCCTAACCTGCGTAGTTACCGTTCCCGTGGGAATATCGGGATAAAATATAGCCCATGTCACTCCCTGATATTATAGATTTCCATTAGTGAAAGAATTTTTGAAGTCGGTTCCGTTGTTTGAGCGTGAAAGCGTAACAAACAAACAATCTTATTTTTGCATTTATAATATTAGTAAAGATGTTTTTAAAATAAATCTAAATATTATCTTTCATTCTTCTTCTTCTGTCTGTATGTATTTTCTTTTTGGGCTATAGGCTTCCTGATGTAGGCAATTAGTCTACTTTATTCCATTGCCCCGATGGGTAGGTATATAATTATATTTTGAGATTTTCTTCTCCTCCTGACATTAACAGCTTATCTGCTTAAGTTTTTACCTAAAAAATTTTGCGACAACTAGGTACTATTGTGAAAAAAATTTTAACAATCTTACGGTGTCTTCACAGGGAATAATTGTATCGCTCTTTGTTCTAGAGTTTTCTTTTTTAGTGTCATGGCATCGACACAATTAATTTAAATTCCAATAAACTGTTAAAGAAATTCAAACATTATTCGTATTGTAGGTTCTTGTAAGCATTTTATCAAATAAAGTTGGTACATTTGTTATCTATAAATACAATAACCTTGAAAGACTTGGCAATTGTCTGCCTGTGTAGCTTCATCGCAAATTGTAATTTAAAAAGAATAATAAAAGAAAAATATGTTAAAATATATATATATATATATATATATCGTTAGAGGCAGGCAGTGATGGGCAACATGCAATCAGAATAAAAATTACAGATTATGAATACATTTTGTAATCTTCAGTCAGATTAACTTAAGTAATCAAAAAAGTAATCATACGAATAATTAATGATTTTATTAATTTTTGATAATAATCTGGATTACATTTTTTTTTTTTATTATTATTAAAATAATAATGGAGGAATTTTAAGGAAATGATGAATGAAGAGAATGAACAAGTATAGCGCGTGTTGCGAATATTGAAGTGTTTAGTTACCATAGCTAAATGTAGTTCTAATCAGTTGTGGCAAGAGCAGTTGGGTAACATACAGTTAGGTCCGAATAGTACGTTAGTTACGTATTACGTACGTTAATAGTACGCTTTCTAGAGTGACAGATTTTACCCCAAAATAATTGATGTTTGGCAGTCAAGGGAGTTCGGTAAAAATAAAATACCTTGAATTCCGATGATCCAACTAGACTAGATCTGGAAGCAGAGCGTTCTATTGCTTCTGATGATATAAAAAAAATCAGCGCAGTCGAATGCTCTACGTTTCAGCCGTGTAAAAACGAGAACTACCTCATGGTCCATTACGTTTGTTAGAATTTTCTGAGAATTTTGACACTGAAGAAGGCGTGACGGCGAGCTAAGACAATGATCTTGTTCATGAAACCAGTCATATACAGTCTACTAAACCTAGTTTAAGTAGCGATACTATATCTGTTGATGGTGATAGTAATTTTGTTAACTTAAGCAGCTCTCATACGAATTCTGAAGACAGTTCACACCTGGCTGGGGAGCTGCAGCATGTCCAGCAGGTGCTACGTGCAAACAAGCTGCCAGTTCCTTGCCCCCGTCGCAGAGACCGAGTGAAACCACCCACAATTGAGCGCCTTCCTGCAATACTACCTTATGTCAAAGGAGTCACTGACAAGATTGGCTACATCCTGAAACGCTCTTCCATTAAAACTTATTTTAAGCCACCGAAGAGGATTAGCCAATTCTTACCAGCTGTCAAGTGCCAGATCTCTTTACAAGATGCAGGAGTATATAAACTTGACTGTGACTGTGGTCTCTCTTACATTGGACAAACAAAGAGATCCATAAGAACTCGGATCAAAGAACACATAGCCGATGTGAAGCACCGCCGTGGCACTAGGTCTGCAGTCTGTGAACATAATCAAGACCGCTCCCACCATAACATCAGGTTTGATAAACCACAAATCCTCGCAAAAGAACACCGATACCTACCTAGAATGGTACGCGAGGCTATTGAGATTAAAAAACACAAAAATTTCAATAGAGAGGATGGCTGGGTGTTACCATCAAGCTGGGATCCTGTTATAAACATTATTAAAAACAAATCCAAAAAGACCACTACAAGACTGCAAGACACCGTGAGCTCATATTGTATAGATTTGACCCACAATAATAATAACTAAAGATAATTTTATAAATTAAAACCTTTTAGTAACATAAAGTAAGCTGCCTTCAAAATTAACTTTAATTTAGCATCATGTTACCTGAGTTTTCTTGCCGGATCTTTCTCGGTGTGACCGTGTTCCGATCCGGTGGTAGTATACTAGATTATTAGTTAGTTTTTAAATATAATTACTATTAATTTTAATGTTTAATTATTACTAACCATAAGCAATATAATTTTTTCATATAGAATCATTTTCTTCTTACACTGGCAATAAATTTTGTATCAAAATGTGGGTCAATATTTAATAACTAATTTCTGTATCGGGTAGATAATTATAAATTTTCTGCAGTAACGATGACTTGTTGGACGTGAGACATCTTAGTCCACCCGTGACCATGAACGCTGTCGTGTAATCAAAAATCAAATACAAACGCGATAAAATCCGTAAAGTAGTTTTATTTAAAATGCATATCTTGGCGTTGAAATATGTTGGTGTGATTTATAAAGCAGTGCATGTTGTTTTAATATTATATTTAAAACAAATAGTTGACGCACTGTTAGGACTTCACAATACTCATATAGGTCTTTTGTAGGATACCGGAATGGCTTAAATGTGGATACTTTTAACACAGCTTTCTGTGCACGTTCAAGTTCGATCATTTTTGATTTACATGCACCACCCCATGATAAAATACAGTATTCTAGTAAAGATTGACACAGCGCATAATAAACCATCTTCAGGATTATTGGTTCGGCAATGTGCCGGCGATGTTTGAATATGAAGATGATTTTGCGAATTTTAGCAGTTAGTAATTCGATATGCTGCACAAAGCTCATTCTTTCATCGATAATTACGCCTAAGTACTTAATGGTAGTAGAATGTTCTAATTTAGGACAAGTACAAGGAAGAACACTGCTGATAGCGTGTCTATGTACAGTAATGTAATGTTGTTTTAGATGCAATTCTTTAACTTTTTTAATGCTAAATGTAAGATATTTAGTTTTGTCAACATTAAGTGACAAAGTGTTATGGCCTAACCACTCAGTTACTCTATCAAATCCGCTTTGTGCAAATTTATAAACATGTTTCCATGTAGAGCCTGTAAAAATTAATACAGTGTCATCTGCGTATGCCAGCAACTTGCCATTGGTAAGGTCTAGTTTACACGTGTCGTTTACATACACTAGAAAAAGCGTGGGACCAAGAATACTTCCCTGTGGTACGCCGTATTCGACAGGAAGATCCTTACTAACGCAATCACCAACTTGAACGCACTGTGTTCGGTTTGACAGATAACTTTTAAACAATTTCAACTGTTGATCCCTGACTCCAATACGCTCTAATTTAAGTATCAGTTTGGGAATGGAGACCGTGTCAAATGCTTTAGCCAAGTCCAGGAAGACTGCAATGCTTTTCTTACCTTTGTCCAAGGCTTGAACAACATAGTCAGTGAGTTCATGTACAGCGTCATTAGTAGATTTTTTATTTCTAAATCCAAATTGATTTTGAGAAATTAAGTCATTATCTTATAGGTATCTTTTTAATCGATTGTTCATAATTTTTTCTAATACCTTGGACAAAGATGGCAAGATAGAGATCGGTCTATAATTATTGACACGGTCTGCATCCCCACTTTTATAAATAGGATAAATAAGTGCCTTTTTCAATAAATCCGGAAAGATTCCTGTTTTTATACACAAGTTGAATATAAATGTTAGTGGCCTTATAAAATAATTCCTATATTGTTTAATTATATTAGAAGACACGCCATCAAATGCAGTATAGCACAATCACTGCGCAGTTCTAATATTAATTGCTCTACTTCTAGCTCATCAGTGTCCAAAAATACAAGTGAATTAGGCAATGTATCCATCAATATATTGGCAGAAGTATTACTGAGATAATTTATTGTAACTTCATGGGCAATATTTTTGCCAGTAGTTACGAATAACTTGTTAACTTCGTTAACAGATTCAATATCGGTTCTTTTGATTTTTAATAATGGACTAGCAGAAATATTCTTTTTCGTGGTATGTGTTACGTTTCTAATTACTTGCCACATCTTTTTTGGATTTGAAGTAGCCTTGTCCAACTCATCTCTCTCGTACTGCCTTTTAAGTTTTTTAATAATATTATTGCAATAATTACGATATCTTTTGTATATGATATTAATGTCATTGTTGGGTGTCCTTTTCGTTTTTAAATACATATTGTCTCGATTACGCATACATCTTAATAGCCCCGGTGTGATCCAGGGTTTCAAGGTGATATGGGAGTTTGACCCTTTGACACGCGTCCACGCTGCTATTATTGTGCTCCGTCGCGCATTAAATTACTATTTTCATTATAAAATTCCAAATGTAATTTCTTTTATATATAATATAAAGTGTTATATATATTCCTGTGCGCGTTAAAATTATCTATCGAATGGTGTAAAAATCATAATTAATTATTAAAACCCTGATTTTTTAATAATTAAAAACTATATATGTAAATTGTGCGTGAACATTAAATCGCCAACGCTGCCCAAAAACGATCGAGAACCCCCCAATTTTAATATATATTTAAACGTATCTTGGTGAGACGGTTCTTTTGATATATATATCATATTTTTCTGATAAAAAATACCCAAATTATAAACCAAAAACCGAGAGTGAAAAATTGTTCTGTGCCCTCAAATCAATATTAAATTGTATTTATAATACCAATGTGAAAATTTTACCTGTGCTTATGTGTTATCTCTCTACCTATCCTGTGACGTAATTTTTCTGGTTTGTTTTCCTTTATTTTACTACTATATACCTCTATAACTGCAAGACAATAGTGATTCATAGAAAATACTGTTTTTACACCAACATTATTGTGTAAGTTACCAATATATATCTTGGAAACTGTACATCTTGACATCCTAACTATCCTGTATCAATAATTAATCTCCTGGACCAATATTATTATTATATCTCCAAAACTATCTCACGATCTTGTGACTTGAAAGTCGTATTATCAACTAAGCTCCGAACTAGAAGACATATTCAGCAGAAGAAGATCATTTTATCCCTATTTTAATCCTGGACATTGTATTTAATTTATAATTCATTTATTTAATATTAATATTAATTCTTACTTTTACATTAGCACCATCTAGTTACCTTTAATCTAACTAAATTTTTATGTTCACCTAGTGTTGTATCACAACTATTCCAACCTTTGGTATATTATAATTATAACTAACCAACTTAGTCAATTTTGTTTCTCTAATATTACTTATATAGGATAATTGCTCAATTTCTTTTTCGTCTGCACTATTTGTTTAACTTTCACCTATTTTATTATTATTACAACTCCTCATCTAATTATTTTAATTAACCTAATGATATAAATATTTCTAATAATAATCCCTTATGTCATTCTTTTGCTCTTTATAAAACTTAATATTGTAAACCACCTAGTTTAATACTTTTATTGAACTTAACTATTATTTTCAATAAGATATTTTATTTATTATTCACATTCATCTCTTTTGATTCTGAAATCTTCAATAATATATAAAGATAGAATAATCAATATTATTTATTTTCGTTTTCATTCATTAGTAATAAATAATATATATTTCCTTATCAACTGTTGCACATCACTATCCATAACAAAATTTTGAAGTTTCTAGAAATTTCTATAATCACATCACGTGATCATATAAAAATTTTATTTTATTTTAATTTTTACATTTAATAACTAAATGCATATTTACTATCTCCTACTCAATTCATACTATACTCAACGACTTATTATTATCTTTAATTAACAACATTTTATCTTTCTTACATATTACTCATTTCACACTATCATTTTTCTTCAAATATAATCATTTATTCCTTGTAATAATAATACTAAAATAATTATTTATCTACTCTGTCTTATATTTCTTTGGATTACTTCTTATTGTCTTTAAATATTAATTTTAATTTTATAATATTAAATTAATATTCTTTAATACCGCGCCATCTAGTAATTGTTAGTTAAACTACAATCATTATAATTTCATTTAGTGATGTACCACAACTAATCCCTCACGACTCGTTACGCATACAATA
The DNA here is from genome assembly GCA_032191425.1 of Lymantria dispar. Classification (NCBI taxonomy): domain Eukaryota; kingdom Metazoa; phylum Arthropoda; class Insecta; order Lepidoptera; family Erebidae; genus Lymantria; species Lymantria dispar. Next base: position 7,288,451 of record CM063460.1, on the reverse strand, counting down.
CCAAATTTTAGTATAACCCTTAATATAACTCTCAACTCTCACACTATTCAATTTATATTAATTTAATAATGATTCGTACACCGACCAAAGATAAACAGAACTTAACTCCAATTATTACTCAACAATCATCGCCATCAACAAGTTCACCCCCCACAAAACAATCTGTAATACACAACATATATTCCGATGATTACCGTACAAAAGCGAAAACAAAGTTTATAGAAGCTAAAGAGCATTTTAACAAAATCAAAATATCCCTTAAACAGTCCAGAAATCTTAGAACTGAAATAAAAGATGAAACATTATATTTAGTTGAAAAACTTGTTCACATAATTAAGGAATTAGAAACGGAGAATAACAAACTAAAAACAGATTGCATTAACAAGGACAATTTTAACAAACACGACAACGACCAACCTACCTGCATCAATACTAACTCAAATCCCAATCCAAACTCAAACCTAAACCCAGACTTCATAAAGGAGCTTTTGGAGAAACATAACCTCCAAGTACAAAATAATATTAAAGACCTTGAATACACCATCAAAAATGAAATTAAAACAGCCGTTAAAACTATCAGTACTAATAACAGTAAATTAATTAATACAATAAATTCCATTGAGGAAATTAAGATCAACACAAGAGATGCCATGGGTGATCTACAAAATATTATTGAATCTGTTAATAATAACAATAACGCTACCAACTATAATAACGAAAACATTATTCTAAAAGAACTTAAAGAAATTCGCAACAATAGCGATATTATTATCGACAACCTAGAAAATAGTAAAGCCACTAAGCCTACATATGCTGAAATTCTGACCGGACCCACCTACAATAAACCAAAATACTCTATAATAGTTTCATCTGGTGAGAAGTCTACCTCATCCGAGACCTTAGAGGAGGTTAGAGGCACACTCAAAGCCACTGAAAACGGACATCAAATTAATGGCGTAAGGAAAATTAGAGACGGCAAAATTGTTATAAGCTGCGCCACCAAAAATGCTATAACAAAAACATCCGAAACACTCCTATTAAATAAAAAATTATCAATTGAAGATGCCAAAAATAAAAATCCTTTAATTCTCCTTAGGAACGTGCTCACTTACAACAACGAGGCCACTGTTCAAAAAGCACTGAAACAACAAAATAAAAACATATTCAAGGACCTTACAGAAGACCAATGTAAAATTGAATGGCGCTACAACAGACGAGCCCGCAATATACTTGAGACCAACATGGTATATAGAGTGTCACCCCCTCTTTACCAACGGCTCATCGCGGCTGGGAAAGTTTACATTGACCTTCAACACATCCGTGTTGAAGATCAATCACCTCTTATACAGTGTACCAAATGCTTAGCCTATGGCCATGGCAAAAAATTATGTACCCAAGATATGGTTTCTTGTAGTTATTGCGGTGGTAATCATGTCAGAGCCGACTGCCCACAAGTCAACCTGGGTAATCCACCAACCTGCCTTAACTGTATTGCAGCTAAAAACTCACATTCAACACATGCCGTTTATAGCCCCGATTGTCCTGTTAGGCAAAAATGGGACATAATAGCACACGCTAATATCAGTTACTGCTAAGGGCATCCCAAAGAACAATATGCCATCACAAACTCTCCAATACACTGTAATACAAGCTAACCTCCAGCGCAAGAATCTAGCCACCACTGAACTCATACTGGAATCAAATTTAAGAAACATCAGTTTTGCATTGGTACAAGAACCCTACGTTGGTGGTCGAAGTTGTATGAAACAATACCCAGGTCTAAGAATCTTTCAAAACACTAATCAAATACCTACACCACAACATAACACCAACACACTAAACACCAAACAACCTAATACACTTATCACAAACTCTGCACATGTAACACACAACAACACTGTCAAAGCAGCTATCATAGTCTTTGACCCCAACATCGACGTCACCATCGACACTGATATGACTACCAACAATATCGTTGTTGCAACACTAGAGACCGTCGCTTGGAAGATTCTCGCCGTTTCATTCTACTTCGAACCCAACGCCCCTCTTCATAATTACCTTAATCATATCACTTCTATTTACAATAAATCACCTCATAATAAAATTTTGCTTGGAGGCGACGCCAACGCTAAGTGTATCTGGTGGGGCAGTGACAAAACTGACCGCCGCGGTGAGGAAATCCTTTCCGTAATAGGGCAGTTAAATCTAGAGATAATTAATATGGGCAACACGCCTACCTTTAGTGTTATTAGAGGGCAGAAACAGTACACCAGCCATATTGACATAACCCTCTGCAATAATGACCTCTTCGATTTGATTGACGATTGGCGGGTTATCGAAGACCTCACTACTTCTGATCATAACGGAATTATTTTCAACCTCTTATTACATAAAAGCAAAAGTTTATACGTTCACCGAACCACAAGAAAATTTAACACGAACAATGCAGATTGGACAAAATTACAAACTCAACTTAATATAATCAAAACACTTCATAATATAAATACTAATCAAATAAAAAACATCAACACTCCCGTTGAACTTGACAACTTCATCATCAATTATACAAACTGTATTATTAAAGCTTGTAGTAAAACTCTTCCGCCTAAAAAACATATACAAAAATTAAAAATTCCGTGGTGGACAGAAGAACTGAAAGAGATGAAACTTCAATTAGCAATCAAAAAGAGACGCATCAAATGCGCTAGACCATCCCGTAAAAATATGGTCATCTCCGAATACTTAACACTAAAGGCAGAGTATGAACATAAAACAAAAAATTCCCAAATTTCCAGTTGGAAATCCTTCTGTGAGCGTCAAAACAAAGAAAGTGTTTGGAGTGGCATCTATAGAGTAATAAAACAAACTGCTAAACATGAAGAAGACATCCCACTCGAATGTCAAGGCCAAATACTCAACAAAAAAGAATCCGCTAAACTTCTTGCTAACACATTTTACCCTAAAGATGACGTCACTAGTGACATCCTGCACCATTTCAAAATCCGTATTCAATCTATGTTCGAAGACCAGACCTGCAACAACTCCACGCCCTCTGAACCTGACTTCACAAACAATGAATTAGAAATAGCAACCAATATGTTTAATCCCAAAAAAGCCCCTGGCTTCGATGGACTCACCGCTGACATCTGTCAAAATATAATCAATAATAACCTTAACTTTCACCTATTACTATATAACAAGTGCCTTAGTCTCTCTCACTTCCCAACTCCTTGGAAAATTGCTATAACTATTGTGCTAAAAAAGCCAGGAAGAGACCAACTGGTCTCCATTCTGAAATAATCAAAATTATATACAGTGCCACTGTAGTCCCAATTGTCTCCTACGCAGCTAGCGCTTGGGCTCCTGCAACCAATAAAATTTTTATACGTAGACAGCTTGATTCCCTCCAACGACATTTTGCAATAAAAATTTCTAAAGCCTACAGGACTGTTTCGCTCAATGCCTCCCTACTACTTGCTGATATACTTCCTCTCGATATTCATATCAGAGAGAGAGCTTTCTTGTACGGTGTCAAGAGAGGATACTTAACACTTATTGCTGACAAGGAACCTGAAACTATGGCACCATTCTGTAAATTGCCCCATCCAGCGTATTGTATGAGCCAGCAGCTTCTCAAAATTCACAACCAAGAAGACCTAAACAGCCTTATAAACAGTGCAGTATACATATATACCGATGGCAGCAAAATTAATGATCAGGTTGGTGCTGCTCTCACTGTTTGGGATAATAATAAAAAAGAAATTTATAATCAAAAATTTTATTTGGCTTCCTACTGCACTGTTTATCAGGCTGAGCTGCTGGCCATATGCCTGGCAGTAGAGATGGTTGCTAATAGCAATTTTGCAAAAAGTGTCATTCTCAGTGATTCCAAGGCGGCATTGGATACTGTTATCAATAACTTTTCCCTACATCCATTAGGTCTAAAAACTAGTGCCCATTTAAATGATTGTCTCTTCCAGCAAAAGGATATAGATCTATGCTGGATCAAATCCCACATTGGTCTGGAGGGTAATGAGAGAGCCGACGAACTAGCTAAATCTGCCGCTTTACAACAAAACATAATACCAACATATGACAAATACCCCATCTCCTACACAAGAAATCATATAAGAATTGATTCCATAAATGAATGGAATAATAGATATACCAATACAAACACAGGCCAAGTCACCAAAATTTTCTTTCCTAATACAATAACCTCTCACAAAATCCTGAAATCAATTACTATAGACCAGATATTAACACAAGTCTTTACAGGACATGGTGGATTCTCTGCATATCTTTTTAGATTTAAACGTAAAGACAGCCCACAATGTATTTGTGGAACCGATGCTGAAGAAACCATCATACATATAATCACGGAATGCCCATTATACATACAGGATCGCTTCAATCTTGAACTAGAAACCGACACCACTATATCAGTAGACAACATACACAAATTAATATCAGATTATGACAACAGAACACCATTTATTAACTATTGTAAAAGGATCGCTACAAAAGCTATCAAAAGAAATAGCACAAGGACTTAATCTGGTTTATATTAATCTATTCGAATTCTTTTATTTTTAATTTTAATCAGATTAGGTCAGGTTAGAAGTTTCATATTTATACAAATGTTAACATATACCTTGTAATATATTCATCATAATATACCCTGTTATATATCAATTTTGTATTTTTCTTTCTTTCTTCTTTTTATACTTTATTAATTGTCTTAATAATAATGTTATAATATAGATGGTGCTAATTAATATCTAGATTGTTATCCTATACATATACTTGTCAATTGCTCTACTTTGCAATACTGTTATCTTATATATAAACCTTACTCAAAATATTATAATTACAAGTACATGTAATAAATTAACAATTATACTAATTTATATTTCTATCCCCATCTTAAACATATTTTATAATTAATTAACTTTTATCTCTATCTTTCTCCTTCTTCTATACTTTGTTGACTGAATCATATTCAATATCTTAACTTAGATATTACTAGACAATAACCATTGATAATTTTTTCCTAATATTATAATTGTTAATCATTCTATTATAACAAGAAGTACTTGTAAGAAGCTAACATTAGTTCATATTAATTTACAATAGATGTTAAATACATGATTATAATTTATTTCTTATATCCTTTCCCTCATAATGTCCTATACTAAAAAAATGTCTTTAAAAAATAACAAAAAAAAAAAAATAATAATAATAAAAAAAAAAAATAAAAAAAAAAAGCATATAAAGATATAAAAATACATATATAAAAAAAAAATACAAAATAAAAAAAAATAAAAAAAGTGTACATATTTTAGTGAGTACTATTATAACTTATTCTTAGTTAATCTTATTTTCTTATAATCTATGTTCATTACCTTTTCTATATTCGCTTTGTATAATCACCCCCATCTGCTTAATAATAATTATATCAATGTCTATTTTATTACCCTAATATACATCAATCACACTTCAATTATCACCAAATCTCTACACCTCATTTTACACTAAAACTAAAACTAATATAACACATTAACATCATACTCTCACATCACTTATTAATTCAATACCTTTTCAAATTTTCCTCCTACATTAATCTATCTTGCTACTAATCTATATGCTAATTAAGGTCTCTGATCATGTCAGAGGAGTCTTACTAGCCCAAGCCCCCAATGACTTGGAAACTAAACAAGGTAGGTGATCCAGGGTTTCATAATTCTTAAGCGATGTGGCAAGGTGTAAGATATGGTGCTAACTTGAATGGCCCGAGAAATTATGTTAATGAAAAAATTAAGTGCAGTATTTGGATTGGTACATTAGTAAATGTCTTTAAAGTCGGCATTTTGCAATTGTGTGTTAAGTGTGAAGTAGTCAATTTTATTTTTATGTGTGCTATCAATTTTAAATTTATCTAAAGTCAGTAGAACCGCATTATGGTCTGTAACGGTAGAATCTACAACTATCGTCATAGCTTTATATAATGTTTTAAGTAATACATGATCTAGAGATGTTTTATCATGAGTAACTAAGTTATGCCTGGCAACAGACCGTGACTAGCATTAAGATTCAAATACTCTAATGTTCTACTATCCATGTTGCCATCTGAAATATCTATATTCAAATCACCAATAATTATTAAATTACTATAGCTTGAATTTTTAGTGAGAACATGATGTAATGAAGAAAGAAAGTTTGTTATATCCTTGAATGATGGAGATCTATATATTGCAATAATACAAATGGCTTTTCCTTAGCTGTGTGGTAGCGGCTTCGAATACTACCAACCCTTGCTTTGCTCGTGGGTGTCGTAAAAGATGACTAAGAGCCCTAGATTGACCCGGACCAACTCCATCTGGTACCATTTGGGTCAACGATTACATTCCCAAGGAGGGTTGACGTCAGGCAGGCGGCCGGTCATAAAAGTCATTGCCGAAACTTTTTGTAATATGTCAAAACAGATGACATATTGCGTCGACCCCAAGTAATTGGGATAAGAGCAAGACGATGATGATTGAAGTTATACTTCTTTAGGCGCGTTATGAAAAAATGATGAGAGTGAAATTTTAATTATGTGACACAAAATTAACAGTATGAAGTTGTCTGCTTAACCGCTCATTAAGTCTCGAAAAAAAAGCTACCAACAAAATAGAAATTGAACCTCGATATTAGTCGCGCATGTTGGTACGCTCGTCACCTCTGATCAGTTTTTTTTTTCTTTTTTTTTAGTATTTTTTTTTTATTTTTTTTATATATTTTTTTATTTTTTTTAATTTTTTTTATTTCTTTTTTTTTATGTTAATTTTTTTAATTTTTTTTTCTTTTTCTTTATTTTTTTTTATTTCTTTATTCTTTTTTTATTATTTTCTATTATTTTTTTTTTATTTTTTTATTCTTTTTTCTTTTTTTTGTTTTTTTTTTCTTTTTTTTTTTTATTTTTTTTATTTAGATTATTTTCTAAATTTGGTTTTTAATAATTATATATATATATATATTTTAATGATGCCAAAGAAGTATAACTTCTCACGCGCGTACATAAGTACACGCACCCATTTTTTTTTTAATGCAATTGGCATCTGCAATATTAATTTCAGATACGGAAACATCAGTAATATTGTTGAAGTTATACTTCTTTAGGCGCGTTATGAAAAAATGATGAGAGTGAAATTTTAATTATGTGACACAAAATTAACAGTATGAAGTTGTCTGCTTAACCGCTCATTAAGTCTCGAAAAAAAAGCTACCAACAAAATAGAAATTGAACCTCGATATTAGTCGCGCATGTTAGTACGCTCGTCACCTCTGATCACTGTTTTTTTTTTCTTTTCTTTTCTTTTTTTTAGTATTTTTTTTTTTTTTTTTTATTTTTTTATATTTTTTTTATTTTTTTTCTGTTTTTTATTTTTTGTTTCTTTTTTCTTTTTTTTTATTTATTATATTTTTTTTTCTTTTTTTTTTATTTTTTTTATATATATATTTTTTTCTTTTTTTATTATTTTTTTTTATTTAGATTATTCTCTAAATTTGGTTTTTAATAATTATATATATATATATATATATTTTAATGATGCCAAAGAAGTATAAATTCTCACGCGCGTTTGTTACTAATACCATAGCTGAATAACCAAAGCATGATTTCAATAAAAAATAAAACGGTAAAATTGATTATTAATGAAAATATAAATATTGATTATTAATACAAAATTTGTTAGTACTAGCCCCGCTCTTCCCTACGATCATCATTATATATCTTATATATCTACAAGACTAAATTACATGTTTAGGCATTTAAAAAAGATAAGAAGAAGCGATATTTACTTCTTACAAGTTTCACGTACATTGTACGAGAGTGACGCGTCAAATACTACGTAATTTATAAATAACGATAGTAGCAGAATATACAAATAATAGTAACACGAAAAATGAAATTATTTGATTATAATCATGAAAAATATCACCTGGGACATTTTGTGATGGATCATTTAGTGAGCAGACCTGATGCTATTTGTCAAGTAAGTATATTATACAGTCTAGATTTTGTTCGTAATGTTGTCCATGGAGTTGATGTAGTATATCTTATTTCTCTATCATCATTATCACGGCTCATATACGTCCCATTATTGGGCTCAAGCCTCCTCCATATTGGAAGGAAGGTCAAGCGGATTAAAGCGGAACAGGATTTCATTTCGAGTTTTCTTTCTCTTGCATAATTGTTTAATGCACAAAATAGCCCTTAGTGGTTTTTTACGATATCCAAGGCAATATAGGGGGTAGTGAATCGTGTTCTTACTCCGTCACCACACGGTTAATTTTTCTGTATAGTAGGCATAAAAAGAGAACCTTTCGGCCAAATTGTCCTGGTGAACAGCATCGTGGGGCACCCTAACTTGCCGTATTTACCCTATCCAATAATTTGGCAACCGCACTTGATTCCTTCGTTTCGGTGTCCCATCTGATGGTTATTCTTTCAATTACCTAACCCCATCAATAGCTCAACAATAAAGAGCCGGAACGTCGCGTTCTCACTCTTGGCGAACGGCGAGCTAATCCCCGGTCTGATCAGCTGTGGTTTTGACTAGGGCAGTATCAGTCGGGATCACATGCACTTGCACTACTCCACGCGCTAGTATCATAGCGGGTTAGCGTGAATATTTTATGCCCTGCTCGAAAAGGAGACGCTGTTTTTTGTAAGACATCAGCCTCACTGCGTCTCAATTACTCTTTAACGCTTTTTTTTTTGGGCCGGGCTATGTTCAGCGCACCCGCTGCCTGGGTCCGTCCGGGACGACAAAGGTGCGGCGCGCGGCCCCATAACCCAACATAGCACGTGGCCTTCGTCGTTGGCCTCACCACCGCCGCACCAGTACCGAGTTCTTTGTCCTCCATGGTTAGCCGGATGACTCCTCAACACTACTGATTTTTTCATACAGATAGATGCAGTAACAGGTGAAAGTGAGACGAATGCATCAGTATTACATCGATCGGTGCAGTTCGCGCGATGTCTACGCCGCTTCGGATTTCAACCTGGAGATATTATGGCACTGGGAGGCAATCATAATCTCGATCTAAATATCGCTCATTATGCAGGACTCTTCAATGGCATGCCTATTACTGGTGTAGATCCTATTTCTAAATATGGTAAGTTTATATTTAAGATTATGACTTACTTTCTTCATCACATGTTTTTTGTTGTTGTTGTTAACTACTAAAGTAATATTGTCACAAGTAACTGCACGATGCCACCTTGGATGAGATCATAAGTAGCTGAACCGATGACTAGTCTGCCACGCGTAGAGAGGCTGTTGGCCGCATATGGGTGGCATGCCAGCGACAAACAAAATAACTAGGGTGATAGCTTAACCTGTTGGGTAAACTACTAAAAACATGGTATCGGTTCTGCTGGTCCACCCAAATAGCTATATAGAGATACTGTTTGGCAAGTTAAGAAGTTACACGCCGCCCCTTCCGTCACCCCTGGCAGTTTCGACACGTTGTAACCAGACTATGGCCTGTATGAAAAAAAGATGTCCAATTTAGACGTTTTAATTATTATTATTATCATTTTGCTCTTATCCCAATTGGTTGGGGTCGATGCAATATATACTCCTCTTCCAACGGATATATTGCAAAAGTTATTGGGGGTAGCTTTATGACCAGCCGTCTGCTTGAGGTCCACCTCTCTTAAAGTTGGCCCAGGTCCATGTGAAGCTTTTAGTCATCTTTTACAACATCAATGAACGTGTAAGTTTTTGTAGTATTCATACCTACTACTACCTAGTGACTTACGTATGTATTAGTATATTTTTTTAAATAAATATTAGTCTTTCATTCTATATACCTTCCCCGCCTTGGCATAGGTTTACTAATCTCAGTCTACTATATCTCATTGGCCCCTTGGATAGATAAAGAATTTTTGATTTGAAATTTTCACTTCATACCGATATTAACCGTTCATGCTTCTATCTACGATTAGGAGTTACCTAATCGATTTCCACGATAACCTTGGGTAAAAAAAAATAAATAATAAACTCGTGTTCTCTGCTCTGTCATCACAGGAGAAAACTTATCACTCTTTTTTTTGGAAGTTTTTCTTTTTTAAATCAATGTCATAAACGCAACGATCAAAATAATTTACACACAAACTGATAAAGATAGACTCTAATAAGCGTTTTATCAAATATAATATGAACGTTTGTTATCTATACACGGTGACATTTATGTCGTCTTACAAAAGCAGGTTAATTAAAGTATCCAGTATCTACTATTCATTCGTACAATTAAAAGGTTAAAACCAATATTTACTAGTATATTTTTAATAAAAGTTATTATAAATAATTACTAATTAAAATAATAAGGAACACAGCTGATGTAGTATGTAGGTACTACGACCACTTGACCTCGGCGCCTATCAGGCATCGTAAAGGATACCTGTTAGGTATCTAGCGTAGGGAATTACGCTTTGTAAAAGCCGTCTACGTGGACTTCGTACCTATGATTGGCTAACGAAATGCCGCATGATTTGTTTTGTTTAAAATGTAAACATGATAAACAGACTATACAAAATATTAACTTTAATTTATTTTATTTTATTATTTTTTTATAACTGCCACTATTGAACATTTAAATATGTTAGATATGTTTCTTTGGTCGGATACTTTTATGGTTTTTTTTGTAAGACGATAAAAAGTCACCGTGTATAATCAAGAGGGGATCACGACCGATTTTAGGTCGCGATTGGATGTGTGCTCTGGACATTAAACAAATAACCCTCAACGTAATTGCAGATGAGGGGTTGGTGAAACGATTACGTCGAGAGTTTCCTCAGGCGTTTCAGGACAAGTTAGGTACTTGTAAACAGCCCATACGGTTGCAATTAACGGATGACGAACCAGTACACATCCGCTCGCGGTCCGTCCCGCTCGCACTGCGCGAGCGAGTTGAACGTGAGTCGACTATTCACACTATGGTAATACGATTGTACCAGTAGTTAAGCGTAATGGTGAAATACGGATATGTGGGGACTACAAAATTACAATCAACCCCAAATTAAAACGGGATTATTACCCTTTGCCACGTACTAAAGAAATGTTTTCGTAGCTAAGCGGACGACAAAAATACTCGAAAATAGACCTTAGACATGCTTACGATCAATGCATGTTAACAGAAAACTGTCAGAGGTATACCGCGATAACTATCGGGACTTTCGCGTATCGCCGCACGCCATACAGTTTGTCATCTGTACCAGAAAATTTTCAAAAAATTATGGAAGAAACTTTACGGGGTATTTCTGGATGTGTTTTAGATGATATTTGTGTTACTGGAGTAAACGATAGGGACCACTTAGATAATTTAAGAGGTGTGCTGATAAGATTGCGTGATGCGGGGCTTACAGTGAAGCTAGATAAATATAGTTCTTTACAGGATGCCGTTAAATATGTAGGCTCTGTTATTAATAAAGAAGGTTTAAAACCAAATCCGGCAAAGCTAACGGCGATTGCGGACGAAGTATCCAACATTTGCCTAATAATCGTCTTAGCTCATACACGTACCACTGCTGGGCTCGAACCTCTTCCCCAATAAGGGAGCGATTGATCTATACCACGCTGGTCAGACATGTTAGTATAGGGTTTTATTTCGAGTTTTCCTTCTGTTGTGAAGATGTTGTATGCATATTATATCCCTTAGTCGATTTTACGGCATCCACGGACAAGATAGGGAGTGGTGAATTGTATTCTTACTCCGTCACTCACCACACGGAGTAAAACTTAGAGTAGACTTCATCGCATCATCATTGCAGCCCACATACGTCCCATTGTTGGGCTCGGGCTTCTTCCACAATGGGAGGGAACTTGACCTACTATACCATGCTGGTCACACATATTGGTATAGGGATTCATTTCGAATTTTCCTTCTCTTGCAAGGATGCTATGTGCATATTATATCCCACAGTCGTCTTTTATGACATCCACGGGCAAGATAGGGAGTGGTGAATTGTATTCTTACTCCATCACCACACGCAACAGAAGAACAGACTTATAATTGTCAAATATTGTTCATAGACCAATTAAAAGCGCACTTCAAGATTTCATCACCAAAGCTAATACTTTGTCAAAAGAAGGACTTAGATGATAATCTACAAGTTATTAAGGATCTGAAACTAAATGCCAAACTGATCTGCTTCGACGATGAAGAGTATTCCTTAAAGAGGTTCATCGAACAATATGACGATACGAATGAAGTTGAAGAATTTGCGTAAGTAAAATCTCATCTATTTTCATAGATAGCTAGCACAAAAAAAAAACTTTTTAAAATAGCATTAATTATCTGTCGTCTCATGTAGTGACGAAGTAAGAATACAATTCACCACTCCTTATCCTGCTCGTGGATGTCCTAAAAGACGACTAAGGGATATAACACGCATACAACATCTGCGCAACAGAAGGAAAACTCGAAATAAAACCCTATACTAACATGTCTGACTAGCGTGGTATAGTAAGATCAATTTCCCTGCTAATGTGGAGGAGGCTCGAGTCCAATAGTGGGACTTTTATGAGCTGAAATGATGATGATGATGTTGACCTGTCATGAATCGTATAATTTAAATTTAATTTAGTTATTTTTTCAAATTACACATCGGTTAGCACATTTTTTTTGGTAGGCTACTGACGAGCGTACGCTGTTCGTCCCGTTTGGGATAACGAAAGGAATACACGCGACCCTATAACCCACTGTATTTATTACCTTCCTCTCGCCATTGGGTAGACCAATAGTACCGAATCATTGACGTCCATTGGCAGCCCAGCGGGACACTCTTTCTGATAAGGGGGTGGTGAATTGTATTATTAGTCCACACGTAGAGAAAGAAAAAAGAGCCTGCGTACAAATTACGTCATGTCAGAAGTGAAACTTCTTTGGTGCCATGTGTTTTTTGTCAATTATTTATATTATACAATTACAATACATTATATTATTACATTTACAATACAATATATTATACAATTACAGACAAATGCACACATGCAAACACATATTCACACACGCAAACACACGCATATATGGGCGCATATCGCCCTCTATCGGCAATATTTGTAAATTGTTGATGTATGTGTTATCAAATATAGTTATAAACATGTTTGAAATATTTGCAACTAATATTTAAATAATTATTTGTAGTAACAACACTGCTATTTACCATGCTATGGTATTTAAGACACTTTTTGAATGTATTTCTAGAAATCTTTGTTTTAATTGTTTAAATATTTATATAATTGAACAAATTAAAATCGATTAGAATTAATGTAATTATTTGTAACCATATTTAGTTGTTTTTACACAATAAAGATTCTAATTTATTTCTAGTTAGAGCGCCGTCTGTTGAACAATATATGAGAACAATATTTCCTTTAATTACATTAATGTAAATTGTGTAAAATTGACTATTTGGAATTATGTTAAATGCATTAGAATATTTATCATTATTATTTAGCTATATGCCGATAGTAAAAGTAGTTGTTTTATTTGTTTGTTATAAAAAGTAATTGTAGTTACTAAGACTAGACCGTTTCATTGTAAAGCGGAGGTTATAAAAACATTGTAAGATTAGAATAGAGGACAGTTTTACTTCACTCACTTCTCCGGCAAGAATTCCTAATAAATACAGTGATTACATACTCAGTATTTTACTATCATCGTCCAAATTCCTGGCGCAATGCCGACACATACGTACGTACACCACACGCGCATACACACACACACACACACACACACACACACACATACACACATTTTTATTAACTAAATACTTGTATATAAGCGAAATAATGTATCGAATTAATCTTTATTTATTAATAATATTCTTAAAATAATAACGTATAGAAGGTAAGTTCACGCACAAAAAGTGAGGCATTTCAATTGGAGCCTAATGGAGCTTACACCGGAACCGTTCCGTAATGTACAAGTCATTGTACTGCACGAACGTACGCAACTCTTAAAAAATAAATAGGTAATTATGACGGTTTGTGCATTCAAATGGTGTCACAACACATTTTAAAAATATAAAAAGATTAATAATCTTTTAAAGGTAATTCGACGATTTATGTTAATAAAAACAAAATTTGATTTCATAATTTGTATAGTGGTTTGCGTGTGTACGTGTGTAATCGTTGGCGCGCCATTAGTATTTTTAGATTCAAATTTTGAAAGTTCGAAGTATTGATACTATCGTTCTATACGTTATTATTCTAAGATAATATTATACCATCAAAAACAAAACTTGTAAAAAAAAGCCAAGCCTCGCAACTGAGTTCTTCTACCATAAAAAGTTGTGAGATCTATGTTATACCAAGTCGGTTAACTCATTCAATCCCTGCTTAAGGGACCTTTCTTTTTAAGTTATTAAGTAAATAGCACACCTAACAACTTCTTATAGTGACTATATCAATATTAAGATCTTTTATGTTTTAAATAAATAGATTGACTTGGCAATCGAGCCTAATGATGGCGTTCTTTCTTTCAGGTAAATTTCAGGCAATTTATTTTGCTCAATACTCCCAAAGTATTTATGTATATTTTGGTACAATTTCATAAGACATGTCCCACTCTTGCTTTTTCATTAAGTTGATTGACCATTTTACAAGTTATCATTGAACATAATTATATCTAGGTATCTGTCCACACCTATTATGCCAATCATCATTCAGCCTATCGCCGTCCACTGTAGAACATAGACCCCTCCCTCATGCTTCACCATAAAGTGCGGTATTGTGGTACCTGCATCCAACGACGCTCAAGGGTAACAGAGTTGCTATGACTAGAACTCATTTTTCTTCACCATATGAGGAATAATGACGTAGTCGCCACGTTTGGTAGGCGGGTTGGTTTCGCAGTGAGATATCATACATTTCCCCGGCAAGAACTGCTGCCCACTCTCCTTCCTGTTGAATCTTTTTTTTTAAATGACAACGCCTTGCACTGAGGGAATAATAATCCTTATATTGTGGGGGGCTTTACAAACATATAATTCGTCATTGCATCATCATCGTAGCCTTCATATGTCCCACTGTTGGGCTCGGGCCTCCTCCACAGTGGAAGAGAATTTGACCCACTATACCATACTGGTCAGACATGTTGATATAGTGTTTCATTTCGAGTTTTCCTTCTCTTGCACAGATGGTTTATGCATATTATATCCCATAGTCGTCTTATACAAAATCCACGGGCAAGATGGGGCAATGAGAGTGGTGAATTGTATTCTTACTTCGTCACCATACGGAAAGTACATACAATTAACCGACACAAATTACACTCAAAACAACAATTTGTGGACCGTACAAGGTGTTGTATTCCATGGGATTCGAATCCGCGACACAAGCACGGTACGTTGGTGTCTTAACCACTACGCCATCTGCGCAGTTTTTAGACGGTTTTTACGATTCTCATAGGGTAGCAATGACTGCGACAAATATATTCTTATTTTTTACAAAGTTACATTTCATTAACTGTAAATGTAACTTTGTAATCCTATATATTTATATAAGTTTACAAAATTATTTATGCAGTTAGTGTATCTCGGAAACTGGATGAAATTTACAATGTTTCATAATTTTTTCTTTATTTATACACTAAACACTAATTGTATTCTAAATTTTAAGCTTCTATGTCTGCTAGAAGTGCCACTTTAATATTGATGATCGGTCAGTCAGTCGGTGAGTGACAAAATTACGTAATTTTGACTAGTTATAATTCTTAAACTATTGGTTCAAATTGAATGAAATTTGAAATACACAATGTGCATACAATGCCTGCTAGGTTACTTAAAATTCAGGCTTCTAGTTTTATTAACAACGAAGTTTTAGGGGGTCGAAAATGGCCTGAATGGCTTCGAGAAAAGTATGTTACGGCAGTGTTGCGTTTTGCCCGACTTTTTTTTTTGCTCGACTTGGCGGGGGCACTGCGGTGCCCCCAGATAATTAAGTACTTAGTTGTAATTTGTATTGTAGTATAAGTAAGGATACTGGTCTCTGAAATACAGCATAGTAATGCTAGTTCAGGGTTATAAATATTATATCTTACCAATAAACTATTATTATATTAGAAAAATTAAACAAAAAAAGAGTAAAAAAAATAATCATTGTACTCTCTCTCGATCTTTCTCATTCGCTTGCTCCTTACTCTCGCTCCATGGCTATCTGCTTCATGCTATGTTCACCCTTTCTCACTCTTTCTCAATCGGTCACAATTGCTCTCTCTCTCCTTGGACAAAAAAGTCTCACACTTTCGTGTCACTAAATTGCGTTTCATCCGTAAAAATTTTACCCTCATGCGCGCAAAGAAGGTTCATTTAAAAAAATATTATTACTTTATTTAATTATAGTTTCAATTTCTATCTTAAACGATTTATAAACTATATCTATATTATCTTCTAGGCCATTAGATTTCGATCTGGATAAAATCTACGGGTGGTTGATAACTACAAGTGGTGTTACAGGAATGCTGAAGGTGGCCGCTTTCAAGCACAAGATGATTATGTCCAAAATATTAAAAAGAACGAAGGTTGTGGAGTATGTAAATGATGCCAAGATAAAATTTTTATCATCATCATCATCAGCATCACATCTTATATATGTCTCACTGCTGCGCTCAAGCATCCTCTACAGTAGAAGGGAAATTAGGCGCTTCACACACTGCTCCACGCTCCGTCGCCTGACGCGGAGTGGCAGATTTTAATATTGTATGCAATTGCATCGATTAGTATAGAAAACACGCCAGGTCCAACACACCGAAAACGCGCCACGGCGCGGGAGCACCTCCCGCTAGCAGATTCTGCCGCCAGGTGCGGTGGACCGCAGCAGATCTGGACACGGATAGATTTATATACGAAATTGAATGACTTCAGTATTGCCCATTGTAACGTAACTAACCACGACGACCAAATGGAAAGTAATTTTTAGTTTAGTGCGGGACGCTTACAAAGCCGTCAGGCGCGGCGGCGCGGTAGAATCTGCTCGAAGAGGCAGATCTGCTCCACGCCTGGGCGCGTCGCTAATGTGTGAAGTACCTTAATCTACTACACCATGCTGGTCACACAGGTTGGGTCAGATAAGGTTTTATTTCGAATTGTTCTTCTCTTGCAACATAACATCTATATGTTATCTATATGTACGCCCTTAGTCATCTTTCAAGGCACCCACAATCATGAAAGGGCTGTGGTAAATTGTATTCTTACTCCGTCACCACACAGAAAAAGTGTATAGTTATGTAGCCATTGATGTAACAAAAACCCCAAGATGCACAGTCCCCAACAAAACTAACACACTAAAGTGTCCTCAAGTATGCATGGGTAGTTACAGATATACTTATATTATAACTATAAAATATTTTTTATAAATTCAACTTTAAGGGCACGATTTAAAGTTGAATTTATAAAAGCAGTATACAAAAGCAATAAAATTTTATCACTGAAGTTCGCCAATTGATCAAGGCATGAATGGGCACGGTATTATTCGACTAAAATAAAAGGAGATAGTAATGTCTTATTCTACATTGAAAATGATTCCATTGACATTTTTCGTATTATTCTTGCACCGTTGAGTGAAATTTTGAAACAAAAAAATCTAAATCACAATATTCCACCCGATATTTAGTCAAATAAATAATTAAAACAAATCAATGAACTGTTTACCTTACTGGAAGTACGAAATCCCCTCCATTTTGAACGTTTTTGACGTATAATTTTTACAATTGTTCAATGTACACTTCGCCATTTCTAACGTTCAAACAATAATGCGGTCGACACAAGACTACTTGAAAAGAATGCTAAAGTCTTGTTGTAGCTCTCTTTTTTCGGAGACGTTCTTGAGACGCTGTTTGCGTATCTTGGGTTTTTGTTACATCAATGTATGTAGCCTAGAAAATACACTTATATTTCATAATTCATTTCTCTCCCATATGCATTCCACTGCTGGGCTCAAGACTCCTCCACGATAGGACGGAAAATAATGTACGCGGGTCAGACCTGTTGATATAGGATTTGACTTCGAGTTTATCTTCTCTTTTACAGAATCAGATGTTATATGGATATTTATTCCCTTAGTGCTCTTTTATGATAACCACGGGTAAGAAAGACGGTGGTGAATCGTACTCTAAAACCGTTAATACTAGGGATGCGGCAAAATAATCGATTTTTATAATAATCGAACATTAATCGACTATTTTTTTTTGTAATAATCGACTCTTATATTCGATTATCAAAATAATAAAAAATAGATTATTTTTATATTAAAATTAATCGATTATTTCACTGCCAGATTTCCTAAAAAAAAGTTGATCACGATACTGCGTGCAGTGTTTCATACTATTTTAGAAAATAAAGCTCACATTTCCTAAAAAGAAAAGTTCATCATAATCCTGTTGGGAGAAAAATCGATTATTTTATAATCGATTATTTATTTATAATTAATCGATTATTTTATAATCGATTTTTTTTAAGAACAAAAATCGATTATTTAAGATTATTCGATTATTTTCCCTCCAAGTCATATCCCTAGTTAATATACAAAACGTTTCATAATACTAACGTATTAAGAAGATTTCATAATACAAACTCTTAAACCGTTTGCCTACCTCAGTCACATGCTAATAATAAAGACCTGTTTTTTTTTGGGGGTGGGTTGGGGTCGGCGCGCTCCTCGCACCACTCCGTCCGGGGCGTCAGAGGGGCGTAAGCACGCACAACGATGCACGTCGCCTTCGTCGTTGGGCCGACCACCGGAGCAGGGTGACTTGACGTCAGTCGTCGGCCCGACGGAATACCCCCTGTTTGGGGTACCCTCCCATCGACCGGTCGGTCTTTCCTCACGCGGTCGGCCTATCAGCGGGTGACGGACTAATTCCCCGGTCACGTCACCCGCGGAATAATAAAGACCTAAACTAAAAAAAAACCTAAAAGAAATTTATTATAATATACTTTTACAACAAACAGGAACATAAACGCACTATCGCTTGCCTTGACGCCTATAAACTGGGTATCAGCATTCCACAATGCACTGAGCACGCTTTATCTGGAACACACCAACCTTTTGGTATCAATTCCTGCAACTCCGGAACATGTCATAGATGTTATTAATAAGTATAAGGTAAGTAAGATCTTTTTGTCTCATTGTGTGGCCACCACGTGGACTATCGTTACACTACGTTTTGTTGGTTTAATCAATTTTATACCAGTCTTTTTATTTGCAAACCGTGACAAACGAGCTAACAGTACACCTGATGGAAAGTGATGCAATCGCTCATGAATCTTTTCTAGGCCGCTGCCTACCGTGAAGAAACTGAAGGGTCTGTGAATACGTGCAATGAGATTCGGTGATACGAAAGGCATCACCAAAACTCACCACACACAAACACCCTCAGAAAGTTGCGCTTCCGGCTCTCTCACTCACCGAACAAAGCGCAGTAACAAATTGTTACTACTCAGACGTCGGTTTTCTGAGATCGATCTTCCCTGGACAGACCGGCCTGCGGCTGTAGACGAACAACAGTGTGGTCCTACCACTAATGATGGTTGTTTTAGTAGTATGACAGATAGTAGATCGTAAGGTAGTAAAGTTCTTAAACATTCTGTGTTCTCTATTTCTCTATAGAAGCCAATGCCAGGGCTTTTAGATAAAGAACCCAGAATTTGGATATTACACGTGGTAGATAGTAATAAGTTTGCCCACTACATATTGCACGCTATAACTTACTTTCCCCGTGGTGAGGAAGTAAGAAGGGGGGGGGGGGGGGGGGAGAGTAAGAATATATTTTACTAATCCAAATTGTCAATCAAAAAGTTGAGCGTCCTAAACAGAGATGCGTGGTACTTCACACTAACACTACACGAAGCACAAGTTCGTCCTTATGTGAAGTATTGCTTACATCTCTAGGCATGCAGGCCCAAATATCAACTAGACCCACTAGACCCACTTGACTCTCTGCATAGGCGTGTTATCCGAATCATCGGAGATCCTAATCTTACGGATAGATTGGAGTCACTGGAGCGGCGGAGAGACTTTGGTTCACTCTGTGTTACAGACTGTTTCATGGGGAGTGCTCTGAAGAACTGTTTGTCTTGATACCACTGTACACCCACCGGCAAGGTGGGTGATGAATTGTATTCTTACTCCGTCACCATAATTTTTCTATAAATATAACTTACTTAAATTAATTTATTGCCCCTGAACACTCCTGTATACTAAATATCATAGAACTCGTTTCAACCATTGCCATGATGCCGAATATATAAATAGAAATATACAACAATTGCTCGCTATATAGGTACATACTTTCAGTACAAATAAAGCAAAAATACGCAACTGATCCTCAATTCTATGCTTTAAAGCTTAAGTCGAAGTTACTGTTTCCAGCCAAAAATTGGCCTAATGTCGCCTTATTTAGCCACAACGATATTGAATAACGAGAAGGAAATCGATTTTACCTGTTTTATCAAAATCTTCTTATCAGGATCAAACGCCCCTAAGGAGGTCTATCAGGAACTAAAGGTATGTATTTTTAGCAAGTAAATCAATGAATATTAATTACTTACCAATTGGCGATCGCAGTTCATATTTTAACGTAAACTTGAAGAGTCATGGATTTTATTCGCAGAATAAATATAAAATATCTGGTTGACCGAGCTTTGCTCCGAATATTTTTGTTGTATTTTTGTCGAATTTATTTAGATATGTATTAATAAAAAATAAATGTGTGGTGGCGGCTTCGAATACTACCAACCCTTGCTTTGCTCGTGGGTGTCGTGAAAGACGACTAAGAGCTCTAGATTGACCCGGACCAACTCCATCTGGTACAATTTGGGTCAACGATTACATTCCCAAGGAGGGTTGACGTCAGGCAGGCGGCCGGTCATAAAAGTCATTGCCGAAACTTTTTGCAATATGTCAAAACAGATGACATATTGCGTCGACCCCAAGTAATTGGGATAAGAGCAAGATGATGATGATTAATAAAAAATAAAAAATTAATATGAAAAAAATTTCAAAAATTGCAAACAATAATAATAACACCGAAATTCGATCCGACGCTGTTTGAATGCCAAAACAAAACAAAAGAAAAACTGGACAAATTCCCAACTGAGCTATCGCCAGTCTTGACGTTGACAGTGAAATTTGAATCCATATTCTTTGTCATTGTATTGATTAACTAAAAACACCGACAAAACAACATCTTATAGATATAAAAGAAAGTCGTGTTAGTTACTACGTTTATAACTCAAGAACGGCTGTACAGATTTGGCTGAAAATTGGTGAGGAGATAGCTTAGAACCAGGAGACGGACATGGATACTTTTTATCCCATTCTTCTTCTTCTTAATGATATTGAGCTACTTTTTATCCCGTTCGATCGCGTTCCCGTGTGATGTGACATAAAATGTCAAATAGATTTTTTTTGTTTCTGTTTGTCCATTCGGACAGGCAAAGGGATTAAAGCCCATACAGCCAATTGTGATATAATTTTCTTCATATTATTTAACATTTCTTTATATAGAATAGCTTATTTATAATTATGTCCGTCAATAAGTCAAGTCTTTACCATTAATTAGGCGCTGAAAACTAAATTAAATGATTTCTCAGAGAATTTCAGTAGAATATGAAAATACATTAGGTGTATTTTCCGCCACTCTTATATCACCGAGACGTCATTGCCCGTTGGGCAGTCCGGCTGGAGAGGCCTCGGTTCGGGGTGCGAATCGTGGAGGCCTTCCGGCCGGTGCTGATGCAGTGGTTGGAAAGGCGGCACGGGGTGCTCTCCTTCCGACTAGTGCAGGTGTTGACGGGGCATGGGAGCTTCGCCAAATACCTGCACAAGGTCGTAAGGAGGGAGAGTACACCGTCCTGCCACCACTGCGATTGCGACGAGGACACGGCGCAGCATACGCTCGAGGCCTGCGCCGCTTGGGCCACGCAGCGCCGTGAACTCGTTGCAATCATCGGTGCCGACCTGACGCTGCCGGCCATCGCTAGGGCGATGGTCGACAGCGTCGGGAATTGGGACGCGGTCGCAGCCTTCTGCGAGACAGTGATCTCGCAGAAGGAGGAGCGAGGAGCGCAGCCTCGATGAGGAGATCCGCCGCCGGCGAATGGGGCGGCGCAGGCGTAACTACCTGCGCCTCATGCCGCCCTAGCCGAGGCCGCGGGTGACGTGACCGGGGATTAGTCCGTCACCCGCCGAGAGGCCGACCGCGTGAGGAAAGACCGACGTCCTCCCCGAGGGGGGGACGTCGGTCGATGGGAGGGTACCCCACGTAAGGGGTATTCCGTCGGGCCGACCACTGACGACAAGTAAACCTGCTCCGGTGGTCGGCCCAACGACGAAGGCGACGTGGTTTTCGGGTGGGTTGCGGGAGTTGCGTGCTTAAGCCCCTCTGTCGCCCCGGACGGAGTGGTGCGGAGGCGCGCCGACCGCAGCCCACCCACAAAAAAAAAAAAAAAAAACCATTCTTATATCACATTCCACACCACACTTAACTGTATTATATTACATAAAATATCAGCAAAATTATTCAATATAACACTATAAAATACTAAAATAATGAATATAATACAAGAGCTTAACATGACATTTCCATATTCGCGCCGAAACTCATGTCAAAGAGAATACAAGTCACTATGAAACGTAGGATAAAAAACGCATTTGATATGTAATAACAAAATGCCTATGACAGCTAAACGTAATTTTGTCTATACCTAGTTAAGTATGGTTGAAAATTTGATAATTATAATTTTTTCAGAAATCATTAATCAGTAATTAGTGTTCTCTTTGAATCATCATTAATAATGCCGCGACCAAGACGATTGAATCTTTCCTGACAAAGCTGTAATGGTTCTTCCGTTAGAGACTATAAATTCGACAATTTAGAAAATATAGTTACGAAAAAAATTATGGCGATACGAAGTTCGCCGGGAGAGCTAGTTTTTTATAAACAAAACATAGCTAGATCGATTTTTTGGCCCCGAAACCTCTAGTATGCCTAATTTCATCAAAATCGTTGGAACCGATTCCAAGATCCTTAATATATATATATATATATATATATATATATATATATATATATATATATATATATATATATATATATATATATATATATATATATATATATATGTATTTAAACAAGAATTGCTCGTTTAAAGATATAAGATTACCCTCAAAAAATATATTATCATCATCATCATCTCAGCCGACAAAAATTCTACTGTTGGGCTCCAGCCTCCTTCGTAATGGGAGGGGACTTGACTCACTCTTCCACGCTGGTCAGACAGGTTGGTATAGGGTTTTATTTCGAGTTTTTTTTTTCTCCTTGCATAGATGTTATATGTATATCCCTTAGGTCTTTTATGACATCCACGGACAAGATAGGGAGTGGTGAATTATCTTCTTACTCCGTCACCACGAGTGTGCTGTGTATTAAATATGGTTTAAAATAAATTCTTGTAGGTAAAATATAAAATATAATTTATGGATTTAACAAGCCCGATTTCTTTCCTTTAGATCCTCACAATAATACTTGATTTTTCGATTCGAAGCTATGATTTGACAGGAATTGTGGATCATCAGTATTATCCCTACGCTACTATTAGACTAAAGTTTTATGACTTTTTAAAAGTATGTTTTGTTTTTAGAAAAGAATGCGTGCGGATGCAGAAATATATAATATTTATGGTCAGACAGAAAGCCTGGGTATAATGTTAATACCTAACCCTAAAGGACCTATTGGTAACAGTGGAGTAAGCCCGCCCGGACAGGGAATTGTGAAAGTAAGTTTTTGCCTGTAATCACACCAGAAGCATGGACAATAATGTACATTAAGACAACCAAAAATAATTTTTTTAACAAATTTTAAAGCATAAGTATATTGACAATATTGTACATTACGACAACGAAAATATTTTTTTAAACAAAAATTAACTCAGATTTTTGATATTTACTTGAATATATACACATCGGCATCATCATCATAGCCCATATAAATCCACTGTTGGGCTCAGGCTTCCTGCACTATAGGAAGTAAATTGACTTGCTATACCACGCTGGTCAGACGTATTGGGATAGGATTATGTTTCGAATTCTCTCTTCTCTCGCATAGACATTATGTACATATTATATCTCTTAATCGTCTTTTACGATACCCACGGGCAAGAGAGGGGGTGGTGAATTGTATTCTTACTCCGTCACCACAGGGAAAAAGAGTAGGTACACATATGAAATTACAACTTAAAACTACCGATTTTATTTTGTTTGCATATGTCTAAAACTTTTTTCAATCTTCGAAAAAAAAATATCAATCAATCAATTTATTATTGCAAAATATGGATACGATGTTACAAATAATATAAATATATAATACTAGCTTTTGCCCGCGACTTCGTCCGCGTAGACTACAGAATAAGAATAAATCACCCTATGCACCATATCTTCTGTTTTTTTAACGAAATTAAATGATACGTGGCTTAGATTTTAAGATGGACCCCCAAACTACCAAAATTGTGAAAATTGTATCGAAATCCACTCAGTGGTTTTTGTGTTATGCCATAACATACAGATTGAAAGACACCAAAATTCTAAAACCATTGTAAAGGGGTAAGGCTATTTTTTGAGCTTATACCAAACTTATAGTACCTCTTTATAAACTATATTAGCGGTTCTGCCCTCAGGTGCTAAGATGACCAGACTGCT
This sequence comes from Lymantria dispar, assembly GCA_032191425.1. Taxonomy (NCBI): domain Eukaryota; kingdom Metazoa; phylum Arthropoda; class Insecta; order Lepidoptera; family Erebidae; genus Lymantria; species Lymantria dispar. The sequence goes on along the minus strand of CM063460.1, from coordinate 7,263,702 downwards.
AGGAGAGCTCACTCTCGAGCAAGCCACGTAAAACTGACCGTGCGAGAAGCAGTCTACCCTAAGATCAATTCCTGCTGTTTTTAGTGACTGACCCTGAGACTTATTAATCGTCATTGCGAAACAGACCTTAAGAGGGAACTGCAGCCTTTTAAACTCGAATGGGTACTCCGATGGTATAAGTGGTATCCGTGGTATATACACCGATTCACCTCGAGCACAGCCAGTAATTACAATGGTCTCTACTAAGTTTTTATGTAAGGCTTTCACACGCAACCTGGTCCCATTGCACAACTTAGGCGGATTGAGGTTTCGGAGTAGCATTACTGGAGCACCCACTTTGAGGATAAGTGTGTGAACCGGTAGACCAGGTGGGTTGAGTGCATTTAAGAACTCCACAGGATAGTGTATAGCATCATCCGTATGCACTTACAGTGTCCACAGACTTGTACTTGTATTCTACACCTTCGAATGACTTTAACAAAGTGTCATTAATAACTGAAGCCTGATCGTTCTTAGGTGTCAAAATCGCACGTTCACACAGCCACTCCATGGATTTGTTGTGTAGGTTGTGAACATCTGGATATATTCGGGCTATTAGGTCATCAACGGTCGGTACAAGTGAGGCAAGATCTGATGGAATTGTAATCTTGCCATCAGTTTCTGGATATTCTACATTTCCTATTTTAAGAAGAAGATCGGAGAATTGTCCAGCGCAAACATCACTCTTCAGGTGCACCCGCATATTTTTTTTAAGGTGAAGCTTTTTGATTAGGGGCCAAAGACTTGATGCCTTAATGCAAGCCTTAACTTCGTCAGCTCGAGTTCCCCTCGGCACTACCGGCAGAGTCTGACGGAAGTCTCCAGCTAATAACACGGTGACTCCACCCATCATGTCATCGTTCCCTCTAATATCTTTTAGTGTTCTGTTTAGCGCTTCAAAACCCTCCTTATGCGCCATTGTGCTCTCGTCCCAAACTATGAGTTTACAATCACGCAGCACTTAGGCCGCATTACTCTGTTTTGAGATATTGCACAGTGGAGTTTCCACATGGATAAGGTTTAGTGGCAGCTTGAAAGCAGCGTGAGCTGTCTTGCCTCCCTCCAACAGTGTTGCTGCGATTCCTGACGATGCGACAGCTAAGGCAATGCTACGATTACTCCTAACTTTTGCCAATAGCAAATTGATAAGGAATGTTTTACCAGTGCCACCAGGAGCATCCAGGAAAAAAATTTGCCCTATTCCTTTTTCAATATTGCCAAGGATCTTCTGGTAAACGTAAAGCTGTTCATACGTCAGTAACTCCTCATTGCATGACACCACCTCTCCTAGGGCGCATAGATCATAATTGGTCTCCCTCAGATATTCTCTATTGTCCAAAGTTGCTGCAGATCTTTTTGGCTGAGGTAATCAGTACTGTGCCAAGTTTTGTCCTGCTTGAGCTAATACTGCATCCTCAATCAAAATCAAACATCTGTTGTACACCTCGTCAGTGAGGTGTACAACAGATACACAATCTTGCAACTCTCTTTCCAGTTGCCGTTTAATGTCTTCTGAGAGACTCTCTTTGTATTTCTCCCAAAGGCTTAAAGGATCAGAGAGTTGACAGAAAACTAACATTATTGTAAATAGCTCTCGCAATTTGAGAGGAGAATCGCATAATGCAGCTTCCTCTAAAGTGGTGTCCCAATGCTTGTCGTCTTCCAGCAGACCAAGTGCCTTACACGCAGATTGAAATGTTGGACGGAGGATACCATTCACAGTCTTTAAGTCCTCAAAGGATGTCGGTCCTCTAACCTCATGGAGCAAAAGGCGTACGTGGTAGCACTCGGTGTTGTTTGGATGAATCGTATAGACCCTGCCCAGAGCGTGCACTTTTTTTCACTCCGGGCCAGCCCTCAACATCTTTCCCTTTTTTCCTCCTTGAAAATTTTTTGCTGTTCCAGACATAGTAAGAAGGGACTTCGGAGTACTGCAGAGTTTTAGCGAAATTGTCTGTTTTGCAGATTTCAAAAAAGCCTAGGAGCGTTGTCTGTGGTGGATTATTTATCTTTTCTGACAAATTATTTGAGGTGAAGTATATTCGCTGACCGTTTTCAAGATGAACAGCGAGGTGTACGACAGGGAGGAACCTTTCATGAATGGGGAAGCTTAAGATCCTCCAAACTGCTTCGGAACTGCTTATGTACCGGCCGCTTTCGTAGATTTTTACCTCATCTTTCTCATTCTCTAGAGTAAAGACCGCTTGATCACTGCCCTTGTTCACGTACTTACAAATATATTTGATAGATTTAACAGAATTGCAGTACTCCACATTAATATGAGCATTGAAATTACGTGACAGGACAGGATTGTAAGGCACCACCCAGCGGTTGTTCAACTCTATTTCATTAATTTTTATTGTGTTACCACCGTCAGCTGGAGACCTCCTCCTACATTGCGGATATCCATCGTCTCCTGTCTGGGTGTCCTTGAGAAACGGTCGAGGGTACCTCTTACTGCAACTGCCATCTTTCATGCAGGGCGAGTTGTAATTTAAACTTCCGCAAGGACCATGTATTATACTGGCCTTCACAATATCGTAGAGAAGAGGGTCTTGCTCAGGGTCAGGTATTTCTGCACTAATAACATTGTCGATCTTATCTGGGGTGATACGCTGCTCTAGCCATAGCAAGATGTCAATGTGAGGAAGACCCCGTTTTTGCCATTCTACCGAGTATATAAAGCAACGCATCTCCCCAAATAGATTGCCTTTGGTAAGAAGAGCCATCATCTTTTTCACCTTTAGGTGGAATACCCTAGCTATAATATCGTGGCGATCGTGTGACTTTTGGGCAGGTAAAAGTATATCTGTGATGGCTTTCCATCGGGGGTTACACGTAAATGTGATAAAAAGATCAGGACGACCGTACTAACGCACGTATTTCATAGCGTCTTGTGTACGCTCGTGCATATAGCGTGGTCCCCCGGTAAAAGATGACGGGAGCACCACCTTCTGACCTAGCTGCTGAACATCAACATCCTGCCTTCCTATGGCATCCCGCAAGTGTATATAACTGTCAGCCCTCAGCTGCGCCTGGTTGTTCCTGATATAGGTCAACCTTTCCGTCTCTATTTTGGCGTACATGTCCACTAAAAACTGACTAAAAAGGGAACGGAAATACACCAAGTGATTATCTTCTCCTTGTCTAATCATTATACGAAAAGAATAGAACCTTGCAGCTGAAATTGTATTTTTAAGTATTAATTTGGTCTCAGGATCACGCTGAGGTAAAGAAATGGAGTACCCATCCTCGCCACGGCAAAACAAAAGCGGATACTGCAGGGCGTCATACGAACGGTGAATCTCGCTAATGCGCTGCAATGAATTATCGTGGCTCTCAAGGATAATGTCTCGTTTCTCAAATTGCTGACCAACTATTACTAATGCCACCTCATTTGACGTAGGAGCATTAAAACGACCCCTGTGACTCTCCGGCGGTTTCTTCTCAGCATTAATGACTACTTTAAATGGTTTAGACGTTTCAGGCACCTTGTCCAGGGCGATCTTCAAGTCTCTTACATAAGTATTAAACGTATGTAGCATTCTCTGCAGTTGCTTGACTAAGCCGGGTTTTACTTCGGGAAAGATACTGCACCTCAATTGTACTTCCCTGTCATCTTCGCCAACAAAATATATTTGTAAAAATTGTGGTTCCTTTTGAGAAGCTGGCAGCAAGCTTCCCACCAAATGGTATACCTGGCCCTGAACTTTAAAAGTTGGCATAAAACCGTCTTTTATTATCTGTTTCGCTCCGAAAGAAGTCATTTGAAAACAACTATTATATTTACGAATACGGTTCATGAAATGGTCGTGTTCTGGATGTATATCTATTATCAAACTGTAGAGAGGCTCAGGTAGCTGTTCATAAGGCGGGAGCTGCACCTTACCAGCACTGCAGCACATGCCGGGTGGCTCCTCCTTCCACTTGAGAGCATTACACCAATGGCACTTGTTGTTCATGGCACCCAAGGATACAGTACTGTCCGTCTCATACTCTATATCAAGATCATAGGCCATGCCGGAGTGAGCCTTGGTTTTTCAGGAGCGTCCTTTCCTTTGTACTCGTCTTCCAGGATTATTTTGCTCATAAAGAGACTGCGCCGCCCTGTGTACCTCAGGGTGAGTTTTCTGGTATCTGGCCACGGCAGCACGGTGAACTGCTGGGTTTGTTTGCGCATATTTTTTTGAAGCGTTTTGAATTTGTTTTTTCCGAGTAGCGTCGGTGCATCTGGCACGACGTTTTTTGGAGCATTTAGTAGGAAAGATAAGAGATTGATACTGAGATACGTCATGATCTGGTTCTAATATGGGCGGTGAATTAGTGGGCACTTCATTTCTTCTCGTAGTAATCTTCTTTGCAACGACGGGGAGAAGTGAAGAAGGGGAGGCGGTCTCGGCCATTGTCGCAGTCACTTCACTACGGACGTAAACATCGAAATGGCCACGTGACAGATCATGTGTAAAGCGTAGTCGTCCCACAGGGTTACCTGTAGTACCAAAACTCATATACAGTTCACCGTTTCGGAAAACTTCAAAGACCCATGGAAAGAGTTGCCCTGCCGCTTCCAGCTCACATAAACTACCATAAGTAAAATGGCGTGACATGTCAATGCGGTATTCAGCGGCACTGAAGTAATTGTCCCCGTTACTGTCATGTGACATAATGGCAAACGATTCCCAGTTGTCCACCATATAGTCTACGATTTGCTCGCGCACCTCCCTGGCCATCACCTGTGTATCATACAATATATAGGAGATGGCCCGAAACAGACAGGCTCCGTCTCCAATTATAGTAACTAACTAACTACGGTGTGAGGGATCATAGCCCCATCAATTTGCAATGTTTCAACAGTCATTGTGATAGATAATAAATAAAATCTACTCAAATAACGAACAAAAACTATGTACTTAAGTTATGCACTTACAAATTTAAGCTAATTAAATAGTATTATAAACAAAATGAAAGTAAAAAAAAATCAAAAAATATATTGTAAAATGATTAGAAAAGAAAAGCAATTGGAAAATTTTTTTTTAAAGATTAACAAAGAACTTTGTGAAAAATAAGAATACTTTGAAAATTAATTTGAAAAAAAAACATTAAATATATTATATTATAAAGTTAATGAAAGAAAAAAAAAATAGAAAAATATTCGAAAATGATTAAGAAAAAACCATTTGAAAAAGAATAGTTTTTTTTTTTAATATTAGCAAAACAATTTGCAAAAGATAAGAATATTTTGAAAAGCAAAGTTATGCACTAAGGAATCAAGGCAATTAAAATAGTAGTATCATAAACTTAATAAAAGTAAAAAAAAATGGGAAACAATATTTGGAAATGATTAGATAAGCAATTTGGAAAAGAATAGATTTTTTTGGAAAAGATTAGCAAAACAATTTTTAAAAGATAAGAAAGAATATTTTGAAAAGCAAAGAATTGTGCTGAAAAGCACAGTTTTTAAAAGATAGTGTTGCACTGAAAAGTACAGTTTACTTGTATGGTATAATCTATCGCAGCGTTTGCGCTGGACGTGTTATTAAGACCAAGGTTGCAATTATAATGTGTGGGGCCGTGCTTTTTTTTTTTTTGTGTGACTTAGTTGTTAGCCTCAGATGGCTGTGACAACTTTACCCGGACTGGTGGGTGAGCGCTGAGGGCTCTCAACCCGCAGTGGGGCCGTGCCGCCTCGCGCTGCTTATATACCCTCCGAGCTCCGGGGAGATTGGCGTGCGCGACTTTTTCATTATTGCTGAAGCTACTTAAGGAAACCACGAAAAAATAATAAATATCCTAATATTAGTTTTAATATACGGTGAAAAACTTGTTCAAATACGAATAAAATGCAAAATTGTGTTTTTCGCATATATAATTATTATTATAGTCAAACATTTCGTTGAAGTCAAACACTTTCATCGACTAATACGATAATTTTGTTTAACAATAGCATTAACCTTGTGTGATAGATACGTATTCAATCAAGTTTTTTTTTTAGTGTAGGCACCTGCCAAAAGTAACGAAAGCAAAACTTAGTTTTATGACTTAAAAGCAACGATTTTCCTCCTATTTCGAGGTGATTTCGAAAAATCAAAAAAAAAATCGAAAAAAAAAAAAAAAAAAAAAAATAACTGAAGCCTGATCAAAATTACCTACTTACATGTCAAGTATTTAATAATTAAAGTAACGGTGATAGGCAACTTCAAAGCGAAAATATAAATCCATTTTATTACCGTTCCCTTGGGAATTTCGTAAAATCCCGTCTTATTCCTTGCCTACTTCATAATGGGGAAATAATTTTATACACTTATTATACTTAACAATAGCTACGAAAGAAAAAACAAACAATATAACTTTTAAGCAAGGATTTTCATCATATTCCGAGGGATTTTCAAAAAACCCTAAAAATGGTTTTTAGTTATCGTAATAACCTACTTTTAAGCTGAATTTCAAGTCTCTAATAAATAAAGTTACGGAAATAGGGCAACTTTAAAGCGACAAAATATAAATAAATCCTTTTTATTCCTGTTCCCGAGGGAATTTCGAAAAATCCTAAAAACGGTTTTTAGTGACTGCAATCACATATTTATATGCCAAATTTCAAGTCTCTAATAAATATAATAACGGAGATAGGGCAACTTTTATAGCGAAAATATAAATCCTTATTATTCCCGTTCCCGTGGGAATTTCGAAAAATCCCGTCTTATTCCTTGCCTACGTCATAAAGACAATATCTGTGCAAAATTTCAGCTTCCTAGGTCCAAGGGTTTGGGCTGGGCGTTGATGAGTCAGTCAGGACTTTGAATTTTATATATTAAGATAAGACCTTACGGTATGCAATCCATGGACAATATTAACATAATAATCATCATAATAGAATAATTAACACAATAAAATAAACAACATAATAGAATAATCAACTTAATAAAATAGTCAACAATAGAATAATCAAAAATACAAAATAACATGTCAAAAATTATGAAAATCATTGCCATTTATAAATTGTCATTAAAAAATTCTGCTAATGAATACTTAATATATTTTCTCTATTAGTAATTTTCTAAGACTAAATTTATAGTTATGTATATTATCACAGTCTATAATTTGTTTGGGTAGATGAATATATATTTTTGGAGCCATTGCGTGGATGCTCTTTTGAACAAGTGTCGTCTTTACATGTAATAAATGTAGCCGTCTGCTTTCGATAAATTGAAACAAATTTATATTTGATATGACAAACATACCAACTTCTATACGAATTGCAGAAAATGTGTTTTACAAGACTATGTGCAGTCCAATTTACAGATCGATCGCACACACTTTTTTTTGAGCAACAAAAACGTCGTGATTGTTTGTGGTATTACCCCAAAACATTATTCCATATCTTAAGGTTTATGCAACATATCCATGATACGCCGCAAGAAGTGCATTGTCATTGGCTATTTTACCCGATTTGTTAAATGCATATGCAAATTGATATAATGTATTACATACAATATCGATCTGTGTTCTCCATGACATATCTCTATCAATATTCAATATATACACGCAGAAACTTAGTGACAGTTGTTTCTTCTATCATTTGTCCCTTATGTTGCTGTAAAGTCCATTTGTGTCTCATTTGAAAATCCATGACTTTCGTTTTCCTTATATTTATTCTTAGGTTATTTAAATTTAACGAGTCAATAATATCATTAATTTCAGTATTAACATCAAACAACGTGAAAATCCATTAAGCTGACACATATAATAAAATACACTTATTTAAAATAGTTATTGAAACTAGTGTGGCGATGACTATTTGCAGCGTTCATAGTCACGGGCTGACATGTGAAAACGAGATAAAATCCGTAAAGTTGTTTGATTTAAAATGTGTAATACTCGCGTAAACATCAGAAATCATTAGTACAATATTAGTTTTGAGGCCACACTGTTGACAGTTGTCTGTCTACAGCCGCGAGCTGGTCCGTACGGGGTATTATCACACTGAGCAGAAAATCGACGTCTGAGTAGTAGCAATTTGTTACAGCACTCCGTTCGGTCAGCGAGAGAGCGAGAAGCCCAACTTTCTGAGGGTGTTTGCGTTTAGTGGGTTTTGGTGATGGCTTTTAGTTTTACTGAACCTCATTGCACGCGTTCACACACCCTTCACTTTCTTCACGGTAGGCAGCGGCTTAGTAAAGGTCCATGAGCGGCAGCAACACTTACCATCAGATGTACTGTTTGCACGTTTGCCACCGATGGCAAAAAAAAAAGAAAGTCATCTTTTTCCGCTAGTCGTTGTAAAATACGCTTATGAGACAAACACGTATAAAACCACTGCAAGAGAAGGAAAACTCGAAACGCAACCTGAAACCAACCCGTCTGCGTGCAGATAAATTAATTTCACTCCCTCTGTAGAGCCTTGTAGGAGGATTTAAACGAGTTAAATCGATAACAATGATTTAATCTTCTTAGTTGATGGATGCAGATACGGACAAAGAAATCACAGATGCGAACATACCCGGAGAATTATGGATCAAGAATTACGGTCTATCTGTAAGTACTATCATTCTGCTCTTTGAACCCTTGGAGACAACACAATATGTACTCCTCTTCCATAGTGCATAAAGTTAACAATAACTTGTAATAGTTTTATGATCGACCGGCCTGAGGTTAACACTCCTTGGAAATGTAGTTGTAAATCACACGGCATCATATGGAATTAACTCCGGTTTGGCCACAGACGACAGTGAACTCGGTACCGGTGGTCGGTCCAATGGCGAAGGAAAGGGGTGGGTTGTGGTTATGCGCCGTTCTTCCGTCGTCCCGAACGGAATGGACGGCGTGTGCGTTGAACATAGAACACCCAAAAAAAAATCATATGGAAACCCAGGCTACTGTAAACCCAGGTTGCTGTAAACCCAGGCTGCTGTAAACCCAGGCTGCTGTAAACCCAGGCTGCTGTAAACCCAGGCTGCTGTAAACCCAGGCTGCTGTAAACCCAGGCTGCTGTAAGCCCAGGATGCTGTAAACCCAGGCTTCTGTAAACCCAGGCCGCTGTAAACCTTTTAGTCAACTTTCACGACACCCACAAGTAATGTATGTGTTGGTAGTATTCGGAGCCGCCATCACGCTGCTTAGTGTGTCAGTATGTACTAGGTATATTGTTATTAAATTTCACGTATAAAACAAACACTTTTTGTTGAAAGTATTCTTTTTGACCACCTATAGTCTAGGTGACAGCTAATAAAGCTAATATCCAAAATTCTTCTTTTCTCCGTTTTTATCAACTTCACCTAAACAATCAACTAAGTGGGAAATGACTTAAGCAAATGACGTCATTTATCATTATATCTATATCCAATTCTTCAATACGTGTGCTTCTGAAAACCTTTAAAACAGTTGAATCGATATGGATGAAGTTTTCTATGTTAGTTTAGATGGACAATTTAACCAACAGGTGGTGCCACGGTTATTTTACATAAATCATTTTAATTCCCTTAGATTTGTATAGAACATCGTCAGCTGGTATTTTATATTCGCCTATGGTATCATATATTTGTTTTCACCATGATGTATGATACGTAACAGGGGAACCTCTTATCTAAGTTTCAGCAGTCATAATGATTAACCCAATAAATTGTAGACTGGTTTTATTAATTACTTTGTCACTGTTATTTTTCATAGTATGGTAGCATGTTGCAAGAATATAAATTAATATAAAATCATGAAATGAAATCAAATAAAATTTTAAATTAGATTCTAGTATAAAATTTGTAAAGAAACGTAAATGTATGAAATAATATGAAATGAAATGTATGTAATAATAACATAAATTTGTATTTAATCAAAAACATAAATTTGAATTGAATTAGCTTGATTGCCTTAATAGCTAGTCAATTCAAAATGAACTCTTTGTGATCACAATAAAATGATTATTTGCACATATAGGAATATTATAATAATCCAGAAGAGACTGCGAATGTCCTCACACATGATGGTTGGCTTAAAACAGGAGACGTTTTGTATAAGGACGAACAAGGCAACTACTTCTACGTGGAACGACTCAAAATGCTTAACAAATATCGTGGTCATCCGGTAAGCATTTCTATTTCATTGTAAATAACTGGAGATCTCCATGTCGTGACGGAGTAAGAATATACTCACCATTGCCTTTCTTACCCGTGGGTGTCCTAAAAGTATAAAAAAGGGATGTGATATACAGGTAACATCAACGAAAGAAAATAAAACCCTATACCAACCCGTCTAACCAGGATGTCACAGTAGGTCGATTTCCCTCCCATAAAGGAGCAGGCCAGAGCTCAGGAGGAGAGCTTATATAAGCTGACGATGATAATCTTAAGAACTTTATTCTTACTTCTCAACGTTATTCTCTCCATAATATCTCCAGCTAGCAATACAATTTGATACCACGTCTAAATTGGCAATGAGCGTCATTCCAGATAACATTATCTCTTTGGAGATGCCTATGTCTAACAGTAGATATCGACAGGTTGAATAATGGATTGGTAAATGAATTTCAGTTATGAATTACATATTTTCTAATCTACTTCTATAAACAGTTCGCTTAGACTGGGCTGCTTGAATAGATTGACTTACGTATTAAATTGTTTCTAATTCTGGACTAAACTGTTGGTATAGATTGACTTCTATTACAAATTACGTTGTTTCGAATTTACTCCTATAAATAAATTGTCTCTTATAATGCTTTAGATTATAGCCTCGGTGCTTGAAGCTGTAATTCGCAAACACACCGATGTCGAAGATGTAGCTGTTACAACCATTCCTCACAAAGAAGATGGACATCATCCAGTTGCTTGTGTAGTTAAAAGAAACGGCGTAAATGTAACAGCTCAGGAAATAAAAAATATAGTTGCCGGTATTTGTCATATTGTCATAATATATCGACTGTATTCTAATTTATTATATGTATTAGTTTAATTCTATGGTGATAGAATAAGAAAAACAATGATTTCCACTCTTTGCTTTCGCGTGGTGTAAAAGGCGACTGCAAAAGACCGCAAGCAGATAAAACTTCTGTTGGAGGAGGAAGATATAAAATAAAACCCGTCAAACCAGCGTGGCAATGTAAATAGTATAAGTCAGTTTCTCTCCTTGTTTGAAAGAGACTCGAGCATTTCATTGGATTATATGAGCGGAGATGACGAGAATAAATGCTGACTATATTTTCATCTATCGTTGGTAATGAAACAGTTCATATTAAAAATAATATTAATCTATACCAATAAATAAAATTGGAGTGTCTGTTTGTAATGTCAAAATAATAGGCTTTTTTCATGCTCACACGGTTATTTGGACGATACCTATGCCTAAAAATCTATCTATACCAATAAATAAAATTGGAGTGTCTGTTTGTAATGTCAAAATAATAGACTTTTTTCATGCTCACACGGTTATTTGCACGACACCTATGCCTAAAATAGCAATTAAAAAATTTTTGTTTGTCTGTCTGTCTGTCTGTTTGTTCCGGGTAATCTTCAAAACGGCTGGACCGATTTCAAAAATTCTTTCACCAATAGAAAGCTATAATATCAGGGCGTAAACTAGGCTATATTTTATCCCGGTATTCCCACGGGAACAGGAACTACGCGGGTAAAACGACTATAACCTATAACCGAAGCGAAGCGAGGGCGGATTGCTAGTATATATATATATAAAAGAGAAAGTGTGCAGTGTGTGGTATATTCCGTATAGGCTCCGAAACGGCTGGACCGATTTCAATGAAACTTTCAGGGAATCTCCAGATTGACCTGGCGAGTAATCCTGTAAAGTTTGGTGACGATCGGAGCACTCCTCTTTTTGAACTGTCAAATGATGTAAGTTTACTGTTTAAATAAAATAAAGCAAACTCTAGCCCGGCGAAGCGGGCTGGGTACACTAGTCATTTTATATTTTTTTGTCTGTCTGTCTGTTTGTTCCGAGTAATCTTCAAATCGGCTGGACCGATTTCAAAAATTCTTTCACCAATGGAATGCTATAATATCAGGGAGTAAACTAGGCGATATTTTATCCCGGTATTCCCACGGAAATAGGAACTACAGGGATAAGGCGACGGCAACCGAAGCGAAGCGAGGGCGGGTTGCTAGTAGAATAATAATATTAATAGACAAAAGTCTATTAAAGACAGAGACAAAAGTCTACATTATATTAACTGACTGATTTCTTCCATTTGTTATTGCTTTCTTATACCTCACTAGCAACCCGCCCTCGCTTCGCTTCGGTTTTAGTCGTTTTACCCGCGTAGTTCCGAATATAGAATATCGGGATAAAATATAGCCTAGTTTACGCCCTGATATTATAGTTTACCATTGGTGAAAGAATTTTTGAAATCGGTCCCGCCGTTTTGAAGATTACCCGGAACAAACAGACAGACAAAAAATTTTTAATCTGTATTTTAGGCATAGGTGTCATGCAAATGACCGTATGAGCATGAAAAAAGTCTATTATTTTGACATTACAAACTAATTTTATTTATTGGTATAGAAGATTAGAATACCTTTGATCTTTACTTGCAGTTCGCGTCACATACAATTATCGTTCATATTTTTTACCAGCCTCTCACAGAATCAATGTACAGTAGAATTCATATATAACGACTTCGCTTATAACGACTAACCGTTTTTAACGACGATAATGTTTACTCAAGTTAGGTTTCATAGTTAGGTACTGAGAAAATATAACCGTTTAGTGCGACTCCGGTTTAAACGACAAACTGCTTATAGCGACCATTTTTGTGATTAATACGTCCGGTTAAAACGACGCGCAATGTTTTGTTTATACAACCTACGCACCAATACTTCGGCGGCCCAACTTCATCCCGCCCTGCGAGCTTCACCTTTCCTTATTGGCGTGCGTAAATCACAGTTAGTCTTTGTCACATGTTATGAAAAGTTCTTAAAGCTCGACAAAATGAGTTTTGTGAAGCGAAAGTGTTTTACAATTGAAGGAAAAGTGCAATATTACACCGATTAGAAGGCGGTGAATCAAATGTAACCCTCGCGAAGGAGTTTGGCGTGTACATAATTATGTATTCGTAGGTTAGGTACTTATGTACTTAAGAAATAATCCTACCGTTTTGTACGTCATCCGGCTAGTACAACATAGTATCGCCGGTCCCTTAAAGGTCGCTATATCCGGATTCTACTGTATATTTTTCTTCCCGGCTACATAATTATATGTCAATGTGATAATTTTTACCTAAATTTTCATCATTATTATCATCATCATTTCAACTCATATACGTCCCTCTGTTGGGCTCGAGTCTCCTTCACAATAGGAAAGAAATCGACCTTACTATATATACCATGCTAGTCAGACAGGTTGGTATAGGAGTTTACTTCAAGTTATCCTTCTCTTGCATAGATGTTATATGCGTATTATATCCCGTAGTCGTCTTTTACGACATCCATGGGCAAGAGAGGGAGTGGTGAATTGTATTCTTACTCCGTCACCACACAGACCTGAAGTTTAAAGAAATTTAAACATTATTATTACATATTGAATAACAAGAATATTGTATGTTGTGTAATAATAAATTATAGGATAACCTAAAAGAATTTTCCCCCTTTTACATTTCAAGTCTTTTATCGTTGAAGTCAACAACCACACCTCAATTGTTATAATATTGAGCTTGGCGCACATTTTTACATTTATGTTTTTAATGGGACCATCTTTATATAGCACTAGCAACCCGCCCTCGCTTCGCTTCGGTTTCAGTCGCTTTACCCGCGGCGTAGTTCCCGTTCCTGTGGGAATACCGGGATAAAATATGCCTATGTTACTCCCTGATATTATAGCTTTCCATTGGTGAAAGAATTTTTGAAATCGGTTCGGTGGTTTAAGCGTGAAAGCGTTACAAACAAACAAACAAACAAACAAACAAACATCCTTACTTTCGCATTTATAATATTAGTATGGATCTATAGAATAAAGTCGCCACTGCCGATTGTCTTCTTACATCTTTGAAATTACACAACAAATTTTAATGTGGTGCGGCAATAAATAGTGAATCAGACCCCGCGCTCCAACAAGTTATAGCTTTCCATTGGTGAAAGAATTTTTGAAACCGCCCAGCCGTTTTGAAGATTACCCGGAACAAACAAACAGACAGACAGACAGACAAAATTTTTTTAATCTGTATTTTAGGCATATGTGTCGTGAAAATAACCGTGTGAGCATGAAAAAAGCCTATTATTTTGACATTACAAACAGACACTCCAATTTTATTTATTGGTCTAGATCATCATCATCATTCAGTCTATCGCTGTCCACTACTGGACGTAAGCCTTCTTCATGTTTCGCCACAAAGTGTGGCCCTATGCCGCCTGCATTCATAGACCCCCAGCAACTTCTACGCTGTGTTATCCGATACGCGGTTGCCACTCAAGAACCTTTCTTCACTAGCGATTGGCGGTTCGTCGAGCGTTGTAAGCTGCCCATTGCCACTTCAGCGTGATTATTCTTATTCAGCGTGATTTCTTGCTATGTCCGTTACATCCGTTCTTCTATGGATTTCCACAATTCGCATTCTATCTCGCTGAGAATACCCGAGCATAGCCCGACCGATAGAAACTAAGCTATGTATCATATTATAGTATATTAAGGAAGTAATATCAGGTTGACCGAGCTTCGCTCGGAGTATTTTTGTAGCATTTATTTAGATATATATTAATAAAAAATAAAAAAATAAATAATGAAATTTATATAAAAAATTACAAAAGGAGAATAATAATAACACCGAGATTCGATCCGACGCCGTTTGTCGCCGATGTCAAAAATAAAATGAAACCTGACTACTTCGCCACTGGGCTATCATAACTTATGACATTGATGGCAAAATTTGAATTCATATTCTTTTAAAATTTAATGTCATTATATTATCTGCCAAAAACACTGACAAAACAACATTTTCTATACATAAAACCTAGCTAGATCGATTTTTTGGGCCCGAATCCTCTAGTATGCCAAGTTTCAACAAAATCGTTGGAGCCGTTTCCGAGATCCTCAATATATATATATATAAGTATATAAATATATATATATATATATATATATATATATATATATATATATATATATATATATATATATATATTTATATATATATATATATATATTTATATACAAGAATTGCTCGTTTAAAGATATAAGATATCATAGTATTCATATTATAGTAGCGAAATTCAGAATAATGAGTTACAGAATTATATATCTTAAAAAGATCTACCTAAAAGACCGCGATGGTATCTATCTCCTAATGAAAATAAAATCCACAGTAACCATTTATATCTTCTCCATATTACAAAAAAATACAGAGTTATTTACGAAACTATTTTAATCAATACAGTATTATTTTTTAATTAACTAAATTAGATGCGTTATTCATTAAATGTAGATCAAAGTTGTCTTTAAAGTGAATATCTTGGGCAGTATCAGAGATTTAAAATAAATAAGTGCCTGGGGTGTCTGTAACCAAAGTGAAGCAGTGTCACATCTGATTTATCCAATTAGTATATTGTTTTATTTTGTAAGTACTAGTAAAATGTTGTTGTTTAAAAATATATAACTTATAAAATAGTTTATATTTTACAGAGAAATTATCTGAGACCCAACAGTTGAGAGGTGGAGTGGCGTTTATTGATGAAATTCCACGAACTACTACGGGGAAGGTCGCTTTGAAAAAGCTAGATGAAATAGTATTAACCGCTAATAGAGAATAGTGAAAAACACTAAAATTTGCGTCTAAAAATAATTGTGACATCCTTACAAAATGATAAAAATTGCAGCATATAAAAAATTAATGTAATATTGAGAGTGAAAAATATTGTCAATCCTTATTATAACTAATAAATATCCTTAATATGTTTAATTTTCTCGTAATGATTTTCTAGCAATCGGCTCAGTAAATAAATGCTTACACATGTTTTCCTTATTTTAATCGCAATGTGAGTCGTAATTATTTTGTGTCATCAACTCCATTTCCCATTCCGTACATTGCATCTCGTATTTCTCACTATTAGTTTGCCATTCTTAAATATTAATCGTTCTTTCCGCATATTACAAGTCCTATCTCTCACACTCAGGCTCCTCTTTCGCAATCTTCTATTCAAGTTTCACTAGGGAGAAAATAAAATCTGTTACCATGTTTCATTTCTAACTAGGTACTAGAATGAGAGAAGGCTGGTGCTGCCGCCGCAGCCGGAACGATCGCCAGATTCTAATCCCACCACACATTCCCACCACTGTAACTCCTGTAAGTCAGGTTCCACAATGGTCTCTGTATAAGACACCTAGGTTTGACCCTCAGAAAGTCTCGGGAAACGCTTTTAATTGTATTGGGAACCGCAACAAATTTAATTAGAAAAGAAAAACAGGAGGAGTTGGAAAGATTCCACTTCCCTTCTATGCAAAACGTGAGACATGAAGCAAAGTTGGCTAATAAGCCGGTTGGTAACCTGAAACAGCTGCAATCAATGATACAACCTACAGCTGCCGGCCGTTGTCAGGGCGACGGTCGGTTACATCAAAAACTGGAATGCAGCCTCTGCTTTCTATCTCGCAGAAACGTAACGGAGCGATCAAAGAAAACAACATGCCTCATGTCACTCTAACCAAGGACGCGGGTGGTTTGACCAAAAAATTATAGAAAACCACACTCGGGCTTTGTTGCCGAGATGACCTCGAAAAAGCGGCCCTTACTTGCAAGATATCCTAAAGGTTTTACCTCCAGTAGTTAATCAGCTTCCTTATTAAGAGAGAAATATTTATTATCTAAAGAAGACGAAAGTTTTGGTATTTGAAAGGGAAGAAGTTATGACGGAATGCAAAATACGTATAGAAGAGAAAATATTACAACAAGTGCAAGAGTTTGTATATCTGGGATCTACATTTGTGAGAGATGGTAAATGTGAAAGTGATATTGAAAGAAGAGTGTGTAAGGGAAATATGGTGAATGGTGCGTTGCGCAGCCGTTATGGGCAGCCAAAGCTTGTCTAAGAAGGCTCGCCTAGCTGTGCATAGGGGAGTGTTTGTACCAACTCTAATGTATGGAAGTGAGAGCTGGGTATGGCAGAAGAAGCACGAAAGTAGAACAAATGCTGTGGAAATGAGAGCACTGAGGAGCATGATTGATGTGAAATTGAGTGATAGAATTAAAAACAGAATGATTAGGGAACGTTGTGGAATGAATGTAGATGTAGTGACAAGGATTGAGAAAGGTATGTTAAGTTGGTTCGGCCTTGTAGAGATAATGAATGAAAGGAGACTAACACGAAGAATTTATAAGGCGAATGTGAACGGAAGTGTTGGAAAGGGAAGATCGAGGCGCACGTTCCACAATCAAATCGGGGACGTTCTTAAGAAAGGCCAGGTTAGGAGTACCCTAAACCGAAGAACATGTATGAGGAGATTAATGAATGTGGAGGAGGCGAAAGTGGTATGTCAAGATCGTAGCTAGTGAAAGGAAGTGGTCGCTGCCTACCCCTATGGGCCAGAGGCGTGATTATATGTATGTATATTATTTTTACTCCTTAGTTTCTCATATGTTTAATATAAAGAGATTACTGTAACATTACTTTTTTAATTAATAAAGATTATTATTTATCTCTGAGGCCCTGATTATCAGTCACCTGGAAGTTATGTTATTTTTTTATAGCAAACATTTTGCACTACATTATTTGTTTAAAATATACCCATCTTACTTCTACTTCACTCACTCTCGATTAACTCAACGAAACTGAATTTCAGTTTAGCGTAAAAAGAATAATATGCTCTGTTTAGAACACAAGCATAAAAAACTACTTTAATAAACGTCTTTAAAAAATTAACTACTTATCCAATGAAGTTGTCCAAGTATCAACACATTATGCTGTATCGAGGGCTCTGTATTAAGCCTAAGAATGCAAAAAAATCGATTTTTTCAAACATCGATGTATCGTTCATAAACATCGATGTTTATGAACGATACATCGTTGTTAAGAACGATGTTTTAAGAACGATGTTTCATCATACTCTCATCAAAATTTGTCCGGAGGATTTTATTTATTTGTCGTAACATCCGGCTATTGTTAAAATAGCCGACAAATGTCCTAAAAAAAAAAGCTCATCAAAATTTGCCCGGAGGATTTTATTACTTAGTAACATTGATGTTCGATGTTTCCTAACATCGATATATCGATCTCGAACATCGATGTATCGTTCATACACATCGATACTTTTAACATCGATGTTTTGTATGAGCGATGTTGCAAAACAGGCCACAAATTTCCTAAAAAAAGGTCATCAAAATTTGTCCAGAGGATTTTTAGTAACATTGATGTTCGATGTTTTCCAAAAATCGATATATCGTTCATGAACATCGATGTACCTTTCATGAGCGATGATGCAAAACAGCCCACAAAGTACCTAAAAAAAAAGCTCATCAAAATTTATCCGGAGGATTTTATTACTTAGTAACATTGATGTTCGATGTTTTCCTAACATCGATATATCGTTCATGAACATCAATGTATCGTTCATAAACATCGATATTTTTAACATCGATGTTTCACTTTTGAAAACATCGATATTCTAACATCGATGTTTTTATGAGTGATGTTGCATCCCTAATTAAGCCCCCCGCAATACCGGAATTTATTTCTGACAGCATTCACTCGGTCTTTGAAAAGTGAACAAAAATAAAAAGCTTAAAGAAACAAAAATTAAAAGTCAAAACTATCCTATTCATTGGCAATTACCTTAAACGAGTTTAACATACAGAAGATTATCATTATTTATAAGCATAAATTAAATAATTATGTATGTAAAAAAAAAAAGAGTTAGTACATCCTTCTTATAAGTGTCACGTACATTGTGCGAGAGTGACGCGTCTGAAATATCTTAGAGATAACGCCCATAGGTACCAGAACAAATAGTACCCAAAAAAATGAAACCATTTGATTATAATCATGAAAAATATCACTTGGGACACTTTGTGATGGATCATTTACGGAGCAGACCTGATGCTATCTGCCAAGTAAGTATATCATACAGTCTAGATTTTGTACCTAATGTTATCCATGGAGTCTATTTTTTTGGCAGAAAGGTTCGGCATTTTTTGATAAGTGCCCTTGCTATATCGCATCCAAATCATTCTGAAGTACCTAAAAACATAGTGGGCCAACCTACTCTGTCGTATTTACTTGCAACTGGACTTGATCTCTTGGCGTTGGTGTTCCATCCGCCGTCTATTATTTCAGTTATCCCATCGATTTCTCGGCGACAAAGCGCTAGAATATAGCCTTTTCACTCGTGACATCCCCATAGGCGGCGAGCATATTCCCGGTGCGGAGCTTCCACGCCGGGCCATCCACGGGCGTGACTGGGCAGTATGCTTCAGGCACACTCGTACCTGAAGCATACCGCCAGGCCAGATCATGGTGGATATTTTTGGTCTAGCTTCGCCGCTTCCTTTTGTGAGACATCTACCTTAACACTTTAGCTGCGGCACAATATTATTCTAACTGTCCGTTGGTGCGTTGACAGATACCTTTGACCTATAGCAAGACAATTTATTGGTGCGTTATGGGGTCGAAAATATCTGTTTGGCATTCTAATTTTAAATGTAATTTATCTATGTAATTAAAATTATTTTATTTATCGGTTACAATTTAATTTCCTAATCATAATTAATCGAAATATATGAAGTTACGATAGTAAGTGAATTGGACCAGTAACTTTTTAGTATTTGGGAGTTGTTTTTTTTTTTTCGGATATTTTCGACCCGATATCAGCACCAATTTGTAAATATATTGACGGACTTAAAGTGATCTGCCTGAAGGATATTAAAAAAATCGATATTGAAACAGTTTTATTTTAATACATAATTCAAGATATAATATTATAAAAAATAAATAAAATTAAGTGTCTGTTTGTAATGTCAAAGTACTGGGCTTTATGCCTAAAATACAGTTAAAAATTTTTTGTCTCCCTGTTTGAGGTAATCTTCAAAACGGTTGGACTGATTTTATAACATTTTACTACCAGGTCTAACTAAGGAGTAACTTATGCTATATTTTAACCCGATATTCTCACGGGTACGGGTACTATGCGAGTATGGCGACTGAAACCGAAGCGAAGCGAGGGCGGGTTGCTAGTATTTTAAATAAAATATTTCAAATATTCAAAATAACAAGAAAAATTACTGATATCTTATGATACGCTATGTAATAGTTTCAATTATCTTAATCATTATAACAATCACAACACGTTGTTTTTATGCAACCCTCACATTTCGTTTTTACCTTCTTCTCTCTTTTTGATCTATCTACCCATTTTGGTCTATTTCAGAATATTCGGGTGTTTCTTTTTTATCTTCCATTTTTGTATTACTACTTTCATGACTAAACATTAAGAATGTTTTAGATGTCTTCATTTCGTATTATATTAATTAAAAACGGTTTAAATCGAAACCACCCACGACCACTTCACTATTTATTTTAATGAAAAACTCAGTGCATCTACCAGGTCATCGGGCCTCGGGTCTTAAAAATCAAATAAACGCACTAGACTATAATATTTGGGGGCGACGTGACCGGGGAATAGTCCATCACCCGCCGAGAGGCCGACCGCATGAGGAAAGACCGACGTCCTCCCCGAGGGGGGGACGTCGGTCGATGGGAGGGTACCCCAATAGGGGGTATTCCGTCGGGCCGACCACTGATGGCAAGTAACCCTGCTCCGGTGGTCGGCCCAACGACGAAGGCGACGTGGTTTTCGGGTGGGTTGCGGGAGTTGCGTGCTTAAGCCCCTCTGTCGTCCCGGACGGAGTGGTGCGGAGGCGCGCCGACCGCAACCCACCCACAAAAAAAAAAAGACTATAATATTTCACTTATAGTGCGTGTCAGGTAGAAAGGATCGGATAATTATTTATGTATTTTTTGTATAATAATAGGCATGATGACTAATTTTGAAAAACGGTTTTATAATATTCTTAAATAACCACTATTACCATAAAACATATTATTTTTGCAATAAGTACGGTTTCTTTAGATATAAATGCTATTTTAATTAAATGCATTTAAATTAGCGCCAAAACGGTGCCTAGTGTCATGGCGTCCGCTTGTGACGTCACGTCTATTTACTTGAGATGTAAATGTAAGGGAATTAAAGCAAAAAATCCGATATATTTTATTTAGACTTTAATTTGAAAGTCTATAAGTGGTGTGCGGTTCCTCAATGTATTAATACATCAATAAAACTCATAACAAACTGTTTGTTTATGTGCCACACAATAAAACAGTAAGATATAGGTAAGGCTTAATCTTGCACGACGAAATTCAAAGTCATAAATTTAAATAAATAAATAGGAGACTATTTGTTTCTGTGAAGATCATTTTGACGTAAGTAATTACTTTATATCGTATATTTTATTTGGTGTGTGATTTTATATAACTGCAGTTTAATACCAAGTTTACAAAAGCATTATTTAAATAACATATTTTTAAATAGATTTTAAATTATTGGTGTTAGAAGATTATTAATCAATAT
Source organism: Lymantria dispar (assembly GCA_032191425.1). Classification (NCBI taxonomy): domain Eukaryota; kingdom Metazoa; phylum Arthropoda; class Insecta; order Lepidoptera; family Erebidae; genus Lymantria; species Lymantria dispar. The sequence continues at coordinate 7,242,120 of CM063460.1, read as the reverse complement.
TTTATTTACATCGTAGTTTTGACATTTCTAAATTCTGCTGAACAGAAGAAGTATTTGTTTGATGCTAGGTACTCTCCCAGCATTAACAAATCAACTCTAGGCAAATTAGAGCTATTTGCCTTGGTGAATCCTTCTTCCATGACTTACATTTTTAGTAAGAACACAAAAGTAAGCAAGATATCGATAAAAATCACGAAATACTCTTTAAATGCAAGTTAAAACAATTAATAAGTGTAACGATCGTAGGGTTTCGTACAGAATTTGAGAAGTCGTATTAAAATCAAATTCAAAATTATTTATTATTTACCTGGCGAGGGCAGTTACATATTATCAATTTTTGCATTTTAACTTAATTCAATAAAACACCACTGAATCGGAATATACGGAGCATATTAAAAAGATTCGGTTAGAAACTCCTGTGGTTTGTTTATTATTTTGATACTAACTTATTTATATACAATTGATACAATTGTGATGCCCTTCGAACCAAATATCCTATCATTCCTCGTGACCATGTACAGATATTTTAAATTTGGAATGGATTTTAAGAAGCGAGGACAAAAAACCCATTTAGAAATGGATTATTGTTTATCCGAGGTAACAAAGCATACTTCACAAGAGTGATGCTAGATTTTGATGTTTAGTGTTGTTACGTGTAAAATTTTGTTTTATTCTTTTTGATATTAATATCTCTTTTATTTTATAATTATTTATATTCCTCATTCATGATCTTGAGAATATCAACAATAATTCATCATCATCGTTATCACCTTAATGTTAACCCAATTACTTGGGATGGTCGAGGCAATATGTACTCTGCTTCCATTATATATATTGCAAAAGGTTCTGGTAATACCTTATGACTGATTACCTATCTGAATTGTATTCTGACGACGTCATCACCACATGGAATTATTTAAATAAGACGACGCAATTAAATCACAAGCTTAGAACTTAACTGTTCCTCAATAGTAATGATTCTTGAGTACAGATAGATGCAGAAACAGGCAAAAGTGAGACAAATGCATTAGTATTACATCGATCGGTGCAGTTCGCACGTTGTCTACGCCGCTTTGGATTTCAACCTGGAGATATTATGGCACTGGCAGGTCATCATAATCTCGACGCATCGTCGAGATTATCATAATATCGCTCATTATGCAGCTCTCTTCAATGGCATGCCTGTTACTGCTGTAGATCCTATATCTACATATGGTAAGTTTATGTTTCAATCTATTTCGCGGTATGCAGTATATGTTATTTGTTTTTTAATTTGTTTATTGGTATGAATATGTGTAATCAATTTGTTGGAAAACCAAATAAATTAATTAAAAGAAATCTACGATTGCGACTTACAGTATATCTTTTTATACTTAACTAGCAGCCCGCCCTTCGCTTCGGTTTTAGACACCTTACCCGCCTAGTTCCCTTAGAAGGTAAAATTGACAAATGCTCTTTATTCAGTTTTACTGAAGAGTATTTTCCGTGTGATGACGGAATAAGAATACAATTCACCACCCCCTCTCCTACCCGTGGCTGTCATAGGAGATGACTTAGAGATTATTATAATATGCATACAACATCTATGCAAGAAAAGAAAAGCTCGAAAATAAAACCTATGGCAACACGTTTAACCAGCGTGGTATAGTAGGTTATTTTCCCTCTCATAATGGAGGAGGCTCGAGCCCAACAGTAGGATGTATAAGGGTTGAAATGATGAACGAAGAGTCCTCCTCATACAAACTTTGCTACTGCGGTTCACCTCTTAGGTGTTGAATTCCAAAATATCCTTTCTTAATGCGTCACTACGTCACAAAATAAAATTACGGTCAAAATTGCATGTTTATAGCTTCAGTAGTTTCAGCTCGGCGTTAATGTCGACCAACTTCTTCATACCTATTTACCCCTACCCTTCGAGGGTGCAAATTAAGAAATGCTGAAAATCGTGTTTATTTATTTTTATTAGAATAGAATAGAATAGGATTTATTGTCACATAATAACTAATAATTAAAATACATGTTTTTAATTTATTTTGACAATAGGGGAATGCTCAGCATTGTGCTGCATAGAAATTAGGCAGGGCTGATTTTCAGAAAACCCCTTTCCTCAAATATATAAGAAAGAAAAATAACAAAAAAAGAGAAAAGAAAAAAAAGAAAAAGGAATAAAATAACTTACAATAAGAATGATAACAATATATATAACATTAATGAATTGAATTATGAAGGATGTGCTTCTGTATGATGAGTTCGCTTTTTCATTTTTGTGTGTATGAGTGTTGAGTGTTAAATAGTATTTGTGGAGAATTTGATGAAAATCGATAAGGATTTTTTTCTCCCCTTACAAACTTTGCTGCTGGGGTAAACCCCACCCCTTAGGGGTTGATTTCCAGAAAATACTTCCTAGTGGGTCCCTACGTCACAAAATGAAATAATGTTTCAAATTGCATGTTGCCAGCTTTAGTAGTTTTAGCTCGACGTTGATAAATCAGAAAAACAAATTTTATATTAATACATATTTACCCTCCCGCCCTCACCTTACCTCACCCTTAGAGGGTGAAAATTAAAAAATGCTGAAATACGTGTTTATTTATTTTTACTAAAGAGTATTTTTGGAGAATTTGAAGAAAATCGATGTAGATTTTTTTCTCCGTATACAAATTTTGTTACTGCCGTTTACGCCCTAGGGGTTGAATTTCAAAAAATCCTGTTTTAGTGGGTTTCTACTTCACGCAAAGCAACTAATGTCAAAAGTTCATGTTTCTGGCTTCAATAGTTTCGGCTCTGTGATAACTCAGTAAACTGACATCTTTCTATCTATTTTACACCCTTAGAGGATGAAAATGAATAAACGCTGAAACACGTGTTTAATTATTTTTATTAAAGAGTATTTGTGCTTAATTTGAAGACAGTGGCTAAAGATTTTTTTCTTTCCATACAGACTTTACCGTCGCATTTCACCCCCTTAGGGGTGGAATTTCAAGGAATTTTTTCTTAATGGGTGCCTACGTCACGAAATAAAACTATGGTCCAAATTTAATTTTTCTAGCTTCAGTAGCTTCGGCTCATCCTGTTCCTTTATTTATAAATTATCGTTAACGCCCCCGCAACACCCCTTGCAGGTTGAATTTCGTAAAAACCGTTCTTATCTGACCTATACTCAATAAAAGGAATATTTCTGCCAAATTTCAAGTCTGCACGCCTTATGGTTCCAGAGATATGGTGATGAGTCAATATATCGCTCGCAAAACCCGCCTCTCCTATATGGGTGATTCTTAGATAACTGTGATTTTTACAATTCAAAATTTTTAAAAATTAAAAATGCTTTAAAAATTTTTTTCTGGGTACTAAGGGTCTCTGATTATGCTCAGAATTAAGCCTCTAACGTAGTTCTACTACAACTTTAACGGGCAAGAAATTAGAACGAAAATTCGAAATTCTAACGCCACGGTACTGACATCTAAATGAAATATTCAAAGTACTTGCCTAAATCTGTCAAAAATCTTAAACTAATAAAACAAATGATAAATTATAAGACTTTAATAATTATTCAGAGATATTTTTGGTATTTTCTTTCTTTATTTTAACAATCTTGGCAATTTATTTCTATTAGAATTATTAATTGTAGCCAGCTTATTTTGACCTAAATTTTGAAGCCCGGGTGTATTTTTCAATCTTGTCCGGAGTACTGGGGCCATTTTTCATAATACTAGAACATTTTTAAATGATAATAAATTAAAATATTAAGAAAATATGAATTTATATCTAGTTTATTATTTTTACCATGGTACTGACATCCACGGTACTGACATTTAAATGTTTAATTAACCTAAACTAATTACTTACACATAACTGAAATAATTTTCCAAATAATTTCGATTTCACACGAGAAATTAAATAAATATTTAGTATAATTAACCCAAACATTGTATTAATATGCGTAAACTTCAATACCATGGTACTGACATGTAATTTTATGACTTACCTTTTTAAAAATAAAACAAATTATTTCTGTCATAATATTGGGACTAAAAAATAAATACACAGCTGTGAATAGTACACAAATAGTGCTTCTTTAAAATGCCACCAGAGCGAGCGAACGAAACTTAATAAAAGATGGCGATTAGGCGGCAAATATTTTTATTTAAAAATTGAATAAAATTCCAGGACATAAATCAATAACTATTATTCCTTTCTACCAATCAATATTGGGGTATGATTGCAGTATAATTTGATGAAATATACAATAGATTTTAGTTAGAAAAGCTCAAGCTTAGATTATAAGATGAGGTTTTATAGAAATTTATACATTTAGTTTGAAAAACGAAAATCAGACATGCCACGGTACTGACATTTTGGGTATATTTCTGTAAGTTATTCATAGTCCATGAATACCTATGCTTCAATATACAATGTCAGAGGTAAAATACTATTAAATTTATTATATTTATAGTTTTTTGATCGAAAAAATCATGTTGAATAATAATTATAGTACTAGACACGAAAAATCACAGCTATCTGAGGATCACCCATATATATATATATATATATATATATATATATATATTATGTACTCGTGTGGTGGCAGATGAATCAATCCACCAAATCTTAACGTATCCGTAGGTATCATTAAAGAAGACTAAAGAATAAAAGGATATAATATGCATGCAACATCCGTGCAAGAGAAAAATTCTTGAAATAAAATCTTACGAACCCGTCTGACCAGCTTGGCATAGCAGTTCAATTTACGTTCTATTGAAGAGGAAGCTCGACCCTCGTAGTGGCAATTATATGGGCTAAGTTGAGGTGAAATGATATACTTTATTCCTTCATCCATTCATCCATCTATCAGCCTACAGACGTCCACCGCTGGACATAGTCCTCCCCACGAGAATGCCACTCAGAACACTCCTGCGTCACTTGTCAATCACCGTCACTCCTAATCTAGTGGGGGGTCATCCTACGCTGCATCGTCCGATTCGTGGTCGCCACTCAAGAACCTTTCTTCCTCAACTATTGTTGGTTCGACGAGCGATGTTGTCCGCCCATTGTCATTTCAACGTACTAATTTTGCGGCCTATGTCTGTTACACCCGTTCTTCTACAAATTGCCGTATTCCAGCTTTATATTTCATTCTTCATATGTCTGCAATGATGATGTTTTAGAATGTAAGGTTTTATTGTCGTAACTGGGCGATGCCGCCCCAGCTGACGTCGCAGTTAGCTGAAACGAAGATTATTCTATGACGCGCAGAGAGGCTCTAACCGCGCAAGGTTGACATTCTGATGACAAACAAACGGCATAAGATGAAGGGACCACCGTACACTTGGACTTTATTTTGGTGGTCCACCCAAATGTCAATATAGCGGTACAGTTTAACAAGTTACACGTCGTTTATTCCGTCGCTTCAGACTGTCTGGACACGTGACTAAATCATAGGTGTTCGAAATCAGTTTTTTTTATTTTCATCGATATAATTTACGTATACTATATTTACTATATCAACTACTAGAAACCCGCCCTCGTTTTGCTTCGGTTTCAGTCGCCTAACCTGCGTAGTTACCGTTCCCATGGGAATACCGGGATAAAATATAGCCCATGTCACTCCCTGATATTATAGATTTCCATTAGTGAAAGAATTTTTGAAGTCGGTTCCGTTGTTTGAGCGTGAAAGCGTAACAAATAAACAATCTTATTTTTGCATTTATAATATTAGTAAGGATGTTTTTAAAATAAATCTAAATATTATCTTTCATTCTTCTTCTTCTCAGTCTGTATGTATTTTCTTTTTGGGCTATAGGCTTCCTGATGTAGGCAATTAGTCTACTTTATTCCATTGCCCCGATGGGTAGGTATATAATAATATTTTGAGATTTTCTTCCCTCCTGACATTAACAGCTTATCTGCTTAAGTTTTTACCTAAAAAATTTTGCGACAACTAGGTACTATTGTGAAAAAATTTTCAACAATCTTACGGTGTCATCACAGGGAATAATTGTATCGCTCTTTGTTCTAGAGTTTTCTTTTTTAGTGTCATGGCATCGACACAATTAATTTAAATTCCAATAAACTGTTAAAGAAATTCAAACATTATTCGTATTGTAGGTTCTTGTAAGCATTTTATCAAATAAAGTTGGTACATTTGTTATCTATAAATACAATAACCTTGAAAGACTTGGCAATTGTCTGCCTGTGTAGCTTCATCGCAAATTGTAATTTAAAAAGAATAATAAAAGAAAAATATGTTAAAAAAAAATATATATATATATATATATATATATATATCGTTAGAGGCAGGCAGTGATGGGCAACATGCAATCAGAATAGAAATTACAGATTATGAATACATTTTGTAATCTTCAGTCAGATTAACTTAAGTAATCAAAAAAGTAATCATACGAATAATTAATGATTTTATTAATTTTTGATAATAATCTGGATTACATTTTTTTTATTATTATTAAAATAATAATGGAGGAGTTTTAAGGAAATGATGAATGAAGAGAATGAACAAGTATAGCGCGTGTTGCGAATATTGAAGGGTTTAGTTACCATAGCTAAATGTAGTTCTAATCAGTTGTGGCAAGAGCAGTTGGGTAACATACAGTTAGGTCCGAATAGTACGTTAGTTACGTATTACGTACGTTAATAGTACGCTTTCTAGAGTGACAGATTTTACCCCAAAATAATTGATGTTTGGCAGTCAAGGGAGTTCGGTAAAAATAAAATACCTTGAATTCCGATGATCCAACTAGACTAGATTAGTGTTGCCCAAAAAAGTCTTGGTCTTGCGGTCTTGGTCTTGGTCTTGCGAGAAATGCGAGACCGAGACCAAGACCAAGACCGCTTAATTTTTGCAAGACCAAGACCAAGACTGGCCCTGCAAGACTTGAGCAAGACCAAGACTGGGCCTGCAAGAGTCTCGCGGTCTTGCATTTAATTCAAATCACCATTTCAGCTTATATACGGTTGAGCTCGTGTCTTCTACATAACAGGAGGAGAATCGGCCGTGGCCGGAGGGGAATCGCCACGGTGATCGGCCGTGTTGTTACAGGTCATACATGTCAAGTTTTCCTTCTCTTGCACCGATGTTATATATTAGCCCTTAGTCAAGGGTTCGCAGTCACGGGTAAAATAGGGGGTGATGAATTATATTCTTACTCCGTCACTACACGGCAAGTCAAATCAGTCTTGAGATATCCATCTATTGGCCAATCGATTCCCAATGTTGGTGTTGGCTTTTCAGAATTACTCTTCGGAAAGGCTTAAGGACAAAAATACCGTAATCACGAGAGTGCTCTTGCCCATTATACATATTTATATATCCGTTTATTCATTAGCCCAACGACGTTCACTGTTGGACATAGAAATATGCCTACAATTAATCTATATAAATGTCCATGTAGGGACAGAGTACGATCACCATCAGGCAGTACATGAAGCGTTGCTCCCAGCGCTATTTTGCTTCTGCCACGACTCACCCCAATCCACTAGTGATTGGGGCGGTAAACTACGTCCCCTCAAAAATATCCGCGGTCCGACGTCCTCGTCATCTTCTTGAAGAAGAAGATGACGCTATTATGATCGCCCAAGAAAGGACCTACACAGCTCGCGCAGCGATAACAGATAAAACTCCGCGGTATCGGCCTCGCCGTCGAGGTCGAAAGCCGCGCCGCGTAAAAGTCATTACCCTAAACTTGGCCACGCCCACTTTGCTCTCAGCGACGGCCCCGAGCTGAGGTCCGTTCCCCACAGGGGGGAGCCCTCGGGCGATGTTCGCTTAACTTACTTACCGGGTTGAGAGCCATCAGCGCTCACCCATTGACCGCGTTAAGCTGTCAAGGTCATCTGCGACCAACAGCTACACACACACACAAAAAAAAAGGCAGAGTACGAATATAATTCACCACTCTCTTACCCGTGGATGTCGTATCAAATCGGATCGGGCAATGGTGTTAGGAACCCATGAAAAAAAATTGAAATAAAAATATCGATTCGTTAATGAATTGAGAGACATGTAAGTTCTCAATTTTGTCATCGTTTTTTCGTGTAAATTGATTAAAATGTATAAAGGAATGATACTTAATCTACAACATATTCGTATTTTGTTAAATGTTCATTAAAATTTGAATAAATCAATGATTACGTTTGCATAAGCAAGACAAACTTCGCTTTAACATAAATCAGCTGATCGGCCGATGACCGTTGATGAGTCGCCTTTGTACCTACGTAACCATTGAAAGGTTCGCGCAACTTACATATATCCTGTCTGTACATACCTACATAATGCATAAAATTTAATGCCTAAACTCTTAGACACACATTTTTGTAATCACTATAACTTTTACGTTATATTGTTTTTTTAATATAATAATATACATTTTAATTATGATCTATGACTGTTGAACTACAACATACATGAACAGTTGTCCCATAACCTGATACACCCTGTGTATATATGTGCAAGAGAAGTGAAACTAGAAAGAAAACCCTGTACCAACATGTCTGGCCAGCGTGGTATAGTAGATCAATTTTCCGCTTACTGGAAGGAAGCTTAAGCCCAGCATTGGCACTTTTATGAGCTGTGACGATGACGACGAATATCATACATTTTACAAGTATTAAAACCATAAAATTTTAAATCAGTTTTATATGTTCTTGAATAAATAGTATATTAAGAGCTACATGGATCCAGCGGCCAAAGTATTTATATAGGCAATAGAGCAACAGGTTTTTTCAAGTATCCAGAGTATCAGTAACGAAACTGGAAATACAATAGATACATACCACTTAACTTGAAGGGGAATATAAACAATCGCATTAATTGTAAAATATCGCATTGATTATAAAATGACATAAAATTTATTGTATCAACTGCCTCGTGTGGTGACGCCTTAAGAAAATAGGGTCGAAAGTCCTGTCCTAAGAGTAGTAACGCTGTCTAATGGAACACCAGGGGAATAGAAGAGTAATTTTCTCCAGTGGTAAGTATTGTATTCAATAGTGAACTATAGGCTAGCAGATGGATAGATAGGATAGGATATTTGATTAATTTAGTTGGATTTTTCATTGCCATGATAAATTACTGTTACGTTATTCTAACTGCAAAACTTTGCGAGACTCTTGCTGCAATACCAAGACTCGGGTGTGCAAGATCAAGACCAAGACCTAGACTCGGGTGCGCAAGACCAAGATCAAGACGAGACCAGGTGTGATGTTGCAAGACCAAGACCAAGACCGGTCCAAGTCTCGTCTTGGTCTTGCATTTGGGCAACACTAGACTAGATCTGGAAGCAGAGCGTTCTATTGCTTCTGATGATATAAAAAAAATCAGCGCAGTCGAATGCTCTACGTTTCAGCCGTGTAAAAACGAGAACTACCTCATGGTCCATTACGTTTGTTAGAATTTTCTGAGAATTTTAACACTGAAGAAGGCGTGACGGCGAGCTAAGACAATGATCTTGTTCATGAAACCAGTCATATACAGTCTACTAAACCTAGTTTAAGTAGCGATACTATGTCTGTTGATGGTGATAGTAATTTTGTTAACTTAAGCAGCTCTCATACGAATTCTGAAGACAGTTCACACCTGGCTGGGGAGCTGCAGCATGTCCAGCAGGTGCTACGTGCAAACAAGCTGCCAGTTCCTCGCCCCCGTCGCAGAGACCGAGTGAAACCACCCACAGTTGAGCGCCTTCCTGCAATACTACCTTATGTCAAAGGAGTCACTGACAAGATTGGCTACATCCTGAAACGCTCTTCCATTAAAACTTATTTTAAGCCACCGAAGAGGATTAGCCAATTCTTACCAGCTGTCAAGTGCCAGATCTCTTTACAAGATGCAGGAGTATATAAACTTGACTGTGACTGTGGTCTCTCTTACATTGGACAAACAAAGAGATCCATAAGAACTCGGATCAAAGAACACATAGCCGATGTGAAGCACCGCCGTGGCACTAGGTCTGCAGTCTGTGAACATAATCAAGACCGCTCCCACCATAACATCAGGTTTAATAAACCACAAATCCTCGCAAAAGAGCACCGATACCTACCTAGAATAGTACGCGAAGCTATTGAGATTAAAAAACACAAAAATTTCAATAGAGAGGATGGCTGAGTGTTACCATCAAGCTGGGATCCTGTTATAAACATTATTAAAAACAAATCCAAAAAGACCACCACAAGACTGCAAGACACCGTGAGCTCATATTGTATAGATTTGACCCACAATAATAATAACTAAAGATAATTTTATAAATTAAAACCTTTTAGTAACATAAAGTAAGCCGCCTTCAAAATTAACTTTAATTTAGCATCATGTTACCTGAGTTTTCTTGCCGGATCTTTCTCAGTGTGACCGTGTTCCGATCCGGTGGTAGTATACTAGATTATTAGTTAGTTTTTAAATATAATTACTATTAATTTTAATGTTTAATTATTACTAACCATAAACAATATAATTTTTTCATATAGAATCATTTTCTTCTTACACTGGCAATAAATTTTGTATCAAAATGTGGGTCAATATTTAATAACTAATTTCTGTATCGGGTAGATAATTATAAATTTTCTGCAGTAACGATGACTTGTTGGACGTGAGACATCTTAGTCCACCCGTGACCATGAACGCTGTAAAGTGTTCGAAACGTCGTGTAATCAAAAATCAAATACAAACGCGATAAAATCCGTAAAGTAGTTTTATTTAAAATGCATATCTTGGCGTTGAAATATGATGGTGTGATTTATAAAGCAGTGCATGTTGTTTTAATATTATATTTAAAACAAATAGTTGACGCACTGTTAGGACTTCACAATACTCATATAGGTCTTTTGTAGGATACCGGAATGGCTTAAATGTGGATACTTTTAACACAGCTTTTTGTGCACGTTCAAGTTCGATCATTTTTGATTTACATGCCCCATGATAAAATACAGTATCCTAGTAAAGATTGACACAGCGCATAATAAACCATCTTCAGGATTATTGGTTCGGCAATGTGCCGGCGATTTTTGAATATGAAGATGATTTTGCGAATTCTAGCAGTTAGTAATTCGATATGCTACACAAAGCTCATTCTTTAATCGATAATTACGCCTAAGTACTTAATGGTAGTAGAATGTTCTAATTTAGGACAAGTACAAGGAAGAACACTGCTGATAGCGTGTCTATGTGCAGTAATGTAATGTTGTTTTAGATGCAATTCTTTAACTTTTTTAATGCTAAATGTAAGATATTTAGTTTTGTCAACATTAAGTGACAAAGTGTTATGGCCTAACCACTCAGTTACTCTATCAAATCCGCTTTGTGCAAATTTATAAACATGTTTCCATGTAGAGCCTGCAAAAATTAATACAGTGTCATCTGCGTATGCCAGCAACTTGCCATTGGTAAGGTCTAGTTTACACGTGTCGTTTACATACACTAGAAAAAGCGTGGGACCGAGAATACTTCCCTGTGGTACGCCATATTCGACAGGAAGATCCTTACTAACGCAATTACCAACTTGAACGCACTGTGTTCGGTTTGACAGATAGCTTTTAAACAATTTCAACTGTTGATCCCTGACTCCAATACGCTCTAATTTAAGTATCAGTTTGGGAATGGAGACCGTGTCAAATGCTTTAGCCAAGTCCAGGAAGACTGCAATGCTTTTCTTACCTTTGTCCAAGGCTTGAACAACATAGTCAGTGAGTTCATGTACAGCGTCATTAGTAGATTTCTTATTTCTAAATCCAAATTGATTTTGAGAAATTAAGTCATTATCTTATAGGTATCTTTTTAATCGATTGTTCATCATTTTTCTAATACCTTGGACAAAGATGGCAAGATAGAGATCGGTCTATAATTATTGACACGGTCTGCATCCCCACTTTTATAAATAGGATAAATAAGTGCCTTTTTCAATAAATCCGGAAAGATTCCTGTTTTTATACACAAGTTGAATATAAATGTTAGTGGCCTTATAAAATAATTCCTATATTGTTTAATTATATTAGAAGACACGCCATCAAATCCAGTATAGCACAATCACTGCGCAGTTCTAATATTAATTGCTCTACTTCTAGCTCGTCAGTGTCCAAAAATACAAGTGAATTAGGCAATGTATCCATCAATATATTGGCAGAAGTATTACTGGGATAATTTATTGTAACTTCATGGGCAATATTTTTGCTAGTAGTTACGAATAACTTGTTAACTTCGTTAACAGATTCAATATCGGTTCTTTTGATTTTTAATAATGGACTAGCAGAAATATTCTTTTTCGTGGTATGTGTTACGTTTCTAATTACTTGCCACATCTTTTTTGGATTTGAAGTAGCCTTGTCCAACTCATCTCTCTCGTACTGCCTTTTAAGTTTTTTAATAATATTATTGCAATAATTACGATATCTTTTGTATATGATATTAATGTCATTGTTGGGTGTCCTTTTCGTTTTTAAATACATATTGTCTCGATTACGCATACATCTTAATAGCCCCGGTGTGATCCAATTCTTAAGCGATGTGGCAAGGTGTAAGATATGGTGCTAACTTGAATGGCCCGAGAAATTATGTTAATGAAAAAATTAAGTGCAGTATTTCGATTGGTACATTGGTAAATGTCTTTAAAGTCGGCATTTTGCAATTGTGTGTTAAGTGTGAAGTAGTCAATTTTATTTTTATTTTTATGTGTGCTATCAATTTTAAATTTATCTAAAGTCAGTAGAACCGCATTATGGTCTGTAACGGTAGAATCTACAACTATCGTCGTAGCTTTATATAATGTTTTAAGTAATACATGATCTAGAGATGTTTTATCATGAGTAACTAAGTTATGCCTGGCAACAGACCGTGACTAGCATTAAGATTCAAATACTCTAATGTTCTACTATCCATGTTGCCATCTGAAATATCTATATTCAAATCACCAATAATTATTAAATTACTATAGCTTGAATTTTTAGTGAGAACATGATGTAATGAAGAAAGAAAGTTTGTTATATCCTTGAATGATGGAGATCTATATATTGCAATAATACAAATGGCTTTTCCTATTATTATTTGAATGCAATTGGCACCTGCAATATTAATTTCAGATACGGAAACATCAGTAATATTGTTTTTAATATACACCACCACTCCGTCATTTTTGTTAATTCTTTTAGTAGTTGCAAAAGAGTCATATTCTTCTAGAATAGGAATGATGGGGTTACACGACAAACAGCACTCCGTAAGTAAAATAATATCTAGCGAAATAGACATTCGAGTCATTAATACTTCAAAATTATGAATGTTGGCCGATATACTTCGAATATTTTGCGTTAGTATTTTTAGAAAATTAAGGGTAATTATTTTTTTACAGTTTTCTGGCTCTGCTCTATAAGAATCTGAAACTTCAATCTCGTCTATATTATTAGAATGATTATGAATTAAATTATCGAATTTTGAATATTATTGTGCTTGTCCAATATTCTTATACTGTAACTATCAGCGTAAACAGCAACTCTGCTACAAATATCGCCATAAAATGCATATAACAACTAAAATATACAAAAATATAATAATAAAAAATATAAAAGTTCATTAAATATAAAATTAATATTGTGTGATTTTGGTGAGTATGTACTGTGAGGAGGCGTGCATGATATGTAGATTATTGTGTGTGTAAGATACAGATTTTTATGTAGGTTATGTAGGTTTACAATTTGAGAGAGACTTACATAGAATGTTAATATTAAGACTTATGTGACATACAAAATTTGAATTACAAATATTGGATTAAACAATAACAAGAAATTTAGTCACTTTTTTGATCAAAGTTTAATGAGCTCTGCTTCAGTTTCAATACGGATTGCAAAGAGTCGCGCCATATAATAAAGTTTTTGAGCCTTGGTCGTCAACGCCTCTGATACGAATACAGGTTTAGCCTGACTTGGAATCCGTAGATGTTCTGTGTTCAATTTGTCGCTATTGGTCGTGTTTTTATTAAACTTTTTTTATTTTATTTATTTATTTAAGACAATACCCTGCGCTAAGGAAATAATCCTTGTATTGCGGGGGACTTTACAAACATATAATTAACGGACACAAATTACTTAACAAACTAACTGCTTACTAACTGCTTAATACCCTGTAATATGTTGATTTTTTTTTATGACGCTGTTCAATTCCACTACAATGGGCCTGGTGCTTCCTTTATTGGTATTTACTCTATAAACGTCTTTTATATCAAAAATCTTTTATATCAAAATTTTTACTATACTGCAGATGTCTTCCTTCGTTTCTGTTTTATTATTGCCGTGGAGGATGGTGGGTACGTTCCGTAACTCGAATACTGTAGATTTATTTTTACGTTCCAATATCTCTATTTTCTCTTCCAGCTTCAAAATTTGTTTTTTATCTTCTATTCTATCTTCTTCTATTTTAGAAAGAGATTTGAGAAGATTGTCGTATTTATCGGACATAAATTGTAAGCTTTCTTTCAGCTCGGAATTTTGTTGTTTTAATTCTAAGAAATTCTAATCAAATTTGTCCGAAAGCATGGTGAAAAAATTCGACATCTCTTTCCTAATTTCTCTGTGATCATCATCAATTTCCCGTCTACCTTTCCTTCAAGTAACTTGACCTCCTTATTGTGCAGTACTTTTCATAAAAATTGTATAGATGAATTGTTTTTGCCTCTTACCTATTATGTACAGGTGAGTATCTACTTGTTGATGCTATCCTCTTCTTCAATCTTACACCCACATATGTACCGTACGTCTAGCTTGATAATGTGAGTTTGCTTACTTACGAGTACACTTTTAATTAGATGTATTCAACATCCTAACTTTTATGCACTCCTATTATTGAGGTGGTTTTAATTTATTTAAATTTTGAAATACTTTCGCTAAAAATCGACATTAAATCACGTCTGTATGCAACAGAAGTCCGGGAGGAAGGGGATGTTGTCCAAGAATTTTATAGCAAATTACATACATTGTTATATCCACTACATCCTCCTGATAAAGATCCACATGATATTCAATTGATGAAGGCGTTAGCGAATTCATATCTCAATTTAGGTTTAACTTGTAATGCAAAATTAAAATCAATGAAACATATGAGGAATAAGCTGGGTTTGCGGCAGAAACTTCACAAGACTGTTTTATTTAGCAATGTCTGATTTAGAATTAAACTTAAATGTAAACTTAACTGTTTTTTTGTTACCTAATTAAATATACCACAATAGGTAGTTTATCGTAATTTTATCTCAGTCCAGCTGCATGTCGTGTCGTGTCCCACAAGCACCAGTCGGTAAGTACCTACCTATAGGACGCGAGTGTGAAAAGCAAGCAAAAACAGCAAATGTATAGTGCCGCAAAGGGCAAATTTAACATTAGCATCTTTGATTAAAATCCATCTGAAGCAATGATCTGCTGACGTCAGATTATAAATCATTTTTTATAATTATTGTCCTTAAATCATATTTCAATATGGTCACCATCGCCAGAGAGGGATAAAAGGTACAGTTATTGAGCTCTCGCTCGGCTTTTGCGACAACAGCTTATTCCTGTTGTACGTAGTACTTATTACTTCCATGGGAGAAACCGATCTATCATGGATGGCTCTAGTGTTGCCCAAATGCAAGACCAAGACGAGACTTGGACCGGTCTTGGTCTTGGTCTTGCAACATCACACCTGGTCTCGTCTTGGTCTTGGTCTTGCGCACCCGAGTCTAGGTCTTGGCCTTGGTCTTGCACACCCGAGTCTTGGTATTGCAGCAAGAGTCTCGCAAAGTTTTGCAGTTAGAATAACGTAACAGTAATTTATCATGGCAATGAAAAATCCAACTAAATTAATCAAATATCCTATCCTATCTATCCATCTGCTAGCCTATAGTTCACTATTGAATACAATACTTACCACTGGAGAAAATTACTCTTCTATTCCCCTGGTGTTCCATTAGACAGCGTTACTACTCTTATGACAGGACTTTCGACCCTATTTTCTTAAGACGTCACCACACAAGGCAGTTGATACAATAAATTTTATGTCATTTTATAATCAATGCGATATTTTACAATTAATGCGATTGTTTATATTCCCCTTCAAGTTAAGTGGTATGTATCTATTGTATTTCCAGTTTAGTTACTGATACTCTGGATACTTGAAAAATCCTGTTGCTCTATTGCCTATATAAATACTTTGGCCGCTGGATCCATGTAGCTCTTAATATACTATTTATTCAAGAACATATAAAACTGATTTAAAATTTTATGGTTTTAATACTTGTAAAATGTATGATATTCGTCGTCATCGTCACAGCTCATAAAAGTGCCACTGCTGGGCTTAAGCTTCCTTCCAGTAAGAGGAAAATTGATCTACTATACCACGCTGGTCAGACATGTTTGTACAGGGTTTTCTTTCTAATTTCACTTCTCTTGCACATATGTTATATACACAGGGTTTATCAGGTTATGGGACAACTGTTCATGTATGTTGTAGTTCAACAGTCATAGATCATAATTAGAATGTATATTATACAAAAACAATATAACATAAAAGTTATAGTGATTACAAAAATGTGTGTCTAAGAGTGTATGCCTTAAATTTTATGCATTATGTAGGTATGTACAGACAGGATATATGTAAGCATGTAAAATTTCGACAGTATAAATAGGTATTAGATTTGCGCGAACCTTTCAATGGTTACGTAGGTACAAAGGCGGACTCATCAACGGTCATCGGCCGATCAGCTGATTTATGTTAAAGCGAAGTTTGTTTTGCTTATGCAAACGTAATCATTGATTTATTCAAATTCTAATGAACATTTAACAAAATACGAATATGTTGTAGATTAAGTATCATTCCTTTATACATTTTAATCAATTTACACGAAAAAACGATGACAAAATTGAGAACTTACATGTCTCTCAATTCATTAACGAATCGATATTTTTATTTCAATTTTTTTTCATGGGTACCTAACACCATTGCCCGATCCGATTTGATACGACATCCACGGGTAAGAGAGTGGTGAATTATATTCGTACTCTGCCTTTTTTTTTGTGTGTGTGTAGCTGTTGGTCGCAGATGACCTTGACAGCTTAACGCGGTCAATGGGTGAGCGCTGATGGCTCTCAACCCGGTAAGTAAGTTAAGCGAACATCGCCCGAGGGCTCCTCCCTGTGGGGAACGGACCTCGGCTCGGGGCGTCGCTGACAGCAAAGTGGGCGTGGCCAAGTTTAGGTTAATGACTTTTACGCGGCGCGGTTTTCGACCTCGACGGCGAGGCCGATACCGCGGAGTTTTATCTGTTATCGCTGCGCGAGCTGTGTAGGTCCTTTCTTGGGCGATCATAATAGCGTCATCTTCTTCTTCAAGAAGATGACGAGGAGGTCGGACCGCGGATATTTTTGAGGGGACGTAGTGTACCGCCCCAACCACTAGTGGATTGGGGTGAGTCGTGGCAGAGGCAAAATAGCGCTGGGAGCAACGCTTCATGTACTGCCTGATGGTGATCGTACTCTGTCCCTACATGGACATTTATATAGATTAATTGTAGGCATATTTCTATGTCCAACAGTGAACGTCGTTGGGCTAATGAATAAACGGATATATAAATATGTATAATGGGCAAGAGCACTCTCGTGATTACGGTATTTTTGTCCTTAAGCCTTTCCGAAGAGTAATTCTGAAAAGCCAACACCAACATTGGGAATCGATTGGCCAATAGATGGATATCTCAAGACTGATTTGACTTGCCGTGTAGTGACGGAGTAAGAATATAATTCATCACCCCCTATTTTACCCGTGACTGCGAACCCACGACTAAGGGCTATAATATATAACATCGGTGCAAGAGAAGGAAAACTTGACATGTATGACCTGTAACAACACGGCCGATCACCGTGGCGATTTCCCTCCGGCTACGGCCGATTCTCCTCCTGTTATGTAGAAGACACGAGCTCAACCGTATATAAGCTGAAATGGTGATTTGAATTAAATGCAAGACCGCGAGACTCTTGCAGGCCCAGTCTTGGTCTTGCTCAAGTCTTGCAGGGCCAGTCTTGGTCTTGGTCTTGCAAAAATTAAGCGGTCTCGGTCTTGGTCTCGGTCTCGCATTTCTCGCAAGACCAAGACCAAGACCGCAAGACCAAGACTTTTTTGGGCAACACTAGATGGCTCACTCGCTCTGAAACGCATGTATAGTGCTCTCGCGCTCATACGCATAGTTGAGTAATTTTTGTGTTTAGGGGATGTTTGGTCAATACAATTTGTCTGACTGATTAAATATAACTTTGTAATATTTATCTTAATAACATATATAAAAATCAGACATTTAAAAATAAATTAAGTTTATTTTTTTTTGTAGAGCTTTAAAGCGTCTGACAAAAGTTCTGGCCCATGGAAAATGTCTGACTTTTTGATATTACTTCAGAGTAATATTCTACAAAATATATATAAAAATCAGCCATTAAAATTTAAGTTAAGTAACTCTGATTTTTAGTTACATTTCTCACCTGGTACCTGCGCAGGTGTCACCGAGCCAACTCCACAAACGTACAGGTATTAAAAAGTACACGAGACTACTAAGAACCGAAAGTTCTATGCTTTAGAAAATAAGTTGCGTCTTATCGCTCTGGGATCTTACTCTCTTGGACTATTGTCGGAATACGATACTTCTCATTTAAGACGTTACAGCAGAATAATTCAAAAATTTATTCATAGTCGAAATCAAGGCTCACTTCGAGATTGCACCTCCAAAGCTAGTATTTTGTCAGAAGAAAGATTTAGAAGTTCATCTGCAAGTTATCAAGGATCTGGAACTGGACGCTAAACTGCTCTGCTTCAACGATGAAGAATACTCTATGAAGAGATTTATCGACCAATATGATGATATGAATGAAGATGAAGAATTTGCGTAAGTAAAAGTTATATCTGGAGCATTTTCGAATCAGATTTCAAGTTTGTTTTTTTGTTATGAGCATACACCCTATATATATATAAAGATAAACAGAGGCCAGTAAAAATATAGATGCTAAAAATTAAGGATTAACTAAAAAGCACGGTGTCATGTCATGTACAAATAGTTCCTCGCTTTTTTGATGCGCATACAATAAATTAGTATTTTTTTAAATAGTCATAGCCGGCCAAAATAAGGATTTCGTAAGTCATATTTCTATTTCATCTAAGCTTCATTTGTATCCAGAATATGTTGTAACTGTTGTGGTTTTTTTGCAATATTTAATTCATATTAATTATTTAATTATAGTTTAAATCTCTAACATTTGCAGAAATTTTAATCTTAAACTATCTATGATATCTTCTAGGCCATTAGATTTTGATCTCGATAAAATCTATGGGTGGCTGGTAAGTACAAGTGGTACTACAGGAGTGCTGAAGGTAGCCGCTTTCAAGCATAAGAAGATTATATACAAAATATTGAAACGAATTAACTATGAAGAACGCCATGACAAGTAATGCCATAAATTATTAACATTATTTTATTATATTTATGATTTATATACCTGTGCCTCTTTCCGGGCGCTCTTGAACTGTAAATATGAGTGCGGCAATAGTGCACCAGGAGTGGACATTACGAACAATCGCTTCCCAATACTGTGAGTGCGTCGATACATCAATGATGCGGATCGCTTCCTGATTATTGCTTAAAAACTATTGATATGTATATCTGCATGCATGGCTGAGGTGCAACAGAACCGTAGGAACCCCATCACACGCCTGAAGAGCTGACTGGCCGAAATATTTAAACAAATCAAATTCAAATCTTCACCACTCATGGAAACAGGAGCTAACGATGCACATCTTTGCTATTCACTATAAATAGCATTATCTTACACTTCTTTTTATTATTGAGACCATGATCGTTCGCATATTTATCCTATACTCAGAATAGCTACCGTAACACGTTGATCGAGGGTTTTAGTACGGTCATATCATTTGTATACCTTTTTTATTGCTGTTTGTGGCAAACAAGCAAACAGCACACCTGATGGTAAATGATTCGGATATTGTAGCAACTCGAGAAAATTTTCGTGCGTTTAGGCGCTTTTGCCATACCTATTACTGTAACCAAACCTAAAGCTCACAAATAGGTCCATTAAGCTTTGTCCAATCCGTGGTGCTGTACCGCTGCGTTTCACGTAGTTGTACAAATTCTTATTTACTGGCTTATTAGCCAACTTTGCTTCATGTCTCCCGCTTTGCATAGGAGGGAAGTGGCATCTTTCCAACTCCTCCTGTTTTTCTTTTCTAATTAAATTTGATGCGGGTCCCAAGACAATTAAAAGCGATTCCCGGGACTTACTGAGGGTCAAACCTCAGTGTCTTAACCTACGGAGACCATTGTGGATCCTGGCTTACAGGAGTTACAGTGGTTCCCACTACACATGGGAATGAATTAGTCCCAATAAAAAAAAATTGGTGATTGTGCAGTATTCACCTCGGTAGTATATACCTCGTGCATTTTTGATAAGAGGATATTATAGTTAACCTAGTCCAATGCCATGCACGGATCTAGGAAAGCAGCGTAACCAAATGTATTTCTCTCCGCGTCTATAGCTACTACTTGTTAGACAGGCCCGCTCTAAAACAGAATTGTGTACCATCTATATTCACCTATGTGGCCATACGTCGCCAAGTACATCGTTAAGTACCTTGGCAGTTATTGGTGTCAAAGGAATGGGTCTGTAATTTTCTTTATTTGGAACATTGAATGTATATTGACTACTAGCAACCCGCCTCCGCTTCGCTTCGGTTTCAGTCGCCTTACCCACGTAGTTCCCGTTCCCATGGAAATACCGGGATAAAATATAGCCTATGTTACTCTCTGATATTATAGCTTTCCATTAGTGAAAGAATTTTTGAAATCGGTTTGGTGGTTTAAGCCTGAAAGTGTAACAAACAAACAAACTTACTTTCGCATTTATAATATTACTAGCAACCCGCCCTCGCATCGCTTCGATTTTAGACGCCTTACCCGCGTAGTTCCCGATCTCGTGGGAATATCGGGATAAAATATAGCCTATGTTATTCTCTGACATTATAGCTTTCCATTGGTGAAAGAGTTTTTGAAATCGATTCGGTGGTTTAAGCATGAAAGAGTAACAAACAAATAAACAAACTTACTTTCGCATTTATAATACTAGTAAGGAAGTAAGAATAGGTGCCGCTAAGGTTTTACTCCTGTATATCGCTAGGTAATTACCAGAGTGTCACAATGAGAATATATAGCATAGACAAAACCCGTAGGCGATGTGGAAACATATGTTAAGTGTATTTAACGTAATCAGCACATTGCCAATCTTGTCCTACTCAATAAATTTTGCAATTTCCTACCAAGGAATTTACCAGGATATCCATTAGAATTTCCAACAATGGCTAAAATGGCATCCACAATTTCACCTAAACATTTATAAAACTCGTTTCAATAATTTGTAGAATTTGTAACCACGTATACATTCATAATAAGTACGGTATTGTCAGTTAAGGTTGCTTTGATCATCTGAATACGTTTACAGACACATAGGATGATAGCCAACCATGTAAATAGTGATTTCCTCTATAGAAATGCTACACTGTCATATGATCTACCCCTTAAAATACCACCCGATGTATTTACTGCCGAAATTATCACCAATAGTACCTAAGATCATTATCTCGTGAGGAGAAAACCATTTTTTTTTTCGTATTGCAATCAAAGCCACCGATTTACTTAGGGAGATGCTCGGCAGCATCAGGAATTGGGACGCGGTCGCAGCCTTCTGCGAGGCAGTTATCTCGCAGAAGGAGGCGGCGGGTCGCGAGCGCGAGGAGCACAGCCTCGATGATGCGACCCGCCGCCGGCGACTGGGGCGGCGCAGGCGGGAGTACCTGCGTGCAATGCCGCCCTAGCCGAGGCCGCGGGTGACGTGACCGGGGATTAGTCCGTCACCCGCCGAGAGGCCGACCGCGTGAGGAAAGACCGACGTCCTCCCCGAGGGGGGGACGTCGGTCGATGGGAGGGTACCCCGGGTAGGGGATATTCCGTCGGGCCGACCACTGATGACAAGTAACCCTGCTCCAGTGGTCGTCCCAACGACGAAGGCGACGTGGTGTTCGGGTGGGTTGCGGGAGTTGCGTGCTTAAGCCCCTCTGTCGCCCCGGACGGAGTGGTGCGGAGGCGCGCCGACCGCAGCCCACCCCAAAAAAAAAAAAAAAATAAGCCACCGATTTACTTACGAACCTTGCAATAGTATTATTTATTTGT
The DNA here is from genome assembly GCA_032191425.1 of Lymantria dispar. NCBI lineage: Eukaryota > Metazoa > Arthropoda > Insecta > Lepidoptera > Erebidae > Lymantria > Lymantria dispar. The sequence continues at coordinate 7,219,885 of CM063460.1, read as the reverse complement.
GTGTAATATTCTCACAATTTTGTTTTTAAGGCATTAGTTGTCACTGTGATTATGCCTTTTATTAAAGCAATTGTAACCTCTATGTCTCTTCAACTGTTATCTTCCTTCTACAGCTCAATGTTATTACGCGTGTAGTAATTACTGCCCTTGGAGTTTAGCAATATTAGGAATTTAGTCAAACCTATATGAGAAATACGTTTTTCTTATCAGCTATTGTGTCTAAGAAATTAAAAGACATCCATCAACTTAATTGAAATGAGCAGTTTAATTGCAACGAGCTAGGTTTTAGTATTTTAAAGTACTGTCAAAATTGTTACATATTAACTGCTATCGCTCGTGTGATTTTCTTGTACGATTTTCTTTTTGACATCGATTTTATTTTTATTGCCAGGATATTCTTTTGTTTTGGTATTTGCTTATTGTTTTCAACCCCAAGTAATTTGGATAAGTGCAGGGTGATGATGATGATATAAAAAAGTCGGTGAGCTCGTAAAAGGCGGCTAAGGGATTATAACGTGCATAAAACACTTATGGAAAAGGAAAACTTGAAACAAAACCCTACACCAACTCCAGAGGAGTGGAGTGGTGTAGGGTTTTGTTTCAACTAGCATGGTTTAGGATATCGATTTCCTTTCTATGAATGAAATGTATATGCGCTTAGATGAGGCTGGCACTACATACCAACCTTATATCACTTCGGTCAGCTAAATGGATTACACTAATACTAAAGCCAATAAAAAACTGTCCAAATAGTACTGCCATTAAAAAGAAAGGCTATTTCATAATGGTTCACTTTAAAATCATTTCACTGCCATAAGGTCTCAGCCACATTCAACCTAAAAATTAAAGAGGTTCATTAATTTACTTTTATGATAAACAGGGCCGTAACCACAATGTGGCTTAGCTTGTCGACTATTAGCTGGATATCAGCGTTCTTTGGCTCGCTGAACACGCTTTTTCTGGGATATACCAAGATTGTAATATCATTGCCCGCAAGTATGGAACATATAATTAATGCTATTAATAAGTATAAGGTAAGATATTTTTGTTTTATTGCGCGGCCTCTGCGTCGACAAACGTTACACTACATTTTGTTGATCTGATCAAAATGTATGCCACATCATTTATTTTAATAGAGGCCTGCGCCGCTTGGGACACGCAGCGCCGTGAACTCGTCGCAATCATCGGTGCCGACCTGACGCTGCCGGCCATCGCTAGGGCGTTGGGAATTGGGACGCGGTCGCAGCCTTCTGCGAGACAGTGATCTCGCAGAAGGAGGTGGCGGATCGCCTGCGCGAGGGGCGCAGCCTCGATGAGGAGATCCGCCGCCGGCGAATGGGGCGGCGCAGGCGCAACTACCTGCGCCTCATGCCGCCCTAGCCAAAGCCGCGGGTAACGTGACCGGGGATTAGTCCGTCACCCGAGGGTACCCCAAGTAGGGGGTATTCCGTCGGGCCGACCACTGACGACAAGTTAACTCTGCTCCGGTGGTCGGCCCAACGACGAAGGCGACGTGGTTTTCGGATGGGTTGCGGGAGTTGCGTGCTTAAGCCCCTCTGTCGCCCCGGACGGAGTGGTGCGGAGGCGCGCCGACCGCAACCCACCCACAAAAAAAAAATCTTTTATTTTAATGAATATTTCATTAGTACGTGACAGTTCTTGTCCATGGGCGTCGTAAAAGACGACTTAAGGATATATGCAGATTAATATCTATGCAAGAGAAGAAAAACTCGTAAACTTAGTACCTTCTGCCAAAGCGTTTAACCAGTTTTAATAAGTCAATTTTACTCACATTTTGGAGGAGGCTCGAGTCTAGTAGAACGTATATGAGCTGAATTGAAATTAATTCTCCAATGGGGCTTTAGGTGCTTGCTGTTAAATCGAGGAGGCTCGAGATCAACAGTGGGATATATATGACCTGAGTTTAAAACTTACATGTCGAATTAAATATATGATACATTTCTGTTAATCCCTTCGGAGGCAGAAATAGTTAAAGAAATAACTAATGAATACAATATTGTTTAAAGATCATTATGGCTTGTCTCTAATCCAATAGAAAATAAGTTTTTATTGATCCAATAATTAACTTTTCTTCAAATAATAATAACAAAGCTACTATATTAAAAATCGGCCAAGTGCGAGTCGGACTCACGCACGAAGGTTTCCATACCATTGTTTAGTTAAACAAGTGCCTACCTGTTGCCATTATCGATATTGAGCAAAAAAATGGCAAAGGCAAAAAAAAGTGTTTGTTGTATAGGTGTCCCCCTTAAATATTTATTTTATTTTGTTTCTAGTATTTGTTGTTATAGCGCCAACAGAAATACATATTTTCTAAAAATTTCAACTGTCTAGCTATCGCAGTTCTTGAGATACAACCTGGTGACAAACAGACGGACGGACAGATAGCGAAGTCTTAGTAATAGGGTCCCGTTTTTACTTTTTGGGTACGGAACCCTAAAAACAGACATAAAGGATTTTGAGGAAACCTATGTCCTACAGTGGACATCTGATCAATTACGACGAGGACACGGCGCAGCACACGCTCGAGGTGTGTGCCGCGTGGGCGAGGGAGCGCCTTGAACTCGTATTATCGGTGCCGACCTGACGCTGGCGACCATCGCCAGGGAGATGCTTGATAGCGTCAGGAACTGGGACGCGATCGCCGCCTTCTGTGAGGCCGTAATCTCACGGAAGGAGGCGGCGGATCGTGTGTGAGGGGAGCTCCTCTTCGGCGACACGTTCCGCCGCCGGCGACTCGGGCGGCGCAGGCACGAGCACCTGCGCCTGATGCCGCCCTAGCCGAGGCCGCGGGTGACTGGACCGGGGAGTTTAGTCCGTCACCTGCAGAGAGGCTGACCGCGTGACGGCGACCGATGTCCCGGGACAGGGACTTCGAGAGGTGAGGGTACCCGAAAGTGTATTTCGTCAGCCCGACCACTGACGACGAGTCACCCTGCTCCAGTGGTCGGCCCAACAACGAGGCGACGTGGGTACGGGTGGGTTATGAAGCCGCGCGCCGTCCTTTCGTCGCCCTGGACGAAATGGATCGCGTGTGCCCTTACCATAGCCCACCCATAAAAAAAACAGTGGACATCTGATAGGTGATGATGATAATAATGAAGGTTATCTATCAAATAATACGGGTCCTTTATTTTATATCATTCATAAATTAGTAAGAAGTATAGAAAGAAGTAACAGTTCAATAATAACACGCTGACCACCTTCGATGCAAATAACCCAGTCAGTTCCGATGATTTCAATGTATCACCAGCCTAAATTCGAAATTGGTTTTTCCAGCCACAGAATGCCCTCATTCGCCTTATTTAGCTGCAGATTTATTTAGCTAAGACGACTTAGGGATATAATAGGTATGAAGATTAATTATCTATGTAAGAAAAGGAAAACTCGAAATAATACCATAAGCCAAAGCGTCTGATCAGCGTGGTCAATTTCACTCCTATTTTGGAGGAGGCTCGAAACCAATACACCACTATTACGTATATGAGTTGAAATGAGTGTATACAATATTTTTAAGAGATCAATGTGGCTCGTCTCTAACCAAACAGGGATGATGATAATAATGAAGATTATCTCTCAAATAATAAGGGTCCTTAATTTTACATCACCAGTAAGCTAGAAAGAAGTATAAAAAGAAGTTCAATAATACCACGCTGACTACACAAAATATGCACCTTCGATGCAAATAACCCAATCAACCCATTGATTTAGATGTACCACCAGCTTAAATCCTAAATTACTATTTCCAGCCCCAAAAGGTCGTAATGTCGCCTTATTTAGCTGCAGCAATATTGAAAAGCGAAAATGAAATTGATATTACTTGTTTTACCAAAATAATATTGACAGGCTCAAAAATTCCTAATGAGGTACATCAGGAACTAAAGGTAGGTTTTTTTAGTAATTAAACCAATGTGTGTTGATTACTAACCAACCAACTGGCGATAGCAGCTGGTGTTATAAGAAAAGTACAACTACCCATTCTCCCAGTGATCCTTCAATTGATTTATATTGAACTCTCTGAACGACCTATAACAAAGCAAGGGAACCGTATATTAACGAAAATTTTATTAGGAGCAAATGTTAAAATTTAAAAAAAAGTTCAATTTAATAAGTGAAATAATGGATTGTTAAGATAATTTAAGTAGAGAAGTGAAAATTAAAGAATTTTAAATTGCGATACAGAGGAAATAAGGTATAACAATGAATCTAAGACTAATTCAATGAAACCGGAGCTCGGCTTAAAAAAACACTGCGTAGTAATTGGTTGACTTTGAGAAAGTTACTTGATTTGTTATTACAATATTCTTTCGGCATTAATGTTAAAATTTGCAGATACAAATGTTACTTTCAAAAGTGATACTTTAATATCTATCTTATAATTTGGCATACTAGAGGTTTCAGGGCCAAAAAATCGATCTAGCTAGGTTTTATTTATAGAAAATGTTGTTTTGTCGGTGTTTTTAGCTAATCAATCAATACAATGACATAAAATGTTATTGACATTCTATGAATAGGAAATCCAATTTCATCATGGTTGTCAAGAGTGACAGTAGCTCAGTTGGGAAGTTGTCCAGTTTTCTTTTTGTTTTATTTTGGCATTCATACAGCGTGGGATCGAATCTCGGTGTTATTATTATTCTGTTTTTGTAATTTTTGATATTTTTTCATAAAGTATTTCATTTAAATCTTTTATTAATAACAAAAAATACAACTAAAATATACCGAGCAAAACTCGGTCAACCAGATATTGGAATTATATACTTAATTAATGAAAGTATCAAAATTTTGCTTTTCTTTGGCAGTTTTTTTTTTTTATTATTAAATCATTCTGTTTTTTATAATATCATTTTATGCGCATATAGTGTTTTTTATAATAATTTTTTTTACGCTTTTCCTATTAATTTGATTTTTTTGCTTTTCTTTATGGATATGCAATGGAAAGCGCAAAACTGGGTTTTCGATTCGAAGCCATAGTTTGACAGGAACTGTGGATCATCCTCTATTATGTATATTTAATTTTCTTATGTTTTATTAAAAGACAACATCACCTAGGAAATAATCCTTGTATTGTGGTGGACTTTACAAACATACAATTAACGGACACAAATTACACCCAAATTCAGAACATCAATTTGTGGATCGCCCAAAGTACCTATTGTCATAAGTAAGAATTGAACCCGCTCACTTGGCACTGTAGGTCAGTATGTTAACCACTACGCCGTCAGTCAGTCATATCCTACTAATAGAATAGAGCAACAGAGCAGGTTTTAGACTTTTTTTTAACTAGATATATTGTTTTTTATTTTAGAAAAGAATGCGTGCGGACGCAGTAGTATTGGAAGGTTATGGTCAAACAGAGACCCTGGGTTTACTTTTAATACATAACCCAATTGGTCCTATAGGTAGCTGTGGTATATGCGCGCCCGGATGTGAGAATATTAAAGTAAGTTTTTGTCTGTAATCACATCAGAAGAATAAGTATGTTGACAAAAACGTCCGTTACTTCCAATTAATTATTGCTTTATTTTAAACAAAGTTAATATTATTTCTGATGTTTACGTAAGTATGATGTATGCATGTGAATGATGTAAAATCGACCAAGTACGATGCCAACTCCCGCACGAAGGGTTCCGTACCATTGGCTAGGTAAACAAATGCCTACCTGTTGCTGTTATCGATATCAAGCAAAAACTTTCAACTCTCTAGGAATCGTGGTTCTTAAGATACCGCCTGGTGATAGACAGATGGACGGACAGGCAGCGAGCGAAATCTTAGTAATAGGGGCCCGATTTTACCCTTTGGTATGGAGCCCTAAAAATTATGCCAGTATTACATATATAAAATTATAACCTAATACTATAGATTGTACTCATTTATCTCGTATTTGAACTTTAATTTTTCAAGGTTTCCTAAATATTTCAAGGTTCGGGCAAATAAAAATTAAACACAAACGCAATAAAGCCGCAAAGTTGCTAGGAATAGTAATTTAAACTAACGCAGTGATGATGTAGATTACAATATGTCATCCTTTCCCGCGGGTTATCGTAAGCGACGATTATGGGACAAAAGCATTAAAACCAATGCAAGAGAAGGAGGACTCGTAAATACTCGTAATACATTAAACCAATCCGTCTCAACTATTGCACCATAGTTGGTGCAGTAGATCAATTTCACTCCCATGGTAAAACCCTGTAGTGGTACAAACATGAGCTGAAATGATAATTTTAATTTAAACTTGATGATGATTTTCCTAGTTGGTGGATCCAAACACGGGCAAAGAAATCACAGAACCTAACATACCCGGAGAACTGTGGACCAAGGAATACTCTCTGTCTGTAAGTATCGTCATCGTCCTGCTCTTATCCCAATTACTTGGGATCAAAGCAATATGTGCTCCTCCCGTCCTACATATTGCAAAATTTATTGGCGATGTCAAAAAATCAAAAATGGATTGCCGCTATGTACCGCCTAATTCAATAAATTATTTTATTGGCAATAGTTATAACTGGCCTCCTATACCGTCCACCCTCCTTGGGAATGTGTTGTTGACCAGACGGCATCAAATGGAATTGGCCCAGGCTGCTATAAACTCTTAGTCGACTTACAAGACAAAAAAGCAATGTAACGGTTGGTAGTATTCGTTGCCGCTACGACGCACCATGATCTGACTGTAAATATTATATTATTAATCTAATATTTCACATACAAAACGCACAAAATTAGGTATTATGGAAAGCATTATTTTTATCACCAGCCATCTACAAGATCAAATATAAAAAAGTCTTCTTCTCCCCGTTTTTATCAACTTCACCAAACAATCAACGAAATAGGGAATGACCGTAGCGGATGGAGTAACTTATCTTTCTATTTACATCTAACTCTTCTATACGTGTGTATTTGACAGAACTCCTTCTAAAGGGCTGGAATGATTTGGATGAATTTTACGAGTATAAGTGTGATCAGGTGGATATACATTTCGTTCCTATTGACAGTAGGATGTGATGAACTATTTACATCTTGATGCATTTAATAGATGGCGTGATCGTCCAGTTAGAACGCGATATGGTTTCACCAAGCTAACATAATGTTTTTTTTTTTTTTTCAATAAATGATGATCGTCACTCACCTACCGCCACTCGTTAAACTTAAGCCAGCGATAAACTAGAATACAGTGATTTTATGTATGTATATATTAAACATTGCCCTTGTATTCCTTGAGCAACTGGGGCAACATTGGTGTAAGTGGCTGGAGGCGTCAAAGGATGCGACGCCGGATTCACTATCGCAAGTCCTTGATAAATGTAGACTCGTGAGAGTTTTCTCCTAGTTATTTTTTTAATGATAATTCCACCCTAAACGATATGATCAGCCGTTTAGGGCGAGCCAGGATTGCGAAATATGCGTACAGTATTTGGTTTCCACTCCAAACAGTTAATAAAGGCGAGCTTGACACCAGGTCCTGATTTGAAATTAGGTATTTTTTTAACATTTCTTTTTTAATTTAATGAATTATATTGATGACATTTTTTTGCGGCAACCCTATTGGACATCTTCTGGACTATCTTTAATTTCATAAAATATGAGTTTTACCTGGAAAGCAGACGGGTGAATATCGATCTTCTACGGATCTTTAACTATAATATACTAGCTGACCCGGCGCACTTCGTACCGCCACATTATTTTCGTAAATATATTTTCAAAATAGCCGAATATATGATTTATAGAGAATACAAATTACTGATTATTGATTTCTGACAAAATTGTAATTATCAAATTTTCAACCATACTTAACTATAGGCAAAATTACGTTTAGCTATTTGATATGTAATAACAAAACGCAAATAACTTGCGTTTTGTTATTACATATCAAATGCGTTTTTGTTATCCTACATTTCACAGTGACTCGTATTCTCTTGACATGAGTTTCGGCGCGAATATGGAAATGTCATGTTAAGCTCTTGTATTATATTCAATCTAAACTTAGATTACATTTTATTAACTTGATCTCATTTAATGGCTATTCAATTCACAATTAACTCTATGTGACATCATTAATATGATTATTTGTAAATACAGGAATATTATAATAATCCAGAAGAGACTGCGAATGTCCTCACACATGATGGTTGGCTTAAAACAGGAGACATTTTTTATAAGGACCAACAAGCTAACTACTTCTTCGTGGAACGACTCAAATTTCTTAGCAAATATCGTACTCACATAGTAAGCAATTCTATTTTATTGCGAATAATTGGACATTTTGCGTGTGGTGACGAAGTAAAAATATAAATCATCACTCCCTTTCTTCCCCATGGGTATCGTAAGCGACTACGGGATATGATATGCAGGTAACATCAATGTAAAACAAGGTGAATTCGAAGTAAAACCCAATAACAACCCGTCTAACCAGTAATCAGAGCTGATGAACTGGAGATGAAAGAGTACTTTGCTCAATTATTCTTTGACTCCCCATTATTCTGCCTATATGATGACGAGTTAGAAATACACTATGTTACTACGTCATAATTTCTTACAGGCAGTGTAAAAATCGAATAAAGAAACACCAGGACAGTAAGATGTTTAACAGTGGATGTCGATAATCTGATTGATGGATAGACGAATTCAGTCAAACGTTAGATAGGTACTTTCTAATTTACTTCTGCAAGTAGGTGTTTGGATGGATATATTTATTTTATCAATTAGACCGTTTCTAATTTACTTCTAAACAATTTTTTGTCCTTTAAATTTTACATAAATCGGGCATTCCAGGAGCTCATATTGATAACAGGTCCATTGATGGTGCAAGGCAAGAAGTTCTAAGAATCTCTAGCCGCGATACAATTACCAAAAGAAAACGATTTTTGGCCCTGGTAAGACACAATATTTGGATGCTTTGGACGGACGATAGGGTCATCGAGCTGGAAGAGAAAATGAGCAAAAACCACTGGAACATTGTAATATTATAAGAAATGCGATGAGAGAGCAAGATCACGATAATCCTCCAGTCCGGAAAGTTCTTCTACCTGGAGGAAGATCACCCGTCCCAAGGCGATATAGGGTATATCGTTCGAAAGTTACTCGTGAACCACGTGGAGAGGATCGAGAGGGTGTCGGCAATGCTAGCGTACCTTATACTTAGAATTATTGGGGTGCCGTGCCGAAACACCTCCACATGGTGCAGCCCGAGCAACCCGGGCGGACGGCAGGTCCACGCGGACGGCAGAGATTTCAGCGAGAGGGGTCTCCGCGTGTGACTCTGAAGGCAGACCACACGGCGTATTTGACCTGGGGCCGACGGAGCGGATGTGCCTCATGGCACTCCGTCACCAGAGACGGTGGCGTCATCGCCCGAGGGCGTGACGGGTCGGTCGCTTGCGAGCGGCCAGACCCGGAAGGTCCGACCCGTAACTCTGAGTGTGACTGCGGCTGATGCTCAGGGTTGGAGGTCTTCGGACCGCGGGGAAGAAAACCCCGGGGAAAAAAATGTCCGGGCGGTGGCGCTGGGGTTGAGGGTGGCCCTGGACAAGACGGAGGCCCTCTTGTTGGGAATGCTATTTTCGAATTATGTTTACCTAGGGCAAAGAGTCCAGTTAGGTAAATCCCATTTCGAGAATGAGGTCAGCCGATGAATCCAACATGCTGAGTAACGTTCGGTAAATTTAGGGTGATTCTCTCGTCTAGTATGACGTAGTGTCTTTAAATAAGTTTTATAAACAGTGTGTATTACTAGCAATGGCTTATGACACAGAAACGTGGTATCTAAATGTCGCCTTCATGACAAGGCTCAAAGTCGCTCAACGTGCTATAAAAAAGGCTATGCTCGGTTTATCAAATTAGTTAAAGGAACGAGTATAGGCGACACAGTCCAAATAATTAGGCGGTGTCCTGCGTGAGCGACGAATACGACGCGACGCTGCGAACATGACAAACGCGATCAGCTCACCGCGCCCACCTGCTTGCGGTCTATGTGACAGTTTGTGACGAGACGTGACATCAAGCGCGCCTGTTTTGAGAGCGAACTGACGTGACATCACAAACTAACAGAATGGTTGATTCAGAAGCGATTATATTTGTTTTCTTTCTGGGTTTATTACGGTATTTTTTTTAAGTCTGTACTTTAAATATAAAAATTGTAGTGTACTTGTACATGATTAGAGAAGTAATGACCAAAATCACATAGGACACTTGTCGCTTATAGCATCGCGCCGCACTGCGTCGTGTCGTGTCGCGTCGTATTCGTCGTTCAAGCAGGACACCCCGTTAGCATGTAGTAGTGACAATGAGTAGACCACATAGTTCGTTACACCGACAATCGTGGGGAGGCCGATGTCCAGTATCTCAATGATGAATGGATGGATGGACAGGTGGATAGATAGATAGATTGATGGATAGACGGACGGATGAATTAGGAAGAACATAGTTTCTAATTAACTCCTATATATAAGTTGTATGTCTATTGTTGCTGTTTAGATTATGGCATCGGTGCTGGAAGCTGTAATTAGCGAACATCCTGACGTCGAAGACGTAAGTGTTAGAAACATTCCTCACGAAGAAGATGGACATCATCCAGTTGCTTGTGTAGTTAGAAGGAAAAACACGAATATTACAGCTCGGGAAATCAAAAATTTAGTCGCCGGTATTTGTCATATTGTTGTAATATCTCGACCGTTTTATAATGCATTTTTGTGGAGAGTGAGACGAAGTAAGAGTACAATGATTACCAATATTTCCTTACTCGTGGGTGATAGTAAAAGACGATTATGGGAACAAACAGATAACCTTCTATTAGAGAAGGAAAATAGGGTAGAAATCTCTATAACAACCCGTCAGACAGCGTGGTACGGTCAATCAATTTTCCTCTTATTGTGAAAGAGTATCCTCTTAATAATACTGAAACGTATATAAGCTAAGCTGATAATGATAAGTTGAATCAGCATGCCTTTTTCACCTCCGTATTGTTGAAAAAGAATGCCTTGTCCATACTCATGCATACTTTGGCTAATATAGTTCTTACTGACTGACTTATTCCATTTATTACTGTTTTCTTATATCTCATTATAATTGCGCCTCATGCCGCCCTAGCCGAGGCCGCGGGTGACGTGACCGGGGATTAGTCTATCACCCGCCGAGAGGCCGACCGCGTGAGGAAAGACCGACGTCCCCTCCGAGAGGAGGACGTCGGTCGATGGGAGGGTACCTCAAATAGGGGGTATTCCGTCGGGCCGACCACTGATGACAAGTAACCCTGCTCCGGTGGCCGGCCCAACGACGAAGGCGACGTGCATCGTGGGTGGGTTGTGGGTTTGTGGTGCAAGGAGCGCGTCAACCGTAACGCACCCCCAAAAAAAATGGCAATTCAATTATATTTCTATATATTAAGAATCTTGGAAATGGTTCCAATAATATCCAATAATATTTCTGATGTTTAGGCGAGTACTGGTTGTATGGTTTCATTGTAAATAAAACAACTTTACGGATTTTATAGCGACTGTATTTTATTTTGGTCCCATGGGCACAAGTCTTGTCTAGGTGAAGGAAATTAACCTTCTATATCACACTGGCTGGATGGGTTAGCGTTAAATTGTATTAACTTTTGTTTATTATTTATTAATTAAATATTGTTATCTGTTCACATATCTTGATCTATTTTTACGATACCCATAGAAAAGGAGGGAAGGTTCCAGACATCTATTGTTATAATTTAGTCATTTATCATCATTTCAGCTCATATAAGTCCTACTGTTAGGCTCAAACCTCCTCCACAATAGGAGGAAAATTGACCTTACTATGCTCGTGAGACAGGTATAGGGTTTTATTGCCAGATTTCCTTGTCTTGTATAGATGTTATATGCATATTATATCCCTTTGTCGTCTTTTACGATACGTCCACGGGTAAGATAGGGCGTGGTGATTTGTATACTTACTTCGTCACCACAGAGTCACGTCACAAATTGCCCACCAGTGAATGCCGATATATACTGATTTAGCTAATTTCTTTTAATTTGTATTAGTAGAATAAATTACTGAGAGCATATATAATATGGTAGGTCATTTGTAAAAAATGTTTACGAGTGAAAAATAATTACTACACCCAGGCGTGACAATCATTGTTCACTCGTAAAGTTTTATTAATATAACAATTATAAATCACGACAATAGCCATTTAGATATAATACAGATGATTTTATGTCAAAAGATATAACTTATAATATTGTTTTTATTATATTTTACAGATAAATTATCAGATAACCATAAGTTGAGAGGTGGAGTGGTATTCATTGATGAAATTCCACGGACTTCTTCAGGAAAGGTCGCTTTGAAGAAATTACAGCAAATAATATTAACAGCTCATAGAGAATAAAGAAAAAATATCAATACCATTTTGTTTTGAGAGAAGACTTGTCTCTAAAAACAACAATAACATTCTTATAAAACACCAATAGCATTACAATTATGATAGCATAAAAATAAATATAATATTAGAAATGGCCGAATATTGTTTATATTAGGAATGGGTAAGTATTGTTAACCAAAGGCAATTTATTATAGCATATCAAATAATATAACATTAGGAATGGGAAAATATTGGTAAAGTAATATTAGAAGATTCCGTGTGGTGACGGAGTAAGAATATAATTCACCACCTTGCACATTTTCACCATGCACACATTCACATCTTGCCCGTGGGTATTGTAGAAGACGACTAAGGAATTAAATATGCATATAACATCATTACAATCTATATCAACACGACTGACCAGCGTGGTTATAGTAAGTAAATTTTCCCTCCAATTGTGGAGGAGGCTTGAACAACAGTATATATCATCATCGCAGCCCACGTATGTCCCACTGTTGGGCTCGGGCCTCCTCCACAATGGGAGGTAATTTAACCTACTATACCATGCTGGTCAGGCATGTTGGTACACCGAAGAGATCGTCAGGCGGATCGAGGCGCTGGGGTTGAGGGTGACCCTGGACAAGACGGGTGCCCTCTTGTTCCATGGGCCCCGCATGGGCCCTGCCATCGGCATCTCGATCACCGTCCATTCGGTTGAGATCAGCATCCGGACCCATATGAAGTATTTGGGCCTGGTGCTCGACGGGCATTGATGGTTTCGGGAGCATTTCCACAGGCTCGTTTCGCGGCTCGTCGGCGTGGCGTCCGCCCTATCATGGCTTATGCCGAATGTGGGCGGACCTAGCGCTGCATGTCGATGACTATACGCGGGGGTTAGCTACTCTGTGGCGACCACAGAGGGCCATGACGATCGGAGCCATTCGCGGGTACCGCACGGTAGCGACGGAGGCGGCATGCCTGTTGGCCGGGACTCCCCCGTGGGACCTGGGGGCGGAACTGCTCGCCGATTTGTATCGGCGGGTGTCGGGGGTGCGAGCGGAGGGCGGTGTGGTCTCTTTGAGGGAGCTCACCGCCTGGTGCGTTGACGCCTGCCGAGATGTCATTGCCAACGGGCAATCCGGCTGGAGAGGCCTTGATACGGTGTCTGGACCGTGGAGGACTTCCGGCCGGTACTGATGCAGTGGCTAAAACGGCAGCACGGAGTGCTTTCCTTCCGACTGGTGCAGGTCTTGACGGGCATGGATGCTTCGGCAAGTATCTGTACACGGTCGCTAGGAGGGAGAGCACACCGTCCTGCCACCACTGCGATTGCGACGAGGACACGGCGCAGCATACGCTCGAGGCTTGTGCCGCCTGGGCAGAGTAGCGTTGTGAACTCGTCGCAATCATCGGTGCCGACCTGACGCTGCCGACTATCGCTAGGGCGATACTCGACAGCGTCAGGAACTGGGACGCGGTCGCAGCCTTCTGTGAGGCAGTGATCTCGCAGGAGGCCACGGGTCGCTCGCGCGAGGAGCGCAGTCTCGACGAAGCGACCCGCTGTCGCCCCGGACGGAATGGTGCGAGGAGTGTGCCGACCCTGCGGTCGGCACACTCCTCGCACCACCCACCCCAAAAATAAAAAAAAAGACATGTTGGTATAGGGTTTCGTTCCGGGTTTTCCTTCTCTTGCACAGATGTTATGTGCATATTATATCCTATAGTCGTCTTATACGGCATCCAGGGGCAAGATAGAGAGTAGTGAATTGTATTCTTACTCCGTCACCACACAGAAAACAGTAAATATAAGCTGAAATGAATTTTAGGAGTGGAGAAATATTGTTAATATAATGTCAAAGTAGGTAAATATTGTTAATTCTTATTATTAATAAATATACTTTTAATCTTTTTATAATAATTTTTTGGCAATGTGCTTAGAAAATAAATGATTACACATGTTTTCATTGTTTTAATTGCAATGCTGGTAGTCATTATTCTATATCATCAACTCCATCTATACATTACATCTTGCATCACTTACAATCAGTCTTTCGGTCCTAAGTCCTAATCACTCATTCCGTGCATTAGAAGTCCTATCTCTCATACTCAGGCTCGTTTCTTCAAATCACCCCTAAGAAAAAATAAGATCTTGCAACTTATTTGATTTCTAAGTGCTGGAAGGAAAGTAGGTTGAAGTTCTTCCTGAAGCAGGAGCGATCTCCATATTCATCCAACTTTGGCAAATACCTGAACTCGCTGCAATTAACGGTATGCCCTGCAACTGTCGGTAATCATTAGGACGATGGTTGAAGTAGGCGTCGCTTTTTATCTATCAAAAACGTGACGAAACGATCAAAAAGAACATTATATACCTCGTGTGACTTGTCGTTCTGTTACAACCCAAATTTGCTACTGATTTGGCCGACATATCGAAACACTCTTTCAACCTTAACGATGCAATAGGCTTCTTGTTGGAAGAACATTACAGAGAACCAAGCCTCAGTCGAGATCCGTCACCCGTGTGAATCACATACTATATAATTCCTATGAGTATCAGACTCCTTCTAGTACAGACTCCGTCTAGTAGTATAATATAATGTGTTTGTGAAATATAAATCTTGCCCAAAGAGACAATTTCAAAATCTTTTGTAATAGTTAGTGGTAGCTTAAGGGACTTCTAAAATCCTAGTTGTGCCTCTGAGTCTGGCAATTTGAAAACTCGGTTCGGGATTCGCTACATTCGCTGTATCCAAAATAAAATTACACGCTGTCCACCACTTCTAAGCGAAGATACTGGTGCTGAGAATTATCTTTCCAAAATCTGAGAGAAGAACCACCCTAATCCTGAAAGAACATTGTTGTTCCAAGAACTACTTACTACAATGTTCCTATTACTTATGATCGCCAGCATCCTATAAATCCATACTAATATTATAAATGCGAAAGTAAGGATGTTTGTTTGTTTGTTTGTAACGCTTTCACGCTTAAACCACCGAACCGATTTCAAAAATTCTTTCACCAATGGAAAGCTATAATATCAGGGAGTAACATAGGCTATAATTTTATCCCGGTATTTCTACAGGAATGGGAACTACGCCGCGGGTAAAGCGACTGAAACCGAAGCGAAGCGAGGGCGGGTTGCTAGTTGTTATATATTGTTTTATGCGACTATTCGAATATTAAGCAAAGTGTTAGAGTGCTCCAAGCTCACCAATAAACAATCAAGACACAACATCTTGATTCGATTCTCAATCTGTACGCACTAGAGAAGCAAAAAGGCAATTCAAAACAAACAAGGGATAAGGGCGCCATGGACTGAAGGATGCAAGCTGCTGCAACTAAAGAAGCTAAGTAGATACTTCAAATCAGAAAACTTTTGATTACTTTTCAACATTAGATATATCAGGCTCAGGTTTTCACCTAAACACATCTAAAACTACTTTCAAGTTACAACAAAGTCCTTTTGAATTGAAACACATGCTGTTCGGTTTAGAAAATGCGTTATCTAGCTTCTAACATTTTACAAATACCTGTCTTGCAGGCTTTCAAAAAATGCACTGTTAAGTACACTCTTACGCATGTGTAGGCTTTGGAATGACCTTCTTTAAACGAGGTTTACGAATAGTTCTGTACACAGTAGGCAGCGAATTGAGTGTGCTACTAGTATTACTAAGATCTGTGAGCAGTAGTTGCTGTTTACCACCAGATGAGCTGCTTGCTCTTCCGTGTGGTGACAGAGTAAGAATACAATTCACCACTTCGTATCTTACCCGTGGACGTCGTAAAATACCACTAAGGGATGTAATATGCACATCTGTGGAAGAGAAGGAGAACTCGAAATGGAACCCTATACCAACATGTCCCCGCGGGTGATCGGACCGGGGAATTGTCCGTCACCCGCAGAGAGGCTGACCGCGCGATGGCGACCGACGTCCCAGGACGTCGAGAGGTGAGGTTACCCGAAAGGGTACTCCGTCGGGCCGACCACTGACGACAAGTCACATCTGCTCCGGCGGTCGGCCCAACAACGAGGTGACGTGGGTACGGGTGGGTTATGGGCCCGCGCGCCGTCCTTTCATCGCCCCGGACGGACTGGACCGCGCGTGCGCTTACCATAGCCCACCCATAAAAAAAAATAAAAAAAAAAATACCAACAGGTCTGACCAGCATGGTATAGTAGGTCAAATTCCCTCCCATTGTGGAAGAGGCCCGAGCCCAACAGTGGGACATATGTGGGCTGCGATGATGATGATAATGAACTGCTTGCTCCTCTGGCGACAAAAAATACATTATCATCATTATTCTACTCTTATCTCAAGTGGTCGGAGTCGAATTGTACTCTATTTATTTTTTCATCATACATATTGCAAAACTTTTGACAATATAGTTTTATGAACGGCTAGCTACCCACTTGGGAATGTAATCTTTGGACACACGGATGTAGGTAGTTGGTGTAGGTTTATAGAATTGTTAATCGTCTTTTACGACTCCCAAGAGCAATGTAAGCCTTGGTGTCATTCATAGCCGCCACTGCTTGGTAATATGCAAATAAATATCAACGCCTGACATATATATAATTGCAAAATGTTTCTTTGTATATTTTTAATTATTATTTATTGTTCTAATATTATTGTTACTATATCATAATCGAAGAAAAGCAAAACACACCAAGGACTTGCTGAGCGCATAGTAACAGCTCAGAGACTCCAGCCACACGAGTTCGTGGTAGCATTAACATCGACAGTTTGCTAATAGCAGGGACCTAGGCAAATTTGAATTTATTTATTTATTTTGCCCCTTTTTTTGTTTTTTTTTTTGGGTGGGTTGCGGTCGGCGCACTCCTCGGCGACAGAGGGGCGTAAGCACGCACTCCCGCAACCCACCTACCCGTGACACCATGTCGCCTTCGTTGTTGGACCGACCACCTCAGCAGGGTAACTTGACGGCAGTGGTCGGCCCGACGGAATACCCTCTTGAGGGGTACCTGTTCATAGGTACCATGTCTTAAAGGGGTATTACACTACACGGTTTTCAGGGCCCTGTGGCAAGGGTGGGCGTGGCCCCTAACTAGGGAGCCGCTTATTACATTAGCCGATCCATCCGGCCGTAACTTAGTTGTGAGGTGACGTCACATTTTTTTTGTTATGATAGCCTTTTCATTAACGCCGTAACGGGCACCCCGTGATACCGCAGCGCCTCCCTGATGCAGCTGAATAGCAGACTATTGAATGCGTTGGCGATGTCTAGGGACACTACCAATAGTACCTCTCCGCCGGTAACCGCTTTCGTCACCACGGTCCTTAGGCGCAGCAAGACTGCGATCGTCGAACGCCCCCTCCTAAAGCCAAACTGGGCGGACCAACAGATCGGGACCGACCTCGATGAGGTGCCACCCGATGCGGGCAGCCAGGATCCTCTCCAATAGTTTACCCGCATCGCCGAACACCACGATGGGCCTGTAGGCCGCGGCCAATTTCGGCAACCGTCCGTGCTTCGACAAGAGCACCAGCCTCTCCTCATTCTAACATCCAGGGAATTGTCCGGACGCCAAACAAGCGTCGAATAATCCTCTGAGACATGATCCCAGGTGCTCGAGGACCAGGGCTAGTACACGGTTGGGCATACCATCGTGCCCGGGGGCAGTGGCGGCGTTGACGGCAAAAGATTTCGTTTTTTCTTTTCTCACAATGATATTTTCACTTCCCTTCACCAGATAGAATATTAACTATTATGATAATGAACATTCAAATATTTCCATAGAATGTGTCATGTGTGATTCGTGAACGATGAACTTTTATATAACAAAGAAAACATTAGCTCAATGAAACTCGTTTATCACTAGTTGTTTACCCGCCGTTCGAGAGTGACGCGTGTAAAAATAATTACCGTAGAGGTAATAATCGTGCAAAAATAAATACGTTAATAACAGTGATACGAAAAATGGAACCGTTTGATTATAATAATGAAAAATATCACCTGGGACACTTTATTATGGATTCTTTGGGGAGCAGACCTGATGCAATCTGTCAGGTATATTACACAAATTATTATTTAAACACGAAATCAAAATTGAATTGTAAAAAAGTGGTATAATTTAAACATAGTCATAATTTTAAATGCCCATATTCGTTAATTAATCAAGCCGTTGCCACGATTTTTTGAGATATAATAATAACATTAAAAATGTTATTTTGAATGGACTTATTTTTGATTTTTATTGTGTAATGTTGAATAAAAAATATAATGTTTCTTTAATTGTCGCAAGTATTATTTGCTTCGGGACCCATTCTCCAATAAGTAGAATGTATTTTTTTTTATTGTGACAATTATAAAATGGTATTTGTAAATCCTGAGACTACCCTAAAATTAAATTTTATTAATCTTACTGCTTTCTGTTATTGTTTCTCTTAAGCGGGTTTCAGACTACGCTATAATATAATAGCATATAGTATATAGCTCATAGCACAACAATATCGCGCACCATACATAAAATATAGTAAGTACAGTATAAAATATAGTACAGTACAGTTTGAACGTGTCCTTAACAATGTATGGTTTAGCACATATAATTTAGCGACTTGTAGAGACAATCGAATGTAATTTATCTTTGAAATTAAAATATCTGGTTGACTGAGCTTTGCTTGGTATATTTTTTTTGTAATGATTATTTTAACGAACATATTTAGGATATATATTAATAAAAAACTAAAAATTATGAAATAATGAATAAAATATCAACAATTAAAAAACAGAATTATAATAACACCGATTCGATCTCACGCTGTTTGGATGCGACTGGATAACTTCCCAACTGAGTTATTGTCACTCTTGACGGCGACGACTAAATTTACATTCCTAATCTAATTATATTTTATGTCACTATTTTGATTAGCTAAAACCTAGACAAGAATTGCTCGTTTAAAGATATAAGATATAGAGAATATTTGGGGGGTGGGGATGATATTATATCCGTGATATATGTCTTAAATTTAGTCGCTCCGTTTTGGATTGGAATTAGAAACTGCTATCAAATAAAGCTCAATATATTGTAATCTGATGCCATCTAACCAAGAATTCTAGTCCCAAGGAGGATTCACTTAAGATAGGCGGCAAGTCATAAAACTATTGGCAAAAGTTTTGATGTGAAACATCTATGGGTGAGGGTGAACCTGATAGTTGGCGTGGCGTAAACAGTTCGCAGCGTTACGACGTTATGCTATATGACGGAATATTGGGAGGATACCTCACATAGGGGGTATTCCGTCGGGCCGACCACTGACGTCAAATCACCCTGCTCCGGTGATCGGCCCAACGACGAAAGCGTCCTGCCGCGCGGGTGGGTTGCGGGTGTGCGTACTTACGCCCTTCTGTCGCCCCGGACGGAGTGGTGCGAGGAGTGCGCCGACCGCAACCCACCCCAAAAAAAAATATGACGGAATATGCGAGGGCAAACCTAATATCGTAGCATCAAAACGCCACGCTATATAATACACATATATGTACATACGTAGTTTATACTTAATAGTCTGTGAGTGAACGCCTGTGCGCCATCTCTCTCGCCGCACTGATCTCACTACAGGTACTAATTCAGTTCACCACTAAGCCCACCTATCTTTCCCGTGGATGTTGTAAAAGACGACTGAGGGATAAAATAAGAATATAACATCTATGTAAGAGAAGAAAAACTCGAAATAAAACCTAGACTACAGCTATACCAACCTCAAGGTCAATTTCCCTCCTATTGTGGAGGAGGCTTGAGCCCAGCAGTAGGATTACAAAATACTTTTGTTTACAAGAATAACATACATAGAAATCTATACTAATATAATAAAGAGGAAATATATAGTATGTATGTTTGTAACGAATTGGCTCAAAAAGTACTGAACCGATTTTAAAAATTCTTTCACCATTAGAATGCTACATTATCCCTGAGTAATATAGGCTATATTTTATCCCGGTATTCCCACGGGAACGGGAACTACGCGGCCAAGGCGACTGAAACCGAAGAGAAGCGAGGGCGAGTTTCTAGTCGTAGATAAAGATACATAATACGGCCGGCCACTTTATATGGATAATTTATTATGCGGTGACGGGATAAGCATAAAATTCACCACTATCCTATCTTGCCAGTAGACGTCGTAAAAGACGAGTAAGGGATATAATACCCATATAATATCTATGTGAGAGAAAGAAAACTCAAAATAATAGCCTATACCAATCTGTTTCACCAGCATGGTATAGAAAGATTATTAGTAAGACAATTTCCGTCCTACGTGGAGGAGGCTCGAGCTCAACAGTGGGATGTACATGAACTGAAATGTTGAATGAACAAAATAACAATTTGTGGATCCCACAAAGTATTGTCCTTCCTGCGTGGGAATCGAACCCACGGTAGATCTGTGTCTTAACCACTGCGCCATCTGTGCAATGTACGACTTGACTGAATTCTTTTTCAATTGGAGTTAAGAATGCATTATGACGTCATGCGTTATTGAGAAATTCACTTCTAAGGTTTATCAAGAAATTCTGCCTTTTCTAGTTCGAACAATATAATTTTTTTATAAAGCTCGCTTCCTTGTTAAGTCCAAAAAAGTAAAATTTGATAGTTTTATGATACTTAAAATATATTCCTTTCATTTAATTATACAGATAGACGCAGCAACAGGTGAAAGTGAAACAAACGCATCAGTTTTATGTCGATCTGTGCAATTGGCTCGATGTTTACGCCATTTTGGAATTCAACCTGGTGATGTTCTGGCGCTTGGCGGTAGAAATCACCTGGACTTGCACATCCCCTACTACGCAGCACTCTTGAATGGAATGCCTATTGCGGGAGTGGATCCTTTATTTAAATATTGTGAGTTTCACTATTTTATTTAAAAATTACGATTTTACTTTAAGCTAATACTATATTTTTACGGTTTACGGTTTTAGATATTTATTTCTCTAAAAGAATACAATTCACTTACCTACAAGAGAAATACAAAATAAACTTAATACTAGGAAGTGCACGGAGTTAATTACAAATTAAATTTAATGTACTAAACAAATTTAAAGAGTGGGTAAAAATAAGTGGGTACCTACATAATAACATGCGACGAAGAAGTCTTATATAAAACTGTTCAAATACCTTATTACATATGGTTTACTATTCTTATGCAAGTTGCGTCTGATAGATATTTCAGTCGCTTCATAAAAATTAAAATCGTGAAAAGTCGCTTAAAATATGGCGCTTTAATTTATTTTTAAAGGACAAAAATGTTTTAGTATTTTTCTTAGAATAATAACATATAGAAGGTAAGTCCACGCACAAAAAGTGAGGCATTTCAATTGGAGCCTAATGGAGCCTACGCCGGAACAGTCCCGTAATGTACATGTCATTGCACTGCACGAACGTACGCAACTCTTAAAAAATAAATAGGTAATTATGACGGCTTGTGCATTCAAATGGTGCCACAACACATTTGAAAAACATAAAAAGGTTTTTAACATTACTTTTAAAAGTATTTCGACGATTTATGTTAATAAAAACAAAATTTGATTTCATAATTTGTATAGTGGTTTCCGTGTGTACGTGTGTAATCGTCTGCCCGCCATTAGTATTTTTAGATTCATATTTTTAAAGTTCGAAGTACTGACACTATCCTTCTATACGTTATTATTCTAAGGTATTTTTGATTTCTTTTGGTAGTTTATTATATAACTGAGCTCCTTCATATAATAAATTTTTCTTACCATAGTTTGTTCGTGGGGATAATAACTGTATGTCGTTACTATATCTCATAGAACGTTTTCGACAATGTGATTTTTGTAAAAATGTTATTGTAATGTTTTGTGTGAATATTTTTATAAAGTATTTTTCGTACGAGTAAACCGGTATTGTATTTGTATATCTACACTAATATTATAAAGAGGAAAGATTTGTATTTTTGTATGTAACGAATAAACTCAAAAAGTACTGGACCGATTTTAATAATTCTTTTTTCATTAGAAAGCTACATTATCACTGAGTAACATAGGCTATATTTAATCCCGATATGCCCACAGGAACGGGAACTACGCCACGGCGACTGATAAGTGAGGGCGGGTTGCTAGTTTGTAATAAGGACATTAAATAAGTTTCTTTATAAACTGTTGCCGTTGGAGTTAGATAATGAAAATTGAATAATAATTTTATTATTTTGTTCTGAGCAATTTGCAAAGGCTTTATGTTACTTTTAGCAGCGCAACCCCATAACTCTATTAGATAATCTAGATGTGGCTTTACTAAAGAATTGTATATTATGTAACGAACAGATTTTGAAAAACAGCGTATATTACCGCGAAGAATAGACATTAGATTTGATGTTTTTTTATCAACTTTTTCGATATGCATTTTCCAATTTAAACGGCTATCCAAGACAAGACCAAGGTATTTTTCGGTGTTAAGCTTCGTTAGTGGGACACTATTAACAGTCAAAGGTTCAAAGTAAGGTATCTTTTTGTTTTTGGCACTGAAAATGATGTAACTAGTCTTTAAAATGTTTAAAGTTAACAAATTAGAATTGAAAAATAACACAAGACTTAATCGTCTCGATCGTTTTGCGCATCACTTACTATAGTTGTAATTTTGTCACCAAAATAAAATAAGCATGTGTCGTCAGCGTACAATGATATTTCACCTTTTAAGTCTAAGTCACTTACTACTACTATATTTTTCATATCTAAACAATTGAATCATATCATACTAGAGATCTTCTTCTTCAGAACGTTTTCTCCACAGATATATAGCTCTAAAAATCACAGGAATTTGACATATTACGAAACTAAAAAAATAACAAAATAGACCCTCTTTTATCATCTATACCAATAAATAAAATTGGAGTGTCTGTTTGTAATGTCAAAATAATAGACTTTTTTCATACTCACACGGTCATTTGCACGACACCTATGCCTAAAATAGCGTTTAAAAAGTTTTTGTCTGTCTGTCTGTTTGTTCCGGGTAATCTTCAAAACGGCTGGACCGATTTCAAAATTTCTTTCACCAATGGAAAGCTATAATATCATGGCGTAAACTAGGCTATATTTTATCCCGGTATTCCCACGGGAACGGGAACTATGCGGATAAAACGACTAATACCGAAGCGAAGCGAGGGCGGGTTGCTAGTTTACTATACAACCGCTTATTTTATGCGGGTAAAATATAAGTAAGTATATTGAAGTTATCTCCAAGTTGTTACGAAATTGTTAGATGTTAAAAAGAATTGTGCATTTTGAAAGAAGACTACCTGACAACGCTCAATTATAACACACAGATCCCAACCAAACAGACTAAAGATGGTCCTCTGTGGGATAGCATACAACATGGTTATGCGCATGGTATTTCCTAATAGGTCCAGATAGAAGGCGCCACACTTCTTTAAATAGACTAGTGCAAGGATCATGCGGACGAGTATATTAAAAATTAAGTACAATTTCCACCACCCCTTATCCATGAGAGATATAAAAAAAAATGAAGGTTCATCAGGAAAATGGGCAGCAGATGTAAGAAAGAAAGAAAGAGAGAAAGAAATTTTATTTTGTAAACCTCACACAATATAGACACCAACGAAAGAAATAAGAACTACTAACTAAAAACAAGGAATCGAATATGTGAGGCCAAAATTTGGTGCCCATCTCAGCTTATGATACAGTAAATATGATACTACACCGCTGATATTCTGATGGGCCCGTACAATCAAGTCGCGGAAGCAACAATATATATCCAAAACAAATATATTTAAAAAAAGTTAAACAGATATATCAGATTTGATGCATCAAACGATGGGCACGTGGTAAAAGAGCCATTTTCAAAACCAATTTTTCTTTTATTTTTATTTAGTTCCAAAACAGGTGCATCCAATAACTCCATCTTAGTTTTAAATTGCACAATAATAATTTGAGTAGGTAATAAGATTGAGTAATGATGGTATCTTAACTAATATCAGCTATATGCATGCTTTGTTTCATATGAATCACCTCGTAATTAATTTCATAACTATTGCACTAAAGATATATCAAATCTGCGATAACCTACTAAATAATTGACATAAAAATAAAAATACATACATGTTTATTAGTTATATAAAGTCGTTGAGTAATTTTATGAGGCGCGAAACAGGTGCAATAGAATCGGAATCGTTTGTAAAAAAAATGTTTACACAAGGTCAATTTTAAGGGTCGACTCATACTGACGTACAAGTGGCAATTAGATATTAGTGTAATAGGACGCAAATTATACTATAATTTTCATAGTCATTCTTATGTCCTATATGCGACTTTATTTAATGAAGGTTATTTATAAGAGTAGCGGGGCATTTTGAAATAAAAATTGGCTCTATTACATGAAGTTTTTAATAATATGTACTAGAGATCATTTTCAATCTAAGGATTTAATTTTAGTATCCCCTCTGCATGTTGTGGCGGAATGTATGTTTACCATCCACTGTAGCGCCGAGATGTCTATTTTACTTTGTTTGCATTAATTCAGTTATCTAGTGAGCTACTAAACTCTAATATCAGTAATGATAAAGAAAATACAAGCGTATGGACGATTATTTTTAACGTATCGGTAGGGGAATCTTACGCTAATTTGCTGTTGGCTAGAATGACGAAGGTTCTAGCATATCCGTCTGAAAAGCAAAGGTCATTAAGGCAAAAAATATTTATAATAAGTACAAGGTCCACCGATGTGAAGGCATGTGATTACTTACATACATTATTTAAAAACAAGAAATAAAAACGATAATGAAATCTGAGCGTGGATTGACCCTAATTATAGCAGATGAAAAGTTTTTTTTTCCGTAGAATTGAAAAGTCACGATTCTTAGATGTAAATACATATATCCGCCATTAAATGTGTACTAAATGTGACTTGTAATTTTGCTGGATGATTCATATTATTCTTATTAACGGCAAGATTTGAACTTTAATCGAAGTGGGCATTCGATATCAAGCAGGTCGTTTAACATCGGCCTTAATTCGCTTGAGGTTCATGATTAACTTCATAACGCTCTTGTACTCATTAATGGGCCATTCAGTTAGGCTAGGGACGGCTACATTTCGCGCAGGGTCCCGCAGGAACAGTTTTTGCTAAGCATAAGTTAAGACGCTGCATAACTGCTTCCATTACGTCATTTAATAGACTTCAATGCTTCATAGGAAAGTTTTAATCTATTATAATTTTTTTGAACAAATACAATTCTCCGCACTAAAGAATACGTTATTTTATCGCTGGAGAATTACAAACATACAATTACAAGATACAAATTACCATCTAGACTGAGAACAATCATTTGTCTGCACAGATGGCGATTAAGATACCGACCTAGAGTGCCAGTGTCAGGGGTTCGAATCCCACGCAGGACAACACTTTATGCGATGTACAAATTGTTGTCCTGAGTCTGGATGTAATTTGTGTCCGTTACTTATATGTTTGTAAAGTTTTTAAAAAATATATAAAATAGGAAATTGTGTACAAAGAATTGTCCTACATAGTAGACAAATCTATTGCGATGTATTTGTACGGTTTAATTATCTGTATAATATTGATATATGGCTAGCTCTAGCAGATAGCTGTTCTCTCCTAGGAAACTTATAACAACTGACATCACCAATTTGAGGCGAGCGTAGTAATTGTAGCCTCACTCTCGAGGAAGCCTATGACCAATGAATGCAAATAGGTATCATGGGTGGATTGATAGATATACATATTCAATATAATAGCTTTATTTTTTATATCTTTTATATTTATCCGTGTGGTGACGAAATAAAAATACAATTCACCGCCCCTTCTCGTGCCCGTGGACGTCGTAAGAGACTAAGGGATGTAATATGCATATAACATCAATGCAAAAGAAGGAAAACTTGAAATAAAATCCTATACCAGTAAGTCTGACCAGCGTGGTATAGTAGGTCAAATTTCCTCTCATAAAGGAGGAGGCCCGAGCCCAACAGTGGAACGGATATGGGCTGAAATGATGATGATGATGATTTTTTTATCATCATCATCATCATCTTGCTCTTATCCCAATTACTTGGGGTCGACGCAATATGTCATCTGTTTTGACATATTGCAAAAAGTTTCGGCAATGACTTTTATGACCGGCCGCCAGCCTGACGTCAACCCTCCTTGGGAATGTAATCGTTGACCCAAATGGTACCAGATGGAGTTGGTCCGGGTCAATCTAGGGCTCTTAGTCGTCTTTTACGACACCCACGAGCAAAGCAAGGGTTGGTAGTATTCGAAGCCGCTACCACACAGCACATGATGATAATTTTTTATATTACTTCTTATTTAATAAACCCTTTACCAACACGTTTGACCGGCGTGGTATAGTAAGTTAATTTCCTCCTATTGCGGAGGAGGCTCTAGCCCAACACTGGGACGTATGTGAGCTGAAATGATCATGATGAATATAGAGATTTAAGACAGTAGTTTCAGAATTGACAAATTTTGTTCACAGTGGAAATTAAAGCTCATTTCGAAGTCTCTTCACCGAAGATAGTATTTTGTCAGAAGGAACATTTAGAAGATAATTTACGTGCTATCAATGACCTGGGGATAGACGCTAAATTGATCTGCTTCGATGATGGAGAATACTCCATGAAAAGGTTTATCGAACAGTATGATGTTGTGAATGAGGATAAAATTTTTACGTAAGTATATACTGTTTCTATGCAAACTTTTTTACATCTAATATCTTTAAAAGAGCAATTATTTTAATTTCATTATATTATTCAGAATCTCGCCAACAGCTCCACTAATTTCCATGAAATTTTATGATATACAAATAGTTTTGGGGATGATAAATCGATGTAGTAAGGATTCATTTATAGAAAATCTCGTTTTATCAATGTTTTCAGGCATTAAGTAACTCAATTTATCAAAAAAAAGGAAATACTTTTTTTTTGGAGGGTGGGCTACGATTAGCGCACTCGCCGCCCGGCAGTGCACGCGTAAGTTGACGGAGTAAAAATACAATTGATCACTCCCTATCTTGCCCGTGGGTGTCGTAAAAGACGACTAAGGGATATCATACGCATATAACATCTATGCAAGAAAAGGAAAACTCCTAATCCTATACCAACCTGTCTGACCAGCGTAGTATAGTAAGTTCATTTCCCTTCCTATTGTGGAGAAGGCTCAAGACTAACTGCGACGTATATAAGCCGAAATGTAGATAATGAATGACGAGTCATTTGTGCGGCATTTCTAACGTTATCTAATCTTAATATATATAAATTACGTGTCACGTTGTTTGTCAGCGATGGACTCCTAAACTACTTAACCGATTTTAATCAAATTTGCACACCGTGTGCAGTTTAATCCAACTTGAAAGATAGGATAGCTTATATCTTAATTTATAGTCGCTTAATATATATAAATTACGTGTCACGTTGTTTGTCCGCGATGGACTCCTAAACTATTTAACCGATTTTAATCAAATTTGCACACCGTATGCAGTTTGATCCAACTTGAAAGATAGGATAGCTTATATCTTAATTTATAGTCGCAATATTATTTTATTGCAAATTATTTGTCTATTATTTGACATTCACAATTATCTGTTAACTACAAACGATTTTAACAGATGGCGATGTCTATTGACTGGATGGAGTAAGTAATTAATAGATGGCGCTGCTATGTCAAACCTACAAACGTGTCATATAAGCTACAATTCAATAGCATAAATAGTTTACTAAAATGTAATATAACAAAAACCTTAGCCACAGCAACACGTGGCCGAGTCTGCTAGTCTATACCAATAAATAAAATTGGAGTGTCTGTTTGTAATGTCAAAATAATAGGCTTTTTTCATGCTCACACGGTTATTTGCACGACACCTATGCCTAAAATGGCGATTAAAAAGTTTTTGTCTGTCTGTCTGTCTGTTTGTTCCGGGTAATCTTCAAAACGGCTGGACCGATTTCAAAAATTCTTTCACCAATGGAAAGCTATAATATCAGGGTGTTAACTAGGCTATATTTTATCCCGGTATTCCCACGGGAACGGGAACTACGCGGGTAAAACGACTAAAACCGAAGCGAAGCGAGGGTGGGTTGCTAGTATATAATATAAATGTAATACAAATACGTAAGCCTTACAAGCACTTTGCCATCCTTGACTTTGTGCAGTGCTTGAAAAAAGACCTCGCTTTGTGTTAATTGTTATCACAACTACTAAATCATGCTGTTAAATGACACGAATGATATACGTCTTTGGCAATACTCTAGTGGCCAGTTACATAAAGAGGACGTATCATCATCATCATCTCAGCCTATATATGTTCCATTGTAGGGCTTTTTTTTTTTTGTGGGTGGGCTGCGGTCGGTGCGCCTCCGCACCACTCCGTCCTGGGCGACAGGGGGGCTTAAGCACGCAACTCCCGCAACCCACCCGAAAACCACGTCGCCTTCGTCGTTGGGCCGATCACCGGAGCAGGGTTACTTGACATCAGTGGTCGGCCCGACGGAATACCCCCTATTGGGGTACCCTCCCATCGACCGACGTCCCCCCCTCGGGGAGGACGTCGGTCTTTCCTCACGCGGTTGGCCTCTCGGCGGGTGACGGACTAATCCCTGGTCACGTCACCCGCCTCCATTGTTGGACTAGGGCCTCCTCCACAATGGGAGGGAATTTGAACTACTATATCATACTGGTCAGACATTTTGGTATAGGATTTCATTTTGAGTTTTCCTTCTCTTACACATATGTTACGTGCATATTATATCCCATAGTCTCCTTTTACGATATCCACAGGTAAGATAGGGAGTGATGAATTGTATTCTTACTCCGTCACCACACGGGAAAATTGGGTGATAATTAAAACGTTGATAAAAAATTGCATATTTTTTTAATTGAATTGAATTATTATTCCTGAATCATCATTATTTTGTGTAAAAAATTTGTAATTAATTGAATATTCCATTTCTTTTTCAATAAATTAGCATTTAAATTATTTATCATTTTTATCCTTTGCACTCGTTAATTCTATTGCTTGTTCCGCGTTCTCGCTTACACGCTTAGCTCAGGTGGAACGTGACAATGAGTCATACTTGTACGTGCATGCAGCCCACGTTCGTCGATTTATAAAAAAATCAAATTATAAATAATTTATTTACAACTCAAGGTGGTAATTCTTACTCAAAATAGTTCTTCCTAAAATTAGTTCCTATATTTCCAATTTGCCAGACAGTTCAACATACATCAGAAAACGTGTATTCTGACTTACGGAAACCACAATTTCGGACATATTATAAATAAAATATATTTAAAATAATTAAAGTTAATTTTGAAGTTAAGGATTTGAAAAATCATTCACCTACTTTATAAATTAACTAGCAACCCGCCCTCGCTTCGCTTCGGTTATAGGTTATAGTCGTTTTACCCGCGTAGTTCCCGTTCCCGTGGGAATACCGGGATAAAATATAGCCTAGTTTACGCCCTGATATTATAGCTTTCCATTGGTGAAAGAATTTTTGAAATCAGTTCAGCCGTTTTGTAGATTACCCGGAACAAACAGACAGACAGACAGACAGACAAAATTTTTTTAATTGCTATTTTAGGCATAGGTGTCGTGCAAATAACCGTGTGAGCATGAAAAAAGCCTATTATTTTGACATTACAAACAGACACTCCAATTTTATTTATTGGTATAGATTAACAATTATCCGTTGGCAATTACGATTTAACTATCTCGCTCTTGATAAAACTATCGCGATTTTCCAATTAGTTATGCACAAGTTAATTAACATTTGGGTCTGCTTGAATATTAATTATTATCGCACTTGCAAATTTAAAGTCCAAATCTGAGTATTTTTACTTTCCTAAAACTTTTTTTGAAAGACTTCATTCATCCTTGTTTGAGAAATAATTTTCTTCACTATTTTATTAACAAATTAGGTATTTTAAAAATTAAAAAGCCCTTTTGACTATCCATTTTTAGGGTGCCTTACCCAAATGGTAAAAACGGGACCCTATTACTAAGATTTCGCTGTCTATTTGTCTGTCTGTCATCAGGCTGTATCTCAAGAACCGCGATAACTGGTCAGTTGAAATTGTTACAAATTATCTATTTCGCCGCTACAACAACAAATACTAAAAATAAAATAAATAGTTAGGGAGGGGTTCCTATACAACAAACGTGATTTTTTGCTCGATATTGATACTGACAACAGGTGAAAATAGGTTGAAATATTCACAAAATACTCAGTTGTATTTTTACTTTTGTAATAAATAATAAAATTAAAAGAAAATAAATATTTAAGGGGGACTCCTATACAAAAAACGTCTTTTTTGTATATTTTTGCTCGATATCATTAAATGGTAACAGGTAGGCACTTGAAATATTCACAAAATACTTAATTGTATATTTAATAATAATAATAATGTTGCCCCTCTGTTGCCCATATGGCCTGCGTGTCTGTGGCGACCGTTTGGGGGGAGGGCCATTCAGTGAGTTGGCGAGTCACCGTCTTATTGGTATATTGGTCCCTTATTGATATGACTTGTCCCAAATATATGTATTCATTGATTTATTCGATTAAGTCTTGACATATTTTTGTATATTTGCTTTAATAAAATTAAAAAAATATATTAAATATATAGGGAGGGACGGCTTTTATACAACAAAAGTAATTATTTGCCGCCTTTTGCCCGATATTATTATCATCTAAACTGCCTGATAATGCTTTTTATTTGATTGCCTGTATGAGGTCGAGTTAGAATGTAAAATTCATCAACACCTCTTATATTCTTAAAGAAAAAGGCTAAAGAATCACCAGGAGCATAGCCAGTAGCCTTTATCTGGGCAGGATGATACCAACCGCGGTCGCTAACCCAATTACCAAAGGTGGCAAATATTGGGTTTATTGACTCGTTATAAAGAAGGCAATGTCCAATAGTGGACGTCAATTAGCTTAATGATAATATTGATTATAAACTAGCTTATAAATTCTTTCAGACCATTAGACTTCGATTTGGAGAAAATCTACGCTTGGCTTGTGAGTACGAGTGGCACTACAGGTGTACTGAAACTAGCAGCTTTTAAACATAAGAAAATCATCGATAAAATATTAGAGTTAAAGCAAATATTTGGATCACTCACCAGACCCAGGTAACACATACGCACACATCCATTTTCCATTTCAGCTCATAAGCGTCCCACAGTTGGGCTTGAACCTCTTCCACTTTAGGAGGGAAATTGACCTACTATACCATGCTGGTCAGACAGGTTTATATAGGATTTTATTTAGAGTTTGCCTTCTCTTGCATGTCTATTATATCCTTTAGTCGTCTTTTACGACATCCACGGGCAAGATAGGAACTGGGGAATTGTATTCGTCCTCCGTCACCACACGGAAAATACGTCCACATGATAATTACAATTTTCTTCGTCATCATTATCTTACTCGTATTTCAATTACTTGGGGTCGATGTAATTTAAACTCTTCCTCTATTGTCCAAATTGTAAAAGTTTTAACAATAGTTTTATGTTAAACTATCAACCCGCCCTTGCATCGGTTTCAGTCGCCTTACCCGCGTAGTTCCCGTTCCCGTGAGAATACCGGGATAAAATATAACCTATGTCACTCCGGGATAATGTAGCATTCTAATGGTGAATGAATTATCGAAATCCGTCTAGTAGTTTTTGAGTTTATATTTCTTTTCAAATAGAATGATTGTTTTGTACTCTTAATATTTTTTTATTAAAAATTTGGGTCTAAATTTAATAACTAAATTTAATAACCGGGTAGATAAATGTCTTATAGAGATTTATATCTACTATGATCTATGGTGATAACGATAACTTTTTGGACATAAAACACCATAGTTCTCTCGTTACTATGATTGCTGAAAAGCATTCTAAACATCTGAAAATTAAAAATATGTCTATCTTATGAAAATTAATATAAACGTGCAAAATCCATAAGTTTTATTTCAACTGTGTAATACTGGCATAAATATAAAACATTCTATAGAATAGCTATAATAGTACTTGAAGTTTCTCCATGCAGTTATTTATATATTTTTTTTTTATAAATATCATCGATTTTTTATTGTCACACTAGCAACCCGCCCTCACTTCGCTTCGGTTTCAGTTGCCTTACCCGCGTTTACGTTCCCGTAGGAATACCGGGATAAAATATAGCCTATGTTACTCAGGATGAATGTAGATTTCCAGTGGTGAAAGAATTTTTTAAATGGGCACAGTAGTTTTTGAGTTTATTCACTACAAACATACACAAAAATACAAATTCGTGCTCTTTATAATATTAGTTCTTTTGATTAATTAATATTATTTATATATTTACATATCTAATCCAAAAAAGCTGTCTGAGTGAATCTAGAGTAAACTGCAACTATGATTAAAACAATGATTGAGTATACATAATATGTTCTTTATCAATTTAAACCTCATCATCCTGTTATTATCCCGAATACTTGGGATCGATGCAATATGAACTCTTTTTCCATACAACCCTAACATATGCCAACTTTGTGTTCACTCCCTTTCTATTTATATCATATTTAACACAACCCTCCATCTTTGGAAGTGTAAGAAATCCTTAGCCTTTGCCTTATATTTATACTTACTTAATAGTTTTCTCACAATCTATGTTAGACCTTCACTTTTTAACTTTGCCCTCATTGGAAGAATTTTTACTTTTTTAATTTTGACTTTTCTAAAACGATCCTTTTTTTATCCATTCTCGTCACACCACACATCCATCTCAACATTCGCATGAGATCTCCCATCCATCGCTGTTATTAGCCAACATGCTTATCCATACCAAGCTTCATTAAGTAAATTTTACCTTGCAATTTAAGGGTTATTCGACAGCCCGTAACAAGTAAGCAAAAATCACCTATTCCATTTCCTAAATACTGTCGAAAAAAATAAAATTATTCTGCTCAGCGTTATCGCGATCTTGTATATTAATAACTAGCAATCCGCCCTCGCTTCGCTTCGGTTATAGGTTATAGTAGTTTTACCCGCGTAGTTCCCGTTCCCGTGGGAATACCGGAATAAAATATAGCCTAGTTTACGCCCTGATATTATAGCTTTCCATTGGTGAAAGAATTTTTGAAATCGGTCCAGCCGTTTTGAAGATTACCCGGAACAAACAGACAGACAGACAGACAAAAATTTTTTAATTGCTATTTTAGGCATAGGTGTCGTCCAAATAACCGTGTGAGCATGAAAAAAGCCTATTATTTTGACATTACAAACAGACACTCCAATTTTATTTATTGGTATAGATTATCCGACAACCGGCAGTTCGCCACGGCCTTCGTCATGTTGGCATCCTTCTCCTTTCCGCAAAATGATTTATTACTGTTAGCCTTTTTTGCTACTTTGCCCCATCATATTTCGACTTTTCTGGTCTGGAATAATTAACTAATGACATAGACCTCAGTATTTGAGTACGGATTTGGAGGAGAATTAACCTGATTAATCTGGCATAGTATGAGCCAAATATAGTTATCCAAAATAGGCCTCCTTTTTCTTTTAAGACCTCTCTAAGATGGATGGCTAAAAGTAATTTGAAAAAAAAAAGAAGATTGCTATAATAGCAATAGCGATTTGGCAAAATGCGTATTTTCGGCCATATATAGGTATACTTTTAACTGCTCGCTATAAGGAAATAATTGGTTCTATGTAAATTTATGAAAATCGAGTTTTTGTCTGATCTCGACGTTTCGAGGTCCTAGGAAGCTGTTTTGACTATGTCTCTCTGTGTGTGTGTGGAACATCCGATTAAAACACGATTTGTGGCATCTCAAGCGACATTGCTAAACTCTAAGATTATCTATAAATTAAGATCGTATCGACACCGTATATTTTGATAATACTCAACATTGTCAGTGTGTTATTATTTTTCTAATTGGTATATTTTTTCTATTGGTACATTAACCGATGTTGAAACAGCCAGAATAGTTTATTTCGCATACTTTCATAGTCTCATGTCATACGGCATATTACTTTGGGGCTGCTCCGCGGAATTGAATAGAATTTTTATTCTACAAAAAAGGGCGGTCCGCGCGATATATAATTTAGGCCCAAGAGTGTCACTAAGAGAGAAATTTAAAGAGATAAATATTCTGACTGTTATATCTCAATATATATACGAAAATGTATTTTATGTAAAGAAAAATATCGGTAACTTTGAAAAATATAGTGACATTCATCATGTAAATACTCGGAATAAGGATAAATTAGTTGTACACAGTACTCGTCTTCAACGAATTAACAGATCCTTCATGGGGCAATGTATACGCTTCTACAACAAATTACCTATTAATATTCGAGATATGCCAGTTAAAAAGTTTAAAAAAGCAATCAAGAGTAGATTTTGTAGAAAAGGTTATTATAAAATCTCGGATTATCTTGATGATAATACAGACTGGTTATGAGCAGCTCCTCATTCAGGCATTTTCTCATTATTTCAAAAGGTGTTACATACATGTTTATTCTGTTGCTGTTAATATAATTGTAAAGCGTAGCGTGTTTTGCCAAACGAATTTGTTGTTTAATCTGTGTTTTATGTTTGTGGCCCATGGTATTGGTCATGCTCACTGAGGGGTCTGCTTGCGGTAGCTACGAGGAGCGGGTCACTCCCTTCCCTCCATTGTGGTTGAGGGGAGTGATGGCTGCTCTAGTGGTTAACTCGTGATCGGGTGCCGCTTGCGGGATCTGGTCCAGCCATGGTACTTTTTCGTTATATTTAATAACTGTATTGTATGATGATTCGAAAGGCATCACACTGGAGCTATTAATAGACATGTTGTTGTATATTATCTTATTAAAAAAAAAAATAGTAAATGAATAAAAAAGAAGACAAGCCCACTGAGTTTCTTGCCGGATCTTCTCAGTGCGGTCGCGTTCCGATCCGGTAGTAGTGTAAGGTAAAAATGTAAAAAAGTGACCATATGTAAGTGCCCCCGCGGGGTTTATGCATAATAAAGTATTTGAATTTGAATTTGAATTTGAATTTAATTTACCCGGCAATTATTCTATTAATCATTTCTATAATCTAATCTAATCTAATTTTTACTCAATAAACGACGTCGATTGCTACAAACTCATTCAAAATCGGTTGTTTCGTTCGTGAGATAACGAAAATGAAACAAACGTACAAAAACTCTTTTCAAAAACTTTTCTGGGCAATAACTACTCTGTTGGCCTTAAAAATCTGCGTCAACAAACCGCGTTAAAATTCGTTTGCTTGTTTCAAAGATATCGTTGAAAAACTAAAGGCCTTAATAATATTTTTCTCAATAACTCAGCAATTCCGTTTAAATGGAGTTGTTGTAAGCAATTACTTTGTTAATAATAGTTCTTTTTTTCGATTTGGCTATGGTCCGAATGGCTTATATACCTAATAACCCACCATCCCACATTGTCGAGATCCACCAGTGAGGTCCGTCGCGTATCTTCGCCTCCAACTCCCACGGCAGGCACGCTGCCTTCACCACCACCGTGCGATATTCACAGATGAGCTTGAACGCCATGAACCTCTGTGATCGCCGCGTTAATAACAGAATGATACTTCTCTAAGGTCAAAGACCTCAAAAATATCGATATTGTACTCGAGGAGCCCAAATAATTACATTATATAACGTTAAACGTTATCTACTTGAGTATAGTGGGCAGTTTCAGCGTTGGCTTCTTGGCTTTCTAATATATTACAAAAGAATATAGCTGGACTAAACCCAACAAATGCCTCTAGAGGTTACTCTAGAGGTATTTATCGGGTCTAGTCCAGTTATATTCGACTTACTTATTCATGCTTTATGACTTAATTAAAAAGATTTTTATTATCATATTTTCAGGTCAAAATTTGAGACAGGGACTAGACTCATCAAATGCCTCTAGAGGTTATTCTAGAGGCATTTGTTGGGTCTAGTCCAGTTATAATCGTCTTACTTATTCATGCTTTGTGACTTAATTAAAAAGATTTTTACTATCATATTTTTCAGGTCAAAACTTGAGACAGGGTTGCCATCGCTTCAACTGTCGCCTGTACAATGGATATCAGCATTCTTCAACTTAGTGAGCTTTCCGCTACTAAGGCAGATCAAGATTACGACATCGGCTCCATGCACTGCAGACCACGTCATAGATATTATTAATGAGTATAAGGTAAGATCTTAACATAAATATTCTCTATTGGACATCTCGTCTACAAACATTTTCTACAATTTACCAAATTTGTTCTATTACAAAGAATAGTGCAATGAGACGAATGGCAGCAAGGATTAAATGGATTTATTTTATTGTCTATAGTAAGTAGGAACTGCCACTCATGCCACCTTTGCAATATCGGAGGCTTTTTTTTTTTTGTGGGTGGGCTACGGTCGGCGCGCCTCCGCACCACTCTGTCCGGGGCGACACAGGGGCTTAAGCACGCAACTCCCGCAACCCACCCGAAAACCACGTCGCCTTCATCGTTGGGCCGACCACCGGAGCAGGGTTAACTTGTCATCAGTGGTCGGCCCGACGGAATACCCCCTACTTGGGGTACCCTACCATCGACCGACGTCCCCTCCTCGGGGAGGACGTCGGTCTTTCCTCACGCGGTCGGCCTCTCGGCGGGTAACGGACTAATCCCTGGTCACGTCACCCGAGGCCTCGGCTAGGGCGGCATGAGGCGCAGGTAGTTGCGCCTACGCTGCCCCAAATATCGGAGGCTTAAACATGTCGCGGAACAAAGCGCAGTAGCTAATTACTCATAAATCAATTTTCTGCGAGAGTTCTCCTTTTTCGCAGCGTGTCTGGACATAGCTCACTCAGTTCATCCGTAGTGATAGTGAAGAGCGGCGTGTACCCCCTATCATATCGCCGCTCCATCGCCATTAGACTGACCACTGGCACCGGTTCCTTGACTTCAGTGGCTTCATGGCAAATTGCACCAAACATGCTGCCGGGGTGTTACCCTGACACGGTTAACGTATTCGTGGGTGACGATTTAACCTACTAGTTTAATCTCTAACAAGGCAATTAATTTATAGTTGTACACAGAAAACTAGCAGCTGATCCTACCTCCAAACTCTTCTGAAGTCACAAAGTACGTTAATGGATGGTTCAGAAATTTCTTGACCATTAGGCTAAGCTTAGTATCCATACATGTGGTATGGTAGTAAGAATACAATTCAACACCCCCTTTCTTGCCCGTGGGTATCATAAAAGATGATTAAAAGATTATAATATGCATACAACATCTATGCAAGAGAAAAAAAAACTGAAAATAAAACTCTGTAACAACTT
This sequence comes from Lymantria dispar, assembly GCA_032191425.1. Classification (NCBI taxonomy): domain Eukaryota; kingdom Metazoa; phylum Arthropoda; class Insecta; order Lepidoptera; family Erebidae; genus Lymantria; species Lymantria dispar. Next base: position 7,182,235 of record CM063460.1, on the reverse strand, counting down.
GTCTGAACAGCGTAATATAGCACGTAAATTTCCTTCCCATTGCGGAGGAGACTCGAGCTCAACTGTGTATATGAGCTATGATGATGATGATGATGATGATGATGAAGCTTATTATCATGACCGTGATGGACATTTCACGTGGTATGACAAAGCTTTGAGTAGAAAAACGGAAGATTCGCCATCGAATGCTATTTTCTTCGACATTCGTAATATACAAACAGCATCCATTTTTTGTTATACATAACTTTTTGTATTTTTAATAACTCTTTATCTATACCAATAAATAAAATTGGAGTGTCTGTTTGTAATGTCAAAATAATAGGCTTTTTTCATGCTCACACGGTTATTTGCACGACACCTATGCCTAAAATAGCAATTAAAAAACTTTTGTCTGTCTGTCTGTCTGTTTGTTCCGGGTAATCTTCAAAACGGCTGGACCGATTTCAAAAATTCTTTCACCAATAGAAAGCTATAATATCAGGGCGTAAACTAGGCTATATTTTATCCCGGTATTCCCATGGGAACGGGAACTACGCGGGTAAAACGACTATAACCTATAACTGAAGCGAAGCGAGGGCGGATTGCTAGTAACTAATATAATAGAATTATACACATACAGTAATTATTTTCGCTTTTCAATTCCATCCCTCCATTCCTCAGCCTTTCGCATATAATTTGATTTAGTACCACATTTATCCGACAACTCTGGTTTATCAACGCGTCAGTTCACTTGATGGGTGGCCGCCTAACACTGTGCCGAAAAAACCTGGTCGCTACTATAGAAGCTTTCTTCCCCATAGATTATCAGTTTGCCATTTCAGCGTGTTAATCTTTTGGATTATTACGATTACACATGAACTTCCAAGGATTCGCATTAACATTCTCTCAAAGAAATTCTACGAGTATAGCCTAACCAAAGCATGCTTAGCGTCTTCCAGCCTAGTTATCGTAGCTCGATTTACATATCATAAACTCAATTTATCCTTCATTTGTCTCCACAAGTTGGACTGATGACATCATAGAAGTAGCAGGAATCCGTTGGATGCAAGTGGCATAAGTTTTAAATTGGCATACTCGTGGCAAGGCGTATATCCAACAATAATACACTTAATTAAAAATATTTGTTTTAGCCGGATAATTCAATGATAGCACCTGCTTTGGCCACAGCTATCATCAATAGCAAGAAAGAATGTGATTTAACCTGTTTCAGAAGCATCGCTTTAGCTGGTTCCAAGATCCATAAAGATGTCTATCTTGAATTAAAGGTGAGATTTTTGTCTAGATAATAAAATCAACGACTTCATTTTTTCATAAACTTAACATGTAGTAGAAAGATCCTCGACTCAAAGTGCCTAATTTTTAATTGGCATTCTGTTCTTTATCTATCATCATCATCTTGCTCTTATCCCAATTACTTGGGGTTGACGCAATATGTCATCTGTTTTGACATATTGCAAAAAGTTTCGGCAATGACTTTTATGACCGGCCGCCTGCCTGACGTCAACCCTCCTTGGAAATGTAATCGTTGACCCAAATGGTACCAGATGGAGTTGGTTCGGGTCAATCTAGGGCTCTTAATCGTCTTTTACGACACCCACGAGCAAAGCAAGGGTTGGTAGTATTCGAAGCCGCTACCACACAGCATATCTATATATTTTATAATTCTATTTACGTGTATTATGATAATTATGTCCTACTTCCTAACATCGATTAAGATAAATAAAAACAATTAAGTGCAACATTCAGATTTACCAACACCCATTTTCGTGAGGCAACGGAGTAGGAATACAATTTATCACCTCCTTTGCCTGTGAGTATTGATAAAGATGATTAAGGGATATAGTATATAGATCATATCAAAGCAAGAGAAGGAATACTCGACATAAAACCCTATTGTAAATAAACTATTTTACGGGTTTTATCGCGTTCGAAACGTCGGACGATCAAAAATCAAATACAAACGCGATAAAATCCGTAGTTCTATTTACAATGTGTAATAGTCGCGTAAATATCAGAAATCCTGATTAAACCCAATGTCAATGCGTCTGACCAGCATGATTTAGTAGGTAGTTCTATTTGCTTCCTATTATGAAGAAGATCCAAGCCCAACAGTGGGATTTAAGTTAACTGAAATGATGATGATCATCAAAAATGTAAGTAGTAGTAGATAAATCATTACAAGAAAAAATTATCTTCAAGTGAAACCGTGTGCGGCTTGTTTTGCATCGTATAAGTTATGTCGACTATTCCTTGTAGTGACTGAATCGGCAAGAAAGGGAACTATGAATTGTATTCTTAAGAACGTTATAGTAAAAGATAGGGTTCAGTAAAAGGAAAAATCCGACATCAAACTCGTTTTATTAACATAAGGTTAACTTCTCTATAGTTATGAACGCGACCCAGACTGTGTTGCATTGGGACATAATATACGGGTTAAAAAAAGAAGCTATGTCCATTTCGAAATGCATCTTAATCTTTTAAGACACTTGTTGTGTGGTAGCGGTTACGAATACCATCGAAATTTGCACTACACGTGGGTATCGTAAAAGGCGACTAAGAACTTTACCATCAAGCACCTGAGCTCGATATGATGCCGTCTGATCAACAATTATATTCTCAAGGAGGTTGACGTCAGGTAGGCGACCTGTCATAAAACTTTTGCCGATACCTTTGCTAAATGTACTATTTAAGAGTATATATTGCGACGACCTCAAGTGATTGGGATAAAAGCAGGATAATGATGATTTAAATCATGGTCACAGAATAGGGACTGTCCGAAGAAGTATCCCGCCGGGTTGGACACGGACGGGCAGCAAGGAACTGATCGGCTCAATGACGAAGAAGTGGGCATTCGGTGGGTTATGAGGCGGCCCTTTGCGTCACCTCAGACGGTGCGGTCACAATAGCCCACACAAAAAGGGTTCATCAGCAAAGGGTTGTCATCTACAGTGGATTTCATTAATAACGACCTCGGTTGTAACGACTTTTCGGTTATAGCGAAGTCGAACTTGCGTCCCTAGAATTTAAAGCATACTTTCGTAGGAAATTCATTCGGTAATAGCGACTCCGGATATAACGCCTAATTCGGGTATACCGACTTGTTTTTATGAACTATTTGGGACAGATTCCTAGAAATTCCTTGCGGATGTTGCGACTAAGTCGGCAAATTCACAAAGTCTCATTTTAATGAATTTAACTATTAAGCTTTCTTATTCTTTGTTTACATTCGCAGATGCTCAAATGCTTTGTTTGTGTGTCGCGTTACTTAGCATGTGCGCGAAATTAAAATTATGAATCAATTACGTAGCTATTTCCAGTGAGTGAACAGTGTTTCTTAAACTTGTGAAAATGGCTCCTAGACATACATTTAATGTTAAAGAAAAACTCATTTCGGATATAGAGACCTCCGGATATAGCGACGACATTAAAGTGGTCCCTCCGCCGTCGTTATAACCGAAATACACTGTATATCTATTTTTTCCATCTGTTCGTGAACGTTTAGCGAAAACATGGCTGGAAATTAACCACTATGTAGCCCAGTTCCTCACCGGCCATGGATATTTTAGAAGTAGGTAAATTATTCTATTTTAAACTAGTAGATTCTCCATTTTGTGAATGTTCGACTTCAAACTGCGATTTTGAACAAACAGCTCACCACATTCTTTGGGAGTGCGTTCTCTGCCGTAAAAAGCGGGACCTCGTGTTAGACAGCCTGCAAATCACGTCTGCGGTAATATAATATACGGATCTTGTAGCAACTCATGAAAATTGCCGTGCTTTCAGACGTTTTTACCATATCCACTATTGCAACCAAACTTAAAGCTCACAAATAGGTCCATTAAACTCTGTTAAATCCGTGGTGCTGGACCGCTGCGTTTCACGTAATTGTACATAGTCTTGTTTACTAAATTATTAGCCAACATTGCTTCATGTCCCCCGCTTTGCATAGGAGGGAAGTGGAATCATTCCAACTCCGCTTGTTTTTCTTTTCTAATTAAATTTGTTGCGTGTCCCAAGACAATTAAAAGCGTTTCCTGGGACTTCCTAAGGGTCAAATCTCGGTGTCTTAATGTGGATCCTGGCTTACAGGAGTTACAGTAGTGGGAATGTATGGTGGGATTAAGCACAAAAAAAGCCCGTTCAAAAAAAAAAGATGTCACGGAGTAAAAATATGGGTAACATAATGAATCATATTCCTGCTACTAAAGTGTAGTCCACGAGCTACATTATGTAATTTTTTTTAATCAATTCTCTTAAAATTACAGAAGAGGATGCGTCCAGGTGCAGTGGTGGTTGAAATTTATGGTCAAACAGAGAACATGGGTGCACTCTTAATACCAAACCCTACAGGACCCATTGGTAACTGCGGATTGTGTTCCCCCACAGGGGGCGAAATCAAAGTAAGTTTTCTCTCATAATGAAATTAAATTTTCAAATCATCTTATCGTTAAATATAACACAGCGTTATAATAATGAAGTCTTTTACCCCCCGGGAGCCTTTAGTAATATCTAAGACAATAATTTGGGAAGAGTACGAAGAATTTTGACGTGAACATTTCTATCGGCAGGTTTGTATGTGGTCAGGCTGGCCACGGATGTCAGGCAACACCAAGAGATTAAATATGCATACAACATCTATGCAAGAGAAGGAAGACTTGAAATAAAACCCTATACCAATCCGCCTGACTAGCGTGGTAGCGCAATATCAATTCCCCTCCTATTATGGAGGAGGCTCGAGGCCAGCAATAGGGGATATAAAAGATGTATTGATGATCGTGAATATTGATCCGTATGTTAACGGACTTAATCGTCAAATCAAAGTATTATACTTTATTCTTCCCCACGAATCCCTGTCCCACTGTAAAAGACGATAAAGAGGTCTAAGCAGAAAACTTACCTCCAAGAAAAATATTTCAAAATATAATCCAGTGGCTATTATTGTAAATTATCAAATGATTATGAATATTAATTTAGCATTATGTCCTTTGAGTTTTCTTGCCAAATCTTTCTCAGTGTGGTCGCGTTCCGATCCGAAATCCCTATAACTATTAATTCACCAGCTTAAGATTAACAGTTATTGAGATGATTCGTACATTAATTGGACGTCTATGTATTGAATAATTTTCTAAATTGAATTTCTATATCACTAGTTGGTTGATCCAGAAACGGGCAGAGAAATTACAGAACCTCATGTACCGGGAGAAATGTGGACCAAAGGGAACTGTCTGTCTGTAAGTATTAAGTATTAAAAATGTAATATGAGATAAGGGTAAATTTCTTAATAATTAAATCTGCCCAAGATTGTAATCGTTTATTTTTTTAATTAATCGAAGGACGTTACACATTTCAAAATTGTCGTACCCCTTTTTGAAATTTGTATTTATCTTATTACAGTACTCTTAATTTTTGAAAATATTTAAAGTTTGTTTGTAAAATATTTTAAGTAAAAATATTGGTCATATAACTGTTTAGAAGGCTTCTGTTTAGTTAAAACAGAAGCCTTCTAAACAGTTACATGACCAATATTTTTTGCGCTTATTCTCAATTTAACTTGATACCATGCCATCTACTGTTAAGGAAGCCTACACAATAATTATTAATGTACCTATTTTGAATTACTCCTAATGGACCGAGAAAATAAAATCAGTGCTATTAATATGGGTAAATGGTATGGAACCACTGTAAAATTTAAAAAAAAATCTAAGACCTGCAGTGAACTGAGGACGTTATAGAGAGGGGCTACTTATTTTAGCTTTCATTTATAAATCCTGCTTTAGCAATTTAATTCAATTTCTGTTTTTTTATGAATTCACTGCCTTTTGAATTTTATAGTATTACTAGCAGACCCGGCCACGTGTTGCTGTGGCTAAGGTTTTTGTTATATTACATTTTAGTAAACTATTTATGCTATTGAATTGTAGCTTATATGACACGTTTGTAGGTTTGACATAGCAGCGCCATCTATTAATTACTTACTCAATCCAGTCAACAGATATCGCCATCTGTTAAAATCGTTTGGAGTTAACAGATAATTGTGAATGTCAAATAACATACTAATAATTTGCAATAAAATAATATTGCGACTATAAATTAAGATGTAAGCTATCCTATCTTTCAAGTTGGATAAAACTGCACATGGTGTGCAAATTTGAAGTAGTTTAGGAGTCCATCGCGGACAAACAACGTGACACGTAATTTATATATATTAAGATATTGAAACAGGCTTGCGAGACGGTTAATTAATTAATTTTCTGAACATTCAATATAAAGTAGATCATAGATATATATGCTTACAGGAATACTACAATAATCCGGAAGAGACAGCAAATGTCTTCACAGATGACGGTTGGTACAAAACAGGAGATATTTTATATAAAGACGAACAAGGCAACTATTTCTTCGTGGAACGTCTTAAGATGCTCTTCAAATGTCGCGGTTATCTTGTAAGTATTTTTGTTTTTTCATTTAGAATCATTTTCTTCTTGTACTGACAAGAAATATGTACCAAAATGTGGGTCAAAATTTAATAACTAATTTCTGTAGCAGATAGATAAATCGCTGTAATAACGATGCGATGACTTGTTGGACGTGAGATATCTTTTTTTTTTTGGGGTGGGCTGCGGTCGGCGCGCTTCCGCACCACTCCGTCCGGGGCGACAGAGGGGCTTAAGCACGCAACACCCCTCGGGGAGGACGTCGGTCTTTCCTCACGCGGTCGGCCTCTCGGCAGGTGACGGACTAATCCCCGGTCACGTCACCCGCGGCCTCGGCTAGGGCGGCATTGCACGCAGGTAATCCCGCCTGCGCCGCCCCAGTCGCCGGCAGCGGGTCGCATCATGGAGGCTGTGCTCCTCGCGCTCGCGACCCGCCGCCTCCTTCTGCGAGACAACTGCCTCGCAGACTGCGACCGCGTCCCAATTCCTGATGCTGCCGAGCATCTCCCTAGCGATGGCCGGCAGCGTCAGGTCGGCACCAATGATTGCGACGAGTTCACGACGCGGCTCTGCCCAAGCGGCACAGACCTCGAGCGTATGCTGCGCCGTGTCCTCGTCGAAAGACGTGAGATATCTTAGCCCAACCGTGACCATGAACGCTGTAAATTGGTCGAAACATCGGGCAATCACGATAAAATGCGTAATATTATTTCTAACTAGCAACCCGCCCTCGCTTCGCTTCTGTTTTAGTCGTTTTACCTGCGTAGTTCCCGTTCCCGTGGGAATACCGCGATAAAATATAGCCTAGTTTACGCCCTGATATTATAGCTTTCCATTGGTGAAAGAATTTTTGAAATTTCTTATCTATGATGTACCTATTTTTAATCTGTCTATGTTGGTTTTTAACCACTTTCGAATTCGCCGTATCAAATTTTGGTAAAATAATCTGTTTTTGTCAGTGCAAAATTCGCAATGAGATTTTTAGGCACTCATTTTTTATAACTTTAAATATTGTATAGTCTGTATTTTTTTGCATGTGCCAAAATAAATTTAAAATAATAATAAATTATCTGTTACAACTTTTTAGATAACAGCCTCGGTGCTGGAAGCTATAATTCATGAGCACCCTGACGTAGAAGACGTAAGTGTTACGAGCATTCCTCACAAAGATGATGGCCAACATCCAGTGGCTTGTGTTGTTAAGCGAAAAGGCACGAATATCACAGCTCAAGAAATTAAAGATCTTGTTGCTGGTACGTATTATAACATTATCTTCCACTCATTATATAATTTTAAAGAAACTTATAAGTTTTAGATTCAAGACCAGTTATGCAAAAAAAAAAAGTGTGTGTACAAAGTACGCTAATCAGCAATGAAACTCCTTTCTCCTTTATCCTTCATCCTTTATCTCATTCTCTCGCCGGCTGAATCCTATACATTTATGTGTTTGTGTCTCTATGGACTCGCTTTTTCGTTTCATCAAGTTTGGAATCACAATGATTCTAAAGAAGTTTCACTTCAAATTTTTTTTTTAGAGTTCTGGAGATTACCGCCGATTTGCAAGAATTGCCTCAAAAAAACGTTTCCGTATGGACAACCAATTCTTATTTAATTACTGAATTATATTACAAATCTTTTAACTTTTTTGTAATAGATTTAACTTAAAGAGAAGAGAGATTTAAGAAAAAAAGGAATTTAAATGAAATTCGAAATGGTCATAGCTTCGACCTGCGATGCGGGCATGCCTCGTTTGTGGTGTCTGGCCAAAAGAGGACGGTCGCCTTTGTCGTTCTTTTATCTTTCAATTTAACGTATATTGGGCTTTTCTACTGTTAGAATCAAGCCTCCTTTACAATAAGAGATAAAGTGTATACGCCACGCTAGTCAAATGGGGTGGTAGGACTTTATTTCGAATTTACCTTTTCTTTCATAGATGTTATATGCACATTAGGTATATCCTGTATCTGTCCTTTACTACATCTATAGATAACATACTGATTGGAATACTTAATCCTGTCACCATGCGGCAACCTTTTTCTTTTATTATTATATTATTATTATTATAGCTATTAATACTTAAGTTTTTGTCAAAATCATAATATTTATTAGGATACTAGCAACCCGCCTTCCGTGTGGTGACGGAGTAAGAATACAATTCACCACTCCCTATCTTACCTGTGGATGTCGTAAAAGACGACTAAGGGATATAATATGCACATGACACCTGTGCAAGAGAAGGAGAACTCGAAATGAAACCTTATACCAACATGTCTGACCAGCAAGGTTTAGTAGGTCAAATTCCTTTCCATTGTGGAGGAGGCTCGAGCCCAACAGTGGGACTTATATGGGTTGCGATGATGATGAACCCGCCTCGCTTCGTTTCGGTTTCAGTCGCCTTACCCACGTAGTTCCCGTTTCCCGTGGGAATACCGGGATAATATAGCCTATGATAAATATAGCCTATGTTACTCCCTGATATTATTGCTTTCCATGGGTAAAAGTAATTTTTGAAATCGGTTCGGTGGTTTAAGCGTGAAAGCGTAACAAACAAACAGACTTACTTTCGCATTTATAATATTAGTAAGAATACCAAAAGATGGTGACATTTGTTTTTCTGAATGTCGTTTTATTTAATAGACAACACTTACAGTGTTGCTAGTAGATAGGGTATTAAAATATAACGCTTAAAATGTATTTTTAAACGGGCAACACTAATTGTAATATATTTACTTATTGTTCGTCTTTAGAGAGGAAAATAATCTTCAAAGCGGTGTATCAATCATTAATAATTCATACAGTATTATGGGCAATATTTCATAAACATAAAACAAAATCTTGGACAATATTGTACATAGAGAGTAGATTTTGTCAAAAATAATTGTCTTTATTTCATTTTACAGATAAATTATCAGAGTCACAACAATTACGAGGTGGAGTAGTGTTCATGGATGAACTTCCTCTAACTTCTACAGGGAAGGTGGCCCGAGAGAAACTGCGTCAGATGATTTGGAATACTTACAGAGAATAATATAGTATTTTATTTTAAACAATATATTACAATGTAATATAATTTTTTTAAAGATTTAAGTAACTTAAAATAATACTAATTGAAGCAATGCATGATTGGAATCACAGAAATATTAATTTAATTTTTCTGTGATTGGAATGGTGGTATTTACTTGGCACTGAGATTACGCATTGCCATTCAACGTGGCAACACTGCCAGCATTTTGGGCATGTTACACACCGGAAGCGGATTATTTATTTGAATATATTTGAATAAGTATTAATTAGATTTTTTTTATTTATTTTATTTTGTTAACATTCTATGTATATTATAATTAACTATATTTTCATAATTAATTAAATAAATTTATATAATAAAATATAATATATAACAATATAGTAGTTAAAATTCGATCTCAAGAACAAAACTCTATCTTATGAGAGTTATATAAATTATAATTCTTTGTCTGATCCACAAATTGTTTATAAATTGCCCACAATGTTTTATTTTTAATATATAAAATTGAGATTAAGAATAAGGGTTTAGTTACTAATGTGATACCATCCTAAAAAAAAATAGCAAATTATAAGGTAAATTATTTCGGCTAGAACAAGACCATACCTAAGTAGCATTCAATAACGAATACTTACAACTATTAGAGAAGATGCTCCTTTAATAGACCCGTAGATCCATCAACCTATAGCCATCCACTGTTAGACTTATTCCTCCCTTTAAAGGCAATAAAGGCACACTTAACGATTTATTGATCGTAGCTGATGTTAATACTTTTCCAAGAGTAATATTTCCAAGTATTGCCTCTTCTCTTGGTGCATCATAACCGGTATTTGGGACTACGTATTCACTTAAAATATCATCTTCATCTGTACTCACGTACATACCACTAATTAGATCGAGCCTTCTCCACAATAGGCGGAAAACTACCCCACTCTGGTCCGACAAGTTGGTTACATTGATAGTTTTATTTCAAGTTTTATATAGATGTTATCTGCTTATCGTATAATTGTCCTTGTCCTGCCCTGTCCAACCACAAACAAGAAAGGGGTTGGTTAGTTAATTTGAATTCTTACTCCGTCGCCAAACGTAGATCGATAATTGATATAATTATAATTTATAAACGAAATAGGAGAGAAAAATACGAAGTCGCAAAGAGAAAGATACACAAAGTAAGAATGAAATTTTTATTATTTATATTAATGATGTTTCTAAAATTGTAAATGATTTTTAATATTATTATTATATTTTTAATTGTCATTACTTTATAATGTTTTATAATGTTATTATAATAATAGTCTATGGAAATAGAGGAATACACAAGATAAACTTTGTTTATTTTTGTATTAAACTGTTAAGATCGCCTATTGTGAGGTTACATGAATGTGATGTATGATTTTTTGTTTCAACTTCGTAATGCCCCCTAAACATGTTGACCGAGCGTTGCCGAGCGGTGACCAAAGTCAACGTGTGTCCACCCAATATGCCTTGCATCGCCAATGCTCGCCGTCGCTCTCCTAGTTAGCCGAATGAAGCCAAGCGCCAACATGTGTACAGCCGATTTGTCGCGCATTGTCTTCACTCGCAGTCGCTCGTGATCACTTACCTTACTTCAAATCGCTGTCGGTTTTTGTGCACAAATCAAAGGCGCTTGTCTGCTATCAGTGCTATCAGACGCTTTTAATGTGATAATGTCGCTCACTATAAATGATGGTGTTATGCTGTGGCTTAGTGGACTGTATGGGGTGGTTTATGCCAGCAACATAACGACGTGGGCTAGGTGAAGGACCAGCGGGAGCCAATCCCACTAGTGGGACTGATTCCCACAAAATGAGGGTTTGTTCGGGAAAGGTGGGCGGAGAACGGAGTAAGCCGAGGACCTTACCTCGTCTTTTCTGTGCTTTGGTGGTGCTGCAGACTTGCCGGGCTGAAGGTGGTGTTCACGACGAGCTAGGTTGGGCTGAATGCGGGCACTGAAGTTATTGTCTATTTAATATCACTATTACGATATAGTATATACCCTCGCGTGCAGATAGGCTGACTGACGTGGTACCTTCGTGTCTTTAAACCGGAACTAGATAGTGCGGGCGCCACGGAACCGATACGTCACAAGACTACGTCTTTCGCGAGTCTCAAAAGCAGAATGTCAAAATGGCGGCTGGGCGCCAGCGTACGACGGAACTAAAGTGAAATTAGCCGCGTGTCACACGTCGTGCCATCGGCGTGAACAGATGGTATTTTCAAAATTTACACCAATACTTCTAGATATGCATTGTAAATAATTAGATCCCAGTCGCCCTATATGTACTTACCTATAGTAACAAAAAACATCTTCATAATTCATCATCATTTCAGCTCATATATATCTCACTGTTGGGCTCGAACCTCCTCCACAATAGGAGGGAAATCGACCTTACCATACCATGCTAGTCTAGTCAGACACGTTGGTATAGGGTTTTATTTCAAGTTTTAACCTTCTCTTTCATAGATGTTATATGCGTATTATATCCCTTAGTCGTCTTTTACGACATCCACGGGCAAGATAGGGAGTGGTGAATTGTATTCTTCCATCACCACAAGGCAAATTGTATAATACTTAATAAAATATACATATCGCAGTCCCCGACGAACAAAATCGTAATAGGAAAATGACAATTTTACAGGAACAAATAAAAACTGAATATCTTGAAAAGTATCAAGACTAAAAAGAAGAGGAGTGGCTAATGAATGGATAAGAAGTTATTTAAAGGATCGTTACCAGTGTGTTGAAATATCCAAGATACAAAGTAACGTAAAAGTTACAAGTAGGTTGGACTTCAAAATCAATAGATTTGGCGTTCCACAGGGCAGTGTGCTGGGGCCATTTTTGTTCTTGATGTATATCAAGGACCTCCCAAATATAACTCACCATAAAACTATTTTATTTGTGGATGACACTACACTAATTGTTAGATGTGAAAATAAAACAACATTTGAAAATGATATTAACTTGACAATTCATAAGACGATCAACTGGTTAACTAATAATAATTTAAAAATCAATGTAAGCAAAACTCACATTATACAATTTCAAAACTATAGAAGGCAACCAATTGACTCGAATATCCATTATAATAACGATCAAGTAGAGGTAGTAAACAAGACAATTTTTTTAGGAATAGTGCTTGATAAACACTGTAACTGGAAGGCACACGTTGAATACGTTTGCAAGAAACTCGACCGTTTTGCTTTTGCTCTCCATCGGTTACGACAAACTGTCTCATCGGAAGCCGCTCTAACTGCATACCATGGATACGTTTCTTCCGTGCTCTCATATAGTACTTATCATACAATGTGGTAACTCAGTAGACAGTGAAAATGAAAAAGCTTTTCGGATTCAAAAAAAAGTGTGTAAGGGCGATCTGTGGAGCCTGGTTCACTGACAGCTGTAAACCTTTGTTTAAAAAACTCCATATCCTGTCTCTGGTTTGCATGTACCTATATTAGGGAACTTTGTGTTTTTGTAAAACTGTTTCCACAATACTTTCAATTACACTCGGAAGTTATAACTAGGGACTCCAGGAATAAATTTAAACTTCATCGGCCTAGATGCCGATTAAATATTTATGAAAATAATGTCTACATTAAGGCCATGGACATCTATAATAAACTACCAAATACATCTTTGAAGGTACATAATCCTTCAGCTCTATTTAAACGAAAATTAAAATTGTGGCTAATAGACAAAAGTTTTTATTCCTTAAATGAATATATGACACATATGTAAATTAAATCTATTAAATAAATTCTATAATTGAATAATGTTAAAAAAAAAAGTGAGCCGTCGCTCAGGACGCCTGGCAGATGTGAAACATCGAAATTATTTGTACAAGTATATATGCATAAAAGAATAGATTACGACAGAACTAATATGGTAAGAAGTATTGAATAAAATAATACGATTTCGATTATTATTCGAAATATTACACAGCAATAAAATAAAATTAATCCGCCGCAGAGCCGCATCGCTCCTTCTCCCTCACACACTTGTACGTAGTTCAAAGGGATCGGCTAAGAAAGTGTGATCTAGGAAATAGAAATAGCGACATCTATCGAGCCACTAAGTACTAGTGTCGAAGGACAATAATCAGTATCAATTGAAAAGTATCGATACTTAACAATCGAATCGTTTTGAAAGCATTGAGTACTTTTCATAGAGCCTATCGGATAATTTCTTGCCGGGATTGTTTGTGATGAGCTTTTTTTCTTTGGTAAGTTTGAGAGAATGTAATATTTGCTACTGAGTACTAGTATTGTAGCAGTAATGAGTATCAATTGATAAATACTGAAACTTACTGATATTGAATAGTTTTTGAAGCTTCGAGTACTTTTCATAGAGCTTATTGGATACGTTTCTCGCGAGATTGTTTGTGATGAGCGTTTTTCTTTTTTGGTAAGTTTGAGAGAAAGTAACATTCTATAATGAGTACTAGTATCGAAGGAACAGTAATAAGTATCAATTGAAAAGTATCTATACTTACTGATATTAAATCATTTTCGAAGCATCGAATACTTTATAAGGAGCCTATCGGATATGTTCTTGACGGGATTGTTTGTGATGAGCGTTTTTTTTTTGGTAAGTTTGAGAGAAAGTAACATTCTATAATGAGTACTAGTATCGCATGAACAATAATCGGTATCAATTGAAAAGTAACGATCTTTACTAATATTGAATCGTTTTCGAAGCATCGAGTACTTGTCATAGAGCCTATCAGATCACGATCGCGGGATTGTTTGGGATGAGCTTTTTTTTTACCAAGTCTGGGAGGAACTATAAAGAACTATAAGTGTGATGTTTGAAATGATGGTAAAATGTAAAATTACTCGGCAGGAATATAATGCCATATCACATTACTTCGCGAAGCACTGTTTCGTGCATGTCTACTTGATAAGTCTATAGCGTTTGAATGAAATCTAACCGATTGGGTAAAAATTGAGTTCAAATGGGTCAAATACATGAAAGAGTGCCATGTAGAAATTAGAAGATAGAATTAGCGACATCTATCGAGCCAAGCCTAAATGTCAACTACAAAATATATTTTATAAAGAAATCTCTAATCCTATGATGATAATAAGACAAGCTATCCAAATTATTTTATACCGTGTTAATCCTACAAATTTTAAATGAAATCTAACTCTTTAAAGTGGGTCAAAATACAATTCCTAGGAGTCGGTAACATATAAACAAATAAATATACAGCTGAAACTAATACAAAGCCTATAAAAAGCGGTTGTCCAGTTTTCGTACGTGAAAATAAGGTAGTTATGGTATACTTATGTTAGGAAGTTATAAAATTATACATTATTTTATAGAACAAGTACATACGCATAAAAGAACATATTACGACAAGTATTAATATAGCATAAAGTATTAAGAAAAATAAAGTTACGATTCTTTTCCAGAAAATGATGTTTTTTATTCAATAAACATTTATTTTCATTAGAATACATTATAGGTAACAATTTACTTTGAGTTCACTAGATGGCGTTGTACAAAATTTTAAATCGCACCATGGTTTCGTTACAAAAATGTAGATATGTGTCCAGATATTTGTTTTATAGTTAATTAAGAGCGGACCGCGAAGCGTGGCGTTAAACGCCACGCGACGATCGCGGTCACCCTCGCCTATAGATGTTTGACATCAAAAACATTGACACTGACAGATTTTTTATTAATTGACAATTCAAATTTCACACTAGAAGACATTTCTTTATTATAGGGCGTCTGCATGTTGGCCGAGTGCAGGCGAGCAATGGCGAACGCCAACGTGTGTACACCCGATTTGCCTTAGTTGGCTAACGCTCGCCGTCGCTCGCCTAGTTGGCCGAGTGAATACAAGCGCCAACGTGTGGACAGCTGATTTGTCTTCACTCGCCGTCGCTCGTGATCACTTGCCTCACTTCGCCTCGGTGTCGGTTTTTGTGCACAAATCAAAGGCACTCGTCTGCGCTCGGCCAATGCCGTCTACACGTTGGCCGAGTCGTCATTACACGGTTGACATCCATCGCGGTTAGACGTGTTTAATGTGATATTGGCGCTCAATATAAATGATTATATTTTCAAATTTGCATCACTACTTCTAGATATTCGACGTAAATAATTAGATCCAAGTCATCCTATATGTTACCTATAGTATCAAAATGTATCTTCATCATTCATCATCATTTTAGCTAATATCCTACTGTTGGGCTCGAGCCTCCTCCACAATAGGCGGGCAACTGACCTTAGTATTCCATGCTAGTCAGACAGGTTGGTATAGGGTTTTATTTCGAGGTTTCCTTCTCTTGCATATATGTTATATGCTTATTATGTATTATATCCCTTAATCGTCTTTTACGACATTCACAGACAAGATGAATTGGGACTGGTGAATTTTTTTTTTACTCCGTCACCACACGGATATATCTTACACTGTTCTATTTCTGTGAATGCTCAGTATCAACCACCTTCTTTTTTCCCACTTTACTGCGGTATACACTGAGATAATAGTTATATACGCTCATTAAATAAATAGTCGAAGCTGCAGCAACGTTAATGCCAACGTCCGTAGCGTTTCAGTGCACAATGAACACTGACATCGTGTAGACGTGACGTGTAGACACTTCTACAAACGCTCGTCTACGTTGGCCACTCGCGTTGGCGTTCGCCGCACTCGGCCAACGTGTAGACGCTAGCACTCGCCTTGTACCTATTTGCCGACGCTCGCGTTGGCCTAGGCTTGGCCAACGTCTCTACGGGACTTTATAATAATTATTTTAATTTAATTAATTTTGTTTCTATTTATTATTATATTTCTTTGACATTATTTAATTAACCCGCAGACATTTAATTCAGAACATACTTAGCTATAAGGTTAATATTTACGCACTATTGTTATGGTAGAGTGTAATGGCACTACAATTTATTGACCATCAACATGTAACCACACTTCTAGTGAATAAATGCATTTGAATTTGAAGATTCTTTTATCAAAAATAGGGAATATTTTTTTGCACTAGATTTTACTACATTTTTATTATAAATTTTCTTTATCAGTAAGAAAATTGTGAAAATGTCCATTACTAAAATAATATATGAAAAAAATTAACGCAAACTAGCTTTACGATAGTGTTCGACTGTAATCACAAATCGGTGTATTCTATTTGAAGAGATGTTGAAAAATATGAATAAAACGTATCAGACTTGGTTGTATGGACTATGTTCTCTTTGCCTGCAAAGAGCTGCGGTTAAACACAGAATAAAAAAAAAAAGTGAGCCGTCGCTCAGGACGCCTGACAGATGTGAAACATCGAAACTATTTTGTACGAGTAGAGACACGGTATCGAATATAAAGTATCGATACTGAACTCATGAATAATATCGATAGATAAGTAACGTACTGTTTAAAGTATAGAGTACTTTTCTTTCGATACCGATGCTTTTGTATTCGATATTTTAGTCAATAAGTACTTTTTGGTAGGTATCGTATCGAATAAATTATCCATTTTAAAATTGACTTTACGATTCATACGCTTGAAATAATTTGCGATTTATAAACCAGAAATAGCGGCATCTATCGAGCAAACGACCAACTCTAAGCTACAATATATTTTATAAAGAACTCTCTAATCCTGTAA
This sequence comes from Lymantria dispar, assembly GCA_032191425.1. Taxonomy (NCBI): domain Eukaryota; kingdom Metazoa; phylum Arthropoda; class Insecta; order Lepidoptera; family Erebidae; genus Lymantria; species Lymantria dispar. The sequence continues at coordinate 7,165,126 of CM063460.1, read as the reverse complement.
TGATAATAAGACAAGCTATTTAAAGTGAGTCAAAATCCAATTCTTAAGGAGTTGGTGACATACAAACAAATAAATACACAGCAGAAACTAATAAAAGCCTATAAAAAATGAAATGCTTTCATCCGTTCACAGACATTCTTTTCGCACGAAGAGTGTGATTTAGGAAACTGAAATGGCGGCATTTATCGAGCTAACGACCAACTCTCAGCTTCAATATATTTAATAAAGAAATTTTTAATCCTGTAATAATAATAAGACAAGCTATCTAAATAATTTTAACGTCATTGGTCCTCCTTAAATTTTCAACTTTTAAATGGAATTTGACTGTTTAAAGTGAGTCAAAATCCAATTTCTATGAAGTCGGTAATATACAAAGAAATAAATATATATACACCTGAAACTAATAAAAGCCTATAAAAAACGGTTCTCCAGTTTTCGTAGCTGAAAGTAAACTAAATACCATACCTACTGGTATATTTATATTACTAAGTTAGAGAATTTTACATTAATTTATAAAACAAGTATATATGCATAAAAGAACATTATAATAGATTACGACAGGAACTAATACGAAAAAACTAAGGCATAAAGTATTAATAAAATATCGCGATTTTTTTTCAAAAAATGATGATTTTTATTCAATAAACATTTATTTTCATTAATATACATTATAAGTAACAATTTACTTTGAGTTCACTAGATGGCGTTGTACAAAATTTTAAATCGCACCATGGTTTCGTTACAAAAATGTAGGTATATGCATCCAAATATTCATTGGCGTAATTCATTCCGCGTCGGAGACCCGTAGCGCACGGACGTGCGCCTCGCTGCTCTCCATTTCGCCGCGCTCACCCCGCACCCGCCCCCTGCGGTCGTGCGTTCTCGCTCCGTCTCGCTCGCTCTCGCAGCGAACCACGCGTCGCGTCAAGCCGCCATCTTGTTCAACGTCTGTGGCCGTTCAGTGGCCCGCTCCGGGTGGCCGTGTATACGGTTGTCTGTGGCAGTTTCGCTGTTTGGACGCAGGTGTTGCCGGATCCCAACTGCACGAGTCGACTTTTTCAAGACGTCGAGTGCAGATTTCTACCGTTGGTAGATAAAAAGTCAACCCATTTTGGCCCCCTCAGGGCAGAAAACCATATTGTTTGGTCCCCGGCGGAAACCTCACGGTGTAAACGAAGCCGGGTGAGGCAAGGCCCCGATTTGCCTGCCGAGCCCTTTCAGGGCAGAGCTAACAATCGGAAGGGGTTAGAGCATCCGGCCTTGGGGGATCTCCTAGTCGGACCTAATCTACGGCTTTTCATCATTTTTCTGCGAAGGCCTAACGGCCCGAGCAGCTAGGAACCTATCGCACATTAAGATTGGCGAAGGATTACAAGCTTAGGGCACACTAATTAAGTACTCATCCTCCCGACCTACACCCGGTTGGGAGGGGCACACACACCACTCACCCCTGGGTTTTTTCCCCACTCAGGGCGTTAGGGCTGCTAGGAAACAGTCGTAAAGCTCCCAGCATGGCAATGGAGGGCCACAATAAAATCCAGTACTCACTAGAGTACTTATTAAACATTCCCGCCATCCGTGACATTTTAGTCGCCCTACACGGGGAGGAAAACGTTCCTCAACCTGTGTTCTCTTCCGCGTATCCCACGATAACCGCTACAACATCGGCTATACCACCACCCTCGAAACCAATGTCGCCCACGGCAATGGAATTCGAGGTAGCCCGGCTCTCAGAGAGCTCATCGGACCAGGAGGATAACTCCTCCGACTCCTCTTCTCCCGATGAAGGCGAGTTCACTACCGTTCGCTCGCGAAAACGCAGTAAGAAAACTGCAAAAAACGTCGCCACTAAGGCCCTTAAAACAACCGCTACCGCGTCAAGCCACCCCGCTGCCTCCGTGGCACGCACCTCAACTCAGCCCGCCACCCAAGCCGGCCCCTCTAAGCCCGAGTCAATGACGCCAACAGCCGCGCCTCCGCGCAAGGAACCGACCCCACCTCCTATTTATCTACAGGACAAGTCCAAATGGACTACCGTCTCTGGGTGGTGCACCGAGCACCACATAAATTTCACCTCGGCCCGATCTACCCCACAAGGGATAAAAATCTCCTTATGCGCCTCAGCCGACCACCGTAAGCTGTCGAGCTTATTAACGGTGAAAAAACTCCCGTACCACACGTACACTCTCCCCGAGGAGAGAATATTACGTGTCGTCATCAAAAACGTTCCCACGGAACTCACAAAAGATGAGATCCATAAGTCCTTAGAGGAACAAAGCCTCCCTGTCCTAGCCGTGCACCGCATGATCCGCGGCAAAACCCGCAAACCCTTCGAGATGGTTCTAGTCCACCTCGAATTATCTCCAAAAGGCAAACAGATCTTCCGCATTAGTGAGATCTGTGGCCTGTCCGGAATTCATGTAGAGCCACCGCACAAAACAGGGCTCATCTCGCAGTGTCACAACTGTCAGATGTACGGGCACTCGGCCCGTAACTGCCATGCCCCCGCCAGGTGCGTTAAGTGCCTTGAAGACCATGGCACGAGTGATTGTCCACGGCCGAAAAGAAACGACCACATCCAATGCGACACACCGCCATCGTGCGTCTTGTGCCGCGAGGAAGGTCACCCTGCAAACTACCGCGGGTGCCCCAAGGCTCCCCGCAGGCAGTACAGACGCCCTCGCAACCCCCCAAACTGGGGCTTCCCACCCCAGCCCCCTCAACCTCTTCTTGCAAACCCAGTGCCGAAGCCTCCTCAGGTTAACGCATGGCGGGTATCCCAGGCGGAATTCCCACCGCTACCTAATAAACGAGTGGTGCCTAACACCACCCCACCACCCCCCCATACTGCAGCAACGCCATACACGGCGCCTTGCCCACCCCCCGCGAGCCAACCCAAGCCCCAACAGGGCGCACACTCGAACCCGCATGTAGCCCCGAGGTCCGTAAAAACCCTACAAGGCGTAGATCCGGATCTCGCCTTAGTAGCTAAATTCGCATCTCAAATAAATTTCAATGAGATACGTGAAATCGCCTCTGAAATCAGAGCAAACGTAGGCAACAGCCACGCTCTCCTTAACGTAGCCATTAGGTTCTCTCCGGTCCTCGAGAACCTCGCCTCTTTTACAATCTAAAATGGATAGACACCCATCAGGCAGAGTTAAACCCAGACACATTAGAGTAGGGTACTTTAATGCTAACAGCCTAGCCCAACAGAGGGACCAAATAGGCGCTCTAATGAGCGACGAGCAGCTCGACCTATTTCTTATTCAGGAGACCTTCCTTAAACCGTACAATAGGGACCCCAAGATTGCGAACTATAACATAGTTCGCAACGACAGGCTTAACTCGCCTAAGGGAGGTACTCTCATCTACTACAAGAGGTCACTGCACTGCACACCTATGGATCCGCCCCAATTGACGTACATTGAGGCTTCAGTCTGCAGGCTAGCCCTCACGGGGCACCAACCCATCACCCTCATATCAGTATATCTCCCCCCCGGTAGGGAAAACAATATCGAACTCCTCGAGAGTGATCTTAAATCACTCCTCGACCTAGGCGGAGCCGTCATCATAGGCGGCGACCTTAACGCCAAAAACACCTCATGGAGCTGTAACACCACCAACCCAAGAGGAAAAACCCTCGAATCCCTTGCCGAACGGCTGGGGTTTGACGTCATCGCTCCTATAGAGCCGACGCATTTCCCAGGGAACATAGCGCACAGACCCGATATTCTAGATATAGCACTGCTAAAGAACATTAACCTTCGGTTAACGTCTATAGAAGTGCTACATCAACTAGACTCAGACCACCGTCCGGTCATTCTCGAACTTGCCCCGAGACTGCCAGTCCCCTCAGGACCTGGGCAGGCCCCCACCATAACAGTAACTGATTGGAATAGACTAGAGTCCGGACTCAAGTCTAAATCCACCAGTCACTTAGATAGGATCCCCGCTGACATAAAATCCCCGGAGGACACTATGACGGCAATCGACTGTCTCACAAGTCATGTACAATCATTAATTAATGATTGTTCGCGGCAAGTACCAGCAGCGAGCGATCACGGCTGGCGCCTGCCAGACGACGTCCGCGACCTTCTGAGACAGAAGAATGCAGCCATACGTGCCTACGACCGTTACCCTTGCGAGGAAAACCGCATACGTATGCGTTTCCTGCAAAGGACGGTCAAATCCGCAGTAGCAGAAGTCCGCGAAAAGAGATGGAACACCACTCTTAGCGAACTAGAACCAAACCACCAAGCCTACTGGCAACTCGCCCGATCCCTTAAGACATAGTTTCCACTATGCCTCCCCTAAAGAGACCCAACCTCCCCCCCGCCTTTGAGGACGAGGAGAAATCCGAATGCCTGGCCGACAGCCTAGAGCAACAATGTACGCCAAGTACCACATACCCCGATGCCGAACAGCACGCCCACGTCGATAGGGAAGTGGTGTGGCGAGCCTCTCTCCCACAACCGCCGCTAGATACAGAATTAGGTAGGGACGACGCCCCAAGTCAGCCTATCCCAGCAGTCACCATAGATGAAGTAGTTTCGATCGTCAAGGGACTACGCCCTAGGAAAGCCCCCGGTTCGGACGGCATAACCAATAGAGTTATTAAACTTTTTCCCACGTCCCTACTGGTCCTTCTGACCTGCATTTTCAACGCAGCGCTCAATAACAAAATCTTTCCCGCTCAGTGGAAAGAAGCCGTGGTAATAGGAATCCACAAACCCGGCAAGAACCGATCCGAACCCAGTAGTTACAGGCCGATAAGTCTTCTTAACGGTCTTAGCAAAATGTACGAGCGCGTAATCCACCAAAGACTAAGAATCTTCGCCGAGGAAAACCACCTCATACCACACGAGCAGTTTGGCTTTAGACCCAAACACTCGTGTGTCCATCAAGTCCATCGTATCGTGGAAAGCATCAACGTAAAACTGCAACGCAACCTTTTTACGGGGATACTCTTCTTCGATGTAGCCAAAGCCTTCGACAAGGTATGGCATAATGGCCTTATCTTTAAGTTATTCCAACTAGGAATTCCCCACTACCTCGTAATTATCATACGAGACTTTCTAACAAATCGTAGCTTCCGCTACAGAGTAGAAGGGACACTCTCTTCCCCGCACCCGATCAGAGCTGGCGTACCGCAAGGTTCAGTCCTCTCACCCCTTCTATTCTCGCTATATACTAGCGACATCCCCAAGTCTAAGCTCGTGCAGTCAGCCCTCTACGCTGACGACACAGCTATATTCGTATCCGGGCTTAACCCGGACGCCGTCACTCGTAATCTCCAAACTGCAGCTACTGCCCTTGGCAAATGGTTCCGGAAATGGAGAATAGACATTAACCCAGAAAAGAGTCAGGCGGTCATGTTTCACAGGAGACGTGCCGACCTGCACCCCCCCGATAGCTTCACTCCAGTCCGCATTTTTGACAAGCCCATCCCCTGGGCGTCAAATGCCAAGTACCTAGGCGTCACCCTTGACAATCGTCTCAGCTTCGCTCGACACATAACCACTGTGCGCTCGCGTGCAGCGTTCGTTATGGGTCGTTTACACAACTTACTCAACCCAAAGAGTAAGCTGTCGCTCAAATGCAAAATCCGTCTTTACACTGCCTGCATACGCCCCATCATGTTGTATGCCAGTGTAGTATTCGCTCACGTTAGGCCACACAGGATCCATAGGCTACAAACACTTCAGAATAGGTTCATGCGTAAGGCTACGGGCGCACCGTGGTTCATACGCAATGCCGATCTCCACATCGACTTGCACTTGCCGACCATCAGGCAATATATGAAACAGTGTGCCCGTAGATATTTTGATTCTGCCACAACACACCCCAACCCCTTAGTGGTCGCTGCGACCAACTATATCCCGTCCCGCATCTCGAAGGTCACTCGACCGAGACTTGCTCTCGACGAGCCCGACGACGAGATCACGATAGCTCAGAATACAGCATACACGGCCCGCGAAGCCGCAACAAAGAAAAGACCACGGTTCCGTCCTCGCCGTCGAGGTGCGAAACCGTGCCGCGCAAAAATAAATAAATCTAAAGTGGGACCTCCCACATTGCCCTCAGCAACGCCCCGAGCCGAGGTTCGTACCCCACAGGGGGTGCCCTTGGGCCACGTTGCTTAAATTTTTTGGGTTGAGAGCCCTCAGCGCTCACCACTAGTCCGCGTAAGGGTGTAACAGCCATCTGAGGCTAACACTCCTTGTCAGAACAAAAAAAAAAAAAAAAAGAAAAAATTGGCGTAATTATTCGTGGCGTGGCGTTAAACGCCACGCGACGATCACGGTCACCCTTGCCTATAGATGTTTCACATCAAAAAGGAAAAGTTTGTGGCTGGCACAGTAGGGATGTGACTTAGAAAGAAAATAAATCGATTAGTTAAAAATAAATAATCGATTACAAAATAATCGATTTTTTTTCACAACAGGATTATGATGACCTTTTCTTTTAGGAAATTTGAGCTTTATTTTCTAATATACATAGTATGAAACACTGCATGCAGTATCGTGGTGACCTTTTTTTATGATATCTGGCAGTGAAATGATAGATTAATTTTAATATAAAAAATCGATTTTTTATTATTTTGATAATCGATTGTAAAAATCGATTATTACAAAAAAATTATCGATTGTTATAAAAATCGATTAATTTTTCACATCCCTTGCACAAAATAAAAAAGCTGCTGTCTGTGCTCTGTGGCTGCGGCCATTGAAGTTACTTAATTATAAACATTTATACATTCCGCAGCTTTGTAGGTCGTATCAAAACATCAAAATTTTGAGCAAGTAGTAATAATTATAATCAAGTCTGCTACGTATACGTTTGGGTTTTTGTGCAAAGCTATATAAATGCAGACCGGAGACGCAGGTAAGAACTAAATAAATACGCCTTACTTCAAACAAACACTGTTTGTTTATTTGTTTTCAATTTCTCTTTACAATGGTAAACTTAACTAGCTTCGATATTTCCGTAGCACGTTATATTCTGCTACTTTTTTATGTCTCTATAATCCCTTACGAATCTTTATCTTTATGAATAACACTTCTCCTCATATCAGATGGGGAAATTAAACTGAAAGCAAATCTTTAGAGATATAATTTTCTTTCCTGAAACACTAAGTACGTAATGCTACTTAATACTACTACTGCATTCTCTGAATATAATTCTTAAATAATAACATTTGCTATTGTGATTTTATTTTATTAGGCCATATCGTTGAACAATGTAATTTAAATTATTTAACTGTGGAGCACAAGCTATATTTTAAGGTCATATAGTCCTTAAAATATAGCTTGATCTCTGTGACAGATGGCTAAGAAGCCAACGAAGACACTTGAACAAGCAACATGTATAAAACTTTATTATTTTTCACATACATTTTCATTCTTTACTTGCTAGTTTTATCCCAACTGAAGTGCAATATATTATAAATATTCACAACTGAAATGTAACTCGTAAGTTTTGAAATACCTCATCATCATCATTTCAGCCTATTGCTGTCCACTGCTGGACGTAGGCCTCCCTCATGTTGCGCCACAATGTGCGGTCCTGTGCCGCCTGCGTCCAACGAAATACCTAGTAAATATTAATATGTTTACTAGGTAGCAAGGTTGCACTGGACTGAGAATAAAAGAGAGATGTGACAATCGATAAATGTAAATTGTTAACTGAACTTTGTTAAATTGTACATAAAAGAAATAAAACCAATCCAGTACCTATATGAAACATTCAATATTTTTTACAATTACAACACACAGTTATTACATTATAAATAAAACTAGTTTAACGGATTTTATAGTGTTTGTATATGATTTTTTGATTGCCCGATGTTTCGGACACTTTGCAGCATTCATGTTCATTAATTTTTTATGTGTAATACTCACGTATACATCAGAATTCATTACACAGTTAAATAATAAAATACATAAATTGCATTAATTAAGTATTAAAAAAGTACTTATTGTCTCAGAATAAATAATAATATTTATCACCATCATCATCGCAGCCCACATACTACATCCCACTGTTGGGCTCGGGCCTCCTCCACAATGGGAGGGAATTTGAACTACTATACCATGCTGACATCAGACATATTGGTATAAAGTTTCATTTCAAGTTTACCTTTTCTTGCACAGATATTATGTGCATATTATATCCCTTGGTATCTTGTACAACATCCACGCACAAGATGAGAGAAGGGAGTGGTGAATTGTATTCTTACTCTGTCACCACACGACAAAATAATAATAATATTATTATTATGTACTCATAATTGTCAACAAAATAAACATGTTTATTCATAAAACAGATGCAAAGGATCCCCTGATCTAACAACTGTCCCTATTATGGCAATAAAATTATAAATGTTCTAGCAAGAATGCTCCTGCAATGATGATGACCTTGGTTGTACTCCTTTTGAATAATTAAAACAGTCAGAAATCAGTTTTTGTTTCCTTTAACAAAAATTCATTTTGAATTAAATTGAAAAAGATTTTGCGTGGATAGTATTTCACTTATAATAGAAAATCACTACTAAAAAAAAATATGGATAAAGAATTATGGACTACATCGTGAGCGTGAAGCAGTGACAACTGTCACAGAGATCAGGCTATATTTTAAGGACTAGACGTCATACTCCATTCTCGTGCTACTCGAAATCTAATTCTTTTACTATTTAGCATTACTTATTTTCACCTCCATTGATAACATGTTGTAGAATTTTTATTTTCTTCTGTATTTTGTAATAATCTGTGTAGTAATTAAATAAGAATATAGTTCACCACACTATCTTGCCCCTAGATATCATAAATAGCTACTAAGGAACATAATATGCATATCACATGAGAACATACAAGACACATAGCAAGAGAAGAAAAACTCGAAACAAAACCTTATACCAACTTGTTTCACCAGCATGATATTGTCATCTCAGCTCATATATGTATGTCCCATTGCTGGGCTCGAGCCTCCTCTCTAATAAGAGGGAAATCGACCTACTATATCATGCTGGTCAAACATATTGGTATGGGGATTTATATCGAGTTTTCCTTCTCTTGCACAGATCTTATATACATATTATAGCCTGCTGCAATCCGGGCACTGTATGATGCATTAGTCAGGACTCATCTGGAACATAGTGCAATTATTTGGACCCCACACGAGGCTAAGTGCTCTGTGATGTTGGAGCGAGTACAGAACAAATTTATGCGGTTTTTGTATAAAAAACTGTATGGTGTATACCCATTTTATCTATTAATGTACCCAACTTTATTTGTGCTGGGAATGGTCGGGTATAATGAATTAAGAGTGCAACAGGAATACGCGCTGGTTTCGTATCTAGTAAGATTACTCAAAGGTCTAGAACACAATCTGGGTATGTTGCAAAACTTATGTCTGTGCGTACCGGATCGCTATGTGTGGAGGCGTAGGCGCCCACCACTGCTGGCCTTGCCAACGGCTAGAACTAACCTGCTAGCCAGAACGCCAATAACGCGAGCACTTGGTACCATAAACGAAGTTCACACAAAAACTGATATTTTCACATGTCAATTGAGTGAATTCAATAAGACACTTCTTTCTATCCTATATTATAAATTAAGTTAAAAGTAGTATTAAGTTATAGATTAATTGTAAATCATATAGAAGTAAGCTTAGGATTAACACTAGTGTATGGACTATCGTATTAGGTTTTTAGCCTGTAAATAGATAGTCCTATTATATTAAATAAATAAATAAAAAAAATTATTTAGCAATCCCAAAAAACAATTTTGTGGATTTTACTACCTTTTATAATTGGGGTATAACAAACCCCACCTAGTACAGCATGGTGAGATTAGTCACCTCATATATGGAGGGTTGAAACAGCTGATCGGCCTATGACCGTTAACGGCTCGCCTTTGTACCTACGCTGTCATTGAAGCGTTTGCGCAATTCGAGGTTCGAATGAATGAAATTATACTGTCGAAGCTTTACATGTACAGACAGAATACATACACAGTAGGCACATGTATTCTGTCTGTACATGCCTACATAATACGTAACATTTAAGGCATAGACTCTTAGACACATTTTTTTGAAGACTTCTATAACTTTTATGTTATATTGTTTTTTGTCTAATGTCCATTCTAATTACGTTCTATATCCGTTAAACTACGACATACTCGAACAGTTGCCCCATAACCTGATACACCCTGTACTATAAATGGACAATAAGTAATTTTTTTCTTTCAAGGTAACAAATCAACACCTCGTAAAGAGGATAATATTAATTTTAGACCATCTCCAAACTTCAAACACATGAAGAAATATCTGAAGTCAAAGTTTGAGGAAATGAATGCCTCGGAAGACAAAAACAATCAGGAGACACAGCCAGTTAATACCAAAAATGTACCAGCCAATGTAACCAACAACAAAAATGAACCAGGTCCATCAAATAGCGCTCCAAAACAAGACACAGCATCAGCCACTACCGTATCCCAGCCCTCCACTATACAACCCCCATTGCCTCCTAATCCACCACCAGACACTCCTTTGTGTGAAATTAAACAAGAAGTAATTGACACTGATTATGAGTATCCTCGTGCTCAAAATGCTTTGGAACAATTGATAACTGAATATAAAAGCGATCCTCCAGACCATGATCAGGAACAAGGTCAAGACCAGCCACCTCTACCGCCAGAATCAGGACCAACAATGTGTCGAAACTACATACGTGGAACGTGTAAAAAGGGACCTGCATGTATATTCACACATGAACTAATAATATCTCAGCTACCTGGAGTTTACACGTTCTGCAGGAACTTTCAGAATCGTCAGTGCACTCGTCCTAAATGTAATTTTGTTCATGCTACAGTGTTTGAAAAGGAACACTTCTACAGGACTGGGTATTTACCTCCGCACACCCTTGCCCATTTGAAACAACCATCACCGACCCCTAATGCTACTGTGACTTCATTGAATCCACCAGAAGGTACATGTTATTTAATTGAGAACATGATACTTGTTACATGATATATATCTGATTTGAAATTATTCTAATGATGTATATCTAATTTTGTATTATATAAAGATATATTCATTTCAGAACCGCCTTCACAGGAAATTCCTCCAGCATATTATTGTATGGATATGAACTCTGGGTGAGTTGTTTAATATTTTTATTTTATTTATTTATTTATTTAAGACAACACCCTGCACTAAGGAAACAATCCTTGTATTGCGGGGGACTTTACAGACATATAATTAAAGGACACAAATATTTTTATTATATTGATTTTATGCTACATTATCGGTAAGTACTAAATGAAGCCTGGCTGGCCATCAAAATCAAAGAATTGTATGCCAGTAGTCAGTCCAATGGCGATAGAGGTGATATGTGGTAGGTATATGCCTCCATCGCCTTCAACCTAATTTGCTTGGGCAGGAGATTATGTACCTTTGGTTTCATCCATCCATCAGCCTATAGAAATCCACTGTTGGACATAGAACTCCCCACGAGAATGCCACCCAGATCGACCCTTTGCCAATATAATTATAATTTAAATACATATTCGAAATTTTAAAACATTTTACAGCTACCCCCGTTTAACTTTTCTAAAATAATTTGTTGCAATTTTCAATACAAAAATCATTTCCCGGGACTGCCTGAGGATCAAACCTCATTATCATTTATGGAGACCATTGTGGATCCTGGTGCACAGGCATTGCAAATGAGAATGTATTACGCCCATTAAAAGGCATCAGAAATCATTATCTGTGAATCAACTTATGTTTCAGTATGGATATGACAACTATGAGTGGGCTGGCCAATTACATGATGCAAGCACAAATGCAAAGCATGAATGATATGTATGCAGGAACCTCACAAATGCAACACTTGAAGAGAAATTGGAACGAGGCATTCGGAGCTGAAAACAGTATTACTCTTTTTTATTTATTTAAATAATATTGACTGAATAGTTCCTCATCATCATCATCATCACTGCTCATATACGTCCCGCTGCTGGGCTGGAGCTTTCACCATATTGGGAGGGAAATTGACCTACTATACCATGCTGTTGAGATGGGTTAGTATAGGGTTTTATTTCGGGTTTTCCTTCTGTTATAATCCCTTAGAACTCTTTTAAAACGAACATAGGTACATATCAATTTTCAAGTATTTTTTATAGAAACAATGTATTTGTTTTCTCTTTAAGTGAAAACTTCTTTAGCGTCGTTCTGTGAGTTCAACACGAATATTTGCGTTAAAGTATTCGTATCGTTATCGAGACCAATTTGTATGGAATTTGCAGCAGCGCCTCTATCGGACGATAACGGCATTATTCCAAATCCATACAAATCGTTAAAAGATAACGTAACAAATACTTCCGTAAATATTCGTGCTATGCCTACTGTTTCCGAAGTGTAAAAGGAAAAAGCAAGGCAGAGAATGTATTATCTATAGTATATATAATATATAAGTAAAACTATAATTATTATCACTAAAAGACAAATACGATACATGAGCTAGCGATGACCATAGAGTAGAGAGAGAGAGATTACAAAAAAGTTATTAGGTATAGATACTAAGTATAGAAGGCGCGAAATTTAAAATAATACATATAGAATGATATAAGGTGACATAATACAGCCGTCATGGCTACCAAGAATGGAATACTTAAATTTTTGCAGTATGTTAACTGCACCCATTTTTATTCGACTTCTAAAAAAGAGGGTGCTCATTCGGATGTGTGTATTTTTTTTTCATGTTTGTTCTCGCATAACTCCGTCGTTGGCCAACCGATTTAAAAATTATTTTTTTGTTTTTTGTTGGATAGGGAAATCGGATCGGAATCGGACAAGCGGTTTTTGAAAAATCAACAAAAATCTAAAAATTCAGATGAATTTTGAAATTCAGACAATGTAGATACATTGTCTACGTTAACGATCTTTTAGTTTAAAAGTAGGTTTTTCATTTCAACCTCAGGCCATATAAGTCCTTGGAGGGGCGCAGCGTCCTCTGCACCAACCGAGCAGGGGACGTTGTGCGAACACCCATGACGTGCGGTGTCCCACGGGGGTCGGTCCTCGGACCCACCCTGTGGAACATCGGCTACGACTGGGCGTTGAGGGGGAGCCTCCCGCCCGGGCTGGGCGTGATTTGTTACGCCGACGACACGCTCGTCACAGCCCGCGGTGGGACGCTAGAAGAGGCGGTAAGCCTGGCGACCTCAGGCACCGAAGAGGTCGTCAGGCGGATCGAGGCGCTGGGGTTGAGGGTCGCCCTGGACAAGACGGAGACCCTCTTGTTCCATGGGCGCCGTATGAGACCTCCCGTCACCGTCCATTCGGTTGAGATCAGCATCCGGGCCCATATGAGGTACTTGGGCCTGGTGCTCGACGGGCAATGGTGGTTCCGGGAGCATTTCCGCAGGCTCGCTCCACGGCTCGTCGGCGCGGCGTCCGTCCTATCGTGGCTTATGCCGAACGTGGGCGGACCGAGCGCTGCGTGCCGATAGCTGTACGCGGGGGTCATCCGGTCGATGGTCCTGTACGGTACACCGGTGTGGGCGGGGTCCCTGACCGTCCGTCTGAGGGCCCTCTTATGGCGACCACAGAGGGTCACGGCGATCAGGGCCATACGCGGATACCGCACGGTGGCGACGGCGGCAACGTGCCTATTGGCCGGGACCCCCCCGTGGGACCTGGAGGCGGAGATGCTCGCCGAATTGTATCGGCGGGTGACGGGGGTGCGAGCGGAGGGCGGTGTGATCTCGTTAAGGGAGCTCACCGCCTGGCGCGCCGACGCCCGCCGAGACGTCATTGCCCGTTGGGCAGTCCGGCTGGAGAGGCCTCGGTTCGGGGTGCGAACCGTGGAGGCCTTCCGGCCGGTGCTGATGCAGTGGTTGGAGAGGCGGCACGGGGTGCTCTCCTTCCGACTAGTGCAGGTTTTGACGGGGCATGGGTGCTTCGCCAAATACCTGCACAAGGTCGTAAGGAAGGAGAGTACACCGTCCTGCCACCACTGCGATTGCGACGAGGACACGGCGCGCCATACGCTCGAGGCCTGCGCGGCTTGGGCAGTGCAGCGCTGTGAACTCGTCGCAATCATCGGTGCAGACCTGACGCTGCCGGCTATCGCTAGGGCGATGGTCGACAGCGTCGGGAATTGGGACGCGGTCGCAGCCTTCTGCGAGACAGTGATCTCGCGCAAGGAGGCGGCGGATCGCCTGCGCGAGGAGCGCATCCTCGATGAGGAGATCCGCCGCCGGCGACTGGGGCGGCGTAGGCGCAACAACCTGCGCCTCATGCCGCCCTAGCCGAGGCCGCGGGTGACGTGACCGGGGATTAGTCCGTCACCCGCCGAGAGGCCGACCGCGTGAGGAAAGACCGACGTCCTCCCCGATGGGGGGACGTCGGTCGATGGGAGGGTACCCCAATAGGGGGTATTCCGTCGGGCCGACCACTGATGTCAAGTAACCCTGCTCCGGTGGTCGGCCCAACGACGAAGGCGACGTGGTTTTCGGGTGGGTTGCGGAAGTTGCGTGCTTAAGCCCCTCTGTCGCCCCGGACGGAGTGGTGCGGAGGCGCGCCGACCGCAGCCCACCCACAAAAAAAATAACATAAAACTTGAGAGGTGTCAAGGGACACCCGGATGGAACGAAGTTCCTTTCGATTAATTAGTGAAGGAATTGTAATAAAATTTTATTTTTTTTAAGTTATAATAATATTTTTTTTATTATTAACAAATATAATGTTATATAAACTTAATCAGTAGGCTCAATTTTCGTAATAATTGGCTTGTGGTAACTGAAGTAGGAAACATATGTTTGGGATTCTATTTTATTTAAATGTCTTGAAAAAACTGCATCAATGGTAGTATTATATTTTGTTGTTGTATACACTCAACAAAAATAATCGTCGCGACACCACACTGTTCAATGCGAAATAGAAATGAAAATATCTTGCTTGCTTGCTTTCTATAAGAGAGAGAGAGACAGACAGAGAAACATGCGACGCCGCACAGCTTACATAGCTTACTATAGCAAAAAGTGTCGTGACAACTTTTCGTAAGAATTTTTTCCGTCTAGCCCCCTTTCACAACGCGCGATAAGGAACTTCGTTCCAAAAAGGCCATATATGTCCCATTGTTAGGCCCGACTCTCCTCTATAATAAAAGGGCAATTGACCTACTATACCACGCTGGTCAGAAAGGTTTCCTTTTCCTTCTCTTGCTTATTTTCTATTATGTTAATTGTATATTATAGGGTAAGGTGGGGCACAGTGTTACAAAAATAACAAATGCTAATGTAACTATGAAAATATTTATTTAATTAACTTGTAATTGGGATGGATATAAACTATAGCAGTCTTTCTTTACTTAAAATGATAAAACATAAATTCTCTTAGCAACTACTTAATATAAATTGCACTTTAATGAGATAAGTCGATTGTAACACTGAACCACATATCTGGAGTACTCTGTTACAGGGCAAAGGGAACAATGTTACAATATCACAGTAGTATAAAAAATTAACAATAAGAGAAGATATCTAACAAATATTAAATTTCTTTATAATATTCTTCAGAAAAAATCTTCCTGACGTTTGGTTTTTTTTTTTTTGCAACATTTTTTTCATGTGCTGCTTTTCGAAGACTTATGCCACTTTTTACCAACTTAATTGCTTCTCTCATATTATTTGCTGTATGAAGACCATGATCCGTCTTCCTCTTTCGATTTCTCGCCACTTCCTTTTAAAACCTAGGTACAGTACAAAAATATGTTAATGGGGTTAATTGTTATAATGTAACACAGTGCCCCGTAACACAGTGCCGCAGACGAGATAAATCCAAAAAATATCAAATGAGTCTTTTTAGGTTATGTTTACAAAAATCTACTTAACGATAATTTGAAGCTAAATATACAAGGGGACAAGGAAAATCACAATCACTTACCTATATATAATACACCAGGAAACAAATTAATAACTTTGACTTGATTTTTTCTAGGTTTGACCACACAAATTCGATTTTTGTTTGTTATCTCTAAAACGCAGTACAAATACGGTTAATGACAACTGTTTAAAGGTCCCTATGAGCTTGTCAAAACTATTTTCTAAATTATAAAAGTGAATGATAGAATCATAGATACTTGCACTGTGACAGTGTACCCCATGTAACACTGTGCCCCACCTTACCCTATAAATTAATCATCCTTTACGACAACCATGGGCAAAAAGGGGATGATGAATTGCATTCGTTCGTTACCACGTGGAAGGTTTTTTTTAAGGTGAACGCACACTTATCCGAGCCGAACGCGTCGAACGAAACGAATTTTAGAATTCTGTATATGAAATCTCGTGAAACCTCGCACACTTCCCCGCGTTGAATCATCCGAATCTGGAAGACGATTACGACTCGGATAAGTGTGCGTTCACCTTAAGTATTCTTAATCATATCATTTTTATATAGATATGTTGGTAAATTTTCAGTAAACTTCAATCCGTTCGTCCGAGATCTAATGCCGAAGAAATGCAAGGACTGTGATACCAATGAGTTCAGGTTTGTAAACAAAATAATTATTTCTTTTATAATTTCTTTTATTTATTTAGCTTTAGGAAATTAATCTGTTTTAAAAGTCCTATATATACAAAATACATACTATCAAGCTGATAGGTATCTGATTCTGTGTCGCCTATTATACCCAAGGAGTATTGACGTCGGGCAGACGGCCAGTAATGAAATTCCTACCAAAATTTTTGCAATTTCGTCTGTGAACTTCTGAAACCTAATTAAAATTTTTACATTTTTAGCAAAAAAAAAACATGTTTACAGTATTATTCAATGCCGCCTATAACCAATAGAATATATTAACCTCTAAAATTAATTAATTCACTAATGGGGAAAATATTTTAGTTTAAAAATATCTCTTAAATATGGTTGCCCTATATTTGGCTTTTGAGTTATAAACTTCTATAAAATAAAGTAACGCTCACTAATAGCTATTATGACATATTAATAACAAAGGGACTTAATAACAAATCAAGTACAGTAGAAACTCGATTAACCAGACTAATTGTTGTCGGTAGCCATTCGGATAATCGAATATATGACAAATCTCCTTCAGTTTTGTGCATATGTGGTATATACGTAATTTTATGCGTTTATTAAAAGACAAATATATATCTCGCAGGGCATGCTACTAACTAAAACAATAATGAAATGCTTGGGGCAGTGATCCCGCGAGACATTCCATTTCAGACACGTTCATGCTTGCATAAATTCGATTTGTAGGTACAATACATAGGTCGCGGTTGGTAGTCCAGATAACCGCCAATCCGTTTAACCGAGGGACGGATAATCGAGTTTCTATTCTACTGTACTTTAATTTATTTTTTTCAATACAATTCAGAAAGAGTAAATAAATTAGCATTTTCCGTGTGGTGACGGAGTAAGAATACAATTCACCACCCCCTATCTTACCCGTGGGTGATCGTACGAGACTACTAAGGGATATAAAACGCATACAACATCTATGCGAGAGAAGGAAAACTTGAAATAAAACCCTATATCAACACGTCTGACCAGATGGTATAGTAGGTCAATTACCCTTCCATTATGGAGGAGGCCCGAGCCCAATAGTGGGACGTATATGGGCTGAGATGATGATGATGAAATAAATTAGCATATGTTTCTCCTGTAAAATTTGTTTATAGTCAGCTATGAGATCTCAAAAGTTCATGGACGATGTATATGTTGAAAGAATGTATTGCATCGGCCCCAAGTAATTAGGACATGAGCAGAATGATACACAAACATACATGCAAAAATTTTACTAGAAAGTTTGACTTTGAACTTGAATATTGGGCATTGAAAAAGACGCATGAGAGAAGATTACATGCCACAAAGATGCGTATGTTAAGAAGGATGTATAGGGGTCACAAAGTTAGATACGATAAGAAATGAGTATATTAGGGGAAGCCTGAAAGTGGCACCAGTGATAGAAAAGATTAGGAGCGCGAGATTGTCTTGGTATGGACATGTGATGAGGAGAGATGAAAGGCATGTGACAAGGCGGGTTATCAATATGATTGTGAATGGACGTAAGAAGCGTGGGAGACCCAAAAAGAGATGGATGGACTGTGTGAATGAGGATATGCATATGAAGAAGGTGAGTGCAGATATGACGGTTGATAGGAAGTTAAGGAAAGTAAGTACATGTTGTGCCGACCCCACTTAACGTAGTGTGAGGGCAGGCAAATGATCTGACATTGGTACAAGACCTAATTTTTTTTCATCTCTGCATCGCATCGCGCATCTATGGTTGACTGATAGAGAATGTCTTTGGCATTAAGTCCGTCATTGTACTTGTTGCACGAAGTTTAATAAATACAATAAAAATAAATAATTTACGCAATGACCATTATAATATTTTTAATTAATATTTTTTTATTTGTTTCCGTGTGGTGACGGAATAAGGATACAATTCACCACTCCCTATCTTGCCCGTGGATGTTGTAAAAGAAGACTAAGGGATATAATAAGCATATAACATCTGTCCGGTAGGAACACTGTGCGGAAGAAGGACTTTAATTTAAAAATTGGTGATAAAAATGTGACTGTGAATAAAGAAGTGGCACATGAATTTGAAAACTATTTTACAAATGTGCCTGTATTGACAACAAAGTCCTTAGCGTCATGTCCCATTTTGGCTGAATCGCTCCTTAAAGAAAGTATTGTAAAATGTGACACTTCCTTTGAATTTTCAGATGATATTTTAAAGTCTTTTAAAAATCTTAATGTTAAGAAAACAGCAGATCTGTGGGGCTTATCTGTAAGGACTGTTGATTTTATAATATCTATTATTGCTCCCCACCTGGCATTTGTGTTTAATGGTTGTGTTGCTCGGGGTGTGTTTCCTGACCTCGTGAAAATTAGTAGAGTAATTCCTTTATTTAAATCCGGTATTATGACAGATATTAACAATTTTCGTCCCATTTCCATACTACCAACACTCAGTAAAGTATTCGAAAAAATTATGCTTAATCAGATGTTGACTCATTTTAATAGACATAGTATTTTTCATAAAAATCAATTTGGGTTTACTAAGAATTGCTCTACTACTGATGCAGGTGTAGGGTTATTGAAAAATATTTTTGCAGCCTGGGAGGAATCGCATGAGGCTTTAGGGGTCTTTTGTGATTTATCCAAGGCATTTGATTGTGTACAACATGAAACACTCATCAGAAAACTTTACCACTATGGGATCAGGAATAACGCTCTTGAACTTGTAACTTCCTATTTAAGCAACAGAATCCAGAGGGTTGATATTAATGGTGCACAATCGTCTGGTTCTGTCATAAAAATGGGCGTTCCACAGGGATCCATTCTGGGGCCATTTCTGTTTCTTGTATATATTAATGACCTACCCTACCATATAGGAGACAATCAAAACATTGTGTTGTTCGCAGATGACACTTCTTTGTTATTTAATATTAAAAAACAAATGCTCAATTATGACGATGTGAACAATGCACTGTCTAACGTTGTTCATTGGTTTAACACTAATAATTTGGTTCTCAATGAGAAGAAAACTAAATGTATCAAATTTACTACTCCCAATGTGAGGCAAGTGGAAACCAATGTCCAAATGAATGATGTGGCTCTGGACCTTGTGGAATCGACCGTTTTTTTAGGTATCACCATAGATGCTAAACTTCAATGGGGACCTCATATTGAAAAGTTGTCGAGTAGGCTTAGCTCAGCGGCTTATGCAGTAAAAAAAATAAGAATGTTAACCGATATTGAAACAGCTAGAATGGTTTATTTCGCTTATTTCCATAGTCTGATGTCTTACGCATATTACTGTGGGGATGCTCCGCGGACTTGAATAGCATCTTTGTTCTTCAAAAAAGGGCTGTCCGTGCAATTTATAATATGGGCCCAAGAGTCTCACTTCGAGAGAAATTCAAAGAAATAAATATTCTAAATATATATACGAAAATATATTATATGTCAAAAAAAAATATCGCTAACTTCAAAAGATATTGTGACATTCATGAAATGAATACTCGGAATAAGGACAAACTAGTTGTACATACTACTCGTCTCCAAAAAATTAGAAAATCATTCATGGGGCAATGTATACGTTTCTCCATAGATTACCTAAAGATATCGGAGACCTGCCAACAAGAAAGTTTAAAAAAGCTATCAAGAATAGACTTTGTAAGAAAGCTTATTATAAAATCTCGGATTATGTAGATGATAATACTGATTAATTGTGAGCAGCTCCTCATTATGCAATTTCCTTGTTATTTTAAATAAACTCTTTTTTAATAACTCTAATATTGTAAGGGGGCGTCCATAAATTACGTGAGTTGTTTTTTTAAATTTTCTGTACCTCCCTCCCCCCCCTGGTGAGATGTCGTGAGATTTCATTCAACCCCCTACCCGATCCCCCAATCTCACATGAGATTTTTCAAAATGTGGGTTTCTTACGTAAACGCGTTGGATTGTTATTGTAAAAAGAAAAAAAATTGCTTCGTGCTTTTATTTACGACTAGTTAAGACTAGTAATCAATATCGCTGAGAGTTTAATTATAATTGTAATAAAAATTTAACAATTTTTTTTTGTTTCAATCAGAAAAAAAATTGCGTGATATTTGCCGAGACCCCCCCTCTCCCCAACGTAAGATTAGATGAGATTTGACTCGACCCCCTCCCCACCTTAAACATCTCACGTATTTTATGAACGCCCCCTAAAGCGTAGCGTGTTTTGCCTAACGAAATTTTGCATTTTCGTCGTTTGTAACATGTTTGTAACACATGGTCTTGGTCATGCTCACTGAAGGATCTACTTGCGGTAGCTGCGTGGAGCGGGTCTCTCCCTTCCCTCCATAGTGGTTGAGGGGAGTGATGGCTGCTCTAGTAGTTAACTCGTGATCGGGTGCCGCTTGTGGGATCTGGTCCAGCCATAATCATTTGAATTATATTAAGTATCTTGCAGTTCGAAGGGCATCACACTGGAGCTAGGTCTTACAAAACATGTATACAAATTTGTATCTAGTAAGAAGAAAAAAAAAATAAAATAATAGACAAGCCCGCTGAGTTTCTTGCCGGATCTTCTCAGTAGCGGTCGCGTTCCGATCCGGTGGTAGTTTATTTTTATTGGATAATTTAATTTTATTTTGTAAAATTGACAATATGTAAGTGCCCTCTCGGGGTCTATGCATAATAAATGATTTGAATTTGTCCAAGAGAAGGAAAATTCGAAACAAAACCCTATTTCAACACGTCTGACCAGCATGGAATAGCAGGTCAATTGCTCTCCCATTATGGAAGAGGCCTTAGCCCAATAGTGGGACATATAAAGGCTGAGATGATGATGACACGTTTATTTACCGGAAGATCCATAATACTTCGCGCCATTAATAAAGAGTTACTGTCTAGTTCTGCACACCGAAACAGAACAAGTGTTTTCATATCTTCTAAAACTGAGCTTTCGAATCTCCCAATAAATTAGAATCCTCATTAACTACCAAACCGCATCACTCTAGACTAAGGAACATACATTTGAACGATATAATATGAATTTTCTCTGTGGTGACGGAGTAAGAATACAATTCACCACATTTCTTGACCGTGGATGCCATAAAAGACGACTATGTGATAAACAAGAGAAGGAAAATTCGAAATAAAATATCGTACCAACTCGTCTGACCAGTGTGATATAGTAAGGCAATTTCCCTCCCATTGTAGAGGAAGCTCGGCAGTACATAAGCTATGATAAAGTAGCCGCTTTTTGTACTGAGTCAGTACATCGTGCTATCCTACTTAAAATGAGGCGATGCCAAAATATAATCACACCATTCCGTGCCATTTGAAACTCTATTCGTGTACATTTAAAGCTCAATATTGTTGTTCACGACGTTCATGTTTCAGCTAAACTTAGTAGCGCCATCTCATTCTGGCACATATAAATCATGTAAAAGAGTAGACGCAGTACTGAAGTGAAGCATACGAGTATGAGGCTCGACGCGTTCTCTCTCACTCACTCTAGAGTTTTGAAGCATGTTTCGTATTCCTACTCGCTTGCGACTATTATTAAGCGACTACCGCGACAGAAAATTTGAAGTAGTACATTTTGAAATAATGAGCCACTCTTGCATTTTGACGTCATGTACACGACAAATGTACTGTCTCTTTTATGTCCTATTCATCACTAGATACAATGGCTCACGACGTTAAGTCGATACAAATACTACCATCATCTGTGAAATATCTACTATTTTTAATATATGTTTACAGGTACCAATATCACAGGAACAAACTTGAAAACATGATGACTGCTTCTGAGGAAATGAATAAGAAAATGGCACATCTTAATGCTAAAACAGAACGCCTTTGTACTGTACTTTCCACTCTCTTCAAACCAGTAAGTCAATACTACCAAAGCATTAAAATCTCTTTCTTGCACAACGCTATTTGATTCATCATCGCAGTCCACATATGTCGCAATATTGGGTTTGGGCCTCCTCCACAATGGGAGGGAATTTGACCTACTATACCATGCTGGTCAGGCATGTTGGTATAGGATTTCATTTTGAGATTTCCTTCTCTTGCACAGATGTGCATATTATATTCCTTAGTCGTCTTTTACGACTTCCACGGGCAAGATAAGGAGTGGTGAATTATATTCTTACTCTGTCACCACACAAAATATTTGTTTAGGGTACAGATTATTAACGGCAATTGCAACTCTGACGTCATATTGACTGTATTGCTCTCTCCCTCTCGTTCAAATTAAAAAGTTTGTTACTAGCTCCATATGATAATAAATGTAAATGAAACGCACATTTACGCCTATATGATAAGCAACCTCCTATAAACTAGGTTTTCTGTGTGGTGACGGAGTAAGAATACAATTCACCAACCACTCTCTTGCCCGTGGGTATCGTAAACGACGACTAAGGAATATAATATGCAGATAACATCTATACAAGAGAAGAAAAATTCTAAATAAAACCTCTGACCAGTGTGGTGTAGTAGTTCAAATTCCCTCTCATAAAGGAGGAAGCCCGAGCCCAACAGTGGGACGTGTATGGGCTGAGATGATAATAAATAAGTCTGAGTATGGAAGTTGCTCAATACATAAGATTCATTCCTTATACAAAAGGAGTGTATGATGCTATCCCATTATTCTTTAGCTTCATGAGGTTTGCGATATATTAATAAAAGTAGTGGGTCCCCCTTTCCTCCGTTTCTAAATTGCCAGAGAAGGTTGAAGTCTAAAAATCGGTTGTGTGTAAAGTCGGTTTACTGACGATAGTTGAACGTGACAATGTCAACGTCGTCGAATATTCGACAATATATCACTGAACATATATTTAATATCGAAAGAATCATTACCTTTATCGCCGCAATTATTGTTGCTATAAACAATGGACACCACATTCACTTTTCACTGCACTTCATACTTGACGAAAACATGTAAATGTATTATTGTATAGCAGCTGCACGCGAACGCATTGCTCACTCGAGTAGGAGAGAGACAGATGTCGAACGCTGCCGAACGCGGAGGCCGATTGTGCCTCTTTGTCGCTCGTTCCGCGCTTTCGCTTGCACTTCAAGCCTTAAATGGAACGCCTCAGAGCGAGGTAACGCCGCATGAGTCATGTTTTTTCCGTGCGTGCAGCCGGCTCCATCGAATTATAAGACGTTGTCACGTCAAAAACTAGGCCATTATTACACTTATCTGTGTCAGAGCTCTTTAACATGACATACCGTGCCAATTAAAATAAGGACAAGAGGATGATTTATTTGGATCGCACAAAGTATGGTCCTGTGTGGGATTCGAACCCTCGAGCTCTTTAACATGACATACCGTGCCAATTAAAATAAGGACAAGAGGATGATTTATTTGGATCGCACAAAGTATGGTCCTGTGTGGGATTCAAACCCTCGACACTGGCACTCGCACCTTAACTACTACTCCATCTCTGCAGTCCCTGCGCCATGATTGCAGATAGTTAACTGAACGGGGTAACCAAAGGAGCATATAATACATAAATCAATAATATGAAAGGATGAAAAATCCATATGAAACTAATTGGCAGCCATCTTCGTCTCTTTGCTGTAATATTTCAATTACCACACCACTATAAATAATGTTTTTACCAAATAATGGACCATTTTTTAATTTATCTATGTACTTAAAGAAAGAAGTAAGACAACTAATTATATTTTTTTTTTATTTTTAGCAATCGGGCCTGAGCAACTTTGGTTTAGTACCTCCAATATTCGGAGGCAAAGAAAAGGTAATATTCAGAGCATTTCGAATATAAAATTTAGTATATGTTGTGACAAAAAGCCTATGCAAATTCCCTGTATGACTTTTTTGTTATTTAACCGAAATGGTGTATAGATTTTTATCACCAAGCATCAGTAAGAAAAACAAATTTATCTATGTTCATTAGATTATATGTACCCTTCTTTGTAGAGCAAGTTTATATCTATTAGTTGAATGTATATGAATGGAAAAATATAATAAACTATGGACAGATTTGAGGCAATATTTATTGTAGACGTAGCATAGGCAGTAGTTATGGTGAAAAAATCTGTTATCTCTAAAATCGCCAATACTGATTTTTGCTCCTTTCAATATTACTCTCTAAAAGTAACAAGTTTATTTCTTAAATATTCAATCTGTGGGGAAGAGTGAAATGTTTAAGAATACATCATACTTCCAATTGGAGTCGTCATTGGCTGAGCAATCAGTCTTTTGAGATCAATTTATATCAGCATTTGCTATCACCAACCCTATCTATTAAGCATGTAGATTATGGTTAGTTCCATAATACCCACCTAGTGGGGAGGATTTATATCCAATAGTAAATAAGGAAGCTGATGGGTGGACGGTTTTGTCACGCTATTTGCCACTGTCAAGATTTTTGTACAGCATGTAAATGGTAGAACCAACAATTTTTTATGTTTGGATTAATTGTAGATATTGAGGGTATGTCTGTTATTTAATATTTTTCTTCTGTTTTAGAACTTTATGGACCCAATGCAGTTCTTTACACCCACACACAACAGGATGTCTTTCATGAATGAAGAAATGAGTATGAGGGTATGACTTTTAAATATTTTTAGTTAGTGTGGTTATGGACTAAGTAAAATGGCGCCTTTTTCCTTAACGATTGTTATCATTAAAAAATATACTAATGGGTATTACAAGATCTGAATATATGCTTACATTTTTTTAATTGCTGCCAGTGGTAAACGAGCAAACAGCCCATCTGAGGATATTTGATACTGCCACTTATGGACCTTCAGCTTTGTTGTTAGCTGTAGGCTTGGTGATACTTAAGGCATCACCAAAACCACAGCACAAACACCTTCAGAACGCTGGACCTCCGGCTCTCTTGCTCACCAAACCAAGTGCACTAACAAATTGCTACTACTCAAGACGTGCTAGAGTGTGGTTACTACCCCAGATGAACTAGCCACTGTAGACACACGCCTGTCGACAGTGTGGCCCTACCACGTCAGATTTTTTCATTCCTCTTTCATAGATATTATTATGTGTGAGCTGCAGTGCTTGACCTGTCGCCAGGATATAATGAATGATAACTCAGTATTCTTTTTTATTTTTCAGAATATGTTCGGTTCTAATATGAACTTCCAAAATCTATTGGCGAAAATGTTCATGAATTCGTCTGATCAGCTACCCATGTAATAAGATATAAAAACCGAAGAAACATCAAGATGTGTAGCATTTCTATTATATATTTATAAGCTAAGCTAATCTTTTTACATTTTAATTTATACTATAATTTGTACTTTAGATATTATTGATTTATTTTTTTAAGATGGTTTTTCCTATTTGATGTTTACTTGTAAGCTTGACTCGCCTGTTTTTTGGAGTTGCTTTAGACGCTCTTTTACTGATTGTAAATCGCATCAAGAACGGGTGAAAATTGTGTTGCGTTTTCTCACGTGATAACGGCCCGTTCACTAACTTGCCGCTGTGAGCGACAGCTAAGCGCGGGACGGCGAGCGGTAAGATCAAAAGTATGAAAATGATAGAAGCACGCCACGAGACGCCGCTCATAGCGAAAACGGTTAGCGGTTTTTTTTTCGAGTGAATCGCTACAGCGGCGCGCGGTGCCGGGAGCGACAGGAACAAAAGTACAAGTGAATGAGTGCGACGCCACGAAACAGAGCAGCGCGAACAGCGGTGTAGCAGTGACGTACTCAGCGGCGTAGATAAAAACAAAAAAAATTAGACGATTTTGTGGCGGTAATTGATACCGCGGCATTTATCACAGAAATTTTAAATCGGCCTCCTATATGGATGTCAAAACATCCCCAACGTGAATATAAAAACCTTCGTATAGGTCACGAAATTCGCCATTTAAAACCGATCTTTATTTAGTTCGTGCACTCCTACTCTCATATTAAGTATATCTTGTTTTAAAAATGTACTGCGTTCTAAACTGAGAAGGGATAATTTTGATAACGCCATGATTTTGAACACGTTTTGACTACCTAAATATGTCCACTGCGACCGCTCCTGAGGGTACATGGCGTGCAAAACGCACCGCTTACCAACGCCGCCCCGCACGCCGCTCGTTGCACCGCTAAGACCAAAGTCGTGACCAGGCCGTAATTTCTACTTTTCTAGTATAGTATGATATCGTCAATATGATGCATTATATTTTTATTCTGTAGAAATCAATGTCTACTTTATCATAATAAAATGTCTTAATTGTTAATGAATATTATTATAATATAGTTGGTTGAGAAAATCATTTGATTTTTTTCATTAAACAAAATGTAACCGCGAATAGATAGATTTATTCGCAATTACATTAGATGCTTTAAAATATTATTCATTCGATTATTTACCGTCCGCTATTGACATGGTTCGCCATAAAGCGCAGTCCTCGGTGGCGTAACTGCATATAACTTTTATTTTTCAAAATATAGATAGTATACTACGTAATTTTAATTTATAAACAACCAAACTTATCATCCCGCAAAGGTATCAATAACATCGATAAAGTTTAAAAATCGGGCCGTAGTATTGTCAACAAACAAATAGTAAAGTTACCCTGTCTGGTTCCACAGTGATTCTTAATGTTCAATGGATGCATTCTAAAATTTATAAATATCCTTATGAATGCATCTGAATCATACATGTTATTGCTAGGCTTGAGCCTTCTTCATAGTAGGAGGGTAATTGACCTACTGTACCATGCTGGACTGACGGGTTGGTATAAAGTTTTATTTTAAGTTTGCCTTCTCTTGCATAGATGTTCTATAAATGTCGTATTCCTTAGTGGCCTTTTACTACACCCACGGGAAAGAGGTGGTTAATTGTATTCTTACTCCGTCGCCAATATAAGATCTTATAAATAAAGATAATCATATTAACATTTATTGCCGAGCATGGATCCTCTCGGGCCGTTATTTCTTTATATCCTTAGGTTTTTCATATTAGTCATTGTCCTCCAGTAATACAAATAGTCACCTTAAACTTGCAAACTGTGGCGACCGATATTTTTACAGCACCGTTATATTATATTCACTGGACCCCAGCACTTGCACTGCATCACACGTTAATTCATTAAGAAATTGAATATAATACAAGATCACCACATGACCGCCAAAACCCCTTGATATGTTCATGTTCCTCCTTGAGCAATAGCTCATCGAAGTTTCATTGTATGGTGTTATACGTTATGAAAATATTAACAGCCACATTGTCAGCAACCGTGTGCATACTACCACAAGACATCTGTCACCTGTATATTGTCTCATTCAATCTGTGTACGTTTTGTTTATTGCTATTTACTTTGTCTGTGATTTATTATCAATCAATAATAAATTAAGTTCAGTCATTCAGTGCATAGACCAATACATCTTGCTGGGTGCAATTTTTCATGCGAATTTACTGCGATTTTGTGCCATGTGCTTCACTAAAATATGTAGTGGGTACATTTAACATGATTGTTTTTTGATTATTATTTACTTTAGCTAAAGTTTAATACAGTCTTGAAATTTTATCATTTGCGCTTACTCATAAACAGTATTTCAAACTTTATGTTTGGATTTTTTATTAAATTATCCAGATGGAAACCACCCAAGCAGGTATGAATTTTAAATTAATTTTCTTTGTTATTACACAATTTATACTATTTCTGTTTGTTTTAATTATATTTAATTAACTTAATCGCGAATTATAGATATGACGAATAGTTTTAGCTGTTATGTAGGTACTGATTTTATGTTACTACTACGAGCCCTGGATGGAAGTATGGATACCGTAAGTATGTGAGTCATCGGGTTAAATTGATTTGATTGTGATATTTATTAATCAACCTACTGACTGAAAAAAAAATTATTATATTTAAAACATTTTTTTTCTTGGTAAAATATAATTATATTTAAAATAGTAATTTGTTTTCCGTTAAAATTAGTAAAATTTTAGAAACAAGCAAAAAATTAATTTATATATAATTTTTTAATGAACCAAAATAGTGAATATCAAAGTATCAGTATACTTTATCTTGCTCTTGCTTCATCATCTATCAGGGTTAAATAAATAAAATATGTCCTTTTTTATGTTCCATTAAAATACATAATTCGGTATTTATTATTTAATACGCTATATTTTATTTATTTATATACTAGCAAATGCTTGTGGTTGCAACTGACATAATTCCCATTTCCGCGCGAATACCACGACAAAATATAGCCTAAGTTGCTCCTTGTACAGACAGCTACCTGCTAGCAAAATATGAAAATTGGTCTAGCCGTTTTCAAGATTACCTGTAACAAAGAGACAGAAAAAAAATTTTTTTAGCTGGTTTTTGGGATTAGGTATGATGTAAATAACTGAGTGAGCATGAAAAAACCTATTATTTTTACATTACAAATAGACACTTCCTTTTTATTTATTTTTATGGATTTATAGTAGTTTTATATATCCTAGTAATTATCACCCTGCTCTCATACTAATTACTTGGTGTAAACGTAATACCGCAGTCCCCGACGAACAAAATCATAATAGGAAAATGACAATTTTACAGAAGCATATAAAAACTGAATAACTTGAAAACTATCAAGACTAAAAAGAAGATTATTTTATCAAAAATAGGGAATATTTTTTGCACTAGATTTTTACTTAATTTTTATTATAAATTTTCTTTATCAGTAAGAAAATTGTGAAAATGTCCATTACTGAAATAAGCTATGGAAAAATTAACGCAAACTAACTTTACGATAGTGTTCGACTGTAACCACAAATCGGTGTTGCTATAGTAATCGTTCATTGTGATATTGTTCCATGGTAAATATGAAAATACTTTCTATTCGTAAAATGACATTGTAATCGTATTCGATGATATAACTGACTTTAAATATTACGGTTAACATAAATTGCATGCTTATTTGATGATCATTTTTAGGTGCTATGAAAGGTAAGCAGCAAAATCACCCAAACAATATTATGTTGCCGCTTACCGGGAATAGCTCTGTCATTTTTCCCTCGAACAATATGGTAATTATTTATTAGGTATTCCCATGGAAGTACGCGGATAAGGCTAACTGAAACCGGTGCAAAGCAAAGGCGGGCTGCTAGTCATAAATAAAGCAAAAGGTTTTGATAATAGTTTTATAACAAGCCTCCTGCCTGATGATAACCCTGCTTCGGAATGTACTTGTTGATCAGATGGAGTTAGTCCAGGTTGACGTTAAAGTCCTAGCTGTCTTTTAAGACACCTACAACGGGCAATTGGTAGTATTCGTAACCATTAGCATACAACACGGTACATTCAAGTAGTATCCTAAGAATTGCATAAAGTACCACAGACACTTATTTTCTTAGGACTGATAGTTGTGACTTCCAGAAAAATATATGTAATGTTGAGCAGACTATTTTTTCAGAAACAAACTTGATTTCATGCTGCCAATTACCAAATATATTGCTGAAAGTGAGATATATTACATTAAATTTTACAAAACATATATACATTATGTCATATTTTATTATTTACTTGCAACCGGTACTTATAGACAATCTGCTCGGTTTGTCTTTAAGATGAGGGTAATGCTAACAATATTTGTTTATGTGTGTATATCTATTTGTAATTTGAGTATCTAGTAATTATAATATTTATTTCGTCGTGATATTTATATTCTTATGCTTACTATGTATTTTTTATTGCTAATGTTATCTGATACTCATTAATAATGATAATTATTATATTGTATTTGCATTGTGTCGTGGCGGCCCATGCTCAACGAAATGGTTTTGTCTGAAAACCAGCACTGTAGCACATTTGTGCTGCAGCTTATGCTGAGATAGAACCTTTTTTGTCTACTACAGCATTTTAAATGTTTATCATTGTCATTCTTAGTAGTATTCTTTGTTTGTTTTTATAATAGTATTTAAGTAGTTACATATAAGTTATTATTTTTTAATACGCTGTAGAGGCTGAAATAAATATTTTTCGATCTTTCTTCTTCAACCCACCCTCGCTTCGGTTTCAGTTGCCTACCCCCATAGTTCCCATGGGAATACCGGGATAAAATATAGCCTAAGTTACTCCTTATATGGACAGCTACCTGGTAGTAAAATATCAAAATCAGTCCAACCGTTTTGATTGATTACCTCAAACAGGCAGCCAGACAAAAACTCGTTTTTATCACAGGTGTTGTGCAAATAACCATGTGAGCATGAAGAAGTCCAGTATTTTGACATTTCAAACAGACACTTCAATTACATTTATTTGTATAGACGAACTAAAATTATAGTAACATAAAAATAATCAAATCTATGCCAATAATACTTACCTACTTATATAGGTGATTATACATATGGTATCCAAAAATATACAATATAAATAGGTTTCAGAGTATTGTTTATCGATTTAAACGTAGATAATTATTTGTCATAATTATTTTCATAGGCAATAGTGAAATTCACAAAGAAATAATTAAATTTTTAAGTGTTTTAATAATAAATAAACAATTTAATGTTTTTGTATAATACATCCAATACCCTATTGAACTACTACAATATTAGCTACATTTAATTTAACTGACGTAATAATTATTATTACGTGTGGCGACGGGATAGATTACGAATGTCGTCACCCCTAACTTACCTGTGGGAGTCGTAAGAATGGGCGAAAGGTCTCACCAGGGGAGTGCGCAGGAGCTATGTCTTTGGTAAACATTATATCTCCTGCGATCACCAACCTGTCTGCCAAGCGTGGAGATTATGCCATAAATTCTCCCAAAATATGGTTGAAAAAAATGGCAAGGCAGTTTCGTTTTATCACGGGTTCATCTTGATAGCGAGCCCGTGGATCGCGGGGCAGGGTGTGCTAAGAATTCCCGGTCGTGATCCGGCTACAAAAAAAAAACGATCTTTGATCCTGGTAACACACAATATTCGGATACTTAGGGCCGACGAGAGCGTCATCGAGCTGAAAGAGGAATTGAGCAAAATCCGCTGAAACGTTGTAGGAATATCAGAAGTGCGAAGAGAGGGCGATAGCACGATAATCCTTCAGTCGGGAAATCTGCATTTCTACCGGGAGGGAAATGATCCATCCCAAGGCGGTGTAGGGTTTGTTGTTCGAAAGTCCCTCGTGGACAACGTAGAGAGAATTGAGAGTGTGTCGACAAGGGTAGCGTAACTTCTACTCAAAATTACCAAACGGATTCAATTCGTTGGAGATCATACACGTTTACGCGCCGACCTCGACATACTTCGACGAGGTAGTGGAGGCCTTATACGAGGACATATGAGCACCGTGTCGCCGTAGAGCAGTTTCTTACGCGCACGCTCCCCCGCCTCTTTTCTTGAGATGACATCTCGTGCCGAGTGTCATGGATTCAATCCGCACACTATACAGTAGGTTAGGTATAACCGGCCTCTGTGTCTAGCGTTTGGATTATTAGAAAGCCTTTCATTCTGTCGAAAATTGAGCAGTGGCAAATTGACTATCGATACATCGAAGTGCTGAAAGTGTTTATATATAAAGGCTACTATGTCGGTCCGCATCCGGGATAAGATTAAGAAACCGGTCCAGTTGCAGAGGAGTATGATACAGGGAGACGTTATCTCTCCGAAATTGGTTACCACTGCACTGGGAGATGTTTTCAAGCTCTTAGATTGAACCTGACTCGGCATCAACATCAACAGCGAATACATCACTTCGATTTGCTGACGATATCGTAGTCATGACAGAATCCCTGGAGGACCTTGGTACTATACTCAATGACTTCAGCAGGGTTTCTCGATTAGTGGGCCTACAAATGAACATGACAAGACGTAAGTCATGTCTAATGTCCATGTCATTCCTGTACCGGTCCTAGTTGGGAATGCGATTCTCGAAGTTGTCGACCACTATGTTTTCGTAGGACAAGCAGTCCAGTTAGGTAAATCCAATTTCGAGGAAGAGGTCAGCCGACGAATCTAACTCGGTTGGGCAGCGTTTGGCAGCCTGGTTTAAACTTAAAACGATCTTCTCATCCAATTCAAATTCAAATCATTTATTATGTATAAACCCCGCGGGGCAATTACATATTGTCACTTTTTTTTACATTTTAACTTAAATTACTACCGGATCGGAACGCGACCGCACTGAGAAAATCCGGCAAGAAACTCAGTGGGATTGTCTTTTTTTTTATTCATTTACCTACTAGTTTTTTTTTTATAAAATTACATAATCAACATGCCTAGCTCCAGTGTGATGCCTTTGGAACCATGATATAGTTGTTAAATATAGTAAAAAATTACCATGGCTGGACCAGATCCAGAGTTAACCACTAGAGCAGCCATCACTCCCTCAACTACAATGGAGGGAAGGGAGTGACCCGTTCATCGTAGCTACCGTAAGCAGACCCTTTAGTGAGCATGACCAATACCATTTGCCAGAAACATAAAACATAGGACAAATAACAAATTTGTTTGGCAAAACACGCTATGCTTTACAATTCTGTGGCCATAGGTCAGAATATGATAAATACAAATTCATTCATCAATAACCACATGAATACTACGCATTGCACAATGAATTTTAAGTAATTTTACAAATTAGTAATACATTTCCTTAATTTTAAAAATATTTTTTGTCATATATATACCGAGTGTCTCATATTTTAATAGTCCCTTCAAGATTTCTCAATAATTTAATTTGCTTGTCCTGTAAAGTAATGAACTTGTCAACTTGTATTTATCATATTCTAACCTATGGCCACAGAATTATAATAGCTATAACAAAATAAACATCTGTGTATCACCTTTCATTGAATTAATGAGAAAATGCCTGAATGAAGAGCTGCTCATAACCAATCTGTATTATCATTTATCAACAAGATAATCCGAGATTTTATAATAACCTTTTTTACAAAATCTACTCTTGATTGCTTTATTGAACTTATTCAATACTAGCAACCCGCCCTCGCTTCGCTTCAGTTTTAGTCACTTAAACCCGCGTAGTTCCTGTTCCCGTGGGAATACCGCGATAAAATGTAGCCTATGTTACTCCCTGATATTACAGCTTTCCTTTGGTGAAAGAATTTTTGAAATCAGTTCGGTGGTTTAAGCGTGAAAGCGTTACAAACAAACAAACAAACATCCTTACTTTCGTATTTATAATATTAGTATGGATTCCGTAGTGTCAGAAAACAAAGGTTTTTTAAACCATTATGTATTACCAGCGATGACATACGGCCCTGAAACGTGGTCTCTAAATGTCGGCCTATAAAAAAAGATCAAAGTCGCTCAACGTACTGGGGAGAGAGATAGCCCTCGGTATAAACCCATAATATAGGAATCCGTAGAAAACGGGTGTAACCGACATAACTCGATGAATTAGCACGTTGAAATGTCAATGAGCAAACTATATTGCCCGTCGAACATACAACTTTTGGGAAAAGAGGTTCTCGAGGGATGACGAACGAATATCCGCATCAGACGATGAAGCGTAGGACGAAGCCTTATTTAGCAAACTGACGATATCTAGAGAGTCGCAGGGACCCGTTGTATGCAAGTGGCACAGGACCATTCCAAGTGACATTCTCGTGAGGAGGCCTATGTCCAACGTGGACGTCTATGGGCTGATGGATAGATAGAATGGATACAATCATTATCAATAATAAATTAATAGTAAAACACATTTTTTAATGTGAAACATCTATAGGCGAGGGTGAACTTGATCGTTGGCGTGACGTTAACGCCACACATTTATGGAACGAAACCATAACCTGTTTAGAATTTTTTAAGTGAGCTTAAAATAAATTATTAACCTAAACACATACCTATAGTGTATACTAATGAAAATAAATGTTTTTTGAATAAAAATCAATTTCTGGAACAACAATAACAACAATTTTCTGGAAAAAAATCGTAATATTTTATTAATACCTACTTTATGCCATATTAGTTCCTGTCGTAATCTGTTCTTTTATGGATATATACTTTGCACAAAATAATTTCGATCACATCTGCCAGGATTCCTGAGCCACGACTCCCTTTTTTCAATCAATAAATTGATCTGTTGGATTTAATTTAAAGTTTATTTTTTTCTGTATTTACATAAAGTATTTAAAAAAAAAAAAACATGCCGCCATTCCACAGCTCAAATACGTCCCACTATTGGGCTCGAGCCTCCTCCATATTCGGAGGTAAATTGATAGAGTTTTTTCCCTCTCTAGCACAGTTGTTAGATGCACAAGATATCCCTTCGTCGCTTTTTACAACACCCACGGGTAAGAAAGGGGGGTGAGAATTGTATTCTTACTCCGTCACCACAGGGAAACTTGCCTTATTATTATTTTTTTCATTTTCTAGTTACCACTGGATATGGTTCCAAATCTATTTTTCAGTAAGCCATTTCATTTGATACCCGTATTTTAGGAGTATTTACATAAAAATTGATTAGTCCACCATAAGAAGGAGTTAATGACGCTAATTTATTTTTCATGTTTTTCTCAGCAAGCCCTTTCATTTCACATCCAAACTGAAGGTATGCATAAAAATAGCTAGTATTCTGTGTTTAAGAGTACGCCATTTAGGTCTTGTAATAAATTCGGGTTGAGCCCTCAGCCACTCACCCAACAGTCCAGTTGTAATTGTTACAGCCATATGCGCCTAACAACTATAGTCACCCAAAAAAAATGGAATAAAATCATTTCGATTTTTATATTCTTCTTACAGGCTCTTTATTTTGATAACCATATTGTTAGGAGTTTCACAAAAATATTGGTCTGACATCTTGAGCCGTCCGTCAAATTGGATTTAAGAAATGACGCCAAACTAAATTTAAAAGGAATGACGTCAAGCAAAATTTGTATTCAAAAATCAGTTCGATCTGCTGAAGGTTGAAGACGTTTTAAATTCAGTTGCAAAATTTGACTCGAATATATACATTTCAAGTTAACCAAAGATATGTATATAAAGGCAACGATATTCTTAAAATAGTTTGCCGTTGTGTAAGTGTGCTGTGTGGTAGCGGCTTCGAATACTACCAACCCTTGCTTTGCTCGTGGGTGTCGTAAAAGACGACTAAGAGCCCTAGATTGACCCGGACCAACTCCATCTGGTACCATTTGGGTCAACGATTATATTCCCAAGGAGGGTTGACGTCAGG
The DNA here is from genome assembly GCA_032191425.1 of Lymantria dispar. Lineage (NCBI taxonomy): Eukaryota > Metazoa > Arthropoda > Insecta > Lepidoptera > Erebidae > Lymantria > Lymantria dispar. Next base: position 7,129,457 of record CM063460.1, on the reverse strand, counting down.
CAGGCGGCCGGTCATAAAAGTCATTGCCGAAACTTTTTGCAATATGTCAAAACAGATGACATATTGCGTCGACCCCAAGTAATTGGGATAAGAGCAAGATGATGATGAGTTTGCCGTTGTGTAAGTACACCCGTAAATTGAAAATAACTAACTTTCAACAAATAGAAAATTGACTACGATACAAAAACCATATAGATTGTATAAATTTTCGTACTCGCTTAAAACGCTTTATGCCGATAATTCATTTGAGGTTATGGAAAACAATTTTTAGCGCTCATTAAAAAGCAGTTCATGTACCTAATGAGATTTGCGCTCTCAAGACGCCTCTAATGACGTCATTAATTAAAATGCTTTGAAGCGAACGTGCATACGAAAGTAAGTGAACGTAACTACTCAATCCTTACAATCCTTACGGAAATAGATGTAGGCGTGGCGTAAACAGCTCATGGCGTTACGAAGTCACGTTCTATGACGGAATATGCGAGAGTAAACCTGATCGTTGTAGCGTGGCGTTAACGCCACGCTATATATATACATACGTAGTAGTGTGTGAGTGAGACGGGGCGACACGATGTTATGCGCAAGCGACTGTGCTCTATCTCCCTCGCCGCACTAAGCTCATATACCTATAGTGTATACCTACTAATGAAAATACATGTTTATTGAATAAAAATAATCATTTTCGGAAAATAAATTGTAATATTTTATTAATACTTTATGCCTTATTACTTCCAATTAGTTAAATTGTGAAATATCTAATTTCAGAAATGGTGTAATAGGTAGTACTTTAATGAAGTGTGTCAGCTCACATATATCTCACTACTGGACTTACTTCCTTTACAGTGAGAGGGAAATTGACGTTTTTATACCACGTCGGTTAGACGGGTTGATATAGAGTTTAATTTCGAGTTTTCCTTCTGTTACATCCGCACCCTGCTCTTATCTCAATTACTCAGAGTCAACGCAACATGCGTCCACCCCTCATTGCAAATAGTTTTTGGCAACAGTTTTATGACCAGCCGCCGTGTTGATGTCAAGCCTCCTTGGGAATGTAATTGTTGACTAGACTGAATCAGAGTAGGCACAGATCGATAACGCTACTAGTTGTCTCATTCGACACTAATGGCAACGTAAGAGTTAGGAATATTCTTAACCGTCACCACACGAAAATTACTTACCTACATGTTATTTTATCGTTTAAGGTACCAGTTCAACTAACTGTAGTGAAGATGATTCTATTAATTTTCGACCATCACCAAACCTCAAATATATGAAAAAATACCAAAAAGGGAATTTGGACAAAACAGAGTTCAAAGCTTCAGAAAATAATGCTCAGATAATACAGCTTGTTAATATCAATAATCAATCTGATATATCAGCAAATCCTATAGAAAATGAGCTTACTGAAGAGGCTAATGAGGTCCAACTATCCACCGCAGAACCACCATTGCCTCAAGATCCACCACCAGAAGAGCCTCCTCCTGATATTAAACAAGAATTAATAAATGATGATTCTAGAAACTTCAGTACACTGAATAAAACTAATATGGATCAATTTTCTAAAGACGAAACTTCTATATTAACTCAGGATTCAAATCATCAGTCATCGGATATTGGAGAACCAAAGAAATACAAGTCAAAGGCAAAAATGTGTCGAGATTACATACGTGGATTATGTACAAAAGGATCGGCATGTTCATTTATACATCAAACGATTATGTCTCAGTTACCTGGCATTTACACATTCTGCAAGAATTTTCAGAATCGTCACTGTGACCGTACTAATTGCAAATTTGTTCATGCCACAGTATTTGAAAAGGAACACTTTTATAGGACCGGCTATTTACCATTGCATACTCGTGCTCATTTTTTAGAGTTAAATCCAACACGAACATTAACAGAATCTACAATAGTGCGGGCGCCGCGTCTTCTTCTGCCTCCGCCTCCTCCTCCATCTAAGTCTTCTCCTCTGCCCCCTCCCCCTCCTCTACATCTTCCTCCCCCTACTGTACATGTTCCTCCCCCTACTGTACATGTTCCTCCCCCTACTGTACATGTTCCTTCCCCTACTGTACATGTTCCTCCCCCTACTCTACATGTTCCTCCCCCTCCTCTACATGTTCCTCCCCCAACTCTACATGTTCCTCCCCCTACTCTGCATGTTCCTCCCTCTTCTCGTCCCCCTCCTCCACCTCCCCCTCCCCCGCTACATCTTCCACCTCCTCCGCCCCCGCTACATCTTCCACCTCCTCCTCCCCCTCCTCTACATCTTCCGCCTCCCCCTCCCCCTCCCCCTCCTCCTCCTCTAAATCTTTCTCCTTCTCAATTTAATCGCCCTCCACCATCAATTCTGCCACTGCCGCCGCCACCACCGCCACCAGAAGGTAATGTTTGTGTATTTTGTTTCAAATTTGGTAAATTAATATTTGTGGTGACGAAAGCATTCAACCTAATTTATTCTAGAATATCAAAACATAAATATCAATATTTATTTTCAGAACCACCTGTTCAAGATATTGCATCGTATTATTATCCTACAATAGACACGAGCACTGGGTTAGTTGTTTTATCATTGTTTACTTTTTTTAACTCATATATATATATATGTATATATACAGCGGCAACTCGATCATCTGGGCCTCAGTTATTCGATTTTGACGATTCGCGATTATCCGGACTTCCAACCGCGATGAATTAACTTGTATATTGTAACCTGTATATAAGTCGAATCATTGCAAGAATATGAACGTAATCTATGTTCCACGCGTCTCGTTACTGTTTTATTTAGTGACCAAATTCTACTGTGATGTATCATGTTACGTCTGTACTTAAAAATATCAAAGCTTAAGAGTGGTATTATTGCTTAAGGATAAAATTAAAATAAATGATTCATTAAAAATGTGAAAAACCGCTCGTAAGTTAGTTGATAAGTACGGTGTAAGTATATCCACGAAAAAAAAAATACTGATTCAATATTGAAATACACTTGCAAATTAGATAGTAATAACGATAATATATATGAAAAGTGATGAAGAAACGGAAAAACGAACTTTTAGTAGAAGATTTGTATTACTGATTTTTACAGCTTAACTGAGTAAGCGATATCTGCTCCTTTACCATCTGTAAAAAAAACATAACAGCTAATAGGTGAATATGAATCGTCTCGAATTATGTATTATGCAATATGTACAAAACAGTTTTTCTTCGTACATTCGATTATCCGGATTTTCGATTATCTTAATGCCTAACAACAACAATTAGTTCGGTTAATCAAGTTTCTACTGTACCTCTACACTACTACAATCACACATTTCAGAGAAATATTTATTACCAGCAAATTCCCAAGGATTTAACAGCGTAGCTCCCATGGGAATACGGGGATAAAGAATAGCTTTTTTTTTGGGGCTGGGTTGCAGTCGGCGAGCTCCTCGCACCACTCCGTCCGGGGCGACAGAGGGGCGTAAGCACGTACACCCGTAACCCACCCACGATGCACGTCGCCTTCGTCGTTGGGCCGAGTGAACATTCACTATTCATTTCTTACAATATGTCATCGAATGAACTCGTGCGTCTTGGAATTACTTTAATTTGTGATCATTTAATCAAGATCATTTAAAAAAAGAAGCAAAAAAGATGTCGACGGTGGTGGGTGCGACCATGGATTGAAAGAAGAAATTTATTAGGAAGAAATGTATTCATCAATTTTGTGGTTCCAAAGGCAATGGTAATTTTAAAGTTCTCCAAAAAAAGCAATGTATTTTGATCGTTCCACTTGTAAACAATTTTTCCGCGTGCAGCCAGTGCAACGCATCGCAGAAAAAATATCAACACGTGACGTCCTTCGGCTACAGAACTCGAAACATAATGGCTAAACCCGAATGAACTGAAAATTCTCTCAGTGTTCAGACCGTTCATTTCTTGTTCATTCGGAGTGCGAGGAGTGAAAGATGCCGAATGCCAATATCCAACACTGTTGGATCGGTTCACTAATGAATTCATTCGGCACTAATGTTTCATTTTGTGTTCAGATGCTTCACTTCGAGTGAAAGATGCAAAATGAAAGACAAAAGTGAACAAAAAATGAACCGTCTGATATCAGCTTTAGCATGAGTGTAACACGGCCGGATTTGATCATGCCATTTTAGGCCCACATTGTATATGGCCGACCCTAAACAAACGAGAGAAGAATATTAGAATGATATCTAAAATTTAATTTTTATTTTAGCGTTTATATGGTAGACACGTCTGCTGGAGGTGGAACGTCCTACTATGCTACTATCATGCAGCCAGGTCTTCAGAATACAAATAATATGTATGCGGCAGGATCCGCAACTTCTTTAACCACAAGCAATATGTCATCGTCCCTAAAAAGAAGCTGGAACGAGGCTTTCCCCTCGGATACGAGTAAGTATTATTAATTAACACATTTATTTTTTTTGCTGAGGTTGATGGAGGTCAATGCTTAAGCGATATGAACGTTACTACAAAATCCTGAATGCGCTATTTCGAAATCTTTTTTTGATCGATATTCAAAGGAAGCTGAGTGCGAAGTTATTTCTAACCGTCTTTAAAAGAGTGGACGTTCTTCTAAGAGTAGATGCCTCTTATAAATTAGTTAGATTGAGTAGTAACCTAACTACGCAAGGTAACCTTATTTAAATACTAATTAAACCAAAATACCGAACAACTATTACAATCTATTTAAACAATACCAACTTCTGACTAAGGCACTGACTTCAAAATGTCACTAAAAAAGGGAACCGCAAAAGTAAATTTGATTTTTAGGTTTAAGTATGAAAACATATTACCGCCTTAAATGTACCAAGGTAAATAACCTCGGTATTTTCGAAGGTGGATTATATTACATTGAAAATAAAAGTATTTTTACGGTCCGCCCGTGATCATGAACGCTGTAAACGTCGGGCAATCTAATATCAAACGCGATAAAATCCGTATAAATATTTAGTTTAATTTACAATGGTTTATATTACTTGAAAGCTATTTTTATAATAGAATTTACAGTGTAAATAAAATGTAGTTCAGCTTAAAGGGTTTACAAATATAATATCAAAATTAATAGACATTTTTTTATATAGTTTTATCATTCACCTTTTCATCATTTATTTCTGGACGTAAGGTTTCTCTATAGAATGTCATATGGCGCGGTCTTATGGCGGATTGTTGCACTTATTATTATGCTCGCATATTATGCAGTTCCCGGTAGGGCCAGATTAACCCTACCAGGGCCACTAAGCAATGCGATTCTGGCGCCCATGGTCCAAGGCCTATAAGCAGTAATATCACTTACCATCAGGTGTGCTGTTTTTTTTTGCCACCAACATAAATAAAAAAGGGAATAATATAATACATTGAGGAAGTAAAGAAATTTTCAAAAAAGAAGAATTTTTTTTTTGTACACGCTCGGGGCCTCTAGTCGACGCGGGGCTCCTAGGCAGTTGCCTAGTTCGCCTTATGGATAATCCGGCCCTGGTTCGCTGAAGAGCACTGTTGTCCATTATCCTGTTGAACACTCAGGCGATATTTATGACTCACACGGACAATAAGAAGTGACGCCCTGTGTGATATTGGAGCTGAGCTTGTGCCTCCTCAATGGGAGGGAAATTGACTTATTACATCACGCGAGTCAGACGTATTGGTATAGGATTTTATTTCGAGATTTCCATCTCCTTAATAGATGTTGTCCGTAATAATTCCTTAGTTGTCTTTTATGACACCCATGGACAAGATAGGGGGTGGTTAATTGTGTTAATAATCCGTCACCAGACCGAAATTCTTATTCCGTTTTTACACCGTTGTATGTAGAAAAAGGAGGCAATATTGGGGTTTAAAAAATTCCAAAAATCGGGATTCATAAAACGGTAACCAAATATTCATATTTCTGCATTGATTGCCTAAATGGCCGCATCACCACCGTACCTTATTAATACCTCTTACATATATGCCTTTGAGGAACGTTTTCAAAATCTATCCCTTTTCCTAGGTGGCTATGAACCACCATCAAACATATCTACATATCTGAACAATTATCACTCTTCCACATCTCCCAGATAATTCAAGCCCTTTGTCGTCATTAAGTGGATAAAGAAATGTGCGTTGTACTGACAAAATAAAATAGCAGATAGTTAGGGTGGGTTCTTCTATGTGATCACGGAGTAAGAATATAATTCTCATTCCTCTCTTGCCCGTGGATACTGGCAAAAGACGACTAAGGGAAATAATATCTGTTCAAGAGAAAGAAAACTCGTAACAAGGCCCTATGCCAACACATCTGAGCAGTGTGGTATAGTAAGTTTCCCTCTCATAATGAAGGAAGCTCGGGCTTCCCATCCCTATTGGGCTTCGACCCAACAGTGGGACGTATATGGGCTGAGATGGCTTAAATTTATTTTTCTTGATTTTTATTTTGCGTAATACTTAATACTAGAAACTAGATTAACATTTCAGCCCACATATGTCCCACTATTGGGCTCGGGCCTCCTCCATAATGGGAAGGAATTTGATCTACACATATATATATATATATGTAAATATCACAAACGAAAGTTAAAATTAGAAGAGCATCATGTCTTTGCGGAAGATGTTTAGCACTTGTGAAAAATCCAATTTCTTAACTAGGTACATTAATTGCTGAAAATATAAATATCACTTACAACTATGTTTATACCAAAAGCGTCCAGTCATTACATCCTGTCTTGTTATATACTATAAATGAATTTAATCTGAATAATTTTGAATTGGATTAATTTATATTTAAAAACGTGTTTCGCAAACATTCCACTTTTTAAGTGGCAATATTGTAGCCGGCCGGGCCAACCATAGATATAAGGGATTCAGTACCAGTGGTTGGCCCAATGCCGATGGGGATGGAATACAGTGGGTTATGGACGCCGTCACCCCCGGTTGAAATGGACGGTGTGATTCCGGACTATAGCCTGCCCAAATAAAAAGAAGAGCGTGCGTACAAATGTTAGAAGTGAAACTTCTTTGGTCCCACGTCTTTTTTGTCAATAGTAAAAACTAAAAATGTAAAATTAATTTATCAAGGAGATGAAAATATTCACACAAATATGCATCGACAATCCACACGCTTGCTTTATATTAAAGCTTTCTAATACGCAGGCGCAAACACATGTATTAAACACACAACTAACATAAACACGTAGAGCGTTCGGAACTGGAAAAAGAAATAGATATATTGACTCTATCCCACTAAGCAGGCGCATACATATGGACAATGCTTAGTAGAGGATAGTGGGGACGCTACGCGAATGTGTTCTATCTCATTCTCTCGCCGGCTAAATCCTATACATTTACGTGTTTGTGTCTCTATGGACTCGCTTTTTCGTTTCATCGAGTTTGAAATCACAACGATTCTAAAGAGGTTTCACTTTAAAAAGAAGGACTACCACTTAGGGCAGGAGGACACGCGACAATGCCAAAGGCCAACAAAATGACTTTTTGTGTCGCTATCGTAACATGTAAAGTGCAAGAGGCTTGTCAATTTGAGATTATTCGTTTGATATCTTAGTACAAATCATGTAGCTTGGTATTACATTTCGCGGGTGTGTGTGCTATCTAGAAGAGAGAGCTAAAGTGGCGGGGAAGAAGTATTGTTGCGAAGAATCAAGTTGTGTGTAATTCTATATGTTAGCACTGCAGATACAGAGAAAAAATAACTATTTACTTAATTCATCTGTGAGAGAGAATGAAATGGTATGGCCATATTTTGAATAAAAAGTGTGAGTCTATGTTATATTCGGTAAGTAAAATAATATAGCTGTGTGTGTATGTGTGTGTAGTTAGATAGTATAATAATAAGCTGTGTGTGTATGTGTAGTTCGATAATAGATACTTATTCCTAGTTTTAATGGAATATGACTGAATATTAAAGGAAACCAAATGTTTATACGTCTTTGCTAGCGAAGCGACTTCGAAAAATAACAGTTTTTATTTTGAATAAATTTAAATATTATATTCAGTATCTTATACGAATTTATTTTGAGATATATGTTGCTGGAAGATTCCAGAGGTTGTAATTGAATATTCGATTTTAGTAGTAGTAGTAGAATTATATTTTTTATGGTTTATTGTCTATTTTCGTTATCCATTTTGTTAATATTATGTTTATTTCTTTGATTTATGATTTGTGTATTATGAATTGTTGTAATTTCTTGAATAGTCAGTGAATTATGTTGAATAATTTGTCCTTTTCATGATGACGACTGTTTATTATTCGCCATCCACCTTAATGTTAATTGAATAAGATCTGTTGTTTAATATACAGGTTGTGTCAGGTTATGGGGCAACTGGTCAAAAGGGAGCTAGGCAATGGTGGTAGGAACCCATGAAAAAAATTTGGGCGAAAAATATCGATTCGTTAAGGAATTAGAGACATGTAAAGTTAAATTTTGTCATCGTTTTTCATCGTGTAAATCTGATTGAAATGTATAAAGTCAATAATACTTAATACGCAACGTATTCATACTTTGTGAAATGTTCATTAAAAATTGAATAAATCAATGATTACATTCACATAAGCAAGACAAACTTCGCTTTAAAACAGCTTTTCGGCCTATGACCGTTGACCGCTCGCAGTTGTACCTACAATGTCATTGAAACGTTTGCGCAATTCTAGGTATTAATGAATGAAATTATCAAATTATACTGTCGAAGCATTACATGCCTAAATGTAATCTGTCTGTACATGCCTACATAATACGTAACATTTAAGGCATAGACTCTTAGACACATTTTTTTGAAATCACTATAACTTTTATATTATATTGTCTTTTGTGTAATGTACATTCTAATTACGATCTATGACCTTTAAACTACAACATACTCGAACAGTTACCCCATAACCTGATACACCTTTATAATCGGGTGTATATTTGTAACTAAAAAATATTTCGTATCAGTAAAATAAGACAGTTCTATTCTGACTGTTCCGTGTGGTGACGGAATAAGAATACAATTCACCACCCCCTATCTTACCCGTGGGTGATCGTACGAGACGACTAAGGGATATAAAACGCATATAACATCTATGCGAGAGAAGGAAAACTCGAAATAAGACCCTATACCAACACGTCTGACCAGCGTGGTATATTAGGTCAATTACCCTTCCATTATGGAGGAGGCCCGAGCCCAACAGTGGGCCGTATATGGGCTAAGATGATGATGATGATGATGAGTACATATGTTTCAGGCAAACAGCTAATTAGATTCCACCTTGTATAATTGTAATATTGTCTCATTTTACTGATACATACATATATGTAAATTTGACTGTGGTTATTAGTGCCTTTATAGCTTAAATATGTGAATAACAATTGGAAAAAAAAAGTATGTCATAATTAATCGTAAAGCTTGCAATATTTAGATTGTATTAATATAGAATATTAATGTGTGTAGCTTTGTCAACTTGCATGGCTGGGCGAATTAAACTTGAACGCTTATTAACTAAAAAATAATTGACATAGAAATTATTTATGATTTTGCAATATACTAAAATTCAGTATAGGCATGACAACACAATCTTTTATATAGCATATTTTGATTGGTTAATAATAAATAAATGCTGAATTGTTTCTTCGTCTGCATTTCGATTTGGCCTAGATTGTTTTTATACATGTTTTGCAGAGCAAGCGTTTTGCAACATTTTTCGTAATACATATCGCAATGAAATCGAAATAGGTTTTTGCTTTTTTATTTTATCTAAATGATTATATTCCCGTGTGGTGACGGAGTTAGAATACAATTCACCACCCCCCTCTCATACCCGTGGGTGTTGTAAAAGATGACTAAGGGATATATTACGCATATGACATCTATGCAATAGATGGAAAACTCGGCATAAAACCCTATACCAACCTGTCTAACCAGCATGGTATAGAAAGGTCAATTTCCCTCCTATTATGGAGGAGGTTCGAGCCCAGCAGTGGAACGTATATGAGCCGAAATTAAGTGATTATAATACATACATGTTTAAAATGAAAGTTACCTTTATTAATGACTGCACTGCACAGATAGCGTAGTGATTAAGATACAAACCTACCAATTTAGGGTTTGAATTCCACGCAGGACAACCCTTTGTGCGATCCACAGCTTGTTGTTCCGAGTCTGGTTATATTTTGTGTTCGTTAAAATATATGTTTGTAAAAGCCCCCGCAATACAAGGATTATTTTCTTAGTGCAGTGTGTTGCCTTTAAAAAATATAAGTATATATAATTCTTTTCTACGCATGTATGTAACTGAACTACTCCTAAAGGGCTGGACTAATTTTTATGATATGTTTTAGTTTTGTGACGGAGTAAGAATACAATTCATCACCCCCTCTCTTTCCCGTAGGTATCGTAAAAGGTGACTAAGGAATATTTTTTGCATATAACAACTGTGCAAGAGAAGGATAGCTCGAAATAAAAGCGGATGTCAATATAATTAACCTACCAATAAGGAACATAATTTTTAGAGTTCCGTACCGAAAGGGTAAAAACGGAATCCTATTACTAAGACTTCGCTGTCTGTCCGTCCGTCTGTCTGTCCGTCCATCTGTCTGTCACCAGATGTATCTCAAGAACCGCGACAGCTAGACAGGTGAAATTTGTTATGTATTTCTATTGCCGCTACAACAACAAATACTAAAAACAAAATTAAATACAGTAAAACCCATTTAATACGATCACGTTTAATACGATTTCCCGCATAATACGCCATTTTGTGTCAGTCCCAGCAACTTGAGCCATGCTTTCATACATTTCTTAACGCTTAATATGATCGTCATCCTGTTTAATACGCCAACGCGTGCCACTCAAATACACATATTACCCCTTGCGGCAGCGGCCAGCGACTGTCGGGCGACCCTAAGTGATAATGATCAAGAAAAAGATGAGTCAACTCCGATTTTGTCACACGCCCAGGCATTATCAGCAGTTAATGATTTAAGACGCTATGTAACTTCTTTGAATCAAACCGAAGACGCACTGCGAAAATTAAATTACGTTGAAAATCTTGTAATTGCTAATGCCTCAAAATCTTTTTGGCAAACTAAAATAAGTGATTACTTTAAGTAACGTAATAATAATAAACAACATTTTTTTATATTTTTAAATATTTTAATTTTGCAATATTTAAAAATGTATCCAGTAATAAGTATATTTAAATAAAGAAAATAACCAACATTTTATTTAGGTAATTTTTAAATGTTAAATTCAATACGTAGGTATTCAAAATAATAATATATTAAATAATAATGGCACTTTTTTTCCCTTGCCCGCATAATACGCTTTCCCACCTAAGACGCGTTTTTGGTCGGGTCCCTGCGAACTCGTCTTAAACAGGTTTTACTGTAAATATTTAAAGGGGGCTCCCTTACTACAAACACGATTTTTATAGATAATGGTACGGAACCCTATGTGCGCGACTCCGACTCACACTTAGCCAGTTTTTTACTCTGTGGATTTGAATGGATTTTACTTCAATTCTGTATGGCTCTAAATGGTTTTAGATAATTATTTTTATACTAGCTGCCCCAATAAACGCTATTATATTCAAATTAAAAATAAAAGGTATTCTTTGAAATCGCAGCGTCACCTACCGGGTCCAAATATTAATCTAAATCATTCTCGGACCTATTCGGACTCTGAACAAACACAAAAAATTTCATAAAAATCGGTCCAGCTGTTTAGAAGCAGTTCAATTACAAACACGTGAACAGAATATTTATATATATAAAGATAGGTATAATATATTCTTAATATACAGTGTTTGACATTTTTTTATCTTAACAAAACAATTCTATCAAGGCCTTTTTTTGGGATTGGGTTAGGGTCGGCGCACTCCTCGCACCACTCCGTCCGGGGCGACAGAGGGGGGTAAGCACGCACACCCGTAACCCACCCATGACACGTCGCCTTCATCGTTGGACCGACCACCGGAGCAGGGTCACTTGACGTCAGTGGTCGGTGCGACGGAATACCCCCTGAGGAGTACCCTCTCCTCTCCTCGACCGACGTCCCCCCTCTCGGGGAGGACGTCGGTCTTTCCTCACGCGATTCTATCTAGGGCTTGTATATATAGGCATCGAAGAAGCATTAATTGTTAAAGACATGTCATTTTATCTTATAAAATCAAAATATGTTATTTCCTAATTCTTTGGTATATTATATTTCTACAAAAGTTGGTAACCCTAAACCTAAAAAGCCACGGTTGTAAGAATAAACTTATATAATTATGTTGCACATACATATAAGCGTTCGGGTTTTTAGATATGTTATCATTATTTTCATTTTATTATAAATTTTCAGGCATTTTCGGGCAACACTGTGACAGAGTGATGGAAAAATGCAAGAATTGTGATACCAATGAGTCCAGGTATGTAACCTTTCATGTTTTATTAGTTAAGTAGGCGTGTCTCAGTGGCGTAACTGCAGGGTGGCAAGTCGCCAAACGCCACGGGCCCCCAGCCGGAAAAAGCCCCCGGTCAGAGGAGAATCCCAACTCTTATACTATTATTCTTGGCTCAGCTTCCTTATGTATTTGGGGAGTCCGATGAATTCGTCACGAGCCTCGAACGGTATAGTTACGCCACTGGTGTCCCAGGGCCTTAATAAAGCTTAGGCAGCTTTCTGGTCTCTTATGGGAAGTAAGAAACATATTTTATTCTTAACACGACACCATTTGATTGATATAGGCGATAGGTACATGGCGGAAATCCATTATAATTCTAAAATCGAAGGAAGGAAGGGAGACCCACCACTTTCTCACAGTTAAACAATAGACCGCGCACCCCGAAAAATCCCATTTTGCTACACATTTAATAGGTAAAAATCATAGTATAAATTATAATCATACTTTTGAGCACGATCGATCGGTGCGCATTTGAAGCCGAACCTTCCTGAGGATACCTCGTGTAGAGGCGAAACATGTGTCGAATAAATTTTCGAAGTTCTGCGGGAAATTGCAAATTGACGTTCTGGAAGGAGCTCATCACGTAAGAGTAAGATTTCCTTATATCCTATTCCACCTTGAAGGAGCCCGTATTCCTTACATTCCATTGTGGTAAACGGTATATTGATTAACCGTGGGAAAGTGGTGGGTCTCCCTTCCTTCCTTCCATTTTAGAACGACACCATTTAATAAACAGATGAATTTAATATACCATTTCATCCTTTCAGCTCATATACGTCCCGCTGTTGGGTTTTAGCATCCTCTGCCGGTGCAAAATTGACCAAATATACCACGCTCTTAAAGCGTGATATAGTTGAACAATTTCTCAATAACTATACTAACTCAGTTGGATTGGTATAGTTTTCAGGGGCGTAGATACCGCCGTATCAGCCGTATCAATGTTACCGGGCTCCTAGACTGTAGGAGCCCCGAATCATCAGCAAGCAAAACATCCTAAAATATTATAATGGTTGACATTTTGTTTAAGACTGACTTAATTACCTACGTCCCGAGAGGGGCGTTAGGGAGAGAGTTTACACGAAAGGGTATGCCGTCAGGCTGTCCACGGATGACAAGGAACTCACTGCCGGTTGTCGGCCCAATGGCGAACGGGAGGGAATCCGGTGGGTTATGAGACCCATTCTGCCTTTTCGTCACCCCGGACGAAGCAGATGGCGTCTGCGCTTACAAGCATTTTATTTAAAACTCCACTATCACTCCTTCTCTTCTTATTTTTTAAAGCACTTAATCGTACCTTTGGCTCCTCTCATACATTTTGAGGGCTCATCTAACGCAATTTACTTCACTATTGCGAGTTTTCCTTATCTTTTATGCATATTATCTGTGCAATCCCTTTATCATCTTTTACTATACCCACGGGCAATAAATGGGGTGGTGGATTGTATTCTTACTTCGTTAGCACACGATTTATAAAAATGATTATCATCTATGTTACAGGTACAAATATCAAAGGTTTACAGTGGAAATGATGGTGCGCGCTTTTAATAAAATAAAAAAGAATGTGGACTCCAAGAATGTCAAAACACAACGATTCTTTCGTGCACTTTCTAAGCTGTTCAAATCGGTATGTCTCTTTTCTTATTCGACATCCTCTTGTCCCAATTACTTGGGGTCGTTCGATCCCAGGATTCGAGGATGATGCATTTTATATACATATACTTACCCTTCTTTCATAGTACATTGTAAGGTTGGGCGTTGGGGTGAAATAAAACAATCTAACTGTTGTATAATAACTGTTCGTTTATTCGAAAATTGTTGGCTTATATAGAGGATACATGTACTTATATGTAGCTTATATACTAAACACACACACACACACACACACACACACATATATATATATATATATAGGATATACTACACGCCCATCCTGTGCTGTGTGGTAGCGGCTTCGAATACTACCAACCCTTGCTTTGCTCGTGGGTGTCGTAAAAGACTACTAAGAGCCCTAGATTGACCCGGACCAACTCCATCTGGTACCATTTGGGTCAACGATTACATTCCCAAGGAGGGTTGACGTCAGGCAGGCGGCCGGTCATAAAAGTCATTGCCGAAACTTTTTGCAATATGTCAAAACAGATGACATATTGCGTCGACCCCAAGTAATTGGGATAAGAGCAAGATGATGATGATGATGATACTACACGCCCATCCAATAATAGAAAAACGTGTGGCACTCGGGGACTGCCGCGGTAAAGCTATTGCATAGCATTTTTTATCAACTTATGCAATTATAATTATTTATTTATTTTTTATTTATGCAGTATTTTTTTTCTTTGATATTAATTCAAGTTACACTTTTTGAGCGTGGTGACCGATTAGAAAACAATTCTTTTTCTTTTATTGAATAAATGAGTAAATATCGTTTAAAATATTTTTATTATTTATGATAGATACCTATACACTTATATACTTTCTCACAAACAGCTGCTTACGTATTCGTCCGATTTCGGAGCAGCTCGTCTCGATCCGTGCGAGCTTCGTACAGTCGTACCATATACATAAACGTTAAGCGAACGCTCGGCCGAGCTATATGGTAGGCGGAGTGGAGGGTGTTAGGTTTTATTTTCGTTACGAAATTTCTTGATTCGGTCGCTGCGCTCAAAGCCCGCGATAAAAGCTATGCAATAGCTTAAAAAAAGTGTAAAATAAACACATTTTTCTCGATTGTAATATTATTTTATTATATGCATGTAAATAACATGACATGCAATTACAATATATCACAAATTTAGATTCATATTTATTTATTAAACAATTAATACGCTAAACGAATTTTCTTATAACTAAAAAATATAACATTTTTATAAAGACTATGCATATATATATTTAGCACAAAACATTTGCAGTAAATTGCAATACAATGAAAAAAAACACATGTAAATATGTATACAATAGTAAAAGAAAGTAAAATTATGTATATAATATATAACTTCGTTCTATTCTTATATATTAAATCAGTTACCCATTATCTTCTAATATCTCAATATTTGGTGCAACATCTTTAATAATTAAGTATGGTCTCTTATAAATATTTGGAGTTTGTTTCCACTTTCGTTTTTCACGGTTATAAAATCATCTCTTTCCAAAGGGTGTGATAATCATTTATATAATAATCTATAATTCACTTAAACGCCTTTAATTCCGCATAGGTAAGCGGGGTCCGGACCACTTAGGCAGTTTACTTATATATTGAGCGAGCTCATTTATTGATTCAAAATTATTTTCATCTTTCATTGCATATAAAGTTTCTATTTTAAGATACGCACAAAATAATTCCATTTCTCTCACAGAGACAGCTCGTGGACGCTATGATAGAGAAAATAGTTTCACAATTATTGCACGATCTGATGACGAATACGCATAATCGCCGCGCTCTACTAACACGCATTTTTAAGCTATTGCATAGCTTTTATCGCGGGCTTTGCGTGGCGACTGAATCAAGAAATTCCGTAACGATAATTAAACCTATCACCCCCCTAGCATGTAGTAAAACCTATCACCCCCCTACATGGTACGAGCTACATGGTAGGCATTCTGCGTTCGTCCGTCTCGGTGCGCACACGTGCCATCGCTTTGCGTAGCTTACGTTAAAAAGTGTTTTCGCGCGTTTTCTAACGGTCCCAACGATCTTCAGCGGACGACAGTGGTAATCCAAACCGCCTTGATTGTTATACATATAGTACATTTGTTTTCTTATAGGTCACCACGCTCAAAGAGTGTAACTTGAATTAATATCAAAGAAAAAAATACTGCATAAATAAAAAATAAATAAATAAATATAATTGCATAAGTTGATAAAAAATGCTATGCAATAGCTTTACCGCGGCAGTCCCCGAGTGCCACACGTTTTTTTTTTCCTTTTTCCCTTCTCCCTCGTCCACAAATACTAATTTTGTGTAATCTTTCGGTAGTTTAACATTTCTACAACTCTTGGGTGATCAGTCGAATCGTTTTTAGGAATATCAGTTACAGAAGTATGATTGTCCTAAGCTAGCATGCGCCTTACATGGTAAGGTATTAAAAACATAAAACTTATGATTCATTATAGCTCCTGGTAATTCATAACAATCACTGTTAAATAAACATATCCGATTACGTCTATTATCGTAATGCTCTTTTTATGGATCGGAATGTAATTCAAGAACATGTTTATAATATTTTACGGCACTACTGGTGGCCACTGTGTCGACTAAAAATGAAAAATTATGTCTATATATATATATACATATATATATATATATATATATATATATATATATATATATATATATATATATACTAGTAACCCGCCCTCGCTTCGCTTCGGTTTCAGTCGCCTTACGCGCGTAGTTCCCGTTCCCGTGGGTATACTGGGATAAAATATAGCCTATGTTACTTAGGGATACTGTAACATTCTAATGGAGAAAGAATTATCGAAATCCTTCCAGGAGTTTTTGAGTTTATTCGTAAGGAACGTTTCCTCTTTATAATATTAGTGTAGATTACACCCTTAGAGGGTGTAAATTAAAAAATGCTGAAACATGTGTTTATTTATTTTTACTAAACAGTATTTTTGGAGAATTTGAAGAAAATCGATGTAGATTTTTTTTCTCCTTATACAAACTTTGTTACTGCGGTTTACTCCCTAGGGGTAGAATTTCAAAAAACCCATTCTTAGTGGGTTTCTACGTCACGCAAAGAAACTAATGTCAAAATTTCATGTTTCTGGCTTCAGTAATTTCGGCCCTGTGATAAGTCAGTAAGCTGACATTTTAATAGGAGGACTATTTTACACCCTTAGAGGATGAAAATGGACAAACGCTGAAACAAGTGTTTATTTATTTTTTTTATTAAAGAGTATTTGAGCTTAATTTGAAAACAGTAGTTTTTTTTTTTGTGGGTGGGCTGCGGTTGGCGCGCCTCCGCACCACTCCGTCCGGGGCGACAAAGGGGCTTAATCACGCAACTCCCGCAACCCACCCGAAAACCACGTCGCCTTCGTCGTTGGGCCGACCACCGGAGCAGGGTTACTTGACATCAGTGGTCGGCCCGACGGAATACCCCCTATTGGGGTACCCTCCCATCGACCGACGTCCCTCCATCAGGGAGGACGTCGGTCTTTCCTCACGCGGTCGGCCTCTCGGCGGGTGACGGACTAATCCCCGGTCACGTCACCCGCAGCCTCGGCTAGGGCGGCATGAGGCGCAGGTAGTTGCGCCTACGCCGCCCCAGTCGCCGGCGGCGTATCTCCTCATCGAGGCTGCGCTCCTCGCGCAGCCGATCCGCCGCCTCCTTCCGCGAGATCACTGTCTCGCAGAAGGCTGCGACCGCGTCCCAATTCCCGACGCTGTCGACCATCGCCCTAGCGATAGCCGGCAGCGTCAGGTCTGCACCGATGATTGCGACGAGTTCACAGCGCTGCACTGCCCAAGCCGCGCAGGCCTCGAGCGTATGGCGCGCCGTGTCCTCGTCGCAATCGCAGTGGTGGCAGGACGGTGTACTCTCCCTCCTTACGACCTTGTGCAGGTATTTGGCGAAGCACCCATGCCCCGTCAAAACCTGCACTAGTCGGAAGGAGAGCACCCCGTGCCGCCTCTCCAACCACTGAAAACATTAGCTGAAGATTTTTTTTCTTTCCATACAAACTTTACCGTTACGTTTCATCCCCTTAGGGGTGGCATTTCAAAAATCTTTTCTTAGTGGGTGCCTACGTCACGAAATGAAACTACGGTCGGAAAGGATTTTTTGGAATTCATTCCCTAAGGGGTGAAAGACACTGCGGAATATTGGACGAGAAGATCCTCTTTAATTTCCCAAACGCTGCCCAACCGAATTGGATTCGTCGGCTGACCTCTTTATCGAAATCGGATCTACCTAACTGGACTGCTTGTCCTAGGTAAACATAATGATCCACAACTTCGAGAATCGCATTCCCAACTAGGACCGGTACAGGAATGACATGGGCATTAGACATTACTTTCGTCTCGTCCATGTTCATTTGTAAACCCACTAGTTGATCTCAACCCTGCTGAGGTCATGGAGCATAGTGCCAAGATCCTCCATGGATTCTGCCATGACTACGATATCGTCAGCAAATCGAAGGTGAGTGATGTATTCGCCGTTGATGTTGATGCCGAGTCCGGTCCAGTCTAAGAGCTTGAAGACATCTTCCAGCGCAGTGGTGAACAGTTTCGGAGAGATGACGTCTCCCTGTCTCACAACTCTCTGCAACTGGATCAGTTTCGTACTCTTATTCTGGATGCGGACTCCTTCATTATGAGAGGGAAATTAACCTACTACACCACACTGGTCAAACGTGTTGGCATAGGTTTTAGTTTATCTTCTCTTGCATAGATGTTGTATGCATATTATAATCTCTTAGACGTCTCCTACGACAGCGAAATTTGGCTTACCATGTGTCTATCAGGCAAATCCATCCATACATCAGCCCGTAGATGTCCACTGTTGGACATAGGCCTCCCCCGAGAATGCCGCTCTGCACGGTCCTGCGCCAATTGCATCCAACGGTTCCCTGCAACATTCAAAATGTCGTCAGTCCACCTCGCACCTTTAATCATAAACTGAATTAATTCAAAATTTACGTTTTTTGAGTTTTCAATAAAAACCGAAATAACTTCGTCAGTAGAATACGTACAATCTAACAGATAAATCGATATGACGTAAATGACAGAGATAAAAGATTGTCGTTCTCTTTTCCATTAACTCCTGAGTACATGTCGATACTTTATTCAAAAGCTGCATGTATTCATACTTATTTCATTTTATTAGAAAATTACATGTATGTTTTATTAACACATTATGATTTAATTCAGTTTTTTATAAATTATATTGTACAATTATGACATCATTTTGAATTAATGCAGTTTAATACTAAAACATTTATGCAGAACTTTAATAATTAAGTTTTATTTCTGTTTTGTACTATAAATAAAAAAAAAAAAATATTCAGGTACATATTTTAGTGAAAAGAGAAATAAGTACGAACTTTTTTTAAACTGCTGTCTAAGGTGTATTCTTCCTTTAGATAGTATAATTTTGTATCTTATTTCAATAATAGACTAATTACGCTACAGTTATTTTTTTTTAAACACCTAGTCCTTCTATTCATTTTTTTATAATTTTTTGAAGTCATCAATCTAGATATGTCAAACTTTAAATGCGATTTCCCATAAAATTGAAATTTTGTGTTCATTCAGTTTATGAATAAAGGTACGACCTGTCGTTGTCCTACACTGAGTTGTTCGATTCGTAGTCGCCACTAGAGAACTATTATTCCCCAACGGTTATCGGTTTGACTAGCGATGTGGCCTACCCATTGTTATTTCAACATTCTAATTCTGGGAGCTATGTCGGTTATAATCAGACTAGCTTCTGCTCGCGACTTCGTCCGCGTGGTATAGATACTTTGGGCTAACGCTAACTTTAACCTAAGCTAACTGTTTACGTAGAAGATGTAAATAATTTTTAATAATACGATTCTGTCACACATGATTTTGCGAAATTTTTGCCGTTTACGCACCATAAGCTTCTTCATTGGTGCTCCGCGCCTGTTGGTCTCAGCGTGATGGCATATAGCCTATAGCCTTCATTGATAAATAGGCTATCTAACACTGAAAGAATTTTTCAAATCAGATCAGTACTTCTTGAGATTAGCGGGTTCAAATAAACAAACTCTTCAGCTTAATATATTATATATAGAGATTGCAACCCGGTATGTTTCTCAACCTGGGCGGGCCCGGTTGCATTTGTCGCCAACCCGGCCGGGTCCGCTGAGCCCGGCTGGATTGTATTATCGATGAAATCTTTATAGAATTTTATGATAATTTTCTTTATATGAATGGTAAAAGACCATGATTCAAAGTTAATATTTATTTCACACTGGCTTATGAACAGTTATGACAATAACCAGTCTCACTCAAGTCTCAAAATCACATTTAATACATAATTGATTACTTTTACTTATGGACAGAAAAGTAACATTAATATTAGTAATTATTAAATTTTATAAGTTTCACGTCTCTTCTGAAATGATAAATGATGATGACGATGAAACAAGCAGGTCTTTTTCTTTACTCCTTATAGTGTCTATATGAAAACATAGTATTAAAACTATTAAAATAAGAAACTAATAACGCAGCTTAAAGTACTAAACGCGTCATAACAACTTAGATTAGATAGGTGTATAAGCTTTGGTATAAACAAAACGAATTATTATCTGCTAAAAGTAAAGTATTATGTTTTTTCTTAAACTTTCGTTAATAAGAATAGTGAGTGTTACTATTACTAATTCAGCAAATAGCGAAATCTTATAGGCTAGCCTGTATTGTAACTGTAAACAACCAAACTTGTATAGCCTTAACTAACAAAATGTAACGTAAAATTGGTTACATTACGTAGGCTTTATAAATATAACAAAAGAAAAAGTAAATTCTTACTTGCATAAGGCAAAACAATTATTTTCAATGTGAAAGAATGATCTTAAAAAGCTGGTCATTGTTACCGGGCCCGGTGGGTGCTTAAAAGGGCACCGGGTCCGCGCGAGCCCGGTTTGCAATCTCTAATTATATAATCAGATAACATTTTGCTAACTATTTCTTTTCAGGGCTCTTTGATACCAATACTACCATCAACAGCAAATAATATTTCATCGTTCATAAATGAACTATTTCAAATAAAGGTAGTTAATTCTTGGTATGGTTAAAACATATTATATGTGTTCTGATATTGAAGTAAATGTCACCAGATTTTTCTGTTACGAAAACGTCTGAAGATAAGACTAACAGAGATTATTAAGCAGGAGAAACAGTACCGCAGAAAACTCGTATGTATTACTTATTAATTTCAGTTATTCAAACTACTATTGCTCGAGTGGTTTTCTCATTTTATAATCATCTTTGTTCACGTCTTGGGAGCTGAGTTACCGCTTATATAATTTTAGATTTGCTTTCGCTGATGAAAATAACCTTATGGAAGCATTTAATAACCCACAGGTTTGAAACTCATTATCATCATCATTATCGCCCTGTTCTTATCCCAATTATTTGGGGTTGACTCAATATGTGCTCTTCTTTCATAGTACATGTTCGTAAAATTATTGGCAATAGTTATATACAGGATGTTTTAGGTTATGGGTCAACTGGTCAAACGGGACTTAGGCAATGGTGGAACCCATGAAAATATCTATTCGTTAATGAGTTAGAGACATTTAAAGTTTTCAATTTTGTCATCGCTTTTTCGTGTAAATCTGATTGAAATGTATAAAGTCTAAACTAATAAATAGACTTAGTATAAAGTCAGTGATGCAACATATACTACTGGCAAAATTAATTAATAAATTTAAACTAATCCAAATTTTTGGGCAATTTTGAACAGGCCGTAACTTCGAGAGAAATGATCGTACAGGAAATAAAAAAAAAGAAAGGAAATTGTAGCTCCAAGTGCCTAGTTTTTGGATTAGAACTTTAAATTTTTTTAACCTCCGCGGTTTTTGAGTAATCGTAGAAAAACCAGCAACAGATAAAAAAATTTTACTTTGGTGTACGGGCGTATAAATAATTTTTCCAACCTAACTACTATATCTATCAGATAACTTGTTTATTCAGCTTGAATTTGCTTTTTTAAAAAGTTCGATACGATCATTTCGCGCTGAGATATCGAACTTTGAATGGAAAAGGATCTTATTGTCTTTAACCATCAATATCTCAGCAATACAGCTGCGGAAACGCTTTAAAAATGATTTGATCCCTTAGTTTTTTGCAATAGTATATATATACTACACTACTAACTAAACTACTACACTATACTAACTAAACTAATAAATAGACTATACTAACTAAACTAATAAATAGACTTGGTAAAAAGTCAGTGATGCAACATATTCGTACTTTGTTAAATGTTCATTAGAAGATGAATAAATCAATGATTACGTTCGCATAAGCAAGATAAACTTCACTTTAAATCAGCTGATCGCCCGATAACCGTTGATGAGGCGCCTTTGTATCTACGTTACCATTGAAGCGTTTGCGCAATTCATACCTATTTATACTGTCGAAGCCTTACTTGCCTACATCATACATGTATCGTGTCTGTACATGCGTACATGATACGTAACATTTAAGGCTTAAGGCTATACTCTTAGACACACATTTTTTAAATCACTAACTTTTATGTTATATTGTTTTTGTGTAATATACATTCTAATTACGATCTATGACCGTTGAACTACAACGTACTTGATTGCCCCATAACCTGATACATCCTGTATACCATAATATAGTTAAATTATATATGTATACCATATATCTTTCCAACTCCTCCTGTTTTTCTTTTCTAAATAAATTTGTTGCGGGTTTCAAGACAATTAAAAGCGTTTCCCGGGACTTCCTGAGGGTCAAACCTTCTTAGGTCTTATACGGACACCATTGTGGATCCTGGTTCACAGGAGTTACAATGGTGGAAATGTATTGTGGGATTAGACGCAAAAAAAAAGCCATAATATGACGTACTCGCCGATTTTTATTAAAGTTTTTGTGTATTTTTTAACCCTTAATTCTACTACCATCAACCCTAATTTTATAAGTAGTAGTAGTAGTATATTAGTATATATTCGTGCTGTATTAAAACTGTCAGTGGTCGATAATTGATCAATTTTATCAATCGATCAGTTATCCCCACCAGGCGTCTACCGGTCTTCTCACCCAGCAAAAAGCACGGAGTAGGGGTAAGAATGGAGCCGCTTTCCTGTCTATCTCACGCAATAAGCTTTCTCTCATTCCCTACACATTTTTCAGCTATTATTATTGTTTTTGCATCTATATTTGTTTTGCCATATAAATTATTCCTAGTGAACAATAAACAAGAGCAAGACAATGATGAGATGATCCACTTTCTATTTATTCGGCTTATATTTGTACGTATTTTTAGTTCACACTTTAATTGCATGTTTCTTGTTAGACGGGAAATTGGACTTGCCAAATTGATTGGCATGTGGTTCTATTTTGATTTTTTGGTTTGGAGCTATTGAAACGATGGCCTCATAATCTAATAAGCAATTTGATATATCAATCAACTAAATTAAAAAAAACTTAAATGTATTTTTACACGTAAATCGCATTACGAGGCGAAAGCAAGAGGGCTTGAGGGCATTTTTGTTTTTTTTTGTTTTATTGTTACTAGACCATAGACTATAATAGTATAATATTTATTAAGAGTATAATATTTATTAGTACAAATCACAATTGTTCCATTAATTATTGTTTACACTTAGGAAGGGTTAAGATGAGATTCATGTTTAATATCTAGCAGTTAATTAATATTGTATTGTTTCCTAATTATTATTAATACAGTATCCTAATTTATTTTTTATGTAGTTTTTATTGGTTTTTGTGGCTAACGAGCAGGGCCATTGCCTATCGTGAAGGGAGTGTGAATGCATGCAATGAGGTTCGGTGATACTAAAGACATCACCAAAACATAACACGCAAAGACAAAGTCGGGCTGCCGGCCCTCTCGCTCACTGAACGAAATAACAAATTAATAACCACATAGGGGTTACAACGATGCATTTCAAATGTGTAATACTGGCAAATACATCAAAGGTTAATAATCTATTACCGTTGCATATAAGGTTAAGCATGATGAGATTTTGTGTGAACTCTTCTGTTTAATATATATTCTTTTTTCTACCCTCTAGATACTTAATACGTGCACTGTGACGGGTCTCTTTGGTACAATCCATTATATTGAAGTGAAACTTCTAATGCGACTTCCAACAAGGTGGCGTTAAACATTTAACGCTACGTGAATAGAAAGAGACAGAGTGAAAGTGAATGCGTGGCACTCGAACGCATGCGCGTAGTATACCCGTTACAGGCCAGCGCGAGCGTTAGCAACGAATAGCGTCCAATATTTTTTATTATTTTTTATTTTTTTATCTTTTTTTTTGTATTGACAAAAAAAAACGTGGCATCAAAGAAGTTTCACTTCTGATATGCGTATTTTGTAAGCACGCTCTTTTTTATAATTACAGCTTGTCTAGGATTTTTTAAAATGAAGTACTTTTATTTTTTTCTTTATTTTAACTGCCTGTGCAGTGTAATATTTGTATAATAACAAAATAAAATACTAAATGTGTGTTTATATTTCCTCCTATCCTATTAGTATTATTATACCTATTCACTTTAGATATTTCTATAGTGAATGGTTCATGTAAGTCACCAAGTGCTGCCTATATACCACCAAAGTCAGGGAAGCGAATCTGGTGGTCTGCGTAATGAGTGTACGTACGGTCGTTTATGGGGCCTCACAAGTCTGGACGGCTGGGCGATTTATAACTGGAGCAGAGAAGACCAAAATTTCGTACCAGCAAATTAAATATTTTAAAAGAATAGAATTTTAAAACAATAACTTGCTTATAATATAATGACTATAAGTTGCTATTTAACTTATCTTTTTTTTTTTAAAGACAACGTCGAGCACTATGGGTATAATCCTTGTATTGCGGAGGGACTTTACAAACATATAATTAACGGACACAAATTACATCTAGACTCGGAACAACAATTTGTGGATCGCACAAAGTGTTGTCCTGCGTGGGATTCGAACCCGCGACACTGGCGTTGTAGGTCGGTATCTTAACCACTACGCCATTTGTGCAGTTAAACTTATTATTTCGCTATTTTTTATAACTATTATTTTCAATTTCCGTGTGGGGACGGAGTAAGAATACAATTCACCACTCCCTATTTTGCCCGTGGATGTCGTAAAAAACGATTAGATGTGGGATATAATAATAATATGCACATAACATCTGTGCAAGAGAAGGAAAACTCGAAATGGAACCCTATACCAACATGTCTGACCAGCATGGTATAGTAGGTCAAATTCCCTCCCATTGCGGAGGAGGCCCGAGGCCAACAGTGGGACGTATGTGGGCTGTGATGATGATGATTATCTCAACTCTCGTCTCGTCGTCTCAGCTCATATACGTCCAATTGTTGGGCTCGAGCCTCCTCCATAATAGGAAGCTATAGGACCTACAATAGGTTGGTCAAACGGGTTGATACAGTGTTTTATTTCGAGTCTTCCTTCGCTTGCATACAACAACATCTATATGTTATATTTATATTTAATCGTCGTCTCCTTCGACACCCACGGGCAAGATAAGTCCGACCACTGATGTCAAGTAACCCTGCTCCGGTGGTCGGCCCAACGACGAAGGCGACGTGGTTTTCGGGTGCGTTGCGGGAGTTGCGTGCTTAAGCCCCTCTGTCGCCCTGGACGGAATGGTGCAGAGGCGCGCCGACCGCAGCCCACCCAGAAAAAAAAAATGGGCAAGATAAGTGGTGAATTGTATTCTAACACCGTCACCACACGGAAACCTATCTCAAATTTACCCAAATCAAATTAGTCGATTAATAACATCTTTGCTCATGTAAATAATTCACCTATAGGAATTTAAAAAGTCATATTTTTTTTTAATTTGCTGTGTGGTAGCGGCTTCGAATACTACCAACCCTTGCTTTGCTCGTGGGTGTCGTAAAAGACGACTAAGAGCCCTAGATTGACCCGGACCAACTCCATCTGGTACCATTTGGGTCAACAATTACATTCCCAAGGAGGGTTGACGTCAGGCAGGCGGCCGGTCATAAAAGTCATTGCCGAAACTTTTTGCAATATCTCAAAACAGATGACATATTGCGTCGACCCCAAGTAATTGGGATAAGAGCAAGATGATGATGATGATATTTTTTTTTATTTTCATTGTCCTGTGCCGCCTGCATCCAACGACGCCCAGCAACTTTCACTAGGTCATCGGTCCACCTAGTGGAGGGGCGTCCTACACTGCGTCGTCCGATACGTGGTCGCCACTCGAGAACCTTTCTTCCTCACCGGTTGTTGGTTCGTCGAGCGATGTGGCCTGCCCATTGCCACTTCAGCGTGCTAATTCTTCGTGCTATGTCGGTTACACCCGTTCTTCTGCGGATTTCCGTATTCCGGATTCTATCTCGCAGAGAAATCCCGAGCATAGCCCGCTCCATAGCACGCTGGGCGACTTTGAGCCTTGATATGAGGCCTACATTTAGGGACCACGTTTCCGTGCCGTAAGTCATCACTGGTAACACACACTGGTCGTAAGACCTGTGTTTTCAGACACTGAGGTATGTTGGACGAGAAGATCCTCTTAAGTTTCCCGAACGTTTTTTTTATTTTACTCCGTTTTTTTATTTTACGCAATTGTTTTTGATTTGCTTAAACATATAAGTTCTTCTCACAAATATATTTCAAAATGCTTTACAAAAGTACGGTTGATGGCCCTGTACGGTGCATCGGTGCGGGCAGGGTCCCGACCGTCCGTCTTATGGTTCTCTTGTAGCGGCCACAGAGAGCCATTGTGGTCAGAACCATATGCGGATACCGCACGGCGGCGATGGAGGCAGCACGCCTGGTGGTCGGTACTCCTCCGTGGGACCTGGAGGCGGTGATGCTCGCCAGACTCTAACGGCCGGGTGTCAGAGGCGCAGGCGGGGGACGGCATAGTCTCGTTCTAGCCCAGTCGGGTTAGACTTTAACCTGGAATTAATTATAGTCAGAAATTTTTTGCACCAATGTTTAGGGGGGGGTCATAAATAGCTTAAAACCAAAAACTCGACTAAATCCGACCGGTGCGTTAGCCCGCCATATTCGTTTGAAGCTCAAACCTTTTTTTAGCTATATCTCCTTTATTTTTTACTTTTTTTACAAAAATGATAAGAACCAAAGTTGTTGCAAATTTGATTCTCTACAACTTTGGTCCTCATAATTTTCTCTTACAATCAATATTTACGGAAATAATTGCAAAAATGAGGTCAATGTATAATTCGCCTGTATCTCGATTATTATCAAATTTAGCAAAACAATTATAGAATCAAAGTTGGAAAGAAGGAAAGCGACGAGAGCTTGAAGGTAATTTAAACCAACCTCGCCCCGAGTCCATATGGGATAAGTATGGATAATGAATGCCATTGCTGCAAAGACAACAAAGTTGTGCTCATATTTTTATCCCATTGTTTATAAATAATGTTGTGGTATTCGCATAAAAGTTAAAAGATACAAGCCGGAAAATTCTAACTATGACAAGAGGAAACGCAACATTTATCATTAATTCAGCCCACATACGTCCCACTGTTGGGCTGGGGCCTCCTCCACAATGGGAATGAATTTGACCTACTATATGCTATAGTAATACCTACTTGTCAGACTTGTTTGTATAGCCTTTCATTTCGAGTTTTCCTTCTCTTATACAGATGTCATGTGCATATTATACCCCATAGTCGTCTTTTACGACATCACGCGCAAAAAAAGTAGTGGTGAATTATATTCTTACTCCGTCACCACATTAAAAACATTACTGCTTGGAAAAGTTAACACGAAATAAAAGCACATACAAACTTGTCCGACCGTAAAACTATTCTATTAAATTCATTTCTCTTATAGAAGACCGGGACTCTGCCTAATTGTGGGATGTATGCAGTATATCCGCATATTAAATAAGAATATTATTTATAATATAAATTTTACACCCATAATCAGTTTTCGACAAGTACATTTGAATTTTAGATAAGTTTCTGTGTTCACGGTCACTAAGGTATCTCACATCTACGAGTAATAGCGATGACTTGCTGGATGTAGGAATCCATATCCATCCTGTGCCCATGGACGCTGTAAAGTATAAGAGATGCATTGAAAAATTAAAAATCATGAAAAGTAAAAATTTATTTTACTTCAAATGTGTACTCGCGTAAGCATCAGAAATTATAAGTTTCCTTTTTGTATATTTTACTATTTTAATTAATTTTAGCTTTACTTAATAATCCATCCATCAACCTACAGACGTCCATTGCTGGAGATAGGCCTCCCCTTGCGCCACTTGCATCCAACGGTTGCCTGCGACTTTGAGAATGTCATCAGTTCACCTAGTGGGGGGTCGTCCTATACTGCGCCGTGTGGTCGCCACTCAAGAACCTTTCTTCCCCAACGGTTGTCGGTTCAACGAGCGATGTGGCCTGCCCACTGCCATTTCAACGTGCTAATTCTGCGGGTTATGTCGGTTACACCCGTTCTTCGACAGATTTGCGTGTTTCGGCTTTTATCACGTAGAGAAATACCGATCATTAGCCCTTTCCATAGCACGTTGTGCAACTTTGAGCTTTTTTATGAGGCCGACATTTAGAGACCACGTTTCAGTGCCGTAAGTCATCGCTGGTAACACACACTGGTTATAAACCTTTGTTTTTACTTAATAATAAAAATGTTTTAAGTGTTGCAAATTTATTTTATATAATTTATATAATCTAACTTTGTAGGGATGGAATGCAATGGAGTTACTGAAGATTATACAATGCACAATAACCTAAACGGTACATCAGATTATGTTCAAGCAAATTACCATAATCAATGCACCTCTGCAACTACATTGCCATCATCACAGCCGATAGGAGTACAACAAAGTCCTTCTGCATCAATCCCCAAAGCATCGGGGTATAATTACAGAGAGATTTATTATCAAAAAATGGCGACTATAAGAAGCAACACCCCTTCAATAACATTAGAAGAAAGCAATACTCCAAAGCTGACTATGTGCCGCGATTATGCTCGCGGTTCGTGCAATAGAGGATCCAAATGCATATATCTACATGAAATAATTAAAACTCAACTATTTCATGCGTTTACAATATGTTTGAACTTTCTGAACAACCGTTGCACTTTAGAGCAATGCAAATTTGTTCATTGTACGGAGAGTGAAAAAGATGTATTCCTAAATACGGGATATATACCTCCACATGCTACTGCTCATTGGAATCGTGAAATAATATCAGCGCCATCGCC
Organism: Lymantria dispar; assembly: GCA_032191425.1. Lineage (NCBI taxonomy): Eukaryota > Metazoa > Arthropoda > Insecta > Lepidoptera > Erebidae > Lymantria > Lymantria dispar. The sequence continues at coordinate 7,100,098 of CM063460.1, read as the reverse complement.
ATTTCGAAGTCCACCACAAACTCCAGGTACACTTAAAAATCTCTTTATAATATTCTATACTAGCAACCCGCTTCGCTTCGGTTTCAGCCGCCTTACCTACGTAGTGCCCGTTCCCATGAGAATACCGGGATAAAATATAGCCTATGTTACTCCCTGATATTATAACTTTCGATTGGTGAAAGAATTCTTGTAATTGGTTCGGTGGTTCAAGCGTGAAAGCGTAACAAACAAACTTATTTTCGCATTTATAATATTAGTAAGGATTATTTCAATTCATATAATTTTCATTGCTCGGTTCGAGCCTCCTACTGAATACACAGAGAAATTGAGATATTACGATGCTGGTCACACGAGTTTCGATTTTATGTCCAATTTTCCTTCTCTTACATCGATGTTATTTGCATATCATATCCTTCATCATATCATATTATCTCATATACGTCCCACTGGTGGGCTCGAGTCTCCTCCGTAAAGGGAGGAAATCTCTTATCGTAAGATAACCACAGCAAGAGAGAATTGTATTCTTAATCAGTCACCATAGGAAAAGTTATATCTTAAAGGTTCAATATCTGGCTGACCGAGCTTTGCTCGTTATAATTTTTTTTTTTTCGTAAATTGTATTTTTGACGATCTTATTTAGATATATATTAATAAAAAATAAAAATTATGAAATAATGAAAAAAAATAAAAAATACAAAACAGAATAATAATAACACCGAGATTCGATCTCACGCTGTTTGAATGCGACTGGACAGCTTCCCAACTGAGCTATTGTCACTTGACTGCGACGACTAAATTTGAATTCCTATTCTATTGACATTTTATTTCATTGTATTTATTAACTAAAAACACCGACAAAACAACATTTTCTTTAAATAAAACCTAGCTAAATCGATTTTTTGGCCCCGAAACCTCTAGTATGCTAAATTTCATGAAAATCGTTGGGGCCGTTGCCGAGATTCTGAAAATAAATATATTAGGTCCTTACATATGAAATTAGCGTTTTATCGTACTGACCTCTTTGGTTAAGAATTCCAAATTCAAATTTATAAATTAATTTATAGGTAGTTGTCACAAAATAAAAGACCCGTTTTGACACTTCACGCCCAAGAAGTTTTCTATTTTTTACTGATCGAAATGTTTTGAAGGTAATTACATTTTTCATTGATGGGTACCGCCCACTGGGCTAAGTGCTGTGGCATAACGATTTTTTTCATATTGTCCACAGACTATTAATAATCGGTTAAGGAAAAATAAACCGATTTATTTTTTAAGGCGGACTCGTACTTGACCGGTGTTATTAATTTGAATACTAGTATTTAGGCCAACTAATTACAGAATTTCACCAGCTGTGTAGTGATTTTTACTGGAAATTCGACGATGGTTCAACTGTCAATTTTGGCTCATCGTCTTAAGAAAACTATTGACTGAAGATTCACTTTTTCTCGATATTTTTGTGATTGAGTGAATGTTATTGTAACAAAAATATTAAATGATAGAAAAATTACCATTCGTAACATTGTATCATTTCAAAGTATCTACAATATCACAGTTTAAGTAAAATTTTCAAATCAGAACTTTAATCCAATGCACTTTACAATACATATTCAAATCGATTATATACTCATGCAAACTTGAATCGATTTATCGTGAGTATCGAGTACCGAGTCTTATGGTTCATCACTAAATGCATCGGTAAGACCAAGTGTCAAAACGGGCCTCTTATTTTGTGACAACTATAGCTGGTAAATTTGATGATGTCTGATGTTTACGCGAGTATTACACATTTTAAATAAAACTACTTTACGGATTTTATCGTGTTTGTATTTGATTTTTGATTACCCGACATTTCGAACACTGCAGCGTTCATGATCAGTCCACCCGTGACCATGAACGCTAGAGAGAAAGTATGGAAATGTATGGCACCGTTGCCGAGTTATGCAACAGACCCACGCAAAGTCTGTCGCACGCCATTGATCGCGTGTGTCTGCGATTGGTCGCGATTGATTGCGTGCGGCTGCGATTGGCGCACACTAGCATATCGCACACACATAAATCTCGCAATTCGTACACAAACTGGCTCTAACTTTTGTAGACAACGTAAATTATGTATATGTCACCGTATTATTGTACGAACCGTTAGTTTATAAACTATCTAGTGAGATTATAAACTATCGATAGATTGTGAACGGACACTAAAATTTACAATCTAACGCTTATATTTTCGTAAGATTATAAACTGACTATGTTCAACCGTCAAATTGTGATTTTAATACTTTTAACCATCAGTTCAAAAAGTAATGACCCAATCACAACACTGTCTTACAATTTCTCATCTGCGAATTTGTGAACCGTCCTCTGATTGGTTGGCGTTATAGATAGCATGTGTTCGTGTGCATGAAGTTACAAACATAATTATCAGCAATTAAAAAGCTCATTGTCAGCAAATATTAACGTACATTATTATACCACCAAAAAAACTATTTTTAATATTTTTAAATTGATGTAATGTAGTAATGTCGCGAAAATAATAATGGCGGCAGGGCAGCGTGTGAAAACAATGATTCGTTGAACCAATCAGCGTGCACTCTGCGATTTGTTCACAATTTGACGGTTGAACATAGTCAGTTTATAAAGTTACGAAAATATAAGCGTTAGATTGTAAATTTTTGTGTCCTTTCCCAATCTGTCGATAGTTTATAATCTCACTAGATAGTTTATAAACTAACGGTTCGTACAATTTAACGGTGACACATACATTTATTATGTCGCGGGTGACGTGACCGGGGATTAGTCCGTCACCCGCCGAGAGGCCGACCGCGTGAGGAAAGACCGACGTCCTCCCTGAGGGGGGGACGTCGGTCGATGGGAGGGTACCCCAATAGGGGGTATTCCGTCGGGCCGACCACTGATGTCAAGTAACCCTGCTCCGGTGGTCGGCCCAACGACGAAGGCGACGTGGTTTTCGGGTGAGTTGCGGGAGTTGCGTGCTTAAGCCCCTCTGTCGCCCCGGACGGAGTGGTGCGGAGGCGCGCCGACCGCAGCCCACCCACAAAAAAAAAATACATTTATTATGAAAACGGATAGTATTTCGGCGCTAGCGATATCGCATTGAACGCATTACATTGCGCGGTTGCTTAAATATTAAAAGATGAAATCAATCTATGGCAGACGATGTATGATATTTTTTCTGTTTGCGATTTTATCGCTGTTGTCTATAAACGACATAATACCTACTATTATAAAATTAACAAATGTCTGAAAACAAATTCTTTCTTGGATTACACTACACAACTGACTTTTTTTTAGATACGTTATAACACATACCACAATAAGTACATTATGATATATTTCACTTTTTGAAGTGAAACTTTTTTAGAATCGTGATTTCCAAATCGTTGAAACGAAAAAGCGAGTCCATAGAGATAGACACACAAACACGTAAATGAGATAGGATAAAAGCATGAAGGATGAAGAATAAAGGATAAAGGAGTTTCACTTCTGATATGTGTACTTTGTACACACGCTTTTTTTTTTGTCAGAGCTTCGTTCAAGTTCACTATACGAGCGCGACTATTAGCCGGTAAAACGAATCTCGTCAATATCTGAGCAATAGCTCATAATTGCGGCACGCATGCGACCCGACCCGCCCACAAGGCAGTTCTATCTAATTAATTTTTGTGGGCCGCCGGCCGCTATGAAATGAACCTTAAAAAGTTATCGACAATATAAATTAAATGCATGCTACGCTTTCAGGGCAAGTTACGCAAAATGCTTCTTCAACAAATCCTGCCTTAGAGATTGACGGAAGGTTAGTTTTAATTTTTTTCATTCATATTGTTTTACCTATAATAATAAAGTAATGTCACGTTAAGTTTTTTTGTCAATAAATAAGGTTAAAATTTAGAGGATGGTTTGCCTATAATGAAAATAAATGTAACCTGAAGAAAAGTGCATCTCAACAGGAGGGCGTCCCGCCCAATGTTGAACTTTGTTACAAATATCGGGCAAACAAAAAAAATTAACCCGATAAAATCTTAAAAATATATTTTTTTTATTTTATTCCTCCGTGAAATAAATTATAAGATTTAATTTAAAAGTAAAGTTTACTTATTAATCTTTTTTTTATCTTATTAATCTGTAATGATGTCTGATGTTTATGCACGTATTACATTATAAATAAAACTATTTTACAGTTTTTATCGCGTTTGTATTTGTTACCGCATTTGATTTGATTTACAATAATTAATCTTTTATTGCAGAGCGTCCATGGGAGATATTTTCTCGAATTTTATCTCTACGCGCCAGTCAGAAACTCCATTGGCTAGCACCTCTAACATATCACAAGAGGCCTTACCTGTTACTACACTGAAACGAAAAATAAGTAAGACTATATATAATATGTATTTCACGATTTTTGTGTCTGGCAAATGTTTATAAACACTAAACAGATTCCAAAAATACTTTCATTAAGAGAAAGTTTCATTATCAGAAAGTAAATAGTGATAGGACTACACTGTTGACATTTGTCTGTCTAGAGCCGCGCGGGTCGGTCCGTCCGGGGTAGTACCATACTCTCGACGTCCGAGTAGGTAGTAGCAAATTATTACTGTGCTTCGTTCGATAAGCGAGAGAGCCGCAAGCCCAACTTTCTGTGGGTGTTTGAGTGTGGTTGCTTTTGATGATGCCTTTAATGTCACCGAGCCTCATTGCACGCATTCACACTCCCTTCACTTTCTTCGCGATAGGTAGAGGCCTTGCAAAGGCCCATGAGCGGCAGCAACACTTACCATCAGGTGTACTGTTTGCTCGTTTGCCACCGGTGGCAATAAAAACCAGTAACTTAGGCTATATTTCATCCGCTTATTCGCACGGCAAGGGAAACTATGAGGGTTAAATAACAGGAGTTTAAACGATTACCTAGCATAAAGATTTAGACTTCCGGCCAACTTACTCACCCAATGAAACGTAGTAGAAAATTGCTATTACTCAAACGTACATTTTTGCAAACTGTAATACTACTCCGGACGAGTAGCTCTTGGCTATGGAAAGAAAATATCGTACCTGTACCACTAGACGAACTGCCGATTTATTTAGATGGCAGTTATATCTAAATAACCATTTTTTATGGTAGGCCATGGTCTAGACACACCCTAGCCAATAGTCCAGGGGGTTGGAAGTGCGGCGAACAGCTCTATAACCTACCGCATTCTCTCCCCATTGCCATTGTACTAGACACAGATACCTACAGATTCATTTTACCTCTGTGGGTAGGATATTTAAAAAACTATAGACATGGTATTTCAGAAATCAAAACTATTTTAAGCATGCCTAGATATGAATACGGTTATAGGTTATCTAATGTATCATCTAAGCATCAGGCTAGAAATATCTACTGTTGGACGTGTAGTAGGTGACTCGAAGAGAATGCCACTCAGAACGGTTCTGTGCCACTTGCATCCAACAGCTCCCTGCTACTTTTAATATGTCATCAGTCCACCTAGACGGTGGTCTTCCCATTCATAGACTCCAGTCGAGAACCTTCCTACATTAACGTTTGTGATTTAGATGAGATATTTGTCCTTCCTATTGCCACTTCAATGTGCAAATGTTGCCGGGCTATCTTGGTTACACCCGTTTTTATACGGATATGTATATGCAGGATTCAATCATGCAGAGAAACACCGAATAATAATAGAAATATACTGAGTAACATCCGAGTCCTGATACGAGGACGTTTAGAGACCACGTTTATATCATACCATAAGTCATCAAGCCTAACACACACTGGATATACTGTGCCTACTACTACAAGTAGTATGCATACTATCGGATACTGTATTGGTTACTCCTGAAAATTTTAAGGCAATCCATCTTGAATTACAATTCAATAAGTCTCTATTTTTGATCTAAGTCAATATTTTTGACGTGACATACTTAAAGTCAATATTTTTAATGTGATACATTTGTACTAGGGTAAGTGTGGGTATTACCGTGGGTGCAAGTATTACCGCGGATTTTTTTCATTACATTACAAACTAATTACACACAATTGTTTGTAATTTCAAAAAAATTCAGCAATAAATATATTAATTCTAAAATGTAATTAACAAACGACCCGGTATGAAATTTAATTATTTAGTTTGTTATAAATGATTGAAAACTGATTGATCGTTTGAAAAGAAAATGTCATCTTTTTTTTGCAGTTAGTGTGCAATTGTAGGTTCGATTAAAATGTGTTTTTCTATAAATTAATGTTTTGAGATCTATATTTATTACATCTCAGAGTAAGATTATACTTTTTAATGCTCAAAAAATCTAGCAAATATTGAATTTTAATTGATTATCACTTTTAATTTACTGCCGCGGTAATTGTCACGGACTTTTGAAGCATGTCAGTATTACCGCGGTTTTCGTACTTTACTATATAATTATTTAATATTATTAATTATACGGTCAATTCAGACGATAATTAAATAATGATTCACTGCTACGTTATTTGATACTTATAAAAAAAATTAATTTAGCACTATTTCTTTTTTAATATTAATCAGTTTATCTTTACATTAATCAATTTTTTTGAATATTAATCAATTTATATTTATATTAATCAATTTTTTTGAATATTAATCAATTTGTATGTATATTAATCCATTTTTTTTAATATTAATCAATTTTTTTCTGCCGCGATAATAATCTAGATCATTAATTGGTGTGTTTGAACATCAACTGATAGAATTTAAGAAATTTATAAATCATGTTTCAAATAAAAAAAAAAATAATTACGAATTATACAGGCTGTTTTATGATTCATATATAATAATATTTTTAATGAAAAATTTTCAGGATATGTCAAAAGATGATGAGACTATGGAAAAAGATAACGTTGATTTGTTATTGGGATTGACGTTTGATATGAATGGAAATCTGATTCAGGATTTAAATGCAACAGAGCAATTGACTGCGAATTTCCTGACCCCAGAATTACCAGTTGTGATTGACTCTGACCAATCTACGGACATTCTTTCCTCAACACCAGTCCCCGAAGATTCTGTCCTCTCCAATCAAGAAACGCCAAGCATTTCACTAATACCACCAGAACCACGACTTTTGGTGATTGAAGAAACTCCAAATATCGCTTCAGACGCTACGGAGATAGAAGTACCTGAATCAGGAGAAGTTATTCCTGAAAAGTCACTAGTCATAAGACCAAACGTTCTAGAATTAGAAATTCCTAGTTTTGATGAAGCTCTAGCAACGTCTGAAAATTTTGACAGGGAAAAAATTCTCCCACTTGAAGATGTCTCTAATAATTGTGACCTAGAAGTTGGAAAATTCTCTGATCCATTTCAAAAACTGTTACATTGGCCAAGGTGTGATCTTTCAACAAAAAATAAAAAACGTGCAACTAATTCGATGAAAATTCCATCTGTGCTGACCAGCACTCAATGGCAATCGATTAAAAAAGCCAAAGAAAACGAAATACAGTCAAAGAAAGAAGCAATAGTTTTAAGAAGAAAAATTAAAATTGAAAAACAAGAGATTATGAAAGAAGAAAAAGAAAAAAAGCGTGTTCGAAAAGAAGAAGAAATACTTAGAAAGGAGCAAATAAAACTCGAGAAAGAGAAACAAAAAATCATAAAACAAGAACAAAAGATAAAAGAAATTGAAATTAAAAACAAAATAAAAGAAGAGTCATTATTGAAAAAAAAAGAAGCAGCTGAATTGAAAAGACAAATCGCTGAACTTCAAAAAAAAGAAGCTGAAATGAAAAATAATGATATTGACTGAATTAAATATTTTTATATATCTAATAGTTTTAATTGTATTAGTCAGCTATACCAAAATTGAAACATGCTATGCCTTATTAAAGTTAATTTTTTATAAAAAAAACTATTGTTTTTACTAAACGTTTGTCCTTATAATTTATTCTATTAATTTTTTTTCTATCTGATTCCGCGGTAATTGTCACACGGTAATTGTAACATCCACGGTAATTGTAGCGCGGTAATTGTCACAAGTCATTTTAAGGTCCACGGTAATACTAGCACTTACAATTTCTTTTCAAATGTTAATTATTTAATGAATTCAACATAAAATCATACTCTTAATTTTTTTCAAAGTTTAAAATAAGTTGATTATCGATAAGAAAAAAAAATTAAGACGATATTTTATAGTAAATCTTTAAAATATGCTTTTAAAGTTAGACGTTCACATCTAGCCGCGGTAATACCCACACTTACCCTATTGCTTCTATTTTAAATCAGTTTAATTTTCTCTTCTCAATTTCAGGCATCAATACCGATACTGAAGAAAGTAACTCGGTACAAAAGAAATGCAAAATTTCACAAGAGCAGATTACTGATGAAAATACGTCTTGCACTACTTTTGAAGACATCCAAAATATTGCTTCTACACCGTGTGCCACAACAGAACGGAACGAAATAACAGAACCGAAACCAACACAGACACCATCAGGTAGGCGGCCTATCATAAAACTATTGCCAAACCTCGCTTTTTTACAGGATAAAATAATTTATAATTTTATTTCGTCTTCTTTTTTTAAGTAATTTAATTAAATAATATGGGGTATATTGTGGGAGTGCACAAGAAAACTGGTTCGCCATTTTGAACATTGCACTGTATTAGATTTATAATGACGTTACGTATCTACCATTTATACACCGTGGAATCTAATTCGTTGTTTTCCCGAAACATATGTGCTCAGTTAATCATTCTCAATATCCCCACATAACTAAAAACATAATACATTTAAAAAAAAGTCTGATAATAATTAGATATTCTTAAGTTTGTCTGACATGCAACGGTATTGTCCCTAACATGTCTACAATATAGCATTCGTATTAAATCGCAATAATAGGTAAAACAAAATAATTTTAGGCATAACACCTCGGAGCTCGGTGTCGCACCTCACCCGCTCGCGTCCCACACCCCTTTCTTCTTTGGTGATGCGTCCGAGTCGCGCGACCATGGTCTATGTTTTAATAAGTCAGTAGCATGCTACCGTACCTACGGTCGATGCCCTTAACGACATGTTACAGTTATGCAAAAAAGATATTTTAAAGAAACGTCCGGGATTGCAAATGACAAGAATTTATGTTTTTATTTTATTGAATACATGCAATAGTATGGTTCTATATCATTAACTGAGTATGTACGTTTCGGGAAAACAGCCAATTAGGTTCCAGGAAATTCAGTAGCAAGATTTAACCTGCACATTAGATACCTACATTGATTGCTTGAATTGATGCGGGATGTATGAAATAGTGGCAAGTCACGAGTACAACTTGCAACTTTCGTGGACTCCTTCAATTAAAGGAAAAAATTACAAAACCATAATAAAACATGCTATAATATATGGATCTGCATGTTGAGCTACAAAAGTGAAGAACCAGACAGGACTGCATGTAACGGCGATGCGAATGTGAAGATAGATGTGTAATATGACGAGAATGGATAAAATAAGGAATGATTATATATTAGAGGTTATTAATAGGATTATTTATCTTCCGTGTGGTGACAGAGTAAGAATACAATTCACCACCCCCTATCTTACCTGTGGGTGATCGTACGAGACGACTAAGGGATATAAAACGTATATAACATCTATGCGAGAGAAGGAAAACTCGAAATAAAACCCTATACCAACACGTCTGACCAGCGTGGTATAGTAGGTCAATTACCCATCCATTATGGAGGAGGCCCGAGCTCAACAGTGAGACGTATATGGGCTGAGATGATGATGATGAATAGGATTATTTTCAGTGTGGTGACGGTGTAAGAATACAATTCACCACTCTCTATCTTGCCCGTGGAGGTCGTAAAAGTCGACTTTGGGATATAATATGCATATAACATCTGTACAAGTGAAGGAAAACTCGAAATTAAACAAACCAACATGTCTGACCAGTATGGTATAGTAGGTCAAATTCCCTTCCATTGCGGAGGAAGTCCGAGCCCAACACTGGGATGTAGACGACACGTGGGCTGCGATGATGATATATTAGAGTAAGTTTGAAAGTTACGTCAGTGAGAGAAAAGATGAGGAGTGAACGTTTGAAATAATGCCTCTAATTCATTAACGAATTTTTCATGGGTTCCTACCACCATTGCCTAGCTCTCGTTTGACCAGTTGCCCCATAACCTGATACACCCAGTATATCGCCATCCATAAAGAGAAGCTCCTATTCTAAATTTAATAAACACAGCTATATTGAACGTCCACAAATCATAATTTTTATGACTTAATGACTGACATATAGAGCTAATACGTCCCACTGTTGGACTCGGGCCTTCTCCTCTATGGGAAAGAGATTAACCTACTATATCACGTTGATCAGACGTGGTATAGGGTTTTTATTTCGAGCTTTTCTTCTCTTGCATACTTATATTTTTTCTGCTTATCATACCTATCCCTTAATAGTTTATACCCACGGATAAGACAGGGGGTGGTGAATTGCATTCTTACGCCGTCACCATACGGATATTTACGGAGATAAAAGAATATTTATAAAAATTATATCCTTTGTCTTTTTTTATCATTTAGATACATCTTAATATTTTTGACGTGACATACTTAAAGTCAATATTTTTAATGTGATACATTTGTACTATTGCTTCTATTTTAAATCAGTTTAATTTTCTCTTCTCATTTGCAGGCATCAATACAGACGCTGAAGAAAGTAACTCAGCACAAAAGAAATGCAAATTTTCACAAGAGCAGATTACTGATGACAATACATCTTGCGTTACTTTTGAAGACGTCCAAAATATTGCTTCTACACCGTGTGCGACAACAGAACCGAACGAAATAACAGAACCGAAACCAACACAGACACCATCAAGTAGGCAGCCTATCATAAAACTATTGCTAAAATTCTCTTTTTTATGGGATAAAATAATTTCTAATTTAATTTCGTATTCTTTTTTTACAAGTACTTTAATTAAATAATATGGGATACATTGTGGGCGTACACAAAAATAGCTAGTTCGCCATTTCGGACATTGCATTGTATTAGATTTAGAATGACTACTTATTTAGGTACTGTCATCCAAACTGAATGTGTATGCAAATTTTTAACTTCATCGTGGGGTTTTTATTTCGAGCTTTTCTTTTCTTGCATAATTATTTTCTGCTTATCATATTCCTTAGTGGTTTATACCCACGGATATGAGGAGGTATTTTATTTATTTTTATTGCAAGCGGTGGCAAACGAGCAAACAGTACACCTGATGGTAAGTGTTGCTGCCGCTCATGGACCTTTACAAGGCCGCTGCCTACCGCGAAGAAAGTGAAGGGAGTGTGAATGCGTGCATTGAGGCTCGGTGATACCAAAGGCACTACCAAAACCCTCCACACGCGAACACCCTCAGAAAGGTGGGCTTCCGGCTCTCTCGCTTACCGAACGAAGTGCAGTAACAAAATGCTACTGCTCAGACGTCGATTTTCTGCGAGAGCGTGGTACTACCCCGGACGTACCGGCCCGCGGCTGTAGACAGATAACTGTCGACAGTGTGGTCCTACCACTATTACAGGGTGGTGATTACATTCTTACGCCTTCACCACACGGATATTTACGTGAAAATATTTATAAAAATTAACCTTACCTTTTTTTCATTTAGATACACCTAGTGATGAAGAAAAGTCTTCTGATTTTCAATACTCAATAAACTTCATTACTATAATGAATTACTTGAAGTCATTACATAATGAAACTACGAGTTCAGAGGATAACAAAGATGAAACATCTATTAACGGGGAGAAGGAAATTGAAAATTCAAACAATATAGACACAGAGAGAGATGAAACTATTGCGGCAGCAGTATCTCATATAGAAACTTTATTATCTCACGATACCTATTCAGATAACAATGAATCTAACGATGAAAAAAAAGTGGAAGATGATTCAGATGAAAAAGAGATTGAAACAGCAAAACAAGACATTAATACAGAAATTGAAAATTTCGCCACGAAAATGGCGATGACTCAGGCCAAACAAACGATGTGTTGGTTATTTGTTCGTGGCATTTGTACAAAAGGACCGAAGTGTAAACATGCCCATAAATTGATTGTGTCACAGCTAAAAGGCGTTTTTAAGATATGTAAAGCTTACCCGTATAACACTTGTACTTATGGTGTACGATGCAGATATATTCATGCTAAATTGTCTGATATTAACTATCATAATGCTACAGGATATTTGCCTTGTCGTACTATATGTCATTGGGCAACAAGAATATCATTGCCACCGCAACAAACAGAAGGTAAATATAGGCTTATTCAAAAAGTAATATGTTTATTGCAAATTAAAGGGGTTTAATCATTATTTCAGCCCATACACGTCCCACTGTTGGGGTCGAACCGCCTGCACAATAGGAGGAAAATTGACTAGTTAGACAGGTTGGTATAGGGTTTTATTTCGAGTTTTCCTTCTCCTAGATGTTATATGCATATTATATCCCTTAGTCGCCTTTTACGACACCCACGGCAAGATACGGAGTGGTGAATTTTATTTTTATACCATCACCACGGAATATCACCTTTTAATACTTACCAGAAACATTTACGTCAGTATTAAGAGGGTATTTTGGTTTAGAAGCCCGAATTTTAGATGATTTTTCGAACGCGTTGAAAAAAATATACACAAGTATTTTTGCTACCCATTTTTTAATCTTTTATTGATACTTAAAGAGTACAAAACATAGTATTAAAAAAGTTGCAGACAAATTGGAGACCGTTGGCAAAAATTGCGTGTCCTGGTGTGCATGATATCAGTTCTTCCAGTGACCTAAAATGAAAAACAGTTAATAGTCCTTATAGCGGAAGGATGTAGTTACAGCAAAAAATATGTATTATAAATTTTATAATATTTTTTATTATCTCAACGGTAATAACACAGATTTGATAATATTTAAAGACACTGCTACCTTTCTATTTTTTAAATAAAACTACTTTACGGATTTTATCGCGTTTGTAATTGATTTTTGATTACCCGACGTTTCGAACACTTTACAGCGTTCATGCTCACGGGTGGACTAGGATGTCTCACGTCCAACAAGTCATCGTTACTGCAGAAAATTTATAATTATCTACCCGATACAAAAATTAGTTATTAAATATTGACCCACATTTTGATACAAAATTTATTGCCAGTTAAGAAGAAAATTATTCTGTATGAAAAAATTATATTGTTTATGGTTAGTAATAATTAAACATTAAAATTAATAGTAATTATATTTAAAAACTAACTAATAATCTAGTATACTACCACCGGATCGGAACACGGTCACACTGAGAAAGATCCGGCAAGAAAACTCAGGAGACATGATGCGAAATTAATATTAATATTGAAGGCCATAGTCAGGACCGCGCCCGCCATAACATCAGGTTTGATAAACCACAAATCCTCGCAAAAGAACACCGATACCTGTCTAGAATGGTACGCGAGGCTATTGAGATTAAAAAACACAAAAATTTCAATAGAGAGGATGGCTGGGTGTTACCATCAAGCTGGGATCCTGTTATAAACATTATTAAAAACAAATCCAAAAAGACCACCACAAGACTGCAAGACACTGTGAGCTCATATTGTATAGATTTGACCCACAATAATAACTAAAGATAATTTTTATAATTAAAACCTTTTAGTAACATAAAGTAAGCCGCCTTCAATATTAATACTAATTTAGCATCATGTCCCCTGAGTTTTCTTGCCGGATCTTTCTCAGTGTGACCGTGTTCCGATCTGGTGGTAGTATACTAGATTATTAGTTAGTTTTTAAATATAATTACTATTAATTTTAATGTTTAATTATTACTAACCATAAACAATATAATTTTTTCATATAGAATAATTTTCTTCTTACACTGGCAATAAATTTTGTATCAAAATGTGGGTCAATATTTAATAACTAATTTCTGTATCGGGTAGATAATTATAAATTTTCTGCAGTAACGATGACTTGTTGGACGTGAGGCATCTTAGTCCACCCGTGACCATGAACGCTGTAAAGTGTTCGAAACGTCGGGTAATCAAAAATCAATTACAAACGCGATAAAATCCGTAAAGTAGTTTTATTTAAAATGTATAATACTCGCGTAAACATCAGAAACCTTTCTATTTGTTTTTTTTTTTTTGACAGACAACACCTTCCACTAAGGAAATAATTCTTATGTTGCGCGGGGACTTTACAAACATGTAACTAACGGACACAAATTACATCCAGACTCAAAACAATTGTGGATCACATGAACTGTTGTCCTGCGTGGGTTTTCAACCCACGACACTGGCACTTTAGGTCAGTATCTCAACCACTAGGAATCTGATGCTCCACGACTAATTGTTAATACTTCTGTGGGCTAGATAATAGGTGGGAAATTGATTTATTATACCACGCTGGTCAGACGTGTTGGTATCGTACCAGGTTGAAAGCCCTCAGCGCTCACCCATAGTCCGGGCAAAGCTGTGAAAGCCATCTGCGCCTAACAGCTATACATACACACACACAAAAAAAAATGTTGTGATCGGATTTTATTTAGAGTTTTTCTTCTCTTGCATAGATGATTGATTTGATTTGATGACTTAATTATCATCATCATTTCAGCCTATCGCCGTCCACTGCTGGACATAGGCCTCCCTCATGTTACGCCACAAGGTGCGGTTCTATGCCGCATGCATCCAACGACGCCCAGCAACTTTCACCAGGTTGTCGGGCCACCTGGTGGGCGGGCGTCCTACACTGCGTCGTCCTATACGTGGTCGCCACTCGAGAACCTTTCTTCCCCAGCGGTTGTCGGTTCGTCGATCGATATGGCCTGCCATAGATGTTATATGCACAATTGCACATGTAATTCCTTAGTCGTATTTTACATGGATCCATTTACCCACAGACAAGAGCGGGGATAGTGTATTATTACTCCGTCACCACAAGGAAATTATTACCTTATTAATATGTGTAATGTTTTTTAGAGTCGCTTGTTGAGGAGATTATTCCAACATATTATGTAAAGTAAGTTATTCTATCATTTATTAGCCTTTACATACTTGTCTTAGCAATTTATTGCGTAAAACAATGTTTTAGAAACTTAGTCAATGTTTTATTAAGTTAGCTTGGAAAAACGGCACAAAAGAACTGTACAAATTGAAATTAAAAAAAAAATACAAGAATAGGTACTACTTAAAAAATAAAAGTTCTTTAAAGCCGGTTTACGGAAGACAATTTTAAATGATAAATAAAAAAATATTGTAAATAAAACTACTTTTACGGATTTTATCGCGTTTGTATTTGATTTTTGATTGTCCGATGTTTCGAACACTTTACAGCATTCATGGTCACGGGCGGACTAAAATATCTGACGTCCAAATACAAACAAATCAAATACAAACACGATAAAATCCGTAAAAGTAGTTTTATTTACAACTAGCAACCCGCCCTCGCTTCGCTTCGGTTATAGGTTATAGTCGTTTTACCCGCGTAGTTCCCGTTCCCGTGGGAATACCGGGATAAAATATAGCCTAGTTTACGCCCTAATATTATAGCTTTCCATTGGTGAAAGAATTTTTGAAATCGGTCCAGCCGTTTTGAAGATTACCCGGAACAAACAGACAGACAGACAAAAAATTTTTAATTGCTATTTTAGGCATAGGTGTCGTGCAAATAACCGTGTGAGCATGAAAAAAAGCCTATTATTTTGACATTACAAACAGACACTCCAATTTTATTTATTGGTATAGATATGTATCTATACAATACAATAATGTTATTGTTCGCGTAAATATCAGAAATCATTACGAAAATATTGATAAAATAATGCATACTTTTATGAATTAAATTATTATCACTGAATCATCATTATTTTGTTTGATACAAAGAAGGAGTTAATTGAGAGTTACATTTTTTCCGATAAATTAACATTTATTTCCACTCGTTAATTCAAATATTTTTTTGAAGAGAGATAGATACGTCACAAGCCGAACGCTATGGCTGATCGCGCCTCTCTATTGCTTGTTCCGTGCCCTTACTTGCACGCTCTGCTGAGGTGGCACGTGACAATTTTTCGTGCATGCAGCCGGCAAGAATAAACAAGAAGATTAAATAAATAATTCAAATGAACTAATACATAATTCCTGTGCCCCGCTACTGACCCAAAAAGATCTCGCTTAGCGTTGTAGATGGTCAGCCCGGCAACTGTCTGGCAGACATCATCGACATCAAGGATTCGGTACCAGCGGCCGGCCCAATGGCGAAGGGGAGGGAATATGGCAGGTTATAGGGTCGCACGCTACCCTCTCGTCACCCCGGACTGGATGAACCATAGCCTGCCAAAAATAGCGTTTGCCAGACCAAATGCTGGCATTGATTTTCATTTTAGCCACTGTTATTTCATGTACACACACATAAACATACATAATCTAAGATTGATTTTTCAGTACGCATGATATGGAAGGTTTTGTATTTCAACCTCCACTAAAACCGGATCTGAAACCCTATAAACATGCTGAAACGTTTAAACAACGAAACACCTGCACACCTTATGGTAAGTATTAAAATGTTATTCCTATTTATGTTACATCCGTGTGGAGAATAAAATTGTCGCCATCCTTTGCTTGGCCGGGCCGACCACTGACAGCAAGTCACCCTGCTCCGATGGTCGGTCCAACAACGAGGTGACGTAGGTACGGGTGGGTTATGGGCCCGCGCGCCGTCCTTTCATCGCCCCGGACGGAATGGCCGCGGGTGTGCTTGCCATAGCCCACCCATTAAAAAAAAAAAATACTTTGCTTGGCCGCGGGAGTCGTAAAAATCGATTAAGGGTGCACCAGGAAAGCGGGAATCAATGTTAGGGTTTGTAGTATTTGTAACTGTTACTATGCGGCATTCATTCTACTAGCCTTTATATGGTTTACCAGCAACCTGCCCTCGCTTCACTTCGGTTTCAGTCGTCTACCCGCATAGTTCCCGTTTCCGTGGGAATACCGGGATAAAATATAGCCTAAATTACTCTTTATATAGACAACTACCCGGTAGTAAAATATTATCACAATCAGTCCAAGCGTTTTGAAGATTACCTAAAACAAACTGACAGACAAAATATTTTCAAACTGGCTTTTTAGGCATAGGTGTCGTGCAAATAAACGTGTGAGCATGAAAAGAGCCCAGTATTTTGACATTACACTTTTGACTACACAGACACTTCAGTTTTATTTGTTTGTGTACAAATCTCTGAATTTATCATATTCAGACCAAGATTTTTCCATGTAAAGTTGATATCAGACGGTTCACTCGAGTGAATGTTCATTTTTCTTTCATTCTATGTTCACACGGCTAAGACGGAATTATTTAAAAAAGAACATTCACTATTCATTTCTTACAATATGTCATCGAATGAACTCGTGCGTCTTGGAATTACTTTAATTTGTGATCATTTAATCAAGATCATTTAAAAAATGAAGCAAAAATTATGTCGACGGTGGTGGATGCGACCATGGATTGAAAGAAGTTTATTAGGAAGAAATGTATTCATCAATTTTGTGGTTCCAAAGGCAATGGTAATTTTAAAGTTCTCCAAAAAAATCAATGTATTTTGATCGTTCCACTTGCAAACAATTTTTCCGCGTGCAGCCAGTGCAACGCATCGCAGAAAAAATATCAACACGTGACGTCCTTCGGCTACAGAACTCGAAACATAATGGCTAAACCCGAATGAACGTTCTCTGTGTTCAGACCGTTCATTTCTTGTTCATTCGGAGAGCGAGTGAAAGATGCCGAATGCCAATATCCAACACTGTTGGATCGGTTCACTAATGAATTCATTCGGCACTAATGTTTCATTTTGTGTTCAGATGCTTCACTTCGAGTGAAAGATGCAAAATGAAAGACAAAAGTGAACAAAAAATTAACCGTCTGATATCAGCTTAACTACTACCAACTAAAGTGCTGCTTGCGTAACCTAAAGTGGTCCGTTTATAAGTTCAGACCAGATATAAGGATATTTGAAGAGATTAATTCATATATGTTCTTAATACTAAAGAAAAAAGAAAACATTCTTTTATCGTTAAATTTCATAAAAAAAACACAATCATAACTAAAAAAAAAGCTTCATATTATACATTAATTTTAAGGAGGAACAACCTTTTTTGTTGCTTGATATTGGCTTAGCTTGTGCTAGTTCTCCTAAAAGAAATAGCGTTGGTAATCTGCCAACACCTGGCTCATACATTTTAAAAATAATTATTAAAACTACTATGTGAATGCGTGTATTAGTATGTTTGTAAGATGTAATTAATTTTGAATATTTTAAATTTGCTCCTTTATTGAATTCCTGAATACTTTAGGAATGCTTTAATTTAAAAGCTAAAGATTCTGCCGTAGTTTCAGTATCTCCAATTGACACGAAATTTTAAGGCAATACTAGCTAAACAAATCATAGATTTGGAGCGCGTCAAAATTTTTTAAGTAGATGGGTCTACACATTCATTTAATTTTTTTTATATACATAAATACCGAGGAGGAAACCGCCGAGGATAATTTGAGATAAATTACTAAATTTATTTTATTTATTTATTTTTGAGATAAATTCTAAATTTTATTCATGGCAAATGGTGGCAAACGAGCGAACATTTATACACTCATTTGCAAAAAAAACGGGCACCTAAGCAATGAACCATTTCAAATGTTAATATTTCTTTGTTTGATAATTATAGGTAGTTTCATCCACACAATTTGCTAAATTAATAAGAAAATAATCGTTTTCATCAGTATTTCATAAAATTTAAATACAATTTATGGGAAATAATGCTAAACCTCGCTAGTAGTGTATATTCGCTAGTAGTGCATATGCTCATGAAGTAAAAATAAAAAAGTTTTTTTGTTTGTTTTTCTTTAATAAAGTAAAAGCAAATAAATGTTTAGTATCGAGTGTGACCCCCTCTAGCTAAAATCACAGCTTGAATTCGTCTGGGCATGCTAGCCAGTATATCCCGGATACTTGCTTGCGGAATACGTTCCCACTCCGCAGTAATCACATTCTTCAGCTCTCTGATGGTCTGCGGAGCCGGGTGTACTGATCTCACACGCCGTTTCAGAACGTCCCAGACATGCTCTATGGGATTGAGGTCGGGACTTCGAGCTGGCCAATCCAAACGACGAATGCCGACCTCTTGCACATACGTATTAACATCGCGGGATCGGTGGGCGCGAGCATTGTCGTCCATAAAAATCGAGTCTTCACCTAGAGCGGCCAATGCGGGTTGTGCATAAGAAATTAGAACTTCCGTTATGTATCGATGCCCAGTCAGTGAGCCGTTTTCAATGAAGACTAACTCTGTACGATCCATTGAATTTATTCCTGCCCAAAACATAACAGAGCCCCCACCATAAGGTGTGATTTCTTCGAAACATGCCTCTGGAAAGCGTTCTCCTTGTCTTCTTAGCACTCGCCGACGTCGATCTTCACCGAACAGAGATATCCTGGCTTCATCAGAGAACAAAACCCTATTCCAATCGTCTTGAGTCCATGATTCACAATTTCTAGCGAACCTAAGCCTGTGAACTCTGTGCTCACGGAGTAATTTGGGGCCGCGGGCCGGGCGGTGACTGCGTATATTGGCAGCGAGAAGCCTCCTCCTGACCGTCCATAGACTAATATGCACATTTCTTACTTCTTGGAGGTTGTTCTTAAGATCCACATACGAAGATTTGCGATTTCTCAATGCGCGACTCACAAGAAAACGATCATCCCGTGGTTGGGTACATGGTTTTCTTCCAGAACCAGGCCTTCTCTCGACGGAACCAGTCTCCTGATATCGCTGCCAGGTCCTTTGGACTGTCGAGCGACTAACATTTAGCCTCCTAGCCACGAAACATTGGCTGCAACCCTCTTCAAGCAGCGCGATAATTTTGGTAGCTTTTACCACTTTATCTACCATTTTTGATACAGCCAAACAGCATTAAATAAAGCTTTGACAGTCAAGGATATGAAATTAATCGATAAAAATTGAATAAAAGTTATGAAAGTCGATGTTAACTTCTGGAACTTCGCGCCAAAAATGTAGGATAAAAAGGGGTTTTCTGTAAAAATGAACATCAAATGAAAAATTGAATTTAGAACGTACTTTTTTAAATACCACAGCATTTTTAAAACCGGCCAGTAACGTGTACAAACGATTGAAACCTTTTTGGTATTGTATCTTTTTAAATATGAATGAAAATCAAAACCGCCCGTTTTTTTTTTGCAAATGAGTTTATTACATTTGATGGTAAGTGTTGCTGCCGCTCATGGACCCTTGCAAGCCGCTGCCTGCCGCGAAGAAAGTGAAGGGAGTGTGAATGCATGCAATGAGGTACCGTGATCCTACAGACATCACTAAAACACACCACACACAAACACCTTCAGAAAGTTGGGCTGCCGGCTCTCTCGTTCACCGAACGAAGCGCAGTAACAAATTGCTACTACTCGGACGTCGATTTTCAACGAGAGTGTGTTACTCGTACTACCCCGGACGGACGGGGCCGCGGTTGTAGACAGATAACTGTCAACAGTATGATCCTACCACTGTAATTATTGGCTATTAGCTGAATTTGATTAATGAGCGTGAATTAAATTGACATCATACTATTTTTAGTTAACAAGACGTCGGCAATTCAAGGGATATTGCCAACTTATTCAAATACTTCAAATATAAATAAATTTATGGCATTCCTTGAAAAGTTGAATTCCAACAAGGCTTATAAAGGACCAAGTGGACAACCGAAAACGCCAGTAGAAAACAATGTACCAAATGTATGTGAACAGAATCAAATGAATCATTCGCAATCTAAGACAGTTGCAAATATCGCGGCACCAGTTTCAGCAATACAACCGCCATTACCCCCCAATACACCTCCTCCATTTAGTGAGGCGTTAGACACAATTAAAACAGAATATATGACAGATGATACTATCACCGCTGATCCAGCTTCAAAAGACCAAATGACAGAAGCTGCTACGACTCTTGAATTGACAACAGGTACGTGACTTTTTTCTAACTCTGTTTTTGTACTGAATACTCTAAAGAAAATAAACCTTTAATCTTCTTGCCTAATACTTTCGTAATTGTATTGAAAGCGACTGTATGCACCAGATTCCATATCATTTCTACGAAGTAACACCATGTAGTGCAGTTTCGGTATATTCCTTTACCTATATATATAAAACTAGCAAACCGCCCTCGCTTCGTTTCCGTTTCAGTCACCTTACGCGCACAGTACCCTCACTCCTTATATAGACATCTACTTGATAGCAAAATATTAACAAAATTGGTCCAGTCGTTTTGAAGATAACCTCAAACAAACAGACAGAGTGCCAAAAAAAATTAAACTGTATTTTAGGCATAGGTGTCGTGGGCTGAGGTATCACGGGGTGCCCGTGTACCTCAGGCGGCTGGTGGCAGACTACTTGGAGGGGCGCAGCGTCCTCTACGTTGACCGAGTAGGGGACGTTGTGCGAACGCCCATGACGTGCGGTGTCCCGCAGGGGTCCGTTCTGGGTCCGACCCTGTGGAACATCGGCTACGACTGGGCGTTGAGAGGAAGCCTCCCACCCGGGCTGGGCGTAATTTGCTACGCCGACGATACACTCGTCACAGCCCGGGGTGGGACGCTAGAGGAGGCGGCACGCCTGGCAACTCTCGGCACCGAGGAGATTGTCAGGCGGATCGAAGCGCTGGGGTTGAGGGTAGCCCTGGAAAAGACGGAGGCCCTTTTGTTCCATGGCCTCCGTACCGCCGGGCCTCCCGCCGGCGCTTCGATCACCGTGAAGTCGGTCACCATCAGCATCCAGGCCCACATGAAGTACTTGGGCCTGGTGCTCGACGGGCATTTTTGGTTCCGGGAGCATCTCCATCGACTAGTTCCCCGGCTTGTCGGCGCGGCGTCCGCCCTTTCGCGGTTGATGCCGAATGTGGGCGGACCCAGTGCTACGTGCCGACAGCTGTACGTGGGAGTGATCCGGTCGATGGCCCTGTATGGCGCACCGGTGTGGGCGGGGTCCCTGACCGTCCGTCTTAGGGCCCTCCTGTGGCGACCACAGAGGGTCATGGCGATCAGGGCCATACGGGGTTACCGCACGGTGGCGACAGAGGCAGCGTGCCTCCTGGCCGGAACGCCCCCGTGGGACCTGGAGGCGGAGATGCTCGCCGACATTTATCGGCGGGTGTCGGAGACGCGCGCCCGCGGCGACATGGTCTCCATCAAAGAGATCACCGTCTGGCGGGTCGACGCCCGCCAAGAAGTCATTGCCCGTTGGGCAGTCCGGCTGGAGAGTCCTCGGTACGGTGTCAGGACCGTCGAGGCCCTCCGGCCGGTGCTGATGGAGTGGTTGGAGCGGACGCACGGGGTGCTTTCCTTCCGACTGGTGCAGGTGCTGACGGGGCACGGTTGCTTCGGGAAGTACCTGCACAAGATTGTCAGGAGGGAGAGCACACCGTCCTGCCACCACTGCAGTTGCGACGAGGACACGGCGCAGCACACGCTCGAGGAGTGTGCTGCATGGGAGGGGGATCGCCGTGAACTCGTCGCAATTATCGGTGCCGACCTGGCGCTGCCGACCATCGCCAGGGAGATGCTCGTCAGCGTCAGGAACTGGGACGCGGTCGCCGCCTTCTGTGAGGCCGTAATCTCACGGAAGGAGGCGGCGGATCGTGTGCGAGTAGAGCTCCTATTCGGCGACACGTTCCGCCGCCGGCGACTCGGGCGGCGCAGGCGCGAGTATCTGCGCCTAATGCCGCCCTAGCCGAGGCCGCGGGTGATTGGACCGGGGAATTGTCCGTCACCCGCAGAGAGGCTGACCGCGCGACGGCGACCGACGTCCCAAGACGTCGAGAGGTGAGGTTACCCGAAAGGGTATTCCGTCAGGCCGACCACTGACGACAAGTCACATCTGCTCCGGTGGTCGGCCCAACAACGAGGTGACGTGGGTACGGGTGGGTTATGTGGGCCCGCGCGCCGTCCTTTCATCGCCCCGGACGGACTGGACCGCGCGTGCGCTTACCATAGCCCACCCATAAAAAAAAAAAAAAAGGCATAGGTGTCGTGCAAATAACCGTCTGAGCAAGAGAATAGTCCAGTATTTTGGCATTATAGATTTTAATACTAGACAGGCGATTTTATTTATTTGTATAGATATTGCGTCTTCTCAATACTTTCCCCGTCGCGTTCAATACAATAGGGAGTATGCATGATATTTTTTTATTTTTTAAACGTTTCTACTAGTTATTACATTACTAGAAATAAATATAACACATCCAAAATATATACCATTACGCTAAAAAAAAATTTTAAAAATCGCCATTATTCATGGGCGATGTAAACGAGACTACTTCGGCGCGCGTATTCTGGTGACGTCAGAGTACTCGACACTCGTACAAGTTGCTAGGGCTGCCAACTAGGGCTGTTGATATTTTTATAAATATCGTTTTTCGACATATAGATATTTTACAATGTATCAATATCGGGGTTCGCTATATCTGAAAAATATCGATATATCGATAAAAATATCGATTTTTTTATTATTATTACGATTATTAAATATATTTTATTTACCTTGCTGCTTTTATTCCTCCGAGTTTAACAGACATTAAATCTGAATTAGACGCGAAATATGTTGTCATCAGGGTCATCTGCGGTTTGTGGAGATATAGAATATAAATTATAAAATCAATTCTCTTGTTGAAAGAAATGAGAAGTAGAAAATATTGCTTACATAGAATTAAAATTAATAGTAATAGAAAACTTAGTGGTCTAAAAACTCAAAATGTTGTCATCATATACACGTCTATTTTAGGAAGATTATCTGACTATACTTTGACGAAACCGGTTTCAGTCATTGTAATAAGACTTATTCACAAGATTAATACTTGAACACAGAAAACTAATAACTTATTATGAAATAACTGGATAACAATACAAAATAATTAGGGATGTGACTTGGAGGGAAAAATCGATTTTGTAATTATCGTGTTTTGTTCTTTAAAATAAATCGATTTTAAAATAATCGATTAATTAAAAAAATCGATTGTAAAATAATCGATTAATTTTAAAAAAATCGATTTTAAAATAATCGATTAATAAAAAAAATCGATTCTAAAATAATCGATTTTTTTCTCCCAACAGGATTATGATGACTTTTTTTAGAAAATGTGAGCTTTATTTTCTAACATAGTATGATGAATTTTGATCGAATTTCGAATAATAAAAATCGATTACTAATCGACTTTTATTATTTTGATAATCGATTGTAAAAATCAATTATTAATCGATAATTTTTTTGTAAAAATCGATTATTTTTAACATCCCTAAAAATAATCACTAGAAACATACAAACAGCAACTTGATATCACAAGGTTCTCCTCCTATCCAAGGTTCAAGGAGGGCTGTTAATAAAATATCGATATGTCAAAATATAGATATTATTATTTAAAAATATCGATACTTAATACTGAAATTTTTTTTGGACGATAATAAAAAGTACGTATCGAGGGTCGATATTTATTTGAATAAATTTGGTGTTTTATCTTTTCTTCTAAAGTATTTATTCTACAAAATCACCGTAAACTTAATCTACTGTAGAAGCGCTGGCATGAAACTGATGATCAGTTATTACTTACTCCTAGAATTTGATAAAAAAAAGCTCGGCATGGCAACTCCGCAATTAACGAAGTTAAAGAGTGGTCATGGGGAAAATATCGAAATATCGATATTTTTTTTCGTTATATCGAACTCCGATATTGATATATTTAAAAATATGGATATATCGAAAAACTATTTTTTTTTAATATAGACAGCCCTAACTAGAAGACTCGGGTGTCACGTGTTGAAAACGTGACATCATAGTACTCCAACCAATGCGGTGCGTTTCAGAAATTTTGCGCGCGAATCTCAAATAAAGCACTTTTTGATAATTAAATTTAATTATTAAATAATGATAAAATTAAAAAATAATTGTATAGGTACGTTTTTTAAGCAATAAAGATTACAAATAAAAATAATTTGTTCATTTTGGAGTTTCATGCATATTCCCTATTGCGAAAGTAAGAAGCATCTTACTTTCGCAATTGTATTGAACGCGACTATCTAGACCAGTTTCGATATCATATTATTACAAAGGTACACCATGTAGGATATAATATTTTACAACACGTTAGTTGTTTCTGGGGTGTCAGCGGAGAATCGGTACCAGTGGTCAGTTCAAAAACGAGGGGGAGAGGATACTGTAGGTTACAAGGCCGTATGCCGCCCTTCTGTCGCCTATGGTGGATGGGGCCCTGTGTTCAGACCATATAGAATTGATACTATGCAGTCTTCTGCGCAACTAAAAGAAATACACTCATCATCATCTTTTTTTTGTATTGTTTACGGTGGCAAACAAGCACAGTGCTGCTGCTGCTCGTGGACCTTTGTCAGGCCGCTGCCTACCCTGAAGAAAGTGAAAAGAGTATGAATGTGTGCAATGAGTGTCGGTGATTCTAAAGGCATCACCAAAACCCACCACACGCAAACACACTTTTTTTTTTTTGGAGTGGGCCACGGTCGGTGCGCCTCCGCACCACTCCGTCCGGGGTGACAGAGGGGCTTAAGCACGCAACACCCGCAACCCACCCGAACACCACGTCGCCTTCGTCGTTGGGCCGACCACTGGAGCAGGGTTACTTGTCATCAGTGGTCGGGCCGACGGAATACCCCCTACCCGGGGCACCCTCCCATCGACCGACGTCCCCCCCTCGGGGAGTACGTCGGTCTTTCCTCACGCGGTCGGCCTCTCGGCGGGTGACGGACTAATCCCCGGTCACGTCACCCGCGGCCTCGGCTAGGGCGGCATTGCAAGCAGGTAATTCCGCCTGCGCCGCCCCAGTCGCTGGCAGCGGGTCGCATCATCGAGGCTGTGCTACACGCAAACACCCTCAGAAAGTTAGGCTTCCGGCTCTCTCGCTCATCGAACGAAGCGCAGAAACAAATTGCTACTACTCAGACGAAGGGTGTGTGAATGTCTACGGAGTGCGAATAACTGTCAACAGTGTGGTCCTACCACTATGAAGTATTCGTTGCCGTTATCATACAACATACATTTTGTTAGCCTTTATATGGTATACTACCATTCTGCCCTGGCTTCGCTTCGGTAACAGTCGTTTTGCCTCCCATATTTTAAATGTCTAGTTTCCTAAGATATAACGGTACGCGACTGTAGTCCATGAGGCCTCGGGTTTAAATCCCTGATCGGGCAAAATTTTATAAGGTTTTTTGAGAAGAATAATGGCCTAAATTACTCCTTGTATAGACAGCTAACTGGTTGTAAAATATTATCAATATCGATAGACGTGTCATGATTTGCTCTCCGCGGCATGAACTATACAGTATTTGTTTATTGGATTCATGTTTTTTTTAATAATCTTTTAATCTAATAGCAAAAATTTCGTCATTAACTTCAGTTTTTCCTATTTACACGATAATTTTAGGATATACGAACCAATTGGATTTTAAATTTGAAGGACGTCAAAATATGTTTAGGTAGATAGGCCCTGTCATTCATTCAACTTTTTTATGTGTGACGAGAATAATTTGAAATGAATTACTGCTGTTACATTTTTAAAAGCGATACTACTTGTTTCTTAAATTGTTGTTAGCAAAATTCAATTACGAATATGCCTTAAATGGATATCTGTAAAATTTAAAATTATGTTATTTTTAGCTACCGAGACGTCGGCAATTCAAAGGACATCTTCAACTCTTTCAAATTCAAATTTAAATACATGTTCGTCATTCCCTGAAAACTTGAATTCCAATGACACTTATAACGGACAAATTGGACAACCGATAAGATCCGTAGAAATGAATGTACCAAATATATGTAAACAGAATCAAATGAATCATGTGCAACAAAAGACAGTTGCAAATATCGCGGCACCAGTTTCGGCGATACAGCCGCCATTACCACCCAACACACCTCCTCCATTGAGTGAGGCACTCGACGCAATTAAAACAGAATATCTAACAGATAATCCTATCACCCCTGATCCTGCTTCAAACGACCAAATGCCGGCAGCTCCTACGAGTTATGAATTGAGAACAGGTACGTGACTTCTTTTAACTATGTTTTTCTACTGAATACTCTAGAGAAAATATACCTTTAATCTTCTTGCCTATTACTTTCGTAATTGTATTGAAAGCGACTATCTATACCAGATTCGATATCATATTTCTACGAACACCATGTAGTTTAGAGTCGATATTTGTCGATGGTCAAATTTCTATGAAGTCATATCAAGTAGTGCAATTTCGGTAGGATATCATATTTTTGACAACACTTGCTGTCGATTTTTTATTCGCAACTTTTTAACATTAATTAAAATTACTTGCGGCCACTTATTGACTGGCATCCTGTTATCAATGTATTCTTCTAATCATAAATGTATGTAAGAATCTGAGTTAGATTAACTACGCGATGACCGTAGTGATTTTGCAGCCGGATCTCGTACTATAAGTTTGGCCTGGCAATCAACGGCAGGGTTGCGCTCGTATTCCTAGCCATAAGTTGAGCCAATTCCATTTTGTTTGTACTATTTTTTTTTATGTTTATGGTTTTGTATTTTATTTATTGAATTGTAAAAACAAATAAAGATCATCATATACGCCCAACTACTTGACCCGAGACATAAATATATGTGTTTCCAATTCTCTTTTCTCTTTAATTTTCTATTGAATACTAATGCAAGATAATATCATTTTACTAGCCTCGATATCATCGTCCTCTTCTTATCCCAATTATTTGGAGTTCACGCAATATGTATACCTCTTCTATCGTACATAATGCAAAATTGAATGTCAATAGTTTTGTGACCGGCTGCCTGCCTGACGTCAATCCACCTTGGATAATCTATAACTGAACGGCATCAAATGGAGTTAGGCAAGGTGTTATTTAAATTGATATCTGTAAAATGATGCTCTTTTTAATTAACAAGACACCAATTTCGGCGATACAGCCTCCATTACCAACAAACACACCTCCTCCATTTAGTGAGGCACTTGAGGCAATTAAAATGGAATATACAACAGATTATACTATTACCACCGATCCAGTTTCAAAGGACCGAATGCCAGAAGCGTCTACGAGTCGTGAATTGAACACAGGTGCTTCTTTTAACTCTGTTTTTCTACTCAATATTGTAAACACGATATTCCATTAATCTCTTTATCTGTTATTTTCGTAAAGCGACTTTCTAGATCAGATTCGGTAGTATATCATCTATACCAATAAATAAAATTGGAGTGTCTGTTTGTAATTTCAAAATAATAGACTTTTTTCATGCTCACACGGTTATTTGCACGACACCTATGCCTAAAATAGCAATTAAAAAATTTTTGTCTGTCTGTTTGTTCCGGGTAATCTTCAAAACGGCTGGACCGATTTCAAAAATTCTTTCACCAATAGAAAGCTATAATGTCAGGGCGTAAACTAGGCTATATTTTGTCCCGGTGTTCCCACGGGAACGGCAACTACGAGGGTAAAACGACTATAACCTATAACCGAAGCGAAGCTAGGGCGGGTTGCTAGTATATCTATATATTTATACGAAGTCGCACCATGTAGTGCAGATTCGGTGGGATAACCACATTTTTGACAACTGTTGCCGTTGCCGCTGGGCTGGCCACTGAATTCAAGGAATTGGTTCCAGTAATCAGCCCAAGGGTGATGAGAAGGGGGAGGGAATACTATAAGTTACAGGGTCGTCCTTCGCCGCCCAGGTCAAATTAGGCGGGATGTGTCCAACCCATAGCCTGCCACAGAAAAATATCTTAATCTTATTTTTACGAAGTGACACCGTGTAGTCTGTAGTCTTCACAACTGAAAGGGATACCATCATCATCTCAGCTCATATACGTCCAAAATAGGAGGAGCCTCCTCCAAAATAGGAGGGCAATTAAAAAGGGGTATTAATTACACTCAGCTACATCACCTAATTTTAAGCATTTCATCATCGTCATCATCATCGCAGGCCACATACGTCTCACTGTTGGGCTCGGGTCTCCTCCACAATGGAAAGGAATTTGACCTACTATACCATGTTGATTGGACGTGTTGATATAGGGTTTCATTTCGAGCTTTCCTTCTATTGCACAGGTGTTATGTGTATATTATATCCCATAGTCGTCTTATACGACTTCCACGGGCAAGATAAGGAGTGGTGAATTGTGTTCTGACTCCTCCGTCACCACACGGATTTTTTTAAGAATCTAATTAATGAAAAGTATTTACTGCTTTTTAGATAATAATACAGTACAATGTATGGAAGATACAAGCTCAAATGAGTCTTCTAAAAGCAAAAACGTACAACGAAAAATAGTCGCAAAAGTTTATTTAGGTAATGAACCTGAAACTATTGAAACAAGCCACGTCAAGCGAACTAAAGTAGCGTCAAATGCTTATCAAACATTGCCTATAGATGTGCCAGCCCTTATAAAGCAAGAAATCATTGAAGATGACGTTGAATTTGTAAATACTAATACAAAAATAGCGCCTAAGCAAAATATCTCTACGTCATCTCCCTCAACCAATATTTCGGTTGAAATTGTATCAAACGCAGATCGAAATGAACAAGATAAGATAATTGTGAATGTGTATGTTTGTAATACTCCTGAAAATGGTAAAATTGGGATTGTTAATAAAAAATTCGATTCAGTTTTGGTACCCCTTGCTTCTAGACTTAAGTCAATACCTGATATCAAACAAGAAATTATTGACGATGACGTTGAGATTATTGATGTTGAAGCTGAAACAACGAATATAAATAATAACCACACGACAAATCCTAGGGTGGTCTCAAATGAATTTGGATCTAAAGCAGATCAAAATGAACAAGGTAAGACATCTATTACAATCACTAAAAGCCGTAATACTATAAATAATCAAACAAGTCTGTTACTACGCATTGGTCCGTCATTTGCTCCCTACAGACAACGGGTTACAGTTGAATTTTATCTATAGTAAAACGAGAAATATTGGAGAATAAAGTCGGATATATCAGTACTGCAGAATCAATAGTGAGCCAGAATATTGGCCATGGAACTGGTAAGTAGTAGGTAGTTGGTTTTACTGTACAAATATTGACGATACGAAATATTGGTGATGGTTACTTTTCCGATAGTAAAAAGTATGTATTTTTTTTTTCGTTTTGATTCGTTGAAGGTTCTCGTCTATAGTTTTGTCACTTACTTTTACTTGGCGACTTGGCTGGCGATTTGCTCACAGCTTCTTTTTAAAGCAGCACCCTGCGCTAATTGCGCATTTTTACAAATTGAAAAATTCCATCGTGATATCGATAATGTTGTTGCATGGCATGCGCGCAGAATGCTTAGAGTTTAATACATCTAAATATAAAACTGTAACATTTGCGCTACGACGTAAGTGTGCCATATAATGAAAAGATATGCCAATAATGAAAGAATTTTCATTATTACTCATTATTGAATAATAAAGTGGCAATTGCAAATGCACTATCGCGTTGTTCGCTATCAGCACCAAGCCAATACATGCAGCTTCGTTCGCGGCACCCCAATTTCGAACGTATACCGGTCAGTTCGCCCCTACCAGTCAGGCCGTTGCGCTGCTCAACTCTCTGATTGCTAAGTATCCGGAGGATAAATTTTTCACCAACTATGATCTATTACTAAAATTATGTTTACGCTTTTTATCTAATAATTTTGCACTTAAATTATGGAATTGTAATGGTCCCCTACACGCTTTCAGAAACTATAAGTGTAATAAACAGCTGAATAATAAATAAATAAACCATTCTACACAGTCGGGTTTAGTTTCCTTCAATTCGTTATTGTAATCGATTACGGTAAACGAATGAATCTCGAATGATAGATATTAATATTGAATTAAAGTTAAATGTACTAAGTGTACACAACTAATAAACCCCTTTGCTGTGTCTATTAGTCATAATCGCGTATCAATTAACCCCTCAGGCGTACCTATTGATCTCTTTCGTGTATCAAATTACCACGAAAAGATTCAACTAAATAAGGCTTACGAAATTAAAACAATTTAATATAATAACACATATTGTTGCCACAATTTATAGATCAAAATGTATTTATAATAATGATCATAATTTAATAGTGATAAATTCCCTTTCCTTTTATTTTTAATTTAATTTCATCATCATCATCACAGCCCACATACGTCTCACTGTTGGGCTCGGGCCTCCACAATGGGAGGGAATTTGACCTATTATACCATGCTGGTCAGACATGTTGGTATAGGCTTTCCTTTCGAGCTTTCTTTCTCTTACACAGACGTTATGTGCATATTATATCCCATATTCGTCTTTTACGACTTCGACTGGCAAGATAGGGAGTGGTGAATTGTATTCTTACTCCGTCACCACACGGAAAATTCAATTTAATTACATGAAAATTCAGTTTTATAATCAAACTCACACCAATTAAACTACATATTTTGGTGTTAACTTTGACGTTCAGTTGTATCGGATTTACCGATATTATTACACATAAAATGTTGCCAGACTAAGAAACACAATATCACGAAATTGTTAAAGGTGTGAATTTTTAGATAAGGTTACAGACTTTGTCATATAAAACGTTTGATGTTTTCCTAAGATTATTTTCTATTCGCCCCGTTTTACGGTACTATTAGGGCCTGCAGCATTACTTGCAGTAATATAGTTTAATAAATTATGTGTACAAAAATTAATATGCACCATCATTTACAGAAGCCGTTGCTCAAGAAGTTGCTCCAACGTTACCAAGGTATACTTTTCTTTTTTATATGAACATGATCAGCTGTAGGTAATTAACGTTCTATATAAATTTAAAAAAAGAAAAATAGTTTGCCAGTTGGTGATAGACAAATATACACCCCACCTGATGGGGAGTGATGACTGCCGCTCATGGATCTCAGCAATACCAGAGGTGTAACCAAGTCACAACCTAGAGAGAAGAGCTGTTCTTAAATCCCGTTTAAAGTAGGACATATCATAGTGTTCGGGCGCATATCGCAACAGGTAGTTCATTCGAGAGCCTACACTAAAAGGCCTACTACATAGGAGAAATGGGTACTTAATACTTTTCATCAGTACAAATACGTCCCACTGTTGATCTTAGGCCCCCTACACAATGAAAGAGAAATTGAACTACAATTAAAACTAATGGTTCACATTGATTTTTTCGTCTCTTGTATCGATCATTTCATTTCAACTCGTAAATGTCCCACCGTTGGGCTTGAGCTACCTCAGTAGGAGAGAAATCGGCCTACTATACCACGCTGGTCAGACGCATTGGTATAAGGTTTAATTTCAAGTTTTTCTTTTGCATAGATGTTATATGCAAATTAATCCTTTAGTCGTCTTTTACGACACCCATGTGTAAGAGAAGGGGTGGTGAATTGTATTATTAATCCGTCCCCGATGACCGATGCTATAATTTTTTTTATTTCAAATTGTGGCAAACGAGCAAAAATTACACCTGATGGTAAGTGTTGCTGCTGCTCAAGGACCTTTGCAAGGCCGCTGCCTAACGCTAAGAAAGTGAAGGGAGTGTCACACTCCTTTCACTTGTGCAATGAGGTTTCGTATCCTAAAGGCATCACTAAAACACACCACACACAAACACCTCAGAAAGTTGGATTGGCAGCTCTCGCTCACCGAACGAAGCGCAGTAACAAATTGCTACTACTCGGGCGTCGATTTTCTGCGAAAGTGTAGTACTACCCCGGACGGACTGGCCCGCGGTTGGAGACAGACAACTGTCAACAGTGAAGTCCTACCATCGTCTACATATTGTAGGCCTAACTTTGGACAGATCGTCTGCACGCTCAATCCGTCCGGGACTACATAAGGTGCAGCTCCACAACCTACTTTATTACCTCCCGTCACTGTTGCCTGTGGCCAGCCTGACGGTTCACCCTTTCGCATACCGCACTGCGTCGACAAAATTCTGATGAATCGCCGGTTTATTCACTCGTACACATTGTAACACATTGTACTCTGTTGACTTTGGTGACAGTCACGAGCAAGAGAATTTGGTGGCTGCATTCTGACTCCGTCACCACACGACAGCTCTTACTGCTACAGATTTATAATGTTTCTATATTTCTCAGATCTTATATATGCTACACACTAGTCTAGAACCTAAATTAACCTACTGCACCACGTTGGTTGTAGGAAGAGTAGAATTGTGATTCATTTCAAGATGTCCACTTGTATTATTGAAGTTCGCTTACTTAATTGTTTTTTTACAAAGTTCTGGAGAAATGGATGGGAATGGATGGGTTTATAACTCCTTATTTTCTTGCTTTTCAGTGCTGTATCTAATTCAACAGCTGGCACGTCAACGCAGACAGCACAAGGCACTCTATTCAATCAAACGCATTCTCAAAATTCAATTCTTACAAATCCACAGCTGCAAGTAAGTCAATTAAATTAAAATATTATTTTTATTTTTTATTTCAAACGGTTGCAAATTAGCAAACAGTGCACCTGATGGTAAGTGTTGCTACCACTCATAGACCTTTGCAAGGCCGTTGTCTGCCGCGAAGAAAGTGAAGGGAGTGTCAATGTGTGCAATGAAGTTCGGTAATACTAAAGGCTAAAACCCACTACATGCAAACACCCTCAGAGAGTTGGGGGTTGGGTTTTAAATGGATTTATAACTTCTCAACTCAGATTTTTTTTATTGCAAATGGTAGTAGATGAGCAAACAGTTCACCTGATGGTAAGTGATATTGCCGCTCATGGACCTTTTCTAGGTCGCTGCCTACCGTGAAGAAAGTGATGAGAGACTGAATGCGTGCATTCGGTGATACTAAAAGCATCATCAAAGCACACGCAAACAGCCTTAGAAAATTGGGCTTCCGCCTCTCTTGCTCACCAAAGGAAGCGCAGTAACAAATTGCTACTACTCGGATGTAGATTTTCTGCAAGATTGTGGTACTAACGCGGCGGGACCAGCCCGCGGCAGTAGACAGAAAATTGTCAACAATGTGATCCTACCACCAAAATACATTCCAACGTCTGAAGAGCATCAAACAGGTAGTGTGCGATAGAGAGAACACTCGACGAATCAAATTAATCGATTGCCTCTTTCCAATTGTTATTACGAATCATTTTCATTATTTCGGCTCTTAGTCCCACTGCTGGGCTCAAGCCTCCTCCATAGTAGGAGGGAAATTGACCTTACTATACCATGCTGGTCAGACAGGTTAGGTTTTGTTTCGAGTTTACCATCTCTTGCATAGATGTCATATGCGTAATAAATCCCTGAGTCGTCTTTTACGACACCCACAGGTATGAGAGGGGGTGGTGAATTGTATTCTTACTCCGTCACCACACGGAAAGAATTATTACGAATACAACCCATAAATTGCTTATGGCTGTCGTTAAAGACGACAAAGAATTTTTCATCGACCTAGGGCAACAGATACTGTGAAGACAATTATTACATTCCTATTAGGGCTGATGTCAGGCGGGCGGCCGCTCATCAAATTATTGCCCTTTTACAATACGTACTATAAAACAATACATATTGAGTGAACCCTAAATAATTGAGATACGAGCAAGGTGACTTTATGGCAAATATTGTTTATTTTTCAGGGGAGACGTATTAGTAATCAAAACTTCCAAAATCTACTAGCAAGAATGTTTTTGAATGGCACAGAATAGCAGTTATCTGTAAAACAAAGAAAAGGAGAAATGTAATTAGAACTGAATTTTGATAGTTAAGATTTAAATAACAGTAATCTTAAAATAATAACGTATAGAAGGATAGTGTCGGTACTTAAGCGGTGGAAAACGTGAAGCCAACTATTGTTGGCTTCACACTTCTACATGCGTGCAAGTGATTACACACGTACACACACACACACACACACTACTATACAATAGAGTTATCTTGCGTACGCAGTGACTTTGTACACTACGGAACGGAGCTCCAATCTAAATGCTTCATACTTTGTGCGCGGAGTTACCTTCTATGAGTTATTATTCTAAGACCAACAATTTTATTTGTCTATAGTGGTAAACAGGACACGGTATCTAAATAGCGGACGGTTTAGAGCATGTGCAAGGCTAAGTCATTTCATATCTTAATAAAACTGTACTTACACTGAACGAGATTGAAGAATTAATTATATAAGTTAGAGACTGACGAATACCGCCATAATAAGTATTCATTAATATTGAGAGCTTACTTAGAAGTTTGCTAAAAAAATATTATCGCTCATAGATTTTAGGATATATTGTCCGTCTATGAAAAATGTATTTACACCGTGAATGATAAAAAATATAATGTAACTATTTCCTTATTTAAACCGATTGGTTTAAATAATGTAACTATTTCCTTATTTAAACCGATTGGTTTAAGTAGGTAACCAAAACTGTGATTTAAATTGAATATTTTTTGTTCACGTCTGCTTATAGCATTCGTGAACTGCCAAAGGTTGGTGTAAAACTATTGTAATAATGGTATTTTACCAACTATGAGCTTGAATGGACTGGATTATCTAAGACTAAAAACAAAAATGCCGGTTACCTTTAATACTATAGATACACTGTAAATGATAAATTTGTAAAGTCCCCCGCAACACAAGGATTATTTCCTTAGTGCAGGGTCACTTAATAAAAATACTGTCTATTCTATGGACCTCTTAAATGGCGGCCATAGACACACAAGTCATACGTACTATATGTTTTATTAGTAAACATGAGTTTTTAAATTAAGAAAGAATACTTTAGCAATTAAATAATATCGTTCCATTATATTTGAATGATCAAAAAATATTTCTTATTGTTATAATAATACATTTGGTGTATGTTAATCGCATGTTTGTGTAGTATTTTGTTGATCTAATTAATACGAAATGCCTTTTAAAATATATAGGGGGACGTACTCAAATTACGTGACCCATTCGGTTTATAAAATACTACACTTGTTCACAGGAGCGGGGATGGGGCTTAGGTTTTCTTAACATTCGAACTATATTCAAATATTAGAAGCGTTAGCGCTTTATAAACTCATAGGTGACTTCGTCAATTGAATACTACCAACCCTTATATTGCGCGTGGGTGTGGTAAAAAGACAACTTAGACCATTACATTCCCAAGGAAAGTTGACTTCAAACAATCGGCCGGTCATGAAACTGTTGCCAATAACTTTGACAATAGGTACTGTGAAAGACTATATATTGAGTCGACTCCAAGTAAATGGGATACGAGCAAAATATTAATAAATTTGCAATACAGCTCAATTTTAAAGCAAATCCTTGAGATAATGATCTCTGGTATTTACGCAATTATACCTATAAAATTTCACTATTTTTACAGATTTTATAATGTCTTAACATATACTATGGATGGTTACTTAGAGGAGGTGGCAAAATTATAAAAAATGGGTCACGTAGTTTAGGTACGTTCCCTAATGACCAAATTGTGAAGAGGTTAAAAATTGTGAAAATTGGTCATGTACTATGAGTACATTCCTTAAAATATGACTACTGTATACGGTGATTTCGAATCAATATTACGATATATTTAATTAATTTCCCGTGTACTATGATCTCGTGAGCGATTTAGCTCATAAATTTTCAAGGACATTCTATCCCTTTAGTCATATTTATTTTTTTATGGGTTTTATTTTTTTAATAGGAGACGAAACTATTGTCATTTGCTGGATACCAAACACTAGATGTTAAGTAGCATTATGTAATATTAAAACCTAACTAGTTTACTCGATATAGGTCCAACATTGGGCACGATTTTTGTATAAGTATAAATTTGTAAAATTGTATAGCCAAATAGTTTACTCGATCTGGGTCCACTTTTCGGCGGGCTTTCTAAAAAATCTAAAAAAATTAAATGTTTTATTATAGAACGTAGATTCCACATTGGCCTAACGCCGTTGGGTAGATTTTCATTAACGATGACTGTTGAAATTATAAGATGTCTAATTTAGCGTAGTCCATTAATGAAGGTTACCTCAGTCAATTTCTACGATTTTCACAGCAACGTAGGGTGTAGCGATATATAACCCATCAGTCATCATATGAAGGATTTCTCAAGCTAACAAGAAAATTTGATATGTACTATTTTCTCGGTGTTCATACTTAAAGCAAGATATGGCTAAAAATTTCAATACACACAATTTTTTCGTGTGGTAACGAAGTAAGTATACATTTGCCAAACCCCCTCCCCTCCCGTGCGTTTTATAAAAGACAACGAATGGATGTCAGTAGGTACTACTGACGTAAAAGGTCTGACAATCTTAGGAATAGAAGACCATTTTCATTCCTGATATGTGAGGAGAGAAGCTTGTGCCAAATAGATTGTATCATAATATACGTACCGAATACTGTGGATGGACCTCCCCGCACGGTAATACAATAATCGCTAGTTCTTTAATCTGTATGTATGTACCTATAGGTTATAGGTTCTGTCATTTCTTTGTAGAATATAGAAACGATGGTTCGTAATTTGACTCCTTCAAATGTTTGTAAAAGCATATATTGCTTTGTCTTTTTAAAAAAGAAAATGGCTCAATAGGCATATGACGTTTTGACTGTTAGAATAAAAAGACTGGTCGGACTATAAAATCTCCAATTCTTATATTACTCTACATTTTTAATATTACTCTATATTACTATACCTACTATTCTTATATTTTTCTACTATTCTCCAATTCTTCAACCAAAATGTGCTATCACATTTGTCGTCAGAAATAACAGTACTATGTATTGGGCTTTGCCCAGTAGAGCTTTATAGGCTTGTCCATTTTCTTCGGGCCTTCAAACCTATAAAATTAAATACACTTATCTTCTTCGATGTCATGATACTCTTGGCTTTTTATTTTTAATCAAAATTATTGTTCTGATTGGTGATTTTCGTAATGAGAGCCTGCGTGCTTTGGAAAACACGTAAAAGTCAGTCCCGACTGTTACTATAGTCGTTAATCCATGTGTGTGGCCTTTGAGCAACTTGGTTGTCTCAGACATTAGGGTCAGTGTTGAGACTAAAATCGGAGTGATATTATTTGTGTAATGTAGGGACTTCTCGGTCGTCAGGGTATATCAAACAATTATATTATAAAATACTAATAAGGAATCTCAAAAGTTTACACCTGATGCCGATATTATGTACCGACAATACATCTCTGTAAAGAATTTCATGATATTTTGAAAATATCTGACTTATTGGCTATCACAGACATTTAACACAGCTATGTAGCGAAATCTGCGCATCTGTGTTCAAATTTTTTTGTCATTTGAATTAGGTGTAGGTTAGATCCGGTGGATTATTTGCCTGGAAAATATTTCATGAAATAAGGGCATTAATTTCTTATCTCTTGCCATTTTTAAATATTTTGATGATATTTAATATACTTGTCTATAAGATATTAGGATATAATTTACTTTAATACTATATGAAAAAGTTTTTCTTTATCTATTTACTTATTTTGTTATGTTTACTCAAATGTTTGCACAATGAAAGTTTTATAAATTAAATGTGTTATT
Organism: Lymantria dispar; assembly: GCA_032191425.1. Taxonomy (NCBI): domain Eukaryota; kingdom Metazoa; phylum Arthropoda; class Insecta; order Lepidoptera; family Erebidae; genus Lymantria; species Lymantria dispar. Next base: position 7,061,520 of record CM063460.1, on the reverse strand, counting down.
GAAATTATAGAATAGGTATTTGTATTTGATATTCGTATATTAAGTAGAATAGGTGTTCCTACTAATTAAGTATTCAATATTTTATAAGTACCTACTTAAGTGTAGTTGTTGTATACGATTATAATTAAGATATCTCAATTGTTTTTTTATCTACATGTTTATAAAAGATATTTTTTTTTTATTATTTACAAGTTTATTGTCTGATGCCCTAAAGTTTTTATGCCTCAGAAATGTTTGTTGTTAAAGAAATTATTTTATATGATATTTATTTGATAATAAAAACTCTCAAAGATATTTAATCAATATTCGTCCTCCAAAGATTTTAACGACTATTTGTGCTATTTTTATTATTTTTTCTTTTAAGTGTTTCGGTAGAATGAAAATACAGAGTTTGTAAATTATTTTTTTATGAACTTATTTCATTAATAATGTTTACTCATAATGAAATGCGATAAGAACTGATTAATATCAGTACACTTAAATCTTAAATCATGACTGGATTGATTTTCAACCGGACTTTACCTGTAATTAAAGGGAAAACAATTTAACACCTATATATAATTGTCAATATATATTTATTCAAGTAGTGAATATCTGTGCATGTGTAGTTTCTAAAAATTAAACGTTTATACAATTATAATTTTGTTGTTAGTTATTTTCAAACCAAATTTCCTTAATTATTTCCTCATACTGATATTTTGCAGCAGTTAGTATTCGACGCATATTTAGGTCTGTAATGATAGCCATGATTGTCCTTGTGTTGACGGAGTAAGAATACAACTCGCCACACCTTTTCTTGCTAGAACAATGTTCACGTTAATTAACGACTAGCAACCCGGCCTCGCTGCGCTTCGGTTTTAGCCACCCGCGTAGTTTCCGTGGGAATGCCGAGATAAAATATAGCCTAAGTTACTTCTTATATAGACATCTACCTGTTAGTAAAATATTATCAAAATCGGTACAGCCGTTTTGAAGATTACCTCAAACACAGAAGAATTTTTTAAACTGGTTTTAGGCATAGGTATCGTGAAATTAACCGTATTAGCATGATAAAAGCTCATTATTTTGACATTACAAACAGACACTTCAATTTTATTTATTTGTATAAATTAGTTCTACAAACTCGCAACCGCCCGTCTACCCTCATTCTGATACATAATATCTAAAACTTCTGAATAAATATGACTTCGATTAGTTGTCGATTAAATATCTGGTAAATGTGAAAAACGATGTGATTTCAATAGTTAGAAGTGAGTATTGATTTTTTTACATAGGTAGTAAAAAAATCATGCTGGTCGTGGCCGTCACCCCATTAAATGCCGAAATATAGTACAAAATTGCAGCAGGTGGACATACGATCTTGTGAAAGTAACATAGAACCATTGGATGCGAGTGGCACAAAAATGTTGTAATCGGGATTCTCGTGAAGAGGCTTTTATCCTACAGTGAGGTCATTTGATTAATGGATGGATTAACTAAATATATATATATATATATTGTTAATCTATCTATCTATCCATGAAATAATTTCTAAAATTAGTTGTAACTAATTTTAGAAATTATTTCATTTGTAGAAAGATAAATTAATAGGCAGTTCATAATATAGACAATCTTGTTTTTTAAATTATTATTGAATTCTACGATCAAATAGGTGACTGAAAAGATATAGGTAATCATTATCATTTCAGCTCATGTACTGTCGAGTTCGAGCTTCCTCCACAATAGGAGAGAGAGTGACCTTACTATGTCACTACTACTACACTACTGGTCAGATAGGTTTATCTAAGGTTCTGTTTCGAGTTTTCTTTCTCTTGCATAGATGTTATATGCGTATTGTATCCCTTAGTCGTCTTTAACGACATCCACGGGCAAGACAGGAAATGGTAAATTATATTCTTACCCTGTCACCACACGGAGAGATATAAACCATTGTTAAAAAAATATCACGTGCGATTTCTCCGCCTTTTGGGGCTCCGGAGTTCTTTCCACTTAACGACAGTTTTATATGATTAATGAATAAAAAGTCCTTTAAAAAAATTTATCTTCTGACAAAGATATCTTTGTCAAAGCTATATAGCTTTTAACAATAAAATTGTATCCATTTTATGTACACTCGTAAATCACTTTAGTAGGAGTCCCTAATGTAAATGGTGTACAATTAATTCTATGTTGAATTTACAATACATATCTTTAAGGGGTTACCCCCACTTGTAGCGCAAAAAAAGGCCGTTTTCAAGAATTTTTTTAAAGAAAACTACAAAACTTTTTTAATCGGTAATTATATCATCTTAAAGAATACATCTTGAAGAACTTTCAGTATTTTTTTATTGAAAAACATTACATTACTAGGTGGCAAATGGCCTTCAATGAAATCATTTTTTTATTTACACGGTTTGCGGTGACCAACATTGCGGCTAAGTGGATCATCTGAAACAAAAAATACAGATGGAGTTAGTTAAATATAAGTATAAACTAGTCTTCAATCGAAGGATTTGAAAAAATATTCATTTTTCACAAAATGGCGGACAGTCAAAATTTTAATGGTTAGATTTTAACGAAAAAAAACGGCCGTTTTCGGCTTTAAAACGGCCATTTTTTTTTCGAAACAAAATATCGAACGATTAAAGACTAGATTTTTATGTATTAAATAAGCCTGCAAAATTTCAAGAAGATTGGTTCATTAGTGTTCGAGTAATCTTGGTCACCGACTTCAGAAATGCCATTTTGAGAAAAACGCGTTTATAATTTCAATTTCAGTTTACACGAAGAAAATATTTTTTTTGTAAACTTACATAGAGTCATCTATGCCGGGTCCATACAGATTCTTCTCTTTCAACGTTAATGAGCGTTGAAAGAGAAGAATCCGTTAAATCTCAGTTAATTTTGTTCGGATCGATTTGAAATTTTCAGGCCATATTCTCAGATATTTATAATTCAAAAAAATGCAATAAATAAAATAGAATTTTTCAAAGTCGCAAGTGGGGGTAACCCCTTAAACAAAAATGCAAATTTTTAAAAAGAATACAGAAATTAATTCTGTTAACTGGCAGCCCTTTTTTGCAACTGTCATGAGAGTGAAATGTCAAAATGACAAATGATGTCATATGTCATTGTCAAAATCCGATAGTCGGCTGATTGTCGAATATAATTATATTTAAATAAAATGTTTATATTCCTTTAATATAAACAAAAACTATGGACGAAAACGAGTTCTTCAGACAGACCGTGCAACATTTAGCGAGATGTTTATCTAATATAAATCCTACACCATGGGAGAAGGTAAAAATTTCGACACGTATTTTGTAATCTTGTAAATTTTGAAATACATAATGTTGTTTTTATAAATAATGTCTTTAAGATTTAACTTTAATGATCAGAATATTGTAATTCTACTGAGCTTTTAAAATGAAGGCATAAATATTGATTTATTATTATTTTTTTATAAGAATTATCATGTCTAAAGTCAAAAAGTGATTGCGACAGTGATTCATCCATAAAGCTGTTTAGACGTTTGTATTACTACAACATCAAATAACAAATAACAGCAAGACCTAAGTACATTTTAAAATTCGTTTACCTTGACTTTGTACTATGCCATTCTTTTTTTAATGTTATCAATCATAAATGGTTCTTTTCAGCCAAAGGTTATCCTTTAGCTTTAAAAACCGATATTCATTTTTAAACATTGTTACTTTTAGTTTATTACTAGACATTATTTTGTATAGAACATACTTTTATTTGCATCCACTTTTGAATATATATGGATTACTAGCAGCACCCTGTGGTTCTACCTGCATAGTTCCCCTTTCTGTGGGAATATCGGGATAAATTATAGCCTATGTGTTATTCTGATATGTAAGCTATATTATTTCAAGTTTCATCAAAATCCATCCAGTAGTTTTTGCGTGAAAGAACAGCAAACATACATACTCACAAACTTTTGTGATTATAATATTAGTATGATTTAATTAAAAGAAGGCAAATTCAAAATAAAACCATAAATATACATAACATGAATATAATTTATATTTTACTTTATGATTAATAATCAAAAAACCAATGCCAAAGTATCTTATATCCCTTATGCCTCGCACATGATGGAGGCCTATTTTCTTTCATTATACTGATAATATCTGGTTGACCGAGTTTCGCTCGGTATATTTTTGTTGAATTTATTTAAATATACAGTGTATTTCGGTTATAACGATGGCGGAGGGACCGCTTTAATGTCGTCGCTATAATCGGAGGTCTCTATATTCAAAATCAGTTTTTCTTTAACAGTAAATGTATGTCTTTTTTTTTTTTTGTGGGTGGGCCGCGGTCGGCGCGCCTCCGCACCACTCCGTCCGGGGCGACAGAGGGGCTTAAGCACGCAACTCCCGCGACCCACCCGAAAACCACGTCGCCTTCGTCGTTGGGCCGACCACTGGAGCAGCGTTAACTTGTCGTCAGTGGTCGGCCCGACGGAATACCCCCTATTGGGGTACCCTCCCATCGACCGACGTCCCCCCCTCGGGGAGGACGTCGGTCTTTCCTCACGCGGTCGGCCTCTCGGCGGGTGACGGACTAATCCCCGGTCACGTCACCCGCGGCCTCGGCTAGGGCGGCATGAGGCGCAGATAGTTGCGCCTGCGCCGCCCCAGTCGCCGGCGGCGGATCTCCTCATCAAGGCTGCGCTCCTCACGCAGGCGATCCGCCGCCTCCTTCCGCGAGATCACTGTCTCGCAGAAGGCTGCGACCGCGTCCCAATTCCCGACGCTGTCGACCATCGCCCTAGCGATAGCCGGCAGCGTCAGGTCCGTACCGATGATTGCGACGAGTTCACAGCGCTGCACTGCCCAAGCCCCGCAGGCCTCGAGCGTATGGCGCGCCGTGTCCTCGTCGCAATCGCAGTGGTGGCAGAACGGTGTACTCTCCCTCCTCACGACCTTGTGCAGGTATTTGGCGAAGCACCCATGCCCCGTCAAAACCTGCACCAGTCGGAAGGAGAGCACCCCGTGCCGCCTCTCCAACCACTGCATCAGCACCGGCCGGAAGGCCTCCACGGTTCGCACCCCGAACCGAGGCCTCTCCAGCCGGACTGCCCAACGGGCGATGACGTCTCGGCGGGCGTCGACGCGCCAGGCGGTGAGATCCCTTAACGAGACCACACCGCCCTCCGCTCGCACCCCCGTCACCCGCCGATATAGTCCGGCGAGCATCTCCGCCTCCAGGTCCCACGGGGGAGTCCCGGCCAATAGGCACGCTGCCTCCGTCGCCACCGTGCGGTATCCGCGGATGGCCCTGACCGCCGTGACCCTCTGTGGTCGCCACAGAAGGGCCCTAAGTCGGGCGGTCATGGACCCCGCCCACACCGGTGCGCCGTACAGGGCCATCGACCGGATGACCCCCGCGTACAGCCGTCGGCACGCAGCGCTCGGTCCGCCCACGTTCGGCATAAGCCACGATAGGGCGGACGCCGTGCCGACGAGCCGTGGAGCGAGCCTGCGGAAATGCTCCCGGAACCACCATCGCCCGTCGAGCACCAGGCCCAAGTACCTCATATGGGCCCGGATGCTGATGTCGACCGAGTGGACGGTGATCGAGACGCCGATGGGAGGGCTCATAGTGCGCCCATGGAACAAGAGGGCCTCCGTCTTGTCCAGGGCGACCCTCAACCCCAGCGCCTCGATCCGCCTGACGACCTCCTCGGTACCCGAGGTCGCCAGACTTACCGCCTCTTCTAGCGTCCCACCGCGGGCTGTGACGAGAGTGTCGTCGGCGTAACAAATCACGCCCAGCCCGGGCGGGAGGCTCCCCCTCAACGCCCAGTCGTAGCCGATGTTCCACAGGGTGGGTCCGAGGACCGACCCCTGTGGGACACTACTCGGTCGGTGCAGAGGACGCTGCGCCCCTCCAAATAGTCTGCCACTAGCCGCCTCAGGTAAACTGGCACCCCGTGATACCGGAGTGCCTCCCTGATGCAGCTGAATGGCAGACTATTGAATGCGTTGGCGATGTCTAGGGACACCACCAACAGCACTCCCCCGCCGGTGACGGCCTCAGTCGCCACGGCCCTCAGGCGCAACAGAGCCGCGATCGTCGAACGACCCCTCCTAAACCCAAACTGGGCGTCCGACAGATCGGGCCCCGTGCCGACGAGGTGCCGCTCGATGCGGGCAGCTACCACCCTCTCCAGTAGCTTGCCCGTGTCATCGAGCAAGTAAATGTATGTCTAGGAGCCATTTTCACAAGTTTAAGAAACACTGTTCACTCACGGGAAATAGCTACGTATCTGATTCATAATTTTAACTTCGCGCACATGCTAAGTAACGCTGCATACAAACAAAGCACTTGACCATCTGTGAATGTAAACAAAGGGTAAGAAAGCTAGCTATTAGTTAAAGCTTATGAATGAGACTTTGTGCCTTTGCCGACTCAGTCGCAACATCCGCAAGGAATTTCTAGGAATCTGCCCCAAATAGTTCATAAAAACAAGTCGGTATACCCGAATTAGGACCAAATGAATTTCCTATGAAAGTATGGTTTAAATTCTAGGGACGCAAGTTCGACGTCGCTATAACCGAAAAGTTACAATCGAGGTCGTTATTAATGAAATCCACTGTATATTAATAAAAAATAAAAATTAAATAATGAAAAAGATAACAAAAAGTACAAAAAGAGAATAATAATAACATCAAGATTAGATCCCACGCTGTTTGAATGCCAAAACAAAACAAAAAACTGGATAACTTCTCAACTGAGCTATCGCCACTCTTGACGTTGACGGCGAAATTTGAATCCATATTCCATTGACGTTTTATGTCATTGTATTGATTAGCTAAAAACACCGACGAAACAACATTTTCTATACATTGTAAATAAAACTACTTTTACGGATTATATCGCGTTTGTATTTGATTTATGATTGCCCGACGTTATAAACATAATTAAAAATAAATCCAAAGAGACCACCACAAGACTGCATGATACTGTGAGCACTTATTGTATAGATTTGACCCACAATAATAATGGTTAAAGATAATTTTACAAATCAAAAATTTTTTAGTAAGCCGCATCTAAAATTAAAAATCAATATTAATTTAGCATCATGTCCCCTGAGTTTTCTTGCCGGATCTTTCTCAGTGTGGCCGCGTTCCGATCCGGTGGTAGTATATTAGTTTTGTTAGTTTTAAATCAACAAATTGTAATAATAATTGCTACAAATTTAATAATTAATAATTACTAACCATAAACAATATAATTTTTTCATATAGATTCATTTTCTTCTTACACTGGCAATAAATTTGTACTAAAATGTGGGTAACAATTTAATAAATTTATAACTATTTTCTGTATCGGGTAGATAATTGTAAATGTCTGTAATAACGATTACTTGTTGGACGTGAGACACCTTAGTCCGCCCGTGACCATGAATGCTGCAAAGTGTTCGAAACGTCGGGCAATCATAAATCAAATACAAACGCGATATAATCCGTAAAAGTAGTTTTATTTACAATGTGTAGTGCTCGCGTAAACATCAGATATATAACAACATTTAATATAACATAACATTTTCTATAAATAAAACCTGGCTAGACCGATTTTTTGGCCCCGAAATCTCTAGCATACCAAATTTCATCAAAATCGTTGGAGCCGTTACCGAGATCCTGAATATATATTATATATTTTTATATACACAAGAATTGCTCGTTTAAAGATTTAAGATTATCTGCTTTCATACACTCACAGAAAAAAACAATGTGAGACTTACTCCTTCACATCATCATCATTTCAGCTCATATACATCCCACTGTTGAGCTCGAGCCTCGTCCACAATAGGAGGGAAATTGACTACTACACTGGTTGGTATAGAGTTTTATTTCTGGTACTCATCCTCTTGCATAGATGTTATATGCATATCATATTCCATAGCCGTTTTTTACAAATCCCAAAGACAAGACAAGGAGTGGTGAATTGTATTCTTTCTTTCTCACTATAGGAAATTTTTCAATTATACACAGATTTGAAGCAACAAATTATAGATTGCAGGTATAAGTTATATGAAAATTGTATCTATACTTGCAACAGGTAGTTATTATTTAGACTGGTATACTAGTCTCAACAAATATCTTATTCATCATCATCATCATCATCATCATCATCATCATCATCATCATCATCATCATCATCATCATCATCTTGCTTTTATCCCAATTAGTTGGGGTCGACGCAATATGTCATCTGTTTTGACATATTGCAAAAAGTTTCGGCAATGACTTTTATGACCGGCCGCCTGCCTGACGTCAACCCTCCTTGGGAATGTAATCGTTGACCCAAATGGTACCAGATGGAGTTGGTTCGGGTCAATTTAGGGCTCTTAGTCGTCTTTTACGACACCCACGAGCAAAGCAAGGGTTGGTAGTATTCAAAGCCGCTACCACACAGCAACAAATGTCTTATTATAAATTTTTATTTCATATTTTTACTATATAAAAATCTTAGTCTGCATACTAAAAATTAATTGATTGGCTCTGATTAAAAACCTTTTTTTGTGTGTGGTTAACTGTATAATTTTTGAGTAGTGATTCTCTCACTCTCTTGCCCATGGAATTCGTAAAAGGCGTCTAAGGGATATAATATGCATATAACATCTGTGCCAGACAAGTTGGAATAAAACCCTATAACAATACCTCTGACTACATGGTATAGTCGGTCAATTACCCGTCTATTATGGAGGAGGCTCGACGCCAGCTTTAGTATATTTAGAAGTTGAGATAATAATGATAACTGTATAAGTATGAATGTTAAAGACCTTAGTTGTAATAGAAGAATGAAGAAGAAATAGATGGATTGTGTGGAGTATGTCATGGATAAAAAGAGAGTGAATGCTGAGATGATATCGGATAGGGTTATTAGAGAAGAGTATATATTGCGTTATTCCCAAGTAAGTTGGATAAGAGAAGGCTAATGAGGTTTAGCTGTTAGCTGCAGGTAGCTTTAATAGCGTTGTCTGCACTATGAGCTGAAGGCGTTCAACCCGGAACTGATAACGGACCTGACTATCTGTTACAGGTAAACACATTGTTCATGTTATGCCCACAAGCCAGTTCATCACTAATAGTGACTCCACGCAGTCAAGAGGCATCCATAGCTCTTGGATTATACTTCCTTCAAAGTGGTCTTCAACATCAAGATAAACTTCTACCATATTTCCTGAAGGTTTTAAAATGTCTTACGAATGCACATTTTGAGGAACCATTGTCGAGGACCAAGAATGGTGACCGTAAGTAATTTATTGTTTATTTTATTATTTATGATTTGAATTTACCAAGATTGTATTTGCATTATCTATTTGTACATGATGACTTCCGGCACATAAACGTGGTCCCTAAAATTAGGCCTCGTAATCAAGCTTACAAGTCGTTCAGCGTGCTATGGAGCAGGTCTCCGTCTCAGGAATCCGAAATACGGAAATTCGCAGAAGAACGCGTGTACCCAAAAAATCATGAAGAAAGCACACTAAAGTGGCAATAGGCAGGCCACATCGCTCAACGAACCGACAACTGCTGGGGAAGAAAGGTTCTCGATTGGCGACCATGTATTGACGACGCAATGTATGTAGGACAACTAGGTGGACCGACGACCTGGTGAAGGTTGCCAAAGACGCCTAGTCTTTGGATACAGGCGTCACAGGATCGCACTCTCTGGCGTAACATGAGGGAGGCCTACGTCCAGCATTGGACAGCGATAAGCTGAATGATGATGCTATGTACATACATTAGAATTTACACCATGTTCCAAAATATACTTAGTTGATGTTAATTAATGCAGGTGGCACAGATTCTGAGTGGCATTCTCGCGGGGAGGCCTATGTCAAACAATGGGTGTCTGGAGGCTGATTGATGGATTGATAGAAGCTAGGAAATCTTATATACCTTCAATTTGGTTTCATAAATATTGTCGCCAAATGCGTCATAAATTGTTGTGTCTGCATTAAGGTTGTTTTAAGGTCAAAAGTACATTTTTCTGCATAGTTTTTTCGGTATCTTACGTTTTTATATCTCTAATATATTAATGTGTTATAAAAACTGTAGAGCATAAGATTTGCAATAAATTTAGTTGTAAGCATTTTCACATAAGCTTAACCATTGCACAGCAACATTTAAGTCAATAACAGAAGCTGACGTCTGAGGCTTGCGTTACTCCAGGTGGCTGTAACCGTTGAATCGGCATAGAAACTTTTTTATCCGACTTTTCGATTAAACGACCCTCCCCCTTTAGTAAGGCGGTTCCGTTCCTGATTATACTATTGCATTTGATGGCTTTTCATTTATCTGATTATGTTGTCGAAATTTTTTTATTTCAACACTAAACGTAAGATTCATCATCATCACCAGCCTACTATCGTCCACTGTTAGACAAAACCTATCCTAGATGTCCATCATTGAAGATATTGTCGTAGTCGCCGCGTTTGGTATGCCAGTTGGAAACCAGAGTTGCTTTTAAAAATTTTACAGACCAGTACTGCTGCCAATTATTTGTTGAACTCACATTATTTCTGACGTCTCCGGAATGATAAAAAGTAATGTACGCACTTAAGGTGAACGCACACTTATCCGAGCCGAACGAGTCGAACGAATTTTAGAATTTTGTATGGAAATCGTCCTCCAGATTCGGACGATTCGACGCGGTCTAGTGTGCGAGGTTTCATGAGATTTCGTATACAGAATTCTAAAATTCGTTTCGTTCGACGCGTTCGGCTCGGATAAGTGTGCGTTCACCTTTACATTGCCATACTTATTGCCTCAATGTAGATAATTTAAGCTGTCACATCACGTCTTAGCTCATAAACGTTCCACTACTGGGCTCGAGCCTCCTCCCCAATAAGAGGAAATTTGATTTACTATACTACGCTGGTCAGGCGTGTTGTTATAAGGTTTTATTTCGAGTTTTCCTTCTCTTGCACAGATGTTATATGCATATTATATCCCTTAGCCGTCTTTCATGACATCCACGGGAAAGATAGGGAATGTTCACTTGTATTCTTCGCGTGTATCACGCGAGAAAGCTAAGTTTAAGCTGTCAGTCGTAATTAATTCCGGCAGTGTACAAATAAGTATAGTATATCTTAAAAGAAACACATGGCTCTCTGTAACAAATTATATATATTTTCTACAAGCTAATTGTACTACATAGATTATAAAATTCAATATGATTAAGATTGCTATATAAATAAAACTTTTGCATTTAGATACCATCGCCATTAACCTCCGTTAATCTGTAAAAAATTCGTAATCTATAACTTAGAAACTATTCAACAGATGTGCCCTAAACTATACTCGTTCCAACCATTTATTTTACTTTTGGCAGGTCGAATTCTGATCAATTAGTGTTGTACCAATGTATTACGGATACTATGTTTTGTAATAATCGATTTTAGTCAGGAAGAACTTTTAATCGATTTAACACGGATATTTTATTTTTGCTTAAATACATATTTCATATTATTTAAAAACTTCACTTCTATAAATATATTTGTTATTTGGGCACATAAATTTTTGCATACCCACTAATTCAGTCCTCCCAAAATATTTTACTTTGTACTTTGCAAAATAAAAAATAACTACTTTATGAAGCATTTTTCCATTAAGCGGGGTCCGCTGCTCCAAACTTTACTTAGAGACAATGGCGCCCTCGTCTGCGGTAGTAAATCACTAATTTTCTCATCCAGCCTACTCCTTTTTTTTTAAGCCGAATTGGCAACACTGAACGGCGCGCCGGCGACGCCATTTTGTTGTGTTGTCTGTCACTCGCAACAAGACTCCCGTGCTAGTCACATTTCTGTTCGCTGAGTGCTCTTTCATATTTTTCATACGCTGTGTTGAGTATTTATATTCCACCGTATTGATTTCATTGTTCTTACTTTGATTGAGTTGAGCGTATCGTTCCTCCCAGTAAGATTTTACTTGCAAAATGCCGAAAGGTATGGTGCTTAAAGGACAATCCAGAGAGTTAGTGCTGCGGCTTCGTGAATTTTTTGAAAAGGAAAGCCGCAATGGCGGATTCCTTATACCAGTAACCCAAGTTAGAGACCGTGTTGCAGCAGCATTAGGTATTAGTGCTCCAACGGTGGCGAAAATCACTAAAGAAGCCTATGGTAGTAGTGGTATTGAACAGAACAAGCTATTTACGCCTAAGAAAAAACGTCAGCCCCGTAAAGTGACAGCAATTGACAGTTTTGATACTGATGCTATTCGTCGTCATATATACAATTATTACACAAGCAAAGAGATTCCTACTTTGAAAAAATTAGTAGCGTCTCTACGAAATTGTGGCTTGTTTCGTGGTCAAAAATCTTCTTTGTCAAAGGTGCTGCACCAAATCGGGTTCTTGTATAAGAAATCCGACAAAAGAAAAATTTTAATGGAACGTCGTGATATAGCCTTGTCTCGCTGTGAATTTTTAAGACAAGCTAAGAAAATAGAAGACTGGTCGAATGTCGTTTTCACAGATGAAACTTGGCTCAATGCCAATCATTCCATACCAAAAGGTTGGACTGACGATACTGCTGCTTCTGCTTCTGCAGTGCCAATGGGGAAAGGTGAACGCCTCATCATTTGCCATGCGGGAACTACAAAGGGATTTGTACCAGACGCTCTGTTAGCGTTCAAATAAAAAAAAACAGGAGACTATCATGAGGAGATGAATGCGGACGTGTATGAAAAGTGGTTCAGAGAAATGCTTACATCACTTGAAGAGCCATCAACAATATTTATTGATAATGCACCCTATCGCTCTCGCCAAATTAATAAAATGCCAACACAGGCCAACAAAAAACACGAGATTATAAACTGGCTTCGTGATAATGGGGAAGATGTGGACGAATCTCTACTAAAAGTAGAATTACTTAAAATATTAAAAAGTAAAAAGCAGCCAAAACGATATGTCATCGACGAAATGGCAGCAGAATATGGGCATGTTGTAATCAGAATTCCTCCGTACCACTATCAATATAATCCAATTGAAATGATCTGGGCACAAGTCAAAGGACATGCCGCAAGAAACAATACAACTCCTCCTTTCACAGCAAATAAAATGCTTGAACTTTTAAAAAACGCATGTGCTAGTGTGACGCCTGAAAACTGGGCGAGTGTCGTCAACAAGACAAAAAATATAATATTCTCTGATTGGGATCGGGAAATTGAATTTGACAACATACCTACACAAGAGTTAATAATAAACACTGCAGATGATTCAAGCGACGGCGACGATTCGAGTTCGTATGAAGAATCCGACGATTCGTTATAATAAAATAATATTAAAATATTTTGGTTGTTTTATTTCATGTTATAGGTATGATGAGAAGATTTTTATATCTCCCTGATACAATTTTAACGTGTTGTCTATTACAACAATTCAAAACTCAGTTGTCAGCTGACTTAACTGCAAATAAGTGTAATCGATTATTTGCGATTCATTAGTTTGCACCGAATACTTTTGATCCTGTCACTAGATGCGATAGAACGTAACTTTTTTTATAACGGAAATGAATTATCACTTAAATTTTATGAATAGAGCTATTTACGGCATATTAATGTATTTAGTGGGTAATAATTAAGATATATAAATATTATTGGGCAGTTTATATATTTCTCTGTTCACTCGTTTCAAAGTTAATAATTACGTATAATGAAACAGTTACGTCCTAAAGCATGTGTCAAAAGTAAAATAAATGGTTGGAACGAGTATAATTATAGAGGCAATAATGCGAGAATGATTCAGATCGCAAACAATGCCAATGCAATAGAACCCGATAGGTGCCACTGCGATGCATTAGCCCCGTTTCATCCATTTATATGATGCAAGAATTTATTCCTTGGTGCATAGAGTGGTAAAGCTTTTCGTTTTAGAAAAGGTCATTAGTGTTTTATATATGATTGGTGTTACCAATGGATGTTACCAATTAAAAATGGTTATAGATGTTATAAATCATAAAAGATGGCCTATGGTTCTTTAATGACGATGATGTCGCTCTACAGTTGCTTACGCCACAAGTCTAAGGAAAGTTGACGGGAAGCAGCCGATCTTAAAACTTAGCTAAAATACAGTAGAAGCCGTTTATGACGACATCGTTTAGAACAACAAACCGGTTATGTAACCAAAATCAAAGGTCCCGGCAAAATCTTATATAACCACCTTATCAAAAATATTGCTTTTTACGATATATCACATTGAGCGACCACATTTGACTAATATTTTCGGAGAATTATATCTGTAGAACGACCAGGACAGCTGTATTGTAAAAAAAATTGAATAGGCACTACATAATGGTCAGTGACTATTATCCTAAAAGTAAACATAAGATATCGAGTTGAGGGTCTTTCTTTTGTAATTCTTAAAAACAAAACACGTGCATGTCTTAGATTTAAGGCCCATTTCCTTATAATATCTCTTTAGTCAATTTGTTGTTCATCTATATACAAGATGCACCAAAATGTCTGCGAAATAATCTTTTCTCTTAAATTTATTTACTTTTGAAAATAGGCCATAATTACTACATTGTACGTAGTTATTATAAGTTTTTCAGAGAAAAGTTGCTGCCCACTTCCTAATATTCTATGAACCGGTTTTTAAGTGCTGAAGGCAAAGAGTGGCTACAATTTAGTCTTAATTAAGACTATGTATGTATGTAATACTTGGATGTGACTAATTAGTCACATCCAAGTATTACATACATACATAGTTATTTACCGCTGCTTTGTCCACTAGTTTTGGCATTCGCATTCATGTCAAATCCAAAATTTGCGCCGCTATTGGGGCCACCACCACCGCCTGCAACATATATATAAATGTACTAGCAACCCGCCCTCGCTTCGCTTCGGTTTCAACCGCCTTACCCGCGTAATTCCCGTTCCTGTGGGGATATTAGGATAAAATATAGCCTATATTACTCCCTGATAATATAGCTTTCCAGCGGTGAAAGAATTTTTGAAATCGGTTCGGTGGTCTTACACAAACAAACATTTTTGTCAATCAAAATCTATTCCACCGGGAATACATTTTACAGAATAATAAAAACGCCTGTAGATTTTAACCGTGATTGGCATATTATACGGTTATAATCTATCGCTTTGCCAAACTCTATTCACGCACTAACTCTCTCTAACACATTTTTAATATGCCTTTATTTTCCTCTTTTTTTGGCGATATGAAATGTTTTCCATAAAACTGCATAAATATCAGACATTTGTAGATTATAGAATTTAGCAAAGAGTGTACAAGTGTGTTATGTACTTAAAAATGGGATATCGACAAAATATATTTAAGGGATCTCACCGCCTGGCGCGTCGACGCCCGCCGAGACGTCATTGCCCGTTGGGCAGTCCGGCTGGAGAGGCCTCGGTTCGGGGTGCGAACCGTGGAGGCCTTCTGGCCGGTGCTGATGCAGTGGTTGAAAAGGCGGCACGGGGTGCTCTCCTTCCGACTGGTACAAGTTTTGACGGGGCATGGGTGCTTCGCCAAATACCTGCACAAGGTCGTCAGGAGGGAGAGTACACTGTCCTGCCACCACTGCGATTGCGACGAGGACACGGCGCGCCATACGCTCAAGGCCTGTGCGGCTTGGGCAGTGCAGCGCTGTGAACTCGTCGCAATCATCGGTACGGACCTGACGCTGCCGGCTATCGCTAGGGCGATGGTCGACAGCGTCAGGAATTGGGACGCGGTCGCAGCCTTCTGCGAGACAGTGATCTCGCGGAAGGAGGCGGCGGATCGCCTGCGCGAGGAGCGCAGCCTCGATGAGGAGATCCGCCGCCGGCGACTGGGGTGGCGTAGGCGCAACTATCTGCGCCTCATGCCGCCCTAGCCGAGGTCGCGGGTGACGTGACCGGGGATTAGTCTGTCACCCGCCGAGAGGCCGACCGCGTGAGGAAAGACCGACGTCCTCCCCGAGGGGGGGACGTCGGTCGATGGGAGGGTACCCCAATTAGGGGTATTCCGTCGGGCCGACCACTGACGACAAGTTAACGCTGCTCCAGTGGTCGGCCCAACGACGAAGGCGACGTGGTTTCTGGGTGGGTCGCGGGAGTTGCGTGCTTAAGCCCCTCTGTCGCCCCGGACGGAGTGGTGCGGAGGCGCGCCGACCGCGAACCACCCAAATAAAAAAGAAATAAAAAAAATCGACAAAATATATTGTTCAGGAGTGAAAGATAAGTCAATCAACAATAATACCATTAGAACCAAATGTTATACTCCGGCTGCTCTGAGTTTGCTTTCCTGAGAGGTCATGACAGAATGGGCGATGTAACTTTGAACTGGCGTACTATTTACGGCACAATTTTAAATATCTTATATTTACCTTATTAACGAGTAATAACATTAAGAATTTAATAATTATGCCAACTTACAATAAACGTATTAATTTTCGGCTAAAATTATTAACTATTACTCAATTAACAAATATAAAAACAATAGTTTTAAAAATCAAAACATGTCAAACTGCCCTGTTTCAAGGTTTTGTCTTATGTTTGTTTTTGTAGTGATGGGACAAAATAACGAGACAATTGTAATCGCATATTTTTATAATCTTAATATAATCTGGCGGTATAATATTAATAAAACGTTATAATTTTATTTTATAATATATAATGTATTTACTATTTAATAAAGTTAGTAATACGACAAAGGTACACCCAATCAAAACTTAAGAAAATAAATATCGTGATAACAATCACATCTATAAAAAAAAATGAAAATAAAATGACATACTACTTTATATTACTAGTGAAAAATGGCTACCCGTAATAGCGTTGTGGGGACCGCCATTTTATGACAGTCACAAAGAGTCATTTCTTGTCATAGACTACGTTCTCCAGTGTTTCTCAATATGTATTTTCTCGTGACTGTTATTGTTGTTTATTTGACCGATTCTCCTTGTTATATGAGTAAGAGGTCAGCCTCTGCCCTAATCTAGTCTTTTGTTGCGTATCGTATATTACTGTCTGCACTTTCGGTGCAAAATGATAATGCCGAAACACTGTTAAATATTGAAAAGTGAAACACAAGAACTAATTATGAAGCTTCCATTTTACATTGAGCTTGAAAGACAAAATGGCGGACCCCGTAATTATAACAAGACAAGACAAGCGCATCTTTCAGGCGCTTAGAATAAGCGAACGGACAATAACAAATATTAATACAGAAAAGTTCGGCTCCTCGGGCACTGGAGAAAATATTTTACGAACACCAAAAAAGGAAATGCAGAAATGAACCTATAACTGACAATGATAGCTTTGAGGCTGATGCTATAAGGAATCACATTCATTTATCATCACTCACCATAGTTCATAAACATCCAAGTACTGAGCTCAAGCCTCTTCCACAATGGGAGGGAAATTGACCAACTGCACCACGGTAGTTAGACGTATTGGTATAGGGCTTTATTTCGAATTTTCCTTCTCTTGCTTAGATATTGTATGCATATTATAATCCCTTAATCGTCTTTTACGACATCCACAGGCAGTGAAGGGGGATGGTTAATTGTATTATTATTCCGTCATCACACGGAAGCATATATATAGCAGTTATTATCCCAGAAGTGAATACCTTAATAGGTCATCGGTTCTAGCATCTTTGAAAGCAGCTGATTTGTTTCTTCTGGAAAATTCTTTTAGAAAGGAATAACATAATTTTAAAAACAATTAACTTTTTGAAAGAAGCGAAATATATTGATAATTGGACAATACCGCTTTCATCGACGAGATAAGACTAAACCCCAACCACACGCTTTCTCGTTCTTGGACAAATGACACTCAAGCGTCATCGTCGAAAGTGCCAATGGGTAAAGGAACACGACTCATAATATGCCACGCTGGTTGTGCGAAGTACGGTTTTGTGGAAAACGGTTTATTGGTTTTCGAGTCAAAAACTACTGCTGACTACCACGAAGAAATGAATGCGACTGCATTCAAAGAGTGGTTCCAGGATGTGTTGCTACCTGGCCTCCCAGAGCCTTTAGTTATGTTAATGGATAACACCCCTAATCATTCGGTGCAATTAAATAAAGCACCTACCAAAGCTAATAAAAAGAGGAAACGGTGGCTGCAAAGACGTGGCAATGACGAAAATATGTCTACACTAAAAGCAGAGTTGATGAAATTAGTAAATAACTATATGCCGGCATAAGTTCGTTATGTTTTAGATGAGTTGGCTCTGGAGAACGCTTATTGCGTTCTTCGAATTCCCCTATTCTACTGCCAGTACAATACCATAGAGCTAATCTGGGCTCAAATTAAAGATTATGGAGCTGGCCATAATACTTCATCACCGTATAGCATAAAAAGATGAAGGCACTTTTAAAAAAAACATGCGAAATAATTCCTATAAATTTAACAAAATCTATATTGAATTTAATAAATAAGCATAATGAATGCAATAAATAACGTTATTAAATATAATGAATGTTATTTATTGTACATCACTAGTTATGACGAATTGACATTTGTCAGGAACGCAATCTCAAAGCGGCCGGCGTATAAGTTCCTATACTAGCTCATATAGATGGGCACGCTAAAAAAATATCTGATAGAAACGTAAGAAATATGATTCACTATTTAAGATTAATGAGGTGTCTTCAGTTTCTGGCGGTGATTTTAGGATAAGACACTTTTTTTTGGGGTGGGCTGCGGTCGGCGCGCTCCTCGCACCACTCCGTCCGGGGCGACAGAGGGGCGTAAGCACGCAACACCCGCAACCCACCCGAACACCACGTTGCCTTCGTCGTTGGACCGACCACCGGAGCAGGGTTACTTGTCATCAGCGGTCGGCCTCACGGAATACCCCCTACTTGGGGTACCCTCCCATCGACCGGTGTCCCCCCCTCGGAGAGGGCGTCGGTCTTTCCTCACGCGGTCGGCCTCTCGGCAGGTGACGGACTAATCCCCGGTCACGTCACCCGCGGCCTCGGCTAGGGCGGCATGGCACGCAGGTAGTCGCGCCTGCGCCGCCCCAAGGACACTAGCACGTCATTGACTAAGTGGACAACAGTCTTACCAACACTTAGGGTGTTACACAAAAAAAAACATACAATCCCCTGCAGCAGGGAAAGGTGGGTTCCCATCTCAACTGCTGGATAAACAGAAAACACGACAACTATCGTTTAGGCTGACGCAGATGCTTACCGAGCACGGGTGCTTCGGTAAATACCTGCATCAGATTGCAAGACGAGAAGAGGCCGGGTAAAAAGCATGCTTTTAAGTTTGGAAAACGGCGTGTATTTAAAAAAGCAAACGGTCTTTAGATCACATCCTTACCAATATTATAAATGCGAAAGTAAGTTTGTTTGTTTGTTACGCTTTCACGCCTAAACCACTTAACAGATTTCAAAAATTCTTTCACCAATCGAAAGCTATAATATCAGCTATAGGCTATATTTTATTCCGGTATTCCTACGGGAACGGGAACTACGCGGGTAAGGCGACTGAAACCAAAGCGAAGCGAGGGCGGGTTGCTAGTCTATAGCAATAAATAAAATTGGAGTGTCTGTTTGTAATGTCAAAATAATAGGCTTTTTTCATGCTCACACGGTTATTTGCACGACACCTATGTCTAAAATAGCGATTAAAAATTTTTTGTCTCTCTGTCTGTCTGTCTGTTTGTTCCGGGTAATCTTCAAAACGGCTGGACTGATTTCAAAAATTCTTTCACCAATGGAAAGCTATAATATTAGGGCGTAAACTAGGCTATATTTTATCCCGGTATTCCCACGGGAACGGGAACTACGTGGGTAAAATGACTATAACCGAAGCGAAGCGAGGGCGGGTCGCTAGTATTGAATAAATCCAATAATCATAAACCAAAAGTATGTTTAAGTTTATCAGCCTTTCTTGATAAAGATAATGAATGAATGTAGTTTTTAATGATTTAATTTGTTGTTATTTACTGTATATACTCACCGCCACCTCCAAAATTACCACCGAATCCAGCGCCGACATCACCATTGCCACCTGAAGTAATTCTTATATAAATAGAGATACAACATGTTTGTTGATAGGTACATTATCCAGATCGGCCACAGTCGTCAAGAATTCGGTATCAGTGGTCGATTCAATGGCGACGGGAAAGGAATACGGCGGGGTATGGGGTCACACGCTGCCTTTTCGTCGTCCCGGACGAGACAGACGGCCTGCACCCACACCATAGCCCAGATTACAATTTCCCCGGATTTTGTAGATTTGACTCGTATTGTGGAGAAACTGTGCCCAACAGTAGTGAAATTAATATGCGCTACAGACAAGAAAGTAGAAGATATGTTAAATTCAATTAGGAAATACGAATAACAAATAGGAATTAGATTAGGAATTCCACCGGATAGTCACTTTACCGCCTGGTCAACCGGTAACCGTTAAGACAGTTTTGGCCGCCGGGAGTCTTACCTACGGGAGTCGTAAAAACCGACTGAGGATCACTTAGAAAAAAGCTAGCAGCGTTCTTTTAGGAGATGTTACATATGTACATCTCCTAAGACAGCGCTGCTAGCTTTTTTCATGTTTGTATTTATAATATGTATTCATATTTGTATCATTTGGTAATCATATATTTGATAAATTCTGATCTTCAACTATCTGTATTGCACCTGCCTTGAATTATTTCTGCTCCACCCTAGATCGACTGGTAGAGAATGCCTAAGGCATTAAGTCCGCCTTGTAACCTTTGTGCAAAAGTTTTAAAATAAATAATAAGTTACCTTGTAAATAAAACTACTTTTACGGATTATATCGCGTTTGTATTTGATTTATGATTGCCCGACGTTTCGAACACTTTGCAGCATTCATGGTCACGGGCGGACTAAGGTGTCTCACGTCCAACAAGTAATCGTTATTTCAGACATGTCAATGTCAAATACAATGTCACATAAATCAAATACAAACGCGATATAATCCGTAAAAGTAGTTTTATTTACAATGTGTAGTGCTCGCGTAAACATCAGATATCATTAATAAGTTACCTTCTTCTGGAGGCTTAGGGGGTGTAAATCCTTGTTGTTGTTGTATACTCTGAAATATAATACACAAAAAAATTAAATATGGACCTAAAATATTTAATTTTACATTAGACACTAGCTAACTGCCTCAAATTTTATGATCCCTGCGTATTAAAAATGTAGATGAAGTTATTGTGCCCATATATCGCACCTTTAAGGCACTACTTATCGGGTTTAAAACCATCTTAACTTTGGGATGGGCAACAAACATACACATTCATAATCATCACAACTCATATACATCCCACTGTTGGGCTCGAGCCTCTTCCGCAATTTGATGCTGGTCAAACGGGTTGGTACAGGGTTTTATTTAGATTTCCTTTTTTTGCGTAGATGTTATTTGCCCATTGTAATCCCTTAATAGTCTTTTACGACATCTATATGTACTTGTTTTGCTATAAGATCTGTTTATATTCTTCCAAAAATCTTAAATTTTGTCATTTTCCTCGGAGCCATCATTCGTCTCCGTTTTTTATTTAAATTCAACCGTTCTTATATTTATTTTCTCATGTAGTTTTGTCTTCATATATTCAACTTTAATCGATTTTTACTTAAATATAGCTAATATTATTTAGTTAATAAATACATATATCAATTACTTTAGGAAGCTTTATACAAATTACATGAACTGGTTTGCAGTAACAAAATCACAATTAAGCATGAGATGGTAGAATCAATTTCCATATATTAAGAAAATTTGTAATTAACAGTGGGACTGAGCTGAGAATCTATTTATATTTTTTACAGATATTAGATTTATCCTCCTAGCTACGAACATACCTATATATCACGTATGTAATGTTGCGATGATAAATGTAGATTTTGTCCATCGAGTATAGCTCTAAAGACTATCCCTGAAAAAAGACCTACCATAAAACCCATCAATGTCTAAACCCGATCAAACCCAGGATTGCACGCAGAAATAGTCCGTGTCTGGTAGACCAATACCCACTGTAAGCGCTTGACATAGTTAATCAAATAATATTTTATTTATACTCACATCTCCAACCATAAATGCAATGACGACAAAAAATAGAATATTTTTTAACATTTTTTTATCTACTAACGAGAAAGGTTTATCAAGTAGTGTCTATTGCGTGTGGTTTACTGCCTTTTATATATATAACTTTAATAATAGCGTTCGTGTTTACATGATACCATCTAAATGATAGCTAGATAATTATTCAGTTTAAAATGTAGATAATTCATCTTTCAGACATAAGTACATTGTAATCAACAAGATTCATATTCATGTTTAACTGTCTGACTCGACGATTGTTCTGATCAAATTTCTATTGAATTAAGATTTATGTCTAGACATGCGGGAGCGTGTTAGGCCAAGCTCAAACCAAGGGACCACGTATCTAATAGCACCTTGTGTGTCGTATAAAATGATACGAACCATTTCATGTCCCTTTTCACCCCTTCACAACCCAAAAACAACTAAACCTGTGTTTAAAATTTACTTAAAAATGTTATACATTCGTCTTGTAAATATATTTCAGGATTGTCTACAGAACTTGGCACTGTAGATTTAATATTTTTTGTCGGTGAAGTCGACGATAATTATTATAATACACTATCTGACCCAACAGACGTTGTTCTGTTCCAATAAGCGCCACGTACCGGGTCCAATTGTGAATCTAAACCATTCTTGAATACTCTTGAACACGCACAAAAAATTTCATCAACATCGGTCCAACCGTTTAGGAAGAGTTCAGTGATATACACACGTACACAGGAAATATTAGTATAAAGATATTGGTCTTTGCTGCTATTTTCGTATTTATGATTTTGATAATATTTTTAGAAGGCCGTTCTAATTATTTCTGCAGAATTTCAAGAGTTTTTTTTTTTTGTGGGTGGGCTGTGGTCGGCGCGCCTCTGCACCACTCCGTCCGGGGCGACAGAGGAGCTTAAGCACGCAACTCCCGCAACCCACCCGAAAACCACCTCGCCTTCGTCATTGGGCCGACCACCGGAGCAGGTTTACTTGTCGTCAGTGGTCGGCCCGACGGAATACCCCCTACGCGGGGTACCCCCCCATCGACCGACGTCCCCCCCTTGGGGAGAACGTCGGTCTTTCCTCACGCGGTCGGCCTCTCGGCAGGTGACGGACTAATCCCCGGTCACGTCACCCGCGGCCTCGGCTAGGGCGGCATGAGGCGCAGATAGTTGCGCCTACGCCGCCCCAGTCGCCGGCGGCGGATCTCCTCATCGAGGCTGCGCTCCACGCGCAGACGATCCGCCGCCTCCTTCTGCGAGATCACTGTCTCGCAGAAGGCTGCGACCGCGTCCCAATTCCCGACGCTGTCGACCATCGCCCTAGCGATGCCCGGCAGCGTCAGGTCGGCACCGATGATTGCGAGGAGTTCACGGCGCTGCACTGTCCAAGCCGCGCAGGCCTTGAGCGTGTGGCGCGCCGTATCCTCGTCACAATCGCAGTGGTGGCAGGACGGTGTACTCTCCCTCCTTACGACCCTGTGCAGGTATTTGGTGAAGCTCCAATGCCCCGTCAACACCTGCACTAGTCGGAAGGAGAGCACTCCGTGCCGCCTTTCCAACCACTGCATCAGCACCGGCCGGAAGGCCTCCACGGTTCGCACCCCGAACCGAGGCCTCTCCAGCTGGACTGCCCAACGGGCAATGACGTCTCGGCGGGCGTCGACGCGCCAGGCGGTGAGCTCCCTTAACGAGATCTCACCGCCCTCCGCTCGCACCCCCATCACCCGCCGATACAATCCGGCGAGCATCTCCGCCTCCAGGTACCACGGGGGAGTCCCGGCCAATAGGCACGCTGCTTCCGTGGCCACCGTGCGGTATCCGCGGATGGCTCTGACCGCCATGACCCTCTGTGGTCGCCACAGAAGGGCCCTAAGTCGGACGGTCAAGGAACCCGCCTACACCGGTGTGCCGTACAGGGCCATCGACCGGATGACCCCCGTGTACAGCCGTCGGCACATAGCGCTCGGTCCGCCCACGTTCGGCATAAGCCACGATAGGGCGGACGCCGCGCCGTCGAGCCGTGGAGCGAGCCTGTGGAAATGCTCCCGGAACCACCATTGCCCGTCGAGCACCAGGCCCAAGTACCTCATATGGGCCCGGATGCTGATGTCAACCGATCGGACGGTGATCGAGACGCTGATGGGAGGGCTCAGAATTTCAAGAGTAGAAAAACGGGAGTGGAACTTATCCGTTGTTATTATCCAATAATATTACATTTAATATATTTTAAATTCGATTAAAAATATTTTATCAATGTGTTCCGTGCACTGTGGACCAAACAGGGTCGGCTGGCTGGTAGCAAATCAAAATAATTAAATCTTTACAACGATAGAATTATTTCATAGCCAGTTATTGTATATAAATATAGTTGACAATTATACATCACGCGAACGCGTGTTTTTTTGATGTAG
Source organism: Lymantria dispar (assembly GCA_032191425.1). NCBI lineage: Eukaryota > Metazoa > Arthropoda > Insecta > Lepidoptera > Erebidae > Lymantria > Lymantria dispar. The sequence continues at coordinate 7,037,082 of CM063460.1, read as the reverse complement.
ATTATACAAGAAATAAGGATATAATTATACTATTGTTATTAATTGCGGACGTCACAAAACTTCCATGTCTTATGTCATTCATTTGTACGTTACCAGCCTTTTAAAGTTTTGAGGCCTCGTTACGGAAAGTAATCGCTTGTAATTCTATTAGCTTTTATTATTCCCGAAAGTATTGGGTTTGTTTCCCACCACGGCCTATATACGTCCCACTTCTGGGCTAGAACCTTCTCTGTGCTAGGGGAGGAAATTGACCTACTGGTATAGTCGATCAATTTTCTTAGGTAGGTGCCAAAGATCTTACGGGTCTATCTTATTTCGATTATTCTATCTCTCATACAGACGTTATCTACCTATTATATTGTCGATTTTACGATACAAGAAAGGGGGGTGGTTAATTGTATTCTTACTCCATCACTACACGAAAAAGTATCTTAGTAATTATTATTATAATTAATTATTACCTTAGGATTAAAACCAATGGTAAGATCTTAATTGTATTAAGATTTGCGGGTGACGTTTTTCGATCCTGTAACATTTGTCTCTCACTCGCTGGCCAATTATGCACGATGTGCTGATATAAAACTGGTTTGGTGATTTGTAATTTTATTTCGTCACCATACGTCTTTTCCCTGTTATTAATTTCAATGCATCGTGTAGTAATTGAAATTCAGGACCAATATATCTGAACTTAACTTTTTAATTAATAATATATGTTTTTCCAGGTATCCCAATGGCAGAGAAGTTCAGCTTCTGTCTCAATACGCTTTTGTCTGATGTCGCTACGAAACAGTCTGCACTTAGAGAAGAAATCATCACTGCTCAAATCGAGCTTATGTCTAATTTGTCTAACATAATCCTAAAATGTCACGAAAGTAGGGATTACAGCAATACTATATCGAAACTCCAACTATGCAAAAGCACTACCCCTATACTAATAGGTTTAGCTCGATCAATGGGGCGGTATGCCACTGTGGATCCCCCTCTTCTGTGTCGGCTATTCCCACAACCACCAAGTCCAGTAAAAACTAAAGAACCCGAACCTAACTTTGAATACTCCACTTTAGATAAAAAGAGGAAGTTTAACCAATTTCGTCCTATAATTCCTAGATCTTTATCCGGCAACTTAAACCCAAACAACGAGGCTATTTTAGAAAATGGGACCGATGCTATTGATAGCACGGGTGGAACTTTAAAAAGAGGCTCTCTTCATAGTTATAATTCAGTTCCTTATGATCCTACGACATATTTCTTTCACAAATTCGGATCAAGCTTCAACCAATTCCCTTATATGAGGTTTTCGGAGTCACCAGAGAAAAGAATTAGCGTACAATTCTATGTAACATATTTGCAGTCCATTCTTTCTTTGGCTAAGAAACTTCTAACAAAAGATTTGCTCGAATTTTTTGATGAAGAGGCTGCAGACATTTACGCTTCTGGACAAATTCAAGTAAGTAAGAAATTCAAGTCTTGAAAATTTTAGGACTAATCATAAAGTCTATTTTATTCGATCTTTTATAATTAATCCATGTTTTAACAGGTATTTCCGTACAAATCTTTTTCGGAGACATTGAATCTGGTTATGGTTACATTGTTGAGAGAATTGCTGCAACATCAGAAAGATCTGCCAGGACCATTTACTAAGGATGTTCAGGTATAATGTTGATATAAATTTTATTATCAGCACTTTAAGCTGTAAATTATTTTTGACGCAAATAAGGACAAATGTTTCAAACATTAACTTTTAAAATGTCGAAAAACATTAACCTTTAATGACAATAAAATTGCAGGAATTCGTAAAATGTCTCTTTTTGAGTGGTCAAACGGAACTGCAAAGTAGGCATCACGATGCATCTGAGAGAGAGGACAGGGAAAGCAATTTTGCTACGGTCAACAAATTCAAAGTCAATGTCATGGCTAATTCTGCTTGCGTAGATTTACTCGTCTGGGCGATTGGTGATGAAACAGGTAATTTGAGTATATCTTTATTGCTTTGATAATAAAATTTTAACTTATACAAATATATTTTAAATGACGAAGATTAAATTGACAAGAAGATTTAATAAAACTAAAAAGATTAAATTAAAAATTGTTTAATTTTTAAAAGCTTCTTTTCATTAGGACTTCAGTTTCTAAGGCGTTGCATTACGTATGCACCCTAGCACTAGTCCCCGAAGGGTATTCTATGAAATCATTAAGGAGTAAATTAGGAAGACTGTTGAATCTGTTTCACATATCAATAAAATAGTAGAAATATGATATTCTAAATAGATTTGTTTGTACCATGTTATTTAAATCAGAGACCGGAATCGTCAAATTATTGGGATAGGTCTCATTTACGGAGATGCGGGGCGTCGCACGTCGCGTGTGGCGTGGCGTCTCGCGGCGCGTCGGACGTTTTTATTGTTTACGTAGCGGCGGCGCGTGAAGCGGCACGTATCATCGCACGCGTAAACACAGACTTATAGCAATATGCGATGTTGTTTATAGAGACGCGAGGCGGGAAGAGTGGCGATGCCCGCCGCTGCGCCCGCGTCGTGTTCTTAAGCGTGTAGCGGAGCACGCGGCGAGCATCGCTGCGGCGCACGCGGGGTTCTCAGTTAATACGACCCAAACTTCTCATGTTCCGCTATTATAAACACTGGGCCACTCTTTATATTAAATAACTCACTTTTTAAAATACAATTTTCTTCTAAAAAGTCTATCATATCATACTCCGTTGCGACGGTAACTACGTCTCTGTTGCACGATTAGCAAATGAGACTGGCAGAAGGTTCCGCCACAGGCATCGCTTCATCGAGAATCGTCGCTGCGTGCGCCGCCGCGATAAACGCCGCGTGAGACGTGACGATGCCATCCGCGGACTCGGCCGTAGAACACGCTCCATTTCAAGCAAACGCGTGTAAAATCGCTTCTCCGTAAACGCACTCATCCAACGTCCTACATTTGAATTTAGTGCGGGCCGCGCAGCCTATCGCGACGCGCGACGCGCCGCGTCTCCGTAAATGAGGCCTAAGGCGTTCCAAGGGGTTATCAAGCGATAGTGCATCTCCAGAATCACTTCTTTGAACACTTTTCACAATTGCGGGAAGATTTTACCACACTTTATTGGAGTGAAACATTCTCAGGACATTTGAAAAACAAATAAGACATTTCACGTTTTAGTTTTATTAAATTGTTACTTATTTTATTGTGATCTCGCCTTACCAAGGTCAACATTCTCTTGGAGTATCTATAACATCAAATGTAATCGACCAGTCCATCTGCCAGACGGCAATTATGGAATTGTTCTCTCTTGTTAATGCTTATGTCCAATAATGTATGGATGAAAACTGTTAGTACTTGAGGTCTTTTACTGTTACTTCAGGTTATAGCTGCATAAAACGTTTATAATGATTTCTGATGTTTACTCGAGTATTACACATTATAATTTTTTTTTTTATGTATATTATCGCGTTGTTTTTGAAATTTAGTAACTAATTCTGTAACGGGTAAATATAAATATCCGCAATAACGATGACTTGTTGGACACGTGAGACATCGTTAGTACGCCCATTACCATGAATGTTGAAGAGTGTTCGAAACGTCGGGCAATTAAAAATCAAATACAAACGCAATAAAATACCTTAAAATAGTTTTATTATTATGGGTTTAGTTTTATTAACTTTTAATCACACTTAGCATATTTTTAAAAATAAAATCGACATTCTTTCGATGCTATTTCCATCAGGTATAAGCATTAAGTTTTTTTGACTATATTTTTATGTAATATGTTTTTTTATTAATATCTTTTTAAGTATTATTTTTACATTAGCTTTAAATTTCTTCTTATATTTATTTATTATGTACTATCTTTTATAATTATTTTTTTATATCTATTTCTTAATTGGCTTTATATTAATTCTCGTCGAATTTCTAATTAAACTTTTTACTTAACCCACTAGCCGATGCCGAAATCTATCCGAAACATCGGGATAATAAAAATCAAATTAAAACAATAAAATTTCAGAAATATTGTACTTTATAATGAAATAAAACTGTTTACTAAAAATGTCAGATCAGTGTGCTTACTCTTGAATCTCGATTCCAAATCCTAAATCCAATCGCAGCTCGAATTTGAGCAATTTAGTACTCTTGAAAGCAACACTAGCGCATAATTGGACCCAAATTCGGTGGTTTTTTTTTAACTGAATGAATTAGACTCTCGTCGATTAAGTGAAATATTTGCTACTCTCAACGTGATTTTGACGTAGTTTAAAATTGTGAATGTTGCACAATTTCAAAAAATCGTCTTTCTGGTGATCTGAGTTCGGTAACGTTATTAAAGTAATAAAATACGCCACATTTGGTGAAATTAACAACGGCAAAGGCGAAGAATTCATTCTCGATTTTCTTTAAGAGTGCCAAATATAAGTTTGGTGAGATTGAATTGAATCGGATTCGAAATTAGAATTGATTTTAAGGTTAAGCCCACAGATGATTTATAATTATATATTAGAAAAAGCTTTAGAAATTCGACATATACCGATTATATTGTAATGTATCGTATTGGTGTTGCAGTGGATGAAGACTATCACGTGCCAGCTCTTATAAACGCTCTAACAATATTAATAGGTATCAATCGGTGTGAAAGTGTGTACCCTTATATGACTAACTGTGTTCTCCTAAAGTTTTACGCTCTAGGTTGAGTATCGTTTTAATCACATGTAAATATAGATCAATCAACTACGTACTGGGTATTGAGAGAAATGTATTTCACAGTTAACATTTTTGTTAAAAATCTCGTTCGCCGAGTATGCCAGTCGTTTTACGAGTGTGATGATTATGACTTTATCCCCATTCCTTTTTAACACATTTTCAGCAGTGGAAGTAGGTAGCCTGATATCATCATCATCATTTCAGCCTATCGCCATCCACTGCTGGACGTAGGCCTCCCTCATGTTACGCCACAAAGTGCGGATCTGTGTCGCCTGTATCCAACGACGCCCAGCAACTTTCACCAGGTCGTCGGTCTACCTAGGTCGACCTATATTACGTCGTCCGAAACGTGGTCGCCACTCGAGAACCTTTCTTCCCCAGCGGTTGGCAGTTCGTCGAACGATGTGGCCTGCCCATTGCCACTTCAGCGTGCTAATTCTTCGTGCTATGTCGGTTACACCCGTTCTTCTGCGGATTTCCGTATTCCGGATTCTATCTCGCAGAGAAATCCCGAGCATAGCCCGCTCCATAGCACGCTGAGCGACTTTGAGCCTTGTTATGAGGCCTACATTTAGGAACCACGTGCCGTAAGTCATCACTGGTAACACACACTGGTCATAGACCTGTGTTTTCAGACACTGAGGTATGTTGGACGAGAAGATCCTCTTAGTTTCCTGAACGCTGCCCAACCGAGTTGGATTCGTCGGCTGATCTCTTTCTCGAAATTGGATCAACCTAACTAGACTGTTTGTCCTAGGTAAACATAATGATCGACAACTTCGAGAATCGCATTGTCAACTAGGACCGGTACAGGAATGACATGGGCATTTGACATTGATATACAAAAAGCCTGATATACAAAAAAGTAATCGCGAAATAAAACTCTCTCAACCAATCTGCCCCGCGTGATGTAATAGGATAATTTGCCTCTGATTCTGAACGAGGCTTATATGCAAAAGATGTATTTATGCCTCAAAAGATAAAGAAAAATTATGTGTTTTGTAAAATACACTGAAATTTCTAGTTTTTGAATTTAACAATGTGATTAAATCGACCTAAATATGTGATGGCTACATAATAACAATAAAATATTGTACAGTTTTTATTTTTATTTATGGTCTTGCCCAAAGGTGTAAAGGCAAATCATTTATTTTTATCTTGTAATTTTTAACATATAAAAATACTAACCTTTCATCGTCTATCGGATATGCTTACTGCATATGCTTTTTTTTATAAATACTCAATGATACTATCTAATAAACCAAGACGTCTTAAAAATTGCCGATTTCAGACGTTAATAATTAAAAATATACTTAGCTGCCGTTCGTGTGGATATGTTAATTAGGATTTATGCCAATTTTTATCAACGACTCTTAAATATTAGGTATCCCTCAAAGTAATACAAATGACTTGTATTATTGATCTTTTATATAATTTTTTCGTCTTCGACTGGGCAGTTTTCGGAAAACTTAACAGGATCTACTCGTCCAACATACCTCAATGTGTAAAAGCACAGGTATATAATCAATGTGGGTTACCAGTGATGACTTACGGAACGGAAACCCGGTCCCTAAATATAGGCCTCACAACCAAGCTCTAAATCGCTCAACGTGCTGTGGAGCGGGATATGTTCAAGATTTCACTGTATTATCGAGTATTCGAAATACGGAAATCTGTAGAAGAACGGATGTAACCGACATAGCATGAAGAATTAGCACGTTAAAGTGGCAATGGGCAGGCCACATCGCTCGACGAACAGACAACCCGCTAGGGTAAGGAGGTTCCAAGCATCACACTTTGTGATGAAACATGAGGGAGGCCTACGTCCAGCAGTGAACGGCTAAAGGCTGAATGATGATGATGATGATTATTAGTCTTAGGCACTAACTAACATCAGCACGTTGGTAAAAATGGATGATGTTTTGTAATCCCTAAGACAAAATCTGCTAAAATATTTTGTTCGGTGCTTAAGCGGATTCCATCGTATAATCAACCATTACAATCCTAAAAAGGGTACATATTAGACAGGCAAACTTCCGTAAAACTAAATCAAACGTTTTTATATGTTTTGCTGATTTTTAAATGTTTAGTTTTACTGTTTTAAATGTTAGGACTCATGCTGGGCTGGTCCCCTGTAAATTAGGATAATTGGAATCCTCGGTCAGACATACGTCGGCATGAGGGCTTATTGCCTGACCAAAGATTCCAATCCAGAGACATTGGTACTAGCATTCTTAATCCGCTGAATCAACGATGTAGCTATTTATAATAATCAGACTTTAACATATCCGAAAATTTTCTTTAAAATGACTAACAAATTTATTGTTTATTGTATAAATTGTGTTAGATAAATAACAAGTTGATTTCTATGTTATTGATGTAATTTTAGGCGCTGATTCGTTATGTGGACGTTTAACTGAGAAGATAAACTCCAACCATAATCACAAGTTGATATTAGCGCATATGCCGTTGCTTATGGTTTGTCTTGAAGTAAGTATGTAATTGCTATTTATTTAATTTTGTAACAGATATCGCCCTATGAAATAGCGACCTCCTTCAGTCGCGATGAAGGCGGCGACCGCGTCCCAGTTCCTGATGCTGTCGAGCATCTCCCTAGCGATTGACCGACGTGATTTAGTACTTCAATTTGGCCCCCCTTGTAGAGAGTCAAGCCCAGTAGTGGGTCGTATTTGAGCCTAGCTGAGATAGTGATGAAAGTGAAATTATAATTAAGAACTTCTCTATAATACTTAAATGAAATGATTTATCAATTCAATTAATTATTTAACAGGGACTCGGCAAATTAGCAACGAAATTCCCATCGATAGCGAACACATCGATATACTGTCTTCGCGACTTTTTAGTCACACCCTCGCCGATACTTTTCAAACTTCACAAGTTAGAACTGGAGAAAACAGGCAAGGAGCATATGAAAGTTACACGTGAGTAAAACTGTCCTGTAGTTTATTTAGATGATCTACCTTAATTACAGTATGGATACCTCTATTATTGATGATTTTTTCGTGTGGTTGACGGAGTAAGAATACAATTAACCACTCCCTGCCTTGCCCGTGGATGTCGTAAAAGATGACTAAGGGATATAATATGCACACAAGATTTGTGCAAGAGAAGGAAATCTCGAAATGAAACCCTATACCAATGTGTCTGACCAGCATTGCATAGTAGGTCATATTGCCTCCTATTGTGGAGGAGGCCGGTGCCCAATAGTGGGACGTATGTGGTCTGCGATGATGATGATGATTATTGGTGATTTGCCTGTGATGTAGACGATTTACATATTTTGTAAGTGTCTACTTATATAACCGACTTAAAAAAAAGGAAGGTGGTTCTCAATTCCACTGGGTGAATCGATTTTAATGCTTCTTTTTTTATTTAAAAGCTGGTACTTCCAGTGTAGTTCTATTTGGACCAGTTCTGACAATAGAAGAGTGGTAGGACCACACTGTCGACAGTTATCTGTCTACAGCCGCGGGCCGGTCCGTCCGGGGTAGTACCACACTCTCGCAGAAAATCGACGTCTGAGTAGTAGCAATTTGTTACTGCGCTTCGTTCGGTGAGCGAGAGAGCCGGAAGCCCAACTTTCTGAGGGTGTTTGTGTGTGGAGGGTTTTGGTGGTGCCCTTGGTATCACCGAGCCTCAATGCACGCATTCTCACTCCCTTCACTTTCTTCGCGGTAGGCAGCGACCTTGTAAAGGTCCATGAGCGGCAGCAACACTTACCATCAGGTGTACTGTTTGCTCGTTTGCCACAGTTTGAAATAAAAAAAAAGGTTCAATGAGAAAACCATATAAGTCTTATTTAAGTCGGTTCTTTTTGGTAAAATGTTAGATTATGCAGTAGTTTTTCTGGTTGTAAAATGATAAGGAAAGTGAGGTGAGAAACGGACCTTAAATAATATTTAAATAAACTAGCAAATTTCTGCGGTTTCACTCACGTAGTACTCGTATCTGCGGGGGATACTAAATGTAATAGCCTATGTTATTATGTGATAATGTAGCTTTCCATATGTAAAAGATTTTTTAAAATTGGTTTAATGGTGTTGACGTTCATTAATAATATTAATAAAAATATCTTATGTAAATAAAAACAAAACATATAGGGCACAGCTGAGTAAATATTTACCTGCGCTTTTTGCGTGGTTTATATACGTAACCGTTTATTTCTATGGTTGGACCACACTGTCGGCAGTCCTCTGTCTAGAGCCGCGGGCCGGTCCGTCCGGGGTAGTACCTCACTGAGCAGAAAATCAACGTCTGAGTTGTAGCAATTTGTTACTGCAGTTCGTTCGATGCGCGAGAAAGCCGGCAGCCTAACTTTCTGAGGATGTTTGCATGTGATGCGTTTTAGTGACGCCTTTAGTATCACCGAACCTCATTTCACCCATTCACATTCCCTTCACTTTCTTCACGGTAGGCCGCAGCCTAGGAAAGGTCCATGAGCGGCAACATCACCATCAGGTGTAGGGTTGCCAACTTTTTTTGACAAATAAAAGTATAATATGATTTGGATAGGAAAAAATTAAGTATTTGGAAGAAAAAAATCCGGCTAAGTGCGAGTTGTAGTCGCGCATGAAGGGTTCCGTACCATTATCTATAAAAAGTGCAAAAAAAAATCGCATTTGTTTCATTTATTTTATTTTGTTTTTAGTATTTGTTGTTAAAGCGGCAACAGAAATACATAATTTGTAAAAATTTCAACTGTCTACCTATCGCAGTTCTTGAGGTACAGCCTGGTGACACACAGACGGATGGACAGACGGCGAAATCTTAGTAATAGGGTCCCGTTTTTACCCTCTGGGTACAGAACCTTAAAAAGTAATTTCAAATTATGTTTTTATTGCCTTAAAAACGTATTTTTGTGTGCTTTTAAACATATAAAGTCGAGCTAATATTTCGTTTAGTTTAATAAATCGTTTCATACTATACCATAATGAGTGTTTTGTTTTACGCATCACAGTAAAAGTTGGAAATAAAGTATTTTCACATACTTTATTGGTATGTAAACATAAAAAAGTATAATTACCTTAGAATAATAACGTATAGAAGGATAGTGTCAATACTTCGAAGGTTCGAAATTTGAATCTAAAAACACTAATGGCGCGCAGACGATTACAAACGTACACACGCACACCACTATACAAATTATGAAATCAAATTTTGTTTTTATTAACATAAATCGTCGAAATACTTTTAAAAGTAATGTTAAAAACCTTTTTAAGTTTTACAAATGTGTTATGACATCATTTGAATGCACAAACCGTCATAATTACCTATTTATTTTTTAAGAGTTGCGTACGTACGTGCAGTATAATGACTTGTACATTACGGAACGGTTCCGGCGTAAGCTCCATTAGGCTCCAATTGAAATGCTTCACTTTTTGTGCGCGAACTTACCTTCTATATGTTATTATTCTAAAATAATTACCAAGAAAAAGTAAGATACTTTATTATAAATTATGGGTAGCAACCGTAATCAGGTGTGCTGTTTTTTCCACCAATAGCAAATATCTGTGAATAAATCCTTATTTCTTACAGTACAAGGTAAAGAACTCCAAGGCTTAACAGAAACAGGAGTGCCAGTGAAATCTACACCTTTCGAGAAGCTTCGAGATGCTGCTATAGAGAATTTGTGCGTTGCGTTAGAAGCGGCGCTTACTGTAGATCCATATTGTGTACCGGCTTTGGTGGGCTCAGTCAGTAATCGATTGTTTACTGCTGAAACCAGCGATAGGTAAGATGTAGCATATAGTTTTTCTCCCGAGCAGTAGCTCCTGGGGTTTTAGATCTTTATAATAATTTATTATCCGTTTAGTTACTGAACCAGCACCCCTCTCGTCCCTTCGCTTGAGTAGTTTAAGGATATCTTTACTATTGTTCCGTGTGGTGACGGATTAAAAATACAATTTACCACCCTCTCTCTTGCCCGTGGGTGTCGTAAAAGACTAGGGATTAAATATGCGTATAACATTTTTGTAAGAGAAAGAAAACTTAATCTGAACTGAACTGGTATAGGGTATACCAACCCTTCTGACCGGCGTAGTATAGTAGGTCAATATCTTTCTTATTGTGGAAGAGGCTGGAGCCCAGCAGTGGGATATATCATCATCATCGTGCTTTTATCCCAGCTAGTGAGCTCAAAATAAATTATTAACCTAAACACATACCTATAGTTCAAATGAAAATAAATGATTATTGAATAAAAGTCATTATTTCCTGGAAAAAAGATCGTAATATTTTATATCATATTAGTTGTACAGAATAATTTCGATGTTTCACATCTGCCAGACGTCCTGTATGACGGCCTCCTTTTTTTACTTCCATGAATTGTTATTATGTGGAAACTATTTCTGACAGGATGATGAGATTGAGTATAGTACTAATATATTTCAATAACTTTTTTTTCAGTGAGTCCTCATTAATAAGTACAAATATAGTAATCATGTTGGGTCACGTCGCTGTAGCGTTGAAGGACACACCGAAAACAACAGACACCATCTTGCAATTTTTTCAACAGAGGTAATATTATAAAGCATTTATGTTTTTGGTGACGTATTAACATTTCATCGCTTCTTTTTTGCCCGTGCGTATCTCAAAATATGAGTATGGAATATAATATGCATTTAACATCTATGTAACAGATGGGCAAACTCGTAATTAACCCTAAACGTAAGTCCTCAGCGTAAATTATTTCCGTCTTATTTCAGAGGAGGCTTAAGCTCAGAATTGCGATAAATATGAGCTGATTAGCAGCGCCCGGCGGTTTACCCGTATAGTTCCCCTTCCCGTAGGAATGTCGAGATAAATTATAGCCTATGTATTATTCTGATATGTAAGCTATATTATTGTGAAGTTTCATCCAAATCCATTCAGTAGTTTTTGCGTGAAAGAGCAACAAACATCGTCATATACAAACTTTCGCGTTTATAATATTAGTAGGATATGACGATGATATAGTGTGAATTTTAAATATATGTGTACACGGGATGAAAAAAAGACGAAATATACTTTAAAACTACATCATCATAATAGCCTATATACGTCCCACTGTTGGGCTCAGACCTCCTACACATCATCATTCATTTGCCTGCCCTTATCCCACGCTAAGTGGGGTCGGCACAACATGTACTTACCTTCCATAACCTCCTATCAACCGTCATATCTGCACTCACCCTCTTCATATGCATATCCTCATTCACACAGTCCATCCATCTCTTTTTGGGTCTCCCACGCTTCTTACTTCCATCCACATTCATATCGATAACCCGCCTCGTCACATGCCTTTCATCCCTCCTCATCACATGTCCATATTAAGACAATCTCGCGCTTCTAATCTTCTCTATCACTGGTGCCACTTTCAGGCTTCCCCTAATATACTCATTTCTTATCTTATCTAACCTTGTGACCCCACACATCCATCTTAGTATACGCATCTCTGTGGCATGCAATCTTCTCTCATCCGTCTTTTTCAATACCCAACATTCAGATCCATACATAACAACAGGTCTTTTTTTTTATTGCAAACGGTGGCAAACGAGCAAACAGTACACCTGATGGTAAGTGTTGCTGCCGCTCATGGACCTCTACAAGGCCGCTGCCTACCGCGAAGAAATTGAAGGGAGTGTGAATGCGTGCATTGAGGCTCGGTGATACCAAGGGCACCACCACCCTCCACACGCAAACACCCTCAGAAAATTGGGCTTCTGGCTCTCTCGCTCACCGAACGAAGCGCAGGAACAAATCGCTACTACTCAGACGTCGATTTTCTGCGAGAGTGTGGTACTGCCCCGGACGGACCGGCCCGCGGCTGTAGACAGATAACTGTCGACAGTGTGGTCCTACCACTCCACAGTCTGATGACACTCTTGTATATTTTCCCCTTAAGTTTAAGGGGCATCCGTGCATCGCAAAGGCTCAGACCTCCTACACAATGGGAGGCAAATTGACCTATTATATCACGCTGTTCAAACGTATTGGTATAGGGTATTGTTTCGATTTTTCCTTCTCTTGTATACATGTAATATATGTATTATATCCCTTAGTCGTCTTTTACGACACCCATGGGCAAGAGAGGGGGTGGTAAATAGTATTCTTACTTTGCCAACATACAGCAACCTACATTTGAAATATCATTGGATTCGAATTTAAGTCCTCAATTATAATGGATACCATGCGGGAACTAATACTATCACCATTGTGTGGTAGCTACGAGAAGCGGGTCACTCTCTTCCTTTTATTATGGTTGAGGGGAGTGATGGCTACTCTAATGGTTAACTCGTGATCGGGTGCCGCTTGCGGGATCTGGTCCAGCCATAATCTTATCATTATATTTGTGAATTGTATTATATAATATTTCGAATGGCATCACACTGGAACTATTAATAAGCATGTTGTAAGATGTAATTTTAATCCAGTGAAATTAGAAAAATTAATAAAAAATAGACATACCCGCTGGGTTTCTTGCCGGATCTTCTCAGTGCGGTCGCGTTCCGATCCGGCGATAATTTTAAGAAAAATGTAAAAATTAACAATATGTAAGTGCCCCCGCGGGGTTTATCTATACCAATAAATAAAATTGAAGTGTCTGTTTGTAATGTCAAAATAATAGGCTTTTTTCATGCTCACACGGTTATTTGCACGACACCTATGCCTAAAATAGCGATTAAAAAATTTTTGTCTGTCTGTTTGTTCCGGGTAATCTCCAAAACGGCTGAACCGATTTCAAAAATTCTTTCACCAATGGAAAGCTATAATATCAGGGCGTAAACTAGACTATATTTTATCCCGGTATTCCCACGGGAACGGGAACCACGCGGGTAAAACGACTATAACCGAAGCGAGGGCGGGTTGCTAGTACATAATAAATGATTTGAATTGGCGAAATTTTATCATTTCGGTGGTAAGGACCTGATCTGATCTGATCATCTTACTCATAAGCACGTGTTTTGTCCTATATTTTTTTCTTCTAGATTGTGCCGTGCTCCCTCGTCTTTGGATACTCTTATAGTAGACCAATTAGGATGCATGGCGCTCGCGAGCCCCGAAGGTACTGCTCACGATGAAATCATGAGAATGTTCACTGTGATCACCGTGGAGGCTGCCAGCGCTGCATATCATCACACCGATGATAGGAAACAATACAGGTATTTTTTTAACTGAAAATTTCTTTAGGCGCGTTGAGTATATTATTTCAACAAAAATCATGGCACTCGCGTCATCGTCACCGCACGCTACCTTGTATACTTTGTATGTAATTTATGTACATACGATATCCATACTTCCGTGCGTATTCTTCGTAGAACACAACTTGGCAGATAAACGCTTCTGGCATCTTTGGGAGCATATGACTTAAGGGAGGCAGACATTTGATTGATTGTTTTTTTTTTATTGCAAACGGTGGCAATCGAGCGGACAGTACACCTGATGGTAAGTGCTGCTGCCGCTCATGGACCTTTGCAAGACCACTGCCTACCGCGAAGATAGTGAAGGGAGTGTGAATTCGTGCAATGAGGTTCGGTGATACTAAAGGCATCACTAAAACCCACCACATGCAAACACCCTCAGAGTTTTTGGCGGGAATCTGAAGTGTCATGTAGTGTTCTTGTATTATATTCAATATCTTAGTGTTTTAACGTGTTATGTTAAATAATGTTGATGGTATTTTATGTAATATATAGCGACAGAACTGCTGAGGTGTAGTTAATATGATATAAAACTGCTATACATACCTTTGTATTTCCACCAAAATTCTCAGAAGATACCCTTAACAGTAGCCATTAAACTGTTGAGGGCGACACTTTGACTTACTGACAGACCATTACTGACATGAAGAAACTGAGAACTTGAAAAGATAATTATAACTCGACACTGGCAAAAATGGCTCGTATTTGTAGCTGATTGCCAAGACAAAAAAGAAGAAGAAGAAGAACACCCTCAGAAAGTTGGGATTCCGGCTCTCTCGCTCACCGAACGAAGCGCAGTAACAAAATGCTAGTAGCATTTCGGACGTCGATTTTTTGCGAGAGTGTGGTACTACTCCGGACGGACCGGCCCGTGGCTGTAGACAGACAACTGTCAACAGTGTGGTCCTACCACTATTGATTGATTTTTTTCATTGATAATTTTAATTGAAGATCCAAAAATGGCAACTGTATGTTCATAATTATTTGTTTTCACTTCTGTCGGCATCCAAGAGATGTTGAGTTTTTAATTGTGCTATTTAAAAAAATAATCCGTTCATCATTTTGTATGTCTCATTTCTTCTTATATATACAGACATGTATCGGGCGCGGTGTTGAATGCTCTGGCGAATGTGGCAGCAAATGCCCGGGGTCCTGCCGCTCGAGTAGAATTGCTGACGAGACTCTTGGAACTCTTCGTGCAACTTGGATTGGGTGGAGAACGTGCCACGGATCGCTCGCCTGCACCAGTTCTGAAGGCGTCTGGCAGCGCTGGGAATTTAGGCGTGCTGATACCAGTTATAGCGGTCAGTACAAACCCACCCTATCTCATCATCATTTTCATAATCACAGCTCATATACGTCCTACTGTTGGGCTCGAGCCTCCTCCACAGTGGGAGGGAAATTGACCTACTATACCATTGGTCAGACGTGTTGATATAGGATTCATTTCGAGTTTTCCTTCTCTTGCATAGATGTTATATGCATATTATGTCCCTTAGTCGTCGTTTACGACACCCACGGGCAAGAAATGGGGTGAATAATTGTATTCTTACTTTGGTCACCACATGAGTTATATATGTGGTGACGAAGTCCATGGACCCCACGTATCTACCCTAAATATCTACATTATTTTTATGTATTATTTCTTAAAGGTGTTTAATTAACATTATGAAGTATTTATCATAATTCTGCAACAATTTTAATGTTTGGTAGGTAATTTTAAAAATTATCGACCCTTCTATTAACATAAAATAAGTAAATATTTTAAAATTATCATCATCACCACAGTTCGTAAACGTCCCACTGTTGGGCTCGAGCCTCCTCCACAATAGAAGCGAAATTGACATACTATACCTCGCTGGTCAGATAATTTGATATAAGGTTTTATGTTATGAGTTTTCCTTCTCTTGCACATATCATCATCATCATTTCAGCCTAACGCCGTCCACTGCTGGATGTAGGCCTCCCTCATGTTACGCCACAAAGTGCGGTCCTTTGCCGCCTGCATCCAACGACGCCCAGCAATTTTTAAAAGGTCGTTGGTCCACCTAGTGGGAGGCGTCCTACACTGCGTCGTCCTATACGTGGTCGCCACTCGAGAACCTTTCTGCGGTTGTCGGTTCGTCGAGCGATGTGGCCTGCTCATTGCCACTCCACTTCACTTGCACATATATCATCTGCATATCATATCCCTTAGTCCCTTTTTAGGACACCCACTGGCAAGATAGGTGGTGAATTGTATTCTTTCTCCGTCACCACATGGATAATGGACATATCTAATACTAATCCACACCATTTTTTATTATTCACAGGTCCTAGTAAAAAGGTTACCTCCAATAAAAAACCCGAAACCACGTCTACACAAATTGTTCAAAGACTTTTGGCTATACTGTGTGGTGATGGGTTTCACTGCGGCCGAATCAGGTAATTACGTCAACGAATAATTTTTTAATATATAATTATATTCCCTTTACATATTATTAAATTTCTTTAACTTTCCCACTCTAAAATTTAGACTGAAATTTTTGTGATGAGTGCATTCGGATTACTTTTCTTCAACCCCCGACATAATAACAAAAATTTTTCCAAAAAAAAAACCGACTGCAAAAAAAAAGATCGTTAATGTAGGACAATATAGAAAAATTTTTAGATTTTTGTTGATTTCTCAAAAACCGCTTGTCCGATTTCGATACATTTTTCATGGGGACCCCTTTTCAACAAGAAAATAATTTTTCAAATCGGTTGGCAGGCGCCGAAGTTATGAGCGAACAAACATAAAAAAAATAAACATGCGAATTGAGAACCTCCTCCTTTTTAAAAGTCGGTTAAAAAGAGAGGTTATAATAATTTGATGTATCTGTGAAATTGCAAGACTGCATAGATGGCGTAATTGTTAATATACCAACCTACAGTTGTCGCGAGTTCGGTGCCCACACAAGACAACACTTAGTGCGATCCACAAATTCTTGTTATAAGTCTGGTTGTAATTGGTGCCCGTTAATTATATGTTTGTAAAGTTCCCCGCAACACAAGGATTAATTGCTTGGTGCAGGGCGTTATCTTTAAAAAAAAATATGTAAAATGGTTATATCAAATTAGATTACCGTTTATATTTTGATTTTGGATATTCAATAGTTTCGATTATGGAACTCCATAACATCTCTGGTTGTAATTATTGGATGTAGCGACAAAAGTGAAAACTTAAAACTATGACCAAACAGTTATTTTTGAATATTCAAATTAATAGAACGATCTCATATTGAACTTTTTAAATTAAAATTATTTATATTGTAGTTTTGACACCTATCGCCACAGATATATTGACATTGATATAGCTACAGATATAGTCAGCATTAACTTGTCACGTGACCATGTCGGTAACAACTTACATGAACTTACCCTCCATCAAAACCTGACGAAGTTTTTTCTTCATATTGTCCTTATAAACAAGTCGAATAAAATGATGTTTTGTTTTTTTTATAATATTGTTAAGAAATCTGAATTCACTCACACGTCTAAATAAATTCTAAACTATAGCACCGTCCTTTCCAAATTTATATATAAACCGTGTTTATATAGATATATTTATCATACTTATTATCTCTTCTTCTATTGCAACGTCATTAGCTATGCGAAAGCGTGAGTAAACATGCTTTTAGAGTTTTAGATGTATTTATGTGATTTTGTTTTAGTTTCATTTTATTCCTATATGGTGCTATATCAAATTATATTTGTACTAGCAACCCGTCCTCGCTTCGCTTCGGTTTCCGTCGTCTTACTCGCGTAGTTACCGTTCTCGGGGGAATACTAGGGTAGATTGTAGCTAGAGCTACGCAAATAAAAAAAAAATAATTTCGCATTTATTTTTTAATGATAAAGAAATTTCGCATTTATTTATTAATTATCCATTACTAATAAAACAAAGTATATTTTCGGATGAAACGTGATATTAACATTAATTAAATGCTGACATAGTTGTAATTTCAACATTCGACTCCTTAAGAGTTGTCCTGCGATCTGTTACGACGACATTGTACTTGCTGAAGAACCGTTCTGCTTCTACCCGGCGCTGCTAAAGAGTAGGCGCGAAAGAGACGTCGAGAGGCGAACTCATATGCGTGCGAGAGAGACGAACTCACATGCGTGCGCGGGAGGTTTCTATACTGCCGCCTGTGACGTGATCGGTGTCATTTTAGAGCGCCTAAACTGAACATTAACACAATTATCAACAGTTATTGTTAATTTCGCGGCAAATACTCAAAATTTCAATATTCGCATCTATGGCTTTTATATCAAAATTTTCGCATAAATTCGCATCTATTTCGTAAATACGAAAATTCCGTAGCTCTAATTATAGCCTACGTATCTATAATATTAGTAAGGATTGCTTAGCGCATTTCAGTTTTAAACTCGAAGATATAGCACCATTGGGTATTTATAAAAATAATTATCGACAGTCAAAATGTAGGTAGAGTTGTATTTTATTTTTCAGTTTCTTACGACATTTTTCTTACGTGTGTGCTTTTAGAATAGGTATATTAGTAAAAGGCGTTGTTAGTATTTTTAGTTTGTATATAGAAGACGCTTGTTGAGTGAAAATGTAATATTTCCTAGATCTTTAATATTATTTTGACGTGATAACGTTTTATAAATCGATGGACGTCGGCTGCACGCAAGAAAAAACATGACTCATTGTCACGTTCCGCCTGAGCCGTCCTAGCGAGAGCGCGGGCTAAAGGTTAGATAGGCACATTCAGCCTAAGCGTTCGGTTTCTGACGTATCTATTTCTCAATTTTTTTTTTTAATTAATATGTGTAAATAAATGTTAATTTATCGGAAAAAAAAATGATTTACAATTAATTCCTTCTTTGTATTATACAAAATAATAATAATTGAGTGATAATCTTTATATATGTGTCACTGAACTCCTCCTAAGCGTCTGGACCGATGTTAATGAAATTTTTTGTGTGTGTTCAAGGGGATGCGAAAATGGTTTAGATTCACAATTGAACCCGGTAGGTGGTGCTGCTTTTATTTTATTTGAATAGAACAACGTCTGTTGGGTCAGCTAGTAATTTATAAAAGTATGCAATTTTTCATCAATGTTCTTTTATGACGTTATCACGTAAAATTGTCGTCCGTAAACCGACATTATTTATTTTAAACGATTTAAGTAATCGTTTATAAATATATATAAAGTAATCGTATATAATAAAAATTATCACTTATTGTAAACATACTAATTCAATAATAAGTTAACTGTACATAATTCCACAATAAAAATGAATAGTTTTGCAAAGATGGGGACATCTTTATACAGAGTGTATCAGGTTATAGGGCAACTGGTCAAACGGGAGCTATGTAATAGTGGGCGAAACCCATGGAAAATTTAAAGGAAAAATATCGATTCGTTAATGAATTAGAGACATGTAAAGTTTTCAATTTTGTCATCGCTTTTTCGTGTAAATCGGATTGAAATGTATAAAGTCAAGGACGAAATCTGCAACGTATTCGTACTTTGTTAAATGTTCATTACAAAATGAATAAATCAATGATTACGTTCGCATAGGCAAGACAAGCTTCGCTTTAAATCAGCTGATCAGCCGTTGACCGTTGACGAGTTGCGTTTGTACCTACGTTACCATTGAAGCGTTCGCGCAAATCATATCTATTTATACTGTCGAAGCTTTACATGCCTACCATCCTGTCTGTACATGCCTACATAATACGTAACATTTAAGGCATAGACTCTTAGACATACATTTTTGTAATCACTATATGTTATATTGTTCTTTGTGTAATATACATTCTAATTACAAAATATGACCGTTAAACTACAACATACTCGAACAGTTGCCCCATAACCTGATACAGCCTGTATATTTTGTGTTTCTTTCATTTAAATTATTACACATCTTCCATAAATATTTATATATAAATTACAGGCTTATGGCCACAGGAATGGTACGCAGGCGTAAAAGAGATAGCAGTCAAATCGCCCTACCTTGTCTCGCAAACATCGCTCCGTTCTGAAATGCGAGAACTCCAATACACGTCTGCAGTTAGAAACGATTCTGTTTCTATGAATGAACTGCAGGAGTTGAAGACTCAGATATCTAATTTGTTGGACCATCAACCTGATGTTACTGTAATTGTGAACAAACTGACATTTGCACCTTGTATGTACTTACTCAGTGTGTATTGGCTAGAGACGTTGAGGTGAGTTTTTTTTCAAGAAACATTCTACACTATGGATATAATCCTTCTATTGCGGGGGCTTTACAAACATAATTATCGGACACAAATTACATCAATACTCAGAACAACAATTTGTGGATCGCACAAAGTGTTGTCCAGCGTGGGATTCGAACCTACGACACTATGCGGTAGATCGATATCATAACTACTACACCGTCCGATAAGTAATATATAGAATTATATATACTACTAGCAAATCGCCCTCGCTTCGGTTTCTGTCGCCTTGTCCCCGTAGTTCCCGTTCTCGTGGAAATACCGGTATAAAGTATAGCCTCCTCAGGGAGTAACCCTGATATTATATCTTTCCATTGGTGAAAGAATTTTTGAAATTGGTCCAGCCGTTTTGAAGATTACCCGGAACAAACAAACAGACAGACAGACAGACAAAAAAAAATATAAAGTGATTTTTAGGCATATAGAAAAAAGCCTATTATATTGACATTACAAACAGACACTCCAATTTTATTTATTGGTATATACTAGCTGACCCGGCGAACTTCGCACCGCCTTTTTCGTAATTATTTTGTTTTAATATTTATCAGTTTGGTTTTAGTATTATCCGTGCGGTGACGGAGTAAGAATACAATTCACCACCCGTGTGTGTCGTAAAAGACGACTAAGGGATATACCGCCTTTTCTTATCGATTCCTAAACGTTTTTTAATCTAGATCTACATGTAATTATGTCAAAAATGCCGAACCGACGGAACGAACATCAAATGTTTGACAGGTAAGAACAGTTTGTATGGGAAAATAAAATTGTTATTTTTAGTATTTTGCTCGCAATTTTTCATATTTTGTCACCATATAAACCTTCCTTGGACTTCCACAAATAATTCAAGACCAAAATTAGTCAAATCGAACCAGCCGTTCTCGAGTTTTAGCGAGACTAACGAACAGCAATTCATTTTTATATATATATATATATATATATATATATATATATATATATATATATATATATATATGTGTGTGTGTGTGTTAATAGTATTGTACTATTACATATATTATTAGTATTCGTACTTCGTTTGGGTGGTGAATAGTATTCTTATTCCGACATTTATTCATTACATTTATCTCAGCTGCTGCTGGGTTCGAACCTCCTCCACAATGGAAGGAAAATTAACTTACTATATCACGCTGGTCAGCCGGTTGATATAAGTTTTTATTTTGAGTTTTCCTTCTCTTAATATAATATAATTTTATCATTTTCTAACATTTACCTTACATTAAAGTTACCACGTTAAAAACATCTTTTACATGTAAATTTCATATATAACTTTCTCTGGGTCTGTATTTGAAATAATAAAACGATGAAATTCCAATAATAGGTTGAAAACTTCTATGCACTGAGTTGTGTGTAAGAGAGTCTATACTTTTTATTATGTTTAAATTTCTATAATTTCAGAGTGAGCAACTCGCCAGAGCCAAGTCTACAGCCGATTATAGAGTACTTGAGTGATTCAGCACTACAAAAAGACAAGACGGGTATGTGGCAATGTGTTGCAAGGTATGTACCTCTTGATTTTGCGTACGTTCCACACATTGAAACTATATGAAAATGGCGTATAAATAAATATAGTTGATTCCAACAACCATACATACTGTAAATATTCGAAACAAGGAGATTATATGGAAAAACTAATAAGTCTTACGGCCCGTTCACGACCTTGCCGCTGTGAGCGGCGCACAGTGGGAAAATTGCGTATGTTTCGTCTCAAAACTCCGTATCTCAGTTGTTTCAAAACTAAATGAGCTGTAATTTTGCACACCTATACTTGAATGTTAAAAGTTTAAATGAAACAACTTTGATTTTAAAAAATCTGTTTATAAATTAATTAAAAAATAAAATTAAAAATACATGAATTATTTAAGAAAAAATACAAAATATGCTTGTTTAATTTACATAAAATGGCAGAACATAGTAATAACATATTATAAACGTATACTACACTACTACTACATACTATATATACTAAAATGGCAGACCAAACTAGAAAAAAAAATTGTAAATAAAACTACTTTTACGGATTATATCGCGTTTGTATTAATTATTTATATACCTATGTATTATATATTAATTTATAGATTTTAGTCCATTACAACGACTTTCACATGAAACGGTTTTGAGACGGCTTTGTATGGGGCTTTACCAGTGTGCGCCGCTCGGCACGCCGCGCCGCTCGCCGCTAAAACCAAAGTCGTGGTCAGGCCGTTAAAAGTACGAAAATAGTTTGAGTAACTGTATGAGTATGTATATTTTTATATATTACAAGCTGATCCAACAGACTTTGTTCTGTTCAAATAAATTAAAAGGAATTCTTGAAATCGATAGCAGCGCTATCTACCGGGCCCGATTGCGAATCTAAATCATTCTCGAATCCCGTTGAACACATACAAAACATTTCGTCAGCATCGGTCCAGCCGTTTAGGAGGAGTTCAGTGACATACACACGTACACAAGAAATATACATGGTGTATCAGGTTATGGGGAAACTGTTCAAGTATGTTGTAGTTTAACGGTCATAGATCGTAATTAGAATGTATATTACACAAAAATAATATAACATAAAAGATATAGTGATTTCAAAAATGTGTATCTAAGAGTCTATGCCTTAAATGTTACATATTACGTAGGCATATACAGACAATACATGTAGGCATGTAAAGCTTTGACAGTATAAATAGGTATGAATTGCGCAAACACTTCAATGGTAACGTAGGCGTAGTGTACAAAGGCGCCTCGTTAACGGTCATCTCCCGATCAGTTGATTTAAAGCGAAGTTTGTCTTGCTTAAGCGAACGTAATCACTGATTTATTCAATTTCTTACGAACATTTATATGTTGCAAATTAAGTATCACTGGCTTTATACATTTCAATCAGATTTACACGAAAAAGCGATGACAAAATTTAAAACTTTACATGTCTCTAATTCATTAACGAAGCGGTATTTTGATTTCAAATTTTTTTCATGGGTTCCTACTATCATTGCCTAGCTCCCGTTTGACTAGTTGCCCTATAACCTGATACAACCTGTATATATAAAGACTAGCAGATATTTTGCATAAAGTGAACTTCGTCTGTCTGTTCAACAATTACACTCCCAAGGAGGGTCAACGTCAGGCAGGCAGCAAGTCATGAAACAAGTATATTGTTTTTGGTTTATTTATAATTTTTTCTCTTTTTTTTAAAGACAACAACCTGCACAAAGAAAATAATCCTTGTATTGCGAGAAACTTTACAAACATGTAATTAACGAACACGAATTACATTCAAACTCAGAACAACAATTTGTGGATCGCACAAAGTGTTGTCCTGCATGGGATTCGAACCCACTGCGCCATTTGTGCAGTCATTTATTAATTTGTGGTAATACAATAATTACCATAATTTAAAACTAACAATCTAATATGTCCCCATCGGATCAGAGCCACACTGAGAAATATCTGACAAGAAAACTCTGGGCATGATACTAAAATATTATTGATTTTTAATGGCGGCTTACTTTGTCTCGGTAAAAAATTAGCTTTATGAAATAATCTTTAACTATTATTTAAGATCCATCTTTACTTCATAATGCGCGTCAATACTTTAGGATAATTTTATTCCAGCGTTGGTGACAAAGTATTCCACAAATTCCTGGATGTTATGTCTGACAAAGTTAAGGACGAATCACGTGAGCAAGAACTCGAAGGTCACGCTCAATTTCTCCTAGTGAATTTCAATCATATACACAAGCAAATAAGAAGGGTCGCTGACAAATGGTTAGCTGGTCTAGTCGATAGATTTCCACATCTGTTGTGGAACTGTAGGGTAAGTTCTGTTACTTTAATATGACATGAATTTTCCATCATCATGGAGGACAATGGGAGTGAAATTAAACTGCTATGCCACCATGGTCAAGCGGGTGGGTACAGTGTTTTATTTAGAGATTTTCTTCTCTTACAGTGATATTATCTACGTTTACTTGTCTTTTATGATCACCGATTAAGAAAGGGAGGTGGTGAATTGCATTCTCCATCTATGGCCACACCGTGAATTGATGATAAATGTTTACTTTAAATCAAATACAATATCAACAAGCGTATTCTTATCCGTCGCCTCTTGTGTAAGATAGGAATAATACGATAATTTTAGTGTCCGAACGAAACTACTTTTTACGGCCGAAACCGAGTTTCGGCTTCAGTCTCAGTTTCGGCCGAAGCCGAAACTTCTGTGTAAATTATAAGGTTAATATTTTTGTAGGAAAAAAATAGTCTATCATAATCAATCAGTTTTTACTCTTTACTAATATAAACATAAAATTAAACTTACAAAACTTAACTATAAGAACAAAATAATTTCTATTTATTATAATAAATCTAGGTAATAACCAACTCTTGTATTTGCTTTATTTCTAAAAAATCGCGAAGACAAAAAATGTTCTACATAGTGAAATAAAATATACCTGTTTTGAAGTGATTACCTCAAACTGCGAAATTCGCGACGCGCAGACACAAACGAAAGAAGTAAAATTGTGAGATGACTATGAGCGCGGTAAAATAAAACACTTCGTCTCTCGTACCTCGTGCATCGAGTATGTCCTAGTGCAGCGCGAAAACTCACGAATTCAGTTTCGGTTTCGGCCGTAGTTTCGGCTCGATTATCAGCCGAAACCGAAACTACGCCGAAACCCGTTTTATGGCCGAATCTACCCCGAACCCGAAACCAAAATTTCAGTCGGACACTAGTTAATTTTGTTATAAAGACCTCCCACTACAGGGTACTTTTATTTAATTTTTCAGGTATTATGGTCCATGTTAGATATACTTCAAGTGCTCAGCTTCAGTTTAGAGTTGGACGCTAATCAAGAGACTCCTCTCCTGAAAGTACCCGGCACAGATTTCACATTACAACTACAAGACACTTTGGAAGGCAGAGAGGTATGAGATTCAAATATTAATAAGATTAACCACTAACCAAAAAGACAGATGGTGTCTTTCTCTAAATTTATTTGCAGCAGACTTTAGGTCACTCTATATACTTTTTTATTTTACTTTTTTAGATTACACATGTACACACGCACACCACTATAAAATAGAGTTGCCTTGTATGCAGTGACCTTGTACACTACGAAACGGTCTGACGTAGGGAGCCATTTCTGGCTCCAATATAAATGCTTAAAATTTTGTGCGCGGAGTTAGCATCTATGAGTTCTAAGATTATAATTGATAGTTTATTTGTGTTAAAAATTGCTTACAGTGTATTGTGAAAGATTTCGCCGATCGTTGTCACGGTATTGTTCAAGAAGCAATGAAATGGGCACCGCAGTCAACTCGATCTCATTTACAAGAATACCTCAACCAGGTGAGTAAAAATTCTCTAAATAGAGTTTTACGATACCCACGGGAAAGGAAGGGATGGTAAGCACGACGTTCTTAATACATTACCATCACGGATAGTTTCGTTTTACGCGGAACTAAGATTCCGTGTGGTGATGGAGTAAGAATACAATTCAACATCCTATCTTTCCCGTGCATGTTGGAAAAGACAACTAAGAGATACAGTATGCATATTACATGTGTGCAAGAGAAGGCAAAGTCGAAAAAAAATCCTATGCCAACACATCTGACCAGCTTGGTATAGTAGGTCATTTTCCCTCATATTGTAAAGAAGGCTCGAGCCCAGCAGTGGGACGTATATAAGCCGACGTGATGATGAAAATTTCGCGAAGAAATGCAACATGTATCTCTGCTCACATCTTCCAATATTAAGTGCGAGACTAAATAAAAAATATCTTTTTAGGTACCAAACTCTACACTGTGGCATCATTGTGGGTTAGCGCTGGCGATTGGTGCCCTTTTGGGTGCGGCAGGTCTGAACCGTATGTCAGCTCCGTTATCCCGCGCTGCACTAGATAAGCGACCCTTATGCGTCACACAAGACTCGGCAGCTTTATTAGCTGTTGTTTCGCAAAGAAGCAGATATGCTGGCGAGGTAAGTAATTAAACAAAGGAAATTCTCCATAATATCTGTTCTGGCTATCTTTACTGTCTATTATTATTACATAACTAAGAACTCTCACAGTTGATCAAATTTGCGAGACCCTGTCTCTAATGTGACGTCCACTACTAAATTAAATAATGGTATCTTTTTTATTACGGTCGGCGCGCTCCTCGCACCACTCCGTCCGGGGCGACAGAGGGGCGTAAGCAAGCACACCCGTAACCCACCCGCGACACGTCGCCGGCCCCGGAGCAGAGTGACTCGTCGTCAGTGGTCGGCCCGACTGAATACCCCCTTGAGGGTTACCCTCTCATCGACCGACGTCCCCTACTCGGGGAGGACGTCGGTCTTTCCTCACGCGGTCGGCCTCTCGGCGGGTGACGGACTAATTCCCTGGTCCAGTCATCCAAAATAATGGTGTTGGTGTCCTTATGAAATGCAGTGCGTCTGGCAGCATTTGTTACGAGAGCTGCTGAGAAACAGAGAAGGGTTGGCAATATTTTTAGGTTTTGGTTAAAAGTGCAAAATTAGCACTTTAATACTAAGATGTATAAGCCTTTGACTTTGTTATCCATGTGGTGACGGAGTAAGAATACAATTCACCACTCCATATCTTGCCCGTGAATGTCGTAAAAGACGAAGGGATATAATACGCATATAACATCTATGCAAGAGATGGAAAACTCGAAATGGAACCCTATACCAACCTGTTTGACCAGCATGGTATATAGTAAGGTCCATTTCCCTCCTATTGTGGAAGAGGCTCGAGCCCAAAAGGACGTATATGATCTAAAATGATGAAGAACTGTTTCCGTGTGGTGACGGAGTAAGAATTCAACATTAGACGTTACATCATCAATAGAGCTATTTAAATATTGATTTTACGTAATTGTGTGTTTTTAGATTGCCGGCGCTGTAACCGCTGAAGGTGGCGGCGAAGCAGCACTTTGGAGAGTAGGAGCTCGTCTCCACACTGCCCTTAGAGACGCGTGCGCTAGTGGTAGCGAGACCGCCCATCGTGCTGCTCTGTGGCGTGCCACGGCTTTATTGGTGCATGCTCGTCATCACGTACAGCATGCACATACTGCACCAACTGCAAGGGCGCTGCTGCACTCAGTTGGTAAGTTACTGCATCAGAATGACGTCATCTATCCAGGAACCTATCGACGTGGCTACCCTCTCCACAGGCAGTAATGCTAGAATCGCCACATCTAACTTGTAGGTTGACGGTCCTTAGTTGATTGCTGCCGATTCTTCTTGATCCTTCAAACGACTTTTATGACCTCTACGGGAAAGTGAAGGATAGTGGTATTAAAAGCATCATTACGCGCGCGATACTTGATGTGAATGGTAAATTAGCAATTATCATCATCAACGTCATCATATACGTCGCAATGCTAGATTTGAGTCTTCTCTACAAATGTAGGGCAATTGACCTGCCACGTTGCATAATCTTATCCCTTAGTCACCTTTTACGACATCCACGGGCGAGACAGAGTATTGTGAATTGTATTTTTACACCGTCACCACCCGAAAAATTTTACATTATTATTATATTATATTCTTCCCTGTGGTGACGGATTAAGAATACAATTCAACACTCCCTATCTTGCCCATGGATGTTGTAAAAGACGATTAAGGGATATAATATGCACATAAGATCTGTGCAAGAGAAGGAAAACTCTAAATAAAACCCTAAGCCAACATGTCTTACCAGCACGGTATAGTAGGTTAAATTCCCTCCCATTGTGGAGGAGGCCTGAGCTCAACAGTGGGACGTGGTATGGGCTACAATGATGATGATTATATTATTGTGGTGTGGTGACAGACTAAGAATACAATTCACCATCTCTATCTTGCCCGTGGGTGTAGTAAAAAAAAGCTAAGCAAATAATATCTATGCATCTATGCGAGGAAAACTCTAATTAATACCCTATACCACCACGTCTGACCAGCATGGTAGAATAGGTCAATACCTCTCCCGCAGAGGAGAAGATCCGAGGCCTACACTAGGACGTATATCGACTTTGACAATAATAATACAATGAATATTTAATTAAATTAAAAATGGATTAATTAGATTGACACGCTGAGGTCCAATTCCAAAACATCCTTTATTATTTTTCTAGGTTTTACTCGTGTTAAATCCTTACTTTTATCTTTGTTTTGGCACTTTACTGAATTACTTATACAGGGTGTGTCGTAAATAGTGGTCCACCGTTAAGGATTCGATAAACCAGATAATTTACTATAACAAATTCCATTTTTAACCATTTTTAGCCGAGGGTTCCGTAAATATTAATTTTTAGTTATTTATTTACCAAATTTCTACCTCTTGTAACAAATTTGGTTGTAGTTTTATCAAAAACCATTATATTTTCATTTTGATTACTGTTAATTACTGCTGAATACAAGAGCTATCGTTTATTAACATGTTATTTAATGAAGATTTAGATCTTCTGCAAAAAAAAATGATTGTACTCGAATTTTAACGGATTTTTTTAACATATCATGCTAATTCAAAAGCGATTTATGTAAAAAAAATGTACTACACTGTCAGTGCCCATTAATTTAATAATATGCCTATTTAATACCAATTTCAAAATGGTATCATAATACCAGATCCCTATAAAAAACAGCAAGATATCTAATTTTAATTGAAGAAAGTAAGATTTTCATTAAAATTAATTTAAACATTTTGTTGCATTAATTTTACAACAAAATGGATAATATGGTAATAAAACTTTGAAATATAATTTGAGTGTGACAAAACTGGTTTTAAGAGCGCACTAACAATTAAATTCAGGTAAAAAAAGGCCCGACCCTTTTTTTACCTGTGACATGTTGTTAACAAAAGATCTGTTGGAGCTCTCGCCAATCGAGAATCGCACAATACGAGTGATAAGGAAAGGACATGGTTAATGTAAGCTATTCCTTTCGCTCGTAACGTTGAAAATAAATATCGAAACGATTTAACTTAGTACGATCTCGTCACCCGTGCGTCGTATGCGTTTTGTGTGTTTACCTTCGTTGTTTTTGTATGCCTGACCCCGGACTCTGTTTAATTTGCCTAATGATTGGATTTGTTGTTTTGGTGATCTTTGGCTACGTGTAATAGTAACTTGTGGCTTGCTCAACGTTTTGGACTACCGTACAGTAGGTACAGTGATAAACATGTCTCGGTACACACCGCGTGAATATGCCGACATGCATTTTATTTACGGGGAATGCAGAGGTGTCGCTAGAGAAGCAGCTCGTCTTTACCGGGAGAGATATCCCAATCGAAGACATCCTGATCATCGCGTCTTTGGGAGAGTGCATAACGCGTACACCGAGGGGAGGATACCTGGCACAGGAGTAGGTGGTGCAAGTGAAGGAAGACCGCGAGCACACAACGATGAAGCGGTAATGAATTTAGTTGCTGAAGATCCTTCAACATCGGTGCGTGTCTTAAGTCGCTTTTTTTTTTTTTTTTTTTTTTTTTTTTTTTGTGTGTGTACAGCTGTTGGCCGCAGATGGCCTTGACAGCTTGACGCGGACTATGGGTGAGCGCTGAGGGCTCTCAACCCGGAGAAGAGTATGCTAAGCGACATCGCCCAAGGGCTCCCCCTGTGGGGAACGGACCTCGGCTTGGGGCGTCGCTGGAGGCAAAGTGGGCGTGCCCACGTTTTTAGTAGTGACTTTTGCGCGGCGCGGTTTCGCACCTCGACGGCGAGGGCGGAACCGCGGATATTTATTTGTTAAGGCCTCGCGGGCCGTGTAGGCTCTTTGTTGAGCGAGTGTGATATTGTCGTCCTCTTCGTCGAGGAATGAACCACGGTGCTCCCGTAGCTCGGCGCATGAAACGATTTTGAAGTGTCTGTAGCCTGTGGATCCTGTGTGGCTTAACATGCGCGAACACCACGCTGGCATAGGTCATGATAGGCCGTATGCAGGTGGTGTATAGTCTGATTTTGCTACTCAGGGGCATACGCGACCTAGAGTTGAGTAGACAGTGGAGACGGCCCATCACAAAGGCTGCCCGTGCGCGGACTTGCTTTATGTGAGGGGCGAAGCTGAGTCGATCGTCAAGGGTCACACCCAAGTATTTGGCCTGCCTGGTCCAAGTGACCGGCTTGTTGAAAATTTTAAGGGAGGGAATGCTGTCGATAGAGTAGGAACGGGCAGTTCGTCTAGTGAACATGACCGCCTGACTCTTCTCGGGGTTGATTTCTAATCTCCATTTCCTAAACCAATTGGCTAGGGCGGTAACCGCTGTTTGGAGAGTCTTGGCTACTGTTGTCGGGGATCTACCAGCACAAAAGAGTGCGGTGTCATCAGCGTAAAGCGCTTTATGTACCCGGTTGAATTTGGGCATATCGCTAGTGTATAGCGTGAAGAGAAATGGGGAGAGGACCGACCCCTGAGGGACGCCGGCCTTGATAGGGTGGGAGGTCGACAACGTCCCTTCCACCCTGTAGCGAAAGCTGCGATGACTTAAGTAGTCATGTATAATGAGAATTAAGTAGTGAGGGATCTTGAGGAGATAGAGTTTGTAGATTAGGCCTTCATGCCAAACCTTGTCGAAAGCTTTCGCTACGTCTAGGAATAATACACCCGTATATCTGTTCATGATGAACTGACTACTTGTGTATTCTACCAAGCGGTGAACTTGTTGTACGCAGCTGTGTTTAGCTCGGAAACCAAACTGTGCGTCGGGAACGAGGTTGTTAGCCTCGGCGAATGTGCGTAGTCTACTGAGAACTATTCGTTCGTAGATCTTACCTAGACCTTTTAGTAGACTAATCGGGCGGTAACTACTGGGTTCGGTACGGCGCTTGCCGGGTTTGTGGATTCCTATTACCACGGTCTCTTTCCATTGCGCGGGAAAGATGTTATTATTTAGTGCTGCATTGAAGATGCAGCACAACAGGACTATCAAGTGGGCGGGGAATAATTTAATGACTTTATTTGAGATTCCGTCCGAACCTGGGGCTTTTCTGGTTTTAAGACCCCTGACTAACGATTCGACCTCATCGGTGGTTACTACTGGGATAGGTTGATCGGGGTTGTCGTTTCGTAACGAGCGCGAGAGAGTGGTACGACGTTCCACTTCGTCGGCGATGAAGCGGTGATTCGCGGCGTCGGGGTGTAGTGTACTCGGCGTACACTGAAGCTCCAAGCAGTCGGCCAGGCATTCTGACTTTTCGTCGTCCATAAACACCGGTGGCTGGTTGGGTCTGGTGAGAGGAGGGAGAGTGGACACGATGTCTTTTTTGAGTGAGCGGGAAAGCTGCCAAAAGGCTGTGTGAGAGGGCTCTAGCTCCTCGAGCATGGCGTCCCATTTGCTCTGTCTCAATTCATTAATAGCTTGTTTAACCTCCCTCTGGAGTGACCGTAGGCGGGTACGGTTGTCCTCCGTGGGGTAGCGGTCATAAGCGCGTGTCGCGGCGTTTTTACGTCTTAACAAGTCACGGACGTCGTCTGGCAGGCGCCATTTACGATCGCTCGTATCTGGTACCGGCCGCGAGCAGTCGTCCATTATCGACTGCACGTGACTTGTAAGCGACTCGATCGCCTGAGAGGTATGTTCCTTAGACGTAATGTCATTGGGAATTTGATCAAGGTGGACCGACGAGGTTGACTTGAGATTTTTCTCTAGCCGTGCCCAGTCAGTCGCTATCTTGGTCCTTTCGTTGTTGTGGCCTGAGGGGCCGGGGGTGCGGGAGGCTAATTCCAGAGTCACCGGGCGGTGATCTGAGTCTAACTCGTGTTGAACTTCTATTGAACATAAACGAAGGTTTATGTTTTTGAGAAGAAAGATATCGAGTATGTCCGGCCTGTGCGAAACGTTAATGGGGAAGTGTGTCGGCTCTATGGGCGCTATGACATCAAATCCCAGTCTGTCAGCGAATAGCTCTAAAGTCTTGCCCCTCGTATTGGAACTTTGACAGCTCCAAGAGGTGTTCTTGGCGTTAAGGTCACCGCCAATGATGACGGCGCCTCCCAATTCTAGCAAGGCTTTTAGATCTTTTTCAACCAACTGTTTCGAATGTTCTCTATTGGGAGAGAGATATGCGGATACAAGGGTGATAGGCTGATGGCCTGAGAGGGCTAGTCTGCAAATTGAAGCTTCAATGTACATCAGAGGGGGCGGATCCACAGGTGTGCAATGCAGCGACCTTTTGTAGTAAATGAGCGTTCCACCCATTGGTGAGGTTGTCCTATCATTGCGAACTATATTATAGTTCGCGATTCTAGGGTCCCTGTTGAATGGTTTTAAGAACGTTTCTTGTACTAACAAGATGTCGAGCTGGTGTTCCCGAAGGAATGTGCCTACTTCATCCCTCTGTTGGGTAAGGCTATTAGCGTTGAATGTCCCTACTTTGAGGTGTCTGGGTTTAACTCTGCCGGGAGTGTACCTATCCATTTTAGTTGAATTTGAGTGAGCCTAGACGCTCTAACGTGGGGGCGAATTTGATCGCTATATTAAGGAGGGCGAGGTTGTTTCCCTCGTTCCTTCTAAGATCGGCTGCAATTTCGCGGATTTCCGCGAAATTGATTTGAGCCGCGAAGTTGGCCACCAGGGCTAGATCTGGATCTAGTCCTTGGGGGGCTTTTGGGGGCGCGCTTTTAGCGACGACGATGGGAAGGGGGGCGCCCTGAGGGGGCTTGGGATTACCACCGGTGGGCTGGTTTGCCCCGATCATTGGTGGTTTGGGCTGAGATGGTGCGGGTGGGGCAGCGGGCTGCTTGTTGGGCAGGGTTGGGAAAACCTCCTTGCTGGTTAGCAGGGGGCGAGCCCACGCATTGTGGGTTGGTAAGGGGGCTGGGACGAAGGTCTTGTTATAATACAAGGCCTTGCCATTTGAGTTGGGTTGGCGGACTATTCTTCTCGGCGCTCTTGGGCAGCCGCGATAGTTAGCCGGGTGGCCGTATTCTCCACAGAGAACACACGCTGGTGGCTCTTTGCAGAGGGAGATGTCTTTTGGCCGTTCACACTGAGAGGTGTGATGGTAACCTAGGCACTTGACACACCTAGGACGGGCGAAGCAGTTCTTGGACGAGTGTCCATACATTTGGCACTTGTGGCACTGTGCCAAGTTGCCATTTTTGTGTGGGGGCTCTACTGAGACCCCGGATAGACCACATATGGCCTTGATTTTGAAAATGCCTTTACCCTCAGGGGTATTTGCTAGGCAGACCAATATCATGTTGAGAGGGTAACGACCCTTGCCTCGGATCATCCGATGTACTTCTACAACCGGCAGATCCTGGGCTTTAAGAGATTCTAAGATCTCTTTGGTGTCAATTTCCCTCGGGACATTGCGTATTACTACACGCAGAAGTTTGGCTTCGGGGAGGGTGTATGTATGGTAAGGAATCTGTTGATTCCCTAGCATGCTTGACACGGAGCGGTGGTCAGCTGACGAGTGAAGGTCCACTCGTATGCCTTGGGGGGTGGATTTCGCAGATTTGTACGAAATCCTGTTGGTGTTTAGCCACGCGGAGATGGCTAGCCACTTCTCTTTATCCCTAATGTATAGGGGCGGCGGAGCCAGTGGTTTTTTGACCGTCTGTGGGGCGACGGTGTTGCTGTCCGTAGTGGATGGGACAGAGAATGGGGCTGTCTGCGAGACGACAGGGAGGGCCGAGGCGGTCGTAGCGGTCGTTTCAGACGGGATTGCGGCTGGAGTTATGGCCGATTCGGTCGGCTTTATTTTTGGGGCCTTAGAGGGGGCCTCTTTGTTGGCTTTTGCCTTCTTAGTACGCTTACGGGAGCGAACTTCGATGAAGGAGCCCTCATTGGGCGAATCTTCCGACTCGGAGGAAGATGAAGCTGAGGCTGAGGAGGGGACCGATTCAGTATCCATCGCCGTGCCGGTGGCCGGTAATTCCGGTTTGAGCGGCAGGACGGTGGAGTGAGCGCGTAGGGGTTGCGGTGGAAGAATAGTTATCGCTCCAAAATGTTGAGCGATGTAGGCTTTTATCTCGGGGATCGCCAGAAGGGCGTCGATGGTGATAGTTTTTTCCGCCATCGTGGGCTGGCGGGAAAAACGTTCGCAGGAATGTGTCCTATCGCCCTGGGTGGGGTAAACCCTGGGTTGTGTGTAGTGTGTGTCCCTCCCAACCGGGTGCAGGTCGGGAGGATGTGTACTTAACTAATGTGCCCTAAGCTTGTACTCCTTCGCCAATCTTAATGTGCGATAGGTTCCTAGCTGCTCGGGCCGTTAGGCCTTCGCAGAAAAATGATGAAAAGCCGTAGATTAGGTCCGACTAGGAGATCCCCCAAGGCCGGATGCTCTAACCCCTTCCGATTGTTAGCTCTGCCCTGAAGGGGCTCGGCAGGCAAATCGGGGCCTTGCCTCACCCGGCTTCGTTTACACCGTGAGGTTTCCGCCGGGGACCAAACAATATGGTTTTCTGCCCTGAGGGGGCCAAAATGGGTTAATTTTTTATCTACTAACGGTAGAAATCTGCACTCGACGTCTTGAAAAAGTCGACTCGTGCAGTTGGGATCCGGCAGCACCTGCGTCCAAACAGCGAAACTGCCACAGACAACCGTATACACGGCCACCCGGAGCGGGCCACTGAACGGCCACAGACGTTGAACAAGATGGAGGCTTGACGCGACGCGTGGTTCGCTGCGAGAGCGAGCGAGACGGAGCGAGAACGCACGACCGCAGGGGGCGGGTGCGGGGTGAGCGCGGCGAAATGGAGAGCAGCGAGGCGCACGTCCGTGCGCTACGGGTCTCCGACGCGGAAATGTCTTAAGTCGCAGAACTGGCATACCTTTTAAATCGGTACATCGCGTACTTAAAAGAAATGATATGTACCCATACCACTATCAAAGGGTACAGTCATTACTACCTAGAGATTACGCATTCAGAGTACGATTTTGTAGAGAAATATTACGCAGAATAAGAGAAGACCCGCAATTTTTTAATAAAATATTATGGAGCGACGAATCATCATGCAAAAAAGATGGATATTTAAATCTACATAATCTGCATAGCTGGCAGCGAGAAAACCCACATCTCATAAGACAAGATAGATCACAGTATCAAGTTAAAATAAACCTTTGGACCGGAATTATTAACGGACAGATAATCGGTCCACACGAGCTGCCAGAAACTTTAAATGCAGACAGATATTTAAGTTTTTTGCGGACTGACTTGCCAATGCTTCTTCAAAACGTCGCTCCTGAAGTCCAAGAAGATATGTGGCTCCAGAACGATGGCTGTCCCGCTCACTATGCTGTTAGAGTACGAGAGCACCTACACACAGCGTATCCAAATAGGTGGATAGGACGCTTAGGTCCAATACTATGGTCTACTTAGGTCTAGATCACTTTGCAACAATATTAAAAAGTTGTCTTTTATAGTCGTTTTTAACTAAAATTTCATTACTTGTTTTATTAATGGGATAGTAAACCTTTTAGAATCGGTATTAAGTAGGAATATAATTAAATAGGTAGGCACTGATAGTAAAGTTTTTTTTTTTACAAAAATCGTAAGTATTATAGCAATAAATTTTAAAATTAATTTTAATGAAAATCTTACTTTCTTCAATTAAAATTAGATATCTTGCTGTTTTTTATAGGGATCTGGTATTATGATACCATTTTGAAATTGGTATTAAATAGGCATATTATTAAATTAATGGGCACTGACAGTGTAGTACATTTTTTTTACATAAATCGCTTTTGAATTAGCATGATATGTTAAAAAAATCCGTTAAAATTCGAGTACAATCATTTTTTTTTGCAGAAGATCTAAATCTACATTAAATAACATGTTAATAAACGATAGCTCTTGTATTCAGCAGTAATTAACAGTAATCAAAATGAAAATATAATGGTTTTTGATAAAACTACAACCAAATTTGTTACAAGAGGTAGAAATTTGGTAAATAAATAACTAAAATTAATATTTACGGAACCCTCGGCTAAAAATGGTTAAAAATGGAATTTGTTATAGTAAATTATCTGGTTTATCGAATCCTTAACGGTGGACCACTATTTACGACACACCCAGTATATCTAAAAAAAAGAAGTCGTATTTTATTAACTTTTCAATTCTGAGAGAAATTCTCAGCGCCTTACATACCTCTTAAAACTTATGGTTGAAAGATGTTGTATTGAAATGAGGCGATTAGTATGGCCCCTTTATTCAAAAATGTTTTTTATACTTATATACTCAAGTTACCTATTTTTTTTGCAGCTTGGTCTCAAGTAGAAATATTCACTGAAGATGCGGTGACTACGGCGGTGGAAAACTGGCAGTGGCTTACGACTGCTCGGCCTGATCTTGAAATACGACTACTGCAGGAAATATTTGCAGCTTGGCAGAGTACAGTGGATAGGAAGATGGGCCTTTTCTCTAGACAGTACGAAGAGATCAGCCCCTTAGCAGCCCATGAAGGTGAGTAATAAAATTTCAAATAACTTTAATTTTTGGATTATTACTGAAACGATAATATCCTGTATATATATTTCTATGATTATACTGCAAATTTCTAGAGAGCTATGGTAGTAAATGACCAGTGAAAATAACTTCTGAACTGTCATTGCATGTTTTAACACAGGGGTTCCTAAACCTCTTTTTTTGCAATGTACAACGCAATCACAAGTTCACTATTTTGTCTCGGCGCATTCATTAATTGAAATAGAATACTATGATACTAGATAGATAAGCATAAACTTTTAATATCTGTATTAAGCCGAACTTTTATATTTATATTACAACAACTACACAAGAATACGTTTATTATTTATGAAAATCGTTGGTTCATTAGTTACCGAATTTTATTGTTGGTTTTATATTCATTATTATCTAAGTTTGGTTGTCGAAAAATGGTACACAATAGTGCCAAACGGTGGCCATGTTTACTCTCTATGGTGCACCAGGCGGCCACAGTGTTTTGGGAATCCTGGAATTAACAATTAGGAGCGTGAATTTGTATTATTACTTTTTCTTTTCTTCTTTCTTAAAAAACTTCTCGGTTCAGTAACGAATAAAACATCTTAATTTTTTGAATCGGGGTTCTATTTTTGAATAAGTTATTCTGTTTTCGATCTAATGTCTTTGCATTTTGTAGGTGCTAAATTAGAACCTCGGCCACCGTTCGTAGCACCGCACGCTGTATGGGTACGTTATCTCTGCGAAGTAGCTGAAACGGCCAAATATAACAGTTTGGAGAAGGTCGAAATGTTAGCTAGCCTTCTCCATAGGTCATTGCCTATAACCGTTGGTGATGTAAGAGACCATATCAATAGGCATGTTGAAGCTGTTGGAGTTAGATTCAGGTAAATAATATTAAACATAAATATTAAATTATCGAAATTTAGCATTTGACATGCTGAGCCAATTATAAAAAAAAAAGTTAGTGAAAAACTATTACTACACGTGGGACTTGTATCTACAACTATTGAAAACCCGTTCCAACCGTCTAACCAATTAGGCCAGTGTGGGTGGGTACCTATGTATACAATACCCTATGTATACAACACCCTATGTATACAACACCCTATGTATACAACCTATATAGACAATGAAATAGTCACTATTTCGTTGTCGCATTTATCGTCTTTACTGGAGACGTTCTACAACGTATAGAAGGATAGTGTCAGTACTTCGAACTTTCAAAATTTGAATCTAAAATACTAATGGCGCGCAGACGATTACACACATACACACGCAAACCACTATACAAATTATGAAATCAAATTTTGTTTTTATTAACATAAATCGTCGAAATACTTTTAAAAGTAATGTTAAACCTTTTTAAGGTTTTCATATGTGTTGTGACACCATTTGAATGCACAAACCGTCATAATTACATATTTATTCTTTATGAGTTACGTACGTTCGTGCAGTACAATGACTTGTACATTACGGAACGGTTCCGGCGTAAGCTCCAATAGGCTCCAATTGAAATGCCTCACTTTTTGTGCGTGAACTTACCTTCTATGCGTTATTATTCTAAGGTTCTACACATTGTGTATCATATCAATAATTTACATACGTACTCACCCACACTAGCGTAATTGGTACAAATCGCTGGAACAAATCTCCAATAGAGGTGTACTCAAGATGTGGTTATCATTGTTAGTTCGCATATAGGTTCTGTAGGTAATATATGTTTGTTTGCCCGTATGGTGACAGGATAAGAATAAAATGTCACCCGCTTATCCTTTGCTAATCCCTAAAACCTCTCTAAGGCATCATCAAAAGAATGGGTAGCAGCACTCTTCTAGGAAACGTATAATACCAACTTCGTATGTCCATTTTCTGCATATTCTAACGATTATTATAATAATAGACATTCATAAAAAAACAAAGCTGGGTTCGATATGACCTTGAAAATTTAATTCACGGTCAAATATAAGATCACCCTATGATTCGTGATGAACAGTCTTTCTTGACCTATTGTTTCCTATTTCGATTAAATCATCCCACGCCGATATGTTTAGGAATTGCCATACTTTTCCTTCACCTTCTATTTGACATTCAGGGGTCACCAAATACATTGATTGTTCATAAATATTCTCGCTCTTTCGATAACCAGTGTCAAAACAGGAATTCTCATTTCCAAAACAAAGTTGCCCCTGAAAGAACACCTAAAATGAAGTTCAAGATCAAACCTAAGATCACCGTAAAATTAGCAATTAAAGATCTCCCATGCACGTAAAGTGCATGTGTCCGGGCGCGTTTTTGTGTGTGTGTGCGCCTGTGCGTTTGCGTGTGTGTGCGTGTATAAAAGAGATATTCATGGACAGATAATAGTACAGAAAGTAAGAAAATCTTTGACCATATCCAACATTGAGATATCAGTGTTGGATATGGCAAAGAAATACTGTGCTTACTTTACTGACGATTACAAACTTCACAGACTCCTGTCGTGCGGTCTATCTCTCCTACAAGGTGACATACTTCCTCGTTCACTAGCCCGCAATATTCTTCGAGAGAGAGTATATTCAGCTTGTATGGACTACTTCTGCCGTGGTCTTCAATGTCCTGCGAAAAAATCTGGCGCTTTGAGAGAGGATATCATTTCGTTGATTAAATTTTGGCAATTGATGCATTCAGATAAAAAGTATCTAAAGAGTAGCGATATTGGAGGTGAGTTTTTTTCTATTGTCCATTCCACATCCTATCCATGTGGTGACGTAATAAAAATACAATTCATCACTCCCTATCATACCCGTGAATGTTGTAAAAGACGACTAAGAGATATAATACGAATATAACAACTATGCAATAGAAAGAAAATTCGAACTAAAACCCTATACCAACCTGCCTGACCAGCATGGTATAGTAAAGTCAATTTCTCTCCTATTGTGGAGGAGGCTCGAGTTCTGCAGTACCCACTAGTAGCAATTTGTTATTGAACTTCGTTCGGTGAGCTAGAGAGCCGGCAGGTTTCTGAGGCTGTTTGCGTGTGATGGAGTTACCAAACTCCTTTAGTATCACCGAACCTCATTGCATGCATTCACACTTTCTTCGCAGTAGGCAGCGGCCTTGCAAGAATCCATGAGGTCCATCCAAAGGTCATTAGCGGCAGTATTACTTACCATCAGATATGTTGTTTGCTCGTTTGCGAACAGTAATAAAATTTTAATATTATTATAGGTGAATACGAATTAATGGGTCCTAGCAGTCAACAGAGTATTTATACATCAAACTCACTAACTGACAATAGATCGTCTGTAAACAGTAGTGATATTGGCAATCGACAGACAACGGGATGGATTAATACTGTAAATATATATATTTTTTATTTAACAAAATAACACTTAATGATTTCTGATGTTTACGAGTTTTATACTAAAAAAAAAAAAATATGCATATAACATCTATGTAAGGAAGGAAAAATTCGAAATAAAATCCTATATCAATCATCTGACTGGCATGCTAGGTCAATTTTCTTCCCGTTGCCTAGGAGGCTTGAGCTTGATAAGTCCCACTATAGGGATAGTGGGACGTAATATGAGCTGAGATCATGATGATAAAATTTTTTTTTCAACTGGATGGCATGTTGGATATTCATTATTATCCGCATGCTGACTGAGAAGAATACCATGATCACTATCTTTTCCGTTCCCGTGGGTGATCGTAAAAGGCGACTAAAGGATTCGACGAGATAACATCACAGCAAGAGAAGGATAACTCGAAATACCAACACGTCTAACCAGTGTAAGTCGATTTCCCTCCTATTGTGGAAGCGGCTCGTATCCAGCTGAGCCATACATGAACTGAAATGATGATATTATATTCATTATCATTTCAGCTTATATCCGTCCCACTATTGGGCTTGAGCCTCCTCCACATAACGAAGCAAATTGACCTACTATATATACCACGCTGGTCAGAAGTGTTGGTATAGGGTTTTGTTTCAAGTTTTCCTTCTCTTGCGTAGATGTTATATGCATATTTAATCCCGTATTCGTCTTTTACGACACCCACAGTTAAGAGGGAAGGTGGTGAGTTGTATTCTTACTCCGTCATCATATATTCATTATCATTGTAAAAGAAGCTTCGCAGTTGTTAAGTAATTTATATTTAATATGATGTACCAATCTCCGTGTGATGATAGAGTAAGAATACAATTCATCATACCCTATCTTACCCGTGGGTGTTATAAAAAAATGAATAAAGATATTGATATGCTGATTACATCCTCCCTATCTTGCCCGTGGATGTAGTAAAAGACGACTAAGGCATATAATACGCATATAACATCTATGCAAGTGAAGGAATACTCGAAACAAAACCCTATATCAATCTGTCTGATCAGCATGGTATTAAGGTCTTTATAGTAAGGTCAATTTCCCTCCTATCGTGGAGGAGGCTAATTGAGGCCCAATAGGGACGTATATGAGCTGAAATGATGATGATGATGATTACATCCACTGCAAGAGAAGAAAAATCTAAAAAAAGCCTTATGCCAAACCGTTTAACCATCTTGGTATAGTAGATCAATTTCCCATCTCGAGCACAGCAGGACCTTTATGAGCTAAGACGATGATGGTATTCTTTATATCTTTATATATAAATTTCTTGCTTACATGTATATGTCACTGAACTCCTCCTAAACGACTGGACCGATGTTGATGAAATTTTTTTGTGTGTGTTCAGGTGGATTCGACAATGTTATAGATGAACAATTGGACCCGTTAGGTGAAGCTGCAATAGATTTCTAAGAGAATTCTTTGTATTTTTAGTTAAATTTGAACAGAACATCGTCTTCTGGGTCAACTAGTATATTATACTAAATTATTAAACTATCTCTTCGACAGAATTTTTTTTTTTTTTTGTATAAATAGAAGATTTTCATCAGGTACCAATGTCTACGACAACGCTAAGCAGCGGTGCGGGTAGCATAGCTGGGAAGAGATCTAATAGGAGCGTTAAACCGCCACTTAAGCCACAGGACACCTTTGTCAAAGACTATGTCAAGAAAAGAAACCTTATACTGGAATTATTGGTAAGTGAGCATATATGTATATAATTTCTAACTTATATAGGTAGCGGACACCATTTACCACCAGGCCACCTCTTGCGCCTGGCGCTATGGGAAATAAAAAAAATTGTTACGTATGAAGTATTTGTAATTTTTAAAAGACTATATTATACATAATTCTCCTCCTTCTCATAATCATTATCCGTGTGGTGACGGAGTAAGAATACAATTCACCACTCCCTATCTTGCCCGTAGATGTCGTAAGAGACGACTAAGGGTTATAATATGCACATAACATCTGTGCAAGAGAAGGAAAACTCGAACCAAAACCCTATTCCAACACGTTTGACCAGCGTGGAGTAGTAGCTCAATTGCCCTCCCATTGTGGAGGAGGCCTGTGCCCAACAATAGGATAGGCTGGGATGATGATACATACATAAATTCACGCCTCTTTCCCATAGGGGTAGGCAGAGACTACTTGCCTCCACTTACTACGATCTTGACATAACACTTTTGTCTCCTCCACATTCATTAACCTCCTCATGCATGTATTTCG
The DNA here is from genome assembly GCA_032191425.1 of Lymantria dispar. NCBI lineage: Eukaryota > Metazoa > Arthropoda > Insecta > Lepidoptera > Erebidae > Lymantria > Lymantria dispar. The sequence continues at coordinate 6,994,942 of CM063460.1, read as the reverse complement.
GCTTAAGGTACTTCTAACCTGACCTTTCTTAAGAATGTCTGCGATTTTATCTTGGTCCTTGCCGTGGTCCGCCTTCGTCTTCCCCTTCCAACACTTCCGTTCACATTCGCCCTATAAATTCCCCTTGTCAATCTCCTTTCATTCATTCTCTCTATATGACCAAACCAACTTAGCAAATGTTGTAAATCCAATACAAATGTTTATTTTTTAATGTAATACGAGTATGAAGTCTTTTTTAAATATATTTTTTGTTTCACAGGCAGTGGAAATAGAGTTTCTAGTCACTTGGCATAATCCTCACGGGCGGATCGAACAAGCGGTGCCGGGTGAGGACAATATAGCAACTTGGCGATCTAAACCCAACACTGATCGTCATTGGAGGGACTATGCCAAATTTGCATGGGAAATAAGTCCAACGCTTGCTGTATTTCTGCCAGAAAGGTAACCATAATTGATTGGTTTTTAACGCTGTAATGGAAATGCAGTGTGGTGTTTAGACTATCTTCTTAGCTCATAAGCATCCCACTATGGGGCTTGAGCTTCTTTTTAAAAGCTTTTATTTAACTTGCCCTGTTAGTATGGGACAAATATTGCGGCGCTGGTGGCGGAAGCGTTGGCAGAAATATACCGGTTTCACAGCACAGAGAGTTCAGGAAGTGGCCCGAAGGGAAGTCATCCGGCGGTGGAGAGAGGATCTAGAGTCCCCCGTAGCAGGATGGGGGACTGTGGAGGCGGTTGCGCCGCATCTCCACCGCTGGCTCAAGAGAAGGCACGGCAGCCTTACATTTAGGATGGTGCAGGTGCTTACCGGACATGGGGTCTTCGGTAAGTACCTGCACAAAATTGGAAGAGAAGAGGCCCCAGGATGCCATGAGTGTGGCGCGCTAATCGACGATGCGCGCCACACACTAGAAGTAAGCCCCGCCTGGGGGCCTCAGCGCCACGTCCTGTCAACGGACATGGGAACAGCGGACCTGTCGTTGTCGACCATCATCTCCAAGATGCTCGGCAGCGACAGCTGTTGGTCGTCGATGGCCTCCTTCTGTGAGGCTGTCATGACAAGGAAGGAGGCCGCGGAGCGGGCACGCGAGGCACTTGCGTCCGCAGACTCGCTCCGCCGGCGGCGACCAGGGAGGAGGAGACGCCGTTATGCGCTCCTCCATCCACCGCCCTGAATGATGACAGGACGTGGCCAGACAGCCAAGCGTTGGTGTGACGGGGATAGAATGTCATCAGACGATCTCTCCGGCACCTTGTAAAAGCGCGGAAGGGGCCGCTGTGGTTTTAGTGGGTATTTCGGTCACTTCCGTGGCCGACGAGTCCCACACACACTCCCCCGTCTGTTTTCAACCGACGGGGGATAGTGCGTAAATGCATTTCCACAGCGTGAAAAAAAAAATGGGACAAATCTTGCGAGTTAAATTAGAACCACTTCCTTAGATTAGGGTGAAATTTGGTTTACTTACGTAACTTCGGTGACAATGCAATAATATGGTACCATGAAGCTGGTCTCAAGATGGCGTCGGAAGGTGGCCATAGGAACTCCTAAATTAAACGTGATAAAACCATCGACTTTGGACTCGTTTGAATAGTCTTGACAAGCAGCATTTAAATAATGGCTTTTTTTTAAATAATATCTTTATATATAAATTTCTTGTGTACGTGTGTATGTCACTGAACTCCTCCTAAACGACCGGGCCGATGTTGGTGATTTTTAGAACTGCAGCAAACCGTATGTATTCGGTACTGAGTAACGGGTGCACCGTTTCGTACGAAGTAACGAAACGTTACTCACGAATCCATTTCGTTACTCGCATGTTTCGTATTATGGGTACCTACACTGTTTTAGTTCACAAAAGTAACGTTGATGCCTGTAATAAAACCGTTTGCTGATCGTATATATTATGCATTCGCGCGCTTATTCTGTTAGGTAATTTAAAGACGTACGTTAAAAAGAACGATGTTTGTTTGATAAGTAAGATATAACTTGGCAATTCATCGGGCATCGTTAATTTTTTTACTGTTTGTTGAATATATTGTGTTTGTAGACGAAGTTTAAGATTGGAAATAGCAAGCTCATTGTGAACATTTTTAAAATAATAAATCCATTGCAAATATTATAGATTCTGTTAATAGTTCATTAGTAGTTTTACACGTTACCTATTAAATGAAATTAAATTTACAATAACAAGTCTGATTCAATATACGGTAAGGTAAAAATTGCACCTTACGCAGTTTGATATACCTATTCTACAAATAACGAATGTTGCTACGCCACGACGTTATACTGTAAGCGTACGGAATACGACTCGATTCGGTGTCTTAAGATACGGGTATCAGAAGTAACGAGTAACGTAACGATACGAAAGTAACGAGTACTAATTCTTCTAGTAACGAATACATACGGGTACGCATTCTTTCGTTACTTTTACACCTTTAGTGATTTTTTTGTACGTTATCCTAGGGATTCGAGAATGGTTTAGTTTCACAATTGGACCTGGTAGGTGGCGCTGCTGTCGATTTCAAGGAGAATTTCTTTCATTTTATTTGAACAGAACAACGTCTGTTGGGTCAGCTAGTTTTATATAATTTCGTGTTAGGCAAGTGTTAAATTATTAATCATTTCAGCTGATATACCTCCCACTATTGGGCGCAAGCTACTTACTCGTTAGGAAGGAAATTGTCCTACTATACCTCGTTGGTCAGACGAATTATTACAGGTTTTATTTCAAGTTTACAGTCTCTTGTGTATATATAATACGCATATTATGTCCCATAATCGTCTTTTACGACACCCGCCAGTAAGATAGGAGTGGTGAATTGTATTCTTACTCCGTCACCACATGGAAAAAAATATTATTAATACCTTGTTTTGTATGGAACTAACAGAATCTTTTAACGCGTTTTCACCCCTTCTGAACGTCGAATTGATTTAAAACTATGCACACTTGACTAGAACCGCTGGCAAGGCTATAATTTAAACACTATCCCAATTTCTTAAAGGGGTTACTGATTGTTTTATATCCGTGGCTGTGATTTGGACATGACTCGCTAGATGTCGCTATCCCTATTTACTGAATCTCACTTTTTAATTCATTTATCTACAAAAAAGCGTTCTCAGTATTATAATCATCTATTTTAGATGATTAAAAAACTGAGAACTAACAACTAAGTCACACACAAAAAAAAATCATCTATTTTACGGGTTAAGAGCCCTTAGCGCACACCCAACAGTCCGAGTAAAGTTGTCACAGCCATTTGAGGCTAACAACTAAGTCACACACAAAAACAAAAAAACATCTATTTTATTTATAATTTGTTTGTATATACATATTTAAGAAAATTTGTCATTAAAATATGCCCTATTAAAAAAGTTACGAGGTTATGAAGTTGGGTGACGCATATTTTGTTTCTCTCGAAAGACCGTGTTTCTTTAAGGCAGATTAATATGAAGTTTGCAAGATGAAGTCATCTTATTTGTATTGTTCTCTTTGTCTAATTAGTAAAATTCATTTTACTACTTAAAGATTTTACTACTTAAATATGAAAATATGTTATTTCACAAATCGATAGATACCTTTTAGTATATCCACCGTTCTTGTAGGCCGCAGTCCATGGGAGTGTATAGAATGGCTTTAGAATGTTTTAAATTAGAACTAATTTTCAGATTGAAAAATGACGCGATAGTAAACGAAATACGACGAAAAGTCCAAGCACAGCCAACAGCGGTGTGTCATGTACCGCAAGCGCTGAGATACCTCGTTACCATCGACACACTTCTCAATGATGCTCATGAGGTAAGTTTTATTTTTAAACAACACTAAGTAATAAATGTCTGTTTCTTTTTTATTATTACTTTATTGAAAGAAAGAAATTTTATTTTGAAAACCTCACACAATATAGACACCAACGAAAGAAATAAGAACTACTAACTAAAAACAAGGAGTTGAATATGTGAGGCCAAAATATGGTGTCCATCTCAGCTTATGGTACAGTAAATATGATACTACACCGCTGATATTCTGATGGGCCCGTACAATCAAGTCGCGGAAGCAACAATATATCCAAAACAAATGTATTTAGAAAAAGTTAAACAGTAATATTGGTAGACAAGCAAACGGTCCAACTGAGGATAATTGACAACAGCCGTTTGTACATCCGCATAAACAGAGGCATATAGGTTTTTCATCGTCCCGTACCCAAAAGGTAAAAATGGGACCCTATTACTAAGACTTCGCTGTCTGTCCGTCCGTCACCAGGTTGTATCTCAAGAACCGCGATAGCAAGACAGTTGAAATTTTTACAAATTATGCATTTCTGGTGCCGCTATGACAACAAATACTAAATAAAATAATTATTTAAGGGTTGGGCTCCCATACAACAAAAGCGATTTTTTGCTCATTATAAATCATGATACCCTTCGAGCGCGATTCCGACTCGCACTTAGCCGGTTTTTATTTTATTGTGTGGCTATAGTTATTAGCCGGAGATGGCTGTGACAAGTTTCCTCAGACTGATGGGTGAGCGCTGAGGGCTCTCAACCCAAAGAGGCACACCGAAACCATAGGCTGCGTATGGAGGAGTTTGTCCTTCACTTAGACGCATAATGTGTATTTACTTTACTTTCAAACAGGTCACAAACCTTGCATTTGAAACATCTATGTTTGATGGTAACACTGTGGTACTCTGTTGATGGAGTGCAAAAAGAGCTTAAGCGACGACTGTGTAGCGTTACGTGCATGTAAACCAACAGTCAGATTTTGAAATTCTCTGCAGTTTTCGGATATCGTAGAAGAGTGAGACAAACGGGCGTCGGGCTTTGATAATTTTATGTAAAGTAATTAAATAATAAGCATAATTCTATGTTATTTAAAAGTGATTAATGAATAATTAAAATGTTTCCCTGTATTACAAAACATTGATTTCCATGGTATGTCTTTACGAAGAAATCTGCAGAAGAACGGGTGTCAGATAACTGACATAGCTCGCAAAACTAGCACGTTGAAATGGCAATGGGTAGGACACATCGCTCGTCGAAACGACAACCGTTGGGGAAGAAAGGTTCTTGAGCGGTGACCACGAATCGGACGACGCAGCGTAGGACGACCCTCCACTAAGTGGACTGACGACATTCTCATAGTCGCAGGGAACCGTTGGATGCAAGTGGCACAGGACCGTTTGGGGAGGCATTCTCACGAGGAGGCCTATGTCTAGCAGTGGACGTCTGTAGGCTGATGGATGTCTTTACGAACGTCCTGTGTATTTTTCTCTTTTATTTTTAACTAGCAACCCGCTCTCGCTTCGCTTCGGTTTTCGTCGTTATACCCGCGTAGTTCCCGGTCCCGTGGAAATACCGGGATAAAATATAGCCTAGTTTACGCCTTGATGTTATAGCTTTCCATTAGTGAAAGAATTTTTGAAATCGGACCAGCCGTTTTGAAGATTACCCGGAACAAATAGACAGACAGACAGACAAAAATTTTTTAATCTGTATTTTAGGCATAGGTGTCGTGCAAATAACCGTGTGAGCATGAAAAAAATCTATTATTTTGACATTACAAACAGACACTCCAATTTTATTTATTGGTATTTTTAATTTATAGCTGGTACATATGATAACGTGGGCACGTGTGAGTCCGGTAGAAGCGCTCTCGTACTTCAGCCGGCAGTATCCACCTCACCCGCTATCAGCGCAGGCAGCAGTCAGCACGCTGACTTCCTATCCATCGTCCGCTCTGCTGCTATATATACCACAACTTGTACAGGCGCTGAGGCACGATACGGTTAGTAACTTTTTTGTAATATACACGTAACTTTGTCGGAAATTTTCATATCCTACTAATATTATAAACGCGAAAGTTTGTGAATATGTTTGTTGCTCTTTCACGCAAAAACTACTGAATGGATTTTGACGAAACTTCACAATAATGTAGCTTACATATCAGAATAACACATAAGCTATAATTTATCCCGATATTCCCACGAGAAGGGGAACTATGCGGGTAAAACCGCAAGGCGCTGCTAGTACCATACATTTTTAAATTCTTTCTTTTCTTTCTTTCAAAGTAAGAATACAGTTCACTACCTCATTTCTTGCCGTGGGTGTCGTGAAAGTCGATTAAGGGATTTAATATGTACTTATATTATACTAGCAACCCGCCCTCGCTTCGGTTTTAGTCGTTTTACCCGCGTAGTTCCCGTTCCCGTGGGAATACCGGAATAAAATATAGCCTAGTTTACGCCCTGATGTTATAGCTTTCCATTGGTGAAAAAATTTTTGAAATCGGTCCAGCCGTTTTGAAGATTACCCGGAATAAACAGACAGACAGACAAAAAATTTTTAATCTGTATTTTAGGCATAGGTGTCGTGCAAATAACCGTGTGAGCATGAAAAAAAAGTCTATTATTTTGACATTACAAATAGACACTCCAATTTTATTTATTGGTATAGATATAGATGTGTAATGCTCGCGTAAACATCAGAAATCATTATTAAATTGTTTATAGATGGGCTATGTAGCAGAACTGATAAAATCCTTAGCGAAGAAGTCCCAAGTCGTAGCACACCAGCTTATATGGAACATGCATACTAATATGTACACTGATGAGGAAATGCATAATAAAGATCGTGAGTATTACATTAGATAATAGACTATTTTTTTATGTGTAACTTTTTCTCAAGCAAAGGTACAAGGCGGAATTAATGCATTAGGCATTTTCTATCAATCGACCTAGGGTGGAGCAGTAAAAATTCAAAGCAGGTGCAATTCAAACTAGTTAAAAATATCATTGAATTTTAAAGCTACAAAAAGGATGGCGAATTAATCATATGTATTGTGAGGTTGGTCGCTTTAAGAGAGAAATCAAACACGTGAATGCTGAATAAGAACTGAGCTGTTTATTGAAAAATAATATAATATATTGTATCAAGTACATATGTAACTACATAATATCCAGATGGATATATTATATTATAACTACTACACTTTTACAGTATATATTATTCAGTGTGGTGACGGAGTAAGACTATAATTCACCACTCCCTATCTTGCCCGTGGATGTCGTACAAGACGACTAAGGGATATAATATGCACATAACATCTGTGCAAGACAAGGTGAACTCGAAATGAAACCCTATACTAACATGTCTGACCAGCATGGTATAGTAGGTTAAATTCCCTTCCATTGGAGGAGGCCCGAGCCCAATAGTGCTACGTATATGGGCTGCGATGATGATGATGACATCTATACCAATAAATAAAATTGGAGTGTCTGTTTGTAATATCAAAATAATAGACTTTTTTCATGCTCACACGGTTATTTGCACGACACCTATGCCTAAAATAGTGATTAAAAAATGTTTGTCTGTCTGTCTGTTTGTTCCGGGTAATCTTCAAAACGGCTGGACCGATTTCAAAAATTCTTTCACCAATGGAAAGCTATAATATCAGGGCGTAAACTAGGCTATATTTTATCTCGGTATTCCCACGGGAACTGGAACTACGCGGGTAAAATGACTAAAACCGAAGCGAAGCGAGGGCGGGTTGCTAGTATATACTATAATTACATGCATATACACATTTTTTGTGTGGTGACGGAATAAGAATACAATTCACCACTCCTTATTTGGCCGTGGATGTCGTAAAAGACAACTAAGGGATATAATTTCCATATAATATCTATGCAAGAGAAAGAGAACTCGAAACAAAAGCCTATACCAACGATTGACCAGCGTGGTTGGTCAATTTCTCTCTAATAATGAAGGAGGCCCGAGCCCAACAGTGGGATATGTATGGGTTAAGACGATGATATTGTATGAATACTCGAATAAACATCAGAAATCATCTTATCTACCCTGATATTAGTTCTTCCGTGTGGTGATGGATATACACACTGGTGACGGAATAAGAATACAATTGACCACTCCCTATTTTGACCCTGGATGTCGTAAAAGACAACTAAGGGATATAATACGCATATAACATCTATGCTAGAGAAGAAAAACTCGTAATAAAACCCTATACCAACCTGTCTGACCAGCATGGTAAGATCAAATTCCCTCCTATCGTGAGGAGGTTCGATCTCAACAGTGAGACGTTTATGAGCTGAAATGATGAAGAAAATTAGTAGAAGTAAAAGAAAAGAATTAGTAGAAGTAAAAGAAGAAACATGTAATATTTTGTTCCTACTAGCTCTTATAACCGTTATGTTTTTTTTTCAGAAGCATTATTTGATATATTAGAAGCATTGACAAAGAATATTGTAGATACATTATCCGGGCCAGCAAAGGCGTTTTACGAAAGGGAGTTTGATTTTTTCGGTCAGATAACTAATATCTCTGGCATCATTCGACCCTATCCAAAGGGCACTGAGAGGAAGAGAGCTTGTTTAGAGGCGCTGAAAAATATTAAGGTAATAAAGAATTACATTACCTCAAGTAATGTTAAAAAAGTAAAAGTTTATGTTACTCGAGGGTATAAATAAATATTTATGTTATCCTAGGTAATAAACATTTATGTTATTCGATGTTATATTTGTTACCGGGACCGGTAATTAGACCACCACTGGCCGAGAGGTCGACCGCGTAAGGGCGACGCCCCGGGAATACTGTTTTGTTTATCGTGGCTTCGAATGGGACGGGACGCCAGTGGGCCTTCTTGAAATCAATTCTAATTTCGAATCCGATTCAATTCCAATCTCACCAAACTTATATTTGGTACTCTTGAACAAAATCGAGAATGAATTCTTCGCGTTCGCCGTTGGTATTTTCATCAAATGTGCCGTATTTTCTTACTTTAAATTAATAACGTTATCGAACTCTATCACCACAAAGACGCTTTCTTGAAATTGTGCATCATTAACGATTTTAAACTACGTCAAAATCACGTCGGGAGTAGCAAATATTTCACTTAATCGACGAGAGTCGAATTCATTTAGTTTAAAAAATATCCACCGAATTTGATGCCAATCGTGCGCTAGTGTCGCTTTCAAAAGTACCAAATTGCTCAAATTCGAGCTTCGTTTGGATTTAGGATTGGAATCGAGATTCAAGAGTAGGCACACAGGTCGGCCCCGAATGTCAAGGAATCCGTACCAGTAGTACTAGTAGAAGACGGTACAGGGTATTCCCAGACCATAGTCTGGGCATACCCTGTACCGTACGTACCGTCCTACCTACCTACCTACCATAAAAAAAAACGAAGAAGAAAGTACTTTCATCATTTTCAATGCAGCCCATATAAGCCCGAGTGTTAGGCTCATGCCTCGTTCACCATGGAAAATATATTGACGCACCATGTCACGCTGATAAGACGTTCGGCATAGTTTCATATCGAGCTTTCCTTCTCTTGCATCTGTTACCTGCAGATACTTTTATTCATCTTTTACGACACCCACGGCTTTGCTTTGTATTATTACGCCGTCACCACACGGAAATGAAAATAGATAATAATTTATAATGCTATGTTTTTGTATGGATTCCAGGTTCAGCCTGGATGTTATTTGCCGTCCAATCCAGATTCGATGGTCGTTGATATTGATTACAAAAGTGGTAAGTTTTTATCATCTAACAAATTCATCGGGCTATCGACGCCTACTATTATACATAGGCCTTCGTAATGCTTGATAATCGAGTTCGCGATCACAGTTCGAGTTATAAATTAGCGACAGAACTGGTTTTAAAAAACTACAATGGGAAAGTGAGACGGTGTTGATACAACATATTCTTATCTCGTCACGACAAGTATCATCATCGTAGCTCACATACTTCCCACTGTTGGGCTCGGACCTCCTCTACAGTGGGAGGGAATTTGACCTACTACACCATGCTGGTCAGATATGTTGGTATAGGGTTTCATTTAGAGTTTTTCCTCTCTTGCACATATTTTATGTGCATGTTATATCCCATAGTTGTCTTTTACGTAGGGATGTGAAAAAATAATCGATTTTTATAATAATCGATTATATTTATATTAAAATTAATCGATTATTTCACTGCCATATTTCGTAAAAATAAAAGGTCATCACGATACTACGTGCAGTGTTTGTACTATATTAGAAAATAAAGCTCACATTTCTTTAAAAAAGAAAAAAAAGGTCATCATAAATAATCCTGTTGGGAGAAAAATCGATTATTTTACAATCGATTATTTATTTTTAATTAATCGATTATTTTATAATCGTTTTTTTTAAAGAACAAAAAAACGATTATTTAATTATCGATTATTTTCCATCGAAGTCACAGATAGGGATAGGGAGTGGTGAATTGTATTCTTACTCCTTCACCACATGGATAAATTCCAGGTACATCAGATGAAGTTGGCCCAGGTTGACTAACAGTATTTTACGACACCCACGAGCAATGTAACGCCGCAGCCCACACACGTCCCACTGCTGGACTCAGGCGTCCTCCATTGTGGGAGGGAATTTGACCTATTATACCACGCTGGTCAAACGTGTTAGTATAAGGTTTTATTTGGAGTTTTTTTTTTCTCTTAGATAAATGTTATATGCATATTTTATTAGTCGTGTTTTACGACAACCACGGGCAAGAAAGAGGGTGGTGAATTGTATTCCTACTCCGTCACAACATGGAAAAATTAAAGGATTGGTAGCATTCCTAACATATAGCAAATTCTTAGTAGCAAAGTGATAATATTCAAATGCCAATTTTCTTCGTGGATATGACACTACCCCCGAACGAACCGAAGCGAATACTAACTATAATATTATTGTAATTTCCAGGTACCCCTATGCAGAGTGCAGCCAAAGCGCCATACCTGGCCCGGTTCAGGGTCCGTAAGTACGGGATAGATGAAATGGAGAACATCGCTATGGCCATCGCGGCTGGTGAAGAACCACCAACGGTAAATTTATTATGTAATTCACTCAAATATATTAACAGAACAAATATTTACTCGGATATATCCAAAACAAATATTTACTCGGATATATTAACTGTGAGCGGGTTCCAAGACAATTAAAATCATTTCCCGGGACAACCTAAGGATGAAACTATGGTGTCATCTATGGAAACAAATGTGGATCCTGGCTTCAATTAAATCGTTTTCTGGAACTGCCTGAGGATGAAACTATGGTGTCATCTATGGAGACGATTGTTAATCCTGACTTGCAGGAGTTACAATGGTGCGAATGTTTGATGCGATTAATCCCAAAAATTGGTTGTGTAGAGTCTGTTTAAGGACGATAATCTTTCGTGATAATGATTCGTGAAAGCATTAATAAAAAAAATTGCATACTTTTATAACTTGTATTGCAATTATTCTTACTGAATTATCGTTATTTTGTATAATATGACCCCCAAAGGCGTGCTGTTCGAATCGTTGGGGATCCCAATCTTACGGACGGATTGGAGTCGCTAAAGCGGCGGAGAGACTTTAAGTCACTCTGTGTACTCTACCGACTCTTTCACGGGGGGTGCTCCGAAGAACTGTTTGACTTGGTACCACCGTCACCAGTCTACCAACGTACCACTCGACATCGTAGCAGGGTTCATCCATTTCACCTGGCAACGTTATGGTCTTTCACTTACCATCAGATGTGCTGCTTGCTCGTTTACCACAATAAAAAAAAATATATCTATACCAATAAATAAAATTGTAGTGTCTGTTTGTAATGTCAAAATAATTCTTTTTCATGCTCACATGGTTATTTGCACGACACCTATGCTTAAAATAGCGATTAAAAAATGTTTGTCTGTCTGTCTGTTTGTTCCGGGTAATCTTCAAAACGGCTGGACCGATTTCAAAAATTCTTTCACCAATGGAAAGCTATAATATCAGGGCGTAAACTAGGCTATATTTTGTACCGGTATTCCCACGGGAACGGGAAGCGAAGCCGGGTTGCTAGTATATATATATAAAGGAGATAATTGAAAATTAAATTTGTTTCATTAAATTAACTTTTATTTACACTCGTTAATTCAAATATTTTTTTGAAGAGAGATAGATACGTCACAGGCCGAACGCTTCTGCCGATCATGTCTCTATCGCTTGTGTCGCGCTCTCGCTTGCACGCTCAGCTCAGGCGGAACGTGACAATGAGTCATGCTTTTTCGTGCGCGCAGCCGACGTACTTTTACGGATGCCAGAGTCATCTGTAATAACGTTGACTTGTTTGGACGTCAGATATCTGAGTCCGCCCGTGACCTTGAATGCTGTAAAGTGTTCGAAACGTCGGGCAAACATAAATACAAACTCGATAAAATCCCTAAAAGTAGTTTTATTTATAAAATACTCTATGGCTAACGTAATGCGGTTGTGTGTTTTTGGATAGATTCTCGTTAGGACAAGTAGGTAATGTGCGAAGTGTGAATATGGTGTTTTTGTGAAATTTTTATACATTAAATATTATTTTTGAAATGTTATTTCGCACTAAGAGTATTCGACATAGGAGGAATTTATAGACACACAATTCATCATCATAGCTCATATACGTTCTACTTTGGATTCGAGACTTCGCCACAATGGGAGGGAAATTGACCCACTATACCACGCTAGTCAGGCGTGTTAGTCTAGAGTTTTTTTTAGGGAGGTTTTCTTCTCTAGTGTTGCATCCCTTAGTCGTTGGCTACAATCCTCGCGGGTAAGTCAGGGAGTGGTGAATGTTATTTTTACTCCGTCACCACGCGGAAATATAGCGTTCACCCAAAGTTATTGGAATAAGAGTAAGATGTGGTATTATGAACAAATAAAATTGTCTTTAATAGGAAGAAGGCAAAGATCGTTACACCGGTATCGCGGCTGAGACGTGGCAGGCGGCCATATTCAAAGTGGGTGATGACGTCCGACAGGATATGCTCGCGCTTCAAGTTATATCATTATTCAAGAACATATTCCAACAAGTCGGTCTGGACTTGTATTTGTTTCCATATAAAGTGGTCGCTACAGCTCCTGGTGTGAGTATCATTTTTGATTTATTTCTTTTTTTTTTAATTCCGGCATAGTGTACACTTCTTGAGGTGTAAGCTTAGCTTTGCATTTTTGTACTTACAAAAGTAGGTAAAACTGGACATTTAATTCTTCTCTTCTACTATTATATATATATAATATTATATATATACGAGAAATCCTTACTAATATTATAAATGTGAAAGTAAGTTTGTTTTTTGTTTGTTACGCTTTCACGCTTAAACCATCGGACCAATTTCAAAAATTCTTTCACCAATGGAAAGCTATAATATCAGTCTCTGATAATCTCGTAACATAGGCTATATTTTATCACGGTACTCCCACGGGAACGAGAACTACGCGGATTGTGGTTGAGGGGAGTGATGGCTGCTCTAGTGGTTAACTCGTGATCGGGTGCCGCTTGCGGGATCTGGTCCAGCCATGGTACTTTTTCGTTATATTTAATAACTGTATTGTATGATGGTTCGAAAGGCATCACACTGGAGCTATTAATAGACATGTTGTTGTATATTATCTTATTAAAAAAAAATAGTAAATGAATAAAAAAGAAGACAAGCCCACTGAGTTTCTTGCCGGATCTTCTCAGTGCGGTCGCGTTCCGATCCGGTAGTAGTGTAAGGTAAAATGTAAAAAAGTGACCATATGTAAGTTCCCCCGCGGGGTTTATGCATAATAAAGTATTTGAATTTGAATTTGATAAGGCGCCTGAAACCACAGTGAAGCGAGGGTGGGTTGCTAGTATTGTATTAAAAAGGAAATAACATCTTTGAAAATATATCAGTTTTTTTTTATTTTGGGGCTTCCTAATGTATCTGTCCGATTCAGTTACCAATCCGATCCGACAATGTCACTTATGCATGAAAAATGATACGACGAATTAATTGGATTAATTTGGATTAGAAATTCTATTCGTAATTTACAGAAACGTGTAATACCTGAGCAAAGCAAATTTTTAGGCAAACAAAATTAAAATCTGATTTAATTATCCCCAGTGTGGTGTGATAGAATGCGTGCCGAATGCGAAATCTCGCGATCAGCTCGGAAGACAAACAGACATAGGCATGTACGAGTATTTCATCAAGAAGTATGGTGACGAAACTAGCAGAGAATTTCAGGTATAGCATAATTAACTTGACTTTTTTATTTGTTTATGTGTGTGGATTAGGTATACAATTCGACACCTCTTCTCCTATCCAAGAGTATCGTAAAAGATGACTAAAAGATATGCATATAACATCTATTTAAGAAGAGTAAAACTCGAAATCAATCCCTCTGACCAGAGTGGTATAGTAGGTAAAATTTCCCTTTCATTATAGAGGAGGCTGAGCCCAGCAGTGGGACGTATGAGCCGAAATGGAAAACGATGATGATAACTTTGATTCACACAGTACTCTGTGATAATAAGTGCCTAAATGTATCCGAAAAGTCAGGACAGTAAAGATTTGTGAATTTCTTTTTTTTTTTGTTTAGGCTGCTAGACGATGCTTTGTGACTTCAATGGCTGCCTATAGCGTGATCGGTTTCCTGCTTCAGATAAAGGATAGGCACAACGGCAACATCATGTTGGACACCGATGGACATATTATACATATAGGTAATGTTCATGTTTTATTAATTACTAGTAACCCGCCTTCGCTTCGATTTCAATCTCCTTACCCGCATGGTTCCCGTGGGAATACCGGACTAAAATATAGCATAAGTTACTCCTTATATAGACAGCTACCTGATAGTAAAATACTATCAAAATCAACCCCACCGTTTTGAAGATTACCTCAAACAAACAGATAGACAATAATTTTTAAACTGTATTTTAGGCATAGGTGTCGTGCAAATAATCGCGTGAGTGTGAAAAAAGCCCAGTATTTTCACATTACAAATAAACACTTCAATTTTGTTTATTTGTATAGATAACATTTTATATATTGCTTTTCGCTATTTATAAGAACAGCAATATGGTTGTTTTTACGTATTTATTATGATTTGTCTATTTAAGAATTTGTTCTGCTTATAGTTGTCACAAAATAAAAGGCCCGTTTCGACAGTTCACACCCAATAAATTTCTATTTTTTACCGATCGAAATGTTTTGAAGGTAATTACATTTTTCATTGACGGGTACCGCCCACTGGGCTAAGTGCTGTGGCATAACGATTTTTTCATATTGTCCACAGACTATTAATAATCGGTTAAGGAAAAATAAATCGGTCAAGATATATTTTTTAAGGCGGACTCGTACTTGGCCGGTGTTATTAATTTTAATACTAGTATTTACACCAACTAATTACATAATTTCACCAGCTGTGTAGTGATTTTTACTAAAATTCGAGACGTCAATATTGACAATATGTAAATTTAATAATATATATATATATATATATATATATATATATATATATATATGGGTGACGATAGCTCAGCTGAAAATTTTGGCTCATCATCTTAAGAAAATGATTAACTGAAGATTCACTTTTTCTCGACATTTTTGTGATTGAGTGAATGTTATTGTAACAAAAATATTAAATGATGGAAAAATGACCATTCGTAACATTGTATCATTTCAAAATACCTACAATATCACAGTTTAAGTAAAATTTTCAAATCAGAACTTTAATCCAATGCACTTTACAATACATATTCAAATCGATTATATACTCATGCAAACTTGAATCGATTTATCGTGAGTATCGAGTACCGAGTCGTATGGTTCATCACTAATTACATCGGTAAGACCAAGTGTCAAAACAGGCCTCTTGTTTTGTGACAACTATAGTTATAGATTTTAAATAACGATTTCAAAGTTTTGGTCCTTCGAGCCGGTTGAACACTTATAGCCTTAAAGGCCATTTCAATTTGTTGATATATTAACAGTGATATATATTTAACAAGGTAATTGAGTTAATTACACTTTTCTAGATTTTGGCTTTATGTTCGAATCTTCACCCGGCGGTAACCTCGGCTTTGAGCCAGATATCAAACTGACGGATGAGATGGTAATGGTGATGGGTGGTAAGATGGAAGCGCCCCCCTTCAGGTGGTTCTGCGAGCTGTGTGTGCAAGCGTTCTTAGCTGTCAGGTATTTCTTTTTATTTTATAACTTTTCGACTTAGAAAGTAGACATTCACTTTTTAGCCAGCTACCCCATGACCAATACTTTGATGCATAGAATATATATATGGATTCTATGCAGGCTAGCTTTACTAAGATTATTTTTCTAACGTTATATATATATTTATACACTGCGTAATCTAATTGGCTGTTTTCCTGAAACGTATGTACTCAGTTAATCATTCTTAATATCCCCACATAACTAAAAACATATACATTTAAAAAAAGTCTGATATAAGTTTGGCTGATATGCAACGGTATTGTTCCCAACACGTCTACGACATAGCATTCGTATTAAATCGCAATAATAGGTAAAACAAAATAGTTTTAGGCCCAGTAACTCGGAGCTCGCTCGCACCTCGCCCGCTCGCGTAAATTATAACAAAATAATTTCACGACAACATGTTACAGTTATGCAAAACTGATATTTTAAGGAAACGCCCGGTATTGTAATTGGCAAGAATTTGTTTTTATTTTATTGAATAAATAGTATAGTATGGTTCTATATCATTACCTGAGTATATACGTTTCGGAAAAACAGCTAAATAGATGCCACGGTGTATACTATTATATCTTCTTATATTGATGGCGGTTCATGACAGGATTCAAAACAATAATTTCAGTAGAATCTCGTTTTTCACAGACTCCTTAGGATGCGGAGATCAAACCGAAACACAAAATGATAATACTATTTTAGCATTAGACCAAGTATCAAAATATTTTATAGTACCTTTTGACCCCCTATATTGACGTGACCCCATAGACGGTCATGACATCTAGGACAGAAGGCTCTTCGAGATATATTATTTTATAGTACACTTAGTGAGTCAAGTTTTGTTGTGTTCTTTATTCATCATCAAACCATCCAATATAAATTAAGAAAGCACCGTTTAATTTTGTGGCAGTCATATGTTTACGTAAGGGTTCTAGAGTAATTTAACAATCTCTACTTGACCTTACTAAGGGAGAGAGAACGTAATTTTATTCATCATCATCACAGCTCATACCCGTCCCACTGCTGGGCTCGAGCCTCCTCCACAAAGGGAGGATAACTGACCTTACTATATCATGTGACAGACAGGTTGGTATTATTCGAGGTTTAATTTCGAGTTTTCCTTCTCTTGCATAGATGTCCTATGCGTATTATATCCCTTAGTCGTCTTGTCATCCACGGGTAAAATTTTATTCATACTTAATATTTTTTAAACCGTACCAATAAGACCAATTAGATCAATTTTGTTGAATTTTCTGTGTGTCGATGTGAATTCAAGAATGGTGAAAAAAAGAGCTGTGATTGATTTCAAAGATTTTTATACGCAAATATGATAATCTTCCTGACGCAATTAATAGTCCTTAAAGCAATTAGTCTAGCCAATTTGAGATAGTATTTTGGAAGTAACAGTTATTATTCTTTATTGACAGTAAGAGATTTGATCTGATGATAAATATTTTTTTCTTATTTCCAGGCCGTATCAAGAAGCTATAATATCGATGGTATCTCTAATGCTGGACACCGGCCTGCCATGTTTCCGCGGACAAACAATACGTTTACTCCGCTCCCGATTCGCGCCGAATTCATCTGAAAAGGAAGCCGCAGCTTACATGTTGTCTGTCATAAGAAATTCCTTCTTGAACTTCAGAACACGAACTTACGATATGATTCAGTATTATCAAAACCAAATACCGTATTAGTTTGTTACTAGTATTTTCCACATTTTTTCCCTGTAGTAGGTATTTTAAGTTGATGATTTTTTCATGTCGCTTAAACATACTATTTTATATATGAGGCAATGGTTTTTACATAGATTCTCAAAGTGGGCGATAACGACCCCTTGATTGAGACTCAACGGGGCAGTCAATTGCCCTGAGAAATGCACCGTGTAATGGGGTTATTAAATTGATGATTTTTTTCAAGTCACTTAAAATACTATCTATTATATATGACAATGGTTTTCTTCATAGATTCTCAAAGTAGGCGATAATGACCCCTTGTTTGAGACTCTCAGGGGTCAGTAAATGGCTCTCAGAAATTAGTGGGCTTTCGTAACATCTTCATCATCACCCCGCTCTTATCCTAATTAATAGGGGTCGACTCAATTTGTACTCTTATTTCACAATACATATTACAAGTTTTGTCAATAGTTTTATGACCAGCCGCCAACCCTCATTAAGAATGTAATTTTTAACCTGACGCCATTAGATGGAATTGATTAAAATGTCTTTAGTCGTCTTTTACGACATTCTCAAACAATGTAAATGTTTCTAGTATTCATAACGACTACCACACAGCTCAGTGGGCTTTCGTAACATTCTTAGAAAAAAATTAAGAGTACCTACCCTTAGAAAAGTTAAGTTGAATGTAGGCGGAACTGTACTTTGTAGCGAAACATGAGGGAGACTGTGGACAGCAATATGCTGAATGATGATATTTATGAGCAGAAAAAAAAATGGAAAATTAAGTTGAGAAACTATGGTTTAGACTAAACTTCATACCACGACTAATGGATGTAGTGTTGTAATTCTTGGGCAAACTCTTTAATAGGTGTGGGACTGTGGGTATATACTATGTCGTAATAGTATTCGTATAAATAAATATTTTGCTTCGGTAAAATGGTAAAAAAGTAGGTGGTTAGTTTATAAAAAATATTGAGATTTTATTAAAATTGTCACTGTCATTATGTATACGTAAATATAATTATTTATTGTTAATATCTTTTTCTTGTAATATCTGTAGTACTGACAATATACAGGGCCGGATTATTCATAAGGCGGATTAGGCAATTAACTGCCTAGGGGCCCCGCATCGACTAGGTGCCCCGAGCAAATACCAAGCAAAAATTCAGTTCATTCCATCGAACAATTTTTTGTCTTGTCATGTCTCTTGCCTACTCCATCATGAGACCTGGATCATCATTTAACTACAACTATAACTTATTCATTAAGATAATTTCAATAAAAGTAAAATAAATGAGTCAGGTATGTGAGGCGATGCGGTAGCATCAAGTCAAGTTAATAAGGTATGTTGTTGCCATAAGCGATTTAAGTAACAGAATACTAAAGAAGTCAATCTCATCGACTGGACTTTTGTAATAGAAAATATATATTTTAAAAAGTAAGAAAAGTGTAAAGGACAGGGGCCCCAAGAATTGAATTGCCTAGGGGCCCCTGATAGGGTTAATCCGGCCCTGGCAATTGTATTATCAATTTATGTGTAGTATTGGCAATGGGTCCTATTATCACCTTTAAATACTGTGATATATAAAGAGTATAATTATTTTCATCAAATGTCATTGATTTTATAAGAACATGTTAGTATTTCATTTCAAAAGATACCTGCCTCAACTTATTTTTACAAAATTATTCCTATAAACAAATATGAAAAGTATAAACCAACTTTTAACATTTCAAATATAATAGAGATGGAACAAGTTGCCAGATAAAATTGAATTCTTATGAATGGATGCAATTGGAACTTGGTACAGATATTCTTGCAAGATATACGGCAATATTATTAATTGGCGTATAAATTGTACTATTTTTATTATTTGATTTGCGAAATGTATAGATTAATGCTCTTTCCAGATCATCGCTTATATAACTTTAATTTCTTGGTTGAACCCTTAACCAATAAACACGTGGAACGTCATGGGGGGTCACCATGTAGGCGTCACTTATCTAATACAGGGTGTATCAGGTTATGGGGCAACAACTCCAAAAGCGAGCTAGGCAATGGTGGTAGGAACCCATGAAACAAATTTGAACGAAAAATATCGATTCGTTAAAGAATTAGAGACATGTAAAATTTTCAATTTTGTCATCGCTTTTTCGTGTAAATCTGATTGAAATGTATAAAGTCAATGAAATACGCAACATATTCATATTATGTTAAATGTTCATTAGAAATTGAATAAATCAATGATTACATTCACATAAACAAGACAAACTTCGCTTTAAAACAGCTGATCGGCCTATGTCCGTTGACCGCTCGCCGTTGTACCTACGTGTCATTGAAACGTTTGCGCAATTCTAGGTATGAATGAATAAAATTATACTGTCTTAGCTTTACATGCCTACCATGTATTCTGTCTGTACATGCCTACATAATACGTAATATTTAAGGCATAGACTCTTAGATACATTTTTTTTAAATCACTATAACTTTTGTTATATTGTTTTTTTGTGTAATGTACATTCTATGACTGTTAAACTACAACATACTCGAACAGTTGCCCCATAACCTGATACAACCTGTATATGAAACCAGCATAAAATCGCTTGTTCCTTATCTCTTGTTTAATAATGTATTTTTATTGCTTTAGGAGCTTTAAAATGTGGTGAATCTCGTAGTAAACACCGAAGAAAAGTAATTTATGACCTGGTTCGCGGTCATATGGTGTCTTCCACGGCTCGAACAACTGTATGTCGGCTATATGGCTGTCCCTCATGGCCACAAGGGGAAAACTGAAAAATCAGGCCGGCGTTTAACGTGTTAAATATTTACGTCATCGCCACCTATAGTATGAGCCTGGATCAACTAAACATAAAATTTTCTCTAATTTCTTCAAACTTGGGAGGATTTTCCATATAAATCCACAATAGAAATCTTGTAATTTCCAGTTAACGCCATTCATACATATCCAGTTAACGACAGCACGTTTGATTGTTATATCTTATTTGAAACTAAAATTACATAAGGGAAGGTGGATATATTTTAACTTTACTGAACCATTCTGGGGTGAAGAGGTGTGACAAAAAATATAAACTTAGCAAATATGAAGTGTCAAACTGCTCACAAAAGTTGTCCTACCAATTTCGTAGTTTTCTGTACTATAATAGAAGTTTCACTTCGGTCCCATATCTAATATGTTTGTACGCTTATGACGTTACCATAGTAAAAATAACAATATATCACGCGATAAATCGTCAAAATATTCACATAATTATATACGTGAATAATACTTATTTATTCTATGTAAATGTACTTAGATAACTTTAGGCGAATTTAGTATAGTTATTGATGTTGTTTGGGTATGGATAAGGATGGAAATGGGAGTATATCCTTACTAATGTTATAAATGCAAAACTAAGTTTGTTTGTTTGTTACGCTTTCATGCTTAATCCAGCCGATTGAAAAATTCTTTCACCATTGGAAATCTATAACAGAACGAGTAACATAGGCTATATTTGATCTCGGTATTGCTATGGGGACGGGAACTACGCGGGTAAGGCGACTGAAACCGAAGCGAAGCGAGGGCGGGTTGCTAGTATTCTCATAAAACTTTAACGTTTTTTGTAACAGAAATATTATTTTCACTGGTTCAATAGTAGTTATATTTGATGATGAATGCAATTTCTTGTAGCCAAAATATTATTATTATATTGAAATTTTGCCACATACAAAGTTATCATCATCATAATCATCATCATCTCAGCCCACATACGTCCCACTGGGCTCGGGCCTCCTTCATAATGGAAGGGTAATTGACCTACTATACCACGCTGGTCAGACGTGTTGGTATAGGGTTTTATTTCGAGTTTTCCTTCTCTCGCATAGATGTTATATGCGTTTTATATCCCTTAGTCGTCTCGTACGATCACCCACGGGTAAGATAGGGGGTGGCGAATTGTATTCTTACTCCGTCACCACACGGAAAGTTATCACGTGAATGTAATTATTATAAAAGTCAAGTCGTGTCGGGTGCTAAACAGTATCGATTTATCAATTATGATTATCTTCTTCGTATTCTCGGCCCTACAAACTCATGTCTCTTACTGTCACAAATTTTCAAAATCTTATCAAAATTTATGAAAATCATTAAATTATAGTCTCAAAATCTCAAACTATTACTAATTTAAGAAATAGATAAAGTTAATCTGCTTCTATTTCTACATGTATACTTGTACTTTCAACAGAAATACCTTCAAAGTCCGAATTGATCTTCGAATACCGATGAACTTGTGTCTCTCACTTTTCCCTCAATCTTATACAGCATTGGCAAATTCGTGGCAACCGTACGCCACTGAAGCCATAATAAGAAGTTAAAGTTAATTTATCTTCTTCTTGTTTAACGGCAATAAGCTACAATAATATGAGCTATTGGTGCTAGTGTCGAGTTATTATATAGATTTTTCAAGTCTTTAATCTTCGTATTTTAGTCAGTCGTTACCATTGATTTGGTGCTGATAACCAAATCATGTTTTCTTTGGGAAGAATGTGAAAATTATCGCAATTCGCTATTATATCATATTCACTACATTTCACAGCAGATTATCTGTATTATATTGCATAAAATATCAGCAAAATTATTCATTAGTAGCAACCCGCCCTCGCTTCGCTTTCAGTAGCCTTACCCGCGTGGTTCCCAAACCCATGGGAATACCGGAATAAAATACAGCCTAGTTTACGCGCTGATAACATATCTTTCTATAGGTGAAAGAATTTTTTAAATCGGTCCAACCGACAGACAGACAAGAAAAATATAAAGTGATTTTTAGGTATATGTATAGTGCAAATAACCGTGTGAGCATGAAAAAGCCTATTGTTTTGACATTACAAACAGACACTCCAATTTTATTTATTGGTATAGATAACACTGTAAAATACTAAAATAATGGATAAAATTAAAAGAACTGCATAACATTTTGACATACCCGCCAAAAGCCAGTTGATTTATCATTCTATAGTAATGACAATAATTACATTCTTATCAATATAGAAAATTAATCGCGCGTCAATTTCTATTACGTGCGCTCTAGAAGTATGTACAACCGTTTTCATAATCCGTATCCAATGTATTGTAAATTGTACTTTCAATGTTAGATGTTTTTAATCTTAAGTAAATACATATTATATTGTTGATGGTATATATATGACATTCCTCTGAATTATTCATGTTGTTGGAATAAATATAGGTGTATCTGGTTAACTGGTCTGACGTTTTATTGCAGTATTCTGCATTCCATTACTATATTATTATTATTATATATACATTATATATATATATATATATATTCTGCATTCAGTACCGTCTTTATCTTCCTACACACGGTTCCCGTACCTGCATATTGATGGGTACTCCGAAAGTCGCTAAATTCACTTGAATTACATCTTCAAATTCTTGTGATGACCGAGTAAAAATATATTTATAAAAAACCAACCTGCTATATTATTCGTAGGTGTCGTAAAAACGAAGAAAGGGATATATTATGCATATAAAAACTGTGCAAAAGAAGGAAATCTCGAAATAAAACCCTATACCAACTCGCCTAACCAGCGTGGTGTAATAGGTTAATTTCCGTCCCATTGTGGAGGAGGCTCGAGCCCAGCAGTGGGGCGTATACGAGCTGTGATGATGATAATGATGACTGCTTCAATGTTATTTCTATTTAATGTAGATACTAAGAATTACGAACCTACAACCCCTGGGAAAGAAAGATTCTCGAGTCGCGACCACGTATCGGACGACACAGTGTAAGACGTCTCCACTAGGTGGACCGACGACCTGGTGAGTTGTTGGCCGTCATTGGATGCAGGCAGCACAGGAAAACATTTTGTGGCGAAACATGAGGAAGGCCTAGGTGCAGCAGTAGACGGTGATAGACTGAATAATTATCATATGAAGACTTAAAATTAATTCACCATCGAAATTACAATTTCATCATCATCATTACAGCTCATATACGTCCCACTACTGGGCTCGAGCCTCCTCCATATTGGGAGGGAAATTGACCTACTATACTACGCTGGTCAGGCAGTTTGATACAAGGTTTTATTTCGAGTTTTCCTTCTCTTGCATAGATGTTATATACATATTTTATCCCTTCATCGTCTTTTACGACACCCACGGGCAAAATAGGAGGTGGTGAATCGTATTCTTATTCCGACACTACACTGAACGATCCACACCATAACTTACCATAAAAAAGTGAGATGTTGGCTTTATTAAAAAATAATTTGTATCATAGTACAGTGTAAACTCTACGTAACGACACTCAAGGGACTGAATTTTTTGACGTTATAGAGAGTTGTCGTTAATTGGAGTGAAAAACAAAATTGATATTATTTTACTATTCTAATATTTATTTACTAATATAGTGCAAATTTTACAAACGTAAAACAAATATGATTAAGATAACGTTTTACAACCTAACAACAGCCCAGTGGCCGAAGTAAACATGTGCCAAGTCAATCACACAAAAAACAAAAAAATATTTTTTTATAATGTTTCGTAGGCCAGTTGAGATAAACACGTACTAGATAATAAATTACAAAACAACAGAGGAAAGAAGAAAAAACGTACACAGCTGCAGTTCTTACTAATTTTGGCAATTAAAAAAGTACTGCTCAATGCTAAATAGTGCTGTATTGTCGTCGTTATTTCCAGTGAACGTGATGCTAGAGTGTATCATTGTATGGATAATATGGCAAACCAACCAAAATCAAGTCATTTCGATGTTTTAAGGAGTTTGTCTTTACATCGAGTGTCGTTATAAAGAGTTTACACTGTAATTCTTTATTCAAAATTCATATCAAAACTTTCAATATAAGATAAATAGTATTCTATTTTCTTAATACATTTTTTCACTTTACTTATATCTAAATTTGGTAAATGTTCTTTTTGATGTTCAGGAAACTTTCTAGAAAAGTCAGTTTTATTTATTGAGTTTAGATTGTTGGGTTTCAATGCTTTTTGTGGACTTTTCGCTGTCAAAAGCATACTATGTATGTGTGCCAATGCCGCTTTACAATAATACTTGTTATTTTCTTCACTTGGTCCTCTAATAATATTCAGTGTATCATTCTTCATCACGATTAAACTTGCTTCGTCAGTTTGTATAAGTTCACTCTGAAATTGTATTATTATTTAAATTTTATCCTGTAGTCAGTCCCCGTCTGGTGATGGGATAATAATGTTTACGATCATCTCCACGCCCTTGGGTATTGATAAAATCACAAGGAATTTAATTTCATAATTTTATCAATTTTACCAATAAATAAAATTGGAGTATCTGTTTGTAATGTCAGAATAATAGACTTTTTTCATGCTCACACGGTTACTTGCACGACACCTATGTCTAAAATAGCAATTAAAAAATTTTTGTCTGTCTGTCTGTTTGTTTCGGGTAATCTTCAAAACGGCTGGACCGATTTCAAAAATTCTTTCACCAATGGAAAGTTATATCAGGGCGTAAACTAGGCTATATTTTATCCCGGTATTCCCACGGGAACGGAAACTACGCGGGTAAAACGACTATAATCTATAAGCGAAGCAAGGGCGGATTGCTAGTTTTAAATAAAACTACAAATTTTATCGCGTTTGTTTTTGATTTTTAATTATCCGACGTTTCGTACACTTTGCAGCGTTCATGGTCACGGGCGAACGATAAAATCCGTAATTTTATTTAAAATGTGTAATGCTCGCGTAAATATCAGAAATCATTTTATAATTTTACCTATTTTTGCAAAACTTCATACATGTGTCTTTAAATTGTTTTATTTTTTTCATTTTATCTCATCTCAGGCCCCATAAGTCCCACTGTTGGGTCGGGCCTCCTTCAGAATAGGAGAAAAATTGAACTAGTATGCCGCGCTGGTTCGAGTGAGTTCTAGCATTCATTCTCTTGCATAAATATTATATGCATATTATATTCCTTAGTTGTCTTTTACGACACCCACGGCTAAGATATGTGGTGGTTAATTGTATTCTTACTCCGTCACCAAACGGTACATATTTTGTATACTTGATTTTTAAATTTTTTATTTCTGTAAGTCCCTGTTCTGGCACAAAAATAACGGTCAGGTTATGCAAACGTCTCGTTTTGACGCAATATAAAATATGGTCATATTATGTATTGTATAAATGCAAGTAATATGTAACTTAGAATAATAACGTATAGAAGGATATTGTCGGTACTTAAGCGATCAAAAACATGAAGCCAAAAATACTACATGCGCGCAAGCGATTACACACGTATACACGCATACCATTATACAAATTATGAAATCAAATTTTGTTTTTATTAACATAAATCGTCGAAATACTTTTAAAAGTAATGTTAATACACTTTTTATATTTTTCAAATATGTTGTGACATCATTTGAATGCACAAACCGTCA
The DNA here is from genome assembly GCA_032191425.1 of Lymantria dispar. Taxonomy (NCBI): domain Eukaryota; kingdom Metazoa; phylum Arthropoda; class Insecta; order Lepidoptera; family Erebidae; genus Lymantria; species Lymantria dispar. Next base: position 6,968,793 of record CM063460.1, on the reverse strand, counting down.
TAAATACCTATTTATTTTCTAAGATTTGCGTCCGCACGTGCAGTACAGTGACCTTATACACTACGGAACGGCCCGGCGTAAGGTCCAATTTAAATGCTTCATTTTTTGTGCGCGGACTTAACTTCTATACGTTATTATTCTAAGGTATATAATATGTTTAACTGTACGTTTCCAGCGAACATTTCTCCCACGCACGGGCAAGCTCTGGAATGAACTACCTGCTGCTGTGTTTCCCCAGCGCTATGACATGTCCTTCTTTAAACGAGGTTTAAAGAAGAATATTTTCTTCACAGTAGGCAACGGCCTGGCTGTACCCCTGGTGTTGCAAAGGTCCATGTGCGGCAATATCACTTACCATCAGGTGTGCTGCTCGCTCGTTTACCACCATTAGCAATAGAAAAACTAATATAAATTTACCTGTAGACATTTCTGTACAGTAGACTCCACAGCTATAGATGGATCTTCAAAGTTTGTATTAGCATCTAAATTGGTACAAATATTAAGTAAATATATGACCGCTTCAATTGGTTCTATTTCTCCATTAAAATATCTCATAATAAATGCATACGATGCTAGAACATTAATTATATTGTTCTTTATTGCCGCTGAAGGTTGCACTTTCTGAAAATATATTTCTTTCATCATTTCTATTCTTAGAATAATAACGTACAGAAGGATAGTGTCGGTACTTAAGCGATCAAAAACGTGAAGCCAAAAATACTACATGCGTGCAAGCGATTACACACGTACACACGCACACCACTATATAATAGAGTTGCCTTGCGTACACTACGGAACGGTCCGGTGTAGGGCTCCAATGTAAATGCTTCATTTTTTGTGCGCACAGTTACCTTCTATGAGTTATTATTCTAAGCTTATATTATTGCTTTTTTTAAATCATGCGTGAAGGAATAAGTTGGGGTGCTCTACTTCCGACTGGTGCAGGTGTTGACGGGGCATGGATGCTTCGCCAAATACCTGCACAAGGTCGTTAGGAGGGAGAGTACACCGTCCTGCCACCACTGCGATTGCGATGAGGACATGGCGCAGCATACGCTCGAGGTCTGTGACGCTTGGGCAGAGCAGCGCCGTGAACTCGTCGCAATCATCGGTGCCGACATGACGCTGCCGACTATCGCCAGGGCGATAGGACGCGGTCGCAGCCTTCTGCGAGGCAGTAGTCTCGCGGAAGGAGGCGGGGGATCGTGCGCGCGAGGAGCGCAGCCTCGATGAGGCGATCCGCCGCCGGCGACTGGGGCGGCGTATGCGCGATTACCTGCACCTCATGCCGCCCTAGCCGAGGCTGCGGGTGACGTGACCGGGGAATTAGTCCGTCATCCACCGAGAGGCCGACCGCGTGAGGAGAGACCGACGACCTCCCCGAGGGTGGGACGTTGGTCGATGGGAGGGTACCCCAAATAGGGGGTATTCCGTCGGGCCAACCACTGATGTCAAGTAACTCTGCTCCGGTGGTCGGCCCAACGAAGTAGGCGACGTGCATCGTGGGTGGGTTGTGGGTGTGCGTGCTTACGCCCCTCTGTCGCCCCGGACGGAGTGGTGCGAGGAGCGCGGCGACCGCAACTTACCCCCCAAAAAAAAAAAGCATAGGTTGGTTGGTTAACATGGTTAACTTTCAATGGTTAACATTGGCATGCGTTAAATTTTCGCAAATTTAATGCTTTAACAATTATCGAAGTTAACATTTTAATTAACGATTAACGAAGTTAACTTTTGGGTGAACTGTGCCCACCTATGCTATTACATACATAGGCACTTATACCTGCATTATAATAGTAAAATACTTATACTTACGGTCAAAGAATCAAACTTTGGCACAGCTTTCAAATCAGGACAATTCTTTAGAGCTTTCTCATATTCATCATCTCCATTCATCTCTTGAACCATTTTTCTCTCTTTATGGTATAACCACCATGGTTCCCATTGTTGCAGTATAGACCCTACATCACCTAAAATTATATAAAAATGATTTTAGGTTAGGTATACACATATCAAATATTTTTTTGTATCTAAATTTAAAGATGTGGATAATATGTTTTAATAATTAATTACATACGTAATTACGTTTTGGATCAGATATGCGAATGAGGATAGAATAATAATTAGGTTACACCTAATTGGTTGAAAATATAAGCAGCAACCTATATTTTCAATAAATTTTTTTCTTCTAAATACATGGTTCACCTTTTTTATTCAAGCTATGATTACATCCCACCCAGACTGTTCAGGACAAAGTAAAGGCTAACTAAAGGGTAAAGTAAAGGCTCTTTCGATCCCTATAACATGCAGTTTTAACTTTCTATGCCAATTGGACGTCCTATCAGGTTTATTCTAGCAGGAGGTCCCATTGACAGCTGTTCCCTAATTCCATCTACATTTATATGATGAGGTACAATAATCTTATTTCATATTATGAATGTGAGAGTAAGTTTATCTGTTTGTTTGCTTGTTAGGCTTTCACATCCAAAACCACAATAACAATTTAAAAATTCTTTCACCAATGGCAATTCCCATAGAACATGAATAGAAGCTATAAATGAAACTGTGGAATTTGCTATTAAAATACAATAATATAAAGTAGTTGTATTGAAGATTTTTTGTACTATGAGTACAGATAAATTATTATTTGACAGTATTCCACTGTATGTATAATTTGTATGTAAGAAGCCGCTTATGATATCTTTTTCACTGTTCAAGTTTATAAAAAATTAGAAGAAAAAAATATACCTTGGTTCAGCAAAGCTTCAAATTCATTCTGTTCATCTTCAGTCAGAGCATTCCACACTTCATCGGCATTATCCAGATTTAAACCCTTCAAACGCTCTTCAAGGTCGTTTTCATTCCCATCATCAGAGTCAACTGAATCATCATATTCTATTAAATCATCAATATCTATACCATCATCACCTTGCATACGTTTTAGTATGTCTATCATTTTATTTCTTGATTCATCATCAGCATTATGTGACATAAGTTCATTGGTTACACATTCTTGGTAGAAAGTCTCGGAACATTCTGAATGTTTTTCCGACTTATAACAGTCCAGTGAACAGTAAAACACCTCACAACGAGGACAGCAATATTTGCTTTGATTTTTACTGCAACTAATAGAACAAAAAATATTTTAAATTATTTTTATGGATTTTATCATGTTTGTTTGACAATCCAACCAACCTACACAACCATACTGAGTATCTGCCCGTGACTATGAATCTTGCAAAGTGATCATAACATCAACCTGGTCAGAAGGTATTGGTATAGGGCTTGATTTTGAGCATACATATATCTCTTACGACATCCACAGGTTGCCAGGTGTTTAGATAAAGCCGAATATAGACTTTTGATGGCCAAAATGAATGGTGTCTGGCTTGTCCAACATTTGTTAGGATTTTTACATTGTTGTATTTAATTACAATTTAACACAATATACGGTAATAGATAAAAGTTTGATTTTACATATAATTTGGCTGTCGTATCTATTAAAACTGAGACGTAAAATCCTAAATAGCCTGGCCAAAGTGGCCGGTCTATCTGACAATTAGGTTTGTCGACCTGGCAAGCCTATGTACGGCTATGGAAAGGAGTGGTGAATTTTACCCCTATTCCGTCACCATACAGATACTAATTAAGGTAATAGGATATTTATAATATTATATCTATGCGATTTTTTGATGCACGAGATAACCAATAATACATAATGATTCTCTTAATTCATTATTGTTAGGGAACTTACATGCCACACATATTTTGATTGATTTTCGAACAATATTTTTCTGACATTGTGTCTTTCTTTATTTTAAGGCAGATAGTGAAATAACAGAAATAAAAGTGTAATAGCTTTAAGGTATTTATTATGTTTACAAAATGTTAATTCGTACAGAAAATTAGAAAAACAACGCGTGCGTTATTGTAACACAGTGACACAATAAATAACTGTCAATGTCATATACCACGCACGAGTGTGCGTCTATTAGTGAGCAGTGAGTCTACTCTTAAAATCAATTCTAATTTCGAATCCGATTCGATTCCAATCTCACCAAACTTATATTTGGTACTCTTGAACAAAATCAAAAATGAATGTTTCGCGTTCGTCGTTGTTATTTTCACCAAATGTGCCATGTTTTCTTACTTTAAATTAATAACGTTATCGAATTCGATCACCACAAAGACGCTTTCGTGAAATTGTGCAACATTAACGATTTTAAACTACGTCAAAATCACGTCAGGAGTAGCAAATATTTGACTTATTCGACGAGAGTCGAATTCATTTAGTTTAGAAACGTTCCACCTAATTTGATTCCAATCGGGCGCTAGTTTCGCTTTCAAGAGTACCAAATTTGCTCAAATTCGAGCTGCGAGTGGATTTAGGATTGGAATTGAGATTCAAGAGTAGGCACACTGGTCTTGACGAAGATTCCATAGATCATACTCTTTTTTCTTGTTCAAAGTTGCGTTTTCCTTTATGATTATCTTCCTCCTACTATTCCCCGCCCTAATAACTCATGTCCCTTACTGTCACTTATTTTCACCCCATTTCATAAAACCTAATCAAAATGTATGAAAATCAACAACATTAGATTACAGTCTCAAAACCTCGATCCATTACTCTTTTAGAAATAGGAACAGAGTCAATACCTGTAAAATAATACTTTAACACAAATACCGATGAATTTGTGTCTCTCACTTTTCCCTCAATCTTACTCGACATTGGCAAATTTGTGGCAACCCCACGCCCCTCAAGCCATAATAAGAAGTTGAAGTAGTTGAGAATCTGTTTCCATTTTGGTCTAAGCATAACTAAAATTTGATAAATGCTTGTGGCTAATTTATTTACTCTATTTTTATATTATATGCCATACCAACATAAAATAAATGGTGCCTTTTTTTGTGTTATAGTAAGTATGGCATAATTCACAAGTAGCACGTGAAAAATCATATGATATGGTTTTTCATACGTCACATCTGTTACCTGCCTTAAAAATCATATGATTCTCTGTTACCCACCTTGCCTACGTCGCACATCACAGCTAAATCGCACATCATCGTAGTCGACAAGAGTAAATGAGACAAGTAATAATATTTATTTAGTTGTGTTAGAAAGAGCAAAATGTAATTTACTGATTCGTCACTATACGGTCGCACTTGTAACATAATTTTAATTTAAACTTCGACCATGATTAAACAAGAATTTTATAATTGAACTTTAGTGCTTTAAAGTATTAACTGTTTTGAAAATATTTGTAGCATCTTTGTTTCATTCGTTTACAAACAAACAAAATCATTTGTTTGTTTATAAAATGAATGAAATGAAATTTTACTTGTCGTGTGACGTTCTTTAAGAGCGATACGTGTTTATTATAATTATGCTTTCAGTTTGTTTCCAAGTTATTTAGTGTAAATAAATATAGATTAGAGTTTTGTGTAAAGTGTATTCCAAATAGTTATTATATATATGATTCTCATCTATACGCGACTATTACACATTTGAAATATAACTATTTTTTTATCAACATTACCGTAATTTTATTTGATTTTTGACGATTCAAACACTGCAGTGTCCGTGGTCACGAGATGACTTTTTTTTTTTATGGGTGGGCTATGGTAAGAGCACGCGCGGTCCAGTTCGTCCGGGGCGATGAAAGTACGGCGCGCGGGCCCATAACTCACCCATACCCACGTCACCTCGTTGTTGGGCCGACCACCGGAGCAGATGTGACTTGTCATCAGTGGTCGGCCTGACGGAATACCCTTTCGGGTACCCTCACCTCTCGACGTCCTGGGACGTCGGTCGCCGTCGCGCGGTTAGCCTCTCTGCGGGTGACGGACAATTCCCCGGTCCGATCACCCGCGGCCTCGGCTAGGGCGGCATTAGGCGCAGATACTCGCGCCTGCGCCGCCCGTGTCGCCGGCGGCGTAACGTGTCGCCGAATAGGATCTCTACTCGCACACGATCCGCCGCCTCCTTCCGTGAGATAACGGCCTCACAGAAGGCGGCGACCGCGTTCCAGTTCCCGACTTTGACGAGCATCTCCCTGGCGATGGTCAGCAGCGCCAGGTCGGAACCGATAATTGCGACGAGTTCACGGTGATCCCCCTCCCATGCAGCACACTCCTCGAGCGTGTGCTGCGCCGTGTCCTCGTCGCAACTGCAGTGGTGGCAGGACGGTGTGTTCTCCCTCCTGACAATCTTGTGTAGGTACTTCCCGAAGCAACCGTGCCCCATCAGCACCTGCACCAGTCGGAAGGAAAGCACCCCGTGCGTCCGCTCCAACCACTCCATCAGCGTGGTCACGGGATGACTAAGGTATCTTTTATCTTACAAGTAATCGTCATTAGTTATTATTAAACATTAAATTTTATGGTAATTATTATATTACGTCAGTTTAATTTCATCATTATCATTACAGCTCATCTACGTCCCACTGTTGGGCTCAAGCCTCTTCCACAATAGGAGGGCAATTGACCTTACTATATCATGTTAGTCAGACAGGTTGGTATAGGGTTTTATTTCTGGTCCTCCGCCGCCTTCTCTTAATAGATGTTATATGCGTTATATATTCCTTAGTCGTCTTTTACGACATCCAAAGGGTGAATTATATTCTTACTCTATCACCACAATTTAATATAAAACTATAAAATCTAATAAGCTAGCACCTGATCAGCACGCAACCATACTAAGTTATATCCGACAAGGAATGATTTTTAAAATGTGTTATAATACTGTAACAGGTAAACATATTCTGTAACAACAAGGACTTGTTGGACGAAGTTACCTCTAGATACCTGTAGTCGTCCTGTGACGATGAACGCTGTAAAGTATTGGCAACATAGGGAAATCATTTTTATTGTATCATATACAAATGCAATTAAAAATAGTTTTATTTCAAATAAATATATGTATATTTCTTGTCTGACTTGATTAAACATTATACTAGGTTTTGCAAAAAGAAAAAATGAGCGCATCTATTTGGGATCATTATGAAAGAATCCCTGATAAAATTGTGTCAAAATGTATATTGTGTAAAAAGAGTTATTCGTATAACTTAACTTACATTATTAAAAAAAACATTTGAACCACAAATATTTAAGTGCGTACCAAAATTATTCCAATTCACAACAAAAACAAACTCGAATAGCTGTTACGCTTGAAAGCTTATGTTATCCCACAAGCGGGATCATCAAGCTCGGCTAAACCAATTGAAATTCCAACAAACACTCAAATTATCTCGCCAGAAAATATGCCGCAACGTAAACAATAACAGGCAATAACTTCATACGTGCCACGTAAAATAGACGACAAACGAAAAAATATATTGACAAAAAGCTACTCCAGATTATTACCCAGGACCATCAACCAGTTTCTAACCAATTTTTATAAAGTTAATAATGTATGTACGAGTAACTCTTGTGTATAAAGTTGTATATAAAATCAATGAACTCTCTCTCTAAATGCCTATAAATGTGTTTAAATTTTACTTAGTATAAAATATTTTCTTCATTCATAAAATTTTGCTTAGCACCTAAATCAAGTCTATGCTCTAATTACACTTTTTAGTTTTCTTTAAGGATGGCGAACGAATTCGTTATTTTAATAATTATTTCTGTCAGCTTCAAGATACAATATTGAATCACCTAATTAAAATAATCATACACAAAGTTAGTCGGTTATCGCTGATTTTAGTAAAATACTTAAAATAGTGGCCACTCTACAAAATTTTTTCACAGACTTTATGAGACAATATAGAAACTCACGTATGAATTCATGATTTCAATTAAATAAATAAAGATTTCGTGTAACTTGTTTTTTTTGTAATATTCTTTAACTACAATCCCATTGAAATTAATAATTGACACTCAAATTAGCATCACATTATAAAATTAAATCCAAAAAGCAAGTTGTATGTTCCCAACAAAAAGCTAATGATTTAATTCATATTGTAGCGCCATGAATCATAAATCATTCTGCATTTATAATAGCAAGCGTGTAGTAAATGTGACTTTGGAGCATTGCTAAAAAAATCATTGGAGGTGAAATTTCGCATGTGAAATCATTGTGAAAAAGAAAAATAATTTCATCAAATGAAAATGAAATAAAATTAGCAATCATTTCCATGTCTAGTTTATAACTGTTAGCCTCAGATGGCTTTCACAGCTTAGCCCGGACTATGGGTGAGCGCTGATGGCTCTCAACCTGGTAAGAAAGTTAAGCAAACATCGCCCGAGGGCTCCCCCTGTGTGGAACGGACCTAGGCTCGGGGCGTCGCTGATAGCAAAGAGGGCGTGGCCATTTTTGGGTTAATGACTTTTACGCGGTTTTCGACTACGACGTCGTGGCCGGTACCGCGGAGTTTTATTTGTAATCGCTGCGCGAGCGGTGTAAACCCTTTGTTGGACGATCGTAATGAAGTCATCCTCTTCATTAAGAAGATGACGGGAGATAAATCGTGCTGCCCAGTCGTTCTGGAAGAGGGTTCAATTTACTTGGATATTTCAAAACTTCGTTAATATATTTGTGGATGTTCGATGTGTGATATATTAATTATACAAAAATGGTAACAATACATAAATATAGTTATATTTTCTAGTTTTAATAGTAATTCTTCTATTCAGTCCATAAACTAACGTCTCACTGTTGTATCCCAGCTAGAAAGCAATAATTATATAACAATGTCACCACCACGCTGATTAACCTATTGACATAGGAATGTTTATAATTTTAAAATATCTGTGCCCATCATGTTCAAATAGCTCTCGTCAGAAATCTTTTTTTTTTTGCTTTTTGTCAGTTCAGGTAAGCAAAGAAGATGGCCAATACAGCCAAATATACAAACTTCTTTACAAATTAATTTTTTTATATATTATATTTCACGCCATGTCTTTATTTATAAATTGCCACTTCATTTAAAGTCATTAAATAAAAAAATGAATTCCACGGCGCCAAAACTAAACTGTTGGTAATATTTTAAGTGAATTTTAGTGGAAACCGAAGATGCCTATAAATCATGTTATATTGTATTCACTACTCTCCTCTGAACTTCCTCTACATCAGATAACAAAATATACCATCTAAATAATATATATAGTGTGAGTGTAAATTGCCCAGGCTCTATCTGTGAGCTAAGCTAAAAGTATTATGAATAGAAGTCGCGTGAATGTTTTGCACAACGACTTTACAGTTTCGGCCCTGGGGGTAGACTGCAGTACAATATGAGTCACTCTTCGGTGTTGGCGCGTCTAGTGGCGTCTTGCTGATAAGCTATACCTCTCATTAAAAATTACATATTTCACCAAATTTAATGTTCCATCATTTTCTTATTGACGTGATAACGTCTTATAAATCGATGAATGCCGGCTACATGCATGAAAAAGCATGACTCGTTGTCAAGTTTTGCTTGAGCCAAGGCTGGAAGCGAGAACGAGGAACAAGCGATAGAGGTACGATCGTTCCTAAGCGTTCGTTTTGTGACGCTCTACAGAGACAGACAACCAACAGTAAGTTGTAAATAAATTGTAAATAGCACATTGTAACTTCTAATTAATCTATATAGGTAACTTAATAATATTTGAATTAACCAATGTAAATAAATGTTATTTTAGTAAAAAATGTAATTTGCAATGCTCCTTCTTTGCATTATACAAAATAATGATAATTCAGTGATAATAATTCAATTCATAGAAGTATGCATTTTTCATCAATTTTTTTTCTTAGGATTAGGATGTTATCATACAAACTTATCGTCCATAAAAGTTTTTTCCAGACAACCCTTTTCACATATTGGCAAAGTTAATAAAAAATAGAGCATCATAAATCTGCAATCTATTAACCTGTGCCTTAATTATGACATATTCATTTTTCAGGTTCCCGCTAAAATGGCAATCTAATCTAAAATATTTTTCTTTTCCATAATTAATACCTATATTCCTCGAGCCCATTATGTTAAAAATCTGAATATAACAAAATCATTGTTTATAACAGTGGTTTTTCGCCGCGAATTTGGAGATGTCATGTTAAGCTCTTGTATTATATTCATTTTTTTAGTGTTTTATAGTGTTATATTGAATAATTTTGCTGATATTTTATGTAATATAATATAATTAAGGTGCTGAAGTGTGGTGAATGTGATATAAGAGTGGTTTATGTGTATTTTCATATTCAACCGGAATTCCCAGTGAAATCATCTAATTAGGTTTTCAGCGCCTAATTAATGATAACGACTTGACGTACTGACGGACAATGACTATAAATAAGTTATACAATATGAAGAAGTAAATAATATGTAAAGAAAAATTTGTATCAGACTTGGCTGTATGGGCTTTGATCCCTTTGCCCGTCCGTATGGACAAACAGAACCAAAAAAAAAAAAATGTTTATAACAGTACCTGGAATGACCTGGATTGATATTTCAGTTTCTTCACATTAAGCAGTTTTTTCCAAATATTTTCCTGTCAGTACTTTTAGTACCTACATTAAGTTATGTCCTTACCTTTAAAATTAAATTCTACAGAAAAAATAAGACTTCTATTTTTTTGGTGAAAAATGTCTGAACAAGAAATCGTAGATGACTTTTACGGTGTTTATTTATTATACTGCGTAAATCCCAAATACAAAGGTCGCACTTACATTGGTTATACCAGAGATCCAAACCGAAGAATAATGCAACATAATAGAGGAACTTGGGCTGGTGGAGCTTATAGAACAAATAATAAAGGACCTTGGTAAGAAAATTAATTATAATATATTTTACATTTTTATTTTATGAAACAAATTTTTGTCATTCACAAGAAAGATGGAATTCTTTGCTATGAATGTATCTACAATTAAAATTAATTGATCACAAAAAATTCTCACTAGCTAATCGAATTCCGTGTGGTGACGGAATAAGAATACAATTCACCACTATCTTGCCCGTGGATATTGCAAAAGATGACTGAGGGATATATGCATATAACATTTATGCAAGAGAAGTAAAACCCTATACCAACCTGTCTGATCAGCATGCTATAGTAAGGTCAATTTCCCTCCCATTGTGGAGGAGGCTCGAGCCCAGCAGTGGGACATATATAAGCCAAAATGGATAATGAGATACTCAATTAATTGGCATCAAAATTACACCAATAACATTGCAATGTTTTAGGAAAATGGTGATGATAATACATGGGTTTCCAAATAATATATCTGCACTTAGAGTAAGTCATGTTTTCTTTTTTTTTAACAATAAAAGAGCCTGATGCTTATATGTCTAACTTCATGGGAATTGATTACAGTGGACCCCTGGTAATCCGACAAACGTTTTGCACGACAGTGTTTAACTATTGAATTTGTTGGATTATAGAGTACTGCCTAAGACCCCTTATGGTCCAGATTTTTTACAAAAAAGTAGCTTGTAATCGGACAGGCACAATGAATAAACTAAACTATGAACCCACACTAGGCTGTACCGCTATACATATAGTCAAATTCAAACTAAACAATTAGAATCAAAACAAAAGTACAATAGTTGTGACGCATACAAGTTGTAACCTGTTCAATCATGCATTACTTACATTAGTAAAGATTGATAAAAAAAAAATATTCAATTATAATTAGACATGTCGGATTATAGGGGTGCCGGATTAGACAGGGGCCGGATTACCGCGGGTCTACTGTTATAGCTTTGTCATGTAAATTCTCTGCTTTTACAAATTACTTTCATCCACATTTTTATACACTTACCCAGGCACTCAAAATTATATATTAATCTTAGAATAATAACGTGTAGAAGGATAGTGTCAATACTTCGAACTTTCAAAATTTGAATCTAAACATACTAATGGCGCGCAGACGATTACTCACGTACACACGTACACCGCTATACAAATTATGAAATCATATTTTGTTTTTATTAACATAAGTCATCGAATTACCTTTAAAAGTAATGTTAATAATCTTTTTATATTTTTCAAATGTGTTGTGACACCATTTGAATGCACAAACCGTCATAATTACCTATTTATTTTTTAAGAGTTGCGTACGTTCATTTCATTTCATTTCATTTATTATCATAAAAACATTACATAGATATGTGGGAATCTCTGGCTCCTACGCTAGTTGTATACTGTGTTGCAGGAGCCAAATCGTTCCAAGTTCGTGCAGTACAATGACTTGTACATTACGGAACGGTTCCGGTGTAAGCTCCATTAGGCTCCAATTGAAATGCCTCACTTTTTGTGCGTGAACTTACCTTCTATACGTTATTATTCTAAGATATTAATATTATTTATAATTATTTATATGAGATCTTAACAAATTACGTAATATAAAATACTAGTGGTATTATTAGTACTTTCCGTGGTGATGGAATAAGAATACAATTCATCACTTGATCGTTGCTGTTGTAAAGCATGACTAAATAATATAATATGCATATAGCATCTATGCATGAGAAGGAAATCTTGAAACAAAACCTTATACCAACCTGTATAACCAGCATGCTATAAGGTCAATTTCTCTCCTATTGTGGAAGAGGTTTGAGCCCCTTTAATCCTCTATTTTATTTTGTCGCATTTTTCAGTTTGAATGGGCTTGGCAGAATCCTAATGCCACATTAAGATTGAAGCATTTAAATCTTAAAAAGATACCCAGAAAAGAAACTGAATTTAAGTTTAAATTAAGAGTATTGAGCGAGATGCTTCGTGTGGGCCCATGGTGTAGGCTACCACTGACTATAAGATGGCTAGAAGATGAGTACAAAGAAGATTTTCCTGTAAGAAATTATTTTTGTTTTTAATCAATTCTATTTTTACTTGTCTTAATAATTAAAGCTTATACTCATTTGACATGTCTCATCATTTCCATGTGACTTGAGTAAGAATACAATTCACCAACTCCTCTTTTGCCCGTGGGTGATGTAAAAGACGACTAATTGATGTAATATGCAGATGACATCAGTGCAAGAGTAGAAAAACTTGAAATGAAACCTTATGCCGACACGCCTGACCAGCATGGTATAGTAGATCAATTTCCTTCCCATAAACGAGGAGATTCTAGCCCAACAGTGGGACATATATGGACTGAGATGATGATGATACTAATGACATACCTAATTATATAATTTTTTAGTACATCATTGACGTTGTGTACTTACTGCAAGGATGGGATAAAAGGTGATATCAGCCTTGCAAGAAAGAACAAGGGAAATAATTTGTATAAAGAATACCTTATTAGAACATATATAATCAGGAAGCTTGGAAATTAGTATCACTTAGTCATTAGACTGAAGCAAGTCCATTTACTCACATGGTAAGAGGGCACACTGGCATATTATACATATGTGTTTCACATTCTGAAAGAGGCATGTTTTGCAGTAGGAGTTGTGAGCGAAGTTTTGTTAGACTTGATTTTTGAGGGTATTATAAATAAATCTGTTGTATGAAGGCTTTAATAGATCTAATTATGATTAATTTTCTATGTGATGACAGAATAAGAATACAATTCAACACCCCCTATCCTGAATAACATCAATGCAAAAGCAGGAAAACTCGAAATAAAACCCTATATCAACCCATCTGACCAGCAAGTATAGTTATTCCCCCATGTGAGTGTGTTTTCCATGTGATGCTGGAGTAAGAATAAAATTGACTATATGGTGACAGTAAGAATACAATTCGCCACCCCTCTTCTTCCCCCCCCCCCCCTTTCTTGCCCAGAAAAGAAGGTAAACTCGAAATAAAACCCTATACCAACTCGTTTGACCAGCATGGTAGGTAACTTTCCCTCTCACTGTGGTGGAGGCTCTAGCCCAGCAGTGGGATATATATGAGTGGAAATTAATTATAATTAATAATTTATGTACTACATTACAGCTTGAAAGAATACCACCAAAACACATGACAATATGCCAAGGGGCAGTTAAAAGCAGAAATTTGAAGCCAAAAATTTTCTCTCCGGCCCATAAAAATGAAGAATGTCTGTTGTGTTCCAACTATATCCTCCATGGTCAATCGAAGCTTACATGCATAAATCCAAGTTGTGAATTATTAACCCATATTACATGTTTAGCTGATATTTTCCTTACATCTGGGGAGTATGTGCCTATTGAAGGAACCTGTCCTTTCTGTTGTATTAAATTGAAATGGGGAGATTTGATAAGGAAAATGAAAGGTTGTTTATCTTCTAAGGGCGAGGAATTATCACAAGATGAGAAATATTCGAGTGGTGATGAGGAAGTACAAGATTATGATGAAAAGGTTACACAGAAAGAGTTTGAATATACTTCTTGGTTTGACGATTGCAAGGATGAGGAATTATCACAAGATGAGAAGTTGTCACAAGATGATAAGTTGTCACAAGGTAAGAAACATTCGAGTTGTGATAATACTGTTCAAGATACTAAAGAAAAGGTTTTACAGAAAGAATTTGAGTACCCTTCTTGGTTTGACGATTGCAATGAAGAATTATGACAAAATATATTATTTGAAATGCATTTTTTTTATTGATTTAGCATGGCTGCATGCATCTTGTATCCCTTTCCAGTAAATTACTTTTTTTCGCGATATAGAATTTAATGATGTATGGAGTTTTGGCGCGAATATGGAAATGTCATGTTAAGCTCTTGCTATTATATTGATTTTTTTAGTGTTTTATAGTGTTATATCAAATAATTTTACTGATATGTAATATAATAACAGTTAGGATGCTTAAGTGTGGTGAATGTAATATAAGAGTGGTTTACGTGTATTTTAATATTCTACCCTTAGAATAATAACGTATAGAAGGATAGTGTCAGTAGTTCGAACTTTAAAAATTTGAATCTAAAAATACTAATGGCAGGCAGACGATTACACACGTACACACGGAAACCACTATACAAATTATGAAATCAAATTTTGTTTTTATTAACATAAATCGTCGAAATACTTTTAAAAGTAATGTTAAAAACCTTTTTAGGTTTTTCAATTGTGTTGTGGCACCATTTGAATGCACAAACCGTCATAATTACCTATTTATTTTTTAAGAGTTGCGTACATTCGTGCAGTGCAATGACTTGTATATTACGGGACTGTTCCGGCGTAGGCTCCATTAGGCTCCAATTGAAATGCCTCACTTTTTGTGCGTGGACTTACCTTCTATATGTTATTATTTTAAGATTCTACCAAAATTCCCAGAAAAATCATTTAATTAGGTTTTCAGCGTCTAATTAATGGTAACGACTTGACTTACTAATGGACAATGAGTATCAATGAGCTATACATATTTGAAGAAAATTATTTGTAAGTTACGTAAGAAAAGGCAGTATGGTCGAAAAGACTAGCCTGCCCATAAGGGCGATTAAAGAAAAAATAATAATGATGTATTTTATTAATGTGGGTATCTTAAAATTGGATTATATAATTCCAAATATTCATGATCTAGGGCCATATACGTGTTCTGTTGGGCTTGGACTTCAATATGGCATAGAGTTTTGTTTCGAGTTTTTATTCTTTTGCATAGATGTTATATACGTATTATATCCCTTAGTCGTCTTTTAAGATGGCGGATCGCCTGCGCGAGGAGCGCAGCCTCGATGAGGCGACTGGGGCGGCGTAGGCGCGAATACCTGCGCCTCATGCCGCCCTAGCCGAGGCCGCGGGTGACGTGACCGGGGATTAGACCGTCACCCGCCGAGAGGCCGACCGCATGAGGCAAGACCAACGTCCTCCCCTCGGGGAGGACGTCGGTCAATGGGAGGGTACCCCACGTAGGGGGTATTCCGTCGGGCCGACCACTGATGACAAGTAACCCTGCTTCGGTGGTCGGCCCAACGACGAAGGCGACGTGGTGTTCGGGTGGGTTGCGGGTGTTGCGTGCTTACGCCCCTCTGTCGCCCCGGACGGAGTGGTGCGAGGAGCGCGCCGACCGCAACCCACCCAAAAAAAAAAATGCCGTCTTTTAAGATACCTACGGGTAAGAGATATATTATCCTATTTTTAATTTACAGTCAACTTATACTAGCAAATTCCTGCGGTTTTACTGGTTCCCGTTTACGTGGGAATACTGGGTAAAATATAGCCCAAGTTCTTCCTTATACAAACAGCTACCTAGTAGTAAAATATGGTGGTTGTCTACAGGCTGTTGGACGGATGGTGACTGAGTTAGAATACACTTCACTACCTCTCTATCTTGCCCGTGGATTTCGTAAAAGACGACTAAGGGATATAATATGACCACTGACGACAAGTCACATCTGTTCCGGTGGTCGGCCCAACAACGAGGTGACGTGGGTACGGGTGGGTTATGGGCCCGCGCGCCGTCCTTTCATCGCCCCGGACGGACTGGACCGCGCGTGCGCTTACCATAGCCCACTCATAAAAAAAAAAAGATGTAATATACAGACAACATCAAGGCAAGAGGAGATTTTGATATATAATCCTATGCCAACCCATCAACCAGCATGGTTATTTATTCATGGTAGATTAATTTCCTCCCTATTGCAGAGGAGGCCCAAGTTTAAGAATGAGATTTATTATATGAAGATGAAGCTGAAGAAGATGTAGGTATTAAGTTAAATAATCATAGTAAAATTCACCATCATGACTAGTATAGTGCGTATACTTGGCACCGTTAATAGAGGATTTATTACGTACGGCGACCGACGTCCCGGGATAGGGGCGTCGAGAGAGGGTACCCTGCAGGGTATTCCGGGCCAACCTCGGAGGACAACAAACTGGGTACCGGTGGTCGGCCTAACGACGAAGGCGACGAGCTACGGTGGGTTATGGGGCCACGCGCCGCCCCTCCGTCACCCCGGACGGAGCTGAACGGCGGGGCTATGGTCAGCCCACCCCAAAAAAAACCTGTATTTGGCTCATTTCCACTATATTACTTTAAAGTCTGTTTTCGAAGTGAAACTTTCTTAGAATCGTTGTCATTTCAAACTCGATGAAACGAAAAAGCGAGTCCATAGAGACACAAACACATAAATGTATAGAATTCAGCCGGCGAGAGAATGAGATAGGGATGTGACTTGGAGGGAAAATAATATATGACGTAGCAGGGGTAGCGCCGTGTTGTTTTTAAAAGCAATGATGTCAGCATGGCTAACGTCATCCACCTTACTACGATGTTGATAGTGTTGGTTGTTTTCCATGATAAACGTAATTCAAACAATAAAGTTGAAACAGTTCCTTTTATTGAATACTAGTTTTAAAACTAAGTGGAGTATAGAGCTCCGCACTGTTTGGCTGCTAGCGATCGAATGAATGTCGTACCTTTTTTTTTGTTGTGTGTGTAGCTGTTGGTCGCAGATGACCTTGACAGCTTAACGCGGTCAAAGGGCGAGCGCGGATGGCTCTCAACCCGGTAAGTAAGTTAAGCGGACATCGCCCGAGGGCTCCCCCCTGTGGGGAACGGACCTCGGCTCGGGGCGTCGCTGAAAGCAAAGTGGGCGTGGCCACGTTTAGGCTAATGACTTACGCGCCGCGGTTTTCGACCTCGACGGCGAGGCCGATACCGCGCAGTTTTTTGTGTTATCGCTGCGCGAGCTGTGTAGGCCCTTTCTTGGGCGATCGTAATAGCGTCATCCTCTTTTTCAAGAAGATGAGTGTGGACACTATTGTCACACAATACTCACACAGTACTCATACAATACTCACGCAGTACTCACATAGTACTCACACAGTACTCACGCAATACTCACACTAGCCAAGTTTATAAGTTGTTTTCGAGGGTCATTACCAATCGACTCTCGCGCAAGCTCGATGACTTCCAGCCGCCCGAACAAGCCGGCTTCCGAAAAGGCTATAGCACCATAGACCATATCCTCACGCTTCGGCAGATGATACAAAAGACCGAGGAGTATAATCGGCCCCTGTGCTTAGCGTTTGTGGACTATGAGAAAGCCTTTGATTCAGTCGAAACTTGGGCGGTGCTGCAGTCCCTTCAGCGGTGCCAAATCGACCATCGCTATATCGAAGTGCTGAAGTGTTTGTATAGGAACGCCACAATGTCAGTCCGTATCCGGGATAAGAGTACGAAACCGATCCAGTTGCAGAAAGGCGTGAGACAGGGAGATGTCATCTCTCCGAAACTGTTCACCACTGCACTGGAAGATGTCTTCAAGCTCTTAGACCGGACTGGACTCGGCATCAACATTAACGGCGAATACATCACTCACCTTCGATTTGCTGACGATATAGTCGTTATGGCAGAATCCATGGAGGACCTTGGCACAATGCTCAATGATCTCAGCAGGGTATCCCAACTAGTGGGTTTACGAATGAACATGGACAAGACGAAAGTCATGTCAAATGCCCATGTCATTCCTGTACCGGTCCACAGTGTAAACCCCATTTTTGTTGCATGCTGTTTTTATTGTAGAAATAGATAGTTTTTATCATTTTAAGTATTAGAGTAAAACACCGGAGTCGATATGACAAGTAGTTTTTTTTATAAAAAATGCCAAAGTTGACCATAATCTGGGTCCGAAAAATCACAAAAAAATTAATTAAAAAAAAACTAAACTGCTTATTTAAGTTTTGATTTCAGTCAATAATTACACACATAATATTACATATTTACACAAGTTTTCATTAGTTTAGTTTGATTAATTAAAAAGATATAATTCATTTTTCAATTTTTCTTTATAATTTTTTTACTCCGCCCTAATGGCGTATTAGATTCTGATTTTTAGATTAAACGATTGATTAAATTTGCCTTTATTGGTGTTATTTAAATCATATTGTAATACCGCGTTATTTCGAAATTATATCCGATTTAATTTTTGTCCGGCTTTTTAAGTCTTAGGATTGTCACCTCTACTGAAAATATTAACTTATTTTTTTTAAGAAAAAAAATGACCTAAACTCTCTTTACATTAAACTTTTATGTGATGATGAGGTATATAAAAATGATCCACTGTTGTATTAAATTACTTTAAATTTTTTAAGATTCCATAGTAAAAAAAAAACGAATCCATTTAGTTTCGTTAACATGATTGTGTGAATTAGACATGCGACTTACTTATTTATACCCTGATCCATTCGCAGTTAGAGTATGCTGTACTTATTTTGAGTCCTTTTTGTGAAAAATATAAATCTGGCATAGAAATGGTAATGGGGGTAATATTTTTTTTATAACATGTAAAAAAAAGTAAATAAATACAGTGAAGTGTCTTATAATGAACTACTAAGTGAATACAAATAAACCTTGTGATGACATCATCATCACATCATCGCTGTAGGTACATACCTACAGCTGTTTTTCGGAGACAAACATGTACAGTTGTTATTTTATTTTGGAAAATGTAAGACAAATGTAAATGTGTATACGTCAATAATGTTGTGAGTTATACTTTCTTAAAATTTAATATTTGATAATGATTTCTGATGTTTACGCGAGCATTACACATTTTAAATAAAACTACAGATTTTATCGCGTTTATATTTGATTTTAGATTGCCCAACGTTCCGAACATTTTGCAGCATCCATAGTCCGCCCGTGACTATGAATGCTGCAAAGTGTTCGAAACGCTGGGCAATCAAAAATCAAATACAAACGCGATAAAAGCGTTACTTTTATTTAAAATGTTTAATATTTAATGTTCATTTTGAATACTGCACTCTATAACTGGTTTTATTCCAAATAAATAAAGATGAGCAGATTGAAAGACCAACTTTGTAATCCTAAGCTAAAAAGCTCTTGTACCGTATAATGGGCTGAGGATAATGCCAGTGACACCAAAACTAGAGCAAATTGCGAAATGGTCTTTGCCGAGATTTGGCTCTGTCAGGAATAGAACTCGCAACTACCCGATGCAGATCGTAAATTTAATCCTGCACATAGCAGTCGTCAAACTAAATTTTCATGCTTTTCATTGCATATATAGCATGCAAAAAAAAGAGTACACCCTAGTTAGACAAACGCTAAAACTTAATGCTCAACCTCTTAGGGATTCGGTACCAGTAGTCGACCCAATGGCGAAGGCGAGAGGATACTTATGAGGCCGCGTGCCGCCCTTTTGTTATCCTGGACGGAACGGACGGTATGTGTGGTGAAAATAATATCATATGTAGCAAAGAGAAACGGGCGTGGCTATTTTAGGAGCATTTTACACTCATAATGCCCCTTTGCCTCATGATTTGCCCCGACCAGCTAAGGTATATCCGTCTGAGCTCCAACTGGAGAACTTAAGGCCAGGAAGGAATGAATGGGCGCCAACCCTCATGCTGGTTAGCGAGTAGCCTTTTGTGAAATTGTTGTTAACGTTTGCAAATATACGAGGAGATGACAGTGAAATCGTTTCTTCAGGTGTCGGTATGAAAGTGCTAAATCGTTTATAGCTTTCAAACTCTTCAAGGGAAATGTAAGAGATTTGCTACCAGCAGAGCGGATGCAAATTGCAATTCAATCGCGTTCCAATAAAGAGTTCAAAGGCGTCTTTGCTTAATTTTTAGCAAACGCCAAAAGTTATTAATAATATAGCTTAAAAACTATTTTTTTTAGGAGATTCTAGATATAATTCTTCTTCTAGTACACCAAATGAAAACTTCTGCCACATTCATCTATCAAAAACTTAGAAACTAACAAATGGGAGTCTTACATCCGAAATAGCTACAACAGATATAAATGAAACAAAAAAAAAACAGTGTACTTTTGAGACTTATACACCAAAGGAGGTATTTCTATCATTGCTGATAGAAAATGAAAAATTAGATTTTACAGTTCTCTAAAACTTAATATCTCTATTGATTTTCAAAAAAAATATTTTTTATCCGGATAACTTTAATTGTACCACAATATAAGAAAGTGACAACCCTGACCGAAACAAGAAAATTATCGATAACTTTGGAATAACGCGGAATTAGAATGTGATTTAAATAACACTAATACTGAAAACTTGTGTAAATATGTAATATTATGTGTGTAAATATTGACTGAAATCAAAACTTAATAAGTAGTTTAGTTTTCTTTTTAATTAATTTTTTTGTGATTTTTCGGACCCAGATTATGGTCAACTTTGGCATTTTTTATAAAAAAAACTACTTGTCATATCGACTCCGGTGTTTTACTCTAATACTTAAAATGATAAAAACTATTTCTACAATAAAAACAGCATGCAACAAAAATGGGGTTTATAATAAATACACTGTCGGTCCTAGTTGGCAATGCGATTCTCGAAGTTGTCGATCACTATGTTTACCTAGGACAAACAGTCCAGTTAGGTAGATCCAATTTCGAGAAAGAGATCAGCCGACGAATCCAACTCGGTTGGGCAGCGTTCGGGAAACTTAAGAGGATCTTCTCGTCCAACATACCTCAGTGTCTGAAAACACAGGTCTTTGACCAGTGTGTGTTACCAGTGATGACTTACGGCACGGAAACGTGGTCCCTAAATGTAGGCCTCATATCAAGGCTCAAAGTCGCTCAGCATGCTATGGAGCGGGCTATGCTCGGGATTTCTCTGCGAGATAGAATCCGGAATACGGAAATCCGCAGAAGAACGGGTGTAACTGACATAGCACGAAGAATTAGCACGCTGAAGTGGCAATGGGCAGGCCACATCGCTCGATGAACCGACAACCGCTGGGGAAGAAAGGTTCTCGAGTGGCGACCAGGTATCGGACGACGCAGTATAGGACGCCCCCCCACTAGGTGGACCGATGACCTAGTAAAAGTCGCTGGGCGTCGTTGGATGCAGGCGGCACAGGACCGCTCATTGTGGCGCAACATGAGGGAGGCCCACGTCCAGCAGTGGACGGCGATAGGCTGAAATGATGATGAATATATTATGGAGGCTTTTGGCTCTTAGAGCAAGTCAGCCTCATCATACCCTAAAGTGTGTGTATCGTATCCTGCACCTTAAAATTAGGGTAAAGTGTGAAATAGAGCTACCGAAACTAATTGAAAAACCTGCTGTGCTGATTTTGATTTCGGTTCAGCTAAAATGCTATTAAAAACTTCCACGTCAACCCTATTAATACCCAGATTATCTACCAGCAGTTCCCTTTCACTCTTGTTCTTTTCACATTCCATAATCAAGTGGATAGGACATCTACATCCTAGCATAGTTGATATAACAACAGATATCCTTTAGTCGGAGGACGACATCCACGGGCAAGTGGTGAATTGTATTCCTACTCCGTAGTCCGTCACTGCACGCATCTCTATAGCGAAGAGAAATAAGTTTTGTTAATTAAGGAGCTTGTTTGCTGTTCTCTGTGGACAAATCTTAAAGCTTCTACGATTAGGTACTTGGTTTTCCAAGTCCTTGAAAAAAATACACATACGTACTTAATAAATCTAGATAAATCAAAATGAACCAGTTATAAGCAAGTATTTATGTTACCAAATAATTGAATTTATTGACCCCTCCGAGCGATTAAAAAGCGCTCATGAACACATGCTTGAGACATATCCGCAGAACCAGTCCTGTTAATGCAATCAAAACAGTTTTGCCGTTGGGATAGCCGTAGAACGATTGCGAAAGATACCTACTCTTAAACCGAGGTGACATTTCATTTTTTTTATGGCAGATATAATGCAATCACACGAGCTAATACCATATATGTTGTACGAAGCATAAATTTATGTATATTTTAAAGTCCCGTACAGACGTTAGCCGAGCCTAGGCCAACGCGAGCGTCGGCAAATAGGTACAAGGCGAGTGCTAGCGGCTACACGTTGGCCGAGTGCGGCGAATGCCAACGCGAGTGGCCAACGTAGACGAGCGTTTGTAGAAGTGTCTACACGTTGGCCGATGTCAGTGTTCATTGTGCACTGAAACACTAAGGACGTTGACATTAACGTTGCTGCAGCTTCGACTATTTATTTAATGAGCGTATATAACTATTATCTCAGTGTATACCGCAGTAAAGTGGGAAAAAAAAAGGTGGTTGATACTGAGCATTCACAGAAATAGAACAATGTAAGATATATCTGTGTGGTGACGGAGTAAGAAAAAAATTCACCAGTCCCTATCTTGTCTGTGAATGTCGTAAAAGACGATTAAGGGATAAGGTTAAGATTAAGGGATACATAATAAGCATATAACATATATGCAAGAGAAGGAAACCTCGAAATAAAACCCTTTTTTTTTTTTTTTTTGTGTGGGTGGGCCGCGGTCGGCGCGCCTCCGCACCACTCCGTCCGGGGCGACAGAGGGGCTTGAGCACGCAACTCCCGCGACCCACCCGAAAACCACGTCGCCTTCGTCGTTGGGCCGACCACTGGAGCAGCGTTAACTTGTCGTCAGTGGTCGGCCCGACGGAATACCCCCTATTGGGGTACCCTCCCATCGACCGACGTCCCCCCCTCGGGGAGGACGTCGGTCTTTCCTCACGCGGTCGGCCTCTCGGCGGGTGACGGACTAATCCCAACGAAATAAAACCCTATACCAACCTGTCTGACTAGCATGGAATACTAAGGTCAGTTGCCCGCCTATTGTGGAGGAGGCTCGAGCCCAACAGTAGGACGTATATTAGCTAAAATGATGATGAATGATGAAGATACATTTTGATACTATAGATACATTTTGATACTATACTGTCAGGACCGTCGAGGCTCTCCGGCCGGTGCTGATGGAGTGGTTGGAGCGGACGCACGGGGTGCTTTCCTTCCGACTGGTGCAGGTGCTGACGGGGCACGGTTGCTTCGGGAAGTACCTGCACAAGATTGTCAGGAGGGAGAGCACACCGTCCTGCCACCACTGCCGTTGCGACGAGGACACGGCGCAGCACACGCTCGAGGAGTGTGCTGCATGGGAGGGGGATCGCCGTGAACTCGTCGCGATTATCGGTGCCGACCTGGCGCTGCCGACCATCGCCAGGGAGATGCTCGTCAGCGTCAGGAACTGGGACGCGGTCGCCGCCTTCTGTGAGGCCGTTATCTCACGGAAGGAGGCGGCGGATCGTGTGCGAGTAGAGCTCCTATTCGGCGACACGTTCCGCCGCCGGCGACTCGGGCGGCGCAGGCGCGAATATCTGCGCCTAATGCCGCCCTAGCCGAGGCCGCGGGTGATCGGACCGGGGAATTGTCCGTCACCCGCAGGGAGGCTGACCGCGCGATGGCGACCGACGTCCCAGTACGTCGAGAGGTGAGAGGTTACCCGAAAGGGTATTCCGTCGGGCCGACCACTGATGACAAGTCACATCTGCTCCGGTGGTCGGCCCAACAACGAGGTGACGTGGGTACGGGTGGGTTATGGGCCCGCGCGCCGTCCTTTCATCGCCCCGGAAGGACAGGACCGCGCGTGCGCTTACCATAGCCCACCCATAAAAAAAAAAAAAAAAAAATACCAACCTGTCTGACTAGCATGGAATACTAAGGTCAGTTGCCCGCCTATTGTGGAGGAGGCTCGAGCCCAACAGTAGGACGTATATTAGCTAAAATGATGATGAATGATACATTTTGATACTATAGGTAACATATAGGGTGACTTGGATCTAATTATTTACGTCGCATATCTAGAAGTAGTGATGCAAATTTGAAAATATAATCATTTATATTGAGCGACAATGTCACATTAAACACGTCTAACCGCGATGGATGTCAACCGTGTAATGACGACTCGGCCAACGTGTAGACGGCATTGGCCGAGCGTAGACGAGTGCCTTTGATTTGTGCACAAAAACCGACACCGAGGCGAAGTGAGGCAAGTGATCACGAGCGACGGCGAGTGAAGACAAATCAGCTGTCCACACGTTGGCGCTTGTATTCACTCGGCCAACTAGGCGAGCGACGGCGAGCGTTGGCCAACTAAGGCAAATCGGGTGTACACGTTGGCGTTCGCCATCGCTCGCCTGCACTCGGCCAACATGTAGATGGCCTATAAAAGATTAAAGAAAAAAATGACGGATCTTCTCAGTTTGTGGCCGCGTTTCGATCCGGTGGTAGATTATTGTATTGTGTTCAAACGTTGTGAAATTTGACAATATGTAAGTGCTCTTAAGGGCCTATGCAGAATAAATGATCTGATTTGATTTAATGGAGTAGTTTTAAAAATCACTTTTTCGCCTACATAAGTCTTACTTACTGTAACTAGGCTAGATAAAGCATTTTATATCGCATTAGCAGTCCGCCCTCGCTTCGTTCGGTTCGGTTCCAGTCGCCTTACACGCATAGTTCCCGTCCCCTGACAATACCGGGATAAATTATAGCCTAAGTTACTCCTTATGTATACAACTACCTGGTAGTAAAATATCAAAATCGGTCCAGCTGCTTTGAAGATTATCTCAAACAAACAGACGGAAAAAAAAAAATTAAATTGTATTTTAGGCCTCGTCCCTAGCCGAGGCCGCGGGTGACCGGACCGGGGATTTTAGTACATCACCCGCAGAGAGGCTGACCGCGCGACGGCGACCGACGTCCCGGGATAGGGACGTCGAGAGGTGAAGGTGCCTGAAAGGGTATTCCGTCGGGCCGACCACTGACGACACGTCACCCTGCTCTGGTAGTCGGCCCAACGACGAAGGCGACGTGGGTACGGGTGGGTTATGGTCACGCGCGCCGTCCTTTCGTCGCCCCGGATGGAATGGACCGCGTGTGTGCTTACCATAGCCCACCCACAAAAAAAATAAAAAGAAGGCGTAGGTCTCGTGTGAGAATGAAAAAAGCATAGTATTTTGACGTTACAGAGACTTCAATTTTATTTATTTGTATGTAGGTATGTATGTATCCTTCGTTTGCATAATTTAGTTTCTATTTAAAAAGACTACAAGCACTAAGTAAATAAATAACCCTTGTATGGCAGGAGATTAGAAACATATAATTAACGGACGCATATTATATTCAGTATTAGGACAAAAATTTGTGGATTTCACAAAATGTTGACCTGTGTGAGAATCGAATCCATGAAATAATTAATATGTCATCCGTGCGATCCGCTTATATTCCCTTGATATGATGATATTCTCTGATATCTCTTAGTTGTCTTTTACAATACTCGCTGGAAAGAAAGCAGAGGTGAATTTTCTCTTTATTCCGTCACGATATGAAAGACTTCACGCAAGAAACACTTCACTAGTGAAAATTTTGACAGCAGTTCTTTTTTGTGATTTGGTGCGTAGAGGAGCAAGGATTTTACGAAATTCATTAACTTATGAAACTCCAAATTGAGTGTAATGTAGTGGCAAAGTTTGTATAGCTAGGGAAAAATATAACCTTCAAATTAAACGTAAGTATAAAGTTTTCAATAAAAAAAAAACACATGTTTTAATGAGTATTTGCCAATTTTCATCCTCTGAGATCAAAATAGAGAATGTTATTTTGTGGTGATATTTTTACTTGATTTCTTATTGAATTAAAAATATTCACAAGTACTACGTAGATAGTGTCTTACTTTTGTGATGTAGAGATTCGCTATAAAGTAATATTGTAAAAATCACCCCTTTAAAAAATATACAGGTATTTATTCATGCTAAGGTTGTAAAATAGGATTGAATATTGCTATGATATTTGTCGTGTGGTGACGGAGTAAGAATACAATTTTACACTCTCTATGTTGCTCGCGGATGTCGTAAAAGACGACTGAGGGATATAATATGCGTATCATACCTATGTCAGAGAAAGAAAACTCGAAATGAAACCCGATACCAAGCCGTTTGCTTAGCGTGGTATAGTAGGTCATTTTCCCTCTTATTGTGGCTCGAGGGCAGTAGTGGTACATATAGGAGCTGTGAGATGATGATTTTCACCCTACAGCACATAAAATTTTAAATATGATTTTGTGGATGAAGTTGCGGAGAAAAGCTAGTAATAAAATATGTCTAATATTTTAGAATTATATAAAAGTTGAGCGAAGCAAGATGAGCACCAGGGCATTGGACTAATTTTTACGTCTATGCCTTCCAAAGATTTGGGATAAATATTAATTGTAGAAAATGTGTAGTACCTAATGAAATGGTTTCAATTAGAATAATAATAATTTAATAATTATGATATATAATAATAAATATAGATAATAATTTAAATAATAATAATTTTGATGAAGTTTTCAAATTTTCAACAGTTATCGTAAATAATAGCTTCGATTATAGTCATAATAGAAAAAAATTCAGGCTTTTTTTGGGGATGGATTACGGTCGGCGCACTCCTCGCTCCACTCCGTCTGGGCCGTTGTACAACTGACAAAGATAGGCAAAACTTTTTAATACCTATTTCGGAGGAGGTGTAGATATTGCGTCGACCCTCAAGTA
Organism: Lymantria dispar; assembly: GCA_032191425.1. NCBI lineage: Eukaryota > Metazoa > Arthropoda > Insecta > Lepidoptera > Erebidae > Lymantria > Lymantria dispar. Next base: position 6,941,628 of record CM063460.1, on the reverse strand, counting down.
ATGAGGATAGGAGCAGGATGATGATAATGATTTCTCAGAACGGTTTACATCAGACATACAACTATAGGTTGTAAAACTTTGTCTAAATCTGTGCAGGGCTTTTCTTTTCTTTCACATTTACCGAGTGTAAATTTATTCCATTCCTGAATCGAGGAAATCAAAGTCCTTATGTTTTTCTGTCTGCTGAATCTTAATACTAGCAAACAGTAGAGCATGGTGGCTCAAATTCCTCTGATATCAGCCATCGATGTTTAGTGTTGGACGTAGGCCTCCTAGGCTCCAAAAGTAAGATATGATTAGGTATTGTAGGTACTACAACATACTTAACCCATAGCTACATGGGCAGTACTGGGTTGACGGGGATTACCTTTAGGGTTGCCATCCTTACTTTATTATAAAGTAGGTATTGTACGCTATTTTGGGTAATTGAAACTTTATTATTCACATAATGTATAGAGTACTATACATTATGTGAATAATAAAGTACACGAATATACTTTATTTCGCTTGAGTTGGTTTGTCTTGGATTAATTTTAAAATTAAACTTAGTGTCTTTGAATCTGATAAAAAATATTTTTATTTACTTTAAAATATATATACAACGATGTTGTTTAGCAGTGATAATTATTTATTTGTTAATAAAGTTCGTTCTCTAAGTGTATTCAAAAATATCTTTTAAATAAAAACCATGTAGCAAGCCGTACATTATTTGGACGCAAAGTACTTTTTCTTCTTCATTTACAAAGCAATTTACTTAGTTTATTTACACAAACAAAAGGTGGCAACCCTAATTAAACTATAGAGGTTTAATGATAGGAGGCGATTAATTATATTTAGGTATTATATTAAAACAAAATCAAAAAAGTGTAGAGTAATACTGTTGTGTATAATCAAAGACTAACATTTATCATACCTACAACATTTTAGAACATAAAAATCAATGTGTAAAACTTAGAATAATAACGTATAGAAGGTAAGTTCATGCACAAAAAGTGAGGCATTTCAATTGGAGCCTAATGGAGTTTACGCCGGAACCGTTCAGTAATGTACTGCACGTATGTAAGTACGCAACTCTTAAAAAATAAATAGGTAATTATGATGGTTTGTGCATTGAAATAGTGCCATAACACATTTGAAAAACTTAAAAAGGTTTTTAATAATACTTTTAAAAGTATTTCGATGATTTATGTTAATAAAAACAAAATTTGACTTCATAATTTGTATAATGGTTTGCGTGTGCACGTGTGTAATCGTCTGCGCGCCATTAGTATTTTTAGATTCAAAATTCGAGAGTTGGAAGTACGGACGCTATCCTTCTATACGTTATTATTCTAAGGTGTAAAAGTATCGTTGGTTTAAAAACATGAAACCCTTTAAGGTCTAAAAATATCTATATATCTGATAAAGATGGATAAATTATATAAAATGAACTAGCTGATATGATATTATTAACATTAGACGCAATAGTGATCTCATTTTGTAAAAATAGTAATACAAAATATAAATATGTACCTATTTTTTTAATTAACAATGCATTCGAATTAAAGGTTCTTAACTAAATAGGATTTAGGTAAAACGAATAAGAGCGGGTTTTAACTAAGCGGGGTACGTAACTTTTAAACCAACAATGTTATTGCACTATATTTTTTAAAATAAATACTATTATTTGAAATGTCATAAATAACTATTATCTCTCTTAGAAAAAGAAGGAATAGAATTTCATGTACAGTTATTGTGTAGAAATTACATTAAAATAAATTACGTAAAATTTACAATTATAACAATAAGCAGGATTGCTAGGGACACTTCAGCCTCGGATATCATAACAGTTATAGAGTAATATAACAAGTCTTTGGCAGTCATAAATAAATATTATAATTCTAATGAAAATATATGTATGGACATCAGAATAAATTTAATTGGTATATCGAGATCACAGGCGGTGATCAAAAGAGATTTTGTATTTTTTTTAATTCAGATATCCGAGTTGTCCAATATGGAGTTCCATAGCAACCCCACTAAAAAAAACTTAAGTTTAGGTATGCATGGTATACGTACAGTATAAAAAATTTATGCACTTACTACACTATTTACAAAAAAAATACATTTATATTACGAAGTAAATGCAAATTATTTGGTATCATAACACGCACGAAATACACTTTACACTAATAGTCATCAAAGATATCATCACCATCGTCATCAAAATCATCGTAATCATCAGCTCCAGGCGGCACTAACGCACCATTTAACACTTCACCCATCTGGTCCTCAAATCCTAAAACTTTTGCAAATCCATATACCAATCTCATCACTACAAGTCTTGTGAAATCCACAGGACTCGTCTCTTTCCTTTGCAATGTCAACTGCTTGTCAGTGGGATAATCGTCCTTAATTCTGCTTCTTTTCATTTCACACAGAGACAGCAATAAAAATACCGCGAAAGCAACTAAATATATACGCGCCATTATTTTTCTATATTCCCGCCAATATTAATGTCAAATTTTTTATTTGTTTTTCAAAGTGTTGTTTTTTTTTTATTGTTAATGAGTGCAAGTTGTCGTTCGACCTGCGTAGTGAAAAGTGAAGAAGGAACTAACGGAATGCGGGCGTACAGGCGAATGAAGTCAACGCCGTGCTGTCGAGAGTATTGTATGTCATGCCAATGAGTATATGGATAACTGTCTTAAAACTGTCGGCAACTGATCGCAAAGAAGCGTTTACAGTTAACTAAACAAATTGGGTCGTTCAGTGAAAAAGAATCTGATTTCGCATTTATTTGTCTGAATATACACCATAATGATGTGATGTCTACAGCTTGCTATAATCATCTGTAGTTTATGAAAGCCGGTGTTATTGTTGACTTTAAATTTCTATTTACAGTTGTTATTAATTTTGTGGTTGGGTGTAATTTGCCAGATTCTTGTTGCAGAACTACTTACTTTTACGGATTGCAAACATCTTTAAGATTTTTTTACAGAATTCTCAAACACACGGTTTTCATGAATACTTTTCCTAAGTAGAAATATTAAAATTTTAGTAGGTGCAATAAAATATAACTTTGTAAACTCCGAAGTGCATGCCATAGGCTCGAAACAGGTTCCTTTGCTTGACAGTCTTTTAGTATTTCTATTAAACTATAGCTGCTATAAAAAAATCTTGTCACGATTTAGAACTCAGTGCCTAGATTTTTGCAATCCGTGCGCCTCTTAAGAATTCTGAGCAGACGAAACTGTGTTATTAAGGTTAGAAAATTGATCCGGATTTTATACTAGCTATCTGGGTCTATAAGGAGACTGATTAATTGTAAGAAAGAATGTTCATATAAGTCTCACCGCTCGAGTTTACTCCATAATAGAAGAGCCTTACTGTACCATGTTCAAACATGGAATATTTCGAGTTTTCATTCTTTTGCATAAATTTTAATTGCACATATTCCTTAGTCGATTTTTCGACACCATGGACAAGAAATCGGATATTGAATTATATTCTTATTTGGTCACTACACGGAAATAATTAATAATAACTATTATTATTTAAGGGAATATATATATTTCTCCGCGTGGTGACGGAGTAACAATACAATTCACCACTCCCTATCATGTCCGTGGATGTCGTAAAAGACGACTATGGGATATAATATGCATATAACATCTGTGCAAGAAAAGGAAATGTCGAAATAAAACCCTATACCAAAATGTCTCATGTAGCATAGTATAGTAGGCTTAGAATAATAACGTATAGAAGGTAAGTTCACGCACAAAAAGTGAGGCATTTCAATTGGAGCCTAATGGAGCTTACACCGGAACCGTTCCGTAATGTACAAGTCATTGTACTGCACGAACGTACGCAACTCTTTTAAAATAAATAGGTAATTATGACGGTTTGTGCCTTCAAATGGTGTCACAACACATTTGAAAAATATAAAATAATAAAATAATAATAATAATAACATTTTAGATTAAATTTCTCCAAAGGCCTCTACGTGTTGGATCCATATCCCCATGTAAGCCTTTCAAAGGACCGGGTATCTTCCCTAAGGAAAATATCCGTGAAACCAAAAGGAGATACAAGATAATAATAATATAACTTTATTCATCTCCACAAACAACATTTACAGATACATTATTGACGGTAACTACATTAAAATTAACAGGATTATGCTATTCGTGGGAGATCTGGAGTCTAAACTAAGCCTAGGCCTGTATTTTAGTACTCCAGGCCCCCAGTATGTAATATTAAGTAGTAATATCAACAGGGCAGCAATGCGCACTATGCGTGCAAAAAATATTGTTAACATTATGTAAAAAGATTGTTAACATTACTTTTAAAGGTAATTCGACGATTTATGTTAATAAAAACAAAATTTGATTTCATAATTTGTATAGTGGTGTGCATGTATACGTGTGTAATCGTCTGCGCGCCATTAGCATTTTTAGATTCAAATTTTGAAAGTTTGAAGTATTGACACTATCCTTCTATACGTTATTATTCTAAGATAGTAGGTCAATTTCCTTGCTATTGAGGAGGAGGCTCGAGGCCAAAATTAGGACATGTATGCAACGAGACGATATATTTCCAGATAACACCTCGCACCAAAGAAATATTCTTTGTATTGCGGAGGACTTTACAAATATATAATTAACGGACTCAAATTACATCCAGACTCAAAACAATCGGGAGGGTACTCCTCAAAGAGTATGCCGTCGGGCCGACCACTGACGACAAGTCACCCTGCTCTGGTGGTCGGTCCGACGACGAAGGCGACGTGTCACGGGTGGGTTACGGGTGTGCGTGCTTATGCCCCTCTGTCGCCCCGGACGGAGTGATGCGAGGAGTGCGCCAACCGTAACCTAACTCCAAAAAAAAAACTCAAAACAACAATTTATGAATCGCATAATATATTGTCCTGCATGGGATTCGAACCACGTCACTGACATTGTAGGTTGGTATTTTAACGACGCCATCTATGTAGTCACTTTCAAGATAGTAGCACTTTTAAGAATTCAAGTCCGACTTTGAATGCCATTGGATTTTATCCAATATATCATTACTTAGCCGCTAAAGACCTTTAGAAATGAATTGATAAATTAACTGCTAACAATATACTTACGTTAATAGTCTAACTACTTCTTGGCGATGTTTTCTATTTTCTTATAATAACCAGTTAATGCATCTTTCTTTAGTAATTACTTTTTAACTGTATTTAGAGTCATGCGGGGCAACTGTACGTAAATTTAGGCATTTTGCTTCTAGAATAAAAGGTACAGGTGATTGTGAAAAAAGCAACGTTTATTCTAATATAATAAACCTTTGACAGTAATAACAAAACATATATTTTTTGTTCTAATAATAATTGGTGTTTTTATTGCAACTTTTAATCTTCTAGGGAAATGCGGACACTTACCCGCATCGGTGGGAAAGTGTACGCACTCCTTCGGTTAAGTGTACGCACTGTCCACAAAGGGTACGCACATCAAAAACTAATTTTCTACTATACAGAAATCACAAATTAATGTGCTGCTCTTGTAGCTGGTGCAAGCTTCAAGTCATCAAGACTTATATATTGAACACCGAATCCACACTTCAGTTGTATCGCCATACTTCTCTCGACATAACGGACAATAGTGCTCTTGTTCCAGTTGGAGCTCCATCTATAAGTTCACCCTTCATTCTTTTGGGGAGAAAAATAAAGAATTTGAGATTCAAACGTTTTCTTAAAGTACTCTCATTGCTGCTAACAATTTCTGCCACTGCTCGTTCGTTCGTTTTTTCCTCTTCAATCAACTTTTTGGCTGTATTAATCTGCTCTTGAGTAGGTACAGACTTTCAGATCGGGGCCATTTTCTTATGTATTTGCGGGGCATTTTCAGTCTGGAAAGTATAAAAACGAATTATTTTAAATTAATAGGGCAAGTATACGCACTATAATACACGTACACTTACCCCAAACCGTGGAAGTAAATAAATTTTATACAGAAAAAAATATTACTTACCTTAGATTAAATACACAAATTTACATAAAATATTGATTAGTTGCTCCTATTCCTGATCACTTATTCATCAACTAGAACTAATCATGATGCCTTAAACAACCAATTAAAGTTTTTGAAAATAAATAAGAAAAGCATTCAAAAACAAAATTTTATTTTTAAGTGCCTGTTGGTTTGAGCGATAAACCTGGGACGTGTTATTTTTGCTTGATGGTCAAATGCGAATCAAACACGTTAGGTTTCGACCAGTTCTCAGCCATGTCATATGCACAATATTCACTGCGTACACTTACTCACCGCGTACGGTTACCCCACATGACTCTACCTTAATTTACGTACATAATGAAGTTGAAGAGTTTTGCTTGTTTCTGTGTGGTGCTGGGGATAAGAATACAATACCTCTCTTACTTAAAAGACGACTAAAGTACATAAAACTCTATACCAACAGTGGGCCTACTCTTGAAATCAATTCTAATTTCGAATCCGATTCAATACCAATCTCACCAAACTTATATTTGGTACTCTTGAACAAAATCGAGAATGAATTCTTCACGTTTGTCGTTGTTATTTTCATCAAATATGCCGTATTTTCTTACTTTAAATTAATAACGTTATTGAACTCGATCACCACAAAGACGCTTTCTTAAAATTGTGTAACATTAACGATTTTAAACTACGTCAAAATCACGTTGGGAGTAGCAAATGTTTGACTTAATCCACGAGAGTCGAATTCATTTAGTATAGAAACGTTCCACCAAATTTGATTCCAATCGTGCGCTAGTATCGTTTTCAAGAGTACCAAATTTGTTCAAATTCGAGCTGCGATGGGATTTAGGATTGGAATCGAAATTGAAGAATAGGCACACTGATCTGTCCAACGCGGTTTAGTAGGGAGGTTAATTTTCCTCTGAATACGGAGAAGGCTCAAGGCCAGCAATGTGACTTCTGTGGGCCGGACTGATGTTTGTTTCAATGGTTCAATCTCAACTACTGCTAATTTGTTAGGCAGGATCATTATCTTAGTGTATTATTTTATTTTTCTATACAAATATGTAAATAAAATTGAAGTGTCTGTTTGTAATGTCATAATAATAGGCTTTTTTCATGCTGATATAGTTATTTGTACGATACCTTTGCCTAAAATCCGATTTAAATATTTTTGTCTGTCTGTTTGGCTGTTTGCCTGTTTGTTTGAGGAAATCTTCAAAACGGCTGGGCTTTTGCAGACCTGGCGGCTGGAATATTTTAGTACCAGTTAGCTGTCTATATAAAGAGTAACTTGGGCTACATTTTATCCCAGTATTCCCACGGGAACGGAAACTATGCGGGTAAGGCGACTGAAACCGAAGCAAAGCGAGGGCAGATTGCTAGTTTATTATAAAAGACAAATTGTACATGTTGATAGAACATAGGACCAACAAAACCGTGTTATTGGTTTGACTATGGGATCGACCAGTATCTTTCAAAGGGCTGCCCATAAATTTGAATAAATCGTATAACTACAGAAATTAGTCCGTAATTAGTCTGAATAGAAATTAATCTGAACTCGAAAGTAGTGGTCGGCCCAACGATGAAGGACAGGAGCTACGGTGGGTTATAGGGCCGCGTGCCGCCCCTCCCTCGCCCCGGATGGAGCTAGATGTCGGGTGCGCTGACCCACTAAAAAAAAATGGTGGTAAATTTTATTCTTAAGTATGTATACGGTAAGTGTGGTTAGCAGTTAACTGAAAGAAGAAAAAAGACAGAAAAATAGTTTATTTCTCCCTCGCAGGGGGATACATATTTGTATAACTTAGCTTACATTTTGGATAGGTGTAAGAGCTGGATTCCCACCCGCAAGCGAGTAAAAAGATCGCTACTCAGCTTAATGTTATGGTAACACCACAACGCTGTTTTTCTGTAGCGACCTGTTGCGTGACGATTGTCAGCAAATTTAATGCAACCTATTTATTTATAACATAATTACAAGTTAAGAATAAAAATATCTGGTTGACAGAGCTTCACTCGGTATATTTTTGTTGTATTTTTGCCGAATTTATTTAGATATACGACGATATTAGATCATCCGCTTCAGATGTAGCACCGATGCTAACCACGATCCTCAGATATGAGGGACCGACTTTAGAGAGAGAGATTTAGATATACATATATTAATAAAAAATAAAAATTAAATAATGAAAAAATATCATAAATTACAAAAAGAGAATAATAATAACACCGAGATTCGATCCCACGCTGTTTGAATGCCAAAACAAAACAAAAAACTGGATGACTTCCTAACTGAGCTATCGTCACTCATGATGTCAACAGCGAAATTTGTATTCATATTCTATTGACATTTTATGCCACTGTATTGATTAGCTAAAAAACCGACAAAACAACATCTATACCAATAAATAAAATTGGAGTGTCTGTTTGTAATGTCAAAATAATAGGTTTTTTTCATGCTCACACGGTTATTTGCACGACACCTATGCCTAAAATAGCAATTAAAAAATTGTTGTCTGTCTGTCTGTCTGTTTGTTCCGGGTAATCTTCGAAACGGCTGGACCGATTTCAAAAATTCTTTCACCAATGGAAAGCTATAATATCAGGGCTTAAACTAGGCTATATTTTATCCCGGTATTCCCACGGGAACGGGAACTACGCGGGTAAAACGACTATAACCTATAACCGAAGCGAAGCGAGGGCGGATTGCTAGTATAAAATAAACATTACTTTCGAACGTGTTAAAAACGCATCATGACTGTTCGTGACAAAGCGTCGAATAATTCTGAGTGATTTTTATTACTAGCTAAGTGGTTTGTAAAAAAACTGCACGCTATATCCGTCCATGTTTATAAGTTGAGAAATGTATTTTAGTTCACGACAGTAACCGTATTTGTTTTTATATTTCCGCTAAAATGTAGTTGTGACAATTTATGCGTAAAATATACAATTCTATTTTACGAAACGTTTACTGATTTAAAATATTGTTCCTGCTTTTAGGGTTCTGTACCCAAAGGGTAAAAACGGAACCCTATTACTAAGACTTCGCTGTCTGTTCGTCCGTCTGTCAGTCGCCAGCCTGTATTTCAAGAAGCGCGATAGCTAGAGAGTTCAAATTTTTACAAATTTTGTATTTCTGTTGCCGCTATAACAGCAAATACTAAAAACAAAATAAAATAAATATTTAAGGGGGGCTCCCATACAACAAACGCGATATTTTTGCCCTTTTTGCTCAATGGTACGTCACCCTTCGTGCGCGAGTCCGACTCGTACTTGGCCAATTTTTATAATTACTAATATCTATACCAATAAATAAAATTGGAGTGTCTGTTTGTAATGTCAAAATAATAGGCTTTTTTCATGCTCACACGGTTATTTGCACGACACCTATGCCTAAAATACAGATTAAAAATTTTTGTCTGTCTGTCTGTTTGTTCCGGGTAATCTTCAAAACGACTGGACCGATTTCAAAAATTCTTTCACCAATGGAAAGCTATAATACCAGGGAGTAACCTAGGCTATATTTTATCCCGGTATTCCCACGGGAACTACGCGGGTAAAACGACTAAAACCGAAGCGAAGTGAGGGCGAGTTGCTAGTCTATACCAATAAATAAAATTGGAGTGTCTGTTTGTAATGTCAAAATAATAGGCTTTTTTCATGCTTTGACCAGTGTGTGTTACCAGTGATGACTTACGGCACGGAAACGTGGTCCCTAAATGTAGGCCTCATATCAAGGCTCAAAGTCGCTCAGCGTGCTATGGAGCGGGCTATGCTCGGGATTTCTCTGCGAGATAGAATCCGGAATACGGAAATCCGCAGAAGAACGGGTGTAACAGACATAGCACGAAGAATTAGCACACTGAAGTGGCAATGGGCAGGCCACATCGCTCGACGAACCGACAACCGCTGGGGAAGAAAGGTTCTCGAGTGGCGACCACGTATCGGACGACGCAGTGTAGGACGCCCCCCCACTAGGTGGACCGATGACCTAGTGAAAGTAGCTGGGCGTCGTTGGATGCAGGCGGCATAGGACCGCTCATTGTGGTGCAACATGAGGGAGGCCTACGTCCAGCATTGGACGGCGATAGGCTGAAATGATGAAACATATTTCTAGTTGAATTGCGGTGAATATTTTAGTCTTCTGTAAGTTATTGGGATAAGAACAACGTGATCTGCCTTTGACAGAACAATTTCGTTTTCAAGCTGTCTCACCCGTTGTCCTTGCATTGTTTGTTTGAACGCGCTAATCTCAGGAACTACTGGTTCGATTTGAAAAATACTTTCAGTATTAGATAGCCCGTTTATCGAAGCAGACTATAGGCTATATATCATCACGCTAAGACCAATAGGAGCGGAGCACCGATGAAAAATGTTTCAAAGTCGGGTTTTTTATTATTATAATTTTTTCCTTTTTAGAACTTCCGCTGCTACGTCAACGGTTAAAGTTTCGCAAAAATTATGTGTGACAGAATTGTATTATTTAAAAATATTATCACCTTCTACGTAAACAGTCGCGGGTTAAAGTTAGCATTGCCCAAAGTAACTGTTCCGCGTGGACAAAGTCGCGAGCAGAAGCTAGTTATCCAATAAATAACATATGGCACTACAGCGACTGGTGTAGGTACTTGAAAGGTTAATCTGTCAGGTGAGATATCAAAGTCAAAATCTATTCTGATGGCATAATCAATTTGCAGCCCCATTACTCCTGACATTTAAGCGAAATGTGTCTTTGAAACACGTCAAAAAAGTAATTTTTCAGTGAGATAATTGTAATTTTAGCTCCCATGAGTCCCACTATTGGGTTCGAGCTTCCGGAATAGAAGGCAATTGACTTATTATACTAGGCTGATCAAACAAATAAGATTTAGTCTGCATATTATTATTACTGCACAGATGGCGTAGTGGTTAAGATAGCGACTTACAACGCCAGTGTCGGAGGTTCGAATCCCACGCGGGACAACACTTTGTGTGATCCACAACTTGCTCTTCTGAGTCTGGATGTAATTTGTGTCCGTTAATTATATGTTTGTAAAGTTCCCAGCAATACAAGGATTATTTCCTTAGTGCATGGTGTTGTCTTAAAATTATAAATTATAATAAAATTATTATTATGCTTTTGTTCCGTGCGGCGACGGAGTACGAATACAATTCACTACCCCCTCTCTTGCCCGTGGGTGGCGTAAAAGACGACTTTGGGAAACAATATGCATATAACACCATGCAAGAGAAGAAATACTCGAAACAAAACCTTATGCCTATACGTCCGACCAGCGTGGTATATATAGTATGTCAATTTTCTCATTGTGGAGGAGGGCCGAGCGCAACAATGGGACGTGTATGGGCTGACATGATGATGATGATTATGCTTTCTATTCGTTTCAAGGAAACTTAGATTAAAAGAAAAAAATAAGAATATAAAATCAATTTCTAATTCATAGAAAGTTAGTCCGAATAACTGTGTATAAACTATATTCATTTTTAGCTTTGTTGCTATAAAACTTGCCATAATACAAAATTTAAAGTTTAAAACGGATGCATAAGCTGTCAATAAATTACAATAGGCGATTAATAAGGTGTAATGAACGATTTCTAATCGATGCATTCATTACTCGATAAGGAAATGTCCGCGTCATATTCGGTGAAAGTGTATTTACTGTGGTAATGTAGGACACACCTCAGCCTGGTTCCGATTACCTTATCCGTCACTGGGTCTAACTTAATCTATATCTATACCAATAAATAAAATTGGAGTGTCTGTTTGTAATATCAAAATAATAAGCTTTTTTCATGCTCATACGGTTATTTGCACGACACCTATGCCTAAAATACAGATTAAAAAATTTTTGTCTGTCTGTCTGTCTGTTTGTTCCGGGTAATCTTCAAAACGGCTGGAACGACTTTAAAAATTCTTTCACCAATAGAAAGCTATAATATCAGGGCGTAAACTAGGCTATATTTTATCCCGGTATTCCCACGGGAACGGGAACTACGCGGGTAAAACGACTAAAACCGAAGCGAAGCGAGGGCGGGTTGCTAGTGATATAAGAAATCCATTTAAGGAATACTACCTACTCTTTTTAAGGAATACTACCTACTCTTTTTAAGGAATATTGTTAACTTGAATAACTTGTTGGATCTATGGAATAAACTTACGATTGTTGATTATAAGGTTTCAAGTCCGAAAACTAGCACAGTCTAACTAGTTATTTTTTAAGAAATTCACAATCAGTATACCCTTTTGGAGTAAATGACACGAGATCATCTATACCAATAAATAAAATTGGAGTGTCTGTTTGTAATGTCAAAATAATAGGCCTTTTTCATGCTCACACGGTTATTTTCCGCCCTAGCCGAGGCCGCGGGTGACGTGACCGGGGATTAGTCCGTCACCCGCCGAGAGGCCGACCGCGTGAGGAAAGACCGACGTCCTCCCCGAGGGGGGGACGTCGGTCGATGGGAGGGTACCCCGCGTAGAGGGTATTCCGTCGGGCCGACCACTGACGACAAGTAAACCTGCTCCGGTGGTCGGCCCAATGACGAAGGCGAGGTTTTCGGATGGGTTGCGGTAGTTGCGTGCTTAAGCATCTCTGTCGCCCCGGACGGAGTGGTGCGGAGGCGCGCCGACCGCGACCCACCCACAAAAAAAAAAAACACGGTTATTTTGCACTATACATATGCCTAAAAATCGCATTGTATTTTTTTGGCTGTCTGTCTACCCGTCTGTGCCGGGTAATCTTCAAAACGGCTGGACCGATTTAAAAAATTCTTTCACCAATGCAAAGCTATAATATCAGGGAGTAAACTAGGCTATATTTTATCCCGGTAATTCCACGGGAACGGGAATTACGGGGATAAAGCGACAGAAACCGAAGCGAGGGCGGGTTGCTAGTAGTTGCTTATCTAGGTAAGTACTTACTAGATAGTCGGATGGGGAATTAGTCCGTTATCCGTAGGAAGGTCGGCCGTGTGAAGCAGACACGGCGCGTCAGGCGCGTAGTTAAAAATATCTATTCTCTTTTCTCAATCAATTGATGGAAAAGGGTAAAACGGTTATCCTTCGAATTTCATCATCATTGTAGCTCATATGCCCACTGTTGGGCTCGAGCCTCCTCCACAATAGGAGAGAAATTGACCTTACTGTACCATGCTGATCAAACAGGTTGGCGTAAGGCTTTGTTTCGAGTTTACCATCTCTTGCATAGATATTATATGCGTATTATATCCCTCAATCGTCTTTTACGACACCCACGGGCATGATAGGGAATGGTGATTTGTATTCTTGCTCCGTCACCACACGGAAAGAACTTAGTTTGTCGAAAAATTAGGGTAGTATTTCATCTTTCATCTTACTTATAAACACGATCTCCGCTCGTTTAACCCACTTAGGCTTGGGCTAAGAGAGAAAGATAGTTTTCTTTCTCTTACATCGATACTATCGGCGTAAGAGATAGTATATAGAGATAGACGTTCGGTTTTCGGAACCAGATAGATTAGGGTACTAATCATCATCATCATTTCAGCTTATAATACGTTCCACTGTTCGGCTCGAGTCTTCTCCACATTAGAAAGGAAATTGACCTACTATACCCACGCTGGTCAGACGGGTTGGTATAGGATTTTATTTAGATTTTCCTTCTCTTATATAGATGTTATAAGTATGCATAATTAATCCCTTAGTCATCTTTTACGACATTCACGGTAAGGGTACTAATAGTAATAATTTTTTCGATATTTCTTTGAAGTGATTACTTGTTATGGGTAAACCGCTTCGTTACGTAACGCGTTACGGTGCCAGTTTGTCTGGCTGCCCTTTCTCTCACGCATACAGCAGCGGTAGACAGGCTCCTTCAAAGCTAGTCGCAATTAAAAATTATTATTATGATTTTTTTTACACGCGTTTATGGCTCGGATTTTTTGTACCCAAATTTCCGTCCTCAGGCTCTCAGGGAAGAGGAACTTCGGATTCCCTTGAAATTAAAAATACTGTATCCCTTAAAAATTTATTTATTATAGTTGTGTGTATGGCTGCTTGTTTCTGTATTATATTCTATAATATTATATTGATATTTAGTTTCTTACTTTTGTAGGATTAAATAATGATATTAATAATGCAAATACACAAAATTCTAATGTACATATTCAAGAATTTTAACTAAGAATAAAATATATTTTATAATCAATAAAATATTTCATTAATAAATAACCTCTTTACATTATTTATAAAATTTAAATATACATAAAATTTAAGTAATAACCTAAGCTTTTCTCAAGTTTGTTTCAATATTAATTAGTTCAATTTAGATTAGTTTAAGTAAGCACACGTTTTTTTAATTTCAGAATTTTTTTAAACTAGGTAAATTAATTACCTATCACTAACTCTTCTTTGACGACTAACAGACTTCACTTAATGTAAGGGACTATTGTGGTAAAATTAGTAATGGTGAGTTGATTTTTAAATACGGAGGTACATAGATCTCCCTCAAAAATGAAACGACGTAAAATAATCTTCCAAAAACTTCTTTGAACTCGATTTATTTTCGTCATCATACCCGACACCATTTGAATGCACAAACCTTCATAATCACTTTTTTATTTTTTAAGAGTTGCGTACATACGTGCAGTACAGTGACCTTGTACACTACGCAACGGTCGGGCGTAAGCTCCATTAGGCTCCAATTTAAATGCTACATTTTTTGTGCGCGGACTTACCTTCAATACGTTATTATTCTAATTGTCGACAGTATGGTCTTACCATTTATAAATTCATTACATTATTTAATTATCAAATGAGTCCATGGACTTTTAGACAAGTATATAATGGGCTAGTTGAAGCATGAAAAGATTAAAGAGTGCTTTAGAGTAATATTAAACGATGCTATTGACTATTGAAGTTTGCCCTTGACCTTAATGAATTTTTTTTGAAGTTTATTTGGCATTGATATTTTGTTTATTCCTTGACATCCGTTTATGTATATATGTCACATTTGACTATTTATAATCTGTATTTTAAATGTTAAAATGTAATCTTGACGATTTTATAAGTAATAAATAAACATTTCTGTTATTGTATACGTTATATTAAAATTAATTTGAATGAAATAAATAAAGTAATCAAGGATAAAATTTAAGATATGTAAAATAGAATTTTATTTCTACGAATATATAAGAAACAATCTAAAAATGAATCCAGGGAGATGGACTCCCTGGTTCTCAAAGATATTTTTTTCGGGGCATACAAAACTTTTTGCGCCGGCTAAAGGGCGGCGTGCGGCCCCATATCCTTCCGTATTTCCTGTCCATCGCCATAGGGCCGTCCACTGGTACCTGATATTCGTGGCTGGCCCGGTAGATTACTCTTTCAGATACCGTGCCCTTCGATGATGTCATTCTTATGCGGTTGGCTTCTCTGCGGGTGGCAGACTACTCCCCGGTTCAGCTACCCGCAACCTAAGACTGGATTGTTGTATATTAGTTAATCCACGGGCAACCTAGAGGCCTTAGCTCATTTCTGATGTAATACGCGAAGATAATACCTCGTATGATTCATCATATATACATAAAGTAAGAGTTAAAGACATATTTAATGCTTAATTCTTCAGGGTTATATTATTCAGTATAAAATATGTTTTTAACCCTTACTTTCACATAAAGTTCTAAAAACTGACTGCGAAATTATCATAAGGTTGGGTCCATTCTCTGGCAGTGTAGCATTCTTCTAGGCAACTTTTAATATTAATAACGTGATTACCAAGTTTGGCAAAGTAAACTACTCGTGAAGCGCGGCAATAGCGGCATTAGTTTTACCTATAGTTGTTTGATGACTTACCGTGGATGTTTGATAACCTGATAACGGTAATGATATATGATTACAAGGAGAAATGTTCCTGCATAATGTTTTTTATTTATTTCATTTCGCTCCTTTACCTTAAAGAGGTAAGTAGAGGTGTAAACATAATACACACTTCGAGTCACCTCATTCTTCATCAACATCATTTCAATTCATATACATCGCACTGCTGGGCTCGAGAATCTTCCGCAATATGAGGTAGTTAGACCTATTGTACCACGCTGATCAGACGGATTTGGTATAGGGTTTTCTTTCGAGTTTTCTTTCTCTTGCATTTATGTTATATGCAAGAGAAAGAAAAAAAAAAGCATATTATATCCCATGGTCGTCGTGTACGATACTTATGAGTAAGAGAGAGGACGGTGAATTGTATTCTAACTCCGTCATCACGCGGAAAGTTTTTGATTATTTCCAGAAAATTTTTCATTCTTCATTTAGTTACAAAAAAACCCTTGTTAAAATTATACAGGGAGAGCAATAGAATGAAAACTTAATGATTACTGATGTTTACGCGAGTATTACACATTTTAAATAAAACTACTTTATAGATTTTATCGCGTTTGTATTTGATTTTTGATTGCCCGACGTTTCGAACACTTTGCAGCGTACATGGTCACGGGCGGACTAAGATGTCTCACGTCCGACAAGTCATCGTTACTGCAGAAAATTTATATTTATCTACCCGATACAGAAATTAGTTTTTAATTATAATTATAAATTTTAATTATTTTTTTTTATTAATTATAATATAAATAAAAAAAATATATTTATACAATTATAATTATAAATTTTCTGCAGTAAAGATGACTTGTCGGACGTGAGACATCTTAGTCCGCCCGTGACCATGAACGCTGCAAAGTGTTCGAAACGTTGGGTAATCAAAAATCAAATACAAACGCGATAAAATCCGTAAAGTAGTTTTATTTAAAATGAAAACTTATTGGACGAGAAAGTGTGATAATATGGCATCTTTATAATTAAAACGCATGTAATTTAAATTAATTATGTATATTTTTAAATCATTATTGCAATATATACTTTATAAAAATATTAGTAATAATTTAATATTTCAGTAGCAATCAATTACTAAATTATTACAGTAACAACGTCAATAATTTTCTAACTGGCCACACTTTAATATTAAAAATTACAAGTATCCCTTTTCTTTATGACATTAAAATATTAGCATTAATATTATACAAGCTTGGGCAGATTTTTATGAGGCATTATGATGTTTGATATATAATTTGAAGGATCATATTATTGTTTTTGGAGACATACTATGGTATAATCACACCCTGATCAATGACCCAAATGGCCTTCCGGGCAGTGCTGATGGAGTGGTTGGGTCGGCGGCACGGGGTGCTTTCCTTCCGACTGGTGCATGTATTAACGGGGGGAAAGGGTGTCCTGCTGGGCTGGTCACGGAAGTCAAGGTTACGGAACCAGTGGTCGGCTCAATGGTGAAGGAGAGGGAATACAGTAGGATATGGGGTACCACGCTGCCCTTTCGTCACCTCGGACAGGGAGGACGGTTTGCGTCCGCACCATAGCCTGCAAAAAAAGCCTTTTCTACCGGTTGGGGCGACAAAGGGAATGGCGGACGAACCCATAACTTGCCGGGTGCGTACATCTCTCTAGTGCTATGTGGATGGGTCACCGGTACCCGACTTTGTGCCCCGTCCAGTCCAATTTACCTTTCGGGTACTGCCTCGAGTTTAAAACGTTTAGGTACGTGTTTTAACGATTGAAATTTTTTTTTATTGCAAACGATGGCAAACTACCAAACAGTACACCTGATGGTAAGTGTTGCTGCGGCCTTGTTAGGCCGCTGCTTACCGTGAAGAGAGTGAAGGGAGTGGGAGAGGGATGCGTGCAATGAGGTTCTGTAATATTAAAGGCATCACCAAAACCCATCATACGCAAATACCCTCAGAGAGTAGGGCTTCTGGCTCTCTCGCTCGCCGAACGAAGCGCAGTAACAAAATTGCTACTACTGAGAGGTCGATTTTCTGCTCAGTGTGGTACTACCCCGGACGGACCGGCCCGCGGCTGTAGACAGACAACTTCACTTTCTTCCCTAGTAAGGGTTTATAAGCGACAATATCACTTACCTACAGGTGTGCTGGTTGCTCGTTTGCCACCTACAAAAAAAAAAAACTGGCTAAGTGCGAGTCGGAGTCCCGCCCGAAGGGTTCCGTACCATTATTTATAAAAAAACCGGCTAAATGTGAGTCGGAGTCACGCACAAAGGGTTCTGTATGTGTAATCTGTACCATTATCTATAAAAAATAGACAAAAAATGGCGTTTGTTGCATGGGTGACCCCCTTAAATATTTATTTTATTATGTTTTTAGTATTTTTTGTTATAGAGACAACAGAAATACATAATTTGTAAAAATTTCAACTGTCTAGCTATCGCGGTTCTTGAGATACAGCCTGGTGATACCGTAAAATAGGCAAAAATGGCTTTTTTGTATGGGAGCCCTCTTAAATATTCCTTTATTTTAATGTTACTATTTGTTATTAAAGTAAAAATACAACTGAGTATTTTGTGAATATTTCAAGTGCCTACAGTTCTGTTGCCATTATCCATATCGAGCAAAAAAGGGCAAAAAAAATCGCGTTTGTTGTTTGGGAGCCCCCTTAAATATTTAATTTATTTTGTTTTTAGTATTTGTTGTTATAGCGGCAAATACATAATTTATAAAAATTTCAGCTGTCTAGCTATGGCAGTTTTTGAGATACAGCCTGGTGACCGACAGACGGCCGAACAGACAGCCAAGTAATCTATACCAATAAATAAAATTGGAGTGTCTGTTTGTAATGTCAAAATAATAGACTTTTTTCATGCTCATACGGTTATTTGCACGACACCTATGCCTAAAATACAGATAAATTTTTTTTTGTCTGTCTGTCTGTCTGTTTGTTTCGGGTAATCTTCAAAACGGCTGGACCAGTTTCAAAAATTATTTCACCAATGGAAAGCTATAATATCAGGGCGTAATCTAAGCTATATTTTATCCCGGTATTCCCACGGGAACGGGAACTACGCGGGTAAAACGACTAAAACCGAAGCGAAGCGAGTGCGGGTTGCTAGTAGTAAATAAAAATAGTAAATAAATAATAAAAAGAGAGGGGGTGGTGATTTGTATTCTTATTCCGTCATCACACGGCAAACACTCTTTAGTAAAAATGCATAAGGTCCCGTTTTTACCCTTGGGGTACGGAACCCTAAAAAGTGACAATAATAAAAAGTAACAATATAGTTGATACTTGCGATCGTAGGTTACCATTTATAATTCATTTAAGACGCCCGTTAGTTCAATGGAACAATTTTTTATTGCTTCTATTAATTTAAATTAGCATAGTTTTGTAATTTCGGTAATAATTACAATGAATTGGAATATATTTTTGAAATTGTAATTATTCAAAATATAAAATTCATTTACATATTATTTTATGCTTAGTTTTTATATAGCAATCATGATAAATACATATATAAAATGTGAATGTAGGTGTATTCGCTCTATATTTAACTGTTCATTAGAGCTAAAACTGTGGGATGTAATATTATGACGGGGATATAATATGTGTATAACGTCTAAGAAAAATAAGGAAATTTCGAAATAAAACCCTATACAAACTCGTCTGACCAGCGTGATGTAGTAGGTCAATTTCCCTGTTATTTCGGAGGAGTTGAGATAATGATACCACGCTGGTCAGACGTTTTGCTATTGGGTTTTATTTTAAGTTCTCCATCTTTTGCATAGATATGAGATCATAAGATATATTGTATACTTACTATATCCCTTATTCGTTTCTACAACGCCCATGAATTAAGAAATAAATTCATCGATTTTCATGAAATTCTCCACAAACACTCTTTCCGAGACGTCATTGCCCGTTGGGCAGTCCGGCTGGAGAGGCCTCGGTTCGGGGTGCGGATCGTGGAGGCCTTCCGGCCGGTGCTGATGCAGTGGTTGGAAAGGCGGCACGGGGTGCTCTCCTTCCGACTAGTACAGGTGTTGACGAGGCATGGGTGCTTCGTCAAATACCTGCACAAGGTCGTTAGGAGGGAGAGTACACCGTCCTGCCACCACTGAGATTGCGACGAGGACACGGCGCAGCATACGCTCGAGGCCTGTGCCGCTTGGGTAGCGCAGCGCCGTGAACTCGTCGCAATCATCGGTGCCGACCTGCCGCTGCGGACTATTGCCAGGGCGATGATGGTCGGCAGCGTCAGGAACTGGGACGCGGTCGCAGCCTTCTGCGAGGCAGTGATCTCGCAGAAGGAGGCGGCGGATCGCCTGCGCGAGCAGCGCGGCCTCGATGAGGCGATCCGCCATCGGCGACTGGGGCGGCGTAGGCGCGAGTACTTGCGCCTCATGCCGCCCTAGGCGTGGCCGCGAGTGACGTGATCGGGGAATTAGTCCGTCACCCGCTGAGAGGCCGACCGCGTGAGGAAAGACCGACGTTCTCCACGAGAGGGGGACGTCGGTCGATGGGAGGGTACCTCAAATAGGAGGTATTCCGTCGGGCCGACCACTGATGACAAGTAACCCTGCTCTGGTGGTCGGCCCAACGACGAAGGTGACGTGCACGTGGGTGGGTTGCGGGTGTGCGTGCCTACGCCCCTCTGTCGCCCCGGACGGAATGGTGCGAGGAGCGCGCCGACCGCAACCGACCCAAAAAAAAAACACTAATAAAAATAAATAAACACACTGGTGGTGAATTGTATTCTTATTCCGTCATCACACGGAAAATATTCTTTAGTAAAAATGAATAAACAGCATTTGTCAATTTTTACCTTCTAAGGGAACTAGGCGGGTAAGGTGACTGAAACCGAAGCGAAGTGAGGGCGGGTTGCTAGTATTACATAAAATATCAGCAAAATTATTCAATATGACACTGTAAAACATTAAAACAATAAATAAAATTTAAAAGCGCTACATTACATCTTGACATTTCCGTGAAAAGTCCCGTCTATTTATATATCCATCAGGCTATTGAGATTCATTGTTGGTTCCCCAAAAGGGGTTAATGTCATAATAACCTCACTAGGCAGGCGTCTTATGATCGTAGTGATGTTTTAAGTTTTCTAACGGAGTCCCTTTCTAGGGCTCCGTACCCAAACGGTAAAAACGGGACCCTATTACTAAAACTTCGCTGTCTGTCTGTCACCAGGCTGTATATCAAGAAGCGCGATAGCTATTCAGTTAAAATTTTTACAAATTATGTATCTCTGTTGCCGCTATAACAACAAATACTAAAAACAAAATAAAATAAATATTTAAAGGGGGCTCTCATACAACAGACGCGATTTTTTGCCCTTTTTATAGATAATGGTACAGAACCCTTCGTGCGTGACTCTGACTTGCCCTTAGCCGGTTTTTTATATCTTTCTTGTGATTCCTCAACTAGCTTTTAAGACTTCTACGAACATATATGGAGTGGCGACATATTGTATTCTTGATCCCTTACCACACTGGTAACATTAGAAATCCAGTATAATAATAAAAATAAAAGCCGTGACAAATTTGTCAATTACTGACAAGTTTTGAATGACCTCAACGCATCTGTTATTTCAAATACTGCTGGGTATTTACGTCTACGTAAGTTTGAGGAAAAGCCAAAATAATATAACATATTTACAATAAAACTGTTTTTACAGATTTTATAGCGGTCATGGTCGCCGGAGGACTGTCCTCCCGTGACCATGAATTCTGCCAATCGTCGGCAAATCCAAAATCAAAAAGCGATAGTATATAGCAAAAAAAGATGCCTAGTATTTTTAACTAAGTATATGGAGCCTTATTCCGTGTGGTGACAGAATAAGAATACAATTCACCACCTCCTCTCTTGCCCGTGGGTGTCGTAAAAGACGACTAAGGGATGTTTTGTGCACATAACAACTATGCAAAAGATGGAAAATTCAAAATAGTAGGTTAAGCTCCCACTCAATATGGAGGAGTTCTTTTCTTAATCATACAAACGTTATGAATGTAAAGTCGTATGGTATGTAAATTCGGGTGACGTGACCGGGGATTAGTCCGTCACCCACCGAGATGCCGACCGCGTGAGGAACGACCGACGTCCTCCCTGAAGGGGGACGTCGGTCGATGGGAGGGTACCCCAAATAGGGGGTATTCCGTCGGGCCGACCACTGATGACAAGTAACCCTGCTCCGGTGGTCGGCCCAACAACGAAGGCGACGTGAATCGTGGGTGGGCTATGGGTGTGCGTGCTTACGTCCCTCTGTCGCCCCGGACGGAGTGGTGCAAGGAGCGCGCCGACCGCAACCCATCCCCAAAAAAAACATGGTATGTAAATTCTAACAAATTTATTATTCTGGTAAAGACGTTTGAAATAAAACTACTATAATGTATTTAGTCTTTTTATACTCACGACACAACACCCACTCACAACACTCCGTCTAGTGACGGAGTAAGAATACAAATCACCACTTCCTAACCAATATGGTATAGTAAGGTCAATTTCCCTCCTATTGTGGAGGAGGCTTAAGCTCAACAGTGGGACGTATATGAGCTGAAATGATGATACTTACAAGTAACGAAATACATTATTTGGATTATTTTAAAACTTCGTCACGTGAGCAACATTTTCGTGTGTAAGAAATCATTCAAATTTACTTCTTGATTCTGCTATTTTATATTTTATTTATTGCAAAAGGTGGCAAACGAGCAAACAGTACACCTGATGATAAGTGTTGGTGCCGCTCATGAACTTTTGCAAGGCCGCTGCCTACCGCGAAGAAAGTGAAGGGAGTGAGAGAGACACGCAAACATCCTCAGAAAGTTGGGTTGCCGGCTCTCGCGCTCATCGAACGAAGCGCAGTAACAAATTGCTACTACTCGGACGTCGATTTTATGCTCAGTGTGGTAATACCCCTGACGGACCGGCCCGCGGCTGTAGACAGACAGCTATCAACAGTGTGGTCCTACCAATATAAATCAATTAATCGTCTCACTTACAAGGAGATTTAAGCTATAACCTTCAAAATTATTTAATACTGAACATAAAGTGTAAAACTTGTTCTACTTCGATTATTTTATAAAAACAGAGTCATTTAAAACGTCTGCTATGTTTTTTGCAATCGATAACTTATCAATTATCTGTCATTATAATTTTTATTTCGTTTTAACTTCCCTAATATATCTTTGAAGCTAAATTTCAATATGAATGAAATTATTAAATATGTTGACATGTGCCTTTTTTGAAGTGAAACTTCTTTAGAGTCGTTGTGATTTCAAACTTGATGAAACGAGAAAGCGAGTCCATAGAGACACAAACACGTAAATGTATAGGATTTAACTGGCGAGAGAATGAGATAGAACACATTAGCGTAGCGTCCCCGCTATCGTCTAATAAGCATTGTCCATATGTATGCTCCTGTGTAGTGGGATAGTCACTATATCTATATCTTGTTCCAGTTCCGAACGCTCTACGTGTTTATGTTAGTATGTGTTTAATACATGTGTTTGCGCCTGCGTGTTAGAAAGCTATATTAAAAAGCAAGCCTGTTGATTGATGCATTTTTATTTGTGTGAATATTTTCATCTCATTGATAAATTAATTTTACATTTTTTTTACTATTGACAAAAACACGTGGGACTAAAGAAGTTTCACTTCTGACATGCGTATTTTGTACGCACGCCCTTTTTTTTTTCTGGTGGGCTATGCTTCTGTAGGCCTACTCTTGAAATCAATTCTAATTTCGAATCCGATTCGATTCCAATCTCACCAAACTTATATTTGGTACTCTTGAACAAAATCAAGAATGAATTTTACGCGTTCGTCGTTGTTATTTTCACCAAATGTGCCATGTTTACTTACTTTAAATTAATAACGTTATCGAAGTCGATCACCATAAAGACGCTTTCTTGAAATTGTGTAACATTAACGATTTTAAACCACGTCAAAATCCCGTCGGGAGTAGCAAATATTTGTCTTAATCGATGAGAGTCGAATTCATTTAGTTTAGAAACGTTCCACTTAATTTGATTCCAATCGGGCGCTAGTGTCGCTTTCAAGAGTACCAAATTTGCTCAAATTCAAGCTGCGATTGGATTTAGGATTGGAATCGAAATTAAAAATAGGCACACTGATCTGTCCAACGCGGTTTAGTAGGGAGGTTAATTTTCCTCTCAATACGGAGAAGGCTCGAGATTCAAGAGTAGGCACACTGGTCAGCGCACACACCGTCCGCTACGTCCGGGGTGGCGAAAGGTTGGAGCGGGTCCCATAACCCACCTTATTATCTCCCCTTTTGCCATTGGGCCGACCACCGATATCGAATTCCTTATCAACCGTGGCTGGCCCGGCATGACCCGAGCCATAATCATACATAGGTAAATATAAACGCATTCATAGATCCTTACTAATATTATAAATGAGAAAGTAAGTTTGTTTGTTACGCTTTCACGCTTAAACCACCGAACCATCATCATCATCTTGCTCTTATCCCAATTACTTGGGGTCGACGCAATATGTCATCTGTTTTGACATATTGCAAAAAGTTTCGGCAATGACTTTTATGACCGGCCGCCTGCCTGACGTCAACCCTCCTTGGGAATGTAATCGTTGATCCAAATGGTACCAGATGGAGTTGGTCCGGGTCAATCTAGGGCTCTTAGTCGTCTTTTACGACACCCACGAGCAAAGCAAGGGTTGGTAGTATTCGAAGCCACACAGCACCTCTTAAACCACCGAACCGATTTCAAAAATTCTTTCACCAATGGAAAGCTACAATATGATAGTAAAGTATATATACGAAAGTATTGATACTGTACTCATGAGTAGTATCGAAGAAAAAGTATCGTACTCAATAAAGTATCGAAACAAAAATATCGATACCCCAAAATATCGAGTACTGAGTACTTTTCCTAGCATCAAGGTCGTGATGACCTTTTTTTTAGGAATTTATCCGTTCGTGTTCGGATTAATATATGTCGAGCCACATTTTCGAAGGTTCATTATGCTTTAACTAGATGGCGTTATCATAAACATGAGCCGTAAGATCAAGTTTAACATGGATACTTTCTACAATTTATTCGATACGATACCTGCCTAAAAGTACTCATAGAGTAAAAGAATAGAAAGTATCGAGTACAAAAGTATCGGTATCGAAAGGCAAGGCAACTCGACACCTAAAAGTATCGATACTTTTATCGTGTCCCTATTCACCACTCCCTATCTTACCTGTGGATGTCGTAAAAGACGACAAAGTGATATAATACGCATATAACATTTATGCAAGAGAAGGAAACTCGAAATACCTGTCTGACTAGAATGGTATAGTAAGGTCAATATCCCTCCTATTGTGGAGGAGGCTCGTGTCGAACAGTCGGACGTATATGAGCTGAAATGATGATGATGATGATGAAAGATGTACCTTGTACATTCGATAATAAGTTTATAAATTTAACATGTACATCCATAAATACGCATTCACAGATAAAAACAGAACCTTCACCCGTTTTGCAAACAATAATAAATCTCAATATAACCGTTCATTTGAACTCATAAGCTTTCTATATAGCATCGTGAGAAACTATAGATTTTTAGCGTTATGGTTGTTCTAATGTGATACTGTATACGTATAAATTACGCAAGGTATATGAACTTCATCGTGACAACGTATAGGCCAGTCGTCAGTGTGCTCGCGACTTTATTGGGAGAAACATGATTGTAGTTCTGTTACTATATTTTGGATTTAATGTGAGTAAAATATTCTATTTATGTAATTATACAGTCAATGGCGTAACTATACCGTTCGAGGCCCGTAGCAAATTCATCGTACTCCCCAAATATAGAAGCTGAACCAACAATAATAGCATGGGAGTTGGGATTCTCTTACGGCTGGGGTCCCGTGGTATTCTGCCGACTTGCCACCCTGTAGTTACGCCACTGTATACAGTATTGATTGATATTTAATATAAAACAGTTACAAGTAAATATAATATGTGTTATGCTTTAGAAAACATTGCGTAAAGTTTAAAGTCGTGATTTAAGAATTATAAGTTACATTACGATTGCATCAATACGTAGTCGTATGTTTGGCTAATGATGGATCGTTAGTTATTTATTGCATATTACATAGGATAGGATAGCTTTGTGGTAGCGGCTGCGAATATTACGTGTCATAAAAGAAGATTAAGAGGTTTACTTCGATCTGGACTAAGTCCATTTGATACCGTCTGATAAACAGTTACATTCTTAATGTTTGATGGCAGATAGACAGTCTCTCGTAAAACTATTGCTTAATAGCCTTTTGGAAAAAGAGTAGATATTGCTTTGAATTCAGACATCATCTGATAGGATAGAATTGAATATCAAATATAGTACAGTAAGAGGTTCTATTCTATAACATAAATCTCTGCCGCGACGAGTCTCGGTGAATATAAATTGAATAAAATGGTAGTTGATATTCAATAAATCTTATCATGCCTCTAGTCAGACATAAAAAAACGATTACGTAAATAGTGTTAAATAATCAAAATTTGTGCAATATTCATTTTTATTTGAGAAACCTGATTTCATTTATTTTTCGAAGCGTTTAACTTTAAAGCTTACATTTTGTAACTCTTTTAACTTGAATTAAAAACAGACTTATATCTGTTTTAAAATTAAGATAAATATCTATATTTTTTATTGTGTTGTAATTAAATTAATTAATTATCTTTTAATTTTTTATTTTTATCGCGTAATGACAGAGTAACATTACAATTCTTCACACTATTTCTGGACCATGTGTGTCGTAAAAGATAATTAAGAGATTATAAAAACTAAAAAAAACTCAAGAAAACACTAGTAAATCACTGGGAAAACCCCTTTTCATGTTTTGTTTTATCGCGTGGGAAAATACAGTACGCCCGTCGATGGAGATAGTGCCCAAAAGGGTAATCCGCCGGGCCTGCCGCAGACGTCAAGGAATCACGGTATGCCCAGACAGACATTGGATAGGTCTCTCCAAGAATGTGGCACGAACATTTTTATTATCACTCCTATTTACAATTCTAAGCGGGTTAGCGATCGCAGTTGATGTTCAAATGGTCCAGGCGAGTGCTGCTGTCCATTCCCCTGATACATTTTAAGTCAGTTTTAAGACTTCTGCGAAGATTGCCCTGTATTTACATGTTAGCAAAATATAACGACGGCAAGAGCTTTGATCGTATTGTGCGTTCACATCGACTTGGACTTCGTCTATACATTCCCAAGGAGTTTCGACGACAGGCAGGCGGCCGAGGTGACGGAGTAAGAATACAATTCACCAATCCCTATCTTGCTATGTATCGTAAAAGACGACTTAGGAATATAATATGCAGATAAAAGGTAACAAGAGAAGGTAAAGTCAAAATAAAACCCTATGCCAACATGTCTGATCAGCGTGGTATAATAGGTTAATTAATTTCTCTCCCATTACGGAGGAGGCTTGAGCCCAACAGTGATACGTAGATGAACTGTGATGAATGATGAATGTACGATAGAAACAGACTATACACGGTGACATTTATGTCGTCTTACAAAAGCAGGTCAATTAAAGTATCCAGTATCTACTATACATTCGTACAATTAAAAGGTTAAAAACAATATTTACTAAAATATTTTTTAATAAAAGTTATTATAAATAATTACTAATTAAAATAGTAAGAAAACAGCATGTAGCAAGCGCTTAGGTACTCAACACAGCTGATGTACCTAGTATGTAAGTACTACGACCACTTGACCTCGGTGCCAATGGGGCATCGCAAAGGATACCTGTTAGGTATCTAGCGTAGGGAATTACGCTTTGTAAAAGCCGTCCACGTGGACTTCGTACCTATGATTGGCTAATGAAATTCCGCATGATTTCTTTTATATAAAATATAAACATGATAAACAGGCTGTAACAAAATATTAACTTTAATTTATTTTATAATTTTTTTATAACTGCCATTATTGAACATTTCAATATATTAGATATGTTTCTTTGGTCGGATACTTTTATGGTTTTTTTTGTAAGAAAGTCACCGTGTATATTGAATTGATCCTAAGTGATTGGCATCATTTTTTATCATCATTTCAGCTCATATACGTACCACTATTGAGCTCGAGACTCCTCCACAGTAGGAGGGAAATCAACCTTACTATACCATGTTGGTCAGACTAGTTGGTATAGGGTTTTGTTTTTTAGAGTTTTCCTTCTTTTGCATTGATTTTATATACGTATTATATCCCTTAGTCGTCTTTTACGACATCCACAGGCAAGAGGTGAATTGTTTTCTTACTCCGTCACCACACAGGAAGACTCAGGTCAGCATGTTATTGATTTCATTAATATTGGAATTTGGTTTCAAAGATATATTAAGAAAGATAAAAAAATATAGTGACTGAGATATTTATATGTTTTCCATTGCATTAACATAGCCAACGTTTTAAATGAGTCTGTTTTTATATAGAACTAGCTGACCCAACAGACGTTGTTCTGTTCAAATCTGTAAAAAAATAGAAAATTGAATTCTCATGAAGGCGTTCCCATCCACGGGAATTGTATTCTTAATCTGTCACCACACGGAAAAGTGATTGTCATAAGAGATAATTTTTAGTGGTAGGACCACACTGTTGACAGTTGTCTATCTATAGCCGCGGGTCGGTCCTTCCGACGTGTTACTACACTCTCGCAGAAAATCGACGTCTGAGTAGTAGCAATTTGTAAGTGCATTTTGTTCGGTGAGCGAGAGAGTCGGAAACCCAACTTTCTGAGTGTGTTTTCGTGTGGTGGGCTTTGATGATGCCTTTAGTACCATCGGACCTCACTGCACGCATTCACACTCCCTTCACTTTTTTCACGGAAGGCAGCGGCCTAGCAAAAGTTCATGAGCGGCAGGATCACTTACCATCATCTGTTTTTTCGTCTGCTACCGTTCACAATAAAAACAAATTAAAAAAGGGACGAATGATGATGATTATTGCACGTTTCTAGAAGTTGGTGCTTATTGGTTTGCAAATACTATTTGTAAAGATAACGAAACCATAAAAAACAAGGATATTATGTAAGGTTCTTACAGCACAAGTGTGCTGTGTAATTTAAATAATTATGCAGGTAATGTATGTGTCAATTAATTGACGACAGGTTATAATTTTTATGTGACTGTTTTTATTACATGTATAATAAATACAAGCCGAGCGTGAAAAAGTAAAAAAATAAAAACGCGAATTAATTGTTGGCTAAGAGTTTTGTTAAGTTTTTTTTTTAATTTCGGTAGATAAAACATCTATATTGTGGTTTTGATTGTTTTTGGTTTCGTCATTTTCGATACTTCAGCGCGTATACATTCCAATATTGGATTCGGGTCTCCTTCACAATGGGAGAATAATTGATCTATTATACCGCGCCTATTAACTCTGAAGGTGGTATTTACACCTCGTAGATATGAAGTGGGATGCTGTCTACATATTTTTTGTCCCAGGCAATAGTGTGCGAGTTAATAAATAAAGGAGTCAAGCGGACAAAACTAAATTTCGGCAAATTTCCCGATAAAATCCTAAAATCTCGATTTATCATCATCGCAGCCCACATACGTCCCACTGTTGGGCTCGGGCCTCCTCCACAATGGGAGAGAATTTGACCTACTATACCATGCTGGTCAGACATGTTGGTATAGGGTTTCATTTCGAGTTTTCCTTCTCTTGCACAGATGTTATGTGCATTTTATATCCCATAGTCGTCTTTAATCTCGATTACATATAATTATTTTTTCATAGGTGGCCGCTGCGGGGTTAGCACCCTGCGTGGAACTATATAACCATCAAAAAATGCCCATTCTCGCTCTGGGCACTGGAAGAGGTACTGCTAAAATGGTAAGATATATCTAATTCTATTAAATCTTCCTATTGGTTACCTCATCAACTGATTCCATGACAAGAATTAAGTAAATGGCGACAAAGCAGTGTAAGCAACAGCTTACTGCTACTTCACTGCGTAAAATTTGATTTATCTCTGCCGTTGAGGAAGAATATGAGGCATTACCACACCTTTGATTTCTTAAGAAGTACTCATCTCCTTGTCATATCAGCAGTTTACTTATACTACTATAAAAAAAGGAATTATTAGGATATCCATAGAAAAATAAGGAAAAGAGACATTACTTATAGGCTTTTTAGAAACAAAATTCTCCATAATCGTGTGATAAAGATCGGAATACAATGTCCTCGTCATCATTCGACCTTAATCATTTAGGATAAGTAAAAAGGCTTATGATTACAGAATGAATCAAACGATGTAGTTCGCGATGCTGTATTCTGGGCTATAGAAGCAGGCTACCGTCATATTGATACGGCAGCTATTTATGGAGACGAGGAGCAAGTTGGACAGGGAATAGCTGACGCAATAGCGAAGGGGATAGTCACTAGAGAACAACTTTTTGTCACCACTAAGGTAAGATAACTATTTTTTTTACGTTGTATTTAATATTTTAAAACATGCTGTATTTTATAATAATGATAAACATGAACAAGTGGTTCCGTGTGGTGATGAACTAAGAAAATAATTCATCACCTTGCTGGGTGTCGTAAAAGACGACTAAAGGATCTATGCAAAAGAAGGAAAACTCGACTTAAAATCCGATGCCAATAGGCTTCCCTCGAGTTTCATCACAAACCGCGGTCCTGTGCGGCCTGCATCCAACGATACCCAGCAACTTTTATCAGGACTTCAGTCCACCTGAATCTTACAATGCGTCGTTCGATGCGTGAGATCATTCGAGAACCTTTCTTCTCCAGCCGTTGTCGGTTCGTCGAGCATGTCCATTTCCATAGTTCACTAAGATTTAATGCTTATGAAAATCTAATATCCACAAACCTCATCACCACCGCTCATATGAGCCTCCTCCATATTGGGACCCTCTGACAATTGACCCACTACACCACGTTGGTCAAGCGCGTTGGTATAGGGTTTTATTTCGAGATATCCTTCTCTTGCACAGTTATATGTACGTAATATATCCCTGAGTCGTCTTTTACGACACCCACGGGCAAGAAATGGGGTGGTAAATTGTATTCTTACTCCGTCACCACCCGGAAGTGTTTATTCAATCTATACAAATAAATAAAATTGAAGTGTCTGTTTGTAATGTCAAAATACTGGCATTTTTTCATGCTCACATGGTTATTTGCACGACACCTATGCCTAAAGGTTTTTAGACAAACAGACAAAACATTTTTAAACTGGTTAGTTTAAAAATGTTTTGAACAGACAAAACATTTTTAAACTGGTTAGTTTAAAAATGTTTTGTCTGTCTGTCTGTTTGTTTGAGGTAATCTTCAAAACGTCTGGACCGATTTTGATAATATTTTAGCTGTCTATATAAGGGGTTACTTAAGCTATATTTTGTCCCGGTATTCCAACAGGAACGGGAATTACGCGAGTAAGGCGACAAAAACCGAAGCGAAACGAGGACGGGTTGCTAGTATATAATATTATTTTTAATTTTACAGCTATGGAACGATCAACATCGTCGTGATCAAGTGATACCAGCACTAAAAAAATCACTCTATAGATTAGGACTTGACTACGTTGATTTGTACCTTATACATTTTCCTATTGCTACTAAGGTAAGAACTTTTTATTCAATTTTAGGGTAAAAACGGGACCCTATTACTAAGACTTCGCTGTCTTTCACCAGGCTGCATCTCAATAACCGCGATAGCTAGACAATTGAAATTTTTACAAATAATGTATTTCTGTTGCCGCTATAACAATAAATACTAAACACAATATTTAAGGGGGTTCCCGTACAACAAATGCGATTTTTATAGATAATGGTACGGAACCCTACGTGCGCGACCCTGACTCGTACTTAGCTAGTTTTAATTCTACTTTTTTCTGAATGTACATAAAGTCAAATAGTTTATTATTATGTGCAAATCCTCCAGGCGCATACACGGACCGTAGACGAGGCCGCCGGTGACTGGACTGGGTAATAGTCCATCATTCCTAGAGAGGTTGACCGCGTGAAGACCGCGCCCCGGGGGGCGTCGGGGTGAGATGGTACCCATTAGAGTAACCTACGAAGCTGGCTCAGTCAGTCTGAGATAGTAAATCGACGTCTGAGTAGCAATTTGCTACTGCACTTCGTTCGGTGAGCGAGAGAACCGGAACCCCAACTTTCTGATGGTGTTTTCGTGATTTCGTTTTTGTGATGCCATTTTCTAAAGAACCTTTGATACTTTAAAGCACCTCATTGCACGCATTTACTTTAATTTCTCCACTCCCTTTAATTTCTTCGTGGCAGGCAGCGGCCTCACAAGGGTCCCTGAGCGGCAGCAACACTTACCATCAGGTGTACTGTTTGCTCGTTTGCCGTTTGCAATAAAAAAATCAGGTGTGTTGTTTGCTAGTTTGCTGCTAACACCAATAAAAGATATAGTGATGTTATGTTTAAGTTAAGCAGGTATTTTTTTGAGGCGTATAAATGAGAATGAGGTTATTAGATAGATTATATGTTATGTTCTTCACTTCATTCTACACTATCATAATACGGAAGAATAATTAATACTCTTTGTAATTAATTCTCTATACATCGTCGTAAATTAAATATTATTAACACATGCAATTATTCTAACAATCCAACTGTATTAATTTATTGCTATAATCTATACAAGATACGTTAGAATTTATAATTAAATAGTCATTGAATCATAAATAGGATTTTATATTTTTAAATAAAACTACTTTACGAATTTTATTTTTACTTTACGGATTGCTCGACATTTCGAACACTTTGCAGCGTTCATGGTTACGGGTGGACTAAGATGTCTCACGTCCAACAAGTCATCGTTATTTATGGATCTCTTTGTTTGCCCAATATAAGAGAGACCACAGTCACAGTCAAGTTTATATACTCCTGCATCTTGTAAAGGAATCTGGCACTTGACAGGTGGTAAAAATTGACTAATTATAAATTTTCTGCAATAACGATGATGTCTGACGTTTACGCGAGTATTACACAGTGTAAATAAAAATATTTATAATGTTTTTATCTATATTTATATGGAATTTTCAAACACTTTATGGTCATGTTCATGGTCACGGCGGATTGAGTTCATGAACAGTGTAAAGTGTTCGAAACTTCGAGCAATTGAAAACGCGCTACAACTGTTTTGCATTTTAATAAAGTTGATCTTGATGGTTATGTGTTTTTCCATTACGCATATTGTGTACTTGTCTTTTTTTTCATTCTGAATCGTATATATATTAACGTAGATAAATATTCTATTATTTTTCCTTATTTAAGGATGGGTTAAGAATATATATGAGGCCATGAGAACCATAGTGGCCAAACTAATTTTTTATAGTATTGAGTTTATGAATTTTTAAAGATTTAATTGAAAATTTTGATAGAACCAAGGTGGCCTAAAAGTGATACAAGGAATATTCACTAGATGGCAGCATAATCATTGTTAAGGGTTTTTACAATACTTTTTTTATTTTTTATGGTGCTTAAAAGGCTTGTCCATTGAATTAGGCCAGTATGGTTCTCATGGCGTCATATGTAGCCTTTTAATCTCTCGTAGCAGCCGTAAAAATTGACTAAGTGATTACTAGTGAGGCGCTCCGATTTTATTAATTTTTTTCAGCTGGACTTGTATTACGCGACAATATGATAATAGTTTAAAAATTATTTTAATTTCGTCGCAAACAAGTTTTTAAATATAGTATGTTTCATCGCATCATCATCATTGAATTAAGAATACAATTCACCACTCCCTATCTTGCCCGTGGATGTCGTAAAAGACGACTAAGAAAGAAAGAAAGAAAAACATTTATTTCGGTTTCCAAAACATAGGGTAATCAAAATTCTTACAAACACAAGATACCGACAAAGGTCCCACCTCAGCATAAGCTGCATCACAAACGTGTTACAGCGCTGATTTTCAGGTAAAACCTTTAGAATGAGTACTAAGGGATATAATATGCACATAACATCTGTGCAAGAGAAGGAAAACTCAAAATGAAACCCTATACCAACATGTCTGATTAGCACGGTATAGTAGGTTAAATTCCCCCCCATTGTGGAGGAGGCCCGAGCCCAACAGTGGGACGTTTGTGGACTGCGATGATGATGACGAAATTAGATAAATTGAGCGCGAGCGCTCAGGCCGATCATGCCTCTCTATTACTTCTTCAGCCCGCTCACTTGCATACTGAGCTCAGGCGGAATTTGGCCATGACTCATACTTTTTCGTATGCGCAGCCGATTCATTGATTTATAAGACTTTATCAAGTTAAAAAAAAAGAAGCAAAATAAGAAAATCTCTATAGAAAATCCTATGCCTACCAAGCTGTAACTAGTGTGGTATGATAGGTCGCCTTTTCCATATGT
This sequence comes from Lymantria dispar, assembly GCA_032191425.1. Classification (NCBI taxonomy): domain Eukaryota; kingdom Metazoa; phylum Arthropoda; class Insecta; order Lepidoptera; family Erebidae; genus Lymantria; species Lymantria dispar. The sequence goes on along the minus strand of CM063460.1, from coordinate 6,907,411 downwards.
ATGCCTTGTTTCTAATAGGTAGAAGTTTATGGTCTGAAAACCGTATACGGTAGTCGACTAAAAAAAAAAAAATGACCATTTAATTAAAATCTATAAATTTTATTTACAGAGTGATGATTCCCCGGACGATATAGATTACGTGGAAACTTGGAAGGGTATGGAGGATGCCTATCATTTGGGCCTTACACTCAATATCGGACTATCAAACTTTAATTATACGCAAGTCTATAGGACAATAGCTTATAGCAAAATAAGACCGGTTGTAAATGAAATCGAGGTGAGTATTAACGCCTTTTTTTTTTTTGGGGTTGGCTGCGGTTGGCGCGCTCCTCGCATCACTCCGTCCGGGGCGACAGGGGCGTAAGCACGCAACACCCGCAACCCACCCGAAAACCACGTTGCCTTCGTCGTTGGGCCGACCACCGGAGCAGGGTTACTTGTCATCAGTGGTCGGCCCGAGTATTAACGTCTTAGAACCTATTTACTTAAACAACTACTAACTTAGAAAAAACCGTGTGGTGACGGAGTAAGAATACAATTCACCACTCCCTATCTTGCCCGTGGATGTCGTACAAGACGACTATGGGATATAATATGCACATAACATCTGTGCAAGAGAAGGCAAACTCGAAACGAAACCTTATACCAACATGACTAGCATGGTATAGTAGGTCAAATTCTCTCCCATTGTGGATGAGGCCCAAGCCCAACAGTGGGATGTGTGTGGGCTGCGATGAACTTAAAAAAATAAACTATCAAGTTTTGCGATTATGGTTTTATTCATATTGGGTATGTCTGTTCAAAATCATCAATCTCACGAGGGTACTTACATATTGTCAATTTTACATATTTTACAATGAATTACTCCAATAAATTACCTCCAGATTAAAACAGGACAGCTACTGAGAAAATCTAGCAAAAAAATCAGCGAATTTGTCAATATGTAACTTTTAGCCGAGGCCGCGGGTGACTGACTAATCCCCGGTCCCATCACCCGCGGCCTCGGCTCGGTAGAGAGGCTGACTGCGCGACGGCGACCGACGTCCTGAGATAGGGACGTCGAGAGAAGAGGGTACCCCCTTCAGGATATTTCGTCAGGTCGACCGCTGAAGACAAGGTACTCGGTTCCTGTGGTCCGCCCAACGACGAAGGCGACGTGTTATGGGTGGGTTGCGGGGCCGAGCGCCGTCCTGGACGGAGCTGGGCGGCGGGTGCGTTGACGTGCGGAGCCCATGCCAAAAAATAATATGTAACTTTTACAAAATTGTATACAAAATGTTTACAAAATATTAGCTCCAGCTCCGTTTCATACTAAGAGATAACTATATAATTCATAAATGTAATTCAAAAGATTATGAATGGACTGGATGCCACAAGCGGCACTTATTTATGAGTTAACTATTAAAGTAACCATCACGCCCCTCAACTACCTTGGAGGGTAGTAAGAGCTCCACTCCAAGCAGTTTAATAGTGGTCTAACAGTGAACGACGACGGGCAGATGAACCACTAGGTTTGACCATAAAAACAAATTGTTTTAAATAAAAAATGTTGTCTGTTTTAATCAGGTAAATCCATCAAATACACAAGAGGAATTAGTGAAATTTTGCCAACAGAATTGGATTGTTGTTATGGCGTATTCTCCGTTTGGTTTCTTGGTATCAAGGCAGAGACCTGATGCCCCTCCTCCAAGATACGACGATCCGATCTTAGTGGCTATGGCTAATAAGTATGGAAAAACTACTGGTCAGATCGTACTGCGATATCTGGTAAGTATTTCTGCTATTATCATTATAAGCTTTTATTTAACTTGGGTTGTATTTTCCGTGTGGTGTCGAAGTAAGAATACAATTTACCATCTTGCCCTTAGACATCGTAAAAGACGACTATGGGATATAATATGCATAATTAATAAGAGAAGGAAAGCTTGAAATAAAAGCTTATGTCAACACATCTGACCAGTTTGGTCTTGTAGGTTAATCTCCCTCCCATTGTGGAGGAGATTCAAACCCAGTAGTGGGACGTATATGAGCTATGATTACGATAATGATAATGTCGGTATATGGTCGGGGCAAATCTTGCAATTGAATTTTAAAGTAGTCACTTTCAACGGTAAGAGCTGAATTTCGGCATACGTTAGTTTAGATAAAAAATTCATGCTGAGCTAAGTGACGTCATTGGAAATCTAATATGGCGGACGATCCAAGATGATAGACTAGCTATTTTATATGTACTCCCGCAATTTGGATTTCAAATGAAAGGGCTTAGAAAGAAGTATACGAAAATTAAGAGCATTTCAATAAAAACTTGTTTTTAAGAATGTATGTATTTTACTATTAATATTAAATCTCCTGTTTCTTTTCATTTTAAAATTTTGGCACTGGAGCCAACAGTTTCAATCAAATAATAAAATAAAATGATTTTATTCACTTATAGAATAATATTATACTTCTTCGTATTTAGTGGCTTAATGATAATCACTTGCCATTAGTAAGCCAAGTCGTTGCCATTCATTGGGTATAGACAACCCAATCGATTCCCCGGGGAGTTTTAGCCTCGCATGAAAATAAACCTAAATCACGGTTATAACATATTCACTACACTGTATAATTGTTTGTGTTATATTACATTAAATGGACGCACAAATAAACAATATAACAAACATAAAACACTAAAATATTGAATAAAATATAAGAGCGCCACATCAAATTTTCACATTCCCGTCAAAACTCTTTCATATCTATCGATATCAAGTTTCTGTACAGAAGGCGTATTTCTTAAAAACATTTGATTAATATTATAAAACAATTTACTATAAAATAATTGGGGAAGAAAGGTTTTCGTGTAGAGATCACGAATTTGACGACGCAGCCTAGGACGGTAGGGTAGATGGACGACATGTTGAAAGTAGCAGGGAACCGTTGGATACAAGTGGTATAGGATAGTTCCGAGTGGCATTTTTGTGGGGAGGCCAATGTCCAATAGTGGACGACTATGGGCTGAGGATGGATGGATATGATAATTATGATTTCTATAAATAAATACGTGTATTGTTTAACTTTCCGTGTGGTGACGGAGTAAGAATACAATTCACCACACCCTATCTTGCCCGTGGATGTCATAAGAGACGACTAAGGGATGTAATATGCACATAACATCTGTGCAAGAGAAGGAAAACTCGAAATGAAACCCTATACCAACATGTCTGATCAACATGGTATAGTAGGTCAAATTCCCTCTCATTGTGGAGGAGGCCCGAACCCAACAGTGGGACTTATTTGAGCTTCGATGATGATTGTTTAACTACACAAATTAAATTATTTATTTACGCTTAATTTAATTAATATTTTATATATTAAATAATTTTGTTTTATCACAGTTATTCATCACAAAAACATTAAGATTTTTATAGTTTATTACCTCCGCATTAAATAAATTTGCATGCAAAATAACATAAAAAATATAAGTCAATTTTGTTTTTTTTTTAAGTGTTTTTCATTTAAATTGGTCTTCGTAATTTATAAAATTTGTTATTTTATGTTAGTTAAATTCAAATTAGTTTTAGATTGAAACTAAGATTAATCGATGTTTTACGGTTTATTTTTATTCCCATGTGCCGACGGAGTAAGTATATTTCAACACTCCCTATCTTACCCTTGCGTGTCGTAAAAGATAATAAAGGGATATATATAATATGCTTATAACATCTATCTAAAAAAGGCAAACTCGAAAAAAAACCCTATAGCAACACTTCTTGGAAGGGTACTTCTCAGGGGGTATTCCGTCGGGCCGACCACTGACGTCAAGTAACCCCGCTCCGGTCTTCAGTCCAACGACGAAGGCGACAGACACGGTGTTTGGGTGGGTTGCGGGTGTGCGTGCTTACGCCTCACTGTCGCCCCAGACGGAGTGGTGCGAGGAGTGCGCCGACTGCAACCCACCCCAAAAAAAATAGCAACACGTCTGAGTAGCGTGATCAATTTCCCTAATTTTCCCTTTATAAATCAATTTCTTTCCTATTGTGGGAGGAAGCTCGAGCCCAGCAGTGGGACGTATATGAGTTGTGATAATGATTATTACATATTTTAATAATAACTAGTGGTCGCCGTGTGGTCGCTAGTTAGGCCATAATCAATTTTAATTAATTTTTCTTCTACACAATTTTCTTTAATTTTATTTATGTACTAGCAATCCGCCCTCGCTTCGCTTCGGTTATAGTCGTTTTACCCGCGTAGTTCCCGTTCCCGTGGGAATACCGGGATAAAATATAGCCTAGTTTACGCCCTGATATTATAGCTTTCCATTGGTGAAAGAATTTTTGAAATCGGTCCAGCCGTTTTGAAGATTACCCGGAATAAACAGACAGACAGACAAAAATTTTTTAAGTTTTTTATTTTAATTTTTTTTATTTTAGGCATAGGTGTCGTGCAAATAACCATGTGAGCATGAAAAAAGCCAACTCCAATTTTATTTATTGGTATAGATGATAGATAATTGTAAATTGAGCAAGCTGTATTTCACTAATAACTAATATATATATATATTTTTTTGTGGGTGGGCTGCGGTCGGCGCGCCTCCGCACCACTCCGTCCGGGGTGACATTGGGGCTTAAGCACGCAACTCCCGCAACCCACCCGAAAACCACGTCGCCTTCGTCGTTGGGCCGACCACCGGAGCAGGATTACTTGACATCAGTGGTGGGCCCGACGGAATACCCCCTATTGGGGTACCTTCCCATCGACCGACGTCCCCCCATCGGGGAGGACGTCGATCTTTCCTCACGCGGTCGGCCTCTCGGCGGGTGACGTACTAATTCCCGGTCACGTCACCCGCGGCCTCGGCTAGGGCGACATGAGGCGCAGGTAGTTGCGCCTACGCCGCCCCAGTCGCCGAATAACTAATATATAAGCACAAATGTCTATTAGACATTGTCATGATAATTATGATTGTTTAACATTCAGTTCGACCAAAGATTTTAACCGTAAACAAAAGTGTATAAGCGTTGCTACGTAACACACTCACACGAACGTGTGTGTGTGTGTTGCGATGGTGTTGTAGTGTGCGTAATGCCTTTTTTAATGAATTTAATGTGTTTCTAATCCATTATTATATGAAATTTCAATTATATGCACTTCTCTTCATTATATACTTCAACTGTGTCAAATTTCATACTTGTCCATCCACGTAATTTTCGTAAAAAGGGATACAAAGTTTTTGCTTCACGTATTTATATATAGATATATTATTATTTTAATCAACAGGTTGATCGAGGATTAGTACCGATCCCGAAATCAACAAACAGGAAACGTATCGCCGAAAATATTGACATCTTTGACTTCCAATTGACGGATGAAGAGATTGATACGATCAGCAGCTTTAATAAAAACGAGAGAGTTATTGATATATCTCACTGGAAGGATTATCCAAATTATCCCTATTAATGATCATTATTATTGTTGTTAATTATATGATTGAATTAAATTTAAGTAAAAATTACATGTGTTTTTATTTTATTAGCTTTACTAGCAACACCCGCCTTTCGCTTTGATTTTAACCGCTTTACCGGCTCATTTTAAATCTGCAATAACTTTTAAAGTATAATGATGCTACAGTCCATGAGGCCATAGGTTCGATTCCTGGATCGGGCAAAATTTTATAGAAGTTTCTTCAGAGGAAACAGCCCAAGTTACTTTTTTTAGAGTGGTAGTAAAATACTGTTCAAATCGGTCCAGCCATTTGGAATATTACCCGGAACAAACAGAGGGACGGAGAGCCGCGCGTGGTTCTTTTAATGAATTTTCTATATTGATTTGCGGAGCGGACTCCAGACTAATAGACGACATAGTCAAATATATTTCAGCTGACCGCTTGACGCGAAATGAAACAAAAGAGGAAAAGGGAATCTTAAAAATAAATCGTTTTCCCTACTCTTGCATAGGTATTATCTATATATATGATCTTCCATAATTACAATGCCAGTTATAGTGAAATTGATATATTCCATAAAGAACTTCGTCAAAATATTTCATTAATAAAAACGATAACAATTGATGCTTAATTTTCATATTTATAATGTACTCTGTATATAATATTTGTCTACTGGTTTTGTTCTTAATCCCTTCCTCTATAATATATAAATTAGTTTCTATAGTTTTCCACAGTTATGATTTAGTATTTGTCTTCATATTGTGTTATACATAAGTGGAAGCTGTTTAGCTATTGTTATGTGCATTTGTTTTTTTTAGCTGTGTTTTATAAAAGCAGCATTTTCCTTAACAATAAATAAATCGCGTGAGGAAAGATCCCCCTCGGGGAGGACGTCGGTCGATGGGAGGGTACTCTAAATAGAGAGTATTTCGTCGGGCCGACCACTGACGTCAAGTCACCCTGCTCCGGTGGTCGGCCCTACGACGAAGGTGACGTGCATCGCGGGTGGGTTGCGGGTGTGCGTGCTTACGCCCCTCTGTCGCCTCGGACGGAGTGGTGTTAGGAGCGCGCCGACCGCACCCCGCAAATAAAGAAACACTAAATAAATAAATAACCGACTTTTACAGATGGGCAAGATAGGGGACCATGGGCCTCCGGGAACAAGTTTTTGTCTTCAGTGGAATTACGTTTACTGGCTAGTCGTACGATTAGGGGCGTTACGATTATGAAATTTCAGTTCTGGATACCTATACAGATATTGGAACAACATTTTACCGATTTTAGATAAGAAAACGCATTTGAAATTATTTCAGATTAATGAATTTCCGATCTTTTCCGTGTGGTGACGGAGTAAGAATTCACAGCTCTCTATCTTACCTGTGGATGTCGTAAAAGACGACTATGGGATATAATATGCACCTAAGATCTGTGAAGGAGAGGGGAAATTCGAAAATAAAACCCTATGCCAACATGTCTGACCAGTATGGTATAGTAGGCCAAATTCCCACACATTGTGGAGGAGGCCCGAGCCCAACAATGATGATTTATAATGTTTACACACTATGAAACTCTTTTTAGTAATAATAAAACACTTGTCACCGTTTATGGACCGTCCGTGACCGAAACCATGAACGTTGAAAAGTGTTCGAAACGTTGGGAAATTAATAATCTTAAATAAACGCGTTAAATCCATAAAAATAGTTTTATTTCAGTTTCGGATAGTGTCAGTTACGGATATTGGATTTTTAGGGAGTTATAAAAGGGAAATGCTAAGCGTGGTTATTATTATATTAATCCCCTTTGGTAGGTAGAAAAATGAACCTCTTTTTTTGCTACGGCTACGGTCAGCGCATTCGCCACCCGTCTCCATCCGGGGCGACGGAGGGGCGGCGCGCGACCTCGTAACCCACCCGTAAAGCACATCGCCTTCGTCGTTGAGCCGACCACCGGTGCGGAATTCCTTGATTTCAGTGGAAAAATGATCCTATGCGAAATTATTCGTAAGTTTTATATCGGTTTAGGTTACGGTTTCAGGTGATCAGGGTGACAGCATTGTGGGGTGGTGATCTCATAACTCACCACGTACTGACTTTCTTTCCGAAAAGAATCACTGGTGTCGAAACCTAATCTCACCGTAGCCAAATTATACAATTTACCAGCTCCTTTTTTCCGTGGGCATCGTAAAAATCTGCTAAGGGACATAACAAATATGCAAGAGAAGGAAAACTTGGGATAAACCCTTATACTTGATAGACCAGCGTGGTATAGTAGGTCAATCTCAACAGTGGGACATATATGAGTTAAGATGATGATGATAATGATGATGATGGAATAAGTGTTGTTCTTGAGATATATATAATATCAACTGTGATCAAACAACGGCTTACAAATAGGAACACGAAAATAGTATCGATACTTTTAGGTATCAAGTACTTTTCTTTCGATACCGATACTTTTGTATTCGATACTTTGTATTCGATACTTTTACTTAATGAGAACTTTTTGTCAGGTACCAGGTATTGAATAAATTGTAGAAATTATCCATCTTAAAATTGTATTTACGGCTCATATTTATGGTAACGCCATCTAGTTCAAACGTAATGAATCAAAATATTTTCATCCATTTACAGACGTTCATTTACTAAAAAAAAGCTCATCACTCAGTAGGTTCTATAAAAAGTACTCAGTACTCGATACTTTGAAGTATCGCGCGAGACTTTACTAACAAACAATTTCATCATCATCATCATCTCATTCACATAAGTCACTGCTGTTAAACTCGAACCTCCTCCATAATGGGAGGGATATTGACCTATTATCAGGTCAGACGTATTGGCATAGGGTTTTGTGTCGTTTTTGTGTTTTCCCTCTCTTGCCTAGATGTTATCTGTATAATATATCCCTTAGTCGTCTTTCAGGACATCCACGAGTAAGATTTTTTTTTACTGCCAACGGTGGCAAACGAGCAAGCAGCACACAGTGAAGAAAATATTCTTCTTAAACCTCGTTCAAAGAAGGACATGTCTTAGCGCTCGGGAAACACAGCAGCAGGTAGTTCGTGCCAGAGCTTGCACGTAAGTGGGAGAAATGATCGCTGGAAACGTACAGTTGAAGACCAAAATTTCCAGGTGAAATGGATGAACCCTGCTACGATGTCGAGTGGTACGTTGGTAGAATGGTGACGGTGGTACCAAGTCAAACAGTTCTTCGGGGCACTCCCCGTGAAAGAGTTGGTAGAGCACTCAGACTGACCCAAAGTCTCTTCGCTGCTCCAGCGACTCCAATCTGTCCGTAAGATTAGGATCCTCGACGATTTGAACAGCCCGTCTTTGCAGATTATTTAGATTATATAGATTAGCTGATCCAACGGACGTTGTTCTTTTTAAATCTAAAAAATTGTAAAAGGAATTTTCCTTGAAATCGAAAAACTCATAATTAAAGGAAATTGAAATCATAAACAAATGAAAAATAGGGGTTGATCGTAGAGTGGTGAAAAATTGACAGTAATATTAACTCTTTTTTTTAACTCTTTTTTTAACCTAACCTGTGTAACAGGTACTTTTTTTAGTAACAATAGAATAAGTACCTGTATAGGTATTTATTACTACTACCACTACCTTCCTTAACTTAATAATCTTTTAACTAAACTGAAAATTAATAGTTACTAATCTTATCCGGCATAAAAATAGGACATTTTATATATGTACATACCTGCGATTGTTCATACTTGATATAAAAAAAACCTACTCGTATTTATAATTCTCATTAAAATTTATTTATTTCTATGTATAGACATAAGTCTTTTGTCATTGAAAAGCATTCAACTTTTTACATTTTAATGCAACGCTTCTTGAATTGTCATTGCGTTTCATGAATATAAATTGTGTATTCAATATTGCGTATACATTCATGAATAAGTAAATCCTAGTTGTCAATTCCTTTAGTGTATAAAATTGGCTTTAGGTACTGTATTCGATTACATAGAATTATTACTATATCCGTGTGGTAACGGAGTAAGAATACAATTCACCCCCTCTCCTACCCGTGGGTGTCGTAAAAGACGACTAAAGGATTAAATATGCAAATAAAATCTATGCAAGAGAAGGGAAACTTGAAACCCTATACCCAACACGTCTGGCCAGCATGGTATAAGACAATATCTTATCTATTGTGGAAGAGGCTCGCGCTCAACAATGGCACGTATATGAGCTAAAATGATAACTACAGATCAAGTGGATATCAGAGGAGAAAGAAATTTTTAAAATAGAGCATATGACAAAGTAGTAGTCAGGTTGGTTACTAATATAGAAAACTTAGCCTTGTTCTCAACAGAACTACGTTGATTAAAAGAGAGAAAGCTGAAAGAGGGGAAGGCAAGTGCAGAAAACAAATTGTATATATGTTACCGGAAATGTATGAAATCTAGGAATTGTATACAAATCCTAGGAAATTTATACAATTCCGAAGCTATTTATGAAATGTATAAAATATTGTTTCAAAAACTATTTAAAACATACATTTCCTATGAAATGTGTACAATTCCTAGTAATTGTATATAATTCCAATATCGTGTTAGGAAATGTATAAAAATAATGCTTTCTGTAATAAAACACGTTGTTAAAATGAGAATAATAATTTTTATTGAAGCACTCGTTGAGACAACAACGTTCAGATAACAATCATATCGTAAATCTTCATATTATCTTACTAATTAAAGCTAACCTAACCTAACTTATCCCTGATCAGACGAAGCAATACGGCCAGATATGCTCGACGAACCGACAACTGCTGGGGGAGAACGGTTTTTGAGTGGCGACCACATATCTGACGACGCAGTGTAAGACTTGTGGGGGACAAGTTGGATAGACGACCTGGTGAAAGTTGCAGGACGTCGTTGGATGCAGGCGGCACAGGACTGCACTCTTTGCCGTAACATGAGGGTGACCTACGTCCAGCAGGGGACAGCGATAGGCTGAAATGATGATAATGATGCTGAGGATCTCGAAAAAGTAATACGGATAGCTCCGAAATACGGGTACCCTGAACGTGATACCCCGAAATACGAGTACCTTGAAAGTGATACCCCGAAATACGAGTATCCTGAAATTGTAATACGGGTACCTTGAAAGTGTAATACGGATACCCCGAAAATGTAATACGCTCGGCGGGTTGCTGAAGTCAAATAAATTGGCCCATTGGCGTTCTTCCCGTGTGGCGATGGAGTAGGAATACAATTCACCACTCCCTATCTTGCCCGTGGATGTCGTAAAAGACGACTATGGGATTTAATATGCACATAAGATCTGTGCAAGAGAAGGCAAACTCGAAATTAAACCCTATACCAAGATGTCTGACCACCATGGTATAGTAGGTCAAATTCCCTCCCATTATGGAGGAGGCCCGAGCCCAACAGTGGGACGTATGTGGGCTGTGATAATGATGATGATGATTGGCCTTCTCAATTAGCAGTCCGGGATAAAACAGTAGGTTATGGAGACCTCACGTGGAGCTGTCATATCCCTGGACAGTTTTGTTGAGCAGAACATAGACGGTCAAAATATACGGAATTAAAATGAAAACAATAATACTATTTTAATACTATATACGCATACATTTAGAGTATGTTAATTACTGCGTCTTGTATGGTTCAAGAATTAATAGACATATTTTAGTTTATTTTTTGTTTAATACAATAAAAAACAACAATTAAGGAATAACATAGTTGTGTTTAGAGATATTTTAATTGGTCGGAAGGACTTTGTTTATAGTCAACATATCTATTAAACAATTTAACCTTAGTTTGGAAATAGATGCCCATTAGACTAGCAAGGACTTCGGTTTGGTTGTTAGAATATAAATTATTTAAAGCATGGCATATTACGGCTTTTAGCTATGTGTTAGGTGACGAACTAAGATTACAATTCAACACCTTTACCTGTGGCTGTCGTAAAAGATGAATATGGGATGTAATTTAGCGTGTGGTGACGGTGTACGAATATAATTCACTACCATGTCCTGCACGTGGGTGTCGTAAAAGACGACTAAGGGATTAAATATACATGATGCGATAGGTATTAGCTAAAAAGTACGAGATGACGATGATAGCTAAATGAATTTTATTTTTAGACTAGCAACCCGCCCTCGCTTTGCTACTGTTTCAATCGCAATACCTGCATGGTTCCCGTTCTCGTGGGAATACCGCGATAAAATATAAGCTTAAGTTAGTCCTTATATAAACAGCTACTTGGCAGTAAAATATTATCAAAATCTATCCAACCGTTTTGAAGATTGTCCCAAACAAAAAGTCAGAAAAATTTTAAATTCGTTTTTAGGCATTGATGTCGTCCAAACAAACGTGTAGGCATGAAAAAAGTCCAGTATTTTGACATTACAAACAGACACTTCAATTTTATTTATTTGTATAGAGTATAGATGTATAGATTTATTATATTTTAATGGATATATTAAAAACAACACTAAAATGTTTTATAACACAGTATGTAATATCTAAAATTTTTCCTTATTACGTAATCTCGAAAACGGTTGAAATTTGTCAATTTGAAATTCGAAACGGATGTTTGATTATTATTTTTTAAACTGGATTGAGAAAAATCCTTGTGATATAGAGAACTTTATACCCCTAAACGTAAAAAAATAAGCTAGAGCCAGACTCATTTCAGCTTTTATACGTTCCATTACAAGGCTTGAATTTCCTCCACAATTGGAAGGAAATGGATCTACGCAGATCAGATGGGTTGGTGTAATCTTTCATTTCAAGTTTCTCTTCTTTCATATATGTTATTTGTAATTTAACTTAATCGACTTTTAGTAACAAAATGCGATTCTATGCCACCTGCAACCAACGAGGCCCAGCAACTTTCTCTAGGTCGTCGGTCCATCTATTTGGGGGGCGTCGTATACTGCGTCGTCCGATACGTAATCCCAACTGAAGAACCGTTCTTTACCAGCGGTTGTCGATTTTTTGAACGATGTGGTCTGCTTATTGCCACTTCAACGACCTAATTCTTCATGCTATGTCGGTTACATCCATTCTTCTACGGATTACCGTATTTCGGATTCTATTTCGCACAAAAATCCCGAGCATAGCATGTTGAGCGACTTTGAGCTTAGTTATGAGGCTTACATTTAGGGACTACGTCTCGGTGGCCTAAGTCATTACTGGTCGTAGACCTGTGTTTACGTTCATATAGGATAAAAATAAATATTTAAATACACGTTTAGAGCGAAGCTGCCTTTATAATTAGCACAGAGGCATTATAGATAAAGTAGATGATTAAATAAGTTAATTTCTAAGGAGCTGTAATATCTATATTTTTATGGGGCTAAGAAACTCCTTTAATGTGTACATTTATCATCTCAACCATTAAACTGATTATCAATCGCAAACCGGTTCATCTAGAACGTGTTATTTTTTTTTTTGGTGTGTTTTAGACTATACGATATTAAGGCTAGGGTTTTTCCGCGCTATAACAGACAATTTTATTAATTCGTTTTCTTAGTCATCTGTTATAGCGATTAAACAATTAACATGACTTCAAGGGAATCGTTAAAATTTGGGTTTTACTTCAAATTTAATTTTTCATCGTTAAAATTTGCACGTGAATCCTAAATTTATAACGATTCCCATGAAAATGCAATTCATCTATTCAGCATGATGTAGATAAATGCCATTTGTATTGTGATTACAAAAAAGAGTTTTAAATTTTAGTTAGGCATAAATTTGCTCTAAATTTGATTTCAAAGACAGTTATTTTTTAAATAAAATAGTGTTATGGTAGGTGAGAATGGTCGCTATGTAGTGAAGAGATACGAATAAAATTTGTCACAACACTTTACTTTCACGTGGATGTCATAAAAGGATTCACCTGAAGAAATACGGCCAGTATTATCTAAATTCTTACTCATGACACTAACAATGATTTCCAACTTACATGCTAATTTCAAGCCTTGAATGACCGTTTTAATAATTCATATTAGAGTATCAGTATAATGAAAGAGTAAAAATATAACGAATCGCAAACATAACCTAGTCTTTTACTTTTCATGTCATAAAATATAATAAGAGATTGTCGTACGTTGTATTACACTTTAATGTGTAATGTCCGATGGTCGAAGAAAAAAGTCACATGTAAACATTAAAGAAAAATAACTGCTGCCATCATTTGTCTGCAAGTGTAAATAACTTCTAATTAGAGTAACAAAACATTGTAGATACAGAATAAATTCATGTGTCACACAAAAGAAACAAAACATCGTATCGGTGTCGTGTCGTTATATTTAAAGGCGCATTTATTATTGTTATATACATACAAACCAAGAGGCTCAAAGCTTGAAAACGCAGTGATTTCCATCAGTGTTGTAGCGTGGTTTGAATTGACAACATGAAGATATTGTTAGCAATTGTAGCGGTGTTTGCCGTTTCCTCTGTAAGTTTATGAATTAAATTTAAATATTAAAAAAATATATATTTAATATAATATTAAAATAAAAATTCATATTAATTTTACTGCCATATTTTTGTATGTTTTGTTAAAATATTTATTTTTTTAATCAAGTGTTTTGTTAATTTTTTTTTTCAGTTAAAAATACACTATTTAGACCATTTTTAAAATTATAATTGTTTGTCTATTTGTATTTCAATTAATAACTCAAGAATGGCTTCACTGATCTTGAAGATCTCTGATTTATATTCAAAACTAGCACGCTCCGCCCTCGCTTCGCTTCGGTTTCAGTCGTCTTTCCTGCGTAGTTTCCGTGGGAAACCCGGGATAAAATATAGCCTAGTTTACTTCCTGATATTACAGCTTTCCATTGGTGAAAGAATTTTTCAAATCGATTCAGCCGTTTTGAAGATTACTCGGAATAAACAGACAGACAGACAAAAAAAATATAAAGTGTATTTTAGGCATATGTATAGTGCAAATAACCGTGTGAGCATGAAATAAGCCCATTATTTTAACATTACAAACATACACTCCAATTTTATTTATTGGTATAGATTATATTCATACATACGAAAGAGTTACAAACAAACTTACTTTCGCATTTATAATATTAGTAAGGATTAATAAAAAATGTTTCCGTGTAATAACGGAATAAGAATACAATTCACCACACTCTTTCTTGTCCATGGATGTCGTAAACGGCGCCTACGGGATAATTGCAAATATTATCTATGCTAGAGATGGAAAACTCGAAATAAAATCAACTCATTTGACTAGCGTGGTATAGTAAGGTAGTTTCCCTCTCTTTGTGGTGGAAGCTCGAGCCCAGCAGTGGGACGTATTTGAGCTGTGGTGATGATGATGAACAGCAGATGTACTTAAGCCAATCGTAAAGCGCTACAGAAGGATGATATATATTTTTTTTTTTGGGGTGGGCTGCGATCGGCGCGCTTCATGCACCACTCCGTCCGGGGCGACAGAGGGGCGTTTAGCACGCAACACCCGCAACCCACCCGAACACCACGTCACCTTCGTCGTTGGGCCGACCACCGGAGCAGGGTTACTTGTCATCAGTGGTCGGCCCGACGGAATACCCCCTACTTGGGGTACCCTCCCATCGACCGATGTCCCCCCCTCGGGGAGGACCTCAGTCTTTCCTCACGCAGAAGGACGATATATTGTAAGTTCCTTCGTACAAACCACCCCGCGATTACCCGCTTTTAACACGTTTGTTGCGTTACGAAATCTATCAGATCTCTTGCAGGACTTTTGCATTGTGCGTTGACTAGAATCGTGTTTTTTCACTCCTTGCGAGAGGCGCTAACGTGTAAAGTACTTTAAGTATGAGTAAGATAAATGAAAGAGAAAGAAAATAAGATTTAATGGACACTATGGTTACACGCCTGACATAGAAATATAGGTACACAAGTGATATAAAAACGAAGACGAAAAATATTGATGATTAAAATAATCATAGTATACACAAATTAAATTCATAATATGAGTGTCCAAAAGGCAACAGCTCAGCATATGCTACATAAACTTGCAGCGCTGATTTTCAGCTGCAGCCTAACTAGTCTAAGTTACAGGTCACAAGAAGTGCAAGTGCAGAAGAGCTACAATTAATAGGTTCATAGATTATTCAAAATTATAAATAGTCATAATAGTAACAATAATAACAGCATTTAAATCAAACCAACACTAATTGAAATCTGCATTTTAAATGTCTGAAATGATCAGAGGAACACAGCAAACATATAATACGTATAACATAGTAAACAAATATACACATTTGATTCCTACGTAAAGGTCAATTCAAGGACATAGAAAAAAAACAATTAGAGATGGAATAGGTCGCTAACGCACAGTAATATAATTATTTTCACAGTAGTATATAAATTATTTAAAAAACCGTATTTTTAGGAGACTGATTAGGTCTCAAACACACCAAAAGTTAGATTAGTTACGAGATCTTTTAGGTCCCAAAAGCACCAGCTGAAAGCTCTTTGAAAATGATGGCGCGCAGGGAACGTGTTAAAGCGCCCACTGCCAATGTCGGCATTTGATTTCTGTGGACCACCAGCCCGTTTATTTTTTCCGACTTCTATAACAAGTATGTTCTCCAAAGCAAGTTTTTGCTACAAAATTCATAACATTTTTTTTTTATTTCAATTTAATATACTTGCTATACTACACTGGACAAGATGGGTTTTTATAGAGTTTTATTTAGAGTTTTCCTTGTCTCACAAAGATGTTATATGTGTCTCAGCGTCACTACTTCTGGCGCCATATCCTAATAGTTTTTAAGAATCAATCGATTACGGAAACGTCAAGTATTATACTTGAGTGTTTTTGATGCAACGTTGGCAATGATTTTTGATGTTTGTCGTTTGACCGTTATCGTTTGAAATATTACCGAGCTTTCTTTATTGAGAGCGGTCCGTTGAATACTGAGTTGGGAATGAGACACGAGAGCGATCAGTCATTGTTGCTGCCGTGTTGTATCAAATTCACCGCGTTTCCCTAACTTGTAAGTTAGCTGTCGGTATTCGTGTAATTAGTGGTTATGATAGAAAAGTGTTAACGCTAATTGTTGAATACAGTTTAAAAGTATTATTTTTTTTTTTTTTTTTTATTGCCAACGGTGGCAAACGAGCAAGCAGCACACCTGATGGTAAGTGAAACTGCTGCACATGGACCATTGCAATACCAGGGACACAGCCAGGCCGCTGCCTACCGTGAAGGAAATACTCTTCTTAAACCTCGTTTAAAGAAGGACATGTCATAGCGCTCGGGAAACACAGCAGCAGGTAGTTCATTCCAGAGCTTGCACGTACGTGGGAGAAATGATCGCTGGAAACGTACAGTTGAAGACCATAACGTTTCCAGGTGAAATGGATGAACCCTGCTGCGATGTCGAGTGGTACGTTGGTAGAATGGTGACGGTGGTACCAAGTCAAACAGTTCCTCGGAGCACTCCCCGTGAAAGAGTCGGTAGAGTACACAGAGTGACCCAAAGTCTCTCCGCTGCTCCAGCGACTCCAATCTGTCCGTAAGATTGGGATCCCCGACGATTCGAACAGCCCGTCTTTGCAGGGAGTCAAGTGGGTCTAGCTGATATTTGGGCGCACCTGCCCAGAGATGTGAGCAGTACTCCACATGAGGACGACTTGTGCTTTGTATAGCACAAGACGCTGTCTCGGTGTGAAGTACCGCCTGGCTCTGTTCAGGACGCCCAACTTTTTGCTTTCCAATTTGGCTTTGTCCTCCAAATGACTCCCAAACTGGACTTTGCTCGATATTTTGACGCCGAGAATCCCAATACTCTCAGAAATTGGAAGAGTTACTCCTTGGAACTGAGGCGCCATGACAAATGGGTCCTTCTTTGCAGTGAACGCGCAAACTTGTGTCTTTGTAGGGTTGAACTGGACTAGGTTCCGTTCACCCCATTCCGAGGCCCGCCCCAGAGAGCGCTCGACTTCAGACACAAGTTGAACCCTTCTTTCCTGAATACTCCGAGGGATATTCCGTTGCTCAGTGTACCGCTCATCACCCGTACTGTCATCCGCATAGCAACGCATATTCTCGATAGAGAGCATGTCATTGATATGCAGGATAAACAACGTCGGGGAGAGCCTTGTGGTACACCAGCATTAATGGTCATGGTATCGGAGCAGGAGCCATCTACGACGACTTTTATACTCCGACCATCCAAAAAGCTGGCAATCCAATTACAGAGTCCCTTGGGGATTCCGTATGATGGTAGCTTCGATAGAAGTGCCCTGTGCCAGACCCTATCGAACGCCTTTGCGATATCTAGGCTGAACGCCAGCGCCTCACCCTTGCCCTCCAAGGCCTCTGCCCAATGGTGTGTGAGGTACACAAGAAGATCACCAGCCGACCGACCATGACGAAAGCCGTATTGGCGATCACTGATAAGCTGGCGATCCTCAAGGTACTGCAGAAGCTGGCGGTTTATAACCTTCTCCATTATCTTGGAGAGCAAGGATGTTATCGCAATTGGCCTGTAATTCGATGGGTCAGACCGGTCTCCCTTTTTAGGGATCGGGTGGACATGGGCTACCTTCCACGAAGACGGAACCCTATTAGTAGCGTAGGAAAGTCGGTATAGGCGCGTGAGGATGGGAGTCAATTCAGGGGCGCACGTCTTTAGTACCACTGCAGGGATGCCATCCGGTCCACTCGACTTATGGACGTCTAAAAGCCGCAGCTCCCGCCTAACCGCTCGCTGCGTGATGCGGATTTCGGGCAGTGAGCTTTCACACCGTGGGATGGTAGGTGGTGTGGCAGCTCCGGCATCCAAAGTCGAGTTACAGGCAAAGAATTGACCTAGAAGATCGGCCTTCTCCTTTGCGCTGTGAGCCAGACTACCATCGTGTTTCTGCAGTGGTGGGAGATTGGGCTGGCAGAAGTTGCCTTGTGCAGCCTTGGCGAGCGACCAGAATGCACGACTCCCAGCGGGATAGCTTTGCAATCGCTCGCCAATTCTGGCAACATGTTCCGCCTTGGCTCTGGCAATAGCCTTCTTACTAGATCTAGAAGCGGCGTTAAATTTCCGCTTCACCTCTTTGGCGTTCGGGTCCTGGCATTTTTTGGCCCTATTCCAGGCCCGATATGCGGACTGTTTCTGGCATGCAGCCGTCCTGCAGGTTTTGTTAAACCAGGGTCGGCTGCGGCCACCGACGGGTATTTTGGTGTTGGGGATGAATAATTCCATCCCCGTAATAACCGTTTCGGTAACGCAGTCCGCACAGACGCCAGGGTCCCCAGAGGCGAAGCAAAGCCGCTTCCATGGGTAGGATGCGTAAAACTCGCGCAGTCCATCCCAATCTGCTGACTTATATTGCCAGACTCTGCGAGTCCCAGTCGCCTTAGAACGACTAGGCCTTACAACAGGGGCACTGCTACGGACCAAGCAGTGGTCAGAAGATCCAAGAGGCGCTTCAACCACTACCTGATATCCGTGCTGGTGTGTAGTCAGCAGAAGATCCAGTAAAGAAGACTCATGGCTCTCAATATCTGGGATACGGGTGGGCTGTGTCACCAGTTGTGAGAGACCATAGGCCGAGACCATATTGAAGAGATGTCGACCCTGGAGGTCAGTGGTTCGGGACCCCAGCCACTCTTTATGATGAGCGTTGAAGTCTCCAAGAACCACCACCTCCGCTGATGGACACTGCTCCAATATTTCGTCAATCCCCCATTGGACGTTCTCAAATAATTGAATTGACCCCGGATCACTGCCATGGGACCTGTAGAGGCATGCGTAGATGCGGGTAAGCCCTCCATAGTCTACGCGTAGCCACAGGATTGACAAGTCACCATGTTCGAGGGCCCGAAGGCGGCGACAGCAGATATCACCTCGGATGAATACGCACACCCCGGCTTTACGACGGAAGGTATGCTCCAACTCGTAGCCGGGGTAATTTAGGTACGAAATGTCATCCGGAGCACCTATCTGCGTCTCCGTTAAAAAGAGTAAGGCAGGCCGCGCCGTCTCGAGGTGATGGTGGACGGCGTCGAGATTGCTATGTAAACCCCTGATATTGCAAAAATCCACATCAAATGTGGATAAGGGGACCGCCGTAGAAAATCGTCTCTTTTTAA
This sequence comes from Lymantria dispar, assembly GCA_032191425.1. Lineage (NCBI taxonomy): Eukaryota > Metazoa > Arthropoda > Insecta > Lepidoptera > Erebidae > Lymantria > Lymantria dispar. The sequence goes on along the minus strand of CM063460.1, from coordinate 6,887,893 downwards.
CATTCATGGCCATGATTTTTAATTTAAGAAGAGGAGGAAGGGAGTGTGAATGTGTATAACGGAGTTTGGTGATACCAAAAAAAAAAAGGCAGGGCATAGTGCATGGTCGAGGAGTGAGTGTTGTGAGGAGCTGACACGAAGCACGGAAGGGCCCCCGATGCCCCCCCGTGTGTAGCCGCCGAGGTCCACTCCGGTTTCCCACACCGGCACGACGACTACCCAACGGGATTTTCGCCGGTTGGTGGGACAGCCTCCCAGGGAGGATGATCCTGGGTTCGGGTCCCCTGCTGACCGGCAGGTGGCCGGCGGTGACCATTCCCATCGGGTCTCCCTGTACACCATGCCAGCCCCTCACGCTCAATACCCCGACCAAGACCTCACCACCGCAGGTTTCAGGCCTCACCAAAACCCGCCACACACAAACACACCCAGAAAGTTGGGCTCCCGGCTCTCTCGCTCACCGAACGAAGTGCAGCAGCAAATTGCTACTACTCAAACGTCGATCTTCTGCGAGAGTGTGGTACTGCCCCGGACGGACCGGCCCGCGACTGCAGACAAAAGACTGTCTACAGTGTGGTCCTACCACCAATAGAATTTTATCAATTTATTTTATCACCTCGCGATGTGTGACCGACCTGATAGTGATGCAGCACGGCCCCCAACCTCCGATATATGCATATTATATCTGTCATTTTTTATGACACCCACGGTCAAGAGAGGGGGTGGTGAATTGTATTCTTACTCCGTGACTACACGGAGGGCTATCTATGGAATCTATCATAATCAGTCAATATTTACTCCTTACTATTATAAACATAAAATGAAACTGACTAGTAGGTCAATTGCCCTCCCATTGTGGAAGAGGCTCAAGCCCAACAGTGGGACGTATATGAGCTGTGACGATGATGATGGTAGACTATTTATTTTACTTCTCACAAAAATATTGACCTTATAATCTACACAAAAGTTTCAGATTCGGTTTCGGTTGAAACTAAGACTGAAGCGGTAATTCAGTTTCGGTTTCGGCCGTAAAAAGTAGTTCCAGTCGGACAATACTTGATATTCTTGATCAGATTATAGTAATATGCAAAATAAGTGTGACAATTAAACATTTAAGACCCTGTTTCTGATGTAATTTTATTAAGGAGGTTGGTGGTGAATAGAACATGAATAGTTCTCATTGAATCTATCTATACTAATATATAAAGTTGAAGAGTTTGTTTGTTTGTACGTGCTAATCTCAGGAACTACAGGTCCGATTTAAAAAATTCTTTCAGTGTTAGATAGCCCATTTATCGAGAAAGGCTATAGGCTATCATTACGCTGTTTTTTTATGGGTGGGCTACGGTAGCACACGCGGTCCATTTCGTCCGGGACGACGGAAGGACAGCGCGCGGGCCCATAACCCACCCGTACCCACGTCGCCTCGTTGTTGGGCCGACCACTGGAGCAGGGTGACTTGTCAGTGGTCAGATATATCATTACGCTAAGGCAAATAGGAGCGGAGCAACAATAAAGATGTTGTTTCAAAATCGAGGGTTCTTTTTCTTTTTGGGAGGTTCCGCTACGTGAGCTGTATAAACGCTTAAAGTTTTGAAAAGATAATGTGTGACACAATCGTATTATTTAAAAATATTTTCACTTTTTACGTAAACAAAGTCGTGGGTCAAAGTTAGCGTTAGCAACAAAAAACTATTCAACGCGGACGAAGTCTGAAGCTAGTATTTAATACGATAGCTTTTTTAATAATTATTATTTTGTAATAGTTTTTTTTTAATTTGTTATTTCATGCTTATACTTGTTGTAATTTACCAGTCACTATGCTATTACTAAAAAAGAAAAAAATACACCGCATTCTGTTCTGAAAAAACGTGCGCAAACCACAATATACTTTTGAAGGTAATTTCATTTGGTTCCGGCGATAATTCGAGTTTATCATTATGTCTTTATCGATTTAAACCGATAATTAATAATGTAATTATATTATTTTCTCTCACTTGGAATCGAATCGAAATCTCAACTTTATCGAGACATAATGATATGTTTTTTTTTATTGCAAACGGTGGCAAACGAGTAAACAGATACACCTGATGGTAAGTGTTGCTGCCGCTCATGGACCTTTGCAAGGCCGCTGCCTACCGCGAAGAAAGTGAAGGGGGTGTGAATGCGTGCATTGAGGTTCGGTGATACTAAAGGCCACCAAAACCCACACGCAAAAACCCTCAGAAAGTTGGGCTTCTGTGTCTCTCGCTCACCGAACGAAGCGCAGTAACAAATTGCTACTACTCAGACGTCAATTTTCTGCTCAGTGTGGTACTACCCCGGACGGACCGGGGCGGCCCGCGGCTGTATATAGACAACTGTCGACAGTGTGGTCCTACCAGTATTTTATTAATTATACTCAATCTTTTAATATTTTGTTCAGTAATATTAAAAGTCGAACAATGATATTTGAAATCTGACTGAAACGAGAATTAGAACAGTTTAGATTCACACAAATAAAATTATTCAAAACTTTCGTAATAACATTATTATATATAATTGATCAGCTTTTTATATTAAAATTAACCTTGAAAAGAATATTTTTTATCGCCAAAGATTTTTTAATGCATTTACAATTTATCTAGTTAACTTATTACCTGAATCCTATCTATTCTATTTAATTCTATTTAATATCATGTAATGGGCACCTCAATAACACTTTAAAGCTGAAGCTGCAATACTCTCAGACTATTTTAAAGTTGCATTTTAATGTTTCAAAATCAAGGTACAGTTCTTTATAGATAAAAGAATAATCAAAATATTATCATAATGTATATTATAATGTGGTGATGGAGTAGGAATATAATTTATCACCTTTCTTGCCCTTGGATATCGTAAAAGCCGACTAAGGGATACTTAATAATGTGCGTATAATATCTGTGCAAGGACAATACGAAATACAATCCTATACCAACTCGTCTTACCAGCGTGGTATTATAGGTCAATATTCGTCTTGTTGTAGAGAAGCCTCGAGTCCAGCAGTAGAAGATATATGAGCTACAATGATGATGATGAAGATGAAATGATGAAATAATGTTCAAAACTTTATCCAACAAATTGTATTATGATATCTATACCAATAAATAAAATTGGAGTGTCTGTTTGTAATGTCAAAATAATAGGCTTTTTTCATGTTCACACGGTTATTTGCACGACACCTATGCTTAAAATACAGTTTAAAAAATTTTTGTCTGTCTGTCTGTCTGTTTGTTCCGGGTAATCTTCAAAACGGCAGGACCGATTTCAAAAATTCTTTCACCAATGGAAAGCTATAATATCAGGGCGTAAATTAGGCTATATTTTATCCTGGTATTCCCACGGGAACGGGAACTACGCGGGTAATACGACTAAAACCGAAGCGAAGCGAGGGCGTGTTGCTAGTGATAAATAAAGATATAGTATGATAAAGTTAATAAAATTATTCAACTAATTATACATAATTACTAGCAACCCGCCCTCGCTTCGCTTCGGTTATAGGTTATAGTCGTTTTACCCGCGTAGTTCCCGTTCCCGTGGGAATACCGGGATAAAATATAGCCTAGTTTACGCCCTGATATTATAGCTTTCCATTGGTGAAAGAATTTTTGAAATCGGTCCAGCCGTTTTGAAGATTACCCGGAACAAACAGACAGACAGACAGACAGACAGACAAAAATTTTTTAATTGCTATTTTAGGTATAGGTGTCGTGCAAATAACCGTGTGAGCATGAAAAAAGCCTATTATTTTAACATTACAAACAGACACTCCAATTTTATTTATTGGTATAGATAAAGTCTCTGGACACTAGTTAAGTAATTAATCAGTACATCATTTTGTAGTAGTGAGTTATTAACGTTAACAAAAACTATTTGACTATTAATAAAAAACAGGGCCAAAGTATCAATGGCAAACGACACAATACTAGACATTTTGGTATTGTGAACACTAATAATTGGAACAACAAATAAATTTGTTTTAGCCAGACAATTTAATGCTAAGTCGCTCTTGAACATTTCTTGTGACAAGTTCGTAATATAGAATGGAAGTACGTATTTAAATTTGGAAGTGAAAACTTTGTGATTTAAAACTAGATTCAACGAAAAAGTATCATTAAAAAGATGTAAATATTTTCGCTTACAAGATTAAGTCTTCGAAATAAATAAATAGAATACAGATAAGAGTGTGTGTAAATATAAAAACCTTGACAAAAGGCTTCATATTCGAAATAGAAAAGATATAATAATAATACTTACTACTTTGAATCTCGGTTCCGCTGTTATAAAAGATAAGCACAAAACCGATTCATTATCCAACTTCTGACACTGCATATCTCTTATTTTGATTAGTATGTTTTATGAAAAATATATTTTTATGCATGTATTCTGGATGATATATTAGAACAGATTTTAAGATGAATGGTTAATGGGCAATAACAAAATAACATAAAATATATAAGTACAAAGGATCTCTGATGTTTACGCAAGTATTACACATTTTAAATAAAACTACTTTACGGATTTTATCGCGTTTGTATTTGATTTTTGATTGCCCGATGTTTTGAACACTTTGCAGGGCGGACAGTCCGCCAGTGACCATGACCGCTTTTAGTTTGTAAGACATCACTCGCCAGCTAAAATACACATATTTCTGTAATTTATTTTGGTGATAACTGTGATTATATTTTTATAACCGTTTCAGATGACAAAGGCTCTCGGAGAAAAAGCGCCAACAAAACAGTTGAACGATGGCTATCATATACCAACTTTGGGATTAGGAACGTTTGGCTTTGTAAGTATACATCTTATATTCGACATGATATAGTCTGGTGACATACTAACCAGACGGCCCAGGGCAAGGAAAAAATGCGGCGTTGGGGCTCATAATTTGCCGCATTATCCTTTTGACAATTGAGTTGTCCACTGAAACCGTGTCCTAAAATTCAGTGGTTTTTATACCCTCTTTTTCAGGGTAGGCTATGGTCTGTACACATCGGGCCCAATTTGTCCAGGGTAACGGAAATAACTTATTATCTTTCTAATACTAAAAATTTAAAATAAGAATGTTTGTATATTCGTTATTTTTACTCTTTCATGCGTTAATGGTCATGTTTTGAATGCTAATAATTTTTTTTCTTGTATATTATTATAATAAAGTTCAATACTCTGTCTAGCAAGATTACTATATACAACGCAAATAAATATAATAAACATAAATTGTCATACATTTAAATGCAAATCAGCCAACATAAAATCAACTATATCGTATTGTAGTTACTATTGATTATGACTAGGTGGTTAGAATCGTGATACCATAATTTCAAATTTCTTATTAATCCATTCGGTCCATTTCAAGTATAATAATGCCTTAAATGTCATTTAGCAAACGGATTAACGTTTATAGTACAGCAACGCAGCGATAAATATTGCACATCGACCCTTGGAAAGAGACAATCGACTAAATCCATTAAGTCTAATGCTGTGGGATGTGATTACGTAAGTCGTCGCATGATCACAGCAATATTGGACCACCTTCTTCCTGTTATTTCACATATTATTAACTTTTCTCTTGAATCTGGCTGTTTCCCATCATTATGGCGTAAGGCTTATGTAATACCTTTGCCTAAAATTTCTAATCCTTCTCTTCCTAATCACTTCCGTCCTATATCTATTCTTCCCTTTCTTTCTAAGGTTCTGGAGGCTTGCGTGCATAAGCAATTAACGGATTTCATTTTCAAAAATAATCTCTTATGTCAATTCCAGTCCGGCTTCCGACCAGGCCATAGCACAACATCCGCTCTCCTAAAAGTGACTGGCGATATTAGGGCTGGTATGGAGAAAACCAATGTGACGGTTCTAGTCTTAATAGATTTCTCTAACGCCTTCAATACCGTCAATCACGATATCCTTCTAGCCATCTTATCTCACTTCCTGATCTCACCCAACGCACTGGAATGGTTCTCTTCTTATCTTCAGGGGCGTCAGCAGTGTGTCCGCATCGAAGACAGCTTTTCGAATTGGTGCGACCTCAGCGCTGGCGTCCCTCAGGGCGGTATTCTCTCTCCTTTGTTATTTTCTATCTTTATTAATCTCATTACTTATAATCTTCAGTGTTCGTATCATCTTTATGCCGATGACTTGCAGCTTTACTGTCAAGCGAGTGTGGAGGATATGCCGTCAGCAATTGCCAAAATCAATACAGACCTTGACAGCATAAAAAGTTGGTGTTGCCAGTTCGGGTTGATGGTGAACCCTACCAAGTGTCAGGCAATAATTGTGGGTAGTCAGCGTATGATAGGCCGAGTAGACGTCAAATCTCTCCCCTCTATATTGTACGACGGCTCTATTGTGCCGCTGTCCCCTGACGTAAAAGACCTTGGCTTATATATCGACTCCACTCTCAATTGGAGTACTCAAGTAACCAGAGTAAGTCAGCGAGTCACCTGTAGCTTACGTGCTCTCAATCGGTTGAGACATTTTCTACCGGTTAAAACTAAAACGACGCTTGTCCAAACTTTAATTTTTCCTCTAATTGACTATGGTGATGTGTGTTATTTTGACCTGAATGCAGATCTTCTTAATAAACTAGACCGTCTTCTCAATAACTGCATTCGATTCATATATAATCTTCGCAAGTATGATCATATTTCTGCTTATCGTTCTCAATTAAATTTTCTAACTATTCGACAACGCCGTAGTTTGCGTGCCCTTACTTTTCTATATTCTATCCTCAACTCTCCTAATTCTCCTAATTACTTGTCTTGTTTCTTTCAATACCTCTCTACTAATCATGACAGAAACCTTCGCTCCTCCAAAAACTTGCTCTTACTTTGTCCATCTCATCACTCTGATCGTGTGCATTCCTCTTTCGTTGTCCAGGCGGTTCTCCTCTGGAACTCACTACCTCTCGGTATCAGGATGGCAACTAGTCGTCAAACATTTAAGAAGAGCGTTCGACTCCATCTCTTAAACGAGTTGGCAGAATCATCACAACTGATATAATGTCCTTATAATTATGTATATATACTGTGTATGTATATATTTATGTATCTTAATATATATCATATCTATCTTTGTATTTGGGTATGTATGTATCTTTGGTATGTATTATATATTTTCGTATATACCTATTTATCTATGTAAAATATATTTTCTTTTTCATTTTACAATAATATAACTATCTCGGAACATGCACCTATCTTTTTTCGTCTCTGCATCACCTATGGTTGACTGGTAGAGAATGCCTTTGGCATTAAGTCCGCCATTGCATTGTTGCATGAAGTTTAATAAAATAAAAAAATAAAAATAAATTTGGCTTCGTATAGCGTTGTCCCTCTTGCACACCACTATGTGACGTCACACGAAACACTAATAGCCTGGTTCTATTAGGAATTGTTAAAATAATTACGACTGTTGTTGTTAAATCAATGCACCAAGAATAGGTGCAAACATTCTTTATCTAAATTTGTACGGTTTTAACAACTTGATATTTATGTTTTTAATTGCACGCAACCATACTCTATTGCAGTTGTACATCGATTGAAAATTTGTTAAATTTGACAAACGTTATACAGGTAGTGTGCGAGCGAGATAACGCTCTAAGAAGTCGGAATTAACCGATTGTCTCTATCGAAGGCTCGAAGTGTAGTATTTAATGCCGAGGACTGTAGGTGTCATAAATTTCCCAGTCGAGTGTTTCTGCCTATTTTCTTGATCATCCCTTCGTCCGTTTTACTACATAAATCGTATTTGCCCTCATATTGGCTATTGTGTGGGTATTCCAGAGTATATTGTAATCTCACACAATTTAGTTCTTTTTTTTTTTAGATAAATATTTTAGTTATTGCTCCGGTCCAAGACTTTTCTACAGTAGGACGGTTGTGACAATGATGACATTGATAGTATATTAATGTTTATTATATTTCAATTATTACTTTTTTATCTGTGTGGTGAGCGATTGAGAATACAACTAACCACTCCTTGTTTTATCCGTGGATGTCGTAAAAGACGACTATTGGATATAATATGCATATAATATCTATGCAGAAGGAAAACTCGAAGTAAAATCATGCTGCAATATGTTTCATCAGCATGGTACAATAGGTCAATTTCCCTCCTATTATGAAGGAGGCTCGAGTTCAACAGTGGAATGTATATGATCTCAAATAATGATGTTGATATTTCAAAAAATTCTTAACTCGTATATAAGTTATATCTGCATAGTATTACGCCTCCGGGTTGAGAGCCCTCAGCGCTCACCCATAGTCGGCGTCAAGCTGTCAAGGTCACCTGCGGCCAACAGCTGTACACAAAAAAAAAAAAGTATTACGCCTATTACAAGACGTGAATTTGGGCTCACTGTTTGAGTCTATACAGACTGAAAAAGCTTTAAAGGCACAAAACCAATATTTTTTTTTTATAGTTGATACAAATAAAAAAACCGGCTAAATGCGAGTCGGAGTCGCGCACGAAGGGTTATGTACCATTATCTATAAAAAGGGCAAAAAAATCGCGTTTGTTGTATGGGAGCCCCCCTTAAATATTGACTTTATTTTGTTTTTAGTATTTGTTGTTATAGCGGCAACAGAAATACATAATTTGTAAAAATTTCAACTATCTAGCTATCGCGGTTCTTAAGATACAGCCTGGTGACAGACAGACGGACGGATAGACAGCCAAGTCTTATTAATAGGGTTCCGTTTCTACCCTTTGGGCATGGAACCCTAAAAAACGAAGGAAAAAATATATTCTTAAACCGTCACTAAACGGAACATAGCATTAAGATTCATAAACAAACAATCTTACGTTTTTGTGGTTGTGCAAAAAGTGAGGAGTAGCGTTTGTTGTTTTTAAATAAATGATCGAGGCATTGATCTGAAAGCAAACAAGTTGATTAATGATGATTCAATAGCCTTTTGAGTAGGATGAAGCAGCATTAAATATTTAGTTTTTATCTTTAAATATTTGAAGGCATCATCTCGGCTTATATACGTCCCACTGCTGGGATCGAGCCTCCTCCACAATAGGATCCCTCCTATTTTGGCTGGTCAGACAGGTTGGTATAAGATTTTATATCGAGTTTTTATTGTATTAAGAAACAATAATAATAAATATCTATACAATAATTGCTTGTTTAAAGTTATTAGATAAAAGGGAATCACGTTTTCGAAATAAATATTGTAGGTATATGTGAGGTCATAGCTGGTAGAGATAATCGTTCAATCGTGCTATCGGAACACCAAAACACTAGTGTACAATTTTAAAGCATAATTTTATGTAATTAGTTGTAATAAACAAGCCAATCCATTTAAGTTTATTATTATTCAATTATTCATTTGTGAAGTAAATAATAACTAGGAAGACAATATTTTTATGCCAAAACGGGACGTAACATGAGAGCTATATTTATTTTTGTGAGAGCGGGACTTGCAAAAAGAAGTTATGATTTAGAAAATCATCGTGGATTGTGGCTACTGGGATACAACGTTAAAAAAACGCGCCTTGACCTCATAGGTGGTGGGGAAAAGAGTCAATAATTAATTAATAACAATATTGCATCTATAGTTAAAAATATTATCATAAAAAATAGCATGATGATTAAAAATTATGGCAAAATATCATTAATATTTATGCATAGTTACTAATACCGAAAAATAGTATTTACAGTGCTGTAAAACTTTAACTAATGAATAAATTTAAAAATGTTTATACTGAACAATGTTTCTTGAAAATCCATCTATGAAAATGGTTTGATATCATTATTTCGTAAAATGATTCGAAAAAAGTGTGTATCGTCAAAAAAAATTTTACCACTTTTTTATGGACTGGATTTTCGTTTATATCTTTTTATTTATGGTTCGACGACTAAAAGGTAATAGATAAAAGTTGTAGATAATTTTATTTGCAACAAAAAATGTTTGACATTTTTTGAGAGACCTATCTTGGCTGATAAACCGTAAAAACCATTTAAACTTCTTTTTCTAAAATGGTCGCTGTGAGATAAGGGTGGCAACTCGACAAACTTGGATTTAACTTTACACTAACCTTTTATATCTAAAAAATAAAATCGCGTCCTCTGATAAACGCCACAACAAATGTAGCTTTTCAATGGACTATGAAGTATATGTAGGAAATTTCATAGTTATTAGATTTTTTCTAGTTGTGAAAACATTTTATTGCATATTGTCCAAGATATCTAATTGATTATAAACTTCATCAGTACATTCTCCAGCAAATTTATTGGCTCCCTTGATCCAATAAGCGCACACGCATCTCTAAGCACAGCCAAAGGCATATGCGCTATGGATAACTGTTTACATTTCGGAAACAGTCGTGACGGCAAAATCTTATTCATTTTTTTCACTTAGCTTCTGGCTACCGAACCCATACTGTTATAAAACTTGGTTAAAAAAATACAGAACACGTGAAAAGTGTATAAACCATGTTTGTATTAATATAATTAATGACCATTTGGTTTGTTTAAAAAAAAATAGGATATTTTTGTTATGGCTGCAGACAGCGGGATAGACAGTCTGAAAACGACAATGTCTCGTTAAAAACGAGACGTATGGTCACGTTAATAATAATCCATGTTATTCTCGAAAGTACGATATGTCGTTATCCCTTTGTTTGGAAATCCTGTAAGAGATACTTATGGAAGAAAAGTTCATAAAACTACTAAAACAGAAGTAAAAAGACACAGAAATATTTACTAAAAACGAAAATTCTATTTACAATTTTATTTATTATGTATTATAAAACCATTTTTTTTCCTTAACCGCGCTAATACGTATGCACTTAATACGATTTTCTGCCATTTTCTGGAATCTAACTGAGAGTTAGATTCCAGAAAATTTATTTTATTAGCCAGTATGTTGATCAAGAAAAGCTATGGCCAATAATGCATAACGCTACGACAAATATGAGCAGAGCAGTGATTAGAATTGTTAGCAAATGAGGCCCAAAAAAAATCAATGGCCGTATTGGCCGTCAAAAGTTCTACGCATTCGCCGTTGTCATAAAAACTGTTAAGAAAACAAAAATGTTAATGGAACTATTCTGCATGATATTGACGTTGACATTATTATTAATATCACACGACGACGTTAGTCTTAAAACAAAATAATAATATTAAATAAATAAGTACTAGTACTTCTACTACTACTTACTACTACTACTTACTACTACTACTACTACTAGTATATACTTATTTAATATTGCCTGTGGATGTCGTAAAAGACGACTAAGGGATACAATAAGCACATAAGGTCTGCGCAAGAGAAGGAAAACTCGAAATGAAACCATATACCAACATATCTGACCAACATAGGTCAAATTCCCTCCTATTGTGGAGGAGGCCCGAGCCCAACAGTGGGACGTATGTGGGCTGTGATGATGATGATGATAAAGTACTAGTTCACGCAAGTGAAGCTGCTGCCATAGCTAGTCTACGTATATGAATTACATGCTAGCTGTTTTTTCAGGGTGATATACCAAAAATGCGTCAAGCGATTTGGGATGCTGTTCAAATTGGTTATCGACACATCGACACAGCAGCACTGTATGGCAACGAGGAGGAAATTGGAAAAGGAATCGCTGATGTTATTAAGCAAGGCTTAGTCAAAAGGGAAGATTTGTTCATCACTACCAAGGTACAATATATTTTTTTATACAATTTTTTTATACACTTTTTGGAAATATTTTATTTATTTATAAAAACAGCAAACAGTATGCGTTTGCTCACGGAAGGAGGCGGCAGAGTGTGCGCGAGAGAAACTCTTCTATGGCGACACGATCCGCCGCCGGCGACTTGGGCGGCGCAGACACGAGTACTTGTGTCTGATGTCGTTCTGTTACTTCGGGATAATCTTTAAAACGGCTGTACCGATTATGATAATATTTCTATACCAGGTAGATTTATATACGAAGTAATTTAGGCTATTTTTCCTCTCAAAAAAATCGAATGAAATTTTGTCCGGACCGGGACTCGAATACGTAGATTTAAAATGCATGGGCGTGGGCAATGCGGCTAGAACCGAAGGGCAGCCACGGCGGGGCGCTAGTGCTAACGTGGGTCTAGCACCCACGTTAGCACCCCTAGCCAATAATGATATTTTGAAAAGAAAACCAAAAATGGCTTAGTTTTACAATATTTTTTTTTTTATAATTCTTCTCGTATAAAAATGTTCCCACGAAATTTTTTTTTTTGCAGTTATGGAATGACAAGCATGCTCGCGATCAAGTTGTGCCAGCCATGCGTGAATCTCTTCAAAAGTTGGGCTTGGAGTATGTGGATTTATATCTTGTACATTCGCCTGAAGCTACTGATGTAAGTAAACTTAATATATACAATATATAATAAAGTTTTTCGTGTGGTGACGGAGTAAGAATACAATTCACCTTGCCCGTGGGTGTCGTAAAAGGCGACTAAGGGATATTTTGTCCATATAACAACTATATAAGAGACGGGCAACTTACAATAAAACCCTATACAAACCCGCCTGACCAGCGTGGTATATTGGGTCAATTTCCCTCCCAATATGGAGGAGGTTAGAGCCCAGTAGTGGGACGTATATAAGCTGTGATGATGATAATATAATGAATAGGTATTTTGAAAATCTATTTGGCTGACATTCTGGGAAAGAAGTTATGCTATATTTGACAATTAAAAATCTTATCATCATCTGGGCTCATGTACGCCCCACTGCTGGGCTTGAGTCTCCTCCACAATGGGGAGAAAATTGAACTTATTCCAAGCTGGTTAGACGATATTTTTTATTTTATTTTATGGGTGGGCTATGGTAAGCGCACACGTGGTCCGTCCTGTTCGGGGCGATGACAGGACGGCGCTCGGGCCCATAACCAACCCGTACCCACGTCCTCTTCGTCGTTGGACCGACCACCAGTGTCGAGTTTCTTGTTCACAGTGGTCGGCCCGTGGTTAGACGGTATAGGGTATTATTTCGGGATTTCCCTGTCTTGTATAAAGGTTATCTACTTACTTATTCTAATCCCATAGTCGTCTTTTATAGCCAACAGTAAGAGGGTGGTGAATTGTTTCTCCGTCACCACACGGATAAATAATCTGTCTTCCATTATTTCTATTTATATTAAAATTATAAGTATCACTAACTATATTCGATCCATTATTAAATATGTTAGTTTTTACATTTAACTATATTTTTATAAAATTAAATAAATGAAGAGTTGACGAGACGGGTTGGTGTGCCTTTATTTCGGGTTTTCCTTCTCTTGCATAGATGTTATCTATACCAATATATAAAATTGGAGTGTCTGTTAGTAATTTCAAAATAATAGGTCTTTTTCATGCTCACACGGTTATTTTCACTATAAATTTGCCTAAAAATCACTTTATAGTTTTTTTTGTTGTCTGTTTGTTCCGGGTAATCTTTAAAACGGCTGGACCGATTTAAATAATTCGTTCACCAATGGAAAGCTATACTATCAGGGAGTAACATAGACTATATTTTATCCCGGTCTTCCCACGGGATTGGGAACTACGCGGGTAAGGCGACTGAAACCGAAGCGAAGCGAGGGCAGGTTGCTACTCTGTAAAAAATTCTCCTTGGCAGTTACGATATCTACGGGTAAGAAAGGGAGAAGCAATTGTATTCTTACTTCGTCACCATACAGACGATTTAATTATTAATTCTTATTAAGTAATAAAAAAATGTAAATTAAAATATATAAATATGTTGCAAGATTATTAATTTACTAGCAACCCGCCCTCGCTTCGCTTCGGTTATAGGTTATAGTCGTTTTACCCGCGTAGTTCCCGTTCCCGTGAGAATACCGGGATAAAATATAGCCTAGTTTACGCCCTGATATTATAGCTTTCCATTGGTGAAAGAATTTTTGAAATCGGTCCAGCCGTTTTGAAGATTACCCGGAACAAACAGACGGACAGACAGACAGACAGACAAAAATTTTTTAATTGCTATTTTAGGCATAGGTGTCGTGCAAATAACCGTGTGAGCATAAAAAAAGCCTATTATTTTGACATTACAAACAGACACTCCAATTTTATTTATTGGTATATAGATAATGTACAATACAAATCCAATTAAAACCATAATGACGTAAAACGAATGACCTTCACCTTACACCTTTCCATTCGCGAAATGTCACTTTTGAAAAGTTGCTAACCTTAAAAGAACAATATCTTCTAAGCAAACATCTCTTAAGGTCACGATAATTTATTTTGTAGGTCAAAAGTATTAATGTTAACATTAGGTATATAAAAAGCAATGAAAAATAGTTTTCGTCTCGTCTATCGTCATCCCAGCTGCATGTCCCACTACTGGGCTCGAGCCTCCTCCAAAAGGAGAAAAAAATCACCTATCATACCATGCTAGTCAAACATGTTGGTATACGGTTTTATTTCGAGTTCTCCTTTTCTTGTACTGATGTTATATGCATATTGTATCTTTTAGTCGTCTTTTACGACACCCCCGAGCAAGATAGAAGTGAATCGAATTCTTATTCCGTCATTACACAGAAAGAATATAGGTCATATTCGTCTAAACATCAACATCTCGGCTTGTATCTGTTCCACTGCTGGGCTCGAGCCTCCTCTCCAATAGGAGAGAAAATCACCTATTATACCACGCTGATCACGTGTTGGTATAGAGTTTTATTTCGAGTTCTCCTTCTCTTGCACAGATGTTATATGCATATTGTATCTCTTAATCCACCAGCAAGATAGAATTGAATTCTTACTCCGTTACCACACTAGGAAAGAAAACTTTATTATTAGTGAGTATAGGTTATAATTTGTCCCCGTATTCCAACGGATACGGGTACGAAACTGATGCAACGGCGGGAATTTGCTAGTAAATAAATTATTGTTTATTTATACACATATACACATATTAAGGTGCCAACGAGTTTTATTTTTGTCATAATGTTTTGTTTACATACTAAATTGAGGAAACCACGAAAAAAATCATAAACAACTAAAACCGTAATAGCAAACTGCGGTGAATGGTCTGTATACATGTAATTGACTTTTTATTCAACAAGGTAAATGCCTCTAGATGACTCGTATTTCCGTTTAATTTCCGGCTTATGATAAATTACAATGTTTTTTTTTTGGGGGGTGGGTTGCGTTCGTCGCACTCCTCGCACCACTCCGTCCGGGGCGACAGAGGGGCGTAAGCACGCACACCCGCTACTTACCCACGATGCACGTCGACTTCGTCGTTGGACCGACCACCGGAGCAGGGTGACTTGACGTCAGTGGTCGGTCCGACGGAATACCCACTATTTGGGGTACCTTCCCATCGACTGACGTCCCCCCCTCGGGGAGGACGTCGGTCGATGGTCGCAGCGAGTAACGGACTAATTCCCTGGTCATTTCACCCGCGGCCTCGGCTAGGGCGGCATGAGGCGCAGGTATTCGCGCCTACGCTGCCCCAGTCGTCGGTGGCGGATCGCCTCGTCGAGGCTGCTCTCCCCGCGCAGGCGATCCGCCGCCTCCTTCTGCGAGATCACTGCCTCGCAGAAGGCTGCGACTGCGTCCCAATGCCTGACGCCGCCGACCATCGCCTTGGCGATAGTCGGCAGCGTCAGGTCGGCACCGATGATTGCGACGAGTTCACGACGCTGCTCTGCCCAAGCGGGACAGACCTTGAGCGTATGCTGCGCCGTGTCCTCCTCGCAATCGCAACCGTGGCAGGACGGTGTACTCTCCCTATGATGAATTACAATGTTAAGTTTTTCATGATGATAAATAATTTGTATCATTATTAATTAAGTACCAACCCATGTATGTCGTAAAAGATGATTAAGGTCTTAGAATAATAACGTATAGAAGGTAAGTTCGCGCACAAAAAGTGAAGCATTTCAATTGGAGCCTAATGAAGCTTATGCCGGCACTGTTCCGTAATGTACAAGGTTACTGTACTGCACGTACGTACGCAACTCTTAAAAAATAAATAGGTAATTATGACAGTTTGTGCATTCAAATGGTGTAAACAACAACAACACATTTGAAAAACATAAAAAGTATATTAACATTACTTTTAAAAGTATTCCGATGATTTATCTTAATAAAAACAACATTTGATTTTGTAAATTGTATAGTGGTATGCGTGTGTACGTGTGTAATCGCTTGCACGCATGTTGTATTGGTTGCTTCATATTTTTGATAGCTTACGTATGGACACTATTCTTCTATATGTTATTATTCCAAGATTAAAGTATTAAATCTGCTTATTTTTTTTTTTTGGGTGTGGGTTGCGGTCTGCGCGCTCCTCGCACCACTCCGTCCGAGACGACAGAGGGGCGTAAGCACGCACACCCGCAACCCACCCACGTGCACGTCGCCTTCGTCGTTGGGCCGACCACCGGAGCAGGGTTACTTGTCATCAGTGGTCGGCGCGACGCAATACTCCCTATTTGGGATACCCTCCCATCGACCGACGTCCCCCACCCCCTTCGGGGAGGACGTGGGTCTTTCCTCACGCGGTCGGCCTCTCTGCGGGTGACGGACTAATGCCCCGATCACGTCACCCGCGGCCTCGGCTAGGGCGGTATGAGGCGCAAGTACTCGCGCCTACGCTGCCCCAGTCGCCGGCGGCGGATCGCCTCATCGAGGCTGCGCTGCTCGCGCAGGCAATCCGCCGCCTCCTTCTGCGAGATCACTGCCTCGCAGAAGGCTGCGACCGCGTCCCAGTTCCTGACGCTGCCGACCATCGCCCTGGCGATAGTCCACAGCGTCAGGTCGGCACCGATGATTGCGACGAGTTCACGGCGCTGCGCTGCCCAAGCGGCGCAGGCCTCGCGTATGCTGCGCCGTGTCCTCGTCGCAATCGCAGTGATGGCAGGATGGTGTACTCTCCCTCCTAACGACCTTATGCAGGTATTTGGCGAAGCACCCATGCCCCGTCAACACCTGCACTAGTCGGAAGGAGAGCACCCCGTGCCGCCTTTCCAACCACTGCATCAGCACCGGCCGGAAGGCCTCCACGATTCGCACCCCGAACAGAGGCCTCTCCTGCCGGACTGCCCAACGGGCAATAACATCTCGGCGGGCGTCGACGCACCAGGCGGTGAGCTTCCTCGACGAGACCATACCGCCCTCCGCTCGCACCCCCGTCACCCGCCGATACAATCCGGCGAGCATTTCCGCTTCCAGGTCCCACGGGGGAGTTCCGGCCAATAGGCACGCTGCCACCGTCGCCACCGTGCGGTATCCGCGGATGGCCCTGACCGCCATGGCCCTCTGTGGTGGCCACAGAAGAGCCCTGAGTCGGACGGTCATGGACCCCGCTCACACCGGTGCGCCGTACAGGGCAATCGACCGGATTATTAAATCTGCTTATAACAACTATGCAAGAAAAGGCAAACTCGAAATGGAACCCCATAACTACACGGCTACACGTATAATGCTAAGACCACACTGTTGACAGTGGTCTGTCTACAGCCGCGGACCGGTCCATGCGGGGTAGTACCGCACTGAGCAGAAAATCGACGTCTGAGTACTAGCAATTTGTTACTGCGCTGCGTTCGGTGAGCGCCGAAAGCCCAACTTCTGAGGGTGTTTCCGTATTGTGGGTTTTGGTGATGCCTTTAGTATCACCAAAATTCGCGCATTCACATTCCCTTCACTTTCTTTACGGTAAACAGCGGCCTAGAAAATGTCCATGACCAGCAACATCACTTACCATCAGGTATACTGTTGTCACGTTTGTCACCGTTAGCAATAAAAAAAAACGTCTACCCAGCGTGGTATAGTATTTCCCCCTTGCTGTGGAGGAGGATTGAACCCAACAGTGGGACGTATACGAGTTAAAATATATTACCAGCCAGAATGCATCTATAAATCTGGCACAAGTAATGCAGTTGTGAGGTCTTAGATTCTAAATTTGTCAAATAAAAATGTTTAATTGAAGTTTTCACCAAATTTCCTCTATTTTCAATAATATTTTCTATTTTTCCTTATATCTCTGTTTTACTTATATTTCTCCTTAACCCTTCGGGGTTAAATAATCATATATAAATACATTAATTAATTAAATAATAAGTCATCATCATCATCTTGCTCTTATCCCAATTACTTGGGGTCGACGCAATATGTCATCTGTTTTGACATATTGCAAAAAGTTTCGGCAATGACTTTTATGACTGGCCGCCTGCCTGACGTCAACCCTCCTTGGGAATGTAATCGTTGACCCAAATGGTACCAGATGGAGTTGGTCCGGGTCAATCTAGAGTCGTCTTTTACGACACCCACGAGCAAAGCAAGGGTTGGTAGTATTCGAAGCCGCTACCACACAGCAAATTAATTAAATAATAAGTATTAGATTATTAATTACTAGTAGATTTCGTTTTCATCCGCGCAGGTCCTGTTCCTGTGAGAATACTTGGATAAAATATAGCCTATGTTCCTCGCTGATAATTTAAATTTAATGGTAGGTGAAAGTAGTAAAATCGGTTTAATGATTTAGACTTGAAATCGTATCATACAAACTTACTTTTGCATTTATTGTAAGAGTTAGGGTTAATAATGTATTCGGTATAAGAGATTTTCAAACTCATGGATCAGAAATCAGTATACAATAATGTGTGTAAATAAAGATGTACTTTTAATTTATCTTATTGTATTGTATTTTTAATTTATCTTATTGTATTGTATTTTTCAGACACAAGGCAATACTTTGAATATCGATATCTCGGAAACCTGGGAAGGTATGGAAGAGTGCAAAAGACTTGGTCTGACGAGGTCCATTGGCGTTTCTAATTTCAACACCGAGCAGATTGATAAGATAATTAAGAATGGCAAGATTGTGCCAGCTGTCAACCAGATTGAGGTAACAACTTCTTAGTCTAAAATCGTTATTGAAGGCTTTTTTTTAAATAAACACGTAGCGTTAACAAAATAATATTTGTATGGATGGACTTTACAAACATTTAATCAATGAACACAGATTATACCCAGACCCAGGAAAACATTTTGTGGATCACACAAAATATCGCCCTACATGGGAATTCAATCTATTACCCTTGATACGGTAGGCATATTAATGTGGACCTTTATGATGAGAAGAAAATTGGCATTTATACGGTACTATTATTTTAGACGTGCGCTTTGACAGTTTTGTTTAGAGCTTACCAATTTCACACAAGCGAAATATAAATAAGAGTGCTTTTTTCAACAGTTTAAGGTAAAACATACATACATTTTTTTTTTTTTTTTTTTATATATTCACGCCTTTTTCCCATAGGGGTAGGCAGAGTCCACTGCCCTCCACCTGCTACGATCTTTGACATATTCAGCGTAGCAAAGCGGTTCTCTGTGGGCCACTTTTCGCCCCCGACGGAAACGAGACGTGACGTGTCGCGAGCCACATCGCCGCCATTCGTACAGTTTTTTTAATTTTTGAAACTCATTGCGTTTCCGCGAGAAATACATACACATATAATTAACGGACACAAATTACATCCAGGACATATATAACGGACACATTTACATCCATACATACATTAAACAATATTTATTATGTTAAACCGATTAATGTAAACATAAATTGCGCCACGTTGTTCTATTCTAATGTCATCTGTACAGACTGTACATCACCGTGAAATGTCATTCGAGCTGCCACAGAGTAGGTTTGTCTATAATTTAATTGTACAAAGGACAAGTATCTATGGATCTAGTTTATTTTATTTTATTATTTGCATTTTAAGTTTGTGTGTGTAGATATAACCTTGGGCGTGGTGTTATATATTATGTTATATATATTATGTTGTTATATATTATATATTATATATAATTATGTTTTATCCTAAATTTTGTTTTGTTTTATTTTATATTTTATTTTTTTTTGTATTCTCTTTGTTTAATTCGCTCTATTTCGTGACGTCAACATAATGAGTCCACGGAAGATCAGTTGCAGGTTTTTAACCTGCAGTATGCTGAGTAGGACTCGTTTTGTGACGAGCTGTAAAATATACGTACTATGTAGTTCATACTCTCATGTAAATTCTGCTCTCACAATAAATAATTTCATTTCATTTTCATTTCATTTCATTTACATGATACATGATACATTATTCCGTGTGGTGACGGAGTAAGAATACAATTCACCACTCCCTATCTTGCCCGTGGATGTCGTAAAAGACGACTATGGATTAATATGCACATAACATTTGTGCAAGAAAAGGAAAACTTAACAGAAACAGTCTATTATAGACTGTATCTGTTAAATTTTGGATTTTTTATTATACATAAATTCCTTTCATGTTCTTGAAAAATAAAAATTAAATTAGCTGGAAATTAATTTTAATAGATCTAATTCCAATTTGGAATGCCTTTACCATAAATAAGTATGGCCCTGCGGTAATCTTTTTCTGGATTTCACGAATCAATTTTGTAATCTATAATTCCAGATTCATCCATCGAATACTAAAGAGCAAGAAGTCGCTGACTGCTTCGAGCGTGGTATTACTGTAGTAGCGTACAGTCCCTTCGGATATTTTGTTTCAAGAAACGGTAACAACTTCGTGAATAAGAACGACCCAAAGATTGCCAACATCGCTAATAAATATAGAAAAAGTATTACACAGGTTATTCTACGATATGAGGTAAGATGATATTTACTTTATCATAAATAGTTTTACATTTGATGAGAGGTTAAAGAAAACTCCCATTTTCTCAAGGGTGTTGTAAAATATAATCTATGCAAATGAATGAAATTGAAGTATCTGTTTGTAATGTTAAAATAGTAGGTTTTTATCATGCTCACACGGTTATTTGCACAAGACCTATGCCTAAAATACAGATTAAAAAATTTTTGTCTGTCTGTCTGTCTGTCTGTTTGTTCCGGGTAATATTCAAAACGGCTGGACCGATTTCAAAAATTCTTTCAAAGCTATAATATCAGGCAGTAAACTAGGCTATATTTTATCTCGGTATTCCCACGGGAACGGGAACTACGTGGGTAAAACGACTAAAACCGAAGCGAAGCGAGGGCGGGTTGCTAGTTATGAATATTAGTCGTGCTACGGATTTGAATTCCGAATTTGAGTGTCAGTAATTGCATGATGTCGTATTGTCGTATATTTATACATAGAGACATAAAAATAAACTGCTTAAAAACCATTTATTTCTTGCAGCTTGACCGCGATTTGATTCCTATTCCGAAGACAACAAATGCTAAACGTATGCAAGATAATTTCAATGTATTTGACTTCCAGCTTACACCTGAAGAAATTGAAACTATTGGTAGCTTTAATAAGAACAAGAGTCTATTTGATTAATTTTATAGACAGTCTTAAGTGAATGGATAATATCAAATGTTTCATATTAAGTTAAAAAAGTAGACTTCATATACAAATTCATTGTCTGTTTATCAGTGAAACCGTTATGTTTAGAGAGTTGGTTACGCTATTGGTACTTTAGTTTCAGTTCACATAATACAAACATATACTCATAATTTGCTTTGGAAAATTATATCTACTATATTATAAAAAACATCTTGCTTATTTTATATCTTTAAATAATTTGGAATTTAAGCCTATATCAATATTAAATTTATATGTTTTTTAAGCAAATGTAAGCATGGAAAATTGGAAAAATATGGCTTGGTGGAGTTAAAATCATTAGACCCTACAGTATTGGGCCTTTAAACAGCATGATCGAATCCAATAGAGGGTATTTACTGTAATAAGTTTGCTTGTAGTATTTAGGATAGATTTTCAATTAAATCACATTTTACAATGTACAAGTATAAATTATATATTATAAATTATACGTTTAGTTTTATTTGAAAAATAATAAACCGTTCCCTCAATTTATTTGCTTTTAATAAAACTTATATCACATCGTTTCAGGCTGGGTAGGTAGGTATATGTCTTACTGCTTGGCTCGGGTCTCCTCTAAAATAGAAGGGAATTTGATCCGCGCTGGTCACATGTATTGGCATAGAGTTATATGGCGATTTTTTCTTTTCTTGCATAGATGTTTTTTATATGTCCCTTAAGCTTTGTTAAATCAGTGGTGCTGTACAGTTGCGCATTCTCTTATTTACTGGCTTATTAGCCTACTTTGCTCATGTCTCTTGCATGGCATAGGAGGGAAGTGGAATCTTTCCAACTCCTCCTGTTTTTCTTTTCTAATTAAATTTGTTGCGGGTTTCAAGACAATTAAAAGCGTTTCTCGGGACTTCCTGAGGGTCAAACTTCGATGTCTTATACGGAGATCATTGTGGATCCTGGCTTACAGGAGTTACAGTGGTGGGAATGTGTGGTGGGATTAGCCCCATTAAAAAAATTTTTGTACATCATATCCCTTATTTGACCCAGGGACATGAGATGGGGTAGTGAATTGTATTCTTACTCCGTCACCTCACGAGAGGCATTCTATTTTCTTCTTTTCATCAACTTCTACGTCTATCTCTTATTGTTTTCTTAAAATATCTACAAGACAGGGAAAAAACTTGACATATTGTAAGAATACAATATATCGTTCGTCACAGTGATCTATTTTTACACCTTTCTTAAGCGGGTTTCAGACTACGCTATAATATAATAGCATATAGTATATAGTTCATAAAACAACAATATCGCGCACCATACATTGTTAAGGACACGTTCTCACTGATAACAGTTGTCATCAGTGACTCAACTGATAACGGTTGTCATCGAAGACTCAACTGATAACGGTTGTTATGGGTGATTCAACTGATAACGGTTGTTATCGGTGACGCAGCTGATAACGGTTTTTATCGGTGACTCAACTGATAACGGTTGTCATCAGTGACTCAACTGATAACGGTTGTCATCAGTGACTCAAATGATAACGGTTGTTATCTGTGACTCAACTGACAACTGTTGTTATCGGTGATTCAACTGGTAACGTTTGTTATAGGAGCCTCAATTGATAACGGTTGTTATCGGTGACGTAACTGATAACGGTTGTCATCGGTGACTCAACTTATAACGGTTGTTATCAGTGACTCATCTGATAACGGTTGTTATCGGTGATAAAAATGATAACGGTTATTATAGTTGACTCAACTGATAGCATTTGTTATCGGTGACTCAACTGATAACAGTTGTTATCGGTGACTAAACTGATAAGGGTTGTTATCGGTGACGCAACTGATAACGGTTGTTATCAGTGACTCAACTGATAAAGTTTGTTATCGGTAACTCAACTGATAGCGGTTGTTATCAGTGACTTAACTGATAACGGTTGTTATCGGTGAGTTAACTGATAACGGTTGTTATCGGTGACGCAACTGATAAGGGTTGTTATTGGTGACTCAACTGATAACGTTTGTTATCAGTGACTCAACTGATAAGTGTTGTTGTTGGTGACTCAACTGATAACGGTTGTTATCGGTGATTCAACTGATAACGGTTGTCATCTGTGACTCTACTGATAACGGTTGTCATCGGTGACTCAACTGATAACGTTTGTCATCGGTGACTCAACTGATAATAGTAATTTACTTGTGCAAGTCGGGCGCCTTCAAATTTGTCGTAAAGTGCCGCGCGGCGGCACCGCGTCTGCAGCACTGCAGCTGCGCTGCTGTCGCTAGGTTTGAAAATTGTAGTGTACTACATAGTTTCACGATGGACTCTAACGAAGAAACTCTGCTCTACTTGTACAAAAAAATACTTGCGCGCATCACTAGTCGATCGATGAATTGATGCGCGGTTGTAGCGCGATTGCAGCGCGGCCGCAGCGCTGCAGACGCGCTGCCACCGCGCGGCACTTTGCGGCAAATTTGAAGGCGCTCTAAGCTGACATAAGTAAATTACAATATATGTTTGGCTGCATTAAGGTATTTAAACAAATATCTATTAATTACATTTGTTTTTTAATTATATGTTAAAAGAGGATGGATGTTAATATATACATTTGGAAAGGGCGGTGACATCTTATCCTCCTCTTAAATCCTTTTAAAACTTATTTAATTTTATGACTATTAATTATTTTGTGTAAAAACGGAGGAACAATTACCAGCACCTCTTTAGTAAGTAAGAGAGTCCTTTTTTTTTTTGTGGGTGGGTCGCGGACGGTGCGCCCCCGCACCACTCCGTCCGGGGCGACAGAGGGGCTTAAGCACGCAACTCCCGCGATCCACCCAAAAACCACGTCGCCTTCGTCGTTGGGCCGAACACTGGAGCAGCGTTAACTTGTCGTCAGTGGTCGGCCCGACGGAATACCCCTAATCGGGGTACCCTCCCATCGACCGACGTCCCCCCCTCGGGGAGGACGTCGGTCTTTCCTCACGCGGTCGGCCTCTCGGCGGGTGAGGGACTAATCCCCGGTCACGTCACCCGCGGCCTCGGCTAGGGCGGCATGAGGCGCAGATAGTTGCACCTGCGCCGCCCCAGTCGCCGCCGGCGGATCTCCTCATCGAGGCTGCGCTCTTCGCGCAGGCGATCCGCCGCCTCCTTCCGCGAGATCACTGTCTCGCAGAAGGCTGCGACCGCGTCCCAATTCCCGACGCTGTCGACCATCGCCCTAGCGATAGCCGGCAGCGTCAGGTCCGTACCGATGATTGCGACGAGTTCACAGCGCTGCACTGCCCAAGCCCCGCAGGCCTCGAGCGTATGGCGCGCCGTGTCCTCGTCGCAATCGCAGTGGTGGCAGGACGGTGTACTCTCCCTCCTAACGACCTTGTGCAGGTATTTGGCGAAGCACCCATGCCCCGTCAAAACCTGCACCAGTCGGAAGGTGAGCACCCCGTGCCGCCTTTCCAACCATTGCATCAGCACCGGCCGGAAGGCCTCCACGGTTCGCACCCCGAACCGAGGCCTCTCCAGCCGGACTGCCCAACGGGCAATGACGTCTCGGCGGGCGTCGACGCGCCAGGCGGTGAGATCCCTTAACGAGACCACACCGCCCTCCGCTCGCACCCCCGTCACCCGCCGATATAGTCCGGCGAGCATCTCCGCCTCCAGGTCCCACGGGGGAGTCTCGGCCAACAGACACGCTGCCTCCGTCGCCACCGTGCGGTATCCGCGGATGGCCCTAACCGCCATGACCCTCTGTGGTCGCCACAGAAGGGCCCTAAGTCGGACGGTCATGGACCCCGCCCACACCGGTGCGCCGTACAGGGCCATCGACCGGATGACCCCCGCGTACAGCCGTCGGCACGCAGTGCTCGGTCCGCCCACGTTCGGCATAAGCCACGATAGGGCGGACGCCGCGCCGACGAGCCGTGGATCGAGCCTGCGGAAATGCTCCCGGAACCACCATCGCCCGTCGAGCACCAGGCCCAAGTACCTCATATGGGCCCGGATGCTGATGTCGACCGAGTGGACGGTGATCGAGACGCCGATGGGAGGGCTCATAGTGCGCCCATGGAACAAGAGGGCCTCCGTCTTGTCCAGGGCGACCCTCAACCCCAGCGCCTCGATCCGCCTGACGACCTCCTCGGTACCAGAGGTCGCCAGGCTTACCGCCTCTTCTAGCGTCCCACCGCGGGCTGTGACGAGCGTGTCGTCGGCGTAACAAATCACGCCCAGCCCGGGCGGGAGGCTCCCCCTCAACGCCCAGTCGTAGCCGATGTTCCACAGGGTGGGTCCGAGGACCGACCCCTGCGGGACACCGCACGTCATGGGCGTTCGCACGACGTCCCCTGCTCGGTCGGTGCAGAGGACGCTGCGCCCCTCCAAATAGTCTGCCACTAGCCGCCTCAGGTAAACTGGCACCCCGTGATACCGGAGCGCCTCCCTGATGCAGCTGAATGGCAGACTATTGAATGCGTTGGCGATGTCTAGGGACACCGCCAACAGCACTCCCCCACCGGTGACGGCCTCAGTCGCCACGGCCCTCAGGCGCAACAGAGCCGCGATCGTCGAACGACCCCTCCTAAACCCAAACTGGGCGTCCGACAGATCGGGCCCCGTGCCGACGAGGTGCCGCTCGATGCGGGCAGCTACCACCCTCTCCAGTAGCTTGCCCGTGTCATCGAGCAGCACGATAGGCCTGTAGGCCGAAGGCGACTTCGGAGACCGTCCCGGCTTCGGCAGGAGCACCAGCCTTCCCTCCTTCCAGCACCCAGGGAACCGTCCGGATGCTAAACACGCGTCGAACAGACCCCTGAGGCGGGGTCCCAGGTGTTTGAGGACCAAGGCCAGCACACGGTTAGGAACACCGTCAGGCCCGGGGGCGGTAGACTTTGCGCGCATGCGCGTCACCGCCACCCCCATCTCGGGTTCCGTGATGGGCGGAACACTGTCGTCATCGGTCTCCCGGTCAGTGTCTGGCGGAGCCATGACCGGGGGCGTGTGTTCCGCCCGCCGCGGGAACAGGTCCTCGATGAGCCGGGTGAGAAGGCCGGGCTGGAGAGTCTCGGTGAGGGGAGGGCCCCGCGAGCGTAGCCTATTCAGCACCGCGCGATAGGGGCGTCCCCAGGGGTCACGGTAGAGACCGTCCAGCATCTCCTGCCAACTGACGTCCTTGGCGGAGCGGACGGCTAGCCTGAAGGCCGACCGCGCATTGCGGTAGCCCTCATAAAGCACGGCCTCCCGCTCCGCATCGCGATGGCGCCGCCGGCTGCGGGTGTAGGCCCTCCGAGCGCGGATACACGCGGCCCGGAGATCTGCCAGCTCCCGGGACCACCAGTGGACCCCCTTCCTCGGGGGCAGACGCCGTACCCGGGGCATGGCCGCATCGCAGATCTGCGTCAACGCACTGCGGATGCGGCCAGCCTCGGCGTCCACCCCGTCCGACTGGTGGGCAGAGGACAGCCACGAGTACACGATGGCTGTCTCCGCCAGCTGGTCCCGGTCTAAGCGACCCACAGCCCATCGCGGGAACGCAGGACGCTCATCCGCCCCGTGACCCCTACTGGGCGTCGGGATTGCAGGGGAGACCTCCATCCGGATATACCGGTGGTCTGACAAGGTCTCCACCTCCTCCACGACGCGCCAGCTCACCACGCGTGAAGTAAGTCGAGCGTCCTACCGAGTCAGGTGTCGTGGAGTCGATTTTTAACCAATACTTTGTGCGATCCACGAATTTTGTTTTGAGTCCGAGTGTAATTTGTGTGTGTTAGTAGCATATTTGTAATTGTCCCCAACTCTGTAAAAAATATTTCCTTAGTAAAGGTCTTAAAAATCCTCTCATTTTGAAGTTTGAGCCCAGGAGTGGGATGGCTATGAGCTGAAATAATGTCAATGATTTTTGGGCTCACAGAATTATAACAGTGCAAAAAATAAGAAGATAGAAATATTAAATATTAATTACTTTTCAACTAAAGAATGACATCTGAATCATTAAATTGTAATTGAAAAAAATGTTGAAGAAACTGATTTGTCCCTAATTGCCCTCCCATAATTCCATCCCTAATTTTTTTGAAAATATATATTACATTTTCAAAAAAAATTACCTATAGCCTTCCTCGATAAATGGACTATGCAACACTGACAGAATTTTTCAAATCGGACCAGCGGCTCCTGAGATTAGCGCGTTCAAACAACCAAACAAACTCTTCAGCTTTATAATATTAGTATAGATTAAAGTTCAAATTGACTTTTAAGTGTTGTAACGAATCGATGATACGGGCAAGCTTCTGGAGAGGGTGTTGGCTGCCGGCATCGAGCGGTACATCATCAGGGTCGGGCCCGATCTGTCAGACACCCAGTTTGGTTTTCGGAGAGGGCGTTCGACGATCGCGGCCCTACTGCGCCTGAAGGCCGTGGTAGCGGAGGCCGTCACCGGCGGAGGAGTCCTGTTGGCGGTGTCCCTGGACATCGCCAACGCCTTCAACAGTCTGCCATTCAGCTGCATCAGGGAGGGGCTAAAGTATCACGGAGTGCCCGTGTACCTCAGGCGGCTGGTGGCAGACTATTTGGAGGGGCGCAGCGTCCTCTACGTTGACCGAGTAGGGGACGTTGTGCGAACGCCCATGACGTGCGGTGTCCCACAGCGGTCGATTCTGGGTCCAACCCTGTGGAACATTGGCTACGACTGGGCGTTGAGAGGAAGCCTCCCACCCGGGCTGGGCGTAATTAGCTACGCCGACGATACACTCGTCACAGCCCGGGGTGGGATGCTAGAAGAGGCGGCACGCCTAGCAACTCTCGGCACCGAGGAGATTGTCAGGCGGATCGAAGCGCTGGGGTTGAGGGTAGCCCTGGAAAAGACGGAGGCCCTTTTGTTCCATGGCCTCTGTACGGCGTCCGCCCTTTCGCGGCTGATGCCGAATGTGAGCGGACCCAGCGCTACGTGCCGACAGCTGTACGTGGGGGTGATCCGGTCGATGGCCCTGTACGGCGCACCGGTGTGGGCGGGGTCCCTGACCGTCCATCTTAGGGCCCTCCTGTGGCGACCACAGAGGGTCATGGCGATCAGGGCCATACGGGGTTACCGCACGGTGGCGACGGAGGCAGCGTGCCTCCTGGCCGAAACTCCCCCGTGGGACCTGGAGGCGGAGATGCTCGCCATATTTATCGGTGGGTGTCAGAGACGCGCGCTCGCGGCGGCATGGTCTCCATCAAAGAGATCACCGCCTGGCGGGTCGACGCCCGCCGAGAAGTCATTGCCCGTTGGGCAGTCCGGCTGGAGAGTCCCCGGTACGGTGTCAGGATCGTCGAGGCCTTCCGGCCGGTGCTGATGGAGTGGTTGGAGCGGACGCACGGGGTGCTTTCCTTCCAACTGGTGCAGGTGCTGACAGGGCACGGTTGCTTCGGGAAGTACCTGCACAAGATTGCTAGGAAGGAGAGCACACCGTCCTGCCACCACTGCAGTTGCAACGAGGACACGGCGCAGCACACGCTCGAGGAGTGTGCTGCATGGGAGGGGGATCGCCGTGAACTCGTCGCAATTATCGGTGCCAACCTGGCGCTGCCGACCATCGCCAGGGAGATGCTCGTCTGTGTCAGGAACTGGGACGCGGTCGCCGCCTTCTGTGAGGCCGTAATCTCATGGAAGGAGGCGGCGGATCGTGTGCGAGTAGAGCTCCTATTCGGCGACACGTTCCGCCGCCGGCGACTCGGGCGGCGCAGGTGCGAGTATCTGCGCCTAATACCGCCCTATCCGAAGCCGCGGGTGATCGGATCAGGGAATTGTCCGTCACCCGCAGAGAGGCTGACCGCGCGACGGTGACCAACGTCCCAGGACGTCGAGAGGTGAGGTTACCCGGAAGGGTATTCCGTCAGGCCGACCACTGACGACAAGTCACATCTGCTCCGGTGGTCGGCCCAACAACGAGGTGACGTGGGTACGGGTGGGTTATGGTCTCGCATGCCGTCCTTTCATCGCCCCGGACGGACTGGACCGCGCGTGTGCTTACCATAGCCCACCCATAAAAAAAAGTGTTATAACGAATAGTTTGTATGGGAGTTAAGAAGGGTGTGTTTTTAGACCTTTTTAGGCAATTTTTGAAATTTGGTTCTTTGTGTACTTGCGTCTTTTGTATTTTGCGTAAGAACCATCCTTGTACTTCAAGGAATATTCTAAAAAAAGAATTAGCGCAATCGGTCCGGCCATTCTGAAGTTGTGCGCGTACATACATTTCGCAGATTCATTTTTATACAGGGTGTATCAGGTTATGGGGCAACTGGTTAAAAGGGAGCTAGGCAATGGTGGTGGGAACCCATAAAAAATTTGAACGAAAAATATCCAATTCGTTAAGAAATTAGAGAAATGTAAAGTTTTCAATTTTGTCATCGCTTTTTCGTGTAAATGTTATTGAAATGTATAAAGTCAATGATATTTAATACGCAACATATTCATACTTTGTTAAATATTCATTAGAAATTTAATAAATGAATGATTACGTTCACATAAGCAAGACAAACTTCGCTTTAAAACAGCTGATCGGCCTATGGCCGTTGACCGCTTACCGTTGTACCTACATTCCATTGAAGCGTTTGCGCAATTCTAGGTATAAATGAATGAAATTATACTGTCGAAGCTTTACATGCCTACATGTATTCTATCTGTACATGCCTACATAATACGTAACATTTAAGGCATAGACTCTTGGACACATTTTTTTGAAATCACTTTAATTTTTATGTTATATTGTTTTTTTTTTGTAGCGGCTTCGAATACTACCAACCCTTGCTTTGCTCGTGGGTGTCGTAAAAGACGACTAAGAGCCCTAGATTGACCCGGACCAACTCCATCTGGTACCATTTGGGTCAACGATTACATTCCCAAGGAGGGTTGACGTCAGGCAGGCGGCCGGTCATAAAAGTCATTGCCGAAACTTTTTGCAATATGTCAAAGCAGATGACATATTGCGTCGACCCCAAGTAATTGGGATAAGAGCAAGATGATGATGATGATATTGTTTGTTGTGTAATGTACATTCTAATTACGATCTATGACCGTTAAACTACAACATACTCGAACAGTTGTCCCATAACCTGATACAACCTGTATATATAAGATTATATAAGATTAATAACACTTTCAGATTTCCTAAAAATAATCTTTTTCAGCAAGACCGCCCATCCCTAGAATGAGCCGCGCGGGATGGTATCTCGCAGAGGCTACTGCCTCCTCGCCCCTGATGACCGCCCGCCACAGCGCGCAATACTTAATACTTATTTGGCTACAACACTTACATTTTTAATATCGTGATATCTTTTGAATGAAATGTTCGAATTTAATGATTCAAAGAGTTATAGAAAGGTATTGAATCCGTCTTGAATATGAAGTAATTTATTTTGATAAAGATTAATACCAAGGTACAAAATAAAGAGTTTTTAAGCGACGGCATCAAAATTATTTAGAAAAATTCAAAAAAACACTTATTGTGAGATAACTACAATAGTTAGACATATGATGTTCTGATATTTTTGTAGATAATTATACTCTCTACAAATTTGAAGTACATTGTTTTATTCTATAGTGAATAGTTTTTGCAGCACACGCGATGTAAAGATTTTTCCGAGTCATTTTTTTACACCTTGGGTTACATTATTGGACTTTTAGTACGGATCCCTATTTTTTTTGAAAATATAATATAGCCTATAGCCTTCCCCGATAAATGGACTATCCAACACTGAATTAATTTTTCAAACCACACCAGCGGTTTCTGAGATTAGCGCGTTCAAACAAACAAACAAACTCTTCAGCTTTATAATATTAGTATAGATGCTATTATATTATAGCGTAGTCTGAAACCCGCTTTACTTTCTTTTTTTTTAGAAAACAGTTCAATTTCTTGTTTTAGTTATTATTTTTATTATTATCTGTGTATATTATAACTTTTCATAATCTTCTTCCGTGTGGTGACGGAGTAAGAATATAATTAAAAGCCCCTCTCTTGCCCGTAGATGTCGTATTACTTTAGAGTACATATGTTACGCAGATAACTATACAAGAGAAACTTCTCGACTAAAAATCCTATGCCAACATGTCTTACCAGTCCAGTATCAGGCCCAAGTGGCACAGGACCTTTTTACGTGGCATTCTCGTGTCAAGGGCCTATGTCTAGGAGTGAACGTTTACGGGCTGATGGATGGATGGATTAACTACATTATTTTTGTGGGAAGTAGTCTTTTCTATGAATAAATACACATTTTTTTAAATTATATTTATTCTGAATGTGAAAAATTAATACAATTTATTTACAGTTTAAAAGCTAAATGAAGCATTTTTATTTAGCTTACACAGTTGTGCTAACATTTGCAATAATAACGAATAGAAGGATAGTGTCGATACTTAACCGATCAAAAACGTGAAGCCAAAAATACTTCATGTGCGCAAGCGATTACACACGTACACACGCACACCACAATACAATTGAGTTGCCTCGTGTACATAGTGACCTCGTACACTACGGAACGGTCCGGTGTAGGGAGCCATCTGGCTCCAATTTAAATGCTTCATTTTTTTGTGCGCAGAGATACCTTCTATGAGTTACTATTCTAAGTGCTAACAGTTTTTTACATAGAAGATCTTTTATGTCATGTTTACTTTCCTATTGGTGGTTTCTATAATTATTTACTATTTTTGATGTGTACAAAATAGCTCTAATTAAAAACCAAGAAATAAAGTCTCGCCACCAAAGAACGGGTTTCACACTAAAACGAGTTTATATTGTTGAATTTCAATGATGATACCATTCCACAGGACACCATTCACAGGAATATATCAGAAATTTGTTCAAAGCAATTATTGAAAAAAGTGAATATATATGATTTATTGTAAACATTTGTAATTTACACTTAATGTGAAATGTGTTCTCCTGAAAGCTAGAATATAATATTTACTACGTTTCACTCCAGTCTTAGATAATTATTGTTATTTGGTGTTCAAATCATTGAAAGTTAACAAGATAATTTTCGTATAGCCGTTAAAATTGTGAGACCTAAATTATAAGGTAGGTGCGTACTTCTGAAAGACTATAAATAGAACCGTGAATTTGAAATAATTAAATCTTCTATAAATAAGTAATCTAAGAAATTTTCTTTACACCATACTTAACATTCTATTATACACAATACGTATTTATAATTTTATATATACCATTCCTCACTTCAGTGTCTAATAAATTATTAAAGCAATTTGATTTACTTTTATTATTTGATAGACATTGCAAGCATGAGTTTAAATCTTTTTTGAAGTGAAACTTCTAATGCGACTTTCAACAGACTTGCGTTAAACGTTTAACGCGACGAATAGAAAGAGACAGAGCGAGAGTGAATGCGTGGCACTCGAACGCATGCGCGTAGTATTCCTGCTACAGGCCAGCGCGAGCGTTAGCAACGAGTAGCGTCCAATATTTTCTATCATTTTTGTTTCTTATCTTTTTTTTATATGGACAAAAAACACGTGGCACCAAAGAAGTTTCACTTCTGACATGCGTATTTCTTTTTTAAATTTCAATCAATACCAATTTTATTCACAATAAAATATGATCAAATATCGTTTATCGATTTACAAATTATTATTATATTGTCCAATCAATTTAAATGTTTAATTGATACTTCAAGCTCGTTAAAACATAACCTCACCTTATAAATTCTAGAATTAAATTATGAATAGAATCTAAAGCTTTACATAGTTATTTTTCTATTTATAATAAACCTATATGTACATTAATCGATAGAGAGTTGTCTAAAAGATCCATCTATGCCGAATAGTTCATCGTAATTTGTCGGCTTCCCAGGCCGAAGAGATTCATTGGCAATTATAGAATCCTGTTTCTTGAACCATTCCCGGTATTCTTGCAGCTTTAGCTTCCATTGCTCTGTAAAATAAAAGGATTCAAATATGGTCCTACAAATTCGTTGTGTTACATAGTAAGAATTTAATGGTAAAAGTAAGTTTAGACGAATCATTTCGATCTATTTTTGACTCATTCCTCACTTAAAAGCTTTCAGAATTAATGAATCAACAGGTGGCGTAGTGGTTAATATACCAACCTAACATTCCAGTGTTGTAGGTTCGAACTCCACGCAGGACCATACCTTTACGATTCATAAATTGTTGTTCTTCATCATCATCATCGCAGCCCACATACGTCCCACTGTTGGGCTCGGGCCTCCTCCACAATGAGAGGGAATTTGACCTACAATACTATGCTAATCAGATATGTTGGTATAGGGTTTCATTTCAAGTTTTCCTTTTCGTGCATAGATCTTATGTACATATTATATCCCTAAGTCGTCTTGTACGACATCCACGGGCAATATGGGGGGGTGTTGTTCTTAGTCTGGATGTAATTTGTGTCCGTTAATTATATGTTTGTAAAGGCCTCCGCAATACAAGGATTATTTCCTTAGTGCAGGGTGTTGTCTTTAAAAAGACAAAAATAAAATGTAAATTTATAATTTTGGTTCTGAATAGTTTTTAGTTCTAGATGTTTTTACACAAAATTGGTTGAGATTCTTAGGTAAATTTGTATCCCAAATTTCGTACAGAGAGCTTGTCCACAGTATAGTCATCTATCTATTACCGTGGCTTGACTTAGTTCGTTTCTAAAATGTGGTATGTATGAAATAATGGAGTTAGCCAATAACTAGACAATGTGAGAGGTTACCTTGTAACTGTGACATAGTGCCGCACTGACCACCATATTCTGCGGGTAACATTTCTTGAGGAACGTATTTGTATAAATCCTTGAGTTCCTTATGTATGTAAATCTGAAATTGAGAAACAGGTTATTAATAGAAACCTACTTACTTAGTATATTACGTATTTAGGTATAGTCTTAAAATAATTACGTATTAAAGGATAGTGTCGGTACTTAAGCGATCAAAAACGTGAAGCTGAAAATACTACATGCGTGCAAGCGATTACACACGCACACCACTATACAATAGAGTTGCCTCTACGTAGTGACCTTGTACACTACGGACCGTTCCAGCGTAGCCATTTCTGGCTTCAATATACATGCTTCAAATTTTGTGCGCGGATTTAGCTTCTATGAGTTATTATTCTATAGTATTCCTTCTGGTGACGGAGTAAGAATACAATTCACCACTGTGGATGAAATTCTTGTCCGTGGGTGTCGTAAAAGACGAATAATATGTAGATGACATCAATACAAGAGAATGAAAACTTGATATAAAACTCTATATCAACACGTTTGACCAGCATAGTATAGTAGGTGGGTTAATTTCTTTCCCATTGTGAAGGAGGGACGAACTTAACAGTAGGATTTATGTGGGCTGGGATGATGATAATTATATCGCACAACTGTATTAGAATCCATTTTTTCAATAACTAGCAACCCACCTTCGCTTCGCTTCGGTTTTAGTCGTTTTACCCACGTAGTTCCCGTTCCCGTGGGAATACCAGGATAAAATATAGCCTAGTTAACGCGCTGATATTATAGCTTTCCATTGGTGAAAGAATTTTTGAAATCGGTCCAGCCATTTTGAAGATTACCCGGAACAAACAGACAGACAGACAGACAGAGAAATTTTTTTTAATCTGTATTTTAGGCATAGGTGTCGTGCAAATAACCGTGTGAGCATGACAAAAGCCTATTATTTTGACATTACAAACAGACACTCCAATTTTATTTATTGGTATAGATAAGGCATAAGAATAAATATTTCGATCAACCTATTAGTATTTAAAATTAACGAGTATTTAAAATAAATAAAAAAATATTTTCTAGATAACATAATGGTGGTATACCTCGTATGATGAAGGTTTAAAAATGACAATGTGCCACCACGACTTACTTATTATCATCATCAAAATCATCTGAGGATCTCAGCTCACATACGTTCAATAAGAAGGAAATTCACTGCCTTATACCACTGGTTAGATTGGTTCTAGGGTTCTTACAAAAATATTTAGTACATTTTTTTTTTATTGCAAACGGTGGCAAACGAGCAAACAGTACACCTGATGGTAAGTGTTGCTGCCGCTCATGGACCTTTACAAGGCCGTTGCCTACCGCGAAGAAAGTGAAGGGAGTGGGAATGCGTGCATTGATACCAAGGGCACCACCAAAACCCTCCACACGCAAACACCCTCAGAAAGTTGGGCTTCAGGCTCTCTTGCTCACCGAACGAAGCGCAGTAACAAATCGCTACTACTCAGACGTCGATTTTCTGCGAGAGTGTGGTATTACCCCGGACGGACCGGCCCGCGGCTGTAGACAGATAACTGTGGACAGTGTGGTCCTACCACTCTTAAACATTTTACATAACTGTCTTTTACGAAAACTATGGGCAAGAAAGCTTATGGTGAGAATTATATTCTTATTCTGTATTATTTAGGAGTTGGAAAAGGCGGCAGATGGATTATCAGTGAGTTTTTTTTTTTATTGTAAACGGTGGTAAACGAGCAAACAGTACATCAGGGTGCCTACTCTTGAATCTCGATTCCAATCCTAAATCCAATCGCAACTCGATTTTCAGCAAATTTGGTACTCTTGAAAGCGACACTAGCGCACGATTGGAATCAAATTCGGTAGAATATTTTTGAACTAAATGAATTTGACTCTCGTCGATTAAATCAAATATTTGCTACTCCCGACGCGATTTTAACGTAGTTTAAAATCGTTAATGTTGCACAATTGCAAGAAAGCGTCTTTGTAGTGATCGATTTCGATAACGTTTTAAATTAATAAATTTAAAATAAGAAAATACGACACATTTGGTGAAAATAACAACGCCAAACGCGAAGAATTCATTCTCGATTTTGTTCAAGAGTACCAAATATAACTTTGGTGAGATTGGAATTGAATCGGATTCGAAATTAGAATGGATTTCCAGAGTAGGCACACTGGTGCTAAGTGTTGCTGCCGCTCATGGACCTTTACAGGGTCGCTGCCTACCGCGAAGAAAGTGAAGGGAGTGTGAATGCGTGCATTAAGGTTCGGTGATACCAAGGGCACCACCAAAACCCTCCACACACAAACACCCTCAGAAAGTTGGGCTTCCGGCTCTCGCTCACCGAACGAAGCGCAGTAACAAATTACAAAAAAGTAAACACAGTCTTGGAAAAAATTTATAACATCTACTACTATCGCCAGCCCGCTAGTCAGGCGTGATGATTATGATCTTAGCATACCCCGGGGATCTCTATTGTGAACTTCGTCACATGTACAGTTGAATGGACATATCAAACATTATAAAATGTTTTTTGGTCGGTGGTATAGATATGTTTGCATCATCATCATCATATTGCTCTTATCCCAATTACTTGGGGTCGACGCAATATGTCATCTGTTTTGACATATTGCAAAAAGTTTCGGCAATGACTTTTATGACCGGCCGCCGACCTGACGTCAACCCCCCTTGGGAATGTAATCGTTGACCCAAATGGTACCAGATGGAGTTGGTCCGGGTCAATCTAGATATGTTTGCATCATCGGCAGCAAAATTCAAGGCACTTGTATCCGAAATAGCAAAAACTTGTCAATTGTAATCAATATTTTACAGTGTATTACAGCATATCTTATCTTAATATATATAAATCTCCTGTCACGATGTTTGTCCGCGATGGATTCCTAAACTACTTAACCGATTTTAAATTAAATTGGCACACCGTGAGCAGTCTGGTCCAACTTGAGAAATAGGATAGCTTAGATCATTAATTATAGTCGCAATTTTATTTTATTACAAATTATTTGTCTATAATTAATTGACAGTCACAATTATCTGTTAACTCCAAAAGATTCTAACAGATGGCGATATCTGTTGACTGGATTTAAGTAATTTAAGTAATTTGTGTGTGCTCAATGAGATTCGAGAATGGTTTAGATTCACAATTGGACCCGGTAGGTGGCACTTTATTTGAACAGAACAACGTCTGTTGGGTCAGTTAGTACTACTATAAATATCGTATGTAATAAATTCATAATATCTGGTTGTCCGAGCTTTGTTCGGTATATTTTTTTTTGTATTTTTGACGAACTTATTTAGATATATATTAAGAAAAAATAAAAATGTTGAAATAATAAAAAAATAATAATTCAAAAATTACAAAAAGAGAATAATAATAACACCGAGATTCGATCTCACGCTGTTTGAATGCGACTGGACAACTTCCCTACTGAGCTGTTGTCACTCTTGACGGCGATGACCAAACTTGAATTCGCATTCTATTGACATTTTATGTCATTGTATTGATTAGCTAAAAACACCGACAAAACAACATTTTCCATAAATAAAGCCCAGCTAGCGGATAATTGCGGATATCTTTTATTATCTGTGATGGTGTTCGATTCAGTTTTTAGTTGCCTGCTAATTGCATGATCGCACTGCTAAATGCTTATTTTCCGTCGGGCCGACCACTGATGTCAAGTAACCCTGCTCCGGTGGTCGGCCCAACGACGAAGGCGACGTGGTTTTCGGGTGGGTTGTGGGTGTTGCGTGCTTACGCCCCTCTGTCGCCCCGGACGGAGTGGTGCGAGGAGCGCGCAGACCGCAGCCCACCCCAAAAAAAAATGCTTATTTTAGTATCACGTGGAAAATACTATAGACTACATATTTGTATCATATTTATTTAGCCTACACTTGATACCCTTTAATATGTAACCGTTTGTTTTCCCAAATAAAATAAATCAATAATAGGAAGAAAAAATATGTAATGATTTCTGATTTTTACTCTGTAATAACAATGACTTGTTAGACGTGAAATACATTAGTACTCCCGTGACCATGAACGCCTAAAAATGTTCGAAACGTTGGCAAATCATAAAAAAATATATATAAATCCATAAAAAATAGTTTTAAAAGTATATAACTAAACTCTTATTATCGATTTTATCGCGTTTGTATTTCATTTTAGACTAGCAACCCGCCCTCGCTTCGCTTCGGTTATAGGTTATAGTCGTTTTACCCGCGTAGTGCCCGTGGGAATACCGGGATAAAATATAGCCTAGTTTACGCCCTGATATTATAGCTATCCACTGGTGAAAGAATTTTTGAAATCGGTCCAGCCGTTTTGAAGATTACCCGGAACAAACAGACAGACAGACAAAAATTTTTTAATTGCTATTTTAGGCATAGGTATCGTGCAAATAACCACACGGTTATTAATATATTTTTCATGCTCACACGAGCATGAAAAAAGCCTATTATTTTGACATTACAAACAGACACTCCAATTTTATTTATTGGTATAGATTTATCGACGTTTCGAACATTTTTCGTTTGCATTCATGGTCACGGGAGTACTCTGAAAAGTGTTCGAAAAACTGCAGGACTACGATACAAATGCGTAATATTTCTGTAAACGTCATAAATCATTATTATTATATTAGATGTTAAATATTAAAAATGTTTAAATAAAGAATTGACGTTAACTTACTCGTTTTCTAATTTTCTCCTTAAGGAAAGGTTTTACAAAGTTAACGAATCGCTCGATCAGTGGCGATGTATTTATAATATGAACTTCCTTCAGCTTGATGGGATACGCCTCCTGTAAATATTACACAATTATAATAATATTTTAATGATTTTAATATTAAATAATTCATTAATATCCACTCATTTCTGTACGTAAGCCTGACGTCTGTAGCAAGCCCGGTCCTCTTTATATTAGTGAAAGATGACTTGAGAGTAACTCAACATAAGAACCGAGTTTTGGCCCAGTTCTATGAATGGACATTGATTTTTTTTTAAAGGTGACCGAGCCACACAACCCTTTCCTATTATGCGATCGTGTTCAATGAAAATATTAATTGATTTGATGATGATATAAAAAGTATAAACATTAGTTAATATTAAGAATTTGAGTTGCCGTGTGATGACGGAGTATGAATACAATTCATTACTACCCTATCTTGCTTATGAAGAAAAAAACGGGGACTATATTTCTTGTAATCAAAATTTATATTTTTCATCAAGTTGTATCACTTAATAAATAAATCTATTGCCACGAAATATTTTCATTCTCAGATAAAAAAAAGGGTTGCCAGGTATGAATTATCAAATTAATGTTAATATAATGTGTAAAATAAGAGATGGATTTACAATAAAATTGTAGTGCATTAGATGAATATAAACTTCGTTCTTATAATGATAGTTTTATTACTTAAAAAATAGTTTTGTGCTCAGAATGGTAGATCTGTCACCAAATAAAACGACTATCGAGCCCTGACTGCGACTCCTTTTTATTTGTTATTCTGTCACCAATAAAGTAGTTACATTTTATTTCGTTCAGTTATTAAAATAACGGTATTCATTACCAATTTAATACATCATTTTATAATTTTAATGAAAATATGGTCAAAGAGTCTTATTCAGTAGATGACTATTGATTAAAACTGAGCCGTCACGCTCACGTCATGCTATGCACCTTAATTTTTTTTTTTGCGGGGAGATATGGTTAGCGCACCCACCGCCCGGCTCCGTCCGGGGCGACAGAGAGGCGGCGCGCGGCCTCAAAACCCGCCCGTAGCACGTCGCCGTCGTAGTTGGGCAGACCACCGGTGACGAGTTTCTTGTCCTCAGTGGTCGGCCCGACGGAATACCCTCTCCTCGGGATGTCTTATGCCCGGGACGTTGATCACCGTCGCGCGGATATAGCGCGCTTTAAGAAGTTTTTACAAGAAAAGTAAGTAAAAGTTAAGTAGAAGAAACATATCTTGAACTAACCTGAACACAAATCATGAATTTCTTAACAGTAGTAGCAGATAGTTTGGTTAGCATACTGGGACCAAGAATGTCTGCATCCAGTACATATATATCTCCAGCTACTCCTTCTTTTTCTTCTGTGAGACGGACGTCACCAAGCATGAGAGCGAGCTTTAGCGCGTCTGTGATTTGTTGGGTGTTCAAATCCGGATGGATTCCTAAGTAAATAAATAGAATATTTTTAATAAGTTACAGTAATATTTTCAGTAATTCAATTCCATGATGATGGAGTAGGAATACAATTCATCACCCCTCGTCTCATACCCGTGGGTGTCGTAAAAGACGACTAAGGGATATATTACGCATATGGACATCTATCTATGCAAGAGATGGAAAACTAGAAACGAAATCAAACCAACCTGTCTGACCAGTATGATATAGTAGGGTCAATTTTCCTATTATGGAGGAGGCTCAAGCCCAGCAGTGGGAAGCATATGAGCCGAAATGATGATGATGGTTGATGACCTAGAATAGAACTCATACTGTAAAAGGCATATGGAAGGATACTCATAATGAATTCGTGAACCAATCCGACTAATCAGCGCAGTGTACCTATTCAATTACTTTCTTTCCTGGTAGAGAAGGCTCGAGCACAGCAATGGGACGTATATGAGCTAAAATGATGATGATGATGATGAGAACGCATTTTGTTTTTTTTTTATTGCCGATGGTGGCAACGAGCAGGCAGCACAACTGATGGTAAGTGATACTGCCGCACCTTTGTAATACCAGGGGCATAGCTAGGCGTACCGTGAAGAAAATGCTCTTCTTAAACCTCGTTTAAAGGAGGACATGTCTTAGTGCTCGGGAAACAAAGCAGCAGGTAGTTCATTCCAGAGCCTGCACGTACGTGGGAAAAATGATCGCTGGAAACGTACAGTTGAAGACCATAACGTTTCCAGGTGAATTGGATGAACCTTGCTGTGGTATCGAGTGGTACGTTGGTAAAACGGTTAAAGGTTATGTTCTAGTCATATAAAATAAGGAAAAAATATTGAGATATTATGTTGATAGACTTGGGATTTCATAGATTAGCATACCAACATTTATATAGGTATTGTAAAAAAAGGTAAAGATTCGTAGGTAGATGACATCATACAGAATCCTAATAATGAATTTGCCTCAATTATCTCAATGAGCCAATTTCCTTATTTATGAATCAATTCTATAAATCTATACCAATAAATAAAATTGGAGTGTCTGTTTGTAATGTCAAAATAATAGGCTTTTTTCATGCTCACACGGTTATTTGCAAGACACCTATGCCTAAAATAGCGATTAAAAAAATTTTGTCTGTCTGTCTGTCTGTCTGTTTGTTCCGGGTACTCTTCAAAACGGCTGGACCGATTTCAAAAATTCTTTCACCAATGGAAAGCTATAATATCAGGGCGTAAACTAGGCTATATTTTATCCCGGTATTTCTACGGGAACGGGAACTACGCGGGTAAAACGACTATAACCTATAACCGATGCGAAGTGAGGGCGGGTTGCTATTCTTTATCTACATATTTTTTTATCATTATTATGGAGTAAGAATACAATTCGACACCCCCCACTCTTGCTTGTGGGTAGAGTAAAAGACGACTAAGGCATACGATATGTATATGCACGTATGCATGCATGCGTCTTGCATAGCTGTTATACGACAGCTATGCAAGACCCCATAGCAACCTGTCTGACTAGCGTGCCATCGTATGTCAATTTCACTATTATTGTCGAGGAGGCTCAAGCCCAACAATGGGACGTATATGAACTGTAATGATGATGATGACATAACTATTTTATACGATTGAACTATTCCTAAACGGATAGACCTATTTTGATGATATTTTTGCGTTAGCTGGAGTCAAGAATGGTTTAGATTAGTAATGGGATCCGGATGACTATCATTTATTTCAGGGAATTAATTTTTTTTTTGCATTTGTACAGAACCAGCGTTATTTGAATCAGCTAGTTATTTATGAGTTAAAAAAAAAGGAATTAAATGGCGCATACCTCTGCATATGGTGACTCTTCTGCCGTTCGGTGTAATGCCAGGCAGTGGAGGCCCTTGTCTGAAAATAACACAGAATTAAATTAGAATAACTTGATGTATTTGGAAAGTAATATTTCACTGTTTACTCGTTAAAAGAAGACAATGGTTGCAAGAAGTAGGCAGTTTTTATTCAAGGTTGTGTAAAATATCAACCATATAATTATGTAGGTAGTGCTGAGTGGTAGCAGCTACAAGTAGTACTAATTATTATTACCAGGGGTGTCGTAAAAGACGGCTAAATGCTCTATATAGATCCGATGCTCTCTGATCAACGATTTATTGTGATCTGGTGGTAGATTGTTGGATTATTTTTAAATTTTATATAAATTTCTTTACATAAATTCCATATAGTGAAGGAATTTTCATATGGAATAAAAATACAATTCGCCATCCCCTCTCTTTCCCGTGGGTGTCTGAGGTGTATAAAAGGCAACTCAAAAAGAAACACATCTGATCCAACACGTCTGGCCAGCGTCATATAATAATAATAATAATAATAATAATAATAGCCTTTTATTCGGATCAAACAATAAGTGTTAGTAAACAAATTTATTATAACTAAGTTAGTATTCTGCTTTTATACAATATATTTTTGCTTATTTTGTGCCCTTGTTTTATTAGTAATCATATATCATTCTTTTTTTCCATTTTTGCTTGTCCGTTTGCCAGTTGGCAAAGGCCTCCTCCAACCTTTTCCATTCTGCCCGTTCTATAGCTACCCTGCCCCAAGTTGTTCCTGCCACCTGCCTGATATCATCTGCCCATCTTTGTTTAGGCCTTCCTTTCTTTCTTTTTCCTTCTCTTGGATACCACTGTGTCATTATTTTACACCATTTATCTTTACCCCTTATGATATGGCCTGCCCATTTCCATTTTTGTCTTTTGATTTTAAGTGTTATATCCTGGACTTTTGTTCTTTTCCTGTTGCTCATATTACTGATCTTGTCTCTTATTTTAATACCTAACATGCTCCTTTCCATAGCATATTGACATGTTGAAAGTCTGCTTAGCGTGTTTTTGGTCAGAGCCCATGTTTCGCTCCCATATGTTAGAACTGGTAAGATACATGTATTAAATAGCTTAGCTTTTGTAGTTAAGTGAACTTTTTTATCTTTAATCACTTCTTTTAAGCCCCAGAATCTGTGCCAGCCATTTGTTATCCTTCT
The DNA here is from genome assembly GCA_032191425.1 of Lymantria dispar. Taxonomy (NCBI): domain Eukaryota; kingdom Metazoa; phylum Arthropoda; class Insecta; order Lepidoptera; family Erebidae; genus Lymantria; species Lymantria dispar. The sequence goes on along the minus strand of CM063460.1, from coordinate 6,844,624 downwards.
CTGTATTTCTTTCTTTATGTTGTCCTTTGGTGCCATCAGTTGCCCAAGATATATATATATTAGAGATATATATTCATCCACATAGTTAATTTGTGTCTCACCTAATTGTATTGTGTTTTTCTTGCTGTTAGTCATTATTTTTGTTTTCTCATAATTTAGCTGTAGGCCCGCCTTTTCACTTTCTAATGCTAATTCAGTTATCATTCTGTTAAGGGCTTGCGATGTTGCTGCAAATAGTACAATGTCATCGGCGAATCGTAAATGTGTTAGCAACTGACCATCGATAGATATTCCCAAGTTCTCCCATTTAAGATTTCTAAAGATTAGTTCTAGTACGGCTAGAAAAAGTTTAGGAGAGAGAGGGTCTCCTTGTCTAACGCCTTTTTGTATTTTAAATGGATTTCCTTTATTTTCCAACTGTATAGATGCTGAACTATGCTTGTAAATATTCCTTATTATCCGTATATATTTGTGTTCTATCCCCTGTTCTTTTAGGGCTTCCCAGATCTTTGCATGTTTTAAAGAATCAAACGCTTTACGGTAATCAATGAATGCTATATAATATGTGAGCTGATATTCATCATATTTTTCTAATATTTGCCTCACAGTGTGAATATGATCTAAAACAGAAAAAAATTTGCGGAAACCTGCTTGTTCCATTGGTTGCTGATCGTCCAATTTTCTTTCTAGTCTTTTTAGAATTATTCTTGCAAATATTTTATATATGTTGGACATTAAACTGATGGGGCGGTAATTGCCAATATTCCAAATATCCCCTTTTTTAAATAATAGTATTATATTAGAATGTGTCCATTGAGTAGGTATGTTTTCTGTGTTGATGATGTCATTGAATATTTCTGTAAGAATAGGCACTATTGTTGGCATAGCTAGTTGTAATATTTCGTTACATATTCTATCTGGCCCTGGAGCTTTGTCTTTTTTCTGTGTTTTTATGGCATCTCTTATTTCATCATCAATGATTTTGGGCACAGTTACTGTATCAAACAGATCTATTTCCGTGTCATCACTTCTATTTTCATACAGTTTGGTGTAAAATGAGGTGGCGATGTTTAATAATTCTTGTCTATTGCTTTTCTTTTTTCCATTTCTGTTTTCCAGCTTCACAATCCAATCTTTTTTATTAAGTAACTCTTTGTATGCCTTCTTGATTCCACCTGTCTGTTGTATATACTGCTCTATTATTGTCATTCGGTGTTGTCTCCTATCTTTTCTTATACTTTCCTTTATTTCTTTACTGAGTCTGGCTATCTCTTTTCTTCTGTTAGTTGTGGTTTTTGTGCTAATTAAGGCTGATCTTTGTTTTAGAAGGTTAATAGTTTGGGTTGAGGTCCAGTCTTTGTTATCTGATTCATTATTTTTAGTATACTGTTTCATTGTGTCTCTTATTGTTTTTTCTAATTTATTATATTTTTCTTGTATATTGGCATTTGCATTTTCTTCCCTGAAATATCTCAGATTGTCCATTAACGAGTTAGACAGAAGATTGGCTTGCTGTTTGCCAAGATTTAAAATCTTTATTCTTTGTTTTGGTCTTGCATTTTTTGGAGGTGCTGTCCTTAATTCAGTTCTGACCATACGGTGGTTTGTATTAAAATTTAAATTATTGATGATGCTGATATTGGTGAAACATTTTATTTTATTTGTCAAAACAAAATCTATTTCATTTTTTGATTTGCCATCAGGCGATATCCATGTCCACATCCTGTTCCTGTTCTTCTTGTACATTGTATTGATTATCTTGAAGTTATTTTCCATTGCAAATTCGATAAGCTTCTGCCTATTCCTACTCCTGTGTTTTGAACTGTATGTAAAGGGTCCCATAAATGTATCTTCTTCCAGCTGTCGTTCTCCAAGTTGACCGTTAAAATCTCCCATTACAATCACGTTTTTATGTGCATTTCTTTCAATTGTTTTATTCAGCTCCTGGTAAAACTTATCAATTGTCTCATTATCAGCCTGGTTTGTGGGTGAATATATTTGTATTATTGTCCATAGGTCTTTGTAATTTGGTAGTTTGAGATTTAGTACTGCGATTCGCTCAGAAACTCCGTAGAATCCTTCTACATGTTTTGCTAGGTATTCTTTTACCATAAATCCAACTCCATGTTTTCCTGGAGTCTGGCCAATATAGTATAGTAAGAATTCTGGATATGCAACTATATGCTCTCCCATTCTTCTTACTTCACTCAAACCGAGGATATCCCAATTGATTTGTTTCAGTGCAAGTGATAATTCCATTAGGTTCTCATCTAATCTTAGTGTAAGTACATTCAGTGTGGCAATATATATTTTGGTGTGTTGGCATTTTTGCTTTATCAGGTGTGTTTTGTTGTCTTTGTTGATTATTTGTGATATTATTTGTGTGCTTTGAGTATTGGTCCTTTCCTGTTTGGGTGTTGGAGGGTGGTGGTCGTTCATCCCCACGGAGACCAGCCGGGTTGGGGAAGGTTTTGAGTTGTTGCTATTTTTTATTGCTACATATTTGTTTTTAATTTTGATTTTCCGGCTGCAGATGGTTAGTTTTTTGGTGTAGGTTCTGGTGATGATTGAGTTGATGGTCTAGATAAATAATTCTTCATATTATTTCTATTTATTCTTTTTGGCACATCTCCTACTCTACCGGTCCCAGGGGTGGTGTGATTGTCAGGTGATATGGTGTTATCTCGCTTCCTTTTCTCCCTGTGTTTTTCGGTTGCATCCTTGATAATTAGTTTATCAAAGCGGATATAAGCCTGTTTGCCCTTTTTTATTTCCTCTTGTTGACGTAATTTTAATTCTTTCCTTTTATTCTGTACTTCCTTGGAGTAGTCTTCGCTAATGTAGATGTTTCGTGGTAGAAATTTTTTGTTTTTGAATAATTCAAATTTTCGCCAGGTTAGGGTTACCGAGATGAGGATAGGTCTTATCTTATTTGGGGTTGGCCTTCCTAATCTGCGTATATTGCATAGCTCCCATTTGACCCATTTTTCTGTGTTTGCTCTTTCGTTAGCAGTGTTAAGAGTTTCCAATATGATTCCTTGAAGTTCTTCATAATTATTTTCATTTTCCTTGATGCCATATAATATGATGTTATTTTTCTTTAGATTTTTTTCCATTTCCTGAAGTTTTGATTTTAAAAATTTCACCTCATTTTTAAGTTTCTCGTCCATAGCCAGAGAAATGTTTTCAGTTACATTTTCGGTAATTCTGGCTGTTTGTTTTTCGAATTGTTCTTCCATTTTCTCCATAAGAATTTTCAGATCCATTTTTAAAAGTACAATTCTACAGTCAATTAGTAGCTTTCGGCTAGTAACACTATGACCGCAATGGCAACCCAGAAGTCTATGAATTCTGATTTTCTCACGGCAACACTAGCTGTCAAACGTCAATGTCAACAAGTGGATATATGTTTTTTCGTTATTGTTATGTTTAAAACGAAAGCTTATTTCACTGTTTTTTACTAATTATCACTCGTATTTTGCACTAAATGTCTTGATTACTATTTCTTGTAAGTCAATATTTACTTGGAACACTGTTTAAAATGCTAATTTTACGATTTAACTACACTTTTCTTTAAATATTGCAGTGACTTGATAACACACGTTAATCTCTTGACAGATCGCAACCGGAAGTCACCGCGTCATATAATAGGTCAAATTCAATTAATTATTATTAAAATACAAGTTTATTATTTTTAAAATGGAAGTTTTAGCGGCAACATAAAAAAATATATTGATAATGTAAAGGGTAATGCAATTTTTAATATTACAGTATTCTAATAGTACTAGCTACTCCTGTAGCTTATTATCAAAATTAAAAAGAGGGCATAAAAGTTATTTGTATTGTAAATAAAACTATTCTACGGATTTTATCGCGCTTGTATTTAATTTTTTATTGCCCGAAGTTTCGGACACTTTACAGCGTATATGGTCACGGGCGGACCATCTACTTCCCGACCGCCCGAAAAACTCAAATACAAACGCGATAAAATCTGTAAAACAGTTTTATTTACAATGTGTAATACTCGCGTAAACATCAGAAATCATTAAGTTATTTATCATCATCATCGCAGCCCACATATGTCCCACTGTTAGGCTCGGGCCTCCTCCACAACGGGAAGGAATTTGACCTACAATACCATGCTGGTCAGACATATTGGTATAGGGTTTCATTTCGAGTTTTCCTTCTCTTGCATATATTTTATGTGCGAATTATATCCCTTAGTCATATTTTACGACAACCACGGGCAAGATAAGGAGTGGTGAATTGTATTCTTAATCCGTCACCACACAGAAAAGTTATTTATACTTACACTTTGTGTGTCATTAGTTCTTGCAGCTCCGGCCTCGTAATGTCACGTTTCGAGAAGAACTCCGGACAAGCGGCTCTCATTGTGAAATACATATCCAATTTTCTCTTGCATTTCTCTAAAGAAAAACTGCTGCCGCGAAGGAAAGTCATGATAGGAGCAGTATCTGAAATACAAATGATATAATTATCCATTATTTCAAAATAAAAAGGCATATTTTTCTTTTCTTGGATGAAATGCTAAAGATATAACACTAAATATATATAAATCAAATAAAGTTTTTTTTCTTTTTTTTTTTATTGCAGGCGGTAAACGAGTAAAGAGTATACCTGATGGTAAGTGTCGCTATCGCTCAAGGACCTTTGCAAGGCCGCTGCCTACCGCGAAGAAAGTGAAGGGAGTGTGAATGCCTGGAATGAGATTCGGTGATACCAAAGACATCACTAAAATACACCACATGCAAACACCCTTAGAAAGTCGGACTGCCGGCTCTTTCGCTCACCGAACGAAGCACAGTAACAAATTGCTACTACTCGGACGTCGATTTTTTGTGAGAGTGTGGTACTACCCCGGACGGACCCGCCCGTGGCTGTAGACAGACAACTGTCAATAGTGTGGTCGTTACATGACAATCCTTTTCGCCAGCATGGGTGGACTATACCACTTATCTCACACTTCATGGAGTAGACCCATGTCTCATCATCGCATCCAACATATTTTCTACTCTTGGGCTCGGGCCTCTTCCCCAATGGGAGGGAATTTGACCTACTATACCGTGCTGGTCAGATATTTTGGTATAGGGTTTCATTTCGAGTTTTCTTTATCTTGCACAGATGTTATGTGCATATTATATCCCTTAGTCGTCTTTTACGACATGCACGGGCAAGACAGGGAGTGGTGAATTGTATTCTTACTCCGTCACCACACGGAAATATGTTCATGTCTAATAGTCAGAAATATAAGCTGATAAGAAGAGCACCAAGAAAATAGCATTCTTTGACGGACTAATAGTCGTGTAGTGCATTCACGTGGTAACGGATTAAGAATACAATTCACCACTATCTTGCCCGTGGATATCGTAAAAGACGACTAAGGGAAAATATATGCATATAACATCTATGCAAGAGAAGGTAAATTCGAAATAAAACCCTATATCAACATACTGACCAACATATTATAGTAGGACAATTTCCCTCCTATTGCGGAGGAGGCTCGAGCTCTGCAGTGGGATCGGTATGAGTTGTGTCGACGTATAAATGCTCTTAAATTCTGGATTTTTGGATTATGTTCCTATTCCATTCAGCTTTATTATTTCGTTCTAGCATGAAAATTTCACTGCTCCACTGCACTTAATATCTGCAATTGATAGTTGGCAATAGGTGGCTCTTATTTAGTTAATTTAAAAATTTTGTATCACGAAATTGACGATCGCCAATCCACCTGCCAGGTTTCGTAATTATGAAATTATTTCCCCTCAGAGGAAAACCAACTGTGGACGAGAATAATTACTTTTGTTTTTTGCAAACAGTGGCAAACGAGCGAGCAGTACACCTGATGATAAGTATTGCTGCCACTCATGGACCTTTACAATACAAGGGGCACAGCTAGGCCGCTGCCTACTGTGAAGGAAGTGAAGGGAATGTGAATGTAAACAGCCTCAAAGAGTTGAACTGCCGGCTCTCTCGCTCACCAAACGAAATAGTACCGAACGCAGTAACAAATTGCTACTACTCAGGCGACGATTTTCTACGAAAGGTTGGTACTACCCCCGACGGACCGGCCCGCGGCTGTAGACAACACTCAACAGTTTCGTTCTACCACTATAGAAGCTTTCACTTTTTAGCTGTTAGATAGACGGATGGAGATACACTTTTGACACAACTCTGCCTAATTGTCTTTAATATTAAATGCTATAAAAGTTCATGTAGAGGTTAAATATTTGCGTATTGCTCAAACAATGCGTTCTACACCATTGTATTTCATCATCAGTATTTTGTATTTACTGTAGCAGCGTGTTTGTGGCCTTGATATATTCAGTGACCATAAATGGAATTACCTGTTACCAACAGGTACGTAAGTTTACTTCTTATGAAGAAAAAAGAATAAGTGTTCGGTAGATATTCGATTTAATGCGCTCATATTCTCGAGAAGATTTGATCAGATTAGTGACATAGTCTACATGTCGTAACCACTATGCCATCGATCTATCGTGACAGTGTCGTGAGTTCGAATCCCACACAGGACAACATTTTATGTGATCCATAACTTGTTGCTCTGAATCTGGATGTAATTTGCGTACGTTTATTTTAAAAATACAAGGGTTTAGTACAACCAAATTATGTCGTAAAAAAATTTGATTCTTCTTTATCATGAGGAGAAAAAACAAGTCGCATAAATCACTAGATAGTATAAGACAAAGTCGCTGCCCGTTCTCTGACGGTCCTGTGCGAAGCCGGGGCGGGTCGCTAGCCCTACATAAATTAGGACAAGAACAGGACATTGATGAGTGAATGGTTACTTACCCCAGTCATCAGGAAGATGAGGTTGCTTCTTCAGCCATTCTCTGATGGCAGCTAGATCTCTGTCTCGTGTGGTTACATCCTCTTTGAGTTCCACACGAATGTTTTTCCACATTTCACCAGATGGCTGCTCCAAAAGTTCCTGTTTCAACTTCATTTTGATCTGAAATAAATGAGGATTTAATTTAAATTATCATTCATTAATTAGATCCTTAATTAGATCTCAAGATCTCTCTCATATAAATATATTAGCTTCTGCTCACGACTTCTTCCGCGTGGTATAGATACTCTGGGCTAACGCTAACTTTAATCTAAGACTTTGTTTACGAAGAAGGTGAAAATATTTTTTAATAATAAGATTCAGTCACACATGATTTGTGCGGAAATTAGCCGTTTACGCAGCGGCAGCTCTCAAAAAGAAAAAAAACCTCGATTTTGAAACATTCTTCATTGGTGCTCCGCTCCTGTTGGTCGTAATTTAATCATATATAACTTATAATAGCCTTACTCGATAAATGGGCTATCTAACACTGATAGAATTTTTCAAATGAGACAAACTCTTCAGCTTTATATCTTAAATATAAATTTATAGCGTACGTGTGTGTCACTGAACTCCTTCTAAACGGCTGGACCGATTTTGACGAAATTTTTTGTGTGTTCAAGGGGGTTCGAGGATGGTTTAAATTCACCATTGGACCCGGTAGGTGGCGCTGTTCGGGCAGAACAATAACATAACTTGAGAATGACTTTACCAATTTCATCCATCTTGTTTTATTAAGTTTTCTAATATTTAAAAAAGGGCCTTTACGGAAAAACAAATAAGAAATTTGCGCAGAAAATTAGAAAATTTAAGATAACGTTTATATATACTTTTCTAATGTAACCTTTTTTCTACTATATAAACTTTTCTATCTTTATATATATATTCATATTTTTTTTTCTGTTCGTGTGTTTGTAATTAAACTCCTAAACGACTGGACCAATTTTGATGATTTTTTGTGGCCATTCCGATGGATATGAATTTGTATATCGATCGGCATAGCCATTCGGCTCAACCAAACCATTTGGTTTAGATCAATAATTGAAACCGGTAGGTGGCACTGATCGATTTCAAGCAGAATTAAATTTTCTATTTTTTACAGATTTGAACAGAACAACGTCTGTTGGGTCAGCTAGTGTTAGTATTAGGGGTCGCAATACCGAATCATTTAAGCAAAACCGGTATTTTCGGTATTGGCTCCAGAACAATACCGATAATCCGGTATTTTCAATATTTCCGGGGTTAAGCTAAAGTTAGCAAATTTAGTATAAATAAAGTTAGTTTGCGGAGGAATAGTAAGTAGGTACCTAACCTAAATGAATTTATCTTCTAAATAAAACAAAATTTTCATTGACACAAGGTTTATTATTTGACATGTTGGTAATCAATCAGTTAGTTCTTAGCAATAATTTACTAATACGAAATGCCCGTTTATTCCTTTATTAAAATAACTTAGGTTAACTAGTTCAAATACTTTAATTAAATGCGAATGAACTCGCGCCCGCGTAATTTGAATTAAATGGCGCGTAACTTTTTCTATTTGTATTTGTTTTTATTTATTTTACTAAAACCGAAAATACCGAATATCCCGGTTTTTGTGAAATGAATACCGGTATTAATTATACCTAAATTTGGCCTGGTATTCCGGTATTTTCGAAATTCAGGATCCCGGTTTGCGACCCCTAGTTAGTATAGATTAATTTAAACAATCCATCCAACTCTTTTTGGAGCTATTAGGATTCTTACGCCCATCTACATTTATCATATTGAGAAAACACCCAAACACCTTTCGTCCCTCCTCATCACAGTTTACCTCAAAATAGTCTTAATCTTATGTTATTTCTGGTGCCACTATCAAGCCTCCCCTAATTTACTCATTTAAATTAGATGTAATTTTTTATGTATTTGATATGTATTTATTACTTATGTTTCCTAATACATACGTATATCTTGCGAAATTAAATTTCAATATCTGGTTGACCAAGCGTTGCTCGGTATAATTTGTTTTTATCGTTAATTGTATTTTTTATGAACTTATTTAGATACATATTAATAAAAAATTTATACATTAATAAAAAATGATGAAATAATGAAAAAAAAATAAAAAATTACAAAAAGAGAATAATAATAACACCGAGATTCGATCTCACGCTGTTTGAATATGACTGGACAAGTTCCCAACTGAGCTATTGTCACTCTTGACGGTGACGGCGAAATTTAAATCACTATTCTATTGACATTTTATGTCATAGTATTGATTAGCTAAAACCACCGACAAAACAACATTTTCTAGAAATAAAAAATAACTAGATCGATTTTTTGGCCCCGAAACTTAATGAAAATCGTAATTGCTCGTTGAAGATGAAAGATTAATTTTTAAATTGATCGTTCGAAATGCAAAATCATATTGGGTATTTATTAAAAAATTGACACTAGCTATAGTTTTTATACTATTTATTACATCGTAAAAGTCAGTTATTTATTATTGCTTAGGTTCTGTGGTTTGTAACTATTAAGTGTCAGGGACTACGTTATGTGGTAACGATTGTTAAACAACTCAGAAGTTAAGTGGTGTTCTTGTATGCAAGTTGAGCGTGAACACGATGATAATTAGTGACTAATTACTCTGTCTCAAAACACATTAAATTACTCTTATGGCATTCATCCCTCTTTCTTGCTCGTAGGTATTCTAAAAGACGAGTAAGGCATTATTTTTCTTTTTTACTCGTATATATAACACTCAGTACTAAGGATATAATCCTTGTATTGCGGGGGACTTTACAAACATATAATTTAACAGACACAAACTACACCCAGACTCGGCAATCAATAATTTGTGGATCGTACTAAAAATTGTCCCGCATGGGAATCGAACTCATTACACTAGCGCGGTAGGACGTTATCTTAACCACTACGCCAATTATGCAGGCAAATAATATGAAGATAACATCTACGGGAGAGAAAGAAAATTTTAAATAAAACCCTATACCAAAGCATCTGACCAGCGTGGTAAAGTATGTCAGTGTCCCTCCTATTGTGGAGAAGGCTTGAGCCCAGCAATATAACGTATATGAACTGTGATGACGATTATGACCGAGAATAAGTCTTTGTAATAAGCTGTTTTTATGGTATCCCATCCAAATAGACGAGGCAATTATAGATCTAGAACTTTGTATATTTAGTAAGCTATGTTTTTATAGTATCCCACAAAACTAGACGAGGCAACAAAGGACAGCCATATGGTCCTACTACCTTTTGAAAGCATGACCAACATGACTATCGGTGGCTTACGCGGTAGGTAGATTTATCGGGTATTTTTCTCCCTTTCAGTAATGATAGGACCACATTGATAATAGTTGTCTGTCTACAGCCGCGGGCCGGTCCGTCCGGGGTATACTACTCCACTAAGCAGAAAATCTACGTCTGAGTAGTAGCAATTTGTTACTGCGCTTCGTTCGGTGAGTGAGAGGGTCGGGAGCCCAACTTTCTGAGGGTGTTTATGTGTGGTGAGTTTTGGAATTGCTTTTAGCATCACCGAACCTCATTGCACGCATTCACGTTCCCTTCATTTTCTTCACGATAGGCAGCGGCCCAACTAAGGTCAATGAGCAGTCAGCATCACTTACCATCAGGTGTACTGTCTGTTCATTTGCCACCGTTTGCAATAAGAAATAAGTGCGAGTCGGAGTCGCGCACGTAGAGTTCCGTAGCATTATCTATAAAAATCGCGTTTGTTTTATTGGAGCCCCCTTAAATATTTATTTTATTTTGTTTTTAGTAGTTGTTGTTATAGCGGCAACTGAAATACATAATTTGTAAGAATTTCAACTGTCTAGCTATCGTGGTTCTTGAGGTAGGTACAGTGATAGATAGACGGACGGACAAACAGCGAAGTCTTAGTAATAGGGTCCCGTTTTTTACCCTTTGGATACGGAACTCTAAAAGTCTGAACGACGTAGTTCTTTGTTTAACAGGGATCACCAGTAATGAGTCATTGTTTTTGGTAGCCCTCTGAATGATGTTCTGGTCCACATCTTGATCAAATACTTGATAAAACCTTTAATATATTTGAAAACGCGACAGTAATAAAAATTATCTCTTATATTAATGTGGCAATTAGTTACCGTGGCGTGATTAAGCGACCCAGATGTGTCGAGTAGTCGAGAGTAAGGATATTTTGAGCTAGTAAATTTTAACGTACTAATATGAATGTTTTTCGTGTGGTGACAGAGTAAGAATACAATTCACCACTCTCTATCTTGCCCGTGGATGTCGTAAATGACGACTATGGGAAATAATATGCACATAACATCTGGGCAAGAAAAAGAAAATTCGAAATAATTTGAGAGTGGTAGGACCACACTGTCGACAGTTATCTGTCTACAGCCGCGGGCCGGTCCGTCCGGGGTAGTACCACACTCTCGCAGAAAATCGACGTCTGAGTAGTAACGATTTGTTACTGCGCTTCGTTCGGTGAGCGAGAGAGGCGGAAGCTCAACTTTCTGAGGATGTTTGCGTGTGGAGGGTTTTGGTGGTGCCTTTGGTATCACCGAGCCTCAATGCACGCATTCACACTCCCTTTACTTTCTTCGCGGTAGGCAGCGGCCTTGTAAAGGTCCATGAGCGGCAGCAACACTTACCATCAGGTGTAACTGTTTGCTCGTTTGCCACCGTTTGCAATAAAAAAAAAAAATAAAACCCTATAATTAACATATTTATGTCTATAAAAAAAAATAAAACCCTATAATTAACATGTTTATGTCTATAAAAAAAAATATTAACATGTCTGACCAGCATGGTATATTAGGTCAAATTCTCTCCTATTGTGGAGGAGGCCCGAGCCCAACAGTGGGACATATATGGACTGCGATGATGATGATGATATGAATTCATTTGTAATACTGTAATACATTTGGAGACATTTCAAGCTAGTAAATTGTAACGTAATGATATGAATTAATTTGTAATATTTAAATTGAATTATTTCAATATATTGAAGAATATTTCAACTCTTATATGTTGGAATATTCTTCATTATTCATACACTTAATATCTTTAGGTTTATTCACATAGCTTAAGAGCTTTTTTATCGGTTTTCTTTCGTTGAGTAAAACGAGTATACAGAGAGACAGTACGGGGTTTCTCACTTACTAAAGAGGCTTAGGTCATGTGAAAAGTGTATCGAATACGGACATAGTGTTAATTAAAAAAAAATAATCATTAGGTCTGCTTGCAAAATGTGACGTTTTATTATGGCTCGGAACATAACAGGACATACAGCTTGAAAACAGGAGTTATCCGTGAAGATAGAGATGTATTGTCACGATGTAAATTCCTTTACAACTTGAAAAGCTGTCTACTAGTGCCATAGTCTTGCTGTCTTGTGTAATAAATTCATAAGATCTCAGAAATAAACTAACATACTATCTCTATCTAAATTTAAAATGTTGCAATTTAAATTTTGCAATACGTAAAACCCTACTAAATAAAAATCACTCTAAGCTAGCCCGCATCCGTGAGATATATCTGCATTTCACAATTTATCCGTCTGTTAGAAAGGTGCTAAGGTCACGTACTTCTACGACTGACGTCGCATGGCGTAATCTAATATTGCCGTAATTTCGCCATAGACGGTTTCCGAATCGCGTTGTCTCATCTAAGAGGTTTCAATATTTTGATTTATTGATTGCTAGTTATATCTGCGACTTTGCTAATGTTAATAAAGATTTAGTCAGTCAATTATTTGATCACTCGGAAACGAAGCATATTAAAAAGCATTGACTTTTTAATACTCTTTTATTAGCTTGATATGTACATATGTATGTTTGTTTGGATGTTAGAGAATCTTTATAAGTGATTTTAACAGCCTTTTAAATCTTTCTTCCAAAGCGGCTATCCGTCCGACAAGCGTTGTTGCTGGCCCATTGTCATTTCAACGTGCTAATTCATCGGGCTATTTTTGATGCCATTAGTTGATACGGATACTTTAACGGAATTTTGTGAAATTAATAATTTGTAAAACATCATGATTTCTGATGTTTACGCGAGCACAACACGTTGTAAATAAACAATTTTTACGGATTTTATCGCGTTTGTATTTGATTTATGATTGCCCGACGATTCGAATACTTTACAGAATTCATTGTTAAGGCGGACCAAGATGTCTGAAGTCCAAACATGTCAACGTTTTTACAGATTTTTATAATTATCTACCCGCTACAGAAAATTAGTTCTTAAGTTTTGACCCACATTTTTGGTACAAATTTATTGCCAGTACAAGAAGAAGATTTCCGTGTGGTGACGGAGTAAGAATACAATTCACCATCCCCTCTCATACCCGTGGGTGTCGTAAAAGACGACTAAGGGATATATTACGCATATGACATCTATGAAAGAGATGGAAAACTCGAAACCAAACCCTATACCAACCTGTCTGACCAGCATGGTATAGTAAGGTCAATTTCCCTCTTATTATGGAGGACGCTTGAGCCCAGCAGTGGGACGTATATGAGCCGAAATGATAAGTGATGACAAGAAGAAAATGATTCTATATCAAAAAATTGTATTGTTTATGATTAGTAATTATTCAACCTTAAAGTTGTAGTAATTATTATTACAATTTGTTAATTTAAACCTAACAAATCTAATATCGGATCGGAATCGTAAATAAACCGGATCGGAACGTCGGGCAATCATAAATAAAATACAAACGCGATAAAATCCGTAAAAATTGTTTTATTTACAATTACAACAGTTTTTATTGCCCAAATAAATAAAAATACACAATAATCACACATGAGATCGTTAAAAACTACTAAGTAATTTATTAAGTCATAAAAAACATTGTCAAACATAATACATAATTACATAGACTGTATTTATGTGATTTGTCAATTGTATTCTTAAATTTTATGTGCAGAAAATTACAGGTTAATATACCTATCTATGTTTACATTAACATAATCTGTAATTTAACCAATTTATTCTTAGTATACGTGTATTTTAAATAAATAGATGGCTAGCCTAATAGTTTAAATAATGATGTATCCTTAGAATAATAACGTATAAAAGGATAGTATCGGTACTTAAACGATCAAAAACATGAAACCGATTACACACGTACCTACACACGCACACCACTATACAATAGCGTTGCCTTGTATACGCCGTGACCTTGTACACTATGGAACAGTCCGGCCTGGGCTCCAATAGGCTCCAATTTAAATGCTTCATTTTTTGTACACGGAGTTACCTTCTATGAGTTATTATTCTAAGGATATATCGAATATTAACGACGTGGTTTCGCTAACTGGTTAGATGGGTAGTTTCTATGTAAGTTATCTAAAACGAAAAAGTTTTGTCAATCCATTTTATTTATATACTAGCAACCCGCTCTCGCTTCGCTTCGGTTTTAGTCGTTTTACCTGCGTAGTTCCCATTCCCGTGGGAATACCAGGATAAAATATAGCCTAGATAACTCCCTGATATCATAGCTTTCCATTGATGAAAGAATTTTTGAAATCGGTCCAGCCGTTTTGAAGATTACTCGGAACAAACAGACAGACAGACAGACAAACATTTTTTAATCTGTATTTTAGGCATAGGTGTCGTGCAAATAACCGTGTGAGCATGAATAAAGCCTATTATTTTGACATTACAAACAGACACTCCAATTTTATTTATTGGTATAGATTTTCAACTCAGCTCATATTGTATGTCTCAGGTGCTTACCGGACATGGGGTCTTCGGTAAGTACCTGCACAAAATTGGAAGAGAAGAGGCCCCAGGATGTCATGAATGTGGCGCTAATCGACGATGAGCGCCACACACTGAAAGTCTGCCCCACCTGGGGGCCTCAGCGCCACGTTCTGTCAACGAAACTGAGAATAACTGACCTGTCGTTGCCGACCATCATCTCCAAGATGCTCGGCAGCGACAGCTGTTGGTCGTCGATGGCCTCTTTCTGTGAGGCTGTCATAGCAAGGAAGGAGGCCGCGGAGCGGGCACGCGAGGCGCTTGCGTCCGCTGACTCGCACCGCCGGCGACGACAAGGGAGGAGGAGACGCCGCTATGCGCTCCTCCTCCTACCGCCCTGAATGATAACAGGACGTGCCCAGACGACCAAGCGTTCGGGTGTCGGGGATAGAATGTCACCAGATAATCTCTCCGGCATCCCGTAAAAGCGCAGAAGGGGCCCGCTGTGGTTTTAGTGGGTATTTTGGTCACTTCTGTGGCTGGCCAGTCCCACACACACTCCCCTGTCTGTAACCGGCGGGGGTTAATGCTTAAATGCACTAAAAAAAGCTCATATATGTCTCAACGCCAAGTTTGAGTCCTCTCCACAATAAGAGGGCATTGACCATTATGTATATAAATACCACAAGAAGTCATTGACCTAATATACCACGCTGGTCAAACGGGTTGGTTAAGTATATATTTTAATTTTTTCTACTTTTTCACAGATGTTATATGCATATTATATACATTAGTCATCTTTTACGACTTTAATCGTCTTTTACGTCATTCACGGACAATATTATCGTGAATTGTATTATTACTCCGTCACCACACGGAAAAATGATATACATATTATTTTTAAATCGATTTAAATTCACATTGAAACATTCCAGTCTTTTATGACATTAAATTCATCCATACTAATAATATAAATGCGAAATGGACGTTTGTTTGTTTGTTACGAGATACGGCGGCGACGCTATTGATTCTGCTTCTTCAGATTGTAGTTCTTCTTCAAGTAAAAGAAGATAATTTCCTTAGAATAATAACATATAGAAGGTAAGTCCACGCACAAAAAGTGAGGCATTTCAATTGGAGCCTAATGGAGCTTACGCCGGAACAATCCCGTAATGTACAAGTCATTGCACTGCACGAACGTACGCAACTCTTAAAAAATAAATAGGTAATTATGACGGCTTGTGCATTCAAATGGTTCCACAACACATTTGAAAAACATAAAAAGGTTTTTAACATTACTTTTAAAAGTATTTCGACGATTTATGTTAATAAAAACAAAATTTGATTTCATAATTTGTATAGTGGTTTCCGTGTGTACGTGTGTAATCGTCTGCCCGCCATTAGTATTTTTAGATTCAAATTTTTAAAGTTCGAAGTACTGACACTATCCTTCTATACGTTATTATTCAAGATAATTTCTTTGTAATAATAGCGACATCGTCTACTTTTCGTGTCAGAATGCGTACTGAGCACTCAATGCTTCGCACACTCGCAAGCACATATCTCTCCTACACTACACATTTGAGCACAGCTTCGGTGAATTCACCCGAGCTGAAAAACATCTCTTCTAGCACAGCACACCGCACACATCTCCACTTTGGTGGAGCCCCTGCCTTATGCCTATATGAGCCAATAAGAGCTTTTTTATAGTTTTTTTCTCCACTAGAGTTTCCATGGAAACAGTTGGGTATCGTTTAAAACGGCAAATTGTAATTTTCTATAAGCTCGTGAACGTTAATATTTAAAAGTAGGAAGACTTAAGAGAGACCAAAATGTAATATTTTGATTTTCAAGGGTATTCAATTTTAGCCAATGTGTAATTTTATATAATAAAACTGACCCGGAAGACTTCACGTCTTCCGGGTCAGTTTTATTATATAAAATTATGAACAATCGAAACCTTTAAGGTGTCAGAAAATTAAAAATCAGTAATTATTTATTGCTAAAAGAAGAAACCGTCTTCAATAATGTAGACAAAGTAGATATTTTTTTTAGATTTTTGTTGATTTTTCAAAAACCGCTTGTCCGATTTCGATAAAATTTTCATGGGACCCTTTCCAACAAAAAAGAATCATCAAAATCGATTCATAAACGACGAAGTTATCCGCGATCAAACATAAAAAAAGCATATATACGGTCGAATTGAGAAACCTCCTTTTTCTTGAATTCGGTAAAAAACAAAGGCAATATTTTATCTCGTTATAGCAATTTTATTTCAAATTGATTAAGATTTTATTCAGTTTCGCACTTAATCTCATCTTATTTCAACTCGGCCCATATAAGTCCCACTGTTGGGCCCGGGTCTCCTCCACAATAGGAGGGAAAATAAGCTATTATACGGCCTTGGTTAGATGTATTGGTATAGGGTTTTATATCGAGTTTTCCTTCTCTTGCATTACAGTTAATAACATATCACATCCCTTCATCAGTGCAAATAATCAAAAATTAAGCACGTTAAGTATATTCTTCGTCTCAGCTCATAAACCTACCACTGCTGGGCTCGTGCCTCCTCCATAATGGGAAGGAAATTGACCTTGACCATGTTGGTCAGACGGGTTGATAGAGAGAGGACATCGTAAAAGACGACTAAGGGATATAACATGCATACAACATCTATGCAAAAGATGGAAAACTTGAAATACAACCCTATACGAACCTGTCTGAACAGCATGATATAGTAAGGTCAATTTTCCTTCTATTGTGGAGGAGGCTTGAGCCCAGCTGTGGGACGTATATGAGCTGAAATGATGATGATGATGATTCGTAACGTTATAGAGATAAATTTGATAGGATTTGGAGCAGCGCCTCTATCGGATAATAAGGGTACTACTCCAAATTAATATAAATTGTTCTCGATAATGTTACAATGAACGTTGGCTAGATCTAGACATTCAATGCATCGGGGTAAATGCACTTAACTGTAAATGTGATTGCAACGGCATCGTGGGACCGTAAAATGTATTATAATCCTAGTATTTAACTATTGTAAGAGCTTTTTATATATAAAAGAAAGTCGTGTTAGTTACACTATTTATAAGTCAAGAATGGCTGTACCGATTTGACTGAAAATTGGTGGGGAGGTAGCTTAGAACCAGGAGACGGACATAGGATACTTTTTATCCCGTTCGATCGCGTTCCCGTTTCCCGTTCGATAAAATGTCAAAGAAACGTAGTATAACAAAAACGCATTTGATATGTATATATATATATCATCTTGGTCAAAGAGAATACAAATTACTGATTATTGATATGATAACAAAACGTAAATGACAGTTAAACGTAATTTTGTCTATAGTTAAGTATGATTGAGAATTTTATAATTATAATTTTGTCAGATATCAATAATCAGTAATTTGTATTCTCTTTGACTAAGACAATTGAATCATTCCGGACAAAGCTGTAATGGTTCTTCCAGAGACTATATTTTCGGAAATTTAGAAAATATATTTACGAAAAAAATTATGGCGGTACGAAGTTCGCCGGGTCAGCTAGTTTATTATAATTTCAGCTCATATATATCCCACTGTTGGGCTTGTGCCTCTACCACAATAAGACGGATATTGACCTATACCACGCTGGTCAAACGTGTTGCTACAGGGTTATATTTCGAATTTTCCTTCTCCTTCATAAATGTTAATGGCCCTATAGGCAAGAATTGACCTTGCTATACCATGCTGGTCAGACAGGATGGTATAAGGTTTTGTTTCGAGTTTTCCATCTCTTGCATAGATGTCATATGCATAATATATCCTGTAGTCGTCTTTTATGACACGCACGGGTATGAGAGGGGGTGGTAAATTGTATTCTTACTCCGTCACCACAAGAAGAAGTCTCTCAATTCATTTTTATATTATTATAGTTTCTTTTTTATTAATAAAGTTTGATTAGAAATCTCACTCAATTTTAATATATAATTACAACTTAGAATAATACCGTATATAAGGTAAGTTCGCGCACAAAAAGTGAAGCATTTCAATTGGAGCCTAATGGAGCTTAAGCCGGAACCGTTCCCTAATGTACAAGGTCACTATACTGCACGTACGTACGCAACTCTTAAAATATAAATAGGTAATTATGACGATTTGTGAACATTACCTACTTTTAAAAGTATTTCGACGATTTATGTTAATAAAAACAAAATTTGATTTCATAATTTGTATAGTGTTGTGCGTGTGTATGTGTGTAATCGTCAGCGCGCATGTAGTATTTTTAAATTCATGTTTCGATCGTTCGAAGTACCAACACTATCCTTCTATACGTCATTATTCTAAGCATAACAACTTAGAATAATAACGTATAGAAGGATAGTGTCAATACTTCGAACTTTCGAAATTTGAATCTAAAAATACTAATGGCGCGCAGACGATTACACACGTACACACGCAAACCACTATACAAATTATGAAATCAAATTTTGTTTTTATTAATATAGGTAAATCGTCGAAATACTTTTAAAAGTAATGTTAAAAACCTTTTCAAGTTTTTCAAATGTGTTATGACACCATTTGAATGCACAAACCGTCATAATTACCTATTTATTTTTTAAGAGTTGCGTACGTTCGTGCAGTACCATGACTTGTACATTACGAAACCGTTCCGGCGTAAGCTCCATTAGGCTCCAATTGAAATGCCTCACTTTTTGTGCGTGAACTTACCTTCTATACGTTATTATTCTAAGCATAACAATTTGTTTTAACCTGTAACCACACAAGAAGCATTGGTTAGTTAAGAAATAACTAACGTAGTTACCCATATACGGGCCCCATATTAAATACGGATGTTCTACACGAATTTAAATTCGCGAATAATATCTACATATTCGTAAAAATCGTCGATAATTATACGACTTGATCCGTGTTCAGGATCTATACCGGTTTCCATTAAACACAGTTAAAATTTGCAATAAAATTTGCCTTATAAAACTTAGTTATAATGAACAAAGAAACAAATGTTCATATCAGATTTGATACTATATTTTTATGTAGTTGTGGTTCGTTAATATTTGGTCCTGAAGGTTGGTTCTGAAGGCAGAAATTTCTAGAACGAAAACGTTGAAACCAAAAACGTACCGTGTTGTCATGTTTTCCATTGTGCGGTAATAAACGTCGTCAAAGAAAAATAATGAGGAATAAACAAACGAATGACTATTTTCAAAACTCGAATGTACCAGCTAAATCTATACCAATAAATAAAATTGGAGTGTCTGTTTATAATGTCAAAATAATAGGCTTTTTTCATGCTCACACGGTTATTTGCACGACACCTATGCCTAAAATAGCAATTAAAAAATTTTTGTCTGTCTGTCTGTCTGTTTGTTCCGCGTAATCTTCAAAACGGCTGGACCAATTTCAAAAATTCTTTCACCAATGGTAAGCTATAATATCAGGGCGTAAACTAGGCTATATTTTATCCCGGTATTCCCATGGGAACGTGCACTACGCGGGTAAAACGACTATAACTTATAACCGAAGCGAAGCGAGGGCGGGTTGCTAGTGAATTTATAAATTTGAATTTGGAATTCTTAACCAAAGAGGAGATATTTCAGATCAAAGTGGTCGGTATGACAAAACGCTATTTTATTTTATAAGGACCTAATATATAAAGGCTTATGACGCAATTTATTTTGTGAACGAATATTGTATTTCCATAGCCACTTTTGTGATTATCAGTTCGTGGTCTTATCATTGATCGATACGGGTTAGCTTAACTATACGTTGCCACGTTCTAACGATAGGTTTTATCTATGTTTTTTTTTTGTATTGACGTTAAACAAAAATTTGAATCATTTGTACAATATATATCAAAATCAATATACTGATCTGACAGGTTCGTATAGGGTTTTATTTCGAGTTTTCCTTCACTTGCATAGATGTTATATGCATGTTATATCCCTTAGTCATCTTTTATAATACCCACAGGATCTCCTAAGAGGAGGTTGTATTCTTACTCCGTCAGCACACGGAAAGTTGTTGTTAGGTTTAAATTAATATATTATCACCATAATCATCACCATCACCATACCTCATAAGAGTTCCACTGCTGAATTTGAGCCTCCTTCATAATGGCAGGATTATTATCCTGACCTACTATACACGGTGACATTTATGTCGTCTTACAAAAGCAGGTCAATTAAAGTATCCAGTATCTACTATTCATTCATACAACTAAAAGGTTAAAAATAATATTTACTAGAACATTTTTAATAAAAGTTATTATAAGTAATTACTAATTAAAATAGTAAGGAAACAACATGTATTGAACGCATAGGTACTCAACACAGCTGATGTAGTATGTAGGTACTACGACCGCTTGACCTCGGCGTCAATCGGGCATCGCAAAGGATACCTGTTAGGTATCTAGCGTAGGGAATTACGCTTTGTAAAAGCCGTCCACGTGGACTTCGTACCTATGATTGGCTAACGAAATGCCGCATGATCACTTTTGTTTAAAATGTAAACATGATAAACAGGCTGTTACAAAATATTAACTTTATTTTATTTTATTATTTTTTTACAATTGCCACTATTGAACATTTAAGTATGTTAGATATATTTCTTTGGTCGGTTAGTTTTATGGTTTTTTTTTGTAAGACGATAAAAAAGTCACCGTGTATACACCACGCTGGTCAAGCGGGTATAGGGTTTTATTTCAAGATTTTCTTCTCTTGCACAGGTGTACATATATGTGCGTACATAACATATCCCTTATTCGTCTTTTACGACACCCACGGGCATGAAATAGGGTGGTGAATTGTATTCTTACTCCGTCATATAATTTTTTTATATAAAATAATTTTCTTTTTCATTGGCAATTTTGTATCAAAATTTAAAAAACAATTTCTGAAGCGGGTAGATATAGATTTACGACAAGTTGTTAGGCGTGAGAATCTTTAGTCCTCCTGTGCCTATGTACGCTGGAGTGTTCGAAACGTCGCCAAATGAAAAATCAAATTCAAAAGCCATAATACCCATAGAAATAGATTTATAACAGACGAGCAATCCGCCCTCGTTTCGCTTCGGTTTCAGTCGCTTTACCCGCATAGTTCCCGTTCCCGTGGGAATACCGGGATAAAATATAGCATATGTTACTCCCTAATATTATAGATTTCCATTGGTGAAAGGATTTTTAAAATCGGTTCGGTGGTTTGAGCGTGAAAGAGTAACAAATAAACAAACTTACTTTCGTATTTATAATATTAGTAAGGACTAGCAACCCGCCCTCGCTGCGCTTCGGTTTCAGTGGCCTTACCCGCGTGGTTCCCAATCCCGTGGGAATACCATGATAAAATATAGCCTAAGTTACTCCCTGATATTATAGCTTTCTATTGGTGAAAGAATTTTTGAAATCGGTTCAGCCGTTTTGAAGATTACCCGGAACAAACAGACAGACAGATAGTATTGTACTATATATCTATACCAATAAATAAAATTGGAGTGTGTGTTTGTAATGTCAAAATAATAGGCTTTTTTCATGCTCACTTAGATTATTTGCACTATATTGCCTAAAATACACTTTATATTTTTTTTGTCTGTCTGTTTGTTCCGGGTAATCTTCAAAACGGTTGGCCTGATTTCAAAAATTCTTTCACCAATAGAAAGCTATAGTACCAGGGAGTAACACAGGCTATATTTTATCCCGATATTTCCACAGGAATGGGAACTATGCAGGAAAGACGACTGAAACCGAGGCGAAGCGAGGGCGGGTTGCTAGTATAAAATAATGCTACATACGTTATGATTTTAATAGAATATAATCTAATTGTTTAATTATTCTTAATATCTGTGTGATTAACATTTGCTGAGCATTTTTCTTTCATATATACTTGCTTGAGATATTTTAATAAAAAAACATTAACTTTTATGCGAACATCCATAAAGAGCAATTTAAATGCGTATAAAAATCTACGAGATTTATGTGTTTTATCTTTAAAACTAGGAACCCGCCCTCGCTTCGCTTCGGTTTTAGTGGTTTTACCCGCGTAGTGCCCGTTCCCGTGGGAATACCGGGATAAAATATAGCCTAGTTTACTCCCTGATATTATAGCTTTCTATTGGTGAAAGAATTTTTGAAATCGGTCCAGCCGCTTTGAAGATTACCCGGAACAAACAGACAGACAGACAGACAAACATTTTTTAATCTGTATTTTAGGCATAGGTGTCGTGCAAATAACCGTGTGAGCATGAAAAAAGCCCATTATTTTGACATTACAAACAGACACTCCAATTTTATTGGCATAGATTGCGCTTACTTTGAGTAGCAGTTTTAGGTTTAACTATTATCATTACATAGATGTAATGGTCACCATTTTTTTTGGGGTGTGCAAGTGTCAGCTCACCCGTCGTCCGGTTCTGTTCGGGGCGACATAGGGGCGGTGCGCGACCCCATAACACCCCATAACTCGTCGCCTTCGTCGTTGAGCCGACTACCTGTATTAAGTTTCTTGTCCTCCGTGGTCGGTCGACTATTGTTCACGATAACTAATGATGATAACAACTACAACAGACTAAGCCATGATAACAGTTATAACTCCGTATATAACCTCCGTGTGGTGACGGAGTAAGAATACAATTCACTAATCCCTATCTTACCCGAGGATGTCGTAAAGGACGACTAAGGGATATAATACGCATATAACACCTATGCAAGAGAAAGAGAACTGAAAACCAACCTGTCTGACGTCCTCCCCGAGGAGGAGATGTTGGTCGAGGAGAGGGCATTCCGCAGGGGGTATTCCGTCGGGCCGGCCACTGACGTCCACTCAAGTCACCTGCTCTGGTGGTCGGCCCAACGACGAAGGCGACGTGTCGCGGGTGGGTTACGGGTGTGCGCGCTTACGTCCCTCTGTTGTCCTGGATGGAGCGGGCGAGGAGTGCGCCGACCGTAACCCACTCCAAAAAAAAAAATACCAACCTGTCTGACCAGTGTGGTATAGTACGGTCAATATCCCCCCATATTGTGGAGGAGGCTCGAGCCCAACAGTGGGACGTATATGAGCTGAAATGATGATGAATGATGATATAACCTCTTATGAATTCCCTGAGGTGGAAATTGTAACAACATATTAATCATAAAAACCTTTCAATGTGGTGAAGGAGTAAGAATACAATTCACCACTCCCTATCTTTCCCCTGGATGTCTTAAAAGACGACTAAGGGATATAATATGCATGTAACGATTATGCTTGAGAAGGAAAACTCGAAATAAAACCCCATGCTAACATCTCTGAGCAGTGTGCTATAGTAAGTCACTATCCGTCTTATTATGAAGGAGGCTGGAGCCCAGCAGTGGGACATTATGAGCTATAATTTACAAGGCAAATAAATATAACGCTGTCATCAATTAAGATTCTAATAAATGTATATTAAGAAATTAATAAATAATGAGTTAATTTGTATGTACTTATTGTGTGTATACGTATATGTAAGTATATATTTTCCATTTTAACATAAATTAAATTAATCCATTAAACTGCCACCAGATCGGCACGTGACGCCATTGAGAAGATCCGGCAAGAAACTCAATGAGCTTGCCTTTTTATTTATTTTTAATTTATTGAAGAAATAAAAAAGGCTTTGTCGCTTAGCGACAATAACGCCTAATACAAACATTAGTATTTTTTTTATTGCAAACGGTGGCAAACGAGCAAACATTACACCTGATGGTAAGTGTTGCTGCCGCTCATGGACCTTTACAAGGCCGCTGCCTACCGCGAAGAAAGTGAAGGGAGTGTGAATGCGTGCATTGAGGCTCGGTGATACCAAGGGCACCACCAAAACCCTCCACACGCAAACACCCTCAGAAAATTGGGCTTTCGGCTCTCTCGCTCACCGAACGAAGCGCAGTAACAAATCACTACTACTCAGACGTCGATTTTCTGCGAGAGTGTGGTATTACCCCGGACGGACCGACCCGCGGCTGTAGACAGATAACTGTCGACAGTGTGGTCCTACCACTCCAAATTATATTAGAACTAATTACATTAAACTTGTACATCGATTTTTACATCTTATAGCTAATCTGTATAACTCTAATGCCTCCCGTGATAGTGGCGACGCGAGAATGGAATTACAAGAGCCTATGTCATACTTTTTGTTAGGGCCGATAATATTAATTCTGGTGTTTTCCGAACACATTCCATCAAAATATGGCAAAGTTGAGTTTTTTTATCAAATACGAAAATTTGTTGGATGTGATGTGACCAGACCGGGCGTAATATTATTATTTTCTAATTTATTTTCTAACTAGCCCTGCCCTCGCTTCGCTTCGGTTTCGGTCGCCTTACCCGCGTAGTTCTCAATCCCGTGGGAAGACCGAGACAAAATATAGCCTATGTTACTCCCTGATATTATAGATTTCCATTGGTGACAGAATTTTTTAAATCGGTCCAGCCGTTTTGAAGATTACCCGGAACAAACAGAGAGACAGACAAAAAAAATATAAAATGATTTTTAGGCAAATGTATAGTGCAAATAACCGTGTGAGCATGAAAAAGCCTATTATTTTGACATTACAAACAAACACTCCAATTTTATTTATTGGTATAGATATTATACAATTTAAGAGCGTTATCGGTAATAAGCGGCCGTAAATAGAAAAATGGGTTTTTTGAGGACTCGTTAATGATAATAATTTACTAAAAAGTAATATAACCACTACATTAAATACATCTTTATATTGTATTTGTATAGAATTATAACTTAATATTGTAACTATTTTATTAAAAGGTAAGGGTATTTTGAACTTAAGTTCATGAGATTTGTTCTATGAACTCTACGCGTGTGTGTAGTATGCGTCGATAGCGGAACGTAGCAGAATTAGGTAACCGCGCTCAGTGCGTTTACCGATAACCCTCTTAATATTCTTATTCCTTGTATTGCGGGAGATTTAACAAACATATAATTAAAGTACATAAATTGGCGGCGATGTGGTTCGCGACACGTCACGTCTCGTTTCCGTCGGGGGCGAAAAGTGGCCCACAGAGAACCGCTCTGCTACGCTGAATATGTCAAAGATCGTAGCAGGTGGAGGGCAGTGGACTCTGCCTACCCCTATGGGAAAAAGGCGTGAATATATGTATGTAATTACATCCAGACTCAGAACAACAATTCTTGGATTGCACAAAGTCTTATCGTACGTGGTATTCAAACCCAGGACGCTGGCACGGTAAGTCGGTGTTATAACCACTACGCTATCTGTGCAATCAAACCGAAGAAGAGGCTTAAGTCAAGCAGTGGAACGTATAGAAATATATACAGATAGAAAATAATGATGACGTTTTGATCAGCCATTAAATATGCGTAAATATTACGCAATTTCAAACGCGACATCTCGCCTTGTCTTCTAAATAAGTTTCTTTATATTTTCGCACTGAGAATCGAAATAATTAATAACAATATTTTTTTCGAAACATCAGTGATGTTTCATAATATACCTGTGTTGGGCCACTTACATTAGCCAAGCGTCGGCCACGTCTATCCGAAAGTTGGGCAATGAAATTTTAACCTTGGTTTTGTTAGTACTGTAAATACAGTATTGGCATTGAATATTGGCCTTGAGTGCCAAGAAGGGTATCATATACGAGAGTAATGGTTTTGAGTGAATTGCTTGGACTTTGATGTCTATAATACATTGTATTTATTCGTATGATGATTTTTCTGTGTGGTGACAGAGTAAGAATACAATTAACTACTCTCTTTCTTAACTATAGGTTGTAAATGACGCCTAAGGAATTATAATAAACAGATAATATCTACGCAATCCGTGTGGTGACGAAAAAAGAACGAAGAAAGACGACTAAGGGATATAATATGCATAGGCAAATGAATGCATATGAGACCTTATACCAACACGTCTGTGGGCCTACTCTTGAAATTAATTCTAATTTCGAATCCGATTCAATTCCAATCTCACCAAACTTATATTTCATCATCATCATCATCATTTCAGCCTATTGCCGTCCACTGCTGGACGTAGGCCTCCCTCATATTGCGCCACAATGTGCGGTCCTGTGCCGCCTGCATCCAACGACGCCCAGCAACTTTCACTAGGTCGTCGGTCCACCTAGTGGGGGGGCGTCCTACACTGCGTCGTCCGATGCGTGGTCGCCACTCGAGAACCTTTCTTCCCCAGCGGTTGTCGGTTCGTCGAGCGATGTGGCCTGCCCATTGCCACTTCAGCGTGCTAATTCTTCGTGCTATGTCGGTTACACCCGTTCTTCTGCGGATTTCTGTATTCCGGATTCTATCTCGCAGAGAAATCCCGAGCATAGCCTGTTCCATAGCACGCTGAGCGACTTTGAGCCTTGATATGAGGCCTACATTTAGGGACCACGTTTCCGTGCCGTAAGTCATCACTGGTAACACACACTGGTCGTAGACCTGTGTTTTTTGGTAACTTATATTTGGTACTCTTGAACAAAATCAAGAATGAATTCTTCGCGTTTGCTGTTGTTATTTTCATCAAATGTGACGTATTTTCTTACTTTAAATTTATAACGTTATCAAACTCGACCACCACAAATACGCTTTCTTAAAATTGTGCAACATTAACGATTTTAAACTACGTCAAAATCACGCCAGGAGTAGCAAATATTTGACTTAAACGACGAGAGTCGATTTTATTTAGTTTAAAAAAATTCCACCGAATTTGATTCCAATCGTGCACTAGTGTCGCTTTCAAGAGTATCAAATTTGCTCAAATTTGAGCTGCGATTGGATTTAGAATTGGAATCGAGATTCAAGAGTAGCCACACTTATCAGTGAATTGAATTGTGGAGAGAGCCCAATAGTGGGACGTATATTATGATGATAACGATGATAATTTATGTAAGGGAAGGGTAATTTGAAATAAAACTATATCAGTACAACTGATCTACTACCTAATTTTACTACCCTACTAAAATTGACCTATCATACCAATGGTAAGTAATTTTTTTCCCATAGTGGAGAAGGTTTGTACCCAGCAGTGGGACGTATACGAGCAGTGATGATTGAAGATAAATAAGTACTCAATTGAACAGTAATGTTCACATTTTTTTCGGACTTACGCATTCGCTGAATCTTGAAAATTACTCATTTATCCTAAATGATGGAACTATTCATTAAGCAAGCAATCTAGCAATTTTTTGCTGTTCTTTAATTTTATATATACAAAGGTATTATTCTTACTTTAGATAACTATACATGTTCTTCGTTTTTTTATTTTATAGTTTTTATCAACTAATGGTTTTACACATTGAATAGTGACAAATCTTGAATATAATGATGTTCGTAATGAAGGTTTTTGCTTGATTATTACAAAATTACATCGTTGATTTTTTTGCTATGATTTCATACAACATAAAATATTAAAATAATCTTTAAAAGATTTCTTTTAGACTATAAAAAAATCTATTATGGTTCCGTTATGCAATTACTCACAGTTGGCAAATCAACAAGTAATTTGACAAATCAACAAGTAAATTGTAAAATATTTGTTTTTAATTAGCAGATTTGGGTATTTAAAAACGGTATCCTAGATTCTCTACGTGGTGATGGAGTAAGAATACAATTCATCAATCCCTATCTTGCCCGTGGATGTCATAAAAGACGACCATGGGATATAATATGCACATAACATCTGTGTGAGAGAAAGGAAACTCGAAAGAAATCATATACCAACATGTCTGATCAGCATGTATTATTGTATAGCATTATGTATTCCCTCCCATTATGGGGGAGGCCCGAGCCCAACAGTGGGACGTATGTGGACATGTATCATCATCTTGCTTTTATTCCAATTACTTGGGAGCGACGCTATACGTAATCCTTCTCAATTGTACATATTGTTAGTTTTTTCACCGACCACCCGATTGACTTGATGTCAATCAGGTCCTCCTTGGGAACATAATTGTTGATCAGACAATATCAACATGATGTTGGCCCAGGTTGATATAAGGTGGCCGACCACTGAAGACAAAGAACTCTGCACCGGTGGTCGGCCTAACGACGAAAGCGATATGCCACGGGTGGGTAATGGAGCTGCGCGGCATCCCTCTCTCGCCCCGGACGGAGCCGGGCGGCGAGGGAGCTGCCCATGGCCCACCATTTCAGAAAAAAAAGTTGATATAAGGTGCGGGTGGATGGGCCAGGGATTAGTCCGCCACCCGCAGAGAAGGCGAGCGCATGTTGACGGAGCGTTGAATGGGATGATACTCGAAAAGGCAACCCGTCGGACCGACCACGGAAGTCAAGGGATCGGTAGCAGAGGCTGGCCCAATGACGTTGGGGAGGGATTATGGTAGGTTATGGGGTCGCACACTGGAGTTAAGACTATATGTTGTATACGTGTAATTTTATTCAAAAGATAGTAAATAAATGATAGCCCGCCGAGTTTCTTGCCGGATCTTCTCAGCTTGTGGCCACGTTCCAATCCGGTGGTAGATATTGTATTGTATTCAAACGATGTATACATTTGACAATATGTATGTGCCCTCAAGGGGCCTATGTAGAATAAATTATTTGATTTGATTTGCATGACGCCCATTCGGATCGGGCGTATGGGCATCATAGCCTTCATAAAAAAAGAGTTTGATATAAGGTTCTTAGTTATCAATACTTAATTTAAAAATGAAATGCGCCGAAGGTAGTGAAAACCAACGACGTTTGGTCACGTAGATACGGTTTTTTTTTAGAAATAGCGAAACATTTTATTTGTACACAAGAAGAATTGACAGTACAGATATATAACCACACTAGCAACCCGCCTTCGCTTCGCTTCGGTTTCAGTCGCCCTGCCCGCCTAGTTCCTGTTCCCGTGGGAATACCGGTATAAAATATAGTCTATGTTACTCAGGAATAATGTAGCATTCTAATGGTGAAATAATTATCGCAATCTGTCTAGGAGTTTTTGAGTTTATTCGTAACAAACATACAAAAATAAAACGTATCCTCTTTATATTAATAAATGTAGATTAAGTTAGTAAAAGTTAGCATTGTGAAAGATTTCATGTAAATATTAAGATGTCCTTGATATTTGGTTTGAAATTACCACATTCGACCGCGATTGATAGTCTAATGTTCATTATTACGGCTCGCATTATAATAAAGAGCTTAAAACATATAATTTGATTTAATTATATTAATACTTAACGGCGTTTATGAAATACATATCTATTTTGCTAAATTGATTTGTAATATTGCCTCGTGAATTAAAAAATAAACGTATAATCAATTATATGTTCATTTCGGCTCATATACTTCCCACTGCTAGGCTCCAGTTTTTTTTCATAACAGGAGGGATATTGACCTACTATTCCACGCTGGTCAGACGGGTTGGTATAGGGTAGCATATTGTATCCCTTAGTCGTCTTTTAGAACATTCACGAGTAAAATAAGGAGCGATGAATTGTATTCTTACTCCGTCACCACCCGGAAAACATAGTAATTTTGTGTCTTATAACTAGACATTACTAATAAATTAAAAGGTTATTTGAATATCAGCCAAGTGCAGAGTGTATTTAATTATTCCAAAGACAACGCGTCTTGTTTCAATTTTGAGCAAGGAATACCATTTTAGGGGTAAACTACGTCATTTCATTCATCTATAAACGAATCACTCTAATAATGGGCATGGACTCATGGAGTGATGAATATACAAGACTTTGATTGTTGAACATGGCCGTGTAGCTGTCATATTGAAATGGACCGCGTGCAGGACATATTAGCTATGAGTAGTTGATTATTAGCTCACTTTTTAGAGGTTTTACGATTCCAATTGAATACTTCTAGAGTAGTAATTGGTTGAAAATACGATGTATCGCTGCTTTTTACTTGCCTGGTAATTGGATTCCTCTCACAAATTGAACTCATAAAATTAACTGTGATCCCCAACCCCCAAGAGCGTGGTGATTATTTCATTATCGCTCTTTGTAGGGAGACTTAGACCAATATTAAAAGGATGGTGGATGGGTGTGTATTTGATCTCCAGAGCTGAATTGAATCTGTCTTGGGCATTGAGTCTGTGATATAAAAAATAATAATTTTGAGGGGTTTTGTGTAATGATTTCTTATGTTTTAGTAAGTATTTACACATTATAAATAAGGCTATTTTTTACGATAAAATGCATTTGTAATTGATTTTTGATTGCCCGAAGTTTCGAACACTTTTTAGTGTGCATGATCACGGAAGGCCTAAAGTATCTCACCTCCAACAAGTCATCGTTATTACATATATTTATATCTACCCGCTACAGAAATAGTTATTAAATTTTGACACACATTATGATACAAATTTATTGCCAGTGTAAAAAGAAAATTATTTATTAAATCGGAACTGTATGATAGATTCAGTAATTTAACTTTGTACAGAGATATCCTGAGATATTCCAGGGAACATGTCAGGACATCTCTCAAGGGGATAAATCTCCAAAAGACTTGATAAACCTATGTACAGGTTATTTTATATTTTTTTATTTTTAATAACAGCACCCTGAACTAAGAAAATATGTATTACAGGGGATTTGAAAAGACATAAAACTCCACCCAGACTCAGAACAACAATTTATGAATTGCACAAAGTATTTTCCTGAGTGGCATCTAACCAATGACAGTAAAATGGTAGGTATTATTATATTATCTTAATAACTATGTCATCTTTGCAGTCATTGAGACTTAATTATATCCACTAAGTCAGTTGTACGGGCATAAATCGGGCGCATACGGATTATGTGGTTTTATGCTGACCTGCTGTTATCGAACTACCAGGATACAGTCAGACATTAACCCATACACAAAAAAGCAAACTTTACAATTATTTTCATACAATGTACACGTATTTTTTGCTTATATTAACCAAATATGACGTCACAGATAACTACTGATGACCTTAAAGCATTTTGTTCCGATAATATTATAGGCACGAGGCACGTTTCATAGAATTTCTCCAAAGATTAGAATTATCATTCTCAGAAAGTCTGTAGACAACCATGGTTCATCTACAGACGTTCTGAGAATGATAATGGTAAATAAGAATTTATAAACTGGCTCCGCGCTATACATATACCCCTTAACAGTTTTTTCCGTGTGCTGATGGAAGAATACTTTATATCATCGTCTCTTTCTTTCTCACTAGGCGATGTGGAGTACGGACTGACTTTCATTCAGATAATATCACTAAGTAAGAGAAGGAAAACTGGAAATAAAATTTGGTCATCATCATCATTCAACCCTTCGATGTCCACTACTGGACGTAGATCTCATTCATGTTTAGTCACGAAGTGCGATCCTGTGCCGCCTGCATCCAACGACTACAGCAACTTTCAGCAAGTGGTACCGAATCCTTGAAGTCCGTGGTGAGCCCGGCGAGATGCACTTTCTGGTACCCTCTTTTCCCAATGCTGCCTTGGCGTCGCCCTCAGGCGATGCAGGTACACACCGCGTACTGCACCGCACAAGGCATGGACAGTGGATCTTGTCGCCGTAAAGGAGTTCCGGCAGCGTACGATCCACCACCTCCTTCTGTGAGATAACTATCTTACAGAAGGCGGCGACTGAGCACCAGCTCCTGACGTTGGTGAGCATTGCCCAAGCCACGGTCGGCAGCGTCAGCTCGGCACCGATAATTGCGATGAGTTCATGTTGCTCTCTGCCCACGTGGCACACCCCTCGAGTGTGTGTTGCGTCATGTCCTCGTCGGAATCGCAGCGGTGGTAGGACAGTATACTTTCCCTCCTTACGACGTTGTGCAGGGACTTGGTGAAGCAACCGTGTCCCATCAAGACCTGCACTAGTCAGATGGAAAGCACCCCGTACTAGTAACCCAGCCACTCAGCACTGACCGGAAGGCGGGGAGAAACGAGGCCTTTCCAGCCGGACTGCCCAATGACGTCCCAGCGAGCGTCGCCCAGCGAATAGCTCGCGGGGTGAGACATAGTCGCCTACCGTTATTGCTTACTTGTTGGTTGTTTTGTTATTTGTTGTTTTTATTATTGCTTACTTGTTGACTGTTTTGTTAGTTATTGTTTTTGTTATTGATTTCTTGTTGGTTGTTCTGTTATTTGAAGTTTTTTACTTTCTTTCAAGACTTATTTAGGTGTAGAATAGATTTTTTTAAAGATCCCAAATTTCATTTCAGTAACTATATGTATGTATCTTCCTTTCTTTCCTTTCCTTTAGTCACTAAATGGTAGTCACTACAGGTAACGGGCGCCTGTCTCATCATGAGAATTGAAGTGGTTTATGGTGGTCATGGTTTAATACATTGCTGATTTGGTTTAGTTTAATAATATAACTGCAGAATAAAGAATCAATATATTTGGAAACAGCCTGTAGTTTTTTTTTATAATATCTTATTCCGACACGTACGTTGAGTGAGGTATAGGCCGCATATTTTGTTAGTTGATATAGAGTCAATAGGAATTTAAACAGTACGTGTTATTGAGAGTTTTGTCTTATTATTTACTTGTGACTATATGTATCTATGTTTACATTTTCTTTTGATAAAATCTTTCTAATCAGATGGACTGATTTCGATGATTGATTTGTTTGCATTCATGTGGATTATTTTTTAAAAAGACAACACCTTAATTTAAAGAAATAATCCTTGTATTGCGGAGGACTTTATAAACATATAATTAACGGGCACAAATTACATCCAAACTAAACAGTTTGTAGAAATAGAACAACAGTTTGTAGAAATAGAATAACAGTTTGTAGAAATAGAACAACAGTTTGTAGATCTCACAAAGTGTTGTCCTGCATGGGTTTCAATCCAAGTCGGTATCTTAACCACTACGCCATCAGTGAACGTCAAGTGGATTACCGAATGGTTTCTTAGAACAATTGAAACCTGTGGGGAAAGCGTCGATAAATTGCAAGGATTATTTTGATCCATAACCGCATGCATATCTTGGGGTACCTATCTAATATGGAATTTTCCGTACAGTGATGGAGTAAGAATACAATTTGAATTATATTCTTATCGTAACCACACGGAAACCTCATTATCAGGTTGTTCAATTTTAAGTTTTCTTTCCTCTGCTGTATAAAAGAAGACTAATTATGTGACCAAGGATAAGGAAGCTGATAACTTAAATGCTTTAATTTTACAATAACCGTGAAAAAGGAAAACGGAATGAAAATAAATAAAAAAATAATCATCATAAAATTATATTGACAATAAGAAAGATTTATGTTTACGAGCAATAAAACAATAATTAAAAAATGCAGTCTTGTTTTATTATTTTTGTTTAGATAAAAAAATCGAGTATTGTGGTTTATCCTTAAACTATTATAACTACATTTATATATATTTGAACCTGTTTTCTCAGACAAAGTAGTTGTTATTTCACTCCATTTATGCCCCGTCATATATTGGAGACGATTTCTCATAAAATAAATATTATTTTGGTACACATAGGCATGCTCATGTTCTGTTAAAATCGAAAGGAAATCCGTTCGTTATGAAACTTCAAGCCGAGTTCACTCAACAAGTGCTAGCGAATGTGAACTAGCACCAATGAGTACAAATTATAATGAGCTGATTGGCAATAATTCGCATTACGAACGAGTGTCAATCCAAATCTAAAGATCGGCTTATTAACATATCTGTATAGAAATCGAGATCATAATCTTGGAAATAAGAAATCACTAGTCTCATCTAAATAAACATTTGTAGCTTACGCAAAATAAATGCTATGGTGTAAATACAGCATATTTTGTCTTTATATTTTTTTTGGGTATCGTAAAAGTCGACTGAGATTTTTTTAAAGAGGCTGCTGCACTAAGAAAATAATCCTTTTGTTGCGGGAGACTTTACAAATACATAATTTCATCATTTTGGCTTATATATGTACGTCCCACTGCTGGGTTCGAACCTCCGCCATAATAGGAGGGAAATTGACCTTACTATACTATGCTGGTCAGACAGGTTGGTATAGGGTTTTGTTTCGAGTTTTCCATCTCTTGCATAGATGTTATATGCGTAATATATCCCTCAATCGTCTCTTACGACACCCACGGGTAAGAGAGGGGGTGGTGAATTGTATTCTTACTTCGTCACCACACGAAAATACATAATTAATGGACATAAATTACATCCAGACTCAGAGCAACAGTTTGTAGATCGCACAATGTTATTCTACGAGCGATTGGTGCCTATTTTTTTTTTGGATGGTCTATAGTTAGTACACCCGCTGTCCGGTTCCGTCTAAGGCGACAAAAGGGCGGCGCGCGGCCTCATAACCCACCTATAGCACGTCGCTTTCGTTGTTGGGCCGACCACTGGCGCCGAGTTCCTTGTCTTCAGTGGTCGGCCCGACGGAATACCTTGAGGGGGTACTCGTTCCTATCGACGTCCCTTTCCCGGGACGTCGGTCACCGTCGTGAGGCCAGCCTCTCACGGGTGACGGACTAAAATCCCCAGTCCGGTCACCCGCAGCCTCTGAATAAAATAATAAATTTGAGGCTTGTGATGTGTTCAAGTTCCTGGTAGATTTAAGAACTGTACTAAGGTTGACGGGCTGATCGATGATCAGTCCAGCTACAGTCTTGTCTAGATGGGCATCAGACGTAAGTGCTGGAGGTATTTACGCCTGAACCTATTACTCCTACGAAATAACTAGGGGATACCTTGGTCGTCTTTTATCACCATATAAGGAAACACAATGTATATCAACTATTGATTCTCATAATCTCATTTCGGCTCATATACATCCCACTGTTGGGCTCGAGCCTCCTCCTTAATAAGAAGGAAATTCTCCCTACCCAATGCTGTTAAGACAGATTGGTATACGGTTTTATGCGTATTATATCCCTTAGTTGCTTTTACGACATCCACGGGCAAGAGAGGGAGTGGTGAATTATATTCTTATTCCGTCACCACACGGACAATTTAAAGTGAAATAACTTTTTTAATACATCCTTTCTTTTTTTTAAAAAAGACAACACCCCGCACTATGGAAATAATCCTTCTATTGCAGGGGACTTTACAAACGTATAATTAACGGACAAAAATTACATCCAGACTTGGAACAATAATTTGCGGATCGCATAATCACATGCGTGATGCTTTTAGAATATTTTTTTTTGGGATGTGCACATGTTTTCCGTTCCCTCCGGGGTGACGAAAGGGCAGCACGGGGCTTCGTAACCCACCGTACTCCCTCTCCTTCACTATTGGGCTGACCACCGGTACTAAGTTCCTTGTGTCCGTGGTCAGCCCGGAGAAAGTATGACAAACCTTCGATATTAGCACGGTAGCTCTAGGTCGGTGTCTTAACCACCACGCCATTTGTTCTAGTAATCATACCTCAAGTCTTAGAATATATGCCGCCCTAGCCGAGGCCGCGGGTGCCTGGACCGGGGATTAGTCCGTCACCCGCCGAGTGGCTGACCACGTGAGGGAAGACCGACGTCCTCCTCGAGGGAGGGACGTCGGTCGATGGGAGGGTAGCCCACAAAGGGGTATTCCGTCGGGCCGACTACTGACGTCAAGTCACCCTGTTCTGGTGTTCAGCCCTACAATGAAGGCGACGTATCACGGGTAGGTTACGGATGTGCGTGCTTACGCCCCGGACTTCTGTCGCCCCGGACAGAGTGGTGCGAGGAGTGCGTCGACCGTAACCCACCGCAAAAAAAAAAGTCTTAGAATATTGAATTAATAATGTATGTTCCGCTTGGCTCAAGGTATGCAACACCATATGTAATAGTGTTTATTAAATTTCACAACTGGCAATGAACCTATAAGTTACTTAATTGTGCTCAGGACATATTTCGCAAGTTTACTTAACGCCTATTAATAAATTAGTGTTGCAACCCAAATATTTGGGTATAAAATAAAATAATTATTAATAATTTTAACAACACATAGAATTAATTTGTAATGTTGAGAAAAAGACCACATCATTCATTACTTTATGAATTTAAGGTATAGACCTTTATCTACACTAATATTATAAAGAGGAAAGATTTGTTTGTTTGTATTGAATAGGCTGCAAAACTACTGGACCGGTTACAAAAATTCTTTCACCAATGGAAAGCTATAATATCAGGGAGTAACATGGGCTATATTTGATTTCGGTATTTCTACGAGATTGGGAACTACGCGTTTGTATTGAATAGGCTGCGAAACTACAGGACCGATTTCAAAAATTTTTTCACCAATGGGAAGCTATAATATCAGGGAGTAACATGTGCTATATTTTATTTCGGTATTTCTACGGGATTGGGCACTACGCGGGTAAGGCGACTGAAATCGAAGCGAGGTGAGGGCGGGATGCTATTAAGAATAATTGTAAATCATATTTTTCGATTTACAACAGCAAACCTTACTAGATTGACCCGGACCAACTCCATCTGGTACCTTTTGGGTCAACGATTACATTCCCAAGGAGGGTTGACGTCAGGCAGGCGGCCGGTCATAAAAGTCATTGCCGAAACTTTTTGCAATATGTCAAAACAGATGACATATTGCGTCGACCCCAAGTAATTGGGATAAGAGCAAGATGATGATGATGAACAGCAAACCTTACTATTGGCCGTCGAAAATGTTTATTCTAACACGTCTGACCAGCGTGGAATAGTAGTTCATTTCTCCTCCCATTATGATGGAGGCCTGAGCCCAACAGTGGGAGTTATATAGGCTGAGATGATGATGATGAATGCTTATAAAATCTTTACTGTATATAACAGCTTTTCCATGTGGTGACGGAGTAAGAATACAATTCACTCCCTCTCTTGTCTGTGGGTGTCATAAAAGACGACTAAGGGATCACAATATGCATATAACACCTATGTAAGAGAAGGAAAAAACCTTATAGCAACACGTCTGACCAGCGTGGTATATTAGGTCAATTTCCCTTCTATTGTGGAGGTGGCTCGAGCCCAACAGTGGGACGTATATGAGCTAAAATTAAGTGATATAGCAGCTAATTACGAATTCATTCTGTAAGGATTAAGTGATTAAATTAATACTTCACTCAGTTTTTTAGCGATCTCCTCAAGAAACAATTTTTTAATATTGTTACAAAGTAAAAGGTCAGGTATTTGTTATTGGCTAAGCGCAACAACACATTGGCTGAGACAAATACATATTTAAATTTAATAAAACATTTTTCTTCTATGATCATTATCATACTGTGCTGTGTGGTAGCGGCTTCGAATACTACCAACCCTTGCTTTGCTCGTGGGTGTCGTAAAAGACGACCAAGAGCCCTAGATTGACCCGGACCAACTCCATCTGGTACCATTTGGGTCAACGATTGCATTCCCAAGGAGGGTTGACGTCAGGCAGGCGGCCGGTCATAAAAGTCATTGCCGAAACTTTTTGCAATATGTCAAAACAGATGACATATTGCTTCGACACCAAGTAATTGGGATAAGAGCAAGATGATGATGATGATCATTATCATACACATTCCGGTTGGCTCAAGCCTCTGAATGAGACGGCAGTTGACTTACTAGCAAATAGCATTCTGGTCAGATGTATTGGCATATAGTTCTATTTTCAATTTTTATTCTCTTTCGTTGTTCCATGGGGTTTTGTAGTGCCCGTGGATGTCGTAAAAGACGTTGGCATATAGTTTTATTTCTAACTAGCAACCCGCCCTCGCTTCGCTTCTGTTATAGTCGTTTTACCCGCGTAGTTCCCGTTCCCGTGGGAATACCGGGATAAAATACAGCCTAGTTTACGCCCTGATATTATAGCTTTCCATTGGTGAAAGAATTTTTG
The DNA here is from genome assembly GCA_032191425.1 of Lymantria dispar. NCBI lineage: Eukaryota > Metazoa > Arthropoda > Insecta > Lepidoptera > Erebidae > Lymantria > Lymantria dispar. Next base: position 6,806,295 of record CM063460.1, on the reverse strand, counting down.
AAATCGGTTCAGCCGTTTTGAAGATTACACGGAACAAATAGACAGATAGACAGACAGACACAAAAATTTTTTAATCGCTATTTTAGGCGTAGGTGTCGTGCAAATAACCGTGTGAGCATGAAAAAAGCCTATTATTTTTACATTACAAACAGACACTCCAATTTTATTTATTGGTATAGATTTATATTCTCTTTTCTTGTTCCACCGTAAAAGACGGCTAAGGGATATAATATACACGTAACATCTGTGCAAGAGAAGGAAAACTTGAAATGAAACCCTATACGAAGATGTCTGACTAGCGTGGTATAGTAGATCAAATTCCCTCCCGTTGGGATGTTAGGACGTATATGGACTGCGATGATTCTCTTTTCTTAGACGTTATCTGTATACCATAACCCTTAGTCGTCTTTTACGACACCTATAGGTAAGATATAGTGGTAAATTGTATTCTTATTTCGTCACAAAACAGTAATGTCTTGTATCATTGTTTTTCTTCTGTTATTGTTTGAAAAATGTTTGCCAAATTTATAAGCACGTTATGTTTAGTCTCAGCTCATACGCGTCCCACTGATGGGCTCGAGCTTCCTCTCCAAAAGGAAGGCAATTGACCTGCTATACTATACTGTTTATACATGTTAGGGTTTTATTTCAAGTTTTACTTCTCTTGCACATATGTTATATGTACATTATGTCCCTTAGTCGTCTTTTACGACATCCACAGGTGAGTTAAGAAGTGTTGAATTGAATTCTTATTCCGTCACCACACGGAAAACATAGTAATTTTGTGTCTTATAACTAGCCATTACTAATAAATTAAAATATTATTTGAATATCAGCCAAGTGCAGACTGTATTTAATTATTCCAAAGACAACGCGTCTTGTTTCAATTTTGAGCAAGGAATACCATTTTAGGAGTATACTACGTCATTTAAAAGTATATGTTTATAAGTCTATTTTTTATATAGTACTTGCATTAAGGAATACCAAATGGTAGAAATGTGTGTAAACCTTTTTCTCGATTTATTTTCATTGTTTAAAGATCGACATCTATTAACATATATTTCTATTTCATTTGCAGAGGGTAGTTATTAAATATAAAACAATAAATAAAATAGGACTTATTAATAATGTTTTAAAATATTCATAAAAATATTACAAAATCAAAATGTTGAAAGTCTTTAAATATGAAGAAATAACTGGTTATTGAAATATTAATAACGTATCAAAAATTTCACATAATTAAGAGGTTATAGATAAAATTTCAGGATATAATTAAATAAAAAATCAAACTTACATAATTATTCTGCACACGGACACAAAAATATCACAGTTTATATTATTTCGTAACTGTTTTAAAGGCAAGAGTATCGTTGCGTGGTTGCGTGAGCCGAGTTGCAAGACTCAGCCAGCACTGAGACAAACACCTCTCTCTGTGGTCACATTGAGAAATGCATTCGACCTACAAGGTAACGTACGGGCGTATAATTGAGCTGACAAAACTAATGTTTTTTTGTCAGACAAAATGTTAACATGTCTTACCGCACAATTCGCGGTTCTGAAGAGGTAATGAGGCTGTCCCCAGTTCTTTTATGAATCGTACTCTATTTCTTTCATCTTACTATACCGGATTATTGTATTGATTCTGTACTATGATATATGATGTAACGGTACTTAGAAGATAATAACAGGCAATATCGGCTGAAAATAAACTTAGTAGGTCAAGATTATCTTAGTTTTTCGTCTGTCCAGCTGTCTACGGAACATAAAAACTATCAGTCTTTAAGCATTTTATATAAATTGTAGGTCTCAATTTATTTTGTATCAGAAAATTTATGTTAACATTTTGTACATTTCATTTTTGAACTAAATTATAAATAATATTAAAATTTATAAAAAGTTAAAATACTTCGATTTCACGACGAACCGACTGGATGGATTTCGATGAAAGTTGATGTATATATTTGAAAGGGCCTCTGGATGGTTTGAAAACACAATGGAACCATCGGGTTCAATAAGTGGCGCAACTGCCGGTATATCTCCAATTTTGATTTGATGTTTAATTGACAACTTAATTATAAACAGTGCTTGTTATTGCCGAGCTAGAAAGAGTAAAAAATTATAATTTACACATTTTAGTTTCATTCTCATGCAATGCAATAACTAAATTCCTTAAAAGTAATTATTTAATCGCTAAATCCATCATGATTATGATGAATAAGTTCATATACATACGTCTCGCTACTGGGTTTGAGTCTCCTTCAAAACTGAAGGGAAATTAACCCACCATACCATCATACAAGTTGGTCTTAGGATTTATTTGAACGTTTTATGCACTTTATACAATGTACATATGCAACTGATATGCTTAGTAGTCTTTTACGACACCCACGTCACCACACAGAAAACACAAAATGTATATGTTTATTTTAAAATATTATATTTATCTAGCGGACCCAACAGACGTTGTTCTGTTCAAATAACATAAAAAGAAAACAGAAGCGCCACCTACCGGGTCCAATTGTGAATCTAAGCCATTGTCAAATCCCTTTGAACACACACAAAAAATTTCACCAACATCGATCCAGCCGTTTAGGAGGAGTTCAGTGACATACACACGTACACAAGAAATATATATATATAAAGATGTGGTGTTCCTATTCCAAGCAAGACGAAGTTTGGCCATAAACAGAAATCATAAATTAGTTTATCAACTTAATCATCATCATTATTAAATTTATATCTCATAATAATTGGTGAAAAGCCTTCAGAATGGGTAATATAGGGCTGCAAGTGAAGGTAATGTCCTTCCTACGATGGGAATGACCCGAGATAGCAGTGGGACGTACATATATAGGCTCAGATGATGACAACGAATAGTTAAGATTGATCAATTTACCAATTGTATGTTTTCAAACCAGTCGTCTGAATCGAAAGTCTGTAATGGAAGTAAATCGGCGCATTGTAATAATAAAGCATTTACACCTACGCTTCGTTCATTTATCTTTTTTAATAAACAAATCGGTTGTTTGACCTTCTATACAGAAAACACAATAGAATTTAGGTTACTTCATCTCAACAAATCGTCTTCATATTCAACTGCCTTATTTGTTTGCGACAACATATCATTATGTCGTTAACAGGTTATGTTTCATCTTGTGGTTACAAAGTAATGACAGATTATAATATCACCGGTTTATTTACAGTAAGGGTTGAGTGAAACCCGGGCTGATCATGAAGACAAGGCACTCGGTACCAGGGGTGGGAATATGGTAGGTTAAAGGGGCTGCGCGCCGCCCTTGCGTCGCCTGGAGGGATTGGAAGGCCAAGTGAAGCTAATAACAACGGCTTGAATCCAGCCATATGTTATGTCAGCTTACCGAGTAGTGACGAAGTAAGAAAACAATTCATCACCCCTTCTTTTGTTCGTGGGTATCGTAAAAGATGACTAAGGCATAAGATGCATTAGAAGGCGAATTCGACTTTAAGATGCAAGACGCAAAAAAAAAAAATAATAAGGAGTAGTCGCAAATGGAAATTTCCACGTAGTAAAATTTCCATACGTTCAGGCGTACCTGCCATACCTACTATAGTAATCAATCTTAAGGCACATATATAGGCCCCCGTCAAGCTCTCCCATACCCTTGGTGCTGTGTAGGGTTGCCAGGTCATCAAACCTAATAGCTGGACAGATCAGCTAGTATGGCCGGACATTTGGGTAGAAAGGCCGGACATTTGGGCAGAAAGGTCGGACACCCTACATTATTGAGGATTTTGTGTTTTAGTAGTGTGTAAATGTAAAAAGCGAAATGTAAAAAGCCTAATAAAAGCCGGACAAGCCGGACTCCGTTTATTTTGGCCGGACACGCAATTAAAAAGCCTACCTATGTCCGGATTTATCCGGACGCCTGGCAACGCTGCCTGTGCAGCTGCGCTTATCGTAACCGTGCGTCTTCTTATTTATACTAGCAACCTGCCCTCGCTTCGCTGAGGATTCAGGCGCCTACCCACGTAGTTCCTGTTCGCGTGGGAATACCGGGATAAAATAAAGCCTATGTTACTCACTGATATTATAGCTTTCCATTGGTGAAAGAATTTTTGAAATCGGTTCTGTGGTTTAAGCGTAACAAACAAACAAAGTTACTTTCGCATTTATAATATTAGTAAGGACTAGTCAATTTTGCATATTTTTCATATCTCCCACATTGCATACGAAGTCGAATCAATATCTTCCAAGTTCTCCTGTTTAACTTTTCTAATTAAATTTGTTGCGGGTCCCAAGGTAATTAAAATCATTTCCCGGGACTACATGAGGGTCGAACCTCGGTGTGATCTATGGAGACCATTGTGGATCCTGGGCTTACAGGAGTTACAATAGTCGGAATGTATGGTGGGGTTAGTAGTCGCAAATGAGTTTTAAAAACCTAGCACATTTAAAGCTAAATTAACAATATTTTACAGGTGTGATGAGTATTTTTGAAGTTATACTTCTTTAGACGCGTTATGAAAAAATGATGAGAGTGAAATTTTAATTATGTGACACAAAATTAACAGTATGAAGTTGTCTGCTTAACCGCTCATTAAGTCTCGAAAAAAAAACTACCAACAAAATAGAAATTGAACCTCGATATTAGTCGCGCATGTTGGTACGCTCGTCACCTCTGATCAGTTTTTTTTCCTTTTTTTTTTTATTATTTTTTTTTCTTTTTTTTCTTTTTTTTAATATTTTTTTTATATTTTTTTCTTTTTTTTTATTATTTTTTTATTATTTTTTTCTTTTTTTTATTTTTTTTTATTTTTTTTTATTTAGATTCTTCTCTAAATTTGGTTTTTAATAATTATATATATATATTTTAATGATGCCAAAGAAGTATAACTTCTCACGCGCGTACATAAGTACACGCACCCATTTTTTTTTTATTGCAAACGGTGGCAAATGAGCTAACAGTACACCTGATAGTAAGCATTGCTGTCGCTTATGGACCTTTGTTAAGACGCTGCCTACCATGAAAAAAGTGAAGGGAGTGTGAATGCGTGCAATGAGGTTGGTAAAACTAAAGGCATCACCAAAACCCACCACAGAAAGATCCATCCTCAGAAAGTTGGGCTTCAGGCTCTCTTGTTCACTGAACGAAACGTACTAGCAAATTGCTATTACTCAGACGTCGATTTTCTGCGAGAGTGTGGTACAATCCCAGAGGGTCCAGCCAGCGGCTGTAGACAACTGTCAATAGTGTGGTCCTACCACTAATATAGCTGTATAGCACTAATATAGCTGTCGCCACCCCTTATTTGCTAGTAAAAAATCGCCTTAAGGATCACCAGGATAATTAATAGCAAACACTTTTCTGGGAAAAGTATAGCATAGGTACTACTGCAAACAATAACATGTCTGATTATTATGTTAACAAAGAATGACTGTGCTGTATGATATTCTGTAGACCTGGACTTAATGGATGGCGAAATGCTGAATAATGATGACAGAGATAGAAGGCATAACAAAACGCTTATCGTGTTTTTATTATCATAATTCGATAGATGAAATGGCAAAAACATTACCCGTAAAGTTAGATAATTGAAAAACAAAATACTACACAGAGATGTAGCATTTTTTAAAGACTGTAATCGGCTGTATCTTTTGATTGCGTTGGCTTAGAAGTTTGATTTTTTCACAGCTTTATGGGACAGTAAACTTGAGTATTTGATATAAATTTCAGCTTGATACTCCACGCGTTGTTGAGAAAAATGGTCTTGACAGCAAATGGACGGACTGACGACAAAGTGATCCTATAAGGGTTAGGTTTTTCCTTTCGAGGTACGGAACCCTAAAAAACGCTGATGTGGAATTATCTTTTAGAAAATAGCATAAAGAAACTGCATGAGGATCTAACCCGTGATAATCGGCCGGAGGGCACTCTGTTTAGGACTTGAAGTTTAACTAATTGGAAAAGTAAATGGGAATGGATTTTCAATACTTGTGTCTTGAAGACATCATCATCATCGTTTCAGCCTATATATGTTCCACTGTTGGGTTCAGGCCTCCTCCATAATGGGAGAGGAATTGACCTACTATTCTATGCTGGTCAGACGTGTTGGAATAGGGTTTTGTTGCCAGATTTCCTTCTTTTGCATAAATGTTATATGCTTATTATATCCCTTTGTAGTATTTTACGACATCCACAGGTAAGACAGGCAGTGGCGAATTGTATTCTTACTCCGTCACCACACGGCTTTCACCTTATGAATGTTTCGTGTGGTGACGGAGTAAGAATACAATTCACAATTCACTACTATCTTGCCAGTTGGTGTACTGAAAGACTGCTAAGGGATAATGTGCATACAACAGTTGTGTAAAAGAAAGAAAACCATATACCAACCCGTCGAAATAGCGCGGTGTACAAGTTCAATTTCTCTCCTACTGTGGAGGAGGTTGCAGCCCAGCAGTGGGCGTATATGAGCTGCAAAGGTTGATGAGTGATGATGAAATGAGAATTATAAAAAGTTTAATTTAAATTATAAAAAGTAGTTTACTTTTAAAACTTCAAAGACGAAACTTGGATCTATACTAAATTATCTTGCACAGTTAAAATTTATGTGAAGGCCATTGAAACCATATTAGTCTGGTTCTAATTTGTCACTGGTATATCCAACAGCTTTGTTTTTAAAGCGTAGCTTCATCATTTCAGTTCATATACGGCCCAAAGCTGGTCTCGCGTCTCCTATAATAGGAGGTAAATTGACCTTACTATACCATGCTGATCAGACAGCTGTGGCAGCAGGGTTTTATTTCCAGTTTCCTTTTTTTTGTAGCATAGATGTTATATGCATATTACATATATCCCTTAGTCGTATCTTACGATATCCAAGGGCAAGATATATAGAATAGACATATAAAATCTATCTAGGCATATAATATCAGGAGAAGGTAAACTCCAAAGAAAATCCTATGTCAAGCCATCTGACCAGCGTGGAGTAGGTAATTTTCCCTTCCATTGTGATGATGATGATCTTATCTATCTATTATATTTACTATCTGATCTTAATTCTGTATTCACCACTTCCAATCTTGCCCGTGGATATAGTAAAAGACGACTAAGGGACATAATACGCATGTAACATCAATGCAAGAGAAGGAAAACTCGAAATAAGACCCTATACCAACGTATGTCGACGCGGTCGCCGCCTTCTGTGAGGCCATAATCTCACGGAAGGAGGCGGCGGCGGATCGTGTGCGAGTAGAGCTCCTATTCGGCGACACGTTCCGCCGCCGGCGACTCGGGCGGCGCAGGCGCGAGTATCTGCGCCTAATGCCACCCTAGCCGAGGCTGCAGGTGATCGGACCGGGGAATTGTCCGTCACCCGCAGAGAGGCTGACCGCGCGACGGCGACCGACGTCCCAGGATGTAAGAGATGAGAGGTTACCCGAAAGGGTATTCCATCGGCCCGACCACTGACAACAAGTCACATCTGCTCCGGTGGTCGGCCCAACAACGAGGTGACGTGGGTACGGGTGGGTTATGGGCCCGCGCGTCGTCCTTTCATCGCCTCGGACGGACTGGACCGCGCATGCGCTTACCCATAAAAAAAATACTAACATATGTGACCAGCATGGTATAGTAAGGACAAATTACCTTCTTTTGTGGAAGAGGCTCGAAGCCAGCAGTGAGATGTATGTGAGCCGAGATGATGATGATGATGATTTTCAGATTAAATCAATATAGTTTTAAATATTTAACATAAAAGTATCTATTCTAAACGCAAATAACATCTATGCGAGAGAAGGAAAACTCGAAATAAAACCCTATATCAACACGTCTGACCAGCGCGGTATAGTAGGTCAATTACCCTTCCATTATGGAGGAGGCCCGAGCCCAACAATGGGACGTATATGGGCTGAGATGATGATGATCTATTCTAACCTCGTAATCTTTTATATGTAAACTCCCAACAAAATTAAAGATTATCATAGAGAATCTATTTAAATTACTCGTAATTATAGTATCTACTATACGATTATCTAATCGTATCTGCGCTTTATTTTTAGAGTCCTTGAACAAGGTCAGGCACCTATTCTAATACGTGCTTCGAATGTCTACTACAATGAAGACGAATAAACGTCTGTCAAGCAGACTTTATATAAGGCCTTCGGCTTAGTAAAACAATTGCGGATTCAGTTGTTGTTCTTACTGGCGATCCTGTTAACTGCGCCGTAATATTTTGACGTAATTTTGCTTCAGCTTTACGCAGCAGCTTTTTTGCCTAAACTTTAGCACACAAAAATAAAGTACAAGGCGGACTTAATGCCTTAGGCATTTTCTACGAGTCAACCTCGGGTGCAGCAGAAATAATTTAGGCAGGTGCAATACATTGTAAGTAGTAATTTGTAAAATTTGGTTATCCAAATATAGCAAATTTATTCTTATATGCAATATACACAGCCATAATATGCAGACATAATATGCATATAACGTCTATGCAAGAGAAGGAAAACTCGAAATAAAACCCTATAATAATATGTCTCACCAACGTGTTTTAGTGGGTTAACGTTTCTCCTATTGCGTAGTAGTGGACCAGGACCACACCGTTGTCAGTTGTCTGTCTACAGCCGACAACGGGGTGTCGGGCCAATCTGTCCGGGGTAGTACCACACTCTCGCAGAAAATCAACGTTCGAGTAGTAGCAATTTGTTACTGCGCTTCGTTCGGTGGAAGAGAGAGCCGTTAGCTCAACTTTCTGAGGGTATTTGCGTGTGGCGGGTTTTATTGACGTCTTTAGTATTACCGAACTTCATTGCACGCATTCACACTCCCTTCGCTTTCTTCACGATAGGCAGCGGCCTTGCAAAGTTCCATGAACGGCAGCAGCACTTACCTCAGGTGTTCTGTTTGCTCGTTTGCCACAGTTTGCAATTAAAAAAAGGCTGGACCTCAGCATTGGGGCTTAAATGACCTGTTAGGATGATGAGTTTACCTTAAAAAGACGTGTCTATAGTAGAAGCGGATTCTATTATGTTTATTTTAGATATATGCTTCATATGCGTGTGTGTATGTATGTATACACCTATATATATATATATATATATATATATATATATATATATATATATATGCGTGCTTGTGTGTGTGAGTATTTGCATGTTTAATATTATCATTATTATTATTTTAAATATTTAGTCTAATTGTTATGTAGGTCTTCTACTAAAGATGTAACTTAGAGTCATCGATCCCACAGTCAAACCGATAACACGGTTTTGTGCGGCTATGTTTTATCAATATGTAACATTTTTTTTTTTATTATTACAAGCAGTGGCAAACGAACAAACAGTACACCTGATGGTAAGTGTTGCTGCCGCTCATGGACCTTTACAAGGCCGCTGCCTACCGCGAAGAAGGTGAAGGGAGTGTGAACATTCCGGCATTTGTATTTTATAATAATTAAATAAATAAATATCAAACGAGTGTAAAGCTTTCAAGAGCTTTACAAGACTTATCACTTAGACCTGTGGTTTCCAAACATGTTGGGCTCCGATACACCTAAAAAGTTGCGAAATTCGGTACCTATCTTTTGACCGTCTTAAAAAGGGGGCATAAAACGTTGATAACATTGACATTCCCTAGTCTTTGGTATCATTATCATCATCATCATTTCAGCTCATGCGCGCCTCATATTAGGCTCAAGTCTCCTCTAAAATAGGAGGGAAATGCTACGCTGATCAGACGTATAGGGTTTTATTTCAAGTATTTCATCTCTTGCACAGATGTTATGTGTATTATATCCCTTAATCGTTTATTACGACACCCATGGGCAAGATAGGGTATGGTACATTGTATTTTTACTACGTCACCAAACGTCTTTGGGATCAGATGAAAAAGAATATTCTCTGACACGAAGCCTCACGACGTGGACCGACTGGAATTTTGGGTCAAAATACCCATTTTTTTACATTTCAGGTCGGGTCAGTTCTTAATTGATTTTTAGGTTGGTAGTTTAATAGCCGCTACCACACAGTGCTACCACCTTAATATACTAGCTAACGTAACTGAATGTAACAGATGTTGTTCTGTTCAAATAAAAATTTCACCTTGAAATTGACAACGGCACCACCTACCAGGTCCAATTGTGAATCTAAACCACTCTCGAATCCCCTTGAACATGCACAAAAAATTTCATCAACATCGGTCCAGCCGTTTAGGAGTTCAGTGACATACACACATATACAAGAAATTTATATATAAGGACTAGCAGAGCCAACAGACGTTGTTCTGTTCAAATAAAATCAAATTCTCCTGCAAATCGATAGCGGCGCCACCTACCGGGTTCAATTTTGATACTAAACCACTTTCGAATCCCCTTGACCATACAAAAAAATTTTCATTAACATCAGTCCAGCTGTTTAGGCGGATTTCAATGACACACACATACACAAGAAATTTATATATAAATACTAGCTGAGCCAACAGACGTTCTGTTCAAATAAAATTAAAATAGTTTTCCTTGTAATCGACAGTAACGCTACCTACCGGTCCAATTGTGAATCTAACCCAATCTCAAATCCCCTTGAACACACACACAAAAAAATTTATCAACATCGATGCAGCCGTTTAGGAGGTGTTCAGTGACATACACAAGAAATTTAAATAAAGATTAACAATATATCAACTACTGTTGTTCAAAGATGTATTCTAAACATAATCATGTATGTTAGTCGCGTTTATACTTGATAACATTATGCATTCAAGACCATGTGCGTTTTGCGTATAGGCGATGGCTATTGTGTAGATGAGCAAGGTTGAAGATGTAATGAATAGATTTCTTTATTTTTGTGGAGTGTATAGCTGTTAGCCGCAGATGGCTTTGACAGCTTGATGCGGACTATGGGTGAGCGCTAAGGGCTCTCAGCTCGTTGAAAGTAAGTTAACGTAGCGGTACCCCCAAGAGCTCCCTCTGTGGGAAACGGACCTCAACTTGGAGCATCGTTGGAGGTAAATTGGGCGTGCCCACGTTAGTATTATTGACTTTTACGGGACGCGGTTTCGCGTCCCGACGGCGAGGACGGTACCGCGGGTATTTAAGTATGTTGACCTCGCGAGCTATCAAGATGATTTGCATTCTATAAACTGTTTTACAAATATTAAGTAATATTTTGTGAGATTGGCTAAGGGATTAGGAGAATAGGGGATATTACTTTCTTGGGAAGCTTGTAACGCCAATTGTAAACGATAAATCAGCAATTAGGCATGGCGATTGGCGTTGGCGATACCGCTTCTGCATGGAGTATATAAAGAATGGATGTTTATAGGCTGGGATGGACGGATGTGAGATTGCAGGTTAAGTCTAAAGCTTCTTCAGATTGCCGTATTTCGAATTTTATCACGTAGAGAAATACGGAGCATAGCCCTCTCCATAGCACGCTGAGCGACTTTGAGATTTTTATGAGGCGGACATTTAGAGACCACGTTTCAGTGCCGTATGTCATCGCACTAGAGCCGAGCTAGATAAAATAAAGATAAAAATGAATTCTATTGAATTTTTTGAAAACGTCGTTCAATACTAAAAAGCAAGATATACATATAATGAGTCAGTAAACTCCACCTTTAAAAACGTACAAGGAAGCCGCTTCAAGTACATGATAATCACGTAACATAATAAACAATAAGTGTTATCTCAATACTAAAACATTTAGATATTGATGGTTAACGAATTGAATGGGTTTTGTTGGATGTGTTCCTTTGTATATAGTATACTAAATTTAAAGTTTACAATACAATTTTATTTGTTTGTTTATCGGTTGTTTTTAAATACAATTTATGGAAATGTTTATTGATTTACGCGGTAATAGAAAATAAAGAATTTATTTCAAGGACATAGTATAGATTTATAATATTTGATAATTTCATGCCTCACAGCGCAGGTTAAACTTTTAAAGAATATGTAGTATCATGCATAATTTCTACATATTCAGTGCGACTCCTTCACTGAAACTCATCTCATGTTGAAATAATAAAAAAATGATACTTCATTCCAGACATCGCCGATACCTACACTTGAGGCTCCCCCCTGGGGTCAGGCGTTATCGCAGCGTTAACAACAGCGATGAGGAGACAGCAAAGCGACTCTGCGTCTCAGAGTCACTCTCCGTTGTTGGGTCAACGCCGTCGTATACCTCCTGTGCTTCGTGTCCGCCACCGTAATCACGTACATACGGGAGCTGAAGAAGATGCTCAGTCGTATTGGGAATGCTCTCTCATTCGCTCACATTATTCGCTTCATGCCAACTGACGAACAAGAATACCGCATTATCTAACAGTACCTGCTTGATCTGAGCAGAAGAAAGCTCTTGGTTGTTCATCATCATCATCTTGCTCTTATCCCAATTACTTGGGGTCGACGCAATATGTCACCTGTTTTGACATATTGCAAAACGTTTCGGCAACGACTTTTATGACCGGCCGCCTGCCTGACGTCAACCCTCCTTGGGAATGTAATCGTTGACCCAAATGGTACCAGATGGAGTTGGTCCGGGTCAATCTAGGGCTCTTAGTCGTCTTTTACGACACCCACGAGCAAAGCAAGGGTTGGTAGTATTCGAAGCCGCTACCACACAGCAGTTGTTCTTCTCTTGGTTGTTCATAATGTCCAAAAATTAAAACCTGAACTACAAACCCAAAGTTTAAAGCCAACTGTAGCCTTAAGTCGTCTGCTTAATGATGCCCCAATAAAAGAAGTCACCGAAGAATTCACTCGGTGCAATTTACCGTACTCGTGTTCGAACCGTAGATGACATTCGGTGATGACATTTTATGTTTGGTGCTGGCTGGTCGAGTTTAGTATATTTGAAGGATATGGAAAGGTTAACTAGTAGTAAGTTATATGTCATAATAGAGATTTCATCCATCCATCAGCTTGTAGATGTCCACAACTGGAGATAGTCCTCCCCACGAGAATGCCAACTTTCTCTATATTTTGCATCCCACCCGTTCTTATGGAAATTTACGTCTAATAAATTATATATACTTTTAGGATGGAGACTAGATTTACTTAAAAAAAAAAAACAAACATGAACTAGATATCTGTCTATTACAGCAATAGTCTGAGGTCAATAGTATTCACTTTTACACAATTCAAATTCATAGAGAAACAATAATTGATTACTTTGTAAAATCAACACTAGTTACACTCTAAGAATGGCTTAAAAAACCTTCATGACGACTGACGACCAACGACCGATTCTAGAAGACTTTCAATCACTACGAGCACTAGAAAACTGTCCCGAATTAGTCAATTCTATCGGCTTTTATAGACGGTGAAGACGTATGAGGGTAGTTCCTTACAATACGTAAATTTTTTGACCTGGTGCTTCCCCTAGTTTTCTAAAATTCTTTATTAGTGGTATTGGAAGCTGATTTTTTAACTTGCTCACTCTTCATATTGTTAATAGAAAATAAATTACTCGTCGTTAGTGATATCATAAATAATGATATTGCTTGCAAGCTTTTAATTTGACATGTTTTTATATAAAAAAATGATAATAAAGTAAGCCTTTATTGCTATAACTTAACTACAGTACAATATTTTTAAGAACTATCTACACATATACCTAATACTACTACTTATATAATACTTAAAAATATTTGATCAAATTAGTTTAAAAATAATTGGGAAACAATAACTTTTATGTGATTATTTTGATATTCGAATAAATCGCTATTTCTATTATTCACATCCTTACTAATATTATAAATGCGAAAGTAAGGATATTTGTTTGTTTGTTACGGTTTTACGCTTAAACTACCGAACCGAATATCAGGGAGTAACATCTATGCCTATAGGCTATATTTTATCCCGGTATTCTCACGGGAACGGGAACTACGCCGCGGGTAAGGCGACTGAAACCGGAGCGAAGCGAGGGCGGCTTGCTAGTATAAAAATAAAGAAATAAATGGTCAGATTGATTACGTTAACTATGGTATCGTACCTTGGAAGTATCACTTCACAATTTCTCGAAGGACTTTATAAAATAGGCTTTATATAAATTATTAGCAACCCACCCTCGCTTCACTTCGGATTCAGTAGCCTTACCACAGTTCCCGTGGAAATACCAGGATAAAATATAGCCTATGTTACTGCCTGATATTATAGCTTTTCATTGGTGAAAGAATTCTTGAAATCGGTTCGGTGTAAGGGTGAAAGCGTAACAAACAAACTTAATTTCGCATTTTTAATATTAGTAAAGTATACTAGTTACACCAATCATTATTCTACATTTCGTTACATTTATTAGCATCCGTTATTACATTTATTGTTTATAGAATAAAGCATTGTTCGTTAGATAACTACCAAACTTGAAATACACTTAAGAATAACACGACGAAACCCTTTCTTTTATAATTGCAAATGTTTCATACTATAGTTATTGGTTACCTTGTCACCTTACTAAAACCTTAGTTAATTTAAATTAAATCCTAAAATCTGAAAAAGACTACATTTTAATAGGCTTTTATTTTAATGATATGGCTTGTATGTTACTGAATTTTTGCGCGTGATTTTCACCATCTTTTAAGCGTCGAATTAATTTGAAACTATGCACATTTATCAAGGACTGAATGCAATAGAATAACTTATATAATTTTCATTATTCTTAGTGTTATTTTTTATATTCGTAGCTGAGATTTTAGCGTGACAAGATAGATGTCACTAATTCTATTTTCTGCATCGCACTTTAAATTTGGTTGAGCTGTGTCCTGGCGGCTATGAAAACTACTATTGCAAGTGGGTATCGTAAAAGATTTCTAAGAGATTTTCATGGACCTTGGCCAACTCCATCTGATGCTGTCATATCAACAATTACATTCCCAGTGTGGTACATGGGTTACCACAATAGGAGTAAAATTAACCTACTATAGCACGCCCGCCACGGTCCGACGTCCCAGTCATCTTCTTGATGAAGAGGATGACTTCATTACGATCGCCCCACAAAGGGCTTACCGCTCGCGGAGCGATTTCAAATAAAAACCGGTCTCGCCGTCGAGGTCGAAAACCGCGCCGCGTAAAAGTCATTATCCAAAACGTGGCCACGCCCACTTTGCTACCAGCGACACCCCAAGCTGAGGTCCGTTCCCCACAGGGGGAGCCCTCGGGCGATGTTCGCTTAACTTTCTTACCGGGTTGAGAGCCATCAGAGCTCACCCATAGTCCGGGTTAAGCTGTGAAAGCCATCTGAGGCTAACAGCTATACACACACAAAAAACGAAAATACAGCACGCCACTGAGATGTGTTGGTATAAGCTTTCATTTCGGGTTTTCTATCTTTTGGATGGATGTTGTATGCATTATGTAATCCCTTAAAGTCTTTTACGACATCCATGGGCAAGATATGGGGTGGTGAATTGTATTCCTATTCAGTTACTACACGGATATATTTTTAATATCTCATGTTTTTATTTCTAATATACTAATCGATTGAAAGTTTTCTGAATGATCCTTCAATTCCAAAAAGTTCATCACAGTTGGTAGGTTTGCCTGGTCTCACTGCCTCATTAGATTTAATTGATTCTTGCATCTTAAACCAGTCTGTGTATTCTGTCAACTTTTCCAGCGACATGTCTGAAAATATTTAAAATTAGATTTAATAATAGTACCGATCACTATAGTGGAAAAAGTACAGAATATTATTAGTTCAAATAACATTTGTCTATTTAAAGGTTTCATAGTACCTATTTGTGTTTGCCTTATTGCATGTTTTGTAGTTTTGCTAATTGCAATAGGTTAGGCGGTGTTCGAGAAATGATTCCTTACTGTATTATTATAGTGTGTAGCGACGGCATTCAATTCTCTCTTGCCTGTAGGGGTCATAAAAGACATTCAGGGCTTAGAATAATAACGTATAGAAGGTAAGTTCGCGCACAAAAAGTGAAGCATTTCAATTGGAGCCTAATGGAGCTTACGCCGGAACCATTCCGTAATGTACAAGTCATTGTACTGCACGTACGTACGCAACTCTTAAAAATAAATAGTTAATTATGACGGTTTGTGCATTCAAATGGTGTCATAACACATTTGAAAAACTTAATAAGGTTTTTAACATTACTTTTAAAAGTATTTCGACGATTTATGTTAATAAAAACAAAATTTGATTTCATAATTTGTATAGTGGTGTGCGTGTGTACGTGTGTAATCGTCTGCGCGCCATTGGTATTTTTAGATTCATGTTTCGAACTTTCGAAGTATTGACACTATCCTTCTATACGTTATTATTCTAAGCATTCAGGGATTTAATATGCATATAAAATCTATGCAAAAGAAAGAAGTAAAACCCTATACTACAGAAATTGTCAGAATTATCGACACCAGCAACACTCATTCATCACCCACTCTTGGGCTCGAGCCTCCTCTACAATAGGAGGGAAATTGACCTTACTATACCATGCTGGTCAGACAGGTTGGTATAGGGTTTTATTTCAAGTTTTCCTTCTCTTACATAGAAGTTATATGCGTGTTATATCCCTTAGTCGTCTTTTACGACATCCACGGGTAAAATAGGGAGTGGTGAATTGAATTCTTAATCCGTCACCACACGGAGAAAGGGCTATGCCAAATGCATTTTAGTGGGTTATATTTCTATAATTTTTAATCTATTAATACATTGAACATATGACAGACAAATTAAAGAGTAGTTAATGAAAGAGTATTTAGAATACTTTGCGTCTTAAAAACCAATTGAAGCATCTTGTCGTTACCCAAAAGTCCATCTTGTTAGATGTAATTTTTTTTAAGTGAAATTAGAAAATAAATAAAAAAATAGACAATCCTGCTGAGTTTCTTGCCGGATCTTCTCAGTGCGGTCGCGTTCCGATCCGGTGGTAATTTTAAGAAAAATATAAAAAAATATGACATACATAATAAATTATTTGAATTTGAATTATTATGGTCTCTGTAATGATCTATTATTCACAAGAGAGCGTCTGGTCTCAAAATTTTCTTGGTTTAAAATTCTTGTTGTAGTTGAATAACTCTAATAGGTAACTAAAAGTCTTAAAGTTATTCATAGAGAAAAACAAACGTTGAATCGACCCTAAATGAGTTAGGGTTTCATCACAGCCTCGTCCGGCATGTTCTAAACTCAAAAGTTCACTAAAGTCTCAAAACTAAACCATCCACTATTAGTTTCGGTTAACAAATCTATTAAATTAAAATTAAAGTGGCCGGCTATGGATTTTCTATAAGGCCTACTTTAATGTTTACATACTATTATGATACGGACCTTTTCTGGGTGAGTCTAGACTAAGACGGTTTTATATTCATCCATCCATCCATCAGTTCTTAGATGTCCAGCGTTGGACATATCCAACGAGAATATCACTCAAAACGGTCCTGTGCCAATTGCAGCCAACGGTTCCCTGCGACTTTTAAGATATCATCAATCCACCTAGTAGGGGGTTGACCTAAGTTGCGTCGTCCGATACATGGTCGCCATTTGAGAACCTTTCTTCTCCGACGGCTTCTCGGGTGCTAATTCTTAGGGCTGTGTCGGTCACACCCTTTCTTGTACCGATTTCTGTATTCCGGATTTTATAAGCACAGCCCTCTTCATAGCATATTGAGCGAATTTGAGCTTTTTATGAGGCCTACATGTAGAGTATGGAGAGACCACATCTCAGTGTCGTGTCTAATCGCTGGTAACACAGGTTATAAATCTTTGTTTTCACCATCATGATCATTATCACAGCTCATAAAAGTCCCACTACTGGGCTCGAGCCTTCTCCACAATGGAAGGGAAATTAACCTATTGTACCACGCTGGTCAGGCGTGTTAGCACGCCTTGGGCGTGTTGGTGGTTGGGGTTTTATTTCGAGTTTTCCTTCTCTTGCATGTTGTATGCATATGATAATCCCTAAGTCGTCTTTTACAATACCCATGTGCAAAAAAAAAACCAGCGTTAGTGAATTGTATTCTTACTCCGTCAACACATGGAAACTCCGTCACCTTGTTTTCAGGTTTTCATATATTAAAATAAAAAGTAAAATAAGCGTACTATGAAAGTTTTCTAGGGTATCTCCAGTTCCACCGTACTCTTCAGGCAGCATATCTTTTGGAATGTGTTCGTGGAGAGTTGTGTAGTTCTTATGGTAATATATCTGAAAATAGAGATAAATAACTTAAATTTTTATATCACACACTAACAGCACTACTCTCGTAAACTTTTAGCATCAACTGTATTAGCTATCAGGGAAGCGTATCGATTACATTATAATTACGGTTTGCCATCCGTAGTTTATTAAATAAATATCTGGTTGACCGAGCTTCGCTCGGAATATTTTTGTCGAATTTATTTAGATATATATTAATAAAAAATAAATAATGAAAATTATATAAAAAATTACAAAAAGAGAAATAACACCGAGATTCGAACCGATGCTGTTTGAATGTCAACAAAATCAAAATTAGAACCCGTCAACTTCCCATCTGAGCTATCGTAACTCATGACGTTGACAACGAAATTTGAATTCATATTCTTTTAAAATTTAATGTCATTCTTTGTTTTGCTAAAAACACTGACAAAACAACATTTTTTATAAATAAAACCTAGCTAGATCGATTTTTTGGACCCGAAACCTCTAGTATGCCAAGTTTCAACAAAATCGTTGGAGCCGTTTCCGAGATCCTGAATATATATATACACACAAGAATTACTCGTTTAAAGTACGTATTTTTCGGATAACTGTAGATAGTTTATACATTATGTGAACTAAAAAGTACGCTATAATACTTCATTTCCCATGAGTTGATTTCTCTAAGAGTAATTTTAAGAAACATGATAATTTTTATATATTTTATTATACTGTTAACATCTATTCGGGCTACGTCTGCAAAGAGAGTCTTTATAATGTAAATAGCGAGATAAAAGAAACACAGTGTCTTTAAATCTGATAAAAAAATATTTTTTTAATTGCCGGTAGTATGTGTCGGCGTTGCACCAGGAATATTGAGTCGATAGTAAAACGATCACTATTTAGTCACTGTATTTATTACAAGTTATTGCCGGAGAAGTGAGTGAAGTAAAACTGTCCTCTATTCTAATCTTACAATGTTTTTATAACCTCCGCTTTACAATGAAACGGTCTAGTCTTAGTAACTACAATTACTTTTTATAACAAACCAATAAAACAATATTGTTAACTATCTGAATATAGCTAAATAATAATAATAAATATTCTAATGCATTTAACATAATTCCAAATAGTCAATTTTACACAATTTACATTAATGTAATTAAAGGAAATATTGTTGTCATATATTGTTCAACAGACGCCGCTCTAACTAGAAATAAATTACAATCTTTATTGTGTAAAAACAACTAAATATGGTTACAAATAATTACATTAATTCTAATCGATTTTAATTTAATCAACTATATAAATATTTAAACAATTAAATCAAAGATTTTTAGAAATACATTCAAAAAGTGTCTTAAATATCATAGTATGGTAAATAGCAGTGTTGTTACTACAAATAATTATTTAAATATTAGTTGCAAATATTTCAAACATGTTTATAACTATAATTGATAACACATACATCAACAATTTACAAATATTGCCGATAGAGGGCGATATGCGCCCATATATACTTAGGTATGCCTCATTAATAGCCCACTACACGTTTGAAATTGAAAATGGCTAATCCTGAAAACCCTGGTAAGGATAACAGGACTAACTGTTTAAAATATTAATATCGATTAGTATACGAAATTTCCAATCAAACCGAACTTTTGAAGGGGGTCAAAATCATATTCAAAGTTTCCGCTACATAGTCACAAACATCTACTAACATAAGTATGAAGCTAATAAAAGCATTTTAAAAAGAACCTGTTTAGGTATAAATTTCAAAAGTACGTAATGTCATTAGTCTAATGTCGATCGATTGGAATTGGAGAATGTATTATATTGAAGCCTACATATATGATTGTAAATTATAAAGTCTCAGTGGATATACTTACACGTTTCTTGATTTTTTCATTTAGAAAAGGCTTCGCTAATACAAATAGTGTATCAACAAGTGATGACGCGTTTATGATGTGTACTTCTTTTATTTTAATCGGGTACGCCTCCTGAAATAATATATAAGAGATATCATTCAATGTTCTGTGTACTACGAATACTATTAACCTTATCATCATCATCTTCATCGTAGCCCACGTAAGGCCCACTGCTGGGCTCGGGCCTCCTCCACAATGGGAGGGAATTTGACCTACTATACCATGCTGGTCAGACATGTTGGTAGAGAGTTTCATTTCGAGTTTTCCTTCTCTTGCACAGACGTTATGGGATATTATATCCCTTATTGTCTATTACGACATTCATGGGCAAGATAGGGAGTGGTGAATTGTATTCTTACTCCGTCACCACACGGCGAGTAATTCTCATCATCTCAGCTCATATATGTAGTTAGTTTTCATAGGTGGACTCGAGACTCTCCCGCCATAGGAGAGAAATTAACCTACTACGCCACACTAGTCAGATGGGTTTTTTTTTTTTTTTTTTTATGGGTGGGCTATGGTAAGCGCACGCGCGGTCCTGTCCGTCCGGGGCGATGAAAGAACGGCGCGCGGGCCCATAACCCACCCGTACTCACGTCACCTCGTTGTTGGGCCGACCACCAGAGCAGATGTGACTTGTCATCAGTGGTCGGCCCGACGGAATACCCTTTCGGGTAACCTCTCACCTCTCGACGTACTGGTACGTCGGTCGCCGTCGCGCGGTCAGCCTCTCTGCGGGTGACGGACAATTCCCCGGTCCGATCACCCGCGGCCTCGGCTAGGGCGGCATTAGGCGCAGATACTCGCGCCTGCGCCGCCCGAGTCACCGGCGGCGGAACGTGTCGCCGAATAGGAGCTCTATTCGCACACGATCCGCCGCCTCCTTCCGTGAGATTACGGCCTCACAGAAGGCGGCGACCGCGTCCCAGTTCCTGACGCTGACGAGCATCTCCCTGGCGATGGTCGGCAGCGCCAGGTCGGCACCGATAATTGCGACGAGTTCACGGCGATCCCCCTCCCATGCAGCACACTCCTCGAGCGTGTGCTGCACCGTGTCCTCGTCGCAACTGCAGTGGTGGCAGGACGGTGTGCTCGCCCTCCTGACAATCTTGTGCAGGTACTTCCCGAAGTAACCGTGCCCCGTCAGCACCTGCACCAGTCGGAAGGAAAGCACCCCGTGCGTCCGCTCCAACCACTCCATCAGCACCGGCCGGAGGGCCTCGACGGTCCTGACACCGTACCGAGGACTCTCCAGCCGGACTGCCCAACGGGCAATGACTTCTCGGCGGGCGTTGACCCGCCAGGCGGTGATCTCTTTGATGGAGACCATGCCGCCGCGGGCGCACGTCTCCGACACCCGCCAATAAATGTCGGCGAGCATCTCCGCCTCCAGGTCCCACGGGGGGGTTCCGGCCAGGAGCCACGCTGCCTCCGTCGCCACCGTGCGGTAACCCCGTATGGCCCTGATCGCCATGACCCTCTGTGGTCGCCACAGGAGGGCCCTAAGACGGACGGTCAGGGACTCCGCCCACACCGGTGCGCCGTACAGGGCCATCGACCGGATCACCCCCACGTACAGCTGTCGGCACGTAGCACTGGGTCCGCCCACATTCGGCATCAGCCGCGAAAGGACGGACGCCGCGCCGACAAGCCGGGGAACAAGTCGATGGAGATGCTCCCGGAACCAAAAATGCCCGTCGAGCACCAGGCCCAAGTACTTCATGTGGGGATGCTGATGGTGACCGACTTCACGGTGATCGAAGCGCCGGCGGGAGGCCCGGCGGTACGGAGGCCATGGAACAAAAGGGCCTCCGTCTTTTCCAGGGCTACCCTCAACCCCAGCGCTTCGATCCGCCTGACAATCTCCTCGGTGCCGAGAGTTGCCAGGCGTGCCGCCTCCTCTAGCGTCCCACCCCGGGCTGTGACGAGTGTATCGTCGGCGTAGCAAATTACGCCCAGCCCGGGTGGGAGGCTTCCTCTCAACGCCCAGTCGTAGCCGATGTTCCACAGGGTCGGACCCAGAACCGACCCCTGCGGGACACCGCACGTCATGGGCGTTCGCACAACGTCCCCTACTCGGTCAACGTAGAGGACGCTGCGCCCCTCCAAGTAGTCTGCCACCAGCCGCCTGAGGTACACGGGCACCCCGTGATACCTCAGCCCCTCCCTGATGCAGCTGAATTGGCAGACTGTTGAAGGCGTTGGCGATGTCCAGGGACACCGCCAACAGGACTCCTCCGCCGGTGACGGCCTCCGCTACCACGGCCTTCAGGCGCAATAAGGCCGCGATCGTCGAACGCCCTCTCCGAAAACCAAACTGGGCGTCCGACAGATCGGGTCCGACCCCGATGAGGTGCCGCTCGATGCGGGCAGCCAACACCCTCTCCAGCAACTTGCCCGCATCATCGAGCAGCACGATGGGCCTGTAGGCCGAGGCCGACTTGGGAGACCGTCCCGGCTTCGGCAGGAGAACCGGACGTCAAACAAGCGTCGAACAGTTCCCTGAGGCGTGCTCGAGGACCAGGGCCAGCACACGGTTCGGAATACCGTCGGGCCCGGGGGCGGTGGATTTGACTCGCATACGCGCCACCGCCACCCCCATTTCCGGCTCCGTGATGGGCGGAGCACTTTCATCGTCGGCCTCCCGGTCGCTGTCCGGCGAAGCCATGACCGGGGGCGTGTGCTCCGCCCGCCGTGGAAAGAGGTCCTCGACAACTCTGGTGAGGAAGCTGGGCTGGAGAGTCTCGGTGAGGGGGGGGGGGCCCCGCCCACGAAGCTTATTCAGTGCCGCGAGGTAGGGGCGACCCCAGGGGTCACGCTCGAGACTGTCCAGCATCTCCCGCCGACTAACGTCCTTTGCGGTACGGACGGCCAGCCTGAAGGCAGACCGCGTACTGCGGTAAGCCTCGTACAGCTGGCCCTCCCGCTCAGCGTCGCGGTGGCGCGCTCGGCTGTGGGTGTAGGCCCTCCGGGCACGTATGCACGCGGCCCGAAGGTCCGCCAATTCTCGGGACCACCAGGGGACCGCACTCTTCGGGGGCAGACGGCGCACACGGGGCATGGCCGCATCGCAGATCTGCGTTAACGCACAGCGGATGCGGCCAGATGGGTTGGTATAGGCTTTTATTTAAATTTTTGCTTCTATTCCATAGATATTATATGATGAGTGATCAATTGTATTCTTACTCCGTTACCACATGAAAAACGAATACTAAAAACCAGTAAATATTATTCATGGGTATCGTAAGTGCTAAGAGTTTTTACATCGATCTGGGCTAAGTTCAGCGATGTCGCCAGGTCAAAAAATACATTACCAAGTACGATTGACATCAGGCAAGCAGCTATAGGAAAACACGCAGTGCTGTCGACCTAATCACTTTACCAGCACCAGTCAGAAGGCCTCGATGGTCCGAACACCGCACCGTGGCCTCTCTAGCCAGATTGCCTAACGGGCAATAACGTCGCGGCGGGCATCGTCCCGCCAGGTAGCTATCTCGCTAAGCGAGACTGAGTCGCTCCTCGGTTGGGTCTCCAACATCCGCCGGTAAAGAAGTTCGGCGAGCATTTCCACCTCCTAGAACCACGGGGGGTCTCGGCGGTATCTGCGTATGGCCTTGGCTGCCCTGACCCTCTGTGGATAGAACAAGAGAGCTCTCAGACGGACAGTAAGAGACATCACCCACAACGGCGTGCCATACAGTCCCATCGACGGGATTACCCCCACGTACAGTCGTCGGTACGTAGCACTGGCTCCGTCCACATTCGGCAGTTAAGAAAAGGCTGACGTCGCGCTGACAAGCCGCGGAGCAAGTTGACAGAAATGCTTCTGGAATCAACAATTCCCCTCGAGCGCCAGGCCCAAGTATTTCATATAGGTGGAATGTTGATTGTAACCGAATTGACGGTAATCGAAGCGCTAGTGGGAGGACTGATACGAAGCCCATGGAGCAATAGAGCCTCTGTTTTGTCCATGGCCACCCTTAAGCCCAGCGCCTCGATCCGTCTGACAATCTCCTCGGTGTTGACAGTTGCCAGGCGTGCCACTTCCTATAGCGTTCCACCCCGGGTTGTGACGAGAGTATCGTCGACGTAGCATATTATGCCCAGCTTGGGTGAAGACTCCCCCTTTTTATAAAAAAATTGCCAAACCTTTTGAAATTCTGAGTTGACTCCAAGTAATTGAAATAAGAGCAGGATGATTCTGTATTCTATTACAAAGGTCAAGAGTATATTTAGAATACGCTAATACTATAGAAGAAGAATACTGCCAAATAAAACCCTATATCAACGCGTTTGACCAGCGCGGTAAAGTACCTACTTTACTCACCTACTATTGCCCTCAATATCTGTTGTATTGTGGAGGATGCCTGAGCCCAGCCGTGAGACCTATGTCAGCTGAGATGAATGAATGAATGATGACGTATTCCTATCCCGTCGTCATCACAATAATCAATCAAAGTTTCTAAGCAGTAAACGTTGCAAGAAGAGAACAACTTAAACTATATTTTTTTCATCATTTCTCTGCCTTTATAGAATAGCACAGTTGGAAATATATTGATTGAAGAAGAAAAAGAAGAAATCGCCCTGGGAAGATTGTGGAAGCCCAAAAAAATGTGATCGACCTAATGGCGAATGAAACGTCAAGCTATACGGACATTCGCGAGTGACTGGAACAGGGCATAATCCGTTTCCCGCAGAGAGGCTGACTGCGCACCCTCGCGCAGATTGACGTCCCGGGAGGGGTTTTAGGGAGGGAGGCTACACGAAAGCGTATCCCGTCGGGCTGGCCACGGACGACAAAGAACTCGGTACCGTTGGTCGACCCAATGGGGAAGTGGAGGGAATACGGTGGGTTATAGGGCCGCTCTCTGCCCTTTCATCACACCGGACAGAACAGACGCTGTGTGCGCTGACAATAGACCACCCGAAAAAAAAGTTACGTGGCCGTTTGCCGCTCTTCCGTCGCCCCAGACGGATCGAGCAGGGTGTTTTTCACCAAAACCCACCACACGCAAATACCCTCGGAAAGTTGGGCCTATGGCTCTCTTGCTCACCGAATAAATTTCTTCTACTCAGACGTCGATTTTTTGCGACAGCGTGGTACTACCGCGGCGAGACTGACCTGTGGCTGTAGACAAATGACTGTCTACATTGTGTACCTATCACATATTAAGTAATATCCAGACAATAACTTAAGGCTACTTTACGTCTACGAAACGTCGGGTAATCAAAAATCAAATACAAACGCGATAAAATCCGTAAAGTAGTTTTATTTAAAATGTATAATACTCGCGTAAACATCAGAAATCATTAAATAACTTAAGGCATTAAAAATGAAATATAAAAACACACGGATAATAAAATTTAAATATTTTTTGTTATTTATGTTAATAAATCTGCATAAAACATTGTTAATTAAATACAAAAATAATTATATCGTAACAATTAAGCTGATTATCGGCACATAAGATTCTCACAGTGCTCTTTTAAGATATTAATCTTAATTACGGTTATGTTGTAAGGTCGGACGAGTATTTTTTTATATAAAAATAGCTCTATGACTCAAGTTGTCATCATGTTAAAGACTTTATTCTACTTTGAATGGTAACGGCACGTTTTGTGTCCGTGGAAACGTGTATGTATTTTCAAAATCGATTGATAGTTAAGGCGTGACAGCGTAACAAACAAACACACTATTATTTGAATGTGTAATTTTAGGAATTTTCCTTCGTAATATTTTGTTTTTATATAAGAAAATGTAATTAGAAGGCCAAAATGCCCGTCGTTGGCCAATTGATTATAATAACGTGATGAAAACCAAGCTGGTAGATGGCCACAATTTTCCAGAAAAAACCAAGATATTATACCGCTCTTTTTAGAGGCCATGGACTAGGGTATCTAATGTCCAAGAATTTTTAATAATAAGCCTAGGAAAACTCAAAATAAAAGCTCATTTCTCCCCATTTTTCGTCTTCTTTGTAACCCCGATCTGTAGGTCCGACTATTAGGATTGTGCCGTTTCTATAGATGAGGCAATTTAGTTACTACATCACGCTGTTCAGACAAATTGGCATTTTTTTTTATTCATTTTATTAAGGTTTACCAACAATTGATCACATTAAAGCTTAACACTAAACAAAATTCTTAATGCTAGTAACAACATGACAATTACTTAAAGGTAAACACCACATGTGAAAGACAAAATAACAATATATGAAAAATACAGTGAGTTACAAGCAAGCAACAACCAATCATGAGACCAACGAAGCTATGTACTTATGGCTCTAATAAATTATTCACTCGTACTTTTTGTTTTAACACTGAATCAAAATGTAAATCGACTATGTCACTGCAGCTGTTCACTTCCCTACAAAATCTTGCATAAGGAGAACCGCCTAAAACTGTTCTTCGAAACGGTGGACACAGAGGCGTAATAGGATGACGCGGAAGCCGTGAGGGAACGCGAAATTTAAAAAGACTTAGCAACGGAGGACAGTCGATACGATAGTCGATACGGTATACTTCTTAACCACTTCTAGTTGCGAGCAAGAAAAGAGATGAATATATATATATATATATATATATATATATATATATATATATATATATATATATATCACCAAAACCTAACACCAAAGAAATCACCAAAACCTACCACACGCCTAATACCTTCAGAAAGTTGGGCTTCCGGCTGTCTTGTTCACCGAATGAAGCGCACTAAGAAATTGCTACTACTCGGACGTCGATTTTCTGCGAGATTGTGGTATTACCGCGGGCCGACTGGCCCGCAGCTGACAGACAACTGTCAACAGTGTGGTCCTATCATACTGTATTGATTTAATCTTTGAATATTAGTAATCGTCATATTTATTTACTTACTTGAGCACATATTATAAATTTCTTAAGTGATGTAAGTGGTAATTTTCCAATTTGGTTCGCTGTGAGGCTGTAAGCATCTAAAATGTATATCTCGCCCGCAACATCGCCCGTATCCTCCCGTAATTTTACATCTCCAAGCATTAAGCCTATCTTGAAGCAATCATTCAAATGGTATGGCTCGATGCATTTATCAACTGAAATTCAATATTAATAGCATTTTTAAGATATACAAAATAACTTGTAACATAAGGATTGCTGATGCTTAAACGAGTATTACACATTATAAATAAAAGTATTTTTACGAATTTTATTGCGTTTGTATTTAATTTTTAATTACCCAACGATTCGAATAGGTACTTCTCAGTGCGGCATCCGTCAATGACCATCAACGCTTTTTTTTATGGGTGGGCGCATGGTAAGCGCACACGTGGTCCATTCCGTCCGGGGCGACGAAAGGACGGCGTGCGGGCCCATCACCCACCCGTACCCACGTCACCTTCGTCGTTGGGCCGACCAATGGAGCAGGGTGACTTGTTGTCAGTGGTCGGCCCGGCGGAATACCCCTCTCCTCGACTGACGTTTCCCCGCTGTTCGGAAACATTGGTCGTAATCGCGCGGTCGGCCTCTCGGCGGGTGACGGACTAACTCCCCGATCCAGTCATCCGCGATGAGGATGAACGCTGAAAAGGGTTCGAAACGTCGGGCAATCAAAAATCAAATACAAACGCGATAAAATGCGTAAGAATTCGTTTTATTTATAACTTTAAATATCTATTTTTTGTATAGTCTGATCTATATGATATCTCCGTGTGATAGCAGAATGAGTATAGAATTTACCACCCCTCTTTCTTGCCTTTGGTTGTTGTAAAAGACGACTACAGGTACATTTGTAGATAGCATAGGTGTTTTATTCAAGAAAAGAACAACTGGAAAAAAGGCCGTGCTATAATAGTATTTATCATATGTAGATAGCGTAGATGTTCCATAGAGAAGGACAATTCAAAAAGAATCCATTATAATAGGTCAATGTCCTTCTAATTCAATAATCTTGTTAGAAATTGACAAACACGCTGATAAAATAAGGCGTCATTGCATTTTATTTCTATTTATACATCTTTGACAGTAATGTTAGTATAGTAATTGGTTAATACTTTTTATGCGTTACAGCACGATATATTTTATTAAAATTATAATATTTTACCTTTACATATAGTGACTCTTCGTCCATTTGGTGTCAAGCCCGGCATCGTGGGGCCATATCTATAAGAATAATACATGCTTATTATATAGTCTATTGAATTATCTATTATTACTAAAAAACATCTCAGTGAATTACATATTTAATGATTCTCGACAAAAATATATTAATGAATATATTCGCATGTACCAAATTAGTTAATTGAGGTAACAATAAACAAATATTTTTAAAATTTTAAAGTGCACGCCTTATAACGCTCAATTCATTCTTAATAAAAAAAATAAATAAATTGTGTATGCACACATTAAAGTTAAATAAAAGTCTAAAATAAAATTGTTATAAATTATAATCATTCTGTGTAATGAAGAAAGAAGAATACAGTTCACCACCCCATTATCTTGCGGCGTAGGCGCGAATATCTGCGCCTCATGCCGCCCTAGCCGAGGCCGCGGGTGACGTGACCGGGGAATTAGTCCGTCACCCACTGAGAGGTCGACCGCGTGAGGAAAGATCGACGTCCTCCCCGAGGGGGGGGACGTCGGTCAATGGGAGGGTACCCCAAGTAGGGGGTATTCCGTCGGGCTGACCACTGATGACAAGTAACCCTCCTCCGGTGGTCGGCCCAACGACGAAGGCGCGTGCATCGTGGGTGGGTTGCGGGAGTTGCGTGCTTACGCCCCTCTATCGTCCCGGACGGAGTGGTGCGAGGAGCGTGCCAACCGCTGTTTTTTTTGGGGGGGTGGCCCCCCAAAAAAAAAAAAAGATACCTCATTATCTTGCTCGTTTCCGAAAAGTCGACTACGACATATAATATGCATATAACATCTGTGATCCAGAGAAAATTTGAAATAAAACTCTATACCAATCTGTCAAACCAGAGAGGTATACTTAGTAGGTAAATTTTTCTTCTATTGTAGAGGAGGCTCGAACCCAGCAATGGGGCATACATATTTAACTTATATAGCGGGCAATAAATATTTGCCTCACCTAGATGCTGTTTACATATCCCTTTGTGGTCTAAAAAAGTAAATTAGTCGTCGAAAAACTTCAGAACATGACAAAATATCGGTTAGTATGGTAGTAACTATACGAGGACTAATGCTGTTAAAGCTCTCGGCTTTAGATGTAATAGAATGTACAGTTTTCTTAATCCCTTAAGGTGTGATCCGTGAAAATTTAAATGAATTAGTATTCATATAAGGTAAGTCGATAATTTTTACGTCTTTATCGATAATTTTCCGCCGGAGTTATGGTGCATGTGAAAACGGTCCTATGACTTCGTGGTAGCCGAGGGACAGGAATATCGTGCGGTTTTTAGCTGGTAATAGCGCTAATAATAAATCGACGCTGAGCCCGGCATACCGCATCTATCAGAGATGGGCATGAGCAAAGATTGCATTTTCCCACTCGAAAACATAAAGGCATCCATTTGCAAATGTGTGCCT
The DNA here is from genome assembly GCA_032191425.1 of Lymantria dispar. Classification (NCBI taxonomy): domain Eukaryota; kingdom Metazoa; phylum Arthropoda; class Insecta; order Lepidoptera; family Erebidae; genus Lymantria; species Lymantria dispar. The sequence goes on along the minus strand of CM063460.1, from coordinate 6,776,741 downwards.
TTTGTAAAGATGTTATTTGCAATAATCCCTTTGTCATCTTTTATCTATTCTTACTCCATCACCACACGGAAAGAAACAGTATATATCATACAAATATCTACTATTAAAAAAATGCTTACACTTTTTTAGTAAGGTAGCTTAATTCAGGTCTGTTGATATCTCTATTGGAAAAGAATTCAGGACAAATAGATCTCATGGTAAAGTACATGTCCAGCTTTCGTTTAGTCTTCTCTAGCGAGAAGTTGCATCCGCGTAGAAAATTCAGCAAGCAAGAGTCTTCTGCAGATACAAAAAAGAATGTTTATAATATTAGTTAAGCTTTGGAAGAGCCTTTAGAGCGAGAGAGAATCATTTAGAGAGCCTAATTAAAAATATATGTATTATCATGTTACGCACTTTCTTTCCTAAGGGTAACTGATAGGTTTATCCAGGGTAATACCACACTCTTGTAGAAAAACGAAGTTTGAGATTTGTTCTTTGCATGTGGGAGCCGCAAGTCCAAATTCCACGCATCTACTTTCTTATCCTCATACCATTGCCTCTAATCATGCACCTATGGTAGGCAATGATTTGGTCTTACTCCTGGTATGATGATATCCGTGACTAGCAGGTATCATTTATCATTAGTAGCGCTAATAAAGACAATTAAAAATACTGGGACTTAAAATATACAGAATATATCAGGTTATGGGGCAACAGGTCAAATGGAAGATAAGCAATTGTGGTAGGAACCCATGAAAAAAATTTGAAATAAAAATATTTTCGTTATTGCATTATAGACATGTAAAGTTTTCAATTTGGTCATTACTTTTTGGTGTAAGTCTGATTGAAATGTATAAACTCAGTGATACTTAATCTGCAACATATTCGTACTTAATTAAATATGATTTAGAAATTGAATAAATCATTGATTACATTCGCATAAGCAAAATTAACTTCGCTTTAAGCCAACTGATCAGCCGAGGACTGTTGACGCGGCGCCTTTGTACCTACGTTACTATTGAAGCGTTTGCAAAATTCATACCTATTTATACTGTCGATGCTTTACATGCCTACATGTATCCTGTCTGTACATACGTACATAATATTGACATTTAAGGCATAGACTCTTAGATAGGTACACATTTTTGAAATCACTATAACTGTTATATTATATTGTTTTTTTGTGTAATATACATTTTAATTACGATCTATGACCGTTAAACTTAACATACTTGAACAGTTGCCCCATAACCTGATACATCCTCTATATTGACAAACAAGACATACCCCATTCATCGGGAAGGTGGGGCTGTTTCTTCAACCAATCTTTGATAGCAAAAAGGTCTTGATTTCTTCTACAAACATCTTCGTTAATATCTTTTTGAACTTTATACTGTAGTTTACCCTCCGGCTGAATCAACATTACAGAAGCCGACGCCATTTTGAATCTGAAAATTTTCAAAAATATTTGAATTCCAAAAGGTAAGCTGTCATAGCTAATAAAAGGCCTTTATTAAATATGTAAGTAAAAAAATTGTAAAAGTTACATAAAGGGTAAATATAAATATATACGTAAATTCGAAACTAAATTTGAATAAGAATTGGAATAGCTAGAAAAGAGTGCAAAAAATGTATACTTTTGTTTTGTTATATTGTTTGTCTTTAATACACTGAGAGAAGTTCATTAAAGTTCGATCAAAAACTACTCAGATTATTAATTGCTGACAAATAAATGCCTTTAGTATAGACATAATACTATGAAGTTGAGATTTTTGATCACCTGTCTATATAGTAAAAGTCGATCTCGTAATTAATGCGTACATAAACGATTAAGGTAACATTACGCCATAAATATAGGTCCAACCATCTATACCTGTGGCATTTAATTTCCGGTAAAGTGTTGTAATAAAATTTTGTATGAAGCGTTAAAATCTCGTTGCCAGGAGAATACATTTGATAGCGTAAATAATAAACCTTAATGTATAATAATTACGAGTTACGTCTGCTGAGATCCGGAATCACTTAAGCAATGTCAATTAAACTTTAGAAATTTTTTAATAAGTTTAAAAGATTGAAGTTTGTATACCTGATACACTTAAGCCGAAGGAAAGAAAGAACATTTCCAAAACATAAGTTAAGTAATCAAAATTGTTACAAAGACATACGAAAAAGGTCCTACCTCAGCATAAGCTGCATCACAGACATGTTACAGCGTTGATTTTCAGAACCTTCAGAGTAAGTACGTTTCATCACAACGTATATAATTACAATTAAATATAATTTAGTCTATATACAACATACAGACTAAAACATGTACAATTTTTTTAACAAATAGTTATTTCAATTTTATATGGAGGATAACGTTTTCTTGACAGACATACTCAACATTTTTAAAGACTCTGCATCTATGAGCCTGGATACCTAAAATCTAATTTTTGTAGTATCAATGTCGTAAACTTTAGGTAAGGAAAGACTAAACAAAAGATGAATGGACTGCATATAGTACGACATGTATGTAGGGATGAATCGATACTAACGAGTAGTATATGGTATCGATACTTTCCATTCGATACAAATATAAATAGTAATTGTCAAACATATCACCAAATATTTTTATTAACATGCTTACATGAAATGGATTATAAGGTGGCACTTAATCTTCGATTTACTAAAAAAAAGCTCATCACAATCCCGCCACGAACGTATTTGTTAGGTTCTATGAAAAGCACTCGATACTTCTAAAACGATTCGTAGGTATCGATACTTTTCAATTGATACTGATTGAATATCGATACTTAACGGCCGATACGGTATCGATCAAAATTATCGATGCCTGGATGATATCGTTTTATCCCTACATGTATGGACTCTTTCCATAGTGAATAGAGAGACGCATCTGGTTAGGTACTATGGAAGAGGAGGAGATATTGCACCAATCCCAGCTAATTAAGATAAGAGCGGGACAACGATTATGAATCAAACACTGCCAGCTAATTCAACTGATTGTAATTTGTACGAGAAAGTTTAAAATAGTACGAGATCCGGCTGCAGAATCACTACGTTCATTGCGTAGTTAAGCAAACTTACATTTTTACTTACATTTATGATTAGGAGAATACATCGATAACAAGGTGCCAGCAATAAGTGGCCGCAAGTTATTTTAATTAATTTAATGTTAATTAATTTTCGTAAATAAATTTTTTCATTTACATATAAGATACTAACCGACCCGGCGAACTTCGTAACGCCATAATTTTTTTCGTAAATATATTTTCTAAATTATCGAAAATATCTCTCTAGTCTTTAATGGAAGAACCATTACAGCTTTGTCGGGAAAGATTCGATCGTTTTGGTCGCGGCATTGTTAATGATGATTCAAAGAGAATACAAATTACTCATTATTGATTTCTGACAAAATTATAATTATAAAAATTTTCAACCATACTTAACTATAGACAAAATTACGTTTAGCTGTCATTTGCGTTTTGTTATTACATATCAAATCCGTTTTTTATACTATGTTTCATAATGACAGTTATTCTCTTTGACATTTTATGTCACGTCACACGAGAATGCGATCGAACGGGATAAAAACGGATTATTAGGGAAATCTTAAAAACACCATTAAAAAAAAAAGATGGGATAAAAAGTATCCTATGTCCGTCTCCTGGCTCTAAGCTACCTCCCCACCAATTTTCAGCCACAGCGGTACAGCTGTTCTTGAGTTATAAATAGTGTAACTAACATGATTTTCTTTTATATATGTAGATTCTAAAAAAATTAAATTATTCACAGACTAAAACTAAATCCTGTCTATTATGCTAATTTCTTTTTTGTCGCAAGAACAAACTACTGAACCAACATTATAGACTTTTTACGTAGTTTCAATTCAAACACTAGAATAATAAATACTTTATTTTTTTAATTGATTAATTTAGTCCCACGAAATGACTTTTTTATTGTCTATGATAGCAGACCAATAAGGCGTCATGATTACGATCATGACTATCCGTGTGGTAACGGAGTAAGAATACCATTCACCACTCCCTATCTTGCCCGTGGATGTCGAAAAAAACTACTAAGGGATATTATATCATATCTACACTAATAATATAGAGGAGAGATTTGTTTGTTTGTTTGTATTGAATGGGCTCCGAAACTACTGGACCGATTACAAATTTCACAAATGGATAGCAATAATATCAGAGAGCAACATACGCTATTTTTTATCCCGGTAGTCTCACGGGATTGGGAACTACGCGGGTAAGGCGACAGAAACCGAAGCGAAGCGAGGCCGGGTTGCTATCACATATGTATATATGCAAGAGAAGAAAAACTCGAAATAGAACTCTATACCAACCTTCTTGAACAGTAAGGTCAATTTCCCTCCTATAATATTTCCGTCTCAGCACGCAAAGATATTTTATTGCAACGTCAATGAAGACAAGAACTACTAAGAACCTGGCCAATTGACTATAGAGAGGTTGTGTACACCTGCTGTCAGGTTATGGGGTTGTACGCCATCAATAGCTCGCTTTGGGGTGGTTTAGGTGGTATGAATGGATTAGACTTAGTCCTAAAAAAGAGTTGGCTGGTACAAACCAAATCAAATCATTTATTCTGCATAAGCCCCTTATGGACACTTACATATTGTCAAGTTTAAATGTTGTTTGAATACAATACAATAATCTACCACCGGATTGGAACGCGGCCACAAGCTGAGAAGATTCGACAAGAAACTCAGCGAGCTGTCACTTTTTTAATCTTTTAAATATATATAATTTTTTACTTCGTACAACATATAGAATTAGCTCCTATGTGATGCCCTTCGAAATTGTATACATGTAAAAATTTTCAAAAATTAGTACAACCCAAAAAAAATTAAGAAAAGAGAAAATATGGCTGGACCAGATCCCACAAACAGCACCCGATCACGAGTTAACTACTAGACAGCAGCCATCACTCCCCTCAACCACATTAGAGGGTAAAAAGCGACCCACCCCACGTAGCTACCGCAAGCAGAACCATTCGGTGAGCATGACTAAACTATAAATAAAGATATAACAAGAACTACTACTATAATATACTATAAAATATGTTGTTAAATAAATAATGTGCTGCAGGTTTTAATTATTTTAATTTTCTTTTTTTTTTGGTCTATTGTATTTTTATAGCAAACTTTTTAGATAATAAAAAGTTTACGTAATGACTCCTGATGTTTACGCAAGTATTACATATTGTAATTAAAACTACTTTACAGATTTTTGATTGCCCGACGTTTCGAACACTGCAACGTTCATGGTCACGGGCAGACTAAGATGTCATACGTCCCACAAGTCATCACTATTACAGAGATTTATAATTATCTACCCGATACAGAAAATTGATTATTAAATTTTAACCCACATTTTGGTACAAATTTATTGCCAGTATAAAAAGAAAATGATTCTATATATAAAAAATATATATTGTTTATGGTTAGTAATTATTAATAAATAACTATATTATTAGTAAATAAATTTTTAGTAATTATTACAATAGTTTATTAATTTAAAAAACCTAGCAAAACTAGTATACTACCACCGGATAGGAACGCACGTTGTCACACTGAGAAAGATCTTGCAAGAAAACTCTGGAGGGCTACATTGTATGTAGCATGATGCTACACACTCGTCAACTATTTTTATTTTTAATGACAGTGGTTAAATTTACCGTTATTATTATATAGGCTGACCCAAAATTAATGCAGGATTTGAGTTTGCCAACATTTATGCAGTAAAGTGTTGGCAACCCTAAAATAAATCACATAGACAGCTGACAGTTTAGGGTTAGTAAAAATGGAGCGATATACGATAGAACAACGTGTCTTCATTATTAAACAACATTTTCATTACTGCACGAGACATTTTCTGTGGGCCTACTCTCGAAATCAATTTTAATTTCGTATCTGATTCAATTCCAATCTCACCAAACTTGTATTTGGTACTCCTGAACAAAATCGAGAATGAATTCATCGCGTTTGCCGTTGTTATTTTCATCAATAACGTAATCGAACTTAATCACCACAAAGACGCTTTCTTGAAATTGTGCAATATTTACGATTTTAAACTACGTCAAAATCACGTCGGGAGTAGCAGATATTTGACTTAATCGAAGAGAGGCGAATTCATTTAGTTTTAAAATTTACACCGAATTTGATTCCAATCATGCGCTAGTGTCGCTTTCAAGAGTACCAAATATGCTCAAATTCGAGCTGCGATTGGATTTAGAATTGAAATTTTCAAAATTCAAGAGTAGGCACACTGGTCGTGTACTCTCTCGTTTCGGTGATCAGAATTGGCCCCTTAAATCGTGTGATTTAACACCATTAGATTTCTTTTTATGAGGTTATTTAAAATCACAGGTCTATGTGAACAAGCCCACGACCACGTGTGTAGTAAAAGAGGAGATTCAATGCTGCATCAACAAAATTCAGCCACATATATGCAGAATGGTCATAAAAAATTTCAACAAACGAGTGCATATATGCATGCAAATCCGTGAAGGCTATTTGCCCGATATGTTATTCCATAAATAACCCTATCTTATGTACTTTATGATTAACCCCTCGAGCGCTTTTGGGACACCGTTAGACCCAAAAAAAAAATGTGCTCAAAGCGCTTTTGGGACACACGTTTGACCCGATTATACACTTTACAATTAGCAATTACTTTTAGTACTTTTATTTAAATCAACCAATCAAAAGCTATTGATATATATTTTATTTCATATTTTCTTATCATATAGCAACAATAATAGTTTACGTAAAACCATAAAATTCACTGAACTTTTTTCAATATACCAAAGCGCGCGGGGCACTCGAGAGCGCCGCGATGTTTGGCGCGTAAGATAAAAAAAATACAGTCAAAAGACAATAAACTGAGTTTTCTATTTAATTCAAATCTTGCGTTAATTTTGGAAAAATATAGCGTATATTTTGTTCATTGCCTGAATACATTGATAAAATGAAATTTTTTATAAATGAAGCTAGATCGAGTTATTAATCGACTCCGAAATCTCCTGCGCACTAAATTTCATGTAGTATTGTTGAACCCGATTCCAAGACTCTGAATATAAAGAAATATACAAGAATTGGTTGTTTAAACACATTAAATGGTTATTATTGACTGTTTGCTTATGAATATTCTTTTCCAGCAATCCAAAATCGATGATATCCGATAGCCTCAGTCCGAATATAATTACATGAACTCCACATCATTATTACCGCTTTTCATTTTATCATAACTATACCAATAAATAAAATTGGAGTGTCTGTTTGTAATGTCAAAATAATAGGCTTTTTTCATGCTCACATGGTTATTTGCACGACACCTATGCCTAAAATACAGATTAAAAAAAATTTGTCTGTCTGTCTGTCTGTTTGTTCCGGGTAATCTTCAAAACGGCTGGGACCAATTTCAAAAATTCTTTCACCAATGGAAAGCTATAATATCAGGGCGTAAACTAGGCTATATTTTATCCCGGTATTCCCACGGGAACGGGAACTACGCGGGTAAAACGACTAAAACCGAAGCGAAGCGAGGGCGGGTTTCTAGTCTATACCAATAAATAAAATTGGAGTGTCAGTTTGTAATGTCAAAATAATAGGCTTTTTTCATGCTCACACGGTTATTTGCACGACACCTATGCCTAAAATAGCAATTAAAAAATTTTTGTCTGACTCTCTGTCTGTCTGTTTGTTCCGGGTAATCTTCAAAACGGCTGGACCGATTTCAAAAATTCTTTCACCAATGGAAAGCTATAATATTAGGGCGTAAACTAGACTATATTTTATCCCGGTATTCCCACGGGAACGGGAACTACGCGGGTAAAACGACTAAAACCAAAGTGAAGCGAGGGCGGGTTGCTAGTTATAAATAAGAACGAATCTGCGCGGTTGCGCATGAAAATAAAAACAATGTAACCTAATAATTACAACAATCATAATATCAACAATAGCGTTTAAAAATATACTCGTATTTTTTAACGTTAAACTTCGTACAATAAATAATTAATTGTAAGCTTGAAACAAAACCCTCTACCAACCTGCCTGACCAGCATGTTATAGTAAGGTCAATTTCCCTCCTAATGAAGGAGGTTTGACGAGGCTCGCTCACCAGTGGGACGTATATGAACCGAGATGATGATGAATGATTATGAATATTATACAGATATCTTTATCCGTGTTAGAGTAAAAATACAATTCATCAACCCCTTTCTTGCCCGTGGATGTTGTAAAAGACGACTAAGGGATTATAAATTATATACAATTCATTAGTAAGAACTCATCTGGAATTTGCATCAATCATATGGAACCCTATTCATGCGAAGTATAAGAATCAAATTGAGGGAATCCAGAATAAATTTGTACGTAGGCTTAGATATAGGTTTAATAATAGCTCAACTCAACTGTTATCCTTGCAGCAATGGCGTGAGCATAGGGACCAGATATTTTTATATAAAATTGTGCACAGTATCGTTGACTCTCTGTATCTTCTTGGCCAGATAGATTTCAGATGCCCAAGATTTACGGCTCGCTCTAATTCATTATTTTCAGTACCTACATGTAAAACTAATTATTCATGTAACCGATTCTTGGTAAGAGCTTGTAGAACTTATAATGCTAGCTATAGTGAAATTGATATATTCCATAAGAAACTTCCTCAATATATTTCATTAATAAAGATGATAAGATAATAAGTGCTGTGTGGTAGCGGCTTCGAATACTACCAACCCTTGCTTTGCTCGTGGGTGTCGTAAAAGACGACTAAGAGCCCTAGATTGACCCGGACCAACTCCATCTGGGTACCATTTGGGTCAACGATTACATTCCCAAGGAGGGTTGACGTCAGGCAGGCGGCCGGTCATAAAAGTCATTGTCAAAACTTTTTGCAATATGTCAAAACAGATGACATATTGCGTCGACCCCAAGTAATTGGGATAAGAGCAGGATGATGATGATGAATAAAGATGATAAGAACTGATGCTTAATTTGTGACTATAATGTACTATATAATATCAATAATATTTGTCTACTGTTTTTGTTTTTAATTCCTTCTTCTATAATCTAAAATTTAGTTTCTATAGTTTTGCCACAGTTATGATTTTTTTTTTTTATTTGTCTACACATGTCTTACATAAGTGGAAACTGTTTAGCTATTGTTACGTGCATTTGTTTTTACTTTACCTGTATTTTTAAAAGTTGTATGTTTTCCTTAATAAATAAATAAATAAAATGCATAAAACATATATGCAAGAGAGAGAAAATTCGAAATAACCCTGAACTAACCCATCTGACCAGCGTGGTCTAGTAGGTCAATTCCTTTCCCATCATGGAGGAGTATCAAGCCTCACAGTGGGATATATGTGAACTGTGATGATAATAATGATCCAGGTCTATACTAATATTATAAAGAGGAAAAATTGTTTGTTTGTATTGAATAGGCTCCAAAACTACTATACCGATTTCAAAAATTCTTTCACCATTGGAAAGCTATAATATTAGGGAGTAACATAGGATACATTTTATCCTAGTATTCCCACAGCAACGGGAACTACGCGAATAAAGCGACTGAAAACGAAGCGAAGAGAGAGCAGGTTGCTAGTCTTTTATAAAATTTGTAGAGGTCTGTGGGAAATAAGCGATATTCACATCTGATGTATTATTTTAATAAAAAATGATTCATCATCATCATTATAATCGTAGCCCACATACATCCCACTGTTGGGCTCACGCCTCCTCGACAATGGAAGGGAAATTGATCTACTATAGCATGCTGGTCAGAGATGTTGGAATAGGTGTCCACTTCGAGATTTCTTTCTCTTACATAAATGTTATATATACACTCATTTGCAAAAAAAACGGGCACCCAAGCAATGAACCATTTCAAATGTTAATATTTCTTTGTTTGATAATTATAGGTAGTTTTATCCACACAATTTGCTAAATTAATAAGAAAATAATCGTTTTCATCAGTATTTCATAAAATTTAGATACAATTTATGGGAAATAATGCTAAACCTCGCTAGTAGTGTATATTCGCTAGTAGTGCATATGCTCATGAAGTAAAAATAAAAAAGTTTTTTTGTTTGTTTTTCTTTAATAAAGTAAAAGCAGATAAATGTTTAGTATCGAGTGTGACCCCCTCTAGCTAAAATCACAGCTTGAATTCGTCTGGGCATGCTAGCGAGTATATCCCGGATACTTGCTTGCGGAATACGTTCCCACTCCGCAGTAATCACATTCTTCAGCTCTCTGATGGTCTGCGGAGCCGGGTGTACTGATCTCACACGCCGTTTCAGAACGTCCCAGACATGCTCTATGGGATTGAGGTCGGGACTTCGAGCTGGCCAATCCAAACGACGAATGCCGACCTCTTGCACATACGCATTAACATCGCGGGATCGGTGGGCGCGAGCATTGTCGTCCATAAAAATCGAGTCTTCACCTAGAGCGGCCAATGCGGGTTGTGCATGAGAAATTAGAACTTCCGTTATGTATCGATGCCCAGTCAGTGAGCCGTTTTCAATGAAGACTAACTCTGTACGATCCATTGAATTTATTCCTGCCCAAAACATAACAGAGCCCCCACCATAAGGTGTGATTTCTTCGAAACATGCCTCTGCAAAGCGTTCTCCTTGTCTTCTTAGCACTCGCCGACGTCGATCTTCACCGAACAGAGATATCCTGGCTTCATCAGAGAACAAAACCCTATTCCAATCGTCTTGAGTCCATGATTCACAATTTCTAGCGAACCTAAGCCTGTGAACTCTGTGCTCACGGAGTAATTTGGGGCCGCGGGCCGGGCGGTGACTGCGTATATTGGCAGCGAGAAGCCTCCTCCTAACCGTCCATAGACTAATATGCACATTTCTTACTTCTTGGAGGTTGTTCTTAAGATCCACATACGAAGATTTGCGATTTCTCAATGCGCGACTCACAAGAAAACGATCATCCCGTGGTTGGGTACATGGTTTTCTTCCAGAACCAGGCCTTCTCTCGACGGAACCAGTCTCCTGATATCGCTGCCAGGTCCTTTGGACTGTCGAGCGACTAACATTTAGCCTCCTAGCCACGAAACATTGGCTGCAACCCTCTTCAAGCAGCGCGATAATTTTGGTAGCTTTTACCACTTTATCTACCATTTTTGATACAGCCAAACAGCATTAAATAAAGCTTTGACAGTCAAGGATATGAAATTAATCGATAAAAATTGAATAAAAGTTATGAAAGTCGATGTTAACTTCTGGAACTTCGCGCCAAAAATGTAGGATAAAAAGGGGTTTTCTGTAAAAATGAACATCAAATGAAAAATTGAATTTAGAACGTACTTTTTTAAATACCACAGCATTTTTAAAACCGGCCAGTAACGTGTACAAACGATTGAAACCTTTTTGGTATTGTATCTTTTTAAATATGAATGAAAATCAAAACCGCCCGTTTTTTTTGCAAATGAGTTTATATATATATATAGTCGTCTTTTACGACATCTACGGGCAAGATAGGAAGTGGTGAATTGTATTCTTACTCCGTCACCACACAGCTGATTATGTTTTGAATTTTCCTTGTCTTGATGCGATATTATATTTGTGGGTTATGATCGGGCCATCCAGATACAACAGACTAGGGAGATTAAAGGGCCTTGTGAGACCACATAACCTCCATTTTCTTGTCCGATTATTGAAGGGTCATCTGAACCAATTACTTAACCTTTATGTACTAGCGCGTCGTCCAGCGCGAACCTATTCAGTATCCTCCTTAGCAATTCTTGGGTAATAAAGCGTCGGAACGTTGCCTTTGTGCGAATAGTGGTTTAATCCCCGATCCAGCCGCCCAACAATGTTACATCCGTAATATATCTTTATCTGTATAAAAATCTTCTGTTCGTATGTTTGTAATAAAACTCCTAAACGGTTGGACCGATTTTGAAGATTTTTGTGGCTGTATTGATGACTATGAGAATGGTTAAATTAATAATTGGCACCCGTAGGTGGCGCTGCGAACGATTTTGAATTTACAATTCGATGCTATGTAGAATTTATAATAATATATTTATATGGACTTTTTTTTTTTGACGCACTCCTCGCACCACTCTGTCCGGGGCGACAGAGGGGCGTAAGCACGCACACCCGTAACCCACCCGTGACACGACGCCTTCATCGTTGGACCGACCACCGGAGCAGGGTGACTTAACGTCAGTGGTCAATTTATATGGCCACAAGTATCTCCCCGTGTAAGTGAAAGTTTGAAAGTTGCATCAATAATGGCAAACTTAATAAAAAAGTGAATGTCCGACGTAGTATGGACACGTCATGAAACAGGATGAAAATAATATTGTGAGGTAAGATTAAAGCCATCACTTTATTCACAAACTTTAGATCTCTAATTTTTTAAATCCGTATAAATAACATACACAAAAGTACAATTAAAATACACTGGCAGTTAAAGTAAAAAAAGTATTTTTACAATAAAATGAAACTATTATGAAAATTGAGGCGTATGAAAAAATTCAGTAAAATTATATCGTATTTTTTTATCGTAACTAAAGCGAATTATGTTTAAAAATAAATTCAATATTACTAATTTTTAAACTAGCAAATTTAAATAGATTTATTTAACGAATTTAAATAGAATTTGAGCATTTAAATCAGTCATTATATTGACATACTGGCAACCCGCCCTCGCTTCGCTTCGGTTTCAGTCTTTCCTGCGTAGTGCCCGTTGCCGTGGGAATACCGGGATAAAATATAGCCTAGTTTACTCCCTGATATTATAACTTTCCATGGGTGAAAGAATTTTTGAAATCGGTCCAGCCGTTTTGAAGATTACCCGGAACAAACAGACAGACAGACAGACAGACAGACCGACAGACAGCCAAAAAAATATAAAGTGTATTTTAGGCATATGTATAGTGCAAATAACCGTGTGAGCATGAAAAAAGCCTACTATTTTGACATTACAAATAGACACTCCAATTTTATTTATTTTTAGATAATAAAATCGTCTAAATATCATTATCATTATCGTTAAATTAAAATCATAAATAAAAAAATAACTCACGTTTAAAATTTTTTCATTTAAACTATAAGCTTGTATGCAGAAGTCGTGCGCGTGCAGCCTCTCTCAGCATAAGTTTAAATCATAGCATCTACTCACTCGGTAATTTAAATGAAAATCGCGACCAACTGGTCAGAAACTAGTAAGACAACGCTCATAAAAATACTGGTTAATTTTTATTCTGCTTTATTCCCATTAAATGAGGTATCATTTATTGTTAATTTATGTAGCTTTGTTACTTTAATGATTTATTTTAACTAGTGGTCACTGAGTGGTTGAAATTCGGCCATAAATCTTTTAAATTATTTTTCTGCTATACAATTTTCTTTTAATTATATAAAGGTCATGTAAAATATTTAAAACATCGAGGCTCTGAAAGCGGTATATTATGCATATGTGCGCAGCGTCTTAGAATATGCGTGTCCAATTTGGTCACCTCAATATATCGCACACAAGAATCAGCTAGAACTGGTTCAAAGAAAATTCATTAACCACCTTAACTATCGCCTACGTAAACCTTCAATGTCTTATGAAAATAGCTGTAGGACATATGATCTGTTAATCCTTGATGAAGGGCGTAAAATATTGGATATGTGCTTGCTTTACGACATACTCAATGGGCGCATCGACTGCCCTGAGTTGGTCGCACAGGTTACTTTTAACACTCCCCTGCGGCGCATTCGTCACACCCCAATATTACAAGTGCCTCGGCACTCGACTAATTATGCCAAAAATTGCGTACTGACCCGTATTGCTCGAACATACAATACCGACTTTTCTCAAGTTGATATATTTAACTGTACTAAACCTACATTTAAAGCTCAGTTAATAAAAATCATAAAGAAAGGCAAATGACAAGCAGCTATGCTCTTACTATTTGGATCAATAAATTATATTGTGGTGTTGGTTAATAGTTTCTTTTTTTGTAATCAAAATAAATGTAATATTTAATTCGTAGTCCGTATTTGTCCGTATCCGTGCCAGCTGTATTTCATTAATAACTAATTCATTCATTCATTCATTTCAGTCCATACACGTCCCACTGTTGGGCTCGGGTTTTCTCCACTATGGGAGGGAAATTGACCTACTATACCACGCTGGTCAGACGTGTTGGTGGGTTTTGTTTCGAGGTTTCCTTCTCTTGCATAGTTATTATATGCATATTATATGCCTTAGTCGTCTTTTACGACACCCACGGGCAAGAGAGGGGGTAGTCGATTGTATTCTTACTCCAATACCACACGGAGATAATAATAACTAATATATAAGTACAAATATCTATTAGAAATTGTCATCATAATTATAATTGTTTGATATTCAGTTCGAGCAGAGATTTTAACCGTAAACAAAATTGTATAAGCGTGTGTGTATTGGTTAGACGGTAGTGTGCGTAACGCATTTTTTAATGTTTTCAATGTATTTTTAATCCGCGTGAGGTCGAGGTTCCGGCCGTAATGTTTTGTTGCGTTGAAGGAGGCAACGAATGCCAAGAAATTGGTACCAGTGGTTAGCCCTATAGCGATAGGGATGGACGGATGGGTGGCCCCATAATCTACATGCCTGGTTCGATAGATTGAGCTGGTTGTAACCTACCACGATAATAAGTAATGGTGGTCAAGTATGTTAAAATATATATTTTTCTATAAACAGTTCGCATTCCTGAGGTAAAAGATAAAATCTTGAGCTGCAATACACTGTACAAACATACAAAAAAAAATACAAAGTACCTATTGCTTTATCAACAATTATTGGAGTGCTTTTTTTTTTTTTTTTTTTTTTGTTGGTGGGCTGCGGTCGGCGCGTCTGCGCACCACTCCGTCCGGGGTGACAGAGGGGCTTAATTATTGGAGTACTAAAAGAATACTATTATATATAAACGAACCCAAGCATGGAATAGAATTTTATCACGGCATCTAAGTAGATATGGGAATATGAAACACTCTCGGCCAGACATTAAGTTTTTCATGCCGCCCTAGCCAAGGCCGCGGGTGACGTGACCGGGGATTAGTCCGTCACCCGCCGAGAGGCCGACCGCGTGAGGAAAGACCGACGTCCTCCCCGAGGGGGGGGACGTCGGTCGATAGGAGGGTACCCCAAGTAGGGGGTATTCCGTCGGGCCGACCACTGATGACAAGTTAACCCTGCTCCGATGGTCGGCCCAACGACGAAGGCGACGTGGTTTTCGGGTGGGTTGCGGGAGTTGCGTGCTTAAGCCCCTCTGTCGCCCCGGACGGAGTGGTGCGGAGGCGCGCCGACCGCAGCCCACCCACAAAAAAAAAAGACATTAAGTTTTTTGGAATTCCTTTTTATTTACAAAATAAAGTATTTTAAAAAGCACTTTATCTTCGGTTATGGTAACGGTTACGTATTGACACAGAAATACCCTACTTATCGGTTACATTGTAACACGTTGAAGGGTTCACATAAGTTATATTTTTAGTTTTCCTTCAGTTGCATTGATATTAATTTTATCTGTCTTGTATCAATAGAGAGATTAAATTACTAAAAAATTCATGTTACAAATATAATATAACTAGCAACCCGTCCGAGCTTCGCTTCGGTTTCAGTCGCCTTACCCGCGGCGTAGTTGCCGTTCCCGTGTGAATACCGGGATAAAAATATAGCCTATGTTACTCGCTGATATTATAGCATACCCTCGGTGAAAGAATTTTTGAAATCGACGTTTTTTTTTATTGCAAGCGGTGGCAAACGAGCAAACAGTACACCTGATGGTAAGTGTTGCTGCCGCTCATGGACCTTTACAAGGCCGCTGCCTACCGCGAAGAAACTGAAGGGAGTGTGAATGCGTGCATTGAGGCTCGGTGATACCAAAGGTACCACCCATACGCATACACCCTCAGAGAGTTGGGCTTCCGGCTCTCTCACTCACCGAACTAAGCGCAGTAACAAATTGTTACTACTCAGACGTCGATTTTTTGCGAGAGCGGACGGACTGGCCCGCGGCTGTAGACAGATAACTATCGACAGTGTGATCCTACCACTCGTTTTGAAGATTACCCGGCACAAACAGACAGACAAAAAAAAAGGAAGGCGTCGCTCAGGACGCCTGGCAGATGTGAAACATCGAAATTATTTGTACAAGCATAAAAGAACAGTTTACGACAGGAACTAATATGGCATAAAGTATTAATAAAATATTACGATTTCTTTTTCAGAAAATGATGATTTTCATTCAATAAACATTTATTTTCATTAGTAGGTTTAAATTAATAATTTATTTTGAGCTCACTAGATGGCGTTGTACAAAATTCTAAAACAGGTTATGGTTTCGTTACACAATTGTACATATATACGCCACGCGTGGCGTTAACACCACGACAACGACCAGGTTCACCCTCGCCTATAGATGTTTCACATCAAAAATATAACGTGATTTTTAGGCATACGTATAGTGCAAATAACGGTGTGAGCATGAAAAAAGCCTATTATTTTGAGATTACAAACAGACCCTCCAATTTTATTTATTGGTATAGATATATAAATAAGAGATGTTATATTAAATTTAAACAATTTATGATACCCCTTTTCCTTTATATACTCATTATCAGATATATTGTCATATTTACTATTTACCTTAAATTGCTCCAACAATCCGTGTGATAACGGAGTAAGAATACAATTCACCACCCCCTCTCTTACCCGTGGATATCGTAAAAAACAACTAAGGGATATGGATATACAGATGACATCGTTGTAAGAGAACGAAAACTGGACATAAAACATAGTGTCGGCATAGGCCACGCTGGTGACGCGTGGTAAAGTAGGTCAATTTCCTTCCCATTGTGGGAGAGGCTCTAACAGTGGAATTTAAGTGAGCTGAAATGATGATGAATGATGATTTCAATAATTACACCCGGATCATTTTGCGGTGGTCACTAAAAAATCCATCAAAAATATGAGTGTGATGACATCAACTAAGAGATTTTTGATGTGAAACATCTATAGGCGAGGGTGAAACTTATCGTTGGCGTGGCGCTAACGCCACGCTTTGATATGAACATTGTGTAACGAAACCATAACTTGTTTTAGAATTTTGTATAACACCAACGTTTTGATGTGACACATACCGCCAAGCGTCTTGGGCGACTGCTTTTTTTTAGTATATACTTAATACTTAAGATATATAGTTGGATTAAAACAACTAAACCCGACAACTATATTAAAGTAATGGATCTTGAATAATAATTGCTGCGTAAGAGAAATATTTAAACATATTAATGTTAGTAGACCGCTGACCACTACTAAACGAAAGGAATATTTGTGCCAAATTTCAAGTCTGTACGCCTTATGGTTCCAGAGATATGGTGATGAGTCAATATCATCATCATCATCATCCTGCTCTTATCCCAATTACTTGGGGTCGACGCAATATGTCATCTGTTTTGACATATTGCGAAAAGTTTCGGCAATGACTTTTATGACCGGCCGCCTGCCTGACGTCAACCCTCCTTGGGAATGTAATCGTTGACCCAAATGGTACCAGATGGAGTTGGTGCGGGTCAATCTAGGGCTCTTAGTCGTCTTTTACGACACCCACGAGCAAAGCAAGGGTTGGTAGTATTCGAAGCCGCCACCACACAGCTATTGCGGTGATGAGTCAATATATCGTTCGCAAAACCCGCCTCTCCTATATATATATATATATATATAGATAAACGAAATTTCCCGTTGATGATGGAGTAAGAATACAATTCACCTACCCCTCTTGCCCATTACGCATTAATATTCGGGGATTAGTCCGTCACCCGCCGAGAGGCCGACCGCGTGAGGAAAGACCGATGTCCTCCCCGAGGGGGCGACGTCGGTCGATGGAAGGGTACCCCAATAGGGGGTATTCCGTCGGGCCGACCACTGACGACAAGTTAACGCTGCTCCAGTGGTCGGCCCAACGACGAAGGCGACGTGGTTTTCGGGTGGGTCGCGGGAGTTGTGTGCTTAAGCCCCTCTGTCGCCCCGGACGGAGTGGTGCGGAGGCGCGCCGACCGCGGCCTACCCACAAAAAAAAAAAAAAACGCATTAATAATAAAATATTATGAATTTCAACGAAGTATTTCACTGATCATAATAAACTGGTGTGACGCCTGAACACGATCTAAGCAGGTAATTATCGATAATTTTAAATGTCACGTGTTTTAAATGCCATATATTATATTATATTGAAAATTTAATTTAAATTTTTTTTAAGAAATTTAATTTTATAATTCATCATCATCATCATTTCAGCCTATCGCCGTCCACTGCTGGACGTAGGCCTCCCTCATGTTGCGCCACAATGAGCGGTCCTGTGCCGCCTGCATCCAACGACGCCCAGCTACTTTCACTAGGTCATCGGTCCACCTAGTGGGGGGGCGTCCTACACTGCGTCGTCCGATACGTGGTCGCCACTCGAGAACCTTTCTTCTCCAGCGGTTGTCGGTTCGTCGAGCGATGTGGCCTGCCCATTGCCACTTCAGCGTGCTAATTCTTCGTGCTATGTCGGTTACACCCGTTCTTCTGCGGATTTCCGTATTCCGCATTCTATCTCGCAGAGAAATCCCGAGCATAGCCCGCTCCATAGCACGCTGAGTGACTTTGAGCCTTGATATGAGGCCTACATTTAAGGACCACGTTTCCGTGCCGTAAGTCATCACTGGTAACACACACTGGTCAAAGACCTGTGTTTTCAGACACTGAGGTATGTTGGACGAGAAGATCCTCTTAAGTTTCCCGAACGCTGCCCAACCGAGTTGGATTCGTCGGCTGATCTCTTTCTCGAAATTGGATCTACCTAACTGGACTGTTTGTCCTAGGTAAACATAGTGATCGACAACTTTAAGAATCGCATTGCCAACTAGGACCGGTACAGGAATGACATGGGCATTTCGTCTTGTCCATGTTCATTCGTAAACCCTCTAGTTGGGATACCCTGCTGAGATCATTGAGCATTGTGCCAAGGTCCTCCATGGATTCTGCCATAACGACTATATCGTCCGCAAATCGAAGGTGAGTGATGTATTCGCCGTTAATGTTGATGCCGAGTCCAGTCCAGTCTAAGAGCTTGAAGACATCTTCCAGTGCAGTGGTGAACAGTTTCGGAGAGATGACATCTCCCTGTCTCACGCCTTTCTGCAACTGGATCGGTTTCGTACTCTTATCCCGGATACGGACTGACATTGTGGCGTTCCTATACAAACACTTCAGCACTTCGATATAGCGATAGTCGATTTGGCACCGCTGAAGGGACTGCAGCACCGCCCAAGTTTCGACTGAATCAAAGGCTTTCTCATAGTCCACAAACGCTAAACACAGGGGCCGATTATACTCCTCGGTCTTTTGTATAATCTGCCGAAGCGTGAGGATATGGTCTATGGTGCTATAGCCTTTTCGGAAGCCGGCTTGTTCGGGCGGCTGGAAGTCATCGAGCTTGCGCGATAGTCGATTGGTAATGACCCTCGAAAACAACTTATAAACGTGGCTCAGGAGTGAGATGGGTCTGTAGTTCTTCAAGAGAGCTTTGTCACCCTTCTTGAAGAACAGCACCACCACATTTCTGGTCCACGACTCTGGAACGTCGCCCCCGAGGATAACGGAACTAAATAGCTTCTGAAGGGCTATTAAGACCGGCTTGCCGCCCGCCTTCAGAAGCTCTGCCGTAATTCCGTCATCTCCCGGTGCCTTACCGTTACGTAGTTGTTTGAGAGCCATTCTGATCTCGTACAAGCTAATGTCCGGGATTTCTTCGGTATAGTGCCGAGTTAGCTTGGATCTGGGATCTTGGACCAAGCCGACAACAGGATTTCGGGATGATTTGTATAACTGTCCATAGAACCTTTCGACCTCTCCCAAGATCTCACTTTGCGATGAAATGACAGTGCCATCGTCGGTCTTCAGCTTAGTCATTTGGCTTTGCCCAATAGACAGATCTTGTGCGAACACTTTTGAGCCACGATTCCGCTCTATCGCTTCTTTAATACGGAGCGTATTAAATCGGCGAATATCGCGACGCACAGACCTGGAGATCTGCTTATTTAGCTGCCTATGTTTGGACCAATCGGCTGAAGACTGTACCGTCAGTCTGGTCAGAAAGTTTTTTAGGTCTATTAACGCGGTGAGCCTTGAAAAATTTCGACCCAACCGCGTAGACAGTTTCCACGAACCTGTTGTTCATATCGTTCGGAGATTCGCATTCGTCCAGACATTGGAAGCGATTGTGTAGTTCGAGTTGAAAGCCTTCGAGGTTCTGGTATTGGACAGATGTAGGTCGGAGTGTAGACTTCATCAAGCGTGACCGTTCGACTTTTGTGTGGATATTCAATATGGCTCGTACCATCCGGTGATCGCTCCCAGTTTTAATCCTGCAGATCACTGAGACATCATTGAATATTTGTCGTTTGTCTGACAAGATGAAGTCTATCTCGTTTTTTGTTGAACCATCGGGTCTAATCCAGGTCCATTTCCTTTGTGAATTTTATAATTACTACCTATTAATAGGTTGAGACCATGAACATTTTTAATACGTGTCATCATTGATTTATTAGCCATTAATCTTAGAATAATAACGTATAGAAGGATAGTGTCAGTACTTCGAACTTTAAAAATTTGAATCTAAAAATACTAATGGCGGGCAGACGATCACACATGTACACACGGAAACATCATCATCTTGCTCTTATCCCAATTACTTGGGGTCGACGCAATATGTCATCTGTTTTGACATATTGCAAAAAGTTTCGGCAATGACTTTTATGACCGGCCGCCTGCCTGACGTCAACCCTCCTTGGGAATGTAATCGTTGACCTAAATGGTACCAGATGGAGTTGGTCGAGGTCAATCTAGCGCTCTTAGTCGTCTTTTACGACACCCACGAGCAAAGCAAGGGTTGGTAGTATTCGAAGCCGCTACCACACAGCACACGGAAACCACTATACAAATTATGAAATCAAATTTTGTTTTTATTAACATAAATCGTCGAAATAGTTTTAAAAGTAATGTTAAAAACCTTTTTATGTTTTTCAAATGTGTTGTGGCACCATTTGAATGCACAAGCCGTCATAATTACCTATTTATTTTTTAAGAGTTGCGTACGTTCGTGCAGTGCAATGACTTGTACATTACGGGACTGTTCCGGCATAGGCTCCATTAGGCTCCAATTGAAATGCCTCACTTTTTGTGCGTGGACTTACCTTCTATATGTTATTATTCTAAGCCATTAATTAATATTTCTCAAACATGCTTGGAATTTTTAGGATTATTTTAACAACCTTCTTCGAGATAAATCGAAATTGCTGTACTACATAATATAAGAAAATCCTATCTATCGTGTTTTAGTGGTTAAATAAATATATAAATTCATACATATCGTATATTTTAAAAATGGAAGGATTTGTTACTCTAACACATGACAAACAAGGAGGCAACTTATCAGAGTTTTATTTAAATTTCGAACTGGCTTGAAAAAGAAACCTATTTGATAATGAAGAAAAAAACGAACGAACCCTTTGGCGCGTGAAAAATATTGTTCGTTGTTCGTCATTGATTTTGAAAAATAATTGTATTTGACTTAAAATGAGTTCAAGTGAAGACAGTGAGTGTAATGAACTTATTGCGTCACTTGAAATTCAAGAGGCGGCAAGATCTAAACTAGAAAAGTAAATGTAATTCGTATCTATTTTCAAATAAAAAGTTCAACTTAGTACTATTTAGTTGAGAAAAGTACTATAAAAGCCTTGGCCACAACTAGGAATTGAGAGACTTACGTAGGTGGCACACCCACGTAAGTTTCGCTTCGCCTCGGTCCATATTTACATGTTCGTCCCTCAATGCATCTTATGCTGGCCGCTGCAGTAATGTACTATTTTTTATGTTGTTAAGATGGAATCGTATACAATTCTACGTTACTGTTATCAAGCTGAAGAGTTTGTTTAAATGCGTTAATACTACAAATTACATGCCAAAAAATATATTGTGTCAGAGAAGCTGTTTAACGAGAAAGGCTGAATTCCCTCATTTATTAAGATAAATAATTTAGAATATATAAGCGACCATATGAGTGTATGTATATAACGGTAAAATATACACCTGCTTTTGGCGTCACCGTAGACGGGTAAAACTAACTTTTTTTTTATTGCCTATGGTGGCAAATGAGCAAGCAGCACCTTACTTTATAGTAAGTGATACAGCCACACATGGACTTTTGAATCCTACTACAGAGGTAAATTGGTAAAATGGTGACGGTGGTAACAAGTCATCAGTTCCTCAGAGCATTCCCCATGAAAAAGTCGGTAAAATACACAGAGTGACCCAAAGTCTCACCGTCACTCCAGTGACTCCAATCTGTCCGTAAGATTGGGATCCTCGACGGCGACGATTCGAACAGCACGCCTTTGCAGGAAGTCAAGTGGGTCTAGCTGATATTTGGGCGCGCCTACCAAGAGATTGGTACTCCACATGAAGACGAACTTGTGCTTTGTATAGCACAAGACACTGTCTCGCTGTGAAGTACCGCCTGGCTCTGTTCAGGACGCCCAACTTTTTTGCTTGCCAATTTGGTTTTGTCCTCCAAATGACTCCCAAACTGCACTTTGCTCGATACTTTGACGCCGAGGATTCCAATGCTGTCGCTAATTTGGAGATTAGTCCTTGGAATTGAGGTGCTATTACAAACGGGTCCTTCTTTGCACTGAGCGCGCAAACCTGTGTTTTTGCGGGATTCAACTGGTCTAAGTTCTCGTCACCCCTTTTCGAGGCGAGCCCCAGAGAGCGCTAGACTTCGATGCGTTTGCGCTTGACACAAACTGAACCCTTCTGTTCTGTGTACTTCGAGATATATTTCGTTGTTCAGTTTAAAACTCGTCATTCGTACTGTCATCTGCGTAGCAACAGATATTCGCTATAGAGAGTATGTTGTTGATATGCAGATAAACAATGTCAGGGAGAGCAGCAATCCTTGTGGTACGCCGGTATCAATGGTCATGGTATTAAAGCAGGAGCCATCTACGACGACTTTTATAATCCAATCATCAAGAAAGCTGACAGTTAAAAGTTATAGAGTCCCCCTCATTCCGTACGACAGTAGCTTTGATAGAAGTGTCCTGTGCCAGACCTTATTGAACGCCTTTGCGATATCTAGTCTGAACGTTAGCGCCTCACTCTTGCCCTTCAAGGCCTCCGCCCAATGGTGTGTGAGGTTCACAAGAAGACCCCCAGCCGATCGGCCATGAAAAGCAGTATTGACGATCACTGATCAGCTAGTGACCTTCAAGGTATTTGATTGATATTTTTATTTTAGGAGCAGAAGCTGGCGATTTATAACTCTCTCTATTATCTTGGAGAGCAAGGATGTTATCGTAATTGGCTTGTATTTCGGTGGATCAGACCGATCTATCCTTTTAGACATCGGGTGGACATGGGCTGCCTTCCACGAAGTAGGAAACCTATTAGTTTCGTTGGAAAGTCGATATAGGCACGTGAGGATGGCAGTCAACGCAGGGGCGCAGGTCTTTAGGACCACTACAGGGATTCCATCCGACCCAGTCGAGTTATGGACGTCTAACAGCCGCAGCACGCGCCTGACCACTCGCTGCGTAATGCGGATTTCAGGAAGCAAGCTTTCACACAGGTGGTGTGCTTTCAGATGGCGTGGCAGCTCCGGCGTCCAAAGTCAAGTTACAGGCAAAGAATTAACCTAGAAGATCGGCCTTCTCTTTTGCGCTGTGGGCCAGATTGCCATCGTGTTTCGGTATAAGTGGAAATTGGACTGGCAGAAGTTGCCTTGGGCAGCCTTCGTGAGCGATCAAATGCATGACTACTGGCAGGATAGCTCTCAAATCACTCGCCAATTATGGCAAAATGTTCCGCTTTGGCTCTGGCAATAGCTTTCTTACTAGATCGAGAAGCGTAATTAAATTTCTGCTTCACGTCTTTGGCGTTCGGGTCCTGACATTTTTGGGCCCTATGTCTGGCCTGACATATATATTGCTTCTGGTGTGCAGCCTTCCTGCAGATTCTGTTAAACCAGGGTCAGCTGCGGCCACCGATGGGTATTTTGTTGTTGGGGATGAATAATGCCATCCCCGTAATCACCGTTTCGCAACGCTTAGATGCTAGGCTTCCCAGAGATGAATCAAAATCATTTCCATGGGTAGGATTCGTAAAACTCACAAAGTCGTTCCTAGTTTGCTGACTTATATTGCCAGAATCTGCGAGTCCCAGTTGCTATAGAGCGACTAGATTTCACAACAGGGGCACTGCTATGAACGGAGACCATATTGAAGAGATGTCGACCCTGATAGTCAGTGGTTTGGGTCCCCAACCACTCCTTATGATAAGCTTTGAAATTTCCAAGAACCACTGTCGCCGCTGATGGGCTCTGCTTCAATATCTCGTCAATCTCCCACTGGACGCTCTTAAATAACTGAAATGACCCCGGATCATTCGTTATATTATTTTAAATCTCGTACCCATCACTAACTGCAATTTCGACCGACATTATTACGGTTCAGTAGTTTTATAGCGAATCTGATTACACACTAATCATATAGCACATTAATTAATAGAATGGAACCATCACGCGACTTAAACGGATAACTGTCATTAATAATACCGTACGATTGGGTTATTTCCTTAGTATTGGTAGCAATATAGCAGTAGTAGTTAAACAGAAAGTCCAAAGGAGAAGCTGCTAATAGCTAATATTCAGGCAAGCTGATCCAAAAATGAACGTTGATGGGCTGATGGGAGGAATGTTTAATATTATATTTATTAATGAATATTTTTAGTTATACTTACTATTACAATAACTATATGAATATCAATAATATTATCTCGTCTCATCTCTGCTTATAGATGTCCCACTGTTGGGCTCAGGCCTCTTCCATAATAGGAGGGGAATTGACCTACAGAATATGGTGAACATAGCGTCAAAAAGCCTAAATCACTAAAAAGTTTGGGCTCCCGTCTCTCTTGCTCCCCGAACGACTACAGTGACAAATTTCTACTACTCAGATGTCGATTTTCTGCGAGAGTATGATACTATCCCAGATGGACCTACCGGCGGCTGTGGACAAACGACTGTCGACAGTCCTACCACATAACTTGGCTTTCATTTTTTTTTCTTGTATTAGATAACCTATTTACCAAAGACGGTTTATAAAACGAGGATACAATAAAACGTTATGATGACATAAGGCCAATCCTTTTCCGATATACAAGAAAAATTAGCAATTACTAGCGCCACCCCACTTGCAAAGCAATAATGGCACTAGCATCTCGCTTTGAGAGATCTATGTCGTAGACATCTATAAGCTAAAATAAATTATATAGAAGCTGTCTTGATTTCGCTTCTCCACGCGGGTCAGACGTGTTGGAATAGTTGTGTAGTAGTTGGTTTTGTTTCAAATTTATCTTCTCTTGCACAGATGTTATATGCATATTATATCCCTTACTCGTCTTTTACGACATCCACGAGCAAAATAGGCAGTGGTGAATTATATTCTTACTCCATCACCACACGGATAATATTATAATTACATACCTGTAATTAAATCTTAACTATTTTACTATCATTATTTACAAATTATATTGCTGACAATTAAAATTATCGTTTTAACATATAATTAATTTAAAATAATATTATATAACCATTTGCATACCCCACGGGGCAGAATATGATGTACTTAAGCTAAGTGTAAATAAAAAATCATAAACCATATTTTAGCAAATAAAAAAAATTGAATGCAATTATTTATTTTAACTTAAGTATACTAACTAATCCGTGTGATGACGGATCTTGTCCGTGAATGTCGTAAACGACTACCAAAGGATGTAATAAGCACATAACATTTGTGCAAGAGAAGGAAAACTTGAAATAAAACCCTATACCAACATGTCTGACTAGCATAGTAAAGTAGGTCAAATTCCTTCCCATTATGGAGGAGGCCTGAGCCCAACAGTGGGACGTATATGGGCTGAGATGATGATGACGGATTATAAATAATGAAAATAGAAATTTATGTAATTATACTGCTGTGAAGTGGCGGCTATGAACTCTACAAACTCTTGCATTGCTCATGAGTACCGTAAAAGACAGACCTGGACTTTCTCGACCTGGAGCAACTCTATATCTGATGTAATTTGGTCAACAATTACATTTTTGAAAAGGGCTGACGGCAGGCGGCCGGTGTAATAACATAGTTGACATTTTTTTTTTGTATTATGGCCGAAAAAAAAAGAGTATATATTGTATCGACTACAAGTATTTAAGATAAAAAAATGATGATGATAATGGGAGGAAAGGAGGCGCTTGGCAAATTGTTTAGGAAAATGGTGAAGTCCGAGTTATTACTAGATTCAAACAGTCGGCGCACGGAATAGAAAATTATTCATTATAGGATTAGGTATATATTTTAATATTATATTTATAAAGAAAAAAAAAATTTAAATTATTTAAAATTAAATTTAAAAATTTATATACCATTTATAATATATATACATATATTATATATATATATATATATATATATATAAAATATATAAAGAAGATATACGCCATAATATTTAATACTTGACATATCATATAATTTATTTTAGCTTATAGAGTATAGACGTCTACGACATAGATCTGGCAGAGCGAGAAGCTAGTACCACAATCGTTTTGCTTTGCAAGTGGGGTGGCGCTAGTAATTGCAAATTTTTCTTGTATATCGCAAAAGGATTGGCCATATGTCATCATAAAGTTACATTGTACCCTCGTTTTATAAACTGTCTTCGGTAAATAGGTAATACAAGAAAAAATTGAAAGCCAAGTTATGTGGTAGGACTGTCGACAGTCGCCTGTTCACATCCGCGGGTAGGTCCATCTGGGGTAGTATCATACTCTCGCAGAAAATCGACATCTGAGTAGTAGAAATTAGCAGTCGTTCTTTGAGCAAGAGAGCCGGGTGCCCAAACTTCTGAGTGTATGAGGCTTTTTGTTTTGAGAACACAAGTATTTAGAAAAGTGCAACGTGGATGACGACCTTATTCTCACCATATCCTGTATCGGTCATAGTTTGGTGAGAGGTATTAAGTAGTCACAAAATTACATTGTTGTTAATAAGGCGTGAAGACTTCAGCCAAAATATCATGAGACTATCCTAGATTGTGTTCTGAAACTTCTTAGCAATCATCATCATCATCTTGCTCTTATCCCAATTACTTGGGGTCGACTAAATATGTCATCTGTTTTGACATATTGCAAAAAGTTTCGGCAATGATTTTTATGACCGGCCGCCTGCCTGACGTCAACCCTCCTTGGGAATGTAATCGTTGACCCAAATGGTACCAGATGGAGTTGGTCCGGGTCAATCTAGGGCTCCTAGTCGTCTTTTACGACACCCACGAGCAAAGCAAGGGTTGATAGTATTCGAAGCCGCTACCACACAGCACGTAACTTCTTAGCAATACGCGTATTAAAATGTACCTTCCATTTTCCAGCAAGACTCAACTCTACAATGTACGAAATAACCAAACTTGTCTCGAAGTCAATGATTCGGTCTTTATAAGGGTTAAAGAACTGTCATTCATCTAGCCCAGATCTAAATTCTGTACTACAAATTATAGTTAGTTTTAGAAGACATAGCCTGCTTTAAATAATCAGCTAACATCGAGTCGCCTGCGAAATCTCTAACACAAACATGCACAAGACTAAATTAATTAATTTCCCATGGAAACATTGCATAAATCCATTGCCTCAAGGCCAAATAGATTAAAGAATATTAAAAGGTATTCATTTAGAATTGTTTATTTTTTACTGAGACTTTAATAAATAAATACCTTCATATGAGTTTTATTAATAATACATTGATTCATAAAAAATACACACGCATTTTTATATATAACAGAAATTATTGTCAGATTAGATATTTAAATTTAAGTTAATCACGTGTTTTAGCATTAGGGCCGTTTAATATTAGGCATAAGCGTCTTTTATAGAAAAGAGCAGTTAAGTGTTAGACGGGTTATAGCCGTAATCGTAACATTTAGAAAGCGCATTGGCGATCAATGTGTTAAACTTTTCAATAAGAGCGCATCTGATTTCAGCTGTTTTAATAAATTCCACTGATAACTAAGGAGTGGCGATATTCTATCGTTATGTGAGAAATGTTTATCTATCTATACCAATAAATAAAATCGGAGTGTCTGTTTGTAATGTCAAAATAATAGGCTTTTTTCATGCTCACACGGTTATTTGCACGACACCTATGCCTAAAATAGCAATTAAAAATTTTTTGTCTGTCTGTCTGTCTGTTTGTTCCGGGTAATCTTCAAAACGGCTAGACCGATTTCAAAAATTCTTTCACCAATGGAAAGCTATAATATCAGGGCGTAAATTAGGCTATATTTTATCCCGGTATTCCCACGGGAACGGGAACTACGCGGGTAAAACGACTATAACCTATAACCGAAGCGAAGCGAGGGCGGATTGCTAGTTTTTAAATATCATTACTTCAGTTCATGTACATTCCACTGCTGGGCTTGAGCCTCCTCCTAGACAGGAGTGAAATTAGTGTACTGTATCACGCTGGTCAGACGGGTTGGTAAAGGGTTTTATATCAAGTTTACCTTCTCTGGAATAGATGTTATATGCATATTTATTTAAAATAATTTTCGCTATATTTATTGTAAGTTTTATACGCCCGAAGCCTATCTGATATAGTATAAGGTATAAGTAGAGAAGTAAGTACTTAGTTGGATAGTCACGCCAGACAATTCTTTATGTTATCCACAAAAAATGGTACTAAGTGTGGGTTATTTGTGTCTGTTATCTTTTGTAAAGTCTCCTGTAATACAAACATTTATGCGCCAGTGCACGTTGTTAAGAAAAAAAGAAACCTCATTAGGCATCTTGATGATAACTCGGACTGACAATGAGCAGCTCCTCATTCAGGAATTTCCTCATTATTACAATGATAGAAATTACGCACATGTTTATTATTATTTTTTTTTATTGTTGCTACTATAATTGTAAAGTGTAGTGTGTTTTGCCAAACGATTTTTTTATTGGATCTGTGTTTTATGTTTGTGGCAAATGGTATTGGTCATGCTCACTGAAGGATCTGCTAGCGGTAGCTATTAGGAGCGGGTCACTCCCTTCCCTCCATTATGGTTGAGGGGAGTGATGGCTGCTCTAGTAGTTAACTCGTGATCGTGTGCCGCTTGCGGGATCCAGTCCAACCATAATTTTTTTATTACATTTGTGATTATTATTATATTTATGAACTATATTATATAATATTTCGAATGGCATTACACTGGAACTATTAATAAGCATGTTGTAAGATGTAATTTTATTTAAAAGAAATAAAAGAAAAAAAAATAAAAAATAGACAATCCCGCTGAGTTTCTTGCCGGATCTTCTCAGTGCGGTCGCGTTCCGATCCGGCGGTAATTATAACTTTAAGAAAATTGTAAAAAAAAATGACAATATGTAAGTGCCCCCGCGGGGTTTATACATAATAAATGATTTGAATTTGAATTGAATTTGCATGTTTCAATTAATATTAAAGAAAAACGGCTATTAATGATGATCTCATACTACCGTAGAATACGGCATATAATCCTATTAAACTAAGAGCTCAGATATCACATATTTTCTGAAAAGCGAAATGTGAAGCTTCGTGCAGTTTCCATTTTAATTGCTACCTATAAAATATACTTTTAATTATTATTATTCAGCCATTCGCCGTCTACTGCTGGATGTCCTCATGTTTTGCTACAAAGTACCTATGATCCTGTGTCGCCCGCATCCATTGGCTATTAGAAACCTTTACCAAGTCATTGGTACATCTGGCGAAGGGCGTTCTACAGTCATATGAGAATGCGTAACCGTCCCATTTGTCTGGTGAATTGGCAAACCCAGTAGGTGTTATACACTGTTGCCCACTCTGCTGGTGATACCTTCAGCCCATTCTTACGACTCCCATGGGCAAGCAAGGGGTGACGATAATTGTATACAATATATTCATCATCATTCATTACATCATTTTAGCTCAAATACGTCCCCTCTGCTGGACTCGAGTCTCCTATACAATGGGAGGGAAATTGACCTTACTATGCCATACTGGTCAGTCAGGTTGATATAGGGTTTTGTTTCGGATTTTCCTTCTCTTGCATAGATGTTATATGCGTACTATATCCCTTAGTCATCTTTTATGACATCCACGGGCTAGATAGGGAGTGGTGAATTGTATTCTTAATCCGTCACCACACAGACAGCAATATATTAATGAAAAGTAATTAAATTTGGGTAGAAGGTGCTGCACAAGGACCTTACGATTGAATGTTTTAGTTTTTGGGCAAATGTTTGATGATTTGTGTGACGGAAGACAGGCTGAACATAATGAGCAACGTTTGAACTATTTCCCAAAATAACTTAATTATGGAAAAACAAGCATAAAAATTGAACATAAGTTTGTTCTATGAGTTTTATGTTCTGGGACTTCTAAATGGGAGTCACGCTCGGCAGGTATGCTCGTATGTAAATTATGGAATGTACAATTAGTACGCATATGAGTATTAGTTGAAATGCCGATATTTTGTCGTTCAGAAAATAAATTGTTTCTAGCACGAATGGGGATTTGATTTTCCAAAAAAATTCTAATTAAAAAAAATTAAATACTTTTATTTAAATGCTCTAAAACGAAGAAAATAAATTTTGAATGCAATCAAACCCACCATTAAATTATTAAATTTATATATAAAAGCTTATCACGAGAACACAAATATATATTTTTTTTTTCAAAAGAACCAGCTAATTAATTCTAAGTAAATGATAAGAACAAGTCTTATGTTGGAATTAAATATTACTTATTATATAGTAGATAGGTACGATGTTGTTGGAAAACTCACGACAAGCTTTTATTGATATCAATATAAATTTTATAATTTAGTAAAATTTTGGTTTGATTGCATTCAAAAAGGTTT
This sequence comes from Lymantria dispar, assembly GCA_032191425.1. Lineage (NCBI taxonomy): Eukaryota > Metazoa > Arthropoda > Insecta > Lepidoptera > Erebidae > Lymantria > Lymantria dispar. The sequence goes on along the minus strand of CM063460.1, from coordinate 6,745,702 downwards.
TGCATTCAAAATTTATTTTCTTCGTTTTAGAACATTTAAATGAAAACTTGATTTTTAATTTTCTTCAATTAATATTTTATTTTTAAATTTTTAGTTATGTTTCAATCTCTGCATTTCTAATATTGCCTCATTGTTACACGGTATTGTACCGGTTAGATTTATACTGTCCAGTTCTCCAATGAGTTTATAGGACTGAGGGCAACATACGCTTGCCCGGATTTCATCTTTCGATCCTGGATATCACATACCACAAGAGTGCTTGATAAAACTATTCAAACGAGTCCAAACTCGACGGTTTTATCTTATTTAGTTTAGGAGTTATAGCCACCTTCAGACGCCATCTTGAGACCAGCTTCAGGGTATAATATTATTGCAGTTGCATTATTAAGTTACGTAAGTAAACCAAATTTCAATCTAATCTAACGACAGCAAGTGGTTCTAATTTAACTCGCAAGATTTGTCCCATACTAACAGGGCAAGTTAAATAAAAGCTGTTAAAACTATATACATTATTTTTGTTAGCTAGTCTAAAGGCGCCTTTTCCATTCGGCCATCTTAGCTATCGACAGTGTGGCATCTGCCATATATTCGCTCTTCAGTTCTTGAGAATTTATGCTGTAGTGTTTAATAACAAAGTTCTATGATCAGTGCGTCACCAGCTATGACTTATGGTACAGAAAAGTAGCCTCATAACAAGGTTTAAAGTCACGCAGGGTACTATGAACAGTGTGCCTACTCTTGAATCTCGATTCCAATCCTAAATCCAACCGCAGCTCGAATTTGAGAATTTGGTACTCTTGAAAGCGACACTAGCGCACGATTGGAATCAAATCGGTGGATTTTTTTTAACTAAATGAATTCGACTCTCGTCGATTAAGTCAAATATTTGCTACTCCCGACGTGATTTTGACGTAGTTTAAAATCGTTAATGTTACACAATTTCAAGAAAGCGTCTTTGTGGTGATCGAGTTCAATAACGTTATTAATTTAAAGTAATAAAATACGCCACATTTGGTGAAAATAATAACGACAAATGCGAAGAATTCATTCTCGATTATGTCTAAGAGTACCAAATATAAGTTTAGTGAGATTGGAATTGAATTGGATTCGAAATTAGAATTGAATAAGATATTGATGAAGAGTAGGCCCACATGTCAATGTTTGGTATTTCTCTACGTGATAAAATGCTGAATACAATAATCAGTAGAAAACGGGTGTAAATGATGTAGCCCAAAGATTTAGCACGATGAAATGACAATTATCATCGCTCATCGAATCGATAACTATTGGTTAAGAAAGCATTTTGAGTGACAATTGGGTATCTGACGACATAGCATAAACACCTCTCGCTAGGTGAACGGACATTAATCGTCTTGCACCACCCTTATGAGAGATGATGGCAACGATATAGGTACTCATTATCCGTAAAAATGGTGATGGAGTAAGAATACACTTCACCACTCCTTTTCATGTCCTTGGGTGTCGTAAAAGATGACTAAGGAATTGTAATATGCATACAACATATGTAATAAAAGGGATTTATCCACTATACCATGTTACGTGTTGGTATAGGGTTTCATTTCAAGATTTCCTTCTCTTGCATAGATGTTATATGTATATTTAATCACTTAGTCGTCTTTTACGACACCCAGCAAGAGAAGGAATGGTGAATTGTATTGTTACTCCAGCACAACACGGAATTAGTGTCGCCATTGCACATTTATAAGTTTTATGACAAAAATATTACGGCCAAAATAGTAAATTTAAATTGGATGCTGTATTTATAATATACATTTTATAATTTCAAATCAGTTTTTACTACAATATTTACATTTATAGCTTCTGGTAATTAAAAGTTGGTTGCTAAATTTAGTTTTTAAGATAAAATTTGAATTTATAAGATCACCTTTTGCGCCATAATTTGTGTTTTCCGGATGACTTCTAAAGTAGACTTTGGCGGATATTTTTTATTTTATATATGGAGTTTATATATCTATCAATCTATTTCACGTTCAGTCTTGAAAATAGGTGTCTTTACGAAGGTGGATTATGTCATATTCGCCATACGCTTTGTCGACGGGCTGGTGATTGTTTCTCAAGAAAGCATTATTGCCCATTCTTCTGGTGATCTCACAGCCGACTTTTACGATTCACCCAAGAAGATAAGAGTAATTACTTTATATAATAGGTTGAGAGACACATAGGACTATTTAGATGACTGTAATTTCATTTCAATCTTCTATAAAGTGGTAATATTGTATATTGTGTTGACAGTTAAGGGACGCAAGCAGATACTATCTATGTAAGAGAAGGAAACCTCGAAATGAAAACCTATACCAACACGTCTGACCATGTAGGAGGTCAATTACTTTCCCATAGCCTAAGAGCAGCAGTAAAACTTACATGAGCTAAAATGATAATAATGGAAACCGAAGAGTGCCCGCAGGATTCTCAACTCTGGCTTGCCTTAAACGACTGATCAGAGAGGGGTCGCCAGAGCTATATGCTCGGGGGTGGAAGTATCATTTTCAAGGGCATAACTACGAGGAAACCACTGCGATGGTGAAACCGGTGCCGCACCGCTCGACACCCCAAGCCACTTGCACCAATGTTGCCCTCCTGTTGCCCGTATGGCCTAAGTGTCTGTGGCGACCGTTTAGGGGGGCCCGTTCAGTGAGTTGGCGAGTCACCGTCTGCCAAAGTTCAAGACGATAAAGGTATTGAAGGCAGACGACAGTTTTCAAATCAATAACTTTAAGTTAGATCAGTCCATCGAACTTCCAACCCCATAATCATATATTAGATACCATAATCAACAATAGTTTTACACCTACCGTTGGCAGTCCACGTGTATTATGTGCAGACGTGGAGTGTCATCGGTAGACGTCCCATCCCATTTTTAGATTAAATTTCTCCAAAGGCCTCTGCGTGTTGGATCCATATCCCCATGTAAGCCTTTCAAAGGACCGGGTATCTTCCCTAGGAAGATCCCGTGAACAAGGAGATACATTATGATAATGTATAACTTGTGAGCGTAGAGGTGCCGTACTACAGGTATGACCAGAGCCGGTTCTCAAAAATGGCCGTATCATAGATCGGTCCCAGTACAATGGTATTGGGACCGATCTATTATCACTGGTAGGACTATTGTAGCCAATAGGCCAGACATCGTGGTGATAGATAGGATGCAGCGCCGTGCAATGATTGTCGATATCACTGTTCCACATGACGGGAATTTCGTGAAGGCTGAGAAAGATAAACAAATAAAATATCAGGATTTAGCTCATGAGATTGTCGACATGTGGAATGTGGACTCGGCAGTCGTTGTACCGATAGTTATTTCAACCAATGGGTCAGCCAGCCCAGAGCCTTGATCAACACCTAAAGAGGCTTGCGTTAGGTAGTTGGACTGCGGATCTGATTCAGAAGGCGGTGTTACTGGACACGGCGCGCATCCTGAGGAAGTTCCTCTTTTTGTAGCCCTAACCACCAGCGGCTTGGTCCTTGTATTCGCTGCCAGTGGGTCAATACGCTTTGTATATTTTTAAATATTTAATTTTTTATATCATATTTAAAAATGTATTAGATGCTGTGTGGTAGCGGCTTCGAATACTACCAACCCTTGCTTTGCTCGTGGGTGTCGTAAAAGACGACTAAGAGCCCTAGATTAACCCGGACCAACTCTATCTGGTACCATTTGGGTCAACGATTACATTCCCAAGGAGGGTTGACGTCAGGAAGGCGGCCGGTCATAAAAGTCATTGCCGAAACTTTTTGCAATATGTCAAAACAGATGACATATTGCGTCGACCCCAAGTAATTGGGATAAGAGCAAGATGATGATGATTTAAAAATGTATTAGGTAGCTGTTAAGTTGAATAAATGATAATATTATCCCTGTGTGGTGGCAGCTACTTATCAGCTAGCTATCAATTCTTACATTGCTAGTGGGTATCGTAAAAGACGACTTAGCATCAGGTAGGCGGCTAGTAATAAAACTATTGCCAAAATGTTTGCAATATGTACATTGTACAATGAAAGGAGAGTAAATTTTTTGTGCATCACAAGTAATTAGGATAAGACTAGGATTCTCTACGAATCTTAATTATAAGAGTTCATACTGACTGATGTCTACTGCTGACTGTGCAGTCAGCACAGTAGACATGGTTGTTATTTCAAGTCACTGGTTACAATAACCAGTTACGCGACCGAATCATTAGTTACAAGTCGACATGTAAAAGAGGTAATTTTTGTAACTGCGTTATATTTAACACGACTTTTACACTGCCCTTTTAAATACGCCTGCATTAATAATTTAATTAAAATCAAAGTTTCCTAATAAACACTAATCAATCATAAATACATATATTATAATACAGTCAGTCCTAAGCCTGAATAAAATATGAAGGAAATTTAATTTATTGATTTAATTGTATAGCTACAAATTTAGTTTCGTGTGTAACTGTATAGTTAGTGGAGGTATTCATGCAATATGCAAACAATCACAGTGGCTGTATACAAATAACTCTTTACAGATATCACTAGTTTTGAAACAGGTGACGTCGACCAAGTCACTAGTTTAGTTACGTTTCTTGAAAATAACGCAACGACCCACGTCTACTGCATTGATAGCGTTGTGGCTAAGATACCTACCTTCAGTGCCAGTGTCGGGGATGGATCCACAGGTGTGCGATGTTGTTCTGAGTCTGGATGTAATTTGTCTCCGTTAGTTATGTTTGTTAAGTCCTCCGCAATACAAGGATTATTTCCTTAGTAGTTGTCTTTTTTATATATATAAAAAAAAAAAAAACTTTGGAAAGGAGGTGCTCTGATAATTGGGTTATTTTCCGCAGTATATGTCTATAAAATTCGGGTCTTCGCGATTATTGAATCAAACTCTATTCATAGATAAAATAGACTCCTACTTGACCCTTATAATTATTTTTTTATTTAATATTATAAATACAATTATTTAATATTATAAATGCGAAAGTAAGTTTTTTGTTTGTTTGTTACACTTTCACGCTTAAACCATCGAACCGATTTCAAAAATTCTTTCACAAAAGAAAAGCTATAATATCAGGGAGTAACATAGGCTGTATTTTGTCCCGGTATTCCCATAGGAACAGGAACAGGAACTACGTGGGTACGACGACTGTAACCGAAGCGAAGCGAAGGCGGGTTGCTAGTCATATATAAAAATACAGTATTATATTTATTTATATGCCAAAATTGTGTTCATATAATAAAACAACAAAATATTAAAAGTTTTATTTTTATTTAATTATGTACTTAAAATAATGATGACGCAATAATTATCGTACTGTCAAAGAATATAATTTAGCAATACTTTGGTTGACAAACAAAATATTCGCCTCAAATGAATGAAGTCTGTAATAACAACGATTTGAAAAGTATGTTCAAACATTGTAAATACATATTTGCAGAAATCACTCATTAGAAACAAAATTGTCAATATATACTTAACTTGGTAACTGAAATAAGCGATAGTAAAGAAGCGACACTACCCAATCAAAATGAAAAGGCCGTTTTTAAAATACAACCGTTCAAAGAAAAAATATTTTTAACTTAATAATGTAGTAGGTATTTGTTTAAACTTAATCTATTACAAGTTGACGGAAGGAGCCATCGATTCCGAAGAGTTCATCATAGTTTGTTGGTTTACCCGGTCTTAATGTCTCGTTAGCCTTCAGGTTTTCTTGTTCCGCGAACCAGTCCTTGTATTCTTCTAGTTTCTTGACCCAGGCATCTGAAAGAAGTTATGAAATTAAAATTAAAATATTTTTAAAGAATGATGTAAATAGTGAAGAAAATATAAAATATTCATGGACTAATTACACTTATTTCCGTATCGAGACGAAGTAAGAATACAAATCGTCACTCCCTATTTTATCCGTGAACTTTATAAAAATCGACTAAGGGGTAAAAAATTCAAATAACATTTATGCAAGACAAGAAAATCTCGATATAAAAGTCCAGTAGTATATATTATTAGTAATATATATTAGTTGATATAGAAAAAGTCGACTAAGGGTATATGCAAATGACATAAATGTAAGGGAATGAAAATTTAAAAGAAAATCCCTTCTGGCAAATGCCATAGTTAGTCAATTTGCCTTTCATTTTAGAGTAGGAACGAACCCAGCGGCGGGACGTGGACACGCTGAGATAATGAATTATCCCAAATAAATATCGATAGTTGAGTGGAAAACAATATATACACTGTTACCTTGTAGGCTGTCGTTAGTTATCGAAACGCAGCCCTATCCTGTCGAAGTTTTGAATATAGTAGCTCTCAAATAGTTTATTCTTGCTTGCATAAATAGTGCAGGAAAATATTGTGAAGAAATGCGCAAAACTATTCTTAAAAAATAATGTTATCACGAATGTGAGAAATTTGTGGCTTAGCACAAATATTTGCGTCAAAGTATTTGTAACTTTATCGAGAGCAATTGGTATGGGATTTGGAACAGTGCCCATATCGTCCGATAGAGGCACTGCTCCAAATCCTATACAAAATGTCTCGAAAACAATACGAAAACTTTGATGCAAATATTCGTGCTAAACTCATTCATCACATTAAGTCGTCGATTCCAGTTATCATGAACATTTAAAACAGTCGATACAAGGAGTTGTAATCTTTTAGTGGTAAAATCATGCTGACAATTGCTCATCGGTAGCCACAAATTAAATGGACAGATCCTCCGGGGTAGTATCACACTATCGCACATAGAAAATGAAGGTTTCAGTGGTAACAATTTGATACTGCGCGTTGTTCGATGAGAGAGAGCGATGGAGACTTTATGGTAGTCTGGCAGTGCTCTTACATTAAAAGCCAGTAATATTCCAGTTATCAACAGGTGGATAACTTGTTCGTCTTTCAATAAAGGCAATAAAAAAGTGACCCAAGTACTCTGACTTACAGTATTTATCTATTATATTCTTAGAATAATGTTATTTTTACCTTTGCCTTACATAAATACTGTATGTATTGGCTGTCGCGTAGCTCTGTGATAAAAAAGTTGTTCCGCCAAAACCGATTAGGCTACAAAGCCGAACTCGATTTAGGAGTAATGAAGTTTAGGAGAATTGTTACTTAAGATAATTACGCTTATTTAATTATTTCATTGAGCTAGAGAAAATACGCCAAGCGGACCAAGAAGACCAGGAATTGGTTCTGAGCCCCGTTCAATTGGCGCAGACGAATAATACGGTTCTGGGGACCTGTCGCCTTTGCTTTTTATCGTGCGGTATATTTTAGGTGGAGTCATATAGGTCAAACAGCTTTTAAGGATACAATATATTTTAATTGGTCATTGGTGTCATAAACGTTAATTTTAATTGGTCACGGGTATCGTTAATGTTAATTAAACATGCGTGTCCTGAAACCTGCACATTTATATTCAGAGGTTAATTATCATCCACCCAGTAGCGCCCATAAAATGCGGTGTCTCATATGACCTAAAATTTATAGTTCGTGTACTTTAGTATATAGATATGTATTTACTAGTTAGAAATTTAAAAAAAAACAAAAATGTCTAAATGTTCCAAAATCCATAACGTTTATAAATTAATTTTGAATATCGAATAAAATCTATGATCAAGTTTTGTTGAAGAATAAGTAATACTATATAACTTTTTGAGAGACACGTCTCTGCTGTTCTTTGTTCGCTTATTTTTCATTCTGTGAGCTAGAGAGTTGACAATTTAATTTAATATATAAATAACTAGCTGACATAACAAACGTTGTACTGTTCAAATAAAATAAAAGGAATTCTCCTTGAAATCGATAGTAAAGCGCCACCTATCGGGTCCAATTATTAATCTAAACCATTCTCGAATCTACTGGAGCACGTACAAAAAAAATTGTCGTTTAGGAGTTCAATTACAAACACACGAGCAGAAGATTAATATATGTCAGATTTAAAAATACTTACTGTGAAGGTCACCTACGGGTCCAGCATTACCACCATATTCACTTGGCAACATCTCTTTTGGTACATACTTGTAGAGATCATTGATATCAGTATGAAGGAAGATCTGTAAATCAAGACAGAAGTTAATAACTCATCATCCGGCTCCTATCCTAATTACTCGGGATCCACTACGATAGTACACATTGTAAAAGTTATTCGTAATAGTTTTAAGACCTGCCCGACCTCAGCCTGCCTGGAGGTGTTGACTAAACGGCATCCGATAGAGCTGGCCCTGGTCTAGGTTAAACTCTTATTTGTTTTTACGACACGCTTAAGCAATGTATGGGTTGGTAGTATTTATAGCAACCGTATAATAGGGATGGCGATCTGAGATCGATTAATCGAGAAATCGATTTGTCAGGCCAAAAAAATCGATTTTATAAATCGATACTTTACCCTAGAAAATGGTCACTCAATTTTTTTTCTGCCCATTCAATACTAAGTGTTCAGTATCGAATGTTAGTGCTTTATGTTTTATACTATATTATAAGATAAATAACACATTCGATTTCTTAAAAAAAGGCTCATCACAATCCTGCCAGGAAAAAGGTACCAAATACTTTAAAAGCGATTCTTCGATATTAGTGTTCCGTTTCCAATCGATTCATGTCTATATTATTGTAAGACATTACTTTCCAGATTTCCTAAAAAAAGCTCATCACTATCCCGCCAGAAACATATCTCGTATTGAATTGAAAGAAAATTCGAAAAAAAAAAGATCAAAAGATCGATTAATCGGAAATCGATCCTTCAGACCTCGATTTATTTGTGAATCGATTCTTTGGACGACGATTCAAATCGATTTTTTTCAGAAAGATCGCCCATCTCTACCGCATAACCTACAGAAGTTTATAACTATTTGGTAAATAAATTAATTAGGTAATAATAAAGTATTGTTTGAGTCTGAGACTTCTGTGTGGTTGTTATTAAATTTATAAAAATAATATAATTGATGATCTTTTTCGTTTATTTAATGTTAATTTTCTTTTATTTCTTCTTCTCAGTCTTATAGGCCACTATTAAGCCACTGTTGGACTCGGGCCCCCTCCACAGTAGGCGAGAAATAGGTCATTACAAGTTTTCTTTCTCTTGCATAGATGCTTATTTAAACCCTTAGTCGTCTTTTACGACACCCATAGGCAAGAGAAGGGGTAGTGAATTGTACTCTTACTCCGACACCACATTTTAAATAAACAACAGTTACTTATTAGTTGAGCGACCAATAAATCATCTCATTTCAGCTATCAGTAACTGTCTTTTCCAATATCTGAGTTGTACGAGACCACGATCGTTTTCTCATACAGTCAGAAAAGTTATATAATCGAAAATGTATAAATTGGTATAGTATTCTTACCCTTTCTTTGATCTTATCCTTAATGAAGGGTTTGACGAAGTTTACGATCTTGTCAACGAGCGGTGATACATTGATTACGTGCACTTCCTTGAGCTTAACAGGATACGCTTCCTATACAAAGAAAAAAAATTGAAAATTTTGTATATTCTAACATGACCATTTTTTTTTTTTTTTTTTTTTTTTTTTTTTTTTTAAACACAACACCCTGCACTAAGGAAATAATCCTTGTATCGCAGGGATTTTACAAACATATAATTAACGGACACAAATTACATCCAGACTCAGAACAACAATTTGTGGATCGCACAAAGTGTTGTCCCGCGTGGGATTCGAACCCGCGACACTGGCGCTGTAGGTCGCTATCTTAACCACTACGCCATCTGTGCAGTTCCATTCATGTTACTATCATAATTTATATGTCAGTAATAATTCTTTCATAGAGACGGCGCAGTATACCGATGCACCGTGCTAAGTGTTCCGGGTTCGAGGAAATTTTTTTTTGGTTAAGTACCATTACTTTGTAAAGGTTGATTGTTTGTTATTTTGCTGCAATACCGGGATTAGTTACTTATTATAAGTTGTCTTTAAAAAAATGCCAAAATTCAAGAATCTCATTTTGTAGATGGTTTACAAAAATTAAGATAACAAAAGTTTAATTTGCATCAGGCATCTGTCAAAAGCTTAAACCATTTTTCAAATGGCTTAGACGTTTATAAAAGATTGGAGAAATATAATTATACTAAAGAAACTAAAACATATTTTTAGATTAACTAAAGAACCCTGGATTAATATACTTATTCCTTTGCGATATTTTTGTAATTGATTGCATCGACAGCAGATTTGTCTTTCTACCGAGCTTCCGACGCATCAAATGTTCATGCGTTCGATAATGATAAGTTTTACGTTACCTACTTGTCTTATTACAGAATAGTCGTTAAATTTCAACAGTGTTATCTCTGAGAATGACTATCCCGGATAACTATCAAACTTGGTCCATTCTTTCTTTAAGATATAATTAATAAATCCTTACTGACCTGTACACAGACCAGGAATTTCTTGACGATTGTGGGTGTGAACTTAGAGAAATGTGTAGGAGTGGCTACAGAAGCATCCAGGATATATACATCTCCTGCTACTCCTTCCTTCTCTTCCGCCAACCTGACATCACCCAGCATAAAAGCTATTTTGAAGGCATCTGCTACATTTGGTGTCTGAACGTCTTTGTCAATACCTGTGAATTAAATGCTAAAGTTAAAAGTATTGCTATCAACTCTCCAATAGGTGTCTTCGTTAATTATAATCGTAATATCTATTTGACTAAGGAATATCTCTTTTCATTCCCATACAATGGAGGAGAGGATTTTCCGTGTGGTGACAGAGTAGGAATACAATTCAACAGTCCCTTTCTTAACCGTGGATATCGTAAAAGACAAATAAAGGACTATAATATGCATACAAGATCTATGCGAGGACGAAAAACTCGAAATAAAACCCTGTACCAACTCATCTGACCGCGGTGGTACAGTAGGTCAATTACCCTCCCGTTGTGGGTTACGCCTACATTAAATACTAGCAACCCGCCCTCGCTTCGCTTCGGTTTTAGTCATCTTACCCACGTAGTTCTTGTTCCTGTGGGAATATCGGGATAAAATAGCCTATCTTACTTAGGGTAAATTTAGCTTTCCAATAGTAAAAAAAATTTGAAATCGGCACGTACTTTTTGAGTTTATTCATTACAAACATACACACACAACAATACAAATTTTTCCTCTTTATAATATTAGTGTAGATTATTCTTATAGGTTTACGATTGTATCTGTGTATTGCTGTGTGGTAGCGGCTTCGAATACTACCAACCCTTGCTTTGCTCGTGGGTGTCGTAAAAGACGACTAAGAGCCCTAGATTGACCCGGACCAACTCCATCTGGTACCATTTGGGTCAACGATTACATTCCCAAGGAATGGCTGGCGGCCGGTCATAAAAGTCATTGCCGAAACTTTTTGCAATATGTCAAAACAGATGACATATTGCGTCGACCCCGAGTAATTGGGGTAAGAGCAAGATGATGATGATGATGATTGTATCGTAATCTTGTCAACATATCCAAGCCACTTATTCCTTATTTTTTGGCATTTTGGTAGTATCAATATGACTAATGTCTCTGATGATTATAAATTGGCCCTTATCATGGTATATTATTTCTGTTGGCCTATAGACGTCCACTGTTGGACATATGTCCAATAGTGGACGTCTATAGGCTTATGGATGGATGTTTAAAGTTTAACTTACCTCTCATAACGATGACGCGTCTGCCTTCTGGTGTTAGCCCCGGTAGTGGTGGTATTTGACTAAAATAAAAAAGTAAATATTACTTAAAATTAATGTGTAATTAAAGAATTGGAAGTAGTGATTAAAGAATGGAAATACTGTCACTATACCACTTTGTGGTGACGGAATAAGAATACACTTTACCACTCCCTATCTTGCCTGTGGATGTCGTAAAAGACCACTAAGGGATATAATACGCATATAACATCTATGCAAGAGAAGAAAAACTCGAAATAAAACCCTATACCAACCTGTCTGACCAGCATGATATAGTAAGGTTAATTTCCCTTTTATTGTGAAGGAAGCTCGAGCCCAACAGTGGGACATGTATGAGCTGAAATGATGATGATGATGAATGTGTAATTAAAGAATTGGAAATGCTGATTGATTAAAGAATGTAAATAATGTCACTGTACCACTTTGTGGTGACGGAATAAGAATACAACTTACCACTCCCTATCTTGCCCGTGGATGTCGTACAAGACAATTAAAGTCTCTCTTTGTGGTCTTTTATTGTATAACATCTATGTAAGAGAAGAAAACCTCGAAACAAAACCCTGTTTGACCAACATGGTACAGTAAGGTCCATTTCCCTCCTATTGTGGAAGATGCTCGAGCCCAGCAGTGGGACGTATATGAGCCGATATGATGATACCACTTTTCAATAAGAGTGTCGTCCAAAGCGATAAAGGGCTTGAATAATACATATTTGAATGTAGGATTGTATCAGATGTAAGAACGGGCATCCGCTGTTGAATTTCTATTTAAAAAAGTCTCAGAGGTGGACGATAGTGTGTTAAGTTAAAGATTAGCGCTGAGTCGCGACTCTCTTTGGGTGGTACTCTCCAAGGTGCGAGACAATCTATTTCGCTCTCGAGTAGCGTTAACTCATGCCTTTATTTTGTCATTCTTAAAGCCTAGTCTTCCTTTGTCTCTCTGCTTGTCTAGTGGTTTGAGACAGAGACATTTTTAGATTCAAAATACATTACAAAGTACAATCATATCATTAAATTCTATGTAACCAACTAATCCAATCCACAAAGAGATTAAACGAAACGGTAGCGCCATCTGTTGTTCATATAACAAACCAAATATAACGTATTATATTGTTGCAAAACTTAATGTTATTAACAAATTTAAACATTTTTTACGCATATTTTGACTGACTGACGAGTGTATTAAAGTAACCCATTTTTTACCACTGTGGAGGAGGCTTGAGCATTGGAAAATATATGAGCTGAGCAGAAGAACATAGGTTCTGCATGCATTAAGTAACATAAATATTTTTTACATTTAAATAAAATAGTTTTTTAATTGACCCTTCAAATGACATAAAAGGCGAGTAACGGGTTTAAAAATCTACCTTCGTGGGGAAGTCTTTTACAATATTCAATAACGTGATGTATCATGGATAGACTTACACCAAACTTAAAATCTCCTGAAGCTCAGGGCGAGTGACATCTCTGTCGTTGAAGAACTCTGGAACAGCGGCACGCATGGTGAAGTACATGTCCAGCTTACGCTTGGTTTTTTCTAATGAGAACTTGCAACCACGGAGGAAAGTCATGATACGTTGGTCATCTGTTAAATAAATTATATTTATTATTAAACTTCAGCCGCCTTATGCTTATATGTATTGTGTTGATTTTCCATGTCTCATTTATTCAGGGTTAGGCAGAAGAGTAGACCCCATTTTAATCAGAGATCTATTCTTTATTCAGGGTTAGGCAGAAGAGTAGACCCCATTTTAATCAGAGATCTATTCTCATGAGCATTTTATCGCTAACACAGATAAACGAAGTTCTCTTTAAATGAAGCTTAGCTAAATCGATTTATCAGTCAACCCCGAAATTTGTACACTAAATTTCATAGAAATCTTTGGTGTCGTTTCCGAGTTTCTGAATATATAGAAATATACAAAATTCCGTGTGGTGACGGAGTAAGAATACAATTTATGACTCCATATCTTGCCCGTGGATGTCGTAAAAGACGACTATGGGATATAATAAGCATATAAAATCTATGTAAGGGCAGGAGAACTCGAAACAAAACCCTATACCAACCTGCAAGGTCAATTTCCCTCCTATTGTGGAGGAGGCTCGAGCCCAACAGTGGGGCGTATATGAGCTGTGATAACGATGATGATAGCGATGTATCCTTAGAACCTTTATCATTCTCATTTTAACCGTCAAGCATGGCATTGTTCCCCTCGTGGCGAGGCCCACATCTAAGAGCGAACTAGAGCATGAATTATTGATTAACCTCAAATTTAACGTTCCAAAGAGATTTGTACGTTTTAATCCTCCTATACATGTCCCATTAGTTAATACCACTTATAGACCAAATTCCTTTTTCTGCAGAGCACCTAACCTAATAACCTAACCTAACCTAACACATTCAACAAACTCAGTAAAGAAAGTGATTTAGAATTAGATATATTTTGTACCAGTATTACCTCTACCAGACAGCAATTGAGTAAGCGTTTTTTCAAACAAACTAAATGATCTATTTAATTTAGCATACTTAGTGTTGTAATATTCATATATTTTTTATACTAGCAATTCTCTACTTGTGAGAACCTGTAATTGGCTTTATGTTACTAGAATTTAGTTACTAAGATGTTTTGCTAACTGTTGGTTTTCCTATTATAATAAATAAATAAATATAGTAATTTTTCAGTCAATATACCTCATATTGGGCAGGTGGCTCGAGACCACCAGTGAGATGTTTTTTAAGCCGAGACGATATTTAAATCAATTTAGATTTTACCACTATTGTACTAACCAAATTCATCGGGTAGATGCGGTTCCTTCTTCAACCATTCCTTGATGTGTTCCAGATCTGCATCTTTAGTGTCGGCGTTTTCATTCAACTCCTCTCGGATTTTCTGCCACATCTCACCGGCTGGCTGTTCTAGCGTCATCTTGGCTGATTCAACTGGTTCTGAGAATGAAAATGGTATATTATTATTAACTGAAAATTAAGAGTCTCTTCACTTACTTTAAAGATTCATGTAGTATCTACGAAGTTATATGATGTGCAAAAAAGAACATCGAATACACTGTACAGTAACGGAAGATTACAATGTCCATTGTTCACACTCCATCCCATAATTTCTTGTGAGTATCGTAAGAAGTGGCTGAGGGCTTAACACGTTGAACGCTCTTTTATCTAGTATATGGATCTAGCGTAAAATCGTGTTTCTAAAATTTTAATGCTAATTTTTATAGGTCTTTACAATGTAATGAATCACGTAGTATACGCCGAAGAAAAGTAATTTGGGACCGTAATTTGTATCTCTTTTGAAATCTTTTGCATCAACTACGACAGTCAACCCATCTGACAAGCGTGGTGATTTTTTTATTAGATATTGCTATTTAGTTAGACCTATTTACAACAATTTACATCCATAGATGTTTTTATTTTTACAAGGTATCTAATGGTAAGTGATATTGCTGCTCATGTACCTTTACTAGGCCGCTGCCTACCGTGAGGGAAGTGAAAGGAGTGTGAGCGTAAATGTGTGCAATGAGCTTCCCACCGTATAAATATCAACGTATGATAGAAAATCTTGGCTAAATAGATCGCTATATTATTATGCTTCTCTTATAATAATTCAATCTCTCTTTTCTTAGTTGTGTCGTATGACAAACGCGAGCAATTTGTGATCAGGTTATTAATCCTACTCTGTATAAACCTTCTAGACTGTTATTTACCCGTGTGGCGACGGGTTAAGAATACAATTGTTGTCCATTCATCCATTACTTGCCCGTGGGAGTCTTAGAAATTTGGCTAAGGATCTTCTTATCAAGAGAATGGGTCGCAGCTATATCCTGTGGAATATCTATCATCTCACTGCGATCACTAAGCTGTTTGTCAAGCATGGTGATTACGGCACTATTACCTCATTTATAGACGCGGGCCTCCAATAGCGGATGGTGAATAGCTTTTCAATGATGATGAATACATCATCTTCAATGTAATGATGATTATCATTCATAATCAATACTTAATAATTTCATTATTAAATGCGTACGACATTACAATACTTTTTCATATTGAGCAACTTTCTGATACCATAACACTAAATAGTTATTGCATAACTTCTGTTAGGGTCTGTCTTCGTAACTGCCCATAAATATAGTGCTGTTAGCTAAGACTACATGATAGTTAAGCATACGCTATTATCGTCCATCTAACTTAACTATAAAAATGAATATTATTTATTACTATAAGCAAATATTAAGTAATATTCTAACGCTTCAGTTAGATTATAAAAAACTTTAAAAGAGTGTTATTAAACAAAATGAGAAAGCGAGAGAAGATAAAAATCAGAATCGACAGTAAAAATTCGAAACTCGTTTAATAAACTCTTACTTAAAAAAAAAATCCGCGACTGGCATATAACTACATAGCGTGACGGTTTTCATGCAACGAAAAAAGTAATTTGGTATCTTAACAACTTTCACCGTTTGGCTGTTTTGCAACGCTTTTGCCTCCCGTGCGGTTACAACGTGCTGCTCTGTTTCTTCTTCGTAATTACTAATTATCATGCATGCATGGACATGCAACCTAGGTTTTGCTTTAATTGGAATAAATTCCACTATTGTATTTTATAGCAAAATATTTGGCAATAACGCCATCTATTTTTATTAAGAGAAATTAATATCACGCTTCATTTACATTTACGAGTCTAGAAACCAAGTAACTTATATAGCTATTAATGTCAGTAGAATATACAAGAAGGCGTGAAATTTGTTTTAGCATTAAACGACGTAATAAGGATCTCTGATTATAATATTTATTAGTAGTTTAGTGAGGGAGGGTTCTTGTCTCTGTACCTACTTAAATATTACATTAGATGTGATTACATTAATTCTATTTTATTTTTTATAAATATTAAAAAAAATATTTTAATATCTGGCTATAAAATAAATGGTAAATGCGTTTTTAACCTTCAAATAAATCATTCTCTGGTTGAGTTAAAGGTTATCTATAAGATTTTCAAATATCATAAAACCATTTAGAACGTTAAAACGCGATTATTGTCAGTGATAATAGCAAAAAATAACAACATCTTCACGATTTTTAATTCTACAATACTCTATTGTTAATAAAAATATAAAATCGTGACTATGGCGAGATTAATTGAATATCACAGTGGTTTCTTCGTTGTGGACATTTTTTGGCGTAAGAAAAAAAAAATACACAGAAAATAAATTTATCTAAATCGTCGGCATTTTATAATAAAAAATAATATCTTTTTGAAAGTTTCTGTGAAAAAAAAAAGAATCCTAGAAGTTATATAAAATGAAAAGTAATTCATTTCTTCTTCGCGCCACGACAAGTTTAGCTAGTAGTACATATACAGTTATTGTTTGGGTAACAGACAATTTCTCCTAAAATATATGTATCAGCTTTTGCATGAATAGCTGAATAGGATAACTCTCATCATCTTAGCCCGCAGAAGTTCCACTTTTGGGCTAGGGTCTCCTTCACAATAAGAGGAAAATTGACCTACACACTATACCGTACTGGTCAGACGTGTTAGCATAGAGTTTTCGATTAGTTTTCTTTCATGTTTCCAAGAATTCACATAATTTTTTTTTACATTTGAATAAAACATAGTATGTTAAGTCAACTAGTGTGAATATAGAAGCTAGAACTTAGTCTGCTCGCAGGTGTCGTAAAACGAACTAAAAGATTTACATAGATCTGAGTGGACTGCATCTGATGTCGTTTGGTCAACATTTAAATCTTCAAGTATGATTTACGTCAGGTAGGCGGCCATGGCCGACCACTGATGTCAAGTCACGTTGCTCCGGTGGTCGGCCCAACGACGAAGGCGACGTGTCGCGCGGATGGGTTACAGGTATGCGTGCTTACGCCCCTCTGTCGCCCCGGACGGAGTGGTGCGAGGAGTGCGCCGACCATTAAAAAAAAAGTTAAGCGGTCTTCGGGCTGGCCACGGAAGACAGGGATTCGGTATCAATGTTCGGCCCAATAGCGAAGGGGAGGCAATACGGGTTATGGGGTCATGTCCGCCACCTCAGTCGGATGGGATCTGGACCAGCTATATTTTCTCTTTTCTTTTTTTTTTGTTTTGTACTACTATTTGAAAATTTATACACGTATACAATTTCTAAGGGAATCACACTGAATCTAATACTATATGTTGTACGAAGTATAAAATTATATATATTTAAAAGATTAAAAAAAGTGACAACTCGCTGAGTTTCTTGTCGGATCTTCTCAGCTTGTGGCCGCGTTCCAATCCGGTGATAAATTATTGTATTGTGTTCAAACAATGTTTAAACTTGACAATATGTAAGTGCCCTTAAGGGGCTTATGCAGAATAAATGATTTGATTTCGAAAGGGCGGCGGGCGGCCATACCACAGCCTGCCAAAAAAAAGGTAGGCGGCCATAAAATAATTGGCGAATGTTTTGCAATACAATGGAAGCAGAGTACATATTGTGTCGACCCGAAGTTAGTTTGTATAAGATCAGGATAATGATGATTATGATAATTATAAAATTCATCAACTATCGACTGTTATGTATACAATGCGGAATTGTTACGCTTAGTAAGCGGGTTGGTGGTTACAGTTTATGTTGAAAGTTTCTAAATTCTGTTGCCCTTTCTCTTCAAGAATCCTCAGACAAGTTTAAGGACTGTCAAATGAAAGTAGAGCAGATTATCCGTGTGAATTAAAAATACAATTTACCGTCCACTTTCTTGCCAGTGTGTGTCACGAAATACGACTGCCTTATTCGTATATAATGTGCATAATTATGTACTGTGAAAGAGAAGGAATATTCGAGAAAAACTATAGATTAATTCGTCTGACCAAAGTGTTAAGTTAATTTTTCTGCTATTTTGGGGTATGCTCAAGCCCAGCAATTGGACGTGAGCTGAGATAATGAAAGTAAATAGAGTTGAAGACATATTGTATTCTTAACTCCTCAATACACTTAATCCTCATTTCAGCTATACAACATACACTTTGAAATTATTCAACCAATATGCTCCAAACCATTTTCATTAGAAAAAGCTTTTAAATTATTAAAACATTAGGCATACTGGTGGGTAAACTAAAGCGAAGCGAGATACGGTAATCATGATCATGAAAGTTCATATACGTCCCAACGTTGGGCTCGAGCCTCCTCCTGGGTAGGAGTGAAATTGACCTTCAATACCATGCTGCTCAGATGGGTTGGTTATAGGCTTAGAATAATAACGTATAGAAGGATAGTGTCAGTACTTCGAACTTTAAAAATTTGAATCTAAAAATACTAATGGCGGGCAGACGATTACACACGTACACACAGAAACCACTATACAAATTATTATGAAATCAAATTTTGTTTTTATTAACATAAATCGTCGAAATACTTTTAAAAGTAATGTTAAAAACCTTTCTATGTTTTTCAAATGTGTTGTGGCACCATTTGAATGCACAAGCCGTCATAATTACCTATTTATTTTTTAAGAGTTGCGTACGTTCGTGCAGTGCAATGACTTGTACATTACGGGACTGTTCCGGCGTAGGCTCCATTAGGCTCCAATTGAAATGCCTCACTTTTTGTGCGTGGACTTACCATCTATATGTTATTATTCTAAGGTTATAGGGTTATATTACGAGTTTTCCTTCTCTTGCTATTACAAACCTGTTATATCCTTTGTCCTCTATTACGACATCCACGGGCAAGACAGAAGGTGGTGTATCGCATTCTCACTCCGTCAAAACATTTAATACTTATAATATTACTAGCTGACCCAACAGAAGTTGTTCTGTTCAAATAAAATAAAAGGAATTCTGCTTGAAATCAACAGCAGTGCCACCTACCGGGTTTAATTGTGAATTTAAACCATTCTCGAATCCCCATTAACATACACAAAAAATTTCACCGACATCAGTCCAGCCGTTTAGGAGGAGTTCAGTGACATACACACGTACACAAGAAATAGATATGTAAAGACTAGCTGATCAAAGAAACGTTATTCTGTTAAAATAAGCGCCACCTGCCGGGTCCAATTGTGAATCTAAACCATTCCCGAATCCGCTTGAAGACATACAAAAAATTTCATCGACATCGGTCCAACCGTTTAGGAGGAGTTCAGTGACGTACACGTACACAAGAAATTTATATATATAGATAATTTGTCGGCCATTTATTTTGTTCACCTAAATATTTAAGTACGTGACTTCCGTACATTTACAATAATAGTTATAATGCCAGCCCACCACCCAATAAGCTGGTGTACGAAATAACTGTATCTACCGTTATTGAATGCAATTATTTAGAAAGCAAAAAAGGCGAGAAAGTAGCAATTTGCTGAAATATCTAGCGGTTGCTTAGCGGTTCTATTGGTAGATATAAAACTTGTTGCAGTTTTTAAGAGTTTTCAGTGCATATAAGGCCAATAACCTATGTGAAAAACTAGCACAAATTAGAGCGATTTTTGCAACATAACCTTTCTGTTTTATCACAAAAACGCCTCCGCGAAATTTAATATCACGCGGCTTGATTATATGTTTTATTTGACAAGATGTCTTAATATATATAAATTAAGTGTCACGTTGTTTGTCCGCGATGGACTCCTAAACTATTTAACCGATTTTAATCAAATTTGCACACGGTATGTAGTTTGACCCAACTTAAAAGATAGGTTTTTTTTTTTTTTTTTTTTGTGGGTGGGCCGCGGTCGGCGCGCCTCCGCACCACTCCGTCCGGGGCGACAGAGGGGCTTAAGCACGCAACTCCCGCAGCCCACCCGAAAACCACGTCGCCTTCGTCGTTGGGTCGACCACTGGAGCAGCGTTAACTTGTCGTCAGTGGTCGGCCCGACGGAATACAGGGGGTATTCCGTCGGGCCGACCACTGACGACAATTGGGGTACCCTCCCATCGACCGACGTCCCCCCCTCGGGGGGGACGTCGGTCTTTCCTCACGCGGTCGGCCTCTCGGCGGGTGACGGACTTATCCCCGGTCACGTCACCCGAACTTAAAAGATAGGATAGCTTACATCTTAATTTATAGTCGCAATATTATTTTATTGCAAATTATTTGTCTATTATTTGATATTCGCAATTATCTGTTAATTCCAAACGATTTTAACAGATGGCGATATCTGTTGACTGGATTGAGTAATTAATTAATAGATGGCGCTGCTATGTCAAACCTACAAACGTGTCATATAAGATTTTAACTTGCTTTTTTACATAGATGCCATTTGTAAAAAAATATGACGACCTCCAACTCTAACAGATGTTCTCCTACAGTTCCACTTAAATAGTTTAATAAAATGTAATATAACAAAAACATTAGCCACAGCAACGCGTGGCCGGGCCTGCTAGTCTATTATATTATTTTGTCATAATGATCCCATCATACTATAATAATATTCATACGCCATTTTCAAAATTAGTTCGCCCTTTGTTAGTGGGTGGTAACGGATTAAGAATACAATTAATCACTCCCTATCCTGCCTATGGATGTCATAAAAGACGACTAAGGGATATAATATACATAAAACATCTATGCCAGAGAAAGAGAACTTAAAACATAACCCTATACCAACCTGTCTGACCAATATGGTATAGTAAGGTCAATCTCCCTCCTATTGTGGAGGAGTCTCGAGCCCAACAGTGGGACGTATGTGAACTGCGATGATGATGATAATATTACGTATTACGAAGATTTCAAGTCATTTATTTTTATGAATAGCGAAAATGAAAACCAGTGAAAACAATTTTCTCTAAGTAATAGTCTAAGTGTTATATACTACATACATACGACAGATTACGTTGTCATTTATCATCTGACGGATTATTACTTTATTTATAGCGACTTCTTTCGCAGAAATATAAGATTTACGTCACTTTTCGGTAGCACGTTGTGTATTAATTTTGACGTGTCTAAAGATTGTTTTTAATGTATTAAAGAGCTTATATTTATCGATGTTCTCCTTGTGGTGAAGGGTAAGAATATAATTCACCACCCCCTTCTCTAGCTTTTGGATGACGTAAAAGACCCTTAAGCGTATGATATGCAGATAAAATTTATGCAAGCGAAGCAGGGTCGACCACTGAAATCAAGGAACTCTGCACCAGTGGTCGGCCAAAGACCAAGGCGCCATGCTATAGGGTGGGTTACGGGGCCACGCGTCGCCCCTCTGTCGCTCCGGACGGAGCCGGGCGGTGCGTGCGCTGACTGTAGCAAAACCCAAAAGAAAAGGGAAAAATTTAATACAAGCAAAATTAGATATAAAGCTCTATACTGACACGTCTGACCAGTGTAGGTCAATTTCATTCCTAATGTGGAGGAGAATTTCGGAGAACATTCCTAATCATCATCATCTTGCTTTTATCCCAATTACTTGGGGTCGACGCAATATGTCATCTGTTTTGACATATTGCAAAAAGTTTCGGCAATGACTTTTATGACCAGCCGCCTGCCTGACGTCAACCCTCCTTGGGAATGTAATCGTTGACCCAAATGGTACCAGATGGAGTTGGTCCGGGTCAATCTAGGGCTCTTAGTCGTCTTTTACGACACCCACGAGCAAAGCAAGGGTTGGTAGTATTCGAAGCCGCTACCACACAGCAGGAGAACATTCCTAATGTGGAGAGGAATTAATTAACCGCACAGATCTATTACAGACTTGGTTTTATGAGGTTACGATAAAACCACCCTCTCTTGCCCGTAGATGTCGTAAAAACGACATGCATATAACAGTCGTGCAAGAGAAGGAAAACTTGAAATGAAACCTTATAACAACACGTCTGACCGGCGTGGTAAAAATTCTTTCACCAATGAAAAGCTAAAATATCAGGGACTAACATAGGTTATATTTTATCACGATCTTCCTACAGGAACGGGAACTACGCGGGTAAAACCGAAGCAAAGCGAGGGCGGGTAGCTAGTGTTGAAATGAATTAAAATAAAACAAGATAGTAGTAGGACCATATTGTCGACAGTCTTCTGTCTACAGTTGCTGGCCCGTCCATCCGGGGTAGTAATACACTGCCGCAGAAAATCGACGTCTGAGTGGTAGCAATTTTTTACTGCACTTCAATCAATGAGCGAGAGAGCCAGCAGCCCATCTTTCTGAGGTTATTCGCGTGTAGTGAGTTTTGGTGATGCGTTTAACCTAACTTCATTGAACGCATTCACGCTCCCATCACTTTTTTTCAGCCCAGCAGTTGGACATATACGAAATAAATCGTAACTAATTCTTATATCTTTATGTAGTTTAATTTGTATGCATCGTGAGAAAAAAATCATGATTTATGTAGTTAAAATTTATGAGAAATATCACACGACCTATTGTAATTTAATTGCTATACGTATACTTCTCATAAAACTGTTTATAATTACACATACAATTAATGTATTACAACAATGGTTTCGGTAGTACATTGGATTAGTGGCATAGCCACGAAGACTGCTGAGCGTAAAGGATTGGATGCGTTTCTTAGTTTAGAACGGTGGCAAACAAGCAAATAGCACACCTGATGGTAAGTGATACCACCGCTCATGGCGAAGAAAGTGAAGTGTTAATGCGTGCAATCGGTTTAAGTGATACTAAAGGCCTAAAAAACCTAACATTAGAAAGTTGGTCTTCTGGCTTTCTCACTCATTCAACTAAGTGCAACAAATTGCTACTGCTCAGACGTCCAATAACGAAGGTATGGTATTACTTCGAAGCTAAAGCTCAAGAAAAACGACTATCAACAATATAGACCTTTTTTTTTTTGGGTGTGAGTTGCGCTCGGTGCGCTCCTCGCACCACTCCGTCCGAGGCGACAGAGGGGTGTAAGCACGCACGCAGCAGAAGGAAGCAGGTCGGTCTTTCCTCACGCGGTCGGCCTCTCGACGGGTGACGGACTAATTCCCCAGTCACGTCACCCGCGGCCTCGGCTAGGGCGGCATGAGGCGCAAGTACTCGCGCCTACGACGCCCTAGTTGCCGGCGACGGATCCCCTCATCGAGGCTGCGCTCCTTGCGCAGGCGATCCGTCGCCTCCTTCTGCGAGATCACTGCCTCGCAGAAGGCTGTAACCGCATCCCAGTTTCTGACGCTGCATAGTTCTACCACATAAAGCTACCACGTTACATAGTCTAGTAGCTAGTAAACTCATTGTTGAATCACCCGTATTATGTTATCATGTTACCGGAAATGGATAAAATCTAATGTAAGGAATTGTATACAAATCCTTGAAAATTTATAAAATTCCGAAGCTATTTAGGAAATGTATAAAATATTTTTTCAAAAACTATTTAACACATAAATTTCATAGGTAATGTGACAATTCCTAGGAATTGTATATAATCCCAATATCGTGTTAGGAAATGTATAAAAATAATGCTTTCTGTAACAAAACACGTTGTTAAAATGAGAATAATATTTTTTATTATAGCACTCGTTGAGACAACAACGTTCAGTTCATATCGTAAAATATAATAATCTTCATATTATCTTTCTAATTAAAGCTAACCTAACCTATCCCTGATCAGACGAAGCAATACCCTCCCCTCGCCCCGCTATCCCCGCGTACCCATTGATATCTCAAATGTTTTACATTTCCGATTGCTATTTAGGCAATGTATAGATTTCCTAGGAAATATGTTTAATATAATTTATTTTACACATTTCTGTGCGATTTTAGGAATTACACACATTTCCTAGGAATTGTATACAATGACGGATTACATACATTTCCGGTAACAAATATACATATATTTCTTGTGTACGTGTACGTCACTGAACTCCTCCTAAACAGCTGGACCGATGTTGATGAAATTTTTTCTGTGTTTAAAGAGTTTTGATAATGGCTTAGATTTACAATTGGACCCGGTAGATGGCGTTGCTGAGAATTCCTTTTATTTTATTTGAACAGAACAATGTCTGTTGGGTCAGCTAGTTACATATAATTGTGGAGGAGGTCCGAGCCCTTGAGAGGTGTATGGGCTGATGATGACGTATTTTTAGTCCGATGTTTATATGTAACCCGAAATTTAAAGGTGGAATTGCTTTATCATCTAGGTCTATACCAACACGTCTAACCAGCGTGGTATGGTAGGTCAATTTCTATTCCATTATGGAGGAAATCCGAACCCAACAATGGGTCTTAAATAGGCTGAGATGATGATGACGATACCATGTCTGATTTATCCAATAAGACTATTTTCTATTAAGTAAATATTTTCTAAAGAATATATTTTATACTAGCAACCCGCCCTCGCTTCGCTTCGGTTATAGGTTATAGGTTATAGTCGTTTTACCCGCGTAGTTCCCGTTCCCGTGGGAATACCGGGATAAAATATAGCCTAGTTTACGCCCTGATATTATAGCTTTCCATTGGTGAAAGAATTTTTGAAATCGGTCCAGCCGTTTTGAAGATTACCCGGAACAAACAGACAGACAGACAGACAAAAAAATTTAATTGCTATTTTAGGCATAGGTGTCGTGCAAATAACCGTGTGAGCATGAAGAAAGCCTATTATTCTGACATTACAAACAGACACTCCAATTTTATTTATTGGTATAGAAGATATCTAAGGATATAAGGTATAGAAGATTGGTATAGGAGTAAGAATACAAATCACTACTCCTAATCTTGCCTGTGGATAGCGTAAAAGACTAAGGGATATAATACGCATATAACATCTATGTAAGAGAAGAACTCGAAATAAATTCCTATACTAGCATGATAAAGTAAGGTTTTCCCTCTTATTGTGGAGGAGACTCGCTTGAGCCCAATAGAGGGACGTATATGAGTTGATGATGATTTTTATATAATGTTAAGACAAGGTAATTTCTTTTTTTGTATTGCATGCAGTGGCAAACGAGCAAACAGTACACCTGATGGTAAGTGTTGCTGCCGCTCATGGACCTTTACAAGGCCGCTGCCTATCGCGAAGAAAGTGAAGGGAGTGTGAATGCGTGCATTGGGGCTCGGTGATACCAAAGGCACCACCAAAACCCTCCACACGCAAACACCCTCATAATGTTGGGCTTCCTGCTCTCTCGCTCACCGAACGAAGCGTAGTAACAAATTGCTACTACTCAGACGTCGATATTCTGTGAGAGCGTGGTACTACCCCGGACGGACCGGCCAGCGGCTGTAGACAGATAACTGTCGACAGTGTGGTCCTACCACTACGAAATTAAAGAAAGCAAAAATACACAAAGTAAAAAGTATTATTATGTAGCAATTGCAAATCGGAAAGCATTACATATGTACTTTCAAATATTTTTTCTCGCCTATAGTTCTTATATAATTTAAAATTCGTTGAGTTTAACTTATTTCCTTCCTTCCTTTCATTTATTAATAAAAGTGTTTGAGTGAGATTGAATGATTCATAAAAATGAAATAACTTTGATTGAATTTCGATTAAAGAAATCAATTCAATGAATACGCGTTTAAATTAAAACAATAAAAATCCTTTTTCCATGAAAGTGATGAGTCCTTTATAAGATTTATCGGAAATATTAATAAGATAAAAGTAAAAACTAAAACCCAACTATGATAAAAAACGAGTTATCAGATAAATACTGATAAAATCAACAGCAAATGCTAATAATATATCTATATTTGAAATGTATAAGTAACGCCCTTTCCAATGATATGAAATACGACATATTTGTCTCAAATTTATTTTTAATACAGTACTTTAAGACCTCTAGAGGGCGCCATATTAGATTCAGTGACATATCATATAGCGTATAACCAGCGGACGATCAACACGCTTTTAACAATACCTCATTTGTTCGGTTCTAATAAGTAGTTGAGGAGCTATGAGAGAACAGATGCACATACATATATACATAGCCTATCAAAGTCATAACCCTCCGTAGTCGGGTAAAAAATGGATTACCATTACGAATGTTTTTAAATTTTCAATAAGTACATTTGCCCTTCAAATGCCGTTCGGCCTGTAGGTACAGATATAGATAATATTATCATTACCTACCTAAAAAAATAAAAAGGTACACATCAGTATTTTTTTATCAAACGGAATTACTGGAAAGAAACAATGATAGTCTGTTCGTCGGTATAATTGTAATCGCATCAGTCAAATATAACAATTTTAAATGTTCTTAAAACTACTTTTACGGATTATATCGCGTTTGTATTTGATTTATGATTGCCCGACGTTTCGAACACTTTCTTTTATAAATTTGTACTAAAATGTGGTTAACAATTTAATAAATTTATAACTATTTTCTGTATCGGGTAGATAATTGTAAATGTCTGTAATAACGATTACTTGTTGGACGTGAGACACCGTAGTCCGCCCGTGACCATGAATGCTGCAAAGTGTTCGAAACGTCGGGCAATCATAAATCAAATACAAACGCGATATAATCCGTAAAAGTAGTTTTATTTACAATGTGTAGTGCTCGCGTAAACATCAGATATCATTATTTAAATGTTCTATAGTATGATCTTACTATATTAATGAAATAGATACTAAAATTAAAAAAAAACCGTCTAAATGCGAGTCGGAGTCGCACACGAAGGGTTCTGTACCATTATTTATAAAATCGCGTTTGTTGTATGGAAGACCCGTTAAATATATATTTTACTAGCAACCCGCCCTCGCTTCGCTTCGGTTCAGTCGCTTAAACACGTGTAGTTCTCGTTCCTGTGGGAATACCGGAATAAAATATAGCCTATGTTACTCCCTGATATTATAGCTTTCCATTGGTGAAAGAATTTTTGAAATCGGTTCGGTGGTTTAAGCGTGAAAGCATTACAAACAAACAAACAAACAAACATCCTTACTTTCGCATTTATAATATTAGTATGGATTTTTAGTATTTGTTGTTATAGCGGCAATAGAAATACATAATTTATAAAATTTTAACTGTTTAGCTATCGCGGTTCTTGAGATATAGCCTGGTAACAGGCAGACGGACGGGCAGACAGCGCAGTCTTAGTAATAGGGTCCCGTTTTTGCCCTTTGGATACGGAACCCAAAAAAATACACTTTTGCAGATGGCCGAACGACAAAGTCATCATCGTCATCATCACAGCTCATATACATTCCACTACTGGGCCTCAGCCTTCTCCAGATTGGGAGGGAAATTGACCTACTATACCAAGCTGGTCAGGCGGGTTTGGTATAGGATTTTATTTCAGGATTTCCTTCTCTTGCATAGTTGTTATTTACACAAGATATCGCTTAGTCGCCTTTTACGATACCCACAGGCAATGGGGTGGTGAATTATTCTTACTCGGTCACCACACGTAACTACTAAGTATGATGCAAGAAACAGGGCGCCATCTGTTGGGTCATGCCAAAATCTCAGACACGGACATAATAAAATACTAATCCTGTAAGTATATTAAGACAAATTATTTCTTTGTCATAAATTCTCCATAGTTTTAAGTTTCAAATGAAGCCAACATAGAATGCGGTGAAAATTGTATAAAAGATTCCGTTACATACAGACCGAGTTAATATAAGCTGTTTTAAATACGAATAATACGCATTACATTCCCAAAGATGTGAAAGTCATATATTCATTTATTTCACTTAACTTACTAATATATAAAGCTGTAGAGTTTGTTTGTTTGAACACGCTAATCTCAGGAACTACTGGTCCGATTTGAAAAATTCTTTCAGTCTTAGATAGTCCATTTATCGAAGAAGGCTATATACCATCTTGCTAAGACCAACAGGAGCGGATCACCAATGAAAAATGTTTCAAAATCGGGGATTTTTTTCCTTTTGAGAGCTTTCGCTGCGAAAACGGCTAAATTTTCGCAAAAATCATGTGACAAAATCTTTTTATTAAAAAATATTTTCACTTTCAACATAAACAAAGTCTTAGGTTACAGTTAGCGTTAGCGCAAAGTATCTATACCACGCGCACGAAGTCGCGAGCAGAAGCTAGTGTAAAATAAGGAGAATATCGATTACTGGGCCACGCGGGCGATTACACTGAGCTTTCTTTACAAACATATCTATAAACAATTATACATAAATCTTTATAGTGATATGAAGAAGTTTGTGTTCTTGAACTTGCATTTCTCTTTTAAATTAAGGCGAATACATAATAAAATAAAAAAAGAATAAGATTTAAGAAGATTAATAATTTCTCGTGACTCATGACGTATTTTAGTATGATGGCCGGGTGCTACCATCCAAAATCGCCATATTTTTTGATCTTTCTATAGGTAGATAATGGTACGGAACCCTTCGTGCGCAACTCCGATTCGCACTTAGCCGGTTTTTATTAATTATTAATAATTCTTTAAAATAAAAAAAAAGAAGAAAATAATAAATATTAGTACCATCATCTCAACCCATATACGTTTCACTGCTTGGCTCGAGCCTTCTCCACAATAGAAAGGAAATTGACCTTACTATACCGCGCTGGTCAGACGTGTTGGCATATGGTTTTATGTCGAGTTTTCCTTCTCTTGTATAGATGATATATGCTTACTATATATCCCTTAGTCGTCTTTTACCTTCTCTGAGGACGAAAGATGGGATGGAACTAGGTATAATTTATCATATGACATAAAATTATTTAGGATTAGTCCTATTCTATTACTCCGGGATTACCCCGGACTAATCACCGGTCCGTCCACCTGGGACCTCGACTAAAGCGGTATCACGCGCCTGCGTCGTCCATAAGTATATTACCTGGATAATGACAACGAGCTTATTTTGTGTTATTTCATCTTAAAATAATACAAAGTAAGGCCTTTATCATCCAAGTAAAAATTGCAAACTTCGTATTGAAAATTACTTAATGAAATATATATCACGGCTTTATTACTTAATCAAATTCTCACTATCTGAGTAGTACCTAATTTTATGCATCAAAAAATCAACGAAATTCGGCATGAAAAAATTAAGCAAGAAAAAAAAATTGTATTGGGCTTAAGGGTCTCTTTTATTGCCGATAATGGCAAATGAACAAGCAGCACACCTGACTTTAGTAATGCAATGGGTTCAGCTAGACCGTTGCCTACCGTGAAAAAGGTGCTCTTCTTAAATCTCGTTTAAAGAAGGACATATTATAGTGCTCGGGAAACACAGCAGTCTAGTTTTATCAGTCTTTGAATTGAAAAATATGGAATAGGTACTTCTTGAAATATAGAGGAATAAGGAAGCAAGGAGTAAGTATGATAAAAAAAACACGCATAAACTATTTAAGTATCTATGAATACATGTATTAATTAATTTTACATTACTTGATATTTCTCTAAAAATGTTGCATTATTTATAAAAAGATCTTTGGTTAATTTAGATTCTCCCATTTTAATAAATATAGTAACGGTTTTATTATTTCACTCGCTTGTAAAATCATACTATGAAGTCGCCTTTAGTGAAGTAATTTCTCTTTAAAGGCATTGACCGCAAACTTAATTGTATTGAGTATTGTAACGTCATTTTATTAATGCATTTATTGCGGCTGTTTTATTTGTCTATTCGTGTTTATTTCTTTTTTAATCCACCGCTTCTTGCTAGAGCCTTCCCCATAATAAGAGGAAAAATTTGTTTTTTTATACAAATTGACCTGAAGTGAACTCGTCTGAGCTACCAAAAAGTTAAAATGTGATATTGTTTTTTTATTTCGCATTGAATTTATCGGTATTTTAAAGGAAGGGATGGTGATATAATTTATTCTAACTTCATTGCTGACTTTGTCAATAATATTACAATATGGACAAAATAATTGTTTATGAATTGATTTAAATTATATAAACAGAAAAATATCCTTAACTATGAAATTTCCAAGTAATTAATGCAAGAATATATAATTCTTCTTATTATTGTGTTATTATTCTTTTCTGTACTTGGATAATGAAATTTATTAACAATTTTTTTACTACCATATATTTTTTTGGCAAATTAAAGTAATTTACTATAGAATTTTTAATTAATAAATCACCCTCAAAATCTTTGAAATATTAATCTTACCAAGTGTAGTATCCAAACATATGCACACATCCAGAAAAATAATAAATAAAATGTAAAAATTAAAAAAGAAAATCACCTTTGTATTGGAATATAAGGTCACACGCCAAAGTCTCTACAATGAAAACACTAGCACTTTTACGCAACGTGTTTGTTGATTACGGGTCACTTTTTGGTACTTATGATATTAAGTTACTACGCGATACTCGCGCAGAAACGAATGTCTTGAATCGTGAGTGTACGCTGTTTTTATCATTTCGTCACGCAGTTTTGAGCGCGGTTGCAATTTCAAGGAGGGAGAAACGGTGTTTGTGGTCGGCATTAAAATCCCACAGCACATTTACGAAAACAGGGAACACTTAATTAAAAATTGACAATCATTTGGGATCGCAAAAGTGTTATTTTAATAGTAATTGTAGTGTTAAAAAAAGCAATTTCAAATTTTGTAAATTTATATTATTTAAATTATCTTGGTTTATTTGTTAGAATTTCGAGAAACAAATACCTATATGTCATTTCCTTTTCATTTTTAATTTCTACAGTAATTTTCTTTCTGTTTTTTGGTAAGCTATGGTGCGACCTAACGCCGTCCGTCCCGTTTGGGATGACGAGAGGCTGGCGCGCAACCCTATAATCCGTCGTATTAACCCCACCCCCTCGTCATAGAGGCGACCACTGACACCGAATCCTTAACGTCTGTGGCCAGCCCAGCACAGTATTAAGGGCTGCACAAACTCGAAGTAAATTATAAATACAGCTTAATTGCTATAATAATATTTAAACATTTACATTTCAATTATTCAAAAGTATAATATGCGCATCATTCCACACTGTATAAATATATAAACTATTAAAGTTAGCATTTAGTTAACATGTTCGTGAACATTTATCGTGTAGATCTATTAAAAAACGTCTAATCAGCCTTTTTTGGGTAGGTTATATATATCTGGACACACCCTTTTTTATTTTTTTTAGCGATGACTGGTACCGATTGCTTGATATCCCTAGCTATATTTGCAGGTATCGTCTCCTTAGACGCCTCGACAATAGAAGAGTGTTGCTGGTGCGTCGCCCTTATGCGTTGAATAGGGCTAAAGAAATTTTAATTTTAACTATCGTAAAATTATCATAATTATTTCAATTTGTATAAATCCCACTATGGGGCTCGGGCCTCCTTTATAATGGAAGGGCAAACTAATTTACTATAACACTTTTCCGTGTGGTGACGGAGTAAAAATACAATTCACTACTCCCTGTCTTGCCCGTAGACGTCGTATAAGACGACTAAAAGATTAGAGTATGCACATAAAATCAGTGCAAGAGAAAGAAAACTTGAAATGAAACCCTATACAAACATGTCTGACCAGCATGGTATAGTAGGTCAAATTCCCTTCTATTGTGGAGGAGGCCCGAGCCCAACAGTGGGACGTATCTGGACTGCAATGATGATGACGATGATGATACCACGCTCCTCAGATGGGTTGGTATAGTTTTAAATCGAGTTTTTTGAATGTTGTATGTCTTAGTCGTCTTTTATGATACCCTGGAACAAGAGAGGCGGTGGTGAATTGTAGGCTTACTCCGTTATTACATGGAAGTAAATATAAATATTATGGAATTGAATTATTTTTGTTTTAATATTTTTATTACAAAAAACCCATTTTTCTTATTTTACTAGCTTCTGCTCACGCCTTCGTCCGCGTGGTATAGATACTTTGGACGAACGCTAACTTTAACCTAAGACTTTGTTTATGTAGAAGATGAAAATGTTTTTTAATAATACGATTCTCTCACACATGATTTTTGCGCAAAATTAGCCGTTTACGCAGCGGAATCTCTCAAAAGGAAAAAAAACCTCGATTTTGAAACATTCTTCATTGGTGCTTCGCTCCTGTTGGTCTTAGCGTGATGATATATAGTCTATAGCCTTTCTCGATAAATGGGCTATCTAACACTGAAAGAATTTTTCAAATCGAATCAATAGTTTCCGAGACTAGCGCGTTCAAACAAACAAAGTCTTCAGCTTTATATATTAGCATAGAATAGATATAGATTAGTATAGATCAATTTTATAGTTTTTTTTATTTAATTAAAAAATAAAATGAGACGAAAGTAAATGGTGGTTCCGGACTTTCTTATTGTTTTTGCAAAAAAAAAGAGGGTATATTATATACTATCATTATCACAGCTCATATAAGATCCACTGCTGGGCTCGAGCCTCATCCATAATAGGAGGAAAATTGATCTGCTAACTACACTGATCAAATGGGTTGGTATAGGGTTTTATTTCGAGTTTTCCTTTTCTTGCATAGATGTTGTATGCATATTATATCCCTTACTCGTCTTTTATGATACCCAAGGAAAAAAGGGGGGTGGTGAATTTTATTCTTACTCTGTCACCACACGAAAATTTTTTAATAAAAGAGCAAACAATTAACATAGAATGTCGTTAGATAGAGTGGAGGAGCTATAAAATATTTTTCAGTACATATTTTTTGTTTTTACTAATTTAATCTATATACGTATAAATTCATCATTAAATCCCGACCTAATAATTATGGGAATACCTGGAAAATATAGGAAATATTTTCGAACAAAAAAAGAATTTACCAAGTTGGGCCAAGCGTCTTCAAGTACCGTATTATCGATGAACATATATACTTTGTTTTGAAGTCGGTTAGTGAAATTTAGCACTTAAATTTCATTCTAATGCATCGAGCATTGAAGGTTTTACCTTACTTTTAGTGATTTTAAAATTTTAAAACGTTCTCCTGAACAGTTTTCATTTTAGACTTACGATATTTTATGTAGCGGAGTATAAAAATAATAATATAAAAAATGATTCTTACAAAAAAAAAACGGAATTAATGACCAATTCAAATGTTAATCCTTGATCATAAACACTTCTTTACAAAACAAAAATAATTCGAAAATAATAATCTAAATTAATTGTCCCACTGCTGGGCTCGAGCCTTTTCCACAATAGGAGGGAAATTGACCTTATTATATCATGCTGGTCAGACAGGTCGTTAAAGGGTTTTGTTTCCTGTTTTCCTTCTCTTGCTATTATATATGGCTATTATATTACTCAGTCGTCTTTTACGATATCCACGGGCAAGGGTGAATTATAATCTTAATCCGTGACCACACGGAAAAGGGAATCATTTATTAGAAAATATATAAAAATATTTTCAACAAAACTTGAATAGTATTGCAAATTTAGCGCTTCGTGCTTGTGGATTTGAAAGCAAGGAGCAGGCACCCATGGTCTTTACATCATTTCTCGAGACAGGCGTTCGGCGATGATGACGCGAGTTCCATGATTTCTGTTCACCCAATAAAATACTCAACTCGCCTAAACAAATTTTTACTTCAAAAGTGGATAGAATGTGAGTGAATGATCACTGAGATCACCGTGACCATCTCATAGGATTATATGAAAGCATAGGATATATTGTCTCGACTCCAAGTAATTGAGATAGGAGCAGGATGATGATGATGATGATTTAGATGATTCTCACCTTGGCTGGATGATCATTCATGAATTTCTGGTACCAATATCAATAAATATGTGGACTAGTTGCGAAAACGGGATTATAACTGGAAATATTTGTTTGTCTTATCCTCATCATTTCAGCCTATCGCCGTCCACTGCTGGACGTAGTCCTTCCTCATGTTACGCCACAGAGTGTGGTCCTATGTCGCCTGCATCCAATGATGCCCAGCAACTTTCACCAGATCGTGAGTCCACCTAGTAGGGGCCGTCCTACACTGTGTCGTCCGATACGCGGTCAACACTCGAGAACCTTTCTTCCTCAGTGGTTATCGGTTTGTCGAGCGATGTATCATCATCATCTTAGTTCATACGTTCCACTACTGGGTTCGAACCTCCTACATAATAAGAAGAAAATTGACTTAATGCAGTTATAACCTTTCTGAGGTTGATATAGGATTTTTTTTTCTCCATTCATCTTTTCTTACATGATACCGATGTTATATGCATATGTTATATTTGATCACTTAGTCTACTTCTACGACATTCACGGACAATATTAGGAGTGGTGAATAGTATTCTTACTTCATGACCACACGGTTAGTTTTTGTTGGGCTAGTATCATATAATCATAGAGCTGCCATTAGAAAGTCAGGTAAATACCACTACATTTTTCTGCAAAGAATTCAGATTTTGTATTTAACTCGACTATGCTCCGTTCATCCATTCAGGGATTTTCTAATAAAAATAATTTTCTAATAAAAATCTTAAGCATTCATAGTAAGGAGTTCACATGGAATAAGTACAGGTATGTAAGGAAAGGTGAAAAACTGATTTAACTGCTTAGCCAAAAAAATCTTTTAAAGGTAATTTTACTCTTCAAAACATTGAAAATAACTTCCATCAATTAAATTGATAAGGATTTTTGTATTTTTTACAGATTTTATAAACTTGTATTAAAATAAACTCATTTTAGAGATTTTATTAATTTGTATTCGAAAAAACTCATCTAAAAACGTAAAGGATGTGAAGGGTCTTTTTCCTGTTAACCCATGAGTCTTTATTAAAAGATTAACATATTAAATACTACCTTAACAAAAAATAATCTAAAGTTTTGTGTTCAAAAGTTGAATAACGGCTGGTGAATAAACTTTTCAATATTAAGTAACGTCAGTTAGGTTACAAAATCAGTCAATATCCTGCATATAATATGTACAATATAGACAAATGGACTTTCTCTTTTATAAAATAAATTTACTTATTATATCACTTTGAAATAAGTTAAAGAAATGGTTAAGTATCAAAAACATTCGGGTCGACCACTGAAGATAAGGAACTCGGCTCCGGTGGTCAGCCCAACGACGAAGGCGACGTGCTCTGGGTGGGTTACAGAGCCGCGCTGCCCCTTTGTCGTTCCGAACGGAGCCGGACGGCGGGTGCGATGACTGTAGTCCACCCCAAAAAAAGTATCAAAAACGTTTTGTTTAAATATGTTTTTAAGGAGACTAGAACTGAAACATTCCGAGTCCTAGAAATGCTTGTAGTCATTCACACAGCTACATTACGTGCTGAAGCGGTTGTATTAATACTATACTTTATTTACATCTCAAAATTTTATCCACTTGCGGTAAGGTGGCATCTGATCGTTATATTTTTATGGAAAATATTTTGCACTCATCATCATTTCAGCCTATTTACGTCCAACAGTTAGGCTTGAACCTCATCTATTCATTACTATTTGCCTGCCCTCATCCCACGCTAAGTGGGGTCGACACACATTATTTCGTCCTTCCATAATCTCCTATCAGCCGTCATATCTGCACTCACTCTTTTCATACGCATATCCTCATTCACACAGTCCATCCATCTCTTTTTGGGTCTCCCACGCTTCTTATGCCCATCCTCAAACATATTGATAACCCGCCTTGTTA
This sequence comes from Lymantria dispar, assembly GCA_032191425.1. Lineage (NCBI taxonomy): Eukaryota > Metazoa > Arthropoda > Insecta > Lepidoptera > Erebidae > Lymantria > Lymantria dispar. The sequence goes on along the minus strand of CM063460.1, from coordinate 6,709,649 downwards.
CATGCCTTTCATCCCTCCTCGTCACATGCCCATACCAAGACAATAGCGCACTCCTAATCTTCTCTATCACTGATGCCGCTTTCAGACTTCCCCTAATATACTCGTCTATTGTGAGAGGGAATTGGACTTACTATTCCACGCTGGTCAGACGAGTTATTATAGAGTTTTATTTCAAGTTTGCCTTATCTTGCATCCATGTTATTTGTATATTATATGCCTTAGTAACTTTTTACGACACCTATGGGCAAGAGACGGGATGATGAATAAATTTCTTACTCATTACACTAGGGCCGCAGCCCACCCCAATAAAAAAAGATATTGTTATCATAATTATAATTATATGACATTCGGTTTTACTAGAGATTTTAACCCTTTTTTTTTGGGGGGTGGGCTGCGGTCGGCGCGCTCCTCGCACCACTCCGTCCGGGGCGACAGAGGGGCGTAAGCACGCAACACCCGAAAACCACGTCGCCTTCGTCGTTGGGCCGACCACCGGAGCAGGGTTACTTGACATCAGTGGTCGGCCCGACGGAATACCCTCTATTGGGGTACCCTCCCATCGACCGACGTCCCCCCATCGGGGAGAACGCCGGTCTTTCCTCACGCGGTCGGCCTCTCGGTGGGTGACGGACTAATCCCCGGTCACGTCACCCGCGGCCTCGGCTAGGGCGGCATGAGGCAGAGATTTGAACCCTAAACAAAAGTGTATAGGCGTTGGTGTGTGCGTGTGTAGCAGTTGCATGGTTGTGTGCATAATGACTTTTTTTCCTGAATTTAATGTATTTCTAATCCATTAGTATATGAAATTTCAGTTTTATCCACTTCTCCTCATTATATACTTCAACTGTGCCAAATTTCATACTTGTCCATTCACATAATTATCGTAAAAAGGGGTACTAAGTTTTTGCTTCACGTATTAATATAATTATGCTGGTCAGGCGGATTGGTTTCTTTCCAATTTTCCTGCTCTTGTCCATGCACATCTGTATGCTACCAGCGTATCGTCTTTTGCGACTTCCACAGGCAAGGAAGAGGGTGTTGAACTGTATTTTTACTCCATCATTATATAATTGATATCTTTTATTCAAAATGAAAATTATAACTTGCTGTGATGTCATTACAATATAAATATTAAACAAAACTTGAACAAACATGTTTTTATATTATGTATCTACTAGCAACCCTCCTCGCTTCCCTTCGGTTTCAGTCGTCTTACACACGTAGTTCTCGTGGGAATACCAGAATAAAATATAGCCTATATTTCTCCCTGACATTATAGCTTTCCATTGGTGAAAGAATTTTTGAAATCGATTCGGTGGATTAAGCGTGAAAGCGTAATAAACAAACTTACTTTCGCATTTATAATATTTATTTATTTATTTATTATTACAATATCATAGCAGAAAAGGACTAATAAAATACATTGTCTTATAAAATTAGTAAACTATTCAATTAAATTTTATATACTATAATAACCTGAACCTGGACCTGGGTTAAGACCTAAACCGACATTCAAAATAATTAATCAGTAGATTGAATATAGTAAGTGTTCATATGTAGGTATGTTTCAATTGCATTTATTATTATGAACATAACGTGCGACTGTCTTAACATAGCTAAGGACGGTCTTCTTATTTTTAAAGCCCAAGACATTATTATTAAACTTATACTTATATCTCAATAAACCAGCATATAAATTTATCTAATTATTTAATGGGTATTGGAACTATGAAATTTGTATGTCAATTATTATTATTTTCTTTTTAAATTATAATATATTAGTAAGGATGTGTAAATGTATGACACAAAAATATTTGCATGGAAATTAAACGTAGTTTTCATCGATGCTAGAGGTCCATCTTAAGACATGGTGTCGTCTGGGATCATTATCATCACAGCCCATATACGTCCCACTACTGGGCTTGAGCCGCCTCCATAATGGGAGGTAAATTGGCCTCCACACTGGTCAGACGTGTTGGTACAGTTATATTTTGAGTTTTCGTTGTCTTATATAGATGTTGTACGTATATTATAATCCCTTAGTCGTATTTTACGGCACCCACGGTTAAGAAATGGTGGTGAATTGTATTCTTACTCCATTACCACGCGGAATCATCTAGGATAAAAAACAATAATACATTTCAACATAATAACTAAGTATTTCGATAAATTACTTTGAATGGTGTATAATCATCATCATCATCATCGCAGCCCATATACATCCCACTGTTGGGCTCGGGCCTCCTCCACAATGGGAGGGAATTTGACTTACAATACCATGCTGGTCAGACGTGTTGGTATTTTTTTTTTATGGGTGGGCTATGTTAAGCGTGCACGTGGTCCATTCCGTCCGAGACGACGAAAGGACGGCGCGCGGCCCTATAACCCACCCGTAACCACGTCACCTTCGTCCTTAGGCCGACCACCGGAGCAGGGTGACTTGTCGTCAGTGGTCGGCCCGCCGGAATACCCTTTCGGATAACCTCACCTCTCGACGTCCCCGACCCACGACGTTGGTAGACGTGTCGGTATAGGGTTTCATTTCGAGTTTTTCTTCTCTTTCACAAATGTTATGTGCATATTATATCCCATAGTCGTCTTTTACGACATCTACGAGTGTATAATACAATATTGAAATAATTAGAACGGTAAGATAGAGGGGTGGAAAACTGTATTCTTCATCATCATCATCATTTCAGCCTATCGCCGTCCACTAATGGACGTAGGCCTCTCTCATGTTACGCCACAAAGTGTGGTCCTGTGCCGCTTGCATCCAACGACGCCCAGCAACGTTCACCAGGTCGTCGGTTCACCTGATGGGGGGCGTTCTACACTGCGTCGTTCGATACGTGGTCGCCACTCGAGAACCTTTCTTCCCCAGCGGTTGTCGGTTCGCCGAGCGATGTGGCCTGCCCATTGCCACTTCAGCGTGCTAATTCTTCGTGCTAGGTCGGTTACACCCGTTCTTCTGTTTCTATTGTATTCTTACTACATCAAAAATCATAGTTTAATATATTCTTATAATAACAAAAACCTTAGCAAAACATTCTTATTCAGTAACTGAGAGTAATCTTTTTCCAACGTAATAAGTCTACATTTTTGTTCTGTTAAATTCAAATAGTAAATGGCGTGAGCATAACCGTAAAAATGTGAAAGCGGACATTATTTTAAATTACCCTCCGTGTAAATATTGCAACGTATTTTATTATAGTTTACATGAATTTATAGACATGATAGTATGTTTGTTTTTTATTAACTTTTTTAACCGACTTAATAAAAGGAGGAAGTTTCTCAATTCGACCGTATATATGCGGTTTTCATGTTTGTTCGCGGATAATTTCGTCGTTTATGAATTGATTTTGATGATTATTTTTTTCTTAGAAAGAGTATACTTCCCAAATGGTCCCATGAAAATTTTATCGAAATCGGACAAGCGATCTTTGAAAAATCAACAAAAATATAAAAATTTATCTACATTGTCTACATTATTGAAGGCGGTTTCTTTTTTTGCAATAAATAATATATTCTACCCAAACACCCAAAGATAAACTTTCCGTTTGGTGACGGAGTAAAAATACAAACCACCCTTTATCTTGCCTGTGGTTGTCGTAAAAGACGACTAAGGTATATAATATGCCTATAATATCTATTCAAGAGAAGGAAAACTCGAAATAAAACCGTATACCAACATGTCTGATCAGCATGGTATACTAGGTCAACTGTCCTATTGTGGAGGAGGCTCGAGCCCAGCAGTAGGGCGTGTATAAGTTGAGACGATGATACCCAAACAAAAGGAATATATACAACCAAAAAGGTAATTCTCAGCCATAAAAATGCATAAGAAAATTAAGAAAAAAACACAAATTTCAACTTAAATCAACATATTTCCGTGTAGTGTTGGAGGAAGAATACTATTCACTACTCCGTTTTTGTTCGTGGATCTCATAAAATATATGATATGCATTTAATATTTGTGCAAGAAACCTTTACGAACCCACCTGACCAGCATGGTTTAGTGGGTAAATTTTCCTACTATTATGGAGGAGGATCGAGCCCATAAGTGGGACATATATAAGCGGAAATGATGATAATGATTTTTAATTAGTCAGCATAAAAACCATAATTAAATTGATAGAATGTCATACGACTCGACTCGACTATAATTTATCATTATGACTACTGACGTCAAGTCACCCTGCTCTGGTGGTCGGTCCAACGACGAAGGCGACGTGTCACGGGTGTGCGTGCTTACGCCCCTCTGTCGCCCCGGACGAAGTGGTGCGAGGAGCGCGCCGACCGTGACCCACCCGCAAAAAAAAAAATAATTGTAATTATCATGTTAGTTATATATGACCCATTATTTTTTTTTGTGGTGGGCTATGGTCAGCGCACCTATCATCCAGCTCTCTCCAGGGTTACGGAGGGGTGGCGCGCGACCCCATAGCCCAATGTAGCTTGTGGTCTTCGTCGTTGGGTGGACCACCGGTACCGACTTTCTTGTCCTCCACGGTCATGTCCCACTGCTTAGCCTGAACCTTCTCCAAAATCCGAGGAAAACAGATCAGCTATACTTTGTTGAGACGAATGAGTTTTGGAACGAGTTTTTCTTGTATTGTAGTCTTATCTTCTACGACACCTTTTTTTTATGGTAAAACAATAATACATTTCAAAATAATAACTAAGTAATATTCGATAAATTACTTTGAATGGTGTATTATCATCATCATCGCAGCCCATATACGTCCCACTATTGGGCTCAGGCCCCCTCCACAATGGGAGGGAATTTGACTTACAATACCATGCTGGTCAGACGTATTGGTATTTTTGTTTTTTTTTTATAGGTGGGCTATGGTAAGCGCGCACGCCGTCCATTCCGTCCGGGACGACGAAAAGACAGCGCGCGGGCCCATAACCCACCCGTACCCACGTCGCCTTCGTCGTTAGGCCGACCACCGGAGCAGGGTGATCTTCTACGACACCTACTGGTATTCTTACTTGTTGTCACATGGAAAAATACCTTGCAATTATCCATTAAAACTTGGTGACCATGGAGACGAAATTACGTAAACTTAATCTAATATACAAATTATTCAATGTTGTGTTATTTCTTTAATTGGCTAAAGAAACCGTGAAGTTAGGATTAACGGTTATGTAGGTACATGGTATGTTTTTGTAATTTTAGTTGCTTACATATAATACCTCTTTATGATATTGCATAGAATGCAAGATTAAAATTAAGAAATAATGCAACATTGATAATAATCTGCTGATAATCATCTTTAATATTACACATTAATTTTAGAGCTTCATATTATTGCCGTCTCCGTGTAGTGACGGAGTAAGAATACAATTCCCCACCTCCGTCTCTTGCCCGTGGGTGTCGTAAAAGACGACTAAGAGATAGGAGTATGTGTATAAAAATAGAAGGAAAACTTGTTATAAAACCGTATACCAACAACAACCAGTTCGGTATATTAGGTTAATTTCCCTCCTATTGGAGGGGAGGTTCGAGCCCAACAGTGGGACGTATATGAGCTGTGATGATGGTGATATTATTCAAGTGTGGTGAAGAGATAAGAACACAATTGTCGCCACTCCATGCTTGTCTTGGGAGTTGTAAAAATTGGCTAAGAGTTTTTCGGGAGAGTGGGCGGCAGCTCTCTCCTAGGAAGTCTCACTGCCTTCATTAACCCGCCTGCCAAGCACAGCGATTAGAGATTAGGCATTACACCCTAATATGACGGACAGGTAAGAAATCATAGCAGCTGCGCGGGCTCATTTTGGTATCGGGCCCGGCAGCAGTGGAGTGGAGAGGCCTGAGGCATTAGGTTGAATGGTGATGATGATGATATTCTTCTTCCCAAACGGGCAGCGTATTTAATCATCTAACATTTAGTCTCATAGAATAGGATATTGCTAAAGATTCTGTGACTGCTACTGAAAATTTTGTGGTGGAATAAACCTCCGAGGTGGCGGAGTAAGACTACAATTCATCACTCCTTACCTTAATATGTATATGACATCTGCGCAAGAGAAGGAAAACGCAAAATAAAACCCTATACCAACATGTCCGACTAGCAAGGTATAATAGGTCAATTGCCCTCCTATTGGCGAGGAGGCTCGAGCCCAGCTGTGGCACATGTATGAGCTGACGTATTATAAACATCTAGAAGTTTCCAAGCTTCTCCTTTTTTAATTCCCGTCTAGAATTCTTCGTATAATAAACAATCGAATGTTATGTTACTGCAGTATTTTTATACAAAACTAGCTGACTCGGCGAACTGCGCACCGCCTTTTTCGTAGTTATTTTGTTTTAGTATCTATCAGTTATTCCGTGTGGTGACGGAGTAAGAATACAAATCACCACTCCCTATCTTGCCCGTGGATGTCGTAAAAGACGACTAAGGGATATAGTGTGCATATAACATCTATGCAAGAGAAGGAAAACTCGAAATAAAATCCTATACCAACCTGTCTGACCAGCATGGTATAGTAAGGTCAATTTCCCACCTATTGTGGAGGAGGCTCGAGCCCAACAGTGGGACGTATATGAGCTGAAATGATGATGATGAATGATGATCTATCAGTTTGGTTTTAGTATTATCCGTGCGGTGACGGAGTAAGAATACAATTCACCACCCGTGTGTGTCGTAAAAGACGATTATGGGATATACCGCCTTTTCTTATAGATTCCAAAACCCTTTTTTAATCTAGATCTACATCCACTAAGACATACACTGAGTCATTTTTTACGACACCCTCGGGCAATATAGGGAGTGGTGAATTGTATTCTTACTCCGTCACCAAACGGAAAGATAAGATTCATTTCATTTTTATTATCACACTTTAAAAAAGTAGGTTTCAATTATTCGCAATATTTTATTATTTTTTGACCGATTACTCGAAGATGCTTGGACCGATTTGGAAAATTATTTTTTTGTTTGATAGGGTATACTTTCCAGATGGTCCCATGACCATTAGGTGGAGTTCTGATGATAAGATCTATCACTAAAATGAAAAAATAAATTAGTTATAGGAAAACCGCCTTAAAAAAACTCTGGAATTAAATAGCAAAGGTGCTTCCTATAAACCACTTAATTAATCTTATACGAACTTTTGGGTGAAGCACCGATTTCAAAAGGTATTATTTTTTACAATTTGGTACCTCATTATTTTTTTGAAAATAATTTTGTTTTGTACTTAAAAATATTTTATCAATAAATATAAATGTCTATCTTATAATCAATAACATATACCTAATAACTTAGTATTAACATCAACACTTACAATAAATAAAGCGAGCCAAAACTTATGCTTTAAGAATTAAATATTTTTGTCCTAAAGACTTCGTAAAAGCGTCTTTAGTATTTTTCTTTAGATTTACCTATGTCTATTTTATTTTTTTCTTGTTAGCCTGAAGATAATCACAGGTCTACGAGATCTGGATCTTTTCAGTATATACCAATACTTAAGTGTAAGAGTTTCTCATTCTGGTGATGTAAAAATAATGTAAGGTGTCACCACTCCTTATTTTTTGCAGTTTCGTGCCAACGATAGACGATAAAGGATTACATAAGCAGGCAATAATTTGTAGTGGTAAGACCATACTGTTATTTCTGTCAACAGACGCGGGCCGATCCGTCCGAGGTAGAATCCCACTCTCGCAGAAAATCGACGTCCGAGTAGTAGCAATTTGTTACTGCGCGTCGTTTGGTGAGCGAGAGAGCCGGAAACCCAACTTTCTGAGGGTGTTCGCGTGCGGTGGGTTTTAGTGGTGCCTTTTTTTTTTTTTTTTTTTTTTATTGCCAACGGTGGCAAACGAGCAAGCAGCACACCTGATGGTAAGTGAAACTGCTGCACATGGACCATTGCAATACCAGGGGCACAGCCAGGCCGCTGCCTACCGTGAAGGAAATACTCTTCTTAAACCTCGTTTAAAGAAGGACATGTCATAGCGCTCGGGAAACACAGCAGCAGGTAGTTCATTCCAGAGCTTGCACGTACGTGGGAGAAATGATCGCTGGAAACGTACAGTTGAAGACCATAACGTTTCCAGGTGAAATGGATGAACCCTGCTGTGATGTCGAGTGGTACGTTGGTAGAATGGTGACGGTGGTACCAAGTCAAACAGTTCCTCGGAGCACTCCCCGTGAAAGAGTCGGTAGAGTACACAGAGTGACCCAAAGTCTCTCCGCTGCTCCAGCGACTCCAATCTGTCCGTAAGATTGGGATCCCCGACGATTCGAACAGCCCGTCTTTGCAGGGCGTCAAGTGGGTCTAGCTGATATTTGGGCGCACCTGCCCAGAGATGTGAGCAGTACTCCACATGAGGACGAACTTGTGCTTTGTATAGCACAAGACGCTGTCTCGGTGTGAAGTACCGCCTGGCTCTGTTCAGGACGCCCAACTTTTTGCTTGCCAATTTGGCTTTGTCCTCCAAATGACTCCCAAACTGGACTTTGCTCGATATTTTGACGCCGAGAATCCCAACACTCTCAGAAATTGGAAGAGTTACTCCTTGGAACTGAGGCGCCATGACAAATGGGTCCTTCTTTGCAGTGAACGCGCAAACTTGTGTCTTTGTGGGGTTGAACTGGACTAGGTTCCGTTCACCCCATTCCGAGGCCCGCCCCAGAGAGCGCTCGACTTCAGACACAAGTTGAACCCTTCTTTCCTGAATACTCCGAGGGATATTCCGTTGCTCAGTGTACCGCTCATCACCCGTACTGTCATCCGCATAGCAACGCATATTCTCGATAGAGAGCATGTCATTGATATGCAGGATAAACAACGTCGGGGAGAGCACCGAGCCTTGTGGTACACCAGCATTAATGGTCATGGTATCGGAGCAGGAGCCATCTACGACGACTTTTATACTCCGACCATCCAAAAAGCTGGCAATCCAATTACAGAGTCCCTTGGGGATTCCGTATGATGGTAGCTTCGATAGAAGTGCCCTGTGCCAGACCCTATCGAACGCCTTTGCGATATCTAGGCTGAACGCCAGCGCCTCACCCTTGGCCTCCAAGGCCTCTGCCCAACGGTGTGTGAGGTACACAAGAAGATCACCAGCCGACCGACCATGATGAAAGCCGTATTGGCGATCACTGATAAGCTGGCGATCCTCAAGGTACTGCAGAAGCTGGCGGTTTATAACCTTCTCCATTATCTTGGAGAGCAAGGATGTTATCGCAATTGGCCTGTAATTCGATGGGTCAGACCGGTCTCCCTTTTTAGGGATCGGGTGGACATGGGCTACCTTCCACGAAGACGGAACCCTATTAGTAGCGTAGGAAAGTCGGTATAGGCGCGTGAGGATGGGAGTCAATTCAGGGGCGCACGTCTTTAGTACCACTGCAGGGATGCCATCCGGTCCACTCGACTTATGGACGTCTAAAAGCCGCAGCTCCCGCCTAACCGCTCGCTGCGTGATGCGGATTTCGGGCAGTGAGCTTTCACACCGTGGGATGGTAGGTGGTGTGGCAGCTCCGGCATCCAAAGTCGAGTTACAGGCAAAGAATTGACCTAGAAGATCGGCCTTCTCCTTTGCGCTGTGGGCCAGACTACCATCGTGTTTCTGCAGTGGTGGGAGATTGGGCTGGCAGAAGTTGCCTTGTGCAGCCTTGGCGAGCGACCAGAATGCACGACTCCCAGCGGGATAGCTTTGCAATCGCTCGCCAATTCTGGCAACATGTTCCGCCTTGGCTCTGGCAATAGCCTTCTTACTAGATCTAGAAGCGGCGTTAAATTTCCGCTTCACCTCTTTGGCGTTCGGGTCCTGGCATTTTTTGGCCCTATTCCAGGCCCGATATGCGGACTGTTTCTGGCATGCAGCCGTCCTGCAGGTTTTGTTAAACCAGGGTCGGCTGCGGCCACCGACGGGTATTTTGGTGTTGGGGATAAATAATTCCATCCCCGTAATAACCGTTTCGGTAACGCAGTCCGCACAGACGCCAGGGTCCCCAGAGGCGAAGCAAAGCCGCTTCCATGGGTAGGATGCGTAAAACTCGCGCAGTCCATCCCAATCTGCTGACTTATATTGCCAGACTCTGCGAGTCCCAGTCGCCTTAGAACGACTAGGCCTTACAACAGGGGCACTGCTACGGACCAAGCAGTGGTCAGAAGATCCAAGAGGCGCTTCAACCACTACCTGATATCCGTGCTGGTGTGTAGTCAGCAGAAGATCCAGTAAAGAAGACTCATGGCTCTCAATATCTGGGATACGGGTGGGCTGTGTCACCAGTTGTGAGAGACCATAGGCCGAGACCATATTGAAGAGATGTCGACCCTGGAGGTCAGTGGTTCGGGACCCCAGCCACTCTTTATGATGAGCGTTGAAGTCTCCAAGAACCACCACCTCCGCTGATGGACACTGCTCCAATATTTCGTCAATCCCCCATTGGACGTTCTCAAATAATTGAATTGACCCCGGATCACTGCCATGGGACCTGTAGAGGCATGCGTAGATGCGGGTAAGCCCTCCATAGTCTACGCGTAGCCACAGGATTGACAAGTCACCATGTTCGAGGGCCCGAAGGCGGCGACAGCAGATATCACCTCGGATGAATACGCACACCCCGGCTTTACGACGGAAGGTATGCTCCAACTCGTAGCCGGGGTAATTTAGGTACGAAATGTCATCCGGAGCACCTATCTGCGTCTCCGTTAAAAAGAGTAAGGCAGGCCGCGCCGTCTCGAGGTGATGGTGGACGGCGTCGAGATTGCTATGTAAACCCCTGATATTGCAAAAATCCACATCAAATGTGGATAAGGGGACCGCCGTAGAAAATCGTCTCTTTTTAACATTCTTGGCCATGATTTTTAATTTAAGAAGAGGAGGAAGGGAGTGTGAATGTGTATAATGGAGTGATACCAAAAAAAAAGGCAGGGCATAGTGCATGGTCGAGGAGTGAGTGTTGTGAGGAGCTGACACGAAGCACGGAAGGGCCCCCGATGCCCCCCCGTGTGTAGCCGCCGAGGTCCACTCCGGTTTCCCACACCGGCACGACGACTACCCAACGGGATTTTCGCCGGTTGGTGGGACAGCCTCCCAGGGAGGATGATCCTGGGTTCGGGTCCCCTGCTGACCGGCAGGTGGCCGGCGGTGACCATTCCCATCGGGTCTCCCTGTACACCATGCCAGCCCCTCACGCTCAATACCCCGACCAAGACCTCACCACCGCAGGTTTCAGGCCTCACCAAAACCCGCCACACACAAACACACCCAGAAAGTTGGGCTCCCGGCTCTCTCGCTCACCGAACGAAGTGCAGCAGCAAATTGCTACTACTCAAACGTCGATCTTCTGCGAGAGTGTGGTACTGCCCCGGACGGACCGGCCCGCGACTGCAGACAAAAGACTGTCTACAGTGTGGTCCTACCACCAATAAACCTTCGGTATCATCGAACCTCATTGCAAGCATTCACACTCCCTTCATTTTCTTCACGGTAGGCAGGCCTTACAAAGGTCCATGAGCAGCCGCAACACTTACCATCAGGTGTACTGTTTGCTTGTTTGCCACCGTTTGCATTAAAAAAATATTACCTCGAGTAAAAAAAACTGGAATGTATCAACACATCTATGATGAGTATAGTAGCCAATTGACCTCTTGTGGAAGCACTTTATGACTCAGTAAGCGAGAAGTTGAGCTGAGAAAAGCGATACTTGTATATTTTCTTCAGACCATTGTGGGATTAGCCAGAGAGAGATGTTAGCTGCTTTTATATAGATAAGTAAAGGAACCCTTGTTTTTTACGTGAATTGTATTATAATTTCGTTACCACACGGAACAATAGTTTCATTTAAGTAATAGTAAGTTTGCATGTAGGTAGGTTTGCAATTAAATTATTCTTAAACTTCTGGTACGGAAAAAACGTGTAACATTCAAATTATGTAACAGATTTTCATGCCGTTCGCCTTTCAATTCTAGTTCCTCATCTGAAACTTTTTGAGAAGTTGGTAGATTTTTTTTACGTTATTACTTGTAATAAAATAGCATTGTCTGTAATCCTTACTAATATTATAAATGCGAAAGTAAGTTTGCTTGTTTGTTAAGCTTTTACGCTTAAACCACCGAACGGATTTCAAAAATTTTTTCACAAATGTAAGCTATAATATCAGGGAGTAACATAGGCTATATTTTATCCCGGTATGCTCACGGGAATAGGAACTACGCAAGTAAGGCGACTGAACCCGAAGCAAAACGAGGGCGGGTTGCTCCCTAGCCGAGGCCGTGGGCGATGTGACCGGGGAGCTAGCCCGTTATCCGCCGAGAGGCCGACTGCGTGAGGAAAGACCATCGTCCTCCCCAAGGGGGGGACGTCGGGCCGACCACTGATGATAAGTAACCCTGCTCCGGTGGTCGGCCCAACGACGAAGGCGACGTGGTGTTCGGGTGGGTTGCGGGTGTGCGTGCTTACGCCCCTAAACAGTAGGTAATTTGTATTCTCTATGAATCACATATCTATTCGGAAATTTTGAAAATATATTTACGAAAATATTTATGGCGGTACGAAGTTCGCCGGGTCAGCTAGTATGTATATAAAAGAAAGTCGTGTTAGTTACACTATTTATAACTCGCGAATGGCTTCACCTATTTGGCTCAAAATTGGTGGGAAGGTAGCTTAAAACCAGAGACGGACATAGGATCCTTTTTATCCCGTACGATGGCGTCCCAGTTTCTTGTTCGATAAAATGTCAAAAAAACGTAGTATAACAAAAGCACATTTGATATGTTATAACAAAACGCAAATGACAGCTAAACGTAATTTTGTCTACAGTTAAGTATGGTTAAAAATTTGATAATTATAATTTTGTCAGAAATCAATGATTAGTCAATTGTATTGTCATTAAATCATTATTAACAATGCCGCGACTAAGACGATCGAATCTTTCTGGACAATGCTGTAATAGTTCTTCCAGAGACTATATTTTCGGAAATTTCGAAAATACATTTACGAAAAAAATTATGGCGGTACGAAGTTCGCCGGGTCAGCTAGTTTTATTATAAAAATTCGAATAACTTTTCTATAGTTTCTTGTGGTGACGAAGTAAGAACACAATTCATCACTTCTTATCTTAGTCGGAGGTATCGTAAAAGACGACTAAGGGAAATGGTATCATATCGTTTAGTCACAGATAACATCTATACAAGAAAAGGAGTAATCGAAATAAAATCTTCTACCAACCTGTTTGACCAACGTGTTATTACTATAATATATATTATACTATAATATAAATTTTGAGCCAAATGACCTACTGGTCATTTTCCTTGAAATTATGGAGGAAAGTTGACCCCAGAAGTGGGACGCATATGAGTTGAGATGATGTAGTGAGAAAATTAAAAAAAAAGGCAATATAGAAACCATTTTAACTTTTTAGAATCACTGCAATATTTTGTATAAATGTATGTTGATAAACAGAAGTAACTTTTTTTTTTTTGGGGTGGACTATGTTGGTCAGCCGCACCCATCGCTCGGCGTCGTCCAGGGCGACAGAGGGGCGGCGCGGCCACATAACCCACCGTAGCACGTTGCCTTCGTTGTTGGGCCGACCAACGGTACCGAGTACCTTGTCCTCCATGGTCGGCCCGACGGAAAACCCTGAGGGGTACCCTCTCCTCTCGACGCCCCTTTCCTGAGACCTAGGTCGTCGATGCGCGGTCAGTCTCTCTGCGGGTGACGGACTAAAATTCTCGATTTGGTCATCCGCGGCCTCAGCTAGGGAAACCGACAAGACTGAGGATGATTTACCTATGTTCCAATCGAACGGGTACTGGACTCTTGTGGCTATGCTTCAAGAATATGCAGATAATAAATACATTTAAAAACATATTTTTTTGGAAAACTTATGTATAATAGTAACGTCTAATTTTTCCGTGTCTTACGTTAATAAATGTATTACTGTTTTTATGGTTACTATGACCTTGTTTGTCAAATAGATGCTTAAGTAATATACACAACTGCTTTTAGACACTCATTGTCTATAACTTTAAATAATGTATAATTTGTAATATCTTTCTGTATGACTGTAAGTGCCAAGATAAATAAATTAAAAAAGGGAGCCGTCGCTCAGGACGCCTGGAACATTGAAATTATTTTGTACAAGTATATGTATATGCATAAAATAACAGATGACGTCAGAAACTAATATGGCATAAATTATTAATAAAATATTACGATTTTTTGCCCAGAAAATGATGATTTTTATTCAATAAACATTTATTTTCATTAGTTATACACTATAGGTGTTTAGGTTTATAATTTATTTTGAAACAGGTTATAGTTTTGTTACACAAATGGACATGTCAAAGCGTGGCGTTAACGCCACGCCAACGACCAGGTTCACCCTCACCTATAGATGTTTCACATCAAAAACATATCAAAGTAAGATAAGGCAACTTGAAATAAAACCGACACCAATTCGGCTGACCAGCGTGTCATAGTACATTAATTTATCTTTTATTGTGAAGTACAATTGTGAAGACGAAAACAATTTACCACTCCCTATCGTTCTCGTGGATATTGTAAAAGACGATTAAGAGATATAAAAGAAAAGGTAAACTCGAAGTGTAATCCTATACCAACATGTCTGAATCAGCATGATATTGTAGGTCTAATTCCCTTCTAATGGGGAGGCGGTTCAATAATGGGACGGGTACGAGCTGAGACGACGAAAAACGTCATTCTTTTTTAGTAATATAATACATATATCCTTACTAATATTATAAATGCGAAAGTAAGTTTGTTTGTTTGTTTGTTACGCTTTCACGCTTAAACCAACGAACCGATTTCAAGAATTCTATCATCAATGGAAAGCTATAATTTCAAGGAGTAACATAGGCTATATTCTATCTCGGTATTCCCACGAGAACGGGAATTACGGGGGTAAAGCGACTGAAACTGAAGCGAAGCGAGGGCGGGTTGCTAGTCCTTATTAATATTATAAATACGAAAGTAAGTTTGTTTGTTTGTTTGTTACGCTTTCGCGCTTAAACCACCGAACCGATTTCAAAAATTCTATCACCAATAAATAGCTATAATATCAGGGAGTAACATAGGCTATATTTTATCCCGGTATTCCCACGGGAACGGGAACTACACGGGTATAGCGACTGAAACCGAATCGAAGCGAGGGCGGGCTACTAGTAAAAGATAAACACGTTTACTGTGGATTATCCTTAGAATATATAATTTCATAATGCATCATTTTGATTTGTATCTAAAGGTTTAGCCAGCTTAGACAGACACTCGTCAGAGTTATTTTCATTACTATCACCTAGGACACCGCCTTCACATTGTTTCTGGTTAGACATTTTCAGATCTTGTCTTTGAATAATGTATAATATTAATACTTACCCTTTTTAAATAAAACTACTTTACGGATTTTATCACGTTTGTTTTTGATTTTTTATTGCCGGACGTTTCGAAAACTTTGCAGCGTTCATGGTCACGGGCGGACTAAGATGTCTGACGTCCAACAAGTCATCGTTATTACAGATATTTATAATTATCTAGCGTAGGTACGACGACGCGATGAAATGCATAGCTTTATTTAAAATGTGTAATACTCGCGTAGCCCTCAGAAGTCATAATACCCTTTTAAAATAAAGCATTATCATCATTTTTTTTAATTAATGTTAAAAATAATACGTGTAAGTGACCTTTTATTGAGAATACCGTAAAATAATTACATTGCTTATCCTTTAGGATTTTGAAAGTTATCATTTTATTAATTTTTTTTGGTTAATTTTTGATACATACTTTATTATAATTCATTTGAATATAAAAAATTAAAAGGTACATTTAATTTAAGACACTAACCTTTTTTTTGGTCATTTTTGGTCATTTGACATTTACGTTATATTATAAGAATGTTTATTCAATATTTTCAATGTGCTGTCGGAGTAAGAATACAATTCACCATCTTCGAGGAGCTTGGGGAGTCCTAATGGACCGCTCCGTGGCTGTAGACAGACAACTGTTAACATTGTGGTCACATAACACAAAATATTAGTGCTTAAGTATACTAAATTATTATATTCAATAAGGTTATGTAATTGCATTATAAGACGTCGTCATTATCGACGAAGCCCTTTATTCAATTCTATTGGTCTTGCGTATAAAAGAATGTATTCAGAGTTATGTTGAAAGGAACGCAATTTTTACTTAATGGAGGTTAGAAAATGAGTAACACTAATTGATATAAAAAGATCGTTCAATGGTCGTCTAACGAGTATTACTTACAAGTTAGATTCTATTGTTAGTAATTTACAAAGCAAGTAGTAATTTACTAACAATAGAATCAGAGCACAATATACATATGAAAACAGATGGCTCCCTGATCCAGTATGATCACAAAAAAAAAAAGAATTTGCGGGCGGACATGTGTACTACATGTCAGAAATGAAATTTCTTTGGTGCCACCTGTTTTGTGTCAATATTAAAAGAAAGAAAAAAAAACAAATACTAAAAAAAAATTACTCTCTCACACCCTCTCTCTATTTCTCACTCTCTCAATCTTTTTCACTCTCTTGTTCCACTACTCTCGCTCCATGGCTATGTGCTTCGTGCTATGTTCTCCCTTTATCACTCTCTCAATCGGTCTCAATCGCTCTCTCCCTCTTTTTGGATAAAAGCGTCCCACATTTTCGTGTCACTAAATTGCGTTTCATCCGTAAAAATTTTACCATCATGCGCGCAAAGACGTTTCACTTCAAAAATTTTAACGTCGTGCTATATAAAACCAATGCGTTAGGTTAGGGTAATATATCCATATTTAATACAACTAGAGGTCGCCGTGTGGTCGGAATTCGGCCATAATTCATTCTAATTAATTTTTCTGCTACACAATTTTCTTTAATTTTATTTACGTATAATTGTAAATTGAGCTAGCTGTATTTCGCTAATAACAAATATATAAGCACAGATCTCTATTAGACATTGTCTACATGATTATGATTGTTTGACATTCAGTTCGACCAGAGATTTTAACCGTAAACAAAAGTGTATAAGCGTTGCTACGCAACACACTTACACAAACGTGTGTATGTGTAGCGATTGCGTTGTGGTGTGCGTAATGCTTTTTTAATGAATTTAATGTATTTCTAATCCATTATTGTATGGAATTTCAGTTTTATGCACTTCTCCTCATTATATATTTCATCTGTGCCAAATTTAATATTTGTCCATTCACGTAATTTTCGTAAAAAGGGGTACAAAGTTTTTGCTTCACATATTAATATATAGATAACATATAAGCCTGTACTAAAGAATTATTTGTGTCTCAAGGGCTAGAAGTGGATAGTAATCTTGACACAGCTTATTTTACTCTGTCTATAAAACGATTACATTTGATTGATGACCTACTTACGACTTATCTTGGCTTAGGATGGCTTTATTCGAGCAATGTGATCTTTTTTTGGTAGGCTATGGTCTGGACACACCTTGCTCAATTTATCCAGGGTGGCGGCAAAGTATACCTTTTTCATCGCCATTCAGCCGACTGTTGTACCGATTCCTCGAGATCCTCGACCGGCAAACAAAAGCAGCGTTGGCGGAGTGTCGTCCTCACGCGGTTGGACTATCTCCAGGCAGTGGATTAATCCCCAGGTGGCGGATTAATCTCTGGTGCATCCATCAATCATGTCAGCTAGGCGGCATTAGGAGCAGGTGCGCCTGTGCCGCCCGGAGCGCTGGTGCCGGAGCTTGTCGCGAAAGGGGAATTCTTCTCAGACCCGCTTCAATGTCTCGGCCACTGCATCCCAGTTCCAGTTGATGCTTTTGAGCGTCGTCTCAGTGATAGGTGGCAACATCAGTTCTGAACTGATGATTGCGATAAGTTCACGGCACTGCTATGTCCAGGTCATGCAGACCTCAAGCATGTACTGCGCCATTTTCCCATGCCAATCGCAGAAGTAGCAGGACGGTGTCCTTCCCCTTCTTAATACAAATCCTCCGGTGCCGGCAAGCACCTGCATACGGCACGTTCGAAACATCCAAGCAAACTGATCTTAGTCTAAGATCCCGCTATACAACGACCTTCACCGAGATGCTTATTTGATGAAACTTATTTTTTATGTAACTTAATATATCAATAAATATACTGCATATGGGTTGCCTAACAAATTTTAGTCCAGAGTATGATTCATATTTTTTTTTTGTACATTGCACCGGTCCGATTATTAGACAAATTCTATACCAATCGAAAGTATGAAGCCCATAGAATATGCAAACGTCAATCAGATTGGTGCAAAATGCTAGTATCGATTTATCTGTTTATACCTGGCTACTCGAGAGTTGTGACCGGAAAAGAATAGGCAATCTAACGTTTGCATATTCTATGGGCTTCATACTTTCGATTGGTATAGAATTTATCTAATAATCAAACCAGGGCAATGTTCAAAAAAAGTTTTTTTTTTTAATTATTAATTAATCATACTCTGGACTAAAATTTATTAGGCAACCCATATGCAATATATTTATTGACATATTAAATTACATAAAAAATAAGTTTCATCAAATAAGCATCTCGGTGAAGGTCGTTGTATAGCGGGATCCTATACTATCTTAAAGGGACACAGGTTCCATATATTTGTAAACAATTATTTGTGAATCAGGCAAAAAATTATTCTAGGAATCATGCTCTTCATTCGGTATTTTATTACTTTTATCTACTTTATTACTATTTTCTCGAGCAGTATATTGATCAATTTCTTGCTTGAAAATAGAGGTTTGCTGAAAAAGAAAAACAAATAGTAGGGATATTTATAATTATCATGAAGTAACTCTCCAGATCTCTAAGACTATTGCGATTCGATGGTCTAAATATCCAGTAAAGTCTAGTTTTACATCTCTGGATGTGTATGCATTTACTGCAAGAACGCCTTTTACTGGATATTTTATTATTCATAGTTTTTGTGTCAATATTCTCGAAGGGGAAGCTGAGGGATATGGTCTATACGTAGTTAATATGAGGAAACAAAACTCGAAATAAACCGCATTGTTTGACCAGGCATGTTATAATAGATCAGTCTCCTACAGAGCTCTTATAGAATCTCCTCCTATAGAACCTCTTATGTGGATGAGTTTCATGCCCTCCATAATAAGGAACGTATCCATTTTTTCATATTACATTATTCGGTGAGCATATTGCGTTTTACTGGAAGTAGTTCTGAAAAATGAGCTAGAATTCTTTTAGGCAAATCTTAAGAAATACAACTAATAGTTTCTGAACATTGAAACCAAAAATTTCTGTTCCTAAAAAATATATTTAGATTTATTAGTGCTTCATTTCATTACGGAAATATATAAATGCTTTAAAATTGTGAAAAATAATGTCATATCTGTAAAAAGTATTATAATAACGTGGATTGCAACGGTGGTAGAAATGCGTTGCCTAGTTATGCAATGCAATTTTTTTCAACTAAACGTATCCATAAAAATAGTTTGCGAACCGTAAGATTATCTACATTAAATTTCGCCATGTTTACAGTAAAACTAACCGCGAAGGTAACTGTAATGTTCAGACTGTCTAATAACGGTGAGTCATACGGTATGTTGTTTCCTCTTTTATGAGAAAGATATGCTTCCATTGCCATACGAAATTTCATCATTATCACTGCCCATATATGTCCCAATGATGGGGTCGAGCCTCCTCCAGAATGGGAGGGAAATTGACCAACTACACCAAGCCAGTCAGACAGGTTGGTATAGGCAGTTATTTCGATTTTACTTGTCTTGTACAGTTGTTATAATGCCTTATTGTTGTCTTTTACGACATTCACGGGTAAGATAAGGGTTGGTGAATTGTTTTTTTTATTGCATCACTACACGATAAATGAAATTTAAATACATTATTATTTTATTTTCTAATATTATCCTGCATTATGCGGGTTTAGATAATATTTAATTATGCTCCTTGTATATGTACTTAGGTAATATTGATTTTAAATATAAAAATGCTCCTAAAATTATTACGTCATAAATAATACACAAATATTTATCGATTTTATTTATTATTTACAGTTAAAGATGTATAAAATGAAATAAACACAATTTGTAACCAAGTCCATTAAGTCCGATTATCGTTTGCATTGAAAAATCTTTAAACCACGCTTACAATAAATGATTAATTACTCATTATGTATTTGTTTATTTTTAAATACTGTATTCACATTATGTTTTTTATTTTTTTTATTGCAAACGGTGGCAAACGAGCAAACAGTACACCTGATAGTAAGTGTTGCTGCCGCTCATAGACCTCTACAAGGCCGCTGCCTACCGCGAAGAAAGTGAAGGGAAGAAGAAAGTGAATGCGTGCATTGAGGCTCGGTGATACCAAGGGCACCACCAAACACCCTCCACACGCAAATACCCTCAGAAAGTTGGGCTTCCGGCTCTCTCGCTCACCGAACGAAGCGCAGTAACAAATCGCTACTACTCAGACGTCGATTTTCTGCGAGAGTGTGGTACTACCCCGGACGGACCGGCCCGCGGCTGTAGACAGATAACTGTCGACAGTGTGGTCCTACCACTCACATGGGTATTAATTCTTTATTTTCTAACAGACAGCATTAATTAATTAAAAAAATTGTTTTATATCTTAAAAATGTGGATGAAATAAAAAAATAAATATAAGTTATTATGTCAAAGCCCAAACTTGAAAGTGTGATAGTTTCTCAATAAAGTGTACCACAAAAATGCATAGACTGTGGAATAAAAATAGGGCTCGATTCGCTTGCCCTAATTAATAGCAATTTTACGAACACAAGTAAAATTTAGGAGCGAGTCAAGCGCCGCGCGTGCCCGCTCCGCGTCCTCCTTCCTTGTCATGACAGCCTCACAGAAGGAGGCCATCGACGACCAACAGTTGTCGCTACCGAGCATCTTGGAGATGATGGTCGGCATTTTTTGTACAGGTACTTATCACATGTCCGGTAGGCACCTGCACGATCCTAAATGTAAGGCTGCCGTGCCTTCTCCTGAGGCAGCGGTGGAGATGCGGCGCAACAGCCTCCACGGTCCCCCGCCCTGCTACGGGGACTCTAGATCCTCTCTCCACCGCCGGATGACTTTCCTTCAGGCTACTTCCTGTACTCTACCTAATCCTCTTGTGGAGACTTGCACGCAGTTGACTCGCGATGTGGCGTGAAACCGGTATATTTCTGCCAACGCTTCCGGCACCAGTGCCCAAGGCGGGTCGCCCGCCAGCAGTGTTGCCGCAGTCCAGAACATAGTACACCGTAGCCCCTAATCGCCCTCACGACCCTCTGCGGTCGTCGCAGAAGGGCTCTGTTGCGGACCGTGAGAGACTCCGACCAGATAGGGAAATCAACACTATGACGGTCAGAAGAATTGGTATAAGGTTGTACTTCAAGTTTGCCTTCTCTTACATACATATTATATATATATATATATATATATCCTTTAGTTGTCTCTTACGATACCCACGAGCAGCATAGGAATTCGGGAATTATATTCTCTAGTACTTACTACGTTACCATACAGCAATTTTACGATTTAGTACGTCCGTGATATGACGGATTCAATTTTTATGGAAACAGCCGCTAGTAGCGATCAAGCCATGGCGTAATACTGCTGGCCGCTAATGTTAGAATCGCGTTGCGTAGATAGATGCATGGTCGCGCGCGGGCGTATTTACGCGATTGCGAAGGAGTTATATAGAATGATGAGGATACTCGCTCTATAACTAAACCATACTGTTACTCATATGAAGTAATAAATTTCTATTACACTACTACTGTCTTTAAGTCCTTATTATAATACCAAGGGGACAGATATGTATTTTATAGATATTTTTTGTGTATGCATTTTGTAAAATCCCCAATACAACAATTTATGCCTTAGTCCATCATCTACAGTAGCATTATCATAATCTTCAACACATGTCATATACGTTCCATTACTGGGCTCGCGTCTCCTCCAAAATGGGAGGGAAAATGACCTACCATAACATGTTAGTCACACGGGATTGATAGGGTTTTATTTAGAGTTTTATATCTCTTGTATAGATGTTATCTATATATTAAAATGCCTCACGGGGTGTCCTGCTTGAACGACGAATACGACGCATCACGACACAATGCAGTGCGACGCGATGCTACAAGCGATAAGTATCCTAAGTGATTTTGATTTAATTCTCGAATCATGGACAAGTACACTACAATTTTGTTAGAAAGTTCATATTTAGAGACCTTTAAAAAATACCATAAAAAAACCCAGAAAGAAAACAAATATAATCGCTTCTGAATCAACCATTCTGTAGTTCGTGATGTCGCGTCAGTTCGCTCTTAAAATAGGTACGCTTGACGTCGCGTCTCGTCGTAAATTGTCATATAGGCCGCAAGCAGGCATGTCATTGAATTGATCGCGTTCGCCGTGTTCGCAGCGTCGTATCGCGTTGTATTCGTCGCTCACGCAGGACACCGCCTTAGTCGTATTCTACCCCACCCACGGGTAAGAAATGGGGTGCTGAATTGTACGCTAGCTCTGTCACCACACAAAAAATTATCTAATCAACTCAATAACATTCAATTATGGTTCAACGTAAAAAAAATATTATTGCGCCTGATACCGAGGCTGTGGGTGACCGGACCGGGGATTTAGTGCGGCACTCGCGCAGAGGTTAGCCTCGTGACGGCGATCGGCGTCCCGGGGGACATCGATGGGAGGGAGTACTCAATCGTGGTATTCCGTCGGGTCGACAACGAGTCAAGGAACTCTGCACCGGTGGTCGCCCAATGACGAGAAGGCAACGTGCTATATGGGTGGGTTACGGGGCCGCGCACCACCCCTCTGTTGCCTCGAATGGAGCCGGGCGGCGGGTAAGCTGCCGTAGCCGTAGCCCACCCCAAAAAAAAAACACAAAGATATTATATAGTTAATGCCGCTAAGAGTTGTCTTGAATAATTCACAACATAATTCATGACGCTGAACCATAGTGCATAGTGCTCTAAATACTGACAATATTTCGATCACTATGTAGTGCATGCTGTGATTCATCTGAAGTGACATTATCCAGAATTTAAGGTTATACTTTCTTTTATTATCAATCTGGCCCAGACAAATGACTTATAGACGTCATTTGTCTGGGTCAGATTTCACAGGCGTCTCACAACGTCATCCGCTATGTAGTCATTCGAGAACCTTTAGAAGCATCTATAAATATACACAGTAATGCGTTCATGTACTACTTAAATTTGCACAACTGTAAATTCATTAATACTTTCATTAATTAAAATCTGAAACGGCGTATGAACACGTGTTTTTAAAATTACAAAATTAATTACTCCAAAATTACATTCATTATAGGATTTTCATCTTATTTTTTTTTTCGTATTGTAATAATTTACAGTAATATGAGTTAAAGCATGAATGTTATGACAGAGGTATCACATCTAAATCCAATTTATTTCTTCTTTTTTCTTTATACTCGGTCAACGTTAGCAGTGATAGCTAAATCTGGCAGAGAAGGCATGAAAGTAGAATAAATACTGTACTAAACTGCTGTGCTGGAATAAACGCTCTACCTATGGTGTAAGGCTGAAAGATAAAATTGTAATGAAGAAGTAAGGACAAAGATCATAAAAGGTGTGTTGAGATTTGGATATAAAGAAACAATAAATGAAGAGAGGTTGAAGAAACAAGTATACAAAGCAAGTGTGAATGAAACGGTGATAAGAGGCAGATCACGCCGTATGTTTCTGAATCTAATTCGAGACGTATTGCTGAAACGTTATAGTGGAAGGACCACACTGTTGACTGTCTACAGCCGCGGGCCGGTCCGTCGGAGGTAGTACCACACTCGCAGAAAATCGACTCCGAGTAGTAGCAATTTGTTGCTGCGCTTCGTTTGATGAGCGAGAGAGCCGGAAGCCCATCTTTCTGAGGGTGTTTGCATGTCGTGGGTTTTAGTAATACCTTTACTATCACTTTTCGTGTGGTGACGGAGTAAGAATACTATTCACCACTCCCTATCTTACCCGTGGATGTCGTAAAAGACGGCTATGGGATATAATATGCACATAACATATGTGCAAGAGAAGCAAAACTCGAAATAAAACCCTATATCAACATGTGTGACCAGCATGGTATAGTAGGTCAAATTCGCTTCCATTGTGGAGGAGGCCCGAGCCCAACAGTGGGACGTGTGTGTGCTGCGGTCATGATGATGATGATTAGTATCACTAAACCTCATTGCATGCAGTCACACTCCGTTCAATTACTTCGCTGTAGGCAGCGGCCTTGCAATGTTCTACGGGCGGCAGCAACACTTAACATCAGGTGTACTGTTTGCTAATATGCCACCGTTTGCGATAAAAATTAAAAAAAAAAGGTCTTATTAGGAGTATAGAACTATATAGAATTCGTAAAGACTTTGATGAGTGTATGTGACAAGACGACTAAGAGATTAAAATATGCATACAACATCTATGCACTTTTTTTTTTTCTTCTTTTTTTTGTGGTGGGCTGCGATCGACGCACTCCTCGCACCAATCCGTCCGGGGCGACAGAGGGGCGTAAGCACGCACACCCGCAACCCACCCGAACACCACGTCGCCTTCGTCGTTGGGCCGACCACCGGAGCAGGATTACTTGTCATCAGTGGTCGGCTCGACGGAATACCTCCTATTTAGGGTACCCTCTCATCGACCAACGTCCCCCCGCTCGGATAGGACATCAAAACATCAATCACAACATCTATACACTAGAAGGAAAACTCGAAATAAAACCCTATACTAATCCGTCTCATCAGCGTAGTATAATAGGTAAACTTTCCTTCCATTGCGGAGGAAGGTCGAGCCCATCATCATCATCAGCCAGGCAGTGGGTATTAGATTTGTACCTAGCCTACTAGTAATTATTTGTACCATTATCATAGTAAATGATAATGGTACAAATAATTACTACAGTGCAACCTCAATATAACAAATCCGACGGGAACTCGTAAATATTCGTTATATCAAGTAATTTGCTAAACTGAGGTTTGTTATATTGAGGTAAGGTTGGTCTAAAATTTGTTATAAAGAGGTAAAGAAATAGTTTTAATCACCTCAACATTTTTGTATTCAGCAACTAGAATTTTCAACAATAGTGACGAGGAGCACTGTTTACATTATTTTCTATCAAACGACTTCAATTGTTTTACGAAAAAACGTGTCGAACCTGTCACAACTGAATCACTGATTAAGGGTCATATAGAGGTATTTACACTTTTTTTTGATAGTTGAAAATTCGTTATAAAGAGGTTGTTCGTAAAAAAAATTCGTAACGTGAAGGTATTATTTACACTGACCCTTATGGACAACTCAAGGGGATTATGAAAAATTTGTTACATCGAGGCAGTCGTTAAATTGAGGCTCGTTATATTAAGGTTGCACTGTATTAGGCTATTTTATGACAATATCTTTTTAATTATAACCGTTATACTTAAAAATTATGCATACGGTTTCTACTGTATTGCTCTGGTACCCAAGACGGACGTATGAGGTAACCGCATTGCTAAATTTGGCGGTACAGCAATGAATAGTGGGGTCTACTTTTTTTAGTCAGGGTAACCATAAGTTTGAACGAGACTAGCAACAATTTATACGATATGTTTGCTTGGTAGTGATGGAGTAAGAATACAATTTACTACCCTATTTTTTACCCGTGGATCTTGTAAAGGACGACTAAGGGATGTCCTTTGTTGTTTAAGATAAAGCCTTTTACTAAGCCGCTTGACCGCTTAACGTGATATACTAGTTCAATTGTCTATTGTGGAGGAAGTTTGAACCCAATAATGGGACTGATGCAATTATATTTTATGATACCACTAGCATTTGCCCACAGTTTCATCCATGTAAAAATTAACTTACCCATTGAACTATTATCCCAAGGGAACATATTATGGCCATAAATAATATTCTATTTGTTAATTTAAGAAATACTCTATCTATGTGGCAATTTGTTTAACGATTTACGTGTGATTGAGTAACAAACATTCAAATATCTTCACAAACTTTCACATTTATAATATTACTTCCATCCTCGTAGTTTTAATTCCCTTGGAAATACGATGGTAAATAGGGCATTTCTTAGACGCTCATAATGTAACTTTATATTAATGATTTTTATTTAAATCAGTCAATATCCAGCGGTATGACTCACATAGATACCGTTCCCGTGGGAATATCACGATACAATATAGTCGATGTACTTGCTTAGTGCTCGCTTATCTCAAAAAAGTGAATCATATGCATAATTTTAGGCTTCTAGCCCCAACGGTTTTGGTAATACGCTTTTTACCGCCTTAAGGGGGCGATTTTCCAAAAAAATATTTGTTAGTGCTTGTGACCCCAAGTTATACAACCGTGGAAAAAATAAACACGTTTTAGGCACAAATGTTTCGGCTGTACGCTTTTTGGTCCTGTAGGGGTTGAATAATATCCCCATGTAATTGAAATTTCAAAAACGCTAGAACAAATATTTCTTTATTTATTATCAAGTGCTTTATTACAAAGTTTCATAGTTCTATCATCGAAAATGACGAATTTTCATGCATAATGTCATTCCCTATTTCAACCCCTGATATGCCTTTATTCACGAAAAAAGTAGCCTATGTCGTTTCTCACGCTTTAATCTATCTCTGTATTAAATTTCATCAAAATTGAGTGCAGTGGTTTAGACGTAAAAGGGTAATAGATAGACAGACAGACTTACTTCACGCATTTATAATATTAGTAAGGCTAAGGTAAGCATTCATCATTTCGGCTCATGTACGTCCCTCTGCTGGGCTCGAGCCTCCTTCATAATAGGAGGGAAATTAACCTTACTATACCATGCTGGTCAGACAGGTTGATATAGGGTTTTGTTTCGAGTTTTCCACCTCTTGCATAGATGTTATAAGCGTTATATATCCCTTAGTCGTCTCTTACGACACCCACGGGTATGAGAGGGGGTGGTGAATTGTATTCTTACTCCGTCACCACACGGACTTTACTAAGGTAAGGTAAGCATTACTAAGGATTTATTGTAACTAAAATAATTACATTAATAATTTTACATGACAAGCCAATGATAGATCTATATTGAATATTATTGTAGCATGTATACATGCAACATACCTAGAATTGAGGAACGTACGTAATGTAAGTACACGTGATAGAGAGAGATAGAGTGAGCAATAAGTGAGTGAAATTTATTATACTCCATTTAAAGTGTAAAAATTTATTATTTTATAACTTAATATATATAAATTACGTGTCAAGTTGTTTGTCCGCGATGGACTCCTACACTACTTAACTGATTTTAATCAAATTTGCATACCGTGTGCAGTTTAATCCAACTTGAAAGATAGGATACCTTACATCTTAATTTATAGTCGCAATATTATTTTATTGCAAATTATTTGTATTACCTATATATACCTATTATTTGACATTCACAATTACCTCTTAACTCCAAACGATTTTAATAGATGGCGCTGCTCTGTCAAACCTACAAACGTGTCATATACGATTTTAACCTGCTTTTTTACATAGATGGCGTTTGTAAAAAAGTATGACGACCTCCATGACAGATGTTCTCCTACAGTTTCACTTAAATAGTTTAATAAAATGTAATATAACAAAAACATTAGCCATAGCAACGCGTGGCGGGTCTGCTAGTTATATATATATTATATACTAGCAACCCGCCCTCGCTTCGCTTCGGTTTTAGTCGTTTTACCCGCGTAGTTCCCGTTCTCGTGGGAATACTTGAACAAAATATAGCCTAGTTTACGCCCTGATATTATAGCTTTCCATTGGTGAAAGAATTTTTGAAATTGGTCCAGTCGTTTTGAAGATTACCCGAAACAAACAGACAGACAGACAGACAGACAAAAATTTTTTAATCGCTATTTTAGGCATAGGTGTCGTGCAAATAACCGTGTGAGCATGAAAAAAGTTTTTTTTTTTTTTTATTGCAAACGGTGGCAAACGAGCAAACAGTACACCTGATGGTAAGTGTTGCTGCTGCTCATGGACCTTTACAAGGCCGCTGCCTACCGCGAAGAAAGTAAAGGGAGTGTGAATGCGTGCATTGAGGCTCGGTGATACCAAGGGCACCACCAAAACCCTCCACACGCAATCACCCTCAGAAAGTTGGGCTTTATTTTGACATTACAAACAGACACTCCAATTTTATTTATTGGTATAGATTTGCAGCCCACATAGGTCTCACTGTTGGGCTCGGGCCTCCTCCATAATGGGAGGGAATTTAATCTACCATGCTGATCAGACATGTTGATATAGGGTCTCATTTCGAGTTTCCTCTCTCTCTAGATATTATGTGCATATTGTATCCACAGCATAGTCATCTTTTACGACATCAATGGGCAAGATAGTGTGAAATGTAGTGGTGAATTGTATTCTTTCTCTGTTACCACACGGAACAATTTACTCGCATAATTTTCCCCCTAATGCGGTAAATGAAGTATAACTTCAATAAGTATTTGAATTTGATTTACGATCAGCGCCCTTTCCCGTGGGAATATCGAGATAAATTATAGCCCATATGTTATTCTGATATGTAAACTATATTATTATGAGGTTTCATCAAAATCCATTCAGTAGTTTTTGTGTGGAAGAGCAACAAACATCTTCACATTTTCACGACCTCATAAACTTTCGGGTTTATAATATAATATTAGTAGGAAGTAGGATTTCTACAATATTTTAACTCCATAAAATATGGTCACCATAAATATTCTTAACAGTGCGTGAAGTGTTGCGTGCGTCACGTTTACCGATTCATACTCATCAAAGCTTCCAGTCGTTTGCTAACCTATAACAATATAATTCTGTACTAAATCTGGACCTTATTAATGTTACCATACAGATCATAATATTTAAAAGTCATCCAGTGAACAAAAACATCAAATTGGTAATTCAATTAATATATTCCAATACTTATAACATGGGATATTGCTTAGTAGATCATTTTTAAATTACTATTGTGTAATATGGTTGTACGGCTTATGGAGCGGGCTATGATGACATAGCACGAAGAATTAGCACGCTGAAGTGGCAATGGGCAGGCCACATCGTTCGACGAACCGACAACCGCTGGGGAAGAAAGGTTCTTGAGTGGCGACCACGTATCGGACGACGCAGTGTAGCACACCCCCCCACTAGGTGGACCGATGACCTAGTGAAAGTTGCTGGGCGTCGTTGGATGCAGGCGGCACAAGACCGCACATTGTGGTGCAACATGAGGGAGGCCCACGTTCAGCAGTGGACGGCAATAGGCTGAAATGATGATGATGATGAATGCGGTTGTTGTCCGTATGGTGACGGAGTAAGAATACAATTCACCACTCCCTATCTTGCCCGTGGATGTTCATTACGCTTTAACTAGATGGCGTTACCATATGCGTGAGCCGTAAGGTCAAGTTTACCATGAATCAGTTGTACAATTTATTCGATACGATACCTGCCATAAAGTATTCATTGAGTAAAAGTATCAAATCCAAAGTATCGAGTACAAATTATCGGTATCGAAAGAAAAGTACTCTATACCTAAAAGTATCGATACTTCAGAGGTATAAATGAAAATAATAGTATATACATTCACGCATAATCTAGAACGAATATGGTTAACTTTCTACAGCTAATGCTCGTTTTTAGCATAAATTATACAGAATTTGCAAAAACAAAAATAATCTTTCAAGTGAATCACGACTCTCTAAGTTTGGCTAAAAAAAAAAATGTGTTTTATTTCATAATTATCTCAGTGTATATACGTCCTACTGTCGGACTTGGGTCCTTTTTTTTATTGCCAATGGTGGCAAACGAGCAATTAGTACAGCTCATGGTAAGTGTTGCTGCCGCTCATGGACTTTGCAAGGTCGATGCTTACCCAGAAGGAAGTGAAGGGAGTGTAAATGCGTGCAATGAGTTTCGGTGATACTTAAGATAGTTGAGCTTCTACTGCTCTACTACTCTTCTACTACTCAGACGTCGATTTTCTGCGAGAGTGTGGTATTACCCTGGACGGTTCTACCACTGTAAATCCTCTATTACGGGAGGAAAATTGACCTACTATACCACGCTGACCAGTAGTGTTGGCATACGGTTTTGTTGCGACATTTCACTTTCTTGCATAGATGTTATAAGCATTATATCCCTTAGTCTTTTTTTAAGACATTCACAGGCAAGAGAGACAGTGACACACAGGCGATGTTTTTTATTTTTCTATATTTATTCCTAATTTACGCCTTGGATAATTAGACTGGGCCAAAAAAACGAACAATTTTTTTTATTAACGGTACTGTGAAAATATTGTTCATGATGACAAAAGAAAATTATTCTGAAAACTTGAGCCCTTAATATTAATATTAAGAGGTGCATCATTATGATTATCGACTTTTGAACAGCTACCGAATTTTTCACACAAAATTCGGACATCATGAATTTAAAAAATTTTTCCATTTCATATCTTTAAAGGAAATTAAATTCCCTACAAAAAAGCTCTCTTAATAAATTAACGTAGGACGAGCCGTTCCCTTGTAATCAAGCCTTAAACAATGATATATTTTTAAAATTTTTTAATTTGGATTCTGGATTTTTTTAGCCACTATAAATATCAATATTTTTATATAGCAAATAATTATTCTTAAATAAAATTTCATGCTCTACAAAAAAGGTCTCTTAATATTTTTTATCAAATTCACTCCTTTCAAAGTTATTCGACTTTAAAATTAAATTTTATTTTTTTTAAATTTAATTTTATTTTATGAAATTGAAAATTTTTTTAAATTCATGATGTGAATTTTGTGTGAAAAATTCAGTAGCTGTTCAAAAATCGATAATCATAATGATGCACCTCTTAATATTAATATTAAGGGCTCAAGTTTTCAGAATAATTTTCTTTTGTCATCATGAACAATATTTTCACAGTAGGTACCTACCGTTAATAAATTGGCCCAGTCTATTGGATATCCAGAAGTGTAACTAATCTATGTTCGACTTCGTTTCAGATAGCTGACTATCTATTATAGTCCACTGTGTCATTTGCCTCCAATAGCGTCCCCATTTTACATTAAATAAGTACTCCTACTAGTGTATCTTATATTACATATAAAAATATTGCTATTAGAATTCTTAAAATAACTATGTCGTTATTAGGCCAGTTATAGTGGCTCCATAGAATAACAGAGTGCTTATGACTAGAGCGATTTTTAATTATTATTTGAGGATTACGCCATATATTGCCGTGTAGTGACGTAAGAATACAATCCACCATTCCCATTCTTGTCCGTGGGCATCGTAAAAGACAACTAAGAGATTATAATATGTAGTACCAGTTCATTAAATCACAATTCTTGGGAGATAATTAAATATAATAAAATCAATAGTCAGTTCATGTTAAACCTCATTTCTATTCACACATGCGTTTTTTAACGATTTGAAGTAAAATTACATTGCAGTTTTATCTAACAAGGAGTTTGTTATAATTATCAAATAACATAATGCTATGAAATAATAGGTATTAACATCATCTAGTTTAAATCATACATATACTATTAAGTAGGAACATCTATGCTAGAGAGGACAAACTCGAAATAAAACCATATGCTATGACGTCTGTCTAGAGTGATGTAGATGGTCAATTTACCTGCCGATCTGACACTGCCGACTATCGCCAGGGCGATGGTCTGCAGCGTCAGGAATTGGGACGCGGTCACAGTCTTCTGCGAGGCAGTGATCTCGCGGAAGGAGGCGGTGGATCGCCTGCGCGAGGAACGCAACCGCGATGAGGCGATCCGCCGCCGGCGACTGGGACGGCTTAGGCGCGAATACCTGCGCCTCATGCCGTCCTAGCCGAGGCTAGAGGTGACGTGACCGGGGAATTAGTCCGTCACCCGCTGAGAGGTCGACTGCGTGAGGAAAGACCGACGTCCTCCCCAAGGAGGACATCGGTCGATGGGAGGGTACCCCAAATAGGGGGTATTCCGTCGGGCCGACCACTGACGTCAAGTCACCCTGCTCCGGTGGTCGGCCCAATGACGAAGGCGACGTGCATCGTGGGTGGGTTGCGGGTGTGCGTGCTTACGCCCCTCTGTCGCCCCGGACAGAGTGGTGCGAGGAGCGCGCCGAACGCAACCCAATCCAAAAAAAAAAAAAAATTGACAATTACCCTCCTATAGTGAAGGAAGCTCGAGTCTAGCAGAGGACAGGGAATGAGCTGAGATGATGATAATGATGATGATGACGAAAGCCATAATTGTCACACGCGACTGATGGTTCATTGTTATACTTTTTTTAGGCGAGAGTTATTGCCCAATCTACCAGTTCACCCGTAACATATTTTTTTGAAGACTGGGTAAATAAAGAGGTAAGTCATTAAAAGAAGTAGTCCTGAGTAATACTAATTTCCATGTGGTGACAGAGAAGAATACAATTCACCACTTACTTTCTTACCCATGTCTATGGTGAGAGACGAGTAAGGGATATAGTACGAATAGTATTATATGCAAAAGAAGGAAAATTTTGTAATAAAACTCTATGCCAAGACGTCTAACAAGCATGGTATATTAGGTCCATTTTGCTCCTATTGCGGAGGAGGCTTGACCTCAGCAGTGGGACAGCAGTGGGATGTATATGAGCTGTATTATGGGTATAATACTCGTCGATATTGAATGATCTTTTTTATTTTTATGAGGTATGAAAAAATACTTGGGTGCAAATTACTGCCACTGCCTTGCGCGTTCGTTTCTTAATTTGAGTATCTTTGTGCTTCAGAGAGCACCAAAATCTTCGGACAATGCTCTGAAAATAAAAATAACTTGTATAGTGCCTTTTTATACCCTGACTTATGCAGTGAATAATATATTATGTATACAAAAAACATCGTGAATCGTAAAAAAATGTACTTTGTATCTCGTTTCAAGCGACATCTAGGGTTGTCTAGTAATTCAAAAGTTACAAATTATAGAATTTTTGTTTGCACATTTACAAGGTTACGTTAACTGATGACGTAACTTTAACTGAACAATGGTGTAATGGTCTAATAAGCTATCTACTAATAATTGTGGGTTTCAATGCTAAGCAAAATAACATTTTATGCGATTAAAAATTGGTTCTTCTGAGTTATTTTTATTACTCATA
The DNA here is from genome assembly GCA_032191425.1 of Lymantria dispar. Taxonomy (NCBI): domain Eukaryota; kingdom Metazoa; phylum Arthropoda; class Insecta; order Lepidoptera; family Erebidae; genus Lymantria; species Lymantria dispar. The sequence goes on along the minus strand of CM063460.1, from coordinate 6,676,499 downwards.
ATATAATATCTCCAGCAAAATAAGGACTTCTTCCTTAGAGCTACGTCAAATGAAAAACAAAAAATTAATAGAAGAAGTAACATATCAAAATCTTGTAAACAAGTAATTAATGAAACTGTCATTGCGGATACGCTATTAAAAATACTTAATTATAGAGGAAAATAATTTATTTATTTTTTATTACAAACAAACGGTAGCAAACGAACAAACAGTGTACCTGATGGTAAGTGTTGCTGCCGCGCATCGACCTTTGCAAGGCCGCTGCCTACCGCGAGGAAAGTGTTGCTGCCGCGCATCGACCTTTGCAAGGCCGCTGCCTACCGCGAGGAAAGTGAAGGGAATGTCAATGCATGCAATGAGGTTCGGATACTAAAGACATCATGGTGGTGTCCTTGGTATCACCGAGCCTCAATGCACGCATTCACACTCCCTTCGCTTTCTTCGCGGTAGGCAACGGCCTTGTAAAGGTCCATGAGCGGCAGCAACACTTACCATCAGGTGTACTGTTTGCTCGTTTGCCACCGCTTGCAATAAAAAAAAAAAAAAAAAAAAAAAACATCACTAAAACCCACCATACGCAAACACCCTCAGAAAGTTGGGCTTCCGGCTTTCTCGCTCACCGAACGAAGCGCAGTAACAAATTGCTATTACTCGGACGTCGATTTTCTGCTCAGTGTGGTACTACTCCTGACGGACCGGCCCACGGCTGTAGACAGACATCTGTCAACAGTGTGATCCTACCACTTTACTTTACAATGAAGATTTATTTACAATTATTTTAAACGATGTTGACAACCCTATTTATGGCCGTTAGACTAAAACTTCCTTTCACTGAAAGTAATGAAGGTGCATTCTTAGTTTGCAACTATTTGGTTTTATTTTGTACTTACTATGTCAGTTTAATGTCTATCTCGTAAAGAGAGAATGACGTAGTTTTATTAAAAAGTTTGTTTATTACTAAACATAAGTAATTTTTGCAGTAGCCTAACTGACTTGACTGAATCGGTGATGAAGTTATATTGACTTTCTGCTAAGTAATTATATACGTCCAATCCAATTTGGAATGATATATTACTATCTACTCCTTTTGGAAGCTTGATGTCAATCCATGCCATAAAAAATGTAATCCTTCCTTTACTGGTAGGAGTCATAACGATTGACTAAAGTATTGGGAGAATGGGTATCTCCTGGCCAATGTATATTACCATATATGGATAAATCAGCCTTGGAAAGACCTATATATACACAGTGTGATAATGAGTATCAAGAATACCTGATAGAGGATAGGTCAATAAAATATCTTTAGGTATATATAAATTTCTTGTGTACGTGTGTATGTCGCTGAACTCCTAAACGGCTGGACCGATGTTGATGAAATTATTGTGTATGTTCAAGGGGATTCGAGAACGGTTTAGATTCACAATTGGACAGTGGCGTTGCTTTCGATTTCATGGAGAATTCCTTTTATTTCATTTGAACAGAACAATGTCTATTGGGTCAGCTAGTCTATACTAATATTATAAAGAGGAAGGATTTGTATGTATGTTTGTAACGAATTGGCTCCGCAGCTACTGGACCGATTTAAAAAAATCTTTCATCAATGGAAAGCTACAATATCATGGAGTAACATAGGCGACGTTTTATCTTGGTATTCCAATGGGAACAGGAACTACGCGGGTAAGGCGACTGAACCCGAAGCGAAGCGAGGGCGAGTTGCTAGTTTTATTTAAATTTTGACAAATATTTATTCACTTCTTATTCCGTGTGATGGCGGAGTAAAAATACAGTTCATTACCTCTTATCTCGCTCGTGGATGTCCTAAAAGAAGACTAAAACATTTATTGTACGCTATATATCTTTGCAAGAGAAGGAAAAACTTTAAATGAGACTCTATACTAACATGTCTCACTAGCGTGGTTATAGTAGGTCAATTTCTCTTCTACAGTGGTGAGGGCCCGAGCTCAATAGTGTGACGTATATGAGCTGAAATGATGATGATGATGAGGACAGAAGCCTTCCGTAGAAAGTCGCATATATGCTTGAACCGCGCGTTGCAGAAGGTTCGCAGAGTTCCTGGCGGCGTGAATATGTACGCGGTAGTTTGACATAAAGGCTAGGATCATGATGATGATTTGTCCACTTCATAAAAAGATACGTGAGTCTATTATCGTGTTTAGATTGAAAATAAATTTCAATGTAAAATACCTTGAAATTTAGTAATAAATTACAAGGTAATATTGAATAAAATCAGTAATTTCCTTTAAATTTGAGGTAAATTTGGCACCGATATTATTCTTACAGGATTGACAGAAAAAAAAAGAATAACAAAACGGTTTAATGCACCACTAGTCACTGATAATAGGTATTTCTGTACAAAAGTTTTCAAATAAAAAATCGAACATTTCAAATTCTTATATAGTTAACTTTTAAATTGTATAAAATCTTCCATGTGTTGCATTTCTTTATATCTGTGAAAAGAAGTAAACGAGACTAATATAATACTTTTAGCTAGTTAGATGGAACCGTGATTAGAGTATCGCCAAGTGATTCATGGCTTCGGTTTCCACGTACCTACAGCGTCTTTTTGTGTAATCTACAAGTATTTGTATTTTATATAAAGGCCGAGAAAGATATATATATATAAAAAGACTCGTTTTGCATGCCTTAAGGCAGGGGTTAATAAAAAATTATGATAAGTATCAATCAATCTTTTAACACGTTTCATCAGAATATTTTTTTTTTAACACGCGATTGAAATCTTGTGTACCCAAATCAAATGCTTAACAATATTGCAGGATCTTGCAATTTCGTAAATATAGTTATTAAAACATTTTGAAAAGTAAACAGTAGAATAATTAAAATATTGAAAAATTGGTAATAAAAAGGGGGATATCAGTTATAAACAAATTCCTTCCGCATCACTGTCACCCGGTAATACGCTCAGAAGACTAATCAGCATTACCACGTTATGTTAAACTTTTACGGACAATATAGGACAGCCTTTTGATCATGTGAAGTATTTGGACTATATAACTCGAACTTTTCCATTCCAAATAGCCCAAAAATAGAATTATCAACAAGATTACTGTACTTTCGCCTCTTGAGGGATTCTGTAGGATCCAACACAGTGCCGGTACAAACTGATCTACTCAAAAGAAGTCGTGGCGCAAGGTAGTATTTTATGTCACAGGAGTACCCATCTTCTAGGGATATAGGATAAATTTTAATTTCTGCATTTATTCGAATATGACGGTCAAATTTCATTCAATACTTACAAAATAAAGTGCTCATAGCGCCTAAAAAAAATTTCACTTCAAACATTAGTCATGAAACAATAAATTAAATTTTAAAATCTCATTTCCAAGCAACATATTTTCATATCTATAGCTTTCATACTTCTTTATATAAATACGCATAATAGCATAAGGAATCATCAATAGAATCATCAATATAATAAGGAATACATTTTTCTGTTATGCTTGTTTTTTAAAATTAACAACAGACACAACCTACCTAACAATGGTAGTTACAATAAATTTATCATCATCATCGTAGCCCACATACGTCCCACTGTTGGGCTCGGGCGTCCTCCACAATGGGAGGGAATTTGACCTACTATACCATGCTGGTCAGATATGTTAGTATAGAGTTTCATTTCGAGTCTTCCTTCTCTTGCATAGATCTCATATGCATATTATAATCCTTAGACGTCTTGTACGACATCCACGGTCAAGATAGGGAGTGGTGAATTGTATTCTTACTCAGTCATCACACGGAAAAACGTGTTATCCTTACTAATATTATAAATGCGAAGGTAAGTTTGTTTGTTTGAAAATAAGAAAATCACACAAAAAATAACAAAGTCAAAATACTTGTCACTCGTCTACACATTTTGATAATAAGAAAATCTTGTTTCTCATGAAAGCGATACAGTTAATATCAAATTTAATGAAATGTAAATGTAAATTAAGCCCCTGATCGTAAAATTTCCGCAAAGTTTTCCGTAATAGATGCTTGGTTCTACAGGAGCGTTTTTAGTAGCCATATGAAACCATGTCGGGTAAAAGGTAAAAGATAAATCCTTTTTATTTGCCATATGCTAGTTACAATTAAAGGTAAGAGATAAGCCGTAAAATAATTTGGTAAATTTTGTCCTTTTCAATACATATTTATAAGATGAAGAATGTGTGTTAAGAACAAAATATATTTCTCCCGTGGGAATAGTAAAACCTGGTTCATTGTATTGTTACCTCTTCATGGGAAAGTCTATATGCAACAGAAGACGCCAATAGCCAAATTTTTGATAGGTACATAAATTAATGGACGGATGATAAATAACGAATAACTTACCTAACACGTTAAGCCATTGATCAGGCTCTCAGCAAAATAGATAATAGTCGACATGGGGTAGATAATATCCAATATAATTTATTGAATTAGGCGATACCTTGCGGTAATCCATTTTTATTTTAAAATGGAAGGAAGGAAGGGAGACCCATCACTTTTCCACGGTAATCAATATACTGCACACCACAATAGAAGGAATACGGGATAGGATTGAAGTGGACTAGGAAATAAGAAAATCTTACTGTCACGTGATGAGCACCTTCTAGAACACCATCTTGCAATTTTCCGTGGTATTTCGGATCTTTTCTGAGAAAGATTTTTTTATTTCCTAGTCCACCTTAATGCTATCCCGTATTCCTTCTATTGCGGTATATTGATTACCGTGAGAAAGTGGTGGGTCTCCCTTCCTTCTTTCCTTTTTAAAATATCCAATATGTTGACACTTTCGGTAATTCTAGAATATCATTGCCATTTTATTTAGAAGCAGCTATATTAGTCGCTCTGAGAGCAGATATTTTTTTATCCAATCACCTTAGTCCATAAGGGGAGGGAAATTTACTTACTATACAACGTTGGTCAGATGTGTTGACGAGTTTTCCTTCATCTAGAATCTATTGTCAAATATAGATTAGAAAGTCAATACCAAAAACTTATAGTGTAATTTCGGATGTATTAACACGTACCAGCCAAACTCTCTTAATATATGTCAAGTGACTAAAAATATGTGTGGTCTAACGTAATTGTAACGAAAGACCAGACCCTTTTAAATCTCAAAGGATATGTTGTAGTTCCTACGAAGACATACAATTTTATTATGTTTCATCATCATCACAGCTCATATACGTCCCACTACTGGGCTCGAGCCTCCTTCACAATGAGAGGTTGACCTATTAAGTATACCACGCTGATTAGGCGGGTTGATACAGAGTTTTATTTCGAGTTTTTCTTCTCTTGCACATATCTTGTGCTTATAACATCTATATGTTATAAGCACAAGATATCCCTTAGTCGCTTTTTACGACTTTTTTTTTTTTTTTTTTTTTTGTGTGACTTAGTTGTTAGCCTCAGATGGCTGTGACAACTTTACCCGGACTGGTGGGTGAGCGCTGAGGGCTCTCAACCCGCTTAAAGTTAAGAGACCCATCCCGAGGGCACCCCCTGTGGGGTACGGACCTCGGCTCGGGCGGTCGCTGGCAAAGTGGGCACTCCCACGTTTATGATTTTAACGCGACACGTCTTCCTTCCCCGTCGGCGGGGGCGGTAACGTGGATATTTACTACTATTTGTCAAGGCCGCGCGGGCTGTGTATGCCTCAGTCTGGGCGAGCGTTATAGTGTCGTCGGGTTCGTCGAGTATTAGTCGCGGTTGTTTAATCGCGGACATTTTAGAGGGGATGTAAGAAGCCGCCCTTACCACTAATGGGTTCGGGTGTGTCGCGGCAGAGTCGAAGTAGCGGCGGGAGCACTGTTTCATGTATTGCCTGATGGTCGGCAAGCCAAGATCTATGTGAAGATCCACATTGCGCATGTACCACGGTGCTCCCGTCGCTCGGCGCATGAACCTATTCTGTAATGCCTGTAGCCGATGTAGCCTGCGTGGCTTCGCTTGTGTAAACACTACACTTGCATACGTCATGATAGGACGTATACAAGCGGTGTATAATCTAACTTTATTACGGAGAGATAGCTTAGACTTTGCGTGTACTAAGCTGTGTAACCATCCTAGCACTAGGGCTGCGCGCGCGCGGACTCGCCCTATGTGAGGACCGAAGGTCAGTCGTCTGTCCAAGGTCACACCCAGATATTTGACCTCCCTTGTCCAGGGGATGGGTTGGTCGAACATCTTTATCTGTGGATATTCAGCCATTGGGTAGCGGCGATCTATCCCCTTATGAAATATGATCGCCTGGCTTTTGGTGGGGTTTATACCGATTCTCCATTTCCTAGTCCATTTGGCTAGGGCGGTAGCCGCAGTTTGGAGTACGGTTGTCACTGTTGAGGGAGATTGACCTGCATAGAAGATGGCAGTGTCGTCAGCGAATAATGCTGTTTGTATTCTACTATGTTGGGGTATGTCGCTGGTGAACAGCGAGAAGAGAATTGGAGAGAGCACCGATCCCTGGGGGACGCCGGCTTCTAGTTTGTGCGGTGCTGATAAAGTACCTTCCACTCTGTAGCGAAAGCTACGCTCGAGTAGGAAGTCTCGAACTATCATAACTAAATAGTGGGGGATTTTGAGCTTTATTAACTTGAAAATAAGGCCGTTATGCCAGACTTTGTCAAACGCTTTTTCTACATCAAATAGAAGCATACCCGTATATAAACCGCGTTGCAGTTTATAACTTGTATACTCGACTATTCGATGTACTTGCTGAACGCAAGAGTGTTGCGTGCGAAAGCCGAACTGAATCGGCGGGATGAGGTTGTTTTCCTCAGCGTATTTTCTTAGCCTACTAAGTAGTACGCGCTCATATATTTTACCTAAACTGTTGAGTAAACTAATCGGGCGATATGATGACGGTTCGGTACGTCGCTTGCCGGGTTTAGGTATACCTATTACCACGGCTTTCCGCGCTTGTCCGTCTCTCGGTACACTTGTGTGCCGTTCCGCGCTCTCTCGATCTCACGTACGCTCCCGATTACGTCATACGTGCGCTCACGTACGCTGACGATAGTTCGCGCGCTTTCTAACGGACGAGCCAAGTGGCAGTGCAAAACCGCCTCTTTCGAGGCGAATTATTGGACTGCTCACGAATATTACTAACTGCCTGCGTTCAAAGCAAGGTCAGGTAGTAATATTTGTTTCTGTCTAGTAGATTAAAGTCAAAGTGACCCCTTAAGGGAAAAACCAAGTTTCTCTTGGTCCCCGGTTGAAACCTAACGGTGTCAACAAAGCCGGGTGAGGCGAAGCCCCGAATCGCCTGCCGACCCCCTTAAGGGCGAGGCGCTTCTTCGGACGGGGTCGGACCAGTAGGCCTTGGGGGTGACCCCTAGTCTACCCCGACTATCACCTCTCCCACCCTTCCACCTCCTTCTCCTATTCCTGAGTGCGTAGCTTGGGAGTGCCGGCCCTCACAGGCCGAATACCTCTCCGCCACTCGGGCAGCTAGGGCCCCTCTCGCACAATAAGATCGGCGAAGGGTTAATCACAGCTTAGGGCACACCTAGTTTTCTAAGTACATCCTCCTGACCTAACCCGGTTGGGAGGGAACACAAATACACATCCCCGGGTTTTCCCCCTGGGGAGTAGGCAAATATTATTTTTAACGCGCAGGAATAAACCACCTCCCACCATGGCTCTTCCAGCCATTAATGTCGATATGCTCCTCGCCGACGAGGAAATTTACACCCTGTTGAAAAAACGGTTCGGGAATATGATTCCCGACCGCCCCGCGATCGCGAACACCGAGCCCGTATCCGGGCCGGTGCATTCTGACTCCCCCGCCTCCCCGGAAGAGGAACAAACCCCGTCCATCGAAATGGAAACCGAAGAAACGACCGACGATGAGAACGCCGATACGGCGTCGTTGTCCGCCGGTTCCGAGTCCGAGTCCACCTCGGCGGACTCCGACTACACAGTGGTCAGCTCCCGTAAAAGGGGGCGTAAGAACCAGAAAAAGGCGCGAAAGGCCGCCAAACTTGACGAGGCGAGCACCTCTGCCGCCAATGACATCACCCCCCCCCACCCCGACACCAAAGCCACAGGCCGCTGTACAGCAGCCCCCGGCTAAGGTTTACAAACCCCCCACCCCGCCTCCCCTTGTCATTAGAAACAAGGAGAAGTGGATGCCCGTCTCGGCTTGGTGTAACACCAACCGAGTACTATACCGTACGGCCCGTTCAACGGCCGAAGGTATAAAGGTGCAGTTGTCCACATCGGACGACCACCGCAAACTTACGGCTATGTTACGTAGCCAGAACATCCCGTACCACACCTTCACCCTCCCCGAGGAACGAAAACTTCGCGTAGTTATACGCAACGTTCCGGTCGAGTTAGGTACCGACCTGGTCAAGGAGGACCTATCTCAACAAGGACTACCGGTGATCGAGGTGCACCGGATGATCCGCGGACACACAAGACAACCGTTCGACCTTATAATGGTCGTCCTTGACCTCTCTCAGAAGGGCAAGGACATTTTCAACATCACCACGGTGTGCGGCCTCTCCGGCATCGTGGTTGAACCCCCGCGCCGGAATGGCATGCTATCGCAATGCCACCGGTGCCAGCTATATGGCCACTCAGCGCGCAACTGCCACGCGCGGCCCAGATGCGTAAAGTGCCTGGAGGACCACGCTACGGCGGACTGCGCTAGGCCTAAAGCCAACGACCCCACAAAAAGTACCACACCACCATCGTGTGTACTATGCGGGCAAGTGGGACACCCCGCAAACTACCGTGGCTGCCCACGCGCACCACGGCCGGTTATGAGGAGGCCACCACCACCCCCACCACAAAGGTACCTTCCGGCACCTAAACCCACACGCAACCCGTGGGTTAATTCCCAAAGCAGGGCGGAATACCCCCCCCCTGCCCACCAAATTAGCCACCCCGCCGGCACCCGCGAACGCGACACCGTCGGCAAAGGCCGCTAATAATAATAATAATTATAAACCGCCAACCGTTGGGCAAAAACAGCCACCCGCGGGCCTCCCTAAGCCTCCTCAAGGCAAACCTATTAACACACACGCGCCAGCCGCTAGCGGTCTAGACCCGGATCTAGACCTAGTGGCCAGATTCGCGTCAATAATAAATCTATCAGAAATACGCGTAATCGCAGCAGAACTGCGTAAAAACGAAGGCAACAGCCTCGCGTTACTCAACGTCGCCATGAGGTTCTCACCCGTTCTAGAGAGCCTCGGTTCCTTCAGAGCCTAAGTATGGATACGTACACACCAGGCAGAGTCAAAACAAGATCACTCCGCGTAGGGTTTTTCAACGCGAACGGTCTCGCTCGCCAGAGAGACGAAATAGGTACATTCCTACAAGACCAGCAGCTTGACCTTTTACTAGTCCAAGAGACTTTTCTTAAACCCTACTCAAGAGACCCTAAAATTGCAAACTACAATTTAGTGCGCAACGATAGGGTCGGCTCTCCCTTAGGTGGGACCCTCATATATTACAAAAGGTCACTGCACTGCACACCCCTAGATCCCCCCGCCATGACGTACATTGAAGCCTCGGTCTGTCGGCTGGCCCTCACCGGTCACCAGCCACTGATCATAGCATCAGCATACCTTTCCCCTCCTAATGGGGACACACCAAAAGAGTTGCTTGAGAGTGACCTCCAAGCCCTCTTAAAACTCGGCGACGCCGTCATTATCGCAGGCGATTTAAACGCCAAAAGTAAGTCGTGGAATAGCCACACCAACAACCGCAGGGGACTGGCCCTCGAGACTTACGCAGATCGGCTCGGGTTCGACATCATAGCCCCAATGGAGCCGACTCACTTCCCTCACACAGTCGAGCACAGGCCCGACGTATTAGATATAGCCCTATTAAAAAACATAAACCTCCGTTTATGTCTAATAGAGGTAATACACGAGCTTAACTCGGATCACCGCCCGGTGGTCATAGACTTCGCCCCCCGATACGGCCCCTCAGGCCTCAACCACTGAGAAAGTGTGCACAGACTGGGAGCGACTGAAGGCTAAACTCCAGTCTCCCTCCTCGTCGGCTCATCTTGACAGTATATGTAACACATTGAACAATAAAGAGGACATCGAATCCGCGATCGACGCCCTCACCGGTCACGTACAATCGTTAGTTAACGATTGTTCACCGAGAGTGCCCGACACGAGCAATCGTAGAAGGTGCTTACCCGCTGACGTCCGCGACCTATTGAGGCGTAAGAACGCAGCCATAAGAGCCTACGACCGCTTCCCCTGCGAAGATAACCGCTATCATATGCGGTCACTGCAGAGGGCGGTTAAGACGGCTATAAATGAGTTTAGACAAAACGAATGGGACGCCACCTTAAGCGAACTGGAGCCTTCGCACCAGGCTTACTGGCGGCTTGCCCGTTCTTTCAAAAAGGATACGGTGTCCACCATGCCACCCTTAAACCGCCCAAACCAACCGCCGGCGTTCGATGACGATGAAAAGTCTGAATGTCTGGCGGCCGACCTTGAGCAGCAATGTACGTCGAGTACACAACACACAGACGCGCGACACACCGACACCGTTAACAGCGAAGTGGAACGATGTACATCGCGTACGCGTACCGCAGACGCTGAGCCACAAGAGCCTATACCAACAGCGACAGTGGAGGAGGTTCAGTCGATAGTTAGAGGTCTCCACCCTAGGAAATCCCCCGGTTCGGACGGTATTTCTAATAGAGTTATTAAACTCTTCTCTCATTCACTATTATTAATATTAACAGCAATTATTAACGCCGCTTTTTACGACATCCACGGGTGGTGAATTATATTCTTACACCGTTACCACACGGCAAATTATGTTTATTATAGTAATAATTTTAATTTTGTCCTTAATTTATACAATATTAGCTGATCCAATAGACGTTGTTCTGTTCAAATAAACGCCACCTATTGGGTCCAATTGTGAATCTAAACCATTCTCGAATCCTCTTGCATACACACATAAAATTTCTTCAACATCGCTCCAGTCGTTTAGGAGAAGTTCAGTGACATACACAGGTACACATGAAATTTATCTATATGATGTAATTTGGTGTATGGGGTTGGCTATAAATACTATCAACTCTTATTTTGATCGTGGATGTTGAAAAGACGACAAGTTTTTCATCGACCTGGGCCAGTTGATGGCATCTAGTCAACACTTTAACTGCACGGATGATTTAGTGGTTAAAATACCAACCTACAATGCCAATATTGGCGGTTCGAATCCCACATACAGGACAACACTTTGTGCGATCCGCAAATTGTTTTTCTGAGTCTGAATATAATGTCTGTTATGTTATATTGTCTGTTAGTTATATATTTGTAAAGTCCCCTGCAATATAACGCTTATTTCCTTAATTCAAGATGTTGTATTTCTAAAAAATATATATATTCAAGACACGATGGTGTTAGGTAGTCGGTGTGTCATAAAAATATTGGCAAAACTATTAAATACATACGATGGAAGAAGAGTAGATATTGCGTTGACCAAGTTATTGAGAAAAGAACAGAAAAACGATAATATTTTTAGCCGACTTCAAAAAAGGAGGAGATTTCTCAATTCGACCGTATATGCTTCTTTATGTTTGTTCGCGGACAACTTCGTCGTTTTTGAACCGCTTTTGATGATTCGTTTTTTTGTTGGAAAGGGTATACTTCCCAAATGGTTCCATGAAATCGGACAAGCGGTTTTTGAAAAAGCCACTAAAATCTAAAAATTTATCTAAATTGAAGTCTGTTTTTTTTTTGCAATAAATATTTTCTTATATGTGTAGAGGCAATGAATGAAACGGGCATAATTTATCAATATAAATAACAAAAATACCATATTTTAATAAGTATTATATAATATCTTTCTTAAATGTAACTTACATAACTTTTTTTAATTCAGTTTCATATTATTGAGTATATAATATGATATTTTATTTCTATAACAAAAACATACTTAACAGATCTATCTAGTCTAACTTCATGTGATTTTTTTGCCAATGATTGATTATAAGTACGTCTCTTTCAAAGATTGTTACAATTCTGTAAACATATTGTGTGCAAAATATAGTAACAGAAAATAACGACCATTTTGCTCATTACCTCACTGAATTTTCACATAGATCATATATATAATTTGTCACTGGCAACTTTAAAAGTCCTGTATGCCCCATAAAGACCCTCGTCGAGGTCATCATGCCTGTGCAAAGATCTGCATGAGTGTGTTCGTGTTACCATATCATAAGATGCTATATTCCCTCGCAGTCCACGAACAGCGCTACGATGACGCATGCGCGCTTTAACTTCAGGTTTTAAATCTGTTTCATAAAATTTTCTCTCTTCAGCTTGTAACCATTTTGAATTTGAAAGTAGTTTCTTTGTCCATTCGTCTGTAAGAGAACCATTTTAATAGCTTTATTATCTCATTTGTGAAGTTATGAATAGATTGAAAAACCATATATAAAATTTTGATATGCTAGATCTATTCAAGAACTTATTTGCGTACGGAAAAAGACTGCAATACATAGGACCTGCATTCACATTGATTAAAAATCTATTCTAACTTTACCAATTAAACTAGCGCAGTAGGTATAGGTACATAGGAAACTACGGTCCCATCGTCGCTTTAATACGTTAAATATCAGCAAATGCTTAGAATAATGACGTATAGAAGGATAGTGTCGGTACTTAGGCGATCAAAAACGTGAAACTATAAATACTACAATGCATGTAGTATTTTAGGCAAGCGATTATACACATATACACGCACACCACTATTAACAATAGAGATGCCTTACGTACGCAGTGACCTTGTACACTACGAAACGGTTCGGCGTAGGGAGTCATCTGGCTCCAATTTAAATGCTTCAACTTTTGTGAGCGAACAAGAATGTTATTCGCAGTTCGAATTTTGCGGTTAGAAAAATTTTCAAATAAAATAAAACTTACCATTGAGGTCTTTCATAGCACCAGCTTTGCCACCGTATTCATAAGGCAAAGCTTCCACGGGAAATCGATCAGATCCCAACGCATCCTCTACACTATCAGAGTTGCCATGACGCTGAACCACCTTGCGTCTCCAAGGATACAAGCCAATGTGTAACAGAAGAAGGGACATTGTCTTCAACCGTTGTGTGTTGATAATATGCACCTCAGATATTCGCAGAGGATACGCGTTCTGAAAATTAAAAAAAGAAGTATCTTAAAATGGTTATTAAAGAAAGGAAGGAACCCATATGACAGCAGTCTTTCAAAGTTCATCATCATCATTTCAGCTCATATACGTCCCACTGTTGGGCTCGAGCCTCCTCCAGAATAGGTGATAAATTGACCTTACTATAGCATATTTATTATTAACTTATACCATATTACTATACCATTCCGTGTGGTGACGGAGAAAGAATACAATTCAACACTCTTTATCTTGCCCGTGGATGTCGTAAAAGACGACTATGGGATAAAATATGCACATACCATCTGTGCAAGAGAAGGGAAACTCGAAATGAAAACCTATACCAACATGTCTGACCAGCATGTTAAATCAAATTCCCTTCCATTGTGAAGAAGGCCCGAGCCCAACAGTGGGACGTATGTGGGCTGCGATGATTAGACAGAATTTACTAGATACACTGTGTCCAGTACTGTATTTTTACTTAATAATAATAGATAAGCCCAAAAAAATAATTACCTTCATGCACCAAACAAAGTTCTTCCAATATGCACCTCTAAAATAGTTCTTGATATGTGCGGGTTGGAGATCAGCTACATCTAAAAATATTATTTCTTCGCCTGGAGTGGGATCTTCTCGAAGTCTGGAAAAATATACCATTTTAGAATATTGAAAAGAAATCAAAATTTGACACTAGCAAATTCCTGCGATTCAGCCCACACAGTACCCATCGGTCCCTTGGGGATAAGGCCATAAAATATCGCTCTGCTAATGTAGATTTTCAGTGCTGAAATATTTTTTAAAATCTGTTTTCAGGATATATTACAGTGCTAACAAAACACAGCAGTAGATAGTTCATTCCAGATTGTGCACGTACGTGGGAGAAATGATCAATGGAGACGTACAGTTGACGATCATAATGTTTCCTGGTAAAATGGAAGAGCCCTACACGAAAGGCACTGTGGTAAAACGGTGATGGTATATTAAGTCAAACAGTTCCTCAGTGCACTGCCTATGAAAGAGACTGTAGAGTACAGAGGGACCCAAGGTTTCTCCCCCACTCCAGCGACTCTAACTTGTCGTTGGGCGACATAGGGATTACCGACGATCTCAACAGTTTGCTGTTGCATTGCAGAGAGTCAAATGAGTTTAGCTGATATTCGAGCGCACCTGCCCAGAGATGTTAACAGTAACTCCACACGAGGACGAACTTGTGTTTTGCATACCATAAAACACTGTCTCAGTGTCACGTACCGCTTAGCTTTGTTCGGGATGCTCAGCTTTTTGCTTGCCAATTTGGCTTTGTCCTCCAAATGACTCCCAGTCTAGAATCTGTTCGTCTTCATTATAAATTATGTAGCTATTTTAAAATAATACAATTACAAAGCAATTGACTAAATTTAAACAAGTACAGAATTTGGATAATTTATAAACAAAGTCATAGATTAAAATTATCCAGGATTGCGAGGCGCTATGCAAATATCTCGACAAGAACAAAAGAGCCTATTGTCGTCTTTGTTCAATCGACATTGACGCTTTATTCTACGAATCTGATTATCAATATTAGTTTTATTTACTTAGCTGCTATCCGTTCTGAATATAATATTGCGTTTATTGTTTTCAATATTTAAAATTATAATGGACCAAGTTTTGTGCCTTGTGGTACACCATATTTGGCAGTTCGACAAGGACGTATTCCTATTATATTTGGAAGGCGTTAATATGCAAAATATTGAACTATTAACACTTCATTTACGTTTTTCAATTTGTAATATTATCTATGGATCTCTTTGTTGTTTATTGCAAATGAACGTAATGCTTTGTAATAATCATTGTTATTGGGATGTCTTATTTATTTAGTGGAAAAAGCAATCGATTTTGGATAGAGTCATCTTCGGAGTGAAAACTTTACTATAATCTTTCTCAACTAGTTCTCTGTGGTTACCGTATGGTAATGGAGTAAGAATACAATTCATTACCCCTGCTTTCTTGCCTGTGGATGTCGTAAAAGATGACTAAGGGATACACATATAACATCTATGCAAGAAAATGAAAACTCGAAATAAAACCCTATACCAATATGTCTTCCCATTGTGGAAGGAATTAACCAACTAAGGAGGAGGCCCGAGCTCAACAGTAGGACGTATTTGGGCTGTGTGACGACGATAATGAATTTTTAGTGGCACGTTATTTATATTATGCCCAATAGACGTCAATAAACTTGCTGAGTAGATAGGACCATAGATTACGTACATGATATTTTGATGTGTAATATTTTATAATAATATATTTTCTTATAATCTATATTTTTCTTTTTGGACAACAGGCTTCCTCTAATCGACTTTTCGGACAACTAAGAGAAAGGAAATGTTGCTGATTTGCATAATCTGATTATACCTTATATCTAATATCATGAGCCATCTTGCGAGCAGTGCTTTAGCTGATAATGATGTATCTTGAGCTGTTGGAGCTGGTAAACGTAGTAAAGTCATTCGTCTGCCACTAGCGCTGCGACAACGAAGTGGTACTATATACCTGTAAATAGATATTCAAAGAACTTATTTATTAATAATTTGATATCCTAAAATTTTAATGTTATCGTATCAGAATAGGCTAATTAAGCTTTTACACAGTTGTAAACTGACTAATAGCTTTACATCGACATGCGTCAATGTATCTGATGTTGTCTGAACTACAATTATATTCTTAAGAAAGGTTGACCTCAGGTGGGTGGTCATAAAATTATTAACAACACTTTAGCACTGTTACTTTTTTGATAAGAGTAGAATGATGATGATGATCTTTCTTCTATATCATATCCATATTGAAATTTATTTAATACTAAACAGCCATTGTTCTTTTTGTTCAAATAAAATAAAAGGAATTATCCTTGAAATCGACAGCAGCGCCACCTATCGAGTCCAATTGTGAATCTAATTTCGAATCCCCTTGAACACGCACAGAAAATTTCATCATAATCGGTCCCGCCGTTTAGGAGGAGTGACATACACAAAAAATATATATTTGTGAAGATAACATAGTTTTAAATTTAAGACAAAATTCGTGATGCAGACAAGAGGTAAAAGAAAAGAAAATGTTTCTCACACCTCATTTATCTAATTAACTCTAAGAACTGCAATTGAAATGGTGATATAATGGTTAAGATACTCATCATGCCAATGCCATGGGTTCGATTGTATTGGACAATACTTTGTGAGATCCACAATATTTTTAATTTGGATGCAATTTATTTTTAACTAGCAACCCGCCCTCGGTTCGCTTCGGTTTCAGTCGCTTTACCCGTGGCGTAGTTCCCGTTCCTGTGGGAATACCGGGATAAAATATAGGCTATGTTACTCCCTGATATAAGAAGAAGTGAAATAGTTGCGTGTAATGAGGCCGTGCTATGGAACAGATCCATAAAACAGTAGATATAATAAGCGTTTCGTGGTCATTTTCTTTAAATCCATACATCATAAGTTGCTCAGCGTGCTTTGGAGCGGGTTATGTTCGGGATTTCTCTGCGAAATAAATCCTATATACGGAATCCCATACAAGAGCGGGTGTAACTGATATATCACGAAGAATTAGCCCGCTGAAGTGGCAATAGGCAGGCCACATCATTGAACTGACAACCGCTGGAAAAGAAAGATTCTCCAGAGGTGACTACGTATCGGACGATGCTGTCTAGGACATCGACAAAGCAATGTAATGGTAAGCCTAACCTAATCTAACATATCCTCCAACCAGTTCAATTGTTTGCAGTGAAAGTTTGGAAGGAGTCCTTGTTTATTAAAAACAGCACCTTAAATTATAAAAGGTTATTCTTGTTATTCAGGTGACTTAACAAATAATTACTCCCTGATATTATAGCTTTCCATTGGTGAAAGAATTTTTGTAATCGATTCGGTGGTTTAAGCGTGAAAGCGTTACAAACAAACAAACAAACAAACAAACAAACGTCCTTACTTTCGCATTTATAATATTGGTATGGATTACATGCTTGTCGTCGCAGTACAAGGATTATTTTCCTAAATCTTAAAAAAACAAGTTGTAAGAGAATAGTTGTACGCGTATGAATAAAATTTCTAAGATGGACCTAAAAATCGACTTCAACTGGACTTAATTGAAATGGGAAGCACCAGCTCTCAAATAAAAAAATAATCATCAAGTTAACCTAGTACAAAGTTCACAGAACTTTAATTAAGAAACATGAAAACAAATTCAGGTGAGTTGAGAGTCTTCTCCCTTTTTAGGGTTCCGTACCCAATGTGTAAAAACGGAACCCTATTACTAAGATTTCGCTGTCTGTCCGTCCGTCTGTCTGTCACTAGGCTGTATCTCAAGAACCGCAATAGCTAGACAGTTGAAATTTTTACAAATTACGTATTTTTGTTGCCGCTACAACAACAAATACTAAAAACGAAATAAAATAAACATTTAAGGGGACCTCCCATACAACAAACGTGATTTTTTATAGATAATGGTACGGAACCCTTCGTGCGCGACTCCGACTCGCACTTAGCCAGTTTTATTTGTAGTTGATTTATAAAATCTTTTTGATGCTACCATAGTTGAATAAAAAAGTATATAAGTAAAATACTTACACATCTTGGCAACTAGACAAAATTTCTTCGTCATCCGGGTGTCTTTTATGCCATAAATCTGTCAATCCTCCTGGTCCTCTTGCAGTATAATATCTTCTGGCTCTCTTAGTAGCCTCAGCCTCATTCCCCTCACAAGTGACAGGGAAGAGATTAAGGACAACCAATTCATCCGAAGTGGCATCACGTGTGAGGTTATCACGGGCCCATCGTTCCGCAAACGACGCTGCACGTGACATCCTTGAGCTGAAATAAACGATAAAATATTTGTTTTATAGTTAAATCACCTTTATTTTTATGTAGGGATTCTGTTAGCTGGGATAATATACGGAGAAGTGAAATAGTTGCGTGTAATGAGGGCGTGCTATGGAACAGATCCATAAAACAGTAAATATAATAAGCGTTTCGTGGTCATTTTCTTTAAATCCATACATCATAAGTTGCTCAGCGTGCTTTGGAGCGGGTTATGTTCGGGATTTCTCTGCGAAATAAATCCTATATACGGAATCCCATACAAGAGCGGGTGTAACTGATATATCACGAAGAATTAGCCCGCTTAAGTGGCAATAGGCAGGCCACATCATTGAACTGACAACCGCTGGAAAAGAAAGATTCTCCAGAGGTGACTACGTATCGGACGATGCTGTCTAGGACATCGACAAAGCAATGTAATGGTAAGCCTAACCTAATCTAACATATCCTCCAACCAGTTCAATTGTTTGCAGTGAAAGTTTGGAAGGAGTCCTTGTTTATTAAAAACAGCACCTTAAATTATAAAAGGTTATTCTTGTTATTCAGGTGACTTAACAAATAATTAAATAGCATAAAGAACACCCATACTGAGAACAATCACATTCACATACCTATAGATAACTCAAAGAACTATCGTAGGAAATCAAACCCAAGGCACTTGGCATGGATATTCGTTACTTAGTTTACTTCGCCATCTGTGCAAGGCCTAGTACGCAGATGGTTCAAGGTCGCGCGGATTTCGCTGAAGAAGATTTATTTATATACATCAATGAACTGTGAAAGGCTGTTAAGGCTGTTAGATGGAAACCTAATTATAGTTACTGAATTAATTGTAGCAATTAATTTAGGTGTAATTTTTAAATAACTGCTTAATAGTTAGCGGTCCTTTATTTATGTGCTTTTAGATTATTCTCCTGCTCTTCTTCCAATTAGTTGGATTCGATAAAATATGTACGTCTTTCATTGTAGATATTGAAAAATTATTTAAGTAAAACTACTGTACGGATTTTATCGTGTTTGTATTTGATGTTTGATTGCCCGACGTTTCGAACACTTTGCAGTGTTCATGGTCACCGTTATTGCAGAAAATTAATAATTACTTACCCGATACAGAAATTAGTTATTAAATATTGACCCACATTTTGATACAAATTTATTGCCAGTGTAAGAAGACGTTCTTCTTTTCTTAAAAATCAAATACAAACGCGATAAAAACAGTAAAGTAGTTTTATTTAAAATACTTGCGTAAACATCAGAAATTGTTAAGTTATTTAAGTATTACCGGTAATAGATTTATGCCTGGCCGCCTCTCTCGCGTCAATCCTCTTTGAGAATGTTATAGTTGACATCAGAGATGTTGGCCTACATCGAAGTATAGTTCTTAATCGTATTTTACGAGACGCACGTATATATAAGGATTGAAAGTAATCGTCATCGCTACCACACAGCATAATATCATCATCATCAGCCCACAGAAATCACACTGTGTGGCTCGAATCTTCTCCTTAATGGGGGGGAAATTAATTTACTATACACGTTGGTCAGACGTGTTGGTATAGGATTTTTTGTTGAGATTTCCTTCTCTAGCATATTTTATATCTCCTAGTCGTCTTTTACGACATCCACGGGCAAGATAAAGAGTGGTGAATTGTATTTTTACTCCGTCACCATACAAAGCAAAGTATCAGAAATAGCATGTAGAAATTGATTATAAGTGAAAATAAAATGAATGCAATAACAACAACAAAAGAAATAATAAATACTTCTAGAGATACAAAAGTAAATCATAAAAACAACATAAACCCTATTTAACCAGCTAACCACGACGTTGTCCTTGCTTTGTTAAAAAAAAAAACTCAATGTCAAAAATTTATGTTCTTCGCCTCACGGAATCTGTGACAAAAAATATAATATCGTTCATTTGTAAATACTGTTCACACTCTGATGCCTAGAGAATAAAATGATTTTAATTTTGTTTATTTAAATTTGTCTTTTTGACCCCCCACGCAAAAAGAGGGGTGTTATACGTTTGATTTCGATATCTGTCTGTCTGTGTGTGTGTGTTTGTGTGTCTGTCTGTCGTATCGTAGCTCTCAAAGGGATGGACCGATATCGATGTGTTTCTCTTCATTTGAAAGCCAATTTCCTTGCCCTGGGTTTTAGCTATATTTGGTTAATATCGGTCCAGCAGTATAAGAGTATCTAAAATGATGTATGGCGTACGATTAAGTACTTTTCGCGTGCCAGTATAATCGTTAAATGACAATTAATTGATAATTCCTGTTGGAGATAATGTAATACTTTTTTATTATTTTAGTTTGTGTCGGGGGTTGCTCAAAATTTTCAATTTTTTTTATAACTAGTAACTCGCCCTTGCTTCGCTTCGGTTATAGGTTAAAGTCGTTTTACCCGCGTAGTTCCCGTTGGAATACCGGGATAAAATATAGCCTAGTTTACGCCCTGATATTATAGCTTTTCATTGGTGAAAGAATTTTTGAAATCGGTCCAGCCGTTTTACAGATTACCCGGAACAAACAGACAGACAGACAAAAATTTTTTAATCGCTATTTTAGGCATAGGTGTCGTGCAAATAACCGTGTGAGCATGAAAAAAGCCTATTATTTTGACATTACAAACAGACACTCCAATTTTATTTATTTGGTATAGATAACAGTGGTTCTTAAGACCACACCGTTGACAGTTGTCTGTCTACAGTCGCGGGTCGAGCCGGCCGGGGTAGTACCATACTCTCGCAGAAAATCGACATCTGTGTAGTAGGTAGCAATTTGTTACTGCGCTTCGTTTTGTGAGCGAGAGAGCCCAACTTTCTGAGGGTGTTTGTGTGTCGTGGGTTTTATTAATGCCTTTAATATCACTGAACTTCATTGCACGCATTCACACTCCCTTCACTTTCGTCATGGTAGATAGCGGCCTAGAAAAGGTCTATGAATGATCACACCATCAGATATTTTTTTTTTTTATTGCAAACGGTGGCACACGAGCAAACAGTACACCTGATGGTAAGTGTTGCTGCCGCTCATGGACCTTTACAAGACAGTTGCCTACCGCGAAGAAAGCGAAGGGAGTGTGAATGCGTGCATTGAGGCTCGGTGATACCAAGGGCACCACCAAAACCCTCCACACGCAAACACCCTCAAAAAGTTGGGCTTCCGGCTCTCTTGCTCACCGAACGAAGCGCAGTAACAAATTGCTACTACTCAGACGTCGATTTTCTGCGAGAGCATGGTACTGCCCCGGACGGACCGGCCCGCGGCTGTAGACAGATAACTGTCGACAGTGTGGTCCTACCACTCCTAAAGATTAGAGAACACTCAGATGTACTAATTGCTCATATGCCACCATTTATAATTAAAAAAAAATATGACGAAGTAAGAATACTATTTATTATCACTTATCTTGCCCGTCGGTTTCATAAGAGACGACTAATATCTATGTAGGAGATGGAAAACTCGAAATGAAACTTTATACGATCAACACGTCCGACCAGTGTGGTATAGTCAGTCTATTTCCTTTCTATTTTGAGGAGGATCAAGCCCAGCAGTGGGATGTTTTTGATTAAAAAAAATGTGTATTCAAATTCACTGCTGAATAGGCCTGCCTGTAAAAGGCGATCAATTTATAATCACTACGCTTGGCAGGTGGGTTTAGTTTGAGGGTGATCCTTTTGCTAGTTTTACGATTTCTACAGCAAAGTAAGTATAGGGTTTTGCAATACATTCTCCACCTTTCATCATAACATCAATTGCTATCGTCAACCCGCTTACCAGGCATGGTGACGTGGAATTACTTTCAATACGTCTAATAATGGATTATTCATTTATTAAAAACTTTTGCACACAAAAAAGGTACAAGGCGGACTTAATGCCTTAGCCATTTTCTATCAGTCGACCTACGATGGAGCAGAAATAAATTAGGCACGTGAAATTCTTTTTTTTTTATTGCAAGCAGTGGCAAACGAGCAAACAGTACACCCGATGGTAAGTGTTGCTGCTGCTCATGGACCTTTACAAGGCCGCTGCCTACCGCGAAGAGAATGAAGGGAGTGTAAATGCGTGCATTGAGGCTCGGTGATACCAAAGGCACCACCAAAACCCTCCACACGGGAACACCCTTAGAAAGTTGGGCTGCCGCTTACATATATATAAATTTTATAAACAGTATTAAACAAGAGTAAAATCTTAAATCTCAACAGAAAAAGAAAAAAAGCTGATCATGAATAGAATCAGAAGACGAACGTGATCCCAGTACGAATATCAAATCTCGTAATTTACTTCAGAGATAGCTATGCTTTACCTTTGTTCTATAATAAATAAAACTATATAAAGAAATTCGCAAAAGCGTAAACGCATGTCTAAAGAGCTTAGCATACTCCTACGTATTCTAGAATATCATAGTTAGTTAAAAATAATAACGCTAATTACTCGTAATATTCAGCGCACATCGCCTGTAATTTATTTGATTTAGTTGGTAGATATAAAAATGCCCGTTCAATGAGAGTGTTTAAATTATACTAGTGGTCGGCGTGTGGTCGAAATTCGGCCACAATTCATTTTAATTAATTTTTCTGCTACACAATTTTCTTTAATTTTATTTATGTATAATTGTAAATTGAGCAAGCTGTATTTCACTAATAACTAATATATAAGCACAAATCTTTAGTAGACATTGTCATCATAATTATGATTGTCTGACATTCAGTTCAACCAGAGATTTTAACCGTAAACAAAAGTCTATAAGCGTTGCTACGCAACCCACTCACGGAAACGTGTGTGTGTGTGTGTGTGTGTGTGTGTGTGTGTGTGTGTGTGTGTGTGTAGCAATTGCGTTGTGGTGTGCGTAATGCCTTTTTTAATGAATTCAATGTATTTCTATTTATTATATGAAATTTCAGTTTTATGCACTTCTCCTCATTATATACTTCAACCGTGCCAAATTTCATACATGTCCATCCATGTAATTTTCGTAAAAAGGGGCACAAAGTTTTGCTTCACGTATTAATATATAGATAAAATATATTGGAATATAGCAGTAATAAATAGAAAAAAATGCAAGTGGCGCGGAGTAAGAATATAATTCCCTATCTTAACCGTGGAAGTCGTAAAAGTGGATATAATGTGCATATAACATCTATGCAAGAGGAAGAAAACTCGAAATGAAACCAACATGTCTGACTAGCATGGTATATTAAATCAATTTCCCTCCTTTTGGGAGGAGGCACAAGCCCAGCGGCAACTTGTATGAGTTAAGACGAATGGAACAACCTGAAGTAGACACTCAATATGATACTGAATGATATCAGCAAGATTTATCAATTCATTGATTATGTTCCCAGCGATCATATCTCCCACGTACGTGCAGGCTCTGGAATGAACTACCTGATGCTATGTTGCCCGAGCGCTGTAACGTGTCTTTCTTTAAACGAGGTTTAAGAGGAGCATTTTCGTCACGGTAGGCAACGGCCTAGCTGTGCCCCTGGTATTGCAAAGGTCCATGTGCGGCAGTATCACTTATCATGGTGTGACCCTTGCTTGTTTGCCACTAGCGGCAATAAATTAAAATAAAAAAAAAGTCGAAAAATAAAGACATAAACAGACGCCATCACTCTGTTATATATAGATACTTAGACAATAAATTCCTTAACCACAGATTCAACAGTTATTTTCCCACATTAAAAAAAAAAACAAAACCAACTAACGGTATATTAACCGATTATAAACTGTGACTAACATCCATTATATAGTACCTACCTATCACTTACTTCAATACATGTATTTTTCTGTACAATGAACTATTGAGTCATAGATTACGCGAAATAACATTTTTAACTTAAATATAAATTAAGTAATGTTATTATTAGCAACTCGCCCACGCTTCACTTCGGTCTCAGTCGCATTACCAGCGTAGTTCCCGTTCTCGTGGGGATACCGGGATAAAATATAGCTTATGTTACTCCTTGATATTATAGCTTTAAATTGGTGAAAGAATTTTTGATACTGGTCCAGTAGTTTCGAAGCCTATTTAGTACAAACAAACAAATCTATCCTCTTTATAATATTAGAATAGATATATAGGTTCCGTATGATGACGGTAAGAATACAATTAACTACTCCCTATCTTAGATCTTACCTCTCATAAAAGATGACTAAGGAATATGGTATGGATATAATATGAAGCAAGGAAAATAAAACTTAAAATAAAACCCTTATCTGACCAGCGTAAGGTCCATATAGTACCTAAGGTAAGCCCATATACAAGGTCAATTTCCCTCCCATTGATGAAGGCTAGAGCCCAGCAGTGGGACGTTTATGAGCCGAGATGATGAGGTGATCATTATTTAGATAAGCATAAGTTTATGTATTTATATTTTTGTCACTACTTTTCACTATTTGTTACTACGACTCTCTGTTACGTCAGGACGTATTTGAATAAAATTAATAGATATTGTATATGCTGAATTAACTACGTTTATGAGATATATACACATCAATCCACGAGATGAAAAAAATAGGAATAAAACCTTATACTAATCCGTCTGACCAGCGTGGTTTAGTACGTTAATTTTCTTCCCATTTGGGGAGGAGACTCGAACCCAGCAGGGTGATGTAAATATGCCGTGACCGATTATTTACTAGAAAATGCCCGCGGTTTCGGCCGCGTAGTTCTACCCGTAGGAATACCAGTACCAAATATAGCCTAAGATATTCCTTATATAAATAGCTAGCTAATAGTAAAATATTATCAATTCAGCCGTTTTGAAGAATACCCAAAACAAACAGACAAATAGATAGGTAGACATTTTTTTAAATTAGCGTAGATATCGAGCAAATAATCATGAGCGCATAAAAGATCTACTACTTTGACATTATAAATAGATTTTTCAATTTTATTTAGTTGTAGATAAAGGCGTAAATTCATGTAATTTTTGCTAGAGCTCTCTGTACTGGGCTAGCCTCGGATGTCTAGGAATCGGTACCAGAAAGAAAAAGAAAGAAAGAAATTTTATTTTGTAAACCTCACACAATATAGACACCAACGAAAGAAATAAAAACTACTAACTAAAAACAAGGAGTCGAATATGTGAGGCCAAAATATGGTGTCCGTCTCAGCTTATGGTACAGTAAATATGATACTACACCGCTGATATTCTGATGGACCCGTACAATCAAGTCGCGGAAGCAACAATATATGCAAAACAAATATATGTAAAAAAAATTCCAGTAGTCGGCCTAATAGCGATGGACGGAATACTATAGGTTATGTGGTCTTACGCCACCCCGGATAGATTGGGTGGGATATACCAACAAGTCTAACCAGCGTGGATTAGTAAGTTAAATTCCCTCCCATAAGGGAAGAGGCCCAATCCCAACTGTAGTACGTATAAGGGCCGAGATGATCGTGAATACCACTGAAAAGAATATTTCAATATTTCTTCATTACCTTATGACAATAACAGTTAATAAATTAGGATATAAAACAGTAAAATTATAAATAAAACTACTTTTACGTACTAAAATGTGGGTAACAATTTAATAAATTTATAACTAATTTCTGTATCGGGTAGATAATTATAAATGTCTGTAATAACGATTACTTGTTGGACGTGAGACACCTTAGTCCGCCCGTGACCATGAATGCAAAGTGTTCGAAACGTCGGGCAATCATAAATCAAATACAAACGCGATATAATCCGTAAAAGTAGTTTTATTTACAATGTGTAGTGCTCGCGTAAACATCAGATATCATTACAGTAAAATTATGCAAGAAAACTAATTCTGTTACATTAATAGTTCTCCTGACAGCAATAACAGCGCATAGTAGCCATTAAATGTCCAACATAACTAATAAAACAACACAAGTCTTATGAAAACTAGTTGTGAAATAACACGTTGCTTATGTCAATTTTTAAATAATTCGTTTTTTCTATGAACCTTGGACCGTAAGCCCAATCTAGTTTCAAAATAACATTCACGAACAATGTATTAAAATGTCACCGTATCCTATCACGGTATTCCCTTGACATTACACGATATAAATGACTTACTTGGTAATAATAGAGCGCATTTATGTATGAGTATGGCTATATTGTGTTTTTCTTCAGCTTTTAATGTTGTCATATTAATTCATACACGTCCTACTGCTGAGTTTAAGCCTCCTCCCCAATAGGAGGGAAACTGATCGATTATACCATGATAGATAGATAATTCTTTATTTGTACACTAATTACAAAAACTTAAATAATTATTTGTTGCAAAAAAAGAAACCGCCTCCAATAATGTAGTGATTGACATGACAATGTAGATAAATTTTAAGATTTTTGTTGATTTTTCAAAAGCATGCTGTTTGATTTCGATAAAATTGAGGACCATTTGGGAAGTTAACCCTTTCCAATAAAAAAAAAGAATCATCAAAATCGGGTTATAAACAACGAAGTTATCCGCGAATAAATATAAAAAAACCATATATACCTACAGTCGAATAGAGAAACCTCCTTTTTTGAAGACGGTTAAAAAATAGCTCGAGCCAGCCAGCAGTTGGACGCATATAAGTTGAGATGATACTGATTATATTTAATAACTAGCGACCCGCTCTCGCTTCGTTTCGGTTTCAGTCTCCTTACCCGCGTAGAGCCCGTTCCAGTAGGAATACCGGGATAAAATATTAAGTTACTCCTTATATAGACAGCTTCTGGTAGTAAAATATTATCAAAATCGGTCCAACCATTTTAAAGATTACCCAAAACAAATAGACAGAGAAAAATTTTTAAACCGGTTTTAAGACATAGGTATAGTGCAAATAACCATATCAGCATGAAAAAAAGCCCATTATTTTGATATTACAAATAGACACTTTAATTTTATTTATTTGATATTACTATTGAATAAAAAATATTTCATAATTGTACTAAATTAGGAACATACGAAACCGCATACTTGGTAAATAAAATAAGTACATGTATCAGTGAAATTTTATACTATGCATGTAATCACCACAAACTGTCCGAAACCTAGTGTAGAAAATTAGGCAAGAAAGTAATGGGCCAAAACTAAATTTTTAAATAGCCGAAAACATTACAGAAACGGTATATTTTGACATTACGAAGATATGAAAGGCACTACAACCAAGGTAGCATACCGTTCCGTTATTTAGTGAAGTAAATTATCTAAATGTAAAAGTGAAAAAAACTTGTTGCTCATAGAAATATTGCATTTGCCATGTTTGTATTACACATCATTCTAATAATAAGTTTTATTTAATGATTCTAGAATAATCATTAAGTATTAGCTATGTGGGTTACAATACATAATGTATTTATTTATTAGAAAATAGCATCCCGCCCTCGCTTCGCTTCAGCCGCCTTACACGCGTAGTTCCTGTTCCCGTGAGAATACCGGCATAAAATTATATTTTATCTATAGCTACCCTATGTTACTCCCTGATATTACAGCTTTCCATTAGTGAAAGAATTTTTGAAATCGGTTCTTTGTTTCAAGCGTAACAAACAAACAAAAAAAAACAAACTTATTTTTGCATTTATGATATTAGTAAGAATTTAAGAATAAGCTTTTTAAGTGATTTTTAGCGATGTGTCTGTGTGGTGACGGAATAAGAATACAATTCACCGCTCCATATCCGCCCGTGGATGTCATAAAGACGACTAAGAAATAGGCATATAACATCTATGCAAGAGAAGAAAAACTCGAAATAAAACCAACCTGTCTGATCACGGTATAGCGAGGTCAATTTTCCATCTTTCGGAGAGGAGGCTAGAGACCAACAGTGGGACGTATATGAGCTGAAATGATGATGATGATGAGACTAGCTTCGTGTTATTGCCTTTCTAATGAAACCTACTTGGCCATATAGGTATATTTTGTTAGCCTGAGCTATGGTGAGCACAGACGCCATCCATTGCGTCCGGGGTGACGTAAGGGCCACGGGGCCCAAAACCCACGGTATTCCCTCTCCTACGTCATTGGGCCGACCACTAGTACAAAGTTCCGTGACCAGCCCAGTGGGTCCCCCTTTCGGGTAGCGTCCCTCCCCGACATCCCCTCAGAGCGTCACCCTCATGCGGTCAGCATCTCTGCGGGTGACTAACTATTCCTCGGTCCGTTTCTCGGTCCCTACCATAGCATACAAGTCAGATAATTTGGTACATGTGTTTATTTCGAGTTTTACTTTTTTTACGTACATGTTATGTAGGTATTACTTCTCTTACTCGCCCTTTACGACACCCATGGGTAAGAAGATGGTGAATTAAATTTTTTCTCCGTCACCATAAAAAAAATTAACTAATAAAAAAATTTGTTAATTTACTTCTAAACGTTAAAATTAATAGACATATTTATTTTTATGCGGTTAAATAAAACATTTATTTTAGTGCCATCTGAATCTTATAATATAGAAGTAATTTAAAAAATATTAGACACTAGATTCTGCCTGCGATTTCGTCCGCGTTGAATAGTTTTTTTTGTTGCTAACGTTCCCTTCAACCTGCGACTTTTTACGTAAAAAGTGAAAATATTTTTAAATAACACTTACTATTGTATCACATATTATTTTTGCAAAGCTTTAACCGTTTAAACAGCTCAAGTAGCGGAAGCTCTACAAAGGGAAAAATAACCCCCGATTTTGAAACATTCTTTATCTGTGCTACGCTCTTATTGGTCTTAGCGTAATGGTATATAACCTTAAGCCTTCTTCGATAAATGCCCTATCTAATACTGAAAGCATTTTTAAATCGGACCAGTAGTTCCCGAGATTAGTGCGTTCAAACAAACAAACAAACTCTTCAGCTAATATATGTATGTATAATTAGTATAGAAGTATAGAAGTATAGATATAGATTAGTAAGCAAAAGACTATGTGCTTGCCTATTCAAATTATAGGCTAATACATAACGGAAAATGTTTCATTACAAAGCAATTATAATTAATTATATGATGTAACAAGCTAATTCGTTGAGGACGTTGCTTTATTTCATAACACGCACTTATATATTTACAATCCCTTTCCCTAATACGGTGCGTGATTGCCGTGAAATTAGTTACGATCTTGTTGACTAATTAACACAACATATTAAAATTACATCGTTAATTTTGTTCAGAAGCGTAACTACTAGTTGGAAGGCCTTAGATAAATATCAGTAAAAGTTTTATTTGATTTTCCTGCAAATATTCGAGGCAATTATAAAGTCATTTTTACGGATTTTATCGCGTTTGTATTTGTTTTTTGATTGCCCGACTTATTAGCGTCCATGGTCACGGGAAGAAGTCGTCGAATCGTTATTATAGAAATTTGTATCTAGCCGCTATAGAATTAGTTATTCATGTTTATCTACAACTAGCAACCCACCCTTGCTTTGCTTCGGTTTCTGTCGCCTTATCCCCCGTAGTCCCCGTTCCCGTGGGAATACCGAGATAAAATATGGCCTAGTTTATTTCCTGATATAACCTATAGCTTTCCATTGGTGAAAGAATTTTTGAAATCGGTAGAGCCGTTTTGAAGATTATCCGGAACAAACAGACAGACAGACAGACAAAAAAAATATAAAGTGATTTTTAGGCATATGTATAGTGCAAATAACCACGTGAGCATGAAAAAGGCCTATTATTTTGACATTACAAACAGACACTCCAATTTTATTTATTGGTATAGATTTGATATAAATTTATTGCCAGTACAAAAAGAAAATGATATGAAAAAAAAAATAGCAGTTGAGGCAAGATTGAGAAGAGTGCATTAAATTTTATATAAGAGATGTTTCAAAACAAATCTACGTCATAGCAAAAGATAGAAAATACTTTATTAAAGTAAAAGAAAAGCTCATATACGACCCATTGCTGGACTGGCAAGGAAATGAACCTACTATACCACTCAGGTATAGGATTTTATTTTGAGTTTGCACCGCGCTAAGTGTCATGAGTTAAATTCTCAGGCCGAACATTACTTTGTGCGATACACAAATTATCGTTTTGAGTCTGACTATGGTTTAGTTCCTTAGTACAGGGAATTGTTAGACTCACCTTGTACTTGATGGCACTTTCGCGGACTAGTATTAAATATTATTCAACATTACCAATAAACCACCGATATCACATATAATCACCATTACACTAAACGTATAATATTTGAATGTCTAACACGATATTCTACAACTGCAACAACTATTCCATAACTTGACCGTCGATCGACTCAGCTCTAATCATACAAAAATTTATTCGAACACTGTCACTTGAAAAATAAAAATATAAAAGTACCCTATTAATAATATCATGATGATACAATTATGTACAACATTTTTAAGATCGTAATAGTATAGAATTATATTAGAGCTACTTTTCATTGATTAAGAGTGTGAAGCAGATAGCACTAGCTTTCATATTTAAATAATATTATGAAGATTTTTAATTGTATCCTATGCGAACTATAACCAAAATATTTTCACTGTCATGATTTTTTTTTTCACTTTTGAGCCTCCTTCATAATAGAAGGGCAATTGACCTACTATACCACGATGGTCAAACGTGTTGGTATAAGGATTTACTTCGAGTTTTCGTTCTCTTGCAAAGATGTTATTTGGATATTATAATCCCTTTTAGCTGTCCTTTACGACACCCAAGTAAGGGGATGGTGAATTGTAATCTTATTCCGTCACCACACAAAAATGGGCTTATTACTGAAGCAAGCTTATGTCAAATGAGGTGAAGTATATTGACTAAGAAGAAGAAAAGGAGGAAAATACTGACGGTAGAGGTACAATATCTGAGTGCAATTTCTGGAGTAACGAGTGCGACTATTTATTAGACAGTTTGCAAATCACATCTGCAGTGTACTATTTGAACCTTGTAGCAAATCGAGAAAATTTCAGTTCGTTCAGGCATAATTATCTGCTACACCTACTATGGCAATCAATCGTAAGGCTTACATATAGGTCCAATCAAGTTCTGCCATATCCCTGGTGCTGTGCGGTTGCGCTTATTATGGCTCCACATTCCCTTGTTAGTCAATTTTGAAACTTCCGTATTGCATGGGAGGGTAGTATAATCAATCTCTTCCAACTCCTCTTGTTTAACTTTTCTAATTAAATTTGTTGCGGGTAAGACAATTAAAATCATTTTCCGGGACTGCCTGAGGGTGAACTCTCGGTGTCATCTATATAGACCTATGTAGATTTCGCCTTACATGAGATACAATGGTGGGAATATGTGGTGGGATTCGTATCAAACAAAAAAAATAGAGGTAAAATGTGTTCGTTATAGATAAGCTGAACAAGCCCTAGACGTTCACAATGACGTTATTATCAAGGCTATTCACGCCGATGCCTTCTTTGACGACGTAAGTTAGATTAAGAACATATTAACGGAAAATAACGATTTATATCCACAAACTTTCATGCTCGAAAGATTGACGGATAAAGCCACCGTAACCGTGAGTGGCTGGATGGCTTTAAAATACATTAATCTTTAGAGATAGAGCGATCGTCTTATTTGTGTTAAATCTCTATTTAAATGTAGTTTAGTTTATTAAAGTTAAGTGAGTAAATATATTTCTATTTCTAACAAATATTTAATAAAACTAGTGGTTGTTGTGTGGTCGAAATTCGGCCATAATTCATTTTAATAAATTTTTCTGCTACACAATTTTCTTTAAATTAATTTATGTATAATTGTAAATTGAGCAAGCTGTATTTCACTAATAACTAATATATAAGCACAAATCTCTATTAGACATTATCATCATAATTATGATTGTTTAACATTCAGTTCGACCACAGATTTTAAGTGTGTAAACGTGTGTGTGTGTGTGTGTGTGTGTGTGTGTGAGTGTGTGTGTGTGTGTGTGTGTGTGTGTGTGTGTGTGTGTGTGTGTGTGTGTGTGTGTAGCGATTGCGTTGTGGTGTGTGTCTTTTTAATGAATTTAATGTATTTCTAATCCATTATTGTATGAAATTTCAGTTTTATACACTTCACCTCATTATATACTTCAACTGTGCCAAATTTCGTACATGTCCATTCACAATGATTTCTGATGTTTACGCGAGTATTATACATTTTAAATAAAACTACTTTACGGATTTTATCGCGTTTGTATTTGATTTTTGATTAGCCGACGTTTCGAACACTTTACAGCGTTCATGATCACGGGTGGACTAAGATGTCTCACGTCTAACAAGTCATCGTTACTGCAGAAAATTTTATAATTATCTACCCGATACAGAAATTAGTTATTAAATATTGACCCACATTTTGATACAAAATTTTCAGAATCATTTTCTTCTTACACTGGCAATAAATTTTGCCGTTTAGGAAAACGGCTGAACCGAGTTCAATGATATACACTGCTATCGATGTCAAAGAGAATGCCTCTTATTTTATTTGAACAGAACAACGTCAGTTGGGTCAGCTAGCATTTAAATATGTTCGTATAAAACAGTGTCCATTGAGTCAACTCATTTAATATAATCCGCTAACGCTTATGCAATATGTCACCATCCTAAATCGAAGTCAAGGAACTTCCCACAGCGAATTAATAAAGGTCGAACATAAACTATGCGAACCTTTTTACAATAAACTATGTGTCTATGTGCTCTTAATATTTATTGTTCATAGTCATTTGAATGGATGCGATTATTTTTATTATGCAATTAAAGCATTGTATTTAGGTATGTTTATTTTGTTGATAGTACGTAGGATAGGTCGATGTAAGGGTAAACTATGTATATTAACTTAGGTTTTTATTGAAGTGAAAACTTCTTTAGGCGCACCGCACACAGATTTTTTCGTGGGTAGTAAGTTAGGCTGATCCGTCATGCTCTGAGGTGAAACGCTCGATCGGGTGAACTCCCGACCGCCGAGTGTACTCGAGCGAGAAAGATACAGTCAGCTGCTCTTCGCAGTTGTATCGCTGTATTTCGTATGATCAATTCTTACGTCTTAATTGTCTTTATTAAATTAATAGTTATAATTGATACGTAATGACAATTA
The DNA here is from genome assembly GCA_032191425.1 of Lymantria dispar. Lineage (NCBI taxonomy): Eukaryota > Metazoa > Arthropoda > Insecta > Lepidoptera > Erebidae > Lymantria > Lymantria dispar. The sequence continues at coordinate 6,643,492 of CM063460.1, read as the reverse complement.
TTATTTTAACAACTATCTGTTTTACATTGTGAGGTTAGTGTGTGTATTTAGCGGTTTGATAATATTGAAAAATGGTATATATTGAAAAAAAAAAATTGTAAACAATAACCGTTACACAAATTATAATTATTGTTATTATATAAAGGGATTCGATCGTATAGGTAAGTCACCTTATGTTTATATTATACTAGCAACCCGCCCTCGCTTCGCTTCGGTTTCAGTCGCCTTACCCGCGTAGTTCCCGTTCCCGTGGGAGTACCGGGATAAAATATAGCCTATGTTACTCCCTGATATTATAGCTTTCCATTGGTGAAAGAATTTTTGGAATCGGTTCGGTGGTTTAAGCGTGAAAGCGTTACAAACAAACAAACAAACAAACATCTTTACTTTCGCATTTATAATATTAGTATGGATGCGTATATATAAATGCATGTATGTGTAATATAATTAAAAGTTAACCTAACTTTTTTATTTTGAAACACTACTATTATTATTATTTAATTGATTGGGATTGGCCAATGAAGTTTTCACTTCTGCCGTGCGGTCTTAAGTGCACACTCTTTTTATTTTTAATACCGATAAAAAACCCACGGCACCAAAGAAGTTTCACTTCTAATATGCGTACTTAGTACCCACGCTATTTTTTTAACCCCTGGAGCGCTTTTGGGACACTATCTGACCCAAAAAAAAAAATGTGCTCAAAGCGCTTTTAGGATACACGTTGACCCAAAAAAATACTTTACAATTAGCAATTACTTTTAGTACATTTATTTAAATCAACCAATCAAAAGCTATTGATATATATTTTATTTCATATTTCCTTGTCATATAGCAACAATAATAGTTTACGTAAAATCATAAAATTCACTGAACTTTTTTCAATATACCCAAGCGCGCGGGGCACTCGAGAGCGCCGCGATGTTTGGCGCGTGAGGGGTTAAATATACTAGCTGTGCTTACGATTTCGCTCAATAAATGTAGATTTTGTCAATTAATTTTTTAACCCTTTTTTTTTTTTTGTGGGTGGGCCGCGCTCGGCGCGCCTCCGCACCACTCCGTCCGGGGCGACAGAGGGGCTTAAGCACGCAACTCCCGCGACCCACCCGAAAACCACGTCGCCTTCGTCGTTGGGCCGACCACTGGAGCAGCGTTAACTTATCGTCAGTGGTCGGCCCGACGGAATACCCCCTATTGGGGTACCCTCCCATCGACCGACGTCCCCCCCCTCGGGTAGGACGTCGGTCTTTCCTCACGCGGTCGGCCTCTCGGCGGGTGACGGACTAATCCCCGGTCACGTCACCCGCGGCCTCGGCTAAGGCGGCATGAGGCGCAGATAGTTGCGCCTGCGCCGCCCCAGTCGCCGGCGGCGGATCTCCTCATCGAGGCTGCGCTGCTCACGCAGGCGATCCGCCGCCTCCTTCCGCGAGATCACTGTCTCGCAGAAGGCTGCGACCGCGTCCCAATTCCCGACGCTGTCGACCATCGCCCTAGCGATAGCCGGCAGCGTCAGGTCCGTACCGATGATTGCGACGAGTTCACAGCGCTGCACTGCCCAAGCCCCGCAGGCCTCGAGCGTATGGCGCGCCGTGTCCTCGTCGCAATCGCAGTGGTGGCAGGACGGTGTACTCTCCCTCCTAACGACCTTGTGCAGGTATTTGGCGAAGCACCCATGCCCCGTCAAAACCTGCACCAGTCGGAAGGAGAGCACCCCGTGCCGCCTCTCCAACCACTGCATCAGCACCGGCCGGAAGGCCTCCACGGTTCGCACCCCGAACCGAGGCCTCTCCAGCCGGACTGCCCAACGGGCGATGACGTCTCAATTTTTTAACCCTTAGGAATATTACTTTTTTATATTATAACTAGCTGACTTAACAAACGCGTCTGTTCTGTTCAAGTCTAAAAATAATAAAATGAATTCTCCTTGAAATCGATCGAAATGTCATCTATCTGGTTTAATTATTAATCTAAACTATTCATCCGAATCCACCCGAACACACCCAAAAAATATCCAAATCGGTCCAGCCGTTTAGGAGGAATCCAGTCACGTAAACACGTATATCCTTACTAATATTATAAATGCGAAAGTAACTCTTGTCTGTCTGTCTGTCTGTCTGTCTGTCTGCTACGCTTTCGTCTAAACCACTGGACCGATTTTGATGAAATTTGGTACAGAGATGGACTAAAGCTTGAGAAAGGACATAGGCTACTTTTTATCGCGAAAAAATGGGTATAAGGGGTTGAAATAGGGGATGACATTTTGTATGGAAATTCGTCATTTTCGATGATAGAACCACGAATCTTTGTATTAAGACACCTAATAATAAATAAATAAATATTTGTTCAAGCGTTTTGGAAATTTCATTTACATGGGGATGAAATTCAACCCCTAAAATACCAAAAAGCATACAGCCGAAACCACTGGGCCTAGAAACGTTTTTTTTTACACCATCGTATTTCTTGGGGTGCACGAGCACTAGCAAAGGATTTTTGGAAATACACCCCCTTAAGGGGGTGAAAAACATATAGTCTTTCGCGTCTAAACCGATTTTGATGAAATTTGGTACAGAGATGGACTAAAGCTTGAAAAAGGATATAGGCTACTTTTTATTGCGAAAAAATGGGTATAAGGGGTTGAAATAGGGGATGATATTTTGTATGGAAATTCGTAATTTTTGATGATAGAACCGTGAATCTTTGTATTAAGGCACCTGATAATAAATAAATAAATATTCGTTCTAGCGTTTTGGTAGTTTCACTTACATAGGGATGAAATTCAACCCCTAAAATACCAAAAAGCATACAGCCGAAACCACTGGGCCTAGAAACGTTTTTTTTTTCACCATCGTATTTCTTGGGGTGCACGAGCACTAGCAAAGGATTTTTGGGCATTCACCCCCTTAAGGGGGTGAAAAACATATAGTCTTTCACGTCTAAACCGATCTTGATGAAATTTGGTACAGAGATGGACTAAAGCTTGAGAAAGGATATAGGCTACTTTTTATCGCGAATAAATGGGTATAAGGGGTTGAAATAGGGGATGACATTTTGTATGGAAATTCGTCATTTTCGATGATAGAACCGTGAACCTTTGTATTAAGGCACCTGATAAGAAATAAATAAATATTCTTTCTAGCGTTTTGGTAGTTTCACTTACATAGGGATGAAATTCAACCCCTAAAATACCAAAAAGCATACAGCCGAAACCACTGGGCCTAGAAACGTATTTTTTTTTACATCATCGTATTGCTTGGGGTACACGAGCACTAGGAAAGGAGTTTTGGAAAATCACCCCCTTAAGGGGGTGAAAAGCATATAGCCTTTCACGTCTAAACCACTTCACCGATTTTGATGAAATTTGGTACAGAGATGGACCACAACTTGAGAAAGGACATAGGCTACTTTTTATCGCAAAAAAATGGGTATAAGGGGTTGAAATAGGGGATGACATTTTGTATGGAAGTTCGTCATTTTCGATGATCGAACCACGAATCTTTGTATTGAGGCACCTAATAATAAATCCTTACTTCCTTACTAATATTATAAATGCGAAAGTAACTCTGTCTGTCTGTCTGTCTGCTACGCTTTCACGTCTAAACCACTGAGCCGATTTTGATCAAATTTGGTACAGAGATGGAATAAAGCTTGAGAAAGGACATAGGCTACTTTTTATCGCGAAAAAATGGGTATAAGGGGTTGAAATAGGGGATGACATTTTGTATGGAAATTCGTCATTTTTGTTGATAGAACCATGAATCTTTGTATTAAGGTACTTTATCATAAATAAATAAATATTCGTGCTAGCGTTTTGGAATTTAATTTATATGGGGATGAAATTCAACCCCTAAAAGACAAAAAGCATACAGCCGAAACCACTGGGCCTAGAAACGTAATTTTTTTACACTGTAGTATTTCTTGAGGTACACGAGCTCTAGCAAAGAAATCGCGAGAAAATGGGTATAGGGGTTGAAATAGGGGATGACATTTTGTATGGAAATTCGTCATTTTTGATGATAGAACCACGAATCTTTGTATTAAGACACCTAATAATAAATAAATAAATATTTGTTCAAGCGTTTTGGAAATTTCATTTACATGGGGATGAAATTCAACCCCTAAAATACCAAAAAGCATACAGCCGAAACCACTGGGCCTAGAAACGTTTTTTTTTACACCATCGTATTTCTTGGGGTGCACGAGCACTAGCAAAGGATTTTTGGAAATACACCCCCTTAAGGGGGTGAAAAACATATAGTCTTTCGCGTCTAAACCGATTTTGATGAAATTTGGTACAGAGATGGACTAAAGCTTGAAAAAGGATATAGGCTACTTTTTATTGCGAAAAAATGGGTATAAGGGGTTGAAATAGGGGATGATATTTTGTATGGAAATTCGTAATTTTTGATGATAGAACCGTGAATCTTTGTATTAAGGCACCTGATAATAAATAAATAAATATTCGTTCTAGCGTTTTGGTAGTTTCACTTACATAGGGATGAAATTCAACCCCTAAAATACCAAAAAGCATACAGCCGAAACCACTGGGCCTAGAAACGTTTTTTTTTTTCACCATCGTATTTCTTGGGGTGCACGAGCACTAGCAAAGGATTTTTGGGCATTCACCCCCTTAAGGGGGTGAAAAACATATAGTCTTTCACGTCTAAACCGATCTTGATGAAATTTGGTACAGAGATGGACTAAAGCTTGAGAAAGGATATAGGCTACTTTTTATCGCGAATAAATGGGTATAAGGGGTTGAAATAGGGGATGACATTTTGTATGGAAATTCGTCATTTTCGATGATAGAACCGTGAACCTTTGTATTAAGGCACCTGATAAGAAATAAATAAATATTCTTTCTAGCGTTTTGGTAGTTTCACTTACATAGGGATGAAATTCAACCCCTAAAATACCAAAAAGCATACAGCCGAAACCACTGGGCCTAGAAACGTATTTTTTTTTACATCATCGTATTGCTTGGGGTACACGAGCACTAGGAAAGGAGTTTTGGAAAATCACCCCCTTAAGGGGGTGAAAAGCATATAGCCTTTCACGTCTAAACCACTTCACCGATTTTGATGAAATTTGGTACAGAGATGGACCACAACTTGAGAAAGGACATAGGCTACTTTTTATCGCAAAAAAATGGGTATAAGGGGTTGAAATAGGGGATGACATTTTGTATGGAAGTTCGTCATTTTCGATGATCGAACCACGAATCTTTGTATTGAGGCACCTAATAATAAATCCTTACTTCCTTACTAATATTATAAATGCGAAAGTAACTCTGTCTGTCTGTCTGTCTGCTACGCTTTCACGTCTAAACCACTGAGCCGATTTTGATCAAATTTGGTACAGAGATGGAATAAAGCTTGAGAAAGGACATAGGCTACTTTTTATCGCGAAAAAATGGGTATAAGGGGTTGAAATAGGGGATGACATTTTGTATGGAAATTCGTCATTTTTGTTGATAGAACCATGAATCTTTGTATTAAGGTACTTTATCATAAATAAATAAATATTCGTGCTAGCGTTTTGGAATTTAATTTATATGGGGATGAAATTCAACCCCTAAAAGACAAAAAGCATACAGCCGAAACCACTGGGCCTAGAAACGTAATTTTTTTACACTGTAGTATTTCTTGAGGTACACGAGCTCTAGCAAAGAAATCGCGAGAAAATGGGTATAGGGGTTGAAATAGGGGATGACATTTTGTATGGAAATTCGTCATTTTTGATGATAGAACCATGAATATTTGTTTTAAGGTACTTGATAATAAATAAATAAATATTTGTTCTAGCGTTTTGGAAATTTCACTTACATGGGGATGAAATTCAACCCCTAAAACACCAAAAAGCATACAGCCAAAACCACTGAGCCTAGAAACGTATTTTTTACACCGTCGTATTTCTTGGAGTACACGAGCACTAGCAAAGGTTTTTTGGTAAATCACCCCCTTAAGGGGATGAAAACACCGTAATCTTTCACATCTAAATTACTGAATCGATTTTAATGAAATTTGGTACAGAGATGAACTAAAGCTTAAGACAGGACATAAGCTACTTTTATCCCAAAACATTGGGTGTAAGGGTTAGAAATAGGGGATGACATTTTGTATGGAAATTCGTCATTTTCGATGATAAAACCATGAATCTTTGTATTAAGGCACTTGATATTGAACAAATAAATATTCATTCTATCGTTTTGGAAAATTCGCTTACGTGGGGATGAAATTCAACCCCTAAAAGACCAAAAAGCATACAGGCGAAACCACTGGGCCTAGGAACATATTTTTTTTTACACCGTCATATTTCTTGGGGTACACGAACACTAGCAAAGAATTTTTGGAAAATCAGCCCCTTAAGGGGGTGAAAAGCGTATAGACGAAACTATTGGGGCCAGGCACGTAAAACTTTGTATGCGATTCACTTTCTTTTGTTATATGTGAGCTCTAAGAAATTATTTTTTGAACCTCAACCCCTAAGGGGGTGAAAATATATAGCTGAAATCATTAGGCCTAGAAACGTAACATTTTGTATGAAGTTGTCTTTCTTGGGGAAAGTGCTCATAAAAAAAGAGTTTTTTGCAATTTTACCCCTAAGGGGGTGAAAAGCGTTTATCCGAAATCAGTGAGCCGAGGAACGGTTATTTTAGTACACGGTCGGCTCTCTTGGATTATCCTAAGATTTTTTCTTAGTGCTCGCTTACCAAGCACTATGAAAGAACTTCTGGCAGTCTCACCCCTAAGGGCATGAAAAGTGTATAACCTAAAATAATGGTCCTAGGAACGTGAAAGTTCTGTTTTGGGATAAGCGAGTACTTACATTGTCCGTGTGGTGACGGAGTAAGAATACAATTCACCATCCCCCTATCTTACCCGTGGGTGATCGTACGAGACGACTAAGGGATATAAAACGCATATAACATCTATGCGAGAGCAGGATAACTCAAAATAAAATCCTATACCAACACGTCTGACCAGCGTGGTATAGTAGGTCAATTACCCTTCCATTATGGAGGAGACCCGAGGCCAATAGCGGGACGTATATGGGCTGAGATGATGATGATGATGACGATGAGTACTAACAAAGAATTTTTGGAAATTCAACCCCTAAGAGGGTGAAAAGTGCATAGCCAAAGATGTGTGAAATTTTGTATACCGATCTGTTTTTTGGGGTAAGCTCAATAAGGAATAATTTTAGGCAGCCCTAAAAGAGTGAAACGTATATAGTCGAAGACACCCAACCTACATATCATCATTATTTTGCTCTTATCCTAATTACTTTGGATCGACGCAATATGTAGGTACTCTTCTCCCATCGTAGATATATCGCAAAGGTTCTAGCAACATTTTATGACCGGCTGCCTGACGGACGACATTGTTGGCCAGACGGCATCACCAATTGGTCCAGATCGATGTAAATCTTTGTCTTAGTAGTATTTTGGGACACCCCACAAACAATGAAAGCGTGGTAATATTCCTAGCCGCTACCAGCCAGTAAGTCGAGATATTAAGTAAATTTTCTATCTCTACAAATAAATAAATTTGAAGCGTCTGTTTGTCTATCAAAATAATAGGTTTTATTTATGCACACAATTATTTGCACGATACCTATAACTAAAAAACTGTTCAAATTTTTTTGTTTTTGTGTTGTGAGTCACATAGGCATTTTTTATCTCGGCATTCGCATGGGAATGAGGTCTACGTAGGTGAAACTGCGGGAATTTAATCGATATAATTTTTTTTCACCAATGGAAAGCTACATTATCAGGGACTAAGGAAAGACATATTTATCATCGTATTTCCACGGGAATCTGAACTACAAGTGTGGAAGTGATATTCAAATGTGAAAGTTTGTGAAGATATTTGGATGTTTGTTACTTAATCATGCGTAAACTGTTGAGCAGATTTGGATGAAAATGGACACATAGATAGAGTATTTTTTAAATTAAGAAATAGAATACTTTTTATGCCGATAATATTCTTTGCGATAATAGTTCAATATGCAAGTTAATTTTAACGCGGGCGAAGCCGCGGGCAAAAGCTAGTACATACATAAAGATTAAAAAAAAACGATTAAACTGATCGCGAAACTTCACATGATTACTCTTCAGGTCAATCTAAATATTACCAGAATTTTCGTTAAATTCAGTCCAGCTGTTATGATCGTCTACATAGGACATTTATTTTTATATATGTAGAGAGTGTTACAATATAAATTAATTTGACGTTCATACAATACTAATTTAATCTAATCCTTAACGACATCCACGGGCAAGATAGGGAGTGATGAATTGTATTCTTACTCCATTACCACACGGAAGATATGCATACAACATCTGTTCAAGAGAACATTTATCTATATCTATACCACTAATATATAAAGCCGAAGAGTTTGTTTGTTTGAACGCGCTAATCTCAGGAACTACTGGTCCGATTTAAAAAAATTCTTTCACCAATGGAAAGCTGTAATATCAGGAAGTCACAGAGGCTATATTTTATCCCGGTATTCCCACGGGAACGGGAACAACGCGGATAAGGCGTCTGAAACCGAAGAAAAGCGAGGGCGGATTGCTAGTTTGAAATAAAACCTAATACCATTGCAGTTATTACACATTTTCCAGGAGAGTGTTGATGTCCCTTCGCTTGGTGAGCAGCCAGTTTTTAAGACTCCCCTGGGAAGGTAAGGGGGGACACATTATGTCCTTTACACGATATAGTATGGATAGTTTAGTTTTCATAATTCGCACCTTTAATCCAATACCGTCAAAAACGAAATTTTTCGAAAAACTGTTTTTAAGGCCATCTATTTGCTGAGCACTGAATTTACACATTGCTCCAATTTATATATTTTAAATTCACTTAAGTTTTTAATTTTTTTCGAAAATGTGAAGTCACTAATATTTTAAATTATTTATAGGTATCCACTAATTAATAATAAATAAAATGAAATAAAATGTGCTTTAATAGGAATAATAGTTGTTAATAAAATAAAAATAAAAGAATTATTCCTGAAACGCTAATATACTCTTTTTTATATTAGTTAATATTTGTCATAAATCTTTAAATAGCTCTCTTGTATAATTTGCTTATTTAGGATAGTGACGGTATTGAAATAAAGGTGCGAATTATTAGGTATTTGAAATCCTAACTAATATTAAAAAACAGAAGGCGAGTTTACATTACGCTTGTTACGCTTTAACGGTATTAACTATTAAATCGATTTTATAATTCTTTCACCAGTGTGAACGAAGATTTTGAAAGGGGAAGATCAAGTCCGAGGTCCTACGTTCAAAACGTTCTTAAGAAATGCCAGGTTAGAAGTACACTAAAGCTAAGGATATTGATGAATGTGGAGGAGGCGAAAATAATATGTCAAGATTGTAGCAAGTGGAGAGAAGTGGTCCCTGCCTACCCTTATGGGAAAGAGGCGTGAATATGTATGCATGTTTACCAATGTAAAGCTACGTTATCAGTGAGTAACATAGGCTATTTTTATCCCCGGATACTACGAGGATAAAACCGCGGCAATTTGATCGATTTTAATAGTTCTTTCATTGATGGGAAATTACATTATTAGCGAGTAACATAGGCTGTATTTCTCCCACAGGCCGAGAACTACGCGAGTGAAACAGCGGCATTATAGAAAAACAAAACAATTGCCACACTATAAACTCTAGACAAATGTTTTCAGGTCAAAATCATTGGTTATTATATCTTTACGTGATTATCGCATATAAAAATTATTAAATCGTGCAGAACATTTGAAATTCTTCGCAACTTTTTAACTTTTATTTTAAGTGCCAAAGTAATGCCTTTTTTTTTGGAGTGTGTCGATCGGCGCACTTCTCGCCCAGCTCCGTACGGGGCAACAGAGGGGCGTAAGCACGCTCACCCGTATAGCACGTCGCCTTCGTCGTTGGGTCGACCACCGGTGCAGAGTTACTTGACTTCAGTGGTCGACCTGACGGAATACCCCGAGGGAGTACCCTCTCCCGTCGACGTCCCCTACCGGGACGCCGATCGCCGTCGCGAGGCTAACCTCTCCGCGGGTGCCTGGACTAAATCCCCGGTCCGATCACCCGAAAATAATGCCTTCTTAAGTTGTTTTCTAAAATATCACGTAATTTTTTTTTTGGGGGTGGGCTGCGGTCGTCGCTCTCCTTGCACTACTCCGTCCGGGGCGACAGAGGGGCGTAAGCACGCACACCCGCAACCCACCCGTAACACCATGTCGCCTTCGTCGTTGGACTGACCAGGGTAAGGCAGGGCAGGCTTGTCGTCAGTGGTCGGCCCGACGGAAAAATCTCGCGTATACAAAGAGATGGAAAGAATTATAACGCAAATTATTTTTATTCCTCATCACATTAGCCCACGTAACGTCTCATTGTTCTCGGGCCTCCTCCACAACGAGAGAGAAATTGACCTCATATACCAGTATACGGTTTATGTAGACTTTTTCTTCTTTTGTTGTATTAATTACTAGCAACTTGCCCTCGTTTCGTTTCGGTTTCAGTCACTTTACCCGCTTAGTTCCCGTTCCCGTGGGAATACCGAGACAAAATATAGACTATGCTTAGAATAATAACGTATAGAAAGATATTGTCGGTACTTAAGCGATCAAAAACACGAAGCCAAAACTACTACATGCGTACAGGCGATTACACACGTACCTACACACGCACACCACTATACAATAGAGTTGCCTTGCGTACGCTGTGACCTTGTACACTATGGAACGGTCCGGCGTAGGCTCCATAAGGCTCCAATTAAAATGTTTCATTTTTTATGCGAGGAGTTACCTTCTATGAGTTATTATTATAAGAGCCTATGTTACTGACTGATATTATAGCTTTCCATTGGTGAAAGAATTTTTGAAATCGGTTCGGTAGTTTAAGCGTGAAAGCGTAACAAACAATCAAACTTACTTTCACATTTATAATATTAGTAAGGATTTGCATTTGATATTCCTTAGTTGTCTTTTAGGACACTCACGGATGCTGAATTTTATTTTTACTCCGACACCATACGGGTTTTCGGTATTCTTAAATTATATTTATTCTTGATTCCTTTTGACATCCGCAGTAATCGAATAGATAGTAAATTATGTTCTTATTTGATTATCACGTAGTAGCACTATGGTGATCATTTTTACCACATGTTTAATAAGATACAAATAAGAGAGGGTGTCGCAAAAGACGGCTAAAGGATATAATATATAGGTAACAACTATTTAAGAAAAAAAGATCTCGAACTATAACCCTATACCAAAACATCTGACGCTTGTGGTATAGTAGGTCAATTTTCTTTCTATTGTGGAGAAGACTTGAGCCCCTAGTAGTCGAAACTAAAAAGACCTGTGTGCCTACTCTGGAAATCCATTCTAATTTCGAATCCGATTCAAATCCAATCTCACCAAACTTATATTTGGTACTCTTGAACAAAATAGAGAATGAATTCTTCGCATTTGGCGTTGTTATTTTCACCAAATGTGTCGTATTTTCTTACTTTAAATTAATAACGTTATCGAACCCGATCACTACAAAGACACTTTTTTGCAATTGTGCAACATTAACGATTTTAAACTGCGTCAAAATCGCGTCGGGAGTAGCAAATATTTGATTCAATCGACGAGAGTCGAATTCATTTAGTTCAAAAATATTATACCAAATTTGATTCCAATCGTGCGCTAGTGTCGCTTTCAAGAGTACCAAATTTGCTCAAATTCGAGCTGCGATTGGATTTAGGATTAGAATCGAGATTCAAGAGTAGGCACACTGAGCAAGTCACTGCAAAATGAACAATATTAAAACGTTCTATGACGATCGATCTATCTGTTCAGTATAATAAGTCCATTTTCTTTTCACAGTGGAGCTTGTAAATATGTAACAGGACCATACTGTTGACAGTCTTTTTCCTACAGCTGCGGGCCAGTCCGTCCGGAGTAGTACCATTTTCTCACAGAAAATCGACTTTTGTTACTGCACTTCGTTCAGTGAGCAAGAGAGCCGAAAGGTCAACTTTCTGAGGATGTTTGTGTGTGGTGGGTTTTGGTGATACTTTTAATATCACCGAGCCTCGTTGCTTGCTTTCAAACTCTTTTCACTTTCTTCACGGTAGGAAGCGGCCAAAGGTCCATGAGCGACATTATGTATAAGGACACTGAAGAAGAAAATTGATAGCCTTCACTTTTTAGAGTTCCATACCCAAAGGGCAAAAACCCTATTAAAAGACTTTTTTTTTTTGGGGTGGGCCGCGGTCTCCGTGCTTCTCGCAACACTCCGTCTGGGGCGACAGAGGGGCGTAAGCACGCACACCCGCAACCCACCCGAACACCACGTCGCCTTCGTCGTTGGGCCGACCACCGGAGCAGGGTTACTTGACGGAATACCCCCTACTTGGGGTACCCTCTCATCGACCGACGAACCCCCTCCCCCCTCGGGGAGGATGTCGGCCTTTCCTCACGCGATCGGCCTTTCCTCACGTGATCGGCCTCTCGGCGGGTGACGGACTAACTCCTCGGTCACGTCACCCGCGGCCTCGGCTAGGGCGGCATGACGCGCAGGTAATCGCGCCTGCGCCGCCCCAGTAGCCGGTGGCGGGTCGCTTCGTCGAGGCTGAGCTCCTCGTGCGCGTGACCCGCGGCCTCCTTCTGCGAGATCACTGCCTCGCAGAAGGCTGCGACTGTCGAGCATTGCCCTAGCAATGGTCGGCACCGATGATTGCGACGAGTTCACGACGCTGCACTGCCCAGGCGGCACAAACCTCGAGCGTATGCTGCGCCGTGTCCTCGTCGCAATCGCAGTGGTGGCAGGACGGTATGCTCTCCCTCCTAGCGACCGTGTACAGGTACTTGCCGAGGCATCCGTGCCCCGTCAAGACCTGCACCAGTCGGAAGGAAAGCATCCCGTGCCACCGTTTTAGCCACTGCATCAGCACCGGCTGGAAGGCCTCCACGGTCCAGACACCGTATCGAGGCCTCTCCAACCGGACTGCCTAACGGGCAATGACGTCTCGCTATTACTAAGACTTCGTTGTCTGTCCATCCGTTTGAATGTCACCAGACTGTATCTCAAGAACGGCGATAGCTAGACAGTTGAAATTTTTACAAATTATGTATTTCTGTAGCCGCTATAACAACAGATATTAAAAACAAATCAAAATAAGTATTTAAGGCTCCCACACAACAAACGCGATTTTTTATAAATAATGGTACGGAACCGTGCGCGACTCTGACTCGCACTTAGCCGGAATTTTTTTTGTTCTTTTTTTATTGTTAGGTGAGAGATTCATAAATTTGTCTGTAAGCGATCCCACCACACGTCATGCGAGTCTAATCTTACAGATAAGATGATAAACTAGGATTAACCCTTCAACATTGTATATAGTCTTAGTCAGCTATTTCACAACGAATTAGAAGCTTAACGTACTGACTACGGAATACGGATAGATAATCTAATGAATTCTGGATTTCACTAGTTAAAACTAGTTTTAGGTGAACTGTTTTTAATTGGAGACTAATTCTTGCGGTAAGATTACTTAAAAAAAATCAATTATCATCTATAGTCTGTTTGTAATGTCAAAATGTCAAAATACTGGTTATTCTCACATGATTATTTGCACGATACCTACGCCTAAATACCAGTTAAATTTTTCTTTGGCTGTTTGTTTTGGGTTATCTTTAAAAGGACTGGACCGATTTTGATAATATTTTCTACCACGTAACTGTATATATAAGGAGTAACTAAGGCTATATTTTATCTACGGGAACATAAACTACGCGGGTAACGAGACTGAAACCCAAGCAAAGCTAGGGCGGGTTGATATCATTATTAAAATCAGACGTCCACTGATCAACATAGATATCCCACTTAGGAGAATAAGAGAATGATTATTTGTTATCTTTTCAATATGTCACTTCATAAATGCATAAATAATTAAATTGCTTAGTTTTTTCAACGTTATAATTATAGCTCATATACGTCCTACTACTTGGGACGAGCTTCCACCACAATAGTTTAGAAATTGCTTAATTTTTTTTTTATTTTTTATTCCAAACGATGGTAATCGAGCAAACAGTACACCTGATGGTAAGTGTTGCTGCCGCTCATGGACCTTTACAGGGTCGCTGCCTACCGCGAAGAAAGTGAAGGGAGTGTGAATGCGTGCATTGAGACTCGGTGATACCAAGGGCACCACCAAAACCCTCCACACACAAACACCCTCAGAAAGTTGGGCTTCCGGCTCTCTCGCTCACCGAACGAAGCGCAGTAACAAATTGCTACTACTCAGACGTCGATATTATTATGCCTCTCTAGTCAGTTAGTTTGACATAGTTTTATTTCAAGTTTACCTTCTCATGCATCTGTATTAGTGTACCTCTTAGTTATCTTTTACGACAGCACGGGCAAGATAGCGATTGGGAAATTGTATTCTTACTCCGTCACCACACGGAAAATTATCTACTGATGAGAGATTAAAATACATAGATCATGATGGTTTACCAGTTGTAATTATTGTTAATTTAATTAAGAGGTACAATAAAAGTCTACTACTCTATTAAGATGACGAGTACCTAATGATATCTGATGTTTACGCGAGTATTACACATTTTAAATAAAAATTAAATTGTTTATGGTTAGTAATTATTTAACATCAAAATGAATAGTAATTATATTTAAAAACTAACTGACAATCTAGTATACTACCATCGGATCGAAACAGGGCCACATTGAGAAAGATCCGGCAAGAAAACTCAGGTGACATAATGCTAAATTAATATACCATCAAAAACAATACTTGTAAAAAAAAAGCCAAGCCTCGCAACTGAGTTCTTCTACCATAAAAATTTGTGAGATCCATGTTATACCAAATCGGTTAACTCATTCAGTCCCTGCTTAAGGGACCTTTCTTCTTAAGTTATTACGTAAATAGCTAACCTAACAACTTCTTATAGTTACTATATCAATATTAAAAGATCTTTTAAGTTTTAAATAAACAGAATGACTTGGCAATCGCATGAAAACACACCTCACAAGTAATACATGTTATATTAAATTGTACTAAACATAGTGCTATTGCCAAGTCAATCTATTTATTTTTTTGTAGATAGACCTACTTATTTACTTTTCCGGTACCTTCTACTTTTTGAATACCAACAAAAGATTTTCTTAGAGCACACTCTCTGAAAAATTAGACATCTCTCCTTGCCGCTCGAGTCAATTTTACCTAAACTAAGCGGAGAGATGTGGAAATAAAGAAATTTGATTGGTTTTTTAAAACACATCTCTAGTTTCCTCTCCGCTTTGATGGCAATCGAGCCTCATGATGGCGTTCTTTCTTTTAGGTAAATTTCAGGCAATTTAGTTTGCTTAATACTTTGGGAGATTTTGGTACAATTTCATAAGACACGGCCCACTCTTGCTTTTTCATTAAGTTGATTGACCATTTTACAAGTTATCTTTGAACATAATTATGTCTAGGTATCTGTCTACACCTACTATGCCAATCATCATTCAGCCTATCGCCGTCCACTGTAGAACATAGACCCCCTCATGCTTCACCATAAAGTGCGGTACTGTGGCACCTGCGTCCAACGACGCTCAAGGGTAACAGAGTTGCCATCACTAGAGCTCATTTTTCTTCGCCTTATGAAGAATAATGACGTAGTCGCCACGTTTGGTAGGCGGGTTGATTTCGCAGTGAGATATCATACATTTCCCCGGCGAGAGCTGCTGTCCACTCTCCTTCCTGTTGAATCTTATTTTTAAATGACAACGCCTTGCACTAAGGGAATAATAATCCTTATATTGTGAGGGACTTTACAAACATATAATTCAACATCGCATCATCATCGCAGCCCTCATATGTCCCACTATTGGGCTCAGGCCTCCTCCGCAATGGGAGGGAATTTAACCCACTATATCATGCTGGTCAGACATGTTCATATAGGGTTTCATTTCGAGTTTTCCTTCTCTTGCACAGATGGTATGTGCACATTATATCCCATAGTCGTCTTATACGATATCCACGGGCAAAATAGAGAGTGGTGAATTGTATTCTTACTTCGTCACCATACAGAAAGAACATATAAATAACCTACACAAATTACATTTAGACTCAGAACAACAATTTGTGGATCGTACACGGTGTTGTATTGCATGGGATTCGAACCCAGCACTGGTACGGTACGTTGGTATCTTAACCACTACGTCATCTGCGCAGTCTTTAGCCGGTTATTACGATTTCCATGGAATAGCAATGATGGCGACAAATGTATTCTTATTTTTTACAAAGTTACATTTCATTAACTGCAAATGTAACTTTGTAATCCTATATATTTATATGGGTTTACAAAATTATTTATGCAGTTGGTGTATCTCGGAAACTGGATGAAAATTATAATGTTTCATAATTTTTTCTTTATTTATACACTAAACACTAATTGCATTCTACATTTGAGGCTTTTATGTCTGCTAGAAGTGCCACTTTAATATTGATGATCGGTCAGTCAGTCAGTGAGTGACAAAATTACGAAATTTTGACTAGTTATAATTCTTAAACTATTGGTTCAAATTGAATGAAATTTGAAATACACAATGTGTATACAAGACCTGCTAGGTTGCTTAAAATTCAGGTTTCTAGTTTTATTAACAACGAAGTTATAGGGGGTCGAAAATGGCCTGAATGGCTTCGAGAAAAGTATGTTACGGCAGTTTTGCGTTT
This sequence comes from Lymantria dispar, assembly GCA_032191425.1. Taxonomy (NCBI): domain Eukaryota; kingdom Metazoa; phylum Arthropoda; class Insecta; order Lepidoptera; family Erebidae; genus Lymantria; species Lymantria dispar. The sequence continues at coordinate 6,626,768 of CM063460.1, read as the reverse complement.
TGCCCGACTTTTTTTTTTTTCCCCAGATTAATTTCATATAGAATCATTTTCTTCTTACAATAGCAATAAATTTGTATCAAAATGAGGGTCAATAGTTAGTAACTATTTTATGTATCGGGTAGATAATTATAAATTTTCTGCAATAACGATGACTTGTTGGACGTGAGACATCTTAGTCCGCCCGTGACCATGAACGCTGCAAAGTGTTCGAAACGTCGGGCAATCAAAAATCAAATACAAACGCGATAAAATCCGTAGTTTTATTTAAAATGACGAGTACATAATAATCTTGATATGTTTGTAACGTCGGACTCGAATAGAACATTTGTAATTTTAAAATGAAGGGAAGGAAGGAAAAGGTCAATTTCCTACGGTTAATTAATATATATTACATTACAATGAAATGAATTTCATTTTGCAATTGGAATGATTTGCGCATTTGTTGGAGAACCATCAAAATTGAGGATGCTTTATTTAGAGAAGAAACACGTGTCAGTTCTGTGGAAAATTGAAAATTGTAATTTTTGAAGTTATCCTTCTTTTGGCACGTTAGGTAAATATGATGAGACTAAATTATAAGGATGCGCGTGCACGGCGTCACGAAAAACCGACACCCTGAAGTTAACTAGTTAAAGTTTTTATGATGCGCCCGCACACCGTCCCAAATGTTAACTAGATATTGCGTTATGATAAAACTTTGAATGTATCAAATACCTATCATTTTTAGGGTTCCGTACACAAAGGGTAAAAATGGGACCCTATTACTGAGACTTCACTGTCCATCCGTCCGTCTGTCACCAGGCTGTATCTCAAGAACGGTGATAGCTAGACAGTTGAAATTTTCACAGATGATGTATTTCTATTGCCGCTATAACAACAAATACTAATAAAATAAATATTTAAGGCCCCCCTCCCTTACAACAAACCCCTTCCCATACAACAAACTTAATTTTTTTGCTCAATATCGATAATGGCAATAGTGAGGCACTTGTTTACCTGGTCAATGGTACCTACGGAACCCTTCGTGCGCGAGTCCGACTCGCACTTGGCCGATTTTTTCTATTATTACTGTCGTTTTTTTTTGCAAATTTAGTATAACGCGAAGGATAAAATTTCTAGGAAATTATTTATCTTGATTCGCCAAAGAAATATAATTTCTTAAGTGCAAACATATTCGTAAGTAATTTTGTATTATTTATCATTATATAGACGAAAAAAATCTATACCAATAAATAAAATTGGAGTGTCTGTTTGTAATGTCAAAATAATAGGTTTTTTTCATGCTCACACGGTTATTTGCACGACACCTATGCCTAAAATAGCAATTTAAAAATTTTTGTCTGTCTGTCTGTCTGTTTGTTTTGGGTAATCTTCAAAACGGCCAGACCGATTTCAACAATTCTTTCACCAATGGAAAGCTATAATATCAGGGCGTAAACTAGGCTATATTTTATCCCGGTATTCCCACGGGAACGGGAACTACGCGGGTAAAACGACTATAACCTATAACCGAAGCGAAGCGAGTTGCTAGTACACAATAAAAATGTTTATAGCTGTAACTATAAAAATAAAATATAGCCAGTAGATAGACAGATAAACGGGCAGTAAAAGCTTAGAGCTTAAGGTTCTTTGGGCGCTTTTTGGTTACTGAACCCTAAAAAGGCAGAATAATTTGGCAGCCATACCTAATTTAATCTTTCGAGATATGGAAATGCTCTTCATATAAGAGCTTTATGAGGCGAAACACAAAAGAAAATTATATTAACTAAAATTATTCTATATAATAGGGGAGTACCTATTTATACGTTCTATTTGTGTTTTTTTTTTATTGCAAACGGTGGAAAACGAGCAAACAGTACACCTGATGGTAAGTGTTGCTGCCGCTCATGGACCTTTACAAGGCCGTTGCCTACCGCAAAAAAAGCGAAGGGAGTGTGAATGCGTGCATTGAGGCTCGGTGATACCAAGGGCACCACCAAAATCCTCCACACGCAATCACCCTCAGAAAGTTGGGCTTCCGGCTCTTTCGCTCACCGAACGAAACGCAGTAACAAATTGCTACTACTCAGACGTCGATTTTCTGCGAGAGCATGGTACTGCCCCGGACGGACCGGCCCGCGGTTGTAGACAGATAACTGTCGACAGTGTGGTCCTACCACTCCTAAAATGTTTAAAATATGTGCATATTTACATATTACGAGTATAATAGATACTCGCTATTCACAGAACATATCTAGCGAGATTGTTTTCGAATTTATTGTAGTTTTGAGTCCCTATGTCTTTATTAATTCATTTATCATCATCATCACCATCACAGCTCATATACGTCCCACTGTTGGACTGGAGCCTCCTCCACTATGGGAGAGAAATTGACCTACAATACCACGCTGGTCAGACGTGTTGGTATAGGGTTTTATTGTGAGTTTTCCTTCTCTTGCATAGATGATATATGCATATTATACCCCTTAGTCGTCTCTTACGGCACCTACGGGTAAGATAGGGGGTGGTGAATTGTATTCCTACTCCGTCACCACACGGAATAATTAATTCATTATCTCAGCTTATTTACGTCCCACTGATGGGCTCGTGCCTCCTCCACAATAGGAGATTGACCCACTATACTACTTTGGTCAGACGGTTTGGTATTTTTTTTATGGGTGGGCTATGGTAAGCACACACGCGGTCCATACCGTCCGGGGCGACGAAAGGACGGCGCGCGGGCCCATGCCCCACCCATACCCGCGTCGCCTTCGTCGTTGGGCCGACCACCAGTACCAAGTCCCTTGTCCTCAGAGACGGTTTGGTATAGGGTTTTATTTCGACATTTTCATGTTTGATCTAGATGTTACTTATAGGCATGTTATAGTCGTCTTTTACAATACCTACAGGCAAGATACGCGATTTACGGTACCCACGGGCAAGGGCGAATTGCATTCTTACTCTATCACTACAGGAACAAATTACCCTTACTAATATCATAAATGCGAAAGTAAGTTGGTTTGTTTGTTACGCTTTCACGCTTACACCACTAAACTGATTTCAAAAATTCTTTCACCAATGGAAAGCTATAATATCAGAGAGTAACATAGGCTATATCTTATTCCGGTATTCCCACGGCAATGGGAACTACGCAGTTATTACGACGAAAACTGAAGCGAAGCGAGGGCGGGTTTGAGAATTAAACATCTCTCTTGTCTTATTTAGCTATATATACTGAGTTGTGTTCCATAATATAAATATATAATCTCTATAGATAAGCAAGTAAATAAAGAAGAGTGTCGAGTTTAACTTCCAGTTCCTGAGATAGCGCGTTCAGACAAACAATCAGATTTATAACAGTGATATACAGTAAGATTTTATTAATAAAAATGTACTTCAGAAATATATATTGTATCTTAAATTGAAACAAACAAAATGTTAAGATGAAATAGGATAGCAATTTTGATGACGCTACTGTACAAAATTTATGTCTTTTATTATCTTAATCTTATATATACTAAAACATGTTAGAAGGCGGTAATAAAGATTTGGAATATGTAATCTACACTAATATTATAAAGAGGAAAGATTTGTATTTTTGTATTTTTGTATGTAACGAATAAACTCAAAAAGTACTGGACCGATTTTAAAAATTCTTTCACCATTGGAAAGCTATCAGGGAGTAACATAGGCTATATTTTATCCCGGTATTCCCACGGAAACGGGAACTACGCGCGTAAGGCGACTGAATCCGAAGCGAAGCGAGGGCGGATTGCTATAAAAAATAAAGTAAATAATCTAAAAAAAAGCTCAATGTCGCTCAACGTGCTATGGAGAGGGCTATGCTCGTTATTTCTCTACGTGATAAAATCAGACATAGCCCGTAAAATTAGCACGTTGAAATGGCAATGGGCTGGCCACATCGCGCGTAGAACCGACACCCGTTGGGGAAGAAAGGTTCTCAAATGGCAACCACAAATCAAATGGTGCAGCGTAGGACGACTCCCTATTAGGTGGACTGACGACATCTTAAAAGTAGCAGGGAACCGTTGGATGCAAGTGGCGCAGGATCGTTCCGAGTGCCATTCTCGTGGGGAGGCCTATGTCCAGCTGTGGATGACTATAGGCTGATAAATGGATAGATGGAATCTAAATAACGAGTTCTGTTGTAAACATTTTTTTCATATTTTATTGTGGTTTTTGATTACGTGACGTTTCGAACAATTTCAGAGTGGTCACGGTCGCACTCCGCGAAAAGAAATCGTAAAAATAATTTTATTTATAATCTAAAATGGTTAATGCCTTATGGTGATTTAATAAGAATGTTATTTACATTCTAATCTCTCTTTCCAAACTCTTCTTTTTTGCGATGTCGTAGAACATTTTTTTTTTTAAAGGCAACCTTCTGCACTAAGAAGTTTTCCTTCCTTGCATAGATGTTATATGCGAATAATATCCCTTAGTCGTCTTTTACGACATCCACGGACAAGATAGGGCGTGGTGATTTGTATTCTAACTCCGCCACCACTCATTTCGACACGAAAAATATATTTCATTAACGGATATAGTATCATCGTCATCATCGTCTCAACTAATATAAGTCCCGCTGTTGTTATAGATTGCCTTCAGAATTTTCTGAATTTGTCTTATAAAATAATTCTCCAAATACGTTTTCACATTGAAATATCTGTCTAGGGATTGAACTCTTTACATTATAGTCGATATTAGACCTAGAGTGAATATTAATTATTGTAAACTCTATATGTACTCTTCTTCGATACCATAATAATACATAACGCAAATGTCTTGATTCCCGTTGTATTTGTTCTTGGTATCAGCGATTACCTCAAATATTTATCGTTTCAGCCGAAACCTACCGTTTCTCATTTATATTTTAACTAGCAACAGTCGTCTTACATGCATAGTTCCCTTGGGAATATAAAGATAAAATATAGTCTAACTTACTCCTTATATAGACAGACTATCTGGTAGTAAAATATTATCAAAATCGGTCCAGCCGTTTTGAAGATTAACTCAAACAAACAAGACGGACAGACAAAAAAAATAAACTGTATTTTAGGCATAGGTGTCGCTCCTCAAATAAACGTGTGAGCATGAAAAATGCCCAGTATTTTCACATTACAAACGGAACCTTTAATTTTATTTATTTGTATAGATGTGATGCTTATGAAAAATGAAGGTATATTCTGATCACTATCCTTTTGTTCTTATCTCAATTATTTGGGGTCGACTCAATACATACTCTTCTTTGATTCATGACGGGCCGCCTGCCGGACATCAACCCTTGGGGAATATAATTGTTAATCAGACAGCATCAAATCAAGTTGATCCAGGTCTAAGTAAAACTCTTAGAAGTATTTGACGACCCTTACAAGCTAAATATTAAGTTTGGCAGTCTTTGCAGCCGCAAACAGAAAGCAAATAAATCAATTATTTACATTTGCCGTGCGTGTCGTAAAAAATGACTAAGTGGTATCCCACAGCTTAAGGCTTATAGCATTTGCGCAAGGGAACGAAATCTCGTAATAGCTCTTTATCGACACATCTGACCAGTAGGTCAATTTCCCTTCCATCATGAAGGACGTTCGATCCCAATAGTGGGACGTATATGAGCTATGATGATGATGATGACTAAATTATAAATTATATTATTCTTCTAATTATAAATTACTAGCAATTTGCTGTGTGGTAGCGGCTTCGAATACTACCAACCCTTGCTTTGCTCGTGGGTGTCGTAAAAGACGACTAAGAGCCCTAGATTGACCTGGACCAACTCCATCTGGTACCATTTGGGTCAACGATTACATTCCCAAGGAGGGTTGACGTCAGGCAGGCGGCCGGTCATAAAATTCATTGCCGAAACTTTTTGCAATATGTCAAAACAGATGACATATTGCGTCGACCCCAAGTAATTGGGATAAGAGCAAGATGATGATATAAATTACTAGCAATCCGCCCTCGCTTCGCTTCGGATTCAGTCGCCTTACGCGCGTAGTTCCCGTTCCCGTGGGAATACCGGGCTAAAATATAGCCTATGTTACTCCCTGATATTATAGCTTTCCGATGGTGAAAGAATTTTTAAAATCGGTCTAGTACTTTTTGAGTTTATTCGTTACATACAAAAATACAAATCTTTCCTCTTTATAATATTAGTGTAGATAGTGTAGACTAGCAACCTGCCCTCGCTTCGCTTTCAGACACCTTACCCGCGTAGTTTACGTTCCCGTGGGCATACCGTAATAAAATATAGCCTATTTTACTCCCTGAGCTTTCCGTTGGTGAAAGAATTTTGGAAATCGGTTCGGTGGTTTAAACGTGAAAGCGTAATAAACAAACAAACTTACTTTCGCATTATAATATTAGTAAGTACGTTATTATTAAGTACGAGTATAAAGTTTGCTCATGAGAATTTCAATTAAATTTAATCGAAATCGTGATACACCGCGGATCACTTTATTAACAAATAGCATTCGCGGAATGTCAGTTACGTCATTTATTTATATATCAAGGTTGTATTTAGGTCCTATGAAGAGCTTTTAATAGATCGATATATCAGATATTTTAGATACGGTTTCGTAAATTAAATAATATAATGAATTTATTTTATTTATCCATCTTTCATTAATGATTCTTATATTCAGTGTGGACTGACAGTGTCAGCAGCTTTGCTTGCATGCATTATTTCCAGATGCTAGTATTTTATTTGAATTCTGGTCATTCCGTAGCATTATTGAGAAAATCAACTTTAATGATAAGAAACAAAACAAATCTTAAACTTCCAACCTTTAATCAGATATTAGACACTATCATAATGCTATAGTTATACACCTACCGTTAGCAGTCCAAAAGTGTTACGTGCAGACGTGGAGTGTCATCGGTAGACGTCACATCTCATTTTTAGATTAAATTTCTTCATATCCCCATGTAAATCTACTAAAGGACCGGATATCTTGCCTTGGAAGATCCCGTGAAACTCGGACTACAATATATTAAACACTTCTTTTTGATGTGACAACGGTAACTGTGCAGGATGCTTGATATGTTGCCTGATTTACTAATTTTTAGATCAAAGTTGACTTGCTATACCACGTTAGACGGGTTGGCTTAGGGTTTTATTGGAGCTATTAATAGACATGTTGTTGTATATTATCTTACTTAAAAAAATTGTAAATGAATAAAAAAGAAGACAATGCCACTGAGTTTCTTGCCGGATCTTCTCAGTGCGGTCGCGTTCCGATCCGGTAGTAATTTAAGGTAAAATGTAAAAAAGTGACCATATGTAAGTGCCTCCGCGGGGTTTATGCATAATAAAGGATTTGAATTTGAATTTCAAGTTTTATTTCGCTTGTATAGATGTTATCTCCATATTATAATACCTTAGTTGCCTTTTAAGACATCCAACGCTAAGAGAGACGGTGCTGAATTGGAATCCTAGTCTGTCGCTACATAAAAATACATTATAATGCAGATTATTAAATACTGCTTAATATCTAAATTTAAACTAGCCTGGTCGTGAGTGTAATGATAATGGTGAACCCCATGAACAAATTATCAGCAAGTAAAATTTTAGAGTATTTTTTTAGTGCTTTTCTTTAGCGTTACAACATCACATAACCATGTCAATAAGGACATGAATTTACTCCCCATCAAAATCTGAATATAGAAGTTTACACTTCAAAAAGTAATTTGTTACATTTTGTGATATTAGATTTCTACCTTCCAATTATAACTTCACTAATTATTTTGGCAAAGAGGGCGGTGTGTCACCCTTTTCTTTGTTGAACTTAGCTGACACATTATCGTGTCTAAAACATTAGCCGTGAATTTAAGGTTTTTACACATGAGTCAAGCATTATTTGCATTTTCCTTCAGGCAATTCTTAGTAGTACAACTAAATGTTTAACGATCCCCGGTAAGTGGCAATAGAATTTACTCTTGTTCCCTTCTCTCAGCCGATACATGTCCCACTGTTGGGCTCAGGACTGTTCCACTATGGGAGGAATATTGACCTACTATACTACGCTGGTCAGACGTGTTGGTATAAGATTTTGTTTCGAGTTTTCCTTCTCTTGCATAAATATTATATGCATATTATATCCCTTAGTCGTCTTTAACGACACCCACGGGCAAGAGAGGTGATTTTTATTCTTGCTCTGTTACCACACGGACCACTTTTGTTAGATGTGATTAAACTTTATCTACCCTTATAGTGATAATTTGGGATCAATAAAAAAATAATGAAATGCAAATAGTTCAATAATAAATATAAAAACTGAAAAAGTTGAAAAAGATGGACAATTTTTATTCAAATTTATATCTACATTTACCCCTGCTAGGTAAAATGATATCTTTAAAGTCGCAGGGAACCGATGGATGCAAGTGGCACAGGATTGTTTCGAGTGGCATTCTCGTGGGGAGGCCTATGTCTAACAGTGGAGGTCTATGTGTTGATGGGTGGATGAATCCCATTACTGGGCTCGAGCCTCCTTCACAATAGGGCGGAAATTGACCTTACTATAAATCATTCTGGTCAGAGAGTTTTGGTATAGGTTTTTATTTCGAGTTTTCCTTGTCTTGTATAGATGTTATATGCGCATATAGCACTTAGTCGTCTTCTTCAACATCCACGGGAAAGATAGTGGTGAATAGTATTTTATTCCGCCACCACACACAGAGTGGGTTAAACCAGAAAACTTAGTTTTGTTTTTACTTTAGATGCTTATTAATAGAGGATTTTGTTGATAAAGTTATTTTGTTGTTATCGGAAATTACAATGTTTAAAAAGAGAAGTAGATACATAGAAATATATTTTTTTGAAGGACATTGCAGTAAACAAATGATTTTTGTACTTGTAATTCTTGTACAGACCCGCATTTTACAGAATACAATTAATGACAAAAAATCCTCGGACTTAAAATAAAAAATTGTGGATCACACAAAATTTTTCTTGCGTAGGAATTGGACCCACAACACTGAAACTGTAGATCAATATAAAACTATTACGCTATCAACCAAACTACGTCTGTCAAAATAATAAATACAAGCCAAGCAAATAAAATAACGTTAATAAAATATCATATGCATACAACTATGACAGTATATTAAGTACAAAAGTTGTTCATCCATACGTCTCAAATCACTCCGCAGAAGGAAGTAGTTGACCTAGCCGAGGTAACTTCCTGTACTTTAGTGTTGAGCCAGACCGTATTTATCGATGATATGTGGGTTTAGTACGTATATTTGATTAAAAGTATTCGTATCGTTATCGATATCAATTCGTATGAGATTTGGAACAGCGCCTCTATCGGATGTTAGGGGCGCTACTCCAAGTGCATACTAATTGGTATCTATGACGTTGAGAATATGTATTTTAACATAAATATTTATGCTAATCTCAATGATTTATTTGTTTTCTTTCGCTTACAACTAGTCATAGTAGGTTAATGATTTCTAATAATTCATCATCATCATCATCATCGCAGCCCACATACGTCCCACTGTTGGCCTCGGGCCTCCTCCACAAGGAGAGGGAATTTGACCTACTATACCATGCTGATCAGACATGTTGGTTAGGGTTTTATTTCGAGTTTTCCTTCTCTAGCACAGACGTTACGTACATATTACATCCCATAGTCGTCTTTTACAACATCTACGGGCAAGACATTAAGTGGTGATTGGTATTCTTACTCCGTCATTACATATTTACGCGAGTATTACACATTATAAATACAACTATTTTACGGATTTTATCGCGTTTTTATTTGATTTTTTGTTGCCCGATGTATCGAACATTTTACAGCGATCATGGTTATGGTTAGTCCGCCCGTCGGAGCATCGGGAAAATATAAATTTAATTAAAACGTGAGTAAAGCCGTAAAATAGTTTTATTTACAATATTTATTGTATTTATTTATTAAATTATCAATTACATCTATTATTACAGGCTTTCTCAATGCAATAGTGTAATAATTATATAAATAATATTAATTCATACATTTTATATCGCATATAAGTTAAACATTATAATCTAAAATTCTACAATATGCTAAAATAGGATATTATGAAATTATCAACGAGAGTCATTATATAATTATACATTGTTATAGCACATTTCAAATGACATTGCATTTTTGTAAATAGTACGTAGTGTAACAAAAATTAAAGGCGTAAGTTTTATAATAAATGCCCGTCAACCTTTCAATAAACTTGGTTTTGGAATTACAGGATTTTATATCGAATTGATTGAGGATCTGTATCATATTATAAATAGTATAGATGATCCATTGCGACTACATCAACTGAACAATAATACCTACGTCCATAAATAGAACTAATTCGGAAAATAAGGGATGACCTTGAATAGAATGCATAGGCCCAGAAGGGCAATATACTTTAGCAATGTTAACGGGGTTACCGAAGATTCATATCGTAAACAAGGTAATCATTTCTTGAGGTGATTTGACCCTGTCGGTTAAAAACGAAATCGTGTAGCAAGCGGGTTAAGAATGAAACATTTCTACATCATTTCTATTACAGTAGTTGTTTTAAGTGTTTAAAACGTAAGCAGATAATTTACTGAGAATATTTGTTAATTTAACAGGGAGATAGGGAAGGTGTAAAGGTGATAAAAAAATAACAAACCTCTGCTCTTGTCTTGACGTATATACTTACATATATGCATACATATATACATATCCCCTGGTGTATTAAATTACCAGTTGCCGCCCGCACATTCGGCCGCACACAAAGTATATGTAAATTCAAAAGACACATTTTATCTATTTTAACTACCAGAAGTAATTAGAAAGAGCATATATTTCGGTTAGAATTAATTAATGTTATAAAATGCGCATTTTATTAAATGTAGCTATATGTTTGATTTATCCGTGTGGTGACGAAGTAAGAATACAATTCACCACCATCTGCTATTCTTCTCTATATTGCCCGTGGATGTCGTAAAAGACGACTAAGGGATATAATACGTAAATTTCTTAAATTTCCTAGTGGTAGGACCACACTGTCGACAGTTATCTGTCTACAGCCGCGGGCCGGTCCGTCCGGGGTAGTATCACGCTCTCGCACAAAATCGACGTCTGAGTAGTAGCAATTTGTTACTGCACTTCGTTCGGTGAGCGAGAGAGGCGGAAGCCCAACTTTCTGAGGGTGTTTCCGTGTGGAGGGTTACGGTAGTGCCTTTGGTATCACCGAGTCTCAATGCACGCATTCACACTCCCTTCACTTTTTTCGCGGTAGGCAGCGGCCGTGTAAAGGTCCATGAGCGGCAACAACACTTACCATCAGGTGTACTGTATGCTCGTTTGCCACTGCTTGCAATAAAAAAAAAATAAAATAAGATCTATGCAAGAGAAGGAAAACTTCAAATAAAATCCTATACAAACCTGTTTGACCAGCATGGTATGGTAGGGTCAATTTCCCTCCTGTCGTGGAGGAGACTCGAGCCCAACAGTGGGACGTATATGAGCTGGAATGATTGATATCTTTGATTTGATTCTTTTTGAACCCACATATATGCTCCTTTTGAGCACGATGCACCCCACAATAAGAGAGAAAATGTTGGACTATACAACACTAGTCAGCAATGGCGTTGCCAAGGGGGGGGGGGGGGATGCCCCCCCCCCTAGAGATCAATGTAGCTAACCGCAAGACGACCAAGTTTTATACATTGATATTAGAATTGTTCTTATTACAATCGTCATTGAGGCAAAGACTTTCAAAGTGTAACGCTTCATGCTTCCGACTGTACCAGGCGTTCACATTTTTTATCCTCCATAATATTGCCCCATTAAAAAAAGGTGAAATCGACACCTGTTTATTTGTGAACTTACGTATTTAGGATTCTATTTCGCAGAAAAAATTCAAGCAGAGCTTGCTCCATAGCACACTGAGTGAGTTTGAGTTTAATTATGAAGCCTACATTTACCGGCCATTTATTACGGCCTTGTCTTTGGGCGGTTTGTACGCACGCTGTTCGTTCCCTCCGGGGTGACAAGAGAACGGCGCCCAATCCTATGACTTACTATATTCCCTTCCCCTTTGTCATTAGGCCAACCACTGGTACCGAGTTCCTTGACGTCGGCCTATAAATCTTTTATTACATTGTTTATTACGTTCTATAAATCTCCATTAAATTCTATTATTCCTTTAAATATTGCTACGAACTATCGCTATTTAAACCTAAATTGTAAAAGATAACTAGTTACGTACGTACGTCTTCATGCGTAAACCACCAGTGACATAGTTTATGCATGAATAGATAAAGGAAAATCATACGATACCATAAACAGAATGCTGGATATAAAAAAAATTATATATACTAGGCTAGTCCTTAATAAGTTCTCTTTCGAATTACTATGCTCTTAAGAGCTCAAAGGCATCTTAATCGGTAAAAAATAATCCCCAAAAATTTTAGCTCTTAATATCTAAGATAAGTCCACTTTTCTTCAAAAATTTTTCATAGAAATAACAAGGAAAATATTCTACTTTTATTTTAAAGTTTGTAACAAATAAGTTTTTTATGATATATACGTATTATAGAAAATTACGGGGCGTAGAAAAATGTGTCTTATGACTTTCCACTAAGACCCACTGTTGAAGACGGTCTAATATTAAATAATTTAGGTCAATTTTTCCATTTATGTAACTTACTACCTGACCGTGTTTGCTTTGAGTGGCTATGTTGAATCTGTTACTATGTTGTTCATATGTAAAAAGATGAAAATAATTTCACCTAATCAATTACTATCTCATTCGTGTAGTTATGGAGTAAAAATATAATGAACCACCCCCCTTTCTTGCCCGTGGATGTTGTAAAAGACGACTAAGTGAAATATGCAGGTAACATCTATGCAAAAGAAGGCAATTAGCCTACATATATACGTTTCATTACTGGGCTTGATCCTTCTGTACAATAACGGGGCAATTGTTAATACAATTTCCCTGTTATTTTAGGAATTACCACGCTGATTAGACGGATTTCTATGGGGGTTATATTTAGTCGGGTCGACCACTGAAGTCAGGGAACTCTGTACCGGTGGTCACCCCAACGACGAAGGCGACGTGTTATAGGGTGGGATACGGGGCCGCACGCCACCCCTGTGTCGCCCCGGACGGAGCCGGGCGGCAGGTGCGCTGACCGTAGCCCACCCCAAAATGTAAAAAAAATGGGGGTTATATTTGGATTTATTTTTATCTTGCAGTGACTTTATCTGCTTAATATATCCCTTATTCATCTCATTCATCACGTCGTACGTGAAGAAAGTGGTAAATAATATATTTGCTGCGTTACAATCTATACCAATAAATAAAATTGGAGTGTCTGTTTGTAATGTCAAAATAATAGGCTTTTTTCATGCTCACACGGTTATTTGCACGACACCTATGCCTAAAATACAGATGGAAAAATTTTTGTCTGTCTGTCTGTCTGTTTGTTCCGGGTAATCTTCAAAACGTCTGGACCGATTTCAAAAATTATTTCACCAATGGAAAGCTATAATATCAGGGAGTGAACTAGGCTATATTTTATGCCGGTATTCCCACGGGAACGGGGACTACGCAGCGTCCTCTATTGTGGGAGGGTCTTTGATTAACTAGCACTTGGTCAAATGTATTGGCATAACATTTTATTTTGAGTTTTTCATCTTTTGCATCGATGTTATTTTCATATATTATACTGTGATATTATAACAAGCCGGACGGAGTAAGAATACTATTCACCACCCTCTATTTATATATATTTTTTTATTGCAAGCAGTGGCAAACGAGCAAACAGTACCTACACCTGACGGTAAGTGTTGCTGCCGCTCATGGACCTATATAAGGCCCCTGCCAACCGCGAAGAAGGTGAAGGGAGTGTGAATGCGTGCAATGAGGCTTGGTGATATTAAAGGCACCACCAAAACCCTCCACACGCAAACACCCTCAGAAAGTTGGGCTTCCGGCTCTCTCGCTCACCGAACGAAGCGCAGTAACAAATTGCTACTACTCAGACGTCGATTTTCTGCGAGTGTGTGGTACCACCCCGGACGGACCCGCCCGCGCAGTGTGGTCCTACCACTATATATTTTATCCGTGAATGTAAAAAAGGCGACTAACAGATATAATACGCATATAATATCCATGCAAGAGATAGATAACTCGAAATAAAACGCGATACCAACCCATCTAACCAAAGACGTATAATTATTGTAGATATTATACTCCTATTCAAGAGGAGGCTCGAGCCCAGCAGTGCGACGATTATAATAGGGTTTCTAATCTCGCAATATCGAGATCTCGGTATTGCGAGATACTGCGCCATTTTCTAATCTCGTATGATGCGGCATTACGGGCGCGGGATCCGCGGGATTTGCGGGACTGAAAGAATGCATGCATCCTCAAACTTGATAAACTCTCAAACTAATATATCTTACATATAGAAATTTACAGGTTTTAAATGTGTTTTTTTTTTTGGTTGATTTTTTAATTTTCTTTGTGTATTTGAAGATTTGTTTTGTTTTTTATTCAGTGTCTGTTACTGTTTTAGAAAAAAAAACGGTGTAATTTGATTGATCTCCTACTAATATTAATATGTAGATAATGTGGAGTTAGTTAATTAAATCACTCTTTTTGTGTGATAAATAAACGTTGTAATTTGATTGATTCCATATTAGTAGTAATACTTAAATAAATATGGAGTTAGTTGATAATTCATAGGGTTATTATACCACTATGGGATCAGGAAAAACGCTCTGGAACTTATAATTTCCTACCTAAGCAACAGAATTCAGAGAGTCGATGTTAACGGTGCACAATCATCTGGTTCTGTTATCAAAATGGGCGTTCCGCAAGGGTCAATACTGGGGCCATTTCTGTTCCTTGTATATATCAATGACTTACCCTATTATGTAGGGGACAATCAAAACATTGTGTTGTTCGCAGATGATACCTCTTTACTGTTTAAGATTAAGCGACAAATGCTCAACTATGACGATGTGAACAATGCACTGTCTAACGTTGTTCATTGGTTTCATTCTAATAATTTAGTTCTAAATGAGACAAAAACTAAATGTATTAAATTTACTACTCCCAATGTGAGACAAGTGGAAACCAATGTTCAAATGAATGGGGTGGCTCTGGACCTTGTGGAATCAACCACCTTTTTAGGCATCACTATAGATAATAGACTCCAATGGGGGCCTCATATTGAGAAACTGTCAAATAGGCTCAGCTCAGCGGCTTATGCGGTAAAAAAAATTCGCGCATTAACCGATGTTGAAACAGCCAGAATAGTTTATTTCGCATACTTTCATAGTCTCATGTCATACGGCATATTACTTTGGGGCTGCTCCGCGGAATTGAATAGAATTTTTATTCTACAAAAAAGGGCGGTCCGCGCGATATATAATTTAGGCCCAAGAGTGTCACTAAGAGAGAAATTTAAAGAGATAAATATTCTGACTGTTATATCTCAATATATATACGAAAATGTATTTTATGTAAAGAAAAATATCGGTAACTTTGAATAATATAGTGACATTCATCATGTAAATACTCGGAATAAGGATAAATTAGTTGTACACAGTACTCGTCTTCAACGAGTTAACAGATCCTTCATGGGGCAATGTATACGCTTCTACAACAAATTACCTATTAATATTCGAGATATGCCAGTCAAAAAGTTTAAAAAAGCAATCAAGAGTAGATTTTGTAGAAAAGGTTATTATAAAATCTCGGATTATCTTGATGATAATACAGACTGGTTATGAGCAGCTCCTCATTCAGGCATTTTCTCATTATTTCAAAAGGTGTTACATACATGTTTATTCTGTTGCTGTTAATATAATTGTAAAGCGTAGCGTGTTTTGCCAAACGAATTTGTTGTTTAATCTGTGTTTTATGTTTGTGGCCCATGGTATTGGTCATGCTCACTGAAGGGTCTGCTTGCGGTAGCTACGAGGAGCGGGTCACTCCCTTCCCTCCATTGTGGTTGAGGGGAGTGATGGCTGCTCTAGTGGTTAACTCGTGATCGGGTGCCGCTTGCGGGATCTGGTCCAGCCATGGTACTTTTTCGTTATATTTAATAACTGTATTGTATGATGATTCGAAAGGCATCACACTGGAGCTATTAATAGACATGTTGTTGTATATTATCTTATTAAAAAAAAAAAAATAGTAAATGAATAAAAAAGAAGACAAGCCCACTGAGTTTCTTGCCGGATCTTCTCAGTGCGGTCGCGTTCCGATCCGGTAGTAGTGTAAGGTAAAAATGTAAAAAAGTGACCATATGTAAGTGCCCCCGCGGGGTTTATGCATAATAAAGTATTTGAATTTGAATTTGAATTTGAATTGTGATAAATAAACGGAGTAATTTCATTGATCTCAAACTAATAGTAATAAATACTTTAAATATTGTGTAGTTAGTTGGTTAATTCCTTCTTTTTTGTTACAAATAAACGGTGTAATTTGATTGATCTCATATTAACAGTAATATGTACGTAAATAAATTAAATAAATGTAGAGTTGATTAATTCATTGTTTTATTTGCCTTATATAAATGTGAATATTTTCGATATGCGGGAGCCCGTAAATACCAGGATCCCGCGGGATTGAAAATTCGTAGTCCCGCAAATACCGAGATTGAATTCAGGCTGCGGGATTTTAAGTCTTAGTTTATAAGCTGAAATGATGAAAATGATAACGTATCGAGATCACAAAGTTTCCATTGTAATTACTATCGTACTAATTTGGGTATTAATTAGTATTGTATAAGCACATAATTATATTAGCAGTTATTAGAGCTTAATAACTGTTTGGTATTTGAGATGACCTATGACGTCACGAGAACGCGTAGCGAAAGTCTCACAGCGACTTACATCATCATCTCGGCTTATAAAAAAAAAATCCCACTGCTGGCCTCGAGCCTTCTCCACAATAGGAGGGAAATTGGCCTTACTATACCATGCTGGTCAGACAGGTTGGTATAGGGTTTTATTTCGAGTTTTCCGTCTCTTGCATTGATGTTATATGCTCATTTTATCCCTTTCTTGTACGATATCCACGGGCAATATAGGGAGTAGTGATTTGTATTCTTAGTCCGTCACCACACGCAAACTTACATAACTTCAGTAAAATTATTATAATTACAGTTCTTTTGAGGTAATAAATATGTTCTTCTGGTATGAAAATATTAAGGGTTTGTTGAGGAAAATATTAAACAATTAGTACGCTGAAATGGCAATGGACAGACCACGTTGTTCGACAAGCCGACAACTGCTGAAGAAGAATGGTTGCCGAGTGGCGACTACACATCAGGCGAGGGAACAACTTTCCTACTTATTTTCCGTCTCAAAAACCCCTATAAAATTTTGGCCGGCCAGGGCAGTAGATATGTCGCGTCATATAATAGGTACTTTAAACGATATTATAGATTTACAATTCTGGGGCAAAGGGATTGAAACCGAAGCAAAGCAACGGGGCGCTAGTATAATATAAAAAACTGGCTAAGTGCGAGTCGGAGTCGTGCACGAAGGGTTCCATACCATTATCTATAAGAAATCGCGTTTGTTGTATGGGACCCTTCCTTAAATATGTATTTTATTTTGTTTTTAGTATTTGTTGTTATAGCGGCAACAGAAATACATAATTTGTGAAAATTTTGAACTAACTATCGTGGTTCTTGAGATACAGCCTGATGACAGATAGACGGACGGACAGACAGCAAAGTCTATAATAGGCTCCCGTTTTTACCCTTTGAGAACGGAACCCTAAAAATAAGAAATGAGGCGGTTATTAAAATTAATATCCACATAATTATATTGTACCCGTCTTAAGATTAACGAAATGTTGTTGGATAATTATCTTAACAGTTAATATGATAATTATTAATTATAATATATTACATAACTATATTTATATAACAATAGGTATAGCCCATCCATACAACTAAATGCTTAAAATCGTTATGAAACATTAAGAAATTTCGTATATAATGAACAGCCGTTCATTTTTATGTATCTAAACTTATATATTACAAATTTAAATCAACCCAATTGACTTAATCTTCATAATAAAGCCGTTGTTATTGCAGTATTGATATCCATAAAATATTTTATAAGCCATTTTAGTTATAGGTAGAAAGTAGAAATAATTTACGTAAAATTGTAAGTTTGCTGTGATTTTGTTCGGGTTTTGTTTAGTGGACGCCTCGTCTCGATCTAATAAAAGATTTTATTTAATAGATGTTAGATTTGAAATGAATATTATGATGAATATAAGAAGTATAGATTATGATTAACAATATGTGAAGTGTTACTTAATATTAAGTAATACTTAAGTAATTCTAAATGTTTGTCTCATAATTTTATGAATTGGTTCTAACTATGGTTAATTAGAAGTCCGCGGGTTGATGAATAGGGGATTAATCGCATGCAGTGAGGTTTACTGTATAAATATATCATCATTCATCATCATTTCAGCTCACACACGTCCCACTGTTGGGCTCAAGCCTCCTTCACAATAGAAGGGAAATTGACTTTACTATATAACTTTTATTCTTTATTTCGAATTTTCCTTCTCCAGCATAGAGGTTATATGCGACCTATATTCCTTAGTAGTCTTTTACGACATCCACGGGCAAAATATGGAGTAGTGATTTGTATTCTTACTCCGTCACCACACGGAAAGGTATAACATATATAGGTATAACATGACACCAATTTCCCAAAGCTCGATATGAGGTTACTCATAAATTAAGTACTTAAAAAGTTATTCAATAGGGGTCTCGCGGCGGTTTATGCCTCTTTGTTGGTAATTAGCAATACCACAAAGTGATAAACCATCACCATCATCTGAGCTAATATACATCCTACTTGTATGTTTAAACCTCTATCATAATATGAGGGAATTTGACATACTTAATGCACTATTCTGTCTGGCCAACATAGTTTGATATCGCGTTTTCATTATCTTGCATAGATGTTAAACATCATAGAATAAACATGTGTTCGTTATAGCAAAACGTAACCGAAACCACCGTACATGCCTCTAACGTATCGTATCGGTATTCATATAACTAACTAGCAATCTGCCCTCGCTTCGCTTATAGGTTATAGGTTATAGTCTTTTTACCTGCGTAGTTCCCGTTCCCGTGGAAATACCGGGATAAAATATAGCCTAGTTTACGCCCTGATGTTATAGCTTTCCATTGGTGAAAGAATTTTTGAAATCGGTCCAGCCGTTTTGAAGATTACCCGGAACAAACAGACAGACAGACAAAAATTTTTTAATTGCTATTTTAGGCATAGGTGTCGTGCAAATAACCGTGAGAGCATGAAAAAAGCCTATAATTTTGACATTACAAACAGACACTCCAATTTTATTTATTGGTATAGATAATGGCTATCAATTATCTAGCTACAAACAACTGACAACGACGCGACGTTGTCAACTAACAATAGCACAACAATTATTGTTTAGGTGCCGTGATTCTTGTTTCGCTACCTTGATAACCGAACGATCACCAATAAGCCTAATAACCAAAATAATTATGCTATCTCTCTCTTTCTATGTGATTCCTGACGTGCAAAACAGAGAAGGGATGGTTATTGGCTGGCGGTTTAATAACAAGCAACATTTCACGAATATTGATAAAAGCGAAAGACGCTCTTATTTATATTAGCGCAAGATTTTACCCTCATAAACTCTGGTAATTTAAACTGTAATGGTAAATTGGTTTTGTTTCTCGTTGCTATCGTAGGTATACTACGCAGTGTTCACTTCACTGTTCAGTCAGTGTGTTCACTATAGTTTGACCTATCAAAGGTTATAATGGTTAAACCGTGCATTAATAAAAATAAGATCATTAAGGCAAATATACTACATGCTCGCAGGTGATTATACACGTACACACGCACTCCAGTATACAAATTATGAAATCAAATTTTGTTTTTAATAACATAAATCGTCGAAATACTTTTAAAAGTAATGTTCATACATTTCTTATGTTTATCAAATGTGTTGTGACACCGTTTGAATGCACAACCCGTCATAATTACCTATTTATTTTTTAAGAGTTGCGTACGTACGTGCAGTACAGTGACCTTATACACTATGGAACGATCCGGGGTAAGCTTAGGCTCCAATTTAAATGCTTCATTTTTTTGCACGGACTGACCTTCTATACATTATTATTCTAAGTTAAACACATATTATATACCTTAATTATCTCTTCCGACATCCACGGACAAGATGAAGGGTTAAATGTATTCTTAGACTGTCGTTAGACGCAAAAGGTCTAACCATAGTAACAAGTCAACCCCAAGCCATAACCATAACAATAAGGGTTATCAAATATCCTCGTTTGTGTATTACCTGGTAGAAGTGTTTTATCGATACCTACCACGCTGATCAGATGGGTTAAAAGTTGATGCGGCAAAGGTTTTTATTTAGAGTTTTCCTTCCCTTTTTTGGGGTGGGCTATAGTTAGCGCATCCGCCACCGGGCTTTGTCCGGGGCGATAGAGGTGCAATGCGCGGCGTTGTAACCCACCCGTAGCACGTCGCCTTCATCGTTGGGGTGACCATCGGTACCGAGTTCCTTGTCTTCAGTGGTCGACCCGACGCAATACCCTGAGGGGGTACCATCTCCAAATTTTCCTACCCTTGCATTTATGTTCAAAACATATTCCTTACTCGTCTTATGTGACATGCCCGGGAAGGTAATGGGTCGCCTTTTGCGACACTCGCTTCAATGTCTTGTAGTGAATTGTTATACCTAAGTTTTGTCTTAGTTGTTCAATGTCTTGGCAAAAAACTATTGCTCTGTTTTTTCTTTACCATTTATAATAAGGAAGGAAGGATTATTGTTTGTAAGATTATCTCATACTAATTCTATAAATGCTGACCTTGTTTTTTTTAATTCGTCATCATATGATACATATACAAATATAATAAAAATTAATACATACATTATTAATTGACATATATATTTGATTCAGTAACCGCCTTTGTGCCAAATTTGTATCTTTACTAATCTTTACTAATATTATAAATGCGAAAGTAAGTTTGTTTATTACGCTTTCGCGCTTAAACCACGGAACCGATTTCAAAAACTCTTTCACCAATGGAAAGCTATAATATCAGGGAGTAACATAGGCTATATTTTATTCCGGTATTCCCACGAACATGGAACATGAACTACGCGAGTAAGACGATTGAAACCGATGCGAAACGAGGGTATGCTAGTATATAATAAAATTATAATAGACTTCTGTACTTGGTTAATAAATATTGTCATTATTTAGGTTTTCGCTGTCGATTGTCGCAATAGTAGTCACTTGACAGGCGAAGTAGTAATAATAAGGGGGACAATTGTATTCTTGTCGAATCCATAATACTTTATTAATGTGCTTTGTAAAGCTTAAATGTAAGCTAACGAAGAATTTTAGATTTCATTACCCGCGTGGTGATAGACTATGTGCTAACTGACCTGGTCAATAGGTTATTTGCTGTCTTATTGCAGGAGGAGTAAAATTGTGGCCCATAAATGGACTGAGAATATCCTAAGTTTGTTAGTTTATTACGCTTTCACGAATGAACTAGTCAAGCGATAGTCTTTAAATTTATTTATACACACTATCAAATAAATAGAAAAGGTTGTAATCCTTTAATCCCAGGGTCACATTGTTCGCAATTGACAAAATCCTCATATTAAAATGATTGAAGCCGCGAGTTTTATTAAAAAAAATACATGCTAAGGGCACAGTATAAAATTACAACTTATATTAGTATTGTATATTACAGTAAAATACTCACGTGCTAGAATGGATTACGTCGATCCGGGTTACGAGCATATCCGACGCTCATTAAATATCAGGGCGAGTCCGCAGCAACGTCTGCGGGCCCTTAACGTGCACACAGCGAGTGCAGTAACACGTAAATATTTAGCCGTAATATATAATTTTAATGTTTCAAACACATTAATTTCATTAATAAAATTTCAACCTATTGTAAATATTTTTACGGGTTTACGTACTCGAAAGCCATTAGGAATATATCAATGTAATCATATAAAATTTGAATAATATTAGTATGTAAATTCATATAAATAAAATCGAAATCAACGCAACAAAAAACATTGCTAATACTTATCCAATTACAATGTAATTGGCTTTGTAATGTTCAATATAAAAATAATTATACGCGTTGACAATACAATAAAAACGGTAAACATTGAAAACATTCAAACAAAAACATAAAAGAACTTTCCCTTTTTTTATCTAAATACAAAACAATGCTATCACTGTTTAGAAAACAATACATAAAACGTGAAATAAAAATAAAACATACCCAATTCACAACGTGCACTGTTGCTTGTTGGCACAGTACTGAGTCAGATAGTCGGCTTCCTTGTCACCTTGACCCCAGCGAATGTTTATACCAGTAAGCGTTTTGCTGGCATAAGATCTGCCAGTCGATTTGGTACTTTGATAAGGTTCTCACTTTAGGGTTAGGTAATTTTTTAAGTTATAAGTAGGTACTTCTTTTCTTCGTTTTGGCCGTGTGATGACGGCGTAAGAATACAATTCACCATTGCCTTTCTTACCTGTGTATGTCATAAAAGACGACTAAGGGATATAATATGCATATAACGCAAGAGAAGGAAAACTCTAAATAAAAACCCTATACCAACCCATCTGACTACCGTGGTATAGTTGGTCAATAACCCTCCTATTACGGAGGAGGCTCAAGCTCAACATATGAGCCAAAATGATACGTCTTTTGGCGCATTAAGAGGATGAGAGTAAATTTTTACGATGCGTTCGCACATCGTCATGAAAAACCGACACCGTGAAATCAGCTGATCAATATTTTTTCAAAATGCGTGAGCACACACATAAATGTCAAATAGATAATACGTTATAATAAAACTTTCAATATATTAAAATACCTTTTTTTCTATTATTAGTGTCTACAAACGTTGGATAACGCGAAAGATAAATTTTTTAAAAACTTTTTTCTCTTGTTACGCCAAAAAATTACAATTTCTTACATTCGTACTAAATTGTAAACACATTTTTTTTTCTATTATTGTGTCGTAGTGTCGATTTTTCTACAAACGTAGGATAACGCGAAGGATAAAATTTCTAGAAAGATTTTAGATTGATTTTTATCTTGTAACGCCAAAGAAGTTTAGTTTCTTACGTGCGTACCTACACCCGCTTTGTTTTCTATTATTAAAAGCGTTGTTTCTACAAACGCAGGATAACGCGAAGGATAAAATTTTTAGAAAGATTTTAGATAGATTTTTATCTTGTAATGCCAAAGAAGTATAGTTTCTTAAGTGCGTACCTACACCCGCTTTGTTTTCTATTATTAAAAGCGTTGTTTCTACAAACGCAGGATAACGCGAAGGATAAAATTTTTAGAAAGATTTATATAGATTTTTATATTGTAACGCCAAAGAAGTATAGTTTCTTACGTGCGTAAATAAGTATACACACTTTGTTTTCTATTATTAGAGCCGTTGTTTCTACAAACGCAGAATATCGCAAAGGATAAAATTGTTAGGAAGATTTTAGATAGATTTTTATCTTGTAACGCCAAAGAAATATAGTTTCTTATGTACGTACACAAGTACATACACGTTTTTTTCTATTACTATATAGTCTTTGTTACTACAAACGTATGATAACACGATCGTTCGTTGTGATTTCAAACTCGATGAAACGAAAAAGCGAGTCCATAGAGACACTAACACGTAAATGTAAAAGTTTCAGCTGGCGAGAGAATGAGATAGAACACATTAGCGTAGCGTCCCCGCTATCGTCTAATAAGCATTATCCATATGTATGCTCCTGTGTAGTGGGATAGTCACTATATCTATATTTTTTACTATTGACAAAAATACATGGGACCATCATCATCATCATCTTGCTCTTATCCCAATTACTTGGGGTCGACGCAATATATCATCTGTTTTGACATATTGCAAAAAGTTTCGGCAATGACTTTTATGACCGGCCGCCTGCCTGACGTCAACCCTCCTTGGGAATGTAATCGTTGACCCAAATGGTACCAGATGGAGTTGGTCCGGGTCAATCTAGGGCTCTTAGTCGTCTTTTACGACACCCACGAGCAAAGCAAGGGTTGGTAGTATTCGAAGTCGCTACCACACAGCACATAATATACATGAATACATGGGACCAAAGAAGTTTAATTTCTAATATGCATACTTTGTACGTACGCTCTTTTTTGTCGTTGTTTTCTTAACACGTTATCACATTGCGCCCGATGCCGCCCTAGCAGAAGCTGCGAGTGACCGGACCGGGGATTTAGTCTGACACTCGCGGAGAGGTTAGCCTCGCGACGGCGATCGGCATCCCGGGGTGACGTCGATGAGAGAGGACACTCCCTCGGGGTATATCGTCGGGTCGACCACTGAAGTCAAAGAACTCTGCACCGGTGGTCGACCGAACGACGAAGGCGACGTGCTATATGAGTGGGTTACGGGGCCGGGGTATACCGTCGGATCGACCACTGAAGTCAAAGAACTCCGCACGGGTGGTCGACCGAACGACGAAGGTCACGTGCTACGGGTGGATTACAACGCCGCGCATCGCGCCTCTATCGCCCCGGACGAATCCGGGTGGCGGGTGCGCTAACTATAGCCCACCCCAAAAAAAAACCCATTATCACATTGTTCGTAGTGTCAACATTTCTTTTTTGACTTTAAAAGAGGATACAGTACAAAGGAACTAATCTTTGTTTTGTGGCGTACTTCACAAATATGTAATTAACGAAATCAAATTACACCTAGATTCAGTATAATAACATTTGTGAGCCACACAAAATATTGTCAAGTGTGCAATTCAAACAAAACACTAGACACGAACAGGTCGATATATTTTTTTTTGTTTTTTGCAGGTGACCGGACAGGGGATTTAGTCCGGACACCCGCGGAGAGGTTAGCCTCGCGATGGCGATCGGCGTGCCAGTAAGGGAGGGCGTCGAGGGGACACTACTCTCTTGGAGTGTTCCGTTGTGTCGAACTCTGCGCCAGTGGTAGACCCAACGACAAAGGCGACGCTCCTCTGTCGCCCCGGACTGTAACCTACCCCCAAAAAAAAAGGTCGATATTTTACCCACTACGTCATCTGTGCAGTGAAAACAATCCAAGCTCAAAACTGAACAGAAAGTAACTGGAATACACTTATCACTTACTAATACGACTAAGAGGTAAAGGAATAGGATTGTGTATTCTAATTTTTAAATCAATATACTTACATTAGCATATTTCTTTATATGAATGGCTACAAAGACCTTTATATCAAGTATTTATTTATCAATTATCACTTTATTTAATGTAATTGTCCGTTAGTTGAATCATGATCGTCAACAGTGCAATGGTCACATTGTTCATGGTATCTTCTGCGAATTTTATTGGTAAATCAAAACGTTTGTAAAATACTGTTATATTATATTCACTCCATTTTAACACTTTCTGTATTCACCATGGGCTCGAGCTTACTCCAATATGAAGGAAAATAACCTTTTATACTACGCTGGTAAGACGTGTTAGTCTAGAATTTTATTTCGAAGTTTCCTTTTAATAGGCTTTTACGACACCCACGGGTATGATGATGGGTGATAAATTGTATTCTTACTCCATCACCATATGAAATGTTGTGTATTGTGCAATACATTACATAAAAAAGACATTAAAATTATTTAAAACTAGCAATCCGCCCTCACTTCGATTCGGTTATAGGTTATAGTCGTTTTACCCGCGCAGTTCCCGTTCCAGTGGGCATACCGGGATAAAATATAGCCTAGTTTACGCCCTGATATTATAGCTTTCCATTGGTGAAAGAATTTTTTAAATCTGTCCAGCCGTTTTGAAGATTACCCGGAACAAACAGACAGACAGACAAAATTTATTTTTAATTGCTATTTTAGGCATAGGTGTCGTGCAAATAACCGTATGAGCATGAAAAAAGCCTATTATTTTGACATTACAAACAGACACTCCAATTTTATATATTGTTATAGATAGCACGTTTTGCAGTGTGATGACGGAGTAAGAATACAATTCACCACTCCCTTTCTTGCCCGTGGGTATCGTTCGGCTAAAGGATTTTCGTATGCATACAAGATCAGTGCAAGAGAAGGAGAACTCGAAATAATACTATAGGGTTTATGTATCGGGTATCAACCGTAGGGTTGGTATAGACCAGTGGTGGGAAAACTTTTTTAATGGCGGGGCCACAAACTTTAAGAAATTCTGGAGGAAGGCCAGAATTATAGACAAAATGCATTTTATATTAAAGCGACTGATCTCACTCGCCCCCGCCGCCCGCGCCTCACATTTCACCATGCTTTGCGTCCCGTATTTCCCAACACATGCACCACACGGCTAGTTTAGCTTCCCCGATAGGTGAATAGAATGGAATTTTTCCAATAAATAAACTAATACCATTCCGTGTGGTGACGGAGTAAGAATACAATTCACCACCCCCTATCTTACCCGTGGGTGATCGTACGAGACGACTAAGGGATATAAAACGCATATAACATCTATGCGAGAGAAGGAAAACTCGAAATAAAACCCTATACCAACACGTCTGACCAGCGTGGTATAGTAGGTCAATTACCCTTCCATTATGGAGGAGGCCCGAGCCCAACAGTGGGACGTATATGGGCTGAGATGATGATGATGATGATGAAACTAATACCTGTGACAGACTGCCGAGCTAATTATAATTATGGCAAATTAATTATGAGATAATGAAAGCTTTTCAATTATAAACGTCAAAATTTATTTTTCGCACCAAAATGCTGACTAGAATAATTAGGATGGATGGATTCTCGGCGAGCCTGATTAAATACTTTCGCGGGCCGGAGTTGGCCCGCGGGCCGTACTTTGCGCATCATTGGTATAGACCAACCCGTCTGATCTGCGTGGCATAGTAGGTCAATTCCCTCCCATTGTGGAGGAGGCTCGAGCCCAGCAGTGGGACGTGTATGAGCTGTGATGTTGCTGATGATAAATATAACACTTTTAAACACTAAAATACTGAATATAACATACGACCGCTACATAACCCTTTCACGTTTCCATCAATAACCCCTAATTACTACTACACCTAACTACTAGCTAATTACTATTACTACTACTATTTTCCGTACGGTGACGGTGTAAGAATACAATTCACCACTCCCTATCTTGTCCGTGGATGTCGTAAAAGACGTCTAAGGGATATAATATGCACATAAGATCTGTGCAATAGAAGGAAAACTCGAAATAAAACCCTATGTCAATATGTCTGACCAGCATGGTATAGTAAGTCAAATTCTCTCCCATTATGGAGGAGGCCCGACCCCAGCAGTGGGACATATATTTATTCAGTACATTATCTTTACCAAAGGTTTCATTGCCATTTTGTTATGATCATATTACCGTTTCTTCAAACCACTATAAATTTGATTGAGGCCTTGAAAAGTGAAACATAGTAGGCAATTGAAAGAGAAATCCAGATTTTATAAGAAATGAAAGTTTTTTTACGTTAAAAGGGGACGCTTGTCTAATGAGTCTATTATTTTTATGTCCGAACAGGATACTTGCAGATAGATAAAAATTTGCTTTGAAGCTAAAAAAGTAACAAGGACATAGCATTTGATGTTTACGCGAGTATTACACATTTTAAATATAACTATTTTAACAGATTTTATCGCGTTTGCATTGGATTTTTGATACGTTTTGAACACTTTACGGCGTTCATTGGCCGTCCGTGACCATAGTTAGTTTATTAATTTATACCAATAAATAAAATTGGAGTGTCTGTTTGTAATGTCAAAATAATAGGCTTTTTTTATGCTCACACGGTTATTTGCACGACACCTATGCCTAAAATAGCAATTAAAAAATATTTGTCTGTCTGTCTGTCTGTTTGTACCGGGTAATCTTCAAAACGGCTGAACCGATTTCAAAAATTCTTTCACCAATGGAAAGCTATAATATCAGGGCGTAAACTAGGCTATATTTTATCCCGGTATTCCCACGGGAACGGGAACTACGCGGGTAAAATGACTATAACCTATAACCGAAGCGAAGTGAGGGCGGGTTGCTAGTATTAGATAAGGATACGTAAAAAGGTTTTTTTTTAATGCATACGGTGGAAAACGAGCAAACAGTACACCTGATGGTAAGTGTTGCTGCCACTCATGGACCTTTACAAGGCCGTTGCCTACCGCGAAGAAAGTGAAGGGAGTGTGAGTGCGTGCATTGAGGCTCGGTGATACTAAAGGCATCACCAAAATCCATCACACACAAATATCCTTAGAAAGTTGGGCTTTCGCCTCTCTCGCTCACCGAACGAAGCGCAGTAACAAATTGCTACTACTCGGATGTCGATTTTCTGCGAGAATATGGTACTACTCCGGACGGACCGGCCCGCGGCTGTAGACAAACTACTGTCAACAGTGTGATCCTACCACTATTATCATCAAGTGTATCAAATACTTCCGTAACACTTGTAGATATGGGCAAAAATATGAATTTAATAATTTAAAAACAAGGACACATGAAATGTCCTGCAAAAATAGGCTAAATGAACATCTGTTTGCAAAAACGGGTCATTTTTGTTACGGCTCTGGAGATAATGGGATGGACAGACTGAAAACAAGGTTGTCCCGCTGAGAAAAGGACGCATTATCACGTTATACGCACCCAACTAAATAGTTATTAAGGTTAGGAAAATGTTGAAATGGTATGTTGACAATTTCTTTTTATTTTTTTTATTTAAATTAAATATACATGAACTATAAGTGTGAAATATTACCTTTATCCGTGAAATGACTGGTGGCAAATACAACGTATCGCCGATCCGTGAGGGACATAGAAATGGACTGATGAATTCCCATGAATGGGCAGCAGCACTCTTGAAGTGGCGATGGAGTAAAAATACAATTCACCTTCCCCGTTTTTACCCTTGGATGTCGTAAAAGTCTACTAAGGCATATAACATGCAAATAACATCCATGCAAGAGAAGACGAATTCGAAATAAAACCCTATACTAGAGATTAATCGATACTAATGAGTACTCATTTGGTATCGATACTTTTCATCAATATTCAGAACTAGTGAAAACCATCGAATGAAAAGAATTTTATCGATTGGCAGGTATTATGACGGAGAGCTCGGTTTCATTGCTGGGTTTAACATGATGAGCTTTATTTCACTCGATACCTCAAAAACGATTTGATACAAGAGTAAGTATCGAATGTTAGTGTTTTATACTACTAGTAGTAGTATAGAATGGAGAGTATCGATTCATCCCTATAAGATATCACTTTCCCTTAGATTTAAAAAAAAAAAAAATTAAGCTCATCACAATCCCGCCGGAAACATATCTCGTATTTGATAGGCTCTATAAAAAGTACTCCATATTATAAAAATGATTCGATACTGATACCAGTTAATATCGATACTTTTCAATCGATATTGTACTTAACGACCAATACAGTATCGATTAAAAGTATCGATACCTGGATGATATCATTTCATCCCTACCCTATACTAACCCGTCTGACCAGCCTGATCTAATAGGTAAATTTCGCCTCAATTTTGAAGGAGGCTCGAGGCCAGCAGTGTATTTAAGATGAGATGATATCAAGTACGATTGCCTACCCATATTCCTAGCGAGGTAACATTGGGACGTATATGATCTCAGCCTATATTCGTCCCAGTGTTGGGCCCGGGCCGCTTCCACTATGGCAGGGAAATTGACTTATACAACGCTGGTCAGTCATGTTGGTACAGGGTTTTATTTAAAGTTTACCTTATATGCATATTATATCCCTTAGTCGTTTTTTACGACACGGGCAAGAGAGGAGGGTGGTGGATTGTATTCTTACTGAGCCACCATCAACGTAAACGTAAACTATAATAGCGCATTGTATAACACAAATGTTGACCTAATAACTGACCTTCATGCTGAGTTTCGAACTAAATATGCATAGGTTGAAGGCTTAATTTTTTGTCAGTATATTACTAATCGTGGGAAAATATGAAATAGTATGAATCAGATTTATATATTATCCTCATTGTATTTAGTACAATGACGTAACCTAATTGTTAAAAAAATCTATTTCGTAAATGTATCAATATTTGCTAAAAAAAATTTAAATGAATTACTAATAGCGAAACTACATCCGTAAATCTACACTAATTATAAAGAGGAAAGATTTGTTTGTTTCTATTGAATAGACTCCGAAACTACTGGACCGATTTCAAAAATTCTTTCACCAATGGAAAGCTATTATATCAGGGAGTAACATAGGCTATATTTCATCCCAGTATTCCCACGGGATTGGGAATTACGCGGGCCATCATCATCATTTCAGCCTATCGCCGTCCACTGCTGGACGTAGGCCTTTCTCATGTTACGCCACGAAGTGCGGTTCTGTGCCGCCTGCAAACAACGACGCCCAGCAATTTTCACCGGGTCGTTGGTCCACCTAGTGGGGGGGCGTCCTATACTGCGTTGTCCGATACGTGGTCGCCACTCGAGAACCTTTCTTCCCCAGCCGTTGTCGGTTCTTCGAGCGATGTGGCCCGCCCATTGCCACTTCAGCGTGCTAATTCTTCGTGATATGTCGGTTACACCCGTTTTTCTGCGGATTTCCGTATTTCCGTATTTATGATTCTATCTCGCAGAGAAATCCCGAGCATAGCCCGTTCCATAGCACTCTAAGAGACTTTGAGCCATGTTATGAGGCCTACATTTAGGGACCACGTTTCTGCGCCGTAAGTCATCACTGGTAACACACACTGGTCGTAGATCTGTGTTTTCAGACACTGAGGTATGTTGGACGAGAAGATCCTATTAAGTTTTCTCTTACTACGCGGGTAAGGCGAAATCGAAGCGAAGCGAGGGCGGGTTGCTAGTCGACTATACAGGCGGTGTAGAGATTAACATACCGACCTACCCAACCAGTGTCATAAGTTCGAATCTCACGCAGTACAATACTTTGTGCGATCCAGAAATATTTTTACTGAGTCTGAATATAATCCGTGTCCGTTAATTATATGTTTGTAAAAATCCCCCGCAATACAGTAATTACTTCCTTAGTGCAAGGAAACTAATAAAATTCAAATTATTGAACTGATTTTAAGCTTAAGAATTGATTTTAGAGCTTAATATCTTAATGTTTATACCATTGCTTAACGCAGAAATCAGGTTATGGAGTCGCCCGCCTTTCCCTTCGTCTCCCTGAATGAATTAGACGAGGTATGACTGTACCACTGCCTGCTTCCGAATAAAAAGTCTTCTGCGGGTGATTGGTATCGGATTCGGGGATTAATTAGCCACGCCAAGAGTGGCCGATTACGCGGGGACTATGTTTTGGCGCATTATGTCTAGTAAGTTGACGGGATATAGTAACTGGCGATGGGCCACCAAAGTCGCGGCATCTTCGATTGCTAGCACACATCTCTAAAAAATAATTAGACATAATGGCATATAATAGGACTGTAATACCTGTCATATGTCATTATATCTTTTTTTTGTTTAAATAGCCTCAAACGTTGATCTCAATCATCTTGAAAATATAATATGAATAATAATTGTTTCCTTATTTAAAAAAGGTTTGTAATATTATGAGTTTAATTAACCCCCGATGCAAAAAGAAGAGGGGCGTTATAAGTTTGATGTCAATGTCTATCTGTCTCACTATGTGCGTGTGTCTGTTTGTAGCATCATAGCTCTCAAATAGGGTATGATGAGGCTGACTTGCTCTAAAAGCCAAAAGCCTCCATAATGTATAAAAAATAAAGGGATTCACGCGTGTCAGTATAATCGTTAAATGAAAATTCATTGATAATTCCTGTTGAAAAGAACGTAATATTTTTTTTTATTATCATAGATTGTGTCGAGGGTTAGGTTATAAAATTTAAATTTTATTTGTTATGTAGATAAAAGTAGTCAAACTGCACTTTCAAATATCAGTAATCTGTGGGCTGAAACGAGCAACAAAATCCGTCCAGCTATTTCAAACATTACCCTAAACAAACAGACAAATAAACCTTTAAACATTTACTTTTTATTCATCATCATAACCCTGCTCTTATCCTAATGACTTGGGGGAAAGTGTGTTTATATGTAGTTATTGGCAATAACTATTGCCATTCAACTGAATGACCGGCCTGATGTCAACCCTCCGTAGGAATATAGGTGTTGACCAGTCGGTATTAGATATGGCTTGGTTTACGTAAACGTCTTTTACGATATGGACAATGCAAGGGTTTCTAATATTCGTACCCATTGCCACATAACAAAAAATATTATATTAAGTAACATATATGCTTATATTTCCAATAAAAAAACATTATTTTGACATTCAAATCAGGTACTTGAATTTTATTTAGTTTTATACTTATAAAAATGCCTATTTCTTTTCCAACGTATGTTTGTAAGGTTGACTCATTTGAAATATTGAACGATTACTGAATGGACTTGACATTTACGTTACCATTCAATTTCTATTTGTTCATTCAAATAGAATTCTATTATTGAGAGCAATTTATTTCACTTTCGTAATCGATTATAATGATTGTAATTTATCGATTAGCGTGAGGCGGTTGATATTGTTTATTGTTTTAGGACGTTGACATGGAGAAACGAATCGTGGATTGTCTATGTATATATTCTAATATTTGTTAAATTACTTAAAACTATTCATTAATGTTACAAAAATATACCTATTTATATGCGTATTTAAATATAATGTAATATTTTTAATTAAATTTTCTATCTGTTTGGTCACGAAGTAAGAATACAACTCATCCCCCAACTTTTTTTTGGAGTGCGCTATAATCAGTCGTCCGCCGTCACCCGCCGTCTGGCTCCGTCCGAGGCATGGAGGGGCGGCGCGCAGCCCCATAACCCACCGTAGCTCGTCGCCTTCTACGTTGGGCCGACCGGTATCTAGTTCCTTGTCCTCCGTGATCGGCTCGACGGAATGCCCTGTGGGGTACCCTCTCCTCTCGACGTCCCTTTCCTTCCCCCTCTTACCTATACGTGTCGTACAAGATGATTGAGGGAAACTTGAAATGTAACCCTTTACCAATATGTCTAATCAGGGTGGTATAGAAGGTAAATGCCCGCCTCTTGTGGAGGAGTCTTGAATCCAGCAGTGGCACCTATACTTATAAGCCGAAATAATGATAATGATGATAATATGTAACCAAAAATATTACTTTAAAAGTAAAATAAGTCTGTGCCAAACAATCTGATCAATACATAATACGTGGCCATCGACCGGATGACCCCCGCGTACAGCCGTCGACATGCAGCGCCGGGTCCGCCCACGTTTGGCATGAGCCAAGAAAGGGCGAACGAAGCGCCGATGAGCCGCGGAGCAAGTCGGTGGTAATGCTCCCGGAACCACCATCGCCCATCGAGCACCAGGCCCAAGTACCTCATATGGGCCCGGATGCTGATTTCGACAGAGTTAACGGTGATCGAGACGTCATCGGGAGGAGCCATGGGGGTCCGTGGAACAAGAGGCCTTCCATCTTATCCAGGGCCACACTCAACCCCAACGCCTCGATCCGCTTGACGATCTCCTCGCTGCCGAGAGTCGCCAGGCTTGCCACCTCCTATAGCGTCCCACCGCGGGCTGTGACAAGCATATCGTCGGCGTAGCAAATTACGCCCAGCCCGGGCGGGAGGCTCCCTCAACGCCCAGTCGTAGCCGATGTTCCACAGGGTGGGTCCGAGGACCGACCCCTGTGGGACACCGCACGTTATGGGTGTTCGCACAACGTGCCCCGTACAATCGGTGTAGAGGACGCTGCGCCCCTCCAAATAGACCGCCACCAGCCGCCAGGTAAACTGGCACCCTGTGATACCGGAGCGCCTCCCTGATGAAGCTGAATGGCAGACTATTGAATGCGTTGACGATGTCTAGGGACACTGCCAAGAGCACTCCCCACCAGTGAAATGCGGCATCTTGACGTGTTTTAGGATTCTATTTAGAATCAACTGATCGGGCACTTCACTTATCGAATATCTCGAAAAAATAAATTGGCTGGTAAACCACTGAACTCGAACATCTACATTGCTGATGGATCGATGAAGGACTAAAGTTACAATGACTTATGTGGTCTTATACTACGCTATTATCTGTAGCTGGCTCACGCTCAGACCAAATCCTAACAATAAAACATTAGAAATAAGTCTCAACCAATTTTTCTCGTGCTTTAAAGCTTAAAATATTTGAACATAATTATTAGATTACTAGTAAAGGTATCAGAGAATATCATAGACAAGGATTTTAATTCAGAAGTCTTGTAATTTATACAACATTTATATTAAACATTTAATTAATATAGAGATGAAAATTATACTATTTTCTTATCATAATATATTTTGTCTGCAACACAGTGAATTAGAATATTTAAATCTTCAATTAACTAATGGAACAGCTTTCACGTTTAACCCTTTCAAGTAAATTTCTTGTCACATAAAATAGTTTCACGAGGGTCTAGTTTAAGACCCTCACAATTGTCAGTATAATTAATCTCTTTCATTATCCTAAAAGGCACGACTTGAAATCCTTTAATGTATATATCCCCACAAAGTTAATTATTTTAAGTTAGTGTTATGTTGAGTTAATCTGGCGCCATTTTGAACATCGATCTAGTCGCATAGTTGAATTTCTTAGAAGCCTGTAAATAGTAGGTATGATAGTATGGTATGATAGTTAAAAAAAATATTTTCTTCTTAATCAGTATACTTTATATAAATAATACACTATTGAGGACAACGTTTCTTTATATGATTATGACAGTCAGCAATTGGCTTAATATACTAAACTGACCAGAAAGTGAGGGAGTAAGAATACAATTGCCCACCCCCTGTCTTACCGGTGGGTGTTATAAAAGACGACTAAGTGATTAAATATGCAGATAACATCTAAATAAGACAAAGTCAACTCGGAAAAAAAAAACTATAGCAATAAGCCTGACTGGCATGGTATAGTAGGTCAATTGCCCTCTTATTGCGGAGGAGGCACAAGCCCAACAGTGGGACGTATATGACCTGAAATAATGATTCTGATAAGAGAGGGGAGCATAGGATGTTTTGCAAGTTGGACTGCTATGGCAATGAATGATGTTCTATACATATGTTCTTTAGTCGTCTTTTAAGCCAAGCTTTTTTTAGTAAGCAGTGTTCCAGGTACATCTAACCTATACCAACCCGTTTGGCTAGCGTGATATAGTAGATCAAAATCCCTTACATTGTGGAGGAGGGTCGAGTCCTGTATTAGGGCATATATTAGCTGTGATGATAAGGATGATGGTGAACGTTACGTCATTCTTATTTAGATATGATTTTTACAGTTTATTTTGATTAATGATCGATATGATTGTGTAGGAAGCGTGAAGGATCAAAAAAAGATGGATGGAATGTATGAATGAGGATATGCGTATGAAAAGAGTGAGTGCAAATATGACGGATGATAGGAGGTTATGGAAGGTACTCGTAAGTACATGTTGTGCCGACTCCACTTAGCGTGGAATGAGGGCAGGAAAAATAATTAGATTAATTGTTTAGTCCAATCGTATAAATATATAATTATTTTATTGCTTTGTGGCAAATGAGTATATAACACACCTGATGGCAAATAATATTATCGCTCATGCACCTTTGTGAGACCGCTGCCTACCGTGAAGAAAGTAAAGGGAATGTGAATGCGTGCAATGAGGATCGGTGATACAAAAGACATTACCAAAATCCACTATACGCAAACACGCTCAGAAAATTGGGCTACAGGCTCTCTCGCTCACCGAACGAAGTGAAGTAACAAATTACCATTACTCTCTGTTCATTTTCTTCTTTACTGGCAATAAATTTGTACTAAAATGTGGCTCAACATTTAATAACTAATTTTCTGTAGCAGGTAGATTATTATAAATCTCTGTAATAACGATGACTTGTGGGACGAGACACGTCTTAGTCCGCCCGTTACCATGAACGCTTTTTTTAGGGTTGGACCCTCTCCTCTCGACGTTCTCCCTCAGGGATGTCGGTGGCCGCCGCGCGGTCAGCCTCTCCGCGGGTGACGGACTAAATCCCCAGTCCAATCACCCGTGGCCTCGGCTAGGGCGGCATTAGGCGCAGATACTCGCGTCTGCATCGCCCGAGTTGCCGGCGGCGGTTTGCGTCGTCGTGGAAGCGTTCCCTCCGCACGCGCTCCACCGCCTCCTTCAGCAAGACGACTGCGTCGAAGAAGGCGGCGACCTCGTCCTAGTTCCTGATGCTGCCGAGCATCTCTCTAGCGACTCTTCTTCGGTGCCGAGAGTCGCCAGGCTTGCCGCCTCCTCCAGCGTCGCACCACGAGCTGTAACAAGCGTGTCGTCAACGTAACAAATTACGCCCAGCCTGCGTGGGAGGCTCCCTCTCAACGCCCAGTCGTAGCCGATGTTTCACAGGGTGGGACCGAGGACCGACCCCCCTGGGACACCGCACGCCATGCGCGTTCGCACAACGTCCCCTAGTCGGTTAGTGTATAGGACGCTGGTCCAAATAGTCCGCCATCAGCCGCCTCAAATAAACGGGCACCCCGTAATACCGGAGCGCCTTCCTTGCAGCTGAATGGAAGACTGTTGAATGCATTGGCGATGTCGATATGGGATACCACCAACAGCACTCCTCCGCCGGTGAGTTACCATAAACGCTGCAAAGTGTTCGAAACGTCGGGCAACCAAAAATCAACGATAAAATCCGTAAAGCAGTTTTATTTACAATTTGTAATACTTGCGTAAACATCAAAACTCATTCTGACTCTCTTATTAAAATACTAAAGCATGCAAGTGCAATTTGTTTCACTGGGCGTTCATGTAGAGGAAATCTCAATTATGATTTTTTTTAATCTCTGACAACTAGCAGTTGTCTGCCGCCTTCACTGTAAAAGAAAACCTATCAAAATAGTACGACTACGTACTATTTTGATTAGCAATAATTACATTTATTAACATTCCATATTTTTTGTGTTTACGAATATTTTTGGTGTATAGCTGTTTACGATAAAAATATATATTTATAATGATGTCATATTTGAATATACCTATAGATATTAAGATATAGTGAAATTAAAACGATTTCTGATGTAACGCAAGTATTACGAAGTGTTTCGGATCACGAGAGGATGTACATTGAAAATTATTTGAAAAATCAAAAATCCAATACATACCTAGGTTTAAGCCTATTTCTCACAGGGGTAGGTAGACACTACGATTGTCAGAAGCCACGATCCTAGCGTACCTACATTACTACAAATACAAACGTAATAAAAACGTAACAATAATCTTATATCTTTGAACGAGCAATTCTTCTATAATTATTATATCTGCATCTCGGAAACGGCTTCAACGATTTTCATGAAATCTAGCATATTAGGGGTTTCGGGGCCAAAAAATCGATCTAGCTAGGTTTAATTTATACAAAATGTTGCTTTGTCGGTGTTTTTAGCTAGTCAATACAAAGACATAAAATGTCATTGGAATAGGAATATAAATTTAGCCGTCGCCGTCAAGAATGTCAATAGCCCAGTTGGGAAGTTGTCCAATCGCATTTAAACAGCGTCAGATCGAATCTCAGTGTTATTATTATTCTGTTTTTTTTTTGATATTTTTTTCAATATTTCATAATTTTTAGTTTTTTATTAAAAAATATCCTAAATATGTTAGTTAAAAATACCATTTACATACAAATATATATATATATATATATATATATATATATATATATACCAAGCAAAGCTCGGTCTACCAGATATTTTTATTTAATGCTAGCAATCCGTCCACACTTCGCTTCGGTTTCAGTCGCCTTGCATACCCTACATTTTAAATCTCCAATATCTTCTAAAATACTATGATACACGGCTGCAGTCTATGAGGTCTCGGATTTGATTCCCGGACTAGGGAAAATTTTACGAAATAGCCTAAGTTACTCCTTACCTATATACAGGAACCTGGTAGTAAAATTTCAAACTTTCCACGTTTGTTATATTTTCACGGTTTTCATATCAAAAAGAAATTTGAGTAAATGCCGAAATGGAGACATCTTCTATTCTGTATAAAAACAAGAGAGATTAAATATTACAAAGATATTGAATGTTATTATAAAATAATAATAAGTACAAATTGCATGCAAATTAAGTAAAGATGCAATTCATTTCGGTTAATATACGTCCCACTGTTGGGCTCGAGCTTCCTTCAGAATGGAAAACGTGTTGATACAGGGTTTTGTTTCTAGTTTTCCTTCTCTTGCATAGATGTTACATGCATAGTTTGTCTCTTAGTCGTCTTTTATGATACCCAAGGACAAGGGGTTGGTGAATTGTATTCTAGCTCCGTCACCACCCGCAATTAATAATAAATAATACCCAAAATTATGAAATCTAACTCGAGTATTGCCAACGTAATTTTATTTTTAAGCGTAGCACTAAATTCAATCGATACAGTAGGTCAACCTAGGCCGAGGCCACATGCATGCCGGTATATATAGACAGGAGATCTATTTATAATATAGAGGTCGATGCTATATAGCCTCATAAGTAATAATGCTCGCATTACCGTGCCACGCAGATCAATAAAACTACCAAAACTGTGGAGAACATCTGGCGCGAACCTGGGAATTTGGTGCGCAAGCGTAAAGATGTGTTGCCAGAAAAATGGTGTGACAGTTTTTATTCTTAGGGAAATTTATACATTATTATAATTTACTTTTTTTCGTAGTATTAGTGTAGCTCGAATTTATTAAATAAATTATATTATTGGATGCTGTAATATAAAACAGTGAAGTTAATCAAACATAAAACGAAAGAAAAATAATTGATATGCCTGTAATGGCGACGAGACAATGATGTTAAACAATACAAAATGTTAAAATCTAGGATAAAAATTCATCCAATTTCTGAACGTCATTATTAATATAAATGTGACCATAATGCTTTTTGGAAGTATTTGTGATGACGTGATTTCTTTCCGTTTTTTCATTCTGAAATGTTAAGTAGATTTTTTTTTATAACTTATAAAGTTTTATAACTTTCGCATAGGTGGCCAAGCTATCATCAACTTCTGAAACAAACTCTTCAATTCGTTGAGAATATAGTAGCAGAAAAATCCATTAAAATATTTGCCCATTTTTCTTGATAGTCGTATATTTATGCTATTACATTAAAAGATAAACCACAAAAGAAAATAATATGTTAAAGTAAGAACAGTCCACTACTATTTATGCTAAATATTAAAGGCTTTCCTTCAATGACTATATTTAATTACTCCATATTAGATGTAAAATTTAAACATATAATTGGCAACACTATCAAAAATGTCAAATCCAGGAAACTGGAGCGAAATTAATCGCCAAATTTACCTTTTCTACAATAATATGAATGAAAACATATTTGTTATGAATTAAAATATTTTTCTTACGATGTATTAAACATTTGTAATTCATTTTTGCTTTTTTATAGTACTGTTTAAGTCAATAATGAGTGTAGATATTGTTAGTATAAGTGTTCAAATAGATGTTTAAAATTGTTGATGTTTAGATTGTTGTTAATTAAATAGTCTTCCTATATTTAAAAACTGTTTATGATTGTACATATCGTTGACTCTAAATTAGTTCGTTGTTACAACAGTTGTGTACAAGGTTGTGCTAAATAAAATTGAAGAAATCACTGTTACTGTCAAAGGTGAGTTTATTAAGAGGATTTATATATTAAATACATTTATTGTTATTTTAGTAATAAAATAATAGTTAAAATGTAGTTCAACGGTACAATCTCTCTTATCATTGAAGGCGATTTCTAATAAAAGCTAGTAGGTGTTATATCTATATTTGTTAAACAATTTTAGCTATAATTGCGTTATAAGAAAGCCATTAATAAATTTAATGTTCCGTGTGTTGGCGGGAAAAATAATACAATTTACCACTCCCTATCTTGCCCGCGAATGTCGTAAAAGACGACTAAGGGATATAATATGCATATAACATCTATACATAAGAAAGAAATCTCGAAACAAAACTCTATACCAACCTGTCTGACCAGAATAGTGTAGTAAGGTCAATTTCCCTCCTATTGTGGAGGAGGTTCGAGCCTAACAGTGGGACATATACAAGTCGAGATGATGTTGATTATGATGAATTAAATTTGAAGTCCCTAAAGGTAGGCATCAAAAGTAAACTGAAAGTCTCTCAGCGTACTATGGAGTAGGCTATGCTCGGAATTTCTCTGCGAGATAGGATCTGAAATACGGAAATTCGCAGAAGAACGGATGCAACCGACATAGCACGAAGAATTGACACGCTGAAGTGGTAATGGGCTACATCGCTTGACGAATCGACCGAACCTTATTCTTAGTTCGAGCTCATGGAGACATTTTGGAAAATTTGTACTACGTATTAAAAAAAATGTTTTGAGACCCATTTATATTAGCTTACTTTTGTTTACTAAGTACTTTTTCGTATGAGATGGTTGCTTTAGGAATTATTTTGTTTGAAAGAGAAAAATAGTTCTCTCGAAACTGAAAATTCACACCAGGAGCTCATGTTAAGTACATATTCACTAAACCTACGAAATAGTAGCTACAGTAAATCACAGTGCAGGAGAGAGATATTCATGTTTTTTTGGGTGGGCTATGGTTAATACACATGCCGTCCATGGCGTCCGGGGCAAAGCAGGGGTGGTACACGGCCTCATAAGGTAGCCATTTGCTTGGCTAACTCGCAATTCACCTGTCACATCGCCGTTGACTCCTTCTCCAGTCTTTGGTTTTGGACTTGCAGATCAGACTCTTTGCCACTGAGAAGGGTTTTTATAGTTTGTAAGGCTCACACCTTAGACATGGGAGGGTTCCTGCTGGCAGCATTCTCAGCTGCCTAATCATCGGAGAAAAGTTCTTTAAACGCCATCCCCTCACAATCGTCACGGTGGTCTCTTCCAACTCTTTTCTAGCCGCAACCTCCTCCGTTAGGACAGCGTTGGAGCTGCCTGTCTTACCGTCACCACATCCCGCGCCCTCGGCAATAACATAGGTTGTATTTTGACGGAGGCATCTCCGAACTCCAGATGCCGCCGTTCTATCTATTTGGATCATCCGCCGCGTGCTTTGCCCCGCAGAGTAACATCGAGACTTGCTTTGTCGAATTCTTAGCCGTCTGACTGACGTTTCTAAGGTGCACCATGTGGATATGTTTCATCTTCGCTTCCCACTTTCGCTACCACTTGATTGACATCTATACTTTTTGTAAGTAGGCGGTACAAAAAAAACATCTGAAGGTACCTGTTTTAATATCAAATTTGAGTGAAGGTAGATTTATTACCCATCGCCGTTAAGCATACATATGTATTTATATGCTATATAACTTATCAAACCACCCATATGGTAATTCCTATAAGCTGGGACGCACAATGATCTCTTTAGATGACATCGAGATTTGTTCCTCGGGCAGAGCCAACTTTTAATTGTCTTGCGAACTGCCAGAAAGCTACTTAAAAAAAGACGAAATAGGGGGAGTTAAAGATATTATTTACATTATGTATTTAATAAGTTTGTCAGATCGGCTAACTTGTTTGCAATTGTCCTCCTCTGGAGTAAAGTTA
The DNA here is from genome assembly GCA_032191425.1 of Lymantria dispar. NCBI lineage: Eukaryota > Metazoa > Arthropoda > Insecta > Lepidoptera > Erebidae > Lymantria > Lymantria dispar. The sequence continues at coordinate 6,585,095 of CM063460.1, read as the reverse complement.
ATTATTTACGTACCTTAGTTATTAATTAACTCACTGGCGATGGATATTATTCTTTTTCTCAGTCTATATAGGCTACATAGAGCTTACGAATTTTTCTGTAAGGGAAGGCAATTTGACCTGCCACGGCAGGATAGGCCGACGTATTGCCATTTTTTTATGGGTGGGCTATAGTAAGCGCACACGACGTTCATTCCATTCGGGGCGACGAAAGGACGGTGCGCGGGCCCATAACCCACCCGTACTCACGTCGCCTTCGTCGTTGGGCCGACCACCGGTGCCGAGTTCCTTCTCCTCAGTGGTCGGCCCGTCGGAATACTTTTTCGGGTACCGACACCTCTCAACGTCCCTGTCCCGGGACGTCCGTCGACGTATTGCTATAGGCTTTGATTTCGAATTTAACCTATTTTCGCAGTGTTGTTATCTATTTACATATATAGTCGCTTTTTCCGAGGTTCATTGAAAAGTATAAAATATTCTTAATCTTTAGAAAACAGATATAAAATCGGTATTAATGCGTAAATTTTTGGCGCACTGGGGACTTTAAACACATTCATTATTTAAGAGTACAATTAAGTCAGAACAAAGACATTTATGTATCGTGTAGATTATGTTTGCCATGAATAGAGTCAAATTATATCTACGAATTTTAATGAAATATTTTTAAAGTTTTATAAATAATCGACCAGACAATATATTTGGTCACTTCACAAATATAACATAAATAACACCCAGACTGAGAAAAAAATTGTTGCATGTCCTCTTTTTCAGTTTATTCGCTTTTCACGCAAATATTGAGCAATAGATCAAAGTGATTTTTTTGCATAGCCATAGTGAAAGGATCTGCGAGTGATATATGACCCTTTTTATCGAGGTAAAATATGCGGCTTTTTAAATGTAGGTAAAATATATGCACAAAATACAATATTCGGAAGGTTTCTATGTTTGTTTAATATTTTTAGGCTTTGTATTTATCTTTTGTATTTTTTTCCTCTTTCTTATCCGTGGATATCGCAATAGATGACTGAGGGTTGTTCAGATGACATTGATGCAGAACAGAAAGAAAACTCGACATAAAATTCTCTGACCAGCATGGTATAGTATTTCAATTACCTTGTCAATATAAGAGAGATCAGGATCAATACGATGGAATGCATACGGGCTGAGAAAAAGAAGAAGAAACTAATTTATTTTATAAAATAAAAATATGTTTGTTATAGCCTAATAGAATCTTTTCTTAATTCCTTTTAATATATTAGTAAACATTAGCACACACAGGCGGCGCATATTCAAAGCCCACGCTTTTCCCATCGTGGAAAATTTCGTTTCCAGTAGTCGTTGTAAGATATTGTTTATGAAATAATCACCGAACCTTATAGCATTTGCTTGGGAGTATATTTTCGGTGAATTTTTTTAAATAGCAAATTTTTTTCATTATTATTAGATCCTTGAAGTGAAAACTTATTTAGTCGGAATGTGTAGGTACTTAATTTTATATGTATTGAATAGGACTGTGCTGTCATGCTCGGTTTATCTATCTATTTAACTCTCGTGGGAGTAAAACCGGTGCTCATCGGCTTAAGGCAACATTTTAGTGTAAAAATGACGATTAATGAGAACAAAAATACCTGAGCTATTAATAAATTTAAATCATTTATTATGCATAAACCCTGAGAGGGCACTTACATATTGTCAATTTTAATAAAATTAAATCAAATTATCCAATAAATTAAACTATCACCGGGTCAGAATACGACCGCTACTAAGAAGATCAGACAAGAAACTCAGCAGGCTTGGCTATTATTTTTAATTTTATACACCATTAGTATAATTATATATACTAACTAGCTGACCCGGCGAACTTCGCACCGCATTTTTCGTAATTATTTTGTTTTAGTATTTATCAGTTTGGTTTTAGTATTATCCGTGCGGTGACGGAGTAAGAATATAACTCACAACTCGTGTGTGTCGTAAAAGACGACTAAGGGATATACTGCCTTTTCTTATCGATTTCAAAACCTTTTTAATCTAGGTCTATATGTAATTATGTCAAAAATGCCAAACCGACGGGACGAACATCAAATGTTTGAAGGTAGAACAGTTTGTATGGAAAATAAAATTATTGTTTTTAGTATTTTACTCGCAATTTACCATATTTTCTCACCGTAAAAACCTTCCCTGGACTTTCACAAATAATTCAACACCAAAATTAGCCAAATCGTTTTTAATATTCAAATTAACAATTCATTTATATATATATATATATTTTCAATGTTACTTCATTCATCTATCAGCCCTTAGCCGTCCGCTGTTGGACATAGGCCTCCCCACAAAAATTACACTCGAAACGGTCATGTGCCACTTGCATCCAACGAATCTCAGCCAACCTAGTAGGGGGTTGTCCCACGCTGCATCATCCGATTCGTGGTTGTCACTTGAAAACCTTTCTTCCCCAATGGTTGTCGGTTTGACGAGCGATGTGATCTACCCATCGCTATATCAACGTGCTTTTTCTTCGGGTTATGTCAATGATACCCGTTCTTCTACGAATTTCCATGTTCGGGATTTTATCACGTAGGACAAAGTAAAGTTCTTACCGTAGCACGTTAAGCGACTTTGAGCTTTTTTCGGTGCCGACATTTAGAGATCACATTTCAGTTCCATCGCTTCCTTTGTTTTACACACTAAAATGAGACGAGAGACGATCCTTATAAATTTAAAGAATTTGTCCAACCGAGTTGATTTCATCGCTTGACCTCTGTCTTGAAACTGGATCTACCTAACTGGAGTGTTTGTCAGCGTATGGTAATTCTGAATATACCTAAGGTAAGCTAACTTTGTCGACAGATTCTCAATCCTCTCCGCATTGTCCATGAAATACTTTAGAACGATAAGCCCTACACTGCCTTGGGACGGGTGATCATCGTCCCGGTAGAAAACAAATTTTCCTACTGGAGGATTATCGTGCCTTCTCGTTACACTTCTGATAATTCTATAATGTTCCAGCGGATGCTATCACCCAATGTTATTATATATCCGCTCATAGATATCGCTATTCATAAATATAGAACAAAAAATATAATAGGATTTCAAATTGTTAACCTCGCCTTGGATAAAGTTTTATTTCTATCGTGTAGTCTTAAAAACATCAATTTTTGTTTTTCGTCACCTATAACAACTAAATACATTTTTAAAACTATAAAGCGAGTCTCAAGTTGCTGTTAGAAGCGCTTCTAACAGCAACTCTATTGATCTATTATTAGGAGATCTATTGATCGAAGTGACAGTTTATACAATGAATTCTGTGTCTACTTTCCACACGTCAACAATCGCGTGAGCTTAGTCTTGGTATTTTCTCTGTTTATCTTGCTCAACCTTTACAAGTTTATCTTCCACCATGGAGGATAGTGACTTTACTTGCAAAGAGGTGTTGTAAGAGATGACTAAGAGATATAATATGCAGCTAACATCTGTGTAAAGGAAGGAAAACTCGACATAAAACCCCATACCAATACTTCTGACCAGCATGGTGTAGTGAATCAATTTCTCTATCGAAGGCTGGCTCGACTCCAGTAGTTGGACATATATGAGCTTAGACATATATATATTTGTATATATGTGTATTCGCATGACTTTTTAATGTCATTTTAATGGATATAAATGTAGGTAAGTAAAGCTTTTTATCGGTAACGGTGAGTGACGAGTCAACCATTTACTTGATTGATTGTAAAGCGGTAAAAGCATTAGTATACACCTTTTCCACATCGTTTCCTCTCTCAGTTTTTTTATCGATGTGTATTCACGAATTCTATATGTATTACATAATATATTCATTATATGTCCTCGTAGACATAAGAAGGACGAGAATGTATGTAAAAAAGTAACCGTTGATAGTGAGTTTTCAGGTTCGAATCCCAGGTGAAACAAGTTTTACTGTAATTACCAACTTGCAAGTTGTTTAAGTTTCCATTAAAAATATCCATATCTCTATTCCATTAAAAATAAATTAGTTATTATATTTAAAACAGGTGTATGTAGTCTTACTGCCTATTGTTTTCAACTCCTTATTTTACTTCTTCCGTCGATATACTTCGCACTATTGTTCATATATATTCTTATAATGGAACTTTTACTTTCTGAGGCCAGCCAGATAAAGTAGTAGCTTATGGGTTTGTTTTTCTTTTCATATTTTTTATTGCAATCAGTGGCAAATGAGCAGTCAGTACACCTGATGGTAAGTGTTGCTGCCGCTCATGGACCTTGCAAGGTCGCTGCTTACCACGAAGAAAGTAAACGGAGTGTGAATGCGTGCAATGAGCTTCGGCTATATCTAGTAAAGTTATCATTAAAACCCACCACACGCTGTTTGCGTGTGGTGGGTTTTAATGATAACTTACGCCCCTCTGTCGCCCCGGACGGAGTGGTGCGTGGAGCGCGGCGACCGCAGCGCACCCAAAAAAAAAAAAAAAGTGCGAATTGGAGTCGCGCAGGAAGGGTTTCGTACCATTATCTATAAAAAAATCGCATATGTTGTATGGGAGCCCCTCTTAAATATTTATTTTATTAAGTTTTTAGTATTTATTGTTATAGCGGCAACAGAAATACATAATTTCTGAAAATTTCAACTGTCTAGCTATCGCGGTTCTTGAGATACAGCCTGGTGACAGACAGACGGATAGACAGACAGCGAAGTATTAGTAATAGGGTCCCGTTTTTACCCTTGTGGTATGGAACCCTAAAATGAGAATGTGATGGCAGATATATAGCTGAGTAGGCTGCGAATACTACCAGAACTTTTATTGGTCTCGGATGTCATAAAGGCTGACTAAATGCTTTATTTTGATCTTGGCCAACACCATCTGATGTCTTCTGGTTAAGAATTATATTTCCAAAGAAAAATATTAGACAGGCAGCGGATTTTAATCATCACCATTTCAGCCCATACACGTTCCTCTGTTAGGCTTGAGCCTCCTCCACAATAGGAGGGAAATTGACCTTACCATACATATACCATGCTGGTCAGACAGGTTGTTATAGGGTTTTGTTCCGAGATTTTCTTCTCTTGCATAGATGTTATATGTGTATTATATCCGTTAGTCGTCTTTTACGATGTCTACGGGCAAGATAGGGAGGTAAACAGTATTCTTACTCTATCACTAAACAGAAGGATTCGGATTTTAATACTATTGCCAAAATTATGGCAATACAGGAAGTACATATTGCGTCGATGCGAAGTAATTGCGTTAAAAGCAAGTCGATGATAATGGCAAATCTGTGCAAACGAAACCGCTTTCAAAATGAATTATAATACTCTTTATCATTTATATTTTCTTAATGTATAAAATGTAATATCTACTTATACATCATCATCATCATCGCAGCTCATATACGTCCCACTGTTGGGCTCGGGCCTCCTCCACAATGGGAGGGAAGTTGACCTACTATACCATGCTGGTCAGACATATTGGTATAGGGTTTCATTTCGAGTTTTCCTTCTCTTGCACAGATGTTATGTGCACATTATATCCCATAGTCGTCTTATACGATATCCACGGGCAAGATAGGGAGTGGTGAATTGTATTCTTACTCCGTCACCACACGGACAAATAAATAAAATTGAAGTGTCTGTTTGTAATGTCATAATAATAATATTTCATGCTCACATGGTTAGGCCTCTTGTTAACAACCGTTTTCGTCAACGGGTAACGGGTCGACGGTAACGGTTATCTTACCTACCTAGACGATCCGCTAAATATAACTTAAGCGCGTCCGTTGTTGTAGATATCAGTTCTGTACCTACTTGAAAAGCCAAAAATTACACGTACGTTATGTCAAGTGCAAAGAAAAAGCTTATTCTAGCCTACTATTTATACAAAAAGCAGCAACTACAAAAAAAAAAGGAAGTAGCTATGGGTTCATCCTATTTTATTAGAAAGAGAGATTTTTAGATAGAGAATTCCATACTCTCATGGAGGATTTAAAGAAAGACGGAAGAAAGTTCTTTAACTTCTTTCGAATGACTCATGAAAGAGATATAGATAAAAACGTGTGCACATCTGTCGTCATCAACACACTTCTATGAAATGACGTGGTCCACTCATCCACTGCATCAGACCGACTGCCGTCGCGCTGAAGGGCGATGTCCGCGTATCCGTTGAGTTTCGTTGCAACGAGTATGTGCCCGTCGCGTTAACAAACATCCACACTAACCTATTGAACACTGCGTGTCCGCCCGTCGCCCGTTATAAAAACCGGGCCGTTGTCCGTTGTTGTTAACAAAAGGCCTTATTTACACGATACCTATGCCTTTAAATATTTATTGACTGGTTGTCTGTTTATTTCAGATAAATCAGGTATTTGTCTATATAAGGAGTAACTTAGCTTAGGAGTATTTTATCCCGGTATTCTGACAGGCACGGGAACTAGACGGGTAATTTGCTAGTATTATAATAAAATTCTTAATACTGTTTGAATGTTTTCTATATATTATACAATGAAAAATCTTTCAATCATTTAATATTATTGTATTGATCATCATCATCATCATCATCTTGCTCTAATCCCAATTACTTGGGGTCGACGCAATATGTCATCTGTTTTGACATATTGCAAAAAGTTTCGGCAATGACTTTTATGACCGGCCGCCTACCTGACGTCAACCCTCCTTGGGAATGTAATCGTTGACCCAAATGGTACCAGATGGAGTTGGTCCGGGTCAATCTAGGGCTCTTAGTCGTCTTTTACGACACCCACAAGCAAAGCAAGGGTTGGTAGTATTCGAAGCCGCTACCACACAGCAAATATTATTGTATTGATATATACATTAAAAGATTGTCTGTTTGTTGATTGCCGAGATAGTCTAGTGATTAAGATACCGACCAACTCTATCAGTGTCATGGGATCGATTCCCACGCGGCACATTACTTTCTATAATTCCCCACTTGTTATATAGCAATAAAAAAATATCGTGAGTACTAAGTACGCATGTCAGAAGTGAAACTTCTTTGGTTTTATGTGATTTATCAGTATTAAAAAAAAAGAAACAAAAAAAATTTAAAATAAAAAAATCTCTCGATCTTTCTCATTCGCTTGCCCACTCTCGCCTCTCTCGCCACTCTCGCCCCATGGCTGTGCTATGTTCGCCCTTTCTCACTCTCTCTCAATAGGTCTCAATCGCTCTCTCCCTCTTCTGCGACAAAAACGCTGCACATTTGCGTGACGCTAAATTGCGTTTCATCCGTTAAAAATTTACCCTCATGCGCGCAAAGAAGCTTCACTTCAAAAAAGTGCTTTTTAACCTTTATTATCTCAGCCTACATAATACCCACTATTGGGCTCAAGCCTGATTCACTATGGCAGGGAAGTTTACCTAGTTGTATTAACATAATTAGTTTTATGTCAAGTTTTCCTGTTTATATATTACCTGGATATAATAGAATAGCATTTATTGTCACATAATAACTAAAAATTATAATACACATTTTTAATTTATTTTGACAATAGGAGAATGCTCAGCGTTGTGCTGCTTAGAAATTATGCAGGGCTGGTTTTCAGCAAAACCATCCCCAAATATATAAGAAAGAAATAATAACAAAAGAAGAGAAAAAAAAAGAAAAAGAAATAAAATAATTAAGAAATAAAATTAAATAATAATGATAATAATATAAATAACATTAATGAATTGAATTATGAAGGATGTGCTTTTATATGATGAGTTAGCTTTTTCATTTTTGTGTGTACGAGTGTTGAATGCTTGTTTGCGTGTGTGCACGTGTGTATATGTGTGCGTATGTGTGTATGTGGGCAGCGATTGACATATGTATTAATTGCAAGTTTGTAGCTTATTTCATGTAATTATTCATCAGTTCGTTATACAAATGTCGCATCAAATATTAGTCCAGTCAATTTAGACATTCGAAGGTGCAAAAAATCCCAACAAGCTGAAAATCAGTAAAATTGTTCAAAACATAATTATAAATAATATTTAAAAGTTCCCCATTATTCCCGTGCATGGAATTTTTTTTATTGAAGGTCAAAGGTCAAGAAAATTAGTTTTTCGTGATTTTCAGCAAAACGGTAAGTTTTATTATAAAAGTGCTTAGACAAAAATTGTAGATCATAAAATTATCTATAAAAAATGTATCAATATTTTTTTTCCTATGAGCCACCGTTTCTGAGATATAACGGATTCAAAAAGTTAAAAAAGTTGTTATCGTCATAATAAGCACACGTTTCCACGCCACCTATGAGGTAGTCTACTTAGCGCGTTTTTTTAACGTGGTTTCCCCAGTAGGTTTTATTGGTTTTTAATGGTTTTATTTCGGTATAATAGTAGTAGTTTAATTTCTTTTTTAAAGCGGTTAAAACTAATAGTATATCTTATAATATATAAGATATACTATTAGTACTATTATTACTCATAATATATCTTACTCATTATTTACAACACCCACGGACAAGAGAGGGGGTGGTGAATTATTTTCTTACTTCGTCATCACATGTAGAAAACAAAATGGTGATACATTGTCTCCTTTTTCCGTGAATACACGAATTTATAATACTAGTGGCTTTTTTTTTTTGGTGGGCTGCGGTCGGCGCACTCCTCGCACCACTCCATCCGGGGCGACAGACGGGTGTAACCACGCACACCCCTAACCCCCCTATGACATGTCGCCTTCATCGTTGGGCCGTCCATCGGAACAGGGTGACTTGACGTCAATGGTCGGCCCACAAGCATCTATTACAAATGATTTTTTTTTGGCCTGAGCACAATAGTGTTACTTATATGGGCTGAGATTGAAATAAATTAATTTATAGATATAGTCCATTCTAAATAAAAAGAACTTATCTTTCCACAGAATACATTATGCGTTACAAGAGACGTACATCACAAACCACCAGATCTTCTCGGCATTCAGATAAGAAGTATACTATACGTAAGTACTTATTAGATTATTTAGTTTCTCTTGTTTTCCTAGAAATAACAGGCTATCTAGTGGTTGGTTAAATGACGGAGAAAATATGGTAGAGAATATGGTTATATGGCCATGCCACACTCTTTGCTCATTCCTAACTAGGGATGTGCGATATTAATCGATATTTTTGAAATATCGATATTAGACGCCGAAATATCGATATTTCAATATCGATATTTATAACTTTGAAATATTTTCATATCGATATTATTAACACGATATCGATATCGCTTTTGCAATGAAATTAAAAATTATTAATAACATAATTTTGATAAAAAAAAAAGCTTATCAAAATTTGGCCGGTGAATTTTCTTGCCTGTACTTTCAATATTATAAAATATCGATATTACAAAACATCGATATTTTGTGTCCGATAATATCGACTTATGGATATTTGGCTATCGATATCAATATAGATATTTTACTAATATCGCTCATCCCTATTCCTGACTGAACGGACAGTGCGTGAGCTGACCATAGCTCGCCCATAAAAAAGGGGGATAACAGACTATGATGCATTAAGCTTTGTTAGCTAATCCTTTCTAATATTATAAATGCGAAAGGAAGTTTGTTTGTTTGTTACGCTTTCACGCTTAAACCACCGAAACGATTTTAAAATTTCTTTCACCAATGGAAAGCTATAATAGCAGCGAGTAACGTTGGCTATATTTTTCCTGGTATTCCCATGGGAATGGGAACTACGCGGGTAAGGCGACTGAAACTGAAGCGAAGCGAGGGCGGGTTACTAGTTGTAAATAAAACTATTATTACGGATTTCATCGCATTTATATGTGATTTCTGATTGCCCGACGTTTCGAATACTTGACATCGTACGACGAACTAAGATGTCTTACGTCCAACAAGTCACCGTTATTACAGAAATTTATATCTACCCGCTAAAAATTAGGTTATTAAATTTTGACCTACAATTTGATACAAATTTGTAGCCCGTATAAAAAGTAAATATATGAAAGAAATATTGATATTGGTTAGTAATTATTAAACATTAATTTTGTAGTAATTATAATGTTATGACAATTTATTAATTTAAACCTAACAAATCTACTAAACGTAGTAAAATAATACGACAAAAGTTTTGTTTATGATTTTGCGTTTAAGTTTTTGAACGTAGACAAAAAGGAGAAAACATATACCATTTGATAAGTCTTACATATATATGTACATTTTTTTAATTATTAGCAGTGCTTGATAATATTTACCTTTTTTTTGAGAGTTGGTTACGGTCGGCGCACTCCTCGCTCCACTCCGTCCGGGGCGACAGAGGGACACAAGCACACACACCCGTAACCCACCCGCGACATGTCGCCTTCGTCGTTGGGCCGATCACCGGAACAGGATGACTTGTCGTCAGTGGTCGGCCCGATGATAATGTTTACTTACTTTCATATGAGATGGCGGCGTAAGAATACAATTCACCACTGCCTATCCTGCTCGTGGATGTCGTGTAAGACGACTAACGGATATAATATGGTAGGACCACACTGTCGACAGTTATCTGTCTACAGCCGCGGGCCGGTCCGTCCGGGGCAGTACTACACTCTCGCAGAAAATCGACGTCTGTGTAGTAGCAATTTGTTACTGCGCTTCGTTCGGTGAGCGAGAGAGCCGGAAGCCCAACTTTCTGAGGGTGTTTGCGTGTGGAGGGTTTTGGTGGTGCCTTTGGTATCACCGAGCCTCAATGCACGCATTCACACTCCCTTCACTTTCATCGCGGTAGGCAGCGGCCTTGTAAAGGTCCATGAGCGGCAGCAACACTTACCATCAGGCGTACTGTTTGCTCGTTTGACATCGTTTGCAATAAAAAAAAAATATGGGGATTACATCTATTCGAGAGAAGGATAACTCGAAATAAAATCCTATACAAAGTAGCAACTCGTCTGACCAGTGTGATAATTAGTTTAATTTGCCTCCTAATGTGGAGGAGGCTTGAGCCCAGTAATATATATGTATACTAGCTGACTCAAGATACGTTGTTCTGTTCAAATAAAATAAACGGCATTCTCCTTGAAATCGACAGCAGCATCAACTACCGGGTCCAATTGTGAATCTAAATAAATCAAATCAAATCATTTATTCTGCCTAGGCCCCTTAAGGGCACTTACATATTGTCAAATTACACGTTTGAACACAATACAATAATCTACCACCGGATCGGAACGCGGCCTCAAACTGAGAAGCTCCGGCAAGAAACTCGGCGGGCAGTCATATTTTCTTTAATATTTTAAATATACATAATTTTATGCTTCGTACAACATATATGGTATTAGCTCCAGTGTGAATCTATCTAATCCAAACTATTCTCGAATCCCTTTGAACACAATAAATTTCATCAACATCGGTCCATCCGTTTAGGAGGAGTTCAGTAGCATACACACGTACACAAGAAATATAGGTACATATAGTTAAATTACGATTATTTGGTAACTTAGATGTTGATCTATTATTTTAATCATTCGCAGCTGTGCGTAATATAATGGTTAGCGCAAAACCTTTAGTTTCACCAAATGAAATGTCAACATCGTAAGCATCACTGTTTGTTCATTCTATGATTGAACGAGGCATTGCGTCTCGTAATTTGTCTATAATCTCCAAAATGAAGGCTTATTTTTTACCTTACTACGGAGGGTTATAATTTTGACAAGCTATGTATGTATGTTCATCTGTTCCCTCATAGCTCCTTAACTACTTATTAGAACGGGACAAATGAGGTATCGTTAGAAGCGTCTTGATCGTCCGCTGGTTATAGGCTATATGATATGTTACTGAATCTAATATGGCGCCCTCTAGAGGTCCTAAAGTAATATGTTAAAAAATAAATTTGAGACAAATATGTCGTGTTTCGAATCATTGGAAAGGGCTTGTAAATTTCAAAAATATATTTATTATTAGCATTTGCTTGAGACTTTATCCGCATTTATCCGATAACTCGCTTTTTATCGTAGTTGGGTTTTAGTTTTTACTTTTATTGTGTTATAAGGAATTAAGTACGTTTTAAAGACGCATTTTTTAAATAATGTTTATAAAATCAGTTTGAAATAGAAAATTATAGCTTAAATCATTGTAGCTTCAATATTCAATTCAACAAATCATCATCTTTATCATCTTAGGCCACGGCCCACAATTGGGCTAGGATCTCCTCCGCTATGGGAGAGAAACGGATCTACTGTACCACGTTGGTGAGGCATGTTGGCATAATAATAGTTTCGTTTCGAATTTTGCTTAACTTAATTCGATAAATAGCTTAAAATAAAAGAAAATTGGAAAATTCCGTGTGGTGACGGAGTAAGAATACAATTCACCACCCCTTATCTTACCCGTGGGTGATCGTACGAGACGACTAAGGGATATAAAACGCATATAACATCTATGCGAGAGAAGGAAAACTCGAAATAAAACCCTATACCAACACGTCTGACCAGCATGGTATAGTAGGTCAATTACCCTTCCATTATGGAGGAGGCCCGAGCCCAACAGTGGGGCCTATATGGGCTGAGATGATGATGATGATGATGATGAAAAGAAAATTATAACATATATTTACACCTTAAAATAAAAAAAAATATCATAATCATCGTAGCCCACCTCACCGGCCTTCTCTACAATGTGAGGGAATTTGACCTACTATACCATGCTGGTCAAACATGTTGGTACTATACAATTCACCACCCCCTTTCTTGCCATCACCACACGGATTATAACATATTTTTTTTTTTAAGTTATTCGTCAACTCCTGACTACATTAAAGAACTGTCTGTTTAAAAAGTCGTTCCACGTGGCATGTGTTCTGGTTTCGATCCCCACGTAGGACATTTCTTCGGGCGATTTATATATGATTGTTTTTAGTCTATGTGTTAATTGCGTTCGTTGATTACATATTTTTAAAGTCACTCGAAATATAAGGATTTGATTTTTAGCGCGGTTAATATCAAAATTATAACAGTAATAAAAACAGACTAAGAATATATCTCATCATTTGGCTCGACCCTCTTCTATACCAATAAATAAAATTGGAGTGTCTGTTTGTAATGTCAAAATAATAGGCTTTTTTCATGCTCACACGGTTATTTGCACGACACCTATGCCTAAAATAGCAATTAAAAAATTTTTGTCTGTCTGTCTGTTTGTTCCGGGTAATCTTCAAAACGGCTGGACCGATTTCATAAATTCTTTCACCAATGGAAAGCTATAATATCTGGGCGTAAACTAGGCTATATTTTATCCCGGTATTCCCACGGGAACGGGAACTACGCGGGTAAAACGACTATAACCTATAACCGAAGCGAAGCGAGGGCGGGTTGCTAGTCCATAATATAAGGCAAAGTGATCTTACAATATTAAAAAAAAATACCAGCTTCAAAATGGTCTTATTTACTTAGCCCGCATTTTTCTCGTCGTAACACTTACAATAAAGTATGTAGAAACTGTGCTATCCTTAACTGTAACGTTTCAACTTGTTAAAATATAGTTAAAACTTGGTTACTTGCCTTATCCTATGAAGCTACAGAGAAACTCCTAGAATATAAATCTCCTTTCCTGTGATATTGAAATAATACAATTTTTTTTTGTCGGTTATGGTCGGCGCACTCCTCGCTCCACTCCGTCCGGGGCGATAGAGAGGCGTAAGCACGCACATCCGTAACCCACCCGTGTAGCACGTCGCCTTCGTCATTGGGCCGACCACCAGTGCAGAGTTCCTTGACTTCAGTGGTCGGCCCGACGGAATACCCCGAAGGAGTACCCACTGCCGTCGACGTCCTCTACTGGGACGCCGATCACCATCGCGAAAATAATAATAAATGTCAGCCAAAAATACACACACTCACACACACCCACACACACACACACCCACACCCACACATACGCACAGTACAATTAAACTCTCTTAATAGCTGTATGTAATTGTAAAATTGTATGTAAACAAAAAGTCTTATTAATGTATACCAATAAGTAAATTTGGAGTGTCTGTTTGTAATGTCAAAATAATAGGCTTTTTTCATGCTCACACGGTTATTTGCCCGACACCTATGCCTAAAATACAGATTAAAAATTTTTTGTCTGTCTGTCTGTTTGTTTATTCCGGGTAATCTTCAAAATGGCTGGACCGATTTCAAAAATTCTTTCAGCAATCGATAGCTATAATATCAGGGCGTAAACTAGGCTATATTTTATCCCGGTATTCCCACGGGAACGGGAACTACGCGGGTAAAACGACTAAAACCGAAGCGAAGCGAGGGTGGGTTGTGCTAGTATTATTAATAATCTTACATATACATCTGCTAAATCAACTTTCGCTCTGAACCCCAAGATACAGGCCTTCTCGCCTGGTTTTGGGATTACTGTTTATTGTAAATTGATATGTAACGACTTCTTTGGTAATAAACTTTAATATTTATTACTAGCAACCCGCCCTCGCTTCGCTTCGGTTTCAGTCTTTCCGGCATAGATCCCGTTAACGTGGGAATACCAGAATAAAATATAGCCTAGGTTACTCCCTGATATTATAGCTTTCCATTGGTGTAAGAATTTTTGAAATTGGTCCAGCCGTTTTGAAGATTACTCGGAACAAACAGACAGACAGACAGACAAAAATTTTATAAAGTGTATTTTAGGCTTATGTATAGTGCAAATAACCGTGTGAGCATAAAAAAATGTCTATTATTTTGACAATACAAACAGACACTCCAATTTTATTTATTGGTATAGATAATACCATGGTAGTCAGGCGGATTGGTATAGGGTTATGTTTCGAGTTTCCTTTCACTTGTATAGATGTTAAATACGTATTATATACCTTATTCATCTTTAACAATATCTACGGGAATGGTGAATTTAATCTTACTCTGTCACCATGAAATATTCTGCAATACATAGAAATGCCGTCAAAATCATTTAATATAACATGCTCAAACACTAAAACTATTTGAAGCTACTGCTGAACTATTTAAGTTAACTTAACTGTAATGGCTAAAACATGCGCTACACGGTTTCAAACAGTGGTTTGAAACAGAAAAAGCAGAAAAGGACTTTGCTGGCTACATGGTTTTTAAGCTAGTTTGAAACCAACAGTGTTTAGAGAACGTGGCGCGGATAGGACGTCTTTACGCTCGCGTACCGTATATTAACTACAACGACGTCATGGCGTCTTACCTATCAAAACAACAAAAAGTTGGAGTAAGTCTTGCACTTTTGTGTGAAGTTGAAGGAAAAAATTAAAATATCCCACGCATTTCTTCTTTGTGTTTTTTTTTATACCCTTCACAATTTAAGTCCCAAAGGCAGGGCAACTCTTGCATTGTATAACTCGAGAAGTTGAGTAATAACATCGCGATTACGTTCTGTCTACCCACGCGCCGTTTTGTATACAGAACATCATCGCGTGCGTCTGCGTTGACCTCTGCAGCGTGACTGTCGTTCGCTTGGTTTGAAGCAAGCAGCTAGATGGTTTCAAACAAGATAAAAACCAACGCTTGGCCAGTGGTTTGAAATACAAGCCTCGCTACCAAGGGCATTTAAAGGTCATACGAAATTTGGCATAAAACATCTATCTACACTGTTTCAAACATCTGTTTCAAACTACTGTTTCAAACCGTGTAGCGCATGCTTTAATATTCGATATCAAATCATATGTTAATTTTTTTATGGCGTTATAGCAAAATCTACCTAACGTAGAAACGGCCCATGTTCATCAGTCTGATATATATGAACTCTAAAGGTTAATAAAATAATTTACACCTTAGGTTTTTGTATGCGTTAAGACGTTTTAAATCTGTGACTCAAATTACCTTCGTGGTAGCACTCTTCAATCGGACCATTAACCGTTTAAAATAAAATAGTGAGGCCAATATCATCAAAAATTAAATTATAAGTGGCCATAACATCATTACATGAAATTTAACTGTAGATCCAATCAATGCGTGATGAATTTTTAATACCAGTTATTAGACAATGCAATATCTTCAACGATGAGGCGATTTTTTTTTGGTTTTCGTTTATATCTTCTTGAAGGAGAATTTATTTATCTATCCATGAGCCTGTAGATGCCTGCTGTTAGACATAGGCCTCCCTTTTTTTTTGGGGTAGGCTACAGTCGGCGCAATCGCCGCCTGGCTTCGTCTGGGGCGACAGAGGGGCTGCGCGCGACCCCGTTACCCACCCGTGGCACGTCACCTTCGTCGTTGGGCCGACCATCGGTGCAGAGTAACCTGTCGTCAGTGGCCGGCCCGACGGAATACTCCTGCGGAGTACCCTCTCCTCTCAACGCCACCCCCTCGGGGACGTCGCTCGCCGTCGCGCGGTCGGCCTCTCAACGGGTGACGGACTAAATCTCCGGTCCAGTCACCCGCGGCCTCAGCTAGGGAGACATAGACCTCCCTACATCGATGTCACTCAGAACTGTCCTGTGCCACTTGCATTCAACGGCTCTCAGTGATTTTTAAATGTTAGTTCACCTAGTTGGGGACGTCCTACACTGCGTCGTTTGATTCGTGATTGTACACTGCATCGTTCGATTCCCACTCGAAAATCTTTCTTTCCCATCGGTTCACGAGTCAGCTAATTTTGTTTAGCTATAGAGAAATAATATACATGCCGTAGGTGTCGTTAAAGACGGCAAAGGGATTAAATATTCATATAACATCTATGCAATAGGAGGTAAATTCGAAATAAAACCCTATACCAAACCGTCAGACTAACATGGGATAATAAAATAATTGCCCTCATATTGTGGAAGAGGTTCAAACCCAGCAGTGGATAAATGAACTAAACGATGATGATGATTCATCGTTTGACCTACTATACCAAGCTGGTCAGATATGTTGGTATAGGGTTTCATTTCGAGTTTTTCCTTCTCTTGCACAGATGTTATGTATTCCTTAATAATCTTCTACGACATCCACGGGCAAGATAGGGAGTAGTGAATTGTATTCTAACTCCGTCACTACATGGACAATGATAATGATGATTACATATATTTTATTGGTAGGTATTTGAAAATTCATATGTAACGTGTGAATAGACAGTACTGTCATATTTTCTGTTCATTTCAGCTCATATACATCTCACTGTTGGTTTTAACCTCTCCACTATGTGACGAAAATTAATCTGCCATTACATCAGACTAGTTAGCTTGGTACACAGCTGTATATCGAGCTTTTCTTCTTCTTCTTTTTTGTCTTGGCAATCAGCTACTAATACGAGCCATTTTTGCCAGTGTCGAGTTATAATTATATTTTCAAATTATCAGTTTCTTCATGTCAGTAATGGTTCGCCCTCAATAGTGTAATGGCCACTGTTAAGGGTATCTTCTGAGAATTTTGGTGGAAAGAAAAAGGTATGTATAGCAGTTTTATACCATATTCACTACACCTCAACAGTTCTGCCGCTATATATTACATAAAATGCCATCAAGATTATTTAATATAACACGTTAAAACACTAAGATATTGAATATAATACAAGAACACCACATGACACTTTCAGATTCCCGCCAGAACCCTCCGTCGAGCTTTTAATTATATTTTTATAACCGTATCTACTTTATTTTTTCTCTAATGCCAAAGTTGTCTTCAGATAGTATCAACCTACAATATTAAATTTAAAGTATCTTAATAAATAAAATATTTTATATATATTAAGTATTTTAATGAATATAATTGACTTTAATTAACTGACTGCACATTTAATTGACTGCACAGATGGCGTAGTGGTTAAGATAGCGACCTACATTGGCAGTGTCGGGGGTTCGAATCCCACGCGGGACAACACTTTGTGCTATCCACAAATTGTTATTCTGAGTCTGGATGTAATTTGTGTCCGTTAATTGTATGTTTGTAAAGTCCCCCGCAATACAAGGATTATTTCCTTAGTGCAGGGTGTTGTCTTAAAATAAAATAAATAAATTTATAATTTTTACCAATCCTTTTAAAAGACTCAGGTATTTAATTGTAATCGGAACCAGTCAGTGGTCGGCCCGATGGCATTTTTCCCGTGTGATATAGTAGATTAATTTTCCTCTTATTTGGTGAACATTCTTGAGCCTAATAGTAGGTACGTATGTCACGGTCTCGGAACGAGAAGAGAAAAAAAAAATAATTGAAATATTTTTTTTTTTTTTGTGGGTGGGTCGCGGTCGGCGTGCCTCCGCACCACTCCGTCCGGGGCGACAGAGGGGCTTAAGCACGCAACTCCCGCGACCCACCCGAAAACCACGTCGCCTTCGTCGTTGGGCCGACCACTGGAGCAGCGTTAACTTGTCGTCAGTGGTCGGCCCGACGGAATACCCCCTATTGGGGTACCCTCCCATCGACCGACGTCCCCCCCCTCGGGGAGGACGTCGGTCTTTCCTCACGCGGTCGGCCTCTCGGCGGGTGACGGACTAATCCCCGGTCACGTCACCCGCGGCCTCGGCTAGGGTGGCATGAGGCGCAGATAGTTGCGCCTGCGCCGCCCCAGTCGCCGGCGGCGGATCTCCTCATCGAGGCTGCGCTCCTCACGCAGGCGATCCGCCGCCTCCTTCCGCGAGATCACTGTCTCGCAGAAGGCTGCGACCGCGTCCCAATTCCCGACGCTGTCGACCATCGCCCTAGCGATAGCCGGCAGCGTCAGGTCCGTACCGATGATTGCGACGAGTTCACAGCGCTGCACTGCCCAAGCCCCGCAGGCCTCAAGCGTATGGCGCGCCGTGTCTTCGTCGCAATCGCAGTGGTGGCAGGACGGTGTACTCTCCCTCCTAACGACCTTGTGCAGGTATTTGGCGAAGCACCCATGCCCCGTCAAAACCTGCACCAGTCGGAAGGAGAGCACCCCGTGCCGCCTCTCCAACCACTGCATCAGCACCGGCCGGAAGGCCTCCACGGTTCGCACCCCGAACCGAGGACTCTCCAGCCGGACTGCCCAACGGGCGATGACGTCTCGGCGGGCGTCGACGCGCCAGGTCCCACGGGGGAGTCCCGGCCAATAGGCACGCTGCCTCCGTCGCCACCGTGCAATATCCGCGGATGGCCCTGACCGCCGTGACCCTCTGTGGTCGCCACAGAAGGGCCCTAAGTCGGGCGGTCATGGACCCCGCCCACACCGGTGCGCCGTACAGGGCCATCGACCGGATGACCCCCGCGTACAGCCGTCGGCACGCAGCGCTCGGTCCGCCCACGTTCGGCATAAGCCATGATAGGGCGGACGCTGCGCCGACGAGCCGCGGAGCGAGCCTGCGGAAATGCTCCCGGAACCACCATCGTCCGTCGAGCACCAGGAAATAATTTAACCTAACGAAAATAACCTAATATTAACAAGTAGGTCATGTTATTTCGACATGTTTACATAATACATATATATAACGGCAATACCCCCATCCTATCCCTAGGGTATCTTAACAGGAAAATAGGTATGTTTACCAACATTATCCTGTTAGTGAATGTAACACTAATAAGGATATATGTGGGTTGTACTTTCTATTACAAAATACGTCCTTAAATAATTTATATTCTTTGACAATACATCTTCGTGAATAATTTCCTTAAGAGAAAATTTAAAGAAAACATTGAAACGTAGTCCCTAAATATAGGCTTTACAAAAAAGTTCAAAGTTTTTCAAAGTATAGCACTTTAGCTGGGTGTTTCTCTACGTGATAAAATTCGGTATACGGAAATCCGTAGAAGAAAGGGTGTAACCGACATAGTCCGCAGAATTAGCACGTTGAAATGACAATGGGCAGGCCACATCGGTCGTGGAACCGACAACCGTTGGTGAAGAAAAGTTCTCGGATGGCGACCACGAACCGGACGACGCAACGTAGGTCGACCCCCTAGGTGGACTGACGACATCTTAAAAGTCGCAGGGAACCGTTGGATGCAAGTCAGACCATTCCGACTGGCATTCTCGTGGGGAGGCCTATGTCCAGCAGTCGACGTCTATAAGCTTATGGATGGATGGTAAATTTAAAGGGTCTAATTAATGATGCAATGCAAGATTTCAAAGGAGCAGGGAATTATTAATATTTCTATTTAGTGACCTCATGATCCATTCAAGCTTTAGTGTGCTAGATTAGTGAAGTCATCTTTCATCGCATTTTTTGTTTCTTCGCCGTTCATTGACCTGCTATTGTACTATGTCATCATCATCATTATCTCAGCCCATATACGTCCCACTGCTGCTCGGGCCTCCTCCATTATAGGAGGGAAATTGACCTACTATACCACGGTGGTCAGACGTGTTGGCATAGGGTTTTGTTTCGAGTTTTCTTTCTCTTGTATGTTGTATGCATATTATAATCCCTTAGTCGTCTCTTACGACACCCACGGGTAAGAGAGGGGGTGGTGAATTTTATTCTTAATTCGTCACCACACGGAACTTGTACTTGTGGTGTGGTGGTGTACCACACTGGTACTATATGGGTTAGACTAATTTTGGTACAAAATTTCATGTTCAGTTTTCTTTTTGTATTAAATATTTGCCTTTTTTTGGGGTGGGCTACGGTCAGTGCCACCCGCCACCCAGCTCCATTCGGGGCGATAGAGGGGCGGCGCGCGGCCCAGTAACCCACCCATGCAGCACGTCGCCTTCATCGTTGGTCCGACCACCGGTGCAGAGTTCCTTGACTTCAGTGGTCGACCCGACGGAATATCCCGAGAGAGTACCCTCTCCCATCGACGTCCCCCCGGGACGCAGATCGCCGTCGCAAGGTAAACCTCCGCGGGTGCCGGATTAAATTCCCGGTCCGGTCACCCGTATTAAATATTTGCCTACGACCCTGCGTTTAGTCCTGGCAAAGCAATATGGTAATATTTTATCCTTATTATGTCACCAAAACATGGCTAAGTCCATGGTTTGTATTTCTAACTAATACCGTAATACATCGTTTAAAATGAATTTCCAGTAAACAAATTCAAAGTATTCCAAACTTAGAAGCGTTTAGTTCTAGAAAGCAACAGACCATGAAGATGTAGTTTCCACTTTAACTTCAAAGTTTTGGGAGCTCGCATGCAGAGTTGTCTAAAACTGTATTATTCTGAGTTAGCTGAAACTTTTCGTCCAATATGCCAGCCAAAGTTCTATCCAATTTTAACGGTGAAATAAAGTTTGGCGCTGAGAAGTTACCGAAATAAGGGAAAGTGTCTTCAAACTGATCGCCCAACTAGAAATGATTAATGTGTTCCAATAAAATTTATTTATAAAGAAAAGGATATCTTAAGTATAGAGAGAATGTACTGATCACAGCTCTTATATTTATGTATAAATAAAATAAGTTGTACAAATATGTATCCCCCTGCGAGGGAGAAATAAACTATTTTTTTTTCTTTCTTTCTTTCTTCTTTCTTTAGATTTTCACCAAAACTCGTCAGTATTATTATCTATATAATATTATATCACTTTTATTTAAAAAAAAAATGTTTTCTCGTTAACATAATATTGATTAAATCGGAGCAATTTTCTTCCAGTTTGTATTCTGCTTTCAGTCAAAAAGGTGCCACCATATTGTTATTTCCTTCATTACTAATGAAATGAAATATTATTTATTTTTTATATCTATACAAGTAAATTGGAGTGTCTCTTTGTAATGTCAAAATAATAGGTTCTTTTCATGTTCACACGATATCTATGCCTTCTTATCTGTTTGTCAGTGAGTCTATTTGTCCATCTGTCTGTTTGTTCCGGGCAATCTTCTTTTTGGGTAGATCGTTTTTTATAATACTTTACTACCAGACAGCTGTCTTTATAAGGAATAACTATATAACTATATATTATCTCCGTATTCTCATGAATAAAGAAACTACGGGAGGCAAACCGCGGGAATTTGTTTGATTATACTATTTTCAATATCAATATTATGTGTTTTGACAAAGTCAGAACACAATTTTTATTTTTTTTTATTGCTAACGGTGGCAAACGAGTAAACAGTACACCTGATGGTAAGTGTTGCTGCCGCTCATGAACCCTTACAGGGTCGCTGCCCACCGTGAAGAAAGTGAAGGGAGTGTGAATGCGTGCATTGAGGCTCAGTGATACCAAGAGCACCACCAAAACCCTCCACACACAAACACCCTCAGAAAGTTGGGCTTCCGGCTCTCTCGCTCACCGAACGAAGCGCAGTAACAAATTGCTACTACTCAGACGTCGATTTTCTGCGAGAGTGTGGTACTACCCCGGACGGACCGGCCCGCGGCTGTAGACAGATAACTGTCGACAGTGTGGTCCTACCACTATGTAGGACAACTATGTACAACAACTATGACAACTATTCACCACAACTTTCTTGGCCGTGGGTGTCATAAAAGACAATGCAAATAACATCTATCTATGCAAAATCTAATCTATATTGAGTTTACCTTTCTCCTAGAAATCTATACCAATAAATAAAATTGGAGTGTCTGTTTGTAATGTCAAAATAATAGGCTTTTTTCATGCTCACACGGTTATTTGCACGACACCTATGCCTAAAATAGCAATTAAAAAATTTTTGTTTGTCTGTCTGTCTGTCTGTCTGTTTGTTCCGGGTATTCAAAACGGCTGGACCGATTTCAAAAATTCTTTCACCGATGGAAAGCTATAATATCAGAGCGTAAACTAGGCTATATTTTATGCCGGTTTTCATAAAAATTTCTAGAATTAAACTCTAGTAGAAATCTTTTGTTTAATCAAAATTGAGGTAAAAAAGGATCTTATGGAACACAGTAGTATTGACTTTTAGCGCGAAAATTAATGTCATTTGACGGTCTTGTATTATATATTTTTTTATTGCTATTAATGGCAAACGTTCAAACAGCACAACTGATGGTAATCGATACTACCGCTCATGAACATTTGCTAGGCCGCTGCATATCCTGAAGAAAATAATGGATTGTGAATGAGTGCAATAAGGTTCGATGATACTAACAGCATCACCAAAAGCAAACACGCAAACACTCTTAGAAAGTTGGGCTTCCGGCTCTCTTACTGAACGCAATGTAGTAATAGCTGCTATTCAGACATTGATTTTCATCGTTTTTTGTCCCCAAAATATTTATCCCATAGTCGCCTTTACAATACCCACTGGCAAGATAAGTGGTAATTAATTTTTTTCTTATTGCATTACCACATAGAAGATCTTTGAAATGGAATTTAAAAATAATGAATAGAGTAGGAAATTAAAAAAAAACAACTCAATCAATGTGGCCTGCCGACAGCAGTGAAGACTTAAAACTATGAACAAACATTTGTTATTTTTGGATATTCAAATTCATTGTTTGCTCTTAATATAAATTTGTAAATTATATTTACATTTACTTATCCGATTTTGATAGTGAGATTGGCACACAGATATAGTGTCTACGTAACACGTCACTTGACCGTGTCGTTGACGACTTACATGAATTTAATCCCCATCCGAACCTGCCTATAAAAATCTTTATTGCAATAAATTAAATTATATTATCATTATTCGCTTTGGGGATTGATCGGCGATTTGTGAGTGCAATGGAGGCATATAACAGCTGGGCATCCTCCCCGCCCTTCTTATTCACTCACGCTCTTCATAAACATTATAACTACTGCGACATTATATTAATTTGCAAATCCCTTTTACGCGTATTTTCTAGTGCGTGACTTTAAAAAAAATACTAAACATTATTGCCCAAAATAGTTTTAATATTCATGATCTAAATAATTAAAGTAATACACATGATATTTTGAAAGCATTGCATATTGTTTTTGTTTTCACTTGCAATAGGTTAATCCATTTGCTCATTATTAACAAACTTTTTTTTAATGTTGATGGCAAACGGCACACCTGATGTAAAGTGATACTGCCACCCATGGACCTTTGCTAGGCCACTGCCTACCGTGAAGAAAGTAAGGAGAGTATGAATGGGTGTGATCAGGTTCGACAATACTAAAGGCATCACCAAAACTCACCAATGTAAGTCTAACTGGGACGCTGTCGCCGTCTTCTGCGAGGCTGTCATCCGGTGGGCCGTGTGCGGGAGGAACGACTCCACGCGGACACGGTCCACCGCCGATGGTGACTGGGGCGGCGCACGGGTGAATGCCTGTGCCTGATGCCGCTCTAGCAGTGGCTGCGGGTGGCCGAACCGGGAATTTAGTCCGGCACCCGCGCACAGGTTAGCCTCGCGACGGCGATTGGCGTCCCGAGGGGAACGTCGATGGGAGAGGGTACTCCCTCGTGCTATTCCGTCGGGTCGACCACTGAAGTCAAGGAACTCGGCATGGGTGGTCGGTCCAACGACGAAGGCGACGTGCTTTATGGGTGGGTTACGGGGCCGCGCACCGCCCCTCTGTCGCCCCGGACGGAGCCGAGCGGCGGGAGCTCTGACCATAGCGCCCGCCAAAAAAAAAAGCAGAAAGTCCACGTAAGTCCCCTATTGGGCTCCAGGCTCTGCCGCAATAGAAGGGAAATTGACCTACTATACCGCACTAGTCAGATGTATTTTCATAAAGTTTTATGTCGAAATTGCCATCTCTTGGATATAATATCTGCATGTCATATCTCTTTGTCTTTTCGATGCCCACGGTTAAGAAATGAAGTAGTGAGTCATATTCTTACTCCATTAACACATGGAAGTATATTCACATTAATATCATATGGAAGTATTATCATCATCATTTCAGCTCATATACGTCCCACTGTTGGGCTCGATCCTCCTCCACAGTGACGTTAGCTGTTTAATCTAGTTGTGAATAGGCGCTAACCCAACATCCCGGGTAAAAATATCACAGCGAAAACAACACACTTGTGTACCGAATCGATCAGAACTCTTTCGAGTGCCGACAGCTAGATGGTCGTATTGTCTTATTAGTCACTATAATTCAGTGGATAGATTATATTTATTTCGTATAATTATTACTTTAGCATTACGTATGTAAATTTCCATGTGGTGACGGAGTAAGAAAATAATTCACTGTCCCCTTTCTTACTTGTGGGTGTATTGAAAGATGGCTAATGGATTGAATATAACATCTATAAAACACATAAGGAAAACATGAAATGGAACCCTATACCGAGACGTTTGTCGACGTCCCGGGAAGGCAACGCCGATGGGAGAGGGTACACCTTCAGGGTATTCCGTCGGGCTGACCACTGAAGATGAGGAACTCTGGGTCGGTGGTCGGCCCAAAGACGAAGGCGACGTGCTATCGGGTGGGTTACGGGGCCGCGCACCGCCCTTCTGTCGCCCCGGATGGAGCCGGGCGACGGGTGCGCTGACCGTAACTCTCCCAAAAAAAAAAATACTGAGAAGTCTGATCAGTGAGGTTTATAAAATTAAGGAAAACTAGTGATCGCCATGTGGTCGAAATTCGGCCATAATTCATTTTAATTAATTTTTCTGCTACACAATTTTATTTAATTTTATTTATGTCATCATCATCTTGCTCTGATCCCAATTACTTGGGGTCGACGCAATATGTCATCTGTTTTGACATATTGCAAAAAGTTTCGGCAATGACTTTTATGACCGGTCGCCTGCCTGACATCAACCCTCCTTGGGAATGTAATCATTGACCCAAATGGTACCAGATGGAGTTGGTCCGGGTCAATCTAGGGCTCTTAGTCGTCTTTTACGACACCCACGAGCAAAGCAAGGGTTGGTAGTATTCGAAGTCGCTACCACACAGCTTTAATTTTATTTATGTATAATTGTAAATTGAGCAATCTGTAATTCACTAATAACTAATATATAAGCGCAAATCTCTATTAAACATTGTCATCATAATTATGATACAGTTCGAACAGAGATTTTAACCGTAAACAAATTGTATAAGCGTTGCTACGCAACACACTCATACAAACGTGTTTGTGTGAGTGTAGCGATTGCGTTGTAGTGTGCGTAATGCATTTTTTAACGAATTTAATGTGTTTCTAATCCATTATTATATGAAATTTCTGTTTTATGCACTTCTCCTCATTATATACTTCAACTGTGCCAAATTTCGTACATGTCCATCCTCGTAATTTTCGTAAAAAGGGGTACAA
Source organism: Lymantria dispar (assembly GCA_032191425.1). Lineage (NCBI taxonomy): Eukaryota > Metazoa > Arthropoda > Insecta > Lepidoptera > Erebidae > Lymantria > Lymantria dispar. The sequence goes on along the minus strand of CM063460.1, from coordinate 6,559,142 downwards.
AGTTATCGTTTCACGTATTTATATATAGATACACTGAGCAAATAGGTTACAGTATTGCAAGTGAAATCGAAAACAATATGTAATACTTTCAAAATAACATGTGTATTAAATTATTTAGAACATGAATAATTGTACCCGGTAGATTGCGCTGCAAATGATTTCAAGAAGAATTACTTTTACTTTATTAGATTAGAAAAGAACAGCGTATGAATGGTGATATAAACTCATTTGCAAAAAAAACGGGCGGTTTTGATTTTCATTCATATTTAAAAAGATACAATACCAAAAAAGTTTCAATCGTTTGTACACGTTACTGGCCGGTTTTAAAAATGCTGTGGTATTTAAAAAAGTACGTTCTAAATTCAATTTTTCATTTGATGTTCATTTTTACAGAAAACCCCTTTTTATCCTACATTTTTGGCGCGAAGTTCCAGAAGTTAACATCGACTTTCATAACTTTTATTCAATTTTTATCGATTAATTTCATATCCTTGACTGTCAAAGCTTTATTTAATGCTGTTTGGCTGTATCAAAAATGGTAGATAAAGTGGTAAAAGCTACCAAAATTATCGCGCTGCTTGAAGAGGGTTGCAGCCAATGTTTCGTGGCTAGGAGGCTAAATGTTAGTCGCTCGACAGTCCAAAGGACCTGGCAGCGATATCAGGAGACTGGTTCCGTCGAGAGAAGGCCTGGTTCTGGAAGAAAACCATGTACCCAACCACGGGATGATCGTTTTCTTGTGAGTCGCGCATTGAGAAATCGCAAATCTTCGTATGTGGATCTTAAGAACAACCTCCAAGAAGTAAGAAATGTGCATATTAGTCTATGGACGGTCAGGAGGAGGCTTCTCGCTGCCAATATACGTAGTCACCGCCCGGCCCGCGGCCCCAAATTACTCCGTGAGCACAGAGTTCACAGGCTTAGGTTCGCTAGAAATTGTGAATCATGGACTCAAGACGATTGGAATAGGGTTTTGTTCTCTGATGAAGCCAGGATATCTCTGTTCGGTGAAGATCGACGTCGGCGAGTGCTAAGAAGACAAGGAGAACGCTTTGCAGAGGCATGTTTCGAAGAAATCACACCTTATGGTGGGGGCTCTGTTATGTTTTGGGCAGGAATAAATTCAATGGATCGTACAGAGTTAGTCTTCATTGAAAACGGCTCACTGACTGGGCATCGATACATAACGGAAGTTCTAATTTCTCATGCACAACCCGCATTGGCCGCTCTAGGTGAAGACTCGATTTTTATGGACGACAATGCTCGCGCCCACCGATCCCGCGATGTTAATGCGTATGTGCAAGAGGTCGGCATTCGTCGTTTGGATTGACCAGCTCGAAGTCCCGACCTCAATCCCATAGAGCATGTCTGGGACGTTCTGAAACGGCGTGTGAGATCAGTACACCCGGATCCGCAGACCATCAGAGAGCTGAAGAATGTGATTACTGCGGAGTGGGAACGTATTCCGCAAGCAAGTATCCGGGATATACTCGCTAGCATGCCCAGACGAATTCAAGCTGTGATTTTAGCTAGAGGGGGTCACACTCGATACTAAACATTTATCTGCTTTTACTTTATTAAAGAAAAACAAACAAAAAAACTTTTTTATTTTTACTTCATGAGCATATGCACTACTAGCGAATATACACTACTAGCGAGGTTTAGCATTATTTCCCATAAATTGTATCTAAATTTTATGAAATACTGATGAAAACGATTATTTTCTTATTAATTTAGCAAATTGTGTGGATAAAACTACCTATAATTATCAAACAAAGAAATATTAACATTTGAAATGGTTCATTGCTTAGGTGCCCGTTTTTTTTGCAAATGAGTGTATAACATTTTCACTCTATCACTACGTAAACAATATTAATATTTTTTTTATTAAACTAACTCATGCAAAACCGTGCAATAAAGGTAAAAGATACATCTCAAAGGAGACTAGGGATATATGTTATTTTTGATTTCCCAACGGTAATTTTCATAAATTATGTAAGTAGTGAATGATTATTCTATCAATATCTTCGATATGAAAATGGAATTTCGAGATTGGTCGTTGAATTCTTAAGGTTTCGCTCTCAAATTACTTTGAACAAATTATATTGCTCATAGATCGTTGAAGCTATTTAACTTTTTGAAAATGGAATTATCATATTATTACATATTTTCAAATTTACATGTTTAGAATAAAATCACTTTTCACAAAAATGTTATCATTGGTTTTTTTTATTATCTTTTTTTAATTTTTTATGTATGACTATAGTTGTTGGCTGTATATGGCTGTGACAACATTACCCGGACTGCTGGTTGAGCGCTGAGGGCGCTCAAACGGAAGTCATCAATGAGATTTAATATATATATATGTATATATAAATGAATTGCTGTTCTTTAGTCTCGCTAAAACTTGAGAACAGCTGGACCAATTTAGCTAATTTTGGTCTTGAATTATTTGTGGAAGTCCAGGGAAGGTTGATACGTTGAAAAAATATGGAAAAATGCGAGTAAAATACTAAAAACAACAGTTTTATTTTCCCATACAAACTGTTCTTACTTGTCAAACATCTGATGTTTACGGAAAGTGTTATATTTCTTTAGTCCGCAATTTTACACTATTTGTGGGCGACTGATAAATCATCATCATCATCTCAGTCCATACACGTCCAACTGTTGGGCTCGCACCTCCTCCACTATAGGAGGGAAATCGATCTACTATATCACGCTGGTTAGACGTGTTAATATAGGGTTTTATTTTGAGTTTTCTTCTCTTGCATAGATATTAAATGCATTTATATCCCTTAGTCGTCTTTTACGACACCCACGGGTGGTGAATTGTATTTTACTCCGTCTCCGCATGGATAATACTAAAACATAATAATTATGAAAACAGGCACTACGAAGTTCGCCGGGTCAGCTAGTTATGTATATATGCGTGCTGTGTGACAGCGAATAATACCAGCCCTTACATTATTCATGGGTGACGTAGACTACTAAGAGCTTAAGTCTGGTTAAAAATTACCTTCCCAAGGAGGATTAACGTCACGCAAGTGGCGTTTGCGTCTGATACCGCTCTAGCCATAGCCGCACGTGACTGGACTGAGGAATAGTTCATTACCTGCAGGAGGCTGATCATATGAGGGCGACGCCATGATGGCATCGGGGAGGGACCAAAGGGTATCCCGCTGGGCTGGCCAGGGAAATCAAGGATTCGGTACCAGTGGTAGGCCCAATAGCGAACGGGAGGGAATACAGCGGTTTATGAGATTGCGCGGCGCTCTCTTCGCCTCGCACGGGTGGTACGTTGTGCGTCCGCACCATAGCCTGAAAAAAAAGCAGATGGCATATAATAAAACTTTGCAATATGTACATTCGAAGAGCAGCAGTTACATAATGTGTCGACCCCACGTAATTGGGATCCGGATGATGATCGAATATATATATATCATTGATGTGAAACATCTATAGGCGAAAGTAAACCTGATTGTTGACGTGGCGTTTTTTTTTTTTTTTCGTGGTGTGTGTAGCTGTTGGTCGCAGATGACCTTGACAGCTTAACGCGGTCAATGGGCGAGCAGAAGGCTCTCAACCCGGTTAATTTGACGTAGCGTTAAGGCCACGCTTTGATATGTACATTTGTGTAACGAAACCATAACCTGTTTTAGAATTTTGTAAAACGCCATCTAGTGAGCTCAAAATAAATGATTAACCTAAATACATACCTATAGTGTTTACTAATGAAAATAAATTTTTATTGAATAAAAATCATTATTTTCTGGAAAAAAATAGTAATATTTTATTAATGCTTTATGCCATATTAGTTCCTGTCGTAATATTTTCTTTTAAGCATATACATTATATATACTTGTAAAAAATAATGTCGATGTTTCACATCTGCTAGGCGTCCTGAGCGACGACTCCCTTTTTTATCATTATATCTAGAGCCAACACATTCAAAGCGTCTCTAAATGATTGTTTATAAATAATTTACTTGCTAAGTAGTTGTCATGATTATTTGTGTATAAAATCAATTTATGTATTAAGAGATTATGTATTTATATTTTCTTGACTTGGTGTAAATAATAAATAGCTGGTATCATAGGATACTTATTCTGAAAGATTTGATACCGGAACCACAAGTTATCGACTCACTAACGTACTTCGTAAATAACGATAAGTTGTGATCCCCCTAATTCCACTTTAGGTAAAGATTGGGGGATTGATAGCTAATGTGATTTAGTTGCTCCCACAAACGAGATGCTTGTTAATAAATACACTATAATAATAGTCCTTATTTATTTATTTGCTAAATATTTTGAAAATATTTTTACTTATCCAGCAAATTTATTTTATACTTTTGAGCACAGTTCTCTGGAAGACTACTATACTAAGTATTGATCTACTATACCTTCATCATCATCATCATCAAAGACTTGGGTCTCCTCCACAATGGGAGGGAATTTGACCTACTGTACCATACTGGTCAGACATGTTGGTATAGGGTTTAATTTCGAGTTCTCCTTCTCTTACACAGATCTTATTGCATATTATATTCCTTAGTCGTCTTGTACGACATCCACGGGCAAGATAGAGAGTGGTCAATTATATTCTTACTCCGTCACCACACGGTAGCTTAAATATTAATCATGAAAAATAAATTCAGGGAATTTATAACGAACTAAAATAAAATAAAATCACACAACTTAAAAAGTCATATATACTGGATCCGCAGTATCTCGCCATCAAACTCGGCTATCGTTACTATTCAATATTTGTATTTTTTATTCTATTTTGTAGCCTAATAGGCTCCATCACCAATAGATACATTATGAAAATGGATCTACTGTCTCACGTTGGTCAGACGGTTCGACACAGGATTTCGATCTTACTTTCTTCAGTGTTACTCAGATTTTAACCCGCACAACTAAATGTTTAAAATTTCAGAGTAACACCTAAATATAATTCTAAATTACATACTCAAATTACCCATTTATACCTTTATATATCCCAAATGACGTAGGTCGTTAAGAGATATCGCAGTCATAAAAATTGATGAGGGAGTTTGTCATAATCTATCAACTAAATGATATAGAATTTTCGGTAAGCATCGTGTGAGCCTGAAAATTGTAACACCTGATCGATGTGAACCTTAATGATATTTAGTTAAGTAATAATATAAGTCAGTAAGAATACAATATTCCGCAATGTCTGAAAACAAAGGTTTATAACCAGTGTGTGTTACCAGCGATGACTTATGGCCGTGGTCTCTAAATGTCGGCCTCATAAAAAAGCTCAAAGTCGCTCAGCGTGCTATGGAGAGGGCTATGCTCGGTATTTCTCTACGTGATAAAATCCGGCGTTAGATTCTCCGTGTGGTGACGGAGTAAGAATACAATTCACCACCCCCTATCTTACCCGTGGGTGATCGTACGAGACGACTAAGGGATATAAAACGCATATAACATCTATGCGAGAGAAGGAAAACTCGAAATAAAACCCTATACCAACACGTCTGACCAGCGTGGTATAGTAGGTCAATTACCCTTCCATTATGGAGGAGGCCCGAGCCCAACAGTGGGACGTATATGGGCTGAGATGATGATGATGATGATAAAATCCGGAACACGGAAATCCGTAGAAGAACGGGTGTAACCGACATAGCTCGCAGAATTAGCACGTTGAAATGGCAATGGGCATGCCACATCGCTCGTCGAACCGACAACCGTTGGGGAAGATAGGTTCTTGAGTGGCGACCACGAATCGGACGGCACAGCGTAGGACGACCCCCCACCAGGTGGACTGACGACATTCTCAAAGTCGCAGGGAACCGTTGGATGCAAGTGGCGCAGGACCGTTCCGAGTGGCATTCTCGTGGGGAGGCCTATGTCCAGCAGTGGACGTCTGTAGGCTGATGGATGGATGGATGGAAAAATACAATTCACCCCCCCCCCCCACTATCTAAGGGATTCTAATACGCATACAATATCTATACAAGAGAAGAAAAACTCGAAACAAAACCCTATGCCAACACGTCTGACAAGCATTGTATAGTAGGTCAATTGCCCTCCCATAGTGGAGGAGGCCCGAGCCCAATAGTGGGACGTTATATGGGCTGAAATGAATATAAGTGAATTAGGTATGCAGATTATATTTTATCAATGTAGTGCAAGAATAGAACGGCCACTACAACTTCATTTATCATGAATGTGTGAGAAATGAATTAAAGGGTATAAGGATTAAATATGCATATAACAGCTATGTAAGAGAAGGAAAATTCGAGAAAATATCCTATGTCAACACCTCTGTCAGCGTGCTGCTAAGGTCATTTTCGTTCCTATTATGGAAGTGGTTCAAGACTAGCAATGGGACGTACTGAACTGATAAAATGAAAAACACATAAGATGGTGGGAAACTCGAAATTTTTAGTTTATTTTTTTCTCTTTTAATGTACTTTTAAGGTACCTTGCTGTATGGTAGCGCGTACAATTACTGCCTACTATTACAGTATTGATGGGTGTCGTAAAAGACGACTATTAGTTTTACATTAACTTGGGCTATCTAGATCTGATTAATAGGTATATTTCCAAGGAGGTATATTTCTCAGGAATGTGGCTGGTCACAAAACTATTAAAAAAAAATGTACATATTGAGTTGACCTGACCCCAAATAAATGCAATAAGATCCAGAAAATAAATACGTAATGATTTTTCATTTAATGTGTATTACATTTTACACAGGTTTACGACCAGTGTGTGTTACCAGTGATGACATACGGCACAGAAACGTGGTCCCTAAATATAGGCCTCATAACAAGGCTCAAAGTCGCTCAGTGTGCTATGGAACGGGATTTCTCTGCGAGATAGAATCCGAAATACGGCAATCCGCAAAAGAACGGGTGTAACTGACATAGCACGAAGAATTAGCATGCTGAAGTGGGAATGGGCAGGGCACATCGCTCGACTAACTGACAATCGCTGGGGAAGAAAGGTTCTCGAGTGGCGACCACGTATTGGACGGCGTAGTGTAGGACGCCCCCCCACTAGGTGGACTGACGACCTGGTGAAAGTTGCTGGGTGTCGTTGGGTGCAGGCGGCACAGGACCGCACTTTGTGGCGTAACATGAGAGAAGCCTACGTCCAGCAGTGGACGGGGATAGGCTGAAATGATGATGATGAGGTTTTATTTGTGAGATTTTATATTTTTAACGAATAAAACCTCAGCAACTCAGAATTAAAGCTTCATACTTTTTCACTTTGGATGGCCTATTGTTAGCGCAAGCGCCGTCAGCTCCATTCGGGGTGAAAGGGCAGAGCGCGGCCTCATAACCCACCAATTGTATTATCTGTCCTTCGCTATTAGGCCCACCACCAGTACCCAGTTCCTTGTCGTGGCCGGCCCGGCAAAATTTTATACTTACCTGTTGAGGCAATGGTACGAGTAGGCCAATATCCCTTATTTAAAGATGGGTTAATAACGCAATGCGTCATCACTTTTTATTTTATAGACACTGTCATAAAAATAACCTTAGCCAGTACATCAAGTCACACTAAGTGCGACCGGCAGCCCGCTTTAAAGCGGGGTGATCATAAAATTACCTTAATTTAGCTTAATAGGAGCCCTTTAGACATTAATAGGCGGTTGATTGTTAGGACAGATGGAGAATATCAATGTCTCATATTGGGACATATTTGAGTTAAGAAGAAAGCAAAGATGAAGAAAATATGCTACATTAATTGTGTTAGACAATAATGTTTTATTGATTTTGTTTATAGAATCAAACATATATTCTCTAAGAGATAAACAGTGATCTAATAAGGTGGAGTTGTAACTCCGAATTTCTGGTAGAGAATATTTCATAAGAAGCCTCGGATAATTTAGATAAACAGCCAAAAATATTTATTGAATGTTACTAATGTGTTATTTTGCCTTTCTTATCTGTGGAAGTTATAAAATACTATTAAAGGATATGCGCATAACATCCATGCAAGAAAACGCAAACTCGAAATAAAAACCCATTTTTTTTTAGGCTGGGTCACGGTCGGCGCGCTTCTCGCACCACTCCATCCGGGCCGACAGAGGGGCGTAAGCACGCACACCTGTCACTCACCCGTGACACGTCGCCTTTGCCGACCACTAGAGCAGGCTGACTCGACGTCAGTGGTCGGTCCGACGGAATACTCCTTGAGGAGTACCCTCTCCTCGGCTGATGTAATCAGGGAGGACGTCGGTTTTTCTTCACGCGGTTAGTCTCTCGGCGGGTGACGGACTAATTCCCCGGTCCTGCGGCCTTGGCTAGGGCGGAAATAAAAAAAAAAATAAAACCCATACCAATTCGTCTGAAAGCGTGGTATAGTAGGTCGATGTCCCATCTACTGTGGAAGAGGCTCATGCCCAATAGTAGAATATATTTAAGCAAAGACAAATGTGTTATTTATGTACTTATACATATTTATGTTTAGTTAATAAAGAGCGGCGAACCGCAACCCACTCATATCTTCAATTTGTACGTAGGTAGCTTATAGCTTCGTTAACTATGTACTTTACTTTTACGATCTAGTTTACGTATCCATTTTACTAGAACCGTCTCTGTTAGAGAATTTCAAACACATTATATCCTTTGGATGGATGCCAGAAACTGCCAGTCAGTGTGGCGCCTGAGGGCACGCTTCGAGCAACATAATGGAGTATATGTAGTTCTGTGACAATCAGAAATAACGCTTACAATGTAAATGTTAGTTTGGTTAGTCGTAAGTTTGAAATAGTTCTGAACATTGTTTACATGAGAAACTTGAATCAGTATATTGCTAGGTTTTTGTAGTGAAGCATTTGTTTTTTAACAGAAACTCATTTAGACGCGATTTAGAATTAACATAACTTTTTTCGGACGACAGTAACAGTTTTTGGACGGAAGTTTATTGCTTATCTTTATCATTAAAAAAAAAAGATGACAACCCTTCACTAAGGACATAATCCTTGTATTGCGGGGTACTTTACAAACATGTAATTAACGGACACAAATTACATCCAGACTCGGAACTACAATCTGTGGATCACACAAAGTGATGTCCTGCGTGGATTTCGAAACCATCACAATAGCGTGATAGATCAATATTATCTTTATCACTGCGCTATCTGTGCACCTAAACTCATTTAGATGCGACTAAAAAGTAACCGCGATCTTTTTTAGACGGAAGTAACAGTTTTCGGATGGAAGTTTATTGCTTTAGGTAGTAAAAGAGCAAACAACACACCTGGTGTTAATTAATACTGCCGCTCATGGATCTTTACTAGGATGATATCCACCGTGAAGAAAGTAAATAGAATGTGAATGTATGCAATGAGATACAGTTATAAAAAAAGCATTACCAACACCCACAATACGCAAACAGCCTTAGACAGATGGGCTTCCGGCTCTCTCGCTCACCTAACCAAGTGCAATTACAAATTACTACTACTCATGTGTATTACCAGTGATGACTTACGGCACAAAAACGTGGTCCCAAAATGTAGGCCTCATAACAAGGCTCAAAGTCGCTCAGTGTGCTATGGAACGGGATTTCTCTGCGAGATAGAATCCGAAATACGGCAATCCGCAGAAGAACGGGTGTAACCGACATAGCACGAAGAATTAGCACGCTGAAGTGGCAATGGGCAGACCACATCGCTCGACGAACCGACAACCACTGGCGAGTGGAGAACACGTGTTGGACGACGCAGTGTAGGATGCTCCCCCCACTAGGTGGACCGAAGACTTGGTGAAAGTTGCTGGGCGTCGTTGGATGCAGATGGCACAGGACCGCACTTTGTGGTGTAACATGAGGGAGGCCTAAGTCCAGCAGTGGACAGCGATAGGCTGAAATGATGATGATAATGATGACTACTCAGATGTCGATTTTCTGCGAGAATGTATTACTACCCTGTACGAACTGGCCCGCGGCTGTAGACAACTGTTGACAGTGTGGCAGACCAGATAATTTAGTCATGAAATTCTTTTTATAACATTTCATCACATCATCTCAACCTACATATGTCTCATTGTAGGGCTTGCGCTTCCTCTTTTACGAGAGAGAATTTGACCTACTATACCACGCTGGTCAAACTTGTTGGTATAGGGTCTTATTTCGAGTTTACTTTTCTTGTATTGTCGTTATCTGCATATTCCTTTAGTCGTCTTTTACGACACTTATGGGCAAAATAAGGGGTGGTGAATTGTATTCTTACTCCGTCACCACACGTAAAATCATTAATAAATTTGCAACAAATTATACATATTTCATTTCATAATATTAAACACTTTCTGTGTGGTGACAGAGTAAGAATACAATTCACCACTCCCTATTTTGCCTGTGGATGTCGTAAAAGACGACTACGGGACATATTAGGCATATAACATCTGTGCAAGAGAAGGAAAACTTGAAATGATACCCTATACCAACATGTCTGACCAGCATGATATAGTAGGTGAAATTCCCTCCCATTGTGGAGGAGGCCCGAGCTCAACAGTGGGATGTATGTGGACTACGATGATATTGAAAACAAAAAGATAGGCAAATATTAAAAGTTCTTGACAGCACAAAAGTGGCAAAATCACAAAGAAAAATGATTGTATTACAAACTTTTTCTATTCAGTTCCGTGTACCTTTTTTGTGTGAAATGGCAAGTTTATAAATCTAATGGCAACAATTTATTTGTTTACGTTCCCAGTGATTTATGGCAGTTTCGAAATTCACGCCAGCATTTTACACATTTTTTTTGATACCTTTTTGTATCGCTTGAGGGTGGGAATAATGTTTTATGTAGGTGTTTGTTGTGCCGATTTTTCCCCAGTGATTTAAGATTAACTCAGTTTGTATTGTTAGCTGTATATACAAAAGTTAATATATTTTTCGCGTATTATGTCGACAAAACTTATATTTAATAATTTTATTAAAATTTTATTATAATTTTTTTCCGTGTGGTGACGGCAAGATCATAATTTCGAAATTAAACCCTACAATAGCACTTCTGACCAGCGTGCTAATGTAGATCAAATTTCTTCCTATTATAGTGGAAGCTTTTCCGTGTAGTGACGGAGTAAGAATACAATTCACCGCCGCCTCTCTTGCCCTTGGGTGTCGAAAATATAACTAAGGGATTAAAATATGGGTAAAATCAACGCGTCTGACTATCGTGGTATAGTGGAACAATTGTCCTCCTATTGTTGAGCAAGCTCAAGCTCAGCAGTGGGATGTATATAAGCTGCAATCATGATAAAGGAGGCTGGAGACTAACAGAGGGACATATACGAGTTGAGATGATGACTATAATTTAATAGAGTAGTAGTAGATTAATACGCGCCTAATGCCGCTCTAGCAGATGCTGCGGGTGACCGGATCGAGAATTTAGTTCGTTACCCGCAGAGAGGCTGACCTCGCGACGGTGACCGGCGTCCCGAGAAGGGGATGTCGATAGGAGAGGGTACTCCCTCGGGATATTCCATCGGGCCGACCAGTGAATTCAAGGAACTCTGCACTCGTAGTCGGTCCAACGATGAAGGCGACGTGCTACCGGGTGGGTTACGGGGCCGCGCGCCGCCCCTTTGTTGCCCGGACGGAACCGGGAGGTGGTTGCGCTGGCCGTAGCCCACCCCACAAAAAAGAAAAAAAAAGTAGATTAATATCATTACCAAGGTATTTCTTATGTCATTTTATATGAATAAATATATTTCTTTTCTCCGCTCATAATATTGTCGTAAATGACAGCTCAGAGTTAAGTTTCAATCTGGGCCAACCCCATTTAATTGCGTCAGGTCAACAAATACATTCCTAAGGAGGGTTGGCGTCAGACAGACGGCCGGTCATAAAACTATTGCTAATAACTTTTACAATAGTAAGTAAAGAAGACTAAGTACATATTCAGTCGAGCCCCATGGTATATATTTGAGCTAAGCCCCCTGTTTTACTTAAGGTTTTATACACATATTTGCGAAGTACTTAGGTATTTCTTTATTTTTATCTGCAAGATAATGTTGTACTTTATAAGCTCGGAATAAAAATGTAGACGTTATGTCTGAATATAGAACAAAAATATAAGATGCCTACATTTATATGCAAGGTTCGTGCGAAGGCTTAAAGGAGAGTGGATAATATTTTATTTATTGTATCAGCCAGTTGTGAAAAAATTCAGTGTTATTATTTTTACTAAATTATCTTAAATCACGCAAGAATATTTCTGAAATACACATACACTGGATACACTTTTAATAGTGATACGACCACACTGATGGCATTTGTCTGTAAACAGCCGCGAGCCGATCCGTCCGGGGTAGTACCACACTCTCAGAAAATCGACGTCCGAGTAGGTAGTAGCAATTTGTTACTGCGTTTTGTTACGCGAGTGAGAGAGCCAGAAGTCCAAATTTCTGAGGGTGTTTGCGTGTTGTGGGTTTTAGTATAACTCAACCTGATTCTCTCATTCTCAACATCTCTGATGCACTCATTTACACTCCCTTCACTTTCTTCGCGGTAGGCAGCGGCCTTGCAAAGGTTCATGAGCGGTAGCAACACTTACCATCAGGTATACTGTTAGCTCGTTTGCTACCGTTTTGCAATGATAATTAAAAAAAATAACAGGATTTTTATAATTTTCTTCTTCACAGTCGATTTATCTCGGATCTCCACCACAATGGGAGGGAAATTCCCTACATATAGCATTCTGGTTAGACGGATTAACGTAGGGCTTAATGCTCATATAGCTTTCGAAATTATCGATCGGATTTGTGTAATATTCTGTCGACAGCTACGGAAGGGGCTAACAAATTGAATTAACTCATAGTCACAAAATTAAATACAATGTTGTATATACACCTTAAAATACATAGATTTTGAATGAACACCCTATGATAATCCACTTTGCAGTAGAGTCTTAACTAACCCAGCAATGGAACGTATAGAAGTTATAAAGAAAAAAGGTAAAGATGGAGAAAATCATTGCTCCTTTATACAAGACTCCTTGGAAGAAAATAAAAGTCCTTGGACAATAATAGTATTTGATGACGATACGACTTCTAATTTTAAATGAATAAAAGATGACGACTAGAAGCCAATCACGGACCATCACGAACGCGAAACGCCGACACCATTTTTGAGATATCAATTGAAGTTTGTTTTTAGTTCTCACTCCAACCTTGATCATTATCTTATACCTTTAAACAAGCAATTCAGAGTCGCCGAAACGGCTCCAACGATTTTCATGAAATTTAGCATACTAGACGTGCCGAGGCCAAAAATCGATCTAGCTAGGTTTTATTTATAGAAAATGTTGTTTTGTCGGTGTTGTTTTTTTAGCTAATCAATACAATGACATAAAATGTCAATAGAATAGGCATTTAAATTTAACCGTCGCTGTCAGGAGTGACAATAGCTCAGTTGGGAAATTGTTCAGTCGCATTCAAACAGCGTGAGATCGAATCTCGGTGTTATTATTATTTCGTTTTTGTAATTCTTGATATTTTTTTCATTGTTTCATCATTTTTATTAATATACAATATATCTAAATAAGTTCGTCAAAAATACAATTTACGAAAAAAAAATTATACCGAGCAAAGCCCGGTCATCTAGATATTATTTATCTTTAACGAAGGTAGGTCATGTTTCATTTAAATTCAAAGCAAACAAAATTATATTCAATAAAATTTTATTCTATTTTTAGCACAGAAAGAATTTAAACCTGATATAAACAAAAACTTCTAAAGTTACTTAGAGAGATAATTTCTTGCTGTTTCGCAAGCCCGTCGTCGTTAGTGAACGTTATTAAAAGTTTACGCTTTGTCATCGCCGAGACAATGGCAGTTGGGAAATTTCCGATAACAAGCTCTCAGAAATATTGATCCGTTTTCTATGATTTATGCATTCAAATTATGTTAATTTGAATATGATTTTAGGTCATTTCTTCAGCAACATTCTACTATTAGAGGCAATAGTAATTTAATTTTATGACTGCGTAGATGATGCAGTAGTTTTATTATCAAACTCACTATTTAGGTTCAATTCTTATGCTGGACAATTTTTGTGCGATCTATCACATGACACTATGTGTCATGTGATAGATCGCACAAAAATTGTCCCTTTGTCGCCCCGCACGGCGTGGTGCGGAGGCGCGCCGACCGCAGCCCACCCACAAAAAAAAAAAAAGCAGTTACATAAATATAAAAAGTAAAATGAAAACTTATAAAATAAGATACACTTAAATTGTCCAGTTTGAGTGTATCTTATTTTATAAGTTTTCATGTTACTTTTTATATTTATGTACTGTATACTGTACTGTTTTATGTTTTAAAGTAACTCATAACTCATTTATTCATAAAGGATTCTTACATGTCATTACATATACATTAATAAATTACATTACAATTTAACAATATGTAAATGTCAGCAATATGAAAAGAAAAATAAATAAATAAATAAACAATGTCAAAAAGTAATAATAATAACAAAAACATGTTTGGTATTTTCTACATTTTTAAAAATTCGTCATAAGTATAAAACGCTTGCTTGACGAGCCACCGCTTTAGGCGAACCTTGAAGCTATGGAGGCTAGGAGCGGAAGTTACTAGTGTAGGTAATTTATTGAACACCGCTGGGCCCATAACACGAGTCGTCCTCTCTGACTTGGCAAGTGTTCTCGCTACGGCTGACAGGTTATCACGGTGTCTTGTGTAATATGAGTGTTTTTTTTTTTTTTTTTTTTTTTTTTTATTGCAAACGGTGGCAAACGAGCAAACAGTACACCTGATGGTAAGTGTTGCTGCCGCTCATGGACCTTTACAAGGCCGTTGCCTACCGCGAAGAAAGCGAAGGGAGTGTGAATGCGTGCATTGATGCTCGGTGATACCAAGGGCACCACCAAAACCCTCCACACGCAATCACCCTCAGAAAGTTGGGCTTCCGGCTCTCTCGCTCACCGAACGAAGCGCAGTAACAAATTGCTACTACTCAGACGTCGATTTTCTGCGAGAGCATGGTACTGCCCCGGACGGACCGGCCCGCGGCTGTAGACGGATAACTGTCGACAGTGTGGTCCTACCACTCCTGAAGTGTTTAGAGCTTAGTTTGATAAATTTTAATAAATTGCTTCTGGCATAGATAGCTACCTGGTATATTACCACACTAGGAACGGTGAGAATGTTAAGCTTAGTACGGTATGGTTTCACTGTCGCGTGATTTGATATGCCGACCATTACTCGTACGGCACGTTTCTGCATTTGGAATATGTATCCTGCGGTATAAGGATTTATTTCTTAGTGCTAGTTGCTGTCTTTAAAATATTTTTTTTTATAATTACCTACGCGTAACGACCCAAATGCACCATTCAGAGCGATAGCAGAGCATTATGGGCCTCGTAATCTATTGTCTGTACTACAAGTGCTTTGTATATTAAAGCTGGATATTCATCCCAGAAGGTAAATAAATGGACATAAAGGGGTCTCGAGTTCAGAGTCGTGGTTGCAACAAAAAAAATCTACAAGTTTTTATTGCTAATTAAAATGATATTGCTTGTTATAATATCTATAACGACAAGACACTCACGTACTGAGATCGATTACGTCGATTGCGTTGAAGTGCAAGTGCACGCCGGAACCTCGCAGACGCCGCTGCGCCCCCGCCCTGGGGATGAGCATCGGATATGCTCGAAACCAGGGTCGACGTAATCGATCTCAGTACGTGAGTGTTTTGCCGTTATAGACTATGAGAGATTATAATAATGTTGACGAAACGTAGAAATTTGAGCACTCTTATTAAACAAGCTTGGTGGACTATCGCTGTAAGTATCGTCCCTAAATAAAACCCAGGTGACAGCGGAATAATAAGGAAATGGTTACTACATTACTTTCTGTATAGTGACGAAGTCAGATTACAATTTATTACCCTCTTTCTTACCTTTAGGTGTCGCAGAAGACCGCTTATATGTATATAACGACGGTCCAAGCGTCTCTCGCTCCAGAAGGAAAATTCAACATATACACCTATTCCAATCTGTCCACTGTGATATAAAAGGTCTTTTCAGTTCTAGACAAGACTCGAGCCCAACAATAAACCATCTATAGGTTAAAAAGAAGAGAAATAAGAGCGAAATAATTAGTGACAATGATGAATTTATTGAGTTGGTACTCGGCAGCAAATCGATGGCAATAATCTGACATTTGACAAAAAGAAAATTTATTCTAGAAAAAGATATTTTTCTAGAATAAATAACCGTTTTTTATACTAATGCTGGATTCCGTATGGCGACGGAGTAAGAATACAATTCACCATCCTCTCTCTTGCCCATAGTTATAACTAATTAAATATGCATATTGCCTGTAATTCGATGGATCAAATCGGTCTCTCTTTTTAGGGATCGGGTGAACATGGGCTACCTTCCATGAATACGGACCTCTATTAGTATCGTAGGACAGACGAACTACCTGCTGCTGTGTTGCCTGAGCGCTATGACATGTCCTTCTTCAAACGAGGTTTAAGAAGAGCATTTTCTTCACGGTAGGCAACGGCCTACCTGTGCCCTTGGTATTGCAAAGCTCCTTGTGCGGCATTACCACTTACCATCAGGTGTGCTGCATGCTCGTTTGCCGAAATCGGCAATAAAAAAAATATAACATCTATGTAAGAAAAGGATGACTTGACATGAAACCCTATGGTATAGCTATAGTAGGTCAATTTTCCATCTATTGTAGAGGAGGCTTAAGCCCAACAGTGTAAGACGTATTTGCTCGACTTGGCGGGGGCACTGCCGTGCCCCCAGATATTAGCTGAAAGATGATGATGATGATTATATTGATGACTAGCGACCCGCCCTCGCTTCGCTTCGGTTATAGGTTATAGTCGTTTTACCCGCGTAGTTCCCGTTCCCGTGGGAATACCGGGATAAAATATAGCCTAGTTACGTTTATAGCTTTCCATTGGTGAAAGAATTTTTGAAATCGGTCCAGTCGTTTTGAAGATTACCCGGAACCAACAGACAGACAGACAAAAATTTTTTAATTGCTATTTTAGGCATAGGTGTCGTGCAAATAACCGTGTGAGCATGAAAAAAGCCTATTATTTTGACATTACAAATAGACACTCCAATTTTATTTATTGGTATAGATAATGATAAAATTTAGGATAGGCATAATTGTAAAAAAAAATTGTGTTAAGGAAGTTTAGATTTCAGTTTGTTATTAAAAAAGATAATAACTTCACAGTATTCCAACAGCTTCTGAGTGAAAATACGTTTATACATACATAACTACAGTAGCTCAGATTTTTGAATTATACCTCCATAAAAATCACATTACAAAATTACTTATGTACGTCAATTGTAAACATAGATTATATAGCAAATTTGCGGTCAAAGTTACATAAATATAATTTAAATGACTTGAGAGACACATAAATGAGTTATACGAGATTTACGGGAACAACAAGGGGTAATGTTATTCTATATCTTTAGTCTCTTTCCACTCTCATAAATAATAAGAGAATAAATCTACTGTCGTCTACTGGGCACAGTTCCAAATAACAAACGGGTAGTTTAGTACCTACTAAAAAATTCCTGGTGAAAACGAATGCTTGTTTTGTCCTACGCAAAAATTTGACCGGAGCTTTTGAAGTCTTCACAAAAGAAAATTGTAATAAAATTATTTTGAAACTTAAAAAGATGTTTGATTTTATGATAGTTTATTATTATTATTTAAATCGATGGGCCGATTACAGCGAAAATGAAACACTGTAATTGTTTAATTAGAATTTTTCGTGCTACTTTTACTCTTGCACTATTCGTTAGATATTTTAACTGAGAAAACGCAATTTTTAAGCGGTAGTTTATGAATTATCTATACTAACATAAAGCTGAAGAGTTTGTTTGTTTGCTTGAACGCGATAATCTCAGAAACTACTAGTCCGATTTGAGAATTTGTTTCCGTGTTAGATAGCCCATTTACCGAGAAAGGCTATCATCATGTTATGACCAATAGGAGAGTACCAAAGATGAATGTTTTAAAATTGGCTTTTTTTTCTTTTTGAGAGCTTTCGTTGCGTGGGCTATGTAAACAGTTAAAGTTTCGCAAAAACCATGTGTAATAAATCGTATTATTTAAATGTATTTTCACCTTCTACGTAAATAAAGTCACGGAATAAACATAGCGTTAGCTTAAAGTAACTATTCCACGCGGACAAAGTCGCGGGCAGAAGCCAGTTAGGAAATATAACGAAACCAATTCTAGCAATGCGTGTCAATCAAAGCCAAATGAATGCGAAATTACAGAAAATAAATTTGTGAAATAAAACCATATGCTTGAAGTGCAATAACATCACAATTTTTGTAAAAGATTTTATTTTAGAAAATGTTGCATAGATTTCGTACTAAAGGAAGAGATTGAACAATTTTGAATACTGCTTTTAAAGTTGGCTTCCTTGCCAACTTTCTTGAGTGAATTGAAAAGTCGAGCTTGTAGCTTTTTAATTTCGCTGACTTATTTATTACTATCTTTTTTTCCATATTTCTAAAGCAATAGTTTTATTTATAATGATACTTTTATCCAATAAATATACAGTGTATTTTTCGTCCGTCGCGAGTTTCTACTTACGGTACGAAACCTGGATCGTATTGTGCGAAGTTTCCATTCTCTTATTGTTTAAGGGAAAGTGAGGGGTGGTTAATCCATCACTATCCAGGGTTATTTATACTCAGCGTCGGGAACTGGGACGCGGTCGCAGCCTTCTGCGTGGCAGTGATCTCGCGGAAGGAGGCGGCGGGTCGCCTGTGCGAGGAGCGCAGCCTCGATGAGGCGATCCGCTGCCGGCGACTGCGGCGGCGTAGGCGCGAGTACTTGCGCCTCATGCCGCCCTAGCTGAGGCCGCGGGTGACGTGACCAGGGAATTAGTCCATCACCCACCGAGAGGCCGACCGTGTGAGGAAAGACCGACGTCCTTCCCCGAGGGGGGGACGTCGGTCGATGGGAGGGTACCCCAAATAGGGGGGTATGCCGTCCGGCCGACCACTGATGACAAGTAACCCTGTTCCGGTGGTTGGCCCAACGACGAAGACAACGTGCACGTGGGTGGGTTGCGGGTGTGCGTGCTTACGCCCCTCTGTCGCCCCGGACGGAGTGGTGCGAGGAGCGCACCGACCGCAACACAACCCCCCCCAAAAAAAAGTGGCTGTTTATGCCAGTAGATAATGTATCTAGTATTGTTTAGTACGGTGATAGGTAAACTTGGTGCTCTTATGACGAAAATGTCATGTGGTGCTTTTAAATTTTATACACTAATGGAGCCCAATAGTCGGACATATATGAGCTGTGATGACGATCATACAACTAAGCATGTTCGATTTTTTATTGATCTCTCAAAATTTTCATAATACTTAGTCTTCGTGCCGATCACGGAGGACAAGGAACTCGATACCGGTGGTCAGCCCAACGACGAAGAAGAGGAGCTACGGTGGGTTATGAGGCCGCGCGCCGCTCCATCGTCGCCCTGGACAGAGCCGGCTCTGTCCACCCCAAAAAAAAGTACTTACTATTAAAACTCAGCAAAAATAACAATTAAACTTAATTTTCAATAGTATTCCTATAGAAAAACACAATTTGGGCATTCATTTTCAATTCCAATGACAGACCCAAAGATCCAAGATACTTTAAATGAGCCAAAGGTCCATAACGTTATGAAAACGTAAGTAAATAACTCAAACGTGATATCTTTCTATTTTTAACAACGAACCATTTCGATTGAATCACGTCTTGGGTTTGTTAATACTTTTTTATTGAGTCTTCACATCTCCATCAACAAAGTAAATAAAACACCATTTCGTAATTTCACATAATATAAATATAAGTTTATTATATGTTTAACAGCGTATTATAATATTGGAATATCTGTAACGGCAATCCACTCATATGCTCAGATCGACTACGTTGACCTGAGTTTCGAGTATATCCGATGCTCATCATCAAGGCGAGTGCACAGTGGCGTCCGCGAGGTCCCGGTGGCCTAATCGATCTCAGTTGGCCGCAGATGGTCTTGACAGCTTGACGCGGACCATGGGTGAGCGCTCTCAACCCAGTGAAAGTATAATAAACGACATCGCGGGTATTTACGTATTAAGGCCTCACGGGCCGTGTAGGCTCTACATTGAGCGAGTGTGATATTGTCGTCCTCTTTGTCGAGGACGTGACGAGGACTTCGGATGGAAGTAGAACATGAGTGTATTGCCACTATAGATATACTAATATGGAACAATCTTACGATAATTTCAATACCAAAAAAGATGCGTTAAACTTAGAGGAAAATATCAAATTTTCAATCTTAAAGCATCTGTTAGATGAAAATCCTATAGAATTTTATTCCATATTATTAACCCCCGACGCAAAAATAAGGGTGTTATAAGTTTGACGTCGATGTCTGACTGTCTGTGTATGTGTGTGTCTGTCTGTGGTATCATAGCTCTCAAACGGAAGGACCGATTTCAATACAGTTTTTTTTTCATTTGAAAGCCAGTTTACTTGCGGTGGTTCTTAGCAGTGTTTGTTTAATATCAGTCCAGCAGTGTAAGAGTTTCAGCTCTTTTCCAAAATGATGTAATGGCGTATGATTAAGTGCTTCACGAGTGCCAGTACAATAGTTAAATGATAATTAACTGAAAATTCCTGTTGAAGAAAACGTAATATTTTTATTTATTACTAGCTGATGCCCGCGACTTCGTCCGCGTGGTTTTTAATCTATTCAATATATTTAAAAAATCATTATGTTTAGTTTTTATTTTCACAATGGTTATTTTTAATTACGATGCTGCACACCTATTATAAAACTTCTTTATAGACGACATCAATTGTTTTTTCTGCTGGGGTTAAAATAAATAAATTATCAGCATTACTGACTCGCGAGCAGACCACGTAGAGCTGGCCGTGGAAAAAACAGTTAGACTTTAGATCGACACCAGTAGTCCTTAACGTCTGACCTTGGAACTTGTTTATGGTCATCGCAAAGCTAGCAGCTACGGGAAATTGTGTGCATTTAAATTGGAAGGGGAAATTGTTCGATATCAGTGGTATTCGTGGTATGAACACAGTTTCACCGGAACCACAAATCCCATGAAAATCTCAGCCTCGATGATGTTCCTTACTGTGAACTACTCCATCCCCAGCAACTTGTCCCAATATTTTTTTCATTTATTGCAGCAGCTAGATTATTTTTTGGAGTGAGGATGAGTATAGCACGTTCACATAACCGAGAATTTTCTTGATGTGGTATACACGAACCATCTCCGTATACTGAACTAATTAGTTCATCTTCTGACGAAACGACTCGATCAAGTGTTTCTGGCAGAGTCACTTGACCGTTTTCTTTAAGGAGGAAGCCGTTGCCGATTTCCATTAGAATATCAGATAATTCTTAGCATCTCGCATATTAATTGTGAGGGTTAACTTTTGCACTTGGACCATAGATAAGAACGCTTCAGTGCAGCAATGATCTCATTGGCTTTAGTCCCTCTAGTTTTAACAGGCAGAGTTTGCCGAAAATCCCCAGAGAAAAGCAATGTAATATTCCTCATTGGCTTTTCATTACGGCGAACGTCGCGGAGAGTTCGATCCACGGCCTCTACGGCTTTTTTATTTACCACTGCGCATTCTTCCCAAACGATTAGACAGCAATCCTAAAACACTTTAGCTTTGTCACAGTTGCGAGTTAATGAACACGTCGGTGTTTCATTGCTCTCTAAATTGATTGGAATTTTAAACATAGGATGAGCCGTCTTACCGCCAGGAAGCAATGTGTGCATCCACATTCCAGACGAAGTCACTGCCAAAGCTATTTTATTCCGTCTCCGGATTTCGCATCGCATCTCTCTGTCGGTGAAAGTCTCCGAGGCGTGAGATAACATATGACGTTCACGATTAGCGCTCAGTCGTGAGCTTCTATCAGTAAAAGTCTCTGAGGCGCGAGAAAGCGTATTCCGATCACAATTAGCGCTTAATCGCATCTCTCTGTTAGTGAAAGTCTCCGAGGAGTGAGATAAAATATGACGTTCACGATCAGCCCTCAGTCGTGAGCTTCTATCAGTAAAAGTCTTTGAGGCGTGAGAAAGCGTATTCCGTTCACGGTTAGCGCTAAGTTTGTTGTATGGAAGCCGCCCCTTAAATATTTATTTTATTTTTAGTATTTGTTATTATAGCGGCAATAGAAATACATCATCTGTGAAAATTTCAATTGTCTAGCTATCACCGTTCTAGAGACACACAACCTGGTGACAGACAAACGGACGGACGGACGGACAGCGAAGTCTCAGTAATAGGGTCCCATTTTTACCCTTTGGGTACGGAACCCTAAAAACAGCAGTAATTTCAAGAAATGCTTTCTAGATTTATTTCATATCCACCAATTTATTTCGTAAAATAGAATTCGACTATAACAGTATTTTCAAATTCACAATATTTTTATAACCCAATAATAAGAATAGCAATTAGGGATTCAAAATGTTAGATGTTTGAAAACATCGATGTGTTTTGTATCGTTGTTGAAGAACGATGTTTTATCATACATAGAACGTCCGTGTGGTGACGGAATAAGAATACAATTCACCGCTGCTTATCTTGACCGTGGATATCCTAAAAAAAAAGCTAATCAAAATTTGTCCGAAGGATTTTAATTCTTCGTCGTAACATCGATGTCATCCCGCTGTTGTTAAAATATCCGACAAATTTCCTAAAAAAAATGATGTTCGATATTTTTCTAACATCGATATATCGTTGATGAACATCGATGTATCGTTCATAAATATCGATATCCTAACATCGATATTTTTTATGAGCGATGTTGCATCCCTAATAACCAAAGCGCGAGATAAATAAAATTACAGCGCCATCTGTTGTTCATTTAAAAAACCAAATAAATCATTCATTTTATTACTTTGTAGCTAAACTAAATATTAACTAATGCAAATATTATTTTTTTACATCACAGGTGTCTTTAATAGTTATTTTAACTACATGACTAACGTGATTATAGTATGTAAATTTCCCTTCCACTGTAGATTGAGAAGAGAGATTGATAATTAAAAATTAAGACTCAGGCCCAGAGGTGGGACGGGACGTATATGAGCTAAACTGCTGAACCTAATATGTATTAAGTAATAAAAATATTTTTCTAACATCACCAATAAATAAAATAGTTATTTTGAATTAACTCTTCAAATGACATAAACGGAGAGCGGTGGCGCGGCGATTTTAAAAATTTAAATGACGATAACTTTTTTCCTGACGTCAGATTTTAATAAAACAAAGACTAAATGTTGCCCTGAATTGGGCTTAATCTACTTGTGAAAACTGCGAAACAATCCGTTCAGTAGTTTTCGAGATTAGCGCATACATACATACAGACATACATACACACAGACATACAGACAGACAAAAAATTCAAAAAAATATTTTTTGTGTTCCATTCGTCTTTTTTAACGGCCTACATTAATTTTTTAATAAATTTATCAAAAGTACAGACACGCGATTTCTACTCATTTATTATATGTATAGATTTTAGTTTGTCTCGGGGGTTATTCAATATTTTCAATTTTACTTACAGTTCATTTTATAAGACAACTAGCTGACTCAACAGACGTTGTTCTATTCAAATAAAATAAAAGGAATTCTCCTGGAAATCAATAGCAGCGTCACTTACCGAGTCCAATTAATAATCTAAGCCATTCTCAAATCCACTGGAGCACATGCAAAAACATTCATCAAAATTGGTCCAGCCGTTTAGGAGGAGTTCAATTACAAACACATGAACAGAAGATTTGTATATATAAAGATATCACCGCTTAACTATTAGATGATTTTTTGCTTTAATAAAACGCACCGTACTTATTATTTAATACAACTTTGTGTCACGAGGGATTTCACAAATATGCTATAAACTGGCCCAAATTACAGGCTACGACAATAATTTGTGGACTAAACAGTTGTTCCCTGCATGGCCATCGAACTCGCAATACTTTTCACGAGTGAGCGCTATTTATATTGCTTAGTCATTTGTATAATCGACGATTGAAGCGTAAAAATATAAAAACGGCTTTAAAATATTGAATTCATTGCGCACTCACCGTCAGACCATTAATAATTTTTTTGCTGATAGAACGGAAGCTCGCTTTATTTTTCTCTTATTCAATATTTCGTTTCGATCGACCCGGTTGCGAGTATTATTTTTTATTTTTGGATTTGATTGCTGGTTTTATTTTATTTTTTTATTTTGTGTTAGAGTTTATAAATTTTGTATTGCGATTTGATCAGTTGAGAGTATTAAATGGAGTATACATTCAAGAAAATACATAGGTTTCAGTTTATAAGACTGTAGTTTTTAAGTCGAACTCAGGCTAGCATGGTATAAGCAGGTTAATTGTCTTATTATGGAGGACGCTTAAGATCAGCAGTGGAACATATTTGAGCTGAGCTGATAATAGTACTATACATTTTATGCTTCTGTTTACTTTTTTATATTACGGATGTCTTGAAGGACAACTTTATCTTTCCTAACACCTGCTAAATAAAATTGCTTTTAAAATTACATTATTTCTGCCAACAAATTTACTACGTTTTAAATAATGCACATAAATAAAGTGAAGTGTTTTAGTAACTTAAATAATATAGCATTTTGCCTCCTGTGAGTGACACCTGCTAAATAGAAATGAAAATTGTAGAAGGAATTTTCTTGCAAAACCTGTTGTTTATTAAAATGTAGAAAAGCTAGCAATCCAATTACAAAGTCCCTCGGAGATTCCATATGATGATAGTTTCGACAGGTGTGCCTTCTGTCAGACCCTACCGAATGCATGGGCGATATCTAGGCTGAATGCTAACATCTCACCCTTGCCCTCCAAGACCTCTGTCCAACAGTGTTTGTGGTACACAAGAAGCCAAAGTCACCAATTAATCACGGTGAAAGCTGTGTTGGAGATCACTGATCAGCTGATATTCCTCAAGGTACTGTAGATATTGACGGTTTGATTTTTTCCATTACCTTGAAGAGCAAGGATGTTATCGTAATCGACCTATAATTCGAAGGATCCGACCGTTCTCATCTTTTAGAGATTGGATGGGCATGGGCTATCTTCTACGCAGATGACCCTATTAGTGTCATAGGAAAGCCGGTATAAGCACATGAAGATGGGGTCAAATCAGGGGTGTCTTTAAAACCATTGCAGGAATGTCATCCAGCACGCTCGACTTATAGACATCTAAAAGCTGTAGCTTGGGTTTCAGAGAGAGAGCTTTCACACCCCGGGATGGTAGGTTGTGTTGCAGCTTCGACATCCAAACTCGACTTATAGGCAAAAAATTTACTCAGAAGATTGGCTTTGGCTTCTTTGTACTGTGGGACAGTCTGTCATAATGTTTCTGTAGTGTATGTTCATGTACGTATATTTCACCCATTAATACGCACGGACCTACAACTACGCGATATACGTTGGAGAACTAAATCTACGTGAGCCAGAGATAGATTGGTATATAATTTAGCGTGGTATATAATACATTTGGTATATAATGTTACTTAGTAGTCTGGTATGACTGTATCCAGAAATAGTAGAGAATTGTATACATACTATGTCGCCACATAGAGAAGAAATCTATAATCCCTTGTGAATTAAGTTTTGCATTTTATTGAAAAATAATATTAACCCTTTTTTTTTATGGGTGGGCTGCGGTCGGCGCGCCTCCGCACCACGCCGTCCGGGGCGACAGAGGGGCTTAAGCACGCAACTCCCGCAATTCACCCGAAAACCACGTCGCCTTCGTCGTTGGGCTGAACACCGGAGCAGGGTTTCTTGACATCAGTGGTTGGCCTGACGGAATACCCCCTATTGGGGTACCCTCCCATCGACCAACGTCCCCCCCTCGGGGAGCACGTCGGTCTTTCCTCACGCGGTCGGCCTCTCGGCGGGTGACGGACTAATCCTCGATCACGTTACCCGCGGCCTCGGCTAGGGCGGCATGAGGCGCAGGTAGTTGCGCCTGCGCCGCCCCAGTCGCCGGCGGCGGATCTCCTCATCGAGACTGTGCTCCTTGCGCAGGTAATCCGCCGAATATTACCCCTAGCTTTAAAATAAAACTATAATTACGCATTTTATCACGTTTGTTTTTGATTTTTAATATTCTGAGGTTTCAAACACCAAGGTATTCACGATCTTGATGGAACCATGAAGTATTACTACCCAATAACCAACTCTAACAAATGCGATAAAAGCCGTTAAATTAGTTTTATTTTTATTTTTAAATGCGTAATATATTAGGAATCATTACTCTTGCTTTTCATATATTTAGATCAATCGGTTTTCTGTACGGATTCTAAATAAGCTTAGCAATTTTAAATTTATTAAGGGTAAAAGTCGGCTGAGGATTTATCGGGAGAAGCAGCACTATCCTGGGTAACTTGTATTATAAACTAGGATGGCCAAAGAGGTGCCAAAGTTTTTAGCAGTTATGTGTGATTTTACCTCTTGGGGAGGCATATCTACATCATAAATATCTATCAGCTGAAGGAATGAGGATGTAAGTTGTATAAAGATTTGAAGAAATCTTTGCAACTCATTTTTTAAACATTTTTGGTTACATATTTTCTCTACAATAAAAAAAGCAATACTTTTTTAAAGACTAGTCTCACCATACATTTCCACTATTGTAAGTCCTGCAAGCCAAGATCCACCATGGTCTATATATAATAACACAGAGGTTTGCTCCTCAAGCAGTCTCTGGAATTTATTTCAATTATCTTGAGACCATTATAAATATAATTGTAAACATTCAAGAAGTTGGGTGATTTCTTGCTATATCACTTCTTCTATATTACTTCTACTATTTCTTAGATAAGTTCGGTTTAATTTCGAGTTTTCTTGCAGTGATGTCGTCTATTTAAATCATCTCTTGTCTCTTGACACTTATAGGAAAATATTAACAGTGGTACTGTTTTCCTAATCCAAAACCAATAGGGATGTAGAAATTTGTTAACCTTGTCATCATTATCATCATCACAACTCATATACGCCCCACTTCTGTGTTCGGGACTCCTCCACTATGGAAGAGAAATTGACCTACTCTACTACGCTGGTCCGCCAGGTTATTATAGGGTTTTATTTCGAGATTTCCTTCTCTTGCATAAATGTTATCTGCAATGATCCCTTAGTCCTCTTTTATGACACCCACATTCAAGAAAGGGGGTGGTGAATTGTATTCTTACCATTCGGAATAACCCTATACCTATACCCATCTGGCGAGCCTAGTATTTTAAAGTAAAATTTCACAATTTTAGAGGGTTCTAAGAAAGAAATGAACTCATATTAGTAAACATAGACATATCTTCAAATTAATTAATCCTCGCAGTCATATACACAACGTAATGCCTGATTAAGTTAGAGGTTACGAGAGCCACGCTATTTATTTTCTGCCGGATCTTAATTACGCGAACAAAAAAAAATTATGATTTTATTGATGTCATTCATTCATTTCAGCTCATAAACATTCCACTATTGAGCTCGAGAGTCCTCTACAATAATAGAAAAATCATTGTGTATCTTTCCAATAATAATATAAAAAGAAATACTCGTAAGAAAACCTAGCTGTCTTGCAGCCTAGTATAACTTGTACCTACAGAGGATTAATTAACACCAATTTTTTTTTGGGGGGTGTGCTGCGGTCAGAGGGCTCCGTCCGGGGCGAGAAAGGGGCGGCACGCGGCCCCGTAACCCACTCATAGCACGTCGCCTTCGTCATTGGGGCGATCAGCGGAACCGAGTTCCTTGTTTTCAATGGTCGACCCGACGGAATACCCCGAGGGAGTACCCTCTCCTCACGACGTCCCCCCTTGGAGACGTCGACGGACTAAATCCCCGGTCCAATCACCCGCGATTAATAATCACACATGAGGCTACTCTGCGCCTATTAAGCCAAGTACTGGTACCGCGATAGTATTATTTGAATTCAGTGCCTCATCTGGTGAGTTGTGGCTCACGTCTGCTATACAATTATATTTTTATATAGGTATTTCTCGCATTTTTATAGGAATAGCTCATATAAAATATGTAAAAGTATATATAATAGAGTATATAAAAATATGTACACGGGATGTTTTATTTAACCCAGATACATCAATCGAATCCAAACGAAGAAGCTTCAAAATATAATTTGCCGTAAATATGATAAAATGTAGGGATTTTGGGTATGTTTTTATTGAATTGTAATATTGTTACTTGAATATACACTATATATTTTTATATTGGCTTTATTTTTTATAGCTACGGTCTCGAAATTTAACATCTTTTGAGATAAATTTATTTTTATGGATTTTATCGCGTTTGTACCCAGGATTTTAACGGGAGGACTCTCCTCTCGTGACCAAAACCGTTAGGACCAAATTGTGAGTCATAATATAGTTATATTTTAGTATAAATAAACGCCTAAACAACAGAAATTATTAATTGAACATCTGCAAAAACTGACTTAACCCTAGAAAGATAATCATATTTCGTATTACGGCAAAGATAATGCGTAAAATTGACGCATGTATTTGAATTAGCTGTAGATTTAGGTTTATTAGTTTATTTCAATGAATTGTATTTTATTATATATACACATATATTAGAATAATTAATACTGCAGAAAATTTTTTATACTCATTTATTTGTATTAAAAAAAACAATACTTTAAACTTATTCTATAAATCAAAGAAATTCTATAATACTTACTCTTTCAAATGAAAACTTATTCTTCATTCTAATAATCAGTTTTAGTAGAAAATCAACAGTTTCAACAACAAAAGAAAATCAACAACAACAGTCAAGAAATCAAAACGATCACGACTCATCACAGAGACGTACACCATTGACGGAGATCGATCAAAGAGCTCGTCTGTAGACATATGATTATCTTTTCTCACTGCTGTCATTACTAGAACACCAAACAAAGCGCGAATTTCATCCTCATCTGTATCACGAAATGTAGCACCTGTCATAGAATCCCGTCTTTTCAATGATATCTCGGCGTTAGTCCATCGTGCAATTTCCATAATTATCTCATAAGTAAAAAACATATTGAAGCATAAGACGGGGTCATATACATTACGGCACATGCGGCTTGGACCTCTTTGAGCTCGAAAAATATATACCGCCGAGACGAAAACGCTTCGTTGGCTTTGACGTTGACCAACAATGTTTATTTCTACCTCTGACAGTCCTCTGTTGCAAGGATACGATCCTACGTGAGGCCGATGTGGAGACTGGTTGTTCAGTACTGCTTTGCCCTTCTAAAACTGCACTTCCACTTGGCGTCGGGTGTTCTTCTTGTACCTCGTCTACAAAACCTTATTTTGTGTCGCTCTGCACGTCAACTTCACTTCCGTGGTCCGCTACTTCACTGTCGGTGTCCTCACATGGAAACTCGTCATCACTTTTGCATAAGAGCGGCCAGGATAGGCCGGTCTTCTTCTAAATTTCTACTCCCCATTGTGTTATATATTTGCCCCAATATTTATAAAAACAAAATTATAATATTAGTTATGATGTAAAGTACTAAAAGATACAAAACACAATAAAACTGTCATATAAGCCAAAATCATAAAAGTCACGTTAAAGAGTCATGCGTAATTTTGACTCACGCGGTCGCTATATTTCAAAATTGGTGGCACTTACCTTATTGACATGTAAGCCACATAGCAGCTCCCAGCGACGAATGAGATGTCCTAAACGCACAGCTATGGATTCGCGATAATTAGAAAAAGACAGCAATTATTCGACAACGCATGCGTAAATTCTACGCTGACTATCTTTCCAGGGTTATAAGACGACTGATCCATATACGGAGAAGAAGGAACCCTGTAAATTAAGCTCCATGTCAAAATGGGTTAGTTAATATGGAAGAAAGCCACTACGGATTTTTTAATTTAAAGGAGACCCATGTACAATAGTGAGACTTATACGAACTGTCATAGGGTCACTTACCGAGGTCGTTTTAAAAAAGAATCATCCATCCATCATCCATTCATCAGCCTACAGACGTCCACTTCTGAACATAGGCCTCCCCACGAGAATGCCCCTCGGAACGGTCCTGCGCCACTTGCATCCAACGGTTCCCTGCGACTTTGAGAATGTCGTCAGTCCACCTAGTGGGGGGTCGTCCTTCGCTGCGCCGTCCAATTCGTGATCGCCACTCAAGAACCTTTCTTCCCCAACGGTTGTCGGTTCGACGAGCGATGTGTACTGCCCATTGCCATTTCAACGTGCTAATTCTGCGGGCTATGTCGGTTAAACTTGTTCTTCTACGGATTTCCATATTTCGGGTTTTATCACGTAAAGAAATACCGAGCATAGCACGTTGAGCAACTTTGAGCTTTTTTATGAGGCCAACATTTAGAGACAAGGTTTCAGTACCGTAAGTCCTCGCTGGTAACACACACTGGTTATAAACCTTTGTTTTCGGACACTGCGGAATATTGGACGAGAAAAATGAAAATTGAGATTAAAATATTTATTAGTAGTAGTAGTAGTAGTAAACTATGACAATATGGTAAGGGAACTCTTATTGTAACCGTTTTTCACGGAGTCAAAGTATGGACTGGCGCTTGGGCTCTCTACGTCAAGCTACATACTAAAAGTGCTGATGTAGTACAAATGGTTAGCATCTTAGCGCTAACGGTGTCTGAGGCTAAGAACTCACGGAGCGATTTTTTACCGGGCCCGCTGCGGTAGTGGAAAAGCGGTTTTATTTCTAAACTCACGAGACCGATTATTTGCGCGGTTTCGCAGTCGTCGCGGCTTAGATTATCGCCCGCATACATGGCGGGCGAGGATCGCAAGGCGGGTGGTTGCAAGACGAACAGTTAACGATCAGTTGAGGTCCATATCGCCATGGACACACACCAGAAACGAGCTGTTGCGTTATACTTGCTTCACAGAAGAATTAAAAAAAGAAAAACCAAAAGGTTCTGGGTGCATCCACTTATTCAGGATAGAGATCGTTTTGGATTATTTGTTACTCTTATTAGTGAATTAAGGAAGGATGAAGATAATTTTTTTAATTATTTTCGAATGTCCGTATCTAGTTATTTAGAACTTCGGGCGACGACCGCCAGCCGATTGCAGAGCGCGCGGGCGCAACCTGCCGAGGCTGTGTATGACTGGGGCCCGCGCGATTCTACTAGTTGCCCGCTGGTGCGATGGGAGCCGCAAACAACCGTGCACACCGCGGGCGTAAAACGCGCCGTGAGACTTGCTTTTATTTTTTACATAAATATCAGCATTCTACAGAAGCTGCGGGCCCGCAACCGAGGTGGACGCGGGTGAAAGTCGCTCCGTGAGTTCTTAGCCTGACGACGTAGTAGCTCTACGTCGTCAGGCTAGCATGCATTGTATGGTTGTAACAGAACGGAGAATAACATGAATGTATAATAATACTGAGCTAGATTAGTCAGGTGTGGTGGCGTTTTAATAGAGATTGTATTCTCAAAGCTTTTATAATTAATAATTTGTATTCTCAAAGATTTTGTAATTATAATTGTATGCATATAAAGGATTTTCTGTTATTTATTTGTCATCTTAAAAATATTGGTTTATTTATTTAGTACTCACTATTGTACTAGCATAATGATTCTTCAATTCGACTATTCAAATAATAATCAAACAAAAACAATATTTCTACAATGCCCAGTGTACACATTGAACTCTTCACTGAATCCTTTTAACTTCACTTACATATAAGATATACGCAGCATTATACGTCGGCTGTATAGCCACAGACATACTGCTATGAGCATGTTGGTGACACGAACGCACGAGATTTCACCCATGTAAAAAGTATCTAAGGTGCACGCGCAGTGTGCTACGATACTGAGTGTATATCAGTTATGAACATGTCGGTGACCCGAATCCGTAAGATTTTTCCTCACCTAAATGTGACCAGTGCGGCTGAAGTTTTCATTTCAAAACATTCATTGGGACGGACCGTAAGAGGTTATTTTTTAATTTCATTGATTATAATCTTTACTACAATATCGTATTTTCAGTTATGTATGGTAGTTTAATATCTTCACGATATAACGTACGTTTAATATCCAATTATATTTTTCTCAGCTTATATACGTTTCAATGTTGGCTCGAAACTCTAAATTGAAAGGAAAATGTTCTATACTATGATAGTTAGAGTGAATAGTGGAGGATTTTATTTCATACGGTTTCGCTTTTATGGAGATTTTATATGTCTACATTACCCATTCGTCTTTTAAGATGGCTTTGATAAAGAAGGGGTTAATGAATTCTTTGTCTTCTATTTTTTAATTCCATATAATGGGGCACTTAATGTGGTTATGCATCTATTACACATCATCATCGCAACCCACATACATCCCACGAGCTTCCTCCGTAATGGGAGGGAATTTGACCTACTATACCATGCTGGTCAGACATGTTGATATAGGGTTTCATTACGATTTTTCCTTCTATTGTATAGATGTTATGTGCATATTATATCCCATAGTCGTCTTTTACGGCATCCACAGGCAAGATAGGGAGTGGTGAATTGTATTCTTACTCCGTCACCACACAGAAGCCATTACACATATTGAAAGTTATTCATAACCAGCCTTGGCAAATAGTTTTGCCCGCGTATAATGTAATTTTTTTTAATAAAATTATTTTTCTCGAAGAAAGATATTGTAATGAAAATTTTATGAAGTTACAGAATATATCAAAAGAGCAAGGCATAAGCAGACTACTATTTCTATTAAAATGTACCGTC
Source organism: Lymantria dispar (assembly GCA_032191425.1). NCBI lineage: Eukaryota > Metazoa > Arthropoda > Insecta > Lepidoptera > Erebidae > Lymantria > Lymantria dispar. The sequence goes on along the minus strand of CM063460.1, from coordinate 6,526,357 downwards.
TAAAAACTTTTATAAAGTAATAATGATAAATATGAATTTAAGTATATAAAGCGTTGCGGTAAAATGAAAAATGACGTGCTTAAGCTTCCAACTTGCCGACGTTTGTGCTTAAAACTCGGCTCACGTCCCGTGGGTGTCGACTGCAAGTTTTTATGAGAAAAGTATCGTAATTCTATTGCGATATCGTATATAAAAATATTTCATTTTTAGTATGTGCCATTATATTTTTGTTTATTTTTTGGAGCTCCGAATGTTAAAGTTTTATTTTCTTTTTTGTAACATACTCTTTTATATACTTTCCAACGTTTCTAAAATATTGAACGTTGAAGATTCGAACATTCTTCAAAAAGATTGAACGGTACTTTATCTTTACATATAAATTTCTTGTGTACGCGTGTTTGTCACTGAACTCCTCCTAAACGGCTGGACCGATGTTGATATTTTTTTTTGTGAGTGTTCAAAGGGATTCAAGAATGGTTTAGATTTACAATTGGACCCGGTAGGTGGCGCTTTATTTGAACAGAACAACGTCTGCTCGGGCCAGCTAGTGTATTATAAATATGGGAGGGGCAGGCGCTTTGTTAAAGGGTGTTTTAATTGTCTTTGGCGACAAGAAAAACAAATAGGACTACTGTAATATACTGTGAAATAATAGGTCTTTACCTATGTAATTGCCGTTCTGCAGTACTGGCCATTTCAAATAAAAATAATTTTTGTTTGGCTAAGAATTCTAATTTCAAATTAATTTTATTTTAAATCATGGAATTCATTTTCCGAAAGTAGTGATTTATTTATTGATTAGTGTTACGTTTTCATCGCATTTCAATCTTTTTCGTCATCATGGATACGTTAAAAATTCGAGTAATTATGGAATATGAGTATCGTCGTGGCAGCAACGCGGCACAAGCGGCACGTAACATCAACGACGTTTACGGAGCTAACACTACAAACCAACGCACCACCTGTTATTGGTTTGCTCGCTTCCGTTCTTGTAATTTCGACCTGAAAAATGAACCTCGCGGTCATCCGAAGACTTTGGTCAACAATGATGAATTAAAGGCGATTGTGGAAGCCGATGATACACAATCTACGGCTGAATTAGCAGCAGCTTTTGACGTTAGCGTCAAAACAATATTGGTCCATTTGCTTCAAATTGGCAAGGTAAGAAGGCTTGACAAATGGGTGCCCCACGAACTCAATGATCGGATATTACTTGGGAGCCGACTCCAACAGTACCCTTCTTTTACAGTATATATATTTTTAAAGCCACTAATCCTACCACACATTCCTAACACTGTAATTACTGTAAGCTGGAGTCAACAATGGTCTTCATAAAATACACTGAGGTTTAATTCTTAAGAAGTACCAGAAAACGCTTTTAATTGTTTTGGTAGTCGCAACAAACTTAATGAGAAAAGATAGGAGGAGTGGGAAAGATATCGTAGTACATATTCATTATTGGGACTAATCCCACTACACATTTTCACCATTATAATTCTTGTAAGCCAGGATCCACAAGTCTCCGTATAATACCGAGGTTTGACCGCCAGGAAGTCCCGGGAAACGCTTTTAATTGTCTTGGGACCCCCAACAAACCCTCCCTCCTATGCAAAGCAGAAGGCATGAAAGTTAGCTAGCAAAGTAGGATAATAAGCTAGTAAATAAGCTAGTAATGGCAAAAACGCCTGAACGCACGGAAATTTTATCGAGTTGTTACAAGACCCTAGTATATTACCCCAGACGTGACTTGCAGGCTGTTTAACATGGGGTCCTGCTCGTTACGCCAGAGAATGCACACCCAAAGAATGTGATGGTATTGCAAAATATAAAGATAAAAAGAGACATAGAACACAAACCTTGGGAGTGTAATAGATGACCAGACAACACCAGATGGAGTTGGACCAGGTTGAGGTATAGCTCTATAGTCATCTTTTACGACACCCACGAGCAACGTGAGAATTGGTATTACTCGTAGCCGTTGCCACACAACATAAGTATAATAAGCTTTAATCGTCATCATAATTTGATTTGGGCTTGAGCTTCCTCCACAATAGGAGGGAAATTGATCTTACTATAATGATATAGTAAAATAACCTTAATAGGTATTAATAATAAGTAATAAAACCCTACACCAACACGTCTGACGAGCTCATGCTCGTCAGACGTGTTGGTCAGGGTTTTATTTCGAGTTATCCATCTCTTGCGTAGATGTTATATGCGTATCACATCACTTAGTTGTCTTTTGCGATATCCGTGAACAAGATAAGGAGTGGTAAATTGTATTCTCACTCCTTCACCACACTGAACCACAGGCATTAATAATAAAAAAGTGAGTCATCGTCGCTCAGGATGCTTGGCAGATGTGAAACATCGAAATTATTTTCTACAAGTATAAATTATATGGATAAAAGAACAGATTACGACAGACACTAATATGGCATAACGTATAAATATAATATTACGTTTTTTTTTTTCAGAAAACGATGAATTTTTTTTACAAGAATTAAAACTTCAAAAGTATTTCATATTGTGACAACTTAATTCTTTTAATCAATGATTTCTGTAATAATATAATATAATAGTTATATTCGATGTCTCTGGCGATATTACAATGACAATTGGTCCGAACACACTTACTATCCTATAGTATGGCGGCGACGCCTCGCTACGGCATGCGTCGCTTTACGCCACGCCAGCGATCAGGTTTACCCTCACCTATAGATGTGTCTCATCAATAATAATGAAAATATGTATTAATAATAATAATATACATTTATACATATTATTCTTCTCTACGTGAGTATATGACTGAATTCCTCTTAAACGATGGGTCTGACTGTAATGATTTTTCTCTGTATTTAATGAACGCAATTAATAATTGGACAAGGTAGATAGTACTTTAATCGATTTCAAGGAATTCTGTTTTTATTTTGTTTTAGATTTGTACAAAACAGCATTCATTCACCCAGCAATTAATCTCGGTTTATATACATCCCATTGTCGGGCTCGAGCCTCCTCCATAATAGGAGGGAAATTGACCGTACTATACCATGCTTTTCAGACAGGTTAGTATAGGGTTTTGTTTCGAGTTTTCCTTTTCTTACATTGATATTATATGCGTATTATATCCCGTAGTCGTCTTTTACGACATCCACGGGCAATATAGGGAGTGGTGAATTGTATTTTATTCCGTCACCACACGGAAGAGCCCAGCTATTATGTATGTTTAATTAATTTCTGTGTAACGTATCCACATATTATATTTAATTATAGAGCTGGCTTTCTGTGTATAGAATGTTTGATGTGCGAGTGTCATTAATTAGATTCTCAGATAACAGTATTATGTTCATACTGTAATTTATTGAATCTTACTGCTGGATATTTAGCTTAAATATTCCTAAGATTTATAAAATTCCTCGATAAAGAACATTTTTTGATAGAAGAAATACATGTATTTGTTGATAGCTGCAAGCAAAAACGCTGTTATCTTGCTTAAATTTTGCATATAAATGTAATGAATAGGGAGTGGTGAATTGTATTCTTACTCCGTCAACACACGGATAGGGTATTAGAAAAGTCTTTATTGTCTTTTGCCCATAGGAAATTCATTCTCATTTCTCTTCAAAAATAAGAGAATCAACTTAACACAAGGCTGGTATCTATATCTATACCAATAAGTAAAATTGGAGTGTCTGTTTGTAATGTCAAAATAATAGGCTTTTTTCATGCTCACACGGTTATTTGCACACCTATGCCTAAAATACAGATTAAAAAATAATTGTCTGTCTGTCTGTTTGTTCCGGGTAATCTTCAAAACAGCTGGACCAATTTCGAAAATTCTTTCACCAATGGGAAGCTATAACATCAGGGCATAAACTAGGCTATATTTTATCCCGGTATTCCCACGGGAACGGGCACAACGCGGGTAAAACAACTAAAACCGAAGCGAAGCGAGGGCGGGTTGCTAGTAATAATAAAATAAATATAGATAATATAATATCATTAGATTTACGGTCTATAAGGATGAAGGATAAGACTTGTGACATTTAGTAAATTAACTTTTGATGTACCCATCTTTGTTTACATTTGCCATACTAGCAACCCGCCCTCACTTCGCTTCGGTTTTAGTCGTTTTACCCGCGTAATTCCCGTTCCTGTGTGAATATCAGGATAAAATATAGCCTCTGTTACTCCCTGATATTATAGCTGTCCATTGGTGAAAGAATTTTTGAAATCGATCCAGCCGTTTTGAAGATTACCCGGAACAAATAGACAGACAGACAGAGAGGCAAAAAAAATATAAAGTGATTTTTAGGCATGTGTATAGTGCAAATAACCGTGTGAGCATGAAAAAAGCCTATTATTTTGACATTACAAACAGACACTCCAATTTTATTTATTGGTATAGATTATTGTTGTTATACCAAATAGGCACTTGGAGCTAAAAGTAATCATTTATCAGGAAGGGATGAATATTTACTTGGAGGTACCGTTGTTTTTAAGTTAGCAACCTGAACTGAGATATAAAACCCTATACCGCTTAAGATAAACGTAATCAATTTGCAGAATAACAACGTTTTTGATGAGAGTCTGGATTTCGAAGGCAGGAACTAAAAAGTGCAGTAACATACTTAATGGTGTTAGACCAGAAGCACTTAAATAAGATATAAATTGTTATATTTGCACAGATATGACCTTGCCCATATCATCCAGCAACACGATGGGCCTGTAGATTGGCCTGAACACAATACACAGTTATCTGTTATTGCCCCCGCCATACATGATTTATACGCAGACGAAGTCGTGGGCAAAAGCTAGTAACTAATATATCAGTACAAAAATATCTATTAGACATTGTCATCAATAATTATGATTGCTTGAAATTTAGTTTGACCAGATTTTAAAGTGTATATATGTCTGTGTGTGTGTCAATTGCACCATTTCTAATACATTATTATATACAATTTTCGTTTCGTTAATTTCTGCTCAATATATTCTTCAGCTGCACCAAATTTCCTACTTACCCAACTGCGTAATTTTTGTAAGAAGGGGTACAAAGATTTTCTTCACGTATTAATGTATAGATCCCGTTTTCACACGGACAGTATACATTTATAAACTTAAAATACATAAAATCTCTATATAATACAATCACTCAAAATAAATTCAAGTGAGCAATCCATTAAAAAGCCGCGTTGCCTTTACAAACTCAATTATTATTATATCAATCTCCTGTCAACTGGCCATAATTGTACAACGGCTGGTTAAAGTTATTGAAGCGAAGCTTTTATACAGAGGTTGGGCAACCGGTCACTTATTCATGCTAAGAGTTAGTAACGTTTCCGTTACTCGAGAGCGTTACACAATTTACATATACTTTTTTTGCTTAATACTGTAATGCCTGTTCTTTAGGCGTCCCTACGCGGCACTCTTAATCTTATGAGTTTTATAGAACTACTTTAAGGATTTTATCGCGTTTGTGTTTGATTTTTGATTGTCCGACAATGCAGCGTTCATGGACGGACCAGTCCAACCGTGACCATGAACACTGCAAAGTATTGAAACGTCAGGCAATCAAAAATCCAATACAAATGCAATAAAATCTGTAAAGTAGTTTTATTTACAATGTGTTATATTCGCGTAAACATCAGAAATCAATATATTTTGTAGAACTTTAAATATGCGTGACTAAATGGTAGGTTTTTTACCAACTTCTAAAAAGTGAGGTTCTCAATTCGTCGACATCTTTTTTAAAGATTCCTGAGAGACGCTTAAAGCGGCCTTTTTAGTTTTTTTTGTTCTATAGGATATACTTTCTAGGTAAGCCCATGATCATCATGTTAGAATCTGATGATGACACCCCGAGAAAAATGAGAGTAGCCTTAAAATTTTACGTACACAATGGAATTGATTTAGGTGTATAAGGTGTATAATGTGGTGTAACCACTATAAAGAAATTAAATTATTTTTAAGAAAATAAAACCACTTTCGAAAAACACCGAAGAACCAAAACTAAAAAATTATACTTTTTGTGATGGGTGCCTTATGTAGAAGTTTGTGTAATAAGACTATACGTGTTGTTTGACAATTTGGTTTTAATTTGTGTTTAATTCATGTATACACTGATATTCAGTTAGGTTAGGAAATACTTTATTGGAGGCACAGGCTTCAAAGAGTATTATTTTTTGCTTTTAAATTCTTCTTGGAGGTTTTTTTTTACCTTAACATAATTTATATTTTGTTCGTCTTCGGTTCGTAATAATTGCCCTATTTGTGCGTTTAACCCTATTTTATTAAAAGTTATGTTAACAGTGCCAAAAGACTGATAGATACGAAATTTCAAGCCCAGCAATATTTGTGGTCTCGAGTTTGAACTAAACGCCTAAATTATAATATAGCTCAGAACCATATTAACTAGCATTCCCAAGGGGCTTGGAGGCGTTGCTGTTTGCCGACCTATATTTCTAACCGCATTGAAGTTGTGGGCTAGTGAATAATTATTAGATCCTTTAATATTATTAGTTAGCCTTTGTCCACGGTCCAACGCACATTGTTTCTCTCTTCACTTGAGAATAATGAATCTAATAACTTTTATGTTAAATCTTTGCTTAAGGCATCTGTGGTATTTTTCCGGGCAGGCCTTGGTCTGAAAACTCGCCATCGTTCCGTGCGGGGTGACGAAAGGGCGGTGCACGGCCCCATAAACTCAACGGATTCCTTCCCCTTCGTCATTGGACCGCTCACTGATATTGAGTTCCTTGACGTCCGTGTTCCAGTCCAGATGAAATCTGTGTTAAACTTTCATTTTATAATTTTAGTTGTACCCTACGCTAAGTTTACGTTTATAAGGCAAAAGAAGAATCAATAAGTAAGATCTAGAACGACTCATCCAACTACGGCTAATAGACCAATTTTCTTTTACTTTGGATGTTTGTACGCGCCCTTTATAATTTAAATAAAATATTAAATACACTCCACACTTTACGCATTACAAAGGTACACAATCCTTATATACATTTCCGAACGCATCCTTTCTTGGCCACGCCCTCTCATATCCGCTTCCCCAATAAAAAAAAAAAAAAAAAGAAAAAGTTAGTTAAAAAACAAGAAGTCAAGAAATGGCCGCCTCGTAAAAAAAATCGCTACGCTTTCATAAAGTTGAGTTGAACTCCTAAAACTAATAAACGCAATTGCGCACGCGCCGCTCGGTAAAATTCATTACCTAAATCAATATTGTTCGTGAAGTGTAATTATTGATGAACTTTGTGTGGGAACATTACGATCAGCGAGCCGAAGGAAATAAAAATGTTGCTGCGACCAGTGAACTATCGAAGGACATTACAGGTACCCAGCCTTTCCTAGAATAAAACCACACAACCCCCCTTTTTGGTCCATCTCACCGGATCTATTTACTCAATCATATTTACACTACACAACGTCCGCAAATTTACAAGGTATTCTCGCCGCCATTACACGTAACCATATCTATTCGATAAAAATCGTCTAGCATCGCATTATTGAATAACCTGTGCCTTGTAAACTAAATAACTAAGAATCATACGCAAACTTTTCTAAATTATTTCAATAATATTTAATGCATTTGTATCGCCTTCGTTAATTGAAAATAAATTACGCATTTTACTTAGGAGTCCATCTTGTTTCGCTTCGCTACTCTTTAAAAACATTAAACGCTTAAATACGCTTCTTATACGCCAATATATCGCTTATAATATAATAAAAATAATAATTTAAGTAACGCTTCGTATTCTGCATAAAAAATCTATGTAGGTAGTTTTATCCGTCGTCTTAGTATTAACTCGTTTCGTTTTTACGCCGCCATTTATGATAAATATTATTATACGCTCAACTGCTAATCGCTGAAAACGCCGCTAATCTCTGCGAATCGCCATACATATCGCTAAATCGTCACACAAACCGCTAAATCGCCATACATATCGCTAATTGCCAAACACCGCTAATCGCCAAATAATTATAAAATATATATTGTTTCTAGAAAATTATTCTTACAAACCGCCACGTGATAAAACTACGTACTTACCTACTTTATATCAAAAATGGCTACTTCATCTGAAAAAAAGATTAAAACTAATAATAAGCCTAAGTTTAGCGCTAAATACCTATTACTTGAAGCTAAGACGAATGGTATATTTGAGATTGTACAAGATATTTACGACCTCAGTTTAAAGGTTTCCGATCCGCAAATTAAATTACAGTTTTTATCTCGTATACACTCGTTGGATGAGTTGCGATCTAGTTTTATAAATACGCTGGATGAATTTATTATGACACAATTGGAAGACGATCCGTCGTCAAAGCCGAACTACTCTGCCTTAAAATCTTTCGATGAACTACACTGTTATATAAAACAAACAGTGTCTGCTCTCAATCCACCGCCAAGCAATCGTAGTGATAATAGTAAATTCGATTTATTTAATCGCAAACTTCCACCGCTAAAGTTGGTGTCATTTGATGGTACGCCAAGCAAATGGTCATCATTTTATGAGAATTTTAAGAGTCTTATTCACGACAATCCGCAACTCTCAGAGGCCGAGAAGGTTCAATATCTGATCGGCTGTTTATCCGATAAAGCGTTAACGGTTTGCTCGGGTATTGTGCCTACTGCTGTCAACTATTTAATTATATGGAACGCTCTTTTAGAAAAATATCAAGATACACGCGTGCAAGCGTCAATTTACGCTAATCAACTTATCAATTTTAAATCCATGCAATCTATAGATATGTTTATTGATCAGTTCTGTTCAGCTGAATCTGCCTTACGACGTCTGCAGATTGACGATCTTTCAGATTTTAATATCACGCACATCGCTCTTACTAAATTAAACAAAGAAACAGTTAACTTATTTGAACAGGCGCATAGACATATTTCAATTCCAACTTTCTCTGATCTTTCTAAATTTTTAAAGGAACAAAATAAAATATAAACGCTGCGTAATCCCTCTAATAATTATTTAAATTCGCAATTACCTAGTCGTAACGTTAATAATAACGCAAAAAATTATAGATCAAAATCTACGCATGTTTATATGGCTAATACTAGTTCGCATCAAATTGAACATCATTCATGCAAAATATGTAACTCCTCAATGCCGCATCCGCTCTATAAATGTTTTAAATTTAAAAACTATAATCCGCACGCTCGACTAGATTTAGTAAACAAATATAACTATTGTTATAATTGTCTTGGATTTCACAACATTAAATTTTGTAAATCAACAAATACTTGTACCATTTGCCATAGAAAACATCATACTTTAATACATATAGATAAATTTCTCGATTCAACTCGACGTGAACCCATGTTCACGCGAGCGCAATTCTCAACGCATGCACCGCTGAGTCATAGGTATAACAGCGATACGAACGCGGTGAGCGCGCCTGAGCAACGCCGCGCGCCAGCGCCGCGTCCCGCTTCACCTCGCCCCGCACCCGCCGTCTCGTCGCCCGCTCGCGACTCACACTTACGCATGGATACAAGCGCCCGCGAATATTCGAACGCTCTCGCACTTTCAATTACTTCAGTTTCTATTCATATTCGCAATGAAACTACTGTATTATTACCAACCGCTTCTGTATATGTTTATAAACAAAATATACCTAATAAAGTACGCGTTTTTATTGATACAGGTTCAATGAGTCATTTTATTTCTAAAGCTTGTTGTGAACGTTTAAATTTAAAAATTATTCCAGATAACTCTACTATCACAGGTATTGGTAATGCTCAAGTTCCCTGTCTTGGATTAACGACATTTAAAATATTTTCTCGTTACGATTCTCGCTGTTATTACAATATTAACGCTCGCGTAATAGACAGTATTACTGATGGTCTGCCTAGCTCACCTATCGATATTTCAAATCTTACTCATATTCGCAACTTACCCTTAGCGGATGATGTGTTCTATTTGCCCGCTGAAATTGACTGCCTTATAGGAAGTGTACTAGTACCGTTCCTCTTACGAAGCGAAACAGTTACCGCACCCGATTCCTCAGTCGTTGCTGTACAAACTACACTCGGTTATATTATTATGGGTAAGGCAGACTGTGACTTAAACTTTAAGTCATTCACAGACCACTGCAATAGTATTCAAGATAAATCCTTTTTATGCACCTCTAAATATAATTCGTTAGAATCGCTAACTCAACGCTTTTGGGAGCTCGAAAATGTTCCTTGCAGAGTTCATATGAGTCCTGATGATGAAGCTTGTGAACGAATATTTAAAAATACATACTCACGCGACGATACAGGTAGATATATCGTTCAACTGCCATTTAAAATCTCGTGCTCAGCACTAGGAAACTCTTACGCTATCGCTCAACGCCGCTTAATTAGCTTAGAAAAAAGGTTAGATTCCGACCCAAAAATTCGCGAAAATTATAACGCTACTATTCAAGAATATATAAATAAAGGTTATTTGTCTAAAATTGATAATCCTTCTCTCGATGCGCCGCATTATTATATTCCGCACAGAGCTATATATCGCCCTGATAAAGCTTCAACAAAGACACGCATTGTATTAGATGCTGGATGCAAAACCACATCTCTTAAATCGCTTAATGATCTCTTATATGTAGGTCCTAATTTGCAGTGTAATATTTTTGATTTGCTCATTAATTTACGCATGTTTTCAATAGCTGTCACGGCAGATATAGAAAAAATGTATTTTCAGATAAAATTAGACGCCAAACATCACGCTTTTCAACGCATAATCTATAGGTTCGATATCAATAGTAAGTTTAATACATATGAGTTCAATAGAATTTCATTTGGTATATCTAGTTCTCCATATCTTGCTATGAGAGTTATTCGTCAGCTTGCAGCTGATAATCGAATTACGTATCCGCTAGCCGCTTATGAAGTGGAAAATCACATGTATATGGATGATTATGTGTGTTCGTTTGACAACATTGATATTGTCGAAAAAACTTATAAAGAAATGACTACTATGCTCCAATCGGGAGGTTTTAACCTCGTGAAATGGATTTCCAATAGCCCAGAAATTATGAATATAATACCGCAATCGCATAGAAATAATCAAAATATTAATTTTGACGCTGATAGTAATAATACAAAAATTATAGGAATGCAGTGGAACCCTAAACAAGACAAATTTCAATTTAAAATTAACGCTAACTCATTTAAATGCACTAAACGCTCAATTCTCTCTGTTACCGCACGACTGTTCGACCCTTTAGGTCTTATCAGTCCAGTTACCGCTTTTATGAAACTTCTTATACAAGAATGTTGGCAACATCAATTGGATTGGGATAGTCCAGTCCCTACGCATATCGAAAGCAAATGGATTCAATTCCATAATGAACTTAGTTATCTCGAAAAAATACAATTCTCACGACATGTAGGTATAAAATCTGCTTCTCATATAACGCTACTCGGTTTCGCCGACGCTAGTGAGCGCTGCTATGGTGCCGCAGTGTACATAAGGGTTAGTTCGAATGAACAATCCGCTGGCTCCGTAAAATTACTAACTTCAAAGTCACGAGTCGCTTCTCTAAATAAAATATCTTTAGCTCGCCTTGAACTCTGTGCCGCACTTTTGCTAGCTAACCTAATTAGCCATGTAATAGAAATATTAAATAAACGCTGTAAAGTTAATAAAATATACGCTTTTTCCGATTCAACTGTAACTCTTACGTGGATCCATTCACCAGCATATAAATTTCATACATTTGTCGCAAATAGAATAAGAGAAATAATTTCTAAATTACCTGCTGCGCATTGGTACCACATCAGTGGGAGTGATAACCCTGCCGACATAATTTCTCGCCCAGTTACGCCCAAAATATTATTAAATCTCTCATTATGGTTTAATGCACCGCAATGGTTCACAGAACCTCCGCTTAAATGGCCTATCAAATCTTTTCAAATCAATTCCAATAATATTCAATTTATTGAGGCTAAACCTGTTACTTTAACAATAACGCATGTTGTGCAACCTGCATATACGCATGCTTTCGAACTGTTAATTGATCGCGTCTCTAGTTACACGAAATTGCTTCGCATCATTGTTTATATATTACGATTTTCAAAACGCTTAAAATCTAAAGGTCTTGTCAACCCTGTAGATTTAGATAACGCTGAAATGTATCTCATACGTTATGTACAAAACGCTCATTTCGCTAATGATATTTCCGCTTTAAAATTAAATAAATCCGTTACAAATAAAATCGCTAAACTCAACCCGTTCATTGACTCTAATAACATTCTTAGAGTTGGTGGTAGGTTACGCCAGTCTCAACTCGACTATGGTCAAAAACACCCTATTTTACTACCATCTAAGGAACGTGTAATTGAATTAATAATAGATTATTATCACCTGATCAATATGCATACAGGTCCCGCTCTCTTACTTTCGCTTATAAGACAAAAGTTTTGGATATTATCCGCTAGAAATCTAATACGACAAAGAGTACATAAGTGTAATAAATGTTTTAAACTTAATCCTAAAAATACTTTTCCTCCAATGGGAGACCTGCCCATATTTCAAGTTTCGGAAGTGAAAGCTTTCGTTCATACTGCTGTGGACTACGCAGGTCCTTTTTACATTACGCATATTCGTAAACGCGGCATTAAAAGTCAAAAGGCATATATCTGCTTATTTGTATGTCTGACGACTAAAGCGCTACATTTAGAGTTAGTCTCTGATTTGAGTTCTGACTTATTTCTCGCCGCTTTTAAACGATTCATATCTCGTAGAGGTCCTGTTTCGCTAATATACAGCGACGGAGGTACTAATTTTATAGGCGCAAAACGCAAACTCGATGAGATCTATTCTTTTATACAGTCCAAATCGCATATTAATTAAATTGGTCAGATATTATCTGAACAACGTACTCAATTTAAACATAGTCCGCCATACGGCCCACATTTTAACGGCCTTAGTGAAATAAATGTTCGCTGTGTTAAATCTCACCTATTTAAGGTAATAGGCTCGCAAATACTTACATACGAAGAATTTAATACAATACTTGTACAGATTGAAGGTCTACTCAATAGTCGACCTCTTTGTATTTTAAACTCAGACCCTTCAGATATAACCGCATTAACGCCTAATCACTTTTTAAATATAACTCCGCTTACATTTTTACCCGCTGAAGATATCTCAGATGTTTCGACTAATCGCTTATTACGCTATCAATTACTTAATAAAATCACTAGCTTCTTTTGGCGACGATGGAGTCAAGAATATTTGACTTCATTGCAGCAAAGAGAAAAATGGAATTCGCCTTCTAAGGCTATTAAACCAGGAACTATCGTGGTTATAAAGGATAACAACGCTCATCCTCTTTGTTGGCCTCTAGGAATAGTGGATGAAATCTATCCAGGAAAGGATAAAATAATACGCACTGTTAAAGTACGCACCTCTTCAGGTTCTTATATACGTCCAGTGGTTAGACTTTGTCCACTGCCGTCGCAATAACAAATATCTCATAACATTTAATTTATATTCTCTTTATTCTTAGTTATAGTATAGATCGCACCTTAATTTAACAAATTAAATTAAAATTTTTATCTCAATGTTTAGAGGAAACCTCTAGGCCGGGGGAGTTGTACGCGCCCTTTATAATTTAAATAAAATATTAAATACACTCCACACTTTACGCATTACGAAGGTACACAATCCTTATATACATTTCCGAACGCATCCTTTCTTGGCCACGTCCTCTCATATCCGCTTCCCCAATAAAAAAAAAAAAAAAAAAAAAAAGAAAAAAGTTAGTTAAAAAACAAGAAGTCAAGAAATGGCCGCCTCGTAAAAAAAATCGCTACGCTTGCATAAAGTTGAGTTGAACTCCTAAAACTAATAAACGCAATTGCGCACGCGCCGCTCGGTAAAATTCATTACCTAAATCAATATTGTTCGTGAAGTGTAATTATTGATGAACTTTGTGTGGGAACATTACGATCAGCGAGCCGAAGGAAATAAAAATGTTGCTGCGACCAGTGAACTATCGAAGGACATTACAGGTACCCAGCCTTTCCTAGAATAAAACCACAATGTTTTTCATGCGAAAATGAATAATAGGACATAAATACCCTGTAACGAGAATGTTAGTAGGATTTAGGTATCAGTTTTAAGGAAGCACCTTGGCATTATTTTGATGTTTCTAAATCTGTGAATAGCAACCACTAAAACTACGGATTTTATCGCGTTTGTATTTGATTGAATATAATTATATATTTGAATTAATAATAATTTAGCATCATGCCATCCTGAGTTTTCTTGCCTGATCTTTCCCAGTTTGGCCGCGTTCCGATCCGGTGGTAGTATAGTAGATTTGTTAGGATTTAATTATTTAATTGTCATAATAATTACTACAAATTTAATGTTTAATAGTTACTATCATAAATAAAATACTTTTTTCAAATAGAATCATTTTTTTCTTGTACTGGCAATAAATTTATATCAAAAATGTGGGTCAAAATTCAATAAAATTAATAACTAATTTTCTGTAGCGGGTAGAAAATTATAAATATCTGTAATAACAATGACTTGTTGGACATCAGGCATCTTAGTCCACCCGTAACCATGAACGCTGTAAAATGTTCGAAACGTCGGCCAATCAAAAATCAAATACAAACACGTACGTTCCGTAAAGTATTTTCATTTATAATGTAATACTCGCGTAAATATCAAAAGTCATTAGCAACCACTAGTTCCTGACAGTTATTAAACCTGCATCTACATACAACAAAAATAAACCATATTTTACTTAATAAAAATTACCCAATGCCAAATAAATTGCCTATTTTCGTAAATAGTTCAAATATTATACTAAAAGTCCTGCTTATCATAGTCAGTCACGTACCATGAGCCAAGTTAAAGGCCCTGATTAACGAACTTATTACGTGACAACATTTTACTGTGAATTTACCAGACCAATTAGGCTAACGAGTGTTTTGAAAGTGTACGGACGAATGATTTATTTGTTTAGTGGGTTTGTTGATTGGTTGGTCACTGTTTTGATCTTGGTCAGAGTGACCAACGACTCTGTTGCATTTCTTTTAGCTTAATATTATATTATTAGAATACGTTCTTCTATGCTATGTTTTTTCAATCTCTCTAAATATACTTGTCCGATGTTTCAAACACTTTTCAGCGTCCGTAACCATAGATCCTGACGTTTAATGTCTATATGTAGCAGAATTACACTGATAGTATTTTGTCTACAGCCGCAGGCCGGTTTGTACAGGTAGTACCACAATCTTGCAGAAAATCGACGTCCGAGTAGTAGCGATTTGTCACTCCACTTCTTTCGGTTAGCGAGAGAGCCGCAAGCTCAATTTTCTGAGGGTATTTGCGATGCGGTGGCTATTGGTGATGGGTTTAATGTCATGGAACCTCATTGCATATAGCCCTCTTCACGTAGGCAGCAGCGTAACAAAGCCTAACAACGTATATGAGCCGAAATGATCAATAATTATTAATTTTATAAAAAATCTGACTTTATTCACACTTGCTGTATACTAATTATTAAATGAAAAGGGGAGCTGTCACTCAGGACGCCTGGCAGGTGTGAAACATCTAAATTATTTTCTACAATTATATACGCATAAGAGAACAGATTACGACAAAAACTAATATGGCATAAAGTTTTAATAATATATTACGATTTTTGTTTGCCAGAAAATGATGATTTATATTCAATAAACATTTATTTTCATTAATATACACTATAGGTATGTGTTTAGGTTAATAATTTATTTTGAGCTCACTAGATGGCGTTGTACAAAATTCTAAAACAGGTTATAGTTTCGTTACACAAATGTACATATCCAGGCGTGGCGTTAACGCCACGCCAACGATCAAGTTCACCCTCGCCTATAGATGTTTGTTTGCCTATATAATAATTGTTAATTTACGTTATTACAATCACCCATTACGGATAAAAGCCTCCTCCAAGGAACTCTATCTATCTCCACCCTTAGCAGAATTTAGCCAACCTCAACCTGCATTTAATTTATTTGAAGTAAAAATATAAACAACACCTCTTTTCTTTATATTTGTATGAAAAATATCCCTAATATTAAACAAATCACCATTAAAAACAAATTAGCTTTAAAATTTATTATTAACTAGCTGACCCCACAGACGTTGTTCGGTTCAAATAAAATAAAAGGATTTCACCGCCACGTACCGGGTCCAATTGTGAATCTTTACCATTCTCGAATCCCCTTAAACATGCACAAAAAATTTCATCAACATCGGTCCTGCCGTTTAGGAGGAGTTCAGTGACATACACAAGTACACAAAAAATGCATATAGTAAAGATATATAAAGAAGACTTAGAATAACTAGCTGACCCCACAGACGTTGTTCGGTTCAAATAAAATAAAAGGATTTCACCGCCACGTACCGGGTCCAATTGTGAATCTTTACCATTCTCGAATCCCCTTGAACATGCACAAAAAATTTCATCAACATCGGTCCTGCCGTTTAGGAGGAGTTCAGTGACATACACAAGTACACAAAAAATGCATATAGTAAAGATATATAAAGAAGACTTAGAATAACTTGTCATCGTTTTGTACATTTCTACATAGATTCAAAAGTTAGAGTAGTAATGATTCCTAATGCTTACGTAAGTATTATACATTGCAAATAAAACTATTTTACGGATTTTATCGCGTTTGTATTTGATTTTTGAATGCCCGACGTTTCATACACTTTACAGCGTTCATGGTCACGGGCGAACTATCCGATAAAATCCGTAAAGTAGTTTAATTTACAGTTAGAGTACTATATCGAAATAAGGTCTTAGCTCTTTACATATAAAAAATATAATATCCTTGAAAATATGATCCTTGGATGCTTTTGTGCTTACAAACTTTTTGAAGTATATATTTTATACAGAATTATATACTAGAAAATCCATTAGGGATGTATTTCAGGCAGCCACGTTAAAAGATACTTTGAAACAAAAACAATGTTTGATGGCCACTGAGAAAACAAAAGTTACATTGTTTGAAATTTGTTATACATTACGTCTATAGAAAATACTAGTTACTGAGAAGAAATGGTATACTTAAAACTATCGTAGAATGATGACGGCGAGGGTTGTGGCGGCGATAATGTACGAATACGTTGTAATTTTCAAGGTGTAGTACACCTTATAGCGGTTACAATACGAATGACCTTATATATATATATATATATATATATATATATATATATATATATATATATATATATATATATTCTAATCGGCGGTATTCATACACACACGTGGCGTGAGCTAATACTAAATTCACACACATAATAGATAATCTTATATCTTTAAACGAGCAATTCTTGTATGTACCTATATATAATATCTGGTTGACCGAGCTTCGCTTGGCATATTTTTGTTGTATTTATTTAGATATATATTAATAAAAAATAAAAATTAAATCATGAAAAAAAATATAAAAAATTACAAAAAGAGAATAATAGTAACACCGAGATTCGATCCGACGCTGGAATGCCAAAATAAAACAAAAAACTGGACGACTTTCCAAATGAGTTATTATCACTAACGATGTCAACAGCGAAATTTGAATCCATATTCTATTGAGATTTTATGTCATTTTATTGATTAGCTAAAAACATCGACAAAACAACATTTTCTGTAAATAAAATCTAGCTAGATCGATTTTTTGGCCTCGAAACCTCTAGTATACCAAGTTTCATCAAAATCGTTGATGCGGTTTCCGAGCTCGTTTAAAGATATAAGATATATTTAGGATCTCGGCAACGGCACCAACGATTTTGATGAAACTTGGCATACTAGAGGTTTCGAGGCCAAAAAATCGATGTAGCTAGGTTTTATTTATAGAAAATATTGTTTGGTCAGTGTTTTTAGTAAAACAATATAATGACATTAAATTTTAAAAGAATATAAATTCAAATTTTGCCGTCAACGTCATGAGTTACGATAGCTTAGTTGGGAAATAGTGCAGTTTCCTTTTAGCATTGTTTTGGCATTCAAACGGCGTCGGATCGAATCTCGGTGTTATTATTCTCTTTTTGTATTTTTTTATATTTTTTTCATTATTTAATTTTTATTTTTTATTAATATATATCTAAATAAATTCGACAAAAATACAACAAAAATATTCCGAGCGAAGCTCGGTCAACCAGATATTACAAAGTATATGTACAATTGTACAATGTATGTACAAATGTTACAAATGTATTAGAAGCCTGAATTTTTAGAAACCCAGCAGACATTGTATAAACATTGTGTATTTCAAATTTCATTCAATTTGAACCAATAGTTACAGAATTATAACTTGTCAAAATTTCGTAATTTTGTCACTCACTGACTGACTGACCGTTCATCAATATTAAAGAGGCACTTCTAGCAGACATAGAAGCTTCAAATTTAGGACAGAATTAGTGTTTAGTGTATAAATGAAGGAAAAATTATGGAACATTGTAATTTTCATCCAGTTTCCGAGATACACTAACTGCATAAATAATTTTGTAAACCCATATAAATATATAGAATTACAATTTTATATTTGCAATTAATGAAATGTAACTTGGTAAAAATAAGAATACATTTGTCGCCATCATTGCTTTCCTATGGGAATCGTAAAAGCCGGCTAAATACTGCGCAGATGGCGCTGGCACGTTACGTGCCAGCAATGATTTGGCAAACGCACTATGTTTAGTACAATTTAATATAATATGTATTACTTGTGAAGTACATTGTGTTTTCATGCGATTGCCAATTCGTTCTGTTTATTTAAGACATAAAAGATCTTTAATATTGATATAGTCAGTATAAGAAGTTGTTAGGTTAGCTATTTAGGTAATAACTCAAGAAGAAAGGTCCCTTAAGCAGGGACCGAATGAGTTGGCCGATTTGGTATAACATGGAACTCACAACTTTTTATGGTAGAAGAACTCAGTTGCGAGGCTTGGCTTTTTTTACAAGTTTTGTTTTTGATGGTATTATTATTTACGTGCAAATATTATACAACATTGTATATTATAAAGGATTATGTAATATTAAATATTTAATACGGCGGCAGTTGACATGCAGAGGTATCACTATGATGAAGCCATAAATCAGTATAATAAGAATCTAATATATTTAGTAAAACATAATTATTTTAGGTGTGATTAACCGACATAGTGTAAGAAAGTACCGAGATCTACAACAATAAGCACTATTTGAAAGCCGCGCTGGAAGCCGCCAAGCGGAAGGTGCCCATTCTATGAGAATTATATCAACTTACAGAAATATTAATCAACTATTTACTTAATTATAAAACTATAATTAAGTTGGTTAATAATTAAGATGTACTCAAATTAGCTGTACATGTGAGGCCGGAAGTACAACTTGATAACATATATTAATTATTCTAATAATTATTTACGTGCAAATTTTATACAGAATTAGATAGATAGATAATTCTTTATTTGTACACTAATTACAAGAAAAACTTGAGCAATAGTTATATCTCAGAATGTACAAAGGGGCGGCCTTATCGCTATAAGTGATCTCTTCCAGGTAACCTTAGGATGAATATAACAGAAAAGAGAGATGGTAGGTAATTTGTTGCTGGTGATACTGAAAATCAAGTCTAAATAACATAGTCATAAATAAATATTATATGTATAACCCCAATAGTGCAAAAATAAAACAATATAAAATAATAAATAGTAGAGAATCCATACTAATATTATAAATGCGAAAGTAAGGATGTTTGTTTGTTTGTTTGTAACGCTTTCACGCTTAAACCACCGAACAGATTTCAAAAATTCTTTCACCAATGGAAAGCTATAATATCATGGAGTAACATAGGCTATATTTTATCCCGGTAATCCCACAGGAACGGGAACTACGCCGCGGGTAAAGCGACTGATACCGAAGCGAAGCGAGGGCGGGTTGCTAGTAGTATATATATATCTTAAGTATATATATGTATACATACATACACTCACATATATTACAGGAACTCGCACGCTTGAGGAACATTAAAGCGATAAATAGTGATCTATCAACTTTTTTTTAAATGTGGATCAAGTCTGGGCTTATTTGATTGTTACTGGTAACGCATTCTACAGCTTAGTATCATTTACAGTAAAGTACATATGAAATCTGTGTAGTGTGTTGGTACCTTTATTGTCAAATTTTCAGATGATCTTAAGGATTTTGTATGTGTGTCGCGGAGGTATTTAAATCGATCTTTGAGATAGACGGGGGCCGTTGGGTTAAATAAAATAGTATACAGGAATGTAAGTGTATGAAAGTGCTGGCGAAGGCGAATTGGTAGCCATTTGAGCTTTTGCCGAAACTCAGAGATGTGCTCATATTTGCGTAGTCCATAATAAAGCGAATACAAAAATTTTTGGAGCCGCTCTAGTTTGTCAAGTTGTGCCTCCGTAATATCAAGGTGGCAGACATCTGCGTAGTCGAGAATAGGGAGAAGTAGGGTTTTTGCAAGTGCGGTTTTGGTGGCAATTGGAAGAAAATTTCGCAGTCTCTGCAATGCTCTAGCTGACGCGTACAATTTACGGCTAGTTTCTTGTATCTATGGACTCCAAGATACCGTATTGCCAATATGGATACTTAAATTCTTAACTTTGTCACTGATTGGTATAATAGAACCATCAAATATAATTGGAGGTATATCTGACCAAGTAACTTTAGAGAGCATTCCGGTACTCCCAACAACTGTAAATAGGATTATGTGACATTAAATATTTATTACGTCGGAAGTTGACACGCAGGTGCCAGTATGATGAAATCATAAATCAGTAAAATAAGAATCTAATATATCATCATCTCAGCCTATATATGTCCCACGGTTGGGCTCAAGCCTCCTCTATAATGGGTGGGGATTTGACCTACTATTCCACGCTGGTCAGACGTGTTGGAATAAGGTTATGTTTCGAGTTTTCCTTCTCTTGCTTAGATGTTATATGCTTAATAAATCCCTTAGTCGTCTTTTACGACATCCACGGGCAAGACAGGGAGTGGTGAATTGTATTCTTAGTCCGTCACAACACAACAAAATAAATAAACTTCTAATATAATACGATATGAAATTTAATTGCCCGTGTAATAAGCATTACAATAATCAATATAAAAATATTAAATACATTAATTGAGCAAAAAGTCACATAATAACTAATGCAAAAGAACTGAACTGATATTATTACTAATAAAACGATATGCAGTCATTTCATCATTCAGTCATCAGAGATTCTGTTCAATAGTTTGAGTGATCCAGGACTTCAATGTAGAAATCTTCGTGTATACTCCTGGTAGAACGCCACAACCTGCTCCAAAGGATGTTATTCCTATTTGGACATCTCCCCATGTTAGTGGACCGCCGCTGTCACCCTGTTTTAGACATAATTTTATTAAAAAACTTATAACAATGATTCTATAAGTGACTAACTGACCCAACAGACGTTGTTATGTTCAAATCTAAGAAAATAGTAATAGGAATTCTCCTTGAAATCGATCACAGCGCCACCTATCGGTTCCAATTATTATTTTAAACCATTCTCATATCCATTAGAACAGCCACAAAAAATCATAAAAATCGGTCCAGCCGTTTAGAAGAAGTTTAATTACAAATACACGAATAGAAGATTTATTATAGGGCGTCTACATGTTGGCCGAGTGCAGGCGAGCGATGGCGAACGCCAACGTGTGTACACCCGATTTGCCTTAGTTGGCCAACGCTCGCCGTCGCTCGCCTAGTTGGCCGAGTGAATACAAGCGCCAATGCGTGGACAGCTGATTTGTCTTCACTCGCCATCACTCGCCGTCGCTCGTGATCACTTGCCTCACTTCGCCTCGGTGTCGGTTTTTGTGCACAAATCAAAGGCACTCGTCTACGATCGGCCAATGCCGTCTACACGTTGGCCGAGTCGTCATTACACGGTTCACATCCATCGCGGTTAGACGTGTTTAATGTGATATTGTCGCTCAATATAAATGATTATATTTTCAAATTTGCATCACTACTTCTAGATATGCGACGTAAATAATTAGATCCAAGTCACCCTATATGTTACCTGTAGTATCAAAATGTATCTTCATCATTCATCATAATTTTAGCTAATATGCGTCTTACTGTTGGGCTCGAGCCTCCTCCACAATAGGCGGGCAACTGACCTTGGTATTCCATGCTAGTCAGAAAGGTTGGTATAGGGTTTTATTTCGAGGTTTCCTTCTCTTGCATAGATGTTATGTGCGTATTATGTATTATATCCCTAAGTCGTCTTTTACGACATCCACGGACAAGATAGGGACTGATGAATTTTTTTCTTACTCCGTCACCACACGGATATATCTTACATTGTTCTATTTCTGGGAATACTCAGTATCAACCACCTTCTTTTTTTCCCACTTTACTGCGGTATACACTGAGATGATAGTCATATACGCTCATGAAATAAATAGTCGAAGCTGCAGCAACGTTAATGTCAACATCCGTAGTGTTTCAGTGCACAATGAACACTGACATCGGCCAACGTGTAGACACTTCTACAAACGCTCGTCTACGTTGGGCACTCGCGTTGGCGTTCGCCGCACTCGGCCAACGTGATGGATGTCAACCGTGTAATGACGACTCGGCCAACGTGTAGACGGCATTGGCCGAGCGTAGACGAGTGCCTTTGATTTGTGCATAAAAACCGACATCGAGACGAAGTGAGGCAAGTGATCACGAGCGACGGCGAGTGTCGGCGAGTGAAGACAAATCAGCTGTCTACACGTTGGCGCTTGTATTCACTCGGCCAACTAGGCGAGCGACGGCGAGCGTTGGCCAACTAAGGCAAATCGGGTGTACACACGTTGGCGTTCGCCATCGCTCGCCTGCACTCGGCCAACATGTAGACGCCGTATAAACATTTAAACAAATAAATAAAATTGAAAGTGTCTGTTTGTAATGTCAAAATACTAGGCTTTTTTCATGCTCACGCGGTTATCAGCACGATATCTATATCTAAAAACCAGTTTAAAATTTTTTGTCTGTCTATGTTTGCTTTGGGTAATCTTCAAAATGGTTTTACCGATTTTGATAATATTTTACTACCAGTTAGTAAGGAGTAACTTAGGCTGTATTTTATCCCGGTATTCTCACGGGAACGGGAACTACACGGGTAAGGCGACCGCGACTGCTAAGGGGTTGCTATTACAATATAAGGCTTTAGGAATTTTACAACCATTAATCGTCGTCTCAGCTCATACAAGTCCTATTGCTGGGTTCAAGCCGCCTTCCTAATAGGAGAGAAATTGACATACCATGCTGGTCAGACATGTTGGTATAGCGTTTTATTTCGAGTTTCCCCTCTCCGGTACAGATGTTATATCCATATTATATCTCTTACTCGTATTATACGACATCCACGGGCACGATCATTCATCATCAACATTGCGGCTCATATACGTCCAACAACTGGAGCTCATGTCTCCTCAATAACAGGAGGGAAATTGACCTCATTATATCATGCTGATCAGACAGGTTGGTATAGGGTTTTGTTTCGAGTTTTCCATCTCTTGCATAGATGTCATATGCGTAATATATCCTTTAGTTGTCTTTTACGACATCCACGGGTATGACATGGAGTGGTTAATAGTATTTTTACTCCGTCATACAGCAAATAATTATTAATATGATTTATATTCATCATCATTGCAGCCCACATACGTCCCACTGTTGGGCTCGGGCCTCCTCCACAATGGGAGGGAATTTAACATACTATACCGTGCTGTTAAGACATGTTGGCATAGGGTTTTATTTCGATTTTCCTTCTCTTGCACAGATATTATGTGCATATTATATCCCATAGCCGTCTTTTACGACATCCACGGGCCAAGATAGGGAGTGGTTAATTGTATTCTTAATCCGTCACCACACGGAAGAGGGGAAGAAATAAATAAAATAAAATACATCTTATTTATTAAGATATATTTAGTGATTTTTAACAATGTGTGAGTGATTTTTAGTGATTTTCAATTTTTAACTGGCCATGGCAACTTTAAAAGTAAATTATTTTCTTTTAAACTCGTACCATCACCATTATGTCAATGTTCCACATCTGACCACGAGTATGAACAATCAGCACATCACATTCTCTGGGAGTGCGATCTCTGGCGAAACGAGCGTAACCTTATGTTAAACAGTTTGCAAGTCACCTGTGGGGTAGTATACTATACGGACCTTGTAGCAACTCGAGAAAATTTCCGTGCGTTCATGCGTTTCTGCCATACCTACTGTAGCAATCAATCTTAACGCTCACATATAGGCCCCGTTAAGCTCTTCCGTATCCGTGGTGCCGTACTGCTGCGCTATCGTAGCTGTACACCTTTTTACTTATTGGCTGACTAGTCATTTTGTTTTCCTGTCTCCCGCTTTGCCTGGGAGGGAAGTGGAATCTCTCTTTCCAACTCCTCCTCTTTAATCTTTTCTAATTAAATTTGTTGCGGGTCCCAAGACAATTAAAATCATATCCCGGGACTGCCTGAGGGTCAAACCTCGGTGTCATTTATGGAGACCATTGTGGATCCTGGCTTACAGGAGTTACAATGGTGGGAATGTGTGGTGGGATTAGTCCCAAAAAAAAAAAAATATTTAGTGATATTTACCATGCAAGAATCTTTTCCATTTCCTCCAGCACAAATCATTCGTGGTGTTATTTTGTAGCTTTTTCTGTATTGCAATTGACAGCTCAACCATGGTACGACCGGAATTTTTACTTGACGTAGATCTTTAGAAATTGGTCCCTTTGGCTGCAAATAACGAAATATATTCATCATTTCTGCTCATATACGTTCCACTGCTGGGCTAGAGCTTCCTCCTTAATACCAGGGCTATTGACCTACTATATTTTTATTTATTTATTAAACTTCATGCATTGAGTATAATGGCGGACTTAATGCCAGAGGCATTCTCTTGGCAGGGTACTCTTCAGGGGGCATTCCGTCGGGCCGACCACTGACGACAAGTAACCCTGCTCCGGTGTTCGGTCCAACGACGAAGGCGACGTGGTGTTCGGGTGGGTTGCGTGCTTACGCCCATCTGTCGTCCCTGACGGAGTGGTGCGAGGAGTGCACCGACCGCAACTCAGCCCAAAAATAATAGGCATTCTCTACCAGTCAACCATAGGCGGTACAGAGATAATAATAGACAGGTACATGTGTCAAGAAAGTCATATGATTATAAAAAGAAAAGATGGGAATATACTAGAATACATAATACATGCCAAATATATATAGGTAAAACGCATAAATTCGATATATCTTAATATATATAAATTACGTGTCACGTTGTTTGTCCACGATGGACTCCTAAACTACCTAACCGATTTTAATCAAATTTGCACACCATATGCAGTTTGAACCAACTTGAAAGATAGGATAGCTTACATCTTAATTTATAGTCGCAATATTATTTTATTGCAAATTATTTGTCTATTATTTGACATTCACAATTATCTGTTAACTGCAAACGATTTTAACAGATGGCGCTGCTATGTCAACCTACAAACGTGCCATATAAGCTACAATTCAATAGCATAAATACTTTACTAAAATGTAATATATCAAAAACCTTAGCCACAGCAACACGTGGCCGGGTCTGCTAGTAAATAAATAAATCCTGAAAGTCACTATACCCTCCAAAGTCACTATTCCACGCGGACGAAGTTGCGGGCACTGCTAGTGTATATATAAAAATATATATAGAAATATATACATACATACTATATATACATAATTATACGGATGTTATATAAGTTGCGATGATTCTGCTAATTAATTTAGAAGATGTAAAAGAACTCTCTTCTTGAATGTGTGACGGCTAATAGACATTCTGATATCCAGAGGTAGCATATACTACGCTAGTCAGACGAGTTGGGTTTTATTTCGAGTTTTTCTTCTCCTGTATAGATGTAATATTAATATTCTATCCCTTTCCTTTTTGGGTTGGGCTACGATCAGCGCACCCGCCGCCCGGCTCCATCGGGGGCGACAGAGGCACGTCGCCTTCGTCGTTGGGCCGACCACCGGTGCAGAGTTCCATGACTTGTGACATTGACAGTGGTTATTATATCCCTTAGTCGTCTTTTATGATATCCACGGGTTGAAAGGCAGTGGTGAATTGTATTATATGTTCACGCAGATTATTAGAAAGTCAAGATTTTTTTATTGCCGATGGTGACAAACGTGCAAGCTGGTGGTCACTTGGTGGTAAGTGATACTGCCGCACATGGACCTTTGCAATACCAGGGCCACAGCCAGGCCGTTGCCTACCGTGAAAGAAATATTATTCTTAAAGCTCGTTTAAGTAAGGATATATCATAGCGCTCGGGAAACACAACAGCAGGTAGTTTTAAAACTTGCACGAGGATTGAGAATAATTATTAATTTAAGAAGATTGATTTAAGTTATTTAAATTTATATAAGTAAGCAAAGTGTAATAAAGCAAAAGATGAGGTTTTTATTTACAGTATGAGGGTTTATTTTAAATTAATCTTACTTCAGTATGCTAAAAATAAGCAGGAATGTGAGATGGCTGCTACGAATTATACCAGCAAGTATATTGCGCGTGTCGTAAACTATTATTTAGAGTTTTATATCGGCCTCACTCCATCTGATGTCACCATATCAACAATTACATCCCCAAGGAGAGTTGACGCCCAATAGGCGGCCAGTTACAGAAATATTTTAATCATCTACCTGTAGTATGTACATATTACGTCAACCCTCAGTAAAGGAAATGATTCGTGTAACAAGCAGCCTTTACTTACCACAGTATAACCCCAACCAGTTGTGTTCAACCACATTCCTTTTTTAACGATACCTGTATCGCTCAAAGATATTATTTTCACTTTAGACCCGAAAGTTAACGTTTCATTCAATTTAATAAGGCAAATATCATAATCGTTGGTTATATTTGAATACTTTTCATGTATTATTATCTTATCTACGTCATATAATTGACCACCCTCGTCAATCTTGTCAGTGCCAACTAGAACTTTGTACTTTCTGTTACTGAAAATAAAATGTATACTTATTTAGCAGAGTATTATTTGCAAATCCCTGGGTTTTGGCGTAGTACTAATATAATACGTCATCTACGGGTAACAACCGACAAACGGGCTAATTGCATTCTTTGACTCCCATAGTTTTAAGTTTTTTCAGTACTTCTTCACCAGTTATTGTGATGAATGGTATTAATTGAAAATATCCTATCTTAGAATTTACTCCCTAGCCGAGGCCGCGGGTGATGTGACCGGGAAATTAGTCCGTCACCCGCCGAGAGGCCGACCGCATGAGGAAAGACCGACGTCCTCCCCGAGAGGGGGACGTCGGTCGATGGGAGGGTACCCCACGTAGGAGGTATTCCGTCGGGCCGACCACTGATGTCAAGTAACCCTGCTCCGGTGGTCGCCCCAACGACGAAGGCGACGTGCAGCGTGGGTGGGTTGCGGGTGTTGCATGCTTACGCCACTCTGTCGCCCCGGACGGAGTGATGCGAGGAGCGCGCCGACCGCAATCCACCCAAAAAAAAAAAATCTTAGAATTTACTGAAGTGTACTATAACTCAAAGCGAATACCTGTCAAATTACTAAACTTTAATTATGAATGAATCGTAAAATGCCTCTGCGTCATTTTTTATTCTCTTAAATCTCATTAGTACATTAAAGTAAATAAATTGATTTACAGTACATTTATTTTCGCCCGCCTGCCCTATCTTAATTTATACAAAACTAGCAACCCGCCCTCGCTTCGGTTCGGGTTCAGTCGCCTTACCCGCGTAGCTACCGTTCCCGTGGGAATAAGGATTAATGTCCTATGCGTCTAAATAACGTTCAAATTATCACGTTATAATGTGGCCATTTTCTTAAACATTAAAATGAGTTTTGTACCTTATCCTTAAAAGATAGACATATGCTATTGCGGACTTTTTTGTAGACCTATAAAAGATACACAATTCTACCATACATTGTTTTGATATATCTCCAACGGATCAGACAGCGTTTTCGATAAAAGCTCCCGGGCGGCTTGACTTTTTCCGACCTCTTCGAGAGTTATCGTCATATTTCAACCAATTTACACAAAACATTGATGTATTATACATAAAAACCTTCCTCGTGAACCACTCCGTCATTTGGTGAAAACCGCATGAAAATCTATTCAGTAGTTTTTGAGTTCATCGCGTTCAGACAGACAGATAGAGGCGGCCGGAGACTTTGTTTTATAATATTTAAAGATTAGTACGGCCTATCATTTTCCTCTAATATGGAAAAAAATGATACACGGTGTTTTGATTAAATTTAGCACCACTTTTGCCTGCCATTATACCTACCGGAGAACACAATTGTTAACCGAGCAGTATTACGTAGTCTTGACTCAATTCACTATAGTTCTTTTACTCGCCTTTCACGACACCCACGAGCAATGTTAAGTTTGAATACTACATTCATAGTTATAACCACTTTATAATCAAAGAAAAATTGTAATAGAAAGAAATTAACTAATTATAATCAGTAAGCAGATTTTACTAAATAGTCCATAGCGAAAAACTAGGACTTTATCCACTCATGAATTCATGATTTGCTTTATCTAAGATAGTAAGGATAATGATAGACTTTAAGGGTATTCAGTTATTTATACTTACGCTACAATGCAATGGGCGGCTGTTAAAACAAAACGTTCGTGTATAATAGAACTGCCACACCAATGTACAGTACCATTGAGCCGCAATGAGGCAATAAATGGCACCTTTTCAATGGATATGCGATGGCCACCAATAATGCCTACATCTGAAACAACTAATGAAAGATAAATTGAGAGAACTATTTAAAAAAAAATATTGTTAATGTAGAACATAAATAGTCATCATCATCATCATTTCGGCTCATATACGTACCACTGCTGGGCTCGAGCCTCCTCCATAATAGGAGGGAAATTGACCTTACTATTATGGTGTAGGTTCACAATTGTAGTAGGTTGATGGCGCTGCTGTCATTTTCAAGGAGAATTCCTTTATTTTATTTGAACAGAACAACGTTTGTTGGGTCAGCTAATAGTTTTATAAAATTTGATGACACCGTCAGACTTTTATTTTTAAAACATACACGTGGAATTTAATTGGCTGTTTGCCCGAAACGTACCCACTCAGTTAATTATATAAAACCATATATAGCATTTATTCAATAAAATAAAAACATAAATTCTTGTCATTTGCAATCCCGGACGTTTCCTTAAAATATCATTTTTGCATAACTGTAACATGTGGTTAAGGTCATCGACCGTAGGTACGGTAGCATGCTAATTGACCTATTAAAACATAGACCAAGGTCGCGCGGCTCGGGCGCATCACAAAAGAAGAAATGGGTACGGGACGCCAGTGGGTGAGGTGCGACACCGAGCTCCGAGGTGATGCCTAAAATTATTTTGTTTTATCTATTCTTGCGATTTAATACGAATGCTATGTCGTAGGCATGTTGGGAGTCATGTCAGATAAACTTAAGAATGTCTAATTATCAGACTTTCTTCTAAATGTATTATATTTTTAGTTATGTGGGGATATTATGAATGATTAGCTGACCTACATACGTTTCAGGCAAACGGCCAATTAGATTTCACGGTGCACGCCAATTCTGCCAATTCCGTGTGGTGACGGAGTAAGAATACAATACACCACTTTCTCTCTTGCCCGTGATGTCGTAAAAGACGACTAGGGATATGATATACGGATAACATCTACGCAAGAGTAGGAAAATTCGACAGTAAATCCTATACCAATACGTGTGACCAACACGTAATATATATTCTTCTTTCATAGTACATATTGAAAAAGTTATTGGCAATAGTTCTATGATCAGCTGCTTTACTTCAACCCTCCTTGGGAATGTAATAGTTGTGCTCAACTTATAGGCTATATCATATGGAGTTAGCTCGAGTCTATGAAAAACTCTTCTTTTACGACACCCACGATCGATTTTAAATGTTGGTAATATTTGTAGCCGCCACCACACAAAAAAAACCGGCTAAGTGCGAGTCGAGTTGTGCACGAAGGGTTCCGTACCATTGTCTATAAAAAAAAACCTTTTTTATTGTATGGGAGCCCCCTTAATTATTTATTTTATTTTATTTTAATTAATTCTATTTAAAGAGAACATAAAACTAAATATTCTGTGAATAGTTAAAGCGTCTAACTGTCACCGTTATTAGTATCGAGCAAGAAACGGTTAAAAAGTCAAGTTGGTTGTATGGGAGACCCCCTTAAATATTTATTTTATAATGATATCTAATGTTTACGCGAGCACTACACATTGTAAATAAAACTACTTTTACGGATTATATCGCGTTTGTATTTGATTTATGATAAAGATAATTTTATAAATCAAAAATCTTTTAGTAAGACAAAGTAAGCCGCATCTAAAATTAAAAATCAATATTAATTTAGCATCATGTCCCCTGAGTTTTCTTGCCGGATCTTTCTCAGTGTAGCCGCGTTCCGATCCGGTGGTAGTATATTAGTTTTGTTAGTTTTAAATCAACAAATTGTAACAATAATTGCTACAAATTTAATAATTAATAATTACTAACCATAAACAATATAATTTTTTCATATAGAATCATTTTGTTCTTACACTGACAATAAATTTGTACTAAAATGTGGATCACAATTTAATTTTATAACTAATTTTCTGTATCGGGTAAATAATTATAAATGTCTCTAATAACAATTACTTATTGGACGTGAGACACCTTAGAACGCCCGTGACCATGAATGCTGCAAAGTGTTCGAAACGTCGGGCAATCATAAATCAAATACAAACGCGATATAATCCGTAAAAGTAGTTTTATTTACAATATTTATTTTATTTTTAGTATTTGTTGTTATAGCGGCAATAGAAATACATCATCTGTGGAAATTTCAACTGTCTAGCTATCACCGTTCTCTTGAGATACAGCCTGGTGACAGACGGACGGACAGCGAAGTCTCAGTAATAGGTCCCGTTTTTACCGTTTGGTTACGGAACCCTAAAAATATCAAAAACTTGTCAAAACATGGTATGCATGAAATATATCGTTGGGTGAATAATCTTTTTTAATTTAATTTTTTTTAAAGCGTTAGATTAACTTTCAGCATTAATAAACTACTATAATAGTCTGCAAAGTTGTTAATTTTAGCGCGTAAATCACAAAATATGTTTTTTAAACAGTGTTATAAACATATCAAATAACTTACTCTCACAAAAAATGTAAGATGCGGAAATCAGTACCACAATTGTTTTTAGCAAAAACATTATGGCATTGGACTAAAATCAGTGCAGGAATAAATTAATTAGTTGCGACTCTTACTTATATATCACGGTATTATATAAAAATATACATATGTCGTGTTGCAGTATGGTTAGTATCATTATAGCGATAATCTATTTACTGTGTAACTTTATATTAGTTATAATAAATATTTAGTAACTCTATAGTGAGAATAGAATTTATAGATTATCATCTTATCATCTCAGCTCATGGACATACCACCGTGGGGCCCGAGCATCCTCCGCAAGAAAAGGGAAGTTGACCCACTATACCATGCTAGTAAGATGGGTTGGTATAGGGCTTTAGATTATATTAAGAACTTAATAAGTGCCTGTTTGACGACAACGCTGGTACACATAAAGTAAAATTGAAAATTTTGAATAACCACCGACACAGACTAAAATAATAATAAAAAAAGTATTACGTTCTCTTCAACAGGAATTATCAATTAATTGTCATTTAATGATTATACTAGTACAAGCACTTAATTGAGTAATCATACGTCATAAAATCATTTTGAAGCTGATACTCTGATACTGCTGGATCGATATTAACCAAACATGGCTAAGAACTACAAGGACTCTGAACTGCAAGCCTTTGAAATGAAAAAAATGGTATCTAAATCGGTCCATCTGTTTAAGAACTACGATGCTACAGACAGAGAGACACACACATTTATGATCTAATAACACTTCAGATTCCTATTCAGCAGATCGAAATACGTAATAATTATGCTTAGTTTATACTTAGTTTATACGAAGCACTTTTTTTTATTGCTGAAACACCCAAATTTTCGCTATTCTTAATATTAATTTTTTACAATTTACTTGCGATCTTGAGGGTGTACTTTTCGTATCTGCGCCTGATACCGCCTTAGCTGAGGTCGCGGATGGACGGGCCGGTGATTAGTCCGCCACCCGCAGAGAGGCCGACCGCGTGAGGACGACACTCCGGCAACTACCTTGTTGCCGAGATATCGAAGGGGACGGTGACCGTCGGGCTGGCCACGGTAGTCAAGGAATAGGTACCAGTGGTCGGTCCAATGGTGATGGGGAGGGAATACGGTAGGTTATGAGGACGCACGCTGCTCATTCGTCACCCCGGACAGATTGGGTGGCGTGTGTCAGACCATAGCTTACCAAAAAAAGGTGTAATTGTCGAACTAACTTCAAATTCCAATTCAGCGGATAAAAATACATACCGGTAGGTAGGTGGCATCAAATGTACAAAACAACTTTGTTTTCTGTGCACACCGGTCAAAACAAAGTCGTTTTATAGGTACTAAGTAAATGGGACACGAAATGGTGTTTATTGACTGATTTAATGATGTTTACGAGCTTACGAAAATCAGTATCACCTGAGTTCTTGTACTCCATCTGGTATAGATTTCCATAAAAAGAATATAGAATTTATTATGCTATCTTTACTCAGTTATTATTTTATTTGAATTATTTTCATAATAATAATTGTTTGATAAACAGGTACTATCGCTTTTACATTGATTCATTATAGTTAATTGATTAAAATAATGATCAAGTTATTTTTGACACTCTATTAACGGTGTTCGTTCTATAACATTAAGATAGGTATTTTTTTGGCAGGCTATGGTGTGGACGCATGCCGTCTATACCATCTACATACCCTTCACCATTGGGCTGATCACTGGTACTGAATACTTAATGCCCGTGGCCAGCCCGGCCGGGTACTCATTCCGGTACTTTTCTTTCCCGTCTCCCCTGGAGCGTCACCCTCACGCGGTCCGCCTTTTTCCGGGTGACGAACTATTCCCCAGTCCTATCACTCGCGGCTTCGCCTAGGGTGACATTAGGCGCAGGTACTCGCGCCTGCACCACCCAAGGCGCCGGCGGTGGGTCACGTCGCCGTAGAAGAATTCCTCTCGAGCGCGATCCGCGGTCGATTACGACAAGTTCGCAGTGCTACTCTGCCACACACTTCGAGTGTGTGCTGCACCGTGACCTTGTCACAATCGCAGTGGTGGCAGGACGGTATACTCTCTCTTCTTACGACCTTATGAAGGTACTTGGCGAAGCAACCATGTCCGTCAAGAGCTGCACTAGTCGGGAGAAAGCACCCCTTGCTGTCGACTCAACCACTCCATCAACACCGCCCGGAAGGCTTTGACGGTCCGAACACTGAACCGAGGCCTTTCCAGCCGGATACCCCAACGAGCAATGACGTCCGTGCTGGCATTTTAAGATAGGCATAGGATTGATTTTATTTTACATAAAAAAAATATTGATTTTATCGTATTTTGCAGCGTAATAGTTTGCAGATATCTTAGTCCGCTCGTGACCATCATGGTCACGTGGACTAAGATATCTCAGTTTCAACAAGTTGTCGACATTGCAAGGATTTATATGTATCCGCTACAGAATTAGTTATTAAATTTTGACTCTCACACACTCCCATTTGTATTTAAATTTATTGCCAGTCATCATCATCTTGCTCTTATCCCAATTACTTGGGGTCGACGCAATATGTCATCTGTTTTGACATATTGCAAAAGTTTCGGCAATGACTTTTATGACCGGCCGCCTGCCTGACGTCAACCCTCCTTGGGAATGTAATCGTTGACCCAAATGGTACCAGATGGAGTTGGTCCGGGTCAATCTAGGGCTCTCAGTCGTCTTTTACGACACCCACGAGCAAAGCAAGGGTTGGTAGTATTCGAAGGCGCTACCACACAGCACCATTTAAATTTATTGCCAGTACAAAAAGAAAATGATACTTTATGAAAAGAAAAATATACAATTGATATAATCTGTATCGTCCGTGTAGTGACGGAGTAAGAATACAATTCACTACTCCCTATCTTGCCCGTGGATGTCGTAAAAGACGACTAAGGGATAAAATACGCAACATCTATGCAAGAGAAGGAAAACTCGAAATAAAACCCTATACCAACTTGTCTGACCAGCATGATATAGTAAGGTCAGTTTCCCTCCTATCGTGGAGGAGGCCTGATCCCAAAAGTGGGACGATTATGAGTTTAATTGAGTTTACCGTTCAGCTACATTAGGCAGGTGCTCCGTAATTACGGGGTGCCTCTTTACTTGAGGCGCCTGTTGGCAAAGTGTTTGGAAAGACGCAGTATGTTCGGCGCGAAACGAGTAGAGGAATTTGTGTTGTCACCTATTGACAAAAGAAGTCGTATTATAATAGACTCACTACATAGTTGAGCAATATGCATGCAATTATATTGATCGTGATACATCGAAATGTTCTCAATTTTCAGGATATTTTTAAGAGATTCTGGAATAGTAATTTTAATATTTCTAGTATCTTAAAACGCTACAAATATACAAACGCATGCAAGCAGGCACACACAAATTACGAAGGCTGTAGCCAGAGAGTGCAAAAAAATGCAAGTTTCTTACTTAATAAAGTTATTTAACTAATTATAAGCTACAGTATGCCGACAATCGATCGATGCTAGATCGAGAGTGACGTTATTACAACTAATTATAAGCTAAGGTATGTTAACAATCGATCGATGCTAGATTGAGAGTCAGTGTTGGTAGACGGAGTTGCAATTTATTATAACACTCAAGGCTACTGGTATTCCGATGAGGCACGTTCTGCTGACTATGCTCTTCGTACCAGTTGCCGTAGCTATTTCGATATTCCCGAAGGCGTGTATGCGAGGTCAACTAGGCGGAAGCTAGTTTTGTGCTAAGTGGTCATATAACTCACATGTAAGGAAGCGTACACAAACACACACACAAAAAACACATTCATACACAGTATTTCAATTTTATTACAATTTCTTTTTACTATTTATTAGTACAGTTGCTTCCGTATAATACTTATAACAACGAAGATTATCTGAAAGTCAGTTTTACTACTAATACTATTCCAAGAAAGAGAATACATTATATATTCTCTTACTTGGAATAGTATTAGATGAGATTTGGAGTAAATTGATTTGATTTGAAACAGATTTCAATTAAGTATTAACTCACCGAGTTAATTTACTTCATAGGTACCCTGTCAGTATCTATCATAAATATCAGGTTGACGGAGCTTCGCTCGGAGTATTTTTGTAGCATTTATTCAGATATATATTAATAAAAAATAAAAAAATTAATAATGAAAAGTATATAAAAAATTACAAAAAGAGAATAATAATAACACCGAGATTCGATCCGACGCCGTTTGTCGTCGATGTCAAAAATAAAATGAAACCTGACTACTTCGCCACTGAGCTATCGTAACTCATGACATTGATGGCAAAATTTGAATTCATATTCCTTTAAAATTTAATGTCATTATATTGTTTTACTAAAAACACTGACAAAACAACATTTTCTATAAATAAAACCTAGCTAGTTCGATTTTTTGGACCCGAAACCTCTAGTATGCCAAGTTTCAACAAAATCGTTGGAGCCGTTTCCGAGACCCTGAATATATATATATATACAAGAATTGCTCGTTTAAAGATATAAGATACATTCTAGAAAATTCATTATGTGGGTTTGTGGAACAAACAAATACATTATACAAATTTTTTGAATATTTTTTAGACAATCAGCTAGATTTCAAGTTAAATAACATCAAATCATTTATTATGCGGTTTACCCATAAGGATACTTCATCATCATCATCTCAGCTTCTATATGTCTCACTGTTGGACTCAAGTCTCCTCCACAATAGGAGAAAATTTGATCTGCTATATCACGCTGTTCAGACGTGTTAGAAAAGGGTTTCATTTCAAGTTCCTTCTCTTGCATAGATAGCATATGCATATTATACACATTATATTCTTATAGTACTCTTTTACGACACCCACGGAGAGAGATACGGGTGGTGAATTGTATTCCCATTCCATCACCACAAGCATGACGGCACTTAGATATTGTCAATTTTATATGTTTGATAATAAAATAATAATATACACTCATTTGCAAAAAAAACGGGCACCTAAGCAATGAACCATTTCAAATGTTAATATTTCTTTGTTTGATAATTATAGGTAGTTTTATCCACACAATTTGCTAAATTAATAAGAAAATAATCGTTTTCATCAGTATTTCATAAAATTTAGATACAATTTATGGGAAATAATGCTAAACCTCGCTAGTAGTGTATATTCGCTAGTAGTGCATATGCTCATGAAGTAAAAATAAAAAAGTTTTTTTGTTTGTTTTTCTTTAATAAAGTAAAAGCAGATAAATGTTTAGTATCGAGTGTGACCCCCTCTAGCTAAAATCACAGCTTGAATTCGTCTGGGCATGCTAGCGAGTATATCCCGGATACTTGCTTGCAGAATACGTTCCCACTCCGCAGTAATCACATTCTTCAGCTCTCTGATGGTCTGCGGAGCCGGGTGTACTGATCTCACACACCGTTTCAGAACGTCCCAGACATGCTCTATGGGATTGAGGTCGGGACTTCGAGCTGGCCAATCCAAACGACGAATGCCGACCTCTTGCACATACGCATTAACATCGCGGGATCGGTGGGCTCGAGCATTGTCGTCCATAAAAATCGAGTCTTCACCTAGAGCGGCCAATGCGGGTTGTGCATGAGAAATTAGAACTTCCGTTATGTATCGATGCCCAGTCAGTGAGCCGTTTTCAATGAAGACTAACTCTGTACGATCCATTGAATTTATTCCTGCCCAAAACATAACAGAGCCCCCACCATAAGGTGTGATTTCTTCGAAACATGCCTCTGCAAAGCGTTCTCCTTGTCTTCTTAGCACTCGCCGACGTCGATCTTCACCGAACAGAGATATCCTGGCTTCATCAGAGAACAAAACCCTATTCCAATCGTCTTGAGTCCATGATTCACAATTTCTAGCGAACCTAAGCCTGTGAACTCTGTGCTCACGGAGTAATTTGGGGCCGCGGGCCGGGCGGTGACTGCGTATATTGGCAGCGAGAAGCCTCCTCCTGACCGTCCATAGACTAATATGCACATTTCTTACTTCTTGGAGGTTGTTCTTAAGATCCACATACGAAGATTTGCGATTTCTCAATGCGCGACTCACAAGAAAACGATCATCCCGTGGTTGGGTACATGGTTTTCTTCCAGAACCAGGCCTTCTCTCGACGGAACCAGTCTCCTGATATCGCTGCCAGGTCCTTTGGACTGTCGAGCGACTAACATTTAGCCTCCTAGCCACGAAACATTGGCTGCAACCCTCTTCAAGCAGCGCGATAATTTTGGTAGCTTTTA
Source organism: Lymantria dispar (assembly GCA_032191425.1). Lineage (NCBI taxonomy): Eukaryota > Metazoa > Arthropoda > Insecta > Lepidoptera > Erebidae > Lymantria > Lymantria dispar. The sequence continues at coordinate 6,488,809 of CM063460.1, read as the reverse complement.
CCACTTTATCTACCATTTTTGATACAGCCAAACAGCATTAAATAAAGCTTTGACAGTCAAGGATATGAAATTAATCGATAAAAATTGAATAAAAGTTATGAAAGTCGATGTTAACTTCTGGAACTTCGCGCCAAAAATGTAGGATAAAAAGGGGTTTTCTGTAAAAATGAACATCAAATGAAAAATTGAATTTAGAACGTACTTTTTTAAATACCACAGCATTTTTAAAACCGGCCAGTAACGTGTACAAACGATTGAAACCTTTTTGGTATTGTATCTTTTTAAATATGAATGAAAATCAAAACCGCCCGTTTTTTTTGCAAATGAGTTTATTACCGGATCGGAAAGTTACAGCCAGCCGATCCGGCATGATCCGATAAGAAACCATAAAGAAAGAAAGAAAGAAATAATAGTTTATTAATACATTTTGTTAATATAATTATACTAATTATACAAAATATAATCAAAGTGTGTTTGAAATGTATCAACCAGGAGCCAATTTCAGCATATGCCAGGTACAAAGTCCTAGCGCTGATTTTCAAATGGAAACTGTGAGTAAAATCACGGATGCCCATAAGGACTATAAAAAAAACTTAAAAAGAATATTACACTTTGCTAATTTAAATGAATAAAGATTACAATAAGAAAAAAAAAACATACCTAAGAACTTATAACAGTATTTTATATACTTATAATTCGTATAACAATATATAATATATTATATATTGTTATATTATATAATATATTTTTCCGTGTGGTGACGGAGTAAGAATACAATTCACCACCCGAAATAAAACCCTATACCAACACGTCTGACCAGCGTGGTATAGTAGGTCAATTACCCTTCCATTATGGAGGAGGCCCGAGCCCAACAGTGGGACGTATGTGGGCTGAGATGATGATGATATAATATATTTATCTGTTAATTTTTGTGCTGTTTATTTATGTGCACATTAGTACAATACATATATTGCTATAATAGAAGAACATACCCACTTTACCACTAAAATGTCTATTTGACCATCTTCCTCGGAGCATAATAAATAGGACCTGTTTTTGTTGATATAAGTTTGCCATCGATACACCCTTTTATACTGAATGCTTTCGATTACATTTCTCAAAATGTTTAAACGGTTTTATTGTATGTTATGAGGTATTGTATGAGGTATTGTATGTGATATGGTATGTGATATAACATACTATACCAAAAAATACGAAATCTTCATGTGACTTTTAATGCTAACACTATATCTGTAGTTATGTCTATGTCACCATAGGTGCCAATAGATCTTGATATCAGATAAATGTAAACAGTTTTAATTTAATAATTTCAATTAAAGATCAAATAATTAATTTGAATGTCCAATACCAACAGTTTGTTTACAGTTTTAAGTTTTCACTTCTGTTCACACTCTTCCATCTCGTCTCATATACTTAACACTACTGTGTTTGAGCCTCTATAAGGAGGAAAATTGACTAACCTACAAAAACACGCCGGCCAAACGTTTTGGTATAGCCTTTTACTTCGAGTTTTCCTCCCTCCCTCCTCCTGCTTAGATGTGATATGCATATTATATTCCTTAGTCGTCTTTTACGACACACATAGAAAAGATAGAGGGTGGTGAATTGTATTCTTGCTCCGTCACCACACGGAAAACTTTTCTAACTTTTTGCTAATGTCGAAATGAATAATATTGCTGAAGCAATATTATTCATTTTGTCAAAGTAAGAAATAGTCTACTTTATGGTCACGGGCTGAATAAACGCTTTAAAGTGTTAGAAATGTCAGGCAATGAAAAATCAAATACAAACGTGATAAAATCCGTTGTTTTATTTACAACAATGTATTACCTACACATTCGCGTAAACATCTATACCAATAAATAAAATTGGAGTGTCTGTTTGTAATGTCAAAATAATAGACTTTTTTCATGCTCACACTGTTATTTGCACGACACCTATGCCTAAAATAGCAATTAAAAAATTTTTGTCTGTCTGTCTGTCTGTCTGTTTGTTCCGGGTAATCTTCAAAACGGCTGGACCGATTTCAAAAATTCTTTCACCAATGGAAAGCTATAATATCAGGGCGTAAACTAGGCTATATTTTATCCCGGTATTCCCACGGGAACGGGAACTACGCGGGCAAAACGACTATAACCTACAACCGAAGCGAAGCGAGGGCGGGTTGCTAGTCAAAAATAATTAAGAAATTTTTAATAACACCATTAGCAATTTCATTGTTATATTTTTTCTTTCTTGTTATATTTCTTACCCGTGGGTGTTGCAAAAGACGAATAAAGGATATGTTGTGAAAATAACATCAATGCAAGAGAAGGAAAACTCGACATAAAACCCCATACTAACACGTCAAGCTAGCGCGGAATAGTAGGTCAATTTTCCTCTCATTGTAGAGGAGGGCGGAGCCCAATAGTGGGACGTATGTGGGCTGAGATGATGATCATTGACCTTCCTTTTGTTCACTTTGCCACAGTACCTCTACTGGACACAAGCTTTTAATATGATGAAAATATGTCTATACCATGCCATTAGAATAGATTTTCTCAGAGCCTACCTTTCCATTTCCAAATACCTTTCTTATTTGTATGGGACTAAGTCATCACAAAATATAAACTTTTCTTATAGTGACGGAGTAAGAATACAATTCGTCACCCATTTCTTGACCATAGATGTCATTAAATACGAGTAAGTGATTATGAAATGCATAGAACATTGTAAATAAAACTACTTTTACGGATTTTATCGCATTTGTATTTGATTCATGATTGTTCGACGTTTCGAACACTTTACAACAATCATGGTCCTGGGCGGACTAAGATGTCTGACGTCCAAACAAATCAAAGTTATTACAGATTTTTATAATGTTTATTAAACTCTGTAATAACGTTGACTTGTATTTATAATATTTATAAGATTTTTTAATATTTATTAAAGATTTTTATAAAATCCGTAAAAGTAGTTTCCGTAAAAGTAGTGCTCGCGTAAACATCAGAAATCATTATGCATAGAACATACATCGAAGATACAGGTACAAAGAAGGAAATCTCGAAATAAAACTCTTTACCAACCCGTTTGACCAACGTGATATAGTAGATCAATTTCCCCCCCATCGTGGAGGAGGATTGAGCCCAGAAGTGGTACGCATATGAGCTGTGATGATGATGATGAAAAAATAAACTAGTTATTATTTAGTGCATGATATTTAATTTCTCATATAAGTGCATTACAATTATCAAGATAGACAGAAATAAGTATGTAATATTTTGAAAATCACATCAAATCAATATAAAATAACCGACTCGGTGTTAGCAGAAGTAGTATAACTATACATATGCAGTATATAATTTATAATTTTTAACAAAAAAAAAACCGACTTCAAACAGTAAACTAATAAAATTTTAAGAATTCATATTTCATATTTCTCAAGGATACCATCATCAGATCCTGACCTGATGACTATGGGACCACCTGGAAAGTATACCCTATAAAACAAAAAAGATTTTTGCAAATCGGTCCAGGCGTCTTTGAGTAATCGGTGAACATACATAAAAAAAAAAAAGATTCCGACGAATTGAGAACCTTCTCCTTTTTATGAAGTCGGTTAAAAATATACTTTTGTAATGCATATAAGTAAGCAGTGCATCAGATTATAAACAATGCTGGTGTACATGGATGTTAGCAACACCAGGAGAACATATAGGCTTATCGTGAAGGTAGTGCTCTTCTTAAACGTCGCTGATAAGAAGTTCTACACATGCATGGTTGAAATGAGCGCTCAAAATGTAATGACTATAACTTTTCCAGGTGAAATAGATCATCTATTTCACCTGGAAAAGCTGTGTTGCGTTGCGTCGTTGCCTTAAAGGTGTTATAATTTGCAAATCTGAAGGTCTTATTAAGTACGAAACACTTCATGTTGATTCTATTCAAATGAGTCTAAGAAATACTATGCTTATGTATGTACATCTTTGTATATATATTTCTTGTGTACATGTGTATGTCACTGAACTCCTCCTAAACGGCTGAACCGATAATGATAAAAATTTTTGTGTGTTCAAAGAGATTCGAGAATGGTTTAGATTTACAATTGGACCCGGTAAGTGGCGCTGCTGTCGATTTTAAGGAGAGTCTCTTTTATTTTATTTGAATAGAACAACGTCTGTTGGGTCAGCTAGTATATATATATATTTTTCGATGGGCTATCTTCAGGACACACGCCGTCCTTTCTGTTCGGTGTGACAAAAGGGCAGAATACGGTCCCATAACCCACCGTATTCCCTCTCCTTTGTAATGGGGCCGGTACTGGTTCTTTGTCGTCCGTGACCAGCCCAGCGGGATGCTTGTTACCTATAGAGATGCGTAGCTGAAGGCTTATTTAAAGTTACGTTACGCTAACATTTATTTGAAGTTATGATACTTCCAATATCATAACTACAAATAAATTTATACCTTTGATACGAAAGGATAAGATTCAAATTGATGCAGAAATAACGATGGTTGGAGCCCTTCTGAGCTCTTAATATTCTATAGGCATGTCGATTTGAATATAATCGACAAGTGTTGTCAATTTGCTTGGCTACGAGCGTTGTTATACTAATGGAACTAACAATTCAAGTAGCTATTTGAATATAGATGTGATTAAATTTAATGTATAAAAAATTGATTAAAGATTCTGCGCAATGATTCGGTCGATCCAGGGTCTTAATGCCGCAACCATCGTGTAGACTCCTGGCAAACCACCGCAGCGTACTCCAAAGGATGTTATTCCTATTTGAATGGCTTGCCATGTGAGTGGGCCACCGCTGTCCCCCTGTTTATAAAAAAAAAACAACGGTATATGAAACCATGTCGTAATAAGTAGTAAGTGTAAACCTTGTCAAATTTCGTTGAGCACTGTACTCTGATAATAAAATGAAAATGATTCCAAGCTTCTCTCTGTCAAATTTATCTCTTCACCATTTCAGCTCATATACGTCCCACTGTTGGGCTTGAGCTTCCCCCACAACAGGAGAGCAAAAGGCCTTACTATACCGTGCTGGTCAGACAAGTTGGTATAAGGTTTTATTTCGAGTTTTCATTATCTGGCATAGATATTATATGCGTATTATATCCCTTAGTCGACTTTTACGACATCCACAGGCAAGATATGGAGTAGTGAATTGTATTCTTACTCCGTCACCATACGGAATCTCTCTTCATCTCTTACTCATGCATAAATTTAGAGTGCATGGCAAATGATTTCTGATATTTACGTATGTATTTCACTTTATAAATAAAATCATTTATAGGGATTCTATTGCACTTGAATTTGATTTTTGATTGCCCGAGTGGAATGTATCGATCCGTAACCATGAACGCTGATAAGTGTTTTGAAAATAGCAACTGTTTCATCTGGACATAATGTAGGCTTCAAATTTTCATGATATAATTTAGTTGCGATCTTTGCATCCCAAAAAGTGAGGGTTAAAATAATATGTGGTCTACTGCAAATGATTCCTAGCAATAGTTTTAAGACAGGCCGATCGCCTTACATCAACCCTTCTTGGGAATATAATTGTTAACCCATTACAATGAGTTGCCCCAGTTTGAAGTGGTTTATTTTTTTTTAAAGGACAACACATAGGGTGTTGTAAATAATCTTTGTATTCTGGGGACTTTACAAACATAACTAACGGCCATTACATCTAGACTCAGAACAACAATTTGTGGATCGTACAAAGTATTGTCCCGTGTGGGATTTGACCCGCGGTACTGGCGCTGTAGGTCGCAATTTTAACCACTACGCCATCTATATTTATTGTCTATTACGACACACATGAGCAACTTAAGTGTTGGTATTATTCGTAACCGCCATTCATTTCCCGCTTACCTTTGCATAATGAAGTAAGGTTATATTGAAATAAACCTTCATTATTAACATACCTCATACACGCCCCACTGCAGGGTTTGAGTCTCCTCCACAATGTGAGGGAAATTGAACTCATATACCACCCTGGTCAGACATGTTGGTATAGAGTTTTACTTCGAGTTTTCATTCTCTTGCATAGATGTTGTGTGGATATTATATCCCTTAGTCAGCTTTTACAACTCAACGGGCAAGATAGGGAGTGGTGAATTGTATTCTTATTCCTTCACCACAAAGAAAACGGGGAAGAATGGGGGTGGTGAATAGTATTCTTACTCCATTCTAATTTAACAAATAAAACAGAAAAAGTCCGAAATAATAAGTAAAGCATTCTATTTCATATATCTAATATATAAAATCGTGTCACGGTGTTTGTAATTAAACTCCTCCGAAATGGCTTGAACGATTCTCATAAAATTTCCTGTGCGTATCGGGTAGGTCTGCGAATCGGTCAACATCTATTTTTCATCCTCTCCCCTTAATTTTTATTTTTATTCTCTTAGACAAAATTATTTGTTTGTTATTTTTTTATGATACATCGATGAAAAATATATACAACCCTAAATTTTTACCCTTCTACGACCAACCTCTATTTTTCATTTGTTAATTATAAACTTTAATTTTATTGGCATGATTTTTATTTTTATTTTGTCATGACTTAGAATAAAAAAAAATAATATTACTCTCAATTTTTCACCTATCTACGATCAACCCCTATTTTTTATTTGTTTATAAAATAGTTTAGATTCACAATTGGACCCGGTGGGTGGCGCTGCTGTTGATTTCAAGGAGCATTCCTTTTGTTTTATTTGAACAGAACAACGTCTGTTGGGTCAGCTATTTAAATTATATAAACAATTAATCTAAAATAATTATACTTACGCTGCATACATCCTTTCCACGTCCTCCAGCGCAAACCATCCGTTCTGTTATTAAGTATGGCCAGTAAGCATTCTGACAATCATACCATGATATCAAAGGGATTTGAACTTGACGAAGATCTCTAGATGACATTCCGTTGAACTACAAATTAATCAACATTTATGAAAATTACTTTACTTATGTAACTACGTATTACTTGTATAAAGTGTTGCCTTTATTTTGGATGGGTTATAGTCTGCAGAAGCCATCTGTTCCATCCAGAGTCACGAAAGGGCGGTGCGCGGGCCTATAACCAACCGTATTCTCTCCCATTCGCTATTGATATGACCACTGGTACTGTCTGAGGTCCGTGACCAGCCCGGAAAGTGACATGAAGTCACACAGGAATTGCCCACTTCTCACGGCTTGCGACGACTCAGCGTCTCAGTAGCTTTTGTTTTTGTAGTAAATCACAGAAGGAACCATGCTGAATTGAGTCGATATTAGAATTTTTATTTTTTGGCTTCGGATTTGATTGAAAAAGATGAATGAGAGAAGACTGCATTCTCCTGAGATGCGTATGTTAAGATGGATGTGTGCAGTTACTAGGTTGGATAAAATAAGAAATTAGTATATTAGGGGAAGTCCGAAAGTAGCACCAGTGGTAGAGAAGGTTAGGAGCGCGAAATTGTCTTGGTATGGACACGTGATGAGGAGGGATGAAAGGCATGTGACGAGGAGGGTTGTCAATATGTTAGTGGATGGACGTAAGATGCATGGGAGATCTAAAAGAGATGGATGGATTGTGTGAATGAGGATATGCCTATGAAAATAGTGAGTGCAGATATTATGACGGCTGATAGAAGGTTATGGAAGGTAAAAACATGTTGTGCCGACCCCACTTAGTTTAGGATGAGGGCAGGCAAATGATGATAGTTTCGGATTTAATTATTTTGTTTGTCGTTTCTTTGTAGATTAGAATTCAACTGAAAAGTGTTAACTGCATCTTTTTCTTAGTAGATCAACTAATTAAGAAAATATCAGGTTGACCGAGCTTCGCTCGGAGTATTTTTGTAGCATTTATTTAGATATATATTAATAAAAAATTAAAAAATAAATAATGAAATTTATATAAAAAATTACAAAAAGAAAATAATAATAATACCGAGATTCGATCCGACGCCGTTTGTCGCCGATGTCAAAAATAAAATGAAACCTGACTACTTCGCCACTGAGCTATCGTAACTCGGGACATTGATGGCAAAATTTGAATTCATATTCTTTTAAAATTTAATGTCATTATATTGTCAAGAATTACAAGAATTGCTCGTTTAAAGATATAAGATAAGGATCTCATACCGATTGGGGATGAAATATACCACTAATCATAAATACTTTAAGTATTTTGATATTTTATAAAAAAGTTTATTTCATTTACTAATACGGTTTTCTTTACATACCGATGGTTGAATATTACGACAGTTTTGAAACAGGAAATTTGATCGTCATAAACAAAAATTGATTTAAAAGTAGCTAGCGCACTCGCCGTAACCCACCTGTGGCACGTCGCCTTCGTCGTTGGGCCGACCACCGGTGCAGGGTTACTTGTTGTCAGTGGTCGGCCTGACGGAATACCCCTGAGGAGTACCCCCTCCTTGACGGACGTCCCCCCAAAAGTAGTGGTCTGTGGGTTTATACCTTATATCCTTTATAGTGTTATTTTGTTATGATGTTTTTTTTCTTTCTTTCTTTCTCTCTTTATGTCACCGGTTAAAGGTTAAATATGCAAATCAACAGTTAGTATTAGATATGGACCTTTTTTTGTTTGTGCCACAAACGGTTATGTATCCGATATACAGTTTGCATATCGATATCGAAAACGGTTTTCTCATATCGATATCAGTAGTACAGTTTTCAAACGTTAACATTGATATTAAAATGAGCAAACTAACTACGAATGCGAACTAACACAAACTCTCACATTTACAGTTAAGCTGTCAGCGGTACATCGATGCAGGTCTTAGGTATAGGTATTTAACTAAAGTTATTTAACAATTAGCTAACTGTAACTACGGCGATTTCCCTTCATGCTTTACTAGGCTTAGGACTAGCAGAAAAGTTTTTGACTAGTAAATGTTAATTTTTTTTTTGTGAACTGGTATTACTTCTCTGACGCATTTAAAAATTGACATATTTACAATGATTAAATATAGTGCAATTAAAAACAACAAACAATACAAAATATGTCACGAAACAACAACAATTATTATTATTACTTACAGACCTGTGTCCATATTGTAACAACTCAAATTCAACCTTAAAACTTCGAAATTTAGTTCCACTTTGTAAAATAAGTGTCTCATTAATATCGAGTAGCCGTAAGCGTAGCCGCCAGAAACGTTATCATAACTATAACTATACAATGGAAACTAAACCTTATTGCTAATACAATAAGATATATTAACTACGCAAACATGGCTAAAGTTATTTCATATTCTCTTCATCTCTTTTATACTAATAAAAGAATATATACTTAGAACGAGAGGAACGAATACGGTTCATATCTCAATATCGTTTGTGAAGTTTACGTTTTGTTCGTACGTGTTCATATCGTTATAGTTTTAAGTTTTGACTCGATACGGTTTTTGTGATATCGGCTACATTGATATAGATATCGATATGATATGATATGATATGATATGATATGATATGATATCTAACACATATCCGATATAAGTTACGTTTTGATATATCGAACTCATCATTAGTTAGTATGATTCGAAATTTGGCTTTATATTACCTGTGTAGCACCCCATCCAGTTGCGTTGAATACCATTCCATTCACTAGTGGATCACTTGGGTCGCTCATAGTAATTATTTTCACATTAGGTCCAAATGTCAAAGCATTTTTCAATTTAATAATACTAATATCGTTATCACTGTTTACACTTGAGTAATTTTCATGCACTATTATATTTTCGATTTCGTATACTTCTCCACCCTGGTAAGTTTTGTCTGTACCAACAACAACTATGTATCGACGTTTGCTGAAAGTAAAGTGAAAAAATTATTACGTTCTTTTCAACAAGAATTATCAATTAATTGTCATTTAATAGGATATTTTCTTTAAAGAGTGCAATTAGTTGATAAGTAAAGTCTTATAATCGATATCCGTATGTTAGCGGAGTAGGAATACAATTCACCACTTACTTTTCTGCCCGTGGATGTCGTAAAACATGAGTAAGGGGTATATTATGCAGATAACATTTATGCAAGGAAAACTCGACACAAAATACTATGCTACCATGTCTGACCAGCGTGGCATAATAACTCAATTTCCTTCCCATTATGAAAGAGGCTCGTGCCCAACAATGAAATTGGGATCATCATCAATATCAAAAAGTGTGCTATTAATTTCTCATAGATTTTAATCGATTACCTAAGATATAAGATGATTAAATTAAGACAAACCTTACTCAATATTTACGCAGCATATACTTAACGGAAAATATTATATTTTTTGAGCTCACATTGTTAGCCTACATCGTGCGGTGTTCCACAGGGGTTGGTCTTTCCCTGAGGCGGAACGTCGTGAGGAGAGGGTACCCCGCGACTGGGGTATTCCGTCGGGCCGACCACTGAAGACAAGGAATTCTGCACCGGTGGTCGACCCAACGACGAAGGCGACATGCTACGGGTGGGTCATGGGGTTGCGTCGCCCCTTTGTCGTCCCGGACGGAGCCGAGCAGCGAGTGAGCTGACCATGGAACAACCCCCCAGAAAAAAAAAAGTCAGTATTAGGGCCGACTCTGTGGAATAAAAAATAACACCCTAGCCGAGATCACAGGTGGAGATACTGGGGAGTAGTCCACCATACGCAGAGAGGCCGACACTGGGTGAGGGTGACACCGTGGCAATACTGTTTTATTACTGGGGCGCCGAAGAGGTACAGTACCTGAAAGGGTAATAGTGCCGGGTCGGCTACGAATATCGAGGAATCAGTACTAGTGGTCGGCCTAATGGAAATGAGAAGAGGAGACGGTTGGTTATGGGGACGCGCGGGGATGGGTTTATATTACTATTAGTATAGGGTTTTTATTTCAACTTTTCATACTCTTGCATATATATTACTAGCAGACCCGGCCACGCGTTGCTGTGGTTAATATTTTTGTTATATTACATTTTATTAAACTATTTAAACGGAACTGTATGAGAACATCTGTCATGGAGGTCGTCATATTTTTTTACAAATGGCATCTATGTAAAAAAGCAAGTTAAAATCGTATATGATACGTTTGTAGATTTGACATAGCAACATAGTCAACAGATATCGCCATCTGTTAAAATAGTTTGGAGTTAACAGATAATTGTGAATGTCAAATAATAGGTAATACAAATAATTTGCAATAAAATAATATTGCGAGTATAAATTAAGATGTAAGCTATCCTATCTTTCAAGTTGGATCAAACTGCACACGGTGTGTAAATTTGATTAAAATCGGTTAAGTAGTTTAGGAGTCCATCGCAGATGAACAACGTGACACGTAATTTATATATACAGTAAAACCCGTTTAAGACGATTTCGCAGGGACCCGACCAAAAACGCGTCTTAGGCGGGAAAGCGTATTATGCGGGCAAGGCAAAAAAAAAACGTGACATTATCATTTATTATATTATTATTTTAAATACCTACGAGAGTCCCAAGGGGCAGAAAGAATTGTACCGTATAACAAAAGTGAGAGAAAAGAATGCTAGAGATATTTTGCATGTTAAATGTATAAAAGATGGTAATGGAAGAGTCTTAATGAACGATGAAGAAATAAAAGGCCGCTGGAAGAGTTACTTTGAAAATTTAATGAATGAGGAGAATATTTAGAGTGGTGAGATAGTGGATCAACCAACTAATTTGGCTTTGGTAGGAGAAATAAGTGTAGAGGAAGTAAGAATGGCTGTGCAGAAGATGAAAAAAGGGAAGGCAGTTGGCCCAGATCGTATACCTGTAGAGGTATGGAAGGTTTTGAAAGCTGAGGGATGGACGTGGCTGACTTTATTCTTCAATAAGTTGTTGCATGAAGAGTCGATCCCGAAAGAATGGTGTACCAGTTCACTGGTGCCCATCTTTAAAAGAAAGGGTGATGTACAAGAATGTAACAACTACCGAGGAATAAAGCTCATGTCACACAGCATGAAGATTTGGGAGAAAGTGATAGAGAAGAGAATAAGAGAGGAAAGTAGAATAACCCAGAACCAGTTTGGTTTTATGCCAGGACTGGGAACCACAGATGCAATTTTTGCGTTACGTCAACTCATGGAAAAATACCAAAGTGCGCGTAAAAACATGCACATGGTGTTTATCGACCTAGAGAAGGCGTACGACCGGGTTCCCAGGGAGGTTCTGTGGTGGGCTATGAAAGAACGAAGAGTGCCAGGGAAGTATGTAAGATTAGTGAAAGCTATGTATGCAGGAGCGTGCACGAATGTCCGGTCGGAAGCCGGAGTCACTGATGAGTTCAATGTCACTGTAGGCTTGCACCAGGGTTCGGCATTGAGCCCCTACTTATTCCTCCTGGTGATGGATACGCTGACATCGGTAATACAGGAGGAAGCCCCGTGGTGCATGCTATTTGCAGATGACATTGTCCTCGTCGGGGAAGAGGCAGCTGAGGTACAGAGCAGACTGGGGCAATGGCGTGAGAGGTTGGAAAGAGTAGGCCTTAAGATCAGCCGCACCAAGACTGAACATATGTTCTGTAACTTCGGTGGCCCTTCCAAATTCTCTCACATTGCCCTAGATGGGGTATCCCTACCGGTTTGCTCCGATTTCAAGTATCTAGGCTCGCTTCTCCAAGACGATGGCAACATTGACCGAGAGATTAATAGTAGAATGAATGCAGGATGGATGAAGTGGCGGCAGGTCTCGGGGACAATTTGTGACACCCGGTTGCCTCTCAAACTTAAGGGGAAAATATACAAGAGTGTCATCAGACCTGTTGCTATGTATGGATCTGAATGTTGGGCATTGAAAAAGACGGATGAGAGAAGAGTGCATGCTACAGAGATGCGAATGCTAAGATGGATGTGTGGGGTTACAAGGTTAGATAAAGTAAGAAATGAGTATATTAGGGGAAGTCTAAAAGTGGCACCAGTGACAGAGAAGATTAGGAGCGCGAGATTGTCATGGTATGGACATGTGATGAGGAGGGATGAAAGGCATGTGACAAGGAGGGTTGTCAATATGATTGTGGATGGACGAAAAAAGCGTGGGAGACCCAAAAAGAGATGGATGGACTGCGTGAATGAAGATATGCGTATGAAAGCAGTGAGTGCACATATGACGGCTGATAGGAGGCTATGGAAGGTAAAAACATGTTATGCCGACCCCACTTAGCGTGGGATGAGGGCAGGAAAATGATGATGATGATTTTAAATATCTACGTATTGAATTTAACATTTAAAAATTACCTAAATAAAATGTTATTTATTTTCTTTATTTAATATACTTACTACTAGATGCATTTTTAAATACTAAAAATTGAAAATATTTAAAATTATAAAAAATGTTGGTTATTATTATTACATTACTTAAAGTAATCACCTATTTTAGTTTGACAAAAAGATTTTGAGGCATTAGCAATTACAAGATTTTCAACGTAATTTAATTTTCGCAGTGCGCCTTCGCTTTGATTCAAAGAAGTTACATAGCGTCTTAAATCATTAACAGCTGATAACGCCTGGGCGTGTGACAAAATCGGAGTAGACTCATCTTCTTCTTGGTCATTATCACTTAGGGTCGCTCGACAGTCGTCACTTCGTCAGTCGCTGGCCGTTACCGCAAGGGGTAATATGCGTATTTGAGTGGCACGTGTTGGCGTATTAAACGGGATGGCGATCGTATTAAGCGTTAAGAAATGTATGAAAACATGTCTCAAGTTGCTGGGAGTGACGCAAAATGGTGTATTATGCGGGAAATCGTATTACAACACCTACGTGTAAGTTTTCCGTGTGGTGAAGGAGTAAGGCTACAGTTCACCAAGCCCTATCTTAGTCGTGGGTAAAGACAAATATCTTATATTTTTAAACGAGCAATTCTTGTATATATATATATATATATATATATATATATATATACCTATATATATATTCAGGATCTCGGAAACGTCACCAACGATTTTGATGAAACTTGGCATACTAGAGGATTCGGGTCCAAAAATCGATCTAGCTAGGTTTTGTTTATAGAAAATATTCTTTTGTCGGTGTTTTCAGCAAAACATTACAATGACATTAGATTTTAAAAGAATATGAATTCAAATTTCGTTGTCAACGTCAAGAGTTACGGTAGCTCAGGTGAGATGTTGACCGGTTTAAATTTTAGTTTTTGTGTATCAAACAGCGTCGGATCGAATCTCGGTGTTATTATTATTCTCTTTTTATAATTATTTTACATATTTTTCATTATTTATTTTTTATTGTTATATCCCTAAATAAATCCTACAAAAATATTCCGAGCGAAGCTCGGTCAACCTGATATTGGGATTATATACACATATAACATCTATTCACGAGAAGGAAAATTTGAAATAAAACCTTATACCAATAGTCAATATTCTTCCTATAGTGGAGGAGGCTCGAACCCAACAGTGGGACGTATATGAGTTGAAAGGATGATGATGATGTTAAAGTTAGGGGGTGATGAATTGTATTCTTACTATCACCACACAAAATTTCTCCTTTATCAACTTAAAAAATCGGTAGATATAATAGTTTTTACTTACGGTGTTATGCAATGAGCAGCTGTCAATAGAAAACGTTCGTGTATAATAGAACTTCCACACCAGTGCGTCATATCATGCAGTCGTAATGATGCTATGAATGGGGCATCTTGAATAGAGATGCGATGCCCACCAATAATACCTACATCTAGAACACAAAGAAAAGCCACATTAATACTTAGAATAATAACGTATAGAAGGATAGATTTGGTACTTAAGCGATCAAAAACATGAAGCTAAAATTACTACATGCGTGCAATCGATTACACAGATACACACGTACACCGCTATACAAAAGAGTTGCCTGGCATACGCAGTGACCTTATACACTACAGAAAAAACTGCCGTAGGGCTCCAATTGGCTTCAATTTAAATGCACAATTTTTTGTGCGCCGAATTCTATAAGTTACTATTCTAAGCATTACTAGTTATAAAAATCCCTTTCATCATGATCCCAGCCCATACATGTCCCACTGTAGGGCTTGGGCTTCCTCCACTTTGTGAGGCAAATTGATCGACTATACCACGCTGGTCAGACGTGTTGGTATAGGGTGTCATATCGAGTTTTTCTAATGTTGCAGTAATCTTACCACTGAAGTCAAGGAACTTTGCACCGGTGGTCGGCCCAACGACGAAGGCGACGTGCTATCGGGTGGGTTACGGAGCCGCGCGCCGTCCCTCTGTCGTGCTGGACAGAGCGGGGCAGCGGGTGAGATGACCGTAGCCCAACCAAAAAAAAAAATCTTGCAGTGATGTTATTCACATAATCCCTTGGTCGTTTTTTACGATACCTCCAGGTAAGAGAGGTGATGGTGAATTGTATTCCTATTCCGTCACCACACGGAAATTCCTTTAGTAATTTAAAAAAGAATATCTCTTCTGTTCTGTGGCATACTAAGAATATAACGGTCATCATGCCTTTTTTTCAGTGGATGTCTCTCTCCTGGCAACTTATAAAGTATATTCGACTACTGACAGGGTCAGCTATCGTGGCAATTATGGTATCTTTAATCTATCATGGCGATGGTGAATTGTATTCTTATTCCGTTACCGCACAAAAAGCTTTTGCGTCATAATAATCCTTATAAATTACATGTAATACATTTATGAATTGGCGCTTAACCAAAGCCAGCTTAACTTTTGTACGATTTATCTTTCGGGAGAAAAGATTCATCACTTTCCTACTCTCAACCCAATTACTTGGATTAATATATACTCATTTTTATAGCAGATATTGCAAAAATTTTGGAAATTCTTTGTTAAGAATATCCGCTTAATTGTTGAATAGACGGCATTAGATGCAGTTGGCTTAGATTTGTGTACTTAAGACACCTTATTTTTTGTTATAAAATACTAAAATAATGAATATAATACAAGAGCTTAACATGACATTTCCATATTCGCGCCGAAACTCATGTCAAAGAGAATACAAGTCACTATGAAACGTAGGATAAAAATCGTATTTGATATGTAATAATAAAATGCCAATGAGAGCTAAACGTAATTTTGTCTATAGTTAAGTATGGTTGAAAATTTGATAATTATAATTTTTTCAGAAATCAATAATCAGTAATTAGTGTTCTCTTTGAATCATCATTAACAATGCCGCGACCAAGACGATTGAATCTTTCCCGACAAAGCTGTAATGGTTCTTCCGTTAGAGACTATATATTCGGAAATTTAGAAAATATATTTACGAAAAAAATTATGGCGGTACGAAGTTCGCCGGGTCGGCTAGTTAATATATAAAATTCACTATAATTTGCTTCTTTATTTTATTTAATACTAGCAACTCGCCCTCGCTTCGCTTCGCTTCCAGGCGCCTTAACCGTGTAGATCCCATTCCCGTGGGAATACCGGGATAAAAGTAGCCTATGTTAATCCCCGATAATATAGCTTTCCATTGGTGAATGAATTTTTGGTATCGGTTTTGTGGTTTAAGCGTGAAAGCGTAACAAAGAAACTTACGTTCGCATTTATAATATTAGTAAAGATGTTAAACATTTTAACATGTAATTTGAAAACATTATTAAAATAAGTGTTTTAAATATATAGTGTGAATGCGTGCAATAAGATTCGGTGATACTAAAGACATAATCAAAGCCGCCACACGCAAACACTCCCAGAAAACCCTTCCAGCTTTCTTACTCACTGAATGAATACAGGAACAAATTGCTACAAATTTTCAGACATCAATTTTCTGCGAGAGTGTGGTACTACCCGCGTGAGGAAAGACTGACGTCCTCCCCGAGGGGAGACGTCGGTCGATGGGAGAGCACCCCAAGTAGGGGGTATTCCGTCGGGCCGACCACTGATGACAAGTAACCCTGCTCCGGTGGTCGGTCCAACGACGAAGGCGACGTGGTGTTCGGGTGGGTTGCGGGTGTTGCGTTCTTAAGCCCCTCTGTCGCCCCGGATAGAGTGGTGCGGAAGCGCGCCAACCGCAGCCCACGCCAAAAAAAAAAATAGAGTGTGGTACTACCCTAGACGGACCAGCCTACAGCTGAAGACGGACAACTGTCGACAGTGTGGTTCTATCTCTATAGGGGAATCAAAGCCTATCTATTGAAAAGTCGTTGCAATTGGCCTACCGTATAATAATATTTTATTCACGAAGGATTTGTAACGTCCAAAGTATCAATTGAGTCTGTTTAACTGTTAGTATACAAATGTTTAGATTTGTTTTGGTACCGACGCCGAACTAATTAG
The DNA here is from genome assembly GCA_032191425.1 of Lymantria dispar. Taxonomy (NCBI): domain Eukaryota; kingdom Metazoa; phylum Arthropoda; class Insecta; order Lepidoptera; family Erebidae; genus Lymantria; species Lymantria dispar. Next base: position 6,471,547 of record CM063460.1, on the reverse strand, counting down.
GAAATTGTCATTTGGTTTAAATCATTATCAATATTTTTAAATTTAATTATAAATATCATTTTAAATACATAGGTATAATAATGTTTTTAAGAAAAGCACGATGATAATAAAATACTCACTTTTACAAAAAATGTATGGTATAAAAATCAGAAACACACTGGTTTTTAACAAAAACATGATGTTTGGTAAATATCAGATGAATGTGAACCGTTTTAGTATTTACTCTTAGTTATATATATCATGATAACGAACTACCAAAAAAAATATTCAATTACGTAGAAATTTATGGTACAGTTAGTAGGCCAAGGCAAGGAATTTAAGAAAAATGATAAAATTATTCTTAAAAAGAAATTTAGATTTTTTTATGACAATCATCTCAACCTATACATATCTATATAAACTCATTTGCAAAAAAAACGGGCACCTAAGCAATGAACCATTTCAAATGTTAATATTTCTTTGTTTGATAATTATAGGTAGTTTTATCCACACAATTTGCTAAATTAATAAGAAAATAATCGTTTTCATCAGTATTTCATAAAATTTAGATACAATTTATGGGAAATAATGCTAAACCTCGCTAGTAGTGTATATTCGCTAGTAGTGCATATGCTCATGAAGTAAAAATAAAAAAGTTTTTTTGTTTGTTTTTCTTTAATAAAGTAAAAGCAGATAAATGTTTAGTATCGAGTGTGACCCCCTCTAGCTAAAATCACAGCTTGAATTCGTCTGGGCATGCTAGCGAGTATATCCCGGATACTTGCTTGCGGAATACGTTCCCACTCCGCAGTAATCACATTCTTCAGCTCTCTGATGGTCTGCGGAGCCGGGTGTACTGATCTCACACGCCGTTTCAGAACGTCCCAGACATGCTCTATGGGATTGAGGTCGGGACTTCGAGCTGGCCAATCCAAACGACGAATGCCGACCTCTTGCACATACGCATTAACATCGCGGGATCGGTGGGCGCGAGCATTGTCGTCCATAAAAATCGAGTCTTCACCTAGAGCGGCCAATGCGGGTTGTGCATGAGAAATTAGAACTTCCGTTATGTATCGATGCCCAGTCAGTGAACCGTTTTCAATGAAGACTAACTCTGTACGATCCATTGAATTTATTCCTGCCCAAAACATAACAGAGCCCCCACCATAAGGTGTGATTTCTTCGAAACATGCCTCTGCAAAGCGTTCTCCTTGTCTTCTTAGCACTCGCCGACGTTGATCTTCACCGAACAGAGATATCCTGGCTTCATCAGAGAACAAAACCCTATTCCAATCGTCTTGAGTCCATGATTCACAATTTCTAGCGAACCTAAGCCTGTGAACTCTGTGCTCACGGAGTAATTTGGGGCCGCGGGCCGGGCGGTGACTGCGTATATTGGCAGCGAGAAGCCTCCTCCTGACCGTCCATAGACTAATATGCACATTTCTTACTTCTTGGAGGTTGTTCTTAAGATCCACATACGAAGATTTGCGATTTCTCAATGCGCGACTCACAAGAAAACGATCATCCCGTGGTTGGGTACATGGTTTTCTTCCAGAACCAGGCCTTCTCTCGACGGAACCAGTCTCCTGATATCGCTGCCAGGTCCTTTGGACTGTCGAGCGACTAACATTTAGCCTCCTAGCCACGAAACATTGGCTGCAACCCTCTTCAAGCAGCGCGATAATTTTGGTAGCTTTTACCACTTTATCTACCATTTTTGATACAGCCAAACAGCATTAAATAAAGCTTTGACAGTCAAGGATATGAAATTAATCGATAAAAATTGAATAAAAGTTATGAAAGTCGATGTTAACTTCTGGAACTTCGCGCCAAAAATGTAGGATAAAAAGGGGTTTTCTGTAAAAATGAACATCAAATGAAAAATTGAATTTAGAACGTACTTTTTTAAATACCACAGCATTTTTAAAACCGGCCAGTAACGTGTACAAACGATTGAAACCTTTTTGGTATTGTATCTTTTTAAATATGAATGAAAATCAAAACCGCCCGTTTTTTTTGCAAATGAGTTTATATCAATCTTGGGCTCAGGCCTCCCCAATAATGGGAGGGTTATTGACCTACTATTCCACGCTAGTCAGATGTGTTGGAATAGGGTTTTGTTTCGAGTTTTACTTGACTTGCACAGATGTTATATGCTTATTATATCCTTTAGTCGTCTTTTAAGACATCAAACAGAAAAAGAGACAGAGAAACAAAAAAAAATTAAAAAAATCTTTCATCAAATCCATTTTACGTCTAACATCTCCACTTATGTTCTTTTTTTTTTGGTGGGCTATGGTCAGTGCACATGCCGTCCATTCCGTCCGAGGCGACAAAGGGATGGCACGCGGGCTCAAAACCCACCCGAAGCTCTTCGCCTTCCTCGTTGGGCCGACCACCGGTGCCGGGTTCCTTGTTCTCAGTGGTCGGCCCGACGGCATATCTTGTTAGGTACCCTCTCCTCTCGACGTCCAGGACGTCGGTCGCCGACGCTGATAGTGTCTAACATCCCCCTGACGCGGCGTTTAGCGTTTTTTTTTTCTATATACAGAAATTCAACCTCTACAGTTTTGTTATATGTACAGATAACTAAAAATTGTTATTGCCAAATTGATATAATTTTGATAATTTCATCATCATGACCCTATCTTTCGTCGTTTATCTATAAAAATGGCGTTAGAATACGGTTAAGATACCGAATCTACCGAGCCAATTACCCTGTCAATTCCTGCAAGACAATATTTTGCAATATCCACAAATTGTTATTCTAAGTCTAAGTGTAATTTGTGTTAGTTAAATGCATTTTTTTAATTTTTTTTTTATTGCAAACGGTGGCAAATGAGTAGACAGTACACCTGATGGTAAGTGTTGCTGCCGCTCATAGACCTTTACAAGGCCACTACCTACCGCGAAGAAAGTGAAGGGAGTCTGAATGCGTGCATTGAGGCTTGGTGATACCAAAACCCTCCACACGCAAACACCCTCAGAAAGTTGGGCTTCCGGCTCTCTCACTCACCGAACAAAGCGCAGTAACAAATTGCTACTACTCAGACGTCGATTTCCTGTGAAAGCGTGGTACTACCCCGGATGGACCGGCCCGCGGCTGTAGACAGATAACTGTCGACAGTGTGGTCCTACCACTCCACAAAATACAAGCAACAATAAGTAGCAACACAAGGATTATTTCCTTATTTATTATATTTTATTTAATAAAATGTTTGCGCAAAAGATTCTCAACCAGTTATTCAAAGTTCATATATTTTGAAATAGGCGGAATGTAAATAGAATACGCAACAATTCACATAATGCTGTTTTTTTTACATTTAGGCTTATTTATTCGATACGATATCTGCCAAAAAGTACCCATTGAGTAAAAATATCGAATACAAAGTATCGAGTATAAAACTATCGGTATCGAAAGAAAAGAACTCGATACCTAAAAATATTGATACTTTTTTCGTGTCGCTACTTAGCATTGACCCACTGCTGGACTCGAGCCCCCTCCACGATAGGAGAAAAATTAATGTTACTATACATTGTTGATCAGACAGGTTGGTATAGGGTTTTATTTCGAGTTTTCCTTCTCTTGCGTAGATGTTATAATGCGTGTTATATCCCTTAGTCGTCTTTTACGACATATAAAAACAAGATAGTAGTGAATCGTGTTCTTATTCTGTCACCACAAGAAAAGATATTGCCGTGAATATATACAAATGAATAACAGTTAATAATAAAAGGTTGAGGTACGTTATGAACAACTACAGAACCTTCAACCTCATTACATAGATAATGAGATATTTGATACATTTTAAAAAGGTTAAATTTACTTATAAATTATGCTGACTTTACCAAATTTGATTTTAATTGCAAATTTTACTCTTATTTTTTAACGAATATTTGATAAATGCTATCAGTTTTATTATAATTAATTATTATAATTAGCAAAAATACTATCAAAATCTGAGATACGCTGGTTTTCTATATTTTTGTTTTAATTAATAGTAGGAGTAGTAGGTACCTAGTTATTTTTAAATATTTAAATATTAAATAACCTTCGATATTCATATCAATACCCGTGTGGTGACGGAGTAAGAATACAATTTACCACCCTCCTCCACCCCCCACCATCTTGCCCGTGGGTGTCGTAAAAGACGACTAAGAGATTGAATATACATATAATATTTGTGAAAAAGTATGAAAACTAGAAATAAAACTATATGAACACATCTGATCAATGTGGTTACAGGCAGCAATTTCCCTCCTATTATGGAGGAGGCTGGAGCCCAACAGTGGGACGTATATGAGCTGAAATGAATAAATAAATTCTTATCAAAATGTAAAAAAATTTTTCCTTTTTTAAAATTATATAATGATTTCTGATTACGCGAGTTTATATCTATACTTAGAATAATAACGTATAGAAGGTAAGTTCGCACACAAAAAGTGAAGCGTTTCAATTGGAGCCTAATGGAGTTTACGCCGGAATCGTTCCGTAATGTACTAGGTTACTATACTCCACGTACGTACGCAACTCTTAAAAATAAATAGGTAATTATGACGATTTGTGCATTCAAATGGTGTCACACACAACACATTTGAAAAACGTAAAAAGGTTTTTAACATTACTTTTAAAAATATTTCAACGATTTATGTTAATAAACACAAAATTTGATTTCATAATTTGTATAGTGGTGTGCGTGTGTACGTGAGTAATCATCGGCGCGCATGTAGTATTTTTAGATTCATGTTTCGATCGTTCGAAGTACCGATACAATTCTTCTATACGTTATTATTCTAATAACACAAGAGCCTGTGGACGCCAGACCTTCGTGATTTTATTAAAGCTGAAATTTTGTCAGCGCATGCTCCCAACACAGGTAAGAACGGTGGCCCATTATGAAGTTTGAGTTACAGTGGCTTTGGCAGATAAAAGATGCCAAAGGTGTGTAAAATACCGATCTATTTTCGTCAAATTATTAAGCGTGATTTTTTTATATTACCTTCAGAACGTTATTAAAATCACGTTATTCATTGCCAGACACTTAACATGATGGCAACCCCTTGCCAGACACCCTTAACGTTCATGAAATTATAATTCTACTTACGTTATACATAGTATAAAAGCTATTTTTATATATAATACTTGGGTAATGAGTAGATGATGTTTCCTCAGTAGCCAGACATTTTTCATAGTTCCAAACCCTTGCCAGACAAAGATGTAGGGTAGCTGTAGGAGCAAGCGCGAGACAGTAGATATATACATGGGTGAGTGCGAGTGAGATGCGCTTATATTCTTTAATATTTAGTACGTGCTTATAGCAGCTAAAATAATGCTATCTTCAAGTATTATTAATTTAATATTCATTATTAATTATAAGAACAATATTATAAATACTATGTTTATAATGTAATAGCTGATTTTATATATAATACTAGCAACCCACCCTCGCTTTGATTCGGTTTCAGTCGCCTTATCCGCGTAGTTCCCGTTGGCATACCGGGATAAAATATAGCCTATGTTACTCAGGGATACTGTAACATACTAATGATGAAAGAATTATCGAAATCCGTTCAGTAGTTTTTGAGTTTATTCGTAACAAACGTACAACATTTTGTCTTTATAATATTAGTGTAGATTACACCCTTTGAGTGTGAAAATTAAAAAATGCTGAAACACGTGTTTATTTTTATTACAGAATATTTGTTTACAATTTAATGAAAATCGATGAAGATTTTTTTTCTTGTTTATAAACTTTGCTACTGCGGTTTATCTCTTTATGGGTTGAATTTCAAAAAACCCTTTCTTAGTGGGTTTCTACGCCACGAAAAGAAACTACTGTCAAAATTTCATATTTCTGACTTCAATAGTTTCAGCTCTGTGATGAGTCAGTAAAATAACATCTTTCTACCTATTCTACACTCTTAGAGGATGAAAATGAAGAAACTCTGAAACACGTGTTTATTTATTTTTATTGAAGAGTATTTGTGCTTAATTTGAAGACAGCAGCTAAAGATTTTTTTTTCTTTCCATACAGGCTTTGACGTTGCGTTTCACCCCCTTAAAGGTGGAATTTCAAAAAATCTTTTCTTAGTGGGTGCCTACGTCATGAAATGAAACTACGATCCAAATTTCATTTTTCTAGCTTCAGTAGCTTCGGCTCACCCTGTTCCTTTGTATGTATATTATTGTTAACGCCCCCGCAATACCTCTTGTAGGTGGCATTTTACTCGACGAAAAGAATATTCCATGGGTAATGACCCAAGTATTATATATAAAATCAACTTTTATACTATAACGTAAGTAGAATTATATTTTTTTTTATTTATTTAAAGTTCTTCCACAGACCTTTGTCCGTGCCTTTTTTATGGTATATTTTATTTGGATTTTATATAATAATATATTTCTTCAAGTAATTATAATTTCATGAACGTTAAGGGTGTCTGGCAAGGGGTTGCCACCATGTTAAGTGTCTGGCAATGAATAACGTGATTTTTAATAACGTTCTGAAGTTAATATCAAAAAATCAAGCTTAATAATTTGACGAAAAGAGATCGGTATTTTACACAACTTTGGTACCTTTTATCTGCCAAAGCCACTGCAGCCCAAACTTCATAATGGGCCACCGTTCTTACCTGTGCTGGGAGCATGCGCTGACAAAATTCCAGCTTTAATAAAATCACGAAGGTCTGGCGTCCACAGGCTCATAGTCTATAAGTATTTATACAAATAAATAAGATCGAAGTGTCTATTTGTAATGACAAAATAGTAAATTTTTTACATGCTCATATGGTTATTTGCATGTTTGAAAACCAGTTTTGTTCGTCTATCTATCTGTCTGTCTGTTCCGGATTACCATCAAAACGACTGGACAGATTTTGATAATATTTAATTAATAGATAGCTGTCTATATAAGGAGTAACTTATGTTATTTCTCACTCACTCTCAAACAAACCCTATAAGTCCAGGAATCAAACCCGATACCTCATGAAACGTAGTAGCATATGGTTATATCTCAAAAGATATTGGATTTCAAAATGCGGGGGCATTTATAATACGGGGACATACCGTAGTGAGCGAGGGCGGGTCGTTAATACAGAATAAAACTATTTTTATAGATTTTATGGCATTGGTATTTGATTTTTACATTCTCAACCTTTCGAACACTCCAGTATTAAAGGTTATGGAAAGAATAAAGTGTTTTTACGTCAAATAAAAGTAATAACGATGATTTATTGGATATGAAACACCATTTTAATTATATTAGGTCCTTACCTATGAAATTATCGTTTTGTCGTATTGACCAATTTGATCTGAAATCTGAAAAATGAGGAGATCTCTTTGGTTAAAAATTCCAAATTCAAATTTATAAATTCATTTAGCACATTTGAGTATTGAAAACAGTCATTCATTTGTTTTTTACTCATTATTTTTTTCTTTGGCGTCGTTTATTACCGCACAATGGAAATCATGAAATATCGGTATATTTACGAGTACAAGTTTTACCGTGGCACCAGTGCTGCAGAAACAGCTCGAAGGATTAATGATGTGTACGGCGCTGGTGTCGCAAAAAAAGCACGCTACGTGTTTGGTTTCAACGTTTTCGTTCTGTAAATTTCGACCTTCAGAACCAACCCCGTGGACGGCCGGAGACCAAAGTAGAAAATGAAAAATTAAAGGCTATTATGGAAGCGGATCCATCACAAAGTGACAAAACTGTATTAATCCACTTGAAACAAATCGGGAAAGTAAAAAAACTTGAACGATGGGTACCTCATGAATTAATTGAATCAAACTTACAAACGCGCGTCGACGTGTTTGCTCGTTTGCCACTAAGAGGCCGTGGGTATCGTAAAAGACTACTTTTTTTTTTGGGGTGGGCTGCGGTCGGCGCGCTCCTCGCACCACTCCGTCCGGAGCGACAGAGGGGCGTAAGCACGCAACACCCGCAACCCACCCGAAAACCACGTCGCCTTCGTCGTTGGGCCGACCACCGGAGCAGGGTTACTTGTCATCAGTGGTCGGCCCGACGGAATACCCCAAAGACTACTGAGGGATATAATATCTATGCAAGAGAACTTAAACTCGAAACAAAACCCTATATCAATACGTCTAACCAGCAAGGTGTAGTGGGAAATTTCCCTCACATAGTATATAATAATAATATAATAATAAGTCTTTATTGGATCAGTAATCAAAAAACATTAAAATCCATGCACTACTACTAAAAAGTTCCTTAGGTAAATGTAGCTATTATTAGTTACATCATCATCATCTTGCTCTTATCCCAATTACTTGGGGTCGACGCAATATGTCATCTGTTTTGACATATTGCAAAAAGTTTCGGCAATGACTTTTATGACCGGCCGCCTGCCTGACGTCAACCCTCCTTGGGAATGTAATCGTTGACCCAAATGGTACCAGATGGAGTTGGTCCGGGTCAATCTAGGGCTCTTAGTCGTCTTTTACGACACTCACGAGCAAAGCAAGGGTTGGTAGTATTCAAAGCCGCTACCACACAGCACAGTAGCTATTATTACTTACATAGAAAAAAAAATAAAACAAAATAATAATAAAATCAAATAAAAACAGCATAAGATTCGTGTAGGTATATGGATAAGCTCTAACTCCTAACATGTGTTTAGGATATCAGAGTAGATCTCCGAGCCGATCTCAACAGTGGGACGTATATAGGCTGAGATGATGATGATGACATAAGTATGTACGATTTAGACTAATTCTCTCGCATTGTTTGTCATTTTAAACTGTTTAAATTAATCACCAATTTTTTTGTTATCCGTGTGGTGACGGGGTAAGATAAGAGACGGAGAAAGGTATAATTCACCGCCCCGACTCTCACACGCGGGTGTCGAAATAGGCAACTAAGGGATATCTTGCGCATATAACAACAAGCGAAAACAAAACTCGAAATAAAACCCTCTACCAATCCGATTGACCAGCGTGGTATAGTGGTTCCTTCTAATAGTGGGACGTATAAGAGCTGTGATGAATGAATGATGATGAAATATTGTGCTGACAAGGCGTTTTCACATAGCCTTTTAATGAATGCGTCTGCACAGGTCGACTGCACAGTGGTTAAGATACCGACTTACCCTACCAGTGCCAGGGATCGACTCGCACGCAAGACAGTGCTTTGTTCGATCCATAAATTGTTGTTCTGAGTTTAGATGTAATTTTGTCCGTTAATTATATATTTGTGAAGTTTTCACGGTTTCATGATGTCGTTCCCGTGCGAAAACAGGGATAAAATGTAGACTTGCATTTATCTGAGCATTTTCAAGAAGCCTCGGGTTCGATTCTCAGACTGGGCTAAATTTTATAGGGTATTTCTGAGAGAAAAAAGAGCCTACGTTACTCCAGCTACATCAAATCAAAATCGGTCTAGGAGTATTGAAAATTACCCAAAATATACCGATAGGCCCATCGCGTAGTAGGGAATAAGAACGTAGTGGTGAATTGTCTTATTCCATCACCTTACGCGTGGTGACGGAATAAGAATACAATTCACCACTCCCTATCTTGCCTGTGGATATCGTAAAAGACGACTAAGGGGTATAACAGGTAGATAACGCCTATTCAAAAAAAAAGGAAAAGTCGAAACAAAATCGTATACCAACCTGTCTGACCAGCATCGTGCAGTAAGGGTAATTTTCCTCCTATTATGGAGGAGGCTCGAGCCTAGCAGTGTGATGTATATGAGCCGAGACTGTAATCAACTGTAATCTGTAAACAGACAGACAGACAAAAAATAAAACTGATTTAGGTATCGGGTAAATAACCGTGTGAGTGTGAAGAAAACGTATTATTTTGTTTTTTTTTTTATTTATTTATTCGCATATTTTATATAATTCAAAGATGTGCTTATAGTGGCTTTATTACAGCTATATTTAAATTTGTTAAAATGAAACAACATTTTGGCGCTTCTCCTTCTGTCTTTCTATTTTCAATGTGTTCTCGACGGTGTGAATATGCTGGATTTTCTCCCTATGTTTATGGCATTTTAATAGAGTTGGTTGTGTTTATGACTCAGTGACGGCAGGAGTAAGATAATTTTAATTTTGGCTCTATGAGTTCTGCCTGCTTTTATTTCTTTTCTCCTTCTTATGATGTATTTTATGATGGTGGTCTCTTTTGGTTGATTGTATTTTATGTTATTTGTGGTTTATTTCTCTGTGCTGTGTGGTAGCGGCTTCGAATACTACCAACCCTTGCTTTGCTCGTGGGTGTCGTAAAAGGCGACTAAGAGCCCTAGATTGACCCGGACTAACTCCATCTGGTACCATTTGGGTCAACGATTACATTCCCAAGGAGGGTTGACGTCAGGCAGGCGGCCGGTCATAAAAGTCATTGCCGAAACTTTTTGCAATATGTCAAAACAGATGACATATTGCGTCGACCCCAAGTAATTGGGATAAGAGCAAGATGATGATGATGTGGTTTATTTCTCTATTTATATTATTTTGATATTACAAACAGACACTTCAATTTATTTGTATAGATTTACCAACTATTCCAATGTGTACATAACTCTACATTTTACACCCGGGGACCTAATTCATCAATTTTCATCATCATTTCAGCTTAACGCTGGTCACTGCTGGACGTAGGCCTCCAGCATGTTATGTCACACCGGGGCTGCCGTGACTGGGGGCCATTTTTGTTTTTATCGTCATGAGGGGATAATGCCGTAATCGTGACGTTTGGCAAGCGGGTTGGCAATCGCAGTAAGATGTTATACATTTCCCAAGAGAGAGCTGCTGCCCACTCTCCTGGTGAAACTATAAAAATAAAACAATTATCTCGTATATTTGAGTCATGACATTTAATTTTTTTCATCATTGCATTACAAAAATAAAAGTAATAAATATGGAATATTAATTTTTGTCATAAATAAATGTGTAAATTAGGGGGGTATTCTGGTCTAGAAAGCCTAAGTTTTAGGCATTTTTGAAACAATGATAAAAAGGAAATAAAAAATATTTTTACCATCGGATCTGGAATCGCCGATTAATCCAAAGTGAGTAATAAATGTTCTTATCTGAGTTATTCTATGGAAATCGTTTCTTAAACTTTATACGTGTTTTTTTTCAAAACTACTTTTTTTCCAGGTAATTGACATGATATCTCAAGTGCTACATGACTGATTTCTTTGAAATTTTATATATATCTTCTTTATATATTTGTCTATGACCCCCTGCCTTGGATTTAAAAATAATTGATTTTAAGTAATTTTAAAAAATTCGAAAAGATCGAAAAAAGGGGGGTACATAAAATTTCTTTTTTATGTCGACGCCATTTTGTGAATTTTTTTTTTTTCTTTGGCAGAGGTCAAGGCCATAACGACATCTTTACTAATGAAAAATTTTCTTAATTTGTTTGATTTGGTTCACTACAAGGGTTGACATCATGACAACCAGGAAGCGCCGTTTTTTTTGCAGCTCCCACTTCACCGGCCTGAATTTAAACGATTTTTTGATTTTTTTTATTTTAATTTTGTTTTTATGTTCTTAAAATGTCAATAAAAATCATATAAAAAAACCCATAGCAAAAATGATTTCATTTTTTTTTATCCTAGTTTGAAAAATACCTAAGATTTAGGCTTCTAGATCTGAATAAAATAAAACAAACCTTAAACAATAAAATAAAACACGAGTAAATTGGTATTACTATAAATATTATATTTTAAATATTTGCAACCGTACTCGTATTTTATTATCCAAGGTGATTATTAAAATTGGGCGGTAAGGACGAACAGCCAACCCTTGTAAATAATTATGAGCCTTTTTCTTAACATACATGTTTTATGCCGTACTCTCACACGTGGAACAGTAGTCCAATTCTCACCCATTGTAGATTAAGCCAGAATCAAAAATTTGCACTTATATAGAGAGAGATGATTAAAAATGAAAAATATGTCTTATAGCTATATACATCGAAGTTTATGTTTTTATGAAAAACTTATTTCTTTATTTTAAAAAAATAAGATGTTACATAAAGTTCATGAGTAAATTGATCAAAGATTTTGCGCAATAGTTTGATCGATCCAGGACCTCAATGCAGAAATCATCGTGTAAACACCTGGTAAACTGCCGCAACGTACTCCAAAAGATGTTATTCCTATTTGGACGTCTCGCCAGGATAGTGGACCACCACTGTCACCCTGTTTATAGAAATATATTCTTTATTAACAAAAAATACAAAAATTGTAAAATATACAGGAAAATAATAATTTTTGTGGAATTTAGGCATCATCTCATCATCATCGGCGTGGATATATATGTATCTACGTCCCATTATTAAGCTCGACCCTTCTCCATAATGGGAGGGAAATTGACCTACTATACCATTCTGGTCAGACGGGTAGTTATAGGGTTTTATTACGAATTTTCCTTATCTTACATAGATGTTATCTGCAATTATCCTTTAGTCGTCTTTTGCGACACCGACATCCACCCATAAGAAATGGGGTGGTGAATTGTATTCTTACTCCGTCACCACACGGAAGCATATAATATAGGTAACTGAGTCGTATTTTAAGAAATCTAAAAGGTCAGATAGGGGTAATTGTATTCTTACTATGTCGTCAAATAGATTTTTTTACATAATTAAGACATGATGCTGTGTGGTAGCGGCTTCGAATACTACCAACCCTTGCGTTGCTCGTGGGTGTCGTAAAAGACGACTAAGAGCCCTAGATTGACCCGGACTAACTCCATCTGGTACCATTTGGGTCAACGATTACATTTCCAAGGAGGGTTGACGTCAGGCAGGCGTCCGGTCATAAAAGTCATTGCCGAAACTTTTTGCAATATGTCAAAACAGATGATATATTGTGTCGAACCCAAGTAATTGGGATAAGAGCTAAATGATGATGAATTAAGACATGATGTAAAAAATATTTTTGTTTGTAAATACACCTTTGGTGACGGAGTAAGAATGCAATTCACCACCCCCTTTCTTGCCTGTAGGAGTCGTAACGGATAACTAAGAGATCGCAATAAGTAGTGATAGAAAACTTCGAGAATAGCATTCCCAACTAGGACCGTTAAGGTTCATTTCCGTGCATCGCGGCAGATCACGGTGGAGGGCGACAGTCGTAAGCGATCGACCGCGCGCGGCCGATGCGACAATAGTCATTGTATGAAAATGTATAGAATACTAGCAGCCCGCCCTCGCTTCGCTTCGGTTTCAGTCGCCTTACCTGCGTAGTTCCCGTTCCCATGGGAATACCGGGATAGTATATAGCCTATGTAACTCCCTGATATTATAGGTTTCCATTAGTGAAAGAATTTTTGAAATCAGTTCAGTGGTTTGAGCGTGAAAGCTTAACAAACAAACAAACAAACATTCTTACTTACGCATTTATAATATTAGTAAGGAAGTAAGGATGTATGAAAGGAACCGCGCCATGTACAGGAATGATATAGGCATTAAACACAGCTTTCGTCTTCCAATTGTTTTAGTACAATATAGTGCCTGTACTATGCAAAAAAAAATATTTCTACAGTCACGTTTAGCAGTTATCTAAGATCTATTCCATATTTTCCCCGTGTAGTGATGAAGTAAGAACACAATTCACCACCCTCCATCTTGTTCGTGGGTACGATACACATAAAAGACGACTAAAACATGCATATAACATCTATTAAAGAGAAGGATAACTCGTAATAACTTATACCAACACATCTGACTAGCGTGGAATAGTAGGTTAATTTCCCTCCTACTGTGGAGGAGGCTAGAGCCCAGCAGGGGAACGTACATGAGCTGTTATGATTCTATATTTAGCCTTTAAACACGTTGCCTAAAGTAAGTAGATGAAATGTTATAAAACAAGATATACTTGCACTGCAGACATCTTTTCCATTTCCTCCGGCGCAAAACATACGTGCTGTTATTTTATGTGGCCAATACGCTTTTTGACACTTAAAAAATGATATGAACGGGATCTTAACTTGGCGGAGATTTCTAGACGACCTTCCATTAAACTAAAAAGAGAGATTATATTATTGCAAATTGAAGGAATATTTTGGATGGATGAAGTGGCGACAGGTCTCGAGAACAATATGCGATGCACGGATGCCCCTTAAACTTAAGGGGAAAATATACAAGAGCGTCATCAGACTTGTTGCTATGTATGGATCTGAATGTTCGGCATTAAAAAAGACGGATGAGAGAAGATTGTATGCCACAGAGATGCGTATACTAAGATGGATGTGTGAGGTCACAAAGTTAGATAAGATAAGAAATGAGTATATTAGGGGAAGCCTGAAAGTGGCACCAGTGATAGAGAAGATTAGGAACGCGAGGTTGTCTTGGTATAGACATGTGATGAGGAGGGATGAAGGCATGTGACGAGGCGGGTTATCGATATGAATGTGGATGGACGTAAGAGGCGCGGGAGACCCAAAAAGAGATGGATGGACTGTGTGAATGAGGATATGCGTATGAAAAGGGTGAGTGCAAATATGACGGCCGATAGGAGGTTATGGAAGGTAAGTACATGTTGTGTCGACCCCATTTAGCGTGGGATGAGGGCAGGCAAACGAATGATGATGATTTTCCGTGTGTTGACTGAGTAGGAATACATTTGCGGGTGACTGGACCGGGAATTAATCGGTCACCCACGGAGAGGCAGACCACGCGAGGGCGACTGACGTCTCCAGAGAGGCGTTGGAGAAGGGAGGGTACTCGAAAGGGTTTGCCGCCGGGCTGGCCACAGACGACACTGGTGGGTTTTGGTGATGATGAGGGTGTTTGCGTGCCGTGGATTTTAGTGATGATGTCTTTACTATCATCAAACCTTATTGTACGCATTCATAGTCCCTTCACTTCATGGTAGATAGCGCCCTAGCAAAGATTCTTGAGGGACAGCATCACTTACCATCAGGTATCATAGGTGTTTACTCGTTTCTGTTCACGATAGTAATAAAAAAAACCAACAAAGGACAAATATTTTATACTATTCATCAACAGTTAACAAATAAATACAATTCTGAGGATGTATGGAACAAAACTCTTCTGAAACGCTAGATTGAAATCAGTAACCCGAGTATTTACTTTTCTCTAGCTCTAAGAAATCAGTACTAAGATACGCTTTCAAAGTTTAGCCTCTCCAGTGAGCATGACTAATCGGTTTTAATTTACCTGAGTAGCACCCCATCCAGTTGCGTTGAAGATCATTCCAGTTACAAGCTTTGAACTTGCATCCGCCAAAGAAATTACTTTAACTTTAGGTCCAAAAGTCAACGTTTCATTCAATTTAATAATGCAAATATCATAATCATTAGTTATATTTGAATAGTTCTCATGGTTTATTATTTTTTCTATATCATATATTTGTCCATCCTGGTTAGTTTTGTCTGTGCCGACAACAACTTTGTACTTTTGATTGCTGAAAATTAAGCGAATAGTCAATAAGTAGGCTGTTTTCTTCTTACAGAGATTTTTAGCTCATATACGCCCCACTGTTGGGCTCGAGCCTCCTCCACAATAGGAGGGAAACTGATCTTACTATACCGTGCTGGTCCGACAGGTTGGCATAGGGTTTTTTCGAGTTTTTCTTCTCTTGCATATATCTTATATGCGTATTATATCCCTTAGTCGTCTTTTACAACATCCACGGACAAGATAGGGAGTGGTGATTTGTATTTTTACTCCATCACTACACGAAAAAATCACAACCTTTAGATAGATTAGACGATTAACATATTTATCATTATCATCATCAGTAGAATTGTTATATGCTATGTGAAGGCGGCTGTGAATACTGCCAAACCCTTAAATTGCTTTACTAATAGCATCCTTTAATTCTCTCTTACCCGTGAGTGTCGTAAGAGACGACCAAGGGATTATAAAATGCATACAACATCTATGCAAGAGAAAAAGAAATTCGAAACAAAACCCTATGCAAACACGTCTGACCAGCATGTTATATTAGGTCAATTTCACTCCGATAGTGGAGGAGGCTCGAGCCCAACAGTGGGACGTATATGAGCTGAGATGATGAAGATAATTATAAAAAAATATTATATTTACTTACGCAGTAATGCAATGAGCCGCAGTTAAAATAAAGCGATCGTGTATAATGGAGCTTCCACACCAGTGAGTCATATCATTCAATCGTAACGAGGCTATGAATGGAGCCTTCTCGATGGGAATATGATGGCCACCAATTATGCCTACATCTGTAACATAAATAAATAATATTTCAAATACCGTTCATATATCTGGTACTAGCTGACCCAACAGACGTTGTTCTGTTCAAATAAAATAAAAGGATTTTTTTTGCAATCGATAGCAGCGCCTCCTACCGGGTCCAATTATTGATCTAAACTGTTCTCGAATCCCCTTGAACATAAATAAAAAAATTCATCAATAGCGGTCCAGCCGTTTAGGAGGAATTCAGTGACATACACACGTACACAAGAAATATATATATATATTTTTTTTTTTTTTGGGAGTGGGCTGCGGTCGGCGCGCTCCTCGCACCACTCCGTCTAGGGCGACAGAGGGGCGTAAGCACGCACACTCGCAACCCACCCACGATGCACGTCGCCTTCGTCGTTGAGCCGACCACCGGAGCAGGGTTCACTTGTCATCAGTGGTCGGCCCGACGGAATACCCCCTATTCGGGCTACTCTCCCATCGACCGACGTCCCCCCCTCGGGGAGGACGTCGGTCTTTCCTCACGTGGTCGGACTCTCGGCGGGCGACGGACTAATCCCCGATCACGTCACCCGCGACCTCGGCTAGGGCGGCATGAGGCGCAGGTACTCGCGCCTACGCCGCCCCAGTCGCCGGTGGCGGATCGCCTCATCGAGGCTGCGCTCCTCGTGCAGGCGATCCGCCGCCTCCTTCCACGAAATCACTGCCTCGTAGAAGGCTGCGACTGCGTCCCAGTTTCTGACGCTGTCGACCATCGCCCTGGCGATAGTCGGCAGCGTCAGGTCGGCACCGATGATTGCAACGAGTTCACGATGCTTCTCTGCCCAAGCGGCGCAGGCCTCGAGCGCGTTCGGTGCTTCGCCAAATACCTGCGTATTTGGCGAAGCACCCATGCCCCGTCAACACCTGCACTAGTCGGAAGGAGAGCACCCCGTGCCGCCTTTCCAACCACCGCATCAGTACCGGCTGGAAGGCCTCCACGATTCGCATCCCGAACCAAGGCCTCTCCAGCCGGACTGCCCAACGGGCAATGACGTCCCGGCGGGCGTCGACGCGCCAGGCGGTGAGGTCCCTCAATGAGACCACACCGCCCTCCGCTCGCACCCCCGACACCCGCCGATACAAACCGGTGAGCATTTCCGCCTCCAGGTCCCACAGAGGAGTCCCGGCCAACAGGCACACTGCCTCCGTCACCACCGTGCGGTACTCGCGGATGGCTCTGACTGCCAATGCCCTCTGTGGTCGCCACAGAAGGGCCCTGAGTTGGACGGTAATGAACCCCGCCCACACCGGTGCGCCGTACAGGGCTATCGACCGGATGACCCCCGCGTACAGCCATCGGCACGTAGCGCTCGGTCCGCCCACATTCGGCATAAGCTACGATAGGGTGGACGCCGCGCCGACAAGCCGTGGAGCGAGCCTGCGAAAATGCTCCCGGAACCACCATTGCCCGTCGAGCACCAGGCCCAAATACCTCATATGGGCCCGGATGCTGATGTTAACCGAATGGAAAGAAATATATTTATAAAAATAATGTGTAATATTCGCGTAAACATTGGCAATCCTTAAACAAATTGTTCTAATTTGTAATTTTATGCTATCTTCTATCGCCTCTTCTTTAGAGGAAGAAAAAATGTATTAATCGATTACTAAGGGTTCGGACTTAGAATAATAACGTATAGAAGGTAAGTTCGCGCACAAAAAACGAAGCATTTAAATTGGAGCCTAATGGAGCTTACGCCGGACCGCTCCGTAGTGTACAAGGTCACTGTACTGCACGTACGTACGCAAATCTTAAAAAATAAATAGGTAATCATGGCGGTTTGTGCATTCAAACGGTGTCACAACACATTTGAAAAATATAAAAAGTGTATTAACGTTACTTTTAAAAGTATTTCGACGATTTATGTTAATAAAAACAAAATTTGATTTCATAATTTGTATAGTGGTGTGCGTGTGTATGTGTGTAATCCCCTGCGCGTATGTAGTATTTTTGGCTTCATCTTTTTGATCGCTAAGTACTGACTCTATCCTTCTATACATTATTATTCTAAGGGTTCGGGATACTAAGTGAATCGCTTTAATAATATCACTTAACTTAACTTTTGAAGGTTATTGGCAACTTAGTACTTCTAATATTATCAGTAATCTATGGCATAATATTGTGATTTATAATGAAAAGAACTTGTTTGAAATATTATGTATAATGCGTCGGGATGCATAGTTTCGAATTCTAGGATGATTTAAAAACATTTAGAACTTAAATGTAATATTTCTAAGAAGGAGTAATGATATTTTACACAATATTATTTTGAATTCGTCGTTAAACATACTTACTATTACAAAAAATATACGATGCAGAAATAATAAGCACAATTGTTTTTAACATAAACATGTTGGCTAGAAAAATGCCGCAGTGAAACGACTTTTTATGAACTCCTATTTATATAGGGAGTAATTATAATAAATGATAGAACGATAACATTCTGTAAAAATATATATTACACGGCAATTTAAAGTACAGTTAGTATATCAATAGTAACATAGAATTAGAAAATATTATAATCATTATATCATATTATCAAGTTGCATTGTTAGGGAAATTGACCTACTATATCAAGCTGGTCAAACGTGTTGGCATTTATTACGTATTATATGCTTATGCGCCTTGAAATGGCATGACGATTAAGGGCACATGGGCATAAATATAATAACAATAATGTTGAATAATTAGAATTTATCTTAACGTTATTATAAATATTGTAATGCCTTTGAAAGTACTTAGTGAAAATCAATGGCGAAACAAGATTATTGCATATTCAAGTATGTAATCATTAATGTCACGAAATAAAAAGCCAACTTACTACATAGCATAGTAGGTAAAACTATGTAAGTTTTTAAGTACGTACGAGAAAGTAAAGTTGCGTG
Source organism: Lymantria dispar (assembly GCA_032191425.1). Classification (NCBI taxonomy): domain Eukaryota; kingdom Metazoa; phylum Arthropoda; class Insecta; order Lepidoptera; family Erebidae; genus Lymantria; species Lymantria dispar. The sequence goes on along the minus strand of CM063460.1, from coordinate 6,452,451 downwards.
TGACGACATTACATTTATTAGCAGCGAATGGTCAGGCAGGAGCTGCAGCATTCATACGAGTATATCCATAAGTCTTAGGTCGTAAGGAAGGGATATCATCCGCGCAGTGACCCTAAAGGCTGAGTTGACTTCGCGTCCTCACACGCCTATACCGACTTTCCTAAGATAATAATAACTAATATTGTTCCTTCGTCGTGAAAGGTAGCTCATGTCTCCCCGATCTCAACCGGAGATCGGTTGAATCCATGGAATTACAAACTAATTGCGATAACATCCTTGCTCTCCAAGATAATGGAGAAAATTATAAGCTGCTAGTTATTCCAGTACGTAAGAATCACCATCTGATAAGTGATAGACAATACGGCTTGCATCATGGTTGATTAGCCGATAATCTAATTGTGTACCTCAGAAACTGTGACGGATGCCAAGGTTGAGGTGCTAGTGTTCAACCTAGATATTTCAAAGACGTAATGGTCTGGCACAGTACATTTCTGTCAAAGCTACCGTACAGAATACCCGATGGACTCTGTAATTGGGTCGCCAACTTTCTGGATGGAATATAAAAGTCGTCGCGGATGGTTCCTGCTCTGATACTATTATTAAAGCTAGGGTACAACGAAGTTCAATGCTCTCCCAGATGTTATTTATTTACTCCAGTGGTCGGCCCAACGACGAAGGCGACGTGTCACGGGTGGATTACAGGTGTGCGTGCTTACGCCCCTCTGTCGCCCCGGACGGAGTGAAGCGAGGAGCGCGCCGAACGTAACCCTCCCAACCAAAAAAAGATGTTATTATTTTGGAGTCATTGGAGTGACGACGAGACTTTGAGTCGTTTTGAGTACTCTACCGGCTCTTTCATTGGAAGTGCTCTGAAGAACTGTATAAAATGGTACCAAAATAGAAATATTTATTTATAATTCGGATGGAATGAGCTACATGCTGCTGTTTCCCCAGCGCTATGACACGTCCTTCTTTTTTAACGAGATTTAACAAGAGCATTGCTTTCACGTTGGGCAGCAACCTGTCTGTGTCTCTCGTATTGCAAAGGTCCGTGTACGGCACGATCTCTCAACATTAAATATGCTGCTTGCTTATTTGCACCATCGGCAATAAAAAATAGACAGGGCCATACGTCGGTCACGAAGGTGGGTAGTAGAAGAAACGGCATGAGATCCCATATCTTATCGTTATGCAGCTCCCTATAGCCATATGGGTGGGCCAGAGGTACCGAGCTTTTATCATCGACCGAAGGTGACAATACCTAAGTAATTATAGTTAAAATTGGACATGTATTCAACTCATAGTTTAATATGTATTATGATTATTTTGCAACTAGTAAAGTCAATACCATTTTGTTATAATTATAGAGTTATGGCTAAATATTTGAAAAGTACTATTAATGATTAATTATATTTAATTAACAAAAATGAAGTACGTGGACTTTGATATTTTCATTAATAATTACGATTATTCGATGTTTTTGTATTCATAATTATATTTTTAAATGTTTGAACGTATGATATTTATATCAAGTCGTTAAATTAATTTTACTTATTTAATTATTTTGATCGATATTTTCCACTGGTTTGTTTTTTTTTTTTTTATTGCAAGCAGTGGCAAACGAGCAAACAGTACACCTGAGGGTAGGTGTTGCTGCCGCTCATGGACCTTTACAAGGTCGCTACCTACCGCGAAGAAAGTGAAGGGAGTGTGAATGCATGCATTGAGGCTCGGTGATACCAAAGGCACCACCAAAATCCTCCACACGCAAACACCCTCAGAAAGTTGGCTTTCCGGCTCTCTCGCTCACCGAACGAAGCGCAGTAACAAATCGCTACTACTCAGACGTCGGTTTTCTGCGAGAGTGTGGTACTGCCCCGGACGGGCCGGCCCGTGGCTGTAGACAGATAATTGTCGACAGTGTGATCCTACCACTGTTATTAATTAGTATTTGCATGAGACTGCCAATGTTGAGGCTAGGGTTCGATTTATCGTTGGATTTAGAGACTGTGGAGCAAGTTTTTTATATATTTAAACAAGAATCTTCGAACTATACCATGTCAGAGGCAATCATCATCGCGGTCGACTACTGAACTTTTTCCTTGCAGTCAAATGACTACTAGCATGATACAAAAGGATTTCGCCCTACTGTTGAATATGCCTTTTTGTATAAAGAGGCGAGTAAGTCCAAAAAAGAAGAATTCATCATCATAATCCCAGCTCGTATATGTTCTACTGCTAGCCTCCTCTGCAATGGGAGGCAAATTGACCTATTGTATCGTACTGTTTGGACCTGTTAGTATAGGGTTTAATATCAAGTTACCCTTCTATTACATAGATATTAACTGCTTATTATAATCCTTTAATCATCTTCTATGATACCCACGGGTAAGACAGAGGGTATTGAATTATATTCTTACTCAGTCACCACATGGAGAAAAAGACATGATTGTAATTTTTTTTTACTAGACGAGATATTGGAAATCATTTTGTGTTTTCCTTCTGTTGCTATATGCCTTAATAAAAGTTTACCGATGTCTACAGTAAAATAGGCAATTCAGACCATTCTATTCTTAATTCGTTACGACACTGATACTGTTTTTTTTTTAATTTCATGTAATAATGTTACTGTGCATGTGGTGACGGAGCAAGAATACAACTCACCACTCTCTTGTACGTGGGTGTCCTAAAAGCCGACTAAAGGATTAAATATGCACATGAAATCTTGGAATAAAACCCTGTACCAACCCATCTGACCAGTGTGGCATAGTAGGCTAATTTCTCACCTATTGAGGCGGAGGTTCAAGCCCAGTAGTATTTATACGATCTGAAATGATGATAATAAAGATGATTCACAAAAGAAAAGATACAACGGCATTGTGTATTTTTACTAAATTTCTAAGCAAACACTCAAAAGGGTTATTATCGAAACTTTCTATTACCTTTTTAGTGAAACTAGAATCGTTTTACATCGTAGAAAATTTCTGGTCTTTTATTGTAGTGTAGTTATGGAGAACCGTAATAAAGAGTATTTCGGTTTTGAGGTCGGTTTATTAGCAATCACGAATGCGAAACTCCGGATGAGTTTGTTTAAAAGTCTGTTAGAAACCGCAAGCGTTAACAATCCGCCTATTTGTTGTTAACAAGTTGAATATTTGTTTGTTATAATGAACTACTAGTTTTATTCGATAAGTTACCTATTGATAAAAATAAAGTGTGCGTATACTTATTTGGCGTAACAAGATAAAAATCTTACTCAAAATCTTTGTAAAAATGTTATGCTTCACTTTATCCTACGTTTGTACAAAAACGATACCAATAATAGGAGAAAAGGTATTTAATAGATTGAAAGTTTTATTATAATGCAGTATCAGCTCATATACGCCCCGCTGTTGGGTTCGGGTCTCCTCCATTATGGGAAAGAATTTGACCTAGTATACCACGTAGGTTACACCTGTTGGAGTAGGATTTCATTTTTTCTTTTAAAAACCCTGCAGTAAGAAAATAATCCTTGTAATGCCGGGGCCGTAATTTTGTGTGGTGACGGAGTAAGAATACAATTCAGCACTCCCTATCTTACCCGTTGATGTCATAAAAGACGATTAAGGGATAACAGGTGATGGTGAATTGTATTCTTACACCATTACTACACTATTTCTACTTCCATCTACTATTTATTAATTTATATTGTTTTATTTTTACAGTATTAGGGTTACAGATATTAACACATAATATTTATTAGTTACATAGTCATAATGTTATTTAGAATTGATTTTCAGTACCACCAGTAACAAATTACCTACCATCTCCTTTTTCTGTTATATTATCCATCCTAAGGTTGCCTGGAAGAGATCGCTTATAGCGATAAGGCCGCCCTTTGTACATTCTGGGTTATAATTATTATTTAAGTTTTCTTGTAATTTGGTGTACAAATAAAGTATTATCTATCTACTACACGGAGATTTTATTAATAATATATTTTATTACTTAGTTCATTATCCTAGTTCATATAGGGTACCACTGTTTAGCTCGGGCCTTCTCCACAATAGGAGGGAAATTGACATATTATAACTCGCTGGTCACGGTTTGGTTTTATTTTTATTGCAAGCGGTAGCAGACTAGCAAACAGTACACCTGAAGTTAAGTGATTCTGACACTCATAAACCTTTGCTAGGCTGCTGCTTACCGTGCAAAATATGAAGGGAATGTGAATGGCTCGGTGATACCAAAGGTATCACTAAAATCCGCCACACGCAAACACTCTTTGAAAGTTGGGCTCCCAGCTCACTTGCTCACCAAACAAAGCACAGTAAAAAATTGCTACTACTCAGACGTCGATTTTCTGCGAGAGTGTGGTACTACCCGGGACGGACCGGCCCGCGGCTGTGGACAGATAACTGTCGACAGTGTGGTCCCACCCCTAAAAAAATTATGTATAATTTTTATTTTCTTTGCATGGATTTCTCTCTTTGATATTCTGCATAGACACTTATTGAGTGTACAGATAGCATAGCGATTAAGATACCGACTTACCGCACCAGTGGCTTTGAATCCCATGCAGTACAATACTTTGTGCGGTACACAAATTGTCACTCTGAGTTTGGATGTAATCTATCCATGAATTAGCCCAAAGACATCCACTGTTGGACATAGGCTTCCCCACAAGAATGCCACTTGGAACGGTCATATGCCACTTGCATCCAACGCTACCAAGCGACTTTCAATACGTCGTCAGTCCACCTAGTACGAGGTCGTCCTACGCTGCGTCGTCCGGTTCGTGGTCGCTAATCGAGAACCTTTCTCTACCAGCGGTTTTCGGTTCGCCGAGCGATGTGGCCTGCCCATTGCCACTTCAACGTGCTAATTCTGCGGACTATGTCGGTTACACCCGTTCTTGTATGGATTGCCGTATTTCGGATTTAATCTGATCTGGTCCAGCTATAATTTTTATCGTTATATTTGTTTCTATCATATCATATTTCGAAAGGCATCACACTGGAGCTATTAATAAGCATGTTGTTGTATATAATTTTATTTAAATTAAATTAAAAATTAATAAAAAATAGACAATCCTGATGAGTTTCTTACCGGAGTTTCTCAGTGCGGTCGCGTTCCGATCCGGTGGTAATTTTAAGTAAAATGTAAAATATGACAATATGTACCTAATTGTCCCCACAGGGTTTATACATAATAAATGATTTGAATTTGGGTATAATATTTTTTTTACAAATGTACTTTTATACTTTTATACAAATGTACATGCCAGTCCCATCGTACCTTACAAGATTAAATATTAATTAAAACGTAACATTACAAACTTAAATAAATCATAGGCTGCTTCAGAATTAGGTGCCGACAATATATGGTGAAACATACCTATATCACATATGTTTATATTAAGCTTTTTAAATAAATCCTCTCTAGCTGACTGAAACCTGGAACACTCCGACAATAAGTGAGTCATCTTCAATATTTCCACACACATCACAATTTGGTGAACTTCTCTTTTTCATAAGGAACCCAAACTTATTGAGCGGCATGTGTCCAGATCTCAGTCTGTGTGCTATCACAGCATGTTTTCTGCTGAGCTTGGTGTTCATGAACCATGGAATATGAGGAGGCTCCCATACAATTGTCCTATACCAAATCCCTTTCTCTTTAGATTGCTGGTTAAAATACTCTTTCCATAGCTCGTAACATTTATCTTTATATTTAGGTAAAAGTTCCACATAATTTGTTCCAATGTCCAAAATTTTCCCTGTCATTCTTCCCCATTTTGACAACCGATCGGCCTCCTCATTTCCCTTTATGCCTATATGTGATGGTATCCATTGCAATTTCAGAGTAACACCACTTTGAAGCATATTTTGCATTTTAGCTAGAATTACATAAGCTATCGGTGCACTTCTGGAGCCAGAAGCGCAACGAGCTATATGTAGTAAAGCACTTTTACTGTCTACACATTTAATGCTTTTCTAGTTGCAATATTTTGTAAATAAGATAGCGCTTCTGAAATTGCACAGAGCTCCAAAGACATAACTGATACATACTGATCTATTTTAAAACAATTATTCTTATTAACAGCTGATGATTGCCGAGGATCATAGTACGCAGCACCACCACCATTACCACTCTTAGACCCATCAGTATAGATAGTATAGTATCCTCTATACTGTTCCCTAAGTTCCTTCACAGATTCTGCTTTCATTGTGTTAAAGTCATATGTTTTTTTGGCTCGTACAATTGAATCTAAATTAGTTTTTATAATATTTTCTATATTAATGCATGTTACCCATATATCTAATGAAAATATCTCCAAAATTGAAGACGAAGTAACCTTCTCATGCTTGATTTCTTCGAGAATATTAACCAGAAGGGGAATTTTTTTGTTTGACCAATAACTAATGTGCCTAAGAGTGCTAAGTTCTGATAATAGCCGTATTGTAATATTATCGGACAGCGAAGAACATTTTAAACAATACTTCAAACCTAGCCATCTTCTTCTTAGATGCAGTGGAGGAACACAGAGCTCACATTCCATCACATGAATCGGCGTGCTTCTAATGAACCCTCCTATTGCTCTTAAAGCCTGATTCTGAATCTTAATTAACTTATATATATTTGAGTTAGCACTATTGTCATATAGGAAACAACCGTAATCCAACCTACTTCTTATTAATGCAATATACAATCTACGCAAATGAATTTGATGTACTCCCCACGAAGCACCCGTGAGAATTTTAATTAAATTTATGAGTTTTTGTACTCTTACTACAAGCTCATTGATGTGTTTAGACCATCGCAATCCTCTATCTAACCAAACACCCAAATACTTATAATTATCTAATGATTCAAGTTCACAATTATCGACAACAAGTTGAATTTCTTGCCGCCTAAATCCTCTATTAAATAAACAATATTTTGATTTATTAATTGATAGGTCCAATCCTAATTCACCTAATAGAGTAACGAAAACATTTAGGGCATTTTGTATTCTATCTCTACTTTGTATAACATTGTTATTAGTTGTGTATAAAACGAAATCATCTGCGTATTGACATATGCACACATTGACAATATTATGGCAGAATTTGAATGTAGCTATATTAAACAGCAATTGTGATATAGGGTCCCCCTGAGCCAAGCCCTTTCGAGCATATCTAATTATATCTTTTCCTGTTAACGTTTCATTAGTAATTCTCAGATGCCGTTCAGATAAAAAAACTCCATAAATATATGCATAAACTTTTACCGACACCTAAAGAGTCCAGCATTTCTAATAATTTTTATATTAATATATTATTGTATGCATTCTGAATATCAAGAAAACAGGCTAAGGTTGGGTTTTTTTTTTGATAAGCCTATTTGAACTTGAGTCACTAAACGAGTCAGACAATCAAGACTAGACTGCCCTCTTCTGAAACCTGTGGCGTACGGTGATAAAATTTGATTTTTTTCTACAAACCACTCAAGTCTTTTAACTAACATAGCATGAAGAATTTTGCAAGTACACGATATCAGAGATATAGGTCTTGGTTTATTGACATAAGTAGAATTTAACTTTGGAATAGGAATAACTCTTATATCACGCCATTGGGATGGAATAATACCAGAACTGTATATAGCATTATAAATTTTAAGTAGATACATTTTAACAGCTTTTGGTAAATGTGAAATCATGGAGTATGTTATTTTATCTTCACCTGGAGATGTCTTTACTCTTTAAGCAGTTATTCATTTCTTGCAACGTAAAATTAGATTCTAATAATGTATTTCTAGATGAAAAATATGGTGTAGATGCAATAACATAATCTGGCGCTAGATCACATAGCAATTCTTTGACCATCTCTTGTGAAAAGCGAGGCTTCGTATTTTTGTAACCCTTAACCCATCTCAAACGATGCCACATATCGGAGGCCGAAACCTTATGATTCACGCTATCACAAAATTTCTTATAATCTATTGATTTAGCTTTTTGAATGGCTCGCCTTATTTCTAGTATTTTATTTTCTAGTACCAATAAATTTGCAGGTGTAGGGTTTCTTCTAAAAATTTTCAATGCTAACCTACGCTCAGCAACTAATTTCGAAATATCAGGACTCCAATATCCTTTTGGCTTAAAATTATTTTTAGGATTATTACAAATTTTATATAAAGGAATGCTCTCCTCTGCTGCCTTATTTATGTGATGTTCAAAATAATCATACATATCTTGAACATTACTGTTCTCAATCGATGAGTCAAAATTATGCAATTTTCGTTTATACATCTCCCAGTCAGCCATTTTATAATTACGTTTTCTATATGAACGACATTCCATCTCATATTTAACTTTGAGTTTAACAAATAAGTGATCACTGCCCAGACTTTCATTGAGCACATGCCAATCGAAATTGATAGCTATATCCACAGAAGCAAATGTGATATCAGGAGAAGAAGTCTGCATTATACCGTTGACTAATTTAATCCTTGTCGGTTGTCCATTATTTAGCGAAGTGAAACCAAATTCTAGTGCAGATTCAAAGATTTGGTTGCCTCTATTATCATTTTTATGAGACCAATTCGTATGATGGGCATTGAAATCCCCTGCTATAAGACAGTTTTTAGGAAACATCGAAAAAATACCATCCCAATCGGATTGTGTTGTATGAATGGAACTTGGGCAATATACACTCATTTGCAAAAAAAACGGGCACCTAAGCAATGAACCATTTCAAATGTTAATATTTCTTTGTTTGATAATTATAGGTAGTTTTATCCACACAATTTGCTGAATTAATAAAAAAATAATCGTTTTCATCAGTATTTCATAAAATTTAGATACAATTTATGGGAAATAATGCTAAACCTCGCTAGTAGTGTATATTCGCTAGTAGTGCATATGCTCATGAAGTAAAAATAAAAAAGTTTTTTTGTTTGTTTTTCTTTAATAAAGTAAAAGCAGATAAATGTTTAGTATCGAGTGTGACCCCCTCTAGCTAAAATCACAGCTTGAATTCGTCTGGGCATGCTAGCGAGTATATCCCGGATACTTGCTTGCGGAATACATTCCCACTCCGCAGTAATCACATTCTTCAGCTCTCTGATGGTCTGCGGAGCCGGGTGTACTGATCTCACACGCCGTTTCAGAACGTCCCAGACATGCTCTATGGGATTGAGGTCGGGACTTCGAGCTGGCCAATCCAAACGACGAATGCCGACCTCTTGCACATACGCATTAACATCGCGGGATCGGTGGGCGCGAGCATTGTCGTCCATAAAAATCGAGTCTTCACCTAGAGCGGCCAATGCGGGTTGTGCATGAGAAATTAGAACTTCCGTTATGTATCGATACCCAGTCAGTGAGCCGTTTTCAATGAAGACTAACTCTGTACGATCCATTGAATTTATTCCTGCCCAAAACATAACAGAGCCCCCACCATAAGGTGTGATTTCTTCGAAACATGCCTCTGCAAAGCGTTCTCCTTGTCTTCTTAGCACTCACCGACGTCGATCTTCACCGAACAGAGATATCCTGGCTTCATCAGAGAACAAAACCCTATTCCAATCGTCTTGAGTCCATGATTCACAATTTCTAGCGAACCTAAGCCTGTGAACTCTGTGCTCACGGAGTAATTTGGGGCCGCGGGCCGGGCGGTGACTGCGTATATTGGCAGCGAGAAGCCTCCTCCTGACCGTCCATAGACTAATATGCACATTTCTTACTTCTTGGAGGTTGTTCTTAAGATCCACATACGAAGATTTGCGATTTCTCAATGCGCGACTCACAAGAAAACGATCATCCCGTGGTTGGGTACATGGTTTTCTTCCAGAACCAGGCCTTCTCTCGACGGAACCAGTCTCCTGATATCGCTGCCAGGTCCTTTGGACTGTCGAGCGACTAACATTTAGCCTCCTAGCCACGAAACATTGCCTGCAACCCTCTTCAAGCAGCGCGATAATTTTGGTAGCTTTTACCACTTTATCTACCATTTTTGATACAGCCAAACAGCATTAAATAAAGCTTTGACAGTCAAGGATATGAAATTAATCGATAAAAATTTAATAAAAGTTATGAAAGTCGATGTTAACTTCTGGAACTTCGCGCCAAAAATGTAGGATAAAAAGGGGTTTTCTGTAAAAATGAACATCAAATGAAAAATTGAATTTAGAACGTACTTTTTTAAATACCACAGCATTTTTAAAACCGGCCAGTAACGTGTACAAACGATTGAAACCTTTTTGGTATTGCATCTTTTTAAATATGAATGAAAATCAAAACCGCCCGTTTTTTTTGCAAATGAGTTTATTAAAATGATATACTTTATGAGATTAAAATTATTTAGCTTGATACATAACAATTCAATACCTGTATTATTAATATTAAACTGTAACATCTGTGCATTTAATGAAATATGTGTTGCGATAGCAATGCCTCCATACGAATCGCCCCGATCACGTCTGTAAATATTGTATTGATTTAAGTTGTTACATACCTCTTCATTTAGCCAAGTTTCGCTAATCAAAGCAATATGTACTCTTTCCTGCGCTAATAAACAACTAACCTCCTCTAGTTTAGGTTGTAAACTCCGTGCATTCCACTGTAGAATATTTAAATTACCATTTTTATGTAAACCAGCCACAGAAATAATTTTACTTAAAAAGTCTCCTTCCTTAATAACCTCCCAAATGAACTGAAAACACTCTTCAAAAATAAAGCTACACACTAATTTTATTTTTAAATTTAAACTACAGTCCGATAGACAAACTTCCTTCAATTTTTGTAATAGTCTTTTAAAATCTCTTTTGCGCTTAGGCTCTTCAGTTTTTTCAGTAATCCTCTGTTGTTTTACTGACTCATCTTTGTCCTGTGAAAAGTCACACCAATTTATATTATTCTTGCTTTTGTTTGGCTTTCTAGAAGATTTTTTCACCATATATGAACTAGTTGATTCTTCAATATTTTGTTCACTGTCCTCATCATTTACATCTTGTCTGCTGCTCTCAGATATATGTATTGGAGAATTCTCTAATAAAACATCTCTGTACGATCTCTTGTTCTTTCCAATATTATAATTTTTATTCTCTGTAATTTCTTCAGCCTCTTTAGTTATGATTTCACAATTTTGTCCTTCTATATACATGGATAAAGCTTTTCTGTACGTACAGTTCTTCTCACACATGATTCTCCTGATTTCCTTTTCTTTAATAAACACCGGACATGATTTATTTAACGCCATGTGTGATTGCTTACAATTTATACATTTAAAATTGGTAGTATCACAGTTGCTATGATTACCTCCACATTTTGGACAACGTATTATCTTTGTCGGGCATGCCTTTATTAAATGACCAAATCGCCAACATCCAGAACATTGTGTTACAGGAAACATGTATGGTTCCACCTTGAATCTACACCCATACATAGAAACGTAGGGGGGCAAAGTGGAACTTTTAAAACACAACCGTATTGTTTCATTGTCCAGGAGAATGGGTAGACAGACCCATTCTCCTGGACTTTTAAGCCTTTTTAATCTTCTCACGTTGACAATATCACATTCACTCTCCAAGCTCTTATGAATTTCTTCTTCATCCGTTTCAAAATCTATTTGCTTAACAACGCCGTAAGATAAATTAATCTCATCTGCCAATTGACATCTAAATCCCATATCTAAGAATTTTTGACAATTAATGAGTTTTTCCGCGTTCTCCCTGTCCTCAAACTCTAAAATCGCTTTATATGCGTTTTTGTATCTGATTTTATTTACGTTAGTAATATTTTCCATCTTTAATAGTTTTGCTAAGCCAAATTGTTTTGGTATTATTGTTTCTTTACCGGTTATACTAATAATATTTAACTGTGATTGTATAATAATTTCATCGCTTTTATTATCATCAATCTTCCGTGGCATTCTGCTGGCAAATTTTTTGTTGTTCCTACGAACGGTAATATATCCATCTTCTTCCTCTATAATTTCCTCACTATCCTCTCTGCTCCTTTTTTCTGGAATCCTGCGGGTCTCGATCACCGCGCTATTACACTCCTGAACTGTATATATAATAACTTGTTGATCACTTTCATTAAACATTTTTTCTTCTATCACATCACTTCCACTTAATTCGTAATTATTATCAACGTCTTTATCCATTATCATCAACCATAAATATTTTCATTTATGTGGGTAGTTGAAAAAAAAATAACAATACAACGTAATGCGTGCGCTTGCCTCGGCTTCTCGCGCGGCAGTGTGTGGGTATAATATGTATCCATTAATATGTTAGTGAGAGCGTTGACGTGTTCACTTTATAAAAAATTAAAACCGAACACGTCGACTGGGTTCTGAGTCTGTGTTTAATTTGTATCCGTTAATAATATATTTGTCCGTACGGTGACGGAGTAAGAATACAATTCACCACGCCCTCTCTTACCCGTGGGTATCGTAAAAAACTACTAAGGGATATCTTGTGGATATAGCAATTATGCAAGGGTAAAGAAAGAAATAAAATCCTATACCAACCTGCTCCACCAGTGTGATATAGGAGCTCAGTGTTTCGCCCAATATGGAGGAGGCTCGAGCCCAGTAGTGGGACGTATATGAGCTGTGATAATAATGATGATGATGAATTATAAATATATTTGTAGTGCTTCCCACAATATGAGGATGTAGCGCTCGACGTCGTTTGCCCGGACGCTTATCTAATTTATATTATATATCCAATTATTATACAACATTATAAGGTTTCATGTGAATACTCGGGAAGATTTTGTGAAAATAAAACCTTAATGAAACAAATTGGATCAAACATTGTTTTGATAATTTTTTTTTATTTTCTGATGCTGTATAACAATACCTACATTAGGTTAACATAACCTACGCAGCTAGTATTAAATAAAAATTAATCACTTACTTGAGCTCAGTAAAATTTCTAGATGAAATTTCAACGAATACTGATATTAAAGAACTTTGAGACTTATATCAATATTTCATTTGGTTATATACTTTTTACATTCAACAATGTAAAAAGTATGTGTTCTTATGTACGCACGTAAGAAGTAATACTTCTTTGGCGTTATAAAATAAAATCTTTCTAAAAGAATATCCTTCGCTTTATTCTACACTTCTTCTTTTGTAGAAAAAAAAAACGACATTAGTTATACAAGAAAAAGGTATTCCACACATTTAAAGTTTTATTATAACGCATTAACTAGTTGACAGATGTGCACATGCAAGGAAGAAAGTAGTAAATTGTTGTCTTACTCAGTGACTACAGGGAAAGATATTGGTTTTAAGGACTGAAAATTTTTATTGGCTCTACAGAGGCTGAAAATGAGACTAAGAAGTTTCTCTTCTTCCTATCACCCCATATAAGTTTAACAGTAGAGGTTTCACCGTGAAAGTGAATTGACTTATAGTACCACGCTGAACAAACGGCTATAAAATAAGATTTAAAATCGAAATGTTTTCTTCTCTATATAACTTTGTAAGTTGTAGGACCACACTGTTGATAGTCTTCTATCTACAACCGCGGGCCAGACCATCCGGAGTAATACTTCATTCTTGCAGAAAATTGACGTCTGAGTAGTAGCAATTTATTAAGGCAAGTGCCTTCGGTAAGCGAGGGAGCTGGAAGGTTTTGGATGCCTTTAGTATCATTGAAACTCTTGTAAGTGAAGGGAGTGTGAATGCTGACGCTAGCAGGATATTACCACTTACCATCAGGTGTGCTGTTTGCTCCTGTGCCATCAACAACAATAAAACAAATATCTGAAGTTACCATACAAATTGTAAATATTAAACCTCGCTCATATTGGAGATAGAATTAAAGGATCGTAGAAATAAATGAAACTAATTATATATTATTACTTTTATTTCTTATGATACAATTAGAATAAAGAAGAATAAAATATAACTCATTTTTAACAAATCAATTAACCTGAAAATATTAGATTTTTAAAAATATGTACTTGTATTCCAGATAGAAGTATATTATTTGTTTACCATATTTCATTATTGCTACAAAATGGGAAAAACGTGAGAGTATCTCAAGTTACTACTAGCGGTCAGGTCTAAATATCATTCGCTTAAAACATTTTTTATTTCATAGTGCATATTATTAAAATAAACATTTTTAATATGTATAGAGTTACATCTACTAATCTGATTTAATACTAGAACTAACAATTCAAAGTTATTTAAATATAAGATATCTGAAAATTACATGTATAATTAGGTTAAATATTCTGCGCAATAATTGCATCAATCCAAGATTTAAATATAGAAATGTTTACATATGCTCCTGGTAAAATACCACAGCCTTCTCCGAATGACGTTATTCCTATTTGAACGTCTTGCACAGTTAGTGGGCCGCCGCTATCACCCTGTTTACACATATAAATACATTAATTAATTATAACATATAGACTATTGGGAGGTGCTAAGGCATAGAAGTGTTATAATATCGAACTGACATACAAAAAGGGAAACCTAAGAGGCTCTTCTCCAACATACCTCAGTGTTTGAAAGCAGAGGTCTACGACCAGTGTGTGTGAGCGATGGTAACTTACGACACGGAAACGCGGTTCCTAAATGTATGCCTTGTAACTAAGCTCATAGTCGCTCAGCGTACTATGGAGCGGGTTATGCTTTGGATTTCTCTACGAGATAGAATCCGAAGTACAAAAATTCACTGAAGAACGAGTGTAACCGACATAGGAAGGAAAATTAACCTGCTCTTTTTTTTTCTTTTTTTTTTTGGGTGGAAAATTAGCCTGCTGAAGTGACAATGGCCAGATTAAATCGCTCGGTGAATATAAAACAATCTATCCGTATGGTGACGGAATAAGAATACAAATCAGCACTCCCTGTCATGCCCGTGGATGTCGTACAAGACGACTAAGAGACTTACGCATATAAAATCTATGCAAGAGAAGGAAAACTTGAAATAAAAGCATATAACAATCTGTCCAACTAGCATGGAATATTAAGGCCGGTCTCCCTCCTCTTATGGAAGAGGCTCACGATGATGATGATGATTGGAATAACATATCATAGAGGCAGCCCTTTTTAGCATAGAAGATAACAGTAGTCTTTATAGAATAAAATCCTTACTAATATTATAAATGCGAAAGTAAGTTTGTTTGTTTGTTACGCTTTCACGCTTAAACCACCCAAACGATTTCAAAAGTTCTTTCACTAATAGAAGGGAGTAACATAGGCTATATTTTATCTCGGTATTCCCACGGGAACAGGAACTACGCGGGTATGGTGACTGAAACCGAAGCGAAACGAAGGCTAGTTATTCAATAAATGAAATTATTTATTATACTTACAAGACAGGTATCCTTCCCATTACCTCCAGCGCAAATCATTTGTGGTGGTAGATGTGGCCAGTAGGTGTGCTGACAATTCCTCAATGATATTAGAGGAATCTCAACTTGTTGGAGCTCTTTGGATAAACTTCCGTGGTACTACAATTAATAATATTATCAGATTCGTTGTTAAAAAATTTGATTTACTTACTTTAAATAAATTCTTCCGTGTGGTGATGGAGTATGATTCACCACTCCCTATCTTGCCCGTGGATGTCGTAACAGACGACTATGGGGTTGCACATAACATCTGTGCAAGAGAAGGAAAACTCTAAATGAAACCCTATACCAACATGTCTGACCAGCATGGTATAGTAGGTCAAATTCCCTCCCATTGTTGAGGAGGTCCGAGCCTAACAGTGGGACGTATGTGGGCAGCGATGATGATGATGATGAAATCAATAATTGAAATGAATGCCCTATAGCTGTATTATTTATGTAATTTTATATTTGTGATGTACAATTTTCAAATTTTCTGCCTGGTGACGTAATAAGAATACAATTCATCACACTTTTCTTGCCCCTGGATGTCGTAAAAGATGACTAAGAGCTTACATAATGATTTCTTATGAGTATTACACATCTATACCAATAAATAAAATTGGATTGTCTGTTTGTAATGTCAAAATAATAGGCTTTTTTCATGCTCACACGGTTATTTGCACGACACCTATGCCTAAAATAGCGATTAAAAAATGTTTGTCTGTCTGTCTGTTTGTTCCGGGTAATCTTCAAAACGGCTGGACCGATTTCAAAAGTTCTTTCGCCAATGGAAAGCTATAATATCAGGGCGTAAACTAGGCTATATTTTATCCCGGTATTCCCACGGGAACGGGAACTACGCGGGTAAAACGACTAAAACCGAAGCGAAGCAAGGGCGGGTTGCTAGTTTTAAATAAAACTACTTTACGGGTTTTACCGCGTTTGTATTAGATTTTTAATTGCCCGACGTTTCGAACACTTTGGAGCGTTCATGGTGAACAGTTACAGAATTACTTTATAAATTTTGAACCTTATTTTGATGAAAATTTATTACGAGTCATCATCATCATCACAGCTCATATACGTCCCACTCTTGGGCTCGAGCCTCTTCCACAATGGGAGGGAAATTGACCTACTATATCATGCTGGTCAGACATGTTGGTATAGGGCTTCAGTTTGAGTTTTCCTTCTCTTGCACAGATGTTATTACCAGTAAAAAAAAATGATTGATCACTCCTTATCTAGTCCGTGGATGTCGTAAACTACGACTAAGAGATAAATCCCTATACCAATATATCTCAACCGCAGGGCATAGTAGGTCAATTGCCCTTTAATTGGGGAGGAGGCTCGAGCCCAGAAATGGGACATGTAGTAGTTGAGACAACAATAATGTTTGTTAATAAACTCATTTGCAAAAAAAACGGGCGGTTTTGATTTTCATTCATATTTAAAAAGATACAATACCAAAAAGGTTTCAATCGTTTGTACACGTTACTGGCCGGTTTTAAAAATGCTGTGGTATTTAAAAAAGTACGTTCTAAATTCAATTTTTCATTTGATGTTCATTTTTACAGAAAACCCCTTTTTATCCTACATTTTTGGCGCGAAGTTCCAGAAGTTAACATCGACTTTCATAACTTTTATTCAATTTTTATCGATTAATTTCATATCCTTGACTGTCAAAGCTTTATTTAATGCTGTTTGGCTGTATCAAAAATGGTAGATAAAGTGGTAAAAGCTACCAAAATTATCGCGCTGCTTGAAGAGGGTTGCAGCCAATGTTTCGTGGCTAGGAGGCTAAATGTTAGTCGCTCGACAGTCCAAAGGACCTGGCAGCGATATCAGGAGACTGAGAGAAGGCCTGGTTCTGGAAGAAAACCATGTACCCAACCACGGGATGATCGTTTTCTTGTGAGTCGCGCATTGAGAAATCGCAAATCTTCGTATGTGGATCTTAAGAACAACCTCCAAGAAGTAAGAAATGTGCATATTAGTCTATGGACGGTCAGGAGGAGGCTTCTCGCTGCCAATATACGCAGTCACCGCCCGGCCCGCGGCCCCAAATTACTCCGTGAGCACAGAGTTCACAGGCTTAGGTTCGCTAGAAATTGTGAATCATGGACTCAAGACGATTGGAATAGGGTTTTGTTCTCTGATGAAGCCAGGATATCTCTGTTCGGTGAAGATCGACGTCGGCGAGTGCTAAGAAGACAAGGAGAACGCTTTGCAGAGGCATGTTTCGAAGAAATCACACCTTATGGTGGGGGCTCTGTTATGTTTTGGGCAGGAATAAATTCAATGGATCGTACAGAGTTAGTCTTCATTGAAAACGGCTCACTGACTGGGCATCGATACATAACGGAAGTTCTAATTTCTCATGCACAACCCGCATTGGCCGCTCTAGGTGAAGACTCGATTTTTATGGACGACAATGCTCGCGCCCACCGATCCCGCGATGTTAATGCGTATGTGCAAGAGGTCGGCATTCGTCGTTTGGATTGGCCAGCTCGAAGTCCCGACCTCAATCCCATAGAGCATGTCTGGGACGTTCTGAAACGGCGTGTGAGATCAGTACACCCGGCTCCGCAGACCATCAGAGAGCTGAAGAATGTGATTACTGCGGAGTGGGAACGTATTCCGCAAGCAAGTATCCGGGATATACTCGCTAGCATGCCCAGACGAATTCAAGCTGTGATTTTAGCTAGAGGGGGTCACACTCGATACTAAACATTTATCTGCTTTTACTTTATTAAAGAAAAACAAACAAAAAAACTTTTTTATTTTTACTTCATGAGCATATGCACTACTAGCGAATATACACTACTAGCGAGGTTTAGCATTATTTCCCATAAATTGTATCTAAATTTTATGAAATACTGATGAAAACGATTATTTTCTTATTAATTTAGCAAATTGTGTGGATAAAACTACCTATAATTATCAAACAAAGAAATATTAACATTTGAAATGGTTCATTGCTTAGGTGCCCGTTTTTTTTGCAAATGAGTTTATTAACAGCAAAGGTATGAACACATAATAATAAATGTCAAGAAAATAATGTCATAATATTAATAATTTACATTTTATATTGAAAAATTCCTGAATGCTATAAAAACACTTTTCACTTAGCCATTTTGTCAAATTGTATTTAAATTGATTAGATGTCATATTTCGAAACTGGTATGGTATATTATTATATATTTTAGTGCACATTATATAGCAATTATTAGATGTTAATGATAATTTACTGGAAGGTATATGCAGTTTATTAGCACTGTGGGGTCTAGGGGCATAATGCCTCTTTGGTTCAGCAAACAGATTTCTATGCTTTACGACAAATATGCAGGCTTCAAAGATATATATACTGGGTAGTGTAAGCAAATTAAATTTCTTGAAAAAAGGACGACACGAGTCTCTTTGTTGTAGCCCAAAAATTGCTCTTATACATTTTTTTTTGCGTTACAAAAGCATTATCAAATTCAACCGACCTCCCCCATAGTATAATCCCGTAACGCAACACAGAACACACATAGCCATGATACGCACTCAATGCAACATTAACGGAGACCATCTTACTTAGACGCCTTAATGGATATATGAAGTTGTTTAGTCTTTGCAACACAAGTCTTTGTCCATCTTCGTCAATGTTGTCCGTGCCGACTTTAACTTTGTACGTATTGTTTCTGAAAGTAAGACACGTTATCGTAAAGTAAGATATGTTCCACTTACCTATCAATTCATCATCATCATCATCGCAGCCGTCATACGTCCCACTGTTGGGCTTGGGCCTTCTCCACAATAGCAGGGAATTTGACCTGGTCAAACATGTTGGGTTTCATTTCGAGTTTTCCTTCTCTTGCACAGATATTATATGCATATTATATCACAGTCGTCTTTTACGACATCGGGCAAGATTGGGAGTGGTGAATTGTATTCTTACTCAGCATCTTGAAAATAGAGATAATTATTGTTAATTTCAATTACAATTGACTACACAGATGGCGTAGTAGTTAAAATACTGATTTACCGTGCCAATGTCGTGCGTTCGAATGCCACACAGGACAACACAAATTGTTGTTCTGAGTTTGGACGTAATTTGTGTCCGTTAATTTACGTTTGTAAAGTCCCACCTCAATATATGAATTATTCCCTTAGTGTAGGGTATTCTTTTAAAAAAAGAAATTGTCAGAAATCAGTTTTTTGCTGTAAGTGAAAAATTATCTCCTTAGGTTATATATACCAAAGTTGGACTAGTTAAATCCAAGTGAACAAATTATATGAAATCTTAGCAGTTGGATTTACATTGAAATAATAATTGAAAGCAAATTATGCTATACAGTCCATGAAAAGACATTATTATTTGATAATAATTCATCAAAGATCGCAAATAAAGTAGGTACGGTTCTTTTGTAAAATAATTTTTCGTCTCTAATTTCCTATTCAAAGAAATGTTAAATTAAGCATTCATGTTTTGATGAAAATTGAGTTTGAAGTTTAAGCTTGCTTTTTTGACTCATATTAATTGTGAATAAAGATGAAATCTAAAAATGTTAATTATGTACTCTTGAACATAAAATAAATAAATTAAGAGTATGAAATGACGAAATGACTAAAAATAGCATACATCAACGTTCCTTTCACGTACGTCAGCATCAAAGACGTCTAAAAAACGTACGCAGATAACAGTGCAAAAGAGAATAAAAATTGGAAATAAACAGTACCTATACATACCCGTCTAACCAACTAGGAATAGTACGACAGTTGCTGGAGGGCCATGGCCTCCTTTTGCGAAAACATTATGGCGCACAAGAAGGCAACAGGGCGGGCACGTGAGGCAGATGCCTATGCTGACTCACCTCGTAGGCAACGTCTGGAGTAGAGGAGAAGACGTTACGCGCTCCTCTTTTCCTTAGCATGATTGATCCAGCTATTAGGCCAACTGCCAGGATGTTAGAGTCGTATGGCCAAAAAGTGAACTTCTGGCTTCTCACAAAAGGCAAGGACCTGGGACTACTGTTGTTTTAGTAGGTATTATGACGTATTAAAGACATACCACGTCCGCGAGTCCTGCATATCCTCTTGCCGTCGCTAGCAAAGGGTACGTGTAACTGCATTTTCCACGGCGCAAAAAAGCTTATAAAGTAAATTTTCTTCCCAATGCAGAAGAGTCTCGAAACAAGCAATGCGACATTTGAGCTGGTATGGTAATCATTATGTTGGCTCACATACGTCCCACTGCTAGGCTCGAGCCTCCTCCACAATAGGAGGGAAATTGACCTACTACGCCACGCTGATCAGACATAGGGATGTGAAAAATAATAGATTTTTATAAAAATCGATTATTAATAGATTATTTTTTTGTAATAATCGATTTTTACAATCGATTATCAAGATAAGAAAATCGATTATTAATCGATTTTTTACTATCGATTATTCACGGCCAGATTTCCTAAAAAACAAAGGTCATCACGATTGTTTCATACTAAATATAGTATGAACAATAGTGATGACATTTTTTTAGAAGTTTAGTAGAAAATAAAGGTCATATTTCCTAAAAAAAAGGTCATCACAATCCTGTTGGGAGAAAAAATCGATTATTTTACAATCGATTATTTATTTTTAATTTATCGATTATTTTATAATCGATTTATTTTAAAGAACAAAAAATCGATTATTGAAAAATCGATTATTTTCCCTCCAAGTCACATCCCTAGTCAGACGTATTGGCGTAGAGTTTCATCTCGAGTTTTATTTCTCTCCTCTAGATTTTATATGCATATTGTATCACTTAGTCATCTTTTAAGACACCCACGAGCAAGAGAAGGGGTGGTAAGTTGTATTCTTATTCCGTCACCACATGGACTTATGATATAGAAAGTTATTTTTTACTTACTCTGATATACAATGGGCGGCTGTCAAAATAAAACGCTCGTGTATAATCGAACTTCCACACTGGAAATGCGTACCGTTTATTTGTAATGAGGCTATATACGGGAACTGTTCAATACGTATGCGATGGCCACCCACAATGCCTACATCTGAAATAGCTGATGAAAGACATATATTAATAGTTATCACACACTAAAGATAAAAAATAATAATCATCATCATCACACCTCGCATATGTTGGACTCAAGCAAGCTCCTCCAGAATGAGATATCTATACAAATAAATTGATCTACTATATGGCGCGGGTGAGACGAGTTGGTATAGACTTTCATTTCAAGTTTTCTTTCTCTTGCATTAATGTTATTTGCATATAACCCTTAGCCGTCTTTAACGACACCCACGGGCAAAAAAGCGGGCGATGGATTATATTCTCACTCCATCACAACACGAAAGAAAATTTAAAATATGTCACAATTTTGATGTTTATTTTTTTTATTTTTTGGGTAAAATATCACAATTAAAAGTATCTTATCTATAAATATTTATGTTTAAATTTAATTCAATAACCACTCTATTGTTCAATAAATGCCAAATGAAATCGGTAATAGATACGATATAAGTCTACAGATAAAATAAAGTAAATCTTAAATATTTTTATAACATTCTTTTTTACAAATTATTTAACTGACAATTAAATTATATTTTTAACATGTAATTAATGTAAAATATAAATATATAACTATTTGCATGTCCCACGGGGCTGAATATGATGTACTTAATCGCATGAAAACACACCTCACACGTAATACATATTATATTAAATTGTACTAAACATAGTGCGAATGCCAAGTCAATCTATTTATTGAAAATATAAAACATCTTTAATATTGATATAGTCACTATAAGAAGTTGTTAGGTTAGCTATTTACGTAATAACTTAAGAAGAAAGGTCCCTTAAGCAGGGACTGAATGAGTTAACCGCCTTGGTATAACATGGATCTCTCAACTTTTTATGGTAGAACAACTCAGTTGCGAGGCTTGGCTCTTTTTTACAAAGACCACCACAAGACTGCAAGACACCGTGAGCTCATATTGTATAGATTTGACCCACAATAATAATAACTAAAGACAATTTTATAAATTAAAACCTTTTTAGTAACATAAAGTAAGCCGCCTTCAAAATTAACTTTAATTTAGCATCATGTTACCTGAGTTTTCTTGCCGGATCTTTCTCAGTGTAACCGTGTTCCGATCCGGTGGTAGTATACTAGATTATTAGTTAGTTTTTAAATATAATTACTATTAATTTTAATGTTTAATTATTACTAACCATAAACAATATAATTTTTTCATATAGAATCATTTTCTTCTTACACTGGCAATAAATTTTGTATCAAAATGTGGGTCAATATTTAATAACTAATTTCTGTATCGGGTAGATAATTATAAAATTTTCTGCAGTAACGATGACTTGTTAGACGTGAGACATCTTAGTCCACCCGTGATCATGAACGCTGTAAAGTGTTCGAAACGTCGGGTAATCAAAAATCAAATACAAACGCGATAAAACCCGTAAAGTAGTTTTATTTAAAACAATTTTGTTTGCTTAATACTTTGGGTGATTTTGCTATAATTTCATAAGACACGTCCCACTATTGCTTTTTCATTAAGTTGATTGACCATTTTACAAGTTATCTTTAAACATAATTATATCTAGGTATCTGTTTACACCTATTATGCCAATCATCATTCAGCCTATCGCCGTCCACTGTAGAACATAGAGCCCCCTCATGCTTCACCATAAAGTGCCGTACTGTGGCACCTGCATCCAACGACGCTCAAGGGTAACAGAGTTGCCATGACTAGAGCTCATTTTTCTTCGCCTTATGAGGAATAATGACGTAGTCGCCACGTTTGGTAGGCGGGTTGGTTTCGCAGTGAGATATCACACGTTTCCCCGGCGAGAGCTGCTGCCCACTCTCCTTCCTGTTGAATCTTTTTTTAAATGACAACGCCTTACACTAAGGGAATAATAATCCTTATTTTGTGGGGGACTTTACAAACACATAATTCAACATCGCATCATCATCGCAGCCCTCATATGTCCCACTGTTGGGCTCGGGCCTCCTCCACAATGGGAGGGAATTTAACCCACTATACCATGCTGGTCAGATATGTTGATATAGGGTTTTATTTCGAGTTTTCCTTCTTTTGCACAGATGGTATGTGCATATTATATCCCATAGTCGTCTTATACGATATCCACGGGCAAGATAGAGAGTGGTGAATTGCATTCTTAATTCGTCACCACACGGAAAGAACATATAATTAACCGAGACAAATTACATTCAGACTCAGAACAACAATTTGGGGATCGTACAAGCTGGTGTCTTGTATGGGATTTGAACCCGCGACACTAGCACGGTACGTTGGTATCTTAACCACTACGTCATCTGCGCAGTCTTAAGCCGGTTGTTACGATTCCCATAGAGAAACAATGATGGCGACAAATGTATTCTTATTTTTTACAAAGTTACATTTCATTAACTGCAAATGTAACTTTGTAATCCTATATATTTATACGAGTTTACAAAATTATTTATGGAGTTAGTGTATCTCGGAAACTGGATGAAAATTATAATGTTTCATAATTTTTCCTTCATTTATACACTAAACACTAATTGTATTCTTAATTTGAAGCTCTTATGTCTGCTAGAAGTGCCACTTTAATATTGATGATCGGTCAGTCAGTCAGTGAGTGACAAAATTACGAAATTTTGACTAGTTATAATTCTTAAACTATTAGTTCAAATTCAGTGAAATTTGAAATGCACAATGTGTATACAATTTCTGCTAGGTTACTAAAAATTCAGGTTTCTAGCTTTATTAACAACGAAGTTATAGGGGGTTGAAAATGGCCTGAATGGCTTCGAGAAAAGTATGTTACGAAAGTGTTGCGTTTTGCCAGACTATTTTTTTTTTTTTGCTCGACTTGGCGGGGGCACTGGCGTGCCCCCAGATACCGGATACTTTAATTGATCTGGCTTTTGTAAGACGACATAAATGTCACCGTGTATAGTCAGCTTCAAACGCGCGCACTGCGAGGATTTGGCAATAGTTTAATAACTAGCCACCTACCCAATGAAGGGTTCACTTCAAGAGAATAAATTATTATATATATATATTATTATATATATTACTAGCACTAGCTGATAATTTTCGAAGTTCAGTTTTCTTTCTCTCCCTAATTTTAACAGCCCATCATCATCCTGTCTCTTATTTCATTCGCTTGGGTCGACTTAATAATATGTGCTCTTCTTTCATAGTACCTAAATATTTCAAAAGTTTTTGACAATATATGTACCACCTTTTTTCTTTCTTTTTTTTGGGGGATGGATCAAGGTCGGCGCACTCCTTACACCACTCCGTCCGAGGCGACAGAGGGGCGTAAGCACGCACACCTGTAACCCACCCGCGACACGTCGCCTTCGTCGTTGGGCCTACCACCGGAGCAGGGTGACTTGTCGTCAGTGGTCGGCCCGACGGAATACTCCTTAAGGAGTACCCTCCCATGTATTTATATGACTTGCCTGACTTCAACCCTCTTTGCGTATATAATTATTAACCAGATGCCAATGGAGTTGGCCCAGGTTTATATCTTAGTCGTAAATCTCTTAGCTGTCTTTTACGACACTCGCGAGCATTACAAGAGATGGTAGTATTAGTAGCCGCTACTAAACAACACATTTTAATATCAGACAATATATTTATAAGTAAATAATATCTAATGCTTTTTTAATATCTACATATAATATTATTATTTCTGAATACTTTATTAATTAAATACTCACTTTTACAAAAAACATAAAATGTAGAAATCAGAACAACAATTGCTTTTAACAAAAACATCGTATACGTTGAACAAAAATGACTATATATTTTTTTCCTTATTACCAATTTTAAATACATACAACGTTATCATAATAGCAATCTGACAAAAATATATATAATTTTGTTCAGTACAGTTAGTTTATTAAGTGTCGCATAGAATTAATATGAGAATTGATGCACTTAACACTTAGATTTACTACAGTTATATATACAACAAAATTTAAGAAAATAATTTGCCTATTGATTAAAGTAATTACATTATCTCGCGTATATTCTGAAAAGGGTGAACAGAGATGTAACATCGTAAGGGCGTCGCTTCGAGAAGGTGTCAAGGAGAGTGGTACCCGAAAGGATAAGGTTCCGGGCTAACTAAGGACGTGTCGAGGATCTTTGTATCAGTGGTCGGCCTAATGGCGAAGGGGAGAGAATACAGTAGGATATCTGGCGGCTCGCAGCTCCATAACCCTCCATATTACTTACCGCGGACCGCTGCGCCAACCACTGGCACATATTCCCTTGATGTCCGTGGCCAGTTTGACGAGATACTCTTTCATGCTAACTTCCCTCCTCGACGCCCATCCTTTTTTTTCTGGTTGGGCTATGGTCAGCGCATACTCCGTCCGTTCCATCCGGGGTGACGAAAGGGTGGCATGTGGTTCCATGAGCCACCGTGTTGCCTCTCCTTCAGCATTGGACTGACCACCGGTATCGAGTTCCTTGTTGTCCATAGCCAGCCCGGCGTGATAACCTTTCAGGTACCCTCCCTCCCTAACGCCCCTTCCGGGACGTCGGTCGCCCTCGTACGGTAACCCTCTCTGCGGGTGACGGATTATTCTTCGGTCCAGTCACTCAGGCCTCGGCTAGGAATCGACGACCATCCTGGGACGTTACCCTGACGGGATCAGCCTCTCTATGGGTAACAGTCCAAATACCCTTGGCCTCGGCTGGGTGGTATTAGGCGCAGTCTTTGTGATTCCTACAAGAAGTAAGGAATAGGAACACATATAAGATGAGTGTATTGCGAATTATTAAGGAAAAATTTATTTAATTCTGTGAATCACAATTTAAGTTTCAAGAAAACGAAAATATGTGGCTCTATATAATGTAATTTATGATATTTTCTAATTACATACTAATAATATTTAATTTGAACAATTATCGTTGATAGTGGTGCTTAACACATGTAATGCTTCAAATTTCAGTTGGACTGCTGTTTGGTTAATGAAGATATAGTATAATGAATACAGTTTTAAATCAAACGATTAATCAATATTCGTTTGAATTATTACGCCAAATCAGTTTTTGTGAAGGATTAAAATTTCCATCCATCCATCCATCAGCCTACGGACGTCCACTGCTGGACATAGGCCTCCCAACGAGAATGCCCCTCGGAACGGTCCTGCGTCACTTGCATCCAACGGTTCCCTGCGACTTTGAGAATGTCGTCAGTCCACCTAGTGGGGGGTCGTCCTACGCTGCGCCGTCCGATTCGTGGTCGCCACTCAAGAACCTTTCTTCCCCAACGGTTATCGGTTCGACGAGCGATGTGGCCTGCCCATTGCCATTTCAACGTGCTAATTCTGCGGGCTATGTCGGTTACACCCGTTCTTCTACGGATTTCCGTGTTCCGGATTTTATCACGTAGAGAAATACCGAGCATAGCCCTCTCCATAGCACGCTGAGCGACTTTGAGCTTTTTTATGACGCCGACATTTAGAGACCACGTTTCAGTGCCGTAAGTCATCGCTGGTAACACACACTGTTATAAACCTTTGTTTTCAGACACTGCGGAATATTGGACGAGAAGATCCTCTTAAGTTTCCCAAATGCTGCCCAGCCGAGTTGGATTCATCGCTGACCTCTTTCTCGAAATTGGATCTACCTAACTGGACTGCTTGTCCTAGGTAAACATAATGATCCACAACTTCGAGAATCGCATTCTCAACTAGGACCGGTACAGGAATGACATGGGCATTAGACATTACTTTCGTCTTGTCCATGTTCATTTGTAGACCCACTAGTTGAGATACCCTGCTGAGGTCATTGATCATAGTGCCAAGGTCCTCCATGGATTCTGCCATGACTACGATATCGTCAGCGAATCGAAGGTGAGTGATGTATTCGCCGTTGATGTTGATGGCGAGTCCGGTCCAGTCTAAGAGCTTGAAGACATCTTCCAGCGCAGTGGTGAAAATTTAATTTATGAATACTTAAACTGCAATCCGCGTGGCGACCGAGTAAAATAGAATTTCCTACTCTCTCTCTTGCCCGTGGATGTTTTAAAAGACGACTAAGGGATACAATATGCATATGAAATCTGTACAAGAAAAGAAATCTAGATATAAAATATAACCACCCGTTTGACCAGCGTGGTATAGTAGATCATCATCATTTCATCATTTCACCTCATAATGCGTCCCACTGTCGGGCTCGAGCCTCTTCATAATAATTTTCATAGATCGTAAATATTTTCAAAGTTTAAAATTTATAATTATTTGTAATAAATAGATGCCATAAATAGATAAGGTCACGATATTTATACTGACTGTACTTAAATTTGTTTTAATTGATGAGTTCATTGAATCATTTTAATCAAAATTTGATAAACAATATCGGTTTTCTGTAACTAAATAAATTTGATAAAAATTACGTAATTATAATTAAGATACATTTTAACATTTTCGGCTTTCATTATTAATTAGTTATTTTTAATGATGCTCTATTTTCAGGGATCGTACCCATATTACGTAAATCAGTTTTTTACAACTTTTAAACCCCTCCCCATGATCGGTCAGCTGGTGATCTTTTTGTGTACCTTACACATCGTTGGGCAGAGGCCTCGGAGGACAAGAATGAGGCGCTAGCGTTCAGACCAGATATCACAAAGGCGTTCGATAGAGTCTGGTGCAGGTTACTTCTATCCAAGCTACCATCATACGCAATCTCCGAGGGACTGTGTAATTGGATCACCAGCTTTCTGGATGTTTGGAGCATAAAAGTCCTCGTAGATGGCTCCTGCTCCGATACCATGACTATTAATGCTGGTGTTGCACAACGTTTGGTGCTCTCTCTGTCGTTATTTATCCTTCATATATTCATGCTTTCATCAACGACATGCTTTCCATGGAGAATATGCGTCGCTATGCGGATGAAAGCACGGGTGACGAGCGGTATACCGAACAACGGTATGTCCCTCGGAGTACAGAGGTAGGTAGGGTTTAACATGTGTCTGAGCGCTCTCTGAGGCGGGCCTAGGAATTAGATTAACGGAACTTAGTCCAATTCAATCCCACGAAGACACAAGTTTGCGCGGTGCAAAGAAGGACCCATTTGTCATGGCGCCTTAGTTCCAAGAAGTAACTCTTCAGATTTCCGATAGTATTGGGATCCTCAGCGTCGACATATCAAGCAAAGTCAAGTTTGGGAGTCATTTGGAGGACAAAGCTAAATTGGTTAGCAAAAAATTTGGCATCCTGAACAGATCCAGGCGTCTTGTATTAAACAAAGCACAAGTTCATCCTCATGTGGAGTACTGCTAACATCTCTGGGCGCTCCCGAATATCAGCTAGACCCACTTGACTCGGCACTTGACAAAGGCGTGCTATTCGAATCTACAGTAATCCGAATCATACGAACAGATTAGAGTCGCTAGAGCGGCGGAGAGACTTTGGGTCACTCTGTGTACTTTAACAGCTCTTTCATGGGGAGTGCTCTGAGAAACTGTTTGACTTGGGACCACCGTCACCGTTTTATCAACGTACCACTCGACACCGCAGCAGGGTTCATCCATTTCACCTGGAAACGTTATGGACTGTACGTTTCCAGCGATCGTTTCTCTCATGTACGTTCCGTACGTAAGAGCCTGCACGCTCTGAAATGAACTACCTGCTGCCGTGTTTAAGCCATATTGGTAAGGGTTTTCAATTGTCTCATGTACATTTTTTTTAAAGAAAACTACCTGCGCTTTTTCGTATGATGACGGACCAAAAATACAATTCACTACTCCCATTCTTGGCCGTGGATTTCTTAAAAGAGGACTAACAGGTTATATGCAGATAAAAGAAGGAAAATTCGAAATAAAATCCCATATCAAACCATGCCTGCGGGAGGGCCAGCTGTACGAGGCTTACCGCAGTGCGCGGTCTGCCTTCAGGCTGGCCGTCCGTACCGCCAAGGACGTTAGTCGGCGGGAGATGCTGGACAGTCTTGAGCGTGACCCCTGGGGTCGTCCCTACCTCGCGGCGCTGAACAAGCTCCGCGGGCGGCCCCCCCCCCCCCTCACCGAGACTCTCCAGCCCAGCCTCCTCACCAGAGTTTTCGAGGACCTCTTTCCACGGCGGGCGGAGCACACGTCCCCGGTCATGGCTTCGCCGGACAGCGACCGGGAGGCCGCTGAAATGGCCGCTGGATGAAAGTGCTCCGCCCATCACGGAGCCGGAAATGGGAGCGGCGGTGGCGCGTATGCGAGTCAAATCCACCGCCCCCGGGCCCGACGGTATTCCGAACCGTGTGCTGGCCCTGGTCCTCGAGCATCTGGGACCACGCCTCAGGGGACTGTTCGACGCTTGTTTGACGTCCGGGCAGTTCCCTGGGTGCTGGAAAGAGGGGAGGCTGGTTCTCCTGCCGAAGCCGGGACGGTCTCCCGAGTCGGCCTCGGCCTATAGGCCCATCGTGCTGCTCGATGATGCGGGTAAGCTGCTAGGGAGGGTGTTGGCTGCCCGCATCGAGCGGCACCTCGTCGGGGTCGGGCCCGATCTGTCGGACGCCCAGTTTGGTTTTCGGAGAGGGCGTTCGACGATCGCGGCCCTGCTGCGCCTGATGGCCGTGGTAGCGGCGGCCGTCACCGGCGGAGGAGTCCTGTTGGCGGTGTCCCTGGACATCGCCAACGCCTTCAACAGTCTGCCATTCAGCTGCATCAGGGAGGGACTGAAGTATCACGGGGTGCCCGTGTACCTCAGGCCGCTGGTGGCAGACTACTTGGAGGGGCGCAGCGTCCTCTACGTTGACCGAGTAGGGGACGTTGTGCGAACGCCCATGACGTGCGGTGTCCCACAGGGGTCGGTTCTGGGTCCGACCCTGTGGAACATCGGCTACGACTGGGCGTTGAGAGGAAGTCTCCCACCCGGGCTGGGCGTAATTTGCTACGCCGACGATACACTCGTCACAGCCTGGGGTGGGACGCTAGAGGAGGCGGCACGCCTGGCAACTCTCGGCACCGAGGAGATTGTCAGGCGGATCGAAGCGCTGGGATTGAGGGTAGCCCTGGAAAAGACGGAGGCCCTTTTGTTCCATGGCCTCCCGCCGGCGCTTCGATCACCGTGAAGTCGGTCCCCATCAGCATCCAGGCCCACATGAAGTACTTGGGCCTGGTGCTCGACGGGCATTTTTGGTTCCGGGAGCATCTCCATCGACTTGTCCCCCGGCTTGTCGGCGCGGCGTCCGCCCTTTCGCGGCTGATGCCGAATTTGGGTGGACCCAGTGCTACGTGCCGACAGCTGTACACGGGGGTGATCCGGTCGATGGCCCTGTATGGCGCACCGGTGTGGGCGGGGTCCCTGACCGTCCGTCTTAGGGCCCTCCTGTGGCGACCACAGAGGGTCATGGCGATCAGGGCCATACGGGGTTACCGCACCGTGGCGACGGAGGCAGCGTGCCTCCTGGCCGGAACTCCCCCGTGGGACCTGGAGGCGGAGATGCTCGCCGACATTTATCGGCGGGTGTCGGAGACGCGCGCCCGCGGCGGTATGGTCTCCTTGCAGGAGATCACCGCCTGGCGGGTCGACGCCCGCCGAGGAGTCATTGCCCGTTGGACAGTCCGGCTGGAGAGTCCTCGGTACGGTGTCAGGACCGTCGAGGCCTTCCGGCCGGTGCTGATGGAGTGGTTGGAGCGGACGCACGGGGTGCTTTCCTTCCGACTTGTGCAGGTGCTGACGGGGCACGGGTGTTTTGGGAAGTACCTGCACAAGATTGTCAGGAGGGAGAGCACACCGTCCTGCCACTACTGCAGTTGCGACGAGGACACGGCGCAGCACACGCTCGAGGAGTGTGCTGCGTGGGAAAGGGAGCGCCGTGAACTCGTCGCGATTATCGGTGCCGACCTGGCGCTGCCGACCATCGCCAGGGAGATGCTCGACAGCGTCAGGAACTGGGACGCGGTCGCCGCCTTCTGTGAGGCCGTAATCTCACGGAAGGAGGCGGCGGATCGTGTGCGAGTAGAGCTCCTATTCGGCGACATGTTCCGCCGCCGGCGACTGGGGCGGCGCAGGCGCGAGTATCTGCGCCTAATGCCGCCCTAGCCAAGGCCGCGGGTGATCGGACCGGGGAATTGTCCGTCACCCGCAGAGAGGCTGACCGCGCGATGGCGACCGACGTCCCAGTACGTCGAGAGGTGAGAGGTTACCCGAAAGGGTATTCCGTCGGGCCGACCACTGATGACAAGTCACATCTGCTCCGGTGGTCGGCCCAACAAATAACGAGGTGACGTGGGTACGGGTGGGTTATGGGCCCGCGCGCCGTCCTCTCATCACCCCGGACGGACAGGACCGCGCGTGCGCTTACCATAGCCCACCCAAATAAAAAAAAAAAAAAAAAATATCAAACCATGCCTGGTATAGTGCATTTTCCGAAAAAAAAGTGATTTCTGATGTTTACGCGAGTATTACACATTTTAAATAAAACTACTTTACGGATTTTATCGCGTTTGTATTTGATTTTTGATTGCCTGACGTTTCGAACACTTTGCAGCGTTTATGGTCACGGGCGGACTAATAATAAAACAAGAATATGGTCGATATTTTTATCGACCTTTTAAGCGATGGTATGAAATTATTCTCTCCTTGAATAATTTAATAAATAGAAATAAATTTGATACTCCCCAGTGAAGAAATTGTTATATTAAATTTTAATGAGTTCTGTGTTGTAATTAATGAACTTTGAGGGTGAATAAAGTGTCTTTATACTTTGATTGGCTTGTTGGAACAGAGCTTTGCTATCTAACTACATTATTATTGCTGCATCACTACATATGCAAAGTAGGATCATATTAGTAATAGTTGGCGGTGTAAAGTTCACATCGATGATTACAAATGATTGGTTTCTGTTCTGATCGCAATCGCATTGCTAATGGACATTATCTTCTACCCTCGCGATAACGTGTAGGCACTTGCAGAAGCAAGCGGCCTGTATCGGTTGGAAATAAAGGAACCCGAACTCCTCCTCTGTTAGCATAGCCAAACCCGCCGGTAAAGTCCAGCTGTAGGTTATACGAAGTTCACCGAGTTATCTAATATACACACGTTGCTATGTGTCATCATCATTATTATATGATTGGCCGGCCGTCTGCCTGACGTTAATATGATACCCACGAGCAAAATAAGATTTTGCATATGTAGTGATGCAGAAAGAATAATGTAGGTAGATACCAAAATTCTGTTCCAATAAGCCAATCAAAATATAAAGATACTTTATTCACCCTCAAAGTTCATTAATTACAATACAAAACTCGTTAAAATTTCATCTAACAATTTGTTCACTGGGATTAAGTACCGAATTTATTTCTACTTATTATTTAAGAAGTGAATCATTTCATACCATCGCATCGCTTAAAAGGTCGATAAAAATATCGACCACATTCTCGTTTTATTATTTGTTATTTTTTTTTTTTTTTTTTTTCACGCCAAACGGGCGCCATACTTTACGAACATTTAATTTTACTGACACAAATTACATCCAGATCCAGAACAAAAATTTTGTGAGGCCATAAGAAAGAACCATAAAGCCTCAAGGCATCGCCTCAATAGCATAGAAATTGGCCTACTACAACTCATACTGGTCTATCCGGTTTTATTCCGAGATTCCCTTCTACAAAGATGTTATCTACATATAATAACTCTTAAATGACTAAAGAATTGAATATACATATAACATCTATATACGAAAAGAAAAACTCGAAATAAAACCGTATATTAACACGTCACGTGACTAGCGTGGCGTAGTAGGTCGATTTCCTTCCTATTTTGAAGAAGGTTCGTGCCCAATAATGATATGTATAGGAGCTGAAATATGTGAGCCGTAAAGCCTGTAGCGGATGCACTAACCATAGCCTAATCACAAAAAAAGTCGGTATATTTACCATTATACCAACTGTGCATTTAATTTACAATTTATGCAAACGAAACTACAATGGTCTAGAATCTTATATATTCGCCGGCGACTGAGGCGGCGAAGACGCGAATACCTGCGCCTGATGCCGCCCTAGCCGAAGCCGCGGGTGACTGGACCGGGGAATTAGTCTGTCACCCGCTGAGGGGCCGACCGCGCGAGGAAAGGCTGACGTCCTCCCTGAGGGAGGGACGTCGGTCGAGGACAGGGTACTCCTCAGGGGATATGCCGTCGGGCCGACTACTGACGACAAGTCATCCAGCTCCGGCGGTCGGCCCAACGACGAAGGCGACGTGTCACGGGTGGGTTGCGTGCTTACGCCCCTCTGTCGCACCGGATGGAGTGGAGCGAGGAGTGCGCCGACCGTAAAAAAATATCTTATATATAAAACAAAGCAAGTACATATATATATATATATATATACTACTATAAGTACAACTATTATTGTGTATTGCACAGACGTTCTGGTTTAAATACTTCCCAGATGTCCTTTGTTTAAGAGGCCTTCATGTCGAGCAATTTGTTGCTAATAACACTTTGCTTTGTCACAGTTGAAAGCCACGCTTCAACTCGATTTTATACCCCGTAATGTCGTTACACTCTGACGTTTCTACGGGGTATCGTAAAAAGTGAAACCATAAAGTTATTACAGGTAATGTAAATTTTAGAGAGCTATTTTATTGATTTATGATCTTATCTTTTATTAAAGCTATTAGTGGCAAACGAGGAAACAGTACACTTGATAGTAAGTTACCACTTTTGCTAAGCTGACGTGGAAGAACTGGAAGAAGTGTGAATGCGTGCAATGAGGGTTCGATGATATTAAAGGCTGTGCGGTGACGGAGTAAGAATACAAATTACCACCCCCACTCTTACCCGTGGGCGTCGTAAAAGATTAAATATGCAAATATCATCTATGCAAGAGAAGGGAAAGTCGAAATAAAACCCTATACCAACCTGTCTGACTAGCGTAGTATAGTAAATGAATTTCCCTGCCATTGTGGCAGGGGCCCAACCCTGGAGTAGACTTATGCGGAATGACAAAATACCAAAGGCATCACCGAAAGCCACCACACGCAAACGACCTCACGAAATTGGGATTCCGGCTCTCTCGCTCACTGAACGAAGTGCAGTAACGAATTGCTACTACTCAGGCATCGATTTTCTACGAGAGTGATGTACTACCACGGACGTACCTACCCGCGGCTATAGACCGACTACTGTCGACAGTGTGGTCCTTAGATATATAAATTATTGATTTATTGAACATATTATAGTACTACTTGACGTAGCAGGGTTCATCCATTTCACCTACAAACGTTATGCTCTTCAACTGTACGTTTCCAGCGATCATTTCTCTCACGTACGTGCAAGCTCTGGAATGAACTACCTTCTGCTGTGTTTCCCGAACGCTATGACATGTCGTTCTTTAAACGAGGTTTAAGAAGAGTATTTTCTTCACGGTAGGCAACGGCCTGGCTGTGCCACTGGTATTGCAAAGGTCTATGTGCGGTAGTAACACTTACCATCAGGTGTGCTGTTTGCTCGTTTGCCATCGTAGGCAATAAAAAAATATTTATAGGTTCATATTTCTACCTATAAATAACATAACACTACACAATATGCCATCCAAAGTGGGCAGGGACCAAACCTATTTGGACGTTAATAGCATTCATTCATCTTTTCATTTTTATATTGTTTTCGCTCATTAAATGAGAGAAAACTCACGAAACGAAATAAGACGTACCATTAATTTAGTTTTGCCAGTCATTATACTAATGGAGGGCTGTAATATCGTTCACAACAAAAACGGTCTGTATGTTATCTTAATAATATTTTTCACTATTTTTTTTTTTTTTTTTGCAAGCAGCACACCTGATGGTAAGTGAAACTGCTGCACATGGACCATTGCAATACCAGGGGCACAGCCAGGCCGCTGCCTACCGTGAAGGAAATACTCTTCTTAAACCTCGTTTAAAGAAGGACATGTCATAGCGCTCGGGAAACACAGCAGCAGGTAGTTCATTCCAGAGCTTGCACGTACGTGGGAGAAATGATCGCTGGAAACGTACAGTTGAAGACCATAACGTTTCCAGGTGAAATGGATGAACCCTGCTGCGATGTCGAGTGGTACGTTGGTAGAATGGTGACGGTGGTACCAAGTCAAACAGTTCCTCGGAGCACTCCCCGTGAAAGAGTCGGTAGAGTACACAGAGTGACCCAAAGTCTCTCCGCTGCTCCAGCGACTCCAATCTGTCCGTAAGATTGGGATCCCCGACGATTCGAACAGCCCGTCTTTGCAGGGAGTCAAGTGGGTCTAGCTGATATTTGGGCGCACCTGCCCAGAGATGTGAGCAGTACTCCACATGAGGACGAACTTGTGCTTTGTATAGCACAAGACGCTGTCTCGGTGTGAAGTACCGCCTGGCTCTGTTCAGGACGCCCAACTTTTTGCTTGCCAATTTGGCTTTGTCCTCCAAATGACTCCCAAACTGGACTTTGCTCGATATTTTGACGCCGAGAATCCCAATACTCTCAGAAATTGGAAGAGTTACTCCTTGGAACTGAGGCGCCATGACAAATGGGTCCTTCTTTGCAGTGAACGCGCAAACTTGTGTCTTTGTGGGGTTGAACTGGACTAGGTTCCGTTCACCCCATTCCGAGGCCCGCCCCAGAGAGCGCTCGACTTCAGACACAAGTTGAACCCTTCTTTCCTGAATACTCCGAGGGATATTCCGTTGCTCAGTGTACCGCTCATCACCCGTACTGTCATCCGCATAGCAACGCATACTCTCGATAGAGAGCATGTCATTGATATGCAGGATAAACAACGTCGGGGAGAGCACCGAGCCTTGTGGTACACCAGCATTAATGGTCATGGTATCGGAGCAGGAGCCATCTACGACGACTTTTATACTCCGACCATCCAAAAAGCTGGCAATCCAATTACAGAGTCCCTCGGGGATTCCGTATGATGGTAGCTTCGATAGAAGTGCCCTGTGCCAGACCCTATCGAACGCCTTTGCGATATCTAGGCTGAACGCCAGCGCCTCACCCTTGCCCTCCAAGGCCTCTGCCCAACGGTGTGTGAGGTACACAAGAAGATCACCAGCCGACCGACCATGACGAAAGCCGTATTGGCGATCACTGATAAGCTGGCGATCCTCAAGGTACTGCAGAAGCTGGCGGTTTATAACCTTCTCCATTATCTTGGAGAGCAAGGATGTTATCGCAATTGGCCTGTAATTCGATGGGTCAGACCGGTCTCCCTTTTTAGGGATCGGGTGGACATGGGCTACCTTCCACGAAGACGGAACCCTATTAGTAGCGTAGGAAAGTCGGTATAGGCGCGTGAGGATGGGAGTCAATTCAGGGGCGCACGTCTTTAGTACCACTGCAGGGATGCCATCCGGTCCACTCGACTTATGGACGTCTAAAAGCCGCAGCTCCCGCCTAACCGCTCGCTGCGTGATGCGGATTTCGGGCAGTGAGCTTTCACACCGTGGGATGGTAGGTGGTGTGGCAGCTCCGGCATCCAAAGTCGAGTTACAGGCAAAGAATTGACCTAGAAGATCGGCCTTCTCCTTTGCGCTGTGGGCCAGACTACCATCGTGTTTCTGCAGTGGTGGGAGATTGGGCTGGCAGAAGTTGCCTTGTGCAGCCTTGGCGAGCGACCAGAATACACGACTCCCAGCGGGATAGCTTTGCAATCGCTCGCCAATTCTGGCAACATGTTCCGCCTTGGCTCTGGCAATAGCCTTCTTACTAGATCTAGAAGCGGCGTTAAATTTCCGCTTCACCTCTTTGGCGTTTGGGTCCTGGCATTTTTTGGCCCTATTCCAGGCCCGATATGCGGACTGTTTCTGGCATGCAGCCGTCCTGCAGGTTTTGTTAAACCAGGGTCGGCTGCGGCCACCGACGGGTATTTTGGTGTTGGGGATGAATAATTCCATCCCCGTAATAACCGTTTCGGTAACGCAGTCCGCACAGACGCCAGGGTCCCCAGAGGCGAAGCAAAGCCGCTTCCATGGGTAGGATGCGTAAAACTCGCGCAGTCCATCCCAATCTGCTGACTTATATTGCCAGACTCTGCGAGTCCCAGTCGCCTTAGAACGACTAGGCCTTACAACAGGGGCACTGCTACGGACCAAGCAGTGGTCAGAAGACCCAAGAGGTGCTTCAACCACTACCTGATATCCGTGCTGGTGTGTAGTCAGCAGAAGATCCAGTAAAGAAGACTCATGGCTCTCAATATCTGGGATACGGGTGGGCTGTGTCACCAGTTGTGAGAGACCATAGGCCGAGACCATATTGAAGAGATGTCGACCCTGGAGGTCAGTGGTTCGGGACCCCAGCCACTCTTTATGATGAGCGTTGAAGTCTCCAAGAACCACTACCTACGCTGATGGACACTGCTCCAATATTTCGTCAATCCCCCATTGGACGTTCTCAAATAATTGAATTGACCCCGGATCACTGCCATGGGACCTGTAGAGGCATGCGTAGATGCGGGTAAGCCCTCCATAGTCTACGCGTAGCCACAGGATTGACAAGTCACCATGTTCGAGGGCCCGAAGGCGGCGACAGCAGATATCACCTCGGATAAATACGCACACCCCGGCTTTACGACGGAAGGTATGCTCCAACTCGTAGCCGGGGTAATTTAGGTACGAAATGTCATCCGGAGCACCTATCTGCGTCTCCGTTAAAAAGAGTAAGGCAGGCCGCGCCGTCTCGAAGTGATGGTGGACGGCGTCGAGATTGCTATGTAAACCCCTGATATTGCAAAAATCCACATCAAATGTGGATAAGGGGACCGCCGTAGAAAATCGTCTCTTTTTAACTTTCTTGGCCATGATTTTTAATTTAGGAAGAGGAGGAAGGGAGTGTGAATGTGTATAACGGAGTCTGGTGATACCAAAAAAAAAAGGCAGGGCATAGTGCATGGTCGAGGAGTGAGTGTTGTGAGGAGCTGACACGAAGCACGGAAGGGCCCCCGATGCCCCCCCGTGTGTAGCCGCCGAGGTCCACTCCGGTTTCCCACACCGGCACGACGACTACCCAACGGGATTTTCGCCGGTTGGTGGGACAGCCTCCCAGGGAGGATGATCCTGGGTTCGGGTCCCCTGCTGATCGGCAGGTGGCCGGCGGTGACCATTCCCATCGGGTCTCCCTGTACACCATGCCAGCCCCTCACGCTCAATACCCCGACCAAGACCTCACCACCGCAGGTTTCAGGCCTCACCAAAACTCGCCACACACAAACACACCCAGAAAGTTGGGCTCCCGGCTCTCTCGCTCACCGAACGAAGTGCAGCAGCAAATTGCTACTACTCAAACGTCGATCTTCTGCGAGAGTGTGGTACTGCCCCGGACGGACCGGCCCGCAAAAGACTGTCTATAGTGTGGTCCTACCACCAATAAATATTAAATAATTACTAATGACTGATGTCCGTATGGTGACGGAGTTAAAGGCTTATTACACTACACGATATTCACGGCCCTGAATCACTAGGGGTGCTCTACAACAGCTAAATTGTGAGACCTGTTTCACTTGTTTCAGTTTTAGCGAAATAACAGTTTCAGATAACTGTTCCAAAATAACAGCCTGTTGTGCTGTAATATGAGAAAAAAGGGGAAATAACCATTCTTTAGGAATAATGTTTAGAAGTGGTTTCAGTGTTTGTTCCTAAAATGAAAACGATCCTTCCTGCTTTACATGCTTAGGACTGATTTATGTATATATTTTAGACATGAGCTTTATTTCACGTCATTAGTTACAATAACCCATTACGCGACATATAACAATCACTATTTACGAGTCGACAAGTAAAAGAGGTGATTTTTGTAACTACGTTATACTTAACACGATTCACAGATATGGAATAATAGTACTATATTCGAGCGAGCGAGAAAGAGCTGACCGCACAACGTTGATTACTCTAAGTACATTTCTTTCGCAACGCGGCCGAGCGAGCGAGAGAAATGGCTAATCGAATGACACGAAATTATTCGAAGTAATCCGACCAAATACCGAACACTCACGTGCCGTGGTATGCAACAAAGACCAAACAGCGTAACAATACATTTTATACCTTTAATTTTCATACGTAAAATTGCATTTATTGATAATAAAATAGAGTGATTTTTGTTTATAAGTAATTTTAACGGTTTGACGTTGCGGGAAACGAAGCGAGTATTACTTTGAAATTTGAATTTAAAGTAAATAATTTAATTTATTTAATGTTTTAGTTTGTTATTTTACTAATAAAAACATCATATATTATAAAGTGCATATAACAGTGAAAAAAATTGTAAATATATCAAAAGTGTAAATAAATTGTAAATATAATCATTGTATATACAATCAATTTACTTTTAAATACGTCTGCATTAATACAAATTTAATTAAAATAATAGTTTAATTATAACCTATAATCAATCGTAAATACATATAATACAGTCAGTCCTCAGCCTGAAAAAAGTATGAAAGGAAGTTAATTTATTGATTTAACTGTATAGCTACAAATTTATTTTCGTTTCGCGTGTAACTATATGTAGTTAGTGCAGCTATTCATACAATATGCAAACAATCAAAGTAGCTGTATACAAATCAGTCGTTACAAAAATCACTAGTTTTGAAACATGTGACGTCGACCAAGTCACTAGTTTCGTTACGTTTCTTAAAAATAACGTAACGACCCACGTCTAATATATTTAAGTATGTATTTATTTTATATATATATATATATATATATTTTCCGTGTGGTGACGGAGTAAGAATACAATTCACCACTCCCTATCCTGCCCGTGGATGTCGTACAAGACGACTAAGGGATATAATATGCACATAAGATCTGTGCAAGAGAAGGAAAACTCGAAATAAAACCCTATACCAACATGTCTGACCAGCATGGTATAGTAGGTCAAATTCCCTCCCATTGTGGAGGAGGCCGGAGCCCAACAGTGGGACGTATCTGGGCTGCGATGATGATATATATATATATATATATATATATGGAACAGTATGGAATAGTTTTCTGAAACTGTTATTTCACTAAAACTGAAACAGGTCTCACAATTTAGCTGTTGTAGAGCATCCCTAGTGATTCAGGGCCCTGAATATCGTGTAGTGTAATAAGCGTTTTAGGCGGTGTCCTGCGTGAGCGAGAAATACGACGCGACGCGACGCTGCGAACACGACGAACGCGATCAACTCAATGACATGCCTGCTTGCGGCCTATATGACAGTTTGCGACGAGACGCGACATCAAGCGTGCTTTGAGAGCGAACTGACGCGACATCACGAACTACAAAATGGTTAATTCAGAAGCGATTATATTTGTTACCTTTCTGTGTTTTTTTACGGTATTTTTTAAGTCTGTACTCTAAATATGAACTTTCTAACAAAATTGTAGTGTACTTGTCCATGATTCGAAAAGTAATGACCAAAATCACATAGGACACTTGTCGCTTGTAGCATCGCGCCGCACTGCGTCGTGTCGTGTCGCGTCATATTCGTCGTTCAAGCAGGACACCCCGTTAGAATACTATACAGCGACACCTTTCTCACCCATGGGTCAGATGGAATTATTGCAAATAACATATAGATGTTGCAAGAGAAAGAAAATTCTCATGTCAATACAACTAACCGGCGTGGTATAATCAGTTTCTCTTCCATTGTAGAGGAGCCCAATAGTGTGAATTATGTGGGCTGATGATGATGATGATGGTGACGATGATGATGTTGATGATGATAATGATGATAATGATGACTAATAGGGGAGTGATGGCTGCTCTAGTAGCCCCCGCGGGGTTTATGCATAATAAATGGTTTGAATTTGAATTTAATGATTACGCAGATGTTGTGGTATTGATATCTTGTTTCAATATCAAATCTCATAGAGTCAAATCCCAGATATTTCAAAGTTTAAGTCGAATATTGTCTGCAATCGCATATTTGTAGAGAGGTGATGGAGTGAGACAGGGAGATGTTATCTCTCCGAAACTGTTCACCACTGCACTGGAAGATGTCTTCAAGCTCTTAGACTGGACTGGACTCGGCATCAACATTAACGGCGAATACATCACTCACCTTCGATTTGCGGACGAT
The DNA here is from genome assembly GCA_032191425.1 of Lymantria dispar. Taxonomy (NCBI): domain Eukaryota; kingdom Metazoa; phylum Arthropoda; class Insecta; order Lepidoptera; family Erebidae; genus Lymantria; species Lymantria dispar. The sequence goes on along the minus strand of CM063460.1, from coordinate 6,411,067 downwards.
ATAGTCGTTATGGCAGAATCCATGGAGGACCTTGGCACAATGCTCAATGATCTCAGCAGGGTATCCCAACTAGTGGGTTTACGAATGAACATGGACAAGACGAAAGTCATGTCAAATGCCCATGTCATTCCTGTACCGGTCCTAGTTGGCAATGCGATTCTTGATGTTGTCGATCACTATGTTTACCTAGGACAAACAGTCCAGTTAGGTAGATCCAATTTCGAGAAAGAGATCAGCCGACGAATCCAACTCGGTTGGGCAGCGTTCGGGAATCTTAAGAGGATCTTCTCGTCCAACATACCTCAGTGTCTGAAAACACAGGTCTTTGACCAGTGTGTGTTACCAGTGATGACTTACGGCACGGAAACGTGGTCCCTAAATGTAGGCCTCATATCAAGGCTCAAAGTCGATCAGCGTGCTATGGAGCGGGCTATGCTCGGGATTTCTCTGCGAGATAGAATCCGGAATACGGAAATCCGCAGAAGAACGGGTGTAACCGACATAGCACGAAGAATTAGCACACTGAAGTGGCAATGGGCAGGCCACATCGCTCGACGAACCTACAACCGCTGGGGAAGAAAGGTTCTCGAGTGGCGACCACGTATCGGACGACGCAGTGTAGGACGCCCCCCACTAGGTGGACCGATGACCTAGTGAAAGTAGCTGGGCGTCGTTGGATGCAGGCGGCACAGGACCGCTCATTGTGGCGCAACATGAGGGAGGCCTATGTCCAGCAGGGGACGGCGATAGGCTGAAATGATGATGATGATGATGATGGAGTAAGAACATAATTTACCACCTAATAACTTGCCTTTGGGTGTCGTAAAAGACGACTAAGGGATGCAATATGTATATAACATCTATGCAAGAGAATAAAAACTCGATACAATAGCCTATACCAACACGTATGACCAGCGTAGTATAGTAGATCAATTTCCCTCCTACTGTGGAGGAGAGTCGAGCCCAACAGTGGAACGTATTTAAGCCGAAACGAATGATGATAGAATTTTTTATCAACGTCATTTCAGCCCCTGTATATGTGGAGTTTTGTTGGCCTCGAGCGTATTCTACAATGAGAGGGCAGTGGCCTACTAGACTACGCTGGGTAATTGTATTGACATAGGATTTTATATCGATATTTCCTTCTCTTACATTCATTTTATATGCATATGATACTTACCTGCTTATTCATCTTTTTAACCCTCGACGGAAAAAGAGGGGTGTTATAAGTTTGACGTCGATATCTGTCTGTCTGTATGTGTGTGTGTGTGTGTGTGTCTGTCGCATCGTAGCTCTCAAACGGATGGACGGATTTCAATGCGTTTTTTTTATTTGAAAGCTAGTTTCCTGGCCGTGGTTATTAGCTATTTTGGTTAATATAGGTCTAGCTATGTAAGAATAGCAGCTCTTTTCCCAAATGATGTAATGGCGTGTGATTACTCGATTACGTGCTTCACGCGTGCCAGTACAGTCGTTAAATGACAATTAATTGATAATGTCTGTTAAGAAGATTTTATTTCCATGAAAATTTATGGTGCAGTCGACAACAACACAAAATCAAAATAATAAGCAACAAAACATCATTGTTAAGCAATAGTATAAATTTTTTTTTTCTGAGGTGGGTCGCGGACGTCACACTCCTCGCACCACTCCGTCCGGGGCGACAGAGGGGCGTAAGCACGCACACCCGCAACTCACCCGAACACCACGTCGCCTTCGTCGTTGGACTGACCACCGGAGCAGGGTTACTTGTCATCAGTGGTCGACCCGACCGAATACCCCCTAGTGGGGTACCCTCCAATCGATCGACGTCCCCCCCTCGGGAGGACGTCAATCTTTCTTCACGCGGTCGGCCTCTCGGCGGGTGACGGACTAATTCCCCGTTCATATCACCCGCGGCCTCGGAGCAATAGAATATTTTGCATGACATCGAAAATATATAATAAATTACCAACAGAATTATGCAAAATTAATGATCCACGTGTATTTAAGAATAGGTTAAATACTATATTGCATGAAAAAGCATTTTATAGTGTAAATGAATTCATGAAGGAAAAGAAATTCTAAATGTAATAATCATTTTATGCCTCAACATTATTATATTTATAATTACTGCAAATACTTTTATATTTCTGTTTATTTTTTTATTTGATTTATTTTGACTGTTGTGTATAATTTTTCTGCTGTATAAATAAATTACTTTGATGGATATGTATTATCAAAATTTGTATGCCATATGGTGAAATATGGAAGAACTGGAAAATTTATTGTAAGATCATATTTATTTATAATAAATGATTGATTAATTGATTTTTTTTTTGTATTATTTTAGTTTGTGTCGGGAGTCATTCATAATTTTTAATTTTACTTATTAAACAGTGATGAGCAATATGAGGATGGTAAAATGTATTCTTTCTCCGTCCCCACACGAATGAATTGTTATTTTATTACTCTATAATTCATTCCTCACAAGAAATAAACTTTTTCATTTCAAAATTAAACTTTAGATACTTTCTCCATATTGACTTGAATAACATGTTAAAATTCGCAAGAAATAGAAGAAAAGTCAAACAAACTTTACAAAGTTAAATGTAGTTTTTTTTTTCTGAAAGAATCAACCAGTAAGTCCGTTTCTGAAGATTATTTTTAAATCAACATTGTCAACGGATTAATTTTCACTATATCGGTCATGTGACAATGTCATTGTTCAATTCGATTGATACAGGTTATATGTCTTTAAAGTGCTCTATAATCTATAAAGTACTAATATCTAGTTGACCGAGCTTTGCTCGGCACATTTTTGTACATGATTTTTTTAACGAACTTTCCTTAGATATACATATATTAATAAAAAAATATGGTTGTCTGTAAAGTCGGTTTACGGACAATAGTTTAACGTGACAACGTCATAACAAAACATTGATGAAATGACTGCATACTTTTATGAATAAAATTGAATCAGCGTAACCAGTATCTGTTGTTATAAGCCATTGAAATTAAATCGGGTCGGCAATTACCGCAAGTCTCGATAGATGGCGCTGTTCAGTTTAGCCGAATCGCATTGTACTAAATGAATATATTTGAAATCCTTTCGCATCGATAGATGGCGCGCTTTAGTAAAGCTGAATCGCATACTACTTAATAATAAAACAATGAGCGTAACGGGACACTTTTCCGTGCATGCAGCCAGCGTTCATCGATTTATTAGACGTTGTCACGTCAAAAACTAAAAATGATGAAATAATGAAAAATTATCAAAAATTTAAAAAAGATTAATACTAATAATACTGAAATTCGACCTCAAGCTGTTTGAATGTGACTGGACAATTTCCTAGCAGAGCTATTGTCATTCTTGACAGCGACGACCAAATTGACATACCTATTCTAATTACATTTTATGTTATTTTATTGATTAGCTAAAAACATCGACAAGACGACACTTTCTATAAATAAAACCTAGCTAGATTAATTTCCTGGCCCCGAAACCTTTATCTAGTATACTAAATTTCATTAAAATTGTTGGAGCTGTTTCCGTTATTCAGATTACAATACATAACGTAATATGTAAAAAGCGCAAGACAAGAATCCTATTTAGCGTTGAGTTAAGAATGCAATTTGTCATGACAACATTATTTTCTTGTAAGACCGAATGAATCAACAAAAGAATAGCAATTTACTGGAAAACATTCGACTATGCATACTTATAATTTTATAGTCCTAGTCTAAAATATCTTAGCTTTTTTTATTTTTTTTTTGTGGGTGGGTCGCGGTCGGCGCGCCTCCGCACCACTCCGTCCGGGGCGACAGAGGGGCTTAAGCACGCAACTCTCGCGACCCACCCAAAAACCACGTCGCCTTCGTCGTTGGGCCGACCACTGGAGCAGCGTTAACTTGTCGTCAGTGGTCGGCCCGACGGAATACCCCCTATTGGGGTACCCTCCCATCGACCGACGTCCCCCCCTCAGGGAGGACGTCGGTCTTTCCTCACGCGGTCGGCCTCTCGGCGGGTGACGGACTAATGCCCGGTCACGTCACCCGCGGAAAATATCTTAGCTAATGAAGAAGAAGATAGCACTTTTTGGAGATAAGGCGTCTATGCTATAAAATTATATCCTTACTAATATTATAAATGCGAAAGTAAGTTTGTTTGTTAAGCTTTCACGCTTAAACCACTGAACCAAAAAACCACTGACACAAAATTTTTTCACTAATGGAGAGCTATAATATCATGGAGTAACATAGACTATATTTTATGCCGATATTTCCACGGAAACGGGAACTACACAGATATGTCGACTGAAACTGAAGCGAAGCGAGGGCAGGTTGCTAGTTGCAAATAAAAATAAAACAAACCAGTTATGGACTTTGGACAACGTAGATACAGACCTTATAAAACAGATTTGTGAAAATATTTAGTAGCATAGACGAAAGAGCTTTAAAGTAGAACTTCAAAGACGGTTTGTTGTTTGAAAATCATAAATATATAAAGACAGAGTAGTCTATGCAAGAGACTAGAAAATGTACTTTCACTTTGTACCTGGCAGCAGAGAAATGAAAAATTCTTAGCGACTTTATCTCAAAGAGAATTTTCTATCTTAGTCTAAAATACACATAACTAAATTTAACATTAGTAATTAGCATTATTATGTAGAATTAAATGATACTCCGTTTTTTTTTTGTCTTACAATCAGCGTAACTTTAGCGACACCTGGCATCCATAACACAAGTTCAATCTTAGTATGGAGGGTCAAAAATATAAATATGATATGACTTATCGGAAACTTAACACGGTGTTAAAAAATTGGGCCTATCATACCATGCGTGGGGTTTTATTTCGAATTTTCTTTCCCTTGCGCAGATTTTTTGTGCATATTGATCTATTAATTGCCTTTTACGATATTTTACAATACGGATTAATAAACAGCTTGTTTTAGTGAGAGGCAATTACTAGTACATAAGAAAGGAAAATTGCAAATCAATTTTTGCAATAATGATTCGTGCTAGTAGCTAATAGACAATACAAAAAAAAACGGTGCAAGTCGGAGACGCGCCCGTAGGGTTCCGTACTATCTATAAAAATCGCATTTGTTGTATTTATTCTCCATTTAATATTTATTTTATTCATTGTTTTAGTGGCATCAGAAATACATCATTTATAAAAAATTCAAATGTCTATCTATCGCGGTTCTTGAGATACAGCCTGGTGACAAAGAGACGGACAGACAGACAGCGAAGTCTTAATAATAGGGTCCTGTTTTTACCCTTTGGGTACGGTACCCTAAAAAGAAGCCCAATATGTAATAGATGTGAGTTCAAGTTGCACGTAATGTGGTAATCGCTAAAAACTTTCGCTTACAAAGAACTCATATGTGGTAATGTAAATAAGTTACCTAGAATGTCAAATGCTGTTATTCCTCTTAGTAGAAATCTCAAAAAAAAACCACAAAGCGATTATGAGCACAGTGATTGAAATGAAACCTCGTCGCGTCTTTTAACTACAAACGAATAGTTCTTAATTTTATATTGAATATTCATTCTAATATTATAAATGCGAAAGTAAGTTTATTTGTTACGCTTTCACGCTTAAACCACATCACCGATTTTAAAAATTCTTTCATCAATGGAAAACTATAATATTAGGGAGTAACATAGACTATATTTTATCTCGGTATTCCCACGGAACGGGAACTACGCGGGTAAGACGACTGAAACCGAGGGTGGGTAGCTAGTTTAATTTATGACGATGACGCCAGTTTTACGCTTTTTGTTCACCCAAAAACTACACATATATACACAGTATACATATAGTTCATAGCAGTAAGCGTTAAGTGACGATGACGCAAGTTTCACGACTTTTGTTCACCCAAAAAGTGTTCAACGGGCCTAAGTTTTACTTCAAAATCTTAAATTACAAAAAAGCGCCCAGTAAAAATAGTATATAATGCGAACAAATAACTCGCAATTTATACTTAATACAACATCTAAAAACCGATGAAGCTCCATTGTTTATCAATTTGGTTAAAATCGATGCTGCCAGATGTGACCAACATCAGAGTTACAACCACACCAAGTTTTCTGTTAAGCCTGCTTTGAATAAGCCCCTCAGGCAATCCCCTTGAAGTAGTTCATTGCTTCTTTATGTGACAAAGAGGTGTACAATTCTCTTTTGTTTCACAATACCAAGTTATAGATACGAGCTTAGTCGACATTGTCTTTGATTCTGTTTATTAAACGTATTTTATTTTCATATATAAGTAATATACATAATTGAAATTAATGAAAATAACTACTGAGATGTTTTTAGCTTTACGCGGCTGGTGCATTTTGATATAAAAATATGCCATTAATCCTTATTTTGTACAGGAAAAATCTGGCTTGGGTCCTGGATCACCAGAAGAAAACTAGCTATTTGTATTATTAACTAGGATTACTAGTCCGTCTGTCAAACATTTCGATCATAGCATTTTTACTTTTGGGGAAAACTATATCCAACATCCTCCCGTACAAAACGCAAATTTCACGTGTAAGGACCTATTTTTTTTTTACGGATGTTATAGAGTTAGTACTTATTTCTTACTTTCTCGACGTTTCAAACACTTTTTAGCATTAATGGTAAATTCATATAATTTCATATTTGTAATAACTTGTGTAAACATCAGAAATATAAGTTCACATTTTTAAAGTTATGAAGATTATTATGACTTTAATTTCAGCTCATATGAGTCCCATTACTGGGCTCGAGCCTCAGCCATAATAGGAAGGAAATTAACCTACTATACCACGCTGGTCATCTGACCAGAATGGTATAATAGTACACAAACATATCTATGTTTGTGTAGGATTTTATTTCAAGTTTTTCTTCTCTAACAGATGTTATATGCATATTTAAGTCCTTAATTGTTTTTTACGACATCGACAGGTAAGAAAGGAGTGTTGAATTGTATTCTTATTCCGTCACCACACGGCATTATATTATAATTATATTATAGTATAGATTTAAGATATGTTAAGTGTATGGGTTAATAGTAGCATAGTTAAAAGATATTTTATATTTTAACCGACTTCTAAAAAGGAGGAGGCTGAGAGCATTCGGATGTCTGTATTTTTTTATGTTTGTTCGCGCATAACTCTTTCGTTTGCCAACCGATATGAAAATTCTTTTTTTTTTGTTGGAAAGGGTATACTTTCCAAATAAAGATTAAATTATAAGTAAAAATTTACATGGGACCATGTAAATTTTATCGAAATCTGACAAGCAGTTTTTGAAAAATCAAAAAAATCTAAAAATGTTTCTACATTGAAGTCGGTTTTTGCAAATAGCATTAAATATTTTTATATTACTATCATCCAGTAGGCTTCTAAATCTAAAATCTTTTAAATCAGTATTTTAACTACAACCCCTGCTCGAGTCTATACAAATGCTTCAGTTCATATATTTTTTAATGTAAATAATATTATTAGATCGTTCTTTTGTTTTTATAATAGCTTGCACTGATAAATGTATTGTCATTTAATGCGCATACATAGCTTTTTACTTTTATATGAGTTGTAAAAGTTAACAACATTACGCAGAAAAGACTTGGAAGCCTCTAGAGACATTATCCCAAAAGCAGCCTCGGGATTACTTTTAAGGTCTTGTAATGCGTGTTTCACGACGAGGGGCGTTTTACAGAGTATGACTGCTATGCTACGAACCCTCAGTGAATCTCGATACGTTGCGAAGGGAAGACGTGTAGTTAGTCGGAAGTTTTACCGCCAAATTTACGATTATTACTGTTCTTGAATCAAATTTTATTATATAATAAGTGAAAACTTTTATAAAATTCTAAAATATTCATTACAATTTTATTAATGTGGTGTGCATTACTTTATAATTTCCTAAGATTGAAATTATACATTAACTTTGAATTTTTAATTTCAAATTATTAATTATATTGTATCTTTTATGAAAAAAGGCCCTTTCTTATTTGAGAATATATTGTAAATAATGCGCTATTGTTGTTATAAATATTTTGCAATTGCGTGAAGAATTATTTAAATAAAAAATATAACGATAATTATAATACATCGGCAATGGTTGTCAAATTTCTGAACCGTTTTAAGTCAAAACACAAAATATTAAATGATGTTACAAATAATTGACAATGTGTTAGATATTCTATACGTGACATTGAAATGAATAGACTAGAACCAACGTGTATACAAGATAAAGAAGAAGATAAAGATGCAAGAGGGAACTGTACTAAGCAAACTAAAGTTTTGGGTAAGTTGACTGGAAATTATAAAAATATAGTATTAAAAATAAAAATTGCCAATTATAATCGTTTTTCCGTGTGGTGACGGAGTAAGAATATAATTCACCACCTCCCTTACCCGTGGATGTCGTAAAAGACGACTAAGGGATATAATATGCATATAACATCTACGCAAGTGATAACTCGAAATACAACCCTGTACCAATCTGTCTGACCAGCATGGTATAGTAAGGTTAATTTCCCTCCTATTGTAAAGGAGGCTTGAGCCCAACAGTGGGACGTATATAAGCTGAAATGATGATGATTAATTATAATCGTTTTCTATAATATCGAATAACATTTTATTTAAAACTAGCAGACCCGGCCACGCGTTGCTGTGGCTAATGTTTTTGTTATATTACATTTTATTAAACTAAGTATTTAAGTGGAACTGTAGGAGAACATCTGTCATGGAGGTCATCATATTTTTTAAAAAATGGCATCTATGTAAAAAAGCAAGTTAAAATCGTATATGCCACGTTTGTACGTTCGACATAGCAGCGCCATCTATTAATTAATTACTCAATCCAGTCAACAGATATCGCCATCTGTTAAAATCGTTTAGAGTTAACAGATAATTGTGAATGTCAAATAATAGACAAATAATTTGCAATAAAATAATATTGCGACTATAAATTAAGATGTAAGCTATCCTATCTTTCAAATTGGATCAAACTGCACACGGTGTACAAATTTGATTAAAATCGTTTAAGTAGTTTAGGAGTCCATCGCGGACAAACAACGTGACACGTAATTTATATATATTAAGATGAGTGATTACCATTTCAGTAATCTGAGTAAGTTTTTCAATAATTTGTGTGTTGTAAGTCTATGTTCTTGCGTGTAATTATGAAATAATAATACAATTCACCACCCTATTTCTTATCCATGGGTATCGTACAAGACGACGAAGGAATATGACGTGCAAGTAACATCTATGTAAGAGAAAGAAAACTTGATATTAATCCCTATACTAATCCCTCTGACTAGCGATATTTTAAGATTATTTTTTTATAAAATATGATGCTCTTATTATCGTATAGCAAATACTTATAATTTATACAAAAAAAAAGTTAAATTACGGATGGCGATTTGCTATTAATTACACTTTCTCGATATGTCACATGTTTGTTATTGTTATATATTAAAAATATATATATTTTTAAGTGAAAAGAAGAGTAGATTTAGGTTATCCAATAAGGCAATCTTCCGTGTGGTTATCGAGTAAGAATACAATTCAACACCCAGAATCCTACCCGTGGGTGTTGTAAAAGACGACTAAGGGATATAATATATACCTATACAGTATCTGCGACCAGTGTGGTATAATGGGTCAGTTTCCCTCCCATTCTGGAGGAGGTTCAAGCCCAACGTATGTGAGCCGAGACCAATCATCTAATCTACTTTTAAATGTTTAAACATAAATGTTTCACAATAGAGTTAATGTAATCGTTTTATTAGCAAATGGACCAAATAAATTTATTGTATTAAATTCGATATTTTAAAGGCATAATGAAACAGAGTTCATGAAACATAATTTATATTATTTATACATCTGTTGATCACAAATTCTGTTTTACAACATACTGTGATCTCCTATAATGTTGAAAAGAATAAAAATAGATAATTAATATTGTTGAAATTGAATCGTTCCGTGTGGTAACGAAGTAAGAATACAATTCACCACCCCTTCTCTTATCCGTGGGTGTCGTAAAAGGTGACTAAGGGATATAATATATATAAATATCAATGTAGGAGAAGAAAGCCTCGAAACAAAATTCTATACCGACACATCTGACCAGCGTGATATAGTAGGTTAAGTTCCCTCCCATAGCGGAGGCCTACGTCCAACAGTGGGTTGTGTACGGGCTGAGAAGATGATGATGATTGAAATTTTAATAATAATAATGTCGGCAATCTCGTGAAGGTTGAGAAAAATATACAAATAAAATATCAAGACTTAGCTCACGAGATTATGGACACCGGTACCGATAGTCATTTCGATCAATAGTTTAATAGCCAAGAGCCTCTATCAACACCTAAAGAGACACACGCTAGGTAGTTGGATTGAGGAACTGATGCTGAAGGTGGTGTTACTGGCCTCGGCGCCCATTATGAGGCAGTTCCTTTCTTTGGAGTCTTAACCACCGTCAGCTTGGTCCCCGCATTCGCTGCCCGTGAGTCAACACGATTTTATATATTTAAATTTTATTTATAGTTTATATTATATTCATAAACGTATTAAAAAGTTAGAAGTTAAAATAAAAATATTAACACTAGTATATTGCCTTTTAAAACCTATAGATAGAAAATTATAACAAAGAGAATATTAAAATTAAAAGTCAAGTTAAGCGCTAATTTGCAGGGTAATTTCATATTCTGTTATCGTGTATGTATTTATACGTTTGAATGTGTGTAGCTGGCCCAAGTACTTCATGTGGGCCTGGATGCTGATGGGGACCGACTTCACGGTGATCGAAGCGCCGGCGGGAGGCCATGGAACAAAAGGGCCTCCGTCTTTTCCAGGGCTACCCTCAATCCCAGCGCTTCGATCCGCCTGACAATCTCCTCGGTGCCGAGAGTTGCCAGGCGTGCCGCCTCCTCTAGCGTCCCACCCCAGGCTGTGACGAGTGTATCGTCGGCGTAGCAAATTACGCCCAGCCCGGGTGGGAGGCTTCCTCTCAACGCCCAGTCGTAGCCGATGTTCCACAAGGTCGGAGCCAGAACCGACCCCTGCGGGACACCGCACGTCATGGGCGTTCGCACAACGTCCCCTACTCGGTCAACGTAGAGGACGCTGCGCCCCTCCAAGTAGTCTGCCACCAGCCACCTGAGGTACACGGGCACACCGTGATACCTCAGCCCCTCCCTGATGCAGCTGAATAGCAGAGACTGTGGAAGGCGTTGGCGATGTCCAGGGACACCGTCAACTCCTCCGCCGGTGACGGTCTCCGCTACCACGGCCTTCAGGCGCAGTAGGGCCGCGATCGTCGAACGCCCTCTCCGAAAACCAAACTGGGCGTCCGACAGATCGGGCCCGACCCTCACGAGGTGCCGCTCGATGCGGGCAGCCAGCACCCTCTCCAGCAGCTTGCCCGCATCATCGAGCAGCACGATGGGTCTGTAGGCCGAGGCTGACTCGGGAGACCGTCCCGGCTTCGGCAGGAGAATCAGCCTCCCCTCTTTCCAGCACCCAGGGAACTGCCCGGACGTCAAACAGGCGTTGAACAGTCCCCTGAGGCGTGGTCCCAGGTGCTCGAGGACCAGGGCCAGCACACGGTTCGGAATACCGTCGGGGCCCGGGGGCGGTGGATTTCACTCGCATACGCGCCACCGCCGCCCCCATTTCCGGCTCCGTGATGGGCGGAGCACTTTCATCGTCGGCCTCCCGGTCGCTGTCCGGCAAAGCCATGACCGGGGGCGTGTGCTGCGCCCGCCATGGAAAGAGGTCCTCGACAACTCTGGTGAGGAGGCTAGGCTGGAGAGTCTCGGTGAGGGGGGGGCCCCGCCCGCGGAGCTTGTTCAGCGCCGCGAGGTAGGGGCGACCCCAGGGGTCACGCACGAGACTGTCCAACATCTCCCGCCGACTAACGTCCTTGGCGGTACGGACGGCCAGCCTGAAGGCAGACCGCGCAATGCGGTACAGCTGAATGTGTGTACTTTAGGAATGTTTCTTCATCAGTCTGTACATGTACCACTATTGGGTACTGGCCTACGCTACAATGGGAGGGACCATAAACTTAGGGTCATTATCATCATCATCATTTCAGCCAATCACTGTCCACTGCTGGACTAGGTCTCCCTCGAGTTACTTCACAAAGTGCGGTCCTGTGCCGCCTGTATCCAACGACGCCCAGCAACTTTCACCAGGTCGTCGGTCCACCTAGTGGGGGGCGTCCTACACTGCGTCGTCCGATACGTGGTCGCCACTTGAGGACCTTTCTTCCCCAGCGGTTGTCGGTACGTCGTGCGATATGACCTGCCGATTGTCACTTCAACGTGCTAATTCAGGTGGCTCAGAACCTCACTCAGTGGCGTAACATAAAGGAGGCTTACGTCCCCAGCAGTGGAGGTCGATGGGCTGAAAAGATTCTGATAATGATGTATATTTCTCAGACCTTACATGATTTACGAATAAAAGTTTAAAAATCAAACAAACTTTAAACTAAACTCATTTGCAAAAAAAACGGGCGGTTTTGATTTTCATTCATATTTAAAAAGATACAATACCAAAAAGGTTTCAATCGTTTGTACACGTTACTGGCCGGTTTTAAAAATGCTGTGGTATTTAAAAAAGTACGTTCTAAATTCAATTTTTCATTTGATGTTCATTTTTACAGAAAACCCCTTTTTATCCTACATTTTTGGCGCGAAGTTCCAGAAGTTAACATCGACTTTCATAACTTTTATTCAATTTTTATCGATTAATTTCATATCCTTGACTGTCAAAGCTTTATTTAATGCTGTTTGGCTGTATCAAAAATGGTAGATAAAGTGGTAAAAGCTACCAAAATTATCGCGCTGCTTGAAGAGGGTTGCAGCCAATGTTTCGTGGCTAGGAGGCTAAATGTTAGTCGCTCGACAGTCCAAAGGACCTGGCAGCGATATCAGGAGACTGGTTCCGTCGAGAGAAGGCCTGGTTCTGGAAGAAAACCATGTACCCAACCACGGGATGATCGTTTTCTTGTGAGTCGCGCATTGAGAAATCGCAAATCTTCGTATGTGGATCTTAAGAACAACCTCCAAGAAGTAAGAAATGTGCATATTAGTCTATGGACGGTCAGGAGGAGGCTTCTCGCTGCCAATATACGCAGTCACCGCCCGGCCCGCGGCCCCAAATTACTCCGTGAGCACAGAGTTCACAGGCTTAGGTTCGCTAGAAATTGTGAATCATGGACTCAAGACGATTGGAATAGGGTTTTGTTCTCTGATGAAGCCAGGATATCTCTGTTCGGTGAAGATCGACGTCGGCGAGTGCTAAGAAGACAAGGAGAACGCTTTGCAGAGGCATGTTTCGAAGAAATCACACCTTATGGTGGGGGCTCTGTTATGTTTTGGGCAGGAATAAATTCAATGGATCGTACAGAGTTAGTCTTCATTGAAAACGGCTCACTGACTGGGCATCGATACATAACGGAAGTTCTAATTTCTCATGCACAACCCGCATTGGCCGCTCTAGGTGAAGACTCGATTTTTATGGACGACAATGCTCGCGCCCACCGATCCCGCGATGTTAATGCGTATGTGCAAGAGGTCGGCATTCGTCGTTTGGATTGGCCAGCTCGAAGTCCCGACCTCAATCCCATAGAGCATGTCTGGGACGTTCTGAAACGGCGTGTGAGATCAGTACACCCGGCTCCGCAGACCATCAGAGAGCTGAAGAATGTGATTACTGCGGAGTGGGAACGTATTCCGCAAGCAAGTATCCGGGATATACTCGCTAGCATGCCCAGACGAATTCAAGCTGTGATTTTAGCTAGAGGGGGTCACACTCGATACTAAACATTTATCTGCTTTTACTTTATTAAAGAAAAACAAACAAAAAAACTTTTTTATTTTTACTTCATGAGCATATGCACTACTAGCGAATATACACTACTAGCGAGGTTTAGCATTATTTCCCATAAATTGTATCTAAATTTTATGAAATACTGATGAAAACGATTATTTTCTTATTAATTTAGCAAATTGTGTGGATAAAACTACCTATAATTATCAAACAAAGAAATATTAACATTTGAAATGGTTCATTGCTTAGGTGCCCGTTTTTTTTGCAAATGAGTGTATATCAGATTATTGGCATGTAGTGTTGATTTAAATCAACACTAACACGAATAATATTTTCTGCTTTTATGATAATATCTATTTATGGCCTATAATTTCCTTCGATAAAAGCAACTAAAGAATAACATATGCCAATGTAGCCTATACACTATATGCTAACCAACGCTCTCTGGTTTGTACCCAACAAACTGTTACATCGTGACCCACTGTGAAATAAGAAATCTTACGCTATAATAAGTCCTACAAGGAACGAATTGAGAAGCATCCAAATACTCTAGCTCGGCCCATAATGACGGCACGACGATTAAAGCGTAAAATACCTCAAGACTTGATCTAATCACAGTAAATATAACTACTGTCTAAACAATTAGGATATGTGACACAGGTCACATACTGAGCGTTCCAGCGTTAGCACCAACCAATATACTGCTGAATGTCTCACGAAGGAGACAGCTTGTAGTAATTATGGAGACATAAAAAGAAAATAGCTTGTATACGTCCCACTGCTGGGCTCGTATCTTCTTTACAACGGAAAGGAAATTGATCTACTATACTACGCTGTTTAGACGGGTTGCTATAGAGTTTTATGTCGAGTTTTCCTTAGCTGACTTTTATGACAAGCACGGGTAAGAGAGGGGGTGATGAGTTGTATGGTTATTCCTTGACCACACTAAGGGATATTTGGATATAATATCCTTTATAATTGCGTTTGTTTAATTATTTATTGAAATATATGTGATTATATTGAACGTTACTGTATTACTGTGTCTTGACTAGTACGGAAGACAGTGTAAACAAACAACCAGGTATTTCAGTGTTTGTTTTTTTAATACGCTTTTATTAGCTTCAGACGTATCTATGTTAGTATGTAACGGAATCTTTGAACATGAATTTGACTCCCTCCAAAACGTCGGATTAACTCAAACTTTGGCATACTTATTAAGGACCGATGACAATTCAATATTTTAATCAGTTTGAACCGTTATCCTTACTAGGATAATCAGGACTAGCGATTTAGTATTTTTTTAGTTTTTTTGAACTATTATATTTATCTATTGCCAGCCGTGGTAAACGAGTAAGCAGCACACTTGATGGTAAATGATACTGCCGCACATGGACCTTTGCAATACCAGGGCCACAGCCAGGCCGTTGCCTACCGTGAAGAATATACTCTTCTTAAACCTCATTTAAAGAAGGACATGTCATAGCGCTCTGGAAACGTATAGTTGAAGACCATAACGTTTCCAGGTGAAATGGATGAACCGATGAAACTATGTTGAGTGGTACGTTGGTGGAATGGTGACGGTGGTACCAAGTCAAACAGTTCCTCGGAGCACTCCCCGTGAAGGAGTCGGTAGATAGTACACAGTATATAAAATCATATAAGTTAAAACGTTTATTTGTTATTGCGAATTTCATCATCATCATCTCAGTCTATATAAATCCCACTATTGGGCTCAGGCCTCCTTCACAATGGGAATAGAATTGACCTACTATTCCATGCTGATTAGACGTGTTAGAATAGGGTTTTCTATCGAATTTTGTTCTCTCTCGCATCAATGTTATTTTTTTTTATTGCAAACAGTGGCAAACGAGCAAACCTGATGGTAAGTGTTGCTGCCGCTCATGGACCTTTACAGGATCGCTGCCTACCGCGAAGAAAGTGAAGGGAGTGTGAATGCGTGTATTGAAGCTCGGTGATACCAAGGGCGCCACCAAAACCCTCCACACACAAAAACTCTCAGAAAGTTGGGCTTCCGGCTCTCTCGCTCACCGAACGAAGTGCAGTAACAAATTGCTACTACTCAGACGTCGATTTTCTGCGAGAGTGTGGTACTACCCCGAACGGACCAGCCCTGCCTGTTACCTGCATATATTGCTCAGTTATCTTTTACGACACCTACAGGCAAAAGAGAGGGAGTTTAATTGTATTCTTACTCTATAACCACACGGATTGTATTGCCAATGTAAATGTAAGATATTGCAATCATTGCCGATTTAATACGTCCCGCAGTTGGGATCGTACATGCTCCACAATAGGAGGTAAATTGACCAACTATACCACGCCGGTCAGATATGTTGGTGTAGAGTTTTCTTTCTTGTATAAATGTTATATGCGTATTTAATCCCCTTCATCATTTCGACTCATATACGTCCCACTGCTAGGCTCGAGCTCATAATAGGAGGGAAATTGACCTTACTTTACCATGCTGGTCAGAGAGGTTGGTATAGGGTTTTGTTTCGAGTTTTCCATCTCCACCCACCGGTAAGAGAGGGGGTGGTGAATTGTATTCTTACTCCGTCACCACACAGAAGATTTAATCCCTTAGTTTTTTTTTTTTTTTTGTGGGTGGGCTGCAGTCGGCGCGTCTCCGCACCACTCCGTTCGGGGCGACAGAGGGGCTTAAGCACGCAACTCCCGCAACCCACCCGAAAACCACCTCGCCTTCGTCGTTGGGCCGACCACCGGAGCAGGTTTACTTGTCGTCTGTGGTCGGCCCGACGGAATACCCCCTACGCGGGGTACCCTCCCATCGACCGACGTCCCCCCCTCGGGGAGGACATCGGTCACGCGGTTGGCCTCTCGGCGGGTGACGGACTAATCCCCGGTCACGTCACCCGCGGCCTCGGCTAGGGAAGATTTAATCCCTTAGTGGTGGTGAATTGTATATGTGTTGAAATATGTTTAAATAAATAATTTTACTCTTTCAATATAGAAGGTACTGCTCCTATTATTAGATCATATACGGGATGAAGGAGGAAAAAAAAACTCCGTCGTGCAGTTAACTGATGTAAAATCCACTGATGCAAAAGTTCCAACAAATCAGGTCAATTGGAATCCACGTAAACATGATATTTTGTTGGAACGCAGCCAAATACTGTATGGCTCTTTGGCTTGCAATTTTTAATAATGCTTATTTACTTGCATGAATAATTCTGCTAAGTCTTAGGTTCTGTATCATCATAAATAATTTATTACGATCCAACTTATATACCAATTTTGATTTTAAACTTTAGTATTTGCGTTCTCAACTAATTTCTAAGTAGATGAAATTTCGACCACTGACGACAAGTAATCCTGCTCCGGTGGTCGGTCCAACGACGAAGGCGACGTGGTGTTCGGGTGGGTTGCGGGTGTGCGTGCTTACGCCCCCTCTGTCGCCCCGGACGGAGTGGTGCGAGGAGTGCGCCGACCGCAACCCACCCCAAAAAAGAAAGTAGTTGGAATTTAAGTATTTTATGTCGAAACTACTTTATGGATTTTGTCGCGTTTGTATTTGATTTTTGATTGCTCGACGTTTAAACGCAATAAAATCCGTAAAGTAGTTTTTTTTTATATGTGTAATACTCGCGTAAACATCAGAAATCATTATTTTATGTCAAATTTTGTCCGAGGTCAACGTTTAGTATAATTCCCTCTGAAAATGTATTGTATACATACATAGGCTCAAGCCTGCTTCCCAGGGGGATAGGCAGAGACTACGGATTCATCAAAATCTTCATGCAGTCTCTGCGATTAGGCGTACTTCTTACCATGACCGTTCACCAGCACATCTCCACTTTGATCCAGAAACGTACGGTGTGGTCTTCTAGTATGATACACAATGCGTAAATGCGTTCTTAGAAATCAACTCGTTTTTTTAACTTTAATTACATTTTTTTTTTGGGTTGGGTTGCGATCAGCGCACTCTTCGCACCATTCCATCCGGGGCGACAGAGGGGCGTAAGCACGCACACCCTCAACCCACCCGAACACCATGTTGCCTTCGTCGTTGGACCGACCACCGGAGCAGGGTTACTTATCATCAGTGGTCGGCCCGACGGAAACTTTAATTACATTCAGGTAACGTCGAGACAGACGTGACAACTAAGCGAAAACACGATAGATGCACAAGTATTCTATTTCGACCGAGACTCGTAGTGGTATTTAAATAAAACTAAATTTAAAACAAAAATTGAACTAAATTTAGAATACAAATAAAACTTAATTTAGAATATGAATAAAACTAAATTTAGAACACAAATAAAACTAAATTTATTCACAATGCGTAACGTGTGCATTAGCGATGGATGGTGTAACGTAACTTCTGCTGTAAATATGAGAAAATGAACGATACAATGATATATAGACGTATGCTGCTATATTAGTCTAAATGGTAAAGGAGTTGTCTACAAGTCCTGCATATTGCAGTCTCATTTCTGTTCACAATTGAGTTTCTGTGAAAGAAAATTTTGGTGCTATAAATCTGGTTGTAATTTGTATTTATTACTTTCAACCTGGCCTCACTTCGCTTCGGTTTCAGTCGTCTTACCCACGTAGTTCCCATTCCCGTGGGAATACCGAGATAAAATATAGCCCAATGTTAATTTAAATTTTTGAAATCAGTTCAGTAGTTTCGGAGCCTATATACAAACAAATAAATATTTTTTCTTTATAATATTAGTATAGATAATTATGCTTAAAAATCCACCGAAATATACGTAATAATCCACGGCTTTGTTTCATGAAAAATAGAAAATAAATAAAATTAATTGTTTAAACTGTGTAAGTATGCTTTCTGCGTGGTGAAGGAGTAAGAATATAATTTATTCCTCGCTTTTGACTTAAAAATTAATAACGAATATATCATCATTTCAGCTCATATACGTCCCACTGTTGGGCTCGAACCTCCTACACAATAGGAGGGAAATCGGCCTTACTATACCACGCTAGTCAGACAGGTTGGTATAGGGTTTTATTTCAAGTTTTCCTTCTCTTGCATAGATGTTATATGCGTATTATATCCCTTAGTCGTCTTTTACGACATCCACAAGATAGGGAGTGGTGAATTGTATCTTACTCCGTCACCATACGGTCAGGGGATATATGTTGGCAGGTAATATCCATGTAAAGGATTTAGAATTCAAAATAAAACCAATACGTTTGATCAGCTCGATAATAGGTCAATTTCCTTTCTATTGTGGAGGAGGCTTGAACCCAGCGGTGGGACCCAATCGAGATGAAGCTCTATAACTTATTAATTTGTTAAGTAATACACCACAGTCAACACGGCTCGTTAAACAAAACGTCTAAGAAAATATAAAGCACATTATATTTTTTTTACCACATAAAATTTAATGGAAACTAAGTAAGCCAAGTCCACCTTAACTGATAAATAACAGGAAGCTCGCGTCGGCGGTTCATTTTTAAATATTATTTTCCTCGTTTTATCAAAGCTAGGTTCTGGTAAATTCCATTTACCTTATATACTATTTTGGTAAATATATTAGAAGTCACTTACAGGCCATCTGATCGTAAGTTATTTTTGATCTTGAATTCTTTAAATTCTATAAAACCGGTTAAGTACGAGTAGGAGTCGTACACGTAGAGTTCCGTACCATTATCAATAAAAATCGCGTTTGTTTTATGGGAACCCTCTGGGTAAATATTTGTTTTTAGTACCCTCTACCCCTGGGTAAATATTTGTTTTTAGTATTTATTGTTATAGCGGCAACAGAAATACATAATTTCTAAAAAATTCAACCGTCTAGCTAGTCTACGGATAGACGGACGGACAGACAGCGAAGTCTTAGTAATAGGCTCCCGTTTTTACCCTTTGGGTACAAAACCCTAAAATTAATGAGATTTAACATTTAAAATGCTAGATTATTTTTAAAAACCTATTTACAAGTAATAAGAATTATTATGGTGCAATAACTTTCTGTATGATAATGGAATAAGAATAGAATTCACCATCTTGCTACGTGGTATAGTAGGTAATTTTTTCTGCAAACGTAGAGGAGGCTCGATCCCAACGGTGGGATATATATGAACTAAAATGATGATAATGAATAGCTTTCCATGTGGTGACGGAGTAAGAATAATTCATAATAATTATTCATAATTCATTTACACATCTATAGAATAATAGTTTGGTCCAATAGGTAGGACTATTGGAAGGGTATTCCAATAAGCGTCAGTTCAAGTCCCGCGCGTGACATTCATTTTTGACTCATAGAAAAGTTTACTAAAGAAACTGCGAATTTTATAAACAGGCTGAAAATTAACTTTAATATTTTGTAAATCTGTTTTAATTTTCTAAGTGATTCACGGTGCCTACTCGATCTCAAATCATATTATTCTAGTTAACGCAACACACGCTGTTCTGTGTAAATTTAAATATATGAATAAACATAGAATTCCTTGAAATAGATCACATGACCTGGCCCTAATGCATTGTTTTAGAGCCCTAAAACGGGCTCTTTAATGCCGTTAATGAAATTAGTTTGGGGCCCATCGATTGGATAGTTTCAAAGTCTGTAGCCAACATATAAACATTACTGAACAAAACTCTTTGGAGGCATTTTTACTTATCTATTTATATTACGGTACTGTTACTCTAAGAGGCAGCAATTTAATACATTTTTAAGATTTTTCTCATTGGTATGGTACCTGAAAAGGTAACCAGTTGAATCGGCCACCTATGACAAGGACAGGGTACCAGTACTCCCAAACACATGGCGATAATGTGATACGTATACCGTAGTATATGGATTGCACGCCATCCTTATCTTGGTTCCGGATGGATCGATTGATTCCATGTGGTAACGGAGAGAGATTATGTTTATTGTTAAGCTTTACTATCTTATAAGAAAATTAAAGATTTAAATATCTAATACTAGGATACAATCATCATAAAAATAAGATAACTAGTCTATAGACATGAGAATAAGTATTTTATAAGGATATTTTATGATAGTTATCAGTGCGTTAAATTAAAAGCGAAAATAGATTAAAAACTTGATAAAGGATCAAACTTGGGCTGTCTGGATCAAGGGAGTGCTCGATTTTCAAGTAAAACAATTTGTATTCTCGATGGCTTCAAATCCTGATTATATTTTTTTTACTGTCTGAAAACACCGATTTGTTTTATTTATTTATTTACCAGAACAAAAAAAAAGTTACAATTATATACAAGTAATAACATTTAAAACCACTTGGGTTTGTTAAAATTAATGCCATTGACAGTAGCGGTTTATAGCGTAGATATGAAATACGATTTCAATTTATGTTTGATGTTTGAAGTTGTAATAATATTTCGAACATCGGGTAGTAATTCGTTTATAATTCTCGAGACCACGTAGGTAACCGTGCGTTCACCGTAAACATAGTATGCGCGTCTCACACAATCGTCGTGATATAACGAGAGCTTACATAGATGCAAGCTTGATCGATTAATTTTTCCCGAAATCTGCCACATACTAAATTTTATGGAAATCGTTGGACCCGTTGCCGAGATTCTGAATATAGAGAAATATAAAAATTTAAAAGTATTGCTCGTTTAATAATATTAGACTATCCTCCATGTGGTGACAGAGTAAGAATACAATTCACCACCAAAATATCTTACCCGTGGATGTTGTAAATTACGATTGAGGTATAGAATATTCATATAACGTTTGTGCAAAGGACGGATAACTCAGAATAACCCTATACCAACCCGTCTTACCCGCGTGGTATAGTAAGTCGATACCCCTTCTATTATGGAGGAGGTTCGAGCCCAGTAGTGCAACAAACATGAGTTAAAATGATGAATATTAGACTATACAAATCGTCCATACAATAACATAGTCTGTATTACTGTAATAAATAAATTTTATATATAAGTTATAACAACAGCCTGTGTCATAATTTATTACCGCAATAAACACATACTTCTTTCTATCTTTAAACCAGTCTTTATAGTCAATACAATATGCCTTTTTGTATATATAGTTAGTTTCGAAGACTAGAACGATATTTGACATGAAAAATATTACGATAATTGTAAAGCTTAACGTATAGATGTTCTTTTGAAGGTAAATCGATTAATCTCATTAGAAAATCAACTGCTCAATCGATATTAAATCTCCTTCAAAGTATCATCTTTGACTACATGATTCTAGCTGACATTAACTTATTCTTTTTAAAAGACGATACCCCGCATTAACGATGGATTTCTTTGGGGGATATTATAAATATACAATTAACACTTACAATTAATACCTACACTTAAGAGAATTATTAATAAACTGCACAAAGAACAGTCCTGTATGGAGATCGTACCTACGATATTTGGAACGAAACATAATAATTCAGAGGAGTGAAAACATTTGTCGATGTCATTCACAAATATGAGAAACAGCAATGGGCCGAGGAGTGAGCCTTGTGGCAAGCCACTAGGTACTTCGACCCAACTGGCAATATAGTTATTAATAAGTACAGCCTGGTTACGATTTGATATGTACGAAGAGAGCCACCGTAGTAAGTCGCCTCTAATGCCCATTTGCTCAAGTTTAATTGTAAGTGTATTATGATCGATTCTATCGCAGCATTTACTATAATCTGTGTAAATAACATCGACTTGTTTGCCTGTGCTCATGCACTCTGAAACATAGTCATTTAGGAGTATCAGATTTGACGAAGTTGAACGCCCTTTGATAAAACCATGCTGCTTACTATTGAAGTTACTCTTTAAGGCCGCATATAATTGATCATATACTATTCTTTCAAATATTTTACTTATTGTACATCATTTGGAAATTGGTCTATAGTTAATGACTTCTGTTTTTATACCTTTTTTGTGCACCGGTGTTATGAAGGCGGACTTCCATATAAATGGCACTCTGCATTCGGATAAGGACTTAGTGAATAGTATTGCCATGGGTAAAGAAATATTATCAGCACAATGGACTAAAAAAATAGGAGGTACCTCGTCAGGACCAGCGGATTTGTTAGGGTCTAAAGCCTTCAGTATTTTTAGTAATTCTGCTACAACAATGCTAATATTAGAGATATCCGATGTTACAGCAAGAGAAGCTGACGGGCTACAAACTGATGATGCATTACTAGGCTGGAGATATGTTGAGTAAAAATAATCCGAGAATATATTACATATCGCGTTACCAGTATTTGCTATTGTGTCACCATATTTGATAACGCTAGGAATGCATAAATTAGTCCTTCGGGTTTTCACGAAAGACCAAAAGCGTTTTGGATTGTTTTTAATCGATTCCTCAATGGTTGACACATAATTCTGATAGCACCTAATTTCCAATATTTTTACCCTTTCTCTGAGTAATTTAAATGTCTCAAAATCAGAACGGTTACCATAATTTTTAAACTTCCGATAGAATTTATATTTTTCTTTAATAACTTTTTTTAACGCAGGTGTATACCATACGGGAAAAGAGTTGAAGGAATTTGTTTTTGTTAACTTAATATTTGTCTATTAAAAGTATTATGACTTCATAAAAATACGCAACCGCCTCGTCTATAGTTTTATTAGACATCTCTTTGTGCCAATCAATTTTTTTTAGTTCCATATTTATATTAGTGTAATCACCCTTAATAAAACTACGTTTAATACGGATTGCTGGTTTGAGATAACTTAATTGAAAAAGTTTTATTTGAACAGATAGTGCTTCGTGATGGGGATCAATCGGTACCAGTGGATCAGAACACTTATCGACCATAAGCTGGTCATTTAACAGTACGAGATCTAACGTTCTACCGTATACATTAGGGACGTGGTTATATTGATGCAAACTATGCGTATGCAAGGTATCTATTAGAG
The DNA here is from genome assembly GCA_032191425.1 of Lymantria dispar. Taxonomy (NCBI): domain Eukaryota; kingdom Metazoa; phylum Arthropoda; class Insecta; order Lepidoptera; family Erebidae; genus Lymantria; species Lymantria dispar. Next base: position 6,387,393 of record CM063460.1, on the reverse strand, counting down.
TATATTCATCCGAATTGCGTACATTATTCGCTAATAGTGTGTTGTCGTTGTCGCTTCGTTGCCATGATATACCACTTAAATTAAAATCACCGAGTACTACAAATTTGTCTTCTCCGTGAGTGAGCATTAGTTCCTCTAACTTAGACAAATAATTTTTTAATTGAGCTGAATAGGACAAACCCATACCCTGCTCGCATAAATAAACCACGCATAAGTTAATTTTTTTATTATTAGTAACTGGTAATGATACCCAAAAGTCTTCCGCAGTAGATGAAAACTGTGGTTTGAAAATAGCAGAAATGGTCTTACGTACCGCAATAAGTACTCCACCACCACGAGTCTGCCCAGTGGACACGTAATCCCTATCTCGGTATTCCCACGGGAACGGGAACTACGCAGGCAAGACTGAAACCGAAGCGAAGCGAGGTCGGGTTGCTAGTTATAAATAAGATCGCCACTGTTAACAGTAAGTTTAAGCTTGGGCCTCCACCACTACTCTCAAAGGAAGTGGAAATGATCTACTATAGCACTGGTCAAGCATATTGGTGGCATAGGTGTTTATGTCAAGTTTTTCTTTTATCGCAACAGTGTTATTTGCATATTATATCCCTTAGTCGTCTTATACAACGTTCAAGGGCAAGAGAGGGGGTGTGGTGTATTGTATTCTAACTCCGTTCCCACAAGGAACAAGATAGTATAGCCAGCATTGAAACATTTATTGTATTTTATATATTTAGGGCACACTAGCAACCCGCCCTCGCTTCGCTTCAGTTTCAGTCTTTCCTACGTAGTTCCCGTTGCCATGGGAATACCGGGATAAAATATAGCCTAGTTTACGCCCTGATATTATAGCTTTCCATTGGTGAAAGAATTTTTGAAATCGGTCCAGCCGTTTTGAAGACTACCTGGAACAAACAGACAGACAGACAAAAAATATAAAGTGATTTTTAGGCATGTGTATAGTGCAAATAACCGTGTGAGTATGAAAAAGGTCTATTATTTTGACATTACAAACGGACACTTCAAATTTATTTATTGGTATAGATATACAGAAAAAATCTCATAGCCTATGTATGTATCGAGAATATTTAGTTTTTATAACTTACTACCGGTGGATAGATTACAGATTTTACTGTTGTCGTAAATCTTGTATTACTGGGGACGCAATGTGATCGTTTTTTATGTGTTTGCCATAAATGAAGATTGTTAACCAGTGGCTTTTATAAAGTTCACCGCCAACTATTGTATTTTATAGCTTAAAAGCTAAGTTTTGTAGTTTAAAAGCCAAGTAATAATATTAAAAGCAAAGTTTTGTAACGTAGCTATGAATAGTTCAATATCATAATTTTCATCTAGTGGCCGAGTAAGAATAATCACACCCTCTCACAAATTCACCACCCTCTTTCTTGCCTGTGGGTGTTGTAAAAGACTCCTAATGGATATCTTGTGCATATAAAAAGTATGCAAGAACAGGAAAACTTTTTTATTTTTGGGTGGGTTTTGATCAGCACACCCGCCGCTCGGCTCCGTCCGGAGCAACAGAGAAGCGGCGCGAAGAGAAAGAAAACTTGAAAAGGCCCCGCTGGGTTTCTTGCCGGATCTTCTCAGTAGCAGTCACGTTCCGATCCGATGTCAGTTTATTTTTTTAAATATTTCTTTTTAATTTTATTAATTTGACAATATGTAAGTGCCCTCTCGGTGTTTATGCATAATAAATGATTTAAATTTAAAATTGAATTTAAAATACACCTTTTGCCAATTTGATTGACCAACGTGGTAATAAAAGTACGTGGTAATAGTAGATCAATTTCCCAATGTGGAGGAGGCTCGAGCTCAATAGTGAGACGTATATGAGCTATCATAATCTTACCTCAAATGATGATCATAATCTTACCTCAAATACGTCCCAGTTTTGAGCTTACTTCTTAATGGAAAGGAAATTGACTAACTATGCCGGTCAGATGGGTATAGGCCTTTTATTTCGAGTGTTACTTGGATAGGTGTTATCTGCATATATTACTTAATCTTTTATGATAACCACGGCTAAGACAGGGGGTGGTGAATTATATTCTTACGCCGTCACCATACGGAAATCTTATCGTACGCTACCTCTTTATGATGCAAAAATTTCTTGTCTAGTCTTTGCTACGCTTTCAGGGAAAAGTCTGAGAATATAAAGATATAGAAATATCTCTTCTTCTTCTTTTTTATTAGCAATAAGCTACAATAATACGCGCTATTGGTGCCAGTGTCAAGTTAAAAATAAATTAATATGCCTTTAAATGTATATATGATATTCATAGTAGTCTTAGTCGTTGCCATTGATCGGCGGGAGCTGACCAAATCAATGTTTTCTCTGGAAATTTTGCAGAACATGAAAATCACGTAATTCACAATTAAATCATATTCACTACACTTCTCAATTTTCTCTGCGTTATATTACATAAAATACTAGCAAAATTATTCAATATAACACTGTAAAACACCAATTAAATAAAATTTAAAAGCGCTACGTGACATTTTGACATTCCGTAAAAAAATCTCGAAATATATTTGTAACACAGAAGGCTCATTTGTCTAAGTGACAATCTTTCGATCAAAGTGTCGTCAATTCTCTATTTTTTATTGGTCGAGCAATAGTCCTGTTACATTTCAAACCACCCTGGACATCGGGACGAACGTGATTCACATAATAATTCGGGTCTTAGTGTAATTTGTGTTTGTTAATTGTATGTCTAAATTGAGTTGCTGAAAAGACCCATTCTTGAGCGAAGCGTTGTTTTTCTACAATCGAAAAATGCGTAGGTTGTATCCGATGTCGGTCGAACTTGCAATAACAACGAAATTTATTTTTAAACTAATTTACATTTCTTTTTTTACAGAATTGGATTTGGATTATCTGGAACGAGGCGGAGGCGGAACTCTGACAGTGGGAGGTGCTCCAAGTTTGGAGCCAAGTCCTGATAGCCTCGACCTTATTAAAGTGGTTCTACTTGGAGCACCCGCTGTTGGAAAGACTAGCATCATACAGGTATCAGGCATTAACTAAAATATTCTTAAGTATTTTAAAGTCATATTATAATTTAATCGATTATTTTATCAAAATAAGTCAAACATCGCTCGATTCCATTGAATTATTAATCAAATTAAATTATATTTAGTTATTATTTTTATTTTTAAAATGACAACACGTCATAATAGGAAATTAATCTTTTAAACAGAATTAATTGCTTAGCACACAAACTGAGAACAATAATTTGCAAGTTATTTGCAAAGAATTATTCTGTGTAGGCTTTAAATTTATTACATTAGGTACGGGTCATCGATTCTAACCTAACCGCTTGAGGGCTATGTCAATCGTTAGGTTGCCTAGCGTCGACGGTCGTAAGTAATATAAAATTAACTCCTAGAGCAGGTAACAGAGTTAAGAAGTGGATAGTTCGCTCTATTAGCTGAGAGGGATAAATAACCCTGCAGATTATGGGGCATCCATCGCCCTAGACGGTTTGGATTATTTAACGATATAACAATATATTAAAAATTAAAATAAACCGGGCGCTGAAGGTACAGTACAATTGTCACTACACCTCACTAGCCCTTAAAAAGTTAATTTTAGAATTAAATAAAACAATAATGAAACTAAAATCAATTAGATATAAGGTATAAATTGCGTGTGGTGACGGAGTAAGAATACAATTCACCGCTCTCTATCTTATCCGTGTATATCGTAAAAGGCGAGAATGGGATACAATGCCGTATAACATCTATGCAAGAGAAACAAAACTTGAAACAAAACTCTATGCCAACACTTCTGACCAGCGTGGTACAGTAGGTCCATCATCATCATTTTAGCTCATAAACGTCCCACTTTTGGGCTCGAGCCTCCTCCACAATAGGAGGAATATTGACTTTACTATACCATGCTGGTCAGACAGGTTGGTATAGAGTTTTATTCCGAGTTTTCATTCTCTTGCTAGATAGATGTTATATGCACATTATATCCCTCAGTCGTCTTTTACGACATCCACGGGCAAGATAGGGCAAGAAGGGCACCACTCCCTTCTTCCTCCCAGGACGAAGGGAGTGGTGAATTGTATTTTTACTCCGTCACCACACGGAAAGATAGTAGGATACTTTCCCTTTTTTGTGGAAGAAGCTTGAGCCCTGCAGTATATAAACTGTGACGGTGAGGGTATAAATTTAATTTTAAAAGGCGCTCATATAAATGTGTTCTGTATTTTTTTTCCAAATTGTATTTGAACGGTTCTTTAATTCCTTTGTTATCATAATTGTATAAGGTTACACATCTAATTTTTCCCTTACAAAAATATTTTTTTACTTACATCTCCGAGTTTGTATATTATGATGCCGAAAATATAAATGTGTTGAATTCATATTCCTTTACCAAACCGAAAGTAGGTATGAATCTTCAAATGAAAGGTCTCTATATCAAAAGGCAGAAATTACTGATATTGGCTGTCATATTGTGTCATGATATACCTTCTTTTCTGACGATCGATGTATCCAAAGTGACATCGCAATATCGACTCATGGTCCATATGTCTTTGTGTCATGTAATATTTTGATGCGAAGTAATTACAGTCAATAAATAAGTCTCTTTTGCTGAAGAAAATTATTTTATTTATACTATTAATGTATATGTATATATGTATTAATAAATCTCATAATGATTCTGAGTCTGCATGTCATTTGTGTTCGTTGGTTTTTGATGCACCTGATAGTTGGCGTGGCGTTAATGCCACGCTTGGATATGTACATTTATGTAACGAATGTAATAACATGTTCTAAAAATTTTTACAACGCCATCTAGTGAGCTCAAAATAAGTTATTAACCTTAATTTATTGAATATGGATTGAATTGAATAAAAATCGAATTGAAATTTTTTTTTTTTTTATGCAAACGGTGGCAAACGAGCAAACAGTACACCTGATGGTAAGTGTTGCTGCCGCTCATGGACCTTTACAAGGCCGTTGCCTACCGCGAAGAAAGCGAAGGGAGTGTGAATGCGTGCATTGAGGCTCGGTGATACCAAGGGCACCACCAAAACCCTCCACACGCAATCACTCTCAGAAAGTTGGGCTTCCGACTCTCTCGCTCACCGAACGAAGCGCAGTAACAAATTGCTACTACTCAGACGTCGATTTTCTGCGAGAGCATGGTACTGCCCCGGACGGACCGGCCCGCGGCTGTAGACAGATAACTGTCGAAAGTGTGGTCCTACCACTCCTAAAAATATTTATTAAATAAAAGCTTTATTGAATAAAAATCATTATTTTCTGGAAAAACATGGTCATATTTTATTAATAATTTATAGCATATTAGTTCCAGTCGTAATCTGTTCTTTTGTGCATTTATACATTATTCTATTTCAGCGTACGATACAAATAACGATCAGTTAGAGCAAGTATTACTACATCATTTATACTGCATTATAATTATATCATCTCGGCTCATATACGTCCCACTATTGAGCTCGAGGTTCCTTCAGATTAGATAGGAAATCGACCTACTATATGACGCTGGGCAGACCGCTTGGTATAGTGTATAGGGTCTATCCACCTCCTTCCTGTATGTATGATTATCTAAGATATAACTTTAGTTTTTATGAATTATTGAATTCAAAATTCATCATCATCGTCTTTGTACGTAAGGTACTTGATAAAAATAAGGCCTATCCTCAAATAAGGCCTGTAGTGCGGAAAAGTCAGTTAAAATATATTTATATTAAAGATACTTCACACACGCATAGACGACAGCCCCACGACTCGCCAAATAGTGCGCAAGAGGCCCGACCGTGCTCACAGTGACAGCAGTGGCCGCTCGTTTGTGACATTGAGTGTTTTCATAGCGCTTTATTAATTTTTCGTAATATCTATCGAATTTTTATACGCGTTGTATTCTTTGACGTTTTGTTTCAAGTAATGTATACGGATCACAATATAATTCATCTAAAAGGTAACTATGACTTTAAATTGTAAATTTTAATACATGCGAATTAATTACTGCTTGTAACATTTATTAAGTGTAACGTACGAAATAAAGCCTACTCTTAAAATAGGCCTTTTTGCTGACTCTAGACCTTAATAGAAATTCTGTTGAATTTTAACTTTATTATATTTATTTACAGATTGATTATTTATCTCAGTATGTCTCATCCAATAGGACCACGTGGACCAACGGACTACGTGGTCCAAAAAAAGCTTGAAAGGTGCAGTTAATGATGTGCGTAGATTTATTTAATACAGATAAGAAACCAAAACAGAATAATTTGAATAACACAGAGAAAGGAAAGACAACTACAAAAGAAAACCACAAACGAAATAAGAAACGTTCAATTAAACCAAAATCAACTGAAGTTAAAGAACAGTGGAGTGTCATCAGTGGTACCACGAGGATTGCATCGGCTTGACAAAAAATGATTTAGACGCTTTTGTATGTCCTTATTGTGAGGAAAATTAATTTTATAGTTACCTCTATTAGTATTTACTTATTATCAGTAAGACTGATTAATGTTCCTAAGCAAATTGTGTAACCTATTAAGCTCCAAGGCCTTATTTAGTTACCTTGTTTAATTAAGGCCTGCCAAAATAATTTTATTTTTCGATATTTAATAATATTATTGAGTATATATGTTAATTTTCTAATTTTTGTTTGTTTGAATCTGTTTGTTTTTATATTATTCTTTATTTCTTGTTAATATGCGACTTTAAGTCTGACTAGTAATTTAAGCATAAAATTAAGTAAAATAATTTAGAATGTCGTTTAAGGATCTCATGGAAACACGTGATAAAAGGCTCAGAAATATGTAATTTTATGTAATTAATACTTTAATAACAATATTCCTATAATTTAAGGACATAGGCGTTGTTCAATCACTATATTTTAAAAAGGCCTCAAGCTAAGGATCTTGAATTACCTCTTTTTAAGTGATATTTAATAAAAAATATAATATGTTTTCTTAATTAATTAAAATATATAAACCAAAGAATAATTCCTTGCTTTTATTTATCACTTTTTTCGAATAATTTATCAAGGTATGAGTGTTTTAAATTAGGTAGGCCTTATTTGTATCACTTACGGACCAACGGCCTGGTGAAAGATACTGAGCGTTGTTGGATGCAGGCGGCACAGAACCGCACTCTGTGGCTAACATATATATAACTGAACTTCTGTCTCCATTACAATAGGACGAGAATTGACTATAATAAGTTGATCTGACGGCTTGCTATTCACTTATATTTAGAATTGGCCTACTTTTGCATAGATGCTATCTGCGTATCATACCCCTTAGTTGTTTCACGAAGGCGAGAGAAAAGTGAATTATATCCTTACTCCGTCACTAGATGGGCGATATACATACATACTTACATATACTCAGACGTCTTTTCCGTAGGGGTAGGCAAAGCACTTTCTTCTACTTGCCACGATCTTGACATACCACTTTCGTCTCCTCCACATTAATTAATCTCTTTATGCATGTTCTTCGATTTAGAGTACTTCTAACCTGGCCTTTCTTAAGAACCTCCTCGATTTAATCGTTGAACGTCCGCTTTGGTCTTCCCCTTCCAACCCTTCCATTCCAATTAGCTCTATAAATTCTCCTTGTTAATCTCCTTTCATTAATTCACTCTGCATGACCGAACCAACATAACATACCTTTCTTAATCCCTGTCACCACATCTACATTCATACCACAACGTTCCTTAATGAAAGATATATTTATACGCATAGTCATAATTAACAGATACAAATCGCAACCAGACTTAGAGCACCAATCGATTCTTTCATAAAATTTCAATTGTGAACAGAAAAGAGACTGCAATATGCATGAGTTTTGGACAACTGATTTACTATTTAGACTAATGTAGCAGCTACAGCTAGAAATCCATTTATCTAATAATATATAATAAATAATAATATTTATGTTTCTTTACTCATCTTTACGGAAATGCTGCGTAACGACATCCATCGCTAATACTTACGCATTGTGGGTAAATTACATTTATTTGTGTTTTAAATTTAGCTTTATTTAAATACCACTACCAGTCTTGACCGAAATAAAATACTTGTTCATTTATCATGGCCGTGGCTTAGTTCTCACGTCTGTGACAACGTTACCCGAATGTCATCAAAGGCAAAGAAATGAGATTGATTTCAAAGAATGAGGTTCAAATTCCCAAAGGACTTATTCAATATATTCCTTTACTTAATGATAAAAATAAATTTATTGTACACAAATGATTTGTATTTTTTTTACTATTTGTTGCAGTAGATGTTAGCTAAAATTTATCCCCTGCTGGTGAAAGTTTCTTGCGCCCCATTAATTGTTCAGGAAATTGCGCCTCGGTTCAGCGAGATTACCCTGAATTGTATTTTACTTTAACATCAACCTGCAACGCTAATAGAAGGGAACGCTAATAGAACACAATATATACATATATTGCCCCTAATGGCAATTTGGCGCAGTACTAAATACATAATATCCTTGTCCCTCACAAAATACTAAAAATAATACTAAAAATAAATTGTTTTATTTTTGCAGCAATTTGTGTGGAGCGATTTCTCGGAAGAATATATACCCACAGATAGAAAACACACATTTTATCCATCGGTGATCATCAATGAACATCTGTATGAAGTCAAAATAACTGATGTACCGGTAATACCTTATTTTCCAATAAATTCATATTATGAATGGGCTCATTATAGATTCTATGGATTGAGAAGCGCCACGGCTTATATTTTAGTTTTCGATTTGTCTAATGTCGAAACTTTTCAATACATACGAACTTTGAGAGATCAAATGGTTGAAAGTAGAGACATGAGAAATGTACCAGTATTAGTTGTCGGCAATAAACAAGATTTACTATGTAGTAATACACCGTCTGCAGCAAGCGGTTTGCAGCAACTGGCTATTGCTGAAAGTGCTTGCGGAGATTCAAGAGAGAAAAGACGAAACATTGTAAATTTAGTACGCAAACATTGGAAGTGTGGTTATGTGGAGTGCTCTGCTAAATATAATTGGCGCGTTATAGCTGTTTTTAAAGAATTGATGGAGATGATTGATGCATTAGAATGGAGTGGTGGCGGTAGAAGTGCAGAGCCTCCACCTGACTCTTCAGCGGGTGGCGGATCAGGTTCACATGAAAACCGTTGCATTATTGCTTAGCAGTGTTTGAATTCGAATTTTTATACATTCGAATTTCTCTTTTGTAGATTCTTCAAATGTATACACAAGCTTAGACTTTACTATGACTTATTCGTAAGTAATTTGAGAGAGAACGTATTAAGAGAAAAACATAAATTAATATGTTTGAACAAATCGTTTCTGTTACACGTAAAATGTTTTAATTTCATTCCTCAGTAGTCTTTTAAATTAAACTATTTTGACGAACTATATCGCGTTTGCGTTTCATTGACTGTCTTTATTAATCCTCCTGGGAATATGAATGCTGGAAAGAAGGCGTTTGAAACATCGGAATATGAATAATCAAATACAAACACGATAACATCTGTGGAAAAAGTTTTATTTCTGAATAGCTTAATAGCAATCGTAAAAAAAGAAGAAATGTCATTGTTTCCTCGGCTTACATTAATCTAATTTTATTGTGACCCTGCAAATAGATATAGCATCTTATTGTAATTAATTTTGTACCAATAATTAATGTCTTTTTTTTCTTTTGGTTAATGATTGAAAAACAACATTATAATTAAAATTTGTACTAATTGTTGGGTATGAAATAGATGAATAAGATTGTGAGGTAATAAATAATTTATCAAATTCTAAATCAATTTTGTTATACTATTGAATTCACTTATATTGACTAGGCGCTATGTATTGATTGTCTAAGTTTGTAATTTTAAGTTTTTTTTTTATATGTGAGTAGTGGTACACGAAGACTATGCTTCCTACTCATTGATATTTTTAGTTGACAGATAATACCGCATTATGGAATAATTTGTTGGTTAGTGAACATTTTATTTATTATAAGCTAAATCACTTAATTTTACAGGTTCATTTATATATTTAACTTGTTTTCTGTCTCATATCGCTTAAAATGCATTAATATTTGAAATTTATTTGTAACCTTTTCAGATGATTATAATTGTAATAATATCATTTTGGTTTGTAATTTTATAATGGTCTTATAGTCATATTGTTTCTGCTAATATTTTTCTTCCACACACAGTTTCTTCCAAATATTTTAGTTCTATGGCGAGTTTATTACATTCTTACAATAAATTATTATGGTTTTGCAGAAATATACTAATAATAATTACAATAATTATTTACTCTGACACTATATATAATTATAATTGTATATACAATCAAATGTCTTGTTGTGTTATCGTCTTTAATCTAATTTCCTTTGTGGGGGCTTATCGCCCAAATCATGTAGACTTAGAAACCTACTCTGTGTTGTGCCGTTCACCTGTGTGCTTCCTACACAAGTTGTATATAAAATTTTCTTTGTTAGTATTAGGATTAATCGAAATTGTGAAAATATATTATATTTACAATTGGTTGCATTCCAATTCTGATTAGAATGTGTTATAAACATATAGCTGTTCTTTTTAAAGTTATATAAAGATAAATTATTCTTCAAAACTTGTGTACTATATTTGTTCTAAATTGGAAAAAAGGATGTTACTATAGTCCGTAAAATATAGGATGATCTCTGTGACAGTTGTCCCTAGTGATGTCGCGCTTACGATAAAGTTCGTAGTTTTTTATCAATAAAACGCTTTATGTTTATAATTGTGATTTTCTATTATAATTAAAATACAATCAATGAAAATCTTTTTGGATTTATTTCAAACAAAAACTGTTTTTTGACTGTTTTAATTATTCAAAAGGAGTAAAATCAAGCTCTGTCCCATCTCTTTTTTATTTTCAGTCCAGTATGAACTTGTACGTGCGTAAGCGTCATTTATGTATAAAATGTTTACTAGGTATTTCAGTACTTACGAGGTAGATTTTAGGCATGAATATTAATATTTTTATATTTTTAATATATTGCAATTCAGTTGCAATAAAACTGGCACGAAAAGAATGAAAATATATTTGATACAAAATGAAATTGTAAACATGTCGCTCGTTCAAACTTACTTCGTTGGTTTCGTTGATATCTGTCACAGAAATCAAGCTATATTTTATGGACTATAATGGGTATATTTAATATGACAGCTCATAACTATTGAATCAATCTTTCATTAAAACAGCTATTAATTCTACGTATGAGTTCACGTGACAATATAGTGTCTTTTCCCTGTATTCCAAAATTACAAGATGAAGTATGTTCGTCTGTACTTAATTCTTTAGGAAAAGCTATAAAATAACAAAAAAAAATAATTGTCTGTAAGTCGATAATTTTAGATGATAACGTCAAAAGAAAACATGAATAAAAAATTGCATACTTTTATGAATTAAATTGAATTATTATCGTAATTATCATTATTTTTATGATACAAAGAAGGAGTTAATTGAAAATTACAATTTTTCCATGAATTAACATTCATTTGCACTCGTTAATGCAAATTTCTTTATGAAGAGAGATAGTTGTGTCATATGTCGAATGCTTAGGCCGATTGCGGATATCTATCGCTTGTTCTGCGTTCTCGCTTGCACGCACGGCCCAGGTGGAACGTGACAATGAGACATGCTTTTCTGTGCGTGCCACCTGCGTTCATCGATTTTTAAGACGTTATCAAGTCAAAAATACTAAATGATCAAGGTTTTGCATCATGCAATCTTTAATTTAATTTTAATTCTATATGTTGTGTGACGACTTATGATTAAGAAATCCTGATTAATATAAATAATGCGAAAGGAATGTTATTTGTTTGTTATTATTAACCACTAAATAGATGTTCATAGAACTTTGAATGTATATCATCCAAGATACAAGCAAACTTTTTATCCAGAAAAATAAATTATCCTGAGGGAATTGAAAAATAAATACTGAGATCGTCTATCATTAGTCGTAATTATTTTGACTAGTGTTACTAAATTACATACACGTTTTAGTTGTACATGTAAAAAAAGAGAGAAATATAATATCCTTGAAGAAAATCTTATATCGCAGAAAATGCCCTTAAGGTGAAATCGATACAAAATCAATAACTAAATAATTGTCATATTATAGTATTAGAATATCGTAAAATTATTGTAAAATATTTTGAAGTGTGATCTAATAAAACTGTTGTGAGCTTTTCATTCCTCAATGTTACGATTAATATGTGAAACTAATATACCCGTTTTCACCAATGAACCTTTAATTTTGGTAACACGTATGGCAATACGTATATACTTTCTTCATAATACATATTGCGAAAGCAATAGTAGTAGTTTTACGATCGGCTGTCAGCTTCCTTTGGAATGGTAAAACAAGAAGCCGTTCATAAACCACTGCTATATTATATTCACTACCTATACGTTGGCGTTTTCACACATATAAATAAGACATAACATTGATGTTGTGGACTATATAGACGGCGTATTGGTTAAAATCCTAATTAAAAACCTATAATACCGAGTGTCGCGAGTTCGATCCACTCAGAACAATACTTTGTGCGATTCGTTATTGCAACGCATTGAAAAAAAAAATGTCTGTCTTTTTCAATACTTTAGGTGTTATTTAAAATAACGTTTCATTGGTGAAAACGGACATGAATTTCTTTTTAAGTCCTTCTAGAATTTGAATTGCCTATTTTAACAGGAAAAATATTAGTGGCCAAATTTGTAAATCGCAGTGTGTCGAAAGGAAAATAATTTAGATGATCGTTATACAAATGTTACACGGTGCAATAAAACGTTGTGAACGATTTTATATTTTTTCTTTTGTTACATGCCATCCATTAAACTATATATGCTTATGGGCTTTATTACTTAGTCCTGTTTTTCTCTGCTCTAAGTATCTCTGTTCTTAATATTTATATCAGTTCAGGGATTAGGAGTATAGTTCTTAACTTAGCAAACATTAATAACATATCTTTTTAGTAGAACAAATATTTTTCTATAAAATCTATATTTGAAATTAAACCGTTAAACATCTCATGTCTTCCCGTCATCATGAACGCTAAAAAGTGTTCGAAACTTTGAGCAATCAGAAATCAAACACAAACGCGTTAAGTCCTTAAAACTAATTTCATTTCAAATTCAAAGTCCATATTTTTAGATTTATTATTGATCATTTTATAGAATTTAAATAAAATACAGATACCTCTGCGACATATTTTTTTTAAGAAAATTTTGTTTGAAGATTTTGTTTGATTTGATGATTTTGATTGAAAGATTTTTTTTAACTTAGAAAGCGATTGAACTCCGTAGAATTCGAATATCGCTAACTTAAGAACCATCCTTAGTACATTACCAAGGCTTTCCAGAGAATATATCTATCTATTGGACTAATCCTTGATAACCTGAAGTGAGATTTACGCGAAAATCCAATATATTGGGTACCCTGAAACGTCGCTCACAAGTTAAGTATAAGAAATAACCTTTGCTTCATGAGACTATTTGTCCTTTGTGGAATATACAAAACCATGATCTGATTGGGAGCTGATCCAGTGACATAAAACACAAGAGGTTGGTATTTACAACACTATTACTATCATCATCACCACAGCTCACATTTTTGATCAACTCCAGTACGCTGGTCAGACGTGTTGGTACAGCCCAGGGTTTTATTTAGGGATGTGACTTGGAGGGAAGAAATCGATCAATATATAATCGATTTTTCTCCCAACAGGATTAGGATTACCTTTTTTTTTTTAGGAAATGTGAGATTTATTTTCTAATATAGTATGAAACACTGACATTCGATCGAGCACTTTGCCTGGGCTTTGACTTTGACTTAGACTTTGCTTTGTGATGACTTTTTTTTAGGAAATCTGGCAGTGGTTTTATTTGAAACAAAAAAGCAAATACTAGAATAATTGATTAATTTTAATATAAAAATATCGATTTTTTATTAATCGATTATTACAAAAAAATAATCAATTAATATAAAAATCGAATCTTTTTCACATCCCTACTTTTATTTCGAGCAGTCCTTCTCTTGTATAGATGTTATTTGTATATCTTTATTATTTGATACATCTCATATTTATGTCTTACTATTGGGCTCAAGCCTCCTTCACATTGGGAGGAAAATTGACCTATTATATAACTCTGGTCAGGCGAATTGGTATAGGAATATCGCTTACTTCTCTTCATCTTCTTCTTTTTTGTCTTGGCAATCAGCTACAAATACGAGCCATTTTTGCCAGTGTCGAGTTATAATTATCTTTTCAAGTTCTCAGTTTCTTCATGTCAGTAATGGTCTGTCAGTAAGTCAAAGTGTCGCCCTCAACAGTGTAATGGCCACTGTTAAGGGTATCTTCTGAGAATTTTGGTGGAAACAAAAAGGTATGTATAGCAATTTTATATCATACTAGCAACCCAACCTCCCTTCGCTTCGGTTTCAGGCGCTTAAACCCGCGTAGTTCCCGTTCCTGTGGGAATACCGGGATAAAATATAGCCTATGTTACTCCCTGATATTATAGCTTTCCATTGGTGAAAGAATTTTTGAAATCGGTTCAGTGGTTTAAGCGTGAAAGCGTTACAAACAAACAAACAAACAAACATCCTTACTTTCGCATTTATAATATTAGTTTGGATTCACTACACCTCAGCAGTTTTGCCACTATATATTACATAAAATATCATCAAAATTATTTAATATAATTCGTTAAAACACTAATATACCTATTGAATATAATACAAGAACACCAAATGACACTTCAGATTTCCGCCAAAAAACTCCCACTTAGTTGTCTTGGATGGATACCACCACTACTACTACCACTACCACCACTACGTGGATACCACGGGCAAGATAGGGGGTGGTGAATTGTATTCTTACTCCGGGATAATAAAACACTACCATCATCATCGCCCACATATGTTTTTTTTTTAATTGCAAACGGTGGCAAACGAGCAAACAGTACACCTGGTGGTAAGTGTTGCTGCCGCTCATGGACCTTTACAGGGTCGCTGCCTACCGCGAAGAAAGTGAAGGGAGTGTGAATACGTGCATTAAGACTCGGTGATACCAAGGGCATCACCAAAACCCTCCACATACAAACACCCTCAGAAAGTTGGGCTTCCGGCTCTCTCGCTCACCGAACGAAGCGCAGTAACAAATTGCTACTACTCAGACGTCGATTTTCTGCGGGAGTGTGGTACTACCCCGGACGGACCGTCCCGCGGCTGTAGATAGGTAACTGTCGACAGTGTAGTCCTACCACTATTGGGCTCGGGGCTCCTTCACAATGAGAGGGAATTTAACCTACTATACCGTGCTGGTCAGATATGTTGGTATAGGGATTTATTTCGAGTTTTCCTTCTCTTGAACAGTGTGCCTACTCTTGAATCTTGATTCCAATCTCAAATCCAATCACAGCTCGAATTTGAGCAAATTTGGTACTCTTGAAAGTGATACTAGCGCACGATTGGAATCAAATTCGGTGGAATATTTTTGAACTAAATGAATTCGACTCTCGTCGATTAAATCAAATATTTGCTACTCCCGACGTGATTTTGACGTAGTTTAAAATCGTTAATGTTCCACAATTTCAAGAAAGCGTCTTTGTAGTGATCGAGTTCGATAACGTTATTAATTTAAAGTAAGAAAATAGGACACATTTGGTAAAATAACAACGGCAAACACGAAGAATTCATTCTCGATTTTATTCAAGAGTACCAAATATAAGTTTGGTGAGATTGGCATTGAATCGGATTCGAAATTAGAATTGATTTCCAGAGTAGGCACACAGATCTTATATGCAAATTATATCCCTTAGTCGTCTTTTACGACATTCATGGACAAGATAAAATACAGACGTACAGGGTGAATTGTTTTCTTACTCCGCACACGGAAATAAAAGAATATAAGTACGGTGTGTTAAATGCAAATATAATTCCTGTATCGTTTTTATCAGATGAACTGGCTT
Organism: Lymantria dispar; assembly: GCA_032191425.1. Taxonomy (NCBI): domain Eukaryota; kingdom Metazoa; phylum Arthropoda; class Insecta; order Lepidoptera; family Erebidae; genus Lymantria; species Lymantria dispar. The sequence goes on along the minus strand of CM063460.1, from coordinate 6,371,374 downwards.
AAGGTTTTACTTCGAGTTTACCTTTTCGAAACGTTGTTGTTTGCTTATCTCTGAATTATCTCAAACGACCTTCATGGAGATGAAAAGAAATGTCACAAAGGGCGAAATTATGTCAAGGAGAACAAAAATTCAAAACTCCGACAGCCCACGATCAAAGGTGAGACAAATGTATATTTTGTCTTTTTAACCCATCTTTATATACCTATGTATATTATATTTCTTGTGTATGTATGTCACTGACCTCCTCTAAGACGGCTGGACCGATGTTGATGATTTTTTCTGTGTGTGTTTAAGGGCATTCGAGAATGGTTCAGATTCACAATTGGATCCGGTAGGTGGCGCTTCTGTCGATTTCAAGGAGAATCCCTTTAATTTTTTTGGAACAGAACAACGTCTGTTGGATCAGCTAGTTAGTATAATATTTTCGTGTGGTGACGGAGTAAGAATTTACCACCTCCTCTTTTGCCCGTGGGTGTCGTAAAAAACGACTAATCTCTAGCAAGAGACACAACATCTATGCAGGAGAAGGAAGACTTGAAACGGAACCCTGTACCAACATATCTGACCAGGATGGTATAGTACATCAATATCCCTCCCATAGTGGGGGAGGCTCGAGTCCAGCAGTGGAACGTATATGAACTGAAATGATGATGATGAAGTAGAATTGAAAATATTGAATAACTCCCGACACAAACTAAAATAATAAAAAAAAACTATAACGACAACAGAACAATAGAACTTATAACACCCCTCTTTATGCATCGGGAGTTAAAAATCAGAAGAATTCATAACATTACATCCCATTTATACATACCTACTTATTCTCTCGTCAGTAAATCTTGACACAGAGCTTGGTTGTTTACTCCGCCTACAAGGCCGGTACATCTGAATGAGGGCCAACTTTGACCAGCTTGGCTTAGACTGGCTTCCTTCGAGACAACTGACCTATTTAATCTGGGTGGTGACGGAGTAAGAATACAATTTACCACTTGTCACAATCTTGTCCGTGGATATCGTAAAAGAGGACAAAGGGATATAATATGCACATAATATCTGTGCAAGAGAAGCAAAACTCGAAATGAAACCCTATACCAATATGTCCATGGAAGAAGGCGTCGGAGGATCGTGTGCGAGTAGAGCTCCTATTCGGCAACACGTTCCGCCGCCGGCGACTCGGGCGGCGCAGGCGCGAATATCTGCGCCTAATGCCGCCCTAGCCGAGGCCGCTGGTGATCGGACCGGGGAATTGTCCGTCACCCGCAGAGAGGCTGACCGCGCGACGGCGACCGACGTTCCAGGACGTCGAGAGGTGAGGTTACCCGATAGGGTATTCCGTCGGGCCGACCACTGACGACAAGTCACATCTGCTCCGGGGGTCGGCCCAACAACGAGGTGACGTGGGTACGGGTGGGTTATGGCCCCGCGCGCCGTCCTTTCATCGCCCCGGACGAACTAGACCGCGCGTGCGCTTACCATAGCCCACCCATAAAAAAAAAATACCAACATGTCTGACCAGCATGGTATTGTAGGTCAAATTCTCTCCCGTTGTGGAAGAGGCCCGAACCCAACAGTGGGACGTATGTGGGCTGCGATGATTCCTTCGTCAGCATACGAAACGAGAACGTAAGTTGCTATTACAAAGTATATAAGTTAATTATCATGCTGTTATCTCAATTACTTGGGTACATATTGCATCGTAGTTTTACATCTTTATTAATATTATAAATGCGAAAGTATGTTTGTTTGTTTGTTACGCTTTCGCGCTTAAACCACGGAATCGATTTCAAAAATTCTTTCAGCAATGGAAAGTTGTGATATCAGGGAGTAACATAGGCTATATTTTATCACGGTATTCCCACGGGAACGGAAACTATGCGGGTACGGTGACTGAAGCGAAGCGAGGACGGGTTGCTAATCGTAGATATTGCATGCAATAGTTAGCAAAAGTTATTAGTAATGGTTCAAACCTCCTTGGGAATATAGGAAATATAATGTTGATGGAGATTTAAATAAGGAGCAGCTGGCTTTACTGGGCTTAGATGACATTTAAGGATTCATTCTCAGCAAGGTTTCTGATCAGACGGGCAGTGAGAACTTCTGGTCACCTAAAAGAAATGCATCAGAAGATCTTATATAAGAGTGCGGATACGCTGATATCTAGCATCAATGCTTTCACGACATAAAACTTTTTACCAACAGGTCTGACTAGCGCCATATAGTAGGTCGATTTCCCTCTTATTGCAGAGGAGACTCAAGCCCAACAGTGGGACTTATATGAGCTGAAATGATTATTATTATATTTTGTATTGCGTTAATTAAAAAGACTCTCCTGCCGTATGAATTGCGTTTTAAATGGTTTCGTTTTGTTCTTAATGCGTTGAGAACAAAAGGACGTACCCCTTTTCTTTTTTCGCTTCACGACCATTAATTTGAGTGAGCTCTTTCAGCATTTCAGTTAAAACTTTAAGATATATTTTTTCTATTTATTATGTTTAAAATAGCCTTACGAGTTGGAGTGGAGTTTTATTTTGAGTCTTCCGTCTATCACAGTGATGGTACCTATATTTTATTGGATAATCTCGGCATAAAAATAGGTGGTGACATTTTGTTAATTTAATATCATAAAAGATTGGCAAAGGCTTTTAAAAGATAAATTAATTTTTATTAAAAACACATATAGTTAATAACCCCTCTTCGTGCCGTTACTGGTTAAGAATAAAATATGTCGATACCTTCAGCCTCTCTCACTTGATGAGCCCTTAAAGTCGGTTAAGGTAGCACCAAGTTCTCTAGTCGGATGATCGGACCGGAGATTAATCCGAACTCAAGGAGACGCCACCGGGTGAAGCGACACCCCAACTGTGAAACTCGTTGCGGCGTCAACTGGAGAAGGTACGCGCAAAAGTAATCCGCCGGACGGGCTCCTGATGATAAGGAAAGGTGCCGCTGGCCCGCCCATATTGTGTATGATAAGTTCTGTGTACGGCAGGTAATGGGGTCACTCGCCGTCCCTTATAACGCCCCGGATGAATCGGATGATGTGTAATTATACAATAACCTGCCGTCAAAATATAAAAGGTGCGAAAGTCTGTGGATTCCGTCCATCCGGACAACTCATAACAATAACTATGTTCACCAACCCTTTAGCCAAGCGAGGCGATTATAATAATATCCTTCATTATGAGAAGGCATATTGGTGATGAATTATGTACGTACCCATCAGTATTGACCTCCATTTTTGGACATATAACTTCTCATCATCATCTTAACTCACAAAAGTCCCACTGTTGGGCTCAGACCTCCCCTGCTATCGGAAGGAAATTGATCTCTTAGACCGCGCTGATCAGACATGTTGATACAGGGTTTTATGTCATGTTATCCTTCTCTTGCTAGATATTATGTGCATATTGCGGTGTGTGCCGCTTGCTGAAACTGGTCCAGCCATGGTACTCTTTCATTATAACTGTATTATATGATGGTTCGAAAGACGTCACACTGGAGCTATTAATAGACGTGTTGTTGTATATTATTTAAATGAAAATATTAAATGAACAAAAAAGAAGACAATCCCCTTGAATTTCTTGTCGAATCTTCTCAGTACGGTCGTGTTCTGATCTGGTAATAATTTAAGATAAAATGTAAAAAAAATTACAATATGTAAGTGCCCTCGCGGGGTCTATACATAATAAAGGATTTGAATTTGTTATATCCCTTAGTCGTCTTTTACAACACCCAAGGGGATTGTGAATTGTATTATTCCTCCGTGTATTCTTAACCCATCACTACGCGGGTAGTAAATTAATTCAAAACTGCTTATTCGAAGTTAAAAAATAAGTGTAGATTTTATAAAATGAAAGCGATTTTCGTGTCCAGCATTTCAATATCAAAAATAACTAAAATGCAATAAAACAAGACAGCACTTCTAAAATGTATTGCAGAGAAAATTAAAGCGTTATATAATTTTACAAAAGGAAATTTGTTCAGTACAGAGTATTTCAAATGGTTCGTAAGGGTGTAAACTTACGCCATTTTCTTTAATGTCAGTCGTTGGTAATCTTTTAGAGAAACATCTTTCAGTTGCCCTTTACACGTTCAACGGTATTCTTTGACATAAATTTTTGATCTTCTAGAACCTTATTAATTTTTAAATATTATTTAAATATTGTACAAATACAATTTGGCTCAGTATTATAAGAATTATTACGTATGGTGTAAGAATAATATTCACCACCCAAAAAGTGAAAATTACAGATGATATCTATGCAAGACAAGGAAAGCTCGAAATAAAATCCTATACCATCTGACCAGCGTAGTATTACTATACTACGCCTGACCTACTGGTCAATTTTCCTCCCATTATGGAGAAGGCTCAAGCCCAGCTGTGGGACGTATATGAGCTGTGATGATGATGATGAATATAAGAATATGACTACCGAGCCGGTCATTACTGGTTTTAATCTTATGTTATTTTTTTATGCTAACAGTGATAAACAAGCAAACAGCACACCTGATGGTAAGTGTTGCTGCCGCTCATGGACTTTTACAAGGCCGCTGCCTACCGCGAAGAAAGTGAAGGGAGTGTGAGTGCGTGCATTGAGGCTCGGTGATACCAAAAACACCACCAAAACCCTCCACACGCAAACACCCTCAGAAAGTTGGGCTTTCGGCTCTCTCGCTCACCGAACGAAGCGCAGTAACAAATTGCTACTGCTCAGACGTAGATTTTCTGCGAGAGTGTGGTACTACCCCAGACGGACCGGCCCGCGGCTGTAGACAGATAACTGTCGATAGTGTGGTCCTACGACTATAGTTATATTGAAATTTCTATTGGAAAATTAAACTAATAATTTTTATTTTAAATAAAACTACTTTACAGATTTTATCGCGTTTGTATTTGATTTTTGATTACCCGACGTTTCGAACACTTTACAGCGTTCATGGTCACGGGCGGACTAAGATGTCTCACGTCCAACAAGTCATTGTTACTGCAGAATATTTATAACTAGTAACCTGCTCTCGCTTCGCTTCAGTTTCAGTCGTTTTACCCGCGTAGTTGCCGTTCCCGTGGGAATACCGGGATAAAATATAGCCTATGTTACTCCCTGAAAGTATAGCTTTCCATTAGTGAAAGAATTTTTGAAATCGGTCTAATAGTTTCGGAGCCTATTCAATACAAACAAACAAACAAACAATCAAATCTTTCCTCTTTATAATATTAGTATAGAAGTATAGATTATCTACCCGATACAGACCGACAGACGGACAGTATTTTAGGCACAGGTATCGTGCAAATAATCGTGTGAGCATGAAAAAAGACCACTATTTTGACATTAGAAATAGACCCTTCAATTTTATTTATTTGTATAGAATATATTGATTAAAGAATATAATTCCCACGAATATAAAAATAAATATATTGGCTTTATTTTATAAGATAGGAGCTTTTATTGATAAGTTTGTTCTCATATATTAAAGGCAGCGATAAAATAACAATATAATGTATGTCGACATTGTGCGAGCCTTAAGAATCTATTATCTGGACAGTACGCCTTACATTGTCCATTTTCCTTTTGTACTCCGCACAATGGAATGTGGACATGAGAACGCTGGTGATTTAAAATTCATGAGCTATGTAATATACCTAAAAATGTGGACGTTTATTTGGAAATATATTTATAAATAAGTATTCTTAACAATGAATTCTGATGTTCCTGACACATCTATATCTATACCAATAAATAAAATTGGAATGTCTGTTTGTAATGTCAAAATAATAAGCTTTTTTCAAGCCTATTATTTTGACATTACAAACAGACACTTCAATTTTATTTATTTCTATAGATATTATTAATTTCTCCGTATGGTAACACAGTTATATTCACCCACCCATGAATAAGGAGAATACAATTTAAACACCCACGGGGACAAAATGGGGTAGCTCTTTATTGGCCGTGAGTCGCGTTAAAGACAATTAAGTTGTCTATTAGGTATAATATGCAGATAACACGCATTTAAGAAGAAAGAATTGAAATAAAACACTATGTCTGACCAGTGTGGTATAGTAGGTCAATTGTTCTGCCATTATAAAGTAGGCTTGAGTCAAGTAGGGGGACAAATATGAGTTGTGATGTTGATGATAAAAAAAAGACCACTAAGGGATATGTAATTTTGGTTTGGGATATGTTAAAAAAAGGGATATGTTATTCATAAACCAAGAGGCTAACTAAGAGATATATTATTAAGGGGGCATAAAGCTTTTGTCGCTAATCGATTTTAGGTATTCTATGCCTTTTATGTATATGTGCGTAAGGAGCACCAACAAGAGCGGGCTACTGGAGTCGTACGTCGATCAACTAGCGAGATGCTGCTGATATTTACAAAATGTAATAACTCAAGGGATTTAAAATACATTTATCAAAGCTATTTACAGTTTTTCTTTTATATTTTCGTATTTTCTTGATACTTTTATAAAATTGTGCGTATGCGCAAGCGATACAACTTCTCTGTCCGATAGTTGAAGCAGCACTAACTAAAGCGGATAGGGGGAAGGATAGCGGCTCTAACTAAGGTGGACGAAGCGCGGGTGAATTTAGGTATTTCCTTCATATTGTAAAAAACAAATATACATTTTAAAAATATAAAATGTATAAGTACGGGAAATATGAAGTTTTATTAATTTTCAAAATTTTATAAACTTTTGTGAAGTATTTACGCCACATCATAGGTTTATTTTTTCATTTAGAGGTAACTTTGGATTTTTTTACCTATCGAGGAAATTTTTTTATTTTTATTTTTATTTATTTTTAAGACAACACTCTGCACTAAGGAAATAATCCTTGTATTGCGGGGGACTTTACAAACATATAATTTACGGACACAAATTACATCCAGACTCAGAACAACAATTTGTTAATCGCACAAAGTGTTGTCCCGCGTGGGGTTCGAACCCCCGACACTGGCGCTGTAGGTCGCTATCTTAACCACTACGCCATCTGTGCAGTAATTACAAGTGATCGTGTTTTTAAAATGTATATAGAATCAATCCTTAAATATCTTATATAAGAATTACACAACTAAAGCGTTGGAAATAAGGATACAGTAAGAGGATCAAACGAACGCATTTTTTTTGTAATTTCCTCGGTGCCCCCTTAACTAGCAACGCGCCCTCGTTTTGCTTCGGTTACAATCGCCTTACCTGCGTAGTTGCCGTTCCCGTGGGAACACCAGGATAAAATATATGCCTATGTAACTCAGGGATAATGTCGCTTTCCAGTGGTGAAAGAATTTTTAAAATCGGCACAGTAGTTTTGGAGTTTATTCATTACATAAATACGCACACCCAAAAATACAAATTTTTCCTCTTTATAATATTAGTGTAGATATATCAAGAGAAAGAAAACGATAGAGAACACATATGCAAAAGAAACAACACTCGAAATCAACACACGTCTGAACAGGTATAGTATGCTAATTTTCTCCCAATGCGGAGGAGGATCAAGCCTAGTATTGGCATTGAATTTTGACTCAGTCACCTCACCACCATATGAAAAAACTATATTTATTTTTATTGCAAACAAACAGTACATATGATGGTAAGTGTTGCTGCTGCTCATAGACCTTTGCTAGGCCGCTGCCTACCGTTATTTTTCACGGTAGGCAGCGGCCTACCGTGAAATGAAATGAAGGGAGTGTGAATGAGTGCAATGAGGTTCGGTGAAACGAAAGACATCACTAAAACACACCATACGCAAACACCCTCAGAAAGTTCGCCTCCCGGCTCTCTCGAAATCTACATCTACACTATTATTATAAAGAGGAAAAATTTGTATTTTTGTGTGTGTGTATGTTTGTAATAAATAAACTTAAAAATTACTGTGCTGATTACAAAAATTCTTTCACCATTGAAAAGCTACATTATCCCTGAGTAATATAGGCTATATTTTATCCCGGTATGGAAACGGGAACTACGCGGGTAAGACGTTTGTAACCGAAGCGAAGCGAGAGCGGATTGTTAGTGTATGTAAATTTTTATTTAATAAGAAATCAAGATCTTGTATACCCTTAAAAGATGAAAATTAATGAATACTGAAAAAAATGGGTAATTTTACTGATGACTTTTATGTAATTTGATGATAATACATAGGTTTCTTGTTCCCATAGAAACGTTCCCATTCCGTTATCAATCTCTTTGAGGTAGAATTTTGTAAAATTCTCGTTTAATGGTTCTCTGCATTACAAAAAGAAGCTACTGTCAACATTTTATCTTTCTAATTTCAGTAGTTTTCATCCATCAACCAGATTCTTTTTGTATATGGATCTTCTGTACATGAATCTAGAAATATATAACAAAATGGAGTTAACTTTAAACACTATTAGCTTGGGCGGTCTTCCTTCCGGCCATTTAAATGATTTGCTACGTTCAAATGTACTAAAGTTTGCCAATATCTCGAATATTTATCGATAAAGTTATAAACTATGATATATGTGGATAGATTTTCATTTAAAAATATATACTATAATTAAGGTATAATATGAAATTTGTTATAATACAGTGAACTATAGTTTTATTCCAATTGGCAATAGCTTTCATGGTGCTGTAAATGTTTTAATGACTAATGAGTTAAATTCATGATCGTTATCTCGAATTATATACATACTACTACTGGGTTTGAAGTTCGTCCAAAATAGGAGAGCAATTAACCTTAATATATAATGTTAGTCAGCCAGGTTAGTATAAAGATGTATTTGTATTTTTTTTTATGGGTGGGCTATGGTAACTACACACACGGTCTATTCCATCCGAAGCGACGAAAGGACGGCGCGCGGGCCCATAATCCACCCGTACCTACATCGCCTTCGTCGTTGGGCCGACCACCGGAGCAGAATGAGTTGTCGTCAGTGGTCGGTCCGATGGAATACCCCTTGCTGGTCAGGCAGGTCAGTATAGGGTTTTTGTATAGAGTTTTCCTTCTCTTGTACAGATATTATATGCGTATTATATCCCTCAGTCGTCTTTTACAACATCCACCAGCAAGATAGGGAGAAGTGAATTGTATTTTTATTCTGTCACCATATGGAAACCCTTATATGCATATCTATACAAATAAATAAAATTGAAGTATCTGTTTGTAATATCAAAATAATGGTCTTTTTCATGCTTTTGCAACGATACCTCTGCCTAAAAATGGTTTAATTTTCTTTTGTCAGTCTGTCTATTTTTTGGGTAATCTTCAAAACGCCTGGATGGATTTTAATAATATTTTACTACCAGGTAGTAACATATATATGCATATAGATATATTAATTGAACAGGTGATCAATTGTATTTTTACTCCATCACCACACGATTGAACTTTTAATTGATCATTAAAAAAATGGACTTAGGAATTGCCCGTAGTACGATCAAATATAGTGAGATCCTCTGAAGACAAGGTCCCTTATTTGGTAGCCAAGATCTAATTGCGACCGACGTGCTGGGAAAGGGCAGTCGATAGGAGAGGGTACCCCCTCAGGGTATTCTGTCGGCCCGACCACTGACGACAAGAAACTCGGCATCGATGGTCGTCCCAACGACGAAGGCGACGTTGGCTACGGGTGGGTCATGGGGCTGCGCGCCGCCCCTCTGTCGCCTCGGACGGAACCGGGTGGCGGGTGCGTAGACCATAGCCCATCCCAAAAAAAAATACAAAAAAGCTAAGATCTAATGGGATTAGAAAACAATGGAAAGAAAACCTTTTAGCACAAAAATGTATCGAACAAGTCAAAGAGAATGAAACATTGTTTAATATCTTAACTTAATTAGCCAAAATTCCTGTAGTAGCTTTAGGGCTCAAAGTAACTATACAAATAACGCAATTTCAATTAAGTCAAAATAGAATTTCATTTAAAATTGTTTCCTTAATAAAATTATGGTTACAGATTAATACGAACCTTTTAACTTTAAGCTGATCTTAAATCATTAAAGTTTATGAGCTTTAAATTACTTAATTTCTTTCACCTCTTCCGGTTGTTGAAGAAGTAAGATTAGAAAACACCATTTTGCCTGGGGGTGTCGTAAAATATGACTATGGTATGTGATCCCATAACATTTATGCAAAAGAAGGGAAACTGAGTAAAACGCTTTATTAACCTGTCTGACCAGCGTGGTATAGTAGGTAAATTTTCATTTTATTGTGGAGCAAGCTCGAACGATCAATGGGACTTAGATTGATCTATAGTTACAGAAGAATTTGGATTTCATAATAGTTTATAGCATGCGAAGATTATCGAACACTGACAATTATGCATGCTTTTCTATCTAACTTCTTTATTTGATGATTTCTGATGTTTACGCGAGTATTTTAAATGAAATTACGGATTTTGTCGCGTTTGCATTTGATTTTTGATTGCCAGACATTTCGAACTTTTCACTATGTTCATGGTCACAGGCGGACAAAGGTATCTTACATCCAATAATTCATCGCTATTGCAGATATTTATAACTACCCGCTATAGAAATTACATATTCATTGTAAATAAAACTACTTTTACGGATTATATCGCGTTTGTATTTGATTTATGATTGCCCGACGTTTCGAACACTTTGCAGCATTCATGGTCACGGGCAGACTAAGGTGTCTTAATTATTTAATAATTAAATATCATACTTAATAATTTAATATCATACCCTCCTGAGTTTTCTTGCCGAATCTTTCTTAGTGAGGCCGCGTTCCGATCCGGTGGTAATATATTAGATTTGTTAGGTTTAAATTGTGATAATAATTAATTACTAATGTTTAATAATTGTTACCCATAAAGAATATAATTTTCTCATATAGAATCATTTTCTTCTTGTACTGGCAATAAAATTTGTACCAAAATGTGGGTCAAAATTTAATAAATAATTTCTGTAGCGGGTACATAATTATATCTGTGATGACGATGACTTATAGACGTCAGACATTTTAGTCCGCCCTTGACTATGAACGCTGTAGAGTGTTCAAAACGTTGGTCAATCAAAAATCAAATACAAATTCGATAAAATCCGTAATTTTATTTACAATAACTTCGTTAATATTCATTCGTCTATCCACCAAACTACCGACATCCACTTTTAGTAATAGGCCTTCCATAGGCACATTGTCATAATCTTCACATATGGCAGACATGTTGGCGTTCTTAATCGGTGCTATAAGTATTCCATAAAAGTGCAGTTATACATTCCTTTAGTAATTCGTCGGCTGCTTTTAAAGATCTCGATAGGAGAATACATGATGGTGACAGGTTACGTTCTTAACCGCCAAACGACGAGTCCAATCTTTTACTAAATAAAAACATTATAATTATAGTGTGGTGACGGAGTAAGAATACAATTCACCACCCTCTCTCATACCTGTGGGTGTCGTAAAAGACGACTAAGGGATCTATTAGGCATATGCCATCTATGCAAGAGCTGGAAAACTCGAAACAAAACCCTGTACCAACCTGTCTGACCAGCAGGGTATAGTAAGATCAATTGCCCTCCTATTATGGAAGAGGCTCAAGCCCAGCAATGGTACGTATATTAGCTGAAATTATGAATTATAGTAGGAAATATTGGCATCTCTTTATCATAATTTTTCTTTTCGATTAATTTTGAAATCAAATAACTATGTTGTTAAGATTTTTCCTTTTTTCTATCAGTTTAATTAATCTAATGAAGCAATATGATGAGGTTTTTTTATCTTTTCATTAACAATTTTCACACAATTTAAACATAGATCATCATCATCTCAGCCCATCTACGTCCCACTGTAGGGCTCGGGCTTCCTCCATTTATTTATTTATTCATCATTCAGTTATTTTTCATTGCTAACAGCATACCATGCGCAATAAAAAGTAATAATACAAAACAAGAAGAGTTAAAAAAATGAATAAAAGTTATCACAAAAATATTAATAAGTTATTTTGGGAGAGAAACTGGCCTACTATAATACGCTGGTCAGGCGTGTTGGCGTAGGGTTTTGTTTGGAACTTTCCTTCTCTTGAATAGATATTGTATGCGTATTAAATCCCTTAGTCGTCTTTTACGACACCCACGGGCAAAAGAGGGGTGGTGAATTGTACTTTTATTCTGTCACCACATGGAAAACGTAGATATTGTTGCGTATTTTTTTTTTTTTTGATTCTGGTCCAGCTATAATGATGTGAATGTAATCAGAACGGTTCAGTCATAAAGGACAGTTTCTCGAATCGATAACACGCGATCTTGATTATGGTACAAGAATTTGTGAACTCACTACTACCGCTGCAACCGTCTACTAACGATATACCCAGTTCCATTTGATCATGAATAAAGGGTCTCGCAGACGATGGCGACCGTAACCTAGTTCAGGACGCTCCATTTCATCGCTTCAATGATGATGGGTATTGGGTGAAAGTAATAAGTCGCCATCGATTGCAGGAAGTTTTTACTACTGATTTACTTACTGGAAGTTTTTCCTCCTACAGGCTACAGAATATAATATACATATGACATCTATAAAGGAGAAAGAAAACTCGAAATGAAACCCTATACTAACTCGTCTGACCAGCTTGGTATAGTAAGTTAATTTAACTCCTATTTTACAGAAGGTTGAAGCCCAACAATGGGATGTATATGAGCCGAGATTATGCTAAGTATCTGAAAGTGATTCCTTAGTAGTTTACAAGCCTTTCGAATGAGAGTGGTAAAAACAGACTGAAGGATCTTTAGGAGAATAAGTAGCACTAGTCTCTTAAAAAACTTATAACATTTTTAGTAAAGGCTATTTATTATACTTGAAAATCGTAGCGCTTATGGTATTCCCTTCTTTTAAGTTGATGGATCAATGGATAGATTATAAAACAAATAAACCTAATATCAAAATCTCCTCAGGGAAATTAAAGATAAGGGACAAACATGACGTACGTGAGTCTCGCATTTTATAATCAAAGGTCATGTGAGACCCTTGGGTAGTTATTATTTATGACCGCCAGTTTATCTGTCAGTTCATATTTATAAAATCTTCTTAATATATAAAATTCAAAGTCCTGACTGACTCATCAACGCCCAGCCCAAACCCTTGGACCTAGGAAGCTGAAATTTTGCACAGATATTGTCTTTATGACGTAGGCAAGGAATAAGACGGGATTTTTCGAAATTCCCACGGGAACGGGAATAATAAGGATTTATATTTTCGCTATAAAAGTTGCCCTATCTCCGTTATTATATTTATTAGAGACTTGAAATTTGGCATATAAATATGTGATTGCAATCACTAAAAACCGTTTTTAGAATTTTTCGAAATTCCCTCGGGAACAGGAATAAAAAGGATTTATTTATATTTTGTCGTTTTAAATTTACCCTATCTCCGTAACCATATGTATTAGAAACTTAAAATTTGGCATATAAGTAGGTGATTATGAAAACAAAAAACAATTTTCAGGATATTTCGAAATTCCCACAGGAACGGGAACAAAAAAAGATTTACTTATATTTTCGCTTTAAAGTTGCCCCATTTCCGTAACTTTATTTATTAGAGACTTGAGATTCAGCTTAAAAGTAGGTTATTACGATAACTAAAAAACCATTTTTAGGGTTTTTTGAAAATCCCTCGGAATATGATGAAAATCCTTGCTTAAAAGTTATATTGTTTGTTTTTTCTTTCGTAGCTATTGTTAAATATAATAAGTGTATAAAATTATTTCCCCATTATGAAGTAGGCAAGGAATAAGACGGGATTTTTCGAAATTCCCAAGGGAACGGTAATAAAATGGATTTATATTTTCGCTTTGAAGTTGCCTATCACCGTTACTTTAATTATTAAATACTTGACATGTAAGTAGGTAATTTTGATCAGGCTTCAGGTAATTTTTTTTTTTTCGATTTTTTTTTTATTTTTCGAAATCACCTCGAAATAGGAGGAATATCGTTGCTTTTAAGTCATAAAACTAAGTTTTGCTTTCGTTACTTTTGGCAGGTGCCTACACTAAAAAAAAACTTGATTGAATACGTATCTATCACACAAGGTTGATGCTATTGTTAAACAAAATTATCGTATTAGTCGATGAAAGTGTTTGACTTCAACGAAATGTTTGACTATAATAATAATTATATATGCGAAAAACACAATTTTGCATTTTATTCGTATTTGAACAAGTTTTTTCACCGTATATTAAAACTAATATTCGGATATTTATTATTTTTTCGTGGTTTCCTTAAGTAGCTTCAGCAATAATGAAAAAGTCGCGCACGCCAATCTCCCCGGAGCTCGGAGGGTATATAAGCAGCGCGAGGCGGCACGGCCCCACACGACCCATGACACACCCCAACCAACTAGTGGTTGGGGCGGCTTCCTATAGACCCTCCAAAATCTCCTCCATCCGACGTCCTCGTCACGTCCTCGACGAAGAGGACGACAATATCACACTCGCTCAACAAAGAGCCTACACGGCCCGCGAGGCCTTAACAAATAAATATCCGCGGTTCCGCCCTCGCCGTCGAGGTGCGAAACCGCGCCGCGCAAAAGTCACTACTAAAAACGTGGGCACGCCCACTTTGCCTCCAGCGACGTCCCAAGCCGAGGTCCGTTCCCCACAGGGGGAGCCCTTGGGCGATGTCGCTTAGCATACTTTTCTCCGGGTTGAGAGCCCTCAGCGCTCACCCATAGTCCGCGTCAAGCTGTCAAGGCCATCTGCGGCCAACAGCTGTACACACACAAAAACACGGCCCCACACATTATAATTGCAACCTTGGTCTTAATAACACGTCCAGCGCAAACGCTGCGATAGATTATACCATACAAGTAAACTGTACTTTTCAGTGCAACACTATCTTTTAAAAACTGTGCTTTTCAGCACAATTCTTTGCTTTTCAAAATATTCTTTCTTATTTTTTAAAAATTGTTTTCCTAATCTTTTCCAAAAAAATCTATTCTTTTCCAAATTGCTTTTCTAATCATTTCCAAATATTGTTTCCCATTTTTTTTTACTTTTATTAAGTTTATGATACTACTATTTTAATTGCCTTGATTCCTTAGTGCATAATTTTGCTTTTCAAAATATTCTTATCTTTTGCAAATTGTTTTGCTAATATTTAAAAAAAAAACTATTCTTTTTCAAATTGTTTTTTCTTAATCATTTTCGAATATTTTTCTATTTTTTTTTCTTTCATTAACTTTATAATATATATATATATATTTATATATATATATATATATATATATATATATATATATATATATATATATATATATATATATATATATATATATATATTTAATTTTTTTTTTTCAAATTAATTTTCAAAGTATTCTTATTTTTCACAACGTTCTTTGTTAATCTTTAAAAAAAAAATTTCCAATTGCTTTTCTTTTCTAATCATTTTACAATATATTTTTTGATTTTTTTTTACTTTCATTTTGTTTATAATACTATTTAATTAGCTTAAATTTGTAAGTGCATAACTTAAGTACATAGTTTTTGTTCGTTATTTGAGTAGATTTTGTTTATTATCTATCACAATGACTGTTGAAATATTGCAAATTGATGGGGCTATGATCCCTCACACCGTAGTTAGTTAGTTACTATAATTGGAGACGGAGCCTGTCTGTTTCGGGCCATCTCCTATATATTGTATGATACACAGGTGATGGCCAGGGAGGTGCGCGAGCAAATCGTAGACTATGTGGTGGACAACTGGGAATCGTTTGCCATTATGTCACATGACAGTAACGGGGACAATTACTTCAGTGCCGCTGAATACCGCATTGACATGTCACGCCATTTTACTTATGGTAGTTTATGTGAGCTGGAAGCGGCAGGGCAACTCTTTCCATGGGTCTTTGAAGTTTACCGAAACGGTGAACTGTATATGAGTTTTGGTACTACAGGTAACCCTGTGGGATGACTACGCTTTACACATGATCTGTCACGTGGCCATTTCGATGTTTACGTCCGTAGTGAAGTGACTGCGACAATGGCCGAGACCGCCTCCCCTTCATCACTTCTCCCCGTCGTTGCAAAGAAGATTACTACGAGAAGAAATGAAGTGCCTACTAATTCACCGCCCATATTAGAACCAGATCATGACGTATCTCAGTATCAATCTCTTATCTTTCCTACTAAATGCTCCAAGAAACGTCGTGCCAGATGCATCGACGCTACTCGAAAAAAACAAATTCAAAACGCTTCAAAAAAATATGCGCAAACAAACCCAGCAGTTCACCGTGCTGCCGTGGCCAGATACCAGAAAACTCACCCTGAGGTACACAGGGCGGCACAGTCTCTTTATGAGCAAAATAATCCTGGAAGACGAGTACAAAGGAAAGGACGCTCCTGGAAAACCAAGGCTCACTCCGGCATGGCCTATGATCTTGATATAGAGTATGAGACGGACAGTACTGTATCCTTGGGTGCCATGAACAACAAGTGCCATTGGTGTAATGCTCTCAAGTGGAAGGAGGAGCCATCCGGCATGTGCTGCAGTGCTGGTAAGGTGCAGCTCCCGCCTTATGAATAGCTACCTGAGCCTCTCTACAGTTTGATAATGGATATACATCCAGAACACGACCATTTCATGAACCGTATTCGTAAATATAATAGTTGTTTTCAAATGACTTCTTTCGGAGCGAAACAAAGACGATTTTATGCCAACTTTTAAAGTTCAGGGCCAGGTATACCATTTGGTGGGAAGCTTGCTGCCAGCTCCTCAAAAGGAACCACATTTTTTACAAATATATTTTGTTGGCGAAGATGACGGGGAAGTACAATTGAGGTGCAGTATCTTTCCCGAAGTAAAACCCGGCTTAGTCAAGCAACTGCAGAGAATGCTACATACGTTTAATACTTATGTAAGAGACTTGAAGATCGCCCTGGACAAGGTGCCTGAAACGTCTAAACCATTTAAAGTAGTCATTAATGCTGAGAAAAAACCGCCGGAGAGTCACAGGGGTCGTTTTAATGCTCCTACGTCAAATGAGGTGGCATTAGTAATAGTTGGTCAGCAATTTGAGAAACGAGACATTATCCTTGAGAGCCACGATAATTCATTGCAGC
Source organism: Lymantria dispar (assembly GCA_032191425.1). Taxonomy (NCBI): domain Eukaryota; kingdom Metazoa; phylum Arthropoda; class Insecta; order Lepidoptera; family Erebidae; genus Lymantria; species Lymantria dispar. The sequence goes on along the minus strand of CM063460.1, from coordinate 6,354,340 downwards.
GCATTAGCGAGATTCACCGTTCGTATGACGCCCTGCAGTATCCGCTTTTGTTTTGCCGTGGCGAGGATGGGTACTCCATTTCTTTACCTCAGCGTGATCCTGAGACCAAATTAATACTTAAAAATACAATTTCAGCTGCAAGGTTCTATTCTTTTCGTATAATGATTAGACAAGGAGAAGATAATCACTTGGTGTATTTCCGTTCCCTTTTTAGTCAGTTTTTAGTGGACATGTACGCCAAAATAGAGACGGAAAGGTTGACCTATATCAGGAACAACCAGGCGCAGCTGAGGGCTGACAGTTATATATACTTGCGGGATGCCATAGGAAGGCAGGATGTTGATGTTCAGCAGCTAGGTCAGAAGGTGGTGCTCCCGTCATCTTTTACCGCGGGACCACGCTATATGCACGAGCGTACACAAGACGCTATGACATACGTGCGTCAGTACGGTCGTCCTGATCTTTTTATCACATTTACGTGTAACCCCCGATGGAAAGACATCACAGATATACTTTTACCTGCCCAAAAGTCACACGATCGCCACGATATTATAGCTAGGGTATTCCACCTAAAGGTGAAAAAGATGATGGCTCTTCTTACCAAAGGCAATCTATTTGGGGGGATGCGTTGCTTTATATACTCGGTAGAATGGCAAAAACGGGGTCTTCCTCACATTCACATCTTGCTATGGCTAGAGCAGCGTATCACCCCAGATAAGATCGACAATGTTATTAGTGCAGAAATACCTGACCCTGAGCAAAACCCTCTCCTCTACGATATTGTGAAGGCTAGTATGATACATGGTCCTTGCGGAAGTTTAAATTACAACTCGCCCTGCATGAAAGATGGCAGTTGCAGTAAGAGGTAAACCGACCGTTTCTCAAGGACACCCAGACAGGAGACGATGGATATCCGCGATATAGGAGGAGGTCTCCAGCTGACGGTGGTAACACAATAAAAATTAATGAAATAGAGTTGGACAACCGCTGGGTGGTGCCTTACAATCCTGTCCTGTCACGTACTTTCAATGCTCATATTAATGTGGAGTACTGCAATTCTGTTAAATCTATCAAATATATTTGTAAGTACGTGAACAAGGGCAGTGATCAAGCGGCCTTTACTCTAGAGAATGAGAAAGATGAGTTAAAAATCTACGAAAGCGGCCGGTACATAAGCAGTTCCGAAGCAGTTTGGAGGATCTTAAGCTTCCCCATTCATGAAAGGTTCCCCCCTGTCGTACACCTCGCTGTTCATCTTGAAAACGGTCAGCGAATATACTTCACCTCAAATAATTTGTCAGAAAAGATAAATAATCCACCACAGACAACGCTCCTAGGCTTTTTTGAAATCTGCAAAACAGACAATTTCGCTAAAACTCTGCATTACTCCGAAGTCCCTTCTTACTATGTCTGGAACAGCAAAAAATTTTCAAGGAGGAAAAAAGGGAAAGATGTTGAGGGCTGGCCCGGAGTGAAAAAAGTGCACGCTCTGGGCAGGGTCTATACGATTCATCCAAACAACACCGAGTGCTACCACGTACGCCTTTTGCTCCATGAGGTTAGAGGACCGACATCCTTTGAGGACTTATAGACTGTGAATGGTATCCTCCATCCAACATTTCCATCTGCGTGTAAGGCACTTGGTCTGCTGGAAGACGACAAGCATTGGGACACCACTTTAGAGGAAGCTGCATTATGCGATTCTCCTCTCAAATTGCGAGAGCTATTTACAATAATGTTAGTTTTCTGTCAACTCTCTGATCCTTTAAGCCTTTGGGAGAAATACAAAGAGAGTCTCTCAGAAGACATTAAACGGCAACTGGAAAGAGAGTTGCAAGATTGTGTATCTGTTGTACACCTCACTGACGAGGTGTACAACAGATGCTTGATTTTGATTGAGGATGCAGTATTAGCTCAAGCAGGACAAAACTTGGCACAGTACGGATTACCTCAGCCAAAAAGATCTGCAGCAACTTTGGACAGTAGAGAATATCTGAGGGAGACCAATTATGATCTATGCGCCCTAGGAGAGGTGGTGTCATGCAATGAGGAGTTACTGACGGATGAACAGCTTTACGTTTACCAGAAGATCCTTGGCAATATTGAAAAAGGAATAGGGCAAATTTTTTTCCTGGATGCTCCTGGTGGCACTGGTAAAACATTCCTTATCAATTTGCTATTGGCAAAAGTTAGGAGTAATCGTAGCATTGCCTTAGCTGTCGCATCGTCAGGAATCGCAGCAACACTGTTGGAGGGAGGCAAGACAGCTCACGCTGCTTTCAAGCTGCCACTAAACCTTATCCATGTGGAAACTCCACTGTGCAATATCTCAAAACAGAGTAATGCGGCCCAAGTGCTGCGTGATTGTAAACTCATAGTTTGGGACGAGAGCACAATGGCGCATAAGGGGGGTTTTGAAGCGCTAAACAGAACACTAAAAGATATTAGAGGGAACGATGACATGATGGGTGGAGTCACCGTGTTGTTAGCTGGAGACTTCCGTCAGACTCTGCCGGTAGTGCCGAGGGGAACTCGAGCTGACGAAGTTAAGGCTTGCATTAAGGCATCAAGTCTTTGGCCCCTAATCAAAAAGCTTCACCTTAAAAAAAATATGCGGGTGCACCTGAAGAGTGATGTTTGCGCTGGACAATTCTCCGATCTTCTTCTTAAAATAGGAAATGGAGAATATCCAGAAACTGATGGCAAGATTACAATTCCATCAGATCTTGCCTCACTTGTACCGACCGTTGATGACCTAATAGCCCGAATATATCCAGATGTTCACAACCTACACAACAAATCCATGGAGTGGCTGTGTGAACGTGCGATTTTGACACCTAAAAACGATCAGGCTTCAGTTATTAATGACACTTTGTTAAAGTCATTCGAAGGTGTAGAATACAAGTACAAGTCTGTGGACACTGTAGTGCATACGGATGATGCTATACACTATCCTGTGGAGTTCTTAAATGCACTCAACCCACCTGGTCTACCGGTTCACACACTTATCCTCAAAGTGGGTGCTCCAGTAATGCTACTCCGAAACCTCAATCCGCCTAAGTTGTGCAATGGGACCAGGTTGCGTGTGAAAGCCTTACATAAAAACTTAATAGAGGCCATTGTAATTACTGGCTGTGCTCGAGGTGAATCGGTGTATATACCACGGATACCACTTATACCATCGGAGTACCCATTCGAGTTTAAAAGGCTGCATTTCCCTCTTAAGGTCTGTTTCGCAATGACGATTAATAAGTCTCAGGGTTAGTCACTAAAAACAGCAGGAATTGATCTTAGGGTAGACTGCTTCTCGCACGGTCAGTTTTACGTGGCTTGCTCGAGAGTGAGCTCTCCTAGCAGTCTGGTCATCTTAGCACCTGAGGGCAGAACCGCTAATGTAGTTTATAAAGAGGTACTGTAAGTTTGGTATAAGCTCAAAAAATAGCCTTACCCCTTTACAATGGTTTTAGAATTTTGGTGTCTTTCAATCTGTATGTTATGGCATAACACAAAAACCACTGAATGGATTTCGATACAATTTTCACAATTTTGGTAGTTTGGGGGTCCATCTTAAAATCTAAGCCACGTATCATTTAATTTCGTTAAAAAAACAGAAGATATGGTGCATAGGGTGATTTATTCTGTAGTCTACGCGGACGAAGTCGCGGGCAAAAGCTAGTCTCCTATAAAGTGTGAATTTATTTCTTTCTGCGGCATTTCCTGTTTAAAAAAGAAATCGTTAATCTTGTTTTTCTTCTTTAGAATTAGTGAGTGTTAATATATACTTGAGAGAGGGATAGTATCAGAAAGATAGTACCAAAAAAAAAAATTTATTAGGTAAAACTTAGGAACTCGCAAGCAAAAACGTCAATCTTCTTCACAGGAGAATAAGTTCTACGATGAAAGATTGTTTTTAAAAGCTTGCCTATAATTTCTCTCATGCGTCTATTTGTTTGTAATTGTAATGAAATTTTGGACGTTAAGTGTAAAATATTACTCGACGTCCGATATAGCTGAGGGTTTTGGATATACATATATCTAGTTCTGATGACAACGTAGTTCTCAATGACATAATAATCAATGGATACTATCGATAGTATAGATAGTGAAGCTATCGACAGTTTGACATCACTATTAATGACACTAAATTCAATATGGCCGTCATTTTAAGATCAAATCATCATCTCACAGTTTTTACCAACAAATTCAATGTTTAATCATCATCATCATTGTAGCCCATATACGTTGTTATACACTGTTGGGTTCGGGCCTTCTCCACAATGGGAGGGAAATTGACCTACATATCATGCTGGTCAGACAAGTTGGTTTAGGGTTTTATTTCAAGTTTTCCTTCTCTTGCACAGATTTTATGTGCATATTATGTTCCATAGTCATCTTTTACGATATCCACGGGCAAGATAGGAAGTGGTGAATCGTATTTTTACTTCGTCACCACCCGAAACAAATATTTATATCAATACAATCCCTACAATACTAAAGCTTGTATATAAAAAAGATAAGAAGTTAAATAAATAAACATAAGACGAATGGTATTTAAAAATTAGACTAGTCAAATTATGAGGTTCAATTGATCATAAATTATTTATTTTATATAAATAATTTGTCTCCTCGACTTATTTTTGTAGTAGAAAATAAATAAGAGACTGTGTATTTTATAACTAAATTTCATCAAGTCTACGGAAATTGACAACTATTTTGATACAAAATCTTTCTTTTGTGAAATTAACAACTACACTATAATTATCACAATATTGAACTTGGCTTCCATTATCACTTTCTGATTTTCGAAGTATCCACATACAAAATGCATCAGGTGAAAGAATAGAATATACTATCTATAAATTCAACGTTTTATGATAACTAGTGGTCGCCGCGTGGTCGAAATTCGGCCATAATCAATTTTAATTAATTTTTCTGCTACACAATTTTTTAATATTATTTATGTATAATTGTAAATTGAGCAAGCTGTATTTCACATGTTGTAGTGCGTAATGCATTTTTTAATGAATTTAATATGTTTCTAATCTATTACTATATGAAATTTCAATTTTATGCACTTCTCCTCATTATATACTTCAACTGTGCCAAATTTCATACTTGTCCATCCACGTAATTTTCATAAAAAGGGGTACAAAGTTTTTGCTTCACGTATTTATATAGAGATAAAATTATAAGGTACAAATTTCTTACACAAGTCTACACAACTCAGATTAACAATGCGATTATGTAAATTAATTTGGTTTACAAATGAACTTTATTTATATAACATTTTTACCCTTCTATATTAGAAAGGTCGTTAAAGACTAACTTAAATGAATATAATACAATCAAAATAATTTAAAAGGTTATCTTTTATGAAGTTTGACATTACAATGTCTTCACTTTAGATTAATAAATACATAGATACTATAGGTACATACCGTCCGACCAGTATATATACATATTTTTGTATCTCTTATATCTTTAAACGTGCAATTCTTGTATATTTTATTCTTGTGAAATATTTAAGCTGTATCCTTTAATATGTTATAAGATACTAGCTGACCCAACAGACGTTGTTCTGTTCACATATAAAATATTAATTATTATTAAAAAAAACAAGCTTTTATTTGAATGCTAAATTAAATTATTTAAATAAAGAAAACTTGTCAAGACTATTCAAACTCGACGGTTTTATCTTGTTTAGTTCAGGAATTCCTATGGCCACCTGCACATAATTGTAGTGACAGTGATACAGACATAAATCATCGAATATTATATATCACGAAATAAATTCTATTGGAAATTTTTTATACCACCTTTGCACGTTCGATGAAGTCTGAAAAGAGACTCAATCAATAAGGTGCCAATATTTGTAAAGGACGGTCCGCCCGTTTGTTGAGCGAATTGGACTTATCTATTATAAATCCTATAGTGAATATTTGTACAAAAAACGTTCAATCTCCGATCATTTTTATTATGGAACTGTGTGTAAATATATGCCTATCCATCCATCAGCCTACAGACGTCCACTGCTGGACATAGGACTCCTCACGAGAATGCCACTCGGAACGGTCCTGCGCCACTTGCATTCAACGGTTCCCTGCGACTTTGAGAATGTCGTCAGTCCACTTAGTGGGGGGTCGTCCTACGCTGCGCCGTCCAATTCGTGGTCGCCACATAAGAACCTTTCTTCCCCAACGGTTGTCAGTTCGACGAACGATGTGGCCTGCCCATTGCCACTTCAACGTGCTAATTCTGCGGCCTATGTCGGTTACACCCGTTCTTCTACAGATTTCCGAGAAGATTTAATATATTCCTATTACAATTTAATTATCAGTGATGACTTACGGCACGGATCCGTGGTTCCTAAACGTAGACCTCATAACCAAGCTCAAAGTAGTTCAGCGTGCTATAGAGCTGGCTATGCTCGAGATTTCTTTACAATATAGAATCCGTAATATGGAAATCGGCAGAAGAAAATGTGTAACTGACATAGCAACGAAGAATTAGCATGCTGAAGTGGCACTGGCCAGCCACATCGCTCGACGAACTGAAAACCGCTGGGGAAGGAAGGTTGTCGAGTCGCGACCACGTATTAGATGACGCAGTGTAAGACATTTGCCACTAGGTGACCCGACAACCTGGTGAAAGTTGCTAGGCGTCGGCTGCAAGTGGCACAGGACTGCACTCTGTGTAGGCATGCAAATATCGAAACCAAGAACATCGTTGTTTCAAAACAAACATCGATGTACAAAAATCATCGCCCTAAAACATCGATATATCAAAACATCGATGTTTTTTTAAAGATCTATAAAATATAAGATACTTTCCTTGTAGAATTGCGATGACCTTTTTTAAGTTATTTAAAAACAGAGGTACTAAACTGTCACGCAGCCTCTGCTAAAAGTACCATACATTTTAAATCATGCAGGCAAAACATCGATGTTAAAATGTCAAATCGTATAACATACCATCGATACATCGATATGTTACAATAGTGATGTATCATTTGCATCCCTAACTTTGTGGCGTAACATGAGGGAGGCCTACGTCCATTGGACGGCGATAGGCTGAAATGATGATGATGATTGTATGTCAGTATCGCATTGGTCATACATTTTCAATACCGCCATTATCAGTTTCCGGGTGGTATAATAAATTGGCTTACTTTTCTATTCGAATCAGTTAATTGGCGATATTATATTGAGTATGTTATGTAAGGGAATATGCCGTCCATCAATAAAATCCATAATATTAACAACAGACGTATAAAAGCTTTCACGTTTATTTTTATTATTTCAGAAAGTACAAACTTGTTGAAAAGCCGTACTAAATAATGTCAATAGACATTAAATTTGAGGATAAAAGAAATATTTATTACGTAAACTTTGACATAAAAGAGTGTCTCTTAAATTCTATAGAGATTGTTAACAAAATCCGCTACGAATTTTTTTGACAGTATTCTTTTTTCGTGTTCATTAAATGTAATCTAGGTAATAATATTATGACAGGCTTTGGTGATTATATTTTAAAGATTTAATATTTCAGATGCTTTTCATAAAACTCATTTGTAAACCCAAAAAGAAATGACTACTATCGGAACTTGTACTGAATTCTTGAAAATTCGATCCAATTGGGTTAATATTTAACCATAGTGGTAGTTAGGTGTAATAAACAATTTTCCGTTCATATTTTCGACTCTACGGGAGACTCTTTGCGTTTTCTATCAATAATTTTCATATATGGCTTTATTTTATTACTCATTTTTTAATCCCCGACGGAAAAGGAGGGGTATTATAGGTTTGACGCCGATGTCTGTCTGTCTGTGTAAGTGTGTCTGTCTGTGGCATCGTACGTAGCTCTCAAAAGGATGGACCAATTTTGATGCAGTTTTTTCTTTTTAAAGCCAGTTCTCTTGCGGTGGTTCTAAGCTATGTTTGGTTAATATAGGTGCAACAGTGTAAGCGTATCAGCTCTTTTCCAAAGTGATGTAATGATGTATGATTACTCGATTGGGTGCTTTGCGCGTGTCAGTACAGTTTGTAAATGATAATTAATTGCTATTTCTTGATTAAAACGTGATACTTTTTTGTATTATTTTAGTTTGTATCGGGGTAACTCAAAATTTTCAATTTCACTTAGTTCACCTAAAATTGAATAATAAGATCGAATAAATTATAACTTTCTCTTAATTGAGCATTCGGTATTCTGGGCTTTTCATAAAACTAAAGAGTATCATAAAAACGATGTCTAGATTATTACTTTACAGAAAAAATTAATCTAGCCTCCAAATTCTTAAGCAGCAATTTAAAAAAACGCCAAATCCTCGAAATTTATAGATTACTTTATTTGCAAGCAAAATTTCCTAATACTGCTATTAGAATTTAACAGAGCGTTGGCAATTCAAATCTCATACTGTATAAGACATTTAATCTTCTTATACAGTTCTCAGTTAAAATGTTTGACAGTATTTTGCTTGCAAATCAACTCGCAAGTATAATCCTAATGCTTGTTCGTGTAAATTATTCATGAGAATTTTAATTGAAATTCAAAGAAAGTGACTTTGGATTACATGAATATGTTATTGGTGACAAAGAAAAATAAAAAACAAAGATAATCTAATATATATATTTCTTGTGTTCGTGTATTTATCACTGAACTCCTCCTAAACAGCTGGACCGATGTTGACGAATTTTTTTGTACGTGTTCAAGGGGATTCGAGAATGGTTTAGATTCACAATTGACCCCGGTAGGTGGCGTTGCTGTCGATTTTAAGGAGAATTCCTTTTATTTTATTTGAGATGTGTTGGGTCAGCTATATAGTAAATTATATTTACACCAAATACTTCAGATAGACGAATGATATTGGTTTGTCTATTTTTTGGTTTATTTGTATATTATTATTTGGTGACGTGGTAAGAATACAGTTCACCATCCCCTATCTTACCCGTGGGTGTCGTCTGATCAGCGTGGTATGGTAGATAATTTGCCGTCTTTTTTTTTATTGCAAACGGTGGCAAACGAGCAAACACCCGATGGTAAGTGGTATTGCCGCTCATGGACCTTTGCAATACCAGGGGCACAGCTAGGCCGCTGCCTACCGCGGAAAAAGTGAAGGGTGTATGAATGCGTGTAATGAGGTTCGGAGAAGAAACGTCGAGAAGAAAGGGTAACTCTGCACCGGTGGTCGGCCCAACGACGAAGGCGACGTGCCACGGGTGGGTCATGGGACCGCATGCCACCCCTTCGTCGCTCAACAGGGAGCCGGGCGGCGGGTGCGCCAATCATGGTCCACCCCTAAAAAAAAAGGTAGGAGAATGAAGTAGTGAGAAATGAGTAGTCACGACTCTCTCAAACATTGTACCGTCTCCTGAGATGTAATTCCAGATATTCGTAAATCAATGTGCCACAACTGGTAATAGTCGAATTTGAAAGAAATTTGAGTCAGTTCTTATTTGATTATATAAGTATTTTAAATACAATGCTTAATCCATGACGTGCAAAAGAGTGACAATATTATATAAATAATATATATAAGGTGATATGAAGGTCATCGTGTGATTATTGGATGTAGTGGACTGTGCTCGGGAATTCCCTGTGAGAGAGAATCCGAATTACGGATATCCATAGAGGAACGGGGGTGCACTTGGTGAAAGTTAGGCGTCGCGTTACCTGCAGCGCAAGAACGTACTTTGTGGCGTTTTAGCATGTGGATTTGTTCTGGAATTTTCTTCAAACTTCAACTAATTCTATCCTTTTTCTACTAGCAACCTTTAGGTAACTCTTACTTACGAGAACTTTAAAGGGTATGGATGTATTATATTACAAACTCATCACCACCAAAACTTTCATTAATTCTGTTCTAAAATAGTTTTTATTAATTAAAGAGCTTTCTTCTAAACTCGGAACACCATTTCTTAAGGGTGTAGATTGTTGGCCTGAGTTCTCGATTTCGAGCGACCGCAGCGCCAAAGTTTAATGTAACATCCGACGGGGCGGATGAATGACCTAGAGAGCGCGATTTTCAAAATGTTTTGCAACAAACGTTCCACGTTGAGAAATTGTTATTGAACTTGAATATTTACAGCATAACAATAACGTTGAATTTTTGGAAACTAGCTGTTGATTCTTTTTAATAGATTAATAAGAGTAGTTGAGACACAATTTTTATGTTTTTCTATCATTACATTACATAGTATAAAACAAAGTCGCTATCCGCCGTCTGTCTGTCCCTATGTATGCTTAGATCTTTAAAGCTACGCAACGGATTTTGATGGAGTTTTTTTTAATAAATAGAATGATTCTTAAGGAAGGTTTATATGTATAATACATGCATAATATAGTAGAGAAACGCTGATTAATTTAGAGGTTTCTAATGTGATGTCGTAAATAAGCACGTTTTTGCGCTTATATTGCAAACGTTGGCTGAACCCTACGAGATAGACCAAAATAATGTACTACAGTATTATCCATCTTAAAAAGTTCAACAAAAAAGTCCACGATGGCATATGTCTATCTCTTAGGGATAACCCACCATAACCATTTTTTATCCTCTACTAAAAAATGATTATTTACTAAGTGATTTTATACAATACAGCATTAATCCTTATCCAATTAAGTACCTTAAATAAATTGTGCATTTATTATAGATCAATATGCTTTTTATAGTATGTAATGTGAAGTGAATATTGCCGAAGATAGCGAAGATAGCGAGGGCGGGTTACTAGTTTATAATATAATATACAATCAAGAGTAGGTCCGGACTGACATTTTTGTATTCTACTTACCTAAAATTCCAACTATTTATTTATTTGTAATTTCACTACCAAAATTTATTCTAATTCGTAAAATATTCATTCAATAAAATAATTGCAAATTCAGTAGGAAGTGTGTTTATCTCTACGCAAGGAAATGTGCCTATTGCGTAAACTCAAATACTTACTTTTTGTTTACGATCACCTCGTCGATATCTAAAAAAAAATCCTAGGGTTTTAAAAAAAATGTCAATAAATGAAATACAAGTATAAAAATGATTTATTTACTACACAATAACAAATATGAGTCGCCATTACTCGCTATCCTAAAAGCGTGCTAGGGTTGTACAAAAATTAGTAAATAATTCATTTATTTACTAATTTTAACAGAAGTTTGTAAATTATTAATATACTAATTAAAAGTATGTAATTAAACAATAACGAAATATGAGTTCAAAATTCTAATGGTTTTTCATTCGATTACGGATCAAGTTCTGATTTCTGCTAATTTGATGATAAAATCAATGGCTATCACAAAACCTATCAGAATGAAAACGTTACCAGCTGCCCGATTCACGTAAGTAATAAAAACCGTAGCGCAGTGACGTCACTTCGTTTTGTGCAAATTTAGCCCTTTTAACCGACTTAAAAAAAGGAGAATTCTCAATTCGCTGTATTTTTGAACCAATTTTTATGATTCTTTACACCAGGTAACTCAGAAATTGTATAGTAATTGAGCTATTGGAAGATTTATGACAATCCAAGACTAGATAAGTAAGTGCGTTTAAAACAGAAAACCAAAAGGCGATTTCTAAATTCCTAAGTTAAAACGACTTTTGGACTGGCGTGTTTACGTGAATCGACTGGCTGGGTAGTTAAGTTACCTGTATCTTTCAAAATCATTAGGCGTTCTTCTCTTTCATAACATGTAAAGCTCTTTCTTTCCTCTCTTTCATAGCCTCTATGATACTGGGCGCGTCACGAATGGGCATGCTTCGTGACTGCCGAGGATCAACTAATTCTGGAAGTAGGCAATCGTAATAAAATCTAACTAATTTCATCTCCATTTTCTCCTCCCAAAATATGTCGTCCTTTTCTATAATATAAACTTTCATAGGTACAGTAGCACCAAACCAGATGCCAAGCATGCAAATGTTTCTTTTAGTAATATGTACCTGTCCCTGAATTTGGAAATACCAGTTATGATTTTTATTTATGACATAACCCTTGGAAGCCTTGTCCTTAACCCAAAAGGTATGTTTGGCCATTGCTTCATCAAGAGTCATGCCAGCTAAAGAATGTGGGCACTTAATTTCAATTAAACCGTTTGCATAAATGCCATCTGGTGTAGTACCAAGAAATTCATATTGATCGTCGACGAACAAACCGCAACCTTGTATACTAATATTCTCTTGAATTTCTAACTGTTTAATTGCGGTTTCTTCGTTTTCGATACCGTACCGTACAGCAGGCAAACTGGAGATATTACTACCATAAACGATTTTACGAACAAGAACAGCACAACTTGTGCTCTCTCGTTTTTTACAAACTTCCCCGAACGATGATGAGGTTAGTAATTTTCTCCTTGTACTCATCCACTCAGAACTACTTCTTTGCAAATGGGTCGACCTTTCAAGCTCCTCTCTTTCAGCACAAGACAACTTTAAATCGGCTAAAAAAGATGACTTGGCTTTCTCATATAATTCTGGACTCAGATCAGGTTTTTCGCAGTTTGGTCCATAGTGAGCGTCTTTCGATATAGCGCTGTGGCTCTTTTTCAATCTTAATTTAGGTTTAGCAATTAAACGGATTCTACGATTACAATTTTCCACTTTCGCGATCAAAGGATTAGGACTAGATTTAAATATTACTTCATGAGTTTTACTATGAATCGATCCTGTATTAAAAGACACAACAGCAGCTGCGCATCGGCCCGCATAAGAACCACGGGAAGAATAATTTACACGCTTACCCCCTACTAATTTGGCAATCACTGCGTTAAAACTTTCAACTATATTACTTGTACAATTATGAATTAAACTTCTAGAATGATATGACAGTCTTTTACTTAAAATGTGTACCGCGTCCATTAATCCGCATCCAACAATTGCTGGAAGCAACCCAACAGGTTCTATTCGACGAGTATCAGGTCTACAGAAATACTCTTTGCAATATTGGTGATTACCAAATACGTGTTGTGGACCATTTAGGATATCTTCACTAAGATTTTTTATTTTTTCTTCGAGTGACTGATTTTGATCGCCCCAATATTTAATAGCGCATTTTACACCCGTTCTTAAACGCAAATACCTTTCTTTTAGGAATTTCCGCAATTCGCAAGGATACTTAGTGTCTTTCGACAGTTTCTCCAAGCTATTGCAGTAGTTTCGTAAAAGATGATTTTTGCATTCAATTTTCTCTACTGTTAAATTACCGTACGGTCGCGAATCTAATATTTTTTTATAAGTACTGGAATCGCCGTCTGCTACAAATTTATTATAAATTACACCGTGATCAACAATGGAACGTTTAAACCCCTCAACTATTATGGTCGATTCCATACCGGTAGATGATCCCGAATAATTCTTGAAACAACGGTGTTCCGAGGGCTGACTGTCGTTCTTTGCGGCTCGTGCACAAACTACGCAGTATTTATTTTTAACTCCAAAAAACAATACTTTATTAGTTTTAATGCCAATTATCGCAGCTGCGCCGGACAAGGCGGAAAAATTCTTACCATAAGATCTCTTGCTCCAACAACCGTCAACAGCAACAGATATTAATGGTGTACCATTTTTATCAACACTACCTATAGACACTGCGTACTCCGCTTCTTCCTTGACAGCTTCTGCCATGGAATGTGCTGCTGTCTTTTCCCACCAATCGCATGCTGCTGTCTTTTCCCACCAATCGCAAACCGTATTATTAATTTCATTGTATAATGAAGGTGACATGATTGGTAGGGCTACTGCGGCAGTTAATGTTTTTAACTGATAGTAGCTCCCACCAGATGATATGATACCAGATACAATTTGATGATTCACTTCCATTCTATCTTCTTTCTTTTCAATCAAACACACAGTAAATTTCATACTACACATACTACATTTCATGATGAGTTTTGAGTCCAGACCAACTTTTACTTCACCTATTATACTGAGGTAACTTAACTTACAATCCATTGGACCGTGGTCCCCTATGGCCTGAAGAGCTTTAAAAAAAAAAGAAACGTCTACAACTCTACGCCCAACTTCCATTTCATCCACCTTTCCCTCTTGGTCGTTTTCAATAACTAGTTCCTGTAAAGAAAGATAATGGCTTGATTTTTTTTATAAAAAATAATTAAAAATTTAAAAAAATGCAAAAGAATTTAATACAATATTAGGTTCCTGATGAATAGAAATTATAATTTCTTTACGCATTAGGTATTGTTTTTTTATGACGTCACCTATTTGAACGTAAATTTTCTTTTGAGAAAGTAATTGAGAAGTATTTCGGTACTAAGGTGTTTGTCTCTCGATGAAAATAATAAATATTGCAAGAAAAAATCTATAGGTAGGTATTGAGATTTTGTCTTCGCCCATCACTAACTAAGTAGTTTGTTTATTTATGTAACAAGTCTACAAGAATTACGTATAACAACTTACCTCTATACAGCGCGTAGCATTGTTGCTCAGTCTCGGCCCCAAGGTTTTCTTTATTTTCAATACTGGAAATATTATTCATCAATATTATCCACTTTTTATTTATTTTGTACAACCCTAAGCCAGACGCTAGGCGCCTCGCGTCTGTTTGGCGGTATAGGTATGTCGACCAAGTTGCGCTGTCGCCTACCTACTTTCACATTTTGATATTTAGACAATACTAGCCGACCCGGCGAACTCCGTATCGCCTTTTTTTTTTTTAAAAATCCTATTATTTTGATATTACATACAGATACTTCAATTTTATTTATCAGTATAGATATAGATAATACAAACCAATATTTACATGTTATTGTAGGTATATGTCTGAATCGGGCGATCTAAATCATATGACATATTGTATTAGCTTTGTAATGTACCCTGTTCAAATGCGATAATAAATAAGTAGGGAGGAACTTACATTTTATTCCGAGATCTTTTGGCTTTCATATTTTTATAATGCGTACAAAACTTTCTTTTCCCTGGCATGACACTCAAATTCAATCAGTCCTGCGAAAAAAATAGCCTATGTTACTCAGTGATAATGTAGCTTTCGAATGATAAAAGAATTATTAAAATCGGTCCAGTACTTTTTGAGTTTATTCGTTACATACAAAAATCCAAATCTTTCCTCTTTATAATACCTATTAGTGTAGATATTGTATTTTTTACGATTTATATCTAGTTCCATCATGGTTTTCTTTCAGACATTCATTATATCGATACTTTCTAATAACTGAAAATAAATTAATTATAAAAATGTTATACTTACAATTTTTTACAAAAAACACAAATTCACAATACGTAATTCTGCTGTCTGCAGCCGACAAGCGTGGTGTCGCGTTCACTTACAGAAAGGAACTGCCGCTTTTGACCACCGAGATTGCACGAATGAAACGAACGTTTTACCCATACATTTTTGTATGAAAAATTTACCTTAAAATATATCTAGATTTTAGGGCTTTAAAAGAGGAAGTCTTTGTTTGTAAAGGTATAAAAAGAAGTATACAGCTATACTTATTGGTTTCTTCAGTGTTCAAAAAGTGTTTCTTTTTATCAATTTGTGTTGATTTATGGGGTTAAATCTGAAAAATACGAAGTCATGTTTTTGCATTTTTACTCAATTTTGTGCGTTTGTTGACGTTTATTATATAACAACTATTAGGTTTAAGAGTTTAATATAAGCATGAACATACTTATTGGTCTTTGATTGTAATATATACAAATTATCATTGATATCAATCATATGTAAATAGGTTAAATATGAAAAATCGTAACACTCTTTTCGGTGATTTTCACGATCTACACCCTTAAGAGTTTTATCGTAATGATCCTTTCCAGTTAATTACTGGCATTAGGCCATGGTTTAGTTGCATTTACTTTAATTTTCTTTTCTGAGTTAGGCAAAGATACGTGATTACATTTTTATGCAACGTCCGACTTCGACTTTTACGTTTATCGGGATCCTTGGCGTAAGTTACAAGTAACAGAATACAAAGCACTTTAATTACTTTTAGGCTACTCTCAGGACGGAATGTTTTAATATCATATACTTATTAAATTTCAAATGAGATTTCTTTTATGCTGCCTCGAAGTTAATGAACATTTACGAAAATATATTAGGAAAATACAACACGAATCTTTTTATATTTTTTTAATATAAAAATACTGGTTTCAGGATTAAAGCTAATCTTAAGTCGGTCTTATTTTATTGCACATTAAGATTTTATAGCAGAAATAAAATTAAAAAGCGAATCTCGCCTTATATTTATTATTGAGTTACCTATTATGATGGCAAATGAATAAAATGAGAAGAACATACTTTATTTACAAATTCATCATCATCATTTCAGCTCATATACGTCCTTGTTGGGCTCGAGCCTCCTTCATAATGGGAGGGAATTTGACCTATTACCTCCAAGGGCAAGATATGGTGGTAAATTGTATTCTTACGCTGTCAACACACGGAAAATTTGCAAATTGATGAACAGAAATTATAGTAGATCAATAGTATGCATTATCTCTATGTGAAAACAGTGTGTGATCACCATTTTGGTGTGGTGTCGTAGAAATCAGCTAATGAGTAGGTGCTTATAGAACAACAGCACTTACAATAAGTCGGGAACCTTATAACTTTGAAATCACAAAAGCATTTACCAATTGTGGTGACCGCTCTACCTATTTGTGGACCTACGTCTAAGAGAAGATATTAATAGTTTGATGAATGAACAAAAGCGTTGCAGCTATGGTGACAACTGGTGTTTTAAGTTTTCTAGGAGAAACCTACAGTTTAGTTATTTAAACGAACTAGAAAATTAGAGGCCAGTAACAAATTTTCTATGCTCTAGGATGTATAATAATTATTATCTATCGCATAAGTCACATAGAATCACATTATCGTGACAATATATTCTAGTTACGTATGAGGCTTAGAAGGCTCGGAAACAGGCCTTGTTTCTTTATTAAGAAACAGTATTCTGCAAAATATCTATACCAATAAATAAAATTGGAGTGTCTGTTTGTAATGTCAAAATAATAGGCTTCTTTCATGCTCACACGGTTATTTGCACGACACCTATGCCTAAAATAGCAATTAAAAAATTTTTGTCTGTCTGTCTGTTTGTTCTGGGTAATCTTCGAAACGGCTGGACCGATTTCAAAAATTCTTTCACCAATGGAAAGCTATAATATCAGGGCGTAAACTAGGCTATATTTTATCCCGGTATTCCCACGGGAACGGAAACTACGCGGGTAAAACGACTATAACCTATAACCGAAGCGAAGCGAGGGCGGATTGCTAGTTTGAAACTAAATTTAATTAGAGATTGATATTACAATATTACTAAAGCAAACAAATGGTATAAAAATACTCAAAGTTTAAGTATGTACGAATTATGGTTTGATTGCTGAATCCAAGACGCTTAAACACTCTTACTTAAACCATCCAAACGAGATAAGTGTGCTCTAGTTTGTGATAATCTATACGCGCGCGAAGTTCACGAAACTTCAATAAGAACGTACAGTAAGACAGTAAGAGATACGTGAAGCTTCGAACAATAATCAAACTTCACCACCTTTTCTATATTGATATACTTGATTTACGTAATATAAATTAAGATTTATCCATTATATTCTTTGAGGCAATCCACCGCCGGCGATTGAGGCGGCGTAGGTGCGAATACTTGCGCCTCGTACGGGACGTGACCGGGGAATTAGTCCGTCATCCGCTGAGAGGCCAACCGCATGAGGAAAGACCGACGTCCTCCCCGAGGGGGGGGACGTTGGTCGATGGGAAGATACCCCAAATAGGGGGTATTCCGTCGGGCCGACCACTGATGTCAAGTCACCCTGCTCCGTTGGTCGGCCCAACGACGAAGGCGACGAGCATCGCGGGTGGGTTGCGGGAGTGCGTGCTTACGCCCCTCTGTCGCCCCGGACGGAGTGGTGCGAGGAGCGCGCCGACCGCAACCCACCCCCCAAAAAAAAATTATATTATTTCTTAGTCCAGTGTGGTAACGGAGTACAAATACAATTGACCATATCCTATCTTTTCCGTGGATGTAGATTTATCATCAATAATCCATACTAATATTATAAACTAGCAATCCGCCCTCGCTTCGCTTCGGTTATAGGTTATAGTCGTTTTACCCGCGTAGTTCCCGTTCCCGTGGGAATACCGGGATAAAATATAGCCTAGTTTACGCCCTGATATTATAGCTTTCCATTGGTGAAAGAATTTTTGAAATCGGTCCAGTCGTTTTGTAGATTACCCGGAACAAACAGACAGACAGACAGACAAAAATTTTTTAATTACTATTTTAGGCATAGGTGTCGTGTAAATAACCGTGTGAGCATGAAAAAGCCTATTATTTTGACATTACAAAGAAACACTCCTATTTTATTTATTGGTATAGATGCGAAAGTAAGGATGTTTGTTTGTTTGTTACGCGTTCACGCTTAAACCACTGAACCGATTTCAAAAATTCTTTCACCAATGGAAAGCTAAAATATCAGGGAGTAACATAGGCTATATTTTATCCCGATATTCTTACGGGAACGGGAACTACGCGAGTAAGACTGAAACCGAAGCGAAGCGAGGGCGGGTTGCTAGTAACTTATAATAATAACTATTTTATTTCTTTTCACATAGGTTCACTATTAAAGCATTAGGTAAGCTACATAGTATACAGTACGTAAACCCTATGCGAACCCAAATTATCAACGTGATGTAGTAGGGTAATTGATTTCCTTTTTTAACTTATCCTATGTTTATATATATAAGGGATATTCTTTGGCCTCCTATTAGATTTAGGCGCTGGTCATGTGTTTGTGCGTGTGAGTATGTGTGTGTGCGTGTGAGTATTTCTGCGTGCGTGTGCATGCATACGTGGGTGTGTTTGTGCGTGCATGTATGTGTGTGTGCGTGTGTGTGTGTGTGCGAGCGTGCGGGCACGCGTGGGCGCGTATGCGGGTGCGTGCGCGTTTATACGCGTATATATATATATATATATATATATATACACACATATACACGTATAAACACATATACACACACGCCCATACACATGCATGGGCGTGTGTGTATATGTGTGTGTGTGTATAGTAGCAATACAGTTTATCCATGTAGAGAGACGACGTAAGCCAATAATGCATGAAATCGAAGCTAATACAGTAAATCATTTAATAGCAAGATTCATTAACTAATAATTAATTTAATAATTAGCAACCCGGCCTCGCTTCGCTTCGGTTATAGGTTATAGTCGTTTTACCCGCGTAGTTCCCGTTCCCGTGGGAATACCGGAATAAAACATAGCCTAGTTTATGCCATGATATTATAGCTTTCCATTGGTGAAAGAATTTTTGAAATCGGTCCAGCGGTTTTGAAGATTACCCGGAACAAACAGACATACAGACAGACAGACAAAAATTTTCTAATTGCTATTTTAGGCATAGGTGTCGTGCAAATAACTGTGTGAGCATGAAAGAAGCCTATTATTTTGACATTACAAACAGACACTCCAATTTTATTTATTGGTATAGAAAAACAAATATCAATAGTGTTATAGAAGCAAATTTGCCATTTAACGACGAATGGTCACTTAGCTAAATAGGCTCTCAAATTCACTGCTCTTGATACAGAAACTACATTAGCAAATTGCTACTCTATTATTCGATGTAAGTGGTTATCGATTTCACATAATGTGTATCTTATATAATATATGTAGATTAGTAAAGAGTATGGGTACTAATAGGCAAGTGGAAAAATGTGATAGAATCACATTGTTTTTAGTCGTCTGTCTACAGCCGCGGGCCGGTCCGTCCGAGGTAGGACCACAATCTCGTAGAAAATCGGCGTCTGTGTGGTACCAATTTGTTACTGCATTTCGTTCGGTAGAGCGATAGAGGCGGCAGCTTGACTTTTTTAGTGTTTACATGTGATGAGTTTTAATGCCTTTAGTATCACCGAACCCCTATGGAACCGAATGCGCGAATACTCTCCCTTCACTTTCTTCACAATAGATGGCAACCTAGCAAAGATCCAAAAGCGGCAGTTTCACTTTGCCACCAATAGCAATCAAATACTCATTGATAATGTAGCTATCCATAGGTAAAACAATTTTTAAAATCGATCAAATCGCCCGTAGGTTTACTGTCGTAGCTCCCGTTCCCGTGGGAATACTGGGATAAAAAGTAGTGTACATATGTTATTCGACGATAATGTAGCTTTATAATAATAATGATAATGTTTTCAGAATTTTTTATTTGGTCAACATCCAGCGGTTTTATTTGCGTAGACTGTAAAAAATTCTAAAAATAATCCTTAAAATTATTACCATCGGGTGCGCAATAAAAAAAGTTCTCCACTGAAATGATTTAGAGTTGGAATATATATTTGACCTTTCGAATGTGTATTAAAATAATTATTATTACTCGCTTAAAGGAAGAAGGAATACATCTTAAGAAAACTCACTTGGATGTCTAAAATCAAAACATATGAAGATGTGTGAAAAAATAATTTCACGTTAAATATAATCATCTTGTAAATAACTACATCCGTGTGGTGACACAGTAAGAATACAATTTACCACTCCCTATCTTACCCGTGGATGTCGTAAAAGACGACTAAGAGATATTATACGGATATAACACCTGTAGACGACTTCCGTTCCTGGCGGGGTGTTGTGCTCGGTAGAGCAGCGTCGTGCTGCGATCTGTTGAGACTTGGCCCTACGCCAGGTGATTCGGTAAGAGAAGGAAAACTCGAAATGAAACTCTATATCAACCTATCTGACCAGCATGATATAGTAAGGTCAAATTCCCTCCTATTGTGGAGGAGGCTCGAGCCCACCAGTGTATGGGCTGAAATGAAACAACTACAATTATTTTAGTTGATTTGGATACTTCGTCATCATCATCACTCATATACGTCCCACTGCTGGGCTCGAGCTTCCTCCACAAGGAGAGGGAAACTGACCCACTATATCATGCTGGCCAAACAGGTTGGTATAGGCTTTATTTCAAGTTGCCCTTCTCTTGCATAGATATTATATGCGTATTATATCCCTTAGTCGTCTTGTATGACATCCACGGGTGAAATAGGGAGTGATGAATTGTATTTTTACTCTGTCACCATACGGAAATTTTTACTACTTAATACCTTCATATACCGTTAAATTTTAGAGCGGATCTGCTTTTAACTGATACAATCATTAAAGCTTTGAGTGCAGGTAAAATAGCAATCAGTTTTCGTAGCAAATTAATATTTTAGCGCTGCGTAGACTATAAAAGCAGTTTAGTACAGCTCCAGTATATTCCGGGTTGGGAAAAAATATCATACTCATAAAAGTATCGAAACGAAAGTATCAATATTTCAAAGTATCGAGTACTTTTCACCATTGCGGGATTGTGATGAGTTTTTTTTAGGTTAATTCTAGGAGAAAGTGATAATTTATAATCAATTTTCTGTCTTCATATTTGTTTTTACATAAAGCACCATCATTTGCGGAATACCCATGATTTTTTTTTTACGAATTAAACATCTGTGAACGGATAAAATTCAAATTTAAAATAAAAGTATAGGATCCCGTTATAAAACGACCTTCACCGAGATGTTTAATGAAACTGTTTGATGAAAGATGTTTGATGAAACTTATTTTTTATTTAATTTAATATGTCAATAAATATATTGCATATGGGTTGCCTAACAAATTTTAGTCCAGAGTATGATTAATTAATAATTAAAAAAAAATATATTTTTTGAACATTGCACCGGTTTGATTATTAGACAAATTCTATACCAATCGAAAGTATGAAGCCAATAGAATATGCAAACGTTAGATTGCCTATTCTTTTCCGGTCACAACTCTCCGGTAGCCAGGTATAAACAGATAAATCGATACTAGCATTTTGCACTGGTCTGATCGACGTTTGCATATTCTATGGGCTTCGTCGTTCGGGTCGTTGTATAGCGGGTTCTTAGACCATAAGTTATTTCTACAATTTATTCGATACTAGCAACCCGCCCTCACTTCGCTTCGGTTTCAGTCGCTTTACCCGCAGTGTAGTTCCCGTTCCTGTGGGAATACCGGGATAAAATATAGCCTATGTTACTCCCTGATATTATAGCTTTCCATTGGTGAAAGAATTTTTGAAATCGGTTCGGTGGTTTAAGCGTGAAAGCGTTACAAACAAACAAACAAACAAACATCCTTACTTTCACATTTATAATATTAGTATGGATGATACCTACCAAAAAGGACTCAATAAGTGAAAGTTGAATACTAAGTATCGAGTACAAAAGTATCTGCATCGAAAGAAAAGTACTCGATACCAAAAAGTATCGATTCTTTTTTCGTGTCCCTACCTGCTATCCCTTGCTGGTCTGGCGGGTTACTTTAGGGTTTTATTTTGACATTTTCTTCTTTTGTACAGTTATTATATATGCATAATATATGCCTTAGTTAACTTTTACGACGCCGACAAGCATGAAATGGTATGGCGAATTGTATTCTAACTCCATCACCATAAGGAAAACATTTAAGATTGTAATAGATGGAAAATAATAAAATTACAGTTGAGAAAGAAAGGTTCTCGAGTGGCGACTACTTATCGGACGACGCAGTGTAAGACGAACACACTAGGTGGACCAACGACCTGGTGAAAGTTGCTGGGCGTCGTTGGATGCAGGCGGCATAGAACCGCAATTTGTGCTGTAACATGATAGAGGCCCACGTCCAGCAGTGGACGGCGATAAGCTGAAATAATGATGATGTTGATTTTAAAAATTATCTTATATTGTGCGTTGTAATACAATTTGAATGGCTAAATCAAATATTGTATCAACCATAGAACCCAAAGGCCAACACGTTTATTTAAATAAAATGAAAGTTGTTTACTTTTCTTACTACTAAAGATTTCCACATAAATAAAAATACAAAATATCAAGTTAAGTCACCATGCTTCAATAATTCACATTGAAGGCTATGCCGGTATGACGAGGGCTCTCGACCTTTCTCATTATTACTGAACTGAATTGAAGTCAAGTAGAAGGGCGGATAAAAAGCCACGACTTTTGTTATTTAAAGTCAATTTTTTTTTTACGTAGAATCTTCAAAAATAATATTTATAACTTCAAATACTTTTTATTTTTCAACCATATGACACCTCTCTATAGTATATGGGAGGGTACCCCACGTAGGGGGTATTCCGTCGGGCCGACCACTGATGTCAAGTAACCCTGCTCCGGTGGTCGGCCCAACGACGAAGGCGACGTGGTTTTCGGGTGGGTTGCGGGAGTTGCGTGCTTGAGCCCCTCTGTCGCCCCGGACGGAGTGGTGCGGCAGTGCGCCGACCGCAGCCCACCCCAAAAAGAAAAAAAAAATGAAAAACCATAGAAAGCTCATTATAACTTTACGAAGTTTGCTTTTCTTGCAACGGTATTTAGGTAAATGTTTACGTTCCTATTGCGATATCGCAGATAAGAGAAAAATGGTAGAAGTACCTTCATAGGCTGTTGCTTTGCTGAAACTTTTATTTGGGTATATCTTTAGATTATCCCATTTAATTTATTAGTCATTATTATAGTCTAAAATAAGTAAGATCTCATAAATTAAAATTTACTATTTTAGTTTGATTGTTGAGCAAGCAGTACAGGCTTGCCTTAAGGGGTCACTGTCTAGTATTAGGTTTGGAGGTGACGGAATGAGTACACAGATAGGGTTAGGAGAGGCGTACCCTGCTAAGGTCTTGAGGGATATAGACATCAAACACAAAATATTTCAAACTGTTCCTAAGATCAACATTACGTAGTGTATGCTGAAACTTTTACATTTTATTTTTTAATTAAATTGAGTTGTTTCTAAAATATTATTTTTCAATTAATTTCCTTTGCATTTTAACAATTTTATTCGGTACAACCGTTCTAGAAAATGCTCATCACCATGTTCTTAACGTGGTGGCTGAAAGCCATCATAGTCTCCTCTGTATTCGTAAGAACGATAGCTCTCAATAGATGTCTTATTTGGTTTAATAAAGAAAAAAAAACACGCTTACAAACATGCATATGTACACTACACGTGGTACAGCTACAAAATAGCCAAGGTTTCACCATTATGGAACCATAATTAGAGCTAGGTAACAGTTAAAACATGCTACGTAGGTATATAATAATAATAATAATAAATTAACCGACCGATTAAATTATCTCAGTGTCACGGGTATCTTACAAAGGAAGATACCCGTGACACTGAGATACATGATAATAATAATAAAGACGACAAAGGTATTGAAGGCAGACGACAGTTTTAAATCCATAATATTCAGTTAATCTAGTCCATCGAACCTTACGACCCCATAATCAGGTTATAGATGTCATAATTGCACAATAGTTTTACATCTACCGTTGGCAATCCACGAGTGTTATGTGCAAACGTGGAGTGTCATCAGTAGATGACCCATCCCATTTTAACATTAAATTTCTCCAAAGGCCTCTGCGTGTTGAATCCATATCCCCATGTACGCCTTTCAAAGTACCGGGTATCTTACCTAGGAAGATCCCGTCTAAAAGGACAGACATTAAAATAATAATAATAATCGTTTATTTCAGGTATAATAACCCATATACAATAGTCAATACAATACAATAAGCACTTAAAAGGTACCTTATAAAATTAATTAAAACTAGTGGTCGGCGTGTGGTCGAAATTCGGCCATAATTCATTTTAATTAATTTTACTGCTACACAATTTTCTTTAATTTTATTTATGTATAATTGTAAACAAGCTAGCTACTTACTAGCTACTTACTACAACTAGCAACCCGCCCTCGCTTCGCTTCGGTTTCAGTCGCTTAAATCCGTGTAGTTCCCGTTCCTGTGGGAATACCGGGATAAAATATAGCCTATGTTACTCCCTGATATTATACTTTCCATTAATGAAAGAATTTTTGAAATCGTTACAAACAAACAAACAAACAACCTTACTTTCGCATTTATAATATTAGTATGGATAATTGTAAATTGAGCATGCTGTATTTCACTAATAACTACTTCTTCTTCTTCTTATTTAATGGCAATGAGCTACAATAATATGAGCTATTAGTGCCAGTGTCGAGTATATTGATTATTATTCACGTCTTTAGTCTTTCGACAGTCTTTCAGTCAGTCGTTAGCATGACATGGTGCTGATATCCAAGTCATGCGTCTCTGGAAATTTGGCCAGAATGTCAAAATGCACGCAATTCACTATTATATCATTTTCACTACATTTCAGAATTTTATCTGCATTATATTACATAAAATATCAGCAAAATTATTCAATATAACACTTTAAAACACTAAAATAATGAAAAGAATATAAAAGCGCTACATGACATTTTGACATTCGCGTCAAAAGTCACACTAATAACTAACCTGTCAACTTCCCATCTGAGCTATCGTAACTCACTAATAACTAATATATAAGCACAAATTTTTAGTAGACATTGTCATCATAATTATGATTGGTTGACATTCAGTTCGACCAGGGATTTTAACCGTAAACAAAAGTCTATAAACGTTGCTACGCAACACACACAGACGTGTGATTTTGTGTGTAGCGATTGCGTTGTAGTGTGCGTAATGCCTTTTTTAATGAATTTAATGAATTTCTAATCGATTATTATATAAAATTTCAGTTTTATGCACTTCTCCTCATTATATACTTCAACTGTGCCAACTTTCATACTTATCCATCCACGTAATTTTCGTAAAAAGGGGTACAAAGTTTTTGCTTCACGTATTTATATATAGATTACACTACAAATACACCGTAAAGGGGTGTCAAAAGCTAGATGTAGGTGTATATATAAATATATATATATATATATATATATATATATATATCCATCGTGCGATGGATATATAATATATGATTTTGTAAATAGTAGCTTATCTTCAAGGTTACAAGATTTCCTTATACCCATTCTGATCTTACAGTTAACTAGACTGTAACACTTGCCCGTTATTCCAATCACATTAGATTTCTTTAGGGAAAAGGGATCCACCAAATTGATCTAGTATAATGTGAGTCACGTATTCGATCCTCGAACGTAATACACCTCGGGGGAAAAGACTGGTTTCAATTTTTTGTAAGCATTTTTTGATTGCTTAGATATCTACAAGTTTTTATTCTATATTATATAAAGCAGTTTACTTTTTAATCTTCTATCTTTACACTATATGGAAGAAGAATATAACTTACGTGGTCCTGATTCATTGAATTCAAGGAATCGGTAGCCTGTATCAGTATATAACTAGATATAATACTAAGTACTATGCACCTCTACACAGCGTTTCCACAACCCTGGATAGTTTGAGTGAATTAAACTCAAACGTGGCTTGTAAAAAAAATATTAGTTAATTTAAAAAAAAAAAAACAAGCTTTTATTTAAATGCTCTAAAACGAAGAAAATAAGTTTTGAATGTAATCAAACCCACCATTTTATTAAATTATAAAATTTATATTACATTTATATAAATAAAAGCTTGTCGCGAGATTTCAAGCAACATCGTACCTATTTATTATCAGTTGTATCACAGATAACAACTATTATCAGTTGTATCACTGATAACAGTTATCAGTTGTATCACTGATAACAGTTATCATTTGAATCACTGATAACAGTTGTTATAACGACTGTTATTTTTTTTATTGCCAACGGTGGCAAACGAGCAAGCAGCACACCTGATGGTAAGTGTTGATGCCGCACATGGACCTTTGCAATACCAGGGACACAGCCAGCCCGTTACCTACCGTGAAGAAAGTACTCTTCTTAAACCTCGCTTAAAGAAGGACATGTCATAGCGCAGCCACGCAGTTGTTGTTGGCACTTTCTACTAATGTACTTTTGATATTAATTGATACTAATAAAAAATTAGTATAAACCATTTAAAGAGTTAAATGGTTTATACAAATTTCATTGAAAATAGGTGGTAACAGCACACTAGAGTTAATAAGTTAAATTGAAAATTTTGAATAACCCTCGACACAAACTAAAATAATAAAAAACCACTACTTTCTCTTGAACAGGAATTATCCATTAATTGTCATTTAATCATTATACTAGCACGCGTGGAGTGCTTAATCGAGTAATCAAATGCCATTAGATAATTTTGGAAAAGTGCTGATACACTTATAGTTCTGGACCGACATTAACCAAACATAGTTAAGAACCACTCAACAAACAACAACAAATTGGCTTTGAAATAAAAAAGATCATAACGAAATTGATCAACCTGTTTGAGAACTACGATGCCATAGCAGATACACACACACGCACGCACGCATGCACGCACGCACGCACGCACACACGCACGCTCGCGCACACACACACGTAGAGATCGACATCAAATTTATAACACCCCTCTTTTGGTGTCGGGGATTAAAAAGATCATTTAAAATATGCAATTATAACATTTCTCTAGCGAACATTACATTTATTAAAAAAACCGTTCGAAATTTGTACTTTGCTGCTGACAGTTGACGACTAAACGACGAAGGAAATATAGAAGGGGAGATATATTAAATTGGATTCGTGGAGCTTTACTTGACATTATAAATAGCTACTGAATTAAACATTTTATTTTATAATCTTATAAAATCGGATATATTGTGGTGACGAGTTAAGTACGTCTTCACCTCTTATTCTCCTATGAAAATTGTAAAAACTAACTGGACACCGGGGAAATGGTCGGATTTTTTTTTATTTAGAAAAAATAAAGATTTTTTTTCTATTATTTATTTAATTTATATACATATAATAAAACTGTAGAGGTCGAAATTCTGTACATTAAAAAAAACGCTAAATACCGAATCAGGGCGATGTTAGAAGTGAAACAGAACACATCTAGTTTGTTTTAAAATTTTTTGTTTCCGTGTCTGTTTTTCTGTTTATCTGTTTGTACGGGCTGATCTTCGAAATTGTTCGACTGATTTAAGTTTAAATTAAATTAAATTTTGCATGGTGGTACCTTACATCCCCGGTCAACATTCAGGATACTTTTAATAACAAAAAATTAAAGAGTTTCCGTGAGATAGTTAAAAACTATACTAATTTATACAGCTTACGTAACCTATTTCATTGAAAATCGATATAATAATAATAATAGTTTAATTCAGACATAAAAACATCCATAATTCACATAATAAATTTGATACATTCATTTGTTAGTTTGTTAGTACATTTATGAAATAATAACCATTTAAATTGTTAGTATTGTTAGTAATTTACTCTAGCTGAAACTATACATATTGGTGGGTGAGGACAGCCACAGGCTCAGCTTAAGCTAAATCTCATCCACCAATTTTGAAATGGGTAGTCAAAGCGTGCTGCAATTGCACTCAGAATGCTGCTGTCGCTACTCCGTAGACGATGTAGCAGTGAGGATGCTTTTTTGCGCATGATTGCCTGAATGAAAGCCATCTGTACGCGCTTTTACAAACATCCCCGACGCAAAATATAAAAAGACTCATTATTAAAAAAAAATATTTTGGAAATCAACCCCTCAGAGCATATATTCTTTTCTAAGGGTGTAAAATAGGAATGAATTATGCTTTGATATTTTTCACTCTAATACACAAGTAATAGATTCAACGTCAATGATTAATTAACTGCACTGATAGTATCTTATATCTTTTTTATATCGCAATTGTTGTATATATATATGTATATTCAGGATCTTGGAAACGGCTCCAACGATTTTCATGAAATTTACCATACTAGAGGTTTCGGTGCCAAAAAATCGATCTGCTTAGGTTTTATTTATAGAAAATGTTGTTTTGTCGGTGTTTTTAGCAAAACAATACATTGTATTGTTTTGCTAAAAACATTAAATTTTAAAAGAATAGGAATTCAAATTTCGCCGTCGACGTCAAGAGTGACAATAGCTCAGTTGGGAAGTTGTCCAGTTTTTATTTTGTTTTGGCATTCAAACATCGTGGGATCGAATCTCGGTGTTATCATTATTCTGTTTTTGTAATTTTTGATGTTTTTTCATTATTTAATTTTTATTTTTTAATAATATATATCTAATTAAATTATCTAATAATATATATCTAACGAGTATGAACAATCAGCACATCACATTCTCTGGGAGTGCGATCTCTGGCGAAACGAGCGTAACCTTATGTTAAACAGTTTGCAAGTCACCTGTAGTATACTATACGGACCTTGTAGCAACTCGAGAAAATTTCCGTGCGTTCATGCGTTTCTGCCATACCTACTGTAGCAATCAATCTTAACGCTCACATATAGGCCCCGTTAAGCTCTTCCGTATCCGTGGTGCCGTACTGCTGCGCTATCGTAGCTGTACTCCTGTTTACTTATTGGCTGACTAGTCATTTTGTTTTCCTGTCTCCCGCTTTGCCTAGGAGGGAAGTGGAATCTCTCTTTCCAACTCCTCCTCTTTAATCTTTTCTAATTAAATTTGTTGCGGGTCCCAAGACAATTAAAATCATATCCCGGGACTGCCTGAGGGTCAAACCTCGGTGTCATTTATGGAGACCATTGTGGATCCTGGCTTACAGGAGTTACAATGGTGGGAATGTGTGGCGGGATTAGTCCCAAAAAAAAAAATCTAATTAAGTTCGGCAAAAATACAACAAAAATATACCGAGCAAAGCTCGATCAACCAGATATTAGTGGTTAACATACCAACCTACCATGCCAGTGTTACGGGTTCAATTCTAACGCAGGACATTTTTTTGTGTGATCGACAAATTGTTTCTCTGGGACTGGGTGTAATTCGTGTCCGTCACTCATATGTTTGTGAAGTTCCTTAGTGAAGAATGTAGCGCAAAATTCATAGTTTGTAAGGCTATGCAGGGTCACTCGAACACCATTTTTTTGACCCCAGATAACAAACTATGTTGTCGTGGTATCGTCCGCGAGCGTTCAGTCACTCTACGGGTGGCGGACTAATCTTCAATTTTGAGTAGATGTGTGTATTTTCGTCATCCTAGACGAATTGGACGGCGTGTAAGCGGACCATAGCCCAAATAAAAAAAAAAGCACATGTAACTGCCACAACAAAGCATTTTTAAGTTTCCAAGACGAGTGCTACTACCAATTCTCGTGGTGATCGCTCAACTGGTTCGGTACACATAACACTCAACTGGTTTTTACTTGTGGGCAACACATAATATATCACGACCTTTAATCTATCAGAACGCAAGAAAAAAAATATGATTAAATATTCTAAATTGAAATATTAAAACAATTCTCTCGGAGCTTAATTAGCTTTTCATTTAAATATCTTACCATAATCTATCCTTAAAATGAACTGTAATATTATGTTAATTTTATTAAGAATAACAATTAATTTGTATTTATAACCAATTTAGTAGAACTTTCCTTTAAAAAGCTTGATATTGACGCCTGATTGTACACAAGAGGTCAAGGTTTGCTGGTCATATGTTACGAATATATATATAATTATATAGTATGTAGAATGAAGCTTCTAAGAGGGCTAGAAGAAGGGTTCAGAGGCTGTTATATGAAATTATTAAAAGTGGTCCAAAGAAAAAGCGATATGATTATACTGTTTATAAAAATTTTAAACTATTTTTAATTTACAATACTTTTTTAGTTCCTAGTGCTTATTTTCTCGTTATTAAAAACGGGCTTCAGCCAAAATGGTAGAGAAGAAAGTTAAAGAACACTATTAAAAAGTATGAGAGAGAGAGCCCACCTTTCTAATGATTAAAAGGTAGATTTTGTGATACCTTTAGTATCAACGAAACTCATTGCGTGCATTCACACTCCCTTCACTTTTTTCGCGGTAGGCAGTGGCCTTGCAAAGATCCATGAGCGGTAGCAACACTTACCATCAGGTCTACTGTTTGTTTGTTTGTCACCGTCTGCAATAAAAAAAGTCCTATATCACTATCATCACAATATCTGCTCATATACGTCCAATTACTGGGCTTGAACCGCACCCACAGTAGGAGGGCAATTGGCTTACAATACCATACTGATCAGGCCGTATTTGTATATAGGTAAGCTTTTACTTCACAGTTTCCTTCTCTTGTAGTAATGTTATCTGTTATATGGGATGTATCACACAGTCGTGTTTATAGATCTTTTTTTTTTTTGATTAGGTTATTGTCAGCGCATCCGCCGTCCGGCTCCGTCCTGGATGACAGAGGGGCGGCGCGAGGCCCCGTAACCCGCCCTATAGAACGTCGTCTTCGTCGCTGGGCCGACTACTGGTTCAGAATTCCTTAACTTCAGTGGTCGGCCCGACACAATACCCCGAGGGAGTACCCTCTCCCATCGACGTCCCCTTCCTGAGACACTGATCGCCGTCGCGAGGCTAGCCTCTCCGCGGGTGCCGGACTAAGTCCACGGTCCGGTCACCCGCAGGTGTTTGTTGATCATACGAGATGGTGAATTGTTCATTACTGTATCTCTACAATCTATATAGCATTATTTTTTCTTGAGTGCTTTATTTTTGAAAATATTCGTAAGGTTTAAAACTTTTTTTGATATAATATGCATATGACATCTATGCAAGACAAGAAAAACTCAAAATAAAACCCTATACCAACCTGTCTCACCAATATGGTATAGTAAGATCAATTTCCCTTCTATAACGATGATGATGATTATAAAATTGTATATCTACACTAATATTATAAAGAGGAAAGATTTGCTTGTTTGTTTGTATTGAATAGGCTCCGGAAATACTGGAACGATTTCAAAAAACTCTTTCAGCAATGGAAAGCTATAATATCAGGGAGTAACATAAGCTATATTTTATCTCGGTGTTCCCATGGGATTGGGAACTACGCGGGCAAGGCGACTGAAATCGAAGCGAAGCGAGGGCGGGTTGCTAGTGGTTCATATTTTATTTTCTTACAATATGATCCACCTGTATCTATGTTATAAATATTAAACCATAAAAAAATCAAACTTCAAAATTCTACTTATACTGATAAAAAAGCTAAAAGTTTTAAAATAGTGTATTTTAAACCCATTTATATTTTAGTTTTAGCATGTAGAAAAGTTTTCACAACTAAAACTAACAGTTATATCGCGAAGCCGTTTTTATGTTCGATTGTGATAACAGCAAACTACCTGAACTTTTAAGATACCAATACATTTGAATGCTATCCACCATCTGAATGGATTACTAGTACTGCCTGTTCTAGAATATTTTTAGGACTCAGCTTTGAAACGATTCGCATTTGCACGCTTCCGTGTGGTGACGGACTAAGAATGCAATTCACCACCCCCTATCTTGCCCGTGGATGTCGTAAAGCACGACTATGGGATATAATATGCACATAACATCTGTGCAAGAGAAGGAAAACTCGAAATAAAACCCTACACCAACAGGTCTGACCAGCATTGCATAGTAAAGTCAATTTTCCTCCTATTGTGGACGAGGTTTGAGCCCAACAGTGGGACGTTTCTGAGCTGAAATTATAAAAATAATATTAATACACGAACATTTCACATACAACCTTTCTATCTTATTTTTAACTAGCAACCTGCCCTCGCTTCGCTTCGGTTTTAGTCGTTTTACCCGCGTAGTTCCTGTTTCCGTGGGAATACGAGGATAAAATATAGCCTAGTTTACGCGCTGATATTATAGCTTTCCATTGGTGAAAGAATTTTTAAAATCGGTCCAGCCGTTTTGAAGATTACCCGGCACAAACAGACAGACAGACAGACAAAAATTTTTAAATCTGTATTTTAGGCATAGGTGTCGTGCAAATAACCGTGTTAACATGAAAAAAAGCCTATTATTTTGACATTACAAACAGACACTCCAATTTTATTTATTGGTATAGATTATGGTATAATCTAATCTAATAAATATAGATTATGGTTTAATCCACACGGTCCGGGCTTAGAATTGAGAGCACTGTTCTATTCATAATGTTTGCCCATTGTAACTGCCATAACAAAGTTTACCTGTTTCAAACACAATTTTGTGTATTATTCTTTGAATTTCAATGTTTCTGTATATAACTTGTGCCCTTTGTTTGTCTATGTGAGTATATAAGAATACTATTTACTACTCCCTATTTTACACGTGGATGTCTTAAAAGATAACTAAAGGATATAATAAGCAAATAAGATCTATACAAGAGAAGGAAAACTCGAAACGAAACCCTGCACCAACCTGTCTGACCAACATAGTATAAGTAAGGTCAATTCATCAAGGGAATTTGACCTACTATACCATATAGTAGGTAGAATTCCCTCCCATTGTGGAGAAAGCCCAAGCCCAATAGTGGGCCTTACGTGGGCTGCGATGATGACTATGACGATTGCAACGATTCTAAAATTAATATAGACAATTAAAATAAAAATAATCCGTAAAAAGTTATTACTTTCACCACTCACAAAACACGCTGGGAATATCTTCATTAAGACGGGGAGCTAGGCTATAAACCGAGTTATCACGGTTAATTTTAGGCGCTAATGAAAACTTTCAACGTGACTCTACCAACTTTTGATGACCTTCTTCATGGCGGCCTCCTAAGGGTATAATATCAGTTTGATAACAGAATAAAGTGGAGTATACTAGGCTTAGATAACAAAATTACGACAACCTATTAGACTTCTTAAGGTAATGTAAAATCAATTTGTTTGTCTGGAAGTTTTTGAAGTGAAAGCTGCTTAAGTCGCATTGAGTTTTTTTTTGTGTGAATAAAAATCATGAAACTCGCGTCATCGTTGGGTGAACGAAAAGCGTGCGTCGTGCAATTTGCGTCATCGTCACCGCACGCTTCCTTGTGTACTGTGTATATACATAGATAATATCTGGTTGAGCGAGCTTCGCTCGGCATATTTTTGTTGTATTTTTGTCGAATTTATTTAGATATATATTAATAAAAAATAAAAATAAAATAATGAAAAAATATCAAAAATTACAAAAAGAAAATAATAATAACACCGAGATTCGATACCACGCTGTTTGAATGCCAAAACAAAACAAAAAAAAACTGGACAACTTCCCAACTCAGCTATCGCCACTCTTGACGTTGACGGCGAAATTTGAATCCATATTCTATTAACATTTTATGTCATTGTATTGATTAGCTGAAAACACCGACAAAACAACATTTTCTATAAATAAAACCTAGCTAGATCGATTTTTTGACCCCGAAACCTCTAATGTGCCAAATTTCATCAAAATCGTTGGAGCAGTTTCCGAGATCTTCAATATACAGGTTGTCCCGTAATTAATGGACTAACGGCCTATGAGGGGTAGCGAGACTTATTATCTAACAAAAATACTCAAATTTATTATCCTAGGTCTTGTAGTTTTGAAGTTAGGATTTTTTTATTAAATGTGATGAAAATGTCATCCATGTAAGCTAAATATTAAATTTTACAAAAACTGTTTATACTTTATTGTTATTTTTTATTTAAGGTAGTTAGAAATACATAGGTCTTCCTAATTCAAACTATATTTAGGCGTAATTACTATTAACATGACCAATAAAACATACAACAAGTGCAAATTATAAATTTAAAAATATTTTGAGATAAATTTGAACCAAGCTGGTGAAAAAAAAATGTATTACCACCTTCGGGGACTGTATTTTTAAAACATCTGCATCTAATACCAATTACATAAAGGTATACCAATACCAATTACATAAAGGTATACCAATACCAATTACATAAAAGTAGTTTAAAGTATTGAAAAATGGTAGAATTAGCCCAGGACGCTAAATTCTAGCAATTTTCAGGTAGTCAACCTGTTATGTAATTCCGAGAATTATTGCGCAAAATGACAGTAGAATTCTTTTTTGGACTAATCATAAGCGATATTCGAACCCCTCTCCCTATCTTCAACTCACACTTCCTTCAGTAAGTTACTCATAGCTCTCAATTACACGCGTGTTTTACTCGATCCCGTTACTATTATTTGTTGAAGTATGCTTGAATACATGGATGACATTTTCATCACATTTAATAAAAAAAAAAACTAATTTTATAACTACTAGACCTAGGACAATAAATTTGAGTATTTTTGTTAGATAATAAGTCTCGCTACCCCTCATAGCCCGTTGGTCCATTACTTACGGGACAGCCTGTATATATATTTACAAGAATTGCTCGTTTAAAGATATAAGGTACCTCCGTGCGTATTTATTGTTAATCAACTTGACAGATAAATGCTTTTGGTATCTTTGAGAGCATATGACTTAAGAGAGACAGCCATTTGATTGATTAATTGATCGATTGATAGATTAATACATAATTTTAATTGAAGTATCCAAAAAAGCAACTGTATGTTTATAGTTTTAAGTTTTCATTTTTATCAGCAGTCCCCTTCAATGTTTTGTTTATTTTTTTTATTGCTTAAGTTTTATAACGTACGCATAGCTTTTTTTAAACCATTTACAAGTTGAAAATTAAATTCTATTTCCATGGAATGTAAATCTATGAATATATATTAAAACCAGCTGACCCAACAGACGCTGTTCTGTTCAAATACAGACTACAGCAGCGCCACCTACTGGGTCCAATTGTAAGTCTATAACATTCTCGAATTTCCTTTAACACATACAAAAATTTCATCAACATCGGTCCAGCCGTTTAGGAAGAGTTTAGTGACATACACACGTACACAAGAAATTTATATAGTATAAAGATAAAGATTAACGGAAACGAATGGCACGACAGGTCAAAGAAAACATTTTTAAACGGCAAAAGTTAATGAAGTCCTGAAATTAAGGCTCATCATTCACTTCATTAAGGTACCGAAGATTGCCTCTCATCATCATTAGAGCTCCTCTGTTTATTAGTTCTTAACTAGCTATTAGTTCTTATATTTATAAGTAAAATTCACACTGAAATTTTTAATACGTCTTTCTTCTCTTTACAGCCTTTAAACATCTCGATATTACGCATAAATAACCTCAACAATTTGATTTTGAAATATAATGATATTAATGATTATAGATTATGATTGCATTTTAAAATCTTCAATCATGATTACAGATTAAATTAAGTAATCAAAAAAGTAATCAGAGATTAATGATTATTAATCTTTAATCATAATCTTGATTACATTTTTTTTATTAATATCTAAATAATAATGTAGAAATAAGACAGAGTTGTATTCATTTCATTCATCATTTCAGTTCATATATGTTGAGCTCCAGCCTTCTCCATAATGGGAGATTAACCTACTATACCACGCTGATTAGACGTGTAGGTATAGGGTATAAGTTCAAGTTTTCCTTCAATTGCATAAATGATGTATGCATAGTAATCCACCATACAGATTTTACAGCGTACATCAACATTATTTGTATTCATCTTTTGTCATCAAATTAAATTTACACCAATTATAAGATAATAGAGATTCACAATCAATGTATTTTACAATTTCACGTAAGTTTAAAATTATTCATAACTAGCAACCCGCCCTCGCTTCGCTTCGGTTATAGGTTATAGTCGTTTTACCCGCGTAGTTCTCGTTCCCGTGGGAATACCGGGATAAAATATAGCCTAGTTTACGCCCTGATATTATAGCTTTCCATTGGTGAAAGAATTTTTGAAATCGGTTCAGCCGTTTTGAAGATTACCCGGAACAAACAGACAGACAGACAGACAGACAGACAAAAATTTTTTAATTGCTATTTTAGGCATAGGTGATGTGCAAATAACCGCGTGAGCATGAAAAAAGCCTATTATTTTGACATTACAAACAGACACTCCAATTTTATTTATTGGTATAGATTCAACTTGTATTGGATTTTAATAGTACTCTCTCTTCACCTCTTCAGCGATACCTCGATGCCGGCTGCCCGCACCTATCGGGCGGCGCGCGACGAATGTACAAAATAATATTCATAATTATAAAATAACGTTTGGGTAAAATGCAATAACTTTCCAAAATATTTATTTCATCATTAGACTACCGTTATTTTTGTAGTCAGAAACATACAGAAAATGGTTACTTATATACCTACTTACTTATGTTTGTTTCAGTTGATGTAATTAATACATTCATGCTTTAATACCTACAGGTTTTTATTTGATAGCGTCATAAACTAGTACTAAAATATTGAATTAAAATAATCATATAATCTTGTTTACTAATTACTTTAATCACGATTAACTGTAATCTTAATTGTATGTAATCCAAATTGATGTACTCATGATTACTTTCAATCAGATTATTAATCTGATTACAAATTTAATCGATTATGCCCATCTCTGTTATTGATTATGTAATTATGTTTCTTTAATTTTTTACTTCAGGTCTACCAGAAATCTTAACTGACTATTATAATAAACCAAGTGTGAAATACCGGCAAATATCCGAATCTTGATAAATCTATCTATTACAAAACATTCATAAGGGTAGATCTAAGGAAAGTGCAATCCAATGAACTGTCAGAGCTCATAACCATTTATTTTTAACTAAATTAAAATTTAAATTCTACAAACACAATTGGGACTGAGAAAAAATTGAGCGCAACTTAAAACTCAAAGCTAAAGTAATCGATACCACCTATATTACATTAAGAACCACGCAAATTTTATGAAATAGAATATTGTCAACGCTTCTACATTTAAGATAGTATAGAATGAAGGACGACGAGGGTGGCGGCGACGATTATGAAGACATTGTGTACTTTCCAACTTGTAATTCACCTTATAGCGGTTACAATACGAATCCACTTAAACATTCTAACTGGCGGTATAGATAATATAAAATATCTTAGTTCATCATCGCAGTCCACATAATACTGTTGGGCTCGGGCCTCCTCCACAATTGGAGGGAATTTGAGCTACTATACCATGCTGGTCAGACATGTTGGTATAGCGTTTCATTTCGAGCTTTTCTTCTCTTGCACAGATGTAATGTGCATATTATATCCCTTAGTCGTCTTTTACGACATCCACGGGCAAGATAGGGAGTGGTGAATTATGTTCTTACACCGTCACCACACGGGAAATCTTCATTAAAAAAATCTATCTTAATTATTTTAATAATTATTTACCTGCAAATATTATACAGAAAATTTGTAATATTAAATATTTATTACGTTGAAAGTTGCCACGCGCCTGCGTCTGTATGATGAAATCATAAATCAGTAAGATAAGAATCTAATTAAAATTAATCTAATTAATAATCTTATTAAAATAAGTTATATTATTTTATGAGCTTTGATACTATTCTTAATCGAATGTTTTTGATGTGAAACATCTATAGGCGAGGGTGACCGAAATCGCCGCGTGGCGATTAACGCCACACTTCGTGGTGTCCTCTTAATTAGCTATCAATTTTTTTTTTTTTTTTTTTTTGTGGTGTGTACAGCTGTTGGCCGCAGATGGCCTTGACAGCTTGACGCGGACTATGGGTGAGCGCTGAGGGCTCTCAACCCGGAGAAAAGTATGCTAAGCGACATCGCCCAAGGGCTCCCCCTGTGGGGAACGGACCTCGGCTTGGGGCGTCGCTGGAGGCAAAGTGGGCGTGCCCACGTTTTTAGTAGTGACTTTTGCGCGGCGCGGTTTCGCACCTCGACGGCGAGGGCGGAACCGCGGATATTTATTTGTTAAGGCCTCGCGGGCCGTGTAGGCTCTTTGTTGAGCGAGTGTGATAATGTCGTCCTCTTCGTCGAGGACGTGACGAGGACGTCGGATGGATTAGCTATCAAAATTAATTTCGGGATCTATATATCTACATTTTTGTAACGAAACCATGGTGCGATTTAAAATTTTGTACAACGCCATCTAGTGAACTGAGAGTAAATTGTTACCTATAATGTATATTAATGAAAATTAATGTTTATTGAATAAAAATCATCATTTTCTGGAAAATAATAGAAACTTTATTTTTATTAATACTTTATGCTATTAATACCTGTCGTAATCTGTTCTTTTATGCATATATACTTGTTCTATAAAATAATGTATAATTAAGACATAAGACATATTCTCTAACTTCCTAACATAAGTATACCATACCTACTTTATTTTCACGTATGAAAACTGCAAGACTGCTTTTTATAGGCTTTTTATTAGTTTCAGCTGTATATATATTTGTTTATATATCACTGACTCATAGGCATTGGATTTTGACCCAATTTAAACAGTTAGATATAAATGATATCTAACTGTTGTCGCTATAAGAAGTTGTTAGGTTAGCTATTTACGTAATAACTTAAGAAGAAAGGTCCCTTAAGCAGGGACTAAATGAGTTAACCGACTTGGTATAACATGGATCTCACAACTTTTTATGGTAGAAGAAGTCAGTTGCGAGGCTTGGCTTTTTTTTTACAAGTTTTGTTTTTGATGGTATCAAATTTATCCACCTTAAACAGATTTCATTTAAAATTTGTAGACTTAACAAGATACTCAATGACGATATAATTATTTAGATAGTTTGTCTTATTATCATTACATAGCACAACTGATACTGATTATTGTTCAGTCGGTACTAGTATTCAGTTTCGAATGTTTCTTCCTCTCAAACATACCAAAAAAAAAACGCTCACCACAAGTAATGCCGCCAGGAACGTACACGACAGGCTCTATGAACAGTACTCGATGCTTCAAAAACGATTCAATATTAGTAAGTATCAATACTTTTTAAATTGATACTGATTATTGTCCTTCGATCCTAATACTCACTCGTTCAATAGATGTCGCTGTTTTTGTTTTCTAGATCACACTTTCTTAGCCGATCACTTTGAACTACGTAGAAGTGTGTGAGGGAGAAGGAGCAACCCTATGTTGTTCGTAAGCGACTGAGCGAAGTGTTATTGTTGTGAAATATTTCAAATAATAATAGAATTCGTATTATTTTATTCAATACTTTATGCCATGCTAGTTCATGTCGTAATCTATTATTTTATGCATATATACTTGTACAAAATAATTTCGATGTTTCACATCTGCCAAGCGTCCTGAGTGACGGCTCACTTTTTTTTTAAGGTCATTTTTTTATTGTTGTATCTCCCAGTTTCACGGCTATCTTCCACATTGTTAAAAAGAGAAGATACCCGGTCCTTTGAAAGGCTTACATGGGGATATGGATCTAACACGCAGAGGCCTTTGGAGAAATTTAATGTAAAATGGGAT
The DNA here is from genome assembly GCA_032191425.1 of Lymantria dispar. Taxonomy (NCBI): domain Eukaryota; kingdom Metazoa; phylum Arthropoda; class Insecta; order Lepidoptera; family Erebidae; genus Lymantria; species Lymantria dispar. The sequence goes on along the minus strand of CM063460.1, from coordinate 6,314,301 downwards.
GGGACGTCTACCGATGACACTCCACGTCTGCACATAACACACGTGGACTGCCAACGGTAAGTGTAAAACTATTGTGTGTTGATGGTATCTAATACATGATTATGGGGTTGGAGGTTAGATGGACTGGATTAATGGTAAACTATTGATTTAAAACTGTCGTCTGCCTGTTATTGTTGTTATTATTAATATTTGCACGTATAGTACGTACTTATTTCAGTTTTAGGTATTCTCAACAAAACAAAGATATTGTTCTAAATAAGTAGTAAGCGTTGAGTCTGCCGACAATCGTCACGCCATAGGCCGCTACTGAAAAACAGCGTTGTGGTTGTTACCATAACATAAAGCTGAGTAGCGATCCTTTTACTTGCTTGCGGGTGGGATTCCAGCTCTTACATCTATATATATATATAAAATAAGTTGTACAAATATGTATCCCCCCCGCGAGGGAGAAATAAACTATTTTTCTTTCTTTCATAATACATATAGTAGAATAGTAGAATATAATGATTTTAGGATTGATTTATCGATATAGAGTAAGAAAGTAGAGAAGTCTACAACAATATGCACTATTTAGTAGTAGCGCCGGCTAGCTGACAAGCGGACGGCGCCCATTGTATGAAAATTATATTAAACTAGCCGATCCAACAGACGTTCTGTTCAAATTGAAAAAGAAACTAATTCTCTTTCAAATCAATCGCAGCGCCACTTACCGGATTCAATTGTGAATCTAAACCATTATTGAATCCACCCAACAATACAAAAAAATTCATCAACATCAGTCCAGCCGTTTGGGAGGAGTGACATACACACGTACACAAGAAATCTATATACCAATAAATAAAATTGGAGTGTCTGTTTGTACTGTCAAAATAATAGGCTTTTTTCATGCTCACACGGTTATTTGCACGACACCTATGCCTAAAATAGCAATTAAAAAATTTTTGTCTGTCTGTCTGTCTGTTTGTTCCGGGTAATCTTCAAAACGGCTGGACCGTTTTCAAAAATTCTTTCACCAATGGAAAGCTATAATATCAGGGCGTAAACTAGGCTATTCCCACGGGAACGGGAACTACGCAGGTAAAACGACTATAACCTATAACCGAAGCGAAGCGAGGGCGGGTTGCTAGTATATATATATAAAGAAGATTACAGAACTATGAATCTATTATTTATTCAATTATAAAATTACCAATTAATAACAATATCTATTTTGAGCTCTTCACCAGAAATCTTAGGCACAAGACAAAATACTATTTGGAACGTCGCTATACTGAGAAAGATCTTGCAAGAAAACTCAGAGGCCAAAATACTAATACAATTATTATTAACCTTTCAAAGGCGACTTAATGAAAACGGGTTTACCGTTAAAATGTTTTATTTTAAATGTTTAATGAGTGTATAAACATCAGATTTGATTATTTGAATGGTTTTAATGTCCATGTAACGATATGATTCATATGTGGTAGATATTAGCCTATGACCTCCCGAATGCCCAGTATGAAATTCATTAATTCATTTCAGCCTATCGCCGTCCACTGCTGGACATAGGCCTCCCTCATGATACTCCACAAAGTGCGGTCCTGTGCCACCTGCATCCAACGACGTCCAGCAACTTTCACCAGGTCGTCGGTCCACCTAGTGGGGGGGCGTCCTATACTGCGTCGTCCAATACGTAGTCACCACTCGAGAACCTTTCTTCCCCAGCGGTTGTGGGTTCGTCGAGCGATGTGGCCTGCTCATTGCCACTTCAGCATGCTAATTCTTCGTGCTATGTTCGTTACACCCGTTCTTCTGCGGATTGCCGTATTCCGGATTATATCTCGCAGAGAAATCCCGAGCATAGCCCGTTCCATAGCACGCTGAGCGACTTTGAGCCTTGTTATGGGGCCTAAATTTAGGGACCACGTTTCTGTGCCGTAAGTCATCACTGTCAACACACTTCCTTGTGGTGACGGAGTAAGAATACAATTCACCATCCCCTATCTTACCCGTGGGTGATCGTACGAGACGACTAAGGGATATAAAACGCATATAACATCTATGCGAGAGAAGGAAAACTCGAAATAAAACCCTATACCAACACGTCTGACCAGCGTGGTATAGTAGGTCAGTTACCCTTCCATTATGGAGGAGGCTCGAGCCCAACAGTGGGACGTATATGGACTGAGATGATAAGTCATCACTGGTAACACACACTGCTCGTAGAACAGTATGAAATAGTAATACTATACTAGTCATTCGGGAGAACAGGGTGTACTTCTACGAGTTTTTCTTTTCTTCTCATCATTGTCATCTTAGTCCATATAAATGCCCCCTGTTGGACTTGGACTTCCTCCACGACAGGCGAAAAATTGACCTTCTATACGACACAGATCAGATGTGTTGGTGTACGGTTTCATTTTAAGTTTTCCTTCTCTTGCATAGATGTTATAGGGTTATATCCCGTATTATTTTATTGCGACATCGATGGGGATTGGGGGTGGTGAATAGTATTCTTACAGATCATCATACGGATAGTCAGTTATAAATAAACTTCCTCAACTTCCCTTCTACAGTGGATGAGACCTGTGTGCCTACTTTTGAACTCAATTCTAATTTCAAATACGATTCAATTCCAATCTCACCAAACTGATATTTGGTTTTCTTAAACAAAATCGAGAATTAATTCTTCGCATTTGGCGTTGTTATTTTCACCAAATGTGACGTATTTTATTACTTTAAATTAATAACGTTACCGAACTCGATCACCACAATGACACTTTCTTGAAATTTTGTAATATTGATGATTTTAAACTACGTCAAAATCACGTCGGGAGTAGCAAATATTTCACTTAATCGACGAGAGTCGAATTCATTTAGTTTAAAAAACACACAGCCCAACAGTGGGCCGTATATGGACTAAGATGAGATTATAACTGACACGTTTTAAAAATTAATTTGTGAAAATAAAGGATAAATTAATTTTATCTTGCTTACTTTCATTATTCTTAGCTTAACATAGGTTAAGTAACAAAATTAATTCATCGTAACGTTCCAAGTAAAGTTGTTTGAAAATTAAATCTAAATTTCGCCTTTTAGTTGGAAGACTGAGTTCGAATTAAGGATTCTTAAAATTAGTTTTAAAATGTTTCTATTAATATTTATAAGTGGTATTCAAATTATAATACAATTTCTGAAATCATATTGGTAATTATTTTTTTAACTCCGCTATTCTTTTTCCTTGATTCATCATCATCACAGCCCACATACGTCCCACTGTTGGGCTCGGGCCTCCTCCGTAATGGGAGGGTAGTTGACCTACCATACCATGCTGGTCAGACATGTTGGTATAGGGTTTCATTTCCAGTTTTTCTATTGTTACACAGATCTTATGTGCATATTATATCCCTTAGCCATCTTTTACGACATCCACGGACAAGACAGGGGGTGGTGAATTGTATTCTTACTCTGTCATCACACGGAAAACAACTCCTTATTTACATTCAGAATATATATTTAAACTAGCTGACCCAACAGACGTTGTTCTGTGCAAATAAAATAAACGTAATTCTCCTTGAAATCGATCGCAGCATCACCTACCGGGTCCAACTGTGAATCTAAACCATTCTCGAATCCCCTTGTATACACACAAAAAATTTCATCAACATCTGTCCAGCCGTTTAGGAGTTCAGTGACATACACACGTACACATATAAAGCTATATTTATAACTATATGGTTGTATCAGCATCATCATCATCATCATCACAGTTTATATACGTCCCTCTGCTGGGCTCGAGCTTCCTCCTCAATGGCTGTGAAATTGACTTACTATACCACGCTAGTCATAGGGTTTTATTTCAAATTTGCCTTCTTTTCGATAGTTGTGATATGCACAAGATATCCCTTAGTCGTGCAGTCGATACCCACGGGTAAGATAGGGGGTGATGAATTGTATTCTTACTCCGTCGCCACACGGAAATGATTGTATAGAACTAGAATAATGAATAATGAAGAAAAATTCAAGGGATTGCAGAATCATCAATTTGCCAAAACGAAGATTAACGAGGAATTGTCACAAGATTCAAGCTGATTCATCTCACTAGACATCTGGGAACGTGTAATTGAGATTCAGTTAATAAGGGACACGTAAAACCCTTGCGGATTTATATAGTTAAGGTTGATCTATATTTTATTTTTTATATTTTACAAGAAAATTGTTGATTTTTAAGATTCAACTATATGTACTAATGGCAGTGAAAATATTATTTAATGTTCCTTATTACTTTAAAATCAAGAAAATGTAAAGAAACTTCTTGTTATACATGTCTGAATATCATAGATAATAAAACTGACAATAGTTCACATCAAAATTTAAAAAAAAATCTTCAATTTGATGAATAAGTTGCCTAACACAAGTTGCCACTTATTACTACAAATTTAATTATTTACTAAAAAAATATATTACATTATGTACTACAAATTTAATGATTAATAATTTTTTTTTAAAGACAACTCACTGCACTAAGGAAATTAATCCTTGTATTGCGGGGGACTTTACAAACATATAATTAACGGACACAAATTACATCCAGACTCAGAACAACAATTTGTGGATCGCACAAAGTGTTGCCTCGCGCAGGATTCGAACCCGCGACACTGGCACTGTAAGTCGGTATCTTAACCACTACGCCATCTGTGCAATCTAATAATTACTAATCATAAACAATATAATTTATTCGTATAAAATAATTTTCTTCTTGTACTGACAATTTGTACCAAAGTGCAAGTCAAAATTTAAGAAACAATTTCTTAAGCGTGTAGATACATATAAATTTCAGTAATAACGATGATTTGTTGAACGTGAGACGTCTTAGTCCGCCTGTGACCATGACCGCTGTAAATAAAGTGTTCGAAGCGTCGGGCAATAAAAAAAAATATAAACACGATAAATGTTTAAACATGACAAATGAATAATGTTCGAGTCTTACGGACGGATTGGAGTCGCTGGAGCAGCGGAGAGACTTTGGGTCACTCTGTGTACTCTACCGACTCTTTCACGGAGAATGCTCTAAGGAACTGTTTGACTTGGTACCACCGTCATCTTTCTACCAACGTACCAATCGACATCGTAGTAGGGTTTATACATTTCACCTGGAAACGTTATGGTCTTCAACTGTACGTTTCCAGCGATCATTTCTCCCACGTACGTGCAAGCTCTGGAATGAACTACCTGCTGCTGTGTTTCCCGAGCGCTATGACATGTTCTTCTTTAAACAAGGTTTAAGAAGAGTATTTTTTTCACAGAAGGCAACGGCCTGGCTGTGTCCTTGGTATTGTAAAGGTCCACTTGCGACAGTATCACTTACCATCAGGTGTGCTGCTTGCTCGTTTGCCACCGTTGGCAATAAAAAAAAATCATAAAATACATTACAATGTAGAAATCAAAAGTTTTTACTTAAAGAAGTAAATCGAACCTCGGAGCCCATAATCAAATATTAGATACTATCGTCAGGCTTTACTTTTACACCTACCGTTCGTAGTCCACGAGTGTTATGTGTAGACGCGGAGTATCGTCAGTAGATGTCCCATTTCATGTTTAGATTAGATTTCTCCAAAGGTCTCGGGCATTCGGGCAGCGCAAGCGCGAGTATCTGCAGCTAATGCCGCCCTAGCCGAGGCCGCGGGTGAGTGGACCAGGGATTTAGTCCATCACTCGCAGAGAGGCTGATCGTGCGGCGGCGATCGACGTCCCCGACGGGAACGTTGGGGGAAGAAGGTACCCCGTGATCAGGGGCTGACCACTGACGTCAAGTCACCCTGCTCCGGTGGTCGGCACAACGACGAAGGCGATGTGGCTATGGGTCGGTCAGGGGCCCGCGCGCCTCCCCTCCATCGTCCCGGACGAAGCCGGGCGGTGGGTGCGCTGACCATGGCTCACCCTCTAAAAAAAAGATCTCTGCATATGTTGCGACTGAATCGGCAAAGACACAAAGTCTCATTCGGTAGCTTTAACTATTAAGCTTTCTTATCCTTTGTTCATATTCGCAGATGGTCAAATGCATTGTTTGTGTGTAGGGTTATCCTTTATTTACATTCGCAGATGGTACAATGCTTTGTTTGTGTGTAGTAGTATTACTAAGCGCTCCTACGCACTAGCGGTTAACCGCAGGGGCGGCAAACCGCGCGGCTAGCTTCCAGTTTAATATGCAACTGCCTGTGATTGTACGCACTTAACCGCCACTAAATTTCAACCGCGGCGGTTGCAAGGAGAGCTGCGGCCCGCCTTGCGGCTGACCGCCATTTTGTTTATACGCACTAGCGATTCATGGGCGGTTTAGTTTGCGGCGAGCCGCCGATGAGTTTGTACGTGAGTTGCCGTAAACTTCTTCGACACAGAGAAATTCATTGTTGAAATTCAACAACGAGAAGCTATTTGGAATTGTGAAGGAGCAGCATAGCTGTTAATAATTCTTCAAATGACGAAACACTCTTTCCAACATAGCCGAAAAATTTATCTTGGTGCCTCTTCAGTTCTTGAAAACAACTTGCGAACTGCCCAAATTCGTTGCGTGTTTCTAGTAAAGGATGAATCCAGTATCTTTTTTTTATTTTTCTGCCGTTATTTTCGGGAGTTAAAATAAATAACACAAGCTATCTCGACGGCGTCCATTTTGTTAATGGGCATTTGGGCCACGCGTCTTCGAGCGGTCCAACCGCTTAACACGATCTCATCGCGGCTGACCACTATGGCGACCAATCCCGAAGAAACCGCGATGAAACCGCGTCAAGCGGTTGCACCGCTCAAACGAACCGCCTAGGCGGCCAACCGCTAGTGCGTAACGGGCCTTAGCATGTGCGCGAAGATAAAATTATGAATCAGTTACGTAGCTATTTCCAGTGAGTGAACAGTGTTTCTTATACTTGTGAAAAGCTCCTAGACGTACATTTACTGTTAAAGAAAAAAACTGATTTCGGATATAGAGACCTCCGGATAAAGCGACGACATTAAAGTGGTCCCTTCGCCATCGTTATAACCAAAACACACTGTGTTATTATGCTAATTACAGTATTCAATGTAAACGTAACTTTACAACTCATCAACTGAAAGCTTGTGTAAATACACGCTGAAAGCTTGTGTATTATAACAGTTTTGTTAAGATATAAAAGAATAAATCATAATCATCATCTCGGCTCAAAAATGTCCCATTGTTGGGCTCGAGCTTCCTCTAAAAGATGAGAGAAATTGACCTTACTATACTACGTTGGTCAGACAGGTTGGTGTTTTTTTTATGGCTGGGCTATGGTAAGCGCACGTGCAGTCTAGTCCGTCCGGGGCGACGAAAGGACGGCGCGCGGGCCTATAACCCACCCGTACCCACGTCGGATCGACCCATGTTGGGTCGACCACCGGAGCAGATGTGACTTGTCGTCAGTGGTCGGCTCGACGGAATACCCTTTCGGGTAACCTCACCTCTCGACGTCCTGGGACGTCAGTCGCCATCGCGCGGTCAGCCTCTCTGCGGATGACGGACAATTCCCCGATCCGATCACCCGCGGCCTCGGCTAGGGAGACAGGTTGGTGTAGGGTTTCGTTTCGAGTTTTCCTTCTCTTGTATAGATCTTATTTGCTTATTATATCCTTTAGTTATCTTTTACGACATCCACGTGTAAGATAGGGTGTGGTGAATAGTATTCTTATATACTCACATAGACAAACAAAGGGCACAAGTTATATATAGAAACATTCAAATTCAAAGAATAATACACAAAATTGTGTTTGAAACAGGTAAACTTTGTAATTGTAGTTACAATGAGCAAACATTATTATGAATAGAATAATGCTCTCAATTCAAAGGCCTGATCGTGTGGATTAATGGTATAATTAAAAATAAGATAGAAAGGTTGTATGTGGAATGTTCGTGTATTAATGGTATTTTCATCATTTCAGCTCATATACGTCCCACTGTTGGGCTCGAACCTCCTCCACAATAGGAGGAAAATTGCCCTTACTATGCCATACTGGTCAGACAGGTTTGTATTTTTTCTTTTTGGTGTGGGTTGCGATCGACGCACTCCTCGCACCACTCCGTCCGGGGCGACAGAGGGGCGTAAGCACGCACACCCGTAACCCACCCATAAAACCACGTCGCCTTCGTCGTTGGACCGACCACCGGAGCAGGGTTACTTGTCGTCAGTGGTCGGCCCGACGGAAGACAGGTTCGTATAGGGTGTTTTCCTTCTATTGCATAGATGTTATATGCATATTATATCCCTTAATCGTCTTTTGCGACACCCACGGGCAAGATGGTGAATTGAGTGGTGAATTGTATTCTTACTCCGTCACCACACGCAAAAATATAGAATGGCATAATAAATATTTATCTCTTAATATTTTCAATTTTTGAAGCAATATTTAATGGGACGACTGGCATTATATATCGGTATATACATATAGCTAATATTATATAATAGCTCTACGGTCAATGCCGCATTCAATTCTCGTGGGATGCTTGTCTCTGCAGTAAATCTTATTTAAATACGACTCGTTGCTCATAGTTATTACATTTGCTGAGCATTTTGTCTTATTATATTTTCATAATGTTGTGTTTCGTCATTATTTTAAGGTTACTGATTTTAGAAATATATATAAAAATGAATTGCTGTTCGTTAGTCTCGCTAAAACTCGAGAACGGCTGGACCGATTTGTCTTATTTTGATCGTGAATTATTTGTAGAAGTCCAGGGAAGGTTTATACGGTCAGAAAATATGGAAAATTGTGAGTATAATACTTATAATATAATTTTATTTTTCCATACAAATCGTTTTTACCTGTCAAACATTTGACGTTCGTCCCGTCGGTTCGACATTTTTAGCATAATTACATGTAGATCTAGATTAAAAAGGTTTTGGAATCGATAGGAAAAGGCGGTATATCCCTTAGTCGTCTTTTACTACACTCACGGGTGATGAATTGTATTCTTACTCCGTCACCGCACGGATAATACTAAAACCAAACTGATAAATACTAAAACAAAATAATTATGAAAAAAGGCGATGCGAAGTTCGCCGGGTCAGCTAGTTAGAAATACTTATTTTACAATCTTTATACTCGGTTTACCTCAAATAAAGAAAATATGAAAAACGTAAGAGGTTGCGAAATATATGAATACAACTCACACGTATAATTGCCATAGGTTCTTTACGGATATTGTCATGTTAACCTATCTGACCAGCTTGGGTTATTGTACTTACAATAGGAAATTCATTTTATCTTTCATCTATAAAAGAAAACAATGTATTACATAATTATTTGTAATATTTACGCGAGTATTACATATTGTAAACAAATTCACTGACGACTTTTTTTATTATTGGCTAGCAACCCGCCCTCGCTTCGCTTCGGTTTTAGTCATTTTACCCGCGTAGTTCCCGTTACCGTGGGAATACCAGGATAAAATATAGCCTAATTTACGCGCTGATATTATAGCTTTCCATTAGTGAAAGAATTTTTGAAATCGGTTCAGCCGTTTTGAAGATTACCCGGAACAAACAGACAGACAGACAAAAATAATACAAAATGATTTTTAGGCTTGTGTATAGTGCAAATAACCGTGTGAACATGAAAAAAGCCTATTATTTTGACATTACAAACAGACATTTCAATTTTATTTATTGGTATAGATTAGTACAACTTTATTTAGTATTACTATTTCCGCGTAGTGATGGCGTAAGAATACAATTCACCACCCTCTCGGCCCGTTCACAACCTTGCCGCTGCCTGTGAGCGGCAGCTAAGCACGGGGCGGCGAGCGGTAAGATCAAAAGTACGAAAATGTTTGAAGCACGCCACGAGACGTCGCTCATAGCGAAAATGCGCGCGGTTTTATTCGATTGAATCGCTACAGCGGCGCGCGGTGTCGGGAGCAGCACGAACAAAAGTGCAAGTGAATGTGTGCGAAGCCAAGAAACAGAGCGGCGCGAACAGAGGTGTAGCAGTGACGTACTCAGCGGCGTAGATAAAAACAAAAAAAAATAGACGATTTTGTGACGGTAATTGATACTGAAGCATTTATCACAGAAATTTTATATCGACCTTTTATATGGATGTCAAAATATCCCCAACATAAATATAAAAACCTTCGTATAAGTCACGAAATTCGCCATTTAAATACCGATCTTTATTTAGTTCGTGCACTCCTAATCTCATATTAAGAATATCTTGTTTTAAAAATGCTTACTGCTTTCTAAACAGAGAAGGGATAATTTTGATAACGCCATGATTTTGAACACGTTTTGACAACCTAAATACGTCCACTGCGGCCGTTTCAACCAACCGCTGCTAAGGGTACGTGGCGTGCAAAACGCACTGCTTACCGACGCCGCCCCGCACGCCGCGCCGCGCACCGCTAAGACCAAAGTCATGACCAGGCCGTAACTCTTGCTCGTAGGCGACTAAAACATGCAATAAACATTTAACATCTGTGCAAGTGAAAGAAAATTCGAAATGAAACCCTATGCCAACATGTCTGACCAGCGTGGCATAGTAGGTCAATTTCCCTCCTATTGTGGAGGAGGCTCGAGCCCAGTGGTGAGACGTATGTTAGCCGTCATGATGATTTGGCAGTACATTATATAGTATTTGTACTGTAATGTTTACAAGGCAAGGAATTAGTTCGTTCTATGATGTTAGCTGTAAGCAATTGGTGTCGTGTTACTGAAATGTTTTTATTTTTATTTGTATAGAATGGCATTTGTATTCTAAATAAAAAAAAAAGATTCTGTGGTTTTATGAAACCACGGTAAAAGTGATTTTTATTTTCGCATTACAAAAAAATTGCAACATTTACATTAAACACTGATGAAAAACAAACAAATAGCGTGGAGCACTGGCACAAATGAGTATAAGCCTACACTACACCGTCAGCTGATGCGAACGCCGCCATATTGGCCTCGGCTGTTCTGTCGAGCGCCTTTCACTTTACCCCTACTCCGCGGCCGACCATCACGCGACATGCAATAGATGGACGAAAAAGCTTGAGGCGATGTAATACAAGTTTCACTTTCAAAAATATTGTATGTGGAGATTTATAAATGGTTTTATGTTGCTATTTAAGTCATCAATGTAAGTCTTTTAGCTGTAAGATTCCTTTAAAATAAATAAATAAAACAATTTTGCGAATTTTATCGCGATTGTATTTGATTTTTCAATGGTCAATGAAAAATCTTAAAAATAAAACCGTTTTTTTTATGATGTCCTTCATTGTAAATTAAACTAGTTTAAGAATTTTATCGCGTTTGTATTTGACTTTCGCTTGCCCGACGTTTCAAACACTTTACAGCGACGCAGTTTACAAACTTGGAAAACGCGATAAAATCCGTAGTTTTATTTGTATATGTAGTGGCGTAAACATCAGAAATCATTGTGTCCCACATTTTTTGTATTAAATTTTAACTTTAAATGAAACTACGGATGCCAGTTAGTATGTTCTAAATAATTAATTTAGCTTAACATTTTAGAGTAGACACAACGCCGGCAATTTAGTTGCGTGCACAACAACTTCCTTTGATCTCAACGAGATGATGTTCAAAGAATATTTCATTTAAAATTCCATGAATATTTTATCAAACATTGTTAGTATATCTTCCCGAGAAAAAAAATCATTTAAGTTTTTGTTTTTTTTTTATTGAAATACAAAGGTTTTCTAACCTTATAATAGCCCTCGATGGGAGGGTACCCCACGTAGGGGGTATTCCGTCGGGCCGACCACTGACGACAAGTAAACCTGCTCCGGTGGTCGGCCCAATGACGAAGGCGTGGTGGTTTTCGGGTGGATTGCGGGAGTTGCGTGCTTAAGCCCCTCTGTCGCCCCGGACGGAGTGGTGCGGAGGCGCGCCGACCGCAGCCCACCCACAAAAAAAAAAAAAAAAAAAACCTTAAAATAGCCCTAAGGTAATTTAATCTAAATCGTATTTAAAGCTAACTTTTTGTAAGAGCTTCTTTATAAAGAAATTAATTATGTATTCCTAGCGAATTATCATTATCTCAGTCCACATAAGTCCCCCATAATTCCGTTGCTCGCCAACCGATTTGAAAGATGGTCCCAAATGATTCCATGAAAATTTTATCGAAATCGGACAAGCGGTTTTTGAAAAATCCAAAAAAATCTATAAATTTATCTACATTGTCTACATTAACGATGTTTTCGTTTCTTCTGCATATTTTTAACTTTTTAATGGTTTTTAGAGGTTGTTTTTTTTTTGGATAACATTTCTTATGTAAGCCACTATTATAAGATTAATGATTTTACAAATATATATTTTACAACCTTTATACTCGGTGTACCTATAATACCGAAAATATGAAAATCGTAAGAGGTTGCGAAATATATTATTGCAACTTACACGCATAATTTTCATCATTATCTCAAGGTTCATAAGTCCCACTGATGGGTATGGGCTCCTCCACAGTGGGAAGAAAATTATCCAGTATACCGCTGTGGTCAGATGTGCTGGCATAGGATTTTATGTCGACTTTTCATTCACATATCATACCCCGTAGCCGTCTTTTACGACACCAATGGGTACGAGGTGGTGAATTTTATTCTAAGAGGAAAATTCACTTAATATTTTGAGTTTTCTTGCATACATGTTATTTGAAAAGATATTTAAGGGCCATTTCTTAGAATAATAACGTATAGAAGGTAAGTTCACGCACAAAAAGTGAGGCATTTCAATTGGAGTCTAATGGAGCTTACGCCGGAACCGTTCCGTAATGTACAAGTCATTGTACTGCGCGAACGTACGCAACTATTAAAAAATAAATAAGTAATTATGACGGTTTGTGCATTCAAATGGTGTCACAACACATTTGAAAATCTTAAAAAGGCTTTTAACATTACTTTTACATTTCATAATTTGTATAGTGGTTTGCGTGTGTAATCGTCTGCGCGCCATTAGTATTTTTAGATTCAAATTTCGAATGTTCGAAGTACTGACACTATCCTTCTATACGTTATTATTCTAAGGGTCATCTTTTGTCCACGACCAAAAAAAGGGTTTGATGAATTGAGTTCTTACTGCGTCACTTCACGTAAAACTTATTCCAATTTTAACATAAGATTAAATAGTACAGAATACATACGTTTGTATACGCTTATGCCGTAGTCATCTCATTTATTCAAACTAAGCATTTTGCTTTATAATACGGCGAGAGAGCAGAATAATTTACTAGCGCTGGTGTTCCCGACTGATTAATTTAGCTGCCTTTATACCAAAAAGGTTGCTGTTATATAGCTAAGGTATTTCGCCATCTAAAATTATATTACCACTTACCATCAGATGACTTGGTACTTGGATGATATCCGATGTAAAGTTATTTTATTTTATGTAAACTCTATAAATTAGAAACATATCTTAGAATAAAAACGTATAGAAGGATAGTTTCGGTACTTAAGTCATCAAAGAAACATATCTTAGACTAATAACGTATAGAAGGATAGTTTCGGTACTTAAGTCATCAAAAACACGAAGCCAAAAATACTACATGCGCGCAGGCGATTACACACACGCACACTACTATACAAATTATGAAATCAAATTTTGTTTATATTAACTTAAATCGTCTAAATACTTTTAAAAGTAATGTTAATATACTTTTTATGTTTTTCAAATGTGTTGTGACACCATTTGAATGCTCAAACCGTCATAATTACCTATTTATTTTTTAAGAGTTGCGTACGTTCGTGCATTACAGTGACCTTGTACATTACGGAACGGCCCGGCGTAAGCTTCATTAAACTCTAATTTAAATGCTTCATTTTTTGTGCGCAGACTTACCTTCTGTAAGTTATTATTCTAAGAAATATATGTATTTTTATAGAGGCATACTCCACTATAAAGATATTGTGACAAGTTACCTTCCATATCCACAGATAACGTAGTGGTTAAGATACTGCCCTACAGTACCAGTGTCGCGGGTTCGAATCCCACGTACGACACCTCGGTAAAAGAATATTCCTCGGAGTATGTTAGAGAAAAGAACGGCTCAATTTAAAAATATTATGTATATCATAAGTTATATTGAACAATTGTTTTTACTGTTATACGTCTTAGCAACTCAAATAAATGTATAGCGACCATGATGAAAACCCTACAAAGCAGCCAGTGTTAACACAACATTATGAAAATATAATAAGATAAAATGCTTAGCAAATGCAATACTTATTAGCAACGAGTCGTATTGAAATAAGATTTATTGCAGAGACAAGCATCCCACGAGAATTGAATCCGGCATTGACCGTAGAGCTATTATATAATATTAATAGCAACCCGCCCTCGCTTCGCTTCGATTTCTGTCGCCTTATCCCCGTAGTTCCCGTTCCCGTGGGAATACTGGGATACAATATAGCCTAGGTTACTCCCTGATATTATAGCTTTCCACTGATGAAAGAATTTTTAAAATCGGTCGAGCCGTTTTGAAGATTACCCGGAACAAACAGACAGACAGACAAAAAAATATAAAGTGATTTTTAGGTATATGTATAGTGCAAATAACCGCGTGAGCATGAAAAAAGCCTATTATTTTGACATTACAAACAGACACTCCAATTTTATTTATTGGTATAGATATATACCGATATATAATGCCAGCCGTCCCATTAAATATTAAGTATCGATTCAATAATTGAAAATATTTATAAGACTAGCAACCCGCCCTCGCTTCGCTTCGGTTTCTGTCGCCTTATCCCCGTAGTGCCCGTTCCCGCGGGAATACCGGGATAAAATATAGCCTAGGTTACTCCCTGATATTATAGCTTTCCACTGGCGAAAGAATTTTTGAAATCGGTAGAACCGTTTTGAAGATTACTCGGCACAAACAGACAGACAGACAAAAAAATATAAAGTGATTTTTAGGCATTATGTATAGTGCAAATAACCGTGTGAGCATGAAAAAAAAAAGCCTATTATTTTGACATTACAAACATACTCCAATTTTATTTATTGGTATAGATAAATACTTATTATGCCATTTTTTTATATTGCCGCGTGGTGACGGAATAAGAATACAATTCACCACTCCTTATCTTGCCCGTGGGTGTCGCAAAAGACAGCTAAGGGATTTAATATGCATAAAACATATATGTAAGAAAAGGCAAACTCGAAATAGAACCCTATGTGAACCCGTTTGACTAGTGTGGTATAGTAAACGATTTCCCTCCTATTATGGAGGAGGCTTGAGTCCAAAATTGGGAAGTGTATGAGCTGAAATGATGATGATTATGTGGAATTTGAGAAATGAAACGATTGGTTGACTAAATAATACTTTTTTGGCGACAGAATAAACTTACCGCGTGGTGAAACAAGGAACGGCGTATAAAAATATAACCTGTGTATACATTTTTGTTCAGGCAGGCCCATTAATTGATAATTCGCAACTATACAGGGTGTATCAGGTTTTGGGGCAATTGTTCGTGTATGTTGTATTTTAACAGTCATAGAACATAATTATAATGTGCATTACACATAAAATAACAATATACATAACATAAAAATTAAAGTGACTTTAAAAAATGTGTCTAAGAGTCTATGCTATAAACGTTACGTATTATGTAGGCATGTACAGACAGAATACATGTAAAATTTTGACAGTTTAATTTCATTGATTCATACCTAGAATTGCGCAAACACTTCAATGACAGCGTAGGTACAAAGGCGAGCCGTCAACAGTCATAGGCCGATCAGATGTTTTAAAGCGAAGTTTGTCTTGCTTATGCGAACGTAATCATTGATTTATTAAATTTCTAATAAACATTCAATAAAGTATGATTATGCTGCGTATTAAGTATCATTAATTTTATACATATCAATCAGATTTACACGAAAAAGCGATGACACAATTGAAAACTTTACATGTCTCTAATTCGTTAACGTTCGTTTTTTTTTTCATGGATTCCTACCACCATTGCCTAGCTCCCTTTTGACCAGTTGCCCCATAACCTGATACACTCTGTATTTCGTAATATATACTCATCATCATCTTGCTCTTATCCCAATTACTTGGGGTCGACGCAAAATGTCATCTGTTTTGACATATTGCAAAAGGTTTCGGCAATGACTTTTATGACCGGCCGCCTGCCTGACGTCAACCGTCCTTGGGATGTAATCGTTGACCCAAATGGTACCAGATGGAGTTGGTCCGGGTCAATCTAGGGCTCTTAGTCGTCTTTTACGACACCCACGAGCAAAGTAAGGGTTGGTAGTATTCGAAGCCGCTACCACACAGCATTTCGTAATATATACTGCAATCCGTTAAATTTAATACAACAGTTTACTAATTAAATCTGATAAATAGGAGCTCCAGTTACGGACCACATTATTCAGTATAATGACTAAAATATTTTTTATTTTGTATTTCTAGTAGTGGCAAAAGAGCAAACAGCGCAAATAGCAAGTAATACTGCTGCTCATGGACTTTTGCTAAGTCGCTGTCTACCGTGAAGAATGTGAAGAGAGCGCGGATATCTATACCAATAAATAAAATTGGAGTGTCTGTTTGTAATGTCAAAATAATAGGCTTTTTTCATGCTCGCACGGTTATTTGCACGACACCTATGCCGAAAATAGCAATTAAAAAAATTTTGTCTGTCTGTCTGTTTGTTCCGGGTAATCTTCGAAACGGTTGGACCGATTTCAAAAATTCTTTCACCAATGGAAAGCTATAATATCAGGGCGTAAACTAGGCTATATTTTATCCCTGTATTCCCACGGGAACGGGAACTACGCGGGTAAAACGACTATAACCTATAACTGAAGCGAAACGAGGGCGGGTTGCTAGTGTGCAGTAAAGTTCGGCGATACTTAAAGCATCACCAAAACCTGCCACAATCACACACTCGGAAAGTTGAGCTTCGGTCTCTCACAGAACGAAGTGCAGTAACAATTTGCTATTACTTAGACGTCGATTTTCTGCGGGAATGTAGTTCTACCACGGACGGATCGACCCGCGGCTATAGACACACGACTGTTAACAGGGATCACATGTATTTTTTTTTTATTGCAAACGGTGGCAAACGAGCAAACAGTACACCTGATGGTAAGTGTTGTTGCCGCTCATGGACCTTTACAAGGCCGTTGCCTACCGCGAAGAAAGCGAAAGTGTGAATGCGTGCATTGAGGCTCGGTGATACCAAGGGCACCACCAAAACCCTCCACACGCAATCACCCTCAGAAAGTTGGGCTTCCGGCTCTCTCGCTCACCGAACGAAGCGCAGTAACAAATTGCTACTACTCAGACGTCGATTTTCTACGAGAGCATGGTAGTGCCACATTGCCACTGCCCCGGACGGACCGGTCCGCGGCTGTAGACAGATAACTGTCAACAGTGTGGTCCTACCACTCCTATATGTATTTATATATATATATATATATATATATATATATATATATAAATAATATTGTATCTTCTAATCTCTCCAATAGATTTCTAGTGGCCTATGTTATGCTACGTGCAATATTGAACATCAAAATTTTCTTCCAAACCTTCTCACAATTACAAAAATGCCAACAAGCTGGTTGAAGAATAGTAGGTGTTTATTTTTCATACACATATCTCGGAATTTAAAGAAATATTAATTGTAATATTTCTAGCGGCATATTAGGCGCTGTCCGTGTGGTGACGGAGTAAGAATACAATTCATCACTTCCCATCTTGTCCGTGGATATCGTAAGAGACGACTAAGGGATATAATAAGCCTATAAAATCTGTGCAAAAGAAGTAAAACTCGAAACAAAACACTATTCCATCACGTCTAACTTCAATAGTAGGTCAATTCCCCTCCCATTCTGGAGGAGGTCTGAACCCAACAGTGGGACATATATAGGCTTAGATGATAACGATGATTAAGCGCTGTAATAAATAGAAGCTAATCAATAATCTATAATACTTACGTAAACATCAAACTGTATTATACAGGTAATTCAAATGGAAAAGGAAAAGCTCTTCCTGCCCGCAACAAGGCAATATCCGTTCTCTAGAAACACCTTTAGAATGGAACGCCAAATTTGTTTATATAGTTGAGTCTCCTTCAATATTTGTTTTTTAATAGCTTTTGTATTTGTGTTTTTTCTTGAACTAGTCATTGTATTGTGAGAGACTTCACAAATATATAATAAATGGATACAAATAAAACTTAGAATCAGAACAGTTATTTGTGAATCGCATGAATCGCGTAAAGAACTTTTCGGCTTAGAGTTCATGAAATTCGGCATACAAACTATATCTTAGAATAATAACGTATACAAAGACTGTGTCGGTACTTAAGCGTTCAAAAACGTGAAGCCAAAAATACTACATGCGTGCAAGGGATTACACACGTACACACGCATACCACTATACAATAGAGTTGCCTTATATGCAGTGACCTTGTACACTACGTCACTATCCGACATAGCCATTCTGACTCCAATTTTAATGCCTCAAATTTTGTGCGCGAATTGAGCTTCTATGAGTTATTAAGGGCCCACTATGTTAATTAAGCTATCTGAGAGTAGTATATCTTAGCTAATATTACTCTTTTTTAAATCATTGACATTTTTCATATCCAGTTCTAGCAACTTCCATATAAAAGAAAGGAGCTTCATCTTCTATATTATGACAGCGGTTTATGTAGATTTATTTTTAAATTTCTTCTTTTACAACACAAAAACATTATGTTGTGGTTTTTGATCGCTTAGTCTTTTTTTACGAGATATGTACGACACCCACAGTAAAATACTCAATTGTATTCTTACTTCGTCACACATCGTGAAACATCTATAGACGAGGGTGAACCCGATCGTTGGCGTGGCGTGAACGCCACGCTTGGATGTGTACATTTGTGTAGAGAAACCGTAGCCTGTTTTAGAATCTTGTACAACGCCATCTAGTGCTTTTCATCCCTCCGGAAGAAATAGACGGAGTGTGCACTGGCCCAAAAAATCAACCCAACCCAATAAAAAGCTTCACAGTGAACCCTCAACGGTTTGTTGCGCATCAAACTAAGTATGACTGACTCAATTTTAGAACCCGACAGACAAATGTTGAGTGCAGCTAAAAAACTTAAGCCCAATGCTTCAGCTTCAACATCAGCATCATATTGTTCACCATCTACTTCTTTCATAGATTACAATGAATTCTTTTTATAATTACATGTTTACTAACTCTGTAACAATGTTGATTAATAGATGAGAATTAAAATAAAATCAAACCATCAAGTTCTGTTTTATTTCGAACTCATTTAAATTTTGCACCCTAAATCAAGGATTTTCGGAGACTGACTAGGGTATTTAGGGCAAATTAATGAAAATATTTAGGGTAAAACTACAACGTGATAGTGGAAACACTGTTTCGTATATAGTTAAGTATAGTTTCTTTTGACACGAATGTCAAAATGTCATTTAGCGCTTTTATATTTTCTATTGTGTTATATTAAATAATTTTGCTGATATTTTATGTAATGCGGATAAATTGTTGAAATATAGTGAATAGGATATAATAGTAAATTGCGTGCAATTTTTATAGTCTGCCAAAATTCCCAGAGGAACCATTGATTGGTTTCAGCACCTAATCCATGGTAACGACTAAGACAAAAAGACGAAGACTAAAGACGTGAAGAATATATATTATAGCTGGACACTGGCACCAATAAGCTAATAATTGTAGCTTATTGCCATAACTCAAGAATAAGAAGAAGTTAAGTATGGTTGAAAATTTGATAATTATAATTTTGTCAGATATCAATAATCAGTAATTTGTATTCTCTTTGAATCATCATTAACAATGTCGCGACCAGGACGATCGAATCTTTCCGGACAAAGCTGTAATGGTTCTTCCAGAGACTATATATTCGGCAATTTAGTAAATATATTTACGAAAAAAATTATGGCGGTACGAAGTTCGCCGGGTCAGCTAGTATACATAGAATAGAATCTCGACAATTCGAAAGATTTCTATTTAATACGTATTTTGATTGATTGAATATCTGATTATTTAAATATAATACAAGTTCATACATGTATGCAAAGCTTTAATCTTCAAATTCTAAGCGATTTTAAACATTGATAGGCCGAATATAGGAACGTAATCTTTTCAGATTAGTATCGGTTCGGTCGCATGCATATAGAAGGTTCATTATCAGAGATTAACAGGAGAAACTGTTTAGCGAAGTAAGATTAGATTGTGTGCTGAAATGAAATTCTGAATTTAACTGAACTGAGACTGATAAAATGCTAAACGTCCTTGATCCTTCTAATAGAAGATGTTATCCACTTTCATTCACTTCATTTTTCTATAGAACATTTCCGAAAAAAATTGCTGTGTATTCTTACTCTATCCGCATAAGGAAATCTCTATTTGTAGGAATAATTATATCATAATAATCATTATATTCCCGGCCCACATAAATCGTACTGCATCCTTGCTAATATTATAACTGCGAAAGTTTGTTCGTTTATTTGTTTGTTTCGTTTCCACGCTTAAATCACTGCACCGATTTCAAAAATTCTTTCACCAATGGAAAGCTATAATATCAGGGAGTAATATAGGCTACATTTTGTCCCGATATCCACACGGGAACGGGATCTACTCGGGTAAGGCGACTGAAACTGAAGCGAAGCGAAGGCGAGTCTAAGGATAGAAAAAGTAGATGGTTCAAATTGTGGAGTGTGGACTCCCCAGAACAAGCCCCGCGGGTCATAGAAATTTAAATATAAATTCCAATAGTCCACACTTCATATGTAGAGCGGAGAAACACAGTGAGTTATGGTCCTCACTCCGTACCTTCTATTCTACATAATAATCCCAGCAGTTCTTCTTTTTCTTGGATAAAAAACCCGCAGTATCACTATAAGCAACCATTTGGCTGGTCATCGCTTTCCCATTATAGACTCCTGATCTATCATTGTCATAGATTGTGGCTCTTGTTTGCCGCATGGTGACGCAATAAGAATACAGACCACCATCCCCTATCTTGCCCGTGGGTGTCGTAAAAGACGACTAAGGGATATAATACGCATAAAATATCTATGCAAGAGAAAGAAAACTCGAAATAAGACCTTATACCAACCTATCTGACCAGCATAGTATAGTAAGGTCAATTTCTCGCCTACTGTGGAGGAGGCTCGGGCCCAATAGTGGGACGTATATGGACTGATATGATATGATGTGGCTCTCGTTTCTTTCAGCTTCACGTTACATAGTCCTTCGTTTTGATGGCGGAACGCATTATCGCTAGCACGTGTCGTGCACGTTATCGCTCGGGCCCATAACCCACCCGTACCCACGTGACTTCGTTGTTGGGCCGACCACCGGAGCAGATGTGACTTGTCGTCAGTGGTCGGCCCGACGGAATACCCTTTCGGGTAACCTCACCTCTCGACGTCCTGGGACGTCGGTCGCCGTCGCGCTGTTAGCCACACTGCGGGTGACGGAAAATTCCCCAGTCCGATCACCCGCGGCCTCGGCTAGGGCGGCATTAGGCGCAGATACTCGCGCCTGCGCCGCATGTTTATTGCGCCCCTAGGGAAATGTCACCTGTGAGAGAGTTAAAGAGTACACTAATAAAAATGCTAAGTACATTGCACTGTATATTGATGGAAAACATATTATATAACATTACCCCTATCGGGATGGTACCCAGGTTACAATTACGATAGCTTACTACTACTTATCTAATAATACCTACAAGTCTATAAGTTGTCGGTTGTACACTACAAATTACACGTGGTCATAACCACCACATTCACGTGTTAATTCACTGAGCGAGAGAAAGTTCACTGCACGCGATACGTTTACACTAATTACTAACGGAGAACAAACAAGACGTCGATAAGGACTGTATCTCATCCGCGGGGAAATGCGCACCTTCAGGACGGCGTGTCGTTACCGCTTAGCGACTAGATGATGCGATCTCCAGCATCCTTTCTTCGTCGTTGAATATGCAGATAAGCACACAGTCTCAACCGGATTGGTAATCCGTCATGCACCTCTATGCATGTAAGCGGAAAGATGTGGCATCATGTTAGAGTGGTAGCCAGCGCAGCTGCTTCAGCAAAGCTGACCCATGACGTGGAATCATCATCATCATCATCATCTCAGCCCACATACGTCCCACTGCTGGGCTCGGGCCTCCTTCACAATGGAAGGGTAATCGACCCACTATACCACGCTGGTCAGACGTGTTGGTACAGGGTTCCATTTCGAGTTTTCCCTCTCTCGCATAGATGTTATATGCGTTTTATATCCCTTAGTCGTCTCGTACGATCACCCACGGGTAAGATAGGGGGTGGTGAATTGTATTCTTACTCATGACGTGGAATGTAGCCAAGAAAATAAATGTTCGACAGACTCACCGGTCACGAAGTCATTTTGAACAGGTTGCTAGTGTAATACGAGAAAAAGCAGCGTACCAGCGCGTTGCAAGCGGCGCCATTACGGGAACAAGGAGAGAAGTATGAGAAAAGCCCCACACGCTCGGCGCGCGGGCTCCCACGTAGTCTTACATGGCGCGTCCGACCACGCTTGATGACGGGAATCAAGAGAAAGAAACCTTTTACGAAGCAACGCTTCGTGTCATGTCGCATCCAAGATGGCGTCATCCTCTTTCAAAAAGAAAGGTTCCTATTGGCCACCTAGCCAGATTTCAGATTATAAAAAATCTTACACCAATAGAAAGCTAAAGTAACAGCCAGTAACATAGCCAGGCTATATGTATATTATTATATATTCCCGGTT
The DNA here is from genome assembly GCA_032191425.1 of Lymantria dispar. Lineage (NCBI taxonomy): Eukaryota > Metazoa > Arthropoda > Insecta > Lepidoptera > Erebidae > Lymantria > Lymantria dispar. Next base: position 6,291,552 of record CM063460.1, on the reverse strand, counting down.
ATATGTTTTTGGCTATATATTCCTAAGGGAACGTAAACTACGCATTTGAAATAACGAGAACTTGGCCGATTAAAAAAAAATCAGAAATTTAAAGCTACAATATCAGTGAGTAATGTAGGCTATATATCAACCCGGTATTCTTACCAATATTACTGCAGTACGCGGGTGAAACGTCTGGCAATCTACCGATTTTAAAAATTCTTTTATCGACGGAAAGCTACATAAACAGCGAGTATCATAGGTTATACTCTATTCCGGCATTCCCACAGAAACGGAACCGACGCGGGAGCAACCATGTTAATGTGACCAATTTTAACAAATCTTTCACAAACAAATAGAAGGCTACATTATTAGCGACTAAGAAATATTGAATTTGTCACCGTATTTCCATCGAACCTGAACTATGCGAGTGAAAATAAATGTGAAATTTGTGAAACTGTTCAGAGGTTTATTACAAAATTGATCAGATTGTTACAGAGTGGATCAGATTTATCCGAAAATTGGCACCTTTTCAGGTATTTCCTAGATTGACATATACAATACTTTTTATCCAGGTATTGGCCTTGGAATAATAATTCAGCTTTGAGAAAGTTAGTTTTCACAAAGCTGCGGGAAGAAGCTAATCATCCATCAATAACAATGCAGGGGTGACAGAGGTAATTGACCATATTATTTGCATAGAAATCTAAGTAGCGGTGTCACAGGTTCGAATCCAATGCAGAACACTTCTTTGTACAATTGTACTAATTCTTGGTGCTATTTATTTACAATTTATTTATTTATATATTTGCAACTAAAATAATATAATAAAAATAAAATTATTTTTACAAAATGTACCTTACCTTATAGATCGAATAACCACGAAGTTTTATAATGGTCAAGGTAAGTATATTGCTTACTAGCGACCTGCCCCGGCTACGCACGGGTCCAATCCTAATACTAAATATATTACAAAATGTCATTATATACAATGTTCACAGTTTTTTTGTCGTTAAACAATACAAACTTGTTTTCTTTAGAGTTTACTCTTGAAAGAGCGATATATAATTGACCATAAAATAAAGGATAAAGATAGTTATTGTGGATTATCCCTAAGAGATAAACATATACCATCGCAGACTTTTTTATATAATACTGTAGTACATTATTGTAATCTGTCTCGCAGGGTTCAGCCAACGTTTACAATGTAAAAATTGATTATTTACGACAACACATTAGAAATCTCTAAAATTATCACTATTTCTCTACTATAATATGCATGTATTATACATAAACTTTTCTCTTGAATTATTCTATCTATTAAAAAAAAACCGAATCAATAGTTTTAAAGATCTAAGCATACATAGGGGCAGACAGACAGCGGGAAGCGTCTTTGTTTTATACTATGTAGTGACAATTGACTCCAGATTGAAATTGCACTATCCTCCGTACCAATTATACTATACTAGCAACCCGCCCTCGCTTTGCTTCGGTTTCAGTCGGCTTACACGCGTAGTTCCCGTTCCCGTGGGTATACTGGGATAAAATATAGTCTATGTTACTCAGGGATACTGTAACATTCTAATGGTAAAAGAATTATCGAAACCCGTCCAGGAGTGTTTGAGTGTATTCGTAAGGAACGTTTCTTCTTTATAATATTAGTGTAGATTACACCCTTAGAGGGTGGAAATTAAAATATGCTGAAACACATCTTCATTTATTTTTACTAAAGAGTATTTTTGGAGAATTTGAAGAATATCGATGCAGATTTTTTTTCTCCTTATACAAACTTTGTTACTGCGATTTACCCCCTAGGGGTTGAATTTCAAAAAATCCTTTCTTAGTGAGTTTCTACGTCATGTAAAGAAACTAATATCAAAATTTCATGTTTCTGGCTTCAGTACTTTCGGCTCTGTGATAAGTCAGTAAACTGACATCTTTCTACCTATTTTACACCCTTAGAGGATGAAAATGGACAAACGCTGAAACACGTGTTTATTTATTTTTATTAAGAGTATTTGTGCTTAATTTGAAGACAGTAGCTAAAGATTTTTTTTTCTTTCCATACAAACTTTACCGTGGCGTTTCACCCCCTTACGGATGGAATTTCAAAAAATCTTTTCTTAGTGGGTGCCTACGTCACTAAATGAAACTACGGTCCAAATTTCATTTTTCTAGCTTCAGTAGCTTCGGCTCACCCTGTTCCTTTATATGTATATTATTGTTAACGCCCCCGCAACACCCCTTGCAGGTGGAATTTCCTAAAATCCGTTCTTAGCTGACCTCTACTCAACGAAAGGAATATTTTTGCCAAATTTTAAGTCTGTACGCCTTATGGTTCCAGAGATATGGTGATGTGTCAATATATCGCTCGCAAAACCCGCCTGTCCTATATATATATATATATATATATATATATATATATTAGGGCGTGATATTCCTCCCAGTCCTCGAACAATACTATAAACAAATTAACAACTCACAAATGCACTACGGTTACGGTTTTATGTCTGACAATTATTTTTTTGGGAGTTTACCTCGCAGCATTAATGCTACAGTTATAAAGCTTATACTCGTTCCAACCATTTATTTTACTTTTGGCAGGTCGAATTCTGATCAATTAGTGTTGTACCAATGTATTACGGATACTATGTTTTGTAATAATCGATTTTAGTCAGGAAGAACTTTTAATCGATTTAACACGGATATTTTATTTTTGCTTAAATACATATTTCATATTATTTAAAAACTTCACTTCTGTAAATATATTTGTTATTTGGGCACATTAATTTTTGCATACCCACTAATTCAGTCCTCCCAAAATATTTTACTTTGTACTTTGCAAAATAAAAAATAACTACTTTATGAAGCATTTTTCCATTAAGCGGGTCCGCTGCTCCAAACTTTACTTAGAGACAATGGCGCCCTCGTCTGCGGTAGTAAATCACTAATTTTCTCATCCAGCCTACCCCTTTTTTTTTAAGCCGAATTGGCAACACTGAACGGCGCGCCGGTGACGCCATTTTGTTGTGTTGTCTGTCACTCGCAACAAGACTCCCGTGCTAGTCACATTTCTGTTCGCTGAGTGCTCTTTCATATTTTTCATACGCTGTGTTGAGTATTTATATTCCACCGTATTGATTTCATTGTTTTTACTTTGATTGAGTTGAGCGTATCGTTCCTCCCACTAAGATTTTACTTGCAAAATGCCGAAAGGTATGGTGTTTAAAGAACAATCCAGAGAGTTAGTGCTGCGGCTTCGTGAATTTTTTGAAAAGGAAAGCCGCAATGGCGGATTCCTTACCAGTAACCCAAGTTAGAGACCGTGTTGCAGCAGCATTAGGTATTAGTGCTCCAACGGTGGCGAAAATCACTAAAGAAGTCTATGGTAGTAGTGGTATTGAACAGAACAAGCTATCTACGCCTAAGAAAAAACGTCAGCCCCGTAAAGTGACAGCAATTGACAGTTTTGATACTGATGCTATTCGTCGTCATATATACAATTATTACACAAGCAAAGAGATTCCTACTTTGAAAAAATTAGTAGCGTCTCTACGAAATTGTGGCTTGTTTCGTGGTGAAAAATCTTCTTTGTCAAAGGTGCTGCACCAAATCGGGTTCTTGTATAAGAAATCCGACAAAAGAAAAATTTTAATGGAACGTCGTGATATAGCCTTGTCTCGCTGTGAATTTTTAAGACATGCGAAGAAAATAGAAGACTGGTCGAATGTCGTTTTCACAGATGAAACTTGGCTCAATGCCAATCATTCCATACTAAAAGGTTGGACTGACGATACTGCTGCTTCTACTTCTGCAGTGCCAATGGGGAAAGGTGAACGCCTCATCATTTGCCATGCGGGAACTACAAAGGGATTTGTACCAGACGCTCTGTTAGCGTTCAAATAAAAAAAAACAGGAGACTATCATGAGGAGATGAATGCGGACGTGTATGAAAAGTGGTTCAGAGAAATGCTTACATCACTTGAAGAGCCATCAACAATATTTATTGATAATGCACCATATCACTCTCGCCAAATTAATTAAATGCCAACACAGGCCAACAAAAAACACGAGATTATAAACTGGCTTCGTGATAATGGGGAAGACGTGGACGAATCCCTACTAAAAGTAGAATTACTTAAAATATTAAAAAGTAAAAAGCAGCCAAAACGATATGTCATCGACGAAATGGCAGCAGAATATGGGCATGTTGTAATCAGAATTCCTCCGTACCAATGTCAATATAATCAAATTGAAATGATCTGGGCACAAGTCAAAGGACACGCCGCAAGAAACAATACAACTCCTCCTTTCACAGCAAATAAAATGCTTGAACTTTTAAAAAACGCATGTGCTAGTGTGACGCCTGAAAACTGGGCGAGTGTCGTCAACAAGACAAAAAATATAATATTCTCTGATTGGGATCGGGAAATTGAATTTGACAACATACCTACACAAGAGTTAATAATAAACACTGCAGATGATTCAAGCGACGATTCGAGTTCGTATGAAGAATCCGACGATTCGTTATAATAAAATAATATTAAAATATTTTGGTTATTTTATTTCATGTTATAGGTATGATGAGAAGATTTTTATATCTCCCTGATACAATTTTAACGTGTTGTCTATTACAACAATTCAAAACTCAGTTGTCAGCTGACTTAACTGCAAATAAGTGTAATCAATTATTTACCATTCATTAGTTTGCACCGAATACTTTGATCCTGTCACTAGATGCGATAGAACGTAACTTTTTTTATAACGGAAATGAATTATCACTTAAATTTTATGAATAGAGCTATTTACGGCATATTAATGTATTTAGTGGGTAATAATTAAGATATATAAATATTATTGGGCAGTTTATATATTTCTCTGTTCACTCGTTTCAAAGTTAATAATTGCGTATAATGAAACAGTTACGTCCTAAAGCATGTGTCAAAAGTAAAATAAATGGTTGGAACGAGTATAAGGTTTATTCCTTGATACAGGGGTCTTTGCAAAAAAAAATAATAATAATGAAAAAAAATATCAATAAATAAGATATAATGCAGAATAACGAGAGATTTTAGTATCCATGAAATACAGCTGAAATATATTTAATCTCAGCAATTTCTTTTCTTAAACTGAACAGCGTTTGCTTTCACCGTCATTTTAACACAAAACACGAGTCAAGTCGAAATAAATCAAGTCAAAGGACCGCCTTTTTCACATCAACATGATTAAATGGTTTTCATTTTATCATGTTGACAAATAAAAGGAGTTTAATTGAAAAGGAACCTTAAGTTCTAACTTATAAAATCAAGTTTTAGTTAGTAAATTGGCGGTACAATTTAGTAGAAACTTGGAGAATCGAAAATGCGAAGTTGCAATTTGAGAACTTTGAATATAGTATACAAGTCTCACCATCCTAGAACATTAAGATTGTTTATCTGTGTGAGAGTGAATCTGCGTATGAGTATATGTATGCGTGTATATCGGCGCGAATGTATGCATGTGTAGATGTATGAGTGTGCGTGTTATTAGAACAAGTATTGGCAATATGCCATTTTAAGTAATATCTTTGACAATGAAGATACGCCGCTTAAGACGAAAGGTTTTAATTTTTATTTTTCCTATCTTCTGCCGGCAAAAATTAAAAATGCAAATTAACTTGCCCATAGTTGAACTACTAACCCAAGGCAATACACCATGATTGAGTATAAAACTTCTAAATATCTTCACAAATTTCAAATTTACTTTTGCCCGCGTAGTTCAGAATCCCGTGGAAATACAGCTATACTTTTCTTAGTCGCTGATAAGGCAGCTTTCTATTTATTAGTGAAATTATTTTTAAAATAGGTCTAATTACCGCGGTTTCATCCGTGTAGTGCTTGTTATCGTAGAAATACCGGGATAAACTATAGTCTATGTGACTGGTTGTTAATGTAGCTTTCCACTAGTGGAAAAATTTGCTACAAAGTGTAAGATTTTTCCTCTTTCTGTAGTGTGGACGGCTATTCATAGCGCGTATGCTATTGGCTGTGCTGTAGTATGTGCGTGCTTATTAGTTCAAGGCGGCTAATAAGATCACCGGAGAATACACTGATGCCTTTCCTCCGCCTCCTCTTCTACAGAACCCCTAACAAATTGCGTTTCTCTGGTAGGGAATATTACTTCTGACCACCGATTCGATGAGAGACGTTGGTGATAACAAAATCACCACCGAAAGTGATAACTAAAACGATAGCGAGACGTCTATTTGATTCAGAAAGACCATATACACCACTATAGGGTTCCTCTAGTGACGGGCACTTCATCATAAAATACTTTGATCTCATGTAAGAAGCAAGGTTTAATGAAGGATTCCTAATTTAGACAAGATTACAAAGCTTGAACTTATTTAAACGTGCCCTTGTGTAACGAAACTTGTTTTTTTTTTAATTTAGTCAAAACAATTTCACCCGCGTAGTTCCCATTTTCATAGGAAAACTGGAGCAAAAATTACATATTTTACTCGTTGATAATGTACCTTTCATCATCATCATCATCATCATCTCAGCCCATATACGTCCCACTGTTGGGCTCGGGCCTCCTCCATAATGGAAGGGTAATTGACCTACTATACCACGCTGGTCAGACGTGTTGGTATAGGGTTTTATTTCGACTTTTCCTTCTCTCGCATAGATGTTATATGCGTTTTATATCCCTTAGTCGTCTCGTACGATCACCCACGGGTAAGATAGGGGGTGGTGAATTGTATTCTTACTCCGTCACCACACGGAAAATGTACCTTTGCATTGGTTTAAATATTTTTAAAATAGAATCTCCTTGCGTAGTTCCCACTTTTGTGAGAATACCGCGACTAAAATGCCTGCATTTCTTACTCGCTGATAATATAGCTTTCCGTTGGTGAAAGAATTTTTAGAATCAATTATCATCATACTATTTCCCTCGCGTAGTTCCCATGGAAATACTGGGATAAACATGGCCTATATTTGTTACTTGGTCATAGCGTGGTTTTCCGTTAGTAAAATAAAAAAAAAAAAATTTAGTAATTTCCAAAAACAGCCTGGATTTAAAAAACAACTTATAACAATAAATGGCTTTGCGTATTATTAACGTAGGACTATATATGATATAAATAAGGAGAGAGTCTAAATGCTGGAATAATTCTATTCAATCTCAGTTCAAGTCATCCACAACTCAAACTCTGAGACTGCTTTTTGTGATTACACATTTCTAAGACATTGAAAAGTTTCAATCGTGTAGCCATAAAAGTAGCGAAAAGGTAGATGAGCAATATATAAATCACTTTTTTTTTTATAAGCAATATATAACATGAGATAATGAGAATATTAAACATTATAATTGAAACGTGTGGTGACGGAGTAAGAATACAATTTTCCAACACCTTTCTTGCCTGTGGGTGTCGTAAAAGACGAGTAAGAGGTATAATATCTGTGCAAGAGACGAAAAACTCGAAATGAAACCCTATACCAACATGTCTGACCAGCATGGTATAGAAGATCAAATGCCCTCCTATTATGGAGGAGGCCCGAGCCCAACAGTGGGACGTATGTAGGCTGCGATGACAAAGAATACAATTGTCGCCATCCCTTGCTTCCATAGGGAGTCGTAAAAACCGGCTAAGGACTGCGCAGATGGTTAAGATACCGACCTACCGTGCTAGGGTTGCGGGTTCGAATCCCATGTAGGACAACACCTTATACGATCCACAAATTATTGTCCTGAGTGTGGATGAAATTTGTGTCGGTTAATTTCTTTTTTAATCATATGACTTTCTTTCTCGACACATGTGCCTACCAATTATTATCTCTGCACTACCTATGGTTGACTGGTAGAGAGTGCCTTTGGCATTAAGTCCGCCATTGTACTCAATACATGAAGTAATAAATAAATAAATAAATAATTACATGTTTGTAACATCTCCCGCAATACAAAGATTATTCCCCTAGTGCAAGGCTTTGTCACTTAAAAAAAAAGAAAAGATTCACCAGGACAGTGGGCAGCTGATCTTTCGCGGGTAATGTATGATATCTCACCGCGATCGCCAACCCGCCTGCCAAACACTCGCTCTCGGCCCGTCTCGGGGTGTCTCGTCGAGTGTGTACAACCCCTATAAAATGATACAATTGGTAACAGTTGTTATCAGTGGTATACCTGATAACAGTTGTTATCGATAATTAAACTGATAACAGTTGTTTTCAGTGATTCAACTGATAATAGTTATTATCAGTGATACAACTGATAGAAGTTGTTATCAGTGATTTAACTGATAAAAGTTGTTATCTGTGATACAAATGATAACAGTTGTTACCAGTGATGCAACTGACAACAATTGTTATCAGTGACATGACTGATAACAGTTGTTCTACGAGGACATCTCGAAAACACGCATCTAAAACTCGCTTCACGGGGTTATAGAAGATTTTAACGCGAAATTAGGCAAAGGGAGTGAGGATGAGTTGAGGGTTGGGCAACATAGATGTGGTCCAAGAAACGAGCAGGTCAGAAACTGGCTGATTTTATGGAGAAGGAAAGCCTCTTTATAATGAATTTCTTCTTCAGGAAGTATCCACAAAAGGAAATAGACTTGGATTAGCCCTGATGGTTCAATAAAAAACGATATAGATTTCATTTTATCGGATAAATATCTGTTATATTCAATAACCTTTCAGTATTCCGCAGGATTAAAACTAGGAGCGATCACTGCATAGTACAAATTATTTATGAGGTGTTTTCATGCGATGGCCAAGTCAATCTTTTTATTCAAAATATAAAACATCTTTAATATTGATATGGTAACTATAAGAAATTGTTAGGTTAGCTAATTACGCAATTGTCAATAGTTTTATGACCGAGCGCCTGCCTGGCATCAAACCTTCTCGGCAATGCAATTGTTGACCCTGACGGCATCAGATGCGATTGGCCCAGGTCAATGAAAACATCTTGGTCGTCTTTTAAGATACCCACAAAGCATGTAAAAGGTAGATTCGTTACTACGAATCTACAGTATGATATTCGTAGCCGCCATCATACAGCTTTGCTATTATTGAATTAGTTAAAATATTAGTCATATGTATAGGTTACGTTTTAGTCGAAGCTCTATCTGTAACTACCAACTCGCCCTCACCTCGCTTCAGTTTCAGTTGCCTTACCCACATAATTCACGTTCCCGTGGGAATGCCAGGATAAAATATAGCCTATGTTACTCCCGGATTCTATAGCTTTCCACTGGTGAAAGAATTTTTGAAATCGGTTCGGTGGTTTAAGGGTAACAATCAAACAAACAAACTTACTTTCGCATTTATAATATTAGTAAAGATGTATATCTTCTTTTCGCCACCAAGGGTTTTCTAGTAGTGTCTATTCAATAGATGGTACGATAGACTGGCGGAGATCTTGATCATGTCTCGGTCTTGATCGTGTTTCATTGTGATAAATTTAAAAAAGATCCTTCGAACCAATAGCTTAAATCCATTCCAGCATACGAGACGATGCTTTTGTTTGCTTTTTTTTCGTATTATACACTAAGTGGCTCTACTGGTAATGTATAATCCGCTTTGCTCCCATTTTGCATCACAATACACAAAGCCTCTTTTAAAGTAAGGGTAGGACTCGAGGCATAAATTTTCACCGAACTAGTTTTTGATTTTACAGGAGCATAGGCATTTTCAGCTCACAATACCAGACTGCATTAGTCGACTAAAGCGACGCTGGAGCTCGGGGATATGAACTGAGTCACCATATTAGATATGGAATACATTCCTAATGAAGAATGTTTCCGCCTGAATTCTATCCCTCACCACATCTGCTCAGAGTCGGAAGGACTGATTGCATGATAAAGCACAAAAAAACAAAAAAAAAAAACAGGAGCATAGACATACTCATGTAAAACGTTGACGCGTACATTTACATAGACGCAATTGATTCTGGAACCAGAATGAAAAATTGTAAGATGGTTAGTTTTTCATGTAAAAAACCTAACAGTCTGAAGGTTTGTTGCGAACGGCCACTTCTATGTACCTCATTGAATTACATTGAATAAAAAGTGAAAGTCCTAAATTGTATGCGATGACGAAATAAACAGCAAACCAATATACACGAAACCGTAACAGCATACTTTTTAAACAATATAAAAATAGTTGAAGCTTGCCAGAGATTAGTGACATATTTCATTAATTAAAACTATTAACAGTAATAAAATCTTTATAAGTTTTTCAAATAAATAACTGTAAAATAGTTTAAAATCAATATAGCATCTCTCAAGAGAATTAAAACTCGAAATAAAACCCTATACCAACACGTCTGACCAGCATGGTATTACGGGTCAATTTCCCTCCCATTATGGAGGAAACTCGAGCCCAACAGTGAGACGTATTTGAGCTGCGAGGATGATGATGATGATGAATATAGCATAAAACAGCATTTGATTATAAATCATAAAGCATAATATTCCAATTTATAAAAGCCTATAAGAAAGAATAGTTTTGAGAAGTCTTAAAAAATTAGAGAGAATTAAATTTATTGGAAAGTTTACGTATTTCGCTGACTTTAAGGACACTCTTTCTATCAGAAACTGTCTTAAAGCGAAATGTTCAAATGCTTATCGGGTCTTACTAGTACTTTAGAAGTAATAAAATTCAAACGACATATTATCTTACATGGCTATCACTACTTTATATATAAGAAGCTATTCAAACATTTGAGTTTTAAAATATGTTTTTGAAGTTAAAACTTCTTAGGCAGCGTTGGGCACTTTTGGGTAGGGGAAAATCTTATGGGTTCGAGTCACCGACATGCTCATGACTAGCACACGCGCAGTGTACTAGGCGCCTTAGATACTTTTTGTATGGGTGAAATATCGTGCATTAGCGTCACCGACATTTATAGCATTATATCTGTAGTTATACACCTGACGTAGAGTGCTGTGTATATTTTATAAGTGAAATTGAATGGATTTAGTGTAAAGTTCAATGTGTATTTATCAAGCATTGTTGAAATAGTGTTCTTGTTTGATTATTATTTATATGGTTTAATCCAAGAATTATTGTGCGGTACAATGTTAAGATAATAATATTAAGATTTTTAATAAGATTTATTAGTATTTTCAAGTTTTCAGTTCTGTCGGTGGTGTCTATAACAGAATCGGGCAGTCTGGCTGGAGAGGCCACGGTTCGGTGTCAGGACCGTCGAGGCCTTCCGGTCGGTGCTGATGAAGTGGTTGGATCGGTGGCGCGAGGTGCTTTCCTTCCGACTAGTGCAGGTGTTGACGGAGCACGGTTGCACACCGTCCTGCCACCACTGCGATTGTGACGAGGATACGGCGCAGCACATATGCGAGGTGTGTGCCGTTTGGGCCAAGCAGCGCCATGCACTCGTCGCAATCATCGGTGCTGACCTGACGCTGCCGACCATCGCTGGGCAGATGCTCGGCAGCATCAGGAACTGGGACGCAGTCGCCTCGCGGAACGAGGCGGCGGATTCGCCTCGGGCGAGGCGAGGGATAGATGTATTTCTTGTTTATTAGTATTACTAGTATTACCTAGTTGTTTTAAACGTGGCGTCCAGTTAATACAACTATTGGGGTAAGTAAATTCGCCACCTAATAATCTGAGTAAGGTATTCATCATTCATTATATTCACCGTTAATCTTTTTGGTATCAAATATTGGTATCGTCTATTTGGTATCGTCCAGCGGGACGAAAGCCTCCCTCATAGTTATTTGTTAATCATATGAAGAATAAATGGCACAATCGCTACGCTTAGCGGGTTGGTAATCGCGATGAACGGTTATACATTTCCTAGAAAATAGGTGCCGTCCCCTTTCAACGATGCCCACGGGTAAGCAAGGGGAGACGACAATTTATTTCACCACCTCACAGAGGGCAAGATATGTAATGGCAGATTTATCCCTCTCAAACTAACGGCCACTTTATTAAATAATACGATGAATATAGGAGTTCTATAAAAGATAAACAATGCAGATATGTGCCTACCTAATACACCTCTGTAAAACCCTTCCTATGCGTGTGGTGACGAAGTAAGAATACAATTCACCACCGCCTCTTGCCCATGGGTGTCGTAAAAGGCCACTAAGGGATATCTTGTGCATATAATAACTATGCAAGAGAAGGAACGCTCGTCGAACGTAGATCAATTTCCCTCTCAATATGGATGACGCTCGAGCCCAGTAATGAGATGTATGAGAGCTGTGATGAAAACCCTTCCCCGATTTAGGGATGTTAGAATATAAGAATCTGGAACTCATTTACGTTTATCTAACAAAACCGAATCCTATCTATGTACATGAAAAGATATATCAACGTTCACCGGCAAACGGCCCGAATAAATTAATAAAAAAGGAGCCGTCACTCAGGACGCCTAGTAGATGTGAAACATCGAAATTATTTTGTACAAATATATGGCATATAGTATTAATAAAATATGATTTTTTTTCCAGAAAATGATGATTTTTATTGGAACGAAGTTCCTTACGGCAGGCTTGGAGGAGATAGGGATTTTGCTGCGCGACCGAACTGAAAAAATTTTGATAGTAAAACCGTAAGAATAAAACCGTAAGAAAAAATGCGTGGAATAAAACCGTTAAATGAGACGAAATTGTTTTGACCGCCGTATCTCAAAAACTATAAGTGCTAGACCATTTTTGATAGAAATTTTGACCCCCCTTGCACCGTACATTGCCGCCCGGACTACCTCTACCCCCCATTAGAAACTTCCCTCCCCCCCTTCTTTTGATGTGAAACATCGTTCAACCTACAATTGTTTTGACCGCCGTATCTCAAAAACTATAAGTGCTAGAGCATTTTTGATAGAAATTTTGACCCCCTTGCACCTTACATGGCCGCCCGGACTACCTCTACCCCCCATTAGAAACTTCCCTCCACCCCCTTCTTTTGATGTGAAACATCGTTCAACCTACAATTGTTTTGACCGCCGTATCTCAAAAACTATAAGTGCTAGACCATTTTTGATAGAAATTTTGACCCCCCTTGCAATCTACATTGCCGCCCGGACTACCCCTACCCACCATTAGAAACTTCCCTCCCCCCCCTTCTTTTGATGTGAAACATCGTTCAACCTACAATTGTTTTGACCGCCGTATCTCAAAAACTATAAGTGCTAGACCATTTTTGATAGAAATTTTGACCCCCCTTGCATCTTATATTGCCGCCCGGACTACCCCTACCCTCCATTAGAAACTTCCCTCTCCCCCTTTTTTGATGTGAAACATCGTTCAAACCCCAAACTGCCATAAATCAGTCATCTTTGACCGCAGGAACTCCGGATTTTTGACAAACCTCATAGAATTTCCAGTAGAACCGATTTAATACTAAAAACCTAAATTTCAAGAGCCTACAGTGGCCTACACCCAATAGTTCTTCAATCTCTATCTTGCCATCTTTGTCCAAGGTATTAGAAAAAATGATGAACAATCGATTAAAAAGATACCTAGAAGATAATGACCTAATTTCTCAAAATCAATTTGGATTTAGAAATAAGAAATCTACTAATGACGCTGTACATGAACTCACTGACTATGTTGTTCAAGCCTTGGATAAGGGTAAGAAAAGCATTGCAGTCTTCCTGGACTTGGCTAAGGCATTTGACACGGTCTCCATTCCCAAACTGATTCTTAAATTAGAGCGTATCGGAGTCAGGGATCAACAGTTGAAATTGTTTAAAAGCTATCTGTCAAACCGAACACAGTGCGTTCAAGTTGGTGATTGCGTTAGTAAGGATCTTCCTGTCGAATACGGCGTACCACAGGGAAGTATTCTTGGTCCCACGCTTTTTCTAGTGTATGTAAACGACATGTGTAAACTAGACCTTACCAATGGCAAGTTGCTGGCATACTCAGATGACACTGCATTAATTTTTACAGGCTCTACATGGGAACACGTTTTTAAATTTGCACAAAGCGGATTTGATAGAGTAACTGAGTGGTTAGGCCATAACACTTTGTCACTTAATGTTGACAAAACTAAATATCTTACATTTAGCATTAAAAAAGTTAAAGAATTGCATCTAAAATAACATTACATTACTGCACGTAGACACACTATTAGCAGTATTCTTCCTTGTACTTGTCCTAAATTAGAACATTCTACTACCATTAAGTACTTAGGCGTAATTATCGATGAAAGAATGAGCTTTGTGCAGCATATCGAATTACTAACTGCTAGAATTCGCAAAATTATCTTCATATTCAAAAATCTCCGGCACATTGCCGAACCAATAATCCTGAAGATGGTTTATTATGCGCTGTGTCAATCTTTACTAGGATACTGTATTTTATCATGGGGTGGTGCATGTTTCTACTGTTTCCTTGGACGATTCATATATACTAAAGTTAATAAAATTTTGAATATTAATCACAAAAATAATTATGAATGTAAAAAGATCGTAACTGAGTGGCTCCTAAAGCTAGACTGTCATGACACAGAAAATCTTCTTCGACCAATTCTATAAACATACTCGGATATAAACACCTGCCTTGTGAATGCATCATAGGACAAACACACTCATTCATATACACACATACGCACACACACACACCCACCCACATACAAACACACACCACACACATACACACACACACACACACACACACACACACACACACACTCAAACACACACAAACGCACACGAAGGTTTACTACTAATACCATACCTATATTAATTTTATATTTTCTATCTTTTATTGCCTACTATGTTATTTTAATTTTGTTGAGTATCATCTGTATAAGATTATTAATAAGTGACACTGGAAGGTTGCTGATACTTATAGCACAGGTTTACCTATTTTAAGTATCAGCAGAACATCAAATTAATGTTAAATTTTCTTGTACATCCATTTGAACGTTATTGTTGTATATACCAGTTTGTGGCAATAAATTATTATTATTATTATTAATAATTTAGTCACAATAAATTTTATAATTAGAAACTAACAATGTTCGGAACAAGGACACCAACTAAAAGAGCCCTGAATTTTGATTTTTTTTGCAAATTGTGTCGATTCTACATTAGCCGAAGGAACTTCGTTCCTACCTGGTGTCCCACGACACCACATTTCTTTTTTTTAATACTAGCAATCCGCCCTCGCTTCGCTTCGGTTATAGGTTATAGGTTATAGGTTATAGTCGTTTTACCCGCGTAGTTCCCGTTCCCGTGGGAATACAGGTACAAAATATAGCCTAGTTTACGCCCTGATATTATAGCTTTCCATTGGTGAAAGATTTTTTGAAATCGGTCCAGCCGTTTTGAAGATTACCCGGAACAAACAGACAGACAGACAGACAAAAATTTTTTATTTGCTATTTTAGGCATAGGTGTTGTGCAAATAACCGTGTGAGCATGAAAAAAGTCTATTATTTTGACATTACAAACAGACACTCCAATTTTATTTATTGGTATAGAAATGTTTATTTTCATTAATATACACTATAGGTATATGTTTATGTTAATAATTTATTTTGAGCTTACTGGATGGCGTTGTATAAAATCCTCCAAGCGTGGCGTTAACGCCACGTAAACGAACGGATTCACCCTCGCTATAGATGTTTCACATCAAACAATTGTGGTTTTCACTATGACAACATACATAAGTATGTACAAATGTCCAAATGTGGACAAATGTCCATTCGCAAAATATTGAGAGAGTTTGGTTAAGAACTGTCAATGTATCTATCATATAGCCCTGACCTAGCAGCCTCAGATTTTCATCTTTTTCGACTTCTTCAGAATTCTTTGGATTGTATCGGGGGGCGCGGCAGTGCCCCCGCCAAGTCAAGCGCGAAGCAAACACTGCCGTACCATCCTTTACTGGAACCATTTCGCCCCATTTTCAGAATAAGTATTATTGAAATACGCAGCTTTATCAAGCCTACAATTGACTGATTATTGAATCAAAGTTTTCCAAGTGGCAATTTTCCATCGTCAATGGGTAGCGGTTCTGGCGACAGATTGGTGCAATGGTGTCATGGAGCACCTGGTTTTGTACCCTTGTGTACCCTTCAACGGCCAAGTCACACAACATTAACTATAATAATAAAGAAATCGCAGTAAGGAACCTTAGACTTGGCACGACTTTGTCTAGATTTCATTACTTTTTAGAGATAAACAAGCAGCTACATCGAGACTTGGCTAGTTTTTACAGAATGCTTTTGGTGGGATTAAGTTAACATCGTTAGAGGATTGTGTAAACTACTTGTCGCAGGCTATTGATCAGAAGTCTCAAAATTTCTACAGCAATGGTATTACGTAATTACAAAACGGCAGCAAGTTGTTGAATGAAATAGTATTTACAATGACAAATGATTAAATCATTCTATACAAACTAGTGATCGCCGAGTGGTTGAAATTCGTCCATAAATCATTTAAATAAATTTTTCTGCTACCCAAATTGCTCTTAATTTTATTTATGAATTTATGGAGTAAGCTGTATGTCACTAATAACTAATGTATAAGTACAAAATATCTATTACACATTGTCATCATAATTACGATTATTTGACAGAGATTTCAACCGTAAACAAAAGTGTATAACATAAGCGTTGGCGATTGTGTGTAATGTCTTTTTTAATAAATTTAATGTATTTATAATCCATTATTGTATGAAATTTCAGTTTTATGCACTTCTCCTCATTACATATATACATCAATTATGCCAAATTTCATACTTGTCCTTCCACGTAATTTGCCTTAAAAGGGGTACAAAATTTTGCTTCACGTATTAATATATAGATAATAAAAAAATTGAAATGTCTATTTGAGCTGTCAAAATAAAAGGTTTTAATTATGCTCACACGGTTATTTGCTCGATATAAACCTAAAATTTGGTTTATTTCTTTTTCGTCTGTCTTTTCGTTTGTGCCGGGTAATCTTTGAAACGGCTGGACCGATATTGATAATGTTTCACTAACCTAACCTAACCTAACTATCAATACCTTTCATCGAGTTGGCCGTTTCATCGGCCAATATTTATATTAGCCGATGAAACCGATATAGTTAAATAGGTTTTAAAAATTATTTCGACCCATGAAAAGCTAATTACCAGCGAGCAACATATTATGTAGGATAATTTTTCCTGGTATCGGAAAACAGGAACGAAACGAATGAAATTACGGCATGTTGATCAATTTTATAAAATTCTTCACCAATGGAAAGTTAAATTATCAACGAATACCATATATAGGCTACTTTTTATTCCAGTATACCCACGGTACGGGACTATTTTTCTTTATTTTTCTTTAAAAGATAACACCCTGCACTAAGGAAATTAATATTTGTATTGCGGAGGACTTTACAAACATATAATTAACGGACACAAATCACATCCAGACTCAGAACAACAATTTGTGGATCGCACAAAGTATTATCCTGCATGAGATTCGAACCCGCGACAGTGGCACTGTAAGTCGGTACCTTAACCACTACGCCACCTGTGCCATAGTTGACTACTATGCTAGTAAAATAGCTGGATGTTGATCATTATTTACCTAAAATACTCGAATTTATTAATTAAGATTCTATTGTGCACCTACGTATTAAAGTTTTCTAAAGTATTCTGATTATCATAACTCACAATTTTGATAAGGGTCCGTCGAAACAATAGAGATATACGATTCTGTCAGCTCCATATCCCTTTATAAGAACGGGTAATGTTTTCATGTTTTTAGCTTTACGTCATAAACGGGTATGTACCCAACTACCCATGTCATATACGGCCACCACGGTATTAATACCTACGTATTAATAAGTTTGAATCTACATGTATAAGTAACGTTAAAATTGTTAATTTTTAACCACCGACGGAAAAACTTATAACACCTCTCGTGTTTGTTTGTTTGTTTTTTTTTGTTTGTTTTGTTTGACGTCAATTTCAGTCTGTGTATGTGTGTCTATCTGTGGCATCGTAGCTCTCAAACGGATGGACGGGTTTCGATGCGGTTTTTTTTTTATTTGAAACTCAATTTACTGGCGGTGGTTCTTAGCTATGGTTGGTTAATATCGGCCCAGCAGTGTAAAAATATCAGCTCTTTACCCAAGTGATATAATGGCGTATGATTACATTTTTACGTGCTTAATGAATGCCAGTATACTCAATCGTTGAATGACAGTTAATTAATAACTTCAACCTGATGTTGCAACGAGAATAGTCTCTAGAGAACCCAACTCTTCGAAAACTCGCAGTATCGTATTTTTGGGTTCAATAGATTAGTTTTAATGGTGGTGGATGCTTACTCGATTAGGTGCTTCACGAGTGCCAGTACAGTTGTTAAATGACAGTTTAATTAATAATTCCTGTTGAAGAGAACGTGATACTTTTTTTGTATTATTTTAGATTGTGTCGAGGGTTATTAAAAATTTCAATTTTAATTATTATTATTGCAATAATTTAAGTCTATACCAATAAATAAAATTGGAGTGTCTGTTTGTAATGTCCAAATAATAGGCTTTTTCATGCTCACACGGTTATTTGCACGATACCTATGCCTAAAATAGCGATTAAAACATTTTTATCAGTCTGTCTGTCTGTCTGCCTGTTTGTTCCGGGTAATCTTCAAAACGGCTGAAACAATTTCAAAAATTCTTTCACCAATGGAAAGCTATAATATCAGAGCGTAAACTAGGCTATATTTTATCCCGCTATTCCCACGGTAACGGGAACTACGCGGGTAAAACGACTATAACCGAAGCGAAGCGAGGCCAGCCCGCCTCGCTTCGCTAGTAAATAATATATTTTACTAGCAACCGCCCTCGCTTCGCTTCGGTTTCAGTCGCCTTACCCGCCGCGTAGTTACCGTTCCCGTGGGGATACCGGGATAAAATATAGCCTATGTTACTTCCTGATATTATAGCTTTCCATTGGTGAAAGAATTTTTGAAATCGGTTCAGTGGTTTAAACGTGAAAGCGTAACAAACAAACAAACAAACATCCTTACTTTCGCATTTATAATATTAGTAAGGATGTTGTATGGTTCCGTTTGATACCGGAGTAAAAATGTAGTTAAACATTACTAAAAGATTATAACATGCGGATAACATTGATGTAAGAGAGGCAACACTCGAATTGAAATCCTATGCCAAATCATCTCATCAGCGTGGTATAGTAATTTCAATCCTATTGTGGAGGAGGCTCGAGCCTAAGAGCGGGTGACTGTATTGTTCCATGTGGTGACGTAGTAAGAATACAATTCACCACCTGTGCCCTGGGTGTCGTAAAAGACGACTAAGCAGAAAAATATTGTAATATAATTATTTGAGGCGGCGGATCGCCTGCGCGAGGAGCGCAGCCTGGGTGAGGCGATCCGCCGCCGGCTACTGGGGCGGCGTAGGCGCGAATACCTGCGCCTCATGCCGCCCTAGCCGAGGCCGCGGGTGACGTGATCAGGGAATTAGTCCATCACCCGCCGAGAGGCCGACCGCTTGAGGAAAGACCGACGTCCTCCCCGAGGGGGGAGACGGAGTGAGACGGGGTCCTGCTCCGATGGTCGGCCCAGCGACGAAGGCGACGTGCATCGTGGATGGGTTGCGGGTGTGCGTGCTTACGCCCCTCTGTCGCCCCGGACGGAGTGGTGCGAGGAGCGCGCCGACCGTAACTCGACCGCAATAAAAAAAAAATATAATTATTTAAATAACGGCGTTCCATGTTTTATGGAATAAAAACACAATTCAATACGAGTTCTTTGCCCGTTAATAAGAGAAGGAAAACTCAAAACGAAAACCTTATATCAATCCATCTGATGAGCGGCATATAGTAGATCAATGTTGAGGATGCACTGCCTCATTATAGGAGTGACGTGCGTGATTACCTATTTAAACATTGAATACGATGATAGGTGGATAGGACGTGAGGACCCGATACCGTGGCCTCCAAAAGAAAAGTTCATTGAAGAAGTGCAAAGTTATGAGGACCTTCGTAGTAAAAAAAAATACTGCCTTTAGTGAAATACAAGTAATGTTAAAAAACAATTTAAGTAAGTGTACTCAGCTTTGTAATGAGAGAAATGGGACTAAATGAATAGGTAAGTTTAATGGTTGTAAATAGTTGATTCCACTTATTGAATACGCCTTAATAATCACAAATATTAGTACCTCCGTGATTTTAAAATAATAGACTAGTGTTATTATAACGGTCCTAAGCTCAATTAGAATAGTAAACTTATTTACTAGGTAGGTGTTTCATGTGTTGGTAATAAACAATATTAGTGTGGGTGTTTGCTACAATGTAGATACAATTCTCTTTTTTTTCGGTGGCTGGGCTATAGAAAGCGCGCATGCAGTCCATTCTGTCCAGGGCGACGAAAGAACGGCGCGCGGGCTCATAACCCACCCGCACCCACGTCTTGCCACCCACTACTTGGCGAAGCAACCGTGCCCCGTCAGCACCTGTACCAGTCGGAAGGAAAGCTCCTTGTGCGTCCGCTCCAACCACTCCATCAGCACCGGGCGTAAGGCCTCGACGGTTCTGACACCGTACCGAGGCCTCTCCAGCCTGACTGCTCAACGGGCAATGACGTCTCGGCGGGACAATTTAGATACCATACCATAAATATTTGAATGGATGCGTGTTATAAGAATAGGTTGGCCATAAATCACTGAACACTCTTAGATATTTTCAAATCAAAATAAGTAATTAATTACTAGTGATTTTAAATATTTTACATTTTATATATCATGTTATTTACATCTAGAATCTATTAAAAAAAATTGTGTACCCTTTGAAAAAATACCCTGTATGTGTTGAGTACAACAACATGCTTAGAAGTGTAATCAAACGTAGTGATAGATTAAAAATGTAATTATTTTATAAAGATAATATTTATAAAGAAATCCTTTCATTATCATCATTCATCATTTCTTTCACCAGGTCGCCGGTCCACCTGGTTTCGTCTTACATTGCGTCGTCCGATACGTGGTCGCCACTCGAGAACCTTTCTTCCCCAGCGGTTGTCGGTTTGTCGAGCAATGTGGCCTGCCCATTGCCACTTCAGCGTACTAATTCTTCGTGCTATGTCGATTACACCCGTTCTTCTGCGGATTTCCGTATTCCGGATTCTATCTGGCAGAGAAATCTCGAGCATAGCCCGTTCCATAGCACGCTGAGCGACTTTGAGCCTTATTATGAGGCCTATATTCAATGACCACGTTTCTATGACGTAAGTCATCAATGGTAACACACACGGTTCGTAAACCTGTGTTTTCAGACACTAAGGACAGACTGTTTCAGACAGACTAAAGCCTTTACAAAGAGGCATATCACTTACCATCAGGTGTGCTGTTTATTCGTGTACACTAACAGTAATAAAAAAGATCTACCCAAGTGTGCCAATATCCCCCTTCGTGTAGGATCCACTGGATGCAAGTAACACATCTAATGGCTCCCTGCGATTTCTACGCTGCCTGGTTTGATTCGTGGTCGTCACTCGAGAACCTTTCCAACGTTCGTCGATCCGATACGCTATGACGCCTACACAGTGCCATTTCAACGTGTTACTTCTTTAAGTTATATTGTTTACACCCGTTCTTCTGCGAATATAATATAATTTTATCACGTAGATAAATATCGAGCATAAACCTCCCCATATTACGCTGAATAAGTTTTGAGCCTTATAATGAGGTCGAAATTTAGAGACTAAACCAAAATTTTATTGTGTTTAGGGTTCCGTACCCAAAGGCTAAAACGGGACCCTATTACTAAGATTTCGCTGCTTGTCCGTCCGTCTGTCCGTCCATCTGTTTGTCACCAGGCTGTATCTCAAGAACCACGATAGCTAGACAGTTGAAATTTTTACAAATTATGTATTTCTGTTGCCGCTATAACAGCAAATACTAAAAATAAAATAAAATAGATATTTGAGGGGGGCCCTCATACAAAAAAACGCTATTTTAAAGATAATGGTACGGAACCCTACGTGCGCGACACCGACTCGCACGTAGCCGGTTTTATTTAAGTACCATTTGTTATAAAACAGAAATATCTTTATATTTATTACCTGTTCCCTAATAATCATAATACAGTGAATAGTTTAAATTCTAACCAAAGAAATTTATATAGGTACATAGAAATTCTTAAAAATAGGGTATTTGAAATTCTCTAATAATTGAATTCCTTAATAAAAAGAATTCACAAAGGTAACTCAATTGTGCTCTTATTTCTAAGATGCGATATGATTCCTTGCTCTGTCTACCAAATTTAATATACGCAGCGAAAATATTCTCGACTACAAAAGTGGATTACAATGTCGAAATAAAAGGATCCAATAAAACGAATAAGATATAGGAGACCAGGTATCGGTTTTTATTGCCATTTCATTTGCCTGTCATAGAATTTGAGATGAATGAATTCTGAATATGTAGGTTTAAATTGTACGTTCAGTTTATATATTTATACTAGTTGCCCGACCTGGCTGTAGCCATCCAAGTCACGAAGTATAAAAAGGGTGTATTAAACTATTCCGTGTGATTACGGAGGATCTTGCCCGTGGATGTCGTAAAAGACGACTGAGGGATACAATACGCATACTACAACTATGCAAGCAAAGAAAAACTAGAGATAAAGCCCTATACCAACCTGTCTGATCAGCAGGGCACAGTAAGGTTAATTTCCCTCCTATTGTGGAGGAGGCTCGAGCCATTCATTCGTTTCAGCTCATATAGGTACTATATCAGCTGAAACGAATGAAGGAATGAAAGTAATACGTTTAGTAATTGGGCATTTTCATAAAAATGTACAAGGGCGTTTTCAGTCCTGTCCCTATAAAACATTACCTTTTTTAAACAATTAATTCTATTTGAAACTAGCACAAAATTTTACATTAGGTTTATTGCACATTTAAGTAATATTTTATAATATTATATAAGCCAATTGTAGTATAATTTTTCGATTAAAAAATAATATAACAACAGATTGCTATCATTTTATCGTGTCCCTTTGTAGCCAGATGATATCGGCAATAAAAAAATAATCATGTCATTCTATAGACCACCAAAAAGGTAATTCGTATATGTTGAATGACAAAATCGTTGCAGCCGTTTTGAAGATAACCCTAAACAAACATACAGATAGACAGACAAAAATATTTACGCTATTTTTCAGGCATATGTATCCTATAAATAATCGTGTGTGTAAATATTGAAGCTTGATAATTAGTTCTCGTGTTTTACTTTTCAATATTTAACCGTGTTTCGGCATTATTATTTTGCACCGAAAGTGCAGAACAGTAATATACGATACACAACAAAAGTCTAGATTAGCGCAGAGGCTGACCTCTTACTCATATAACAAGGAGAATCAGTCAAATAAACAACAATAACAGTCACGAGAAAATACATATTGAGAAATACTGGAGAAATGACTCTTTGTGACTGTCATAAAATGGCGGTCCCCACAACGCTATTACGGGTAGCCATTTTTCACTAGTAATATTAAGTAGTAAGTCATTTTATTTTCATTTTTTTTTATAGATGTGATTGTTATCACGATATTTATTTTCTTAAGTTTTGATTGGGTGTACCTTTGTCGTATTACTAACTTTATAAAATAGTAAATACATTATATATTATAAAATAAAATTATAACGTTTTATTAATATTATACCGCCAGATTATATTAAGATTATAAAAATATGCGATTACAATTGTCTCGTTATTTTGTCCCATCACTACAAAAACAAACATAAGACAAAACCTTGAAACAGGGCAGTTTGACATGTTTTGATTGTTAAAACTATTGTTTTTATATTTGTTAATTGAGTAATTGTTAATAATTTTAGCCGAAAATTAATACGTTTATTGTAAGTTGGCTTAATTATTAAATTTTTAATGTTATTACTCGTTAATAAAGTAAATATAAGATATTTAAAATTGTGCCGTAAATAGTACGGCAGTTCAAAGTTACATCGCCTATTCTGTCATGACCTGTCAGGAACGCAAACTCAGAGCGGCCGGAGTATAATTGATAAAAATATCATCATTTCTAGAAAAAAATCGTAATATTTTATTTATACATTATGCCATATTAGTTCCTATCGTAATCCGTTCTTTTAAGCATATAATACTTGTACAAAATAATTTTGATGTTTCACGTCTGCTAGGCGTTATGAACTAGTCACTTTTTCTTCAATTGTAATTTGATTCTTTTTTAATTTCGTGATGGTGTAAGAACTTTCACGACAGTCTGTCTTGCCCGTGGATGTCGTAAAAGACGACTAAGGGATATAATATGCATATAACATCTATGCTAGATAAGAAAAACTCGAAATAAAACCCTATATCAACCCGTATGACCAGCGTGGTATTAGTAGATTAGTTTCCTTCCTATTATGGAGGAGACTCCAGCCAAGTAGTGGGACATATATGAGCTGAGATGATGATGATGATGACGAATTTGTTTCGGAGAATAAATATTGAATGATCACAAGTAATTATTTTTATATATTCTAATAAACTAGTTTTCGGAGACCTTTAAAAAAACCATAGGTTGACCGTATTCGAACGAATAAGGCGTCGATAAATCTATCTTCCCTACACTATATCATCAATAGAAAAATAAAACACGTTATTTTCAAATTGAAAATGCCAAATGCATTCTAAATTCAAACTTAAGGTATAAGCTTTATTGGTTTGTATTTTTCTGGATATAAATACAGATTTTGTGTTTTACGTATGAATGTTGGATGATTAAGTACGTAGTTAAGTAACGTGGTTAAGTAAGAATTCTGTGTCATATACATTCCGCTTCGAATACTACCAACCCTTGCTTTGTTCGTGAGTGTCGTAAAAGACGACTAAGAGCCCTAGATTGACCCGGACCAACTCCATCTGGTACCATTTGGGTCAACGATTACATTCCCAAGGAGGGTTGACGTCAGGCAGGCGGGCGGTTATAAAAGTCATTGCCGAAACTTTCTGTAATAAGTATGTCAAAACAGATGACATATTGCGTCGACCCCAAGTAATTGGGATAAGAGCAAGATGATGATGATACATTCCGCACACACACACGCACACACACACGCACACATCCACGCACCCACACACGTACGCACGCACGCAAACATTCACGCATTACTTTGTTTTGGTTAATATCCAATAGTGTAGATCATTAGGCTAATTTCAGCTAATATACGTCCCACTATTGGCATCTAGGCTTCGCCATCAATGTATGTTGCAGTGACACTTATACTCGATGTTTTTGTTTAATTAAATATTAGCGTAAAATTCATTCAAAAATTAAATATCAGCTCCTAACAGGATATATTAAAGTTCTAAAATATACTGAAAATCAAATTTAACGGGGTCTCGTAGATGTATGATTTAATTAAGAGAACATCTCACGGATAGTTCTCTGTGGTCTGTTCCAAAGTTAGTGCCGCTAGCAGTCTGATAATTCTTGCACCTGGAGTTGTGTAGATGGAGATTGCGTCCTGACATATGTTGTTTAGCCTGTAGCCCGCTCAGTTGGCACCATTCCCTATCGATGGCCCGGTAGTAAGCATTATTGCCGGATTGTCGACTGGGAATGGTACCCAAGTTGCTTTCACAAGGTTGCGTGGTGGACTACTCCTCGATCCAGCAGCCACAGCCTTGGTTGGGGCGGCATCAGGTGCCGGTATTTGCGCCTGCGCTACGTGATGATGAAACAGCATTTCCATCGTGTATAACTGTCGACGAGCCAAGGAGTAAATTGACGATAATTATACTGGCTTAACCAGCAGTGTCGCAAATAAAGCCTCGCCCCGTGGCATAGGGTCGTCGCAACGTCCAGTTGTAGCCAATGACCTACAGGGTTGGCCCGGACTAACCCAGATACCACACGACATGGAGGTTCGCACGAAGTCTAGCTTCTCCACCGCTGATAGTCTGCTACAATGGGCCTCAGACGCAATGAGGTCACAATAGTCGAATATCTCTTCCGAAAACAGGACCAGGTTTCCAATAGAACTGATCTAATCTCGCCAAGGTATTGAGCGACGCGGACAGCTAGGAATCTCTCATTCGAATCTAAATCATCAAGCAACATGATGAGCCCGTAGACCCTAGAAGATTATTATTATTTAAGGCGCTGCGGGTGCATAAGTGATGAAAAATATATCACTACAATCCCTTAGTCGTCTTTTACGACACCCAAGAACAAGATAGGGTATGGTTAACTGTATTCGTCTCCATCACCACACGGATGGATAAATGAATATAATAAAAATAGTCTCAAATAGTTTTACAATTCCGATAATATATTGACGATAAAGTGCTATCAATATTATATTACAGTTTATTCCTTGAACTCTGAGTAGAGAATCAACTTGGATAGTGGGAATTGCGATATTGCCAATAACTGTTGAAGCTCGAGGCTACAAATGAATTGACTTGGTCTAAGATATAGGTTCGAGTGGTTTTATCAGAATAAATATATATTTTTTATTACAACCAACTGAATACGATAATGATGTTTGCCGTCAGAATTTTGATTACAGACTTTTAATTTAATAACTTAGTCTAATCGTCTATGTAGCTTATAATTCTTTGTATTAGACAATTTTAAATAAGACTAATTTACGGTTTATTAAGATTTTTGATTGCGTCACGTTTCGAACACTTTACACCGTTCATGGTTACGGGTAGACTAAGATGTCTCACGTCTAACAAGTCATGTTTAATAATTACTAAACATAAACAATATATTTTTTCCTTTATAATTATTTTTTTCTTGTACTGGAAACAAATTTGTATCAAAATATGGGTCGAAATTTTATTAAACGTGTAAATATTTAAACGTGGGTCCAATTTTGATAATAATTTAGGCGATAAATACAGGAGTGTGAAAGGCTAGAAGACATTCACTCGAGACTTTGTTTCTGCCTTGTTAGGAAAAGCCTTCTTCGCACTGTCTTGTAATAAATTTAATATTCCACTGTGATTAGATAGGCTATAGAGTATTATCTGTCTGTAACGTTGTTCGCTATATACAGTTACTTTTACGATATTTACAGGTAAAGAAGTGGTGGCGACGATATTCTTGTGTCATGACAGATAGATAGACTTCATTTTGTTGGACAAGCGATAGATATTCAACGATGTCTCAGCGATCAGCAGGATTAAAACTAGGAGCGATTACGGCATAGTACGAGGCACATTGAATATCCACACAAAAGTCGAGCAGTCATGCTTGATGAAGTCTATCCTTCGACCTACACCTGTCCAATACCAGAACCTCGAAAGCTTTTAACTCGAACTACACAATCGCTTCCAATGTCTAGACGAGTGCAAATCTCCGAAGGATATAGACAACAGGTTCGGGGAAACTGTCGACGCCGTTGGGTCGAAAATTTTCAAGGCTCGCCGCGCTAATAGACCTATAAAACTTTCTGGACAGACTCTCAAGCTCATAGAACTAAGAAAATAAATGACGGTGCAGTCTTCAGCTGATAGGTCCGAATATAGGCAGCTAAATAGGCAGATCTCCAGGTCTGTGCTTCGTATTAAAAAAGCGATAATGCAGAACCGTAGCTCGCAAGTGTCACAAGATTTGTCTATTGCAATTTGTCAAAGCAAAAGACTAAGCTGAATACGGATGATGGCACTGTTATTTCATCCCAAAGTGAGATCTTGGGAGAGGTCAAACGGTTCTATGGACAGTTATTTAAATCATCCCGAAATCCTGTTGTTGGCTTGGCCCAAGATCCCAGATCCAGGCTAACTCAGCACTATACCGTAGAAGTCCCGGACATCAGCTTGTACGAGATCAGAATAGCTCTCAAACAACTACGAAATGGTAAGCACAGGAAGACGACGGAATTATGGCAGAGCTCCTGAAGGCATGTGGCAAGCTGGTCTTAAAAGCCCTTCAGAAACTATTTAATTGCGTTATCCTCAGGGCGACGTTCCAGAGTCATGAGTCAGAAGTGTGGTGGTGCTGTTCTTTAAAAGAACTACAGACTTTTAAAGAACTACAGACTGATCTCACTCTTGAACCAGGTCTACGTTGGTCTAAGTTGTTTTTGAAGGTTTTACCAATCGACTTACGTGCAAACCTAATTACTTGCAGTCGCCCGAACAAACCAACAGTCAGAAAAGCAATAGCATCATAGACTATCCAGGAGACCAAGGAGTACAATCGCCCTCTGTGTATAACGTTTTTGGACTGTGAGAAAGCCTTTTTGATTCAGTCGAAACTTGGGCGGTGCTGCAGTAACTTCAGCGGTGCCAAAAAAACATGATGATGACCTTTGTGATCAGGAACTTGTTAAGACATAGTGTGACTGTATATTCATCGGATTATAATTTTAATCATCATCACCTTAGCCCATACATGCCCCACTGTTGGACTCGGGCATCTTCCACGAACTGATCGCTTTTAGCTCAACAAACCACTGCAAAACTATGTCTAACTAAATGATACTTATATAACAATAAAAGCAATATGAAAATAAAATTCACTGAACAATAAAAACGTTTCATAGCGTTATTTGGAACTCGAACATGGTTGCGAAACGCTTCAATAATTTTGTCGCGTGATCGAGTAATTTCTTCAAGCGAAAGGGCGCAGTGGGATGCTATGACGGTATATACGGATTTAAGTATTAAGGCGAGGCAAAATTAAACATTCCTTACATTAATAAATAACACTTGCTTGGTATGAAGAAAATTTTGTCTGGATTGCGATTTTATTGCTGTATGAGATACACCATATTTCTTTGAATCGAATCTGAACGAATCTCGCCTCTGAGTCTTCAAAGATAAATCAATGTTAATGTAAACGCAAATTTTGTTCTTTTAGTAATAAAACAAAGTCCAAACTTGTGTTATTTGCTTTAATTTTTTTAATTATATCTGAAGAAGATTTTGTGAATATACCTACCGATGGATTGTCTTCAAATAAGACGAAATCTCTAAAATAAGGAGATTCATGCCAGATGAGCTCGAGATTCCAACCACTTGAAAAGTAACTATAGACAAATGTTTAGAAAAGTAGTTACCAACCGATAGCATTTCATTCCTATAAATATACAACGAGGTAGCTAATCAATTAAGTAGTCCGCAGTAAGTACATTACTAATTCATTGTCACCTGCTACATTAGCAAATTAGAACATTTGGCAGAAAATTCAACGTAGGATTCTCAATATATTATATTATAATTCTAGTTTTGAATAATGTATATTTCAAATATTAATATTCAAAATTCGAATTATTAATATCTTTCTACCGTGAGGGTATTTGATTTTTGTAGTGATGCTGAACTATCGATAGTATAGTCGATAGTAGTAGTCGAAAATCATTTTGAATATCGATAGTACTATCGATACTATTGATGGTATTGATAGTACAGATGCTATCAATAGTACAAAATGTGGTAATACTAATGTTGATTTGCAATAGTATTGATACTATTTTCATTCCTGATAGCTTTAGTATCGATATACTATCCATAGTATCGATACTATTTTTATCCATAGCAACTAGTATTGGTACTATCGATAGTCCATTGATAGTGTAGCCTATCACTCGACATCACAAATTTTTTGTAAGATTTTCTAGGTGGACAAACTACAAGAAAAAAGAAAGCGGCTTCATTGTATAGTAAAAATGTAATTCATCACCTCTCTCTTTCATGTGCATGTGGTGGTAAAGGTCCCACCGTGTCTTGAAATACATACTTATCCACAATAATTTATGATTTTTTTTTCTTAATGTCACTGTAAATAGGTACAAGCCATTCACAGTTGAAAGAAATTAGGCTACCACTCCGACTGCTGTTGCAGCCATGCTTCATTTAAATCTACTTATCAATTCTTCTTCTGTGGTAATGGAGTAAGAATACAATTCACCACTCCCTATCTTGCCCGTGGATGTCGTAAAAGAGGATTATGAGATATAAAATGTCCATAACATCTGTGAAAGAGAAGGCAAATTAGAATCCTATACTAACCTGTCTGACCAGCATGGCATTGTAGGTCAAATTTTCTCCCATTGTGGAGGAGGCTCGAGTCCGACAGTGGGACGTACGTGGGCTGCAATGATGATGATGATGATGATCAATTATTACGATATCAATGGTCAACAAAATTACCCTTATTCTGTCACCACACTGAAAATGGTTGTAGTATAAATCAGACTCGAGCATATTAAATAAATACTTACTCGGTCCAACTGCTCACCACAAATAACTTCGCTCGGTCGGATGCCAGACATGTAATTAATTCAAAAGCCGACCGACGTCCGCTAATTAAAGCGCTGTCCCGATTCTTTTAAATTATTCAGATAATTTGTGATGCCTGATTAACAGATTGGTGCATGGAGGATTTATTTTTAATTATAGCGAATTTAGTTTATAGGCTATATGTAGGCTATTATTGATACTTTGATAGGGATGAAACGTGTGTGTACACAGAATCACTTTTTTTTTTTGGATGGGTTGCAGTCGGCGCTCTCCTCGCACCACTCCGTCCGGGGCGACCAAGGGGCGAAGCACGCACACCCGCAACCCACCCGAACACCACGTCGCCTTCGTCGTTGGACCGACTTTTTGTTGGGTTTAATTACCTGCTAAACAAATTTGAAGCATATATTCAAAATATATGAAAAAATTTAGGCGAGGTTTCCCGACTAAACCGGTGGTAACCGCTAGGGACGATCAAAACTAAGAATAAAAAGTGAAAACAGATTCCGTTCACGACCGCTGCATAGGGAGCCGACCGCGCGAATGAGCCGCGCGGCACTTTATTTCCTTTTTTTTTTGGGGGAGTCGGCTACGATCGGCGCCTCCGTCACCCGGCTTCGTCTGGAGCGACAAAGGGGTGTAAGCACGCACACCCGCAACCCACCCATGACACGTCGCCTTCGTCGTTGGGTCGACCATCGATGCAGGGTGACTTATCGTTAGTGGTCGGCCCGAAGGAATACCCCTGAGGAGTACCCTCTCCTCGACCGACGTAACAAATGGGGAGGACGTTGGTCTTTCTTCGCGCGGTCGGCCTCGCGCGGTGGGTGACGGACTAACTCCCCGGTCCAGTAACCTATGGCCTCGATTCGGGCGGCATCAAGCGCAGCGCTTTATTTCTTGACATTGACTCCCCTCCCGTACCCCAGTGACGCTTACATCGCTTATTACGGTGCCGTCTAACCGAGCGGTGTGAGCGGCGACCACGCGATATTTTTCAAATAACTTACATTTTTAAACTCGTGATATCTTTCGAATGGAATGTCCAAACTGAATAATTCAAAAAGTTATATAATGGTATTGAAGCAGTCTTAAATATAAAGTTTTGAAAAGGATTAATACCAAAGTATAAATATATAAACAAAAGAGTTTTTATAGCGGTGGCAATTGAACATATTTTTTTTTAAATAAAAAAACACTCATATAGACATAACTATAATAGTTAGATATAAGCTGTTGCTATATTTTTTGTAGATAATTATATGTTCTGCAAAGGCGTAGAACATTATTTTGTTCTATAATCAATAATTTTCGCAGCGCACGCGATGTAAGGAAGTTTTTTGTAATTTTTCACACTTTGGGTTACATTATTGGAGTTTTGGTACGGGTCCCTAACTTTTTGAAAATTTAATATAGCCTATGTTCATCGGCGATAGTGTAGCTGCCCAACAGTGAAAGAATTTTTCAAATCGGTCGAGTAGTTTCGGAGCCTATTCATTTCAAACAAACAATGAAATCTTTCCTCTATATAATATTAGTATAGATAAATATATTAGCAATAATTTGACTTTTCTCGTTATCACAGCTCCTATACGTCCCACTGTTGGGGCTCGAGCCTTCTTCGCAATGGGAAGGAAATTGACCTACTATACCACATTAGTTAGACGATTTAATATTGGGATTTATTTTGAGTTTTCTATCTCATGCATAGATGTTATCCGAATGTTACATTCCTTTAGTCGTCTTTTACGACACCCACGGGCTAGAAAGAAGGCGGTGAATTGTATTCTTACTCCGTCACCACATTAGATAATAAATATAGATAAGTTGAGAGTACAGAGGGCAACACTCCCTTACAAAGAAGCTCTTTAGTACTGTAGTACTAAAGAGCTTCTTAGAATTTTCAATTTAATAAACGATTTAAAATAATAAAAAAAGTATTACGTTCTCTTCAACAGGAATTATCAATTAATTGTCGTTTAACGATTATACTGGCACTCGTGAAGCATTTAATCGAGTAATCATATGCCATTATATCATTTTGGAAAAGAGGTGATGCCCTTACACTGCTGGACTAATATAAACCAAACATAGCTAAGAACCACCGCAAGGGAACTGACTTTCAAATGAAAAAAACCGCATCGAAATCAGACCATGCCTTTGAGAGCTATGATGCCACAGACAGACACTTATAACACACCTCTTTTTGCATTTGGAGTTAAAAATACATAAATACACCGTTAAAATGTATTATTATTTTGAAATGGAAGATAGAAACGATAGGCATCTTCGATTTCAAAATAAAAAAAGGCTTATTGAATATGTAAGCGTTGCTCTGTTCTGAAGACAGGTATTACATTCTACGATCACGAACGTGACATGCGTTCTGTAAGACCAATTTATATTGAATTTTTCTTTAGGAAAACTTTTTATCGAGTTAAGGCCGATTTTATAGTCACGAGAACGAACAGTAAAATGAAGGCTAATATTTAAGCAGTATTTTTCTTATGGTGATCATATGATGCTGCCAACACAGTGGGACTTATGTGGGATGAGATGATAATGATGCTAATTCTTTCTTCTGATAGTGGTAGGACCACAGTGTTAATAATTGTCTACCTACAGCCACGGGCCGGTCCGTCCGAGATAGTACCACACTCTCGCAGAAAATCGATATCTGAGTAGTAGCAATTAGTTACTGCGCTTCGTTCGTTGAGCGAGAGAGTCGGAAGCCCAACTTTCTGAGGGTCTTTGCGTGTGGTGGGTTTTAGTGATGCCTTTAGTTTCACCGAACCTCATTGCACGTATTCAAACTCCCTTCACTTTCTTCGCGGTAAGCAGCGGCCTAGCAAAAGTCCAAGAGTGGTAGCGACAGGTAGTGGAGCAACACTTACCAGCAGGTGTACCGGTTGCTCATATGCCACCGTGTGTAATAAAAAAAATACAATAGATTCTCCGTGATGCTAATTTTCTGTGATGTAGCGGAATAAGATTCTCTTGTTCGTAGAGGCCGTAAAAGATGACCAAAAGATACAATGTGCATATAGCAACGACGAAAGAGCAAAAATCTCGAAGTTATCTGGTTAAACCTCGAGATTGGCTTCGACTTGGTATATACCAAGTCTGGCCAGCATGATATAGCAGGTGAATTTCCCTCCCATTTTGAAGAACGATCGAGCCCAGCAGTGGCACTCATTTGAGCTGTGTGTTGATAACGACAATACATTAAGAATATATATGTGACTTTTTCATTTTGCTCATTGGGGCGATGGAGGAACATAGTGTCTCTATGTATGCTCTAATAACTCTTCTGAGGAACTGTATTGCTTTTTATGAAGGTCTACTTTCTCTCATCGCACCTTTCGACATCTAGCTACACCTAGCTGTTTCATCTTAAGCATCTGAAAACGATATCTTCTTCAGCGATACTTACCAATGAGTTTGCCAAGCGTTGTAATTATATCTTAATATATATAAATTACGTGTCACGTTGTTTGTCCGCGATGAACTCCTAAACTACTTAACCGATTTTAATCAAATTTGCACACCGTGTGCAGTTTGATCTAATTTGAAAGATAGGATACTTACATCTTAATTTATAGTCGCAATATTATTTTATTGCAAATTATTTGTCTATTATTTGACAATCACAATTATCTGTTAACTCCAAACAATTTTAACAGATGGCGATATCTGTTGACTGGATTGAGTAAGTAATTTGTGTGTGCTCAAGGGGATTCGAGAATGATTTAGATTCACAATTGGTCCCGGTAGGTGGCGCTTTATTTGAACAAAACAACGTCTGTTGGGTCAGCTAGTATACTATATATATCTTCCTTTGGCAAGTCTATATCGAACAGAAGATGCTGATGGAAGATGGATTTCCTTTTTTGAAGTTAGGTATACTAATATTTTTGCCGCGTTTGAGAAAAACGATAAGAATAAATTTTTACGATTCGCCTGCACACCGATACGTATGTCAACAACATAATGCGTTATAATAAACCTTTTAATGTATTAAATACCTTTTTTAGGGTTCCGTATCCAAAGGGTAATAACGGGAGCCTATTATTAAGACTTTGCTGTTTGTCCGTCCGTCTGTCCATCCGTCTGTCTGTCAGCAGGCTTTAACGCAAGAACCGCAGTAGCTAGACAGTTGAAATTTTTGCACTTCGACGTCAATCAGACCGGTGCAAAATGCTAGTATCGACTTATCTGTTTATACCTGGCTACCACAGAGTTGTGACCGGAAAAGAATAGGCAAACTATCGTTTGCATATTCTATGGGCTTCATACTTTCGATTGGTATAGAATTTGTCTAATAATCAAGCCGGTGCAATGTATAAAAAAAAAAATTACTAATCATACTCTGGACTAAAATTTGTTTGTCAACCCATAAGCAATATATTTATTGACATATTAAATTAAATAAAAAATAAGTTTCATCAAATAAAAATCTCGGTGAAGGTCGTTGTAATAGAATAATCTTATCTTATATCTTTAAATGAGCAATTCTTGTATATATATGTATATATATATATATATATAGGTATATATATATATATATATATAGGTATATATATATATATATATATATATATATATATATATATATATACCTATATATATATATATATATATTCAGGGTCTCGGAAGCGGCACCAACGATTTTGATGAAACTTGGCATGAGGTTTCGGCTCCAAAAAATCGATCTAGCTAGGTTTTATTTATAGAACATGTTGTTTTGTCGGTGTTTTTAGCAAAACAAAACAATGACATTAAATTTTATAAGAATATGAATTCAAATTTCATTGTCAACATCATGAGTTACGATAGCTCAGTTCGAAAGTGATCGAGTTCGCTTTTTGTTTTTGCATTCAAACAGCGTCGGATCGAATCTCAGTGTTATTATTATTCTCTTTTTGTAATTTTTTATATTTTTCATTATTTATTTTTTATTTTTTATTAATATATATCTAAATAAATTCGATAAAAATATTCCGAGCGAAGCTCGGTCAACCAGATATTAATAGAATAAAGTGTCATCAACATCATTTCTGCTAAAGTGTGTAAATGGCTTGCTCTACAATATAGAGTTTTGTTTCGAGTTTTTCTTCTCTTGCGTGATATTATATGTATACTAACTGACCCGGCAAACGTTGTTTTGCCATGTAAATAATTCTAGAGAATTTATAGTGTAGAAAGAAAATAACTAACTTATTGGAAGTGTGTAAGGATGTAGTATATGAGTGAAAAAGGCAAGGAGTGGGGCGCTGTGAACGACGAGGGAATATAAAAATAACAAAACAAGAAACATTAATTTTATTTAATTTATTATAATTTATTTTAAGTAATAATTATTTATATCATTAATTCATTACATAATATTAGTCTCTTTATGCTTTTAGCGTGAACAATATTTTTTGTTAGCCCGTCTTCAGCTAATACCTACAAACTTGATGGTTTAACCACTCGAGAGCATGCAACGACATAATTGTCCGCGTGAAAAACATGGTGTGCTCAAATCTAAGGCACAAACAGACATTGTTTGGCTTTGGGATTTATTAATAGTAATTGTAAATGCCAATCTAATCGGAAATTGAATTGGCACATCTATGGATATAATAGGTATTCGTGGTATTAATATATTTTCACCTCGAAATTTACCATTTAAAATGGTGGCTTCGCGAAAAGTCTAGAGGGAGTAAGAAGAGATTGTTTGAGAGAAATAGGAGACATCTTTGTTGTCATCCCTACTCCGTGCTGTTTACTGAGAGAGAAGTGACACCGATAGACACATGGAGAGGATAACTTACCAAGTGATAATAATTGAAGTTATTGAGCGGGATAAAAAATTATAAAATTATTAAAATGACTATTAAAAAGCAGGGGTTGGTGATAGAAAAGTGAAAATTTAGGGTTGTATGTATTTTTTAATGCCACATAAAAAAACAATAAAAAAGTTAAAAATTCCTTAGTATTAAAAAAAATTTGGGTAGACACCCCTTACCACTTAGGGGTTTGAAAAATAGATAGTAGCCGATTCTCAGACTTACTGTATATATGCATAAAAAATTTCATAAAAATCGGTCAAGCCGTTTCGGAGGAGTATGGGAACGAACATTGTGATACGAGAATTTTATATATTAGATTATAGAATTTAATCGTATTTTATTACAACTACAGGTAACATATATAAGGGTGGTAAATCATACTCTTACTCCGTCACCATATGAAAATTTTAAATTAAATTAAATCACTCAAGTTGAAGTGTAAATTGATGAAAATATAAAATACACCTAAATCATAAACACCAAAGCCAATTCAGATCTTTCATATATTAATTCTAAGACTGGGCACTTAAAAGCATATAAATCTGTATAGAGATAATCACGGCAACATATTTTTTTTTTTTTGTTGAGCTGAGTTATTTCCTTAGTGTAGGGCGTTGTCTTTAAAAAAAAAATCTGTTTAAAATTTCACATAACTATGCCACTTTTCGTTCCTTAACATCTTACGGGATTAATTGATTACCGAAATTTATATTAAGACAAGTGAACCTTTTTTTATTTTTTTTTTACCCTATGGAAATGCAGTTTGCGCACTAACCCCCGCCAGCGTCTGATGGCGGGGAGTGTGGGACTCGCCGGCTGCCTATGCTGCCGGAATACCCACTAAAACCACAGCGGTCCCTGCCGCGCTCTTACGGGGTGCCAGAGAGATCGTCTTTTGACATTCGATCCCCGACACCCCTACGCTAGGCTATCTGGCCACGACCTGTAGTGATTTAAGGCGGCGGGAGAAGATGCGCGTATCGCCGCCTCCCCCTCCCTGGCCGCCGCTTGCGAAGCGAGTTCGCGGACGCGAGCGCCTCGCGTTCCCGCTCCGCGGCCTCCTTCCTTGAGATGACCTCTTCGCAAAAAGAGGCCATCGACGTCCAGCACAAGACAAGCGAACCTAAGGCCTAACTAATAGTACTGAAAAATTTACTAACAAGTAACCTAACAACAGCGATATTGTGTTTAATATAATTAACCTTTGTTGCCACGCTTTCGCAAAAATAAACAAAGGATTATCAAGATATTTTACCTAAAGGGTCTCTATTGTACTCACTAGGGATGAACCTTTCTGAAACTTGATTAAAGTTTAACAATACATCTAAACTATGCGCCAATACAATGTTATGCGGGAATAGAATTTAGTATAATATCTAAAAAATAAATTATCCGTTTGGTGACAGAGTAAGAAGACAATTCATCACCTCTTATCTTGCCCATGGATGTCGTAAAAGACGACTCATCATCATCATCTTGCTCTTCTCCCAATTACTTGGGGTCGACGCAATATGTCATCTGTTTTGACATATTGCAAAAAGTTTCGGCAATTACTTTTATGACCGACCGCCTGCCTGACGTTAACCCTCCTTGGGAATGTAATTGTTGACCCAAATGGTACCAGATGGAGTTGGTCCGGGTCAATCTAGTCGTCTTTTACGACACCCACGAGCAAAGCAAGGGTTGGTAGTATTCGAAGCCGCTACCACACAGCGCCGCTACCACACAGCGCCGTAAAAGACGACTAAGGAATATAATATGCATTTAACATCTATGCAAAGATGGCAAACTCAAAATGAAATCCCAGCGTGGTATAGTAGTTCTACTAGTAGTAGTTTCCCTTCTACTGTGGAGTAGGCTTGAGTCCAGCAGTAGAACGGTAATAACTTGTGTCGATGATGAAAAAATAAATAAAAAATCAAAACCCTATGGAAAAATCGTGACAGTACAGATAGTATAAGTGGTTAAGACACCCGATATGATATCTTCTACTCCCTCGTAAGACAATACATTGTATGATACAGAAATTGTTATTCTATGTGTAATTTGTGCTCATTAATCACCGGGTTGAGAGCCCTCAGCGCTCACCCATAGTCCGACCTAAGCTGTGAAAACCATCTGCGGCCAACAGCTATACACACAAAAAAGAATCGTTAATTATATCTTTGTAAAGTTTTCTATAATATTAAGATTAGATGTGTATAGATTAGGAGTGGTAGGACCACACTGTCGACAGTTATCTGTCTACAGTCGCGGGCCGGTCCGTCCGGGGCAGTACCATGCTCTCGCAGAAAATCGACGTCCGAGTAGTAGCAATTTATTACTGCGCTTCGTTCGGTGAGCGAGAGAGCCGGAAGCCCAACTTTCTGAGGGTGATTGCGTGTGGAGGGTTTTGGTGGTGCCCTTGGTATCACCGAGCCTCAATGCACGCATTCACACTCCCTTCGCTTTCTTCACGGTAGGCAACGGCCTTGTAAAGGTCCATG
This sequence comes from Lymantria dispar, assembly GCA_032191425.1. Lineage (NCBI taxonomy): Eukaryota > Metazoa > Arthropoda > Insecta > Lepidoptera > Erebidae > Lymantria > Lymantria dispar. The sequence continues at coordinate 6,253,058 of CM063460.1, read as the reverse complement.
AGCGGCAGCAACACTTACCATCAGGTGTACTGTTTGCTCGTTTGCCACCGTTTGCAATAAAAAAAAAAAAAAAAAAGATTATTTCCATATGTAATTACATTTAAGGTAAAAGTTAAAAAAGGAAATAAAAATCGTACCTAAAAAGCATAAAGTAAGAAAATATTCAGTACTTGCAATTTTTCGCAGTTTTACCCGCACAGTTCGTTTCCCTGGGATTACGGAGAAAATATACTTTATATAACTCGTTGTTAAAGTAGATTTCCATGGGTGAAAGATTTTTAAATCCCTGGCTTTAGGGTTGAAAACGTAAATAACTACTTGAAAACGTACATTCGCATATATAATATTAGTTAGGATAACATTAAGTTCATAACATCACCGTAGAAATATCCCACCCTGGCGCGTTTACTGTTTGTATTTTATACTAGCAATCCACCCTCGCTTCGCTTCGGTTATAGGTTATAGTCGTTTTACCCGCGTAGTTCCCGTTCCCGTGGGAATACCGGGATAAAATATAGCCTAGTTTACGCCCTGATATTATAGCTTTCCATTGGTGAAAGAATTTTTGAAATCGGTCCAGCCGTTTTGAAGATTACCCGGAACAAACAGACAGACATTAATACAATAAGATAAAGTGTAAATTAATTCGCGCACATTTGAAGCCGAACCGTCCTCAGGATGCCTCGTTTAGAGGCGAAACACGTATCGAATAAATATTCGAAGTTCTGCAGCAAATTGCAAATTGATGTTCTGGAAGGTGCTCATCACATGAGGGTAAGATTTTCTTATTTCCTAGTCCTAACATCTATCATAGCTCTATGACACCGATCAAAGCTGTATGACGCTGGTCAAAGCTGTGTGACGCCAATCAAAAACCTTAATCCTATCCCGTACTCCTTCCATTGTGGTTTGCGGTATATTGATTACCGCGGGAAAGTGGTGGGTCTCCCTTCTTCCTTTCATCTTAAAATTAAAATAAAAATGGTTTTTCGCTATGTATCGCATAATTCAATCAATTATTATTGTATAAAATTCTTCAGATAAAGCATATGCTTTATATAGTCATATGACTACGCTTATGTTTTAGTTTTCCAAGTAATTTTTATTAAATTAAATTTATTTAATTTCATGTTTTATTATTTTTTTCTTCAAATACTTTTTAAAGTCATCATCATCATTATCACTCTGCTCTTATCCATATACTTGGGGTCAAAATGCACTTTTCTTTCATAGTACATAATGCAAAAGTTTTGGGTTGAATTTTGTGACCCTGCCTGACTTCAACTCTCCTTGAGAATGTAATTATTGACTTGACGGCAGGAGATGGAGTTGGAACAGATGTATTTATAGCTCCTAGTCGTAGCCACATACAGGATTCTAAAGTATAAATACAAAATATTACAAGTAAATCATGGACTTAATAAAGATTTTATAAAATCTTAATACTTGACTTAAATCATTACCAATATATGCACCATCCCGTGTGTGAAACCGACGAGTTGAGAATACATTTGTCACCACCCCTTACTTGCCCATGGGAGTCGTAAAAATCGGCTGTGGGTTCACCAGGAGAGTGGGCAGCAGCTATCTCCTGGGAAATATATAAGATCTTACCGCGATATTTAACCCGCCTGCCAAGCGTGCCCGGCGTGACTGAGGTATGTTGGATGAGAAGATCCCTAAGTTTCCCGAACACTGGCCAACCGACTTGGATTCGTCAGCTGACCTCTTTCTCGAAATTCGATCTACCTAACTATTTTCCTAGGTAATCATAATGATCGACTACTTCTTTTTTCTTTGCGTGGTAGAATCTCAAATATGGAAAATCGTAGAACAACAGGTATAACCGATGCAGCACGAAAAACTGGAACACCGTAGTGACAATGGGTAGGCCACATCAGGGCAGGGAAGAAAAGTTCTTGAGTGTTGATCACCTATCGGACGATATAGCGTAAGAGCCCCCCATAAGTTGGACTGACGACCTGGCGAAAGTTGTTGGGTGGCGTTGGATGCAGGCGGTATAGGACCACACTCTGGCGAAACACGAGGAAGACGTACGTCCTGCAGTGGACTCCGATAGGCTGAATGATGATGGTTATGACGATGACAGTGATGATGCCGTCGAAAGTGCGGGATAGAAAGGTTTGTGTAAAAAAAAGCCTGTAAACTCACGATCAAGGCACCTATAAGGATTCACCTTATATGCAAACTTTGAGAAGCGGTTTCTTGGGGAGAATATTGGGGGGAATATGCATACGTGTTCATATCATCATCATCGCAGCCCACATACGTCCAACTGTTGGTCTCGGGCCTCCTCCACAATGGGAGCGAATTTGACCTACTATGCCATGCTGGTCAGACATGTTGGTATAGGGTTTTATTTCGAGGTTTTCTTCTCTTACACAGATCTTATATGCATATTATATCCCTTAGTCGTCTTGTGCGACATCCACGGGCAAGATAGGGACTGGTGAATTGTATTCTTACTCCGTCACCACACGGACGTGTTCGTAGTTAAATATATATTCCAAAATAGAAGGAAAATATAAATTCACTCGCTTTTAATTTCCAATTATTTGTTCGCTAACAAATTCTGTTCTGTTTTAGATTGAAATAAGATATGTGGGAACATTTTGGTAATTTTCTTGATAAGGTTTCAGCGTATTCATATTTAACTTTAAATGTTTGTTTTTTGTAATATATTATATTTGTATAGATGAACAAATTCACTGTCGAATTTATAATATGAATCAAAATATTTGTATAGATCTAGAAAGTAGAAAGAAAAAGCAATTATTTCGGTTTCCAAAACTTAAGCGGGTTTCAAACTACGCTATAATATAATAGCATATAATATATAGCTCATAGCACAACAATATCGCGCACCATACATTGTTAAGGACACGTTCACACTGTACTGTACAATATTTTATGTATGAAAGAAAGAAAAGAAAGAAAAATAGTTTATTTCGCCCTCGCAGGGGGATACATATTTGTACAACTTATTTTATTTATACATAAATATAAGAGCTGTGATCCCACCCGCAAGTGAGTAAAAGGATCGCTACTCAGCTTTATGTTGTGGTAACACCACAACGCTGTTTTTCAGTAGCGGCCTATGGTGTGACGATTGTCAGCAAACTCAATGCTTACTACTTACTACAACTTTAGAACAATAACTAACTACCTACTACTAACTATTACTTTAGAACAATATTTTTATATTGATGAGAATACCTAAAACTAAAATAACTACGCACTACACATGCAAATATTAATAATAACAACAATATAGATAATGGCCTTAAGAAAAAAAATAAATAATGAATAGTATCAAAGCTCATAAAATAAAATAACAAAAATTAAACATTACCAAAAGTGAAAAAAAAAAACTGCTGCATAAGGCTGTATGGCGCGCGATATTGTTGTGCTATGAGCTATATACTATATGCTATTATATTATAGCGTAGTCTGAAACTCACTGTAAGCTAAGATAACAAAATTGTCCCAAAGACAGAACTTTTACTTAGAATAATAACGTATAGAAGGATAGTTTGGTAGTAGTAGTTACGTTATAATTCTAAGCATACACGTAGATGCGCATATGTGTGCCCGCGTTTTGTCTGTATGCATTTATGTATGTGTGTGTTTATTTTATGTATATACCTATATATGTGTGCTACTTATGCATGTTCCAAAAAATAGGGTTTATATTGTGTGTAGGCTATATTCTATACGTTGTAATTTTTTTTTTTTGTGGGTGGGCTGCGGTCGGAGCGCCTCCGCACCACTCCATCCGGGGCGACAGAGGGGCTTAAGCACGCAACTCCCGCAACCCACCCGAAAACCACGTCGCCTTCGTCGTTGGGCCGACCACCGGAGCAGGGTTACTTGACATCAGTGGTCGGCCCGACGGAATACCCCCTATTGGGGTGCCCTCCCATCGACCGACGTCCCACCCTCGGGGAGGATGTCGGTCTTTCCTCACACGGTCGGCCTCTCGGCGGGTGACGGACTAATCCCCGGTCACTATACGTTGTGATGAACCGTACTCACTCTGAAGGTTTTAGCTGAAAATCAGCGCTGTAACATGTTTGTGGTGCAGCTTATTGTAAGAATAATCTCTTTGTGACAATTTTGATTTCTCACCTTTTGTTTTGGAAATCGAAATAGATGCTTTTTCTTTCTTCTTTCTAGATCTATACTAGGGTCATCCTTAATAAAGTTATTTTCAAATTTCTTTGCTCCCAGGGACTCAAATGCTTTCGAATTGATAAAAAAAAAAATTCCCTGAAAATTTGAGCTCTTAATATTAACTCTAAGATAGTGCGCATTCCAATCTAAGGTTCCTATGGAAATAACATAGGAAAAATTACTTTTCTTGTTTATAATTTTATAACTTGGGAACGAATGAATTAAAAATTATAAATCATACATATTTTTATAGAGAATTTAACGTTCTACAAAAAAGGTCTTTTATAATTTTTCCATTAGTCTATTGGTTTAAAAGTTATTCAACGTCAAAGTTTAATTTTCATATTAAGGCTAAGTATCCGAGCGGTATCATATATTGATCTGTCCTTTCATTTTATTAACTTGAAAATTAGAAAACCATTTGTTTTATTGATTTAAAATCACACATATCAATCACAATCCTAAAGAAAACATTATATTCGCTTATTTTAATCATAAATAAAATATTTTAACAATAAATATTTAATAATATAATAATTTACTCGATAATATTAATAAAAAGCCTTGATAATATTAATAATAATATGAAAATTAAACTTTGACGTTGAATAACTTTTAAACCAATAGACTAATGGAAAATTATAAAAGACCTTTTTTGTAGAGCGTTAAATTTTCTATAAAAATATGTATCATTTATAATTTTTAATTCATTCGTTCCCAAGTTATAAAATTATAAACAACAAAAGTAATTTTTCCTATGTTATTTCCATAGGAAACTTAGATTGGAATGCGCATTATCTTAGAGTTAATATTAAGTGCTCAAATTTTCAGGGATTTCTTTTATATCAATTTGGAAGCCTTTGAGCCCCTGGAAGCAAAGAAATTTGAAAGTAACCTTATTAAAGACCACCCTAATCTATACTAATATCCTGATTCATATTACAAATTCGACAATGGATTTGTACATTTACTACGCTTTATATTTTTTACTCAACCAAACATCATTAAATTTTACACTCACTTTCTCAGAGTTAAAACAAAGAATCTGTCGTTATACGTAAAAGCTATTTTACTAAAGATTGCTGATTGTAAATTAAGCAACCTGTATTTCACTAATGACTGATATATAAGCACAAATCTTTAGTAGACATTGTCATCATAATTATTATTGTTTGACGTTCAGTTCGACCAGAGATTTTAACCGTAAACAAAAGTCTATAAGCGTTGCTACGCAACACGCTCACACAAACGTGTGTGTATGTGTGTAGCGATTACATTGTAGTGTTCGTAATGCTTTTTTTAATTAATTTAATGTATTTCTAATCCATTATTGTATGAAATTTCAGTTTTATGCACTTCTCCTCATTATATACTTCAACCGTGCCAAATTTCATACATGTCCATCCACGTAATTTTCGTAAAAAGGGTTACAAAGTTTTCGCTTCACGTATTTATATATAGATATTCACATCTCCGCTATATAGAGGCACCTCTCATCTGTCTCTTTTGGCGCTCAACATACTGATTAACGCAGTGCAGCAGTCATTTTTTATTTTAATTCAAGAGGTCCTAAAGGGTCGCAAGTTATACACGTGCCCTGCCGCCATTTATTTTAACTCGCATTAATTCTGTACTTCACCACACGATCCAGGTTACCATCACTTTCGATAAAAGAACTGAGGCAACGAAAGTTGGAGCAAACTATTGTTGGAGCAAAAAAATTCTTGATCTGTTATTGGAAATAATTTACCCTTTTTTTTTGTGGGTGGGCTGCGGTCGGCGCGCCTCCGCACCACTCCGTCCGGGGCGACAGAGGGGCTTAAGCACGCAACTCCCGCAACCCACCCGAAAACCACGTCGCCTTCGTCGTTGGGCCGACCACCGGAGCAGGGTTACTTGACATCAGTGGTCGACCCGACGGCATACCCCCTATTGGGGTACCCTCTCATCGACCGACGACCCCCCCTCGGGGAGGACGTCGGTCTTTCCTCACGCGGTCGGCCTCTCGGCGGGTGACGGACTAAAATCCCCGGTCACGTCACCCGCGGCCTCGGCTAGGGCGGCATCCTCGGCTAGGGCGGCATAAATAATTTACCCTATGAGGGATAATTTTATCAGTTAATATGTTATTGAAATATACGAGTATATGTTGGATATATCATTTTCTGTATAGAGACGGAATAAGAATAGAATTCGCCACTCCCTTTCTTGCCCGTGGGTATTGTAAAAGACGATTAAGGGATTATAATATGCATACTACATCTATGCATAGTAAGGTCAAATTCCCTCCTATCATTTAGGAGGCTCGAGCCAAAGAGTGGGACGTATATGAGCTGAAATGATGATATCATTTAATCGTTACTCTTGGCAAGGGAATTACAATCACTGTTATAAATTTCCCAGAAGGTTGCAGTTGTATCAGCCAATTTTATTGCGGCGTCAGGTAGACACGACGATATAAGTATTTTAAATCCTTACTAATATTATAAATGCGAAAGTGACTCTGTCTGTCTGTCTGTTACGCTTTCACGTCTAAACCACTGAACCGATTTTGATGAAATTTGCTACAGAGATGGACTAAAGCTTGAGAAAGGACATATGCTACTTTTTATCGCGAAAAAGTGGGTATAAGGGGTTGAAATAGGGGATGAGATTTTGTATGGAAATTCGTCATTTTAGATGATAGAATCATGAATCTTTGTATTAAGGCACTTGATAATATATATATATATATAAATATTTGTTCTAGCATTTTGGAAATTTCATTTATATGAGGATGAAATTCCACCCCTAAAAGACAAAAAAAGCATAAAGCCGAAACCACTGGGGCTAGAAACAATTTCTTTTTACACCGTAGTATTTTTTAGGGTACACAAGCTCTAGCAAAGAAATCGCGAAAAAATGGATATAAGGGGTTGAAATCAGGGTTGACAGAATGCAAATTCGTCATTTTCGATGATAGAACCATGAATCTTTGTATTAAGGCACTTGATAATATATAAATAAATATTTATTCTAGCGTTTTGGCAATTTCATTTATATGGGCATGAAATTCAACCCTTAAAAGACAAAAAAGCATAAAGCCGAAACCACTGGCCCTAGAAACGTTTTTTTTTTTACACCGTAGTATTTCTTGGAGTACACGAGCTCTAGCAAAGAAATCGCGGAAAAATGGGTATAAGGGGTTGAAATAGGGGATGACATTTAGTATGCAAATTCGTCATTTTCGATGATAGAATCATTAATCTTTGTATTAAGGCACTTGATAATATAATAAATAAATATTTATTCTAGCGTTTTGGAAATTTCATTTATATGGGGATAAAATTCAACCCCTAAAAGACAAAAAAGCTTACAGCCAAAACCATTGGGCCTAGAAACGTAATTCTTTTTTACACCGTTGTATTTCTTAGGGTACATGAGCTCTAGCAAAGGATTTTTGGAAAATCACCTCCTTAAGGGGGTGAAAAGCGTATAGTCTTTAACGCCTAAACCACTGAACCGATTTTGATGAAATCGGGTACAGAGATGGACTGAAGCTTGAGAAAGTCATGGGCTATTTTTTATCGCCCAAAAATGGTATGTATTAAGGCATTTGATAATAAACATTCGTTCTAGCATTTTGAAAATTTTACTTACATGGGGATAAAATTCAACCTATAAAAGACCAAAAAGCATACAGTGGAAACTACTGGGCCTAAAAACGTAATTTTTTTTTACTCCGTCGTATTTTTTTGTGGTACACGAGCACTAGCAAAGGATTTTTGGAAAATCACTCCCTTAAGGGGTACCCCCCTTAAGGGAGTGCCCCCCCCCCTTAAAAGCGTATAGCTGAAACTATTGGGGCTAGGAACGTGAAACTGTGTATTTCTGTATATTGTGCGATTCTCTTTCTTTTGTTGTAAATGAGGTCTAAGAAATTAGTTTTTGAAATTCAATCTCTAAGGGGGTGAAAAATGTATATCCGAAATCATTAGGCCTAGAAACCTAACCTCAGCCTAGAAAGGGATGTGAAAAATAATCGATTTTTATAATAATCGATTATATACGACTTTTTTTTGTAATAATCGATTTTTACAATCGATTATCAAAATAATAGAAAATCGATTATTTTTTTAATAAAATTAATCGATTATTTCACAGCCAGATATCCTAAAAAAAGAAGGTCATCACAATACTGCGTGCAGTATTTCTTAGACGACAAAGCTCACATTTCTTAAAAAAAAGTCATCATAATCCTGTTGGGAGAAAAAATCGATTATTTTATAATCGATTATTTATTTTAAATTAATCGATTATTTTATAACCGATTTATTTTGAAGAACACAAAATCGATTATTTAAAAATCGATTATTTGCCCTCTAAGTTACATTACTACTAGAAACAAAGTACAAAGTTGTCTTTCTTGGGGAAAGTGTTTAAAATAGTGTTTTTGCAATTTTACCGATAAGGAGGTGAAAAGCGTATAACCTATGTCACTGAGCCTAGGAAGTAGGAACGATCATTTTAGTACACGGTCGGCTTTCTTAGGTTACCCCATTATTTTTTCTTAATGCTCGCTTATCAAGATTACTTTGAATCGACGCAATATGTAGGCGGTCCTCTGCCATCGTAGATATATTGCAAAGGTTCTTCTAGCAACATTTTATGACCAGCTGCCTGCCAGACGACATTGCTGGCTAGATGGCATCACCAATTGGTCCAGGTCAATGTAAATCTTTGTCTTAGTAGTATTTTGCGACACTCACAAACAATGAAAGCGTTATAATATTCCTAGCCGCTACCAGACAGTAAGTTAAAATTAAGATATTAATCCAATTTTCTATCTCTAGAAATAAACAAATTTGAAGCGTCTATTTGTTGTCAAAATAATAGGTTTTATTTATGCTCACACAATTATTTGCACGATACCTATGTCTAAAAAACCGGCCAAGTGCGAGTCGGGGTCGTGCACGAAGGGTTCCGTACCATTATCTATAAAGAGGGGGAAAAATTGCGTTTGTTGTGTAGGAGCCCCCTTAAATATTTATTTTATTTTGTTTTTAATATTTATTATTATAGCGGCAACAAAAATGCATAATTTGTAAAAGATTCAACTGTATAGCTATCGCGGTCCTTGAGATACAGCTTGGTGACAGACAGACGGACGGACCGACAGCGAAGTTTTAGTAATAGGGTCCCGTTTTTACCCTTTGGGTACGAAACCCTAAAAACGGCTCAATTTTTTTTGTCTATCTATTCGTTACGGGTAATCTTCAAAATGGCTGGACCGATACTGATAATACTTTACTACCAGGTCTACCAAGCCTTACATAAAGAATAACTTAGGCTATATTTTATCCCAGGCTATATTTTATCCCGGTGTGGCTGAAGAAACTGTGAGAATTTAGTCGATTTTAAAATTATTTCACTAATGGAAAGCTATTTTTAAGCGAGTAACATATTTAGGTTTTATTCCGTGTGGTGACGGAGTAAGAATACAATTCACCACCCCCTCTCTTACCCGTGGGTGTCGTAAGAGACGACTTAGGGATATATTACGCATCTATGATGACATGACATCTATGCAAGACATGGAAAACTCGAATCAAAATCCTATACCAACCTATCTGACCAGCATGGTATAGTAAGGTTAATTTCCCTCTTACTATGGAGGAGGCTCGAGCCCCGCAGTAGGACGTATGTGAGCCGAAATGATGACGAAATTATGCTGAACATATTTAGGCTATTTTTTTACCCTGATATTCCTATGGGCCCCCCGGGCACAATGCCGATGAAATCGCGGGCATTTAATGGATATAAAAATTAATTTACGAATGAAAATCTACATCATCGGTGAATAACAAATAAAAGCTATTTTCATCCTGGTGTTTGCCCGGGAACGAGAACTCCGCGAGTGAAACCGGTGGATGTGGACCAATTTTTAAAACTCTTTCACCAATAGGGAGCTACGTTATCAGCGAGTAACATAGGCAATTTTTATCTCGGATATTTGTATGGGATTTCATTAATATAATTTTTTTTTCACCCATGTAAACTTATAAAATCAGCGAGTAACATAGGCAATTTTTATCTCGGCATTCGCATGGGAATGGGGTCTACGTGGGTGAAACTACGGAAGTTTGATCGATATTATTATTTTTTTTTGCAAATGGAAACCTATCATGGATAATGTATTATCAGCGACTAAGGATGGCCATATTTATCATCGTCTTTCCACGTAAATTTAAACTACAGGGGTGGAAGTAATATTCAAATATAAAAAATTGGTTGCCTGTAAAGTCGGTATACGGGCGAAAGTTTTACGTGACAACGACTTTGAGTGGTAAAATAATTTTAATGTGAATATTCATTCGTATAGTAGGAAGAAGGATGAAATAATAGTAACAATTTAAAACATTTATTTATACAAAGAATTATATTTAAAACATTAATTTATACAAAGAATCTCGCACTGAATTTCATATTAACAAAATTTTATTTTTACCTTTACACATACATACGTATTTACACATACATACGCTCTTAGGCGGGCTAACCATGCCCGAGTGGAAGGGACGCGTGCCTCTCACTCGCTCTCATTGTGAGCGCATAACGTGAGCGGAGCGTAACGCAGTTTCTTGAAGTGTCACCCGGCAAACCAATTTATAAGACGTTGTCACGTCAAAAATTTGTGAAGATATTTGGACGTTTGTTACTCAATCACGCATAAACTGTTGACCAGATTTGGATGAAAATTGACACATAGGTAGAGTATTTCTTAAATTAAGAAATATCATCATCATCATCATCGCAGCTCACATACTTCCCACTCTTGAGCTCGGGCCTCCTCCATAATGGGAGGGAATTTGACCTACTATACCATGCTGGTCAGATATGTTGGTATAGGGTTTCATTTTTAGAATTTTCCTTCTCTTGCATAGATGTTATGTGCATATATCCCATAGTCGTCTTATATGACATCCACGGGCAAGTTAGGGAATGGTGATTTGTATTCTTACTCCGTCACCACAATAACACAATAAAAAGAAATATGCAAGCCAACTTTTACGTGGGCGAAGCCGCGGGCAAAAGCTAGTAATATATATATATTAAAATTAGATTTTATAGCTAATATTTCTTTAGGTAAGCTAGCAAACATTTTTGTATAGCTAATAACTTTATCATTAAATGCGGCGTTTATGCCGCCGTAATATAATTATATTGATTAATATTTATTGAAAATGAAGTATTGTATCTTTTTTTTGGGGGGTGGGTCGCGGTCGCTGAGGAGTATCCTCCTATCGACCGACGGCCTCCCCTCGGGGAGGACGTCGGTCTCTCCTCGCGCGGTCGGCCTCTTGGCGAGTGACGGACCAACCCCGGTCACGTCACCCGCGGCCTCGGCTAGGGCAGCATGAGGCGCAGATAGTCGCGCTTACGCCGCCCCAGTCCCGGCGGCGGGTCGCTTCGTCGAGGCTACGCTCCTCGCCCGCGCGACCCGCCGAGGTATTGTATCTAATCTCTCCACTGTATCTATTTCGGTTTTAAGTTTTCACAATCACTTCTAAATTACATAAAATATTGTTTAGGCTCTTTCTTGTAAAATCTTACATATAAACTTATGCCAAGCCATCTGATCAGCATGGTATTGTAGATTAATTTCTGTCTCGTCTAGAAGAAACCGTACCCAGAACCGTACCCTGTGTATGGGCAGAAAATAAAAAAGAATAGACTAGAATTATTTTTTATTCTCACTAAATAATACAATCAATGCTTAACGTACTTACGTTTAATGTGATTTATCCTAAAATTAAACAAAAATTACAAGAACATGAAGAATAAGGAAGAATTGAAACAACAGAATGAACTTTGTTGATAATATAAGAATTTCTACTCGTAAATACTATCATTTTCTAAAAAAATCATTTAATAAAATCATACTATCACATTACGAGTTCTACATTGTTATTTTACAAGAAAATATTCAAAATACAAAGTTATAAATATAATGTTTGCAATTATAAAGTACAATATAACAATATCCAAAGGTATATTACTCGTGTGATGACGGTAAGTATACAAGTTGTGGCTACCCCTGGGAGATGGGAAAACGTATTAAGAGAGGACAAAGTTCATCCCGAACATAAGCAACAACGCTCTCTTGGGAAACTCATACAACGAACAGCAATCGCCTACCCGTTTACGTACGAAGATAATAATGGCGTTATTCCCCCTTATGAAAAGGCCTATATTCAAGTAGATGTTGATATAATAATAGATACAGTAACTATAAAAAAATCCATTTCGTATGTATATTGTGTTTTGAGGCGTTTCAAATGTTATGCAAGATGATTTATTATCTTTTTTAGCCCAAAGATTAATCGAATAAAGGATTGTGTAATGTGTTATTTTAATTTTTTATTAAGACATTCTCAATAGTAACTAATCCATCAGTAAGTAAACGTCCGTTAAACTTGGAGCTCTCTATGAGGATGACAATCAAAATAAGTCTGCATCCAACGATCCCTTGAGAATTTTAAGATGATATCGGTTCAACTAGCAAGGGAGGAAATCCTCTTATGCTACGTAGTCTGATTTGTGGTTGTGAGAGAACCTTTTTTCCCAACAGCTGCCGATTCAACGTGCGTTGTGGTTTGCCCATTGCTACTTCAACGTGCTAATACTTGGGGTTATGTCGATTATCCATTGCTATGGAGTGCTAAATTCTGGCATTTAACACGTAAAGAAATACCGAGAGCAAGGGCTCTTAATATTTCTTGTGTAGAGTCCAAGTAAGAATACAATTCACCACACCCTTTCTTGCCCGTGAGTGATGTAAAAGGCGAAAGGATATAATATGTAGATAAGATCTACGTAAGAGAAAGAAAATGCCATCACGCCTGACAAGCAGATGTTCCTCCCATTGCGCAGGAGGTCTGAGCCTAAGGGTGGGACTTATGTGAGTGTGATGTTATCTTTATACAGGTGTATCAGGTTATGGGGCAACCGGTCAAATGGGAGATAGGCAATAATGGTAGGAACCCATTAAAAAAAATTGAAGTAAAATATTAATTCGTTAATGATTTAGAGGAATGTAAAGTTTTCAATTATGTCATCGCTTTTTCGTGTGAATCTGATTGTAATTTATAAAGTCAGTGATACTTAATCTGCAACATATTCATACTTTGTTAAATGTTCATTAGAAATTTAATAAATCAACGATTACGTTCGCATAAGCAAGACAAACGCCACTTACAAGACAGGCGCCAACTACAGGGTCCAATTGTGAATATACAATTAGACCCGGTAGGTGGCGCTGCGATCGATTTGAAGGAAACTTCCTATTACTATTTTTTTAGATGTAAACAGGACAACGTTTGTTAGGTCAGCTAGTTTATTATAAATTAGGTGCTACTTACAATTAAGACATTATTGGTGGACATTGAATAATCTGCCGTTTGAATTAACAACAATTTTGATTTCTGTTTATTTATTTATTTATAATGATGGCTGCTCTAGTAGTTAATTCTTGATCGGGTGACGCTTTTGAGATCTGTGTGCTTACTCTTGAATATTGACTCCAATCCTAAATCCAATCGCAGCTCGAATTTGAGCAATTTGGTACTCTTGAACGCGACTTTAGCGCACGATTTGTATCAAATTCGGTGGATTTTTTTTAAACTAAATAACTCTCGTCGATTAAATCAAATATGTATTTGCTGCTCTCGACGTGATTTTGACGTAATTTAAAATCGTTAATGTTGCAGTGTACCGACTAGGTGGACCGACGACCTGGTGAAGGTTGCTGGGTGTCGTTGGATGCAGGCGGCATAGGACCGCCCTTTGTGGCGTAACATGAGGGAAGCCTACGTCCAGCAATGGACGGCGATAGGCTGAAATGATGAATGTTGCACAATTACAAGCAAGCGTCTTTGGTGTGATCAAGTTCGGTAACGTTATTAATTTAAAATAATAAATAATAGTTCAACAAAACTAAAAAAATACGCTTTTAAAGAAAATCCAACTAAAATATAGAAATATTTTTTTAAAAAATTGAATTAAGAATTTTGTATATATAGGAAAAAAATATTTTTAATTGTAAAAAAAGCGTGGGGTGCATGTTGTCAATAGTTATAAATATTTTATTGACAGATATGAGTAGAAGGATTATCATTTTGATAATATCTTAAAAAGCACCCCACGCTTTTTTACCACCCACTGGTCTAATCATAATATTATTCCTTATATTTGAAAATTATGTTATACATTTATTATGGTGGTTCTTAAGTCATCATACTGAAGTTAATACTTATTAAACATGTTGTATACAATCAAATTGCGGCTAGATACATTTGATCTCTATTCGGCGCAGGATTATTACATAAGAAAAGATTTTCGATTTGAATTATACCTACTCTAACTGAAATAACATACAACATAGATACGAAATCTGTATTAATCTATACCAATAAATAAAATTGGAGTGTCTGTTTGTAATGTCAAAATAATAGGCTTTTTTCATGCTCACACGGTTATTTGCACGACACCTATGCCTAAAATAGCAATGAAAAAATTTTTGTCTGTCTGTCTGTCTGTCTGTTTGTTCCGGGTAATCTTCAAAACGGCTGGACCGATTTCAAAAATTCTTTCACCAATGGAAAGCTATAATATCAGGGCCTAAACTAGGCTATATTTTATCCGGGTATTCCCACGGGAACAGGAACTACGCGGGTAAAACGACTATAACCTATAACCGAAGCGAAGCGAGGGCGGGTTGCTAGTATGTTATATATTTAGTTATATATCAATATATATAGTTTTCCTATTTTAGCATTACATAATAGTAGTATCTATATTAAAGTATTATCTACATTTATTAACGTGATTTAATAGGCTAAAATAACAAATATATAAAAATTTCTAGCGTATATGTGTATGTCATTGAACTCCTCCTAAAGGGCTGGACCGATGTTGACGAAATTTTTTGTGTGTGTACAAGAGGATTCGAGGATGGTTTAGATTCACAATTGGCCCGGTAGGTGGCGCTGTTTGGGCAGGATAATAACATAACTTGAGAACGAGTTTACCGATTTCTTTCCTCTTTTTTTAAAATTTTCTAATATTTTAAAAAAGGCCTTTACGAAATAAAAAAAAAACAAGAAAGTTACGCAGAAAATGAGAAAATTTAAGAAAACTTAACGACTAGGTATATAGGTTATTTATACTGCAAATAAACGGCTGGATGGATTTGAATTAATTATTGTGAATGCACTCAAGTGGGGGTTTGGATGATTTAGATTCACAAATCAACCCAGCAGATGGCGCTGCAGTCGCTCAGTCCCTATTACTGCTGTCGATTTAAAGGAGAAGTCCTTTTATTTTATTTGAACAGAACAACGTCTGTTGGGTCAGCTAGTATAATATAAATAAGTGCAAAAATATAGTAAATATGAAATAAAACTATTTTACGGATTTTACCGTGTTTGATTTTGGTTTCGAACACGTTTCACCGTTCATGATTATGGGTGAATACGTATAAACGCGATAAAATCCATAATAATAGATTTATTTCAAATGTGTAATGCTCGCGTAAACGTTAGAATTAGAGAAAATATTAACAACATATCTCATACTTTATATCATAAAACTACAGATATACTCATTGTTTTCAAAGATAAATTGATGAGAATTTAATCATCACTACTATGTAATCAAATACATAATTTCTTAATTACTAAAACTAAATTTTATGACGTAAAATTAACCGCTTTATATAAAAAAAAAACATGTAATAATTATAAAAGTTCTAATAGTAGATAGAAATGATTATAGACTTCCATTTGAAATTTCACTTCAGTTGTACCAGTACCATGAAATAAGTTACTACAGCACCCAGTACCTGAAATAATATAGATTGTATTAAGAGTACTATTAGGAGTATAGTAGACGAACTTTTAGCCGATTCTTATGGTTCTTGCTTGTCCGCAGGAGCCGTAAGAATTGGTTAAGTGTTTACCAGGATCATGGGAAGTAACTCTCTTCTGGAAAATGTACTACACCTTACAGTGATCGCCAATCCGCCTGCCAATCGTGGCGATGCTCGCCATAAGGTATTATCTCGCCATATTTGGGGCAGGCTAGCAGTGGACGGCAAAAAGCTGAATGATTAATGATTGATAGTTTAAAAATGCGGAACTCAAGCAACCGTTTCATGTTGCGATGAACATTTTATAGAAAGAACGTAAATGGCGCTGCCTCTTGCAATAGTATTTCCTATTAGAAAAGAGGTAATGAAGCAAATGTTAGTAGTTTTTAGAAGCTCAAACTTTTATCCTCGAAGATCTAAATACAGATATTTCACATAATTTGCTTTTTATTTGAAGTTAAAACTTCACTTTTTGGTAGGCGAAAATCTCATGGGTTCCCGTCACCGACATGCCCTTGATTGATGCAAGCGCAGTGCGCCTTAAGGCACTTTTGGATAGGTGAAATCTTCGTCATATTCACGTCACCAACTTTTTTATTTAATATTTCGAAATCATTATTTATTAATTTAAATGATCAAAAATAAAAATATGCGTTGCATGTTTTTGGAAAATATTTATCTTGATTTTGTATCGTTCGATTTTTTTATTAAATAATACTAAAAGTTTTAAGTTTTTAATTCTATTGGCGGTCTCTATAACTGCCAATTTTTTTAATTAAATATAGCGCACATAAGATCTGTGTTAGAGCTGGAAAACTCGAAATGAAATCCTATACCAACATGTCTGACCAGCACGGTATAGTAGGTTAAATTTCCTCCCATTGTGGAGGAGTGCCGAGCCCAACAGTGGAACGTATGTGGGCTATGATGATGATGATGAAATATAGCGCAACGGATGTCAAGAAATCACTACCAGTGGTTAGCCCAATGGTAATGGGAAGGGAGGATAGTAGGTTATGGGCCTGCGCGCCGCCCATCGGTCGCCCCGGACATACTGGGCGGGATGTGTCCAACTATCATAAAACAAATCTATTATCATTTTATCGAGTCTATAACATTAAAAATGATAAATTCAAGGAAATTGATTATAAAATTCAGTTACACATTTTTTGTCGACCCAGAATAGAAACCTATGATACCCATATGCCAGTACAGTATCAAGACATTCTGGGCGGTTACACAAACATTCAAATTTAAACTTGCGGTTCACAAATTCCACTTTGCCATTATTTTTATTTTGCCAAATTTAGACGAGGGTAACAAAATTTGAGGCATAATAAGAACCCAAAATTTACACAAATATTATTGGTCCTTTTCAGACATAATTTACTTTGGGTTCGCTTGTTAGAGTTGTGAGTATGTTGAGTTGGATAATTGGGCCTTACCTACAGAGTCACTGTTTTGTTATGTCAAATGTTGAAATTTATGGAATTTCTACACGACTTTGTATTATAACGATCGTCTAAATATACATGTATTAACCTGAGAGCATAAAGGAAAGTTTATATTTTTTAATCTGTAAAGAAGAATATTATTTTGAGGTACAGTAAAAACATCAAAGTTTGGTCATACTTGATTTGATCTGTCTAAAGCATCAGAAGGGCAGCGTGCGGCCCAATATCCCAAGAACTATTCAGTACCCCCTTACATGTCCAGGTGTCGTAAATCATCACCAATCATCATTACAGTTTATAAATATCCCACTGCTTGGGATAGGAAAGAAATTGCCTACTATACCACCTTGGTCAGACGAGTAGACACAGGGTTTTATTTCGTGATTTCCTTCTCTTGCCTAGATATTATGTGATTATTAATGTAATACCTTAGTCGTCTTTTACGGTACCTACGGGCAAGAAAGGGGGGTGATAACTGGTATTTCTATTCCATCATCAAATGGAAATCGTTATAACTAGCAAGGTCTATTATGAAACAAAATCATCATCACCCTGCTCTTCCAATAATCATCCCGATTACTTGGGATCGGCGTAATGTTCTCTTCTTTCACGCAACCCTATCAGATATAATTTCTGCGCATACCCACTTTCAATCCATGTCATGCTTTAGTTATTTCATCCATCTTCTCTCTAGTCTCCTTTTTCCTCATATTTATTTTTATTATGAAGCAAAATATAAACAATTTATGTCATCTCACGAACTAAGATAATTATGATAATGATCAAAGCACTCAGTTGATATTTGATACCACATCAATTAGTAGACAGATTGAATTAATTAATTTTCTGTTACCGTTTAATAACGAAATTTATAAATGTATAAGCGAGTAAATATACTATTAATAATAAACGTAATTAAAGAATCATGATCACAGCTCATTATATGTCCCACTGCTGACTTATGCCTTCTCTGCAAAGGTAGGGAAAATTACCTATTATACCACGCTGATAAACCAATCTGAGTTTAGGGTTTTATTTCTAATTTACCTTCTCTTGCATATATGTTATATGCATATTAAATCCCTTGGTCTGTTATGATACCCAAGGGTGAGATAGGGAGTGGTGAATTGTATTCCTACTCCGCCACCGCAAGGAAAATTCAATAAATATTTTTACACGGTGCAAAAATATTACAGATTATTGTACTGTTTGGTGTTTTTTTTTTTTGGGCTGGGCTATGGTCAGTGCACCCGCCACTCGACTCCGTCCGGGGAAACAGAGGGGCGGCGTGTAGCCCCATAACCCACCGTAGCTTGTCGCCTTCGTCGTTGGGCTGATCACCGGTACCGAGTTCCTTGTCCTCCGTAGTCGGCCCGACGGCATATACTGAGTGGTACCCTCTCCTTTCGACGTCCCTTTCCCGGGACCTTGGTCGCCATCGCGCAGTCAGCCTCTCTGCGGGTGACGGACTAAAATCCCCGGTCCGGTCACCCGCAGCCTCGGCTAAGGTGCTGTTTGGTGGCTACGAATACAACCAACACTTACATTGCTCGTGGATAAGGTAAGGCGACTAAGAGTTTTACACCCATTTGGACTAACTCCAATTGATACTCTCTGGTCAATTATTATTTTCCTAAGATGAGTTGCAGAGTGGCAGATGGCCAGTTACTTTTGAAATATGTACGGTGGCAGAGGAGTAAATATTGTTTCTAATCCAAGTAATTGAGATAAGAACAAAATGATGATGATGGCAATGTCATGCCTTTATATCTGAAGGAGTGATCATATTTGACTATCACATAACAAATAAGGCGACCATTATGTATTATAAATCACTTTTCTACTTATAATTATTGAGAAATTACAATGGAAGAATTTCTTGATTCTAACATAAAATCCAGAATGGTCAACGGTATATACATATACTTCTGATGCAATACGATCTCAGAAATGACAAATGGTACTTGTGGTCCACTCAAAACTTGGAGAGCTAGCGCCAGTAAGTTTAAATCATGCTGTCCTATCACATTTTAGGCGGTCGGGCACTTTTGGTTGTGCCTTGATTCACAAACAAAAAAGTGATTATCACCGTTGATTTAGTATAAATTAATGATAAGTGATAACAAATCATTTTATAAGGTAAAGTCATCGCTTCGTAAAATCTGTGTGAATAATTTGAGATGAAACTAAGTTACTATAATAATTATCTCAGCGTGCTAGTTCATCACCCTGGACAGAACAGACGGAGAAGCCTCCGTCCGTTCGTGACTCAATAACCCGCCGTATTCCCTCCCCTTCGCCATTGGACTGACCACTGGTATCGAAACCTTGTCATTCGTAGCTAGTCCGGCGGGATATCTTTTCGTGTACCGCCACATCCCAACCCCACATGGCGTCACCCTCACGAGGCCAGGCTCTCTGCTGGTGATGGACTATCTCCCGGTTCAGTCACCCGCGGCCTCGGCTAGAACGACATCAAGTGCACCAGCACCACCTACTGGCGCCTACATCGCCCAAGTCACCGGCGACGGATCGTGTTGCCGTAGAGGAGTTCCGTATGATAACTGCCTCACAGAAGGCGGTGATTACGTCTCAGTCACTTAAGCTTTCAAGCGTCTTCCTAGCGAGGGCTGAAAGCGTCAGGTCACCATCGATGATTGTGATGAGTTAACGGCGCTCTATCCATGCGACACACACCCCGTGCATGTGCTGCGCCGTACCCTCGTCGCAATCGCAGTGGTGGCAGGACGGTGTGCTCTTTCTCCTCGCGAGCATGTACAGGTAATTGGTCAGTCCGCCGAAAAGGGAGTACAATGGCCTGTTTTTGCCATTTCAATAAAGTAGTTCTTCGGGCTATATCTATTCTTCTATTATAATTATTAAAAATAATAATAACTATAATATATATTATTAAAAAATATGTTTGCCTTCCTGTACATTCTAATGATTTTACAAAAAGACAAGCATATTTTTAACGAGGACGTCTTCATTCACGCGTCCAAACTGCACTATAAGTATACGGTGGCTATGAGAGACTAACGCAAAACTAAGCAAAGCGAGAGATGACAGGTGAGTTATGGGTGGAGAAACATAGATATGGCAGAGAAATCAGAGGAGCCAGAAACTGGCCTATTTTCTAGAGAAAGGAAGCCTCTTTGTAACCGACAACTGCTTGGGAAGAAAAGTTCTCGAGCTGGAACCACGTATCGGACGATGCAATACAGAACGCTCCCCCGACCATGGCTCACTCAATCTGTTTATTTGAAAAAATTAAATATATTTAATATGGATATTGTCACTGTAAGAAATTCTTAGGTTAGTTGATTACCTAATAACTTAAGTCCCTTAGGTAGGGATTGAATAAATTAACTGCCTTTCTATTACATGGATCTCCTAACTTTTTATAGTAGAATCTTTTTTTTTTTTTATTGCAAACGGTGGCAAACGAGCAAACAGTACACCTGATGGTAAGTGTTGCTGCCGCTCATGGACCTTTACAAGGCCGCTGCCTACCGCGAAGAAAGTGAAGGGAGTGTGAATGCGTGCATTGAGGCTAGGTGATACCACGGGCACCACCAAAACCCTCCACACGCAATCACCCTCAGAAAGTTGGACTTCCGGATCTCTCGCTCACCGAACGAAGCGCAGTAACAAATCACTATTACTCAGACGTCGATTTTCTGCGAGAGTGTGGTACTGTCCCGGACGGACCGGCCCGCGGCTGTAGACAGATAACTGTCGACAGTGTGGTCCTACCACTCCTAACTGAGTGGAAGAAGAACTGAGTTTCGAGACTTGGTTTTTTTCACAAGTGATATTTTTGATGGTTTTACGTTTAAAAGATGCGTTGTACTTATAAATTAAAAAGGACTATCAAACCACCTACGTGTGAAGTCAACTTAATCTTAAAATAATAAGTTAATATTATATAAAAGAAAATCTTACCGAAGCAAACAAATCAAGGGATACAGTGAAGAATTTAGCTCCTGAGATACTCATAGCCTTCTGACACTGTTGACAGACAATCTGGACGAAAGTCTTCGCTTCTTCAGATCCATCGTACCATTGACAAGAATAGGCTGCTTCCATCACTGATGAGCTCTGAATATTAATAATGCTATGTTTTACAATAGTATTAGCTACCCACAAGAAAGAATAAAGTCCTTCAAAAAAGTAATCTGTCTCATTTTGACGGTAAATTACTATTGTATCTCAGCTCATGTATAACTGTGGGACTCTAGCCTCCTTCACAATAGGAATGAAATTAACCTGTTATGCTACACTGGTCAGACGTGTCAGTATACGGTTTCCCTTCTCTTAAATAGATTTTATTATGTCCTTTAATCGTCTTTTACTAAAACACATATCCGAAAAGCAATAATATGTTTCATTAAGGGATCTTTTAGTAACCCGATGAAAACTAGTCAGACTAATAGTAACAGAAGTTCAATTTTAGGTTTGTTTCTCTTTAACAAGAATATTTATTTGATGTATGGACGGAATAAGAATATAAATCAACACTCCCTTTCCTGCCCGTGGGTGTCGTAAAACAGGATTAAGGGATTACATTATGCAAATAACATATATATGATAAAAGGAAAACTCGAAATAAAACTCTATGTAATCCCACCTGACCAGCTCGTTATCTATAGTAAGTCAATTGCCCTCCCATTATGAAAGGGACTCGGGCCCAACAGTGGGTCGTATATGAGCCGTGAGGATAAGAATTTACTTGAATTCCTCAACCAATTCTTACGATAATTACAAGAAATCAGTTATTAGCATTTTATTATTTCTCTTTCATTATATTCTTTTTTCTTTATCACGAGTAAATATATATTATTGAAAATAAAGTGGGAACAAACCTCTTCAATAAGCCGATTACCAAAAATGCAGAAGTGGAACACTTGTCCCAGTGTATAACCGAGATAGCCGACTGTACTGAACGCATATACATCGATACGATTTATCTGAAATATGTAAATAAATATAAATAACAAATGACCTATCATGCTGAGAGTTGTAGTTTCGAACCTCACATTAGACATTTTTTTATTTGATGTACTCAGATAATTGTGTTTTTAAAGTCCTACGCAATATAAGGATTCGCGCGATATGGTTCCTTAGCGTGGATTGTTGTTCCTAAAAAGCAAATATTTTTTAAACGGTTTTATTAAGCTTACTCCGTTTGTTCTTTTTTTCTTGGGTCGAATTTAGTAATTAAAATTTCACCCTCTTATTGACAACCGATTGATCTGAAATTTGGTATACGTCTTTGGTTCTGGTGACAATACAATTATCCTTACTAATATTATAAATGCGAAAGTAACTCTGTCTGTCTGTCTGTCTGTCTGTCTGTCTGTCTGCTACGCTTTCACGTCTAAACCACTGGACCGATTTTGATGAAATTTGGTACAGAATTGGACTAAAGCTTGAGAAAGGACATAGGCTACTTTTTATTGCGAAAAAATGGGTATAAGGGGTTGAAATAGGGGATGACATTTTGTATGGCAATTCGTCATTTTCGATGATAGAACCACGAATCTTTGTATTATGGTACCTGATAATAAATAAATAAATATTCGTTCAAGCGTTTTGGAAATTTCATTTACATGGGGATGAAATTCAACCCCTAAAATACCAAAAAGCATACAGCCGAAACCACTGGGCCTAGAAACGTATTTTTTTTTTACACCATCATATTTCTTGGGGTGCACGAGCACTAGCAAAGGATTTTTGGAAATTCACCCCCTTAAGGGGGTGAAAAGCATATAGTCTTTCACGTCTAAACCGATTTTGATGAAATTTGGTACAGAGATGGACTAAAGCTTGAGAAAGGACATAGGCTACTTATTATCGCGAAAAAATGGGTATAAGGGGTTGAAATAGGGGATGACATTTTGTATGAAAATTCGTCATTTTCGATGATAGAACCACGAATCTTTGTATTAAGGCACCTAATAATAAATAAATAAATAAATATTCGCTCAAGCGTTTTGGAAATTCTATTTACATGGGGATGAAATTCAACCCCTAAAATACCAAAAAGCATACAGCCGAAACCACTGGGCCTAGAAACGTATTTTTTTACACCATCGTATTTCTTGGGGAGCACGAGCACTAGCAAAGGATTTTTGGAAATTCACCCCCTTAAGGGGTTGAAAAGCATATAGCCTTTCACGTCGAAACCACTTAACTGATTTTGATAAAATTTGGTACAGATATGTACTAAAGCTTGAGAAAGGATATAAGGCTACTTTTTATCGCGAAAAATAGGTATAAGGGGTTGAAATAGGGGAAAGTATTTTCTTTTTACATCGTCTTATTTCTTGAGGTATACGAGCACTGGCAAAGGATTTTTGGAAAATCACCCCCTGAAGGGGGTGAAAAGCGTATAGACTAAACTAAGCGTATAGACTAACGTAAAACTTTCTATGCAATTCTCTTTCTTTTGTTGTAAGTGAGCTCTAAGAAATTATTTTATTAAAATCAACTCCTAAAGGGGTGCAAAATATATAGCCGAAATCATTAGGCCTAGAAACATGGAATTTTGTATAAAGTTGCTTTTCTTGGGGAACGAGAGATTTTTGCAATTTTAGCCCTAAGGGGGTGAACAGCGTTTAACCGAAATCACTGAGTCTACGAAGGATCATTTTAGTACAGGCTTTCTTGGATTACCCCAAGATTTTCTTAGTGCTCACTTACCAAGCACTATGAAAAAATTTTTGGCAAGGATAAGCGAGCTCTAACAAAGAATTTTTGGAAATTCAACCCCTTTTTTTTTTTTTTTTTTTTTTTTATGGGTGGGTCGCGGTCGGCGCGCCTCCGCACCACTCCGTCCGGGGCGACAGAGGGGCTTAAGCACGCAACTCCCGCAACCCACCCGAAAACCACCTCGCCTTCGTCATTGGGCCGACCACCGGAGCAGGTTTACTTGTCGTCAGTGGTCGGCCCGACGGAATACCCCCTACGCGGGGTACCCTCCCATCGACCGACGTCCCCCCCTCGGGGAGGACGTCGGTCTTTCCTCACGCGGTCGGCCTCTCGGCGGGTGACGGACTAATCCCCGGTCACGTCACCCGCGGCCTCGGCTAGGGCGGCATGAGGCGCAGATAGTTGCGCCTGCGCCGCCCCAGTCGCCGGCGGCGGATCTCCTCATCGAGGCTGCGCTCCACGCGCAGACGATCCGCCGCCTCCTTCTGCGAGATCACTGTCTCGCAGAAGGCTGCGACCGCGTCCCAGTTCCTGACGCTGTCGACCATCGCCCTAGCGATGGCCGGCAGCGTCAGGTCGGCACCGATGATTGCGACGAGTTCACGACGCTGCACTGCCCAAGCCGCGCAGGCCTCGAGCGTGTGGCGCGCCGTGTCCTCGTCGCAATCGCAGTGGTGGCAGGACGGTGTACTCTCCCTCCTCACGACCCTGTGCAGGTATTTGGCGAAGCTCCCGTGCCCCGTCAACACCTGCACTAGTCGGAAGGAGAGCATCCCGTGCCGCCTCTCCAACCACTGCATCAGCACCGGCCGGAAGGCCTCCACGGTTCGCACCCCGAACCGAGGCCTCTCCAGCCGGACTGCCCAACGGGCAATGACGTCTCGGCGGGCGTCGACGCGCCAGGCGGTGAGATCCCTTAACGAGATCACACCGCCCTCCCCGCGCACCCCCGACACCCGCCGATACAACTCGGCGAGCATTTCCGCCTCCAGGTCCCACGGGGGAGTCCCGGCCAATAGGCACGCTGCCTCCGTCGCAACCGTGCGGTATCCGCGGATGGCCCTGACCGCCATGACCCTCTGTGGTCGCCACAGAAGGGCCCTAAGTCGGACGGTCAAGGACCCCGCCCACACCGGTGCGCCGTACAGGGCCATCGACCGGATGACCCCCGTGTACAGCCGTCGGCACGTAGCGCTCGGTCCGCCCACGTTCGGCATTAGCCACGATAGGGCGGACGCCGCGCCGACGAGCCGCGGAGCGAGCCTGCGGAAATGCTCCCGGAACCACCATTGCCCGTCGAGCACCAGGCCCAAGTACCTCATATGGGCCCGGATGCTGATGTCAACCGATCGGACGGTGATCGAGACGCCGATGGGAGGGCTCATAAGGCGCCCATGGAACAAGAGGGCCTCCGTCTTGTCCAGGGCGACCCTCAACCCCAGCGCCTCGATCCGCCTGACGACCTCTTCGGTGCCATAGGTCGCCAGGCTTACCGCCTCTTCTAGCGTCCCACCGCGGGCTGTGACGAGCGTGTCGTCGGCGTAACAAATCACGCCCAGCCCGGGCGGGAGGCTCCCCCGCAACGCCCAGTCGTAGCCGATGTTCCACAGGGTGGGTCCGAGGACCGACCCCTGTGGGACACCGCACGTCATGGGCGTTCGCACAACGTCCCCTGCTCGGTTGGTACAGAGGACGCTGCGCCCCACCAAATAGTCTGCCACTAGCCGCCTCAGGTAAGCTGGCACTCCGTGATACCGGAGCGCCTCCCTGATGCAGCTGAATGGCAGACTATTGAATGCGTTGGCGATGTCTAGGGACACCGCCAACAGCACTCCCCCACCGGTGACGGCCTCAGTCGCCACGGCCCTCAGGCGCAACAGAGCCGCGATCGTCGAACGACCCCTCCTAAACCCAAACTGGGCGTCCGACAGATCGGGCCCCGTGCCGACGAGGTGCCGCTCGATGCGGGCAGCTACCACCCTCTCCAGTAGCTTGCCCGTGTCATCGAGCAGCACGATAGGCCTGTAGGCCGAAGGCGACCCCGGAGACCGTCCCGGCTTCGGCAGGAGCACCAGCCTTCCCTCCTTCCAGCACCCAGGGAACCGTCCGGACGCTAAACACGCGTCGAACAGCTCCCTGAGGCGGGGACCCAGGTGGTCGAGGACCAGGCCCAACACGCGGTTTGGAACACCGTCGGGCCCGGGGGCGGTGGACTTTGCGCACATGCGCGCCACCGCCACTCCCATCTCGGGTTCCGTGATGGGCGGAACACTGTCGTCGTCGGCCTCCTGGTCAGTGTCTGGCGGAGCCATGACCGGGGGCGTGTGTTCCGCCCGCCGCGGGAACAGGTCCTCGACGACCCGGGTGAGAAGGCTGGGCTGGAGAGTCTCGGTGAGGGGAAGGCCCCGCGCGCGGAGCTTATTCAGCACCGCGCGATAGGGGCGTCCCCAGGGGTCACGATCGAGACCGTCCAGCATCTCCTGCCGACTGACGTCCTTGGCGGAGCGGACGGCCAGCCTGAAGGCCGACCGCGCATTGCGGTAGCCCTCATACAGCAAGGCCTCCCGCTCCGCGTCGCGTTGCCGCCGCCGGCTGCGGGTGTAGGCCCTCCGGGCGCGAATGCACGCGGCCCGGAGATCCGCCAGCTCCCGGGACCACCAGTGGACCGCCCTCCTCGGGGGCGGACGCCGTACCCGGGGCATGGCCGCATCGCAGATCTGCGTCAACGCACTGCGGATGCGGCCAGCCTCGGCGTCCACCCCGTCCGACTGGTTGGCAGAGGACAGCCACGAGTAAACGATGGCTGTCTCCGCCAGCTGGTCCCGGTCTAAGCGACCCACAGCCCATCGCGGGAACGCAGGACGTCCATCCGCCCCGTGACCCCTGCTGGGCGTCGGGATTACCGGGGAGACCTCCATCCGGATATACCGGTGGTCCGACAAGGTCTCCACCTCCTCCACGACGCGCCAGCTCCCCACGCGTGCGGCGACCTCGGGGCTAGCGAACGAAAGGTCCACTATCGACCCGCCCCGTTGTCGCACGCACGTATGCACCGAGCCCCTGTTCAGCAAACAGAGGCCCAGTGCCGCCGCCCACTCCTCGATCGCCCGTCCTCGGTCGTTCGTCCGGGGAGACCCCCACGCCACGGACTTGGCGTTGAAGTCCCCCAAGACGAAGACCTGGCGCGATGCCATTCGCCGTAACGAGGCCTCCATGATGGTGAGGGAGGCCTCGAAATCGGTCACACTCCAGTTAGGGTAGAGATAGACTCCGAGGAGCGTAATCTCCCCCCAGTCCGCCGCGACGTATCCGACGCCCCTGTCCCTAAGGGTCAGAGGCGACGAAGGCCACGACGTGGAGGCGACGATTGCCACGGTGCCATCGGTGCTACCCAACCAGTTAGGCCGGTCGGGCACCACGTACGGCTCCGCGGCTACGGCTACTCCTATCAACCACTCCGCCATGGCTTGCAGGAACACGTCCTGCGCACCGGCGGTGTGGTTGAGGTTGGCCTGGAGGAGACGAATGGATACGGGGTCCATTAACGGTCCGTATCCATCGTCACCTCCTCCGCGCTGACGGGCGATCGGGCCGCGCTCGGAGCGGGGACTGGCCCGGTCGATGGGCCGTCCCGCCCCTTCGGGGCCGATGCCGGGGGTCTGCAGTCCCCAGAGCCCATGCGGTGTTTGGCAGGCCTATTGCCTGCCGCACACGCGGGGAAGTGGGGCACCGCAGAGCACGATGCCGCCTGGTGTCCGGTCTGACCGCAACGGAAACATAGCCCGCTGCAGTCAAAGCAGTTTTTGCATGTCGGTCGGGTATGCCCGACCGCCATGCATTTGTAACACCTCGCGGGCCGGGGCTCTAGCACGGTTACCCGCGCCGAGCTCCAGCCCACGAGGAGCCTGCCTGAGTCGGCCAATTGCTTGACCGACTCCACCGGACACTGCACCCAGGCAGCACCGACGCCGCCCGGACCAGTGCGAATGGTGCCAATCCGGACGGTGTCCGAGGCACATCCGGTACGCGCCATAATGGCCTCCCGGACGTCCTCCACCGTCACGGAATCGTCCAAGCCCGTCAGGCGCATCTCTGCGCACTTGACAGGCCTGGCGATTCGGACACCATCCTCCGGCCCGAACAGCCCCCTCAACATCGTGGCCAAACTATCGGCCGTCTTCGCGCCCTCGGCCCCAGGGAACTCGAGTATTCGAGCCCCTGTCCGGGCCTTGCGGGTCCTCGCCTCGACGCCCCCGATACCGGAGACGTCCAGCTCCCGCCGGGCGCGTTTTAGGACGGCCTCATAGTTGAGGCCCCTCTCAGCCGCCTCAGGCAGCACGGTGATGACCACCGCGGCCGTCTTCGGCGACTTGAGGCCCCTGCGCGACCTTTTCTTCCCCTTTCTGCCGGCTCCCGCCTGGGGAGCGGCGGCCACGGCGGCACTCTTGGCCGCCGCTCTCCGCTTCTGGCCGCGTGCCTTCCTGCTCCGCTCAGCCACCTGCCAGCCCTGTTCGAGCCTGGCAGCAGCGCTGAGCGCAGCAGGAGCGTTCGCGGGTGCGCTGGCCGGCGCCTGCGGTGCAGCCGCTGGCGCCCGCCGCGGCCCGGCCTTGGCGGGAGCCGGCACCTTGCCGGCCTTCTTGGCCCCCTTGGGCCCGGCCGCGGCCGCAGCGTAGCTCACCACGCGGCCACCCTGACAGGGCAGCGGGGTGGGAGCTGACGCTTGCGGCCGCCTCGCCTTGTCCGCGGCGAGCGGCGGTCGGAGGGGCGGCTCAGGCGGGAGCCTGGCCGCTACGGCGGCGATACGCGCATCCACCATCACCCCTACTCGGGCTAGGATCACGCGTACCGCCGACTCCGACACGCCGTGCACCTCGTCGGGTGGCGGCCCCTCCCCCCTCCGAGGTCTCCCGCGGCCACGAGCCGGCGGAGGGACCACGACGAGGGAAGGAAGCGCCGAAGCCGCGACGGGTGCAGCTGGCGCAGCAGCCGCGACGGGCGCAGCCGGCGCCACGGGCGCAGACGACGGGCCCGCCCTCCCCGGCGCAGCCCGTTTCGGTGGCGAGGCTGGCACAGGCGGCGCGGCCGGCGCCAGGCGCGCGAACTGGGCCCGCAGGTCGGCCATCTCCTTGGCCAACCCGCGGTTCTCCCGTCGCACCGCCGATAGCTCCGTCTCCAGCTTGCGGTTGCGTTCCCGCAAGCCGGAGACCTCCTCACTAAGGCGGGCGTTCGCGGCCTGGAGGGCCGCCACCTCGCCACCGTGGCCGGCCGGACCCGGTGTCCCCGGCCACGCCGCCACCACCGATCCTCGGCCTCTGCGCCCCCGGCGCATGGAACTCCCCTCCGAGTCGGTGTTGGAGCGGCCACCCTCTTGCAGGGGGCGCTTCCAGGGTCTCGGGGGGAGGGCCTCCTCCCTCTTCCTCGCTTTTGGGGCTGGAGCCGGCGCCCCCGCAGCCCCCTCCGTCCCCCTCCTCGGCGACGACGACGACGACGGCGACGACGGCAACGACGACGGCCTAACTGCACCCTCAACCGACGGCGCGCCTAGCATCTGCCTACTGCGGTCCTCGTCCCTACTCCGGCCGACTAGCACCCAAGGGGTGTCGCTCTCCTCTCCTCCTCTCGCGGACGGCTCTGCGGCACTTCCGCCCACGTCCGTCAGCACCATCTCCGACGCATCCGTCTCCTGACGCTCTGATGGCCCTGCGGCACTGCCGCCCTCATCCTGCGACGGCTCTGCGGCAATGCCGCCCTCATCGCTCGACAGCTCGGAGCTTTCGCCTGCTAACCTTACGCACGGCTCTGCGGCAATGCCGCCCTCGTGCTCGGACCCGCTGCTGCTGCCGCTCTCCTCACGCGGCGGCCCTGCAGTGGTCTCCATCCTCTCCTCCGACGGCTGGGCAGCAACGCCACCCCCGTCCCGCGACGGCCCTGCAGCAGCAATGCTGCCGCCCTCGTCGCGTGCGGCAATGGCTTCAGCCTTCATCCGCGCCCGCCACGCCTTCGATGCATTGGCGCTAATGCGGGCTCGTGCAGCGGCGGAACGCCTCGGCTTCGTCCTCCGGGTCTTCTTCCGCACCTGCACCTCCTCCTCGTTCCCCCTCCCCCCCTGAGCCACTTGGTGTTGAGCCGGGCTCTCGGCTTCTGAGGCAGTAGTTGTCCCCCACCCATACGATTGGGGACTGACTGTGCCGGGACTTGGGCGCGACTCCAAATGGACGTCGCGCGCAAGCACCGGCACAGCAAGGGACTCCCCGGCCTGGCCGGGACCCTCTGGTGAAGTCTTACTGTGTCTTACTTCTGCCATTTTTGGGACGTTTTTGTGTCTTGCCTTGACTACCACTCTAACGGCTGGACGCTCGCGCGCTTTTTAACCCACCAACCATTCATCCCCTCGCCGAGTGGCCAAACTTAGGATTAGGGGTAATTTTTTATAGGGGTTTTCTTCCCCGCGGTCCGAAGACCCCCGGTCCTGACCCCCCTGCTCAGGATTACGGTTTGGGCCTTCCGGGTCTGGCCGCTCGCGAGCGACCGACCCGTCACGCCCCCGGGCCGTGACGCAACCGTCCCTGGCGACGGAGTGCCATGAGGCACATTCGCCCCATTGGCCCCGGGTCAGATCCGCCGTGCGCTCTGCCACCAGAGCCGCACGCGGAGACCACCCCCTGCCGGAATCTTGGCCGTCCAAATGGACGCATGACGTCCAAATGGATGTTACCAGGGAGCACCACGAGGAGGTGCTCCGGCCGCGCCCCCCGGAAATTCAACCCCTAAGAGGGTGAAAGTGTATAGCCAAAGATACTGAGCCTAAGAATGTGAAATTTTGTATACCGATCGGTTATTTGGGGTAAGCACTCACTAAGAAACAATTTTGGGCTGCCCCAAAAGGATAATACGCATATAGTCGAAGACACCCAGCCAATGATATATCATCATTATCTTGCGCTTATCCTAATTACTTTGGATCGACGCGATATGTAGGTACTCTTCTGCCATCGTAGATATATTGCAAAGGTTCCAGCAACATTTTATGACCTGGCGGACGACATTGTTGGCCAGACGGCATCACCAATTGGTCCAGGTCGATGTAAATCTTTGTCTTAGTAGTATTTTGCGACACCCACGAACAATGAAAGCGTGGTAATATTTCTAGCAGCTACCAGACAGTAAGTTACAATCAAGATATTATTCCAATTTTCTATCTCTACAAATAAATCAATTTCAAGCGTCTGTTTGTCTATCAAAATAATAGGTTTTATTTATGCTCACACAATACGGTCCAAATTTTTTTGTCTGTCTGTCTATTCATTACAGGTAATCTTCAAAATGGCTGGACCGATATTGATTACATTTTACCATCAGGTCTACCAGGCGTACATAAGGAATAACTTAAACTATATTTTATCCCAGGCTATATTTTATCCCGGTGTGGCTGGAGCAACCTTGAGAATTAGGTCGATTTTAAAATTATTTCACTAATGGAAAGCTATTTTTAAGCCAGTAACATATTTAAGCTATTTTTATCCTGATATTCCTACGGGATCGGGTACAATGCCGGTGAAATCACGGGAATTTAATGGTTTTAAAAATTAATTCACTAATGAAAAGCTATATTATCAGTGAATAACATATAAAGGCTATTTTCATCCCAGTATTTGCCCGGAAACGAGAACTAAACCAGGGGATGTCGACCAATTTTTAAAATTCTTTCACCAATGGAATGCTACCTATGTTATTAGCGAGTAACATAATTTTTATCTCTGATATTTCTGGGATTTATATTTTTTTTTTTCACCCATGTAAATTTATAATATCAGCGAGTAACATAGGCATTTTTTATCTCGGTATTGGCATGAAAATGGGGTCTACGTGAATGAAACTGCGGGTGTTTGATTGATATTAATTTTTTTTTTCACCAATGGAAAAGTACGTTATCAGAGACTAAGGAAAGGCATATTTATCATCGTATTTGCACGGGAATCTGAACTATAAGGCTGGAAGTAATATTCAAATGTGAAAGTTTTTGAAGATATTTGGATGTTTGTTACTCAATCATGCTTAAACTGTTGAGCAGATTTGGATGAAAATTGACACGTAGATAGAGTATTTCTTAAATTAAGAAATGTAATACTTTTTATGCCGATAATATTCTTTGCGATAATAGTTCAATATTCAAGTAAATTTTACGCGGGCGAAGCCGCGGGCATAAGCTAGTGTATACTAAAATTTATTGTTAATTCAAGATGACCGCCGCTGCAAAATGGCGAATAACCTATT
This sequence comes from Lymantria dispar, assembly GCA_032191425.1. NCBI lineage: Eukaryota > Metazoa > Arthropoda > Insecta > Lepidoptera > Erebidae > Lymantria > Lymantria dispar. The sequence continues at coordinate 6,220,514 of CM063460.1, read as the reverse complement.
TTTTTTTTCAATCCCATCAATATGGATATTAATTAAAAGGACTTCACAAGTAAAATACAGTGCTCTATACAAAAATCAAAATCAATATAAAAGCTAAAAACTTAAAAATAAAAAAAGGTAAAAAAAATTAAGTTAAACGGTTTTATTGTAAACAAACAGTAAAAATAATAAATGGGGCACGTCAAATATCTGCAATCGTCGAGTAAAACTTTCGCTTTGTAGTGTCCCACGATTTTATTTTTACTGTTTAGTTTGTAACTTTCGTAACAGCGTTTTTATTCCTCGGAACATCATTTGAATCTGTACAGATCAGTGTGTTTTTTTTATTGCCTTGGACGGTCGATGAGAATATAGCCCATTGCTCTGCAGCCAGGTCGCTGCCAACCGTAAAGATTCTTTGATACTCTCACTCAACAAATGAAGCGCATTAGCGAACTGTTCAAACGTCGAGTTCCGTTGTTCATTGAAGACCGACAACTGTTACTAGGGTGGCTCTATCACTACTGTATATTCGAGACTTATTTTCTTTTGCATTTTATTGACAGATATTATTATCAGACTCAATCTAATGATTATGAGACAATCTCGAAAGTATACCCTATAGAACAAAAAAAATGAATTCCAAATCGATCTAAGTGACTTCAATTAGTCGGTGAATTCAATTAAAAGAATAAAAGATTGCGAGGAATTCAGAATCTCCTTTTTTGAATTCGAAATACGAGAACCGGACTCCGTATATTTTTAATTACGATAGTGAAATTACAAATTCAACTTTTTTTTGGATTTTGTCATCTATCTCAACGTATAAGAATTGCATCGTATTTAAAATATATAAGTTTTAATATAAATTATATATTTCTTTCTACCATTAATGTGCGGAAAATATGCAGAATTACTTCCCAAATTATGAAAAGGCTAAAAGGCTCGACAAACTTTTGATTTACCTTAGTAGCCTGGTACGCCAGTAGTGTAAGTGTGATGGTTGACACCAACATATGAAATAGCAGAGTAGTACCGTATGTGTCTCCAATGGATGCTACTAATCTGAAAAAAAAAAAAACTTAAGTATATAAAACAGCCCATTCAGGGATTATGTTAGCCTATATTGCAGATATCACGCTGTTAGAGTGATGTCTCTGTGGCGACTATCCGCCACTAAGACAACTTAGACCGCAACCCAATATGAGAAGCAATCCGCTTCACCTGTTTTGCACTGAAGCTCGGGACCACACGCAGACTGGATCCTAGTTTACACCACTTTTAATTGCTATTATTATTCATTCGATATTCGCTCCTGCACTGTTGTCTCTAGGTTATATTAGTAATCATATAATTAAATCATTAAGTCTTATAAATAACACTACTCATTCTTGTTCGCCTTCTTCTCTCATCTTCCTGCGCCGAACTCAATACAATAGTAGGATGGTTAATCTCCACACTACCTACATCTCTCTTAAAATGAAGAAGCTTTATACATATGACCACATGTGAAAATAAGACATAATTTTTATCATCATCATTATCACAGCTTATATACATCCCACTGTTGGGCTCGAACCTCCTCCACAATAGGAGCAAAATTGACCTACTATATCATATCGGTCTGATGTCTTGTTATAGGGTTACATTTCAAGTTTGCCATGCCTTGCATAGATATTCTATGCACATCTTCGAGGTGTCCTGCTTGAACGACGAATACGACGCGAGGCGTCACGACACGACGCAGTGCGACGCGATGCTACAAACGACAGTATAGATTTTGGTCATTAATTCTCGAATCATGGACACGTATCATCGTAATCAAGTACACTACAATTTTGTCATATTTAAAGTACAGTCTGTTATAAAACACCGTAAAAACGCAGAAAGAGAACAAATATAATGCAGCAATCAACGCTTCTGAATCAACCATTCTATAGTTCGTGATGTTGCGTCAGTTCGCTCTCAACACAGGTACGCTTGACGTAGCGTCTTGTCGCAAACTGCCATATAGGCCGCAAGCAGGCATGTCATTGAGTTGATCGCATTCTTCGTGTTTGCAACGTTGCGTCGCGTCGTATTCATCGCTTACGCAGGACACCCCGTAGTCATCTTTTACCACACCCCACATGCAAGATTGTGATGGATTCTTATTCTATCACCTTACAAAAGAAAATAATTTTATGAGGTTGACAAATATTGATTTTATGTTTAAGCTTCAAGCGACACCGTGCAGACTCAGCTAACCAAGTCCAAAAACGAGGTAACATCCATAGAATAATGTATAATACCAGGCTTTGGATGTCGTCATCAATCATCCGAAGCCTATTAGGAGCAGCATCAAATTTATAACAAAGTCGGTGGCTATAAATTATAAAATTAAGTGAATATTACATTTTTAAAGACAACGAAATCAAACTAAAATACCCTACACTAAAGAATTAATCCTCGTATTATGACGACGTTTAGAAACATACAGTTTTCAGACACAAATTACACTCAGCCTTCAGGCAATAATGTATGAATAACACAAAGCAAAATCTATGGAATGGGAATCTAACCTATGACAGTCGGCACATTGAGCTGTTATCTTAACTTCTACGCTATCCGTGTTCTACGAAATCATGTGTTTGTTTCTATTAGTTATTACTATTGTTATTCGTTATGACTTGTAGCATGGTACCGTGACAATTAAATGTAGGCTCCATAACTAAGCTCACTCAACATGCTTTGGAGCTGGTTATACTTGGCATTATTTTGCAAGATAAAATCCAAAATAATCGCATCCATAGAAGAATGGGTGCAACTAACATAGCAAAAATAATTAGCTCGCTAAAGTAGTAACAGGCAGGCCACATTACTCAACCAATCGGTAATCGCTGGTAAAAAAACGATCTCGATTGGTGAACACGTATCGTTCAACACAATGTAGGATGAGCTCCCACCAAGCAGACCGATGACTTCGTGAAAGTTGCTGGAGGACATAAGATTGTATTTTGTGGCAAACTACGAATAAAATTTATGACCAGCGGTGGACGATATAATCCTGAATGATGATGATGAATAATGACCCAAAATTAAGCGATTCAAGTATTTTACTATTTTTAGTCTATATTTATATAACGAATTTAAATTGAACGATATCAAATGAAAAACAGCTTTCCCAAATTTTAACTTCGTAATTTATATTGATAGAACCCCGTCATGCCCTTCTTCAAAGTTAATTTCCAGAGAACCCCTTCGCGATTCAATTAATTTGATTGAGATATTTCATTTCATAGGACCAAAGTTAACCACTCACAATAATAATCACAGAGTGAAAATTATATCTTCAACCGCTAGACCTAAGTTAATTATTCAGATTTCATCTTTGATATTAGAATGAACTGGGAATATGATTTATGCCTAAGGTTAGTCAGGTTCGCATGAACTATAATCGATTAACAGCACTTTCTAACTGAGATAACTTTCCAATTTGGTCCTAAGTAAGGCTTGCGCTGTTTAATTAATAATAGTTAATTTAGTTTATACATAGCTGTGGTGGAACATTAGTAGTTTTAGTAATTATTTCAAGACCAACTTTATTTTTTAAATTGAAGTTCCTATTTTTACAATGGATATCAAATGAGTAAGAAAATTTATGAACAATTATTTTTTTTATTGCAAACTGGCAAATGTGCTAACAGTACACCTGATGGTGTTGCTACTGCTCGTGGACATTTGCAAGGCCGCTGCCGGCCGTAAAGAAAGTGAAGGGAGTGTGAATGCGTGCAAAGAGTTTCGGTGATACTAAAGACATCACTAAAACCCACCGCACGCAAACACCCTCGGAAAGTTGGGCTTTCGGCTTTATCGCTCACCAAACGAAGCGCAGTAACAAATTGCTACCACTTGGACGTCGATTTCCTGCGAGAGTGTGGTACTACCCCGGACGGACCAGCCCGCGGCTGTAGACAGACAACTATCAATAGCATGCTCTTACTACTATTACAAAATACGTATCAAGAGGACTTTTGAAGGTCGTATCATCATCAACTCATATACGTACCATCACTGCGGTCGAGCCTCCTCCACATTGGACACGCGCTTTTATTTCGAGTCGCTCTTCAAAAAATTAAGTTTACTTTGAAAAGGACCTTGAAAATGAAGTTAAAAGACAAATCTATAGTCAATATGATTTTTCTAACTGAAAACCTATTCAGAGACATTATTCCATACTTTGATTAAATCATCCCTGTCCTAAATATTCAGGAGTTGCCACACCTTTTTCTCACCCTCTACTTACATTCAAGGATCACTATGATGTATATTTATCGGTAACATTGCCAGCCTTTACGATTTCTGTTAGTAAAAATAATGATTCTAATTGAACAAGACAGTTAACATTTAATTGTCCTTGAAAGTAAAGTTCAAAGTCAAATCCAAGGTACGTGAGATTTGTGATAAAAAATCTTATGACGTATTTTTTACATTAAGCTATACCCGTCCGAGATCTTCATGGATTTCCATTCTTTTTCCTCACCCATATACGGATACGGATACCTACACATATGTTATAGACAAGAATATATTATTATGATGACGATGATAATAATGATATAGAAAATGATAATGATGATGATGTTGATGATAATGATGATAATAATGATATAGACAATGATAATGATGATGGACAATACATTCGTTAGATCTAAAAAAATCAGAGAGCGTCCGATAAATGTACATAAGAAAGATTTTCTAAATCATAACCTTGGCTTGACATTGTAATTTATAGAATTAATATACTACATGCCATAGAAGACCACTTATTCTATCGATTAAAATTAGCACACATGTAGTTTCTCACATATATTTATACGCAATATAACATTACCCTTGAATATGTAAAGTGCATAATAAACGGTCATTATCATCACACCTTACTTTCTCGCGATTCTAGTAAAATTAGACGACTGAAAACAGAAGAGAACCCAACTAGAGAAGAATTCAAAATAGACACGTATACTAACAAGTCCGTAAAAATGGTATTATTCCAAATATTTAATGAGTCATCCAAAGATTGCTCTTCTAGGCGTTAACGTCTTAATACCTAAATAGTGAACGATCCTTCATTATTCTTTAACCTTTATTATTCTCAATCGTGTTGAGGATATCCTTTCAGTGCAACTAGTTTTACAATAAAACGTGAAATATAGTACGTGAACATATATTTTCACGATAATTATGCTTCGGTTATAAATTATATACATAATTTCAGCTCATAATACATATCAATAAAAAAGGAATACGTAAAACATATCATAGCAAATAAGTTGGATGGTGTTTTGTGTAATTTTATACAGGGCAAGTGCTAAAGTGTACAGAATATGTAATAACGAAGCTCTACGTATTTTTCCCACTCTACCAAAATTGACTGAAAAATCCACTTTCTAATATGCTATCATCTTCTACCGATATTAAGAAATGGTTTCCGGAGGCTTACTCAAGAGGCGAAGAAGATACAGCAGGTTATAGTAACCCTCACCACGCTTTCATCGCATCAAAGGTTTAAATAGGAATGACAAATTCTTAAAAAAAGCCATTATTTTACAAGAGGTGAAAACTTGAGTTAATGACCAACAATAACATTAAAATGAAGTAAAAACAAAACTCAACGAATCAATAAACTCGATCAAGAGTTGCTACAATTATCTAGAATAGCTGAATACCAAAATTAAACAATTAAAAATAGGATATAATTTTCCACTATGCAACTGCTATCTAACTTCAACTAAAGAGAAGAGATAACTCATTTAATCCAACTATGAATTCATCATCATTCATCATCATTACAGCCTCTCGCTGTCCGCTGCTGGACGTAGGCCTCCCTCATGTTACGCCACAAAGTGCAGTTCTGTGCCGCCTGCATCCAACGACGCCCAGCAACTTTCACCAGGTCGTCGGTCCACCTAGTGGGGGGACATCCTACACTGCGTCATCCGATACGTGGTCGCCACTCGAGAACCTTTCTTATCCAGCGGTTGTCAGTTCGTCGAGCGATGTGGCCTGCCCATTGCCACTTCAGTGTGCTAATTCTTCGTGCTATGTCGGTTACACCCGTTCTTCTGCGGATTTCCGTATTCCGGTTTCTATCTCGCAGAGAAATCCCAAGCATAGCCCGCTCCATAGCACGCTGAGCGATTTTGAGCCTTATTATGAGGCCTACATTTAGGGACCACGTTATGAGGCCTACATTTAGGGAATTACGGCACGTCCGTGCCATAATTCATCATTGGTAACACACACTGGTCGTAGACCTGTATTTTCAGACACTGAGGTATGTTGGACGAGAAGATCCTCTTAAGTTTCCCGAACGCTGCCCAACCGAGTTGGATTCGTCGACTGATCTCTTTCTCGAAATTGGATCTATCTAACTGGACTGTTTATCCTAGGTAAACATAATGATCGAAAACTTCGAGAATCGTATTGCCAACTGGGACCGGTACAGGAATGACATAGGCATTTGACATGACTTTCGACTTGTCCATGTTCATTCATAAACTCACTAGTCGGGATACCCTGCTGAGCTTTACAGGCTAACAATGAATTAGCCTGTAAAGATCCACCGTTATCCGATGTAAGCTTCTTTGCAAGGGAGTATAAGCTATAATCACAACTCTTGTGGCGCAGGCTCGCGATAGAAATAGTAAGAATTATATTGAAGGACATGTGACAAACCTGTAGAATAACTCTTCTATCGGACATGAAGAAGCCTGAATAAAGGCCATAGATATAATTAATTATATATTAATCGATGACCCTGATGAACGATATATATTTTTTTTCTATTGCCATTGACCATCATGGCTACAATAGAGGCCAGAGGTTATAGCAATACAAAAGCTACAACTTTATGCATTTTTTTTTATATAAGCGTTTCAAATTCAATTTTGTAAGAAGGCAATGGAAGATAAGGTATATGTTGCAAGTATTAAATATAGTAAGCATTGTTATTTTAGGTTCTACGGATCTAGATGCACGGGAGCGTGTCAAATCAAGTTCAAGTCAATAAAAGGGAACTGGTGAGCGGCACTAGTGTATTACATAAATTATTTAGAAACTCTTTTGACTCCTATATAGCTTAAAAGATGTTTAAAATAAATTTATAAACATAGCGATGTAGATATTAACATCTAAAAATCGTTATTCTTGTCACTGACTGACAGTGACAAAATTTACAATCGATTTTATAATACTTTTATGTTGGCCACCACGCAAAATATCAATAATAGTGACAGCTCAGCAATACAAATTAACCACATCTATTGCCTGCGTGAATTAAAAGACGAAAAATAGATGCAAGCCTGGGTGACGGGTTAAAAAATTAATGTTTCAACAATCTCTACTTTTACGTGGATGTTCTAAGAACTGGTTTTGGGATTGGAATGGGTGGGTCTAGAATATTGGAGCAGCAATAAGAAACTCATAATTCCAATCGCAGTCGCAGTCAATCGCAATCCAGGCGCAGTTGCCTAGGTGGGCGTTAATCCAAAAGTTAATTTCGTAATCGTTAATTTGTTAATTAAAATGTTGAATTTCTTATCTAATCTTTAAAGCGTTAAATTTGCGAAAATGTAACGAAAGTTAAAGTAGTAAAAGTTAACCATTTAAAACTTATACTGCTTATAGGCTGATTTTGTTCGCAAACATCTTACCTGACAACATGTTTATGCCGTTCTACCCAATATTTGATCGCTGATCTGGCAAGCATCTCTTGGTTCTTTGAAAGTCCATTAGGGTTATTTCCACCTTGATTAAAATTCTGTAGTCTACCTCCAGTACCTCTGATCGTCATGCCAAAGTCTTGCTGAGTCGAGTATATCCCACGAATATCCAAATCAGTTGGATCTTGGACCCTTTCTGATTTTTCTGAATAAGAATTTTAATTTGTATTATTATCTAGTAGTATTAATTATATTTGTTTCTTATATCAATCATTAACTAGTAAATAAAGATAACAAATAATAAATAAAGGCTTTCCGTGTGGTTCCGCGTAATGATACAATTTACCATCCACTCTCTTCCCCGTGGGTTTCGTAAAAGACGACTAAGGGATTAAATATGTATGTATCATCTATAAATAAAAAGGAAAACTCGAAATAAAATCCTATACCAACACATCTGACCACCATGGTATAGTAGGTCAATTTCCCTCCTAATATGGATGAGGCTCGAGCCCAGCTCTAGGACGTATAAGAGCTGAAATGAATAATGGACAATGAAAGACTGTCATCATCATCATCATCATCATCTCAGCCCATATATGTCCCACTGTTGGGCTCGGGCCTCCTCCATAATGGAAGGGTACTTGACCTACTATACCACGCTGGTCAGACGTGTTGGTATAGGGTTTTATTCCGAGTTTTCCTTCTCTCGCATAGATGATATATGCGTTTTATATCCCTTAGTCGTCTCATACGATCACCCACGGGTAAGATAGGGGGTGGTGAATTGTATTCTTACTCCGTCACCACACGAATGACTGTAAAAAACTGAAAGACTGTATACCACTTAATTTTGTTTATAAAATTGAATAGACAATATTACGTAACGTGACGTGACGTAACGTAAAACACGTACGTAACTATGTTATTTATTTTTTATTTAGGTATTTATTTTATTAAGGTTTACCAACAATTGTTCACATTAAAGCTTAACACTAAACAAAATTCTTAATGCTAGTAACAACATGACAATTACTTAAAGGTAAACACCACATGTGAAAGACAAAATAACAATATATGAAAAATACAGTGAGTTACAGGCAAGCAACAATCAATCATGAGACCAACGAAGCTATGTACTTATGGCTCTAATAAATTATTCACTCGTACTTTTTGTTTTAACACTGAATCAAAATGTAAATCGACTATGTCACTGCAGCTGTTCACTTCCCTACAAAATCTTGCATAAGGAGAATTACCGCCTAAAACTGTTCTTCGAAACGGTGGACACAGAGGCGTTATAGGGTGACGCGGAAGCCGTGAGGGAACGCGAAACCTTATTACATTATACTAGCAAGTATAGAACGAAAAGTGTATTTCAGAATTCTGTATGCTGTATTGCAATATTCCGTCTGGTGACGGGATGAGAATACAATATATCTCCATCGCTTACTTTCCCTTGGGAGTCATAAGAACCCTCGGCACCAAGCCCCCGCTTAATGATCATCCAAATCCAACCGGCTAAGCGTGGCAATTATAGCGATATCCTTCTTAGGGAGACTTAAGTTCAACAGTAAACGTTGATATAATAATGCATAAATACTTAGAATGCAATATTAAATAGAATTTACCTGTAGAAGATGCTCGGAATAACTCTGCAGTATTTGGCCTGTAAGTGTCCAGAGAAGCACTTAACTCCATCAAAGGTTTCATAATAGCTTTTAAGTGTTGCAGCTGCTCACATGCAAAAATCAACCAAGAACAGAACATAACGTCCATCAAGTTCGGGATAGCCATTGAGAATAGCAACCAATATATCTGAAAACCATATTTATAACCACATACTATTAATAAAACTAGTCGTCGCCGAATGGTCTAAATTCGACCATAACGCATTTAAATATAATTTTCTGATACAAAATTTTCTTTTTAATCTTATATATAAATTTCTAGCGTATGTGTGTATGTCACTGAACTCCTCCTAAACGGCTGGACCAATGTTGATAAATTTTTTTGTGTGTATTCAAGGGGATTCGAGGATGGTTTAAATTCACGATTGGACTCGGTAGGTGGCGCTGTTTGGGAAGGATAATAACATAACTTGAGAACGACTTTACCGATTTCGACCATCTTTTTTTTTAAATTGCCTAATATTTTAAAAAAGGGTTTTACGGAAAAAATAAGAAAGTTGCGCTGAAAATTAGAAAATTTAAGAAAACTTAACGTATATATATACTTTTCTAATATAAACTTTTTTCGACTATATAAACTATTCTATCTTTATATATATAAATCTTTTGTTCGTGTGTTTGTAATTGAACTCCTTCCAAACGGCTGGACCAATTTTGATGATTTTTTGTGGCCATTCCGATGGATATAAATTCTCATATCCATCGGAATAGCCATTCAGAAAATCCAAACCATTCGGTTTAGATTAATAATGGAACCGATAGGTGGCGCTTTTTTTTTTTTTTTTTTATGGGTGGGCTATGGTAAGCGCACGCGCAGTCCTGTCCGTCCAGAGCGATGAAAGGACGGCGCGCGGGCCCATAACCTACCCGTACTCACGTCACCTCGTTGTTGGGCCGACCACCGGAGCAGATGTGACTTGTCATCAGTGGTCGGCCCGACGGAATACCCTTTCGGGTAGCCTCTCACCTCTCGACGTACTGGGATGTCGGTCGCCGTCGCGCGGTCAGCCTCTCTGCGGGTGACGGACAATTCCCCGGTCCGATCACCCGCGGCCTCGGCTAGGGCGGCATTAGGCGCAGGTACTCGCGCCTGCGCCACCCGAGTCGCCGGCGGCGGAACGTGTCGCCGAATAGGAGCTCTACTCGCACACGATCCGCCGCCTCCTTCCGTGAGATTACGGCCTCACAGAAGGCGGCGACCGCGTCCCAGGCGCTGCGATCGATTTCAAGGGGAGTTCAACTTTCAATTTTTTTACAGATTTGAATAGAACAACGTCTGTTGAGTCAGCTAGTTATATATAAATATTTATGTACAATTAGCAAGCTGTATTTCATTAATAACTAGTATAAATATTTATTAGACATTGCCATCATAAATATTATTGTTTGACAATCAGTTCAACCTTTAATCATAAACAAAAGTGTATATTATAAAATGATTGTGTGTGTCGATTACATGGTAGTGAATGTTTCTATTTATTAATTCAATGAATTTCGAATGCATTTTTATACAAAATTTCAGTTTTGTTAACTTTTCCTGAAAATATTCTTCAACTATGCAATCCACGTAATTTTCCTAAAAGTTTTTGCTTCACGTATAATATACAGAACTAGCAACCCGCCCTCGCTTCGCTTCGGTTATAGGTTATAGTCGTTTTACCCGCGTAGTTCCCGTGGGAATACTGGGATAAAATATAGCCTAGTTTACGCCCTGATATTATAGCTTTCCATTGGTGAAAGAATTTTTGAAATCGGTCCAGTCGTTTTGAAGATTACCCGGAACAAACAGACAGACAGACAGACAGACACAAAAAATTTTTAATTGCTATTTTAGGCATAGGTGTCGTGCAAATAACCGTGTGAGCATGAAAAAAGCCTATTATTTTGACATTACAAACAGACACTCCAATTTTATTTATTGGTATAGATAATCAACAATTTCATAATACTTTTAAGAAGGGTGGTATAATAATCCATTTAGGCTTATTTATAAGAAAGCCAATGATATAGAGACCTACTATGTCAAAATATCAATGTAAAACGTATATGTTTTTTTTTTATTATATATGTTGGCAAACATACCAAAATAATTTTACATATGGAAATAATATATTATATTGTTCCCGTAAATTTAAAACTTTTTTTTTATCAAAATAATCTTCTTACCTGGAATATGAATGCGAGGACATACATAGTGCCGCTCATTGCGTTAAAGGGGTACCAGGCCTTCAGAGGTAATCTCGGAGCTGGTTCAGTCAAAGTCTCGTTTGTCTCCTTGCTGGTAATTAAGCGTACTGATTCGCCGAAGAACGTTATGGTTACCCAGCCTGTATACAAAAATAAATATATTTTTTTATGAATGTACAAATTAGAAAAAAATCTATTAGAGATGTGAAATAAAGCTATTTTTACGGATTTTGTTACTTTCACTTGCCCAATGTTTCAAACGCTTTTCAAAGTTCTTAGTAACAGGACCAAGATCGACCTTTCATGTAATATTTTCACCCTATGTATAATATTTGCGTAAACATCAGAAATCAAAACCATTAGAAGTTCCTTCGGACTTTTTTTTTATCAATTTATTTATTTTATTAAAGATATTGTACAAATTTGTCATCAAGTATAGAATATCATCTAACTTTCGCCTCAAATTATACACAAACGTGATTTTCTCCTGCATATTCAGTAAATATGTTTTCAAATCTAAAAAAGAAAACAAAAACAAACACGGGAATCTAAGACTATACTCAATTAACTTACTTATAACTGAGAGTACAGTCATTCCACAAATGAAGTATAGGAGCCTCCTCATTTTAGTAAGTGATATCTGGTGGTACCTTGCGTCAGATTCCGTAAAAAGTGGGTGACTGTTAGACTGGTTCCATACCGCCAAGGTCCTGAGTGAAATAAACAATTTTATTTAGCCGAAAACGGTATGTGACTTACTTAAAGCTGATATCGGACGGTTCATTTTTTGTTCACTTTTGTCTTTCATTTTGCATCTTTCACTCGAAGTGAAGCAACTGAACATAAAATGAAACATTAGTGCCGAATGAATTCATTAGTGAACCGATCCAACAGTGTTGGATATTGGCATTCGGCATCTTTTACTCGCACTCCGAATGAACAAGAAATGAACGGTCTGAACACAGAGAGCGTTCATTCGGATTTAGCCATTATGTTTCGAGTTCTGTAGCCGAAGGACGTCATGTGTTGATATTTTTTCTGCGATGCGTTGCACTGGCTGCACACGGAAAATGGTGTTCAAGTAGAACGATAACAATACATTGCTTTTTTTTGGAGAACTTTAAAATTACCATTGCCTTTGGAACCACAAAATTGATGAATACATTTCTTCCTAATAAATTTCTTCTTTCAATCCATGGTCGCACCCACCACTGTCGACATCTTTTTTGCTTCTTTTTTGTCAACTCTTTGATTAAATGAGCACAAATTAAAGTAATTAATAAAGCCTCCACGACACAGGGTTTCCTAGTGTGGAGTCCAGAGCTAAACCTAATCTAGCAAATAGATATAAATGTATGCCGGAATTGTATAAGTTTAATTTAATTAATTTGATGTTCCTATTTAAATAAATAAATTCCAAGACGCACGAGTTCATTCGATGACATATTGTAAGAAATGAATAGTGAATGTTCTTTTTTAAATCATACCGTCTTAGCCATGTGAACATAGAATGAAAGAAAAATGAACATTCACTCTTCAAACCGTCTGATATCAGCTTAATAAAACTATTTTTCATCTCATCATCTCGGCTCATATATGTTCCACTGTTGGGTTTGTGCCTCTTCCACATTAGGAGGGAAATTGACCTTACTATACCATGCTGACAGACAGGTAGGTGTAGGGTTTTGTTTAGAGTTTTCCTTCTCTTGCATAGATGTTTTATGATTACTATATCACTTAGTCGTCTTTTACGACATTCACGGGCAAGATAGGGAGTGGTGAATTGTATTCCTATTCAGTCACCACACGGAAATTATTCACGGAACATTCTTCACGGCAATGTTTTCTTATTTTGTAACCACATTTTCAGTATTAGTTATTCGTTTTATACCTAGTTTTAAACAATATTTATTTCGACCAGAATTTGCTATATGGTGACAGCTACGAATACTAGCAGCCATTTCCTTGTGGATATCTTAAAAGACGACTAAGAGCTTATAATTGAGCCAACTGATCGGATGCTGTTTAGCCAACAATTACAATTCTAAGAGGGTTGATCAGGCAGGTGTCAAGTCACACAACTACTGCTATAACTTAAAAAAAAAAACTTTTGCAATCCCGCTGAGTTTCTTGCCAGATCTTCTCAGTGTACAGATCAATCCGGTACTAATTTAAGTAAAATGTAAAAAAAAATGAAAATATGTAAGTGCCCCTGCGGGGCTTCTCTATCTATACATACAATAAATCAGTAGAAATCGCGTGTCTATACTTTTGATAAATTTATTAAAAAATGAATGTAGGCCGTTAAAAAAGACGAATGGAACACGAAAAATATTTTTTTGAATTTTTTGTCTGTCTGTATGTATGTATACGCTAATCTCGAAAATTACCGAACGGATTGTTTCGTAGTTTTCACAAGTAGATTAAGCCCAATTCAGGTCAACATTTAGTCTTTGCTTTATTAAAATCTGACGTCAGGAAAAAAGTTATCGTCAATTAAATTTTCAAAATTGCCGCGCCGCGCCGCTCTCCGTTTATGTCATTTGAAGAGTTAATTCAAAATAACTATTTTATTTATTGGTGATGTATGAAAAATATTTCTATTACTTAATACATAGTAGGTTCAGCAGCTTAGCTCATAAATGGGGAGATAGGGGTTGTCACTCGTACAGGTCAGACGTGTGCACTGGATGGATTGTAGGTTTAGGTCGGTCTTTAGCATCGGATTTAATTGGCGGGTTGTTGTCGTTGTCTTGTCGTGTTCATTTGGTATGTCATATCGGCATGTCGGGTCGGGTCGTGTTTAGGGGTGAGGCGTATATACTGGCACAGGTCTATAAATTCCCCTTCCAGTTTAGGGGCCGTCCATTAATCACGTGATCTTTTTTTAAGCATTTTTAATACCCCCTCCCTCTTGGTGATACGTGGTGAGATTTAAAACTACAGCACCAAACATCACGTGTATTTTTAGTACCTACAACGAATCTTAAAATTTTTAGAGTATTGTCTTTAAATACAGGTATAAAGTATAGTCTTATTTTATTCTGAACTTAAGGACCATGATAAAAATGTCTATCGGTTTAAAAATCGCGCGTTTGACGAAAAAATAAATACACGTGATATCTTACTACACCAGGGGGGTGTGTAGTAAGATATCAGTAAGTGTAGTATGATACCGCCCCCTTGTGATATTTCATGATTTATGTCAAAAGACCAATTCATGGATTAATGGATGGCCCCTTAAACGTACACAATTTCCTGTAGCTGCTTGCTTTGCGATTACCATAAACAAGTTCAAGGTCAGACGTTAAGGACTGCTGGTGTTGATCTAAGGTCTAACTGTTTTTCCCACGGCCAGCTCTACGTGGCCAGCTGGCGAGTCAATAATGCTGATAAATTATTTATTTTAATCCCAGCAGAAAAAACAATTAATGTCGTCTATAAAGATTTTTTATAATTGGTGTGCAGCATCGTAATTAAAAATAACCACTTTGAAAATAGAAACTAAACATAATAATTTTTTAAATATATTGAATAGATTAAAAACCACGCGGACGAAGGTAGGCATCAGCTAGTACATAATAAATTAATTAAATTTGCAATATGTACGCTAGAAGAAGAGTAGCTACATATAATGGCGATTTCAAATAATTGAGATAAAATCAGGTTAATAATGATGATCTAGTTCGACCAAAATTAATAACAACGTTTATAAACACAATTAAAACTGTATCTAGCATATATCGAAAATTAATTATTGTCATATCTGTTATAATATATTAAGAGTGTTTTGAAAATTAAATTTATTTTCCATTTGTAGAGCTCTCGTTTGCTCTTCTTGATTAAATTTAGTCGCATACTCTATTACGAAATATTTAATTAACACAGTAGTCAAATATTTAGGCTTTATTGAAATTAATGAATATACACACAGAAATATTAATACTTTAGAAAGGCCATTCGGCTGATTTTGTTCGAAAACCAGTGTGGCATAATTGCCCCCTCCCGCTAGTGTTAACACATATGCAAGGTCTATGCTTACAACAATTTCACACACTAACATAACACACACATCAATCTCGAAGCTGCAGTTGGTACACAAAGTATAACTAAGTACTGTAGGCAACGTATACTCACATATAAAAAAGCACATGTACGCTAGTGCTTGCCATGGTCGATATACTACACGATATTTATTTAGCCTGTTTTATCGAAACAAAAATATTAATGTCTTTAAATTAAGCACTTGTGTGATGTGTTGAAGTTATTTGTAATGCAAGTCAGTAATTTAATAGTAAAATCATGCAAATAAAATACTCCTCACTACACTCTGTATAGGTGACAGAAAATTTAAGTGCTATAATTAATTACGTAAGCGAGTAGCGATTTGTATATTATATTGTTCCCACATATGGTACACACCAGTACACAAGATACAATTAAAATGTATTAAAAAGAGACCACAGTCAAGTTTATAAACTCCTGCATCTTGTAGAGGGATCTGGCACTTGACAGGTGGCAAGAATTGACTAATCCTCTTGAGTGGCTTAAAATATGTTTTTATGGAAACCCGTTTCAGGATGAAGCCAATCTTGTCAGTGACTCCTTTCACATAAGGTAGTACTGCAGGGAGGCGCTCAACTGTGGATGGTTTCAGACGGTCTCTGCGACGGGGACCATGGACGTCTGTAATAACGTTGACTTGTTTGGACGTCAGACATCTTAGACCGCCCGTGACCAGGAATGCTGTAAAGTATTCGAAACATCGGGCAATCCTAAATCAAATACAAACGTGATATAATCCGTATAAGTAGTTTTATTTACAATATGTAGTGCTCGCGTAAGCATCAGATATTATTCTTAAAATATGTTAAAATATTATTTTTTATTGAAATTCGGTTTATTTTTATTGGTGTTATTATTTAACTTAAAAAACAAAACAGTTATTTATTTATTTAGATATACTGGTACTGCTACTTGTTTTTGTTTACTGTAAACAAAAATGTACTAACATTGTCCGTGTGGTGACGGAATAAGAATACCAATCACCACTCCGTATCTTACCCGCGGATGTCCCATCCTAATATATTGAGACGACTAAGAGATATAGTAAGCATATAACATCTATGCAAGAGAAGAAAAACTCAAAACAAAACCCTATACTAACCTGTCTGACTACTATAGTATAGTAAGGTAAATTTGCCTATAATTGCGGGGGAGGCGCAAGCGCAGCAGTGGAACGTATATAAGCCGAGATGATGACTATCATGTCAACTTTGCTTGGAATAAAAATTCAACACTTACGAAAAGTTAGAAATCAACACTTATAATGATAATAACTAGTAATGAATGAATAGTAGTCTCAAGAAATTCATTCTTGTCATAAATTATTCCATCTTCAGGAAGAATAGAACAATTATTTTGTACGACAATTAAATACCTACTTAATTAAACATTTAGCTTTCCAATAAAAATGAAATACAATAACATTTGATCACTTTACCATTATTTTTAGTATTCTACAAAATGTTATGAACAAATTGTGCTAGATTTAGTTGGTATTTAGTTAACTACCAGTTGCCTTAATCCATAGTTTTAAATGTAAGATCTGTTGTTCAAAGATAATTACTAAAGAGCACTATCAAGTTTGTACTATAGATCATCATCATCGCAGCCCACATACGACCCACTGTTGAGCTCGGGCCTCCTCCACAATGGGAGACAATTTGACCTACTAAACCATGCTGGTCAGACGCGTTGGTATAGGGTTTCATTTCAAGTTTTCCCTCTCTTGCACAGATGTTATGCGCATAATATATACCATAGTCGTATTTTACGACATCCACGGGCAAGATAGGGAGTGGTGAATTGTATTCTTACTCCGTCACCACGCGGAAAATATACAAGAATGTACTATAGATATACAAGTTAAATTAAGTAGGTAATGTATACCAGAATAATTGATTTTTAAATACCTATTTAAATATTGTTAATATAATTATATAAAACGATCACTAAATTAAAAGTGTTAAAAATATTTATTTATATGATAAAATTAACCCATAGCTAATTATTGAAATCGATAACTTATAGTATGTTGGACAGCACTATCGATACGCGTGGATCAACGTCAATGTTTTGAATGAAAACGTATACTACCACGCTAGTAAGGCGGTTCTTAGTGATATCGCATTGAACGCAGTACATTGCGCGGTTGCTGAACTAATAAAAGGTGATATGTGTGGCAGACGATGTATAATGTTTGGCTCTTTTTCGATTTCATAATTTTTCTTTATAAACGACATAATACTTTCATAAAATTAAGAAATATCACTGAATTAATAAGTTTATGGACTTAACGATGAAAATAAATGCCTTCTTAGACTATAACTACGCAACTGACTTCTTTTTCGACGCGTTGTAACAGCGCAAGGCGGCATATTTCTCTTTTTTGTCGGAGCTTCGTTCAACGTCACTATATGAGCGCAACTAAGAACCGGTAAAACGAATTTCGTCAATATTAAGACCGTTTGATCGCAATTGTGGCACGCTTGCCCCGCCCACATGGCCGTTCTATCTTATTAATTTTTCTGTGAATATACAGCCTGGAAAAAAGGTCAAGAGATTTTGTATATTTATATTCTTTAAAATTTAATTGATATAAAGTGTTGTGCTAATTAAGATAAATTGTGCAAGGATCACGTTTCTTGAAATAAATTATAATCAAATAGAATCATAATTCAACAGATTGTTCTTTCTTAGTCATTTTTTTACTATAGTCGCGGAACCTTTCACGCTAGGGTCGTAAAAGGAGTGGTGAGTACTTAATTATTCACAAAACATTTTGTACAATTTCAATTAAATATAGAATTAGTATCTATATGCTTAATTTCTATACATTCAACATTATCATCATTTAGATTAGATATCTTGGAAGTAGTCCTCCTCCTAAAAACGCCATTAGGCGAGGTCCTATGCCATTAACATTCAATGACTCTCGGTCATGTAGAGAGAATGAATGAAACCTAAGGAGACTAATAAGAAGAATTTATAGGGCGAATATGAACGGAAGTGTTGGAAGGGGTACCCCAAATAGGGGGTATTCCGTCGGGCCGACCACTGATGACAAGTAACCCTGCTCCGGTGGTCGGCCCAACGACGAAGGCGACGTGGTGTTTGGGTGGGTTGCGGGTGTGCGTGCTTACGCCCCTCTGTCGCCCCGGACGGAGTGGTGCGAGGAGCGTGCCGACCGCAGCCCACCTCAAAAAGAAAAGGAGAAGACTAAGGCGGACGTTCCATGATTACATTGGGGACGTTCTTAAGAAAGGCCAGGTTAGGAGTACCATAAACCGAAGAATATAGATGAAAAGATTAATGAATGTGGAGGAGACAAAAGTGGTATGTCAAGATCGTAGCAAGTGGTCTCTACCTACCCTGCCTACCTACCCCTGCCTACCTCTATGAGAAGGAGACGTGAATATATGTATGTATGTATGACTCCCTGCGACTGCGAGTGGGAAACTGTATCACACGGCATCAGTCAATACCTGGCCATCGCGAAATTGACTTTCCAGTGCAATCAGTTTGTCAAGTAATGTCTACCTGCCCATTCCTTATTCAGCGTTCTAATTTTTCACACAATGCCGTACCTCGCAGAGAAATTCGAAGTAAAGTCCACTATATAGCATGCTGAGCAACTTTAAACCTAATTATGAGGTGAATAGTTAGAGACTACGGTTCCTTATCAAGGTCATTGCTGGTAACACATGACTTATACTCTATAACCTATACTTTCAGAGACAAAAGATAGAATGATATGAGAAGATAGATATGAGAAGATTTTTTTAAATTTCGCAAACACTATATAAAAACTTCCTCTTAAATAAAATACCTGGTTATCAGATTAGAATTATATATAAATTAAGACTCACCTGTAAAAGTTTTTGGAGTTCATTGCAAAAAAGAGTAGTTTTATAAGTGTATGTGTAAAAAATAGCACAGTGATAGTGTTAGCAGTT
The DNA here is from genome assembly GCA_032191425.1 of Lymantria dispar. Lineage (NCBI taxonomy): Eukaryota > Metazoa > Arthropoda > Insecta > Lepidoptera > Erebidae > Lymantria > Lymantria dispar. The sequence continues at coordinate 6,200,936 of CM063460.1, read as the reverse complement.
AACTCATTGACTTCATCAGCATATTGCGCCGCATTTATTCCCAAACAAATAAAGTTGAGTAGAATGAGAAACGTATGAATACCAGCGTAGATCTTACGGAGGAGGGTAGACATACCCGTATTATCTGTAAATAAATAATATTATTGTCTGACTACCTCGAATTGCCTCTATACCTCTTTTACGAGGGGCATTGGTACTTTTACCTTACATTTATGGCCTATTAAAAGCCTATGTAGTACCTAATCTTTAACGCTTTATAAGGCGTAAGCTCATTATCTCCTCCCTTAATAAAACTCAATCACTATTTAGCTAATTCTTATTCATTTTAAAATGAAGGGAAGAAAAAAAATTCACCACTTTCCCACGGTTAATCAATATACCTCACACCATAAGATAGGAGCGAGTACGGAACAGGATCAAGTTGCGGTTCCGCAGACTGCGATAAATTGCAAATAGAATTTCCGGAGGTAGCTTCTCACAAAGCAGTAGAAAGAATTCCTTATATTCTTCCCCACCTTGATTCTTATCCGTATTCCTTATTTTCTTGTGTTGATGAATTGCAGGAAAGCGGTCTATCTTCCTTTACTTCCTTTTAAAATAGTAATTGATTTCCGTCACGTATACCCATTTATTGTTATTAAAAAAATGATAATATTACTAATCAATTAATTAATCGAAGAAGTATTTCTCTTTGTTTTACTTAAAAATTAAAGCCTCTACTCTTAGATAGACTAACTAATCTAATTAATCACTACACTTCCAGAAATGTAGTGGTCAGAAACTGAACTCTTTACTATTAAGAATGAAGACCTGATTGATATATCCGTATTATCTGTCATTATTCTTCTCAGCTCTTAGGCATTGCAGTGTTTTTTTTTTGAGAGCGGGCCATGGTCAGCATACACGCGTCCATTCCACCCGAGGGACGCAAGAGCGGCGCGCCATAACTCACCATATTCCCTCAACTTCATCACTAATACAGCCACCAGTACCAAGTTCCTTGTCGTACGTGGTCAGCCCAGCAGGATACTTTTTCGGGTATCGCCTCTCCCTAACGTCCCGCCCGGTACCTCAGTCACCCTCACACGATCGGGCTCTCTGCGGGTGATTATTCCCCGGTCCAGTCACTCGCGGTCTGTACTAGGGCAAGCATACCAATACTGGGCCCGAGTTCCTTCCACAGTGGGTAGAAAAATTACCTACAACACCGCGCCTGTCAGACGGATTGTTACATGCTTATTTATTAGTTTTTCTTCCCTTACATTGATGTTACCTGTTTTCGTCCCTTAGTCTTTTAGGATCACATATAGGAAAGGAGGTAGTGGTTACCAGCGTATTTTTACCTCACCCTGCACAGATAAATTATTTTATCTGCATATTAATTATCTGTATTATAACATTACAACAAATTAATAACATTGTCTATCTTCATCGTTCATTCAATTATAAAAAGCATGTAAATTGAGGCCGGGCACTCTAATCCAGGTACAGCCTGAATCAGATTACATTTTTATTAAAAACTAGCTACCAGGACAGCATGTGTTAATTAAAATTTTGCCAATAAATCTTTCTTTACCTACTGTTTTTCAATTCAAAAAGATATACCTGCTATTTTCTTTGATTTCCTTGTTTTATTTTTTCCTTATTCTTTATAATGTGTGCGATGTTTGAAGATTAAAGATTAAGTAGTAAATGTATACCAGGCAAATAAATAAACTTAATATTTTATTTATAAATAGGTAATAATAATTATAAAAAATAATATATACCTATATATATAAATAAACGAATTTAATTTTTTGTTTATAAGAGCGTTAGAAGAATATACGTATATTAGTTATCTTGTTGGCTATATGCACGTAGCTATCGTCTTCTAAGTACTTTGCCCTTTGATAATGAAAATGTTTTTTTTTTATGACTGCAAAATAATGTTTTACATTTTATTTTTAAAAACAAAAATATTCTTACTAGGTTTTCTCTGAGTAACAAGTTTAATTTCAATTAATATTTATGACTTTGGTGCTCGTTTGAAGTAATAGCACTTTATTGGAAAGCACTTTTTCGGCATTATACATACTTTTCGCCACATAACTTTTAATTTTATGAGATAAAGGACGCATTTATTTACTGAATAGAGTCGAAAATACACTGTTATCAATAGGTATATCTTAATTAAAACTTTACAACTTCTTGGAATAATATCTATAACAATAAATAGTAGTTTGCTTGTTCTAATACTCTGACAACGATTTGGATATGATTTGCTTATTAGACTAGACTAACAAAAATCTATATTTTATGCCCATTGGCTCTCTTAAGGCAATAAAAATAACATTAAAAAATTCACATAAATAATGCTTTACTTACTTAGGTATTTCTATTTCGGAAGAAATGTTGAAATATACAAATAACCTGTTTATATGAAAAACGAATAATAAATGCCTATAAAGTTTTTAAATGAATAATAAATGCCTATAAAGTAGTTTATGAGGGAGGCCTATGTCCAGCAGTGGACGGCGATAGGCTGAAATGATGAAGTAGTTTAATAGAAATTGATACAATTCGCAGTCGCTATTTAGAATATATAAATTCTAAATTGAAATAAAAGAAATAATGATGGATACCTTTATGATAATTGAATAGGTAATGTCCTGAAAACTGCATCAGCTTTATACAAGGCATTAAGTCTGACACCAGACCATGATTCTTCCCTTGACTCAACATCTGAAAAACAAATTAATTTATCAACAACTAAATTTAAATTCTATTAAATTAATATAAAAAGCACGTAAATAAACTTTAATTAACAAATGTTCGATTGTGAAGATGCGTCTTCTCAAATTATTGCTGTAACTAACGCAATATCTTGCGTTAATTATCTAATTTATCAAATTGCGTAGAAATTTGAAGATTGCTGCATGAGATAGCAATTTGTCTTCTAACAACAATATTTAACGAGGAAATAATATACGTTGGAATAAACTAGGCAAGGTTTATTGCGTTTTAGGACTGATTTTAAAATCACTATTAACTTGATTAGTGTAATAATTACAACAACAATTAGTACCTTGATCGCAGGTATATTCTTTCTCTGAAAAACCAAATTATATTGCAAAAATTATGATCCCATTTTTCAATCTTCTTACTGAGATACGTGTGTCTATAACACTTACTGTCGTCTAAATGATCGATTTTGGAATTCATTGCCATATTAATCTATAAAACAATGACGTGTAACTTCAAAGTCGTTTCCTCCAATGGCATCATCGATCCTGTGAGAATCACCACCTGCGACAACACCCGGCGATTTCTTATTCTCAATTATAAATGATTGTATATGTGTATTAGATCCTTCACCAGTACAGTGTTTAGCATCGATTAAATAATCAATACTTTTGAATTGGACAATGTCATTATTCAATTTGCTTAAAATTTAATAATATTGTATTTTAAGAAAATATTCGTTTATTGTTATCATTGCGGTGACGAAAAATAAATTGGTCACCAAGCCTTACATTCCCTTAAATATATAAGTAGAACATAATAATAGAACAATTAATAGTTATATAAGTGATGGTAAACATATATAAGTAATGGTAAGCGCCAGTCCAACCTGGTCTTTTTTTTTTTTTTTTTTGGGTGGGCCATGGTAAGCGCACGGGCGGTCCTGTCCGCCCGGGGCGACGAAAGGACGGCGCGCGGGCCCATAACCCACCCGTACCCGTCACCTCGTTGTTTGTTGGGCCGACCACCGGAGCAGATGTGACTTGTCATCAGTGGTCGGCCCGACGGAATACCCTTTCGGGTAACCTCACGTCTCGACGTACTGGGACGTCGGTCGCCATCGCGCGGTCAGCCTCTCTGCGGATGACGGACAATTCCCCGGTCCGATCACCCGCGGCCTCGGCTAGGGCGGCATTAGGCGCAGATACTCGCGCCTGCGCCGCCCCAGTCGCCGGCGGCGGAACGTGTCGCCGAATAGGAGCTCTACTCGCACACGATCCGCCGCCTCCTTCCGTGAGATTACGGCCTCACAGAAGGCGGCGACCGCGTCCCAGTTCCTAACGCTGTCGAGCATCTCCCTGGCGATGGTCGGCAGCGCCAGGTCGGCACCGATAATCGCGACGAGTTCACGGCGCTCCCCCTCCCACGCAGCACACTCCTCGAGCGTGTGCTGCGCCGTGTTCACGTCGCAACTGCAGTGGTGGCAGGACGGTGTGCTCTCCCTCCTGACAATCTTGTGCAGGTACTTCCCAAAACACCCGTGCCCCGTCAGCACCTGCACCAGTCGGAAAGAAAACACCCCGTGCGTCCGCTCCAACCACTCCATCAGCACCGGCCGGAAGGCCTCGACGGTCCTGACACCGTACGGAGGACTCTCCAGCCGGACTGCCCAACGGGCAATGACTCCTCGGCGGGCGTCGACCCGCCAGGCGGTGATCTCCTGCAAGGAGACCATACCGCCGCGGGCGCGCGTCTCCGGCACCCGCCGATAAATGTCGGCGAGCATCTCCGTCTCCAGATCCCACGGGGGAGTTCCGGCCAGGAGGCACGCTGCCTCCGTCGCCACCGTGCGGTAACCCCGTATGGCCCTGATCGCCATGACCCTCTGTGGTCGCCACAGGAGGGCCCTAAGACGGACGGTCAGGGACCCCGCCCACACCGGTGCGCCATACAGGGCCATCGACCGGATCGCCCCCGTGTACAGCTGTCGGCACGTAGCACTGGGTCCACCCACATTCGGCATCAGCCGCGAAAGGGCGGACGCCGCGCCGACAAGCCGGGGAACTAGTCGATGGAGATGCTCCCGGAACCAAAAATGCCCGTCGAGCACCAGGCCCAAGTACTTCATGTGGGCCTGGATGCTGATGGTGACCGACTTCACGGTAATCGAAGCGCCGGCGGGAGGCCCGGCGGTACGGAGGCCATGGAACAAAAGGGCCTCCGTCTTTTCCAGGGCTACCCTAAACCCCAGCGCTTCGATCCGCCTGACAATCTCCTCGGTGCCGAGAGTTGCCAGGCGTGCCGCCTCTTCTAGCGTCCCACCCCGGGCTGTGACGAGTGTATCGTCAGCGTAGCAAATTACGCCCAGCCCGGGTGGGAGACTTCCTCTCAACGCCCAGTCGTAGCCGATGTTCCACAGGGTCGGACCCAGAACCGACCCCTGTGGGACACCGCACGTCATGGGCGTTCGCACAACGTCCCCTACTCGGTCAACGTAGAGGACGCTGCGTCCCTCCAAGTAGTCTGCCACCAGCCGCCTGAGGTACACGGGCACCCCGTGATACCTCAGCCCCTCCCTGATGCAGCTGAATGGCAGACTGTTGAAGGCGTTGGCGATATCCAGGGACACCGCCAACTTCTTCTTCGACTGCTCCGCCGGTGACGGCCTCCGCTACCACGGGCTTCAGGCGCAGCAGGGCCGCGATCGTCGAACGCCCTCTCCGAAAACCAAACTGGGCGTCCGACAGATCGGGCCCTACCCCGACGAGGTGCCGCTCGATGCGGGCAGCCAACACCCTTTCTAGCAGCTTGCCCGCATCATCGAGCAGCACGATGGGCCTGTAGGCCGAAGCCGACTCGGGAGACCGTCCCGGCTTCGGCAGGAGAAACAGCCTCCCCTCTTTCCAGCACCCAGGGAACTGCCCGGACGTCAAACAAGCGTCGAACAGTCCCCTGAGGCGTGGTCCCAGGTGCTCGAGGACCAGGGCCAGCACACGGTTCGGAATACCGTCGGGCCCGGGGGCGGTGGATTTGACTCGCATACGCGCCACCGCCGCTCCCATTTCCGACTCCGTGATGGGTGGAGCACTTTCATCGTCGTCTGCCTCCCGGTCGCTGTCCGGCGAAGCCATGATCGGGGGCGTGTGCTTCGCCCGCCGTGGAAAGAGGTCCTCGACAACTCTGGTGAGGAGGCTGGGCTGGAGAGTCTCGGTGAGGGGGGGGCCCCGCCCGCGGAGCTTGTTCAGCGCCACGAGATAGGGGCGACCCCAGGGGTCACGCTCGAGACTGTCCAACATCTCCCGCCGACTAACGTCCTTGGCGGTACGGACGGCCAGCCTGAAAGCAGACCGCGCACTGCGGTAAGCCTCGTACAGCTGGCCCTCCCGCTCAGCGTCGCGGTGACGCGCTCGGCTGCGGGTGTAGGCCCTCCGGGCACGTATGCACGCAGCCCGAAGGTCCGCCAATTCTCGGGACCACCAGGGGACCGCACTCTTCGGGGGCAGACGCCGCACACGGGGCATGGCCGCATCGCAGATCTGCGTTAATGCACAGCGGATGCGGCCAGCCTCGGCATCCACCCCGTCCGCCTGGGGCGGTGAGGACAGCCACGACTGAACGATGGCTGCCTCCGCCAATAGGTCCCGATCCAATCGACCCACAGCCCACCGCGGAAACGCGGGAGCTCCGTCCGCCGTGTGACCCCTGCTGGGCTGCAGGAGGGTCCGGGAGACCTCTATCCGGATGTATCGATGGTCGGATAGGGTCTCAACCTCCTCCTGGACGCACCAGCTCCTCACACGTTCTGCGACATTAGGGCTAGCGAACGACAAGTCCACTATCGACCCGCCCTGCTGCCGCACGCACGTTTGCACCGAGCCCCTGTTCAGCAAACAGAGGCCCAGTGCCGCCGCCCACTCTTCGACCGCCCGCCCACGGTCATTCGTCCTGGGGGACCCCCACGCCGTGGACTTTGCGTTGTAGTCCCCCAGAACGAAGATTTGGCGCGGTGCCAGTCGCCGTATCGAGGCCCCCAGGATAGTGAGGAAGGCCCCGAAATCCGTCGCGCTCCTGTTGGGGGAGAAGTAAACACCAAATAGCGTAACCTCTCCCCATTCCGCCGCGACATACCCATCGCCCCTGTCCTTGAGCAACAAAGGCGGGGAATGCCACGACGTGGAGGCGACGATTGCCACAGAGCCGTCACTGCTGCCCAGCCAATTGGGCCGGTCAGGCACCACGTACGGCTCCGCGGCTACGGCTGCATCGATCAACCACTCCGCCATGGCTTGCAGGAAAACGTCCTGTGCCTCGGCGGCGTGGTTGAGGTTGGCCTGCAGGAGGTGGTACGATTCGGTCGCCATTAGTGGGCCGTATCCATCACCTCCTCCACGCTGGCGGGCGATCGGGTCGCGCTAGGGGCGGGAGCGGCCGAGGTCGTCGGTCCGCTCCGCCCCTTTGGGGCCGAAGCCGGGGGTCTGCACTCCCTGCCCCCCATGCGGTGCTTGGCGGGCCTATTGCCCGCCGCACACGCGGGGCAGTGGGGAGTGGCGGCGCAGGATGCCGCCTTGTGCCCGGGTTGACCGCAGCGGAAGCAGAGATCGCTGCAGTCAAAGCAATTGGTGCATGTCGGCCGAGTGTGTCCAACCGCCATGCACTTATAGCACCTTGCAGGCCGGGACTCCAGCACGGTCAGCCGCGCCGAGCTCCAGCCCACGAGGAGCCTGCCTGAGTCGGCCAATTGCTTGGCCGACTCCACCGGGCACTGCACCCAGGCAGCACCGACGCCGCCCGGACCAGGGCGGATAGCGCCAATTTAGACGGTGTCCACGGGACACCCGGTTTTCGAGACGATGGCCTCCCGGATATCATCCACCGTCACGGAGTCGTCCAGACCCGCGACGCGTAGTTCTGCGCACTTTACGGGTCTGGCGATTTTGACGCCACCCTCCTCTGCGAACAGACCCCTCAACTTGGCCGCCATGCTATCGGCCGTCTTGGCGCCCTCGGCCCCAGGGAACTCTAGAATCCGTGCCCCTGTCCGGGCCTTGCGGGTCCTGGCTTCGACGCCTCCTAAATCGGAGACGTCAAGCTCCCGCCGGGCGCGACGTAAGACGGCCTCATAGCTGAGGCCGTTTTCGGCCGCCTCAGGCAGTACGGTGATCACCACCGCGGCTGACTTTCGCGGCCGGAGCCTCCTGCGCGACCTCTTATTTGCGGCTCCTGCTTTGGGAGCGGAGGCTTTGGCGGCACTTTTGGCCTCCGCTCTCCTCTTCTGGCCGCGACTTTTTCGGCTGCGCTCGGCTGTCTGCCAACCTTCTTCAGGTGCAGCGGAGGGGCCGGGCACAGCAGTCACGGCCGCGGCTGCGTTGGCTGCTACCGGCGGTGCATTTGCCGGCAGCGGCTGAGGTCCGGCCTGAGCAGGAGCCGGTGCCACCTTCTTCCTCGCGGCGGGCCCTTTGGACTTCGGTCCAGCAACGGCCGCAGCGTAGCTCCCTACGCGCCCGCCCTGGCAGGGTAGCGCATCAGGGGCTGACACTGCGGCCTTGGGCCTGTCCGCAGCAAGCGGCGGCCGAAGACGGGGCTCCGGAGGCAGTCTTGACTCCAGAGCCGCCATGCGCGCGTCGAGCATTCTGCCCACAACATCCACTATGGCGCGCATGGTCTGATCCGGCACGCCGTTCACTGCGGGCAGCGGGACCGCTTCGGCCGGCTGGGCCCTCTGGGGACTCGCCGCAGCGCGAGTTGGCGCAACGGGGACAGCGAGGGCGGCGGCAGGGCCGGCGCTTGTCGGCGGCGCAGTCCTTGCCAGTTGTGCGACCTGGCGCCGTAAGTCGGCCATTTGCTTGGCCAACTCGCGGTTTGCCTTCTGCACCGCCAACAGCTCTTTGTGTAAGGCCTTGTTTTTCTCCTGCAGGCCTGAAACCTCACCAGAAAGGCGGGCGTTTTCGGCCTGCAGGGTGGCCACATTGGCAGCTGGGGGATCGCGACCCACAGCCGCCGTGTCGGTGGGAGGGATGTCCGCCAACACCCTCATCATTCTTTCGGCAGCCGCCTCATTTGCCTCAGTCACCCGCGCCGTGCCGATCGGCGATGGAGTCGCCGACCTTGCCGCTACTACCGCGCCGCCTCGCCCGCCCCGCCCCCTGCGAGAGGTCGGGACTTTGGGAGGAGGCATGATGGTGCTACTCCCCTCGGAGGATCCCGAGCTGCCACCCTCGTTCAGGGGGCGCTTCCGCACCTGCGAGAGGAGGACCTCCTCCCTGACCGCTAGGGCCGCCGTCAAGGCCGACGCTGGGGACTGACTGGCGATTTCTGCAGCTGATGTGCTGCCGCCCTCAGTGTCCGACGGCTCTGCGGCAGTGCTGCCGCCTTCGTCAGCATTCGGAGCGGCTGCAGCGGCCTCCCTAGCCAGCCGCTCCTGCCTGGCCAACTCGCGCCTCTTGACACTCGTGGCCTTCCCCGTCCCCATATTCTTCCGCTTTTTCCTCTTCTTGGGGGCCTCGAGTGTCACTGGCCCCTTGCCTGATCTTGTGGCCTCAAGTGCCGGACCAGCAGCCGAGCTGCAGTCGGACGAGGCCACTCTTTCCTCTGTGCCAGTTTTTCTGTAGCTTGGCAAGGCTTTTAGGTGGGAACCAATCGAATTCCGGTTCTCCGTGGTGGTGTTTTTGGGCGTCTCACCCCTCCTATCTTCATCTGTGTTAAGTGAACATGAATCCATCAAGTTCCCACGAGCATGGGAGAAATAACGGTCGACCCGGGCAGAGATCCCGATACCCGGGCAAGCGTACATTTGTATCCAAACACAGGGGGTCCGCAGGTACCCTGGCTGGGGGCGCGCTAACGACTGAACAACCCATCAGCCATACATCCTCTCGCCGCGCGCCAGAACTTAGGATTCTGGGTGATTGTTTTATACAGGTTTTCTTCCTCGCGGTCCAGGCGGTTAAGCCAAGACCCTCGCTCCTGAATCTAGGCCTCAAGACAAATGTCCCGAAGCATGAATCAGGTCTACGATTTGTCGCGGTTGGCAAATGCCTGCCCAGTCCTCAAACGAATGAGTGACTGGGCCCGTCGAATTTTCGCGTCCAATACCCTCTACAATTAGAGGGCATGGAGCGAATTTGGGGCATCCCACAAACTGGGCCCCCCCTCGGGCCAGATATTTGCCACGAGCGACAATTCCAGAGAGCAGTCCAAGGAATTGTCGCTCGTGCCCAGGGTACACCACGCGGAGGTTTCTGGCGTAGCACCCCAGTCCAACCTGGTCTAGTAGGCTGAATGCCCTCAACTAGAGAAAGATCGTACCCAATTTAAGAAAGTCTGTGGACTGATGAGACGAAGAAGAAATATTTATTTTAATTACTTTTTTATGTATTCCTTTTTCTTGCGCATTAAATAACTTCGATAAACTTTAAAAAATATTACAATGATATGGCAGCATGGAAATTGTTCCATCAAGAAACCTTGAGTGACCTACGAAAGCATGTTTACGTATGCTTTTTTATTGTCCTTGGCAAGCCATGACCTGAATACACTCTACCCGGCAATTTGTAGTACAACCCAGGCGATATGAGGATCTGTACAGCACCGAGCGACTGCTCTATCTTCGACTAGATTGCCAACAGTTCTATTTTGAATTCGGTGGACCACAAATAGCGTCACTTTTCATATTCACTAGAAATCAATCCACACGTAGTGGCGGAGTAAGAATATAATTCACCACCCCTTGGCTGTGGGTGCCGTAAAAGACGACTAAGGGATATAATATACATACCAGATTTATGTAAGAGAAGGAAAACTCGAAATGGAATCCTATACCAACATGTTTGACCAGCGTAGTATAGTAGGTCAATTTTCCTCCTAATGTGAAGGATGCTTGAGCCCAACAGTGGAACGTATATGAGCTAAAATGATGATGAATCCACATTAAGGCTTATTATCATTATCTCAGCTTTTACACGCCCCACTGATAGACTTAAATCTCATCCACAATGGGAGAGAAATTGACTTGAAGAATGTTCCTTCTCTTGCATAGATGCTATCACATTACAATCCCTTAGTCGTCCCTTACGACATTTATGAGCGTGTAGGAAGAGGTGAATTGCTTTCTTACTTCATTACTGCACGAAAAGACACATTTAAGTTATTAAAAGAGTTTCAAACCGTCATGGTCACTAATATTCACAGGTGAGCACCCACCCATCAAACTAATTCATTTCTTTAGTAATCATGGGCATTTGAAAGAGTGCCAAAATATCACAAAATCAAAGGTGATAAAACATATGGTATAAATCCCGTTAACCATAATGTAGGGTATATTAAAAGAATATTTGAAACATAACTAATAAACTATTACCATTCATCCATGTATCAGCCTTTCACAGTTCTCTGCTGAACATTAGGCTTCCCCGAGAAGAGAAGATAATGAAATAATCGCTATGCTAGGTTAACGATCACGGTTAGTATTAATAAACTTCCTTTTTAACTTCGTTGAAGGTTATACAGGCTTATGCGCCGACCTCGGCATACTTCGACGACATAGTGGAGGCCTTATACGAAGACATCTTGAAAGCCATTTACATGTACAAAATCCACTTCACGTTAATTATAGGAGATTTCAACGCGAATCTATGCCAAAGGACAGACAGCTGAGAGTGGGGCAATATGGATTCGGACAAAAAAACCAAAGGGGCAAAACTGGTAGATTTTTGAAGTTATACTTCTAATGCGACTTCCGACAAGGTTGCGTTAAACTTTTAATGCTACGGGAATAGAAAGAGACAGAGCGAGAGTGAATGCGTGGCACTCGAACGCATGCGCGTGATATACCTAGGGTTGCTACCCGTACTTTATTTTTTTTTCTATTATTAATGTCGTTTTTTTTTAAACATGTAGGAGAACGCGAAGGGCAAAAATTTTAGAAAGATTGTGCTAAAGAAGTATAACTTCTTACGTGGGTACATAAGTATACACACACTTTTTTTTTGGAGACGTAGGGCCCCCTTAATATGAATTCCTTCTGCTAAAAATGGTCAAAAAGGGAGTGGGTCTGGATTAAACCCTATGGTCCCACTAAAAACGAGATAGACTTCATCTTATCGGACAACGACTGATGATAATTATGACGCTTTCGAAAATGGTTTGGTACAAACTTCCCCGTCAAATGGTCTGCAAGTTCACCGGATTTACCCTAGTTAGACTATTTAGTATATAAAATAAGCGTCGACACCTTTGAAAACCTAAAAATAATTATAAAGTAAATTTCAATCCAAATTCACCACCTAAAGATATAATATACAATAATAAAATCATTACCTAAACAAATTGAATGCTGCATTACACACAATTATTGTTATTTCAAACACGTACTTATTTAAATTAAAAGATATGAAATTAATTTTATTAATTTCAGATATCTTTGTTCATAGTAGTATTATTTACTGCTTATGATCCCATACAATACATATCCATATAAAAATATTGTAAATTTTATTTTTCAATACGATCGGTTTCGATTCCTAAACCGAGTTCAACTTTTCTTTTCAATCTATGTGTTGATAAATAGTTCTTGTAAGGGAGGTATAAATGATTGCCGTGATTTGGATTTTGATAATGACTATTATTTAAGTAAAATTACAATTATATATAATGCGTAGTATAAATAATGTGTGATTGCAACGTAGAGTAGGGAATGAAGAATACGTTTTTTCTCTTCTATTCAAAAATTCACGCCCAATTACATTGGACGTAGATGGCAGCACTGATGATTAAGGAGAAGTTTTATCATTAAGGGGAAGTCTTAACACTGTATGCAGTTTTTCTTGTCATTAAATCGTTGAAATGGTTCCTAACATTCGGACATCATCAATCATCATTCCGGACATTCGCATGTCTTATATTTTCAGACTTACTTGGAACTAAAAACATATAATATTCTTCGTATATTAAAATACAGACGCATAACTCCAGTACAAACAGTTTCTGTGATAGTCTCTCAAATAATTTAGTGTTGCCGGGATAAGCAAAATGTTAAACCGTACACAATCAAGCTGGACCCAACCCTCAGTAATTTAGGCTTTGCGAGTTACTGATTTTACGGTCGTGAATAATGGTGTACGTAGTTTTAGGTGAGATTTATTTTCATTGGCATTGTTCTCACATTATGTCAATAATATGATTAAAGAGAAAGAAGGAAAACAATAATTTCATGCAACACAATAAACACACTTAAAATTGAAAAATTTTTGGTAATAGTTTTACGACTGGCCAATGCCTGACATCGTTGGGAATGCAATTCTTGACCAGGTGAAAAGTTAGCTTGGTTGTTCAAAATATTTTATTTGCAGATAAAAACTAGCCAATTCAAATATTGAGATTCAATAGATAAACGAAAGAGTGCTTTATGTTTTATGGTTGAGCGGGAAATCGGCACGATACATAGCATGAATCTCAGATAAAAGATAGACAAAACGTGTTACTGAATAGATTGGTCTTACAGGAAAAAGAGTAGAGGAAGACTGACAGATATTTTTAAAAACCAGTAAGTTTTATTTATACATATAATAAAACTGTAGAGGTCGAAATTTTGTACATTGAAAAAAAAAACGCTAAAAACCGAGTCAGGGGGTGTTAGAAGTGAAAAAGAATTCATCATTTCAGGCTAGTTTCTGGCCTCTCATTTCTCTATCCATATCCATTTTCCCCACCCTAAATTTATTCTTACTCCCTTTGGTCAATTTCGCGTTTCAGTCCCCTATAACCACCATGAAGTGGGTGTTGGACACGTGTATGGCTTTCGAGATGTCCTTATCAAAGGCCTCCACTTTGCCGTCGGAGTATGCCGAGATTGGTGTGTAAGCCTGTATGGCCTTCAATGTATATCGTTTGATAATGCCGAATATAAGGTACATAACCCTTGCCGATACACTTTCGATGCTCTACACGTTATATATGAGAGACCTGCAAAAGATAAACAGTACACCGCTCTGGGATGGCTGATCGTGCTTGCATTAGAACAGCAAGTTAACAAGTTTCCAGATCGAAGGATTATCGTGCCCTCGCCCTCTCTTCGCATTTGACATAATTCTACAATACCGTATCTGATTATGTTCAATTCCATTTTCGATGACCCTCTTATCACTTCTGAATATCCGAGTTGTGTTACTAGGACCAAGGGTCGTTTTGCTTAGTAGCCGGATCGCTGCCGAAAATTCTTCGCACTCTTCCGCTACCAGGCCCGCCATCGAAATAAACCATTAGATTAGCGGCGCTGCTTTGACTGGAGGCCATTTCTTTTTTGTCCGTCATATTAGGCGATACTGTCGTAATCGCCATGTTTTTTAAGCGGATTGGCGACCGCAGTAAGACGTTATATATTTTCTTGTTATCATTTTATTGATTACACTTTTATGATGCTCAACCAATCATGTAATAATGTTAAGTACAATATCAGGATACGTAAATAGGATAACCTTATACTTCATCCAGGTAAAATACGCATGCACGCATAAACACTTTTTAATACACGTACAACGCTGAGGCACAAACAAACTCCTACTATGTCTTGGTAAACACGAGGAGGAGTACGAAGCAGAGCACAGTTAGAACCACGAATATAAAAAACACTGTATAATGCTTCCTATCTCATATTCTTCCACGTTAAATCTTATGAATTTATGTGTCTGTCTCTTTTCCATCGCTTTTTCGTTTCATCCACTTTCAAATCACAACGATGCTGAAGATTTTCACTTCAAAAATTCCTGATACAATCTAGGTACTATCTATATAAATTGTAGTCCATTAGTTATTCTGATAAATACGCTACATTATTATGCTTTCATTAGAATTTCATCAGAATTTTGCACTCAAATTAATAACCATTCCTAGCGTTTATATTCATAACAATATGAGCAAGATAGGATTTCTTGTAATACTGAACAGAACATTGTGATTTACTACTCATTCAGCCCATTTTACTTCGACCACTTATAAAGCAAATAGCGAAAAGCTCGTTTCACTCGTACAGACTCAAATAGTTCAACAAGGCATCCATTGTTTCACGGGACAGGTATTTCATTCTACGTTGAAATACGTGACAAAAATAATACGATGCCAATTTGTTAGATACCCCCTCTCGGACATAGTATAATTATTACGTTAGAACATTCTTTGAAGACATCATTATTGAGAAAAGTTTTTATGGATATTATTGAAATTGAACTTGGTGATTTTATTGAGAATAGGTACCTACAAAAAACTAAGACAACGAAGAACGTTATTGGACAACGCAATTGTTAGGGTATAGGCTCAAATAAAGAAAATAGGCATACATTTTAAGTTACGATCATTTTAACTTTTTCTCAAAGAGAGAGTTTCTTAGACAATTTTAAATGAACAAACTGTTATAATCACAAATTAAAGCCAGAATGAGCAGCATTAATTATGGGCATATACTATTTTGGACGGATCGACTTAATGAGCATCTGATCCATTGCGGTTCATCCTTTTAATACCTAATCCTTGAAATAATCATATGCAACCACAACCACTAAAGAATAATTTATTGCCTACTAAACGCCATGATAATTTGGAGTCCCTAAAACAATCCATACGATTGGCAGTGAAGAATTTGCCCATGGAAAGAGTGCATGCTTCTATTGACAACTAGCCTCATCGTTTAAAGGACTATTGCAGCCAATGGAAACCACTTCAAAAATAGCTTTTTATTTTTGGAATTGTTTCACATTTATGTATTAAATTAAAACACTGTCATCATCATCTTGCTCTTATCCCAATTACTTGGGGTCGACGCAATATATCATCTGTTTTGACATATTGCAAAAAGTATCGGCAATGACTTTTATGACCGGCCGCCTGCCTGACGTCAACCCTCCTTGGGAATGTAGTCGTTGACCCAAATGGTACCAGATGGAGTTGTTCCGGGTCAATCTAGGGCTCTTAGTCGTCTTTTACAACACCCACTATTAAATTAACTATTAAATTAAAACACTGTAAAAATAATAAATGTAATTTGCAATAGAAACATTTTTTCTTTGTTACAGTATTTATGACCAGACTAAGTATATTACGCGTTTAATATACAAAGAATCCCATCCATCCACACATCATCATGTCAACGTTTACTGTCCCCCTTGAAGGGAGAATAGTCCCATAAACGACACGCTTACCTATTTAGGATGCGATTGCATGAGTGATCCCAGTTATTGTTAAACTTTTGCCAGTTTATTATTGCCCATGCTTTTGGTATTTTTCTGAGTACACTTTCAGCTTGTTTTTACGACTTCCATTGACAGGAAGAGGCGATTACACATTTTTACCAACCAAGGGTATCAAGATATAAACGCATGCAAATTACAAAAATTTCACAACAGTTTTTTTTGGATCGCTTAGAGCCATTATCTAGTATGTATGATTTGTAAAATTTACGCGAGTATCACACATTTCAAATAAAACTTCTTTTACGGGTTTTATAAGGTATGTATTTGATTTTTGATTGCCCGACATTTCAAACACTCGTCAGAGTTCATAGTTTGGGCCAACCACTACCAACAAGTCACCCTACACCGGTGGTCGGCCCAACGACGAAGGCGACGTGTCGCGGGTGGGTTACGGAGCCGCGCACCGCCTTTTGTCGCCCCGGATAGAGCCGGGCGACAGGTGCGCTAACTCATCCCCAAAAAATAAAGCGTTCATAGTTACGGGATGTCTAAGGTGTTTCTCGTTCGTTCGTTATTACAGAGTATTATATATACTCGCTACATACAATCAATATTTATTAACCAAACCATAAAATAGTTTTATTTCCAATACCCAGGTTTTTAATTCGAAACTATTAACTTGCCGACCGCAGTGTAAGTGTTTAGGTTACTATGTATATTTCTACAGTCTAACTTAAAAATTATACCTATATAAAATCAAAATACTTTTTATCGATCGTACTTCCTAACTAATAATTATGAAGCGAATACTATTGAAACACGTGTATACTGCCTTGGACTAAACAAATATCACTAATACAAATTCTCTTAATATTTTATTCATGTGATTGACTGTGTAATTAAATACGCGTGCGTTATAATTGGCTGATTTAGTTATGAGCCTATTTTGTTCGGCACCTTTTTTATTTCTAATCATGAAGACAATGTTATAGTTTTCCAAGTATAAACATTCTCGGCTTTTTTTTTTTATTTTTAAATATATATATTTTATATATATTTTTTATATATATATATTTTTTTTTATATATAAACATTCTCGGCTGAGTATATTTTTCCTGAGAATGACTCCTGTTGTGGTGGTCGTCCATGTGGCGATGGAGTAAGATTACAATTCACTATTTACCTATTCATGCTCGTGGGTATTGTAAAACCCACTTTCAAATATCGATTGCAGCCTACTTTTTGGTGGATTATGAAAGCAAGGTATGAAGTTCCGCTAAAAATTGTTGTATTAATAGTTAATGTTATGTAAATGTTATTTATTTTTAAATATTGATACAAACTAAGCTTAATCTATTTGCAATAAATTATGAGTTAGTATTATTTTATGTAAAGATCAATATATATTTTTTTTGTATTTTATGTGTACTTGTAATTACACAGTATTAATTAATGTTGAAATTATTCAAATAGCCTAAAAGCCTTAACGTAAAGATCGTTTTACTACAGCTGGCACGGGCCGTAATATTTAACACTTTATTTACTATTTAAACGCTAAATGGTAAATTGCCCATTCAACATTCAAAACAACCACAATATATTAGATTCGAAGGCTTATTTATAGGATTTATGCTGTGATTTATCCAAGGCCTTCGTGGCTGACCCCCGTGTTCTGGCTCTTAAGTTGGCGCACTACGGAATATCAGGCACTGCACATGCACTCCTAAGTGATATCTTAAGCCATAGCCTCGAACAATGCCTAAATATGGCTGCGTTTGAAGTATCAAACTGGTTTAATATAAATGGCCTAGCGCTAAATATCAAAAAAATCCATTATGTACTTTATTCTTTATCAGGACGCCACAACAAAAACTTACGCGTAATGATAAACGGATTGAAAATAGAACAGGTTGAATGTACTAAATTCCTTGGCTTTGAGGTGGACAAAGGTCTAACCTGGAGTTTGCATATAGATAAGTTGTGCTCCAGACTTGGCAGTGCTTGCTACGCACTGTGCCGCCTGTAACGTGTAGTGTCTACCGATGTCGTGCGGACATGTTATTTTGTGACTGTGCACTCGGTCCTACAGTATTGAGTGGAGTTGTAGGGTCATGCTGCTGACAGACTACGTACGCGTTTTCGGAATGCAAAAACGGGCTGTTCGAGCCATTGTAAAAGTATCACAAAGAACTTCAGTTAGACCGTTCTTTGTTTAGGGGGCGCGGCCGGAGCACCTCCTCGTGGTGCTCCATGGTAACGTCCATTTGGACGTCATGCGGCCATTTGGACGGCCAAGATTCCGGCAGGGGGGGGTCTCCGCGTGCGGCTCTGGTGGCAGAGCGCACGGCGGATCTGACCCGGGGCCAATGGGGCGGATGTGCCTCATGGCACTCCGTCGCCAGGGACGGTTGCGTCACGGCCCGGGGGCGTGACGGGTCGGTCGCTCGCGAGCGGCCAGACCCGGAAGGCCCAAACCGTAATCCTGAGCAGGGGGGTCAGGACCGGGGGTCTTCGGACCGCGGGGAAGAAAACCCCTATAAAAAATTACCCCAATCTTAAGTTTGGCCACTCGGCGAGGAGATGTATGACTGGTGGGTTAAGAAGCGCGCGAGCGTCCAGTCGTTAGAGTGGTAGTCAAGGCGAGACTTAAAAATGACCAAACACCATGGCAGGAGTTGAAACGAGCGTAGCTACTCCAGAGGGTCCCGGCCACGCCGGGGAATCCCTCACTGTGCTGGTTTCTGAGCGCGAGAGGCGCACAGTCACCAGCACAGTCAGTCTCCATACGTATGGGAGGGAGACAACAACTGCACTGAGAGCCGAGAGCCTGGCACACCATCAAAAGGCTCACCGGGGGGAGGGGATAGAAGAAGTTAAGGAGAAGAGGAAGAAGAAAAAGAAAATTACGGCTATGGGGCGAGTCCGTGCCCAAGCGCTCCGTGACAAGAAGAAGCGGGAGCGGAAGTTGGCAGCCGCCATTGCTGCACGCGACGAGGGTGGCAGCACTGCTGCTGCAGGGCCATCGCAGAACGGGGGTGGCGTTCCTGGCCAGCCATCGGAGGAGGAGACTGGGTCGACCACAGAGCTGTCGCTAGACGAGAGCGTCAGCGTCGACTGCAGCAGCGGACCCGAGGACGAGGGCGGCATTGCCGCAGAGCCGTCGCAGGATGAGGGCGGCAATGCCGCAGGGCCATCCGAAGGTCTGGAGTTGGACACGGCTTCAGAGATGGTCCTAACGGACGTGGGCGGAAGTGCCGCAGAGTCGTCCGCCGATGAAGACGGCGCTGAATGGATGCAGGTCGGCCGGAGTAGGGACGAGGGCGGTGGATGCGCCGCAGGTCCGTCCAGTAGGAGTAGGGGGACGATAGGCAGGCCGTCACTTGAGGGTGTAGGTAGGCCGTCGTCGAAGAGGAAGAAGAGGAAGGCTGCCGAGGAGGAGACCATCGCCACCACGGTAGATACGAAGGAGAGGGAGGAGGCCCTCCCCCCGAGCGTCCGGAAGCGCCCCCTCAAGGAGAGCAGCTCGAACACCGACTCGGAGGGGAGCACCATCATGCCTCCTCCCAAAGTCCCGACCATGCCCCGTGGGCGCAGAGGTCGTGGATCGGCGAGGCCGGGGACTCCGGTTCTGGCAGGCCACAGTGGCGAGGTGGCGGCCCTACGGGCCGCGAATGCCCGCCTCAGTGAGGAGGTCTCCGGCTTGCGGGAACGCAACCGCAAGCTGGAGACGGAGTTGGAGGCGGTGCGGAGAGAGAACCGCGGGTTGGCTAAAGACATGGCCGACCTGCGGTCTCAATTCGAGCGCCTGGTGCCGGCTGCGTCGCCGGCGCCGGCCCCACCGTCTAAGCGGGCCGCGCCAGCGAGGGCGGGCCCGTCGTCTGCGCCCGTGGCGCCGGCTGCGCCCGTCGCGGCTGCTGCGCCGGCTGCGCCCGTCGTGGCTTCTCCACTGCCTCCCCTTGTCGTGGTCCCTCCGCCGGCTCGTGGCCGCGGTAGACCTCGGAAGGGGGAGGAGCCGCCGCCCGACGAGGTGCATGGCGTGTCGGAGTCGGCGATACGCGTCATCCTAGCCCGAGTAGGGGTAATGATGGATGCGCGTATCGAGGCCGTAGCGGCCAGGCTCCCGCCTGAGTCGCCCCTCCGACCGCCGCTCGCCGCGGACAAGACGCGGCGGCCGCAAGCGTCGGCTCCCACCCCGCTGCCCTGTCAGGGTGGCCGCGTGGTGAGCTACGCTGCGGCCGCGGCGGGACCCAAAGGGGCCAAGAAGGCCGGCAAGGCGCCGGCTCCCGCCAAGGCCGGGCCGCGGCCTGCGCCAGCGATTGCACCGCAGGCGCCGGCCGGCGAACCCGCGACTGCGCCTGCTGCGCTCAGCGCTGCTGCCAGGCTCGAACAGGGCTGGCAGGTGGCTGAGCGTAGCAGGAAGGCACGCGGCCAGAAGCGGAGAGCGGCGGCCAAGAGTGCCGCTGTGACCGCCGCTCCCCAGGCGGGAGCCGGCGGAAAGGGGAAAAGGTCGCGTAGGGGCCTCAAGTCGCCGAAGACGGCTGCGGTGGTAATCACCGTACTGCCTGAGGCGGCTGAGAGGGGCCTGAACTATGAGGCCGTCCTAAGACGCGCCCGGCGGGAGCTGGACGTCTCCGACATCGGCGGCGTCGAGGCGAGAACCCGCAAGGTCCGGACAGGGGCTCGAATACTCGAGTTCCCTGGGGCCGAGGGCGCGAAGACGGCCGATAGTTTGGCCACGATGCTGAGGGGGCTGTTCGGGCCAGAGGATGGAGTCCGAATCGCCAGGCCCGTCAAGTGCGCAGATATGCGCCTCACGGGTCTGGACGACTCCGTGGCGGTGGAGGACATCCGGGAGGCCATTATGGCGCGTACCGGGTGTGCCTCGGACACCGTCCGGATTGGCACCATCCGCCCTGGTCCCGGCGGCGTCGGTGCTGTCTGGGTGCAGTGCCCAGTGGAGTCGGTCAAGCAATTGGCCGACTCAGGCAGGCTCCTCGTGGGCTGGAGTTCGGCGCGGGTAACCGTGCTGGAGCCCCAGCCTGCGAGGTGTTATAAATGCATGGCGGTCGGGCATACCCGACCGACATGCAGAAACTGCTTTGACTGCAGCGGGCTATGTTTCCGTTGCGGTCAGGCTGGACACCAGGCGGCATCGTGCTCTGCGGTGCCCCACTGCCCCGCGTGTGCGGCGGGCAATAGGCCTGCCAAACACCGCATGGGCTCTGGGGACTGCAGACCCCCGGCATCGGCCCCGAAGGGGCGGGGCGGCCCATCGACCGGGCCAGGCCCCGCTCCGAGCGCGGCCCGATCGCCCGTTAACGCGGAGGAGGTGACGATGGATACGGACCGTTAATGGACCCCGTATCCATTCGTCTCCTCCAGGCCAATCTCAACCACTCCGCCGGTGCGCAGGACGTGTTCCTGCAAGCCATGGCGGAGTGGTTGATAGGAGTAGCCGTAGTCGCGGAGCCGTACGTGGTGCCCGACCGGATTAACTGGTTGGGTAGCGCCGATGGCACCGTGGCAATCGTCGCCTCCACGTCGTGGCCTTCGTCGTCTCTGACCCTTAGGGACAGGGGCGTCGGATACGTCGCGGCGGACTGGGGGGAGATTACGCTCTTCGGAGTTTATCTCTCCCCTAACTGGAGTGTGACCGATTTCGAGGCCTTCCTCACCATCATAGAGGCCTCGTTACGGCGACTGGCATCGCGCCAGGTCTTCGTCCTGGGGGACTTTAACGCCAAGTCCGTGGCGTGGGGGTCCTCTAGGACGGATGACCGAGGACGGGCGATCGAGGAGTGGGCGGCGGCACTGGGCCTCTGTTTGCTGAACAGGGGCTCGGTGCATACGTGCGTGCGACAACGGGGCGGGTCGATAGTGGACCTTTCGTTCGCTAGCCCCGAGGTCGCCGCACGCGTGGGGAGCTGGCGCGTCGTGGAGGAGGTGGAGACCTTGTCGGACCACCGGTATATCCGGATGGAGGTCTCCCCTGCAATCCCGACGCCCAGCAGGGGTCACGGGGCGGATGGGCGTCCTGCGTTCCCGCGATGGGCTGTGGGTCGCTTAGACCGGGACCAGCTGGCGGAGACAGCCATCGTTTACTCGTGGCTGTCCTCTGCCCACCAGTCGGACGGGGTGGACGCCGAGGCTGGCCGCATCCGCAGTGCGTTGACGCAGATCTGCGATGCGGCCATGCCCCGGGTACGGCGTCTGCCCCCGAGGAGGGGTGTCCACTGGTGGTCCCGGGAGCTGGCGGATCTCCGGGCTGTGTGTATCCGCGCCCGGAGGGCCTACACCCGCAGCCGGCGGCGCCATCGCGACGCGGAGCGGGAGGCCGTGCTTTACGAGGGCTACCGCAATGCGCGGTCGGCCTTCAGGCTGGCCGTCCGCTCCGCCAAGGACGTCAGTCGGCAGGAGATGCTGGACGGTCTCGACCGTGACCCCTGGGGACGCCCCTATCGCGCGGTGCTGAATAAGCTGCGCGCGCGGGGCCCTCCCCTCACCGAGACTCTCCAGCCCAGCCTTCTCACCCGGGTCATCGAGGACCTGTTCCCGCGGCGGGCGGAACACATGCCCCCGGTCATGGCTCCGCCAGACACTGACCGGGAGGCCGACGACGACAGTGTTCCGCCCATCACGGAACCCGAGATGGGGGTGGCGGTGACGCGCATGCGCGCAAAGTCTACCGCCCGCGGGCCCGACGGTGTTCCTAACCGCGTGCTGGCCCTGGTCCTCGAACACCTGGGACCCCGCCTCAGGGAGCTGTTCGACGCGTGTTTAGCGTCCGGACGGTTCCCTGGGTGCTGGAAGGAGGGAAGGCTGGTGCTCCTGCCGAAGCCGGGACGGTCTCCGGAGTCGCCTTCGGCCTACAGGCCTATCGTGCTGCTCGATGACACGGGCAAGCTACTGGAGAGGGTGGTAGCTGCCCGCATCGAGCGGCACCTCGTCGACACGGGGCCCGATCTGTCGGACGCCCAGTTTGGGTTTAGGAGGGGTCGTTCGACGATCGCGGCTCTGTTGCGCCTGAGGGCCGTGGCGACTGAGGCCGTCACCGGCGGGGGAGTGCTGTTGGTGGTGTCCCTAGACATCGCCAACGCATTCAATAGTCTGCCATTCAGCTGCATCAGGGAGGCGCTCCGGTATCACGGGGTGCCAGTTTACCTGAGGCGGCTAGTGGCAGACTATTTGGAGGGGCGCAGCGTCCTCTGCACCGACCGAGCAGGGGACGTTGTGCGGACGCCCATGACGTGCGGTGTCCCACAGGGGTCGGTCCTCGGACCCACCCTGTGGAACATCGGCTACGACTGGGCGTTGAGGGGGAGCCTCCCGCCCGGGCTGGGCGTGATTTGTTACGCCGACGACACGCTCGTCACAGCCCGCGGTAGGACGCTAGAAGAGGCGGTAAGCCTGGCGACCTCGGGTACCGAGGAGGTCGTCAGACGGATCGAGGCGCTGGGGTTGAGGGTCGCCCTGGACAAGACGGAGGCCCTCTTGTTCCATGGGCGCACTATGAGCCCTCCCATCGGCGTCTCGATCACCGTCCACTCGGTCGACATCAGCATCCGGGCCCATATGAGGTACTTGGGCCTGGTGCTCGACGGGCGATGGTGGTTCCGGGAGCATTTCCGTAGGCTCGCTCCGCGGCTCGTCGGCACGGCGTCCGCCCTATCGTGGCTTATGCCGAACGTGGGCGGACCGAGCGCTGCGTGCCGACGGCTGTACGCGGGGGTCATCCGGTCGATGGCCCTGTACGGTACACCGGTGTGGGCGGGGTCCATGACCGCCCGACTTAGGGCCCTTCTGTGGCGACCACAGAGGGTCATGGCGGTCAGGGCCATCCGCGGATACCGCACGGTGGCGACGGAGGCAGCGTGCCTGTTGGCCGGGACTCCCCCGTGGGACCTGGAGGCGGAGATGCTCGCCGGACTATATCGGCGGGTGACGGGGGTGCGAGCGGGGGGCGGTGTGGTCTCGTTAAGGGATCTCACCGCCTGGCGCATCGACGCCCGCCGAGACGTCATCGCCCGTTGGGCAGTCCGGCTGGAGAGGCCTCGGTTCGGGGTGCGAACCGTGGAGGCCTTCCGGCCGGTGCTGATGCAGTGGTTAGAGAGGCGGCATGGGTTGCTCTCCTTCCGACTGGTGCAGGTTTTGACGGGGCATGGGTGCTTCGCCAAATACCTGCACAAGGTCGTTAGGAGGGAGAGTACACCGTCCTGCCACCACTGCGATTGCGACGAGGACACGGCGCGCCATACGCTCGAGGCCTGCGGGGCTTGGGCAGTGCAGCGCTGTGAACTCGTCGCAATCATCGGTACGGACCTGACGCTGCCGGCTATCGCTAGGGCGATGGTCGACAGCGTCGGGAATTGGGACGCGGTCGCAGCCTTCTGCGAGACAGTGATCTTGCGGAAGGAGGCGGCGGATCGCCTGCGCGAGGAGCGCAGCCTCGATGAGGAGATCCGTCGCCGGCGACTGGGGCGGCGCAGGCGCAACTATCTGCGCCTCATGCCGCCTTAGCCGAGGCCGCGGGTGACGTGACCGGGGATTAGTCCGTCACCCGCCGAGAGGCCGACCGCGTGAGG
The DNA here is from genome assembly GCA_032191425.1 of Lymantria dispar. Taxonomy (NCBI): domain Eukaryota; kingdom Metazoa; phylum Arthropoda; class Insecta; order Lepidoptera; family Erebidae; genus Lymantria; species Lymantria dispar. The sequence goes on along the minus strand of CM063460.1, from coordinate 6,176,452 downwards.
AAAGACCGACGTCCTCCCCGAGGGGGGGACGTCGGTCGATGGGAGGGTACCCCAATAGGGGGTATTCCGTCGGGCCGACCACTGACGACAAGTTAACGCTGCTCCAGTGGTCGGCCCAACGACGAAGGCGACGTGGTTTTCGGGTGGGTCGCGGGAGTTGCGTGCTTAAGCCCCTCTGTCGCCCCGGACGGAGTGGTACGGAGGCGCGCCGACCGCGGCCCACCCACAAAAAAAAAAAAAAAGACCGTTCTTTATTTCACTGGGAATATTAACTTGCTCATGTATTTCAGATATGTGTGTACATGTGGGACAACTTAAGTAGTTATGCAAAGCGAGGAGATAGACATAACTATATCACTCGCCAGGCTAACAAGCTCACGTCACTGCTACATCGTCTGGCAAAGTCTAGCAAATTGACACATATTGTGGGCCCTCAAATATATAACAGATTGCCAGCGACAGTTACTTCGGCTGCTACGCTAACAGCGTTTAAAACTAAACTCAGGCGCTGGCTCACTCAAAATGCCTTTTATACGATTGACGAATTAATAAATAGGTCAATAATTATCAATTGTGAATAACTTTTTCTATTTATTTTTATTTTATTTATTTTTCCTTTTGTTTTTATAAAATGCTAAATTATTGTAAGGACATTAATTCTATGTAAATGACAATTATGTAATCAGAACTATTTTGACTTGTAATCTTGTATATTACCAATAAAAATGTTTATCCTGATACTGCGAACATTTTTTAGATATTAGCTTATTTACGGTTATCCGTTTAAGAGAAATTAGGACAACTTTTTTGTTTAAGATTGATATAATGCTTTCAATGACGGTATCCATCTGCTCTTATAATAAAATAATTCGTAATCACACTTTAATAATTATTTTATATTTGCTTTTATACCAGAGAACCGGTCATCTTTCAATTTTAAATACTTCTTCTAATTACAAAGGTTTTTTTTGGGCCTCATCATGTTTGCCTCTTCGATCACTCAGTTAGCCACCGGCCAGTCTTGGTACAGTTGTAATATTTCCTCGTGATGCGCTCTGGCCAACGTCTATTAGATGGCCTAGATTTCGGCAAGACGGGTCGATATAACCCAAATGGATGGGACAGTGATGTCACGCTCTACCCGCTTCGGAGCGCATGGCGGGGTTATCACTCTCACGAGTGCCAGAACCAGCGGTCTGACCCGTAAACCTGAGTTTGGGATATCCTGAGCTGAGGCCGAAGCTCTAGAGGCAGATCCTCTCCTAAAAAACAGTCCTCAATACTACGTTTGGCCACTCGGTGACGGGACGCATGGCTACAGTTAGTGGCAGCCGTAACTCCAAAAAATATGACAGCCGTACCAGAGAATCACTTTCCGAGTCGGTATCGGCTCGGTCATTTCACGTATGGGAGGGGAGTGTCTTTTGTCTTAGCCGAGAGTCGCCTGATAATAAGGTTCCATTTACATCGGAACTCTTAAAAACAGAGAAAAAAAGGAAGAAGAGAGAGACGCTGCGGTTCAGCCACGCTGTTGACAGGTGAGTGACCGAAGCACTCGAAGAGAGAGGTGGTATGCTGCCCAGTGAGGCGGCCATCTGGCGCAATATTCGTTGAAACGTCATTGCCCGTTGGATGGTGGCAACAGCATGGTTGGGATGAAGACATGGTGCAGCACACTTACTGTACGGTCTGCCTGACCTGGGCTCAGCAACATATTAGTCTACTCGCAACCATCAGTGCCGACTTAACGCTGGCGGTCGTCATGAAATCGATGGTCGCCGTCTTCTGCTAGGTCATCAGTCGTCTCGCAGAAGTAGGTAGCGGAGCGTGGATGGGAGGAACTTTTCTACCGCGACACGCTCCGCCACCGGCGCCTCGAGTGCAACTACATCTGATTCCACCCTAACAGGGACAGCGACTGACTGGACCGGGAATTAGTCTGGTAACCCGAATAGAGGCCAATCGCGTGAGGGTAACGCCTTGACGGTGCAAGTCCCTAGAGCATCGACTTGAGAGGGTACCCGAAAGAATAAACTGCCTGAACGGGCCGCTGAGGATAAGGTCATGTGCAACTTTGTCATCACAAATGTCTGGCTTAAAAATTTGATTGACCAGCGTATTTAAAAACTGGCTTAAGCGACATGTGGTTTTAGATGTCATTGCCCTGATCATGTCAATGGTAATGGCCTAATTGGGAATTCATCCCTATTGGCACGGATAAAAAATGTACGTACAAAATAGTATAACTAAAACTCATTACTTATTCATTTTCTCTTTGTTTTAATTAAACTTGTTATAATTAACTTTGGACAATTTACATGTAAAGGCCGAAGCACACAAGTATCATTGCATTGGGATAAAAAAAAAACTATATTCTTCATAAATTTACTTAAGATGACATAACTACATAACTACTTTTTCCCAAGTAAAACGTTTCTAAAAGCAGTATAAGTCAGGAACCTCGTCTGCTTTTTTATGGTTTATGGTAAGCGTACATGCCGTCCGGGGCGACAAAGGGCGACGCGTGGGCCCATAACCCACCACCACCCATACCCACCTCGCCCATAACCCACCATACCCACGTCGCCGTCGTAGTTGGGCCGACCACCAGTGCCAAGTTCCTTATAATTAGAGGTCGGCCCGACGGCCCTTTCGGGTACCCTCACCTCTCGACGTCCCTATCCCGGGACGTCGGTCGCCGTTGCGCGGTCAGCCCAACCTTTCTGCGAGTGACGGGCTAAAGTCCTCGGTCCGATCACCCGAACCTCGTCTGCTTAACTGATATTTTAATTATCAATACCCATATAAAGCGAAATAGAGATGAATTCTTCAATCTGGTTACATGAGAATAAAATCTATAAAGGAATAAAAAGTATTAATTCGTAACCTAAGATATTGAAAATTATCCGCAAGATCTCGATAGTAAAAATAAGATTGAAATAGGTTTGGAAGGAATATTGTAATTAATGTACATGTGTTTACCGTGTGGTGACGGATTAAGAATACAATTTATTACCCCCTTCTCTTGCCTGTGGATGTCGTAAAACACGACTAAGTGGTATCTAGTACATATAACAACAATGCGAGTGAAGGAAATCTCGAAATGGAACCCTATCCCAACTTGACTGAGAGGTATAGTAGGTCAATTTCCCTCCCAATATGAAGGAGGCTCGAGCCCAGTGGTGGGACATATATGAGCTGTGATGAATGTACATATGTCAATATTATTTTTATTTCGTATGTTTTTCTATATGCAATTAATTCTATAGCCTTTTTTGTATCCTTGACCAAGGGTATGCGTGATTTTAAGATAATCGGTTGCTTATTTAAGAAGTGAAAACGTGACAAACTGACAAAGGAACAATAATTGACAGTTATAATATTAGTAAGGATTTCTAAGTCATCATTCATTCAAAAGCCATGGACGTATAAATAAAGTTTTTTATACGTCCATGTTCAAAAGCATAAACCGTTATTCGTTGTAATTTCGGATGTGAGAACTTTGTAAAGTACTCTATTAGATTCTAATTACAGTTTTGTCTAAAGCGACTCATAATAATAATGAGTTCGCAAATATGTCTTACAGACAGCAGTCAGTTTGTTCTCTTTTATATGAGCTTAATGATGACCAAAAATTACAATATTACAATTATGACTAAATATTAAAATATTACAATTTTGCACTAATTGTTTTCAAGTATAAGGACGTGAAATCATAAAAAAATACAAAAAATATGATAATTTACACTACCGTGTGTCTTAGACTTAGCAGTATCAGAGCTTAATGGACATAATTAATTGCTTCTAAAAGTTTAATTTGCTACCTTAGGTGTGATGAAATGACCTCTTTTACACGAGACAGATTGTAAAGTTTTAATTAAATTATAAACTCAAATTACATTTTGACTTTGTATAAGTTTGATTAAATAATTTTTGTACAATAATATAGTTTTTTGTACAATAATATAGTAGTAAATATATAGTTTTTTGTACAATAATATAGTTTTGTAACTAAGTGCCGTAGTAAAACAAAACATAAAAGCTGAAGGTTTTAAATTTGATTAACAAGTTAGGCAATGTAATCATATTTTCTTTACTTAAATTATCTGTATAATGTCATAGTTTTAGCCGTGTGGTAACGGAGTAAGGACAATACAATATAATTCATAATTCACCACTACTTTGCTGTAGGGTGTCCGAACGATAACTTAGGGATATAATATACATATGACATCTGTAGAAGAGAAGAATAAAAGACCGAACTAAAACCCTATACCAGCTGATCTGATCAGCGTAATATTATTGGTCAAATGCCCTCCTATTATAAAGAAGGCTCGAGCTCTAGTAGCAGGACGCATGTGAGCCAAGATAATGACGAGATGACTATCAAAAATTTATTAAATTACTTTCATTTGACACACTTGAGGAGTTAAGGGAAAACGTGTCCACAGACAATTAAATAAAGTGGGCAGAAAATGTCACTCTGGAGTATATAAACAGGTTTTGTATATTATGAAGTATAATAGAATATTTACTTCAGATACAAAAAATAAAGTTCATTTAAGATGTACATAAAGTATCTGAAAAAATTTAACCGTCAAAATGAGATACTCAGTTATCAGGTAGATACAGTACTAAATCTCTTCAAATGGGAATTTGTGTGGCTTCCCTAATCCGCGAAGCCTCAAGAACCGACACGATATTTACTCGTATCTTGTTAGAATTTATCTTTACTGAGGTATTTGATATTGATTTATCTAACGTATAAGTTTGATTTCAAGTTGAAGCTGAGGTTTATTTAACTTTTCTTTTTGCTCTTTTTCGACCATTTAGCTGAAGCTAAGTAAGGTTTACTATATACATATGTTACCGACATGATGTTATAGATAATAATATCGACCAACAATGAACGAACGTTACAAATATCGATATTCAAAAAGCTTATAAAAGCGGTCGCCCGTTAGCTACGGTGTTCAGTCGTTCGCTAGACATCGACCACGGACGTTGTCCTTGTGGTCCGTTCGTATTAAGTTGTGTTAAAATCAGAGCAAGTGTACTAATAAAGTGTTGATCATAGAGTACGAGTACCTATTTTGCACTCGACCAAATGTAGAAGTGTTGAAAAAGCATCACCCGTAATACATAATACATACATATACTACATAGTATAAAACAAAGTCACTGTCGCTGTCTGTCCGTCCCTATGTATGCTTAAATCTTTAAAACTACGCAATGGATTTTAAAGCGGTAATTTTTGTAGATAGAGTGATTCAAGAGGAAGGTTTATATGTATAATACATGCATAATATTTTAGAGAAACACTGAAAAATTTAGAGTTTCTAATGTGATGTCGTAAATAAACACTTCTTTTTGCGCTTATATTGCAAACGCTGGTGGCTTTATCCCCACGAGATAAATGAAAATAATGTACTACGTTATTGTACACCTTAAAAAGGTCAATAAAAACGTCCGCGATGGTATATGTATCACTTTTTTTTGTTCACGCTGTGGAACTGCATTTACGCACTATTCCCCCGCCGATTACAGACGAGTGTGTTTGTGGGACTCGCACGCCACAAATGTGACCGAAATACCCACTAAAACCACAGTGGCCCCTTCCGCGCTTTTGTGCCAGAGAGATCATCTAATGTCATTCTATCCCCAATACTCCAACGCCCAATCATCATTCAGGGCGGTAGGAGAAAAAGCGCATGCCGGCGGGGCGAGTCAGCGGACGAAAGCGCCTCGCGGGCGCGCTCCGCGGCCTCCTTCCTTGTCATGACAGCCTCATAGAAGGAGGCCATCGACGACCAACAGCTGTCGCTGCGGAGCATCTTGGGAATAATGGTCGATCGACAACGACAGGTCCGTTGTTGCCATTTCCGCAATTCCAATATCGAGTGAGGAAATGTATAAAATAATACTTTCTGTAATAAAACACGTTGTTAAAATGAGAATAATAATTTTTATTAAAGCACTCGTTGAGACAATAACGTTCAGATAACAATCATATCGTAAAATATAATAATCTTCATATTATCTTAATTAAAGCTAACCTAACCTATCCCTGATAAGACAAAGCAATACCCGCCCCTCGCCCCGCTATCCCCGCGTACCATGTGTTTTACATTTCCGATTGTTATTTAGGAAACGTGTCTAATATAATATATTTTATACATTTCCGTGCGATTTTAGGAATTACACACAATTTCCTAGGAATTGTATACAATGACGGATTACATACATTTCCGGTAACATATACATATATACCTACATGTATACTTACGGGGCGCACATGCGGTGGCATTACAAAGTTACAAAGATATTTATTTATTTATTTGGACAACCAAGAATTGCTACAACTAAAAATACAAACTTAATAAATATTATTATGAAAAATTAAACTAAGTTACACAATTTTTAAAGGTGCCACATCATGCACAATAAAAAGGTATGTACATTATTTCATTACTTATAGCTAATTAATATAATGAGAAAAAAAATAAGGGTAACATGGTAAGGAAAAAAAGAAAAATTAAAGTGGAAATATGGGGAGAAAAGAAATAAAATATATGATAGATAATTAGATACCTATACACCTATATACTTTCTCACAAACAGCTGCTTACGTATTCGTCCGATTTCGGAGCAGCTCGTCTCGATCCGTGCCAGCTTCGTACAGTCGTACCATATATGTACACAGCTACATGGTAGGCGGAGTGAGGGGGTGTTAGGTTTCATTTTCATTACGGAATTTCTTGATTCGGTCACCGCGCTCAAAGCTCGCAATAAAAGCTATGCAATAGCTTAAAAATGTTTGCATAATTGATAGAAATACATATTTATTCATCATATTATAATTATGTCACTTTTATTTTTAATTTTTACAAACAATTCAAATTAAATATACACTCGCCCTACCTTTTTTTCGGCAAAATGATTTTCACTAGCTTTTGCCCGCGACTTCGTCCGCGTAGAAATATGTGTGTCCGCATATGTGGCAGAGGCAATCGCAGATAACTGTGTAGTGCATTCAGGGTTCTACAGAATCACTGATGCTCTGGATGATTTAATGCCAATCTGGTATAACAGGAAGGCGCTGTTATTAGGGGGTGCTCTATACCTAAGGCGGCTGACCCCAGACTATGGAGCGGCGCAGTGGCCTCTACGTGAAGCGCGCAGAAGACTTTGTGCTAACATCTATGTTGTACTGCTCCCAACTGAGTTACGAACTCACTTGCGGGTGATTGTATGGAACATTAGCTGGAGCTGGACCCTCTTCGGGCGGGGCTTAATTTAAATAAGAGATACATTAGGCCACACTTGATATCGAGGTGGTGATTCGATGAGTCACGATGCCGCCTAGAGTAGACCTATATAAAACGAATGATTTACTGTTTCATAGACCCTGTAGCTATACACCCGTCGGCACAGCAATCACCGTTAATTCTGTTCCACTCAGTCGAGGACGAGATAAAATATTTGATATTTGATAACTTGGTACTCGACGGGCGACGATATAACAGGAGCGTCTGTACGGGAGACTGGTTCGATCAATGAGTAAACCGTACAGAGTGTGACAAGTGCTCAGAACTCGCTCACACAGAATTTTGATCACTTGTCTTAAAACTTTCTTCGGGCACTCACAGAAAGCCATGTTGTTTAGAGTTACACGCAGATACCGCGCCATGTCGATCGCGTTAGCGTGGGCTTTAGCCATAACACTCCCGTAGGACTTAAAGGTGCAAATACATGAAGCCCTCCCACAATTGTGATTCCAACTAGGACACAGCAGACTTACTTATGATGTCTCTGTTGCCTGGGTAGATCAGCGCTGTGAATTCATCGCAAGCATCACTGTCGTAGCTGCCGATCACCTTACCCTCACCACCACTTCGGTCATAGTCGTCAGGTCAGGAGGTGATATGAGGTTACCATCTTCTCCTTGGCAGTTATCTCATTAAAATATTGTAGCTTTACAACCTGAGCACCTTTACCCCAATTCATTAATGATCCAGACTGTAAGTCTTCTTTATTAATATAGCGATAGCTTTTTGAAGAGCCCGATAGCTTGCTAGTCTGAGATCTTGAGTTCAAATCTAAAAAATTTAGTTTGATTTGTGATTTGTTACTTCGTTATCATCATTAACTCAGCTAATATTCACTCTACTACCGGGATCGAACCTCCACCACAAAAGAATAGTAGTTTATCTACTGTATCAGGTCAGTCGGATTGGTATAGGGTTTTATTATGAGTTGTGTTTCTCTTGCACAGATGCTATATGCATATCACAACCCTTAGTCGTCCTTTACGACATCCACAGACAACGTAGGGTGTGGTGAAATATTTTTACTCTATCACCACACATAAAATACAAACTCAAATTGTAAATTATTAATAATAGTATACTTTGATGTTAAAAGATCGCTTTATGAGGCCACATATATGTCCAAGACATATATAATAATTATTCTTGATGATATTGAAATACGTTCTCTAGAACGTATGTTGAGGCATCTTTACAAGCTCCTAAGAATATTTATTACTGAAAGCCGTGGATTTATCAAGTCTACCTAAAGTTCGTTAGCTAAGAATAAAAATAATCTTAGAGTGGGTTATGGAGTCAGCAGGGCTCTCTTGTGGCGACCATAGTGAACTATGACGATCAGGGTCATTCGCAGTTACCGCTCGATGGCGGGCGAAGCAGCGTGCGTGTTGCACGGATTTCTTGCCATGGAACCTGTAGGCGGAGGTACTTGCCGAGATTTACTGGCGAGGGTCGTCTACATGCAAGTACTGCGACAGATTATCACTTAGTGAGGTAACCGCCTGGCGTAAAGACGCCTGCTGAGACGGCGCCTTGGGCCATTAACGCGAGCTGTGTGGCTTGGCTGGAGAAGCCCTCTAGCCAGTGCTAATAGAGTGGTAAATGGAATGGACGCATAGTTTTCTCGTTCCTTCTGGTGCAGGTTTTTTTTAGAGCATGATTGCTTTAGTAAATAACTACAAGTTGCAAAGCGAGAGGTGACTCCGTCCTGCCACCAGTGCGGTTTCAGCGAAGATACGGCGCAGCACACGCTCGAAATCTGCGTGGTCTGGGCACCGTCGTGATCTCGTTATAACCTTCTGGGGATCTAGGACGTAGTTCCCAGCCTCTGTGAGCCAGTGGTCTCGCGGAAGGATGCAACAGGGTGGGCCCGAGAGAAACGCCTTTATAAGGACACACTCCATCGTCAGCGCTTTGGACGGTCCAGGTACCTACCCAGGAGTACCTACGCCTGATGTCACACTAGCCGAGGAAGCAGAGGGTCGCACCGGATATAAGTTCCACTATCTGAGGAGAGGCTACCGCCTGAAGACGACGCCCCTGCGTGAAAGTCGCCAGGGCGTCATCTCCAAGTGGTGCCAGAAAGGTATAACAAAAAGGGATAACCCACCGTGCGAGCCACACATCACTGGGACGAGTACCAGTGAGCCGCCTGCATAGCATATCTTAGGTACTGTGTACGACAGGTAAGGGGATCGCAATCGAACGTTAACTTTTTTTTTTAAAGAATGCTCTACACTGCGCGTGCTTCAGTCGTGAGTAAGTCAGTGACGAGAATCTATAACATTTTCCCCTACCAAAAAGTGCTGAACGCGGCTAAATAAGTATTCACTTCAAAATAATAATAATAATTCATTGGGTGTATAAATTTTAAATTTTTATTATTATCGGATAAAGTTTACAATAAATCAGTTTATTTTCCTCGCATTTTAGTGGCAGACCAGCAAGCACCGCACCTAATGGTAAGTGGTAACTGCTGCTCAAAGACCTCAACATTACCAAATGGCTATCTACCGTGAGAGAAGAGCTCTTTTAAAACCTAACTTTAAGATTTACATGTTATGGCACTTGGGAAACACCGCAATAGGTACAAGAAGTAATGAACTATAATAAAATACAATCTCATCAAATCAGATGATATTATAAATTTAATTGCAACAATTTTTTTTTTTTACTTATAATTTTTATGTAATAGTACCATGAATTATAATAACAATAGAAGTAGTATTTGAATCATTAAACATTTTTATTTAAAACTTAAATTGTAATAGAACTATAATGTAAGAGGAACACATATTAATAAAACCCAAAACTAAGTTTACATCCATAGGAATCTCGTTCCACATTGTGATTCTGGCTGAAGATATATTGATGTAATCTATTGCATTATGAGCTACAACTTGTAAGCCTTTATCTGAAAATTGTAAAAGATGAATAAAAATAGTGTCTGTGTGTGTGTCTCAGCTCCGGTGCAAGACTGGGGTTCACTCCTTAAATGATGACATACAAGTCGCACGGATTGTCGTGTCGAACTGTCGCGTCGCTATGATGTTCCCTAAAACTTACAACAGTCGTTGAATACTGTTATACAGTGTTATTTCTTCATTAAAATATTTAGAAAGAAAAGAAAATACTACTTTATATAACTTAGCTGTTATTTATGATACCCACGGGAAATTCATTTCTTTTTAGTGATAATATACTGCACTAAAAAAATAATCTTTGTATTACGGGATACTTTACAAACACAATTTTATACTAATTACACCCAGGTTCAGAACAATTATTTATGAATCGTACAAAGTATTGCCCTGTGTGGGAATCGAATTGGCGACACTGGCATGGTAAGTCGGTATCTTAATATTTGAGCGCCATCGCTCAGGGCCATCGTATAGGGCCATCCCTGTACGGCTCACCGGTGTGGTCGGGGTCCCTGACTGCCAGTCTTTTCTGGTGCTCACAGAGGGCCAGGATCATACGCGAATACCATACAATGGCGTCCGAGGCAGCTTGCCTGTAGGCCGGGACTGCTCCGTGAAATCTGGAGGCGAAGACGCTCGCCAAACTTTACCGGTGGATGTCAGAGACGCTTGACGGCACGACGCCCGCCGCGACTGCGTTGCCCGTGGCCTCTTCAGGCTCAGTCCGGTTGAAGAAGCCTCGGCACATTGTTCGACCCGTCGAGACCTTTCGGTCAATGCTGACGGAGTAGTTGAGTTGGTGTCGCGGGGTGCTTTCTTTCCGACTGGTGCAGGTATTGTATTGGATACAGTTGCTTCGCCAAGTACCAGCACACGCTCGTGAGAAGAGAAAGCACACCGTCCTGCCACCACTGCGATTGCAATGCGGACATAGCGCTGCAGATGCACGAGGTGTGAGCTACGTGGATTGAGTAGCACCGTGAACTTGCAATCATCAGTGCCGATCTGACGCTGCCAACCATCGTTAGGAACTGGGATACGGTCGCCGCCTTCTTCGAAACCGTTATCACATGGAAGGAAGCGCAGGATCGTGATCGTGAAACTCCTCTACGGCGACGCGATCCGCCGCCAGCTACCTGGGCGATGCAGGCAAGGGTATCTGCGCCTGATACCGCCCTAGCCGAAGTCGCGGGTAACTAAACCGAGAAATAATCCTAGTCCGCTAGCTAATCGCGTGAGCGCGAAAAACGTCACGGGATGGGGGTGTTAGGGAGGACCACTACCTAAAAAGGTATCCCACCGGGTTGAAAATAGACGACAAGGATTCGGTACTAGTGGTTGGCCCAATGGCGAAGGGGTAGCAAGAATACGAGGGGTGATAGTACCGCGCTTCGTCCTTTCGTCATCTCAGACTGAACGGATAGCATGTGTATTAACCATAGCAAACCCAAAGAACAGGTATCTTAATCAATACGCCATCTATGCGAAACATTGTCTTTAACCTGGACCCAAATGAGTAAATCTTAATATCTACCATTTGTATGGCAATATAAATTCTGAAATAAACTTACTACAAGTGATTATTTAATATTTGATTGTAATAGGTTAAATTACCTTTATACATTAACAACTGTGCAGCCAATACTACTTTTATTTCTTCTAAATCATTAAAAGTAATTTCTAATAAAATAGCTGGTAGTAGTGTAAAAAATATAGAACAAGAAATTTCTATACACCAGGTGAGCATATCGCTGTTCTGAAAAACGGAAAGATTTGTAAAAAAATACTTATAAGTTAGCTATGTAGTGATAGACTGAGAATACAAGATATAACCAACCCTCATGGCCTTCTGTGGTTACCACAAGAGAGCCCTGAGACGGAGCGAATTGATGGTGATCGAAGCACTGACGGGTGGACCGTTGTGAAGGCCATGAAATAACAAGGCCTTCGTCTTATTTAGAGCCACCCTAAGCCACTTTTCTTTTTTTTTAGGGCTACAGTCCCGGCTCCGCCCAGGGCAACAGAGCGGCGACGTGCGGCCCCGTAACCCAGCCATGGTACGTCGCCTTCGTCGTTGGGTCGACCACTAGTGCAGAGTGATTTGTCGTCAGTGGTCGACCCGATGGAATGCCCCTATAGAGTATCCTCTCCTCGTTACGTAATAATACGGCTTATTAATGGCTACCGAATCCATAAATTTCCTCCAAGCCAACCTTAACCACGCCGCCAGTGTGCAGGACGTTTTCCTGCAAGCCATGGTGGAGTGGTTGATCATTTTGGAGCTGATACTCTTACACTGCTAGACTGATATTAATCAAACATAGCTAAGAACCACCACCAGGAAACTGGCTTTCTAATGACAAAATGTGCATTGAAATCGGTCCATCACTTTGAAAGTTAAGATGCCATAGACAGACACATACACACAGACAGATACTCTGTGCTATTTTTATTTGGAATAGAAAATGAAATACTTACAGAATAATTTGTACTCCGATTCAAAATAGTGGCCAAAATCGACAACATCTTGAAAAAGTCCAAAGTGGTGCTTAAAAACATCTGAAACATATAATATTCTCTGTCATATTAATAATTAAGCGTTAGATAGTCTCCAAATCATATCACTCCTTACTATCCTATTAAAATAGCAAACTTTTTCTTTAAAATGCATTTGTTTAGAAAATATTAACCCATTATCTAACACGAACAGATTAACATAGTCTATGACTGGCTCAAATTTCTACGACTTGCTGGAGTGCGGCAAAGTCCTAATACTTAGGTAGTTGAAACTTTTAAATCAGGTTTGGATAATGCTAAGATTTGGAGCGGCTTATCTAAGGCTAATTACAAGAGCAGTAATAACCAACTGTGAAATTATGACTGACTGTGGACTGATAACATAACAGATGTCGCAGGAAATGACTGGATAAAGTCAGGCAAGGACAGGGAGTCATAGAAAAGGATGGAGGAGGCCTTTACCCAAACAGGGGTACAAATCTCATAAATACTAACATACTAACCATAATTATAAGTAATCATTCTCTAATGTAAGCAATAATTTACTAACAAAGATTGTAGATATATTTATATCGAAAGAGATTTGAAAAAAATGGCTTTTTAATTATTATTATTTTTTTTGTATCTCAGTGTCACGGGTATCTTGCAAAGGTACCCGGTCCTTTGGTAGGCTTACATGGGGATATGGATCCAACACGCAGAGGCCTTTGGAGAAATTTAATGTTAAAATGGGATGGGACATCTACGGATGACACTCCACGTTTGCACATAATACTCGTGGACTGCCAACGGTAAGTGTAATTCTATTGTGTAATGGTGATATCTAAAACTGGATTATGGTGTTGTGAGGTTTAGTGGACTGTTTTACTTGAACTATTGATTTTTAAACTGTCGTCTGCCTTCAATAACTTTATACGTCTTGAACTTTGGCAGACGGTGACTCGCCAACTTCCTGAATGGGCTCCCCTTAATCGGTCACCACAGACATGCAGGCCATACGGGCAACAGGGGGGCAACATTGGTGCAAGTAGCTTGGGGTGTCGAGCGGTGCGGCACCGGTTTCATCATCGCAAATCGCCGATAAACGAAGACCCACAGTGGTTTCCCCGTAGTTATGCCCTTGAAAATGACACTTCCACCTCCGAGCATATATCTCTGGCGACCCATCTCTGACCGGCCGTTTAAGGCAAGCCAGAGTTGAGAATTCTGTGGGCACTCTTGGTTTCCACTCCAGCCAGCCAGTACAGGCGAGCTAGATTCACGGGCCGACTCTCTGGGGCACTCAGGACCGCAGTGTCACCACTCACATTCAGCAAACCACAAGCTGCCTTGCGGTTTATTGGCTTTCTTATAAATCTTGTGATACATTTTTTCTTTTATATCAAAATAACTTAGAGTGCCATATAATGTTCCTCCGAGGTTTGCGTTAGTCTCATGGTGAGATAAGGACTGGCTCAGAGGATGATTATTATTATTGATTATTATTATCTTTATTTAAACTGTGTGGTAGCGGCTTCGAATACTACCAACCCTTGCTTTGCTCGTGGGTGTCGTAAAAGACGACTAAGAGCCCTAGATTGACCCGGACCAACTCCATCTGGTACCATTTGGGTCAACGATTACATTCCCAAGGAGGGTTGACGTCAGGCAGGCGGCCGGTCATAAAAGTCATTGCCGAAACTTTTTGCAATATGTCAAAACAGATGACATATTGCGTCGACCCCAAGTAATTGGGATAAGAGCAAGATGATGATGATGATGATGATTTAAACTTATACCTAATAAATACATTTTTAAATATAACTAGCAACCCGTCCTCGCTTCGCTTCGGTTATAGGTTATAGACGTTTTACCCGCGTAGTTCCCGTTCCCGTGGAATACCGGGATAAAATATAGCCTAATTTACGCCCTGATATTATAGCTTTCCATTGGTGAAAGAATTTTTGAAATCGGTCCAGCCGTTTTGAAGATTACCCGGAACAAACAGACAGACAGACAGACAAAAATTTTTAATTGCTATTTTAGGCATAGGTGTCGTGCAAATAACCGTGTGAGCATGAAAAAAGCTTATTATTTTGACATTACAAACAGACACTCCAATTTTATTTATTGGTATAGATATAAAAATACAATATTTAAAAATATAAAAAGTGTTTTAACCCGCTGGCGGCAAATACACGGACCAAGCCGACGGTGGTTAGGGCTCCAAAGAGAGGACCTTCTCACGATACGAGCCGTGTCCAACAACACTGCCTTCTGTATCAGACCTCCAATCCAACCACCTAACGTGAGTCTCTTAAGGTGTTGGTCGAGACTCTTGCCTATTAGACCGTTTGTCGAAACGACTATCGGTACAATGATTGCCGTATACACATCCCACATGTCGACAATCTCGTGAGCTAAGTCTTGATATTTCAGCTGTTTATCTTTCTCAGCCTTCACGAGATTCCCGTCATGAGGGATAGTGACAACAACAATCATTGCACGGCTCTTTAGCCGATCTATCACCACGATATCAGGCTTGTTCACCCTAACTGTCCTTTCAGTAATGATAGATCGGTCCCAGTACACAGTACACAGTAATGGTCATGCCACATGCATGACCATTTTTGAGAACCGGTTCTGGGACATACCCGTAGTATGGCACCTCTATGCTCACAAGTTTGTATAGCAAAACAAGTTGCTGGTGAATGATCCTGGCTACTTGGTTATGTCTGTGCAAGTACTCGCCGTTAGCAAGACATGAACAGCCGGAAAAATATGCCTGAGGGACTCACCTGGTAAGTGGCATGTGCGACAGGTATTAGCCGTGCCATCCCTCAGGATATATTTCCGGTAGGTATTTGTCTTGATAACTTCATCAGCAATTGCACAGACAAAACCTTCGGTTTTTCCGAAGAGAGCTAGGCCACTGAGGTTAACAGGTCTACATGTGAGTCATGAAGTGCCCTGTAGAATCTGCCATGTATTCGCAGTGCGTTGACGGAGAACTATGATACATAAAAGTTAGGGATACATATGTTAAGGTGTCGATAACGGTTACGATAACAAAGTAGCGATGTCAATGTTTTTACCCGTTTCAACAAATGCCAGCATGCATAATATGTTCCTATGTGCGAACATGCGCAATATATGTACATATTTATAGAGAGAAGATACAGAGATGTCGGTAACTGTAACAGTGTCGCAAGTTCAATTGCTTTCTTCCATGTCCAAAATGCTCAACGCGACTAATGTTTTCCCTTCAAAAAAATAGTGAACAGGAACGATTAACTAAAGGAGTATTGTAGATACGAGTATACTTACGCTATCGCCATACCAAGAATTACTTACCTTGACTTTAATTACTCTCGCAGCATAATAAAATAATTTATAGAATTTCATATAATTATTCAAAAAAATTTTGATATTGTCTATCTTTTGCTCGTCCATGTCAGATTGTTTTAAACTGTGATTTAAGGTTTTATTAAGGTGATATACACCACTTCGATAGTTATACATAATGTAAATAACAGGTAAACGTCCAGTAAATAATGATATATACATGTGATTGTTTAATAAAATTAATAAAAACGGCAATTCTTTTAAGACTGCTGTAGTTGATAATACAAGAAAGATTAAACCAAATATTATATTTGTAAAATAATTATTTGTAGTAGTCTCCTTTGAAAACATTACCATATATACATTCGATGTTACGAATGATAAGGTAAGACTTATGATTATTTCTAAATACATTAATGAAAAGTAACATAAAGCAGTTATGTCATTTATAAAATTATTGCACAAAAAATAATATAAGTAAAAGTTTAAAATAAAAACAATAGCACAATAGCATCGAACTAAAAAGCAAATTATTGTAGAGTCACTTAACTTGTAATAATTGCCATGGAAAAGTTTGTACAGCATCATTATTTGGAAAAAAATAAGATTAGTTTTTGATCGACGTTGAAGAGAACTTGGGCTCATTTTCATTTATTATATGAAATAGCTAGATGTCAACTGCTACTCTAGAGTTTTTCACGCAAGGAATGAATTAATTTTACTAAGGTATCTACTAAAACATATATACCATTATAACTATTGTATCGATTAAAGGTAAACAGTGTATGTTGCTGGCTAGAGTAAAATTACTATTACCAGTAAATTTCTAAGAGTATAAATATCACCACAAACCTTACTTGACTTGTGTGCATTTTAAAAACTACCTAAGAGAGAATGATCTCTTCGGTAGTTTTGAGTCTCATCAAGAAAATGGTAGCAGCACTTCAAGCTTGGTGATAATGACATAGTGTTAGCGACATGATGTTATAGACAATAATATCGACCAACAATAAACGAACGTTACAAATATCGATATTCAAAAAGGTTAAAAAAGCGGTCGGCCGTTAGCTATAGTGTTCAGTCGTTCGCTAGACATCGACTACGCACGTTGTGCTTGTAGTCCGTTCGTATTAAGTTGTGTTAAAATTACAACTAATAAAATGTTGATCGTAAAGTACGTATTGCTATTTTTTTGCACTCTACCAAGTGGAGAAGTGTTGAAAAAGCATCACCCGTATTAGCAGTATTTTCTTTGAATATTGAACATTAGAAGTAGGTAGGTAAATTCGGGAACATATTGGGTTTTAGTGTAACATATTAGAGACCTACAATAATTCCTACCACATTCGTGTAACCTTCTGGAGCTTCACTAAACGCATTCCGCAGGGCGTCAGTATTTCACCAAGATGGTACAGAGCAATGTTAGTAGCGGTAATAGTAATCTAGTTTGAGCACTAATAACCTGAATCAGTATCATAATGGTTCACTAAGCCAGTCATTTTGAGAACATTTACTATATAGCACTCTCAGAAATGTAAGTTTCCTCATAATCATTTTATTCCACTGTTACGCGTTATAGTATTGGCCAGCCTATAAACGTCTACTGGACTCACCACGAAAATGCCATTCAGTACAATACTGTGTTCCCTGTGACTTTCAATATGTTATCAGTCCACCTAGTAGGGGATAATTCTACGCTGCGTCGTTCGATTCATAGTCGCAATTCGAAAACTTTCTTCCCCAAAGGTTGCTGATTTGACGAGCGGAAGAGCCTACCCATTGCCATTTCAACGTGCTAATTCTTAGGGCTATATCGGTTGCAGCCATTCTTCTACGGATTGCCCTATACATAATTTTATTACTTAGAGATATAGTGAGCATAGGCCTCTTCACAGCACGTTGAGCGACTTAGAGCCTTTTTATGAGGCTAAAATTTAGAGATAATATTTTAGTGCCGTATGTCGTCTCTGCTAACACACACTGGTTATCAACGCTGATTTTCAGATGTTGCGGAATATTGGCAGAGAAGGTTCTCTTAAGCAGTCGAACGCTGCCCAGCCGAGTTGGATTCGTCGGCTGACTTCTTTCTCGAAATTGGATCTACCTAACTGAATTGCGTGTCCTTGGTAAACATAGTAATCGACCACTTCGAGAATTACAATCCCAAGACCGGTATAGAAATATCCTAAGACCGGTATAGAAATGACATGAACATTAGACATGACTTTCGTCTTGTCCATATTCATTTGTAGACCCCCTAGATCAGAAACCCTGCCGAGATCATAGAGCATAGTGCTAAAGTGCACCAGGGATTCTTCTATGACTACAATAGTGTCAGCTAATCGGAGTTCGGTGATGTATGCGCCGTTGATGCTAACACCAAGGCCGATCCTGGCAGATATATATATATTGATAGCCGATTTAGCATCAATAAAATTACTGCAGCACTATCCAAGTTTTATCGGGGTTAAAAGCTTACTCATAGTCCACAAACGGGCCGGCGACGCACGGGCCAATTACACTCGTCGGTTTTTTTGTATAATATGCCTTAGCCTGTGGATATGGTCTATATTATTATAACCTTTTCAGGATTCGGCTTGTTTAGCCAGCTAGAAGTTGTCGGGCTTGCATGCGAGTCAGTTCATAATGACTCTTGAAAACAGCGGGTCTGTAATTCCTTTAAAATCATTGTAAATAAAACTACTTTACGGATTTTATCGCGTTTGCATATGATTTTTGATTGCCCGACGTTTCGAACACTTTGCAGCGTTCATGGTTATAAGCGGACTAAGATGTCTCACGTCCAACAAGACATCGGTATTACAGAAAATTTATAAATATCTACCGGATCTAGAAAATTAGTTATTAAATATTGAACCATGTTTTGATACAAATTTATTGCCAGTGTAAGATTTTCTTAAAATGTGAGAAGATAAGAAGATTTCCTTAAAGTCACTTTGTCGCCCTTCTTTTGAAAAACAGCACGAAGACACTCCCGACCCACGACTCACAAACGTCGCCCCCTGGAATGACAGACTTAAACACCTTCTGTAAGGCTTTCAGTAATGGCTTGCCGCCTGCCCTCAGGAGTTCTGTGGTAATTCCGACATATTTTGGTGCCATCCGGTGATCAGTTCCAGTCTCAATGCTGAATATTTGACGTTTGCTTGAGAAGATGAAATCTATCTGCTTTTCAGCTAAACCATTGGGGATCATCTTGATCCACTTCCTTTGTAACCGCTTTGTGGAGAAGGACTTCCTCATAAGGAGGCCTTCCTTCTCTTAAAAATCGCCTAAGTGCGAGTCGCAGGCGCACACGAAGGGCTCTGTACCATTATCTTTTATTTTCAGTTTTTTGTATGGGAACCCCCTTAAATATTTATTTTATTTTTAGTATTTGTTGTTATAGCGGCAAGAGAAATACATAATTTGTAAAAATTTCAGCTATTGCGGTTCTTGAGATACAGCCTGGTGACAGACAGATAGACGGACAGACGGACAGACAGCAAAGCCTTAGCAATAGAGTCCTGTTTTTACCCTTTGGGTACGGCACCCTAAAAACTAGCGAGTTTTTGGCCGCTTTAGTTTTTTTGTCTAAACCCATCTTGGCCCATCTTCAACTCGTCGTCTGTCTTTTTGCCTAGTTTCCCATTGAGGTCTATAACTGCCATGAAATTGATTTTAGATGAGTGGCTTTGGAAATGGCCTCATATAAGGCTTCACCGACATTGTCCTAGTATGCCGAGGTCGGCGCGTAAACCTATATGACCTTTAACAAAATATACTGTTTGGTAAATATGAGTATTAGATACGCTACCCTCTTTTACACACTCTCGATCCTCTCCACGCTGTCCACGAAAGATTTTCTAACGATAAACCCTACACCGATATAGTGATATATTCTACTATTCTACATCATTACTTTACTGCAATTCCTGTATATATATATATATATATATATATATATATATATATATATATATATATATATATATACTGTATATGTACTAGCTAATACATATACTAGCAGCCCGCCCTCGCTTCGCTTCGGTTTCAGTAGCCTTATTTGCGTAGTTCCCGTTCCCGTGGGTATACTGGGATAAAATATAGCCTATCTTACTTAGGGATACTGTAACATTCTAATGGTGAAAGAATTATCGAAATCCGTCCAGGATTTTTTGAGTTTATTCCTAAGGCACGTTTCTTCTTTATAATATTAGTGTGGATTTACACCCTTAGAGGGTGAAAATTAAAAAATGCTGAAACACGGGTTTTGTTATTTTTACTAAAGAGTATTTTTGGAGAATTTGAAGAAAATCGATGCAGATTTTTTTTCTCCTTATACAAACTTTGTTACTGCGGTTTACCCCCTAGGGGTGGATTTTCAAAAAACCCTTTCTTAGTGGGTTTCTACGTCACGCATAGAAACTAAAGTCAAAATTTCATATTCCTGGCTTCAGTAGTTTCGGCTCTGTGATAAGTCAGTAAACTGACACCTTTCTACCTATTTTACACCCTTAGAGGATGAAAATGGACAAACGCTGAGACACGTGTTTATTTATTTTTATTACAGAGTATTTGGGCTTAATTTGAAGACAGTAGCTAAAGATTTTTTTCTTTCCATACAAACTTTACCGTTGCGTATCACCCCCTTAGGGGTGGAATTTCAAAAAATATTTTCTTAGTGAGTGTGCTTACGTCACAAAATGAAACTACGGTCTAAATTTTATTTTTCTAGCTTCAGTAGCTTCGGCTCACCCTGTTCCTTTATATGTATATTATTGTTAACGCCCCCGCAACACCCCTTGCAGGTGGAATTTCGTAAAATCCGTTCTTAGCTGACCTCTACTCGACGAAAGGAATATTTATGCCAAATGTCAAGTCTGTACGCCTTATGGGAACCATAGAGATATGGTGATGAGTCAATATATCGCTCGCAAAACCCGCCTCTCCTATATAGGTATATATAGATATATAAACTGAATCTCGGCAACGGCTCCAACGATTTCCTTGAAAGTTAGCATACTAGAGGTTTTGGGGCCAAAAAATCGATCTAGCTAGGTTTTATTTGTAGAAAATATTGTTTGGGTCGGAGTTTTTAGCTAATCACTACAAAGACAAAATGTCAATAGTTTAAGAATGCAAATTTCGCCGTCGCCATCAAGAGTTATAATAGCTCAGTTGGGAAGTTGTCCAGTCGCCTTCAAACAGCGTAAGATCAAATCTCGGTTATTCTGGTTTTTTTTTTAATTTTCGATGTTTTATGATATTTTTTTCATTATTTCATCTTTTTTCAGTTTTAAATTAATATACAGTGGATTTCGGTTATAACGACGACGGAGGGACCACTTTAATGTCGTCACTATAGCCAGAAGACTCTATATCCGAAATAGTTATATTAACACTATTTTTTTTAAATAAATGTACGTCTAAGAGCCGTGTGCACAATGTTTAAGAAACAGTGTTCACTCATTGGAAATTGCTACGTAACTGATTCATAATTTATTAAATTCGTGCACATGCTAAGTAATCCTACACGCAAACAAAGAATTTGACCATCTGCGAATGTAGACAATGGATAACTACACACGAAAATGTATTTGACCATCTGCGGATGTAAACAAAGGATAAGAAAGCTTAATAGTTAACGCTTATGAATGCGTCTTTGTGCCTTTGCCGACTCAGTCGCAACGTCCGAAAGGAATTTTTAGGAATCTGTCTCAAATAGTTCATAAAAACAAGTTGGTATACCCGAATTAGGCGTTATATCTGGCGTCGCTATTGCCGAATGAATTTCCTACGAAAGTATGCTTTAAATTCAAGGGACGTAAGTTCGGCGTCGCTATAACCGAAAAGTCGTTACAACCGAGGTCGTTATTAATAAAATCCACTATATATCCTTAATATGTTTGTTAAAATGCCATTTACAAAAAAAAAACGGTCAACCAGATATTTTTCTTTATTTGTAAGTCAAACTATTTATAATATTTTTAAATCCTTATATATATATATATTTCTTCTGTACGTGTGTATATCACTGAACTCCTTCTAAACGGCTGGATCAATGTTGATGAATATTTTGTGTGTGTTCAAGGAGATTCGAAAATGGTTTCAATTCACAATTGGACTCGGTAGGTGGCGGTGCTGTTGTTTTCAAGGAGGATTCCTTTTATTTTATTTGAACACAGCAACGTCTTTAGTTCAGGTAGTATATTGTAAATATATGAAAACCTTATTTACTCAGCAGCAGCGAATATAAGGACCAAGCTGCCGATGGTTAGGGCTAGACAGAGAGGAACTTTTTCACTATGTGTGCCGTGTCGAGTAACACTGCTGGACTCATACTGGTCAGACAGGTTGGTATAAGATCTTATTTCCTTCTTTTGCATAGATGTTATAAGCGTATTGTATTCCTTAGTCGTCTTTTACGACATCCATAGGCAAGATAGGTAGTGGTGTATTGTTTTCTTATAATGTTATAATGTAATAATGTTGTTATAATGTAATCTAATTACCTATTTTGTAATTTGGATGCTACATTGATAAACGATATTTCATGTCACATTAACATGAATATTTATATATTTATTTATCAGTTGCATCTGTTTCGATATAGTATTTTCATTAGGTAGGTATATTAATATCTTCAATCAAGTTAAGTACGTTAAAAAAATTAATCAACAACATTATTCAATTATATAATAATTAATAGGTAGGTTTCTTAAATAATTTTAATAGTTATAAAAAATATCACTTTATGGTCATCATTGACCATCCCAGTGAATCGAGTAAAGTTGTCTATGCGACATAATTAATAAAAAATGTTATGAAATAAAAGTATCTAGGGATTATAACTAAATTGTATGTAAAAATATATTTTTGCAAAAAAAAAACTAACTTCAATGTAGTTATTTTTTTAGGTTTTTGTTGATTTTTCTAAAACCGCTTGTCCGATTTTGATAAAATTTTCATGGGACCATTTGGGAAGTATACCCTTTCCAACAAAAGAGATTTTTTCAAATCGGTTTTCAAGCAAAGGGGTTATACGCGAACAAACATTAAAAAAAAATATCCGAATTGAGAATCTCCTCCTTTTCTAGAAGTTTAATGAAAGTACCATGTTATTAATTCATTTTTACTCATCAATCTATCAAAGTCCCCATCTATCAAATCACTTAATCTATCAAAGTACAATAATTTAGACATATGCCTCTCCAATAATACCGATTATATCTCAAATGATAACAGGCAATAGTTGCCCCCCTATTTAATCTATATTATGATCAGCCGGCTATCTAACGTCGACACTCCTTAGCAACCAATCGTTTTTTTAGGTATCACCATATGTTAGATTAATTTCAATGGGGACCTCACATTGAAAAGTTGTCGAGTAGGGTTATGCAGTAAAAAGAATAAGAATATTAACCGATATTGAAATAGCTAGAATAGTTTATTTCGTTTATTTTCATAGTATATTATTATTTTATCTTACGGCATATTATTGTGGGAGTGCTCCGCAGATTTAAATGGAATCTTTGTTCTCCAAAAAAGGGTTGTCCGCACAATTTATAGCCTAAGCCCAAGAATGCACTTCGAGAGAAATTCAAAGAAATAAATATTCTGACTGTTCTATCACAATATATACGAAAATATGCTAACTTTTGTCCGCGGCTTCGCCCGCGTGAGAAATAATTGTCCCAAACTTAAACTATTATCCCAAGGGAATAATTATTACCGGGACAGTATTAGTATTATCATTTAATCGTCTTCTATCTCAGAAATGTATATGTATTGTCTTCTATCTAAGAAATATTGTATGTGCCAATTTTCATCCAAATCTGGTCATACTTCCACCCGTGTAGTGCAGATTCCCGTGGAAATAAGGCGATAGACATAGCCTTTCTTAGTTGCTGTTAACATAGCTTTCTATGGATGAAAGTATTTTTAAAATTGGTCAAGTTCCCATAGTATCACTAGCTTAGTATCCGTTTCCAAGGGAATATAAATTACGTACGTATGTACATATATTACTCGCTGAAATTGTACAATAGATGATTGTATAGTAGTATTGTACTTTCCATTAGTGAAAGAATTTTGAATATCAATCTGCATCAAGTGGTTTCATTTGACGTAGCGACCGTTTCGGAATAAAAATAACCTACATAATGTTAATCTGAAGTAGTGCAGGACGAATAAAAAGGCGCGCGAGGAATATCTTACTAATTGTATAATTCTATTCCTTAATCTCTATTTATATCAAATCAAATCAAATCATTTATTCTGCATAGGCCCTTTAAGGGCACTTACATATTGTCAAATTACACGTTTGAATACAATACAATAATCTACCACCGGATCGGAACGCGGCCACAAACTGAAAAGACCCAGCAAGAAACTCAGCGGGCAGTCATTTTTTTTCTTAATCTTTTAAATATACATAATGTTATGCTTCCTACAACATATATGGTATTAGTTCCAGTGTGATGCCCTTCGAAATTAAATATATGTATGAATTTTTAAGATTTAATGCAAGACAAAAAAAAAATTAAAGCATAAAGAAAGGAAGAAAATATGGCTGGACCAGATGCCACAAGCAGCACCCGATCACGAGTTAACTACTAGAGCAGCCATCACTCTCCTCAACCAAATTGGAGGGAAGGGAGCGACCCGCCCCACATAGCTACCGCAAGCAGAACCTTATTCAGTGAGCATGACCAAACCATATATACATTTATATTGGTACAATAAACGATTCTACACTGAATTATGGCTGTACTTCAATTTTAAACATTAAAAGTATGTATATCAACGAATATCGGTTAAGAAAATAAACAACCGTGTACGACCTGACGAGGTGAATGACCGTTGAATTGAAAAATCTGTTTTGTGCTGATCATATGGTTACGAGCGGTCACAAAGTTGAGCACGCGGATTCGAAGTTGCGATCCGTTCCTTGAGACCAACATGATCGTTTTTGTAAAACAGTTTAATTACATGTTTTAGGTTACGGTGTAGAAATTGATATCTATCGGGCGACAGTAATCTGGGAAATGTACTTTACGGCCCTAAGGACGCGTCATCTTAGCCTTAACAAGTGAGCTGGATTGTCAGGCGGTGTGCTCATGTTCAGGTGTGTTCAGTCGTCGTCTCTGGTCAGTTAAGCGTGTTTGAGTCTGTCGATCGTGACTGTTGTTTCTATTCCTTGTACTTCTATCTTAAAAGTTTTTTCGCCTCTTTTTAGCACCCTGTGAGGCT
Organism: Lymantria dispar; assembly: GCA_032191425.1. Taxonomy (NCBI): domain Eukaryota; kingdom Metazoa; phylum Arthropoda; class Insecta; order Lepidoptera; family Erebidae; genus Lymantria; species Lymantria dispar. The sequence goes on along the minus strand of CM063460.1, from coordinate 6,151,107 downwards.
CCGTATGAGGTAGTGGTAGGAGAGTGGTTCGAGAGGGCGACGTACAGCATTATATCGCAGAAATGTGGGAGCATGTGAAGACACTGCTCGGCACGTAGAAGATTGTCACTCCATGTGGATTCATTGCATAGGATGATAATTTCGCCATTTGGTGCCTAAAGTCTCGACAAGAAATTTACATAGTTGACTGTGCTGGTAAGGGGTGATGAATTTTTCTGGTAGCCGTAACGGCTTCCCGTGCACCAATTCGACTGCTGAACTTTTGATTGTCTTCTTTCCAGAAGCTGCGAAAACCCAATAGGATGAGAGCTAGAGCTTCTGACTAGTTTGTGTCGGTGTGGCACCTGGTGGCAGCTTTCAACTGCCGATAAAGACGCTCGACCATGCCGTTGCAGACTGGGTGATAGGCCGTGGTAGGCTGATGCTGGCATCTGAGGGTTTTTGCAATGGTTAGGAAAAGCTTACTTTCGAACTGCTTCACCCTGTTGGTGGTAATGCGCCGAAGGCAGCCGAAACGGGACACCTAACCGCTGACGAAGGTGCAAGCGCATGTCTCTACTGAGATGGCGGCAAGAGAGTATGCCTCTGGCCAGTGAGTGAAGCGATCAACGATGATGAGTACTTAAAAAAGTACATGAAATTGATAATGGCTAATAGAAAAAGGAAGGAATGGGAAATCGAGAGGTGGGAGAAGTGTGTCGCATGACTTTATTCCTTTGGCATTCTAAACATTCTCTGCAATTTTTCTTTAACCTTGTTCAAATAAGACGTGTAGAAATTAATTTCACCGTGGCTTGTCTGCTAGGGTGGCTCAGCTGGTAAAATTTTGTTTCCTCAAAGGTTTTGCAACACAAAGGCGAATGTTGGAAGTGGAAACATCACAATATAGCTCTGTGTCTGAGTCCGGAAAGCAGATTTTCTTGATCTGAAGGGATGACTTGTCATTGGTTAAGAGTTCCTGAGAATGTGCAAGAGCTTTGTAATCTATTTTAACTGCCACTGACTCTACGCGTGATGAAGCATCTGCAACTACATTTCTGTTACCGTTTATATATTGGATGTATGTAGTGAATTGGTGGGATCTGCATATGTCTATACATACATCTCACTATTGTGATGTGCGTGTGTATTTAAGAACGGTTCCCATTCAACAGATATGATTTTTTTTCTTTGTCATTTTTATTGATAATGGTACGTAACCCTTTATCCGTGACTCCGACTCGCACTTAGGCCGTTTTTCCAATAAAATCGAGTTAAGTTTTCAAACATGTATCAATAAAATTTTATTCCAATCAAACAAAAACACTAAAGAATATTGATAGCAATTGTGAAGTAAATCAACTCCAAAATAACTTTTTACCCCTTTTTTAACACTTAATAGCTCCATAATTCAGGACAAAGCATTTTGTATATATATATATATATATACCCCAGACGTCATTGCTCGTTGGGCAGTCCGGCTGGAGAGACCTCGGTACGGTGTCAGGGCCGTCAAGGCCTTCCAGCCGGTGCTGATGCAGCGGACGCACGGGATGCTTTCTTTCCGACTGATGCAGGTGCTGACGGGGCACGGTAGCTTCGCCAAGTACCTGCACAAGATCGTCAGGAGGGAGAGCACACCGTCTTGCTACCACTGCGATAAAGATAGAGTAAGTATATGTCGTCCTTTTCAAAATATAGGTATAGACTTTGCTGGCCCAATTCCTGTGAAGCAATCTACTTTGCGTAGGTCAATCGTAGGGAAGGCCTATATATTGGTTATTGTTTGTTTTGTTACTAAGGCCTTACATTTAGAATTATGCTCAGACTTGAAAACCAGTACATTTCTGGCTTCTCTTAGGCGTTTCATTTCGCGTAGGGGAAGGCCAACTGAAATATATTGTGATAATGCATCCACCTTTAAGTCTGCCAATTCAGAATTACACAATTTATATAAACTGCAGAAATCCAGTGAGCATCGAACACAAGTGCAATCATTTAGTGCTGAAAATGGCATTACTTTTCATTTTATTCCTTGTTATTCCCCTGTGTTCGCTGGTCTGTGGGAGTCAGCAGTCAAAAGTACCAAATTCTTGTTAAAAAGGACTGTCCAAAGAGCAGTAATCACCTATGAACAATTGTCAACTGTATTATGTGAAATAGAGGCAGTACTGAATAGTAGACCACTTATACCAATGTCAAGTGATGTTAATGATTTTTCTTATCTATCTCCAGGTCATTTCATTATTGGTACTACTTTTAATTCATATCCAGATAAAGATGTATCTCAAATTCCTTGTAATAGATTAAAATTCTGGGAAATTTGTAATAATATTAAACAATCATTTTGGAAAACATGGAGTAATCAATACTTAAATACTTTGCAATGTAGACCTAAATGGAGAAATGCATTACCTAATTTAAAAATTGGTTCATTAGTGATTCTTAAAGAAGATAACACTCCACCCATGTACTGGCCTATGGCAAGGATAGTGAACGTCTTTCCTGGCTCTGATAATTTGGTCAGAGCAGTGGAAGTAAAAACTGCTAATGGTAGAGTGCACAGACGTTCTGTAACTAAAGTCTGCTTGCTACCAATAGATAGCAGTTAACCTTAATTTTTGTCATTATTGTTATCACAAAGAAAGAATGATACTTATTAGTTCATTGTTATTTTCTATTATGACTGATTGTGTTCTAATACGATAAGTTTTAGCTTAAATGCCTTTCTAATGTAATTTCAAACATATGTATGTTACAATTGTAATTTTGAAAATAGAATTTTATCTTTGTATTATTGTATTGCATTACATGACGTTCAGGTCATTGTCCATAGATGGCGCTGATCAACAATTAGTTCATAATTCAAATTATTTAAAAATGTACTAGCATAAATTTAATTATGTTTCTTCTCCGAGTGGGAGCATGTTGGCAACTCCAACAAATATATATTATATTTTTTATAACTGTCAACTCTCGCTCTCTCGTCTGTCTGACATTGAACCGTACGTACGCTAATGTACCTTTTCCTCCTGTGCAAATTAAATAAATACAAGTTGTGGCAGTGCAAACATTGGCGTTATTATTTTACATCATCAACGACCTAGCCTACAGTCCACTGGGATAAATAGTACATCTTTACATGGTATTGTGTGCCGCGTGGGCGGGGGAGTGCCATGAACTCGTCGCGATCATCGGTGCCGACCTGACGCTGGCGACCATCGCCAGTGAGATGCTCGACAGCGTCAGGAACTGGGACGCAGTTGCCGCCTTCTGTGAGACCGTCATCTCACGGAGGAGAGGCGAGAGGATTTTCCATTGGCGAAAATATATCAGTTAACATTAAGACGGTTTCACTCCGAACCTGCCCATTCCCATGAGATATTCTCATGGGAATGGGCAGGTGAGGTGAAGAATTGCTTATATTACTCGCATTTAATGTGATTATCCATTTGTAAAAGAAATTTAAAATCAGTCCACATTCAACAATTTCATTCATGTAGGCGCCATTCTCGTGAGATTACTGGGATAAAAATTTTAAATATTAATTAGTGTTGATAATAGATTTTGTGAGGGGGGTAGAAATGATTCTCGAGACTTTGATATTAATAATGATTATTATCTATACCAATAAATAAAATTGGAGTGTCTGTTTGTAAAGTCAAAATAATAGGCTTTTTTCATGCTCACACGGTTATTTGCACGACACTTATGCCTAAAATAGCAATTAAAAAAATTTTGTCTGTCTGTCTGTCTGTCTGTCTGTCTGTTTGTTCCGGGTAATCTTCAAAACGGCTGGACCGATTTCAAAAATTCTTTCACCAATGGAAAGCTATAATCATGAGAAGGTATAAATCTTACTATTTATGCTCTGTTGCACTATGTGTCCGTCTCAATCATGATGCTCATATGAATTGTATTATTACACTCTCTACCTATATAAATATTATATATATTATATATTACATAAAACTGCATATCTTATCTCTATTTACAAATTTTATAAAATTCTTAACATACATCGCTAATTTTTTATATTTACAATTAATTTATTGCTTAGTACTAACTTTAAACAAATATTTATCACTAGGAACACAATGGCTTGATACAGTATTCGTCATCTGCTTTTGTTATCCATTGTATTCTTATCATAACTGGCTATTTAGTTGTAAATGCAATGGTTATTAATCGGCTAAAAATTGGTTTGTTCAATGCAGGGTCCCTTGGTTCTAACCATGAAAACTTTGTTGCTGCGGTGTTAAGGAATGACATTGACATACTTGCAATAAATGAAACCTGGCTTAAGGTAGGCGAGGAGGGCCGTGCGCCAGCTTTGTCAGGTTACCGTTTACGGCATATTCCAAGGTCACGTGAGGTGCGTTCGTGAGGGGGAGGGGTCGGTTTCTATATTAAGTGAAATATAAACCTACGCACATTGCCACACCCGAAAGATCCCATACACTTCTCTGTCGAACAAATGTGGCTTACCATGACTCTTAACGGAAAGAAGCTGGTGATTGGCACGGCATATCGCCCGCCCTGGATGAATATAGATTTATTCTTGGACGCTATATCGGACTCAATTAATTCATTCTCTAATTATGATAATTTGGTGTTACTGGGTGATTTCAATATAAATTTGTTTAATAAAAATGATCCAAATCCTTAAAATTAATAACTTTCTTATCCTGTCTTAGTCTGTCTCAGCTAATTACTGAGGCAACTCATCGTACTGAAACCAGTGAAACATTAATTGATGTTGTTTGCTCTAATTAGGGAACAAAAAAAATTATAGTGGAACCAGTGGGTTCTCTATTAGGACACAGTCTTGTAGTTTGTGAATTCCCTATTAAACGTGATAAACCTAGACCACGCATAATCACTTATAGACCCATAAAAAATATAAATATAGATGCATTTAACATGGACTTACAAGCAGTCAGATGGGATCTAATAAGCACTCTTAGCGATATTAATAAAATTGTTAATGCCTTTAACTATAATGTACTTGCATTATTCGACCAGCATGCACCTTCTAAATCCATTGTCATCAGGGATCATTCCTATCCCTGGATAACGGATACTATTAAATTCATGACGAGTTTACGTGACAGGGCCTCCAAAGATTACCATAAAACTAAGTGTAACAACAAAAAGGAATACTATAAAAGCTTGAAATCCGTTGTAAATAAGGCACTCTTTAATGAAAAAGCTGCCTATTTTAAGCAGAATATTAATAATAAAATCTACAATCCCCATTTGCTATGGAAAAATCTGAAGTCCACATTACTGCCAAAGGATGATCTAGAGTTGCCTGGTCATTTTAATGACCCTGACACCTTAAATAAGCATTTCTCAAAAATACCAAGCACTTTAGATGTGAGTATCTCGCAATTGACATTTTATGAGTACCACAATTTTAGTGACACCACCTTTCATATTGAGGAGGTCAGCCTCGATAGTATTATTAGCATAATAAAAAGCCTTAAATCTAATGCTGAGGGTTGTGATTTTATAAGTCTGGATATGCTTATCATGACATTTCCTAACACCATTGACATCATAAGGTATTTAATAAATAAGTCCATTACTACATCTACATTTCCTGATCTTTGGAAGGTTGCAATTGTTCGTCCTCTGCCTAAACATCCACAAGCCACTGAATTGACGGATTTAAGGCCTATCAGCATCCTACCATGTTTATCTAAGGTCATGGAGAAAGTTATTTGTAAACAACTAGTTACTTACTTGGAGAATAATAATATCTTGCCTAAGACTCAATCCGGTTTTAGAAAAAAACGTAGTACAGTAACAGCTTTACTTGATGTGACAGATAATTTATTGTGTTCTCAAGATGAAGGTCTATGTACTTTACTTGTGCTACTAGATTTTTCAAGGGCGTTCGATTCCATAAATACTGATCTTTTGCTTTCCAAATTGCACTATTATGGCCTTGACTCAAAGGCTGTAAGATGGTTTGATAGTTATGTAAGTAATCGTTCTCAGTGTGTGAAACTTAATTGTTGTGATGGATCCTCAATGATGTCTGAAAGAGTAGCTATGACACGCGGAGTTCCTCAGGGATCTATACTGGGTCCTATCCTGTTTATATTGTACACTGCTGACTTAAGTACACAAATTAAAAACTGTAAATTTCATAGTTATGCAGATGACATACAAATTTACATATCATTTAAGCCATCTGATATTGACAGTGCAATAGAAAAATTAAATGAGGATCTATCTAGTATTGCTACATGGTCTGCCCATAATAATCTTATGTTGAACCCGAATAAAACTAAGTATTTGTTATTGGGTAGTAGTCAACGTCTTAGCACTCTGTGTTCAACTATGCGAGTTATGATGTTAGGACAACAAATTGAGTATGTAAATGAGGCCCGAAACTTGGGCTTACAAATGGACAGCAGCTTACGTTTTGAGAAGCATGTGGCAACCTGCGTAAAAAGTTGCTTCTATAAACTTAAAATTTTATATAAGATAAGGCCTTACATAGAAGAACGTTTACGTGTGCAGCTGGTGGAGTCCCTCGTCCTGTCGAAGTTAAATTACATGGATACTGTCTTTGGCCCACGTTTGCTTGTACGGACACAAAAAATCATTCAGCGTGTGCAAAACGCTTGTGCTCGTTTTTGCTTCGACATTCCGTTAAGGGCTCATGTCACTCCCTTTTTGAATCAAAACACGATTTTAAAAATAAAGCATAAGCGTAAACACCATTTGGCCTGTCTCCTTTTCGGAGTCTTGCATTATAAGGTACCTAGTTACTTGTACAACAAATGGGGTTGGCTATCACAAACTAGAACCTGCGGGCCTCGGCGGTGTGCAGGTCAACTTTCCATGCAATGCCACAGATCGGCCGCATTCAGAGGTAGTTTCCGCTATGCAGCGACAAAGTGCTGGAACAATATCCCTCCACCAATTAGAAACCTGCAAAATAAATACTGCTTTAAAGTATCTATTAAAAAATTCATTTTTGAGCATCAAAAATCAGAAGAGGCTCTGAAACACGATACTAGTGCCATTTAATTTAATTTATGTTATTTAGTGATTAATGATGATTAATAGAAAACAAACAAAGGGGAAGTATCAGTTTTTTTTATGAATATAGTATTTATACTCTTATGTATATAAGTATTATTTATATATTAGGTATATCAGAATTCAATAGATTTATTTACCATTATTAATTTAAAAATTTACTTACCATCTTGATTTAGGCATCAGTTGCTAATAGTAATAATTTGACACTATTATAACTTATTATCCAATATCCTATATTTTATGCAAAATTACTCACACCACATTATGATAATCATGTTATCTGGACGGCAACAATATATAAATCAATATTTTATTTTTATTTTAATGTTAAATTGAAATTGAATATTGTAATCTTAAATTATGTTGTGTGCCAAATGTCATCTGTATGTACATATATGTAGTACATCACCGGGAAATGTTCGCCCTGCCACAGATTATAAATCTGTAATTTAATTGCACACAGGACAAGTACCTATTGAGCCAGCTTATTATTTCTTTATTTTATTTTTTATAATTTTTTTATTTTACTGTTTGTGCTTTATGTTTGTTTGTGTGTGTATGTACCTTCGGCGTGGTTTAATTGTGTTTTATCTTTAATTTCGTTTTGTATTTTTATTTTATTTTTTTGCATGCTTTTTGTTAATTTGTTTCACTCGTTTTATTTCGTGACGTCAACATAACGACTCCACGGAAGATCAGTGCAGGTTTTTTTCTTAACCTGCAATATGCTGAGTAGGAGTCGTTTTGTTACGAGCTGTTATGTATTTATTTAAATAGAATGTAATTCATGCTTTTCTGCGTCAATTTAGCTCGTGACAATAAATAATTTTTCATTTCATTTCATTTCATTTTCATTTCATTTCATTTTCATAATATCAGGGCGTAAACTAGGCTATATTTTATCCCGGTATTCCTACGGGAACGGGAACTATGCGGGTAAAACGACTATAACCTATAACCGAAGCGAAGCGAGGGCGGATTGCTATCTATATATATAAAAGGAGAAGCTGACTGACATATCAACGCAGAGACTAAACTATAAGGGTTAGAAAGTTCCTTAGTGAAGGGTGTAGCGCAAAATTCATAGTTTGTAGAATGAATAGAAAAAGAAGGTTGTGCAGGGTCACTCGAACACCCCTTTTTTGACCCCAGGCAGCAACTACTACTACTAGGCTACTCTAGGCGGCATCGTGACTCATCGAATCACCACTTCGATACCAAGTGTGGCCAAACGTGTCGCTAATTTAAATTAAGCCCATTCCGTAAAGAGTCCAGCCTCAGCTAATGTACCATAAAATCACCCGCAAGTACTAGCTCAACTGGGAGCAGTATAAAATAGGTGTTAGCACAAAGTCTTCTGCGCGATTTACTTAGAGGCCACTGCGCCGCTTCAATTAGTTTGGAGTCAGCTGCCATAGGTATAGAAGCATCCTCTGGTAATAGCGCCTCCTTGATATACCAGAACGGCATTAAATCATCCAGCACAACAGTAAGCCTGTAGAACCCTGAACGCACTACACAGTTCTCTGCCATTGCTTCTGCCACACATTATTTCTACGTGGACGAAGTCGTGGGCAAAAGCTAGTTAAAGTATAATTACAATTATTTATATTCAATGCGTAGTATAAATAATGTGTGATCGCAACGTAGTTAGTATTAGTTCCTATCGAACTCTGTTATTTTATGCATATATACTTATTTTATAAAATACAATACAATTCACTGACTTCAAAACATAAGTATACTATACTTACTTTAGTTTCACCTACGAAAACTGGACAACCGTTTTTTTATAGGCTCTTATTAGTTTCAGCTGTATATTTATTTGTTTGTATGTCACTGACTCGTGGGAATTGGATTTTGACTCACTTAAACAGTCAGATTTCATTTAAAATTTGTAGACTTAACAAGAACCAATGAAGATTAAACAATTTAAATTGTTTAGTCTTATTATTATTACAGGATTAAATATTTCTTTGTAAAATATATTGTAGCTGAGATTTGGCCGTGGCTCGATAGAAGTCACTATTTCTGTTTCGTAGATAGCATTTTTTGAACCGACTCCTTTGAACTACTAGTAGTGTGTGAGGGAGACGGAGCGACACGATGTTGTGCGTAAGCGACTGCGCGGTGAATTAATTATTATCAATTATTATCTTGGGTGAGGTCGAAAGCTTCTTTTGATTTGACAATTATATAAATCGACCTGAAATCCTATTGTCGACTTGGTCCAAGATCCCAGATCCAAGTTAACACGGCATTAAGCTGAAGAATTCCCGGATATCAGCCTGTACGAGATCAGAATGGCTCTTAAACAACTACAAAGCAGTACATGACAGAATCACGGTAGAGCATCTGTAGGCAGGCGGCAAGCCGGTTTTAAAGGTCTTTCAGAAAGACTTCCCTCCTATGGTGGAGGAGGCACGAGCCCAACAGTTCGACGTATGTGGGCTGCGATGATGGTGATGATGAATAACTATATATGTCCGTATGTACGGAACGGAATAAGAATAGAGTTCATCACCCCCTATCTTGCCCGTGAATGACATATAAGACGACTAAGAAATATAATACTCATGTAACATTTGTGCAAGAGACGGACAACTCGAAATAAAACCTTATACCAACCTGTCAACCATCGTGATATAGTGAGGTCAATTTTTCTACTATTGTAGAGGAGTCCAGCAGTTGGACGTATGTGAGCTGAAATCATGATGAAAAACAATTTCAATAGTATTTTCATAATTATCCATATTATATGGTATAAGAATCTACCGACTAATTTTTATTTAACGATGTAAAATTTGACAAATTATTTCAATATACTGAGTCCTGGAGAAGGTCTATTAATAAAATGAAAATGCTATTTGGAAAAAGATGCAACTCATAAATAAATGGTTATATAAATATTCATATTAACGTGACATGAAATATCGTTGCCTATGTAGCATACAAATTATAAAGTCAGTAATTAAATTAGATTACATTATTCGTTGTTATGACGGAATCCATGGAGAACCTAGACACCATGCTCAATGATCTCAACAGGGTATTCCAACTAGTGGGCTTACAAATGAACATGGATAAGACGAAACTCATGTCAAATGCACATGTTGTTCTTGTACCAGGCCTAGTTGGCAATACGATTCTCGAAGTTGTCGGTCATTATGTTAGGACACCTAGGACAAACAGTCCAGTTAGGTAGATTCAATTTAGAGAAAGAAATCAGCCGACGGATCCAACTCGATTGGGTAACGTTCAGGCAACTTAAAAGGCTCTTCTCGTCCAACATACCTCAGTGTCTGAAAACACAGGTCAACGAACAGTGTGTGTTACAAGTGATAACTTACGGCACGGAAACGTGGTCCCTAAATGTATGCCTCATAACAAGGCTCAAAGTTGCTCAGCGTGCTATGGAGCGGGCTATGCTCGGGATTTCTCTGCGAGAAAGAATCCGGAAAACGGAAATCTGCAGAAGAACGGGTGTAACCGACCTAGCACGAAGAATTAGCACGCTGAAGTGGCAATGGGCAGGCCACATCGCTCAACGAACCGACAGCCGCTGGCGAAGAAAGGTTCTCGAGTGACGACCACGGAGACGCAGTGTAGTACCTACCATGTATAGTATGGATTTTTGTTCTATTATATACATTCCATAACTATTGAACAAAATTATACTTACAGATCCTTAAATTTTCTGAAAATGCTATTTAGTAAACTGATCCCAAAATGTCTGGCACTTTTATAATTCTTATAACTTGTGAGACCATTATGTTACTGATTCGGGTTATCGATTCTCCTAAAGAACTAAATCACTGTTACCGCTACTACTATCGCATCACTGCTTCTCTGTGCATTTTTAGTGGAATACTGGCCTGAGGGGTGATTTTAGTGAAGCGGTTGGAGGTGGACGGAGGTTACACAAATATAGTAGGCGTTATTGTAGGTTGTTTGTTTATAATATACTAAATTAAGAGTCAATATCTTGCTGAATTTAACTACTTAGGTATGTATCACTATCATCAATCAGCTTACATAATTCTGCTATTGGATATTCAAAGGAAAATAATATCATAATCGCTAAGCTTGGAGTGCTGCTACTATTTTCCGGATGGAGTCATACTTTCTAGTCTTAGAAAAGTATCAGTAATACAAATTTTTACACTAGATAGCAACATACATTTTTAGCCTTTAATCGATACAATAGTTATTAATGGTATATATGTTTTGGTATACACCTTAATAAAATAAATTCATTCTTTGCTTGTTAAACTCTGGAGCAGTTGACACTTATTGTATATAATAAATGAAAATGTGCCCAAGTTCTCTTCAAGATCGATCAAAAGCCAAACTAAATTTATTCCATATAATTATGCTGTACAAACTTTTACATGGCAATTATTACAAGTTAAGTGACTCAAAAATAATTTGCTTTTTAGTTCGAAGTTATTGTGCTATTGTTTTTATTTACCACGGTTATACGTATTATATTCAGTGTAATATTTTTTTAAATAACATAACTGCTTTATGTTACCATTCATTGATATATGCAGAAATAATCTTAAGTCTCACCTTATCATTCATAACATCGAATATATATATGGTACTGTTTTCAAAAGAGACTACTGCAAATAATTATTTCACAAGTCTAATATTAGGTTTAACCTTTATTGTATTGTTAATTACTTCACTCTTCAAAACTCTAGAGTTGTTATTAATTTTAATAAATAATTACACGTACATGTCATTACTTATCGGACGTTTACCAGTTATTTACATTATGTATAACTACCGAAATGGTATATATTATCTCAAACATAACTTGAATCGCAGTTTAGAACAAACTAATACAACTGACTCAATTAAGATGGAAAATATTAAAACTTTTTTAAATAATTATATGAAATTGTATAAATTATTTTATTCTGCTGCGAGAATAATTAAATTCAAGGTAAGTAAATGTTTGGTACTGTGATGTGTACTCGTATGTTTAATACCTTTTTTTTTTTTTTTTTTTTTTTTTTTTTTTTTTTTTTTTTTTTTTTTTTTTTTTTTTTTTTTTTTGGGTGGGTCGCGGTCAGCGCGCCTCCGCACCACTCCGTCCGGGGCGACAGAGGGGCTTAAGCACGCAACTCCCGCAACCCACCCGAAAACCACCTCGCCTTCGTCATTGGGCCGACCACCGGAGCAGGTTTACTTGTCGTCAGTGGTCGGCCCGACGGAATACCCCCTACGCGGGGTACCCTCCCATCGACCGACGTCCCCCCCTCGAGGAGGACGTCGGTCTTTCCTCACGCGGTTGGCCTCTCGGCGGGTGACGGACTAATCCCCGGTCACGTCACCCGTGGCCTCGGCTAGGGCGGCATGAGGCGCAGATAGTTGCGCCTGCGCCGCCCCAGTCGCCGGCGGCGGATCTCCTCATCGAGGCTGCGCTCCACGCGCAGACGATCCGCCGCCTCCTTCTGCGAGATCACAGTCTCGCAGAAGGCTGCGACCGCGTCCCAGTTCCTGACGCTGTCGACCATCGCCCTAGCGATGGCCGGCAGCGTCAGGTCGGCACCGATGATTGCGACGAGTTCACGGCGCTGCACTGCCCAAGCCGCGCAGGCCTCGAGCGTGTGGCGCGCCGTGTCCTCGTCGCAATCGCAGTGGTGGCAGGACGGTGTACTCTCCCTCCTCACGACCCTGTGCAGGTATTTGGCGAAGCTCCCGTGCCCCGTCAACACCTGCACTAGTCGGAAGGAGAGCACCCCGTGCCGCCTCTCCAACCACTGCATCAGCACCGGCCGGAAGGCCTCCACGGTTCGCACCCCGAACCGAGGCCTCTCCAGCCGGACTGCCCAACGGGCAATGACGTCTCGGCGGGCGTCGACGCGCCAGGCGGTGAGATCCCTTAACGAAATCACACCGCCCTCCCCGCGCACCCCCGACACCCGCCGATACAACTCGGCGAGCATTTCCGCCTCCAGGTCCCACGGGGGAGTCCCGGCCAATAGGCACGCTGCCTCCGTCGCAACCGTGCGGTATCCGCGGATGGCCCTGACCGCCATGACCCTCTGTGGTCGCCACAGAAGGGCCCTAAGTCGGACGGTCAAGGACCCCGCCCACACCGGTGCGCCGTACAGGGCCATCGACCGGATGACCCCCGTGTACAGCGTAATGTTTAATACCTTGTTGAATGCCCAGGTCTTCTTAGACGAGGACTTAGGAATGATATTCCGAACTATTGGTATATTTAGTTTATTCCTTGTTTAATAATAATTTATGATAATAATTTATGACAATAGAATATTCACTAGTCGGTAGCTAATTATGCACTGAAATAAGAAAAAATCGAAGTAATAATTACACACACGAAGATGACACATTACCCTTTTTAATGAGTAGGCGCTTATATTAAACACATTACCATATTCTTTTACAGTTCCTGTTTACTATTTTTTTTTTCACAAAATGCACTTATTTAATCCTCTCGTACTAAAACGTACGTATAGACGTATGTATGTATACGTATATATGTATATATAACGTACGTATGTATTTTAAAGGAAATCCTTGTTAAATGAATAGGATAACTCTAACTCTTAATGATCAGTGTGAGTCAAAATATTTTTCAGATGTTTCTAAGCAACACGTTCGATTTTTTCAAGATATTGATATTTGTGGGCGTTGTTTTGAATGTGCATGGTTTAGTAAGTATTTTTTCTATCTAAACTTCTAATCTAAACTAATATACAAGGCGAAAGAGTTTGTTTGTTTGAACGCGTTAATCTCTTGAACTACAGGGCCGATTTGAAAACTCTATACCAACATTTCTGATCCGTATAGAACAGCAGGTCATTTCCCTCCTATTAGGGAGGAGCTCAAGCCCAGCAGTGGGACGTGTATGAGCTGAGGTAAAGTAGAAGAAAGCAAGGACTTAAGAATCAGGAAAGGGAATTTACACAACTAATAAAATATTGTTGCATGAATCACACAGCTGATACAAACTTATAGAATCAATTATAAAAAGGTAATATCCTTTGAGAACAACTCCATTGAGAACTAAGTTAAAACTTTATTAATTATTGTATTTTATTATGATCTTGCTCTTGCATCTTATCCCAATCACTTGCAACCAGTGCCATGTATTTCACTCCACTGCCATTCACGGGTCTGGCAATTTTAACGCCACTTTGCTCGGCTGCTAACTTAGCCGCCATGCCATTGGCCATTTCGGCGCCCTTAACCCCAGAGAACCCCATAATTCGAGGCCCTGTTCTGGCATATCCTGGCTGTTCCGTATGCTGGCTTCAACGCCTTCAGTATTGGAGACGTCCACTTCCCGTCGGGCGTGACGTAAGATGTCCTCATAGCTGAGGCCCTTCACCGACTCGGATAGGACGAGGTGACTTCAGCATTTAGCCTCCACTCTCCTTCTCTTGTCACGACTTCTTCTGCTGCAATCAGCTGTCTGCCAGCCTTATTTGGGTGTAACAGAGGTGCTGAGTACAGCAGTCATCGTCGCGATCGCGCTGGCAGCCGCCAGTGGTGCGGTTGCGTGTATTGATTTTTTCTTAGCGGCGCGCCCCTTGGGCTTCAGTCCAGTAACGGCGGCAGCGTAGCCCTTCACGTGGCTAATCTGACAGCGTAATAGGGGCTGACACCACGGCCCTCAGCTTAGCCGTAGCAAGCGGCGGTTGCAGACGGAGCTTTGGAGGCAATTTCGCCTCCAGAGCCGTCATGCATGGGTAGAACATTTTGTCGACGGCCTCCATAATGGCACGCATGGTGTAGTCCGGCGCATTGTATTAGCACCGATGTGCTTTCAGAAAGTAAGATATATTGGTTGAGAATAATAACATTATTCATCATCATCGTTATAACTCATACATGTCCCACTGCTTGGTTTGGATCTTCTCCATAATAGAAGTGAAATTTACCTATTATACGACGTTGGTTAGAAAGGTTTGTTCTCTTACATATTACACCCTCACATAGATCAGCAATAATAGTAATATTATCATGGCGAATGAATATTAATAGCTATTATCTTAGTAATACTATTACGTTCGTTTTGATTAGCCATAAGTTAACCTTATATTGAGGTTCCTGAGTAAAATAAATCTATATTTAACACTAGTATATAATATCTTCTACTTAAGACTAGGTAAATTATTAAAAAAATGTTTTAAACAGATTACCACCGACTATATTTTTGTTCTTTAGAATGGCTTAACATAGGATCTAGCAAAAGTGTAATATTTGTTAGCATCAGCGAGTTTCATTAGCGCTAAAAGTTTAACTTTCTATCGGTATGATTTGAAGTTAAATCCATACTAATATTATAAATGCGAAAGTAAGGATGTTTGTTTCTTTGTTTCTTTGTAACGCTTTCACGCTTAAACCACCGAACCGATTTCAAAAATTCTTTCACCAATGGAAAGCTATAATATCAGGGAGTAACATAGGCTATATTTTATCCCGGTATTCCCACGGGAACGGAAACTACGCGGGTAAAACGACTAAAATCGAAGCGAAGCGAGGGCGGGTTGCTAGTGATTGATAAATACAAGAATTGATAACAATAAGATTAGATCAAATTATATTTTTATAGCATGGTATATTAGGTCAAATTCCCATCCGTTGCGGAGGAGGCCTGAGCTCAACATTGGGACGTACATATGTGGTTTGTGATAATGATGATGATGAATGAGAGATATTGACATATTTGTCAGTCCTGGTTGAAAAATGGGGTGAAATATTGTATGTAAAGAGCTGATAATAAATTGTATTTTAACACTACACGACTAAATTACAAATATTTTCACCAATCTTTCTTTTTTAGAACCGGGATATGTTCACATGGTGTTTAGAAATTTCTTATTGTACATTTTTTACACTACTACCAGCTATATTATTGGAGTTTGCTTTTAATGATTTAGAAGAAATAAAAGTACTATTGGCTGCACAGTTGTTAATTTACAAAGGTAATTCGACCTACTACTATCAAATCTTTTTTCCTAAGGTTAAAATCTATACCAATAAATAAAATTGGAGTGTCTATTTGTAATGTCAAAATAATAGGCTTTTTTCATGCTCACACGGTTATTTGCACGACACCTATGCCTAAAATAGCAATTAAAAATTTTTTGTCTGTCTGTCTGTCTGTTTGTTCCGGGTAATCTTCAAAACGGCTGGACCGATTTCAAAAATTCTTTCACCAATGGAAAGCTATAATATCAGGGCGTAAACTAGGCTATATTTTATCCCTGTATTCCCACGGGAACGGGCACTACGCGGGTAAAACAACTATAACCTATAACCGAAGCGAAGCGAGGGCGGGTTGCTAGTATTTTAATATTTTTCAACTACTATTCGTCCCGACAGTGAAAGGGCTGTCAAAAATTCACAACCTTTTCAGAAATTAAAAGAAATGTGTCGAATTAAATTAATTTTACAAATGAATATATTTATTACCATATTATTTATACATAACGGATTAATTTTCAGATAAGGATTTACAAGTGGTTACCTATGATGCTATAGACTACATCAATATATCTTCATCAAGAATCACAATGTGGAACGAGTTACCTATGGACATAAACTTAGTTTTAACCTTCATTAATCTTTGTTCTTCTTATATTATAGTGCTACTTCAATTCAAATTTTGAATACAGTCATTCAACTATAATCGTGAAATGAAAGCTTAAAGGTGTTCGAAATAGGCTAGTGTAAATCAAATGTAAACGCATATAATATTAGTAAAAATAGCTTTAACGATTTTCAGATAAAATTTGTTCGTCAAATAAATTATAATCGGAACATATTTAATCTGGGGATACAGTAGTGCCCCCGCCAAGTCGAACAAAAACGCAACACTGTCGTAACATTATTTTCTTGAACCAATTCAGGCCATTTTCGACCCTCTATAACTTTGCTGTGAATAAAACTAGAAACTTGAATTTTTATTAACCCAGCAGGTATTATATACACACGGTATATTTTAAATTTCATTCAATTTGAACTAATAGCTTAAGAATTATTACTAGTCAAAGTTTCGTAATTTTGTCACACACTCACTGACTGACTGACTGATCATCATTAATAATGAGGCACTTCTAGCAGACATAAAAGCTTCTAATTTAGAATACAATGAGTGTTTAATATATAAGTAAAGGAAAAACTATGAAATGTAACAATTTCGTTTCAGTTTCCTAGATACACTAACTGCATAAATAATTTTGTAATCCCATATAAATATATAAAGGATTACAAAGCTATATTTGCAGTAAATGAATTAGTGTACCATGTAACATAATGGGATAAGATACAATTTGAAATAAATACAATTGCTGCTATTCCTTGCAAGCCTATGGAAGTCGTAAAAACCGGCTAAGAATTCCTCAGGAGAGTGGGCAGAAGCTTTCTGCGAGGAAATGTATGATATCACACTGCGATCGCCAACCCGCCTGCCAAACGTGGCGATTACACCCTCATATCATGAATAGAAATAGGCCCTGGTTATGACAGCTCTGCAACTCTACTGGCTCATTTTAGCGGCGGGTTCAGTAGCAGTGGAGCACGGGGTGTGAAGAATATCAAACCGTTGGCCATGGTAAAACACCGCATTTGGACACTCAAGACTGATGAGAAGATCATCGAGCTAGAAAAGATATTGAGCAAAATCCGATGGGACATTATAGAATTATCAGAAACTAGCTCTTATATGTTGAAGCGATCACCCGTCCCAAGGCGGTATAGGGCTTATCGACCGCAAGTCTCTTATATACAACGTGGAAAGCATCGAGACTGTGTCAACAAGCGTAGTGAACCAGAATTACCAAAACGTATTCGTTGAAAGTCATACAGGTTTACTGACCCTGACCTCGACATCGTCCGACGACGAGATGGAGAACTTTTACGAAGACATCTCGAAAGCCATATACGCGTTTAAAACCCACTTCACGATGGTTATAGAAGACTTTAAAGCAAAACTGAGCAAAGGCAGTGATAATAAGTTGAGGGTCAGGCAACATATATGTGGACGGAGAAACCAGAAGGCCAGAAATTGGCTGATTTTCTGGAGAGTGGAAACCTTTTTATGATGAATTCTGTTATCAGGAAGTAGCCACAAAAGAAATGGATCTTGATTAGCCTCGATAATTTAACAAAAAAAATGATATAGACTTCACTTTATCATACAAACAGATATTCAATAACCTTTCCGTGGTCAACAGGATTAAAACTAACAGCAATCACTACATAGTACAACGCGCATTGAATATCCACACAAAAGTCGGGCGATCACGCATAATAAAGTCTACTCTCCAACTTACACCTATCCAATACTAGACCCTCGAAAACTTTTAATTCGAGCTATACAATCGCTTCCAATGTCTATATGAGTGTGATAGATTATTGGCATAAATATACGAGGTCTGTTCAAAAAATACGCGGACTGTTTAAATTGCGCGGCGCGAATTGGTTGCAGGAGAATCCG
Organism: Lymantria dispar; assembly: GCA_032191425.1. Taxonomy (NCBI): domain Eukaryota; kingdom Metazoa; phylum Arthropoda; class Insecta; order Lepidoptera; family Erebidae; genus Lymantria; species Lymantria dispar. The sequence continues at coordinate 6,132,581 of CM063460.1, read as the reverse complement.
CTTGATATTACTAGCTTTGTACAGATCAGCTGATTAAAACGCCGTTTGCCGGTCACGAATATCTTGATTTGTTGATAAGTTACACCATTTTCAGTAAAGAGTGTTTTTTTCCATTTGTCGGATTGTAAAATGGACAGCCTGAAGGAACAACGAATTGCTGTGCAATTTTGTGTAAAACTCGGGAAATCTGCAACGGAAACATTTGCCATGCTCAACACGGCTTACGGTGATGTTGCCCTGAAGCGTACTGCTTGTTTCAAGTGTCATAAACGTTTCAAGGGTGGTCGACAGTCGATTGAGGACGATGAGCGTCCTGGGCGTCCTTTAACGTCAAATCACGACCCAAAAATTAACAAAATCAACACCCTGGTGCGCGCAAATCGACGTCTGACCATTAGAGGGCTTGCTGAAGAGTGGATTATCAATTGCGTCTTGTTACGAAATTTTGACCGAAAAATTTTAAATGCACCGCGTCGCTGCGAAATTTGTGCCGCGCCTGATGACCGACGACCTGAGTTCTTGGCCAAAAACTCGATCACTGTGCTTGACCATAACCACCCCCCCCCCCTACTCACCTGATCTTACTCCTTGTGACTTCCTCTTGTTCCTAGAACTATAAAAACCCTCAAAGGACGAAGATTTGAAACGATTCTGGAGATTAAGGCGAATGCGACGAAGGACCTAAAGGTCGTCACAAAAGAAGCATTCCAGGACTGTTTTAACGAGTGGAAACACCGTTGGTATAAGTGTGTGCGTTGGGAAGGAGAGTACTTTGAAGGGGACCCAGACGTGTAACTCCCAAATAAATTGAATTTTTTTTAAGACCTCAGTTCGCGTATTTTGAACAGACCTCGTATTAAAGCAAAGTTAAATATGTGTACATATATCTCATTTTTAGGTACACTTATATAAATTTTAAAATGGAAGACATCTTTATCAATTATTTTCAATTGTATATTTCTATAATTTGTTTTTTTCTCATTATGAAAACTCTTTTAAACCTGTAAAAAAGGATTACAATAATAAATACTATATTTGTAATCATAACTAACAAAAATCACAGTTTAAAAACCCTTTAAATTAATTTTCTTCAAAACATGTGGCCCGGTGGTTTATAAAAAGACTTGCGGCCGAACGATCGTCTCTTCGGGTTGAGAGCCCTCAGCGCTCACCCATAGTCCGCGTCAAGCTGTCAAAGCCATCTGTGGCCAACAGCTGTACAAAAAATAATGCTCGTCTCAGTTTTGCCCTGTACCTAAAAGTTAAGTAATTTTATAGCGAATTTTATAGTGTACTGATAGCTTGTTCCTATATTATTCTTTGAAATGTTTCTATAAATATTAACGTAAAATAAATCTATACCAATAAATAAAATTGTAGTGTCTGTTTGTAATGTCAAAATAATAGGCTTTTTTCATGCTCACACGGTTATTTGCACGACACCTATGCCTAAAATAGCAATTAAAAATTTTTTGTCTGTCTGTCTGTTTGTTCCGGGTAATCTTCAAAGCGGCTGGACCGATTTCAAAAATTCTTTACCAATGGGAAGCTACAATATCAGGGCGTAAACTAGGCTATATTTTATCTCGGTATTCCCACGGGAACGGGAATTACGCGGGTAAAACGACTATAACCTATAACCGAAGCGAAGCGAGGGCGGGTTGCTAATATTATATATATTTGATTTGAATACTAATTGATTAAGTTTTTTATAAGCTGATCCATTGAAAACAGAATTAAGTAGTTGTGTATATGTTGGTGTATAAATAGGTGTGTGTGTGTGTGTGTGTGTGTGTGTGTGTGTGTGTGTGTGTGTGTGTGTATGTGTATATAAACAAATATATTAAGGGAATTATGTATTAGGAATGGTATTATTAAATAGCCGTTTTAAATAAAAAAGAATTGCTTTATTTATTCCTACAAATTTATCTATATATTCTAAATATTTTCAAACATCAAGTTAGAGCAAGCTTTTAAAATGAATTGCTTTATTTATTCCGACTATATTTATTTATATATTCTTGAGCATTTTTAAACATCTAGATAGACCATGTTTTTAAGTGCAAATCTCCGAACGATATGAACAACAGGTTGATAGAAACTCGCTTGACGAACCGGTAACTGCTGGGTAAGAAAGGTTCTTGGGTGGAGACCGCGTATCGCACGACGCAGTGTACGACGCCTCCCGACTAGTTGGACCGACGCGACGACGTGGTGAAAGTTGCTGGGCGTCGCTGTATGCAGGCGCCACAGTACCGCACTTTGTGGTAAAACATAAGGGAAGTCTACGTCCAGCAGTGGATGGCAATAGACGAAATGATGTAAGGAATAATAGGTGTAGACAGATACCTAGATATAATTATATTCAAAGGTAACTTGTAAAATGGTCATCAGCGACTTAAAAAACCCTGAGATACCAATTTGTGTGAAGAACTGATTTTTTTTTTTCTATTTTATACGAAACGGCAAATTTTGCCCGCCGCTCAAGGGGTGAAAAACGTCATTTGGGGGGTGAAAATATTGATTTTTACAAATTTAAAAAATTCGCCGTTCTACTACAAATAATTAGTGCACTCGTAGTTAAAAAAGAAGAGGGGGTCATTCGGCGTTTACCATGAGAAAAAAATCATGAAATAAAAATGTCTTCGATATGCCGCGTTTTTTTTTTTATTGTTTACTAGCAACCTGCCCTCGCCTCGCTTCGGTTTCAGTCATCTTAACCGCGTAGTGCCCGTTCCCGTGGGAATACCGGGATAAAATATAGCCTATGTTACTCCCTAATAGTATAGCTTGCCATTGGTGAAAGAATTTTGAAATCGGTCCAGTAGTTTCGGAGCCTATTCAATACAAACAAACAAATCTTTCCTCTTTATAATATTAGTATAGAAAAGCAGCCAATTTTTTTTTTCTAGTGAAAATATCGCTATTTCAACACCAGATTCTGAAAGAACACACTGTAAAGTATGGCAAACCATATCTTTTATTTGAAAATTCTGGTTTTTTAACAGTTGCACAATGTAGTTTAGGCAAGAGACAGTTTCTCACATAGGCTAGGCTTCTCTATATGGTCTATTCAGTTGCAATGCTCTGGTAATTCTGGTCACCAGAAGTTATATAATTATATGTCGAAGTTCTGTACGGAAACTTAATTTCTTATATTACATAAACAGTACATAATAGACTCAGCTTTTAGAATAAACAGATATTCTGTGCTAATAGCTATAAAGTCCTTCATTTCACCGCTATTGTATTCTAAAGAAAGCACTGATTATTATCATCTATTTTATATGGTGCTAAGGAGACTGTTGACAGAAATAATAATTTTAATACAAAACGCCAACATACAGTTTTAGCATCAAATCGATAAAGTTATTAATATATAGAGTGGCGAACAACTTCATTCTTTACAGGGCAAGCGCTTGAGAAGCACTTAACACTGTTGTAAATAATAATATTATTTAATATATATTATATAGCATTGATATTTTATTACTTTTAAATCAAAACGCGAATCCAAAATTACATTTCAAGTAATCATGTTGTACAGACTTTTCTTTGGCAGCTACTATAAGTTAAGTGATTCAACGGTAATCTGCTTCTTAGCACGATGCTATTGTGTTGCTGTTTTCGTTTTAAATTGTCTAATCTGTTATAAAGTTACCGAAACTCTTTATAACTTTATGCCTATTTTATGTCACTATTTCTTAGAATTCACAGAAATAACCATAAACCTCATCACATCGTTTATAACAGAAAATTTGTATATGGTAATATTTTTAAAAGAAACCTCTAATAATAATTATTATTTTCTTTATGCTGTATTGGGTTTATCAGTATTCGTTTACCTTACTAATTCATTATTTAAAAATGTATCATTATTATATTTATTCATTGTTACTTTCGTGTACTTTTCACTAATTACCGAACGAGTATCAGTAATTTGCGTAATGAACAATTACCGTACACGTGTGCGTGATATAAAGGAAAAATTAAAAGATAATTTAGAACAAAATATTATATCCGACTCCGAAAAAATAACCCATATTAACACATTTCTTAGCGATTACATGAAATTGTATAAATTGTTTTATTCTACTATGGACATCATTAAAACGAAGGTAAGTAATTTTCAATAAGAATACTCACGTAAAGCAACAGTAAAGCAACCCACTCAAAAGTTCAGATTTAAAATGTTTTTTATGGATTTTATGACATTTATTTCTGGCTTCAGTAATATTTTAGATATTTTACAAACATTCGAAAGGTCAGAATAGTAAAATAAACTATTAAGTAATGATATCTGATGTTTACGCGAGCACTACACATTGCAAATAAAACTACTTTTATGGATTATATCGCGTTTGTATTTAATTTATGATTGCCCGACGTTTCAAACACTTTGCAACATTCATGGTCACGGGCGGACTAGGGTGTCTCATGTCCAACAAGTAACGTGAAACGTAACGTTGTACTGAAATGTGGGTCAAAATTTAATAACTAATTTTTGTAGTGGGTAGACGTTGGACGTGAGACATTTTAGTCCGCCCGTGACCATGAACGCTGCAAAGTGTTCGAAACGTGGAGCAATCAGAAAGCAAATACAAATGCGATTATATACGTTGATTTATTAAAAAAAAAAGAAAAATTGAAATCAAACATCAGAAATCATTATGTAAACTATTAACTTTCACAAAAGCCTTAAAAATAATTTTATATCATAATATGTTTTAATAATGGATCTATACGTAATCCTACAGAAAGAGAAATATCTATACCAATAAATAAAATTGGAGTGTCTGTTTGTAATGTCAAAATAATAGGCTTTTTTCATGCTCACACGGTTATTTGCACGACACCTATGCCTAAAATAGCAATTAAAAACTTTTTGTCTGTCTGTCTGTCTGTTTGTTCCGGGTAATCTTCAAAACGGCTGGATCGATTTCAAAAATTCTTTCACCAATGGAAAGCTATAATATCAGGGCGTAAACTAGGCTATATTTTATCCCGGTATTCCCACGGGAACGGGAACTACGCGGGTAAAATGACTATAACCTATAACCGAAGCGAAGCGAGGGCGGGTTGCTAGTATAAAATAATCTCACCGAGTAGTAGTTATAGATAGAGTGACAGATAGAGCAGAGTACAACCAGGAGTTATTTGTATTTTATAAAGCTCCTTTTTAATTATTGCTGTAATGAAACAAGATATAAATAAAATATAGTTTAGATAAAAGTGTGGGGTGCTCAACTTACGAAAATGGGGCACAAAGCGCCCCACGCTTTTTTCACAATAATATTAATATATTTCGTTCATTATTATTTTCTGCCTATAATGAAAATTATTTTACACTTGTTAGTTGAAAGCGTGTTTTTTAGTTTTTTTAAACTATATTTATTTTTCACTTTTTAGTGAATAGCCATTGGAATGTAATTAGTATGCGTATTAGATTTGTCGGTACATCGTTGAATGTAAACGACTCAAGACGCAATTATTACCATAGGAAAGTCTCTACGCGTTTGTGTTATGCTGAGTTCCCGACTAGCTCTATCTCTCTTACTCATGCAAAGGATGCGGCAAGAAGTTGGTGAATCCTGGTGAATCTAATTAGGACAATCGTTTTTTTTTTTCTAAGCGGATTATTGCATCCGACCACTGACCTCAAGTCACCTGCGGGTGGGTTACAGGCGTGCTCGCTTACGTCCCTCTGTCGCCCCGGACGGAGCGGGCGAGTAGTGCGCCGACCGTAACCCACTTTCAAATAACCAACGCCAACAAAAGAAAATGCGGGTTATTTATTGCATTGTCATCGGTCTTTGATAGGTGAGCAAAGTTTAAAGAAAATCTGATCGCTCAAAGTAGGGCAAAATCGAGCTCAAAGGTGGACATTACAAACAAACATACAGGTGAAGCTAATGAAAGCGTGTTAAAAACTAAAACCCAACTATGACAAAAACGAGTTATCGAATAAATATGGATAAAGTGACGAGCTAAGTGCTAATAATATGTATTTTTGAAATCTACAAGTAACACCCTTTCCAATGATACGAAACACCACATATTTATCTCCAATTTATTTTTTAACACAGTACTTTAAGACCTCTAGAGGGCACGATATTGAATTTAGTGATACATCATATAGCATGTAACCAGCAGACAATTAAGACGCCTCTAACGATACCTCATTTGTCCAGTTCTAATAAATAGTTGAGGAGCTATGAGTATACACACATAGGCTTTCAAAATCATAGCTCTCCGTGGTAAAAAAAAAGTGTGTGTATGTGTGTACGTATGTACGAACGTAAGAAGTTATAGTATAGAATATAGTTGTTGTAACAAGATAAAAATCTTTCTAAAAATTTCAATCCTTCGTCTTATCTTATGTTTTTAGAATTCTACATTGCCTGTAAAGTAATTGTGTTTAGATTTGTCCTTAATTTTGGTTACAATTATTTCGTTTCTTTCATGAAATCTCATCATGAGCTCATCTAGTCTCTGAGATAGTTTGCTTAGGTATTCAAAAATTTTTCTAGAACTGTTATTCTTCCTTTTTTTTTGTAATTTTAGTATAAGTTTTTAATACTTTCCAAGTAACTTACTTGTTTTGTAAGTTCCCACTTTGCAACTAGTATTTTTTCAGATCGGACAGGGTAATAACTTAGTAATCTTCTTCAAGTATTATCCGCGTATTCCCGTAGTTTACGATGAATTGCTCCAATCCTCAAATACCCTTCACTCGCTGCATTAGTGACTCGTAATTACGAAATTATGCGCCCGCCCACCAAACCCAGTGAGAGTCGGTTTTGGGCAGCCGGACTGCCTATACGCTTTTCTAAATTAAAGCCTCAAATTTATCAAAAATTCGAAGGACCATAAAGATGTAGGGTTCCAGTTGATCCCGTACACCGTAACTGTTGAACACAAAAAATCTACATAGTTTTAAGTAAACTTTAATAAAGTTTAGTACGGTACAAATTAAGTAAAACTCAGCGATATTTTTTGTTGGGACTAACCCCACCACACATGCCCACCATTATAACTCCTGTAAGCCAAGATTCATAATGGCATCCGTATAAGGTTTGACCATCAGGAAGTCCCGGGAAACGCTTTTAATCATCCCGTATCAATCCGCGATATATGTGTGTTACGATTGCCGTACAGCTTTGGACTAATTATTTACATAACAAATAACTTCTTCGAACCGTACAATATTATAAGTTACTTCGAGGTAACCCTCATATGCATCAATAATCACAGTGAAATAACACTAACTCTTTTTCAGATGTTTCTTAGTACCACGTTGGATTTTTTCAAGATATTGCTCGTTGTAGGCTCTACTCTAGATCAGCGTGAATTGGTAAATATTTTATAATTCTTCATTCATGTAGTGTATGGAGTAAGAAAAATCCCGATCATATCTGTGGGGCGTAAAAGACGATTAATTAATGTACCGTACATTACAGAGAAGTAAAATCGAAATAAAACCTCCAATGCCTAGTTTATTTTTATAAAATTTAATATTAGGAAACGAAGCTTTCAAAAAATCCGTTCATAAAATTTCGCCATTTTTTTACAGTTTAATAAATAAAAAATAAGCTTCATGAAAGAAGTAATGATGGATATCTATTCAATTCTTATAGTAGTCTTACTCTTTAATCCAAATATAAACAAGATCTAAGATATGACATATTTTTCGTTGTCCGCTTCACGTGAGTTGCCCTCTATTGTAGCTGAAACTGGACTCATTAAGCTTAACTTAATTTTGAAATATTCCCTCGACCCTAAATATGGAAGATGTCTTCAAGATCTGGACCGTACTCGGCATCAATATCAACGGCGAATAGATCACTCACCTTCGGTTGGCAGACGCTATCGTCATCATGGCCAAATCTATGGACGCCCTTGGCACCATGCTTAACAATTTCAGCAGGGTATCCCAACTAGTGAATTTACCAATGAACATGGACAAAACGAAAGTCATGTCTAATGGCCATTTCATTCATGTACCGGTCCTAATAGGCAATGTGATTCTCGAAGTTGTCGATCATTATGTTTACCTTGGACAAACAGTTCAGTTAGGTAGATCTAATTTCGAGTAAGAAGTCTGCCGACGAATCCAACTCGGTTGGACAGCGATCGGGAAACTTAAGTAAATCTTCTTATCCAACATACCTCAGTGATTGAAAATACAGGTCTACGACCAGTGCGTGATACCAATGCCTAATAACTTACGACAAGAAAAACGTGGTCCCTAAATGGGGGTCTCATAACCAAACTCAAAGTTGTTCAGCGTGCTATGGAGCGGGCTATAGGTACTCGAGATTTCTCTGCGAGTTAGAATTCGAAATATGGAAATCCGCAGAAGAACGAGTGTAACCGACATAGCAAGAAAAATTAGCACACTGAAGTGGTAATGGGCTGGTCACAACACTCGAAACCACTTGAACCAACAACCGTTGGGAAGAAAGGTTCTCGAGTGGCGACCACGTATCGAACGTCGCAGTGTGGGATGCCCCCACTAGGTACACAGGCGACCTAGTGAAAATCCCAGGGCGACGTTGGATGCAGGCGGCTTAAGACCGCACTCTATGATGAAACATGAGGAAAGCCTAAATCCAGCTGTATACGGTGAAAGGCTGAAATGATGATTACCCTAAATATACTGTTACAATGTCTTCTATAATATAGAGATCTATTTCTTCTTGGTGAACTTTCCTTTGTGAATAGAAAATAATCATCTCGGCTTATACACATTCTACTGCTAAGCTCGAGTCTCATCTATAATGAAAAGTAAACTGACAACGCTGGTTATATGATTTAGTGTATGATATATTATATGATACTGGCAACCCTCCCTCGCTTCGCTTCGGTTTTAGTCGCCTTACGCGCGTAGTGCCCGTTCTCGTGGGAATACCGGGATAAAATATAGCTTATGTTACTCCCTGATATTATAGCTTTTCATTGGTGAAAGAATTTTGGAGATCGGTTCTGTGGTTTAAGCGTGCAAGCGTAACAAACAAACTTACTTTCGCATTTATAATATTACTCATACTCATATTAGTAATGATTATCTGCTTGTGTCTTTTAATCCTGTTCTTAAGATCACCTGCAATAAAAGGAAGTGGCGGTGCCGCATTATATTGTTACTCCACAATATTTTTTACTTCAATTTGCTGTTCTATAATGAAAAACGTTTGTATTTTTTAGACAAGAGATTTGGCTGTATGGTCTATAGATACCGCGTACAGCACTTTCGTTGCACTGCTACCAGCAATTTTATTAGGGTTTGCTTTTAACGATTTAGAAGAAATAAGAATGACATTAGCCACACAGTTGCTGACATATAAAGGTAAAGTATTTATCTTCACGCGTATTATAATACTATGATATTAAATACCATCCTTTAATATCTAAATGGTGCAAAAAGTCGGAAACGAGGTCATCGAACATGAACGGGAACGTCTTTACTATAATTGCATTCAATTCATATATACTTCACGAATCCGTATGGTGAGTAATATATGTTTTCATAATCTTCACTCTTCAGTGGCAATCTTGAAAATCCGTTGAAGGATTACTAGGAGTATAGGCAATAGTATTCTTTTGGACAACTTGTAATACCAAATGTGATTACCAACCTGCCTATTAAATATGGTGGTTAGGGGATTATTCATTTTCGTGAGGATTCCTATCTCCAACAATGGTCGTCAAAAGGACGGCATATCCATAAGTCACCGTTATACATCCCAACTAATATTATTAAATTATTTGTAGTATTATTTATCATCTTATCTTAGTCTTATTAAATCCTACCTATTCCTATTGATGAACTATATATATATACCATTCAAATCAATTACTTTTTGTAGATTTCTGCGGGAGTCCTAAATATCGACTAAGTAATCGTCAGTAAAGTAAGCAGTATTGCTCTTTTGGAAAATTTATAATGTTAGAGGGAGTTATTATGCGACTATACCTTCTTCATAGGGAGACTTACAGCCAACAGTAGACGTCAATGGGCGAGACTGATGGTTGGACGAATTCATGTTTGTAGTCTGCACAAAGTAATAGGTGCAGCTTTTCTTCATTTTTTCTATATATTCATTTTAACACAGAAAGAGCACTGTATCGCAGTAATCTACGACAACAGATATCCAACGACTGTGACAACTTTGAGGAAACAGTAACACGACAGATTCACGACGTTTGTCGATTCCCAAAATCGAATTGTCGTAGTGATGAAATGGTTCGATACGATAGTCCATCTCAACGTGTATGTCATCTTTTAAGAAGCAAACTTCAGTTGTTTGTCTACGCTGACATATACTCGTACACACTATTTTTATTCATTTTTTACAATTTTCAGATAAAGGCTTACAAGCTGTAACCTATAATTCAATAGATTACATCGATTTATCTTCAGCTAGAATTACAATGTGGAACGAGATTCCTATGGACGTAAACTTAGCTTTGGGTTTTATTAATCTATGTTCTTCTTACACTATAGTTCTATTACAATTTAAGTTTTAAATAAAAACTGTTGATGATGTAAACACTACTTCACTTTTATTATACTTTGTGGTATTAATACACAAAAATTGTATGTACGGAATAAATTGATTAAATTACAATCAAACGAAATTTAAAAGAGACATAATGTATTTATAATATTATACTATAGTAATTGTGTTTGTAATCTAATATCATGTAACAAATCATTAACCAATTTTCTGAATTTACACCCTAAATTTATCGTTTGTATTACAACTCATAAGCATGATAATTTAACGTACATAAGATTAATCCAATTTACATTTAACTATCATATAACACTATCTCTAACTTACACTACTACATCACAACACAAAAACAGAACCAATTACTCTCAAAACAAACAAACATCACTCACACACAAAATTTCATTCAGCGGCTGCAGGCTACTTGAATTACATAGGTTAAATTCACTAAAGTCGTCACACATCATTTATGTAGTCTTACAACCACTCCACTCCAATTTTACATTAAGTCAATGTTTATGCTTCTATCTATGGCACAACAACGCTTTCATCTCTATCATCACTCACGAGCTTTTGATAGTAATTGCAATATTTAATCTAATTGGTAAAAATTCGACAATATAACAACCACCACCAAACTTCTAGACTCCATCGCTGTAGCGGAGTGCTCCTACTGTGATGTGGACAACTGCATTCCTCCAAATATGATACCCACAAACTGCTTAAAAATAATTCACCAAAATATAAGAAGTGTAAACAAGAATATAAGTGCGTTTGAAATTTTACTACATAGAACCAAGGTCAAATGGGATATCGTAGTACTGACGGAATGTTGGCTTCTTAGTACCAATAGCATACCCAAATTACCAGACTATCAGACTTATTCCACTATGTGCCATAACACGCAGAATGAGGGCGTTGTAGTCTACATCAACAGAGATATTCTTGCTAATGTTAGAGAATACCCATTTAATGACTCTAACTGCCTCCAAATTAATTATAATAAGGACACAATCATCTTGGCTATTTACCGCCCCCCTGCTACTAGAAATATAACAAACTTCCTTTGCGACTTACAGACTACACTATACAAAATAGACAAAACAAAAAACATTATTATAATAGGCGATATTAACATAAATATTAGTCACGACTCACAAGATCCTAATAAAGACCCTTACTTGACGCTACTTGCCTCATATGGTCTATTACCAACGCACACGCTTTCGACTCGAGGAAATAGTTGTTTGGATCATATCAACCTTAAGTCTACTCTTCCTGCTAGAACATACGTTGCTAAGTCAGACATAACCGACCATGACACCACCATGATTTTTCTCTCTAGAACTACACCCATGCTAAAACCTCCTAATTTCGTAAATAGACTAAACAAAGTGCAAACAGCGGCTGACCTAAATGAAACCGATTTTAGTCCAATCTATCAAATCCAAGATCCGAACGTTGCAACAGACTTTCTTATTAACTCCATTACACAAATAATAACAGCGAACACAAAAGTTTTAAAAATACCGAACCGCAAAAAGGTCATGGATTACACCTGGGCTTATACGATGCATGAGGCACAGGGATACCCTACACAAAAAATCTAAATTGGCGCCAGATAATGAAGTCCTACGTCTCTCATATTGCCGTTACAGAAACTTTTGCAATGGCATTCTTAAAAAACTTAAACGAGAATATGACAAAAATGAAATTCAAAACGCAGGTAAAGACAATAAAAAAATATGGCAGGCCATTAACAAAATCACACACAGATCTACAGGCAAAAACAGTTGCACCAATTTACTGTCACTCGCAGCTTCACCTACTGAATCAGTCGAAGTTATTAATGACTACTTTTCAAATATTGGTAAAAAATTAGCTGATAAAATTCATCCCTCACATATCCATTGTAGAAACAAACCTAACACTATGCTTAAATCAATGGTACTTCTACCAACCGACGAAGATGAGGTGAACAGAATGGTGGGGTCATTACGTAACGGCTGCGCGGTGGGATGGGATAACATACCAGTTGATATAATTAAATATAATAGTCATGTTATAGTCCCGCCACTCACTCATATTTGCAATCTATCCCTTACGACTGGTAAATTTCCTCGAGCTTTTAAAAAATCTATATTACATCCTATCTATAAGGCAGGCGATAGAGACCAGATCACAAATTACAGACCCATAGCGCTCTTGCCCGCACTATCAAAAGTCCTCGAACGAATTATGAATACTCGTCTAGTGAATTACCTGGAAAAACACCATATTATAGCTCCCAATCAATATGGCTTCCGAAAAGGTAGATCCACTGCTGATGCAGTCCATGATCTCATAAATCATATAGCAGAAAAAATGGATGCGGGTGAGAAAGTTCTGGGTATTTTTCTGGATCTTGCCAAGGCCTTCGATACGATCTCTATCTCCAGGCTTATTGAAGGATTAGAATGTATTGGCATAAGAGGCTGCCCATTAAATCTTTTTACAGACTTCCTCACTGGCCGTACACAGAGCGTTAGGATAGATAGGCACACTAGTACAGAACTACCAGTCTCTCACGGAGTTGCGCAGTCTTTCCGACTTTATTCCTCATCTACATTAATGATCTGTGTACTACCAACGTAGACAATGGTAAAATATTTACCTTCGCGGACGATACCGCCATCCTGTTCCACTCAAACCCGTGGGAGATCGTAACCAGGTATGCCCAATCGGGCTTAAATACTATAATCAATTGGCTCAAAGACAATCACCTAACACTCAACACTGAAAAAACCAAATATATACCATTCTCAATACGTAACACAAATCGTCAAACTCCACTCTCACAGTTACCTTTAATAGGGCATACTTGTGTTGATAGTAACTCATGCTCATGCCCCCAACTCCAAAAGAGTTCCACAATTAATCACCTGGGTATATTAGATGCTAGCTTTAGTATTCATCAGCACATAGAAACTTTAACTTCTAGAATTCGTAAGCTTATATTCGTTTTCAAAAATATTAGATATGCGGCAGATAGCAATCTGATGAAAACCATATATTTCTCCTTATGCCAGTCAGTTATTGCTTACTGCATTACGAGCTGGGGTGGCGCATGCAAATCAGCTATGATTCGAATCGAGAGAGCCCAGCGCGCAATCTTAAAGGTATCAAATTTTCTTCCTTTCCGGTACTCTACCACATCACTATACAAAGAATGCAATGTATTAGCTGTTCGGCAGCTATTCATCCTCAATATTATTATTAAACAACACTCTCTTCTGACATACAGCTCACTGCCACTGAGCAGGAGACGCTGTGAACCAGTAAGTTGCACTTCTCAAAATCTTACAACCAAGTTTTCTAATCGTTTCTTTTGTTTCCTTGGAAGATATCTTTACAATGCTGTAAATAAAGATCATAATATATATTCGCTCACTAAACAATCTTGCAAAACTAAGATTGCTAATTGGCTCAAAAACTTAGACTATAAAAAAACTGAAAGTCTCCTAATCGTGCCCGTATAACGTAAAATTAAAAATACACAGATACATCACTCACAGCTGGCATATTACAAAGGACATTCACATACACGCCATTAAGCGACATGTAATCATACGTCCACCCACACACATACACACACCTCACATCCACACCACCACACACCTCCATAACACCTATATATTACACAAACCCAAGCAAACACACACATACTCCGACACACACAAACTCATTACTAACCCTGACGATACCAACAATCAAACTCTGTAGTTGTACCTATTATAACCTATATGTTATGCGGAACTAAATAGTGGCCCAGTGTTTCTACGGAAGCGCCTGGTGGCCTGAAATACAGGTTTTTCCTAGTTTGGGCACCAGTATTCCACAATAAGTACTATGTCATTGTACAACACACATTTTTGTAACTTACTATTATTATTGTGGCGAAATAAATTATTATTGTGTGGTTTTATTCTAGGAAAGGCTGGGTACCTGTAATGTCCTTCGATAGTTCACTGGTCGCAGCAACATTTTTATTTCCTTCGGCTCGCTGATCGTAATGTTCCCACACAAAGTTCATCAATAATTACACTTCACGAACAATATTGATTTAGGTAATGAATTTTACCGAGCGGCGCGTGCGCAATTGCGTTTATTAGTTTTAGGAGTTCAACTCAACTTTATGAAAGCGTAGCGATTTTTTTTACGAGGCGGCCATTTCTTGACTTCTTGTTTTTTAACTAACTTTATTGGGGAAGCGGATATGAGAGGGCGTGGCCAAGAAAGGATGCGTTCGGAAATGTATATAAGGATTGTGTACCTTTGTAATGCGTAAAGTGTGGAGTGTATTTAATATTTTATTTAAATTATAAAGGGCGCGTACAACTATTATTATTATTATTCGATTTATTCGTAGAATAACACTTTATTTTGCGTAATTTATATTTTAACAATAGCAAATATTATGATTTCTGATGTAGTAGTCTGATGAGTAGTTTTATTTACAATAGCAAATATTATTATAATAACTTAGTGGGGTAAATTTTATGAATAATAACTTTTTATGATAGATGTTCAATACAAGAATTTATGAGCACTTTAAAATTTATGTGATAGAGAATAATAAGTTATACATTTAATATGCACAATTAAATTAAATTAATAATATAATTTGATTTGAAGAGAATTGTATTTTTATTATAGTAGTTTATTACTTCTACTACCTGCTGTTGCAGTGTTTCCCGAGTACTATAAGATGTAGATTTAAAAAAAAACGTCTATAATAAAAGCTGTTGTCTCACGGTAGGAAGCCACTTGGTATTGCTGAGGTTCATGAGCGGCAGTTACCACTTACCGTTAGATGAGCATCTTGCTCTTCTGCCACCCAAATGCAATAAAAAAAAACAGTATTGCTTTCACTTGGGTGTGTTATGTGACAAACTAAATATTATCTTTATACAGGTAAAAATTTGTTAAAGCTCTATTTCGATTAATCTTCTATAAAAATGAAATATATTTACGATATATATTAGAATTTATCTGTCAGTCCGTCAGTGGGACGATATAAGAACATAATCGTCGCTCTCCCTAACTTGCGGGAATTGTAAAAACCAACTCAAATTCGTCAAAAGGGCAAGTAAAATTTTACCCAAATACTCTCCAGCAATAAATAAACACGTGTTTCGGCGTTTGGCAAATGGAATGCCCATTGAAGTATGGAACACGATTTATGAATGTATTATACATTCATAAAATTTACCTTATTTTATTAATTATTCATCTCATGAAAATAGGATATCTTCATGTTGGTAAACAAAATAAGTTTCGCGTTTTAACGTGTTGATGGTAGACTCGAAATCTGTGAAAGCGAGCTGTATCTTGTGTTGGAGGAAGTGAAGCTAGATTAAATGTACTATTAGTCACTACCTTGGCGAATTGTTTATACCGTAGGCTGTCAAGAGAATCATCATCATTATTACCTCCGTATAAAGATATAAAAGAACGCAGTGTGCTTCCAATGTTCTGGAGGGACTTGCAGCAACGTAATGGAGTTCTCAAAATTAATAGATGAAAATGATTTTGAACACAAACCGCCGACATTAACACCACTTCCTCTCCAGTTCTCCCACTAGTATTTAATGTAGAAAGCCAACCAGATGCTGCCGCTGCCTGGTCCATCAAAAAGACCGAGGACAGATTAGTTGTGATGAAGAAAATCACCGGAGATTATGCCTACTGGGGATTCCACGTAAAAAAAAACGTGCCTCCAGACTCTAACTCGTGGGTGGTGAGGAAAAGAGTAAATAATTAATAACAATATTGCAAAATCAATAATTAAAAAGATTATCATAAGAAAAAACAAACAAGATGATAAAAACTTATGGCAAATCATTAATATATACGTATAATATAAATATGTATAGTTATGAGTACTGAAAAATAATACTCGCTTAGGAGCGCTGTAAAACCGTAATTAACTATTAACTAAATTAAAAAAGGTTGCAAATGAAAGTTGTTCCTCAATACACGATCTACAAAAATGGTCTGATATAATTTTTTCGTAAAATTATTAGAAAAAAAGTTATATCGAAAAATAGAATTTTTCCTGTATATTTTCGCTTATAAATTGTTTATTTATGTTTCTACCAACAAAAATTTACAACATTAAAGTTGTAGATAATTTCCATGCATCCATCCGGCGGCGTGGGATAAGGATGGCCACCTTTGGGGTCTCCATTCTTGTGGGACAAGAATGGCGAAGGGTAAGGCCTAAAAAATGTAACATTTCAATGGAGTAATACTCGATAAAATAATTATAGTTTCAACACTGGCAACTGTACTAAACAATATAATAAAAAATTGCAGGAACATAATTACAAAGACGTAAAACAACTTTTTTGGTGATTAGCATATTTTATTCGACTTACCTTTAAGCCATGGACGGACAGGACCACACGTGCGCTTACCATAGCCCACCCATAAAAAAAAACCTGTCCAGGATTGACGAATAATCTTTATACATAAAAATGAATCACCGAAATATATGTACGCGCATAACTTAAGATTGACTGCACCAAATAGCATAATTCTTTTTTTATTGTGTTTGTTATTGTTAGGACATGGTTTGTATAGAAGAAAATTAATAGAAAAGATATTTTTTATTAAAACTAGCTGACGCCGATCTTCGTACCGCCTTTTTTAGAATTCTGGACAGTCTTGAACGTGACTCCTGGGGTCGCGTCTATCGTGAGGCGTTGAGAAAGATACGTACTCCTCCGCTCACCGAAATTTTCTAACCCGGCCTCTTCATCAGGGTTATCGAGGACCTATTTCCACCGCGGAAAACCCCCCCAATCATTGCTTTGCTGGACAGTAACCGGGAACCGCCCCGCCATGGACGCGGAGTTGGGGCGGCAGTGGCGCATATAGGTACGTGTTAAATCTATCACTCTCCGGACAGACGGTTTACCCTAATGAGTGCTGGCACTGGTCCTTGAGCACTTAGTACCACATCTCACGAGTCTGTACAACGCTTGAATAATGTTCGGCCAGTTCCCTGGATGTTGGAAGGAGGAGAGGCTGGTGTTTCTGCCAAAGGTGGGAGGGTCTCCGGCCTCGGCCACAAACATGTCAATATAATGGAATTATTGATAATCTAACGGGTTTGAATTTACGAAAAGCGTTATAAACTCATTTGCAAAAAAAACGGGCGGTTTTGATTTTCATTCATATTTAAAAAGATACAATACCAAAAAGGTTTCAATCGTTTGTACACGTTACTGGCCGGTTTTAAAAATGCTGTGGTATTTAAAAAAGTACGTTCTAAATTCAATTTTTCATTTGATGTTCATTTTTACAGAAAACCCCTTTTTATCCTACATTTTTGGCGCGAAGTTCCAGAAGTTAACATCGACTTTCATAACTTTTATTCAATTTTTATCGATTAATTTCATATCCTTGACTGTCAAAGCTTTATTTAATGCTGTTTGGCTGTATCAAAAATGGTAGATAAAGTGGTAAAAGCTACCAAAATTATCGCGCTGCTTGAAGAGGGTTGCAGCCAATGTTTCGTGGCTAGGAGGCTAAATGTTAGTCGCTCGACAGTCCAAAGGACCTGGCAGCGATATCAGGAGACTGGTTCCGTCGAGAGAAGGCCTGGTTCTGGAAGAAAACCATGTACCCAACCACGGGATGATCGTTTTCTTGTGAGTCGCGCATTGAGAAATCGCAAATCTTCGTATGTGGATCTTAAGAACAACCTCCAAGAAGTAAGAAATGTGCATATTAGTCTATGGACGGTCAGGAGGAGGCTTCTCGCTGCCAATATACGCAGTCACCGCCCGGCCCGCGGCCCCAAATTACTCCGTGAGCACAGAGTTCACAGGCTTAGGTTCGCTAGAAATTGTGAATCATGGACTCAAGACGATTGGAATAGGGTTTTGTTCTCTGATGAAGCCAGGATATCTCTGTTCGGTGAAGATCGACGTCGGCGAGTGCTAAGAAGACAAGGAGAACGCTTTGCAGAGGCATGTTTCGAAGAAATCACACCTTATGGTGGGGGCTCTGTTATGTTTTGGGCAGGAATAAATTCAATGGATCGTACAGAGTTAGTCTTCATTGAAAACGGCTCACTGACTGGGCATCGATACATAACGGAAGTTCTAATTTCTCATGCACAACCCGCATTGGCCGCTCTAGGTGAAGACTCGATTTTTATGGACGACAATGCTCGCGCCCACCGATCCCGCGATGTTAATGCGTATATGCAAGAGGTCGGCATTCGTCGTTTGGATTGGCCAGCTCGAAGTCCCGACCTC
The DNA here is from genome assembly GCA_032191425.1 of Lymantria dispar. Taxonomy (NCBI): domain Eukaryota; kingdom Metazoa; phylum Arthropoda; class Insecta; order Lepidoptera; family Erebidae; genus Lymantria; species Lymantria dispar. Next base: position 6,113,758 of record CM063460.1, on the reverse strand, counting down.
AATCCCATAGAGCATGTCTGGGACGTTCTGAAACAGCGTGTGAGATCAGTACACCCGGCTCCGCAGACCATCAGAGAGCTGAAGAATGTGATTACTGCGGAGTGGGAACGTATTCCGCAAGCAAGTATCCGGGATATACTCGCTAGCATGCCCAGACGAATTCAAGCTGTGATTTTAGCTAGAGGGGGTCACACTCGATACTAAACATTTATCTGCTTTTACTTTATTAAAGAAAAACAAACAAAAAAACTTTTTTATTTTTACTTCATGAGCATATGCACTACTAGCGAATATACACTACTAGCGAGGTTTAGCATTATTTCCCATAAATTGTATCTAAATTTTATGAAATACTGATGAAAACGATTATTTTCTTATTAATTTAGCAAATTGTGTGGATAAAACTACCTATAATTATCAAACAAAGAAATATTAACATTTGAAATGGTTCATTGCTTAGGTGCCCGTTTTTTTTTGCAAATGAGTTTATTTCCTTAATCCGCAACTTTACGCCATTTGTAGGAGGCCGATAAATCGTCATCTTCGTCTCAACCCATACACGTCACACTGTTGGGCTCGGGCCTCCTCCACTATGGGAAGGAAATCGACCTACTATACCACGCTGGTCAGACGTGTTGCTAAAGGGTTTTGTGCCGAGTTTTCCTTCTCTTGCATAGATATTGTATTCATATTTTATCTCTTAGTCATCTTTTACTACACCCACGGGCAATAGAGAGGGGCGGTGAATTAAAATAAGGCGGTACGAAGTTCGCCGGGTTAGCTAGTTTATATATAAAGATATACAGGTACACTGATTCATTTATTTATATATTCATTTATTATATAGGATTACAAAATTATTTATGCAGTTATATCTAGGAACCTGGATGAAAATTACGTTTTATAATTTTTCCCTCATTTCATACATTAAACCCTAATAATTGTACTCTAAATTTCAAGCTTCTGTCTGCTAGAAGTGCCTCTATAACATTGATGATCGGTCAGTCAGTGAGTGAGTGACAAAATTATGAAATTATGACTAGTTATAATTCTTAAACTATTCGTTCAAATTGAATGAAATATATCGTGTTTATACAATGCTTGCTGTGTAACGAAAATTTAGGCTTCTAGTTTAATTTACAACAAAGTTATAGGGGGTCGAAAATGGCACGAATTGCTTCGAGAAAACAACAGTTTTACGTTTTTGTTTCGACTTGGCGGGAGCATTGCGTGCCCCATAGATCTCTCTAATAACGATCACGGAAACGGAACTCGGTCGAGCGGAATAAAAAATATCTTAAGTCCGTCTCCTAGTTCTATGCTACGTCACCACCAATTTTCAGCCAAATCGGTATAGTCGTTCTTAAGTTTTAAATAGTGTAACTAACACAACTTTCTTTTATATATAATTATATATAGATATGTGTGATACTCGGGTAGACATCAGAAATCATTAATATGAGTGTTGTCATGATTTCTGCACATATGGCATACATTGGAGTGGATCACACCACTAACTGTTGTTCCGAGTCTGAGTAGGTACAATTTGTGTCCATTAATTTATATGCTTGTAAAGTCCCACGCAATACTAGGATTATTTTCTAAGCACCGGCTGTCGGGTGTTATCCTTAAGAAAAAAGAACACAAAGCAGTCATGAAGATTGCCGACAGGGATAAAAACTTAAAATTATGAACAAACAGTAGTTATTTTTGTATATTCAAATTGTTTCATCATAATTTTAAAAAAATTAATACCTTTACATTTATCCAGTTTTGGAATCTATCGGTATAAATACAGTGACATTGACACAGCTACAGATATAGTTTCAGCGTGGACTTTTGACGCGAATGTCAAAATGTCATGTAGCGCTTTTATATATTTTTCATTATTTTAGTGTTTTACGGTGTTATATTGAATAATTTTGTTGATATTTTATGTAATATAATGTTAATAGAATGCTGATATATAGTGAATATGATATAATGGCAAATTGCGTGCATTTTCAGATTCTGTCAAATTTCCCAGAAGAAGCTTGATTTGGCTATCAACACCAAATCAATGCTAACGACGGACTACTTACGAAGACTAAAGACGTGACTAATTAATTAATTAATTATAACTCGACATTGGCACCAATAGCTCATATTATTGCAGCTTATTGCCATTAATCAAGAAGAAGAAGAAGAAGTAGTTTCAGCGTGAACACGTTACGCGACCATATAGGTTACGACTTACATGAATTTACTCCCTGTTTATAATAATCCAAACCTGTTTATAGAAGTTTTCATTTAAAGTCCTAAATATCGGCTAAGTATTTACTAATAAATTTAGCAGCAGCACTTTTGGGTAACTTATAACTTAAAGAGCTGTGTTTATGACGTTATACCTCCTTCATATAGTGGCTTATAGCCAACAGTCGACATTAATAGCCGAGGATGATTGTTGGACAGATCAATTCGTGTTTGTAATCTGCCTAAACCAACAAAAGAAACTTTCTTCCTTTTTTTTAAATATTCATTTCAGCGAAGGAAGGGCACTGTTTAGCGGTAAATATATCCAATGACTGTGATAAGTTTGAGAGAATAGTGATACAAAAGAGTCATAACCTTTTTGTGGTTATCAAGCTGTCGCAGCAACAGTTCGATGCGATGGTGCGTTCAACCGTCGCCAACGTCTATGCCATCATTTAAGAAGTAACGGAGCTGACTAAACACACTTTAAAAAATCAATTAATCCATTAATCAATCAACATTCTCCACTAAGAAAATGATCATAATATTGCAAAGTCCTCACAAACATAAGTGACGGATACAAGTTATACCCAGATTCAGAACAACAATTTGTCAAATATTGTTCTGCGAAATCGAATCTGTAACGCAGGCACGGTAGGTCAGCATCTTAATCATTGTGCCATCTGTGCAGTCAATTAAATATGGCTGTTGTATCTACTATCAACGCACCCCCTATTTCATACCCTTAGGGAAAAATATATTCTACTATGTACGACGTAGTCAATAATGACATAACATAAAGTATTTTAAAATTAAATTATTCTAATTTATACACATCTTAATATATATATATATATATATATATATATATATATATATATATATATATATAATATATATATATATATATATATATATATATATATATACATATATATAAATTACGTGTCACGTTGTTTGTCTGCGATGGATTCCTAAACTACTTAACCGATTTTAATCAAATTTGCACACCGTGTGCAGTTTGATCAAACTTGAAAGATAGGATTAGCTTACATCTTAATTTATAGTCGCAATATTATTTTACTGCAAATTATTTGTATTACCTATATATACCTATTATTTGACATTCACAATTATCTGTTAACTCCATACGATCTAAACAGATGGCGATATCTGTTGACTGGATTGAGTAATTAATTAATAGATGGCGCTGCTATGTCAAACCTACAAACGTGTCATAATTATACGATTTTAACTTGCTTTTTTACATAGATGCCATTTGTAAAAAGATATGACGACCTCCTACAGTTCCACTTAAATAGTTTAATAAAATGTAATATAATAAAAACAGTAGTCATAGCAACGCGTGGCCGGGTCTGCTAGTATAATATAATTTCTTATTATTGTACAGGTTTGTTTATTGAATTACTTTTAAAATGTTTTTATGTTTTCTATTATTTATAATAAATATATATATATATAAACTCATTTGCAAAAAAAACGGGCACCTAAGCAATGAACCATTTCAAATGTTAATATTTCTTTGTTTGATAATTATAGGTAGTTTTATCCACACAATTTGCTAAATTAATAAGAAAATAATCGTTTTCATCAGTATTTCATAAAATTTAGATACAATTTATGGGAAATAATGCTAAACCTCGCTAGTAGTGTATATTCGCTAGTAGTGCATATGCTCATGAAGTAAAAATAAAAAAGTTTTTTTGTTTGTTTTTCTTTAATAAAGTAAAAGCAGATAAATGTTTAGTATCGAGTGTGACCCCCTCTAGCTAAAATCACAGCTTGAATTCGTCTGGGCATGCTAGCGAGTATATCCCGGATACTTGCTTGCGGAATACGTTCCCACTCCGCAGTAATCACATTCTTCAGCTCTCTGATGGTCTGCGGAGCCGGGTGTACTGATCTCACACGCTGTTTCAGAACGTCCCAGACATGCTCTATGGGATTGAGGTCGGGACTTCGAGCTGGCCAATCCAAACGACGAATGCCGACCTCTTGCACATACGCATTAACATCGCGGGATCGGTGGGCGCGAGCATTGTCGTCCATAAAAATCGAGTCTTCACCTAGAGCGGCCAATGCGGGTTGTGCATGAGAAATTAGAACTTCCGTTATGTATCGATGCCCAGTCAGTGAGCCGTTTTCAATGAAGACTAACTCTGTACGATCCATTGAATTTATTCCTGCCCAAAACATAACAGAGCCCCCACCATAAGGTGTGATTTCTTCGAAACATGCCTCTGCAAAGCGTTCTCCTTGTCTTCTTAGCACTCGCCGACGTCGATCTTCACCGAACAGAGATATCCTGGCTTCATCAGAGAACAAAACCCTATTCCAATCGTCTTGAGTCCATGATTCACAATTTCTAGCGAACCTAAGCCTGTGAACTCTGTGCTCACGGAGTAATTTGGGGCCGCGGGCCGGGCGGTGACTGCGTATATTGGCAGCGAGAAGCCTCCTCCTGACCGTCCATAGACTAATATGCACATTTCTTACTTCTTGGAGGTTGTTCTTAAGATCCACATACGAAGATTTGCGATTTCTCAATGCGCGACTCACAAGAAAACGATCATCCCGTGGTTGGGTACATGGTTTTCTTCCAGAACCAGGCCTTCTCTCGACGGAACCAGTCTCCTGATATCGCTGCCAGGTCCTTTGGACTGTCGAGCGACTAACATTTAGCCTCCTAGCCACGAAACATTGGCTGCAACCCTCTTCAAGCAGCGCGATAATTTTGGTAGCTTTTACCACTTTATCTACCATTTTTGATACAGCCAAACAGCATTAAATAAAGCTTTGACAGTCAAGGATATGAAATTAATCGATAAAAATTGAATAAAAGTTATGAAAGTCGATGTTAACTTCTGGAACTTCGCGCCAAAAATGTAGGATAAAAAGGGGTTTTCTGTAAAAATGAACATCAAATGAAAAATTGAATTTAGAACGTACTTTTTTAAATACCACAGCATTTTTAAAACCGGCCAGTAACGTGTACAAACGATTGAAACCTTTTTGGTATTGTATCTTTTTAAATATGAATGAAAATCAAAACCGCCCGTTTTTTTTGCAAATGAGTTTATAATTCAATAATAATATTAATTCAATAAGAAATCAAGTAAAAGTATTAATGCATAATTTAATCCCCTATGTTTCACCTTTTATCATCATCATCATAATTTCAGCCTATCGTCGTCCACTGCTGGACGTAGGCCTCCCTCATGTTACGCCACAAAGGGCAGTCTTGTGCCGCCTGCATCCAACGACGCCCAGCAATTTTTACCAGGTCGTCGGTCTACCTAGTAGGGGCCGTGCTACACTGCGTCGTCCAATACGTGGTCACCACTCCAGAACTTTTCTTCCCCGGCGGTTGGGCAGGTCATATTGCTCGACGAATCGTCGAGCAATATGACCTGCCCATTACTACTTCAGCATGCTAATTCTTCGTGCTTTGTCGGTTACACCCGTTCTTCTGTGGATTTTTGTATTGCTGATTCTATCTCGGAGAGAAATCCCGAGTATAGCCCGCTCCATAGCACGTTGAGCGACTTTGAGCCTTGTTATGAAGTCTACATTTAGTGACCACGTTTCCGTGCCCTAAGTCATCACTGGTAACACACACTAGTCGTAGACCTGTGTTTTCAGAGACTGTTTGTTGTGAAGATCTTCTTCAGTTTGCCGAACGATGCCCAACCGAGTTGGATTCGTCGGCTGATCTCTTTCTCAAAATTGGATTTACCTAACTGGACTCTTTGTCCAAGGTAAACATAATGATCGACCATTTCAAGAATCGCCTTGCCAACTAGGACAGGTACAGGAATAACATGGGCATTTGACATGAGTTTCGTCTTGTCCATGTTCATTCGTAAACCCACTAGTTGCGATACTCTGCTGAGATCATTGAGATGTTTCACCTTTAAAGTAAGAAAATGATCAAATGCTGAATTCTCCTCACATAAACTTTTTCACTGCACCTAATTCCTTTCTTCGTCGAATTTTATAAAGTCGAAAAGTTGCTAAAAATTAGTGCTGCAAAGTTTCTAGATGTACATGCAGCTTATACCGAGTAATATTCCTGATTGGTAGATCTTGCAAAACTTCATATACTTATACTTAGAATATTTATTTATTTTAATTTCTAACCGGTGTTTTAAAATACTGTTGCTATACTGCAAACCTTTCAAAATTATGTTTTCTTTTTACTTTTTTACTGGCGGCAGTGCCATCGATCTCTGTTTTCAGTATAATTTTGCCAGGTATATAATGTAAACAATAAGTCTATAAAGTATATTAAAAGAAAAACAAAGTAAATAAACGTATATATTTCATTCTTCTACATCATTTGGAAAGTGATAGTGAAATTAACAATAAATGTAATTTAAATTAACACTAAATATTAGAACACGCAAACCATTGTGTTAGTGAAATTAACACTAAACATTTATGTTTATATTAAAGCTAGATTACTTCATTTTTATTTATATTATCCTTATTTAAGCATATGGTAAAGAGAGACGTAGAGCACTCACACATTTTAGTCCCAAGCAAAAGAGTATGAGCCGTTAAGTGCTCCCAACTACAAGCTTATTGCCGATAATTTACCAAGAAATTACCGAAAAATTTGCATAAAACCTCAGCAATGTCTTTATTTGTTTATTAGCAACCCGCCCTCGCTTCGCTTCGATTACAGTCGCCTTACCCGCGTAGTTCCCGTTCCCTTGGTTTTATCGGAATAAAATATAGCCTATATCACTCAGCGATAATATAGCTTTGTAATGGTGAAAGAATTTTTGAAATCGACACAGTCGTTTTTGATTTTATTCATTACAAACATATACACACAAAAATATTTTTTTTTCTCTTTATTATATTAGTGTAGGTAACATTAAAATAGGTAAATCGAATATTCCGTGTGGTGATGGAGTAAGAATACATTTCACGACTCTCTAGTTTGCCCGTGGATGTTGTAACAAACGACTAAGGGATATAATATGCCCATAACATCTCTGCAAGAGAAGAAAAACTCGAAATAAAACCCTATACTATACTAACATGTCTGACCAGCATGGTATAGTAGGTTAAATTCCTTTCCAATGTGGAGGAGGCCCGAGCCCAACAGTGGAACGTATGTTGACTGTGAGGAGGAAGCGAGGTAATTGAATTTTATAGTTGTTTGATTAAGATTATTTATACTTATTATCTTTAGTTTATACATAGGCTGTCTAATATTTAAGTCATATTACGTATAAACATAATTTTATTAAACATGTATTACTCATAATTTATTTGAAATACGTTAGCATTAATCCTAAACAAATAACTGTCAAAATTCAAAATGTAAATTGAAGTAGCACTATAATGTAAGAAGAACAAAGATTAATGAAGGCCAAAACTAAGTTTATATCCATAGGAAACTCCTTCCACAGTGTGATTCTAGATGAAGATATATCGATATAGTCTAAGGCGTCGTAAGTTGCAACTTGTAAACCTTTATCTGAAAATTAATATATTATTTATTCAAAATTAATTTATCTAATTACAACACTAACTCTATGTAGATATTGTAAAGCATCATGTCAATAATAACAGATAAATAATTATATCCATTGGTAAGATCAACATAACAGGTTTTATAACTATCTACATATTTTAGATCAATGGTTCCCAACCAGTGGTCCGCAGACGCTAAAATATGGTCCGCGAATGATTTTATATTTAACGGCAGTGAGCCGTTGGTCGTCGTGCAGTGAGAAGAGCGCGGGTGGTGAGATGCAAGCTCAAATAATCACATTAATACATAATAAATTGCTATATATAAATATGAATATTTCTTTTTATGTAATTTCCTATTGAGTTTTTAATTAAAGTTTCAGTTTGATTCATCATGGCAGCCCACATACATCCCACTGCTGGGCTCGGGCCTCCTCCACAATGGGAGAGACTTTGACCTGCTATACCATGCTGGTCAGACATGTTGGTATAGGGTTTCATTACGAGTTTGCCTTCTCTTGCACAGATGTTATGTGCATATTATATCCCATAGTCGTCTTATACGACATCCACGGGCGAGACAGGGAGTGGTGAATTGTATTCTTACTCCGTCACCACACGGAAAATTGATTCAGTTTATTTTTATTATACCTACATAGTGATCCCTGCTAACAATAATAATACGAAAGTGGTCCTTAATCACAAAAGGTTGGGAACCCCTGTTTTAAATAGATATAAGGTACTAAAATTTAAAAAAAAAAGCATTAAAGCTTCCTTCTGTCGACTTTGATTAAAATCTGCAATGGCCATACTGATTTTAATAAATATTTCATTGCCTGATCAATATCAGTAATCTATGTAAGTATATTATGTAACTAAATTATTTAATATGAATAAAAAATGGAATAAAAATCACATGATAAAGCAAAATGACTTTTAATGGTGGAATTACCTTCGTATAATAACAACTGTGCAGCTAATGTTACTTTTATTTCTTCTAAATCATTAAATGTGAGCTCCAGAAAAACAGCTGGTAGTAGTGTAATAAATGTACAATACGTAATTTCTACACACCATGCGTAGATATTAGAAGTCTGAAAATGAAAGGATTATTGGGATTATGTTTATTAATCTTAGCGTAATATTTTATACTCCTGTAGCCTGTATAACCATGAATACAAAATATTACCAACATTTAACCTACTTTTAGATGGGATTTGTAAAAACTGATAAAAGCAACACCAGGTGACTTGACAGCAGCACTTACCTGGGTAATTTACAACACCAACCGCGATCGCCTGCCGTTCTATTTTCGGAGTTCGAAAATCGATTTTCATATAAAGCGCCCGATATTAAAATAATATGAAGAGTAAAATAATTTAGGGTTAGCTAGTTTATATATAAAGATATACAGGTACACTGATTCATTTATTTATATATTCATTTATTATATAGGATTACAAAATTATTTATGCAGTTATATCTAGGAACCTGGATGAAAATTACGTTTTATAATTTTTCCCTCATTTCATACATTAAACACTAATAATTGTACTCTAAATTTCAAGCTTCTGTCTGCTAGAAGTGCCTCTATAACATTGATGATCGGTCAGTCAGTGAGTGAGTGACAAAATTATGAAATTATGACTAGTTATAATTCTTAAACTATTCGTTCAAATTGAATGAAATATATCGTGTTTATACAATGCTTGCTGTGTAACGAAAATTTAGGCTTCTAGTTTAATTTACAACAAAGTTATAGGGGGTCGAAAATGGCACGAATTGCTTCGAGAAAACAACAGTTTTACGTTTTTGTTTCGACTTGGCGGGAGCATTGCGTGCCCCTAGATCTCTCTAATAACGATCACGGAAACGGAACTCGGTCGAGCGGGATAAAAAATATCTTATGTCCGTCTCCTAGTTCTATGCTACGTCACCACCAATTTTCAGCCAAATCGGTATAGTCGTTCTTAAGTTTTAAATAGTGTAACTAACACAACTTTCTTTTATATATAATTATATATAGATATGTGTGATACTCGGGTAGACATCAGAAATCATTAATATGAGTGTTGTCATGATTTCTGCACATATGGCATACATTGGAGTGGATCACGCCACTAACTGTTGTTCCGAGTCTGAGTAGGTACAATTTGTGTCCATTAATTTATATGCTTAAAAAGTCCCACGCAATACTAGGATTATTTTCTAAGCACCGGCTGTCGGGTGTTATCCTTAAGAAAAAAGAACACAAAGCAGTCATGAAGATTGCCGACAGGGATAAAAACTTAAAATTATGAACAAACAGTAGTTATTTTTGTATATTCAAATTATTTCATCATAATTTTAAAAAAATTAATACCTTTACATTTATCCAGTTTTGGAATCTATCGGTATAAATACAGTGACATTGACACAGCTACAGATATAGTTTCAGCGTGGACTTTTGACGCGAATGTCAAAATGTCATGTAGCGCTTTTATATATTTTTCATTATTTTAGTGTTTTACGGTGTTATATTGAATAATTTTGTTGATATTTTATGTAATATAATGTTAATAGAATGCTGATATATAGTGAATATGATATAATAGCGAATTGCGTGCATTTTCACATTCTGTCAAATTTCCCAGAAGAAGCTTGATTTGGCTATCAACACCAAATCAATGCTAACGACGGACTACTTACGAAGACTAAAGACGTGACTAATTAATTAATTAATTATAACTCGACATTGGCACCAATAGCTCATATTATTGCAGCTTATTGCCATTAATCAAGAAGAAGAAGAAGAAGTAGTTTCAGCGTTAACACGTTACGCGACCATATAGGTTACGACTTACATGAATTTACTCCCTGTTTATAATAATCCAAACCTGTTTATAGAAGTTTTCATTTAAAGTCCTAAATATCGGCTAAGTATTTACTAATAAATTTAGCAGCAGCACTTTTGGGTAACTTATAACTTAAAGAGCTGTGTTTATGACGTTATACCTCCTTCATATAGTGGCTTATAGCCAACGGTCGACATTAATAGCCGAGGATGATTGTTGGACAGATCAATTCGTGTTTGTAATCTGCCTAAACCAACAAAAGCTACTTTCTTCCTTTTTTTTAAATATTCATTTCAGCGAAGGAAGGGCACTGTTTAGCGGTAAATATATCCAATGACTGTGATAAGTTTGAGAGAATAGTGATACAAAAGAGTCATAACCTTTTTGTGGTTATCAAGCTGTCGCAGCAACAGTTCGATGCGATGGTGCGTTCAACCGTCGCCAACGTCTATGCCATCATTTAAGAAGTAACGGAGCTGACTAAACACACTTTAAAAAATCAATTAATCCATTAATCAATCAACATTCTCCACTAAGAAAATGATCATACTATTGCAAAGTCCTCACAAACATAAGTGACAGATACAAGTTATACCCAGATTCAGAACAACAATTTGTCAAATATTGTTCTGCGAAATCGAATCTGTAACGCAGGCACGTTAGGTCAGCATCTTAATCATTGTGCCATCTGTGCAGTCAATTAAATATGGCTGTTGTATCTACTCATTACTTGTATTGTAGGGTATAAAATATCAACGCACCCCCTATTTCATACCCTTAGGGAAAATATATTCTACTATGTACGACGTAGTCAATAATGACATAACATGAAGTATTTTAAAGTTAAATTATTCTAATTTATGCACATCTTAATATATATATATATATATATATATATATTGGTATATATACCAAACAAAACAATGTAAACAATAAGTCTATAAAGTATATTAAAAGAAAAACAAAGTAAATAAACGTATATATTTCATTCTTCTACATCATTTGGAAAGTGATAGTGAAATTAACAATAAATGTAATTTAAATTAACACTAAATATTAGAACACGCAAACCATTGTGTTAGTGAAATTAACACTAAACATTTATGTTTATATTAAAGCTAGATTACTTCATTTTTATTTATATTATCCTCATTTAAGCATATGGTAAAGAGAGACGTAGAGCACTCACACATTTTAGTCGCAAGCAAAAGAGTATGAGCCGTTAAGTGCTCCCAACTACAAGCTTATTGCCGATAATTTACCAAGAAATTACCGAAAAATTTGCATAAAACCTTTATTTGTTTATTAGCAACCCGCCCTCGCTTCGCTTCGATTACAGTCGCCTTACCCGCGTAGTTCCCGTTCCCCTGGTTTTATCGGAATAAAATATAGCCTATATCACTCAGCGATAATATAGCTTTGTAATGGTGAAAGAATTTTTGAAATCGACACAGTCGTTTTTGATTTAATTCATTACAAACATATACACACAAAAATATATTTTTTTTCTCTTTATTATATTAGTGTAGGTAACATTAAAATAGGTAAATCGAATATTCCGTGTGGTGATGGAGTAAGATTCACGACTCTCTATTTTGCCCGTGGATGTTGTAACAAACGACTAAGGGATATAATATGCCCATAACATCTCTGCAAGAGAAGAAAAACTCGAAATAAAACCCTATACTATACTAACATGTCTGACCAGCATGGTATAGTAGGTTAAATTCCTTTCCAATGTGGAGGAGGCCCGAGCCCAACAGTGGAACGTATGTTGACTGTGAGGAGGAAGCGAGGTAATTGAATTTTATAGTTGTTTGATTAAGATTATTTATACTTATTATCTTTAGTTTATACATAGGCTGTCTAATATTTAAGTCATATTACGTATAAACATAATTTTATTAAACATGTATTACTCATAATTTATTTGAAATACGTTAGCGTTAATCCTAAACAAATAACTGTCAAAATTCAAAATGTAAATTGAAGTAGCACTATAATGTAAGAAGAACAAAGATTAATGAAGGCCAAAACTAAGTTTATATCCATAGGAAACTCCTTCCACAGTGTGATTCTAGATGAAGATATATCGATATAGTCTAAGGCGTCGTAAGTTGCAACTTGTAAACCTTTATCTGAAAATTAATATATTATCTATTAAAAAGTAATGTATCTAATTACAACATTAACTCTATGTAGATATTGTAAAACATCATGTCAATAATAACAGATAAATAATTATATCCATTGGTAAGATCAACATAACAGGTTTTATAACTATCTACATATTTTAGATCAATGGTTCCCAACCAGTGGTCCGCAGACGCTAAAATATGGTCCGCGAATGATTTTATATTTAACGGCAGTGAGCCGTTGGTCGTCGTGCTACCCCGATGCCGAACAGCACGCCCACGTCGATAGGGAAGTGGTGTGGCGAGCCTCTCTCCCACAACCGCCGCTAGATACAGAATTAGGTAGGGACGACGCCCCAAGTCAGCCTATCCCAGCAGTCACCATAGATGAAGTAGTTTCGATCGTCAAGGGACTACGCCCTAGGAAAGCCCCCGGTTCGGACGGCATAACCAATAGAGTTATTAAACTTTTTCCCACGTCCCTACTGGTCCTTCTGACCTGCATTTTCAACGCAGCGCTCAATAACAAAATCTTTCCCGCTCAGTGGAAAGAAGCCGTGGTAATAGGAATCCACAAACCCGGCAAGAACCGATCCGAACCCAGTAGTTACAGGCCGATAAGTCTTCTTAACGGTCTTAGCAAAATGTACGAGCGCGTAATCCACCAAAGACTAAGAATCTTCGCCGAAGAAAACCATCTCATACCACACGAGCAGTTTGGCTTTAGACCCAAACACTCGTGTGTCCATCAAGTCCATCGTATCGTGGAAAGCATCAACGTAAAACTGCAACGCAACCTTTTTACGGGGATACTCTTCTCCGATGTAGCCAAAGCCTTCGACAAGGTATGGCATAATGGCCTTATCTTTAAGTTATTCCAACTAGGAATTCCCCACTACCTCGTAATTATCATACGAGACTTTCTAACAAATCGTAGCTTCCGCTACAGAGTAGAAGGGACACTCTCTTCCCCGCACCCGATCAGAGCTGGCGTACCGCAAGGTTCAGTCCTCTCACCCCTTCTATTCTCGCTATATACTAGCGACATCCCCAAGTCTAAGCTCGTGCAGTCAGCCCTCTACGCTGACGACACAGCTATATTCGTATCCGGGCTTAACCCGGACGCCGTCACTCGTAATCTCCAAACTGCAGCTACTGCCCTTGGCAAATGGTTCCGGAAATGGAGAATAGACATTAACCCAGAAAAGAGTCAGGCGGTCATGTTTCACAGGAGACGTGCCGACCTGCACCCCCCCGATAGCTTCACTCCAGTCCGCATTTTTGACAAGCCCATCCCCTGGGCGTCAAATGCCAAGTACCTAGGCGTCACCCTTGACAATCGTCTCAGCTTCGCTCGACACATAACCACTGTGCGCTCGCGTGCAGCGTTCGTTATGGGTCGTTTACACAACTTACTCAACCCAAAGAGTAAGCTGTCGCTCAAATGCAAAATCCGTCTTTACACTGCCTGCATACGCCCCATCATGTTGTATGCCAGTGTAGTATTCGCTCACGTTAGGCCACACAGGATCCATAGGCTACAAACACTTCAGAATAGGTTCATGCGTAAGGCTACGGGCGCACCGTGGTTCATACGCAATGCCGATCTCCACATCGACTTGCACTTGCCGACCATCAGGCAATATATGAAACAGTGTGCCCGTAGATATTTTGATTCTGCCACAACACACCCCAACCCCTTAGTGGTCGCTGCGACCAACTATATCCCGTCCCGCATCTCGAAGGTCACTCGACCGAGACTTGCTCTCGACGAGCCCGACGACGAGATCACGATAGCTCAGAATACAGCATACACGGCCCGCGAAGCCGCAACAAAGAAAAGACCACGGTTCCGTCCTCGCCGTCGAGGTGCGAAACCGTGCCGCGCAAAAATAAATAAATCTAAAGTGGGACCTCCCACATTGCCCTCAGCAACGCCCCGAGCCGAGGTTCGTACCCCACAGGGGGTGCCCTTGGGCCACGTTGCTTAAATTTTTTGGGTTGAGAGCCCTCAGCGCTCACCACTAGTCCGCGTAAGGGTGTAACAGCCATCTGAGGCTAACACTCCTTGTCAGAACAAAAAAAAAAAAAAAAAAAAAAAAAAAAAAAAAAAATGGTCGTCGTGCAGTGAGAAGAGCGCGGGTGGTGAGATGCAAGCTCAAATAATCACATTAATACATAATAAATTGCTATATATAAATATGAATATTTCTTTTTATGTAATTTCCTATTGAGTTTTTAATTAAAGTTTCAGTTTGATTCATCATGGCAGCCCACATACATCCCACTGCTGGGTTCGGGCCTGCTCCACAATGGGAGAGACTTTGACCTGCTATACCATGCTGGTCAGACATGTTGGTATAGGGTTTCATTACGAGTTTGCCTTCTCTTGCACATATGTTATGTGCATATTATATCCCATAGTCGTCTTATACGACATCCACGGGCGAGACAGGGAGTGGTGAATTGTATTCTTACTCCGTCACCACACGGAAAATTGATTCAGTTTGATTATTACAGTTTATTTTTATTATACCTACATAGTGATCCCTGCTAACAATAATAATAGGAAAGTGGTCCTTAATCACAAAAGGTTGGGAACCCCTGTTTTAGATAGATATAAGGTACTAAAATTTAAAAAAAAAGCATTAAAGCTTCCTTCTGTCGACTTTGATTAAAATCTGCAATGGCCATACTGATTTTAATAAATATTTCATTGCCTGATCAATATCAGTAATCTATGTAAGTATATTATGTAACTAAATTATTTAATATGAATAAAAAATGGAATAAAAATCACATGATAAAGCAAAATGACTTTTAATGGTGGAATTACCTTCATATAATAACAACTGTGCAGCTAATGTTACTTTTATTTCTTCTAAATCATTAAATGTGAGCTCCAGAAAAACAGCTGGTAGTAGTGTAATAAATGTACAATACGTAATTTCTACACACCATGCGTAGATATTAGAAGTCTGAAAATGAAAGGATTATTGGGATTATGTTTATTAATCTTAGCGTAATATTTTATACTCCTGTAGCCTGTATAACCATGAATACAAAATATTACCAACATTTAACCTACTTTTAGGCGGGATTTGTAAAAACTGATAAAAGCAACACCAGGTGACTTGACAGCAGCACTTACCTGGGTAATTTACAACACCAACCGCGATCGCCTGCCGTTCTATTTTCGGAGTTCGAAAATCGATTTTCATATAAAGCGCCCGATATTAAAATAATATGAAGAGTAAAATAATTTAGTGCTCGAATGACCTCGTTATCAATTGTGCGCGCTTATCACTTTTTAGTAATGTATAACTTGTGTACTTGTCACTCAGGGTATACTGCAAGGCAGCTGATGCTATGCTATGCTAAAAATGAGTAAATGAGGAATGAGTGGTAACGGATGGGGATGGATGAGATGAGTGGTAACGGATAGTAATAGATAGGATGAGTGGTGACGGATAGTGATGGTTAGGAAGAGTGCATATGTAATGAATGAAGATGTGATGAATGGGAATGAATGATGTGAAGTGTTCATTTTCTACCGTTGAAAAAATTATACTTTTAACGTATAACTTTGTCTTATTGAATTAAGAATACATTTCGTACAGACCGTCGCAACGTGTGTCCTTTTTTATAGGAGTACAGGCTACGGCGCACTATTCCGTAATATACTTCATATAGGCGGGCCACCGGTAGTCATTCTTATCGTCAGTGGCCCTTCCAGCGAGTTTCACTTTCGGATACCTTCTTAAGTTAACGTCCCAGCTAGTTTCTCCTTCGACGCATCTCTGCTCGGTTGACCGGGCCCAACTCCAGTCCAATCACCCACTCTCTTGCCTAGGACAACATTAGGCATGCGTCACGCCTGCTTTGCTCATCGCATTGACGGCGGAACTCCTCTGCGGGGATACACTGTTCTGTTCAGGCCACCGGATATATCCGGTCGATGGCCCTGTACGGTGCACTGGTGTGGGCGTGGTCCCTGACCGTCCGACTCAGGGCTCTTCTATGGCGTCCACAGAGAGCCATGGCGGTCAGGGCCATACGCGGATACCGCACGGTGGTGACGGAGGCAGCGTGCCTGTTGACCGGGACTCCCCCGTGGGATCTGGAGGCGGAAATACTCGCCTCGTTAGCTAATTACGTAGTAACTTAAGATAGAAGATCCTTTAAGTAGAGACTGAATAATATAATAACCGCTTAATATTCGTGGATCTCACAACTTTATGTAGTAGAACAGCTGAGTTGCGGGACTTGGTCTTTTTATAAGTTATACTAGCTTTTGCCCGCGGCTTCGCCCACGTAAAAGTTGGCTTGCATATTTCTTTTTATTGTGTTATTGTGGTGACGGAGTAAGAATACAAATCACCATTCCCTAACTTGCCCGTGGATGTCATATAAGACGACTATGGGATATATGCACATAACATCTATGCAAGAGAAGGAAAACTCTAAACATGAAAACCTATACCAACATATCTGACCAGCATGGTATAGTAGGTCAAATTCCCTCCCATTATGGAGGAGGCCCGAGCTCAAGAGTGGGAAGTATGTGAGCTGCGATGATGATGATGATGATATTTCTTAATTTAAGAAATACTCTACCTATGTGTCAATTTTCATCCAAATCTGGTCAACAGTTTACGCGTGATTGAGTAACAAACATCCAAATATCTTCACAAATTTTTATATTTGAATATTACTTCCACCCCTGTAGTTTAAATTTACGTGGAAAGACGATGATAAATATGGCCATCCTTAGTCGCTGATAATACATTATTCATGATAGGTTTCCATTTGCAAAAAAAAATAATAATATCGATCAAACTTCCGTAGTTTCACCCACGTAGACCCCATTCCCATGCGAATGCCGAGATAAAAATTGCCTATGTTACTCGCTGATTTTATAAGTTTACATGGGTGAAAAAAAAATTATATTAATGAAATTCCATACAAATATCCGAGATAAAAATTGCCTATGTTACTCGCTGATAACGTAGCTCCCTATTGGTGAAGGAGTTTTAAAAATTGGTCAACATCCACCGGTTTCACTCGCGGAGTTCTCGTTCCCGGGCAAACACCAGGATGAAAATAGCTTTTATTTGTTACTAGCTTTTGCCCGCGGCTTCGCCCGCGTAAAATTTACTTGAATATTGAACTATTATCGCAAAGAATATTATCGGCATAAAAAGTATTACATTTCTTAATTTAAGAAATACTCTATCTACGTGTCAATTTTCATCCAAATCTGCTCAACAGTTTAAGCATGATTGAGTAACAAACATCCAAATATCTTCAAAAACTTTCACATTTGAATATTACTTCCAGCCTTATAGTTCAGATTCCCGTGCAAATACGATGATAAATATGCCTTTCCTTAGTCTCTGATAACGTACTTTTCCATTGGTGAAAAAAAAAATTATATCAATCAAACACCCGCAGTTTCATTCACGTAGACCCCATTTTCATACCAATACCGAGATCAAAAATGCCTATGTTACTCGCTGATATTATAAATTTACATGGGTGAAAAAAAAAAAATATAAATCCCAGAAATATCAGAGATAAAAATTATGTTACTCGCTGATAACATAGGTAGCATTCCATTCATCAACATCATCTTGCTCTTATCCCAATTACTTGGGGTCGACGCAATATGTCATCTGTTTTGACATATTGCAAAAAGTTTCGGCAATGACTTTTATGACCGGCCGCCTGCCTGACGTCAACCCTCCTTGGGAATGTAATCGTTGACCCAAATGGTACCAGATGGAGTTGGTCCGGGTCAATCTAGGGCTCTTAGTCGTCTTTTACGACACCCACGAGCAAAGCAAGGGTTGGTAGTATTCGAAGCCGCTACCACACAGCACACAGCATAGGTAGCATTCCATTGATGAAAGAATTTTAAAAATTGGTCGATATCCCCCGGTTTAGTTCTCGTTCCCGGGCAAATACTGGGATGAAAATAGCCTTTATATGTTATTCACTGATAATATAGCTTTTCATTAGTGAATTAATTTTTAAAACCATTAAATTCCCGTGATTTCACCGGCATTGTACCCGATCCCGTAGGAATATCAGGACAAAATAGCTTAAATATGTTACTGGCTTAAAAATAGCTTTCCATTAGTGAAATAATTTTAAAATCGACCTAATTCTCAAGGTTGCTCCAACCACACCGGGATAAAATATAGCCTGGGATAAAATATAGTTTAAGTTATTCCTTATGTACGCCTGGTAGACCTGATGGTAAAATGTAATCAATATCGGTCCAGCCATTTTGAAGATTACCTGTAACGAATAGACAGACAGACAAAAAAATTTGGACCGTATTGTGTGAGCATAAATAAAACCTATTATTTTGATAGACAAACAGATGCTTGAAATTGATTTATTTGTAGAGATAGAAAATTGGAATAATATCTTGATTGTAACTTACTGTCTGGTAGCTGCTAGAAATATTACCACGCTTTCATTGTTCGTGGGTGTCGCAAAATACTACTAAGACAAAGATTTACATCGACCTGGACCAATTGGTGATGCCGTCTGGCCAACAATGTCGTCCGCCAGGTCATAAAATGTTGCTGGAACCTTTGCAATATATCTATGATGGCAGAAGAGTACCTACATATCGCGTCGATCCAAAGTAATTAGGATAAGCGCAAGATAATGATGATATATCATTGGCTGGGTGTCTTCGACTATATGCGTATTATCCTTTTGGGCCAGCCCAAAATTGTTTCTTAGTGAGTGCTTACCCCAAATAACCGATCGGTATACAAAATTTCACATTCTTAGGCTTAGTATCTTTGGCTATACACTTTCACCCTCTTAGGGGTTGAATTTCCAAAAATTCTTTGTTAGAGCTCGCTTATCCTTGCCAAAAATTTTTTCATAGTGCTTGGTAAGTGAGCACTAAGAAAATCTTGGAGTAATCCAAGAAAGCCTGTACTAAAATGATCCTTCGTAGACTCAGTGATTTTGGTTAAACGCTGTTCACTCCCTTAGAGCTAAAATTGCAAAAATCTCTCTTTCTCCAAGAAAAGCAACTTTATACAAAATTCCATGTTTCTATGCCTAATGATTTCGGCTATATATTTTGCACCCCTTTAGGAGTTGATTTTAATAAAATAATTTCTTAGAGCTCACTTACAACAAAAGAAAGAGAATTGCATAGAAAGTTTTACGTTCCAAGCACTAATAGTTTAGTCTATACGCTTTTCACCCCCTTCAGTGGGTGATTTTCCAAAAATCCTTTGCTAGTGCTCGTATACCCCAAGAAATAAGACGATGTAAAAAGAAAATACTTTCCCCTATTTCAACCCCTTATACCTATTTTTCGCGATAAAAAGTAGCCTTATATCCTTTCTCAAGCTTTAGTACATATCTGTACCAAATTTTATCAAAATCGGTTAAGTGGTTTCGACGTGAAAGGCTATATGCTTTTCAACCCCTTAAGGGGGTGAATTTCCAAAAATCCTTTGCTAGTGCTCGTGCACCCCAAGAAATACGATGGTGTAAAAAAAATACGTTTCTAGGCCCAGTGGTTTCGGCTGTATGCTTTTTGGTATTTTAGGGGTTGAATTTCATCCCCATGTAAATGGAATTTCCAAAACGCTTGAGCGAATATTTATTTATTTATTATTAGGTGCCTTAATACAAAGATTCGTGGTTCTATCATCGAAAATGACGAATTTTCATACAAAATGTCATCCCCTATTTCAACCTCTTATACCCATTTTTACGCGATAAAAAGTAGCCTATGTCCTTTCTCAAGCTTTAGTCCATCTCTGTACCAAATTTCATCAAAATCGGTTTAGACGTGAAAGACTATATGCTTTTCACCCCTTAAGGGGGTGAATTTCCAAAAATCCTTTGCTAGTGCTCGTGCACCCCAAGAAATATGATGGTGTAAAAAAAAATACTTTTCTAGGCCCAGTGGTTTCGGCTGTATGCTTTTTGGTATTTTAGGGGTTGAATTTCATCCCCATGTAATTGAAATTTCCAAAACGCTTGAACGAATATTTATTTATTTATTATCAGGTACCATAATACAAAGATTCGTGGTTCTATCATCGAAAATGACGAATTTCCATACAAAATATCATCCCCTATTTCAACCCCTTATACCCATTTTTTCGCAATAAAAAGTAGCCTATGTCCTTTCTCAAGCTTTAGTCCATGTCTGTACCAAATTTCATCAAAATCGGTCCAGTGGTTTAGACGTGAAAGCGTAGCAGACAGACAGACAGACAGACAGACAGACAGACAGACAGACAGACAGACAGAGTTACTTTCGCATTTATAATATTAGTAAGGATTTTAGATGGCATCTCATTACTTTTTGTATATGGTGCCACTTATTTCCTCTTCCAATACCTTCTACTTCTTGAATACCAACAATGAATTTTCTTAAAGCCCACTCTCTGAAAAATAAGACATTTCTCCTATCCGCTTAATTCATTTCTAAAAAAGATAAACAGAGAGAAAATGTGGAAATAACAAAATCTGACTGGTTTATTCAATCGCATCTCTTCTAGTCTCCTCTCCTCTCCACTTTGATCGCAACCGAGCCTTATGATTAATAGTGTTCTTTCTTTCAAGTCGAATTCGGGCAATTTAGTCTCCTTAATACGTTGGAAGATTTTGGTAAAACTACATAAGCTGGGCCCTATTCTTGCGTTTTCATTCCGTTGATTGTCCATTTTACAAGTTACATTCGAAAATAATTATATTTATGTATCTGTCTACATCTACCTATTATTTTTTTCATTATTTAGCCTATCGCTGTCCACTGCTGGACATAGGCCTCCCTCATGTTTCACCACAAAGTGCGGTACTTTGCCGCCTACATCCAATGATATCCAGCAAATTTGACCAGGTCGTCGGTCCACCTACTGAAGAAGAATCGTACACTGCATCGTATCGTATACGATACATAATCCCCACTCGAGAAACTTTCTTCCCCAGCA
This sequence comes from Lymantria dispar, assembly GCA_032191425.1. Lineage (NCBI taxonomy): Eukaryota > Metazoa > Arthropoda > Insecta > Lepidoptera > Erebidae > Lymantria > Lymantria dispar. The sequence continues at coordinate 6,092,065 of CM063460.1, read as the reverse complement.
TTGCCGCTTCGTCGAGCGAGTTTCGATGTACCTGTTCGGAGATTCCTACTCATCTAGACATTGGAAGTAATTATGTAGCTCAAGTTGAAAGCGTTCGAGGTTCCGATATGGACAGGTGAAAGTCGGAGAATAAACTTCATCAGTCGTGACCGCTCGACTTTAGTATGGATATTCAATGTGCCTCGTACTATGCAGTGATCGCTTCTACTTTTAATCCTGCTGAACACTGAAAGATTATTAAATATTTATCGTTCGTCCGAGAAGATGAAGTCTATCTCGTTTTTTGTTGAACCATCTGGTCTAATCCAGGCAAATTTCCTTTGTGGCTGCTTCCTAAAGAAGGATTTTATCATAAAGACACTTTCTTTCTCTAGAAAATCAGCCAGTTTCAGGCCCCTCTAGTTTCTCTGTTCACATCTATGTTATCCCACAATCAACTCATCATCACTCCGTTTGCCCAATTTCGCGTTAAAGTATTCTATAACCACCGTGAAGTGGGTTTTAGATGCTGGCTATCGACATGTTCTCGTAAAAGTTCTCCACTTTGCGGTCGCACTACATCGAGGTCAGTGCGTATGACCTTCAACGTATACTTCTTGGTAATTCTGGTACGCTACGCTTGTTGATACACGCTCGATCCTTTCCACGTTGTATATGAGAGACTTGCGATTAATAAACACTAAACCGCCTTGGGACGGGTGATTGCCCCAACGTAAAAGAGAAAGTTTCTGATAATTCCACAACGGCCCGTCGGTTTTTGCTTAATACTTTTTCTCTCAATGATCTTCTCACCATAATTGCCACGTTTAGCGGGCGGGTTAGGCGATCGCAGTGAGACGTCATACATTTCCCCGGATAGAGCTGCTGCCCATTCTGCTGGTGAATCTTTAGTCGGTTCTTACGACTCCCACAGGCCAATAAGGGGTGGCGATAGTTATATTCTAATCCCGTTATGCTATACTTACATATACAGGTACACAGGTGATTCATTTACTCCAAATATAACTGTAATCCTATATATATTTATAAGGGATTACAAAATTATTTATGCAGTTAGTATATCTAGGAAACTGGACAAAAATTGCAATGTTTTATAATTTTACCTTCATTTATACGCCAATTTTACCTTCATTTATACGCCATTAATCTATACCAATAAATAAAATTGGAGTGTCTGTATGTAATGTCAAAATAATAGGCTTTTTTCATGCTCACACGGTTATTTGCACGACACCTATGCCTAAAATAGCAATTAAAAATTTTTTGTCTGTCTGTCTATCTGTTTGTTCCGGGTAATCTTCAAAACGGCTGGACCGATTTCAAAAATTCTTTCACCAATGGAAAGCTATAATATCAAAGCATAAACTAGGCTATATTTTATTCCGGTATGCCCACGGGAACGGGAACTACGCGAGTAAAACTACTATAACCTATAACCTATAACCGAAGCGAAGCGAGGGCGGGTTGCTAGTTGTATTCTAAAATTAAATCTTCTATGTCTGCTAGAAATGCCTCAATAATATTCATGATCAGTCAGTCAGTCAGGCAGTGACAAAATTACGAAATTTTCACTTGATATATTCTTAAACTATTGGGTCAAATTAAATGAATTTTTATATACCGTGTATACAATGCCTACAGTGTTACGAAAAATGCCGGCTTCTAGTTTTATTAACAACAGTTATAGGGCGTCGAAAATAGCTTGAATTGCTTCGAGAAAAGAATGTTACAGCAGTTTTGCGTTTTTGCTCGACTTGGCAGATGTACAACTGTCAGATCGGAACGCGGCTATACTCAGAGATACTCAATTGTTTTAATTTTCTAATTGATGTACCTAACTCTAAAAAAAATGCTTTATGAAATAATATTATATTCAACTATTTAGTCCGGTCAAATTATACCCAAAAATAGGGATGGACCCAAAAAATTCACACCGCGCTGAAAATTGATAGTACTGTTCTAAACACCATTACAAATAAAACGTGGAAAGTTCTCATTGATCCGACACCTGGAAAAATTACTCGGTCACAAAAATAAGTTTTAGGCTATTACAGCAAAACGATAAGTTTTATCATAAATCAAACAAAAATTGTAGATCAGACAATCCTTACTAATATTATAAATACGAAAGTAAGGATGTTTGTTTGTTTGTTACACTTTCGTGCTTAAACCACGGAACTGATGTCAAAAATTCTGTCACCATTGGAAAGCTATAATATTAGGGAGTAACATAGGCTATATTTTATTTCAATATTCCCACGGGAACGGAAACTACACGGGTAAGGCGACTGAAACCGAAGCGAAACGGGGGCGGGTTACTAGTTATCTATAAAAATTCTTAATACTTTTTTCCTAAGAGCCATCGTTTTTGAGATAGAAAGGTCAGCTTTGAACCCGAGTAAATATTTTTTCCACATTTCATTTATAATGGTGTTTTAAATAATATTACCAATTTTCAGTTGGGTGCGAATTTTTGTAACCTCGAAATTCTAAATTGGCCGGACTAATTATTGTGGATAAATCTGTATACATTTGGAATCGATCTCTATCCTATAGTAATATCGAGGCGGTGATCTCGCGGAAGGAGGCGGCGGATCGCGTCGGTCGATGGGAGGGTACCCCAATCAGGGGGTATTCCGTCGGGCCGACCACTGACGACAAGTTAACGCTGCTCCAGTGGTCGACACAACGACGAAGGCGACGTGGGTTTTGGGTGGGTCGCGGGAGTTGCGTGCTTAAGCCCCTCTGTCGCCCCGGACGGAGTGGTGCGGAGGCGCGCCGACCGCGGCCCACCCACAAAAAAAAAAAAAAATCCTATAGTAATATCATATATATCAAAATAGTACGTAGTCTGTACTAAATGTCTTTATCGATTTAAAGGCTCATCCCTTTTTGATGCTATTTGGTTTTGAACTAGAAAATAAACTACTTACTAGACCATGATTATTCAAAATATCAGCAACAACAAACAAAATCTTGAAAAAGTCCAAAGAGGTGCTTAGAAACATCTGAAAAATATTTTGTCGTAGATATTATAATATATTATGATTTAGGTGATCGAAAATCAACAAATCTCACTCAACATCACAAAGCACAACCTTATTTATATAGCATGGATCTGCTTTGATTAATGATTCTTGTATTTATATAGACAATATTAACCCATTACACAAACTGAGTAGTACCTACTATAGACGATGACCGTCTCTAGTACAAGCTTTTCGACCGCAAGAAAATGAGTGAATTTGAACATGACAGCTAATAAATGACAGCTGATACATGTGTGCGTGTGTGTATATATATACGCATACTATTATATATGTATATATATACGCATACTATTATATATGTATATACAGTGTATTTCGGTTATAACGACGGCGGAGGGACCACTCTAATGTCGTCGCTATATCCGGAGGTCTCTATAACCGAAATAAGTTTTTCTTTAATAGTAAATGTACGCCTAGGAGCGATTTTCACAAGTTTAAGAAACACTGTTCGCGTACATGCTAAGTAACGCTACACACAAACAAAGCATTTGACCATCTGCGAATATAAACAAAGGATAAAAAAGCTTAATAGTTAAAGTTTATGAATGACACTTTGTGCCTTTGTCGACTCAGTCGCAACATCCGAAAGAAATTTCTAGGATTCTGTCCCAAATAGTTCATAAAAACAAGTTGGTATACCCGAATTAGGCGTTATATCCGTAGTCGCTATAACCGAATGAATTTCCTACAAAAGTATGCTTTAAATTCTAGGGACGCAAGTTCGACGTCGCTGTAACCGAAAAGTCATTACAACCGAGGTCGTTATTTCAGCATAATATTGCAGTTCACAGCTGGACGTAGGCCTCCCTCATGTTACGTCACAGAGTGCGGTCCTGTACCGCCTGCATCGGCTGCATCCAATGACGCCCAGCAACTTTCACCAGATCGTCAGTCTACCTAGTTGGGGGCGTCCTACACTGCGTCATCCGATACGTGGTCGCTACTTGAGAACCTTTCTTCCCCAGTGGTTCGTCAAGCGATGTGGTGTGTGTGTGTGTGTGTGTGTGTGTGTGTGTGTGTGTGTGTGTGTGTATGTGTGAAAAATAAATATTTTTTTTTGACTTTTGACTAAATAATTTTCGTTCGTTTCGTCGGTTTTGCCTCGACTATGCTTGCATCACCATGGTCTCATCATCAAAGGGTTTCATTTCGAGTTTTCCGCTTTCCCTTGCATAGATCTTATGTGCATATTATATCTCTTAGTCGTTTTTACGATGTCCACGGGCAAAATAAGGAGTGGTGAATTGTACTCTTACTTCGTCACCACACGGAAAAGATGGTATACATTTTTTTTAATACAGAGCTCATAAATGTAAATATCGATATTTTTTCGATGTACGTACTCCGATTACGATAATTGTTTTTGAAAATAACGATATATTGAAATATAATTTTCAATATATCGATATTTTTTCACAGTCCTAACATATAAAGACGAGGGGAAAGTACAGCGGTGAGGAGGGATGGAAAACAATTTATACGTCAAGTAATATATGGAAGTATAGAACCATAGATTAAAGACGAGTTTCTTACGGTCGAATAGAAATGTACGGTGATTCCTGGCCGCGACCCATTATCTACAATGAACTGCCAAGTAACCATATTTATCTAGCACAGCTCTACAATCAGTGTGTGTTAACAGTGATGACTTAAGGCACGGAAACGTAGCCCCTAAATGAAGACCTAATAACCGAGCCTAAAAGTCGCTCAACGTGCTATGGAGCAGGCTATACTCAGCATTTCTCTGCAAGATAGAATCCGAAATACGGCAATCCACAGAAGAACGGGCGTAACCGACATAGTACGAAGAATTAACATGCTGAAGTGGCAGTGGGCAGGCCACATTGCTTGACGAACCACTGGGGAAGAAAGGTTCTCGAGTAGCGACCACGTATCGAATGACGCAGTGTAGGACGCCCCCAACTAGGTAGACTGACGATCTGGTGAAAGTTGCTGGGCGTCATTGGATGCAGCCGATGCAGGCGGTACAGGACCGCACTCTGTGACGTAACATGAGGGAGGCCTACGTCCAGCTGTGAACTGCGATATAATGCTGAAATGATGATCTACCATGAACAGTTGAGTAAACGTATTTATCTAATAGATTATAAATTTTTGAAACTTTATAAAAGAAGGACCTTGCTGACTTGACGAAAAAGTTAAGGAGTGAGCGGCTGACATGGTATGGATTTGTGATGAGGCAGGATGAAAGTAATGTTGGGAGGAAAGTTTTGGGTATGAATGTTGAAGGCTTTAGTGTTAAAGGAAGACCGAGGTATAGATGGATGGATTGCGTGAGGCATGACATAGATAGTCTGGGAGTGAGGGCAGAGATGACGTCTGATAGGACCGCATGGAAGAAGATGACATATTGCAGCGACCCCAAGCAATGGATATAAGAGCAGGATGATGATGATGATGAATGGAAATGGCAAGTTCTAAGTTCGAGACTGTATCCTGTTAAGTAGAACTAAAATTATATAACAAAATCTGAGTATATTGCAACTTTTATTACACTCCTGCCGGATAAAATGTATGACTACCACAAAAATAATAAAAATCTTTAGATATTGTTTCTTACATTTGCTTTTTGATAAAGAGTTTAAGAAACGTGTGATGAATTGTAACCAAGAGCACATTTACGCTGTTACCACACCGAGAACTTACCTTAAGTTTAATTACTCTCGAAGCAGAATAAAACAATTTGTACAATCTCATATAATTATTCAGAAAAGTTTTAATATGAGCTATTTTTGTTGAGTCAGATATGTTAGTTTTTTCCAAACTGTGGTAAAGATTTTTTTTGAGGTCATATATACCTACTCTATAGTTATGCATTATGTAACTAACGGATAAACGACCGGTTAACAATGACGTGTACATAAAATAATTAAAAAAAATTAATAGATACCTTACATTTTTAGAGAATGAACTAATTAAGGTTCCGATTAAGGTTAAACATAATATTACACATATAAAACAATTATTTGCTGATTTCTCTTTTGAAAATATTACCATATACACATTCCCTGTTACGAATGATGATATGAGACTTATGCTTACTTCTGCATGCATCATTGAAATGCGACATATCGCTGGAATATTATTTGGAAACAGGTTATATATAAAATAATATATATAACAATTGAAAAGAAAAATGACAACACAATAGCACCGTGCTAAAAAGCAAATTGACATTGAGTCACTTAACTTGTAATAGTTGCCGAATATAAGCTTGTACAGCATCATTAAATGGAATATATTTAATTTATTTTTTGATTCACTTGGGGGAGAATTTAGACTCATTTTTATTTATTATAATATAAAAAAGTTATCAACCACTACTACTCACGACTTGGCCATTCCAAGAATGATTTCAATTTATTTAGGTATGTACATACCACACGTAGATACATACATACATTAATAACTTTTGTATCGATTAAATGTTAAAAAGAAATGTTGTTGGCTAATCAAAAATTTAGTATCCCGATAACTTTTTAGTTAATAATATACCATCAAAAACAAAACTTGTAAAAAAAAAGCCAAGCCTCGCAACTGAGTTCTTCTACCATAAAAAAGTTGTAAGATCTATGATATTCCAAGTCTGTTAACTCATTCAGTCCCTGCTTAAGGGATCTTTTTTATTGAGTTATTATGTAAATAGCTAACCTAACAACTTCTTATAGTGACTATATCGATATTAAAGATCTTTTATGTTTTAAATAAACAGAATGACTTGGCAATCGCATGAAAACATAATGTACCTCACAAGTAATACATATTATATTAAATTGTACTAAACGTAGTACGAAAGAACATATAATTAACCGACACAAATTACATTCAGACTCAGAACAACCATTTGTGGATCGTACAAGGTGTTAGCTTGCATGGGATTTGAACTCGTGACACTAGCACGGTACGTTGGTATCTTAACCACTACGTCATCTGCGCAGTCTTTAGCCGGTTGTTACGATTCTCATAGAGAAGCAATGATGGCGACAAATGTATTCTTATTTTTTACAAAGTTACATTTCATTAACTGCAAATGTAACTTTGTTATCCTATATATATATATATATGAGTTTACAAAATTATTTATGCAGTCAGTGTATCGAGATACACTGACTGCAACTGGATGAAAATTATAATGTTTCATAATTTTTCCTTCATTTATACACTAAACACTAATTGTATTCTAAATTTGAAGCTTCTATGTCTTCTAGAAGTGCCTCTTTAATATTGATGATCGGTCAGTCAGTCAGTGAGTGACAAAATTACGAAATTTTGACTAGTTATAATTCTTAAACTATTAGTTCAAATTGAATGAAATTTTAAATACACAATGTGTATACAATACCTGCTAGGTTACTAAAAATTCAGGTTTCTAGTTTTATTAACAACGAAGTTATAGGGGGTCGAAAATGGCCTGAATGGCTTCGAGAAATGTATGTTACGGCAGTGTTGCGTTTTGCCCGATTTTTTTTTTTGCTCGACTTAGCGGGGCACTGCCGTGTCCCCAGATCCAATATCTCCTGTGTGGTGACTGTGGGTTAATTATATGATGTTTCCATCACCCTATCCTACTTGCTCATGAGAGTCATAAAAACTGTAAGCAAAGCACCTAGCACTATACAGGCATCTATACATATAAATAATAATAATAAGAGTAGATTGTCCGCAAGATTTTCAACACAGACTTAAGCGGCTTGTCAGAGGTCACCATGTGCTCGGGGGTAAAGGTATCATTTTCAAGGGTATAACTACGGCGAAAAGTTTGCAGGTCTTCGTGTATCGGAGACTTGCGATAGTGAAACCGGCACTGCACCGCTGGATACTCCCAGACACTTGCACCAATGTTGGCCTCTGTTTCCTGTATGGCATGAATGTCTTTGGTTACTGCTTAGGAGGGCCAATGTAGTGAGTTGGCGAGTCACCGTCTTGCCGTAAAAGTTAAAATAATAATGGTATTGAAAGCAGTCGACAGTTTATAAGTTTAGTATTAAGCTAACCATTTCATCGAACCGCCAACTATATAATCAGACATCAGATAGAATCTGAAGTTGTACAGGTCGGGTAAAAAGACGGCCGAAGAATATCTCACGAAATGTATATTTCAAATCCTTATTCTCTAATTGTACACATATGTAGTAGTGCAATAAATGTTTACGCGCCAATTTGTGCCTGTAGTTTTATTTTTACACCAACAGAATAGTAATAAAATGACTAGAACAACGAATCCCTCTCAGTAGCAAAAACGATCGTGTATCCTGGTCAATGACCGTTGAAATTGAAACATCATATTTTGCAGATCATATGACTGCGCACGACCACGGAGATTAACGAGCGGGGCCGAAGTTGCGGTCCGTTTCTTGTGACGTACGAGATCGTTTCAGCTGAACAATTTGATTCGATAATTTACTTATAGTATAGAAATAATTATATAACTACACAATATTTAACAAAATATAAATATAGTTAATTTTAATAATTACAAAATTAGATGTATGTATTCGGAGTGTATAATGGATCATGTGTTTATGGGAAGCATCCGTGTTAGTGGTGTGGCGCTAGTTACGTTGACAAACAAAAATGTCATAGTGGCTAAATGTCGTTGTACAACAAATACAGTTAGTGTTTTTAATTGTTAGAGTTACATTGATGTTGTGATGTTATTGCTAATTGTAAGTGTGCTGCCGCTACACAACTCCCCCCCTGAGACCGTAGCTGGTGGCTATGGTCGATAGTAATCTGGGAAATGTACTGTACGGCCGCAACGCGTCGTCTTAGCTTAGCGTCTTGACGGGGTGAGCTGGGTTGTGAAGCGGCGTGTTCGTGTTTGTGGTGCTGTTGGTACAGTCGTCTTTAGTAAGGTAAGCAGGTTTTAGTCTGTCGATCGTGACTATTATTTCTCTTCCTTGTATTTCTATTTCAAAAGTTTTTCCGCCTCTTTTTAGCACCCTATGCGGCCCCATATAGGATGGTTCGAGAGGGCGACGTACGGCATCATAACGCAGAAAAACATGGGAGCATGTGAAGAGACTATTGGGCACGTAGGAGATTTTCTCTCCATGTCGACTCGCTGGCTCGGGTGATAATTTCGCCATCTGGTGCTTGAGTCTCGACGAGAAATCTGCGTAGTCGACCGTGCTGGTAAGTGATGGGGTGATGAACTCTCCTGGTAGCCGTAACGGCTCCTCGTACACTAATTCGGCTGATGACGATTTGATATCTTCTTTCCAGGAGCTGCGGAACCCAAGAGGACAAGCGGTAGAGCTTCTGACCAGTCAGTGTCGGTGTGGCACCTGATAGCTGCCTTCAGTTGCCAATGAAGACGCTCAACCATGCCGTTGCAGGCCGGGTGGTAGGCTGTGGTGGGTCGATGCTGGCAACCAAGTGTTTTTGTGATGGCGTGGAAGAGCTTGCTTTCAAATTGCTTCCCCCTGTCGGCGGTGATGCGCTGAGGGCAGCCAAAACGGGACACCCAACCATTGATGAAGGTGCACGCGCATGTCTCCGCTGAGATGTCGGCAAGAGGGTATGCCTCTGGCCAGCGGGTGAAGCGATCAACGATGGTGAGGCAGTATCTGTAAGTACAGGAAATTGATAGTGGCCCTATGATATCCATATGGACATGGGAAAAGCGTTGGAAAGGGATAAGGAATGGAGAGGTGAGAGAAGAAGTGTGCCGCGTGATTTTATTCTTCTGGCATTCTACGCATTCTCTGGTCCAATCCTAGCAATTTTTCTTTAATCCTGGCCAAACGAAACGCGTAGAAATTAATTTGACTGTGGCTTGTCGGCCGGGGTGGCTCAGCTGGTGGAATTTGTTGAAGATCTCTTTCCTGAAGGGTTCTGGAACATAAGGCCGTGTGTTGGCAGTGGAGACATCGCAGTAGAGCTCTGTATCTGAGTCTGGCAAGTGGAATTTTTTGATCCGCAGGGATGTCTTGTTGCTTGTTAAAAGCTCTTGAAGACCAAAATCTCCCTCCTGGGCATGTGCGAGGGTTTCGTAATCTATTTTGCTTGCCACTGACTCCACGCGTGACAATGCATCCGCGACTACATTATTGTTACCTTTTACATATTGGATATCTGTGGTAAATTGTGCAATGTAATGTAGGTATCTGAATTGTCTTGGAGAGCATTTGTCACGGTTGTGTGTATATACATAGGACAAGGGTTTGTGATCTGTATAAATAACAAAGATTTTGCCTTCTATATGTGCCGTAAGTATTTGACTGCTTCATATATAGCTAAAAGCTCTCTGTCATATGGACTATACTTCTTCTGAGCAGTAGATAACCGTCTAAAAATGCCAGTGGTCTCCATGTATTCTTCACTCTCTGCTGCAGTGCCGCACCTATCGAAGAATCAGAAGCATCTGTGAAAATAGCTATTTCAGCTTTAGAATTGGGGTGTGCTAGCAAGGCTACTTTGGATAAGCTATCTTTGCAAGTGTTAAAAGCATCCATCATCTCTTGTGACATTGTAATAGCCTGTGATCCTTTTGTTTTAGAACCTGTGAGGACAGTATTGAGAGGAGATTGCAGGCGGGCTGCGCCTGGCATAAAGCGACAGTAAAAATTAAACATACCCAGAAAACGCCGCATGCCTTTAACTGTCTTTGGAGCTGGGTAATCCCGGATCGCTTGCACCTTCTCTGGTAAAGGACGGATGCCTTCTGCAGACACTTCGTGGCCTAAGAAGGTAATACTTGTTTGCCCAAATTCACACTTTGATGGGTTAATTAAAATGCCATAGTCGGACAGTCGCTGGAAGAATAGCTGCAGGTGTTCTTTGTGCTGTGTTTGAGAAGATGAGGATATCGTCCAAATAACAGTAACAGAATGGGAGGCCACGCAGTTCTTCATCCATGAAGAGTTGGAACGTCTGGGCAGCATTCCTGAGGGCGAATGTCATGAATGGGAATTCAAATAATCCGAATGGTGTAGTGATGGCTGTCTTTGGAATATCCTTGCTATGGACGGAAATTTGATTATATGCCTTAATTAAGTCTACCTTGCTGTATAATTTACTGCCAGCCAACTGATGAGCAAAATCCTGAATGTGTGGGATTGGATATCTATCTGGAATGGTGGGGGCATTAAGAGCTCTATAGTCCCCGCAGGGACGCCAACTGTTGTCCTTTTTTGGCGCAAGGTGAAGGGCAGAGGACCAAGGACTCTCTGATGTCTGTGCTGTACTATTTTCCAGCATCTCCTCCAGCTCCTTCTGTGCTGCTTTGAGTTTGTCAGGTGGGAGGCGGCGGGGACAGCAAGACACAGGTGGCCCTGGAGTAGTGCGTATGTGATGCACAGTGTAGTGATTAATTTGTTATTGCCTTCCTGCAGGTCGGGTGATTGCGGGGTATTCTCGGAGGAGCATGTGGTACTCCGTGCAGCCCCCCACAGACTTGACTGAGGCAATGGTTTCAGTGCATGGAACAACAGATGCCATAGAGGACACCTAAGTGAGCTCATCGAGGAAGCGGTAATTTTTTAAATCTATCAGGATATTATAATAGGCCAGAAAGTTTGCACCTATGATGGGCTTTGTCACATCCGCTACAACAAACTTCCAAGTGTAAGCCCGGCGGAGACCAAGGTTCAAGTTTAAATCTATCCATCCATATGTATCAATGTTGGTGCCGTTGGCTGCGAACAGTTGATAATTAGACTTTCTGCGCCGTTGCTGTAATGCTGTGCGTGGGTAGACACACAGATTTGAACCTGTATCTACTAAGAATGTAGTTTTGGTTGTGTGGTCTGTAATGAATAAGGGGCGTGGCTTGTGGGGGCAAACGTTAGCCGCGATTGCCGGCTGCCGAGGGCTTTTCCCACATATCGCCGCATGGCGAAATCACATCGCTTGGCTTTATCACCGAAATTATTGTGATACCAGCAGTAGTTGTCGTTCCATGAGCGTCGTGAGCGTGAACGGCTACGACGGTTTCTTTGGAAATTTTCTCTAGAGCGTGAGCGATTGTATACCTGACCTTGTCGGAGGGCCTCTACCTGCTGTGTTAACTCTGCTATACAATGTTTCAGCTCATTGATCTCACTGTTATTGTTGGTGCTTGTGCTAGCTACGGCAGTGGAAGCCGGCCAGGTGGATGCTGGGGCCGGAGCGATTTCGTGCACGTGGTCAGCTAGGTCTACAACAGACTGGAGGGGCAGGTTGGGCTGCGAAGCTATTACAGCCTGAATGTTGGTCGGTAATCTGCTCGACCACAACGTGGCCATGAAAGATTCAGGGACATTGGGCCCGGCCAGTGTTTGTAAGTGCCTCAAGAATTGCAAAGGTTTGCGGTCGCCCAGTTCTTCGTGGGTGAGGATTTGTTGAATCCGCTTTCCCGAGTCTGAGAGGCGCCGTATTAGTTCGGCCTTTAATTTGGGGTATTTATCGGTAGCTGGGGTGTGTTCTATAATGTCTCTGGCCTCAAGCATGTAGCGGTGGTCTAGCTGGCCCACGACTGTGTGGAATTTTGTGGCATCTACTGTAATACCTGTTAAAGCGAATTGTGCTTCTACTTGCGCGAACAACAGCGACGGTTCTTCAGGCCAGAAGGGTGGTAGCTTCATGCCGACTCAAAACACGTCGTAGGGTTTTCCGACGGCTTGCCTTGAACTCGCCTTCGAAGTCTCGTCTTCGGTGGACATGCTGGTTGCTGTTCGTACTCGGGGTCACCAATGAAGTTGTGCAGGTCGGATAAAAAGACGGCCGAAGAATATCTCCCGAAATGTATATTTCAAATCATTATTCTCTAATTGTACACATAAGTAGTAGTGCAATAAATGTTTACGCGCCAATTTGTGCCTGTAGTTTTATTTTAAACCAACAGAATAGTAATAAAATGACTAGATCAACGAATCTCTCTCATTAGCTAAAACGATCGTGTATCCTGACAAGGTCAATGACCGTTGAAATTAAAACATAATATTTTGCAGATCATATGACTGCAAACGACCACGGAGATTAACGAGCGGGCCCGAAGTTCCGGTCCATTTCTTGTGACGTACGGGATTGTTTCAGCTGAACAATTTGATTCGATAATTTACTTATAGTATAGAAATAATTATATAATTACACAATATTAAAACATTCTCACTGGAATTCTAAGTCATGTAAAGAAACTACTGCCAAAATTTCATGTTTGTGGCTTCAGTAGTTTCGATTCTGTGATGAGTCAGTAAACTGATATCTTTCTACCTTTTCGACACCCTTAGAAGATAAAATGCACACACGCTGAAACACGTATTTATTTATTTTTATTAAAGAGTATTTATTTGTGGTTAATTTGAAGACAGTAGCTGAAGATTTTTTTTTCTTTCTCACGTCCGCTATTACCACTATCATCGGATCCTCACGACTATCTTCCTCTCAGCCTTGAACATTTCTTGATTGGACGACCACGTACTGCACCAGTTCTCGATAATGATTTGAGAGATTTATATTATTAATGATTTGAGAGATTTTTATTTGTATTATCGCTATCAGCGACTGGAACAAATCCGGTTGCAATTTTGGTCACGTTTGGCTAAAGAATATATCTCCGAGTTGCAAACTCAGACTAAATGGAGACAAAATGCTACCACCTTGAAACCCGACACGCTTAGTCGTAATAAAGGACGTGAATCTTCCACCATTGAAATGATAATTAAGATGAATTGTGAAGACGATTGCTGGCAGTGATGGCATTTCACGGGTTGCTGACATCCGCACTTCATCAGGCATCGTGAGACGATCGTACACCAAAATATGTTCTCTCGTACAGGATGATTAACAGTTGGTTGCATGCTGGTACTTTCAAGGCCGCGGGCATGTTCAGTATCGTACAAGCAAAATGCATCGCGACATCGCTAGCCAATCAGAGTGCGTTGAAATGACACCATACTGCACTGGCCAATCACCCACATAGTGTCTCTGACCATACTTTTATATTCCACCTATGTTTTTGATGTGAAACATCTATAGGCGAGGGTGACCGTGATTGTCACGTGGCGTTTAACGCCACGCCTCGCGGTCCCCTAATAATTAAATATTAAATAAATATTTGGATGCATATAACATTTTTGTAACGAAACCATGGTGCGATTTAAAATTTTGTACAACGCCATCTAGTGAACTCAAAGTAAATTATTACTTATAATGTATATTAATGAAAATAAATGTTTATTGAATAAAAATCATCATTTTTTGGAAAAACCACGCGATATTTTATTAATACTTTATGCCTTAGTTTTATCGTATTAGTTCCTGTCGTAATCTAATGTTCTTTCATGCATATATACTTGTTTTATAAATTAATGTAAAATTCTCTAACTTGGTAATATAAATATACCAGTAGGTATGGTATTTAGTTTACTTTCAGCTACGAAAACTGGAGAACCATTTTTTTATAGGCTTTTATTAGTTTCAGGTGTATATATATTTGGGGTGCGAGGCCGGGGCACCTCCACGTGGTGCACCCTGGAAACGTCCATTTGGACGGCCAAGATTCCGGCGGGAGGGGGGGTCTCCGCGTGCCGACTCTGAAGGCAGAGCGCACGGCGGATTTGGCCCGGGGCCAATGGGGCGGATGTGTCTCATGGCACTCCGTCGCCAGGGACGGTTGCGTCACGGCCCGGGGGCGTGACGGGTCGGTCGCTCGCGAGCGGCCAGACCCGGAAGGCCCAAACCGTAATCCTGTGTAGGGGGGTCAGGACCGGGGGTCTGCGGACTGCGGGGAAGAAAACCCCTATAAAAAATCACCCCAATCTCAAGTTTGGCTACTCGGCGAGGAGATGTATGGCTGGTGAGTTAAGAAGCGCGCGCGAAAAAAAAAAGCGTCCAGTCGTTAGAGTAGTAGTCAAGGAGGACTCAAACTTCCAAACCATGATGGCAGAGGTCAATACTGTAAAGACTTCACCAGAGGGTCCCGGCCAGGCCGGGGAATCCCTTGCTGTGCCGGTGCTTGTGCGCGACGAGGAGTCGCGCCCAAGTTCTGGCACAGTCAGCTCCCAATCGTATGGGTGGGGGGCAATCTCTGCTCCAGCCGTGAGTCCGGCGAAACTTGAGGCTCCCAAAAAAAAAAGGCGTAGGAGGCCACCAATAACTCCAGCCACGGAGCGTGCTAAACGGCGCGCGATCCGGCTCAAAAAGGAACGGGAGGCGCAGGAGGCCGCGGAATCCCGCGAGACCAGCGCTCCCAGCGACGAGGGCGGCACAGTGACCGCAGAGCCGTCGCATGATGATGGTAGCACCGCAGGGCCGTCGCGGAAGGAGAACGGCAACAAAAGTGTGTCCCAGGACGAGGGCGGCAATGTCGCAGGACCGTCTAAGGAGGTGAGGAGGAGTGGCAGCCAAACGGAGCTGTCGAGTGACGAGGGCGGATTTACCGCAGAGCCGTCACAGAGCGAGGGCGGCAGCAGGGCCGCGGCGCATGTGTCGGAGACTGACGTGGCGTACGACCTGTCGACGGACGAGGACGACAGTGCCGTTGGGCCGTCGGAGCGACTGGGTACGGCCGCGTCGAAGATGTCGACGGACGAGGGCGGCGGGGCCGCAGTGCCGTCTGGAGTTGAGGGGCCAAGAACGGACCGGCGAAGTGAGGGGTCCGGAATGAGGAAGAGCAGGTCGTCCGGATCGGATAGATTAGATGGGGAGGATGGTGGGGTCCCCGAGGAGTCCAAGCCGCTTCACGCGGCAAGGGCTCTGACGGCGGCCCTAGATGTTAGGAGGGAGAGGGAGGAGGCCCGCCCCCCAACGAGGGACCGGAAGCGCCCCCTGCAAAAGGGTGGCAGCTCTGTGTCCGACTCGGAGGGGAGCGATTCTACCAGGCCTCCCCCCAAAGTTGCGACCGCGCGCCGGGGGCGCGGGGGTCGGGGAGGTGGTGCGGCGGCGAGACCGGCGACGCCGGGTCCGGCCGGCCGGGAAGGCGAGGTGGCGGCCCTCCAGGCTGCGAACGCCCGCCTCAGCAAGGAGGTCTCCGGCTTGCGGGAACGCAACCGCAGGTTGGAGACGGAGTTGGAGGCGGTGCGGAGGGAGAACCGCGGGTTGGCCAAAGACATGGCTGACCTGCGGTCTCAATTCGAGCGCCTGGTGCCGGCTGCGCTGCCGGCGCCGGCCCCGCCACCGAAACGGGCTGCGCCAGTGAGGGCGGGCCCGTCGTCCGCGACCGTGGCGCCGGCTGCGCCTGTCGTGGCTTCATCGCTGCCTCCCCTCGTCGTGGTCCCTCCGCCGGCTCGTGGCCGCGGGAGACCTCGGAAGGGGGAGGAGCCGCCGCCCGACGAGGTGCACGGCGTGTCGGAGTCGGCGGTACGCGTCATCCTGGCCCGAGTAGGGGTGATGATGGATGCGCGTATCGCCGCCGTAGCGGCCAGGCTCCCGCCTGAGCCGCCCCTCCGGCCGCCGCTCGCCGCGGACAAGGCGAGGCGGCCGCAAGCGTCGGCTCCCACGCCGCTGCCCTGTCAGGGTGGCCGCGTGGTGAGCTACGCTGCGGCCGCGGCCGGGCCCAAGGGGGCCAAGAAGGCCGGCAAGGTGCCGGCTCCCGCCAAGGCCGGGCCACGGCCGGCGCCAGCGGCTGCACCGCAGGCGCCGGTCGGCGAACCCGCGGCTGCGCCTGCTGCGCTCAGCGCTGCTGCCAGGCTCGAACAGGGCTGGCAGGTGGCTGAGCGTAGCAGGAAGGCACGCGGCCAAAAGCGGAGAGCGGCGGCCAAGAGTGCCGCTGTGGCCGCCGCTCCCCAGGCGGGAGCCGGCAGAAAGGGGAAAAGGTCGCGTAGGGGCCTCAAGTCGCCGAAGACGGCTGCGGTGGTAATCACCGTACTGCCTGAGGCGGCTGAGAGGGGCCTAAACTATGAGGCCGTCCTAAGGCGCGCCCGGCGGGAGCTGGACGTCTCCGACATCGGGGGCGTCGAGGCGAGGACCCGCAAGGCCCGGACAGGGGCTCGAATACTCGAGTTCCCTGGGGCCGAGGGCGCGAAGACGGCCGATAGTTTGGCCACGATGCTGAGGGGGCTGTTCGGGCCGGAGGATGGAGTCCGAATCGCCAGGCCCGTCAAGTGCGCAGATATGCGCCTCACGGGTCTGGACGACTCCGTGGCGGTGGAGGACATCCGGGAGGCCATTATGGCGCGTACCGGGTGTGCCTCGGACACCGTCCGGATTGGCACCATCCGCCCTGGTCCGGGCGGCGTCGGTGCTGTCTGGGTGCAGTGCCCAGTGGAGTCGGTCAAGCAATTGGCCGACTCAGGCAGGCTCCTCGTGGGCTGGAGTTCGGCGCGGGTAACCGTGCTGGAGCCCCGGCCTGCGAGGTGTTATAAATGCATGGCGGTCGGGCATACCCGACTGGTCGGGCATACTGCGGTGCCCCACTGCCCCGCGTGTGCGGCGGGCAATAGGCCTGCCAAACACCGCATGGGCTCTGGGGACTGCAGACCCCCGGCATCGGCCCCGAAGGGGCGGGGCGGCCCATCGACCGGGCCAGCCCCCGCTCCGAGCGCGGCCCGATCGCCCGTTAGCGCGGAGGAGGTGACGATGGATACGGACCGTTAATGGACCCCGTATCCATTCGTCTCCTCCAGGCCAATCTCAACCACTCCGCCGGTGCCCAGGACGTGTTCCTGCAAGCCATGGCGGAGTGGTTGATAGGAGTAGCCGTAGTCGCGGAGCCGTACGTGGTGCCCGACCGGATTAACTGGTTGGGTAGCGCCGATGGCACCGTGGCAATCGTCGCCTCCACGTCGTGGCCTTCGTCGTCTCTGACCCTAAGGGACAGGGGCGTCGGATACGTCGCGGCGGACTGGGGGGAGATTACGCTCTTCGGAGTCTATCTCTCCCCTAACTGGAGTGTGACCGATTTCGAGGCCTTCCTCACCATCATGGAGGCCTCGTTACGGCGACTGGCATCGCGCCAGGTCTTCGTCCTGGGGGACTTTAACGCCAAGTCCGTGGCGTGGGGGTCCCCTAGGACGGATGACCGAGGACGGGCGATCGAGGAGTGGGCGGCGGCACTGGGCCTCTGTTTGCTGAACAGGGGCTCGGTGCATACGTGCGTGCGACAACGGGGCGGGTCGATAGTGGACCTTTCGTTCGCTAGCCCCGAGGTCGCCGCACGCGTGGGGAGCTGGCGCGTCGTGGAGGAGGTGGAGACCTTGTCGGACCACCGGTATATCCGGATGGAGGTCCCCCCTGCAATCCCGACGCCCAGCAGGGGTCACGGGGCGGATGGGCGTCCTGCGTTCCCGCGATGGGCTGTGGGTCGCTTGGACCGGGACCAGCTGGCGGAGACAGCCATCGTATACTCGTGGCTGTCCTCTGCCCACCAGTCGGACGGGGTGGACGCCGAGGCTGGCCGCATCCGCAGTGCGTTGACGCAGATCTGCGATGCGGCCATGCCCCGGGTACGGCGTCTGCCCCCGAGGAGGTGTGTCCACTGGTGGTCCCGGGAGCTGGCGGATCTCCGGGCTGCGTGTATCCGCGCCCGGAGGGCCTACACCCGCAGCCGGCGGCGCCATCGCGACGCGGAGCGGGAGGCCGTGCTTTACGAGGGCTACCGCAATGCGCGGTCGGCCTTCAGGCTGGCCGTCCGCTCCGCCAAGGACGTCAGTCGGCAGGAGATGCTGGACGGTCTCGACCGTGACCCCTGGTGACGCCCCTATCGCGCGGTGCTGAATAGGCTACGCGCGCGGGGCCCTCCCCTCACCGAGACTCTCCAGCCCGGCCTTCTCACCCGGGTCATCGAGGACCTGTTCCCGCAGCGGGCGGAACACACGCCCCCGGTCATGGCTCCGCCAGACACTGACCGGGAGGCCGACGACGACAGTGTTCCGCCCATCACGGAACCCGAGATGGGGGTGGCGGTGACGCGCATGCGCGCAAAGTCTACCGCCCCCGGGCCCGACGGTGTTCCTAACCGCGTGCTGGCCCTGGTCCTCGAACATCTGGGACCCCGCCTCAGGGAGCTGTTCGACGCGTGTTTAGCGTCCGGACGGTTCCCTGGGTGCTGGAAGGAGGGAAGGCTGGTGCTCCTGCCGAAGCCGGGACGGTCTCCGGAGTCGCCTTCGGCCTACAGGCCTATCGTGCTGCTCGATGACACGGGCAAGCTACTGGAGAGGGTGGTAGCTGCCCGCATCGAGCGGCACCTCGTCGGCACGGGGCCCGATCTGTCGGACGCCCAGTTTGGGTTTAGGAGGGGTCGTTCGACGATCGCGGCTCTGTTGCGCCTGAGGGCCGTGGCGACTGAGGCCGTCACCGGCGGGGGAGTGCTGTTGGTGGTGTCCCTAGACATCGCCAACGCATTCAATAGTCTGCCATTCAGCTGCATCAGGGAGGCGCTCCGGTATCACGGGGTGCCAGTTTACCTGAGGCGGCTAGTGGCAGACTATTTGGAGAGGCGCAGCGTCCTCTGCACCGACCGAGCAGGGGACGTTGTGCGGACGCCCATGACGTGCGGTGTCCCACAGGGGTCGGTCCTCGGACCCACCCTGTGGAACATCGGCTACGACTGGGCGTTGAGGGGGAGCCTCCCGCCCGGGCTGGGCGTGATTTGTTACGCCGACGACACGCTCGTCACAGCCCGCGGTGGGACGCTAGAAGAGGCGGTAAGCCTGGCGACCTCGGGTACCGAGGAGGTCGTCAGACGGATCGAGGCGCTGGGGTTGAGGGTCGCCCTGGACAAGACGGAGGCCCTCTTGTTCCATGGGCGCACTATGAGCCCTCCCATCGGCGTCTCGATCACCGTCCACTCGGTCGACATCAGCATCCGGGCCCATATGAGGTACTTGGGCCTGGTGCTCGACGGGCGATGGTGGTTCCGGGAGCATTTCCGTAGGCTCGCTCCGCGGCTCGTCGGCGCGGCGTCCGCCCTATCGTGGCTTATGCCGAACGTGGGCGGACCGAGCGCTGCGTGCCGACGGCTGTATGCGGGGGTCATCCGGTCGATGGCCCTGTACGGCGCACCGGTGTGGGCGGGGTCCATGACCGCCCGACTCAGGGCCCTTCTGTGGCGACCACAGAGGGTCATGGCGGTCAGGGCCATCCGCGGATACCGCACGGTGGCGACGGAGGCAGCGTGCCTGTTGGCCGGGACTCCCCCGTGGGACCTGGAGGCGGAGATGCTCGCCGGACTATATCGGCGGGTGATGGGGGTGCGAGCGGAGGGCGGTGTGGTCTCGTTAAGGGATCTCACCGCCTGGCGCGTCGACGCCCGCCGAGACGTCATCGCCCGTTGGGCAGTCCGGCTGGAGAGGCCTCGGTTCGGGGTGCGAACCGTGGAGGCCTTCCGGCCGGTGCTGATGCAGTGGTTGGAGAGGCGGCACGGGGTGCTCTCCTTCCGACTGGTGCAGGTTTTGACGGGGCATGGGTGCTTCGCCAAATACCTGCACAAGGTCGTTGGGAGGGAGAGTACACCGTCCTGCCACCACTGCGATTGCGACGAGGACACGGCGCGCCATACGCTCGAGGCCTGCGGGGCTTGGGCAGTGCAGCGCTGTGAACTCGTCGCAATCATCGGTACGGACCTGACGCTGCCGGCTATCGCTAGGGCGATGGTCGACAGCGTCGGGAATTGGGACGCGGTCGCAGCCTTCTGCGAGACAGTGATCTCGCGGAAGGAGGCGGCGGATCGCCTGCGCGAGGAGCGCAGCCTCGATGAGGAGATCCGCCGCCGGCGACTGGGGCGGCGCAGGCGCAACTATCTGCGCCTCATGCCGCCCTAGCCGAGGCCGCGGGTGACGTGACCGGGGATTAGTCCGTCACCCGCCGAGAGGCCGACCGCGTGAGGAAAGACCGACGTCCTCCCCGAGGGGGGGACGTCGGTCGATGGGAGGGTACCCCAATAGGGGGTATTCCGTCGGGCCGACCACTGACGACAAGTTAACGCTGCTCCAGTGGTCGGCCCAACGACGAAGGCGACGTGGTTTTCGGGTGGGTCGCGGGAGTTGCGTGCTCAAGCCCCTCTGTCGCCCCGGACGGAGTGGTGCGGAGGCGCGCCGACCGCGGCCCACCCACAAAAAAAAAAAAAAAAAAAGGTGTATATATATTTATTTCTTTGTATATTACCGACTTCATAGGAATTGGATTTTGACTCACTTTAAACAGTCAAATTTCATTTAAAAGTTGAAAATTTAAGGAGGATCAATGACGTTAAAATTATTTAGATAGCTTGCTAAATTTTTAATCCTGTAATGATAATAAGTATCATTACAGGATTAAAAATTTATTTTTTAAATATATTGAAGCTGAGAGTTGGTCGTTAGCTCGATAAATGCCGCCATTTCTGTTTCCTAAATCACACTCTTCGTGCGGAAAGAATGTCTGTGAACGGATGAAAGCATTTCATTTTTTATAGGCTTTTATTAGTTTCAGCTGTGTATTTATTTGTTTGTATGTCACCAACTCCTTAAGAATTGGATTTTGACTCACTTTAAACAGCTTGTCTTATTATCATTACAGGATTAGAGAGTTCTTTATAAAATATATTGTAGCTTAGAGTTGGTCGTTTGCTCGATAGATGCCGCTATTTCTGGTTTATAAATCGCAAATTATTTCAAGCTACGTTTTAGAAGGTTCATTTCGTTTGTACTAAATGACGTTACCATAAATATGAGTCGTAAAGTCAATTTTAAAATGGATAATTTATTCGATACGATACCTACCAAAAAGTACTTATTGACTAAAATATCGAATACAAAAGTATCGGTATCGAAAGAAAAGTACTCGATACCTAAAGATAAAGTAAATAAAAGTACTCGATACTTTAAACAGTACGTTACTTACCTTTCAATACTATTCATGAGTTCAGTATCGATACTTTATATTCGATACCGTGTCTCTACTCGTACAAAATAGTTTCGATGTTTCACATCTGTCAGGCGTCCTGAGCGACGGCTCACTTTTTTTATTAATATATTACACACTGTTGAAATATAACGTTATGTACTTATTTTTACGATGTACCGGGCGGGACCCTAGAAGCCCATAGATTACGCACAAATAACTATTAACATGTATTAAAAGAAAAACATAATTAATTTAAGTATTTATTGAATTCTTCTACATAATTTGGAGCGTGTTAGTGATATTAACAACAAATGCCATTAAAATTAACACTAAATATTATTTATTAGTACACGCAAACCATTGTATTAGTGACGTTAACATCAAAAATTGCTATGAATATTGAAGCTAGATAACTTTATTTTTATTTATCTAGTAATCTTTATCACTTATATAGTAAATAGAGACGAAAACACAAACTTTTTAGTCCTAAGAAATAGAGTCTGAGTCGTTAAGTGCCCAGTGCTAGCTGCGAGCTTATTTGCTGAGAATTTATCGAGAAATTCCTCGATAACCGAGAAAAATTTGCATAGAACCCCAGCAAAGTGTTTATTTAATCATAGCACTAAAATAGAACCCAGGTAAATCAAATATTAAAGTTGCGTAATTAAGCTTATTTATTTTTGTTATCTATAGTACGTATATGTAATACGTATAAGGTTTTCTGATATTTACCCCATAATTCGTATAAAAATAACTTTATTAAATATGTATCACTCATAATTTATTTAACGCCGATTTTTTAACTGAAATAAATTAAATTTACTCCCAAAATAATTGACTGTATTCAAAATTTAAATTGAAGTAATACTATAATGTAAGAAGAACAAAGATTAATGAAAGCTAAAACTAAGTTTATATCCATAGGAAACTCGTTCCATATTGTGATTCTAGATGAAGATATATTGATGTAGTCTAGGGTGTCGTAAGTTGCAACTTGTAAACGTTTATCTGAAAATTAATTGATTATTTATAAAAGTATAAAATATGTAGATACTGTAAAAGTATTATATCAACACTAACTGATAAATAATTATAATCCATTCGTAAGGTCAAAATAACAGGTCTTTTTTAAACTACATACTTTAAACAACTTAAGGAAAAATTAATAAAAAAATTTAAAGCTCACGATTGATATCTGCAATGGTCAATCTGATTTTAATATGCCTTTCATTGCCAGATTATTGATTAATATCAGTAATCTATGTAACTATACATAACATGTGATTATGACTTATATTATTAAAAAAAAGAAATGTGGTGTCGTGGGACACCAGGTAGGAACGAAGTTCCTTCGGCTAATGTAGAATCGACACAATTTGCAAAAAAAAAAAAATAAACGTGGCTACTCACAAGTAAAATGTATCTATAATGTGAGTATTCGCCACGTGCTTGTCCATGAATTCATGAGTATATACTATGCATTAGCGGGGTGGAGTGGTAATAGAGAGAGAAGGGATGAGAGAACGAAAAGAAAGAAGGAGAAAGAGAAAGGTATTATACACTACTCGCTTGTGTATAAAACTGTCGCGCCTGCGCACGTCTCATTTAACGGTTTTATTCCACGCACTTTTTCTTACGGTTTTACTATCACATTTTTTTCAGTTCGGTCGCGCAGCAAAATCCCTATCTCCTCCAAGCCTGCCGTAAGGAACTTCATTCCAAAAAATAGAATAATGCGGGCAAACCGAGTTGGTATTTGATAGTGGAATTACCTTTGTATAATAACAACTGTGTGGCTAATATCACTTTTATTTCTTCTAAATCATTAAAAGTGAACTCCAATAAAATTGCTGGTAGTAGTATTAAAAATGTACAATACGCAATCTCTACACACCATGAGTACGTAGCACCGTTCTGAAATTGAAAGAATTGTAGAAATCATTTAAAGTCTAGGTGCGTATTTTGTAAGAATTTGTATAAAATATCACGGCTTTTACAGCTATATGGGTTTTTTTTAATGTTGCATCGTTTGTAGTCGCAGCATCTTTTTTTACAGCCATAGGGTGTGAGTTGTAAAAAGTGATAAAAGCCAGGTAACTTGACAGCAGCACTCTCCTACGTAATTAATAGCACCAACAGCAATCGCCTACCGATTTAGGATGTATACGACGATTCGATACGACAGTCTTTATAATAATAAGACTACACTTATAGTTGCCTATCTACAACCGCGGGCCGGTTCGTCCGGGGTAGTATCACACTCTCGCAGAAAATCAACGTCTGAGTAGTAATTTCTTACTGGGCTTCTTTCGGTGAGCGAGAGAGCCAGCAGTCCAACTTTCTGAGGGTGTTTGCGTGTGGTGGGTTTTGGTGGTGCTTTTGATATCACCGAGCCTCATTGCACGTATTCACACTCCCTTCACTTTCTTCGCGGTTGGCACCGGCCTTGCAAAGGTCCATGAGCGGCAGCAACATTTACCATCAGGTATACTGTTCGGTCGTTTGCTACCGTTGGTAATAAAAAAAACAACAAAGTTTGTGCGACCGTCGCAACGTGTATATCTTTTATTGTTCTTCGTTTTATATACGGCTATAGAGGACAGGTTACGGCGCGCTACCTCATAGCTTGCTGAAACAGTACCTACGATACCAGCATATGGGCAGGCCATCGGTAGGCATCCTTGGCATTAGGCCCATCCGACGAGTTAGAGTCCCTTTCGGGTACCATCTCAAGTCGACGCCCCGGCAAATTTCTCTTTTAGGCGGCACCCTCACGTTGTAGCCTGTGTTTGGTTGGCTGAACTAATCCCTGGTGCGATCACCCACCTTGCCTAGGGACCACTCTAGGAGAGTACCTACGCCTGATACCAATCAGGCGTAGGTACTCGCGCCTGCGCCACCCAACATACCGGCAGCGGAGCGTATCCTCGTAGAGAAGTATCTCTCGCATCCGCCCCATTGCTTCCTTCAATACTACTGTTTGCAGAGGGTGACGCCCGCATCCAAATTTCGGATGCTGTCGTCCATCGCTCTAGCGACAGCAAGCAGCATCAGGTCAGCATCGATGATTGCAAAGAGTTTGCAACGCTGTTCTACCCAGACCACCAGGTATGTTGCACCGCATCCTAGTTGTAACCGTACTGGTAGAATGGCGGAATTGTTTCGTTCTATACGACCGTGTTCAGGTATTTACCGAAACATAGCTGACAAAACCTGCACCAGCCGAAAATAAAGAGCTCCGTATCTACGCCGAGCTGTGATGAGTGTATCGTCAGTCGGTTTCCTTTTGTTCAAGTACTTGGTGAAACAACTATGCCCTGTCAATACCTGCACCTGTCGGAAGGACAGCACCTCGTGCCGCTGATGCAACCACTCCATCAACACCGGCCGGAAGGCCACAACGGTCCAGACACCATACCGAGGCCTCTACAGCCGGACTGCCCAAAGGGCAATGGCGTTACGGCTAAATAATATTCCAATCAGAATTGTTTAAGCGTAAATTTTTGGTCATGATAAGAGATGAGAATTTTCCGCCTTTGAAATAGAAATTGGAAAGAATTGTCACCAGTCATCTGGGATCTAATGGGATTGTTCGAGTGGCTGATAAGCCCCTTACCTCACCTACTACCTCATCTTTGGAAGTGGAGTCTGGTTCAAAGTATGTCTTTCAACGCGGAGGCCCGCGCCAATATACACTGCAAGATGTCACGATACCTGGGATTCACCCCGCCACTAGTTTTAATGACAAGTCATGTACTTTTTCTACTAAGACCTTCATTTAACTCAAGGCAATTTTTTGTACCGACAGCATTTCTATTTTTACTGAACTTTTCCCCTAAGAATCTGTATAATCGAAATCAATCTCTATCCTATAGTAGTATTTTACAAAATACATAATCTATGACACCAAATATCTTTATCAATGTAAAGGTTTATCACGTTCTGATGCTATTTGGTTTTGGAATAGAAAATAAATTACTTACCATACCAAGTTTGTCCAAAACATCGCCAACAACCAGTAATATCTTGAAAAAATCCAAAGAGGTACTTAAAAACATCTGAAATTTTTTTTGTGTTAGATATAATATTATGATTTAGGGAACTAGTCCAAAATCAACTTACTCAACTGTTTGGAAATCTATCGGCGTAGATATAGTGACATTTACATAACTACTGAGATAGTGATACCGTTGACACGTAACGTGACCATGCTGAAGGCGACGTACATAAATTCACTCCCCATCTAAACTTGCATAAAAAGAATCCCGTGGCAGTCCTAAATATCTGCTAAATAATTACTACCAAGTCAGCAGCAGCATATTTTGGGAAACTTATAATGCAAATGATTCTAAAACCAGACCAGCTTTGCTCTGTATTTTCTAAATATTCATTTCAAAAAAGCAAAAGTATCACAATAAAGACATCCAACAACTGGGGTAATTTGAATACAATAATGATGATAATAATGATACGACAGAGTCGCAATATTTGTATGGTCATCAAACTGCCACAGCGACGGTATCAATACGACGCACGACGTTTCGCATGACTGTCGCAAGGAATATGTCATCATTTAAAGAATAAACTTCAATTGTGAGTTGCAGTTAAGCATACACACTTTTATTTCTATCTTTAATTGAAAATAAAATCAAATGCGATAAAAGCCTTAAAAGTAATGAGCGTACCTGTAGTTTTCTTTGGAAAGTATAATTAAAATGGAAAGTTCTATATTTGAAACTGTGTCCTGTTATGTAGAACTATAAATTACGGGGCGAAATGTTAATATTTTACTACCTTTAATTCATTCCTGCTCGGATAAAGGCATGTGACAACCAAAAAATAATTTAAACCTTTAGAGAATGTTTCCCTGTTATATTTTCATTTTTAATTAACAGTTAAAAAAAACGGGTGGTGAGTTGTAACCACTTACGCTTTCACCATATCGAGAATTACTTACCTTAACTTTAATTAGTCTTGCAGCAGAATAAAACAGTTTGTACAATCCTTACTAATATTATAAATGCGAAAGTAACTCTGTCTGTCTGTCTGTCTGTCTGTCTGTCTGTCTGTCTGTCTGTCTGTCTGCTACGCTTTCACGTCTAAACCACTGGACCGATTTTGATGAAATTTGGTACAGACATGGACTAAAGCTTGAGAAAGGACATAGGCTACTTTTTATTGCGAAAAAATGGGTATAAGGGGTTGAAATAGGGGATGATATTTTGTATGGAAATTCGTCATTTTCGATGATAGAACCACGAATCTTTGTATTATGGTACCTGATAATAAATAAATAAATATTCGTTCAAGCGTTTTGGAAATTTCAATTACATGGGGATGAAATTCAACCCCTAAAATACCAAAAAGCATACAGCCGAAACCACTGGGCCTAGAAAAGTATTTTTTTTTACACCATCATATTTCTTGGGGTGCACGAGCACTAGCAAAGGATTTTTGGAAATTCACCCCCTTAAGGGGTGAAAAGCATATAGTCTTTCACGTCTAAACCGATTTTGATGAAATTTGGTACAGAGATGGACTAAAGCTTGAGAAAGGACATAGGCTACTTTTTATCGCGTAAAAATGGGTATAAGAGGTTGAAATAGGGGATGACATTTTGTATGAAAATTCGTCATTTTCGATGATAGAACCACGAATCTTTGTATTAAGGCACCTAATAATAAATAAATAAATATTCGCTCAAGCGTTTTGGAAATTCCATTTACATGGGGATGAAATTCAACCCCTAAAATACCAAAAAGCATACAGCCGAAACCACTGGGCCTAGAAACGTATTTTTTTTACACCATCGTATTTCTTGGGGTGCACGAGCACTAGCAAAGGATTTTTGGAAATTCACCCCCTTAAGGGGTTGAAAAGCATATAGCCTTTCACGTCGAAACCACTTAACCGATTTTGATAAAATTTGGTACAGATATGTACTAAAGCTTGAGAAAGGATATAAGGCTACTTTTTATCGCGAAAAATAGGTATAAGGGGTTGAAATAGGGGAAAGTATTTTCTTTTTACATCGTCTTATTTCTTGGGGTATACGAGCACTAGCAAAGGATTTTTGGAAAATCACCCACTGAAGGGGGTGAAAAGCGTATAGACTAAACTATTAGTGCTTGGAACGTAAAACTTTCTATGCAATTCTCTTTCTTTTGTTGTAAGTGAGCTCTAAGAAATTATTTTATTAAAATCAACTCCTAAAGGGGTGCAAAATATATAGCCGAAATCATTAGGCATAGAAACATGGAATTTTGTATAAAGTTGCTTTTCTTGGAGAAAGAGAGATTTTTGCAATTTTAGCTCTAAGGGAGTGAACAGCGTTTAACCAAAATCACTGAGTCTACGAAGGATCATTTTAGTACAGGCTTTCTTGGATTACTCCAAGATTTTCTTAGTGCTCACTTACCAAGCACTATGAAAAAATTTTTGGCAAGGATAAGCGAGCTCTAACAAAGAATTTTTGGAAATTCAACCCCTAAGAGGGTGAAAGTGTATAGCCAAAGATACTAAGCCTAAGAATGTGAAATTTTGTATACCGATCGGTTATTTGGGGTAAGCACTCACTAAGAAACAATTTTGGGCTGGCCCAAAAGGATAATACGCATATAGTCGAAGACACCCAGCCAATGATATATCATCATTATCTTGCGCTTATCCTAATTACTTTGGATCGACGCGATATGTAGGTACTCTTCTGCCATCATAGATATATTGCAAAGGTTCCAGCAACATTTTATGACCTGGCGGACGACATTGTTGGCCAGACGGCATCACCAATTGGTCCAGGTCGATGTAAATCTTTGTCTTAGTAGTATTTTGCGACACCCACGAACAATGAAAGCGTGGTAATATTTCTAGCAGCTACCAGACAGTAAGTTACAATCAAGATATTATTCCAATTTTCTATCTCTACAAATAAATCAATTTCAAGCATCTGTTTGTCTATCAAAATAATAGGTTTTATTTATGCTCACACAATACGGTCCAAATTTTTTTGTCTGTCTGTCTATTCGTTACAGGTAATCTTCAAAATGGCTGGACCGATATTGATTACATTTTACCATCAGGTCTACCAGGCGTACATAAGGAATAACTTAAACTATATTTTATCCCAGGCTATATTTTATCCCGGTGTGGTTGGAGCAACCTTGAGAATTAGGTCGATTTTAAAATTATTTCACTAATGGAAAGCTATTTTTAAGCCAGTAACATATTTAAGCTATTTTGTCCTGATATTCCTACGGGATCGGGTACAATGCCGGTGAAATCACGGGAATTTAATGGTTTTAAAAATTAATTCACTAATGAAAAGCTATATTATCAGTGAATAACATATAAAGGCTATTTTCATCCCAGTATTTGCCCGGGAACGAGAACTAAACCGGGGGATATCGACCAATTTTTAAAATTCTTTCATCAATGGAATGCTACCTATGCTGTGTGCTGTGTGGTAGCGGCTTCGAATACTACCAACCCTTGCTTTGCTCGTGGGTGTCGTAAAAGACGACTAAGAGCCCTAGATTGACCCGGACCAACTCCATCTGGTACCATTTGGGTCAACGATTACATTCCCAAGGAGGGTTGACGTCAGGCAGGCGGCCGGTCATAAAAGTCATTGCCGAAACTTTTTGCAATATGTCAAAACAGATGACATATTGCGTCGACCCCAAGTAATTGGGATAAGAGCAAGATGATGTTGATGAATGGAATGCTACCTATGTTATCAGCGAGTAACATAATTTTTATCTCTGATATTTCTGGGATTTATATTTTTTTTTTTTCACCCATGTAAATTTATAATATCAGCGAGTAACATAGGCATTTTTGATCTCGGTATTGGTATGAAAATGGGGTCTACGTGAATGAAACTGCGGGTGTTTGATTGATATAATTTTTTTTTTCACCAATGGAAAAGTACGTTATCAGAGACTAAGGAAAGGCATATTTATCATCGTATTTGCACGGGAATCTGAACTATAAGGCTGGAAGTAATATTCAAATGTGAAAGTTTTTGAAGATATTTGGATGTTTGTTACTCAATCATGCTTAAACTGTTGAGCAGATTTGGATGAAAATTGACACGTAGATAGAGTATTTCTTAAATTAAGAAATGTAATACTTTTTATGCCGATAATATTCTTTGCGATAATAGTTCAATATTCAAGTAAATTTTACGCGGGCGAAGCCGCGGGCAAAAGCTAGTAACAAATAAAAGCTATTTTCATCCTGGTGTTTGCCCGGGAACGAGAACTCCGCGAGTGAAACCGGTGGATGTTGACCAATTTTTAAAACTCCTTCACCAATAGGGAGCTACGTTATCAGCGAGTAACATAGGCAATTTTTATCTCGGATATTTGTATGGAATTTCATTAATATAATTTTTTTTTCACCCATGTAAACTTATAAAATCAGCGAGTAACATAGGCAATTTTTATCTCGGCATTCGCATGGGAATGGGGTCTACGTGGGTGAAACTACGGAAGTTTGATCGATATTATTATTTTTTTTTGCAAATGGAAACCTATCATGAATAATGTATTATCAGCGACTAAGGATGGCCATATTTATCATCGTCTTTCCACGTAAATTTAAACTACAGGGGTGGAAGTAATATTCAAATATAAAAATTTGTGAAGATATTTGGATGTTTGTTACTCAATCACGCGTAAACTGTTGACCAGATTTGGATGAAAATTGACACATAGGTAGAGTATTTCTTAAATTAAGAAATATCATCATCATCATCATCGCAGCTCACATACTTCCCACTCTTGAGCTCGGGCCTCCTCCATAATGGGAGGGAATTTGACCTACTATACCATGCTGGTCAGATATGTTGGTATAGGTTTTCATGTTTAGAGTTTTCCTTCTCTTGCATAGATGTTATGTGCATATATCCCATAGTCGTCTTATATGACATCCACGGGCAAGTTAGGGAATGGTGATTTGTATTCTTACTCCGTCACCACAATAACACAATAAAAAGAAATATGCAAGCCAACTTTTACGTGGGCGAAGCCGCGGGCAAAAGCTAGTTTCATATAATTGTTCAAAAAACTTTTAATATGGGCTGTTTTTTTGGAGTCAGATACGTTAATTTGTTTTAAACTTTCGTTCAGATTTTTTTTGTGGCAATGTACAGCACATCTGTAGTTATGCATTATGTAAATAACAGATACACGGCTGGTTAGTAATGACATGTGCGTGAAATAATTAAATAAAATTACTAGGAACTTTATATCTTTATAGAATGAATTAATTAAGGCTCCAATTGAAGTTAAACATAATATTATATATGTGAAAGAATTATTTGCAGTCCTTTCTCTTGAAAATATTACCATATGTACATTCTCTGAAACTAGTGATAATATGAGATTTATGGTTATTTCTACATGTAGCAATGTAACGATACATAATCCGTGTACGTTAATTTGAAGAAAGTTATATCCAAAATAATACATATACCAATGGAAAAGAAGAACAGTAACACAATAGCACCGTACTAAAAAGCAAATTGCCATTGAATCACTTAACTTGTAATAGTTGCCGAATATAACTTTGTACAACATTAATAAATGGAATGAATTTAATTTGTTTTTTATTTCACGTAGCAGAGAATTTAGACTCATTTTCAGGTGTCAACTGCTTCTCACGACCAAGTACCAACACCACCAGCCAGGCCACCAACCAGAATAGCCAACAACACAAGAACGATTTTAATTTATTAAGGTATATACCACACATAGATACATAATATTAATAACTTTTGTATCGATTAAGTATTAAAAATGTATGTTGTGGGCTAGTCAAAGAATTAGCATTCCTGATAACTTTTTAATTAATATTATCTATTATCTCCCAAAGTCGCTCAGCGTGGTATAGAGCGGGTTATGCTCAGGATTCCTCTGCGAGATAAAATCCGAAATACGGTAATCCGCAGAAGAACGGGTGTAATCGACATAGAATGAAGAATTAGCATACTCAAGTGGCATTGGGCAGGCCACATATGCAGGTGGCATAAGACCGCACTCAGTGGCGTAACATGAGAGAGGCCTACGTCCAGCAGTGGACGGCGATAGGCTGGAATGATGATAATGAATGATGGTTATCTCCCTTGTGGTTACGGATTAATCATATAATGTATATCATACAGTACTTGTTCATGTGAGTTATAAAAACTATAGTCTATACTAATATTATAAAGAGGTAAAATTTGTAAGTTTGTATGCAGGGGGTAATCTCTGGAACTCATAATCTAATTCTAATTTTATTTTAACTGGCAGAAAGCTACATTATTCCTGAGTGCTATAGGCTATAAATTGTTTCTATAACATGTATATTAACCGAGCTATCACAACTTTTGTCTGGCAAGTCGGAAAAAAATACCTCGTAAAACAGAATTATTTGCGTGCGCTGCCTAAACAGTTGCTTAAAATTAAAAAGAATGTATGGCTACCTGGTTCATCTTAATTATTTCTACAAAAAAGTCAGCGATACCATATCTCTATCTTTTATATTTTATCTTTTATACTTCTATTATTGCATTAAAAAATTTTTTTTTCGGCATTGTTACGTTTGGTTGATTATTTGAGCAACAAAATATTAATTCTTATGACAATAAATTATTTCAGTATCACAGGAACATCATACAGATAAGATTTGCCATTTACAGTATATCAATTGGTCATACAGTTTCGGAGATAATATAAAATTACTAAAACGCAAAATGACCCTAGCATAACTTTCATTGTGCAGACGTTTTACCTATTTGCCCATAGATGGCGTTCTGCAATGACGTCATTTTTCTGAATCGCGGTGTTAAGACTTTCCGTGGATTGATGACCCTCTCGAATTATTATGCCCACGTTGTCGTTAGTTGGAGTTCTAAAAATTACATGTCAGTTGGTTATTGGTTTCGGTTGTTTCGTTCGCATGGTTGTTGTTGTTGATAGATACCTCATAATCGAAAATATCGTAATTTCGTTGTACGTTTGTTTTGTATGTTCGTAGTTTCGTACTTCGTTCTATCGTAATAATCGACACTACGACACTACTACGACACTACTACGATAATATCAGGGCGTAAACTAGGCTATATTTTATCCCGGTATTCCCACGGGAACGGGAACTACGCGGGTAAAACGACTATAACCGAAGCGAAGCGAGGGCGGATTGCTAGTAATATATAATCTTAATTATGACTTGAGTATATCATATTTTACAATTATGTACTTTTGTCAAACATGCTTGGAAATTTGAACATTATGTTGACAACCTTCTTCGAGATAAATCAAAATTGCTGTACTGGCCAAATACAAAAAATGTAAGAAAATCCATATCTGTCGTGTTTTCGCAGCCAATTAAATATACATGTAAATACATATCTATCGTGTATTTTAAAAATGGAACGATTTATTACTCCAAAACATGGCAATCAAGAATCAACTTGAAAAAGAAACCTGTTTGATAATGAAAAAAAAACAAGTGAACCCTTTGGCGCGTCAAAAATGTTGTTCGTTGTTCGATATTGATTTTGAAAAGTAATTAGTTTGAAAAGTATTAGTATTTGACATAAAATGAGTTCAAGTGAAGACAGTGAGTGTAATGAACTTTTTTGACTTTAGCGCCACCTGAAAATCAAGAGGCGGCAAGAGCTATAATACAAAACTCGTAAATGTAATTCGTATCTATTTTCAAGTAGAAAATTCTACTTAATTCTACTTAGTTTTAATTTCCACGCATTATTTGAGAAATGTACTATACAAGCATTGGCCACAACTAGGCAGTGATGGACTTACGTATGTGTGCCTCGGCCTTGCCTCGGCCCACATTTACACGTTCGTCCATCAATGCTTCTTTTGCTGGCCACAACAGTAATGTAGTATAAACGACTCTAGCACTATAGAGGTAAGACAAATAAATAAAGCTGAAGTGCATGTATGCAATGTCAAAAGAATAGGGTTTTCATGCTCTCAATGGTTGGTTATTGGCACGATAAACTGGTCAAACATTTATTGTTTATCCGTCTGTTTATTTATTCCAAGTAACCTTCAAAACGGATGGACTGATTTAAATAATATTCTACTACCAGATAGCTGTCTATATGAAGAGTAACTTAGGCTACTTTAGTCTCATAAAAACTACGATGGAAATTTGTGCCCTGCCCAGGAATCACACCCGAGGCTTCATGGTCTGCATTCTCTTACTGTGATATCCTAAGAGATATCGGGGATTTAAAGTACGAGGGCAAAGCAACTGAAACTAAAGTTGTCGTTCATTTTAAATAACATTATAAGAGATAACATTTCCAACATGCTTGTAGTTATTTCTAAAGTCTTCTAAGGTCTAAAAATTAACAAATTTATTTTAAATGAATGAATAAACACTAATTAAAATTGAGATCATCATACAATACGTTACCAGAAAGTCCAGTATCCATGCCTATGTAACAGGTGACGCTTAACAGGATTGTTCTACAACCTGTTTTTTGTGTCAAGGCGTCTAGTGAAATACTTGGTCTACGCTGGCCTCTTTGGCTTCGAAACGCGCACAAAGATGGTCACGTAATCTTCAAACTATGGCGTGCTTGTCTGGTACTCCACGGATGAGCGATATTACTTTTGCTGAAATGTATATTTTTACCGCGGACGTAACTTTCGCATCTTTATGATATCATAGATAACCCGAAGTCTTCGCCAGAAATTGTCCCCAACGAGGAACAGGTGCTAATTTCTTCAGAGATACGTCCCCAGGCCGATATAGTTGTTCGCGTAATTAACGTAAACCCACTTTTCCATTCGTACATATGAACTATAGTGAATGTAATGACTGTGCTAACATGTGATATTTCAACTATGACAAATTTTGTTATGTCACAATACTCATCGTGTTTGAATAAGAGTAGATTCATTTCAGCATATTGCCGTTCACTACTGGACGTAGGCCTCCCTCATGTTACGACAATAAGTGCGGTCCTGTGCCGAATGCATTCAACGACGCCCAGCAATTTTCACCAGGTCGTCGGTCCACCTAGTGGCGGGGCGTCCTACACTGCGTCGTCCGATACGTGATCGCTACTCGAGAACCTTTCTTCTCCAGCAGTTGTCGGTTCGTTGAGTGATATGGCCTGCCCATTGGCACTTCAGTGTTAATAATTCTTCGTGCTATGTCGGTTACACCCGTTCTTACATATTTTCGTATTTCGGATTCTATCTCGTAGAGAAAGTCCGAGCACAACCCGCTCCGTAAGCACGCTGAACGACTTTGAGCTTGGTTATAAGGCCTACATTTAGGGACCATGTTTCCGTGCTATAAGTTATCACTGGTAACACACACTGATCATAGACCTGTGCTTTCAGACACTGAGTTATGTTGGAAGAGAAGATCCTTTTAAGTTTTCCGACCGCTGTCCAACCTAGTTAGATTGGTGATTGCTTTGTATTGGTTGATTGGATTGATTATTTTTTTATGCCATGGTCTAATCTCTCAAAAGCCTATTCTTTACAATAACACAATTTGCACAAGATTTCTTGAAATATTAGTCCAAAGCTGCTGCTCTGAGAATTCCTATGTCTAACTTACAAAATGCATTCTTTAGTTAAATATAAAATAAACGCCATCAAAAATATAATTTGTAAAAAAACCAAGCCTCGAAACTCAGTTCTTCTACCATAAAAAGTTGTGAGATCCATGTAAAACTAAGTTGGTTAATTTATTCAGTCCCTACTTAAGGGACCTTCTATCTTAAGTTATTACGTAATTAGCTAATCTAACAAGTTCTTATAGTGACTATATCAATATTAAAGGTCTTTTATGTCAAATAAACAGATTGACAAAACACAATGTACCTCGTATGTATTAGATGCCGTAAAGTACCTCGTGCGTATTAGACTACTTAAACTGTTAAAATATTTAAACTGCACTAAGGAAATAAGCTTTGTATTGCGGGGGACTTAACAAACATATAATTAACGGGCACAAATTACATCCAAACTCAGAACAACAATTTTTAGATCACACAAAGTGGTGTCCTTTTTTTGTGTAGGCTATGGTCTGGACTCACCCCGCCCGTTACGCACACACACAAACTACCACATTCCCTCCCCATCGTCATTGGGCCGACCATTGGTACCGATTTCTTGACTTTCGTGGGCGGCCCGACGGGTCACCCTTTTTTTTTGTATCATCCCATTCGACCCCCGAACGAAGATGAAGACAGTATTGCCGGAGCATCGCCCTCACGCGGTCGACCTCTCCACAGGTGGCAGGCTAATCCCCGGCTAGTCCACCCACGGCCTCGGCTAGGGCGGCCTCAGGCACAGGTATTCGCGCATGCGCCACCCAACGCTCCAGCGACGGAGCGTGTCATGTAGAGGAATTCCTCCGTCACCTTCTTGCGAGATAACTGCCTTGCAGAAGGCGGCGACGAAGTCCCAGTTTCTGACGCTGTCGAGCATCGTTCTAGCGATGCTCACTAGCGTCGATCGGCACCGATATTTGCGATGAGTTCACGGTGCTGCTCTGCCCAGACCTCACAGACCTCGAGCGTATGCTGCGCCGTGTCCGTGTTGCAATCGCAGTGGTGACAGGACGGTGTCCTCTCCCTCCTCGTGACATTATGCAGGAATTTTTTTTTTGCCACCGGTGGTAAACGAGCAGGCAGCACACCTGATGGTAAGTGATCCTGCCGCACATAGACCTTTGCAATACCAGGGGCACAGCCAGGCCGTTGCCTACCGTGAAGTAAATGCTCTTCTTAAACCTCGTTTAAAGAAGGACATGTCATAACGCTCGGGAAACACAGCAGCAGGTAGTTCATTCCAGAGCCTGCACGTACGTGGGAGAAATTATCGCTGAAAACGTACAGTTGGAGACCATATCGTTTCCAGGTGAAATGGATGAACCCTGCTGCGGTGTCGAGTGGTACGTTGGTAAAACGGTGATGGTGGTACCAAGTCAAACAGTTCCTCGGAGCACTCCCCGTGAAAGAGCCCGTAGAGTATACAGAGTGACCCGAAGTCTCTCCGCCGCTCCAGCGACTCCAGTCCGTCTGTGAGATTGGGATCCCCGACGATTTGAACAGCACGCCTTTGGTGGGAGTCAAGTGGGTCTAGTTGATATTTGGGCGCGCCTGCCCAGAGATGTACTTGCCGAAACAATCATGCCCCGACAAGACCAGCAGCAGTCGGAAGAAGAAGAACCCATGCCGCATACCCAACCACTCCATCAGCATCAGCCGGAAGGCTTCAACGGTCCGAATACCAATCGAGGCCTTGTCAACCGAACTGCCATTTACTGAACTGGCAATGACATCTTGGCGTCCTGCGTGGGATTTGAACCCGCGATACTTGTACGGTAGGTCGGTATTTTAATCTATGCAGTTAATTTGTATTAAGTTCTTCTTTCCTCAATATTTCATTGTTATTTTTAAGTTTTATTTCTGTTGCTTTATGCATCTGCTGTGGCATAAAATTGATATTGTTTTTCTTTCCATAAATGTTACCATAGATGTTAAAATCTTATAGTTGTAGCTATAATTCACCGATTAGAATACGTGGATTGTATAAAGTACTGCATTGAATGAAATTATATTATAATTAATGGAAATTAAATATAAATTGAATCTTGATTGCATTTGCTATTCAATTTCATAAAAAA
Source organism: Lymantria dispar (assembly GCA_032191425.1). Taxonomy (NCBI): domain Eukaryota; kingdom Metazoa; phylum Arthropoda; class Insecta; order Lepidoptera; family Erebidae; genus Lymantria; species Lymantria dispar. Next base: position 6,054,581 of record CM063460.1, on the reverse strand, counting down.
AAATAACTTTACAATATCATAAAGTAAACTACCTATTTTATATATTTCTGTCTTTTTCTCTGTTGTATCATGGAAATATTATTCGCAAAACGTACTCTAATATTGGAATGTTTGGGCTGTAAGTGTTAGGATTTGTTATAGTGCAGCTGAACTTATTTAAATTTTTTCTTTTATATGTAAAGTATGGTATAATATAATATGAAGAATGCCATATTTTAATTTATTTGCTATAAAGTTTTTTTTAACACTAACGAATAATTTATTATTTATGACAAACATATGTAAAAAGTGTGTTATGATTAGCACAACATTTTTTTGCTAAATTAATAGCTACAACATAAATACATCAATGTTTTGTATTGTATTATGAATGTATTTTACATTGCCTAAATTAAAGGGGTCATTGAGAAAAACGTTTTTTAAGTATGATATAATATTATCAGTTCTTTACGATACAGATTTACGTTAATATTATTAAGTTTGTCATCTCGGAAATATGTATGATTTGTCGTCCATAAGACCACGTCTTTATCCAACAAAAGAAATGACACTTGTGTACCTCAACAAATATTTTTGTGTCGGAGAAATTGAATTCCATTTCTTTACCCTTATATTGTAAGGTGTTCTTTTATATACAAACACAGGGCACATTATTACATTGAATGTTTTCGTTTTATTATCCTTTTCACATACATTTTATTTGTTTATATCGTAGTAAACAGTACGGAGTATACATGCTTTAGAAATTATGTTATGTTTTAATATTTACGTCTTCATTTCGGAAGGAGTAGATAGATGTGTAGATAATATAACCACAATCCTCATCAACAGAATCTACAAACGCACGCTTCGCGTTCCCACTCCACGTATAATGGCCTCACAAAATGAGGTTATCGACGACCAACATCTTTGTGATATTGGTCGGCAGCGACAGGTCCGTTCTCCCGGAGCAATGGAAGTGCGGCAAGTAATGTCTGCTGCTGAAGGAGAGTCGCCCAGTTGACTCGCCTTACGCATACAGGCCACTGGTGCTGCTGGATGAGACGGCTAAATTGTTCGAAAAAGTACTGGCGGATCGTCACGTCCAGCACCTCAAGGAAGTCGGGCCGGGGCTGTCAGAGAGGCAATACGGATTCAGAGGCGGCCGTTCAAAAATTGATGCGCTGGCCGTCCTGAAGTCCTGGGCCACCGAAACAGTAGCCAAAAAGGAAGTTCTCCTGGCAGTTTCACTCGACATAAAGAACGCCTTCAACAGCCTCCCACACGAGACGTTGAGGGAGGCGCTCCGGTATCATGGAGTGCCTCTGTACCTCCGGAGGCTATTGGTGGCATACCTCGAGGGAAGGCACGTGCTCTGGGAGGGGGGCAACGGGTGCATTCATCGCCATCGGGTGAAGTGCGGCGTTCCACAGGGCTCGGTGCTGGGTCCAGTCCTGTGGAACGTTGGGTTCGACTGGCTCCTGCGGGGTCGGCTCCTTCCCGGGATGGGGATTATCTGCTACGCAGACAACACCCTCATCACGGCGAAGAGGGCTGACTTTCAGGGGACTGCCCGATTGGTACAGGAGGGAGTAGTACTCGTCGTAGATCCGATTGGCATGCTGGGTCTGAGGGTCTCGCTAAACAAAACTGAGGCCCTCCTATTTCATGGCCCACGTCGAGGTCAGAGGAACACATATCAGTGTGTCTGGGGTTGTCGTGCCGGTGCGGGCCCAGATGAAATATCTGGGCCTGCACCTCGATAGCAAATGGAATTTCGGGCCACACTTTGCTCAGCTTGTCCCTAGGCTCACCAAGTCAGCCGCGGCGTTGGGAAGGCTTCTGCCAAATACTGGCGGTCCTGGGTCGTCCTGTCAGCGTCTCTACCCTGGAATCCTGCGGTCCATGGCGTTGTATGGTGCCCCTATCTGGTCGGAGTCCCTCACCGCTCGCAACAAAGCCCTCCTGCGTCAACCGCAGAGAGTCATGACGGTGAGAACTATCAGGGGTTACCGTACAGTGTCTTGAACTACGGCGACGCTACTGGCAGGCGACCCACCTTGGCCGCTTGTGGCTGAGGCGTTGGCGGAGGTATACCAGCTCCGTGCAACAGCGTGGCCCAACGGCGAGCAAGTCTCTGCAAGGAGACTGGGCAGAGCACAAGAAGTGGCCCGAAGGGTGGTTATCCGGCGATGGAGGGAAGACCTGGAGTCCCCCGTAGCAGGACGGGGGATTGTGGAAGCGGTTGCGCCGCATGTCCACCGCTGGCTCACAAGGAAGCACGGCAACCTAACATTTAGGATGGTGCAGGTGCTTACCGGACACGGGGTCTTCGCTAAGTACCTGCATATGATTAGAAGAGAAGAGGCCCCCGGATGTCATGAGTGTGGCGCGCCAACTGATGATGCGCGTTACACATTGGAGGTATGCCCCGCCTGGGGGTCTCAGCGCCACGACCTGTCGGCGGTACTTGGAGCGGATCTTTCGCTGCCAACCGTTATCGCAAAGATACTTGGCAGCGACAGGTGCTGGTCGTCGATGACCTCATTTTGAGAGGCCGTCATATCAAGGATGGAAGCAGCAGAGCGGGAACGCGAGGCGCTTGCGTCTGCTGACTCGCTTCGTCGCCGACGACCCGGGAGGAGGAGGCGACATTATGCCCACCTACTCCCACCGCCCTGAATAATAATGACAGGACGTAGCCAGACGGCCATGAGTTGGGGTGTCGGGGATTGAATGTCATCAGACGACCTCTCCGGCACCCCGTAAAAGCGCGGAAGGGGCCGCTGTAGTTTTAGTGGGTATTCCGACCGCGGATGTGGTCGGTGAGTATCAAAAGTCCGTCACTGGCGGGGGACAGTGCGTTAATGCATTTCCACAGCGTGAACAAAAAAAAAATAAAGCGACAGGTCCGTTCCAATTACCGCTAATAAAATGTGGTGCTAAGGCACCCAGGTAGGACATACCTCCAATGTGTGACGCATATAGTTAATTGACACTAATGACATCTAGGGGCCAGTCTTACAATATGTATGATCCTGTATTATTTTCTAAATCATGTATATGTAAATTCGTCAAGGGATCGCGAGGCGTGCGCGCAGCCTCTCGGCGTGGCAATCAAAATCCGAGTAGTGAGCGGGGAAAATCGAAGTTGCACGATAGCCGACGATGTCGCCCGATGCACGAAGGCGTCCGGTGATGATCGAATGCAGCCGATCGTCGCGACGAAGGCGCCGCGTAGTGGCGGTGTTGTCACCGCTACATATATTATAATTCTTAACATATGTATTGAGGTGAGAAATAAATATTATTATTGTTTTTTTTTGTTGTTTCACTTTCTGCACATGGATCGGTTTCTTATTCATTATGCATTCTGGCGTTCGACACCGAATGAAAACTTATATGAAAAAGAGTGTTCAGATGAAATAGCAAGACTACGCTTGCTCATCTCGAGTCTGAAAATACAATCTCGGCAAACAATACTAGACCTTCACTATTCTGCAGCTCCTTTCATACATTAAGATATGCTTGAGTGTGACCGAACACTATCTTGTATCATATTAAGCCATATCCCATAAAGTAGCTATACGACAACACATTTTCTTCCAAACTTTTATAGCCATAGCTAGGTATTTTGCTTTTGACGCCCAACTGATGGGTTTGTCAAAGATACGGATTTGAGGAAAGCTCGTGGGAGGGTCTGCACCCTCTAGAAACGTCTCCTGTGAAACTATTTCTATTATTATTATTTTCTGACTATTTTCTGAGTTAATTTCGATTCTCCACTTTCGGAACCACTTGCCAAAGGCAGTAAGACTAAGACAGATTAAGCAGAATTTCGCTGGTATAGTAGAAGAAGAAAGAGAACCGAAAAAAATTATATTTAGTAATAAAACAATAATTTTCAGACTGATATTGATCACTTATAGCGAATACAAAAAAAAACCAAAGTGCCCTGTACAGCAGTCATAAAATATGTATAGTGCGATAAAATCTTTCAATTAACAAAAGTGTGAACATGTATTACTTCTGATGTATTGATATTACAAACCATGGGTAACTAAATAAAACCTTTGAATAATAGCCATTATTTATTTGGTTGCTTAAGCTTTTTTCAATATTCTTCTCTAGCCTATTTCATGTCCAACTGTCGGATACATTCCTTATATAGAATACTAAAGGAAATTATACTCGAGGGGTCGAATTCTTCCCGAAATGCAGGACATCTCGTGAGGAGAGCTAACTTAACCGGACCTGCCCAGTTGACCCGGGAAGGAGCAGCGCTCGTCGTAGGCTGGATTGACTTGTTAAGCCTGAGGGTCTTGGTGGAGAAAATTGAGATCCTTTATGGCCCTTGTCGAGGTATCCCCCGAGCTCCCTGGCGCGACGTCTCTACGCCGGCATCGTTCGGTCCATGGCGCTGAATGGTACCCCTATATAGTCGAAGTCCCCTAACCAAAAAAAAAAATCCTGCTTCGGAATCGAACCCACGACACTGGCGTGGTAGGTTGGTATCGTTACCACTACGCCACATGTGCAGTCTGCATTAAATAAATCTAAAGATACCACGCTTTCATTTCAACTACTAAAGGTATTGTATTAAAGTGCATCAATATTGTACAGCCGCATATAAAATGTAAAAATCTGTAAATAAACTCTTCCGTGAGGTGACGGAGTAAGAATACAATTCACCACTCCCTATCTTGCCCGTGGATGTCGTACAAGACGACTATGGATATAAAAAGCACATAATATCTGTGCAAGAGAAGAAAAACTCGAAATAAAACCCTATACTAACATGTCTGACCAGCATGGTATAGTAGATCAAATTCCCTCCCATTGTGAAGGAGGCCCAAGCCTAACAGTGGGACGTATGTGGGCTGCTATGAATGCATGAATTAATCAAACTTTTTTACAACATAATCCCGTTTTATAAAAATTAAAACAAAATATATTTCAATGAGTTTCTGTGAGCTGGCCAATAGCGGCCAACGGCCGCATCCGCCGCTCTTGCATTGTAACTGCACTAGCTCTTAAACGATTTCCAGACCTATACACTAATAGTACAGTCATTTGGTATTTTTACCTGAAAAGTTTACCGGGAGTTTTGAAAATAGGCAATTTTATAGATTTTGACGTGCTCTTGCCGAATTTGAACTTTGCCACCTCTTCTCATCTTTGCCGCTCACGCCGCCATAATGGAAAAATGGCGCCTAAAAACAGTTTTTTGGTAATAACTCTTTTCCGACGCATTTTACAAGAAAACATATTTATACAAAATAATTGTAGAGCAAAATAATTGTAATAAGTGTAGGACGCCCACTAGGTGGACCGATGACCTAGTGAAAGTAGCTGGGCGTCGTTGGATGCAGGCGGCACAGGACCGCTCATTGTGGCGCAACATGAGGGAGGCCTACGTCCAGCAGTGGACGGCGATAGGCTGAAATGATGATGATGATGATCGGCAGAAATTCTCATTTCCACCACGAGGTAGAGATGACAGCGCGTTTTTTTATTGTGGTATCCCCAGTAAGGCCTAATACACATCTAACTCACTATTTTCAAATTTAGTTCAATCTCCGTCGCTTCAATAACTTCACTATCTTGCAATATATCACCACAAATAAAACAGTTTACTTCATTAGAAGCCATGGCTCTATAAATGCAAACGATACTGTGAAATGATAAACATGTATTGATGACTCAGACTGTATATATCTATTGAGCTCCACTAGAGTCAGATGTTTCTTTGAAGGGAGAGGAGTGGCTGGACATAGAAGGGAAGAACGCACTCCTTTATACCTGCGGAGACAGACCATAGTCAGCCAGGTTTTCAATCTTTACTACAATATTTAATATGAGTATAATTTTTATATTTTACAATTCACAAATATGAGCAGTTTAAAATAAATATTACGCATTACTACGCGTTATTTCTGTGTGGTGACGTAGTAAGAATTGAAGGACGAAGAATAGAACGCGGAAAACGCGTCGCCTTCTCAAGCTCATGGTGGAAATGAGAATTTCTGCCGAAACGTGTGTTGGACTACACTTTACGGCGCTCGTACGTCGAAACTATTGATTTAAAAAAAAAAGGTTAAGACATAAATTGTAGGCAATTTCCTCTACAGTTATTTTATACAAATATGATTTCCTGTAAATGCCTGGGAAAGGAGTTATTATCAAAAAACTGCTTTTAGACGCCATTTTTTCAATGTGGCGGCGCGAGCGTCAAAGACACGAGGTGACAAAGTTGAAATTCAGAAAGAGCACGTCAAAATCTATAAAATTGCCAATTTTCAAAACTCCCGGCAAACTTTCCAGGTAACCTCTATTTTTTCAACCAAATGACTGTACTATAATGCCTAATATTAAACAAAAAAAAAGTTAAACCTTGGTAAAATCGATTTTAGTATTGAAATTATCCTGAGATTGATACGTATTATAATATCTATAACGGCAAAACACTCACGTACTGAGATCGATTACGTCGACCCGGGTATCGAGCAAATCCGATGCTCATCATCAGGGCGAGTGCGCAGTGCACGCCGGGGGCTCGCAGACGCCGACGCCGGGTCGACGTAATCAATCTCAGTACGCAAGTGTTTTGCCGTTATAGATATTATAATATTGATTAAATCGAGTTTGAAAAATCCATTTATATATTACTAGCTTTTGCCCGCGGCTTCGCCCGCGTAAAAGTTGGTTTTCATAATTCTTAATTTAAGAAATACTCTGTGTCAATTTTCGTCCAAATCCGGTCAACAGTTTACGCGTGATTGAGTAACAAACGTCCAAATATCTTCACAAATTTTTATATTTGAATATTATTTCCACCCTTGTAGTTTAAATTCAAGGGGAAAGACGATGAGAAATATGGCCATCCTTAGTCGCTGATAATACATTATCCATGATAGGTTTCCATTGGGGAAAAAAATAATATCGATCAAACTCCCGCAGTTTCACCCACGTAGACCCCATTTCCATGCAAACGCCGAGATAAAAATTGCCTATGTTACTCGCTGATATTATAAGTTTATATAGGTGAAAATAAAAATAATAATTATCAAATCCCATACAAATATCCGACATAAAAATTGCTTATCTTACTCGCTGATAACGTAGCTTCCTATTGGTGAAAGAATTTAAAAATTAGTCAACATCCACCGGTTTCACTCGCGGAGTTCTCGTTCCCGGGTAAACACCAGGATGAAAATAGCTTTTATTTGTTATTCACTGATAATGTAGATTTTCATTCGTAAATTAATTTTCATATCCATTTAGTTCCTGCAATTTCACCGGCATTGTGCCTGGTCCCGTAGGAATATCGGGATAAAAAAATAGCCTAAATATGTTACTCGCTCAAAAATAGCTTTGCGTTAGTGAAATAATTTTAAAATCGACTAAATTCTCACAGTTGTTCCAGCCACACCGGGATAAAATATAGCCTTGGATAAAATATAGCCTAAGTTATTCCTTATGTAAGGCTTGGTAGACCTGTTAGTAAAGTATTATCAGTATGGGTCCAGCCGTTTTGAAGGTTACCCCGTAACGAATATAAGTCAAAAAAAAATTGTCCGTCCGTCTGTCTGTCACCAAGCCATATCTCAAGGACCGCGATAGCTAGACAGTTGAATTTTTTACAAATTATGCATTTCTGTTGCCGTTATATCAATAAATATAAAAAACAAAATAAAATAAATATTTAAGGTGGCTCCTATACAACAAACGCAATTTTCCCCCTTTTTATAGATAATGGTACGGAACCCTTCGTGCGCGACCCCGACTCGCACTTGGCCGGTTTTTTTAGATATAGGTATCGTGCAAATAATTGTGTTACCATAAATAAATCCTATTATTTTGACAGACAAATAGACGCTTCAAATTTGTTTATTTCTAGACATAGAAAATTGGATTAATATCTTGATTTTAACTTACTGTCTGGTAGCGGCTAGGAATATTATAACGTTTTCATTGTTTGTGAATGTCGCAAAATACTACTAAGACAAAGATTTACATCGACCTGGACCAATTGGTGATGCCATCTAGCCAGCAATGTCGTTTGGCAGGCAGCTGGTCATAAAATGTTGCTAGAAGAACCTTTGCAATATCTATGATGGCAGAGCAGTGCCTACATATTGCGTCGATCCAAAGCTATCTTGATAAGCGAGCATTAAGAAAAAATAATGGGGTAACCCAAGAAAGCCGACCGTATACTAAAATGATCGTTCCTAGGCTCAGTGATATCGGTTATATGCTTTTCACCTCCTTAGGGGTAAAATTGCAAAAAAACTCTTTTTTAGTGAGCACTTTCTCCAAGAGAGACAACTTTGTACAAAATTTCTTATTTCTAGGCCTAATGATTTCGGCTATACATTTTTCACCCTCTTAGAGAATGAATTTCAAAAACTAATTTCTTAGAGCTCATTTACAACAAAAGAAAGAGAATCGAACAATATACAGAAATACACAGTTTCACGTTCCTAGCCCCAATAGTTTCGGCTATACGCTTTTCATTCCCTTAAGGGGGTGATTTGCCAAAAATACTTTGCTAGTGCTCGTGTACCCCAAAAATACGCCGAAGTAAAAAAAATACGTTTCTAGGCCCAGTGGTTGCCGCTGTATACTTTTTGTTTTTTTAGGGGTTGAATTTCATCCCCATGTAAGTAAAATTTTCAAAATGCTAGAACGAATACTTATTTATTTATTATCAAATTACCTTAATACAAAGATTCATGGTTTTATCATCGAAAATGTCGAATTTCCATACAAAATGGCAGCCCCTATTTCAACCCCTTATAACTATTTTTTCGCGATTTCTTTACTATAGCTCGTGAACCCCAAGAAATACTACGGTGTAAAAAAATTACGGTTCTAGGCCCAGTGGTTTCAGATATATGCTTTTTTGTCTTTTAGGGGTTGAATTTCATCCCCATATAAATGAAATTTCCAAAACGCTAGAACGAATATTAATCTATTTATTATAAACTGCCTCAATACAAAGATTCATGGTTTTATCATCGAAAATGACGAATTTCCATACAAAATGTCATCCCCTATTTCAACCCCTTATACCCATTTTTTCGCGATTTCTTTGCTAGAGCTCGTGTACCCCAAGAAATACTACGGTGTAAAAATATTATGTTTCTAGGCCCAGTGGTTTCGGCTGTATGCTTTTTTGTCTTTTAGGGGTTGAATTTCATCCCCATATAAATGAAATTTCCAAAATGCTAGAACGAATATTTATTTATTTATTATAAAGTGCCTTAATACAAAGATTCATGGTTCTATCGTCGAAAATGACGAATTTCCATACAAAATGTCATCCCCTATTTCAACCCCTAATACCCATTTTTTCGCGATAAAAAGTAGCCTATGTCCTTTCTCAAGCTTTAGTCCATCTCTGTACCAAATTTCATCAAAATCGGTTCAGTGGTTTAGACGTGAAAGCGTAGCAGACAGACAGACAGACAGACAAACAGACAGACAGACAGACAGACAGAGTTACTTTCGCATTTATAATATTAGTAAGGATTTCAATTTTAATTATTTTTTTTATTTCCAAAATGACAATTTAGAAGCTCATTATGTTATTTTTATTTTTTATTTTAACTATTTAACACTAGGTGTTTATGTTTGAAATAACGCATACGTACTTGTTCGTTAGTGTAAAGTTCAGTAACCTTTAAGTTGTTAGCTATATACAGGGTGTCCCGTAAGTAGTGAATCAATGGGCTATTAGGCGTAGTGAGACTTATTATCTAACAAAAATATTCAAATTTATTGTCTTGTAGTTATGAAGTTATGATTTTTTTTTAAATGTGATGACAATGTCATCTATGTACGTTAAATGTCCCGGGACAGGGACGTCAAGAGGTGAGGGTACCCGAAAGGGTATTCCATCGGGCCGACCAATGACGACAAGTCACCCTGCTCCGGTGGTCGGCCCAACAACGACGCGATGTGGGTACGGGTGGGTTATGAGCCTGCGCGCCGTCTTTTCTTCGCCCCGGACAGTATGGATCGCGCGTGCGCTTACCATAGCGCACACATAAAAAAAAATATAAAAAAAATGTATGTTAAATATTAAATTTTACAAAATATTTTTTTATCTTATAATTATTTTTTATTTAAGGTAGTTAAAATACTTAAGTCTTCTTAATCATAACTACAAGACTTATGACAATAAATTTAAGTATTTTTGTTAGATTATAAGTCTCATTACGCCACATAGCCCGTTGGCTCACTACTTACGGGACACTCTGTATATAACTTATATTGTAAAAATATTGTACATTTGGATTGAGGACACAGAGGAAAAATAAAATATTAAATCAAATATTACCAAAATCGACAACAACAAAATTTTTCACTAGTCCACTTCATGTGAAATTTAATGCTAATAAGTACGGAATAAATATTCAGCCGTGATTTTTTCACAATACATCAATGTTAAACTATAATTAATGTTATCTATTTTTATTATTTTATTTGAAGCATAATAATGGCAACCTTTTTGGCTTTGCGTATCTTAAATATTGTTAAATAGATTTTTTTTTTATTTAAAGTGTTGGTCTTCCGATAAATAAAAAGACAATTAAGAATCTTTCACGCCTATACCTTGATCAATTACAAATAATGCCTAGTGTTAAAAATGTGGTTCATAAAAACGGTTGATTAATATCAACTGCAGGCCAGACTCCTTTCAACAACAAGTTCTTCTCTTCTAGTATCGCTTCTAGTATCGCTGCTAGAGTAGGAATTGTGTAGACTCGTCATGAATTTGGTAAGTGGCGGTTGGAAATAGATAAGAGCGTAATGACGCATCCAATTACATTAACTTTTTTTTTTTTTAATAATGATCTAGCCACACCCCTTCCGATGTATTCAGGTCGACAAAACAACAGCGTGCGACTTCATAACCTAGGGCTTCCCATCGTTATAAGGTTGACCACTGGTATCGATTTGTTGACTTCGGCGGTCCGTCCGATGGATTACTTTTGTTCACTGTCCTGCCATCTACGCACCTCTCTGTCCCCTTGGGTACTCGGTCCTTAAGTACCATATACCCTAATGGTGATATTACTATACATACCATACAAAGTATTTTTGTATCTGTATACTAGGCATGCCTTTTAAGTTTTGTCGTTTCCATATTTCCCAGCAATTTTGAATTTGGAACTGTACTGTATTCGAATGTGTTTAAATTTTTAATCTCAAAATAGTTGAAAGTATTAGGATTAATGCTATTGTTTAGTCACAGCGTCGATTGGTATCTATCAGTTTACGTACGAAAATGAATCTTTCTAAGGAAAATGTTCGTGCAATAATTTTCTACAACTTTAGAAGAGGCCTGACACGGCTTCAGTGTCTTGAAGAGCTAAGATCTGTGTTCAGTGATGAAGCCCTATGTCTGCAGACTGTCGAACGCTGGTATTTAGAATTCCAGCGTGGACATACTGGTGTTAGTGACAAATCTCGCGAAGGACCCCCAAAATCCGCCTTCACTGAAGATAACATCCTATGCTGTGAGACAATTAATTCTCGAAGATCGTCATGTGATGTATCGAGAGATAGAGGCTCTATTAGGAATCTCAGGGATAACCATTTAGAAGATCTTGCATGAAGCACTTGGTGTGACAAAGCCAGTTTGCTGTTGGATACTGCATCTGCTTTCTGACAATCACAAGGCGGCCCGCGTCAGATGGTGCAAGAAAACTCTGCAAAGGTTCAACCGAGGAGAGTCAAATCACGTCTACGACATCATCAGTGGTGACGAATCTTGGATCTATGCCTACCATCCTGATTCCAAACAACAATCTACAATCTGGGTCTTTCAAGATGAGCCAAAGCCGATTAAAGTTGTTCGTTCTCGAAGCACTTCAAAGAAGATGGTGGCCACGTTCGTTGGAACAACTACTGCACTTGAAGGTCGTAGAACGGTAAACGCAGAGTGGTATACCACAGTTTATTTACCACAAGTCATCCCCGAACTTAAAAAATCTAACTCAAAGCGGCGCATCATCCTGCACCACGACAACACAAGCTCACACAGCGCTCGTCAAACGATTGAGTATTTGAAGCAGGAAAAAGTAGAAATTCTTGACCATCCTCCATACAGTCTTGACCTAAGCCCTAACGATTTCTTTACATTTCCTAAAGTTAAGAAACGTCTTCGTGGTCAAAGGTTCCAGTCTGGTGAAGAAGCAGTCGACGCTTTCAAGTCAGCCATTTTGAACACCTCCACTTTAGAGTAGAATAAATGTTATAAAAACTGGTTTGAGCGAATGGAAAAGTGTATTAAGCTACGTGGTGAATACTTTGAAAAACAATAAAAAGTACTATAAGGTTTTAATTGTGTTTTTTTCTTCAAACGACAAAACTTAAAAGGCATGTCTCGTATACATACGGACAGGTTTTGTAAAAATCGACTGAATGATTATCAAGAGGATAGCTAGCAGAGGATTTATGGCAATCTTTTAATATTAAATGCGATCGACATACCATTATTTGTCAAGCATTGTAATTATCATCAGCACATTAAAAACACAAACACCTTTTATTATTAATAAAATGTGAATGATACTACAATAAAGTTATATCCCATTGATACTATACCCTTATTTCTTTATGATATCCATGGCAAAGACGGGACTGGTAAATTGTACTCTTTTTTTTTTGGGCGTGGGCTGCGGTCGGCGCTCCCCTCGCACCACTCCGTCCGGGGCGACAGAGGGGCGTAAGCACGCAACACCCGCAACCCACCCGAAAACCACGTCGCCTTAGTCGTTGGGCCGACCACCGGAGCAGGGTTACTTGACATCAGTGGTCGGCCCAACGGAATACCCCCTATTGGGGTACCCTCCCATCGACCGACGTCCCCCAATCGGGGAAGACGTCGGTCTTTCCTCACGCGGTCGGCCTCTCGGCGGGTGACGGACTAATCCCCGGTCACGTCACCCGCGGCCTCAGCTAGGGCGGCATGAGGCGCAGGTAGTTGCGCCTACGCCGCCCCAGTCGCCGGCGGCGGATCTCCTCATCGAGGTTGCGCTCCTCGCGCAGGCGATCCGCAAATTGTACTCTTGCTCCGTCACCATACGGAAAAATAGGTAAACACATTAAGAAAGACTCTCGCCTTCTATTATCGAGAATAATATGTGAGTTATGGTAGAATTTAGTAGGTAATATGAAGAAAAAGTTCCTGCGATGATACGAGTGCCTTGATGGAAGCAAATTAAATTAGTTTAGTTTAAGAGCTGTCGTGCTGTGTCGCTAAGTTTATAGTTACGTGTTAAGTGTACTCTGCGGTATTCTCCTTGTAAAGGTGAGGCTACTGTTGAGAATTTAGCGAATTTCACTTTTATTTTTATCACAGAAGAAAATATTTTCTCTAAAAGTCGGTAAATTACTATCGTCTCTGTTTCCTCCCTGCGAAAACCCATTGAAGAAAAAGAAATAGTTTTGGCTATGTGTTTAGTTTATTATGTGCTACTTTAGCAATTATTTTATTTAAAACTTGTCAATGGACTACTTCGATTCATTGCTATTGCTCATTCTACGTAACTATATCAGCACTATTTAAGTTAAGTCTTTAGTAATATATCGTTGAAAATTACATTCAATTCCAAGCAGTAGCTTTGGACGATAAGAGTACAAAAATGCGAACAGACCGGCGAATATTCCAAAAATGATTGTTTTGACTTCAGTGACTGGATTTTCTGCAATATCTATACCAATAAATAAAATTGGAGTGTCTGTTGTAATGTCAAAATAATAGGCTTTTTTCATGCTCACACGGTTATTTGCACGACACCTATGCCTAAAATAGCAATTAAAATTTTTTTGTCTGTCTGTCTGCCTGTCTGTTTGTTCCGGGTAATCTTAAACGGCTGGACCGATTTCAAAAATTCTTTCACCAATGGAAAGCTATAATATCAGGGCGTAAACTAGCCTATATTTTATCCCGGTAATCCCACGGGAACGGAAACTATGCGGGTAAAACGACTATAACCTATAACCGAAGCGAAGCGAGGGCGGGTTGCTAGTCTATATATATAAAAGGAGAAGCTGACTGACATATCAACGCAGGGCCTAAACTGTAAGGGTTAGAAATTTGAAATTTTGCACAGGGGTTTCTTTTATAACGTAGAGGAGCACTAAGAAAGGATTTCTGAAAATTAACCCCCTGAGGGGTCAAACCGGGGTGCAAAATTTGTATGAAACTTTGCCGTTTTTGAAGTTATTCAAATGAAATTTAGTACGAAGGTTCTTCATTGAAAATCATGAAATAGGTATACAATATTTTTTCGAAAATCATCCCACAAAGGAATAAAAGGGAGGTCCAAAGTTAGTATGAAAGTTCTCTGATTTTTAAAGTTATTTCAATGAAATGTTGTATTTGGGTTACAAGTTCGTAATAATGATTAATTTCCGATATCCCTTTTTGTGAATTTAATCCCCAAGGGAGTAAAAGAGAGGTTCAAATGCAGTAGGTGTAAAAGTTTTTCGTATTTCCCTACATTATTTCAATGAAATTTTGTATTTATGTTATTAGATCCTAATCATTATTATTAATATTATTGGCGATACCAGAGTTACTCTATTATTGACGATACCAGAGTGCTCGAAGTTTAAAGGGGGTTTTAGGGGGACGGGACGTACGTAGTCGACATGTTTTTACGGGCATTTGTACGGGCTAATTAAACGGATTTCGAAGCTATTCAACCGATTTAAATGAAATTTTGTATGATGAGCCTTACATCCCCGGTCAACATTTAGGATACTTTTAATCACGGCAAATAAAAAAGAGCTCTAGTGCGATAGTTAAAAAACTATAGTAACTTACACAACTTAGTCCACAACTTACTTCAATGAAAATCGATACAAAAATACTCATTATAAAAGAAAATTATTCTGAAAATCAACCTTCACAGGATATATCCTTTTCTGAAGGTGTAAAATAGGAAATGAATTATGCTTTGATGTTTTTCACTCTAATACACAAGTAATAAATTCATACAACGCCAATGATTAATTAACTGCACTGATAACATAGTGGTTAAGATACCAATCTTTTGTGTGATCGACAAATTGTTGCTCTGAGACTGGGTGTAATTTGTGTCCGTCACTAATATGTTTGTGAAGTTCCTTAGTGAAGAGTTTAGCGTGAAATTCAGTTTGTAGAATGAATAGAAAAAGAAGGTCGTGCAGGGTCACTCGAACACCCCTTTTTTGACGCCAGGCAGCAGACTATATTGTATACCACGGTATCGATCTAGCGCATTCAGTCTCTCTACGAGTGGAGGATTAATCCCCGTTTCAGTCATCCGTGTCTTTGACTAGGTTGGTTTTTTTTATTACTGTTGTTGGCAAACGAGCAAATAGCACACCTAATGGTAAGTGATACTACTCATTGAGTTTTTCCAGTTCGCTGCCTACCGTGAAGAAAATGAAGGGAGTGTGAATGCGTCCAATGAGGTTTAGTTATCTTAAAGGCATCACCAAAACCCACCACAGGCAAAAACACCCTCAGAAAGATGGGCTTCCGGCTCTCTCGCTTTGGATGGACCGGCCCGCGACATTAGATGGACGATTGACGAAAGTATGATTCTATCACGTAAATATAGTAAAGCGCAAGCACCCGGGTTAGCCACCACCCGACGCCACAGCGGTGTAACGAGTCAACTTGGAAGATTTTCTTCCTGATTGGCGCCGCTGAGTTCTTACGCGAGATAACTGCCAAGCAGAAAATGGCGACCTCATACCAGTTCCTGATCTGTCGACTATGATGTAAGTGATGGTCCGCAGCTTCGGCAGTGATGCTTGCAATTAATTCACGGCGTTGCTCTACCCAGGCAACACAGACCTCATAAGTATGTCTGCTGTGTCCTAACTGGGACCACAATTGTGGGACATGGCGCGGTATCCGCGAGTAGTTCTAAACACCATGGCTTTCTGCGAGTGCGAGAAGAAAGTTTTAACACAAGTGGTCAAAGTTTGCTCACACAGGTGTACCGTACAGTGCCATTGATCAAACCAGTCTCCCGTTCAGATGTCAACATTTAACAGCGCTTTAACGAGCTGGGGAGGAATTTGATAAAAATGCTTCTGAAATACCGTCGCCCGTCGAGTACTAAACCCAAAAATTTAACTGGTCCTCGACCGAGTGGAACCGAATGTACAGGTACTGTTGTGCCGATTAGTGTATAGCTACAGGGTTTTTTTTTTATTGCCAATGGTGGCAAACGAGGACGTAGCACACCTGATGGTATGTGATACTGCGGGTTACTCTAGGCGGCATCGCGACTCATCGAATCACCACCTCGATACCGAGTGTGGCCAAACGTGTCGCTAATTTAAATTAAGTCCAGCCCATAGAGAATCCAGCCTCAGCTAATGTACCATACAATCACCCGCAAGTACGAGCTCAGCTGGGAGCAATACAACATAGGTGTTAGTACAAAGTCTCCTACGCTCTTCACGTAGAGGCCACTGCGCCGCTTCAATTAGTCTGGAGTCAGCTGCCTTAGCTATAGAAGCACTCCCTGATAACAGCGCCTCCCTGATATACCAGAATGGCATTGAATCATCCAGAGCAACCTTGAGCCTGTAGAACCCTGAACGCACTACACAGTTATCTGTGATTGCCTCTGCCACACATGATTTCTACGTGAACAAAGTCGCGGGAAAAAGCTAGTCTGTAATATAGAGATATCGGCCTGTTGCAATTTTATTATATGTAATAGGTGCTCTAGTAGACACCATTCTGTACATATCTAATAAATCATTTTTAAGGGCAAAATAAAAACCACCTTCAAAAACACCAAGGTACTAAAACGCAGAAAAATAATTTGATTTTCTGCCTAAACTTATAAATTAAATTTATTTTTGCAATTACTTTCCCCTTATGTTCTTTTATTTTTATTTTAATTTTTTATCCTTTTATTTTCTTTTATAACCCTTTGAAAGGAGGCAGCGAATTAAAATGTTATTAAAAGTTAGAAAGTAATTGCAAAATTAAAGTATTACAATTATAGGTATCTGTAGGTAGGCAATCATTTTAATTTATTTTAATTTTTGGCTTTTTATCAATATCATCATTCATCGTCATCGTCACAGCTCATATAAGTCCCACTGGTGGGCTCGTACCTCTTTCGCTGTAGGAGGGAAATTGACCTACTATAACCACGCTAGTGAAACAGGTTGGTAGAGGGTAGGGTCGAGTTTTCCTTCTCTTGGAAAAAAACAAACGGAGTAAGCTAAATAAAACCGTTTAAAAGCCGATTCTCACTGTGATAAAAAAAATATCTGTGAGTTAAGTGTGTGTACCTTTATTGTATGTTTGTTAAGTCCTCCGTAATACCAAGATAAACTATAGTCCATAAAATACAGCTTGATCTCTGTGACAGTTGTCCCTAGTGCTGGCATGCTTACGATGAAGTCCATAGTGTTTTATCGATAAAACTCTTTATTTTTATAATTGTGATTTTCTATTATAATTGAAATACAATGAAAGAAAATCTCTTTGAATTTATTTTAAACAAAACTGATTTTTTGACTGTTTTAATTATTCGAAAGGAGTACAATCAAGGTCAACGTCACTATTATCGTCATCACTGAAGTGTTCCTGCTAGAACATTTATCATTTTTGCCAAAATAGGGACAGTCGTTAGATCAATCGATCAATTGAGACTGTTTTATAAATAAACATGTTTAGTTTATTGACGTGGTTTATCGACGTATTAATGCGTAACATCATATTATCATTTACTCTGAGACAAAAAGTAATTCTTTAATGTTTAATTAATTCAATTTATGTATTTTATAATGTAACCGTCTGTTGTAATTGTAAAAAGAATGTTGAAAGTTTTATATAGCACACTATTCCTGGAAGAAAGAAGTAAATTATTTTTGCTAACTTTTCAGGAACTTGAAAAATGTCACTGGAATAGCTTAATGTACTTCGAGATAGTCTAAAATAATACTGCTACTTCTGTAGTCGCAAAGAATATTTGCAGGGGTAATTATAATTATTGCTTTTTCGCCATGTATTTATAAATAGAAAAATTTAAAAAAAAATTCAAATAGGCAAAAGGAGAAAATGCCCAAATTTACTCTTTCCATGCAATTGAAAAAAAAGAAATTTTTGCACGTTTGGTCTCTGCACCCCGATACGTCATTGGAGACAATAAAGGACCACGTGAGTACTATTTGTTCCTCGGAAGATATAAAAATTGAAAAATTATACCTAAAACTAAAAGAGACTACGCGTCTTTTATAATAGGAGTACCAGAGTCTGAATACAATAAATTGAACAACATTACAAGCTGGCCGATTAATACTAAATTTAACGAGTGGGTGTGGTTTCGCAACTCCCAAAACCCCACTAAGGGAGTACAAAAAAGACTATAAATCCTTACAATTATATTATCAGAATGTTCGAGGATTGTGTACGAAGACAGAAGTATTTTACACGAGCATGTTGGCTTCAACTTATGATCTTATCGCGATAACGGAATCTGGTCTCAATGATTCAATACAAGATGGTGAACTCATTCCACCTGGATATCATATAATGCGATGTGATCGAGCAGATGGGCGGAAACAAGGCGGTGTTTTTATAGCTGCGTCTACTCGATTTAAACTAAGTCAGGTACACATTGACAATATAAACACAGCCTGTTTTGAGGTAGTTTGTGCAACTGTCAGCCAGAGAAATAAGATATTATTTTTATGTTGCGTGGTTTATATTCCACCTAATTCTAATTATAATCAATATATGCAATTATTTCAAATTTTGGAAAATGTATGTGTTAAATACGAATCAGTTATTGTGCTAGGGGACTTTAATTTGCCATCAGCTACGGTGGAAGTGCAATGTTATTACAATTATTTTACTACATTTTGTGGATTTTGGCAGGCGAATAATATTTGTAATATTAATAACCGCACCTTAGACTTAGTGATGACCACGCTATTGGTAAATGACATTGAAGTTAATTCACCGGAGGAACATTTAGTAGGTATCGATTCTCATCATCCTCCGTTAGATATTAAATTAATGTTAAGAATGAATCGAAATATAAGACAAGTACAACATAATAATGATATAAATGCGGACTGGCATGCTGCCTGGAGATTTAATAAATGTAATTTTCTGGCGTTATATGAACGACTGCGCTTGCTCAATTGGGATACGTTATATGAAATTAAGGATCCAGAATATGTATTGACCCATTTCTATCGAATAATCATTGAAATTATTAATGAAACTACGCCTGTGAAGCAAAAAAAGAGTATTAATATAAGTAGTAGGTTTTCATATCCTGATTGGTACACGCCGGATTTAATAAAACATATAAAGGAAAAGTCGAAATTGCACAAAATCTACAAAGCAACTAGCTTACCAAGTGACTACAAAATATTTTCTCAATATAGATCATTGGTTAAACGTGAAATTAAATTCTCCTATGAAAATTATCAGTCTCGGTTACAATTAAATATCTCCAAAGATCCAAAATCATTCTGGAATTATATTAAAAGTAAACAAACCAAGCGCAAGACAAATATTATAAAAAAAGACAATGTGGCGATTAGTGATGCAGAAGGTGCGGAGGTATTTGCTTCATATTTTCAGACAGTATATAGTACAGAACGTCCTATTCTGGATCCCATAGCAGCAGATATAGTAGCGGGCGTAAAAGCGGGTGCTGCCAGGGTACACATAGCTCATTTTAATGGGCAAGAGTTACGCTCAGCGCTTGAACACCTCAAGGCGAAGCACTCAGTGGGGCCCGATGGAATACCACCATATATTATAAAAGATTGTCGTGCGGTATTGTGGAAACCATTGTTACATATCTTTAATTTGTGCTTAAAATTAGGTCATTATCCGGATAGATGGAAAATCACAAGAGTAATACCGGTTCCAAAAAGTTGCGCAAATGATAATGTTACTGGTTACAGACCCGTAGCGGTTTTATCAGCATTTGCTAAGGTTTTTGAATCCGCTCTTTATACGAATATTTATAAACAAATCAGGTCTCAATTAACTGATAACCAGCATGGCTTCCGACAAGGAAGAAGTACGAATAGTAACTTGTTATCGTTTATGACGTATGTAACACCAGTCATTGATGGGGGTGGTCAGGTAGACTGCGCATACTTTGATTTACAAAAGGCATTCGACACGGTGGATAACGACATACTACTGTCGAAATTGTCAGCATTAGGTTACACGCCACACTTGCTCAAATTTTTTGCAAGTTACCTTAGCAAACGCCAACAATACGTAGAATACGCTGGTTACAAATCTAGGCCATATTATACATTCTCAGGTATTAGCCAGGGATCAAATTTGGGGCCTTTAGAATTTATTCTAATGGTTAATGACCTACCAGCAGTCATCCAGCATGCAGATTGCCTTCTCTTTGCGGATGATTTGAAGGTATATTTATCTATAAAGGATGCCTCGGATGCAAAGCGTTTGCAGGAGGATATTAACCGCATAGTGCAATAGAGCATTGAAAATAAACTGTATTTTAATACCTCTAAATGTGGAATAATGAGTTACTGCCGAGCAAAAAATCCACAACAATACACTTATAAAATTGATAGTGAAGCTATTCTACGTTTAAGTTATATACGAGACTTAGGCGTTGATATGGTACCTGAATTAAGGTTTTGTAAACACATTATCAAAATTTGTAATAAAGCATTCCGAAAATTAGGTTTAATTTTGAGAATTTGTAAAGATTTCAATAATATTTTGACCATCAAATTTTTATATAACGCTCTTGTACGCAGTCACCTAGAGACATCCGCAATCGTTTGGAATCCTCACGAGTCTAAATATAGTCTAATGCTAGAAAAAATTCAGAATAAATTCACCCGTTTTTTATATATGAAAGAGTACGGAGTTTATCCGTTTTATCCACTTATGTACCCAAGCCTGTTTGTGTTGGGTATGGTTGGCTATGACCAGTTGAGCGTGCGGCGCGATGTGTCGCTGGCCCGCTACGTGTGGCGTGTACTTCGCGGCCAACTACATCACCCCGCTATACTGGCAATGCTACACCTGTGCGCACCAGCAGGTCGCATGGGCATACGGCGCCGGCCGCTTGCGTTAAGCTTGCCAACGGCCAGAACTAATATGCTCCATTACGCTCCACTGACACGTGCTATCAGACTAATAAATACAGTCCACTATTCCACGGACATTTACAACTGCAGTTTGCGAGAATTCTCAGACGTTGTATATAAGTGCGTGGCTTATAATTAGTAAAACATAATATTAAATTATAATTAATATTTTGATATTATTCTTTATTAATTGTTTTATATTATTGTCATATTGTATTACATGTCTTAATTTATTATTTAGTTAAATATTATTTGATAAAATATAATGTTAACTTATAATTAATATTTTGATATTATATTTTATTATTTGTGTATTATATTTTATTGTCTTACTATATATAACTGTATTAATTTTCTAATTTTACTTATAATATGACATTAGGTTAAATGTCCTGTAAAGGTATTATAATTGCTTGTAAATAAATAAATAAATATATGAACTTATTTAAATCTACTTACGGCTTTATTCTCTCTTTAATTTCATTGTAATCTAGCGTTGTAAATATAATCATTAATATAATTCTTTAACAAAAATTAAAACAAATGAAAAGTATGTAACAATAATTACACATAAACTGTCACCTAAACGTTTCGTAGAAGAAATAAGTAATTATAATTACACATAATTCCTAGATTGTACAATGCTGGAACAAGTATTTAAGTATACTTGCGTTATAAATTTTCTTGTAAATCTTCCTTTAAAATTTACGTAAACATAATTATGATTTTATGAACGGGATAATGTGTAAAGCGTATAAATGTAAATATGCATACCTCTATTTTATGTTGGAATTTTATGTTTTCTAAGATCGCAATATTATAGTATTTTTGCATTTATTCCTTTAGTTTTGTCGATAGCTTCACGTTATTTTGACAGATGGTGTAAACCATGATGCTCGTTTTATTCACGCAATAAAACATTTTGGGCCTAAGTGTATTTACGTCTTTTTTACATGAATTGTGTAATAGGTACAATATTGGGTTTATTTCTTTTAATAATAATATTATTTATTCTTTGAATAATTTAACAAAGATCGGGTATCGATTTACGTATATCGACTGTCCCATCCCTTTTTTATTTTCAGTCCAGTATGACCTTGTACGTGCGTAACCGTCATTTTTCTAAAAAATCTTTACTAGGTATTTCAGTACTTAGATGGTACATTTTAGGGATGAATATTAATATTTTTATATTTATAATATATTGCACTTCATTTGCAATAAAACTGGCACGAAAAGAATCAAAATATATGTGATACAAAATAAACATGTCGCTCGTTCAAACTTACTTCATGGGTTTCGTTGACATCTGTCACAGAGATCAAGCTATATTTTATGGACTATAAGTTACGTCTGTACGATTGATTTAGGCCCTTCGCACATGGGGCTACTCAAAAAATGACGGAACTGGTCAGTAATTACAATTACAAATTAGTTAGAAACTGTACTTCGTACATGACGCTACTTAAATTGCAAGGTTTCAGTGGCTGTTATTTCTGTTCTCACAAGCACACGATTAAAAATTAAATTTTAGGCAAAAAAATCAAACATGTCGAGTGGATCGAGCGAAGATGACGACGATATTGTATTATACCACTTATTAGACGTCGAAGGAATCTTCGCAAGTTTTGGGTTCACCCATATATTCGAAATAATGTGAACTGTAGATTGTCAGTTGAGTAATCTGACAACATCTTTCCTTGAGTAATCTGACAGTTTATAATCTATACCAATAAATAAAATTGGAGTGTCTGTTTGTAATGTCAAAATAATAGGCTTTTTTCATGCTCACACGGTTATTTGCACGACACCTATGCCTAAAATAGCAATTAAAAAATTTTTGTCTGTCTGTCTGTCTGTTTGTTCTGGGTAATCTTCAAAACGGCTGGACCGATTTCAAAAATTCTTTCACCAATGGAAAGCTATAATATCAGGGCGTAAACTAGGCTATATTTTATCCCGGTATTCCCACGGGAACGAGAACTACGCGGGTAAAACGATTATAACCTATACCCGAAGCGAAGCAAGGGCGGGTTGCTAGTTACATATATAAACATGGATACTTTTCCACCTCCTGCACAAATTTAATATTTAGGATTTGATCGTTCATTTTTCGCAACTAAAACAGAATACTCTGGTAACCAGTAGCAAGGCGACCGGCACGACGCGTCATGCGTGATCAGTTGCTAACGCGTTATTCACCAGTTGGTGACTAGTCGCGTCGTGTACGACCCTCAATGAGAAAGTATGGACGGTGACGCTCAAGCAACTCGTTAGTAATTTGAATTTGCAACTAGTACTTTTTCAGTAGCTCCATGTACGGAGGACCTAACACAGATTAGTTATTTACTGACAAGCGATAACCATTACTATCTCGTTATTATTTATTATTTAACTTTCATGGCTTTTAAACTATCTTTACTTCTATTCCATGCAGCTCAAGTTTAACCCTTACATTTACTTACTAAGTGCTGGGTCCTAGTAATGTATACAGAGTAAGTTACTTTAGGTACCTAAACGAATGACGTTGCTACTCCTGAAAACAATGTTCTGTAATAAATAATTGTATTTTAAAGTTAATTATATGTTTGTAAAGTGCCCAGCAATACAAGGATTATTTCCTTAGTGCATGGTGTTGTCTTAAAAAAAAAAAATAAAAAAAAAAAAAAGTGCAACTTGGAGCAATATAATATTATAATGGTATCTAATGTCAAATTGAATTGTGTAATATGCTTATCTTATTTCTGATGTACGTGTGTATGTCACTGAACTCCTCCTAAACAGCTGATCCGATGTTAATGAAATTTTTTGTGCATGTTCAAGGGGATTCGAGAATGGTTTAAATTCAAAATTGAACCCGGTAGGTGGCGCTTATTTGAATAGAACAAAATCTGTTGGATCAGCTCGTCTTTATATATAAATTTCTTGTATACGTGTGTATGTCACTGAACTCCTCCTAAACAGCTGATCCGATGTTGATGAAATTTTTCGTGCATCTTCAAGGATGGTCGAAACGAGACATTAAAGCTTTTATGAAGCATGATAACAATTCTTTCTGCAAAGTAAAAAAAAAAGTGTAACACAAAAAGAGTAGAGGTTGAGTTCCAGGCCCAAAAGAAATTTTAGTGCAGGTAAGATTAACTATAAAATCAAGACATGAAACAAGCAATACATTAAGTTTATCCCTACGGCTTAGGTTTAATTTGAAGAAATGAAACTAATTCAATGTAGTTCTTAGAGCCACACGAATTATATGTAAGCCTTTAAGCGGCAAGGGTCACAACCAGTTCAAGATTTTATTGACTTTTGGGTCTTTTGTCTTTGTTTAAGTTTTATTCCATTGTTTGGTATCATAAAAAATCAAGTCTGTATCGGTTTTAGTGGCTATGTATCAAGTAATAGATCTATACTGCCCTCTGAATACCTGACAGTTTAATGGAAGTTATTTACTGTCTATCGGATAAAGTTGCAAGCTGTGCCCTATTTATGCGGTCGATGGCCCTCTACGGCGCGCCGGTGTGGGCGGGGTCCATGACCGCCCGACTTAGGGCCCTTCTGTGGCGTCCACAGAAGGCCATGGCGGTCAGGACCATCCGCGGGTAGCGCACGGTGGCGACGGAGGCGGCGTGCCTACTGGCCGGGAGTCCCTCGTGGGACCTGGAGGCGGAAATGCTCACCGAATTGTATCGGCGGGTGTCGGGGGTGCGAGGGAAGGACGGTGTTGTTTCCTTAAGGGAGCTCACCGCCTGGCGCGTCGACGCCCACCGAGACGTCATCGTCCGTTGGGCAGACCGGCTGGAGAGGCCTCGATACGGTGTCTGGACCGTGGAGGCCTTCCGGCCGGTGCTGATGTAGTGGCTGGAACGGCGGCACGGTGTGCTCTCCTTGCGACTCGTACAGGTCTTGACGGGGCATGGATGCTTCGGCAAGTACCTGTACAGGGTTGCTTGGAGGGAGAGAACACCGTCCTGCCACCACTGCGATTGCGACGATAACACGGCGCAGCATACGCTCGAGGTCTGTGCCACTTGGGCAGAGCAGCGCCGTGAACTCGTCGCAATCATCGGTGCCGACCTGACGCTGCCAACCATTGCTAGGCAGATGCTCGGCAGCATCAGGAACTGGGACGTAGTCGCATCCTTCTGCGAGGCAGTTATCTCGCAGAAGGAGGCGGCGGGTCGCGAGCGCGAGGAGCACAGCCTCGATGATACGACCCGCTGCCGGCGACTGGGGCGGCGCAGGCGGGATTACCTGCGTGCAATGTCGCCCTAGCCGAGGCCGCGGGTGACGTGACCGGGGAGTTAGTCCGTCACCCGCCGAGAAGCCGACCGCGTGAGGAAAGGCCGACGTCCTCCCCGAGGGGGGGACGTCGGTCGATGGGAAGATACCCCAACTAGGGAGTATTCCATCGGGCCGACCACTGATGACAAGTAACCCTGCTCCGGTGGTCGGTCCAACGACGATGGCAACGTGGTGTTCGGGTGGGTTGCGGATGTTGCATACTTAAGCCCCTCTATCGCCCTGGACAGAGTGGTGCGGAAGCGCGCCGACCGCAGCCCACCCCAAAAAAAAAAAAAAAAGCTGTGCCCTATTTTATTGAGAACATTACTGGAAACATTTTAGGACTTGAACCCAAAATTGTGAAACCTATGAAGTCAGTGCGATTAAGTACGATTAATAGTCATTCACTAGGGTCAACTTTCGTAGTTATAAATATATTTTATTTTTATTTTTTTCTGTGTATTGGTGGACTAAATGTATAACATACTGTCACCTCTTGCGTTCCCATGGTAGGCGTAAAAGCCGGCTAAAGAATCACTAGGAGAGTGGGCAGCAACGCTGTCGTAGAAAAGTTATTAGATAGCGGTAGGCAGCGGCTTTGCAAAGGTACGTGTGCTGCAGCAACACTTACTATCAGATGCACTGTTTGTTCGTTGGCCACGATTCGCAATTTAAAAAAAAAATCTTGTTGTGTATACAATGAGGATACTTTAATTAATTCAGGCATATCATGAATATTGTGCGCTTTTACTACTAAATTCTACGTAAAACTTAAATTTTAGAAGTATTGCGAGTATTTTAACGAGCTCTTTGATATGAATATAACGCGCGTATATGGACGCGATATCGAAAAGAAGGTATTGATACTGTACTCATGAGTAGTATCGATGAAAAAGTATCGTATTCAATAAAGTATCGAAATAAAAGTATCGATATTTCAAAATATTGAGTACTGAGTACTTTTTCTAGAATCTATGTCGTGATAAACTTTTTTTTAGGCATTTGATCGTCTTGAACGGTTTAAAATACTTCGAGCCACATTTCAGCATTTTGGAAAGTTCATTACGTTTGAACTAGATGGCGTTACCATAAACGGAAGCTGTAAGGTCAAGTTTAACATAGATAATTTATTCGATACGATACCTGCCAAAAAGTACTCATTGAGTAAAAATATCGAATGCAAAGTATCGAGTATAAAAGTATCAGTATCGAAAGAAAAGTACTCTATACCTAAAAGTATGGATACTTTTTTCGTGTCCCTAAGCGCGTAGCCAGTTATATCGTGGATAAGTATCGATCTCACAAACTTATGTATTGTAAACATTTAGTATGATTTCGTACATATTATCATGAACACACGTGCTACAGTTACTGCATCATGGATAGATTCTGAAGTTATTAAATAATCATAGATAAATAGATCACAAAAATATATTACAAGTTTCCGTTATCACTAAACTGGTCATCACTATCGTTATATGGATATCCAAAACTTGTAGTTACATGATACCATTAAAATTTAATCAAATTAATTCTTTATTGTATTTTTTTTTTTGCATTTACAATGGAATAAATTAATTCAATAATAAAGGGAATTAATCTTAGCGCTAATTAGGCAGCGCTAAGATTATAAAGTCTTAGTAGATTATAAAGTCGCAGCACTTTATAATTATAAAGTCAAGGTTTCCTTTTACCTCTAAATAAAAGTATTCGTTGCCTTATTATTAAATTTTTCTATTATTAAAATTCTCCAATAATTATATTAATCTTTTACTATTGAAGAAGAATTTAGTATACTCCGTATGATGAGATGGAATTCGTGCCACATGAACCAATCATATGTCAGGACCATTCCGGTTACAGCTCACCGCAGGTCACCGGACTGGAGCTTAGTCCGTCACACGCAGATAGGCTGACAGCGCGATGACGATCGACATCCCGTGAGGGACGGACAATTGAGGCTACCCCTCAATCGTCCGTCCCTACCCCACAAGGTATTCCGCCGGGCACGCCACGATGTTCAAGGAACTCGGCACTGGTGGTCGGCCCAATGGCAAAGGAGAGCAGCCGGTGGGTAATAGGGGCACGTGCCGCTTCTTCGTCGCCCTGGACCGAGCTGGACCACGTGTGCACTGACCATAGCCCACCCCCCAAAAAAATAAAGCAGCATGCGTGTTAGCCAGAACTCCCTCGGGGGACGTGGACGCAGGGCAGCTCGCCAATCTTTACCGGTGGGTATCGTCACCACGCGAGGAGAGCGGCAGAATATCGTTTAGTGAAGTTACCGCCTCGCGTAGAAACGCCCTTCAGAAGGCTAACGCCCGCTGGGTAGGCCGGCTGGAGAGGCCCTCTAACGAGTTCTGATAAAGTGGATGAAATGGCAGCACTTTTGTCAGGGCTTGATTGCTTCGGCAAATACCACTTCACGGCCGCAAGGAGAGAGACGACTCCGTCCTGCCACCAGTGCAATTGGTCACTAGACGGGGCAGCGGGTGATCGGACCCGGGATTAGTTCTGTGATCCGAGAAGAGACCACTGCCTGAGGACGACACCCCGGCGGCCAAAGTCGCCAAGGCATTGGATCAACATGGTACCCGAAAGGGTAACCCGCCGGACGGGCCCCTGATGGCATGGACGGGCAACGATTATCCGCGCAAATGGCTTATGTTAGGTAACGTGTACGACAGGTTAGGGGATCGCACGTCGTCCCCTTTGCCACTCTGAACGGTTCGTACAGGGTGTGATCATACAAACAAAAAGGTTGTGAAGTCACTTGTACAAATGATTTAACAATCTTTTTTTAGCTCTCATCTGCAACGGCTGGTCGGATTATACACAGGCAAGGAAAGGGTACATAATTAAAAAACTTAATAATAAGCTGACCACTTAAACCATTGTCATATATCCACTTAATTAATAGCCAGTATATATAAATTACGAACGAAGTGAATTTCTGGAAAATTTAATCTAAGCCTCCGGAATTGGAGCATGTTTCATATAACTCCAGATGAATTGGACAGTTAATTGCCTTTAACGCCCTCGTATTATTCGTTTCAACTGCTATTTATTTCATACCAGCGAATTTTATTTTAAATGTTATTCAATTTTAATCTATCTATTAATTTTAATTTACAATATTGTTGAGATTTCCCTTTATTTTTTTTTAGAAGTAAAAACTTTTAGATGCGAAGTAAAATCACGTAAATTGTCATCAATATGGTCACGTGACATATTAATGCTAACACTTTAACTGTAGTTATATCAATGTTACTATACCTATGCCGATAGATGTCAACAGCAGATAAATGTAAAAAGCTTTTATTTACAATTATAATTTAAGATCAAATAATTTGAATATATTTAAGAGCAGTGGCACCAGAGTGAAAAAAACCTGGTGTGGAATAAAGAGTTTTAATATTAATTTAAAGTTACATGATTAAGAGTTTACTTATTATAACTAATCACTATAAATGTGACTATCGGTCGGCGATCGACCAAAAAGTGATGTGCGTTCACATGAGATTCCGTCCCTATGTATGCTTAAATCTTTAAAACTACGCAACGGATTTTGAAGCCGTTTTTTATATAGAGTGACTGAAGAGGAAGGTATAAACCTTCCTCTGTGTACGAGTATAATAAATGCGTAATATTGTAGAGAAACACTGATAAATTTAGTGGTTTCTAATGTGATGTCATAAATAAACATTTTTTTTTTGCGCTTACATTGCAAACGCTGGCTGAATCCCACGAGATAAATGAAAATAATGTACTACATTATTGTACACCTTAAAAGGGTCAACAAAAAAGTCTGCGATGGTATATGTCTATCACTTAAGGATAACCCCACAATAACCATTTTTTATCCTTTACATTTTACGGGAAAAATGGTTTATTTACGAAGTAATGTTAAGCGATATAGCATTAATCTGTATCCAATTAAGTACCTTAAATACATTCTCAATTTAATGTAGATCAATATAGCCCTATACAACATGTAATTTAAATGAATATTTCCGAAGATATTACAGATTTAAAATGCAGGGACATAGCGGCGTGGCGGTACCGGCCTGGTCGGCGGGCGGCGCGTGCCTATAAAAAAAAACCAGGCTGCGCCATACTGAGTTGAGAATAGGGATTGCAATCCGGCGTCATTTTCAGTCCAGCCGAATCCGATCAGATTCCCATCGATCCGGCCGGATCCGGCCGGATCAAAAATAAAAAATAAAACATATATATACCTATATTCTATATATATATATATATATATATATATATATATATATATATATATATATACAGTATGACTGGTAAAAGATTGTACATATTGAAGGAAACGATAGATAATGGTCATAGGTAACCAATAAAAATGTAAAAAGAAGACAATATTAATTAACAACATACTAAACATCAACAATATTAGTGTCGCAAGACTCCCAAAAATATGGTCACCCTATAGACTAGAGGTATCGGATCGTATTCGAGCTTAGTGCACAGATGGCGTAGTGGTTAAGATAGCGACTTACAACGCCAGTATCGGGGGTTCGAATCCCACGCGGGACAACACTTCGTGTAATCCACAACTTGTTGTTCTGAGTCTGAATGTAATTTGTGTCCGTTAATTATTATTGTTTGTAAAGTTCCCAGCAATACAAGGAATATTTTCTTAGTGCATGGTATTGTCTTAAAATTATTATAGTCATTGATAAAGGTATCGGTCACTTTTCCTTCATACTTTGATCCTGGCTTAGGCCAGGCAAAAATACCTAGATAATAATAAACGTTCGTAAGTGAATTTTTAAAAATAAATTACTAATTTCTAATGTACTTAAATTGTATTAGAGGCAGTTGGTATAAATAAGGAGGCACCTTGGTGTTTCTGGCGTATTTAAAAAGTGGAATCATACCTATGTACAGTGATTAAATAATAAATCTATTTACAAATTACAATTACGCTAATCCCAGCAATCAAAATTAACAAAATAATTGCTTACCTCTTCGCGTACGTAAATGATCAACTTTAGTTACTAATATTGTTAATTCACAACGATTTAGTGAATATGAAATTAAAAATTCATATCACTATTCTATCACTTTTTACAAATACGGTTAAAAATCAATCAAATCAAATCAGATCAAATGACTCGTAAGTTAACAAATACGGAAATGCAAAATGGCGTAATCGGCGCGCGCTAGTTTTATTAGCACTTGTCAAGGTCACGCACTCGCCTAATTTCTTTTTTAATGCCGATTTTTCTGCTAGAATTATTAAAAGTAGGTGTAGGATAATGTCATTAATCTACAAACAACCGTATGTTTTATTGGTTGTTTGTACGACGTCCAGCGTGGCGAGAGCGCCTGTCTAAAAACAATACATACAACATACCTTTCTTTTTATACTTGGGATCCTTACGACCGACAACACAATAACATATTTACGCTGACTCTCACTTGATGCTAGTCTTTTCTAGTTTTATGTGGATTAACATGTGCCCACCGTTATTCATTTTGAACGTTGTACAATTCCACACGGGTAAATAGACGTTTGTCTGTCCATTAAATATTTTTTTTAACGTTAAACACTAATCACTGGCAAAACTCGCGGGAAATAGTCCATTCACCAAAGTCTTGAACACGTTGAAAATGACATGCATGTTTCATGCCACATTTTGAAATGTTCCAAATAGTTTTGTGACGTAGATATGTACGTTAAAACTTCGAGCGGCTTCTCTTGTGCTAGCTTGCAGTTCCTCTTGGAAGTACTGCAAGATATGTCCTTCAAGGCTTACTGGAAAGCGGTTACAGCCACGTCCTTGAGGGTGACGCAGAATATGAAATGGGCCATAGTTAAGCAACCGCCTGCAGTATTGTAGCATTATCAGCACAAGATGCCATCAACCACTACATCGAAAATTGTTATTTACATAATATCAAAAAATAATAAACGTGCATAAAGACAATCCAGCGAACGGAACTACGTAAGGATTAGAAACACACTAGTACGATTAGGCAATCGCGGTCCGCGGACAACAAATTTTTTATTTTATAATTTTTTGAAGGATTCGCGTATGACGCGAGGGATAAGTGGGGAGCGCCGCCCTGCGGTCTCATTGGCCCGAGACGGCCTTGTCGGCATATCACCCATTAACTAGTTCAATGTCGTTGTTACGTAAATTTTTAGTACAAGTGCGTTAACCTATACATAGATAACTATTATAGGTAAGTATATTATCATCTGTGTCCACGACTAAATATTTTTAGAAGATAAATAGTTCAAAATTTAAGTACCTACTATTTTTTTTTATAAATTTGATATCAGAATCGAGTACTGAGTAGCCTCCTTCAATATGTATAATCTTTTACCAGTCACTCTGTACATAGGAAAGGAGGGTTTTGCGAGCGATATATTGACTCAACACCATATCTCTGGAACCATCAGGCATACAGACTTGAAATTTGGCAGAAATATTCCTTTTGTCGAGTAGAGGTCAGCTAAGAACGGGTTTTACGAAATTCCACCTGCAAGGGGTGTTGCGGTGGTGTTAACAATAATATACATATAAAGGAACAGGGTGGGCCGAAGCTACTGAAGCTAGAAAAATGAAAATTAGACCGTAGTTTCATTTAGTGACGTAAGCACCCACTAAGAAAAGATTTTTTGAAATTCCACCCCTAAGGGGGTGAAACGCAACGGTAAAGTCTGTATGGAAAGAAAAAAAATCTTTAGCTACTGACTTCAAATTAAGTACAAATACTCTTTAATAAAAATAAATAAACACGTGTTTCAGCGGTTGTCCATTTTCATCCTCTAAGGGTGTAAAATAGACAGAAAGATGTCAGTTTACTGACTTATGACAGAGCTGAAACTACTGAAGCCAGAAACATGAAATTTTGACATTAGTTTCTTTTCGTGACGTAGAAACCCACTAAGAAAGGGTTTTTTGAAATTCAACCCCTAGGGGGTAAACCGCAGTAACAAAGTTTGTATAAGGAGAAGAAAAAATCTACATCGATTTTCTTCAAATTCTCCAAAAATACTCTTTAATAAAAATAAAGAAACACGTGTTTCAACATTTTTAATTTTATTTTAGGCATATGCCTAAAATACACTTTATATTTTTTTTGTTTGTCTGTCTGTCTATTTGGGTAATCTTCAAAACGGCTAGACCGATTTCAAAAATTCTTTCACCAATGGAAAGCTATAATATCAGGGCGTAACCTAGGCTATATTTTATCCCAGTATTCCCACGGGAACGGGAACTACGCAGGAGAAAGACGACTGAAACCGAAGCGAAGCGAGGGCGGGTTGCTAGTTAATAATATTAGTTAATAAAGTATTTAAGAATGCTAACATACAAGTCTTATATTTATTACAGACACCATCATTATTCATGATTTGATGAATCTGTCTAATGAATGGCACAATTATCACAATAATGAGTTCAACAGCTCTATTATTTTGCCACAAATTGCTAGCACCGGATCCGGTCGCCGGATGCGGTATATTGGCACCAGATCCGGTAAACGTTTAATGATGCCGGATCCGCCGGATTACCGGATCCGTTTTCCAGATTGCAATTCCTAGTTGAGAACCCTCAGCGCTCACCCATAGTTCGGGCTAAGCTATGAAAGCCATCTGCGGCTAACAGCTATACACACAAACAAAAAAAAACCGTGTTTCGCCTTATAGCACTTTATGATTAGCAGCAAGCGGACGTGTTTATCGGAGCTCTCAAGCGAAGAAAATAATCCTTACTAATATTATACCTAAATGCGAAACTGTTTGTTATGTTTTCACGCTTAAACCACCAAACTGATTTCAAAAATTCTTTCACCAATGGAAAGCTATAATATCAGGGAGTAACATAGGCTATATTTTTTGCACGGGTCGATATTAGAGCCCTATCTACGATCCTACTAAAACTGCGCCATTTATAACCTTTGGCTGCAGAAGATGCAAAAAAAACCGATGCAGTGTAAGAAATTAATAAATTTAATATATTATATCTTTAAACGAGCAATTCTTATGTATATATATATATATTATATATTCTAGATCTCGGCAACGGCTCCATCGATTTTGATAAAATTTGGCATACTGGAGATTTCGGGGCCAAAAAATCGGTCTAGCTAGGTTTTATTTATAGAATATGTTGTTTTGTCGGTGTTTTAGCTAATCAATACAATGACATATAATGTTATTGACATTCTCTGAATAAGAATGTGAATTTCGCTGTCGCTGTCAAGAGTGACAATAGCTCAGTTGGGAAGTAGTCTAGTCTTTTTTTTTGTTTTGTGTTGACATTCAAACAGCGTGGGATCGAATCTTGGTGTTTTTATTATTCTCTTTTTGTAATTTTTGATATATTTTCATTATTTAATTATTTTTATTTTTTACTAGCAATCCGCCCTCGCTTCGCTTCGGTTATAGGTTATAGTCGTTTTACCCGCGTAATTCCCGTTCCCGTGGAAATACCGAGCTAAAATATAGCCTAGTTTACGCCCTGATAGCTTTCCATTGGTGAAAGAGTTTTTGAAATCGGTCCAGCCGTTTTGAAGATTACCCGGAACAAACAGACAGACAGACAGACAAAAATTTTTTAATTGCTATTTTAGGCATAGGTGTCGTGCAAATAACCGTGTGAGCATGAAAAAAGCCTATTATTTTGACATTACAAACAGATACTCCAATTTTATTTATTGATATAGATTCATATATATCTAAATAAGTTCAGCAAAAATACAAAAAAAAAATATACCGAGCGAAGCTCGGTCAACCACGTATTTAACTTAAAGTTACATGATTAAGATTTAAGCCTTATTTTGCTATCCCGATAATTAATTATTCTTTTACATTACTGCAAACTATTTCCTCGGTGGCGAGCTTACATGATGCAGGCAAAGTAAGGGTAGTTGAAATTATTGAAGCTGATAAGTTGAAAAATACCCTTTAGCTATTCCCTCTGCGATTAGCCTAAAGGCATTATTTTCCAACTCTGATAATGTAAAGAATTCAACAGTCACTGAAACGGAGCATGGTGACAAAGTTGAAAACCACCTCCTCGGCGGTTAGACTAAAGACGTTATTTTCGGACTCTGTGTCTTAAGTATTCGTATACAACAAACAAGCTATTCGCTCGGCGGCCAACTTACGTGATGCACACAAATAAGACCATCGGTAATTGAATATATGTCAGTTGTCCTCATCATAGCGATCAACAGTTTGTATTTTCACCTAGGCGATGCCTTTGGCCAACTCTTATAACTCTTAACACAAACCGACAAACTTAGACCATTATCTTCTCGATACACTATCTGATGAGATAACCAATCATAGTCCTATTGTCCGAAGCAACATTTAGCATTATTCAAATGTTTTACCAATTATGCATTGCTAACTTTATGATGACACTGAATGTGATCCACTTTTGAGCTCGGTCACATCTGACATTTAGAGAACGAGATACTGAAAACAGAATACCTACCATTACTAACAAATAAGCAGCACGAGAACAATGAACGAGTGCACAGAAAAAGATTTATTATGCGTGTCTAAAGTAATGTCCACTAGATCCATAGCTTTGTATTTATTACTGACCACTTCAATGGTTCTTATTTTTGCAAATATTAGTAGGTATATTATGAATACATGAATAATTTTGTCACATCTATTTATTTCTAATCTGGACCACACATATACATCGAAATTACCCAGGACTATGTACCATATGGTGGGTCGTAATCCTTATGCTGGTTACTTAACCAATTACCGTGGTACATTTATGCATCCTTACTTTATCACGAAACACTTTTAACCATAATTGTATGATGGATATCTCTCACCACAGTATTCGTCGCTCTCATTGATAATTCAACTCCTGTCACAATCATCTTGTGCAGCCGCCGCCGCGACATATATCGATACCGATTTTTTTTTCATGCTGTGAAAACGCATTGCATTAAGTGTATACAGCGGGCAAGTAACTTTTAATGTAAGAAGGTAGCGTAACAATTTGTAAAATAAAATAAGCTTACGCGATTTTTATTCTCGTCATTAATTATCCGTCATAGTTGTCTTTGACTTACAAGGAGACCCTCAGACGTGTGGGTCGGGGATTCCCATGATTTTTGGGTGGGGTGGTAGAGGGACCCGAGGGTATCACAACTACAAGATATTAGGGTCAACCGGACCCTCATTAAAAAGATATTAAGGGTCAACGTTGGATGGGTAATTTATGTACTAGAGAAATTCACACATGACTCGCAAGCTAATGGTAGCCTCGTGGTAATGCGCTCGCCTGCGGGATCTATGGTCTCGGGTTCGAAACCCGACGTCTTATTTTTTTTTAATTATCACAATATTGTGTAAAATTTGTTTCTTTTTTTTTCATAATCTTACGCAGAATTATAAATTATTTTGCTTTTTTCACGATCTCCTCGTTTTCTCGCTCTCTCCCAAGGGCATCATATATCAACTCTTCAATATGAAAATTGTGGTGTTACGGAACGAAAATAAATAATTATAAAATTGTGAAAAAATCAATATTTATATTTATCGTATACATGTACATTTTTCATACATTCTTATCATCCTTACAAATATTTGGATGGAATTCCTCGTAAAAGCACACAAAACACAGACATTGTCTGCACCGGCCACATTTTATCACTGCGCGAGTCCCCTCCGAGAAAGAGCGGAAAAAACCAGATCGTGAAAAAAGGAAAATAATTTATAATTCTGCGTAAAATTATGAATAAAAAAAACTAATTTTACACAATATTGTAATAATTAAAAAAAAAAACAAATTGTCGGGTGTCGAACCCGAGACCATAGATTCCACAGGCAAGCGACGTTACCACAAGGCTATCACTAGCTTGTGATTCGAATGCGAATTTCTCTAGTACCTACGAGTAAATTACATCCAACTTTGACGCTTAAAATCTTTTTAACGAGGGCCCAGTTGACCCTAATATCTGGTAGTTGTGATACCCTCGGGCCCCCTCTACCACCCCACCAAAAATCATGGAAATCCCCGACCCACACGTCTGAGGGTCTCTTTGTTAGATTTTATAATGCAAGCACAGTTATAATTTTATTGAAACTGTTATTTAGTAATTATTTAGAAAGCGCCTTTAAAGAAATGTTATGTCTTATATGAAAATATTGATCTCCTGTTAGTATCAGTACAAGCTATTTATTCATATTACAGTTTCATAGATATTTATATTATTTATATATATAAGGTTATTATAAAATCTCAGATTATCTTGATGATAACTCGGACTGGCAATGAGCAGCTCCTCATACAGGAATTTCCTCATTATTACAATTATAGAAATTACACACATGTTTATTATTATTATTTTATTGTTGCTACTATAATTGTAAAGTGTAGCGTGATTTGCCAAACGATTTTTTTATTGGATCTGTGTTTTATGTTTGTGGCAAATGGTCATGCTCACTGAAGGGTCTGCTAGCGGTAGCTATAAGGTGCGGGTCACTCCCTTCCCTTCATTATGGTTGAGGGGAGTGATGGCTGCTCTAGTAGTTAACTCGTGATCGGGTGCCGCTTCCGGGATCTGGTCCAACCATATTTTTTTTTATACCATTTGTGATTATTATTATATTTGTGAACTATATTATATAATATTTCGAATGGCATTACACTGGAACTATTAATAAGCATGTTGTAAGATGTAATTTTATTTAAAAGAAATTTAAAAAAATAAATAAAAAATAGACAATTCCCGCTGAGTTTCTTGTCGGATCTTCTCAGTGCGGTCGCGTTCCGATCCGGCGGTAATTATAACTTTAAGAAAATTGTAAAAAAAATGACAATATGTAAGTGCCCCCGCGGGGTTTATACATAATAAATGATTTGAATATATATATATATATATGATTATTGTATTACCTATAATTTGTGCGATGCGTATGCCTTTTTCGCTGCCTAAACACTATTGTTGTCATAAAAAGTTAATTTGATTAATATGTTACCTATAATTAATGTGAATGTTCTCTGTTAAGATTTAAGAATCATTTATTTTTGTAAATTAATGATTTTGTGAAGTGTCTAAAAACCATTTTTTAAGCTTTGGAACGGCAATGTGCAAAGGGAAGGTTTTTTATATTTTATTTTGTTATTATAATATAGTCTTTATTCAGCAAGGTTGTGATAAAAATTTAAAATAAAACATTTTAAATACATTACATTTTAAAAGGGGCTTATGTGCTACTGGTGTCCTTTAATTTTATGGTAACTATAATATAGTTACCATAAAATTAAAATAAACGAAAGCTAGAGAACTAAAATACTCATCGAAAGATATACGACACAATAGAATTGAAAGTAGTGTGAGAAAAATATTAGTTGAAAACAAGTCACAAATTAACATCAAACATGAAACTGATTAACTCTTCTATATACGTATTTGTATATCGTGAAGCAATCCGTCCTATTTAAATAGAACCGATCCAGTGAACTAGTATCACCATAAGAACTCAAACATAATACCACATTTGTTTGTTAAGTCCGATTGGTTGCAAGTGATCATGAAATTAGAGAGATAAAGTCAGAGCATTTGCTCTGCCTTTAGTTTTACGAGGAAATAGGAAAATCAGACCTAATTAAACTAATACTTTCATGTTTGTTTGCGATTTCGTCGACAGAAATCATGTCTCCGGCCTGTTAAATATGATTTTCATTTTTTGTAATATAGGATGAAATATATGAAAACTCACCATCTATTATGCAGCCCTATAAGGCCTTAGGGCATAATAATAGGTATATGTATAGTATATGTGTGTTTGTGTGCCCACAAAATATATGTATGCATGTAAACTGTGTGTTCAAGAGTATTCTAAAAATATGAAATCTGAGGTAAATTTTGAATTTAAAAAGTTTTAGATTCAGTGTTTTTTTTTTTAATTGGATTGGGTGGATTAAATTGATAAAAAATGGTTATATTTCATATTGCAATGTTTTTTTTTTTTTTTTTATTGTTTGTGTCGCAGAAGAAACTGAAAAAAGAGTAAAAAAGTCGAAAAAATAGGGACTCGGGCGGCCAAAATCCGGGAGCGACGCATCGTATGTCCGCGTGTGGGGTGTCTAAAAATCCGCCTCGTCACGGGCTACGCGGTCAGCTAAAAAACCGGATCTGGTTCGGTACTAAAATCTCCGGAAAACCGCTGATAACTGTTGAAATTTTGAAAAAAATCCCGTTTTTTCAAAGGGAATCGTTTAAAATAAGGAGAGTATGCGGCCGATCGGGATGCTGTTGGTGGCGTTTGAAAGAAGGATAAATTTCGCACTCTGGATGGATGTCAGCACCGCCGTCAGTCGGAGGTTCACTTCACCAGGTGACTATGAAAACTACTGTAACTATGCGTTTTATTGAATACTAATAATGTTTCTTTTGCAGGTGTTCCTGGCTCGCGGGTCGTCCGGAAATGTCAAAATATTGCGTAAACGAGTTGGCTGTATCGATTCTGATAAAATTCTATTGCAAAAGAGTCAAGATTGGTGAAAAATTTAAAATATTGCGTACCCATATTGCAATGTTAGCCTAAATCATCATTTGCTCTAATCTCAATAATTGGGGGTGACTCAGTATCTACTCCTCCTACATAGTAAAGGTTGTAGGGAGAGACCGCATCGCAGATCTGCGCTAACGCACATCGAATACAACCAGTGTCAATGTCCACCCCATCCGCCCAGGGCAGTGTGGACAGCTATAATGAACAAAAGCTATTTCTGCCAATGGGACTCGATTTAGTCGATCCACAGCCTAACCTAACCTAACCCACCGCAAATACGCGGGAGCTCTATCCTCCTGGAGGAAACCTCTATTGAAATATACCTATGTTCAAATAAGGTCTCCATCTCCCCCTGAACGCACCAGCGCCGGCACCGAGCCTATTTTTGGCAAACAGAGTCTCAGTGCTACCGCCCACTCTTCAACCACCCACCCGGAAACTTCCGTTCTGGAGAACCTCCGTGTCATATACTTAGCGTTGAAATCTCCCAGCACAAACACTTGGCGCAGTGCCAGTCTTCATATCAAGGCTCCCGAGTTGGTAAGGCAGGCTCCGAAATTTGCCACAATCTGCTTTAGGGAGATTTGACCATTTGTTTAGCCAACTCGCGGTCCGCCTTCCGCACCGCCGACAACTTCTTCTCCAATGCATTGTTGTGTTCCTGCAGGCCTGGTACCTCGCCACTAAGGCAGACATTGCCAGTCTGCATGGAAACAACCTCAGCAGCTGCCACGTTGTGGGAGAGATGTCTGCTAACACTCTCACCAACCTCACGGCAGTCGCCTCATAGCCTATATACCTCAAGCCCCTGCACATAGCCTATCAGCTAGTGTTGCCCAAATGCAAGACCAAGACGAGACTTGGTCTAGTCTTGGTCTTGGTCTTGCAACATCACACCTGGTCTCGTCTTGGTCTTAGTATTGCGCACTCGAGTCTTGGTCTTGGTCTTGGTATTGCAGCAAGAGTCTCGCAAAGTCTTGCAAGTCTTGCAGTTGGAATAACATAACAGTAATTTATCATGGCAAGGAAAAATCCAACTAAATTAATCAAATATCATCCTACCCTAGTCTATCCATCTGCTAGCCTATAGTCCACTATTGAATATAACCCTTATCACTCGGGAAAATTACGCTCATATTCTCCTAGTGTTATATTAGACAGCGTTACTACTCCTATGGCAAAGGAAACAATTGCACCCCTGTTTTCTTAAGACGTCACCACACGGGGCAGTTGATACAATAAATTTTATGTCATTTTAAATATTTTATAATAAATGGGAGTGTTTATATTCCCCTTCAAGTTAACAATATCCGCCATAATAGGTGAGCTATAAAAAGGAATCTGCTAATGACGATTTTAATACCTATAATTCTACCTACCTACCACTAGATATATTCAATACTAACTGCTCCAACAGCTTTGCTTACTCTACTTGCCTATAATGTTATTACTTCGTTTAAATAACCATATCACCTCCTGGCATTAAAAAAAATTTCACCATTTAAGTAAAATAGGTATGTTATGGATTTTCCAAAACATACCTACATTAATTACAATTTTTGTTATCTAAGTAGATAGTTGCCGTAACAACGACTACTAGGAAGAATGCTTAACAGCTTTAAAATTTTGTCGGATTTGTTAGCCTTTATAGACACTGCTCCGAACCAATTTACCAATATGTATGTCGCAGTGTTATGTATTTTAACTTTTCTGGATAAACAGACTATCTGAAAAAAAAACATTCTTTTGGAATATTTTCTAAAATTAGGGCGTTCAAATAAACAATTTCTCCCGATTATAAGTAGTAGTATAGATAATAATAGTTTTCAATAATATACCTATGAAGAGGGTCACCAAATGTATGATATTCGTCGTCATCGTCTCTGTTCATAAAAGTGCCACTGCTGGGCTTAATCTTCCTCCCAGTAGGAGAAAAATTGACCTACTATAACACGCTGGTCAGACACGTTGGTATAGGATTTTATTTCTAGTAGTTTTATTTCTCTTTCACATTATTATATTACGATTTTTATATATATGTATGTATACCAATCTACGCATCATAATTCTTTTTGCGAATCTGCGTGTTATTTATGTAGTTTAATTGTAGGCATATTTCTATGTCCAACAGTGGACGTCATTGGGCTAATGAACTAAACGGAAATATAAATATAATGGGCAAGAGCACTCTGGTGTGAAACTTATCAAGCTTAACTAACAGGGTGAAGATTACGGTATTTTTGTCCTAAACCCTTTCCAAACTCAAAGAGTAATTCTGAAACGCCAATACCAACATTGGAAATCAATTGGCCAATAGATATCTCAAGACTGATTTAAGTTGCCGTGTAGTGACGGAATAAGAATACATTTCATCACCCCCTATTTTACCTGTGAGTGTCGTATAATATATACAAGAGAAGGCAAACTTGACATGCAACCCTGTACCAACACAGCAGACCACCGTGGTGTAGTAGGGCAATTTCCCTCCTATTATGTAGAAGATACGAGGCCAAAAGTTGGACGTGTACAAGCTGAAATGGTGATATGATTTAAATGCAAGACCGCGAGACTCTTGCAGGCTTAGTCTTGGTCTTGCTCAAGTCTTGCAGGGCCAGTCTTGGTCTTGGTCTTGCAAAAATTAAGCGGTCTTGGTCTTGGTCTCGGTCTCGCATTTCTCGCAAGACCAAGACCGCAAGACCAAGACTTTTTTGGGCAACACTACTATCAGCGATGGAGTCACCGACCTTGCCATCATCGCCACGGCCCCCGATCCCCTATAAGAAGTCACAATTTTGGGAGGAGGCATGATAGTGCTACCCCCGTTGGAGCCGGACGAGCTGTTACCTTTGTTCAGGGGCGCTTCCGCACGTTCGAAGGCACAGCCTCCTCCCTACCCATTAAAGTCAAAT
The DNA here is from genome assembly GCA_032191425.1 of Lymantria dispar. Lineage (NCBI taxonomy): Eukaryota > Metazoa > Arthropoda > Insecta > Lepidoptera > Erebidae > Lymantria > Lymantria dispar. The sequence goes on along the minus strand of CM063460.1, from coordinate 6,012,737 downwards.
ACAATAAGGTTTAAATTAATGTAGTTAATGAGTCGTATTTTGTTTTTTCTTACTTTTTTTTGGAAATGATTATTTCGACGCTTGTAGGAATGGTGACGCAAAAAGACTAATATAACTAAATTTATGTTTAATTTAGTATGAAGAAAAAAAACTTCATCTTTCAAGGGTATCATATTATGAAGTATTAGGTAGCAGAACCATCGTTGGTGACAATTAATATAATCAAAGGTAACAGCTATAAAATTATTCATAGTCAAATGTAATCAGCTATTTTCGTGTTTCAGACGTACCTTACACAAAAAAAATATATTTCAATTTAACACATTCTGCTAAACGCCCCATTAACTTCACCACCAAGATGTCTTGTGGGCTGACTCCTTAAATTAAAAAAATTATTGCATTAAATATCAAACGTTTCTGAAACTTAAAAACAATTTACTAATCTACTCCAAACTAATTTATTTCTTATCAATCAGTATGTTTGACACAATTTTCGAATCGCGCCGAAAGTTTCGGTCAATAACTATTTAACTAGTTTCTCAGAACTCTTAAACTACAACAGTGAATCAGAAACTTAATTAAAGTTATCAAGAGATACTTTATAATTTAATTGTTAAGTTTCTTACTAGCTACATTAGTTAGGTAATATTCTCTTAATAGTATATGTTAGATAGCCTAATGTTAACACCACCATTTTTATTCGAGTTTCTTTTATTTCTCTTAATATCAGTTTTCAGTCTCACAAGAATTTTCTTCGCCAATCATATAAACAATATATCTCCCATTATATATACAAACATAATAAAACCCGTAAGAATAGATTTCTGTATAATACTTGCGTAAACACCAGAAATAAATTTTCTTCGCTGTGTAAATCACAACTTGTCTTTTTTTTTTCGTACGGATTATATATGTATATTCTTACAGAATTTATACCCTATTCCAGATCAAGAACAATAAATTAGTCAATTGCGTTTGTAAAGAATTTTATTTCGAAATTTGATCGTTTTACTCTGATATGTTTTATTTTAGTTACAAAGTGATAAAGCAAGACCGGCGACGGCGAAGCAGAGGCTGCGGGTGACCGGACCAGGGATTTAGACCGTCACCCGCTGAGAGGCTGACTTCACGACGGCGACCGGGCTTGCCGGGAAAGGGACGTTTATAGTATTTGATATTGTCAGGTTAAGGTTTGTGTAGAAGAAAATAAAAGAAAAAATATATTTTTTTATTAAAACCTATTAGAATTTTTAAATCTCGTGATATAAAAAGTGAGTTGGAGTACTCATTTTCACTCCACCACTCAGTAGCAGTTGATAACTTCAAACAGACAATAGGTTGTGTCATAATTTCAATCAAATTATCACTTCTTTTGCAACAGTAATGTCGATGTTTTATATACATATTTGGAATTTTATCGTAGTATTATTTGACTATAATAAAATGCTACCTGTGAGGCGTCAAAATGTCGGTCAGAGTACACTTAATGCAAGTCAAGTTCACAGTCTTCGACACAAGTGAGATCTACCTCGATTCCGTAAGAAACCATACCATTGACTCTTCAACTGGAAGACTTCAACTCCAAGTCCATGGCGTCGGGGTCCCCCAGGACAGACGATTGCATGTGGGCGGTCGCAGAGTGGATGGCGCTCCTGGGTCTTTGTTTGCTGAACAGGAGTTCGGTGCATACGTGCGTGCGACAGCAGGGCAGATCGATAATGGAGTTGTCGTTCGCTAACCACAATGTGGCAACACATGTGAGGATCTGACGCGTCCAAGAGTAAGTCCTGTATCCTACCACAGGTACATTCGGATAGAGGTCTTCCGGACCCTTCGGCAGCCCAGTAGGGGACTGGCAGAGTTCCCCCGTTTCCGCGGTGGAGTGAAGGCCGACTAGATCAATACTTATTGTGGAGAGGCAACCATCCTTCATTCATGGCTGTGCCCACCGTCAGAGGAGGTAGTGATTGAGGCCGAGGCTGGCCATATTCGCTGTGTGTTAACACAGATCTGTGTTGCGGTCATTCCTTGTATGCTGTATCTGCCGCGGAAGAGGTCGACCCGTGATATCTCGAGACTTGGCAGATCTCCGGGCTGCGTGCATACGTTCCCGAAGGTTCTATACTAGCCGGCGCTGTTACCGCAACGCTGAGAGGCAAGGTCAGCTGCACGAAGCTTATCGCAGTGCGCGGTCTGCCTTCAGGATGACCGGCCTCCACGCCAAGGACGTCAGTCGACACTCTTGTCGATCATACTGGAGAATCTCGAACGTGACCCCTGTGGTAGCCCTTAACATGCAGTGCTCCGTAAGCCCCGTACGCGGCACAATGCGACACTATTTTTGGGAAATATAGAAAATATTCACGAAAAAAAAGGCGATATGAAGTTCGCTGGGTCAGCTAGCATTAGAATAACATACGAGTTAATATTATAAATGAATCATTGAAATCAAATGTTAATAATGTTATAAGATACTAGATGACCCGATGGACGTTGTCATGTCGTAACTAGGACTATACGTATAAATTAATAAAAAAAAATATCCAATAACAACAATTTGGTATCAAATGTAATAGATTTCTGCGTTATAATTCCATGCTGTTGAACACAATTCCATCGATTCCTTTTAACTTCATTCCGCGCTTGACGTGCTCGTATATGTCTTTAACTTGTAGCATTACGAGTTCTGCGACTTATGTTTATACGTATGATTGCTGACATTTTTAAAAGCAATCTATAAAATTAAAAAATCTATTAGATTCTTTTTTATATCCAATCAAAGAAAACAGTCTATTAAAACTTACCAAATCCACTATATTAATGTGATCTTTAAATATATACGTGATGACTAAACATTTCTAAAAAACTTAATGTATAATTATAATGAAATTACACAAAATGATAAAAAAACTATATTTTACTAAACGATATTTGTAGCGCGCATTCTGTAAACAGCTGATATTTATTTCAAACGACTAAGCGTTATGTTAAACAACTAATAATCATGTAAAATTTTTATTATTATATTAATCTTTAATAACAACCTTCTCCTGACAATAATAAACGTAACGAAAAAAAGAATTAGCGAAAATATGCATGTACACATATATATATATATATATATATATATATATATATATATATATATATATATGTATATACCTATAACACAAACATCGAGAACAACTCGACCGATTTGTCTAATTTTGGTTGTTTGTAGAAGTCTAAGAAAGGTTTAAAAGGTGAGAAAATACAAAGAAACAGCTAGTAAAGTAGTAAAAATAACTATATTTTTTTCACACACTGTTCCTACCTGTCAAACATTTTATGGGTACACAAATTTATTTGGTAGGTAAATTTAGAGATATATAGTGATAGAAATTAATTTCCTAAGTAAACATAGATATACATAAAAATATTAGTGTCCGTGAACTTTTTTAATCTACTTATTTTTAGTCAATTTTTATACATCTACGTAACTATTTACCGTTAATGATAAAGGCAGTAAATTTTTTAATCACTTTATAACAAATTTTCTGATTGCAACCAAACACATTTTACGACCAAATAAAACGTTGATTCATTCTCATAATGACATTACTTTACATATGTGCTTGAGCGGCAAACAAAAAAAAAGTGCGCGAGAAATTTTCTTTAATTTTATAGTATGCTCGAGAACTTTCTTTACATTTATTGTTTACAATTACAAACAAATATGCGACGAGCTACCTCACGTGCTAACCACAGTGATGACCAGCAAGAAAGATATTGCCCATAATACTAATAGTCATACTGGTGTGTTACATTTGGGTTCTAGAGTAATTAGAAATGAAGTGGATAGTTTTTTAGTACGAAAAGAGTTTGTGCAAGTCGTACATAACAACAGCGAGCACGACACAATGAAATGAAGCAATTCCACAGACATATTGCTGTTGTAATCCTGGCATGTAGTAGCATGCCACTACGACCCGGAAATACACTATCGTGTCTACAATTTATTGTATTAAAACTGTATTATATTTAATATAAAGAAAAATATTACATTGATTTGAATGTTAAGCAAATTTTATTTTATAATTAAGGAATATAAAGATTATGCGGCACCATTTCTTTTGGCAGGCTATGATTTGGACACACCCCATCCAATTCGTTTGTCAGAGGAGTGCTATGTGGTCTCATAAGCTTTTTTTTTATGTGTGATTTGTGGTAAGCGCACACGCCGTCCATTCCGTCCGGGGCGACGAAAGGACGGCGCGCGTGCCCATAACTCACCCATACCCACGTCGCCTTCGTCGTTGGGCCGACCACCAGTGCCAAGTTCCTTGTCCTGAGTGGCCGGCCCGGCGAGTTATATTTCCGTGTACCGTCTCTGTCGACTACATATGCGTACAAACAAGGCTAATCTAAGGCTATTTAGTACCTAATAATATATTAAGTAATATATTAAGTAACATATTAAGTACATACAAATAGATAATTGAAATTGTGCTTGAACCTTTATCAGTTTTTATTCAAAACTTAAATTGTAATAAAACTATAATATAAGAAGAACATAAATTAACAAAACCCAAAACCAAATTTACGTCCATAGGAAACTCGTTCCACATTGTGATTCTAGATGAAGATATATTAATATAGTCTATCACATCGTAGGTTACAGCTTGTAAACCTTTATCTGAAAATTATAATAAATTAATTATTTTTGTTTATTATTATACAAAAAAAAATACGCTGATGATAGTCAAAATATAATTTGTCTTTTCTTCATGGATGATCGTACGACTAAGGAAGTAAAGTACGTTACTGAAAGGGAAGCAAAACTCACAATAAGACCCTATACTAGCGTGGTATAGTAGATTAATTACTTGCCTACTTTGAAGAAAGCTCAGCAATGGGCATGATATAATAATAAAAATTATAATATTGAAATTATTACATATAATACAGATAATTCAATAATAATAGTTTGGATGTACTAGGGTGAAACTAAACTCGGCGGTGTTGCGAATGCCAAGACTGCCGCTCCCGGGCCAGAGGATGTACCCAACCGAGTGCTGGCCCTCAGGGGACTATACAATGCTTATTTAGCATCTAGTTCCCTGGGTGTTAGAAGAAGGAAAGGCTGGTGCTCCTGCCGTAGTCGGGATGGCCTCCGGATTCGTACACAGTCTACAGGCCCATCGTGCTGCTGGAAGGTGCGGGCAAGCTGTTGGAGAGAATCCTGATTGCCCGCAACGGCCAGCATCTGATCACGGTCAGGCCCGATCTATCGGACGCCCAGTTCGGTTTCCGGAAAGGGCGTTCAACGATCGCGGCCTTGCTGCGCCTAAGGGCCATGGTCACGGTGGCAGTCACCGGCGGAGGGGTGCTGTTGGCGCTGTCTTTGGAGATCGCCAAAGCTTTTATTAGTCTGCCATCCAGCTTCATCAGGGAGACACTCCGGTATCATGGGGTACCTCTATACTTGAGGCGGCTAATCGCAGACTATTTGGAGAGGCATAGCGTTCTCAATATAGACCGAATAGGGGACGTTGTGGGGACGCCCATGTCGTGCGGTTTGTCGTAGGGGTCGGTCTTAGGAACGACTCTGTGAAATATTGGCTACGACTGGACGTTGCGAAGTAACTTCCCTCCCGCTCACGATGACACGCTCGTTACAACCAGGCGCGGGACGATTGAAAAGGTGGCATGCCTGGCGAATCTGGCATCGAGGAGATTGTAGGCGGATCGAGACGCTGAGACTTAGGGTGGCCCTAATTAAGACGGAGGCTTTATTATTTCATGCGCCTCGCAATGGTTCACCCGCCGGCGCCTTGAGTACCGTCAATTCGGTCCCCATTAGCATCCGCGACCAGATGAAGTATCTGGGCCTGATGCTCGACGAGCGATGGTGGTTCCGGTAGAATTTTCGCCAACTTACTACGTTGCTTATTGGTGCGGCTCGTGCTGAATGTGGGTGGACCCAGAACTACGTATCGGCTGTACGCGTGGGGCTTTTGGTCCATGGCCCTATACGGTACACCCGTGTGGGTGTAGTCTCTGACCGTCTGACTAAAGGCTCTCAGGACCATGACGGCCAGTGCCATACGTTACTGCACGGTGGCGACGGAGGCAGCTCGCCTGTTGGCCGGAACTGGTCTTTACCAACGAGTGTTGGCGAAGCTGGTGAGGGGCGGCTATGTCTCGCTTCGCGAGCTGGCCGCCTGACGAGGTGATGCCCGCCGGGACGTCATTGTCGGTTGGGAAATGGGTCCAATGGCCTCGATTCGGTGTTCGGACTGTCGAAGTCTTTCGACTTGTGTTGATGGAGTAATTGGGTTAGCGGCACGGACTCCACTCCTTCCAATTGGTGCAGATCTTGTTGTGGGTTTCGCAAGACCCTGCACAAAGTCGCGAGGAGCAAGAGGATGCGGTCCTGCCACCGCGGCAATTACGATAAGGACACGGTGCAGCACATGCTCGAAGTCTGCGAAGTCTGGGCAGAGCAGTGCTTGGAACTCATTGCAATCATCAGTGCCTGATGCTACCGACCGTTGCTAAAACGATGCTCGACAGCGTCAGGTACTGGGACGCGGTCGCCGAAGGTGGCGACGGAGTGGGTCCGAGAGGAATTTCTCTATCACGACAGGCTCCGCTACCGGTGCGTTGGGTGGACCCGGTTGGATGGATCTCCCCGGACCATAATGGTGGATTAGTCCACCAACCTCAGAGAGGCCGACCGCATGAGGGCGGCGTTCCGGCAACACAGTCTTGTTGCCGGGACGGTATCCCGCCGGTAACCTGCCGGGCCAGTCACGGATGTCAATAAATCGGAACCAGTGTTTGACTCAATAGCGATAGGGAGGGAATACGGTAGGTTTTAGGGCCGCACGCCGCTCATTCGTCGCCCCGGGCAGATTGGGTGGAATGTGTGATAGCCTGCAACAAAAAAAAAGGGTGAAACTAAACTAACTATAACTATTTACCTTTATATATTAGTAACTGCGCAGCTAATATGTTTTTTATTTCTTCTAAATCGTTAAAAGCAAATTCCAATAAAATTGCTGGTAGTAGTGTAATAAGTGTGCAGTAAGCAGTTTCTATGTACCAGGTAGTAGTCATATCTGTCGTCTAAAAAAATCAAAACATTTTAATTGGTGGTTTAATACAGTCATTAACCTGCCAGTAGTCGCGCGTGGGTCGAAAAGACCCAGAGGTGCCTTATTTGATCTATAATTCCTTTATCTTTATTATTTTCAAGTTGCCACGCTAGGTACCTTCAAGTGACTTCATAATGCATCCGCACACCCCACCTCAGCCATTTCACCAACGGCATTCGAGCGGAACTGACGTTTAAAGTGAGTATGGGTCTTTTAGACCCTTGTGCGACGTTTCGTGTAAGTATTATTTTTATTCTCTAAAATTTTAATGTCATGACTTTTTGTTTACAGAATGCCTCGTAAGCGCTTAGATGTTGCCACTATTGAACAAATATTAATAGAAGATTAAATTGAAGGCGAAGATTGCTCTGAAATTGAAGATAATTTTGATGATCATAACTCCAATTCCAGTCAAAGTTCAGAGGAAGAAATTGGCGAGTTAGTTCATTCGGATCCTATAGCTACGCCTGATGATTTGTTTCAAAGAAGAACTGATCTTAGTGATGTACTATTGTCTTACATACGTCAGGGATATTACCTATCGAGAAATGCCGCAGTAAAATGGAACATTGAGCAACCATCAAGAGCAGTGCGGACTCGTAGGCATAACATTATCACACAGCACCCTGGACCAATCAAGCCAAAGATGTTTAATTACTACTTTGCCAAGACAAATTCGTAGTAGATGTTACAAATACTTGGCAAAGAAGAAATTAGGGATTTGTCACAAACATCAGCGGTATCTACTACTCGCGGTCGTTGCTCACCCTGCCCTCCCAGAAAGAACAGAAAGACCAAAACGCAATGACATTACTGCCATACGTGTATTTGCCGAGACCATACAATATTTGTATGTAAAAACTGAATATAAAGAATAAGTGCACCAAAGTTTATCTGACTTCTAAAAGAAGAAAGTTTTTTTTCTATATTTTATGCCATATACTTTGAAACTGATTATGTAATTATTTATAAAAGTCTGATTACTTATAATATATTTTGCTAAAAGAATGTTAATAACTTTCATAAAAAAAAAAACAAATAGTAGATGTTGTCAAAAAAATATGTTTTTCTATCTTTCTGTTGTCTAAGTGTTAAAAACTAAGCATTTGTGGACTATTTTTTTAAGTGTAAGCATAGTTGGTTTTTTGTTCAAATTTATTAAAAGCTTTTGATTATATGGTGTGTTTTATTGTTAATTTCATAAATAATATATAATTTAGTTTAAAAAATATATTTTGTGACTTAAAATTTCTATATAATACCTGGGTCTTTTCGACCCACATGCGACTGTTGGCGTCACTAAATTGAGCGCGAGTGCAGGCGGGTTAAGTATGTACTGCATTCTGATATACTGTAACTGCAAGTGTTACATATTACAAATAAAACTATTTTTACGAATTTGATCGCTTTTATATTTGATTTTGGATTACCCGATGTTTCGAATACTTTTCAGCGTTCATGATCACTGAAGGAATAAGCTGTCTTACGTCTAATAAGCCATTTTTATTACAGAGATTTATATCTAATCGCTAAGGAATTACTTAAATTTTAACCCACGTTTTGATATAAATTTAGTGCTGGTTTAAAAAAAATATTCTATATGAGAAAAAGTTATCGTCATTTAAATCTTTAAAATCGCCGCGCCACCGCTCTCCGTTTATGTCATTTGAAGGTTAATTCAAAATAACTATTTTATTTATTGGTGATGTTAAAAAAGTGAGCCGCCGCTCAGGACGCCTGACAGATGTGAAACATCGAAACTATTTTGTACGAGTAGAGACACGGTATCGAATATAAAGTATTGATACTGAACTCATGAATAGTATCAAAAGATAAGTATCGTACTGTTTAAAGTATCGAGTACTTTTATTTACTTTATCTTTAGGTATCGAGTACTTTTCTTTCGATACCGATACTTCGATATTTTAGTCAATAAGTACTTTTTGGTAGGTATCGTATCGAATAAATTATCCCATTTTAAAATTGACTTTACGACTCAGATTTATGGTAACGTCATTTAGTACAAACGAAATGAACCTTCTAAAACATAGCTTGAAATAATTTGCGATTTATAAACCAGAAATAGCGCCATCTATCGAGCAAACGACCAACTCTAAGCTACAATATATTTTATAAAGAACTCTCTAATCCTGTAATGATAATAAGACAAGCTGTTTAAAGTGAATCAAAATCCAATTCTTAAGGAGTTGGTGACATACAAACAAAGAAATACACAGCTGAAACTAATAAAAGCCTATAAAAAATGAAATGCTTTCATCCGTTCACAGACATTCTTTCCGCACGAAGAGTGTGATTTAGGAAACAGAAACAGAAATGGCGGCATTTATCGAGCTAACGACCAACTCTCAGCTTCAATATATTTAATAAAGAAATTTTTAATCCTATAATGATAATAAGACAAGCTATCTAAATAATTTTAACGTCATTGGTCCTCCTTAAATTTTCAACTTTTAAATGAAATTTGACTGTTTAAAGTGAGCCAAAATCCAATTCCTATGAAGTCGGTAATATACAAAGAAATAGATATATAATTATACACTCGAAACTAATAAAAGCCTATAAAAAAACGGTTCTCCAGTTTTCGTAGCTGAAAGTAAACTAAATACCATACCTACTGGTATATTTATATTACTAAGTTAGAGAATTTTACATTAATTTATAAAACAAGTATATATGCATAAAAGAACATTAGATTACGACAGGAACTAATACGATAAAACTAAGGCATAAAGTATTAATAAAATATCGCGATTTTTTCCAAAAAATGATGATTTTTATTCAATAAACATTTATTTTCATTAATATACATTATAAGTAACAATTTACTTTGAGTTCACTAGATGGCGTTGTACAAAATTTTAAATCGCACCATGGTTTCGTTACAAAAATGTAAGAATATGCATCCAAATAATTATTTAATATTTAATTAATAGGGGACTGCGAGGCGTGGCGTTAAACGCCACGCGACGATGACGGTCACCCTCGCCTATAGATGTTTCACATCAAAAACTATATTGTTTTTGGTCAATAATTTATCTATAATACTACCTATTGTAATTCTAAAAAAAGAGTTGAGTTAGTTGAGATGATTAAAAAAAGTAATTTTTAAACCGTCCCTTACTCGGGAGATAATTGTAATATTAAAAAAAGAGAAGTTGTATATTTGTGAGATGTTTAAAAATTTAAAAATTATTATACATACCAAGAGGTCAGCGCTTCACCAACTTTTCACTAAAAGTAAGTTTTTCGGGCGCCAGATGAAGCTCTAAAGTGCCGGACAAGAATCATTGAACTTTTACTTCTCGGAAGGGTCCAAAGGGGACAGTTAAAGAAAATGCAACATGAGCCTTCCATAACTTTATTTTCCTTGTGAGAGCAATTATGATACACTTGAAATTTAATAAAGTAATCTAATACATACTTATTTATAAAAGTTTAAATAACTCTAATGGGTCATGTCTGCAATATGAGAGAAAATAACAAAATTAATTGAATACCTTTTATGCTGTAAAACCAATTTAAATTCCAATACCATGCGGCGTCAACTACGGTTTCCACGTAGACCACTTCAGCAAGCATTCCACGCTTCAAAATTCGGCATCGCAAATGGCAGTTCCATGAATGTTGGTCGACATAAAGGCGAAAGAAGAATTTATAATCCTCCCATCCATGGAATAATACACGAAAAGAAGAAATATCCAAAGTAAAAAAAAGAAAGAAAGAAACTGCTTTCTATAGCTGTAAAAGAAACACCAAGTTTTAGTATTGGGCAAAAAGCAAGCCACGACATTATCACATTTAACCGAAAATCTTACCGGTTTCTTAAAAAATATGGGTTCACACATAAGGTGTATAAGCCCGTCCATAAATAAGTAACAATCTTTCGTATAAGGAACGCAGATTGCACTCTGATAATGCAGATTTTAAAAAATTATGCCTCCGACATTGTCGAGTTCGGATCGAAAAGTAAGACTCTTTGACAAGTCAAATGTCACTTGCCGCCATAGGCACAGGGAACAACACGCATACAGCCTAAAGCATAATGCATACTGTGACGAGACCGAAAGTCCAACGTTACACTATTTATTTATAATACTACCGCCGGATAGGAACGTGACCACATTGAGAAAGATCCAGCAAGAAAACTCAGAAGACATGATACTAAATTATTTTTGATTTTTATAAGGCGTTTTTTTTTTTTTTATAATTGCTTTATCTTACCAAAATATATATGCTTTATGTAATAATAGCTTTATGAAAAATTGGAGCGACAACAATAGTTAAACTATTGCTGTCGCTTCAATAGTTAAACCGACAACAATAGTTAAACTATAGTTAAACTATTGTTGTCGGTCAAATCTATATAATACGTAGGTGAGGGTATCTGAAAGGGTATTCCGTCGGACCGACCACTGACAACAAGTCACCCTGCTCCGATGTTCAGCCCAACTACGAAGGCGACGTGGGTACGGGTGAGTTATGGGCCGGCGCACCGTCCTTTCATCGCCCCCGACGGAATGGACCGCGTGTGCGTTCTATAGCCCACCCATAAAAAAATCTTTATAATACGTGGCTAGGGTGTCTTTCAGTTTTGTGGTGGTCATATTGGTTTAATTTTTACTTCTGATTATAATATGAACTTGATGGTAATCCAGCCATCTTTATTGAAATTATTATTTTATTTAATCTCAATAGCCTCGCGGACAAATCTAGGTAGGTTTCAGTGTTTTTTTTTTTTTTTTTGGGGTAGATTTCTTTTGGGTAGATTTGTGTGGTGTGATCAAACCGAATGTTATGGTGGGGCGGTCAAATACTGCAGACCTAGTGTGACGGCAGTGTTACACATCAGATGGTGTTCTTTCATTCGAGTCCTTATGGATCTCTTTGATTCTCCACTGTAGGAGAGATCACACTCACAGTCAAGTTTATAAATTCTTGCATATCGTAGAGCGACCTGGCACTTGATAGGTGGTAAGAGTTGACTAATCTTCTTCAGTAGTTTAAAATATCTTTTTATAGAAACACGTTTTAGTATGCAACCAATCTTGTCAGTAACTCCTGTCTTATAAGGCTGCAGGGAGGCATTTAAATGTGGATATTTACACGGTCGCTGTAATGGGGGCGAGGAACTTGCAGCTTATTTGCACGTAAAACGTGTTTGACAGCAGCAGCTCCCCAGACAGGTGTTCATCATCACAGATTCCTCGTGCTCTTTGCAAGAGAGATTTAGAAACGGTAGCTAACTCTGAAGGGGGATTACGAGAATCTCCATTCAAATGTTTGTCTGTTTGTATTGCTTTACGAAATACTGTATAATGATGAAGATATTGTTAGGTTTATGAAAAACGCCGCCGCCTCCTTGTCGCCCTGAACGGAATCGGGCGGCAGGGGCGATGACCATAGCCGACCCCAAAACAAAAAAGAAAATGGATCAAATTAATTAAAAAATCAAAAATAAATAATGGTTAAAAGCTAAAAAATACTTTAGATCTTATATTAAATCTGAGACGTGTTTATTGATTTTTAAACTGGTTTTATTTTATATTTATTTTATATTATTATATATTAGGAATTAAGAACTATCTGACCTGGTAAACTTCGTACCGTCTAACAGTCGATTGTTTATTTTTTTAGTTTTTTTAATACTTATTCTGCTATTCGGGACGCCGGGTCAGCTAGTAAGATAAAAACAGAAAAAATAAAGTTAATAAGTCAACAATTACATTTATGTCAAAAAATTAAAATGATAAAACATCTAAAATTTTAGGTTTGACATCAATTTATATATATATATATATATATATATATATATATATATATATATATATATATATACGATACTAACATCACTCAATTGTTTTGTCACTCCTTCCCAGAACCTCTCCACTAATACTTGAACCTTACGGGAATGGATATGGTATTAAAATTCAAATCGACTTACTTAAGTATTAATATTATTATTTGTATGGGAGTATAGAAAATGTAGTTTTTAGACTGTTTTAGACAATTTTTGAAAATTTTCTCTGCATAAGAACCATTCTCGTACTTCAAAGAATATTCTAAAAAAAAGAATAGCGAAATTGATTCATCTGGTCTCGAGATTTGCGTTTAGAAACACATTCATTTTTGACGTGACAACGTCTTATAATTCGATGGAGCCGGCTGCACACACGAAAAAACATGACGTATGCGGCGTTACCTTGCTCTGAGGCGTTCCATTTAAGGCTTGATCCATACAAAATATCTATCAAACAATTAAAATTAAAATTTTCTTTTGAAAAATGGAACCATTCCATCAGTATTTTCTTATGACGTTGTCACGTTCAACTATCGTCAGTAAACCGACTTTACAGACAACCGATTTTTTTATATTATAGACTAGCAACCCGCCCTCCCTTCGTTTCGGTTTCCGTCGCCTTACCCGGGTAGCTATGGTTCCCGCGGGAATACCGGAATAAAATATAACCTATGTTACTCCCTGATATTATAGCTTTGCTTTGCTTTTGCCCCGTTTTTTCACCCCCGTAGAGGTATAATTTTAAAAAAATCCTTTCTTGTCGGATGCCTACGTCCCACAAAGAACACACCCTCGAAGTTTCAGGTCTCTATGTCAGTAGTTTAGGCTGTGCATTGCGGGCTTGTACGTGTACGTGACGCCCCCGCAACACTCCTTGTAGGTGGAATTTCGTAAAATTTAGCTGACCATTCTTAGCTGACCTCTACTCGGCGAAAAAAATATTCCTGCCAAATTTCAAGTTTTACGTCTTTTATAAAATATGTGTATCAAAACTTATTTAAGTGGGTGTTTTTTTGAGCTCTACGCATTGAAATCGAAATTAAATTCTATTGATTATTATATTTTTAAGAGTAGAGTTACTCTTTTTTAAAACCTCAGTTTTTTACCGCATATTATGAATAACGCAAATAATTCAGTTATCGTTTTCTATTGAGCTCTTTTTTAAGATATAAGGAGGGGGAGTACCTGAGTCAGCTCTAGATAAGGCAAACAACGGAGTCTAACTCTTATTATAAGCCCTACAATGTAGTTATACCATACAGATATCTCTTTTGTGCCCAGAAATGACAAACATCAAAAACTTCTTAAAAGTTTATCGATATTGTCATTAGTCGTAATGTCCTGAGGCGAGGCGTTGTTTGCGGATATCTAATCAAGACATTGGTAACAGCGGTCCACTTGATATAGAGAAAGGATTAACATGGTGAATAATGGGGTTATACGTCATCCTTTCTTTGCACTTGAGAGCTGATAGAGTAAAATGACACCACAGCCAGCCCAAAAAAAAAAAAACAAAACTTAGACTTAGCAATACTTTATGAAATATTTTTATTCGATGACCTTAAATATACTCATCTTAATGTCTGTCTTAATATAGAGATATATTAAATACTAATACTTTTTTTTTGGAATTATCAAATAAATATAATAAACTTAGTTCATATGTATCCCAGTGTTGAGTGAACTCAACAGTGGGGTGTAATTATATGAACTAAGTCCACAACAGCAGGGAACTTAATCTACTATACCACGCTGAGCATACGCATTAGTATTATATAAAGTTTTATTTCGATATTTTCCTCTCTTGTATAGATTTTATATACCTACATATCCTTCATTCGTTTTTTATCACAACTACAGGTACGATTGGGGTGGTTATTGTGTTATTCTTAATCTATCATTACAATAATAAAATACTTACCCATTCAAACTGATATAAAATAGAGCCTATAACGAGTAATATCTTGAAAAATTCCAACGTGATACTAAGAAACATCTGAAAAAGAGTTAGTGTTATTTCACTGTCATTGTTATCGGTTATGATGGCTACTTCGACGTGAGAAATAAGTAACACTATAATTTTATGTAACTCTGAAACTTTGAGAGCCACATACGCACAAACTCTAAACATTTAGAGAATTAGCCCATTATCAATTTTAAATAAAACTACATATATAAATATATATATATATATATTTACAGATTTCATTGCGTATGCGAAACTCAAATAGTTTTCAAATAGTTTTAATTGTTCGCCGTTTTGATCGTTTTTCAGCGTTTATGATCTCGGACGGGTTAAAATGTTGCACGTCCCACAAATCATCGTTATTACTCCTTTTTTCATAAGTGCGTGCGTATCATCTGTAGATACCGAGTTCTTTTTGAAATTGGTGTGGGCCTCCAGTGATTAAGAAATCGTGCTTGCTTTCAGACCGACAAACCGCCTTTATTACAACAAAATTTATAGTCTGCCGACATGAGAATCACTTCTGCAAGCGCTGCTATATCTATTTATCATTGCTACTCAATGGTAATGTATATCATTTCTCTAGCTAGTTTTTCAATCGGTTCAGCAGATTTGCCTTATTCCTTAAGATTGCCTTTAAGATTGATGACTTTAAAGCTTATATATTTAAAGCCGGCCAATGGGAAATAATAGACGCATGATAGATAGTTCTTCTTTTAATTTTCTTCTATATAAGCCTCGTTATGACAATAAAAAAAACATTAATAAAAGAATAATCCATGTTAATGCAATCGATCAGATGCTATGCACGTACATACATTTCGGTAATCTGAGGGTACGACACTTAGTCCATTGAAATGTTACATGAGCTTTGCATTTTTTAGAGGACGCAATTTTATTTTTGGGACATGTGTGGGTCAATAAAAGCTTCAAGAATAGAATAGAAATAGAAAGAAGAGAAATAGAAGAATAGAAATAGAAAGAATAAAATCTTAAAATAAAAGCTTAAAAGGTATAATATAAAGGAATAATAGGTGCAGATTATTATGTCTAGGTATCTAAATATAATTTATCTTCAAAGGTAACTTGTAAAATCAACGGAATGAAAAATTAAGAATAGGACATGCCTTATGAAGTTGTACCAAATGCCCGAAATTAACATGAAAGAAAGAACACTAATAAATGTAAGGCCCGTTTTTAACCAAAGTGGAGAGGAGACGAGAGAAATGTGTTTGAATATATCAATCAAATTTCGTTATTTCCACATCTCCTCACCACTTAGCTTTGGTGGAAGTGAATCAAGTGGAGAGGAGAGGAGGTGTCCCAAATAAGAAAACTCATAAAACAGAGAGGCTTTAAGAAAATCCGTTGGAAAGAAAGAAGTAGGACTATTTACAAAAAGAAGTAAGATGCCATCATAACTTGTAAAAAAATCAAGTCTCGCAACCCAGTTCTTCTAGCGTAAAAAGTTATGAGATCCATGTATAGCTAGGTCGGTTAATTTATTCAGTGCCTACTTAAGAGACCTTTTGTCTTAAGTTATTACGTAATTAGCTAACCTAACGACATCTTATAGTGATCATATCAATAATAAAAATCTTTTATGTTTTAAGTAAATAATTTGACTTGGTCATGCATGTATTATATATATAAATCTTCCTGGTGAATTATTCTTTCTAGTGATGAAACCCGCATTAAAATTCCTTGTATATTTTAAAAGATCAAAGCGTATAGGTACCGGGAACGATTTTGTTTTATGTTATGTAAAGATTCTGTACTCTAATATGCAGATTGAAATCAAAATGTGCAGTTTGATGTCAGCTCTACTATTGATTTACCATTATTATTCCCATTTTTCAATTATTAAGATAAGATAAAAAACGCGATTTCAATGCCCTAATATCGGATAATTTTTCGAAAATTTTCAGTTAAATGCCTACTATCCAAAACGTTTCATTTACATTTTGGCTTTGTAAAAACACATCACAATATTTTTGTCTATTTTAGTACCCTGACTTTTTGAATGTTGGCATAGTATTCGAAATGTGGTATTAGTAAAACCAAAACTAAATGCAATAGAACCCGTAAAAAAACTTTTTATTGCGTAATTTTTTGAGTGACTTGTTTCCCGGTGTTTTATATCAGTCTTCTTGTAGAAAATGACTTACCTTTATTTTAATTGTGGGCATAGTAGAATAAAACATTTTATATAATTTCATGTAATCATTAAGAAAGGTGTTAATGTAGGCTATCTTTTTGGAGTCGGATATGTTAGTTTGTTCTAAATTATTTTTTATTTTATTTCTTAGTTCACATACAACTTTACGGTAATTGTTCATTACGCACACTACTGATATTCGTTCGGTAATTATTGAAAAGTAAATGAAAGTAATAATAAAAAAATACAATACTGTAACAGATTTAAAAAATGTATTAACAAGGTATACGAATAAGGATAAACTTAATGTAACATACAGGCAATAATTGTTTTCAGAGGTTTCCTTTAAAAATATTACCATATAGGAATTTTCTGTTAGAAATGATGTGATTAGGTTTATGGCTATTTCTGTAAATTCTAAGATACAGTGACAAACAGCAGGCATGAAGTTATAAAGTGTTGTAACTAATAGATAACATATTAGACAATTAAACACAAATACAGCAGCACAATAACATCGTGCTAAGAAACAAATTATCGTTGAATCACTTAACTTATAATAGTTGCCAAATAAGAATTTGTACAACATAATTATTTAGAATGAAATATCAGTTGCACTTTTTGATTCAGAAGTTCTAAAACTTTAATGCAATATGATTTGACTAACACAATTGTGTTAAGTGCTTCTCAAGCGTCTGCCGTGTAAAGAGTGAAGTTATTTTATATTCTTTCCATGAATAACTTTGTATCGATTTTATGCTAAAAATGTATGTCGGAGTTTTGTGAAAAATATAGTATTTCTGACAAAATGATATTTAGCGCTTTGGTTATATTTTAGAATAACCATGGAGTGAAGAATTATCCCAACTAGTGGGTCTACGAATGAACATGGACAAGACGAAAGTCATGTCAAATACCCATGTCATTCCTGTACCGGTCCTAGTTGGCAATGCGATTCTCGAAGTTGTCAATCACTATGTTTACCTAGGACAAACAGTCCAGTTAGGTAGATCCAATTTCGAGAAAGAGATCAGCCGACGAATCCAACTCGGTTGGGCAGCGTTCGGGAAACTTAAGAGGATCTTCTCGTCCAACATACCTCAGTGTCTGAAAACACAGGTCTACGACCAGTGTGTGTTACCAGTGATGACTTACGGCACGGAAACGTGGTCCCTAAATGTAGGCCTCATATCAAGGCTCAAAGTCGCTCAGCGTGCTATGGAACGGGCTATGCTCGGGATTTCTCCGCGAGATAGAATCCGGAATACAGAAATCCGCAGAAGAACGGGTGTAACCGACATAGCACGAAGAATTAGCACGCTGAAGTGGCAATGGGCAGGCCACATCGCTCGACGAACCGACAACCGCTGGGGAAGAAAGGTTCTCGAGTGGCGACCACGCATCGGACGACGCAGTGTAGGACGCCCCCCCACTAGGTGGACCGACGACCTTGTGAAAGTTGCTGGGCGTCGTTGGATGCAGGCGGCACAGGACCGCACATTGTGGCGCAATATGAGGGAGGCCTACGTCCAGCAGTGGACGGCAATAGGCTGAAATGATGATGATGATGATGAATGATGAAGAATATTTTCTTAGTAAACTTTTGTTACATCTGTGAGTATAGAAATGAATTACGATAAATTGCCCGTGGCCTATAAAAATTTTAATTCAAAATATGTGTTATCACCCTTTATTTTCCTAAATAACTCTTAAAAAGCGACTAAGTGATTACGAAGAGAGTATTTAGCAGCACGCTTCTGAAAACAAATAACAGCAACTGCAATCTTTACTCAAATGCCAAGCGTAATATTTGTGAATAAATTCTATCTTGAGCTACCTTAGGTCCAACAGTAATAGGCCCAACGTTGATAATTGAAAGATGGATGAATGAATATAATTTATAGATTAATAAAAACGCTGATTTTACAATTTACATGCAACATGTATGAATACAATATTACAAGACATATTATTAGTATTATAAATATATTTATTATCTGTATCGATTTTGATATACTATTTTTATTACATGATAATAATTATTATCATCATCATCATTTCAGCTCATATACGTCCCACTGACATTGAATTGACCTTACCATACGATGCTAGTCAGACAGGTTGGTACCGGGTTTGTCTATTGTTTTTAGTTTAATTTTTTTTTTTTTCTTCTTACAAGATATGAAATTGTGTACAACATCTTTTGTAAGAACTAGCTCCAGTGTGATGCCTGTCGAACCACAAAATACGAAATATAATTCAACCGATTATGGCTGGACCAGTGTGCCTACTCTTAAATCTCGATTCCAATCCTAAATCCAATCGCAGCTCGAATTTGAGCAAATTTGGTACTCTTGAAAGCGACACTAGCGCCCGATTGGAATCAAATTAGGTGGAACGTTTCTACACTAAATGAATTGGACTCTCGTCGATTAAGTCAAATATTTGCTACTCCCGACGTGATTTTGACGTAGTTTAAAATAGTTAATGTTCCACAATTTCAAGAAAGCGTCTTTGTGGTGATCTAGTTCGATAACGTTATTAATTTAAAGTAAGAAAACATGGCACATTTGGTGAAAATAACAACGAAGAATGCGATAAATTCATTCTCGATTTTGTTCAAGAGTACCAAATATACGTTTGGTGAGATTGAAATCGAATCCGATTCGAAATTAGAATTAATTTCAAGAGTAGGCTCACAGATCCCACAAGCGGCACCCGATCACGAGTTAACTACCGCATCACTCTCCTCAACCACTATGGAGGGAACGCAGCTACCGCAAGTAGATCCTTTAGTGAGCATGACCAACACCATATGTTACAAACAAAATTTCGTTAGGCAAAATTTCGTTTGGCAAAACACGCTACGCTTTACAATAAAGGTTAACATCGCGTCGCTCCGTCTCTTTTTTTTTTTTTTTTTTTTTTTTTTTTTTTTTTTTTTTTTTTTTTTGTGTGTGTACAGCTGTTGGCCGCAGATGGCCTTGACAGCTTGACGCGGACTATGGGTGAGCGCTGAGGGCTCTCAACCCGGAGAAAAGTATGCTAAGCGACATCGCCCAAGGGCTCCCCCTGTGGGGAACGGACCTCGGCTTGGGGCGTCGCTGGAGGCAAAGTGGGCGTGCCCACGTTTTTGGTAGTGACTTTTGCGCGGCGCAGTTTCGCACCTCGACGGCGAGGGCGGAACCGCGGATATTTATTTGTTAAGGCCTCGCGGGCCGTGTAGGCTCTTTGTTGAGCGAGTGTGATAATGTCGTCCTCTTCGTCGAGGACGTGACGAGGACGTCGGATGGAGGAGATTTTGGAGGGTCTATAGGAAGCCGCCCCAACCACTAGTTGGTTGGGGTGTGTCATGGCAGAGTCAAAGTAGCTCTGAGAGCACCGTTTCATAAACTGCTTGATGGTCGGCAGTTCGAGGTCGATGTGGAGATCGACGTTTCGTATGAACCACGGTGCTCCCGTAGCTCGGCGCATGAAACGATTTTGTAGTGTCTGTAGCCTGTGGATCCTGTGTGGCTTAACATGCGCGAACACCACGCTGGCATAGGTCATGATAGGCCGTATGCAGGTGGTGTAAAGTCGGACTTTGCTACTCAGGGGCATACGCGACCTAGAGTTGAGTAGACAGTGGAGACGGCCCATCACAAAGGCTGCCCGTGCGCGGACTTTCTTTATGTGAGGGGCGAAGCTGAGTCGATCGTCAAGGGTCACACCCAAGTATTTGGCCTGCCTGGTCCAAGTGACCGGCTTGTTGAAAATTTTAAGGGGGGGAATGCTATCGATAGAGTAGGAACGGGCAGTTCGTCTAGTGAACATGACCGCCTGACTCTTCTCGGGGTTGATTTCTAATCTCCATTTCCTAAACCAATTGGCTAGGGCGGTAACCGCTGTTTGGAGAGTCTTGGCTACTGTTGTCGGGGATCTACCAGCACAAAAGAGTGCGGTGTCATCAGCGTAAAGCGCTTTATGTACCCGGTTGAATTTGGGCATATCGCTAGTGTATAGCGTGAAGAGAAATGGGGAGAGGACCGACCCCTGAGGGACGCCGGCCATGATAGGGTGGGAGGTCGACAACGTCCCTTCCACCCTGTAGCGAAAGCTGCGATGACTTAAGTAGTCATGTATAATGTGAATTAAGTAGTGAGGGATCTTGAGGAGATAGAGTTTGTAGATTAGGCCTTCATGCCAAACCTTGTCGAATGCTTTCGCTACGTCTAGGAATAATACACCCGTATATCTGTTCATGATGAACTGACTACTTGTGTATTCTACCAAACGGTGAACTTGTTGTACGCAGCTGTGTTTAGCTCGGAAGCCAAACTGTGCGTCGGGAACGAGGTTGTTAGCCTCGGCGAATGTACGTAGTCTACTGACAACTATTCGTTCGTAGATCTTACCTAGACCTCTTAGTAGACTAATCGGGCGGTAACTACTAGGTTCGGTACGGCGCTTGCCGGGTTTGTGGATTCCTATTACCACGGCCTCTTTCCATTGCGCGGGAAAGATGTTATTATTTAGTGCTGCATTGAAGATGCAGCACAACAGGATTATCAAGTGGGCGGGGAACAATTTAATGACTTTATTTGAGATTCCGTCCGAACCTGGGGCTTTCCTGGTTTTGAGACCCCTGACTAACGATTCGACCTCATCGGTGGTCACTGCTGGGATTGGCTGATCGGGGCTGTCGTTTCCTAACGAGCGCGAGAGAGTGTTACGACGTTCCACTTCGTCGGCGATGAAGCGGTGATTCGCGGCGTCGGGGTGTAGTGTACTCGGCGTACACTGAAGCTCTAAGCAGTCGGCCAGGCATTCTGACTTTTCATCGTCCATGAATGCCGGAGGCTGGTTGGGTCTGGTGAGAGGAGGGAGAGTGGACACGATGTCTTTTTTGAGTGAGCGGGAAAGCTGCCAAAAGGCTGTGTGAGAGGGTTCTAGCTCCTCGATCATGGCGTCCCATTTGCTCTGTCTCAATTTTTTAATTGCTTGTTTAACCTCCCTCTGGAGTGACCGTAGGCGGGTACGGTTGTCCTCCGTAGGGTAGCGGTCATAAGCGCGTGTCGCGGCGTTTTTCCGTCTCAGCAAGTCACGGACGTCGTCTGGCAGGCGCCATTTACGATCGCTCGTATCTGGTACCGGCCGCGAGCAGTCGTCCATTATCGACTGCACGTGACTTGTGAGCGAGTCGATCGCCTGAGAGGTATCTTCCTTAGACGTAATGTCTTTGGGAATTTGATCAAGGTGGACCGACGAGGTTGACTTGAGATTTTTCTCTAGCCGTGCCCAGTCAGTCGCTATCTTGGTCCTTTCGTTGTTGTGGCCTGAGGGGCCGGGGGTGCGGGAGGCTAATTCCAGAGTCACCGGGCGGTGATCTGAGTCTAACTCGTGTTGAACTTCTATTGAACATAAACGAAGGTTTATGTTTTTGAGAAGAAAGATATCGAGTATGTCCGGCCTGTGCGAAACGTTAAAGGGGAAGTGTGTCGGCTCTATGGGCGCTATGACATCAAATCCCAGTCTGTCAGCGAATAGCTCTAAAGTCTTGCCCCTCTTATTGGAACTTTGACAGCTCCAAGAGGTGTTCTTGGCGTTAAGGTCACCGCCAATGATGACGGCGCCTCCCAATTCTAGCAAGGCTTTTAGATCTTTTTCAACCAACTGTTTCGAATGTTCTCTATTGGGAGAGAGATATGCGGATACAAGGGTGATAGGCTGATGGCCTGAGAGGGCTAGCCTGCAAATTGAAGCTTCAATGTACATCAGAGGGGGCGGATCCACAGGTGTGCAATGCAGCGACCTTTTGTAGTAGATAAGCGTTCCGCCCATTGGTGAGGTTGTCCTATCGTTGCGAACTATATTATAGTTGGCGACTCTAGGGTCCTTGTTAAATGGTTTAAGGAACGTCTCTTGTACTAGCAAGATGTCGAGCTGGTGTTCCCGAAGGAATGTGCCTACTTCATCCTTCTGTTGGGTTAGGCTATTGGCATTGAATGTCCCTATTTTGAGGTGTCTGGGTTTAACTCTGCCTGGAGTGTACCTATCCATTTTATTTGAATTTAAGCGAGCCTAGACGCTCTAACGTGGGGGAAAATTTTATTGCGGTATTAAGGAGGGCGAGGTTGTTTCCCTCGTTCCTTCTTAATTCGGCTGCAATTTCGCGGATTTCCGTGAAATTGATTTGAGCTGCGAAGTTGGCCACCAGGGCTAGATCTGGATCTAGTCCTTGGGGGGCTTTTGGGGGCGCGCTTTTAGCGACGACGATAGGAATAGGGGCGCCCTGAGGGGGCTTGGGATTACCACCAGTGGGCTGGTTTGGCCCGGTTGTTGGTGGTTTGAGTTGAGATGTTGCGGGTGGGGCAGCGGGCTGCCTGTTGGGCAGGGTTGGGAAAGCCTCCTTGCTGTTTAGCAGGGGGCGAGCCCACGCATTGTGGGTTGGTAAGGGGGCTGGGACGAAGGTCTTGTTATAGTACAAGGCCTTGCCGTTTGTGTTGGGCTGGCGGACTAACCTCCTCGGCGCTCTTGGGCAGCCGCGGTAGTTGGCCGGGTGTCCGTATTCTCCACAGAGAACACACGCTGGTGGCTCTTTGCAGAGTGAGATGTCCTTTGGCCGTTCACACTGAGAGGTGTGATGGTCACCTAGGCACTTAACGCACCTAGGACGGGCAAAGCAGTTTTTGGACGAGTGTCCATACAGTTGGCACTTGTGGCATTGTGCCAGGTTGCCATTTTTGTGTGGGGGCTCAACCGAGACCCCAGATAGACCGCAGATGGTCTTAATTTTAAAAATGCCTTTACCCTCTGCGTTATTTGTAAGGCAGACGAGTATCATGTTGAGGGGATAACGACCCCTACCCCGGATCATCCGGTGTACTTCTACAACCGGTAGATCCTGGGTTTTAAGAGATTCTAGAATCTCTTTGGTCTCAATTTCCCTCGGTACGTTGCGTATTACAGCACGCAGAAGTTTGGCTTCAGGGAGGGTGTACGTATGGTAGGGAATCTGTTGATTCCCTAGCATTTTTGATACAGATCGGTGGTCGGCTGACGAGTGAAGGTCCACTCGTATACCTTGGGGGGTGGATTTCGCAGATTTATACGAAATCCTGTTAGTGTTTAGCCATGCGGAGATGGCTAGCCACTTGTCCTTGTCCCTAATATATAGGGGCGGCGGAGCGAGTGATTTTTTGACCGTCGGTGGGGCGACGGTATTGCTGTCCGTAGGTGGTGGGGCAGCGGTTAGGGCTGCCTGTGAGACGACTGGGGGGGCCGGAGCGGCCGTGGCGGTCGTTGCAAGCGGGGCTGCGGCAGATGTTGTTGCCGAGTCAGTCTGCTTGATTTTTGGGGTCTTAGAGGGGGCCTCTTTGGTGTTTTTGGTCCTTTTGCTCCGTTTGCGAGAGCGGACCTCAATGAATGAGCCCTCATTGGACGAATCTTCCGACTCGGAGGAGGAGGAAGATGAGTTTGAGGAGGACAAGACCGGCTCCGTTTCCATCGCCGTACCGACGGCCGGTAGTTCCGGTTCGAGCGGCTGGGCGGTGGATCGAGCGGGTTTGGGTTGCGGAGGAAGGATCGTTATCGCTCCGAAATGTTGAGCGATATAAGCTTTGATTTCTGGAATTGCCAGAAGGGCGTCTATAGTGATGGTTTTTTCCGCCATCGTGGGCTAACGGAAAAAACGATAGCTAAGAGGGATGTAAAAAACCTAGCGCCCTGGGTGGGATACCCTGGGTTGTGTGTGGTGCGTGTCCCTCCCAACCGGGTGCAGGTCGGGAGGATGAGTACTTAATTAGTGTGCCCTAAGCTTGTAATCCTTCGCCAATCTTAATGTGCGATAGGTTCCTAGCTGCTCGGGCCGTTAGGCCTTCGCAGAAAAATGTTGAAAAGCCGTAGATTAGGTCCGACTAGGAGATCCCCCAAGGCCGGATGCTCTAACCCCTTCCGATTGTTAGCTCTGCCCTGAAGGGGCTCGGCAGGCAAATCGGGGCCTTGCCTCACCCGGCTTCGTTGACACCGTGAGGTTTCCGCCGGGGACCAAACAATATGGTTTTCTACCCTGAGGGGGCCAAAATAGGTTGACTTTTTATCTACCAACGGTAGAAATCTGCACTCGACGTCTTGAAAAAGTCGACTCGTGCAGTTGGGATCCGGCAACACCTGCGTCCAAACAGCGAAACTGCCACAGACAACCGTATACACGGCCACCCGGAGCGGGCCACTGAACGGCCACAGACGTTGAACAAGATGGCGGCTTGACGCGACGCGTGGTTCGCTGCGAGAGCGAGCGAGACGGAGCGAGAACGCACGACCGCAGGGGGCGGGTGCGGGGTGAGCGCGGCGAAATGGAGAGCAGCGAGGCGCACGTCCGTGCGCTACGAGTCTCCGACGCGGAATCACGCTCCGTCTCCCTCACACACTACTATATATTTCAAAGGAGTCTGTTTTAAAAAGTGCGATGTAGAAAACAAAAATTGTGACATCTATCGAGCCACTGCCAATTCTCTACAATATACTTTACAAAGAAATCTTTAATCCTGTAATGATAATAAGACAAGCTATTTAAATTATTTTATCATCATTGGTCCTTGTTAAGTCTGCAAAGTTTAAATGAAATCTGACTGTTTAAAGTGGGTCAAAATCCAATTTCTAAGAGTTGGTGACATACAAACAAATAGATATATAGCTGAAACTAATAAAAGCCTATAAAAAAATAGTTGTCCAGTTTTCGTACGTGAAAGTAAAGTAGGTATGGTATACTTATGTTATAAAGTTATAAAATTATACAGTATTTTATAAAACAAATATATATGCATAAAATAATAGATTATGACAGAAACTAATATAGCATAAAGTATTAATAAAAGATTACAATTTTTTTCCCGAAATTGATGATAATAATATTCAATAAACATTTATTTTTATTAGTATACACTATAGGTAATAATTTATTTTGAGCTCACTAGATGGCCTTGTACAAAATCCTAAAACAAGTTATGGTTTCGTCACAAATGTATACATATTTATTTTTATATTTTTTATATTCAAGCGTGGCGTTAACGCCATGACTACACATCGGTAACTCAGTGAAAATTCTTGCGGTTACCCGGTAACTCAGGCGCAGGTAACTGCGCCGGCTCATTGCGTTAACTCAAAATTGCGCCATGGCGCAACAAAATGGCACCACGCCGAGTGAGCAACGAAATGCACGGCACCTCTACGCCGCGCTTATAGGTCCTTAGCGCAAACTGCGCCGATTGTTTCATTGTTCACTTATCGAGTGAGTGAAAGAATGAATAATATCGGGCAGAATGACACTTGACTGTGTTCATTCAGGTATTGTGTGTCTTATGTATATAGACTGTAGGTAGGTAAGTTATTTATTTATTACTAGCAACCCGCCCTTGCTTCGCTTCGGTTATAGGTTATAGTCGTTTAACCCGCGTAGTTCCCGTTCCCGTGGGAATACCGGGATAAAATATAGCCTAATTTACGCCCTGATATCTTATCTGCTTTCCATTGGTGAAAGAATTTTTGAAATCGGTCCAGCCGTTTTGAAGATTACCCGGAACAAACAGACAGACAGACAGACAAAAAATTTTTAGTTGCTATTTTAGGCATAGGTGTCGTGCAAATAACCGTGTGAGCATGAAAAAGGCCTATTATTTTGACATTACAAACAGACACTTCAATTTTATTTATTGGTATAGACTAGCAACCCGCCCTCGCTTCGCTTCGGTTTCAGTTCCTTACTCGCGTAGTTCCCGAGCCCGTGAGAATACCGGGATAAAATATCACATGTAATGTGTTGCATGCATACATGCATTGTATGTAGTGCATGTGGTAACATTTCACTCGTAAGCATTGTGATTTAATTAAATACTTATTAAGCATGCGCTACACGGTTTCAAACAGTGATTTGAAACAGTGTAGATAGATGTTTTATGCCAAATTTCGTATGACCTTTAAACGCTCTTGGTAGCGAGGCTTGTGTTTCAAACCACTGGCTAAGGCTTAAATTACGATTTTTTATTTCTTATAAACATTTATTTTAAACATTATTGTAATTTTCAAAATTCACATGCCTTTTAAAGCCGAATATGTCGGTCTTCTATTTTTGTAATTACATTTTATATCTTTGTACCAAATTCTTGGTGAATAAATATCCTATCTTATCTCCCTTCGCAAAAATATAGTCTTATACATATATAAAAATGAATTGGCTTCTGTAAGTCTCACAAAAACTGGAGAACAGCTGAACCGGCTTGCCTTTGTAGTTTTGAAATACATATTTGTATAAGTCCAAAGAAGGTTTAAAAGGTGAGAAAATATATAGAAATTGCAAGAAATTAGTATAAACAACTATTTTATTTCCCCATGTAAACTATTCCAATCTGTCGAATATTTCATGGGGACGTTCAGAAATTTATTTCGTGAGTAAACTTAGATCTACATAATAAAATATTAGTGGCCGAGAATATTCTTTGGGTACTTATTTTAAGCTAATTTTATAATGATTTACGAAACTGCTTATCGTTTCCTAACACCCACGGGTTCGCCCACGTATAAATTAACTTACCCAATGTTGATCTATTATCGTGATACGAAATTACCCGGGTCATCTAGTATCAGATTAAAATAAATCTAAAATAAATATTAAAATATAATACATAAGTATATGCTTAAGCCGGTGTCGAAGTAGTCATGCGATATAGGATTACATGTTGAATTTTCTCTCTCTCTCTCTCTCTTCTATGAACGATCAATTAGCATATGTTCCTTAATCGTCTTCTAAAACACTTACAGGCACGATAGAGGTAGCAAATTGTATTATTACTCCATCAACACACGCCAAATATATAGGTATACTTACCAATTCACGCTCATATAAAATAACAGCTATAACCAGCATTATCTTGAAAAAGACCATCGTGATAATAAGAAACACCTAAAAAAAGCTTGTGTTATTACACTTTAATTAACTGTATATAAAAATTGTCTCGAACTATGAGCTATGTTGCAAAGCACTAAGCATTAATGAGCATTCTTAATTACTTAATTACAAAACGTTTATATTACTATTTTCAATTTTTATCTAAAATAATCTAATAAAATGTCATCTGATTGATATTTGGCCGACGATGAGAAGAATCGACAAAAAATCACCGCCATTTAATTACTTTTTATGTAGAATAATTATATATTATCTCTTCGACTGTAATTTCTTTGGTATTTACTGGGCATGGTTGCTACCGACGGGGCACGGGAGCTACTGACGGGGTACGATTACTTCACAAGTTCTTGTACAGTCATGAGGAGGGAGAGGACATCGTCCTGCCACCACTGCGATTGCGACGAGGACACGGCGCAGCACATGCTTGAGGTGTGTGCCGCGTGAACAGAGCAGCGACGCAAACTTGTTGCATTTATCGGTGCCGACCTGACGCTGCCGACCATCGCTGGGGAGATAATTAGCAACGTCAGGAGCTGAGATGCGGTGGCCGTCTTCTTTGAGGCAGTCGTCTCGCGCAAGGAGGTGGCGGATCGTACGCAGGAGGAACGTACCGTAGAGGAGCTCGGTGGCGACGCGATCCACCGCCGACGACGCGATCCACCGCCGACGATTTGGGTGACGCAGGCGTGTACCTGCGCCTGATGCTAAAATAAATATTTAAAGGGGCCTCACATACAACAGACGCGATTTCTTATAGGTAAGGAACCCATCGTGCGCGACTCGCACTTAGCCGGTTTTTCTATTATTAGTGTCGTTTTTTCTACTAACGTAATGTGAAGGAAAACATTTTTAGGAAGATTTTTATCTTGTTACGCCAAAGAAGTATAACTTCGTGTACATAAGTGTACACACATTTTTAATACGCTTTTATTAGCTTCAGACGCATCTATGTTAGTATGTAACGGAATCTTTGAACAGACATCTATGCAAGAGATGTAAAACTCGAAATGAAACCCTAGACTAATCCGTTTGACCAGCGTGGTTATAATAGGTTAATTTCCCTCCTATTGTGGAGGAAGCTCGTACCTAACTGTGGGGCGTATATGAGCTATAATGAGGAAAATATAGTAGAGATGTGCCGACTAGTCGTAAGTTGACTATCTGACTAATATCATAGTCGGCGAATAGTCGGCGCCTATTCGGCAAAGAGTGCCAACTATCCGGAGTCTTACTTTGTATGTAAATATTTCTCAATAAAATGTATATAAGAGGAATTAGATACAATACGGTTCCTCATACTTGTAGTATTTGCAATTTTTTCCTGATACGACCATACGATAAATTATTATGTGATATCGGTTATACTTCACTTTCACCATTGTCCAATGGCCAAAAAAATAAAATCCATACTCCAAACTTTCTTTTTGACATGATTAATTTTTAATTAAGCTCTATCACTTTAATGAACAATAACAATTGTACAAGCCCCATAACAACTAACCCATTGTATTCCCTCGCCATTGTTATTGGGCCGACCACTAATACCGAATTTTTAACGTCTATGGAGACAATGCGCCTTGTGCGAGAATCAGCTGTAGGTAAATGAATCGTCACGAAAATTCCAATTATCCCCGAAACTGTGATCGGCTGAGCCGACTAACCGGCCCATTAGGCTACTCAACCGATCACAGTTTCAGTACAGCCTCTTTACAATCGACTAAGCGGCTAGTCAGCCATAGTCATAGCCGGCACATCTCTAAAATATAGTAAGCCGCCTTAAAAGTCAATAATAATTTAGCATCATGTCATCATTTAAGTTTTTTTGCTGGATCTTTCTCGGTGTGACCGCGTGCCAACCCAGTGGTAGTATTTTTGATTTATTAAATTTAAATTAATAGTCACTATAAATTTAATTTTTAATAATTATAAAAAAACAATATATTTTTTCATATACATACAATGGATTTTCGTTTTGTACTGTTAATTACAAAACGAAAGTTACTGTATTTGTATTAAAAGTTGGATCAAATTTTGATAATTAATTCCGTGTGGTGACATAGTAAGAACACAATTCACCACTCCCTATCTTGCCCGTGCATGTCATAAAAGACGATTAAGGGATATAATACGCATATAACATAAACTCGAAATCAAGCCCTAAACCAACCTGTCTAACCAGCATGGTATGCTGAGATCAATTTCCCTCTTACTGTGGAGGAGGCTCGAGCCCAATTGTGAGACGTATATGAATTGAAATGATGAATGAATGAGGGTTCTATAGCGGGTAGATATCAATCTCTGTTATAACGATGAATTTTTGACGTTTGATATTTATGTGAGAGCGACCAGAAGTCTATCAATAGAAATTGGGAACGTCCTTATTAAATTGTGGATGATGAGCTACTACCTAATGTTGAAGCAACATATACGTTTTAACACAATATTTGGTCAGTACCCGTCGTCCACTCCGAGGGCGATTGGATGAGGGGTGTTAAACGTGTATGCAAGAATATTATACAAATAGAAAATGTACTAATAGACCAACATGATGCAGCCTGTGCAGCCGGACTTTCATCATCGCCATCATTATGAAATGCCGGCTGCACCGGCTTCAGCCGGCCTTTGCCTACCTGGAAATCATTAGGACCGGATGGATTGCACAATTTATGGCTAAAATGGTTGTTTAGTACTTATGCTGGTTTGGCATCTCATTTACTATCGGCTTTAGTTACTGGGATGTTGCCAGAATTAATGACGACTGACATTACTCCCTTGCTCCATAAAACAGATAATATCACTGAACCGACTAACTACAGACAGATAACGTGTTTGCCATTGGTGTATAAGCTTCTTATATCTATTCTGGGAAACAAAATTGCTAAATATATTCATTTAAATTCGGTTATGTCTGTTTCTCAGAATGAATGTGGGAATGGAGGACATGGTACTAAGGAACTCCTCCTAATTGACATGACCATTAGTTAACAAGTTCGCCGCAACCAAAAAGACCTGTCGACGTGTTGGATAGATTATAAGAAAGCGTTGAACTCGGCGGCGGCGCCGCATACATGGCTTCTGAGAGTGTAGAGATGTAAAAATTAATTCAACTCTATGCACCTTCTTGAAGTCTCATATGGGATAATGGAAAACAGTTCTTAGATATCCAACATGCCGACTGAATCGAGAGAGTAGCGAATCGATATACATTAGGTAGCCTCCATAATCGCGTAGTATGCAACCTCAGCGATTATTGCCTCAGGACCACTAGTGGTTCTTGATGTGGTGAAAGTAGATAGCAGGCTTACTCTGCTTAGGTAGTCTAAAGAGAACTATACCAGTAGTAGTAAGCACCACAGATCGCGAGAATGTATGACAGAGCAAGGAGCTACATGGAGATTCTGCGATGCAGTACATGCCCCGGTAGGAAACGTTTTAGCCTCTGTGATCTGGTTACGATTCGGTAATCTATTCGTAGAAACCAAAGGTTTTGTCTATGCAATTGCTGACGAAATTATTGAGATGAATAACTACAGGAAATATACCTTGAGTGATGGCACGGCTGATATTTGTCAGAAATATTATGTTTGGAGGGAGTATTTGAATCGTAAATCTATAGCGGCTTATGTGCAGGCGCATCAAACGACGTGAGCGATGAACAGTGAAGCATGTTAAAAATAATGTATCTTATAATTGTTCACTGCAAGTTAGTACAAATCCAAGGTGTTATGAAATTGAGAGGTCAGCAAAATGGTCACCTAATTTTTTCAATACAAAATAGCAAGCCGCCACAAATGCTGAAACAGGTCTTTATTTATTTTTACTGAAGAGTATTTATGCAGAATTTGAAGACAATCTATGAAGATTTTTTTCTCCCCACACAAACTTTGTCACTGTATTCTACCCTTTTGAAGGTTGAATTGCATAAAATCTCTTCATACTAGGTCCCTGCCTTATAAAAAGAAACTATGATTCAAATGTGTGTATTACCAGCGATGACTTACGGCACTAAAACGTGGTCTCTAAATGTTGGCCTCATAAAAAGCTCAAAGTCACTCAACGTGCTATGGAGAGGGCTCGGTATTTCTCTACGTGATAAAATCTGAAATACCGAAATCCGTAGAAGAACGGGTGTAACCGCCATAGCCCGCAGAATTCGTACGTTGAAATGGCAATGGGCAGGCCACATCGCTCGTCGAACCGACAGCCGTTGGGGAAGAGAGGCTCTTGAGTGGCAACCACGGATCGGACGACGCAGCGTAGGACGACCCCCTACTAGGTGGACGGACAACATTCTCAAAGTCGCAGGGAACCGTTGGATGCAAGTAGCGCAGGACCGTTCCGAGTTGCATTCTGGTGGGGAGGCCTATGTTCAACAGTGGACGTCTGTAGGCTGATGGATGGATGGTTGATGTTTCAAATTCGCCTTTCAAGCTTCCGTCGTTTCAGCTCGGCGTTGATGAGTTAGTCCATCAACTTCTTTATACCAATTAGAGGGTGAAAGTTAGCAAATGCTGAAACACTTGTTTATTTCTTTTTGCCGAGGAGTATTTGTCCAAAATTTGAAGAAAATAATCTTTAAATTAGTGAACACAATAATATGGTGCAGTGTGTAGTAATATTTTGAGATAAAGGAAAATAAAAAGAGATACTTACAAAAAGGTCATACTGGAATTATCTCGATAGATAAATACTAAACTATTAAATCGTACCTCTTGGTTACTTACGTTTTTGGTTCATAAACTTCTAATGATTTAGGATATAAGACACAATGAAAATCAAGATATCAATAATATTACATATGTTCTCGTTTATTACATACACATAATCTCGGTCATATTAGTCACACAATTAAACTAAATTTACTTTACAATAGGTATCATTATTGACTTAATCAATATTTCATCATCATTTCAGCCTATTGCCGTCCACTGCTGCTGCACGTAGTTCTCCCTCATGTTACGCCACAATGTGCGGTCCTGTGCCGCCTGCATCCAACGACGCCCAGCAACTTTCACTAGGTCATCGGTCCACCTAGTGGGGAGGCGTCCTACACTGCGTCGTCCAATACGTGGACGCCACTCGAGAACCTTTCTTCCCCAGCGGTTGTCGAGCGATGTGGCCTGCCCATTACCACTTCAGCGTGCTAATTCTTCGCGTTATGTCGGTTACACCTGTTCTTCTGCGAATTTCCGTATTCCGGATTCTATCTCGCAGAGAAATCTCGAGCATAGCCCGCTCCATAACACGCTCATCGACTTTGAGCCTTGTTATGAGGCCTACATTTAGGGACCACGTTTCCGTGACGTAAGTCATCACTGGTAATACACACTGGTCGTAGATCTGTTTTTTCAGACACTGAGGTATGTTGGACGAGAAGATCCTCTTAAATTTCCCAAACGCTGCCCAACCGAGATGGATTCGTCGGCTGATCTCGTTCTTGAAATTAGATTTACCTAATTGGATTGTTTGTCCAAGGTAAACATAATGATCAACAACTTTGAGAATCGCATTGCCGACTAGGACTG
Source organism: Lymantria dispar (assembly GCA_032191425.1). Taxonomy (NCBI): domain Eukaryota; kingdom Metazoa; phylum Arthropoda; class Insecta; order Lepidoptera; family Erebidae; genus Lymantria; species Lymantria dispar. The sequence goes on along the minus strand of CM063460.1, from coordinate 5,979,186 downwards.
GTACAGGAATGAAATGGGCATTTGACATGACTATCGTCTTGTCCATGTTCATTCGTAAACCCACTAGTTGGGATACCCTGCTGAGATCATTGAGTATTGTGCCAAGGTCCTCCATGGATTCTGCCATAACGACGATATTGTCCGAATGTTGTGTGTTACCAGGGCCAAGGGTCGTTTTTGTTGGTAGCCGGATCACTGTCGGAGATTCCTCGCACCCCCCGCTCCACCACTACTGGACCCACCACCAAATTGAGCCCGTAGGGTACCGGAGCCGCCGTGACTGGGGGCCATTTTTTCTTTGTACGCCATTTTTGAGAGGGGATATTGCCGTAATCGCCACGATTGGCAGGCGGGTTGGCGATCGCAGTTTAGATGTTTTACATTTCCCAGGAGAGAACTGCTACCCACTCTCCTGGTGAACCCTCAGCCGATTTTTACGACTCCCACGCGCAAGTAAGGGGTGGTGACAAATGTATTTTCAACCCGTGGCCACACGGGCAATTGACTTAATACTTACACGTATACATTATAGATATAATAACGAAACATTATTCCTCCACGGGATATTATATTATACACACACGAGAGAGACACACCAAATTTGTCATCACAATAATAAATCGGCATTGATAGCAAACAGCAAGAAAACTGCAAGATACAAGGCAATAAGTCCCTCGGTGGGCAAGGATTCTCTTTGACGTTTTATGTCACGTCCCACGGGAACGCGATCGAACGGGATAGAAAGTATCCTATGTCCGTCTCCTGGTTCTAAGCTACCTCCTCACCAATTTTCAACTAAATCGGTACAGTCGTTCTTGAGTTATAAATAGTGTAACTAACACGACTTTCTTTTATATATATAGACTAGTAACCCGCCCTCGCTTCGCTTCGGTTATAGGTTATAGTCGTTTTACCCGCGTAGTTCCCGTTCCCGTGGGAATACCGGGATAAAATATAGCCTAGTTTACGCCCTGATATTATAGCTTTCCATTGGTGAAAGAATTTTTGAAATCGGTCCAGCCGTTTTGAAGATTACCCGGAACAAACAGACAGACAGACAGACAAAAAATTTTTAATTGCTATTTTAGGCATAGGTGTCGTGCAAATAACCGTGTGAGCATGAAAAAAGCCTATTATTTTGACATTACAAACAGACACTCCAATTTTATTTATTGGTATAGATTAACCTTATTTGTCTGATAGTTAATAATGTATAAAAATGTGATTTTGAAATTATGAGCAAATAAAGTCTCTAAAATAATGATTCTAGACTAGACACTCAACATTTTAGTTCCCCATCCTATCTAAAAGTTTTGGATAGTAAAATCCAGTTAAGACATGTTTTAACTCATAATTTTCATGTGGTGACGGAATAAGAATACATTTCAACACATTTATATTATCTGGAGGTGTCGTAAAAGACAGCTAACATCCGTACAAAGAGAAGGTAAACCCGAAGTAAAACTCTATGCTAACACGTCTTATCAACGTAGTGTAGGAGGTCAATTTCCCTCTAATGGGGTTGGAGCCCAGCAATAGGACATATATGAGCTGTGATGATGATTATAAAGATGATAATTCCTACAAAATTAATAATTTTTAGTGAAATATCACTAAATATGTTTCTTTCGTCACTGATAGAACAATGCCTTCAATCAAACTGTTCAAAGGACTGGTTTGCTCTATTAACTTTCGCATACACGGCTCTTAGAGTGCCTGAGCAGGGTGACAAGAAGTCTTTAACAGCCAAGGTTAAAGCTAATGTTGAGGGTTGTCAGCGGGACTTGTTGGGGCAGGGTCCGTACGCGGGGTCATTTAGTTTTTAAGTTTGACTCGTGGCTTCCTTGTCATTTAATATTAATTGACTTGTAACATTTATTATATACTATATAAACTAATTCGAAGACATGAAAAATTAAATACACATATCCTGTTTCAATTATAATTTATTTGACATAAAAATTACGGCTGAAAATTGTTAAAACATTAAACCGAAATAAATAACTAGTATTTAGTAATTAATTTATTTAGTAATTAATCTATTTTTACTGATATTATGACGTTTGCATTTGATTTTTACTATCTCATTTTGAACACTATTAAGCGTTTATGCTCACGATTAGGTTAAATAACTATATTCAATATTTGAATTGAAGTAGCACTATAACATAAGAAGAACAAAGATTAATGAAAGATATAACTAAGTTTATGTCCATAGGAAACTCATTCCACATTGTAATTCTAGATGAAGACATATTGATGTAGTCTATAGCATCGTAGATGACCACTTGCAAGCCTTTATCTGAAAATTAATCGGTTATCTATAAATGTTTAATGTTCTAATAGTATTACTTCTATGAAGATTTTACAAATATAATATAATAACAGGTGAATAAATATATTCATTTGTAAACTAAAAATAATATTACTAAAACGGAATATATATTATATTTTTAATTTAGTTCTATTTTATTAAATTTTAATAAGCAATTGGAACTAATAATAGTTAAAAAAAGTCTTAGAAAATATAGAGAGGAAAAATATTATAAAGAGATAGTATTTGATAGTAATAGGTTGAATTACCTTTGTAGATTAACAACTGTACAGCCAATATTACTTTTATTTCTTCTAAATCATTAAAAGCAAACTCCAATAAAATAGCTGGTAATAATGTATAAAATGTACAGTAAGAAATTTCTGTACACCATGTACACATATCACCTTCCTGAAAAATGGTAAGATTTGTAAAAAAAAATAATTGCAACAATATTTCCGTGTGGTGACGGTGTAAGACTACAATTCACCATCCTCTAGCTTGCCCGTTGGTGTCGTAAACAATTACTAAGAGATGTAAGGTATGCATATAAAATCTATGCAAGATAAGTAAAACTCGAAATAAAACCCTATACCAACTCGATTGTAAGGTCAATTTTCCTTCTATTATGGAGGAGGCTCGAACCCAACAGTGGGACGTACAGCTGACTGCTGACGGGCAGCTGAGATGATGATGGTGAATTGTCATTTTATCGTGTAGTAATAGGACTGAGCATATCATATATTACCAGTTCATTACCTACAATATTTTACCAATTATCGAATGGGCGCTAATGATATAGATAAAGCAAGCGAATTAACAGAAGCACTCATCTAAATTTAAAACACCAACAACGAACGCTCTACCTCCAACCAGGACTAACAAATATGAAATATCTCCCATTACACAGGCATATTTGCAATAATGGACATTAGTCTTATTGCCCTTACTTGATTCTATTACTTACTCTCATTACTAATGATAGAATAATCTGACAGGATGGAAGACACATTAAAGGGTGAATCGACGGCATTGTATAGCCGCCAAAACATATGATAATTTCTATAACTATTAATACATTTCATACAGTACGTGGCTTAGATTCAACTTTCAAATACAGATCTCAGTCAGTTATATTATCAGTCAGTCTCATTTCAAAATTTACCGGTACTGTTAATAGCTCAATCACAAAATACTTAATCTATGGTATTAGATTTTTTTACCGGTAAAGACGTTTATTATGTTCTATGCTATTTTTTATTTGGAATATAAAAAAATACTTACAAAACCATGCTGGTACAAAATAGCGACCGCAACCAACAATATCTTGCAAAAGTCCAACGCGGTGCTTATAAACATCTGAAAAATATTTTGTCTGTCATACTGATAATTAAGCATTAGATAATCTCCAAAACATCTCACTATTTATTATCTTATTTATATAGCAAGTATTTTCTTTAAAATGCATTTGCTTGGAAAATAGATAATCTGTAACTGGTTCCAATTCTAACGACCAGCTGGAGTATGAAATGAGTGTGAATGAGGTATATATTATATACCTTAAACCTTTAAATCACGTAAACGTAAACGTAAAACCTTTAAAGAAAGCATATTCCCGAGCATTGAAGCGGCTCATCTAAAATTGCAACAGCAGATACCACTTACTGTGAAATTAACTAGTGCTTAGTTTGGCTTCAAAGTTTAGAAATGTTACACCATATCAAGTTCCTGAGACTCAGATTTGCATTTATCCTTATTATCATCAATCAACCAGTTATATTTACATGTAATATACATAAGTTATTTGTCTTCATCCCAAATTACATATATTATGTAATAGAGAAAAATAAAATCAAACGCATAAAATTCGTAGGTAATAAGTTGCTCTATCGGCCGGGACTTTCCAATGGGACCAGTACCAGAGGGTACCTCCTCAGGGTGTTCCGTCGGGCCGATCGAGCTTACGGCAATGGGAAGGGAACACGGTAGATTCATTGCCTTTGTTGTTCCGAACGAAACGGACCGGTCCAGACTATAGCCTGCCACAACAAGAAAAAATGATAATGATCCTTGCAGTTTTCTTTAACAATTCTCAATAGTAACTTAGAAATTTTAAACTGTGCTGCCCTTTATGAGTGACGTAGCGAAATGTAGGAGGTTTGTAGGATGTTGATTAAAGCATGAAAACCGGTTGGTAAACGAAGCCATGGCAGATTAGTAAGCTCTGCTTGGTGTAAAATCGGAATGGACGAATAGTCCTTTAGCACCACCAGCGGTCTACTCCAGTGGTACTGCTAAATAAGTCAGTCAAGCAGTTTGAGAAAACTGAAGCTGACCGTCTCGTTTAGCATCACGAGATGGTAAGCCCGGAATTTTCAGAGGTGTAATGTGTGAATACATCTTCAAAGAACGCCGGTCAACAATTAATGCACTGGCTGTTTTAAAGACCTTGGCCGTAGATGTGATCTCTGCAAGCGAGGTGGTTTTAATAGTGTCATTTGACATTGCGAATGCGTTTAATAGCCTTGTGTCCGGGACGCTAAGAGAGACTTGTCGATACCACTACGTGCTTTTGTATCTCCGGAAACGACTAGAAACCTATTTCTAAGGTGAGCATTGCGGAATATCTTGGCCAGACTTTGTGGAATATAGGATTCAACAGCCTACTTCAGGATGTTATTCTCGATGGGATGGGACGGTTTTATTATACAGATAACACTCTTTTTTCCGGTGAAAGGGGCAGGTTTTCGACAAGCAGAACAATTAGCTAAGGTCCGAATGGCTCTCGTCATATAACGGATTAATATGCTAAGTCTAAGAGACCCTTTGTACAAGATAAAGGTCCTCCTATTTCATGGACCTCTCGGAGGGTCAATGTGTATAGTGCAGGGTGCTAGGCGGTAAGGGCTTATAATATAAATTATGAATTATCTAGGATTGCTCTTGGACGAAAGAATGTGCTTTGAACTATAATAAATCTCATTTAGCTCATTTTAAAATTCGTGAACATAGCCTCTTTTCAGGATTATTCCCTAGTCCAGTCGTCCACAGTGTTGGCTGCATCTGGCAGGTATTCTCGCCCGTGCCGCCCCAAGTGTCAGCGGTGGAGTGTGTCAGCTTGGTAGGACTCGGCTCTGAACTACACAGCCGCCTCCTTTCGCGAGATTACTGCTTCGCAGAAGGTGATGACCGCGTCCCAGTGCCTAATGCTATCAAACATTATCCTACGATGGTCGGCAGCGTCAGCTCGAATCGAGATGGTCGGCACCGATGTTTGCGTCCAGTTTACGGCGCTGCTCTGTCCAACCGCTATACACCTCGAGTATGTTCTACGTCGTGTCCTTGTGACAATCGCACTGGAGACAGGACGACATACTCCTCCACTAACGAACATGTGTAGGTACTTTTCGGAGCAACCGTACCCCGTTAAAACCTCTCGACGAACACACAGTCCGCCGCCGGCGCTTCGGGCGACGCATGTTCGAGTAACTGCGCCTAATGCCGCCCTAGCCGAGGCCTCGAGTGACCAGACCGCGGGTTTTAGTCCGTCACCCACAGAGAGGCTGACCGCGCGACAGTGACCGACGTTCCGGGAAAGTGACGTCGAAAGGAGAGGGTACCCCCTTTATGTCCTTAGTCCGGCCAAAAAGAAAAGGCCTAGAGCCTCGAAACGCATAACCACCTCTTAAATACCAAGAGTACCTAGTATGCTGCCTCTGCCAAGGTCGCACCCCAGAATATGACGAATATGCTGTCGGCATAACAAATTATACTATGACTGCACAGATGACGCAGGGGTTAAGATACCGAACTACCACGCCAGTGTCGTGGGTTCGAATCCCACGCAGGACAACACTATGTGCGAGCCACAAATTGTAGTTCTGAGTCTGTATGTACTTTGTGTCCGTTAATTATGTTTGTAAAAGTTCCCCGCAATACAAGAATTATTTCTTAGTAGGTGTTGTTTTTTAAAAAAGAAATGCCTGGAAAGCAGGCTACCTTGGAATGATCAGTCGTGACATTTATATTCGGCCCTATGACCGACCACTGCACGACACAGGTGTTTGCACAACGTTCTACTTGGTCCACGTAGAGGACGGTGCATTGTTACTATTTGGAGGAGCCAAATAGTCTGTATTTCTATAAAAAACTCAACTCTCGTGTAAACGGGGGCAATATATATAAATAAATACATATATACAAAGATGTCGGTAACGGTGTAACAGTGTCGCGAGTTCAATGTTTTTTACCATCTCAAAAAATGCCAACATGCGTTCCTAAGTACCTATATACACAATATATGTACATACTTTTATACAGATGTATCGGTAAGGGTATAAGTGTCGTGAGATACATTGTCTAGTCCATCTCAAAAATACCCAACACGCCTAACAGAGTTTTCGCTGCAAGAAAACAATAAACAGGAACGGTAAAGGAATATGGCCTCACCCTATTATACATACGAGTATACGTACGCCGCTACCATACTAAACATAACTTACCTTAACTTTAATTACTCTCGCAGCAGAATAAAACAATTTATACAATTTCATATAATTCTTCAAAAATTTTTTAATACTCTCTATCTTTTGTGCGTCAGCCATGTCAGTTTGTTCTAAACTGTGATTCAAGTTTTTTTTAAGGTAATATACACCATTTCGGTAGTTATATATAATGTAAATAACTGGTAATCGTCCGGTAAGTAATGATATGTACATGTAATTATTTAATAAAATGAATAACAAATTTAGATTTTTGAAGAATGAAGTAATTGAGAATACAAGAAAGGTTAAACCTAATATTAAAATTGTGAAACAGTTGTTTGTATTAGTCTCCTTTGAAAACGTTACCATATACACGTTCGATGTTACGAATGATAAGGTAAGACTTAGAATTATTTCTGGAAATATCAATGCACTGTAACATAAAGCGGTAATTTTATATTGAAGAACATTTAAAACAAAATAACACATAAAACAATTTAACATAAAAACAAAAGCACAATAACATCGAACTAAAGAGCAAATTATTGTTGAGTCACTTAACTTGTAATAATTGCCAAGTAAAAGTTTGTACTGCATAATTATATGGAATAAATTTAACTTAGTTTTTGATCGATGTTGAAGAGAACTTAGGTCCATTTTAATTTATTATATGAAATAAGTGTCAAGTACTACTCCAAAGTTCGCCATGCAAGGAATTAATTTATTTTGTTAAGGTATATACCAAAATATATATACTATTAATAACTTTTATATAGATTAAAAGCTACAATTTTATGTTGCTGGCTAGTTTAAAAATTAGTATTACCGATAAATTTCTAAGACTATAAACTTATACAGTATCCCCATACTGTATTTTCCCGGCCCAACGACGAAGGCGACGTGGGTACGGGTGGGTTATGGGCCCGCGCGCCGTCCTTTCGTCGCCTCGGACGAAATGGATCGCGTGTGCGCTTACCATAGCCCACCCATAAAAAAAAAACAAAGTACTGTATTTGCCCTTCTATGTATCGTAAAAAGGGAGTCAGAGATTATTAGAAAAATGAAAGTAGTACTCCAGGCTTGATGATTATTTTCCTTAAAATATTCAATAGTAGAAGTGTGTAAGCTGATTAATGACAGTGATACATAACTAACTACATTCAGGGAGATAGTATCTCTTAATGTATAGACATGCCACCCACAGTAACAACTACCACATTTGTGTAACCTCCCGGTGCTTCACTAAAATCACTCTCCAGGACATCAGTATATCACTAAAAAGGAAAAAAGCAGTAAATAGTGAAATGGTAGTAGCGGTATTAATGAATTAGTTTTTCGGTATTCGTTTTTTAAGGGCACTGATAACCTGAATTAGTATCATAATGGTTTCAATCCATAAGGATTATGAAAGTGCCAGGCATTTTACTATTTAGCACTCTCAGAAAATATAAGAATCCTCAAAATTATTTTATTAGTCATCGTTATGACGTTATGTATATAATAAAACATAATAATAATCAAAATTTAACCGTAAATTTTGCGTGTGGTGACGGAGTAAGAATACAATTCACCACTCCCATCTTGCCCGTGGATGTCGTACAAGATGACTAAGGGACATAACATCTGTGCAAGAGAAGGAAAACTCGAAATGAAACCCTATACCAACATGTCTGACCAGCATGGTATAGTAGGTCATATGCCCTCCCATTGTGGAGGAGGCCCGAGCCCAACAGTGGGACGTATGTGGGTTGCGATGATGATGATGATGATGAACCGTCCAATTCGTATGTTCTAAAAAATCTATGCTATTTGGTATAAATCCTTGCCACACATAGTAATTTACTAATCTATATATAGAAAGTTGAATCGATGTGCGTTAATCTCACAAACACTCAAGACTAAATAAATTTCAATATAAAAAAAAAAATTGTGGTGAAGAACTTTCTTTAGGTTCCCCCTAGGGGAGGACGTCGGTCTTTCCTCACGCGGTCGGCCTCTCGGCGGGTGACGGACTAATCCCCGGTCACGTCACCCGCGGCCGCGGCTAGGGCGGCATGGCACGCAGGTAATCCCACCTGCGCCGCCCCAGTCGCCGGCGGCGGGTCGCATCATCGAGGCTGTGCTCCTCGCACTCGCGACCCGCCGCCTCCTTCTGCGAGATAACTGCCTCGCAGAAGGCTGCGACCGCGTCCCAATTCCTGATGCTGCCGAGCATCTCCCTAGCGATAGTCGGCAGCGTCAGGTCTGCACCGATGATTGCGACGAGTTCACGACGCGGCTCTGCCCAAGCGGCACAGACCTCGAGCGTATGCTGCGCCGTGTCCTCGTCGCAATCGCAGTGGTGGCAGGACGGGGTTCTCTCCCTCCTAGCGACCCTGTACAGGTACTTGCCGAAGCATCCATGCCCCGTCAAGACCTGTACGAGTCGGAAGGAGAGCACCCCGTGCCGCCTTTCCAACCACTGCATCAGCACCGGCCGGAAGGCCTCCACGGTCCAAACACCGTATCGAGGCCTCTCCAGCCGGTCTGCCCAACGGGCGATGACGTCTCGGCGGGCGTCGACGCGCCAGGCGGTGAGCTCCCTCAGGGAAACAACACCGCCCCCTCCGCGCACCCCCGATACCCGCCGATACAAGTCGGCGAGCATTTCCGCCTCCAGGTCCCACGGGGGAGTCCCAGCCAACAGGCACGCCGCCACCGTCGCCACCGTGCGGTACCCGCGGATGATCCTGACCGCCATGACCTTCTGTGGACGCCACAGAACTGCCCTAAGTCGGGCGGTCATGGATCCCGCCCACACCGGTGCGCCGTAGAGGGCCATCGACCGGATGACCCCCGCGTACAGCTGTCGACATGCCGCGCTCGGTCCGCCCACATTCGGCATCAGCCATTGTAGGGCGGACACCACGCCGACGAGCCGCGGGACGAGCTTGCGGAAATGCTCCCGAAACCACCATCGCCCGTCGAGCACCAGGCCCAAGTACTTCATATGGGCCTGGATGCTGATCCCAACCGAATTGACGGTGATCGAGACGCCGATGGGAGGGTCCATACGGGGCCCATGGAACAAGAGGGCCTCCGTCTTGTCCAGGGCCACCCTCAACCCCAGCGCCTCGATCCGCCTGACGACCTCTTCGGTGCCTGAGGTCGCCAGGCTTACCGCCTCTTGTAGCGTTCCACCGCGGGCTGTGACGAGCGTGTCGTCGGCGTAACAAATCACGCCCAGCCCGGGTGGGAGGCTCCCCCGCAACGCCCAGTCGTAGCCGATGTTCCACAGGGTGGGTCCGAGGACCGACCCTTGTGGAACACCGCACGTCATGGGCGTTCGCACAACGTCCCCTACTCGGTTGGCGTAGAGGACGCTGCGCCCCTCCAAATAGTCTGCCACCAGCCGCCTCAGGTAAGCTGGCACTCCGTGGTAACGGAGCGCCTCCCTGACACAGCTGAATGGCAGACTATTTAATGCGTTGGCGATGTCTAGGGACACCACCAACAGCACTCCCCCGCCGGTGACGGCCTCAGTCGCCACGGCCCTCAGACGCAACAGGGCCTCGATCGTCGAACGACCCCTCCTTAACCCAAACTGGGCGTCCGACAGATCGGGCCCCGTGCCGACGAGGTGCCGCTCGATGCGGGCAGCTACCACCCTCTCCAGTAGCTTGCCCATATCATCGAGCAGCACGATAGGCCTGTAGGCCGATGGCGACTCCGGAGGCCGTCCCGGCTTCGGCAGGAGAACCAGCCTCCCCTCCTTCCAGCACCCAGGGAACCGCCCGGCCGCTAAACACGCGTCGAACAGCTCCCTGAGGGGGGGACCCAGATGGTCGAGGACCAGGGCCAGCACACGGTTTGGAATACCGTCGGGCCCGGGGGCGGTGGATTTGTCGCGCATGCGCGCCACCGCCGCCCCCATCTCCGGTTCCGTGATGGGCGCAACACTGCCACCATCGCCCTCCCGGTCATTGTCTGGCGGCGCCATGACCGGGGGCGTGTGTTCCGCCCGTCGTGGGAACAGGTCCTCGATGACCCGGGTGAGGAAGCTGGGCTGGAGAGTCTCGATGAGGGGCGGGCCCCGTGCGCGGAGCTTACTCAGCGCCGCGCCATAGGGGCGTCCCCTGGGGTCACGGTCGAGATTTTCCAGCATCTCCCGCCGACTGGCGTCCTTGGCGGAACGGACGGCCAGCCTGAAGGCCGACCGCCCATTGCGGTAGCCCTCGTAAAGCTGGCCGCCGGCTGCGGGTGTAGGCCCTCCGAGCGCGAATACACGCGGCCCGGAGATCCGCCAGCTCCCGGGACCACCAGTGGACAGCCCTCCTCGGGGACAGACGCCGTACCCGGGGCATGGCCGCTTCGCAGATCTGCGTCTACGCACTGCAGATGCGGCCAGCCTCGGCGTCCACCCCGTCCAACTGGTTGGCAGATGACAGCCACGAGTGAACGATGGCTGCCTCCGCCAGCAGGTCCCGGTCTAAGCGACCCACAGCCCATCGCGGGAACGCAGGACGCCCAACCGCCCCGTGACCCCTGCTGGGCGCCGGGATTGCCAGGAAGACCTCCATCCGGATATACCGGTGGTCCGACAAGGTCTCAACCTCCTCCTCGACGCACCAGCTCCCCACGCGTGCGGCGACATCAGGGCTAGCGAACGAAAGGTCCACTATCGACCCGCCCTGATGTTGCACGCACGTATGCACCGAGCCTCTGTTCAGCAAACAGAGGCCCAGTGCCGCCGCCCAGTCCTCGACCGCCCGTCTTCGGTCGTCCGTATAGGAGGACCCCCACGCCACGGACTTGGCGTTGAAGTCCCCCAGTACAAACACTTGGCGCGGTGCCAATCGCCGTAACGAGGCTCCCAAGATGGTAAGGGAGACCCCGAAATCAGCCGCTCTCCAGGCAGGGGAGAGATATACTCCAAGGAGCGTAATCTCTCCCCAGTCCGCCACGACGTATCCGACGCCCCTGTCCCTAAGGATCAGAGACGACGAAGGCCACGACGTGGAGGCGACGATTGCCACGGTACCGTCGGTGCTGCCCAGCCAATTTGGCCGGTCGGGCACCGCGTACGGCTCCGCGGCTACGGCTACCACTCCGCCATAGCTTGCAGGAAAACGTCCTGCGCACCGGCGGAGTGGTTGAGATTGGCTTGGAGGAGACGGATGGATACGGGGTCCATTAACGGTCCGTATCCATCGTCACCTCCTCCGTGCTAACGGGTGATCGGGTCGCGCTCGGAGCGGGGGCTGGCCCGCTCGATGGGCCGCCCCGCCCCTTTGGGGCCGATGCCGGGGGTCTGCAGTCCCCAGAGCCCATGCGGTGTTTGGCAGGCCTATTGCCTGCCGCACACGCGGGGCAGTGGGGCACCGCAGAGCACGATGCCGCCTGGTGTCCGGTCTGACCGCAACGGAAACATAGCCCGCTGCAGTCAAAGCAGTTTTTGCATGTCGGTCGGGTATGCCCGACCGCCATGCATTTGTAACACCTCGCGGGCCGGGGCTCTAGCACGGTTACCCGCGCTGAACTCCAGCCCACGAGGAGCCTACCTGAGTCGACCAATTGCTTGACCGACTCCACTGGGCACTGCACCCAGACAGCACCGACGCCACCCGGACCAGGGCGGATGGTTCCAATCCGGACGGCGTCCGAGGAACATCCGGTACGCGCCATAATGGCCTCCCGGACGTCCTCCACCGTCACGGAATCGTCCAAACCCGTCAGGCGCATCTCTGCGCACTTGACAGGCCTGGCGATTCGAACACCATCCTCTGGCCCGAACAGCCCCCGCAGCTTCGAAGCCACACTATCGGCCGTCTTCGCGCCCTCGGCCCCAGGGATCTCGAGAATTCGAGCCCCTGTCCGGGCCTTGCGGGTCCTAGCCTCGAGGCCTCCGATGTCGGAGACGTCCAGCTCCCGCCGGGCGCGTTTTAGGACGGCCTCATAGTTGAGGACCCTCTCAGCCGCCTCAGGCAGCACGGTGATGACCACCGCGGCCGTCTTCGGCGACTTGAGGCCCCTGCGCGACCTTTTCCCCTTTCTGCCGGCTCCCGCCTGGGGAGCGGCGGCCACGGCGGCACTCTTGGCCGCCGCTCTCTACTTCTGGCCGCAGCAGGAGCGGTCGCGGGTGCGCTGGTCGGCGCCTGCTGTGCAGCCGCTGGCGCCGGCCGCGGCCCGGCCTTGGCGGGAGCTGGCACCTTGCCGGCCTTCTTAGCCCCCTTGGGCCCAGCGGCGGCCGCAGCGTAGCTCACCACGCGGCCACCCTGACAGGGCAGCGGGGTGGGAGCTGACGCTTGCGGCCGCCTCGCCTTGTCCACGGCGAGTGGCGGCCAGAGGGGTGGCTCAGGCGGAAGACGATCCGCCACGGCCTTGATGCGCGCATCCATCATCAGCTCCAGCCTGGCGAAGATGACGCGCATCGCTCCTTCCGGTATGCCGTGCACCGCGGGCAACGGCTCTGCCGCCTTTTGGGGTCCACCGCGCTTCTTGGCGGTGGCCACGGCCGGCGCAGGCACCACTGGCGCAGGCGGCGCTACGGGCGCAGTCGACGGGCCCGCCCTCTCCGGCGCGGCCTGTTTCGGCGGCGAGGCCGGCGTCGGCGGTGCGGCTGGCACTAAAAGTGCGAATTGAGACCGCAGGTCAGCCACGTCTTTGGCCAACTCACGGTTCTCCTTTCGCACCGCCGACAACTCCGACTCGAGCTTCCGGTTGCGCTCCCGCAGGCCGCAAAGCTCCTTACTGAGGCGGGCATTCGCGGCCTGCAGGTCCGCAACCTCCCCGCTCTGGCCGGCCGGACCCGAGGTCCCCGGCCTCACCGCCACCGCTGGTCCGCGACCCCTACGCCCACGGCGCATGGTCGGGACCTTGGGAGGAGGCATGATGGAATTCCCCTCTGAGTCGGAGATCGAGCTGCCACCCTTTTGCAGGGGGCGTTTCCGGATACTCGAGGGGACAGTCTCCTCCCACTCCCTCCTAACGCATGGGGTCGCCGTCGAAGCCCCAGCGGCCCCCCTAACCACTACCTCCCTATCCTTATCCACCGTCCCAGACGCACCACCTACCAGCATCCCGGACGGCCCTACCTCACCGGACGGCTCTGTGGCCCTGCCACCCTCGTCCGCCGACATCTCCGACACAGATGGCCCTGCGGCACTGCCGCCCTCATCAGTCGACAGCGCGTACACCACGTCGCTCTCGGATCCATCGGATAGCCCCGTCGAGCTGCTTCTCCGGCGCATTGGTTTGGACGGCCCTGCGGCACCGCCCCCCTCGTCCTACGACGGCTCTGCGGTGGTGCCGCCCACGTCGCTCGACAGCCCCGTCGAGCTGTCGCCTCTTCCGCGCCTCTTTGGGGACGGCCCTGCGGCTTTCCCGCCCTCGTCCCGCGACGGTCCTGCGGCTGATCCGCCCTCGTCGCTCTTTGAGCTGCTTGACAGCCGTGCAGCACCGGCGTCCCTGTTCTGCGACGGCTCTGCGGTGGCTGCGGCCACACCGCCCTCGTCGCTCGCGGCCGCGGCGGCACCTAGTTGCGCCTGCCGTGCCGCCTCCTTCTTCGCCGCCTCCTTTCGCGCACGCACCCTGTTGGAGTGTACGGTGGTGGCGAGCAGCTTCCTCCTCTTCCTCTTCTTCCTCACCTTTCGAGCCTCCGGGTGTTTTGCCAGGCTCTCGGCAACTTCAGCAGCGATCGTCTCCCTCCCATACGATCGGAGACTGACCGTGCCGGTGTTTGTGCGCATTTTGCGCTCAGACACCGGCACAGTGAGGGATTCCCCGGCGTGGCCGGGACCCTCTGGAGTAGGTACGTATGTTTTAACCTCTGCCATTCTTGGAACATTTTTAAGTCTTGCCTTGACTACCACTCTAACGGCTGGACGCTCGCGCGCTTTTTAACCCACCAACCATTCATCCCCTCGCCGAGTGGCCAAACTTAGGATTAGGGGTAATTTTTTATAGGGGTTTTCTTCCCCGCGGTCCGAAGACCCCCGGCCCTGAGCTTCAGCCGCAGTCACACTCAGGGTTACGGTTTGGGCCTTCCGGGTCTGGCCGCTCGCGAGCGACCGACCCGTCACGCCCCCGGGCCGTGACGCCACCGTCTCTGGCGACGGAGTGCCATGAGGCACATCCGCCCCATTGGCCCCGGGTCAGATCCGCCATGCGCTCTGTCATCAGAGCCGCACGCGGAGACCCCCTCCTGCCGAAATCTTGGCCGTCCAAATGGACGCGTGGCCGTCCAAATGGACGTTTCCAGGGAGCACCACGTGGAGGTGTTCCGGCCCCGCCCCCCTCGTGTGACTCCTGCTAGGCTATCGGAGGGTTCGAGTGACCTATCCTAATGTACCTGTGGTCGGATAGGGTCTTGACCTCCTCCTGAACGCATCAGCTCCTCACACATGCTGCGAAATTGACCCTAGCGAACGACAAATCCACTATCGACCTGCTTCGCTGCCAGATGCACGTATGCACCGAGACCCAGTTTACCAAAGAAAGACCCAGTGACGCCGCCCATTCTTCGCTCGCCCGGTTGCGACCATCTATACTGGCGACCTCAACGTCATAGATTAGGCACTGAAGTCCCCTAGCTGTAATTGATGATATTTGTACAGGCATAGTCTGGGCTAGTGGACTAACGCCGTGTTTGACAGAAGAACCTAAGGTTATAGTTTGAAGTACCTAAAGCCCTTAAGTTCCTAGCCTATATGATGGGATACCTGCACCGTGCTACCTAAGGTGACAGGTGGATGTGAGATGGATGTTGGGTGGAGGATTGGTTATTCTCACTGCCAGTCAAGCAGACTCACTTGACTAATCAGAACTGACGGCTAAGGGTGTCTTGGCCACAGTGAGATGGAGCTTTGGGTGGAGGATTGGTAACTCTCACTGCCAGTCAAGCAGACTCACTCGACTAATCAGAACTGACGGCTAAGGGTGTCTTGGCCGCAGTGAGAGGGATGTAACTGAGAGATGAATAAATTCAAATCTGATTTATTTTACACAATGTACACCTTATATACTACTTATTGCTAATACACACATATACCATTTTGTGTTAGTGTGTCGTACGTGTAAAGTATAACGCAGTGTCTTTAAATCATGTCAGTGCTAATTTTGCACATTTGTATGTTGACATGCTTTACTTGTATGTTGACATGCTCTACTTTTGAGTTTGCTGCGTTGCATGTTCAATGTGCATTGAACATTCTGGGGTCTCTCAGGAACACGACTGCAAGTCGTATAATTCGATAACCTCATATGGTCCAATGTGTCCTTCCGTCGCTTGTAGTGTTTGGACTGTAGTCTGGGGACGAGGTTTCCCATACCGTGGCCGTGGTTGTGGTGGAGCTGCCCGCTGTTTGTCTGTCTCTGTGGCTTGTGTTGTAGTTGTCTCCTTGTTTTGTCTTCTCGTAAGTCTATCTCGACATTGTTTGAGTGGTCTGAAATAAATTAAAAGACAAGCTAATACTATTAAAGAAAGAGATGTCACGGTGCTAACCACATAGGAATGAGACTCTATTCGCCTCCATATTGTGTTATCTAATCTTGTTTTTAGCTTTGCTTCTGAAGCGGCTAAGTGGTCAAATATACTGGTGGAGCTATCTAATACTTCCTCCTTCGGTATGTCTGGTATCTCTGATTGGACTACTTGTGTGTCTAGAGTAAAATTACTCCTTTTAAAATATGATGCTTGCACAGTTGTTGTTGTTATTCGTTTAGCTGCAAGAATGTTGTTCAACGTCTTTACTACACAGCTTTCTGAAATGTGTAGTACTCCTATATCCTCTAGGTTAATTTCTTGTCTTTGTCCATCACATATTATCGAAGCTGATTGTGTTTTTGTAGTGATAAACATCCACGTATTCTGCATGTAAAGTTGTTTCCATAGAATTGTAGATTGAATGTTGTATCTTCTTGATGTGCATTGTGATTTAGTGTTATTATTGTTGCTGAATAGCTGGTCAACAATGCAATTCTTGTTCAATTGCATGTTCTTAACAGCCACGGGATAGCAAACAAACTCCGATTTTTTGTGTAAACAATCTTTGAACTCGTCTTTACTTAATTCAAAGTATCGTTCATTGTTATAGTCGAAGCCTATGAATGCTCTTGGGATTGACAAGCATTCAAAAGAACTCCCGGTCAACTTTTGAGGAATCGCCGTTATGTGTATTAGCGTATATTTTCTTATGTCATGAATAGGATAGTACGCAAATACGTTTATATGTGTTGCATTTATTTCCATGTTAGTCTGTATTAATTGATCCTGAATTATTCTTAAGTTTCCAGGTAACTTTTGATTGGTTGTTTGTATTATATCATTAGCGTATTTAGGACTCAAAATCGTGTATATCGATGCGTTATTTAGGTATATCTCAAGTAACCCGTTGTAATAGTGAATAATCTCTGTTATGTAATTGCTCGCTAATTGATACGTTTGTATTACTTGTATTTTCACATTGTTAGCGTCTACCATCTTATACCATACGTCGTTATCGTACATGAATGCTATAGCTTCATTTAACTTCTTTTCAAAATTCTCTAACTTTTTCTTAATCCGCTCCTCGGTTTGGTTTACAGCGGATACTGTAGATATCATTATGTTTGTTTGATGATTGGCGGCGTTTATAAGTTCTTGTTGATTGCTACTCAATGAGTCAATACTTCTGTATACTTCATCGTTAACTCCGAACACGTATGTTAACATTTGTCCTAATAATCCACGTCTCCTTCTAGAAATCTTTATCCCAGTAAGGTAATCCTTTATCTTCTCAAATCGTGCTTTCTCTTCGTTCAAATGATAATAAAATTCTGCACAATGGGTGTCTTTTGTATACTGTTGTGTGTCAGTGCATAACTTTTGAAACTGATTAGTTATTTTTATCGTATTATTTAAATTCAGTTCCAAATCACTCCTTTCGTAATTAGTTTCTATTCTAAAACTTCCTCTGTTTATTGTTGAAGTACCTATTTGTTCTACATATAGGCCTGGATTTAAATGTTTCATAGTAAACATTGATGTACTTGTTACTTGTCCGATACACAATAATAATGTAGTATAGAGTAACACGCCTGACTTAAGTGTCTTAGACTTTTTATTTATGTTATTTGCTATGTTACTATTCACAGGCGTTTCGGTATTTTTTCTTAACGTATTCGTGTTAGTCATTAATTCTTCCTGATATATGGGTAAAGGAATTAATGTATGTATTGATCGTTTTTGACATAAACCTGTCGATTTTTTGAGTGTCACTACTCTTATCACCCCGTCGCTTCCTGGGTGAACGCTTTCCACTTTTGCCAAGGGCCACTTACTTGGACTTATTTTTTCATCTTTTATTAGTACTATGGTTCCAATTTTGATATTTTCTTGAGTTTCTTTCCACTTGTATCTTTGTTGAAGTTGATGTAAATAATCAGATGACCAGGCTTTCCAGAAATCTTTCTTCATTCTTTGAATTTGTTTCCATCTATTTATTAAATCAGTATTTATGTTTGATAACGGATCTGGGATTCCAACTGCTTCCCGACCAATTAAAAAGTGACTAGGCGTTAGTATTGTATTATCATTGATGTCTTCGCTTTGTGCACATAACGGCCTCGAGTTTAGGCAAGCTTCAATTTGATGTAAAAATGTTATCATTTCTTCGTACGTTAATGTCGATTCTCCAATTACTCGACGTAAATGGTACTTTACTGATTTTACGCTGCTCTCCCAAATCCCACCAAAATGGGGGGTTGCTGGCGGATTAAAATGCCACTGAGTACCTATACTGGTCATCGTATTTTGGAATCCAGGTGACTGTGTTATTTGCAATAATTCTTGTTCCAAAAATTTCGCTGCGCCTACGAAGTTCGTGCCATTGTCACTATACATATGTGACACGTGTCCTCGTCTGGCCATGAACCTCCGCAGTGCCGCAATAAATGTTTCAGTTGTCAAATCTCCCACTAATTCTAGATGAATTGCTTTTGTTGCTAAGCATACAAATACAGCAATATATGATTTGTAGGACTTGTGACCTCTTCCTTTCATTGTTCTTGTTTGTATTGGTCCCGCATAATCCACTCCAGTGTGACTAAATGGATATGATTGCGTGACTCTTGCTTTTGGAAGTATCCCCATTTTCTGTACTTTCGTTTCGGACCTGTATCTCGCGCATTTGACGCACTTTTTTAGTGTACCTTTGACAACTTGTTTTCCACCTATAATCCAGTATTTTTGTCGTAGGACAGCTGTAGTTAGTTTATTTCCTCCATGTAATGTTTTCATGTGTGCGTTTTGTATTATTAATGACGTTATATGATGTCGGCGTGGTAATAGTATAGGATGT
Organism: Lymantria dispar; assembly: GCA_032191425.1. Classification (NCBI taxonomy): domain Eukaryota; kingdom Metazoa; phylum Arthropoda; class Insecta; order Lepidoptera; family Erebidae; genus Lymantria; species Lymantria dispar. The sequence continues at coordinate 5,960,071 of CM063460.1, read as the reverse complement.
TTTTGATTATATGGCAAGTCAGCGTTTTCTATTCGACCTCCAACTCGTAATAATCCATCGTTATCAATAAATGGATCTAGTGTGGATAATTTACTGTTTTTCTGCAGTGATTTTTTCTTTCGAATAATTTCTTTTTCATCGTAAAATTCTTCTTGTTGCAATATGCATAGAATTCGTTTCTCTGTTTCTTCTAGTTCCGTACAGGATAATGGTTCGTGCTTTTTGCGCTTGCTGATAAATCTGTAGCAATACGCTAATGTTCTTATCATTTTATTGTAGTTAGAAAATCGACTCCAGATGTCATACTTTTCATTCGTAGTATTAATTGTTGTTGATAAACAGTACTTGGCTTCTTCATTTGGCTGTGGTGCTGTTGTTGTAATAGGTATATCACTCGTCTGTAACCATGGTGGGCCGTTCCACCATAAGGAACAGTTTATTAATTTTTCTGGCTCCAATCCTCTTGATATAATGTCCGCTGGGTTTTCAGACGATATGACATGATTCCATTGAGCGTTAGGTATTATGCTGTTAATTTCTGACACTCTGTTGGCCACGAACGTATGCCATCGCCCAGGATCTCCTTTTATCCATCCCAACGTGATCATAGAATCCGTCCAGCATGAAATCACGGTATTGTTATCACCGTTTAGAGCATTTTTTATTTTTTCTATTAAATTAGCCAATAATACTGCGGCGCATAGCTCAAGACGCGGTAATGTTGTTTTTTGTTTTTTCGGTGCAACTTTTGACTTAGCTTGGAGCAATGTTATGTAGTAACTGTTATTCACCATTACTCTGCTATAGACGACAGCCCCGTATGCTTTTTCTGAGGCGTCGCAGAATCCATACAGCTCAAACTTTGTCCTGTCTATCGTGTGACACCATCGTGGTACTTGTATATTTTCTATGTTTTTTAACTGTTTTTGTATTTCTGTCCATTTATTTCGTATTATGTCATTTACTGGTTGGTCCCATTCCATCCCAGACGTCCACAGTTGTTGTACTAGTAATTTTAGTGTTATGATGATGGGGGCCAACCAGCCCAACGGATCAAATATTTTCGCCACCTCTGACATAATGAACCGTTTGGTGGGTTTTGTGTTTTCTGTTATAGTTATTTGAAAACAGAATTTATCTTCGCCTGGAGACCATATAATTCCCAACGACTTTCTTGTTTCGTCTAAGGGAAGTTTCAGCATCCGACTTTCTTCTTTATCGCATGTTAAATTGTTCAACAATTCCGAACTATTTGAAGACCATTTTCGTAGTTGGAAACCACCTTTGTTTAACATTGCTATTAATTGTTCTTGTAATTCCTTGACGGAGCTTTCCTGGGATTCTCCTGACAAAATATCGTCAACATAGAAATCCTGTAACGTTACTCTACTGGCGATAGGGTAATTGTCTTGTTCGTCTAATGCTAGTTGTTGTAATGTTCTCACGGCCAGATAAGGCGCGCTTGTTGTGCCATACGTGACCGTTGTTAGTTCGTATTCACTAATGGCCTTTTTTGGAGAAAATCTCCATAAAATTCTTTGATATTTATAGTCTTCTTGGTTTATGAACCGGTACATTTTCATAATGTCGGCCATGAAAGCAATCTTATGCGTTCTCCAGCGTAATAATATGTTTGATAAGTCTTGTTGAAGTCGTGGTCCTTTATGTAAATTTTCATTAAGGCTTATTTTACTACTTGTTTTACTACTAGCGTCAAATACCACTCGTAGTTTTGTTGTAAGAGAGTCTTCTTTTATTACCGCTTGGTGGGGAATATAATACTCTCCTGTGTAATATTCTGGTTTAGGTACTTTTCTCATATGACCCATATTTAGGTACTCGTACATAAATTCCTTGTATTGTTGGCGTAAATTTTCATTTTTTTCGAACTGACGTTCTAGTTGTAATAGTCGAGCCACGGCTTTTTTCCTTGACTCGCCATATTTTATGTTCGCGTCCTTAAACGGCAGTCGTACCGTGTAAGTGCCGTCGAAACTTCGTATTGTAGTATTTGTATAGTAATTTTCACACAACTCATCATCTTTGGTGAGTGCATAGTGTCGTGGAATTTCTTCTAATTCCCAAAATTTTGTTAATTGTTGTATGTCGTCGGTGCGAGTCATCATGCTTAATACTTTGATGCCACCGTTTGTGTCTTGCGGATATAACCCGGATAAAATCCAACCCAATTCTGTTTCTTGTGCGATTATACCGCCTTGTAGTCGTTTAAAACCTTGTAATAGTATTTTACTATATTCTTGGGCACCTAAAATTATGTCTATAGGTCCCTTTTTGTTGTACGTTGGGTCTGCCAATAGAACATTGTCCAACTCTTGTAATTGTTGTAAGTTACTTCTTGGTAACGAGTTTGTAAGCTTTGGTAGTACTATAAGTGTTACAGGTAGTCTGTACTCACTAGAGTACCTTGGTTGTAGTTTTATGTTAATTGTATATTTCGATGTCTTAGGTTCGTTGTCTCCAATGCCTTTTATTTCGGCTCGAACCTTTTGTCTTGGATACGACAGCAGTTGTGCTACTTCTTCCGTGCAAAATGACGCTTCTGAACCTTGGTCACACAATACTCTTAATAATTGTGGTGTTCCATCATACGACGTGGTTTGTAATAGCGCTGTGGCTAATAAGACCGTATTTTTTGCCTCTAAATTGGTAGCTGATAAGTTCGATAACGTTGTGTTTTGTTTTTTATCACTCATAGTTGGTTTAGGAGTGAACTTTTTCGTATACTCAGAAGACTCTGGTTGTCTTTTAATTGAATCGAATGTTCGGTGTAATAGTGTGTTATGACCTTTATGTTGACATATTTCACATTTTGTATAAAACTCGCTCGTGCATTTTATTTGTTTATCATGATTTAAGCAGCGTTTGCACATTTCTTTGTCTGAGACTTCCTTATATCGTTGCGTCACGTTCAAGGTTTTAAAACTAGGGCATTTATTTATATTATGTTCTGTGCTTTTGCAGTACCAGCAATGTTTACTTTTTGATGATTCTGCTATTGGTACGAGTGTTCCCCGGTATTTATTTATTGTATGATTCACCGAGTTATTACTCAGGTGATTATACGTAATTTTTTGCTGATCGTAGGACTTTAAACTTTTAAATCTTTTTTCTAAAAACTGTAACATTTCTTCAAACGATTCCAATTTGTTTGGGTGTTGTAACTGATCCTCGTATTTTGAATCAGTTTGTTGGTCCCATTTCCTGGCCAAAAGTCTAGCCAAAATAGGGTCCCATGTTGAAATGTCAATTCCTTGATGTTTTAAAGATTCCAAACATTCTTTTATGGTGTCGTGCATGTCTCTTAAACCCGCTGCATTCGCAACATTTAGCTTGGGTAAATCTAATAATTTATCGATGAATTTAATTGATATCATTCGTTCGTCTTCATAACGTTGCGTAAGCAATTTCCACGCGGTTTCATAGTTCGATTCACTTATCGTTAGATGACGTATAATTTTTGCTGCGTCACCTTTTACATTTGTCTTTAAATATTGCATCTTTTCTACCAATGAAATATTTTTATCTTTATGAATAATTTTTTTGAATAAATCATGAAAAGTATACCATGAGTCATAACTCCCAGTAAAAGTTGGAATAGAGATACGGGGTAGTTTTCCTGACGACTGTGTTAAGGTTATTTTTTCGCTGGAACTGTCATGGATTTTTTCTTCCAGCATCTCCATTGTAGTATCGAACTCAATTTGGGTGTTTTCAAAATATTTATTTTTGAAGTAAAGGTGTCCCGATGTATCCTCCTCCAATAATAATTCAATGTGTGTTTCTTCAATATCCTGCCATCGTTTTTGTAAGTTGTTTATTGTAGTTTGTAAATGCCATATAGGTTTGTTTTCAGTGACTGATTCTTTCGCCTGAATTAGCCTTTTTGACATCTGGGATATCCTGAACATTTGTATAAACGTCTTGGGATTCCCTCTCCCTTCTTCTTCGTTTGTGTTTTGTTCTTCAGGTTCATATATCGCCTGAACAAGTTGAAGTCTTTCTTCATATTTTTGTAGGTGGGCTAAGCCCTCGTTGTATTGTTTCTGGATATTTCCAAAGTAATTTGTGGTGATGTATTTGTGAGATGATAACATCTCTTGTTTCTCCAGTTTCGAGTGATTCTCTTGCACCCGTTGGAAAATAGTAGTTAGTGTTTGTCTTTTTTCGTCAATGTATTTTTGTGTTCTTCGGCTCACGGAGTCCTTTTTAATGTTTGTAATTATCCTCCTGATCTCGTTATAATCCTCCTCCTGGCTTCTGATTGCTGTGTTTATTTCTTGTATGTCCATAGTGCTTCTTTTGTCTTCTTCCCTAATAGCCCTACCCTAACTTCCCTACTACTAATGTTTTAAGTCAATACTTATCGTACCTGCGCTCTCGCTATAACACGTCCCTGAAGGTGCGACTTCTCAATCAGCTGGTGAGTCCCGCTTGTGGGAGGCCAGTGACCGAACCGCAACGAGAGGCTTTCTGACAGAGTACGTAAGTAAAAGTCCTTCAGTCAATTCGGAAACTGATGCTTTGTTGAGTACACCAGCCCGTTCTTAACTGATTTGTATGTCTGTTATGTCAAACCTACGGGGGGGTTAGAGGGAGGAAAAAAAGCTTTACTTTTACTCGAAGGACCAAATGTACAGGCGTAGTCTGGGCTAGTGGACTAACGCCGTGTTTGACAGAAGAACCTAAGGTTATAGTTTGAAGTACCTAAAGCCCTTAAGTTCCTAGCCTATATGATGGGATACCTGCACCGTGCTACCTAAGGTGACAGGTGGATGTGAGATGGATGTTGGGTGGAGGATTGGTTATTCTCACTGCCAGTCAAGCAGACTCACTCGACTAATCAGAACTGACGGCTAAGGGTGTCTTGGCCGCAGTGAGAGGGATGTAACTGAGAGATGAATAAATTCAAATCTGATTTATTTTACACAATGTACACCTTATATACTACTTATTGCTAATACACACATATACCATTTTGTGTTAGTGTGTCGTACGTGTAAAGTATAACGCAGTGTCTTTAAATCATGTCAGTGCTAATTTTGCACATTTGTATGTTGACATGCTTTACTTGTATGTTGACATGCTCTACTTTTGAGTTTGCTGCGTTGCATGTTCAATGTGCATTGAACAATATTGGTTCTTCCGGACTCATGGAAGATCCCGTTTGTGAAATTCTCATTCTGTTTGCCCATAGGTGGCATTTTTTATATGAAATGAATGAAATCTTATAAATTATTATTGATTTATAAAAAAATTACACCTGTGGGTAATAAACCTCCAAACAAATGAAACAACGATATTACTGTTGCAAAAGAAGCAGTAATTCTATTTGACTGAATTTATAATATGACGTATTGTCTTTTATTTATTTATTTATTACTATCTATTTACAGGCTAAAAACCCAATGCGATAGTGCTACACTAAACTTAATTCTAAGCTTACTTCTCTAATTTACCATTAATCTATACCTACTTTTATCTTAATCTAAAACGTAGTATAAAAAGAAGTGTTAAAGTGTGTGTTGTCTTATTGAATTCACTCAATTGACATGTAAAAATATAAATTTTTGTGTGAACTTCGGTTATTGGCGTTCTCGATAACAGGTTTATTCTAGCCGTTGGCAGGGTAGCAGTGGTGGGCGCCTTCGCCTCCACACATAGTGATCCGGTACGTACAGACGTAAATTTTGCAACACACCCGGATTATGTTTGTGTGAAGTTGTCAACTACTGGCTGAACAACTCACTTTTCGTATCACGAGATTTAAAAATATCTTTTATATTTACATTTTCTTCTATACAAACCTTGTCCTGATAATAGCTAACACAAAAAAAAGCGTGCGTGCAAAGTACGCATGTCAGAAGTGAAACTTCTTTATCCTTTATCCTTCATGCTTCATCCCTCATCCCTCATCCTCTATCCTTTAAACGACGGATTTAAAAATAATATAAAATAGTATATATATTTCGGTCTCATTCTTTGCCGGCTTCATCCTACACATTTTTGTATTTGTGTCTCTTACCTGTCGCTTTTTCCGTTGTATCCGGTTTAAAATCACAACGATTCTAAAGAAATTTCACTTCGAAAATAATTGTCCAATCTGGTGCAATCTATCGGAAGTTTTGCACATAGATACATTTCGGTGATTCATTTTTATTTATACACTAGCACCCGCCCTCGCTTCGCTTCGGTTTCAGTCGTCACACCGACAAAGTGCAATGCAAGAAAGGGAAAATACTTCCGAAACCATCATTGCTGAATACTTTATCGAGGCCTGAATGCTGACTGGCATCCTATTGTTGGTGATTGAGACGCGGCCCAGTGCATCGTTGCAAGGCCAATGAATAAAAGGGCCTCTGTCTGCCTCTTTCAGCATCGCATCCTAGACTATGGCGAATATATCGTCGGCGTAATAAATTACACTGGGAAGAAGGCTAGCTCAAAAAGACCGACTACTGCACGATATGGTCATTTGCACAACTTTCTACTGGGTCCACGTTGAGGACGCTGCACTGTTACTATTTGGAGAGGCTAAATAGTCTGCCAATATCAGTCTCAGTTATAAAACACTCCATAATACCAAAGCCCTTGCCTGGTGCACGAGAACAGTGATCTATTGAATGCGCTGGCGATGTCTCATGATACAGCCAACAGCAATCCTGCTATATTTAATAAAATTATCATACCAAATTATACCCAAAAGCAGAACAATAATTACAAATTAAATCAATATTTGCTCTTTGTGGAAATCAAATCACACTCATTGGGACATCGTTATTTACATACCACCCCAGGCATACATTTAATCGTGAGGAAAGACCGACGTCCTCCCCGAGGGGGGGACGTCGGTCGATGGGAGGGTACCCCAATAGGGGGTATTCCGTCGGGCCGACCACTGACGACAAGTTAACGCTGCTCCAGTGGTCGACCCAACGACGAAGGCGACGTGGTTTTCGGGTGGGTCGCGGGAGTTGCGTGCTTAAGCCCCTCTGTCGCCCCGGACGGAGTGGTGCGGAGGCGTGCCGACCGCGGCCCACCCACAAAAAAAAAAAAAAAAAAACATTTAATAATTATTAGAGCAACACTTCCAATTGTCCTAAGCTCGGGCTGCTGTATATTATCTTAATATCATTGAGTAAAAATTGCTGTTGACAATAATCCTGCCCATGCTGCATACATTATTTTAACAATAGTTTCAATAAAGAGTAATCTAATTAAATTACTAATTTTGTAATTTGCATGCTACAAAGGTAAACGATATTTCATGTCACGTTTACATGAATATTTATATAGTGAACTCATTTATCAGTAGTATCTGACTCTAAATAGCATTTTCATTATATTAAGAAACATTCTATCTTATTAAATATATTATTTATTAAATATATTAATTTTACAAAAAGAAATGAGATACCATCAAAAATAAAACTTGTAAAAAAAAGCCAAGCCTCGCAACCGAGTTCTTCTACCATAAAATTTGTGAGATCCATGTTATACAAGTCGGTTAACTCATTCAGTCCCTGCTTAAGGGACCTTTCTTCTTAAGTTGTTACGTAAATAGCTAACCTAACAACTTCTTATAGTGACTATATCAATATTAAAGATCTTTTATGTTTTAAATAAATAGATTGACTTGGCAATCGCACTATATTTAGTACAATTTAATATAATATGTATTACTTATGAGGTACATTGTGTTTTCGTGCGATCGCCAAGTCAGTCTGTTTATTTAAGACATAAAAGATCTTTAATATTGATATAGTCACTATAAGAAGTTGTTAGGTTAGCTATTTACGTAACAACTTAAGAAGAAAGGTCCCTTAAGCAGGGACTGAATGAGTTAACCGACTTGTATAACATGGATCTCACAACTTTTTATGGTAGAAGAACTCAGTTGCGAGGCTTGGCTATTTTACAAGTTTTGTTTTTGATGGTATAATAAATATTCTCATATAAAAGTACTACGTCAAATAAATTATAATTAGAACATATTTAATAAAAATATTTTCGTACGAATTATGATAATAATTCATCGTCTCATATATATTCTAGTGCTGAGCTACGAGCCTCCGTTGCAATGGCAGGGAAGTTAGTTTAAAATGGCGCGCTGGTCAGGTTTATATAGAGTTTTATTTTGAATTTGCCTTCTCTTGCATATATGTTCTCTGTTATCTTTATAATCAGACAGATTAGAGTCGCTGGAGCAGCGGAGAGACTTTGGGTCACTCTGTGTACTCTACCGACTCTTTCAGTCCTCTCCGAGGAACTGTTTGACTTGGTACCACCGTCACTATTGTACCAACGTACCACTCGACACCGTAGCAGGGTTCATCCATTTCACCTGGAAACGTTATGTTATTCAACTGTACGTTTCCAGCGATTATTTCTACTACGTACATGCAAGCTCTGGAATGAACTACCTGCTGCTGTGTTTGCCGAGCCCTATGACATGTCCTTCTTTAAACGAGGTTTAAGAAGAGTATTTTCTTCACGGTAGGCAACGGCCCGGCTGTGCCCCTGGTATTGTAAAGGCCCATGTGCGGCAGTGTCACTTACCATCAGGTGTGCTGCTTGCTCGTTTACCACCGTTGGCAATAAAAAAAAAGTCTTTTCCAGTCTCTTTCCATGGGCAAAAAAGGGGTGGTGAAATATATTCTTACTCCACCACCACACAGAAAGTACATATTATTCATTCATTAATTTCAGCTCTTACACGTCCCACTGCTGAGCTCGAGACTCCACCAAATAAGAGGGAAATTGACCCCTTATACTACGCTGGTCAGACTTGTTGGCATAGATTTTTATTTCGAGTTTCCCTTCTCTTTACATAGAATTATGAATAAAGTAAAGTATGAGTTACAATATGTCTTAACTGGCTAAGTGTAGTTGTAGTCATAGCAGTCAATTGTGTTCATCAATATTTGATGTTTTTTGCATTATAATTTATATAAGGACATAATACTTCTAATACTAATTTGAAGGATGACTTCATTGAAAAGGCGCTGGCAAGAAGATATAGAAGGCGTGCAAAAATTCAAATCCTTACCTCGACATTAGGTTAAGAAAATAAAAATTTTACTTTGAGTATTATTTATTTCAGTACTCGCATTAATAATAGAAATCTTATAAGCTAAGTACCTAAAGTTAGAATAAAAATTACTTTAATTGGTAAATAGTTTTACACAAACAACTGTATTCGATTCATTTAGGATTATATATTTATATTAAGAATAAAAATGTTTTCTTGTTTCTAGTTTTATTTCTCGGTTTTCAAGGAATACTCAGCAATTATCTTGTAGCTTCCAGGAACAATTCCTATCTTGCTTGGAACTAAAAATGTGGATATCCGCCGATTATACACCACATTGAAACACGACCACAAGCCAAGAAGATCCGTTAAGAAACTCAGCGGGCTCGTCTCTTTTTTTTAAATTACTTTCCAATGAAATTGTAACCGGATAATGTGGCGAATTATTAGCCCCAGTATAATACCCCTGGAACTAGGATACATTTTTTTTCATATCCTTACTAATATTATAAATGCGAAAGTAAGTTTGTTTGTTTGTTACGCTTTCACGCTTAAACCACAGAACCGATTTAAAAAATTCTTTCACCAATGGAAAGCTATAATATCAGGGAGTAACATAGGCTATATTTTATCCCGATATGCCCACGTGAACGGCGACTACGTGGGTAAGGCGCCTGAAACCGAAGCGAAGTGAGGGCGGGTTGCTAGTATAGTAAAATATACAAACAAATCAAAGTCTAGTCCAGTTCAACCCCACAAAGATACAAGTTTGCGCGTTCACTGCAAAGAAGGACCCGTTTGTCATGGCGCCTCAGCTCCAAGGAATAACTCTCCAAATTTCTGACAGTATTGGGATCCTCGGCGTCGAAATATCGAACAAAGTACAGTTTGGGCGTTATTTGGAGGACAAAGCCAAATTGGCCAGCAAAAAGTTGGGCGTCCTGAACAGAGCCAGCCGGTACTTCACACCAAGACAATGTCTTGTACTATACAAAGCACAAGTTCGTCCTCATGTGGAGTACTGCTCACATCGGGGATCCCAACCTTACGGACGGATTGGAGTCGCTAGAGCGGTGGAGAGACTGGATCACTCTGTGTACTCTACCGACTCTTTCACGGCGAGTGCTCCGAGGAACTGTTTGACTTGGTACCACCATCACCGTTTTACTAACGTACCACTCGACATTGCAGCAAGGTTCATCCAGTTCACCTAGAAACGTTATGGTCTTCAACTGTGCGTTTCCAGCGATCATTTCTCCCACGTACGTGCAGGCTCTGGAATGAACTACCTACTGCTGTGTTTCCCAAGCGCTATTACATGCCCTTCTTTAAACGAGGTTTAAGAAGAGCGTTTACTTCCTGTTATGACCTGCTGGCTACCTAACGAACACTTAAAACATAGCTAGATAATTTTTTTGGCCCTAAAACCTCTGGTATACTAGATTTTATGAAAATCATTGGTATCGTTGCCGAGATTCTGAAAATATATTTAGAAATATGTATATAGAAAGATAGAAATATACAAGAATTGCTTGTTTAAAGATATAAGATATTATTATATATATCATTATAATGTATGTCATTATTATGTATACGAATATTACCAAACTTTACATTGCTCGTGTTCTACAAATACAATACAACAATGTATTTAGGATGTTGATGGGAGTGCCTCGGTTCTGTAGTACGTCAGACATGTTTTTCAAAGAGTGCCTGTGTGGATTACGCAGTTTTGACTATCAATATTTGATCACTGTAGCATGGTTCATGTACGGACTACTGTAAAAATATTATTTTAAGTCATTGTATTTATTTTAATTCTAATTTATTTCATTTACGTCCATGTGTACCTATATAATTCATTAATTTAATATGTCAATGACCCTGGTTGGTGGAATAAATAAATGAATAAAAGTAGTCGTTAAGACGACTAAGAGTAGTACATAAAACTTAGCTTACTGCATCTGCTAGCGCCTGGTCGAGAATTACATTCCCAAGAAGTGTTATCGTTAGGTAGATAGCAGGTTATAAAATTATTACCTCTTATAATTGGAGCAATATTTTTTTTTTCATTTTTCCCTGCTGGATCTAGGCCTCCTTCATGTTACGCTACAAAGTGTGGTCCTTGCCGCGTGCATCCAATGACGCCCATCAACTTTCACCAGGATGTCGGTCCACCTGGTGGGGGGGCCTCCTACACTGCGCCATCCGATACATAGTCGCCACTCAAGAACTTTTCTTCCCCAGCGGTTGTCTGTTCGTTGAGCGATGTGGCCTGCCTATTGCCACTTCAGCGTGCTAATTCTTCGTGCTATATCGGTTACACCCGTTCTTCTGCGGATTTCCGTATTCCGGATTCTATCTCACAGAGAAATCCTGAGCATAGTCCGCTCCATAGCACGCTGAGCGACTTTGAGCCTTGTTGTGAGGTCTACATTTAGGGACCACGTTTACACGGGCAATTACATTCATGGAAAGGCATATGTATAACAGTAGATTTTGCCAGTGTTAATAAATTAATAACTATAGCAATTTCATACGTTTACAAAATGTATCTAAGAACCTGCCTACTAATTATAATAATTAAAGGAAACTTAACTAATTATTTTAATGTACTTAATTCGATAGAAGGTTTATTAATATAATAAAAATACTATTTTGAAACAGATGCAACTGATAAATAAATACTATATAAATATTCATGGTTAAATGACATGAAATATCGTTTAACCATGTAGCATGCAAATTATAAAATCAGTAATTAGATTAGAATAAATTATTCTTTATTAAATTGTAATGCAGGATGAGCAGGATTATTGCCAAAAGCAATCGTCAATGCACGATATTAAGGTACATTTGATGACAAAATACTGTTGGTCAATGTGTCGCAGCCCGAGTTTCGGCTAATAGGAGGCTTTGCTCTAATAATTAATTAATGAATCCGTATGGTGATGGAGTAACAATACCCGTGGATGTAAAAGACGAATAAGTCATATATTACGCATATAATATCTATATAAGAAAAAGAAAACTCAAAACAAAACCCTTTCTGAACCTTTCTGACCAGCATGATATAGTTAGGTCAATTTCCTTCCTATTATGGAGGAGGCTCGGGCCCAGCAGCTGAGCCCACCTATCCATCAACCTATAGACGTCAACTGCTGGACATAGGCCTCTCCACTAGAATACCCCAGGCAACCGTTGGATGTTAATGGCGCAGGATTGTTCCGAGTGGCATTCTAGTGAGGAGGCCTATGTCCAACAGCGGAAGTCTACACGCCGATAGATGGCCTAGAAACTTCCAACTTCGCCTAATACCATAACAATGGAACAAAATGATTGTGAAGAATCATAAATTTTCAGAGAGGGCTATATAGTAAACTGAATCTCTGAACTCAAAATGACTGGCACTTGAAAGCGCAATCTTTCAACCATTATGATTATTTATTATTGTAGGTGACGTGTCTCTAGTATATTACATTAAAATACAATATTTTGCCGAATTTAAATATTTATGTATCACGATCATAAATTAGTTTACCTATTTCTAATGTTGGATAATCAAATAAAAATAAGGTCATAACTTCAAGCTGCTACTATTTTCTTAAAGATCTCTGGTCCAGTTTTTATGATTCACATAATGCGAGTAAGGTATGGTGATATTTTATACTTAGAAATTTGTCGGTAATACTATTTTTTACTACACTAGCCAGTAACATACACTTTTAGCCTTTAATCGATATAATAGTTATTAATGGTGTATATGTTTTGGTATGTAAGCAGTGGCGTAGCAGGGGGAGGGGCGGAGGGGGTGGACCGCCCCGGGCGCCACTATTAGAAGGGCGGCAAAATTGGAAGAAAAATATTTTGTGCGGACACTTTTTTATTTTTCTGGTGAGTTACGGTCGGCGCACTCTCGGCTCCGTCCATGGCGCCATAGGGGCATAAGCACGCACAACCGTAACCCATGACCGTGATGGACTAAATCCCCGGTCCAGTCACCCGCGGCCTCGACTGGGGCGACATGAGGCGCAAGTAGTCGCGCCTACGCCGCCACAGTCACCGGCGGTGGTTCGCGTCGTCGAGGAGACGCTCCTCACGCACGCGCTCCGCCGCCCCCTTCCGCGCGACTACTGCCTCGCAAAGACTGAGACCGCGTCTCAGTTCACCCAGCACCGAACACAAACTCACAAACCTCGAGCGTATGCTGCGCCGTGTCCTCGTCGCAATCGCAGTGGTGGCAGGACGGTGTACTCTCCCTCCTAACGACCGTGTACAGGTAATTGGCGATGCATCCCTGCCCCGTCAAAACCTGCACCAGTCGGAAGGAGAGCACCCCGTGCCACCCATGCGGGGCCTTTGGAACAGGATGGCCTCCATCTTGTCCAGGGCTACCCTCAACCCCAACGCCCCGGTCCGCCTGACGATCTCTTTAGTGCCTTGAGTCGCCAGGCTTGCCGCATCCTCTAGCGTCCCACCGCGGGCTGTGACGAGCCCACCAAATCACGCCCAACCCGGGCGGGAGGCTCCCCCTCCAACGCCCAGTCGTACCCGATGTTACACAGGGTGGGTCCAAGGACCGAATAAACGATTTCGCTGCGCGTAAGTCGCGAAAAGTAGAGTTTTAGACTGTTTAGACTTTATTAAACATTATTTTGGGTTATTTTTGGTTTATATTGGGTTAATTTTTAATAACTTTCAGATGAAATTTCAATGACAAATAAATTGGAATATATTTAAAAAAATATTTTTGTAGGAATTATTTATTTATTTATTTAATCTTCATGCATAAAAATAAAAGTACATAGGCGGACTTAATGCCATAGGCATTATCTTCCAGTCAACCTTAAGGTGATGATGAAATAATATAGTAGGTGCAAGTATTGAAAATTATCATCATCGTCCCAGCTTGGTCATGTACACATAATACATATATTATTATGTGTACATGACCAAGATATGAACCATTCGCATCGTGTCGATGCAGTCGATAGATGGCGCTGTCGTCGAAATAGATCGCAATATGGTTGCATTGTACTACGACCGTAACCCACCCCCCAAAAAAAGACATATTCTTAAAGCGCTTATTACACTACACGATATTCAGGGCCCTGAATCACTAGGGGTGCTCTACAACAGCTAAATTGTGAGACCTGTTTCAGTTTTAGCGAAATAACAGGTTCAGAAAACTGTTCCATACTGTTCCATATATATATACAGGGTGTATCAGGTTATGGGGCAACTGGTCAAATGGGAGTTAGGCAATGGTGGTAGGACCCCATAAAAAAAATTTGAAGGAAAAATAACGATTCGTTAATGAATTAGAGACGTAAAGAGATGAGAGATGTAAAGTTTTTAATTTTATCATCGCTTTTTCGTGTAAATCTGATTGAAATGTATAAAGTCAGCGATACTTAATGTGTAACATATTCGTACTTTGTTAAATGTTCATTAGAAATTGAATAAATCAATGATTACGTTCGCATAAGCAAGACAAACTTCGCCTTAACATCAGCTGTTTCTGTGGCAATGACCAGGTGGCGTGGCCACAACTATAGAAAGAAATACCGACACAGAGGTGTATTAAGAAAAAGGGAAATAAATGAAATAATTACCTATATCTTGTAGGCAAAATAAAACAATAAAACCTAAACTGTAATTTTTTAACGAAAATGAATTTCGTCTCTGTATACATGTAGGCATGTGGGCAAGCCCACGAACAAGGTCAAAAGAGCCGCCCGACGACGTTCGCTCGCTTAGGGCCTGTCCGCACTGCGACACTTCACAATGAGGTATTTTTTTTTTATTCTCGCGTTTTATATTCCGCGATCGAAATTGCACTTAGTACGCACTGTGAATAAATTTCGAACGATTTTTGATAGTTTAATTCGGTTCTCAGCTGAGACGCAAGATGGACGATCATCATCATCATCGCAGCCCATATACATCTCACTGTCGGTCTCGCCCCTCCTCCATACTGGGAGGGAATTTGACCTACTATACCATGCTGGTCAGACATGTTGGTATAGGGTTTCATTTCGAGTTTTCCTTCTCTTGCACTGATATTATGTGCATATTATATCCCATAGTCGTCTTTTACGACATCCACAGACAAGATAGGGATTGGTGCGGAGGCGCGGCTCGCCTGCGCGAGGCGCGCAGCCTCGATGAGGCGATCCGCTGCCGGCTACTGGGGTGGCGTAGACACGAATACCTGCGCCTCATGCCGCCCTAGCCGAGGCCGCAGGTAACCTGACCGGGGATAGTACGTCACCCGCTGAGAGGCCGACCGCGTGAGGAATGACCAACGTTCTCCCCGAGGGGGGGATGTCGGTTGATGGGAGAATACCCCAAATAGGGGGTATTCTGTCGGGCCGACCACTGACGTCAAGTCACCCTGCTCCGGTGGTCGGCCCAACGACGAGGGCGACGTGCATCGTGGGTGGGTTGTGGGTGTGCGTGCTTACGCTCCTGTGTCGCCTCGGACGGAGTGGTGCGAGGAGCGCGCCGACTACAACCCACCTCCAAAAAAAAAATAGTGAAATATGTGTGGACAGGCCCTTATTGCCTATAAAAAATATAGGTTTTTAAAATTGAATTATTCGTTTTTATTTAATTATTTTAGTTCGACTCGGATGTCCATCCAGTCTAGGTGCGCGGTTGGCGTTATTATCTCCTTACGACTTTTTCGCGTATTAAAAATCCGCGATTTAAAGCAATTGAAATATGGCTTTTTCCCGGTTCGGTGTGTTGATGCGATGTGCGGTATTAAAAATGTGTGAATTGCAGTGAAGCAATTGTTAATTTCGAAATGTTAATACCTATTACCTATCTGGATTACTCCGTTTATCGATTATCGGTCGTTTATCGAGGTAAATATCCAATATATTTACCTTTATGGCAACTTTCACGAAAAAGGTTTTTATTAAAAAAATATTTTTATTAAAAATAGGTAGATATCTAGCTTCTATTTTATTTTTAAGTTAATAATCTTTGTATTGTAGGAGACTTCACAAATAGAATTAAAGGACAGAAATTACATCCAAACTCAGTACAACAATTTATTGATCGCACATGTTGTCCTGTGTGAGAGTCGAACCCGTGACACCGGCACGGTAGGACGGTATCTTAAACACTACGTCATCTGTGCAGTCAAATTCAATAGTACTTATTTTACTTTTTACCTACAAGAGTTTATTATAAACCAAACAAACCTAACACACACCGATAATATTTAGGTATGAAGGCGGGCGATGAGCTAGATGCCTACGTAACATCAACACCTCACATTTAAGGCGTAGACTCTTTGACACAAATTATTGAAATCACTGTAACTATTTTGTTTTATAGTTTTTTGTGAAATATACATTCTAATTACGATCTGTGATCGTTAAACTACAACATACTCGAACAGTTGCTCCATAACCTGATACACCCTGTATATACATAAATAATAATTAATTATATACAACAGTATGTAATAATAATATTATATATATATACATAAAATAAATACATGCTTAAATATATTAGACGTGGGTCGTTTTTAAGAAACGTAACGAAACTGGTGACTTGGTCGACGTCACGCGTTTCAAAACTAGTGATTTTTGTAACGACTGATTTATATACAGGTACTTTGATTGTTTGCATATTGTATGAATAGTTGCACTAACTATATACAGTTACACGCGAAACGAAAATAAATTTGCAGCTATACAGTTAAATCAATAAATTCACTTCCTTTCATACTTTTTTCAGGCTGAGGACTGACTGCATTATATGTATTTACGATTGATTAGAGGTTATAATTAAACTATTATTTTAATTAAATTTGTATTAATGCAGACGTATTTAAAAGTAAATTTATTGTATATACAATGATTATATTTACAGTTTATTTACACTTTTGATATATTTACAGTTTTTTTCACTGTTATATGCACTTTATAATGTATGATGTTTTTATTAGTAAAACAACAAACTAAAACAATAAATAAATTAAATTCTTTACTTTAAATTCAAATTTCAAAGTAACACTTGCTTCATTTCCCGCAATGTCAAGCCGTTGAAATTGCTTATAAACAAAAATCACTCTATTTTATTATCAATAAATGCAATTTTACGTATGAAAATTAAAGGTATAAAATGTATTGTTACGCTGTTTGGTCTTTGTTGCATACCATGGCACGTGAGTGTTCGGTATTTGGTCGGATTACTTCGAATAATTTCGTGTCATACGATTAGCCATCTCGCTCGCTCGCTCGGCCGCGATGCGAAAGCAATATACTTAGCGTAATCAACGTTGTGCGGTCGGCTCTTTCTCGCTTGCTCGAATATAATACTGTTATCCCATATCTGTGAGTCGTGTTAAGTATAACGTAGTTATAAAAATCACCTCTTTTACTTGTCGACTCGTAAATAGTGATTGTTACATGTCGCGTAATGGGTTATTGTAACTAATGACGTGAAATAACGCTCATGTCTAAAATATATACATAAATCAGTCCTAAGCATGTAAAGCAGGAAGGATCGTTTTCATTTTAGGAACAAACACTGAAACCACTTCTAAACATTATTCCTAAAGAACGGTTATTTCCCCTTTTTTCTCGTATTACAGCACACAAAAATCACTAGTTTTGAAACACGTGACGTCGACCAAGTCACTAGTTTCGTTAAGTTTCTTAAAAATAACTTAACGAACCACGTCTAATATATTTAAGCTTGTATTTATTTTATGTATATATATAATATTATTACTACATACAATATAATATTATTATTTATGTATATATATATATATATAAATATGGAACGGTATGGAACAGTTTTCAGAACCTGTTATTTCGCTAAAACTGAAACTGGTGAAACAGGTCTCACAATTTAGCTGTTGTAGAGCACCCCTAGTGATTCAGGGCCCTGAATATCGTGTAGTGTAATAAGCGTTTAAGTCTGATTTAAAATAACCGGTAATTGACCTTTATCGAAGCATGAGTCTAATAAAAATAACAATCGTAAAAAATATTAATTCATACTTATGCGTAATACTCGCAGGAACGTCAGACATTTTGGACGTATTTTAAAACTGTGATTTGAGGCAACCAGTATTTGAACTTTAGTGTATAAAGACCTTTGAAGTCCCTTGTTTTTTAATGAGAACATTAATTTGCATTTTGTGATGTTAATTCATCGGTACAAAGTTCTAGTTAGTCACAGTTGAAATAACAAGTGTAACAAAACAAGCAATAACTACTCGACTCAGTAGTGGTCTGACCGGCTTCGGCCAACAACGTTATAATGGTGGACGTTATGGAGCCGTACCTCGGCAAAAAATATAAGTTAAAATCATCGGAAAACTTCGATGAATATTTAAAGTACATTGGTGAGTTTTTATGTATTTTTTATTTTATGAATGTATCTTTTAATGATGTATGTATAAGCATTAATATACTTTGTTTGAAATGAGATGTTTATTTCATTTTCTTATTTTCTGTCTATATAGATTCCTTCATTTCTGTGATGATTTTTTAAGAAAATATGTGACTACACTTTCCTTTCCTTTCCCGTGGGAATCGTAAAACCAGAGGGATCACCATGTCTTCCCTGGGCAAAATATGTCAATAGAGTAATGGTTAAATGAAATAATATGTATTTTTATTGGACATCACCTTCCTCTATGAATACAATTTAAATTAGCGTATGCTGAACCGATGAATTAATCCGTGTGGTGACGGAGTAAGAATACAATTCACACTGTATCTTGCCCGTGGATGTCGTAAAAGTTGACTCAGGGACACAATACGCATATAACATCTATGCAGGCGAAGGGAAAATCGAAATAAAAGCCTATACTAACCTATCTGATCAGCACGGTGGTAATGCCAACTTCCCTCCTAATGTGGAGAAGGCTTAAGCCCAGCAGTGGAACATATATGATGAACAGATGGGTTCGTAAAGGATTTCATATCGATTTTTCCTCCTCTTGCATTAAAACTATCTGCTTACATTAGATCTCCTATTCAGCTTTTGGAACTGGTACATGATAGGCATATTAGGTGACAGATCGCAATATATTTTTAAATCATTTTCATATGGTATTTATTTTCGCAAAATAGCTGAAAGCTGTACTTGCTATATGTCTTTTAGGAACTGCTTATTTTGGTATTTTGGTATAAAATTAACTATAAAATTATTGAGTATTTACGTATGAAATCATTAGGTATAATAGGATTTTTTGTACTTCTATTAACCCGCTTTAAACGCTGAAAGGATAGACAAATAGAAATATATATTTAGATTCAACGTAATAGATAAACTTCTAGAGATAAACTTATCAATCTCTTGATGTACCAAATCTCACTATTGATAACGCTTGGTAAATTCTTATGCGAATAAGAATATTTGTGGTATGGCGAAATTTGACTTTGGCAAATGATTTTTACATTGTTGGTCTTCTTTTAAACTCTGCCTTTACTCTTATACATACTTATTTTCTCTCTCTTTTTTTTATTGCTGTTAATGGGACATGAACAAACAGCACTCCTGATGGTAAGTGACACTACTACTCATGAATTTTTGATAGGCTGCCTATCGTTATAAAACTGAAAGGAGTGTGAATACTCGCCATAAGGTTTACTAAAGGTATGAGCAATATTTACCACACGCAAACACCCTCATAGAGTTGGGCTTTCGGCTCTCTCCCTTACCAAACGAAGTGCACCAATAAATTGCTACTAATCAGACGTCGATTTTCTTCAAGAGTTTGGTACGGCCCTGTACGGATCGGCCCGCGGCTGCAGACAGTCGACTATCGACAGTGTGGTCCTTTTTTGTCTTTATGGGTGGGCTATTGTCAGCACACTCGCTGTCCGTTCCCTCCGGGGTTATAAAAGGGCGACGCGCGACTCCATAACCCACCGTATTTATTCCCTCTAACTCGCCATTGGGCTGACCATCAGTAGTGTGGTCGTCGACAGTGTGAACCTATCCCATTAACTGTCTTACACTCTACACTTATACATTCATATTTACATTTATACTTACTACTCTCTTACATACATTAGACTGAGTCAGAATATTTTTTTTTTCTGAGTAAATACATCTAAAAAGTTTCTTTGTTAGACAAAAAAAAAACCTCCTAAAAAAATTGATACGCACTTTTTGGACTTTTTATAATTTTCGTTTTTTAAAGCCCTGTAACTTTTGTCCTATGCATTTTAGCGAAAAAATGAAAGAGACCTTTTTTTGTAGAGAATTTAATTTCCTATAAGATAAAGAAAAGGGAATGTTGAAAAACATTTTTTCGACGATTTACAATGAAAATAAAGAAAAAGTTTTTTTCAATGTATTTTAAATGGGAAAGGGGACCCCCCTATGCGCCAGCTCAATTTTCAAGATATCAAGCTCATTTTTAAGAGGTTTTTTTTTGTCTAACAAAGAAACTTTTTAGATGTATTTACTCAAAATAAAAACAATTTTTTTTATTCTGACTCCGTCTAACATAAATACTCTCTTACTGAAGGTATTTAATGAACTTGTGTATCCTATATGTGGGTGTGTGTGTGTGTGTTTAGTATATAAGTTAAATATAAGTACATGTATCCTCTATATAAGCCAACACTTATCGAATAAACGAACACTTATGATACGGCAGTCAGATTGGATTATATCCCAACGCCCAACCTTACAAACTCTTAGCAATAGTACTTTCATCCTGTCTCGTCATATCTCCACATAATAATAGACGCTCATCTCTCATCAGCTACTGACACCACTTTCAGATCCCTCATAACTTAACTTTCCAAAAACCACTGTTAGGCACACATGGGCGAGCCATATAATGCCATAATCGCAACCTTTGGTAGGTGGCTTTTTCAGGCAAGTGTTTACCCATCCTGCTAGTGATCCCGAAGCCTGCTTTGTGCAACTCCCGTGGAATCATATAGTGACACTTCTCAAAGACACCATACTGTTTTATATATTAAACTAGCAACCCGCCCTCGCTTCGCTTCGGTTTCAGTCACGGCGGCGTAGTTCCCGTTCCCGTGGGAATACCGGAATAAAATATAGCCTATGTTACTCCCTGATATTATAGCTTTCCAATGGTGAAAGAAATTTTGAAATCGGTTCGGTGGTTTAAGCGTGAAAGCGTAACAAACAAACAAATAAACAAACAAACATCCTTACTTTCGCATTTATAATATTAGTAAGGATACTTGTAAATAATATCATCATCATCATCGCAGCCCATATACGTCTCACTGTTGGGGTCAGGCCTCCTCCACAATGGGAGAGAATTTGACCTACTATACCATGCTGGTCAGACATGTTGTTATACGGTTTCATTTCGAGTTTTCCTTCTCTTGTACAGATATCCCATAGTCGTCTTATACGACATCCAAGCAAGATAGGGAGTGGTGAATTGTATTCTTACTCCGTCACTACACGGAAACTTAAGGACTTCAAATATCGTCATTTAAATGACGATTGACCCTGAATTTTTATTTTTTGTTAACCTTTTTTTCCCCTCATCTAATTATAAGTTTCAAGCCTTCGTACGTGCGTCAACGAATCGCTACTATACAGTCGCTATACCATCAGTTAGTGGGTCTAGATTATGGGCTGCAACAAAAAAATAAATAAAAAGTTGCGCTCCTAAGCAGAGCGTAACATTAATTATAATGTTTTGCACTCGACATACTTTGTTAATCGTCTTTATGAATCAAGAAATACAAACAATTGTATTAATATAACTTTCTTAATATATAGTGTAACTAGCGCGCCCCTCCGGCTTCGCACCGATCCAATGCTGATACTAAATACATATACCTACTACTGAATATCATATATAACGTTTACAGCTTTTTTGTCATTAAACAATAGAAATATGTTTTCTTTAGAGGATACTCTTGAAAGAGAAACATAATAGGTAACCTATGTAATTGCCGTTCTGCAGTACTGGCCATTTCAAATCAAAATAATTTTTGTTTGGCTAAGAATTCTAATTTCAAAATAATTTTATTTTAAAACATGGAATTCATTTTCCAAAAGTAGTAATTTGTTTATTGATTAGTGTTACGTTTTCATCGCATTTCAATCTTTTTCGTCATTATGGATACGTTAAAAATTCGAGTAATTATGGAATATGAGTATCGTCGTGGCAGCAACGCGGCACAAGCGGCACGCAACATCAACGACGTTTACGGAGCTAACACTACAAACCAACGCACCGCCTGTTATTGGTTTGCTCGCTTCCGTTCTGTAAATTTCGACCTGAAAAATGAACCTCGCTGTCGTCCGAAGACTTTGGTCGACAATGACGAATTAAAGGCGATTGTGGAAGCTGATGATACACAATCTATAGCTGAATTAGCAGCAGCTTTCGACGTTAGAGTCAAAACAATATCGGTCCATTTGCGTCAAATTGGCAAGGTAAGAAAGCTGGATAAATGGGTGCCCCACGAACTCAATGATCGCCAGCGCGAAGTACGCGTCGAGACATGCCTTGCATTGCTCAAGACACACAAATGAAGGAATTTTGAAACGCATTGTTACTTGCGATGAAAAATGGATTCTGTTTGATAACCGCAAGCGCTCAGCAAGTTGGTTGGATCCTCTGTCGTCCATGGCACTGTATGGTGCCCCTATCTGGTCGGAGTCCCTCACCGCCCGCAACAGAGCCCTTCTGCGACGACTGCAGAGGGTTATGGCGGTAAGGGCTATTAGGGGCTACCGTACTGTGTCCTGGACTGTGGCGACATTGCTGGCAGGCGATCCGCCTTGGCTGCTAGTGGCAGAAGCGCTGACGGATGTATACCGGTTCCACGCCACAGCACGAGTCAACGACCAGCGGGTTTCCGCAGGGGGACTGGGCAGAGCTCGAGAAGTGGCTCGAACGGAAGTAATCCGGCGGTGGAGTGAAAATCTAGAGTCCCCCGTAGCAGGGCGGGGGACTGTGGAGGTGGTTGCGCCGCATCTCCACCGCTGGCTCAGGAGAAGGCACGGCAGCCTTACATTTAGGATGGTGCAGGTGCTTACCGGACATGGGGTCTTCGGTAAGTACCTGCACAGAATTGGAAGAGAAGAGGCCCCAGGATGTCATGAGTGTGGCGCGCTAATCGACGATGCGCGCCACACACTGGAAGTATGCCCCGCCTGCGGGCCTCAGCGCCACGTCCTGTCAACGGAACTGGGAGTAACAGACCTGTCGCTGCCGACCATCATCTCCAAGATGCTCGGCAGCGACAGCTGTTGGTCGTCGATGGCCTCCTTCTGTGAGGCTGTCATGACAAGGAAGGAGGCCGCGGAGCGGGCACGCGAGGCGCTTGCGTCCGCTGACTTGCTCCGCCGGCGACGACCAGGGAGGAGGAGACGCCGCTATGCGCTCCTCCACCCACCGCTCTGAATGATGACAAGACGTGGCCAAACGGCCAAGCGTTGGGGTGTCGGGGATAAAATGTTGTCAGACGATCTCTCCGGCACCTCGTAAAAGCGCAGAAGGGGCCGCTGTGATTTTAGTGGGTATTTCGGTCACTTCTGTGACCGGCGAGTCCCACACACACTCCCCTGTCTGTAACCGGCGGGGTATAGTGCGTAAATGCATTTCCACAGCGTGAAAAAAAAAAAGAAAAGTTGGTTGGATTCTGGTTCAGCACCTAACCAATGCCCTAAATGAAAACTTACCCCTACAATAGTGATGGTCACTGTTTGGTGGTCTAGCGCCGGTGTGATTCATCACAGTTTCTTATCAAACGGGGTGAGCATTACTGCAGATGTGTACTAGGAAGAACTGAACACAATGATGGAGAAGCTGGCACATCTCCAACCAGCATTGGTCAATCGCTCGTCTCCGGTGCTCCTGCACGACAATGCGCGACCTCATATTGCACAGCAGTTGGTCTACAAGTTGCAAGAACTGGGGTTGGAAGCTCTCCGTCATCCGCCATACTCACCAGACCTTGCGCCTACAGACTACTTTTTTTCCAGAATTTGGATAACTTTTTGGCGGGCAAGAAATTCAATACCCGAGAGGCAGTACAAAATGCCTTTGAAGAATGTGTTGCCTCCCGTCCAGCTGATTTCTTTAAGAAGGACATCAATAAACTACCGCTGCGTTGGCAAAGATGCATTGATTGCATGGGTGATTACTTCGATTAATACAAATAAAAATACATGAAAAAAATCGTTTAATTTTTTTCATACATAACGGCAATTTCATAGGTAAAGACCTAATATTATGCATGTATTATACATATAAACCTCTTGAATCACTCAATATTTTAAAAGAAAACGCATCAAAATCCGTTGCGTAGTTTTAAAGATATACATAGGGACGGACAGACAGCGGGAAGCGACTTTGTTTCATATTACATATGTAGTGTAACTACATTGGCAGAGATAAATAAGAGTTCATCATCATCATCATCACCACAGCTCGTATAAGTCCAACTTTAGTGCAATTTCATAGCAGACATAATCGCAATCTCACAAAAAAATTCAATTATAGCAAAGCCAATTGGGTAAAATACCGAGATTTGTTGAACCAGAATACAATACTCTCTTCAAACGCTTACAATACTGAAACTGATGTTGACAGATCCATTGCAAACATCCAACAATCTATAACAGATAGTCGCGACTCTTGTGTTCCCTTTTCAATATTTAAACCATGGAATGCTTTCTCATTACCTCGGAGAATAAAAAAATTAATCCGATACAAAAATCGTCTTCGTAGAGCTTTTGTAGATGAAAGAAACTTTTTAGTACGTAAAATATTAATTAAAAACATAAATATACTAAAGATTCAGATCAGTACTGCCATTAAGTTCTATAACGACACTGTATGGATAAATAAATTAAAAAAAGTAGATAATCCGAGCAATGATATCTGGAGAGTAGTAAAAAACTTACGAAGTGTTCCTAATACTATTCCTGCACTTAGGACATTAAATAATATGTTACTCACTCACGATTGGTCTAGTGATGAACAATCTGCAGTTGATCGGTCTTTATCTAGATTAAATGAGCACAATGTAAACTATGGCGACAAAGTAGTGTTTGTTCGTCCTAATGAGGTCAAAAAATATATCTCCAATCTGCGGATACGCAAGTCTCCAGGTATTGATGATATTAGTAATCTACTTATTAAAAACATTCCCCATAAATGTATCATTGCACTTACAAAAATTTTTAATACCTGTCTCTCTTTAAACTACTATCCTTCAATATGGAAAAGAGCTAAAGTTATAGCGATTCATAAGCCGGGTAAGGACGCTTCTGATCCAATTAGCTACCGTCCCATCAGCCTATTACCATGTCTTAGTAAACTCTTTGAAAAAATAGTTTACCGACGCTTACTCCACTCATCCGAAAAATTATTAGTTGATGAGCAGTTTGGATTCCGCCAAGGCCACTCTACTATACAGCAACTAGCTAGAGTTGCAGAAGCTGTATCGTACAATCTTAATCTTAAACATTCTACTGGAATGTTTCTGTTGGATATTGAGAAGGCGTTCGATACAGTCTGGCATAAGGCACTTTTGCATAAACTCATATCACATAATATACCACTTCCGTTGGTTAAAATAATAAACTCTTACTTATCCAACCGTAGCTTTAATGTTTACCTAAAAAATCAGGTCTCTTGTACTAAATCCATCCCTGCAGGGGTCCCGCAGGGTTCGATCCTCGGTCCTTATCTGTTTTTGCTATACCTGAATGATATTCCAGTACAACCTCGAACAAGCATTGCTTGTTTCGCTGACGATACAGCTTCCTTCACGTCTTCTCATGACATTGACCTTATAATTGATCGCCTACAACTCTCAATAAATAGCCTGGTATCCTATTTTACTAAATGGAAACTGAAATTAAATGCGTCTAAAACTGAAGCCATCATGTTTACAAGAAAACGCACCTTACCTAAGCGCATGTTAAAGATCGACGGTGTGTGTATACCTTGGTTACGCTCTGTTAAATACTTGGGACTCATACTTGATACTAAGCTCAACTGGTCCGAAAATACATCGAAATTATGTTTAAAAGGTATGAAAGCCCTAAATGCACTTAATCCTGTGCTAAATAGACGTTCATGTCTAAGTAGCTATACCAAGCTTCGCATTTATACCACCCTGGTTAGACCCTGCATTACGTATGCCTGCCCTGTTTGGAGCAGCACTTGCCAAACTAACATCAAAAAAATACAAGTTATTCAAAATAAAGCCTTAAAATATGCTTATAACACGCCTCATCGTACAAATATTTATAAACTTCACCTAAGAATCGGCTTACCGAGAATTGACGTATTTATTTATAAACTTTCTGAAAAATTTTATCTCCGCAATAAGAACAAAAATCAAAATAAATTAGTTAGCAATATTTGTATATCCACTAAAAATAGTCTTCCATTTATCGATACATACAATAGATACAAGTTGCCCCATCACTTGTTTTTATAAGTGTATGAATAGATTGTTTACAACATGCGAGCTTTATCGGTCGCTTGACGCTGTTGCGCGCGTTATATCCGTCCGTATTACCAGGTGGTAGCTAGGGTGGATATCGCGCGCGCGATACGCGACTGCGGCGGTGCGCGCTTGTGTGTGTGTGACGAGTACATGACGAGCTCTTGCTGCTAGCTGTTAACCGTCGAGCGTTTCGCATCGTATGTTATATTTTCTTAATACCCACTATCGTCTTTTCTGATATAAAATTCTTTCGCATTCTCCTGTTTTTAACGTAATGCTCACCCTAAAGCTTACGTACTAATTATTTTATTATATTTATGTAAAAAATATATTAATGTTAATTAAACAACTATGTAAATTTAAGAAAGGTTCAGATATTAGTTTAAATGAGCATAATAGCTTAATAAACGTACTTACTTATTATTCGTGTACTACTAGGATTAAAAATTAACACTGGTTTGTACTATCTCAATTATTATGTATAATAAAGAAATTTTGAAATGAAATGAATGATCGAACCGGGGAATTGTCCGTCACCCGCAGAGAGGCTGACCGCGCGACGGCGACTGACGTCCCAGAACGTCGAGACGTGAGGTTACCCGAAAGGGTATTCCGTCGGGCCGACCACTGACGACAAGTCACATCTACTCCGGTGATCGGCCCAACAACAAGGTCACGTGGGTACGGGTGGGTTATGGGCCCGCGCGCCGTCCTTTCATCGCCCCGGACGGACTGGACCGCGCGTGCGCTTACCATAGCCCACCAATAAAAAAAAAAAAAACCTTAGATCATCACATTTTCTTTTTTTCATTTTGTGATTGAAAAAATTCACCACAACAATTGTTGACCTCTATATATACAAAATATATATTTTTGAACAATAAGTTCATAGCACACATTTGATAATATTGAGCAATTGACATAATTTCACGTGATAACGTCTTATATAAGTAAAATTGCAAGTTTTGAAAACCCCCGACATTAAGTCTTAAGTCCACTACAGTCTGGTTTTAGGCCTGGGCACAGCACAGTCGCAGCACTCCTCAAAGTGACTGGCGACGCGAGAGCTGCCGTGGAGGATACTAGGATCACTGTGCTGGTCCTGGTAGACTTCTCTAACGCCTTTAACGCGACGGCGTTGACTGACGAGTCACGAGATTCTGCTATCTATTCTGTCTTATCTTAGAATCTCGTCGGATGCTTTGGAATGGTTTTCATCTTATCTTCAGGGTCGTCAGCAGTCCATCCGTATCGACGACACTATGTCCGATTGGTGCGATTTGGGCTCTGGCATTCCTCAAGGCGGTATACTTTCTTCTCTTCTCTTCTCTCTCTTTATTAATCTTTTAACACCTGAACTTCAGTGCGCGTATCATTTGTATGCCGATGATCTACAACTATACACTCACGCCAAGCTGGATGATGTACAGTCAGCAATCGCTAGAATCAACTCCAATCTTTCAACTATAAGCGTTTGGGCTGCCAGGTTTGGCTTGGCAGTGAATGTAGACAAGTGCCAATCCATTATACTCGGTAGTCCTCGAATAATCAGCAGATTTGATTCTCTTGCTCTACCATCCATTGTGTACAATGGAACAGTGATTCCTTACAGTCAACATGTCAAGAATCTCGGCCTAATTCTAGACTCGACGATGGAGTGGCAAACGCAGATCACTACCATATCAAATAAGGTCACAGGTACGCTTCGCTCGCTATGTCGCTTGAAGAACTTTCTTCCAATAAATACCAAGACAGCGCTGGTTCAAACCTCAATTCTTCCTATCATCGATTATGCTGATGTGTGCTACCTCGATCTGAATGCAGATCTACTCAATAAACTGAACCGTCTTCTCAATAATTGCATTCGATTCGTTTTTAACCTTCGTAAATTCGACCATATCTCCACATTTCGCTCTCGTCTTAATTGGTTACCGATTAGGCAAAGACGAAGCTTGCAAACTCTCTCTTTACTATACTCTATTTTAAACTCTCCTAATGTTCCCCCCTACTTAAAACTTCACTTTCAATTTATATGTACCACTCACAACCGTAATCTTCGTTCCTCCAAAAACCTTATTCTTCACTGTCCTTCTCATTCCTCTAATCTAGTACACTCTTCGTCTTATATCCAGGCTATTCTTTTCTGGAATGCGTTACCATTAAAGATCAGAATGGCTGCTAGCCGTGATGGTTTTAAAGCTATGGTAAAACGTCTATACCTAGACTTTCTGACGGAGTCTACTCATCAATGATGGCTCTCCTCTACTTTTAATAAAATTTATTTGTATGGATATGTATGTTTATGTATATATACATGTATCTATATATATGTATTGTTTGTGTGTATAGTGTATAAGAATATAATTGCTATACTTGGATAACCAAATTTTACAAATTACATACCCCTTACGATGTATTGCACCTGCCTAAATTATTTCTGCTCCACCCGAGGTTGACTGGCAGAAAATGCCTAAGGCATTAAGTCCGCCATGTACCTTATTTTGTGTGCTAAAGTTTAAATAAATAAACTATAATAATAAAAAAAATACAGGAATTATTAAATACTAGCTTTTGCCCGCGGCTTCGCCCGCGTAAAAGTTTGCTTGCATATTTCTTTTTATTGTGTTATTGTGGTAATGGAGTAAGAATACAATTCACCACTCCCTATCTTGCCCGTGGATGACGTATAAGACGACTATGGGATATATACACATAACATCTATGCAAGAGAAGGAAAACTCGAAAAATGAAACCCAAACCAACATATCTGACCAGCATGGTATAGTAGGTCAAATTCCCTCCCATTATGGAGGAGCCCAAGAGTGGGAAGTATGCGGGCTGCGATGATGATGATATTATTTCTTAATTTAAGAAATACTCTATCTATTTGTCAATTTTCATCCAAATCTGGTCAACAGTTTACGCGTGATCGAGTAACAAAGGTCCAAATAACTTCAAAAATTTTTATATTTGCATTTTACTTCCACCCTTGTAGTTCAAATTCACGTGGAAAGACGATGATAAATATGGCCATCCTTAGTCGCTGATAATACATTATTCATGATAGGTTTCCATTGGTGAAAAAAAATAATGTTGATCAAACTCCCGTAGTTTCACCCACGTAGACCCCATTCCCATGCGAATGCCGAGATAAAAATTGCCTATGTTACTCGCTGATATTATAAGTTTACATGGGTGAAAAAAAATTGTACTAACAAATCCCATACAAATATCCGAGATAAAAATTGCCTATGTATGTATTGCCGCTGATAACGTAGCTTCCTATTGTTGAAAGAATTTTAAAAATTGGTCAAATCCACCGGTTTCACTCGCAGAGTTCTCGTTCCCGGGCAAACACCAGGAGGAAAATAGCCTTTATTTGTTATTCGCTGATAATATAGATTCTCATTCGTTAATTAATTTTTATATCCATTAAATGTCCGCGATTTCACCCGCATTGTGCCCGGGCCCGTAGGAATATTGGTATAAAAAATAGCCTAAATATGTTCATCATCATTTCGGCTCATATACGTCCCACCGCTGGGCTCAAGCCTCCTCCATAGTAGGAGGGAAATTAACCTTACTATACCATGTTGGTCAGGCAGGTTGGTATAGGGTTTTGTTTCGAGTTTTCCATCTCTTGCATAGATGTCATATGCGTAATATATCCCTGAATCGTCTCTTACGACACCCACGGATAAGAGAGGGGGGTGGTGAATTATATTCTTACTCCGTCACCACACGGAATAAAACCTAAATATGTTACTCGCTTAAAATTAGCTTTCCGTTAGTGAAATAATTTTAAAATCGATTACATTCTCACAGTTGCTCCAGCCACATCGGGATAAAATATAGCCTTGGATAAAATATTACCTAAGTTATTCCTTATGTAAGGCTTGGTAGACCTGGTAGTAAAGTATTATCAGTATCGGTCCAGCCGTTTTGAAGATTACCCGTATCGAATAGACAGACAAAAAAAAAATGAGCTGTTTTTAGGGTTTCGTACCCAAAGGGTAAAAACGGGACCCTATTACTAAAACTTCACTGTCTGTCCGTCTATCTGTCTGTCACCAAGCTGTATCTGAAGGACCGCGATAGCTAGACAGTTTAATTTTTTACAAATTATGCATTTCTGTTACCGCTATAACAATAAATATTAAAAATAAAATAAAATAAATATTTAAGGGTTAAAAAAAGGTTTAAAATTGCGTTTGTTGTATAGGAGCCCTATACAACAAACGCAATTTTTCTCCTTTTTTATAGATAATGGTACGGAACTCTTCGTGCGTGACCCCGACTCGCACTTGGCCGGTTTTTTAGACATAGATATCGTGCAAATAATTGTGTGAGCATAAATAAACCCTATTATTTTGACAACAAATAGACGCTTCATATTTGTTTATTTCTAGACATAGAAAATTGGATTAATATCTTGATTTTAACTTACTGTCTGGTAACGGCTAGGAATATTATAACACTTTCATTGTTTGTGGGTGTCGCAAAATACTACTAAGACAAAGATTTACATTGACCTGGACCAATTGGTGATGCCATCTAGCCAGCTATGTCGTCTGGCAGGCAGCCGGTCATAAAATGTTGCTAAAAGAACCTTTGCAATATATCTACGATGGCAGAGGACCGCCTACATATTGCGTCGATCCAAAGTAATCTTGATAAGCGAGCATTAAGAAAAAATAATGGAGTAACGCAAGAAAACCGATTGTGTACTAAAATGATTGTTCCTAGGCTCAGTGATATCGGTTATACGCTTTTCACCTTCTTAGGGGTAAAATTGCAAAAACTCTTTTTTAATGAGCACTTTCCCCAAGAAAGACAACTTTGTACAAAATTTCACGTTTCTAGTAGGGATGTGATTTGGAGGAAAAATAATCGATTTTTTAAATAATCGATTTTTGTTCCCAAAATAAATCGATTATAAAATAATCGATTATAAAATAATCGATTTTTCCCAACAGGATTATGATGACTTTTTTTTTTAGGAAATGTGAGCTTCATCTTCGAATATAGTATGAAATACTGCACGCAGTATTGTGTTGACCTTCTTTTTTTAGGATATCTGGCTGTGAAATAATCGATTAATTTTATTATAAAAATAATCGATTTTTCTATTATTTTGATAATCGATTGTAAAAATCGATTATTACAAAAAATCGATTAATAATCGATTATTATAAAAATCGATTATTTTTCACATCCCTAGTTTCTCGGCCTAGATTGAATTTCAAAAACTAATTTCTTAGAGCTCATTTACAACAAAAGAAAGAGAATCGCACAATACACAGAAATACATAGTTTCACGTTCCTAGCCCCTATAGTTTCGGCTATACGATTTTCACCCCCTTAAGGGTGATTTTCCAAAAATCCTTCGCTAGAGCTCGTGTATCCCAAGAAATACAACGGTGTAAAAAAAAATACGTTTCTAGGCCCAGTGGTTTCGGCTTTATGCTTTTTGTCTTTTAGGGGTTAAATTTCATCCCCATATAAATGAAATTTCCAAAACGCTGGAGTAAATGTTTATTTATATATTATCAAGTGCCTTAATACAAAGATTCATGGTTCTATCATCTAAAATGATAAATTTGCATTCTAAATGTCATCCCCTATTTCAACCCCTTATACCCATTTTTTCGCCATTTCTTTGCTAGAGCTCGTGTATCCTAAGAAATTCTACGGTGTAAAAAAAAATACGTTTCTAGGCCCAGTGGTTTCGGTTTTATGCTTTTTTGTCTTTTAGGGGTTGAATTTCATCCCCATATAAATGAAATTTCCAAAACGCTAGAATAAATATTTATTTATATATTATCAAGTGCCTTAATACAAAGATTCATGGTTCTATCATCGAAAATGATAAATTTGCATACTAAATGTCTTCCCCTATTTCAACCCCTTATACCCATTTTTTCGCGATTTTTTTGTTAGAGCTCGTGTACCCTAAGAAATTCTACGGTGTAAAAAAAAATTACGTTTCTAGGCCCAGTGGTTTCGGCTTTATACTTTTTGTCTTTTAGGGGTTGAATTTCATCCCCATATAAATGAAATTTCCAAAAGGCTCGAACAAATATTTATGTATATATTATCAAGTGTCTTAAAACAAAGATTCATGATTCTATCATCGAAAATGACGAATTTCCATACAAAATGTCATCCCCTATTTCAACCCCTTACACCCATTTTTTCGCGATAAAAAGTAGCCTATATCCTTTCTCAAGCTTTAGTCCATCCCTGTACCAAATTTCATCAAAATCGGTTCAGTGGTTTAGACGTGAAAGCGTAACAGACAGACAGAGTTACTTTCGCATTTATAATATTAGTAAGGATTATATCTCTTCAACAGGAATTATCAATTCATAGTCATTTAAAAAAAAACATCACAATTTAAAAGAAAAAACCAAGCTAAATTTAAAAATCGTATTAGACCAAATTGCTAGTTTGCGAGAATATCAACGTAATTTAAAATTAAGTCAAATTGACTTAATTTTGAATGACTTGACTTAAATTTGATTATTGTATGCCAAATGATCCTTAATATCTAAAATCCTTGTTATTTTATCGTTAACAGAGAAATTTTCCTTTAATCAGTAGTCACACACTCAATAAATCATTTAAATATCATGGTATGTACTAAAACATTTATAAAAGTAAATAAAAATGCTATTTTCTAAACCGGTACTTTTTATTTGCGTTGCTATTCTCGCAAACCAGCGGTATATTTTTGTTATATTTTTGCCAAACTTATTTAGATATATATTAATAAAAAAATAAAATAGTGAAAAATATCAAAAATTATAAAAACAGAATATAGTATATAGTAAAAAGAAAATAATAACACCGAGATTCGATCCCACGCTGTTTGAATGCCAAAACATTCATATTCTTTTAAAATTTAATTTCATTATATTATTTTGCTAAAAACACCGACAAAACAACATTTTCTATAAATAAAACCTAGCTAGATCGATTTTTTGGCCCGGTTTTAGGATTACATATATCGCACCTTTATTCCAATATCGTCACTATCCAAATAAGCAAATTATACAGCAGGGCTATTTAAAGATTTATAACATAATATATTAACTAATATAAATAAGAGTATATTAGCGTTTTAGGAATAATTGTCTTTAATTTTTATTTTATTAACAACTATTATACCTATTAAAACATTTTTAATTCATTTTAATTATTATTAATTAGTGGATATAAATAATTTAAAATATTAGTGACGTAAACATTTTCGAAAAAATTTAAAATGTTACGGGAAATTAAAATATATAAATTGAAGCAATATATAAATTCAGTGCTCAGCCAGATGGCATTAAAAACAGTTTTTCGAAAAATTTCGTTTAGTGACGGTATTGGATTAAAGGTGCGATATATTGTAATTTAAAATGGTGATCAGGATCACACAAAGTGAACATGTCTATAAAATTATATAGGATCTTATATGCATATATAATGATATGCTTTCAAAAATAGTTAATGTAAATGCTGTGATAGTCACATCATTATGCTCGTGTTCAAACTACTTACTAAAGCTACTTACCTTGCCATGATGTTATATTGCCGAAGTTGCTAACAATGTAAAAAACAATATACTTTACAATAAATTTACTTTACAGTCCACAACAATATAAGATCAAATCATAAGCAACAAGACATCATTATTAAGCAATAGTATATTTTGAATAACTTCAAGAATATTAAATAAATTACAAGAATTATGCATAATTAATTATCTACATGCAATAAATAAATTAAACATGCAATCTACATGCAAAAACTAAATTAAATTAATACCAAAAAAAATACTTTATAGCGTACAAAAATTAATGAATAAAAAAATTAACGGATTGTTAATTTTATGCCTTAATATTATTTTTATTATTACATACCTAATTTTATTTTTTTTTACCTTAATTTATGTTATCTGGATTATTAGGAATGATTATTTTGTTCTTCCTTAAACATAAATTGCTATGATTTTTAACATGTAATATTCATATTAAAATATACCGCTGTTCACTTTATTTACTTAAAATTTTAGCACCTAACTGCTAATTATTTCCGTCAGTAATAATTACAGAGATAATTATGTTTATCAAGTTTGATTGTTTAATTTAGTTAAATATATTTTACTTAAATCAGCCCGTAGATATCCATTATTGAACATAGGGCTTTCCACGAGAATGCCACTATGAACGATCCTGTGCCATTCGCATTCAATGGCGTCCACCTATTGAGAATTTGTCCTAATACATTGTTGTCACATTCTGGTTCGTGAATTTGTATTCTAAGGATCATAGATAATATGAAATCAAACACTTTTACTCCGTAGAAACCCGTTGGCAGCAAAATCCTTTTGGTATATTATATACATTAGTTAACATTACCATCTCCAACCCACCTATTAAGCATGATAATTTATTATTATATTTATCATACTGATTTTTTATTTCTTATGGACCCCATCTTTTTCTTGCATCATACGTATTGTAAAAGGTATTGAAAATAGATTTATAACCGGCCGCCTGTCTGATGTTTCGCCTTCCTGTTATATTGTTAATTAATTGTGTCTGAATTCTACAATTACTACTACTATATTCAAACGCTATTCTATACAAATAAATAGAAATAATGAAAATAGAAATCCTCGAAATCAATTACAGCATTGATCCTATTGCACTTTTTTATCGTACTTAGTACCAGTTTGAATCGCCTCGGTTAGATGGTTTCAAAGTCTATAACGAACATAGAAAATATTTTTTGTTTATTTATTTCATTCATTTCAGCTCATAAATGTCCCACTGTTGGGCTCAAGCACAATAAAAGGGAACTTTACCTACTATAACTATGTTGTCCAGGCGTATTGGTATAGGATCCCATTTCAAGTTTCCCTTCTCTTGCATTGATATTATATGCATATTTAATGCCATTTACGATACCAATAGGTAAGAGAGGGGGTGTTGAATTATGTTCTTAATCCATCACCACACGGAAATATGGTGTTTTGTATACGATGCTTTAGATACGAATTATTAAATAAATCGTCATTTATCGCAATGTCGAAGAAAAAGATTTACTTCAAAGATTACCTTAGAACTTTAATTTTATTTCCATTAATATTAAATGCTATTTCTAGATTATCATATTTATTATTTAAATGAATTACATGCTGTGGTGCTAAACAAAAAGTGGAGCTATTAATGTGGCTAAGTTATCCTTGACCAAAACACGTTTGACACGAACACCGATTATGTGGATGTAACTTAACAAAGCGAACGAACTTAAAGTAATGATTTCTACGCGATATTTACGCGAGTATTGCACATTGTAATTAAAACTATTATACGGACTTTTATCATCATCATCGTCGTAGCCCACATACGTCCCACTATTGGGCTCGGGCCTCCCCCACAATGGGAGTGAATTTGACCTACTACACCATGCTGATCAGACATGTTGGTATTCACCCACAGGCAAGATAAGGAGTGGTGAATTGTATTCTTATTCCGTCACGGATTTTATCGCGTTTTTATTTGATTTTTGATTGCCCGACGTTTCGAATACTTTGCAGCGTTCATGTTCACGCGTCGACTAAGATGTCTCACGTCCAACAATTCATCGTTATTACAGAGATTTATAATTATCTACCCGCTACAAAACTTAGTTATTAAATTTTGACCCACTTAATATTAATTTAGCATCATGCTTCTGAGTTTTCTTGCCATATCTTACTCAGTGTGGCCGCGTTCCGATCCGGTGGTAGTAGGTAATTAGGTATACTAAATTTATTAGGTTTTTTATATTAATCTATATATATATATATAGCATCATTTTCTTCTTATACTGGCAATAAATTTGTACCAAAATGTGGTACAAAAATACAATGTTCGAAACGTCCGGCTGTCAAAAATCAAATACAAATGCAATAAAAGCCGTAAAGTAGTTTTATTTAGAACTAGCAACCCGCCCTCGCTTCGCTTCGGTTTCAGTCACTTCAACCCGCGTAGTTCCTGTTCCCATGGGAATACCGGGATAAAATGTAGCCTATGTTATTATAGCTTTCCATAGGTGAAAGAATTTTTGAAATCGGTTCGGTGGTTTAAGCGTGAAAGCGTTACAAACAAACAAACAAACATCCTTACTTTCGCATTTATAATATTAGTATGGATGTAAAGTACCTGACATTAATGTTTGCTATTGAAATTTTTTTACTATATAGTTATATATTAACACGTTAATAGCCATAGACCATTTAAAGAAATCGTAAAAAAAATATTTTGTGCCTTTTTACTGAATATAGTTGTTGAGGCAAATGCCTTAATGAGAACGCCACGCAACATTTGAAGATGTGCTGAACAGTAGGCGCATTCTTTTAGTTATAATATTATGTTGTTACTACCTACATTAATATTACATTTTTCAATATACATTTTACATTC
The DNA here is from genome assembly GCA_032191425.1 of Lymantria dispar. Taxonomy (NCBI): domain Eukaryota; kingdom Metazoa; phylum Arthropoda; class Insecta; order Lepidoptera; family Erebidae; genus Lymantria; species Lymantria dispar. The sequence continues at coordinate 5,923,100 of CM063460.1, read as the reverse complement.
ATACAAGCAACGCGCAATTTTATTTTGTCTTCACAATAATACCTGGATCTATCCTGTTCAATAGTGTATAAAAGCCTGAAAACACCTCCCCACATTTTTACTTAGCTTATATTTACTAAATTTTACATATACAGTTTATGTCGGACATATAACCCGGTATAGCCTGAGTGTAATAATTTCATTCACAGTAGTAGGGACACGGTATTGAATAGAAAGTATTGATACTGTTTTCATGAGTAGTTTTGAAAAAAGTATGTACTCATAAAATTATTGAACCAAAAGTATCGATACTTCAAGGTATCGAGTACTTAGTAGTTTTCATAGAAACTATGTCGTGATGAGCTTTTTTTAGGAATTTAACGTCTGCGAACGGACCCAAATATTTCAAAAAATCAAGCCATGTTTTAGAAAGTTCATTATGTTTGAACTAGATGGCGTTAGCATAAACATGAGCCATAAGGTCAAGTTTAAAATGGATAACTTCTATTACTATACTATTTTATTCGATACAATACCTGCCAAAAATCTGCCTGGGAAAAAGTGCTGATGCACACATTATTTACTCTGTAAGTCTTAGCACTAAAGCCAGATTGGAATTATTATGAGACCATAAAGTTAACTATAATAAATAAAAAACATGTTTATAAAGACCTCTGTAATAAAAATACATAGTTTTTAATCGCGATTTTTTTGAGTTAATCCATCATGTAAGATGGATTTTCTATTTAATATCTTTAAACAAGCAATGCCTAATATGGGCGACTGACTGACTCATCAACGCCGAGTCGAAACTATTGAAGCTAGAAACATGAAATTTTGGTCGGAATTTCTTTTTGTGACTAAAGGACCCACTAGCAAAGGACTTTATGTAGTTCATCTCTAAAGAGGATGAAAGTTGGTGCCAAAGTTTGTATGGAGAGAAAAATAATATTCAGCGATTTTTTTAAATGAATCACACAAACTGGAGTAAAACTAAATAAATACGTGTTTTAGCATATTGTGTATTTTCAACACCTTTTTTATAGTAAGCTATGGTCCAGAAGCATCCGGCCCAATTTGTCTCGTGCGACGGATGGCCGGGTTGCCTTAACCAACCTAAGAACTCTCCAGTAATCCCCTAAGAAATCTTTCTGAAAACTGACTCTTCAGAAGGCATACTTTTCCCTAAGGGTGTAAAATTGAGTAAGTTTTGGTTTGATATTTTTCATCCTATAACATAAGTACTGAATTGATACAACCCCAATAATTAACAAACGGCGTAGTAGTTAAGATGCCTATGTACCACACCAGTATCACGGGTTCTTATCCTTCCAAGTCTGGATCTATGTCCATTACTCATATGTTTATGATATATAAGGATCATTTCTATATATTGCGTGGAACCTCACAAACGGCCCAGAATATACACCGTATCGACGAGCTGAGGAGTAAGTTGATAAAAATTCTGTCAAAACTCTATGGGCGATAGTCCCATCGAGTAGGCTCAAATATTTCATCTAAGCTTTGAACCTGGTGGGGATCGGTTTGACGACGGTTGAGGTGTCGAGGAGTGAAGCGTTACGGGTTACATGAAATAAAAAATAATTTGTTTTATTTGTGATCACTGTAAGCCGCAGCGCGATTTAGCGGAACACCTCGATATTGAGTTTGGCCAAGCGTATCGCCTCTGCCAGAAACCGTACTGAGCGTCTGTTAGATCAGGGCCAAGCACGCTAAGGTGCCGAACGTTGCGAGTAATTAGGGTTCTCTACACTAGCTTGCCGTCATAATCCAGCAACACGATGGACTTAACACCTTGATAGTTATCTGTTTCATCTGTTCCATCACATGTAATTTCTACGCAGGCAAAGATTATACGCGAGCAACAGCTCTTTCTATATAATATACTTATTTAGAATCTTAAAAACGGTTGGAGAGATTTCTATGAAATTTAGTATACAATAGTTTTTGATCTAGGTTTCATTTATAGAAAATCTCGTTTTATCTGTGCTTTCATGAAATAAAGAAAGCATAATTAATATATAAACGTAATATTTTTGTGAGAAAGATTATAATTTTGTGAAAAAAACTATTATTATTTAAATATGTAATTGTGTATTCTACAAAAAACTCAATTTAGCACAAACTAAAATACCGGTCGGTCATCCGGATACTCTTCCTTTTTTCCTTCGGTATTCTTTGCCAGGATAATGCTATCCGTTCTGCATAATCACTTAGCTAATCTTTACCAACCCCACGGGTAAGTAGTGTTGAAGCTTTGTATTAACTTCTCGAACAACACTCAAGGGTAAATAAGGGATTACCTGCGCCTAATGCCGTCCTAGCTGAGGCCGCGGGTGATTGGACCGGGGAATTAGCCCGTCACCCGCCTAGAGGCCGACCGCGTGAGGAAAGACCGACGTCCTCCCCGAGGGGACGAGGTGAATTTTATTCTTAGGAATAATTCGAATTAAAGTTAAAGTGAAAGTCAAAGTTTTATATTATCTTCTGGATATACTTATATCATATCTCATTGAAGATAGAATTATGCTAAAAATACAGTATTTTTTTTAATTCACGTTACAGGTGTGGGTTTGTTATCTAGAAAATTAGTAAATTCTATCAACCCAGTGAATACGCTGACTCGCGAAGGTGATGTCTACACATTCACGATGCGTAGCACCTTCAGAACAGTCACCTTCAGCTTCAAATTCGACGAGGAGTTCATCGAAGAACGACCCGATGGATGTAAAGTAAGGAGACTGCATGTTTATCTATGACATCCGTCATTCTATCTGCGTCTATATAATATAGGCTAATATAGGCTCCACGAAGGGCGGATAATGTCATTATCGTCATACTGAACAGGCATGTGGCCAATCATATCTAGTGTTATAAGTTTAGGATAGTGCAATATTTTCCAAATTCTTATGGGGTGGCTTATGTGGTTGCAAGCTGCTCTTTTGTCGTCCCGGATGCAATGGGCAGGGCATGTCCAGATATGAATAGTCTATCACAAAAAAAAGAGATAACCCTATTCTTCTATTGATCTCTCGACAAATTTTCACGACGCCAATAGGACAGTGACAAATGGCGACGCTCTTCATATTAGTCAGAATATAATTCTATGCCAATACATATATTCAGTATGACGATTCTGTGTAGGATGGAGAAAAAAAACACATCCAACAATCCCATTTTTGCCCTTGAGCGTCCTAAAAGACAATATACAGATAAAAACTATGCAAGTGAAAGAAAATCTAAATTAAAACTCCATATCGATCCGTTTAATCAACATGACGGCTCAGTTTGTTGCGGAGGAGTCCAAAGGTCAGCAATGGGTTTTATAAGAACCAAGATGATGATGATAATGTGATGATTTGCAAGAAATTACATCCATTCATCCCTCATTGATATTTTCTGTTTGATACTTACATTGCCCAGTTCATACCACTTAAAATGGTCAAAATAATTAATTTATAGAAACTACGCAATATGAATAGATGTTTAACAGATATACTTATAACTTACACGTGATTTCGTGAATAAAAAACGTAAAAAATATACTATACTTTTGGGCTTTATTTTTCTGACTAAATATATCCTGTAAATAAAAAATAACACTGATTCACAAATGCCGCACTGACACATTAAAAAACTTCTATTAAATTAATAGACTATGCCTGGATCCTCGTCGGGGGACCCTAAGGCTGGTTTTAGAATCACGCTGACTGTCGGCGCAGACAGCTCAGCGCGTCACTTGTCAGCGTTAAAGTTCAGCGCATGACGTTCCATTATCGCAAAAACGCTCATTTAAGGCAGAGGCGCGTGTGCGGCGGTCAGCACCGATAGCTACGCGCCGCCGACGCGCTGATACCTACGCGTTATCCTAAAACGCTTCCTAGACGTTCATACATTTTGGCTATCAGCGCCGACGGTCAGCGAACGGTCAGCGTGACTCTAAAACCAGCCTAAGGGCTGCAATCATATCATTATAGCGCTTGAAATGAGCAACACAGTTGAAAGAGTAGGTGTAAAAAATCTCGTTTCTCTGTGTTTGACTGTTAAATAGTTCTCACGCCAACTACTCCATAATGAACATAACTTCATTTACTGACAAATCTTATATCTTTAAACGACCAATTCTTGTACATTCAGAATCTCGGCTATGACATCGAATAGTAGATAAAGAAATAACTAAACCTAATGAATGAATTTCCATGTGGTGACGGAGTAATAGTACAATGCATACCCCCTCTTGCCCACTAGTGTCGTAAAACACGACTAAGGGATATGCATAAAACATCTATGCAAGAGATGGAAAACTCGGAATGAAAGCCTATACGTCTGAGCAATGTGGTATGGTAGGTTAATTGCATTCATATTGGGCTTGAGTGTAATAATGGGGCGTTAATGAGCTGTGACGATGATGATGATGATGAATGAATGATTTCATCATCATCATAACAGCCCACATACGTCCCACTGTTGGGTTCGGGCCTCCTCCACAATGGGAGGGAATTTGACCTACTATACCATGCTGGTCAGACATGTTAATATAGGGTTTCATTTCGAGTTTTCCTTGTCTTGCACACATCTTTTGTAGATATTACATACCTTAGTCGTCTTTTACGATATCCACAGGCAAGATAGGGAGCGGTGAATTGTATTCTTACTCCGTCATCACACAGAAATAATTTGAAAGCATTAAATTTGGTGTTCTTCTACTTATATGAGATTCAAATATACCTATTCTCACAACTCCAAGTCCAAATAAAATTTTGTATTAAGTTGCCTATAATTTACTCACAACACAAGGACATATTCCAATAGTCTTTTTTAAATTAATTAATAAAGTATGGAAGATTCATCATTTCGGCTCATATACGGCCCACTGCTGGGCTCGAGCCTCCTCCATAATAGTAAGGCAGTTGTCCTTACTATACCATGCTAGTCACACAGGTTGGTATAGGGTTTTGTTTCGAGTTTTCCTTTTCTTGGCAACAAACAAGATCTTTACAGCATTGCAAATATCAGAGTGACATAGTTAAGAAAGACATGCTCCCTATACAGATGCCGCAGAGCTGTAAAATTCTTCGTATAGAATATATCCAATTGGGCCTCATAGTAAGGTCTTAGATCGTAATCATAAGCACCCAAATTTGTTTTGTTTTGTTTTTTCAATCTATCATCCAATGATTTGTAGATATCCAATCCTCTACATATTTTTATAATCCAACCATTACTGACACTGAGGATTACCTAGCCTATAATAAAAGCGTTCCGTATTATGCAAAATTTGTGCTAAATTGCTATAACTATGCCTATTAAAAATTATTTTTAATTGTTAATAAACACGTCATAATGGAAATCATTAATTGTTTTAAGTATATTAACCAAGGCTAACTTGTTATTTTGCTTATGATTTAACTACCTTGTAATTGTATTTATTAATCTTAAATTCTTATAATATTCTACTACAATTTGTAGAAGAGTGGAATTATTTCATATTGCGTAACTTGTTTGAAATTACTATAGACAGCCTGGTAATAAACAATGTTGGCAATGAGTCGAAGAACGATAATATTTGAAAGAGTAACTCGACCGGCGGGCCACCGAAGATAAGGATTTAAATCTGTAATTCGCCTAAATGGCTATAGAGACAAACGGTATGACTAGGGACACGATATCGAAAAGAAAATATCGATACTGTGCACATGAGTAGTATCGAAGAAAAAGTCTCGTACTCATTAAAGTATCGAAACAAAAATATCAATACTGCAAGGCATCGAGTATTGAGTACATTTCCCAGAATCTATGTCGTGATATGAGCTTTTTTTTTAGGAATTTGACCGTCTGTGAACGGATTAAAATATTTCGAGCCACGTTTTGGAAGTTCCATTTCGTTTAAACTAGATGGCGTTACCATGAACATACGCCATAATGCCAAATTTAACATGGATAATATCTACAATTTATTCGATACTATACCTCACTCAAAGTATCGTAAGAAAAGTATCGAGTACAAAGTTATCGTTATCGAAGGCAAAGTACTCGATACCTAGGGACACGATATCCAAACGAAAGTATCGATACTGTACTCATGAGTATTATCCCAGAAAAAGTATCGTACTCAATAAAATATCGAAGCAAAAGTATCGATACTCCAAAGTATCGAGTACTGAGTACTTTTCCTAGAAACTAGGTCGTGATGAGTTTTTTTTTTTGAAGTGAAACTTTTTGCGCGCCTGAGGGTAATTTTTTTACGGAAGAAACGCAATTTAGCGTCACGAAGATGTGCAGCGTTTTTGTCGAAGAAGAAGGAGAGAGCGATTGAGACCGATTGAGAGAGAGTGAGAAAGGGCGCACATAGCACGAAGCACAGCTATGGGGCGAGAGCAGGGAGCAAGCGAGTGAGAAAAATCGAGAGATTTTTTTTTCTAATACTGATAAAAAACACATGGAACCAAAGAAGTTTCATTTCTGACATGTGTACTTAGTTCTCACGCTATTTTTTTTAGGAATTTATCCGTCTGTGTTGGGATTAATATATTTCGAGCCACTTTTTAGTAGGTTCATTACGCTTTAACTAGATGACGTTACCATAAGCATAAGCCGTAAGGTCAAGTTTAACATGGATACTTTCTAAATTTGTTCGATACGATACCTGCCTAAAAGTACTCATTGAGTAAAAGTCATCATCATCATCATCATCATCATCTTGCTCTTATCTCAATTACTTGGGGTCGACGCAATATGTCATCTTCTTCCATACGGTCCTATCAGACGTCATCTCTGCAGTCACTCCCAGGCTATCCATGTCATGCCTCACGCAGTCCATCCATCTTTTCCTCGGTCTTCCTTTACCTCTGAAGCCTTCAACATTCATACCTAAAACTTTTCTCACAAGATTACTTTCGTCCCGCCACATCACATGTCCATACCATGTCAGCCGTTCGCTCTTCAACCTTTCCGTCACTGGCGCAACTTTCAAACTTCCTCTAATGTGCTCATTCCTCACTTTATTCATTCATGTCACACCACACATCCATCTCAACATTCGCATCTCCGCTGCATGCAGTTGTCTCTCATCCGTCGCTTTTGTCGCCCAACATGCTGATCCATACAGTACGGCAGGTTTTATTAGGGTTTTATAAATTTTACCCTTTAATTTGAGGGGTACTCTGGGGTCGCATGTTGTACCTGTGACCTGCCGCCACTTCATCCATCCCGCATCGATTCTGTACTTCACCGCACTATCTAGGTCGCCATCGCTTTGGATAAGAGAACCTAGGTAACGGAAATTTGAGCATACTGGTATAGGTAGTCCATCTAAGGATATGGGTGTAAAATTGGAGAGACTGCCGAAATCGCAGAACATGTATTCTGTTTTAGGTCTGCTAATTTTCAAGCCAACATTCTCCAATTTACAGCGCCACTTTTCCAGCATGCTCTGTACCTCAAGGCCCTCCTCCCCTATGAGGACAATGTCATCAGTGAATAGCATATCATTGAGTAAAAGTATCAAATAGAAAGTATCGAGTACAAAAGTATCGCTATCGAAAGAAAAGTACTCGATACCTAAAAGTATCGATACTTTTTTCGTGTCCCTAGGTATGACGGATTCTAAGATTGCACACCGTCCTTTCCCGAACCTCCTAAAAATTCAATAACGTTAGACTATGAGTGGCCCAAAAAAGATAAAAAAGTGGTATTAACTGAAGTTTGTATAAAGTATCTTGACTTTTACAATAGAACAATGTTAAGCTGTCCGTTTGGTGATGGAGTCCGAATACAATTCACCACCACCTCTTTTGCTCGTGGGTATCGTAAAAGACAAGTAAGGGATATATCCCTTAGTCGTATATTATATCCTCGCGACGGCGACCGACGTCCTGGGAAGGGGACATCGATGGGAGAGGGTACCTCCCCCAGAGAATTCCGTCGGGCCGACCACTGAAGTCGAGGCACTCTGTACCGCTGGTCGACCCAACGACGAAGGCGACGTGCTATCAGGCGGGTTACGGGGCCTCGCGCCGCCTCTCTGTCGCTTCGGACGGAGCCAGGTGCCGGGTGCGCTACCCAACCGTAGCCCACCATAAAAAAAAAAAGGTATATAATATACATATAATATCTATACAAGAGAAAGGAAACTCGAAACAAAACCCTATGCCTACAATTCTGACCAGCATGGTATAGTAGGTACATTTTCCTCCCATAGTGAAGAAACCCGAGGTCAACTGGGACGTATATGAGCTGAGATGATGATGAATGTTAAACTTAATCATATATCGTGGGATTAAAAACACAATGTATCATCGCTGACTTTCGCGTAGAAGTGGTGTAAAAACCGATGGAGAAATCACCAGAACTCTTCTCGGGGATTTATTACACCAATTGCTGTTGTCAACCCGCAATAGTATTACCGGTACACATCATCATTATCATCGTAGCCCACACACGTCCCACTGCTGGGCTCGGGCCTCCTTCACAATGGGAGGGAATTCAACCCACTATACCATGCTGGTCAGATATGTTGGTATAGGGTTTAATTTTGAGTTTCGAGAATTATGTGCATAATATTATAACGCGACACAATGACTGTTATTATCGCAGTTCACTAGCCGACTAACTAATCTAACTATAGTCCATAAAATATAGCTTGATCTCTGTGACAGTTGTCACTAGTGCTGAGGTCACGCTTACGACGCAGTCCGTGTTTTTGTCGATAATTCTTTTTTATTTTTTGGAATACAATTAAGAAACAATGTATAATAATCTTATTGAATTTAAATCAATGGATTTTAATTAAATCAAACACAAACTATTAATAATTCTTCTTACACTGGCAATAAATTTGTATCAAATTGTGGGTTAACATTTAATAACTAATTTTTGTATCAGGTAGATAATTATAAATTTCCTGCAATAACGATGACTTGTAAGACGTGAGACATCTTAGTCCGCCCGTGACCATGAACACTGCAAAGTGTTCGAAACGTCGGGCAATCAAAAATCAAATACAAACGCGATAAAATCCGTAAAGTAGTTTTATTTAAAATATGTAATACTCGCGTGTAAACATCAGAAATCAAAAACTATTAATTAATTATTTTTATTATGCAAAAGGAATACATTCAAATTCATTATCACTAATATCATCATCACTGGACTATTCTTGAATATTGATGATGAATTCTCCGTCACAGATTGTATCAAAATTACAGTCACGCTTCCAATCCTCTTGTATGTTTTTTTTTTGTTTTTGTAACAACGTTTTTCCAGTCATTCGGTGTTACATGTTCACAGACATTATTTAATAACGTAAGCATCTTATTTGCAGTGAAAGGTGGCGTTGTGTTCTCTTTAGCCACGATATGACCTGAAGATAATTATAAAAAACTTACGTATTTCAAAACAAATAATATTGACTCTATATGAATATCACATCAATAATTTTGAGGCTAGATTTAATTATTTTTTGCTACATTTAAATAGAAATTGGTTATATTATTTTTAATATTATATTATAACTAGAATTAATTTCAAAATAGCTAAAGGCACAAACCTTTCACTTGAGCCCAGATCAATTCGATTGCATTATATTGCCAGTGGTATGGTGGTAGTCGGATAACTTTATGCCCCATTTTTTTTGCTATCTCATCTAAGATCTCATCATCTAAACAGGAATGCGAGGTTTGTGAAAATTCACCAATCGGAGCAACTCTTTTTTTTAGTAGTGATTCATTCACCTCCACTCCTTTGCTTTGCAGCCATGAAATAATTTCGTTTTTGCGATTAGCTGTTGTTGGAGGTTTATCCTTTTTCACTGAATGATAAGGAGCATTGTCCATAATTATGGTATGTGGTTCTCTTAAATTATTAAGAAGGCTTATGAACCAATCTTTAAATTTTTCAAAATTCATTTCTTCATAATATTCAATGGTTTTAAAAGATTTAAATGTCAAAAGACAATTTGGTACAAAACCGGCTGATGTGCCAGCATGTGCAATTATTAGTCTTTGCCCCTTGCCTTCAGGAACGTTCATAGTAGATTCAGCTTTATTATCTGTCCATGACTTGGAGAGTGTATGATTGGCATTAAGCCACGTCTCATCGAGAAAAACTATTTTGTCCCAGTTAGTGATCTCGTTTATTTGCCGCAAAAAATCAATACGGGCAAGAACAATATCTGTTCTCTCCATTATGATCTTTCTTTTATTACTTTTCTTATATCCAAATCCTATGTTTTTTAGTATTGTAGTCAGACTTGGTAAGCTTCCTTTGACCAAATCTGCGTCTCTGAGAGACACACTCAATCTTTTAAGGGTTGGAAATTCACCACGACTATAATATGCATAAATATGATTACGAATAGCAGCGGCATCGAAATCATCAATATTCGTGATCGGGGAAGCTTTCTTTCTTTTTTATTTGGTGTAGATAATTTTCTATCAGTATCTTCCTCTATGCCCTCGCTTGATTTTTCACCGTATTTGTCTTTACTAATGCGAATGACTGTAGCTCTACCAATGTCAAGAGCATCGGCAACTCGATCGCAAACTTGCGTCAATGGTATCAGCGGTCCACCATTTTGGTTCTCGCGCTCAAAGTAGTCCCGTAAGCGAATTACAAACTCACGGCATTCACTGTTCAGATCAGTATTTTTTGTCCTCTTTGATGACATTATGATACCAAAAGATAAAAACTAAACAACTACCAATAAACAAATAAACGTAGTGTATGCAAGACGTCGGCAATCGTAATGAATGTCATTATTTTTTTTTTATTTTGGTTGCCTTTACTGGCAGGCTAAAGTGTTTTCGATTATACTGCCTTGTCTTACATAGCGTACTTCTTTACATATTATTTACGTCTTCATCTTACATAATTAATTAATAATCATTGTCTGTCAGTAAGTCAAGTCGTTATCGTTAATTAGGCGCTGAAAATCTAATTAGATGATTTCTTTGGGAATTTTGGTTGAATATGAAAATATACGTAACCCACTCTTATATCACATTCACCACACTTCAGCACCTTAATTATATTATATTACATAAAACATCAGCAAAATTATTTAATATAACACTATAAAACACTAAAAAAAATAATATAATACAAGAGCTTAACATGACATTTCCATAGTCGCGCCGAAACTCCTGAATGACATGACTCCCGAGATCACTAGGTAGTGTTGCCATAATAGCGACAGTCGCTAGATCAATCGATCTATTACATCTATTTTATTTTTTAATTTTTTTTATCTATTTATTTGGTTCACCAACAGATTGTTTACACAGATGCTTAACAATATATATATTAAATTATTAATTTTATGAATAAGCATATTTATTTTATTGACAATAATGCTTTTATAAGCAGTGTCTTTTATTTCAATGACAATAAATATTATGAATGATTTTTTAATATTAAATTAACTCGGTGTATTTATTTTATTATAGCTGCGTATTCTAAATTATGAAAAATATATATTGAAAGTTTAATATACATAGGAAATGTATTAGTTTATCTTCTGTTATAAATAATTTAATAAGGATTAGTTATCGATTTACGTTTATCGATAACCGCATCTCTATCTTTTTCGCAGTTCAGTATGACCTTGTATGTGCATAAACATCATAATTTTACAAAACAATACAAAATGATTACTAGGTATTTTAGAAGTCACCAGAAACAATTTTTACCATGAATATTTATATTTTTGTATTTATAATGTATTAAGCTTCAATCCCCATAAAATTGGCACCTAAACAATGAAAATGTAGGTGATACAAAATAAAATTGTAAACATGTAGCTCGTTCAAACTTAGTTCATCGATTTCGTTGACAGCTGTCACAGAGATCAAGCAATTTATGGACTATAGTAACTGTTTTGCAGGCGGACGGGTGGTATCAGCCGCATTCATACACGAGTATTGCCGCGCTTCAACTCATTAGGAATAGCGCCTAAGTATCTGCCTATTGTTTTGATTTGTCCTTTTATTATTTTTTTTTATTATTTTTTACTTTTTTTAATTGTTAAGTTATGTTTATCACATGTATGTATAATGATGTATATTGTGGTTGTGGCTCAGCATCGAATAAATATGTTTTTCTTTCTTTCTTTCTTTCTATTATATCCTATAGTCGTCTTTTACGACACCCACGGGCAAGATAGGTAGCGGTGAATTGTATTTTTACTCCGTCACCACACCTTATCGATATACAGATAGGTCAATTTCCAAGAACGATCCATACTCTGTTCATTTTGGTTGCTCGTAGCTAGGCTGTTCGTGTCTGATAAGTTATACTATGGTGATAATTTTACGATTGTAAATTGTATTTCAGTTAAAAGCCATAGCGACTATCGAAGATGGTAATTTCGTCCACACGCAGGTGGAGCCGAATGGACGTAAATCAAAACATGTGAGGATCTTTACCCCGGAACTCTTGACTGTGGTAAGTTAATAAAATAGAATACGTTTATTATTTAAAAAAGACATTAAACAAAAAATATATCCTTAGAAACAACAATTAAAATATGATCATGTATTTTTTAGCACTATCTGATCTCAGCTCAGCATATTGCCGAGTCAAGTACCGTTTGGTATTGAATTGTGATTTAAACGTGTAATACAGTATGTAAGCTGCAATACATATTGACAAAATACGAAGGAAGAATTAATTGAAACAGCAAATGGAGAAGAAAATAAAAATAAATTTAAAAATGTCTATTAAATTTGTCTACTTTAAAAAGAAATTTGTCTTGTTCTAGATAACCACTGCAGAAGGTTGGGACGGTGAATGCATCAGAATATATGAAGCTGTTCCATGATACATATTAGTAACAATTGTTATAATTTTCATCATTTATTACATAGTAGAAGACATTCTATAATAATGATAATAGTAAAACAATTAATGGTAACCTATTCATTGAATAATGTTAGCTAATCGTATGTGAAAATTAATGTTATTATTTCGGTCAAATTATATCAAAAACTCAATATTGGTATAAATTTGAATCGTAAAACTTTAGAAAAAATTGTTCAGACTATTTTTATAGACAATTGCGTAACCTTAAATTCTTTTCTGATGTACTTTTTACTATAAAAATTACCGATTGACTGAAAAACACAACATAAAAATGATTTTGCGAAACTTGACCTTGAATAATTTCTTTGCAAAAATGGGTTCGATTGGGAGTATTTATAATGTGATCCAAACATTTGTATCAAGTTTCAGTTATATGTGAGTTTTTGTAACCTTGAATATTTTGCAACCTTGATTTGATCAGACTCAGATAGTAAAACTTTGGTTGTTAAGACAATTATGAGAATAGAAAAAGTGTTTACAACATAATATGTATTCCTTTTGGTTTATCAAAATTTTGAGAAATATAATCATAATTATATTTCTTAAAATTTAAGGCAATGTAAGACTTAAAATTGAAATATTAATTATTTTAATTTTAAAGTAAAAATTATATTTTAAATTATCTCAATGAACAAATATAAAATCTAATTGCGCGTTCATTTTATTTCCATTTTTACTTTAACGAGTGTATAGTTTGGAATATACGTCAAATAATTAAAATCTACTATTTAAATAGTGGATCAATCAATTTATCTCTCAATATGTTAATAAAAATTAACTTACTGGGGAATTCAATATATTTTAAAAGAGGACCATTCTATATACTGTCTATATATTTTTTTTATTTTGAATCCGAATAAGTACATATAATTAATTTTTACCCAATAATTCTATGCTTGCAGATCCCCTGTAATATATAAATTTATTTTTTAATACGAGATATTATGACAAATAGTGAAATAGTGAAAACTGGTTTAAAATTGTTGATAGTAATATTGACACAAAACTATTCATGTGGTGATGGAGTAAGAATATAATTCACCACCTCTTTCTGGCCTTTAAAGGATAAGTAGAAGAACCAAGACTTACAGAATAATTTGATACCCTATCAAATATTTCTTAAGAGTATGTGTATGGAAACATGTTGAAGCCTTTTCCGGCTTTTAAGGTTTCTTTGCTATGTAGTGACGGGGGTATTAACACACCATCCATTATCTTGACCGTGAATGTCGTAAGATATGACTAAGGGATTACATGTGTATACAACATCTATGTAAGTGCAGAAACACTCGAAATAAAACTCTATACTAAAGTCCGATCAGCTTGGAATAGTAGGTCAAATTCCCTCCTATATACAGGAGACGCGAGAGAGGAATGTGAAATATATGAGCCGAAATTATGATACATAACAACAAAACTGATTAGAGTGTTATCATCATCATCTCAGCTGAACAAGTCACAATGTTGGACTCAGACTTCCCACAATGGAAGCTAATTTGACCCATTACACCGGGCTGGTCAGACGTGTTGGCATAGGGTTTTATGTTAGGTATTCTTTCTCTTACATAGGTATTATCTACATATCACATCCCTTGGTCATTTTTTACGACACCCACGGGTAAGAGAGAAAATTTGACCTTGAAGAAACTGAACTGAATTCTTACTCTGTCATCATACGTAAAATATATTAAAATATAGTTATTTTTATTAAACTAGTGTATAATTTTAACCCACTATAAGAATTGATAAGATAATGTTTACTGAATACATTAATATGTGCAATAGTTTAAGCTTATTAATTAATAGTAATTCTGGATTGGCTAAATACAAAAATAATAAATAAATATTTGACTTTAACTTACAACTTGAAAGCGTCATGTGGTAGTCTTGTAATTTGTTGTACATCTTAATGCTTAATGTATTCTATTAAATAATTTTATTGGCATATTGTGCTTACAAATATTTTCTTTTTCATCCTAAATTCTCAGAATATATCTTTATGGCCATAACGGACAATGACGAATAAAGAAGATAAAGAAACTAAAGGTACAAGTGATAATTCGTGAAAGAAATTGCAACTCGACACTGGCAAAAATGGTCTCTTATTACTAGCTAAATGCCAACACAAAGATAAAAAAAAACGAAATATACTTATTCAAAAATTGAAAGAAAAATTAACAAATGTATGTAATTTTATTACTAAGAAAACTGTATAGTACTAATTATGCAAAAGAACTGGCAACACTCCAAATTAAACTATGACAACTTTCAATAAAACTGAAGAAACTCCTTTTTTTTTAACATATACAAATGTTATATTAAAAGCTTGATATTATAATATTTAAAAAAATGACATTAAATTTCTTATAAATTCTATATGGTTATATAATGGTCCAAGAATCTTCTTGTCCAATATTCCGTAGTGTCTGAAAACAAAGGTTTATAACCAGTGTGTGTTACCAGCGATGACTTACGGCACTGAAACGTGGTATCTAAATGTCGGCCTCTTAAAAAAGCTCAAAGTTGCTCAACGTGCTATGGAGAGGGCTATGCTCGGTATTTCTCTACGTGATAAAATCCGAAACACGGAAATCCGTAGAAGAACGGGTGTAACCGGCATAGCCCGCAGAATTAGCACGTTGACAATGGGCACGTTGACAAATGGCAATGGGCAGGCAACATCGTTCGTAGAACCGACAACCGTTGGAGAAGAAAAGCTCTTGAGTGGCGACCTCGAATCGGACAGCGCAATGTAGGACGACCCATTAGGTGGACTGATGACATTCGCAAAGTGGCAGGGAACCGTTGGATGCAAGTGGCGCAGGACCGTTCCGAGTGGCATTCTCCTGAGGAGGCCTATTTCCAGCAGTGGACGTCTGTGGGCTGATGGATGGATGGATATAATGGTCAATATATTACTGTCACGATATTGATGAGACGAGGGAGATGTTGCTTGTTTACACATCACAAACGTTAGTAAGACTTGTAAATACATAAAAAATAAATAAAAATAAGTAAAAGTAGCTAAGTATTTTTAATGACTGTTAGTAACGTGTCCTAATTAAACTTATGTTGGTTACTTGAGGTAGACCTGGGTTTGCATAAAAAATCCAGTGAGATTTTACTCTATCTCTCCATATACTACTCTATATTTGGTACCATACAGTTCAATTTTAAATACAAAATTAACTATGTTATACAATCTAATGTATAAAATCTTTAAAACAAAACTTAATATAGCTATTTTAGAATTGAAATTATCGTGAGATTGATACATATTATAATGTCTATAACGGCAAAATACTCACGTACTGTGATCGAATACGTCGACCCGGGTATCGAGCATATCCGATGTTTATGATGATTATTCTATTTTGAAGACGTCAGTAAGTGCTGAAGTCATCCTAAAATCACTAAAACTCTTTCTATAGTCATGCATCTTAAGGACTTGACGTCAAGGATTGCGTAGATTATTCACATATACTTGAGTCACTCTGAAAGCCTTTGGAATAAACAAGTACGAAAAGAAGCTAGTGACAAATGTATTAAAATTTCTAATTAGTAACTCCATGTATGATCAAAAATTATGAGATTAGCATTTTGTGAAGGAGCTTTTTCTCTACCGCTGTTTACAAATGTTATTAAAATAACAAATGTAAATATGGTTGAAGTGAATTTACTGATGATTCGCGAGAAATGCGTACCATATAAATGGTGACCAGTTACTGTCGATTACATGAATGTCGTGCTAAGAATGATAAAAGCATAAAAAGATATAACGGTGACATATCAACAAATTTCACCAGCTTTAAAAACTGTTATAGGTTAAGTATAATGGGTCTTTTTTTTTTGGGGTGGGCTGCGGTCGGCGCGCTTCCGCACCACTCCGTCCGGGGCGACAGAGAGGCTTAAGCATGCAACACCCGCAACCCACCCGAACACCACGTCGCCTTCGTCGTTGGGCCGACCACTGGAGCAGGGTTACTTGTCATCAGTGGTCGGCCCGACGACGACAGCGGGGCGGCGGCGACGTCCCTTTCCCAGGACGTCGATCGTGGTCGCGCGGTCAGCCTCTCTGCGGATGACGGACTAAAATCCCCTGTTCGGTCACCCACGGCCTAGGTTAGGACGCCATTGGGCGCAGGTACTCGCCTACCGCCTACCTGCGCTGCCTGTGTCGCCGGCGGCGGATCGCGTCGCATAGGCGTTCCTCCCGCGCGCGATCCGCCAATACTGGATGAATACCTCATAATTTGACAGAAGATCAAAAACCGTTCCCGTTCAATGCTTGAAAAATATGACGGACGTAACTTAAATACTGTGGATAACATCGCCACAGTTTTCATGACAGCTTTCATCAAAGCTGAAAATATTATAACGAACCTTAAATTAAAAAAACAAAAACAAACTGCGCCTTTGTAATATGTACCATGGAAGAGCAGTATATATCGCGTCATCATCATCATCATCATCATCATCGCAGTCCACATACGTCCCACTGTTGGGCTCGAGCCTCCTCCACAATGGGAGGGAATTTGACCTACTATACCATTCTGGTCAGACATGTTGGTATAGGGTTTTGTTTCGAGTTTTCCTTCTCTTGCACAGATGTTATATGCATATTATATCCCATAGTCGTCCTTTACGACATCCACGAGCAAGACAGGGAGTGGTGAATTGTATTCTTACTCCGTCATCACACGGCAATGTATATCGCGATAACTCCGAGTTATTGGGAGCAGTATGATGATTCATATAATATATGTTTCTCTATCTTTTAATATTGCTAATTATGTACTCTTCTTTTTTGTATTAGCATTGATAGAATTCAGCTGCAATGCGAAATTATGTACCTATTTCTCTATTGATATGTACTTAATGCTTTATAATTTGTGGTTGATATGAGGGCTATATTGGCTATTGTGACTTAGTGTTGCCCTATTTATATTGAGCGATATAAGAGTATAATTGTATTTGTAGGCTTAGCCGTCTTTTGTAGTGTAACTATACTGTCGTTAATTGTGTATTTATGTAAAAGTGAGACATTTTCTCTTTTTTTTTACATATATATATTTTTAATTTTTATGTTATGCCTATCTACTATCGCTATATCGAAGTGCTGAAGTGTTTGTATAGGAACGCCACAATGTCAGTCTGTATCCGGGATAAGAGTACGAAACCGATCCAGTTGCAGAAAGGCGTGAGACAGGGAGATGTCATCTCTCCGAAACTGTTCACCACTGCACTGGAAGATGTCTTCAAGCTCTTAGACTGGACTGGACTCGGCATCAACATTAACTGCGAATACATCACTCACCTTCGATTTGCGGACGATATAGTCGTTATGGCAGAATCCATGGACGACCTTGGCACAATGCTCAATGATCTCAGCAGGGTATCCCAACTAGTGGGTTTACGAATGAACATGGACAAGACGAAAGTCATGTCAAATGCCCATGTCATTCCTGTACCGGTCCTAGTTGGCAATGCGATTCTTGAAGTTGTCGATCACTATGTTTACCTAGGACAAACAGTCCAGTTAGGTAGATCCAATTTCGAGAAAGAGATCAGTCGACGAATCCAACTCGGTTGGGCAGCGTTCGGGCAACTTAAGAGGATCTTCTCGTCCAACATACCTCAGTGTCTGAAAACACAGGTCTTTGACCAGTGTGTGTTACCAGTGATGACTTACGGCACGGAAACGTGGTTCCTAAATGTAGGCCTCACATCAAGGCTCAAAGTCGCTCAGCGTGCTATGGAGCGGGCTATGCTCGGGATTTCTCTGCGAGATAGAATCCGGAATACGGAAATCCGCAGAAGAACGTGTGTAACCGACATAGCACGAAGAATTAGCACGCTGAAGTGGCAATGGGCAGGCCACATCGCTCGACGAACCGACAACCACTGGGGAAGAAAGGTTCTCGAGTGGCGACCACGTATCGGACGACGCAGTGTAAGAGCCCCCCCACTAGGTGGACCGATGACCTAGTGAGAGTAGCTGGGCGTCGTTGGATGCAGGCGGCACAGGACCGCTCATTGTGGTGCAACATGAGGGAGGCCTACGTCCAGCAGTGGACGACGATAGGCTGAAATGATGATGATGATGATGATGATATTATGCCAATTTTTTCCTTTTTGTTATTCTCTTTCAAATACGCCACCACTTGGTGGCTTTGATGTCTGACGTCAAAAGAATAAAAAAGGGACACTGCTGAAAATCAGCGTTGTGATGTTACAGTGACATCACAACAATTGCTGAGCAGTTATCCTTTTTTCTGCCGCAGCTGAAACATTTATTCTATCACAATTATTATGTCTCTTTATTTAGTTTATTGATTTTTTGTGTTTCATGTATTGCAAGGTGTTTTTTTTCCATGTGTTCCTAACGTCTCTACTCTGTGGTACAAATTAAATATTTTCTTTCTTTCATATAACATATATGAATGATCACCACCTTTGCCTTAGGAGTTATAAAACGTAATGAGGAATCATTAAAAACATGGGCATTAGCACACCTCTTTTTTTTGGGTGAAACATAATCGGCGCACCCGCCGCCCGGCGCGCGGCCCATGTCTCACCCGTGGATATGCCACGGGTGAGTCATGGGCAGCCTTCATTATTGGACCGACCACCGATGCAGAGTTCTTTATCTTCAGTGGTCGACCCGACGGAATACCCCGGTCGCGGGGTACTTTCTCCTCTCGACGTTTCCCATCGGGGACATCGGTCGTCGTTGCGTGGTCGGCCTCTCTGCGGATGACAGACTAAATCCCCGGTCCAGTCACCCGCGGCTTCAACTAGGGTCCGCGGAGGGAAGGATATTAAAATGAACAACCTAAGAACTAAACTCTGCGATTATAAAAGATAGTGTGTGAAGTTTGATTGTTACTATTTTTACTAATACATCTAATGTTACGTCTAAGTATACGTTATTTTATGCCTTTACTCTTCTATAATAAAAGTGAAGATCTATAAGAAACTAAAAGAACAAAAACGAATACTCAAAAATTTATCTATTCAATTCAATTCAGTCTTTATAGTACGTGGTTATAAAATGTTATGTTATGATAAATGATATGTTATCAATTTATCATTTCGATGTATTTCAGCGCTTAGTGTCATGCACTTTTGATAAGAACGTGTGTATAACCAAGGTGTACCAATGTGATATAGGTCATAATTAAATAAAGTCTTGTTCACTGTAGGGTCCAAATGGCCATATTTATAGGTAGTTATTAAGGCTTTACCAATAGCAGAATGCTAAGAACTCTAGTCCTTAATTAAGATTTCAGATCGATGGACTGTTTGTACCAGAAGAGGAAACACAATAGAAACAGAGTAACAATACAATTCACCACCCCCTCTCATGGCCGTAGGTCTCGTCAAATACGATTAGGGGATATAATATGCAAATAATAATGATTTTTGATGTTTACGCGAGTATTAAATAAAACACATTGTAAATAAAATTAATTTACGGATTTTATCGCGTTTGTATTTGATTTTTGATTGCCCGACGTTTCGAACACTTTGCAGCCTTCATGGTTACGGACGAACTAAGATGTCTCAAGTCACAGAAAACATAAAATTTAACACAGAAAATTTATAATTATCTACCCGATACAAAAAATTAGTTATTAAATATTGACATTATTGACCCACATTTTGATACAAATTTATTGCCAGTGTAAGAACGAAAGTGATTCTATATGAAAAAATTATATTGTTTATGGTTAGTAATTATTTAACATTAAAATTGGTAGTAATTATATTTAAAACCTAACAATCTTAGTATATTACCACCAGATCGGAACATGGTCACACTGACAATGATTCGGCAAGAAAACTCAGGGGACATGATGCTAAATTAATATTAATTTTTAAGGCGGGTTACTTTATCTTACTAAGGTTTCTATTTATAAATTGATTCATATTTTTCTTTATAATCATACTTTATTTTGACACAGAGTACCTACTTCTTTTTTTTTTTAAACCAATATACTTTATGATCACAAAAAATGGCAACCTTACTTACGACTCGGGCCGACCACTGACGACAAGTCACCCTGCTCCGATGGTCGGCCCAAGGACGAAGACGACGTGGGTACAGGTGGGTGGGTTACGGGGCCGCGCGCCGTCCTTTCGTCGCCCCGGATGGAATGGACCGCTTGTGCGCTTCCCATAGCCCACCCATAAAAAAAAAAGAAAATAAAAAAAACCTTACAACAACCACGGGCAAGATAGAGGGCACCGGGGGTGGTTAATTGTATTCTTACTCCGTTGCCACACAGAAATATGTGAACATAACTTTACGTATATATTTTAACTTATATATATTTTAACTTTTAACAACTATAGGCAACAAATAAATTGATATATATATGAAACAACTATTAATCTAATCAATATATTGATAACAGTCATGTTACGTGGTTATATTTTACAGTTTTTAAAGTCATCTTACATTGCAATTTCTAACGCAGTAAAACATATAGATATATGAAAATAGGAGCCAAGTTCAATATTATAATAATTATGGCGTGATTGTCGACTTTATCGACAAAAGACTTGAGATGTAAATGCGCACAAAGTTCTGTAGAAAAGTCTGAAATGTATTTATTAGAAAAACGTATGTTATTTTAGGTAAACAAAACGTAAATTAAAAACATATTTTCATGTTTTCTTCTACTACAAAAATGTTTGCTATTTGTAAATGTGACTTTAAATTCTATTTATCAAATTATTTACATAAAACAAATAACTTATGAGCTAGCTTCACCTTAACATCTGCCTAGACTAATTTTCAGATACTAAAATTCAACCTACTTTGTAATATTCAGGTTATTTTTTTTTATATTGTTCTATTGCCTACATATTTGACTTACAAATTAGGGATGGCGATCTGAGATCGATTAATCAAAGAATCGATTCTTCAGGCCCAAAAAATCGATTATATAAATCGATACGAAGCACTGAATCGATTCAGTGAATCGATACTTTACCCTAGAGAATTGTCGTTCGATATTTTCTGCCCACTCGATACTAAGTATTTTTATTACTGCATTATAAGATTAATAACACTTTCAGATTTCCTAAAAAAAATCACATTACATATTTACTCTCCAACTTTCCTAAAAAAAAGCTCGTCCAAAAGAAAATATTGCTAGATTGATTAATCGGGAATCGATCCTACAGACCTCAATTTTCTTGTGAATCGATTCTTTGGATGACAATTCGAATCGATTCAAGAATCGATCTATTACAAATATAATATGGTGTCATTAGCGTATTTATACCTACACGCGCTCGGCACGGTCGCGTTAAAGTTATACCTAATTTCAAATATACACGGTGACTTTTTTATCGTCTGACAAAAAAAAACCATAAAAGTATCCAACCAAAGAAACATATCTAACATATTTAAATGTTCAATAGTGGTAGTTATAAAAAATAAATAAAATAAAGTTAATATTGTGTAACAGCCTGTTTATCATTTTTACATTTTAAACAAAAGTAATCATGCGGCATTTCGTTAGCCAATCATAGTACGAAGTCCACGTGGACGGCTTTTACAAAGCGTAATTCCCTACGCTAGATACCTAACAGGTATCATTTGCGATGCCCGATTGGCGCCGCGGTCAAGCGGTCGTAGTACCTACATACTACATCAGCTGTGTTGAATACCTATGCGCTTGATACATGTTGTTTCCTTACTATTTTAATTATAATTATTTATAATAACTTTTATTAAAAATATTCTAGTCAATATTGTTTTTAACCTTTTAATTGTACGAATGAATAGTAGATACTGGATACTTTAATTGACCTGCTTTTGTAAGACGACATATATGTCACCGTGTATAACAGTAAGTTTTATAAAATGTTGAATGAAAGTACATATAAAAACGTTTAAACTAACCTTTTATAACGAAAATTATTCTTCCACGAAGAAATAAGTTTTTGCAGTTACAATTATGCAAGACGCTGAGTTTTATACATAACCAGCTGACACAACAGACGTTGCTCTGTTCAAATAAAATAAAAGGCATTCTGCTTTAAATCGACAGTAGCGCTACCTACCGGGACCCCCCTGGAACACACATAAAAAAATTTGTAAACATCGGTCCAGCCGTTTAGGAGGAGTTCAGTGACATACACACGTACATAAGAAATAATACGAGTATTAGCTGACCCAACAGACGTTGTTCTGTTCAAATAAGCGCCACCTACCGGATCCAATTGTGAATTGCTGATTTGTGAATCTAAATCATCCAGGCCCCCACAGGCACCAATGCATTCACAAAAATTCATTCAAATGCATCCAGCCGTTTAGTTGCAGTATAGATAAACCTAGATACCGACTGCAGCGCCATCGGCCCGTCTGATTTGTGAATCTAAATCACCCAGGCCCCCACTTGAATACATTCAGAAAAATTCATTTATATCCAGCCATTTAGTTGTAGTATAGATAAATAACCTAGATCGTCGTTAAGTTTTTTAATTTTTTCTTTCTGCGCAACTTTCTTATTTTTTTTTTCGTAAAAGCCTTTTTCAAAGTATTAGAAAAATTAAAAAGAAAGATGGACGAAATCGGTGAAGTTGTTCTCAAGTTATGTTATTGTCCTGCCCGAACAGCGCCACCTACCAGGTCCAATTGTGAATCTAAACCATTCTCGAATCCCCTGGAACACACATAAAAAAATTATTGTAAACATCGGTCCAGTCATTTAGGAGGAGTTCAGTGACATACACACGTACATAAGAAATATATATATATAAAGATAAAGTTGACTGAATGGAAAAAAATTCATATGTTATTTATTAGATTAATTGTTTTTGGATTTTTTCCTTTAGTATACACACAAATACCTCGCTGGGTGCAATTTGAACTTTCTAGGTCATCTGGAAGTGGGTGGAGTTTTTGATTCAATCAGTAAGTCATTATCATCATAATCGCTGCCCACATATGTCCCTGTTGGGCTCGGGATTCCTTCACAATGATAGGGAATTTCACCTACTATACCATGCTGTTCAGACATGTTAGTATAGGGTTTCATTTCGAGTTTTCCTTCTCTTGCACAGATGTTATGTGCATATTATATCCCTTAGTCGTCTTTTACGACATCCACGAACAAGATAGGAAGTAGTGAATTGTATTCTTACTCCGCCACCACACAAAATATGTTTATAAAATTTAGAATATTAGCTTATATAATAGATCTCAATACATATCCTATAAGAAAGAAAGAAAGAAAGAAAAATCATTTATTTTGCTCTCATACATTTCATAAATAACAAAAAACCCAATTGAAGCATAGTTAACTTAATATATGCTGAGAGACAAAACAGGATCTTAGCTCAGCTAGTGTTACTTCATTGTGTAGAGGTAACGCTGATATTCTGCAGACCTACAGTGGAATCACGGACAGTCACAATTAAATACTTACACAATTAAATCTAGATAACTGTGTGCATATTATTACAAGAATGCGTGGAAACATACATATTTAATTACCTTGTACATAAATCTATATAACATAAGACTGTGTACAGACATACATTCAAAAATATACAAACATATATATACATTTATATATATATATATATATATATATATATATATATATATATATATATATATATATATATATATATATATATGTGTGTGTAAAAGTGTTATTACATTACATTATTATGGTATTTGAAAGGGGAGAATGTATGACGGCATGCAAGATACGCATAGAAGAGGAAATATCAGAACAAGTACAAGAGTTTGTATATTTGAGATCTACTTTTGCAAGAGATGGTAAATATGAAAATGATATTGAAAGAAGAGTATGTAAGGGCCAATATGGTGAATGGTGCTTTACACACCTTTATGGGCAGCCAGAGCCTCTCTAAGAAGGCTCGCCTGGCTGTGCATAGGGGAGTCCTTGTACCAACCCTAACGTATGGAAGTGAGAGCTGGGTATGGCAGAAGAAACATGAAAGTAGAATAAATGCTGTGGAAATGAGAGCGCTGAGGAGCATGATTGGTGTAAAACTGAGTGATAAAATTAAGAACAGTGTAATCAGGGAACGTTGTGGTATGAATGTTGATGTAGTGACAAGGATTGAGAAAGGTATGATAAGTTGGTTTGGACATGTAGAGAGAATGAATGAAAGGAGATTAACAAGAAGAATTTATAAGGCGAATCTGAGCGGAAGTGTTGGAAGGGGAAGACCAAGGCGGACGTTTCATGATCAAATCGGGAACGTCCTTAAGAAAGGCCAGGTTAGAAGTACCCTAAACCGAAGAATATGCATGAAGAGATTAATGAATGTAGAGGAAGCGAAATTAGTATGTCAAGATCGTAGCAAGTGGAGGGAAGTGGCCTCTGCCTACTCCTATGGGAAAAAGGTGTGAATATATGTATGTATGTATGTATATGTGTTATTACAAATTAAATCCTTATCTCTAAAATAAATTTTGAACCTGAATTTGAGCGTTAAGCAAATGCTGTTTAAATTTTTTCCTGAAAACAGCTGACGATTTTAGGGCTCGCAATGGTGGGGGCAAATCATTCCAACAATGGGTAGCAGAGAATTTGAAACTACCGCGAAAGGCAGCAGTGCGATGTCTGGGGATATTTAAAAGATATAAAGATGCTCGAGTTTTATATTTATTAAAATCGGTAGACCAAGAAAGTTTCTCATAAAGATATGTTGGTCTTTGGGATAAAATAACGTCAAATAATAAGTTCTATAATTGATGCGTTTATGATAAACTTACAACCCACCCTCGCTTCGCTTCGGTTTCAGTCGCCTTACCCGCGTAGTTCCCAATCCCGTGGCAAGACCGGGATAAAATAGAGCCTATGTTACTTCTGATATTATAGCTTTCCATTAGTGAAAGAATTTTTTTAATCGGTCCAGTTGTTTTGAAGATTACCCGGCACAAACAGACAGACAAAAAAATATAAAGTGATTTTCAGGCATATGTTTAGTGCAAGGGGCAAAGGAGCAGCGTGCGGCCCCATAACCCACTGTAGCTATTCTCCTTCGTCGTGATGGGCCTGAACTTGACACACTGCCGCGCAGCTAGATAATAAATCATCGAATTACGAGAAAACATGAATCATCATTGACATTGAATCATAATTTATATAACAAATTAGCAACCCGCCCTCGCTTCGCTTCGGTTATAGGTTATAGTCGTTTTACCCGCGTAATTCCCGTTCCCGTAGGAATACCGGGATAAAATATAGCCTAGTTTACCCCCTGATATTATGGCTTTCCATTGGTGAAAGAATTTTTGAAATCGGTCCAGCCGTTTTGAAGATCACCCGGAACAAACAGACAGACAGACAGACAGACAGACAGACAAAAAATATGTATTTTAGGCATAAGTGTCGTGCAAATAACCGTGTGAGCATGAAAGCCTATTATTTTGACATTACAAACAGACACTCCAATTTTATTTATTGGTATAGATAACTAATTTATATAGATAAATAAATATGATTCAGTTCGAACAATTGATTATTTTTGTGTTAATAAATTAGAGTTCTTCGAAGTAGTAATAAAATCCGTACAATAGAAATATAATGTGCCAGTGACTCACTCACAGCGTCCCACTTTCCGTGGGCTTCGTAAAACCCGTTTGAGAGGTCACTAAAAATCAAATCAAATCATTTATTATCTATAAGCCCCATTAGGATACTTCATCATCATCATCATCAGCTTATACACGTCCTACTCGAGCCTCCACGATATAATCCACAATAGGGGGGCAATTGAACTGTTACTACGCCAGACAATATTCTTTATTATCTCATGAACGTAACCTGATAGCCCAAATACTTGATTTGTGTTTATATCATACTAGCAACTCGCCCTCGCTTCGCTTCGGTTATAGGTTACAGTTGTTTTACCCGCGTAGTTCCTGTTCCCGTGGGAATACCGGGATAAAATATAGCCTAGTTTACGCCCTGATATTATAGCTTTCCATTGGTGAAAGAATTTTTGAAATCGGTCCAGCCGTTTTGAAGATTATCCGGAACAAACAGACAGACAGACAAAGTTTTTTTAATTGCTATTTTAGGCATAGGTGTCGTGCAAATAACCGAGTGAGCATGAAAAAAGCCTTTTATTTTGACAGTACAAACAGACACTCCAATTTTATTTATTGGTATAGATAGTTATTCTCAAATAAAATTGACAAATGCCGAATACTCGGCAAATTTGCGGCAAGTGTTTTAATTAAAAATCTGCTACTGAGGCTCACCAAATACTCACAGATTCAGATTTCCCTATCCCATTGCGAAAAATAGATTTTTTGAATAACCCCAAGCTCCGAAAATCATTTGGAATTGAGTATCACAATACCTAAAAACATATCTATATTTAGTTTTTTACAATAAAACTTTGAAATTTTATAGAAAATAACTGAAGCAAACCTTTAGACCTTCATACATCGTAATTATTCTAATAATCTAGTACCGAGTTGGAACGCGGCCATAAGTTGAAAAGATCCGGTACGAATCTCAGCATACTATTAATTATTTAAATAACTTCTTTTAAATGAAATTGTGACATAACATATTTAACAAATATTAGATCCATTGTGATACCCTTCAAACTAGGATATAGTTTTTTACTATATTATACAACAATAATTTAAAACACAAATATAATAAAACATTTTAGCTGGACCACATGGCATAATGGTTCATGACAAATGGTAATAGCACTATCCTAGTCAACTTACAATAGCAACTGAGATCAAGACCCTTTTTTTTTAAGGGTGGGCCGTGGTCAGCGCCTCCGCCGCCCGGCTCCATCCGGGGCGACCGAGGGACGCCGCGCGGCCTCATGAGCCACCAGTGACACGTCGCCTTCATCGTTGGACCGACCAGCGGTGCAGGGTAACTTGACTTCAGTGGTCGGCCTGACGGAATACCCCAATCGCGGGATACCCTCACCTCTCGACGTTCCCCCTCGGAGACGTCGGTCACCGTCGCGCGGTCAGCCTCTCTACGGGTGACGGACTAAATCCCCGGTCCAGTCCCCCGCGGCCTCGGCTAGAGCGGCTTTAGGTGCAGATACTCGCGCCTACGCTGCCCGAGTCGCTGGCGGCGGATTTTATCATCGTGGAGGCGTTCCTCCCGCACGCGCTCCGCCGCCTCCTTCCGCGAGACGACTGCCTCGCAGAAGGCGGCGACCGCGTCCCAGTTCCTGATGCTGCCGAGCATCTCCCTAGCGATGGTCGGCAGCGTCAGGTCAGCACCGATGATTGCGACGAGATCACGGCGCTGCTCAGCCCACGCGGCACACACCTCGAATGTGTGCTGCGCCGTGTCCTCGTCGCAATCGCAGTGGTTGCAGCTGCGCCGTGTCCTCTTCGCAATCGCAGTGGTGGCAGGCCGGTGTGCTCTCCCTCCTGACAATCTTGGGCAGGTACTTGCCGAAGTAACCGTCGGCTTTACCGACATTGATGGAATTTTTTGTGTGTGTTCAAAGGAATTCGAGAATGGCTTAGATTCGCAATTTGTTGTTGTTGTTTGTAGAGTTTACCTATATTTTTTTATGACACGTATTGGCGAAGTTAATGACAAATAGTATTATGAGCGCCCGCTTATTTGCCATCAACCATCCTTGGGAATGTAACTGTTCACCAAATGGCATCAGATGTAGTATGCCTCAATCAGTGTAAAGCTCTTAAGTCTTTTATCACATTCATGAGTATCGTGAGGATTGGCATTATGCGTAGCTACCACCATTTAGCACTATTACATGAAACTACAAGTAATTATAGTAAGAATGTTTCTGCAAACTACTCTGGGGATAAAAATAGAAAGCCTTCTTTTCGTATTAACAAAGTATACTACCATAACTCAGGCCCATAGAAAATGCTACTTGCAATATTGCCTCGTATCTTTACAAGGTGCCATAAATATTATCATTTGGTGCTTAAAAATTATCGAAGGATTACTCATGAGTGCTATAAAATTGTGGTATTCATTATTTAGAAGTTTAGTTCCTTTTGTAACTAGTTAGTCAATATGTCGTTCTTTGGAAAACAATATGCCTTCGACAAAGAGGAGAACTTTGAGGACTTTATTAAATCTTTAGGTGAGTACGTTATTTAGACACGCGGTAGCGTAACAAGCCAAGTTCAATCAAGGAGTGTGCCGACGTATATTCATGCGCATTATTTCAACCTATTTTGACCCCTTTATAATTTAAAAACTATTAAATATAAATCCACAAATTATAACCCACGGTATTCCCTCCCCTTCGTCATTGGGCCAACCACCGGTACCAAGTTCCTTGTCGTCCATCATCGTCTATTTCTACGACTCAATGACTGATATACAGATTAAAAAACTTAACCCACTTCCAAATGACCTAATAACTCCAAATTAGGCATGCAGCTAGATATTTATTTGTATACTAAGGAAAAATCCAAAATCAGTAATTTATAATATTTAAAAAAATCCTATACAACTGATTTTATTAGGTACTAGCAACCACCCTCGCTTCGCTTCGGTCTCAGTCGTCTTACCCGCGTGATTCCCGTTCCCGTGGGAATACCGGGATAAAATATAGCCTATGTTACTCCCTGATATTATAGCTTTCCATTGGTGAAAAAATTTTTGAAATCGGTCCAGCGGTTTAAGCGTGAAAGCGTAACAAACAAACAAACAAACTTTCGCATTTATAATATTAGTAAGGATAAATATTGCGGCTTGCGTCATTGTAGCAGCAAAAACTTGTTTCTTGTTCATGGAAGAATAAGTCTCAGCATGAATAATTAATTTTAAAGTTTTTATATGTATTTCATTATTTATAAAACTAAGTATAACTCTAACGAGATCGCGCTGAACGGGGTATACGTGATGTTCTCTTACTGTTCGACTGTTTCTAGATAACTAACAATAAGACTATTTTATGCTTCGTAATTCAAGTCAAATTATTTATATAAAGCAAACTACTTATGTCTTGTTTAATCTCAAAATTTGACTTTGCGAGTTTTTACTGCAAATAAAATATTTAGAAGAAAACGTACTATATAAAAACAATAACTTACATATAACGAATTATCCAGTGGGGGCCTCATATTGAAAAATTGTCAAATAGACTTAGCTCAGCGGCTTATGCTGTAAAGAAAATTCGAATGTTAACTGACATTGAAACGGCTAGAATAGTTTATTTCTCTTATTTTCACAGCCTTATGTCATATGGCATACCACTTTGGGGATGCTCTGCGGATTTGAATACCATCTTTGTTCTCCAAAAACGGGGTGTCCGCGCTATTTATAATCTAGGCCCAAGAGCTTCACTTCGGGCAAAGGTCAGAGAGATAAACATTCTAACTGTTGTAACACAATTCATATTCGAAAATCTTATACGAGTATATGTAAAAAAGAATTTTGAAAAATTTGAAAAGTACAGTAACATTCATCATGTAAACACTAGGAATAAGGATAATCTAGTAATTCATACTACTCGTCTACAAAGAATTAGTAGGTCTTTCATGGGGGCAATGTATACATTTTTACAATAAACTACCTAAAAATATCCGAGACATGCTAATTAACATGTTTAAAAAAGCTATTAAAAGTAGATTTTGTAGCAAAGGCTATTACAAAATTTCGGATGATTTAGATGATAATACAGAGTGGTTATGAGCAGCTCCTCATTCAGCAATTAATGTTATTGTTACAGCTTTAAGGTACTCTTAGCTTGTATGAATTCACAGGTGTTTTTTTTTTTTATTTTTTTCTTACTCTTGTGATTGTACAGCGTAGCGTATTTTGCCTGTTGAATTTTGGTTTTGATCTCTTTTAGCATACCTGCTATAGTTCGTAGTTTATTTTATAGTAGTAGTTTTTTATAGTAGTTATAGTAGTAGTTGTAGTTCGTTTTATATTTTTATTTATGGTTTGGTCATGCTCACTGAATAAGGTTCTGCTTGCGGTAGCTATGTGGGGCGGGT
This sequence comes from Lymantria dispar, assembly GCA_032191425.1. Taxonomy (NCBI): domain Eukaryota; kingdom Metazoa; phylum Arthropoda; class Insecta; order Lepidoptera; family Erebidae; genus Lymantria; species Lymantria dispar. Next base: position 5,892,262 of record CM063460.1, on the reverse strand, counting down.
CGCTCCCTTCCCTCTAATTTGGTTGAGGAGAGTGATGGCTACTCTAGTAGTTAACTCGTGATCGAGTGCTGCTTGTGGGATCTGGTCCAGCCATATTTTCTTCCTTTCTTTAATGCTTTAATTTTTTTATCTTGTACTAAATTTTGAAAATTTATACATATATACAATTTCGAAGGGCATCACACTGGAGCTAATACCATATATGTTGTACGAAGCATAAAATTATGTATATTTAAAAGATTAAAGAAAAAAATGACTGCCCGCTGAGTTTCTTGCCGGATCTTCTCAGTTCTTCTCAGGCCGCGTTCCGATCCGTTGGTAGATTATTGTATTGTGTTCAAACGTGTAATTTGACAACATGTAAGTGCCCTTAAGGGGCCTATGCAGAATAAATGATTTAATTTGATTTGATTACATAAATTAATTAGCTATATTTTTAATTTATTTTTTAATTAGCTATAGCTTACTAATATTATAAACGCGAAAGTAAGTATGTTTGTTTGTTACGCTTTCACGCTCAAACCACCGAACCGATGTCAAAACTTCTTGCACCAATGGAAAGCTAGAATGTCAGGGGGTATCATAAGCTATATTTTATTCCGGTATTCTCGCGGGAACGGGCACTACACGGGTAAGGCGACTGAAAACGAAGCGAAGCGAGGGCGGGTGGCTAGTATAAAGTAAATGTCATCCGAAGACTAGTAGATTATAAGAATACATATTACATATATTATCAACGAAAAATATAAGTATATAATGCTCAAGGAAATTGTAGAAGCTGGCTAAGAAAGACCTTTACAAAGTTCGAGGTCTGCGATAACATTTATTCATTTCATTTTCTATTTATATCAGAGAAAGAAAGGATGTGCAGTCCTCTAAATTAATTGAGTTAAAGGAAGAAATGTTTGTAGTTAGTTTTTTAACCGACTTCTAAAAAGGAGGTTTTCAATTGGGATGTTAGTATTTTTTATATGTTTGTTCTCGCATAACTCCGTCGCTTGCTAACCGATTTGAATTTTTTTTTGTTGGAAATGGATACTTCCCAAATGGTCCCCTGAAAATTTTATCGAAATCGAACAAGCGGTTTTTGAAAAATCAACAAAAAGTTCATTAACGACCTTTTTTCTTTGAAGTCGGTTTTTTTTTGTTAAAAATTTTTTATTTCAATATTTTGTTTTATCACATTAAGTAATTAAAAAAACTTTTGACCATTATCATCAAGTATCGACCATTATTATAAGTTACAGTCGTTTACGCTTGTAGGGACCAATCTTGATGATACATCTGACATTTTAATTAAATGTATAATCTAATCAATAAATCCAGGACAAGTTGTAACGAATATCATCATTCAAACTTTTGCCATTCACTGCTGATTGCGGCTTTGCTGTGTGGTAGCGGCTTCGAATACTACCAACCCTTGCTTTGCTTGTGGGTGTCGTAAAAGACGACTAAGAGCCCTAGCAATCTAGGCCCGGACCCCCGGACCAACTCCATCTGGTACCATTTGGGTCAACGATTACATTCCCAAGGAGGGTTGACGTCAGGTAGAAAAGTCATTGCCGAAACTTTTTGCAATATGTCAAAACAGATGACATATTGCGTCGACCCCAAGTAATTGGGATAAGAGCAAGATGATGACTGCTGATTGTAGACTTCTCCAATAAATCACTACAAATCGCAATTCTGTACTGCCCGCAAACAATGACTCCCAGCTACATTTACTAAGTTATTATTTCATCTTATAGGGCAAGCGAAATATAAACTAAAGAAAATACGGGAGAAAATAAATTATTCCGTAAAAATTGTTAAGTGCTTCTGCCACGAAGTGTTTCTTCCAACTTTTCGAAAACGCTCTATCAGTTTGAGCAATATTGTTAAGCGTGATTAAAATTTTCCTTTAAAGTGTTTATTACTCTGAAGTCACTCAGTTCTTGCCCAGAAGACAAGTTGTGAGCAAATATTCTCATTCAACTATTTTAACTTTGTAGGTGTCACTCCAGAGCAAACGCAGGCCTTCATGAAGTACCATCCAAATCAAAAACTTGTTCAAGATAGTGACTCTTATACACTAATCACCGAAACTCCGGAAAGAAAGAAAGAGATCACCTTCAAGTCTGGAGTGCCTTTTGAAGAGAAAATCGCAAACCGCACTGTTAGTATATATACCTATAGAATGAAATCTTCGATCATTTATATTGCAGATTTAGGATCGTTTACTAATATTATCAGTAACGCTTTTCATTTCTGATCATTATCACTCATTGATCAAAATCTGACGACCTAATTCATTAAACTTGGAAATTTGAATCTCATCTCCATAAGAATATCCACCTATGTCATCTCGTATTGTTTTTCAAAGTTAATGTTGGGAGTTTCATATTATTTCATTTTCCGTGTTGTGACGGATTGAGATAAAATACACTATTCTCGCTCGTGGGTGTCATAAAAGACGACTAATGGATTAAATTTGCCTATAACATCTATGGAAGAGAAGGAAAACTCAAAATAAAACCCTTTAGCTATACGTGTGATCGACGTGGGTCAATTTCTCTCCTATCGTAGAGGAGGCCGCAGCTCAACAGTGGGACGTACAAGAGCTTATCTGTTGACTATTAACATTTGATACACTATTTTGATTGCTTTATTTTAATGACGAATATATATAACACAAAAATTAACGAAACTTTAAAATTTATTAAAAGTTCAGACGTTTATTTTCAGAGTTCTTAACAACTTAACTGAGGTAGTCATTACTTCGAATGAGCTGAACCATTTATAGGTTCAGATAAATTTGTCAGTAGCGTGGCCCTCAAATAAAAGATAGGTTCATATTATAGTGTACATATTTCTACAATGTAATGTTTGCACGCACAGATTGTAGAGCTGACGTATATTTCTGCCACATTCCGTAAACAACTGGCGACAAACCTCCAGCGTGTACTTATAAACACACATTATTTAATGTACCCCCAATTGCACATTTTATCTAATATGCATACACTACACATTTATTTGATATATTTTCTTATATTTTTCAGTGCCAAACGACTTTCACTGTTGATGGTAATGTCGTCAATCAAAATCAAAAGTTTGAAGGTGAAGGTGAAGTTAATACCAAAAGGGAATTTTCTGACACAGAACTTGTTGTGGTGAGTTTAGTAATAACTAGCTGACCCGGCGAACTTCGTACCGCCATAATATTTTTCGTAAATATATTTTCAAAATTTCCGAAAATAGTCTCTGGAAGAACCATTACGGCTTTGTCCGGAAATATTCGATTGTCTTGGTCGCGGCATTGTTAATGATGATTCAAAGAGAATTTAAATTACTAATTATTAATTTCTGACCAAATTATAATTATCAAATTTTCAACCATACTTAACTATAGACAAAATTACGTTTAGCTGTCATTTGCGTTTTGTTATTACATATCAAATGCAATTTTATTATACTACGTTTCCTTGACATTTTATCGAACGGGAAACGGGAACGCAATCTAACGGGATAAAAAGTATTCTATGTCCGTCTCCTGGTTCTAAGCTACCTCCCCACCAATTTTCAGCTAAATCGGTACAGCCATTCTTGAGTTATAAATAGTGTAACTAACCCTCCTTTTATATATATATATATATATATATATGTATAGATATGCGCTAGGTTTTCTTGCATCTCCTAATCTATCAACACCCTCGATTTGATATAGATATCCCAAAGACAATGCCATGTCATATGCTCAATCAAAAACCTTGCTATCGGATTTTTTTTATTCTGTAAAAATACGAGTACATTCGAGTGTGCTATTCCTGAGAAAGAGAAGAAAACTCGAAATAAAACCCTATGGCAATACGTCTGACCGACGTGATTTATAATAGATCAGTTTCCCTCCTATTGTGGAGGAGGCTCGAGCTCAGATGAAAAATGAACTGAATCGAAACGATGATTTCTGAGAAAGGTGTTTCACCTATGACTAGTCTAAGGACGTCAGATAATTAATTAACCAATTTACTGCATTTCCGTGTAGTAACGAAGCAAGAATACAATTCTCCATCGTGTGCCCGTGGTTATCGTACAAGACGACTAAGTGATACAATATGCATATAGGATCAGTGCAAGAAAAGGAAAATGCATGTTTAAACCCTATACGAACCGGTTTGATCAGCGTGCTATAGAAGGTCAATTTCCATCCTTATCTTATGGAAGAGGCTCGAGCCCAGCAGTGGGACGTATGTGAACTGGATTGAATGGTATAATGGAATGATCTAAGTACTGAATCTTACGTTCCAAATGTCATGAGTTTAATCTCCGCGTAGGACACTGCTTTGTATAGATTTTAAAATATGTTTGTTCTATGTTTGGGCGTTACTTATATTTTAAATGTCTATGTTTATAAAGTTAGATAAGGCTTTATTTTTTGATACAGGGTGTAGTCTCAAAAATACAAACACAGAATAATCTTGCAAATATACCGCTGTTATAAATATTTATTGCGACTTTACCTTGCGATGTTATCCCCGTATGTCCACTAAAAACCCGAAAGGGTATTCCGTCGGGCCGACCACTGAGGACAAGGAACTCGGCACTGGTGGTTGGCCCAACGACGAAGGCGACGTGGGTAGGGATGGGTTATGGGCCCGCGCGCCGTCCTTTCGTCACCCCGGACGGAATGGACCGCGTGAGCGCTTACCATAGGCCATCCATAAAAAAAATATGTCCACTAATAATCTTTTATTAACCTCTGATGCAAAGAGAGGGGTACTATAAGTTTGACTTCGATGTCTGTCTGTCGGCATGTGTCTGTCTATGACATGGTAGCTCTCAAACGGATGGAACGATTTCGATGTGGTTTTTTTTTTATTTGAAAGCCAGTTTCCTTGCGGTGGTTCTTATCTATGTTTGGTAAACATCAGTCCAGCAGTGTAAGAGTTGTTTTCCAAAATGATGTAATGGCGTATGATTACTCGCCTACATAATAGTCGTTAAATGACAATTAATTGATAATTCCTGTTGAAGAGAAAGTAATACTTTTTTATTATTTTATTTTTTCTGGGGTCATTGCAGATTTTCAATTGTACTTATAATCACTCACTGTACAGTAGAGAATGGAGAGAGTGCACCGTAAAAAGTATATGCTGATGTACATATGTTGTATACAACATTACACAATATATACAATTGAACAAGATACAATTGAACAACATGTATGTTGTTCAATGCAATAATTGTTTTAAATTATTTTCTTTTTCAGACAATAACTTGCACCAAATTCGACGGCGTTGCTCGCAGATATTATAAAGCATTATAGTTCGTTCAATTTGATACTTAATTTATTTTGAATCCGATAAAGTTATTTTTTTTAATAAACTTATTTTTTATATGATATACTTTTATTTTTAAAGCCTCAGCCTCTGCCTCTTCACAATCCTTTTATTGACCTAATGATGGTTTAATCAGGAGCTTATCCTGTAAGCAATAACCTTCAAAGTGAACTGTCAGGTGGACGGGCCACTGACGAAAATGATGGGTACCGGTGACCCGCCCATATGGCGTACGAAAGGTAAGTGATAAGGTAGGTGATATCCCTTTCTTCGCCTGGCAGGGATCGAGTGAGGTGTGATCATACTATGTCCAGCTAACGTGTCTAAAAGGGGTGCCCTATTGATCCACCGAGTTAAAAAAATTGTTATACAATCAGTCATCACCTTAGCCGAGGCCGCGGGTGATCGGACCGGGGAAGTGTCCGTCACCCGTAGAGAGGCTGACCGTGCGACGACGACCGACGTCCCAGGACGTCGAGAGGTGAGGTTAACCGAAAGGGTATTCCGTCAGGCCGACCACTGACGACAAGTCACATCTGCTCCGGTGGTCGGCCCAACAACGAGGTGACGTGGGTACGCGTGGGTTATGGGCCCGCGCGCCGTCCTCTCATCGCCCCGGACGCACTGGACCACACGTGCGCATACCATAGCCCATCCATATAAAAAAAATACAATCAGTCATCAGTCCAATGGCGATGGGTGCTCCCCACACTGTAAGGTGGACTTGTACAAAAGTAAGGATTGGTAACAAATTTTACCCTTAAACCATCTAGACAGTAAAATACTGTAATTTCAATTTTCATAATGATTTCTGATGTTTGCGCGAGTATTACATTGTAAATGAAACTGCTTTACGGATTTTATCGCGTCAATCAAATACAAAATTTGATTTTTGAATGCACGACGTTTCGAACACTTTGCAGCGTTCGTACTCATGGTCCGCCGGTGACCATAAAAGCTGCAAAGATCGAAACGTCGGGCTATCAAACATCAAATACAAACGCGATTTCAGTATCGTACTTATACGTATAAGGTTGATGTCATTTGAGAATATGATTTACAAGACAGCGGTTAACAATTCTTTAACCATAACCCATAAGATGGCGAGTGATAATTATTTAAGAAATTGTGTACGAAGTTTATCAAGTATTTGTTTAACGAGTGTCTCGCCATTCCTTCGAGTGGAGCCATCAAGGCCAAGTAATTGATTCTGAAAAAATATTAGCTGATTTGAAGGGCATCACACTAGAGTTAATATTTACAAAATATATTACATAGAAAAAAAAATGGAGTCAAACTAATGATAATTTATATAATGATCATATAAATCAAATTATCCTGTTTTTATCCTAATTCTTTGGGATCGACGCAATATGCACTCGTCTTCCATTGTACATATAGCAAAAGTTATAGCAAAAGTTTTAGCAATAATTTTATAATCAGCCATCTGCCTGACGTCAAACCTTGAGAATGTAATTATAGAACAGACGGAATCAAATTAAATCTAGAGCGATTTAAAGCTTTTAGTCATCTTTTACAACGACTCCATGCAGAAACGGTCCCCTGCCGGTGACTGAGGCGATGCAGGCGTGAGTACCTGCGCCTGATGCTGCCCTAGCAGAGGCTGCGGGTCACCGGACCGGGGATCTAGTCCAGCACCCGCGGAGAGGATAGCCTCGCGACGGTGATCGACGTCCCGGGGGGACGTCGATGGGAGGGGGTACTCTCTCGGGGTATTCCGTCGCGCCGGCCACTGAAGTCAAGGAACTCTGCACCGGTGGTCGGCCCAACGGCGAAGGCGATGTGCTACATGGGTGGGTTACGAGGCCGCGCTCCGCCTCTCTGTCGCCAAGGACTGAGACAGACGGCGGGTGCGCTGACCGCAGCCCACATCAAAAAAAAAGTCATCTCTTACGACACCCACAAGCAATGCAAAGGTTCGTAATATTCGTAGCCGCTATCACAGACTAATAATGCATAAACATTATGTAACAATTTATATAAAAAAACTGCAATTTAAAAAATTTAACAGTTTGTCTTAAAGCTTGTCTCTGTTACAGGATGATACTTAACAAACTATTTAAATTTCAATTTTTAATTTGAGGGCCTGATTGTTTCCCTGATTGGACATCGAAAACCACCCACTAGAATGATGATACACTCGAATACAAAAGGACGAAATTTGGCAATTTTTTAATCCCAAGACCCTCATTTCTCGCCCCGTACGTCAAAGAGGATGCGGTCCCATCATAGCTTACAGATAAAACAGTGGTTTTTTTGTTTACTTACACCCTACACTTTTACGTGTGGTGACAGAGAAAGAATACTATAGTCCATAAAATATAGCTTGATCTCTGTGACAGATGTCAACGAAACCAACGAAGTAAGTTTGAACGACTGACATGTTTACAATTTCATTTTGTATCAAATTTATTTTCATTCTTTTTGTGCCAGTTTTATTGCAACTAAATTGCAATATATTATAAATATAAAAATATTAATATTCATGCCTAAATTGTACCTCATAAGTACTGAAATACCTAGTAAGCATTTTATAAATAAATGACGCTTACACACGTACAAGGTCATACTGGGTTGAAAATAAAAACGAGATGGGACAGTCGATATACATAAATCGATAACCGATCTGTATTAAATTATTATTATACGTAAAAGAAATAAACCCAATACAGTACCTATATAAAACTTTCAACATATTTTTACAATTAAAACAGACAGTTACATTATAAAATACATAAATTTAATTAATTAAAGATTAAAAAACTACTTTTCGTCTCAGAATAGATGATATTATTATGTGCGCATTATTATCAATAAACTAGACATATTTATTTATAAAACAGTTGTAATTGATTGATTGATCTAATGACTGTCCACATTTGGCAAAAAATGATAAATGTTCTAGCAGGAACGCTCCAGTGATGACGATAAACTATTATCGTAGTAACTAGTATCGTTGACTTAGACCTTGATTGTGCTCCTTTTGAATAACTAAAATAGTCAAAAAACACTTTTTGTTTGAAATAAATTCAAAAAGATTTTCATTCATTGTATTTTAATTATAATAGAAAATCATTATTATAAAAATAAAGAGTTTCATCGATAAAAACTACGAACCTTATCGTAAGCGTGACAGCACTAGGGACAACTGTCACAGAGATCATCCTATATTTTATGAATTATATTAACCACCTCTTTTCTTGTCTATAGCTATCATAAAGACGACTAAGGAATTATAAAATGCTAATTACATCTAAACAACATAAGGAAACCTCGAAATAAGAGCCTATACCAACAATTTTAACCAATATGCCATAGTAGGTGAATTAGCCTCCCATTGTGGCTCGAGCCCAGCAGTAAGACATATGTGAGCTGTGATGATCATAATGAACATCTAAACAAGAGAAGGAAAACTCCTATACCAACACGTTTAACTGGCGTACTATAGTATAGATCAATTTCCCTGTTCAAGTCACTGTGAAGGAGTTTCGAGCCCAGTAGTGGGACGTATATGAGCTACGATTATGTTAACACTCTATACCGGATATTCCCAAAGTGTGTCCCGCAGAATCTAGGGGTTTCGTTGAATAGTCATCAAGGTTCCGCCAAGATTGAAAAGCTTTTAATTTTAGCAATTTTTCTGTGAAATAATACCACGGTTACAAATATTAACTTAAAATAGCGCAAAATTGGTGATAAGAAGAACTCATTACTATTATGTAAGTAGACAGATAGCAAGAAGGCCTGAACTATGGCACAGAACCGTTCATTACTTGATATCATTTGATATGGGGTTCCATTTCCCTGGTTGGGGTTCCGTTATCTTTAAGGCTTAAGAACCGCTCCTCTATACTAACAAATTAATCCCTGTATTACCAGGGCAATTTATAACACTACGGTTCATCATCGTCATCTCAGCTCATACACGTCCCACTGTTGGGCTCGAGTCCCCTCCACATAGGAGGGCAATTGATCTTACTACCATGAAGTTCAGACAGGTTATTGTAGTGTTTTATTGAGAGTTTGCCTTCTTTTGCATAGATATTATATTCTTATCATTACTCTTAATCGCCTTTTACGACATCTATGGGCATGATAAGGAGTAGTGAACTGTATTCTTATTCCACCGCCATACGGAAAAACCTACAATCAACGGATGGGAGAATAAATTTGTGGATCGTAAAAGTAGTCTTGCGTGGAAATCTAACTCGCGATACATGACGCGGTAGATTATCGTCTTACGGCCTGTTCACGACCTTGCCGCTGTGAGCAGCAGCTAAGCGCGTGGCGGCGAGCTGTAAGATCAAAAGTATGAAAATGTTTGAAGCACGCTACGAGACGCCGCTCATAGCGAAAACGCGCGCGGTTTTATACGAGCGAATCGCTACAGCGGCGCGCGGTGCCGGGAGTGGCATGAACAAAAGTACAAGTGAATGAGTGCGACGCCATGAAACAGAGCGGCGCGAACAGCGGTGTAGCAGTAACGTACTCGGCGGCGTGGATAAAAAAAATTTAAACGATTTTATGGCAGTAATTGATACCGAGGCATTTATCACAGAAATTTTAAATCGACCGACTACATGGATGTCAAAACATCCCCAACATAAATATATTTGTCTTCGTATAGGTAAAAAAATTCACTATTTAGATACCGGTATTTAGTTAGTTCGTGCACTCCTTCCCACATATTAAGAATATCTTGTTTTAAAAATGTACTGCTTTCTAAACAGAAGGGATAATTTTGATAACGCCATAATTTTGAACACGTTTTGACTACCTAAATACGTCCGCCGCGGCCACTGCAGCTAACCTCTGCTGAGGGTACGTGGCGTGCAAAACGCACCGCTTACCGACGCCGCTCCGCACGACGCACCGCGCGCCGCTAAGACCAAAGTCGTGACCAGGCCGTGAAGTACTACACCGTCTTAACTAATATGCAAGCATTTAGTTATGAGTGACTTCTGAGTGATAAAGTGTAAATGAATATCTATGTAGTCTATGATGTAATCCAAAAAATGTACTTTCTAATTTCTTTCAATTCATATGAATATACCTATATTTATTATTATTTCAACCTGTGTCACCTATCACAGATAAAACGTATTATTGGCTACAATTATATTATCTAATCAATACTTCGATGGCGTGGCTTCAAGGCCATATTGGCGGCTATGAAAAATGTACTTAGTTCTATAGTATATCGTGGGATTATGAAAAAACAATTGAATTATAAATCAACATCGTGATAATTATCAAAATTACTTTTATACAATTACGTGGCGATCGACGCAATTTGCCACTCAAAAAAATTCAAATTTCACATATCGTCCAACGGTTCCTGCGACTTTTAATATGTTATCAATCCACCTGGACTGGCATATACCACATCATTCAATTATGGATTACCAATACATTATAGACAATCTCGCAGAGTTTCTTGCCGGATCTTGTCAGTAGCGGTCGCGCTCTGATCCGGTGGTAGGTTAATTGTTTGAATCATCATCATCTCAGCCTATATACGTCCCACTGTTGGCTCTGATCTCCTCCATATTGGGAGGGTTATTGACCATATATATTCCACGCTGGTCAGACGTATTGGAATAGGGGTTTTGTTTCTATTTTTCCTTCTGTTGCACAGATTTTATATGCTTATTATATCCCTTAGTCGTCTTTTACGACATCCACGGGGAAGATAGGGAGTGGTATATTGTACTCTTACTCCGTCACCACACCATACCAATACATTATTTTCTATTATTAAAATAGAACTTGAATTAGCTGCATGGATTACGTAATTTCGAATTACATAGACAACTGTAACCTTATCACTAGATATCAGGAGGCTAATGATTTCTGATTACACGGATATTACTCATACAAAATGTTTATACAAATTTTATCGTGTATTTACTTGTTTTTTAGAGTTCCGTGCCCAAAGGATAAAAACGAAATCCTATAACTAAGACTTCGCTGTATGTTCGTCCGTCTGTCCATCCGTCTGTCTGTCACCACGCTCAAGAAGAAGTCTCAAGAACTGCGATAGCTAGAGAGTTGATATTTTACAGATTATCTATTTCTATTACCGCTATAACAACAAATAATAAAAACAAAATAAAATAAATATTTAAGGGGGGCTTCGATACAACAAACGCGATTTTTTTTTGACCTTTTATGTTCAAGGGTACGGAACCTTTCGTGTGCGAGTCCGACTCGCACTTGGCCGATTTTTCTTTCCCTTAGGTTTCGAACACTTCAGCATTTATGGCAACAAAAGCACCCAGGTGTTTCACGACCAATACATATCATGACAATAAATACTGAAGTTTTCGAATCGTCGAGAAAGTAAGAAGAGTTTCATTTATTTATATATACTAGTAGCTGTCGAGTAGTCGAAATTCGGCCATAATTTATTTAAATTAATTTTTCTGCTACACAATTTTCTTTTAATGATATTTTTGTATAATTATTATTGTATATTAAGCAAATACTGTTTTATTAATAACTATAGTCCATAAAATATAGGTTGATCTCTGTGACAATTGTCTCTAGTGCTGTCACGCTTACGATAAAATCCGTAGATTATTATCGATAAAACTCTTTGTTTTTAAAATTGTGATTTTCTATTATAATTAAAATAAAATCAATGAAAATCTTTTTGAATTTATTTCAAACAAAAATAGTTTTTTGACTGTTTTAATTATTCAAAAGGAGTACAATCAAGATCTACCTCACTATTATCGTCATCACTGGAGCGTACTTGCTAGAACATTTATCATTTTTTGCCAAAGTTGTTAGATCAATCGATCAATTACGACTGTTTTATAAATAAATATGTCTAGTTTATTGACTATAATGCGTACATAATATTATCATTTACTCTGCGACGAAAAGTAGTTTTTTAATGTTTAATTAATTCAATTTATGTATTTTATAATGTAACTGTCTGTTTTAATTGTAAAAAATATGTTGAAAGTTTTATATAGGTACTGTATTGGGTTTATTTATTTTATAATTTAATAAAGATCGGTTAGCGATATACGTATATCGACTGTTCCATCTCTTTATTATTTTCAGTCCAATATGACCTTGTACGTGCGTAAGGGTCATTTATGTATAAAATGTTTACTAGGTATTTCAGTATTTACGAGGTACATTTTAGGCATGAATATTAATAATTTTATATTTATAATATATTGCAATTCAATCGCAATAAAACTGAAACACAGAAAGAATGAAAATATATTTGATACAAAATGAAATTTTAAACATGTCGCTCGTTCAAACTTACTTCGTTGGTTTCGTTGACATCTGTCACAGAGATCAAGCTATATTTTATGGATTTATATTATAATATATAAGTACAAATGTCTATTAGACATTGTCATCATAATTATGATTGTTTGACATTCAGTCCGACCAGAGATTTTAACCGTAATCAAAAGTGCATAAGCGTGTGCGTGTGTATGTGTATCAACTGCATGGTAGTGTGCGTAATGCCTTTTTTAATGAATTTGATGTATTTCTAATGCATTTCTATTATATAAAATTTCAGTTTTATGCACTTCTCCTCATTATAAACTTCAACTGTGCCAAATTTCATACTTGTCCATTTAAGTAATTGCCGTAAAAATGGATATAAAGATTTTGCTTCACGTATTAACCATCTCTTCTTTCCCGCGGATGTCATAGAATACGATTGACCAATGCGATATTAGTGTATAACCTTACTGTTACTACAGATGGTAATTCCAAACAAAATCCTATGCATTTGCATAATAAAAGTAGTATCATAGGGTAGTGAATGATTTGTTCAAATGTCGTTCCCAATAGAGGCTCTCTTGTTAGGTACATTTACTTAACGTCAATACATTTACTTTTTTGTCAATACTTTCATCGGTGGAAAACGCTATTTGTGGTCTGATTCATATCTTTATAAGGTGCCATAAATATTATCATTTATAGCTTCAAAACTTATCGAAGGATTACTTGGAGTGCTATAAAATGTGGCACTTACACTTTTAGACTTTTAGTTAGTTTTGAGTCGAGCCGATCAATATGTCGTTCTTTGGTAAGGAATATACCTTTGAAAGAGAGGAGAATTTTGAGGAGATGGTTAAATCTTTAGGTGAGTACGTTATTATAATTCTCTAATAAGTCAACGTATTTTTTCTGATGGGCTGGAGCCTCCTACACAACAGTAGGAAAATAGATCTACTGTAACACGCTAATCAGATGACTTGGTATAAGATTTTATTTTGAATTTACCGATACTGTCATAGATTTTATTCGTATATATTATATTTATTTTTCTGTTTGCCTTTTTCTGACCAAAAAAAGATTTCTTTTCGATTTTTGTTGAACTCATCCTATTTCAATATATGACTGCTTTTTTTTGGTCTTGCTATCGACACAAACCTTTTTCACAAAATTAATGGCTAACTGAATAGTACAAAAATAAATTTCAAGTTTAATTTCTTTTAAATTGTTATTTATTATAAGCTTAAATAACTCAAGCAAAATTATTGACTGTAGTTGAATTCATTTCACTGTATTTTTCTTAACGCCTAGGTGGGTGTGATGTTTTAAATAGTTGCATAACGACACTATCAATATTAATGTTATCTGTACGTATCGTAAAATTAACCAAGTTTATACAGTCTTGCGTCTGTGCCACGTGATGCCGTGTAGTAAATGATTTCGTTACTAAAATTCACATCAAATAACTACCGGTCATAAAAGTTAGTCGGAATTTTGCACATTATTCTGTTTTTCTGTATCAGACACAAAAAAGATGCTGTACTGATTCTAAATCAGCTAAAGGCAACAGCATATTTTTTTTTACTGCTAACGGTGGCAAACGAGCAAACAGTACACCTGATGGTAAGTGTTGCTGCCGCTCATGGACCCTTACAAGGGCGCTGCCCATCGCGAAGAAAGTGAAGGGAGTGCGAATGCGTGCATCGAGGCTCGGTGACACCAGGGGCACCACCAAAACCCTCCACACGCAAACACCCTCAGAAAGTTGGGCTCCCGGCTCTCTCGCTCACCGAACGAAGCGCAGTAACTAATTGCTACTACTCGGACGTCGATTTTCTGCGAGAGTGTGAGATTTCTGTGAGAGATTTGCATTCAACACAAGTTTTTAACAATTTTGCTATCACATTAGTAAAGGAAAAATATTTCCTAATTGAATTACCGTTTTGGGCATTGCTACAAGCAATTTGCTAGATACCAATTTCTCATGATTATGTTTACTGATGTATTGGATTCAAAATCCATCTACACTTTATATTAGGACGGCGATAGAAAAATATTCAGGGTTATATAATGAGGGAAATGCCGGCGAAAAACGAAACTAACTTATCAATTTTAATTGTGAAATCAAACCCAGGATGAGACTTTGTGGGCTGCTTTTGTCACATATCGTCCAAACTTCGTTCCAATTTTTCGTGTTTTCCCTTTTATTTTGGAAATCATATACAACGTACACCTTTTAATCTAATCTAATCTTTTATTTTATAGTAATTGTCGATTAAATTAGATCATACCATTTCATTATATTTTTTCAGGTCTCACCCCTGAACAAGAAAAAGGATTCCTCAACTACCGTCCTGTCCAAAAACTAGTTCAAGATGGGAACACTTACAAACTGGTATCCGTAAATGCTAATTCAACAAGGGAGGTCGCTTTCAAATCTGGAGTACCTTTTGAAGAGAAAACCACTGACCGCGTCGTAAGTATCTATTACTTGAAATCTTGGATGAAATCGTAATATTGTTATAAAGCTGAAGAATTTTTGTTTGAGCGTCTTTATCTCAAAACCGCGATTTGGATTCCGAATAATCGTATTATGTATGATAGGTTGCTTATCGAGACATGTCGTAATAATGCTGCAACAAATCTATAAAATTGGTAAACATCAACAACACCACACATCAAAGTATCTTTGCAATTGCAGTTGTTATGACAGCTGCTAAGATAACAAAAATGATGATGTACGGATTATTGATAATATCTAGTTGATTGAGCTTTGCTCGGTATAATGTTTTTTTTTTTTTCGTAAATTGTATTTTTGACGAACTTATTTAGATGTATATTAATAAAAAATAAAAATGATAAAATGATGACAAACATATAAAAATTACAAAAACAGAATAATAATAACACCGAGATTCGATCTCACGCTGTTTGAATGCAACTGGACAACTTCCCAACTGAGCTATTGTCACTTTAATATTTCTTAAATTTCCAGTGCCAGACAACTTTCACACTTGATGGAAATGTCCTCAAACAAACTCAAAAGTTTGCAGATGGAAATGAAATGAATTACGTAAGGGAGTTTTCTGACAACCAACTTGTTGTGGTAAGTTGAATTACCTGAACCCATAAAACTATCTTGTTGAAAGTCTGCCCATCCTGTTATATGAGTAAAAATTAAATCAGTAGGTAAAATATTATTGCAAGAGAAGAAATTCCGAAATTCACACTATTCTAAGGATTGAAGGGTATTACAGAAATCCAATTATCTAATAATTTCTGATGTTTACGCGAGCACTACACATTGTAAATAAAACTACTTTTACGGATTTTATCACGTTTTTTTTTGATTTATGATTGTCCAACGTTTCGAACACTTTACAACATTCATGATCACGAGTGGACTGTCCGCCCGCGATAAAGTCCGTAAAAATAGTTTTATTTACAATCCAATTATCTTTCAATTGCAAGGAAGTCAAATGCTCAATATTGATGGGTAGACTCGCTTTATAGTACCATCTATTATCATAAACATTAAACGATGACCTTCGCAGTATCTATACCAATAAATAAAATTGGAGTGTCTGTTTGTAATGTCAAAATAACAGGCTTTTTTCATGCTCACGGTTATTTGCACGACACCTTTGCCTAAAACACAGATTAAAGAAATTTTGTCTGTCTGTCTGTCTTTCTTTCTGTCTGTCTGTCTGTCTGTTTGTTCCGGGTAATCTTCAAAATGGCTGGACCGATTTCAAAAATTCTTTCACCAATAGAAAGCTCAGGGAGTAAACTAGGCTATATTTTATCCCGGTATTCCCACGAGAACGGGAACTACGCGGGTAAAACGACTAAAACCGAAGCGAAGCGAGGGCGGGTTGCTAGTATTAGAATAAAAATAAATGCAACACTGTTCCTATATAAAAAGGTAAAACTGAGGTATATCATAACATCTATATAAAAAGAAGAAAACTCGAAATAAAGCCCTATGGCTTCTGTCAGACCTGTAATACTAGGTTATGCTCTCTCTCTCTCTCTTGATAAAATCCGGAACAGGGAAATCCGGAGAAGAACGAGTGTAACCGACATAGCTCGCAGAATTAGCACATTGAAATAGCCATGATCAGGCCACATCGCTCGTCGAACCGACGACCGTTGGGGAAGAAAGGTTCTTGAGTGGCGACCACGAATCGGAGGGCGCAGCGTAGGACGACCCCCCACTAGATGGACTGACAACATTCTCAAAGTCGCAGAGAACCGTTAGATGCAAGTGGCGCAGGACCGTTCCGAGCATTCTGTTGGGGAGGCCTATGTCCCGCAGTAGACGTCTGTAGGCTGATGGATGGATGGAAGTTCTCTCTCATTTGGAGGAGGCTCGAGCTCAGTAGTGTGGCGTTTTGAGTTGAGATGATGATGAATATTATAATATTTCAAATTATTTTACTTTGCAGACAATTACAGGCACCAAATTCAACGGCAGCGCTCGCAGATATTATAAGGCTTAATTTATTTGTACATATTTTCAATAAAACTATTTAAAATGTGATTTACTTTTATTACATTTCACATAAATCATGAGCATATTTTCAATGTGTAATCTTAATTAATTCTTATGTATATAATTCTTCTATGTGTATCTGACTGACTATCCCTCCTAGATGGCTTGATTTTTTTTAAATTTATAGTCTTGTTTAGGGGGATTTTAGAAAGGTTAAAAATAATAAGACCCAAAAAGTGGCGATATGATTGATTTAAAGACATTTTTATTTTTTTTACATGTAAACTATTTTACTTTACGTGTGGCGACGGAGTAAGAATACAATTCACCACTCTCTATCTTGCCCGTGGATGTCGTATAAAACGACTAAGGGATATAATATGTACATAACATCTATGTAAGAGTAGGAAAACTCGACATGAAACCCTATACCAACATGTCTGACCAGCATGCAAACTATTTTACTTCCCGTGTGGTGACGGAGTAAGAATATAATTCACCACTCCCTATCTTGCCCGTGGATATCGTACATGACAACTAAGGGATATAATATGCACATAAGATCTGTGTAAGAGAAGGAAAACTTGAAATGTAGTAGGTCAGATTTCCCTCCTATTGTGGAGGAGGCCCGAGCCCAACAGTGGGACGTATGTGGGCTGCGATGATGATGATGAAACTATTTTACAATAATACAATTTGGTGTAGAGTAAGAATACAATTCGCCATCTCTTGCCCACGAGTGTCGTAAAAGATGACTAAGGGATTTATTTATTTACTAGCAACCCGCCCTCGCTGCGCTTCGGTTTCAGTCTTGCCTGCCTAGTTCCCGTTTCCGTGGGAATACCGGTATAAAATATAGCCTAGATTACTCCCTGATATTATAGCTTTCCATTGGTGAAAGAATTTTTGAAATCGGTCCTGCCGTTTTGAACTTTACCCGGAACAAACAGACAGACAAACAAAAAAATATAAAGTGTATTTTAGGCATATGTATAGTGCAAATAACCTCGTGAGCATGAAAAAAGTCTATTATTTTGACATTACAAACAGACACACCAATTTTATTTATTGGTATAGATTTAAACTTTAATACACAAAAATAAGGTACAAGGCGGACTTAATACCTTAGGCATTTTCTACCAGTCAA
Source organism: Lymantria dispar (assembly GCA_032191425.1). Taxonomy (NCBI): domain Eukaryota; kingdom Metazoa; phylum Arthropoda; class Insecta; order Lepidoptera; family Erebidae; genus Lymantria; species Lymantria dispar. Next base: position 5,874,024 of record CM063460.1, on the reverse strand, counting down.
CCTCGGGTGGAGCAGAAATAATTTAGGCAGGTGCAATACATTATAAGCGGTAATTTGTAAAATTTGGTTATCCAAATATAGCAAATTTATACTTATACACATTGATGAGTTGACTCCGTCAGAATATCTAGGTATAGACGTTTTACCATAGCTTTAAAACCATCACGACTAGCGGCCATTCTGATCTTTAATGGTAACGCATTCCAGAGAAGAATAGCCTGGATATAAATCGATTTAATATGCAGGTAACAAGGCAAGGCAAGGAAAACTCAAGATTAAATCCTATGGCAATACGTCTGACTAGTGCGCTATAATAAGTAATTTTGATGTGAAACATCTATAGACGAGGGTGAACCTGATCGTTGGCGTGGCGTAAATAGCTCGTAGCGTTACAACGTCACGCTATATGACGGAATATGCGAGGGTAAACTTGATTGTTGGTGTGGCGTCATAACGCCACGCTATATATTCTATACCAATAAATAAAATTGGAGTGTCTGTTTGTAATGTCAAAATAATAGGCTTTTTTCATGCTCACACGGTTATTTGCACGACACCTATGTCTAAAATAGCAATTAAAAAATTTTTGTCTGTCTGTCTGTCTGTTTGTTCCGGGTAATCTTCAAAACGGTTGGACCGATTTCAAAAATTCTTTCACCAATGGAAAGCTATAATATCAGGGCGTAAACTAGGCTATATTTTATCCCGGTATTCCCACGGGAACGGGAACTACGCGGGTAAAACGACTATAACCTATAACCGAAGCGAAGCGAGGGTGGGTTGCTAGTGTGTACATACGTACATTCATAGTATGTGAGTGAGACGGAGCGACGCGATGTTGTGCGCAAGCACCTGCGCGCTATCTCTTTCGCTCGCATATTCCGTACTACCCTATTATACACCGCGTGAGGAAAGACCGACGACCTCCTCGATGGGGGGGACGTCGGTCGATGGGAGGGTACCCCAATAGGGGGTATTCCGTCGGGCCGACCACTGATGTCAAGTAACCCTGCTCCGGTGGTCGGCCCAACGACAAAGGCGACGTGGTTTTCGGGTGGGTTGCGGGTGTTGCGTGCTTACGCCCCTCTGTCGCCCCGGACGGAGTGGTGCGGAGGCGCGCCGACCGCAGCCCACCCACAAAAAAAAAAGGTATTGATTTGTCACAATTTGAAATATTTTTAAATTTTTAATCCTTGTATTTAATGAAAATAATTTATTTTATTTTGTACTCTATTTTTTAATGCATGCACTTGTAGAAAATAATTTCAATGTTTCACATCTGCCAGGCATCCTGAGCGACGACTCACTTTTTTTCCTCCCTTTTCTCCACATTGTTGTTGAATGAGAATTATGTGGGCTGAGATTTTTTTTTTGTGTGTGTGACTTAGTTGTTAGCCTTAGATGGCTGCGACAACTTTAGGTACTCGGACTGGTGGGTGAGCGCTGAGGGCTCTCAACCCGTTTAAAGTTAAGGTGGGCTGAGATGACGATGATGAGATATATATAGAACAGCGTTTGTCGGATTAACCAGTGTACTCCTAAGTACCGTTACCCATTACTTAAACTTTAAAATGAGAGTATAATTATGAAATTTGAAAAAGAATAAGGAGGCTACAACTATAATCATCACCGTGGCCCACATATGTCTCACTGTTGGGCTCGGGCCTCCTCCACAATGGGAGGGCATTTGACCTACTATACCATGCTGGTCAGACATGTTGGTATAGGGTTTCATTTCGTGTTTTCCTTCTCTTGCACAGATGTTATATGCATATTATCTTTATCCCATAGTCGCCTTTTACGACATCCACGGGCAAGATAGGGAGTGGTGAATTGTATTCTTACTTGGCCACCACACGGAACTAATATAAAAAATAATGAAATACGAACAAATTGTGTAATTACTACTGACCGTTAACGTTAATAATAAACTGCAAAAGACTCGATGGCATATCTATCTCACTGATTCCCAGCCATTAGCCTATTTCCATTGTTACGGCCCCAAAAAACCTCAATCAGGGATAAGTATGGAATGATAATGAATGGAGAAGAATGTATTCTAAAGCGGTAGAAAAAATACTTTAAAAGCTTATTTGAATACAAGAAACTATATCACAAAAACATTATCTATGAGTGAAGGAGATTTCGAGGATGGAGAAGGCAAAACTGTGATTGAAATTATGAATGTACTGAAAGATATAGGAGCGTAAGTCTGCAGGATGGGACAGGAATACAGTTGAAACACTGCCGCTTGGACAACATATAGCTAAGATGCTACACTGGCTTTTCAATTAATGCTAGAATCATCATCTAAGCCGATTTATATCCCACTATTGGGCTAGGGCCTCCTCCTTCATGAAAGAGAATATGACCACGTTGGTTAGATGCGTTGGTATAGGCACTTATTTCGACTTTTCCGTCTCTTGCATTGATGATATCTGCATATTATATCCCTTGGTCATCTTTTACGACACACGCTGGCTAAACCTGACGAAATAAATTAAAATAATGAAAATGTTAAGGCATATTAGAGATTTAAAATGCGGAGAGGTAAAGCGGCTTAAACCGAAACGTAGTAAGAGCGGATCGTTAGTACATCTATACCAATAAATAAAATTGGAGTGTCTGTTTGTAATGTCAAAATAATAGACTTTTTTCATGCTCACACGGTTATTTGCACGACACCTATGCCTAAAAAAGCAATTAAAAAATTTTTGTCTGTCTGTCTGTCTGTCTGTCTGTCTGTCTGTCTGTCTGTCTGTCTGTCTGTCTGTTTGTTCTGGGTAATCTTCAGAACGGCTGGACCGATTTCAAAAATTCTTTCACCAATGTAGAGCTATATTATCAGGGCGTAAACTAGGCTATATTTTATCCCGGTATTCCCACGGGAACGGGAACTACGCGGGTAAAACGACTATAACCTATAACCGAAGCGAAGCGAGGGCGGATAGCTCGTAATAAATATAATCAATTAGTTTATAGATACATGTTAAAAACTGAGCACAACATTAGCTTAATATTATATGCATACAAATAGACCTATACACACAAGTATTAACACAGATATATTGGCACCGCCATATTTGGACTTGACTGCTCTGCCGAGACATCCGCTCCCCTTATAATGTAACATGCAATAGACGGACCAAAAATTTATAGGCGATGTAAAAAAGTTTCAGTTAAAAAGGTTATAAGTGACTACACAATTTCTTTAAAATTATAGTATGTAAGCTCCTTTGCAATGGTGATTCATTCATCCTTAATCCGTCATCGTTCTTATCTTCTTTACTTTAATTATTATCATCGTAGTTATAATCTTATAGATTTACCTTGATGATGCGTTCTAATCAACGAATGACTTCAACCTCAAATTGGAACGAAAGTGAATGCTATCAGATAAATAATTACTTATCATACTCGTTCAATAATTAATATATAAATCGGTACTGTTCATTACACTGCAGTTACAATTATTGTTAGCTAAATAACGGTCAACATGGCATACCTTGGCAAAACTTACACTTTATATAACCAGGAAAATTTTGATGAGTTTTTGAAGGTTGCTGGTAAGTACGCCAACTCATTTGTTTAATTACTACCATATATTGAATAGTGGTCTAAGTAGTGACGCCGTTATTGAGTAACGTGGGTTGGATTTTATGATAAGTCTTTTAGTAGTCTAGATATTAATTTTCTAAGTTAATATGTAGATAGTGTATAACTGTTAATTGTATTTTTTGCTTATGGTAACGTAACACAGTTTACCAGTCCCGTTCTTGCCCGTGGGTATCGTAAAAGACTACTAAGTGATTAAATATATGTGGGCATTTTCATAAAAATGTACAAGGGCGTTTTCAGGTCTGTCCCTCTAAAACATTACCTTTTTTAAACAATTAATTCTATTTGAAACTAGCACAAAATTTTACATTAGGTTTATTGTACATTTAAGTAATATTTTATAATATTATCATATAATATTAGTGAATATATAATATTAGTGATATATATTTTTAATAAATTGACCCTACACTATCTACCAGAAAAATAAAATACGGCACTGAGCAAATTATTACAACTAATATGTAAATTCAGTGTTGAAATATCGTCTGGCTCCAAAGGGACACGATAAAATGATAGCAAGCTGTTGTTATATTATTTTTTAATCGAAAAATTATACTATAATTGGCTTAAATAATATTATAAAATATTACTTAAATGTACAATAAACCTAATGTAAAATTTTGTGCTAGTTTCAAATAGAATTAATTGTTTAAAAAAGGTAATGTTGTAGAGGGACAGGCCTGAAAACGCCCTTGTACATTTTTATGAAAATGCCCATATATAATATAACATCTATGCATGAGAAGTTAAACTAGAAATATAACCATATACCAACATGTCTGACTAACGTGGTATTATAAGTTAATTTACCTACTATTACGGAGAAGGCTCGAACCCAGCAATGGGAATGTGTGAACTGAGACGACGAGGAATATATAATTTGTGCCATGTTTAAAATAAACTGTAAAATACGACTATGCCCATGTGCCCCATGCCATAGTAGCCCGATCATCCCCTTGATGATTTCTGATCTTTACGTACGTACGTTACGTAATAAACAATATAAATGACACTATTTTTACGGCTTTTATCGCGTTTGTATTGGATTTTCTATTTCTCGATCATTCAAACAGTTTTCAGTGTTAATAATCACAGGAGTAGGGATGTCACGTTCAAGTAATTCATCGTTATTAAAGAGATTTATATCTATTCCCTATAGAATTAGTTATTACATTATGACCCACATTTTGTAACTAATTTTTTGCTAGTGTTAAATAATGTTTCTAGATGAAAAAAGAAATATTCGTTTTGGTCAGTAATTATTAAATTTGTGGTTACTATTATACATATACACAACGTATTAATTTCGGAACGCGGCCACACTTAAAAAAAATCGCCAAGTAATCTCAGAGGGCATAATATTAAATTATTATTGATTTTTAAAAGGCGGCTTACATTATCTTTAATTTAAAATGTTTTGCTTTGTGAAATAATATCTAACCATTATTGTGGATTAAATCCCAAATTTGAGTCATAATATAATAACTAATCCTGTAGCGGGTAGATATAAATATCTTTAATAACGATGATTTCTTGAATGTGGGACATCTTAGTCCACCTGCGGCTATGAACGCTGAAAATTATTTGAAACTATCTATAAAAAGCGTTTTATTTAAAATGATCCACTATTGTAGATCATTGTCTTAAATAACGTTTAATTTTATTTAAATTTCTAAACCAAATTCGTTTTAAGTTTTATCTTATAGAAGTAATTAAATATTAAGACAAATAAGAACGAATTTTATAAACGTGATCGGAGGTAGTAACATGTAATATTTTTGTTTTGTAATTTATTTTTTTTTTTAGCAAAACAATACAATGACAATAAATTTTAAAAGAATATGAATTCAAATTTCGGCGTCAACGTCAAGAGTTATAATAGCTCAGTTGGGAAGTCTTCCAGTTTTCTTTTTGTTTTGTTTTGGCATTCAAACAGCGTGGGAGCGAATCTCGGTGTTATTATTATTCTCTTTTTGTAATTTTTGATATTTTTTCATTATTTTATTTTTATTTTTTATTTTATTAATATATATCTAAATAAGTTCAGCAAAAATACAACGAAAATATACCGAGCAAAGCTCGGTCAACCAGATATTATGCATTTAAATTTTAATCAAAATTTAGACTTTGTTTAATAATAGTTTCTGTTTAGGTGTTCCTGAAGACAAAATTGCAGCCATATCTTCAGTTAAATCTCAACAGGTACTGGAGAAAGATGGTGACTCTTACGTACTTAGTCAAATTTTGCCTGAAGGTACGAAAAAAGAGACCTTCCAGTCTGGTGTAGAATTCGATAGCGTCATCGGACCTGCAAAGACACCTGTAAGTTTCAACTCCTCATAATCTTCTGATAAATTATTCGAACACACATTACCAAGATGCCTCGTTTTCTAGTAGCATAGACATCCGATGAAGATCATGAGAATTAAAACTTAAACAAGACTGAATCGGAACTTAACTGAGATCCCTTTTTATTTGATACACATGGGTTTATGAGTTTACACGCTACTCATTCAATAGATCAACAAAGCTGTACACCTTAAACTGTTACATCTAATAGGCCAGAAGGTTCATGAATATAATAATAGTAGAATAAATGGCAACTAGCAAAATATTAAATTAATACTGATTCAAGAAATGATCTATGCACCAATTTTCATCCCAAATCAGTTTAACGGTTTACATTTGATCAAATAACAAACATCTAAATATCTTTACAAACATCCACATTTATAACATAAAGTAAATGTATAACATATTCGGATAAGATAACAGTAAATAGGTAACCTGTAAATTAAAAAAATATATGCCATAATAAATAGAACAGAAATTTTTGAAGTTGAATGGTGCGTATTTTCCTTCTCGTAAATTGATAATTTGTTAGTTATAGGCATAAAAATACGTAGATGCAAATTCATATGGTGAAGGGTTTGACAAATGTAAAAAAATATTTGGCATGCTGCTTGTCGTTACGCTTGCAATCAAATTTTATCAGTAATAGATATGAGGCCACTCCCTGTGACCTAACATTCAATCGACGATAAAGAAAATATATTTTTATATGTTTTTTTTGTAGGCATAGGCTCAAGTCTTTGTTCTCGAAAGGAACATCTATTTACCTATCGCTATAAAACCTATCAGATGCCGTTCCAAGTAAGGAAATCAGCTTATTGCAGTACTTAATATTAAAAATTGCCTGAAAAAGTCCTCCTAAATTAAGACGATCTATGTAAAACATAAAGAATTTGGTTTTTCCTAGAATGAAAATCCGTGTGTGGATGTTTCACAACTTCAAAAATGATAATAGTATTTTTAATCTACTGAAGCTAAGTCAATGAAATTTTTATGGTATATATTAGTGTAATATTTCGAATACAACAACATTCGTATAAAAATGTATTATTTTCGAACGTTTTTCGTAAAAAAAATCTGTCACAGAAACCTAAAGCTAAACTCCCGTTTTTCGATTAACAGTCAGTACTTTTATCTCGTCGGACTTATAATAAAATTGACATTTTCACTATTATACTACTATACATTTCTATCACCGATACAACAAAATCAAAAATATAATAAAGTCAAAAAAAAAGTTTTCACACCTCTTTACTGGAGTATCTTGATACACTCTCATTTCATTTCTAGAAAAATAACATTCAATATTGTATGATGATTTAAGTTTATTTCCATCCATTTTTTTTAATTTTATAAACTTTTATAAATATAATAAAACAATTTTGTTATTTTCAGATCAAGAATAAGATCGTTGTTGATGGCAACACTGTTACACAAACAATCTCAGCTGCGGGCCAGAGCAGCGCCGTATTCACGAAGGTATACAACGGTGATGAACTTGTTGTGGTAAGTCTATAACATATACATAACTATACGACCATAATTATCTAACTCAGTTACTTGTGGTATTTTAAAAATACAATTCATTACAAGCGATAATGAATTGTATTTACCAACATTTAGAACCTTAATCATATCCAACTTACAATTCCTAAGTGTCATTTTCTTTTCTTCTATACCTCTTAATGTTATAGTTAGATCTCCTCCTTAATAGGAAATAGGGCAATAACATAATATAAAATGCTAGTTAAACGAATCAGTGTTGAGTTTTTGTGTCGAGTTTTTCTTTTCTTTAATCGAGAATACCAGCATGTAGCGTCGTATTTTGCAACAATCACGAATAAGATAGGGGTAGTGAATTTTACATCAATACACGGAAACTTTTCAGATCGTGTTAACGCATTCATATTGGTTATTTTAACTCCTACTGTTTTGGCCTCGAGCCCCCTCTACGCTGAACAGACAGGTTGGTTTGGGGTTTTATTTCATATTTTTCTTGTTTTGTTATTAGCCCATTAAAAGATTCTTTAAACGAGGTTTAAGAAGAGCATTTACTTCACGGTAGGCAACGGCCTGGCTGTGCCCCTGGTATTGCAAAGGTCCATGTGCGGCAGCATCACTTACCGTCAGGTGTGCTGGCTGCTCGTTTGCCACCATCGGCAATAAAAAAAAAGTAATAAACTTAGGTTTTATTCAAGTACATAATATTTTAATAGATACTTGGGCAAAAATTTTTCTTATTGACTAAATTGACTTTCTGTACCACACTAACCGGACGGCTTAATTGAGGTTTTTGTTTTGAATTTTCTTTATCTTAGAGTGAAATTATTTATTTACATTCCTTAGTCGTTTTTTACGCTAAAAATAGACGTCGGTAGCCCAATGCATGGTAGCTTTTATTTGATTATTTACTTATCTATTTATAAATTTTATCTTTCAGACGATCACGAAGGATGGTTGGGACGGCAGTGCTAAGAGATTCTACAAAGCGTAGTATACATATATATATTTTTGTATAATTTATTATTTTAATATAAAAATTACATATTAAAAAACATTTTTTTTTGTATTTTACTCCTGAGTTAATCAACATCAACACCGCCATGTTGCCGACTGCAGAATATAAATTGAAATATTTAGGGGACCGAACTTCATCGTCATTTCAGTCCAAATACCCCACTATGCCCACTAGTCCTACTACTGGGCTCGGGCCTCCCCCTATGGAAAGGAAAATGACCTATTATACCACGTTGGTCAGAAGTGTTGGCATAGGATTTTGTTTCGAGTTTATCGTCTCTTGCATAGATGTTGGATGCATATTTAATCCCTTCATCCGTCTTTTACTACACCTACGGGCAAAAGCGGGAGTGGTGAATTGTATTCTTATTTCATCATCACATGGAGAGATGACCGAGCTTAGCTCGATGTTCGTTTAGTAAATTGTGTTTTTGGTTTAAAAAAATAAGTGATGAAATAATAAAATATAAAAGTTAAATCGAGAAAAATAATAAAAAAGGTAAACCTAAAGACCCAACCGCAGGTATCTGAAACAGACTGCTCGATTTCCCAACTGAGTTATTTCTATTTTTGACCACATTCGTCATCATCATCATCGCCGCCCACATACGTCGCACTGTTAGGCTCAGGCCGCCTCCATAGTGGAAGGGAATTAGACCTACTATACCATGGTGGTCAGACCTGTTAGTATAGGATTTCTTTTTGAGTTTTCCCTTCTCTTCCACAGATGTTATGTGCATATTATATCTCATAGTCGTCTTTTACGACATGCACGGGCAAGTTAGGGAGTGGTAAATTGTATTCATACTCCGTCACCACACGGAATGACCGAAATGAAGACATTGGAAAAATTTACTTTCATTTTCTAATTTTATTTTTTGATAGTCACGAAAAACACTAACAAAACGATATTTTCTATGAAACCTAGTTAGATCAATTTATCGACCTTGAAATGCCTGCATCCTTATTTTAGTAGAAATCACTGGTACCATTTTCGAGATTTTCATTATATATATGTATATATATATAAAATATAGCAACCTGCCCTCACTGTTAAATCTAAAGTGGGACCTCCCACATTGCCCTCAGCAACGCCCCAAGCCGAGGTTCGTACCCCACAGGGGGTGCCCTTGGGCCCCGTTGCTTAAATTTTTTGGGTGGAGAGCCCTCACCACTAGTCCGCGTAAGGGTGTAACAGCCATCTGAGGCTAACACTCCTTGTCGGAACAAAAAAAAAAAAAAAATAAAAAAAACCTGCCCTCACTTCGCTGCGGTTTCAGTCGTCCTACCCGCGTAGTGCCCGTTCCCGTAAGAATACCGGTATAAAATATAGTCTATGTTACTCCCTGATATTATAGCTTTCCATTGGTGAAAGAATTTTTGAAAACGGTCCAGTAGTTTCGGAGCCACAAGAATAGAACACACACAAAAAATTTTGATATTATATAAATTTAGAAATTAGTATATATATAAAGGTGTAAATTATTTTTTTATGAAAAAAGTGGTTCAACATATAACAATATATTTGATATTACCTAGAGATAGTACCTAGAGAAATGATTCCGTTCTTGTAGAAATTTTAGGCCTTTTGATAAAAAAAAAGTGACACGTAGTTTTGGCTGTCTTCTCTTGATGTTAACCTAATACTGTTTAAAGAATTCTGAAGAAACCGAAACAGGTGGAAATCTGAAGGTGCAAGCTCAAGGCTATATATATGGCACATGCATTATCGCCTCCCAGCCACTTTTTTAATTTGAAATGTGTGACTAAATTTATGTGACAAAAGATGTGTGCGGTCACGTTATCATGATTAAAGACCGTGTGATGACGGAGTAAGAATACAAATCACCACTCCCTATCTTGCCCGTGGATATCGTAAAAGACGAATAAAGGATTTAATACGCATATAACATCTATGCAAGAGAAGGAAAACTCGAAATAAAACCTTATACCAACCTGTCTGACCAGCATGATATAGTAAGGTGAATTTCCTTCCTATTATGAAGGGGACTCGAGTATTGGGTTCCTGTGGGATGTATATGAGCTTAAATGATGATTTAAGACCACATCGTTTCTGTTGATTAATGCCGGCCGCTTTGTCTTTTAACATCAGAGTCATTTATTGCTTTACTATTACATATTGTGCAGATGTTATTACAATTATATAGTATTGAACAGTATACCTATATTCATTATCATCATTTCGTCTCATATACGTCCCACTGCTGGGCTCGAGCCTCCTCCATAATAAGAGGGAAATAGACCTTACTATACCATGCTGGTCATATAGGTTGGTATAGGGTTTTGTTTCGAGTTTTCCATCTTTTGCATAGATGTCATATGCGCAATATATCCCTTACAGTACGTACGTACAGTATACCTCTATCGGGCACAATAGTACAGTATTATACATATTCAATGTTGATTTATATTTTTAATGTTCATGCAATTAAATAAAATAGAAAATCTATATTATAAAGAGGTTCATAATAGTATTACAATATTTTATACATTGATTAATTAATATCATTAGATTATTTAATACATTACATTAATTCATTAAAATTATAGAAGACTACTATATTATTAGTTACGATTTGTCATTTAAAAATTCGTCTATAGAATAATAACATTTCCAGATCAGTAATTTATTGAGTACATTTTAAAATTTTATAAAAGGTAGGTTTTTAATGTTGTGTATATTTATTATATATGCTTGAGGAAATACCAAAGAAGCTCTTCTGCATTAAATATGTTTTACATTTTATCTGGCAAAGTTGGTATCTATATTGAGCACATGCGGGGGTTTTTACTATTGATAATATTCTATTTAGAAGGAGATTTGCCTTCACAAATAGTTTCCAGGATGTACAATAAAGGTAAGGCTAATATTTTCAGGGACTTACAATAAGATTTTATGCAGTGTTTTTGGATTTCAAAATTAAGATCCCTATCAGTAGATTGACTCCAAGAAATAACTCCATAACGGAGAACTGAGGCAACCAGCCCATGATAAGCTTTCAGTAGTGTCTCACTATTAACCTTTTTAGATAACTGCAAAATTGCATAATATGTGGATTTACTTAAACGCATACATATTTCTTTAATATGTGGTTTCTAGGTCAGTTTATGGTCGATTATTATCCCTAAGAATTTTACGCTTTCTACTGCTTCTATATTCACGTTTTTGTATGTGACATTGATTTTTTTTTATTGTTTAGACGTTGAAGGAAATACATAACTTTAGTTTTATTTAAGTTAGATACGAGATTATTTTTGTTGAGCCAATTTATGATGTTAGAAAAACAGTTATTAATATCATGCTGATAGTTTTCCAAATTCATTGGAAGCAAGGAATTCCAAGTTGCATTCAACTTAAGGCCGTGCTACCATGTGCAAATAGAACCATTTTATGCTGTAGTATTTTTGGTAGATTATTGATCTATAGGCTGTATCAGGTTATGGGACAACTGTTCGAGTATGTTGTACTTCAACGGTCATAGATCGTAATTAAAATGTATATTATACAAAAAGCAATATAATATAAAAGTTATAGTCATTACAAAAATCGATATTTTTATTTCAATTTTTTTTCATGGGTTCCTCCCATCAACGCCTAACGTGCCCACTTGACCAGTTGCCCCATAACCTGATACATCCCGTATATTAAGAAAAGCAAGGGTACACCCCCTTAAGGCACACCATATCTTATTTGTCTTTGTCTTGATGTATAGTACTAATTTACTATCTGGGCACATTCTAGAAATCTCTGTACGTTGATATCTATCGGTTAAGTATGATTGTATGAGTTCAAAAATATTTTCTCTTATACCATACCATATGCATATAATTTTCTCAGGAGTATTTTATGATCCACATAACCAAATGCTTTAGTCATATCTATGTATATTGCACATACTGGATTTCATTTATCCATAAAAGCCACGACATTTGATAAAAGTCGTCGTTCTCTATTTCTTGTTTTAATCTCATCAGTTAATTGCAATAGAGATTCGAATTAGTGGTTCTACCCGGCGGTAAAAGGTCATTATGAACACCCTAAACACCCCACCATAAACACAACATCACCTTATTGCGAATTAGCCCAGATTGTGGCACAATTTGTGAAGCCTAACCGACCTTTGAACATGACCTTAATCACACATTCATATCATACATGATCCACTTTTTCTCACGAGTTATCAATCTCTTCAAAAACGGTCGAGTTTCATTACGTTTCAATAAAGAATCGCAAATAAGTACACGATATATTAGGTTTCTTTCAGTGTGGTACCCGAATAATGAGCTATAGAGGTATTTCAAATGAGTCAAACTGTTTTGTAGTAAATTTGCTATGACTTTGAAAATTAGTTAAAAAATATACCATCAAAAACAAAACTTGTAAAAAAAATCCAAGCCTCGCAACTGAGTTCTACCATAAAAAGTTGTGAGATCCATGTTATACTAAGTCGGTTAACTCATTCAGTCCCTGCTTAAGGGACCTTTCTTCTTAAGTTATTACGTAAATAGCTAACCTAACAACTTCTTTTGGTGACTATATCAATATTAAAGATCTTTTATGTCTTAAATAAACAGAATGACTTGGCAATCGCATGAAAACGCAACGTACCTCACAAGTACTACACATTATATTAAATTGTACTAAACATAGTGCGATTGCCAAGTCAATCTATTTATGGATCATATCCATATATTAAAAAAAAAACAACCTTTTATTTTTTAAATCGGATATCCGTTATTGAGCAACACTATGTATCCGATATTAGGCATTCTAAAATGTAAATGAAACCATAAAAATATTAAAAATATTCTCAGTTTTTCAATAAAGCTTAGTTTTTAAGTAAGTAGGTAATATAGCAATTACTAAATTACAAGAAAGACAACAGCATAAATCACTTACTTGCTCAAAATACTGCCTTAAAAAGCTACTATGTAATATTTTCCATCCATCCATCCATCAGCCTGCAGACGTCCACTGCTGGACGTAGGCTTCCCCACGAGAATGCCTCTCGGAACGGTCCTGCGCCTCTTGCATCCAACGGTTCCCTGCGACTTTGAGAATGTCATCCGTCCACCTAGTGGGAGGTCATCCTACGCTGCGCCGTCCGATTCGTGGTCGCCACTCAAGAACCTTTCTTCCGCAACGGTTGACGGTTCGACGAGCGATGTGCGAAAAAAAAATGGATGTAAAATTTTATGCGACAAAAATCTAAATTGTATCGGTTTTGTCGCCCTTTTGATAGTGAGGTCAATAAAAGCGCTGTAGTGTATCTAGTTATGAACTAATAATGACTATGCTGTTCGGTACATAACGTTGATTTGATATTGATATATCCGAAATTAGAAAACCATCCGATATTCGGTTCCTTTCCGTCGGGCCGTCCACTGAGGACAAGGAACTCGGCACTGGTGGTCAGCCCATCGATGAAGGCGACGTAGGTACGGGTGGGTTATGAACCCGCGCGCCGTCCTTTCGTCGCCCCGGATGGAATGGACGGCGTGTGAAATTACCATAGCTCCCCCATAAAAAATGTAACAGATCATATTACTTCACTTTTTTTAAAAATAGCGTCGATTTTAAACATGCTTTTATCAGTTTCATCTGTAGTATACTTGTAATCAAACTCTTTGAGCTCGATTTTGGATTGCTTTTTTGGAAGTTCTTTACGGTCGGCGCACTCCTCTCCCGCTCCGTCCGGGGCGACAGAGGGACGTAAGCGCGCACGCCCATAACCCCCCCACAGGTGACTTGACTTCAGTGGTCGGATGCAATAATCCGCTTAGAACAAAAATCGATTGTCCTAATTAGATTCGCCAGGATTCATCAACTTCTTTCCGCATCCTTTTCATGAGAGTAAGAGGGATAGAGCTAGTCGGGCACTCGGCATAACACAAACGCGTAGAGACTTTCCTACGGTAATAATTGCGTCTTGAGCCGTATACATTCATCGATGTACCGACAAATCTAATATGCATACTAATTACATTCCGGTGACTAATCACTAAAAAGTGAAAAATAAATATAGTTTAAAAAAACTAAAAAACACGCAGTGCTCTATTTACGAAAACGTGGCACAAAGTGCCCCACGCTTATTTCACAATAATATTAATATATTTCGTTCATTATTATTTTCTGCCTATGTTTAAAATTATTTTACACTTTTTAGTTGAAAGTGTGTTTTTTAGTTTTTTTAAACTATATTTATATCAGTGACAGAGTGACCAAAGCGAATTTCTTCATTAGATTCATTCAAAGTAGTTTTATTTACAATATGTAGATTCATTCATTTTGACGAAAGAAAAACAAATGAAAAACGTTGGGAAACAACACATTATTGTTTTTTTTAATATAATATTTTAAATGGTATCAAAACCAGCCCGATACAACAAGTACAGCCACAGAAATTTTATTAAAAGCTTATGCAGACTATACACGAAAAGACTTTTTCCGCGACCTATCAGTAAACATCTTTACAATGGTGATACATTCATTTTTAATCAGTTATCGTTCTAATCTTCTTTATATTGTATTATCATTAACGTTATAATTTTATAAATTTAATTTAATCAACTTTAATCAACGAAGGACTTTAACCTCAAATTGAAATGAAAATGTTATCATGTAAATAATTACTTATCATATTGGTTCAATAATTAATATATAAATCAGTACTATTCATTACACTGCAGTCACAATTATTGTTAGCTAAATAACGGTCAAGATGGCGTACCTTGGAAAAACCTACACTTTATATAATCAGGAAAATTTTGATGAGTTTTTAAAGGTTGTTGGTGAGTACATTTGTTTAATTACTGCTATATGTTGGATAGTAGTCTAATTACCGACGCCGTTATTCAGTATAATGGGTTGCATTTCATGGTGAATAAGTCTTTTAGTAGTCTAGATGTTAGTTTTCTAAGTTTAGGTACGGTAGATAGTTTATAAATTTTAGTTGTATATTTTTGCGTGTGGTGACGTAATAGAGTTTACAAGTCCCGTTACCCGTGGGTGTCGTAAAAGACGACTAAATGATTAAATATATAATATAACATCTATGCATGAGAAGTTAAACTAGAAATATAACCAACCAACATGTCTGACTAACGTGGTATTATAAGTTAATTTACCTATTATTACGGAGAAGGCTTGAACCCAGCAAAGGGGATGTGTGAACTGAGACGACAAGTAATATATAATTTGTGCCATGTTTAAAATAAATTGTAAAATACGACTATTCCCATGTTCCCCATGTCATAGTGGCCCGATCATCCCCTTGATGATTTCTGATGTTTACGCGAGTAATAAACATAAATAACACTAGTTTTAGTTTGTATTGCATTTTCTATTTCTCGATGATTCGAACACTTTTAAGTGTTAATAGTCACAGGAGTAAGACGTTCAAATAAGTCATCGTTATTAAATAGATTTATATCTATTTCCTATAGAATTAGTTATTAAATTATGACCCACGTTTTGCTACAAATTTATTGGTAGCGTTAAAAGATGTTTCTATATGAAAAAAAGATTTTTTTTTTGTCAGTAATAATTAAATTTGTGGTTATTATTATATACACAATGTATTGATTTCGGAACGCGGCCACACTAAGAAAATTCGGCAAGAAATCTCAGAGGGCATGATACTAAATTACTATTGATTTTTAAAAGGTGGGTTACTTTATCTTTAATTTAAAAATTTTCACTTTATGAAATAATCTTTAACTATTGTGGGTTAAATCCAATAGTTAAATCCAAAATTTGAGTCATTATTTAATAACTGATTCTGTAGTGGGTAGATATAAATATCTTTAATAACGATGATTTCTTGGACGTGAGACATCTTAGTCCACCTGCGACTATGAGCGTTGAAAAGTATTCGAAACGTGGGGTTCATAAATTAAATACAAACGCAATAAAATCTATAAAAATTGTTTCATTTAAAATGATCCACTATTGTGGATCATTTCCTAAAATAACCTTTAATTTATTTCAATTTCTAAACCAAATTACGTTTTAAATTTTATGTTATAAAAGTAATTAAATAATAGTAGATAAATAAGAACGAATTTTAAAAATGTGATTGGTGGTAGTAATATATAATATTTGTGATTTCTTTATTTTTTTAAAGACATACTTTGCATTGCATATTGCGTATATATACCTACATTTAAATTTTAATCAAAATTTAAATTTGGACTTTGGCTAATAATAGTTTCTGTTTAGGTGTTCCTGAAGACAAAATCGCAGCCATATCTTCAGCTAAATCTCAACAGTTACTGGAGAAAGACGGTGACTCTTACATACTTAGCCAAAGCTCGAGTGAAGGTATGAAAAAAGAGACATTCCAGTCTGGTGTAGAATTCGATAGCGTCATCGGACCTGCAAAAACACCTGTAAGTATCAATTCCTCATAATCTTCTGATAAATTATTCATTCATTTATATTATATTCAATTACACACAATACCAAGATGCCTCATTTTCCAATAGCATAGACACCCGATGAAGATCATGAGCACTTGGAATTAAAACTTAAACAAGGCTGAATTAAAACTTTAACTGAGATCCCTTTTTATTTGATGCACATGGCTTTATGAGTTTACACGCTACTCTTCCAACAGATCAACAAAGCTGTACACATTAGACTGTTACGTCTAATAGGCCAGAAGGTTCATGAATATAAAAATAGTAGGATAAATGGCTACTAGCAAAATATTACTGATTCAAGAAATTATCTATGCTCTAATTTTCATCCCAAATCTGTTTAACAATTTACACTTGATAAAATAACAAACATCTAAATATCTTTACAAACATCCACATTTATAACATAAAGTAAATGTATAACATATTCGGATAAGATAACAGGAAATAGGTAACCTGTAAAAAAAAAAACATGCCTTAACAATTGAACATAGAAATTTTTCAATTTCAATGGTGCGTATTTTCCTTCTCGTAAATTGATAATTTGTTAGTTAAGGCATAAATTGATAGAAATTAGTAGTAGTTAGTAAATAGTTAGGATGCAAATTCATATGATTAAGGATTTATTTGACACATATAAAAAATAATAGACATGGCGTTTGTCGTTATACTTGCAATCAAATTTTATCAGTAATAGATATGAGGCCACTCCCTGTGACCTAACATTCAATCAACGATAAAGAATATATTGCCTTAAATGATTATAGTATGTATAGTTGTCATAAATATTCTACTCATATCGCCTTATATGTATATATATATATGTCGCCCCGGCTCCGTCCAGGCGCCGTCGCCGTCCGACAGAGGGGCGCAGCGCGGCAGAGTTTCTTGTCTTCAGTGTACCGTGTACCCTCTCCTCTCGACGTCCGCCCTTGGGGATGATGTCGGTCGCCGTCGCGCCATCGGCCTCTCTATGGGTGACGGACTAAATCTGCGGTCCTGTCACCCGCGGTCTCGGCTAGAGCATGTGTATATACATATGTAGGTATAGGCTCAAGTCTTTATTCCCGACGGGAACATGTATTTATTTATCGCTATAAAACCTATCAGATGCCAATTCACTTCCAAGTAAGGGAATCAGCTTATTGCAGTACTTACTATTAAAAATTGCCCGAAAAAGTCCTCCTGAATTAAAATGGTCTATGTAAAACTTCATAAAGAATTTGGTTTTTCCTAGAATGAAAGTCCGTGTGTAATCCACAAACTGCACAACTTCAAAAACGATAATAGTATTTTTAATCCACTGAAGCCAAGTCAATGAAATTTTTATAGTTTGTTACTATAATATTTCGAATACTACAACATTCGTATAAAAATTTATTATTTTCGAATGTTTTTCACAAACAAAGCCAGTCACGGATTCCTATAGCTAAACTTCCGCTTTTCGATTAACTGTCAGTCCGTTTGTCTCTTGGGACTAATAATAAAATTTACATTTTACAGATTATTATTACAGATTATTATTATTAAATATTATTTTCACAGATTTTCACAGAGATTTTAATAAAATAAAAAAAAACCTGCCTATTGGAGTATCTTGATATACTTTAATATCATTTTTAGAAAAATAATATTCAATCTTGTATGATGATATAAGTTTATTTCCTACCATTTTTTTAATTTAAAAACTTTTTGTCCAATTGAATAAAACTAAATAAATTGAATAAAAACAATTTTGTTGTTTTCAGATCAAGAATAAGATCGTTGTTGATGGCAACACTGTTACACAAACAATCTCAGCTGCGGGCCAGGGCAGCGCCGTATTCACGAAGGTATACAACGGTGATGAACTTGTTGTGGTAAGTCATATACATAACTATACGACCATAATTATCTAACTCAATTCCTTGTGGTATTTTAAAAATACAATTCATTACAAGCAATAATGAATTGTATTTACCCACACTTAGAACCTTTATCATATCCAACTTACGATTCCTAAGTGTCATTTTCTTTTCTTCGTTTTATATATGTCTCAATGTTAGAGTTAGGCCTCCTCCTTAATAGGAAATGGGGAAATGACATAATATAAAATACTATTTAAACGAATCAGTGTTGAGTTTTTGTGTCGAGTTTTTCTTTTCTTTCATCAAGAATACCAGCATTTACCGTCGTCTTTTGGGACAACCACGAACAAGAAAGGGGTTGTGAATTATACATCAATACACGGCAACCTTTCAGATCGTGTTAACGCATTCATATTGATTATTTTACCTCCTACTGTTTTGGCCTCGAGCCCCTTCTACGCTGATCAAACAGGTAGATTGGTATAGATTTTAATTGAATATTTTTTCCTTGTTTTGTTGATAACCCATTAAAAGAAATTCTGAGGTTTTATTCAAGTAGTAACATTTTAGTAGACACTTGGGCAAAAATTTCTTTCATATTGACATAATTAACTTTCTGTACCACACTAACCGGACGACTTAATTGAGGTTTTTGTTTTGATTTTTCTTTATCTTGTAGTAAAGTTACTTATTTACATTCCTTAGTCGATAAAGTAGATAAAGAAGTGGCGGCTGAATTTGAAACCCATTTCACAAATGTGCCTGTACTGATTACAAAATCATTAGTGTCATCTCCTATTATAGCTGAATCGCTCCTTAAGCAATGTATTGTAAAATGCGACATAACCTTTGAATTTTCAGATGTCACTGTGAAAGATATTTTACGCTCTTTTAAATCCCTTAATATTAAAAAAACAGTTGATCTGTGGGGTTTATCAGTAAAGACAGTTAATTATATAATTAATATTATTGCCCCCCACTTGACTTCTGTGTTTAATGGTTGTGTTGCTCGAGGTGTGTTTCCTGAGCTCATGAAAATGAGTAGAGTAATTCCTTTGTTTAAATCGGGTAGTATGTCAGATGTTAATAATTTTCGACCGATATCCATACTACCTACACTTAGTAAAGTATTTGAGAAAATTATACTTGTTCAGATGTTGAGTTATTTTAACAACCATGGTATTTTTCATAAAAATCAATTTGGTTTTACTAAGAATTGCTCTACTATTGATGCGGGTGTAGAATTATTAAAAAACATTTTTTCAGCCTGGGAGGAATCGCATGAGGCGTTGGGCATCTTTTGCGATTTATCTAAGGCATTTGATTGCGTAAACCACGAAACTCTCATCAAGAAATTACACCACTATGGGATCAGGAAAAACGCTCTGGAACTTATAATTTCCTACCTAAGCAACAGAATTCAGAGAGTCGATGTTAACGGTGCACGATCATCTGGTTCTGTTATCAAAATGGGCGTTCCGCAAGGGTCAATACTGGGGCCATTTCTGTTCCTTGTATATATCAATGACTTACCCTATTATGTAGGGGACAATCAAAACATTGTGTTGTTCGCAGATGATACCTCTTTACTGTTTAAGATTAAGCGACAAATGCTCAACTATGACGATGTGAACAATGCACTGTCTAACGTTGTTCATTGGTTTCATTCTAATAATTTAGTTCTAAATGAGACAAAAACTAAATGTATTAAATTTACTACTCCCAATGTGAGACAAGTGGAAACCAATGTTCAAATGAATGGGGTGGCTCTGGACCTTGTGGAATCAACCACCTTTTTAGGAATCACTATAGATAATAGACTCCAATGGGGGCCTCATATTGAGAAACTGTCAAATAGGCTCAGCTCAGCGGCTTATGCGGTAAAAAAAATTCGCGCATTAACCGATGTTGAAACAGCCAGAATAGTTTATTTCGCATACTTTCATAGTCTCATGTCATACGGCATATTACTTTGGGGCTGCTCCGCGGAATTGAATAGAATTTTTATTCTACAAAAAAGGGCGGTCCGCGCGATATATAATTTAGGCCCAAGAGTGTCACTAAGAGAGAAATTTAAAGAGATAAATATTCTGACTGTTATATCTCAATATATATACGAAAATGTATTTTATGTAAAGAAAAATATCGGTAACTTTGAAAAATATAGTGACATTCATCATGTAAATACTCGGAATAAGGATAAATTAGTTGTACACAGTACTCGTCTTCAACGAGTTAACAGATCCTTCATGGGGCAATGTATACGCTTCTACAACAAATTACCTATTAATATTCGAGATATGCCAGTTAAAAAGTTTAAAAAAGCAATCAAGAGTAGATTTTGTAGAAAAGGTTATTATAAAATCTCGGATTATCTTGATGATAATACAGACTGGTTATGAGCAGCTCCTCATTCAGGCATTTTCTCATTATTTCAAAAGGTGTTACATACATGTTTATTCTGTTGCTGTTAATATAATTGTAAAGCGTAGCGTGTTTTGCCAAACGAATTTGTTGTTTAATCTGTGTTTTATGTTTGTGGCCCATGGTATTGGTCATGCTCACTGAAGGGTCTGCTTGCGGTAGCTACGAGGAGCGGGTCACTCCCTTCCCTCCATTGTGGTTGAGGGGAGTGATGGCTGCTCTAGTGGTTAACTCGTGATCGGGTGCCGCTTGCGGGATCTGGTCCAGCCATGGTACTTTTTCGTTATATTTAATAATTGTATTGTATGATGATTCGAAAGGCATCACACTGGAGACATGTTGTTGTATATTATCTTATTAAAAAAAAAAATAGTAAATGAATAAAAAAGAAGACAAGCCCACTGAGTTTCTTGCCGGATCTTCTCAGTGCGGTCGCGTTCCGATCCGGTAGTAGTGTAAGGTAAAAATGTAAAAAAGTGACCATATGTAAGTGCCCCCGCGGGGTTTATGCATAATAAAGTATTTGAATTTGAATTTGAATTTGAGTCTTTTTTCCGCCAGAAATAGACGTCGGTAGCCTAATACATGGTAGCCTTTATTTGATTATATACTTACCTATTTAAGCCTATTAAGCCGTAATATTGTATAACAAATTGTCTTCCGATTTCCAAATTATTAAAAATCACACTATATTTAAAAATAAATTGAAGTCGCATTTATTGAAAAAATGTTACTATATCGTAGATGAATATCTCAGAGATCGCAGCTGAATAATCTATCAATTTCTAAAATAAAAATAGAATAATTATTATGCATAACAATAAGAATTTTGAATATACTCACCTTACGTTTATAAAAACAGAAATATTATAAATTAAGTAATATTATAAGTTGTGTAGTTGTTCTAATAGGATAAGCATGTAACATTAATTTAGGTACTGTTATTTTATTTTCGACACAAATGCAAATTTGTTATGAAATAAATGTCTTATGAATTTTATCTTTCAGACGATCACGAAGGATGGTTGGAACGGCAGTGCTAAGAGATACTACAAAGCTTAATATATATTTTTTGTATAATTTATTATTTTAATATAAAAATTACATATTAAAAAACATTTTTTTGCTTTTGTATTTTAATCCTGAGTAAATCAGCATTAACACCGCCATGTTGCCGACTACAGAATATAAATTGAAATATTTAGGGGACCGAGCTTAATCATCATCTCAGGCCATATACCCCACAATTCCATTAGTTCTATTATTGGGCTGGAGCCTCCCCTACTATGAAAAGGAAATTGACCTACTATGTCACGCTGGTCAGAAATGTTGCCATAGGATTTGGTTTCGAGTTTTCCTTCTCTTGCTTAAATGTTAGATGCATATTTAATCCCTTAGTCGTATTTTACAACACCCACGGGCAAAAGCGGGGGTGGTGAATTGTATTCTTACTTCATCATCACATGGAGAGATGATCGAGCTTAGCTCGGTGTTCGTTTAGTAAATTGAGTTTTTGGTTTAAAAAAATAAGTGATGAAATCTATACCAATAAATAAAATTGGAGTGTCTGTTTGTAATGTCAAAATAATAGGCTTTTTTCATGCTCACACGGTTATTTGCACGACACCTATGTCTAAAATACAGAATAAAAATTTTTTGTCTGTCTGTCTGTTTGTTCCGGGTAATCTTCAAAACGGCTGCACCGATTTCAAAAATTCTTTCACCAGTGGAAAGCTATAACATCAGGGCGTATACTAGGCTATATTTTATCCCGGTATTCCCACGGGAACGGGAACTACGCGGGTAAAACAACTAAAACTAAAGCGAAGCGAGGGCGGGTTACTAGTAATAAAATATAAAAGTTAAAACGAGAAAAATAATAAAAAAGGTAAACCTAAAGACCCAACCGCAGCTATCTGGATCAGACTGCTCGATTTCCCAACTGAGCGATTTCTATTTTTGACCACATTCGTCATTATCATCATCATCGCAGCCCACATACGTTCCACTGTTGGGCTCGGGCCTCCTCCATAATGGAAGGGAATTTGACCTACTATACCATGGTGATCAGACCTGTTAGTATTTTTTTTTTATGGGTGGGCTATGGTAAGCGCACGCGCGGTCCAGTCTGTCCGGGGCGATGAAAGGACGGCGCGCGGGCCCATAACCCACCCGTACCCACGCCACCTCGCACCTCGTTGTTGGGCCGACCACCGGAGCAGATGTGACTTGTCGTCAGTGGTCGGCCTGACGGAATACCCTTTCGGGTACCCTCACCTCTCGACGTCCTGGGACGTCGGTCGCCGTCGCGCGGTTAGCCTCTCCGCGGGTGACGGACAATTCCCCAGTCCGATCACCCGCGGTCTCGGCTAGGGCGGCATTAGGCGCAGATACTCGCGTCTGCGCCGCCCGAGTCGCCGGCGGCGGAACGTTTCGCCGAATAGGATCTCTACTCGCACACGATCCGCCGCCTCTTTCCGTGAGATTGCGGCCTCACAGAAGGCGGCGACCGCGTCCCAGTTCCTGACGCTGACGAGCATCTCCCTGACGATGGTCAGCAGCGCCAGGTCGGCACCGATAATTGCGACGAGTTCACGGCGATCCACCTCCCATGCAGCACATTCCTCGAGCGTGTGCTGCGGCGTGTCCTCGTCGCAACTGCAGTGGTGGCAGGACGGTGTGCTCTCCCTCCTGACAATCTTGTGCAGGTACTTCCCGAAGCAACCGTGCCCCGTCAGCACCTGCACCAGTCGGAAGGAAAGCACCCCGTGCGTCCGCTCCAACCACTCCATCGTTAGTAGACCTGTTAGTATAAGGTTTCTTTTTGAGTTTACCCTTCTCTTGCACAGATGTTATGTGCATATTATATCCCATAGTTGTCTTTTACGACATCCACGGGCAAGATAGGGAGTGGTGAATTGTATTCTTACTCCGTAACCACACGGAATAAAACCTAAATATGTTACTCGCTTAAAATTAGCTTTCCGTTAGTGAAATGATTTTAAAATCGATTAAATTCTCACAGTTGCTCCAGCCACACCGGGATAAAATATAGCCCTGGATAAAATATAGCCCTGGATAAAATATAGCCTAAGTTATTCCTTATGTAAGGCTTGGTAGACCTGGTAGTAAAGTATTATCAGTATCGGTCCAGCCGTTTTGAAGATTACCCGTATCGAACAGACAGACAAAAAAAATTGAACCGTTTTTAGGGTTTCGTACCCAAAGGGTAAAAACGGGACCCTATTACTAAAACTTCGCTGTCTATCCGTCCGTCTGTCTGTCACCAAGCTGTATCTGAAGGACCGCGATAGCTAGACAGTTGAATTGTTTACAAATTATGAATTTCTGTTGCCGCTATAACAATAAATATTAAAAAATAAAATAAATATTTAAGGGGGCTCCTATACAATAAACGCAATTTACCCCCTTTTTTATAGATAATGGTACGGAACCCTTCGTGCGTGACCCCGACTCGCACTTGGCCGGTTTTTTAGACATAGGTATCGTGCAAATAATTGTGTGAGCATAAATAAAACCTATTATTTTGACAACAAATAGAAGCTTCAAATTTGTTTATTTCTAGAGATAGAAAATTGGATTAATATCTTGATTTTAACTTACTGTCTGGTAGCGGCTAGGAATATTATAACACTTTCATTGTTTGTGGGTGTCGCAAAATACTACTAAGACAAAGATTTACATTGACCTGGACCAAATGGTGATGCCATCTAGCCAGCTATGTCGTCTGGCAGGCAGCTGGTCATAAAATGTTGCTAAAAGAACCTTTGCAATATATCTACGATGGCAGAGGACCGCCTAGATATTGCGTCGATCCAAAGTAATCTTGATAAGCGAGCATTAAGAAAAAATAATGAGGTAACCCAAGAAAGCCGACCGTGTACTAAAATGATCGTTCCTAGGCTCAGTGATATCGGTTATACACTTTTCACCTCCTTAGGGGTAAAATAGCAAAAACTTTTTTTTAGTGAGCACTTTACCCTGTACAAAATTTCACGTTTCTAGTAGGGATGTGATTTGGAGGGAAAATAATCGATTTTTTAAATAATCGATTTTTTGTTCTTCAAAATAAATCGATTATAAAATAATTGATTAATTAAAAATAAATAATCGATTATAAAATAATCGATTTTTCCCAACAGGATTATGATGATTTATATTTTACGGAATGTGAGCTTCATCTTCTAATATAGTATGAAATACTGCACGCAGTCCCATGTAGGAAAGTACGGCGGGCCCAGGCTTGGTCCAACTATGCAGAACTCTGGGCCAGACTTGTAAGCCAGACTTGGCCCAGACTTGGGTAAAGTCTGGAATGATAATGCTGGCCCAAGACTGGTTACCCCGACTGGCCCACGCCTGGTTGGCAGGGCTGGGCCATAGTTAAGTTTCAAGCTTGGCCCATGCCTGGTTGGCAGGGCTAGGCCATAGTTAAGTTTCAAGCTTGGCCCATGCCTGGTTGGCAGGGCTGGGCCATAGTTAAGTTTTAAGTCTGGCCCATGCCTGATTGGCAGGTCTGGGCCATAGTTAAGTTTCAAGCTTGGCCCATGCCTGGTTGGCAGGGCTAGGCCATAGTTAAGTTTCAAGCTTGGCCCATGCCTGGTTGGCAGGGCTAGGCCATAGTTAAGTTTCAAGTTTGGCCCATGCCTGGTTGGCAGGGCTGGGCCATAGTTAAGTTTCAAATCTGGGCCATGCATTATTTACAAGACTGCTTACGCTTAATTTTTAAAATTGGCCCAAGCAAAATTACCAAAACTGACCCAAGTTTACTTTATAGGATTAACTCAAACTTAACTTATGTACTTAATAATATCAATAATAAATTGAATGATGTTATAATTTCTATCACAGAATATTAATGACGTGGAAGACTCCATCATGAACTCGCTAAAATCGATAAGAATAACGAATCTTTGAAGTTTTTATCAACTCATTCTACACGAAACACATAAAGCAATGTAATTATTTGTACAATTTAATTATTGAATTCAAATAGTAATATATTTATAGATCAATATATTAATTTGAAACCAATGAGTTGGTTAGTTTTAACTTCAATGAAATTTTAGAATTTTTCCTTTATGAAAACTTCAAAAATTGCTATATATTATCTAAATTCGTGGTTATTAACAGTGTTTAGAAATAAAATAACTATACTAATGGGGTGTTCATAATTGAGACACTATAGATAGTAAGAGGTTATACTTTGATTTACAAAAAATAATTATTTAGTCATTTGATAAGACTTACAATTCAAAATTAAAGTAGATTTATTTTTTGTTGTTTTCGAAGCTGTCATTTTTTTTCAACAAATTCATACAATTAACATGAGATCATTTGTTTATTATTAGAATGAGATATTTTTTTTTGTAATAACATTAATGATTCCATTTAATTAAATATTTCTAATATTAAGACGAAAACATGAATAAATATTTAAATTTTAAGTTGGAATACGTACTTAATTTTTCAAATTATAAAAGTACCTAAGTATATACTATTTTGAAAATTATATAATTATGTAACAACTTAATATAATCTATAGAAAACAAAAACAATTTATAACAATTATACATACTAAATTAAATTTTACTTCTTAAGGGAGTCATACTCATGCTGTTTAATCTTTATTTCTAAATCTAATAGTTTATTTTTTTTAAATTCATTTTATATTCTAGTAATTTGTTTTTTTTCTCTAGGATTACACAGTCTATTTTTTTTTTATAGTACGCCTTCTTTAACATGATAGTGCTATATTTATTTTTTGGTGACAAGTTTCTTTTGTTTCTTCCTTGTATGGTTTTAGTTAATGGCAAAGTTTTATTATTATTTTGTGTGCTGGCAGATTGTGACACTGCAATTGATGTTACTGGTGGAGTACAGTCATATTGGTATGAACATGACGGTAGAGGATTGTCAAGCGGCAATACTTCACATGTTGTTACATTTGAATCTGAAAAGTAGGTAATTGATTACATATTAATTGTAATCATTAGTAATGATTGTATATATTATGGTTGGCCATAATAAAATCTTATGTGATCTGAACGTAGGTTAATTTACATACCATTAAAGAAATAATTTGATGCACTGTCACAGCTATTTGAGAGCGGTTTCACTTGGTCACCCATTAAAGAGAGCATTTGAGCACCAACACTGCTAAGCACAGGCTTATGCACACCACCACCAGTTCCCATGACATCTTTCTAAATACATATTATATACATTAGTTTTAATAGTGGACCATTTTTCTATTACTTATTAGAATTCACCAATACAATAACATAATTAGTTATAAGATGTTTATATATACTAACCTTATCAGTTATTTCATCCTTTTTGAATTTTTTAAGAACATTTTGTACTTCAACTACTTGTGTGTAAATATTTGTCTGAAAATAAATTTTGCTATATTAGATTGTATGTTGATATGTTAGATTGTATGAAAATGAAAGAAGAGAAACTCACCTCATTAACAAATGTGCTAGAAGCATTTTGAGTGTGCTCCAAATATTTTTTTATCTGCAAAAAATAAATGTTTCATAAACATATCTGCTTCTTTTATTTTGTAACAATTTACAAACCCAGCTTACTGATAAAACACTTACATTTTCACTGGCAATATTTTGCCTGGTGGTCCTCTTCATATTGAGGTAGGCAGTGTTTAATTGTTTTATTGTCCGTGGTATTTCTGCAGTACTATTAAACTCCATTGTTATGGACTCCCAAGCTTCATTTTTCTTTAATATGCTCACAGCATTTGTGCATTTATTTTCTATTATATGTTTATACCTAAAAATACAACAGTTCAGTGTTCGTCAATGTGTAAAGTAAACATGATCGAAGTTGAAGCTTAATAATATAAATAACTTAATATTAATTTCTTAACTTTATAAATTTAGAACTTCTGAAAAACTAAATACTTACTTCTGAACAAGTTCCATAAGCTTACACTTTTCTCTTTCAGTGAAATTCTTCCCGCGTGAGGTCATTTTAACGCTATTTTATTAATTAACAAAAGTTTTGTACTTTTATCAAAGTTAATATAAACAATTTGAATTTCGTAGAATTTAATGTCAAAACTGACGTCAATTTGTTTTTTTCTGCCTTGGAACAAAGTCGTATGGTATTTTTTGACATCGTGTTGTCAGTGTGACCGATACTAAATATAATCCGTATGTCAAATCAGATTGATCATAGATTAGTAAATTTTTCACTAATCAACGTTTCGGAAACCAAAATTGATTTGACAGAGCTGTTGAGTTGACAGAGCGGTTAACTGATTGAAAGTTTGATCAGCCTTTCAGAAACCGGCCGTAAGACTGATACTGTACTTGATACTGTAACAATTATGTCGACGTAAACAAGTCGTATTGTATACGTTGCGTCTCAACATCGTGTACATGCTAACATCGGGGAAGTTCGGATACTTTCGGACGTTAGTGAAAAATGTGTTTGAAAAACTTGAGTGTGAAAGTTACACAAAATAACGTGATAAATTTTTTTGTTAGGTATTTAAAATTTTTACAATGTCAAAGGTGTCCATTTCAGGAGTTTATGTCATCAATGTAATTAATTTAATAATAATAATAAAAATAATAATAATAATAATAATAACCAAATTTCCAATAAAATTGAGAATTTTTAAAGGAATTCAATTTTCATAAAAATTTAAGAAAATTTCGTTCGGACAATAAAAAAAATATAATGGAAAAAAATTTAATTATGACGATTTATTCTGCGATTTCCCTTCAATAATTAAATATTGTCAGCCAAGGCTAGGATGCCTAGTCTTGGCCCAAGACTGGGCTCCCTTGCGTTGGCCGTTCTATGGCAAACCAATGTTGGCCCTGGCTTGGATAATCATTGGATTGGCCAAGGCTAGGATGCCTAGTCTTGGCCCAAGACTGGGCTCCCTTGCGTTGGCCGTTCCATGGCAAACCAATGTTGGCCCTGGCTTGGATAATCATTGAATTGGCCAAGGCTAGGATGCCTAGTCTTGGCCCAAGACTGGGCTCCCTTGCGTTGGCCGTTCTATGGCAAACCAGTGTTGGCCCAGGCTTGGATAATCATTGGATCAGCCAAGGCTAGGATGCCTAGTCTTGGCCCAAGACTGGGCTCCCTTGCGTTGGCCGTTCTATGGCAAATCAATGTTGGCCCAGGCTTGGATAATCATTGGATCGGCCAAGGCTAGGATGCCTAGTCTTGGCCCAAGACTGGGCTCCCTTGCGTTGGCCGTTCTATGGCAAACCAGTGTTGGCCCAGGCTTGGATAATCATTGGATCGGCCAAGGCTAGGATGCCTAGTCTTGGCCCAAGACTGGGCTCCCTTGCGTTGGCCGTTCTATGGCAAACCAGTGTTGGCCCAGGCTTGGATAATCATTGGATCGGCCAAGGCTAGGATGCCTAGTCTTGGCCCAAGACTGGGCGCCCTTGCGTTGGCCGTTCTATGGCAAACCAGTGTTGGCCCAGGCTTGGATAATCATTGGATCAGCCAAGGCTAGGATGCCTAGTCTTGGCCCAAGACTGGGCTCCCTTGCGTTGGCCGTTCTATGGCAAACCAATGTTGGCCCAGGCTTGGATAATCATTGGATCGGCCAAGGCTGGGCAACCCAGCCTTGTCCCAAGCTCGGGCAATCGTTGAGTCGGCCAAGGCTAATTATTTCATCTTGGCTCAAGCATGGGCCAATATCGGGGCGCCAAAGCTGGGCTCCCCAGTGCTGGACCAGGCTAGGCCCCGTCGTTCAACTATGGCGGTTCCTACATGGGGTATTGTGATGACCTTCTTTTATTAGGATATCTGGCTGTGAAATAATCGATTAATTTTATTATAAAAAATAATCGATTCGCTATTATTTTGATAATCGATTGTAAAAATCGATTATTACAAAAAAAAATCGATTAATAATCGATTATTATAAAAATCGATTATTTTTTCACATCCCTAGTTTCTAGGCCTAATGATTTCGGATATACATTTTTCACCCCCTTAGAGATTGCGTTTCAAAAACTAATTTCTTAGAGCTCATTTTCAACAAAAGAAAGAGAATCGCACAATACACAGAAATACATAGTTTCACGTTCCTAGCCCCAATAGTTTCGGCTATACGATTTTCACCCCCTTAAGGGGTGATTTCAAAAACCTTCGCTAGAGCTCGTGTATCCCAAGAAATACAACTGTGTAAAAAAAAATTACGTTTCTAGGCCCAGTGGTTTCGGCTTTATGCTTTTTTGTCATTTAGGGGTTAAATTTCATCCCCATATAAATTAAATATTCAAAACGCCAGAATAAATATTTATTTATATATTATCAAGTGCCTTAATACAAAGATTCATGGTTCTATCATCGAAAATGATAAATTTGCATACTAAATGTCATCCCCTATTTCAACCCCTTATCCCCATTTCTCGGGTTTTCTTTGCTAGAGCTCGTGTAACCTAAGAAATTCTACGGTGTAAAAAAAAATTACGTTTCTAGGCCCAGTGGTTTCGGCTTTATGCTTTTTTGTCTTTTAGGGGTTGAATTTCATCTCCATATAAATGAAATTTCCAAAAGGCTAGAATAAATATTTATTTATATATTATCAAGTGCCTTAATACAAAGATTCATGGTTCTATCATCGAAAATGATAAATTTGCATACTAAATGTCATCCCCTATTTCAACCCCTTATACCCATTTCTTCGCGATTTCTTTGCTAGAGCTCGTGTACCCTAAGAAATTCTACGTTGTAAAAGAAAATTACGTTTCTAGGCCCAGTGGTTTCGGCTTTATGCTTTTTGTCTTTTAGGGGTTGAATTTCATCCCCATATAAATGAAATTTCCAAAACGCTCGAACAAATATTTATGTACATATTATCAAGTGCCTTAATACAAACATTAATGATTCTACCATGGAAAATGACGAATTGCCATACAAAATGTCATCCCCTATTTCAACCCCTTATACCTATTTTTTCGCGATAAATAGTAGCCTATGTCCTTTCTCAAGCTTTAGTCCATCTTTGTACCAAATGTCATCAAAATCGGTTCAGTGGTTTAGACGTGAAAGCGTAACAGACAGACAGACAGAGTTACTTTCGCATTTATAATATTAGTAAGGATTAGTAAGGATGTGTAGTGCTCGCGTAAACATCAGATATCATTATATAAGGTTTTATGTCAAGTTTTCCATCTCTTGCATTGATCTTCTCTGCATGTCATTACTTAGCCGTCTTTTACGACACGAAAGAAAGAAAATGAAGGGAAGTCCCACCACTTTCCCCTTTTTAATCAATTTACTGCACACAACGGCTCGACTTAAAAGAGCATCCTTTTTTGGGGTGGTCTACTGTCAGTGCACCCGCCGCCCGGCTCAGTCCGGAGCGATAGAGGAGCGCCGCGCGGCCCCGTAACCCATCCGATCGCACGTCGCCTTCGTCGCGGGGCCGACCTTCGGTGCAGTTCCTTGACTTCAGTGGTCGAACCGACGGAATGCTCCGAGGGAGTGCCTCTCCCATCGACGTTCCTTTCCCGGGACGCCGGTCGCGGTCGCGAGCTCAGCCTATCCGAAATGCCGCAGCCTGAGGATCACTTGTTCAGAGGCAAAACGCGTAGAATCTATATTTGAAGTTCTGTGAAAAATTGTAATTAGAAATTCTAGAGGCAGCTCATCACATAGGAGAAGGAAGACTTCCTTATATCCTATTCCACTTCGATTCTATTCCATATCTTTCCTTTCTTGTGTTTTGCGGTATTTTGATTAGTAGTTGGAGAATGTTTAGTCTCCATTCGTTTACATTCAAACTGAAAACAATCACTTGGGGATCGCACAAACTATCTTTCTGATGATTCAATACATAACATTCGCCACAGAAAATCTATACTTGGATCACGTTTGGCTTTAACAGGTTATGTCTAGACACACAACATCAGTTCCAACCGGGGCGCCACAGACGTGTTAGGCGGCCCCACAACCCACCATATTCCGTCCCCATCACGGGTTTGCTGGTGGTGAAATAATCCTCGGTCCGTCCACCCAAGACCTTAGGGGCATCAGGTGCAAGTATTTTTACCCGAATTTTAACCAACCGATCCGAGAACCAATTCTGATTTCAATATATTTCATTATTAAGATAAACCAATAATTCCAGGACTCAAACATGTTTAACTTCTAATCATGACTGTTAATTTTTTATCGTTTTTATCATCAATTTAATTTGTAAGAGTGATTGAATCATAAAATTATAAAAATCATGTCCTGTTTTGTAACTGATTTTATTTGCAATTTTTATGACTATTTGTCATAGTGATAAACTGAAACTTCATATGTAGTAGGACCGCACTGTAGTTAGTCATCTATCTACAACCACGGCCTGATCCGTCCGGAGTAATATGACACTCTCGGATAAAATTTACGTCTGAATATTAGTAACCTGTTATTGTACTTCGTTCGTTGAGCGTGAGAGCACAAAATGCAAAGCGCTTTTTTGGGGTGGGTTAGAGTCAGCACACCCGCCGCCCAGCTCCGTCCGGGGCGATAAAGAGGCGGCGGGCAGCCCTATAAACCACCGTAGCACGTCGCCTTCGTCGTTAAGCCGACCATCGGCACCAAGTTCATTGTCCTCCGTGATTATAACGAAGTCCAACACGCTAAAGGTTTTGCCATGTGGTGAGTTTTGGTGATGCCTTACACCAAACTTCATTGCACGCATTTACACCTACCCTAGCGGCAGTATCACTTACTTTATAATAAAAATATTATTCCTTAATGTTATTGTAAATTTAATCATTAATAGTTTGTAAGAAATGTGACAGCCATTGAACTTGAAAGGCTACTTATATATAAACCGCCGTTATGTAATCTGTGGAAGTGAGGTATTAAATTCGCTTAGTATTTTTAGCTGTTCTTCAGAGTGTGGTCATAGATTCAGAATAAATTAACTTTACGGATGTCGTAAAAAAAACTATTCCAAGGTACACCATTATCACCATCATCATCTCAACTCATAGTGGGACGCACCCACTGCTGAACCCGATTCTCCTCCACAGTAGGATTGGTTGAAATTGACTTAATATAACACGCTAGTCTGAAGGGTTGGTATAAGGTTTTATTTCAAGTTTTCCTTCCCTTGCAGAGACGTTATATTCACATTATTTCCCTTAGTCGTCTTATACAACATCCACGGGCGAGATAGGGAGTGGTAAATTGTATTCTTATTCCGTCACCATAAGGGCATGATTCTAATAATATACTTTTAACTAATCCAATGATAGTGTTTTTAGTATCCATTTCATAGTAAGATTTCATAAAAATCAATCCAAGAGTTCACAGTACACTTTGCCACGTTTATAATTTTCAGAATAAACGCTGTGAAAATATTTCATGGCGACGCTACATATACCCTATTAATAAATTTAGAGACCGCATGAAACCACCTACCGTTGAACTCCTCCCTGCAGTACTATCTTATGGCAAAATAGTCAATGACAAAATTGGCTACATCCTGCAACGGGCTTCCATAAAAACTTATTTTAAGCTACTGAAGAGTATTAGTCAATTCTTACCACCTGTCAAGTGTCAAACCCCTCTACAGGATGTAGGAGTTTATAAACTTGACTAAGACTGTGGTCTCTCTTACATTGGACAAACAAAAAGATCCATAAGTACTCGGCTCAAAAAACACATAGCTGATGTGAAGCACTGCCGTCACACTACGTCTCAAATCCAATGTGATTATAGTCAGGACCGCGCCCGCCATAACATCAGGTTTGATAAAACACAAATCCTCGCAAAAGAACACCGATACCTGCCTAGAATAGTACGCGAGGCTATTGAGATCAAAAAACATAAAAATTTCAATAGAGAAGACGGCTGGGCGTTACCGTCAGACTGGAATTCTGTTATAAACATAATTAAAAATAAAACCAGCAAGACCACCACAAGACACCGTGAGCACTTATTGCGTAGATTTGACTCACAATAATAGTTAAAAAATATTTTATAAATAAAAAACTTTTTAATAAGATAAATTAAGCGGCCTTTAAAAAATTATAATAATTTAGCATCATACCCTCTGAGTTTTCTTGCCGGATCTTTCTCAGTTTGGCCGCGTTTCGATCCGGTGGTAGTATACTAGATTCGTTAGGTTTAAATTAATAAATTGTCATCATAATTACTTTATATTTAATGTTTTATAATTACTAACCATGAACAATATATTTTTTTTCATATAGCATCATTTTATTCTATATGAAAAAGAAATTATAGAAAACTCAGAGGGTGCATGTTGATAAATTATTATTTTTTTTAAAGGCGGCTTACTTTATGTTATTGAAGAGTTTTTTTTTTATTTATAAAATAATATTTAACTATTATTGTGGGTCATATCCATATAATAAGTGCTAATGGTATCTTGTGGTGTTGTTGGTTTTATTTTTAATTATGATTATAGCAGGATTCTAGCTTGATGGAAAATCTCTGTAATAATGATGACTTGTTGGACGTCAGACATCTTAGTCCGCCCGTGACGATGAACGCTGTAAAGTGTACGAAACGGCGGGCAATCAACTATCAAATACAAACGCGATAAAATCCATAGTTTTATTTACAATAAATTTAATTACGTAATCGATTATATATCGTAATAGAAATATTTTTTAAACTTAATACAAACTGTTACTTATTCTCACCTGTCCCTATGTCTGTCTGTAATAAAATCTTGCACGTTATATTTGATGCAATTTTTAATGTTCGATTGAATTGAAATTTTGGATGCAACTGTAGTTTGTTGGTTACACAATAGTAATGCTTTCTTTTTTCTTTAATAACAATAGCTAGTGACGTTATTATAAATCCAATATGGGCGCGTCTCCAAGATGACATTTATATAAATAATTTTGTCTAAGAGATTACGATGATGGCTTATTGTATTTCTTTTGTCGTATAATTATTATGGTAAATATATAACGTCCACTAATGGAAGGGTGTGGTAGACATTTTTATTTCCCACGTAGAATAACCCTGTACAACACAATCGTTTGTTATCTCTGTGTAATTTGTGCCAACTAATTATGTGTTTGTAAAAATCCTCGCTATGAGGATTATATATCGGCGTTATTATTAAAAATATAAATTTGCGTTCCTAATTATATCACGTATGTTATCTTGAATATAATAATAGAATCTAAATGTGTAATTAGTGTCCTTAAAAACATCAAAAATAATACTCATGATGAATTAAGAAAAATTGGCAACCTTCAAGAACCATTAATCTATATATATCATCTTTATATACAGAGTGTATCGGGTTATGGGACTGTTCGTGTATGTTGTAGTTTAACGGTCATAGATCGTAATTAGAATGTATATTACCCAAAAAACAATAAAATGTAAAAGTTACAGTGATTTCAAAAATGTGTGTCTAAGAGTCTATGCCTTAAATGTGACGGGTCGATGTTACATAGGCGTCTAAGTCGTCGCCTGCCTTTATACCTATGAATGATGGTGCTGTAGGTTTGGTTTAAAATAAACTCTTGTAGGAAAAAAATAAAGTACTATTGAATTTGACTGTACAGACGGCTTAGTGGTTAAGATACCTACCTGCCAGTGTCGCAGATTCGAATCCCACGCAGGACAACACTTTATGCGATACACAAATTGTTGTTGTGAGTCTGGATGTAATTTGTGTCCGTTAATTCTATGTTTGTGAAGTTCCTTATAATACAAGGATTTATTAACATAAAAATAAAATAAAATCCTAAACTTTAAAGATAATGGAACCCCAACCGAATACCTTTGATTTTATGGAACCCCATATCAAATGATATCAAGTAATGAACGGTTCTGTGCCATAGTTTAGGCCTAATTCTTGCTATTTGTCTACTTACATAATGTAACGAGTTGTTCTCATAACTAATTTTGCGCTATTTTAAGATTTGAATATTCTACGGAACCTCTAGATGCCGTGAAACACACTTTAGCAATCCCTGGTCTGGAAGACGGAAGGGCAGCGAGTAACCATCATAACCTGTCGTATCGCACCTCGTCATTGAGCAGACCGATAGATTCTTAGAACGCCGTGGCGCGTTCTTGTATAACTATTTTGAACATAATCGGGTTTACTTTTGTGTCATCATGATCATCATCTCAGATCATGTACATCTCATCGCTGTGGTTGAGTCTCCTCCAGAATAGGAGGGAATTTGATCTACTGAACCACACAGATTAGACGAGTTGATTGAGAATTTTCCATCTCTTGCCTATACAAGTAACGTATTACATTCATCTCATCATTATCATCTCAGCCCATAATCGTCCCAATCTTAGGCTCGGGCCTACTTAAATGGAGATAGGAATTTTAACCTACTGCCTTAGAATAATAACGTATAGAAGGTAAATCCGCGCATAAAAAATGAAGCATTTAACTTCTTCTAGCTTATGCTGGACCGTTCTGTGTACAAGGTCACTGTACTGCACGTACGTACGCAACTCTTAAGAAATAAATAGATAATTATGACGATAGGTTTGTGCATTCAAATGGTATCACAACACATTTGAAAAACATAAAAAGTGTATTAACATTACTTGTAAAAGTATTTTGACAATTTATGTTGGTAAAAACAAAAATTGATTTCATAATTTTTATAGTGGTGTGCGTGTGTACGTATGTAATCGCCTGCACGCATATTGTATTTTTGGCTTCATGTTTTTGATCGCTTAAGTACCGATACTATCCTTCTATACTATTATTCTAAGCCTAATGCACTAGATAGAAGTGTTGACATCGGGTTTTCTTTCTCTTGCATCGATGTTATCTGCATATTATAGTGTTTAATAAATAAACAATATAAGTATACCGGTAACGCTTTAATTAGTATTAAAACGGCAAACCTAACTAGGATTTAAAAATAGTTTAACTATATTTAATAATTATACAACATTTTCAGTTTTATTATAACCAATTAAATACCTTATCCACTAAGATAAAATAAAAGTATGGGAGGGTACCCCAATAGGGGGTATTCCGTCGGGCCGACCACTGACGACAAGTTAACGCTGCTCCAGTGGTCGGCCCAACGACGAAGGCGACGTGGTTTTCGGGTGGGTCGCGGGAGTTGCGTGCTTAAGCCCCTCTGTCGCCCCGGACGGAGTGGTGCGGAGGCGCGCCGACCGCGGCCCACCCACAAAAAAAAAAAAAAAGATAAAATAAAATCATTA
The DNA here is from genome assembly GCA_032191425.1 of Lymantria dispar. Lineage (NCBI taxonomy): Eukaryota > Metazoa > Arthropoda > Insecta > Lepidoptera > Erebidae > Lymantria > Lymantria dispar. The sequence continues at coordinate 5,836,603 of CM063460.1, read as the reverse complement.
AAATTAATTGTAAAACAGTAAGTTTGTAACTGATTATTAATATCAATTTTGTACGGAAGCTTAATAAGGTATCTAAGAGTAACTTATTCGTATCACGGTTGTCAGCCCAATGACCACGCGCTCTGCATAAAGGATGTCCAGGTAAAAATAAAAAATGGCGCTCGCTCGACAATATTTCTAGCGTTACAATGTTGCTAGTGCTACGATGTTGCCAACAATAGTCGCCTTTTACGATACCTACGGGCAAGAGAGGGTTTGTGAATTACACTTTTACTCTGCCACAATCTATACGTGATCTTCATACTTATCCCTCTTTCGTCGTCTTTTAAAACACCCACGGGCAAGAAAGGGAGTGGTGAATTGTATTCTTACTCCGTCATCACACGGTCAGTGGGCGTATCATCATGACTATAGTAAAATTGATGTGGTCAACGAAGATAAATTAAAACGGAGTATTAGCAGATAAGATATTATATTGATTCAACTAATAGTATATAAATCACTACGTTCAATTGCACGGCAGTTACGAATATTGTTAGCTCAATAACGGTCAAGATGGCGTACCTTGGTAAAACTTATACTTTTTACAAACAGGAGAATTTTGATGGATTTTTGAGGAGTGTTGGTAAGTGCCTTCAGAAAACGTTGTGTATTTTATTTTTAAGTGATTCTTTAGTATAATTTAGTAAATTATCAATCATATAATTATTAACCCACTTGACAATTTTATCGAAATAATTTTATTTTAGATATTTAATATAATGAAAATAATTACACAGACATTTATATGTTATTCAACATTAGTAATAATCTATTCAATAAATTTTGTTTATATTATTTTAATATGACTAATGAACAACATAATTTACACACTAATGACGGTTAGATATGGCATTGAACTTGCTTTATTATTAATTTTATCATTTAAACCTTATTCTGCAATTAATGATCAATCAATCAAATGGATCGACTCATTTGTTTTGTTCTATACTAGGGAAGCATTAATGGGGTTGTGATCTAATTACTTATTTCCCATATCAAATCCCATGGGTTCCATTTAACATAGGACATTTAAACCCATCTAGATTTTATTTTTTATCATTTTATTGTATTTCCGTGTGGTGACGGAGTAAGAATACAATTTACCACTCCCTATCTTGCGGATGGATGTCGTAAAAGACGACTAAGATAAATAATACGCATATAACATCTATGCAAGACATGAAAAACTCGAAATGAAACTCTATATCAACACGTATGACCAGTGTGGTATAGTAGGTTAATTTCACACACATATTTTGGAATAGGCTCAAGCCCAACAGTGGGATGTATATGAGCTGAAATGATGAATGATGATGAGATTTTATTGTATCAAATATATATACAGATGTTGTTCTGTGTAAATCTAAACAAAAATAGTAATAAAAAAATTCACCTTGAAATCAATCGCAGTGCTACCGCCAATTGTGAATTTAAACCATTTTCGAATCCCTTGAACACACATTAAAAAATTCATCAACATCGGTCCAGCCGTTTAGGAGGAGTTCCGTGACATACACACGTACACGAGAAAATTATGTATATAGATATACATATATTGCATGACTTTTAATTTTATGTCTACAAAATACAATCCTACAATTTATTTCTTATCGTGTTATTTTTTAATAAACTAAAAAAGTAATTGATTAATCAGCGATAATTTCAATGAAATACTGTGAGGATATTAAGCGAATAGCTTGATTGCAAGAGGAAAATACTTAAAACAAATCTCTACGCAAATTCTTTAAGTATTTAAGCCTCATCTCACTCTTCTTTCTGTAGAAGAGATTCTTGTCTAATTTGCAGCATATTTTATTTATTTTTCTTTACTTTTGAAATAACTAAGTGTAGTTTTTAATTATTAATAACTGTCGCATAGCCATGGTATTTGGCCGTTTAGCATTGGAAATGCTCTAGATTTTTTTTTATTTAAATATGGCTTAGTATGGAATAGGCCATTATCTATCCCCAAATTTATGTTACTTCTACTTTTTTCGGCCTTTCACCTGTTAATGACTGCAGAGATGTCGTGTTTGATAATATTGACCGACCACTTCGTTTACCACGCCAGATATATTTTTTTTTTTATTGCAAACGGTGGCAAACGAGCAAACAGTACACCTGATGGTAAGTGTTGCTGCCGCTCATGGACCTTTACAAGGCCGTTGCCTACCGCGAAGAAAGCGAAGGGAGTGTGAATGCGTGCATTGAGGCTCGGTGATACCAAGGACACCACCAAAACCCTCCACACGCAATCACCCTCAGAAAGTTGGGCTTCCGGCTCTCTCGCTCACCGAACGAAGCGCAGTAACAAATTGCTACTACTCAGACGTCGATTTTCTGCGAGAGCATGGTAAAATAATAGATTTGAGCGATCACAAATTGTAAATAAAATTATTTTATTGAATTCATCGCAATAAATAAAATAACGTAACCATCAGAAATCATTATGATTTATACATTATTGTTCTAGGTCTGGGTATTATTAAAGGCCCTTTTTTGGGGGTAGGAGGGCGACAGTCGGCGCACCCGTCACCTGGATCTGTCCGGGGCGACAGACGGTCACACCCGTAACCCACCCGTGACACGTCACCTTCGTCGTTAGGCGGACCGCAGATGCAGGGTGACTTGTCGTCAGTGGTCGGCCTGACGGAATACCCCTGAGGAGTACCCTCTCCTCGACCGAGGTCCCCCCGTCCCTCGGGGAGGACGTTGCTCTTTCCTGGGGCGGTCGGCCTCTCGGCGGGTGACGGACTAACTCCCCGGTCCAGTCACCCGCGGCCTCAGCTAGGGCGGCATCAGGCGCAGGTAATCGCGCCTACGCCGCCCCAGTCACCGACGGTGGTTCGCCTCGTCGAGGAGACGTTCCTCGCGCACGCGCTCCGCCGCCACCTTCCGCGAGACTACTGCCTCGCAGAAGCCTGCGACCGCACCTCAATTCGGCAACGATGATTGCGACGAGTTCACGACGCTGCTCTGCCCAAGCAGCACAAAGCTCGAGCGTGTGCTGCGCCGTATCCTCGTCGCAATCACAGTGGTGGCAGGACGGTGTACTCTCCCTCCTGTCGACCGTGTACAGGTATTTGGCAAAGCATCCATGCCCCGTCAAAGCTTGCACCAGTCGGAAGGAGAGCATCCCATACCGCCGCCCTAACCACTGCATCAGCACCAGCCGGAAGGCCTCGACGGTCCGGACACCGAACCGAGGCCTCTCTAGCCGAACTGCCCAACGGGCAATGACGTCTCGGCGGGCGTCGACGCGCTAGGCGGTAAGCTCTCTCAAAGAGACCATACCGCCCTCTGCACCCCCGACACCCACCGATACAAACCGACGAGCATTTCCGCCTCCAGGTCCTACAGGGGAGTCCCGGCCAACAGGCACGTTGCCTCCGTCGACACCGTGCAAAATCCGCGTATAGCCCTGACCGCCATGGCTCTCTGCGCCACAGAAGAGCCCTGTGTCGGATAGTCAGAGACCCCGCCCACACCGGTGCGCCGTACAGGGCCATCGACTGGATGACCTTCGCGTACAGCCCGCGACACGTAGCACCTGGTCCGCCCACATTCGGCAATTATTAGAGTCCTTTAAGTATATTTGTAAAGTTCCCCGCAATACATGGACTCTTCCTTAGTGCAAAGCGTTGTCTTTAAAAAATGTTCTACGTCTAAACATAATGAATATTACAGTGTGATTTAAAACATAAAATTGATGGACGTAAATTACACCAAAACTTAGAATAATTATTTGTCGATCACACCAAGATATGTCCAGTATGGTAACCGAGTGTACCTACCACTTTCCACATCTTCTATGCCACTACATCAACTGCCTGTGTATACATGTTGCGAAAGTTTGTTTATTTATTTGTTACGCTTTCACACTCAAACCACTGAACCGATTTCAAAAATTCTTTCACCAATGGAAAGCTATAACATCAGGGAGCAAAATCGGCTATATTTAATCCCGGTATTCCCACGGGAACAAGAACTACGGGAGTAAGGCGATTGAAACCAAAGCGAAGCGAGGGCGGGTTGCTAGTTTCTCTATAAAACTTAAATTACTTTTAAGTAAATGATGTAAACAAATGATAGTAAGGTGAATAATAATATTTTTCAGGTATGTCTGAAGAGAAGATTACGGCTTTTATAAGTGCAGATAAATCTGAGCAGAAATTGGAGAAAGATGGTGACTCTTACATATTTACACAAACTCTTTCCGGAGGTCCGAGTAAAGACACCTTCAAATCTGGCGTAGAATTCGATAGCGTCATGGGACCTGCAAAAACCGCTGTAAGTATTATTTCGTCATAAACTTCTTGACAAATGATTGGCCCATACATGAGAATCACGTGGTCGTACTTTCAAATCCTAGCGCATGAAAAAATTGTTTATGTTGATCCATTATCATGTTGTCTGATGGATGTGAGATGAGTATGAAATCCATTTCTAAGTAGTACAGTATTTTTAAGAAATTCTCAAGAGCAAAGCTTAACTCCAAAGCTATTGGCGGTTAATGATAGTAAACTCACTCACTATTTCGCTCATCCATTTAATTATTAAATCCCACTGAAAGATATAGATATCTCTAATTCCATAACTACCACTTTTACTAAGGTACCTTAGCTAAGGTAGCTATGACAATAGATGTTTTAAAAACTATTTCAGGCAAGTACTGTTTTACCTCTAAGATACAGAGAATATTTTTTTTAATTATTTGCCTAATTTGCTGGATTGGTCTATCACCCACAGAGAGGCCGAACTGAGTGCGACCCCCTTATTATGAGGCAGCGCAGGGGCGAGTACCTGCGTCTGATGCCACTATAGAAGAAACTGCGGGTGACCGGACCGGGAATTTAGTTTGGCACCCGCGGAGAGGCTATGGGAGAGGGTACTCCCTCGGGGTATTCCGTCGGGTCGACCACTGAAATCAAGGAACTCTGCACTGGTAGTCGGCCCAGTGACGAAGGCGATGAGCTGCTTCGCCGCACCTCTGTCGCCCCAGACGGAGCCGGGCAGCGGTTGCGCTGACCATGGCCCACCTCAAAAAAAAAAAAGCCCTGATTAAGCATTTCTTTTAAATTTTAACTGTTATTCAAAGAGAAAATTTTCCTTGCTTCATCATCATCATCATCATTTCAGCCTATTGCCGTCCACTGCTGGACGTAGGCCTCCCTCATATTGCGCCACAATGTGTGGTCCTGTGCCGCCTGCATCCAACGACGCCCAGCAACTTTCACTAGGTCGTCGGTCCACTTAGTGGGGGGCGTCCTACACTGCGTCGTCCGATGCGTGGTCGCCACTCGAGAACCTTTCTTCCCCAGCGGTTGTCGGTTCGTCGAGCGATGTGGCCTGCCCATTTCCACTTCAGCGTGCTAATTCTTCGCGCTATGTCGGTTACACCCGTTCTTCTGCGGATTTCCGTATTCCGGATTCTATCTCGCAGAGAAATCCCGAGCATAGCCCGTTCCATAGCACGCTGAGCGACTTTGAGTCTTGATATGAGGCCTACATTTAGGGACCACGTTTCCGTGCCGTAAGTCATCACTGGTAACACACACTGGTCGTAGACCTGTGTTTTCAGACACTGAGGTATGTTGGACGAGAAGATCCTCTTAAGTTTCCCGAACGCTGCCCAACCGAGTTGGATTCGTCGACTGATCTCTTTCTCGAAATTGGATCTACCTAACTGGACTGTTTTTCCTAGGTAAACATAGTGATTGACAACTTCGAGAATCGCATTGCCAACTAGGATCGGTACAGGAATGATATGGGTATTTGACATGACTTTCGTCTTGTCCATGTTCATTCGTAGACCCACTAGTTGGGATATCCTGCTGAGATCATTGAGCATAGTGCCAAGTTTCCTTGCTTACAGGTTAAAAATAAGATCGTAGTTGATGGCAACACAGTAACACAGACAATCTCATCGCCAGAAAGGGGCACCGCCGTCTTTACGAAAGTATACGATGGTGATGAACTTGTTGTGGTAAGTTTATAATATATACATACTATAAATAACAACTTGATATTCAGCTCCTTGTGGTCTTTGTGAGTATTTGTGGATTTTTTAAAGGCGTGGGGCCTTTATAAATGTCTAATGAACAAATTAATTATTGACGCGCGAGGGAATTCACAATCATACAATTAATGGACATAGCTGCAGTCAGACTTGGAAACCAATACTAAACAAAAGGAATGCATTTTAGACCACTAAAATCATGTCAAAGTGTTTCAGTCTATCTCCGTTGTAACTATTCTATGGATTTCTATATTCTAGATTTTATTACTTGCAAAAGTCCTAAGTATAACCCTCCCCATAGCACGCTAAGCGGCTTTGTGTTGTAAGGCTGACTTTAGTTAGACACCTTGTTTCAGTGCCATAAGTCGTCACTAATAACAGATATTTGTCTCAGATCTTTGTTTTATGTTCTTTTAATGTCTATACGGAATAACTCTACAACAATTTAAGAAATTGTAATTTCGATATTTGTTATGACAACGGTTGTTGTCAACAAATGACAACGTTTAATAACACAGGTTTTTTGCCTGATTTTTCAATATTAATGTCATTATTTTCAATAATATTTTTTTAACTCATAACCCTTTTTGAAGCATTTTGTATGTTAATATAAAAAGTTATATCATATCTAGCTTAAAGTAGGTAACTATGATTGAAATTATTGAAGCAAGCTCCAGCTTAATCAACGTAATATGTTGTTCTTTTTGACTCACATATAACTCTTAGGTAAAAGTCTTCTTCACGCTGAGGGCGAAATTGACCCACCATAAGAAGCCATTCGGACAGGTTGACTAAGGTTTATTATTACAAATTTTCTTTTCCTTTCTGTAATTTTATCTGTTTATTAGGGTTCCCTACCCAAAAGGTAAAAACGGGACACTATTACTAAGACTTTGCTGTCTGTCCGTCCGTCTGTCCGTTCGTCTACCTATCACCAGGCTCTATCTCAAAAACCGATAGCTAGACAGTTGAATTTTTTACAGATTATGTATTATTGTTGCCGTTATAACAACAAATATGTACTAAAAACAAAACAAAAAAAATATTTAAGGGGGACTCCCATGCAACAAACGCGATTTTTAAAGATAATGGTACGGAACCCTACGTGCGCGACTCCAACTCGCACTTTTCATTTTTTTTTTATAGGTTTCACAATATCCATCGTAGTATCGTAAAGTAATTATATTCTTAAAATATATGGATATAGTAAAGTAAAATAAATATATCTTTATTCTTTTACTATTTTATATACTTTATTTTTCAGACTATCACGAGAGACGGTTGGGACGGCACTGCTAAGAGATACTACAAAGCTTAAAGTAACTTGATTTTGTTATATTTTATCTAATTTATTACCTTTATTATAATGATTATATATTTTTCATAAAATGTTTTTGTTTTCTTGTTTTCCAATCTTAAATAAAAATATCTGGTTGACCAAGCTTCGCTCGGAATATTTTTATTGTATTTTTGTCGAATATATTTAGATATAAATTAATAAAAAATAAAAATTAAATAATGAAAAAAATATAAAAATTACAAAAAGAGAATAATAATAACACCGAAATTCGATCCGACGCTGTTTAAATGCCAAAACAAAAATAAAAGGAAACTGGACAACTTCCCAACTGAGATATCGTAACTCATAACATTGACGGCGAAATTTGAATTCATATTCTTTTAAAATTTAATGTCACTGTATTATTTTGCTAAAAACACCGACAAAACAACATTTTCTATAAATAAAACCTAGCTAGATCGATTTTTTGGCCTCGAAACCTCTAGTATGCCAAGTTTCATCAAAATCGTTGGTGTAATATATATATATATATATATATATATATATATATATATACAAAAATACAACATGACCTAATTCAGGAAGGAAGAGGTCATTAAAAGACAAGCTTGAATAAACTTGAATCTTAGTTTTTACTACATATGTTCACAGCCTGAGCAAATTATAAAAAAATATAAAAAACTAACAACCCGTCCTCGCTTTGCTTCGGTTTCAGTCACCTTACCCGCGTAGTTCCCGTTCCCGTAGGAATATCGAGATAAAATATAGCCTATGTTACTCCCTGATATTATAGCTTTCCATTGGTGAAATAATTTTTGAAATCGGTTCGGTGGTTTAAACGTGAAAGCATAACAAACAAACAAGCATACTTTCACATTTATAATTTTAGTAAGGATAGTATGAATATGAACCCTAGCACGGTCATGTTATCGGTGCCGACCTGGCGCTGCCGACCATCGCCAGGGAGATGCTTGTCAGCGTCAGGAACTGGGACATGGTCGCCGCCTTCTGTGAGGCCGTTATCTCACGGAAGGAGGCGGCGGATCGTGTGCGAGTAGAGCTCCTATTCGTCGACACGTTCCGCCGCCGGCGAGTCAGGCGGCGCAGGCGCGAGTATCTGCGCCTAATGCCGCCCTAGCCGAGGCCGCGGGTGATCGGACCGGGGAATCGTCCCTCACCCGCAGAGAGGCTGACCGCGCGATGGCGACCGACGTCCCAGTATGTCGAGAGGTGAGGTTACCTGAAAGGGTATTCCGTCGGACCGACCACTGATGACAAGTCACATCTGCACCGGTGGTCGGCCCACCAACGAGGTGACGTGGGTACGGGTGGCTTATGGGCCCGCGCGCCGTCCTTTAATCGCCCCGGACGGACAGGACCGAGCGTGCGCTTACCATAGCCCACCCAAAAAAAAAAAAAAACAAAAAGGCACGGTAATGTTGCTCTAGAATGTTATTTGAACAAAATTTTATTTTAAATGGATACCAACATTACATATGCAAATAAAAAACAACATATGAAGACTAATAGCTATTTCCAGGAACGTCCTCTAAATTTTAAGTACACCTAAGACAATTTATATGACAATATCAGGTTGACCGAGCTTCGCTCGGAGTATTTTTGTAGCATTTATTTAGATATATATTAATAAAAAATAAAAAAATAAATAATGAAAATTATATAAAAAATTACAAAAAGAGAATAATAATAACACCGAGATTCGATCCGACGCCGTTTGTCGCCGATGTCAAAAATAAAATGAAACCTGACTACTTCGCCACTGAGCTATCTAACTCATGACATTGATGGCAAAATTTGAATTCATATTCTTTTAAAATTTAATGTCATTATCTTGTCTGCCAAAAACACTCACAAAACAACATTTTCTATACATAAAACCTAGCTAGATCGATTTTTCGGGCCCGAATCCTCCAGTATGCCAAGTTTCAACAAAATCGTTGGAGCCGTTTCCGAGATCCTGAAAATATATATATTTATAAGAATTGCTCGTTTAAAGATATAATATTTAAAGATATAAGATTTTGTCATTCATTCTTTGTTTTCCACATATCGTGTTTATTGTTACATACAAACTTACCTATATTTAACATGGTTAACTTTTAATGATAGTGGGCACCAATCATCATCATCTCAGCCCAAATAAGTCCCACTGTTGGGCTCACGCCTCCTTCACAATGGAAGGTAAATTGACTTACTATACCGCGCTGGTCAGACGTGTTGGTACTGGCTTTCATGTCGAGTTTTCCTTCTCTTACATAGATACTATCTACATATCATATCCCCGTCTCTTATGACACCCACGGGTACGAGAGGGGGTGGTAAGCTATATTCTTATTTCATTACCACACGCAAGCAGTTTATCAAATAGGAGTATAGAATCGGTTTTTACTATAGAATCTTTAAAATATTCATCGCAACCTACATACGTCTCACTGTCGGGTTCGGACCTCCTCCGCAATGAGAGGGAATTTGACCTACTATACCATGCTGGTCAGACATGTTGGTATAGGGTTTCGTTTCGAGTTTTCCTTCTCTTGTACAGATGTTTGATTTTTTGATTTTGATGTATCCTTTAGTCGTCTTTCACAACATTCACGGGCAAGACAGGGAGTGATGAATTTTATTCTTACTCCGTCACCACACGGAAATTTAATTGGTATATTATTAATGTTAAAATTTATATTTCTACTAGCTGACACAACAGACGTTGTTCCTCTTGAACAGGCACAAAAAATTTCATCAACATCGGTCCAGCTGTTTAGGAGGAGTTCAGTGACATACATACGTACACAAGAAATATATATATAAAATGGGTATATAAATTTCTAGTACCCGGATGACCAACCAATTTTTATTTGTAAATTGTGTTTTTATTTTTGTCATTCAAAGGAAGGGAAATCCGGAGTCGAAAAGGGTTGAACTGGGACTGATTGATTAAGGAAGTACTCGATTGCCCAAATAAGGTACCTAATTCTATTCTCTCTATATTTTTCGTCTCTGAACACACTAATAAAATGACATTTTTATAAAAGAAACCTAGGTAGATCGATTAATTAACTCCGAAGTCTCCTGTATTCTAATTTTAATGAAAATTATTGGATTCGTTGCTGAGAATCTTAATATCTATACAAATAAATATAATTAAAGAGTCTATTTGTATTATGAAAACTGTAGGGTTTGCCATACTCACACGGTTATCTACACGATACTTATGCTTAAAACTAGTTTAAACATTTTTGTTTGTCTGTTTCTTTCACGTAATCTTTCAAACAGCTACATCAATTTTAATAATATATTACCACCGGATACCTTTCTATGTAAGGAGTAACTTAGGCTAATTTTCCTCTCAAGAAACCCCCAATAAAATTTCTCTAATCTAACCGAAGGCCTCATGGACTGCAGTCGCGTATCTTAATAATTTAGAAGATAATGGAGATACGGGGGCAAGGCGACTGAAATGGAAGCGAAGCGAATGTGTTTTGGTAATTAATACTTCAAATCTCAACGCGTGTCTACGGCTTTTCAAACTTGAATATCCATTTATATTGTATAATTTAATATGCGTATACAATTATATATCGTATCGTATTTTTTTTACATGTGGGCTATGGTAAGCGCACACGCGGTCCATTCAGTCCGGGTCGACAGAAGGACGGCGCGTGGGCCCATAGCCCACTCGTACCTACGTCGCCTTCGTCGTTGGGCCGACCACCGGAGCAGGGTGACTTGTCGTCAGTGGTCGGCCCGACGGAATACCCTTACGGGTACCCTCACCTCTCGACGTTCCTGTCCTGGGACGTAGATCGCCGTCGCACGGTAAGCCTCTCTACGGGTGACGGACTAAAATCCACGGTCCGGTCACCCACAGCCTCGGTTAGGGCGGCATCGCGCGCAGTTACTCCGCCTGCGCCGCCCAAGTCGCCGGCGGCGGAACGTGTCACCGAAGAGGAGTTCCCCTCGCGCACGATCCGCCACCTGCTTCCGTGAGTATCGTATCGTATGACATTATTTTGAAAATTGCAGCAACATTTATTTTTAAAATTAAATCGACACATAGCTCTACCAATATACCTTATATTGGTAGATCTATGTGTCGATTATCTTGCTTCTTCAGTAATGTTGTTTAATCGTGTGTCCTGAAAATCTTATTTTATACTTTTTAACCTCATTTTTGTCGTAGTTTGGTTTTAGTAGTTAATTTTTTATTATTTAAAATGTTTTCGTGTCATTATATTTTTTTTGCCAATTATATTATAATTAACAAACTAAACCGCGTAATAAATTGTCATTCTCAGAAATTAAGAAGACCTGGAACGATTTCTTAACCTATCTAATTCTGCAGGTAATAGCTTATCATGAGAGTTTTAAAATAATTTGTTATGATCCAACACATTTATATATAAACAAATCCTCTATTCTTTCAACTCGACGTACATGCTTTATATTTGAAACGAACTAGTGCATACCTTTATAATTATACCAAATACGGTATGTTTGTATTAATTAATTTATTAATATTAGGTCCGCCAGAAGGCACCAAAATGCATACGTACCACGCCAAACACAGCTTATAATTAGCGGACAATTAATGAATTTGTCTTATTCTGGCTAGTAGGTAGTATAGAAGGTATGACGGAATAGACAAGTATACCATAGAAATATCAAAATTAACGAATAATACGGACAATATCATGAACAAATGCTGCTAATATATAAATATTTTTGAAATGTACTAGTAAAATGCCCTTTCCAATGATACTAAACATGGCATATTTATTACAAATGTGTTTTTAAACACTGTACTTTATGACCGCTAGAGGACGCCATATTTGATTCAGTGATACATCTTACAGCCAATAACTATAAGACGACGCTTCTAATGATACCTTATTTGTCTAGGTCTAATAAGTAGTTGAGGAGCTATGGGAGAACAAATGAACATACATACAGGGCCTATTAAAATCATAACTCTCAGTAGTAGGGTAAAAAGTAACATTGCGCCCTCTGACAAACGCACGCTAAGCTCAAAAAAATTAACATTTCAATGGACTATTTGTTTTACAATGGGTAATACTCGCGTAAACAACAGAAATCAGGTTTAACCACACCTAAATTTCCAAGTTCAAAGATAAGTGATGCCGACGCTTATCAATCATAATACATCTTTAATGATGTCATAATTACGTATAACACTTTTATAATGTCACAATTGTCTCTATCTCTCAAGGTTTACAATTTCAATGATACATCACTATCTGTACAATCTTATTTCTTTAAACGAGCGATTCTTGTATATTTCTATGTTTCTATATTTTTATATTTTCAAAATGTCGGCAACGGCACCAATGATTTTCCTAAAATTTAGTATACTGGAGGTTTCGGGGGCAAAAAATCGATCTAGATAGGTTTTGTTTATAGAAAACTAGCAACCCGCCCTCGCTTCGCTTCGGTTTTAGTCGTTTTACCCGCGTAGTTCCCGTTCCCGTGGGAATACCGGGATGAAAATATAGCCTAGTTTACGCCCTGATATAATATTGGTGAAATAATTTTTGAAATCGGTCCAGCCGTTTTGAAGATTACCCGGAGCAAACAGACAGACAGACCGACAAAAAAAATAGAAAGTGATTTTAGGCACGTGCATAATGCAAATAACCGTGTGAGCATGAAAAAAGGCTATTATATGTATAGATTCTTATTTGCCTCGCTAGAGAGCTCCGATAATAAACGCGTCTGATCGCTGCTAAATTCAAAGTGCTATAAGGAGAACCGCGGTTTGCCGCAAACGCTACGTCCCGCAATTTTTAAATCTGTTATTGGATAAGGATTAATGCTATATTGGTTAAAATCGCTTCGAAATTAGCCACTATTTGTCGTAAAAAAAAATGACAAAAAAATGTTATTGTGGGATATCCATAAGAGATAGCCATATACCATCGCGGAATTTTCTGTAGACTTTTTCAATGTGTACAATACTTAGTACATTATTTTGATAAATCTCGTAGGGTTCAGCCTGCGTTTGCAATGTAAGCGGAATAAATGTAATTATTTACGACATCACATTAGAAACCTCAAAAATAACAGTATTTTTCCACCATTTAATGGATGTTATTATACATATAAACCTTCCTCTTCAATCACTCTATCTATTAAAAAAACCCGCATCAAAATCCGTTGCGTAGTTTTGAAGATTTAAGCATACATAGGGACATGGGGACAGAGAAAGCGACTTTGTTTTATACTATGTAGTGATGATGTCGTCTTGTCAGTGTTTTTAGCTAATAAATAAAATGTAATAAAACTTCATTAGAATAGGAATGTAAATTTAACCGTCGCCGTCAAGAATAACAATAGCTCAGATGGAAGTTATCCAGTCGCATTCAAAGAGTCTGAGATCGGATCTCAGTGCTATTTATGGTACCGTTTTTTTTTTCGAGTGGTGCGAGGAGCGCTCCGACCGCAACCCACTCCAAAAAAATATGGTACCGTTTTTTATTTTTTGATATTTTTCATTATTTTTATTTTTTTGATTAATATACATATCTAAATATGTTTGTCAAAATACAATTAACAAAAAAAATATATACCGAGTAAAGCTCGGTCAATCTGATATTTTATATTAAGATGGAATTGTACTAGGCATTGGCCGTGGGAGTGAGGTCAACGCTCCAGCAACACTGCAATGTTGCTGGGGCGTTAAAGAGGACGGTACCCAAAATGTAACCCACCGGGCGGATCACGGGGATCAAGGAATTAATTACCAGTGGTCAGCCCAATGGCGATGGGGAGGGCATACGATAGCTTATGGGGTCGCACGCCGCTCATCCGTTGCCTCGGATGAATTAATCGGGGAGTGCCCAGACTATAGCCATCCAATAAAATAAAAAAGGGGTGACGGAATGATGGTCTGCGGCTGCATAACATACCGTAAAAGTTAAAATGATTTGTCGTATGGTGAGGACAGAATAAGAATACAGCGCTATGCCTTATCTCGTCTGTGGTTATCGTAAAAGACAACTAGGGGATATAAAAATATAATATTTATTCAAGGAAAGAAAAACTCAAAATAAAACACTATGACACACAGATGGCGTAGCGGTTAAGATACCCACCTACCGTGCCAGTGACGCAGGTACGAATCTCACGCAGAACAACATTTGGATCCACAAATTGTTGTTCTGAGTCTGGTAATTTGTGTACGTTAATTATATGTAAAGTCCCATTACGTAGGGTGATATTTAAAAAAAAAAAGAAAGGCCGTATTTACAAAGTACCCATATTAGAAGTGAAACTCCTTTATCCATTATCCTTTATCCTTCCTCCTTCATGCTTCCTCTTCATTCTTTCATCCTTCATCTCATTCTCTCACCGGCTGAATCCTATACATTTACATGTTTGTGTCTCTATGGACTTGCTTTTTCGTTTCATCGAGTTCAAAATCACAACAATTCTAAAGAAGTTTCACTTCAAAAATCCAGATTTTAGTAATAGTAGATCAATGTTGCTCCTTTTGTGAAAGAAAGGTCGAGTCCAACAAACATATATAAGCCGAAATGATGACTAATTAATATTATGGTAGAATACACACTTAGTCATTCACCGATATGAGTATCTAATCATTTTATTTGACAGTATTTTGTCTTGGATGATGGCAGGGCATTGAATAGCTGTTATAACTTGTCATATTACATCATCGTCAATTGAGTGCACCGTCCGATTCATAGACTGAGGTGGCGCGCTTATATGAGTAACTACTTTATACATAATCAGGCTTACGTTTACTTTATCATGATCATCATTTTAGTTCAACTGCTTCCTACCGCTTGGTTTGAAACTCTTTCAAAATAGAAGGGAACTTGATCTACTAAACTACAATAATATGAATGGACCACACTGAATTATATTTTTTTTTTCTATTACAATACGATTTGATTTTGATATGCCCCTTAATTTTAAGAATACCTTTAAGCAGCTGTAATAAAAAAAATATTAATAAAATATTATTATCTGACCCAACGGACGTTTTTCTGTTCAAATAAAATAAAAGGAATTCTCCTTGCAATCGACAGCAACGCCACCGACAAGGTCCAATTGTAAATCTAAACCATTCTCAGAACCCCTTGAACACACACAAAAAATTTCATCAACATTGGGCCAGTCGTTTAGGAGGAGTTCAGTGACATACACATGTACACAAGAAATATGTATATAAAGAAGATGAGGTAGCCGAGGAAAGATTACCTCAAAACTGCTAGTGTCGCACACATCTTTCATTTATTTAATTTTTTAAAAATTAAATTCTATTTTAAATTTTCGTTCGGACTTTGGAATTTTATTTGACCAAATGCAAAGACTTTTCCGTGTGGCGACGGAGTAAGAATATAATTCACCACCCCCTCTCTTCCCCGTGAGTGTCGTAAATGGCGACTAAGGGATTATGATGTGCATATATCAACTATGCAAGGGAAGGAAAACTCGAAATGAAACCCTATGCCAACACGTCTACGGTGTCAGGACCGTCAAGGCCTTCCGGCCGGTGCTGATGGAGCGGTTGGAGCGGACGCACGCACGGGGTGCTTTCCTTCCGACTGGTGCAGGTGCTGACGGGGCACGGTAGCTTCGCCAAGTACCTGCACAAGATCATCAGGAGGGAGAGCACACTGTTCTGCCACCACTGCGATTACGATGAGGATACGGCGCAGCACACACTCGAGATGTGTGACGACGTCCCAGGACAGGGACGTCAAGAGTTGACGGTACCCGAAAGGGTATTCCGTTGGGCCGACCACTGAGGACAAGGAACTCTGCACTGGTGGTCGGCCCAACGACGAAGGTGACGTAGGTACGGGTGGGTTATGGGCTCGCGCGCCGTCCTTTCGTCGCCCCGTATGGAATAGACCGCGTGTGCGCTTACCATAGCCCACCCATAAAAAATGCCAATACGTGTAACCAATATGGTATTTTCCTTCCATAGTGGAGGAGGCCCAGCCCAACAGTGCAATATATTTACACTAAGATGACGATGATGAAATGATTTTCATCATTTTTCAAGATATTCATTTAAAACTGTCATCATGTACACCAATTCGCTAATTTGGTTATAAATATCATGTTAGAGATAATGCTGTAGTCTTTCGTGTAGTGTCGTAGATATTCCTAAAACTTAGTTTTTAAGGTCCCGCACCCAAATGGCAACAGCGGTACCCTATTACTAAGACTTTGCTGTCTGTCCGTCCGTCTGTCTGTCGCCAGGCTGTATCTCAAGAACCGCGATAGCTAAACAGTTGAATTTTTTACGAATTATGTATTTCTGTTGCTGTTATAACAACAAATACTAAAAACAAAATAAATATTTAAGGGGCCCCCATACAACGAATGCGATTTGTTCGCCCTTTTTATAGATAATGGTTTTTTATTTGGGGGGGTGGGTCGCGGTCGGCGCGCTCCTCGCTCCACTCCGTCTGGGGCGTCAGAAGGGCGTAAGCACGCACACCCGTAACCCACCCGTGACACGTCGCCTTCGTCGTTGGATCGACCACCGGAGCAGGGTGACTTGACGTCAGTGGTCGGTCCGACGGAATACCCCTTAAGGAGTACCCTCCCATCGACTGACGTCCCTCCCCCCCTCAGGGAGGACGTCGGTCTTTCTTTGCGCGGCCGGCTTCTCGGCGGGTGATGGACTAAATCCCCAGTCCAATCACCCGCGGCCTCTTTATAGATAATGGTATGGAACCCTACGTGCGCGACTCCTACTCGCACTTAGCCAGTTTTACCATGGAATCAATAAATATCTTTTTATATTTGAATTAGGAAAATATATGGCCTGATAGTCACGTGCTAATAAAATATTATCTTTAGTGACAACGCGTGACCTAATCAAACGTGAATAAGACATTATTATTCACATAAAATAGTGCCAGTCATTATTAATCAACATTACCAACTTGCCTCCCATGCTACTTGTGACTAAGCAATAAATATAAGATAAATATAATCAAATCTGTCAATCTGGGGCATAATGAAACAATAATTTAGTTTGCTTCACACCTTAACTGCCCGTGGGAGTCGTGAAAGTTGTTTTAGAGATCACCAGGAGAGTTTTTTGGGACTTAACCCACGAAAAATAATTAAAAAACCCACCATTGTAATTTCTGTAAGCCAGCACCCACAATGGTATCTAAAATAAGACAGCCCGCTGAGTTTCTTGCCGAATCTTCTCAGCTTGTGGCTGCGTTCCAATCCGGTGGTAGATATAGTATTGTGTTCAAACGATGTATAAATTTGACAATGTGTAAGTGCCCTTAAGGGGCCTATGCAAAAAGAGAAAAACCTACTATAGCAATCAATATTAATGCTAACATATAGGCCCCTGAAGCTCTTTCTTATCCCTGATGCTGTGCGGCTGCGGTTACCGTAGCTGCACATCCTCTTATTTTTTTTAGTGCCAACGCGGCAAACGAGCAAGCAGCACACCTGATGGTAAGTGACGCTGCCGCACATGGACCTTTGCAATACCAGGGGCACAGCCAGGCCCTTGTCTACCGTGACGAAAATACTCTTCTTAAACCTCATTTAAAGAAGGACATGTCATAGCGCTCGCGCTCGGGAAACACAGCAGCAGGCTAACTACTCAATTTTACTTTACGTCGCCCGCATTGCATAGGAGGTAACTGATATCAGTCTCTTCCAATTCCTCCTGTTTAAGTTTTCTAATTAAATTTGTTGTGGATCTCAAGAGAATTAAAATCACTTCCCAGGACTGCCTGAGAGTCAAACCTCGGCGTGATCACCAGGAGACTGTTGTTTATCTGTTTGTTTGAGGTAATCTTCAAAATGGCTTTACCGATTTTGATAATATTTTACTACTAAATAGTTGTCTCTATAAGGAATAACTTAAGCTATTTTATCCAGGTATTCCCAAGGGAACGTGAATTATGCGGTAGGGCGACTAAAACCGAAGCGAAGCGAGCTATTTGGAAGATTACGTCGAGCAATGGGTGATGAAATGCTAGAAGATTAATGTAATATCATCATCTCAGCCCATATACGACCCACTGTTGGACTCGGGCCTCCTTTGCAATAGGAGTGAAATTGGCCCACGCTGATCAGATGTGTTGGTATAGGGTTTTGTTTCGAGTTTTCCTTCTCTTGCATTATATGCATATTATATTTACATGCATATTCTTGCATTATATACCCTTCGTTGTCTTTTACAACACTCACGGGCAGGAGAGGGGATGGTGAATTGTATTCTTTCTCAGTCACCACACGGAAAGTAATATGAAGAGACTTAATAACAGAACTCTTTGAAAATCTCGTGTTGTAAAAAAAAAAATTCAATCTTAACTAATATACTCCCCACTGCTGAGTCCGAGCGCAGTAATGAGACCCTTTCCATTGTAGAAAGGTATTTGACCCACAGTACCACGCTGGTCGGACATGGTGGCATAGGATTTTATTTCGAGGTTTCCTTCTCTGGTCTCGATTTTATTAGCATACTAGCTACCCGCCCTCGCTTCGCTTCGGTTTTAGTCGCCTTACCCGCGTAGTTGCCGTTCCCGTGGGAATACTGGAATAAAATATAGCTTATATTTCTTCCTGGTGTTAGAAGTTTCGGAGCCTATTCAATACAAACAAACAAACAAATCTTTCCTCTTTATAATATCAGTATAGAAGTGTAGATTTTATTCCTTGGTCGCCTTTTATGCACGGGCAAGTGAGGGGGTGGTGAATTATATTCTTACTCCGTCACCACACGGACGAATATAAAGATTTATATTAGCAGGGGACGTATCCTCATCTTAGTTCATATACGTCCCACCACTAGCTTGAGCTTCCTCTACAATAGAAGAAAAATTAACCTACATTTTTTTTTTGGGGGCTGGGTTGCGGTCGGCGCGCTTCTCGCACCACTCCGTCCGGGGCGATAGAGGGGCGTAAGCACGCACACACGCAACCCACCCACGATGCACGTCGCCTTCGTCGTTGGGCCAACCACCGGAGCAGGGTTACTTGTCATCAGTGATCGGCCCGACAAAATTAACCTACTAAACCAGGCTAGTGAGTAAAGTGTTTTATTTCGAGTCTTTCTTTTCTTGTAAAGATATTATCTGTACATGATATCCCTTAGTCGTCTTTTAAGACACCCACGGGCAAGAAAGGGGTTGGAAAATTGAATTCTTACTCTATCTAACAAAAGTACAGTGGGTGTATCATAACTATAATCAATGATTTTGTGATGCGTTTCAATAAACGTATGACTTAAATCTGAAAATGAATCGAACCTGGATTTTATCAGATAAGTTATCATTTTGATTCTACAAATAATATATAAATATATATATATATATATATAGCTGAATAACGGTCAAGATGGCATACTTTGGTAAAACTTATACTTTATACAAACAGGAAAATTTTGATGGATTTTTGAGGAGTGTTGGTAAGTGCCTTCAAGCAATGTTGCGTTCAAAATATTATTATTAACTAGCAACCCGCCCTCGCTTCGCTTCGGTTATAGGTTATAGTCGTTTTACCCGCGTAGTTCCCGTTCCCGTGGGAATACAGGGATAAAATATAGCCTAGTTTACGCCCTGATATTATAGCTTTCCATTGGTGAAAGAATTTTTGAAATCGGTTCAGCCGTTTTGAAGGTTACCCGGAACAAACAGACAGACAGACAAAAAATTTTAAATTGCTATTTTAGGCATAGGTGTCGTGCAAATAACCGTGAGCATGAAAAAAGCCTATTATTTTGACATTACAAACGCCTGTTTGTAATGTCAAAATCCAATTTATTTATTGGTATAGATTTAGTGATTTTTTTAAATTATTATTATTATTATTATGATCTAGAATATTATCTATCATATTATTATTTCATCATCTTATTCGCGAATTTCATCAAAATTATTTCTCCGGTAGATATTTGACACAATGAATACAATATCACTGATATTTATATATTACTAGCAACTCACCCTCGCTTCGCTTCGGTTTCAGTCGCCTTACCCGCGTAGTATCGATTCCCGTGGGAATACCGCAATAAAATATAGCTTATGTTACTCCCTGATATTATAGCTTTCCATTGGTGAAAGAATTTTTTAAAATCGGTTCGGTGGTTTAAGTGTGAAAGCGTAACAAACAAGCTTACTTTCGCATTAATAATATTAGTAAGAATTCATTATTAGTAATAATCTATTCATTAATTTTTATTTTTATTACGTCAACGTGTCTAATGGACTACATAATTGGCATACTCATGACAGATAGGCATTGTGTTGAACTTTCTTTATTATTAATTTGGCCTCATCTCACTCATATTTCAATAGAAGACTAATAGTGGAATATTCTGCTAATATTTATTTTAAACATTTTTATTATTTTTGAAATAACTTAGTTTAGTTTTTAATTAATAATATCTATCGTACTGTCGGGTGACGTGACCGGGGATTAGTCCGATACCCGCCGAGAGGCCGACCGCGTGAGGAAAGACCGACATCCTCCCCGATGGGGGGACGTCGGTCGATGGGAGGGTACCCCAATAGGAGGTATTCCGTCGGGCCGACCACTGATGTCAAGTAACCCTTCTCCGGTGGTCGGCCCAACGACGAAGGCGACGTGGTTTTCGGGTGGGTTGCGGGTGTTGCGTGCTTACGCCCCTCTGTCGCCCCGGACGGAGTGGTGCGAGGAGCGCGCCGACTGCAGCCCAATCCAAAAAAAAAAAAAGGAACCGGTGGACTTTCCCCGTTTAGTATTACAACTGCTCTAGAAATATTTAAATTTGGCCTAGTATGCACTAGGCCATTATTTACCCTCAAATTTAAATTCTAGTTTTCTCTATCTCTGAATTATTAATGACTGCAGAATGATATGCTAGATAAGATTTTGACCTACCATGTCAGTGCCTTGGGTTCATCTTCCACGCAAGACTGAGCGATTTTGAACGATTTACATATTGACGTCCCCGCAATACAAGGATTCTCCCTTACTACTGGGGGTTGTCTTTAAAAAAATGTTCTACGCCGAGACATAATGAATATCACAGCGTGGTTTTAAATATACAATTGATGTACGTAAATTACACCCAAACTTTAGAACAATAATTTATGGATCACACCTATGGATCACATATATCCTGTGAGGTAACAAAGTCTATGACTTTCCACATAAGAGATCATTGCTTCGACTGTCTGTGCAAACATTTCTATATATTATTATATTATTTCTAAATATTCTTCTTGCAGGTCTTCCAGAAGACAAGATTGCGGCACTTCTAAGTTCAGATAAATCAGAGCAGACATTGGAGAAAGATGGTGACTCGTACATATTTACACAAACTATTCCAGGAGGTACAAATAAAGAGACCTTCCAATCTGGCGTAGAATTCGACAGCGTCATCGGACCTGCAAAGACCGCTGTAAGTATTACTCATCATAAACTTTTTTTGATAAATGTTTGCGTCATTCAGGATTTACAGATTGATTATAAGGTCGTATTTCAAATCCTAGGGCGAGAAAAATGTTCTTTAGGCTTCCTGTAGATTTCTTTCATTTTCAAGTATTTCCAAGAAATTCTCAACAGCAAATTTTAAGTTCAAAAGGGCGGTTAACAATAGTAAGCTCGCTCAATCTTTCACTCATCCATTATCTTATTTAGATCTAGTGTAAGACATAGTCTCTTTAATAGGGAATAATTCCATAACCATCTCGTTTTTCTGGTGACGTAGCGATGACAATGGATGTTTTAAAGATCTCTCAGAGAGATATCTCAGGAGAGTATTTTCTTTATCTTCTGTTGATCGTACGGCAAATATTTTTGTAAATTATTTGTTTTATTTGCTGGATTAGACCATCACCCAACAGAGAGGCCGACCGCTTGAGTGCTACCGCATAACTCCCCGGTCGCACTCAAGCGGTCGCTCTTCAATTTTAACTGTGAAACAGTTTTTCAAATAGAAAATTGTGTCTGCTTTCAGGTCAAGAATAAGATCGTAGTTGATGGCAACACAGTAACACAGACAATCTCATCGGTAGAAAAGGGCACCGCCGTCTTCACGAAAGTATACGACGGTGATGAACTTGTTGTTGTAAGTATATTACTACTATTAATAACGGCTTGATATTACAATTCAGCGTCTTGTGGTCTTTGTAAGTGTTTTTAAGGATCCCACACTAAAGAATAAATAAATTATTAGGACTTCACAATCCTGGAATTGATGAAAACATATTGCAATCAGACTCGGAATCAAACACTCGGCACGAGGAAAGGTTACTGAGACATCTTCATCATGGTGTCAAAATCTCTGTTATAAACATTCTTCTAAGGATTTCTGTATTCTAGATTGTAATACTTGCAGAAATCCTGAATATAGCCCTCTCCTTAAAACGTTGAGTGACTTTGAGTCTACTTATGAGGCTGACATTGGTTAGAGACTTCATTTCAGTATCATAAGTCATCACTGGCAACAGATATTCCTCTTAGACATTTATTTTATCTTATTTTGTGACCTATATAAGAACTCAAGGACAATTTAATAAGATTTTGTTATTTCGACATTTTTTATGATAACGGTGGTTGGCTGTTAACTAATATCGTCAAGGTTTCTTGTATGATATGTCAATATTTATGTTTCTATTTTCAATGTTATTTTTTATAGCCGTTAACCTTTTTTAAGCACTGGGTATTTTAGAACAAAGTCTTATATCATATCCAGCTTATCTTCTTTATATATATATTTCTTATGTACATGTGTATGTCACTGAACTCCTCCTAAACGGCTGGACCGATGTTGATGAAAAATTTTTTGTGTGTCTTTGAGGGGATTCGAGAATGGTTTAGATTCACAATTAGACCCAGTAGGTGGCGCTTTATTTGAACAGAACAACGATTGTCAGGTCAGCTAGTAGTATTTTTTATTCTTGGCTCATATATATTCTACTACTAGGCAAAAGCCTTCTCCAGATTAAGAGCGAAAATAGTTCGAAACGTCGGTGATCCTAATCTCACAGCGAGGAACTACTCTGAGGAACTGTTTGACTTAATATTACTTTTAACTTTTTTTTTCAGACAATCACTAAGGACGGTTGGGACGGCAGTGCTAAGAGATACTACAGAGCTTAAAATAACTTAGTATTGTTTTTTTAAACTTTAATTTATTTAATTTTATTATAATGATTATATATTTTTCATAAAAATGGTTCTTGTTTTTCAATTTTAACTAAAGTATTTACTATTAAGGGACTAAGGTCTGGACTAAAGTCATTACTATTAAGGGACGCCCGTGTGGCGACGGGATATAATATAATTGTCGTCACCCCTTACTTACCCTTGAGAATCGTAAAAATCGACTAAGGGTCTCACCAGGAGAATGGGCAGCAGCTCCTGGGAAAACTTATAACATCTACTGCGATCGCCAACCCGTCTGCCAAGCATGGCGATTATGGCATTATTCCAAAAATAAATATGAATGAAAACAGAAAAAACGCCCCCAGTTACGGTAGTTCCGTCTTAACGCGAGCTCATCAACGGGCCGTTGGATGCAAGTGGATCGTTCCGAGTGCCATCATCATGGGGAGGCCTATGTCCAGCAGTAGAAGGCTGATGGAATGGAATGGAAAAAAATATTATATTATACCTATTTCAAGGGGGAGGGAACGGTATGTACCACAAATGTTCACAGAAAACGGGAGTTGAAAATTGTAAAAAAATCAGTTACATAGTACGAAAACTTGCTTCAGCACCTCCACGTTGCTCTCTATGGAATGTAACTCGAACGAAATTTAATTTGAAATTAATACCAACATTACATCTGTAAATAACAAACAACGTTTATATTATTATTTTGACATGTATACATCCTACAGCTGGGCTCGAGCCTCCTTCATAATGTGATAGAAATTGAAGTACTAAAAAAGAAAGAAAACATTTATTCTATTCATGTTAAATCTAATAAAAAGAACACATGAATAACTAAAGAGAAGAACTTCTTATATAAAATAATTTAATTTTAATGAGGAATAATAATAGAAAATTATAGTTTAAAAAAACTAAAAAACATGCATACAAGTTACAAGTCAAATAGTTACTAGTAGTTTACTTTCATCTTACAAATTTTGTACGCAACTACCTTGAGATAAATCTTTGCTGCATTATGCTGAGCCCGAATCATAGAAGTTTTGAATTTTTCGCATGCGCGCGCACACAAGATCTAGCTCTCTTGCTCTTATGCAAAAGATACGTAATGATTTCTGATGTTTACGCGAGTATTATCATCATCATCATCATTTCAGCCTATTGCCGTCCACTGCTGGACGTAGGCCTCCCTCATATTGCGCCACAATGTGCGGTCCTGTGCCGCCTGCATCCAACGACGCCCAGCAACTTTCACTAGGTCATCGGTCCACCTAGTGGGGGGGCGTCCTACACTGCGTCGTCCGATGCGTGGTCGCCACTCGAGGACCTTTCTTCCCCAGCGGTTGTCGGTTCGTCGAGCGATGTGGCCTGCCCATTGCCACTTCAGCGTGCTAATTCTTCGTGCTATGTCGGTTACACCCGTTCTTCTGGGGATTTCTGTATTCCGGATTCTATCTCGCAGAGAAATCCCGAGCATAGCCCGTTCCATAGCACGCTGAGCGACTTTGAGCCTTGATATGAGGCCTACATTTAGGGACCACGTTTCCGTGCCGTAAGTCATCACTGGTAACACACACTGGTCGTAGACCTGTGTTTTCAGACACTGAGGTATGTTGGACGAGAAGATCCTCTTAAGTTTCCCGAACGCTGCCCAACCGAGTTGGATTCGTCGACTGATCTCTTTCTCGAAATTGGATCTACCTAACTGGACTGTTTGTCCTAGGTAAACATAGTGATTGACAACTTCGAGAATCGCATTGCCAACTAGGACCGGTACAGGAATGACATGGGTATTTGACATGACTTTCGTCTTGTCCATGTTCATTCGTAGACCCACTAGTTGGGATACCCTGCTGAGATCATTGAGCATAGTGCCAAGGTCCTCCATGGATTCTGCCATAACGACGATATCGTCTGCGAATCGAAGGTGAGTGATGTATTCGCCGTTAATGTTGATGCCGAGTCCAGTCCAGTCTAAGAGCTTGAAGACATCTTCCAGTGCAGTGGTGAACAGTTTCGGAGAGATGACATCTCCCTGTCTCACGCCTTTCTGCAACTGGATCGGTTTCGTACTCTTATCCCGGATACGGACTGACATTGTGGCGTTCCTATACAAACACTCAGCACTTCGATATAGCGATGGTCGATTTGGCACCGCTGAAGGGACTGCAGCACCGCCCAAGTTTCGACTGAATCAAAGGCTTTCTCATAGTCCACAAACGCTAAGCACAGGGGCCGATTATAGGCGAGGCGTGAGTATCGTATAGTGAGTATAGTATATCCAACAGCTTTCGCGTCGCTCCCGCCGACGCACGCACCGCACGGCACGGCACGGCACGGCGAGGCGAGGCGGACCGCTACTCGCTGGAGGCGGCGATGTCTTCTTTTCTTTTCGTGTCCCTCGCTTATCGATGACTTGTTGGACGTGAGACATCTTAGTCCACCCGTGATCATGAACGCTGTAAAGTGTTCGAAACGTCGGGTAATCAAAAATCAAATACAAACGCGATAAAATCCGTAAAGTAGTTTTATTCAAAAGATACGATTAGAAATATCTATATTCTGTTGAATCTAATCAGGATATTTGCCTATTTTGATCCAATTATTTCAATATTATCGGCCTTTGACGAGTGTGCAAATTTAACATCAAATCTGTTCGTTCAACGTGGGGTAAAATTACGTTCTAAGATTACATATAGGTGAAAATAATAAAAGCGTGTTAAAAAAGGCTACTGCTCAGCGCTGGTATTCTGCCTATCTGGCACCTATATATTTTTAAAAATAATTTTCAAATCTTAACTAGTATGGAAATGCGCATATTACTTAACCCAGAAAAACCACTCAGTCCCCATCTTAATTCACTTAATTATGATATAGTGCGCTCTGATAACTTGAATTACATAAAAATACCCTAAAATTGGCTGTGACTACCATTAGGTATTTATAAAAAGAAATTTTAGGTAAGTTATTATCTATATCTACACCAATAAATAAAATTGAGTGTCTGTTTGTAATGTCAAAATAATAGGCTTTTTTCATGCTCACACGGTTATTTGCACGACACCTATGCCTAAAATACAGATTAAAAAATTTTTGTCTGTCTGTCTGTTTATTCCGGGTAATCTTCAAAACGGCTGGACTGATTTCAAAAATTCTTTCACCAATGGAAAGCTATAATATCAGGGCGTAAACTAGGCTATATTTTATCCCGGTATTCCCACGGGAACGGGAACTACGCGGGTAAAACGACTAAAACTGAAGCGAAGCGAGGGCGGGTTGCTAGTTATAAATAAAAAAATCATTTACCATTTAGCATTTCAGCTCATATAAGTCCCACTGTTGGGCTCGAGCCTCCTCCACAATAGAAGACAAATTTTCCTTATTATATCATGCTTCTCAGACAGGTTGGTATAGGGTTTTATTTCGAGTTCTCCTTCTCTTGCATAGATATAATATGCGTATTTATCCCTTAGTCGTCTTTTACGGGCATCCATATCAATGGCAAGATAGGGAGTGGTGAATTGTATTCTTAGACCGTCACCATACGGACAACCATTATTCCAAACTAAAACTTTCTGGAAATATGTACATATCAAAAATTAATAACATAATTGTAAATAAACCTATTTTACGGATTTTATCGCGATTGTATTTGATTTTTGCCTGACTGCCTGAATTTTCGAACACTTTACAGCGTTCATGGTCGCGGGTGGACAGATAAAATCCATAAAATAGTTTTATATACAATATGTAATACTCACGTGAATATCAGAAATCAACATATCTTACGTTATATGTCCGTCCTATGCACTAATTGGGATAATAAAATAATAGCCAAAGCTGGTGTGTTACACCTAATTTCGCCCCATAAATAGAGTGATATTTAATACATGTTATTAAAAAAATACAGTTCTATGTTTTCAGCAGAAATTTTTCCCATATTTGTATAGAATCTGGAATAAAATATCTGTTTCCCGAGCGCGAAAACATTCCTATATTTCAAACGAAATTTCAGATGAACATTTTCTTCACGGTATGCAACAATTTGAGCTCCTATATTGCAAAGGTCCATTAGTAGAAGAATTACTTAACATCAGTTATATTATTTGCTCATTTGCCACCATAGGCAATATTTTTTTTTTATTTTTTTATAATTCTTCAAGGTGATTAAAAATGTAACCGTAACTGAAAATTTAAGCATAACTGCAAAAGGATAGCGCGAAAGAAAACGCAGTGCTAATAAATTTGTCCACCATGAGATGCAACTTATCTATACCAATAAATAAAATTGGAGTGTCTGTTTGTAATGTAAAAATGGTAATAAAAGGCTTTTTTCATGCTCACACGGTTATTTGCATTATACATATGCCTAAAAATCACATTAAATTTTTTTTGTCTGTCTCTCTGTCTGTTTATTCCGGGTAATCTTCAAAACGGCTGGACCGATTTGAAAAATTCTTTCACCAATGGAAAGCTATAATATCAGGGCGTAAACTAGGCTATATTTTATCCCGGTATTACCACGGGAACAGGAACTACACGGGCAAAACGACTAAAATCGAAGCGAAGTGAAGGCGGGTTGCTAGTGGACATATAAATTAATAGTTGGACCCGGTAGGTTGTGCTGCGATCGATATCAAAGAGAATTGCTTTAAAAATAAAAGAAAAAAATATATATATATAGTTGCTGAGAATATTCTTAAAATAAGACTTCATCTTTTTATCATTGTCTATCTTTATTAGGTTTATAAAGCAGAAATTATTCATACATTAGTGATATAAAGATAGACACGTAATTCGTAATATTGCACTGCCATCTAAAGACATTAATACGAGTATATAAGTCGGTCACATTGAACAATTCTCATTTTGTGAATAGTGATAGTTAAAAACTGTTAAAATGTCTTACTTAGGAAAAACTTACACTTGCTACAAACACGAGAACTTTGAAGAATTTCTGAAGCATTTTGGTATGTTTCAAAATCTCTTTAAATTCTTTAGCCGTTTTTTTTTTTTGTAACTATTAAATGTTTAACATATTTGATGCAGATTAATATTAATGTTTTTGTGTGTTGAAAGTGATTTTCCGCTCTTTCAACCTAATTTGCAAAAGCTTATTAAAATATTATGAGTTCTATTATTTACGCGAGTGTTCATATATCAAATGTTTTTTAAGTAAAGGTAAATACATGCATTTGCCGTGTGATGACGGAGTAAGAATACAATTCACCACTCCCTATCTTGGCCGTGGATATCGTAAAAGACGACTGAGATATAATATGCACATAACATCTATGCAAGAGAAGGAAAACTCGAAGTGAAACCTTATACAACTTGTCTGACCAGCATGGTGTAGTAGATCAAATTCCTTTTCATTGTGGAGGAGGCCCAATCCCAACATTGGGACGTACGTGGGCTGCGATGATGATGATGATGATGAAATTCATGTAAGTCGGACATGATCATGTGATAAAGGTAACACTATATCTGGCTAGCTATATAACTCTGTCAATATCACTATGTAGGTGCTATGTGACAAAACAGATAAATATAAAACAAATTTTAATTTAAAACAACAATTTGAATATCAAAAAATAAGTGTTTGTTCATAGTTTTAAGTTTTCACTTCTGTCGGCAGTCTGACTGACTCTCTTCATGACTGATTTGTATTCTTTTTTCGTCGTGACGTTTCGAATTTTAAGAAGTATTATATAAACATCAAAAAATTAATATGCGCGATGAAATATATAAAAATAGTGATTTTAACCTTCTTCTATAAAGAGGTATAATTTTTTTTGTGTATAATTTTTTTTATGTGTACGTGTGTATGTCACTGAACTCCACCTAAACGGCACGACCAATTGATGAAATTTTTTGTGCATGTTCAAAGGGATTCGAGAATGGTTTAGATTCACAATTGGTCCCGGTAGGTGGCGCTGCTATCGATTTCAAGGAGAATTCCTTTTATTTTATTTGAACAGAACAACGTCTGTTGGGTCAGCTAGTTTAATAAAATATTATCCCAAGAAATTAATAACAATATTAAAATTGCAATGCGAGAGAATCGTTTAAATTATTTAAACGATTCTCTCGCATAGTCTTACTAGCTTACAGATAATAATAAATCCTCTATTAACGGTGCGAAGTGTATACTCGGCTTTCCAATGATATATATTTTTCTTCTACTAGACATGCCTTTTAAGTTCTGTCGTCTCCATATTTCACGGCAATTTTGAATTTGGAACTGTTCTATATTCGAATGTGTTTAAATTTTGAATCTCAAAACAGTTGAAAGTATTAGGATTAATGCTATTTAGTCACAACGTCGATTGGAATCTGTCAGGTTACGTACGAAAATGAATCTTTCTAAGGAAAATGTTCGTGCAATAATTTTCTACAACTTTAGAAGAAGCCTGACACAGCTTCAGTGTTTTGAAGAGCTAACATCTGTGTTCAGTGATGAAGCCCCCTGTCTGCGGACTGTCGAACACTGGTATTTAAAATTCCAACGTGGACATACTAGTGTTAGTGACAAATCTCGCGAAGGATCCTGATTACAAACAACAATCTACAATCTGGGTCTTTCAAGACGAGCCAAAGCCAACTAAAGTTGTTCGTTCTCGAAGCACTTCAAAGAAGATGGTGGCCACGTTCGTTGTAAAAACCAGCCATGTTGCGACTATTGCACTTGAAGATCGTAGAACGGTTAACGCGGAGTGGTATACCACAGTTTGTTTACCACAAGTCATCACCGATCTTCGAAAATCTAACTCAAAGCGACGCATCATCCTGCATCACACAGCGCTCGTCAAATGATTGAGTATTTGAAGCAGGAAAAAATAGAAATTCTTGACCATCCTCTATACAGTCCTGACCTAAGCCCTAACGATTTCTTTACATTTCCTAAAATGAAGAAAAGTCTTCGTGGTCAAAGGTTCCAGTCCGGTGAAAAAGCAATCGACGCTTTCAAATCAGCCATTTTGAACAACCCCACTTTAGAGTGGAATAAATGTTATAATAGCTGGTTTGAGCGAATGGAAAAGTGTATTAAGCTACGTGGTGAATACTTTGAAAAACAATAAGAAGTACTATAAGGTTCTAGTTGTGTTTTTTTCTTCAAATGACAAAACTTAAAAGGCATGCCTCTTATAACCTAAATCAATTTTATTGTTTTTTTCATTCATTAATTTATGGACTTTCATTACAAATAAACATACAGACTGACGTTAAAAAGATTTAAAATCTTATTTTTAGAGAAGATTAAAGAAAATTAACGCCTTATTTTTTCGTGTTATGATGGAATAGGAATATAATTCAACACCCCTTCTTATCAGTGAGTGTTGTAGTGTCGTAAGATAACTAAAGAATATTGTGTACAGATAACATTTATGCAAAGAGAAGAAATCAAAACTCGAAATAAAATTCTTTACCAACACATTTGTGTGTAGTGTTGCTTAACATAAAGTAAGCCGCCATCAAAATTAACATTAATTTAGCATCATGTCACCTGAGTTTTCTTGCCGGATCTTTCTCAGTGTGACCGTGTTCCGATCCGGTGGTAGTATACTAGATTATTAGTTAGTTTTTTAAATATAATTACTATTTATTTTAATGTTTAATTATTACTAATCATAAACAATATAATTTTTTCATATAGGTAGAATCATTTTCTTCTTACACTGGCAATAAATTTTGTATCAAAATGTGGGTCAATATTTAATAACTAATTTCCGTATCGGGTAGATAATTATAAATTTTCTGCAGTAACAATGACTTGTTGGACGTGAGACATCTTAGTCAACCCGTGACCATGAACGCTGTAAAGTGTTCGAAACGTCGGGTAATCAAAAATCAAATACAAACGCGATAAAATCCGTAAAGTAGTTTCATTTAAAATGTATAATACTGGCGTAAACATCAGAGATCATTATATCATCAAACTTTTGTCAGGTTTGCCAGAAGATACGATCCAGGAATACATTTCAACGGAATCTACCCAAAAGTTGGTGAAGAATGGTGACACATACACATACATCAATAATAGCGCTGAAGGTCTGAAGGAAACCACCTTCAAGTCTGGCGTAGAATTCGATGATGTTATGGGCAAAGAGAAGACACCTGTAAGTTTAATTTTATTTTATTAATTTTGATCCAGAACTGAATAGCATGTACCTACACTTTATTTCAAATCCTCACTTAAAAAAAATCAAAATATGTACTTTTTTATTTAATATATTATCACATCGTTAAAAAAACAAAGCAGTTAAACAGTAAATATTAAGTTGCTATTTTTGGATCTTCAAATAAAATTATCTGGTATTTGAATGATACGTTTTTGATTGGTACGATGTTTGTCTTTTATATGAGACTAGAATCTCAAACTAAGATAAAAATAATCAAACAAGAACCCTATTTCAACAATGCACAGTATATAACCATTGTACTTTTCACTAAATCCTTTCAATTTCACTTACAAGATACACAGCACTAACTATACTGCCGTGCTTATTATAACCGCCTTATCCAACATGTTTTACCAAATTGAGTTAGTTACATATTCCGAATCGCCGTATCGAGATCTATAACTTCTTCTTTGACAGTTTATAAAAAAACGTTTATATGATTACATTTTTGATTTGTATAAGCGCAGTAACTACAAAAAGAAAAATAATTTCCTTAATATCTCAGCCGCAAGTGCTGAATACTGCTGTAGCCTTCTAAAGCGCCAGATTATTAATCATGTAGTACTTAACATAACCGCGGTATCGGTTAACGCTGCTCTGATATTAATGCAATCCCTATTATTGATGAGTCTTTTACCTTAACATAAGGAAACTGTAATAATTTGTTTCCATTGAATCACAATATTAACTTTTTCGTTTCTTACCATAAGAGCCCTAAATGTCAACGTTACGGCTGTTATGCTCATCATTACATAAACTCAGTTCTTATTATTCGCTGTCAAAAGCGCAGTAAAATAAGTTCCATAGTATAAACGCACTATCTGTGTTACTTACGACGCTTATTATAAGTATTTATTTTAAAACATACGTCGCATTTCCTTGTCATATCACATTTTTATATCTTTTTTTTATCAATTTATTACTTAAAGTTATTAAATAGCAATTAATACAAAATACAACATTTTAACTACGGTAAAAATGCATCAAATAAAAAAAAAACATTACTTTTATATCCGGAAACGAAGAAATAATTTTTAATACTTTAGGCGCCATTTTCTATGAACTTGTTATCATGCATTTGTCGCTCTTATCTTTAGCACAACAGTATACGTCAGCTGTATAGCTCAAGATATACTGCTATAACAATGTCGGTGACGCGAACGCATGAGGTTTCACCCATACAAAAAGTGTACGACCATACGACCAGTTATAGGTTCGTACGCCGCCTATCCTTCAGGGCTAGACTATTTCCAAACCAAGGTCTGCCAAAAAGACTCTTTTTTTAACAGGCCATAAAACTTTATACCAACCTGTTCGACATGTATAAAATATCCAAATCAATGTCCCTTTTATTGATTTAATTAATAGCATCTCTATACTTATTAATAGAACGTCTATAAGTTGAAGAAAAATAAACCTATGAATAGTTGGCTAAAAAGAAATATCTTCATATTATGATTCAGTTAATTTCAATTATTTACAGATCAAAATCACATGCATTGTGGATGGTGACACGGTAAATGAGACTATCAAATCAGGCAATGATATCACCACTCTGAAGTATGAGTACAAAGGCGATGAAATGTTATCGGTAAGTCCTTGAACAGATTATTTTCATCTTCATTCAAACTGTCACTGTCTACTACTGGACATGGACCTTCCTCATAGAATACCATTTAAAGCGGTCGTTCTTCTATAAGGTTAGTGCCATAATTGTCGCGTTTTACAAACGGATTGGTGGTCATAGTAAGGTATTATATATTGTCGAAGAGGGCACTGCTACTCATTTTTCTAGTAATCTCTCTCATTTTGACAATGCTCATGATGAAGTAAGGTGTGTTCGACAACTGCATTCTTATCCAGTAGACATATGGCCTTAAGATTGTTTCTCTTTACCATTTCATTATTTCGGCTTGTATACATCCCACTGCTGGGCTCGAGCCTCCTCTATAATAGGAAGGAAATTGACCTTACAATACCATGCTGGTCAAACAGGTTGGTATAGGATTTTGTTGCGAGTTTTTCTTTTCTTGCATAGATTTTATATGCATATTATATCTCTTAGTGGTCTTTTACGACATCCACAGGCATGATAGGGAGTGGTGAATCGTATTCTTAATCCGTAACCACACGGAAAATTTTTAAAAATTATTTCTCTTAATATCGTAATAAATCAGTCAGTATATAAGTTCAGCCGACAAATACAACTCGGCTGGGCAGCGCGCCAATTTAAAGAATCTTCTTATCCAAAATACGACAGTTTTCAGATGAAAACACAGGTCAACACCAATATGTGTGATGACAACACCAGTGATGATTTAGGGCTATAGTTCCTAAATGCTGGTATGATAACTAAGCTCAAAATCGTTCAACGTGCTGTGGAGCGGGTTATGCTCAGGCTTTTTCTGCGTGGAACTGATATAATGATATGGTGTGAAGATGACCATCAGCAGTATTGCCAGGGCGTCGATGGCGACCTTACCCAAAAAGGCCGGCCAAGGATGTTAAGAATCGGTTCCAGTGGTCGGCCTAATGGTAACTGGGAGGTGGGTTATGATACCCACCGCCCTTCCCGTGCCCCAGGCGGAATGGATGAAATGTATCTAGACCATAGCCTGCCCAAAATGGGCTAAAGGGTCTATTAAAATTTGTCTACACTTAATTAAAACTTGTCTACATAATGGCTAAGGTTTTTTTAGCCAAATCACAATGTATTTTCCACCCCTGCTTGTTGACATCAAAAATTTTCAAAAAATTAAAATGATTATGTTCTTTCAGACCATTACACACAAAGGATGGAATGGAGTCGCTAAGCAGTACTTCAAGGCTTAAAGATTATTTCTTTGAATATATGTTTATTTATTTTATATTTAATTGCATTAAAAATATTGATAGTGGAATATGAATATGTAGTATAATATAAGTTATTTAAAATTATCGAATCTTTATTTTAATTTTTTATCTGAATTCCCTTGTGGTAACGTCAACTGTGATCATGGCGTTTGAAGTTAATACTTATAATTCTTCTTCCTGGTGATCCTTAAGTCCAACAGTGGACTTCGATGGACTGGTGGATAGCGAAGATTTTGTATTAAATATATATAAAAAACAATTTGAAAATGCTTCTTTTTTTGGGGGGTGGGTTACGGTCGGTGCACTCCTAGCTCCACTCCGTACGGGGCGACAGAGGAGCGTAATTACGCACACCCGTAACCCACCCATGACACGTCGCCTTCGTCGTTGGACCGACCACCGGAACAGGGTGACTTGTTGTGCTGTTGATAGAGGTTGTCAGTGGTCGGCCCGACGGAATACCCCTTGTACGTCGACGTAACCCTCAGGGAGGACGTCGGTAATTCCTCATGCGGTCGGCCTCTCGGCGGGTGACGGACTAACTCGCCGGTCCAGTCACCCGCGGAATTTGAAAATGCTAGACTAGCTATTAGAAATATTGACTTGCATAATAAACTTCGCTTACCTTTCTTATCTTAGTTTCCAACTATGTTTCGTATGGCAAAAAAGCAGATATAAGATAAATGTTATCAAATCTATTAATCCGGGTGGCGACGAGATAAGAATATAGTTTTCGTCACACCTTACTTACCCGTGGAAGAAGAACATCATACAATAATAAGCTCACTAGACTAGCGTGGCGATTATAGCAATATATGTATATACTAGCAACCCACCCTCGCTTTGCTTCGGTTTCTGTCGCCTTATCCCCGTAGTTCCCTTTCCCGTGTGAATACCGGGATAGAATATAGCCTAGTTTACTCCCTGATATTATAGTTTTCCATTGGTGAAAATTTTTTTTAAATCGGTTCTGCCGTTTTGAAGATTACCCGGAACAAACAGACAGACAGACAGATAAAAAAAGTGATTTTTAGGCATATGTATAGTGCAAATAACTATGTGAGCATGAAAAAGGCCAATTATTTTGACATTACAAACAGACACTCCAAATTTATTTATTGGTATAGATTGGTATAGATAAGAAATAAATGCAATGTATATATACGAAAATGTATTATACTTTTTATGTAAAAAAAAAAATGATTGTGTGGTTTTCTGAAACCACGGTAAAAGTGAAACTTTTTTCGCATTACAAAAAAAACAGCATCATTTACATTAAACACTGATAAACACAAATGTTCGCGCACGTTAGGCCACACAGGATCCGCAGGTTACAAACATTACAAAATAGCTTGATGCGACGGGCTACGGGAGCACCGTGGTTCATTCGTAATGTCGATTTACATATCTCGAACTGCCGACCATTAGGCAGTACATGAAACGTTGCTCCCGGCGCTACTTTGACTCTGCCATAACTCACCCCAATCCACTAGTGGTTGGGGCGGTAAACTACGACCCCTCTAAAATATTCGCGGTCCGACGTCCCCGTCATCTTCTTGATGAAGAGGATGACTTCATCACGATCGCCCAACAAAAGGGTTGCACTGCTCGCGCAGCGATTACAAATAAAACGCCGCGGTACCGGCCACGCCGTCGTGGTTGGAAACCGCGCCGCGTAAAAGTCATTTAGCCAAACGTGGCCACGCCCATTTTGCTATCAGCGATGCCCCGGGCCGAGGTCCGTCCCCCACATTTTCGCTTAACTTTCTTACCGGGTTGAAAGCCATCAGCGCTCACCCATAGTCCGCGCTAAGCTGTGAAAGCCATCTTAGGCTAACAGCTATACACACACAAAAAAAAACTGGTACAAATGAGTAATAGCCTATACACTACACGGTCAGCTGATGCGAACGCCGCCACATTGGCCTCGGCTGCCCTGTCGAGCGCCTTTCACTTTACCCCTACTCCGCGGCCGACCGTCACGCGACATGCAATAGATGGACGAAAAAGTTTGAGGCAATGTGTTAAAAATTTCACTTTAAAATATTGGTAACTTTGAAAAATGTAGTGACATTCATCATATAAATACTCGGAATAAGGATAAATTAGTTGTACATAGTACTCGTCTTCAACGAGGTAACAGATTTCTCACGAGGCAATGTATACGCTTTTATAACAAATTACCTATTAATATTCGAGATATGCCAGTGAATAAGTTCAAAAAAGCAATCAAGAGTAGATTTTATAAAAGAGGTTATTATAAAATCTCGGATTATCTTGATAATAATACAGACTGGTTATGGGTAACTCCTCATTCAAGCATTTCCTCGTTACACACATGTTTATTTTGTTGTTGCTACTATAATTGTAAAGCGTAACGTGTTTTACCAAACGAATTTGTTATTTGATCTGTATTTTATGTTGGTGGCAAATGATAATGGTCATGCTTACTGAAAGGTCTGCTTGCGATAGCTACGGTGAGCGGGTCCCTTCGCTCCATTGTGGTTGAGGCGAATGATGGCTGCTCTAGTGGTTAACTCGTGATCGGATGCCGCTTGCGGGATCTAGTCCAGCCATGGTACTTTTTCATTATATTGAATAACTGTATTAAATCATGGTTTGAAAGGCACTGGAACTATTAATAGGCATATTGTTTGCATGTAATTTTATTTAAATAAAATTAGTAAATTAATAAAAAAGAAGACAATCCCACTGAGTTTCTTGCCGGATCTTCTCAGTGCGATCGCATTCCGATCCGGTAGTAATTTAAGTTAAAATGTAAAAAATGACAATATGTAAGTGCCCCCGCGGGGCACTTGAATTTGAATAATTCCTTCAATTTCATATCTATATAATGTAGCATGTGGAAAGTTATGTCGAGCAATGGGGACGAAATATTGATAGAAGAGTGTAATCATCATCAACATTGCAGCCCACATACGTCCCACTGTTGGGTGCGGGCCTCCTCCACAATGGGAGGCAATATGACCTACTACAATGCTGATCGGACACGTTGCTATTTTCTTTTTATGCGTGGGCTATGATAAGTGCACTCGCAGTCCATTCCATCCGGGGCGGTGAAAGGACGACACGCGGTCCCATAACCCACCCGTACCCGCGTCACCTCGTTGTTGGTCCGACCACCGGAGCATGGTGACCTGTCATCAGTGGTCGGCCCGACGGAATACCCTTTCGGGTACCCTCACCTCTCGACGCCCTGGGACGTCGGTCGCCGTCGCGCAGACATGTTGGTATAGGGTTTCATTTCGAGTTTTCCTTCTCTTGCACAGATGCAATGTGCATTTTATAACCCATAGTCGTCTTTTACAACATCTACGGGCAAGACAGGGAGTGGTGAATTGTATTCTTACTCCATCACCACACGGAAAGAAGAGTATAAAGTAAGACTTAACAACATAACTCTATAGGAAAACTTATATTGTAATGAATTTAATCTATTTAAACATCATCTCAACTCTTATACGTTCCACTACTAGGCCAGTGCCTCCTCCATAATGGTAGAATAATTAATCTACTATACCACACTGGTCAGACGGGTTGGTATTGGGTTTTATTTCGGGTTTTCTTTCGCTTGTAAATATATTATCAACTTACTAATGTGAAACATCTATAGGCGAGGGTGAACCTGATTATTGGTGTGGCGTTAACGCCACGCTTGGATAGGTACATTTGTGTAACGATTTTAGGATTTTAGGATTTTGTACAACGCCATCTAGTGAGCTCAAACTAAATTATTAACCTAAGTCATCGTAATCTGTTCTTTTATGGATAATTATACTTGTACAACATAGCGGCACCTCGTCGGGGTCGGGCCCGATCTGTCGGACGCCCAGTTTGGTTTTCGGAGAGGGCGTTCGACGATCGCGGCCCTGCTTCGCCTGAAGGCCGTGGTAGCGGAGGCCGTCACCGGCGGAGGAGTCCTGTTGGCGGTGTCCCTGGACATCGCCAACGCCTTCAACAGTCTGCCATTCAGCTGCATCAGGGAGGGGCTGAGGTATCACAGGGTGCCCGTGTACCTCAGGCGGCTGGTGGCAGACTACTTGGAGGGGCGCAGCGTCCTCTACGTTGACCGAGTAGGGGACGTTGTGCGAACGCCCATGACATGCGGTGTCCCACAGGGGTCGGTTCTGGGTCCGACCCTGTGGAACATCGGCTACGACTGGGCGTTGAGAGGAAGCCTCCCACCCGGGCTGGGCGTAATTTGCTACGCCGACGATACACTCGTCACAGCCCGGGGTGGGACGCTAGAGGAGGCGGCACGCCTGGCAACTCTCGGCACCGAGGAGATTGTCAGGCGGATCGAAGCGCTGGGGTTGAGGGTAGCCCTGGAAAAGACGGAGGCCCTTTTGTTCCATGGCCTCCGTACTGCCGGGCCTCCCGCCGGCGCTTCGATCACCGTGAAGTCGGTCACCATCAGCATCCAGGCCCACATGAAGTACTTGGGCCTGGTGCTCGACGGGCATTTTTGGTTCCGGGAGCATCTCCATCGACTTGTTCCCCGGCTTGTCGGCGCGGCGTCCGCCCTTTCGCGGCTGATGCCGAATGTGGGCGGACCCAGCGCTACGTGCCGACAGCTGTACGTGGGGGTGATCCGGTCGATGGCCCTGTACGGCGCACCGGTGTGGGCGGGGTCCCTGACCGTTCGTCTTAGGGCCCTCCTGTGGCGACCACAGAGGGTCATGGCGATCAGGGCCATACGGGGTTACCGCACGGTGGCGACGGAGGCAGCGTGCCTCCTGGCCGGAACTCCCCCGTGGGACCTGGAGGCGGAGATGCTCGCCGAAATTTATCGGCGGGTGTCGGAGACGCGCGCCCGCGGCGGCATGGTCTCCATCAAAGAGATCACCGCCTGGCGGGTCGACGCCCGCCGAGAAGTCATTGCCCGTTGGGCAGTCCGGCTGGAGAGTCCTCGGTACGGTGTCAGGACCGTCGAGGCCTTCCGGCCGGTGCTGATGGAGTGGTTGGAGCGGACGCACGGGGTGCTTTCCTTCCGACTGGTGCAGGTGCTGACGGGGCACGGTTGCTTCGGGAAGTACCTGCACAAGATTGTCAGGAGGGAGAGCACACCGTCCTGCCACCACTGCAGTTGCGACGAGGACACGGCGCAGCACACGCTCGAGGAGTGTGCTGCATGGGAGGGGGATCGCCGTGAACTCGTCGCAATTATCGGTGCTGACCTGGCGCTGCCGACCATCGCCAGGGAGATGCTCGTCAGCGTCAGGAACTGGGACGCGGTCACCGCCTTCTGTGAGGCCGTAATCTCACGGAAGGAGGCGGCGGATCGTGTGCGAGTAGAGCTCCTATTCGGCGACACGTTCCGCCGCCGGCGACTCGGGCGGCGCAGGCGCGAGTATTTGCGCCTAATGCCGCCCTAGCCGAGGCCGCGGGTGATTGGACCGGGGAATTGTCCGTCACCCGCAGAGAGGCTGACCGCGCGACGGCGACTGACGTCCCAGGACGTCGAGAGGTGAGGGTACCCGAAAGGGTATTCCGTCGGCCGGCCACTGACGACAAGTCACATCTGCTCCGGTGGTCGGCCCAACAACGAGGTGACGTGGGTACGGGTGGGTTATGGGCCCGCGCGCCGTCCTTTCATCGCCCCGGACGGACAGGACCGCGCGTGCGCTTACCATAGCCCACCCATAAAAAAAAAAAAAAAAAAAAAAAAAAAAAAAAATACTTGTACAACATAATTTCGATGTTATCAATTTCGATGATATGTTCGATTGACATCTTACAGACGTCCTGAGCAACGACTCCCTTTTTTTATATTTCCTTAACCGTCGGGTAATACACCCACGGATAAGAAATAAGTTGGTGAATAATATTCTTACTCCGTGACATCATGAGTATAATCAAAAATTTGGTGATGCATTTTAATCAATGTATGACTTCATTCTGAATTTGAATTAATACTGAATATTATCAGATAAGATATCCATTTGGTTCTACAAATAATATATAAATCACTGTGATTACTTGCTCAGCAGTTAAGAACATTATTAGCTGAATAACGGTCAAGATGGCGTACCTTGGAAAAACTTATACTTTATACAAACACGAGAATTTTGATGGTTTCTTGAGGAGTGTTGGTAAGTGCCCACATTTGTTTCGTTCAAAACTTCTTGCAATAATTTAGTTGTTATTTATTTACTGAGTTTCGTTATCAAGTCCCATGGATTCCATTTTACATAAGAGAATATTTTAACCAATCTAGAATTTATCGTTTTGAGCCTTATAATATGTGGCTGTATAATTTTACGTCTATAAAGTATAATCCTACTAATATTATAAACGCGAAAGTTTGTGGGTATGTGAGGATGTTTGTTGCTCTTTCACGCAAAAACTACTGAATAGATTATAATGAAACTTCACAATAATATAGCTTAGGAACTGGGACGCGGTCGCCACCTTCTGTGAGGTCGTAATCACACGGGTGGAGGCGGCGGATCGTGCCCAAGAGGGGCTCCTCTTCGGTGACACGTTCTGCCGCCAGCGACTCGGGCGGCGCAGGCGCGAGTACCTGCGCCTGATACCACCCTAGCCGAGGCCGCGGGTGACCGGACCGGGGGATTTAGTCTGCGGAGAGACTGACCGCGCGATGACGACCGACGTCCCAGGACAGGGATGTCGAGAGGTGAGGGTACCCGAAAGGGTATTCCGTCGGGCCAACCACTGACGACATGTCACCCTGGTCCGGTGGTCGGCCCAACGACGAAGGCAACGTGGGTACGGGTGGGTTATGGGCCTGCGCACCGTCCTTTCGTGGCCCCGGACGGAATGGATCGCGTGTGCACTTACCATAGCCCACCAATAAAAAAAAAACAAAAGTGTGCTGCTAGTTATCCATAATTTATTATCTTTTAATAGTCTAGGGATCAAATTAAACTATACATCGTACTACGATCCATCACGTTACCCAAGAGAAAGCTGCTGCCTGCTCTCGTGGTGAACCCCTAGCCGATATTTACGACTCCCGCGAGCTGACGAGAATTGTATTCTTATCCCGTCGCCACACGGGGAAAACTTAAATTTTAAGAAAATTATAAACTGTATGGTAATTTTTTCAGGTTTGCCTGAAGACAAGATTGAGGCTATTATGAGTTCATATAAATCCGAGCAAACATTGGAGAAAGATGGTGACTCGTACATATTGACACAAACTGTTCCTGAAGGTACGAAAAAAGAGACGTTCCAATCTGGCGTAGAATTCGACAGCGTCATCGGACCTGCAAAGACCCCTGTAAGTATTATTCTTCATAAACTTTTTGACAAATGATTACACTATACATGACGATTACGAGGTCGTATTTTCAAATCCTAGCGCGTGAAAAATGTTCTTCGGGTTTCCTCTAAATTTCTTCCATTACCAAATATTTCCAAGAAATTTTCAATAGCAAATTTTTAGTTCAAGGCCATGGGCGGTTAACGATAGTAAGTTAGTTCACTATTTCACTCATCCATCAATTTATATATGTCAACTGGTGGACCTAGGTCCCTCTAAGAGGGACATAACCACCTCGTTTTACAGGTGAGGTACCTATGACAAAGGATGTTTCAAAAAAAAAAATATCTCAGAAAACGAATTGATAATATTAAATATAATAAGTAATGTAGTGAGATAAGTAATTACTAACGTAATAAGAATAATATAATCATAATAAGGGAATAGTAATAATTTAAGAATAATAATGTCAATTTTATAGATAAGTCACATTACATGTAAATTGGTTTTACGAAATAAATTAGTATGAGTACGGTTTTACGTCCAACATACGAAGAATACATTTTAAATTATTTGCTTTATTTGCTGACTTAAGCCATCATCCACGGGGAGGCCAACCGCTTAAGCGCGACGCCGCGGTTGTACTTTACTAACACTAAAAACCTCTAATAACACCTCACCTCACCACACCTCTAATAACACTTAAAATTAAAAAAAAATAAGTGTTATTCAAATAGATAATTTTCCTGTCTTTCAGATCAAGAATAAGATCGTAGTTGATGGCAACACAGTAATACAGACAATCTCATCGGCGGAAAGGGGCACCGCCGTCTTCACGAAAGTATACGACGGTGATGAACTTGTTGTTGTAAGTCTATAATATTACTACTATTAAATAACGGTTTGATTTTACAATTCAGCGTATTGTGGTCTTTAAAGATACACTAAGAAATAAATAAATTCTTGAGTCGCGGGGGATATCACAATCATACAATTAATGGATTGCATTCAGACTCAGTACCCAATACGTAGCATGAGAAATGGGTACCTAGACGACTCCATTATGGTGTCAAAATATCCGTTATAAACATTTTTCTATGGATTTCTGTATTCTAGATTCCGAGAGGGGGACGTCGGTCGATGGGAGGGTACCCCACTAGGGGGTATTCCGTCGGGCCGATCACTGATGACAAGTAACCCTGCTCCGGTGGTCGGCCCAACGACAAAGGCGACGTGGTGTTCGGGTGGGTTGTGGGTGTGCGTGCTTACGCCCCTCTGTCGCCCCGGACGGAGTGGTGCGAGGAGTGCGCTGATCGCAGCCCTACCCAAAAAAAAAAGAAAAAACAAGCGTATAACAGTTTCTTAAGTACTGGCTATATTACTACAAAAGTACTACTTTGGATGTGAAAATGAATTACCTGCTGCTATGTTTCCCCTTTCCCACCCGCTATGAAGTTTAAGGAGAACACTTGTCTCACAGTAGACATGAGCAATAAAAAAATGCCTCACAATATCACACTAATAGGTTGACTAAGATTTATTAACACAAGTTTCCTTTTAACTTTTAGCCGTTTTTTACGATATCCAACATAGTACCGTAATAGGTATTATATTCTAAGAATATATGGATGTAAAAAAATAAAATAAACATATCTTGAACCTAATCCTTTGCCTGAAATCGTCTCAGTTCATGCATGCTGTCTACTATACTATGCTGGTCAAACATGTTGGTATAGGGTTTTATTTTTTAGAATTTTCTTTCTCTTTCACAAATGTTATATATATTATATCCCTTACTCGTCTTTTGCGACATCCACGGGCAAGATAGGGAGTGGTGAATTGTATTCTTACTCCGTCACCACAGGGATCAATTGCCTGATATATTTAATAGGCTTTATTAACTTTATTTTTCAGACGATCACTTCAGACGGTTGGGACGGCACTGCTAAGAGATACTACAGAGCTTAAAGTTACTTAGTATTGTTATTTTTAAATTTAATTTATTTAATTTTATTATATTTTTATGAAAATGTTTCTTGTTTTTCAATTTTAACTAAAATGTCATTGCTATTAAAGGATCAAACAACGTGACCTATTTTAAAGGGGAGGGAACGCTTTATATTACAAATGTTCGCAGAAAACGGGAGAGAGTTCAAAATTGTAAAAAAATCAGATACAAAGTACGGCTACTTGCTCTAGCACCGCCATATTGCTGTCTATGAAATGTAATTTGAACGAAATTTCATATGATATTAATACTAACATTACATCTGTAAATAACAAACAACATTTGTATTATTATTTTGACATATACATATACGTCCCACTGCTGGACTTAAACCTCCTTCACAATTTAAGAGAAATTGAAGTATCTACTATATACCTTGAAGAAAATACCCATCTTTAATTTATGATGGGCATTTTCTTCAAGGTACCTATGCAGCGATTTGGGTTCCTTATATTGCAAAAATCCATAAGTAGAAGTATCATTTAACATCAGGTATGCCGTTTGCTCGTTTGCCATCATAGGTAATAAAAAATGTGAGATTTCATTCATCATCATCATTTCGGTTCATATAAGTCCCACTGCTGGGCTCGAGCCTCCTCCATAATAGGAGATTTACCTTACAATACCATACTGGTCAGACAGGTTGGTATAGGGTTTTGTTTCGAGTTTTCCATCTCTTGCATAGATGTCATATACATATTATATCCCTTAGTCGTCTTTTGCGACACCCACGGGTATGAGAGAGGGTGGTGAAAAACGTAATCATAACTGAAAATTTAAGCGCAACTACAGAAAAATAGCGCCTAAAAAAGCTCAGTGCTAAAAAATTTCTCCGCCATGAGTAAATAGTTTTCCTATTGTAAAAGTAGCTCGTGAAAGTAGTAGAATGCATATTTGTGAGCTAAAAAATTAATACTTATAAATACTTTATAATACATTGAGTACACAAATTCTGTGTTGATGGAGTGGGATTACTATTTACCAAACCCCCCTCCCCCCGCTCCCCTCCATGGATGTCGTATAAGATTTTTATTTATTTATTTAAGACAACACCCTGCACTAAGGAAATAATCCTTGTATTGCGGGGGACTTTACAAACATATAATTAACGGACACAAATTACATC
Source organism: Lymantria dispar (assembly GCA_032191425.1). Lineage (NCBI taxonomy): Eukaryota > Metazoa > Arthropoda > Insecta > Lepidoptera > Erebidae > Lymantria > Lymantria dispar. The sequence goes on along the minus strand of CM063460.1, from coordinate 5,791,674 downwards.
CAGACTCAGAACAACAATTTGTGGATCGCACAAAGTGTTGTCCCGCGTGGGATTCGAATCCCCGACACTGGCGCTGTAGGTCGCTATCTTAACCACTACGCCGTCTGTGCAGTCAAGATGACTAAGGCATATGCTATCCAGATTTATATAAAGGAAGGAAAACTTGATATAAAATCCTATGGCAACATATCTGACAAGCGCAGTATAAAAGGTCAATTTCCTTCCCATTATAGAAAAGGCTCGACCACAACAGTGGCACATACGTGGCTTGAGATTTTTACACAAACGGCATGGTGATCTATACAACGATATTACATAATAACGTCGTGGAAACCAGGACATCTAGGACAAGTATTTATACGATCAGTCATTCTATCATTGTGCAATTTTGAGGATTTTTGTGTGTTTTCAGTGGATTCGAGGATGATTTATATATATAACTAGCCGGCCCGGCGAACTTCGTACTGCCATAATTTTTTTCGTAACTATATTTTTTAAATTTTCGAAAATATAGTCTGTCTATAGCTGTCATTTGCGTTTTGTTATTACATGATAGATTCGTTTTTGTTATATTACGTTTTATAGAGACTTGTATTCTCTTTAACGTATTATGTTAAGTCCCACGGGAACCCGGTCGAACGGGATAAAAAGTATCCTATGTCCGTCTCCTGGTTCTAAGCTACCTCCCCGCCAATTTACAGGTAAATCTGTACAGCCGTTCTTGAGTTATAAATAGTGTAACTAACAAGACTTTCTTTTGTATATATAGATGTGCAGACATTCTTATGATTCATCATCATTTCAGATCATAAATGTCCCCTTTTTGGGCTCGAGGCTCCTTTACGATAGGAGGAAAATTGACCTTACTGTACCATGCTGGTCAGACAGACTCATGCATAGATATTATATGCGTGTTGTATCCCTCGTCTTTTACGACATCCAAGGGCAAGATAGGGAGTGGTGAATTGTATTCTTATTCCGTCACCACACAGATAATATTTCTTATAATTAATTTTCATCTGTTTATCAGTGTCTATCTTTATTAGGTTAATAAAGAAGAAATTATTCATACATTAGTGATATAAAGATAGGCACGTAATTAGTAATATTGCACTGCCATCTAAAGAGATTAATACGAGTATATAAGTCGGTCACATTGAACAGATTTCATTTTGTGAATAGTGATAGTTGAAAACTGTTAAAATGTCTTACTTAGGAAAAAATTACACTAGCTACAAACACGAAAATTTTGAAGAATTTCTGAAGCATTTTGGTATGTTTAAAACCCTATATATTCTTTGGCAAACTATTATTTGTAACTGTTAAATATTTAACACTAGCAGACCCGGCGAACTTCCTATCGCCTAACAGTCGATTCTTTAATTTCTTAATTTTTAAAATACTTATTCTACTATTCGGGACGCCGGGTCATCTAGTAAGATAAAAAAGAAAAAATGAAGTTAATAAATGAACAATTATATGAGGCCAAAAATAAAAATTTTAAAACATCTAAAATGTTGTGTTTGACATCAATATGTGTACGATACTAACGTCACTCAATTGTTTTGCCTTCCCGAAACCTCTCCCCTAACACTTGAACTTTATAGTACTGTATTAAAGTTCAAATTGACTTTTAAATATTATTACGAATCGCTTGTATGGAAAAATTTTGTTTTTTTTATTTTTGGGCGGGCTGCGGTCGGCGCGCCTCCGCACCACTCCGTCCGGGGCGACAGAGGGGCTTAAGCACGCAACTCCCGCAACCCACCCGAAAACCACGTCGCCTTCGTCGTTGGGCCGACCAAAAATTTTGTTTTTAGACCTCATTAGGCAATTTTTGAAATTTTCTCTGCGTAAGAATCAAAACCGTACTTCAAGGAATATTCTAAAAAAGAATTAGAGACATCGGTTCAGCTGTTCTCGAGATTTGCGCTTAGCAACACATTTAGCGATTCGTTTTTATATTATAGATATTAAATGTAGATCATATATGATGATATCATTAGGAGCAAAAACTTATTAAAATGTTATGAATTCTGTTATTTACGCGAGTATTCAGATCTGAAATATTTTTCGAAATTAAAGTAAATTGATGTAAGTTACCATCGACATAATCACGTTATGTGTTAACGTTAAAAATATTTATGCAGCTATGTCAATGTCCATTATATATGTGCAGATAGATGACAAAATCAGATAAATGTAATATTTTAATTGACACATTTTAATTTAAATCAAATAATTTGATATCTATCAACTGTTAACTAAATAAAACTATAAGTTTTAAGTTTTCACTTCTGTTGGTAGTCCTCATAAATGCTTCGTGTTCTTTTTCTTGTCCTGATGTTTCGAACATTTAGAAGTGTTATGTAAAAATACTACAATAATATAAAATACGAAAAATGCGATAAATTACGAAAAAATTGTTTAGAAATTTGAAAATAAAACTATTTTTGTAATAAAACATTGTCAAAAGAATTAATAAGCACATTAAAAAAATACCATTTAAATGGTTCTCTCGTATATTTAAGAGTGTATTAAAATGTACAAATATGCTGTTGCTAGCTTACAATGAGAAATTAATCCTTTATTAACGGTGCGAAGTATATAATTACTCAGTTTTCTAGTCATATATTTTCTTTTCCATATGGACAAATATTATCAGTGTGATGACGAAATAAGAATAAAATTCACCACACCCTATACTGCCGGTGTCCCATAATTTATGGTCTTTCATTACAAATAAATACACAAATCGACAGTAAAAATATTTAACTACGCCAAATAAAAGGACCCTTAAGGCGCCTTCAAATTTGCCGCAAAGTGCCGCGCGGCGGCAGCGCGTCCGCAGCGCTGCAGCCGCGCTGCTGTCGCTAGGTTTGAGAATCGTAGTGTAGTAAATAGTTTCACGATGGCCTCTGACGAAGAAACTCTGCTCTACTTGTACAAAAAATACGTGCGCGCCTCACTAGTTGATCGATGATTTGATGCGCGGTTGCAGCGCGGGTGTAGCGCTGCAACCGCGCGTTGTTTATTTATATACACTCATTTGCAAAAAAAACGGGCACCTAAGCAATGAACCATTTCAAATGTTAATATTTCTTTGTTTGATAATTATAGGTAGTTTTATCCACACAATTTGCTAAATTAATAAGAAAATAATCGTTTTCATCAGTATTTCATAAAATTTAGATACAATTTATGGGAAATAATGCTAAACCTCGCTAGTAGTGTATATTCGCTAGTAGTGCATATGCTCATGAAGTAAAAATAAAAAAGTTTTTTTGTTTGTTTTTCTTTAATAAAGTAAAAGCAGATAAATGTTTAGTATCGAGTGTGACCCCCTCTAGCTAAAATCACAGCTTGAATTCGTCTGGGCATGCTAGCGAGTATATCCCGGATACTTGCTTGCGGAATACGTTCCCACTCCGCAGTAATCACATTCTTCAGCTCTCTGATGGTCTGCGGAGCCGGGTGTACTGATCTCACACGCCGTTTCAGAACGTCCCAGACATGCTCTATGGGATTGAGGTCGGGACTTCGAGCTGGCCAATCCAAACGACGAATGCCGACCTCTTGCACATACGCATTAACATCGCGGGATCGGTGGGCGCGAGCATTGTCGTCCATAAAAATCGAGTCTTCACCTAGAGCGGCCAATGCGGGTTGTGCATGAGAAATTAGAACTTCCGTTATGTATCGATGCCCAGTCAGTGAGCCGTTTTCAATGAAGACTAACTCTGTACGATCCATTGAATTTATTCCTGCCCAAAACATAACAGAGCCCCCACCATAAGGTGTGATTTCTTCGAAACATGCCTCTGCAAAGCGTTCTCCTTGTCTTCTTAGCACTCGCCGACGTCGATCTTCACCGAACAGAGATATCCTGGCTTCATCAGAGAACAAAACCCTATTCCAATCGTCTTGAGTCCATGATTCACAATTTCTAGCGAACCTAAGCCTGTGAACTCTGTGCTCACGGAGTAATTTGGGGCCGCGGGCCGGGCGGTGACTGCGTATATTGGCAGCGAGAAGCCTCCTCCTGACCGTCCATAGACTAATATGCACATTTCTTACTTCTTGGAGGTTGTTCTTAAGATCCACATACGAAGATTTGCGATTTCTCAATGCGCGACTCACAAGAAAACGATCATCCCGTGGTTGGGTACATGGTTTTCTTCCAGAACCAGGCCTTCTCTCGACGGAACCAGTCTCCTGATATCGCTGCCAGGTCCTTTGGACTGTCGAGCGACTAACATTTAGCCTCCTAGCCACGAAACATTGGCTGCAACCCTCTTCAAGCAGCGCGATAATTTTGGTAGCTTTTACCACTTTATCTACCATTTTTGATACAGCCAAACAGCATTAAATAAAGCTTTGACAGTCAAGGATATGAAATTAATCGATAAAAATTGAATAAAAGTTATGAAAGTCGATGTTAACTTCTGGAACTTCGCGCCAAAAATGTAGGATAAAAAGGGGTTTTCTGTAAAAATGAACATCAAATGAAAAATTGAATTTAGAACGTACTTTTTTAAATACCACAGCATTTTTAAAACCGGCCAGTAACGTGTACAAACGATTGAAACCTTTTTGGTATTGTATCTTTTTAAATATGAATGAAAATCAAAACCGCCCGTTTTTTTTGCAAATGAGTTTATATTTACAAAATAGCGCGGCTGCAGCGCTGCAGACGCGCTGCCACCGCACGGCATTTTGTGGCAAATTTGAAGACACCCTAATTTCATTTTATTTCGGGTCCATCACCGAAAGGATTTTAAGTTCTTTGTATTTATCTATTAATTTATAAATTTTTTTGTATAGCCTTTTCAAACTCAACCCATATAGCTCCCAATGAGGTTCTCCACTGTAGGAGGCAAGATGATTTACTATACCATTCTAGTTAGACGTGTTGGCATAGTATTTTATGTACAGTTTTCTTTCTGATACACAGTTATTTCCAAAGTATATTCCTTAGTAGTATTTTACGACATGGAAGATAGGTGATGGTGAGTTTTATTCTGTCACCACACGGAGAACCACTTTACTACCTCTGCTTTATCCATATTTTATGAACCAGAAAGAAAGACTTGTATTGACTTGAAAGAAAGACTTGACTTGTATTCGTAATTTTTCATCCCAAGGAGAGCAGTTGACTTCATCTCAGCCTATATATGTCCCACTGTTGGGCTCAGGCCTCCTCCATAATGGGAGGGGTATTGACCTACTATTCCATACTGGTCAAACGTGTTGGAAAGGGGTTTTGTTTCGAGTTTTCCTTCTCTTGCACAGACGTTACAGGCTTATTATATTGTCTTTTACAACATCCACGGGCAAGATAGGGAGTGGTGAACTGTATTCTCACTCAGTCACCACACGGGACTTGCAGTTGACTTAATTAATAATAAACTTCTGTCAGGTTTCTCAGAAAATATGATCCAGGAATATATAGCGGCGGGGTCCTCGCAAAAGTTGGTGAAAAATGGTGATACGTATACATACATCAGTAATAGCGCTGAAGGTTTAAAAGAAACCACCTTCAAATCTGGTGTAGAATTCGATGATGTCATGGGTAAAGAAAAAACACCTGTAAGTTTATTTTTTTATTTTGATTTAGAACTGAATAGTAAATCATGTACCATTTCTTTTAATTCAATATCATATTCATCATTTCAGCTCATACTAGGCATGCCTTTTAAGTTCTGTCGTTTCCATATTTCCCGGCAATTTTGAATTTGGAACTGTTCTATATTCGAATGTGTTTAAATTTTGAATCTCAAAACAGTTGAAAGTATTAGGATTAATGCTATTGTTTAGTCACAGCGTCGATTGAAATCTGTCAGGTTACGTACGAAAATGAATCTTTCTAAGGAAAATGTTCGTGCAATAATTTTCTACAACTTTAGAAGAGGCCTGACACGGCTTCAGTGTTTTGAAGAGCTAACATCTGTATTCAGTGATGAAACCCAATGTCTGTGGGCCGTCGACCGCTGGTATTTACAATTCCAGCGTGGACATACTAGTGTTAGTGACAAATCTCGCGAAGGACGCCCAAAATCCGCCTTCACTGAAGATAACATCATTGCTGTGAGACAACTAATTCTCGAAGATCGTCATGTGACGTATCAAGAGATAGAGGCTCTATTGGGCATCTCAGGGACAACCGTTCAGAAAATCTTGCATGAAGCGCTTGATGTGAGAAAGCTAGTTTGCCGTTAGATACCGCATCTGCTTTCCGACGATCACAAGGTGGCCCGCGTCAGATGGTGTAAGAAAACTCTGCATAGGTTCAACCGAGGAGAGTCAAATCACTTCTACAACATCATCAGTGGTGACGAATCTTGGATCTATGCCTACGATCCTGATTCTAAACAACAATCTACAATCTGGGTCTTTCAAGACGAGCCAAAGCCGACTAAAGTTGTTCGTTCTCGAAGCACTCGAAAGAAGATAGTGGCCACGTTCGTTGAAAAAACCGGCCATATTGCGACTATTGCACTTGAAGATCGTAGAACGGTTAACGCAGAGTGGAATACCATAATTTGTTTACCACAAATCATCGCCGAATTTCGAAAATCTAACTGAAAGCGACGCATCATTCTGCACAACAATTGAGTATTTGAAGCAGGAAAAGTAGAAATTCTTGACCATCCTCCATACAGTCCTGACCTAAGCCCTAACGATTTCTTTACAATTCCTAAAATTAAGAAAAGTCTTCGTGGTCAAAGGTTCCAATCCGGTGAAAAAGGAGTCGACGCTTTCAAGTCCGCCATTTTGAACAACCCCACTTTAGAGTGGAATAAATGTTATAATAACTGGTTTGAGCGAATGGAAAAGTGTATTAAGCTACGTGGTGAATACTTTGAAAAACAATAAAAAGTACTATAAGGTTCTAGTTGTGTTTTTTTCTTCAAACGACACAATTTAAAAGGCATGCCTCGTATACGTTCCACTGTTGGCCTCGAGGCTCTTCCACAATAGGGGGAAAATTGACCTTACTGTACCATGCTAGTCAGAGAGGTTGGTATAGGGTTTTATTTCGAGTTTTCCTTCTCCTTGCATAGATGTTATATGCGTATTATATCCCTTAGTCTTCTTCTATGACATTCAATATTAACCCTAATACTTTTCTTTTCATAAAGAACGTTATTCAAAAAATTGTAAATAATTATATCTAATATTCAACCCATTGATATTCAACTTGGAAATTGGGCTCCCATGAGGGGTCATGTAAAATTTATCACCACTACATTTCCCGTAGATGCAGTAAAAAAGGTTTAACGATCCAAACATGTCCACAGTCAGTACATTGGCGATGGAAAGGTAAAACGACAAGATTTGGGTCCGCACGCCGCCTAACCTTCAGGGATAGACTATTTCCAAACTATGGCCTGCCAAATGCCTACGTATAAAATAATAATCCAAATCAATGACCTTCTTAATTAATAGAATTCCTATACCTATTAAGAGTCCGGACCGGGGATCTTAGTCTGTCACCCGCGGAGAGGCTGACCTCGCGACGGCGACCGACGTCCTGGGAAAGGGACGTCGATGGGAGAGGGTACCCCCTCAGGGTATTCCGTCGGGTCCACCACTGAAGACAAGAAACTTGGCTCCGGTGGTCAGCCCAACGACGAAGGCGACCTGCTATAAGTGGGTTACGGGACCTCGTGCCGCCCTCAGTCGCGCCGTACGGAGCTGGGCAGCGGGTGCGCTGACCATAGCCCACACACAAAAAAAAAAAGAATCTTTTAAGAGAAGGTCTATAGGCTGAAGAATAATAGACCTATCTAGCTGAAGAGAAATATCTTCATATTATGATTCAGTTAATTTCAATTACTTACAGATCAAAGTCACATGCGTCGTGGATGGTGACACGGTAGATGAGATTATCAAATCAGGCAATGATATCACCACTCTGAAGTATGAGTACAAAGACGATGAAATGGTAGCGGTAAGTCTTTGAATTGATTATTTTGATCATCATTCAGGCTTTAACTGTCTACTGCTGAACGTGGACCTTCCTCTTAGAATAACTTATGAAGCAGTCATTCTTCAGTAGGGTTATTGCCATAATCGCCACACTTTACAAGCGGGTTGGTGGTCCTAGCAAACTGTTATATGTTGTCTAAAAGAGTGCTGCTACACATTTTTCAAGTAATATCACCGATTTTTGTAGGGCCCAGGAACAAGTGAGACGGTAACTGTATTCTTATCCCGTAGATACTTAGGGCTTAGAATTATTTCTCTTACTATCGTAATACATGTTCCAATTACGTAGAGCCATTTTCGACAACAAGTTCAGCCGACGCATTTGACTTGGCTGAGCAGCGGGCAAATTCAGAATCTTCTTATACACAATACCACAGTATTTGTCAAGTGACGACTTATGACATGGCTCGTAAATATCGGTATGATGACTAAGCTCAAAGTCGTTCAGCGGAAATACGGAAATGGTGTGAAGGCGACCAGCAATATTGCCAGGGCGTCTACGGGGACGTTATCAGAATGAGTAACTAGCCGACCCGGCCAGGGATGACAGGAATCAGTACTGTTGGTCGACTCAGACTCTTTACACTCCTGCTTGTTGTCTGCAAAAAATTAAAATAATCAACTTTTTTCAGACCATTACACACAAAGGATGGAATGGAGTCGCTAAGCAGTACTTCAAGGCTTAAAGTTCTTTGAATATTTTTTCATTTATTTTATACTTAATCATACATTAAAAGTATTGCTAGCATAGAACTTAGTACAATATGAATATTTAGTATAGAATATACTTAAGTTATTTAAAATTATCGAGTATTTATTATAAAATAATTCCTGAATTCCCATGTGGTATCTGTGATAACAGAGATACAGTGTCATCACCCCTTAAATTTTTTCGTGGAAACAACACAACCGCAACGTCTCCACTTTTTTCGTCATTCCATTCCCTCTACTTCCTGCTGTAGGCGGCAACTTGGTTTCACCACTAGTATTGTTGAAGTGTCTCTTTGAGGGAGCTCACCGCCTGGCGCGTCGACGCCCGCCGTGACGTCATTGCACGTTGAGCAGTCCGGCTGGAGAGGCCTCGATACGGTGTCTGGACCGTGGAGGCCTTCTGGCCGGTGTTGATACAGTGGCTAAAACGGCGGCACGGGATGCTTTCCTTCCGACTGGTGCAGGTCTTGACGGGGCATGGATGTTTCGGCAAGTACCTGTATACGGTCGCTAGGAGGGGGAGTACACCGTCCTACCACCACTGCGATTGCGACGAGGACACGGCACAGCATACGCTCGAGGTTTGTGCCGCCTGGGCAGAGCAGCATCGTGAATCGCCAGGGCGATGCTCGACAGACTTCAGGAACTGGGACGCGGTCGCAGCCTTCTACGAGGCAGTGATCTCGCAGAAGGAAGCGGCGGGTCGCGCGCGCGAGGAGCGCAGCCTCAACGAAGCGACCCGCCGCCGGTGGCTGGGGCGGCATAGGCGCGACTACCTACGCGTCATGCCACCCTAGCTGAGGCCGCGGGTTACGTGACCGGGGAATTAGACCGTCACCCGCCGAGAGGCCGACCGCGTGAGGAAAGACCGACGTCCTCCCCGAGGGGGGGACGTCGGTCGATGGGAGGATACCCCACTAGGGGGTATTCCGTCGGGCCGACCACTGATGACAAGTAAACCTGCTCCGGTGGTTGGTCCAACAACGAAGGCGACGTGGTGTTCGGGTGGGTTGCGGGTGTGCGTGCTTACGCCCCTCTGTCGCCCCGAACGGAGTAGTGCGCGGAGTGCGCCGACCGCAGCCCACCCCAATAAAAAAAGAAGTATTGTTGAAGTCCATAAGACAGTTACTAGTTATTATTTATGATTATAAATCGATGACGATCATCCAATAGAAAACGAAAACACCAACTGTGATCACAAACTCGGCAGTCAAGCTTGGCGATTGAGGAGAATTATCTTCTTCTTGAGAACTCCTAAATCTAACAGTGAACGACGATGGACTAACGGATAACGAAGATTTTGCCTTAAATACATATAAACAGAATTTGAGAATGCTAGACATGCAATCTATTAGAATGATTTTGTGTTGTATAATAAACTTATCTTATCTTTCTTATCCGTGTGGCGACGTTGACCACGCTGATGGTTCCGCATGGTGATAGATATCGGTATCGGGCCGACCACGGAAGACAAGGAACTCGGTATGGGTGGTCGGCCCAATGGTGAAGAAGAGGAGACCATATCCCACACCTAAAAAAAAATGGTGATAGATATCGGTACCAGTGGCCGGCCCCATTGGGCCATTCGCCATTGCGAAAGAAGGGAATATTGTAACTTACGGGGCCGCGCGCCGCCCTTTCGTCACTCCGGAATGGACGGCGTGTCTGTTGACCATAGCCCACCCAAAAAATAAAACGCAGACAAATATATTCTCTATTTTACCCACCATAAAAGGCTTACAGATGTAATCAGGTATAGGTCTACAATATCACGGTGGTTAGACACAGAGAGATGGTGGTCATCTATCTAAAACATGTACACTGACTTAATAATCTAAGTTTTCAGCTAAGATTCTACTAAATGATGAACAATATGGTATTTAGTCTCAAGACTTAGACAAAATAATTTTATTTCTCTTAAATCTAATCAATTACATTCTTTATTAATTGTTTAAAACCCGGCCAAAATAGTTTTATTTCTCTTAAATTAATTAACAATTTTCTGGTATTTAGTCTCAAAATCTTGGCAAAATAATTTTATTTGTCTTAAATCTAATCAATTACATTCTTAATTAATTGTTTAAAACCTGGGCAAAATAACTTTATTTCTCTTAAATCTAATTAACTACATTCTCTATTAAAAAAGGTAAAACAAGGACTTCTATTTTTCAAAAGATTTATTTTTCCCTTTCACTATCTGAGCTATTAACATTAGTTATTCAGTTTTTAGCAATAAATTTAGAATATCTGAAGAACCTTCTTTTTCTGGTGAAGATCTATCTCACAACTGTTATTAATAGATCAGACGGGCAAACTTAAGTTAATTGAAGTGAAACTAAAAAACTATGAAAAATTTTGGTATCAAAATCGGCTTAGTTTTAAAACTTCATTATAAATTTCATCTATCATCTATCGTTTTATTCACTTTTCGTATTGGTCTTTGGTCAATGTTGCCTTTGTATACATTGAACGTAAAAACGACTATGGGAAGCAAGGAGATATCTAGAAGAGTAGCTGCATCTGATGCCGCTCTAACTCAGGACGTGGATGGCTTTTTTTTTCTCGCTGTGGAAATGCATTTACGCACTATCCCCTCGCCGGTGGCAGACGGGAGAGATGAGTGTGGGACTCGCCGGCCACATAAGGGACCGAAATACCCACTAAAACCACAGCGGCCCCTTCCGCGCTTTTACGGGGTTTTTTTTTTTTTTTTTTTATGGGTGGGCTATGGTAAGCGCACGCGCGGTCCAGTCCGTCCGGGGCGATGAAAGGATGGCGCGTGGGCCCATAACCCACCCGTACCCACGTCACCTCGTTGTTGGGCCGACCACCGGAGCAGATGTGACTTGTCGTCAGTGGTCGGCCCGACGGAATACCCTTTCAGGTACCCTCACCTCCCGACATCCTGGGACGTCGGTCGCCATCGCGCGGTTAGCCACACTGCGGGTGACGGACAATTCCCCGGTCCGATCACCCGCGGCCTCGGCTAGGGCGGCATTAGGCGCAGATACTCGCGCCTGCGCCGCCCGAGTCGCCGGCGGCGGAACGTGTCGCCGAATAGGAGCTCTACTCGCACACGATCCGCCGCTTCCTTCCGTGAGATAACGGCCTCACAGAAGGCGGCGACCGCGTCCCAGTTCCTGACGCTGACGAGCATCTCCCTGGCGATGGTCGGCAGCGCCAGGTCGGCACCGATAATCGCGACGAGTTCACGGCGCTCTCCCTCCCACGCAGCACAATCCTCGAGCGTGTGCTGTGCCGTGTCCTCGTCGCAACTGCAGTGGTGGCAGGACGGTGTGCTCTCCCTCCTGACAATCTTGTGCAGGTACTTTGCGAAGCATCCGTGCCCCGTCAGCACCTGCACCAGTCGGAAGGAAAGCACCCCGTGCGTCCGCTCCAACCACTCCATCAGCACCGGCTGGAAGGCCTCGACGGTCCTGACACCGTACCGAGGACTCTCCAGCCGGACTGCCCAACGGGCAATGACTCCACGGCGGGCATCGACCCGCCAGGCGGTGATCTCCTGCAAGGAGACCATACCGCCGCGGGCGCGCGTCTCCGACACCCGCCGATAAATGTCGGCGAGCATCTCCGCCTCCAGGTCCAACGGGGGAGTTCCGGCCAAGAGGCACGCTGCCTCCGTCGACATGATGCGGTAACCGCGTATGGCCCTGACCGCCATTACCCTCTGTGGTCGCCACACACACCGCTAGGTCAATTCTTTGCCTGTAACTCGACTTTGGATGGCGGAGCTGCCACACCACCTACTATCCCACGGTGTGAAAGCTCACTACCCGAAATCCGCATCACGCAGCGAGCGGTTAGGCGGGAGCTGCGGCTTTTAGACGTCCATAAGTCGAGTGGACCGGATGGCATCCCTGCAGTGGTACTAAAGACGTGCGCCCCTGAATTGACTCCCATCCTCACGCACCTATACCGACTTTCCTACGCTACTAATAGGGTTCCGTCTTCGTGGAAGGAAGCCCATGTCCACCCGATCCCTAAAAAGGGAGACCGGTCTGACCCATCGAATTACAGGCCAATTGCGATAACATCCTTGCTCTCCAAGATAATGGAGAAGGTTATAAACCGCCAGCTTCTGCAGTACCTTAAGGATCGCCAGCTTATCAGTGATCGCCAATACGGTTTTCGTCATGGTCGGTCGGCTGGTGATCTTCTTGTGTACCTCACACACCGTTGGGCAGAGGCCTTGGAGGGCAAGGGTGAGGCGCTGGCATTCAGCCTAGATATCGCAAAGGCGTTCGATAGGGTCTGGCACAGGGCACTTTTATCGAAGCTACCATCTTACGGAATCCCCGAGGGACTCTGTAATTGGATTGCCAGCTTTTTGGATGGTCGGAGTATAAAAGTCGTCGTAGATGGCTCCTGCTCCGATACCATGACCATTAATGCTGGTGTACCACAAGGCTCGGTGCTCTCCCCGACGTTGTTTATCCTGCATATCAATGACATGCTCTCTATCGAGAGTATGCGTTGCTATGCGGATGACAGTACGGGTGATGAGCGGTACACTGAGCAACGGAATATCCCTCAGAGTACTCAGGAAAGAAGGGTTTAACTTGTGTCTGAAGTCGAGCGCTCTCTGGGGCGGGCCTCGGAATGGGGAGAACGGAACCTAGTCCAGTTCAACCCCACAAAGACACAAGTTTGCGCGTTCACTGCAAAGAAGGACCCGTTTGACATGGCGCCTCAGTTCCAAGGAGTAACTCTCCCAATTTCTGAGAGTATTGGGATTCTCGGCGTCAAAATATCGAGCAAAGTCCAGTTTGGGAGTCATTTGGAGGACAAAGCCAAATTGGCAAGCAAAAAGTTGGGCGTCCTGAACAGAGCCAGGCGGTACTTAACACCGAGACAGCGTCTTGTACTATACAAAGCACAAGTTCGTCCTCATGTGGAGTACTGCTCACATCTCTGGGCAGGTGCGCCCAAATATCAGCTAGACCCACTTGACTCCCTGCAAAGACGGGCTGTTCGAATCGTCGGGGATCCCAATCTTACGGACAGATTGGAGTCGCTGGAGCAGCAAAGAGACTTTGGGTCACTCTGTGTACTCTACCGACTCTTTCACGGGGAGTGCTCCGAGGAACTGTTTGACTTGGTACCACCGTCACCATTCTACCAACGTACCACTCGACATCGCAGCAGGGTTCATCCATTTCACCTGGAAACGTTATGGTCTTCAACTGTGCGTTTCCAGCGATCATTTCTCCCACGTACGTGCAAGCTCTGGAATGAACTACCTGCTGCTATGTTTCCCGAGCGCTATGACATGTCCTTCTTTAAACGAGGTTTAAGAAGAGTATTTCCTTCACGGTAGGCAGCGGCTTGGCTGTACCCCTGGTATTGCAAAGGTCCATGTGCAGCAGTTTCACTTACCATCAGGTGTGCTGCTTGCTCGTTTGCCACCGTTGGCAATAAAAAAAAAATAATAATAATAAAAAAAAATTACCATGTGGTATCTGTGATAACAGAGATACAGTGTCATCACCCCTTAAATTTTTTCGTGGAAACAACACAACCGCACCGTCTCCACTTTTTTCGTCATTCCATTCCCTCTACTTCCTGCTGTAGGCGGCAACTTGGTTTCACCACTAGTATTGTTGAAGTGTCTCTTTGAGGGAGCTCACCGCCTGGCGCGTCGACGCCCGCCGTGACGTCATTGCCTGTTGGGCAGTCCGGCTGGAGAGGCCTTGATACGGTGTCTGGACCGTGGAGGCCTTCTGGCCGGTGCTGATACAGTGGCTAAAACGGCGGCACGGGATGCTTTCCTTCCGACTGGTGCAGGTCTTGACGGGGCAGGATGTTTCGGCAAGTACATGTACACGGTCGCTAGGAGGGGGAGTGCACCGTCCTACCACCACTGCGATTGCGACGAGGACACGGCACAGCATACGCTCGAGGTTTGTGCCGCCTGGGCAGAGCAGCATCGTGAACGCTCGACAGCGTCAGGAACTGGGACGCGGTCGCAGCCTTCTACGAGGCAGTGATCTCGCAGAAGGAAGCGGCGGGTCGCGCGCGCGAGGAGCGCAGCCTCGACGAAGCGACCCGCCGCCGGTGGCTGGGGCGGCGTAGGCACGACTACCTACGCGACATGCCACCCTAGCTGAGGCCGCGGGTTACGTGACCGGGGAATTAGTCCGTCACCTGCCGAAAGGCCGACCGCGTGAGGAAAGACCGACGTCCTCCCCGAGGGGGGGACGTCGGTCGATGGGAGGATACCCCACTAGGGGCTATTCCGTCGGGCCGACCTCTGATGACAAGTAACCCTGCTCGGGTGGTTGGTCCAACAACGAAGGCGACGTGGTGTTCGGGTGGGTTGCGGGTGTGCGTGCTTACGTCCCTCTGTCGCCCCGAACGGAGTAGTGCGTGGAGTGCGCCGACCGCAGCCCACCCCAAAAAAAAAGAAGTATTGTTGAAGTCCATAAGACAGTTACTAGTTACTATTTATGATTATAAATCGATGACGATCGTCCAATAGAAAACGAAAACACCAACTGTGATCACAAACTCGGCAGTCAAGCTTAGCGATTGAGGTATTATGTTCTTCTTGAGAACTCCTAAATCTAACAGTGAACGACGATGGACTAACGGATAGCGAAGATTTTGCCTTAAATACATATAAACAGAATTTGAGAATGCTAGACATGCAATCTATTAGAATGATTTTGTGTTGTATAATAAACTTATCTTATCTTTTTTATCCGTGTGGCGCCGTTGACCACGCTGATGGTTCCGCATGGTGATAGATATTGGTATCGGGCCGACCACGGAAGACAAGGAACTCGGTATGGGTGGTCGGCCCAACGGTGAAGAAGAGGAGACCATATCCCACACCTAAAAAAAAATGGTGATAGATATCAGTACCAGTGGCCGGCCCCATTGGGCCATTCGCCATTGCGAAAAAAGGGAATATTGTAACTTACGGGGCCGCGCGCCGCCCTTTCGTCACTCCGGAATGGACGGCGTGTCTGTTGACCATAGCCCACCCAAAAAATAAAACGCAGACAAATATAGTCTCTATTTTACCCACCATAAAAGGCTTACAGATGTAATCAGGTATAGGTCTACAATATCACAGTGGTTAGACACAGAGAGATGGTGGCCATCTATCTAAAACATATACACTGACTTAGTAATCTAAGTTTTCAGCTAAGATTCTACTAAATGATGAACAATATGGTATTTAGTCTCAAGACTTAGACAAAATAATTTTATTTCTCTTAAATCTAATCAATTACATTCTTTATTAATTGTTTAAAACCCGGCCAAAATAGTTTTATTTCTCTTAAATTAATTAACAATTTTCTGGTATTTAGTCTCAAAATCTTGGCAAAATAATTTTATTTCTCTTAAATCTAATCAATTACATTCTTAATTAATTGTTTAAAACCTGGGCAAAATAACTTTATTTCTCTTAAATCTAATTAACTACATTCTCTATTAAAAAAGGTAAAACAAGGACTTCTATTTTTCAAAAGATTTATTTTTCCCTTTCACTATCTGAGCTATTAACATTAGTTATTCAGTTTTTAGCAATAAATTTAGAATATCTGAAGAACCTTCTTTTTCTGGTGAAGATCTATCTCACAACTGTTATTAATAGATCAGACGGGCAAACTTAAGTTAATTGAAGTGAAACTAAAAAACTATGAAAAATTTTGGTATCAAAATCGGCTTAAGTTTTAAAACTTCATTATAAATTTCATCTATCAGGATCCATTACAACCTTACTTACTAAAACTAAAGATCAATTATCGTTATCACTCAAATATTTTACATCAACAATATAATATCTTCAACGTATAATATAATCAACCTGTGTTGCGATTTATCGAGTAGCTTATGCACTCATACTTTGCACGGGATTCATACGGGTCAATATCAGGTTAGCATTTTATATCACTTTACGAAGAATAGAATAATACGGCAATAATGTTTTATTCACTTTTCGTATTGGTCTTTGGTCAATGTTGCCTTTGTATACATTGAACGTAAAAACGACTATGGGAAGCAAGGAGATATCTAGAAGAGTAGCTGCATCTGATGCCGCTCTAACTCAGGACGTGGATGGCTTTTTTTTTCTCGCTGTGGAAATGCATTTACGCACTATCCCCTCGCCGGTGGCAGACGGGAGAGATGAGTGTGGGACTCGCCGGCCACATAAGGGACCGAAATACCCACTAAAACCACAGCGGCCCCTTCCGCGCTTTTACGGGGTGCCGGAGAGATTGTCTGATGACATTCTATCCCCGACACCCTAACGCTTGGCCATCTGGCCACGTCCTGTCATCATTCAGGGCGGTGGAAGGAGAAGGGCATAGCGACGTCTCCTCCTCCCTGGCCGCCGCCGGCGGAGCGAGTCAACGGTCGCAAGCGCCTCGCGTGCCCGCTCCGCGGCCTCCTTCCTTGTCATAACAGCCTCACAAAAGGAGGCCATCGACGATCAACAACTGTCGCTGCTGACCATCTTAGTGATGACGGTCGGCAGCGACAGGTCTATTGTTCCCATTTCTGTGGACAAGACGTGGCGCTGAAACCCCCAGGCGGGGCATACTTCCAGTGTGTGGCGCGCATCGTCAATTGCCGCGCCACACTCATGGCATCCTGGGGCCTCTTCTCTTCCAATTTTGTGCAGGTACTTACCGAAGATCCAGGGCGTGGATGGCTAGGCCGACCATTAGTGCGTCACCTGGTTGACCGAGCGAAGATGATCCTGTCTTAGCAAACGTTGCTCCCGGGGCGTCGATACGACTAAGCATCAAAAGTGTAACCCGGCGGACGGGCTACCGAAGATAAGGGTCCTTGGCGCCAGCCCAAACGTTTTAGGCGGGAAGTGTGACCTAGCCTATACTACTACTATTTAAGTTCGCCCCCTCTGAAAGGTTAGTTACGGGTTTAACAGCCTCCTCAATCGCTATATTACAGGTCATTTTACCTCCCTGTGGAGGAGGTTGGAGTCTAATGGGACATATACATATGTGCTGTGATGAATAACTGAAAAATATTAAAAAATATATAAGCTATAAGCTATTTACTTAATAGATTGTTGAAAAATTTAGGATAAAATTGATTGATATCAACTGTACTATGGCATACATTGAATTTTGTTATGAACCTGGTTGTTATCAATTACGCATCACAAATAATTACTTATTATTACCAACATTATCTTTAAAACAATCATGATTGACAAATCGCTGGGTGTCGCTAAGCGATACTTTACAGCGATATGTTTGTGCGTATTTTCTAAACTAATGCATTGCTCACAGCTTCGCTTACATACAGCGCAGGTAAACATTATGTAGATACCTATCGTAAATAAAACTAGTTTACGGATTTTATACATTATTATATGAAATTTCAGTTTTATGCACTTCTCCTTATTATATACTTCAACTGTGCCAAATTTCATGCTTGTCCATCCACGTGATTAAGCGGTACAAAGTTTTTGCTTCACGTATTAATATATAGGTTAGAGTAACTTGATTTTTCGCCGGCCGGCTAGTGTGGGGAGTTTGTCGTTTATCCCTTCCAGGGTGATGAGAGAGCGGCGCGTGACATCATAACCCGCCGTATTCTCTCACCTTCGCTATTGAGCCGATTACTGATACCAAACGATGTACTGGTACTAGGTTTGCCAACTCTTTTTGACAAAAAAAAAGCATTAAATGATTTGGATTGGAAAAAATAAAGTATTCGGCAGAAAAAAAGAAAGAAATTTCAAATTTTATGTTTTTATTCCTTTAAAAACATATTTTTGTGTGCTTTTAGCACATATATAGTCTGATTTACACCACATCTGACATCTAACATTTCGTTTAGTAATTCTAAATCGTTTCCGTCTTCCGTAATCACTTATGTGTACCTACCGTTAAATAGCTATGTACCCATAATGAGTGTTTTGTTTTACGCATCACAGTTGTTACATTGCTGTAATAATAACTCGTGAGTAGGCACTAAACGCAGATGCTGCACGAACTTCGCTTCGATTACCCCTACCGCGCTGGCCGCTTCGTCACTCACTTCACACCAACGATCGCTATAACTACTCGGGCGTCTGTTAAAACAAGCTCTTCCTATAGACCCTCCAAAATCTCCTCCATCCGACGTCCTCGTCACGTCCTCGACGAAGAGGACGACATTATCACACTCGCTCAACAAAGAGCCCACACGGCCCGCGAGACCTTAACAAATAAATATCCGCGGTTCCGCCCTCGCCGTCGAGGTGCGAAACCGCGCCGCGCAAAAGTCACTACTAAAAACGTGGGCACGCCCACTTTGCCTCCAGCGACGCCCCAAGCCGAGGTCCGTTCCCCACAGGGGGAGCCCTTGGGCGATGTCGCTTAGCATACTTTTCTCCGGGTTGAGAGCCCTCAGCGCTCGCCCATAGTCCGCGTCAAGCTGTCAAGGCCATCTGCGGCCAACGGCTGTACACACACAAAAAAAAAACAAAAAAAAATAAAATAAAACAAGCTCTTCCGGGTTGAGAGCTCTCAGCGCTCACCCATAGTCCGCGTCAAGCTGTCAAGGCCATCTGCGGCCAACAGCTGTACACACACCAAAAAAAAAACAAGCTCATTATAAATCCTATATTATTCTTCTATATCCAATATTTACTAAGTTATTATATATTGTGATAATCCTTCAACCTAAGTAACTATTTGTGGATATTATTATTCTTCTATATCCAATATTTACTAAATTATTATATATCGTGATAATCCTTCAATCTAAGTAACTGTTCGTGGATATTAAAACCCCACTATAGGGGTTTTAAGATTAAACTTAATTGTCTACCCCCCGGAGTCGTCTTGCAGATCTCCTCATCTTCTTCGCTGCGGTTCTCTACGGGCAACAAGCGTAAGGAGAGTACTGTTTTCTGTTCATTTTCAGTACAAAGCCTAGAAAATACCCAGAAAGACTAACGACCCCACTCCCCTTGTATTTTTAACTTATTTATACTTTATTTCTACCTTTACTTTACTTATACCTTCAATTATTAATTATAATATACGTTACAAATTCTAATTCGTTTTATTTTTATGTTACCTATCCTCAGTGTAACACAGTAAAGGTCGAAAAATAAAGAATTTTCACATACATTATTAGTATGCAAAAGTATAAAGTATAATAACCAAAAATAAAGTAAGATACTTTATTATAAAGTATGGTTGGAAACCCTAACTGGTACCAAAGTAGCCAACCCGACGGCATACCCTTTCGGCTAAGATTTTTTGCAACATCTTTTTTACCTCCTTTTTCTCAAATTTAAATAGCATGTCATACATCCGGGATATTTAATAGCGGTTTATAAAAATACTACTAATCGCGAGACTAGTCTGTAATGATAAGCTCTGATGTTTTATATGCTAAGGCAGGACAATAAAGAGTCATTTTGTTTTCACGTTATCTCAGACTTATCACCGGTCAAATTACATTGCGTGCTAAGATCTAAAGGGGCAAAATCTATAGTGGATTGTTTGTGACTTCGAGCCAACAAATCAATCAAAACTCATATTTATCATAAATCTATTAGATTAAATTAAATTATATAAGACTGTGGCATTTTATCAAAATTTGATTTATTATCGTGTACCGACAATGTCAAAGTCCTTCAAAATGTCGTTCCTCGGAAAGGAGTACAAATTTGTTAGGGATGAGAGTTTTGTTGATTTCCTCAAAGCTGTAGGTATGTATTTTATTCAAAATTTATACTTTTTTTTAAACGGTATATTCATGTCCCACGATTGAACACGAACCTCTTCTACAATCTTTCTTTAAACGAGGTTTAAGAACATTTAAGAACATTCTTCATGATAGCCAGCAATCCAGCTGTTATTTTTTTTTATCGCAAAAAGTGGCAAACGAGCAAACTGTACACCTAATGGTAAGTGTTGCTGCCACTCATGGACCTTTGTAACACCAGGAACACAGCTAAGCCGATGCCTACCGCGAAGAAAGTGAAGAGAGTGTAAATGCGTGCAATGAGGTTAGGTAACATTAAGGGCATCACTAAAACCCACCACACGCAAACACTCTCAGAAAGTTGGGCTTGTGTTATGTCACTGCTATTGCAAAGGTTCATGAGCGAAAATATCCCTTATCATCAGATGTTCTGCTTGCTTATGACCATCATCAGTAATAAAATAAATGAGATTGACTTACTATCCATGCTGATCAGAATTTTTTATGATGTTTTAATTAGTGTAGCCCTTTTCTTGCAATGATATTACCATTGTATCATAATCACAGCTTATATAAGTCCAACTGCTGGGCTCAAGCCTCTTCCACAATGAGAGGAAAATTGACCTACTATCCTACGCTTTTGAGGTGGATATTGGCATAAGGTTTTATTTCGAATTTCCCTTCTCTAGCATAGATAATAGTCCCTAAGTCGTCTTTTACGACACCCAAGGGCGGTGATGGATATCTCACGGTAATTATATTTTACTATGTTATCAGATGAAAAATGCAAAGGTACACGGATTTAGGGTATTCTTAATCATTCATCTTGTCTCCATCTTAATTATATCTGACATTTATGCGAATATATACAAATCCATACATACTTCCATACTAATATTATAAATGCGAAAGTAAGGATGTTTGTTTGTTTGTTTATTTGTTTGTTTGTAACGCTTTCACGCTTAAACCACCGAACCGATTTCAAAAATTCTTTCACCAATGGAAAGCTATAATATCAGGGAGTAACATAGGCTATATTTTATCCCGGTATTCCCAGGGGAACATGAACTACGCTGCTTTAAGCGACTGAACCCGAAGCGAAGCGAGGGCGGGTTGCTAGTATAAAATAAAACCATTTTTATAGACTTCGTCACTTTTATATTTGATTTTTACTTTGCCACCGAATTTAACACTTCGGAGTTTATGGACACTAGAGGAAAATGATGAGTTTTATTCAATAAACATTGAATTGATTAGTATACACTATCTATAGGTATGTGTTTAGATTAATAATTTAATTTTTTGAGCTCACTAGATGGCGTTGTATAAAATTCTAAAACAGGTTATGGTTTTGTTACACAAATGTACATATCCAAGCGTGGCGTTAACGCCACGCCAATGATCAGGTTCACTCTCGCCTATAGATATTTCACATCAAAATTTAACACTGAAAATTAATTACACGTAATTGTTATGAGTTTTTAATCTGATAAATTATTTATCACAATCACTAAATTCGTTATCAGAAATATACCACACTTTGTCGTAATGTTCATGCTAAATTTTAATTGACAAACTAAGGTCACGCCTCGCCCATATCAACCAGGATTACTATATTATCGCTGTCCGCTAATTTAAGCGGTAAATGATTCCTTCATTTCAATGCCGTAGTTGTACCATTTTAGATCCTCCTCTGCTGTTTTTTTTTTTTTGTATTGGCAATCAACTACTAATACGAGCCCATTGTTGCCAGTGTCGAGTTACAAATTCTTCACAAATTATGATAATTTTGTTAGACGAGATAGATAGCGCACGTTGCGCTTACGCACAACATCGTGTCGCTCTGTCTCACTCATACACTACTACATATAGACTACGTATGCACATATATATAGCGTGGCGTTTTGTCGCCACGACAACAAGATAATTTTAAACTAATAAATTAATGGCTTATAACCTCCTTTCAATTCGCACCTCTTGAACTAATTTTATTCGTTCTAGGTCTACCTGAAGCAGATGTAGCCAAATTTACGCAATTCAAACCAATATACAAAATAGAGAAAGACGGAGATGGCTACATGTATACCAATGTGACACCTGCAGGATCCAAAACTACTAAATTCCTGCATGGCGTTGAATTCGATGACAAAGTCAGGGATGACCTACCAGTAAGTTTTTATTTTGTTTTTCCATGATAATCTTAAATATTGGTGTTATATTTTCTTTTTTAATTACTGATTGCACAAATACTGTATTTCTCTTATTAGGGCCATGTGTTCCATTCTTATAAAGGACTTTTTTTTCGCGATCTACAAATTCTTAGCCAGGGTGTTATTTATGTTTGTTAATTGGTTATTTGTTAAATTACGCCCACCCCAAGGACATAATTATGCCTCGCTGTGCGTTGCTGTGAAAAAAAAGCTCTGTAGTTACTGCTAGAAATGTAGTAATCCATAAGCCTGCCATCCATCCATCCATCAGCCTACAGACGTCCACTGCTGGACATTGGCCTCCTCACGAGAATGCCACTCGGAACGGTCCTGCGCCACTTGCATCCAACGGTTCCCTGCTACTTTGAGAATATCGTCAGCCCACCTAGTGGGGGGGTCGTCCTACGCTGCGCCGTCTGATTTGTGGTCGCCACTCAAGAACCTTTCTTCCCCAACGGTTGTCGGTTCGACGAGCGATGTGGCCTGCCCATTGCCATTTCAACGTGCTAATTCTGCGGCCTATGTCGGTTACACCCGTTCTTCTACGAATTTCCGTGTTCCGGATTTTATCACGTAGAGAAATACCGAGCATAGCCCTCTCTATAGCACGCTGAGCGACTTTGAGTTTTTTTATGAGGCCGACATTTAGAGACCACGTTTCAGTGCCGTAAGTCATCGTTGGTAACACACACTGGTTATAAACCTTTGTTACCATAGGCCTTAACAAGAAATAATTCCTGTACCTAACTCGCCAGGCTTCGCAGGCAGATTATCCGATTGTAGTATGTTTTATAACTTCCCAGGAAAAATTGCGACGAAGTAACCAGAAGGATGTTCCCGCAGTCCCGCATTTTACGACTCCCATCAGAGAGTAAAGCGTGATGATAATGTAGCTAATCATAAACCATTAGTAATATAATTAAATATTGTTGGATTGTAGGAATTCAATAGTGTAATAGTAAGCTGTCCTTAAAAAAAAGATTTCACCTGATTATGAAATTGAACTTCAATTTTCTTTTTTTGTTATTGTAATCGGTGGCAAACAAGCAAACAGCACACCCAATGGCAAGTGACCTGCTCATGGACCTTTGCCAGGCCGCTGTCTACCGTGAAGAAAATGAAGAGAGTGTGAATGCGTGCAATAAGGTTCGGTGATAGTAAATTCATCATTAAAACCCACCACATGCAAACACCATCGAAAAGTTGAGTTCTTTAGCTCACCGAACGAAGTGCAGTAACAAATTACTACTGCTCAGACGTCGTTTTTCTGCAGAGTGTGATACTACCCCGGACGAACTGGCCCACGGCTGTAAAAAGACGACTGTCGACAGTGTGATCCTACCACCTAAATTAATTTAAAGTACTAAGTACGCATGTCAGAAGTGAAACTTCTTTGGTTCTGTGTTTTTTATCAGTGTTAAAAAAAATAGAGAAAAAAATAAAAAAAATTAATAAAAATTCTCGATCTTTCTCACTAGCTTGCTCCCTACTCTCGCCCCATAGCTTTACTTCGTGCTATTCGCCCTTTCTCACTCTCTCTCAATCGCTCTCTCCCTCTTCTTCGACAAAAACGCTGCACATCTTCGTGACGCTAAATTGCGTTTCATCCGTAAAAAATTTACCCTCATGCGCGCAAAGAAGTTTCACTTCAAAAATGCATAGAAAATAATTACAATTGCAATCGCAATACACAACACGATGTTATAAATTTAATCATTTCTTTTTTCATTTCAGATTAAATGCACTTTTACAGTAGATGGTAACAAAGTCACGCAGGTGATAAAGAGTGACTTGGGATTCGCCACTATCATTAGGGAATTCAACGGCGACGAACTAGTAGCGGTGAGAATTATTATTCCTTTTTATTCTAACGTTTATTTGATACTAGCAACCCGCCCTCGCTTCGCTTCGGTTTCAGTCGCCTTACCCGAGTAGTTCCCGTTCCCGTGGGCATATCGGGATAAAATATAGCCTATGTTACTTCCTGATATAATATCAGGGAGTACCTGATATAAGATCAAATCCGTGTTCTCCGAAAATAATAAGCCCATTATTTATTTGGAGCCATTTTGTATTGGCAATGCCTTGTAGAGAGACATTTGATTATATCCGTGTGGCGTGAATACATTGACAAGTCGACTTACACCAAATTTTAAGATATAGCAAAATTGTCATCCAGATTACCTGCTTTATATGGGGAATAAATGAGTAACTCGATTCTCTCACTTATTTTTGGAACATCGCACTTGTGAATTATTACACAACTCTGTTTCCAACGAGAACATTATGATGTTTAGAGATATTTAAAAATATTAATGTTATTTATTTAAATAACTCAACACGTTAAGTTATTTACGCTACATAATCAAATAAAGATTTAGATGGATGAAAGATTTAGATTTTAGATGGTCAATTATTCACATTACCCATAATTGTGTTCCCCACTATACATATCAAGTTGTCAACTTATTACCGGCACAAAAGTGCAGCAACAGTGAGCATACATATTTGATCTTCAGCAGTACTTACCCACCCCCTATCTTAAAACTTCTGTTTCTTTATATAAGAGACAGCTATGGTTCTATAATCTTATAATTCATGATTTAGCAACTGATAAGCCTACATGTTACATGTGGGACGAAAGCATCGGTGCTTGTGGAGCTAATCAAATCGCGTTGTGTCTGGTGGCATTTTCTTCAGAATTTGCCTTCAGAAGTTAAACAGGTCATATTTTATTCAATACATGTATGTGGAGGCTAAAACAAAAATAATACGGTCGCAATGATGATTATGTACTTTTGTGGAAAGCTACAAACCATTAATCACAAGTTTCTTATCAGCGAACATAGCCGCATAACATGGTAGGACCACACTGTTGACAGTTATCTGTCTACAGCCGCGGGCCGGTCCGTCCGGGGTAGTACCACACTGAGCAGAAAATCGACGTGTGAGTAGTAGCAATTTGTTACTGCGCTTCATTCGGTGAGCGAGAGAGCCAGAAGCCCAACTTTCTGATGGTGTTTGCGTGTGGAGGGTGTTGCTGGTGCCCTTGGTATCACCGAACCTCAATGCACGCATTCACACTCACTTCACTTTCTTTGCGGTAGGCAACGGCCTTATAAAGGTCCATGAGCGGCAGGAACACATACCATCAGGTGTACTGTTTGCTCAATTACCACCGTTTGCAATAAAAAAAAATAAAAATGGAGTGTGACTCGGATCATGCCTTGATAGGGGGAACCAAACAGAAAACGCGATTTAAAATTAAACATCTTAATGACTGTGTGTAACTCATAAGATCCTGCAAGATTAATAACGCAATTGCCGCTGTATTAAGGCAGCTCGAAAAATCTTAAATTTTACATAATTAAGTTAAAAAAAGCCCATTCCCGATTAAAAAAAATTATTAGCTTTAATAGACACAGCATTTCACGTTTTTTTTTTTAAATATAAAGACTGACAATGACACACCAAACAATGAGTGAAGGACGTTTTTTTTTCTATTGTAATAGTGACAAACGAACAAACAGTACACCTGATGGTAAGTGTTCTTACCGCTCGTGGACCGACAAGGCCGCTGCCTACCGCGAAGAAAGTGAAGGGAGTGTGAATAGGTCCAATGAGGTTTTGTGATCCTTTTTTTTATTTTTGGGGTGATCTGCGGTTGGCGCGCCTCCGCACCGCTTCGTCCGGGGCGACAGAGGGGCTTAAGCACGCAACACGCGCAACCCACCCGAACACCACGTCGCCTTCGCCGTTGGGCCGACCACTGGAGCAGGGTTACTTGCCATCAGTGGTCGGCCCGACGGAATACCCCCTACCCGGGGTACCTTCCCGTCGACCGACGCCCCCCCTCGGTGAGGACGTCGGGCTTTCCTCACTTTCCATTATGTAGGAGGCCCGAGCCCAACAGTGGGACGTATGTGGGCTGCGAGGATGATGATGATAATTAAGTACAAGCTTTATGTTTTAATGTGAGATGATTAATCTCCATTCAAATAGTTATGAGAGAACTTGGAACTGAGGCTACTTTTCTCAAATTTCCATAAATTGCTTAGGTGAATAAATTGACAAGTCGTCGGTGAACAACTTGATATGTCATTTTTTTTTGTTGATTAAAACGTTAATTTATTATTATGCTTTCGATATCTGAAAATTACGATTAAATTACTTAGAAACGTATAAAAATTAAATAAATTGATAAAAAAATAGATTTACCAATAATATGTAAACTTAAAAATGGCTGCCCTGAAAAGTATGCATTTTCGATTTGTCAATATATTCACGCCGTGTACGGATATAATACTAGCAATCCACCCTCGCTTCGCTTCGGTTTCAGTCGCCTTACCCGCGTAGTTGCCGTTCCCGTGGGCTTATCGAGATAAAATATAGCCTATGTTACTCCCTGATGTTATAGCTTTCCATTGGTGAAAGAATTTATGAAATCGGTTCGGTGGTTTAAGCGTGAAAGCGTATCAAACAAACAAACTTACTTTCGCATTTATAATATTAGTAAGGATTTAAGGATTGGGATAGATAATTTTCGTAAAAAGGGGTACAAAGTTTTTGCTTCACGTATTGATATATAAATATCTTCCAACCGCCTTATGAATTAGGTTAGCGTGAGTGAAACGCATGCTAACCAAATTGTGAAACGCTTTTGTCATCTTTACAGGAGTAGGTTTACCCGCTGTCTATGAGGCAACTTTTTCATATACTATAATATACTACTACTAATATATATGGGTAATATACTATTCGGATCTTGTAGCAACTCGAGAAAATTGCCGTGCGTTTAGGCGCTTTTGCCATACCTATTACTGTAACCAAACCTCTTTCACCAATAGAAAGCTATAATATCAGACAGTAACATAGGCTACACTTTATCCCGGTATTCCCACGGAAACGGGAACTACGCAGCAAGACGAAACCGAAGCGAAGCGAGGGCGTATTGCTAGTATTATATAATTAAACGTCTCTCTACAAGGCTAATACAAAATGGCTCCAAATAAATAATGGGCTTATTATTTTCGGAGAACACGGATTCGAATTCCAGAGCACCATTTGTAGTAATTTATATCATATGCTACAGGCGATGTTTCTTTTCTTAAAAATAGTACTAAAAATCATTTTTTTTTATATTTCAGACTATCACTGCTTCTGTTTGGGATGGTGTAGCTAAGAGATACTACAAAGCATAAATTGAAAGTACATATTATAATCATGTATATTTTTTTACAATTAACATTAATTTATTATTTGTATTTAGTTTTATTTTACCTTTTTTTTTTTTTTTTTTTTTTTGGGTGGGTCGCGGTCGGCGCGCCTCCGCACCACTCCGTCCGGGGCGACAGAGGGGCTTAAGCACGCAACTCCCGCAACCCACCCGAAAACCACCTCGCCTTCGTCATTGGGCCGACCACCGGAGCAGGTTTACTTGTCGTCAGTGGTCGGCCCGACGGAATACCCCCTACTCGGGGTACCCTCCCGTCGACCGACGTCCCCCCCTCGGGGAGGACGTCGGTCTTTCCTCACGCGGTCGGCCTCTCGGCGGGTGACGGACTAATCCCCGGTCACGTCACCCGCGGCCTCGGCTAGGGCGGCATGAGGCGCAGATAGTTGCGCCTGCGCCGCCCCAGTCGCCGGCGGCGGATCTCCTCATCGAGGCTGCGCTCCAAGCGCAGACGATCCACCGCCTCCTTCTGCGAGATCACTGTCTCGCAGAAGGCTGCGACCGCGTCCCAGTTCCCGACGCTGTCGACCATCGCCCTAGCGATGGCCGGCAGCGTCAGGTCGGCACCAGTTTTATTTTACCTTAAACGGTAAAGTTTTTTTTTGATGGTAATTTATACTAATATAGAGTACCTACCACAAAAAAAACTACTAATCATCATCATCATCATTTCAGCTCATATACGTCCCACTATTGGGCTCAAGCCTCCTCCGCAGGTCAATAGGAGGGAAATCAACCTTACTACACCATACTGGTCAGACAGGTTGGCATTGGGCTTTATTTCGAGTTTTCATTCTCTTGCAATGTTATATACGTATAATATCCCTTAGTCGTTACGACATCCACGGGTAAGATAGGGGGTGGTGATTTGTATTCTTTCGCCGTCACCACACAGAAACTACTGATAGTTCTCATCAAAATTGCGCATGCGAACGGATTAAGTTTCAGTTACGCACGCTTTTGTATTTGGGGTGGGTCGCGGTCGACGCACTCCTCGCACCACTCCGTCCAGGGCGACAGAGGGGCGTAAGCACGCACATCCGCAACCCACCCGAACACCACGTCGCCTTCGTCGTTAGACCGACCACCGGAGCAGGGTTACTTGTCATCAGTGGTCGGCCCGTCGGAATACCCCTTAGTGGGGTACCCTCCCATCGACCGACGTCCCCCTTCGGGGAAGACGTCGGTCTTTCATCACGCGGTCGGCCTCTCGACGGGTGACGGACTCATTCCCCGGTCACGTCACCCGCGGCCTTGGCTAGGGCGGCACGAGGCGCAGGTAGTCGCGCCTACGCCGCCCCAGTCGCCGGTGGCTGGTCGCTTCGTCGAGGCTGCGGTCCTCGCGCGACCCGCCAACAGTTACGCACGCTAGTGCCTGTTTGAAAACTTATAGTAATTGCTCTTAATAGCAATAATATGAATACTTTGTGGCACTATATACCATACACTCTACTCGCAATCGCTAGTCATTTAGAATGGCAGCAGGACAGCCCGGGGTTTTAACACCATGCTATTTACAGAATACAGTTAACATAGGTACCTACTGATTGACTGACACCCAAGACTCGCTTGGTGTTTTTCTTTCGGGTTCCTATTGATCAAGGCCCTCCGCACATGGAGCTACTGAAAAAGTACTAGTTACAAACTCAAATTACTAACGAGTTGCTTGAGCGACACCGTCAAATAATGTAAACTGCAGATTATCAATCTGCAGTTACATTATTTATGTCGAAGATTCCTTCGACGTCTATTAAAGATAGTGGTAAAATACATTATCGTCGTCATCCTCGCTTGACTCACTCTACATGTTTGATTTTTGTCCCTAATATTTCCTCGTTAATCGTGTGATTCTTCTTCTTTTTTGTCTTGGCAATCAGCTACAAATACGAGCCATTTTTGCCAGTGTCGAGTTATAATTATCTTTTCAAGTTCTCAATTTCTTCATGTCAGTAATGATCTGTCAGTAAGTTAAAGTATCGCCCTCAATAGTGTAATGGCCACTGTTAAGGGTATCTTCTGAGAATTTTGGTGGAAACAAAAAGGTATGTATAGCTATTTTATATCATATTCACTACACCTCAGCAGTTTTGCCACTATATATTACATAAAATGCCATCAAAATTATTTAATATAACACGTTAAAACACTAAGATATTAAATATAATACAAGAACACCACATGAAACTTCAGATTCCCGCCAAAAACTCAATCGTGTGCTTGTGAGAGCAGAAATAACATAAGTCACTGAAACCTTGCAATTTAAGTAGCGTCATGTGCGAGGTACAGTTTCTAGCTAATTTGTAATTGTAATTACTGATCAGTTCCGTCATTTTTGAGTAGCTCCATGTGCGAAGGGCCTAAGTAGCTCTACATTCGAAATGGGATCTTTACGTTATTACAAGTGGCGTATGAACTGTTCTCGAACCACACATCCGCAGGTATCTCAATTCATGATATCTACTTCTGTAAATTCTCTTGCTCACGTGCTTATTTTAGTCAATTCTGTAGTCATGTCCCCGCGAATCCCCGAAGTGTTTCCCGGGACTTCCTGAGGGTCGAACCTCGTTGTCATTTATGGAGACCATTATGGATCCTGATTTACAGCAGTTCGATACAGTGGTGGGATAGAATGGTGAGATTGGTCTTAAAAAAAACCAATTCCTCTAATCGTCACATACGCTAGGCATTTGCCACCTGCACAATGAGAAGGTAATGTCACTATTACACCACACTGGGCAAACTAGTATGGTGGTAGGTGGTCAAGTAAATGGTCAGTCTTCTTCGCCTTAAACATTTATCATAACAGCTCACATACATCCCATCGCTGGGCTTAATCATCCTCTATAATGGAAGGGAAATTGACCTACTATTCCAAGTTTTATTTCGAGTTTTCCTTATTTTGTGGCTGTTATATACATATTTGTATCCTTAAGTCGTCTCTTAAGACACCCATGAGTAAGATAGGGAATGGTGAATTGTATTCTTACCATACGGAAAAGTCAGTACCTTCATTTATCCCGACTTCCTATTCAAATGCAAGAGTACCATTATTCCTTGAACTGTAGATTTCAGTTGGTAAATTTAAATTTAACTAATTTATGTGTAAGCCCTATAGGAGCATTTACATATTGTTAACTTTAGATTTTGTTTGAAATTAATCCAATAATTTACTATTGGATCAGCAAGCGGCCATAAGCTGAGAAGAGCCGGCAAGAATCTCAAGGGCTTCGTAATAGTTATTTTTTTTAAATATAAAAATATCGGCTCATATACGTCCCACTGCTGGGCTCGAACCTCCTCCATAATAGGAGGGCAATTGATCTTACTATACCATGCCGGTCAAACAGGTTGGTATAGGGTTTTCGAGTTTTCCATCTCTTCCATAGATGTCATATGCGTACTATATCCCTCAGTCGTCTTTTACGACACCACGGGTATGAAAGGGGGTGGTGAATTGTATTCTTACTTTGTCACGACGCAGAAAATAAAATCTTTAAATAAAATAAAATTGTATACGAAACTTAAACATTAACTTTTTTGTAATTCCCCACAAATTAGTACCTGTAACATGGAACAGAAACAACACTTTTAAATGTCGCTGACAACCTACTTACAGCTTCAGATTCTGGGCTCAGTAGTATCCTCGTCTTACTGGATTTTTCTCGGGCTTTTGACTCTTTGAGCCCTGACGTGCTGATAGCAAAACTATCGTATTACGGCTTTTCTAATGATGCATGCCAGTGGTTTAGATCTTATTTATCAAATAGAAAACAGTTTGTAGTAACTGAATCTTATGATGGTTCCAAATCATTCTCTGATGTTGGTACTTTAAATCGCGGAGTGCCACAAGGATCAATATTAAGTCCAATTTTATTTTCAATTTTTACAGCAATTTTACAATTTTGATCTCCCTAGTCATATAAAGAAATGTAAATATCATTTATATGCTGATGATACGCAAATATACTACTTCTTTAAAGCCGACAATACATTAGAAGCTGTACGTATGATTAACGAAGACCTAAATGATATTTATAAATGGGCTAATTATAATTCATTAACACTAAATCCTACAAAATCTAAAATGTTAATATTAGGAACTAAATCACAAATTACAAAAGTAGAATGTCAAAACCCAAAGTTACTAATAAATAATATCTCTATACCTATTGTGACTGAAACTAGAAATTTGGGTCTTATATTCGATAGTGAAATGAGATTTGAAAAACATATCAGTGAAAAGATCAGAACTGCTTTTTTTAAATTGAAAATACTATATGGTATTAAGAAACATTTGTCAAAAGAAACTCGTAATTTATTATGTGACCTCCTTATTCTATCTTCTTTTGATTATTGTAGCACTGTTTATGGTCCCCGATTATATACTAAAACTGAAAATGCCATACAAAGAGTGCAAAATGCATGCATGAGATTCTGTTTTAATATACCTAAAAGGGAACATGTAACGCCGTATATGATCAAACATAAAATTTTAAACATGAAATCAAGAAGAGAGCTCCAGCTCGCATGTATGACGCAAAAAGTATTATGGAATAAAAACCCTGAATACTTATTTGAAAAACTTACATGGCTTAGAGATATTCACTCAAGAACTATACGCTCTAATTCATCCTATACTCTTCAAATACCAATGCACAAGACTAGTGGTTTCAAAGGCTGTTTCAAATATAGTGCATTAAAAATATGGAATAACATTCCTCCTCCTTTAAGACAAAATACAAGTTTTAACAGCTTTAAAAAAAAATTAAACTACTACTATTATACCGAAATAAAACCATATTTGATGCGACATTTGTATAACGAACTGATGAATAATTACATGACATAACCTACAAATTTGCAACAAATAGATACGTCAATCGCTGCCCACATACACGCATTCACACACGCAAACAAACACTCAACACTCATACACACAAAAATGGAAAAGCGAACTCATCATACAAAAGCACATCTTTCATAATTCAATTCATTAATGTTATTTATATTGTTATCATTGTTATTGTTATCATTGTTATTGTAAGTTATTTTTATTCCTTTTCTTTTTTCTTTTCTTTTTGTTATTTTTTCTTTCTTATATGTTTGAGGAAAGGGGTTTGCTGAAAACCAGCCCTGCATAATTTCTATGCAGCACAATGCTGAGCATTCCCCTTTTGTCAAAATTAATTAAAAACATGTATTATAATTATTAGTTATTATGTGACAATAAATGCTATTCTATTCTATTCTAATTGTTTTATTATTTTCAAAATAGGGCTGGACTAGATCATACAAGCGGCACCCGATTAACCGTTGACTATAGAGCAGTTATCAGTAAAAAATGATGTTCTACTGAAACTTATTACGGAAAAAAACAGTTCGTAATATGATGGGCGGAATAAAGGCTTAGAGGATATACCTATAGGTACCTCTAAAGATACAAGAGTTACATTTAATAAAATTCACACCATATAGAAAATCCACAATTTTTTGAAGTGAAACTTCTTTGCGCGCATGAGGGTAAATTTTTTACGGATGAAACGCAATTTAGCGTCATGAAGATGTGCAGCGTTTTTGTCGAAGAAGAGGGAGAGAGAGCGATTGAGACCGATTGAGAGAGAATGAGAAAGGGCGAACATAGCACGAAGCACAGCCATGGGGCGAAAGTAGGGAGCAAGCGAGTGAGAAAGATCGAGTTTTTTTTTATAATCTTATTTTTTTTTAATACTGATAAAAAAACACATGGAATCAAAGAAGCTTCACTTCTGACATGCGTACTTAGTACTCACGATATTTTTTTTTTGGTTGGGCTTCGGTCAGTGCACCCACCGCCCGGCTCGGTCCGGGGCGACAGAGGAGCGACGCGCGGCCCCGCAACTCACCCATAAAGCACGTCGCCAGAGCCGATCACCGGTGCAGAGTTTGTTTGGCTCAGGTCTCCTCCTCAATGGGAGGGTAAATAACTTACTATTCCATGCTTTTTTTTTTTTTTTTGTGGGTGGGCTGCGGTCGGGGCGCCTCCGCACCACTGCGTCCGGGGCGACAGAGGGGCTTAAGCACGCAACTCCCGCAACCCACCCGAAAACCACCTCGCCTTCGTCATTGGGCCGACCACCGGAGCAGGTTTACTTGTCGTCAGTGGTACTATTCCATGCTAGTCAGGCGTGTTGGAATAGGGTTGTGTTTCGTTTTTTCCTTCTCTTGCATCGATGTTACCTGCATACAAGAGTGTCGCCAGCTTATGACTATGCAATGGGGCAATATTATGGAGCAAGCAACTGTCGTAGAAAGAAATGCAATGCACACACACACCATACCTACCTCCTAAGTCCTACCTACATATTTTTACACTGTTTAATGGCCTTGTGTTTTGGCAAATCTGATATAATCGTGATGAAAATGACGGCGATTTTAAAAACGGATGTCAAAATCTTAATGTTATTCTGAAAATTTCAATACTTTCTACAATATACATTAAACCTCGTGAATTTATTTACGTTTTGTCATGCGATGCGGAATTTATTAATAGGTAAGGAAGTCAGTTGCTCGCACCTTGTTCGCTTTGCGGCTAGCTACATTTGATCTCTATGAGGCCAACGGAGCTCCCTGCCCGCCCTTGGCGACGCCCTTGCCTGCTTATATCCCTAAGTCATCTTTTATGACACTCACAGCCAAGAAAGCGAGTGGTTAACTGTATTCTTACTCCATAACCTACGAATAAAGAGGAATTTATTTACTGTGAAAATGGCTTGTATTAATAGATGATTTAAATAACAATCCTTACTAATATTATAGAAAATCCACGCTAATAAGTGGTTGAAGTCCTAAACCAGTTACCTCCTGGGTCGACATACCTTCAATATGGTCTCGGCTTATTGTCTTTCACCACTGATGAGACAGCCCACCCATGTCCCAGATATGGAGAGTTATGAGCAGTGGCGGCTGTACCTTAAGTGCGTTCGTGCGCTGAACCACCAAATCAAAATATTTAAAAAACTACAAAATTTAACTTCATCTTTATTTTTAAATTACCATTAATATTTATTCTTTGAACATAAAAAACATATAACAAATAAAATTTCAAATTATGACGAAACAATATAAGCGCATTACTAAACTATTAAAACTTATATTCCTTGAAAAAAAAATCTCGTGCGCTGAGGCGAGCGCACGGGGACTGCCTATACAACTTGTATTAGATAGGAGTTAAACGCCTGGCGCGTGAGACAGTAGATAGTTCATAGAAATATGCTGAAAAATGAGTCTGTTCCCGTACGGCGCACGGGCGAACCGAACGTTGCCGAGAGAACTCGACTTACGACGAAATTCGCCGATGATGTCTCGTTAAGTACAGTAAGTAGATATAGTTTCGATGTATCCCAACTGTATGTTGGTGAAAATGAGCATAACTATAGACTATATACAAAGACAATAACAAAACTTTTTAAAATAAAGTTGATATAAATTGGCGGGACCGCCAAGGCCCTCTTTTATAAATATTTTTTGAAGTGTGAAAGCAAACAAAATACCTATTTTTCTTCGCAAGTACACCTACAAAATGTAATAAATAATGCATTCAAAAATAATAAAAAAAAAAATACGTAAATTGTTGTTCCATTGCAATTTCTGATCTTAATACTTAGTGAGGAAGTAAAGTGCACCACCACTTCGATGACCCACCAGCCGCCACTGGTTATGAGTCGTCTTTACTGAATCATCTGCTAATTGCATACCAGATGATGTAAACTTTGTTAGGAATATAATTGTTGATTTAAGGGCAAAAGATGGAGTTAGCTATGAAGTTATATAATAGGTCATCATTTCAGCTCATATACGTCCCACTGCTGGGCTCGAGCCTCCTCCATAATAGGAGGGAAATTGACTTTACTATACCATGCTGATCAGACAGGTTGACATTGGGTCTAGTCTAGAGTTTTCTTTCCCTTGCATAGACCTCATATGCATATTATATCCCTTAGTCGTGTTTTACGAGACCTAAGGGTAAGAGAGGGACTGGTGAATTGTATTCTTAGTCCGTCACCACACGGAAAGATCTTAATTGCCTTTTATGACATCTACGAGCATGTAAGGGCCTGTGCACACCACGTTTTTTAAACGCGCCGTCGACGCGCGTTTCTAAAACGCGCTTTTATCCTACAGAGCAGTTTGTTGTCGTTTGTATCGATACAAACGCGATGCTAACGCGCACGTGTATAGATACAAACGCGCGTTAGCATCACGTTTGTATCGATTCAAACGCGTGACACCGATCCGACCGCTAGCGCGCACGCCTGCCCTACGGGCGGGGTGGTCCCCGCAACGAGGGAAGTGTGAATCTACGCTAGTAGCAATCGAGCAATTTTGTTTGTATCGATACACACGCGCGTTTGCATCGCGTCTGTATCGCTACACTCGCGCGTCTGTATCGATTCGAACGCATATTTAAATTTATACAGTTATGCAAAGGTCCACAGGCTGCGTCCGACTTGCGTGCGTATCGCGTCTGTATCGCTACAAACGCGCTTCGACGGCGCGTTTAAAAAACATGGTGTGCACAGGTCTTTTGGGTTAGTAGTATTTGCAGCTTCCACCAACAGCACTAGCAATAATTCTATTTGTATTATAAATGCAAAAATAAGTTTCTTTGTTACTCTTTTACGCTAAAACCGCAGAACCGATTTTAAAAACTCTTTCAAAAGTGAAAAGCCACATTATTAACGAATAACAGACTTCTAAAATAAAATAATAAGTTTCAAAATTCAATTAACTTTAATTAAATACTGATCACAGAATACACATAAAGGTTTACTTATAGACAAGTCCATTCTAGAAGTGACTCCACAGCCTTTACACAACAAATAATCGTCATTTGTAATTGGAGTAAAGCTTAGAATACAATACATATTTAAATGTCCATTAACACATGTAAAATCATCCTTAATAACCGAATCACAGCTCTGACAAATATATTTAAAATGGGTTTTTATAAAGCTATGTGTTTTATTGTCTATAGTTACATCACTTTTATGTTTTTTTGAAAAGAATTTGATATATTTTACACATCCATAAAGGGATTCCTGTTCTATCTTATTCAATTTGTCTTCTTTTTGATACTTCTCATATAAAAAATTTAAAGTAGACTGTGCATGCAAGAGTAATATTTTTTCTTTAACTGTGTCCACAGACAATTCCGGAAATGGAATGTCTGACGATATCCGAGCTAATCTTCTCATATTTAAATATATGATTATTAAAAATAAATAAATTTTAAGCTTATAAATATCATTCGTTCCTTCGATGTATAATAGATTAAAATCAATATCTGGCATTGTTTTTGTTTTCATTATTTTATATCGCAATGCTTCAATACAATCCCAATAATTAGTAAATTTTTTACTTGGATTATTCATAATCATTGTTAACAATGAATCAAATTTAGATTCTGTAGTAAAGAAAATTATATCAATTTTATACAACTCTTTTCTAAAATGCAATTTCCTATCAACCATTCCTAATACAAGCAATGTATTGTTGTTTGAAAAACCTAGACTATACAATTCGTAAGTAGAGTACGAGTCTTTAAGTAAGATCGGAATTAAATCTACATGTAAAGTTGACTCGGAGACAGTTATATTTAATTTAAATATTTCAACATTTACCATTGTTAAATAATAACCATCCACAGAATTAGTAATGGTAGTTATTCTATAATCATTGATATTATTTACATATTGTGATAAAATATTACAGTTTCCATCAAGCAGTTGCATTATTAAATGTCTATGTTTACTATAAAATAATACTATATTATTATCAATAGACATATAATTCAGTTGTGTGCCTATCATTCTATCCTTATATTCCCATAGTTCATGTCTCTCTTTAAACTTAATAACATCATTATCAATATGCATATTCAATACATTAACTCCTCCTAGTATATCTGAACATATTAGCCAAAAATTATTTTCCATTCTCGGTATCCATAACATATTTAGAATTTCAGGTGTTTTAGATTCAAATTTTAGCTTCATAGTCGGTTTAGAAGAACCTTTTAATAACCAAATCAAAATATCTCCATTTTTCTGTGCGGTTACAAAATCGCAGGAATCGTCGGGATTTAATTCTGGTGCCCAACATATTGCTGATGATTCTAATGTATATACGGATTCTTTCAATTCTTCGAAATTTTTAGGAGCTTCATTGTATTTTAAACAGTCTTTCATAGACGAAGACAGATTTATAATGCTTTTCCACCTAGATTGTTGTTGCATGAAAATCTCTACACCGCCAATGTTATTCAAAATAGCGATAACCTTTTTGTTTTCAAGGAAATATGACGGAGACCATGCCGACATTGTGATATTAGTCATTTCTCGCGTCAAAGATTTATTATGCGGCCAAAAGGATGAGTTCATTATCATTTCAGTGTAATCGTAGTTATTCATTTCAGAAGTAATAAAACGACTATTACACAGTTTCAATGCTGGGCTGTTTTTCGGACTAACTATTGAATATTCCGAAATATCAATATTTTTATCCAAACATTCTAAATTATAAGAGAATTCCAAAAAAGTCATGCCTTTATCTGTTCGTACACTTATAACAGAGTCTTGCCAAGATAAATACATTCCATCATTCTTGGTTATTGGTACACAGCGCCTTGTCAACTCATAGAGAGTATCATGTCCCATTTTCACTGAATTTTTTAACTACAATTCTTAATGAGTTTTTAGTATTTTTAAATTAGGTACACGTGAAAAAATAACCAAAACAATGATTGACATTTGATTTTATTTTTTTATTTTATTTTTGGATCGCCCTTACGGGCAGGCTAAAGTCTTTTCGACCATACTGCCTTGTCTTACGTAGCTTATTTCTTTACATATTATTTACTTCTTCATATTGTATAACTTATTTATTGTCATGGTCCGTCAGTAACTCAAGTCGTTATCATTAATTAGGCGCTGAAAACCTAATTAGATGATTTCTCTGGGAATTCCGGTTGAATATGGAAATACACGTAAACCACTCTTATATCACATTCACCACATTTCAGCACCTTCATTATATTATATAAAATATCAGCAAAATTATTCAATATAACACTATAAAACACTAAAAAAATTAATATAATACAAGAGCTTAACATGACATTTCCAAATTCGCGCCGAAACTCTTTTATTTTGTATCTCCATTCTGACAGACAAAGGGAAAGAAACCCCCACTACTAATAATATTAAATTTAAAATGTATCATCATCATCATCTTGCTCTTATCCTGGGGTCTCTGGTTATCATTGGGGTCGACGCAATATGTCATCTGTTTTGACATATTGCAAAAAGTTTCGGCAATGACTTTTATGACCGGCCGCCTGCCTGACGTCAACCCTCCTTGGGAATGTATTCGTTGACCCAAATGGTACCAGATGGAGTTGGTTTAATTGGTTGGTTTAATAATTAAATTTAAAATGTATATACAGTAAATTTTCTTTATATTATTTAACACATCTTTATATTGAGTAACTTATTAATAGTCATCGCCCATTAATAAGTCACGTCATTACAATTAATTGGGTGTAGAAAAAGAAATTATGATTTCTCTGGGAATTTTGGGTAAAATTTGAAAATGTAGGTAAACGTGAGTCAGTATCCGGCATAAGAATATGAAACAAATCCAATTACAAAAACGCGTGAAACAGTGCGACGTCATCCCTCCGAAACTGTTCACCACTGCACTGGAAGATGTCTTCAAACTCTTATACTGGATTGGACTCAGCAACAACAGCGAATAGATACATCACTCACCTTCGATTTGCAGACGATATCATCATTACAGCAGCATTTATGGACCTTGGCAGCATGCTCCATAATCTCATCAGAGTATCCCAAATAATAGATTT
The DNA here is from genome assembly GCA_032191425.1 of Lymantria dispar. Lineage (NCBI taxonomy): Eukaryota > Metazoa > Arthropoda > Insecta > Lepidoptera > Erebidae > Lymantria > Lymantria dispar. Next base: position 5,751,920 of record CM063460.1, on the reverse strand, counting down.
CATTTGTAAATTAACATGGCCAGGACGAATGTCATGGCAAATGTCCATATTATGCTCGCACCGATCATAGTTAGTAATGCGATTCTTGAAGTTATCGTTTTTTTTTTAAATATAATTACTATTAATTTTAATGTTAAATAATTAGTAACCATAAACAATATAATTTTTTCATATAGAATAATTTTCTTCTTACACTGGCAATAAATTTGTATCAAAATGTGGGAAAAAATTTAATAACTAATTTCGGGTATTATCGGGTAGATAATTATAAATTTCCTGCAATAACGATGACTTGTATCGTTGGAAGCAGGTGGCACAAGACCGCTCTTTGTGGCACAACATGAGGGAGACCTACGCCCAGCAGTGGACGGCAATAAACTGAATAATGATGACATAATACTTTCATATTCTCACCGAAACGCCTGATATATAATATTTTGAAATTACAGATGATTTGACAACTAACTTCTTTTTAAAATAACGCTCTAAGAGCAAATCTGAAGACTTACACAGAACGTTAAATTAAGCTAAACGTACCCACCTATTTTTAATTAATGGTGATGTTAGTCCGCCACCTGTCGAATGATCGACCGCGACTACAACCCAGGATTTTGCTACCGTGTTGTTAGATTCTCGTAGTTAAACTCGGCACTCGAAACAAAGGCATATATTTTGAAGTGAAACTAGACTGAATTATGAATTAAATTATTAAGCATGATATAATTCACAAGTAGCATGTGAAAAATTATATGAAATGTTTTTTCATACTTCACATCAGCAAGCTGCTATCCTTCACATGCTCTGCTACTTCTCTGCTAACTATCTTGCCCATATCGCACATCACAGAACCTTCGGATATTATCGTTTAACATTAACGAGCCACGATGTTAGAAAGAGCGAACGGGTAAGGGCGAATATTAATATGTATTTAGACGTGTTAAAAAGCAGAAAATATAATTTATGGATTCATCGCTATACAAAGTACGAACAGGTCGCACGTGTAACGTAATGTGAACTTTGACTTGATAAGCTTATACAAGAATTTTAAAATTAAAGTATAACTATAGGCTATTAAAGTATTAACTTCTTTGGAATGATTGGTAGCAGGTGTCAAAGTCATTTATGAAAGGAATGAAATTATGAAATAAAAAAACATGAATCCTATCGCGCTTGTAGCATGTTCCCGCCAAAAAGCTAATACCTAATCTAATTCATATAGCAGTGCCATTAATCATAAATTATTCTACATTTGCAATTAAGATGATCAAAATAATGTCATGACTTTTGACGGGTATAAATACCTTCTCCCCAATCCAAGAACAGCTATGCGAAATAGAGAAAACTCGTGAAAGTGGTAAATAATATGTAAAGAAAATTATTTGTAAGCTACGTAAGGCAAGGCAATAGGGCGTAAGGGCGATTAATCAAAAAAAAATTATATAAAAAAACATTACACTGTTGAGGGCGACACTTTGACTTACTGACAGACCATTACTGACATGAAGAAACTGAGAACTTGAAAAGATAATTCTAACTCGACACTGGCAAAAATGGCTCGTATTTGTAGCTGATTGCCAAGACAAAAAAGAAGAAGAAGATATAAAAAAAAAAAGAAATGTCATAACAAAAGCATGTGAAGCACGGGCGTGCAAGTTGTGGTTGTTTATATTTATTTAATGAGTATTTTTTGTGGATACTATTCTAAATAAGATAAAGTATTGATGCTATAAATGTATTGTTAATATTTAATGAAGATGGGAAAGGCTCGATATAATACAAAGGCACGGCAAGTTGTAAAAACTAGTATTGATAATGCCCAAACTAATGAGGTAAGATAATCTGTTGTCTTATACTACCTATTTCATAGAAATCGAACACTAAGCATAATTTTAGTACAAAGTTACAGTTAACAATTTAGCTAAAATAAATACTATTTCAAAGTATAATACTTAAAGTATTTACAACCTCCACATAACCTCCATTTTTCATTTAAATAACGAATAAATACCTTTTTAACACCCCTTACGTCTACAATTAATTAAGTAAAAAAGTAAATTAAAATTTAAACGTCGAATCTTCGAAGTTTAAAAACTTCCGTAAAGCCTAAGAGTAAGAATTATTCGTTATTTTGCCTTCACATATTTGTATTATTTGGAATCTGATTCGATAATTCGGAGCTCTGTATAATTCGAAAATATTAAATTAATACACTTTCAGTTTTATTAAGAGTAATCAAAAAACTAATCTTTAGAGTTACAAGGCTATGAGTATAGCAATTGTCGTTAAATATTATTTCTATCTTCATTTTCTGCATAGTGACGGAGTAAGAATACAATTCACTACCCCCCTCGCGTGCGCGTGTGTGTTGTAAAAAATGACTATGGAGATAATATGCATATACTATATATGCAAGAGAAGGAAAACTCAAAACAAAAACCTAAACCAACACGTCTGACCAGCGTGGTATAGTATGTCAATTTCCCTCTCATGGTGGAGAAGGTCTGAGCCCACCTGTGGGATGTGTATGGGTTGAGATGATGATGATTATTTCTATAATCACTTATATACCTTTCAATACGTAACTCGTAACCAGTTAGAATTGATTCTAAAAAAGTTACAGATAATCTTTAAGTAAGAAGCTTCATTTTCATTTTACTTTAAAACCACTATAACTTTTTTTATAATTAGAACACTATATAATTTGTTTACTTATTATGTTCTGCCTTTAGATTAAACTTGAGTTTTCTACAAATGAATATGGGTCAAGGGATAGCAGTAACTTGCTTGCATTGCCATCTAAGAAAAGAGAAACTAAAGTAATCAAAGACAAAAAGGAAAAGATCAGATTTCTTTCAAAAGCGCAAAGGAAACGGTTAGAAAAGATTGTTGAAAAGAAAAAGAAGAAAGAAAACGTAAGTTTTAAACGGATAAAAGGTCATTTTTATACTTATAAGTATGTAGGAAAAACAAAAGCTTTCATAATTTGTTCAGAAAAATTCTGAAGTTCAGTCATTACTTGATGGGTTTAACACAACATAAAGTATTCTCTTTAGGTTGTGGGTGTTGCGACTATTTTTTTTTTCATACATTGTCGGCACGTCACAGGGGCGCAGTACTGCACAGTTTGTATTGAAATACGACGTCTACGGGCGTAGTGTGCATGTAAAAGGGCTATCAAAATGTGAATGTGTGTTGAGATACTTTTTTGAATTAATTCTTGTGACAGTAGAAAGTCTGAATTAAATCTTTAGTGATGGTACAACATGCTATTCCGCATATTATTGTTTCAAATATTGTATGTTTCGAAACATACTGATTTTATGTGAGTTAAATCTTGGACGTCGATGAGCGTACTGTCATATTAATTTTGGCTAACTTGACAGCCACAGGTGGTACTCCCCGTCAACGTGTTAAAGCTCTCCTTAGGAAACGCTGTGCCTCTCTTTTGAGTAAAGTCCAGCTCACTCCACATACTGTCAATGATAGGTGGATTGTCCAATCCTAAAGCACTGGACGTGTTTGCCCGCACCATTTATTGAGTGTACAGTGCTTTATCAGGGTCAATCATTAATAAAAGACATACAAATTTCATACTTCCAATACCTTTTAAATAATTACATACATTTATATTCCAGTTTAAAGAGATATAAAGAATAAGAATAATAAACATATGATTATTATATTATCACTAGCTGACCCAACAGACATTGTTCTGTTCAAATAAACTATAAGAAATTCTCTTTGAAATCGATGCGTGTGTGAGAGAGATGGAAGCCCAATTTTTTGAGGGTGTTTGCGTGTGGTGGGTTTTGATGATGCCTTTAATATTACTGGACCTCATTGCAATTATACTTCCTTAACCTTCCTCATGGTAGAAGTTGCCTAGCAAAGGTCCATGAGCCGCAGTATCATTTACCAAGAGCTGTGCCGTTTGTTCATTTGCAACAGCAATAAATAAAGAACTATTTGTAGCAGCCCCTACAGCATAAATATTGATGTGATTTATAATTTTTTTTCCAGAGAGCTTCACTTTTAGAATCATTATCAGCAGTGCAGGCAACGCCTGATGAAGTAAAACAGTTGACAACAATATCAGCTGTTCAGACTCTTGGTCTACGTAAATTGAATGAATTGAATTTTGATCTACCTGCCCAGGAAACTACAGGGGATAGTGACAAGAAATTTAGTAGTATTGCAGGTATTTATTATGTCGACTTAAATTATTTTTGGACGGGCAATTGTCGGTACACACGTCAACGATTCCGTCCGGTTCAACGGAGGCTCACAACGCTACCCACCATATACCCACCCAGTCGCTATTATGTCTATTTCATAGAATAATAATGTGGTATAGTAGGCTAATTGCCTTCATCTGAAAAAGTTAATCAAACAACAGGTGATGTATGGGCTGAAAAAAGAAGTAATGGCTAAACATATAATTGTATCCTTAAAATATTAAAAGAAATAAGTAGTTTGTAAATCCTAACTATTATGAAAGCTACATTATTAGAGAGTAACATAGTCTTGTTTTATCCTTATATTCCCTCGGGAAAGGCCACTATATGGTTGAAACCGTGGAAATTTATTATTGAATTAGCAATCCGCCCTCGCTTCGCTTCGGTTATAGGTTATAATCGTTTTACCCGCGTAGTTCCCGTTCCCGTGGAAATCCCGGGATAAAATATAGCCTAGTTTACGCCCTGATATTGTAGCTTTCCATTGGTGAAAGAATTTTTGAAATCGGTCCAGCCGTTTTGAAGATTACCCGGAACAAACAGACAGACAGACAAAAATTTTTTAATTGCTATTTTAGGCATAGGTGTCGTGCAAATAACCGTGTGAGCATGAAAAAAACCTATTATTTTGACATTACAAACAGACACTCCAATTTTATTTATTGGTATAGATTTGAATTTGAAATTTATTAGTTGTATTAAAAATGACTCTAAATGATACATTAGTATATAACTGTGGCACATTAGCTTTCACCCACTTGAATACTCCTATAACTACAATTGTTGCTCATGGGAGTAGTAAAAAATCGTCTAAGCTTTTCACTGTAATAGTGGGCAGCAGCTTTCCTCGGGACACTAAAAGCTCATTGTGATAACCATATGTAAGGTTAGGGCACTATCCTCATTTATGAAGGAGACCTGCGTCCAACAATGGGCACCAATAAGAATGATAATGACTTAAATATGTACTTTGAAAATCGGTTCTTTTATTTAACAGGTGCCAAAAAACGTTTAAGACTACTTAAGTTGGATAAAGCAGATAAAATTAAAAAGAAAAAATCAGATCCTAATGTAGTTGGTTTGGAAGAATCTTCAGAAGAAAGTTCAGAATCAGATAGTGATGATATACCAGAAATTTTAAATGGATCTCCAAAAGATAGTTCCATTGTCGGGAATAAAGTTGAAGCTAATACACATACGGAAGAAAGAGAGACAGAGAAAATTGAAGCAATAGATTCTACAGTATCAAAATCAAGTGAAGATAATGCTGCAAATAACAATAAATCGAATAGAACTAAGAATCTAACTAAAAAATCAGATGTAAATAAAGTTGAAGTGAAAGTAGAGAAAAAACCCTTGCTGGAACATCCTACGGTGAATGTAGAAGTGAAAAGAGACCCTAAAATCCAAGTGGCAAGGTTGAAATTACCAATATTGGGTGAAGAACAGAGAATCATGGAGTTGATTAATGAGAATGAATTTCTTATTGTGGCTGGTGAAACAGGTAATTTGATGTCTATACAATAAATTAAGCCATCCTATATTAACAAAATAGCAATTTAATGATGATTGTAAATTACAACTAAAGGAGACAAGCAGGTAACTACTGCAAAAGAAGGAAAACTTTCATTAAAAACCTGTATTAATTCATCTGATTAGCATGGTATAGTAAATGAATTTCTCTTCAACGAGGGAGGCAGAGAGCCCAAAAGTGAGACATATATGAATTAAAATGATGAAGATACATTACCTGTGTACTGACAAATTACTTTCACCAATTGATTGCATTAGGCGAAATATAGCGCAAATCAAATATTATTTTAAAATGGAGTGAAGGAAGGGCTATCTACCGTCTTCTTTCCTTCGCTACATTTTTTATGCTTTCTCACGGTAAATCAATATTCCCCATACCTCAAGAAAAGAAGGTATACGGTATATGTGATGCGAGTGAGCGTTCTAATCTTATGTGATGAGTTCCAGAACGATTACAATTTAACCCCTCGAGCGCTTTTGGGACACCATTTGACCAAAAAAAAAATGTACTCAAAGCGCTTTTGGGACACACGTTGACCCAAAAAAATTATTTACAATTAGCAATTACTTTTAGTACATTTATTTAAATCAACCAATCAAAATCAAGTCAAATCTCATCTAATCTTACGTTAGAGAGAGTCTCGGCAAATATCACTAAATTTTATTTCTGATTGAAACAAAAAAAATTGTTAAATTTTTATTACACTTATAATTAAACTCTCAGCAATATTGATTACTAGTCTTAACTAGTCATAAATAAAAGCACGAAGCAATTTTTTTTTCTTTTTACAATAACAATCCAACGCATTTACGTAAGAAACCCACGTTTTGAAAAATCTCACGTGAGATTGGAGGATGGGGGAGGGGGTTGAATAAAATCTCACGACATCTCACCATGGGGGCAGGGAGTGACAGAAAATGTAAAAAAACACCTCACGTAATTTATGGACGCCCCCTAAGATATGGGAGATGATGGTGACTATTGTGTTCTTTTTTTAGGCAGTGGTAAAACAACACAGATACCACAATTCCTATACGAGGCAGGGTATGCTGAACACAAAATGATAGCAGTTACAGAACCAAGAAGGGTGGCCACGGTGGCAATGTCTATGAGAGTGGGTCACGAACTGGGCCTAACGACTAAGGAAGTTTCATATTTAATGCGGTTTGAAGGAAATGCCACCAAGCAAACAAAGATCAAGTTTATGACCGACGGTTTGTATAATTTTTCTTAAAATGTTAGTATTATGAAGAATGATGGACGAAAAGTACAATTTCTCATTCTTTATTTTCTCTTGGTTGTCGTAAAATACGAGTAGTTTGTTGATTCCACAAATGGTGGAGTGGTCTAAATACCGACTTCTGTACTGAGTATCAGATTGGACACCCAAGCAGGGCAATACTTTGGGTGATACACAAATAATTGTATGTTTGTGAAGTCCCCTGCAATTGCCTGCTTTATTCCTTAGTGCGGGGTGTTGCCTTTTATAAAAAGAAACATACATTTATATAATTTGGCTGCACAGATGGTGGTATACGGACTTACTATGTCAAGTGTCACGAATCACGGTATGTGATCCACAAATTGTTTTTCTGAGTCTGGATGTAATTTGTGTCCGTTACATGATTTTTGCAAAGTCCTCCCCCAATACACGGATTAAACCATAAATACAGGTTGTTGTCTTTTATAAATCATTCCAAGTGAAGGCAATCTCGAATCAAAATCCTATCTTTACCAACCCATCTGGTGGGTTTACTTTAGTAGATCAGATTTCCTCCATCCTCCGTTTTTTGGAGAACGTCCACACTCCATAGTGGATGCTGACATTGAGGAACTTATAGATCTTTCATTAATTCATCAGCCTATGAAATTTCATTGGTGAATATAGATGTCTGCAAGGGTTGGCAACATTCCCTATTTTTCTAGACAGGTTCAGTTGATGTTACGTTTTACTCAGGAGAGTGCGGCTGACCATTCATCTATTGATCCCTCACCACGTGTTTATAACTCGCAATGGGATATAAGGGGGTAGTGACACTTTGTATTCTTAACTCGTCACTATATATGGTGACAAGAGGGATCTTTTAGCACTGCAGCAACAGAGATCTTTTAGCATGTTTTATTACTAGCCGAGGCTGCGGGTGGTCGGACCGGGGATTTACTCCGCCACCCGCAAAGAGGCTGACCGCGCGACGACAATCCACGTCAAGGAACGGCTCCGGTGATCGGCCCAACGACGAAGGCGACGTGCTATCGAGTGGGTTATGGGGTCACGCGTCGCCCCTCTATCGCCCCGGACGAAGCCGGGTGGCGGGTGCGCTGACCGTAGCCCACGCACCCAAAAAAAAGACTTTTTATTAAATATATAAATAAAAGAAGTTTTATTAAATATTATAAAGCTGAAGTTTGTTTAGTTAAACACGCTAATCTCAGAAACTACTTGTTCGAATTGAAAAATTATTTGGGTGATAAATATCCCATTTAACAAAAAAGACTAGGTTATAACATCACGACATGACCAACAGAAGCGGAGCCTCAATCAAAATTGTTTCATAAAAATTCTCGAGATTTATGGTCACCTTAGTCATAGTTCATTTATGGTTTTTCCAGGTGTGCTTTTAAAAGAAATTCAGAGTGATTTCCTTCTAAGTAAATATTCTGTAGTGATAATTGACGAAGCTCACGAGAGGAGTGTCTATACAGATATATTGCTTGGATTATTGTCTAGAATAGTCCCCTTAAGGAGAAAGAGGGGCAGCCCATTGAGACTGATCATTATGTCTGCTACGTTAAGAGTGGAAGACTTTACAGAAAACACCAGGTTGTTTAAGGAACCTCCTCCTGTTATAAAGGTGATATATTTAATCCTTATTTTACATAATTTTTGTTTGATAATGGAGTAAGAAGAATTCACCAACTCTTTTTTCTTGTCATGGGGTATCGTGAAATATGAGTAAGAGGTATAATGTGCACGTAACAGAGGCAGGTGAAAAAAAACTCCACTTGACACCCTATACCAACTTTGACTAGCATGATAGAGGAAAATTGACCTACTAGGTAAATTTTTCTCTTATTTTGGAGGTGCCTCGATCCCAGCACTCGGATATACATGACTATGAAATAAGAATAAAGTTTAACAAGCCTTTCTTTACCATAATTGTCGTAAAAAATTATAAAGGCTACAATCTGTAAATCATCATCATCACTTCCACTCATATACATCCCACTGCTGGGCTTGAGCCTCCTCCGTAATAGGAGGGAAATTGACCTTACTATACCATGCTGGTCAGACAGGTTGGTATAGGGTTATTTTTCGAGTTTTACATCTCTTGCATAGATCTCATATGCGTAATATATCCCTTAGTTGTCCTTTACGACACCCACGGGTAAGAGAGGGCTGGTGAATTGTATTCTTACTCCGTCACCACACGCAATCTGTAAATCGCTACAGCTGAGAAAAGGCTTTAGACTGCTATTTTTGACAGGCTATTGTCAACATATATGTACCTGCATTGGAAGTGGTTTGTGGGGCCTCATAACCTGTAGTATTACCTTCCCATAGCTATTTGAACTGACCATTGGTACCGATTACTTGATATCAGTAGTAAGGAGCGATATGACCCTACCACTGAAACTAGCTTCTTTCCTGCATAATGATTTCTGATGTTTACGCGAGCACTACTCATTGTAAATAAAACTACTTTTGCGGATTTTATCGCGTTTGTATTTGATTTGTGATTGCCCGACGTTTCGAACACTTTACAGCATTCATGGTCACGGGCGAACTAAGATGTCTGACGTCCAAACAAGTCAATCTTAATTTATATAAATCTCCTGTCACGATGTGTGTCCGCGATGGACTCCTAAACTACTTAACCAATTTTGATCAAATTTGCACACCGTGTACAGTTTGCTCCAACTTGAAACATAGGATAACTTAGATCTTTAATTATAGTCGCAATTTTATTTTATTACAAATTATTTGTCTATAATTAATTGACAGTCACAATTATCTGTTAACTCCAAAAGATTCTAACAGATGGCGATATCTGTTGACTGGATTTAAGTAATTTGTGTGTGCTCAATGAGATTCGAGAATGGTTTAAATTCACAATTGGACCCGGTAGGTGGCGCTTTATTTGAACAGAACAACGTCTGTTGGGTCAGCTAGTGTTATTATATATTTTGGTATATACTTATATTCGTTCTTGCAGATAGAATCTCGTCAATTTCCAGTGACAGTACACTTCAATAAGCAGACATACAGTGATTATTTGAAAGAGGCATACAAGAAGTCTGTTAAAATCCACACAAGACTACCTGAGGGTGGGATCCTTATATTTGTCACTGGACAACAAGAGGTCAGTTTATTTAATATAATATGTATCCATATGGGGTGTTTTCTGTGTGGTGACGGAGTAAGAATACAATTCACCACTCCCTATCTTGTCCGTGGATGTCGTAAAAGACGACTGAGGGATATAATATGCACATAAGATCTGTGCAAGAGAAGGAAAACTCGAAATGAGACCCTATACCAACGTGTCTGATCAGTATGGCATAGTAGGTCAAATTCCCCCCATTGTGAAGGAGGCCCGAGCCCAACAGTGGCACGTATGTGGGCTGCGATGATGATGATGATGGGGTGTTAGATTAAAAATATGTGGCGCTACACATTAGTAGAAATCTGAAAGTGATACCAACTAAAAGATTAGAAGTGTGAGATTTTCTTAGTATGTGATTAAGAGGGTTGAAAGACATGTCAGAAAAGAAGTAAGCCGTCACGTCAGACAATTATTTTGTGAAGTATATATATATACTAGCAGACCCGCCCATGCGTTGCTGTGGCTAATGTTTTTGTTATATTACATTTTATTAAACTATTTAAGTGGAACTGTAGGAGAACATCTGTCATGGAAGTTGTAATATTTTTTTACAAATGGCATCTATGTAAAAAAGTAAGTTGAAATCGTATCTGACATGTTTGTAGGTTTGACATAGCAGCGCCATCTATTTCTCAATCATACATACATACCTTAATTACTTAATCCAGTCAACAGATATCGCTATCTGTTAAAATCGTTTGGTAACTCCAAAACAGATAATTGTGAATGTCAAATAATAGGTATATATAGGTAATACAAATAATTTGCAATAAAATAATATTGCGACTATAAATTAAGATGTAAGCTATCCTATCTTTCAAGTTGGATCAAACTGCACACGGTGTCCAAATTAGATTTAAAATTGGTTAAGTAGTTTAGGAGTCCATCGCGGACAAACAACGTGACACGTAATTTATATATATTAAGATATGCATAAAAGAATAGAGTACGACAGGAACTAATATGGCATAATGTATAAATAAAATATCTATTGAAATTTTTCCCAGAAAATGATGATTTTTATTCAACAAAAATTTTTCATTAAATACAAAATATTTCCAATCGTGACAAATCAATACCTATAACTTATACTATAGAGAGTATATTATATATTATAGTAATATGTAAGCTCAGTGCGACCAAAAAGATAGCACACAGGTGCTTGCGCACAACATCGCATCGCTCGATCTCACTACTTATGTACATATTTATAGCGTGGCGTTTTGACGCCACGGCAACAATCAGGTTTACTCTCGCAGATTCCGTCATATAGCGTGACGTCGTAACGCCATGAGCTGTTTACGCCACGCTATTAATTTACATTATTCTCTGCGTATGGTGACGGAAGAATACAATTCACCACCTCATTTCTTGCCGTGGTCCTAAAAGACAACTAAGGGATATAATATTTATATAACATCTATGCAGATGAAGGAAAACTCTAAATAAAACCGTATGCTAACACGTCTGACCAATTTGATATAGTAGTTCAATTTCCCTCCCATTATGAAGGAGGCTCGAGCCCAACAGTGGGATTTAAATAAGCTATGATGATTATGATGACTGACACCAGTTTTAGTCACTTCAATGGTTTCGAAGTCATAAAAACATTTTTTTTTGTACGTGCTTGTTGTATATCGTGTAGTAATAAGTTTATTTTTTTTCATATTTCAGGTGAATTATCTTGTGCGGAAGCTGAAGGCAGCGTTTCCTTACCGTAAAGATGTGGACTACTCAAAACTCATCACAAAGGCAAAGGTCAAGGATGCTGATGTCGAATTGGACTCTGAACCTGATGATATCCAGTCTGATGATGACGAGGTATGTTTATAAATCACTAACTATCAACACTGGCGTCATATGAATGAGAGGATGAGAGATAAGCACTTAAAAATAACAGCGCACTCAAAGGGAGCTTTCCTCAAAAGGAATAAATTTTCCCCGTTATTGTGACATTTTTCATTGATGATCCATTACCATTGATCGTGGCGAGTTGTTATGTAGCCTATAACCGTCCTCAATAAATGGGCTATCCAACACTAAAATTTGTTTAAATGTTATCTTTTTTAGCGACCTTGTGCACTTTTATTGGGATGGATAAAAATGTTAAACTCGCATCAGTGAACTCGTCGCGATCGTCGGTGCCGACCTGACGCTGCCGACCATCGCCAGGGAGATGCTCGACAGCGTCAGGAACTGGAACGGGGTCGCCGCCTTCTGTGAGGCCGTCATCTCACGGAAGGAGGCGACGGTACGTGCGCGAGAGGAACTCCTCTTCGGTGACACGTTCCGCCGCCGGCGACTCGGGCGACGCAGGCGCGAGTACCTGCGCCTGATGCCGCCCTAGCAGAGGCCGCGGGTGACCGGACCGGGGAATTTAGTCCGTAACCCGCAGAGAGGCTAACCGCGCGACGGCGATCGACGTCCCAGGATAGGGATGTCGAGAAGTGAGGGTACCCGCAACGGTATTCCGTCGGGCCGACCACTGACGACTAGTCACCCTGCTCTGGTGATCGGCCCAACGACGAGTGCGACGTGGGTACGGGTGGGTTATGGGCCCGCGCGCCGTCCTTTCGTCACCCCGGACGGAATGGACCGCGTGTGCGCTTACCATAGCTCACCCATAAAGACGGCGAAAGTCGTAAGAAGACGCAGGGCGATTGCGCGAATGTGCGTGTGTGTTGATGCGGTTTTGATTATCTAATCAAATATCTATTTAAATAGATTCGAATAAAAATTGTTCGTTACTTACTTCAGCTACTATAAACCTATTGTATCAGTTTTAGAGATTGGCGATGATGACGCTCATAATGATGATGGTGAGAGAGTCGTTGAAATTATGGATGAAAGTAAATTTTTCTGAGAGTCAAACTTTTTAATGTAAAATAATTGTAATAATTCTGAAGTGTTAAATATTTTATGTGATATTAATTGTCATGTTTGTGTACGATAGCGCAATAAATGAATATTGTATTTAACTACATAAATTATAGTATTTTATGCTGATAAATAATGCAATTCGTGAATTATTCCCTAACCATTTCAAAATTTTCAAAAATGCGCAACGTTAATGTTCAAGTTTTCACTTCTGCCGGCACTCCCGGAGTGCAACCAGTTGTTTTTTTATACGAACCAGTAGTGTCTGAAATTAGCGTGTTCAACGGGACTAATGGATAGTAATTAAAAAAAGAAATTGGGATAAAAATTTCTTGGCCGCGGATTATTGACCATACATTTGCCTTCTGGGCAAGTAGGTACCTGAATTTTTAAACTCTTAATTTTTATATTTAATATGTTTAAATAATTACTATTCGTAAAAGTCTAAAGGGGCCAGGACGGGCGTATGCCAGAGTACCCGTTTTCGGACGTAATTACAAGTCTTCAATAAAAAAAAATATATTGATGGTACAGTTCCGGGAGTTAAGACTTTTTCCTTGAGAAATCTCCTCCTCTATTTGAATCCTTTTTCAAATTCGAAAAATGTCAATTAGCTCACGGCCAATTTTTTTAGTTAATAGTTTATAACTTTGCAATTATTGCGAGTGGTACCTCAATTTTTTGAAAAATCTTCTGAATGCTATTCCGAATCGAATGATATCTCAATCATATTTTTACTTGCCTAATAAAAAAAGCTCTTTTTGACTTGACATAAAATATTTATTTTCAGGTAGAAAAGGAAATGAAAAGAGCCCGAAAAGCTCGAAGAAAAGCCAAGCAGAAGTCAAAAACTTTACCAAAGATTAATTTGGATGACTATGATATGCCAGAAGATGATGGTCAAGCTGATTTAGTTGATGATGATGATGACAGCGAAGGACACTTAAGTGATTCAGGTCAGCTGGCATTCGAATTAACTCTTAGTGTAGCAACCCGCCCTTGCTGCGTTTCGGTCCCACCTGCTTTGCCCCCGTATTTTAAATCTGATATTTTTCCCAAGATATGGCCTCCAGGGCAAAATTTAACCGTTTTTTGAGATGATAAATAGCCTGGTGTGGTAAAATATTATCATAATCGGTCCAGCCGTTCTGTGGATTACCCGGAACAACCAGATAGATAGACAAAACCATTTTTAAACTGGTTTTTAGGCATAGGTACCGTGTAAATAACCAAGGGCAATTAATGAGCATGAAAAAAAAACCTATTATTTTGACATTACAAACACACACAATTTTATTTATTTGTATAGATTAGTCATTTTGTGTGATTTAAATATCTGTTATCCATTTGGTGATGGAGTAAGAATACAATTCACCTCCCCTTTCTTGCCCGTGTGTGTCGTAAAACACGACTAACGGATATAATATACATATAATATCTATGCAAGAGAAGGAAAACTCGAAACAAACCCTTATATCAACACGTCTACCCAGCATGGGATGGTAGGTCAATTTCCTTCCCAGGCCCGAGCCCAACAGTGGGCCGTGTATGGGTTGTGATGATGATGATTATATTTTATTTGGGAAAAATTATATTACATTATATTTTAGCTTAATGCAGTTAGTAGTAGTATGCAGTTAGTAGTTTTAGCTTAAGTAAGCGTACATGCTTACTAGAAATATGAATGAATGTAATAACAACAAAATTTGCCACTTATTAATTAACATATAGAGGTTTGATGAAAACGAACATGCTGCAAATGTATAATCAATATTTTAGTTTGCTTATTTATCTCATTAGTTAGCAATGAGATTGACAATAGTTAAGTATATATTGTAATTAGTTATTACTGCCTTTATTTCAGCCAATACTTAGTGTACCAAGCACCTGTTTTTTAAATTCCTTCTTACTTATTGCAAAAATATCTATGTCTCTAAAAAATCATTATAAAATTGCATCAAGCGTCGAAGAGGTGCGCGCTTGCCGGCATTCGTCCGCCAAGGAGGCAAAGCAAACGGCATATTCACGCACCTTCCGACGGTGGACAGATCTCGGCACAACAAGATTTATTTCATTACTTACTTCTATGCAATTAAGTTAGTTATTACAATGATGGTAAATTTAAATACGATTCTATTTTCGAGCAGATGCTGAAGAAGATACCCTAACAGCCTCCATAAAATCGTGCCGCCAGCCACTTTGGGTTCTGCCATTATACTCCATGTTGAACTCTTCAAAGCAAGCCCGTGTGTTTCACTCCCCACCAGTAGGCTGTCGACTTTGTGTGGTTAGCACTGATGTAGCTGAAACTTCCCTCACCATACCAGCTGTTAGATACGTTGTTGATACTGGGAAGAAGAAGATGCGGTAAGTACTTATTCCCTTCACATCGCAATGCTGGTCTTGGACCTCTTTAAGCCTGCCTGTGATAGTTACGTGAGGTGGGTTTCTCTCTTCTTTTTAATGTTAGCTATGGGGAAGAGGTTGCTATTTTAGTAGAAATTCGTAATATGGTGGCCTTTATGGGGTTTTTTTTTTATTGCCAACGGTGGCAAACGAGCAAGCAGCACACCTGATGGTAAGTGAAACTGCTGCACATGGACCTTTGCAATACCAGGGGCAAGGAAATACTCTTCTTAAACCTCGTTTAAAGAAGGACATGTCATAGCGCTCGGGAAACACAGCAGCAGGTAGTTCATTCCAGAGCTTGCACGTACGTGGGCGAAATGATCGCTGGAAACGTACAGTTGAAGACCATAACGTTTCCAGGTGAAATGGATGAACCCTGCTACGATGTCGAGTGGTACGTTGGTAGAATGGTGACGGTGGTATCAAGTCAAACAGTTCCTCGGAGCACTCCCCGTGAAAGAGTCGGTAGAGTACACAGAGTGACCCAAAGTCTCTCCGCTGCTCCAGCGACTCCAATCTGTTCGTAAGATTGGGATCCCCAACGATTCGAACAGCCCGTCTTTGCAGGGAGTCAAGTGGGTCTAGCTGATATTTGGGCGCACCTGCCCAGAGATGAGAGCAGTACTCCACATGAGGACGAACTTGTGCTTTGTATAGCACAAGACGCTGTCTCGGTGTGAAGTACCGCCTGGCTCTGTTCAGGACACCCAACTTTTTGCTTGCCAATTTGGCTTTGTCCTCCAAATGACTCCCAAACTGGACTTTGCTCGATATTTTGACACCAAGAATCCCAATACTCTCAGAAATTGGGAGAGTTACTCCTTGGAACTGTGGCGCCATGACAAACGGGTCCTTCTTTGCAGTGAAAAAAAAAAAGAGTAAAGGAAAAAATGTCTTACTGGACATGAAATTTTTTTTAAGCGAGTAATTTTGCCATTACTCGTTGCCGTTCTTTTCCATGTGGTGATGGAGTAAGAATACAATTCACCACTTGAACATCATCATCGACTATGGGATATAATATGCATATAACATCTGTGCAAGAGAATAAAAACGCGAAATGAGATTAGTGGTAGGACCACACTGTCCGACAGTTATCTGTCTACAGCCGCGGGCCGGTCCGTCCGGGGTAGTACTACACTCTTGCAGAAAATCGACGTCTGAGTTGTAACAATTAGTTACTGCGTTTCGTTCGGTGAGCGAGAGAGCCGGCAGCCCAACTTTCTGAGGGTGTTTGCGTGTGGTGGGTTTTGGTGCTGCCCTTGGTATCACTTCGAGCCTCAATTCACGCATTCACACTCCCTTCACTTTTTCGCGGTAGGCAGCGGCCTTGTAAAGGTCCATGAGCGGCAGCAACACTTACCATCAGGTGTACTGTTTGCTCGTTTGCCACCGTTGGTAATAAAAAAAAAAAATGAAACCTTATGCCAACATGCCTGACCAGCATGGTATAGTATAGTGGTATAGTATAGTGGTATAGTATAGTACAATTACCTTTTCATGGAAACCCCAATGAATTATATACGTCCCTATTCCACATAATTGATGATGAGTTTCATAAAATATTTAAACCCAAAACTCTATTGTCAGGAGTACCTGCTGGTTTTAGTGAATGGGCTACTTGTGGTATCTATAAGAGTAGACAAAGGTTATATGATCTTTATCATGAAAAATCTTATAACCATGATCCAGTATTTTTGGAAAATGTAAAAAATTATTCTAAAATATTCAAACGTGCCTGTTCATGTGCCAAATCTATTTATCTCAAGAATAAAATCAAACATGTAATTAATGTAATTAAGATGACTTGGAAAGTGATAAATAGTGAAACCGGTAGGAATGCTGTACGGAAGAAGGACTTTAACTTAAAAAGCGGTGATAAAAATGTATGTGCGGACAATGACGTTGCAACAGAATTTGAAAATTATTTCACTGATATTCCTAAATTAACCACTAGATCGTTGGCATCGTCCCCTATGTTAGCAGAATCGCTGCTCAAACAATGTACTGCAAAATGCGACACAACCTTTAAATTTTCAGATGTAAGCTCGAAGGTTATCATTAGCACTTTCAGAAATCTTAATATTAAAAAGACTGCTGATTCGTGGGGCTTGTCTGTTAAGTCAATTAACTCCATAATTGATATTATTGCTCCCCATTTGGCATCTGTGTTTAATGGTTGTGCTGCTCGAGGTGTATTTCCTGATCTCATGAAAATTAGTAGAGTGATTCCTTTGTTCAAAGCGGGTAGTATGTCAGATATTAATAACTTTCGGCCTATTTCCATACTACCTACACTCAGTAAAGTTTTTGAAAAAATTATTCTTAACCAAATGCTGAGCCATTTGAATAAGCATGGCATCTTTCACAAAAATCAGTTTGGCTTTACCAAGAATCGCTCTACTACTGATGCGGGTGTAGAATTATTAAAAAATATCTTTAAAGCCTGGGAGAAATCGCACGATGCTTTGGGTATATTTTGCGATTTATCCAAGGCGTTTGATTGTGTACACCACGAAACCCTCATTAAGAAATTACATCACTATGGGATCAGGAATAAAGCTCTCGAACTTTTAACGTCTTATTTGTGTAACAGAATTCAGAGGGTTGACGTAAATGGTGTGCAATCATCTGGCTCTGTTATAGAAATGGGCGTGCCGCAAGGATCCATTTTGGGGCCATTTCTGTTCCTTGTTTACATTAATGACTTACCCTATTATATAGGGGACAATCAAGACATTGTGTTGTTTGCGGATGATACCTCTTTGTTATTTAAAATCAAACGACAAATGCTTAGTTATGACGATGTGAACAACGCACTGTCTACCGTTGTTCATTGGTTCAATATAAACAATCATGTTCTTAATGAGAAGAAAACTAAATGTATTAAATTTACCACACCTAATGTGAGACAAGTGGAAACCAATGTTCAAATGAATGGTGTGGCCCTAGTGGAGTCCACGGTTTTTTTAGGTATCAGCATAGATGCGAAACTCCAGTGGGGGCCTCACATTGAAAAATTGTCAAATAGACTTAGCTCAGCGGCTTATGCTGTAAAGAAAATTCGAATGTTAACTGACATCGAAACGGCTAGAATAGTTTATTTCTCTTATTTTCACAGCCTTATGTGATATGGCATACTACTTTGGGGATGCTCCGCGGATTTGAATACCATCTTTGTTCTCCAAAAACGGGCTGTCCGCGCTATTTATAATCTAGGCCCAAGAGCTTCACTTCAGGAAAAGTTCAGAGAGATAAACATTCTAACTGTTGTATCACAATTCATATTCGAAAATCTTATGTATGTAAAAAAGAATTTTGAAAAATTTGAAAGTACAGTAACATTCATCATGTAAACACTAGGAATAAGGATAATCTAGTAATTCATACTACTCGTCTACAAAGAATTAGTAGGTCTTTCATGGGGCAATGTATACGTTTTTACAATAAACTACCTAAAAATGTCCGAGGCATGCCAATTAACATGTTTAAAAAAGCTATTAAGAGTAGACTTTGTAGCAAAGGCTATTACAAAATTTCGGATTATTTAGATGATAATACAGAGTGGTTGTGAGCAGCTCCTCATTCAGCAATTCATGTTATTGTAATTGTTTTAAGGTAATAGCTTTAAGGTATTCCTAACTTGTAATATTTATAACTTATTTTATTTTTATTTTTTTTTCTTTCTCTTACTCTTGTGATTGTACAGCGTAGCGTGTTTTGCCTGTCGAATTTTGGTTTTGATCTCTTTGCATACCTGCTATAGTTCATAGTTTATTTTATAGTACTAGTTTTTTTTTATATAGTAGTAGTTGTAGTTCGTTTTGTATTTTTATTTATGGTTTGTTCATGCTTACTGAATAAGGTTCTGCTTGCGGTAGCTATGTGGGGCGGGTCGCTCCCTTCCCCCTAATATGGTAGAGGAGAGTGATGGCTGCTCTAGTAGTTAACTCGTGATCGGGTGCTGCTTGTGGGATCTGGTCCAGCCATATTTTCTTCCTTTCTTTATGCTTTAATTATTTTTTTGTCTTGTACTAAATCTTGCAAATTTATACATATATACAATTTCGAAGGGCATCACACTGGAGCTAATACCACATATGTTGTACGAAGCATAATATTATGTATATTTAAAGGATTAAGAAAAAAATGACTGCCCGCTGAGTTTCTTGCGGGATCTTCTCAGTTTGTGGCCGCGTTCCGATCCGGTGGTAGATTGTTGTATTGTATTCAAACGTGTAATTTGACTAGTGTTGCCCAAAAAAGTCTTGGTCTTGCGGTCTTGGTCTTGGTCTTGCAAGAAATGCGAGACCGAGACCAAGACCGCTTAATTTTTGCAAGACCAAGACCAAGACTGGCCCTGCAAGACTTGAGCAAGACCAAGACTGGGCCTGCAAGAGTCTCGCGGTCTTGCATTTAATTCAAATCACCATTTCAGCTTATATACGGTTGAGCTCGTGTCTTCTACATAACAGGAGGAGAATCGGCCGTGGCCGGAGGGGAATCGCCACGGTGATCGGCCGTGTTGTTACAGGTCACATACATGTCAAGTTTTCCTTCTCTTGCACCGATGTTATATATTATAGCCCTTAGTCGTGGGTTCGCAGTCACGGGTAAAATAGGGGGTAATGAATTATATTCTTACTCCGTCACTACACGGCAAGTCAAATCAGTCTTGAGATATCCATCTATTGGCCAATCGATTCCCAATGTTGGTGTTGGCTTTTCAGAATTACTCTTCGGAAAGGCTTAAGGACAAAAATACCGTAATCACGAGAGTGCTCTTGCCCATTATACATATTTATATATCCGTTTATTCATTAGCCCAACGACGTTCACTGTTGGACATAGAAATATGCCTACAATTAATCTATATAAATGTCCATGTAGGGACAGAGTACGATCACCATCAGGCAGTACATGAAGCGTTGCTCCCAGCGCTATTTTGCCTCTGCCACGACTCACCCCAATCCACTAGTGGTTGTGGCGGTAAACTACGTCCCCTCAAAAATATCCGCGGTCCGACGTCCTCGTCATCTTCTTGAAGAAGAAGATGACGCTATTATGATCGCCCAAGAAAGGACCTACACAGCTCGCGCAGCGATAACAGATAAAACTCCGCGGTATCGGCCTCGCCGTCGAGGTCGAAAACCGCGCCGCGTAAAAGTCATTAACCTAAACTTGGCCACGCCCACTTTGCTCTCAGCGACGCCCCGAGCTGAGGTCCGTTCCCCACAGGGGGGAGCCCTCGGGCGATGTTCGCTTAACTTACTTACCGGGTTGAGAGCCATCAGCGCTCACCCATTGACCGCGTTAAGCTGTCAAGGTCATCTGCGACCAACAGCTACACACACACAAAAAAAAAAGACAGAGTACGAATATAATTCACCACTCTCTTACCCGTGGATGTCGTATCAAATCGGATCGGGCAATGGTGTTAGGAACCCATGAAAAAAAATTGAAATAAAAATATCGATTCGTTAATGAATTGAAAGACATGTAAGTTCTCAATTTTGTCATCGTTTTTTCGTGTAAATTGATTAAAATGTGTAAAGGAATGATACTTAATACATACTCTTACTACAACATATTCTTATTTTGTTAAATGTTCATTAGAATTTGAATAAATCAATGATTACGTTTGCATAAGCAAGACAAACTTCGCTTTAACATAAATCAGCTGATCGGTCGATGACCGTTGATGAGTCGCCTACGTAACCATTGAAAGGTTCGCGCAAATCTAATACCTATTTATACTGTCGAAATTTTACATGCTTACATATATCCTGTCTGTACATACCTACATAATGCATAAAATTTAAGGTATAAACTCTTAGACACACATTTTTGTAATCACTATAACTTTTACGTTATATTGTTTTTGTGTAATATACATTCTAATTATGATCTATGACTGTTGAACTACAACATACATGAACAGTTGTCCCATAACCTGATACACCCTGTGTATATAACATATGTGCAAGAGAAGTGAAACTAGAAAGAAAACCCTGTACCAACATGTCTGACCAGCGTGGTATAGTAGATCAATTTTCCTCTTACTGGAAGGAAGCTTAAGCCCAGCAGTGGTACTTTTATGAGCTGTGACGATGGCGACGAATATCATACATTTTACAAGTATTAAAACTATAAAATTTTAAATCAGTTTTATATGTTCTTGAATAAATAGTATATTAAGAGCTACATGAATCCAGCGGCCAAAGTATTTATATAGGCAATAGAGCAACAGGTTTTTCAAGTATCCAGAGTATCAGTAACTAAACTGGAAATACAATAGATACATACTACTTAACTTGAAGGGGAATATAAACAATCGCATTAATTGTAAAATATCGCATTGATTATAAAATGATATAAAATTTATTGTATCAAGTGCCTCGTGTGGTGACGTCTTAAGAAAATAGGGTCGAAAGTCCTGTCATAAGAGTAGTAACGCTGTCTAATGGAACACCAGGGGAATAGAAGAGTAATTTTCTCCAGTGGTAAGTATTGTATTCAATAGTGAACTATAGGCTAGCAGATGGATAGATAGGATAGGATATTTGATTAATTTAGTTGGATTTTTCATTGCCATGATAAATTACTGTTACGTTATTCTAACTGCAAAACTTTGCGAGACTTGCTGCAATACCAAGACTCGGGTGCGTAAGACCAAGACCAAGACTCGGGTGCGCAAGACCAAGACGAGACCAGGTGTGATGTTGCAAGACCAAGACCAAGACCGGTCCAAGTCTCGTCTTGGTCTTGCATTTGGGCAACACTAAATTTGACAATATGTAAGTGCCCTTAAGGGGCCTATGCAGAGGCCCGAACGCAATAATGGAACGTATGTGGGCTGCGATGATGATGATGAACTATGCTGTTACATAGTCAACGTTACCGTTAGATGAGAGTGTTACACCTGTTATTGTGCATAGAATTACTTTAATGTTTATTTTCTTCGCTTTATATTGCAAAGGTCATTTTGGGCTTTCCTAGACGCCACTGTTGTTCTTTATATTCTTATAATATAACATACAGCGCCGGAGTCACAAGTCTACGTTATTTTTTTCGGAGAATGAATAATATTAAAAAACAATCCATTGCAGAGTTTACGATCATGTAACAGGAGCCAGCGCATGGCGAATAGTGTGGACCTCCCAGGCTAGTGCGGAACAGAGATCAGGTCGAGCTGGTCGTGTCAGCTCCGGTCACACTTACCGATTATACAGTAGTGCGGTATTCCAGCATGAATGTCCGGAGCAGCATGCTCCAGATCTTTGCAGAAGACCTGTCGATGATCTGGTGCTGACAATGAAATGTATGGGTATTGATAAGGTAATTTTTTAAGGACCTAATTGTCTTTCAGGCTTTTACCATCTACTGTACGACGTAAGTCCATCCACTGGCAACGGCCTGGCTGTGCCCCTGGTATTGCAAAGGTCCATGTGCGGCAGTATCACTTACCATCAACTGTGCTACTTGCTCGTTTGCCATTGTTGGCAATAAAAAAAAAAAAGCCACCCTCATCATCATTTCAGCTCATATACGTCCTACTCTTGAGCTCGAACCTCCTCCACAATAGGAGGGAAATTGACCTTACTATACCATGCTGATCAGACAGCTTGGTATAGAGTTTCGTTTCGAGTTTCCCTTCTCTTGCATAGATGTTATATGCGTATTATATTCTTTAATCATCTTTTACGACATCCACGGGCAAGATAGGGAGTGGTGAATTGTATTCTTACTCCGTCACGTTGTTTTTAATCTGGATGTTGTCTTTGTTTAATTAGGTTTCTTTTGCAATATAAGGATTATCCCTTTAGCACAGTGTTGCATTTAAAAATAATATATGTGATATATTAGAACATAAAAATACAACACCCTGCACTAAGGAAATAACCCTAGTATTGCGGGGGACTTTACAAACAACGGGTACAAATTACAGCCAGATACTGAACAATTTGTGGATCGCACAAATTGTTGTCCTGCGTGAGATTCGAATCCACGATACTGACACAATAGGTTGGTATCTCAACCACTGCGCCATCTGTGCAGTCAGAATTCCTCTAGGGAATTAAATGGTTTCTTCTAATCTTCATGTTTTGTTACCTCAGGTGGTGAATTTTCCATTCCCAACAGCTCCGGACAGGATGCAGCTGCGGTTGGCTGAGAAGCGCTTAGAAACTCTCGGTATACTTGAGAAACCAGAACTGAAGAATAACAGGAAAGACGAAGAAGAGGTATTTAATACTTTTCATTTATATTACATTTATCCGTGTGGTGACGGAGAAAGAATACGATTTATTATCCCCTTTCTTTTTTTTTTATCATTTACTATGCATAGACCCCGAGAGGGCACTTACATATTGTCAATTTTACAAAATAAAATTAAATTATCCAATAAAAATAAACTACCACTGGATCGGAACGCGATCGCTACTGAGAAGATCCGGCAAGAAACTCAGCGGGCTTGTCTATTATTTTTTTTTTTTCTTACTAGATATAAATTTGTATACATGTTTTGTAAGACATAGCTCCAGTGTGATGCCCTTCGAACTGCAAGATACTTAATATAATTCAAATGATTATGGCTGGACCAGATCCCACAAGCGGCACCCGATCACGAGTTAACTACTAGAGCAGCCATCACTCCCCTCAACCACTATGGAGGGAAGGGAGAGACCCGCTCCACGCAGCTACCGCAAGTAGATCCTTCAGTGAGCATGACCAAGACCATATGTTACAAACATGTTACAAACTACGAAAATGCAAAATTTCGTTAAGCAAAACACGCTACGCTTTACAATATTAGAGTTATTAAAAAAGAGTTTATTTAAAATAACAAGGAAATTGCATAATGAGGAGCTGCTCACAACCAATCAGTATTATCATCTACATAATCCGAGATTTTATAATAAGCTTTCTTACAAAGTCTATTCTTGATAGCTTTTTTAAACTTTCTTGTTAGCAGGTCTCGGATATCTTTAGGTAATCTATTGTAGAAACGTATACATTACCCCATGAATGATTTGCTAATTTTTTGGAGACGAGTAGTATGTACAACTAGTTTGTCCTTATTCCGAGTATTCATTTCATGAATGTCACAATATCTTTTGAAGATAGCGATATTTTTTTTGACATATAATATATTTTCGTATATATATTGTGATATAACAGTTAGAATATTTATTTCTTTGAATTTCTCTCGAAGTGAGACTCTTGGGCCCATATTATAAATTGCACGGACAGCCCTTTTTTGAAGAACAAAGATTCTATTCAAGTCCGCGGAGCATCCCCACAGTAATATGCCGTAAGACATCTTGCCCGTGGATGTCGTAAAAGGCTACTAAGGCATATGATATGCAGATAAAATCAATGAAAGAGAAGGCAAACTCGGTATAGTAGATCAATCCCTTCCCCTTATGGAGGAGGCTTGAGCCCAAGTGGGTCTTATATGAACTGAGGTGACGATGAACTTAAAAACTATCATCATCATACCTCAAATACGTCACACTACTGAGCTCGAGCCTCCTCCACATTGAGAGGAAAATGACCTACTATATCACACTAGTCAAGCGAGTTGGTATAGGGTTTTATTTCGAGTTTGCCTTCTCTTGCACAGGTGTTATATGCACAAATCTCTTAGTCGCCTTTTACAATACCCACGAGAAAGGGGGGGGGGGGGGGGTGGTGCTTAATTGTATTCTTGCATCGTCACCACACGGATGAAAAAAAATCGGCCAAGTGCGAGTCGGACTCGCGCACTAAGATTGCCGCACCATTGACTAGTTAAACAACAGTAGGTACGCACATTTCTTATTATAACCTTCACCTGTTACAATTTACTGATATCGAGTAAAAATAGGCAAAAATGGCGTTTTTTGTATGGACATCCTCCTTAAATATATATTTTATTTTAGTTTTATTATTAAAGTAAAAATAAAACTGAGTATTTTGTGAATATTTCAAGTGCCTACCTGTTGCCATTATCAATATCGAGCAAAAAAGGGCAAAGAAATCGCGTTTGTTGTATGGGAGCCTCCCTTAAATATTTATTTTATTTTTATTATTTATTGTTATAGCGACAGAAATAATAATTTGTGAAAATTTCAACTATCTAGCTATCGCGGTTCTTGAGTCGCAGTCTGGTCTGTGGCCTGGACAGACAGCCAGAAGTCTTAGTAATAGGGTCCCGTTTTTACCCTTTGGGTACGGAACCTTAAAAGAAAACACATGTACACAGTAAATAATTGTAATAATATTGTAATACAGGTGCTGAAGGTAACTCCGCTTGGCAAAGCGGTCTCGGCTTTCCCATTATTGCCTCGTTACGGGAAGATGTTGGCTCTCAGTCATCAACAGAACTTACTACCATATACCATAGCTTTGGTGTCGGCACTCACAGTTCCTGAGGTTAGTTATTAACATCTTTCTCGTATCCCAATTACGTGAAATCGATTCAGTATGTATAAATAAAACTACTTTACGGATTTTATCGCGTTTGTATTTGATTTTTGTTTGCCCGACGTTTCGAACACTACAGCGTTCATGGTCATGGGCGGACTCGTTTACTCGCGACTTACGAAAGCTGTGGCCGGAGAGTGCAAAGAAATGCAGTCTCTTATTTAATAAATTTATTTAACTAATTACAAGCTTTATTTTTTTTTGGGGTGGGTTGCGGTCGGCGCGCTCCTCGCACCACTCCGCCCGGGGCGACAGAGGGGCGTAAGCACGCAACACCCGCAACCCACCCACGCTGCACGTCGCCTTCGTCGTTGGGCCGACCACCGGAGCAGGGTTACTTGACATCAGTGGTCGGCCCGACGGAATAGCCCCTACTTGGGGTACCCTCCCATCCACCGACGCGTGAGGAAAGACCGACGTCCTCCCCTCGGGGAGGACGTCGGTCTTTCCTCACGCGGTCGGCTTCTCGGCGGGTGACGGACTAATTCCCCGGTCACGTCACCCGCGGCCTCGGCTAGGGCGGCATGAGGCGCAGGTAACTAATTACAAGCTACAGTATGTCGACAATCGATCGATACTAGATCGAGAGTGACTTAAAACTAACTAACCTAACGCAGATTGACAATCGATCGATGCTAGAACGAGAATTAGAGTTGGTAGGTGGAGTTGTAGTGTATTATAACGCTCAAGGCTTCTGCAGTTTCAATGAGGCACGTACTGCTGACTATGATCTTCGTATCTGTTGCCATCGCTATGTCGATATCGCGGAAGGCACGAATGCAAGGTTAACTACGCGGAAGCTAGTTTGGAGCTGAGAAGTCATATAACACTCGTAAACATCAGAAATCATTATGTACTATTCTTTTATAGTACCTATACTCGTTCCAACCATTTAATTTACTTTTGGCAGGTCGAATTCTGATCAATTAGTGTTGTACCAATGTATTACGGATTCTATGTTTTGTAATAATCGATTTTAGTCAGGAAGAACTTTTAATTGATTTAACACGGATATTTTATTTTTGCTTAAATACATATTTCATATTATTTAAAAACTTCACTTCTGTAAATATATTTGTTATTTGGGCACATTAATTTTTGCATACTCACTAATTCAGTCCTCCCAAAATATTTTACTTTGTACTTTGCAAAATAAAAAATAACTACTTTATGAAGCATTTTTCCATTAAGCGGGGTCCGCTGCTCCAAACTTTACTTAGAGACAATGGCGCCCTCGTCTGCGGTAGTAAATCACTAATTTTCTCATCCAGCCTACCCCTTTTTTTTTAAGCCGAATTGGCAACACTGAACGGCGCGCCGGCGATGCCATTTTGTTGTGTTGTCTGTCACTCGCAACAAGACTCCCGTGCTAGTCACATTTCTGTTCGCTGAGTGCTCTTTCATATTTTTCATACGCTGTGTTGAGTATTTATATTCCACCGTATTGATTTCATTGTTCTTACTTTGATTGAGTTGAGCGTATCGTTCCTCCCAGTAAGATTTTACTTGCAAAATGCCGAAAGGTATGGTGCTCAAAGGACAATCCAGAGAGTTAGTGCTGCGGCTTCGTGAATTTTTTCAAAAGGAAAGCCGCAATGGCAGATTCCTTATACCAGTAACCCAAGTTAGAGACCGTGTTGCAGCAGCATTAGGTATTAGTGCTCCAACGGTGGCGAAAATCACTAAAGAAGCCTATGGTAGTAGTGGTATTGAACAGAACAAGCTATCTACGCCTAAGAAAAAACGTCAGCCCCGTAAAGTGACAGCAATTGACAGTTTTGATACTGATGCTATTCGTCGTCATATATACAATTATTACACAAGCAAAGAGATTCCTACTTTGAAAAAATTAGTAGCGTCTCTACGAAATTGTGGCTTGTTTCGTGGTCAAAAATCTTCTTTGTCAAAGGTGCTGCACCAAATCGGGTTCTTGTATAAGAAATCCGACAAAAGAAAAATTTTAATGGAACGTCGTGATATAGCCTTGTCTCGCTGTGAATTTTTAAGACAAGCGAAGAAAATAGAAGACTGGTCGAAAGTCGTTTTCACAGATGAAACTTGGCTCAATGCCAATCATTCCATACCAAAAGGTTGGACTGACGATACTGCTGCTTCTACTTCTGCAGTGCCAATGGGGAAAGGTGAACGCCTCATCATTTGCCATGCGGGAACTACAAAGGGATTTGTACCAGACGCTCTGTTAGCGTTCAAATAAAAAAAAACAGGAGACTATCATGAGGAGATGAATGCGGACGTGTATAAAAAGTGGTTCAGAGAAATGCTTACATCACTTGAAGAGCCATCAACAATATTTATTGATAATGCACCCTATCACTCTCGCCAAATTAATAAAATGCCAACACAGGCCAACAAAAAACACGAGATTATAAACTGGCTTCGTGATAATGGGGAAGATGTGGACGAATCCCTACTAAAAGTAGAATTACTTAAAATATTAAAAAGTAAAAAGCAGCCAAAACGATATGTCATCGACGAAATGGCAGCAGAATATGGGCATGTTGTAATCAGAATTCCTCCGAACCACTGTCAATATAATCCAATTGAAATGATCTGGGCACAAGTCAAAGGACACGCCGCAAGAAACAATACAACTCCTCCTTTCACAGCAAATAAAATGCTTGAACTTTTAAAAACACGCATGTGCTAGTGTGACGCCTGAAAA
This sequence comes from Lymantria dispar, assembly GCA_032191425.1. Taxonomy (NCBI): domain Eukaryota; kingdom Metazoa; phylum Arthropoda; class Insecta; order Lepidoptera; family Erebidae; genus Lymantria; species Lymantria dispar. The sequence continues at coordinate 5,723,330 of CM063460.1, read as the reverse complement.
CTGGGCGAGTGTCGTCAACAAGACAAAAAATATAATATTCTCTGATTGGGATCGGGAAATTGAATTTGACAACATACCTACACAAGAGTTAATAATAAACACTGCAGATTATTCAAGCGACGATTCGAGTTCGTATGAAGAATCCGACGATTCGTTATAATAAAATAATATTAAAATATTTTGGTTGTTTTATTTCATGTTATAGGTATGATGAGAAGATTTTTATATCTCCCTGATACAATTTTAACGTGTTGTCTATTACAACAATTCAAAACTCAGTTGTCAGCTGACTTAACTGCAAATAAGTGTAATCGATTATTTGCGATTCATTAGTTTGCACCGAATACTTTTGATCCTGTCACTAGATGCGATAGAACGTTACTTTTTTTATAACGGAAATGAATTATCACTTAAATTTTATGAATATTTACGGCATATTAATGTATTTAGTGGGTAATAATTAAGATATATAAATATTATTGGGCAGTTTATATATTTCTCTGTTCACTCGTTTCAAAGTTAATAATTGCGTATAATGAAACAGTTACGTCCTAAAGCATGTGTCAAAAGTAAAATAAATGGTTGGAACGAGTATAATGCAAAAGTTGGCAATAGTTTTAATACTGGCCTGCTTGACTTACACAGCTCTTAGTTGTCTTCTACGACATCCACGAGCAATGTAAGGGTTGGTAGTATTCGTAGCTAGCATACACGTCACAGTTCCTGAGGTTAGTATCATGAATAGAATATATGAGTTGGTTTGTTATATGTTTACGCCTTAACTACTTAATCGATTATTATGAAATTTCTATATCAATTTAGGTGAGTTGTACTGATGATTGAAGTATGAGTTTTAAGCATAATTTTAGGCGAGAATATTTCGATGAACGATCACGATTTAAGGGAATATGGTACAGAACAATAGTGTGTGAGCCTCCTCGTCACCCATGGTTCGAAAAGATACCCATGAACAGAAAACAGTTAGTTGCCATGATGAGGGTCCGCTCTGGACACATTCCGTCTAATGTGTTTAAATACCTAATGGGCAAGGTGGATTCACCAAATTGTGAGTATTGTAACTCGGTTGAAGACGCACAACATCTGTTGATGGAATGTGCCCGGGGCGATGCCCTACGTAATAATAGTTTTCTACATGACAGCAATATTGAGATGAATGTGGGTCAGTGTAATAGCATTCTGGCTTCACCTGTATCAGATGAAGCCAGGATCCTCATGGGTATTTATTTAAATATCTTAGGTTAAGTTAGCATAATAAGATAATTTTAATATGGGTGTGGCATGGTCGGTTATCGACAAAACTCCTAATTAATAAAATAGAAATAAAAAAAAAGCATAATTTTATATACTTGCCCGGTTAAACATTACTAACTAGCTATCAATTTCATTAAAAAAACTTCTCATTAATAAGCTCGTGTGTTGAGTAAGGTGAGTCGGAGTAAGAATACAATTCACCACCCGCTTTCCTGCTCGTGGATGTCTTAAAAGACGACTAAGGCGGATAACATCCATGCAGGAGAAGGAAAACTGGCAATAAAACGCTATGCTAACCCGTCTGACCAGCGTGGTATATTAGTTCAATTTCTGGCCTCAAGGCCAAGAGTGGCACCCATAAGAGCTGTGATGATGATGATTAGAGTAAGTTTGTGGTATATTTAATTATGAAATGCTTTTCCTAGGTAATGTCAGGGAAACCTGACAGTTGGCCGGCGACTGGCAACGCGCTCTTATTAGGCGATCTTGGTGTTTTACTACGAGCTGTTGGTGCCGCAGAGTTTGCACATGTCAAAGGAGAAGAAGAATTGTTTTGTGCTAAATATGGATTAAGAGAAAAGGTGAGTTTCATCATTATTCCATCCACTGCTGGACGTAGGATTCGCTTATGTTTTGACACAAAGCGCCGTCCTGTGCCGCTTGCATCCAACGAGATCCAGCAACTTTCACCAGGTCGTAGGTCTCTCGTTTGAGGGTTGGGGCGGTTTTAGACAGACACTGTTCACAGTTGTCTGTCTAAAGCCGCGGGCCGGTCCATCCGAAGTACCACACTCTTGCAGAAAATCGACGTCCGAGTAGTAGCAATTTGTTACTACGCTTCGTTCGGTGAGCGAGAGAGCTGGCAGCTCAATTCTCTGAGGGTGTCTGCGTGTAGTGGGTTTTGGTGATGTCTTTAGTTTCACCGAACCTTATTGCACGCATTCATACTCCCTTCACTTTCTTCACGGTAGGCAGCGGCCTAGCAAAGGCCTATGAGGGGCAGCAACACTTACCATCAGGTGTACTATTTGCTCGTTTGTCACCGTTTGCAATAAAACAAAACCTGGGCGTACTATACATGGTCTCCAGTCCAGAACTTTTCTTCCCCAGCGGTGGTCGGTCTATCGAGCGATGTGACCTGCCCGTTGCAACTTCAGCGTGCTACTTCTTCGTTAAGATGACTTTAGGAACGTTTATTTTTTTCATATCTTAATTATCTCTTTAATTAATCCGTATGGTGACGAAGTAAGAATGTAATTCACTTACCACTCTTCCTCCTGGGTGTTATAAAGGACGAATAAGGAATATAATATGCATTGTATTGCGTAGGTCTTTACAAACATTCATTCATTCATCATTCATCACAGCTCATTAAAGTCTCACTAACGGGCTCGAGCCTACTCCACAATAGAAGCGAAATTAACCTATTATACCACGCTGGTCAGACGTGTTGGAGCCGATTTCGAGATTTCCATCTCTTGCTATGATGATATTGATGTCATGTGCATATTATATCCCTTAGTCGTCTTTTACGACATCCACGGGTAATATAGGGAGTGGTGAATTGTATTCTTACTCTGTCATAACACGGACACATATAAATACTGGACATATCGCACCTTTAATCCAATACCGTCACTAAACGAAATTTTTCGAAAATATGATTTTAATGCCATCTAATTGCTGAGCACTAAATGTAAATTCACACATTGCTTCAATTTATGTTTTTTAATTTCATTTAACATTTTAAATTATTTCGAAAATGTGTACGTCACTGATATTTTAAATTATTTATATCCACTAATTAGTAATAATTAAAATGAAAAAAAAATGTGTTTTAATAGGAATAATAGTTGTTAATAAAATAAAAATAAAAGACAATTATTCCTGAAACGCTAATATACTCTTATTTATATTAGTTAATATTTGTCATAAATCTTTAAATAGCTCCTGTAAAATTTGCTTATTTAGGATAGTGACGGTATTGGATTATAGGTGCGATATAATTACATACTAGATGAACTATATCCAGACTCGGTACAAGAAGTTGTTAATGGCACGTCCTGTATGGGAATCGAAAGCGTGACTTATCCTCATGGTAGTTTGCCATCTGTGCAATCTGATTTGATGAATACTGTATCGCTATATAACATTTTTCTTTTTTTCAGGCTATCAAAGAAATCCGAAAACTCCGTAAACAATTAACCTCTGAAATAAACTTGAGTGTAGCCGGAGTTAATGTCAGTGTTGACCCCGAGATGAAACCACCTGATGATAATCAAGCACGTCTTCTACGGCAGCTAGTCCTGAGTGGATTAGGAGACCAGGTTGGGAAGAAGATTGCATTGGAGGAGGTTAAGGAAGGTGATTATCAATTATGTAGCCTTGCCCGAGGGGGTAAGAGTAATCGCCTCGCTATGCGCCATGGGCTGGCGATCGTAGTTGGCGTTACAAATTTGCCATTAATTGCTTCTAATTCTCCTGGTAATCTCTCAGCTGGTTATTACCACTCCCATGGAGCGGTAAGGGGTGGTGATATATTGTATTATTAGGTTATTTCTCAAAATATCAGCAAGTTGAAAATCCCATTAAAATCAGGCCAGCCATTTCAAAGAATTCATCATCAGCTTGCTCTTATCCCAATTACTTGGGGTCGACGCAATATGTCATTTGTTTTGACATATTGCAAAAAGTTTCGGCAATGACTTTTATGACCGGCCGCCTGCCTGACATCAACCCTCCTTGGGAATCTAATCGTTGACCCAAATGGTACCAGATGGAGTTGGTCCGGGTCAATCTAGGGCTCTTAGTCGCTTTTTACGACACCCACCATTTCAAAGAATTATTAGGCACAAAACAGCAGACTATAAAAAATATGTAACGCATATATTGTGATTTCCTGTGTGATGACAGAGTAAGAATATAATTTATCACCCTATTCCAACTTGCCCGTGGGTGTCGTAAAAAATGGTTAAAGTTAAAATTTGCTGAAGCAAGGGATGGAAAAGTCTACTAAAACCTTAAACCTTTTGTCCGTCTGACCAGTGTACTCTAGTAGGTCAATTGTCCTCCTACTGTGGAGAGGCGACTAGCAGCAAGACGTATATAAGCATATCAGTGAAGATCATAATGATGATGGTATGTTCTTAGATGCACAAAAAAACTGTTCGTTTTGACACTACAATCGGATATTATTTTATTAATTTTTGCAATATTTTATTTAATTTTACAATTTTTTATTCAATTTTACTATATTTTATTTATCTTTACTCATTATCATTGCAGCCAACATACGTCCCACTGTTGGGCTCGGGCCTCCTCCATAATGGCAACAATTTGACCTTTTTTTTTTTTTTTTTTTTTTATGGGTGGGCTATGGTAAGCGCACGCGCGGTCCAGTCCGTCCGGGGCGATAAAAGGACGGCGCGCGGGAACGTCACCTCGTTGTTGGGCCGACCACCGGGACAGATGTGACTTGTCGTCAGTGGTCGGCCTGACGGAATACCCTTTCGGGTAACCTCACCTCTCGACGTCTTGGGACGTCGGTCGCCGTCGCGCGGTCAGCCTCTCTGCGGGTGACGGACAATTCCCCGGTCCAATCACCCGCGACCTCGGCTAGGGCGGCATTAGGCGCAGATACTCGCGCCTGCGCCGCCCGAGTCGCCGGCGGCGGAACGTGTCGCCGAATAGGAGCTCTACTCGCACACGATCCGCCGCCTCCTTCCGTGAGATTACGGCCTCACAGAAGGCGGCGACCGCGTCCCAGTTCCTGACGCTGACAAGCATCTCCCTGGCGATGGTCGGCAGCGCCAGGTCGGCACCGATAATTGCGACGAGTTCACGGCGATCCCCCTCCCATGCAGCACACTCCTCGAGCGTGTGCTGCGCCGTGTCCTCGTCGCAACTGCAGTGGTGGCAGGACGGTGTGCTCTCCCTCCTGACAATCTTGTGCAGGTACTTCCCGAAGCAACTGTGCCCCGTCAGCACCTGCACCAGTCGGAAGGAAAGCACCCCATGCGTCCGCTCCAACCACTCCATCAGCACCGGCCGGAGGGCCTTGACGGTCCTGACACCGTACCGAGGACTCTCCAGCCGGACTGCCCAACGGGCAATGACTTCTTGGCGGGCGTCGACCCGCCAGGCGGTGATCTCTTTGATGGAGAGCATGCCGCCGCGGGCACGCGTCTCCGACACCCGCCGATAAATGTCGGCGAGCATCTCCGCCTCCAGGTCCCACGGGGGAGTTCCGGCCAGGAGGCACGCTGCCTCTGTCGCCACCGTGCGGTAACCCCGTATGGCCCTCATCGCCATGACCCTCTGTGGTCGCCACAGGAGGGCCCTAAGACGGACGGTCAGGGACCCCGCCCACACCGGTGCGCCATACAGGGCCATCGACCGGATCACTCCACTCCAGCTGTCGGCACGTAGCACTGGGTCCGCCCACATTCGGCATCAACCGCGAAAGGGCGGACGCCGCGCCGACAAGCCGGGGAACCAGTCGATGGAGATGCTCCCGGAACCAAAAATGCCCGTCGAGCACCAGGCCCAAGTACTTCATGTGGGCCTGGATGCTGATGGTGACCGACTTCACGGTGATCGAAGCGCCGGCGGGAGGCCCGGCGGTACGGAGGCCATGGAACAAAAGGGCCTCCGTCTTTTCCAGGGCTACCCTCAACCCCAGCGCTTCGATCCGCCTGACAATCTCCTCGATGCCGAGAGTTGCCAGGCGTGCCGCCTCCTCTAGCGTCCCACCCCGGGCTGTGACGAGTGTATCGTCGGCGTAGCAAATTACGCCCAGCCCGGGTGGGAGGCTTCCTCTCAACGCCCAGTCGTAGCCGATGTTCCACAGGGTCGGGCCCAGAACCGACCCCTGCGGGACACCGCACGTCATGGGCGTTCGCACAACGTCCCCTACTCGGTCAACGTAGAGGACGCTGCGCCCCTCCAAGTAGTCTGCCACCAGCCGCCTGAGGTACACGGGCACCCCGTGATACCTCAGCCCCTCCCTGATGCAGCTGAATGGCAGACTGTTGAAGGCGTTGGCGATGTTCAGGGACACCGCCAACAGGACTCCTCCGCCGGTGACGGCCTCCGCTACCACGGCCTTCAGGCGCAGTAGGGCCGCGATCGTTGAACGCCCTCTCCGAAAACCAAACTGGGCGTCCGACAGATCGGGCCCGACCCTCACGAAGTGCCGCACGATGCGGGCAGCCAACACCCTCTCCAGCAGCTTGCCGGCATCATCGAGCAGCACGATGGGCCTGTAGGCCGAGGCCGACTCGGGAGACCGTCCCGGCTTCGGCAGGAGAACCAGCCTCCCCTCTTTCCAGCACCCAGGGAACTGCCCGGACGTCAAACAGGCGTCGAACAGTCCCCTGAGGCGTGGTCCCAGGTGCTCGAGGGCCAGGGCCAGACAGCAATTTGACCTACCATACCATCCTGGTCACACATGTTAGTGGTTTTCATGTTAGTGGGTTTCATTTCGAGTTTTTCTTCTCTTGCACATGTTATGTCCCATAGTCATCTTTTACAACATCCACGGGCAAGATAGGGAATGGTGAAACGTATTCTTACTCCGTCACCACACGGATGTTTACTATTTATATTTTATTTATTTTTAATTCTCTTAAACAGGTGAAGATAAACGGAAGTTTAAATATGCGTACCATTGTGGAGAACTAGAAGAACCCGTTCATTTACACTCTCAATCTATATTACGGAAGACAATACCTGAATGGGTGGTCTTCCAGGAATTGTACGAAACCGGTGCTGAAGAGCGCAGGAAGATGGTTATGAGAAATGTGACAGCCATAGAATCTGAATGGCTACCTATATATGTACCGCAGTTATGTAATCTTGGTGAGTAAGGTTCTAAAGCCACGTGTTTCTAAGTAATTCTTCAGCGTGTGATCACTTCCTCACTGCAGCTCATATATGGCCCACGGTTGGGCTCGAGCCTTCTCCACAGTAGGAGGTAAATTGACCTACTATATCACGCTAGTCAGATATGTTGGTATAGGGTTTTATTTCAAGTTTTTCTTCTCTTGCATAAATGTTATATGCGTGTATAATCATCATTTTACGACACCCACTGAGATGTTTTTTTTTAATTAATCTGTAAGATCTCGGAACAGATCTTCGTATGTCTTATACTTCCAGATTTGCCTCCCACAGACCAATTTTTTTTTTATTGCAAGCAGTGGTATACGAGCAAACAGTACACCTGATGGTAAGTGTTACTGCCGCTCATGGACCTTTACAAGGCCGCTGCCTACCGCGAAGAAAGTGAAGGGAGTGTGAATGCGTGCATTGAGGATCGGTGATACCAAAGGCACCACCAAAACCCTCCACACGCAAACACCCTCAGAAAGTTGGGCTTCCGGCTCTCTCGCTCAACGAACGAAGCGCAGTAACAAATTGCTACTACTCAGACGTCGATTTTCTGCGAGAGCGTAGTACTACCCCGGACGGATCGGCTCGCGGCTGTAGACAGATAACAGTCGACAGTGTGGTCCTACTACTAGGATTTGAATGGATCACCCGAGATTTTTCTTTTGGCGATTTGCAGTCCGCATACACGTTGTCCATTCCGTCCGGGGCGATGTAGGAGAAGCGCGCGGCCCCAATACCCACAATATTCCCATCCTTTCGCTATTGGGTTCGAGTTCCTTTTTGTCCGTGGCCAGCCTGGAGAGATACCCTTTCGGGTACCGTAGGGGCGTCACCCTCACGCGGTCAGCCTCTGCCGGCGACTCATACATATAATAAATAAAAGTACATATTTGCAATGTACACAAACAATAAATTCAAACTGAAAGCCATAAATTATAATAGTAACTTGAAAAATAATATTGATAGTAACAGTTTCTTTAGAGCTGCTATTGAAGCAGCCCTAAAGATTAGATACGATACTACTATTTAACTTTCTGTGTGGTGACCGCGTAAGAATACAATTCACCACCCCCTCTTTGAACCATGGGTGTCGTAAAAGAAAACTAAAGGATCATATATGCATATAACATCTATGGAAGAGAAGTAAAACTTGAAATACAACCATAGGGTTGTATTTCAAGTTTTACTTCTCTATCAATACATCTGACCAGTGTGGTGCTGAACATCAATTTGCCTCTGATTGTGGCGAAGGCTGAAGCCCAACAGTGGGACTTTTATGAGCTGAAATGATGATGATTTCAACTGTCAAGTAATTTTTGAAACTATATTTTTTTTTGTTATTGATTTTTGTAATTGACACCTAACAATCTGTGTTAACAATGAATAAATAACCAAACTTTTTTAATTTATTATATTTCAAATTAATTTTTTTTAATGGTGTACCCGAAACAGTTAAGTTTTTATGTGGACACTAGCAACTCGCCCTCGCTTCGCTTCGGTTTCAGTCTTTCCTGCGTAGTGCCCGTTTCCGTGGGAATACCGGGATAAAATATAGCCTAGTTTACTCCCTGATACTATAGCTTTCCAATGGTGAAAGAATTTTTGAAATCGGTCTAGCCGTTTTGAAGATTACCCGGAACAAACAGGCAGACAGACGAAAAAAATATAAAGTGTATTTTAGGCATATGTATAGTGCAAATAACCGTGTGAGCATGAAAAAAACCTACTATTTTGACATTACAAACAGACACTCCAATTTTATTTATTGGTATAGATTATGTAAGTCTGTAATAAATGGCATTATCTTCATCTGTTAATGTAATTTTGTATTGCATTTTAACGAGATATTTCAAACAAATATCGCATCAAGTTTCGTAACAGAAGTTCGCAGCGTCAATACTAATCCATAACTATTAATTATTTTAAATTTAAAGGCGAACCATTATCCGAGCCGCCTCCAAGGTACGATGAGAAGTCAGGCAGAGTGAAGTGTCACTTCAAAGGCACCTTCGGCAGAGCAGGCTGGGAGCTGCCTTCCGCAGAAGTGGACTTCCCTGACAAGATCGAAAGATACAAGTGAGAATTTGATAAATAACCTTTTCTCATAAAAATTTTGTTGTTTTGATGACGGGTTGAAATATCATCAACCTTTACTTTCGCGGGGAGTCGTAAAAACCGACTGAATAATCTCCTGGAATTTTTTTTTATTGCAATCGGTGGCAAACGAGCAAACAGTACACCTGATTGTAAGTGTTGCTGCCGCCCATGGACCTCTACAAGGCCGCTGCCTACCGCGAAGATAGTGAAGGGAGTGTGAATGCGTGCATTGAGGCTCGATGATACCAAGGGCACCACCAAAACCCTCACGCAAACACCCTCAGAAAGTTGGGCTTCCGGCTCTCTCGCTCACCGAACGAAGCGCAGTAACAAATCGCTACTACTCAGACGTCGATTTTCTGCGAGAGTGTGGTACTACCCCGGACGGACCGGCCCGCGGCTGTAGACAGACAACTGTCGACAGTGTGGTCCTACCACACTGATACTTACTGGTACTTGCAAAAAAAATAACTGCACTCGAAACTGCCTTCCAAACATCGTGATTATAGCACCAGACTACATGCCCATGCGTGGGAGGCTTATGTCCAACAGTGGAGGTTGATAGGCTGATAGTTGGATAGATTTCATTATTCTCAGCTCGTATACGATAAGACCCACTGTTGGACTCGAGCCTTTTCCATAGCAAAGAAATTCACTCACTACACACGACATAGGTGTATTGGTTTATAGTTTTATTTCGAGTTTTTCTTCTCTTGTCTATACAAGCACATATTATTAGGTCTTTATCTATGAAATTGCCGTTATGTATGAAAAAAATTAAACGATTTTTTTCATGTATTTTTTATTTATATTAATCAAACTAATCACCCATGCAATCAATGCATCTTTGCCAACGCAACGACAGTTTATTGATGCCCTTCTTAAAGAAATCAGCTGGACGGGAGGCAACAAATTCTTCAAAGGCATTTTGTACTGCCTCTCGGGTATTGAATTTCTTTCCCGCCAAAAAGTTATCCAAATTCTGGAAAAAGAAGTAGTCTGTAGGCGCAAGATCTGGTGAGTGTGGCGGATGACGGAGAGCTTCCAACCCCAGTTCTTGCAACTTGGCGACCATCTGCTGTGCAGTATGAGGTCGCGCATTATTGTGTAGGAGCAGCGGAGACGAGCGATTGACCAATGCTGGTTGGAGATGTGCCAGCTTCTCCATCATTGTGTTCAGTTCTTCACAGTACACATCTGCAGTAATGCTCACCCCGTTTGGTAAGAAGCTGTGATGAATCACACCGGCGCTCGGCCACCAAACAGTGACCATCACTTTTCTAGGGGTAAGTTTTCGTTTAGGGCATTGTTTAGGTGCTGAACCAGGATCCAACCAACTTGCTGAGCGCTTGCGGTTATCAAACAGAATCCATTTTTCATCGCAAGTAACAATGCGTTTCAAAATTCCTTCATTTGTGTGTCTGTTGAGTAATGCAAGGCATGTCTCGACGCGTACTTCACGCTGGCGATCATTGAGTTCGTGGGGCACCCATTTGTCAAGCTTTCTTACCTTGCCAATTTGACGCAAATGGACCAATATTGTTTTGACGCTAACGTCGAAAGCTGCTGATAATTCAGCCGTAGATTGTGTATCATCGGCTTCCACAATCGCCTTTAATTCGTCACTGTCGACCAAAGTCTTCGGACGACCGCGGGGTTCATTTTTCAGGTCGAAATTTCCAGAACGGAAGCGAGCAAACCAATAACAGGCGGTGCGTTGGTTTGTAGTGTTAGCTCCGTAAACGTCGTTGACGTTGCGTGCCGCTTGTGCCGCGTTGCTGCCACGACGATACTCATTCCATAATTACTCGAATTTTTAACGTATCCATGATGACGAAAAAGATTGAAATGCGATGAAAACGTAACACTAATCAATAAACAAATTTTGAAAAATGAATTCCATGTTTTCAAATTAAATTAATTTTAAATTAGAATTCTTAGCCAAACAAAAATCATTTTGATTTGAAATGGCCAGTACTGTAGAACGGCAATTACATAGGTAAAGACCTTTACGATTCGAACGATTACTTGTAATAACGATCGTTATTACAGACATTTAAATGTCTGTAATAACGATTACTTGTTGGACGTGAGACACCTTAGTCCGCCCGTGACCATGAATGCTGCAAAGTGTTCGAAACGTCGGGCAATCATTAATCAAATACAAACGCGATATAATCCGTAAAAGTAGTTTTACTTACAATGTGTAGTGCTCGCGTAAACATCAGATATCATAATGAATTAAGTATTCAAACATAGTGCGATGGTTAGTATTGTTTTGGAGTCATTAAAAAATGGAATCTATAACACATCTTGACCAGCGTGGTATAATAGATTGATTTCACTTAGAGATTGAAAACCACCCGGGCCCGAAGAATGGCCAGCTTTTTAATGTCATTGCACGTTAGAATATACTTTTTTTGTTATAATATACTTATAAAGCCTATGTAACGTAACCAATTTTACGTTACATTTTGTTAGTTAAGACTATATCTACAAGTTTGGTTGTTTACAGTTACAATACAGCCTAGCCTATAAGATTTCTCTATCTGCTCAATTAGTAATAGTAACACTCACTATTCTTATTAACGAAAGTTTAAGAAAAAATATAATACTTTACTTCTAGCAGATAAGAATTTGTTTTGTTTATACCAAAGCTACCATAGTTTATCTATCTAAGTTGTTATGATACGTTTAGTACTTTAAGCTGCGTTATTATTTTCTTATTTTAATACCATGTTTTCAAATAGACACTATAAGGAGTAAAGAGAAAGACCTGCTTGTTTAAATTTATAAAAATGAATAATTACTAATACTAATGTAACTTTTCCGTCCATAAGTAAAAGTAATCAATTAAGTATTAAGTGTGATTTTGAGACTTGAGTGAGACTGATTATTGTGATAACTGTTCATAAGCCAATTTGAAATAAATATTAACCTTGAATCGTTGTCTTTTTACAACCCGGCTGATTTGACGACAAATGCAACCGGGCCCGGCCGGGTTGAAAAACATACCGGGTTGCAATCTCTAATTTCACTCCTATTGTGGAGTAGGCTCGCTGCCAGCCCATCACTGAAACGTAAATGAGCTATGATAATTATGATAAATTAAAACAGTTTAGGTAACATCTGCTCGACATTTTCAAAGACATGCAATTTTTGGTTATACAAGAGGAAGCAAACCTATATCTACATCCAAAATAGATAGACCCAGATAGTGGTAGGACCACACTGTCGACAGTTATCTGTCTACAGCCGCGGGCCGGTCCGTCCGGGGTAGTACCACGCTCTCGCAGAGGGTCGACGTCTGAGTAGTGGCAATTTGTTACTGCGCTTCGTTCGGTGAGCGAGAGAGCCGGAGGCCCAGCTTTCTGATGGTGTTTGCGTGTGGAGGGTTTTGGTGGTGCCCTTGGTATCACCGAGCCTCAAATCCTCAATGCACTCATTCGCACTCCCTTCACTTTCTTCACGGTAGGCAACGGTCTTGTAAAGGTCCATGAGCGACAGCAACACTTACCATCACGTGTGCTGTTTGCTCGTTTGCCACCATTTGCAATAAAAAAAAAATGTTTTAAATCACACAAAAAACTTTTAAACTGTATTTTAGGCATAGGTGTCGTGCAAATAGCCGTGTGAGCATGAAAAAAGCCCAGTATTTTGACATTACAAAAAGACACTTCAATTTTATTTATTTGTATAGATTATAAGTTACATACAATGGTGTTTCGCATATAGTATTTTGGCATTCGTTAGATATATTTGGTGACATAAATTATATATTCAATTCAGGTGGTTCGCGCGCTTCCTTCTCGAAGGCATAGTATTTCCTAAGCTGAAGAAATACACCAGTTCCCTTCTATCCCCACCCTCGACTATGGTGAAGAGTTGGGCTAAACTGCAGCCGAGGACTGAGGCGATGTTGAAAGCGTTAATAGCGAAGAGGACTGGTAACAGAGACGCGTTGATAAAGGCGTGGGAAGAACAGAGTCATTGTAAGTATCTAGATTAATCTTCATACAAATCTAGCCTCCCTAAGGGTCATAATTTCACCTACGCCTTATGCCGCCCTAACCGAGGCCGCGGTTGACTGGACCGGGGAGTTAGTCCGTCACCGGCCGAGAGACCGACCGCGCGACGAGGACCGACCACGGTCGACGAGAGGGTACTCCTCAAGGGGTATGCCGGTCCGTCGAGCTGACCACTGATGACAAGTCACCTTGCACCGGTGGTCGGCCCAACGACGAAGGCGACGTGCCACGGGTGGGTTACGGGGCCGCGCGCTGCCCCACTATCGCCCCGAACAAAGCCGGGCGGCAGAAAAAAAAGGGTCATAATTTCCAAGCTTGGTGAACATGCAAGTGCAATTGGTGTTAGGAGTTGCCCAAAAGAGTGCTGCTATACATGCTCCTGATCTTGTAGCTGAATGAGAGACTGGTAAAGTAAGACGGTTAAAAATTGTATTTTTAACTCGTCACTACACATGTGCGGATACGTACACACAAACGGACACATCATCATCATCACAGCCCACATACGTCCCACTTCCTCCAGAATGGGAGGGCATTTGACCTACTACACCATGCTGGTCAAACATATTGGTATAAGGTTTTATTTCGAGTCTTCCTTCTCTTGGAAGATGTTATGTGCATATTATATCCCATAGTCGTATTTTACGACATCCACGGGCTAGGTAGGGAGTGGTGAATTGTATTCTTACTCCGTCACCACACGGACGGACACATCAGAATCAGTATGTGTTTCTGATATCTCCATGTCTATTTTTGTATATAGATACACAGGGATACATTCATATACAGAAACTCACACAAACGAACACACACAAACACATACCTACTCACAAACGGCACATACACATAAATGGAAACACATACGGACGCATGCACGCATGTCCCACTCTATATTGGTAGGGACACGATATCGAAACAAAAGTATCGATACTGTACTCATGAGTAGTATCGAAGAAAAAGTATCGTACTCAATAAAGTATTGAAACAAAAGTATCGATACTCCAAAGTATCGAGTACTGAGTACTTTTCTTACAATGTAGGTCGTGATGAGCTTTTTTTTTAGGAATTTGTCTATCTGTGTTCGGATTAAAATATGTCGAACCACTTTTTCGAAGGTTCTTGTTACGCTTTAACTAGATGGCGTTACCATAAGCATGAGCTGTAAGGTCAAGTTTAACATGGATACTTTCTACAATTTATTCGATACGATACCTGCCTAAAAGTACTCATTGAGTAAAAGTATCGAGTATAAAAGTATCGGTATCAAAAGACAAGTACTCGATACCTAAAAGTATCGATACTTTTTTCGTGTCCCTATATATTGTGAATTCCCTAGCTGCAAATCTCAACAATTTTATTCTCTTCCTCTGATCGAACTAAACCAATTCGATTCAAAGCGCAACGAACGAATGATATATCATTACACCAATGTTGTAATATGCTTTTTATTTTTCAGTTCTACTCGACGAATATTTGAAATGGGTACCGGAATCAGCTCATAATGAAGTCACATTATATTGGCCACCATTGCAGAAAATATAAATTTGATTATAAACTTATATTGTAAATAAATACAGTAATTATGTGTTTATTGTGATGGATTTTATTATGTTTGTCGCATAATTTTTCCTTCCTTCCTTTTCCATTTTTCTGAAACTATATTATTAGGCGCGAAGTTCGTAATTTTTTTTAATGGCGTTTATCAGAATTCACCAATAATTCAATTTAGATTGACAGTTATAGGAATTAGGAAGCTAATATCTAAGAAATTTACGAGATAAATTTAGTTATTGGCTTTCGAATTTTCGATATGTTGATTAGTTGAATTATTCTGAAAAACTAATATATGAGATGAATTATTTTTTTAAACTAATATAACATTTGACTACAATCACGTGGATGACATGACATCTACAGCAACTGAGTAAAAATAAAGGGAAAAATTAAAAGAAAAACATTAATTACATAGTATCCTTTAATCTGTGATGCTAATTAATCTAACTATAGTTTAATGTTATTTGCGTTAATGTAATTTGCTAAAATGTACACAAATGAAGAATTAACATAAGTCAGATAACTGAAGTTGGAAGGACGAGGAATGGAATCAACAGGAAGAATATCACAGAGAAAGGCTTAGAATAATAATTCATAGAAGCTCAATGCGCGCACAAAATTTGAGGCCAGAAATGGCTACCTACGCCGGATCGTGACGTAGTGTACAAGGTCACTGCGTACAAAGCAGCTCTTTTGTATAGTGGTGTGCGTGTACGTGTAATCGCTTGCACGCATGTATTATTTTGATGTGAAACATCTATAGGCGAGGGTGACCGCGATCGTCGCGTGGCGATCGACGCCACGCCTCGCGGTCCCCTCTTAATTTACGATAAAATAAATATCTGGATATACATATCTACATTTTTGTAACGAAACCATGGTGCGATTTAAAATTTTGTACAACGCCATCTAGTGAACCCAAAGTAAATTGTTACCTATAATGAAAACAAATGTTTATTGAATAAAAATCATCTTTTTCTGGAAAAATCGCCATGTTTTATTAATACTTTATGCCAGTGGTTCTCAAACTTTTTAAATGACGGAACCCTTTTGGGAAGCAAAATACTTGATGGAACCCTACAATAAAACAATTATTTTTATAAGTGTATTCTATATTAATCAGCATAATAAAAGTACAATGTATCAGTTACTAATTATTATTTACTTCACCACTTGGTAAGGACAATAATAGAAAACATTAAAAAAGAAAAAATCTAACTAGTGGGAGGTATGAAACTGTTTTTTATTTTTCATCAATTGCTTGATATCAGGTTTGATGGAAGAAAGTTGGAGTCTCATATCAGCTTCGGCGTCCAGTCTATTGCGATATTTTGTTTTCGTGGCTGCGTAGGTAGAGAATCCTGTTTCGCACAAATATGTAGTTGGGAACGGGAGAAGAATATCCAGAGCCATTTGGCCAAGCATTGCATATTCATCTTGGATTCTGCACCAAAAATCATTAAGAGGCGTCGTTTTGAACAATGACTCCATACTTGTGTCTGATGACATTTCTAAAAGAGATTCATATATCTCATTTGACATGTTTTCAGGCTTTTCCAAGTTGGGTAAAAAAGGATTATGAATCCAGGAGTTCACTTTAATTTTTGTATTGTGTTCTTCGGGAAAATACTTTTCAAAAGATGCGCGCATCGAACTGAGATATTGGACCAATTCTTCAAACACATTATCTTCAAACATTTGAGTCGTTTTCGCTAACAAACTCACTGAGTAACGTAAAACTTTCTATTTCTTTCTTACCAATGCAAATGATCCAAAAATCTAATTTTCTTTTAAAAGCAGTTATTTTATTATAGGCCTGAAACACTGTTGTCTGTTTACCTTGCAACGATAAATTTAATTCGTTAAGTTTTTGAAAGATATCCGCCATAAAAGACAATCGGAACAACCAAGTTTTATCATACAAACGGTCCTTCAAATTAAAAGAAGTATCTGCTGAAAGGAACATTTGTAACTCGGCTCTAAGTTCAAATAGCCTTGTTAAAGTTTTTCCCCGAGACAGCCATCGCACTTCTGTATGGAGCAGCAGTGTTTTATGTTTGCTGCCATAATCTTCACACAATAATGAGAACAATCGGGATTGTAGTGGTCGTGATTTGATAAAATTAATTATTTTTACCGCTTCATCCATAACTAATTTTAGATTAGACGGCATTTGCTTCATCGCAAGTGCTTGTCTATGCAGAATACAATGACTGGAACTACAATTAGGCGCTTTATTTTTCATTCGTGACACTGCTCCTGCTGTTTTACCTGTCATCGCCTTGGCCCCATCTGTACAAATGTCAATGCAATTGTTCCAACTGAGATTATGTTCTTCAAAAAATATATTTATTTTATTAAAAATTTCTTCCCTGGTAGTGTTTGTAAGCAGCGATGAACACATAAGCATGTCTTCTTCAAAAGAACTTTTAGGATAGCCAAACCAGCGACATCAGTCGACTCGTCCATTTGCAAAGCGAATGGTGTATTTTGTAGACGTGTAACTAGTTCTTGTTTGACGTAGCTTGCCAGATCATGGATTCGTCGTTAAACAGTATCGTTTGATAGCGGAACAGTAGAAAGATGCTTTGCAGATTTTTCATCAAGCATACATTTTGTTATGTCTAATACACATGGTTTTATTAATTTCTCAGCGATAGTGTGCGCTTCACCTGCTTGTGCAATGCGATAGCTAACTAAGTATGATGCCTCCGTGGCCTTTTCGTTGGTAGTTTGTGTTACATGCATCATATTTTTTTGACTTTCTAATAACTGATCTTTTTTGCGAACAAAAAATTCTTTATTCTTGTCTTTAGTCTCGGGGTGTACGGTTTCTAAATGTCGACGCAATTTGGCAGGTGCCATGGAACTATTAGGAAGCAGTTTACTACAGAGCATGCAGAGAGGTGAGCCGTTGGAATCAACAAATCCGAAACTGATATAAGATTCATCATACTTCCTTTTTTTCGTCTTTGAAACCGTCGAGCTTGACGTCGTGGCACTCGTGGCATCATCTTCTGGATCGGTGATTGCTAAATTCTCCGCGCGCATTGCTTTTGAACATTCACCGTCATTAGAAGATGTTGTTGGAACACGTTTAACACCTTTAAGCCAACGTTCCATTCTTCTTTATTTATAATGTTACAAGTCAGGATAGTGGGGTTTAAATAATGCACAATCGTTACTGCGTATAAGAGACTAAATTTAGAACCTACAGGGAAGAAATGTATAAAACTGAGACAACAGAATACAGCAGGCAGTAAAACAATGAACACTAGTTTCTCGCTAGCGAGCTTGTAAGTAGGTAGTAACTTATCGCTCCGAACGCTAATCATCAACTGACGACGCCAACGCGCGATCGCCGCTTTTATACTTAGTCCTAGACTCGATCTCAAATATTCTCGAAAATACTCGAGTCGGCACCTTTGATAAACAAAAAGCAAAAATAAAAACAGAAATTTAAAAATAGCGTTGTAAACAATATCGACTTTATCCTTTGAAGTTAGAGACGAAAGTCGCTAGTTGACAACTATAGCGTCTAATTCAGAGGCGGCTTTTATCAAAGAGACTGAGCGCTTACAAGTATACTACCCGCTCGTTTTAAGTTTGCCGCTGGCGATAGGTATGAGTGTATGACGTTCGAAATTTTTTATTTAATTGTAACAATAAAAATTGTGTACGTTAGATATTTGGGTAAAACTATGACACATTATAAGTTTTGTTGTCACGTGGGGGAGGGTACGCGCATTCCACAGACCGGCAAACTTAGAGCGAACGCGTTGTACAAGTATAAAATTGTTGAGACCAAACTTATGAGATATTGTACCAGCTAATGTAACACAAGCTTATACAAATACAAATAAATAAATAAATAACATTCATAGCGTTTTGTCTCCGCGCGGCCGCGGAGTCCGCACAGCCGCGGAGCGACCAGAGAGAGGTGTTTTGATTTTTTTATTTCTAAATTCTTGCGGAACCCCGACAGAGGTATCACGGAACCCTAGGGTTCCGCGGAACACACTTAGAGTATAGCTGCTTTATGCCATACTAGTTCCTGACGTAATCTGTTCTTTTATGCATATTTACTTGTTTTATAAATTAATGTATAATAACTTCATAATATAAATATACCAGTAGGTATGATATTTAGTTTACTTTCAGCTATGAAAAATAGGTAACCGTTTTTATAGGCTTTTATTAGTTTCAGCTGTATTTGTATATATTTATTTCCTTGTATGTCACCGATTTCTTAAGAATTGGATTTTGACTCACTTAAAACAGTCAGATTTCATTTCAAATTTGTAAACTTTGCAATTTGTTAAATTGCAAGAACCAATAACACTGAAATAATTTAGATAGCTTGTCTTATTATCATTACAGTATTAAAGGTTTCTTTAATTCTTAAATATTCAATATATTGGTCTGAGAGTTGGTCGTTAGCTCGATAGATGCCACTATTTATATTACTTAAAACGCGCACTTCGTGCTTGTGCTCAATGCTGCATAGCTCGATAGATGCCGCTATTTCTGGTTTATAAATTGCACCTATCGTGCAAAAGAACGTCTGTGAACGGATGAAAGTATTTCAAGCTACATTTTGGAAGTTTAATTTCGTTTGTACTAAATAACGTTACCATAAATATAGGCCGTAAAGTCAATTTTAAAATGGATAATTTATTCGATACGATACCTGCTAAAAAGTACTTATTGACTAAAAGTATCAAATATAATGTATCGGTATCAAAAGAAAAGTACTCGATACCTAAAGATAAAGTAAGTAAAAGTACTAGATACTTTAATCAGTACGTTACTTATCTTTCGATACTACTCATGAGTTCAGTATCGATACTTTATATTCGATACCGTGTCTCTACTCGTACAAAATATTTTCGATGTTTCACATCTGCCAGGCGTCCTGAGCGACGGCTCACTTTTTTTAGCTTAACGTTCGTTTCGCTAAAACTAAAGTTATTGTCGTTAATAAATGTTATTTGAATATAATATCTATGACTGTCAGTTGTTATTTTCGAATTCCCGCCAAAATTCGCGCTCGGGTGCAGTTTAAATATAACTGTAATACAAAATGATATCATTCACCTGATTAGGGTTTCAATAATCTATTAATACTGTGTTTATTAACCGAGCTTTCAAAACCTGAGTGCCCTAAGGAGGAGTATAATGTTGGGTGAAACACCTCAATTATTTTATTTGGACTTTGTCAATTGAGTTGCCTGACTGTATAAGTCAGGCAACTCAATGGCACATAGACAAAGTCCAATAGCACGAAAAGTTCAGAGCGATATCTTTTTTGTTAAACTAACCTGCAAAAATTGCATGGTCATTCGTTCGGAAAATAATGTAACAAGGATACATAAATTTTTTAGAAAAACTAAATTTTGTATTTGCTTCAGCTCCTAGGAAACTGGTCCTTCTAATCTCATTAATGTATTATTACTTTGTATTTATCATTTGATAGCTATATCTATAACACTCCGTGTTGTATAATATGCATGTAACATCTAAGTGTGCAAGAGAAGGAAAATAAATCGAGTCCCCTCAATTTCCCTCTCATTTTGGAGGAAGCTCGATCCCATAGTAGAACATTTATGGGCTGAGATCTTGATGAATCACAAATAACAGGTCTTTAATTAGGTATATTAATACATATATCAAATGTATTATGGGTGACATAATGAATTCTGATGGTCACGCGAGTATTACACGGATTTTATCCCGTAGTTTTATTTATGTACAATGTATTATGGGTGAATTCTACATTTCAGTTGTGTTCATTAATTTTGTGAATATTTTCCCTTAGTGCTACGTCCTCCTGAGCGTCCAAAATGCTCAAAACAACCGTTCAGCTGGTTCATATGTTGGCCACGTTCGTTGTACACTGGTCACAGGGAGAAGGTCTCTATTAACGTCATTGTTTTCGCTCGCACAATGATCGATCTGCAAGGGCGGTTTGTCATGGTCGCGCCGAAATCTGGTCCAAAATGTATAAGGTCAAACATGCACATAACACCGTCTAAAGTAAAAGTTGCCGAAGTAGATTGTTGACCAAAGTATAAAATTAATTATTTTATGTTAACTTTAGTAACATTAGGTATTTTTAGTTTATTCAATACTCTTAAGTTACTCGAACGCTGCTAGTCGATTTGGATTAGACGGCTGACCTCTTTCTCGAAGTTGTAGGTATCTACCTAACAGGACTGTTTGTCCAATATAAAAATTCGAGGACCCCATTGCCATTTAGGACCACTGCAGAAATGAAGTGAGTATTTAATATGACTAACCATATGAATACAAATATTCCAATAATAAACTATTTTAGAGAAATATTTTGCAAGATAAATAAAAGCTTTTATTTAACTTCACTTGTATTGCAATGTCCTGGAACATTATGCAATCTACCTAATCTTTGCATTATGTAATCTACCCAATGCCATTTAAGTAAGGCTCGACCGAGCTCTCGGTCTCGGCATTCTCGGCTACAAATCCAACCGAGCAATTGGTCTCGGTTCTCGACTAATTATAGCCGAGATTCTCGGTCATGACCGAGATTGTAACTTTGTTCGGATCGATTCAAATTTACTGCGCGTGGCCACGCGCCGCAGCGCGAAGTCGACTGGTGTAAGTGCGTGAGAGAGCTGAATTGTGAATCAGATTCTCGTGATACGACATGGGGATTTTCAACTAACTCGTCAAACATGGCTGCCACAAATCAATCCAACTTATGGGCAGCTCATGATTCGATAGAGTTGGAAGACGAGCCCATGACCAATGACGAATACAATTCAAGCTCTGAAATCGAAATAGCGCTAGAAAGCTTCCTTAGAGAGCCAAGACTGCAAATAAATGCTAATATTTTTGATTATTGGTTTTCGTCACCTTATAAGGTGCTTAAGCCTGCGGCAAATAAGTTTTTATCTGCGCCGCCTACTAGCGTACCAAATGAACAACTGTTTAGCAAAGCTGGACAATTGTATGACGAGAGGCCACACGCTTTGAAGGGGGGAACATGCCGAAAAATTGCTTTTTTTATGTTATAATATACATTCATCCATCAGCCTACAGACATCCACTGCTAGACATAGGCCTCGCCACGAGAGTGCCACTCGGAACGGTCCTGCGCCACTTGCATCCAACGGTTCCCTGCGACTTTGTCGTCCTACGCTGCGCCGTCCGATTCCTGGTCGCCACTCAAGAACCTATCTTCCCCAACGGATGTCGGTTCGACGAGCGATGTGGCCTGCCCATTGCCATTTCAACGTGCTAATTCTGCGGGCTATGTCGGTTATACCTGTTCTTCTACGGATTGCCGTGTTCCGGCTTTTATCGCGTAGAGAAATACCAAGCATAGCTCGCTGAGCGACTTTGAGCTTATTTATGAGGTCGACATTTAGAGACCACGTTTCAGTGCCGTAAGTCATTGCTGGTAACACACACTGGTTATAAACCTTTGCAGACACTGCGGAATATTAGACGAGAAGATCCTCTTAAGTTTCTCGAACGCTACCCAGCCGAGTTGGATTCGTCGGCTGACCTCTTTCTCGAAATTGGATCTACCTAACTGGACTGCTTGTCCTAGGTAAACATAATGATCCACAACTTCGAGAATCACATTCCCAACTAGAACTGGTACAGGAATGACATGGGCATTAGACATGACTTTCGTCTTGTCTATGTTCATTTGTAGACCCACTAGTTGAGATACCCTACTGAGGTCATTAAGCATAGTGCCAAGGGGTCCATGGATTCAGCCATGATTACGATATCGTCAGCAAATCGAAGGTGAATGATGTATTCGCCGCTGATGTTGATGTCGAGTGCGGTCCAGTCCAAGAGCTTGAAGACAACTTCCAGCGCTGTGGTGAACAGTTTCGGGGAAATGACGTCTCCCTGTCTCACACATCTCTGCAACTGGATCGGTTTCGTACTCTTATTCTGAATGCGGACTGACATAGTGGCGTTTCTATACAAACACTTCAGCACTTTGATGTATTGATAGTCAATTTGGCACCGCTGAAGGGACTGCAGCACTGCCCAAGTTTCGACAGAATCAAAGACTTTCTCATAGTCCACAAACGAACAAACAAACAAACAAACTAGACACAGAGGCCGAGTATACTCCTCGGTCTTCTGTATAATCTGGCGTAGCGTGTGGATGTGGTCTATGGTACTACAACCTCTTCGGAAGCCGGCTTGTTCGGGCTGGAAGTCGTCGAGCTTGCACGCGAGTTGGTTCGTAATGACTCTTGAGAACAATTTGTAGACGTGGCTCAAGAGTGAGATGGCTCTGTAATTCCTTAAGAGCGTTTTATCGCCCTTCTTGAAAGACAGCACCACCACACTCCTGGTCCACGACTCTGGAACGTCGCGAATTAAACAACTTCTGTAGGGCTTTTAGAACTAGCCTGCCGCCTGCCCTCAGGAGTTCTGTGGTAATTCCGTCATCTCCCGGTGCCTTCCCGTTCTTTGTTTCACAGCCATTCTGATCTCGTACAAGCTGGCGTCCGGGATTTCCTCGGTGTAGTGCCGAGTTAGCTTGGATCTGGGATTTTGGACCAAGCCGGCAACAGGGTTCTGGGATGATCTATACAACTGCCCATAGAGCCTTTCGACCTCTCCCAAGGTCTTATCCTGGAATGAAATAACAATGCCGTCATCGGTCTTCAACTTGGTCATTTGGCTGTGCCCGATAGACAAATCACGTGCGAACACTTTAGAGCCACGGTTCCGGTCTATTGCATCTTGAATACGCTGCGTTATGCGTAACATACGTATATCTAAATTTGATTATTAAAACAGTTAATATTGTTAAACAATTAGTAGTGTATTAAAAAGTTAACAGTATTAAAATTTTTTTTTTTCACGTTTTGTCTATTCTCGGTCTCGGTCTCGGCCGAGAACGAAACACCCATCTCGGTCGAACCTTACATTTAAGCTATCAGGCCATTAATTGGCATATTGGTTCACGGATCAATTCACCTTTACACTTAAATGCCTCCTTTTTGATACTACATTGCGAACGTCATAAAATGACAATTTATAATTTTTATAACCCATGTGATGAGGAAATAACTCATTGAAGTCTTGATAAGCAAAATGCATAAATAATGTGACGTTATCAAAGAATTGAAAATATTGGTGAAGACTAAAATAATGTATGAGATAAAGTTTAAAGAAATGTTCAGAATCAGAAATATATGGACATAATAAAAAAGGGTGGTTTATTTCGTAGTTTACCCTATTACTCGATTTGTGTAATAAATACAACGCCTAAACACAAACTGTTGACATATGTACGTTGTAATCTTGATAGATGCACAAATATTAATCAATTAACATCTGAATAAATAGTGGAAGAATTTAATATTCCGAAAAGTTCAATGATAAGTAAACCGACAAAGCTGAATTGTAAATTTAACTGATGCAGGTGCTCATTTTGGTCGAAATTACTTGAAAAGTTATACAATGTTTCACTTCTGCTGTATTATAATTTTTATATCATTTGTTCTATATACAGTCATACCCCGGACTTACGCGATAAGCGGGACCGAGCGATAACCGCGTAAGTCGAATTCGCGTAAGTCGGGATTTAATTTTGCTTATATTAAATTTACAAAAAATTGGTTACTTGAAACTAGTGTTGCCCAAAAAAGTCTTGGTCTTGCGGTCTTGGTCTTGGTCTTGCGAGAAATGCGAGACCGAGACCAAGACCAAGACCGCTTAATTTTTGCAAGACCAAGACCAAGACTGGCCCTGCAAGACTTGAGCAAGACCAAGACTGGGCCTGCAAGAGTCTCGCGGTCTTGCATTTAATTCAAATCACCATTTCAGCTTATATACGGTTGAGCTCGTGTCTTCTACATAACAGGAGGAGAATCGGCCGTGGCCGGAGGGGAATCGCCACGGTGATCGGCCGTGTTGTTACAGGTCATACATGTCAAGTTTTCCTTCTCTTGCACCGATGTTATATATTATAGCCCTTAGTCGTGGGTTCGCAGTCACGGGTAAAATAGGGGGTGATGAATTATATTCTTACTCCGTCACTACACGGCAAGTCAAATCAGTCTTGAGATATCCATCTATTGGCCAATCGATTCCCAATGTTGGTGTTGGCTTTTCAGAATTACTCTTCGGAAAGGCTTAAGGACAAAAATACCGTAATCACGAGAGTGCTCTTGCCCATTATACATATTTATATATCCGTTTATTCATTAGCCCAACGACGTTCACTGTTGGACATAGAAATATGCCTACAATTAATCTATATAAATGTCCATGTAGGGACAGAGTACGATCACCATCAGGCAGTACATGAAGCGTTGCTCCCAGCGCTATTTTGCCTCTGCCAGGACTCACCCCAATCCACTAGTGGTTGGGGCGGTAAACTACGTCCCCTTAAAAATATCCGCGGTCCGACGTCCTCGTCATCTTCTTGAAGAAGAAGATGACGCTATTATGATCGCCCAAGAAAGGACCTACACAGCTCGCGCAGCGATAACAGATAAAACTCCGCGGTATCGGCCTCGCCGTCGAGGTCGAAAACCGCGCCGCGTAAAAGTCATTAACCTAAACTTGGCCACGCCCACTTTGCTCTCAGCGACGCCCCGAGCCGAGGTCGGTTCCCCACAGGGGGGTGCCCTCGGGCGATGTTCGCTTAACTTACTTACCGGGTTGAGAGCCATCAGCGCTCACCCATTGACCGCGTTAAGCTGTCAAGGTCATCTGCGATCAACAGCTACACACACACAAAAAAAAAAAGACAGAGTACGAATATAATTCACCACTCTCTTACCCGTGGATGTCGTATCAAATCGGATCGGGCAATGGTGTTAGGAATCCATGAAAAAAAATTGAAATAAAAATATCGATTCGTTAATGAATTGAGAGACATGTAAGTTCTCAATTTTGTCATCGTTTTTTCGTGTAAATTGATGAAAATGTATAAAGGAATGATACTTAATCTACAACATATTTATATTTTGTTAAATGTTCATTAGAATTTGAATAAATCAATGATTACGTTTGCATAAGCAAGACAAACTTCGCTTTAACATAAATCAGCTGATCGGCCGATGACCGTTGATGAGTCGCCTTTGTACCTACGTAACAATTGAAAGGTTCGCGCAAATCTAATACCTATTTATACTGTCGAAATTTTACATGCTTACATATATCCTGTCTGTACATACCTACATAATGCATAAAATTTAAGGCATAAACTCTTAGACACACATTTTTGTAATCACTATAACTTTTACGTTATATTGTTTTTGTGTAATATACATTCTAATTATGATCTATGACTGTTGAACTACAACATACATGAACAGTTGTCCCATAACCTGATACACCCTGTGTATATAACATATGTGCAAGAGAAGTGAAACTAGAAAGAAAACCCTGTACCAACATGTCTGACCAGCGTGGTATAGTAGATCAATTTTCCTCTTACTGGAAGGAAGCTTAAGCCCAGCAGTGGCACTTTTATGAGCTGTGACGATGACGACGAATATCATACATTTTACAAGTACTAAAACCATAAAATTTTAAATCAGTTTTATATGTTCTTGAATAAATAGTATATTAAGAGCTACATGGATCCAGCGGCCAAAGTATTTATATAGGCAATAGAGCAACAGGTTTTTTCAAGTATCCAGAGTATCAGTAACCAAACTGGAAATACAATAGATACATACCACTTAACTTGAAGGGAAATATAAACAATCGCATTAATTGTAAAATATCGCATTGATTATAAAATGACATAAAATTTATTGTATCAACTGCCTCGTGTGGTGACGTCTTAAAAAAATAGGGTCGAAAGTCCTGTCATAAGAGTAGTAACGCTGTCTAATGGAACACCAGGGGAATAGAAGAGTAATTTTCTCCAGTGGTAAGTATTGTATTCAATAGTGAACTATAAGCTAGCAGATGGATAGATAGGATAGGATATTTGATTAGTTTAGTTGGATTTTTCATTGCCATGATAAATTACTGTTACGTTATTCTAACTGCAAAACTTTGCAAGACTCTTGCTGCAATACCAAGACTCGGGTGCGCAAGACCAAGACCAAGACCAAGACTCGGGTGCGCAAGACCAAGACCAAGACGAGACCAGGTGTGATGTTGCAAGACCAAGACCAAGGCCGGTCCAAGTCTCGTCTTGGTCTTGCATTTGGGCAACACTACTTGAAACTAGTTCAAAGAAGACAATAATTTTAAAGAATACGGTCAAAATATTATTGAAAAAATAATTGAAATTTTAAGAATAAAAAAGTAAGTTGAGCGCTCGAAGAGAAAACCGCGTATCTTTGAATTCGCGTAAAACGAGATAACGTTAGTAGGGGTATTACTGTATTTATAGTCAGAGGAATATAGAAATATCTTGTGTCCATAGTGTTAAAACGAATATTTTATTTTATTAATTATTTTATAAAAAGTTATTTATTTCAGCTATTTATTTTAACAAAAACTTAATTATTTTCCTTTTTAGTGTAAGTTTAGTATAGTACCTATACATACATTTTAGTTAAAAAGGATTATTTAATTTCAATTTAAATTAAACAATAATTAGGTAAGTTATTTATTATTATTATTAGTTATTTATTATTTATTAAGTAAGTTTATTCTTAAGATTTGTAATTTAAGCCCTTTTAGCTTGTGAGACGATTTCTTAAACATCAATCTACCATTACCGTATCTACCATTTCACTTGCGATAACAACTGTAACGCTCGCTAACTAGGGAACGGGTAAAATTATGATCGGGCAGCGTGAGCGCTGTGAGCGTTTAGTGGAACGGTTACTTGTTCAATCAATACATTCAGCAATTTAGTACTCTGTGGTTAATGTTTGAAGGCAAAGAGCTTATTTACTCTGTATGAAATAGTACGAATTTGCCCGCGAATAGAATTATACGTGTTTTAAGTTAATTTATGTTCCAGGCTCCGCGAGCTAAAATAATTTGAAATTAAAATGTTTGTATATTTAAGTATTCTTGCGTTTGTAAGATATACACATGCTTTCGCTTTGCCATTTGAAGGTCTTTACAAGTTAGATATTATACACTACAATGATTTTCATGCAAGGTGAGTGAAATTTTATCTATTACTTAAATATTTCATTATTTTTGTCTTTATACGAACTAGAGTAATTCAATGGCGTTACATATATACTGTTAATTTAGTGTACCTACTTGAAAGAATTGTTTTTTGGAATATGTATATTATTGTTTGGTGATTTTTTTATGTATTTTTAATTCAGCATTTTTCCTGTTCTACCAATGAGATAGATTAATATTTACAGAATGCAATTAATAACTTAAATTGTACAATTTAGGTAACTTAAATAAGGTATCTATGTCGTAATTCGTAATCGACACGCTTGACAAGCGGAGTCGTAATCGGTGTAGGTTTTGTAAGTTGCCCAGAAAAGCGCTGCTGGCCGTTTTCTTGGTGAACCCGTATCGGATTTTTTAGAATTCCACAGGAAAATAAAGAATAGCACATTCATTCACGGGGAAACTAAAAAATAGAGAAAATCATCTACTACCTAAGTATAAACAAGTAGACTTTTGTTTCGTATTTTCCTTTTTTATGGTGATTTTATTCATCTCTTAAGATAATGAGTTATAAAAAAATGCAAGCACAACAAAGATATAGGTATTTAAAAAATAATATAATTTAAAGCAATGAGCCACAGCATAATTACTGTTATATACTCGTATTCGCGTTCTTTAAAGACTAACCCGCACCGAGGAATGTATTATGTCGTGAAACGAGTAATCTGAGGCAAATTCATTAGAAAGGGTCCGTCAAAATCGTCATTTTGTATTTTAATTTTTATAAATCACATAATTTTCCACGCGGTGACAATAAAAATACAATTCACCACCCCTCTTTCTTGCCTATGGATTAGGTATAATTTATGATTTTAGCAAAAAAAACCCGACTTCAAAACGCAATGCAGAGTAAACGATAAAATAGCTAATGAAAAAACTTACAAACGCATTAGTCACCCCTACGATGTATGAAAGTTCCCTTCGGTTTCTCTCGTCTGCCATCATCAAACCCTGATTTCCTTATCATGGGACCACCTTTGAAATATCTTCTTGCCAACAAAAAGAACCATCAAAATTGGTTCATAAACGACAAAGTTATCTGCGAACAAACATAAAAAAAAAGCATATATACGGTCGAATTGAGAAACCTCCTCCTTAATTGAAGTCCGTTAAAAAGAAGACTAAGGGATATAATATGCAAATAGCATCTGCGCTAGAGAAGGAAATTTCGAAATAAAACCCTATACCAACATGTCTGATTAGCATATAGTACGTCAATTTCCTGCCTATTAGCGAGGAGGCTCGAGCCCAGCAGTGGGAAATGAGTCAGCTGAGACGAAGTAATTTATAAAATTTATAAATTACTATATATTATTTATTTTCAAGATTAAACCACACAGCAATAGAAGTAACGTAACATAGGTTACTTCTGTTCCTGTGTGATGGCGGCTACGAATACCCATCATTATCATCGCAGCCCACGTACGTCCCACTGTTGGGCTCTGGCCTCCTCCAAAATGGGAGGGAATTTGACCTACTATACAATGCTAGTCAGACATGTTGGTATTTTTTTTATGGGTGAGCTATGGTAAGCGCACACGCGGTCCATTCCGTCCGGGGCGACGAAAGGACGTCGCGCGGGCCCATAACCCACCCGTACCCATGTCGTCTTCGTTGTTGGACCGACCACCAGTGCCGAGTTCCTTGTCCTCAGTGGTCGGCCCGACGGAATACCCGTTCGGGTACCCTCACCTCTCGACGTCCCTGTCCCGGGACGTCGGTCGCCGCCGCGTTAGCCTCTCTGTGGGTGCCGGACTAAAGTTACCGATCCGGTCACCCACGGCCTCGGCTAGGGAGACGTGTTGGTATACAGTTTCATTTCGAGTTTTCCTTCTCTTGCACAGATGTTATGTGGATATTATATCCCATAGTCATCTTATACGACATCCACAGGCAAGATAGATAATCGACCAAATTCTCTCCTCTTGACCATGGGCCGTCCACCGGTACCGAGTTTCTTATTGTTCGTAGCAAGCCCGGCGGGATACTTTCAGCTACACTCCCTTACAAAGTGTTGTCCTGCGTGGGATTCGAACCCACGATACTGGTATGATAGATTGGTATGTTAACCACTTCGCCATCTATACAGTCAACCCTTATATTGTAGTTTTCGTAAAAAATTAAGATTTTTACATAGACCTGGTCCAACTGCATCTGACGCCGTCTCGTCAACAATTACATTCCCAAGGAGGTTTGATGTTAGACAGGCGGCTGTTCATAAAACTATTACTTGACTTAGTATACTATGCTGGTCAGACATGTTCGCATAGGATTTCGTTTGGCATTTTCTCTTGCTTTGATGTTATATGCATTTATTATTCTTAAGTCGTCTTTTACGACACCCACGGGCAAGGAAGGGGAGGTGGTGAATTGTATTCTTACTCCGTCACCATACGTTATTATAAATGGCGCAATTATTATGCCCAGACTCGAAATAATATTTTTTTCAATCGCATAATAAATTTTCCTGCTCTGGTATCTTAACTACATTGGCCTGTAAGGTCGGGTGACTTAGGTCATCTGTGGAGTCAAGAGTGCATTTTTTAGATTATTTTTATATAATTACTTATACTAGTGGTCGCCGAGTGGTCAAAATTCAGCCATAATTCATTTAAATATTTTTTTCTGCTACACAATTTTCTTTTAGTTTTATTGATGTACTAGCAACCCGCCCTCGCTTCGCTTCGGTTATAGGTTATAGTCGTTTTATCCGCGTAGTTTCCGTTCCCGTGGGAATACCGGGATAAAATATAGCCTAGTTTACGCCCTGATATTATAGCTTTGCATTGGTGAAAGAATTTTTGAAATCGGTCCAGCCGTTTTGAAGATTACCCGGAACAAACAGACAGACAGACAAAAATTTTTTAATTGCTATTTTAGGCATAGGTGTCGTGCAAATAACCGTGTGAGCATGAAAAAAGCCTATTATTTTGACATTACAAACAGACACTCCAATTTTATTTATTGGTATAGACAATTGTATATTGAGCATGTTGTATTTCACTAATAACTAATATATAAGTACAAATTTCTATTATAATAGAGATTGTCATCACAATTATGATTGTTTGACATTCAGTTCGACCAGAGATTTTAACCTTAAACAAATGGGTATAAGCATTGGCGTGTGTATGTGTGTGTAGTTATTCCACAATGGTGTGCGTAATGCCTTTTTTATTCAATTTAATGTATTTTTAATTCATTCCTAAATGAAATTTCAGTTTTATGCAGTTCGCCTCATTATATACTTCCACTGTGCTAAATTTCATTCTTGACCATTCACGTAATTTTCGTAAAAAGGGGTACAAAGTTTTTGCTTCACCTATTAATATATTGATAACTAACTAGCAACCTATCCTCGCCTCGCTTCGGTTTCAATCGCCTTACGCCGCATAGTTCCCGGTCTTGTGGGAATACCGGAATAAAATACAGCCTAAGTTACTCCTTATATAAGGAGTAACTAACGTCTATATAGACGGCTACCTGGTAGTAAAATATTATCAAAATTGGTCTAGTCGTTTTGAAGATTATCCAAAACAAATAGACAGACGGACAGACAGACAAAAATGTTCTTAAACTAGTTTTTAGGCATAGGTATCATGCAAATAACTGTATCAGAATGAACAAAGCTCATTACTTTGACATTACAAACAGATACTTCAATTTTATTTATTTATATAGATTATCTTCTCCGTCTATATATTTACATCTTACTATTGAACACTAGCCAACTAGGGACGCGGTATCGAATAGAAAGTATCGATACTGTACTCATGAGTAGTATCGAAGAAAATGTATTGTACTCACAAAAGTATCGATACTTCAAAATAACGAGTAGAGTACTTTTCCTAGAATCTATGTCGTGATGAGATTTTTTTTGGATATTTGACCGTCTGTGAACGGATTAAAAAAATTTCGAGCCACGTTTTAGAAGGTTTATTACGTTTGAACTAGATGGCGGTACCATAAACGTGAGCCATTAGGTCAAATTTAACATGGATAATTTCTATAATTTATTCGATACGATACCTGCCACAAGATACTCATTGAGTAAAAGTATCGAAAGAAAAGTATCGAGTACAAAAGTATCGGTATCGATAGAAAAGTACTGGATACCTAAAAGTATCGATGCTTTTTAGGGTTCCGTACTAAAAGGGTAAAAACGGGACCCTATTACTAAGACTTCGCTGTCTGTCCATCTGTCTGTCACCTCAAGAACCGCGATAGCTAGATAGCTGAAATTTTTACAAATTATATATTTCTGTTGCCGCTATAACAACAAATACTAAAAACAAAATAAAACAAACATTTAAGGGCATTTGCCCATACAACAAACGCGATTTTTTTTTGCTTTTTTTTACTTGGACATGCACAAAAAATTTCATCAACATCGGATCAGCCGTTTAGGAGGAGTTCAGTGACGCACGTACACAAGAAATTTATATATTAAGACGGTACGGAACCTCATCCTTCATCCTTCATATTTCATCCTTCATCCTTCTTCGTCCATCCTTCATCCTTTATCTCATTCTCTCGACGGCTGAATTCTATACATTTACGTGTTTGTGTCTCTATGGACTCGCTTTTTCGTTTCATCGACTTTGAAATCACAACGATTCTAAAGAAGTTTCACTTGAAAAATCTCTCAGGATTTTTTTACAACATCCTTATAAAAGTGTGATGATGAAATATTATATAATATGATGCATAATAGCTTATCTTACGCATATAAATATGTTATTAACGTATAAGATAATCTTTGATCTCACCTTATCGTAGCAATTCACATACGCGAAGTATACAAATGTGGCCATATTTTTTTACGTTGAAAAAAAAAAGATATTGTATATATATTTTTTTATTATGATACTAGCTGACCCAACAGACGTCGTTCTGTTCAAATCTAAAAAAAACCGGTTCCAATTATTAATCTAAACCATTCTCATATTCATCGGAATAGCTAAAAAAACATTAAAATCGGGTCAGCCGCTTAGAAGGAGGTTCATTTACAAACATACGAACAGAAGAATTATATATATAAAAATAGAAAAGTTTATACAGGCTGTATCAGGTTATGGGGCAACTGTTCGAGTATGTTGTAGTTTAACGGTCATAGATCGTAATTAGAATGTACATTACACAAAAAACAATATAACATAAAAGTTATAGTGATTTCAAAAAAATGTGTCTAAGAGTCTATGCCTTAAATTTTACGTATTACGTAGGCATGTACAAACAGAATACATGTAGGCATGTAAAGCTTCGACAGTATAAATTCATTCATAATACCTAGAATTGTGCAAACGTTTCAATGATATACTCAGTGCCAGATAACGTGGCAAAAGACGACCTTCACCTACCTACACCACGATATCTTAAAATGCAAAAAAATCTATCGCTTACCATACAAATCTATCGAAAAGTTGTATCGCAAAATTCTCTTGGTAGATGCCTACCAGGAAGCAACATTACAAACAGCACAATCCAAAATTTTACGAAATCTAGTAAAATTACCATAGAAAATATATGTTTTTAATATCCTATAATCATGTATTTCATTGTTTTAAAATACCAGATTAACCTGTAACTGGTGACATGTCATTATTTTATAAATAATATCATTGATAACAATGCCAAATTACTTTCAATGTCTGAATATCAAAAGTTTTTAAGTAACATTAAAATTAAAGTACCGAGAATATTTATATAAATTCAATATAATATAGATCCTATAATTAAATACGTAATTAGCTTCGAAGAGTTATGTAACGCCCAAAAAATGCCAAGTTTTAAGTTATGACACATTTCTTTCAACTCATTTTACCGTCAGGTGTAATAAACCTAAAGAATCGCACAAGTAGATGCAAGATTTTAGGTTATGTGTATCAAACATAAAATATTTTCTTAACTGATTTTAGCGTCAGGTGTACGAGATCAGTGGCGTCGCGTGGCCCAGTCGCCATTTTGTTTGACATTCCGTGTGGAGCACGTAAAATATATTGAAAAAAAAAAAAATGATGGGCCCTCGATGACAGTACATACCGAAAGATTGATGCATTCATAATTCATGTATCAGACAGCAGTGATAGTAACAGTAGTGGAAGTGACAGTCCAGAACTATAGATTTTTGTAAAGTCATAAATAAATTATTTTAGTATATTATTTTACCTCACCTTACGTATTTAACAAAAAGTTAGCCTTAAGATAGGTTAGCTATCAGTTTCATGCTAGGGCAGTGGTAAGGTAGGTAACGTGTACGTATGCTTTATTATTGCACGTGTAGATGTTTGATAATTTCTTAATTAAAATTCTAAACAAAT
Source organism: Lymantria dispar (assembly GCA_032191425.1). Lineage (NCBI taxonomy): Eukaryota > Metazoa > Arthropoda > Insecta > Lepidoptera > Erebidae > Lymantria > Lymantria dispar. The sequence continues at coordinate 5,689,033 of CM063460.1, read as the reverse complement.
TACACGCAGACAAATGTTTGTAACCTCTGTACAGTCTAGAGACCTTCACCACGATATTACAACGATAAGACGGTTTGTATGGAAAGCTATAGAATTAGCGATAAATTACTTGGATTTGATGATATCGTGGTGAAGGTCACCAAATCACCTCTTTTGCCATGCTATTTGGCACACACTATAGTGTAGGTTTGTACCTACGAGCGACGAGCGGTCAACGGTCCAAGGCCGATCAGCTGTGTTAAAGCGAATTTTGTTTTGTTTATGTGAATGTAATCATTGATTTATTCAATTTCTAATGAACATTTAACAAAGTATGAATATGTTGCGTATTAAGTATCATTGACTTTATACATTTCAATCAGATTTACACGAAAAAGCGATGACAAAATTGAAAACTTTACATGTCCCTAATTCCTTAACGAATCGATATTTTTCGTTCAAATTTTTTTCATGGGTTCCTACCACCATTGCCTAGCTCCCTTTTGACCAGTTGCCCCATAACCTGATACACCCTGTATAGTCGTTAGGTTTCTTAAATTTTCTAATTTTCTGCGCAACTTTCTTAATTTTTTTTTCGTCAGTCATTTTCAAAGTATTAGAAAACTTAAAAAAAAAGATGGTATACGAAATCGGTAAAGTCTTTCTCAAGTTATGTTATTGTCCTGCCCGAACAGCGCCACCTACCGGGTCCAATTGTGAATCTAAACCATCCTTGAATCCCCTTGAACATACACAAAAAAAAATTCATCAACATTGGTCCAGCCGTTTAGGAGGAGTTCAGTGACATACACACGTACGCTAGAAATTTATATATACTGTGGGCTACGGTCAGCGCACTCATCGCCCGACTCCGTCCGGGGCGACAGAGGGGCGGCGCGCGGCCCCGTAACCCACCTATGTAGTACGTCGCCTTAGTCGTTGGACCGACCACCGGTGCAGAGTTCCTTAACTTCAGTGGATATTTGATGCTTATGAGAGTATTACACATTGTAAATAAAACTACTTTACGGATTTTATCGCGTTTGTATTTGATGAGACATCTTAGTCCGCCCATGACCATGAACACTGCAAAGTGTTCGAAACGTCGGGCAATCAAAAATCAAATACAAACGTGATAAAGCCGTAGTTTTAATTTATTTTTTATGTCAGAATGTGACACTTGCAAAAGTAGGCAAAAATATCAATTTAAAAAGAAAAGATTTCTATACCATCATCATCATTGCTTGGCTCAAGATTCCTCCACAGTTAGAGAGGAATTAAACCACTGTACCACACTGGTCAGTCGAGTTGGCAGAGGGTTTTATTTCAAGGATTCTTTTTCTTGCATAAATGTTGTATGCATATTAAAATCCCTTATTCGTCTCCTACGACACCCACGGGCAAAAAAAGAGTGGTGAATTGTATTCTTACTCCGTTACCACGTGGAATATTTCTATGTAGAGTTAATAAAAAAGCCTGCAATTGGTAAATATATGAATTTAAAACTCATTAAAATAAATATAATAGTTCAAAAAAACTAAAAAAATACGCTTAAATCGCTAATCCTGATTATCCTAGTAAGGATAACGGGTCAAACTGTTTAAAATATTGAATTGTCATCGGTCATTAATAAGTATGCCATATTTCGAGTTAAGCCGACGTTTCGAAGGGGGTCAAAATCATGTTCAAAGATTCCGTTACATACTAACATACTAACATAGATACGTCTGAAGCTAATAAAAGCGTATTAAAAACAAGAATAGGTACGTCTGTTTGCAAAAACGGGTTATTTTTGTTACTGCTCTGGGGACAACGGGACTGACAGCCTCGAGACGGGACTGTCTCGTTAAGGGTAGGAGGTATGGTCACATTAAGTATACAGGAAGAAATAAATTACGAGCAATTGTATTTTTTAAATTATAGTCTTCATTGCCTGACAGACATGTCTGTTAGTGATAAGCTGAAGGTCTCATTTCAAATGATCTAATTGTGATCTGAACCGTCAGTATTCATATTTTTTTACTAGCAACCCGCCCTCGCTTCGCTTCAGTTATAGGTTATAGTCGTTTTACCCGCGTAGTTCCCGTTCCCGTGGGAAAACCGGGATAAAATATAGCCTAGTTTACGCCCTGATATTATAGCTTTCCATTGGTGAAAGAATTTTTGAAATCGGTCCAGCCGTTTTGAAGATTACCCGGAACAAACAAACAGACAGACAAAAATTTTTTAATTGCTATTTTAGGCATAGGTATCGTGCAAATAACCGTGTGAGCATGAAAAGAGCCTATTATTTTGACATTACAAACAGACACTCCAATTTTATTTTTGTTTTTTTTTAATGGGACTAATCCCACCACACATTCCCACCATTGTAACTCCTGTAAGCCAGGATCCACAATGGTCTCCATAAATGACACCGAGGTTTGACCCTCAGGCAGTCCCGGGATATGATTTTAATTGTCTTGGGACCCGCAACAAATTTAATTAGAAAAGATTAAAGAGGAGGAGTTGGAAAGATAGATTCCACTTCCCTCCTAAGTAAAGCGGGAGACAGAAAAACAAAATGACTAGTCAGCCAATAAGTAAAAAGGTGTACAGCTACGATAGCGCAGCAGTACGGCACCACGGATACGGAAGAGCTTAACGGGGCCTATATGTGAGCGTTAAGATTGATTGCTACAGTAGGTATGGCAGAAACGCATGAACGCACGGAAATTTTCTCGAGTTGCTACTGATGAGGGGTCCGTGGAAGGAAGAGAAACTGTATATTATTATTTAAACTAATTTATTAATGTAAAACACAAACATTGTTTCTAAGCCTAAACGCCATCTTTTTTATATATATTATTGCATCATCCTATTTTACCAGAGCCACAGTCTAAATATGTCACAGACTAATTTTTCATTTACAGTATAACAACATATTAAGTTAACAGCTACAAGGTCCGTATAGTATACTACCCCACAGGTGACTTGAAAACTGTTTAACATAAGGTTACGCTCGTTTTGCCAGAGATCGCACTCCCAGAGAATGTGATGTGCTGATTGTTCATACTCGTGGTCAGATGTGGAACATTGACATAATGGTGATGGTTCGAGTTTAAAAGAAAATAATTTATTTTTAAAGTTGCCATGGCCAGTTAAAAATTGGGCCACGAAGTGGTCAACCTCTAGCCACACCTTCTCCAGGCGCTCCCGGATGCATGGAAAAAATAGATAAAGATAGGACGACCTTTCGATGATGAATCCCATCTTTCTTGCCATTCAGTTAAAAGTTCCTCATAGACAATGGATTGTGGTGCAAACAATCTAGCAATTTTATTTCGGTCGCGCGGTAGAAGGAAATCTGTATTCATAGTTTCCTTTGTGGTGTAATACATTGACGCTCGTCTCTGGAACCGGAAGTACACCCGCGAGTACTGGTAAGGCCTCGGTACTAACCGTTCTATAGGCTTTACATAAGAATATTAGGGCCAATCGTTGGCTCTGTAGTAATTTAAGGCGAGCCGCCCCTATGGTGGCCCTAGCGGCCCATACAGGTGCAGCGTAACAGATACACCCCAAATATGTGGCCATGTATATGGTTTTAAGTGTATTAAAACGAAGGCCCCAAGTAGATGTGGATATTCTAGTAAGCGCGTAGAAATGCCGTTTCGCTTTTTCGCCTACAGTTTTAATATGCTCAATAAATGAAAAATTTTTTTCTAAGACTAGCTCGAGATAGCAAACTGATTCTTTCTTTTTGACAGTCATATTATTGAATTTTATACGCGGCGCTGATTGTAAATGTCCTTTTAATAAAAGATGATATGTTTTTTGTGGTGCGAAGGCAAGCTGGTTTCGTGTACCCCAATCGAATATATCATTGAGGCATGTTTCCGCTAATTTCTCTAAACCATCCCTTGTGTTCGATTGTATAAGTAAAAGTCCGTCGTCTGCAAGTAAAAGCCGATCAGTAGACAATTTTTCGGTAGAGGTAACTCGAGAAAATCGTTAAAACCTAAATTCCATAGATATTGACTTAATACCGAACCTTGAGGGCAGCCCATCGTCAGTGGTTTCGACACAGCATGGTGACCAAGTTTCAATTTAGTCGAGCCATTTATAAAGTACGACTGTATGATTTGGTAGATATTTCTATAGCAACCACGAGCCTTTAATTTAAGAAGTAGCATTGGCCACCCGGCGTTATCGAAAGCACCTGAGATCTCCAGGAAGACACCTAGTACGTATTTAAAAACGGACGCGCTAATGACACGTCTTACCGCAACGGCCGCGTCGATAGTTGATTTGCCGTGAGTGAAGCCGAATTGTTTATCATTGAACGTTGGTCCACCCGGCAATAAACGAGGAACAATGAGACGTTCTAAGAGCTTGCCTAAAGAAGGCAGTAAGGTGATTGGTCGATATGACTTCGGGTCATCTGGTGGCTTATCACCGCCTTTAGGAATTATACGTATATAACCGCGACGCCATATACGAGGAAAAATGCCTTCAGTTATGCAACGATTAAAAATGATTAACATTGAGTCGCTCGATGCTCGACTTCCTTGATCATTTTATTTAATATTTTATCTTCGCCAGCGGCCTTGTTGAGGGGAAGAGTTTTAACGGTATTCATAAACTCGGCAAGAGATGGAAGGTCAGACATAGGCGAGAGAGGTGGCTCGGCGGCCCATGCACGTATTTGTTTATGATGTTCGCTGTCGACTGAGATGTCATCGTCTGGGATTAACGTATTTAATAAAACTTCCGTGGTCTCCTCAATACCCGTAGTGTGTTTACCGTTCACTTTAATGTTTTGTATGTACGCTAAGTCGACTGATCGATTCGCTTTAAACTCGTGATATAGTGGAGACCATGGACCTTCACTTTCTAATCTTTCCACAATCTTATTTAACAAAGCGTCTTTCGATTTTTCTACTGCAATCCGGTAGCGAGACCTGGCAGCTTTCAGTACAGATCATTCATCAAAGGCCCTTCCTATGTTAGGTGACTTTTTAAGTTTATTATGCTTCCTGCGCGCCCTTCGAAAGCGTTTGCGGAGTTCCACTAGGTGATTGTTCCACCAGTCACATCTCTTAGTATTAGGCAGGGATGTTCGGCCTAGGGCTACATCAGCACAGTATATCAGAGAATGTGACATTAGTTCCAATTTTATTTATTGGTATAGATTAATACTGACTCGTTTTTTTCGACATCGCGCGGTTTGTCTCTCGGCTGGTGATGGACTAACTCTCCGGTCACCCGAATACTGACACATGTGTGAAATTCTTACATGGTAGAAGTGAAACCTTCAAAAAGAGTACCCATTTAAAACATTTATCAATATTATGCAAGTTGGGGGTTGGTGGTAGATTATTGTATTGTGCTCAAACTAGGGGTATGACTTGGAAGGAAAATAGTCGTTTTTTAAATAATCGAATTTTTGTTCGTTAATATAATCGATTTTAAAATAATCGATTATTTAAAAAAATTTAATGATTTTTAAATAATCGATTTTTTTCTGCCAACAGGATTGTGATGACCTTTTTTTTTATAGGAAATGTAAGCTTTATTTTCTAATATAGTATGAAAACGATTCTGATGACCTTCTTTTTTAGGAAATGTGAGCTTTATTTTGTAATATAGTATGAAAACACACCTGAAACAATCCTGATGACCTTTTTTTTTAGGAAATCTGGCCATGAATAATCGCTTAATTTCGAATAGTAAATAATCGATTAATAATCGATTTTTCTCATTTTCATAATCGATTATAAAAATCGATTATTACAAAAAAATAATCGATTAATAATCGATTTTTTAAAAACCGATTATTTTTTCACATCCCTAGTTCAAACAAAGTTTAAACTTGACAATATACAAGTGCCCTTAAAGGGCTTATGTAGAATAAATGATTTGATTTGATTTGGAACAGTAGAAAAAATAGCATGTGTACAAAGTACGCATGACAGTAGTGAAACTTCTTTATCTTTTATCAGCCTTTATCTCATTCTCTCGCCGGCTGAATCCTATACATTTACGTATTTATGTCTCTATAGACTCGCTCTTTACACTCGGTTTCTTCTTTACACTATTAATGTTTATTTTATTTTGTACTAGCAAACTGCCTTCGCTTCGGTTTCAGTCGGCTTACCCGCGGCGTAGTGCCCGTTCCCGTGGGAATACCGGGATAAAATATAGCCTATGTTACTCCCTGATATTATAGCTTTCCATTGGTGAAAGAATTTTTGAAATCGGTTTGATGGTTTCAGCGTGAAAGCGTAACAAACAAACATCCTTAGTTATTTAGTAAGGACCACCAATTAGTAAGGAATCTATATGTCTTTATTAAATAACTAGCAACCCGCCCTCGCTTCGCTTCGGTTTCAGTCGGATTACCCGCGGCGTAGTGCCCGTTCCCGTGGGAATACCGGGATAAAATATATCCTATGTTACTCCTTGATATTATAGCTTTCCATTGGTGAAGGAATTTTTGAAATCGGTTTGGTGGTTTAAACGTGAAAGCGTAACAAACAAACAAACAAACACCCTTACTTTCGCATTTATAATATTAGTAAGGATTCTATATGTCTTTATTAAATAATTTGTTTCTTTTACTTAAGCTATTCTATGATATAGTATAGTATTAATTTATTTTATTCTTAACTTAATGTTACTGTTTCAAATATTACGGTTTAACTTTTTTTTTACATATATTTGTTTTGCATATATTGTTGCTTCCGCGACTTGTTGTACGGGCCCATCAGAATATCAGCGGTGTAGTATCATATTTACTGTACCATAAGCTGAGACGGACACCATATTTTGGCCTCACATATTCGACTCCTTGTTTTTAGTTAGTAGTTCTTATTTCTTCCCGTACGGACGACCGAGGACGGGCGGTCGAGGATTGGGCGGCGGCTCTGGGCCTCTGTTTGCTGAACAGAGGCTCGGTGCATACGTGCGTGCGACCTCAGGGCAGGTCGATAGTGGACCTTTCGTTCGCTAGCCCTGAGGTCGCTGCACGCGTGGGGAGCTGGTGCGTCGAGGAGGAGGTTGAGACCTTGTCGGACCACCGGTATATCCGGATGGAGGTCTCCCTGACAATCCCGGCGCCCGGCAGGGGTCACAGGGGGGTGGTAGGGCGTCCTGCGTTCCCGCGATGGGCTGTGGGTCGCCTAGACCGGGATCTGCTGGCGGAGGCAGCCATCGTTCATTCGTGGCTGTCCTCTGCCAACCAGTTGGACGGGGTGGACGCCGAGGCTGGCCGCATCCGCAGTGCGTTGACGCAGATCTGCGATGCGGCCATGCCCCGGGTACGGCGTCTGCCCCCGAGGAGGGCTGTCCACTGGTGGTCCCGGGAGCTGGCAGATCTCCGGGCCGCGTGTATTCGCGCCCGGAGGGCCTACACCCGCAGCCGGCGGCGCAATCGCAGCGCGGAACTGGAGGGCCAGCTTTACGAGGGCTACCGCAATGCGCGGTCGGCCTTCAGGCTGGCCGTCCGTTCCGCCAAGGACGCCAGTCGGCGGGAGATGCTGGAGAGTCTCGACCGTGACCCCTGGGGTCGCCCCTATGGTGCGGCGCTGAGTAAGCTCCGCGCACGGGGCCCGCCCCTCACCGAGACTCTCCAACCCAGCCTCCTTACCCGGGTCGTCGAGGACCTGTTCCCACGACGGGCGGAACACACGCCCCCGGTCATGGCGCCGCCAGACAATGACCGGGAGGGCGATGGTGGCAGTGTTCCGCTCATCACGGAACCGGAGATGAGGGCGTCGGTGGCGCGCATGCGCTGTAAATCTACCGCCCCCGGGCCCGACGGTATTCCAAACCGTGTGTTGGCCCTGGTCCTCGACCATCTGGGTCCCCGCCTCAGGGAGCTGTTCGACGCGTGTTTAGCGTCCGGGCGGTTCCCTGGGTGCTGGAAGGAGGGGAGGCTGGTTCTCCTGCCGAAGCCGGGACGGCCTCCGGAGTCGCCATCGGCCTACAGGCCTATCGTGCTGCTCGATGATATGGGCAAGCTACTGGAGAGGATAGTAGCTGCCCGCATCGAGCGGCACCTTGTCGGCACGGGGCCCGATCTGTCGGACGCCCAGTTTGGGTTTAGGAGAGGTCGTTCGACGATCGAGGCCCTGTTGCGCCTGAGGGCCGTGGCGACTGAGGCCGTCACCGGCGGGGGAGTGCTGTTGGTGGTGTCCCTAGACATCGCCAACGCATTCAATAGTCTGCCATTCAGCTGCGTCAGGGAGGCGCTCCGTTACCACGGAGTGCCAGCTTACCTGAGGCGGCTGGTGGCAGACTATTTAGAGGAGCGCAGCGTCCTCTACGCCAACCGAGTAGGGGACGTTGTGCGAACGCCCATGACGTGCGGTGTTCCACAGGGGTCGGTCCTCGGACCCACCCTGTGGAACATCGGCTACGACTGGGCGTTGCGGGGGAGCCTCCCACCCGGGCTGGGCGTGATTTGTTACGCCGACGACACGCTCGTCACAGCCCGCGGTGGGACGCTACAAGAGGCGGTAAGCCTGGCGACCTCAGGCACCGAAGAGGTCGTCAGGCGGATCGAGGCGCTGGGGTTGAGGGTGGCCCTGGACAAGACGGAGGCCCTCTTGTTCCATGGGCCCCGTATGGACCCTCCCATCGGCGTCTCGATCACCGTCAATTCGGTTGGGATCAGCATCCAGGCCCATATGAAGTACTTGGGCCTGGTGCTCGACGGGCGATGGTGGTTTCGGGAGCATTTCCGCAGGCTCGTCCCGCGGCTCGTCGGCGTGGCGTCCGCCCTACAATGGCTGATGCCGAATGTGGGCGGACCGAGCGCGGCATGTCGACAGCTGTACGCGGGGGTCATCCGGTCGATGGCCCTGTACGGCGCACCGGTGTGGGCGGGATCCATGACCGCCCGACTTAGGGCCCTTCTGTGGCGTCCACAGAAGGTCATGGCGGTCAGGATCATCCGCGGGTACCGCACGGTGGCGACGGAGGCGGCGTGCCTATTGGCCGGGACTCCCCCGTGGGACCTGGAGGCGGAAATGCTCGCCGACTTGTATCGGCGGGTGTCGGGGGTGCGCGGGGGGGGGTGGTTGTTTTTCCTTGAAGGAGCTCACCGCCTGGCGCGTCGACGCCCGCCGGGACGTCATCGCCCGTTGGGCAGACCGGCTGGAGAGGCCTCGATACGGTGTTTGGACCGTGGAGGCCTTCCGGCCGGTGCTGATGCAGTGGTTAGAAAGGCGGCACGGGGTGCTCTCCTTCCGACTCGTGCAGGTCTTGACGGGGCATGGATGCTTCGGCAAGTACCTGTACAGGGTCGCTAGGAGGGAGAGAACTCCGTCCTGCCACCACTGCGATTGCGACGAGGACACGGCGCAGCACACGCTCGAGGTCTGTGCCGCTTGGGCAGAGCCGCGTCGTGAACTCGTCGCAATCATCGGTGCAGACCTGACGCTGCCGACCATCGCTAGGGAGATGCTCGGCAGCATCAGGAATTGGGACGCGGTCGCAGCCTACTGCGAGGCAGTTATCTCGCAGAAGGAGGCGGCGGGTCGCGAGCGCGAGGAGCACAGCCTCGATGATGCGACCCGCCGTCGGCGACTGGGGCGGCGCAGGCGGGAGTACCTGCGTGCAATGCCGCCCTAGCCGAGGCCGCGGGTGACGTGACCGGGGATTAGTCCGTCACCCGCCGAGAGGTCGACCGCGTGAGGAAAGACCGACGTCCTCCCCGAGGGGGGGACGTCGGTCGATGGGAGGGTATCCCGGGTAGAGGGTATTTCGTCGGGCTGACCACTGATGACAAGTAACCCTGCTCCAGTGGTCGGCCCAGCGACGAGGGCGACGTGGTGTTCGGGTGGGTTGCGGGAGTTGCGGGCTTGAGCCCCTCTGTCGCCCCGGACGGAGTGGTGCGTAGGCGCGCCGAACGCAGCCCACACAAAAAAAAAAAAAAAAAAAAAAAAAAAAAAAAAAGTAGTTCTTATTTCTTTCGTTGGTGTCTATATTGTGCGAGGTTTACAAAATAAAATTTCTTTCGTTCTTTCTTTTTTGTTCCATCGAGCTTGAAATCACAACGATTCTAAAGAAGTTTCACTTCAAAAGGTCACTTTTTTATATTTGTGATTTAATATTGGCATTAAAAAATCCTAACATGTCTATAATTCGCATGTGGTAGAAATGAAACCTTCAAAATTTATGCGCGCACTTACACGTATTGATACGCGTACAACGCTGATACGCATGTAGGGTGTACGAAGTGGAGCACAAAGAAAACCATGAATATAAGAAACACTGTATGAAGCTTTCTATATCATTTTATTCCACGTTAAATCTTATGAATTGTGTCTGTCTCTTTTTACTGTCGCTTTTTCGTTTCATTGACTTTTAAATCATAATAAAGAGGTTTTTACTTTAAAAAAGTATTCCGTGGCATAGTTAATATAATACATCGATTTCAAGGTCAAGGACTCATCTTTTCACATTACGCCAAAATAGTTGAGTCATACAATCTTAAACATCACATGGACGTCAAAATTTTAAATAATTAAGCGTCTCTAATAAGCGTAAAAAATTAAAACAAAGTTTTTAAATTTATTGGCAAACATGTGACTGGCTTTGAAATTCTGGTTATTTTAGGAAAATATTTCTTAATTCAGATGGTTCGCGGTGATAGCAATCGCGCAATTCAATAAGACCACAGCAGTATTCTTTATGAAGAGCATGTCGTTGATATGCAGGATAAGTAACGTTGGGGAGAACACCAAACCCTGTAGTCATCATCATCATCACAGCTGATATACGTCCCACCACAGGGCTCGAGCCTCCTCCATATTGGGAGGGAAATTTGACCTACTATACCACGCTGGTCAGGCAGGTTGTTATAAGGTTTTATTTCGAGGTTTTCTTTTCTTGCATTGTTGTTATATATACAAGATATCTCTTAGTCGCCTTTTACGACACCCACGGGCAAGAGAGGGGGGGGGGGGGGGGGTGAAATGAGTTCTTACTCCGTCACCACACTGATATATCCTTACTAATATTATAAATGTGAAAGTAAGAGAATGAAAACTCGAAATAAAACCCTATGCCAACATGTCTTACCAGCACGGTATAGTCGGTTAAATTCCCTCCCATCGTGGAGGAGGCCCAAGCCCAATCATCATCATCATCATCGCAGCCCACATACGTCCCACTGTTGGGCTCGGGCCTCCTCCACAATGGGAGGGAATTTGACTTACTATACCATGCTGGTCAGACATGTTGGTATAGGGTTTCATTTCGAGTTTTCCTTCTCTTGCACAGATGTTATGTGCACATTATATCCCATAGTCGTCTTATACGACATCCACGGGCAAGATAAGGAGTGGTGAATTGTATTCTTTCTCCGTCACCACACGGACAAGCCCAATAGTGGGACGTATGTGGGCTGCGAAGATGATGATGATGATGAAGTTTGTTTATTTGTTTGTTACGCTTTCACGCTTATACTACCACCTTATACCACCGAACCGATATCAACAATTCTTTCACCAATGGAAAACTATAATATCAGGGAGTAACATAGGCTATATTTTATCCCAGTATTCCTACGGGAACGGGAACTGCGCGGGTAAGGAGAGTGAAACCGAAGCGAAGCGTGGGCGGGTTGCTAGTACACTATAAATATATTTGACTGCATAGATAACGTAGTGGTTAAGATAGCGACCTACCGTGCCAGTGTCGTGGGTTCGAATCCCTTGCAGGACAAGATATGCGATCCACAAATTGTTGTTCTGAGCCTGGATATAATTTGTGTCCGTTAATTATATGTTTGTAAAGTCCCCCGCAACACAAGTATTATTTCCTCAGTGCAGGGTGTTGTATAAAGACAAAAAAAAGCTTTTATTACTTCTCCTTATTATGCAGTATTGTTATAAGCTACATCGTTTAGTTGTCTTTTATGACACTACGTCAAAAACAATGGCCGTTAATTGCTCGGTTATCACAAAAATAACGTCTTCTATATTTTCCACATTTGTTCATATTCTCAATTATTGTGAAATTTGTTCCAAAAAGGGAAAATACCGTGTAAAAAATACCGTTTTATTAACTGCAGTAAAATGACGTTTTGTGGGTTGCCGGTTTTTGAAGAAAAATAAATAGGGATGTAGCTAAATGAGTGAATCATAAATGAATAATCAGTTTGGTTTTTTTTTTGAGATTTAATATTAAGTTGTAATGTATTTTTTTAACCTATTATTATTACTATACTAGAGGATTGATCTTTTTTAGTGGAAGTATAGGGAGGTACATTCAAAATGAAACAAAAACGTCATAATAATGTTATTTAATTAATCTTTTTCGAAATCACTGTTGCTGTCGCTTTCGGTCACATTAATAACAAATCTATCTGTCACTTCATCTATAATATGATCCTGGTGGCACATTTTATCTTCCTCTTTAATAGTGTGAGACACACAGTCACTCCACTTAGCCGGTGTCATTTTCTTGATTCCTTCTTGGAATAAAGTTTTCACTTCTTGCATTTTATACGTCTTATTATTGTTTGCGACGTGACTCTTTACCTGCGCCCATACCAACTCAATGGGGTTCAATTCACAGTGATAAGGGGGCAGTCTTAAAAGTGTGATACCTTTTTGTGCAGCCATCTCGTCTACGGCATATTTCTCAGTATGATTTTGTTGTTTCACAATATCTATGAGAGTGGCCTTGACCATATTTGGTTCAAACGCAATATTTTTAGTAGTCAGCCACTCTTGAATTCGTGCTTTCGTCTACGACATCTTCGGGATTGTTTCGATCTTCCGAGAGTGATAGGGCGCATTGTCCATTACGACTACTGCATTCGGCTTGAGTTTAGGTAGAATACCGCCGAACCAATCCTCGAAACATTCCGCGTTCATTTCATCATGGTATTCTTCTGTACCTTTCTTTGCTTCAAACATAAGAAGTCCGTCGAGCAGGAAGCCTTCTTCTCCGCCTATGTGACTAATTATGAGTCGTTTGCCCTTTCCTGTGGGATTTTTTAATCCCGTAGTTAGGCCGTCTAAAAATGCCTGTCGAGAAGATTTAATACTTCCGTCAATCCAGGTTTTTTTTGTAGTATGACCTGAAAAGAACAAAAAAGAATCATAAGTTTCGACATCAAAACAAAAAGGGAACAAATAGAAGAAACTAAGAGTTGACACGTACCAGCGTTGACCCAGGTCTCGTCTTGATAATATATGTATTTTCCCTCCCTACGATATTGTTTAATTAAACGCAGGTAGCGCTAGCGCCATGATATGATATCTTGTCTATCAATAAGCACACTCTTGCGTGATCGAGTAGCGAATTCGAAATTAAGATGCTTCATAATTTTTCTCAATGTCTCTTTCGAGAAGTTGGGCAATCCTGGGTCATCATTTACAACTTGCAGCACCTAAAAATAATTAAAGTTATTACCTAATTGGTTAAGATTACACATGGGATGGGAGAAAACATACATAACGTATAATAAAAAGATGAGTGACGACATGTGTAAACTAACTTTTGCGATGGTGGGTATTTCATTTCTATGAAAGAACTGATGTACAATTCGTCTAACAGCAGTGAATGTGAAATCATCAAGTTTATCTTTAAATGTAAGTTTTGGGCCCGTTTTTTCGGGAGGTTTTGGTGATTCGCTGTCGTTCTCCTTGTGCTCCTTTAAAACGGAATAAACTGTGCGGACGGATATTCCCAAGACTTCAGCCACCTTGTTAACGCATTCACTTGTTTTTGGAACTTCAATGTTTGATTCTGAAGATTTCACTTCAAACACATATTTGTAAACGTTTTGGACCCAAAGTTTTTCAGTTGCACTTAGAGCTACACGTGGCCTTTTTTTCTTAGGAGATAAAAATGTGTCTCCATCTTGCGATGTGCTCGGAAGAGCATCCATGTCTTCAATGTATCAAACAAAAAAAAACTAACACGATTAACGAAAACAGGTAATGAAAAACAAACACAACGTAACATAAGTTTAACAATAATGATAACAAAAACAACGCGCAGTTTCAAAGTTATTCATGCACTCAAAACAGAAGTATGAAGCCGAATGAGCGAATGACAACCGAAACAAAATGGCGGTCAAGCGTCATCGTAGCACCGTAACCAAAAACCAGTACTACCAACTTGAGAGAGCGTTTTCTTGAGTGTTACCTTGTATATGTCTAAAAGGATCAACGTTTATACAGCCTTTTATTTACATTAATATTAAATAGAATTTATTATGATCATTATGAGTCAGCTATGGAACGATTAGATATTCTGTAAACTTTTGTGAACTGAATCACATCCCTATTGAGATTAGGTTGTCAACATTATTTTACGGAATGACATTTAGAAACGTCATTTTACTGCAGCTAATAAAAAGTTAGACTTTAAATATTTTCTATTGTATAGATAATTTATGTAAATGTATTGAACAAAACTTGCTTAATTGATGCTAAAATACTTCGTAAAGTAGTTTAAAATATTTGTCATTTTACTGATAACTAATATTGTATCGAAATTGAGGTTAATAATTAATAATTTAAAATGTATTGAATTGATTAAAACACTGCAATAATAATGCTATGCTGGCATTCAAGTACATTTGTTCATTTGTCCTGCACGAGTATTACATAAAACAGAATAGGAGACAAATTGACCTTACCATGCTGATCAAATTCAAATTCTTTATTATGTATAAAGTCCGCGGGGGCACTTACATATTGTAATTTTTTTTACATTTTACCTTAAATTCCTACCAGATCGGAACGCGACCGCACTGAGAAGAACCGGCAAGAAACTCAGTGGGATTATCTTCTTTTTTATTCACTTACTATTTTTATTGAAATAAAATAATATACAACAACACGTCTATTAATAGCTCCAGTGTTATGCCTTTCGAACCATCATACAATACAGTTATTAAATATAACGAAAAAGTACCATGGCTGGACCAGATCCCGCAAGCGGTATCCGATTACGAGTTAACCACTAGAGCAGCCATCACTCCCTTCAACCACAATGGAGGAAAGGAAGCGACCCGCTCCTCGTAGCTACTGCAAACAGGCCCTTTAGTGAGCATGACCAATACCATGTGCCACAAACAAAACAGATTAAACAAATTCGTTTGGCAAAACACGCTACGCTTTACAATTATAGTATCAGAAAGTTATTATAGAATTTTGTTTCGAGTTTTCCATTTCTTGCATAGATATCATATGCGTAATATATATTCCTTAGTCATCTTTTTCGACATCCACGGGCAAGATTGGGAATGGTGAATAGTATTTTTGTTCCGGCACCATACGGTGTAAATATGGTTACTATGTAATTATTTTATCGTTTCAAGTTCACAATGTTCGTATACCTTAATCTTATGACGTTATGATGTCTTTGAACTTTTGAACCTGTCTTCATCTAATATATAAATAGACCTAGGTCAGTAGCAAATACGGTCGACACTTGACAGTTGACATAATAAACATTTTCCTCCTAGCCGTAACTATTGACCGTAATTGTTTTGGGGTCAGTTTTATTGAAGTGAAACCTTCTTTTGGCGTACCGCATATAGATTTTTTTGTTGACTGTAAGGGAGGATCCGTCACGCTCTGAGGTGCAAGGCTCGATAGGGTAAGCTCGGGACCGCCGAGTGTACCCAAATGAGGTAGATACAGTCAGCTGCTCTTCACTGCTGTGTCGCTGTTTACTAAGTATATTCAATTTATATGTAATAATTGTTATTAATTATTTATCAATTATTATCAATTATTATTTTAATCAATTTCGGCAGAATATTATTATTTCATCAAGTTACTGTTTTATATGGCTTTGTAGCAGTTAAGTTCGTAAACTATTTTTGATCCTATCAATAACTTAAAATCTATTTAATCTATACACTTACAATTTCGTGAGTCTAGGCAGACAATGTTTTAATTACTTAAAATTGAATTTCTCAATAAGCAACATCTTACTGATTAAGAAATTTCGACGGTTGGACGTAGTGTTAGCTACACTTACCGACTCACTTTTTTGCCGATTGTGGCAAACGAACAAGCAGTACACCTGATGACCTGATGGTAAGTGATATTGCCGCACATAGAATTTTGAAATACTAGATGAAAAGCCAGGTCGTTGCCCACCTTGAAGAGAATGTTCTCCTTAAACCTCGTTTAGAGAAGGACATTTCACCACTTTTATAATGTTGGACTGCTTTCAGGTAACATATAAACTGCATAGATGGCGTAGTGGTTAAGATACTGATCTACCGTGCCAGTGTTGTGGGTTCAAATCCCACGCAGGACAACACTTTGTGCGATCCACAAATTGTTGTTCTGAGTCTGGATGTAATTTGTGTCCGTTAATTATATGTTTGTAAAGTCCCCCGCAACACAAAGATTATTTCCTTGGTGCAGATTGTTGTCTTAAAAAAAAGTTGGAATTTGGCATTCAGCTACATAAATTCGCTACTTTCTAATTGTTATATTTTTGAAATGTACTTAAAAATATTCATTCACTTGTACTGCAAGTGGGATTTTTTTTTGCACACGTTTATAGTAACTAAACTTCGCAGGCTTCTGTGATAAACTTTTCTCCAATGAGAAATGTAGAGTGAAAGGGGTGAAAGGAGGGCAATAGTGAAAGGGTAGAATAGCCTGTAATTTATTTGAGCAGTACTACTAGAAATGCGATTAGGAAACATTATAATAAAATTTAATCATTGACGTATTCTAATCTAACACAGAATTCTGCATTCAAGACGAGCCTTTCTCCGAAATTAATCAATATTAATATATGTTTATGAGGAGCAATTAATACCTGCGTGATTAAACTTGATATCAATTGCTCTGTCTTTTAAGTGTCAAAGTTCTATGATATAAATAGATGTTATCTTATTATATTGCTTATGTTATTTCGATATTTATATATCTAGACTCGATGTGAGCGTATCAAGAAAGTTCAAGGCAAGAAAACAGAAATGACGGGTAGCACCTGTATGTAATATTACAAAAAACATTTAGAGCTACTTTTAAGATTTCATAAACTAAAAACTGTAAAAACTACACTAAATTTTATAAATTGAGAGCCCCAGTAATCTAATATCTTAAATTTTATAAACACAGCCTAAATGGTTACATAGATATTCACGACAAAAAATCTTTAAGTTTATGGTTTGACTGATTCATATTGAGATAGGTTCAATACTTAATCTCAATTACAGATGATTTAGAAAGTTAAAATTTGGCATCCAGCTAGAATAATTACGTGTATAAAAGACCAAAAATAGTCCATCGATTTCATTAGGTAAAAGTTAGCGCCGTACCGCCAAGCAAACCTATTAAGAAAAAGAATATTTTTTATTATAATCATAGCGTCGACTTCACCGAGAAAAATTTGAGATGAGAATTGGGTGCCAAGTTCTGTAGACAATTCTGAAAATTTTACTCATCATCTTTACAATTTATGTACATTATTGTTTTTATACTGCAAGGTTCTATTCTTTTAAATATTTATTTATTGGTAAAAGCTGGTAAAATTGTGCTGTGTGGTAGCGGCTTCGAATACTACCAACCCTTGCTTTGCTCGTGGGTGTCGTAAAAGACGACTAAGAGCCCTAGATTGACCCGGACCAACTCCATCTGGTACCATTTGGGTCAACGATTACATTCCCAAGCAGGGTTAACGTCAGGCAGGCGGCCGGTCATAAAAGTCATTGCCGAAACTTTTTGCAATATGTCAAAACAGATGACATATTGCGTCGACCCCAAGTAATTGGGATAAGAGCAAGATGATGATGATGGTAAAAGCTAGCCAGATCAAACGTTCAGCTTCCATAAATGATGGTTCTGAGTTCGGATTTAATTTCTGTAGCATATTTTCAAAGATTCTTGTGCTAAGGGTATTTACTCCTCCTTGCGAATGTGGTTTAAAAAAAAACAAAAACCGTTCTGTTACATCTATATATTAATACGCGAAGCAAAAACTTTGTACCCCTTTTTTAGAAAATAACGTAGATGGACAAGTATGAAATTTCGCAAAGTTGTAGTAAAAGTATATAATGAGAAGGGCAAAAAACTGAAATTTCATATAATAATGGATTAGAAATACAATAAATTCATTAAAAAAACATTACGCACACTACCATGCGATCACTACATATACACACACCCCAAGGCTTATACACTTTTATTGCGACGAGGACACGGCGCAGCATACTCGTAGCAATCATCGTTGCCGACCTGACGCTGCCGACCATCGCTAGGGAGATGCTCGGCAGCGTCAGTAACTGGGATGCGGTTGCAGCCTTCTGCGAGGCAGTGATCTCGCAGAAGGAGGCGGCGGGACGCGCGCGCGAGGAGCACAGCCTCGACGAAGCGACCCGCCGCCGGCGACTGGGGCGGCGCAGGCGCGACTACCTGCGTGCCATGCCGCCCTAGCTGAGGCCGCGGGTGACGTGACCGGGGAGTTAGTCCGTCACCCGCCGAGAGGCCGACCGCGTGAGGAAAGATCGACGTCCTCCCCGAGGGGGGGACGTCGGTCAATGGGAGGGTACCCCAAATAGGGGGTATTCCGTCGGGCCGACCACTGATGGCAAGTAACCCTGCGCCGGTGGTCGGCCCAACGATGAAGGCGACGTGGTGTTTGGGTGGGTTACGGGTGTGCGTGGTTACGCTCCTCTGTCGCTCCGGACGGAGTGGTGCGAGGAGCGCGCCGACTGCAGTCCACCCCAAAAAAAAGGCTTATACACTTTTGTTTACGGTTAAAATCTCTGGTCGATCTGAATATTAAAGAATCTTAATTATGATGACAATGTCTAATAGACATTTGTACTTATATATTAGTTATTAGTGAAATACAACTTGCTCAATATACAATTATACATAAATATATGTAATTAACAGAAAATTGTCTAGCAGAAAAATTAATTTAAATCAATTATGGCCAAATTTCGACCAGTCGGCGACCACTAGTATATTTAAATAAACCTATACAAAGGTGTGTATTTGCGATATCAAAACAGTGTGTTTTTTTATAGTCACACGGTTATTTGCACGATACTTGTCGCCAATTTAATTTATTTTGTGTGTCAATTTGTTTGCTCTGTATAACCTTCAAAACGGCTGGACCGATTTCAATAATCTATATAAAGTAGTAGTCTATATAAAAAATAACTTAGGCTTTTCCCTCTCAAAAAAAAACCTATATAATTTTGCCCGGTTCAGGACTCGAATAGGCGGATATCTTAGGAGATATTGAAGATTTAAAATAGAGGGCCCAAGCGGTTGGAACTTCGGTTACGGCTTTGGCGTAGCAAGGGTGGATCGTTAGTGGTTATATAAAATTGTTTACAATATGTTTACTATAGTCCATAAAATATAGGTGATCTCTGTGACAGTTGCTCCTAGTGCTGTCACGCTTACGATAAAGTCCGTAGTTTTTTATCGATAAAACTCTTTATTTTTATAATTGTGGTTTACTATTATAATTAAAATACAATCAATGAAAATCTTTTTGAATTAAATTTGGAAAAAATTGCAAACAAAGACTGTTTTTTGACTGTTTTAATTATTCAAAAGGAGTACAATCAAGGTCTAGGTCATTATTATCGTCATCACTGGAGCGTTCCTGCTAGAACATTTATCATTTTTTACCAAAATAGGGACAGTCACTAGATCAATCGATCAACTACGACTATTTTATAAATAAATGTTATATGTCTAGTTTATTGACAATAATGCGTACATAATATTATCACTTACTCTGAGACGAAAAGTAGTTTTTTAATGTTTAATTAAGACAATTTATGTATTTTATAATGTAACTGTCTGTTTTATTTGTAAAAATATGTTGAAAGTTTTATATAGGTACTGTATTGGGTTTATTTCTTCTATGAATAATTTAATAAAGATCGGTTATCGATTTACGTATATCGACTGTCTCATCTCTTTTTTATTTTCAGTCCAGTATGACCTTGTACTTACGTAAGCGTCATTTATGTATAAAATATTTACTAGGTATTCAGTACTTACGAGGTACATTTTAGGCATGAATATTAATATTTTTATATTTACAATACATTGCAATTCAGTTGCAATAAAACTGGCACGAAAATAATGAAAACGTATTTAATACAAAATGAAATTGTAAACATGTCGCTCGTTCAAACTTACTTCGTTGGTTTCGTTGACATCTGTCACAGAGATCAAGTTATATTTTATGGACTATAGTAGATATTTAATTTATTTAACACCAGTGTGATCCTTCCTTCGAGTAGGATATTATTAATCAGGATTTTTAACTATTAGAACAGCCATCATACACTCTTCTTTACTCCTAATATAGTGTAATATCCGTGTGGTGACGTAAGAGTACCATTCACCACTCGCTCTTGCTCGTGGATATCGTTAAAGACGACTAAGGGATATAATATGTATATAACATCTATGCAAGAGAAGGATCGATACAAAATCCTTTTCCAACACGTCTGACCAGCGTGGTATAATAGGTCACTGTCCTCTCATTGTGGAGGAGGTCTGAGCCCAACAGTGGGACTTCTATAGGCTGAGATGATGATAGTGATGATTCAGTTCTTATCTATACCAATAAATAAAATTAGAGTGTCTGTTTGTAATGTCAACATAATAGGCCTTTTTCATGCTCATATGGTTATTTGCACTATACATATGCCTAAAAATCACTTTATATTTTTTTGTCTGCCTGTCTGTTTGTGCCGGGTAATCTTCAAAACGGCTGTATCGATTTCAAAAATTCTTTCACCAATGGAAAGCTATAATATCAGGAAGTAAACTGGGCTAACTAGGCTTTATCCCGGTATTCCCAGGGGAACGGGAACTACGGGGATAAGGCGACAGAAACCGAAGCGAAGCGAGAGCGGGTTGCTAGTATAACATAGGATTGAAATTAATAAAAATTACCTTTTTTTCCAGATTTGAAGAGACATCTGTAGACACACCCACATGCCGTTATAACAACAATTCTTGCTTAGGTGGATTTCCTCGACTCTACTACGAGATCCATACTCTTCTCCAAGAGAAACCAGATTCTATAGTGCTCAATGCAGGCGATAGTTTCCAAGGCACATACTGGTATACGCTGCTGAAGTGGAACGTCACACAAGAGTTTATGAACCTGATACCACATGATGCTCATGTAAGTATAATGTTATCGTCCATCGAAAGGTGACAACTCAGAGTATGCTCTGGCAACATTCGCAGCTCCGGGTCGTTGCGATTGAGTGATTGACGTACCAACTAGAGTGGGTATTTTTAGTATCCGTATCTCCTATCTGTCTCGTAGGTGTCATACATATGATATAATATTTATATAGTATATATGTAAAAGAAAACTCGAAATAAAACCCTATATCAACACGTTTGACATGGCTCACATCCACTTAATCAAATATCATTATTTATATTTTTATGTATATATATGTATTTATATATATTTATAGAGTACTAGCTGACCCAACAGACGTTGTTCTGTTCAAATAAAGCGCCACCTACCGGGTCCAATTGTGAATCTAAACCATTCTCGAATCTCATTGAGCACACACAAATTACTTAAATCCAGTCAACAGATATCGCCATCTGTTAGAATCTTTTGGAGTTAACAGATAATTGTGACTGTCAATTAATTATAGACAAATAATTTGTAATAAAATAAAATTGCGACTATAATTAAAGATCTAAGATATCCTATGTTTCAAGTTGGAGCAAACTGCACACGGTGTGCAAATTTGATTAAAATCGGTTAAGTAGTTGAGGAGTCCATCGCGGACAAACATCGTGACAGGAGATTTATATATATTAAGATATATGTATTGTGTAATGGTAATTATATATCAATAATTTATTACACGACATCGTTAACCACCTTGTATTGCACCCGCCTGACATTATTTATGCTCCACCCTAGGTCGACTGGTAGAGAATGCCTATGGCATTAAGTCCGCCTTGTGCGTTTGTTTGTGCAAAATTTATAAATAAATAAATCCTCAAATGAAGTATGCTATTGCAACTTTATATCCTACTAGCAACCCGCCTTCGCTTCGCTTCGGTTTCAGTCGCTTAAACCCGCGTAGTTCCCGTTCCTGTGGGAATACCGGGATAAAATATAGCCTATGTTACTCCCTGATATTGTAGCTTTCCATTGGTGAAAGAATTTTTGAAATCGGTTCGGTGGTTTAAGCGTGAAAGCGTTACCAACAAACAAACAAACATCCTCACTTTCGCATTTATAATATTAGTATGGATACATGAAAACATCAGAATATTAAAGTTACGATAAAATTATCATCACAGCTCTTATACGTCCCCTTTTTGTGCATCATCCACAGTGGGAGGAAAATTGACCTATCATACCATGCTGGTCAGACATGTTGGTATAGGTTTTTATTTTGAGTTTTCATTCTCTTGCATATATGTTATATGCATATTATAACCTGTAGTCGTCTTTTACGATACCCACGGGCAAGAAAGGGGGTGGTGAATTGTATTCTTACTACGTCACCACACCGAAAATATAATACCTTTAATGTTTTAGTTTATAGGCGAATTTTTTAACTATATTAAACTGATTATATTGGTCTAATCTTATATCTTTAAACGAGCAATTCTTGTATATATATATATATATATATATATATATATATATATATATATATATATATATATATATATATATATATATATATATATTCAGGATCTCGGAAACGGCTCCAACGATTTTGTTGAAACTTGGCATACTAGAGGATTCGGGTCCAAAAAATCGATCTAACTAGGTTTTATTTATAGAAAATGTTCTTTTATCGGTGTTTTTAGTATAAAAATAAATGACATTAAATTTTAAAAGAATATGAATTCAAATTTCGTTGTAAATGTCAAGAGTTCCGGTAGCTCAGTTGGGGGACGGCCGGTTTTAATTTTGAGTTTTGTAGCATCCAAACAGCGTCGGTTCGAATCTTGGTGTTATTATTATTCTCTTTTTGTAATTTTTTTATATAATTTTTAGTTTTTATTAATATATCTAAATAAATTCTACAAAAATATTCCGAGCGAAGCTCGGTCAACCTGATATTATATTTACAATATGAAAGTGAGTGAGCGTTTATGGTTCTCATTAGTCCATACTATACAACTTATATACCTGAAGGAAGAAAAGAATTTGCATGTTTAAATATTTTGTGATATATTTTCCTGATGTCAAAGGCAATGATGATTTGGAGAGGGAACGGAGGGCACTGTCAGTGAGAGCGAACATGTAGCTTGTATGTTTGCACGATGTACTAAACAGGTAATGTTTAGAGCTAGTTGTACATCGTTCTACATTTTCAGTTCCGAAAATGCTCCGTGGCAAGGCCTGCGGTACCAAAAGAGGCCAGGGGAAGCGAGGGGGTGGAGGGCACATAGTGCCACCGCTATTCAACCGAACGACGAGGGTGGGAGCTCTGCTGATAAGCCGTTCGAGAGAGACCAAGACGGTAGTTTTACCGCAGAGCCATTTAGTAAGGGCGAGGGCGGCATATCTACCGCAGAGCTGTCCGCTTTTTACGACAACTGCGAGCGAGATAGAGGGCACAGATGGATGGATAAAGGGATCGTAAATTGTGAATTGAATTTAGAGTTTACAAACATAAGATTAACGGATACAAATCGCAATTAATCTTAAAACAATAATTTGTGGATCTTGGACTGGACTTGGAACGATAAGTTGGTATTTTAACCGTTATTCTACTGATCCACTAACGCCATCTGTGCTGTTAATAATATTATCTTTTATCTACAACTTTTTTTTTCACAGGCCATTGGTAATCATGAGTTCGACGATGGTCCCAGTGGTCTAGCACCATATCTTGCAGCGTTGAAAGCACCTGTGTTAGCAGCCAACATGGATACCAGTAAGGAACTATCACTAGAAGGGCTATACAGACCACATATTGTGATAACTAGAAAAGGACGAAAGATTGGAATAATTGGACTGGCCACTCCTGAAACTAAGGTAAATGATTACATTTTTAATTATTCCCCCAACATCCTTTCAGGTAGCATCTTCGTTCAATATTCATCTCAATTCACCATATTGACGTCCACTATTTACGTGGTTATTTGGTTGATAGACAGATATATCCTATCCTTGCAAAAAAGATGTACCTATTGACGCTCTCTGTTTTATCAGCTCAGTCATGAAGCTGATGCATGCAAAGGCAAGCGAAGGTCAATATTACTTATATTTTAGATTGTAATTTAAATATAATGAATGTACCTAATTTGAGATTATTTTACAAAATCCTTACTAATATTATTAATGCGAAAGTAAGTTTGTTTGTTACGCTTTCACGCTTAAACAACCAAACCGATTTCGAAAATTCTTTCACCAATGGAAAGTTATAATATCAAGGAGTAATACAGGCTATATTTCATCCCGGTATTCCCACGGGAACGTAAACTACGCGGGTAAGGCGACTGAAACCAAAGTATTACGGGTTATTCAGTAATAATCCGTAAATAATAATGATTTCTGATGTTTACGCGAGTATTACACGTGCGGACATGGTGCGTTCGTGGTTCGCCCTTAACCATGAACGCTGTAAAGTATTCGAAACTTCGGGCAATAAAAAATTAAATATAAACGCGGTGAAATCCGTAAAAATGGTTTTATTTACAATGTGTAAATAATACTTCAATGACAATATGTTATGACAGCTGTTAGGTTTCCTTAACGACAGCGCATGACGCATGCATATTATCAACGTCGAATGAATATTATTATAAATTTTTTTCCGAATTTCCAAATATAATTATATTTTAGTCTGTATTGTACTGTTTTTCGTGGTGTGATGGAATAGGAATACAATTCACCACTCTCTGTCTTGCTCGTGGATGTCGTAAAAGATCAAAATCACATAATCAGTGTAACAGAAGGGAAACTCGAAATGAAACTAGGTATTTTTTTTTTTGGGGTGGACTGCGGTCGGCGCACTCCTCGCACCACTCCGTCCGGGGCGACAGAGGGGCGTAAGCACGCACACCCGCAACCCACCCACAATGCACGTCGCCTTCGTCGTTGGACCGACCACCGGAGCAGGGTTACTTGTCATCAGTCGTCGGTCCGACGGAATACCCCTAGTGAGGTACCCTCCCATTGACCGACACTGAAACTAGGTATACCAACATGTCTGTCCAGCGTGGTATAGTAAGTCAAATTCCCTTCTGTTGTAGAGGAGGCCTAAGCCCGACAGTGGGATGTATCTGGGCTGCAATGATGATGATGATTGTACGGTACCCACTTTAAGGGGAAACATGAGGGAGGTCTACGTCCAGCAGTGGACGCCATAGGTTGAATGATGATGACGTGATCTTTACAAATATCAAACGCATAAGAAAGTAGCGTTTATCACGTAGCGCTTATCACATAAAAGTTACTTAAATAAGATGAATTCTTACTATCTTATCGTGATATGTTTCGACATGTAATACTTATGATAATAATGATTATTATAAACGCTGAAAGGTGTTTGAAGTGTCGGGTTAAATCCTTTTAAATATAATAACATTCTATTATTAAAAAATAAATTGGATACGGTGGCAAATGAGCAAACAGTACACCTGATGGTAAGTGTTGCTGCCGCTCATGGACCTCTACAAGGCCGCTGCCTACCGCGAAGAAATTGAAGGGAGTATGAATGCGTGCATTGAGGCTCGGTGATACCAAGGGCACCACCAAAACCCTCCACATGCAAACACCCTCTGAAAATTGGATCCATGAGCGGCAGCAACTGCCGCTCATGGATCTTTGCAAAGCCGCTTCCTACCGCGAAGAAAGTGAATGCGTGCAATGAGATTCAATAATACTAAAATCATCACTAAAACCAACCGCAAACATCCTCAGAAAGTTGGGCTAACGGCTCTCTCGCTCAACGAACGAAGCGCAGTAACTAATTGCTACTACTCGGACGTCGATTTTCTGCGAGAGTGTGGTACTACCACGCCCCCGACGCCCGACCACACGGCCCGCTCTTGACAGATAATTGTCAACAGTGTGGTCCTACCATCTTCCGTCCTATCATCATTTTATCTATGTCATATATGTATGCAAAATATACAAAATTACATATTTTTTTTTTGGGGGTGGGTTGCGGTCGGTGCGTTCCTCGCACCACTCCGTCCGAGGCAACAGAGGGGCGTAAGCACGCACACCCACAACCCACCCACGATGCACGTCGCCTTCGTCCTTGGGTCGACCACCGGAGCAGGGTGACTTGACGTCAGTGGTCGGCTCGACGGAATACCCCTTATTTGGGGTACCCTCCCATTGACCGACGTCCCACCCCTTGGGGAGTACATCGGTCTTTCCTCACGCGGTTGGCCTCTCAGCGGGTGACGGAGTAATTCCCCGGTCACGTCACCCGCGGCCTCGGCTATGGAAAATTATATCTTTACACAGACTAATACACACACGCCCATACATATGCACTTAAGTTATCGCATACTAGTTAAGAATAAAACGTAACTAATGGCAGTAACAGAATGTAGTTTTTAGTAAGGTAAGCGGGCGTTGAACCGGATATTTTGCCTGAAGTTTGGGTTTGCATAAAGAGCGCATTTGTGTGTTTCGTTTTGAGTTTTCCTTCCTTCCTTCATATATATTTTTATGCATATTATTTGCATATGGAAACCTTGGATGGTGACATTATTATTAATTTATTTTCCTTATCAATTTGCCGATAATACTGTATGTTTCTTTGAATATAATGGACGGACCGGAATGTGGGCGGAGTAGCTAGATAGGACAATAATATTACTATACTAGCAACTCGCCCTCGCTTCGCTTCGGTTATAGGTTACAGTCGTTTTACCCGCGTAGTTCCCGTTCCCGTGGGAATACCGGGATAAAATATAGTCTAGTTTACGCCCTGATATTATAGCTTTCCATTGATGAAAGAATTTTTGAAATCGGTCCAGTTGTTTTGAAGATTACCCGGAACAAACAGACAGACAGACAAAAAATTTTTAATTGCTATTTTAGGCATAGGTGTCGTGCAAATAATCGTGTGAGCATGAAAAAAGCCTATTATTTTGACATTACAAACAGACACTCCAATTTTATTTATTGGTATAGATAAAATTTTAAGACTACATATTAGTATTATTAATAGACTAGCAACCCGCCCTCGCTTCGCTTCGGTTATAGGTTATAGTCGTTTTATCCGCGTAGTTCCCGTTCCCGTGGGAATACCGGGATAAAATATAGTCTAGTTTACGCCCTGATATTATAGCTTTCCATTGGTGAAAGAATTTTTGTAATCGGTCCACTTGTTTTGAAGATTACCCGGAACAAACAGACACACAGACAGACAGACAGACAGACAAAAATTTTTTAATTGCTATTTTAGGCATAGGTGTCGTGCAAATAACCGTGTGAGCATGAAAAAAGCCTATTATTTTGACATTACAAACAGACACTCCAATTTTATTTATTGGTATAGATTAATATTGTTAAACTGAAGTGTATGTTTGTTTGAACCCGCTAATCTCACTTATTACTAGTTGGTGTCCGAAAATTCTTAATGTGAAAGATAGCTTGTTTATCAAGCAGTTTATAATACACTAGCAACCCGCCCTAGTTTGCCTTTTTTTCCTTTTTTGCCCTGTCCTCGCATTTAAAATTGCCAATATCTTCTAAAATATTACGATACTTCGATTCCCCAACAAGGCAAAATTTTATAGGGGTTCCTTTAGTAGAAAATAGCTTAAATTATTCCTTATATAAACAGCCTCCTTATACCTGGTAGTAAAATATTATTAAAATCGGTCCAGCTGTTTCGAAGATTAACCGGCACAAACCTAACATTGGTTTCGGTATTTGCATCCCTAGTTGTAAATTGAAAATAGCAGAAATCTTAATGCCTCTTATACAGTGCTTCCACTTTAAAGATTTCCTTTCCCCACGCCTCAATTCAGATTTCCCCTTCTCGGGACTCTTTTCTCCTTCAAAAATTGTTCTGCTGTAGTTTTTAACTTAGGCACTAATGTATTAACAAAAGAAAAATTAAAAAAACGCAAACCACTGTTTTTTTTATACGGTAACACTCTAGTCCACGATATAGTCCATAAAAAATTAATGTCGAAATTTTCCCATGATTGCCCCCAATTTCCCCTTTATCTTCCCTTCTGGACCCTAATTTCCCCTCAAAAGGGGAATTTCCCCTCATTGTGGAAACACTGCTCTTATAATATATTTTGACGTGACAACGTCTTATAATTCGATGGAGCCGGCTGCACACACGAAAAAACATGACGTATGCGGCGTTACCTCGCTCTGAGGCGTTCCATTTAAGGCTTGCCATACAAAATATCTATCAAACAAATAAAATTAAAATTTTCTTTTGAAAAATGAAACCATTCCATCAGTATTTTCATATGACGTTGTCACGTTCAACTATCGTCAGTAAACCGACTTTACAGACAATCGATTTTTTTTGTTTCAGATTTTATCTTCTTCAGGTAATGTG
The DNA here is from genome assembly GCA_032191425.1 of Lymantria dispar. Classification (NCBI taxonomy): domain Eukaryota; kingdom Metazoa; phylum Arthropoda; class Insecta; order Lepidoptera; family Erebidae; genus Lymantria; species Lymantria dispar. The sequence continues at coordinate 5,660,541 of CM063460.1, read as the reverse complement.
ATATTCACTGATCCTGTAGCAGCAGCTAAGCGGGAGGCAAAAGCGCTGTACGAGAAAGGTGTGGATATCATCGTGTTGCTATCACACTGTGGCCTTGAAGTAGACAAGTTAGAATACATTTCTACATTTCTATTAGCTTATTTAGTCATCATCATCATTTCAGCTCATATACGTTCCACTGCTGGGCTCGAGCCTCCTCCATAATAGGAGGCAAAATTTACTTTACTATATGGCTGGTCAGACAGATTGGTATAGGGTTTTATTTCGAGTTAATCTTCTCTTGCATAAATGTTATATGCTTATTTAATCCCTTAGTCGTCTTTAACCCACAAATAAGAGAGAGGGTAACGAATTGTATTTTTTTTCCGTGCTTATTTCTTTTTTTTTCTCCATGCTTATTTTTTTATTTTTTTTTTATTTTTGGTCACAAAACTGGATAACAATCCACAAAGAAAACTTACATATAATAATTGGTAAAGTAACATTCGTTAGATTGTATCCTACTCGATGTGATCACAACATGCGTAGGGCGGTAGCGTTACTACCAAAAAAGAACTATTAAATTACAAAAAAAAAAGAAAACTAATGATTTACCAAAAGAGAAATACAATCAAGAAGTAAAAAATGATAACAATATTCTTTTAAAGGAAGCGAGAGAACCACTACGACTACTACGAGATATATCAATGTCGTTTCTAATGAAATTTGATGAAGAGCTCATGCGATAGATAGGAGAGTGTTGGCCAACATTCGTTCTGAATCTGTTTAAATAGAATGTTTTACGATTGCACAGACGACTGCCAGCTCTCGGTACGACTAAATTGATACGTTCAAAAATGTCTGAAAAAAAACTAACAACAAACTATTCTGTCACCACATAATCAATTTATTTACCTAATAGCAATCAAATCAATATACAATTATTAAAATAGCAGTTATCAAAATAAAACTGAGCAATATATATATATAGGTATTATAATGTACCTATATAAATTATTTAGAGTATTAACTGTTATTTGTTCAGCTGCAACCAGTTGTAACCAAACAATAGGAACTAACGTTTTACGATATCATCGGCATCCTCAGGACGGTTCGGCTTCGAATGCGCGCATTTTCTGCGCAATCCTATACCGTATTCCTTTTATTGTGGTGTGTGGTATATTGATTACCGTGGGAAAGTGATGGGTTTCCCTTTCCTCCTTCTATTTTAAAACATAATATTTATTTATGACTATGTTATTTAGACTTGATTTTCAGTAGCACTAGCAACAGATTACCTACCATCTCTCTTTTCTGTTATATCTCCATCCTAAGGTTGCCTGGAAGAGATCGCTTATAAGGTCGCCCTTTGTACATTCTGGGTTATAACTATTATTTAAGTTTTTCTTGTAATTGGTGTACAAATAAAAAATTATATATCTATGTATGATGCAAAAGTTTTGCCAATAATTTTATAATCGCCCTGCCTGACGTCAAACCTTCTTGGCAATATAATTGTTAATGAAACGTAATCAAATGAGAGTTGGCCTTGGTCTATGTCAAGCTCATCCACAGATAAAGTAAGGTTTAGTATCATTCATAGCCATCACATAGCAAAATCTGTTTTTAAAGATGGTAACATCTAAATATTATTGTCATAGATCATTTTCCATGTGGTGACGGAGTAAAAATACAATTCACCACGCTCTATCTTGCCGTGGATGTCGTAAAAGACGACTAAGGAATATAATATAAAACATATAAGATCTATGTAAGAGAAGGAAACCTCTGAGAAAGAAAATATGCGTGTCATATGCCTTAGTTTAAGATTGCGCCTTATGCCGCCCTAGCAGAGGTTGTGGGTGACCGGACCGGGTATTTAGTCCGGACACCCGCGGAGAGGTTAGCCAGAGGATAATTCTTGCACCCTGTTTTTTATGTGTGATTTCATAATCAGGTCTTAAAATTTAAACTTATTTTATCATATTTTATACTACTCAGTTGTTGAGAGTAACCTTCGAGAGTATAGTAAGAGTCAATTTATATAAATGCTTCTTTTAAACGACACTAAGTATGATGATTCAGAATATATAATGCAAGCCAGATGTTTTTATTAATCGTTTCCTTTTCAAATTTGCCTTTTCATACAAGGCTGATGCAATATTATTTTTAATGCAACTGCTTAAATTATTCCCTTTGTAGTTTTTTACACGTTTTTTGCTTTAAATTGGATTACAATAGTCCGCTACCACTCGGATGATTATTTTTCTTCTCAACTTTTATAGCTGCGTCACATAGTGAGAAATTGGTGCGGACAATCAGCCAATCAAACTGCGGTGTGTGGTGACGGAGTAAGAATATTATTCACCATCCCCTATGTTGCTCCTGGGTGTCTTAAAAGATGACTAAGCCATATAACACGCATATTTTCTTTCTCATATTTTTCCTTCTCTTGCATAAATGTTATATGCTTATTATATCCCTTAGTCGTCTTTTACGACATCCACGGGCAAGATAGGGAGTGGTGAATTGTATTTTTACTCCGTCACCACACGGAAAATGATATATGACAATAATATTTAGATGTTACCATCTTTAAAAACAGATTTTGCTATGTGATACTAAACCTTACTTTATCTGTGGACCAAGGCCAACTCTCATTTGATTACGTTTGATTAACAATTATAATTGCCAAGAAGGTTTGACGTCAAGCAGGGCGATTATAAAATCATTGGTAAAACTTTTGAATCATAGATAGATAGATAATTCTTTATTTGTACACCAATTACAAGAAAAACTTAAATAATAGTTATAACCCAGAATGTACAAAGGGCGACCTTATAAGCGATCTCTTCCAGGCAACCTTAGGATGGAGATATAACAGAAAAGAGAGATGGTAGGTAATTTGTTGCTGGTGGTACTGAAAATCAAGTCTAAATAACATAGTAATAATTAAATATTATGTGTTAATATGTGTAAACCCTAATACTGTGAAAATAAAACAATATAAATTAATAAATAGTAATATAAAATATAAAACTAGCTGACCCAACAGACGTTGTCCTGTACACAGTTTATAAAATCATTGAGTTTTCTTAAATTTTAAAAAGTTATGCGCTACTTTGCTAATTTTTTATCCGTAAAAGGATTTCTTCCGTGTGGTGACGGACTCCCGTGTGGTGACGGAGTAAGAATACAATTCACCACCCACTTACCCGTGGGTGATCGTACGAGACGACTAAGGGATATAAAACGCATATAACATCTATGCGAGAGAAGGAAAACTCAAAATAAAACCCTATACCAACACGTCTGACCAGCGTGGTATAGTAGGTCAATTACCCTTCCATTATGGAGGAGGCCCGAGCCCAACAGTGAGACGTATATGGGCTGAGATGATGATGATGATGAAAAGGATTTTACAAAGTATTAGAAAACTAAAAAAAAATGATGGACGGAATCAGTAAAGTCGTTCTCAAGTTATGTTATTGTCCTAACCGGACAGCGCCACCTACCGGGTCGAATTGTGAATCTAAACCATCCTCGAATCCCCTTGAACACACACAAAAAATTTTGTCAATATCGATCCAGCCGTTTAGGAGGAGTTCAGTGGCATACACACGTACGCTAGAAATTTATATATAAGATAATAAATTAACATATAGTATTTATATCTTAAGTATATACAAATTGTATGATGACGGAAATAATTGGAGCAAAAGCCGGATGATGATAATGATGATAATACATTATTTCAGATAAAAAAAATATCAAAATAAAATCTCTTTCATAGGATTCTGATATTTTAGGAAGATTGCCAGAGAAGCCGGTGAAAATATCGACATAATTGTAGGTGGTCATTCTCACTCTTTACTGTGGAATGGACGGGCACCCAGCGGGGAAGAGGTCAGCGGTCCCTACCCTGTGTTCATAGAAACTACAAAGGATAAAAAACATCAGGTATGAACGATACAGTTATCTAAACAATTGGATACTGAATTTAATAGAGATTCTTGTTTTTGACGTGACAACGTCTTATAATTCGATGGAGCCGTCTGCACACACGAAAAAACATGACGTATGCGGCGTTATCTCGCTCTGAGGCGTTCCATTTAAGGCTTGATCCATACAAAATATCTCATCATCATCATCATCATCTTGCTCTTATCCCAACCACTCGGGGTCGACGCAATATGTCATCTGTTTTGACATATTGCAAAAAGTTTCGGCAATGACTTTTATGACCGGCCGCCTGCCTGACGTCAACCCTCCTTGGGAATGTAATCGTTGACCCAAATGGTACCAGATGGAGTTGGTCCGGGTCAATCTAGGGCTCTTAGTCGTCTTTTACGACACCCACGAGCAAAGCAAGGGTTGGTAGTATTCGAAGCCGCTACCATACAGCATATACCATTAGAAATTGCGAGGGTGAGTGATGAGTTTGATTATCACACCGATCGAGTATTTGTGTAACTATAATTTCAAGTTTTATTACAGTACTAGCAACCCGCCCTCGCTTCTCTTCGGTTTTAGTCGTTTTACCCGCGTAGTTACTGTTCCCGTGGGAATACCGGGATAAAATATAGCCTAGTTTACGCCCTGATATTATAGCTTTCCATTGGTGAAAGAATTTTTGAAATCGGTACAGCCGTTTTGAAGATTACCCGGAACAAACAGACAAAAATTTTTTAATCGCTATTTTAGGCATAGGTGTCTTGCAAATAACCGTGTGAGCATGAAAATAGCCTATTATTTTGCCATTACAAACAGACACTCCAATTTTATTTATTGGTATAGAACACCTTGATATTATTATAGCTTTCCATTGGTGAAAGAATTTTTGAAATCGGTCCAGCCGTTTTGAAGATTACCCGAAACAAACAGACAGATAGACAGACAGACAGACAAAAAATTTTTAATCGCTATTTTAGGCATAGGTGTCGTGCAAATAACCATGTGAGCATGAAAAAAGCCTATTATTTTGCCATTACAAACAGACACTCCAATTTTATTTATTGGTATAGATAAATACTTGGTGTTTGGTCGGATTATATGTAGTGGTGGGGTCAGTATACTATAAAGTGGCGAATTACCAACGCTTTCTAGCCCGTGGGTGTCCTAAGAGACTTTTGAGAAAAAAACTCACTATAAAATCTTAGGCTACTTCGTCTGTAGAGCGGGATAGTATAGTAGGTTAATTTTCTTTTATTATGGAGGAGGCCCGAGCCCAACAGTGGGACGTATATGGGCTGAGATGATAATGTCTGCCTTATATTGTATGATAATTAATGAGACCAGCATAACCTCTTGTAAATAAAATTTTCGCATATTTGATTTTTGATTGGCCAACGTTTCGAATATTTAACAGCGTTCGTGGTCACAGGCGGTCATGGTTATGGTTAGACTGTCTTCCTTCGAGTCAACTTCCTTTTGTTATTCTTTTTTTGATCGAATTTGTTGCGAATCACAAGAAATTTAAAACATTTCCTGGTACTTTCTGAAAGTCAAATCTAGGTGTCGTCTATTATGGATTCTGGATTAGAAGTTATAATGATGGGTATGGTATTAGTCTCATCAAAAAGAAATCCTATAAATTAGTGTACGGTTAGTAAGAAATATGTTGACTTCTTACTTTTCCTGTTTCAGGTATTAATAGTTCAAGCATCAGCTTTTACTAAGTACATGGGCAACTTAAGTGTTTATTTTGACTACAAGGGAGATTTTTGCAAGTGGGAAGGTGGTCCTCTATACTTGGACAGATCTATACCTGAAGGTGAGTTAGTTTTCTAATAAATAATAACGTTCCTTGATTGTAACTTGTTTTATTGTAGGTTGAACCAATATGAAGAATAGAACCTAGTTTTAACCACGTAGGACGGCTACATCTTGTTGTAGCCAGCATAGAGAAGGCTATACCTAGTTTTAACCAAATGAAATCGGCTACACCTAATATTAGCCGTGAACAAAACTGTTACACCTAGGTTTATCCGTAACATATCCGTTTGGTGATGGAGTAAGAGTACAATTCACCATCCCCTCTTGCCCATGGGTATCGTAAAAGACTACTAAGGGATATAATGCGCATATAATATCTATGCAAGAGAAGGAAAATTTTAAACGGAACACTATACCAACACGTCTGAGCGGCGTGGTATCTTATAATATAGAATTCTACCCGTATCGTGACGAAGTATGAATACAGTTCACCACTCCCTATCTTGCCCGTTTATGTCGTAAAAGACAACTAAGGGATATCATTACGTATAAGGAAAACTCGAAACAAAAACCTATACCCACCTGTTTGACCAGCATAGTATAGTGAAGTCAATTTTCCTCCCATAGTGTAGGAGGTCTGAGCTCAACAGTGGGACGTGTATGGGCTGAGATGATGATGATGATTTATATCTTATCCATTCAAGCACTATGCTAATGCATAGTGGTTGAATGGATAAGATATCAGGGTAATCCCTGTGGTGATGGAGTAAAAATACAATTTATCACCTCTTTTCTTAACCGTGGGTGATTCTAAGAGACATAAACAGCATCACTGCGAGAAATGACAATTTCGGAATAAAACCCTATATCAATACGTTTGATCAGCGTGGATCAATTTCCCTTTCGTAGTGAAAGAGACTCGATACAAGTAATAGGACCCACACGAGCTAAGGTTACTTTATACTTCAAACCTTTTTTCTGCTTGGTTGTTGACCATCGAACGATATGTTCTGCCACCTCTCACTTCTGCTAACCCATCATCATCATCTTGGCTAGTATATGTCCCACTGCTAGTCTACAGCCTCCTCCAGAAGTAGGTATAAGGTTCTAGCCGAGGTCGCGGGTGACGTGATCGGGTATTAGTTCGTCACCCGTAGACAGGCTGACCGCGCGACGGCGACCGACGTCCCCAAGAGGGGACGTCGTGAGGAGAGCGTACTCCTTCGGGGTATTCCGTCGGGTAGACCACTGAAGACAAGGAACTCTGCTCCGGTGATCGGCTCAACGACGAAGGCGACGTGCTATGGGTGGGCTAAGGGGACCACGCGCCGCACCTCTGTCGCTTCGGACGGAGCCGTGCGGCGGGTGCGTCGACCGTAGAAAAAAAATAGTTTTATTTCGAGTTTACCTTCTCTTTTTTCGATTTTGTCTACAGATTGGATGCCTAAGTCGATTTTGACGATACCCACGAGTAAGAAAAGGGCGTGATAAATTGTATATTCATCATCTTGGCTCATATACGTTCTACTGTTGGGCTCGAGCCTCCTCCACAATAGGAGGGAAATAGACCTTACTATACCATGCTGGTCAGACAGGTTGGTAGGGGTTTTGTTTCGAGTTTTCGTTATATATTATGATGTCCCTTAGTTGTCTTATACGGCATCCACGGGCAAGACGGGGAGTGGTGAATTGTATTCTTACTCCGTCACCACACGGGCACAATTCTATATTATAAGTATGAATATGGCGTTACCCATTGAAAGTTAAAACTGTTTTTATTTCTCAGATATGGATATAAAAAAGAAGTTAGCACCTTATGCGAAGTTAGTTCACGAGGCAGAGAACGTTCCCGTTGGAGAAACTATACGCAGTATGAAGATAGATGACTGTGTTTTTGGTGAATGTGCGATTGGTGATATGCTTGTCGACGCGTTTACTGAAATGGTGAATTTTTTTTTATTTGGTACTAGCAACCCGCCCTCGCTTCGCTTCGGTTTTAATCGTTTTACCCACGTAATGCCCGTTTCCGTGGGAATATCGGGATAAAAATATAGCCTAGGTTACTCCCTGATATTATAGCTTTCCATTGGTGAAAGAATTTTTGAAATCGGTCCAGCCGTTTTGAAAATTACCCGGAACAAACAGATAGACAGACAGACAAAAAATATAAAGTGACTTAAGGCATGTGTACAGTGCAAACTAGAAACCCGCCCTCGCTTCGCTTCGGTTTCAGTGGTCTTTTCTGCGTAGTTCCCGTTCCCGTGGGAATACCGGGATAAAATATAGCCTAGGTTACGCCCTGATATTATAGCTTTCCATTGGTGAAAGAATTTTTGATATTGGTGCAGCCGTTTTGAAGATTACCCGGAACAAACAGACAGCCAGACAGACAAAAAAAATATAAAGTGTATTTTAGGCATATGTATAGTGCAAATAACCGTGTGAGCATGAAAAAAGCCTATTATTTTGACATTACAAACAGACACTCCAATTTTATTTATTGGCATAGATTGGTACCACTACCCACTACTAAAGCCTCGGCAATAGAAAGAAAATGGACCTTCTGTACCACGCTGATAAGATGAATTGGTGGCATTTTTTTATTCAGAGTTTTCATTTTCTTGTATAGATCTAATATGCATATTATTTTACGTACGTCTTTTACGATACTCACGGCAAAGATAGGCAATCATTATCATCATCACCTCCATCATCATCATCTCAGCTCATATACGATCCATTGCTAGGCTTGGGCCTAGTCCATAATATAAAGAAAATTTATACATTATATTTGCTGTGTGGTAACGGAGTAAGAATACAATTCACCACTCCCTATCTTACCCGTGGATGTCTTACAAGACGACTAAGGGATATAATTTGCACATAAAATCTGTGCAAGAGAAGGAAAACTCGAAATGAAACCCTATACCAACATGTCTGACCAGCATGGTATAGTAGGTCAAATTCCCTCCCATTGTGGAGGAGGCCCGAGCCCAACAGTGGGACGTATGTGGGCTGCGATGATGATGATGATTACACATTATACCGCGCTGGTCACATTGATTGGTTTATTTCGAGGTTTCCTTCGCTTGCCTAGATGTTGTCTGACCTTTAGTGGTCTTTTACGACATCCATGGGCAAAGATGGGCTAGTGAATTATATTCGCTGAGGAAGAAAGGTTCTCGAGTGGCGACCACTTATCAGACGACGTGTAGGGGGTCCAACTAGGTAGATCGATGACCTGGTGAAAGTTGCTAGGCGTCGTTGAATGCAGACGGCTCAGGACCGCACTTTGTGTCGTAACATGAGGGAGGCCTATTTTCAGGAGTGAACGGCGATACGCTGAAATGATGATGATGAATTATTCATACGCCGTCATCATACTAGGGATGCAAATACCGAAACCAAAGACAGCGATGTATCGATACATCGATGTTTCAGAACAAACATCGCCCTAAAACATCGATGTATCAAAACATCAATGTTGTTTTAACGATCGTGTAAACAACTTTAATTTTAAAATGCAATCCATATTTTTTATCTGTAACAATATTATCATTGAATAGGTGAGTCTTTAGAACAAGGGAGATGTAGAGTTGAGGTAATAAAATTATATTTAACACATATTTCTCTATCCAGTAAAGTTAATACAAGCTTAACTGTAGCATATTACCTATTTAGAAACAGAGTTTAAAAATAACAGTTTTTACGAAAACGTATATACGCAAGTCATTTAATCTGATAAATAGACTGTCATGCAAGTTTTGCTTAAATGACCATACATTTCAAACAGATGCCAGGCAAAACATGTTGTTAAAACATCGTGGAAAATAACATCAATACATCGATGTTTCTCAATAATGAACATCGATGGCAAAAATCGATGTTTCAGAAACATCGATGTATCGTGTGCATCCGATAAATCATACTAAAAAAAAGTTATTAATATTAAATAGCCTAATAGTAATCATCTTACAATTGTCTGTTAAAATATAAAAAAAAAAAATTAATATGTTTTCAGTGCAATAATCTGCTTGGTGCAGGAGAGCATTGTCTGGCATTTATACAACGTGGGAATTTGAAGTCTTCGATCATGGCAGGAAGTGAGTATTGCATATCTTCAATTCTTTGACTCTCCACACAATTTATTTATTTTAGTTATTTATTTATTAATCTTCATGCAACAATGCAATGGCGGACTTAATGCCAAAGGCATTCTCTACCAGCCAACCAGTTTACGTAGAAATGTCGATACAGGAACCGTTTTGACATTAAAAAAACATCGGTCTTTTTAAAAGCTTTTATTTAACTTGTCCTGTTAGTATGGAACAAATCAATATGGGACAATTGCGAGTTAAATTAGAATCACTTCCTGTCATTAGATTAGGTTGAAATTTGGTTTACTTACGTAACTTTGGTGACAATTCAATAATATGGAATCATGAAGCTGGTCTCAAGATGGCGTCGGAAGGTGGCTATAGGAAATCCTAAACTAAACAAGATAAAACTGTCGAGTTTGTACTCGTTTGAATAGTCTTGACCAGCACTCTTGTGTTACATGACAGCCAGGGTCCGAAGGGGGCGTCGGAAGGTGGCCACGGGATCTCCTTTTTTTTTATTGCCAACGGTGGCAAACGAGCAAACAGTACACCTGATGGTAAGTGTTGCTGCCGCTCATGGACCCTTACAAGGCCGCTGCCCACCGCGAAGAAAGTGAAGGGAGTGCGAATGCGTGCATCGAGGCTCGGTGACACCAAGGGCACCACCAAAACCCTCCACACGCAAACACCCTCAGAAAGTTGGGCTCACTCCTAAACTAAACGAGATAAAACCGTCGAGTTTGGACTCGTTTGAATAGTCTTGACAATTTTTCTTCGTTTTAGAGCATTTAAATAAAAACTTGTTTATAAAAAATATATATATATATATATATTTTATTATTCAAGCTGCAATTAATAGATACAAACTATACAGACTCAAGAAGTAAAATTTTTGGTTAGCACAATGAAATATGTTTCGTAACAAAGTATTACAATTCACCATCCCATATCTTTTTCATGGGTGGCGTAAAAGACGACTCAGGGATATAATATGCAGACACCATCTATGCAGTTGAAGGAAAACTTGACATAAATCCCTATGCCAATCCATTGGACCATTAAAATAGAAGTCAAACGAGATAAAATTCAGCATCTTTTATCATCAGAATCATACAGAATTGGATTGTAGGCTGGAAAAGCAGCGACCGCAGTACGGTTTCATAGGTTAAAAGAAATTTGCCGCCCGTTCTTCTAAGTATCTTGTAGCTGATTTTAAAAACCTCCACGAGCAATTTAGGTACAGCAATAACTGTATTGGAATCCAGTCTCATCCTGCTCATTATGACGATCGGACTGAGGTTTTATGGGTTTCCCTAAGCAAGCTGCTACACATTCTTGTAAGGCTCCCTTAGCTGATTACGATTATCATGGGCAATTTAGCTGCAGCGATAGCTGTATTCTTATCCTCTTTTGATGTCATCATCGCAGTTCATATAAATTTCAATACTAGGAGTGAGTCACCTCCACAGCAAGAGGGAAATTAATTGACTGAGGTGAATTGAATTAGTATAGGATTCTATGTCGAGGTTTCCTTCTCTTGCGTAGAAATTATTTTTTTTTGATGCCGATGGTGGTAAACTGCACACCTGATGGTAAGTGATGCTGCTACACATGGATCTTTCCAATACCACGGGCATAGCCAGGCCGTTGCCTACCTTGAGGAGAATGCTCTTCTTAAACCTCGTTTAAAGAAGGATATACTACTCTGTCAAGAAAGTACCGGGTAAACATCAATAATACACAAAATTTTTGTTATTCATCCAAATTTATTTTATCGCCTTCAAAGTATGGTCCTTCAGAAACGATAGACTTATGCCAATGAATAATCCAATCATCAAAACATTTTTAAACGCTGTTTCCGGAATTGAGTTCAGTTCTCGCCGCGAATTCTCCTTTATGTCTTCTACCGATTGAAAACGGGTGCCACGAAGGTAATTTGAGTTTAGGAAAAAGAAAGAAGTCGGCTGGAGCCATATCTGGTGAATATGGTGGTTGCTCGATGGTATTTGTTGAATGTTTGGACAAAAATTCGTTCACAATGATGGCCTTGTGCGAAGGCGCATTAGCGTGATGCAGAATCCAAGAATTTTCTTTCCACAAATCTGGCCTTTTTCGTCGAATTTGCTCTGTTAAACGCCACATAACGCTCAAATAATCTTAATATATAAAATTCAAAGTCCTGACTGACTCATCAACGCCTAGCCCAAACCCTTGGACCTAGGAAGCTGAAATTTTGCACAGATATTGTCTTTATGACGTAGGCAAGGAATAAGACGGGATTTTTCGAAATTCCCACGGGAACGGGAATAATAAGGATTTATATTTTCGCTATAAAAGTTGCCCTATCTCCGTTATTATATTTATTAGAGACTTGAAATTTGGCATATAAATATGTGATTGCAATCACTAAAAACCGTTTTTAGGATTTTTCGAAATTCCCTCGGGAACAGGAATAAAAAGGATTTATTTATATTTTGTCGCTTTAAATTTACCCTATCTCCGTAACCATATGTATTAGAAACTTAAAATTTGGCATATAAGTAGGTGATTATGAAAACAAAAAATAATTTTCAGGATATTTCGAAATTCCCACAGGAACGGGAATAACAAAAGATTTACTTATATTTTCGCTTTGAAGTTGTCCTATTTCCGTAACTTTATTTATTAGAGACTTGAAATTCAGCTTAAAAGTAGGTTATTACGATAACTAAAAACCATTTTTAGGGTTTTTTGAAAATCCCTCGGAATATGATGAAAATCCTTGCTTAAAAGTTATATTGTTTGTTTTTTCTTTCGTAGCTATTGTTAAGTATAATAAGTGTATAAAATTATTTCCCCATTATGAAGTAGGCAAGGAATAAGACGGGATTTTTCGAAATTCCCAAGGGAACGGTAATAAAATGGATTTATATTTTCGCTTTGAAGTTGCCTATCACCGTTACTTTAATTATTAAATACTTGACATGTAAGTAGGTAATTTTGATCAGGCTCCAGTTATTTTTTTTTATTTTTTTTTTTTTTTCGATTTTTTTTTTGATTTTCCGAAATCACCTCGAAATAGGAGGAAAATCGTTGCTTTTAAGTCATAAAACTAAGTTTTGCTTTCGTTACTTTTGGCAGGTGCCTACACTAAAAAAAAAACTTGATTGAATACGTATCTATCACACAAGGTTGATGCTATTGTTAAACAAAATTATCGTATTAGTCGATGAAAGTGTTTGACTTCAACGAAATGTTTGACTATAATAATAATTATATATGCGAAAAACACAATTTTGCATTTTATTCGTATTTGAACAAGTTTTTTTACCGTATATTAAAACTAATATTCGGATATTTATTATTTTTTCGTGGTTTCCTTAAGTAGCTTCAGCAATAATGAAAAAGTCGCGCACACCAATCTCCCCGGAGCTCGGAGGGTATATAAGCAGCGCGAGGCGGCACGGCCCCATACTTAACTTTAAGCGGGTTGAGAGCCCTCAGCGCTCACCCACCAGTCCGGGTAAAGTTGTCACAGCCATCTGAGGCTAACAACTAAGTCACACAAAAAAAAAAAAAAAAGCACGGCCCTACACATTATAATTGCAACCTTGGTCTTAATAACACGTCCAGCGCAAACGCTGCGATAGATTATACCATACAAGTAAACTGTACTTTTCAGTGCAACACTATCTTTTAAAAACTGTGCTTTTCAGCACAATTCTTTGCTTTTCAAAATATTCTTTCTTATCTTTTAAAAATTGTTTTGCTAATCTTTTCCAAAAAAATCTATTCTTTTCCAAATTGCTTTTCTAATCATTTCCAAATATTGTTTCCCATTTTGTTTTACTTTTATTAAGTTTATGATACTACTATTTTAATTGCCTTGATTCCTTAGTGCATAACTTTGCTTTTCAAAATATTCTTATCTTTTGCAAATTGTTTTGCTAATATTTAAAAAAAAAAACTATTCTTTTTCAAATTGTTTTTTCTTAATCATTTTCGAATATTTTTCTATTTTTTTTTCTTTCATTAACTTTATAATACTATATATTTAATTTTTTTTTTTCAAATTAATTTTCAAAGTATTCTTATTTTTCACAAAGTTCTTTGTTAATCTTTAAAAAAAAAAATTTCCAATTGCTTTTCTTTTCTAATCATTTTACAATATATTTTTTGATTTTTTTTTACTTTCATTTTGTTTATAATACTATTTAATTAGCTTAAATTTGTAAGTGCATAACTTAAGTACATAGTTTTTGTTCGTTATTTGAGTAGATTTTGTTTATTATCTATCACAATGACTGTTGAAACATTGCAAATTGATGGGGCTATGATCCCTCACACCGTAGTTCCTATAATTGGAGACGAAGCCTGTCTGTTTCGGGCCATCTCCTATATATTGTATGATACACAGGTGATGGCCAGGGAGGTGCGCGAGCAAATCGTAGACTATGTGGTGGACAACTGGGAATCGTTTGCCATTATGTCACATGACAGTAACGGGGACAATTACTTCAGTGCCGCTGAATACCGCATTGACATGTCACGCCATTTTACTTATGGTAGTTTATGTGAGCTGGAAGCGGCAGGGCAACTCTTTCCATGGGTCTTTGAAGTTTACCGAAACGGTGAACTGTATATGAGTTTTGGTACTACAGGTAACCCTGTGGGACGACTACGCTTTACACATGATCTGTCACGTGGCCATTTCGATGTTTACGTCCGTAGTGAAGTGACTGCGACAATGGCCGAGACCGCCTCCCCTTCTCCCCGTCGTTGCAAAGAAGATTACTACGAGAAGAAATGAAGTGCCTACTAATTCACCGCCCATATTAGAACCAGATCATGACGTATCTCAGTATCAATCTCTTATCTTTCCTACTAAATGCTCCAAGAAACGTCGTGCCAGATGCACCGACGCTACTCGGAAAAAACAAATTCAAAACGCTTCAAAAAAATATGCGCAAACAAACCCAGCAGTTCACCGTGCTGCCGTGGCCAGATACCAGAAAACTCACCCTGAGGTACACAGGGCGGCACAGTCTCTTTATGAGCAAAATAATCCTGGAAGACGAGTACAAAGGAAAGGACGCTCCTGGAAAACCAAGGCTCACTCCGGCATGGCCTATGATCTTGATATAGAGTATGAGACGGACAGTACTGTATCCTTGGGTGCCATGAACAACAAGTGCCATTGGTGTAATGCTCTCAAGTGGAAGGAGGAGCCATCCGGCATGTGCTGCAGTGCTGGTAACGTGCAGCTCCCGCCTTATGAACAGCTACCTGAGCCTCTCTACAGTTTGATAATGGATATACATCCAGAACACGACCATTTCATGAACCGTATTCGTAAATATAATAGTTGTTTTCAAATGACTTCTTTCGGAGCGAAACAGATAATAAAAGACGGTTTTATGCCAAATTTTAAAGTTCAGGGCCAGGTATACCATTTAGTGGGTAGCTTGCTGCCAGCTCCTCAAAAGGAACCACAATTTTTACAAATATATTTTGTTGGCGAAGATGACAGGGAAGTACAATTGAGGTGCAGTATCTTTCCCGAAGTAAAACCCGGCTTAGTCAAGCAACTGCAGAGAATGCTACATACGTTTAATACTTATGTAAGAGACTTGAAGATCGCCCTGGACAAGGTGCCTGAAACGTCTAAACCATTTAAAGTAGTCATTAATGCTGAGAAGAAACCGCCGGAGAGTCACAGGGGTCGTTTTAATGCTCCTACGTCAAATGAGGTGGCATTAGTAATAGTTGATCAGCAATTTGAGAAACGAGACATTATCCTTGAGAGCCACGATAATTCATTGCAGCGCATTAGCGAGATTCACCGTTCGTATGACGCCCTGCAGTATCCGCTTTTGTTTTGCCGTGGCGAGGATGGGTACTCCATTTCTTTACCTCAGCGTGATCCTGAGACCAAATTAATACTTAAAAATACAATTTCAGCTGCAAGGTTCTATTCTTTTCGTATAATGATTAGACAAGGAGAAGATAATCACTTGGTGTACTTCCGTTCCCTTTTTAGTCAGTTTTTAGTGGACATGTACGCCAAAATAGAGACGGAAAGGTTGACCTATATCAGGAACAACCAGGCGCAGCTGAGGGCTGACAGTTATATACACTTGCGGGATGCCATAGGAAGGCAGGATGTTGATGTTCAGCAGCTAGGTCAGAAGGTGGTGCTCCCGTCATCTTTTACCGGGGGACCACGCTATATGCACGAGCGTACACATGACGCTATGACATACGTGCGTCAGTACGGTCGTCCTGATCTTTTTATCACATTTACGTGTAACCCCCGATGGAAAGACATCACAGATATACTTTTACCTGCCCAAAAGTCACACGATCGCCACGATATTATAGCTAGGGTATTCCACCTAAAGGTGAAAAAGATGATGGGTCTTCTTACCAAAGGCAATCTATTTGGGGGGATGCGTTGCTTTATATACTCGGTAGAATGGCAAAAACGGGGTCTTCCTCACATTCACATCTTGCTATGGCTAGAGCAGCGTATCACCCCAGATAAGATCGACAATGTTATTAGTGCAGAAATACCTGACCCTGAGCAAGACCCTCTCCTCTACGATATTGTGAAGGCCAGTATGATACATGGTCCTTGCGGAAGTTTAAATTACAACTCGCCCTGCATGAAAGATGGCAGTTGCAGGAAGAGGTACCCTCGACCGTTTCTCAAGGACACCCAGACAGGAGACGATGGATATCCGCAATATAGGAGGAGGTCTCCAGCTGACGGTGGTAACACAATAAAAATTAATGAAATAGAGTTGGACAACCGCTGGGTGGTGCCTTACAATCCTGTCCTGTCACGTACTTTCAATGCTCATATTAATGTGGAGTACTGCAATTCTGTTAAATCTATCAAATATATTTGTAAGTACGTGAACAAGGGCAGTGATCAAGCGGCCTTTACTCTAGAGAATGAGAAAGATGAGGTAAAAATCTACGAAAGCGGCCGGTACATAAGCAGTTCCGAAGCAGTTTGGAGGATCTTAAGCTTCCCCATTCATGAAAGGTTCCCCCCTGTCGTACACCTCGCTGTTCATCTTGAAAACGGTCAGCGAATATACTTCACCTCAAATAATTTGTCAGAAAAGATAAATAATCCACCACAGACAACGCTCCTAGGCTTTTTTGAAATCTGCAAAACAGACAATTTCGCTAAAACTCTGCAGTACTCCGAAGTCCCTTCTTACTATGTCTGGAACAGCAAAAAATTTTCAAGGAGGAAAAAAGGGAAAGATGTTGAGGGCTGGCCCGGAGTGAAAAAAGTGCACGCTCTGGGCAGGGTCTATACGATTCATCCAAACAACACCGAGTGCTACCACGTACGCCTTTTGCTCCATGAGGTTAGAGGACCGACATCCTTTGAGGACTTAAAGACTGTGAATGGTATCCTCCATCCAACATTTCAATCTGCGTGTAAGGCACTTGGTCTGCTGGAAGACGACAAGCATTGGGACACCACTTTAGAGGAAGCTGCATTATGCGATTCTCCTCTCAAATTGCGAGAGCTATTTACAATAATGTTAGTTTTCTGTCAACTCTCTGATCCTTTAAGCCTTTGGGAGAAATACAAAGAGAGTCTCTCAGAAGACATTAAACGGCAACTGGAAAGAGAGTTGCAAGATTGTGTATCTGTTGTACACCTCACTGACGAGATGTACAACAGATGTTTGATTTTGATTGAGGATGCAGTATTAGCGCAAGCAGGACAAAACTTGGCACAGTACGGATTACCTCAGCCATAAAGATCTGCAGCAACTTTGGACAATAGAGAATATCTGAGGGAGACCAATTATGATCTATGCGCCCTAGGAGAGGTGGTGTCATGCAATGAGGAGTTACTGACGGATGAACAGCTTTACGTTTACCAGAAGATCCTTGGCAATATTGAAAAAGGAATAGGGCAAATTTTTTTCCTGGATGCTCCTGGTGGCACTGGTAAAACATTCCTTATCAATTTGCTATTGGCAAAAGTTAGGAGTAATCGTAGCATTGCCTTAGCTGTCGCATCGTCAGGAATCGCAGCAACATTGTTGGAGGGAGGCAAGACAGCTCACGCTGCTTTCAAGCTGCCACTAAACCTTATCCATGTGGAAACTCCACTGTGCAATATCTCAAAACAGAGTAATGCGGCCCAAGTGCTGCGTGATTGTAAACTCATAGTTTGGGACGAGAGCACAATGGCGCATAAGGGGGGTTTTGAAGCGCTAAACAGAACACTAAAAGATATTAGAGAGAACGATGACATGATGGGTGGAGTCACCGTGTTGTTAGCTGGAGACTTCCATCAGACTCTGCCGGTAGTGCCGAGGGGAACTCGAGCTGACGAAGTTAAGGCTTGCATTAAGGCATCAAGTCTTTGGCCCCTAATCAAAAAGCTTCACCTTAAAAAAAATATGCGGATGCACCTGAAGAGTGATGTTTGCGCTGGACAATTCTCCGATCTTCTTCTTAAAATAGGAAATGGAGAATATCCAGAAACTGATGGCAAGATTACAATTCCATCAGATCTTGCCTCACTTGTACCGACCGTTGATGACCTAATAGCCCGAATATATCCAGATGTTCACAACCTACACAACAAATCCATGGAGTGGCTGTGTGAACGTGCGATTTTGACACCTAAGAACGATCAGGCTTCAGTTACTAATGACACTTTGTTAAAGTCATTCGAAGGTGTAGAATACAAGTACAAGTCTGTGGACACTGTAGTGCATACGGATGATGCTATACACTATCCTGTGGAGTTCTTAAATGCACTCAACCCACCTGGTCTACCGGTTCACACACTTATCCTCAAAGTGGGTGCTCCAGTAATGCTACTCCGAAACCTCAATCCGCCTAAGTTGTGCAATGGGACCAGGTTGCGTGTGAAAGCCTTACATAAAAACTTAGTAGAGGCCATTGTAATTACTGGCTGTGCTCGAGGTGAATCGGTGTATATACCACGGATACCACTTATACCATCGGAGTACCCATTCGAGTTTAAAAGGCTGCAGTTCCCTCTTAAGGTCTGTTTCGCAATGACGATTAATAAGTCTCAGGGTCAGTCACTAAAAACAGCAGGAATTGATCTTAGGGTAGACTGCTTCTCGCACGGTCAGTTTTACGTGGCTTGCTCGAGAGTGAGCTCTCCTAGCAGTCTGGTCATCTTAGCACCTGAGGGCAGAACCGCTAATGTAGTTTATAAAGAGGTACTATAAGTTTGGTATAAGCTCAAAAAATAGCCTTACCCCTTTACAATGGTTTTAGAATTTTGGTGTCTTTCAATCTGTATGTTATGGCATAACACAAAAACCACTAAATGGATTTCGATACAATTTTCACAATTTTGGTAGTTTGGGGGTCCATCTTAAAATCTAAGCCACGTATCATTTAATTTCGTTAAAAAACAGAAGATATGGTGCATAGGGTGATTTATTCTGTAGTCTACGCGGACGAAGTCGCGGGCAAAAGCTAGTATTATTTATTTACCTTTTGACCTTCTGGCAAGAATTCTGAGTGCAACACCGCGATAGTCAAAAAAAACAGTCAACATGACTTTGAATTTTGATCGACTTTGGCGTGGTTTACCCGGTTTCGGTTCAGTCGGCAGTCGCCACTCCGAAGCTTGTTGACTAGTTTGCATATCAAACTCGTAAACCCAAGTTGGTCACCAGCAACAATGCATGTTGGGTCGGAATTGACTCGTTCTAGCATGTCCTCAGCGACTCGCATGCGATTGAGTTTTTGGAAAAATTCAGATCTTTTGGGACTAGCCGAGCGGAAACATATTTCATACCCAAGTGATTATTTAAAATGGTATGGATCGACTCGTTAGATACAGACAGTTCGGCGGCTATCTCTCTCAAAGTTGAATGAGGATTTTCAGTCACTATTTCCTTCATTTTTGCAATGTTAACTTCAGTTGCAGAGGTTGATGGCCTACCAGAGCGAGGCAAATCTTCCATCACACCTCGACCGCTATTGAACGCTTTGTACCACTCATAAGCACGTGTTTTTGATAAAGTCGATTCACAGTAAGCCTTCTGTAACATTTTCAGTGACTCCGAACACGAAGTTCCATTGGCGATGCAAAATTTAAGACAAACTCCGACATCGATAAAATTATTTCGACGATTTATGTTAATAAAAACAAAATTTGATTTCATAATTTGTATAGTGGTGTGCGTGTGTACGTGTGTAATCGTCTGCGCGCCATTAGGATTTTGAGATTCATGTTTCGAACGTTCGAAGCACTGACACTATCCTTCTATACGTTATTATTCTAAGATGTAAGAGTACTTATTTGTAATTGTAATTTCCGTGTGGTAACAGAGCAAGAATACAAATTAACTATTAATACTTATTCCTAACCATTCCTTCCAGCCATCACTCAGGGATCACTCTTCGAGCTCCTACCGTACTATGATCGTTTAGAAGTCTTCCAGCTACAGGGCAAGTATATACGTGAAGCATTGGAACGATCCGTTTCTGAACCTTGGGAATTAGGGCCTTTTAAAGGACCCTGGTTGCTACAAGTGTCTGGTGAGTTAGTTACAAAATGCTCTATCAGGCAAAATATTTTGCCACCATAGTCAAAAATTTGTTTTGCTTGCCCCCTCGATTAGTGTGGTTATGAAACCAGAAATTCCTTCATCATCATCATCTTGGCTCATAAATGTCCCACTGCTGGGCTTGAGCCTCCTCCACAATAGCAGGGAAATTGACCTTACTATACCATGCTGCATTTATATACCATGCTGGTCAGACAGATTAGTATAGGGGATTTGTTTCAAGTTTTATAGGATTCTTTGTCGAAGTTTCTTCCTCATGTATAGATGTTATATGCTTATTATATCCCTTGGTCGTCTTACAACATCCATGGGTAAGATAGGGAGTGGTGAATTGTATTCTTATTCCGTCACCACACGGAGCAGAAATACGGAGAGAAATTCCTTCATCATCATCATCTCAGCCCATATACGACCCACTGTTGAGCTCGGGCCTCCTCCTTTATGGACGGATAATTGACCTACTATACCACGCCGGTCAGACGTGTTGGTATGGGGTTTTATTTCGAGTTTTCCTTCTCTCGCATTGATGTTATACGCGTTTTATATCCCTTAGTCGTCTCGTACGATCACCCACGGGTAAGATAGGGGGTGGTGAATTGCATTCTTTCTCCGTCACCACACGGAAAATTCCTTATCAGAAATAAAATATTGTGAAAATCATCGGATAGAATATTAATCCCAGTGTCTTTGGTGGTTCATTTTACTTCCATAAAACTTTTATGTCTAAAGATTTGTACAATCTCTTAAGAGCATTTAGGGAAAATTATTTAACAGGTTGATTGACCCACGATTGTCATCATCATCATCATCTCGGCCTACATAAATCCCACTATGGAACTCGGTCGTCTTCTACGATAGAAGGGAAGAATTACCGCGCTAGTCAGAGTTTTATTTCGAGTTTTCCATCTCTTGTATCGATGTAATCTACATACCCTTTAAGTTCTTTTAGGATACCCACAGGCAAGGCAAGAGAGAAAGAGAGAGTGGTGAATTGTATTTCTACTCCGTTACTACATGAAAGAACGATTGTCGTACTCGTATTATGCGACGATTCCAAGATAACACTGAGGAATTAATCCTCATGAGGGTCTTTACAAACAGATTATATGGATATAAATTAAATATAGAGTAAGAACAACCATTAGGAGAAGAACACATACCTTTTCCTTCTTGTTTAATGGAAATAAGCTACAATAATATGAGCTATTGGTGCCAGTGTCGAGTTATAATATTAATTATTCACGTATTTATTCTTCGCAATTTAGTCAGTCGTTAGCATTAATTACCAAATCAATGTTTCCTTTGGGAATTTTGGTAAAATGTCAAAAAGCACACAATTATATCATATTCACTACATTTCAGCATTTTATCTGCATTATATTACATAAAGTATCAATAAAATTATTCAATAATATAATACTGTAAAACACTAAGATAATGAATAAAATTTAAAAGCGCTACATGATATTATTATCGCGAGGAAATCTAACTGCCTGTAATTGTATAAATACTCCTTTCGCAATGTAGACACATACTAAAAAACTTTTACGAACATCATATGCAAAATATTGTTTATTTATCTAGTAAGACTCAACACGATCAAGAATATTAGTTAGGTACGAGGTAACCACCGAAGCAAGGACCCTGTACACCGGTACGGGGTCCTTGCTGCGTGGCGTGGCCCGCCCATGTGGACGACTTGACCATGCTGAGGCCTGTCCGAATAAAGAAAAAGAATTAATGCTGAAAGCAAGTCTTTCGTCTGATGCAAAATTTCTTTTTTCAGGTCTCAAAGTTATCTACAATATTAGTCTGCCTGAATCGCACCGCATTACTTCAGTGAAAATTGGTAATAAATCGCCATATTCGCCGTTAGACGATGACCACCTATACACAATAATAACAGCTGCATATCTGGCTGATGGTGGAGATGGATTCACGGTATTATTTATACTTTTTTTTATTGCTTTTGCAGACGAGCCCACCTGATGGTAAGTGGTAACTGCTGCTATGCACCTCAGCAATACCAGAGGCAAAATTAGATCGCTGCTTATTGTCATTGAGGATTAGTACTAGTAGTCAGTTCAATGGTTATTGGGACGGGATACGATAGGTTTTGAGGATGTACGCCGCCCTTCTGTCGCCCGCGATGGATTAGGCCAGGCGAGTCCTGGCCATCATCATCATCTCAGCTAATATATGTCCCACTGTTGAACTCAGGCCTCCTCCATAACGGGAAACGAATTGACCTACTATTCCACTGTGGTCAGACGTGTTGGAATAGGATTTTGTTTCGAGTTTTCTTCTATTGCATAGATGTTATATGCTTATTATATCCCTTAGTCTTACAAAATAGGAATTGGTGAATTGTATTCTTACTCCATCATCATACGGAAGAGTCCATAGCCTGTTACAAAAAGAAGGTCGCTGCTCATCCCAAAGATTCAGGACTCCAGCTCTCCCAAGCGCAAAAATTTATTGTTACTGCCCAAACGTCGATTTTGGACAAGAGTGTTGTATGATTCTGGACGAGACCGGCATTTATGACTGCAGACAGGCAACTACCAGTAGCGAACTATTAATTTCGCTTATAATAGAACAGTATTCTATCAGCTTATCAATCTCAATCATTCATTTCCGTTCATAAACGTTGGGTTCGAACCTTCTCCACTATAGGAGGGCAATTAACCGACTATAACATGCTGGCCAGACGTGTTGGTGTAGGGTTTCATTTCATGAGGAGCTAATACTTATGGGCATTAACTGAGGTGGTAAGGAAGGGGAGCAGTACCTCGAGGCGAGTCTGCGAGTGGAAGTGTCGCTCAGGCGGACTTGTGGTGCATGTAAAAACTGTCCAATGACTTCGTCGCAGCCGAGGGACAGGGACAGCGTGTGGTTTTTAGCTGGTAGTGGCGCTGATAATAAATCGACGCTGAGCCCAGCATACCCCATATATCAGAGGCGGCCATGCGTAAAAGAAACAAAAATGGGGTTCCATTTTATATTTTCGTTCTTTTGAGTAGATGTTATGTGCATATTTAATCCCTTAATTCTTTTTTACGACATCCACGGTCAAAAGAGGGGTGAATTGTGTTCTTACTCCGTCGAGTTTTCTACTTTTGCATTTTATATTTTTTCATCATAATCACAGATCATATACCTCCCACAGGCCCACTGCTGGGTTGGGGCCTCGTCCATAATAGGAGGGAAGTTGACCTACTGTTTTTTTTTTTGGGGTGGTCTACGGTCAGCGCACCTGCCGTCCGGCTCCGTCCGGGGTTACAGAGAGGCGGCGCGCGGCTCCGTAACCCACCCATGTAGCACGTCGCCTTCGTCGTTGCGCCGACCACCAGTGCAGAGTGCCGACGGAATACCCCGACCTTCTCCTATCGACGTCCCCCCGGGATGCCGATCGCCGTCGTGAGGCTAACCTCTCCGCGGGTGCTGGACTAAATCGCCGGTCCTGTCACCCGCAGCCTCTGCTAGGGCGGCATCAGGCGCAAGTACTCGCGCAGGTATTGGCATACATGCCAGGGGGTCAGACAGGTTAGTGTAGGATTTCATTTCGAATTTTCCCTTTCTTGCATAGATGTTATATGCGTATTATATCCCTTAATCGTATTTTACGACATCCACGGGCAAGATAGAGGGTGTATTGCAATCTTATTGTCACTATACGGACAATTAACCTTAATTATATTTTCAGATGTTCAAAGAACATAAACAGAACGTGAAAATGGTTGGACGTGATCAGAACGTATTGGAAGCGTATATAAGAAAACATTCACCCCTCGATATACAGATCGACGGTAGATTAATCATAAATAGTTGATTATAAAAAAATATTATAATATAAATGAGTAACCAATTAAGATCGTAAATAACCATATTTATACATTTTCTTCTGTCTTTATACTTTTTTCTATGTTCTTATTCCAATGGGTCCATTCAATATGTACTCTTTTTCTATATAATGTATTGTAAAAGTTATTGGCAATAGTTTTATGACCGGCCGCTTGCCTCACGTAGCCCGGGGGCCCCGTATCTATGATAAGGGGCCCCCGGGCTACAGGGGCCCCCAATGTGTGTAAGCTAAAATTAGTAAAATGTTATCTATAATGTCACTTTATCTTGTGCGGCATTCCCACAATGACCTTTTTTGTAGCTATCTCTAGAAGGAAATCTTGAGAAATCTTTATACTTTATTTGGGCCCTAACTAATGTTGATACAGGGGGATCTTGCAAGGGACGCTACGCCGCTGGCCTTACGTCAACCTTATTAGGGAATGCCTTGTTGGACAGACGGCATCAGATGGTTGGTCTAGATATAAAGCTCTTAGTCGGCTTTTACGACACCCACAACCAATGTAAGAGTAGAGAGAATGGTAGTATCTGTCATGTATTTTTTTTTTTCAAAGTAAACACTTGAAACCTATATGAATTATCCGACAAGGAAATCAAATACCAGCACAGCACTAAAGTTTTATACTTAGCATTATTAGTCCATCATCAAAAAATATATAAAAATTAACGTTTGTAAGTCTGGCAGTTCGTAACGCAGAAACTGCTCAATGAGTTTTCATAAAACTATATCAGTAAAATCGACAATTACTCTTGGGCATAAGCATTCCTAATAGTATAATGCCAAAATCGCCACACTTGGATGGCGATCGCAATTGGTGTTTAGTCGCTCAGGAGAGTGCTTCTGAGCACTCTCTGGCGATCTCTTAGCTGATATTTATGACCCCCACAAGAAAGTAATTTTATATTCTTAAACCAATTTTGATATTTTAGTTAAAATGTGATATTTTCCTTAATCATAATCAAGCTAAAGAGTCTATTTAGTTGAACGCGCTAATTTCGGAAACTACTGGTTAGAATTGGAAAAATCTTTTAATGATGAATAGCTCATCTGTTGAGGAAGGCTATACAACATTAGGCTATGATCAATAGAAGCTGAAAATTAACGAAAAATGTTGCAAAAAGGAGGAAAAATTCTTTTGAGAGCTTCCATTGCTCTGTACATTTCTGCTGCTCTCATTCTCTAACCAACCCAAGGGGGAGAGGTTAAATCTTTGTAACTATGATGTTCTCACTCTCTAAAGACACCCTCCCTCGACTCCCCTCCTCTTTGTGATTATGACGCAAACAAAGTTGCGCGTTTCAGCTAGTAGTCAGTAGAGAAAATATTTTTTAATTATTTACATTACATTTTTAGATATTAATTTTTAGTAATTAGACATACATATGTATGTCTAATTACAGCGAAATTGTAGGAGGATCATATATATATATATAAATAATTTTAATATATAAAATGTGTAATAAATTATTTGTTAAAACATGATTTGTTGGTTTTTATTTATAAAAAGTCCCTAGTCGTCGTATCCTCCTCCGTATATTAGAGAAATTGACTTACCATGCTGCTCAGATAGGTTGATATACGGTTTTATTTCGAGTTTTCCTTCTCGTGCACAGATGTTATATACATATTATATCTCTTAGTCGTCTTTTACGACATCTACGGGCCAGGTAGGGAGTGGTGACTTGTATTCTGTCATCACCACACGATAGTCGCTAGTGATAGCTAGCTATTTTAAATTATTTGTGTTTGGTATACGGTTTTATTTCGAGTTTTCCTTCTCGTGCACAGATGTTATATGCATATTATATTCCTTAGTTGTCTTTTACGACATCTACGGGCAAGATGGGAGTGGTGACTTGTATTCTGTCACCACTACACGATAGTTGCATGTGATAGCTAGCTATTTTAAATTATTTGTGTTTGGTATACGGTTTTGTTTCGAGTTTTCCTTCTCGTGCACAGATGTTATATGCATATTATATCCCTTAGTTGTCTTTTACAACATCTACGGGCCAGATAGGGAGTGGTGACTTGTATTCTGTCATCACTACACGATAGTCGCTAGTGATAGCTAGCTATTTTAAATTATTTGTGTTTGGTATACGGTTTTATTTCAAGTTTTCCTTCTCGTGCACAGATGTTATATGCATATTATATCCCTTAGTTGTCTTTTACAACATCTACGGGCCAGATAGGGAGTGGTGACTTGTATTCTGTCATCACTACACGATAGTCGCTAGTGATAGCTAGCTATTTTAAATTATTTGTGTTTGGTATACGGTTTTATTTCGAGTTTTCCTTCTCGTGCACAGATGTTATATGCATATTATATCCCTTAGTTGTCTTTTACAACATCTACGGGCCAGATAGGGAGTGGTGACTTGTATTCTGTCATCACTACATGATAGTCGCTAGTGATAGCTAGCTATTTTAAATTATTTGTGTTTGGTATACGGTTTTATTTCGAGTTTTCCTTCTCGTGCACAGATGTTATGTGCATATTATATGTCTTAGTCGTCTTTTACGACATCTACGGGCAAGATGGGAGTGGTGACTTGTATTCTGTCACCACTACACGATAGTCGCTAGTGATAGCTAGGTATTTTAAATTATTTGTGTTTGGTATACGCTTTTATTTCGAGTTTTCCTTCTCGTGTACAGATGTTACATGCATATTATATCCCTTAGTTGTCTTTTACGACATCTACGGGCAAGATAGGGAGTGATGACTTGTATTCTGCCATCACACACGACAGTCGCCAGCTATTTTATATTATTTATTTTTATTTCGAGTTTTGTATTAGCATCTTTTTTTAAAAGAATTCCTATAATTTTTTTTCTTTGCAATAACACTCAGCATTAAGGAAAGAATTCTTATATTGTGTGGCCATTGCAGCTCATATATGTTCCACTATTGGGCTTGGGCCTTCGTAATAGGAGGGAAATTTACCTATTATACTACGCCGGTCAGACGGGTTGGTGTAAGGTTTTATTTCGAGCTTCCCTTCTCTTGCATAAATGTTATATGCATATTATATCCCTTAGTCGTCTTTTACGACATCCACGGGCAAGAAATGGGATGATGAATTATATTATTACTCCGTCACACCGTCCGAGTGGGAGTTTACTAACATATAATTAACAGACACAAATCACATTCAACAATTTATAGCTCATAATTATGATCAACTCAGCCCGTATACGTCCCACTGTTGGGCTCAGGCCCACTCTATATTGGGAGGAAATTTGACCTAGTATACCACGTAATCCAATGTTTGAATCCCTAGTTTGTCCAGTTATAACTTCCCATACCGAGCATCTAATTAGCGATAAACAGCATGGTTTTCGAGCCCACAAATCAATTATTACAAATCTTCTCCCTTATGTTACTGAAGTGTCTAATATTGTGGATAGGAGCAGTCAGGTTAGCGCAATATATACCTACGAGTTTCGAGTGCCTTTGATAAAGTAGATCACCTTATTCTTCTCAATAAACTGCAATGGTCATATGGTATTATTGGTATTCTTCACGAGTGGTTTTCTTCTTACCTGAGCAACAGACCTCAGTTTGTAGTATTGGCTGGATTTCAATCAACTGAATATGTATCAACATCCGGGGTACCGCAGGGGTCGCATTTGGGACCTATTTCGTTTACCTTATTTATTAATGATATAGTCCACTGCGTCAAAAATAGTAATTGCTCTCTATTTGCCGATGACATGAAGCTATATAAAGAAATTAAATGTCCTAACGATGCATTGCTATTGCAGGACGATATAGACCGAATCTACTTATGGTGTATTACTAATAGAATGTCTTTGAATGCAGGTAAATGTCATCACATAGTCTTTACAAAAAAAAGAAAGCCGATCGGAGTATTTTTGAATATTAATGGAGTGCTTATTCCCGAGGTTTCTGAAGTTAAAGATTTAGGCATAATTATAGACAAAAAATTTAAATTCAATGCACACATAGATTCTATTGTTAATCGTTCAGCCAAGATGCTGGGTTTCCTTAAGCGGAATACCAAAGAATTCAGAAATCCTTATTCCAAAACTATGTTATTCAATTCACTGGTCAGAAGCATACTTGAATATGGTAGTATCATATGGAACCCGTCCTATACTATCCATATTGATCGTATAGAAAAAATAAATAAAGCTTTTACTCGCCACCTTGCATTCGTTACCTCTGGTGTCAGTAATCGGTGCAACTACAGACAAAGACTCGAACACTTCAATATCGTTAGGCTCAAATACCGCAGAATAATGCTGGAAGTGATTGTTTTGCATAAAATTCTTAATAATAACTTACACTGCAAAGCTTTCCTCAATAAGATATGTTTCAATATTCCTAAGATACATGCGCGTTTTAAGTCAAAGAAACTTTTTGTTTTGCCGTCAGTAAAAACGAATCTTGGTCGTCACTCCCCCTTATACCGCACTTGTGATCATTACAATAATTTAATAAACCACTTAGATTTGGATATTTTCTGTGATAGTCTGCCTAACATAAAAAAGACGCTTAATAAGTTTTTCTTAAAATTACGATAACCTTTATATTTTTATTTTATTTAACTTATAAATCTTTGTTTTTAATTTTTAACTTAATTGTGTGTATATAGATTTCTCATATGTTGTTCTTACTGTTTTTATATTAGATTAGTCAGATTACTGTTTTAAGTCAACGTATGTTACGTTGTGTGAATGTTGAGCGCACCTATAATTGATGTGCATTCTAGATTATGTCGTGAAATGAGTTAAATTGTGTTATGATTGTACATTGTTGGTGAGCCGTAATAAATAAATAAATAAATAAATAAATCAGACATGTTGATACAGCATTTAATTTCAAGTTTTTCTTCTCTTGCGTCGATGTTATCTGTAAGTATATCCTCTTCTTTTACGACACCCGCGGGCAAGAGAGGCAGTGGTCAATTGTATTCTTACTCCGTCGCCACAGGAGCAAATTTTTGGATCGCCCAAAGTATTGAATTAAAACAATATACGTTTGCACGCGAATAAACTTATTAAGGTGGATCTTAGTTAAGACGTGAAGTAGAACTATAGAGACGAAACTGCCTGAAGCACAAGTCAAATGCCAAGGTCGGAGGTCTATTCAAGAGGTGGACACACGGTAGGTTATAAGTCCTATACGCTAGCAATTAACATTACAATTACAGTAGAAACTCGATTATCCTGCCCTCGGTTATACGGATATGCGATTATCCGGACTACCAACTGCGACCTTATTGTACCTACAAATCGAATTTATGCAAGCATGCACGTGTCTAAAATGGAATGTTCCGCCGCAGGATCGCTGTCCCACGCGTTTCATTATTGTTTTAGTTAGAAATTGTTACGCTGCTCTGAGGTGCATGCTCCGCGGTATATGTATTCATCTTTTAATAAACGCATAAAGTTGTGTACATACTAATGCACAAAACCGAAGGAGATTTTTCAAACATTCGATTATCCGGATTTTCGATTATCCGAATACCTACCAACAACAATTAGTCTGATTAATTGAGTTTTCACAGTATATCAATAATGATTCTACTAATACAACCGACAGACTTCCTCCTGCCCAGTAAAGCTGATCCAAATAAATTATAATTCTTTGTACTTATTTCAATTTTGCCGTGTGATGACGGAGTAAGAATATAATTCAGCATTCCCTATCTTAATTGTGGATGTCGTAAAAGACGACTAAGAGATATAATGTGCATATAACATCTATGCAAGAGAAGAAAAATTCGAAATAAAACCCTATACCAACGTGACTGACCAGCATGGTATATTAGGTACTGCGAGACAGTGATCTCGCGGAAGGAGGCGGCGGATCACTTGCGTGAGGAGCGCAGCCTCGATGAGGAGATCCGCCGCCGGTGACTGGGGCGGCGTAGGCGCAACTACCTGCGCTTCATACCGCCCTAGCCGAGGCCGCGGGTGACGTGACCGGGGATTAGTCCGTCACCCGCCGAGAGGCCGACCGCGTGAGGAAAGACCGACGTCCTCCCCGAGGGGGGGACGTCGGTCGATGGGAGGGTTACCCCAATAGGGGGTATTCCGTCGGGCCGACCACTGATGTCAAGTAACCCTGCCCCGGTGGTCGGCCCAACGACGAAGGCGACGTGGTTTTCGGGTGGGTTGCGGGAGTTGCGTGCTTAAGCCCCTCTGTCGCCCCGGACGGAGTGGTGCGGAGGCGCGCCGACCGCAGCCCACCCACAAAAAAAAAAATAAAAAGCATGGTATATTAGGTCAATTTCCCTCTTATTGGGGAGGAGACTCAAGCCCAGCAGAGGGAGGTATACGAGATGAGATGATTATCAATTGTACTGCAAATCCAATTTGGTGATATACCATCAATAACATTGTGTTGTCTCCTGTGGACGGACTGGGGAATAGTCCGCCACCCGCAGAGAGGCCTGTCGGGAGAAGTCGATGCCCCGGAAACACTGCCTGGTTGCCAGGATAGCGAAGGGGATGGTTGCCGAAAAGACAACTCGTTAGACGGGCCACGAATGTTAAAGAATCGGTACCAGTGGTCGGCCGAATAGTGATGGGGAAGAGAATACGTAAGGTTATGGAGCCACAAGCCGCTCATCCTTCACTCTGGACAGATTAGGCAAGGTATCAAAGTCATAGCCTACCATAAAAAAGTAACATTTTGTTATTAAAAGATCCAGGAATCTATTGCAATACACACACAAAATTTCATCCAAACCCATCAAGCCGTTTAGGAGTTAGGGGAGAAAACACGTTCGGTAGAATTATATAGGTACATAAAGACATATCAATAATACTATTATAGCCACCGATATATTTATTATAGCAATCAATCTTAAGCTTAATCTTTTCCGTGTGGTGACGGAGTAAGAATACAATTCACCATTCACATCTTACCCGTGGGTGATCGTACGAGACGACTAAGGGATATAAAACGCATATAACATTTATGTGAGAGAAGGAAAACTCGAAATAAAACCCAATACCAACACGTCTGACTAGTGTGGTATAGTAGGTTAATTACCCTTCCATTATGGAGGAGGTCCGAGCCCAACAGTGGGACGTATATGGGCTGAGATGATAATGAATCAATCACTCACATATTCCCATCGGATTGGCCGCGGACGTCAAGAGATTCTGTACCATTTACCGGCATAGTGGCGTTGGTTGGTGGTAGTGGAAAGACGGTGGGTTATGGGGCCGCACGACGCCCTTTTCTCACCGTGGTCGGAATGGACGGTGTGTGTGCTGACCATAATATCTCAAGAACCGCGATAGCTAGACAGTTAATTTTTTTACAAATTATGTATTTCTGTTGCTCCTATAACAACAAATACTAAAAACAAAATAAAATTAATATTAAAGAAGGGCTCCCTTACAACAAACGCGATTTTTTTTTTATTTTTTTTTTTTATAGATACGGATATGGATAATGGTATCATTCACTCGTGACTCCGACTTTCACTTAGCCGGTTTTTTTTTTTTTTAAATTTAAGTTACTGCAGGGCCGGTCATAAAATTAATGACAATTTCGCAATATTTGTAATGGAAACAGTACATATTGCGTCGACCCTAATAATTGGTATAAAATTAAGATCCCACCAAAAACATAAATGTAAAAAAGAAGAGCCAAGTTCAATACAAAAATTATGCTTGGCTGTGGGCTTCGCCGCAAAAAGAATGGAGATCTAAATGAGTGCCAAGTTCTAACTCTATTTCTTTGCTTTATTGGATACCTATAACAATTGCTGTTATTTAAAAAAAATGTGAGATCATAAAATAGGACCACCTATTTTTTGACTTAACTTTATTTTATATTTCTGTTATATAGCAAATATAATAATACATATATTGGGATAGTTTCAAATATCTGCTTGTAACGATGTAAAAAAAAAATTGTATGGGGACCCCCTATTTTTTAACTTTTTTTTTATTTTTAGATTTTTCCTACGCTTATACACAATTACCGAGCTGCATTTCAAATTTCATCCTTCTAGGTCATCTAGAAGTAGGTTAGATTTAGGTACTATGTGTCAGTCAGTCAGTCAGTGCTAAAATTTACGACTTTTTGACCTTCATATCTTTATAACCGTTTGAGCTAGCTTCATGAAATTTGGGCTTCTAGATGTCCTTATAGATATAATTAAACACACGTAGTTTTATGTGTTTACGTTAAAGAGGTTTTGATTTATAGAAGGGTCAAAAGTGGCACCAAGTGGTTCGTGTAATACTACACTCGGCGCTGGCTAGCCAGTTCCTTTGCTTGAACTTGGCTTGACACGCTGCCGCGTGTCTAGATAACGATGATTCCATATTACTTATCTAATGCATTCCAAATATAGACCGAATCTACTTATGGTGTATTACTAATAGAATGTCTTTGAATGCAGGTAAATGTCATCACATAGTCTTTACAAAAAAAAGAAAGCCGATCGGAGTATTTTTGAATATTAATGGAGTGCTTATTCCCGAGGTTTCTGAAGTTAAAGATTTAGGCATAATTATAGACAAAAAATTTAAATTCAATGCACACATAGATTCTATTGTTAATCGTTCAGCCAAGATGCTGGGTTTCCTTAAGCGGAATACCAAAGAATTCAGAAATCCTTATTCCAAAACTATGTTATTCAATTCACTGGTCAGAAGCATACTTGAATATGGTAGTATCATATGGAACCCGTCCTATACTATCCATATTGATCGTATAGAAAAAATAAATAAAGCTTTTACTCGCCACCTTGCATTCGTTACCTCTGGTGTCAGTAATCGGTGCAACTACAGACAAAGACTCGAACACTTCAATATCGTTAGGCTCAAATACCGCAGAATAATGCTGGAAGTGATTGTTTTGCATAAAATTCTTAATAATAACTTACACTGCAAAGCTTTCCTCAATAAGATATGTTTCAATATTCCTAAGATACATGCGCGTTTTAAGTCAAAGAAACTTTTTGTTTTGCCGTCAGTAAAAACGAATCTTGGTCGTCACTCCCCCTTATACCGCACTTGTGATCATTACAACAATTTAATAAACCACTTAGATTTGGATATTTTCTGTGATAGTCTGCCTAACATAAAAAAGACGCTTAATAAGTTTTTCTTAAAATTACGATAACCTTTATATTTTTATTTTATTTAACTTATAAATCTTTGTTTTTAATTTTTAACTTAATTGTGTGTATATAGATTTCTCATATGTTGTTCTTACTGTTTTTATATTAGATTAGTCAGATTACTGTTTTAAGTCAACGTATGTTACGTTGTGTGAATGTTGAGCGCACCTATAATTGATGTGCATTCTAGATTATGTCGTGAAATGAGTTAAATTGTGTTATGATTGTACATTGTTGGTGAGCCGTAATAAATAAATAAATAAATAAATAAATCAGACATGTTGATACAGCATTTAATTTCAAGTTTTCTTCTCTTGCGTCGATGTTATCTGTAAGTATATCCTCTTCTTTTACGACACCCGCGGGCAAGAGAGGCAGTGGTCAATTGTATTCTTACTCCGTCGCCACAGGAGCAAATTTTTGGATCGCCCAAAGTATTGAATTAAAACAATATACGTTTGCACGCGAATAAACTTATTAAGGTGGATCTTAGTTAAGACGTGAAGTAGAACTATAGAGACGAAACTGCCTGAAGCACAAGTCAAATGCCAAGGTCGGAGGTCTATTCAAGAGGTGGACACACGGTAGGTTATAAGTCCTATACGCTAGCAATTAACATTACAATTACAGTAGAAACTCGATTATCCTGCCCTCGGTTATACGGATATGCGATTATCCGGACTACCAACTGCGACCTTATTGTACCTACAAATCGAATTTATGCAAGCATGCACGTGTCTAAAATGGAATGTTCCGCCGCAGGATCGCTGTCCCACGCGTTTCATTATTGTTTTAGTTAGAAATTGTTACGCTGCTCTGAGGTGCATGCTCCGCGGTATATGTATTCATCTTTTAATAAACGCATAAAGTTGTGTACATACTAATGCACAAAACCGAAGGAGATTTTTCAAACATTCGATTATCCGGATTTTCGATTATCCGAATACCTACCAACAACAATTAGTCTGATTAATTGAGTTTTCACAGTATATCAATAATGATTCTACTAATACAACCGACAGACTTCCTCCTGCCCAGTAAAGCTGATCCAAATAAATTATAATTCTTTGTACTTATTTCAATTTTGCCGTGTGATGACGGAGTAAGAATATAATTCAGCATTCCCTATCTTAATTGTGGATGTCGTAAAAGACGACTAAGAGATATAATGTGCATATAACATCTATGCAAGAGAAGAAAAATTCGAAATAAAACCCTATACCAACGTGACTGACCAGCATGGTATATTAGGTACTGCGAGACAGTGATCTCGCGGAAGGAGGCGGCGGATCGCTTGCGTGAGGAGCGCAGCCTCGATGAGGAGATCCGCCGCCGGTGACTGGGGCGGCGTAGGCGCAACTACCTGCGCTTCATACCGCCCTAGCCGAGGCCGCGGGTGACGTGACCGGGGATTAGTCCGTCACCCGCCGAGAGGCCGACCGCGTGAGGAAAGACCGACGTCCTCCCCGAGGGGGGGACGTCGGTCGATGGGAGGGTACCCCAATAGGGGGTATTCCGTCGGGCCGACCACTGATGTCAAGTAACCCTGCCCCGGTGGTCGGCCCAACGACGAAGGCGACGTGGTTTTCGGGTGGGTTGCGGGAGTTGCGTGCTTAAGCCCCTCTGTCGCCCCGGACGGAGTGGTGCGGAGGCGCGCCGACCGCAGCCCACCCACAAAAAAAAAAATAAAAAGCATGGTATATTAGGTCAATTTCCCTCTTATTGGGGAGGAGACTCAAGCCCAGCAGAGGGAGGTATACGAGATGAGATGATTATCAATTGTACTGCAAATCCAATTTGGTGATATACCATCAATAACATTGTGTTGTCTCCTGTGGACGGACTGGGGAATAGTCCGCCACCCGCAGAGAGGCCTGTCGGGAGAAGTCGATGCCCCGGAAACACTGCCTGGTTGCCAGGATAGCGAAGGGGATGGTTGCCGAAAAGACAACTCGTTAGACGGGCCACGAATGTTAAAGAATCGGTACCAGTGGTCGGCCGAATAGTGATGGGGGAGAGACTACGTAAGGTTATGGAGCCACAAGCTCTCATCCTTCAATCTGGACAGATTAGGCAAGGTATCCAAGTCATAGCCTACCATAAAAAAGTAACATTTTGTTATTAGAAGATCCAGGAATCTATTGCAATATACACACAAAATTTCATCCAAACCCATCAAGCCGTTTAGGAGTTAGGAGAGAAAACACGTACGGTAGAATTATATAGGTACATAAAGATATATCAATAATACTATTATAGCCACCGATATATTTATTATAGCAATCAATCTTAAGCTTAATCTTTTCCGTGTGGTGACGGAGTAAGAATACAATTCACCACCCCCTATCTTACCCGTGGGTGATCGTACGAGACGACTAAGGGATATAAAACGCATATAACATTTATGCGAGAGAAGGAAAACTCGAAATAAAACCCAATACCAACACGTCTGACCAGCGTGGTATAGTAGGTCAATTACCCTTCCATTATGGAGGAGGTCCGAGCCCAACAGTGGGACGTATATGGGCTGAGATGATGATGAATCAATCACTCACATATTTCCATCGGATTGGCCGCGGACGTCAAGAGATTCTGTACCATTTACCGGCATAGTGGCGTTGGTTGGTGGTAGTGGAAAGACGGTGGGTTATGGGGCCGCACGACGCCCTTTTCTCACCGTGGTCGGAATGGACGGTGTGTGTGCTGACCATAATATCTCAAGAACCGCGATAGCTAGACAGTTAATTTTTTTACAAATTATGTATTTCTGTTGCCGCTATAACAACAAATACTAAAAACAAAATAAAATTAATATTAAAGAAGGGCTCCCTTACAACAAACGCGATTTTTTTTTTATTTTTTTTTATAGATACGGATATGGATAATGGTATCATTCACTCGTGACTCCGACTTGCACTTAGCCGGTTTTTTTTTTTTTTTAAATTTAAGTTACTGCAGGGCCGGTCATAAAATTAATGACAATTTCGCAATATTTGTAATGGAAACAGTACATATTGCGTCGACCCAAATAATTGGTATAAAATTAAGATCCCACCAAAAACATAAATGTAAAAAAGAAGAGCCAAGTTCAATACAAAAATTATGCTTGGCTGTGGGCTTCGCCGCAAAAAGAATGGAGATCTAAATGAGTGCCAAGTTCTAACTCTATTTCTTTGCTTTATTGGATACCTATAACAATTGCTGTTATTTAAAAAAAATGTGAGATCATAAAGTAGGACCACCTATTTTTTGACTTAACTTTATTTTATATTTCTGTTATATAGCAAATATAATAATACATATATTGGGATAGTTTCAAATATCTGCTTGTAACGATGTAACGGTTCCAACGCTACAATTTAAAAAAAAATTGTATGGGGACCCCCTATTTTTTAACTTTTTTTTATTTTTAGATTTTTCCTACGCTTATACACAATTACCGAGCTGCATTTCAAATTTCATCCTTCTAGGTCATCTAGAAGTAGGTTAGATTTAGGTACTATGTATATGTCAGTCAGTCAGTCAATGCTAAAATTTACGACTTTTTGACCTTCATATCTTTATAACCGTTTGAGCTAGCTTCATGAAATTTGGGCTTCTAGATGTCCTTATAGATATAATTAAACACACGTAGTTTTATGTGTTTACGTTAAAGAGGTTTTGATTTATAGAAGGGTCAAAAGTGGCACCAAGTGGTTCGTATAATACTACACTCGGCGTTGGCTAGCCAGTTCCTTTGCTTGAACTTAGCTTGACACGCTGCCGCGTGTCTAGATAACGATGATTCCATATTACTTATCTAATGCATTCCAATTCCTGCGTACCCTATTTAAGAATACATTCTACGAATCCTATGTGTTGATGGATCCACACTTAGTAGGTTTGGGGATGCGCAAAACCTCCAAGAAAGTTTGGAGATTGCGCAAAAACTTATTTAACAATCTTACAAATTGTAGTAAATAAACCAATGAGAACATTGTGTTGAGTGGTAGCGGCTAAAAGACGATTAAGACCGTCGAATTACACTATTCTATCTGATCAGGTCTGCTCAATAATTATAAGTGTGGCAGGCGTCCGATCATGTAATTATTACCGAAAACTTTTGCAATAAGAATTATAGAAGAGGACTCCATATTTCATTGATTCTAAATAATTAAGATAAGCCCAAAGAAAATGTTGTTCAGATTCCTTTTTCATATATAAATCAATAATTGAACTTTACCATCATCTCAGCTTAGGAACTTGATTTGTTTAGCTTTTCCTCCATAATGGCAGCGAAAGTAACCTACCATGCCAATTAGGTGGTGACTTGTATTCTTACTCCGTCAGAACACGAAAATAATATTATCAAAAACATTCCGTGTGGTGACGGAATAAGAATACAATTCACCACCCCCTCTTTTACTCGTGGATGTCGTAAAAGGCGATTAAGGGATATCTTGTGCATATAACAACTATGCAAGAGAAGGAAAACTCGAAATAAAACCCTATACAAAAGTACCTGACCAGCGTGGTATAGTAGATCAATTTCCTTCCCAATACGGGGGATGCTTGAGCCCAGGAGTGGGACGCATAGAGCTGTGATGATGATGATGAAACATCATCTTGCTCTTATCCCAATTATCTAATTGTGGTCAATTAAATATCTACAGTAAAACCTGTTTAAGACGATTTTGCAGGGACCCGACCAAAAACGCGTCTTAGGCGGGAAAACGTATTATGCGGGAATGGGCAAAAAAGTGCCATTATTATTTATTATATTATTATATTAATATTTTGAATACCTACGTATTGAATTTATCATTTAAAAATTACTTAAATGAATTGTTGTTTATTTTCTTTATTTAATTTACTTACTATTAAATATATTTTTAAATATTAAAATATAAAAAAATATTTAAAATATAAAAAAAATGTTGTTTATTATCATTACGTTACTTAAGAGCGTTATCGGTAATAAGCGGCCGTAAACCCAAAAATGTGGTTTTTTGACGACTGGTTACTCGTTCATCATAATAGCTTACTAAAAATTTATATAACCACTACATTAAACACATCTTTATATTGTGCTTGTACAGAATTATAACTCAATATTGTAACTATTTTATTAAAAGGCAAGGGTATTTTGAACTTAAGTTAATGAGATTTTACGAAAACGCTGAGTTTTGAAGTTCAAGTACGAATAAACGATAAGTCGTGGCAGCTTGAAAAAAATTGTAGATGTTAGGAAAATTACTGTTCTTGGGTATGTATAAAATGAAATTCAAGATTTCTACCTTTTAAAACTAAAAAAAAAAATATTTCCTTAAGATTAATTTGACGAAAATGGCTCCTGTAAAACATTTAATTTTGTGAATAATACTAACCTTGGAATATTTAAAAAATATCCACTATTTGTTCGACTATTGTAGAAGCAGTAAAAAAAAAACCAAATTGAAATACGAATAGTCACCCTCGTAATTAAATTTTAAATATTACTATAAATTGAACGGCATAATTGTTCGTAAGCCAGTCGCGCCTTGGCGCTCAACGGAGCAGGGTCACGTCGCTCGAGCTCTCCGCTCACAGCGTAAAAGACGACAATACGAACTTGAGCGTATACTGCGACTGATCGGGTTTGATTCGTAAGTATTTATTACTACCTAATTCTTTTAATTACTTTCATGCGATCTCTATAAAGAATAATATAGAATCTTTTTACGTTTTAGGTGATGGGTCGAAAAAGCAGATTGTATCTTGGGAAATAAATCGGTTACAAGGCAAGGAAAAAGAGAACACACGATTTTTTTTTTGTTTACAGCTGTTGGCCGCAGATGGCCTTGACAGCTTGACGTGGGCTATGGGTGAGCGCTGAGGGCTCTCAACCTGGAGAAAAGTATGCTAAGCGACATAGCCCAAGGGCTCCCCCTGTGGGGAACGGACCTCGGCTTGGGGCGTCGCTGGAGGCAAAAGTGCGTGCCCACGTTTTTAGTCGTGACTTTTGCGCGGGGCGGTTTCGCACCTCGACGGCGAGGGCGGAACCGCGGATATTTATTTGTTAAGGCCTCGCGGGCCGTGTAGCCTCTTTGTTGAG
Organism: Lymantria dispar; assembly: GCA_032191425.1. NCBI lineage: Eukaryota > Metazoa > Arthropoda > Insecta > Lepidoptera > Erebidae > Lymantria > Lymantria dispar. The sequence continues at coordinate 5,621,110 of CM063460.1, read as the reverse complement.
CGAGTGTGATATTGTCGTCCTCTTCGTCGAGGACGTCGGATGGATGAGATTTTGGAGGGTCTATAGGAAGCCGCCCCAACCACTAGTTGGTTAGGGTGTGTCATGGCAGAGTCAAAGTAGCTCTGAGAGCACCGTTTCATAAACTGCTTGATGGTCGGCAGTTCGAGGTCGATGTGGAGATCGACGTTTCGTATGAACCACGGTGCTCCCGTAGCTCGGCGCATGAAACGATTTTGTAGTGTCTGTAGCCTGTGGATCCTGTGTGGCTTTACGTGCGCGAACACCACGCTGGCATAGGTCATGATAGGCCGTATGCAGGTGGTGTAAAGTCGGACTTTGAGAACACACGACAAAACTGTAAGGTACTTATAGTTTCAAAAGAGTAAACGAAAAGAGAAGTGAGCCGTCACTCAGGACGCCTGGCAGACGTGAAACATCAAAATTATTTTGAAGTCGTTACCGCAAAGCGTGGCGTTAACGCCGCTTTTAATGCCACGCGACGATCAGGTTCACCCCGCCTATAGATATTTCACATCAAAAATCCGAACGGAACATTTATGCAGCCTCATCTTCTGAAGATTATCAGCTAACTCAAATTTAATGTTTAATAATTACTAACCATACACAATATAATTTTTTCATAGAGAATCATTTTCTTCTTGTAGATTTAAATCTCTGACTGGACTTGTTAGACATCCATGGCCATGGCGACTAGGGCCATACTCGACAACTGCACGGCAGCCATGGAGGCAGCGTGCCTCTTGGCTGGAACTCTCCGGTGGGACCTGCAGGCGGAGGTACTCGCCGAGCTTTACCTGCGAGTATCAGAGACGCGAGCCACATATAGCCTCAATCAAGGTGATTGCCGCCTGGCGGGTCGACGCCCGCCGAGACGCCATTGATCGTTGGGCAATCGGACTGGAGAAGCCTCAATACGGTATCAGTACCGTCGAGTCCTTTCAGCTGGTGCTGATGGGGTGGTTGGGTCGGCAGCACGGGGTACATTCCTTCCGACTGGTGCAGGTATTGATGGGTCACGATAGCCAAGTACCTGCGCAAGCTCGTTAGGAGGGAGAGCACACCATCCTGCCACCACTGCTATTGCGACGTGAGCACGGTGCAGCACAGGCTCGAGGTGTGTGCCTCGTGGGCAGAGCAGCGCCGTGAACTCGTTGCAATCACCGGTGCCGATCGGACCCTGCCGACCATCACTAGGGAGATGCTCAGCAGCGTCAGGAACTGGAACGCGGTCACCGCCTTCTGTGAGGCTGTCATCTCACGAAAGGAGAAGTCGGCTCGTGTGTGATCAATCTTTGGTCACACGTTCCGCCACCGGTGACTCGGGCGGCGCAGATACGAGTATCCGCGCCTCACGCCGCCCTAGGCGAGTCTGCGGGTGACCGGACCGGGGACTTTAGTGTGTCACCCGCAGAGAGCCTGACCGTGTGACGACGACTGACGTCCCGGGATAGGGACGTCGATTGGGGTTTTTTTATTTTCTTAAAATTATTACACAATAATGTGATAATATAAAAAAAATAAGTTGTCGAGTCTCGAACCCGAGACCAGAGTTCCCGCCGGCGAGCACGTTACCACGAGATTACCGCTTGTTGGCGATTCGACTTTGAATTTTTCTAGTACATAAATTACCCATCCAATTTTGACCCTTAAAATCTTTTTAACGAGGGCCCAGTTGACCCTAATATTTGGTAGTTGTGATACCCTCGTGCCCCCTCTACCACCCCACCAAAAATCATGGAAATCCCCGACCCACACGTCTGAGGGCCTCCTTGTAAGTTATACTCTGTGCCTATATTTTACTATTTCCTGTACTTTGCATATTAAAAATACAATTTTAACCGTTTTACTGTTATGAGATTTGGTTTTTAATTAAAAATTTTAAAATTTACATCATGTTGATTTTTGAAAATCTACTTCTCCGAAGAATATATTAGAGATTGATTATTATAAGCGCCAAGGCTCAAGACTGGTCATTCTATGAACTCGCGTGTGTGTAGTGCGTTAGTGTGCGTCGATATCGGACCGTAGCAAAAAACCAAAAATGCGAGAAGTGCCGATTACCGATAACGCTCTTAAGTAATCATTTATTTTAGTTTGACAAAAAGATTTTGAGGCATTAGCAACTACAAGATTTGAATGTAATTTAATTTACGGAGTACGCCTTCGCTTTGATTCAAAGAAGTTACATAGCGTCTTAAATCATTAACTGCTGATAATGCCTGGGCGTGTGACAAAATCGGAGTTGATTCATCTTCTTCTTGGTCATTATCACTTAGGGTCGCTCGACAGTCGCTGGCCGCAGCCGCAAGGGGTAATATGTGTATTTGAGTAGCACGCGTTGGCGATCGTCATCCCGTTTAATAAACGGGATGACGATCGTATTAAGCGTTAAGAAATGTATGAAAACATGTCTCAAGTTGCTGGGATTAACGCAAAATGGCGTATTATGCGGGAAATCGTATTAAACGTGATCGTATTAAACGGGTTCTACTGCATGTACTCTGATTCCTTAGTACATATTGCAAAGGTTTTAAGACCAACCGCCTGCCTGACTTCATCTCTCCTTGGGAAAGCAATTGTTATTAAACAGACGTCAAATGGAGTTGGCTCAGGTCTATGCTCTTAGCCGTCTTTTATGACATTCACAAGTAATGTTAAGGGTTGGTTGTATTCGTAGACGCTACCACACAGTATACATGGAAATAACTTAGTCTTTATTATTCTTGTGTACGTGTGTATGTCATTGATACCCGGTAGGTGGCGCTGCTTTTATTTTATTTGAACAGAACAACGTCTGTTGGGTCAGCTAATATGTATATATATTTCTTTTGTACGTGTGTGTCACTGAAATCCTCCTAAACGGCTGGACCGATGTTGAAGAAACTTTTTGTGTGGTCTAGGGAATTGGATTAGTTTCACAATTGGGCCCGGTAGGTGGCGCTGCTGTCCATTTCAAGGAGAATTCCTTTTATTTTATTTGAACAGAACAACGTCTGTTGGGTCAGCTAATTTTACATAAATGCTTAAAATATCGTCATCATAATTTCAGCAGATACATGTCCCGTTGTTGGGCTCGAACCTCCACATTATGAGGCAATTCAATTACTATAACCACGATGGTCAAACGGGTCTTTTAGAGTTACATATCGAGTTTACCTTCTCTTGCATCGATGTTATTTGAATATGTCCTCTTAGTCGTCTTTTACGACATCCATGGGCAAAATAAGGGGTGGTGAATTGTATTCTTACTCCGTCACCACATCGAAGGCCATGCTCATAGTTATGGCATCTATAGGTAATAGTAATTGAGAGGGTACATGGAAAAGATAAATATTAAAATACTAGCAACCCGCCCTCGGTTCACTTTCAGTCGTCTTACCTGCGTAGTTCCCGTACCCGTGAGAATACTGGGATAAAATATAGCATATATTACTCCCTGATACTATAGCTTTCCATTGATGGAAGAATTTTTGAAATCTTTTCGATGGTTTAAACGTGAAAGCGTAATAAACAAACAAAGAAATTTACTTTCGCAGTTGCAATATTAGTAAGGATAAATATAAATAATCAAAATGTTCTCATGAATTTTAATCATCCATTCTTGCGGTAAGTAAATACTAGTTTTATAATATAACAATGTATAACGATTCTCAACTCGTTTAACAAAAGGACCGCAGCGCATTCCACAGTCATACATAGCTTTCAAAAACATGAATGCAATGCTCATGCAATATTCAACTGCCATTAAGAGGAATTGTGCCAGCTCTTTGCCCGAATATGGAATAAAAAATGATAACTGGATTAAAAATTTAGAGTCTTTTCAATAGGATCTTTTTTAATTTGATTTCATTTTTTTCATAAGGTAACACTGTATTTTTTTGTAGCCGTAGAGTATTTCCTTCTTTTCTTTTTTAGTTTTGGTAATACGTGTCCGTGTTTTGGCAATACCAGTGTCGAATACATTTATTTCTTTGCTAATTGTAAGTAATCAAATCAATCAATCAAAAACCTTTGAACCACACTAAACCACATTGTAATTTGTACTATCTGCGTAGGCATAGTTTAGTTTACTCTGTGAAATTCAACTAAGTATGGCCGTAGCAAAGACACCTCAAGATAGGACATATTTATCGGATATAATTCTGTTTCATAGAGAATATATTGTACACTTACTGGTGAAAAGTTACTCCCCCTTTTAGTGTGGTATGAAGATGGGTTAATCATGAATATATCCCTCTGACAGTAGCCTGATTTCCTAGAACTCATAGTGTAAAACCGCTCCTATATAAACTGTTCAGTAGTTTGTACTTGTTTGCAGTACTAACTCCAAGGTCCTATTAAAAAAGTTCTGATGGACAAGCCAATAATTTAAAAGGCAAGTATAAAACCCACTAAATATTGCAATAAAAAACTGGTTTTATGTAATATTTTAGGTAATTAGTTGTACATTTTTTATAAATGTAAAGAATAGTTGCCGAAATTTGAATATATTTTTTAAAATTTTCCAGTAAATGACACTCAAAAAATAAAAAAAAATCCCTTATTATCACCCTGCTTACACTCAATTAAGTAGCAAATAGGTAATCCAATTTCAAATATTTCTTAAGACCATGTACATTATTGAGCAAATAAAAAAATCGAATTTGAATTTATATCAACACGTCTGACTAGCGTGCTGTAGTAGTTAAATTTTTCTCCCATTGTGGAGGAGGATCAAGCTTAACAGTGGCTCTGATGATGATGGCTTTCGACAGCTTGTTGTAAATAAAAGGTGCCAAACCCAACATCCTTATTTAAATATTTGCTGTAACGATTTTAAAGTATTTATGACGTATTGTGAACTGCAGTTTGGCGAGTTGAGAAATTACATGGAGTATGCCACAGCTACTAAAATGATGTGGCTGGCATTCTGCATCAAAATTGCCCAGCGATTCTTGCGGTCGTGCTTGTGGCACGGTCCTAAGAGTGTTGGCAAATCGTTGCGCTACATTAATATACCGCAAATATCTACGATGTCGCATAGTTGATAGGAAAATTCCGGCTTACCCTTATGTTCAAGGGATTGATACTACTTAGGTATTTAAATTGTATGCACATTTTGAAGGTCTGTAATCGAAATTAATCTATTGAAATTTCAGTAAAATATTGACGAATTTTACTGGCTATGTTTACGATTAGTATATTTATTCTGGATTAAAATAAGAACTGATAACTTGTATGCGACATTTCAAAACTATCGTTTAAGTAGTTTAAGCGCAAAAGCATAACGAACAATCATACAAACATTCTTTCGTATTCATTTAATAATTGTTAGTTTAGGATATTGGGCGTCTTATTGCCATGGGTTTATTCGTGTGGTGAAAGATGAATAATATTAATTAAAAATAATATTAGTTGAAAGATGATTATATTATTATTAATAAAACTATTACCAAAAACTATATAAGTGTTTGGTAATAGTTTTATGACTAGTAGTCTGCCTGACGTCAAACATCTTTTGTAATCCAATTGTTGATCAGGCGGTATCAGATCCCTAGCCGAGGCCGCGGGTGACTGGACCGGGGAATTAGTCCGTCACCCGCCAAGAGGCCGACCACGTGAGGAAAGACTGACGTCCTCCCCGAGGGGGCACGTCGGTCGAGGAGAGAGTACTCCTCAGTGGGTATTACCGTTCAGTGAGAGAGACAACTGGAAGCTCAACTTTCTGAGGGTGTTTCTGAGCGTGTGGTGGGTTTTGGTGATGCCTTTAGATTCACCAAAAACCTCATTGTACGCGTTCACACTCCTTTCATTTCCTTCACGATAGGCAACGGCCTAGCAAAGGTCCAAGAGCGCCAGCAACACTTACCATCAGGTGTACTGTTTGCTCGTTTGCCACCGATTATTAACGTCGGGCCGATCATTGACGTCAAGTCACCCTGCTTCAGTGGTCGGCCCAACGACGAAGGCGACGTGTCACGGGTGGGTTACGGGTGGGCGTGCTTACGCCCTTCTGTCGCCCCGGACGGAGTGGAGCGAGGAGTACGGCAACCGTAATCCACCCCCCCCAAAAAAAAAAAACGCGGTATCAGATGGAGTTGGCGTAAAGCTCTTAGTTGTCTTTTACGACACACACGAGTTATGTTAAAGGTTAGTAGTATTCGTAATCGCTATTACACAGTATAATTATCATCATCTCAGCCTATCTATGTCCCACTGTTGGGCTCGGGCCTCCTCTATAATGGGCGGGAATTTGATCTACTATACCATGCTGGTCAGACGTGTTGGAATAGCTTCTATTTTGAGTTTTTCTTCTCGTGAACAGATGTTATATGCTTATTACATCCTTTAGTTGTCTCCTACGACATCCACGGGCAAGATACGGAGTGGTGAATTGTATTCTTACTCCTTACCTGTATAAAAGCATAAAAATGTAAATAATAAGTTACATTTTTTTAAGGGGTGGGTTACGGTCGGCGTACTTCTCGCCCGGCTCCGTCCGGGACGACAGAGGGGCGTAAGCACGCACACCCGTAACCCACCCGTATAGCATGTCGCCTTCGTTGTTGAGCCGACCACCGGTGCAGAGTTCCTTGACTTCAGTGGTCGACTCGACGGAATACCCCGATGGAGTGACCCTCTCCCGTCGACGTCCCCTACCGAGTTTAGCTATGAGGGCCTTCTGTGCCGTAAGTCATTGGTCATCACTGGTAACACACGCTGGTCGTACACCTGTGTTTCAGACACTAAGGTATGTCTGATGTATTTTTCGAACGCTGACCAACCGAGTTACTATAGTATTCTTATTTATAAATTATTATATACTTTATCGTTCAAGTTTCTTAATTAGACTTAAAAATCATCTACAGAAATTAATGCTCAAGATACCAACAAGACAATATATTCCAAGTCGCTTCATAAAAAATACGACAAAAACTTTGCTCGTTATTACAACACATAATTACATTTTCGGGTGGAATGTGGATTTTTACGAGTACGCCCATGAGATGAGAATTCCTAAGAAAATATTCCGTATATATTCTTCACATAATGGAAGGTTAAAATTCCACTTAATTTAGAAGGAAAACTAATGAAGAGAAGCTGTAATATTTATATATGAAACTAGCATCCCGCCCTCGCTTCGCTTCGGTTATAGGTTACAGTCGTTTTACCCGCGTAGTGCCCGTTCCCGTGGGAATACCAGGATAAAATATAGCCTAGTTTACGCCCTGATATTATAGCTTTCCATTGGTGAAAGAATTTTTGAAATCGGTCCAGCCGTTTTGAAGATTACCCGGAACAAACAGACAAACAGACAGACAAAAATTTTTTAATTGCTATTTTAGGCATAGGTGTCGTGCAAATAACCGTGTGAGGATGAAAAAAGCCTATTATTTTGACATTACAAACAGACACTCCAATTTTATTTATTGGTATAGATAATAACGACTGTACGATTTTTCCAGATAATAATTTTGTATTGTTTTTCAATAAACATTTATTTTCTTTAAATAACTACAAGAATTAAAAATTCAAAAATATTTCAAATTGTGACAAATCAATTCTTTTAATCAATGATTTCTGTAATAATATAATAGTTATATTCGATGCCTCTGACAATATTACTGTGACAATTGGTCGGCACTACACTTACTATCATAGAGCGGGGCGAGGCCTCGCCACGGCATGCGTCGTTTTACGCCACGGCATGCGCCTATAAATATTTTCCACCAAAAATGAGAGAAATGAAGTTACTATGTTGCGTAGGTTGAATGAGAGAAATGGAGTTACTATGTGCTACAGAGTTTAATGCCGAATTTAGTTTCTGTTGCAGTAATATTATTATTTACTATCTCATCGCTATCATTACGGCTCATATACGTCCTATTGCACCACAATGTGGATAAAATTTACCTATTAAACCACGCTGGTCGGACGGGTTGATATGGAACTTTATTTTCAATTTTCTTCCTCTTGCATGAACATTATATACATAGCCTTTAGTCGTTTTACGGCACCTATGGGCATGATAGGGTTTGAGGAAGGGTATTCTTACTCCTACACCAAACGAAAAAATTATATGCGAACCGAAAAACAGTTTAGTTGCACGTGTGTTATTTATTTTTCGGGTTGCAAATGAGCTTTTATAGTTCATAATTATTTTTTTATTTTAAAATGGAAGGGAGGAATCCACCAATTTCCCACATTTAATCAATATACCGCACATCACAATGGAATGGAAGGAATACGGGATAGGATCAAGGTGGAATAGGATATAAGGGAATCTTACTCTCACGTGATGAGCTCCTTCCAGAACGTCAATTTGCAATTTTCTGCAGAACTTCGACTAATTATTGAATTTGAAGCCGAACCGTCCTGAGGATGTCTCGTTTAGAGGCGAAACACGCGTCGAATAAATACATATCCTATTAAGATATCCGCCTTATATCGCCTAATTCAATCAATTACTTAGTTCATTAAAAAATATAAACAAGATATTAGTAGTTTTTTGATAAGAAAAAATAGATATTAATATGATTAGGTACCCATAATGTGCGGTGATTTAGGAAACCAAATCTACATTAGGTTTTTATACATATCTTTTTAATTTTTTAATTATAAACTTCTAAAAATATTTAGTTATTTCAATAAATAACAGGATAGAAGCTCGTTACCACCGTACAGACATTCATTTTTTGATAATACCCGGGATTTAATTAAATTATTCGTTACATCGATCCGAACTCACTTCAAACCAAATCAAGCTCCAAAAGTTATTAGTCGTAAAGCCATCATTAACATAATAATAACATAAAGATTCGAAAACAGTTAAAAATAATTACAAACAACAAAAACCAAGCAATAATCTTAAAAAATGATATTTTTATCCAAAAGCCCTTGTTCCGGAGGCACAATATTTATATGTAAAAACGAAAAAAGTGTTATCAGGTAGATGGAACATACGAATGAGGCTTAATGAGAGTGAAGCAACATTCATATTTGACACCTCCATTCGTATTTCTCGAGAAATGGAACGTGCTAGATGAATTATTAAAGTACGCTCTAGGCCACGTTGGAATTGTTGATTTTACAATACACTTTGGCAATATTTTAAGATTTTGAAACCATACCTGATCCCTATCGACTGTATTTTTTTTAATTACCTTTAGGGACAAACCAGCAATCAATGCACTTGAAAGAAGTGTTACTGCTGTTCATGAATTTTGCTAGGCCGCTGTCTACCGTGAGGACAGGGCCGGCTTATCCACAAAGCGGACTAGGCAACTGCCTAGGGGCCCCGCATCGATTAGGGCCTCGAGCATGCACCAAAAAAGAAATTCATCACAAGATTTTTTTTTTGAAAATTTGTAAACTTAATATTATTCCTTTTTTTAGTACTGTTGGTGACAAAAGAGAAAACAGCACACTTGATGGTAATCTATATTCATGACCATGGCCCCGAGAATTGCATTACCTAGGGGCTCTAATAGGGTTAATCCGGCCCTACGTGAAGAAAGTGAAAGCCGTGTAAATGCCGGCAATGGGATTCGCTGATACTAAAGGCATCACCAATTCCCACCATAGGCAAACACCCTCAGAAAGCTGGCTCTCTCGCTCACCGAGCGAAGCGCAGTAACAAATTACTACTACCCAGACGTCGATTTTCTGCGAAACTGTAGTACTACCTTGGGCGGACTGGTCCGCGGCTGTAGACAGACGGCTGTCGATAATGTGGTTTTATCACATTAAAAAGTTTTTATCAGATTATGCACACCTTCACTAATCAAACGATCATCATGAAATTTGCCGAATTAAGTAAAAAAAAAGATTAGAAAATACATTATAATACCTATATGAATTCTCCATAACATTATTGGACGAATTTTACACCCTTTGATAAATATTTTTTACGAAGTAGTTGAGTGGAAAATGATGTTCGAAATAGCGTCAAATATTAAAATTAGTGGTGTTATGAGAAATTTTTCATATCACTAAATGACAAAAATATCTTATTTAAAAATAATATTCTGTTCACAAGGGCCACTAAATTCTTAGCGCTTAGCACTCATTTAGGTGGCTGTATTAGTTTGTCACCCGTTTAGAGGCTAACCAAGGACAGCCCCGGTACAGAATACTACCAATCGTTACATTGCTTTTCGGTGTCAGCAATGACGAGAAGAGATGTCGTCTGGTCAACAATTTCTTTTTTTTTTATTGTAATCGGTGGCAAACGAGCAAACAGAGATACATCTGATGATAAGTGTTGCTGGCGCTCTTCGACCTTTGCTAAGCAGTTACCTATCGTGAAGAAAATGAAGGGAGTGTGAACGCGTACAATGAGGTTTTTGGTGAAACTAAAGGCATCACCAAAACCCACCACACGCAAGCACCCTCAGAAAGTTGGGCTTCCGATTGTCTCTCTCACCGAACGAAGCCTAGTAATAAATTGCCACTACTCAGACGTCGATTTTCTGCTCAGTGTGGTACTACCCCGGACGGACCTGCCCGCAGCTGTAGACAGACAACTGTCAACAGTGTGGTTCTACTACAAACAATTCGCATTGATTTCAGACAGACAGTAGATCGTATTGCCAATACCTTTGCAATATGTACGATGGATGAACAGTACATATTGTGTCAACCTCAAGTTATTGGGGTAAGATGATGACAATGATTTTATCAATACTATTATCATCATTTCAGCTCAAATACGTTTCACTGTTGGGCTCGAGTCTCCTATAAAATATCAGGGAAATTCGTTTAATATACAACATGCTGTCAAACGGGTTGGTATAGGGTTTTACTGATGTGAAACGTCTATAGATGAGGGTGAACCTGATCGTTGGCGTGGCGTTTTTGTTTTTTTTTTTTTTTTGTTGTGTGACTTAGTTGTTAGCCTCAGATGGCTGTGACAACTTTACCCGGACTGGTGGGTGAGCGCTGAGGGCTCTCAACCCGTAAAAGGCGTGGCGTTAATGCCACGCCTATGATATGTACAATTATGTAAAGAAACCATAACCTGTTTTAGAATTATGTACAACGCCATCTAGTGAGCTCAAATTAATTTATTAACCTAAACACATACCTATAGTGTATACTATTGAAAATAAATGTTTATTGAATAAAAATCATCATTTTCTGGGAAAAAAAAACGTAAAATTAATACTTTATGCCATATTAGTTCCTGTCGTAATCTGTTCCTTTATGCATATATCCTTGTATAAAATAATTTCTATGTTACCTATAGATCTGTCAGGCGTCCTGAGCGACGGCTCCTCTTTTTTGAGTTGTCTTTCTTTTGCCTAGGTGTTATACGCACTTAATATCTCTTAGTAGACTTTAATGATACCTACGGGCAAGATAGGGGTAGGTGAATTGTATTCCTACTCCGTCATCCCACGAAAATATCATTTGCGTACCAAAAAATCGAAAAACATACGTGGTACTTGAATCAACGCTTAGAAGCTACCCGTTTAAATCTCTATATCAATTCAGTTAGCTAGGTAGTTGCGTGTAAATCGGATCAATATCTCCTGGAAGATGGCGAGTAAAAACACTTCACTAAAGACGAGAATGCGAACTACAATTTGGTTATTACTCCATCTCTGTTAATTGTTTCTCCGGTTGCAAATGAATTTTATAAGTATTTGAGAAATGCCAAATCAACAAGTCATCAATAATTTATATCCTATACTCGTTCCAACCATTTATTTTACTTTTGACACATGCTTAAGGACGTAACTGTTTCATTATACGCAATTATTAACTTTGAAACGAGTGAACAGAGAAATATATAAACTGCCCAATAATATTTATATATCTTAATTATTACCCACTAAATACATTAATATGCCGTAAATAGCTCTATTCATAAAATTTAAGTGATAATTCATTTCCGTTATAAAAAAAGTTACGTTCTATCGCATCTAGTGACAGGATCAAAAGTATTCGGTGCAAACTAATGAATCGCAAATAATCGATTACACTTATTTGCAGTTAAGTCAGCTGACAACTGAGTTTTGAATTGTTGTAATAGACAACACGTTAAAATTGTATCAGGGAGATATAAAAATCTTCTCATCATACCTATAACATGAAATAAAACAACCAAAATATTTTAATATTATTTTATTATAACGAATCGTCGGATTCTTCATACGAACTCGAATCGTCGCTTGAATCATCTGCAGTGTTTATTATTAACTCTTGTGTAGGTATGTTGTCAAATTCAATTTCCCGATCCCAATCAGAGAATATTATATTTTTTGTCTTGTTGACGACACTCGCCCAGTTTTCAGGCGTCACACTAGCACATGCGTTTTTTAAAAGTTCAAGCATTTTATTTGCTGTGAAAGGAGGAGTTGTATTGTTTCTTGCGGCGTGTCCTTTGACTTGTGCCCAGATCATTTCAATTGGATTATATTGACAGTGGTACGGAGGAATTCGGATTACAACATGCCCATATTCTGCTGCCATTTCGTCGATGACATATCGTTTTGGCTGCTTTTTACTTTTTAATATTTTAAGTAATTCTACTTTTAGTAGGGATTCGTCCACATCTTCCCCATTATCACGACGCCAGTTTATAATCTCGTGTTTTTTGTTGGCCTGTGTTGGCATTTTATTAATTTGGCGAGAGTGATAGGGTGCATTATCAATAAATATTGTTGATGGCTCTTCAAGTGATGTAAGCATTTCTCTGAACCACTTTTCATACACGTCCGCATTTATCTCCTCATGATAGTCTCCTGTTTTTTTGATTTGAACGCTAATAGAGCGTCTGGTACAAATCCCTTTGTAGTTCCCGCATGGCAAATGATGAGGCGTTCACCTTTCCCCATTGGCACTGCAGAAGTAGAAGCAGCAGTATCATCAGTCCAACCTTTTGGTATGGAATGATTGGCATTGAGCCAAGTTTCATCTGTGAAAACGACATTCGACCAGTCTTCTATTTTCTTCGCTTGTCTTAAAAATTCACAGCGAGACAAGGCTATATCACGACGTTCCATTAAAATTTTTCTTTTGTCGGATTTCTTATACAATTACCCGATTTGGTGCAGCACCTTTGACAAAGAAGATTTTTGACCACGAAACAAGTCACAATTTCGTAGAGACGCTACTAATTTTTTCAAAGTAGGAATCTCTTTGCTTGTGTAATAATTGTATATATGACGACGAATAGCATCAGTATCAAAACTGTCAATTGCTGTCACTTTACGGGGCTGACGTTTTTTCTTAGGCGTAGATAGCTTGTTCTGTTCAATACCACTACTACCATAGGCTTCTTTAGTGATTTTCGCCACCGTTGGAGCACTAATACCTAATGCTGCTGCAACACGGTCTCTAACTTGGGTTACTGGTATAAGGAATCCGCCATAGCGGCTTTCCTTTTCAAAAAAATTACGAAGCCGCAGCACTAAGTATCTGGATTGTCCTTTAAGCACCATACCTTTCGGCATTTTGCAAGTAAAATCTTACTGGGAGGAACGATACGCTCAACTCAATCAAAGTAAGAACAATGAAATCAATATGGTGGAATATAAATACTCAACACAGCGTATGAAAAATATGAAAGAGCACTCAGCGAACAGAAATGTGACTAGCACGGGAGTCTTGTTGCGAGTGACAGACAACACAACAAAATGGCGTCGCCGGCGCGCCGTTCAGTGTTGCCAATTCGGCTAAAAAAAAAGGGGTAGGCTGGATGAGAAAATTAGTGATTTACTACCGCAGACGAGGGCGCCATTGTCTCTAAGTAAAGTTTGGAGCAGCGGACCCCGCTTAATGGAAAAATGCTTCATAAAGTAGTTATTTTTTATTTTGCAAAGTACAAAGTAAAATATTTATTAGTGGGTATGCAAAAATTAATGTGCCCAAATAACAAATATATTTACAGAAGTGAAGTTTTTAAATAATATGAAATATGTATTTAAGCAAAAATAAAATATCCGTGTTAAATCGATTAAAAGTTCTTCCTGACTAAACTAAAACATAATTTCTTTGAGGTGAAAAAAATTCAAAATATCATTTATTTTAGTTGCTCAACGTCCTATGGAGAGGGCTATGGTCGGTACTTCTCTGTCTGATAAAATCAGAAATACGGAAATCCGTAGAAGAACCGTTGTAATTGACATGGCTCGCAGAACTAGCACGTTAAACTGGCGATGGGCAGGCGACATCGCTCGTCAAACCGACAACCGATAGGGATTAAAAGTTATCAAGTTGCGACCACGAATCGGACGACGCTGTGTAGGACGACCCCGCAATAGGAGGACTAACGTTATCTTGACAGTCGCAAATCGTTGGATACAAGCGGCACATGACCGTTCTGAGTGGCATTCTCATGGGGAGGCCTATCTCTAATAGTAGACGTCTACGGGCTGGGCATGGATGGATGGATGGTTTGCAATAATCAAATAAATTGGCCTGTGGAAATATATATAATACTCTATAAAAGTAGGCGAAGGCCAATTTCAATACGTTAAGAACAAAAGCAAAATGAATGATGAAGTTAATAAATAAAAAGTAGATTTTTATGAGTCGCATACATGCCAGTATAAGAGTTAGCGGTTTTTAATCCAAAGTGTCTCTACCAAGCTAAAAGCATTGTATTCATAACCACATTTGCCTTTGTGTTGAAAGGAATTGTTTTATAAAAAAACGAAACTCGCATTAAAAGCGTTCTTTGAAGAGGGGATGAAACATTCACTACTTATTTGGAACAAAAGAACAACATATTTGCAGACTCTCGAGAGCATATTACGGATTGTGACGAAAAGTATTTATTAAAATATATTTTTATATTATGTGAAATTTTATTGGATATTAAAAAATCGTTTTAATATCGATGTTGTAGTGTTAAATGCCTTTATTATTCTGAGCCCAGGGTTCATCATCATCATCATCGCAGCCTACACACGTCCCACTGATGGGCTCGGGCCTCATTCAAAAAGGTCAATGACATGTCTTTCTTCAGAATTTGAATTGAGCTAAGCTCAAGAGATTGTCCACATGTCGGATGTGGACTCAGCAATCGTTGTACCGATAGTCATTTCGACCAATGGGTTAATAGCGTAGAGCCTCGACCACCACCTAAAGAGGCTCGCGTTAGGTAGTTGGATTGCGGTTCTGATGCAGAAAGCGGACACGGCGCGCATCGTGAGGCAGTTCCTCTCTTTGTAGTCCTAACCACCGGCGGCTTGGTCCTTGTATTCGCTGCCGGTGGGTCAATACGGCGCGCCTCCGCACCACTCCGTCCGGGGCGACAGAGGGGCTTAAGCACGCAACTCCCGCGACCCACCCAAAAACCACGTCGCCTTCGTCGTTGGGCCGACCACTGGAGCAGCGTCAACTTGTCGTCAGTGGTCGGCCCGACGGAATACCCCCTATTGGGGTACCCTCCCATCGACCGACGTCCCCCCTTCGGGGAGGACGTCGGTTTTTCCTCACGCGGTCGGCCTCTCGGCGGGTGACGGACTAATCCCCGGTCACATCACCCGCGGCCTCGGCTAGGGCGGCATGAGGCGCAGATAGTTGCGCCTACGCCGCCCCAGTCGCCGGCGGCGGATCTCCTCATCGAGGCTGCGCTCCTCGCGCAGGCGATCCGCCGCCTCCTTCCGTGAGATCACTGTCTCGCAGAAGGCTGTGACCGCGTCCCAATTCCCGACGCTGTCGACCATCGCCCTAGCGATAGCCGGCAGCGGCAGGTCCGTACTGATGATTGCGACGAGTTCACAGCGCTGCACTGCCCAAGCCGCGCAGGCCTCGAGCGTATGGCGCGCCGTGTCCTCGTCGCAATCGCAGTGGTGGCAGGACGGTGTACTCTCCCTCCTAACGACCTTGTGCAGGTATTTGGCGAAGCACCCATGCCCCGTCAAAACCTACACCAGTCGGAAGGAGAGCACCCCATCCCGCCTTTCCAACCACTGCATCAGCACCGGCCGGAAGGCCTCCACGGTTCGCATCCCGAACCGAGGTCTCTCCAGCCGGGCTGCCCAACGGGCGATGACGTCTCGGTGGGCGTCGACGCGCCGATGGGAGGGCTCATATGGCGCCCATGGAACAAGAGGGCCTCCGTCTTGTCCAGGGCGACCCTCAACCCCAGCGCCTCGATCCGCCTGACGACCTCCTCGGTACCAGAGGTCGCCAGGCTTACCGCCTCTTCTAGCGTCCCACCGCGGGCTGTGACGAGCGTGTCGTCGGCGTAACAAATCACGCCCAGCCCGGGCGGGAGGCTCCCCCTCAACGCCCAGTCGTAGCCGATGTTCCACAGGGTGGGTCGGAGGACCGACCCCTGTGGGACACCGCACGTCATGGGCGTTCGCACAACGTCCCCTGCTCGGTCGGTGCAGAGGACGCTGCGCCCCTCCAAATAGTCTGCCACTAGCCGCCTCAGGTAAACTGGCACCCCGTGATACCGCAGCGCCTCCCTGATGCAGCTGAATGACAGACTATTGAATGCGTTGGCGATGTCTAGGGACACCACCACAGCAATCCCCCGCCGGTGACGGTCTCAGTCGCCACGGCCCTCAGGCGCAACAGAGCCGTGATCGTCGAACGACCCCTCCTAAACCCAAACTGGGCGTCCGACAGATCGGGCCCCGTGCCGACGAGGTGCCGCTCGATGCGGGCAGCTACCACCCTCTCCAGTAGCTTGCCCGTGTCATCGAGCACGAATTAATCGATCCTAAAACAATCTTTAAATAATTCCCTGTCAAATAGGAAATAGTCATGGTACCATGCCAATCGGTCCAGTAGTTATAAAGTTTATCGCGGTAAAAAAAAACATTTATATAGATAATAGTCTTGTAGTCAAGTAATGTCATTAAGTAACGAAGAAACTCACATTTATAATTTTAGTTATTCTTTTTTATTTTGTTTTTCTTTATAATTACAACACATCATACTAAGGAAATAACACTTGTATTAAGGGCGACTTTACAAACATATAATTTAAGAGATACATATTACACCTATACTAAGAACAAGAATTTGTGGATCGCACATTGTATTTCTCTACATGGAAATCGAACCCACGACACTGATACAAAAGGTGATCTATCTTAACCACTATGATATCTGTACAATAAGAATAGAAATATCCCGATGTTTGGGATACTTTTGAGTAGCCTTGGCCCCTGAAGAATAAAAGCATTTAACACAATTTTCAACATTGTTTTTAATACATCCGTATGGTAACGGAATAAAAATACAATTCACCACTCCCTATCTTTCCCGTGGATGTCGTAAAAGATGACTATGGGATATTATATGCACATAAGATCTATGCAAGAGAAGGAAATCTCGAAATGAAACCTGTCTAACCAGCATGGTATAGTAGGTCATATTCCCTCCCCTTTTTTTATTGCCAACAGCGAGCAAGCAGTACACCTGATGGTAAATGATACTGCCGCACATGGACCTTTGCAATACCAGGGGCACAGCCAGGCCGTTTCTTACCATGAAGAAGATACTCTTCTTAAACCTCGTTTAAAGAAAGACATGTCATTGACCTTTTTGAAGGAGGCCCGAGCCCATCAGTGGGACGTGTGTAGGCTGCGATAAGTTCGGCAAAAATACAACAAAAGTATACCGAGCAAAGCTCGGTCAACCAGATATTTAGTATTAAAACAATACATTTTTATTATTGTAATGGAAAATTGTCTTTCGTACAAGATGACTAAGAGCTTTAGATCTGGAGAAAGTATGATGCAGTATGGTAAACAATTACGTACTCAAGAAGGGTTGACGTCAGGCAGGTGGCCGGCCATAAAACGATTGCCAATAACGTGTACAATATGTACTGTGAAAGAAGAATAAATATTTTTTTTTTCGTGTATGACTTAGTTGTTAGCCTCAGATGGCTGTGACAACTTTACCCGGACTGGTGGGTGAGCGCTGAGGGCTCTCAACCCGTGAGTAAATACACTCATTTGCAAAAAAAACGGGCACCTAAGCAATGAACCATTTCAAATGTTAATATTTCTTTGTTTGATAATTATAGGTAGTTTTATCCACACAATTTGCTAAATTAATAAGAAAATAATCGTTTTCATCAGTATTTCATAAAATTTAGATACAATTTATGGGAAATAATGCTAAACCTCGCTAGTAGTGTATATTCGCTAGTAGTGCATATGCTCATGAAGTAAAAATAAAAAAGTTTTTTTGTTTGTTTTTCTTTAATAAAGTAAAAACAGATAAATGTTTAGTATCGAGTGTGACCCCCTCTAGCTAAAATCACAGCTTGAATTCGTCTGGGCATGCTAGCGAGTATATCCCGGATACTTGCTTGCGGAATACGTTCCCACTCCGCAGTAATCACATTCTTCAGCTCTCTGATGGTCTGCGGAGCCGGGTGTACTGATCTCACACGCCGTTTCAGAACGTCCCAGACATGCTCTATGGGATTGAGGTCGGGACTTCGAGCTGGCCAATCCAAACGACGAATGCCGACCTCTTGCACATACGCATTAACATCGCGGGATCGGTGGGCGCGAGCATTGTCGTCCATAAAAATCGAGTCTTCACCTAGAGCGGCCAATGCGGGTTGTGCATGAGAAATTAGAACTTCCGTTATGTATCGATGCCCAGTCAGTGAGCCGTTTTCAATGAAGACTAACTCTGTACGATCCATTGAATTTATTCCTGCTCAAAACATAACAGAGCCCCCACCATAAGGTGTGATTTCTTCGAAACATGCCTCTGCAAAGCGTTCTCCTTGTCTTCTTAGCACTCGCCGACGTCGATCTTCACCGAACAGAGATATCCTGGCTTCATCAGAGAACAAAACCCTATTCCAATCGTCTTGAGTCCATGATTCACAATTTCTAGCGAACCTAAGCCTGTGAACTCTGTGCTCATGGAGTAATTTGGGGCCGCGGACCGGGCGGTGACTGCGTATATTGGCAGCGAGAAGCCTCCTCCTGACCGTCCATAGACTAATATGCACATTTCTTACTTCTTGGAGGTTGTTCTTAAGATCCACATACGAAGATTTGCGATTTCTCAATGCGCGACTCACAAGAAAACGATCATCCCGTGGTTGGGTACATGGTTTTCTTCCAGAACCAGGCCTTCTCTCGACGGAACCAGTCTCCTGATATCGCTGCCAGGTCCTTTGGACTGTCGAGCGACTAACATTTAGCCTCCTAGCCACGAAACATTGGCTGCAACCCTCTTCAAGCAGCGCGATAATTTTGGTAGCTTTTACCACTTTATCTACCATTTTTGATACAGCCAAACAGCATTAAATAAAGCTTTGACAGTCAAGGATATGAAATTAATCGATAAAAATTGAATAAAAGTTATGAAAGTCGATGTTAACTTCTGGAACTTCGCGCCAAAAATGTAGGATAAAAAGGGGTTTTCTGTAAAAATGAACATCAAATGATAAATTGAATTTAGAACGTACTTTTTTAAATACCACAGCATTTTTAAAACCGGCCAGTAACGTGTACAAACGATTGAAACCTTTTTGGTATTGTATCTTTTTAAATATGAATGAAAATCAAAACCGCCCGTTTTTTTTGCAAATGAGTTTATTAAGTCGACCACTTTTTTTTAAGGGTGGGCCATGGTCAGCCGACCCGCCGCTCGGCTCCGTCCGGGGCGACAGAGAGGCGGCGCGCAGCCCCATGACCCACCCGTAGCCATGTCGCCTCCGTCGTTGGGCCGACCACCGGAGCAGGGTGACTTGTCGTCAGTGGTCGGCCCCCAGTCGCGGGATAACCTCTCCTCTCGACTTTTCTCTCGGTGACGTCGGTCGCCGTCGCGCGGTCAAGTGCACGCTGAAGTGGCAATGGGCAGGCCACATCGCTCGACGAACCGACAACCGCTGGAAGAAAGGTTCTCGAGTGGCGACTACGTATCGGATGACGCATTGTAGGACGACTAACTAGGTGGACCCACGACCTGGTGAATGTTGTTGGGCGTCGTTGGATGCAGGCGGCACAGGGCCGCATTTTGTGGCGTAATATGAGGGAAACCTATGTTCGGCAGTGGACGGCGATAGGCTGGAATGATGATGATGAATGATGAATGTCAAAATAGGACTTTTCTTCATGCTAACACGGTTATTTGCATGACACCTATACCTAAAATTGCTTAAAAAAAATTTTTGTCTGTCTGTTTGAGGTAATCTTTAAAACAGTTGGACGAATTTTGATAAAATTTTACCTGTCTGTATAAGGAGTAATTTAGGCTATATTTTATTCCGCTATTCCCACGGGAACGGCAACTACGCAGGTAAGGCGACTCAAAACGAATCGAACCGAAGGCGGGTTGCTAGTACATAATATATTTGCTCTCCACCCCCTTTCTCCATACAAAGATTTTCCGCCAGAAAACGCTGTAAGCTATAAGATACTTACTCTTAGAATAATAACGTATAGAAGGATAATGTCAGTACTTCGAACGTTCGAAACATCTCGAATCTCAAAATCTCAAAATACTAATGGCGCGCAGACGATTACACACGTACACACCCCTAAACAAATTATGAAATCAAATTTTGTTTTTATTAACATAAATCGTCGAAATACTTTTAAAAGTAATCTTAAAAACCTTTTTTAGTTTTTCAAATGTGTTATAACACCATTTGAATGCACAAACCGTCATAATTACCTATTTATTTTTTAAGAGTTGCGTACGTACGTGTAGTACAATGACTTGTACATAACGGAACGGTTCCGGCGTAAGCTCCATTAGGCTCCAATTGAAATGCTTCACTTTTTGTGCGCGAACTTACCTTCTATACGTTATTATTCTAAGTACTTAATATTATTAAGTTCTATTTTTGTATGTAAAGAGGCATTGGGCAGACCATATCGCTCTAGGAACTGACAACCATTGAGGAAGAAAGGTTTTTGACTGGCGGCCATGTATCGTACACTTCTCCATCAGGTCTCAGGCACAGGACCGCATTTTGTGGCGGAATATAAGAGAGACTTGCGTTCAGCGATGGATGATGATAGGTTAAGTAATGATGATGATATAATGTGGTTTCCGTGTGATGACGGATTAAGAATACAATTCACCACTCCCTATCTTACCCGTGGATGTCGTAAAAGGTGACTAAGGGATATAATGTGCACATAATATCTGTGTAAGAGAATGAAAACTTGGAATAAAACCCTATATTAACATGTCTGACCAGCATGGTATAGTAGGTCAAATTCCCTCACATTGTGAAGGAGGTTCGAGCCGATAGTGGGTATATGGGCTGCGATGATGATGATATGTGTTTTAATAAAGTGTGATAAAGTGTAAATAAATAAATGATTATGAACAAAAATAATGACAATTATTCTTAACAGGCCCGTGAAAGATGATTTCTACTCGAACGAATTGGCATACAGAGTTAGTAGTACATTATTAAATCGAACGTGATTGACCTTAGCTACATTGATCTCTATATTCACGTACAAAATAACCCAATTGAAGTATACAATAATAGCTACGTACATATAATTCATTTATTATATCGGTCATGCTAGCCTTGAAACTGCAAGGCCGTAAACTTTCCAATGATATGCCTCCCAGACCGTGAATTAACAATGGACGTTATAATCACAAAAAAAACTAAAGTTAATTTAATATTGACTAAATATAGATCGATTTAAACAATACTTATTTTTTTTTGTTGGATATTTGTAAAGAGAGAGAGGGTCTTTGTTTACTAAAAATAATGACACTTAAAAAAAAACATACTAACTACAGCAATACACGTCGTATTTTATTTCAGACTAGCTTCTGCTCGCGACTTCGTCCGCGTGGTATAGATACTTTGACCTAACGCTAACTTTAACCTAAGACTTTCTTTACGTAGATGGTTAGAATATTTCTTAATAATACGATTTTGTCACACATGATTTTTTTTTTGTTTTGTTGTGTGTGTAGCTGTTGGTCGCAGATGACTTTGACAGCTTAACGCGGTCAATGGGCGAGCGCGGATGGCTCTCAACCCGGTAAACATGATTTTTGTGAAACCTAACCGTTTATATAGTGCAGCGGCAGCTCTCAAAAGAACAAAAAACCCAATTTTGAAACATATTTCATTGGTGCTCTGCTCCTGTTGGTTTTAGCGTGATGATATATTTCAAATCGGAGTAGTAGTTCCTGAGATTAGCGAATTCAAAAAAACAAACTCTTCAGCTTTAAATATTAGTACCTACAGTCAGGTTGGTATAGGTTTTTAGTATTCCTTCTCTTGCATAGGTGTTATAAGCGTGTTATGTCCCTTTTTTATATCCCTTAGTCGTCTTTTACGACATCCACGGGCAATAAAGGAAGTGGTGAATTGAATTCTTACTCCGTCACCAACGGAATTCGTCTTATCTATTTTTAGAAATATAATAATACGAATCATGCGAATTGTGAGCAGTGTCGGGTGAATTTATTTTTCAATTTTACCTTTTGATTAATTCGTACGTCATTAAGGTACCCATTGAAAATCAGCGTTGCAGTGTAGCATATTGCACTGTAGGTACCATTATTGCTGAATGGGAACCTCATTGACACTTATCATATTCTTTTTTTCTTCTTTGTGTTGTATTTACAGTTAAGTTTAGCTATTATTTTAATTTTCTTATAAAACCTTTATATTTCATTCTACTTACAGTAATATCTAAATTTAAGCTAAGTGTCAATAAAACAGTTTTATCTTTATCTTTATCTATCTTTAAGCCAATGTCTGTCAGTAAGGCGAGCCTTTAATTAGGCGACGGCTTTATTAAAGTTTACTTTCAGTATTTTAATAAAACATATATGTCTTTACATGCCTTGAACATCTCAGGCCATGTAATTCTTATTGTTGGGCACGGGACTCTTCTACAGTGGGGGGAAAATTAACCTACTATACCACGCTGGTCAGATGTGTTGGTACAGGGTTTTATGTTCAGTTTTCCTTCTCTTACATTGATGTTATCTGTATATTATATTCCTTAGTCGTCTTTTACGACATCCACGGGCAAGATAGGGGTTAATTGTGTTCTTATACCGTCACCACACGGACGAAAAATAAATGTATTGCTATTTCTAATTTTCTCGCGGCATTTAGGAAAACTATATGAGCAAGTATTTGACAAAGAAATTTATAACCTAATTGAATAACTTCTATGCGAGGGTTTCCGCGGAGACGAAGCAGAGGAAAATGGTTATTTCTGCTCAGAGTGCGTCGTTTTCTGGCTTATCTTGGTCTTCTCATAAAAGAATTTATCTCAATACACCGTTTGAAACTGCGAATAATTGTGTAAACAGGTCTACCAATAGTTCTGGAAATTTCTCTGTAGGTCCATTTTTACGTATCTCATCCTGGTAATATCAGTTGGGACTAAATAAGGCATAATGAATGACTTTAATTTGCAAAATTGTTAAAAGAAATGGAACTCAAAGGGGGATGCCAGTTTTAGGACCAGTGTGCACACGAAATTGGTTACACTAAAAAGTATATTAATATTTATCTTTGTTCCTCCTTGTATTTATTATTCTGTAAAAGTCGGCAATATTTTATCAAAATAATAAAACAAGTCAACGACTAAACTATGTAAAAGAACTTGGAAATACGTACATTGACATAAAAACGATGCTATTATAAAAAATATGTTGAAAGAATAGATTAACTGAATTAATAATTAATTATCACTGTATTATTTAAATTGTTAATTTTTAACAAATATTCATAATATATTATAATATAAATTTACTACGTCTAATAATTATTATTATTTACATCTTTACTAGAATTGCATCAAGTGACGTATAATATCGATGTATCGATTTTTTGTATTTATTATGGCAATATCATGTAGAAATTCACAGGTCCAGAAAATATGGTATATATGTATATATGATATATACATATATGTATATATACATATATGTATATATGCGTGGTATATATGTATATATGCTTACATATGCAGATAATATGGCATATATGACAGTAATATAGTATTTAGGATGAGGACGGCTTCAAAGTAATATTTTTACCCCAGATCAATTTTTGGATGATGTTTTATTAGTATATATACTATATATGATCAGGCGATTTATGAATAAAGCTGTAAAACTGAAATATATTCTATTTTATTTAATTCTTAATTGATTGTACTCATAAATAAATTAAAAATATCAGGTTGACCGAGCTTCGCTTGGTATATTTTTATAGAATTTATTTAGATATATTAATAAAAACTAAAAATTATATAAAAAAATTACAAAAAGAGAATAATAATAACACCGAGATTCGAACCGATGCTGTTTGGATGCTACAAAACTCAAAATTAAAATCGGCCGTCCCCCAACTGAGCTACCGGAACTCTTGACATTTACAACGAAATTTGAATTCATATTCTTTTAAAATTTAATGTCATTTATTGTTATGCTAAAAACACCGACAAAAGAACATTTTCTATAAATAAAACCTAGCTAGATCGATTTTTTGGACCCGAATCCTCTAGTATGCCAAGTTTCAACAAAATCGTTGGAGCCGTTTCCGAGATCCTGAATATATATATAACAAGAATTGCTCGTTTAAAGATATAAGATAGTGTATAAATTGATATTGACAATTGACACATTTAATATTACTTGTATTGATGAGATAGATATAAGAACATTTGATTACTTTAAAATGCCAAGTTTTTTGTAAGTCACTTCTTTTACCAATTAATTATTTACATTGGCTACTATTGTTATCACTAGCCTTTATAGGTGTGCACTGTGGGCCTAAATTACTAAAGCGACTTGGCATGCCCCTTTAAATTTAAAATGTCAATTATACAACTGAAAAAATAAAGAAATAACTTGAGAGGAAATTTTATTTAGTACTAACCTGCCCTCGCTTCAGTCGTCTTACCCGCGTAGTTCGTGTTCCCGTGGGAATACCGGGACAAAATATAGCCTATGTTACTCCCTGATATTATGACTTTCCAGTGGTGAAAGAATTTTTCCATTGATGAACGAAATCGGTTCAGTGGTTTAAGCGTGAAAGCATAACAAACTTACTTTCGTATTTATTATATTATGCTTAATGTGTAACACTTTATTAGGTCTAGTATGTTTAAGACTCGCACAAAATAAGCGTTCGAACGCATTTTATATTTTTCATACACTCAATATGCTAGGCGAGCAGTTTAATCAATCTCTAAAAATGCCGTTCGCATGGATCACCAAAAGTCATAATTAAACTGTTCTAAAACTATTCTAATCAATTCAGCTAGCCTAATATAGTAGGCAAATTTTCTTCTAATTCCAGATTTAGTCTATCCGCGTTGTATATAGGCTCAAAAAAAAATAACAACTCGGAACAAGAGCTTACATCTACGTACGATTTCTTTCAAATACACTCGCTGACTTTCAATCACGAATAATGACCGATAAAAAAATTACAAACGAAATTAGTACAGTAAAATTGGTAGACATGGAAAATAGAACTTTAACAGTATACGAATAGAGTTTATATATTTTCATTTGTGCGAATCTCAGTAGCCAAGTCATTCAACGCTATTGAGCGGTAAGTGAGAAGTGGTCAGACAGTCATATTTAAACTTCGAATAGTATAGCCGCGGACATAAAAATAAAAAAAAGTAATAAAAAAACGTAATAGGAAATGCTAATCGGGAAGTTTAATGTAAAATTCCAAATTTAAATTTGGATATATTTTTTAATTTTAACTTTTAAAATGGTTACGTTGTTTTTTAATTATTATTCATTTTGTGCGTGTATTTTATATGTGAGTGCAAATGTATTGCGGGAAAATGATTTGTACCGATTGGATATAGTGCATTATAACGATTTCCATGACAGGTAAAGTTTATAATTCGTTTTATTTATTTAGTTTTTAAATTTGATATTATTTAAATACAGAAAAAGCAGTGATTAGTTTATTTGGAACTTTGCCATTAGCGTGATGCCATTGGAAACATAGATTGAATGTTTTTTTTTAACATGACGCATCAGTCCAAGAAAACTCACGCACCAATGTACACACGCACGTGCATTGAATGAAAACAATAAAACAAAAATATTTAAATACTCGTTTCCTGATCTATTTCCATGACGCGAATGATATTTTACTCAAATAATCTTTTAATAAACAACTCGATTCACGATGATAGTTATGGCCGCAATAAATATTTTAATTAAGCAAATACTTTCAAGAATTCTTTATAAATTAAAACTGAACGTAACCTGTAGTTCTGCGAGCAGGAATTTGGTAGTTTGGCTTTGATAGTTGTTTCAAGTTGTTGATCACACTTTGGTTTGTCCGAGTTTCCCAAGTAAGTGCTAGTGTTACTCTCCTTTAGGCTGTTTTTTACGTCTTCCACCCAGAATTAAGTTGTGGTAAATACACTGCATTCTCTGTGCTTTAACACACAAGAGCATTTGGATAATAATCCAAAGATTTTATTATGGTTACAGATTTACTGATATTTAAGTAATATTTTTTTACGATACGGGCAAGAGAGGGGTGTTTGATTGTAGATTTTTTTTTTACATTATAGTTAATAGTCCAAATTCATAATTTCAAAATATTTCCAAACAGTGTATTGTCTTATTCACGAGAAATGA
Organism: Lymantria dispar; assembly: GCA_032191425.1. Classification (NCBI taxonomy): domain Eukaryota; kingdom Metazoa; phylum Arthropoda; class Insecta; order Lepidoptera; family Erebidae; genus Lymantria; species Lymantria dispar. The sequence goes on along the minus strand of CM063460.1, from coordinate 5,594,536 downwards.
AAACATTTCTGTTGTTATTATTGTTTAAAATATTTGTATCGACTAAATATAGACAATTTGTTTTAATTTCTATAATGATCGAGTTTCTTGAAAAATTAATACAAGTGGAAAACATTACCTGCACCTGCCGTGGATGACGAATAGTCCGTCAACTGTAAAGAGGCTGACCACGTGAGGGCGATACCCCTTGGGCGTTGGTAGAGATGGCCACGGGCGTCAAGGACTCAATACCAGTCGGCCCAATTGCGAAGGGGAGGAATTACGGTGGGTTATGGAGTTGTGTGCTGTCCTTTTAGCCACCCAGGACGGAACCGAGGATACCATCATCATCGCAGCCCACATATGTCCCACTGTTGGGCTCTGACCTCCTTCACAATGGGAGGCAATTTGACCTATTATACCATGCTGGTCAGATATGTTGGTATAGGGTTTCATTTCGAGTTTTCCCTCTCTTGCACAGATGTTATGTGCATATTATATATCCCATAGTCGTCTTTTACGACATCCACGGGCAAGATTGAATTGTATTCTTACTCCGTCACCACACGGAAAGGAGGATACCACGGAAAGGATACCATAGCCCACCCAAAATAAACAGTAGGGAAACATTGATTGATGCCGCCCTAGCCGAGGCCGCGAGTGACTGGACCGGGGAATTAGTCCGTCACCCGCCGAGAGGCCGACCGCGTGAGGAAAGACCAACCTCCTCCCCGACGGGGGGACGTCGGTCGAGGATTGGGTACTCCTCAGCGGGTATTCCGTCGGGCTGATCACTGACGTCAAGTCACCCTGTTCCGGTGGTCGGTCCAACGACGAAGGTGACGTGTCACAGGTGGGTTACGGGTATGCGTACTTACGCCCCTCTGTCGCCTCGGACGGAGTGGTGCAAGGAGCGCGCTGACTGTAACGCACCCCCAAAAGAGAAAAAAAGAAAAACATTGATTTAGTTATTTTGTATCCAATAATATCTATATTTCTCTACTAGTTACGGGTTTAGAATACTCTAACTATGCAAAAAGACGTTGTTTCAAGAAGATTTGTTTAGAATTAAATCTAATTACCAAAATCAGTCTGTTAGTAAGTTAAAATAAATTTCTACTGAAGATTTTCTCTCTGTATTTTGGCGAAAACACGAAAACATACTTTATATATAAAACTATTATTTCATATTCACTGCACTTTAACACTTCTTCTGCGTTATATAAAATTATACCGCATTCTCAGCCCATAAACGCACCACTAATCGACTATATATTTTTTTTTTATTGCAAACGGTGGCAAAGGAACAGACGGGGTTTTTGGCGGGAATCTGAAGTGTCATGTGGTGTTCTTGTATTATATTCAATATCTTAGTGTTTTAACGTGTTATATTAAATAATTTTGTAGACATTTTATGTAATATATAGCGGCAAAACTGCTGAGGTGTAGGGAATATGATATAAAATTGCTATACATAACTTTTTGTTTCCACTAAAATTCTCAGGAGATATCCTTAACAGTGGCCATTACACTGTTGAGGGCGACACTTTGACTTACTGACAGACCATTACTGACATGAAGAAACTGAGAACTTGAAAAGATAATTATAACTCGACACTGGAAAAAATGGCTCGTATTTGTAGCTGATTGACAAGACAAAAAAGAAGAAGAAGAAGGAACAGACAGTGCACATGTTGGTAAGTGATGCTGCCGCTCATGGACCTTAGTTGGGCCGCTGCCTACCGTGAAGAAAATGAAGGGAGTGTGAATGCGTGCAATGAGGTTCGGTGATACTAAAAGCATCACCAAAACTCACCACACCCAAACACGCTCAGAAAGTTGGCATCCGGCCCTCTTGCTCACCGAACGTAGCGCAGTAACAAATTACTTTTACTCAAAAGTCGATTTTCTCTTCAGTGTAGTTCTACCCCGGACGGACCGGCCCGCGGCTGTAGACAGACAACTGTATGGTCCTACCACTAAATGCGCAAGTGGTTAAGATATCGACCTACAATGCTGGTTCGATTCCCATGCAAAACAATACTTTATGTGATCCAGATATTGTTCTGAATCTGCAAGTAATTTAAGTCCGTTAAGTATATGATTGTAAAGCCCTCGAGCTATATAACTGTTGGTAGTATTTGCTGTGTAAACAGCCGCAAAAAACATTTATACATCTATACCAATAAATAAAATTGGAGTGTCTGTTTGTAATGTCAAGATAATAGGCTTTTTTCATGCTCACACGGTTATTTGCACGACACCTATGCCTAAAATAGCAATTAAAAAATTTTTGTTTGTCTGTCTGTCTGTCTGTTTGTTCCGGGTAATCTTCAAAACGGCTGGACCGATTTCAAAAATTCTTTCACCAATGGAAAGCTATAATATCAGGGCGTAAACGAGGTTATATTTTATCCCGGTATTCCCACGGGAACGTGAATTACGCGGGTAAAACGACTATAACCTATAACCGAAGCGAAGCGAGGGCAGGTTGCTAGTATTATTATAAAGTAATGAATTTCTCGGTGTGGTGACGGAGTAAGAATACAATTCACCTCCACTTTCTAACACTTAGATATCGTAAAAGACGACTAAGGGATATAATATTCATATGTAATAATTATATGGTGTGACAAATGCTTATAATTTGTCAACAAATGATAAACTTATTAATTATTTTGTACTATTTATTTAATGTTACCGACCTTTTTTTTTTTTTTTTGTGGGTGGGTCGCGGTCGGCGCGCCTCCGCACCACTCCGTCCGGGGCGACAGAGGGGCTTAAGCACGCAACTCCCGCGACCCACCCAAAAACCACGTCGCCTTCGTCGTTGGGCCGACCACTGCGTTAACTTGTCGTCAGTGATCGGCCCGACGGAATACCCCCTATTGGGGTACCCTCCCATCGACCGACGTCCCTCCATCGGGGAGGACGTCGGTCTTTAATATTTCCGACCCTAGTAAAATGTTATCATTATATATGGTAGGATCATACTGTGGTCTGCTGCCGGTGACTTAGGTGACCTAAGCGCGTGTACCTGCGCCTAATGCAACCCTACTCGAGGCAGCGAGTGACTGGACTGGGGAAGTAGTCCGTCACCCGCAGAGAGGCTGACCAAGTGAGGCCAACCGACGTTCCGGAAGGGGGAGTTGGGGAGGTACGGTATTAAGAGTGTCCAGCCGGGCTGGTCACGAATGACAAGGAATTCGGTACCAGTGGTCAGCCTAATGGCGAAAAGGAGGGAATATGGTGGTTATGCGGCCGCAGTCCGCCCTTCACTCCGGACGGAACGAACGTAGTCTGTGCTAATCTTGGTCCACCATAAAAAAAAGAATCACACTGTCAACAGTTGTCTGTCTACAGCCGCGGGCTGGTTTGTTCGGAGTAGTACCACACTCTTGCAGAAAATCGACGTTCGTGTAGTAGCAAGTTGTTACTTCGGTGAGTAAGTGAGCCGGCAGTCCAACATGCTGAGCGTGTTTGCTTGTAGTGCGTTTTAGTGATATCTTTAGTGTCACCAAATCTCATTGTATTCATACTGCCTTCACTTTCTTTACAGCAGCCTAGCAAAGGTCCGTCAGCGGCAGTATCACTTACTGTTTACTTAAGAAAAAATGGCGTGTTGGAATGTTGTCCAGGCGGTTCTCCTCTGGAACTCACTACCTCTCGGTATTAGGATGGCAACTAGTCGTCAAACATTTAAGAAGAGCGTTCGACTCCATCTCTTAAACGAGTTGGCAGAATCATCACAATTGATATAATGTCCTTATAATTATGTATATATACTGTGTATGTATATATTTATATATCTTAATATATATCATATCTATCTTTGTATTTGGGTATGTATGTATCTTTGGTATGTATTATATATTTTCGTATATACCTATTTATCTATATAAAATATATTTTCTTTTTCATTTTACAATAATATAGCTATCTCGGAACATGCACCTACCTTTTTTTCGTCTCTGCATCACCTATGGTTGACTGGTAGAGAATGCCTTTGGCATTAAGTCCGCCATTCCATTGTTGCATGAAGTTTAATAAATAAATAAATAAAATGTAAATTTTAAAGTGTAATTTTTAAATCTAAATATTCATTTTGGTATGTATAGTTATCATTTGTTATAAGATTTGAAAATAATCTTTAAAAGTATGTATTAAAGTTAATCTTGATTTCTGCTCAGTTTATATACGTCCCACTGTTGTGCTCGAATCTCCTCCCCAATAGGAGGGAGATTGACTTGCCATACTGGTTTTATTTCGAGTCATCCTTCTCTTGCACAGATGTTACATGCGTATTACATCCCTTAGTGGTCTTTTACATCCACGGGCAAGATAGGGGGTGGTGAATTGTATTCTTACTGCGTCACCACATGACAACGAATCTTGATTTAGTCATCATTATTCTACTCCTATCCTAATAACTTGGGGTCGCTATATTTATGCTCACGTCTTCGTCAACTTGAGAACCTTAGGCCTCCTTGGATATCTAATTGATGACTAGACGGTATCAGATGGAGCCAACTAGCCCAGGCCAGTGTGATAGTTCTTAGTCGTCTTTTACGACACCCTCGGGCAAGAAGGAGTGTGTGGTGAATACGTCGTCACCATACGGAAACATACATACGAACACAAATTACTCCCAGGCTCAACAATTCGTCAATTGCATAAACTAATGTCCTAATTTTTTTTTGGGCTGGACTACGGTCAGCGCATCCACCACTCGGCTCCATCCGGGACGACAGAGGAGCGGCGCGTGACCCCGTAATCCACCCGTTAGTACGTTGGAGTACGTTGGGCGGATCACCGGCACAGAGTTCCTAGTCTTCAGTGGTCGGCCCGACAGAATACCCTGAGGGGTACTCTCTCCCGTCGACGTCCCCTTCCTGGAAAGTTGGTCGCCGTCGTGAAGTCAGGCTCTCCTCAGGTGACGGACTAAAATCCCCGGTCCGGTTACCCGCAGCCTGTGATAGACGCAGCCTCTGCTAGAAACTATCTGGGGATCGTACATTTCAACCACTACGTCATCGGCATTGTGGCAAATATTCAGCAATAATGTATAGAAACTACAATTTTAGAAACTAGAAATAACTTAAGTCATTATTTAAGAATGTCATGTAATAAATACAGCCGTTTTCTCCTAATTACGAAATTAATTTACGGACATATAATAATGTTGAATATGCGTTTTGTTGCGTTTATACTAAGTCAATTGTGTCATATTCTGTAGTTAATAATTTTTAAAGCAACTGTTGTTATGTGAAAGATTTTGAGGATTTTTTTCTTTTTTTAACACGTTAAAGGCCGGCCTAATGTATTAGTTTTGTATTTGCACTATGGTGGATACTATGAGGCCGATATAAATTTAAACACCATATGACCGCGAACTAGGGGAGAAGTTTTGTAAAATGAGGTCACAAATTACTTTTCTTCGTTGTTTAATAACGTGATTCACCATATTTTAAGGCCCCTAAAGCAATAAAAAATTATCATTAAAATTTTAGAAACGAGTGATTTCATGCTGGTTTCATATACCAGATAAGTGGGACCCACATGGTGACCCATGGCGTTCAACGTGTTAAAAGACAACACCTTACACTAAGGATATAATCCCCGTATTGCGGGAACTTTAAAAACTTATAGTTCATCATCATTTGCCTGTCTTCATCTCACACTAAGTGGGGTCGGCACAACATGTTTTTACCTTCCATAACCTTCCATCAGCCGTCATATGCATTCACTACTTTCATACGCATATCCTCATTCACACAATCCCACAATCCATCCATCTCTTTTTAGCTCTCCCACGATTCTTACGTCCATCCACAAACATATTGACAACCGTCCTCGTCGCATGCCTTTCATCCCTCCTCGTCACGAGTCCCTACCAAGACAATCTCGCGCTCCTAATCTTCTCTACCACTGGTGCCACTTTCAGACTTCTCCTAATATACTCATTTCTTATTTTATCCAACTTAAAACATATAATTGACACAAATTACATCTAGAGTCAAAATAACAATTTGTGGATCGCACCGTGTTGTCATGCCTGGTATCTGAACTCCTGATATTCGCACTGTAGGTCAGTATTTTAACCACTATGCCATGTTATCCAGTCGAAGTTTGGAACGTTTATGGACAGAGATTGTGGTGTCATTTTATATAATGCAGATGTGTGTGGGTTAGTATACTATACGGACCTTATTGTAACTCGAGAAAATTACCGTGTTTTCAGTCGTTTTTGCCATATCTACTATTGCACCCAATCCTAAAGCTCACATATGCCTTAAGCTATGTCAAATCTATCTTATATAGTCTGTACTAAACTGCTGCGCTTTATGTAATTGTACATCCTCTTATTTACTGGCTTATTAGCGTTGCTTCATATCTCCTGCTTTGCATAGGAGGAAAGTGGAATCTTTGCAACTCCTCCTGTTTTTCTTTTCGAATTAAATTTGTTGCGGGTTCCACGAAAATTAAAAGCGTTTCCCGGGACTTGTTGAGGGTCAAACCTCGGTGTCTTATACAGAGACCATTGTAGATCCTGGCTTACAGGAGTTACAGTGGTGGGCATGTGTGGTGGGATTAGTCCCAATATTGAAAAAAAAAAGAAGTGTTAAAGAGCAGGGTATATGAAATAATATGATACTGACGTTGTAGGTCGGTATCTAAGATACTAAGTAGTTAAGACCACTACGCCATCTGTGCAGTTAATAATAATACCTTTAGAGTTCCCACAAGTTATAACTGGTAAATTTATTTAGGAAAGCACGGACATTAGTTAATATCGTACCGGATGTAATCTAAATATCAAAATGCAGTTAAGAAATCTGGTTAAATTTAATTCGGTTAAAACATTCTGTCAGCGATTTTAAATGTATTATGTAAATAGATTTAGAACCAAATTTGATGCGACGTATTAAATACGTGGGTTTAGTTTTTTTATTTTTTTTTTATTTTTGTGTAGTAGCGTCTCGCGGTGACGGGATAAGAATACAATTCACCACCCCCTCTCTCACCCGTGGGTGACGTAAAAGACGATTAAAGGATATAATATGCATATAACATTTATGTAAGAGATGGAAAACTCGAAACATAGCCTATAGGTTTGACCAGTGTATAATAGGTTCATTTGCCTCCTACTGGAGGCGCGAGCCCAACAGTGGGACGTATATGAGCCGAGATAATAATGATAATATGTGGTAGCGGCTAATATGACCAAAACTTTGATCGTGGGTGTTGTACAAGATGATTAAGAGATTTACTTTGACTTGGGCCAATTCTTTCTGAAGTTGTCTGGTCAACAATTATAGTACATTACTGTAGCGGCCAGCAAAAGAGGCATTGATGGACGAAGGTGTGAATGTGGGCCGAGGCGTAGCCGAGGCACACATACGTAAGTCCATCAATGCCTAGTAGTGGCCAAGGCTTGTATAGTAGGTACTTTTCTCAAATAAGGCGCGGATATAAAAAAAATAAGTTTAATTAAACTAAGGAAAAGGAAATTAAACTAAGTAGTTTTAAGTAGAACTATTTATTTGAAAATAGATACGAATTACCTTTACGAGTTTTCTATTATAGATCTTGCCGCCTCTTGAATTTCAGGTGACGTTAAAGTAAGTTCATTACACTCACTGTCTTCAATTGAACTCATTTTAAGTCAATACAATTACTTTTCAAAATCAATAACAAACTACGAACAACATTTTTCACGCGCCAAAAGATTTATTCCTTTTTTTCTTCATTGTCAAACAGTTTTCTTTTTCAAGCCAGTTTGAAATTTAAATAAAACTCTAATAAGTTGCCTTCTTGGTTGTCACGTGTTGGAGTAACAAATTTTTTCATTTTTAAAATACACGACAAATATGAATTTACATATATATTTATTTGACCGATAAAACACGACAGATATGGATTTTCATACATTTTTTGCGGGCCGCTGCTCGCGTGTATTGGGTCAGTACGGCAACTTCGATTTATCTCAAAGAAGGTTGTCAAAATAGTGCTTAAATTTGCAAACATATTTGAGAAAAGGTGGATTTATTATTTGTCTGATGTGTCGTGATATGACGCGTCAAAACGTTATAGGTTTAATACATTTAGTAAGGTAACGTTCATACTAGTAATGCGAAATGTGTTGTGATGGTTTTTGTTGTTTTATACCGATACCGTTCTGACGCGTCATGTCACATTACATCAGACAAATATAAATCCAACCTTACATTCCTAAAGAGAGTTGATGTCAGGCAGGTGGCCGATCATAAAACTAATGCTAATAACTAGAAGTACATATTGTGTCGGCCTCAATCAGTTTCCTTGTTTTTAGTAATGTTATAAGATTTTTCCGTTGTTATTTCTGTGTGTTTTCGGAATAAGAATAAAATCCAGCACTCTCCTTGCCAGTGGATGTCGTAATACCATATATACAATGCCCATAACATCTATAAAAGAGAATGAAAACTCGAAATAAATCCTAAAACCAAGTCGTGTTGTCATCATTGTTGTCATAGCTCATTTAAATCCCACAGTTGGGCTCAAGCCTCTTCCAAAATGGTAGGAAAATTGGATATTGACCTTGGCGTTGGTATGAGATTTAGGCACCGCGTTAGTATGGCTAGGGAACGCTGCAGTGTTCGAAACGTCGGGCAATCAAAAATCAAATATAAACGCGATAAAATCCGTAAAACAGTTTGTTTACAAAAGGTCAATATTTTTATTTAAGTCATCTTTCACGATTTTGGTTGTATTAATATAAAAATAATTATTTCGTGCAAGGGCTATTAAAATCTCAAAATAAGAATGACAAAAGAAAAGAGAAAATTTCATAGCAGTTTCCATTTAATAAATTAAAATACCCTTTGTCTTTTATTTATACGCGTTAAAAATATATTTTAAAAGTTTAATTCAAATTTTATGTCCATACTCTGGACTAAAATTTGTTTGGCAACCCATATGCAATATATTTATTGACGTATTCAATTATATAAAAAATAAGTTTCATCAAATAAACATCTCGGTGAAGGTCGTTGTATAGCGGGATCCTATACTGTCATCATGAAATGGTTGCGCTTGGCAAGCAGTTTTGCGATTGTAGAAAAGTGTTATATATTACCCGGAAAAAGGCTACTTCCCATTCTCCTGGCAAGATCTTTAGCTGATTATTACAATCCCATTGATAAATAGGCGTTGGCTACATTATCATCACATTGCTCTTACTCCAATTCTTTGGCGCCGACTCCCTATGTACTCTTCTTTCACAGTACTTAAGTATTTAAAAGCACCTCACAGATCAATCAACGATTCATCATCATCATTTCAGGCTATACACGTCCCACTGTTGAGCTTGAGCCTCCTCAATAATAGGAGGGAAATTGACAGGTTGTGTAGGGTTTTATTTCGAGGTTTCCTTCTCTTGCATAGATGTTATATGCATATTATATACCATAGTCGTCTTTTACGACATCCACGGGCAAGATAGGGAGTGGTGAATTGTATTCTTATTCTGTCACCATACGGATTGCGATTGCAGAAAAAATACATTACCCAGAAAAAGGCTACTTAAATTTTACTTGCGAGAAATGTTTATAGATTGAAGAGACACTAGGATAAGCAAAAGTGTATAAAATCTCTTAGTATAAAAAGACAGGGACAAGCTTTGTATGATATCAAAATGGTACGAGAAAGGATGAAAGGAATTCTTCAATAAATTTTATGTACATAACTATGAAAAAGAACATGAATAAATGCTGCTAATGTTGGGATGGGTTTTCCGTGTGGTGACGGAGTAATAATACAATTCACCACTCCCTATCTTGCCCGTGGATGCCGTAAAAGATGACTATGGGATATAATATGCATATAAGATCTGTGCAAGAGAAGGAAAACTCGAAATGAAACCTTATACCAATATGTCTGACCAGCATGGTATAGTAGATCAAATTCCCTTCCATTGAGGAGGAGGCCCGAGCCCAACAGTGGGACGTATGTGGGCTGCGATGATGATGATGAATGTTGGGATAGGTATCGTCCGTCTGGTGACGATGTCTAAGCGATATAATACGCAATTAACATTGCAAAAGTGAAACTCGAAATAAAATCCTATACCAATCTGTATGACCAGCGTGGTGTTGTAAGATTAATTCCCCTCCTGTGAAGCTCGAGTCTCACAGTGGCACGTGTATGAACTGACATGGTGTTGTATGTAATTTTATTAAAAAAAAAAAAAATTAAAAAGAAGACAATTCCACTGAGTTTCTTGTCGGATCTTCTTAGTGCAGTCGCGTTCCGATCCGGTAGTAATTTAAGTTAAAATGTAAAAAAATGACAATAATATGTAAGTGCCCCCGCGGAGTTTATACATAATAAATGGTTTGAATTTGAATTTGTGGAAGGTTGGGATTGCAGTAGGGACAAGGGGCAGCCTACGTTCGAGATCTGCACGGTTTGAGCAGACTGACACGGTTGTCTCTCTGGAATTATCGATGCTGACTTGTCACCATTAGTTGTCATTAGAGCAATGATCAGCTGCATTGAGCAATACGGTTGCTGCGTACTTTGAGGCAGTTATCTCGCGATAGAAGACCATAGAGTGAATCAGAGAGGAAAATATACCTGGCACGTGAGCCTACCTACTCCTCTACTAGTACGTGAGTCATCATAGGTGCAAATAAATGTTTTAATACCACTTGACGATGCTGAAGGTCAGAACGGGAATACGTCCGCCATCTACAGAGGCGTATAAGGATGACGAATTGGTTTCGGTGGCGTTTAATTTGGTTATTGGCGGACGGCTTGGGTAGAGTGTGGCTGAATGATTAATCTATCAAAAAAAAAAGATTAAAGAAGATATCGTTAATCTAAACAGCGCATTGTGACGTCACGCAATTTTCATTCAGTCGCTCTTAATATCACAAAGATCAACCGCGTGTAATAAAGTCTTATAACATAAATCATTGCAGGTAAGTTAATAGCATCATAAAGTAGCCCTTTTACTCAAACTGGGTCAAGTGCGTCAAGAACTGTATCATAATAAAACACTTAACTATCGCGTTAAAATAAGGTAAAAGCCTTCAATTCATTCATCTCGGCTCATATACGTCACACTGTTGGGCTCGAGGCTCCTCCACAATAAGAAGGAAATTGACCTTACTATACCATGCTAGTCAGACATGTTGATATAGGGTTTTATTTCAAGTTTTACTTCTCTTGATATAATACGCGTATTAAATTCCTTAATCGTCTTTTACTACGTCCAGGGGAAAGAGTGTAAGCCTTTAATTAAGTTATACTAAAAGACTCATGTGAATATTTCAAATCATTAGTAGAGGATTTCTGTGTGGTGACGGAGTAAAAATACAGTTTATCGTCCCCATTTCTTGCTCGCGAGTGTCGTAAAAGATTATTAAAGGATTGTATTTATAATACTAGTTGACCCAACAGACGTTATTCTGTTTAAATAAAGCGCCACCCACCGGATCCAATTGTGAATCTAAACCATTCTCGAATCCCCTTGAGCACACACAAATTACTCAATCCAGTCAACAGATATCGCCATCTGTTAAAATAGTTTGGAGTTAACAGATAATTGTGAATGTGGGTATCGTAAATGTCGGAATGCATTTTTATTTCATTATCACATCATATCATTATTATCAACTTAGCCCACATACGTCCCACTATTGGGTTCGGGCCTTCTCCACAATGGGCGGGGATTTGGCCTACTATGCTGGTCAGACATGTTAATTTTTTTTTTTTTTTTTTGGGAGGTCTATGGTAAGCGCTCGCGCGATCCTGTCCGTCCGGGGCGATGAAAGGACGGCGCGCGGGCCCATAAATCACCCGTACCCACGTCACCTCGTTGTTGGGCCGACCACCGGAGCAGATGTGACTTGTCATCAGTGGTCGGCCCGACGGAATACCCTTTCGGGTAACCTCCCACCTCTCGACGTACTGGGACGTCGGTCGCCATCGCGCGGTCAGCCTCTCTGCGGGTGACGGACAATTCCCCGGTCCGATCATCCGCGGCCTCGGCTAGGGCGGTATTAGGCGCAGATACTCGCGCCTGCGCCGTCCGAGTCGCCGGCGGCGGAACGTGTCGCCGAATAGGATCTCTACACGATCCGCCGCCTCCTTCGGTGAGATAACGGCCTCACAGAAGACATGTTAGTATAGGGTTTCATTTCGAGTTTTCCTGCTCTTGCACAGATCTTATACGCACATTAATCACATTATCCCTTAGTCGTCTTTTACGACATTCACGGGTAAGATAGGCAGTGGTGAATTGTATTCTTGCTCCGTCACCACACGGAAAGACATCCATTTTCATTTCAGCCTATAGCCGTCAACTGTTGGATGTAGGCTTCCCTCATGTTACACCACAGAGTGCGGTGCTATGCCGCCTGCATCCAACAACGCCCAGCATCTTTCACCAGGTCATCGGTCCACCTAGTGGAGGGAAAGGCATCATATAATGATAAGATAAATACAATAATTTAAAATATTGTTTTAGATTCGAAGAGACTTCGGTTGCTTATCCAATATGCACGACCAACGATACATCTTGCATAGGTGGTTTTGCGCGGCTTTATCATGAGATTCAGGCCTTATTGGAAGAGAAACCTAATGCCTTGGTATTGAACGCTGGAGACATCTTCCAAGGTACATATTGGTATTCGCTGCTCAAGTGGAAAATATCACAGGAGTTTATAAATATGATCCCGAATGATGCTCACGTAAGTACTTCTTTAAGTCTTTTTTAATATTATAATTCTAGTTCTTTTTCTTAGGTAATATACCAATAACAGTTTCATTCATAAAATATGGCGCAATTACCTTAGATTATAACTAGCTAGAGTTCTTTAGACATTATCCGTGTGGTGACGGAGTAAAAATATAATTCACCACCCCCTCTCTTGCCCGTGAGTGTCGTAAAAGGCGACTAAGGGATATCTTGTGCATATAACAACTATGCAAGAGAAGGAAAGTTCGAAATAAAACCCTATACCAACCCGTCTGACCAGCGTGATATAATAGGTCATTTTCTCTCCCATAGTGGAGGAGGCTTGAGCCCGGTAATGGGACGTATATGAGCTGAGATAATGATAAAATGATAACTAGTTAGAGTAGCAGGATATATAATAGGATTATTAGTGATTATCTTAATCTTAAATGTACATCATAGAAATAGTTCCATTATTATGATCATGAAAATCATCAAACTTATAACCTGGCTACTTTTTCTGACGAGACGTATTATAGAACTTGTTATTAAATTGAATTCGAGTAATAAGTAAGTTTTTTGTATGGTGACCGAGTAAGAATACAATTCACAACACGTTTTCTTGCTCGTGGATGTCGTGAAAGAGGACTAAGGAATTATTTCAGATAACAAAAACAAAGATAAATAAAATTCGAAATAAAACCCTATACAAATCCGCCTGGCAAGCGTGGTGCATTAAGTCAATTTTCCTTCCATTATGGAGGATATTTGATTTCCTGACATTACGGACACTTTTCAGGGTTCATGGCGCTAACTACATATTTAATGTTTAATAATTATTGACCAAAAACAGTATTTTTTTTTCATCTAGAATCATTTTTCTTTTTGTATTGGTAATATAAATGAGAGTTAAAATTTAATAACTAATTCTATTGTAGATAGATATAAATATATGTAATAACGAGAATTTGTTCTACATAAGTATTGTTTAATTTCATAGTGTTATTATGAGATTTATGTTACATTATTTTTACGATATTTATTCCAATCGAGCAATATCAATATTATTGGTACAGGAAAAGGTTATCACAGGGAAATTGAATAAACGAATAATAGACAGACCTTACGTGGAACATCATTGCCTGATTGGCCTTGAGTTGCTAAGGAAAAAAAAAGTGTAATTGCTTTGCGTAAAAACTAGCATTGATCGCATGAGCAAGTCAACAAATTGACCTCCGTATTAAATTGTTTGATAATCCAAATAACAAATATAATTTATTTAATTATGTGATATGTATTTTATTTCCATTCTGCAATTTTTATTCAAAAAAGAAATTACATAAAAATATCACTGCAAAATTAAACCTCTTTAAAGGATAAAAATAAAAAATTGCTTTCTATAAATACTAGCGACTTCCCTTTCTTTGTTTCGGTTCTTGCCGCTTTGCCCCCATATTTTAAATCCATAATATCACCTACGATATTGCCGCCAGTTAGAGTTTCAGATCGGGGAAAAATTTTATAGGGTTTTTCTGAGAGGGAAAATATTCTAAGGTTCTTGTATGGACAGCTGCCTGGTAGTATATCATCAAAATCGGTCCAGCCATTTAGGAGATTACCTGGAACAAATGGCCTAACAAAAAAAATAAACTGCGTTTTCGGCATAGGTATCGTGCAAATAACCATGCGAACTTGAAAAAACCACAAAGAGACGTCACAAAAACACTTCAATTTTAGTTATTTGTTTAGATAACAACTATCGTGTTTATTTATTTTCAAGCAAGAGTATTTCTGCTTAACTTTAAGATAAATAAGATTTTTTTTTTACCATACAAACATTGCCCTTTGAGCTTCAATTTTGTTAAATCTTTTTCTTAGTTAAGCGACTACTCAAATGGCGTGGTTAAAATATCGACCTACCGTGCCAGTGTGTTAAAATCCCACGTTGGACAAAACTTTGTGCGATCCACAAAAAAATTATTGTTCTGAGTCTGGATATAATTTGTGTCCGTTAATTATATGTTTGTAAAGTCCCCCACAACACAAGGATTATGCAGGGTATTGTCTTGTTAAAAAAAATCACTAACAATAACTATTGTCAAAATTTTATATTTTAAGATTTAGTAGTTTCGTCTCGGTAATGATCAATGAGTGAGCTTATCCATATTTTACTAGAAAATAAACTAAATTTTATTTTCAGGCATTAGGAAACCACGAATTTGACGATGGCGTTGCTGGCCTCGTTCCATACCTCAAAGCACTCAAGGCGCCTGTAGTTGCAGCTAATTTAATAGTCCCTGAAGATTCCGAATTGTATGGCCTGTATAAACCATATGTTATAATAGAGAGAAACGGGAAGAAAATCGGTATAATTGGACTTATTACGACAGGAACTCAGGTGAGATAGGAATATTTTAATGCAGTGGTTTCTATTATGCAAGTTGTTATTAAGCATGTGTATTTGTGGTTTCAATTAAAGTGTCATATTCTGGTGAAGGACTGATAAAGGTTTTCACAAATTCTCCCTAAATTTTAGGCATCATCACAGCTCATATACGCCCCACTGCTGGGCTCGAGCCTCCTTCACAACTGAAGGGAAATTGACTTACTACGCTAGTCAGCCGGGTTGGTATAGGGTTCCATTTCGAGTTTTTCTTTTCTCGTGTAGATGTTTTATGCATACTACAATCCCTTAGTCGTCTTTTACGACACCCACGGGCAAGAAAGGGTTGTGAATTGTATTCTTACTCCATCATCACACGGAAAGGCAATTTAAATTCGTTTGCATCCTGTTCTTAAAAGCTTTTCTTTAACTTGCCCTGTTAGTATGGGACAAAACTTGCGAGTTAAATTAGAACTATTTCCTGTCGTTAGATTAGGTTGAAATTTGGTTTACTTACGTAACTTCGATGACAATGTGATAATATAGTACCATGAAGATGGTCTTAAGATGGCGTCGGAAGGTGGCCATAGGAACTCCTAGATTAAACGAGATAAAACCGTCGAGTTTGGTCTCGTCTGAACAGTCTTGACAAGCAGCATTTAAATAAAAGCTTTTTAATTTTTTTAAAATTAATATTTTCTATTTATTAAAATGCAGTATGTACCGTGATCACCCTATTTTTATTAAAATGCAAAAGAGAACCTACACGTACTCTTTTTCCACACAGCCCTGTCCTTGTAATTATTTCCTGTTTATCAACAGACACGACTAGCGTCATGTAGTCAATCAATCTTTTTCTTAATTGCACAGATGGCATATTGGTTAAGATACCGAAATACCGTATCAGTACCATGTGTTCAATTCCCATTCAGGACAATATTTTGTGCGATACATACTTATTGTTTTGAATCTGTATATTATTTCTGCCCCTGTTATTGTACACCGTGGAATCTAAACCGTGTTTCCTGACACGTATTTACTTAGTTAATCATTCTTAATGTCCCCACATAACTAAAAAAAAAAAAATAATACATTTAGAAAAAAAGAACTGATAATTAGACATTCTTAAGTTTGTCTGACATGCAACGGTATCGTTCCCAACATGTCTACGACATAGCATTTGTATTAAATCGGAATAATAGGTAAAACAAAATAATTTTAGGCATAACACCTCGCAGTTCGGTGTCGGACCTCACCCGCTCGCGTCCCGCACCTCTTTCTTCTTTGGTGATACGCCCGAGTCGCGCGGCCTTGGTCTTATCTTACCTGGACATTAATAGATCAGTTAGCATGCTACCGTACCTACGGTCGATGCCCTTAACCACATGTTACAGTTATGCAAAAATGATATTTTGAGGAAACGTCCGGAATTGCAAATGACAAGAATTTATGTTTTTATTTTATTGAATAAATGCTACAGTATGGTTCTATATGATTAACTGAGTATATATACGTTTCGGGCAAACCGCCAATTAGATTCCATGATGTATTTTTGTAAAGTCTCCCGCGATACAAGGGTGATTTTCTTAATGCAAATGTTTTTTTTTTTTTTTTTTCAAAAATGTAATGTAAGATTTAAAAATATGTATTCTTTCCTTACTCGTAAAGGCCTCGAGATTTATATTTAAAACTTTTCATCATCATCATCGCAGCCTACACACGTTCTACTGTTAAGCTCGGGCCTCCTCCACAATGGGAGAGAATTTAATCTATTATACCGTGCTCCGGGGAATTGTCCGTCACCCGCAGAGAGGCCAACCGCGCGACGGCGACCGACGTCCCAGGACGTCGAGAGGTGAGGGTACCCGAAAGGGTATTCCGTCGGGCCGACCACTGACGACAAGTCACATCTGCTCCGGTGGTCGGCCCACGAGGTGACGTGGGTACGGATGGGTTATGGGCCCGCGCGCCGTCCTTTCATCGCCCCGGACGGACTGGACCACGCGTGCGCTTACCATAGCCCACCCATAAAAAAAAAAGAAACTATACCGTGCTGGTAAGACAATGGTTTTTTTTTTTTTGGTAAGCGCACGCGCGGTCCTGTCCGTCCGGGGCGATGAAAGGACGGCGCGCGGGCCCATAACCCACCCGTACCCACGTCACCTCGTTGTTTGTTGGGCCGACCACCAGAGCAGATGTGACTTGTCATCAGTGGTCGGCCCGACGGAATACCCTTTCGGGTAACCTCACGTCCTGACGTACTGGGACGTCGGTCGCCATCGCGCGGTCAGCCTCTCTGCGGGTGACGGACAATTCCCCGGTCCGATCACCCGCGGCCTCGGCTAGGGCGGCATTAGGCGCAGATACTCGCGCCTGCGCCGCCCCAGTCGCCGGCAGCGGAACGTGTCGCCGAATAGGAGCTCTACTCGCACACGATCCGCCGCCTCCTTCCGTGAGATTACGGCCTCACAGAAGGCGGCGACCGCGTCCCAGTTCCTGACGCAGTCGAGCATCTCCCTGGCGATGGTCGGCAGCGCCAGGTCGGCACCGATAATCGCGACGAGTTCACGGCGCTCCCCCTCCCACGCGGCACACTCCTCGAGCGTGTGCTGCACCGTGTCCTCGTCGCAACTGCAGTGGTGGCAGGACGGTGTGCTCTCCCTCCTGACAATCTTGTGCAGGTACTTCCCTAGACACCCGTGCCCCGTCAGCACCTGCACCAGTCGGAAGGAAAGCACCCCGTGCGTCCGCTCCAATCACTCCATCAGCACCGGCCGGAAGGCCTCGACGGTCCTGACACCGTACCGAGGACTCTCCAGCCGAACTGCCCAACGGGCAATGACTCCTCGGCGGGCGTCGACCCGCCAGGCGGTGATGCAAGAAGATCATACCGCCGCGGGCGCGCGTCTCCGACACCCGCCGATAAATGTCGGCGAGCATCTCCGCCTCCAGGTCCCACGGAGGAGTTCCGGCCAGGAGGCACGCTGCCTCCGTCACCACCGTGCGGTAACCGCGTATGGCCCTGATCGCCATGACCCTCTGTGGTCGCCACAGGAGGGCCCTAAGACGGACGGTCAGGGACCCCTCGACGGGCCCAGTCACTCATTCGTTTGAGGACTGGGCAGGCATTTGCCAACCGCGACAAATCGTAGACCTGATTCTTGCTTCGGGACATTTGTCTTGAGGCCTAGATTCAGGAGCGAGGGTCTTGGCTTAACCGCCTGGACCGCGAGGAAGAAAACCTCTATAAAACAATCACCCAGAATCCTAAGTTCTGGCGCGCGGCGAGAGGATGCATGGCTGATGGGTTGTTCAGTCGTTAGCGCGCCCCCAGCCAGGGTACCTGTGGACCCCCTGTGTTGGGATACAAATGTACGCTTGCCCAGGTATCGGGATCTCTGCCCGGGTCGACAGTTATATCTCCCATGCTCGTGGGAACTTGATGGATTCATGTCATGATCATTTGATAGGTGATAGTGGTGAACTGTATTCTTACGGTAATGAATCTTAAATTAAATATTTCCATGTAGTGATGGAGTAAGAATATAATTCACCACCCTCTCTCTAACCCGTGGGTATTGTAAAAGACAACTATGAGACTAAATATGCATTTAACATCTATCCAAGAGAAGGAAAACTTGAAATAAAACCTTATGCCAATACGTAGGACAATTGCCCTTCCATTATGAGAGAGGCTTGAGCCCAGGAGTGGGATGTGTATGAGCTGCTATGATGACGATGATGAAAACTGATCTCGGATTTAATTCACATTGCTTTATATGTTACCTAAAATTTAAGGGTTCACGAAAATTAGTATAAGAATACAATACGATGTCTTTTTTCTTAATTCACGTAATGCTTCTAATAACAATTCTATGTCCTTGATCTATCAAATACCGCCTATATCGTTAAGGGCTAGTGTGCCTACTCTTGAATCTCGATTCCAAACCTAAATCCAATCGCAGCTCGAATTTGAACTATTTGGTACTCTTGAAAGCGACATTAGCGCACGAGTGGAATCAAATTCGGTGGAATTTTTTTTAACTAAATGAATTTGACTCTCGTCGATAAGTCAAATATTTGCTACTCCCGACGTGATTTTGACGTAGTTCAAAATCGTTAATGTTGCACAATTTCAAGAAAGCGTCTTTGTCGTGATCGAGTTCGGTAACGTTATTAATTTAAAGTAATAAAATACGCCACATTTGGTGAAAATAACAACTGCAAACGCGAAGAATTCATTCTCCATTTTGTTTAAGAGTACCAAATATAAGTTTGGTGAGATTAGGATTGAATTCGATTCGAACTTAGAATTGATGTCAAGGGTAAGCCCATAGAACTGCTGAATTTAGACCTTCCAAGCCCTATAGTTATTGCAGTTGATATTTTCAATATCCCAGTAAAGCGTATCAACTTATTCTTCTGGTGGTATGTAAAATCGGTTTTTCCGCCTTCCGCGAAAATTAAAACACATTGAATTCCTAAACCTAACAGGTTGCGAGCACGTAAATCATTTTTGCAATTAAATCAGACCAAAGAAGCACTTGTATTTTTTGTTTACCATTATTACTGTTTCTGTAAAAAATAAATAATTCTATAACAATCATGATCACACGACTGGATACAAAACGTGACTTTTGCATAAAATCTATTCGCAAATTATAATTATCGCTTGTATATTTCATGAATATTGCTAACGAGTTTCGCATGAGATTTTACACAAGAAAAAACCCGGCCAAGTGCGAGTCAATCGCGCGCATGATGGGTTCCGTACCGTTGAGCAAAAAAGGGCAAAAAAAGGGTTTGTTGTATGGGAGCCCCCCTTAAATATTTATTATATTTTGTTTTTAGTATTTGTTGTTATAGTGGCAACAGAAATACATAATTTGTAAAAATTTCAACTATCTAGCTATCGCGGTTCTTGAGATACAGCCTGGTGACAGACATACGGACGGACAGACAGCGAGATCTTAGTAATAGGGTCCCGTTTTTACCCTTTGGGTACGGAATCCTAAAAATCAACTGTACATTTTTGTATTTTTAGCTCATGACTTCATGTTTGCACCAATATCTTATCACTGCTGGAATTGAATACCATAGAACTCATTCATTCATTAGCCTATTAACGTTCATTGATCATTCCTTTTTTTTTTAAATAAAATGAGCGCCACGCACTAAGGAAATAAAGTTCCCCGCATATTTCTTCGTTGTTTACTACGTGATTCATCACTTTTTAAGGCCCTTTTTTTTTGCGTGGGTTGTGGTCGACGTGCTCCTCGTACCTCTCCGTCCGGGGCGACAGAGGGCGTAAGCACGCAACTCCCGCAACCCACCCACCTGCACGTCGCCTTCGTCGTTGGGCCGACCACCGGAGCAGGGTTACTTGACATCAGTGGTCGGCCCGACGGAATACTCCCCCTTGGGGGTACCCTCCCATTGACCGACGTCCCCCCCTCGGGGAGGACGTCGGTCACTTTTTAAGGCCCCTAAAGCAACAAAAAATATCATATAAATCTTAGAACAAGTGATTTTATGATGGCTCCATATATTAGATAAGTGAGTCCGTATGGTGACGGAGTAAGAAGACAAATCACCACTCGCTATCTTGCCCATGGATGTCATAAAAGACGATTTTTTTTTGGGGGTGGGTTACGGTCGGCGCACTCCTCGCTCGACTCCGTCCAGGGCGGAGGGCAGAGGGGCGTAAGCACGCAAACCCGTAACCCACCCGTATACCACGTCGTCTTCGTCGTTGTGCTGACTACAGGTGCAGAATGCCTTGACTTCAGTGGTCGGCCCGACGGAATACCCCAAGGGAGTACCCTCTTCCGTCGACGTCTCCTACCGGGACGCCGAACGCCGTCGCGAGGCTAGCCTCTTCGCGGGTGTCCGGACTAAATCCCTGGTCCGCTCACCCGAATCGTAAAAGACGACTAAGGGACATCATACTCATATAACATTTATGTAAGAGAAGGAAAACTCGAAATAAAATCCTATACCAACCTATCTGACCAGCATGGTAGGTCAATGTCCCTCCTGTTATGGAGGAAGCTCGAGCCCAACAGTGGGACGTATATGAGCTGAAATGACGATGATGAATAGTCCACATGGTGACTCCTATGGCGTTCAACGTGTTAAAAGACAATACCTTACACTAAGGATATAATCATTGTCTTGCGAAACATATCTTTTTTTTTTTTTATTGCAAACGGTGGCAAACGAGCAAACAGTACACCTGATGGTAAGTGTTGCTGCCGCTCATGGACCTGTACAAGGCCGCTGTCTACCGCGAAGAAAGTGAAGGGAGTGTGAATGCGTGCATTGAGGCTCGGCGATACCAAGGGCACCACCAAAACCCTCCACACGCAAACACCCTCAGAAAGTTGGGCTTCCGGTTCTCTCGCTCACCGAACGAAG
The DNA here is from genome assembly GCA_032191425.1 of Lymantria dispar. NCBI lineage: Eukaryota > Metazoa > Arthropoda > Insecta > Lepidoptera > Erebidae > Lymantria > Lymantria dispar. The sequence goes on along the minus strand of CM063460.1, from coordinate 5,573,033 downwards.
CGCAGTAACAAATCGCTACTACTCAGACGTCGATTTTCTGCGAGAGTGTGGTACTGCCCCGGACGGACCGGCCCGCGGTTGTAGACAGATAACTATCGACAGTGTGGTCCTGCCACTCCAAAACACATATAATTAACGGACACATATTACATCCAGACTCGGAACATCAATATGTGGATCGCACAAATTATAGTCCGGCGTGGGATTCGAACCCGCGACACTGGCACGTTAGATCGACATTAAAACCACTACGCCATCTGTGCAATCTTTGCTGTAATTTTAAGCATTACTGTTAAGCATTCAAGGAAGAAGTAATGACACATTTTTTCTCTTCTTTGAATGTCTATAGAGAAAGTATTTGTGTACAACGACGGATAAGAATACAATTCACCACCCCCTTTATTACCTATGGGTGTCATTAAAGACGACTATGGGATTATAGCAGATATACCGTACCGATAACGTTTATCCAAAGGAGTGAAAACTCGAAATCAAACTATATATCGTGTTTTATTTTTATTTATGGCTTGGTCATGCTCACCCTTTGTGAATTCCTCAACGATATAGAATTTACGTTTTAGTTCAGTGTTCTTCGTAAATAATAATTTTTTGCAAAAAAAAAAAGAAACCGACATCAATCATTTAAACAAATTTTTAGATATTTGTTGATTTTTCAAAAACCGCTTGTCCAATTTCGATAAAATTTTTATGGTACCATTTGGACAATATACCCTTTCCAACATAAAATAAAGAATCATCAAAAGCGGTTCATAAACGACGAAGTTATCCGCGAACAAACGTAAAAAAAGCATGTAATTTTTTTTTGTTTTTTTTTTGTGGGTGGGTCGCGCTCGGCGCGCCTCCGCACCACTCCGTCCGGGGCGACAGAGGGGCTTAAGCACGCAACTCCCGCGACCCACCCAAAAACCACGTCGCCTTCGTCGTTGGGCCAAAAAAAAAAAAAAGCATGTATACCATCGAATTGAGCAACCACCTCCTTTTTTGAAGTCGGTTAAAAATAAAAAGTAATAGGAATTGTACATAAAGAAATTATATTAGGAATTTATTGCGTTTAATTAGGTTTTTAATTATCTGTATCTATTCAGGAAATGCTTGGTTTCCGGTCCGGTAGAGCTGCTAACTTTTAAATTAATTAGGGACTACTAGAAAAATCTGTATAGGCGATGTTTTCCTCATATATTTTAATGAAATCATATTATATATTTATTTTTATTATATTGGATCATTATCATCATTACAGCTCATATACGTCCCACTGTTGGGCTTGAAGCTCCTCCAAAATAGGAAGGAAGTTGACCTTACTATACAATGCTGGTCAGACAGGTTGGTATAGGGTTTTGATTCGAGTTTTCCTTTACTTGCATGGATTTTATATGCGTATTATATAAAATCCCTTAGTCCTCCCCCTTAGTCGTCTTTTACTACATCCACGGGCAAGGAAGTGGTGACTTGTATTCTTACTCCGTCACCACACGGAACGGAATTGGTTAGTAAAATTTAAATAGATCGTAAACAATCGTGCTTGCCTTAGTCTTTAAACGTTATGAGTTTTAATATATACAATAAAAACAATCAAAGATCAATTCTTAATAACATTTAAATTTTAACTTTTTTGGCGATTTACTTAATTATTATTGAGTTGGAATATTTGTTACCAACCATTTTGGTTAAATGTTAACTGGCGTATGTATTCTCTCAGAGAGTAGACTAAAATCGTCACTACAATTCGGAATATTAAGATAATTTCTAGGAAGTTACTACAATTGTCGCGACTTTAATTCTCACGGTTTTTTTTTTTGTGGGTGGGCCGCGGTCGGCGCGCCTCCGTACCACTCCGTCCGGGGCGACAGAGGGGCTTAAGCACGCAACTACCGCGACCCACCCAAAAACCACGTCGCCTTCGTCGTTGGGCCGACCACTGGAGCAGCGTTAACTTGTCGTCAGTGGTCGGCCCGACGGAATACCCCCTTATTGGGGTACCCTCCCATCGACCGCCCCCCCCCCTCGGGGACGTCGGTCTTTCCTCACGCGGTCGGCCTCTCAGCGGGTGACGGACTAATCCCCGGTCACGTCACCCGCGGGCAGGCGATCCGCCGCCTCCTTCCGCGAGATCACCGTCTCGCAGAAGGCTGCGACCGCGTCCCAATTCCCGACGCTGTCGACCATCGTACCTAGCGATAGCCGGCAGCGTCAGGTCCGTACCGATGATTGCGACGAGTCCACAGCGCTGCACTGCCCAAGCACCGCAGGCCTCGAGCGTATAGCGCGCCGTGTCCTCGTCGCAATCGCAGTGGTGGCAGGACGGTGTACTCTCCCTCCTAACGACCTTGTGCAGGTATTTGGCGAAGCACCCATGCCCCGTCAAAACCTGCACCAGTCGGAAGGAGAGCACCCCGTGCCGCCTTTCCAACCATTGCATCAGCACCGGCCGGAAGGCCTCCACGGTTCGCACCCCGAACTGAGGCCTCTCCAGCCGGACTGCCCAACGGGCGATGACGTCTCGTTAATTCTCACGGTAATGAAGTAAGATTTTAATAATCAAAACTTATTTATTTCTTTCCCAATTATATTGTAATAACGTTTAAAAGGTGTAATCAGATAATATCATTACCAAGAAGGGAATAGCCTAAATAATTTATTACGACAAGATATCGGGTTAGCATCATATGGCACACTAATAATTTAATTTCGCTCATGTGGAGAAGAGCCGTATACAACTTTTACCTCTAAGTATATGGGCTGAGAAAAAGTAACCTTTAGTTGTATTAAATTATAAGTAATTTTATACTTATTTATCTGTACACTCATTTGCATGCAATTTTTGTTAACGCTTCATTATCATACTTGCAAAATGGATCCACTGCTTTAAGCTCAGTTCAGACCTGCAAATCAATGTGAAATAAAATATTCACCAAACATACATTTTAATATATCATATCTATTTCTTTATGTTTCATCAAACATATTTTCAGACCTTGCTTTAAACTCTAATGTATCTTATAACTAAATGATTTTCTTAAATAATTTCACACTTTAAATGAACATTTTATAAGTGTAAAATTATTTGAAAATTTGTTTTTTTTTTTATGGTTTGTGTGTGATTTTTACATGTTTTTGGCGTGAAATAATACCTTTTTCTCTATTACTGTCTCCATTGTTTATTTCTTATGTTAATAGATATTAACAATGACTTATTGGACGTGAGACATTTTAGTCCGTTCGTGATTATGAATGCTGAAAAGTGTTCGAATTGTCGGCCAATAAAAAATAAAAACAAACGCGATATAATCCGTAAAAATAATTATACTTATAATGTGTAATACTTGCGTAAACATAGAAGTCATTTCATATATTTATCTAGGATATAAAACTTATCTTGGAACTTGGTCAGGTAACATAGATATGATGCGTTCTGATATGTGCACAGTTACATGTGAAATAAAACGGTAAATCCAGTAGATTTGATAGTTTTTTTTTTTAATTTGATAATTGCCGACATTTTGAATACTTTCCATTGCGTTTATGATCTCGGAAGATCCATCCAGGAATATTTACAGAAAAATTGTTATATTTTATAGACATATAGATATATATATTTATATGAATTAAAAAATAAAACTGTGTAGTTAGTATAAGAGTTTCTTACTTCAAAAGTAATACTTTTTCTTTATGCATTTTCATCATTTTATGATTAAGAGAGAATTTAAAATTTTTATAATATGTATTAAAATATATACAATTTTAAATTCCTATAACACTTAGATTAGAGCCTCCAGCGTAATGGAAAGATAATTGTTCTTTTAAATAAATAAGCGTGTTTATTATTTCGTAAATTACTCTTCTTGCCACTGCAAGGCATATCTTTATATATAAATTTCTTGTGTACGTGTGTGTCACTGAACTCCTCCTAAACGGTTGGACCGATGTTGATAAAATTTTTTGTGCATGTTCACAGGGATTCGAGAATGATTTACATTCACAATTGGACCCGGTAGGTCGTGCTGCTATCGATTTCAAGGAGAATTCCTTTTATTTTATTTGAACAGAACAACGTCTCTTGAGTCAGCTAGTTAATTATAATTTAATTGATTAGTCAGCATGTTAATTAAAGATTTTAAGCTCGAATTAAATAAAGTAAACAACTTATAATATATTCTTCGTTCTAAAATCAACTTTTAATAAGCACACTGGAAAGAAATACATGTATTCCTAATTCTTTACCGCGCGGGAAGTATTCTTCAATTTAGATTTTACTAAATTTAATACATATATATCTATACATAAATACGTGAAGCGAAAACTTTGTACCCCTTTTTACGAAAATTACGTGGATGTACAAGTATGAAATTTGGCACAGTTGAAGTATATAATGAGGAGAAGTACGTAAAACCGAAATTTTATATAATAATGGATTAGAAATTCATTAAAAAGGCATTACGCACACTACAACGCTATCCCTACACACTCGTTTGTGTGAGTGTGTTGCGTAGCAACGCTTATACACTTTTGTTTGCGGTTAAAATCTCTGGTCGAACTGAATGTCAAACAATCATAATTATGATGACAATGTCTAATAGAGATTTGTGTGACATAAATAAAATTAAAGAAAATTCTGTAGCAGAAAAATTAATTAAAATGAATTATGCCCGAATTTCGACCACACGGCGTCCACTACTTATTATTATTCACCAGTTATACTGAAATTTAAAATGGTTGTTACATAATGTGCTTGAAGTCCGTATTCACATGAAATAAAATTACAGGATATTAAGTAATTAATATTAAAAATATTTTGTTGTGTATTCTTTATACATACATGACTTTTTGAAGCACTAACCTTGGATTAAAACAATTATAAATTAAGGCCGTCTCGGTACTTTTACTTTCAGTAATAAAAAATACACTAAGGAAGAGAACAAAATGATTTATTGTAAGGGGTTTTTCGTTCGAGTATCCTTAAAAACTAGTATTTACAATACTGTTTGAGGGTAGCTAACTGTCAAGGAGATCGTAGATGGTAAGACAAGCGGATTGGAACTAGGGATGAGCGATATTAGTAAAATATCGATATTGAAATCGATATTGATATCGATAGCCAAATATCGATAAGTCGATATTATCGGCCACAAAATATCGATATTTTGTAATATCGATATTTTATAATATCGATCGAAAGTATTAATTCTCCGGACACATTTTGAGGAGCTTTTTTTTTATAAAATCCTCCAGACAAATTTGATGAGCTTCTTTTTTTTTTTAGGAAATTTGTCCGGATGCCTGGGCATCACACTTTTTATCAAAATTATTTTACTAATATTTTTTTTCATTTCAGTGCAAAAGCGATATCGATATCGTGTTAATAATATCGATATCGTGTTCATAATATCGATATGGCGATATTTCAAAGTTATAATTATCGATATTGAAATATCGATATTTCTGCGGTTAATATCGATATTTCAACGATATCGATAAATATCGCACATCCTTAATTGGAACACAATTTTGAAGATAACATCATCATCATAATCATCATCAACATCACAGCTTACATACGTCCCACTGTTCGCCTCGAGCCTCCCCCGTAATGAGAGGGCAATCTGAAAGGAGACCTACTATATCACGCTGGTCAGACGTGTTGGTATACGATTTAATTTCTAGTTTTCCTTCTCATGCATAGATGTTATATGCATATTATATCCCTTACTCAGATTTTACAATACCCATGGGCAAGCAAGGGGGCTATTTTTATAATGGCAATTAATTTGTATTAAAAAAGAATGTGGGTCATAATTTAATTACTGAATCGTAACATATATATTAACTAATTCATTACGTATATTTTACATATACATATAATAACGATGACATTGGACAAGAGACATCTTAATTCTCCTGAGGCTATGGACGCTGTAAAGTGTTCGAAACGTCGGGCAATCTAAATTCCGATTCAAACACGATAAAATTCGTAAAAATCATTTGATTTAAATGTGTAATATTCCCGTAAATATGAAGAATCATTATAAAATATGAAACGCAACAATTTTAATTGGTTTCCTTATTTATTCTAATTATGTGTTTTCTTATTACAATTATTTTAGTTAACGAATATTCATATCTATTATGATTATTGACGTTCGATGACTTTGAATGGCTATATGTTATGTACGGTGAATAGTATTCTTACTCCGTCACCACACGGATTAAAGAAGATAACGTAACAGCATCTTAGAATAATAACGTATAGAAGGATAGTGTCAATACTTCGAACTTTCAAAATTTGAATCTAAAAATACTAATGGCGCGCAGACGATTACACACGTACACACGCAAACCACTATACAAATTATGAAATCAAATTTTGTTTTTATTAACATAAACCGTCGAATTACCTTGAAAAGTAATGTTAATAATCTTTTTATATTTTTCAAATGTGTTGTAACACCATTTGAATGCACGAACCGTCATAATTACCTATTTATTTTTTAAGAGTTGCGTACGTTCGTGCAGTACAATGACTTGTACATTACAAAACGGTGCCGGTGTAAGCTCCATTAGGCTCCAATTGAAATGTCTCACTTTTTGTGCGTGAACTTACCTTTTATACGTTATTATTCTAAGAACAGCATATTATTCGGTAGAATTTTGTATAGAGCGAATACAATTTGCCATGTGGTGACTGAGTAAGAATACAATTCACCACTCCCTCTCTTACCCGTGAATGTCGTAAAAGACAACTAAGGAATGAAATATGCAATGTATCATCATTTGCCTGCCCACGCTAAGTGGGGTCGGCACAACATGAACTTACCTTTCTTAAGTTCATGTTGTCTACAGTTTCGGCTATTTATTCTATGACCGGCCGCCCGCCTGACGTCAACCCTCCTCAGGAATTTTCGTTAATGGGAAAGGGACGGGGATATGGCGGATGTATATGGTGGAAACTGGGTTAGGCGACACTACTACCATTAGGTATGGGATAGGAGTATGACAGAAGCAAATGGAGCAGTCCGGGATCACCTGCCCGTAGCGACTCTAATCAGTTAACGGACAGTCAACTGATAGTGGCACCCTCTGAACAAAATATGTAATGTATAGATAACATCAATTCAAGAGAACGAAAACTCGAAATATATTATCAACATATCCGACCAGCGTGGCATCATCATCATCATTTCGGCTCATATACCTACGTCCCACTACTGGGCTCGTGCCTCCTCCATAATAGGAGGGAAATTGACCTTGATTGGTCAGACAGGGTTTTGTTTCGAGTTTTCTATCTCTTCCATAGATGTCATATGCGTAATATATCCCTTAGTCGCCTTTTACGACACCCATGGTTGTCGGTGGTGAATTGTATTCTAACTCGGTCACCAAACGGAATTAGCGTGGCATAGTAGGTTAAATTCTTATAAAAGAGGAGGCCAGCGTGTAACAGGATTGAATTCTTTTTTCGTCTCGTGACGTGATAAGAAAAGCAACAGCTGTTGCGATTCCTAATTTGCCCCTAGGAAAAATCAGTTGGGGATTCACAAGAAAACTGAGCAATGGCGTTTTCCTAGAAAGTATATAACTCTTCTTTCTGTGTGATGACGGAGTAAGAATACACTTCATTGCTGTCGTAAAAGATGACTAAGGGATATAATATGCATATAAGATCTGAACAAGAGAAGGAAAACTCGAAATGAAACCCTATACCAACATGTCTGACCAGAATGGTATAGTAGGTCGAATGCCTTCCCATTGTGGAGGAGGCTCGAGCCCAACAGTGGGACGTATGTGGGCTGCAATGATGATGATATAACTCTTCAGTATGATCGCCAATCCGGTTGCCAGCTTAGGGATTATCACAATAATCTCTCCAATGATGACGGCGTGTGCCGCATGTGGCGTTCTATGAGATTATGTCCAGCCACTGACGAGTGAAGGCTAAATTATGACGATAATAAAATCTCATGTAAAAAGAAATAATATATAGGATTATTACGGCATATTATCTTTATATATAAATTTCTTGGGGTATTCCGTCGGGCCGACCACTGATGACAAGTTAACCCTGATCCGGTGGTCGGCCCAACGACGAAGGCGACGTGGTTTTCGGATGGGTTGCGGGAGTTGCGTGCTTAAGCCCCTCTGTCGCCCCGGACGAAGTGGTGCAGAGGCGCGCCGACCGCAGCCCAGCCACAAAAAAAAATAAATATATAAATATAAATTTCTTGCGTACATGTGTGTCACTGAATTCCTCCTAAATGACTGGACCGATGTTGACCAAATTTTTTATGTGTATCCAAGGTGATTTGGGAATGGTTTTGATTCACAATTGGACCCGGTAGATGGCGCTCTATTTGAACAGAACAACGTCTGTTGGGTCAGCTAGTTATTACATAAAATTATTACGACAAAAATGCAGAAATTTAGAAATAATAGAATAAAACATTTAATATGAATAACAGCTTACCAAATTATGTTCTGCGTTATAAATTTAAATGGAAAAATAAAACTAGGAAATAATTAATAGCAATTATTATGTTGATTTACCAAATACCAAAGCGTATGACGTAGTGAATACAATTATATATTTATTGGGCCTTCGGTTTTGTTACTATGTAATTTTTTTAAGTGGAAACCTTCTATTAATAGTAGTAAATTCAAGTAAGTCGTCATCGACATAGTTGCGTCATATATTATGTTAACGTTAACACTATAATATTTGTAGCTATGTCAATGTCACTATAACAGTGCCAATAGATATCACAACCAGATAAATGTAAAACGTTTTAATTTATAAATTTTAATTTAAGATCATCATCATCTTGCTCTTATCCCAATTACTTGGGGTCGACGCAATATGTCATCTGTTTTGACATATTGCAAAAAGTTTCGGCAATGACTTTTATGACCGGCCGCCTGCCTGACGTCAACCCTCCTTGGGAATGTAATCGTTGACCCAAATGGTACCAGATAGAGTTGGTCCGGGTCAATCTAGGGCTCTTAGTCGTCTTTTACGACACCCACGAGCAAAGCAAGGGTTGGTAGTATTCGAAGCTGCTACCACAAACAACTTTATAAATTTTAATTTAAGATCAAATAATTAATTTCAATATCAAAAAATAACAACAATTTATAGTTTTATGTTTTCACTTCTGTCAGCCGTCCTCGTAATTGATTTGTCATGTCATGTTTTCTCTCGTCGCGCCGACCATCGCTAGGGAGATGGTCGCCAGCGACAGGAACTGAGACGCCGTTGCCGCCTTCTGCGAGGATGTATCTCGCGGAAGAAGGTGGCAAACCGTGTGTGGGAGGAATGAGTCCACGCGGACACGGTCCTCCGCCGGCGACTGGGGCAGCGCAGGCGCGAGTACCTGCGCCTGATGCTGCCCTAGCAAAGAGCCGAGAAAGGGACGTCGATAGGAGAGGGTACTTCCTCGGGGAATTCCGTCGGGTCGACCACTGAAGCTAAGAAACTCTGCACCCGTGGTCGGCCCAACGACGAAGGCGACGTGCTATATGAGTGGGTTACGAGTTTGCGTGCTTACGCCCCTCTGTCACCCCGGACGGAGCCGGGCGAGGAGTGCGCCGACCGTAACCCACCCACAAAAAAAAGGTCATATTTTCTGCTTTGTTATTTGTGTGGAAATCGAAGCATTCGTTATGATAACCATCAACCTTCTGTATAGTAATTTTGATTTCTGAATATAATTTGTGTTAAATTGAATACTATTAAAAATATACACAGGTTGCATATAATTCGTGTTATTTTTTTTTTATATATTGTTCCTTACACCGAGTTGTTAAGTATAGAAAAATATAATCGGGTCATTATAAAAAAAATACTATATTTTGCTGATATTTCTGATTACTTCGTAGTATAAACAGTTTTTCACACTCAAATAAGCACGTAGTCATGCGCTCGCTGAACTGTCTGCTTTCGGTGGTTACGAGGAACGGATCTATCCTTTCCCTCCTCGTGGTTGACAGGTGTGATGGCTTCTCCAGTGGTTAAATCGTGATCGCCGGTTACGGGATCTGGTCCAGCCATAACCTTATGAATTATATTTGAAAATTGTATTATATTGTTGTTCGAAGGAGAATGAAGATATTAATAAGCATTGCTGTATTTAATTTAATTAAAAAAAATATAAATAATTAGAAAATAGATAAATCTGCTGAGTTTTTGACGGATCTTCTCAGTGTGGTCGCGATCCGATCCGGTAATTTAAGATAAAAAATGAATTTGGAAAAAAAGCCCATGTACTATAATCAATAGGAAAATTTGACATAATAAACGTTATGAAATCCAAGTTATAAATAAATAATTGAACAGTTACTGAAATAATATTTTCAAATTTCATTGTCTGGTCTGAATTGAGCTTAATATTTATATATGACAGTAAATGCTTATAAAATCCATTAGATGAATTTTTATTTTCAGTACTTATCGAATTCAGCGGGCGTCACATTTTCAGATCCAATCACAGTGGTAGAAGAACAGGCAAGGCTGTTGACAGAGCAAGGTGTGGAAATAATTGTGGTGTTATCTCATTGTGGACTTGATGTGGATCGGTAAGTAGTATACGATTATAGGCAAGAGATTTGAAAGTGGTAGACCACACTGTTGACTATCTTCTTTCTGTCTACAGCCGCGGGTCGATCCGTCCAGGGTAGTACCACATTATCGCAGAAAATCGATCTTTGAGTAGTAGTAATTCGTTATTGTATTTCATTCGAGGAACGAGAAAGTCGGAAGCCAAACTTTCTGAAGGTGTTTGCGTGTGGGGGGTTTTGGTGATGCTTTTTTTTTTATTGCAAACGGTGGCAAACGAGCAAACAGTACACCTGGTGGTAAGTGTTGCTGCCGTTCATGGACCTTTACAGGGTCGCTGCCTACCGCGAAGAAAGTGAAGGGAGTGTGAATGCGTGCATTAAGGCTCGGTGATACCAAGGGCACCAAATTTTAGTATCAATGAAGTTATCAATGAAGGGAGTGAATACACACAGTATTCACTCCCTTCACTTTCTTCACGCTGGGCAACGTTCTAGCAGGGATCCTTGAATAGCAATCATTCAATCAGGTGTGCTATTTGTTCGTTTGCCACCAAAAGCAATGAAAATAAAAGATTTTATTTAAATTAGGATCATTCCGTGTGGTGACGGAGTAAGAATACAAATCACCACTTCCTATCTTGTCCGTGGATGTCGTAAAAGATGACTAAGGGATATAATACGCATATAACATCTATGCAAGAGAAGGAAAACTCGAAATGAAACCAACAACCAACCTGTCTGACGAGCATGGTAAGGTCAATTTCCCTCCTATTGTGGAGGAGGCTCGAGCCCAACAGTGGGACATATATGAGCTGAAATGATGAAATAAAGTTCATTCAAATAAGGCCGTCAAAATAATAGGCTTTTTTCATGCTCACACGGTTATTTAAACTATACATATGCCTAAAATACACTTTATATTTTTTTGTCTGTCTGTCTGTTTGTTCCGGGTAATCTTCAAAACGGCTGGACCGATGTCAAAAATTCTTTCACCAATGGAAAGCTATAATATCAGTAAACTAGGCTATATTTTATCCCGGTATTCCTACGGGAACGGGCACTACACAGGAAAGACGACTGAAACCGAAGCGAAGCGAGGGCGGGTTGCAAGTTTGTACATAAAAATGATCGCTTATGCTACGTCCGAGCATTTATCTATTTATTTTATTAGAAGTTCATTTTGAAATCTTCAATATCATATGTTGCAAGACACAAGCTCGGAAAATATTATACTCTAAAACAAATATACGTCATAGATATTATGTCCAATGATTATGAAAATAGGAAAGATAGTTTCTGAGCATGAATTTCATTTTTATTTTCTTCTATTACCTACATTCTTAATACTTATACGTGCTGTGAATACGTGCAATGTAAGGTTTGGTGGTAAAAGACGAGTAAGAACGTTATGCTAAACTGAATAAACTTTATCTGATACCGCCTCGTTAATAATGATATCCCCAAGAAGGGTTGATATCACACTGACGGCCGGTCGCAAAACTATTCATCATCATCATTAAGGGTTTTATACGGTACGAGTCTGGGCTTATATTCCGACGTTTCATTCTCATCCATTGAATTTATCTGCTTATGTCTCTTTTATAACACTCGCGTTAAAGTTTTCTTATTTACTTTCCCATAGAAATAGTTAAAATCTTCTAATGGTTAACTCATGCATTTATTTAGTCGATACAACGTCTATTATTTTTCTAGGCATTAGTAACATATTGTAAATGGTTTGGTCAAAGTTTATGACGTATTGCCGGCTTGATATAATCTTTTATGAGCTTGAGGTCATTGGTAATAAGTACTTCCTAGTGTGCTCTTTTATCTTCAAATTGAATCATTAAAAAATAATCCATATCATCATCACCTCAGCCTATATAAGGCCTATTATTGGGTTCAGGCCTCCTCCATAATGGGAGGGACATTAACTTATTAGACATGAGACATCTTAGTTCACTTGTAAACATACATAAATGCTGAAACACGTCCGAAACTTTGGCAATCAAAAATCAAATACAAACGCGATAAAATCCGTAAAAATAGTTATATTTATGCAATATTCGCGTAAACATAAGCAATAAATAACATATTATCTTAATCGACAGCGATAAGCCATAAAAAACATAAGTTAATTTTGTAAATAAAACTATTTTACGGATTTTATCGCGTTTGTATTTGATTTTTGATTGTCCGATATTTCGAATCCTTTACAGCGTTCATGGTCAGTATCTGTAGCGGGTAGATAATTATAAATCTCTGTAATAATGATGACTTATAGGACGTGAGACATCTTAGTCCGCCCGTGGCCATGAACTTTGTAAAGCATTCGAAACATCCGATAGTCAAAAATCAAATACAAACGTGGTAAAATCCGTAAAATAGTTTTATTTACAACTAGAAACTCGCCCTCCCTTCGGTTTCAGTCGCGTTAACCGCGTAGTTGCCGTTGCCGTGGGAATACCGGGATAAAATATAGACTGTTATTCTCTGATATTATAGCTTTCCATAGGTGAAAGAACTTTTTGAATTCGGTTCAATGGTTTAAGCGTGAAAGCGTAACAAACAAACAAAGCTTCGCATTTATAATATTAGTAAGGATGTGTAGTTAATCTGTTCTACCATTTAAAGTAGCGAATAACGTATCTACGTCATTTTATACATCATTGATAACTAAACCCGTTCAGGAATATATTATCAGTTTATTGGGGCCGTCCTATGCACTCTTCGCTTTGACAGCTTTATTAGAAAATATAGAAGATTGGTACTACCTTTGCATTTAAATCGTCCATAAGTCGATAAGTAGCATTTGGACTATAAATCGTGATAAGGATTTAGCTAATAAAATCGTACAGTCGATAAATCTGTTTTACGTTTTGAAATTGCAATTTTTTTAATTTAAAAGTTCAGATTAAAAATCCTTCCACGTAATAATGAGATTTGTCGTGTGGTGAGGGAGTAAGAAAAGGCGGCTAAGAGATAAAAATAATAAATACAACATATGTAAGTGAAGAAAAATTTGAAATAAAACTCTATAAACTTGAACCTATTATTTTTTAAAGCGCTTGATATTACTGTTAATGTTAATTCACTAGCAACCCGCCCTCGCTTCGCTTCGGTTTCTGTCGTCTTTCCTGCGTAGTTCCCGTTCCCGTAGGAATACCGGGATAAAATATAGCCTAGTTTACTCCCTGATATTATAGCTTTCCATTGGTGAAAGATTTTTGAAATCGGTCCAGCCGTTTTGAAGATTACCTGGAACAAACAGACAGACAGACAGCCAAAAAAAATATAAAGTGTATTTTAGGCATATGTATAGTGCAAATAACCGTGTCAGCTTGAAAACAGCCCATTATTTTGAAATTACAAACAGACACTCCAATTTTATTTATTGGTGACCATGGATACAAAGTCCTTCAGTTGAATACATTGTAGTTTAAAAATTCATATAAATAGTCTGTCAGTAAGTCAAGTCGTTACCATGATTTGATTGCTGACAACCGAATCACGATTTCATTAGGAGTTTTGGCAGAACACGAAAATGCATGTAGTTCACCATTATATTATATTCACTACACTTCAGATTCTTCTCTGCATTATATTGCATAAAATGTCAGCTAAATTATTCATTATAGCATTGTACAACACTAAAATAATGAATAAAATAAAAGAGCATTACATGACAATTCAACATTCGCGCCAAAAACCCTTGAACCTATTAAAGTCATCTGTATGACCACATTCTAATAGATCAATTTCCCTTCATTTATGGATAAGACTCGAGCCCAGCAGTGGGACGTATAAAAGCTAAGATTAATAGTGAAAATGTTTTTTTTTGCAATACTGGCTTATTTTTAGACACCACCACGGTAATAAGATCGATGTCGCATTTGACTTTATAAATATGTATGAAAATATTAGTTACTGCTAACTCGGTAAGAGATGACAAACTCGAAAAAAAAACCCTATATCAAAATGTCTGACCAGCATGGTAGGTCAATTTCCCTTCGATTGGGATGGAGGCTCGAAGACAGCAGTGGAACACATATGAGCTGAGGCAATAAGTCGGTACGTTTGTACGATTCCCATTAGAAATAAAGGAGTGGTTATTTTTTTTTTTGGGGGTGGGTTGCGGTCGGCGCGCTCCTCGCACCACTCCGTCCGGGGCGACAGAGGGGCGTAAGCACGCACAACCCCCACCTACCCACGATGCACGTCGCCTTCGTCGTTGGACCGACCACCGGAGCAGGGTTACTTGTCATCAGTGGTCGGCCCGACCGGAATACCCCCTATTTGGGGTACCCTCCCATCGACCGACGTCCCCCCTCCTCGGGGAGGACGTCGGTCTTTCCTCACGCGGTCGGCCTCTCGGCGGGACCCAAGGAGTGGTGACATCGTTTTTATAACAAGTCACTATCCGGGTTTTAATCCTTAACCTCTTCGATAAAGAATAAGTTATTGGGCGAGGCATTATAACTATATATAGGCTGCTTTGTCCGTTATAAGTAACGATAAAATTCAGAAGGCATAAAGTTTACGTTTCAGAAACAATATTTGTTTTTTCTTTACGGCGAGTTAATGGCCCACAATACTTTAGTATCCAAATGGATTTATGGTACATTAAATCCAATATTTCTTATCTGTGCCTTGTTTTCGTTTATTTTTATGGCTAAACAGGTTTATATTATTGGCTGTAATCTTTGTAATGACGAGATTACAAAGGCATATAACGTTTCAATGATACTGTATACCTTTAATTTCAGCGCTAATTAATTTGAAGTGAATATATAGGTATATTTATCGTAGATTTAATAACACCATTATTGACTGCACAAATGCCGTGGTTAAAATATCGTGCCAAGTGTCGACTTCTATTCTCATACAGGACTTTCTGTGAGATCCATTAATTTTTATTCTGAGTATGGATGTAATTGTATTACTCTACGCCACAGTCTGTGTGGTGACGAAGTAAGAATACAATTCACCACCCCCTCTCTTGCCCGTGGGAGTCGTAAAAGACAACTAAGGGATATAATAACTATGCAAGAGAAAGACACCTAGAAACAAAACCCTATACCAACACGTCTGACTAGCTTGGTATAGTAGGTCAATTTCCCTCCCATAGTGGAGGAGATCCAAGCCCAATAGTGGGACGTGTATGGGCTGAGATGAATGAATGATGTCATTCCTGTACCGGTCCTGGTTGGCAATGCGATTCTCGAAGTTGTCGATCACTATGTTTACCACGGACAAACAGTCCAGTTAGGTAGATCCAATTTGGAGAAAGAGATCAGCCGACGAATCCAACTCGGTTGGGCAGCGTTCGGGAAACTTAAGAGGATCTTCTCGTCCAATATACCTCAGTGTCTGAAAACACAGGTCTACGATCAGTGTGTGTTACCAGTGATGACTTACGGCACGGAAACATGGTCCCTAAATGTAGGCCTTATATCAAGGCTCAAAGTCGCTCAGCGTGCTATGGTGCGGGTTATGCTCGGGATTTCTCTGCGAGATAGAATCCGGCATACGGAAATCCGCAGAAGAACGGGTGTAACCGACATAGCACGAAGAATTAGCACGCTGAAGTGGCAATGGGCAGGCCACATCGCTGGACGAACCGACAACCACTGGGGAAGAAAGGTTCTCGAGTGGCGACCACGTATCGGACGACGCAGTGTAGGACGCCCCCCCACTATATAGATGGACCGATGACCTAGTGAAAGTTGCTGGGCGTCGTTGGATGCAGGCAGCACAGGACCGCACTTTGTGGCGTAACATGAGGGAGGCCTACGTCCAGTAGTGGATGCCGATAGGCTGAAATGATGATGATGATGATGAAGGGATGTAATTTATGTTCGTTGAAGTCATCAAGAAAAATTCATCATTATAGCCCACATAAGTCCCACTCTTGACCTACTAAAACCACGCTGATGTTGGTATAGGGTTTTATTTCGAATTTTATTCTCTTGGAAAGATGTTATATGCGTACTATAGTCATCTTTAACGACACCCACGGGCATTAGAAGGCGTGGTGAACTGCATAACTTCTTCAACAATTGCATCTAATATTATTGGTGATTTTTAGAAAAATGGCGAAGCAAGTGGGTGAAAATATAGACGTTATAGTCGGAGGACATACCCACAGTTTGCTTTGGAATGGAGAAGCACCTTCTAAAGAATCGGTATCAGGACCATATCCTGTACTAGTGGAGAGTGATGGAAAACCTTCACATAAGGTAAATTTTATTAACTAAGAGAATACTTAAATCATTTTATCTCATAGGTATACATCCTGCTGTTAGGCTCGAGCTTCCTCGTGGACAGGAGTAAAATTAATCCACTATACCATGCTGATTCCGTGTGGTGACGGAGTAAGAATACAATTCACCATCCCCTAACTTGCCCGTGGGTGATCGTACGAGACGACTAATGGATATAAAACGCATATAACATCTATGCGAGAGAAGGAAAACTCGAAATTAAACCCTATACCAACACGTCTGACCAGCGTGGTATAGTAGGTCAATTACCCTTCCATTATGGAGGAGGCCTGAGCCCAACAGTGGGACGTATATGGGCTGAGATGATGATACCATGCTGATCATACAGGTTGGTACAGGGTTTTATTTCGATATCATCATTTGCCTGCCCTCATCCCAAGCTAAGTGGGGTCGGCACAATATGAGCTTCTATAACATTCTATCAGCCGTAAAGACACGAAAAAAGTATCGATACTTTTAGGTATCGAGTACTTTTCTTTCGATACCGATACTTTTTGATCGATTGAACTCGATACTTTGGATTCGATACTTTTACTCAATGAGTACTTTATGGCAGGTATCGTATCGAATAAATTATAGAACTGATTCATGGTATACTTGGTAAACTAACTTACAATTTCAAAGGGCATCACACTGGAGCTAATACCATATATGTTGTACGAAGCATAATATTATGTATATTTAAAGGATTAAGAAAAAAAAAATGACTGCCCGCTGAGTTTCTTGCCGGATCTTCTCAGTTTGTGGCTGCGTTCCGATCCGGTGGTAGATTCTTCTATTGTATTCAAACGTGTAATTTGACAATATGTAAGTGCCCTTAAGAGGCCTATGCAGAATAAATGATTTGATTTGATTTGACTTGACCTTACGACTCATGTTTACGGTAACGCCATCTAGTTCAAACGTAATGAACCATCTAAAACGTGGCTCGAAATATTCACAGACGGACAAATTTCTAAAAAAGAGCTCATCACCACATAGATTCTACGAAAAGTACTCAGTACTTTACTTACTTACAGATACTTTTAATTACTTTATTGAGTACGATATTTTTTATTCTATACTACTCATGAGTACAGTATCGATACTTTCTGTACGATATCGTGCCTTTTTTATTTCGAGATATTCATATTATATACGTATTATATCCCTTATCGTCCTACTTTTTTTTTTGGGGGAGGGCTACGGCCGGCGCACCTGTCTCCCGGCTCCGTCCGGAGCGGCAGAGGGGCGTAAGCGCGCATACCCGTAACTCACCCGTGACACGTCGCCTTCGTCATTGGACCGACCACCGGTGCAGGGTGACTTGTCGTCAGTGGTCGGCCCGACGGAATACCCCTGAGGAGTACCCTCTCCTCGACCGACGTCCCCCTCTCAGTCTTGCCTCGCCCGGTCGGCCTTTCGGCGGGTGACGGACTTACTCCCCGGTCGGGCAATCAAAAATCAATTTCAAACGCGATAAAATCCGTAGTTTTATTTTAAAATATAAGGTGTTGTTAACTGCCACGGAAGTTAAGGAATCAACATCAGCGGTCAGTGCAATACCGCTAGGTTATATGGTTGCACGCTACCCTTCCGTCGCCCAAGATAGATTGGTCTAAGTATGTCCTTGTACCGCAGGGACTTTACAAACATACAAATCATCATCATCATCATCATCATCATCTCGGCTTATATATGTCCTATTGCTGGGCTCGAGCCTATTTCACAATAGGAGGGCAATTAACCTACTAACATATACCTCGCTAGTCAGATGTGTTGGTATAGAGTTTTGTTTTGAGTTTTCCATCTTCTGCACGGATGTTATGTAACATATCCCTTAGTCGTCTTTTACGATACTACGGACAAGATAGGGGTAAATTATATGCTTACTTCGTCATCCGTCCGTGGATAATGATGTTATCTGCTTACTCCTTTTTGTCGTCTGTTATGATCATCCAAATAGCAAGTAGCGTGGAGGTGAATTAAATTCTTACTCCGTCATATCACATAAAACCCGCCTATTAAGCATGGTGATATACTATAAATAGACTATTTTCTATCCCCGTATTCCCACGGATATGGGATCTATGCGAGTGAGATCGCGATTATTTAACAGATTTTAAAAATTCTATTACCAATTGAAAGCTACATTATTAGCGGGTATCATGGCTATATTTTACTGTTCCATGTTCCCACGGGAACGGGCACTATACGGGTGAAACCGTGAGAATTTGTTAGTATGAGATAAATTCAGCACGTATATGTATATGTAATCAAAAGAACTTTGTTTGTGGCCGTTGATTGCTATGTAGAGATTTATTAAATTTTATATTGTGTATTTTTTTAATTTTATGAATAAATCATTCGTAGTAGCGTTTTCAATGATAAATTTGAATTCATGGATTGAATTACCTATCTATCTAAATTTTTGATTATCAATTCATTGACACCGTCTGCCTAGATAATAGAATTTTAGTATTTGTACTTTTTTATCTGTCTTTCTTTACATAATTAATAACATTGAGGTTATGCAGGTTATTTCGAAATGTAATATACATTTCTTTTCTTAGAATTATGAAATAGATAGCTTATTTTATATAAAGAGTGTATCATGTTATGGGGCAACTGTTTGAGTATGTTGTAGTTCAACGGTCGTAGATCGTAATTAGAATGTATATTACAGAAAAAATAATATAACATAAAAGTTATAGTGATTTCAAAAATGTGTGTTTAAGAGTCTATGCCTTAAATGTTACGTATTATGTAGGCATGTACAGACAGGACAAATGTAGGCATTTAAAGCTTCGACAGTATAAATAGGTATGATTTGCGCAAACGATTCATTGATAGTAGGTAGGTACGTAGGTACAAAGGCGCCTCGTCAATGGTCATCGTATAAAAGGTGAATAGAAATAAGTAGAATTATTAGTGGTAAATTCACACTGTCGACATTGTTCTGTCTACAGCCGCAGTCCGATCCATCCGGTGCAGTAGCATTCTAATCGAATCTTTTCATAAAAGTCGACTAAGGAATATAATATACCATTAATATGTGTACAAGTGAAGGTAAACCCGAAATAAAACTCTATACCAACTCGTTTGACCGGAGTATAGTAGGTCAATTCACTTAGTATTTCAATTCCATTGTATAGAAGGCTTAATGGAGTTTAGCGTAGATCTCGCTATGACCTGAGATAATGACGAGGATTCGATATAATTTTATTTTGCCAAATAAATTGTGTCAAATAAGTCTCCCTGTGGTGACGGAGTAAGAATACAAATCACCACTCCCTGTCTTGCCCGTGGATGTCGTGAAAGATGCCTAAGAGATATAATACGCATACATCATCTATGCAAGAGAAGGAAAATTCGAAATAAAATCCTATACCAACCTGTCTGACCAGCATGGTATTGTAAGGTCAATTTCTCTCCTATTGTGGAGGAGGCTCGATAGTGTTTAAAACGTCGGGCAATCAAAAATCAAATACAAACGCGATAAATGTCGTGCAATAGATTTATTTGCAAATATTTTTTTTTAAATATGAATGAAAATTTATGTAACATATTTAAAAGTTAAATATGTGACCTACCTGCCAAATACTAGATTTGGCAGGTAGATCGGAAATTAAGAAACATGTTTCACGATTTCCAGAACATCCATCACGTGCTAACTTTGCATCATTTATCCTGCTAAGTCCCGACGTGTGTCAGTAAAATATGAAATACATCATTCAGTTTACGGCGCAAATAAGTACGGATTAGTGATAAAAATGTGATATTTTCACAAAGAAGTATTGAATTCGAAATCTTTGAAGTTGTTAAGAAGTTGTTATTTTCGATTATTTTAAGGGTACGGCTGATACCTCAGGTTTTTGGACGTCCACTGATGAAAAATGATTGTTTTCTTATTTAATTTAATTAGTCAACACATTGTCCGTGTGGTGATGGAATAAGACTACCATTCACCACCCCCTCTCTTGTCTGTGGGTGTCGTAAAAGACGACTAAGAGATATATCTTATAATATGCATCTAATATATATTATAATATGCATATAATATATATTCAAGAGAAGGAAAACTCGAAACAAAACCCTATATCAACACGTCTGACCAGCGTGGTATAGTAGGTCAATTTCTCTTTCATATTGGAGGAGGCCCGAGGCCAACAGTGGGATGTGTATGGATCGAGATGATAATGATGATGAGTCAATAGATGGCGCCAATTCATTAAATTTTCGCACGTCAATATATCGCACACCACAATAGAATAGATGAAATGCGGCATAGGATCTATGTGGAATAGAAGATACAGAAGTTTTCTTACTCTTATGTGATGAGCATCTTCTAGAACCTCGACTTGCAATTTTACGCAGAACTTTGAATATTTATTCGATACATGTTTCGCCTCTAAGCGAGGCATTTTCGGGACGGTTCGATTTCAAATGCGCAATATGGTTTTAAGTTGCATTTATGCGGTATATTGATTAACTGTCGGAAAGTGGTGGATCTCTCTTCCTTCCTTCCATAAAAAAAGATTGTTATTTAGTGTTTGTGGTACTAAGCGAGTAAGGATTTGCAGGCCTACTCTTGAAATCATTTCTAATTTCGAATCCAGTTCAATTTCAATCTCACCAAACTTATATTTGGTACTAGAAAGAAAGAGAAAAAAAGGTACTCTTAAACAAAATCGAGAATGAATTCTGCGCATTGCCCGTTGTTATTTTCACCAAATGTGCCGTGTTTTATTACTTTAAATTAATAACGTTATTGAACTCGATCACCATAAAGACGCTTTCTTAAAATTGTGCAACATTAACAATTTTAAACTACGTCAATATCACGTCGGGAGTAGCAAATATTTAACTTAATCGACGAGAGTCGAATTCATTTAGTTTAAAAAAATTCCACTGAATTTGACTCCAATCGTGCGTTAGTGTCGCTTTTAAATTACTCAAATTCGAGCTGCGATTAGATTTAGGATTGAAATCAAGATACAGGATTTGTTACCGTAACGAAAGTATTTTTCTTAAAGCTCATTTAAGTAAGGACATATATCATATAATACATGTATATCTTTTCATATTATATCATAATATCAGGTTGACCGAGCTTCGCTCGGAATATTTTTATAGAATTTATTTAGATATATTAATAAAAACTAAAAATTATATAAAAAAATTACAAAAAGAGAATAATAATAATACCGAGATTCGAACCGACGCTGTTTGGATGCTACAAAACTCAAAATTAAAACCGGCCGTCCCCCAACTGAGCTACCGGAACTCTTGACATTTACAACGACATTTAAATTCATATTCTTTTAAAATTTGATGTCATTTATTGTTATGCTAAAAACACCGACAAAAGAACATTTTCTATAAATAAAACCTAGCTAGATCGATTTTTTGGACCCGAATCCTTTAGTATGCCAAGTTTCAACAAAATCGTTGGAGCCGTTTCCGAGATCCTGAATATATATATATATATATATACAAGAATTGCTCGTTTAAAGATATAAGATATCTTTTCATATTATATCATATAGTACTTTTTCTTCGTCACAGCAATATAGTGTCATGCCGTTTTCCGTCTCGGCATACGCGTCGTTTTCATCTTCAAGCTGCATTCAATATAAATTTCATATAATACATGTTAATATTATATTTAACATCTGTTCCCGTATACGTATCGTTAATTCGAATATACTAACTGTTAATTAAATTAGGCTAGTTATGCGGTTATTTAATTAATATTGATATCATAACGCCATAAACATACAGACGCATCCGTTCGCACTAGAGTGAATAAGTGTTTTGTTTTAAACGGGACAGTTGTATTTTTGTTAGCAATAACTTGCTATGTGATGGAGTAAGAATACAATACATTCACTCCCTCGCCTGTATTCGATGACTAAGGGATAGGCAATGCAAATTACATCTGTCCAAAAGAAGGTAAACTTTAAATAAAAGTACCGTATGCCAACAAGTGTTCTTTTTTTGCGCTGTGGAAAATACTTTTACGCATACCCAAGGACTCGCTGCTGACCTGGTATGGTTTACTACGTCATAATATCCAGCAGCCCCGCGTCTTCGCCTTTTAGAGGATGCCAGAGGTTCGCGTTTTGGGCATACGACTCTGACGTCCCGGCGCCGGCGGTTAGCTTAATGCTTACGTCTTTGGTATGCCAACATGTCTAGCCAGATTCGTATATTAGGTGAATTTGTCTACCATTCTGGAGGAGGTCAAAGCCAAACAATGGGACTTAAGCGGATTGAGATGATGATGATTACAAAAAAAAATCCTTCATTCAGTAGTATGTAAAAAATCTTTTTAATGTTATAAAAGTTAAACGTAATGGACTTTTAATTTCTTACATGTAGATCTTTTTCACAACCTGTTAAGCAAAGGATCTCTTTGAGCTTTGATTATATAGATCAAAAGTATTCTACATCCATTTCTATCCCATAAACATTAATATTTTGGTAAATTTGCCTTTGAGTAACTAAATAATTATTTGATAATTCAAGTCACAATTATAATAATATTTTCTAGAATCTATTTGTATGTCTCAAAAAATAATAATTGAATCTTATGTAGAAATACAATAGCAATGAGCTACTTTAAGTTCAATGTAAAATTTTCTTATTATCTTCATATTGCAACATTTTATGAAAAATCATTTTTTAAAAAATTATTAAAAATATTCTGTCCAGGATTTTTCTTGTCAACCCACTTTTAATATATTTTCTAATATACGAAATTTGTTATAGAATAAGTGTGATTCTATTATCAACCCGGTGAATGTCGATGTAGGTTCGGATCTTAGACTACCTGTTTCATTACGAAAATGTCAACTAGATAATGCGTTATAATAAAACTTACAACGTATTAAATACCTTTTTTTTTCTATTATTAGTGTATTTTTTTCTACAAACGTAAGATAACGCGAAGGATAAAATTTTTAGAAAGATTTTTATCTTGTAACGCCAAAGAAGTATAACTTCTTACGTGCGTACATAAGTACACTTTTATATGATAATATAAACGGCCAAAAATATGAAGAGCTTTGGCTGATGAATTATTTACTGGTTAACTAATTCCGAAACTGTTCACCACTGCACTGGACGTTGTCTTCAAGCTCTTAGACTGGACTGGATTCGGCATCAATATTAACGGCGAATACTGTACGTTTCCAGCGATCATTTCTCCCACGTACGTGCAAGCTCTGGAATGAACTACCTGCTGCTGTGTTTCCCGAGCGCTATGACATGTCCTTCTTTAAACGAGGTTTAAGAAGAGTATTTCCTTCACGGTAGGCAGCGACCTGGCTGTGCCCCTGGTATTGCAATGGTCCATGTGCAGCAGTTTCACTTACCATCAGGTGTGCTGCTTGCTCGTTTGCCACCGTTGGCAATAAAAAAAAAAAAAAAAAAATACATCACTCACCTTCGATTTGCAGACGATATCGTCATTATGGCAGAATCCATGGAGGACCATGGCACAATGCTCAATGATCTTAGCAGGGTATCCCAAGTAGTGGGCTTAGGAATGAACATGGACAAGACGAAAGTCATGTAAAATGCCCATGTTATTCCTGTACCATTCCTAGTTGGCAATGCGATTCTCGAAGTTGTCGATCATTATGTTTACCTAGAACAAACAGTCCAGTTAAGTAGATCCAATTTCGAGAAAGAGATCAGCCGACGAATCCAACTCGGCTGGCCAGCGTTCGGGAAACTTAAGAGGATCTTCTCGTCCAACATACCTCAGTGTCTGAAAACACAGGTCTATGACCAGCATGTGTTACCAGTGATGACTTACGGCACGGAAACGTGGTTCCTAAATGTAGGCCTCATAACAAGGCTCAAAGTCGCTCAGTGTGCTATGGAGCGGGCTATGCTCGGGATGTCTCTGCAAGATAGAATCCGGAGTACGGAAATCCGCAGAAGAACGGGTGTAATCGTCATAGCACGAAGAATTAGCAGGCTGAAGTGGCAATGGGCAGGCCACATCGCTCGACGAACCGACCACGTATCGGACGACGCGGTGTGGGACGCCCCCCCACTAGGTGGACCAATGACCTAGTGAAAGTTGCTGGGCGTCGTTGGATGCAGGCGGCACAGGACCGCACATTGTGGCCTAACATGAAGAAGGCCTACGTCCAGCAGTGGACGGTGATAGGCTGAAATGATGATGATAAACCATCTGTTTATGAGTACAAATTTTATATACAACGTGTCTTCTCCAAATTTTGGTAACCCAAATTATCGCTCTAATAATTAATTATTTAATCAGCATTGCATTACCGTTAATAAGTATACAATAATTATTTTGATAATTCGCCTCATGTTGCAAAAGTAGAATAGCGAAATGTGAATGTAATTATATTTTACTAAAACTAAGGTGAAAATTTCGGAGGATATAAGGAATGAGAATATAGAATTCACCACCCCTTATACTGCCTGTAGCGATTGTAAAAAACGACTAAGGGATAATATGTATGCATATAAAATTTATGCAAGGGAACGAAAATTTGAAATAAAACCCTATGCCAGTACGTCTAACCCTATGCGGGGTCCCTGACCATCCGTCTTAGGGCCCTCCTGTGGCGACCACAGAGGGTCATGGCGATCAGGGCCATACGGGGTTACCGCACGGTGGCGACGGAGGCAGCGTGCCTCCTGGCCGGAACTCCTCCGTGGGACCTGGAGGCGGAGATGCTCGCCGAAATTTATCGGCGGGTGTCGGAGACGCGCGCCCGCGGCGGCATGGTCTCCATCAAAGAGATCACCGCCTGGCGGGTCGACGCCCGCCGTGGAGTCATTGCCCGTTGGGCAGTCCGGCTGGAGGGTCCTTGGTACGGTGTCAGGACCGTCGAGGCCCTGCGGCCGGTGCTGATGGAGTGGTTGGAGCGAACGCACGGGATGCTTTCCTTCCGACTGGTGCAGGTGCTGACGGGGCGCGGTTGCTTCGGGAAGTACCTGCACAAGATTGTCAGGAGGGAGAGCACTCCATCCTGCTACCACTGCAGTTGCGACGAGGACACGGCGCAGCACACGCTCGAGGAGTGTGCTGCATGGGAGGGGGATCGCCGTGAACTCGTCGCAATTATCGGTGCCGACCTGGCGCTGCCGACCATCGCCAGGGAGATGCTCGTCAGCGTCAGGAACTGGGACGCGGTTGCCGCCTTCTGTGAGGCCGTAATCTCACGGAAGGAGGCGGCGGATCGTGTGCGAGTAGAGCTCCTATTCGGCGACACGTTCCGCCGCCGGCGACTCGGGCGGCGCAGGCGCGAGTATCTGCGCCTAATGCCGCCCTAGCCGAGGCCGCGGGTGATCGGACCGGGGAGTTGTCCGTCACCCACAGAGAGGCTGACCGCGCAACGGCGACCGACGTCCCAGGACGTCCAGAGGTGAGGTTACCCGAAAGGGTATTCCGTTGGGCCGACCACTGACGACAAGTCACATCTGCTCCGGTGGTCGGCCCAACAACGAGGTGACGTGGGTACGGGTGGGTTATGGGCCCGCGCGCTGTCTTTTCATCGCCCCGGACGGACTGGACCGCGCGTGCGCTTACCATAGCCCAAGCAAAAAAAAAAAATGCCGGTACGTCTGATCAGCATGGTTTAGTGGGTCAATTTTCCTCCCATAGTGGAGGACGCTCGAACCCAACATTAGCAGGTTTATGAGTTTTCAGATGGTAATGAAGGTGAACATATAAATTAATGTATAAATAATTATCAACCTGTGTGACAACTGATTAGATTTTTTTTGGCGACGGGCTGTTCGGGATCACCCTAACCAAACTATCCGGGGCGGTGGAAGGGTTGGCGTGAAGCTTCATAAACTTCTGTACTGTAAGTACTGTAGCACTCTATCGACATTTAGGTAGACCACCTGTCCTTGTCTTCGGCATATATTAACAGGCCACAAATATAACAAGGTATATCGTTCTTTTCCACTGAATGGCTGAACAGTAAGCGGTCATATCACCGTAGATATAAATATTAGTCTAAATGCTGTCAAATTTAGAAGATATTAATAATCTATAGTTGAGCGTATTTGATAAGAAGTAGACTATATTGCTATAAGAAGCGGCATTTTGTGTCAGTTTGGGTTTGTTTCTGTGGGTAGATGCACTTCGTTGGTTTGGTTAGTGGAACTTCTAAAAGTTACCCAGCAGTGTGCTGCGTTCCGATTGTTTGCTACTCTCCTCACCAGACTCTCACAAGAAAGAAAGGAGTGGTGATACATTGATGTCTTATTCAGTCATCACATGGATATGCATAACTCAGAGTAAAAGATTTAGCATATTTTTTGCTACAGGTGTTAATCGTGACAGCATCAGCATTCAGCAAATACCTGGGCAACATAACTGTGTACTTCGACCAGGAAGGAGAATTAGATTATTTTGAAGGGACGCCTGTGTTTTTGAACAGGTCTATACCTGAAGGTAAGCCACGTTTTCCCTTTCAGACTTTACTAGAAATGTATACTTAATATCCGCAAGCGAAGTCTTCTTGAAAACTTTCCATTGTCCGTTTTAATATGTGTTTAATAGAGAGCTGCATCCTGTGAAATATAATAAGTAGATAATTATTATTATATTTGGCATATTAATATTTATTTTTTATATGCACAACCAAATATCCATCCATTCATCACTCTATTGAAGTCCTCTGCTCGAAATAGTCCTGCTGTAAAAATTATGCTTAAAATCCTGTCATGCGGGTTGTATATTGTAGTATCTCAAGATAGGGCTGCTGCTTATTCACCTGATAATTTCTCAGCCTAGTTTTACGACTACTAGTATAGTATAGTATTCTTTATTGATAACAGAGTTACAGGTCAGTGGTTAGTTACATCGATCTCCATATTCATTTAATTTTAATTACAATAATATATTTAATTATAAATTATTATTAATTTATTATAAATAATAGAAAACATAAAAACATTTTAAAAGTAATCCAATTAACAAACCTTTACAATAATAAGAAATTGTATTATTAGAATTATATATAGAATATTATATTAGAATTATATATAGAATAGAATTATATATAAATTAGAATAATATTGAATTTTTTAAAATACCTCATGTTATGTCATTATTGTAATGGCCGTTCATAGTAGTCGTATTAAATTTCAGACAACAAGTAAAATTTGTCAATGCTATAGAAAACTATGGGAAAGTACTATGGGAAAGTAACGGATGGAAACAAGGACTTGTTGTATTCTTAACCAGCTACTACATAGAGAAAACAGAAATATTTTAAGAAATTTTCATTTCAAGTTAATATACAATCGCGTTTTAATTTGAATCTGTTACCTTGAAATTTATGATGCTTATTAGCAGCTATAATCATATCTTATTTCTTTATACTTGTAATTTCTTGTATACGTGTGTATGTTACTGAACTCTCCCGGCTGGACCGATGTTGATGAAATTTTTGTGTGATTTCAAGGGGATTCAAGAACGGTATAGATTCACATTTGGTATGTGGGGCTGCTGTCGATTTCAAGGAGAATTCCTTTTATTTTATTTGAATAGAACAACGTCTGTTGGTCGGTTGAAATCAATAACTTCAATTGTTAATTAAAACCATTCATGTATCCACTACACACAAAAAAATCCTCAATCTCGTCATAGCCGTTTTGATTTCAGTAACAAACATATGTACAAAAAAATTATATGAGACGGAGAGCTGAAAATAAAATTAAGCAGAAAAATAAACTTTATTTGCATATAATTATTGACCAATATGTTTTAGATCCAAGAATAAAATCTCTGCTTCAACCGTACGCTGAAAAGTTGCACGAAGTCGTTAATCAAGTGATTGGTTATTCAACTGCTGAGCTATCATCAAAACCCTGCGGTTCTGGAGAATGCGCGATAGGAAATCTTGTTACCGATGCTTTTTGGAGTGCTGTGAGTGCCTTTTTTTATTGCAAACGGTAGCAAGCAAGCAAAGAGTACACCTGATGGTAAGTGTTGCTGTCGCTCATAGATCTTTGCAAGGCCGCTGCATACCGCGAAGAAAGTGAAGGGAGTGTAAATGCGTGCAATGAGGTTCGGTTATACTAAAGGTATGCCTAAAACACGCAAACCCCCACAGAAAGTTGGGCAATCGGTTCTCTAGCTCACCGAACGAAACGAAGTAAATTGCTACTATTCGGACGTCGATTTTCTACGAGAGTCTTGTACTACCCCGGACGGATCGACCCGCGTTTGCAGATAGATAACTGTCAACAGTGTGGTTCTACCACTTTAAGTAAAATATGGTTTTATGATATATTTTTTAGTGTATTCTCTGTTTATTGAGCAATTGTTAGTACCTTAAAAATTTTCTTACGGGTGACCCCACAACAAACTTAACTAAGTTTAATTTGTAGTAGCAGTGCAGTTTAACTCTTGCCTAAGTCGTAGTGATTTTTAGATTTTTATTGGCCATTCTGAAATAAATATATTTCAATATCTACATGGAATCTTCACATATTATGAATATTGAGGAGTTTAAGTAGCGACCTCTCATGCCAAGAATCTTGGACCAACCCGCAATGAACGCATTTTGTATTCTGTAAAGAATTGTACGTCTTCCATGAGCTGAAAAGGTGTGGTGAATTGTATTCTTACACGATTATCACACGGCAACACAAAGTATCCGGGATAAAATCCATGTATGTGGATATTTTTATATATGAAGCTTTACATTATAATTTTTTTTCAGGCTCATAATACATCTAAACTACCAAACGTGGTGCTCTTAGAAACTAATAATATACGTACTTCATTATCGAAAGGAGGTAAATAAATCTTTTTTTTTAATATACTAATGAAAAGATCATTGTAATTATCTTGCTCTTATGCCAATTATTTGGGTTCGACGGTGTATTCTTTTTGCACAGTAAATATTGTAAAAGGTTTGGCTTTCACCTGTTTAACGACTACCTTCCTTTACAATATAATTGTTGATTAGACGTAGACTTCATAGTCGTATTTTACGAGACTATAGAGTAAAGATGGACGGCGCAGTGTAGGACGCCCCCCACTAGATGGACCGATGACCTAGTGACAGTTGCTGGGCGTCGTTGGATGCAGGCGGCACAAGACCGCACATTGTGGCGTAACATAAGGGAGGCCTACGTCCAGCAGTGGACGGCAATAGGCTAAAATGATGATGATGATGATAGAGCAAAGAAAGGGTTGGCATTATTGACAACTGCTGCCTAATAAAATACTATGCGGAATGGTGTAGTCGCGACTTAAATACTATTTTACTTCCATTGCGAAATAGACAAAAACCAGTAGTGGGAAGTATTATTGGTAGCTAAAGAATAGAGATAATATGCCGACTATGACTATGGCCGACTAGCCGATTAGTCCGTTGTAAAGAGGGCCCAGCTGATCAAGGAGCAATAATGTAATTAATCAGCCCCTTTATTTTCCATGGTTATTTTCAAACATCGATTACAGGATATAAGCATAATACAGCCCGTATCAATTTATTATTTGAAATGTTCCCTTTCAGATATAACACGAGGCGGGGTCATCAATGTAATGCCATTTACAAACAAAATAGTGACTTTCACCATTCAGGGTCGTTACATCATAGATGCTCTTCAAAGAAGTGTCCGGGATCCGTGGGTCGCGAAACCATACGCTGGACCTCATACTCCAATGATTTCAGGCAAGTATGATCATTTTTGACGAGTGTAATCTCACAGTTTCACCCGCGTATTTTATGTTTCCATGGGAGTATCGGGATCAAATATAGCCTAAGTTATTCTGTATATAAACAGCTACCTGGTAGTAAAATTTTATCAATATTAGTCCAGCTGTTTTGATGGTTACCCGGAATACACCGAAAGACAGCATTTTTAAAACTGGTTTTAGGCTGATATTGTATGGGTGTCGGATTAAGAGTACAATTTACCACCTTTTTCTTCGTCACGGCAATATAGTGTCATGCCGTTTTCCGTCTCGACATACGCGTCGTTTTCATCTTCAAGCTGCATCCAATATAAATTAAAATATTTTCTTATTTCAGGTATGAAAGTAAAAATTAACACCACATCTGCTGAAGTATTGGAGGCGTTGATTACAACTGGTGATAAGAATGTAGCAATGGATCCTGATCAGCACTATCAGCTCACGACTTTGGACTTCTTAGCTGCGATAGCGTTTAAGGTAGCTCGTTATATTTTTGAAATCTTTATTTTCCAGAATCCAAAGAAAATGACTACACAGATGGTGCAGTGTTTAAGATAGCGACCTACCGCGGTTGTGATATAGGTTCCATATCCACGCAGGATAGTTTTTTTTTTTATGTTCGGGTCGACCACTGACGTCAAGTTACCCGGTTCCGGTGGTCGGCCCAACGAAGAAGGCGACGTGTCACGGGTGGGTTATGGGTGTGCGTGCTTACACCCTTCTGTCGTCACGGACGGAGTGGTGCGAGGAGTGCACCAACCGTAACCCACCCCCAAAAAAAAAAGGATTGAAATACGTTTGTAAAGTCCACAATATCCGTGTGGTGACGAAGTAAGAACACTATTCACCACTCTCTATCTTGCTAATGGATGTCGTAAAAGATGTCTGAGAGATATAATATGCACATAAGATCTACGAAAGAGAAGGAACACGCGAAACAAAACCCTATACTAACATGTCTGACTGGCATGGTATCGTAGGTCAATATTTCTCCTATTGTAGATGAGGCTTGAGCCCAACAGTGGGACATTTATGAACTGAAATGATGGTGCTGATAATAATGAAAGTCCGCAAGGAGGAGGAATACAAGGATTATTTCCATATTGTTGTTTTTTTTTTTAAATAACTATATGTTTTGTTTCAGAACTTTAAGAAGTATGGTCGCAATTTGAAGGTCGTTGGCAAAGATATGGTTGTGATAGAAGAATTTATAGGAAAGTTATCGCCCATAACACCTTATTTAGATAATAGACTAACATTGGTTAGCTGATGATGTTTTAATTAGAAACGCTGTGAATAATTTTGTACAAAATAATAATGAGATTTGTAAATATTTGATTATAATATATTGAAGTTTTATTTTTTGAGTAAAAATTAATTCCTACTTTTATGCAGAAGTTAGCCTAACTTCTAAGCTACTCATAAATTACTCTTCAATTATTGTATACGTAAGGATCATAAAAATAGCAATATTTATGTAACAAACCTCTGAATGTTATTTTTAATTGAAATTAAATAACTTACAGATATTTAGATAAATAATAACCATCATTAACATTTCATATCCTTACTAATATTATAAATGCGAAACTAAGTTTGTTTGTTACGCTTTCGCGCTTAAACCACCGAACCGATTTCAAAAATACATTTAGCCAATAGTTTTATGAGCGGCTGCTGTCCAACATCGACTCTCTATAGGGTTTTGTTTTGAGTTTTATTTTTCTTGACGTTATGTTCTTGCGTCCTTTACTTCTTTTTTTACGAACACCCACGAGAGATGAATAGATTAGCGATTTTTGTATATTTACTTCATTTCCAAATAGTCTCTTTTATACTTATATACAGCAGCTTTTGTGTGCCACTTCGCCTAAAGAAAGCTATGCAGAGTGTTCAAGATACCACCGAAGTCAAGAAACTGGTACCGGTATTCAGATCAAATGGAAAAAGGGCAGTTTATGGGAACGCACTCTGCCCTCCCATTTTTGTTTATGCTAGAAACTATGTCGTCGTTTATATTTTTCTGTACAATAATGGTTTTTGATTGACTCACACAATTGAGCGAATCCGTTAAATATTTTCTTTATCTAATATAATTTATTTGTGTAAAAACATCATAACAAGATCATCTGGAGTGGTAGGACCACACTGTCGACAGTTATCTGTCTACAGCCGCGGGCCGGTCCGTCCGGGGCAGTACCATGCCCTCGCAGAAAATCGACGTCTGAGTAGTAGCAATTTGTTACTGCGCTTCGTTCGGTGAGCGAGAGAGCCGGAAGCCCAACTTTCTGAGGGTGATTGCGTGTGGAGGGTTTTGGTGGTGCCCTTGGTATCACCGAGCCTCAATGCACGCATTCACACTCCCTTCGCTTTCTTCGCGGTAGGCAACGGCCTTGTAAAGGTCCATGAGCGGCAGCAACACTTACCATCAGGTGTACTGTTTGTTCGTTTGCCACCGTTTGCAATAAAAAAAAAAGAAAAAAGATTTATACCCTATTTTATACCCGAGGGAGTATTATATTTTATGAAGCCATGATTTTCAGCATATTTCTTTTTAGTATGCCTCTGGATCTTAATAAATAAGACGCTGTACATTTTTACTGCAGAATATTTGTGATTAATTGCTACTACTCAGACATGGATTTTCTGCGAGAGTGTGTTACTAATGAACCGCCTATAACTACCTATTTCACTCGTGTCAATCACTTTATTCACTTTATTTATTAATCCAAACAACTTTTTTCGGGAGATAAAAGGAAATTAAAACGACACACATTATGTACCTACCTACTAGTAAGTAAAATCTTACCTTTCAGAGTTTCCAGGTAATCTAAAAAAAGTTATCTCTGGATTCGTTATTGACGAATTCATGCAACCAAAAACAGCACAATATACCCTACTTGTCATATTAAATATGTGTATAATTATGTATTTTAGTGAAAAATTCGCGCAGTTATTGTTAAAAAAACAACACACCGTTCGTTCGTCACTGCAGCACAGTCGCGACTGTCTACATGCCGAGCGCATGCCGAGATCGAGGCGCGTAGGTATAGTTTGCGTTTCGTCCGTTTGTATGAAGTTGGATTACTGGTAGATTATATTACCGTGCCGCGGCTGTAGACAGAAGACTGTTGACAGTGTGGTTCTACCACTACAACGGCAATCCAGCTCTTATTTTTTTATTATTTTTTAAGTAACTTCTTTTAAATTAAATTGTATGTGACTATACAGCGTAGAGTATTAGCTCATTGAAAGCTATAATATCAGGGAGTAACATAGGCTATATTTAATCCTTGTAAGGCGACTGAAACAGAAGCGAAGCGAGGACTAGTTGCTAGTTTTTAAATAAATTACAAACGATATTTAAATTTGAATTTATTTAGAAATAATAACTTTGGTTATAAAGTTTTGGCTGGAAGCAGGAATGTGTCGTCATGGTTTTACTTTACTTGATAGTGTCTCACTAGGGTTTTATCAAAGCCTTCCGTTGTTGTCCTCTGAAAAATAAAAATGTAAATTAGTCTCACTCTACAAATGTTTTCTTTTTTAATCATATCAATAATAGTAACGGAATCTTCCAATGCCGTTTTCCCCACTTTGAATAAACAGATTTTATTTAAACATTGCATCCTATGTCCGTTTCCCGATTCTAAACTATCTCCCCACCAATTTTCAGCTAAATCGGTACAGCCGTTCGTGAGTTATAAATAGTATAACTAACACGACTTTCTTTTATATACATAGGTGAAAATTTATTAACTTTAATGTGATACCACAGGATCGGAATGCTGCCTCAGAACGATCTAGCAAGAAAAATTAGAGGACACAATACTAATTATTACTATTAATGACATTTAAGAGGCAAATTACTTTGATTTACTAATAATAATATGAAATAATTTTTAACTGCATATTTTGAATCAAATCTATACAATAATTGTCCGCAATGTCTTTCAATCTTAAAAATAAAAAATCTGTAATAAGGATGATTTGTAGGACATAAAACACCTTAGTTCTCCCGTGATCTTAAACGCTAAAAATTGTTCGAAACGTCGGGCAAACGCAATAAAATTAGTAAAAATATTTTTATTTAAAAACGAGACCTAGATTTAAAATTCATCATATCTTTTTTTTTTATTACCAACCGTGGCAAACGTGCAAGCAGCTCACCTGATGGTAAGTGATATTACCGCGCATGGACCCTTGCTATTGCAGGGGCATAGCCAGGCTGTTGGCTACCGTGAAGAAAATACTCTTCTTAAACCTCGTTTAAAGAAGGACATGTCATAGCGCTCGGGAAACACAGCAGCAGGTTTCCAGAGTTTGCACGGACATGAGAGAAATGATCGCTGAAAACGTACAGTTGAAGACCATAACGTTTTCAGGTGAAATGGTATCGAGTGGTACGTTAACCACTCACCGTTACTATTTTACCAACGTAAAACAGTAACGGTGGTACCAAGTCAAACAGTTTTTGGCTATAAGAACGTGATTGCGTAAACGTGAAGCTCCTTTTCATGAGTGTATATAGGCTCGAAATATGATAGAAAAAAAAATAAGTAAAACAGGATTCCAACTCACTGCTGTCATCTTATCTGCGTGGTACTCTCGTACGCTTACGGCAGTTTTACCAGCTTTATCAGTCTGCCTATGTGTCATTATATTACCATCAAATGTAATAAGAGACTTTACCTGCAAACATAACAAAACAAACAATTAAAATATCAACATATATATTAAATAGTAAAGATCAAAATCAGTTATTAGTTAACTTTTTGTTTCGTTTGCCTTTCAAATTTATTTTGCTGTTAAATCGCTAAAGTAAAACTGTTAGACTCTTTCCTGAACTTTTTATTTTATTTTGTGAGTAATCGGTAATGTAATATCTAATAGTAATTGATAATTTATACAATCCAATACATTTTTATTACTGACTAGCAACCCGCCCTCGCTTCGCTTCGGTTTTAGTCGTTTTACTCGCGTAGTTCCCGTTCCCGTGGGCATACCGGGATAAAGTATAACATAGCTTTCCATTCGTGAAATAATTTTTGAAATCAGTCTAGCCGTTTTGAAAATTA
Organism: Lymantria dispar; assembly: GCA_032191425.1. NCBI lineage: Eukaryota > Metazoa > Arthropoda > Insecta > Lepidoptera > Erebidae > Lymantria > Lymantria dispar. Next base: position 5,537,412 of record CM063460.1, on the reverse strand, counting down.
CCCGGAACAAACAGATAGACAGACAAAAATTTTTTAATCGCTATTTTAGGCATAGCTGTCGTGCATTTTTGAAATCAGTCCAGCTGTTTTGAAGATTACCCGGAATAAACAGACAGATAGACAGACAGGCAAAAAAAATTAAAGTGTATTTTACATATGCCTGTACAGTGCAAATAATCGTGTGAGCATGAAAAAAGTTTATTATTTTGACATTACAAACAGACACTCCAATTTTATTTATTGGTATAGATTTCTAAGTTCAAGTTCCGTCTATGGCAGGGATTCCCAACCTTTTACCCTATGCGCCTCCTCACTCTATACTCAAGTTTATGCTAAAATATTACGACCCCTTTGTCCTAACTACGATAAAAAAAAAACAAAGGATGAAAATTTCAATAGACTTTATTTTCATTTGAATAGTAAGTGCGTATGTAATCAAATGATTCAAATATAACATAATTAGTGAGAACATTAGGCCTACACTTCATTAGACAACTGGTGAATCCTTGGCTTCATAACGGTCAGTGCATATCGTAGATCATTTTCATCGTTGAAAATTTTAACAAATTCCTACGGCTATTTTTTCGACGATATGAGGGTGCGGCGAACGAGCCAATTGCTCGTCGGGTGCGAACCTCTTTCAAGCGCATTATGGGCAGACGACTGATAAATGACCTTGTCATCAGTATTTAACCTAGCATGTCCAATACTAAATCCCATCTAAATTGAACTGCTAAATCTTCTTTTCAATTAATACACCATTTTCTAAGATTTTAAAGTATTGAGTGATAATAACGCCGCAACATTTTTTGATAGATGTCATAGAAAACGCTCCGCATCTATATCTATACCAATAAATAAAATTAGAGTGTCTGTTTGTAATGTCAAAATAATAGTTTTTTTTTCATGCTTACACGGTTTTTTGCACGACACCTATGCCTCAAATACGGATAAAAAAAAATTTGTCTGTCTCTCTGTCTGTCTGTTTGTTCCGGGTAATCTTCAAAACGGCTGGACCAATTTCAAAAATTCGTTCACCAATGGAAAGCTATAATATCAGGGAGTAAACTAGGCTATATATTATTCCGGTATACCCACGGGGACGGGAACTGCGCGGGTAAAACGATTAAAACCGAAGCGAAGCGAGGGCGGGTTGCTAGTAATAAGTGACATTGAAAATTTTGAATAACCTCTGATACAAACTGAAGTAATGCAAAAAAAGTATTACGTTCTCTTCAACAGGAATTATCAATTCCTTTTCATTAAACGATTGTATTGGCACACGCGAAATGCCTAATGGAGTAATCATACGCCATTACATCACTTTGGAAAAGAGCTGATACTCTTACACTGCTAGACCGATATTAATCAAACACAGCTAAGAATTACCGTCAGAAAACTGGCTTTCACATGAAAACACCGCATCGAAATCGGTCCATCTGTTTGAGAGGGACACACACACACGCACAGACAGACATCGACGTCAAACTTATAACACCCCTCTTTTTCCATCGGTGGTAAAAATTATAACGCCAATCGGACTTAACGTATTGTACGGTATACATATGCTAATCACAGTAGCCTGACAGTTAAGCCAACGCTTTCAAGCCCAAGTTTCTGAGAGTGTTTACGTGTGGAGGGTTTTGGTACCTTTGGTATCACCGAGTCTCAATGCACGTATTCACACTCCCTTCACTTCCTTCGCGGTAGGCAGCAGCCTTGTAAAGGTCCATGAGCGGCAACAACACTTACCATCAGGTGTTCTGTTTGTTCGTTTGCCACCATTTGCAATAAAAAAAAAGTTAAGGCGTTTGGTATAAATTTCCAATAGATGTGGGTTCAATTCCTATGTGTGGTGATTGTGTTTTGTTTGCAAATCAATTTCGTATATTACAATTCTTTATTTCTTATATGGAATTGATAACATTCCATCATGTAAAACTCACCTTTTCACCATCAGTCCTTTCTTCGTCAAACTCAACACCCGGCGTAAAGATAGCGGCTGAAGTAGTGACCGGTGTTATAAGCTCGAATTTATAGGTGCCATCCGCATTGCGGCTCAGTCGTGCTGTCTGTTTCATACTTGAAGCCAGTTTACGAAGAATAAAATTCATACCTATAAGAAGAAATTGAGAAAAACTTATTTACCTATAGGAGTAAAATAACTTTTCCAGAATCATCATCATCGCAGCCCATATACGTCCCATTTTTGGGCGGCCGGGCCTCTTCCACAATGGGAGAGAATTTGACCTACTATACCATGCTGGTCAGACATTCATTTCGGGTTTTCCTACTCTTGCACAGATGTTATGTGCATATAATATCCCATAGTCGTCTTATACGACATCCACTGGCAAGATAGGGAGTGGTGAATTGTATTCTTACTCCGTAACCACACGGAAAATTTTGTTGCCAAAATATTTTGTTTTATTGTTTTTAATAGTAGACGATTAAATAGTCCCGATTATCTTTGTGGTGACGAAGTAAGAATATAATTCACCAACCCATTTCTTGCCCGTAGGTGTTGTACAAGAGGACCGCATAGGCAAGAGAAGGAAAGTCAAATAAACCCTATACCAACACGTTAGACTAGCGTAGTATGGTTTTTTTTATTGCAACCAGTGGCAAACGAGCAAACAGCACACCTGATGGTAAGTGTTGCTACCGCTCATGGACCTTTACAAGGCCGCTGCCTACCGCGAAGAAAGTGAAGGGAGTATGAATGCGTGCAATGAGGCTCGGTGATACCAAAGGCACTACCATAACCTTCCACATGCAAACACCCTCAGAAAGTTGGGCTTCCAGCTCTCTCGCTCACCGAACGAAGCGCAGTAACAAATTGCTACTACTCAGACGTCGATTTTCTGCGAGAGCGTGGTACTATTCCGGACGGACCAGCCCGCGGCTGTAGATAGATAACTGTCGACAGTGTGGTCCTACCACTAGGTGGTAGGTTAATTTCCCGACCATTGCGGTGAAGACTCAAGCCCAGCAGTGGGACGTAAATAAACTGTGACGATGATGATGGTTAAATATCTAGTAAGTAGTAATGGCCACTCACAGATCTCTGCAATGCCAAGACATTCCTGTGAGTAGTCTTGCATTGAATTCACTATAAAGTACTACTAAATTTTGTGAATCAAAATGGTCTGTCAGACCGAGAGCTATTATTGAGGCTAATCGTGTGAAAGAAATATCTTATAACTTTACTGGCTAGTCAGGTATCTCAAAAGTAAATTAGCCTAGATAAGGGTCCTCCCTAACTAAACGACTAAGAGCTCCTGCTCTTAGTCGTTTACTTAAAGACGCAAAAAAACAATGTATTTATTGCTTTTAAAACAACATTGAAATTGACAACAAATAATAATAATATAATACTTTATTATTGCTAACGGTGGTGTTTCCGTGTGGTAACAGAGTAAGATTACAATTCACCATTCCCATTCTTACCCGTGAATGTCGTAAAAGACGTCTAGATGGATAACATCTATGATAGAGAAGGAATACTCGAAATAAAACCCTATACCAACCCGTCTGACCAACGTGGTATAGTAGGTTAATATCTGTCCTATAATATAGGACGCACGAGACCAGCAGTGGGATGTATATGAGATGAAATGATGTTTGATAACAGGCTGAAACATTTTTCTAAATACCCTGCACTAAGGATACGGTCAAATCCAGAACAAAAATTGATGGATCGCATAAAGTATTATCCAGCGTGGAAATCGAACTAGTGACACATGGCATGGTAGACCAATATATTAATCACTACGTCATCGCACAGATAGCCCGAATTAATTTACAAATTATTATTCGACTATTCGAACTTAATCGAATGCTTACCTATATGCTCCATGTACTCCTGAAGGTTTTCAGAATCCACCAGCACATAGTTTATATTCAGAAACTTGTCCATGTTAATCGATATACGATACCGTTATGGTACAAATGTGTTCTCTAAATACGAATGTTACAAGTTTAACTTATACTCTTGTGTTATCAATATTTAATAAGTACTAATACTAGTACCAATACATGTGACTCATAATTTACCTATCTTGTCTTATTATTAGGGATGTGATTATACGATTGATATGTTTGATTCATAATTTATAATTTTATGTTATCAGTAATTAATTTGCAATATAATGTGATTAGTATTAGCTCCCTTGTAATGATGTATTACGAATGCAATGTGTCACCATTTGCCACCTGCAAAAATGTATCTACATAAAAATGTCACTTGAATAGAAATGTTAGAGAAAGGGTTTTTAAGACGTTTTAAGTAATTTTAAATACATTATAAACTTATGTAAATCTTATATCTTTAAACGAGCAATTCTTGTATATATTTATATAGAGAGTGTATCAGGTTATGGGGCAACTAGTCAAAAGGGGGCTAGGCAATGGTGGTAGGAACCCATAAAAAAATTTGAGCGAAAAATATTGATTCGTTTAGAAATTAGAGACATGTAAAGTTTTCAATTTTGTCATCGCTTTTTCGTGTAAATCTGATTGAAATGTATAAAGTCAATGATACTTAATACGCAACATATTCATACTTTGTTAAATATTAATTAGAAATTGAAGAAATCAATGATTATGTTCACATAAGCAAAATAATCTTTGCTTTAAAACAGCTGATCGGCCTATGAGCGTTGACCGCTTGCCGTTGTACCTACATGTCATTGAAGCGTTTGCGCAATTCTAGGTATAAATGAATGAAATTATACTGTCGAAGCTTTACATGCCTACATGTATTCTGTCTGTACATGCCTACATAATACGTAACATTTACGGCATAGACTCTTAGACACATTTTTTTGAAATCACTATAACTTTTATGTTATATTGTTTTTTGTGTCATGTACATTCTAATTATGATCTATCACCGTTAAACTACAACATACTCGAACAGTTGTCCCATAACCTGATACACCCTGTATATTCAGGATCTCGGAAACGGCTCCAACGATTTTGTTGAAACTTGGCATACTAGAGGTTTCGGGTCCAAAAAATCGATCTAGCTAGGTTTTTTAGCTAGTCTTTTTTAGTAGTTTTTTATTTATAGAAAATGTTGTTTTGTCCGTGTTTTTAGCAAAACAAACAATGACATTAAATTTTAAAAGAGTATGAATTCAAATTTCGTTGTCAACGTCATGAGTTACGATAGCTCAGATGGGAAGTTGACAGGTTCTAATTTTGATTTTGTTGACATTCAAACAGCGTCGGTTCGAATCTCGGTGTTATTATCATTCTCTTTTTGTAATTTTTTATATAATTTTCATTATTTAGTATTTATTTTTTATTAATATATATCTAAATAAATTTGACAAAAATATTTCGAGCGAAGCTCGGTCAACCAGATATTATTAATAAAGCGCATGAAAATATCCTGTAGACGAAACACGATGGTAGTCCAGACCACAGCGCAAAGGAGAGGGCCGATCTGCTAGGTCAATTCTTTGCCTGTAACTTGACTTATGGATGCCGGAGCTGCGACACCACCTACCATCCCACGGTGTGAAAGCTCGCTGCAAGAAATCCGCATCACGCAGCGAACGGTTAGGCGGGAGCTACGGCTTTTAGACGTCCATAAGTCGAATGGGCCGGATGGCATCCCTGCAGTGGTCTTAAAAACGTGCGCCCCCGAATTGACTTACATCCTCACGCCTATACCGACTTTCCTACGTTACTAATAGAGTTCCGCCTTTGTGAAAGGTAGCCCATGTCCACCCGATCCCTAAAAGACTGGTCTGACCCATCGAATTGCAGGTGTGGTAGTATCACTTACCATTAGGTGTGCTGCTTGCTCGTTTGCCACCATTGGCAATAAAAAAAAGTTTTTAAATAGACTAGCAGATATAATATAGCAGTGTGAAATTAATGTTTAAAGTTAGTTTTTAACTGATAGCCCAGAGTAAACTGAATAAGATCATGATATGTCAACTCCGCTACTTTTGCGTGGATGTCGTAAATACTGGCTCGGGAACAGCCAGGAGTATGAGCTCTGCGCCCCATACTCTTCTTGGCATTGCTCTTGTGTATAACTTATAATACCACGTGAAATCGTCCATTCGTATGCGGTGGTGATAATAATATTATTAGGCTCTTTTCGAAAGGTTTATGTTTGACAATAGACGTTATTAAGTACTTGAATGAATGATTTATTTTCTTGTTTTTCACATCACAATGCATTAATGCATATGACTTGTAGCATTTTCAGCCATAAGTTAAGTCGTTTTTAACAAATTTTTCTTAAATTGAATAAATTGTAAAAGCAAAAGAACTTCTTTCTGCTTGCTTTTTTCTTACCTTTTAAATAGATCGAGAAATTATCTTTTTCTTTTGACACTGATTGGAAAATAAATTTACGCATGCTTGCAGTTGATGCTATCGGGCGAGTGTGAGCTGTTAGCCGCAGATGGCTTTTACAGCTTTACGCGGACTACGGGAGAGTGCTGAGGGCTCTCAACCCGGTGAAAGTATATGTCGGCGTTGCGCCAGGAATTTGGACGATGATAGTAAAATACTGAGTATGTAATCACTGTATTTATTAGGAGTTCTTGCCGGAGAAGTGAGTGAAGTAAAACTGTCCTCTATTCTAATCTTACAATGTTTTTATAACCTCCGCTTTACAATGAAACGGTCTAGTCTTAGCAACTACAATTACTTTTTATAACAAACAAATAAAACAACTATTAAATAACTATCGGCATATAGCTAAATAATAATGATAAATATTCTAATGCATTTAACATAATTCCAAATAGTCAATTTTACACAATTTACATTCATGTAATTAAAGGAAATATTGTTCTCGTATATTGTTCAACAGACGGCGCTGTAACTAGAAATAAATTGCAATATTTATTGTGTAAAAACAACTAAATATGGTTACAAATAATTACATTAATTCTAATCGATTTTAATTTAATCAACTATATAAATATTTAAACAACTAAATCAAATATATCTAGAAATACATTCAAAAAGTGTCTTTTAAATATCATAGCATGATAAATAGCAGTGTTGTTACTACAAATAATTATTTAAATATTAGTTACAAATATTTCAAACACGTTTATAACTATAATTGATAACACATACATCAACAATTTACAAATATTGCCGATAGAGGGCGATATGCGCCCATACGGCCATACTGACTCCAGCGCGTCCCTTGCGCTGTTAAGGCGTCACCCACCAAGGGATCTAGCCAACCACAAGGCATCACCCATCCTGGGATCTAGCCAACCATAAGGCATCACCACCACGGGATCTAGCCAACCATAAGGCATCACCCATACGGGATCTAGCCAACAAGACCAGGTTTAAGGATACGCATGGTGGCCAGCCAGCGCTTTAGGAAGGATGGTTTGGATAGGAAAAATAAAAAGCATTTGTTTCAAAATTAATATTCACCCGCCCATACGGCATTGCTGTGATAAAAAAAAAAAATCAGTCTTTGCAACAGGCGCTGGTCATAAAAGTCATGGCTAGCGATACTTACATCACATCCGCGGAGATAATTATGCTTCAACATGTATCGGTCATTAGGCAATACCTCCTAAAGTGCCATGAGAGCCACGAAGAGAGTGCGTCGGTGACGATGCACGAGAACAAAATTGCCAAAAATACATTTATTTTGGCTCCATCTTTGTCAAATCAATTAACTCGGAAAAGACCGCTCGTCCATCCTCATCGTACAGACGTTAAATCTTTTGTTCGTTCGTCGTAATTTACCTGCAAAATCTTAATAAGCGGCGGTCAATATTTTGCCAAACAATACTCCCAGTAATATTGCAGTTTATAGCCAACTGGAAATCGCAAATAGCACTGTGGCATGGTTTATCAAGCTCAAGTACAGACATTAATATCTTTGATAATTTTCACAACTAGTCCCACTTAACCATTTGCTCTACTAGTTCCCTTAGCCACAAGGTATATTCCATACCGTATTTATTCATTATTATAAGAAGAGACGAGTTCCAAATACAGTTACAACTTCACAAAAGACCTCATAGCCGATTGTGACGTCTTTAGTGTAAACTACTATAAAGACAAATGCGTATTCTGGCTGATGACGTCCGCCATGAATGTAGCCTGTAATGTCAGCGAACACAGTATGAAAAATTATATTGCAATTTTATAGATTGGAAGTAGATTGTTTTACGCCCGATTTCGGCTTTACGAATGTTATGTTTGTTATCGCGCTAAATATTTTCAGAAGTTTCTCACTCAGAAAAGTATTGTTATATTAAGTGTCTTCAACTATTGTATTACAAAAAAATCAATCCCACAGGTGTATTATGAAATGACTAATATATTACGATAAGATAAACTTTGAACGATAATCTTACACCAAACTGTCTGGTCATGATGACTTTGTTATCGCGCTAAATATTTTCAGAAGTTTCTCAGTCAGAAAAAGTATTGTTTATCTGTGAGATAAGAGTGAATGTGTTATTATGACTAATGGTTAGGTAAATGGAAATAATAATGAATGAATAGCAACTAGAATAGTACAGCAATAACTTATCTATAACTAATCTGTTGCTCAGATATTATTAATATTTTGTACTAGCTGGCAGCAGCCCAGTGGCAATTATAAGTGTTTGGTCATAACATAAGCATAACACTGAAAATCTCGTCAAACATCCGTCTAGCCAGTATAGCGAATTGTTCACAAGTCTGTAGTTAGTTTAGTATTTTTTCTTCTTAACCCTTATTATTTTACTGAAATAAAGGTAGCTGATGCTAATCCTTATAGAAACAAGTATCTAACAATGAAAGTCGTGACAAATTCAGCATTACCGCTTCGGGCATTACCTGGAACTACCAGACAGACGCAATTTTAGAAATTATATCCTAGCACCTGTATGGGAGATATTTCATAGTATCAAAAAAAAAAAAACAATGGATTACACTCCAGGAGTGCTGGTAGAAGTGAAAACATGAACATTAACGTTGTGCATTTTTGAATGTTTTGGAATAGGTAATAATTTCGCAAGAATTGCTTTATTTATTAGCATAACAGTACAATCTTTTATGTGATTATAACGCTATCGTACACAAATATGACAATTTATATTACATACAAAAATTAACACTTCAGAACTATTACAATTATTTTACATTAAAAAAATTATCTCTCAGAATAATCAACTTTCTTCCATAATTTCAACAACTCTTTCACCATCATTATTACCAGCATCAGCATTGCCAATCTCTAAAACTGATACAATAGGTTTCTTTAGTACAAACACATATGCAGATTCACGCATGCGTCCTGCGTCGTCTTACGAATTTTCGATAAGTCACGTGTCCTTACGCGAGTCTAACATTTTGTTACCCATCCCAAAAAAATGTGCATAACTCCGCTAAAGAAGTTTTCACTTCAAAACACAATTGAGAAATAAAATAAGTAGAATAGTTCGTGTCATTAATTATTATGATTTTAGTTTTGTCATTAGATGTTCTTAAATATAAATGTGGATTCTCAACATCCCCTGTTACAGGTAGCTATCGTGGCTAAATCTTTGTTGCAGAGAGCACGAGGAACCTATGACGATGAACACCTACCTGGCTGGGAAGCTGCAGCATGTCACACGGGTTCTATGTGCAAATAACGTATGTGACAATATATACGATAACTCATGCGTTAAAATTTGGCCCTAAAGAAGAGTAGTGAACGAGAAATCGATTACTAAGAAGTTAAGGCATTGGCACTACTTAATTCTTAAGATTTCAATGCTTTGTAATCTTTTCGCTATTTGTAATCTGTATTTAAACAAATTAGTTTTATTTATCATTAACTAAACTAAAGGAAATCTTAAAATACTGTGGCGAAAATATATAGATATTAGTTGTGAAATACTATAATAGAAAATGTATAATCAATTTCCAGAAATACCAAAAATTTCTGTAGCAAACATTATAACCGCAAATATATCAGTATAATATGATATCTTTCTGAAGGCGTTACGTTCAATTATAAAAATTTTGTAGTCCCCAGTCTAGCTGTCGAGCCTTTTTATTTTACACATCCTCGGTGTGAGATACTTTAGAATATCTATTGAAATTATTTGTTACACTCTGATAGTTTTACACTTTTCATCGCTTTTATTTGAATTATCAAATAGTGTTATTAATACTATGTTAGTTGAGCCAGTAAGAATACAATAGGCGCGAGTATCTTAAATATTGTTTGAGAGATATGAGCAGATAACACTGCAAGAGAAGAAAAACTCGAATCAAACTCTTATCTATATAGTAGTAGTAGTATACTGTAACGTAGTATATTAGAACATCTTTCCATTTATGTGCTAAAAGACTGTATCCATTAGGATGAACAAGTAGAAGAAGCAATCCTTTCATCAATCATCTCCTCGAGATTCCTGTTTAATAATAATAATAATTTCGTTTGGGGGGCCCCATTCAGTGAGTTGGCGAGTCACCGTCTGCCAAAGTTCAAGACGATAAAGGTATTGAAGGCAGACGACAGTTTTTCAATCAATAGTTTCATTTAATCCAATCCATCAAACCTCACAACCCCATAGTCTGGTTTTAGATATCATAATTGCACAATAGTTTTACACCTACCGTTGGCAGTCCACGAGTGTTGTGTGCAAACGTGGAGTGTCATCGGTAGACGTACCATCCCATTTTAACATAAAATTTCTCCAAAGGCCTTTGCGTGTTGGATCCATATCCCCATGTAAGCCTTTCAAAGGACCGGGTATCTTCCCTTTTTTAATATTTTAAACAATATGGCACTTGTACATGATGGTACGATTAAAATTTTTGCCACATCCATGGTTAGTAAGCCCAATTGACACATTGATTTTTTTACCAGTCAATTATGTGTTTTTATTTTGGTAGTATAATATTTTTAGGGTTAAGTTCTGGTTACCACCTAATGGATCATTTTCATTATCCATTCTGTATTCTCTCTTCTTTTCCTCCCCCTGATCACTTCTAACAATATCCAGGGTTTATTTTTTATTTGCTCTTTATATTGAATCTGGGATCTCGATATTGCTCCGCCACGAGGAGTCAAGCAAAATTCTAAGATTAACATTTTTCTCGAAGCATTTCATCGATTCCTTGAACTCTCAGGACTTGGATTAGCATTATGAAGGTATGATACAAAATATAAAGTTACAATTGTATGGCTCTTATACTTTAGATTTTATTGGTGTCTTAAAATCCCCGATTTCGTCACTGACTCACTCATGATCATCAAACTCTTTGGGGCACTTCCTGAGGCCTTATAAAGGTGAAATTATGTATGTAAGCATTAGTATCTTTTTTATTCGTGTACTAATATTAATTAGCATAAAATAACAAAAAATAAAAATAAAAGACATAACTTTTGCTCTCCAGCCTCTTAAACTATGGGATAAAATTTTGTTTGAGACTTGTGCAAATTTTGTTGCCAGAAGTCAAAAATTTATACAGACTTCTTGTTATAAATAATAAAATACATGCTTAAAGATTTTCAGTAAATCATTGCATAGGTATTATAATTTAGATTTTATTGATATTTAAGAAACCTGTATCCTTATTTGCCACACGGGGTGAATTTCTTGTAATTAAGAAATTACCCCATTATTATAGTCAGTTACTATAATTTTATTAATAAGCATCAAAAAGAATATTACGGTCAATAAAAATATTTTTGTCTGCTGCCTATTAAAATCTATCAAAATATGAGATAAAACTTCATTACTTCTCATAGCTTGCTATGAGAATGCTAATGATTCAATGTATGCGTATGTACCTATATGGCAAACATTATGTGTCCTTCATTAACTGTATTCTGGGTAATCATAAATTTGGAAATAATTCACAAAAGATAATTCAAATGCAATTTATTTAAAAAAATAATAACCATAAGTGTCAAATATTGGCTGGAAGCTTGAATGCATTCCGTCTTCATGGTTTTACTTTACTAAATAGTGTCTCACTAGAGTTTTATCAAAGCCTTCCGTTGTTGTCCTCTGAAAAATAAAAAATATAATTATTTTCTCGCTTATAATTCTTTCTTAGCCATATCACTATTGCTTACGATATAACAAAGGGGAACGAAATGAACAAAATATGTCTTGGCTTAAAGTTCTTCGTAATCTGGCCATATCAATCACGCTTTTTAATTTTCGTATATTGCATTCGGATGCAATTGTATACAAACGGTACACCTAAGTAAGTATTGCTGCCTCATGGACCTTTACAAAGCCGTTACCAACTGTGAAGAAAGTGTGAATGCGTGCAATGAGGTTCGGTGGAACTAAAGGCATTACTAAAACCCACCACATGCAAACACCCTCAGAAAATTGGGCTGCTGGCTCTCTTGCTCACCGAACGAAGTACAGTAACAAATTGCTTCTACTCGGACGTCAATTTTCTGCGAGTGTGGTACTACCCCGTACAGACTGGTCCGCAGCTATAGACAGACAACTGTCAACAGTGTGGTCCTACTACTCTGGAGAAGCTTCTATTATCGAGCGAATATAGGTCAGAAAAAGGATAAAAGGAATATTTCAACTCACCGCTGTCATCTTATCTGCGTGGTACTCTCGTACGCTTACGGAAGTTTTACCAGCTTTATCAGTCTGCCTATGTGTCATTTTATTACCATCAAAAGTAATAAGAGACTTTACCTGCAAACATAACAAAACAAACAATTAAAATGTATATTAAATAGCAAAGATCAAAATCGGTTACACATATATGTATTTGGAAATATTGCTTCACTTTGCATTTTAAATTTATGTTGTATTTAAGGAATTTGTCCCACATTAGCCTGATGAGTATTTTACTAATCAGATTAATGCGGATCGCAAATTCTGTTTTGCTACCAAATAAGTTTTTAATGCTATTATGCTTTGCTTTATTTATCATCTGGATTTGATAGATGGCCACCGTTTGTAAAACTCACATTTTCACCATCAGTCCTTTCTTCATCAAACTCAACGCCCGGTGTGAAGACAGCGGCTGAGGTAGTAACTGGTGTTATAAGCTCGTATTTATAGGTGCCATCCGCATTGCGGCTCAGTCGTGCTGTCTGTTTTACTGTAGAGGCCATTTTACGAATAAGGAAATTCATACCTAGAAGAAAAAAATTGTGATGATATAATTTACTTAAAAGTAGGGGAGGTTTACAAGAAAAAAATTATATCGATATTATTGGCAGACCATTGAATAGTTGACAACATCCGACGGTAACTGATACCTGCCACGTATAGATTTCTGCTATACTAAGGGCACAGCCAGTCACCATAGCACAGCAGAATCAGGTTCTTACCGAAACATAAGTTTTGGGCAACGGCTTCATCTTTATCATAGGCCGATAGCATTTATGCAATTGAAGGAAAACTATATGAAAGTACGTTTGACTAGCGTGGCATAGTAAGTCAATTTCCCTTGGATTGTGAAGGAGGCTCAAGTCCAGCAGTGGAATGTATATGAGCTGTTTTGACGATGATGATAATGATTAAACAGCCGATCCGATGGTAAGTAGTAACTGCCACTCACAAATCTATGCAATGCCAAGGGCACAACCAGGTCATGTAACTTTTCTTCCTGGGATGGGGATCATCTGCTACGCGGATGACACCCTCGTCACGGTGAAGAGGGTGGACTTCCGAGGGGCTGTCCGATTGGCAGAGGAAGGAGTAGCGCTCGTCGTAGACCGGATTGGGATGTTGGGTCTGAGGGTCTCGCTGGACAAAACCGAGGCTCTCCTTTTTCATGACCCACGTCGAGGTCCCTCCCGAGGAGCACGCATCAGTGTATCTGGGGTTGCCGTGCCGGTGCAGGCCCATATAAAATATTTGGGTCTGCACCTAGATTCAAACTGGAATTTCGGGCCACACTTTGCCCAGCTCGTCCCTAGGCTCGTCAAGTCGGCCGCGGCGCTGGGAAGACTTCTGCCAAACACTGGCGGTCCCGGGTCGACATGCCGACGTCTCTACGTCGGCATCCTGCGTTCCATGGCACTGTATGGTGCTCCTATCTGGTCGGAGTCCCTCACCGTCCGCAACAGAGCCCTTTTGCGACGACCGCAGAGGGCTATGGCGGTGAGAGCCATTAGGGGCTACCGTACTGTGTCATGGACTGCGGCGACACTGCTGGCAGGCGACCCGCCTTGGCCGCTGGTGGCGGAGGCGTTGGCGGAAGTGTACCGGTTCCGCGCCACAGCACGAGCCAACGGAGAGCAAGTGTCCATAAGGGGATTGGGCAGAGCCCAGGAAGTGGCCTGAAGGGAAGTAATCCGGCGGTGGAGGGAAGAGCTGGAGTCCCCCGTAGCAGGGTGGGGGACTGTGGAGGCGGTCGCGCCACATCTCCACCGCTGGCTCAGAAGAAGGCACGGCAGCCTTACATTTAGGATGGTGCAGGTGCTTACCGGACATGGGGTCTTCGGTAAGTACCTGCACAAAATTGGAAGAGAAGAGGCCCCAGGATGTCATGAGTGTGGCGCGGCAATTGACGATGCGCGCCACACACTGGAAGTATGCCCCACCTGGGGGCCTCAGCGCCACGTCCTGTCAACGGACATGGGAACAACAGACCTGTCGTTGCCGACCATCATCTTCAAGATGCTCGGCAGCGACAGCTGTTGGTCGTCGATGGCCTCCTTCTGTGAGGCTGTCATGACAAGGAAGGAGGCCGCGGAGCGGGCACGCGAGGCGCTTGCGTCCGCTGACTCGCTCCGCCGGCGACGACCAGGGAGGAGGAGACGCCGCTATGCGCTCCTCCACCCACCGCTCTGAATGATGACAGGACGTGGCCAGACGGCCAAGCGTTGGGGTGTCGGGGATAGAATGTTATCAGACGATCTCTCCGGCACCCCGTAAAAGCGCGGAAGGGGCCGCTGTGGTTTTAGTGGGTATTTTGGTCACTTCAGTGGCCGGCGAGTCCCACACACACTCCCCTGTCTGTAACCGACGGGGGAATAGTGTGCAAATGCATTTCCACAGCGTGAAAAAAAAAAAAAAGGTCATGTAACTTAGCGCAGTAGTAACTCTCTAATACTTGATTGATATTTTTTTGCCAAATTATAGTAAACCATATACAGTATAAAGTATAGTATATTCGGAAGCTTACCTGTATGCGCCAAGTATTCTTGAAGGTTTTCAGAATCCACCAGCACATAGTTTATATTCAGAAACTGGTCCATTTTGATCAACACACGACACCTCTATGATACAAATGTGATAGGTAAATGTAAATTTGAGAAATTTGACTATTAATTTATATTCTTGTGTTATCAATATTTGATAAGTACCAATCTCTGTGACTCACTACTACTCAGTACTCTTGTGTTAGCAGCAGATATTTGATCATTACAATTGAAGTCTGTGATACGACTTATCCTTATTAAATTAGCAGTACATAATTTATAATAATGGGCCCCCCATGTGATTATTATTTATATCTACCGGCTACAGAATTTATTAATAAATTTTGACCTACATTTTGATGCAAATTTATTGTCAGTATAGAAAGAAAATGCTTCTATATGAATAAAATATAATGTTTTTGATTAATAATTATTAAACATTAACTTTGTAATGATTTTTATCAGTTAATAAATTTAAACCTAACAAATCTTATATACTACAGATCTACTAAAGATCCTGCAAAAAACCTCGGAGAGCATCATGATGCTAAATTATTTTTGATTTTATCAAATACAAATGCGATAAAATCCGTATAGTCCAGTCATTTAAGCTTAAATTAGGTAAGAATCTCGGAATTCGAGATACCCAGCTGTAAGTCTGTAAATACTTGTATATTGACACCCTAAAAGTTGTCTCAAAACCTACATATGGTAGGGTGTAAGCAACTATTAAATTTCAAGGTCAAAGATCACAAAAATCGTTTTTTGCGCTTTTTTTGGAAATATCTCATTTCCTATGGGTTTTTTGCTATTTGTATTTATTATCAATATTGTAGAATACAAAATTCTCTACAATTTTTGTTTAAAAAAAATTTTTATACGGTGAACCGTTTTCGAGATAGAGGGCGGAGAGCGTGCGGTCACAGCATCACTTCAGGTCAACCGGTGCCTCCGGTCGAAAATGCGTCATATATAGTTGATGAACTATCGATAAATCAATGATTATAAATATTTGTCAATTTCTATTAACTATTATATTATATTTTATCATTTTCTTCAGGCATTAAATCTATATCTATTCAATAATACTGATAACCGTTTACTAAAATTAAAAAATAATTAAGAGAAGAACTTAAGTCATAATATGACATTTTAAGGACGTAAAATTTCAAGAACTATGGCTGATTTGTGTTTTCTATGTAGTAAGTCAGATTCGGGAGGTGAATCGCTTGTTGAAGTAGTGCGCGGTATGAAAACTCTACGAACTGCAAGTGTCGAATGAAATGATGGAAAAATTGATTATTTAAAATCAGTAACCTCTGTTAAAGTGCATGAAAAGTGCCGAAGTGTTTACATTAGTAAAAACTATCCAAGCAGCAAAACGGAAACAAGAAGAAGGAGAAACTATAACTTCTCCATTAGTACTCCGTAAAAAACGAGGTGAAGTGTTTGATTTTAAGAATCAATGTTTATTTTGTGGTGAAGTTGTAGTTGTAGTTGTGTAGTAATTCATAATTTATTTGTTTTTTTTTTCATCATGTAAGAAGTTATTAATATTAATTAGGTTAAAATTCAAATATTATTCCTATATTTTCATTAACAATTCTGCAATTACATGGGGAGGTAAGTGTTGTTAAATAAATTAATACTGAATAAAAAGTGGATAGGTTAGGAAAAAAATGATAAAATATAATATAATAGTTAATAAAAATTGACAAATATTTATAATCATTGATTTATCGATAGTTCATCAACTATATATGGCGCGTTTTCGACCGGAGGCACCGGTTGACCTGAAGTGATGCTGTGACCGCGCGCTCTCCGTCCTCTATCTCGAAAACGGTTCACCGTATAAAAATTTTTTTATACAAAAATTGTAGAGAATTTTGTATTCTACAATATTGATAATAAATACAAATAGCAAAAAACCCATAGGAAATGAGAAATTTCCAAAAAAAGCGCAAAAAACCGATTTTTGTGATCTTTGACCTTGAAATTTAATAGTTGCTTACACCCTACCATATGTAGGTTTTGAGACAACTTTTAGGGTGTCAATATACAAGTATTTACAGACTTACAGCTGGGTATCTCGAATTCCGAGGTGAACTTACTATAATGACTGGACTAGTAAAATTGTTTTATTTACAATGTGTGATACTCGCATAAACATTAAAAATCATTAAGAATCTTGTTAAGATAGAGTTATAAAATTTGTCATCAAATAGTCTTATAAAACGTATATTTTTTTCTTTAGTTATGATATTACTTAAGTATAAGAAATTTTTCCGTGTGGTGACGGAGTAAGAATACAATTCACCATCCCCTATCTTACCCGTGGGTGATCGTACGAGACGACTAAGGGATATAAAACGCATATATCATCTATGCGAGAGGAGGAAAACTCGAAATAAAACCCTATACCAACACGTCTGACCAGCGTGGTATAGTAGGTCAAGTACCCTTCCATTATGGAGGAGGCCCGAGCCCAACAGTGGGACATATATGGGCTGAGATGATGATAAGAAAAAATGGATCCGTGTGGTGACGGAGTAAGAATACAATTCACCACTCCCTATCTTGCCCGTGGATGTCGTAAAAGACGACTATGGGAAATAATATGCACATAACATCTGTGCGAGAGAAGGAAAACTCGAAATAAAACCCTATACCAACATGTCTGACCAGCATGGTATAGTAAGTCAAATTCCCTCCCATTGTGGAGGAGTCCCGAACCCAACAGTGGGAAGTACGTGGGCTGCGATGATGATAAGAAAAAAAAACGAATAGATACAAATTTAATTTAAAGATGTTTTTTTTTGGGGGTGGGCTACGGTCAGCGCACCCGCCGCCCGGCTCCGTGCGGGGCGACAAAGGGGCAGTGCGCGGCCCCGTAACCCACGCGACAGCATGTCGCTTTCATCGTTGGGCCGACCACCGGTGCAGAGTTCCTTGACTTCAGTGGTCGGCCCGACGGAATACTTTCTCATCGAAGTCCCCTTACCGGGACGTTGGTCGCCGTCGCGAGGTCAACCTCTCCGCAGGTGACGGAATACATCCCCGGTCCGGTCACCCGCAGTCTCTGCTAGGGCGGCATCAGACGCAGGTACTCGCGCCCGCACCGCCCCAGTCGCCAGTGGCTCTGTCCAAGTACTCGCCATTAGATAGACGTGAACAGCTATCAACGATATACCAGAGTAACTCGCCTGGTAGGTGGCACGCTCGACAAGTATCAACTGTGTATCACAAGATATCGACGTAGGAAAGCATATTTGCTGTAAGTAGACAAAATACCTAAAGTAACTTTTTACTACCATTAGAATCAGAAAAAAAAAGCCGCATCGAAGGACCCGGGTCCTGTATCTCTACGATGAAAAAAAAATTACATACGCCGTTGAAAACTCCCGTACTTATATTTTTTTAACAAGATTAAATGCTGTATGTAGACCAAATTCTAGTCATTTTAGACATTTTGTACTTACAGCAAAAGAAAGACTGCATTTTTTTCTTTACAAATACTTACTTCTTCCCATTTAAAAACTTAATGCTACTTACAGCATTTCTGCGGCGTGTGATTTTTACATTCGTATACTTACAGGAAGTTTAGGGAACCTACAGTCTTAGTGTTTGTTATTTACAGCAAATCATCACGTTTTTTCTTTAAAAGCTCACACCACATAGTGTATTTTAAAAACCTGTGATTTTTTAGAAATTTGAGATAATGCATTTTGATAAATCATTTATCATTTCATTTTACCGTTACGCCATTGAAAAAATGATAGTATTTTCAAGTTGTGTCGGTGTTACTGCATCGCTACCGGCTCCGTCCGCACCCTTCATTCCTTGTACGACGTTCTTTTATTATCTCATTATAAGCGTGGCACTGCACTTGATTTCAAACGTCGTGTGTGCTGAGTGTCCGTAATAAGTGGTGTGATTTAGATTGAACCTGAGTATTTTATCACGAAAATGTAAGTACATTTTCCGAATGATTATTATTAAGTGTCGATAAGTATTTCGTATTGTATCTTAATCGAAACTATCTAATACAAGCAAAGATATTTGTAATCTGCCATAATTAGGTTTAAGCATTTTTCTAGGTTGTTTCAAAGTATAAAAATCATCAATTTACTTGTCCTTCTACAGATTTCTTATGTATACCGTCACACCTTTAATCCCTGACGAAGTAGGCATTTCACCGACGTATTTAGTCTCCAATGTGATTGGTGGCGAACCAACCAGTATACTACAAGCACAAACCCGGTTACGAGCTGCAATTGAGGAAGTGTCACAACAGTAAAACCACATATTACACTTTGCCATAGTCGGGAATCGAACCCGGTACCTCATGACCTAAAATCAGCAATCACAATCACTAAGGCAACGAGGGTAACAAGATATTTTTTATAAATTGCCTTGCTTATTTTAGATGGCGAAACGCAGGGAATGGATGGACGAATTGAGACCTCTTCAAGAAGACATTGTTGAAAAGCATTCAAGAAAAAAACCTAAAATATAAATATTAAGCAACGAACTTTACCTACAAGGCAATTTAAATCTTTCGAAATTGAACAACAAAAAAATAAAATCACAGACCGATGAATCTAATAATTTTTCGCAAAATAATTGCAAAACGACACTGCGACATACAAGGAATTTGGAAGAGGACATGACTAGTAGCAAAGAATTGACTCCAACTTTTCGAAACCCAGAAAAATACATGACTGCAACCGACCACATACTAAGGCAAATTTTACCGCCACCGCTGCAGGCTTCGGGCTTGACGGAAATCCCAACAGACTTGCATAAAGATTGCGAAATCACTCACGAAACATGTATTACAAAACATGCTAAATTAGATTTTACTGTAACCATTGAGAATGAAGATGTTTTGGATAGAAGATGGAAAGTATTAAGAAAAACCAAAGTATTAATATTTCAAAGATGCATGTGGTTACATTTAAAAGGTGTAAACCAAATGTGATGTATGTGAAAAACTCAATGTTGCCACAAACTGAAACAATTTAAGTTCAATTGAGCAGCCTCAATAGTGCAATGCCGTAATCAAATTTATATTCGCCTAAGTTACCAATATCCCAACAAATTACAATGATTTAAAAAAATTAGTGGAGAAAAAAGTGATTCCAAATACGAGTATGTACGCCAAAGAATATATAGGTTTTAAGTACAGCTGTAAAACAAATGACTGTTTGCCTGAAACCGATGAAGATGACTGAAAAAAAATGTGAATGATTCGCGATAGGATAATTTTAATATCGTTGGTTTATTTACTTTTCCTTAAATATGTTTTTGATTGGGCACAATGTCTTCATGTTAAGTTTCAATTTTAATTGTATTTTGTTACATCTTTCGTTCTAAAATAATGCAAATTGGCACTTAGTTTCTGTTTTTTACTTATAAATAAATATTTTTTGATTGGATACAATGTTTTATTTTCATCTTGCGTTCCTAACTAGTTTTAGGGCCTTAGTTTTTATTTTGTATATTTTATTTTTTTATGTTTTATCTCTTATATATAAGAGAAAAATACTTCTTTAATTCATTGTATTGTTGAAACGAAGTTCTGGCAGTATAATTAAAGTTTCAAATTTTGTTTCAACAATTTAAAAGATCATATTTATCCATGACCATATTTTATTTACCATTTGCATTTTATTTCAACCAAACATTACATTACCAACTGAGTCACTGCATTTCTAGATCTAATCATAATTATAAATTTAATCTTACATCTTGAATTGCATTACCCAAATAAATAAATTTACTGCATACAGCATATTTACCACCTGTAAATTGATAATATTTCCATCTACGCGTACATTTTTCTTCCTTAGTTACAGCGTTTTATAGGTATGTGATTTAAAAAACTGTTTGCTGTAACTAGCCAAACACATACTTACTTTGGATAAAAAGTTTACATTGCAAATGGTGACTGGCAGTTAAATAAACCTATGTTCCAAAAATGGTAGCAATATCATGGATAAGTCAGACACTATTAATTTTTTTCCGAAATTAATAAAGTTTTTTAGCTCTGGTGAACAATTGCAATATGTCTACTTACAGCAAATATGCTTTCCTACGTCGATATATTTCCGGGAGTTACTCATATTAATAACTTCATCAGCAGTTACATTTCGGTTTTTTCAATCACTGTTATTTTATTATTCTTTTTATTATTATTTTAAATTACTACTAGCTGAGCCAACAGACTTTGTTCTGTTCAAATCTAAAAATATAGTAAAAAGAATTTTCTTTGAAATCGATCGCTGCGCCACTTACCGGGTACTAATATTAATCCTTACTAATATTATAAATGCGAAAGTAACTCTGTCTGTCTGTCTGTCTGCTACGCTTTCACGTCTAAATCATTGGACCGATTTTGATGAAATTTGGTACAGAGATGGACTAATGCTTGAGAAAGGACATAGGCTACTTTTTATCGCGAAAAAATGGGTATAAGGGGTTGAAATAGGGGATGACATTTTGTATGGAAATTCGTCATTTTCGATGATAGAACCACGAATCTTTGTATTAAGACACCTAATAATAAATAAATAAATATTTGTTCAAGCGTTTTGGAAATTTCATTTACATGGGGATGAAATTCAACCCCTAAAATACCAAAAAGCATACAGCCGAAACCACTGGGCCTAGAAACGTATTTTTTTACACCATCGTATTTCTTGGGGTGCACGAGCACTAGCAAAGGAGTTTTGGAAATTCACCCCCTTAAGGGGGTGAAAAACATATAGTCTTTCACGTCTAAACCGCTTTTGATGAAATTTGGTACAGAGATGGACTAAAGCTTGAGAAAGGATATAGGCTACTTTTTATCGCAAAAAATGTGTATAAGGGGTTGAAATAGGGGATGACATTTTGTATGGAAATTCGTCATTTTCGATGATCGAACCACGAATCTTTGTATTGAGGCACCTAATAATAAATAAATAAATATTCGCTCAAGCGTTTTGGAAATTCCATTTACATGGGGATGAAATTCAACCCCTAAAATACCAAAAAACATACAGCCGAAACCACTGGGCCTGGAAACGTATTTTTTTTTGCAAAATCGTATTTCTTGGGGTGCCCGGACGGAGTGGTGCGAGGAGCGCGCCAACCGCAGCCCAACCCAAAAAAAAGGGGGTTGAAAAGCATATAGCCTTTCAGGTCGAAACCACTTAACCGATTTTGATGAAATTTGGTACAGAGATGAACTAAAGCTTTAGAAAGGATATAAGGCTACTTTTTATCGCGAAAAATAGGTATAAGGGGTTGAAATAGGGGAAAGTATTTTCTTTTTACGTCGTCTTATTTCTTGGGGTACACGAGCACTAGCAAAGGATTTTTGGAAAATCACCCCCTTAAGTGGGTGAAAAGCGTATAGATGAAACTCTTGGAGCTAGGAACGTAAAACTTTCTATGCAATTCTCTTTCTTTTGTTGTGAGCTCTAAGAAATTATTTTATTAAAATCAACTCCTAAAGGGGTGCAAAATATATAGCTGAAATCATTAGGCCTAGAAACATGGAATTTTGTATAAAGTTTCCTTTCTTGGGGAAAGAGATTTTTGCAATTTTAGCCCTAAGGGGGTGAAAAGTGTTTAACCGAAATCACTGAGCCTAGGAAGGATCATTTTAATACACGGTCGGCTTTCTTGGATTACCCCCAGATTTTCTTATTGCTCACTTACCAAGCACTATGAAACAATTTTTGGCAAGGATAAGCGAGCTCTAACAAAGAATTTTTGGAAATTCAACCCCTAAGAGGGTGAAAGTGTATAGCCAAAGATACCGGGCCTAAGAATGTGAAATTTTGTATACCGATCGGTTATTTGGGGTAAGCACTCACTAAGAAACAATTTTGGGCTGCCCCAAAAGGATAAAACACATATAGTCGAAGACACCCAGCCAATGATATATCATCATTATCTTGCTCTTATCCTAATTACTTTGGATCGACGCGATATGTAGGTACTCTTCTGCCATCGTAGATATATTGCAAAGGTTCTAGCAACATTTTATGACCTGGCGCACGACATTGTTGGCCAGACGGCATCACCGGTCCAGGTCGATGTAAATCTTTGTCTTAGTAATATTTTGCGAAACCCACGAACAATGAAAGCGTGGTAATATTTCTAGCAGCTACCAAACAGTAAGTTACAATCAAGATATTATTCCAATTTTCTATCTCTACAAATAAATAAATTTGAAGCGTCTGTTTGTCTATCAAAATAATAGGTTTTATTTATGCTCACACAATACGGTCCAAATTTTTTTGTCTGTCTGTCTATTCGTTACAGGTAATCTTCAAAATGGCTGGACCGATATTGATTATATTTTACCATCAGGTCTACCAGTCGTACATAAGGAATAACTTAGACTATATTTTATCCCAGGTTATATTTTATCCCGGTGTGGCTGAATTAAGTCGATTTTAAAATTATTTCACTAATGGAAAGCTATTTTTAAGCGATTAACATATTTAAGCTATTTTTATCCCGATATTCCTACGGGATCGGGTACAATGTCGATGAAATCACGGGAATTTAATGGTTTTAAAAATTAATTCACTAATGAAAAGCGAAAGGCTATTTTCATTCCGGTATTTGCCCAGGAACGAGAACTATACCGGGGGATGTCGAGCAATTTTTAAAATTCTTTCACCAATGGAAAATTACCTATGTTGTCAGCGAGTAACATAGGCAATTTATATCTCTGATATTTCTGGGATTTATATTATTTTTTTTTTTTGGTGTGTGTAAATTTATAATATCAGCGAGTAACATAGGCATTTTTTATCTCGGTATTGGCATAGAAATTTCTACGTGAATGAAACTGCGGGTGTTTGATTGATATAATTTTTTTTTCACCAATGGAAAAGTACGTTATCAGAGACTAAAGAAAGGCATATTTATCATCGTATTTGCACGGCAATCTGAACTACAAGGCTGGAAGTAATATTCAAATGTGAAAGTTTGTGAAGATATTTGGATGTTTGTTACTCAATCACGCTTAAACTGTTGAGCAGATTTGGATGAAAATTGACACGTAGATAGAGTATTTCTTAAGTTAAGAAATGTAATACTCTTTATGCCGATAATATTCTTTGCGATAATAGTTCAATATGCAAGTAAATTTTTACGCGGGCGAAGCCGTGGGCAAAAGCTAGTCTGAAATATTCTCGAGCCTACTTGAACATACAAAAAATTTCATCAGTGTCTGTCCAGCCGTTTATAAGGAGTTCAATTACAAAGACACGAACAGAAAATTTATATATACAAAGATGGATATTTCATCCGAAATAAATTATTATTATTATTTATTAATACAATCATCTACCATGATTTCCACAGGATCTTCTAATTAGAAAAATAACTGGTCCTTTGATAATCTTAACCACATTGGAATTTGGCTCCAACACGTAGAGGCATTTATATCGCCTATTTTTATTTCGATATTCCCATGGGAACGAGAATTACACGAATAAAACTGCTGGATGTTGACTAATTTTAAAAATTGCTTCACCAATTGAAAGCTACATTAATAGCGAATACAGTATGTAGGCTACTTTTTATAGCGATATTTCGACGGGGTGGAGATTAAGCAAGTGAAACTGCTGCTTCTTGAGTGATTTTAACATTCTTTTCACCAATGTAAGCTATATTGTCAGCGACTAATAAAGATTTTTTATGTCGGTATTCCCACGGGAACTGGAACTGCGTGGCTGAAACTACTAAGCTAGTGATACTGCGGGAATTTGAGCAATTTTAAAAGTGCTTTCACAGATAGTAAGCTAAATTATTAGTGTCTTAGAAATGCTATCTCTATCACCTTATTTCAGGGGAAGGGCGGCAGTAATATTATAAATGTGAAAGTTTGTGAAGATGTTGTATATTTATTAAGGATCGTGTTTGGGTGAAATTTGACAGATAGAGTATTTCCTAGACAGAAGAGAAGATAGGCGATATTGCGTACTTTTTATAGAGGAAATATGTTCCATTATTATTATATAACGGACAGATTGGAGTCGCTGGAGCAGCGGAGAGACTTTGGGTCACTCTGTGTACTCTACCGACTCTTTCACGGGGAGTGCTCCGAGGAACTGTTTGACTAGGTACCACCATCACCATTCTACCAACGTACCACTCGACATCGTAGCAGGGTTCATCCATTTCACCTGGAAACATTATAGTCTTCAACTGTACGTTTCCAGCGATCATTTCTCCCACGTACGTGCAAGCTCTGGAATGAACTACCTGCTGCTGTGTTTCCCGAGCGCTATGACATGTCCTTCTTTAAACGAGGTTTAAGAAGAGAATTTCCTTCACGGTAGGCAGCGGCCTAGCTGTGCCCCTGGTATCGCAAAGGTCCATGTGCAGCAGTTACACTTACCATCAGGTGTGCTGCTTGCTCGTTTGCCACCGTTGGCAATAAAAAAAAAAAAAACCATTTGCACGCCCCACGAGGCAAAATATGATGTACTTGATCGATGTGTAACACCTGTATAAACCATATTTTAGCAAATAAAATGAATTGAATTAGGATAATAGTTCAACTTTGGGACAGTCCATTTTCACACAGGAGAAACCGCTCACTAGAAACCAGTTTTTGATAGATACCGATGCCCGTGACTCATAATTTGTCTTTTGTTATCAATAGGTACTTGATCATTACGATTGCTATCTTTAAATCATAACTTATACTCTTATATTATCAGTAATTAATTTACAATATAA
Source organism: Lymantria dispar (assembly GCA_032191425.1). Lineage (NCBI taxonomy): Eukaryota > Metazoa > Arthropoda > Insecta > Lepidoptera > Erebidae > Lymantria > Lymantria dispar. The sequence goes on along the minus strand of CM063460.1, from coordinate 5,511,530 downwards.
TGCGATTAATATTAGCGCCCGTGTAGTGATAAGTTAAGATTACAATTTGTCACATTTGTTTACTGCACTTGTTTGCTAAAAATGTCATCTAAATAACAGTAACGAAGAAAGACTTTTTGAGATAGGTATATGTTGAGCAATTGTAAATGTAAAAAAGATGATAATCGAAGATTTAATGAATTATGATGAAATAGGTCACTGGAAGAGTTATTTTGGAAAATTAAGGAATATGGAGAGATGTAAGATAGTGGATCTAACGACCAATCTGGGTTTGGTAGAAGAAGCGTAGATGAAGTAAGAATGGCTATCCAGAGCATGAAAAAATATAAAGCAGTTGGCCCAGACAATATACCTGTAGAAGTATGCAAGGTTTTGAAAGCGCATTAATAGAAGTCACTGAAATTATTATTTAAAAAGTTTTTGCATGAAAAGTCGATCCCCCAGGAATGGCGTAGCAGTTTTCTGGTTGCCATCTTTACAAATAAGGATAAATTACAAGAATGTAACAACTACCGAAGAATAAAGCTTATGTCACATAATATGAAGATTTAGTAGAAAGTGTACAAAAATACTAAGAAAAGTCAAATAACTAAGAATTAGTTCTATTTCACGTCAGGACTGACAACAATGGGACGCAGTCGCAGCCTTCTGCGAGGCAGTAGTCTCGCGGAAAGAGGCGACGGAGCGCGTGCGCGAGGAGCGTCTCCTCGACGACGTGAACCGCCGCCGGCGGTTGGAGCAGCGCAGGCGCGATTACCTGCGCCTAATGCAGCCCTAGCCGAGGCCGCGGGTGATCGGATCAGGGAGTTTAGTCCGTCATCTGTGGAGAGGCTGACCGCGCGACGGTGACCGACGTCCCGGTACAGGGACGTCGAGAGGAGAGGGTACCCCCCTCAGGGGATTCAGTCGGGTCGATCACTGAAGACAAGGAACTCGGCTCCGATAATCGGCTCAACGACGAAGGCGACGTGCTATGGGTGAGTTACGGGCCGCGCGCCGCCCCTCTATCTATTCGTCGAACCGACCACAGATGTCAAGGAATCGGCACCAGTGGTTCGCCCAATGGCGGTGGGCAGGGATATTTGTAGGTTACGGGGCCGCATGCCGCCCATTCGTCTCCCCGAATAGGTTGGACGGGGTGTGACCAGACCAACCACAAAAAAGGTGTATTATAAAGTGACTAATTATATGGCTTAGTAGATTACATCATGATAAGATAAACTTAGAAACATAATCTTGCACTAAATTTTCTGGTCATATTGACTTCGTTATCGCGATAAATATTTATAGAACTCGGTAATAGTATTATTTATAATTATGTGAGATAAGAGTGAATGTGTTGTTATGACTAATGGTTAGGTAATCGGAAAAAAATAGAACGAATGACAACAAGAATAGTATTGTAATAACTTATCTATAACTGATCCAATGCTGCGATAATATTGTTAGTTAGCAGAAGTTGGCGCTGGCCCGCGGCTTCGTCTCAATGAAATTATAAAAATGTTTATTCAGGATGCAGATGTAACATAATCAAAAGACTGGATATCTTCTCAAAAGTCCGAACAATCATTATAGAAAATTATTAACAAGTCTCTAGTTTTTTATTTTATTACTGATCTCTAATATTTCTAAAATTAAAATAGCTCTGATGTTTATTCTTGTATATTCTGAAAATCTTACCAAAATTAGCATTACCGTTTCGGGCATTAGACCAAATAGACAAACGAAAATTATATAAATGATTTTAGTTGTTATCATTAAATTAAAAAAACAATCTATATGGTAAAATATTTAGGTACTCGCTATAAAATATGATAATAGAAAATGTATAGGCGATTTCCGGAAAGGCCTCCACAAATTTTTGTAGCAAATATTATAACCGTAAATATGGTAGTGTAATATGTTACCTTTCTAAAGGCGTTCAATTATAAACATTAAGTAATGCCCAATCAAGATCTATTAAATTTATATATTACAATCTGATAGTTTTATACTTTTCGTCGTAGTTATTTGAGTTATCAAATAGTGTCATTAATATTATGTTAGTTGAGGAAGTGGTATTACAATTCACTATGCCTAACTTATTCGTAAGTATCTAAAACTTTGTTTAAGAGATATGGGCATATAATATCACTGTAAGAGGAGAAAAACTCTAATCAAACTCTTAAGTCATGTCCTGAGGAGGCTCTTAGCTGACTTGTATGTCTTCCACGGGCAAGCATATAATGACAGTTACTATAATTTTATTAATAAGCACCAAAAAGAATATTAAGTTCATAGAATTTTTCTTCCTGCTGACAATTAAATCTCTCATAATATGACACAATACTTAATTACTTCACGTAAAAAAAATTATGTGCTCAATGTATGCATATGTATATGGCAAAACTTTATATGAGTCCTTTATTACCTATATTCTGAGAAACAATAAATTTCGAAATGAGTCACAAATGAAAATTCAAATTCAATTTATTTAAAATTAAAAAACAACGGAAAGTATTAGCTGGAAGCTGGAATGCATTCTGACGTCATGGTTTTATTTTACTGAATAGTATCTTACTAGAGTTTTATCACAGCCTTCCTTCGTTGTTCAGTTTGCATTTCAAATTTAGGTTAGTTGACCCAACAGACATTTTTCTGTTTAAATCTAAAAAAATAGTAAAACGAATTATCCTTTGAAATTCATTGCAGCGCCACCTACCGGTTCCAATTACTAATTTAAACCATTCTCATATCTATTGGAACAGCCTCAAAAAAAAAACATCAAAATCCTTTCTTCCCTAGCGGTCATCGGTTCTAATTCTTCGTGCTATGTCGGTTACACCCGTTCTTCTGCGAATTTCTGCATTTTGGGTTCTATCTCGCATAGACAGCTCGAGCATAGCCCGCGCCATGGCACGTTGAGTGACTTTGAGCTTATGCATGAGGCCTATATTTAGAGAGCACGTTTCCGTGCCGTGATTCGTCATTGGTAACACACACGGTCATAGACCTGTATTTTCAGACACTGAGGTATGTTCGACGAGAAGTTCCTCTAAAGTTTCTCGAACGCCGCCCAAGCTAGTTTGATTGAATGACGGCTGACCTGTTTCTAGAAATTGGATCTATCTAACTGGACTGTTTGTCTAAGGTAAACATGAAAATCGACAACTTCGAGAATCGCATTGCCAATTGCGACTGCTACAGGAATGCCATGGACATTAGACATAACTTTCTTCTTGTCCATGTTCATTCGTAGACCCACTAGTTGGGATGCCGTATGGAGATTGTTAAGTATAGTGCCATGGAGCATGGTTTAACATTATTATGCTTTATTTATCATCTGGAATTATTCGAATTCCATCTTTTATAAAACTCACCTTTTCACCGTCAGTTCTTTTTTCGTCAAATTCAACACCCGGTATGAAGCGGCTGAAGTAGTAACTGGTGTTATAAGCTCGGATTTATAGGTACCATCCGCATTGCGGCTCAGTCGTGCCGTCTGTTTTACAGTTGAGGTCATTTTACGAAGAAGGAAATTCATACCTAGAAGAAAAAAATGGGATGTTTTTATTTGCTTCAAAATGGGAGAGCTTCTCCAGAAGATATTTCATTGCTTTTGATGGCAGATGATTAAACAGCCGACGATATCCGATGGTAAGTTGATAACTGCTATTCATAGAACTCTGCAATACTAAGGGCACAGCCATCTACCACATTACAGCGTAGTCAGGTACCTACCGGAAAATGGGCTTTGGGCCAAGTGCAGACATATAACCGTCAGGGGCGGGATTTTGGCGACTGGGGCGGCGTAGGCGCGAATACCTGCGCCTCGTGCCGCCCTAGCCGAGGCCGCGGGTGACGTGACCGGGGATTAGTCCGTCACCCGCTGAGAGGCCGATCGCGTGAGTAAAGACCGACGTCCTCCCCGACGGGGAGGACGTCGGTCAATGGGAGGGTACCCCACGTAGAGGGTATTCCGTCGGGCCGACCACTCATGTCAAGTAACCCTGCTCCGGTGGTCGGCCCAACGGCGAAGGTGACGTGCAGGTGGGTGGGTCGCGGGAGTTGCGTGCTAACGCCCCTCTGTCGTCCCGGACGGAGTGGTGCGAGGAGCGCGCCGACCGCAACCCACCCCAAAAAAAAAAAACAAAGGGGCGGGCTTTTACTACTGTTATAAATTATTTCAACCATTAAAGCATGAATCTTACACATTTTATGTAAGGTTGACATATTTTAAGATGTTGTAGTAATTTTGTTGTAATTTTATCATATTATTGATAAATGATGATGATTTATATTGTAGTCATTTTGTCTAATGTATTGCTGTAAGTGTTATAGTGTATTGAATATTAAACAAGACTTAAACTTGTTTCTATATTACGAAAATGTTTAGAGAAAGCTTTTACTAATGTTCCTTTTTTTATTACAAACGGTAGCAAACGAGCAGACAGTACATCTGGTGAGTGTTGCTGCCGCTCATGGACCTTTCTAAGGCCTACCGCGAAGAAATGAGTGTGAAAATGTGCATTGAGGTTCAATGATACTAAAGGCATCATTAAAACCCACCACACGCAAACACCCTTAGAAAGTTGGGCTTTCGGCTCTATTGCTCACTGAACGAGTGAGTGTGGTACTACCCCGGATGGATCAGCCCGCGGCTGTAGACAGATAACTGTCAACAGTGTGGTTCTACCATTACCAATTGCCTGCTATTGCTCTCCTAGAGATCACTCGACTCACTAATAGACATGGGCTTTAACAGTAATTTTGGAATCAAGTTAGTACACCTTTACTGTACACTATATGGATTACCGCGTGGTTTGCTGTTGTTCAAATAATTAAAACGAGTGTAGAACATGCTGCAAGGGTTTTAGTTTTTTTTTTTTAATAGATAGAAATTTAACCATAATCTCACGGTATGCTTGTTTGTGGATCGGAAAAAGTATTTGCCAGCGTGTTAACTTCTACGCCTGATGTCGCCCTAGCCGAGACCATCGGTGACTAGAACGGGGAATAGCTTGTCGCCCGCAGAGAGGTTAGCCTCGTAAGGGCGACGCCCCAGACGGGGCGTCGGAGAGGGATGGTACCTGAAAGGGTCGCCGGGCTGGCCAAGAGTAACAAGGAACTCGGTACCAGTGTTCTCTCTTTCAGAATCCACCAGCACATAGTTTATATTCAGAAACTGGTCCATGTTTGGCAACAGGCGGTACCGTTAGATACGAATGTGATAGGTAAATATGAATTTTAGAAATTTGACTTATAATTTATATTATTGTGTTATCAAAATTGAAGAAGTACCAATACCTGTGACTCACAACCTGTAGCAGTAATTATTTGATCATTTAAATCAATATCTATGATACGACTTATCCTCTTATATTATCAGTACTAATTTATAATAATGGTCCCCTATGTGAATACAATTTTTCACTATTTATTTTGTTCAAGTATACTACAAATTCTTTTTAATTAAATGTATGAATATATTTTTTATTTAGAATAGTTTTGTTTTATTTAGAGGAAGTCCGGGCAAAGTAATGTTTGATGGCCTAAAGGAAGAAAACTTATAGAAACAACCATAAAAAAATGTGTTTTAATGAGTATTTATTTAAGTTTTTAATATAATAAATAAAAATATGTAACAATAACATTTTTTACAAAATAATAAAAAATAAAGTAAAAATAAAAACGCAAATGGAGAGAATTAATAAAGAATATAAGTAATAAATATTAAGAACAGTTGTCCCAAAAATAAAATACGTGCAAAATGCGGATAGATGTAGCCATGTTATCACATGGCTACATCGTACTGATTCATTATTGTATCTGGATGTGAGTTTTGTAGAATCGATTAATTTCTTGTTTAGTGTATATTTTTAAAGCATTATAACAGCAACGACCAATGGTTGCAGTTTGTTCAAGGTGCGTGGTGCGAAGGACAAAATGACAAGACAAAAACATTTGCGTTCTCTGGAAATGGATAATGTTTGTGGCTATTATAGTTATGTAATAGCAATAGAATAATTTTCGCCACATTCTTCCGAATATGAGCAACATAATATTTGAGTCACTCCAAAATATTTGAGTCACTCCAAAATTATAGATATATATCCCTAGTTAGTTGCCCGACGTTTCAAACACTTTGCAGCGGTGCGGACTGGTCTGCCCGTAACCATGAACACTGCAAAGTGTTCAAAACGTTGGCCAATTAAAAGTTAAACACAAACGCGACAAAATCCGTAAAATAGTTTTATTTACAATGAGTAATGCTCGCATAAACATCTGAAATCATTATGATTAAATTCTTCGTGGGTTCGGAGGAAATCCATCTAATAGACAGTCTTGCGTCCATTTCTACGCGAATATCATAAACAATGGTAAAAACAATCCAGTCGCATTGCAGCAACATACAATAGTTTTGGTTTCTCTAAGTTCTGTGCTGAGAATTATGCCAAATTATTTAACGAAAATAATTTTGGGTCGTTAATTTTTTGAAGTTTGGATACTGATTTTATCATCGTTATTGATCCTGGTATCATCAATATCACGTTTTTCTATTGATTTATCAAGCAACGTCTAGAATCATTTCACTTGTGGATGAATTAAATTTTTAACTATAGCGATTTTAGTTATGATAATCTTTCAAAAAATATTTGGTGGTTACTCATAAATTCTGCTTACTAGTCCAAAACCTAGGCTAGACCAAGCATTTAATATCTGTACGTACATTATGCATAAGTGAAATTACAGTTTTTAGCGCAAACGTAAAACAGCCCTTTAAAATTTTCTAGATATAATCCATAACAAATACTGTCCACCTCCCATTTATGATTGCATTGGAAAATTACCTTTTTGTTGATAATTAATTGTAAATCGGGTACTAACAGATAAGATGGATATAATATTCACTTTGCCCGTATTTGCTTGGCCCAATAGGTTTCTTTTTTGTATTTAAAGTAACCTAAAATTAAATCCGGCAACAAAATTTTAATAATACCCACATTACTTCAAACAAAACATATAGTAATACTATCTCAGCATGGTAACAGTTACATATCAGTTATCGTAAGATAATTCAAACACGTTTGTTCTTATCTCAACTATAAAAATTCCACCAATTATCAAACCAGAAGTATGTAGTTAATAATAAATACCAGAACAATCTAGTTACTGTTTATCGCAACAACAAAATCATCGTGATCAGACATTTTAGTAAAAGTTTATATTTAATATATTATCTTGATATTATAATTTCTTTCAGGATTAGATTTCATATAAGTTGACTAATTAGCCTTAAGATATAATTAATTAGTCATAAAAATTATTCAATCAAAGTGTGAGTCAGATTGGCGCACCAAGTGTTTCGTTCTTCTATCTTAAAAATGAATATTGTATGCATTCATTTTGAGATTTTTTCCTATACTTGAAGAACAACACAACTAAAGAAAAAAAAAGTCCTATAGGATTATTTGATGTCAGATTTTGTAACTCTGTCTTAAAAAGTAGGTTTTGAAGTTGTTACACTGTCAAAAAAAATGTTTTCTTACAGCTTTGAATTGAATGAATTTGTGGGATGTAAATTTCTACATTAAATTCAACAAATACCAATGAATTATCTAATTAAGTAGACACGGGCAAAGTGAATACTATAACCATTTTGCCTATTAGTGTCCGATTTACAAAGATTAGTAAGAAGGTAATTTTCAAATTCAATCATAAATAAGAGATGGACAGTATTTGTTATGGATTATCCCAAGAAAATTTTAAAGCACTGATTTACGTTTACGCTAAGATGTATAATTTCACTTATCCACAATTTAATAGTTGGTGTTGACTGTAGCCACCAAATATTTTTTGTAAGATAATTACAACCAAGATCGCCAGAGTTAAAGTTAATTCCTGGATAAGTGAAAAGATTGTATAAGAGAAAGTCACTTAAGCAGTAGAAAAACGTGATATTAGTGATACTAAGATTAATAACGGCGATGAACCCGGTATCCAAACTTCAAAAAATAAATGGCCCAAAATTGTTTCCGTCAAATAACTTGGCTTAATCTCACCACAGAAGGTAGTCAAATTACAACTATTATATGGTGTTGTATATTGTATGGGTTGGACGTTTTTACAATCGTTTATGATATTTGCATGTAGATGAATGCAAGTTTGTCTATTAGATGGATTTTCTTTAGAGACGCGAGAAATTGAATCATTTTTAGAACGGATAACAACAGATATATTTTTGGAGTGACTCAAATATTTTGTTGATAATATTTGGCAGAACGTGAAGAAAAATATTCTATTGCTATTACATGACAGCCACAGACATTATCCAGTTCAAGAGAATGCAAATCAAAACAAAAATATCATTTTTTCTTTTCCATCGCACACCTTAAACAAAATCTAACCACTAGTTGCTATCTACAATGTATTAAAAATATACATTGAACAAGAAATTAATCGATTTTAGAATAATAATGGATCAGTATAGAGACAACTGCTTTCAATATTGGTTAGAAAATATTGTTGTTACTTATTTTTATCATTATATTATAAACTTTAATTAATACTGAACAAATCAGAATTATTTATTTTTTAATGTCTGTGTGTGTGCCTATGAGTTTTCTTCCTTTAGGCAAACATTTAAATCCACTTTAGCCGGACTTGTGCTATATAAAACTAACATTGGAGTACACTTTTGTTTGGGAGTGGGTTGCGGTCGGCGCACTCCGTGGTAAGAGGGGCGTAAGCACGCACACCCGCAACCCACCCGAACACCACGTCGCCTTCGTCGTTGGATCGACCACCGCAGCAGGGTTACTTGTTGTCAGTGGTCGGCCCGATGGTATACCTCCTACTGGGGTACCCTCCCATCGACCTCGTCTCCTCGGGGATGACGTCGGTCTTTCCTCACGCGGTCGGCCTCTCGGCAGATGACGGACTAATTCCCTGGTCACGTCACCCGCGGCATCGGCTAGAGCGGCATGAGGCGCAGATAATCGCACCTACGCCACCCAAGTCGCCGGCGGCGGGCTGCTTCGTCGAGGCTGCCAACCCACCGCCTCCTTTCGCGAGACTACTACCTCGCAGAAGATTGCGACCGCATCCCAATTCCTGACGCTGTCGAGCATCGCCCTGGCGATAGTCGGAAGCGTCAGGTTGGCACCGATGACTGCGACGAGTTCACGACGCTGCTCTGCTCAAGCAGCACAAACCTCGAGCATATGCGGCGCCGTGTCCTCGTCGCAATCGCAGTGATGGCAGGTTAGTGTACTCTCCCTCCTAGCGACCATGTACAGGTATTTGCTGAAGCATCCATGCCCCGTCAAAACCTGCATCAGTCGGAAGAAGAGCACTCCGTGCCGCCGTTTTAGCCTCTGCATCAGCACCAGCCAGAAGACCTCTACGGTCCAGACACCGTACCGAGGCCTTTCCAGCCAGATTGCCCAACGGGCAATGAGGTCTCGGCGTACGTCGACGCGCCAGGCGGTGAGCTACCTCAAAGAGACAGCATTAAATTACACTAACTGAAGAATATATTCATACATATTATTAAGATTTATTTGCCCAAAATTACCCAAAACATCTAAAATTAATTTGTACATTACAATAAATAACGTAAGATTAAAAAGAGTGAATTTGAACAAAACAATCGGTGAATAATTGTAGTCATAATGACATGGGGGACCATTATTATAAATTAAGTCATTATCGTCTTGCTCTTATCCTAATTACTTGGGGTCGACGCAATATGTCATCTGTTTTGACATATTGCAAAAAATTTCGGCAATGACTTTTATGACCGGCCGCCTGCCTGACGTCAACCCTCCTTGGGAATGTAATCGTTGACCCAAATGGTACCAGATGGAGTTGGTCCGGATCAATCTAGGGCTCTTAGTCGTCTTTTACGACACCCCCGAGCAAAGCAAGGGTTGGTAGTATTCGAAGCCGCTACCACACAGCATTATTAAGTAAGTACGCATAATTATTATAAATTAAGTACTGATAACATAGAAGATATAATAGAAGATAAGTCGTATCACAGATATCAATTGCATTGATCAGATATCTGCTGCTAACACAAAAGGACAAGTTGTGAGTCACAGATATTGGTACTTATCAAATATTGATAACAAAAGAATATAAATCAACCATTTCGGTTGTAATATTTACATTTACCTCTCATATTTGTGTAATAACTGTGTCGTGTGTTGCTAAACATGGATGAGTTCCTGAATAAAAGTTATGTGGTAGTGGATTCTGAAAATCTTCAAGAGTACTTGGAACATACAGGTAAGCTTCCGAATAGTCAAAGAATAATTTGCAGCTAAGATGGCGTAGTTAACCATTAAGCTACTGACCTACCGAGTTAAATATCGGGTATACCTAGATTAGGAATTCAATAAACACACTGTACAAACTTTTTGCAATCAACAAATTGATAATCTGATTATGGTGGTATTGTTAGAGCGGGGTGTTGCCAAAACAACTATAAACTTGTTTTGCAGATGAATGGCAATTATCACTTAGTTTTATGATGTTTCGATCGTCTGCAATCAAAAGCAACATAGAAAAGTCTTCTCGAAAAGCTTTGTTCAGTAAGATAATCCTTTTTTTTTAAATTTTAGGTGTAAATTATTTTATTCGTAAAATGGCCTCAACCGTGAAACAAACGACACGACTGAGCCGCAATGCGGATGGCACTTATAAATCCGAGTTAATAACACCAGTCACTTCTTCAACGTCTATCTTCACACCGGGCGTTGAGTTTGACGAAGAAAGGGCTGATGGTGAAAAGGTGAGTTTTACAAGAAGTAGAATTTTATCAATTTCAGATGACAAATATACTATAATACTCGTAACATTAAAAAGTTATTATTTTATAGCAAAACATGATTATCATTCATCATCATAGCTCATATATGTCCCACTCAAGCCTCCACTAAAAATCGAGGGAAATTGACCTTTTTTGCTTTTTTTTTGTTCACGCCATGATAGATGGGGGACTGTGTGTGGGACTTGCCGGCCACATAAACGACCGGAAGAGCCACTAAAACTGCGATCCTTTCCGCGATTTTTCGGGGTGCAGGAGAGACCGTTTGATGACATTCTATCCCCGCCACCCCAACGCTTGGCCATCTGCCCACGTCCTGTCATCATTCAGGGTGATGGGAGGAGAAGCGCATAGCGACGTCTCCTCCTGCCTGGTTGTCACCAGCGGAGCGAGGCAGCGGACGCAAGGGCCTCGCGTGCCCGCTAAGCCTCCTCCTTCCTTGTCACGATAATCTCACAAAAGGAGGCCATCGACGGTCGGCAATGACAAGTCTGTTGTACCAATTTCCGTTGTCAGGATGTGGCGTTGAGGCCCCCAGACGGGACATATTATAGTGTGAGAGAGAAATTGACCTACTGTACCACGCTGGATAGACGAGTTGCTATAGGGTTTAATTTCAAGTTTATCTTCTCTTGCATAGAATATATATATATATATATATATATATATATATATATATATATACACTAGCTGACCCAACAGACGTTGTTCTGTTCAAATCTAAAAAAAACCTGTTCCAATTAGTAATCTAAACCATTCTCATATCCATCGGCATAGCTAAAAAAACATCAAAATCGGTGCAGCTGCTTAGAAGGAGTTCATTTATAAACATACGAACAGAAGATTTATAAATATAAAGATAGAAAAGTTTATATAGTCCAAAAAAGTTTACATTAGAAAAGTTTATACAGTCGTTAAGTTTTCTTAAATTTTCTAATTTTCTGCGCAACTTTCTTATTTTTTTTTCCGTGAAAGTAATTTTCCAAGTATTAGAAAACTTCCCGAACAGCGCCACCTATCGGGTCCAATTGTGAATCTAAACCATCCTCAAATCCCCTTGAATACACACAAAAAATTTCGTCAACATCGATCGGTCCACCCGTTTAGGAGGAGTTCAGTGACATACACACGTACGCTAGAAATTTATATATAAGATATTTATTTATTTATTAAAGTTCATTCAATATGTACAATGGCGAACTTAATGCCAGAGACATTCTCTACCAGTCAAAATATTAATCCCTTTTTTTTTTTTTTTTTTGTGGGTGGGCCGCGGTCGGCGCGCCTCCGCACCACTCCGTCCGGGGCGACAGAGGGGCTTAAGCACGCAACTCCCGCGACCCACCCGAAAACCACGTCGCCTTCGTCGTTGGGCCGACCACTGGAGCAGCGTTAACTTGTCGTCAGTGGTCGGCCCGACGGAATACCCCCTATTGGGGTACCCTCCCATCGACCGACGTCCCCCCCTCGGGTAGGACGTCACACGCGGTCGGCCTCTCGGCGGGTGACGGACTAATCCCCGGTCACGTCACCCGCGGCCTCGGCTAAGAATATTAATCCCTTAGACGTCTTTTACGACACTCATGGGCAAAAGAAGGGTTGGTGAATTCTTACTCTTTCACCATAAGACAACATGATCAATACACGGCAATCCAATTGAACTGACTTACCAATTAGGCTATTGTGGGTAGCAAAGTATGTTTGGCATTATAATTTTTAACCCTCGACGCAAAAAGAGTGGTGTTATAAGTTTGACGTCGATGTCTGTCTGTCTGTGGCATTGCAGCTCTCAAACGGATAAACCTATTTCGATGCGGTTTTTTTTTTTCATTTGAAAGGCAGTTCTATAGATGAACATTTTACAATGTTTGTTTTATTATGTTTACAGGTAAAGTCTGTTATTACGTTTGATGGTAATAAAATGACACATAGGCAGACTGATAAAAATGGTAAAATATTCGTAAGCGTAAGAGAGTACCACGGAGACAAGATGACCGCGGTGAGTTGTCCTTTTATTTTTTTTTCTAAACTCCTTTCTCTAGCGTACTCATAAATACTTTCGAGAGTGAGAGCTTCAATGAAGAAGATTGAGATTGAAAGGCACGAATTTTCTTTTCGCCAGATTACTAAGAATTTTAATTCAAGCGTGTTTTTCCATTTCGTTTCTTATTCTTAGTTATTCATTAGTTATAGTGGCATGGCTAAAAAAGAAGTATGTAAATTTAGTGAGAGATTAATTTACAATTTTATTTTTCAGAGGACAACAACGGAAGGTTTTGATAAAACATTAGTGAGACACCATGTAGTAAAACCATGACGACAGAATACATTCTAGGTACCAGTCAATACTTAAAATCCTGTTTTTATTATTTTAAATAAATTAAATTCGACTTATGTTTTGTGACTTATTTCAAACTAACAAACCGCTCTCGCTTCGCTTCGGGTTCTGTCGCTTTACCCGCGTAGCATAGTTCCCGTTCACGGGAACGATTCAGAAAAGAAGACTGAAACCGAAGCGAGGCGAGGGCGGGTTGCTAGTGAAAAAATAATATTCTTTTTGATGCTTTTTAGGGATCCGTATCCAAAGGATAAAAACGGAACCCTATCCGACCCGAGCCTCCTCCATAACAAGAAGGAAATTGCCCTTACTATACCATGCTGGTCAGACAGGTTGGTATAGGGTTTTATTTCGCATTTTCCTTCTCTTACATAGATGTTATATGCGTATGGTATACCTTAGTCGTCTTATACGACAAAGACTAAGCGTATAGACGTCGGTCGATGGGAGGGTACCCCGATAGGGGGTATTCCGTCGGCCCGACCACTGATGTCAAGTAACCCTGCTCCGGTGGTCGGCCCAACGACGAAGGCGACGTGGTTTTCGGGTGGGTTGCGGGAGTTGTGTGCTTAAGCCCCTCTGTCGCCCCGGACGGAGTGGTGCGGAGGCGAGCCGACCGCAGCCCACCCACAAAAAAAAGGCACTTATTTACCTAGACAATGGTACGGAACCCGTCGTGCGTGAGCTCGACTCGCACTTGGCCGATTTTTTTAAAGACAACGCCCTGCACTAAGGAAATAATAAATGTATTTCGAAGGACTTTACAAAAATATAATTAATGGAAACAAATTACATCCAGCAATCAACAATTACATCCAACAATTTGTGCATCGCACAAAGTATTGTCCTACATGGGATTCGAACCCACGATACTGGCACGGTAAATCAGTATCTTAACCACTATGCAATCTGTGCAGTGACTATTATAATTGTAACTATCATAATCGGGCAATTGATTAATTATGAAGAATTGTGTCTCGTGTGTCTATAAAATATTATTATATTACTAGCAGACCCGGCCACGCGATGCTGTGGCTAATGTTTTTGTTATATTACATTTTAGTAAACTATTTATGCTATTGAATTGTAGCTTATATCACACGTTTGTAGGTTTGACATAGCAGCGCCATCTATTAATTACTTACTCAATCCAGTCAACAGATATCGCCATCTGTTAAAATCGTTTGGAGTTAACAGATAATTGTGCATGCCAAATAATAGACAAATAATTTGCAATAAAATAATATTGCGACTATAAATTAAGATGTAAACTATCCTATCCTATCCTATCTTTTAAGTTGGATCAAACTGCACATGGTGTGAAAATTTTATTAAAATCGGTTAAGTAGTTTAGGAGTCCATCGCGGACAAACAACGTGACACTATAGATCTCTTCCAGATGAAATCATGACTAATTAGCCAACTGCACCACGTTATTTAAATGGGTTGGCAGTGTTTCTTTATTACGGTTTCTTTTAACATCGTCATTCTAGGCCTCGAAGAGCTTAGCTATTCATTTTCTTTTTGTGGGTTATGGTAAGCGCACACGCGGTTCATTTCGTCCGGGGCGACGAAAGGACGGCGCGCGGGCCCATAACCCACTCGTACCCACGTACAGTGCCGACCACCAGTGCAGTGTTCCTTGTCGTCAGTGGTCAGCCCGACGGAATATCCTTTCGGGTACCTTCACCTCTCGACGTCCCTGTACCGGGACGTCGGTCGCCGTCGCGCGGTCAGCCTCTCTACGGGTGCCGGACTAAAGTCCCCGGTTCGGTCACCCGCGACCTCGGCTAGAGCGGCATCAGGCGCAGGTACTCGCGATTCACAGTAACCCTAACCTAACCTTTAAAGCATCATCATCATCTCAGCTCATATACGTCCCACTGTTTGACTCCAGCCTCCTCCACTAAGGGAAGGAAATTGACCTACTATACCACGCTGGTCAGACGTGTTGGTCTAGGGTTTTGTTCCGAGATTTATTTCTCTTGCATAGACATTATATGCATAGCATATCTCTTAGGCGACTTTAACGATACCCATGGGCAAGAGAGGGGGCGGTGAATTGTATTCTTACTCCGTCACCACACGGATATAAAAGTATTATACTACCAAATTAAAACATCATCATCATTGCAGCCCACATACGTTCCACTGTTGGGCTCGGGCCTCCTCCACAGTGGGAGGGAATTTGACCTACAATACCGGTCATACATGTTGGTATAGGGTTTCATTTCGAGTTATCCTTCTCATGCATAGATGTTATGTGAATATCATATTTATTTATTAATATATTATAATATAATATTTTTAATTTATATTTATTAATTTATATTTTTAATAAATAAAATATTTTTAATTTCAATCTTTATTACACTCTATGTGGCGGGTAAAGAATGTAATGTGGCTACAGGATTCACTAAGCATCATCATTTCAGCTCGTATATGTCCCACTGTCAGGTTCGAGCTTCCTCAATAATGGGTGGAAAATTTACCTACTGTACTAAGGTAGTCAGATGTGTTGTCAAAGGGTTTTATGTCGAGTTTTTCTTCTCTTGTATAAATATTATTTGCATAATATCCCTTGATCGTGTTTTACAATATCCACGGGCAAGACAGGCAGTAGTGAATTGTATTTTTACTCTGTCACCATACGGAAATACTAATCTTGGGTGTCGCAAAAACCAACATAATGATGACAAGGAGTTTCGACAGCAGCACTCTCCTGAGAAGCATATAACAGCAACAGCGATCACTCGTACATCCAAAAAGGAATGTCGAAGAGATGATTGATGGAGGCATCGCTTCTTCCACTTCTTCGTCGCAATGGCCACGATTGAGAGCACGAGAAGAGGAAAAAATATAGAGAATGGTATATTTATACGAGTATTGTTGACATAAGAGTTTGATTCGAGTTTTTCTTCTCTTGTACAGACTCATATTCCTAAAACAATGTTTAAGAAACTCACGGACAAAATAGAAATTTTGACTTGTATTTTTATCAATTATTAATGGTACTAATTGATAATTCAAATAAATGCGATGAAAAGTGTGAAATTATCAGAGTTTAACCAAGAAACTCAATAGATATTCTAAAGTATCTCACAGCGAGGATACGTAATATACGAGCGGTCTTGTCAGCTCGACTGGGGACTACTAAATTTTTATAATTGAACGTAACGCCTTCAGAAAGGTAACATTTTATACTGATATATTTGCGGTTATAATATTTGCTACAGAAATTTGTGGAGGCGTTACTGGCAATTGACCATACATTTTCTACTATCGTATTTTACAGCGTATATCTTAATATTTATACAGCGTATATCTTAATATTGATACAGTACTTTAAGATTTTTATTTTTAGTTAGTGATACCTACATAGAATTAATTGGTTTTGCTCTGAGGTTTCTTAGCGAATCATTCTCAGTGTGGTCGCGGTCCCATCCGGTGGTAGTATATTAGATTTGTTAGATTTAAATTAATAAAACTACAAATGTAATGTTTAATAATTACGATCCAAAACAAATTTCCTCTGTAATAACGATGATTTATTAAAGGTGATCATCTTAGCCCGCCATGGACACTGTAAAAAATTTGAAATCTCGGGCAATCAAAGATCAAACACAAATTCATATAAAAACCGTAGTAATAATTTTATTTGCAATGGGATTTTTTGTGTTTTGCTCATGTTACGACCTGGACAATTACTCTTATAATTTCATGGAGACGAAGTTGCGGCCTGCCGATCGCTAATACTAAATAACAATATTATCTCATCATCAAATCAAATATAGATAAGTTATTACAATACTATTCTAATTGTCATAACCATTAGTCACAACAATACATTCATTTTTATCTCACATTTATAAACAATACTATTGCTGTTAGGCAATTCTGTAAATATAACGAGATAACGAAATCAACGTAATCTGTATACGTTTGTTTAAGTTTGGTGCAAGATTATGTTTGCAAGTTTATCTTATCGTGATGTAATATTATCACCTACTAAGCATATATGAGGATATGGTCTATGGTGTTATAGCCTTTTCGGAAGCCGGCTTGTTCGGGCGGCTGGAAGTCATCGAGCTTGCGCGAGAGTCGATTGGTAATGAACAACTTATAAACATGGCTCAGGAGTGAGATGGGTCTGTAGTTCTTTAGAAGAGCTTTGTCACCCTTCTTGAAGAACAGCACCACCACACTCCTGGTCCACGACTCTGGAACGTCGCCCCCGAGGATTACGGAATTAAATAGCTTTTGAAGGGCTATTAAGACTGGCTTGCCGCCCGCCTTCAGAAGCTCTGCCGTAATTCCGTCATCTCCCGGTGCCTTACCGTTACGTAGTTGTTTGAGAGCCATTCTGATCTCGTACAAGCTGATGTCCGGGATTTCTTCGGTATAGTGCCGAGTTAGCTTGGATCTGGGATCTTGGACCAAGCCGACAACAGGATTTCGGGATGATTTGTATAACTGTCCATAGAACCTTTCGACCTCTCCCAAGATCTCACTTTGGGATGAAATGACAGTGCCATCGTCGGTCTTCAGCTTAGTCATTTGGCTTTGTCCAATAGACAGATCTTATGCGAACACTTTTGAGCTACGATTCCGCTCTATCGCTTCTTTAATACGGAGTGTATTAAATCGGCGAATATCGCGACGCACAGACCTGGAGATCTGCCTATTTAGCTGCCTATATTTGGACCAATCGGCTGAAGACTGCACCGTCATTTCTTTTCTCCGCCCCATGAACTCGAGAGTCTGGTCAGAAAGTTTTTTAGGTCTATTAACGCGGTGAGCCTTGAAAAATTTCGACCCAACCGCGTGGACAGTTTCCACGAACCTGTTGTTCATATCGTTCGGAGATTCGCATTCGTCCAGACATTGGAAGCGATTGTGTAATTCGAGTTGAAAGCCTTCGAGGTTCTGGTATTGGACAGATGTAGGTCGGAGTGTAGACTTCATCAAGCGTGACCGCTCGACTTTTGTGTGAATATTCAATGTGGCTCGTACCATCCGGTGATCGCTCCCAGTTTTAATCCTGCTGATCACTGAGACATCATTGAATATCTGTCGTTTGTCTGACAAGATGAAGTCTATCTCGTTTTTTGTTGAACCATCGGGGCTAATCCAGGTCCATTTCCTTTGTGGCTGCTTCCTGAAGAAGGAATTCATCATAAAGAAGCTTTCCTTCTCCAGAAAATCAGCCAGTTTCTGGCCCCTCTGGTTTCTCTGTCCATATCCATGTTTCCCCACTCTCAACTCATCATCACTCCCTTTGCCTATTTTCGCGTTAAAGTCTCCCATGACTACCGTGAATTGGGTTTTGGACGTGTATATGGCTTTCGAGATGTCCTCGTAAAATGCCTCCACCTCGTCGTCGGAGTATGTCGAGGTCGGTGCGTATACCTGTATAACCTTCAGCGAATACCTCTTGGTAATTCTGAGTATAAGGTACGCTACCCTTGTCGACACACTCTCGATCCTCTCCACGTTGTCTACGAGAGACCTACGAACGATAAACCCTATACCACCTTGGGACGGGTGATCGCCCTCCCGGTAGAAGAGCAAGTTTCCAGACTGGAGGATTATCGTGCCCTCGCCCTCTCTTCGCACTTCTGATAATCCTACAATGTCCCAGCGGATTTTGCTCAATTCCTCTTCCAGCTCGATGACCCTCTCGTCAGTCCTGAGTGTCCGAATGTTGTGTGTTACCAGGGCCAAGGGTCGTTGTTGGTAGCCAGATCGCTGCCAGAGATTCCTCGCACCCCCTGCTCCACCACTACTGGGCCCGCCACCAAAATGAGCCCATCCTCACGCTTCGGCAGATTATACAAAAGACTGAGGAGTATAATCGGCCCCTGTGTTTAGCATTTGTGGACTATGAGAAAGCCTTTAATTCAGTCGAAACTTGGGCGGTGTGCAGTCCCTTCAGCGGTGCCAAATCGACTATCGCTATATCGAAGTGCTGAAGTGTTTGTATAGGAACGCCACAATGTCAGTCCGTATCCGGGATAATAGTACGACACCGATCCAGTTGCAGAAAGGCGTGAGACAGGGAGATGTTATCTCTCCGAAACTGTTCACCACTGCACTGGAAGATGTCTTCAAGCTCTTAGACTGGACTGGACTTGGCATCAACATTAACGGCGAATACATCACTCATCTTCGATTTGCGGACGATATAGTCGTTATGGCAGAATCCATGGAGGACCTTGGCACAATGCTCAATGATCTCAGCAGGGTATCGCAACTAGTGGGTTTACGAATGAACATGGACAAGACGAAAGTCATGTCAAATGCCCATGTCATTCCTGTACCGGTCCTAGTTGGCAATGCGATTCTTGAAGTTGTCGATCACTATGTTTACCTAGGACAAACAGTCCAGTTAGGTAGATCCAATTTCGAGAAAGAGATCAGCCGACGAATCCAACTCGGTTGGGCAGCGTCCGGGAAACTTAAGAGGATCTTCTCGTCCAACATACCTCAGTGTCTGAAAACACAGGTCTTTGACCAGTGTGTGTTACCAGTGATGACTTACGGCACGGAAACGTGGTCCCTAAATGTAGGCCTCATATCAAGGCTCAAAGTCGCTCAGCGTGCTATGGAGCGGGCTATGCTCGGGATTTCTCTGCGAGATAGAATCCGGAATACGGAAATCCGCAGAAAAACGGGTGTAACCGACGTAGCACGAAGAATTAGCACGCTGAAGTGGCAATGGGCAGGCCACATCGCTCGACGAACCGACAACCGCTGGGGAAGAAAGGTTCTCGAGTGGCGACCACGTATCGGACGACGCAGTGTAGGACGCCCCCCCACTAAGTGGACCGATGACCTAGTGAAAGTAGCTGGGCGTCGTTGGATGCAGGCGGCACAGGACCGCTCATTATGGCGCAACATGAGGGAGGCCTACGTCCAGCAGTGGACGGCGATAGGCTGAAATGATGATGATGAAATGATGAAGCATATATTTAGTCACTTCATACACACACCTTTTTTGGGTGGGCTGTGGTCAGTGCATACGCGTCCGGTCCCCCCGGGGTGACGAGACGGCCCCATAAGACACTGTATTCCCTGTCCATCGTCATTAAGCTCAGTACCGGTACAGAGTTAATTGTCATTCGTGGCCAGCCCGGCGGGATACCCTTCCGGGTACCCTCCCTCCCGAACGCCTCTCCAGGGACGTCGGTCGCCCTGACGCGGTCAGCCTCTCAGGACGGACTATTCCGTGGTCCAGTCACCCGTGCCTCGGCATTTCATAACACACCTGGCGGATTGTTTTTTTTTTGCCATGAGGTATATGAATACAATAATCAAAGAATGAATATATATAAATATTGTACGTATTTGCATGCAATTTTATACATGGTTGATTTTTTTGGGGTCTCCAATAAAGTATGTTTGGAAATTCACCCCTCACAAAACCATTGGGTCTAGGAACGTGAAATTTTGTGTAAGATTGTCCTTTTTGAGGTAAATGAACACTAAGAAAGATTTTTTGGAAATACAACGCATAAGGGGATTGAAAAGCGTACAGCCAAAACCACTGGGACTAAAAACGTCAAACCTTGTACTCAGTTCGTATTTTTGGGGCAAGCAAGCACTTAGCAATAATTTTTGGTACATCAATGTACACAATTTATATGTTAAAACAAAATTAATAACTTGAAAAACCAATTATCACATGGGAAATCAATCATGTATCGTATTTGCATTTATTTTTTGACGTGACAACGTCTAATAACGCTGGCTGCATGCACGAAAAAGTGTCCCGTTACGCTCATGGTCCCGTTACGCTGATTCAATTTTATTCATAAAAGTATGCAGTCATTTCATCAATGTTTTTTTATGAAGTTGTCACGTTAAACTATCGTCCGTAAACCGACTTTACAGACAACCATGTTTATTTTTTAAGTGCGTTATAAGACTACATAAAAATTTTCTAATTCTGATTTAATAGGAAATATATTTTATTCCCACCAGAAACGTAAATGTGGAAATGGGATCCAAGTTCAACACAAATTATGAAAATTTTAGTGTGGTTGTGGACTTCATCAAAAAAAGATTTATATCTAAATGGGTGCTACTTTTCTTTAGACCATTTAAAATATATTTACTAGAAGAACATATAAAATTTATGAGTAAATTTAAAACACGATTTCTTGTTTTTCTACTTCTAATACCGCGTAGGTGTCGAAAATGGTTCTAATAGGAATATTAATTGATTTTTCAAGTTATTAATTTTAAAAATGTTGTGACATATATATTTATTTATTTCTTATTAAGTGCTTTAATTAAAAAATTTATGGTTCTATCTTTGACAATGATGTGATTTCCATACAAAATATCATTCTTTATTTCAAACCTATCTAGCCATTTTCACTACCTCTAGAAGACGACTAAGGGATATAATAAGTATATAACATCCATGTATGAAAAGGGAAATTCAAAATAATACCCTATACCAACCCGTCTGATCAGCAAGGTTAATTGCCCTCCTATTGTGGAGGAGTCTTGCGCCCAGCAGTGGAACATGTATGAATGAAAATAATCTATACCAATAAATAAAATTGGAGTGTCTGTTTGTAATGTCAAAATAATAGGCTTCTTTCATGCTCACACGGTTATTTGCACGACAACTATGCCTAAAATATAGATTAAAAATTTTTTGTCTGTCTCTTTCTTCAATTTCGAAGATTACCCGGAACAAACAGACAGACGTCTGTTTGTTCCGGGTAATCTTCGAAATGGCTGGACCGATTTAAAAAATTATTTCACCAATGGAAAGCTATAATATCAGGACGTAAGCTAGGCTATATTTTATCCCGGTATTCCCACGGGAACGGGAACTACGCGGGTAAAACGACTAAAATCGAAGCAAAGCGAGGGCGGGTTGCTAGTGATGAAATAAAGAAGAGTAAAATAAGGTTTTGATGTTATTTTATTTTCACATAAGCACATATCGTGTGGTTATGTGAAAATAACGTCACACGTGCGGTGACGAGGTAAGAATACAATTCACCACCCCCTCTCTTACCCGTGGGGTGTCGTAAGAGATGACTCGGGGATATATTACGCACATGACATCTATGCAAGAAATGGAAAACTCGAAACAGAACCCTATACCAATCTATGTGACCAGCATGGTATAGTAAGGTCAATTTGCCTCAAATTATGGAGGAGGCTCGAGCCTAGCAGTGCGACGTATATGAGCCGAGATAATGATGTTGACAGAAATCTTTCTGAAAAAAATAGCTTATTATGTTTATTATAATTTAAGTTAAGTAAAACTAATTTAAGTTAGTAAAATAAAACGTGTAAGGCCGAGTTCCTACTACGTAAAATTGCCGGAAGAGCAAGTGGTTGTACAATTGACATTATCCTGAGTCCGGCATTTTTGCCAAGCCTGGCATTTTTACCAAGCGTACGAAAGTGCCGGTAGAACCACCGGAGCGAAGTAATATGAACGAGTTTGTGGCGGTATCTGTTACGCGCTCGCAGCACCTGTGCTCCCCTCGCCCCACTCGTGCTCCACATGTGCTTCACTCACGTCATTCGGCTCGCATTTTCTGATAAAAGTAGACGTGTAGCACGGACATCTTTTCTTCTTTGATTCGTCACTTCTAAGTTCACCCATTAATGTTTAAAATGTTCTAAGTGAAAATCTTGCCCGTAAAATAGTATGTACCCAATGTTTTCTTTTATTTTACCCTCTATTAAGAGACCAACACAACAATTTCGTGGTTCATTATGCGCACAGGTCCAAATTTAATTGAGGTGAGTACTTGACTGTCCGATTTTCTTGTGGGATCCGGTGTAATATGAACACTCTTTCCGGCAGATCTGCCGAGAACCGAACCAGCGTAGTGGGAATCCGGCCTAACGCTGCGATAATTTATTATTATAGTTCTTAGAAGTAAGTCTTTCTCTTCTCTATATTTGTTCATTCTTCTTTTAATATTGCACTAAGAAAACAAATCACGTGGACCAAAGAAACTTAAAATAATTGCCATAAATTACCTTCCGATTCAGACCAAACACTGGCACAAAATAATAAATTTTTTTTTAGTAAATTATGGTCTGGACACACCCCCCCGCCCAATCCACTCGGGACGACGGATGCGCGGCTTGCGACTCCATAACCTACCGTATTCTCTCCTCATCGTCATTGGGCCGACTAATGGTACCGATTCCTTGACATCTGTGGCCGACCCGGCGGGTTATCCTTTCTGGTTCCTACTCGACGCCCCAGTAAGGCAGTGTTGTCGGGGGATCACCCTCACGTGGTCGGCGTCTCTGCGGGTGGCAGACTGATACTCGACCCGTCCAACCGCGCCCTCGGTTAGGACGGTATCAGGCACTGGTACTCGTGCTTGCGCCACCTAAAGTGCCGCCAGCGGAGCCTATAGTGGTATAGGAATGCCTCCCGGATTCGCTCCACCACCTCCTTCGGTGAGACAACTGCCTCGCAGAAGACAATGACCGCATCCCAGTACCTGACGCTGTCAAGCATCGTTTTGACGATGGTAGGCAGCGTCAGGTCGGCCTAAAATAATATCCTACATAGGGGTTGAACCCACAATATTCTAGACACTCGTTACAGGAGATCAGTATATTAATACGCTATTTATCATGTTTTTGAGTAGTATTGTGTATTTCTGTGGGAATACGATGACAAAAATATGATGAAGGGTGAAAATGATAAAAATAGCTTATATTACTCGATGATAATGTTTTCATGTGTGTAAAATTTTCTAAAATCGGTTTAATGGTTTACACGTGGAAGTGTTACAAACAAACAAACGAATTTACATTCTCATTTATAATATTTGGTATATTTTTAAGTTTTATTATACGCCTTTTATTTAGTCTAAAACCTTAATTGAATAACGCATACGTAAGACGAGGTGGCCGAGAGGTTAAGGCGTTGGACTGCTAATCCAATGTGCTCTGCACGCGTGGGTTCGAATCCCATCCTCGTCGACATCTTTTTTTATAGGTATCTTGTGGTTCGAAGGGCATCACACTACAGCTATTACTTGATAGACATGTTGCATATAATTTTATACAAAAGAGTTAGTAAAAAAATAATTATACAAATAATAGACAATCCTGCTGAGATTTTTTTTGCCGGATTTTCTCAGTACCTACCAGTCGCGTTTTGATTCGGTGGTGCTTTATTGAATCAATTTAAGTTAAAATATTATAATTGACAATATGCAAGTACCCTCACGGGGTTTATTTACCCCATTAAATAAAATTTAAGTGTGTGTTTGTAATATCAAATTAGTAGGATTTTTCTATGTATACACGGTTATTTGCTCGACACCAATGCCTAAAAACCAGTTTAAAAACTTTTTGTCTGTCTGTTTGTTCCGGGTAATCTTCAAAAGGGCTAGACTGATGTTAATAATATTTTACTACGAGGTAGCTGTCTATATAAGAAATAACTTAGGTTATATTTGATCTCAGTATTTCCACGGGAACAGGAACTACGCTGGTGAATCCACGGGAATATAAAATAAGTGATTTTGAATTTGAATCTTAAAAATTAGTCGGACTGCGGACCACATTGCCAGAAAAAATATAACGAAGATATGCTGCGGTAAATGCATTCCACTACAAAGTACGAATATCTTGGTGACCAACGAATTTGAGATGCGGTCTATAATAAATCTTGGTCAAGCAAGGTAGATGCAATGACGTTTAGACATTTGAATTAATCGCTTCACTCACCGCTTTTGTCCTTCTAAATTGTTACTTAGTAGCACAATATTATCATATAATTGCTATTAAAATATATATTTATTCATTTTATTAACGACTAGCAACCCGCCCTCGCTTCGCTTCGGTTTCAGTAGTCTTTCCTGCGTAGTTCTCGTTCCCGTAGGAATACTGGAATAAAATATAGCCTTGTTTACTCCCTGATATTATAGCTTTCCATTGGTGAAAAAATTTTGAAATCGGTTCAGCCGTTTTGAAGATTACCTGGAACAAATAGTCAGACATACAAAAAAAATATAAAGTGTATTTTAGGCATATGTATAGTGCAAATAACCGTGTGAGCATGAAAAAAGCCCATTATTTTGACATTACAAACAAACATTCCAATTTTATTTATTGGTATAGATAGCTCTACAATGCCTGTGCAATTATTCTTTAAAGTAAGATTAAATTCCAGTGTCTTAAGAGATTTTCCAAACATGCAAATTGTATCCAGGCGCTGTACAAATATTTTTGGACATTTCAAATTATTTTTATATTGGTTGTTGGTGGCAAACAAGCATACAGCCTACTTGTTGGTTAGTGATACTGCTGCTCATGGAACTTTATTAGGCCGCTGCCTCCCATGAAGAAAGTGAGGGTTCGGTGATACTAAAGGTATCACCAAAACTCACATTACATAAAACGAAGAAGTAGCATGCTGAAGTGGAAATGGGCAGGCCACATCGCTCGAACCGACAACTGCTGGGGAAGTAAGGTTTTCGAGCGACCACGTATTGAACGACGCAGTGTACGATGCCCCCCACTAGGTGGAGCGATGACCTGGTGAGAGTTGCTGGGCGTCGTCGGATGCAGGTGGCACAGGACGTACTCTGTGGCGTGACATGAGGAAGGCCTACGTCTAGCGGTGGATGGCGATAGGCTGAAATGAATTAATGTAGCAAGTGTATGCTATAATCACGTCCCGTGAGGTTGCACAGAGAATAGGTAAATGACAGATTAGTTGTCCTATGGTGGCTATGTTTCTTTGAACATGCGAAGAAGGACGTCTGTCGTGGGACTCCATGACTCACGAAATTTACAAATTTTTAATTGTACAAATTGATTTCAGAATTAATTTATAATGTATAGCTCAGAAATCGGCTGGGTATTAATCACAAAACGATGGGGTGTTATCATCAATAATCTCCAAATAACTCCGCATCAAGCGTTAGGGTAAACAGTCCAGCTAAATTTGATTTATATACTGGAATGCCCAATGAACTGTGTAAGTCCATAGATTAAGATAATTTAAACACAGATATGTCAATCTTTACATTAATATTTTTACTTATTCCTTTTAGTTTGATAAAATTATAATATACTAGCTGACCCGACAGACGTTGTTCTGTTCAAATAAGCGCCACCTACTAGGTCCAATTGTAAATCTAAACTATACTCGAATCCCCTTGAACATACAAAAAAAAATTTCATCAACATTGGTCCAGCCGTTTAGGAAGAATTCAGTGACATACACACGTACACAAGAAATTTATATATAAAGAAGGAGTGGTAGGACCACACTGTCGACAGTTATCTGTCTACAGCCGCGGGCCGGTCCGTCCGGGGCAGTACCATGCTCTCGCAGAAAATCGACGTCTGAGCAGTAGCAATTTGTTACTGCGCTTCGTTCGGTGAGCGAGAGAGCCGGAAGCCCAACTTTCTGAGGGTGATTGCGTGTGGAGGGTTTTGGTGGTGCCCTTGGTATCACCGAGCCTCAATGCACGCATTCACACTCCCTTCGCTTTCTTGCGGTAGGCAACGGCCTTGTAAAGGTCCATGAGCGGCAGCAACACTTACCATCAGGTGTACTGTTTGCTCGTTTGCCACCGTTTGCAATAAAAAAAAAAAAAAAAAAAAAATAAAGAAGATTATCAAAATTATAATTTTGATAATTTTCTTTAATTATATATATGTATGTATTTAGTTGCATTTATATTTGATTTTTGATTTCTCGACGTTTTGAACACTTGTCAGAGGTCACCCTCATGGTCATGAACGCTGACACATTGAAATAAAGAAAACGAAAAGCAATAAAATCTTTAAAAACTAGTTTAATTTATAGTGTGAAAACAGCAGAAATCATTGATAAAATTATTTATTTCTCAAAATAACATTAACATAAATTATATAAACTAACTTTAATTGCCTTGTTAGTTAAATTATAAAAAACGTATTTACGAAACGAAATCATCGTGAGTCTTCAACCACGTCTATTAAAAACCGTCTAGATTATTATTTCTTGCCATCGTAAGTATTTATTTATTGTTCTAAATAAATAAAGAGTTAATAAATAAGAAATACAAAAAAGTACAAATTATGCCGCTTTTGAATTGAAAATATTAAAAATTTTACTAAAATTATCAATACAATTATATAAAACATTGCAATAACTACAAGCTCGTCTTATAAATCTATATTGCCCATACTCTCGAATAAGTAATATTAAAAAGTATTAATAAACGTGATGTTCGTACGTGATGTTGAATTTTTTTTATCTCCTTTTTAAAAATAGGCTCGCGCCCAGCAGTGGAATGTAATTGAATGAACGAAGATGATGGTGATGATTTTTATTTGATCAAGAATTAAGAAAAGGGTTTACAGAATGTATCTTAAACAAGATAGGGTAATAGGAAATAAACTTATTGGCACATGTTCAATGAGTAATAAAGTAAGAATTTGATGAATCTATAGCTCCTTATTTCCCACGGATATTATAAGAGTTACTTATGGATTAAAAGCGGCTTAATAATAACAAAAATATTCTGCGGAATGAGAGGTGAAATGATATATTAAAAAAACTCCCGACGAATCAAATATTTCTTCCTCTTCAAGGAAGTTAACTGCGTTTATTATTTCTGGAATCCTTAAATTACATAAATGGTAAAGCATATTCTTAGCTCCATCTATACATCTATCAGCCTACAGAAGTCCACTGCTGGATATAGGCCTCCCCACGAGAATGCTACTCGGAACGGTCCTACGCCACTTGCATCGACAAGATGAGCCCGTGGAAAGGTGGAACTGCCGTGACTAGGGGCTGTCATTTTTATTGCATCCATTTTAATTTTTTATTTATATAATGCCATAATCGCCATGCTTGGCAGACGGTTTGGCGATCGCAGTAGGTGTAATAAGTTTTCTCATATAGCTGTTGCCCTTAGCTTGTAAAACTTTATTGTCAGCTAAAAAACTGAATTTGAATACAAATTTATTAAAAATCCATATTCACTTTCGACCAATCCACTGAGGTATTTACTCGGTTCGTATCAATATTTCACTTACTTCTCTTCTATACAAATGAAAGAGCAGTTATGAGGTTGAGGATTATACTTATTTTTAGGTAACTACGGGAATATAATTATCATCACCTTTTTTTTTCCTACGGTCAGTGCACTCGGCACCCGGCTCCGTTCGGAGTGACAGGGTCGGCGCGGGGCCCTGGAAATAATAGCACATCGCCTTTGTCATTGGGCTGACCACCAGAGCCGAGGTCCTTGTCAGTGGTCGACCCGACAGAATACCCTGAGGGGGTATCCTCTCCTAATTATCATTACCCTGACCTTATCTCAATCGGAGTCAGTCCAATAATCAATCGGGGTCGGTCTTCCTTCATCGTACATATTTAAAAGGTTTTGGCATAACTTTTACGATCGCCTGCTGACGTTAACCCTCCTTTTCATAACAAGGAACTATAAAAACCTTCTATTATTTTTAACCCATCATCACAAGGCACTACAAAATCCTATTACCATTAGGTTCGCATTAATGTAGCCTTCCGATTCTTCCTAAATGTATCGAGACACATTAATTGGTGTTAAAACTTTGTACGCTTTAGTGCTAGAGAACAACACTTTAGTGCTATTAATGCATAATGCACTTACTAAGTATCGGATATCCAGCAGTCGACCTGTTCAGTAATTAGTGCGGTATTCTGTGTCGAATATAAAACGAAATAGCTTTGTGCACTTTTAGGTTAAGCTTTTGGGAATTCACGTTTTAAAATGTAGGATGGAATGTTCATTTAGTCTATACAGATAAATAAAATTGAAGTGTCGGTTTGTAATACCAAAATAATACGATTTTTCATGCTCATACAGTTATTACACGATACTAAAGCCTAAAAACCATTAAAAAATGTTTTGTTATCGTCTGTCTGTTTGTTTCAGGTAATCTTCCAAACGGATAGACTGATTTTAATAATATTTTACTGCCAAGTATTTTAGTGTTTATATAAGGAGCAACTTAGTCTATTTCCCCTCTAGAAACTATAAAATGGATACAGGAATCGAACTTGAGGTCTCATGGACTGAAGTCGCGTATCACAATATTTTGGAAGATATTGAAGTTTTCCCTATCTTACCTGAGGATGAAGTAAAAGACGACTAAGGGACATGTGCAAGAGAATGAAAACTCGAAACAAAATCCTATTGCAACACGTCTGACCAGCGTGGAATAGTAAGTCGATTCCCCTCCCATTATGAAGGAGACGTGAGACCTACAGTGGGAAATATATAGGCTGAGATGATGATGATGGTTGAAGATTTAAAATGCGGGGGCAAGGCGATCGAAACCGAAGCGAAATGAGGTTAGTAAATATTAATTCATTATTATCATCATGATTTGTCATTGGAACTGGTGACTGTTGTAAATAAAATGGTAAAATTTTTAGCATTTTTTTATTGCCGATGGTGACAACCGCATATGGTCCACCTGCAGAGCTGCAGCCACCACCTGGTAGCATATGATGGCATATGATACTGCCGCAAATGAATCTTTGTAATACCAAGGGCATAGCTAAGCCTATCGTGAAGAAAATACTCTTCTTAAGCCTTGTTTAAAGAAGAATATATGTCATAGCGCTTAGGAAACACAGCAGCAGTTTATTCCCGAGCCTGCACGTACCTGAGAGAAATGATCGCTGGAAACGTATAGTTAAAGACCATAGACCACGTTTCCAGGTGGAATGAATGAACCCCACTACAGTGTCGAGTGGTACATTGCTAAAACGGTGATGGTGGTTCCTAGGCAAAAAGTTCCCCAGAGCACTCCTCATTAAAGAGCCGGTAGAGTATACAGAGTGACTCAAAGTTTCTCCGCCGCTCCAGTGACTCCAATCTCTCCGTAAGATTGAGGTCCCCGACGATCCGAACAGCACGCCTTTGCAGGGAGTCGGGTGGATCCAGCTGATATTTGGGCGCGCCTGCCCAGAGATGTGAGAAGTACTCCACATGAGGACGAACTTGTGTTTTGTATAACACAAGACGCTGTCTCGGTGTGAAGTACCGCCTGGCTCTGTTCTGGACCCCCAACTTTGTCCTCCAAATGGCTCCCATTCGTACTTTACTTGATATTACATATGCTATTTTTGTAAACCATCTTCAATAAGCTAATCTATGTATATAATGGTAAATCAGTATCGTAACAACTTTGTGAGTGGCTGTTGAATTTCATTTACGAATAACTGGGCAAGTACTTTTAGAATTTGTTTTTTAACAAAATATACATTTAAAATTGACTAAATTTATCCTCGTCGTTGTTCGCGTAGATTGTCCGGGAACATGTTATTTTCCTGGATGATCGTTTTCTATATCTATACCAATAAATAAAATTGGAGTGTCTGTTTGTAATGTCTAAATAATAGGCTTATTTCATGCTCACACGGTTATTTGCACGATACCTATGCCTAAAATAGCAATTAAAAAATTTTTGTCTGTCTGTCTGTCTGTTTGTTCCGGGTAATCTTCAAAACGGCTGGATCGATTTCAAAAATTCTTTCACTAATGGAAAGCTATAATATCAGGGCGTAAACTAGGCTATATTTTATCCCGGTATTCCCACATGAACGGGAACTACGCGGGTAAAACCACTATAACCTATAATCTATAACCGAAGCGAAGCGAGGGCGAATTGCTAGTACATAATATGAGTATAGTCTATATACGTAATCTATACCAATAAATAAAATTGGAGTGTCTGTTTGTAATGTCAAAATAATAGGCTTTTTTCATGCTCACACGGTTATTTGCACGACAGCTATGCCTAAAATAGCAATTAAAAAATTTTTGTCTGTCTGTCTGTCTGTCTGTTTGTTCCGGGTAATCTTCAAAACGGCTGGACCGATTTCAAAAATTCTTTCACCAATGGAAAGCTATAATATCAGGGCGTAAACTAGGCTATATTTTATCCCGATATTCTCACGGGAACGGGAACTACGTGGGTAAAACGACTATAACCTATAACCGAAGCGAAGCGAAGGCGGGTTGCTAGTATGAAATAAATACGATATCCACAGGCAAGAGTCTTTGGATATCGTATTTATTTCATTTAAGTGCATTTATATAGTCTCTATTCTGATTAATCAAATCATTATCATCCTCGGGCCCCTGTTATTCTCTATCTATATTAATGGTATGTGTTGGGCTGGACTCCAAGGTCAAATTACACTATACGCTGATGATATCTGCCTTTTTTATTTCGGTCACTCTATATGAAATATAATTACACAAGCTCAAAGCGATCTTAATATTCTGGCGAATTGGTATACACAAAACCTTCTATAAATAAACATATCCAAAACATCTTATATGATATTCTGAGCGAAAAATAAAAAAACTCCCGATTTTACTCCTCTCACAAAATCCTCTGAAGAAAAATATCTTGGACTTACTTTAGATAATAGACTAACATGGAAGGCACATATTAAACGTGCGAGTTCCAAAATTATTTCGCTCACTGGAGCCCTTCGCAGAACTAATGGATGCATTCCAATACCTGTATGTCATACAATCTATAATGCACTGGTAAATCCATACTTGGAGTACTTATTGGAGGTTTGGGGAAGTCCTGCCAAAACTCATTTAAAATACTTGCAAACTGCATAAAATAAAGCGATCAAAACATTGTTTACACACAATTATAAAGTAATTGTCCTCCTCCTACAACGGAACTGTATAAAAAAAGCTAATTATTTAATTTAAATGCAATGTTTATAAAACATGCATTCTCATAAAAAAAAAATGACTAAAGCAATTCATTCCGATATAAATTTCACTAAAAAGAATCACAGATATTTTACTAGAAATAATAACAAATTTAATCTTACAAGTCCGCGAATTATGGTAAAAGAAATATAATGTTTGAGGAGGTGCAGATGTTCAATAAATGACCAAAAGATGTTGTAGAAACTGACATGATTATTACATTTAAAAAGAAATTGAAAAGTTATTTACTATCAAATTAGGTTTGACAATCTTACATTTTACGAACCGCTTACTAATATTGTGTATAATATAAAATATGTATCTTATAATATTTTAGATTGTCGTTGTATAACTATTTAAATGATTAGATGTATATTTTAGCTCTTTATGTCATCCACTTGTTATTTAGATATATGTATATTGTTGTAATTTAATTTTATGTTTCTCATGTAAGTGAACCCTGTAAGTTCTTATGAGAATAAATATCTTAAACCTTATCCTTATAAATATATATTATGTCTGATACATATCAAAATATAAATAAAATTAATACATAACGTGACTAGATAGTATATCAATTATAGATAACTGGTAGAGTTATAAAACTCGTTTTTTTTTGTCGGTGGGTTGCGGGCGGCGCTCTCCTCGCACCACTCCGTCCGGAGCGACAGAGGGGCGTAAGCACGCACTCCCGCAACCCACCCGCGATGCACGTCGCCTTCGTTTTTGAGCCGACCGCCGGAGCAGGGTGAATTGACATCAGTGGTCGGCCCGACGAAATACCCCCTATTTGAGGTACCTTCCGATCGACCGACGTCCCCCCGTCACGTCACCCGCGGCCTCGGCTAGTGCGGCATGAGGCGCAAGTATTCGCGCCTACGCCGTCTCAGTCGCCGGCGGCGGATCGCCTCATCGAGGCTGCGCTCCTCGCGCAAGCGATCCGCCGCCTACTTCCGCGAGACTACTGCCTTGTAGAAGGCTGCGACCGCTTCCAGTTCCTGAGAGTTATAAAACTCTCTTCTAAACATCAGGCAATCAATAATCAAATACATAAGGCGATAAAAACCGTGAAAATAGTTTGTTTTATTTATAAAATGTAATAATTGTGTAAACTTCAAAAATATTTATCAAAAAATAGAGTTACCACTGAATGTATCAGAAAAATTATTGATTGAAATAATTAGATTTTAGATTTATATATAACTAGCAATCCGCCCTCGCTTCGCTTCGATTATAGGTTATAGTCGTTTTATCCGCGTAGTTCCCGTTCCCGTGGGAATACCGGAATAAAATATAGCCTAATTTACGCCCTGATATTATAGCTTTCCATTGGTGAAAGAATTTTTGAAATCGGTTCGGTGGTTTAAGCGTGAAAGCGTTACAAACAAACAAACAAACATCCTTACTTTCGCATTTATAATGGACTAGCTTTTGCCCGCGGCTTCGCCCGCGTAAAAGTTGGTTTTCATAATTTTTAATTTAATTGACACAGAGTATTTCTCTGTGTCAATTTTCGTCCAAATCCGGTCAACAGTTTACGCGTGATTGAGTAACAAACGTCCAAATATCTTCACAAATTTTTATATTTGAATATTATTTCCACCCTTGTAGTTTAAATTCAAGTGGAAAGACGATGAGAAATATGGCCATCCTTAGTCGCTGATAATACATTATCCATGATAGGTTTCCATTGGGGAAAAAAATAATATCGATCAAACTCCCGCAGTTTCACCCACGTAGACCCCATTTCCATGCAAACGCCGAGATAAAAATTGCCTATGTTACTCGCTGATATTATAAGTTTATATGGGTGAAAATAAAAATAATAATTATCAAATCCCATACAAATATCCGACATAAAAGTTGCTTATCTTACTCGCTGATAACGTAGCTTCCTATTGGTGAAAGAATTTAAAAATTAGTCAACATCCACCGGTTTCACTCGCGGAGTTCTCGTTCCCGGGCAAACACCAGGATGAAAATAGCCTTTATTTGTTATTCACTGATAATGTAGTTTTTCATTCGTAAATTAATTTTCATATCCATTTAGTTCCTGCAATTTCACCGGCATTGTGCCTGGTCCCGTAGGAATATCGGGATAAAAAAATAGCCTAAATATGTTACTCGCTCAAAAATAGCTTTGCGTTAGGGTAAGTGTGGGTATTACCGTGGGTGCAAGTATTACCGCGGATTTTTTTCATTACATTACAAACTAATTACACACAATTGTTTGTAATTTCAAAAAAATTCAGCAATAAATATATTAATTCTAAAATGTAATTAACAAACGACCCGGTATGAAATTTAATTATTTAGTTTGTTATAAATGATTGAAAACTGATTGATCGTTTGAAAAGAAAATGTCATCTTTTTTTTGCAGTTAGTGTGCAATTGTAGGTTCGATTAAAATGTGTTTTTCTATAAATTAATGTTTTGAGATCTATATTTATTACATCTCAGAGTAAGATTATACTTTTTAATGCTCAAAAAATCTAGCAAATATTGAATTTTAATTGATTATCACTTTTAATTTACTGCCGCGGTAATTGTCACGGACTTTTGAAGCATGTCAGTATTACCGCGGTTTTCGTACTTTACTGAATATTAATCAATTTATATTTATATTAATCAATTTTTTTGAATATTAATCAATTTGTATGTATATTAATCCATTTTTTTTAATATTAATCAATTTTTTTCTGCCGCGATAATAATCTAGATCATTAATTGGTGTGTTTGAACATCAACTGATAGAATTTAAGAAATTTATAAATCATGTTTCAAATAAAAAAAAAAATAATTACGAATTATACAGGCTGTTTTATGATTCATATATAATAATATTTTTAATGAAAAATTTTCAGGATATGTCAAAAGATGATGAGACTATGGAAAAAGATAACGTTGATTTGTTATTGGGATTGACGTTTGATATGAATGGAAATCTGATTCAGGATTTAAATGCAACAGAGCAATTGACTGCGAATTTCCTGACCCCAGAATTACCAGTTGTGATTGACTCTGACCAATCTACGGACATTCTTTCCTCAACACCAGTCCCCGAAGATTCTGTCCTCTCCAATCAAGAAACGCCAAGCATTTCACTAATACCACCAGAACCACGACTTTTGGTGATTGAAGAAACTCCAAATATCGCTTCAGACGCTACGGAGATAGAAGTACCTGAATCAGGAGAAGTTATTCCTGAAAAGTCACTAGTCATAAGACCAAACGTTCTAGAATTAGAAATTCCTAGTTTTGATGAAGCTCTAGCAACGTCTGAAAATTTTGACAGGGAAAAAATTCTCCCACTTGAAGATGTCTCTAATAATTGTGACCTAGAAGTTGGAAAATTCTCTGATCCATTTCAAAAACTGTTACATTGGCCAAGGTGTGATCTTTCAACAAAAAATAAAAAACGTGCAACTAATTCGATGAAAATTCCATCTGTGCTGACCAGCACTCAATGGCAATCGATTAAAAAAGCCAAAGAAAACGAAATACAGTCAAAGAAAGAAGCAATAGTTTTAAGAAGAAAAATTAAAATTGAAAAACAAGAGATTATGAAAGAAGAAAAAGAAAAAAAGCGTGTTCGAAAAGAAGAAGAAATACTTAGAAAGGAGCAAATAAAACTCGAGAAAGAGAAACAAAAAATCATAAAACAAGAACAAAAGATAAAAGAAATTGAAATTAAAAACAAAATAAAAGAAGAGTCATTATTGAAAAAAAAAGAAGCAGCTGAATTGAAAAGACAAATCGCTGAACTTCAAAAAAAAGAAGCTGAAATGAAAAATAATGATATTGACTGAATTAAATATTTTTATATATCTAATAGTTTTAATTGTATTAGTCAGCTATACCAAAATTGAAACATGCTGTGCCTTATTAAAGTTAATTTTTTATAAAAAAAACTATTGTTTTTACTAAACGTTTGTCCTTATAATTTATTCTATTAATTTTTTTTCTATCTGATTCCGCGGTAATTGTCACACGGTAATTGTAACATCCACGGTAATTGTAGCGCGGTAATTGTCACAAGTCATTTTAAGGTCCACGGTAATACTAGCACTTACAATTTCTTTTCAAATGTTAATTATTTAATGAATTCAACATAAAATCATACTCTTAATTTTTTTCAAAGTTTAAAATAAGTTGATTATCGATAAGAAAAAAAAATTAAGACGATATTTTATAGTAAATCTTTAAAATATGCTTTTAAAGTTAGACGTTCACATCTAGCCGCGGTAATACCCACACTTACCCTAGTGAAATAATTTTAAAATCGACTAAATTCTCACAGTTGTTCCAGCCACACCGGGATAAAATATAGCCTTGGATAAAATATAGCCTAAGTTATTCCTTATGTAAGGCTTGGTAGACCTGTTAGTAAAGTATTATCAGTATGGGTCCAGCCGTTTTGAAGGTTACCCCGTAACGAATATAAGTCAAAAAAAAATTGTCCATCCGTCTGTCTGTCACCAAGCCATATCTCAAGGACCGCGATATAGCTATCGCAGACAGACAGTTGAATTTTTTACAAATTATGCATTTCTGTTGCCGTTATATCAATAAATATAAAAAACAAAATAAAATAAATATTT
Source organism: Lymantria dispar (assembly GCA_032191425.1). Taxonomy (NCBI): domain Eukaryota; kingdom Metazoa; phylum Arthropoda; class Insecta; order Lepidoptera; family Erebidae; genus Lymantria; species Lymantria dispar. The sequence goes on along the minus strand of CM063460.1, from coordinate 5,475,032 downwards.
AAGGTGGCTCCTATACAACAAACGCAATTTTCCTCCTTTTTATAGATAATGGTACGGAACCCTTCGTGCGCGACCCCGAGTCGCACTTGGCCGGTTTTTTAGACATAGGTATCGTGCAAATAATTGTGTTACCATAAATAAATCCTATTATTTTGACAGACAAATAGACGCTTCAAATTTGTTTATTTCTAGACATAGAAAATTGGATTAATATCTTGATTTTAACTTACTGTCTGGTAGCGGCTAGGAATATTATAACGCTTTCATTGTTTGTGAATGTCGCAAAATACTACTAAGACAAAGATTTACATCGACCTGGACCAATTGGTGATGCCATCTAGCCAGCAATGTCGTTTGGCAGGCAGCTGGTCATAAAATGTTGCTAGAAGAACCTTTGCAATATCTATGATGGCAGAGCAGTGCCTACATATTGCGTCGATCCAAAGCTATCTTGATAAGCGAGCATTAAGAAAAAATAATGGGGTAACCCAAGAAAGCCGACCGTATACTAAAATGATCGTTCCTAGGCTCAGTGATATCGGTTATATGCTTTTCACCTCCTTAGGGGTAAAATTGCAAAAAACTCTTTTTTAGTGAGCAATTTCTCCAAGAGAGACAACTTTGTACAAAATTTCTTATTTCTAGGCCTAATGATTTCGGCTATACATTTTTCACCCTCTTAGAGAATGAATTTCAAAAACTAATTTCTTAGAGCTCATTTACAACAAAAGAAAGAGAATCGAACAATATACAGAAATACACAGTTTCACGTTCCTAGCCCCAATAGTTTCGGCTATACGCTTTTCATTCCCTTAAGGGGGTGATTTGCCAAAAATACTTTGCTAGTGCTCGTGTACCCCAAAAATACGCCGAAGTAAAAAAAATACGTTTCTAGGCCCAGTGGTTGCCGCTGTATACTTTTTGTTTTTTTAGGGGTTGAATTTCATCCCCATGTAAGTAAAATTTTCAAAATGCTAGAACGAATACTTATTGATTTATTATCAAATTACCTTAATACAAAGATTCATGGTTTTATCATCGAAAATGTCGAATTTCCATACAAAATGGCAGCCCCTATTTCAACCCCTTATAACTATTTTTTCGCGATTTCTTTACTATAGCTCGTGAACCCCAAGAAATACTACGGTGTAAAAAAATTACGGTTCTAGGCCCAGTGGTTTCAGATATATGCTTTTTTGTCTTTTAGGGGTTGAATTTCATCCCCATATAAATTAAATTTCGAAAACGCTAGAACGAATATTAATCTATTTATTATAAACTGCCTCAATACAAAGATTCATGGTTTTATCATCGAAAATGACGAATTTCCATACAAAAGGTCAGCCCCTATTTCAACCCCTTATAACCATTTTTTCGCGATTTCTTTGCTAGAGTTCGTGTACCCCAAGAAATACTACGGTGTAAAAAAAATTTCGTTTCTAGGCCCAGTAGTTTTGGCTGTATGCTTTTTTGTCTTTTAGGGGTTGAATTTCATCCCCATATAAATGAAATTTCCAAAACGCTAGATTGAATATTAATTAATTTATTATAAAGTGCCTTAATACAAAGATTCATGGTTTTATCATCGAAAATGACGAATTTCCATACAAAATGTCATCCCCTATTTCAACCCCTTATACCCATTTTTTCGCGATTTCTTTGCTAGAGCTCGTGTACCCCAAGAAATACTACGGTGTAAAAATATTATGTTTCTAGGCCCAGTGGTTTCGGCTGTATGCTTTTTTGTCTTTTAGGGGTTGAATTTCATCCCCATATAAATGAAATTTCCAAAATGCTAGAACGAATATTTATTTATTTATTATAAAGTGCCTTAATACAAAGTACAAATTAAATAATACAAATAATTCATGGTTCTATCGTCGAAAATGATGAATTTCCATACAAAATGTCATCCCCTATTTCAACCCCTTATACCCATTTTTTCGCGATAAAAAGTAGCCTATGTCCTTTCTCAAGCTTTAGTCCATCTCTGTACCAAATTTCATCAAAATCGGTTCAGTGGTTTAGACGTGAAAGCGTAGCAGACAGACAGATAGACAGACAGACAGACAGACAGAGTTACTTTCGCATTTATAATATTAGTAAGGATTATCTTTTCCGTGTGGTGACGGAGTAAGAATACAATTCACCACCCCTTATCTTACCCGTGGATGATCTTACGAGACGATTAAGGGATATAAAACGCATATAACATCTATGCGAGAGAAGGAAAACTAGAAATAAAACCCTATACCAACACGTCTGACCAGCGTGGTATAGTACCCAACAGTGGGACGTATATGGGCTGAGATGATGATGATGGTATAATTATCTATATCTTCATCTTTACATAATATAAAACAAAGTCACTGCCGCCATCTGTACAGTTAAATCTTTTAAACTACACAACGAATTTTGATGCGGTTTCCATCAATAGGTAGAGCGATTTAGCAGAAATTGAATATCTTAACCTGTTTGGTGACAGAGTAAAAATACAATTCATCACTCCTTATCTTACCCGTGGGTATCCTAAAAAAGAACTGAGGTATTGAATATGCATATAACCAGGGTTGGAAAAAAAAAGTTTTTTAAAAAAAAACAAACATGTTTTAATCACGTTTTAAACATGTTTTAAACACGTACATACGTAAAAACGGAAAAAAATTGTTAAAATCAAGAAGTACTTTATTTATTGTAATTATAATTATTATTTATTTAAAACAACAGTTTCCAAGTTAAGATGCAATCAAGTTCAATCAATTTCCCTTCTCTTATCTTCAACTCAACCCTCAACTTCCATGATCTGAAGTTTATCAAGCGAATTAGTTAGTTCGGCTTTCATTCTTTCAAGCAAGCCGGTAAATCCCCGCGTTTTATGAACATTCACCGCATTACCGCTTGTCATTCAGGGGAATCATAGCTAGTTATATCGAAGTTGCCAACTCTTTGGTAAAAAAACATCCATAAAATGAGGTTCTTAATTTTTTCTAACTAAAAGTATAATGTGTTTTTTTTATGTGATTTAAACATGTTTAAAACAAATTGTTTTTAATTATGTTTTAAACGTGATTTGTATCAGTGTTTTAAACGTATGTTTAAAACAAATGTTTTAAACATTGTCAACCCTGCATCTAACATCTATGTACGAGAAAGAAAACTTGCAATAAAACTCCATACAAACCCGTCTCACCAGCGTGGTATAGGAAGTAAAATTCCCTCCTATTAAAGGAGGCTCAAGCCTAGCAGCGAAACATATATGAGCCAAGATGAGATGCATGTTTTAAAAATGTCTACAAAAAAGGATGGATGTCTATTGGCTATCTGCTAAGGATAACCCACAGTAAACATATTTATCTTCAACTTATTATAATAACTCTCAATTTAGAAAGTCATTTTAAACAATCCATCCATCCATCAGCCTACAGACATCCACTGCTGGACATAGGTCTTCCCACGAGAATACCACTCGGAACGGTCCTGCGCCACTTGCATCCAACAATGCAGTATTTTAAACTACACTATAAAAATATTGTAATATTATGCAGAATAAATGATTTAATTTCGTAATCAAACTATTTTTACGGATTTTATAACGTTTGTATTTGATTGCCCGACGTTTCGAACACTTTTCTGCGTTCATGGCCACGGGCGGACTCCGCCATTATGGGGTTAGGTGGGTTTCAAAGGCTCAAAACAGGTACATTTTTACGATTTTTTTTTTATTTAACCAACAAAATATTTCATTCCATCAATTTACCATATAAAAGGTATATATTTCATAAGTAATTTGTGAAATTTTCATTGAAAAATATTGAAAATTAAGGCGTGGATACGTCGTCGCCTGTGACCCCTCAAAAAAAAGTTCTCTCGGCGTAGTCAGGATAACTCATGACAGATTCATCTGAAATGCAAAAACCAAAAATTTTCTGTTAGTAGATGCTTAAAGCTCGTGCTTGGACGAAGGAAAAAAAAAATTGCATTTTTGGCGGCGTTGAGAACAAAAAACCCTTTTTTTGAGTAAAATTTGCACCCTTCATGGCCTTGAAAAACACTTAAAAAAGAAAAAACAGAGTTCTTCGTTCAAGCACGAGATAATGTTATTTTGAAGAAGTGTGCAAAATTTGAAGGAGATCGGTTCGTAAGTTTTCGAGAAATCGTGACTACCGATTTCAAAAACGTAGTTTCGAGAAAAACGCGATTAAAGATTTACATTTAAATAACATGTGAAAAATTTTTTTTTTTTAACTTACATAGAGTCATCGATTCTAGCACCATATAATAAAGTGCCTGCTGCAATGGCAATATCCAGGGCATCCTTTTGCTCTTGTCTGTGACGAACTCTTGCTCCTCGAGTCTCAGCGTCAGCTTTTTTTTTGCTGCAAGTATGCGGCCTTCACCCAGATAAGTAATAAGTTTCATACTTTTTAACTGCAAAGTTCACCCATCGATTTCTCAGAAACTCGGCAAATTACGCATATGATGTTTATTTTTATTTAAACTACGTACTAATACGAATCTTAGACAGTGGTTTTTGTCTTGTCACTGTAATATTTATACCGATACTATTTTCTTTAGTCACTTGGGGATTCCCCTTTCAGTACTAAAATAAGTAAAATAACTAATACAATGTGACCATAGAAAGTGAAAGTAAGGGAAAAGATAAGCGAAAAGCAAGGGAGAAAGACGAAAAAGGAACAATAGCTAAGCAGTTGCCTCAATATACCTGCGACGCGTCACGCTGGGTCACGCTGACATAGCCTGATAGGTAGAACATCCGAAGTCTATAATCTCTTAGAATATTACTCAGATCGTTTTAAAACTTTAAGAGAATATTCTAAACATATTGAATTATAAGATAAGCAAAAAAAAAACTTGGATTTTTTGAAATTTTGAAACCCACCTAACCCCCTAAACGCAGAAAAATGAAAAATGGTTTTATTAGTAATTTTATTAGTAATACTAATTTCCATATTAATAATAGAATGTTAGAATATTATTGTTTAGTAAGTCAGTCTAGTGCAAATAGGTGTTCAAGACTGCCTAAAGTTTACATTAAGTTATCTTGAATATGTTATGATAACCAAGTAAGTTCAAATCAAATCATGCTTTGCTTGTAAAGCTTAACCGAGCTGTTTTCTCGTTCTATTATCAACTATCTAGCTTTGCTTACGGGGATTACTTACTTGAAGCCGCCATTTTGTTTTATGTATGGTGATGGAGTAAGAATACAATTCACCACTCCCTATCTTGCCCGTGGATGTCGTAAAAGACGACTATGGCATATAATGCGCATGTAACATCAATGCCAGAGAAGGAAACCTCGAAATAAAACCCTATACCAACCTGTCTGGCAGCAACCGCAGCATGGTATAAGTAAGTAAGGTCAAATTCCCTCCTTTTGTGGAGAAGGCTCGAGCCCAGGAGTGGGACGTATATAAGCTGAAATTAATAATATTAATAACATCAACTGTTACTTAAGCATTTCAGTTGAAATATCTTTAATAATTTAACTAACAACGAAATGGCTCCCTTTTATACTAGTCAGCAAAATTATTATTGACGTTTTCGCTAAGTGGTCATTTATTCGTGAAAATTCAATTGATCTTAAAAATTACGCTTCATTTTATATTCCGCAATAGCAACCCGCCCTCGTTTCGCTTCGGTTTAAATCGCCACAACCGTGGCAATACCAGGATAAAATATAGGCCAAATTACTCCTTATATAGATACTCCTTATATATATACCTGGTAGTAAAATATTATCAAAATTGGTCCAGCCGTTTTGAAGATTACCTCAAACAATCACACAGACAGACAGACAGATAGACAACAAAAATTAACCTGTATTTTAAGCAAATAACCGTGTGAGCATGAAAAAACCCAGTATTTTGACATTGCAAACAGACACTTAAATTTTATTTATTTGTATAGATTTCTTCTTGCTTTTTATGTTATTTCAATTTAAATATAATATATTTTAATGTAATAAAATTGTGCTCGTGAGCTCTTAAGATAAGCTAGAAACAATCTCAGCATCTGCAAGCAAACAATATGAATAAAACCACATGTATCTATATATCATATAATATTACAATTTCAATATCTATGTGCCTAGGGTTGTCAAAAACGCCGTATGTATTTCTGTTGCTGCTATAACAATAAATACTAAAAACAAAATAAAATAAATATTTAAGGGGCATTCCCATACAAAAAACGCGATTTTTATAGATGGATAGTATGGAAACCTTTGTGCGTGACTCCAACTCGGTTGCCCACATTTAATCGGTTCTTTAGTAAAGATTTTGCGTAGACAGGTTTTAGTTTTTCCAAACTTTTTTATTTCCATATTGTATATTTGAAATTAGCATGATAAGACCTCTCTTTTGATACTCATATTTTGTGTACGTGTTTAGAACAAGAAAAAATATCATTATCAACATTTTGACATTTGACAGCCGCCATCTTGGATTTTTTAAGACGTCATAAAGCCTATAATCAGCGGGTAATTAATATGCTTCACACGATCAAATCTTCGAATTATGATAAGTAAGTACTTTAGAAGTTATGAGGGAACACATGAATATTTACGCATACATAGATACATAGACTATTAAAAACACAGTTCTCCTTCTCCGTAGTCGGACAAAGAAATTATCCCTTTTGATTTCTCAAAAGAGAACACGTTTTTTACGAGAAGATATAATTTCAATGGACGCAAAAGTGATTGGGTAAGGTATCCAGACTTAGCCTGCACAAAAAAGGTACTACGGTCTATTCCTGGTGTGATAAATTAGTCCGTTTTTGAAATTCTTATTGGAACCCATAACCTACTGTACTATATACCTTTGTATGATCATTTTGTCAAACTACCTGTACGAAATCATTGCTTTCAGTGAACAGCTCAGCGAGTAACGTTTTCAGATACCAATTTCAATATATGAATGAATCCAGCTGTCGTACTGAATTAGCTGCAAAGAATGAAATACAAGTCTAAAAATTATCATAAGGAGATATAAAAGGTGTATTAAGGTATTTTTAAGTAATTTTATTTTCAATATTGCAAGTGTATAAGTCCGAATAAATCTTTTTAAATATTTCAATAAAAGCAAAATCAATATATTTTGTAGCAACCCTATTTTAAGTATAGTTATAACCGCCATCCGTCGGAGAGCGTTCGCGTTTGCAATACAGTTTCATGATAAAATGATGCTGATTTTAAAGAGAACCACAATATTCCTTATATTAAATATCTGCTTTTAGATAGATTACATAGGTAAATATTATCAAAGTAGTATGTATTATACAAATAGGTTGTTTTTCGTACGATGACGAAGTAAGAATACAATTCACCACTCCCTTATTTGCCCGTGGGTGTCGTAAAGTTCAGTTTTCCTTCCATTCTGGAGAAGGCTTGAGCCCAACAGTCGGGCCTGTAACCGCGAGCACAAAACAATGAAATTAGGCGATTCCGTAGACACAATGCTGTTGTAGTTCTAGTATGTAATAACATGCAGCTTCTACGATCTGACAATACATAATTGTGTCGAAAATTTACTGTATTATAACTATTTTAAATTTAATACAGATAAATAAAAAAAAGAGTGTGCGCTTAAGACCGCACGGCAGAAGTGAAAACTTCATTGGCCAATCCCAATCAATTTATATATATATATATATATATATAGTAAATAATATTATGTATTATGTAGTATTATTAGGGATCGTGTTCGTAGATTGAATGAGAAACAAGTCAGAAATTAAAGTTAATATTTATTAAATTCTATATAAATCGAATTCATGAGGTGACTTACCTATACGATCGAATCCCTTTATACAACAACAATAATTATGATTTGTGTAACGGTTATTGTTTATAATTTTTTTTCAATGTATATTATTTTTTCAAAATGTATAATTTTTCAATATTACCAAACCGCTAAATACACACACTAACCTCACAATGTAAAACAGATAGTTGTTAAAATAATAATTGTCATTACGTATCAATTATAACTATTAATTTAATAAAGACAATTAAGACGTAAGAATTGATCATACGAAATACAGCGATACAACTGCGAAGAGCAGCTGATTGTATCTTTCTCGCTCGGGTACACTCGGCGGTCCCGAGTTCACCCGATCGAGCGTTTCACCTCAAAGCATGACGGATCAGCCTAACTTACTACCCACGAAAAAATCTGTGTAAGGTGCGCCTAAAGAAGTTTTCACTTCAAAATTTGGAAGCAAATTTCATTTAATAACCGAAGAAAATAAAAATAATGCAGCACAACTTTTTTTTTGGTGCGATTATTTTGTTTTACACCACCTATCGTCCTCAGGGATGGTCTCTTGGCCCGACCACTGGTACCGTTTCCTTAAAATCCGTGACCGGTCCGTTATTACCTGCACGGGTACCGTGCCTTATATGCCGTGGTAACAAAAATAGTGTGGCCGTGGCGTCGCCTTTACACAATCGGCCTCTTAACGAAAGGCAGAGTAATCTCTTCTCCGGTGCGTCTAACTACGACATCAGTTAGGGCGGTATATGGCCCTATCTTACTATCTGACTGATGGTGTGATTCAGTGATTCCAAACTGGAGTATAACTCACAACTTGTAATAAAATTAAACGGCATACCACTTAAGTGTGCCCTATAAAACAATGTAAAGCCTTTTAAAATCCTACTGGGTCATTATACTGTCCTATCCTTAAATTAAAGTAAATAAATAAAGCTGTATACGGTTACGCCCTTAATTTGTACCTGCTGTTGGCATTTTACACGGATATTGATACGCTAGAAGAATATTAATATTATTTTTGATGTCAAACAGGAGGGGGTGAACCTGATCGTCGCGTGGCGTTAACGCCACGCTTTGCGGTCCCATCTTATCTTAACTATTAATTTAATATTCGGATACATATATCTTTTTGTAACGAAACCATACCGTGATTTAAAATTTTGTACAACGCCGTCTAGTGAGCTCAAAATAAATGATTACCTATAATGTATACTAATGAAAATAAATGTATATTGAATAAAAATCTGACCTATTAAAAATTGCTGGGCGTCGTTGGATGCAGGCGGCACAGGACCACACATTGTGGCGTAACATGAGGCCTACGTCCAGCAGTGGACGGTAATAGGCTGAAATGATGATGATGATGAATAAAAATCATCATTATCTGGAAAAAAGTAACATTCGATACAGAGTACTATTATCGAAGGAACAATAATGAGTATCAATTGAAAAGTATCGATACTTACTGGTATCGAATCATTTTCGAAGCAGCGAGTACTTTTCATAGAGTAGAGCCTATCAGATACGTCTATCGCGATCGCGAGATTATTTATGATGAGCTTTTTTTTTAGCAAGTCTGCGAGGAAGTGATACCTCATAATCCAACAAGTATCAACACTTGCGTTATTATTTACTCCTACACTTTAGCTATAAAAAAGGTCATCACGGGAAACCCCTGCAATGAACGCAGGTAAATGGAGGATGGAATTGTTTGAATTCGTAGTATCGAATTAATTCAATAAGAAATATCAAATTAATACTCAGTATCGAATGAAACGTATCGATACCATATGAGAACTCATTGGTATCGATTTATCCCTAATTGTTGTGTAATATTTCAAATAATAATATAAATCGTAATATTTTTTTTAATACTTTATTCCATATTAGTTCCTGTCGTAATCTATTCTTTTATGCATATATACTTGTACAAAATAATTTCAATGTTTCACATCTGCCAGGCGTCCTGAAATTGCGATCTGCAACTTTTTTGGCGGTCGAAAAGTTCACCAGAAAAAATAAATGCATATGTGTTTGCGACACGACATGGCAGTTGCTTAACTGCTATGTCGTCGCATTTTTTCAACATATTTTTAACTGACTTCAAAAAATGAGATACTCAATCCGTCGGCATCTTTTTTAACCTATTTCAAAAAAAGAGGAGCTCCAATGTCCCTATGTATTTTTTTATGTATGTTTACCAATGCGTCAGTTAATTGTAGACTAATTTTCATTATCTTCTTAGCGGTTAAGAGTTGGTTAAATATCATAGACCTTTAGTTGTATTCTTTCGAGTAATTCCGGTAAGCTGAAGATAAAAAGTACTCTGCTGGCAGGCGACTCATTTTGGTCGCTGGTGGCGGAGGAGTTGGAAGAAGTGTACCGGCTTCGCATCACAGTGCTAGCCAACGGCGAATAAGTCTCCACAGGGATATTGGCAGAGCGCAGGAAGAGGCCCGAAGGGCAATCACCCAGGAGTGCAGTGAAGACAATTTACAACATGGATTCTATTTGGTTTTTCTGTGTTTCAGTTGTCGTGTTGTTTCTAACAACTTAAAGAAAGCTTGCAAGTTATTCATTTAGCAGTCGCGTTTTTAAAGTGCAAATTAAAGACGTACTTATCGGTAAATATCTATTCACTGTATATTAATAAAATTTAGACACTTCTATAATTCTATTCTCCTTGACTTTCACCACGGAACAATTCGCTAGGCTCGTAAATCGTCATAATTGGAGGGAACCGTAGACGTACCCACTATAGCCCTTACATGAAACTGATCCTCCGTCCTTTTCACACACACTAAACACTATGTGAGTAAAAGGGAAAATATATATTAGGTTGAATAAAACAAGACGATCATTTGCAATCATTGACACCAATTGAAGGTGGCAATTGATCAGTGATTTATGTATGTACGTAAGGGTCCGAGTTAATTGATGTAAGTGTCAATCTTTGCAATTGATGGCACTAAAGTCTTTGTATGTGATTTATTAATGATATGAGAAAATCACTAAATTTTTTGGGCACATTTTCAAAACTATTAAACTGCGAATACTTTTTGTCTCAATTAATCTATTTATACATTCATTCCTTCAAATGCGCGTCCCACTACTGAGCTCGAGCCTTCTCCGCAAAATGAGAGACATAGACCTGCTATACCATGCTGATCAGACATGTTGTTATAGGGATTTATTTCGAGATTTCCTTCTCTTGCATAGATGTTATATGCATATAATCCCTTAGTCGTCTCTTACGACACCCACGGGCAAGATAGGAGGTAGTGTATTGTATTCTTATCCGTTACCACTCGTACATTTAGCACCCCCCCTTATCTATCTATCTTACCTATCGGTGGGTATCATAAAAGACGATTAAGGGATATAAAAGGGCAGACGGTGAAGCACCAGTATCTACTTTTTATCTTCGGTGGCCCGCCATACCATTCTGTCTAGAGGAATAAATTTTATTTCATAATTTCTTTCTCCTGCACCTTTAAATAACATTTGTTTGGATTTTTGCTTTTTTTATGTAAAGTATATACCTGCTAACGGACCACACCTGAATAAAAAAGATCAACCATACAAAATCAAAGGGAATATTAACCCTTCTAACTGTTTGTCGATGCCGTTTGATTATGTAAAGTTTCTTTTACATGGCACCCAACTCGCTGGCTAGAGACAATACCGTCCTTTTCCAAGGATTTTATGAGGTTCCGCCCAAGCTACGACGAATATTTTATCGATAAATATCTTTAAAACCTTTCCTTTCTGTATATCTGAATACTGCTGATTTTCTTAAACATTTTTTTTTATTTAAATCGCGTTTATAGAGGGAATATTGTCTTTCTGATTGCATGGCTTTCAATGTTGTTTGAAGGAATGAGATAACTTTAACGTTAGTTTTTAAGTAAATTGGTGGTTTTCGTAATTCGTTTATAGAAGCTCTGGTAAAGTGCCTGTGTAAATACCGTCTCGAAAGCCTATTTAAATTGGTACACAATGTGATAATTTTGTAAGACTATATTGAATATTCATATGAATAGGATATTTAGTTTTTTAATACAGGCAGTCCTGGTACTTTTTGTGTACGTGTTTTTTTTTTTTTCATTCATGAATGAATGAATGAAAAAAACAGGCAGTCCTGGTACTTACGGCATGTTAGGTTGTCGAAATACGCGACGTAAATCGAAACGACGTAAGTCGAAACATATTTTTTCATATGTTTACATGTAAAACTTAAGGGTTACGATCCACACAGACACAAAATTTAAAAAAGAAACCTGCATTTATAACAAAGGAAATAATAATGATAAAACTTTAATATGTAATCAATCCCCAAACCACAAGAACATTAACCTCGCGGCAAGTGAATTCTCCTATGCCGGAATTCGAAACAATTGACGTATGTTTGAGGAATGGTGTCAAAACATTGTTCGACGTAACTTGAAACGACGTAAGTCGAGAACTGCCTGTATTAGGAATGTATACTTTCTTGTGGAGACGTAAGAACCGATTAAGGGCATGCGAAGAATATGAGCAGCGTTGTTTTGTTAATGAATTAATATCTGGTTGACTGAGCTTCACTCGGAATATTTTTATCGAATTTATTTAGATATATATTAATCCATACTAATATTATAAATGCGAAAGTAAGGATGTTTGTTTGTTTGTTTGTTTGTAACGCTTTCACGCTTAAACCATCGAACCGATTTCAAAAATTCTTTCACCAACGGAAAGCTATAATATCAGGGAGTAACATAGGCTATATTTTATCCCGGTATTTCCACAGGAACGAGAACTACGACGCAGGTAAAGCGACTGAAACCGAAGCGAAGCGAGGGCGGGTTACTAGTAAAAAATAAAAATTAAATAATGAAAAATATATAAAAATTGCAAAAAGAGAATAATAATAACACCGAGATTCGATCCGACGCTGTTTGAATGCCAAAATAAAACAAAAACAGAACTGGACAACTTCCCAACTGAGCTATCGTAACTCATGACGTTGACGGCAAAATTTGAATTCATATTCTTTTAAAATTTAATGTCATTATATTGTTTTGCTAAAAACACTGACAAAACAATATTTTCTATAAATAAAATCTAGCTAGATCGAATTTTTGGCCTCGAAACCTCGTATGCCAAGTTTCATCTAAATCGTTGGTGCCGTTTCCGAGAGCCTGAAAAAAAAATATATATAGGTATAGTATGTACATATATTTACATAGATTAACACAAAATACGATCTGTTTGCTCGCGCAATGTAACAATGATAACAAAAAACAATTTTATCCATCATAACCGTTATCACAACTCACATACGTCCTACTGGGCTCGAGCCTCTTGAGGGAGGAATGGGAGGAAAATTTATCTACTATACCATTTCTTTTAAGCTATTGCATAGCTTTTATCGCGGCGACCGAATCAAGAAATTTCGTAAAAACCTCACATCCCCCTACCATGTAACTCGGGCCATGTAGCTCGGGACGAGTTACATGGTAGGCGGGTGGTGGCGGCTCGGCCGAGCGTACGGTTGTCGATACTCTGCGTTCGTCCGTCTCGGTGCGCACACGTGCCACCGCTTTGCGTAGCTTACGTCAAAAAGTGTTTTCGCGCAATTTCTAACGGTCTTCAGCGGACGACAGAGGTAATCCAAACTGCCTTTATTGTTATACTTATAGTACATTTGTTTTCTTATCGGTCACCACGCTCAAAAAGTGTAACTTGAATTAATATCAAAGAAAAAAATACTGCATAAATAAATATAAATAAATAATTATAATTGCATAAGTTGATAAAAAATGCTATGCAATAGCATTACCGCGGCAGTCCCCGAGTGCCACACTTTTTTTTTGCACGGCCTATGGTCTGGAATTACGGCGTCCATTCCATCCGGGGTGACGAAAGGGTGGCCGCTCCATAATCCATCGTACTCCCTTCCACTAACCATTAGGCCGACCGCAGATACCGAATCCTTGACGTCAGTGGCAAGCCCGACGGGTTACCTTTTGGGTAACATCCCTCCCCAACTAATCCCATTCTTGTCAAACAGGTTGTTATAGGGTTTCGATTATTCCTTCTTATGTAGTGATGATAGTTATATCCCTTAGTAGTCTTTCATGATAATTACATACAAGGGTTTGGTGAATTGTATTTTTTTCCATCACAACAAAGAATAAATTGTGATTAATCTCCTTAGAATAATAACGTATAGAAGGATAGTGTAGGTACTTAAAGCGATCATAAACATCAAGCCAAAAATACAACATTTTTTTTTAGCCAAACATGCGCGCAAGCGATTATACACGTACACCACTATACAAATTATGAAATCAAACTTTGTTTTTATTAACATAAATCGTCGAAATACTTTTAAAAGTAATATTAATACACATTTTATGTTTTTCAAATGTGTTGTGACACCATTTGTATGCACAAACCATCATTATTTTTTAAGAGTTGCGTATGTTCGTACAGTTTAGTGACCTTGTACACTACGGAACGGTCCGGCGTAAGCTCTATTAGGCTCCAATTTAAATGCTTCATTTTTTTGTGCATGGACTCGCCTTCTATACGTTATTATTCTAAGTTAATCTCATTATATAATAAAGATGTTAGACGTTTGATGCTTTTCTATCAATTTTATTGAATATATTCAAAGAGTAAATTTTGCATATACCCTCATGATCCGTTCGTCCTCGGTCCGTTTATCTCGTATTCACGACGATTTCACCTTTGCATTTTTAAACGTATCGATTTGAATACTTGATACGTAAATTTATAAAAATATAAAGAATTATTCAAGAGACGTTATTTAGTGATTTCTGATGTTTACAAGATTATTTACACATACATTGGAAATAAAACCATTTTACGGATTTTATCGTGTTTGTATTTGATTATTGATGTTCCTACGTTTCGAACACTTTTCAGCGTTAATGGTCACAAGAGTACTAAGGCGTCTCAGAATCTGTAATAAGACTTGTTGAGCAATTTTTGTTGATTTACCGTGTGGTGACAGAGTAAGTATACAATTCATCATTTCCTATCTTGCCAGTGGATGTCGTAAGAGACGACTAAGGGGTATTCCCTGTCTTGACCAAGAGGTATCTTGTGGTGACGGTTTATACCTCCTTATAGTAAACTTATATTATTACTAGCATTTGCCCGCGGCTTCGCCCGCGTTAAAATTAACTTGCATATTGAACTATTATCGCAAAGAATATTATCGGCATAAAAAGTATTCTATTTCTTAATTTAAAAAATACTCTATCTATGTGTCCATTTTCATCCAAATCTGCTCAACAGTTTACGTATGATTAAGTAACAAACATCCAAATATCTTCACAAACTTTCACATTTGAATATTACTTCCACACTTGTAGTTCAGATTCCCGTGGAAATTCGATGATAAATATGTCTTTCCTTAGTCCCTGATAATGTAGCTTTCCATTGGTGAAAAAAAATTATATCGATTAAATTCTCGCAGTTTCATCTACGTAGACCTCATTCCCATGCGAATGCCGAGATAAAAAATGCCTATGTGACTCACAACACAAAAACAAAAAAATTTGAACAGTTTTTTAGTTATTGGTATCGTGCAAATAATTGTGTGTATAAATAAAACCTATTATTTTGATAGACAAACAGACGCTTCAAATTTATTTATTTGTAGAGATAGAAAATTTACTTAATATCTCAACTTACTGGCTGGTAGCGGCTAGGAATATTACCATGCTTTCATTGTTTGTGGGGTGTCCCAAAATACTACTAAGACAAAGATTTACATCGATCTGGACCAATTGGTGATGCCGTCTGGCCAACAATGTCGTCCGTCAGGCAGCCGGTCATAAAATGTTGTTAGAACCTTTGCGATATATCTACGATGGGAGAAGAGTACCTACATATTGCGTCGATCCAAAGTAATTAGGATAAGAGCAAAATAATGATGATATGTAGGCTGGGTGTCTTCGACTATATACGTTTCACTCTTTTAGGGCTGCCTAAAATTATTCCTTAGTGAGCTTACCCCAAAAAACAGATCGGTATACAAAATTTCACACATCTTTGGCTATGCACTTTTCACCCTCTTAGGGGTTGAATTTCCAAAAATTCTTTGTTAGTACTCATCATCATCATCATCTCAGCCCATATACGTCCCGCTGTTGGGCTCGGGCCTCCTCCATAATGGAAGGGTAATTGACCTACTATACCACGCTGGTCAGACGTGTTGGTATAGGATTTTATTTTGAGTTATCCTGCTCTCGCATAGATGTTATATGCGTTTTATATCCCTTAGTCGTCTTGTACGATCACCCACGGGTAAGATAGGGGGATGGTGAATTGTATTCTTACTCCGTCACCACACGGAAAATGTAAGTACTCGCTTATCCCAAAACAGAACTTTCACGTTCCTAGGACCATTATTTTAGGTTATACACTTTTCATGCCCTTAGGGGTGAGACTGTCAGAAGTTCTTTCATAGTGCTTGGTAAGCGAGCACTAAGAAAAAATCTTAGGATAATCCAAGAGAGCCGACCGTGTACTAAAATGACCGTTCCTCGGCTCACTGATTTCGGATAAACGCTTTTCACCCCCTTAGGGGTAAAATTGCAAAAAACTCTTTTTTAGTGAGCACTTTCCCCAAGAAAGACAACTTCATACAAAATGTTACGTTTCTAGGCCTAATGATTTCAGCTATATATTTTCACCCCCTTAGGGGTTGAGGTTCAAAAAATAATTTCTTAGAGCTCACATATAACAAAAGAAAGTGAATCGCATACAAAGTTTTACGTGCCTGGCCCCAATAGTTTCGTCTATACGCTTTTCACCCCCTTAAGGGGCTGATTTTCCAAAAATTCTTTGCTAGTGTTCGTGTACCCCAAGAAATATGACGGTGTAAAAAAAAATTTGTTCCTAGGCCCAGTGGTTTCGCCTGTATGCTTTTTGGTCTTTTAGGGGTTGAATTTCATCCCCACGTAAGCGAATTTTCCAAAACGATAGAATGAATATTTATTTGTTCAATATCAAGTGCCTTAATACAAAAATTAATGGTTTTATCATCGAAAATGACGAATTTCCATACAAAATGTCATCCCCTATTTCTACCCCTTACACCCAATGTTTTGGGAGAAAAGTAGCTTATGTCCTGTCTTAAGCTTTAGTTCATCTCTGTACCAAAATTCATTAAAATCGATTCAGTAATTTAGACGTGAAAGATTACGGTGTTTTCATCCCCTTAAGGGGGTGATTTACCAAAAAACCTTTGCTAGTGCTCGTGTACTCCAAGAAATACGACGGTGTAAAAAATACGTTTCTAGGCTCAGTGGTTTTGGCTGTATGCTTTTTGGTGTTTTAGGGGTTGAATTTCATCCCCATGTAAATGAAATTTCCAAAACGCTTGAACAAATATTTATTTATTTATTATTAGGTGTCTTAATACAAAGATTCGTGGTTCTATCATCGAAAATGACGAATTTCCATACAAAATGTCATCCCCTATTTCAACCCCTTATACCCATTTTTTCGCGATAAAAAGTAGCCTATGTCCTTTCTCAAGCTTTAGTCCATCTCTGTACCAAATTTCATCAAAATCGGTCCAGTGGTTTAGACGTGAAAGCGTAGCAGACAGACAGACAGACAGACAGACAGAGTTACTTTCGCATTTATAATATTAGTAAGGATTAGTAAGGATTAATACAAATCACCTCTCCTTATCTTGTCCCTAGATGTCGTAAAAGACTACTCAGGGATATAATATACACATAACGGTAAAGCGACTAAAACCGAAGCGAAGCGAGGGCGGGTTGCTAGTTGTAAATAAAACTACTTTCACGGATTATATCGCGTTTGTATTTGATTTATGATTGCCTGACGTTTCGAATACTTTGCAGCATTCATGGTCACGGACGGACTAAGATGTCTTAGTCTGCTCGGGCTAAGATGTAGTTTTATTTACAAAAATAGCTTTTTTGGATGAGACATTATATATTTATAATAGGTCTTTACCTATGTAATTGCCGTTCTGCAGTACTGGCCATTTCAAATCAAAATAATTTTTGTTTGGCTAAGAATTCTGATTTCAAATTAATTTTATTTTAAAACATGGAATTCATTTTCCAAAAGTAGTCATTTGTTTATTGATTAGTGTTACATTTTCATCGCATTTCAATCTTTTTCGTCTTCATGGATACGTTAAAAATTCTAGTAATTATGGAATATGAGTATCATCGTGGCAGCAACGCGGCACAAGCGGCACGCAATATCAACGACGTTGACAGAGGTAACACTACAAACCAACGCACCGTCTGTTATTGGTTTTCTCGCTTCCGTTCTGGAAATTTCGACCTGAAAAATGAACCTTGCGGTCGTCCGAAGACTTTGGTCGACAATGACGAATTAAAGGCGATTGTGGATGCCGATGATACACAATCTACGGCTGAATTAGCAGCAGCTTTCTACGTTAGCGTCAAAACAATATTGGTCCATTTGCGTCAAATTGGCAAGGTAAGAAAGCTTGACAAATGGGTGTCCCACGAACTCAATGATCGCCAGCGCGAAGTACGCGTCAAGACATGCCTTGCATTACTCAACAGACACACATGAAGGTATTTTGAAACGCATTGTTACTTGCGATGAAAAATGGATTCTGTTTGATAACCGCAAGCGCTCAGCAAGTTGGTTGGGGATCCAACCAACTTGCTGAGCGTTTTCGTTTAGGGCATTGTTTAGGTGCTGAACCAGGATTGGTTCAGCACCTAAACAATGCCCTAAACGAAAACTTACCCCTAGAAAAGTGATGGTCACTGTTTGGTGGTCTAGCGCCGGTGTGATTCATCACAGCTTCTTACCAAACGGAGTGAGCATTACTGCAGATGTGTACTGTGAAGAACTGAACACAATGATGGAGAAGCTGGCACATCTCCAACCAGCATTGGTCAATCGCTCGTCTCCGCTGCTCCTGCACGCAATGCGCGACCTCATACTGCACAGCAGACGGTCTCCAAGTTGCAAGAACTGGGGTTGGAAGCTCTCCGTCATCCGCCATACTCACCAGACCTTGCGCCTACAGACTATTTCTTTTTCCAGAATTTGGATAACTTTTTGGTGGGAAAGAAATTCAATACCCGAGAGGCAGTACAAAATGCCTTTGAAGAATTTGTTGCCTCCCGTCCAGCTGATTTATTTAAGAAGGGCATCAATAAACTGCCGCTGCGTTGCCAAAGATGCATTGATTGCATGGGTGATTACTTCGATTAATACAAATAAAAAATACATGAAAAAAATCGATTAATTTTTTTCATACATAACGGCAATTTCATAGGTAAAGAAATATACATTCATCTTCATCATCATTTCAGCTCATATACCTACATATGATGAGGATGATAAGTTTTTAGATATTTCATGACCATGTGTCATAGAATGAGAATACAACTTTTGCCAATCCTTGTTCACCAGTTTGAGTCGTAAATACGTAATGAGTAATCAACAGAAGATAACACTTTCCGTGTGGTGACAAAGTAAGAATACAATTCACCACCACCTCTCTTGCCTGTGGGTGTCGTAAAAGACGACTAAGAGATTAAATATGCATATAATATCTATACAAGAGAAGAAAACTCGAAATGATACCCTATATTAGCATGTCTGACCTGCGCGGTATAGTAGATCAATTCCTCCAGGTTACAGCTGAACAGTGGGACGATAAAATTCTACTGCAATGACCAATCCACTTGCCAAGCAACATGGCAAAGTTCGTGTCATCAAAGAATTATCGCACCTTTTTTTTTCTATTCGTAGGATAATACTGTCGACTACGGTCCTTCCGAGGTATTACCATACTCTCGTAGTGAATCGACGTTTGAGTAATAGTAATAGTATAGGATCCCGCTATAAAACGCCCTTCACCGAGATGTTTATTTGATGAAACTTATTTTTTATTTAATTTAATATTTCAATAAATATATTGTATACTAGCAACCCGCCCTCGCTTCGCTTCGGTTATAGGTTATAGTCGTTTTACCCGCGTAGTTCCCGTTCCCGTGGGAATACCGGGATTAAAATATAGCCTAGTTTACGCCCTGATATTATAGCTTTCCATTGGTGAAAGAATTTTTGAAATCGGTCCAGTCGATTTGAAGATTACCCGGAACAAACAGACAGACAGACAGACAGACAAAAATTTTTTAATCTGTATTTTAGGCATACGTGTCGTGCAAATAACCGTGTGAGCATGAAAAAAGCCTATTATTTTGACATTACAAACAGACACTCCAATTTATTTATTGGTATAGATGGGTTGCCTAACAAATTTTAGTCCAGAGTATGATTAACTAATAATTTAAAAAAAAAATGTTTTTTTTTAACATTGCACCGGTTTGATTATTAGACAAATTCTATACCAATCGAAAGTATGAAGCCCATAGAATATGCAAACGTCGATCAGACCATTGCAAAATGCTAGTATCGATTTATCTGTTTATAATCCCCGGTCTAGTCACTTGCGGCCTTAGGCCTAGGGCGGCATTAGGTGTAGATACTCGCCTCGCGAATCGCCGGCGGCGGATTGCGTCGTCATGGAAGCAGATATTTGCCACGAGCGACAATTCCAGGGAGACGGTCCAAGGGACTGTCGCTCATGCCCAGGTTCGAGGTTTCTGGCGTAGTACCCAAGTTATTTAAACAGACAGAGTTAAAAATAACAGTTTTTACAGACAAGTAATTGACACTGGTGACCACAGTATAACACAGGCTCTGCTAAATGTACCAAACATTTGTAATAAATAGAAGAAAAAACATCGATGTAAAAACTTCCTAAAACAACATCGATGTTTTTTTACTGAAGTATCGATGTTTCAGAAATATTGATACATCGTTTGCATCCTTACGCATGGAATATCTACAAATTATTTTTCATCAGATTTAAAATTTTCTAGAAGATATATATTTAATTTACAAATGAAAGGTTTTAAGATAATTATGTGATTTCATGCGACAGGTACAATTGGACGATTCATATCGATGATTATTCCATTTTTTTTTGGCATAGGCTACGGTCAGAACACCCGCCACCCGGCTCCGTTCGGAGCGACAGAGGGGCGGCCGCTCCATAATCGCGCGGCCCCGTACCCACGTCGCCTTCGTCGTAGGGCCGACCAACGATGCAGAGTTCCTTGACTTCAGTGGTCGGCCGGACGGAATACCCCTAAGGGAGTACCCTCTCATATCGACGTCCCCTTCCCGGGACGCCGATCGCCATCGCGAGGCTAGCCTCTCTGCGGGTATCGGACTAAATTCTCGGTTCGGTCACCGTAGCCTCGGCTTTTTTTTTATGGGTTTTTACCATAGCCCTATGGTAAGCGTACGCGCAGTCCGTTCCGTCCGGGGCGATAAAAGGATGGCGCGTGGGCCCATAACCCATCCGTACCCACGTCACCTCGTTGTTGGGCCGACCACCGGAGCAGGGTGACTTGTCGTCAGTGGTCGTCTCGACGGAATACCCTTTCGGGTACCCTCACCTCTCGACGTCCTGGGCCATCGGTCGCCGTCGCGTGGTCAGCCTCTCTGCGGGTGACGAACAATTCCCCGGTTCGATCACTCGCAGCCTCTGCCAGGGCGGCATCAGGCGCAGGTATTCGCACCTGCGCCGCGCCAGTCGCCCGCCGGCGGAAGACCGTGTCCGCGTGGAGTCCTTCCTCCGGTACACGATCCGCCGCCTTCTTCCGCAAGATGACAGCCTCGCAGAAGGCGGTGACGGCGTCCCAGTTCCTGACGCTGGCGAGCATCTCTCTAGCGATGGTCGGCAGCGTAAATTATGATTATTCCATAAGTGATACATGGTTTTAATGTGACATACCGTCTTTTAAAATGGTGGATCAATTATTATTATTAGCTATTTATTTTCTTACATGCTTGTTCATTCTACAATTGGGCACATGCTGCATCTATAATAGGGGGCAAATCGGCTTAGTATAATACAAGCAAGTTGGGCGGATTAATATAAGGTTAAACTAACCCTATATTTTTATAAGAAACACTTTAATATTACTTTCTTGAAATTCAAAACCCTGCGCTGAAGGAAGAAATTGAAAAAAAACGTACTATTAACTGACATAAATAACACGCTATATTATATCATGATGATGATATAATATAGTGTGTTATTTAATTATGGTCATCATCATCATCATCGCTGCCCACATACGTCCCACTGTTGGGCTCGGGCCTCCTCCACAATGGGAGGGAACTCCGCTCGCACCCCCATCACCCGCCGATATAGTCCGGCGAGCATCTCCGCCTCCAGGTCCCACGGGGGAGTCCCGGCCAATAGGCACGCTGCCTCCGTCGCCACCGTGCGGTATCCGCGGATGGCCCTGACCGCCATGACCCTCTGTGGTCGCCACAGAAGGGCCCTAAGTCGGACGGTCATGGACCCCGCCCACACCGGTGCGCCGTACAGGGCCATCGACCGGATGACCCCCGCGTACAGCCGTCGGCACGCAGCGCTCGGTCCGCCCACGTTCGGCATAAGCTACGATAGGGCGGACGCCGCGCCGACGAGCCGCGGAGCGAGCCTGCGGAAATGCTCCCGGAACCACCATCGCCCGTCGAGCACCAGGCCCAAGTACCTCATGTGGGCCCGGATTCTGATGTCGACCGAGTGGACGGTGATCGAGACGCCGATGGGAGGGCTCATATGGCGCCCATGGAACAAGAGGGCTTCCGTCTTGTCCAGGGCGACCCTCAACCCCAGCGCCTCGATCCGCCTGATGACCTCCTCGGTACCAGAGGTCGCCAGGCTTACCGCCTCTTCTAGCGTCCCACCGCGGGCTGTGACGAGCGTGTCGTCGGCGTAACAAATCACGCCCAGCCCGGGCGAGAGGCTCCCCCTCAACGCCCAGTCGTAGTCGATGTTCCACAGGGTGGGTCCGAGGACCGACCCCTGTGGGACACCGCACGTCATGGGCGTTCACACAACGTCCCCTGCTCGGTCGGTGCAGAGGACGCTGCGCCCCTCCAAATAGTCTGCCACTAGCCGCCTCAGGTAAGCTGGCACCCCGTGATACCGGAGCGACTCCCTGATGCAGCTGAATGGCAGACTATTGAATGCGTTGGCGATGTCTAGGGACACCACCAACAGCACTCCCCCGCCGGTGACGGCCTCAGTCGCCACGGCCCTCAGGCGCAACAGAGCCGCGATCGTCGAACGACCCCTCCTAAACCCAAACTGGACGTCCGACAGATCGGGCCCCGTGCCGACGAGGTGCCGCTCGATGCGGGCAGCTACCACCCTATCCAGTAGCTTGCCCGTGTCATCGAGCAGCACGATAGGCCTGTAGGCCGAAGGCGACTCCGGAGA
Source organism: Lymantria dispar (assembly GCA_032191425.1). Classification (NCBI taxonomy): domain Eukaryota; kingdom Metazoa; phylum Arthropoda; class Insecta; order Lepidoptera; family Erebidae; genus Lymantria; species Lymantria dispar. The sequence continues at coordinate 5,451,872 of CM063460.1, read as the reverse complement.
CCGTCCCGGCTTCGGCAGGAGCACCAGCCTTCCCTCCTTCCAGCACCCAGGGAACCGTCCGGACGCTAAACACGCGTCGAACAGTCCCCTGAGGCGGGGTCCCAGGTGTTCGAGGACCAGGGCCAGCACACAGTTAGGAACACCGTCGGGCCCGGGGGCGGTAGACTTTGCGCGCATGCGCGTCACCGCCACCCCCATCTCGGGTTCCGTGATGGGCAAAATTAAAGTCTTACCTACATTTCAATACTAACCTAATTAATATAAGTTAAAAATAAAAGAGCGTGGTGACGGAATAAAAATACAATTCACTACAAATTATCTTGCTCATGTATGTCGTATAAGACGACTAAGGGATACAAAATCCATATCAAGAAAAGGAATACTCGAAACAAAACCTTATACCAACCTATCTGACCAGGACCTTACTATAACCAGTAAGGTCAAATGTCCTCCTATGTTAAAGGAGGCTCGAGCCCAGCAGTGGGACGTATATGAGCTAAAATGAATGATGATGAAAAAAGTTATTTGTATAAATAATTTTACGATTGGACAATCCAAATATCCCTATGTATTACTTCAAGTTATTATTTGAAATCAACTTAGAAATTACTTGTGGAAGAGAAACTTGGTCGCATTCATACGCTCTGCATATCTTCGGGGTCACAACTTTAAGCTCTTGACTTATCTTACCGTGGAAAATTTGCTTCAAGTGAATAAAGTAGATAATTTATGGGCGTAAAATACAAAGTTGTGGGTGCGGTATTTTGTCGAAGTAATTTCTCGCGGATATTTGATTAAGTTTTTGAGTGTATAGTTTGTTTTTGAAATGACTTTTAATAATTGGGATTTTTAATATATATGTTATATTTTCGGTGAATATGTTCTTTTATAACGACAGTATAACCAGATTTTGTATGCGTATTTGTGATATTTATTAAGGATAGCAACTCGCCCTCGCTTCGCTTCGGTTTCAGTCGTCTTTCCTGCGTAGTTCCCGTTCCCACGGGAATACCGGAATAAAATATAGCCTAGTTTACGCCCTGATATTATAGCTTTCCATTGGTGAAAGAATTTTTGAAATTGGTCCAGCCGTTTTGAAGATTACCCGGAACAAACAGACAGACAGACAAACAAAAATTTTTTAATCTGTATTTTAGGCATAAGTGTCGAGCAAATAACCGTGTGAGCTTAAAAAAAGTCTATTATTTTGACATTACAAACAGACACTCCAATTTTATTTATTGGTATAGATAGCCACTCGCCTTCGCTTCGCTTCGGTTACAGTCGCCTTAGCCGCATACTTCCCGTTCACATAGTAATAATACCATGATAAAATATAGCCTATATTACTCAGGGATAATGTATTTTTCCAATAGGTAAAGAATTTTTGAAATTGGCACTGTAGTTTTTGAGTTTATTCATTATAAACATACAACACACACACCCACACACACACACACACACAAATACAATTTTTTCTTCTTTATAATATTAGTGTAGACTACCTGACTCAACAGACGTTGTTCTGTTCAAATCTAAAAAGATTGTGCCGTGGTGAAATTGATTACCACGCCACCTATCGGTTCCACTAGGACGGGTCGTACCAACTCAGAAACCTTCGTGGACACACCACTTTGCTGAAGATAATCACATGATCAAGTGCATAGTTTACGATTCTATAAAGGACATACCGACAAACATTCATCTACACCAATAAATAAAATTGGAGTGTCTGTTTGTAATGTCAAAATAATAGGCTTTTTTCATGCTCACACGTTTATTTGCACTATACATATGCCTAAAATACACTTCATATTTTTATTGTCTGTCTGTCTGTTTGTTCCGGGTAATCTTCAAAACGGCTTTACCGATTTCAAAAATTCTTTCACCAATGGAAAGCTATAATAACAGGGAGTAAAATAGGCCATATTTTATCCCGGTATTCCCACGGGAACTACGCAGGAGAGACTGAAACCGAAGTGAAGTGAGGGCGGGTTGCTAGTTTTTATATATACAGTATAACTGGTAAAAGATTGTACATATTCAAGGAAACGATAGATAATGGCCACATGTAACTAATAAAAGTGTAAAAAGAAGATAATATTAATTAACTACATAGTAAACATCAACAATATTAGTGTTACAAGACTTCCAAAAATATTGTCACCCTACTGGCGATACATCGATACGGATATCGAGTAACAGTTTTGTTAGCACTGTTGTCAAGATTTTGGATATTTATTACTAGAATTACTTAAACTAGGTGTAAGAATAATGTCATAAAACACTAAAGTTATTTGCAGATTCATAGCTCTTACCAATACTGAGATAAAGTGATTTGTTTCTAATCACAACAATAGGTTTGCTAGCGTACGTTGAACCCTGTCTGCGGCCCGCGACGAAAAAATATACCTACTGGGTCGAGTCGCATAGGTAGAATATTTACCTAAAATATAACTAGTTCAATGCGCGAACTGTTTAGTACCTACAATTGCTGACGTACGTTGACCTATTCCATGTGTCCATAACTAAATATTTTTATAAGATAATTAGTTCAAAATTTAAGTACCAATTTTTTTTATATATTCGGTATCAGAATCGAGTACTGAATACCCTCCTTCAATATGTACAATCTTTTACCAGTCACCCTGTATAGATTATTTTAATAATTTTCTTTGTAGTGATGAAGTAAGAATACAATTCACCCCCTTTCATGCAGAGGTATCGTGATAGACGACTAAGACACATAATACGCAGATAAAATCTATACATCATCGTAGTTCCAACACGTCCCACTCCTGGGCTAGAGCCTCCGCCACAATTGGGGAATGACCTACCACGTTGGTCAGACGGGTTGGTATAGGGTTTTATGTCGAGTTTTCCTTCTTTTGAAAAAATCTATACAAGAGAAAGAAAGAAAAACCATTTATTTTGCTCACATCCCTTTCATATCATCATCATCATCATCTCAGTCCATATACGTCCCACTGTTGGGCTCGGGCCTCCTCCATAATGGAAGGGTAATTGACCTACTATACCACGCTGGTCAGACGTGTTGGTATAGGGTTTTATTTCGAGTTTTCCTTCTCTCGCATAGATGTTATATGCGTTTTATATCCCTTAGTCGTCTCGTACGATCATCCACGGGTGAGATAGGGGGTGGTGAATTGTATTCTTACTCCGTCACCACACAGATACACCCTTTCATATAAATGTAAAGAAAATATATATATCTTTATTTTATTTTTTATAATCAATACGATGGTTACTATTAATGAAAAAGGAATTTGTAGTCTGAATAATATACTTTAATCTATTAAATATTTAAATATTTATATATATTATACTTTAATTTAAATATTTTATTTTTACAGAGCAACGCAAGGTTTTATTTAAATTACAATTCCGATATAATAACGTTATATATATATATATATATATATATATAACTTCAAAATCACAAAAAAAAAATTGAAGCTAAGTTAAGTTATACAAAAATAAAGCGTAAAACTAATATATGCTGAGAGACAAAACAGGATATTAGATCAGCTAGTGTTACTTCATTGTTAAAGTAACGCTAATTTTCTGTTAAGACCTAAAGTAGAATCACGGACCATCACAATTAAATACATTTAACTAATGATATCTAAATAACTATGTGCATATTATCTTTATCTTAAAATGAGCAATTCTTGTATATATATATATATATTCAGGATCTCGGAAACGGCTCCAACGATTTTTGGCATACTAGAGGTTTCGGGGCCAAAAAATCGATCTAGCTATGTTTTATTTATAGAAAATGTTGTTTTGTCGGTGTTTTTAGCTAATAAATATAATGACATAAAATGAAAATAGAATATGGATTCAAATTTCGCAGTCAACGTCAAGAGTGGCGATAACTCAGTTGGGAAGTTATTCAGTTTTCTTTTTGTTTTGTTTTGGCATTCAAACAGCGTCGGATTCAATCTCGGTGTTATTATTATTCTCTTTTGGTAATTTTTGATATTTTTTCATTATTTAATTTTTATATTTTATTAATATACTAGCAACCCGCTCTCACTTCGCTTCGGTTTTAGTCGTTTTTTAGTGGGAATACCGGGATAAAATATAGCCTAGTTTACGCCCTGATATTATAGCTTTCCATTGCTGAAAGAATTTTTGAAATCGGATCAGCCGTTTTGAAGATTACCCGGAACAAACAGACAGACAGACAGACAAACATTTTTTAATTGCTATTTTAGGTATAGATGTCGTGCAAATAACCGTGTGAGCATGAAAAAAGCCTATTATTTTGACATTACAAACAGACACTCCAATTTTATTTATTGGTATAGATAAAAACTCCAAATAAAAATCTATACCAATCCGTCTGACCAACGAGACTAAAGGTCAATTAGTGTACCCATACTATCATCATCTCGGCTCTTATACGTCCCTCTTCTGAGATGGAGCTTCATACACTCTTACCCATATGTATCGTAAGAGACTACTTTTTTTTGGGCGTGTGTTACGGTCGACGCACTCCTCGCACCACTCCGTCCGGGGCGACAGAGGGGCGTAATCACACACACCCGTAACCCACCTGTGACACGTCGCCTTCGTCGTTGGACCGACCACCGGAGCGGGATGACTTGACGTTAGTGTCGGCCCGACGGAATACCCCTTGAGGAGTACCCTCTCCTCGACCGACGTCCTCACCTCGGGAAGGACGTCGGTCTTTCCTCACGCGGTGGACCATCAGCGGGTGACATCGTAAAAGACGCCCAAGGAAAATGATATGCAGATGCAAGTGAAAGAAAACTCAACATTAAAGCCCACGTTACGCAAATCACATCTGACCAAAGTATCTATATCTGCGGGCCCGTCATGGATGATAAGGAATCCGTACCAGTAGTCGGCCCAATGATGATGGAGAAGGAAAACGGCACGTTAGGAGGTCATATCTGCCTAAAAGCCGCCCTAGCTGAGGACGCGGGTGACTGAACCGGGGATTTAGTCCGTCATCCGCAGAGAGGCTAACCGCGCGAGGGCGACCGACGTCCTTGAGGGGGAACGTCGAGAGGAGAGGGTTTTCCGTCGGGCCGGCCGAAGACAAGTTACTCTGCACCGGTGGTTGGCTCAACGACGAAGGCGACGTGCCAAAGGCAGGTCATGGGGGCGCCACCCCTCCGTCGCCTCGGATGCGCTAGGCGGTGGATGCGCTGACCATGGCCCAACCCTAAAGAAAAGGTTATGAGGCCGTACGCTGCTCAGATTGACGCCAGCAGATTAGGCGGAATATGTCCAGACTTATAGTCGACCACAAAAAAACGGTATCTACATTATTTTATTTTTCATTCTAACAATAAAAATCTAAATAATTACACAAATAAGGAATTTATAACTGATTATAATCCGTGTGGTGACGGAATAAGAATACAATTCACCACTGTCTATCTTGCCCGTGGATGTCGTAAAAGACGACTAAGGGATATAATACGCATATAACATCTATGCAAGAGAAGGAAAACTCGAAATAAAACCCTATACCAACCTTTGTTGGCGACCGACGTCCCAGGACGTTGAGAGGTGAGGTTACCCGAAAGGGTATTCCGTCGGGCCGACCACTGACGACAAGTCACATCTGCTCCGGTGGTCGGCCCAACAACGAGGTGACGTGGGTACGCCCCGGACGGACGGGACCGCGCGTGCGCTTACCCATAAAATAGCCCACCCATAAAAAAAAAATACCAACCTCTGTGACCAGCATGGTATAGTAAAGTCAATTTTTCTCCTATTGTGGAGGAAGCTCGAGCCCAACAGTGGGACGTATATGAACTGAAATGATGATGATGAACTGAATATTATCTATACTAATATTATAAAGAGGAAAAATTTGTTTGTTTGTATTGAATAGGCTCCGAAACTACTTAACCGATTTCAAAAATTCTTTCACCAATGGAAAGCTTTAATATCAGGAAGTAACATAGGTTATATTTTATCCCGGTATTCCCACGGAAACGGGAACTACGCGGGTAAGACCACTGATACCGAAGCGAAGCGAGTACATGTTGCTATAGAGAATATAAAAATATTTAGCTAGCTAGTAAAATTGAGTAGCTCTTACTTTTTAGAAGTCGTTAATAAACTGGTAATATCAAGCTTAACTCAAAAGCATATGTTTAAACATCAAAGTGGTCAGTTTTCTATTCAGAAAATTTCATTAAATTCACTCATGCGTTTCCGTACGAAACAATATTTAATGTTCACACTCGAAAAACTCCTGCTTTAAATCATTTCAATGAGTTCAGACTAAATCGTTTAGTTAATAGAAATAAAACTTTGTGTTTCAATGCATAAAGTACAATTTTCGACGTGGGGTGTTTGAACGAAAATATCTTCTTTAAATTGATTTCAACCTGTCGTTCTTGTAGATAGAATTAATAAGCAAAACGAGAAAATGAAGTTAGTTACTTTGTTCAATAAGATTTATATTCATGTGGAATTGTCTCTTCAAATTAAGTTACAAATATAAACCTACTAGCTTCTCTCGTGACTTCATCCGCGTTGAACAGTTTCCTTGTTGTTAACGCTAACTATACCCGCGACTTTGTTTACGTAAAAAGTAAAAATATTTTTAAATAATACGATTGTGTCACACATTATTTTTGCGAAACTTTATGCTCCGCTCCTATTGGTCTTAGCATAATGATATATAGCCTTCCTCGATATATGCGCTATCTAGCACTGAAAGATTTTTTAAATCGAATCAAAAGTTCCAGAGATTAGCGCATTCAAACAAACAAACTCTTCAGCTTTATATATTAAAAGTATAGAAAAGTAAAGAGTACTAGCAGCGCCCTGCGGTTTCACGCGCAGTTCCTTTTTCCGTGGGAATATCGGGATAAATTATAGCCTACGTGTTGTTTTGATATGTAAGCTATTATTGTGAAGTTTCATCAAAATCCGTTCAGTAGTTTTTGCGTGAAAGAGCAAAAACATCTTCACATCCTCACATACAAACTTTCGCATTTATAATGTTAGCAAGGATGGATTTTGATATCTTCTGAATAAACTATTCAAACTAGTGGTCGCCGTGTGGTCGAAATTCGGTCATAATGCATTTTAATTAATTTTTCTGCTACACAATTTTCTTTTAATTTTATTTATGTATAATTGTAAATTGAGCAAGCTGTATTTCACTAATAACTAATATATAAATACAAATGCCTATTAGATATTGTCATCATAATTATGATTATTTGACATTGTTTGACCAGAGATTTTAACCGTAAACAGAAGTGTATAAGCGTTGGTGTGTGTGTGTGTGTGTGTATGTGTAGCAATTGCATTGTAGTGTGCGTAATTTTAATGAATTTAATGTATTTTTAATCCATTATTATATGAAATTTCAGTTTTATGCACTTTTCCCCATTATACTTCAACTGTGCCAAATTTCATACTTGTCCCATCCACATAATTTTCGTAAAAAGGGGTACAAAGTTTTTGCTTCACGTATTAATATATACTCGTAGATATCCGTGTAGTGACGGAATAAGAATACAATTCATTTCTCCCTATAATGTCTGTGGATATCGTAAAAGACGACTAACGGATACAATATGCATATAACGTCTATGCAGGAGAAGAAAAACTCAAAATAAAATTCTATACCAACCTGTTTGACTGGCTCGGTATAGTAGGTCAATATCCCTCCTATTATGGAGGGGGCTCTAGTCGAGTAGTGGAATGTCTATTAGCCGAGATAGTGATGTTTCAAATATTTGTTAGGCTCTTTCCAAAAACGTGGTTAGATTTTTGTTTCATTTTTGACTATTAATGATTAGAAATTAAATTAAATATTGACAGCACAGATGGCGTAGTGATTAAGATACCGCCATACCGTGCCAAGCATTACGGGTTTGATTGCTATGCAGAACAATACGTTGTGCAATCCACAAATTATTTTTCTGAGCCTGGTTGTAATTTGTGTCTCAGTCTACCAAATGTATGTCTACAAAGTTATTCGCAAAACAAGGCTTATTTCCTAGCGTTGCTGCCTTTTAAAAAAATGCATGTCAGATGTGAAACTTCTTTGATGACATGTGTTTTTGTCAATATAAAAAAAAATATATATATATAAAAAAATATATATATATAAAAAAATATATATATAAACAATTGTTCACTCTCTCTCTCTCTCTATCGATCTTTCTCACTCGCTTGCTCCCTATTCTTGCTTCATGGCTTTGTGCTTCGTGCTATGTTCGCCCTTTCTCACTCTCAATCATTCTCAAACGCTATCTCCCTCTTCTTGGACAAAAACGTCCCACATTTTCGTGTCACTAAATTGCGTTTCATCCGTAAAAATTTTACTCTCATGCGCGCAAAGAAGTTTCACTTCAAAAATAATAATTCGAGGAGATCCAAGGTTTTTCTTATTTTCAATCATTAATCATCGTTATTGATGATGACGATCAGCTTACATAAGTCAAAATGTTGGGTTCGGGCCGCCACCACAATGGCAGGTAAATTGACTTATCGCGCTTGTTAAACGTGTTGATAGTTTTTTTTTGGGTGGGCTATTAGCGCGCACGCCTTCCATTCCGTCCAGGGCGATGAAAGGACGGTGCATGGGCCCATAACCCACCGTACTGCCTATTTTTCACCATTAGGCCGACGAAGGCTGTTGAAGTACCCCGCAGTGTACCCTCTCCTCTCGACGTCCAGGACGTCAGTCGCCGTGACGCGGTTAGCCTCTCTGCGGGTTCTTGACGGGGCATGGATGCTTCGGCAAGTACCTGTACAGGGTCGCTAGGAGGGAGAGAACTCCGTCCTGCCACCACTGCGATTGCGACGAGGACACGGCGCAGCATACGCTCGAGGTCTGTGCCGCTTGGGCAGAGCCGCGTCGTGAACTCGTCGCAATCATCGGTGCAGACCTGACGCTGCCGACCATCGCTAGGGAGATGCTCGGCAGCATCAGGAATTGGGACGCGGTCGCAGCCTTCTGCGAGGCAGTTATCTCGCAGAAGGAGGCGGCGGGTCTCGAGCGCGAGGAGCACAGCCTCGATGATGCGACCCGCCGCCGGCGACTGGGGTGGCGCAGGCGGGAGTACCTGCGTGCAATGCCGCCCTAGCCGAGGCCGCGGGTGACGTGACCGGGGATTAGTCCGTCACCCGCCGAGAGGCCGACCGCGTGAGGAAAGACCGACGTCCTCCCCGAGGGGGGGACGTTGGTCGATGGGAGGGTACCCCGGGTAGGGGGTATTCCGTCGGGCCGACCACTGATGACAAGTAACCCTGCTCCAGTGGTCGGCCCAACGACGAAGGCGACGTGGTGTTCGGGTGGGTTGCGGGAGTTGCGTGCTTAAGCCCCTCTGTCGCCCCGGACGGAGTGGTGCGGAGGCGCGCCGACCGCAGCCCACCCAAAAAAAAAAAAAAAAAAGCCTCTCTGCGGGTGACGAACTAAAATCCTCGGTCCGATCACCCGCGGCGTCGGCTAGGGCGGCGTCAGGCGCAAAACCTGTTGGCTTAGAGTTTTATATCGAGTTTTCCTTCTCTTGCATAGGTGTTATCTGCGTATCATCTCTTATTCATGGGCAAGATTAGGAGGGGGTCTATTTTATTCTGTCACAACATAGATTATTCACCTATTGTTTTGCTGGTAGTCTCACTGCACACATGCTGCCAGTTGCCCTTATTAGCGGGCTATCCCTGCGAGTATCTATGCCTTTTTTTTGGGTGTGGGCTACGGTTATTGCGCCCGGCACGCGCACGGAAGCGTCGCCCGGCTCTGTCCGGGGCAAAAGAGGGGCGGCGCGCACAGCCCCGTAACCCACCAATGACACGTCGCCTTCGAGTATCTATCCCCTAAACGAAATCCTAAAGCATTCCAATCTGTCGCTGTTCATTTCCAATGAAAAGGTTAAATAGATACGATAAAAGAAGACAAACCGAATAAAACAATAATCTAGCAGAACAGGACAATTTTAGAAAAAAAAAAGCTCGGAATTTTTCTGCCATGTAGAAAGTATATGTATATTTTTTTGTTTCCTTTAATAAATATTTTCTTGAAGTTTAGTATAAGACGCTGTACGTTTTAATAATAAGGGATAATATATAAAATGTTGAATATAAACAGCTTACAAAGCTATTACTTTCATTGTAGCGCAATTTGGGGCTATTGCACCGTGAAAATCGCTAGCCAGCTTATAACATATCCATATATACAGTTCAATACTTGAACACATATCAGGAAAGGAAAATTAAAAAAATCTATACTTTATACTAATATATAAAACTGAAGAGTTTGTTTGTTTGAACGTGCTAATCTCAGGAACTATCAGAAACTGGTCCGATTTAAAAAATTCTTTCAGTGTTAGCCCATTTATCGAGGAAGGCTATAGGCTATATATCATGTTTGTTTGAACGCGCTAATCACAGAAACTATTGGTCTGATTTTAAAAATTCTTTCAGTGTTAGATGGCCATTTATCAAGGAAGACTAGGCTATATATCATCACGCTAAGATCAACAGGAGCGGAGCACCCATGAAGAATGTTACAAAATCGGGGTATTTTTTCCTTTTGAGAGCTTCCGCTGCGTATTTTAAAAAAAAATATTTTCATCTTCTACGTGAACAAAGTCGTAGGTTAAAGTTAGCGCTAACCCAAAGTATCTATATCACGCGGACAAAGTCGCGAGCAGAAACTAGTCCACATATAAAGTCAATACTTGAACACAAATCATGAAAGGGAAATTTAAGAAATTATGCTATATTCGTTATCAGAATGTACACATCATCACAGCTTTATATGTCCCACTGTTGGGCTCAAGCCACCTCCACAATGGAAAGTCGATTACATAGTATATCACGCTGGCCAGTCGTCTTGGTATAGCGTTTTGTTTAAAGCTTTCCTTCTTTAGTAGAACTAGGTAAGCCTGAGCCTTCATAAACATATAATTAACAGACACAAATTACATTAAGACTCAGAACAACAATTTGTGGATCGCACAAATTGTTATCCTGCATTGGTTCGAACCCGCGCCATTGGCACGGTAGATCTTAACCACTAATATTATCGAGGTGGTGGTCCTTGTGGTGACGGAGAAAGAATACAATTCACCACTCCGTATCTTGTCCGTGGATGTCGTAAAAGACTACTAAGGGATATAATATGCACATAAGATCTGTGCAAGAGAAGGAGAACTGGATATGAGACCCAACCCTATATGGAGGAGGCCTGAGCCCAACAGTGGGACGTATGTGGGCGATGATGATGATACTATCTGTGCAGTCTGTGCAAATTAAAATACTGATTGCAATGAAAGCGAAAAGTATCAATTGGCCAATATTTTTTTCTTTTATATTTTACTTATCTTACTCCACTTTCGTCGATCATTTTAAATCCTATAGTCATTAATTACTGAAAAAATATCGGACGGTTCGGCTTTTAATCTTGATAAATGCGATGCAATGATGCGTTGTGGATATAACGCCGCGCATTTTTGTCGACCAATGAGTGTGGGCGAATTTAATGGCGCGTAATACCGTGTAAAATGTATCTAAGTTTGTCAGACGATTTTAAATACTTAATCTCTTAGAATAATAGCGTATAGAAGGTAAGTTCGCGCACAAAAAGTGAAGCATTTCAATTGGAGCCTAATGGAGCTTACGCCGGAACCCCCGTAGTGTACAAGGTCACTATACTGCACGTACGTACGCAACTCTTAAAAAATAAATAGGTAATTATGACGGTTTGTGCATTCAAATGGTGTCACAACACATTTGAAAAACTTAAAAAGGTTTTTAATATTACTTTTAAAATTATTTCGACGATTTATATTAATAAAAACAAAATTTGATTTCATAATTTGTATAATGGTGTGCGTGTGTACGTGTGTAATCGTCTGCGCGCGTGTAGTATTTTTAGATTCATGTTTCGAACGTTGGAAGTAGCAACACTATTCTAAGACCTATACATTATCATTATCATCTCAGCCCACATATGTTCCACTGTTGAGCTCGGGCCTCCTCCACAATGGGTGGGAAATTGCCCTACTATACCATGATGGTCAGACATGATGGTATTTTTTTTTTTTTTTTTTTTTTTGTGGGCTTTGGTAAGCGCACGCGCGGTCCAGTCCGTCCGGGGCGATGAAAGGACGGCGCGCGGGCCCATAACCCACCCGTACCCAAGTCACCTCGTTGTTGGGCCGACCACCGGAGCAGATGTGACTTGTCGTCAGTGGTCGGCCCTACGGAATACCCTTTCAGGTACCCTCACCTCTCGACATCCTGGGACGTCGGTCGCCATCGCGCGGTTAGCCACACTGCGGGTGACGGACAATTCCCCGGTCCGATCACCCGAGGCCTCGGCTAGGGCGGCATTAGGCGCAGATACTCGCGCCTGGGCCGCCCGATTCGCCGGCGGCGGAACGTGTCACCGAATAGGATCTCTACTCGCACACGATCCGCCGCCTCCTTCCGTGAGACAACGGCCTCACAGAAGGCGGCGACCGCGTCCCAGTTCCTGACGCTGACGAGCATCTCCCTGGCGATGGTCGGCAGCGCCAGGTCGGCACCGATAATCGCGACGAGTTCACGGCGCTCCCCCTCCCACGCAGCACACTCCTCGAGCGTGTGCTGCGCCGTGTCCTCGTCGCAACTGCAGTGGTGGCAGGACGGTGTGCTCTCCCTCCTGACAATCTTGTGCAGGTACTTTGCGAAGCATCCCTGCCCCGTCAGCACCTGCACCAGTCGGAAGGAAAGCACCCCGTGCGTCCGCTCCAACCACTCCATCAGCACCGGCCGGAAGGCCTCGACGGTCCTGACACCGTATCGAGGACTCTCCAGCCGGACTGCCCAACGGGCAATGACTCCACGGCGGGCGTCGACCCGCCAGGCAGTGATCTCCTACAGGGAGACTATACCGCCGCGGGCGCGCGTCTCCGACACCCGCCGATAAATGTCGGCGAGCATCTCCGCCTCCAGGTCCCACGGGGGAGTTCCGGCCAAGAGGCACGCTGCCTCCGTCGACATGGTGCGGTAACCGCGTATGGCCCTGACCGCCATTACCCTCTGTGGTCGCCTCAAGAGGGCCCTCAGCCGGACGGTCAGGGACCCCGCCCACACCGGTGCGCCGTACAGAGCCATCGACCGGATCACCACCGCGTACAGCTGTCGGCACGTAGCGCTGGGTCCGCCCACATTCGGCATCAGCCACGAAAGGGCGGACGCCGCGCCGACAAGCCGGGGAACAAGTCGGTGGAGATGCTCCCGGAACCAAAAATGCCCGTCGAGCACCAGGCCCAAGTACTTCATGTGGGCCTGGATGCTGATGGTGACCGACTTCACGGTGATCGAAGTGCCGGCGGGAGGCCCGGCGGTACGGAGGCCATGGAACAAAAGGGCCTCCGTCTTTTCCAGGGCTACCCTCAACCCCAGCGCTTCGATCCGCCTGACAATCTCCTCGGTGCCGAGAGTTGCCAGGCGTGCCGCCTCCTCTAGCGTCCCACCCCGGGCTGTGACGAGTGTATCGTCGGCGTAGCAAATTACACCCAGCCCGGGTGAGAGGCTTCCTCTCAACGCCCAGTCGTAGCCGATGTTCCACAGGGTCGGACCCAGAACCAACCCCTGTGGGACACCGCACGTCATGGGCGTTCGCACAACGTCCCCTACTCGGTCAACGTAGAGGACGCTACGCCCCTCCAAGTAGTCTGCCACCAGCCGCCTGAGGTACACGGGCACCCCGTGATACCTCAGCCCCTCCCTGATGCAGCTGAATGGCAGACTGTTGAAGGCGTTGGCGATGTCCAGGGACACCGCCAACAGGACTCCTCCACCGGTGACGGCCTCCGCTACCACGGCCTTCAGTCCAGAGCAGCCCAAGAAATTGTCGCTCGAGCCCAGGGTACACCACGCGGAGGTTTCTGGCGTAGTACCCCCAGACATGATGGTATAGGATTTCATTTCGAGTTTTCTTTGTCTTGCACAAATGTTATGTGCATATTAAATCTCTTTACTCGTCTTGTACGACATCCACGGGCAAGATAGGGGGTGGTGAATTGTATTCTTACGCCGTCACTACACGGCAAACTTTTCTTCTCTTACATAAATGTTATCTGGGTATTATATCCCTTAGTCTTCTTCGTTTTTACGACACCCACGGATAAGAGAGGGAGCGGTGTATTATATTTTTACTCAGTCACTACACATACGTACGTGGACTGTACGTGGAGATGTATTATATACTAGCAACCCGCCCTCGCTTCGCTTCGGTTATAGGTTATAGTCGTTTTACCCGCGTAGTTCCCGTTCCCGTGGGAATACCGGGATAAAATATAGCCTAATTTACGCCCTGATATTATAGCTTGCCATTGGTGAAAGAATTTTTGAAATCGGTCCAGCCGTTTTGAAGATTATCCGGAACAAACAGACAGACAGACAGACAAAAATTTTTTAATTGCTATTTTAGGCATAGGTCTCGTGCAAATAACCGTGTGAGCATGAAAAAAGCCTATTATTTTGACATTACAAACAGACACTCCAATTTTATTTATTGGTATAGATATAGATATATCTGCTATTTGTGCTGTGTGGTAGCGGCTTCGAATACTACCAACCCTTGCTTTGCTCGTGGGTGCCGTAAAAGACGACTAAGAGCCCTAGATTAACCCGGACCAACTCCATCTGGTACCATTTGGGTCAACGATTACATTCCCAAGGAGGGTTGACGTCAGGTAGGCGGCCGGTCATAAAAGTCATTGCCGAAACTTTTTGCAATATGTCAAAACAGATGACATATTGCGTCGACCCCAAGTAATTGGGATAAGAGCAAGATGATGATGATGAGTCACTACACATACTCGGAAAATATATCTACATATATGTAAACAAATAAATAAAATTAAAGTATATTTTTGTAATATATATGCCGGGTACTCTTCAAAACAGCTGAACCAATTGATATATCATCAGATAGCTGTCTATATTAGGATTAAATTAAATTGCAGGATCGTCTATAAAACTTGGAATTCATTTATATTTGGAGTCTTTTGTCGGTGAAGGCGATATCTATACCAATAAATAAAATTGGAGTGTCTGTTTGTAATGTCAAAATAATAGGTTTCTTTCATGCTCACACGGTTATTTGCACGACACCTATGCCTAAAATAGCAATTAAAAAATTTTTGTCTGTCTGTCTGTTTGTTCCGGGTAATCTTCAAAACGGCTGGACCGATTTCAAAAATTCTTTCACCAATGGAAAGCTATAATATCAGGGCGTAAACTAGGCTATATTTTATCCCGGTATTCCTACGGGAACGGAAACTACGCGGGTAAAACGACTATAACCTATAACCGAAGCGAAGCGAGGACGGATTGCTAGTCCACACTATAATTATCGTAATACTAGCAACCCGCCCTCGCTTCGCTTCGGTTTCTGTCGCCTTATCCCCGTAGTTCCCGTTCCCGTGAGAATACCGGGATAAAATATAGCCTAGTTTACTCCCTGATATTATAGCTTTCTATTAGTGTTGCCCAAATGCAAGACCAAGACGAGACTTGGACCGGTCTTGGTCTTGGTCTTGCAACATCACACCTGGTCTCGTCTTGGTCTTGGTCTTGCGCACCCGAGTCTTGGTCTTGGTCTTGGTCTTGCGCACCCGAGTCTTGGTATTGCAGCAAGAGTCTCGCAAAGTTTTGCAGTTAGAATAACGTAACAGTAATTTATCATGGCAATGAAAAATCCAACTAAATTAATCAAATATCCTATCCTACCTATCCATCTGCTAGCCTATAGTTCACTATTGAATACAATACTTACCACTGGAGAAAATTACTCTTCTATTCCCCTGGTGTTCCATTAGACAGCGTTACTACTCTTATGACAGGACTTTCGACCCTATTTTCTTAAGACGTCACCACACGAGGCAGTTGATACAATAAATTTTATGTCATTTTATAATCAATGCGATATTTTACAATTAATGCGATTGTTTATATTCCCCTTCAAGTTAAGTGGTATGTATCTATTGTATTTCCAGTTTAGTTACTGATACTCTGGATACTTGAAAAAACCTGTTGCTCTATTGCCTATATAAATACTTTGGCCGCTGGATCCATGTAGCTCTTAATATACTATTTATTCAAGAACATATAAAACTGATTTAAAATTTCATGGTTTTAATACTTGTAAAATGTATGATATTCGTCGTCATCGTCACAGCTCATAAAAGTGCCACTGCTGGGCTTAAGCTTCCTTCCAGTAAGAGGAAAATTGATCTACTATACCACGCTGGTCAGACATGTTGGTACAGGGTTTTCTTTCTAGTTTCACTTCTCTTGCACATATGTTATATACACAGGGTGTTATCAGGTTATGGGACAACTGTTCATGTATGTTGTAGTTCAACAGTCATAGATCATAATTAGAATGTATATTACACAAAAACAATATAACGTAAAAGTTATAGTGATTACAAAATGTGTGTCTAAGAGTTTATGCCTTAAATTTTATGCATTATGTAGGTATGTACAGACAGGATATATGTAAGCATGTAAAATTTCGACAGTATAAATAGGTATTAGATTTGCGCGAACCTTTCAATGGTTACGTAGGTACAAAGGCGACTCATCAACGGTCATCGGCCGATCAGCTGATTTATTTTAAAGCGAAGTTTGTCTTGCTTATGCAAACGTAATCATTGATTTATTCAAATTCTAATGAACATTTAACAAAATACGAATATGTTGTAGATTAAGTATCATTCCTTTATACATTTTAATCAATTTACACGAAAAAACGATGACAAAATTGAGAACTTACATGTCTCTCAATTCATTAACGAATCGATAATTTTATTTCAATTTTTTTTCATGGGTTCCTAACACCATTGCCCGATCCGATTTGATACGACATCCACGGGTAAGAGAGTGGTGAATTATATTCGTACTCTGTCTTTTTTTTTGTGTGTGTGTAGCTGTTGGTCGCAGATGACCTTGACAGCTTAACGCGGTCAATGGGTGAGCGCTGATGGCTCTCAACCCGGTAAGTAAGTTAAGCGAATATCGCCCGAGGGCTCCCCTCCTGTGGGGAACGGACCTCGGCTCGGGGCGTCGCTGAGAGCAAAGTGGGCGTGGCCAAGTTTAGGTTAATGACTTTTACGCGGCGCGGTTTTCGACCTCGACGGCGAGGCCGATACCGCGGAGTTTTATCTGTTATCGCTGCGCGAGCTGTGTAGGTCCTTTCTTGGGCGATCATAATAGCGTCATCTTCTTTTTCAAGAAGATGACGAGGACGTCGGACCGCGGATATTTTTGAGGGGACGTAGTTTACCGCCCCAACCACTAGTGGATTGGGGTGAGTCGTGGCAGAGGCAAAATAGCGCTGGGAGCAACGCTTCATGTACTGCCTGATGGTGATCGTACTCTGTCCCTACATGGACATTTATATAGATTAATTGTAGGCATATTTCTATGTCCAACAGTGAACGTCGTTGGGCTAATGAATAAACGGATATATAAATATGTATAATGGGCAAGAGCACTCTCGTGATTACGGTATTTTTGTCCTTAAGCCTTTCCGAAGAGTAATTCTGAAAAGCCAACACCAACATTGGGAATCGATTGGCCAATAGATGGATATCTCAAGACTTTGACTTTGACTTTAACTTGCCGTGTAGTGACGGAGTAAGAATATAATTCATCACCCCCTATTTTACCCGTGATTGCGAACCCACGACTAAGGGCTATAATATATAACATCGGTGCAAGAGAAGGAAAACTTGACATGTATGACCTGTAACAACACGGCCGATCACCGTGGCGATTCCCCTCCGGCCACGGCCGATTCTCCTCCTGTTATATAGAAGACACGAGCTCAACCGTATATAAGCTGAAATGGTGATTTGAATTAAATGCAAGACCGCGAGACTCTTGCAGGCCCAGTCTTGGTCTTGCTCAAGTCTTGCAGGGCCAGTCTTGGTCTTGGTCTTGCAAAAATTAGGCAGTCTTGGTCTTGGTCTCGGTCTCGCATTTCTCGCAAGACCAAGACCAAGATCGCAAGACCAAGACTTTTTTGGGCAACACTACTTTCTATAGGTGAAAGAATTTTTGAAATCAGTCCAGCTGTTTTGAAGATTACCCGGAATAAACAGACAGATAGACAGACAGGCAAAAAAAATTAAAGTGTATTTTACATATGCCTGTACAGTGCAAATAATCGTGTGAGCATGAAAAAAGCCTATTATTTTGACATTACAAACAGACACTCCAATTTTATTTATTGGTATAGATTAACATTTACCTACCTACTTAACAAAATCACAAAATCATAACAAAGAAACCAAATCTATTATACCTGTTTTTGTTTCCGTAATATATATTGCAATTCCTGCTATACTTTATTAAGTTTTATAGCATCGCTCGTGCATATGCTTACCTGTGTAATCTCGAAGTAAAATAATTGTGATACATGCGGGTATTACCGATGGTTGCTTAAAAGTTTTATCATTAGTAAGTAAAGTTTTCATATACTTGTGTACCAGTTTAAAGTTGTTTTTATTGCCAATGGTGGTAAACGAGCATGTAGCACACCTAACAAGTGATACTGCCGCACATGGAACATAGCAATACCAGGGGCACTGACAGGCCGTTGCCTACCGTTAAGAAAATACTCTTCTTAAACCTCGTTTAAAGAAGAATGTTATAGCGCTCGGGGAACACAGCAGCAGGTAGTTCATTCCAGAGCTTGCACGTACGTGGCAGAAATGATTTCTGGACACGTACAGTTGAAGACCATAACACTTCTAGGTGAAATGGATGAACCCTTTTTTTTTGGGTGGGTTACGATCGGCGCACTCCTCGTACCACTCCGCCCGGGGCGACAGAGGGGCGTAAGCACGCACACCCGTAACCCACCCGTGAAACGTCGCCTTCGTCGTTGGACCGACCACTGGAGCAGGGTGACTTATCGTCAGTAGGTGGCCCGACGGAATACCCCTTGAGGAGTACCCTCCCATCGACCCACGTCCCCTCCTCGGGGAGGACGTCGGTCTTTCCTCACGGGGTTGGCCTCTCGGCGGGTGACGGACTACCTCCCCGGTCCAATCACCCTCGCCCTCAGCTAGAAATGGATGAACCCTGGTACGTTGGTAAAATGGTGACGGTGGTACAAAGTCAAACATTATTTAGACATATGAAAAAAAATCATCATCCTGATTTCATCCTAAACCCTCAGGGTCGACTCAATCTTCCACATTGCTAAAGTTTCGGCAATAGTTTTGTAACCAGTCGCCTGTCTGACATCAAGCCTCCTTGTGAATGCAGTTGTTGACCATAGCACATCAGATGGACCAAGTCTATGCATTATGACCCCCATGAATAACAGTAAGGGTTGATAGTATTTGTAGTTGATAATATAACAAGTCCTAAAAGTATTCCTTACAGCAGCAAACAGATTTAATGGGTGTCAGATCAGCGTGGTCTGATGGCGTCGAGTTTTCTTTCTCTTGCATATACGTCATATGCACATTATATCAGTCATCTTTTACGACATCCACGGGCAAGATAGGGAATGGTGAATTATGTTCTTACTCCGTCACCACACGGACTTCTATACCGGATACATTAAAAGGGGATTGGCCGCTAAGACTTACCTTACCTTCTCTTATAATGATGTTATCTATTTACCTTAAGCGTGTTAATATTTTCCGCCGAGACGTCATTGTCCGTTGGGCGGTCCGGCTAGAGAGGCCTCGGTTCGGTGTCAGGACCGTCGAGGCCTTCCGGCCGGTGCTGATGCAGTGGTTAGAGCGGCGGCACGAGGTGCTCTCCTTCCAACTGATGCAGGTGTTGACGGGGCATGATAGCTTCGCCAAATACCTGCACACGGTCGTGAGGAGGGAGAGTACACCGTCCTGCCACCACTCCGATTGCGATGAGGACACGGCGCAGCATACGCTCGAGGTCTGTGTCGCTTGGGCAGAGCAGCGTCGTGAACTCGTCGCAATCATCGGTGCTGACCTGACGCTGCCGATCATCGTCAGGGCGATGCTCGACAGCATCAGGAACTAGAACGCGGTCGCTTCTGCGAGGCGGTAGTCTCGTGGAAGAAGGCGGTGGAGCACGCGCGCAAGGAACAACTCTCCTTGACGACGCGAACTGCCGCCGGCGACTGGGGCGGCGCAGACGCGATTACTGCGCCTGATGCTGCCCTAGCCGAGGCCGCGGCTGACTGGACCGGAGAGTTTGTCCGTCACCCGCCGAGAAGCCGACCGTGCAAGGAAAACCGATGTATCGGGGAGGACGTCGGTTATCGTCGCACGGTCGGCCGTCCGTCGACCGACGTCTTCCCCGAGGGGGGGTGACGTCAGTCGAGGAGAGGGTACTCAAGGGCTATTCCGTCGGGCCAACCACTGACAACAAGTCACCGGTGGTTGGCCATATATATCTTAATTTACATTTGGAGTAACACTAGGCTATGATTAGCTATCTTATTTTGCTATAGCTAAATTTCATAAAAAACAAAATACAACACATTCATTTCCAAGTTTTTATTTCTCTATTCACAAGGTGTTTCTTATTCATACAGTTCATAGAATTCATAAAATTAAAGAGGTCAAACCACACTTTAAAATATATATATATGTTAATATTTAATTAAGATAAAATGTTTTAATATTTTACCAATACTAGAAAATTTCAATCGTAAAGCAATAAAAAAAAACCGAACCACATAGTTACCGTTAGATATTTTCTTATAAAATATCGTAAAAAGTAAATTAATGAACGATCAATATACATCTATATATTTTACCTCCACCATAACCATCTTCTTTATAATTAACAATCAGAATAGATGCTCTCTGTTTTTCAAATTGTACGTGATACGCATTAAAAATACGAACTATCTATATAATACTGTGTACAATATAATTTGGCATATTTCCATTATACTAATTTATTATAAGAATACATAAATCATTCAAACGATCTATTGTATAATTTCTAAGTACAAAAACTTCATTCAAATAAATTATAAATCTTATATACTATTTAAATATGTTTATATAATATTAATTATCATTAACTTAACATCAAACACGATAATATAATACCTATAATTCTATATCGAACTCATTTAACTAATTAAAATAATTAACATTTATAACCGTCAGTCATTTCTTACATACATTTTGTATTTGAAATGTTTGTCAATTCCTTTCGACAAAATCATTTATCTATATTGCCCAGAAAACCTTTGCCAGTAAAAATACCAAAAATTTTAATTTCAGTGATTATATACCCGTATATGATTATTCAGTGGAATACACTAGGAATGTGTTACCAAAAATGGCTGAGATTATTCTGATAGGTAAGGTGTTAATGTGGATATGAAATTATAGCGATCTACATAGGAGTCATTCTTTCTGGTATTACAACTTCTCTTAAATTGTATAGAGATCTCCGTATAGCATTCCCTTCATGTCGATTGGATACATGATGTAAGACTTCAGGTAACGATTCAACCTCAGAATGAATGATCGTCTCCTCAGTCATATTGTCAATTTCGTCTCGTCAAGACCTATGTAAAAATTCGGATGTTAAAACCTTCTGATTATTCGCTTTCAAAACCTTTTCGTGATGTCTTAATCGATGGACGATTTCATCGTGTAATACATTGAAACACATAGCAGTAAGTGCAAGTCCAGTCATGATGTATATTGAGCAAAACCAAACCGTACCACTAGATGCTCCATTCTTTTGGGTCGCACCGGGAGCCAAATGTCCAAAACCAATAGTACTAAGACTCATAAAGCAAAAATAAACTCCATCTATTGCACTCCAGCCTTCTAATTGGTACAAAACTAAAGCACCAAAAAATATATATGTAAAAATGGCAACCAAACATAATGAAATTGGAGCTAAGATGGAGAATCCTCGTAGTGAAATTTTAGAATCCGTATCAGTGCAACTCATGGAGTCACAATCCCTTAAAAAGCTTAAACTTTGAGTCTTATCTTTGATTGAGTTAGTGCTCACGCTATGAGCTTGTGAGGCGGATATTATCGTCCCTGATGGCGACCTTACATAATACGGTTCTTGAAGATGAAGAGTCTGATGTCTGTAATCATCACGTCTTCTTACTTTTTCTTTTCGTTCCTTACTCGTCATAGTTCTTTCGTCAAGACAGCAGTATCCACACTTTGTACATAAACAGCAGCATAAAGCTCTACTGAATACACTTCTAGCTAGTCGTGATAACAAAGCCCCAACTACTGATAAGTAGAGAAGTGTTAAAGGAATGCCGATGACTGCATAACCTATGGTGACTGCCTTGCCCAAAGCTGTCCGAGGTGCCACGCTGCCATAACCTGTACATAATTAGAATGCGTCAGAATAAAACATTTTGTTTTTACTAAGATCATCTACAAAGTTTCTTTGTTAGAGAAAAAAAAAACTCCCAAAAGATGAGCTTGATATCTTCAAAATTGAGCTAGCGCATGGGAGGCTCCCCTTTCCCATTTAAAATACATTAAAAAAAAAACTTTTTCTTTGTTTTCAGTTTTAAAGCATGATTTATAATATTTGCAAATTCTTGATAGAAAAGTTAATATTCTTCTTCAGATATTGAAATATTTTTTTTTGTATGGTGGCGAAGTAAGAATACAATTCGCTACCCATTTTCTTGGCCATGGGTGTTGTAAGAAACGACCAAAGGATTCCGATAACATCTATACAAGAAAAAGAAAACTCGAAATAAAGCTTTATACAATAATAGGTCCATCTCCTTTCCATTGTGGAGGGGGTTCGAGCCCAGCAGTGAGATATAAATGGATGATGATAATATAATGATCCATTTCAGGATAATAACGAAGTGCCACAAAGTGTAAGCAAATTCAATCAAACATTTAATTAAAACGGAAGGGAATTGACCTACTATGTGACTTACTAACCATGCTGATCAGACAGGTTGATATAGTGAGCTAACCATCAAAATAGCATCTTTTAATTAAAATGCAAGAAGTAGCTAGAATAAAAGATTATAAAAATATTGTTCTAAAGAGACTTAAAATTATTTTTTGGTTAGGCTATGGCCTGATCAATTCATTCGGGGTGATAGAAGGATGAAAATCCCACAACATAGCGAACGTTTTTCTAGTAATGTATATAACACCAGATTATGTTTTTAATGCTCTTTTTTTTTTGGGTGGACTATGGTCATCGACTAAGAGCCTGTGGACCCCAGACCTTCGTGATTTTATTAAAGTGGAAAGTTTGTCAGCGCATGCTCCCAACACAGGTTAGAACGGTGGCCCATTATGAAGTTTGGGTTACAGTGGCTTTGGCAGATAAAAGGTACTAAATGTGTGTAAAATACCGATATATTTTCGTCAAATTATTAAGCGTGATTTTTTGATATTACCTTCAGACCGTTATTCATTGCCAGACACTTAGCATAGTGGCAACCCCTTGCCAGACACCCTTAACGTTCATGAAATTATAATTCTACTTACGTTATAGTATAAAAGCTGATTTTTATTATATTATTTGGGTAATGAGTAGATGATGTTTCCTCAGTAGCTAGACGTTTTTTCATAGTTCCAACCCTTTGCCAGACAAAGATGTAGGGTAGCTGTATGAGCGAGCGCGAGATAGTACATATATACATGGGTGGGTGCGAGTGAGATGCGCTTATATTCTTTAGAATTTAGTACATGCTTATAACAGCTAAAATAATATTATATGCTATCTTCAAATATTATTAATTTAATATTCATTATTAATTATAAGAACAATATTATTAATACTATTACTTACGTTATAATGTAATAGCTGATTTTATATATAATACTAGCAACCCGCCCCCGCTTTGCTTCGGTTTTAGTCGCCTTACCCGCGTATTTCCCATTCCCGTTGGCATACCGGGATAAAATATAGCCTATGTTACTCAGGGATACTGTAATACTCTAATGATGAAAGAATTATCAAAATCCGTCCAGTAGTTTTTGAGTTTATTCGTAACAAACGTACAACGTTTTCTCTTTATAATAAACTCATTTGCAAAAAAAACGGGCGGTTTTGATTTTCATTCATATTTAAAAAGATACAATACCAAAAAGGTTTCAATCGTTTGTACACGTTACTGGCCGGTTTTAAAAATGCTGTGGTATTTAAAAAAGTACGTTCTAAATTCAATTTTTCATTTGATGTTCATTTTTACAGAAAACCCCTTTTTATCCTACATTTTTGGCGCGAAGTTCCAGAAGTTAACATCGACTTTCATAACTTTTATTCAATTTTTATCGATTAATTTCATATCCTTGACTGTCAAAGCTTTATTTAATGCTGTTTGGCTGTATCAAAAATGGTAGATAAAGTGGTAAAAGCTACCAAAATTATCGCGCTGCTTGAAGAGGGTTGCAGCCAATGTTTCGTGGCTAGGAGGCTAAATGTTAGTCGCTCGACAGTCCAAAGGACCTGGCAGCGATATCAGGAGACTGGTTCCGTCGAGAGAAGGCCTGGTTCTGGAAGAAAACCATGTACCCAACCACGGGATGATCGTTTTCTTGTGAGTCGCGCATTGAGAAATCGCAAATCTTCGTATGTGGATCTTAAGAACAACCTCCAAGAAGTAAGAAATGTGCATATTAGTCTATGGACGGTCAGGAGGAGGCTTCTCGCTGCCAATATACGCAGTCACCGCCCGGCCCGCGGCCCCAAATTACTCCGTGAGCACAGAGTTCACAGGCTTAGGTTCGCTAGAAATTGTGAATCATGGACTCAAGACGATTGGAATAGGGTTTTGTTCTCTGATGAAGCCAGGATATCTCTGTTCGGTGAAGATCGACGTCGGCGAGTGCTAAGAAGACAAGGAGAACGCTTTGCAGAGGCATGTTTCGAAGAAATCACACCTTATGGTGGGGGCTCTGTTATGTTTTGGGCAGGAATAAATTCAATGGATCGTACAGAGTTAGTCTTCATTGAAAACGGCTCACTGACTGGGCATCGATACATAACGGAAGTTCTAATTTCTCATGCACAACCCGCATTGGCCGCTCTAGGTGAAGACTCGATTTTTATGGACGACAATGCTCGCGCCCACCGATCCCGCGATGTTAATGCGTATGTGCAAGAGGTCGGCATTCGTCGTTTGGATTGGCCAGCTCGAAGTCCCGACCTCAATCCCATAGAGCATGTCTGGGACGTTCTGAAACGGCGTGTGAGATCAGTACACCCGGCTCCGCAGACCATCAGAGAGCTGAAGAATGTGATTACTGCGGAGTGGGAACGTATTCCGCAAGCAAGTATCCGGGATATACTCGCTAGCATGCCCAGACGAATTCAAGCTGTGATTTTAGCTAGAGGGGGTCACACTCGATACTAAACATTTATCTGCTTTTACTTTATTAAAGAAAAACAAACAAAAAAAACTTTTTTATTTTTACTTCATGAGCATATGCACTACTAGCGAATATACACTACTAGCGAGGTTTAGCATTATTTCCCATAAATTGTATCTAAATTTTATGAAATACTGATGAAAACGATTATTTTCTTATTAATTTAGCAAATTGTGTGGATAAAACTACCTATAATTATCAAACAAAGAAATATTAACATTTGAAATGGTTCATTGCTTAGGTGCCCGTTTTTTTTGCAAATGAGTGTATTAGTGTAGATTAGATAGTAGTAGTGTAGATTTTCACCCTTAGAGGGTGAAAATTAAAAGATGCTGAAACACGTGTTTATTTATTTTTATTACAGAGTATTTGTTTATAATTTAATGAAAATCGATGAAAATTTTTTTTCTTATTTTACAAACTTTGCTACTACGGTGTACCTCTCTAGGGGTTGAATTTCAAAAAATCCTTTCTTAGTGGGTTTCTAGGCGACGAAAAGAAACTACTGTCAAAATTTCATGTTTCTGACTTCAATAGTTTCGGCTCCGTGATGAGTCAGTAAACTAACATCTTTCTACCTATTCTACACTCTTAGAGGATGAAAATGGGGAAACACTGGAACACGTGTTTATTTATTTTTATTAAAGAGTATTTGTGTTTATTTTGAAGACAGTAGTTAAAGATTTTTTTTCTTTCCATACAGACTTTGATGTTGCGTTTTCCCCTTAAGGGTGGAATTTCCACAGGCTCGCTCCACGGCTCGTCGGTGCGGCGTCCGCCCAATCGTGGCTTATGCCGAACGTGGGCGTATCGAGCGCCACGTGCCGACGGCTGTACGCGGGGGTCATCCGGTCGATGGCCCTGTACGGCGCACCGGTGTGGGCGGGGTCCATGACCGTCCGACTTAGGGCTCTTCTGTGGCGACCACAGAGAGCCATGGCGGTCAGGGCCATCCGCGGATACCGCACGGTGGCGACGGAAGCGGTGTGCCTATTAGCCGGGACTCCCCCGTGGGACCTGGAGGCGGAAATGCTCGCCGGATTGTATCGGCGGGTGACGGGGAGTATGAGCGGAGGGCGGTGTGATCTCGTTAAGGGAGCTCACCGCCTGGCGCATCGATGCCTACCGAGACATCATTGCCCGTTGGGCAGTCCGGCTGGAGAGGCCTCGGTTCGGGGTGCGAACCGTGGAGGCCTTCCGGCCGGTGCTGATGCAGTGGTTGAAAAGGCGGCACGGGGTGCTTTCCTTCCGACTAATGCAGGTGTTAACGGGGCATGGGTGCTTCGCCAAATACCTGCACAAGGTCTTAAGGAGGGAGAGTACACCGTCCTGCCACCACTGCGATTGTGATAAGGACACGGCGCGGCATACGCTCGAGGCCTGCGCCGTTTGGGCTACGCAGCGCCGTGGACTCGTCGCAATCATCGGTGCCGACCTGACGCTGCTCGCTATCGCTAGGGCGATGGTCGACAGCGTCGGGAATTTTGGGACGCGGTCGCAGCCTTCTGCGAGGCAGTAATCTCGTAGAAGGAAGCGGCGGATCGCCTGCGCGAGGAGCGCAGCCTCGATGAGGCGATCCGCCGCCGTTGACTGGGGCGGCGTAGGCGCGAATACCTGCGCCTCATGCCGCCCTAGCCGAGGCCGCGGGTGACGTGACCGGGGCTTAGTCCGTCACCCGCCGAGAGGCCGACCGCGTGAGGAAAGACCGACGTCCACCCCGAGAGGGGGACGTCGGTCGATGGGAGGGTACCCCACGTAGGGGGTATTCCGTCGGGCCGACCACTGATGACAAGTAACCCTGCTCCGGTGGTCGGCCCAACGACGAAGGCGACGTGCATCGTGGGTGGGTTGCGGGAGTTGCGTGCCTACGCCCCTCTGTCGCCCCGGATGGAGTGGTGCGAGGAGTGCGCCAACTGCAACCCACGCAAAAAAAAAAAGGTGGAATTTCAAAAAAACTTTTCTTAGTGGGTGCCTACGTCATGAAATGAAACTACGGTCTAAATTTCATTGTTCTAGCTTCAGTAGCTTCAGCTCACCCTGTTCCTTTATATCTATATTATAGTTAACGCCCCCGCAACACTCCTTGTAGGTGGCATTTCGGAAAACCCGTTCTTAGTAGACCTCTATTCGACGAAAAAAATATTCCATGGATAATGAGCCAAGTATTATATATAAAAATCAGCTTTTATACTATAACGTAAGGAGAATCATAATGTCATGAACGTTAAGGATGTCTGGCAAGGGGTTGCCACTATGTTAAATGTCTGTTAAATGAATAACGTGATTTTTATTAACGTTCTGAAGGTAATATCAAAAAATCACGCTTAATAATTTGACGAAAATATATCGGTATTTTATACACCTTTAGTACCTTTTATCTGCCAAAGTCACTGCAACCCAAACTTCATACTGGGCCAACGTTCTTACCTGTATTGGGAGCATGCGCTGACAAACTTTCAGCTTTAATAAAATAATGAAGGTCTGGGGTCCACAGGCTTTTGTGTTATCAGCATACACGCCATCCGTTTCGTCCGGGGTGACGAAAGGGCGGAGCGCGGCCTCATAATCCACCGTATTCCCTCCTTCTTCGCTATTTAAGCGACCACCGGTACTGAATTTCATGTCGTCCGTGGCCAACCCAGTGTTTTTACTGCTTCGGTATGTTCAATGCTAAAACTCAAAAATGTATAAAACAGCATTCAGACTCTCACTATTAAAACTTATTATATTTATGCCCCTGAATCATAATAAAGTACTTACCTATAGTAGTCAGCACAGTCAAAGAGTATAGAAAGGCTTTTGCAAAATTCCACTCGTAATCATCTACTACTAAAGCAGGTGCCGACTCCAAAGCTCTAGCTCCTCCATATTGTGCTGAAACATCTGCCGCTACTCTTGCCACTAGTTTCTCTTGAAATCTTGCAATTTCTTGAGCAGCTAATCTAGTCCAATTTTCTTTGTATAAGATATTCAAAGACACTGTAATCTCCCATATACTTTCCACTGTCTGCGATCGTAATTCCGCACTGGCTTGACTGATTGATCCGTTTAGTTTTGACAGTGGTACTGATTTTAAATTCTTGTTCGCCTGATACGATGTGGTAGCTAAAGTTTTCTGATGCACCTTTGCTGCTCCACCTTCTATCGCCAAAAATATGAAAGCACCCAACAAGGTGTATGCGAGGAGCAGAGTAAAAATGCCAAGATTAGTCACACAGCCCGTTGTAAAACTCTTTTTCTTACTCTTTTTAGTCTTAACACAAAGACAGCAAGTAGTAATGACATCGTCTTCAATTCTGTAACTGTCTGATTTTCCATTTTTCTTATATTTACCATTTACATGATTCTTTTTCTTTATATTTTTATCCATGTTCGTTTTCATGGATACCAAATATTTGACATTTTATCGAAATAAATATATGTATAGTGTAATTTTTAGAAAACCTTGCGGAAACGTGATGGTGATGAAGCAGCAGAAATCCATCTGTGGGAGAAAGTTTACGTTAATAAAAATTGTATTTTATTATTTTGAAATGAGCTTCCGTACAGAAAAGCTCAGACGTCCCTGAAATAGCAAAATCGACAAAATGGAACGACTTTACGAGAAAAAGGCGGGTGTAATAAAGAAAAGAAACTCCCTGCAAATAAAGTAAGACATATTAGCATATGGTAGAAATATATTGAGCAAGATACTTTGTTGAGTGTTTTTTTAGGTCGTGTAATAGTATCAAAAACGTGAGACTAATATTTATTTAGGATGAATGTTACATATTGGTAATATATAGATATGAATCATTATGATAGAATGATGTTGATGTTGATAAAAATAATTATGATAGAATTTCACTGGTGTCGTAACTCAAGGTGTTGGGTATTACCATCAAGCTGGTACTTTGTTATTAACTTAATCTACACTAATATTATAAAGAGGAAAAAATTGTATTTTTGTGTGTGTGTATGTCTGTAATGAATAAACTCAAACTACGGGACGGATTTCAATAATTCTTTCATCATTAGAATGCTACATTATCCCTGAGTAATATATGCTATATTTTATCCCGGTATTCCCACGGGAACTGATTGAAACCGAAGTGAAGTGAGGGCGAGTTGCTAAGAAGACGACCAAAAGACTGCAAAGCATTGTAAGCACTCATTGTATAGATTTGACTCACAATAATAGTAGTTCTCTAGTAAGATATACTTTATCTTCAGCCTCCTTAAAATCAGTAATAGTATCGTGCTCTCTGAATTTTCTGGGTGGATTTTTTCCAGTATAATTAGCGTTCCAATATAGTGATAGCTTTTTAGATATATTGGGTTTAAATTAACAAATTGTCATAATATTATAATTATCATACATTTTAATGTTTAATAACAACTGAGCAAAGTCAAAATAATTTTTATATAGAATAATTTTCTTTTTAATTGTTAGTATAATCAATTGCTTTAAAACACAATTGCTGTGTGGTAGCGGCTTCGAATACTACCAACCCTTGCTTTGCTCGTGGGTGTCGTAAAAGACGACTAAGAGCCCTAGATTGACCCGGACCAACTCCATCTGGTACCATTTGGGTCAACGATTACATTCCCAAGGTGGGTTGACGTCAGGCAGGCGGCCGGTCATAAAAGTCATTGCCGAAACTTTTTGCAATATGTCCAAACAGATGACATATTGCGTCGACCCCAAGTAATTGGGATAAGAGCAGGATGATGATGATGAGTATAATCAATTTGTATTAAAACTATGCATTAAAATTCTATAACTATTTATTTCTATAATGGGTAGCTATAAATCTCTAACAACGATGACTTATTGGACGTAAAACATTTTGGTGTTTTCATGGTCATGAACGCTGAAAAGTATTTGAAATGTCGGCCAATTAAAAAACAAATTTAAACTTAATAAAAGCCGTATAAATAGTTGTGTTTCAAATGTGTAAACATATTGTTTGGTAACTAGTCCATTTCGTAAAAGAATGGATCAAGTCTATATAGGATCAGTCGGGTCGCAATTAATGTTATAAAGTTAAAAATAGGGGCTTTAGCTGTATCCTCATTCTATTTTTAGAAATTTTGTGAAATAATTATTTTTTTTTTACTGCCGATGGTGGCAAACGCGCAGGCAGCACACCTGATGGTAAGTGGTGCTGCCGCACATGGACCTTTACAATACCAGGGGCACAGCCAGGCCGTTGCCTACCGTGAGGTAAATGCTCTTCTTAAACCTCGTTTAAAGAAGGACAATTAAGGATGGCGACATAATTTTTAATTCACCACTACAAGGCAATTCTAAAATAATATTATTAAAAATAATAAATAAAATTGGAGTGTCTGTTTGTAATGTCAAAATAATAGGCTTTTTTCATGCTCACACGGTTATTTGCACGACACCTATGCCTAAAATAGCGATTAAAAAATTTTTGTCTGTCTGTCTGTCTGTTTGTTCCGGGTAATCTTCAAAACGGCTGAACCGATTTCAAAAATTCTTTCACCAATGGAAAGCTATAATATCAGGGCGTAAACTAGGCTATATTTTATCCCGGTATTCCCACGGGAACGGGAACTACGCGGGTAAAACGACTATAACCGAAGCGAAGCGAGGGCGGGTTACTAGTTATTAATAAAAATATCCGATTCCAATAAATCAATTAAAATACCCTGAGCGTAAAATACTTAAGAGTAAATCGTATCTCTTCGAATTAATGTAGCGGAATCAAAGCGACTGGGGCTTTGTAAAACGTTTAATGATACAACTTCGAAAATTATTTGTTCACTGTAAAAGGAAGGTGATTAAGAAATTTATGATCGTATCGTAGTTGAATAATGTTATTAATTACTTTGGTTATGTTAATTTGGGAAGTTTTTATTGTATTATTCGTCATCATCATGCGCAATTCCAGCGCATCGAGAAATTTACACTAATATTATAATGAGGAAAAATTTGTATTTTTGTGTGTGTGTGTGTGTGTATGTTTGTAATGAATAAACTCAAAATCTACTGTGCCGATTTCAAAAATTCTATCACCATTGGAAAGCTACATTCACCCCGAGCAATATAGGTTACATTTTATTCCGGTATTCACACGGGAACGGGAACTACGGGGGTAAGACGACTGAAACCGAAGCGAATCGAGGGTGGGTTGCTAGTTCTATCTATGTTGCTTCTAGAACTCTCATTATTTCTTATCATATGGGCTTATATACGTCCCACTGCTGAGTTCGAGCGTCGACCACAATAGGAGAGAGATTATCCAACAAAATTAGAATACAAAAATGCAATCACCTTATTGGTAACTAGCAACCTGCCCTCGCTTCGCTTCGGTTTCAGTGTCTTACCCACGTAGTTTCCGTTCCCGTGGGAATACCGGGATGAAATATAGCTTATGTTACTCCCTGATAGTATAGCTTTCCATTGGCGAAAGAATTTTTGAAATCGGTCTAGTAGTTTCGAAGCCTATTCAATACAAACAAACAAACAATCAAATCTTTCCTCTATAATATTAGTATAGATTATATTTTCAAGCCATTTGTCATGGAAATGCTCGGTCGGTCTGAATCTGGTCTGAATCGATCGGCTGGTCTCTTTAAAGAGATTGCGAAGAGAGTAATTGATGCTTCACGAGATCAGAATTCTAGCCATTTGACGCAAATAATTAGCATGGCCATTCATCATGGTGATGTCACTAAACTTTTGAACGCATTAGCGACACATTTTTCTGGTAAAATTTTTTGATGTCTGTGATTCCCGTGTTCGTATTTTTCTGTGGTAAAAGTATAATTCTTCATCATCATCGCAGCCCATATACGTCCCACTATTGGGCTCGGGTCTCCTCCACAATGGGAGAGAATTTGACCTACTATACCATCCTGGTCAGTCATACTAGTGTAGGGTTTCATTTCGAGTATTCCTTCTCTTGCACAGATTTTAAGTGCATATTATATACCTTAGTCCTCTTTTACGACATCCACGGGCAAAGGAGTGGTGAATTGTCTTCTTAATCCATCACCACACAGAAAATATATAATATACAATTCATCACCCTTTTATTGCCAATGGGTGTCGTCAAAGCCGACTGATGCTATATCCGTATTTTAACCCTTATTTGTCTTTTATGACATCCATGGGCAAGACAGAGGGTGGTAAATAGTGATCTTATCATGTCACCGTACGGCAAATTTCTATATTAGAAATCCTAAGAGCAAACTCACTATATATAGAACTTTTAATTTATAGAGTACACTACTAGTAGTGTAGGGAGTGTCGTTAATGGTATCCAACCATCGTCGTTATTGCATACAATAGACGATATGACCGTCGAGTGGACTGCCCAGGAATGTAACAAAGTAGGTACTTGTATATATGTCCACTTGTGGTTCGACGTTGAACGCTGAGAGATTCCTATGATCACATCTTGAAATATCTTGATAATTTAAGGATATAGAAATTGGTTGACTGACTCGACCCTTAACTTAAGCTACTGAAATTAATATCTGAAATTCTGATACTAGTTGCTTTTTAGTGATGCAGAGACTTCTAGAATAGATTTAACAAAAATAAATCCCCAATTTTCTGTGTAGTGACGAAGTAAGAATACAATTCACCACTTCTTCACCCTATCTTGCCTGTGGATGTTGTAAGAGACGACTACGGGATATAATATGCACATATCATCTGTGAAAGAGAAGGAAAACTCAAAATGAAACCAACATGTCTGATCAGCATGGTATAGTAATAGTCAATTTCTCTCTTATTTTGGGGGAGGCTTGGGCCCAGTGAGACTTATATGAGCTGAAATGATCTGTGAAAGGGAAGAAAACTCGAAATGAAACCCTATACCAACATGTCTGATCAGCATGGTATAGTAGGTCAAATTCCCTCCCATTGTAGAGGAGGCCCGAGCCTAACAGTGGGACGTATGTGGGCTGCGATGATGATGATGATGAAATCCAAATTTAGGTGAAATTTGGTGACAAAGTTTGTGTGGGCAGAAAAAATCTAAATGCAATATTTCATCTGCGTGTATCGTAAAAGACGAGCAAGGGATATAGTCTTCACAGCTTTAGGCTCCTCCCCCAAAAAAAAAGTGTTGCGGTATTTATAATTTCGTGTATTGACGGAGTAAGAATACTATTTACCACTCCTTATCTTGTTAGTGGCTGTCGTAAAGATGAATAAGAAATACAATACGCCTAAAGAAGTATGCAAGATAAGAAAATGTCGAAATAAATCCCATTCCAGACGAGCGTGATCTGGTGTGTAGAAGTCAATTCGTCTTCCACTGTGGAGGAGGTTCGATCCTAGCAGTGGAATGTATATGTGCTGAGATGATGATGATAATAATGTTAATATTGATAAATCCCATCGACGTCTCGGGCAAAGGAGGTTGACGGGAGAGGGTACCCCCTCAGGGTACTCCGTCGGGCCAACCACTGAAGACAAGGAACTCTGCGCCGGTGGTCAGCCCGACCACGGAGGCGACATGTTATCGCGTGGGTCAAGAGGCCGCGCACCGTGGCTCTGTCGCCCCAGACGGAGCCGGGCGGCGGGAGCGCTGACCGTAGTCCACTCAAAAAAAAAGAAAATAGTATTATAAATTGTCCGTGGGCGTCGTAAAAATAGGTTAAGAGATAATCTCGAGAATGGACAGAAGCAGCCTCCTATTCTGTTTGCTTAATTAACAAAAAGCTCTAACTAAACAAAATAGAGCCTTCGGGTATACTGTATGTACAATATTTATACTGTATGTTAAAGAATAAGAACAGCCACTCGCTAAGTGCTGTGGCATGTTAAAATTTCAACAACACAATTATTGTCAACCACACTGAGAAAACTACAACCACATTCGTATCGTCAAAAAACATTCTAAAGGCGCATTTACATTACACGGGTTTCTTTTTCCTATATTTCTTTTATACTTGCCACTTTTATTCGCGACCCTTATCACAATGGGAATGATATTAGCCAGATGTACCTATATATATTTTAAAGATAATACTTACAAATAAATCTTTGAATCATGACTTTATAAATATACAATTAAAAGATTCAAATAATACTTGAGATCACAAAAGATATTTTTTGGATCGCAAAAGATACTGTTTTATAGTCAAAATACTGTCTTTCAGTTGTCTCTGTCAATATAACAGCCTCAAAATGAAGGCGAGAAGAGATATGCACCTGACCGCATTATTGTTCGGGATTATAAAGGGCAAGAAGCCAGATTATTTGTATTCCAAATTTTTGGGAGGTCTATGTCCAACTAACTGTTAATTGGTTAATGAATGGATAGAAGGAATTGTAATTATAAAATTAACTTAATGTGTAAAAGGGTCTTAACAAAACAAAGAAATACTAAAAGCAGTAGGTGTAAATACAACTGCTATTGCGAGAATTTTCCAAGTCCTCTATTGGGAGCAATTTCACATCGCCGAGCTTTTCAGGTCACTCCTTTTAATAAACATTACTAGCACTGGCAAAAGGAGGAGAATACGATAGGCACTTACATAGTCTTAAAACTGCAAGACGATATTAAGCTTATTTTCACGTTAGCGGACACGTTTTAAATGTGCCGTCCAATTTTCTACCGGCTAAATTTAATATGTGGCACATTTTAGAGGAGTTTCCTGCTTGGAGAAAATTAAAATTATACGTATATTAGAATTCGAATATTGTATACTAGCTTAATGAAATTGATGATTTATTTTTTAATATTTTTTAGAAGGACTAAAGAGTAAAATAGTGTTGTCTATTTTGAGAGATACATTGATGACATATTACATGTTGCAAGAAACTATCGAATGCAGGTGACATATTATAGTTTTGAATAGCATTCTCGTAGATGGATGGATGGATCCGTCAATGGATGGGTAAAGTAATCTATATAGATGTCCAGTGTTTAACATAGGCCTCCCCACGTATGCTTTTCTATAGAGATTATTCGAAACCTTTCTCAACACTCATTAACTTTCCTTTCACAGTGCAAATTCTTCGGTTTATACCGGTTCGATTTATTCTTTTGTGTATTTTGGTATTTCGTATATTATAATAATCACGAACATTGTTCTCTCCGTAGAATGTTGACCAACTTCGAGCCTATTAGGAAGCCGGCAATTTAGAGAGAGAAAGAGTTCAACGCCGTAAATCATCGCTGCATCTTATTACGATAAAAATCACTACTATAAATACATTAAAAACGGTTCTTTCCTAAAATAAAATAATGCTATCAAACTTCACTAGATGGCGCTTTATAGTATAGTTATCACCATCATTTTCATCATTTCAGCACATACACGTCCGAGTCAGAAGTGTTGGTAAAGGCTTTGGTTTCAAAATAAAAAAAAAGTTTTTCTTTCTTTACATAGGTGTTATATGTTTCTTTAATCCCTTAGTCATCTTTAACATCACCCACAGGTAAGAAAGGAATTGGTGAATTATATTTTTACTCCGTCAACATACACAGGCAGTTTATCTTATAAGCATCTTTAATCAAATCTATACTAATATATAAAGCTGAAGAGTTTGCTTGAACACGCTATTCTTAGGAGCTACTAGTCCGATTTGAAAAATTCTTTCAGTGTTAGATAGCCCATTTACCGAGAAAGGCTATACCACCAACCAACAGGAGCGAAGTACTAATAAGGAATGTTTGAAAATCAGGGTTTTTATGCCTTTTGAGAGCTTCCGCTGCGTAAACGGCTTAATTTTCATAATGTTTACGCGACTATTATACATTTTAAATAAAACTACTTTACGGATTTTATCGCGTTTGTATTTGATTTTTGCAGTTGCAAAGAGCACGAGGAATCTGTGACGATGAACACCTGGCTGGGGAGCTGCAGCATGTCAAGCAGGTTCTACGTGCAAACAAGCTGCCAGTTCATCGCCCTCGTCGCAGAGACCGAGTAAAACCTCCCACAGTTGAGCGCCTCCCTGCAGTACTACCTTATGTTAATGGAGTCACTGACAAGATTGGCTACATCTTGAAACGCTCTTCCATTAAAACTTATTTTAAGCCACTGAAGAGGATTAGCCAATTCTTACCACCTGTCAAGTGCCAGATCCCGCTACAAGATGCAGGAGTATATAAACTTGACTGTGACTGTGGTCTCTCCTATATTGGGTAAACAAAGAGATCCATAAGAACTCGGATCAAAGAACACATAGTCGATGTGAAGCACCGCCGTGACACGAGGTCTGCAGTCTGTGAACATAGTCAGGACCGCGCCCGCCATAACATCAGGTTTGATAAACCACAAATCCTCGCAAAAGAACACCGATACCTGCCTAGAATGGTACGCGAGGCTATTGAGATTAAAAAACACAAAAATTTCAATAGAGAAGATGGCTGGGTGTTACCATCAAGCTGGGATCCTGTTATAAACATTATTAAAAACAAATCCAAAAAGACCACCACAAGACTGCAAGACACTGTAAGCTCATATTGTATAGATTTGATCCACAATAATAATAACTAAAGATAATTTTATAAATTAAAGCCTCTTAGTAACATAAAGTAAGCCGCCTTCAAAATTAATATTAATTCAGCATCATGTCACCTGAGTTTTCTTGCCGGATCTTTCTCAGTGTGACCGTGTTCCGATCCGGTGGTAGTATACTAGATAATTAGTTAGTTTTTTAAATATAATTACTATTAATTTTAATGTTTAATTATTACTAACCATAAACAATATAATTTTTTCATATATAATCATTTTCTTCTTTTACACTGGCAATAATTTTTGTATCAAATTGTGGGTCAATATTTAATAACTAATTTCTGTATCGGGTAGATAATTATAAATTTTCTGCAGTAACGATGACTTGTTGGACGTGAGACATCTTAGTCTAGCCGTGATCATGAACGCTGTATGTAAAGTGTTCGAAACGTCGGGTAATCAAAAATCAAATACAAACGCGATAAAATCCGTAAAGTATGCTTAATTTTCGTAAAAATCATATGTGAGAGAATCGTATTATTAAAAAAAAAAAGAAAAAAATATTTTCACCTTCTACGTAAATAAAGTCTTAGGTTAAAGTTATCATTAGCCCAAAGTAGCTAGACCACGCGGGCGAAGTCACGATCAGAAGCTAGTCATCTATAAATGACGCCATTTTGATTGAGTCTATGTTAATTCCACTGATCCGAATACACTCCTTGCACTATTCCCCATGTAATTACATCCTGAGATCATACATTCAAAGCCTTTAATGTTTGATGAACTCCTTTGATAGTATAAATGGCATTTCAAGACGTGCAATATAATCTAGTGAATCGCTAGATATCGATTCAGCTCTGTACAATACTCTGAGAATTTCCAAAGAGCCTCGTATGGAGTTGTAAGGTTACCAGGCTTTCAGATTTTCATGGACCTATTATTCCAAATAATTATAAGTTGTTAGAGAGGCATGAAAATATTCTTATATCTGTGTTGATGGATTAAAATCATAATATATTTTCATTTATATATGAGGCATCCGTCTACCCAACAAGATCCCCTGTTAGCACCATAAAAATTTGGTTGAAAATTTATCTATTAAAGTTGGTATCATAAGTTTTTCGGGAGAGTATTGCTGCCCATTCTCAAGATTCTTTTACGATTCCCACGGAAAAGTAAGGGTTGGTAGTATATTATATTCGTAACCCTTAACTAAGCTAAAAACATGTATACAACATGGCTATATCCTCATCCGTATATTTTGATCGAATACAAGATCCTATTATGACCCAAGTTAATGAGAATATACTTTTTCCTTTCCTATTCCTATGAATGTTATATAAGAAAATTAAGGTATATATGGTAAGCAGATAACATAGTGATGTAAGAAGCGTTTTTTATCCTTCACCTCACGATATGCTATGATACCCGAGGAAAAGAAAGAAATGGTTTGTTTAGTCCAATCATATTTCAAAAATTATAGTCATCACCATCATTGCAGCCCACACACGTCCCACTGTTGGGCTCGGGCCTCCTCCGCAATGGGAGGGAATTTGACCTACTATACCATGCTGGTCAGACATGTTGCTATAGGGTTTCATTTCGAGCTTTCCTTCTCTTGCACAAGTGTTATATGTATATTATATCCTATGGGGATATAATATACATCGTCTTGTAAATTATAGTATTTTATCATAATTATGTGTATATTCTGGTGACGTAGTAAGAACACAATTCACCACCCCTTTTCTAGCCCGTGAGTGTCGTAAATGACGACTAAGGGATTGTTGCAAATAAAATCTATGCAAGAGATGGAAAACTCGAAATAACACCTTATACCAACCCGTCTGGCCAGTGTGGTATACTTAATATCTCTCCCATAGGGAGGGAGGTCGAGCCCACCAGTGGGTTATATATGAACTGTGATAATGATGATAATTCCAGCTGATTTTTTTTATTGCAGATGGTGGCAAACGAACAGACGGTACACCTGATGGTAAGTATTACTGCTACTCATAGACCTATGCAAGGCCGCTGCCTATCACAAAGAAAATGAAGGAATTATGAATGTGTGAAATGAGGTTCAGTGATATTAAAGGCATCACTAAAACCCACCACACTCAAACACTTTCAGAAAGCTGGGCTATCAGTTCTCTCGCTCACCGAACGAACCGTAGCAATAAATTGCTACTATCAGGACGTCGATTTTCTGTGAGAGTGTGGTACTACCCCGGACGGACCGGCCCGCGGCTGTAGACAAATAACAGTGTGGTCCTACGACTATTAATCATATGTAGAAGAGAGTTACATACAATTAGGCTTTGCTAGAAACTTGGTAACAAGATAGGTTATAGACTCGCCATAGCGTCCGTTCTTTTTTATTACGTAAATCATGTTTCTATAAAAAAAAAAGTTTTTGTAAGATTATGATTCCTGTAATTGATTTGTCGACATAATCTATATTAACACATCCTAAATTTTGAGCAAAGCTAGTTTTATATTTATATCCTAAATATTGATTTAAATATGTTTACCCTACACACGTAAAATCAGATGCCAATAATCTGCATGGACATATTGACCGCCATTAACAGCTTTGCCGACTCAAGAGCCATCTTGAACCGAGAGGTTTATGGTTGATTCAGCTTAAAGACCGATGATGTTTCGTCTATTAGTGACAGTATTGATATCATACAATCCATATCTTCTGTTTTATAAGGCAGTATCTTGCAGTATAAAAATAATGTCGTGAATTGCGAAGAATCAAAATCATGTTTTTAAATTCTGTTGTTTAAAAGAGTATAAATTTATATATCTACATTAATATTGTAAAGAGAAAACGTTGTATTTCTGTATGTTTGTTACGAATAAACTCAAAAAGTACTGCACGGATTTCAATAATTCTTTCACCATTAGAATGCTACGTTATCTCTGAGTAACATATTTTAACCCCTCTTTCCTACAGGAACGGGAACTATACGGATAAAACAACAGAAATCGAAACGAAACGAGGGCGGGCTGCTAGTGTAAAATAAAGTATTTTATATGCATTTTATGGCACTAGGACTATTCAGTAAGATTGGGCAGGTCCTTTAATAATAATGAACACTGACAACTGTTAGGAGCGTTGGGTAATTGAAAATCATATACATCTACGATTAAATTCGTATAAATAGTTTCATTTCAAATACCTACATAAGATAGTATTCAAAGGAAGGGAGAAGAAAAAGCAACTAGCACCATGGAAAAATATATTTGATGTGACAATCACATTTTTGTTTTTATTTTTTATCCATAATTAATAAAATAAAATATGCAATCATGATGAGAAAAGTAAACGGTATTTTATTTCAATTGTGACATATTCAATTTACCAACCGCTGTGATAAAGTATTAAATATAATAGTTCAAAAAACCAAAAAAATACGCTTAAATCGCTAATCCTGATTATCCTAGTAAGGATAACGGGTCAAACTGTTTAATATATTGAATTGTCATCGGTCCTTAATAAGTATGCCAAATTTTGAGTTAATCTGACGTTTTGAAGGGGGTCAAAATCATGTTCAAAGATTCCGTTACATACCAACATACATACGTCTGAAGCTAATAAAAGCGTATTAATAAAATGCAACAGCATTTTGAGCTACCCTTTTTTTTAATGGGCTATGGTGAGCGCCGACGCCGTCCATTCCGTTCTTTCCTTCACCATTGGGCCTACCATCGGTACCGAGTTCCTTGTCGTTCGTGGCCGGCCCGGCGGGATACTATTTCGGGTACCCTCCCTATCTCAAATGTTCCTCTTGGGACATCGGTTGCCCTCGCGCGGGCAGCCCCTCTGCGGGCGACGGACTATTCACAATCCAGTCACCCACAGCCTCAGCTAGGGCGGCATCAGGCGCAGGTACTCGCACCTGCGCCGCCAGAGTCGCTGGCGGTGGACCGGATCGCCGTAGAGGAGTTTCTCTCGCGCACGCTCCGCCGCCGCTCTCCGTGAGATTACTGTCTCATAGAAGGCGGCAACCGCGTCCCAGTTGATGACACTGTCGAGCATCTCCCTAGCGATGGTTGGCAACGTCTGGTCGGCACCGATGATTGCGACGAGTTCACGGCGATGTGGACGGATTATTCTCCCTCCTCACAATTGTGTACAGGTACTTGCCCAAGTAACCGTGTCCCGTCAATACCTGTATTTTGAGCCACCCTAACACAACTAGTGCTAGGGCATTGTATAAACTTGTTCAACTTGGTACACGTGCTAGGATTTATTTTATAAGTTAGTATTTAGTTTAACAACATAAATGAAGATATAAGATTCAGATTATGTATTAGAATTACGAGGACGACATGGTCACTCCATTTTTGTGAACCAAGCCCTTATAAAAAAAAATTGATTAAAAAAATATTCAATTTAAACCACCTTTACAATAGGACAGAAAACTATTATGTTTTTCTATATTTACACTTTCCTTGTTCAGCTTATATAAATTCCATTATTTACACGGACACATACCTTCTTCCTTACGGTGACAGAGAGATTGATATACTAAACCTTATGATGAACCGATCTCTGATGTTTTCGCGATTATCACATTTATACCAATAAATAAAATTGGAGTGTCTGTTTGTAATGTCAAAATAATAGGCTTTTTTCATGCTCACACGGTTATTTGCACTAACTACACCTATGCCTAAAATACAGATTAAAAAATTTTTGTCTGTCTGTCTGTCTGTTTGTTCCGGGTAATCTTCAAAACGACTGAACCGATTTCAAAAATTCTTTCACCAATGGAAAGCTATAATATCAGGGAGTAACCTAGGCTATATTTTATTCCGGTATTCTCACGGGAACGGGAACTACGCGGGTAAAACGACTAAAACCAAAGCGAAGCGAGGGCTGGTTGCTAGTTGTAAATAAAACTACTTTACGGATTTTATCGCGTTTGTATTTGATATTCACTGGCGGACACATGGTCCGTCCGCCCATGACCATAAACGCTGTAAAGTGTTCGAAACGTCGGGCAATCAAAAATTAAATACAAACGTTTAAAGTTTAGTTTAGAATTTTATTTGTAATTATTCTTCTCTTGCAGTGATATTATCTTTGTGCATCCCTTAACATCTTTACTTACAATTTCTTTCGTTATGATATCAAAGATAATAAGTAACTCTTTAAAAAAATATCTAAAAGTGTACATATATTTACCGTGTAGTGACGGAGCAAAAATACACTTCGCCACCCCCTTTTTTACCCATGGGTGTCGTGAAAAACGACTAAGAGATATAATATGTACATAACAATTAAGTAAGCGAAGGAAAGCATCGAAATAAAACCCACCCAGCCTGTCTGATTAGCATGGTATAGTAAGCACAATTGCCCTCCTATCGTGGAATCGATGATGATGAAAATTATGAAGCTATGGAAAGTCCAAAATAGAACCCTATACATGACCAACGTGGTACAGCAGGTCAATTTGTCCTAATATTCTGGAGGCAGCTTGAGCCCAGCAATGAGACTTATATACGCTTAGATATAGATTATTTTGCAGAAGTCATAAAAGTAATCAATGTATCTCTTACAAATCGGATCATCCTAAAATACACGCAAAAATAAATTCTAAAAGATTCAACGAAAAGAACAATTTCGTTTGAAGCTTAATAATTTAGATAAGTAAAACGATATTTTTGGAAAACCATTTGGCCAAATGACGTATTTGCTTATTCAGACATTTTCTAGTTCAGTTAATATTTTGGGTTGGATAAAAGTATTTGGAATAAAAATGAAATGGCTTAAATACTTAGGAATACAAAATGTTTTCAATGTTCTCTTTATACAAAAATAAATTCGGTATCTTTTTATTTAATTTAAAAAGTTAGTTATTGTGAGTTTGGTGATGAATTAAGTATACAATATATCAAATAATAGATATTGAAAAAAATATTTGTAATAGTTTTATTATCGACTGTCTACCCGACTGCAACCCTCTTTGGGAATTTAATTATTAACTAGACGATTTTTTTTTGGAGTGGGTTGCGGTCGGCGCTCCTCGCACCACTCCGTCCGGGGCGACAGAGTGGCGTAAGCACGCACACCCACAACCCACCCACGATGCAAGTCGCCTTCGTCGTTGGGCCGACCAACGGAGCAAGGTGACTTGACGTCAGTGGTCGGCCCGATGGAATACCCCCTATTTGGGGTACCCTCCCATCGACCAACGTCCCCCTGACTATCTCCGGTCACGTCACCCACGGCCTCGGCTAGGGTGACGTGAGGCGCAGGTATTAACTAGACGATATCAGATATTAGTCATAGTCTATGCCTCTCCGGGCTGGCCACGGATGACAAGGAACTCGGTACCGGTGGTCGACCCAATGGTGAAGGGAAGAGAATACGGTAGGTTAAGGTTTGGTCAGATAGAACGGACGGCGTGTGTGCTAACCATAGCCCATCCGAAAAAAAAACGTATATGTAAAGCCTTCGTCTTTTACGATATGTAATGAACAATGTAAAGGTTGGTAGTATTCGTAGCTTCTACTACACAGCTTTATAGTATGTTGTATGAAAGAAGAGCACATATTGAGTCGACACTTAGTAATTGGCATAAGATCAGATGATGATATATATGATGATGATGATGATATCACTTTTCATGGAGCTCCTGTAAGCCCTATAGGAATCTCCTTTTTCTTCTTTTTTTGTATTGGCAATAAGCTCCAATACCTAATACAAGCTCGGCGCTCCTCGCACCACTCCGTCCGGGGCGACAGAGTGGCGTAAGCACGCACACCCACAACCCACCCACGATGCAAGTCGCCTTCGTCGTTGGGCCGACCAACGGAGCAAGGTGACTTGACGTCAGTGGTCGGCCCGATGGAATACCCCCTATTTGGGGTACCCTCCCATCGACCAACGTCCCCCTGACTATCTCCGGTCACGTCACCCACGGCCTCGGCTAGGGTGACGTGAGGCGCAGGTATTAACTAGACGATATCAGATATTAGTCATAGTCTATGCCTCTCCGGGCTGGCCACGGATGACAAGGAACTCGGTACCGGTGGTCGACCCAATGGTGAAGGGAAGAGAATACGGTAGGTTAAGGTTTGGTCAGATAGAACGGACGGCGTGTGTGCTAACCATAGCCCATCCGAAAAAAAAACGTATATGTAAAGCCTTCGTCTTTTACGATATGTAATGAACAATGTAAAGGTTGGTAGTATTCGTAGCTTCTACTACACAGCTTTATAGTATGTTGTATGAAAGAAGAGCACATATTGAGTCGACACTTAGTAATTGGCATAAGATCAGATGATGATATATATGATGATGA
This sequence comes from Lymantria dispar, assembly GCA_032191425.1. NCBI lineage: Eukaryota > Metazoa > Arthropoda > Insecta > Lepidoptera > Erebidae > Lymantria > Lymantria dispar. Next base: position 5,407,720 of record CM063460.1, on the reverse strand, counting down.
TGATGATATCACTTTTCATGGAGCTCCTGTAAGCCCTATAGGAATCTCCTTTTTCTTCTTTTTTTGTATTGGCAATAAGCTCCAATACCTAATACAAGCTACTGGTGTCAGTGTCAAGTGTTAAAATTCTTCTTGATACGTGTTTAATATCTTTATTTTAGTCTTAGTCTATATCATTGATTTGGTGCTGACAACTAAATTAATAATTTCTCTGGGAATTTTGCGGCACATGAAAATGCACACAATTCACTATTAAATCATATTCACCACACTTAAGAATTTTCTCTGCGTTATATTACATACAATTCAGGCAAAATTATTCAAAATAACACTGTAAATATCAAAGTAATGAGTAAAATTTAAAAGCGCCCATGTCATTTTGATATTACCATCAAAAGTCCCATCTGCAGGGATCTTCAGAAGATATGATTTAAGGACGTAAGAAATTGCCACCACTCGCAAAGAAAATTTCGAAATAAAACGTATGTCAATCCATCGGTGGTTTAAACAGTTAAGTGTACCGGAGTGCGTAATTTTTTAAAACTTTAATTTGATATCAAAGTAAAAAGTTTATCACCATCCGTTTCTCTTCAATGGGTATGATATTGCTACATGACGTAAGCATAACAGAATGACCTGTTTGAGGACAAGAATTATGAAAATAATAAACTCACCCTCTACAAATATAGATATTGAAAAATACCAATGCTAAATGGAAATAATTTAAAAAAAATCAATGAATCCCTTCCCACGAAGAAATGTGACGATAGCGGAATCCAATTTCAGGTGAGGTCGATAAAGATTTTGCATAAATCAGTGATATAATCCAATATTACTGCGTTTTAGCCGCCACCTCGCCTAATGTTCAACCATTGAAATCTCTATATCAATTTAAATGACTTATTTCATTACATTTGGGTTCGTGGGGGGGATTTGAAAGCGCCCTCTGCGGGCATAAATTCAGAAATTGATAATAAAATTTTAGTAGAATCGCATTATGTAGGCTAGATATTTTATTATGTAACTGGTGTGTGTTTCTGAAAGGATTTCACGTCGTTTTATTTTCGATAAAGGCTATTATTATGTATCAATTTTATTCCTATAAAGTTCACGTTCGTTGCTATTTTTTAACATCATTTTATATATATATTATTGTATAATAAGTAATCAAATTATACTCGTTCCAACCATTTATTTTACTTTTGACACATGTTTTAGGACGTAACTGTTTCATTATACGCAATTATTAACTTTGAAACGAGTGAATAGAGAAATACATAAACTGCCCATTAATATTTATATATCTTAATTATTACCCACTAAATACATTAATATGCCGTAAATAGCTCTATTCATAAAATTTAAGTGATAATTCATTTCCGTTATAAAAAAAGTTACGTTCTATCGCATCTAGTGACAGGATCAAAAGTATTCGGTGCAAACTAATGAATCGCAAATAATCGATTACACTTATTTGCAGTTAAGTCAGCTGACAACTGAGTTTTGAATTGTTGTAATAGACAACACGTTAAAATTGTATCAGGGAGATATAAAAATCTTCTCATCATACCTATAACATGAAATAAAACAACCAAAATATTTTAATATTATTTTATTATAACGAATCGTCGGATTCTTCATACGAACTCGAATCGTCGCTTGAATCATCTGCAGTGTTTATTATTAACTCTTGTGTAGGTATATTGTCAAATTCAATTTCCCGATCCCAATCAGAGAATATTATATTTTTTGTCTTGTTGACGACACTCGCCCAGTTTTTAGGCGTCACACTAGCACATGCGTTTTTTAAAAGTTCAAGCATTTTATTTGCTGCGAAAGGAGGAGTTGTATTGTTTCTTGCGGCGTGTCCTTTGACTTGTGCCCAGATCATTTCAATTGGATTATATTGACAGTGGTACGGAGGAATTCTGATTACAACATGCCCATATTCTGCTGCCATTTCGTCGATGACATATCGTTTTGGCTGCTTTTTACTTTTTAATATTTTAAGTAATTCTACTTTTAGTAGGGATTCGTCCACATCTTCCCCATTATCACGAAGCCAGTTTATAATCTCGTGTTTTTTGTTGGCCTGTGTTGGCATTTTATTAATTTGGCGAGAGTGATAGGGTGCATTATCAATAAATATTGTTGATGGCTCTTCAAGTGATGTAAGCATTTCTCTGAACCACTTTTCATACACGTCCGCATTCATCTCCTCATGATAGTCTCCTGTTTTTTTTTATTTGAACGCTAACAGAGCGTCTGGTACAAATCCCTTTGTAGTTCCCGCATGGCAAATGATGAGGCGTTCACCTTTCCCCATTGGCACTGCAGAAGTAGAAGCAGCAGTATCGTCAGTCCAACCTTTTGGTATGGAATGATTGGCATTGAGCCAAGTTTCATCTGTGAAAACGACATTCGACCAGTCTTCTATTTTCTTCGCTTGTCTTAAAAATTCACAGCGAGACAAGGCTATATCACGACGTTCCATTAAAATTTTTCTTTTGTCGGATTTCTTATACAAGAACCCGATTTGGTGCAGCACCTTTGACAAAGAAGATTTTTGACCACCAAACAAGCCACAATTTCTTAGTGACGCTACTAATTTTTTCAAAGTAGGAATCTCTTTGCTTGTGTAATAATTGTATATATGACGACGAATAGCATCAGTATCAAAACTGTCAATTGCTGTCACTTTACGGGGCTGACGTTTTTTCTTAGGCGTAGATAGCTTGTTCTGTTCAATACCACTACTACCATAGGCTTCTTTAGTGATTTTCGCCACCGTTGGAGCACTAATACCTAATGCTGCTGCAACACGGTCTCTAACTTGGGTTACTGGTATAAGGAATCCGCCATTGCGGCTTTCCTATTCAAAAAATTCACGAAGCCGCAGCACTAACTCTCTGGATTGTCCTTTAAGCACCATACCTTTCGGCATTTTGCAAGTAAAATCTTACTGGGAGGAACGATACGCTCAACTCAATCAAAATAAGAACAATGAAATCAATACGGTGGAATATAAATACTCGTATCGTACTGCGTATGAAAAATATGAAAGAGCACTCAGCGAACAGAAATGTGACTAGCACGGGAGTCTTGTTGCGAGTGACAGACAACACAACAAAATGGCGTCGCCGGCGCGCCGTTCAGTGTTGCCAATTCGGCTTAAAAAAAGGGGTAGGCTGGATGAGAAAATTAGTGATTTACTACCGCAGACGAGGGCGCCATTGTCTCTAAGTAAAGTTTGGAGCAGCGGACCCCGCTTAATGGAATAATGCTTCATAAAGTAGTTATTTTTTATTTTGCAAAGTACAAAGTAAAATATTTTGGGAGGACTGAATTAGTGGGTATGGAAAAATTAATGTGCCCAAATAACAAATATATTTACAGAAGTGAAGTTTTTAAATAATATGAAATATGTATTTAAGCAAAAATAAAATATCCGTGTTAAATCGATTAAAAGTTCTTCCTGACTAAAATCGATTATTACAAAACATAGTATCCGTAATACATTGGTTCAACACTAATTGATCAGAATTCGACCTGCCAAAAGTAAAATAAATGGTTAGAACGAGTATAGGTTACATCTTCTAAGACGTGTCAGTGACATACTAATCTTTCATCTCAGCTTATATTCGGCTCACTGCTAGGTTCGAGCCTCCTCTACAATAAGAGGGATATTAACCTACTATATCACGATGGACAGACGTCTTGGTATAAGTTCTTTTACTAATTATCCTTCTCTTGCATAAATGTTATATGCATATTATATTCCTCAGCCGTCTTTTACAATGGGAATATTTATATTTATTGATACAATTTATAATTTTCAACCCTATGGGGGTTGAAAGTATGATCGAAATTAGGCACTTTGGCTTGCGATAGCCTCGTCCATTTCAAACACTTTCATAAAAATATTATTTAAACACATTAAATATGAAAAAAGACAAAAATCGTCTTTAATTTTTAATGGATAAATGAACAATAATTCGCCGTAAAAACATTAACACTATTTTGCCATTAATTATTCTGTTAATTAATAATCTTTTTCTTAGCATGAATATTGCAATAATCAATAAACAGAAGGTCTCAAAATTATTTCACTTCGTATAGAACTTGTGGTAAGTATAGTACTTATTGAACTAATCATCACGCAGCATTTTTAATTGCTACGAATTATTTAAACAACATGTTTATTAATTTCTTATTCTTGAAAGTTTCTAATTTTTAAGGAAGTTCTTGCCTCGTTTATGATCTCTTTAATTCCTCTAATATCAATCGTTTTTCAGTTATTTTTAAAAAGTAGAACCATTTTTTTGGAATTTTTAATTGTTTATTACTATTGGAACTGTCTATATGCGGGTTTGAATTTTTCGCATATTTTTCTAGGCGGCTATCATACGTATTTTAATTCACAGTGTCAATAATTATCACGTTTTTTAAACTTATTGACCGAACTAGAAAACAAAATTATAAACTTCATCTATCAAGTTTATTTACAAACTACAGATCCCTAAACCAGACCCCTAAACTTAAATTACCTAAAGTTTATATGTACTTATTAAATCTAAATCCGTACTCAGCAATAAGATCTAAATCCGAGTGAACTTATCGATTAATTGTCTGTTTTATTTCGTAATTAAATGTTAGTTTGATGTCAAATATACCAGCCCTGGGAACATAAGTTTTGTAAAGAATAAAATTCGTCTCGTTAAGTTATAAAGAACTGTAATTAACCACAGATAGACGAATTAGGCTATATTAGTTCACGTATACTCTATGTGTGAACTAAAATAGCTTATTAGAAGCATAGCTTATTAAAATATAAAAAACTGTATCTTTGTGAATACATCCTGCCTTGGTAAACTTTTTTCAGTTTCCAAAGAAATAGGCACTCCATCATGTCAAATATTAAATCGATCGAAGTTTTTTATGCGGTAGGACACACAATGTCCACAGTCGTTTGTCAACAGCCGCAGGCCGCTCCGTCCGGAGCAGTACCACACTCTTGCAGAAAATTGGCATCTGAGTTACTACCCAAACAATCAATCTGTTACTGTACTTCATTCGTTGAGTGAGAGAGTCGGAAGCGAAACTTTTCGTGGGTGTATGCGTATAGTATAATGGTTTTGATAATGTCTTTACTATAGTTCTTATTACTAGGTATTCTATTCGCTTGTTTGTAAATAACATAAAGAAAAAAGTAAAATAAGTAATTCTTTTTTTGTATGTTGACAGAGTAAGAATACAATTCACCACTTTCCATCTTGCCAGTAAAATACGATTTAGGAATATAATAAGCATATAACATTTGTGCAACATAAGATAATCTTTAAATAAAATCTTATACCAACACGATTGACCAGCGTGGTATAGTAGATCAAATTTCCTCGCACTATGGAGGGAGCCGGAGCCCAACAGCGGGACGTACATGGGTTGAAATATTCTTTTTTTACCATCTGTAAGGTGCTTTTTTTTTAAGTCCAAAAGAACCTGTATTTAGGTTTCATTTCGATTTTTCTTTTCTTGCATCGACGTTCTTTACATATTATATTATATCCCTTAGTCGTTATCGACAAGAAATGGTGGCAAGTATTCTTACTTCGCCAAAAATATATCCATACAATAAAATAAAATTTAAGTGAATTGAAGTCTGTTTGTAATATCAAAATAATGTTTTTTTTTTCATGCTGATACGGTTATTAGTACGATACGTATGCCTAAAAACCGGCTAAAAAAATTATATCTGTCTGTCTGTCCGTCTATTTGTTTTGGGTAATCTTCAAAGCGGTGGCATCGATTTTGATAATATTTTATTACCATCTACATAAGGAGTAAATTAGGTTATATTTTATCACGGTATTCCCACGGTAACTAGGCGGGTAAGGTGACTAAAATCGAAGCAAAGCGAGGGCGGGTTGCTAGTAAAGAATAAACGTGTATGAATTAGATAAGCAATATATTAAATTTAATAAAGCTAAAAATAAATTAACACAAACATAACCTCGAAACGGAAGATACCTGACAACTTTTTCCGTAACACGTATTAAAGGAAGCAACTAGTTACCAAAGACTGTAATCTGAGCGAACTTGCCGATTAGTTCCCGGTTTAAACCCGAAACCGGGGCAAAAACACGGAACTCGCACAAGTGTTAACTACTTCCCAAGTTTCAAACCTCGAGATTTCGTAACCATTTTCATGCGATATGTGTGAACGAAAATAGATTAAAGTTAGATGCAAGATTTATTAAACAAAATGATACTTCATTTATTTTGGTGGAGAAGAACGGGTCTAACCGACATAACACGAAGAATTAGCACACTAACGTGGCAATGGGCAGGCCACATCGCTCGACGAACCGACAACCGCTGGGGAAGAAAGGTTCTCGAGTGGCGACCACGTATCGGACGACGCAGTGCAGGACGCACCCCCACTAGGTGGACCGACGACCTAGTGAAAGTTGCTGGGCGTCGTTAGATGCAGGCGACATAGGACCGCACATTGTGGCATAACATGAGGGAGGCCTACGTCCAGCAGTGGACGGCAATAGGCTGAAATGATAATTTTGGTGGTGGATTAAAAATAGTAGTATTAATTTCGGCATGACGTGACGGAATGAGAATGTATTGTCCTCTGTATTGTCGCCGGTCTTGCCATGGACGACAATGGCGAAGGAGAGGGATGACGGTGGGTAATGGGGCCGCACCCTTTCGTCCGGCCCTATCATGGGTCGAAAGACATCACACTGGAGTTATTAATAGGCATTTCGTTGTATGTAATTTTATTTAAAAAAACTAGTAAATGAATTAAAAAAGACAATACCACTCTTGACCGATCTTCTCAGTGCGGTCGCGTTCCGATCCGGTACTGATTTAAGTTAAAATGTAAATGCCCTCGCGGGATTTATACAGAATAAATGATTTGAATTTTTAATTTTTTAATTCACCCTGGACGCAACGGGCGGCGTGTGCACTAACCATAGCCCACCCAAAATCCACCGTCACTCAGGACTGGCAGATGTGAAACATCGAAATTATTTTGTACAAGTATATATAACTAAAGTATGCATAAAAGAACAGATTACGACAGGAACTAATATGGCACAAAGTATTAATAAAATATTACGTTTTTATTTTTTTTCAGAAAATGATGATTTTTATTCATAAACATTTATTTTCATTAGTATACACTATAGGTATGCGAGCTCAGTGCGGCGAGAGAGATAGCGCACAACATCGTGTTGCTCTGTCTCACTCACACACTACTACGTATAAACTACGTATGTACATATATATAGCGTGGCGTTAACGCCACGCTACAACAATCAGGTTTACCCTCGCATATTCCATCATATAAGCGTGACGTCGTAACTGCACGAGCTGTTTAAGCCAAGCCAACGATCAGGTTCATCCTCGCCTATAGATGTTTCACATCAAAAAAACCCTATGTATTTTTGTCTGTGGGTGTTATAAAAGATGACTAAGGGACATAATACGCGTATCATCTATAATAAAAATCGTAATAAAACTCTATACCCTAGAAGGAAATCATTCTTTACTAACTCGTTTTCTATAAAAAATTGTGACAGGTACCAAAACAATTAAAAGCATTTCCTGAGACTGGCTGAAGGTCCAACCTTCGTGTCATCTATGAAGATCATTGGATATGCTAGCTGACAGGAGTTACAATGGTGAGAATGTGTGATGAAATTAGCTCCAATAAAAATGCAAAAATGTTTATGTAACCCTCTTTTCATATTATTCCGTCTACAGGGCTCTAGCTTCCTCCATTTACTAAATCATGCTGGCCAGACGGGTTCAGTCTCACTTTGAGGTTTCTTTCTCTTGCATCACCATCATCGCAGACCACATACGTCCCACTGTTGGACTCGGGTCTCCACCACTGGATCCAATGGATGGGAATTTGACCTACTATACCATGCTGCCATTTCCTTCTCTTGCACAGATGTTATGTGCATATTACATCCCTTAGCCGTCTTTTACGACATCCACAGGCAAGATAGGGAGTGGTGAATTGTATTCTTACTCCGTCACCACACGGAATCTCTTGCATACCTATTGTTGTCATATTAAATCCCTTGTCATATTACATCCCTTAGCCGTTATTTTATTTACCAACACGTAAGATATGGCGGGAAGGTGGCATAGGATAGCACTTTGTGGCTAAACATGAGAGGGGCCTACGTCTAGCGTTGGACGGCAATAGGCTGAATGAGGATGATGAAAATAAAGGATGATTAATTGTGTCTTATTCAGTCACTACACGGAAAATTCATTTACATAAATAAAATGTATAAACTCATCGCTTAAATAAACTAAAACTAAGCTACTTTCAAGTATAATAAATTAAAAAGGCGGACGAAATAAGTGTATATTCTGTAAACAGAGAACGGTCTGCGTCAAGAAGTGGTGTGTCAGAAAATAGAATAGGCTTTGTGTCTTGAATGCATAATACAATGTTCTCGTTGCAACTCAGTCTCGAATACAACCTGTATATAACTCTTATATGTAGTCTTTTGAATGAAATTGTGCAGTTACTGCCATGTACTTGTTTATTCTACGCCGTGCTATATACACGCCTGTATGGCTTGCTTGTATATACAGAGTGATTCGATTAATATACTAGTAACACACAAATGTTTGCAAATTTAATAGTAAACTATAGGATTTATGCCTCAGGAAAAGGGGAGAAGTATTAAAAATTGACATCAGTGCTTTTTGAAACAGTCTAATATTATAAATGCGAAAGTAGCTTTGTTTGTTTGTTTATTAGGCTTTCACTTATAAATCAGAAAACCAGTGTAACCTATAGTCGTCTTTTATGATACCCACGGCCCATACGGAAAATTTTACTATATATTATTTTCTTTTTCATATGCTGTTATATTAAATATTTTCTTCCTTCTAGTATTTTGTTCACAAGTAGGTCATATACAGGTACTAATGGTAGAATAGCGTTGCTTACTTATAACCAACATATCGATGAGTTAAGGCCAGCTTGTGACAAAAATAGGTACTATATATGAATTATATTTTTTTGTTATAGTTTCTAAGATATGTGATATGCTTAGGGTCCTTTTGCTGTAACCTCACTCAAGCCCTTAACCTAATAAGGCTTTGAGTGAGGTGAGAGTATTCTTCAGACTAAGGGTCTTACACGGGAGTGAAATTGACCTACTATACCCCGATTAGATGGGTTATCATAGAAATTTATTACAACATTTGCGACTATAGTAACGTGACATTAAATATGATGTTTTAAATATTTTTTTTGCAGCAAAAGAAAATGCCTTCAATAATGTAGACCATATAGATACTTTTTTAGATTTATGTTGATTTTTCAAAAATCGCTCGTCCTATTTCGATAAAATTTTCATGGGACCATTTGGAAAGTATACCCTTTCCAACAAAAAAGGAATAATCAAAATCGATTTATAAACGATGACGTTATCCGTGAAAAAACATGAAAAACGCATATACACAGTGGAATCTAATTGGCTGTTTTCTCGAAACGTACATACTCAGTTAATGATATAGAATCATACTATAGCATTTATTCAATAAAATAAAAACATTAATTCTTGTCATTTGCAATCCCGGACGTTTCCTTAAAATATCATTCTTGCATAACTGTAACATGTGGTTAATGGCATTGACTGTAGGTACGGTAGCATACTAACTGACCTATTAAACCATAGATCAAGGTCGCGCGACTCGGGCGCATCACAAAAGAAGAAAGAGGTGAAGGACGCGGGCGGGTGAGGTGCGACACCGAGTTCCGAGGTGTTATGCCTAAAATTATTTTGTTTTACCTATTATTGCGATTTAATATGAATACTAAGTCGTAGGCAAGGCAACAATACCGTTGCATGTCAGACAAGCTTAAGAATGTCTAATTATCAGACTTTTTTCTAAATGTTTTTAGTTATGTGGGGATATTAAGAATGATTAACTGAATACACACGTTTCAGGAAAACAGCCAATTAGATTCCACAGTGTATACGGTCGAATTGAGAAACCCCGTCCTTTTTTGAAGTCGGTTAAATATTTTTTACTTCAGTGCGGTGATGGAGTTAAAATACAATACAACATCCTCTATCTTACTTGTAGTTATCGTAAAACACGACTAGGGTATCATGATCATCATCACGCTCTTATCCCAATTACTTCTTTCTCTGGTCCATGTAAAGCTCTTAGCCGTCTCCCTCATGTGGAAGGGGTTGCCATAATCGCCACGCTTGGCAGGCGGGTTGGCGATCGTAGTAAGATGTTATATATTTCCCAGGAGCAAGTTGTCCGCTGTCCTAGTGAATTCTTAGCCGATTCGTACGACTCCCACGGGCAAGCAAGGGGTGGCAATATTTGTATTCTCATCCTATCCCCATACGGGAATGTAATGCAGTAAAGAAAAAAAACCAGCGAAGTGCGAGTCGGAGTTGCGCACAAAGGGATCCGTACCATTATCTATAAAAAGTGCAAAAAAATCATGTTTGTTGTATGGCAGCCCCCCTTAAATATTGATTTGTTTTGTTTTTAGTATTTGTTGTTATAGCGGCAATAGAAATACATAATTTGTGAAAATTTTAACTGCCTAGCTATCGCGGTTCTTGAGATACAGCTTGATGACTGACAGACGGATGGACAGACAGAGAAGTCTTAGTAATAGGGTTCTGGATTTATACTTTGGATACGGAACCCTAAAAAGCAACGTAAATATTGTTTTCATAACTACCACATAGCATGAAGCATGAATAGATATAAATTATTAAAAATATGATAAAAACTAGCTTTTGCCCGCGGCTTCGCCCGCGTAAAATTTACTTGAATATTGATCTATTATCGCAAAGAATATTATCGGCATAAAAAGTATTACATTTCTTAATTTAAGAAATACTCTATCTACGTGTCAATTTTCATCCAAATCTGCTCAACAGTTTAAGCGTGATTGAGTAACAAACATCCAAATATCTTCACAAACTTTCACATTTGAATATTACTTCCAGCCTTATAGTTCAGATTCCCGTGGAAATACGATGATAAATATGCCTTTCCTTAGTCTCTGATAACGTAATTTTCCATTGGTGAAAAAAAAATTATATCAATCAAACACCCGCAGTTTCATTCACGTAGACCCCATTTTCATGCCAATACCGAGATAAAAAATGCCTATGTTACTCGCTGATATTATAAATTTACATGGGTGAAAAAAAAAAATATAAATCCCAGAAATATCAGAGATAAAAATTGCCTATGTTACTCGCTGATAACATCGGTAGCATTCCATTGGTGAAAGAATTTTAAAAATTGGTCGTCATCCCCCGGTTTAGTTCTCGTTCCCGGGCAAATACTGGGATGAAAATAGCCTTGGTATTCACTGATAATATAGCTTTTCATTAGTGAATTAATTTTTAAAACCATTAAATTCCCGTGATTTCACCGGCATTGTACCCGATCCCGTAGGAATATCAGGATAAAAATAGCTTAAATATGTTACTGGCTTAAAAATAGCTTTCCATTAGTGAAATAATTTTAAAATCGACCTAATTCTCAAGGTTGCTCCAGCCACACCGGGATAAAATATAGCCTGGGATAAAATATAGTCTTAAGTTATTCCTTATGTACGCCTGGTAGACCTGATGGCAAAATGTAATCAATATGGGTCCAGGCATTTTGATGATTAACTGTAACGAATAGACAGACAGACAAAAAAATTTGGACCGTATTATGTGAGCATAAATAAAACCTATTATTTTGATAGACAAACAGACGCTTCAAATTTATTTATTTGTAGAGATAGAAAATTGGAATAATATCTTGATTGTAACTTACTGTCTGGTAGCTGCTAGAAATATTACCACGCTTTCATTGTTCGTGGGTGTCGCAAAATACTACTAAGACAAAGATTTACATCAACCTGGACCAATTGGTGATGCCGTCTGGCCAACAATGTCGTCCGCCAGGTCATAAAATGTTGCTAGAACCTTTGCAATATATCTACGATGGCAGAAGAGTGCCTTCATATTGCGTCGATCCAAAGTAATTAGGATAAGCGCAAAATAATGATGATATATCATTGGCTGGGTGTCTTCGACTATATGCGTTTTATCCCTTTGGGGCAGCCCAAAATTGTTTCTTAGAAAGAAAGAAAGAAAAATTATTTATTTCTCCTTTACGGGAGGAACACGTACAATAGCATAGAATAAAAAGTAGAATAACATAAAAAACAATAGATAATAAAAGAGAATACACAGTGAAAATAACAAAATTAGAGTCCCCTTCGCAAAAGAGGAAAAGGATCGCTGCTCAGCATAATGTTGAGGTATCCACTCGGTAAAATGAATACCACAACGCTGTTATTCTGCAGCGTCCTCTAACGATCGTCAGCGATGTCCAGGCAGCAGAGTATAGAAGATACTGTCAAAACATGGCTATCCCTTTGCAAATAATAATTTATCACAATAATAACTAAAATAACAATAATCTAACCTAAAAACGTGTATAAAGATAATATTAAAATAAAAGATAAGACCGTCTTAAAATTAAAAAGTAAAATAAAATTACGTAGGTAAATGAACCATAGAAAAAAAGAAAAAAAGAAAGATGTATTTTTTTAATCTGTGGCAACATTTATGAGCTTAGTGAGTGCTTACCCCAAATAACCGATCGGTATACAAAATTTCACATTCTTAGGCCCAGTATCTTTGGCTATACACTTTCACCCTCTTAGGGATTGAATTTCCAAAAATTCTTTGTTAGAGCTCGCTTATCCTTGCCAAAAATTTTTTCATAGTGCTTGGTAAGTGAGCACTAAGAATATCTTGGGGTAATCCAAGAAAGCCGACCGTGTACTAAAATGATCCTTCGTAGGCTCAGTGATTTCGGTTAAATGCTGTTCACCCCCTTAGGCCTAAAATTGCAAAAATCTCTCTTTCCCGAAGAAAAGTAGTAGCAATTTGTTACTGCGCTTCGTTCGATGAGCGAGAGAGCCGGCAGCCCAACTTTCTTAGGGTGATTGCGTGTGGAGGGTTTTGGTGGTGTCTTTGGTATCACCGAGCCTCAATGCACGCATTCACACTCCCTTCGCTTTCTTCGCGGTAGGCAACGGCCTTGTAAAGGTCCATGAGCGGCAGCAACACTTACCATCAGGTGTACTGTTTGCTCGTTTGCCACCGTTTGCAATAAAAAAAAAAAGAAAAGCAACTTTATACAAAATTCCATGTTTCTAGGCCTAATGATTTCGGCTATATATTTTGCACCCCTTTAGGAGTTGATTTTAATAAAATAATTTCTTAGAACTCACAACAAAAGAAAGAGAATTGCATAGAAAGTTTTACGTTCCTAGCACTAATAGTTTAGTCTATACGCTTTTCACCCCCTTCAGGGGGTGATTTTCCAAAAATCCTTTGCTAGTGCTCGTATACCCCAAGAAATAAGACGATGTAAAAAGAAAACACTTTCCCCTATTTCAAGCCTTTATACCTATTTTTTCGCGATAAAAAGTAGCCTTATATCTTTTCTCAAGCTTTAGTACATATTTGTACCAAATTTAATCAAAATTGGTTAAATGGTTTCGACGTGAAAGGCTATATGCTTTTCAACCCCTTAAGAGGGTGAATTTCCAAAAATCCTTTGCTAGTGCTCGTGAACCCCAAGAAATACGATGGTGTAAAAAAATACGTTTCTAGGCCCAGTGGTTTCGGCTGTATGCTTTTTGATATTTTAGGGGTTGAATTTCATCCTTATGTAAATGGAATTTCCAAAACGCTTGAGCGAATATTTATTTATTTATTATTAGGTGCCTGAATACAAAGATTCGTGGTTCTATCATCGAAAATAACGAATTTCCATACAAAATGTCATCTCCTATTTCAACCCCTTATACCCAATTTTTTGCGATGAAAAGTAGCCTATATCCTTTCTCAAGCTTTAGTCCATCTCTGTACCAAGTTTCATCAAAATCGGTTAAGTGGTTTCGACGTGAAAGGCTATATGCTTTTCAACCCCTTAAGGGAGTGAATTTCTAAAAATCTTTTGCTAGTACTTGTGCACCCCAAGAAATACGATGGTGAAAAAAAAAAACGTTTCTAGGCCTGTGGTTTCGGCTGTATGCTTTTGATATTTTAGGGGTTGAATTTCATCCCCATGTAAGTGAAACTACCAAAACGCTAGAACGAATATTTATTTATTTATTATCCGGAGCCTTAATACAAAGATTCACGGTTCTATCATCGAAAATAACGAATTTCCATACAAAATGTCATCCCCTATTTCAACCCCTTATACCTATTTTTTTGCAATAAAAAGTAGCCTATGTTCTTTCTCAAGCTTTAGTCCATCTCTGTACCAAATTTCATCAAAATCGGTTTAGACGTGAAAGACTATACGCTTTTCACCCCCTTAAGGGGGTGAATTTCCAAAAATCCTTTGCTAGTGCTCGTGCACCCCAAGAAATACGATGGTGTAAAAAAAAATACGTTTCTAGGCCCAGTGATTTCGGCTGTATGCTTTTTGGTATTTTAGGGGTTGAATTTCATCCCCATGTAAATGAAATTTCCAAAACGCTTGAACCAATATTTATTTATTATCAGGTACCTTAATACAAAGATTCGTGGTTCTATCATCGAAAATGACGAATTTCCATACAAAATGTCATCCCCTATTTCAACCCCTTATACCCATTTTTTCGCAATAAAAAGTAGCCTATGTTCTTTCTCAAGCTTTAGTCCATCTCTGTACCAAATTTCATCAAAATCGGTTTAGACGTGAAAGACTATATGCTTTTCACCCCCTTAAGGGGGTGAATTTCCAAAAATCCTTTGCTAGTGCTCGTGCATCCCAAGAAATACGATGGTGTAAAAAAAAAATACGTTTCTAGGCCCAGTGGTTTCGGCTGTATGCTTTTTGGTATTTTAGGGGTTGAATTTCATCCCCATGTAAATGAAATTTCCAAAACGCTTGAACGAATATTTATTTATTTATTATCAGGTACCTTAATACAAAAATTTGTGGTTCTATCATCGAAAATGACGAATTTCCATACAAAATGTCATCCCTATTTCAACCCCTTATACCCATTTTTTCGCAATAAAAAGTAGCCTATGTCCTTTCTCAAGCTTTAGTCCATCTCTGTACCAAATTTTATCAAAATTGGTCCAGTGGTTTAGACGTGAAAGCGTAGCAGACAGACAGACAGACAGACAGACAGACAGACAGAGTTACTTTCGCATTTATAATATTAGTAAGGATTAAGTTAATTCAATTAATATAAGCCCCTTGATGTATTCATTGGCAAAAGTCGTCCTTAAAATATTAACGCGCACGTTTAAGTTCAAGTCAAAGGGACTCTTAATATCCTAGTCTAAGATAAGATTAGGTATGCTAAAAGCACTTCAGATTATTTGAACGTCTTTAATAGTCAATTTATTTTACTAATAATATTTTGCTTATTATTTTGTAGAGTCATGATCTGATAATTTGTTTTTTTTTTGCTCGCAATTTCGCGCAAATTTGCAACAAAATATTGTCTTATGAATGTTTTGAAAGATAGTTGAGCCCGACCTATCTATTGAGGAATAATATTTTCAGGAATTTCATGTTTAGTAATGGGATTGCCTTGAAAATGAAGAGGTTAGTTATTTGAAGTGATAGCAGGAAGGGTGGAATCCAATTATCCTTTCGAAATGCATAAATGAACAGTTAAATAGGCAAGCGTCTGCTCTATATTAGACTTGTAACTGTGAGAGACTGACAGAAAAAACCAAGTTGATACAGGACCTTGTGAGAAAAATAACGTCTTTTCACAGCTTATATTCAACTCCATTAGAAAAAAGAAGAAAGAAAGAAAAATAGTTTATTTCTCCCTCGCAGGGGGATACATATTTGTACAACTTATTTTATTTATACATAAATATAAGAGCTGTGATCCCACCCGCAAGTGAGTAAAAGGATTGCTACTCAGCTTTATGTTGTGGTAACACCACAACGCTGTTTTTCAGTACCGGCCTATGGTGTGACGATTGTCAGCAGACTCAATGCTTAGTACTTACTACAACTACTACTTTAGAATAATAACTAACTACCTACTACTAACTATTACTTTAGAACATTACCATCTATACAAATAAATAAAACTGAAGTGTCTGTTTGTAATGTCAAAATATCGGGCTTTTTTCATGCTCACAGGCTTATTTACACGATACCTATGCCTAAAAACAAGTTTAATTTTTTTATCTGTCTGTTTGTTTGCGGTAATCTTCAAGGCAGTTGGACCGAATTTGATAATATTATACTACCGAGTAGCTTGTTCTATATAATTAGTAACGAACGTATAATTAGAACGTAGGCGACTGAAACCGAAGCGAAGCGAGGACTGGTCGCTAGTATACAATAAATTCTTTTCGCAATCAACAAATTATTGTTCTAATTCTAGGCGTAATTTATCTATGAATTTTGTTTGGTCCCCCACAATGTAATGATTTATTCTTTACATGAGATGTTGTCTATAAAATTAAAATTCATCTTCTTCAAGTATTAAGATTATCTAGTACTCCAATTCGATGAAATATGTACTTAGTCTTCATCGTACCTATTGCAATAGTTTTAGCAATCGTTTTATTACCAGCCGCCGAAATTGACTGCGGTCGGCGTACTTATCGCACCACTCCGTCCGGGGCGACAGAGGGGCGTAAGCACGCACACCCGCAACCCACCCGAACACCACGTCTCCCCTCGGAGAGGACGTCGGTCTTTCCTCACGCGGTCGGCCTATCGGCGGGCGACGACTAATTTCCCGGTCACGTCACCCGCGGCCTCAGCTAGGGCGGCATGACGCGCAGGTGTAGGCAATGGCCTAGCAAAGGTACACGAGCGGCATTTTCACTTACCATCATGCGATTTCTTTGCCATTAAGATAAAAATCACACAAAAGATATTCCTACAAACCGTGTCATTATATACGATGTTTTACGATATGAGTACCGTATAGAAATAAAATAGATATCTTTAATGGCCATGCTATAAAATGGACATTCAAATTGGAGTTATTGACAAAGATCTGAGTGGCTCATAAAGACGTACGCTCGTAAATTGCAGGTTATATTGTTCGTTTAATTTCTATATCGTTGTAAATGTGAATACGTCTTTGAGAACCAGCGCCTTGGAAAGAGATATGAACTGATTCTCTACTTCAATAAACTTAAAAATTATTTGCTTTTCTTGGGTTAGTCTAGTCTGAATCTCGAACTTTTCTCAGACAGCGATCCTATAATAACTATATATACACATATACGAAGAGTATAGTGAAACTTTGTATGCGAGATTGCCGACTCTATAGATTCCGGGCGAAATCGTAATTGTTGACGCTGTTCTGTTAGCAAAATATTAAACAACGTGAATTCGTGTCTCGATACGAACGTTCGACAATTGGGATCTCGAGGGAACGATCGCGCGCGGTGGCAACACCGCCCGTGTGTCTATCTCTCATGTTAAACCAATTTAATTTGATGCCGCCTGGTTAATAATTGCATTTCACAAGTTCTGGTCAACTGGTAATAAAATTGTTACTAAAACTTTTGCATTATATTACGTAAGAAGAGTACATATGGCGTCGATCTCTAGTAATTGGGATAAAACCAGGACGATAATGATGAGTCCAGTAAAAACTCAAAATAGACTTGATTAATTTCTTTTTTTATTTTGTCCATTATAAATCAGGGCCTGTTTAAAAATAGAAGAATAGGAAACTCCAAAAAACAGCCTGTATGCTTAATTTTCAAAACCAATCGAATTGAATACATGTGATAATTTCTTCTTTCAGGTGCATTCAAGAATCATTTAGATTAATAACAATGATTAGACCCGATTATGATCGATTTTAAATAAAAATTTTCTTTTGTACAAAACAGAATTTGTTCATGTCAGTCAGTCCTATAAGTCCCAGTAGTCCTATAAAATAATTTTGAAAATTTTGCTACCATTAAAAAAAACTAACATTATATTAAATTATTTATTGTTAAATCAAAAATAGGTGTTACAGAAATACGCTTAACCGCTTTACAAGTTCCATTCAAATATTCTACAGCCTTTGACTTAAGCACGGAAGGTTAAATATGTTGAAGACGGTTTGAATTCTGACAATGAACATGTCAAACGGTATAAATTAATTAGAGAGCACTCAGTCATTCGTGTCTATTGATGAGAACAATAGAAATATTTCTAGCGTAGTAATGAATAGGTGTTTTATTAGATTGTTTGAAAGCTTTGGAGCGAACTGTGAGTTAATTGATACAGAATTGTTCAAAATTACACCACTGCAATTTCATATACTTATATGTATATATACAATAAGTTAAGTGGGACTTGGATAAGTGAGAAACCTCCATAACGGGAACTCACATTTTTTGCGACGGCGATCGGCGTCCCGGGGGGACGTCGATGGGAGCGGGTACTCCCTCGGGGTATGCCGTCGGTTCGACCACTGAAGTCAAGGAACTCTGCACCAATGATCGGCCCAATGATGAAGGCGACGTGCTATATGGGTGGGTTACGAGGTCGCACGCTGTCCCTCTGTCGCCCCGGACGGAACCTGGCGGCGGGTGCGCCGACCGTAGCCCACCCCAAAAAAAAGGTCATAACATTTTGGCACTAAATTTCCTTTGTTGGTAGGACGAAGCAAACCTCTATATCTGGGATTAGATATTTCATTTTTATCGTCATAGTTACCTCTATAACTGAGACAAAGAGGGAATTTTATATGCTTTAACCTCTGTAACATAGATAACATTGTTTTGTTTGTTGACTTACTTATTCTCCACACTAATTACGTACTTAACTAATTTTGTGCCTAAATGACCTTCAGTTTTAGTTTTGCTTTACTATCATAGGGATGTTATTTTAAAACGCCTACACTAAGGCTCTAATCGTTATCAGTACGTCAAAAACTAAAGTTAATATCCGTTTATGAAAGTGGGAAGACACGCGATGAAAGTTGTGTCGATTTCAATGTGCCAAATCTACTTTTTGTAGAATAATTCAGAATAAAGATAAAATTCTATCACTATATCTGAGACACTGGGTAAGTGGAATACCTCTATAAGTAAGATAAATAGGTCCCTTGATGACTCGCTTAACCAGGTTTTACTGTATATATATAAAATCATTTCATCATCATCATTTCAGCATATCACCGTCGTCCACCACTGGACGTAGGCCACCCTCATGTTATGCCACAAAGTGCGGTGCTGTGCCGCCTGCATCCAACGACTCCCAGCAACTTTCACCAGGTCGTCGGTCCACCTAGTGGGAGGAGCGTCCTACACTGCGTCGTCCGATACATGGTTGCCACTCGAGAACTTTTCTTTCTCAGCGGTTGTCGGTTCGTCGAGCGATGTGGCATATATATGTAAGTAGCAATGGGGAGACCCATTGCCACTTATATATTTATTTATATATATATATCATATTGTACGAGCTAAATGGTATTTTTAACGAACATATTTAGGATATATATTAATAAAAAACTAAAAATGATGAAATAATGAAAACAATATTAAAAACTGTGAAAAATTAAAAAACAGAATAATAGTAACGCCGAGATTAACCCCCGTATTCTAAGTCGTTACCTCGAAACTTCCTCGACTCGACTCATCCTCATTGAGGACGTTCCGTACTCACAGTTGTCATTTTTGTCCTCAAGTTTAAAGGTTTCCTCCAATAAGGTAAGGTTGAGTCGAGGAAACAACTGTCAAACGTAAGGTGTCTCTTGAGGTACCTTGAGGATACCTTAAGGAGGTTTTTATTTGTATATGCATACGATCTTGTAATTTTTTCAATAATGTAATTCGAGGAATTTATTGAATATCTATATGATAATCCGTACAGTTATTTATCTAGACGATATTTGCGTGATGCAGATAATCCAACGTAGTTATACGACGAAAGTGAGTTTGTAAAAAGGTTTTGATTTACAAAAACTATTGCAGCACATTATTAATTACTGCACACACATTAAGATTTTACGCAACTGGCAACTTCCAAGTGAGTAACTAAAATGATAACCTTTAACTGAGTACCTACCTACACAATAACCGGTAATCATAGTCGGTATTTAACATTTGCAGTATTTTTAGGCAAGAAGTTCTTGCTTTTTCATCTTCATCAAAATACTGACGTCAACTTCCAGCCATTTTGTAAATGTATCAATTAAAATAATGTTTAGCAATGACGCGCCAAGCAAAGCCCTGTGCTACCTCATTATAAAATAATGGTTATTTATTTTTTTTTTTATTTTTTTTTTCTTTTGCTTTTGGGCCACTCGGTTTGAGTATTTGCCAAACCCATATTTATTGTTAACAATAGTAAACCGCTGAATGGAGATTCTTTGTTTATATATTTTTAAATTTGATTACGCAAATGGCACCAAATGTTACCACAAATTTTTAGAATGCCAACATAACGTAGCAAATTCCTCAAAATTCTGACGTCATTCGTGACGTATTACCTCCACTCTTCCTTACTGGAGGAACCTCGGAATTTCCTCAAGTTTACGACTAAGAATACCGTTGTTGAGGAAAGTTCGAGGCGTTCCTCGAAGCTTCCTTACCTGAGTGTGAGTGGAGGCGATCTCGAGGTTACGACTTAGAATACGGGGGTTAATCTCACGCTGTTTGAATGCGACTGGACAACTTCCCAACTGAGCTATCGTCACTCTTGACGGCGACGGCTAAATTCAAATCCCTATTCTATTGTCATTTTATGCCATTGTATTGATTAGCTAAAAACACCGACAAAACAACATTTTCTATAAATAAAATTTAGCTAGATTGATTTTTGGCCTCGAAACCTCTAGTATGCTATATTTCATGAAAATCGTTGGAGCCTTTTCCGTGATTCAGGTTATACTAAGGTTATATTAAGTGCCTTCGTATATCATGAAGCTCTTTATGACACCCCAGGAACACTATAAAGGTTGGTAATGTCGTAGCCATCAGCAGATCCTTTTTCTTTAAGGAAAAAATCTTGTATCACTTGAAAATTCACAAACATACAATTAAGGGACACAAATTGCACGAAGACTGAGAATAATCGCTTGTGGACAAAAGCATTCTTTATTGTGCAAGACACAAGTACCAGTGTTCAGTACTTGTTTAGTCAAAACTCGTATGATGATAGGTCGCACCCATTGCTTCTTGGTGTACTCTTTAGAACCAGTTAAAAGGGCCCTAGTGGACTAGGAAACAACAATCTCCTGAGAAACTCAAAATGCCAAATGCAAGACCTATAAAAAAAGAAACTTCTAGAAAATATGTTAAATTTGCGCCTAGGTATAAAATTAAACCTGATGGTAATGAACTTCTGAGATAGCTTATATAGGAGTTAGTGTCCCGAAATATCTTTGAATCCGACTAATTTTAACAAATTATTATTAAATTTTTGAATTGGAAATCTCTGGCATATAATGTTTTACTAAAACTGGTTTAATTAAAAAAACATTTATTTTAAATGATAATTTCTTTCTTTAAGATAAAGATGGTTGAGCAATTATTCGCAATAAGAAAGCTCATTTGAGATAAGTTTATCAAAATATTTAGTAGTTTGGCTCGACCATAAAATATTTTTTTACTATCTGTTTTTACTGCGTAATATTAAATTTACACATAATAAAATTCTTCATGTTAAGTATTACATAATTTGCAATATAAATCCCCGAAGCGTTGATTGAATTTATATGTAATCGTGTACTTAATATGTAGATCCCGTTGAACAGTTCTCTAAATCTCGGATAATCCACGTATTCAATGTATCTACTAAACATGTTTTCAAAGAAATTTAACTTTGGGCCTGCCTAGATTACTTTTTTTATTATACTTCTTTTTTTAAAGCCTACACTGTGCGCTAAGGTTTAGTTTTGAAGGACTTTCTTTGTGAGAAATGATAATGATGAAAATAAATATATTCATTCATCTGTCTCAGCTCATACATGACTCGCTGCTGGGTTCAAGCCTTCTCTCCAACTGAGGGCAGTTAAATTACTATACCATGCTGGTCAGACATGTTGGTACAGGGTTTTATTTCGAGTTCTTCTTCTCTTTCATAGATGTTAAATGCATATTACATCCCTTAGTCGTTTTTTTACGACATCCTCGGTTAAGATATGTAGTGGTGAATTGTATTCTTACTTCGTCACCACACGGAAAATTCATTCATCATTTCAGCTCATATACGTCCCACTGTTGGGATAGAGTCGCCTTCAAAATGGGAGGAAAGTTGATCTACTACACTAGTCAGAGAGTTGGTATAGGGTTTTTATTCAAGTTTTGTTTCTCTTGTATAAACATTATATGCATATTTAATCCCTCAAATCGTCTTTTAAGACACCCACGTTCGAGTTAGGGGGAGGTAAATTGTATTCTTACTCCGTCACCACACAAATGGACAAATAAATTACTTCAAATACAAATAAACTAGTCGCAAACATTTAAATGCTAAACCCATCAGAGTCTATTTTATGGCCCTAATGAAGTGATATTGGTTTAATTTGGATCGTAAATGGTCACTAAAACTAGATATATATATATACGTATTATTACGAACAATATGGCTTATAGCGTGGTGATTATGTTTTATATATATTTCTATAGTTATTTCTATAGTTATTTATATTCGATATTTTGTTTGGAGTTATCAATTAGCCCTTATCTGTCTACTGCTGGATGTAGGCTGCCCTTCAAATGAAGGTTTAGTACTATAATCGTCACAATTGGCAGCGGAACTGCTGATTGCATTAAGGCATAAACGCTGTGTGATAGTGAAGTGAGAATACAATTCATCACCCCCTTTTTTGTCTCTGAGTGTCGTGCCGAGGTAGCGGGTGGACGGGCTGGGGATTAGGCCGCCACCCGTAGAGGGGCCGAACCGCGTGACTGCGATGCTCCGGTAACACAGTCTTGTTGCCGGAGCATCGAATAGTATGATACCCGAAAGGATAACCCGCCAGGCTGGCCACGGACGTCAAGGAATCGATACCAGTGGTCGACCCAATTGTGATGGGGAGGAAAATATAAGTTATGGGGTCGCACACCACCTATCACCGCCGTCGCCCCGGGCGGATTGGACGGGGTGTGTCCAGACCATAAGCATTTAAAAAAAAAGGTATTTCTAAGTTCCATGTGCGGTATTACTTCCCACCAGGTGCGTCGTTGGTCATCATCGAAAATAAAAAAAAAGCCAAATAAGGGTATAAAAGGCCAAAAACGTAAACACATGCGAATAAAAAATTTACAATACACAGTACAATTATACCAAATATTTAAGTGAAATATTAAGTACTGACAAACATTTAATTTGAAGCCGGGATTCCCTTATCAAACCGACCCCGGATGTCAGGGAGATTATACTGACCTTTTGTGCCCGGGAAATTGTGAGTTGAAAGTGTTATGTTAACGAACTTTTCATGTGTGTTTAAAAGTTTTAAATTAAAATAGATATATTTTATTCGTATAAAGTAGTAGTAATATTACATAAAAGTTTGCTATGCTAGTTAAAAGCGAAACTGATTTAGTAAAAGATTTTATTTCGAGTTTTTCTTCTCTAGCACAGATGTTATTTGGATGAAAAAAAAATTAGATTCATATTTTAAATAAAAGTCCTTTACAAACTAAGATAATTACTAGGGCGTAAAAGACGACTAAATACACCCCGCCTACCCTTTAGGCAGGTAAATACACTCCGCCTACCTTATTTAAAATCTGACACAAAATATTTGACGTAAATCAAATTATTGAGGTACTCCACAGTAACCGATTTTCATACAATAATCGTATTAACCGAGGACGTTTTCTGAGTGAATACTAAAATTGATTCAATTTAATGTACCTCAGTATCTTGACAAAACATGTAACATATATTCAGTTTACATTTTACTCAATTACGTTATCAAAATATTAACTTTAATTTGAGACTTTATTTACAGAGAAGGTGAAAATATTTTTTGATAATACGATTCTGTCACACATGATTTTTGGAAAAATTTTGCCGTTTATGCAGCGGAAGCTCTCAAACGAAAAAAAAAAACGATTTTGTAACATTCTTCATTGGTGCTCCGCTCCTGTTGATCTTAGCGTGATGATATAGAGCCTATAGCTTTTCTCGATAAATGGGCTATAGCCCATTTATCGAGAAAAGCTGTTTTTCCAGTGTTATATATAACACTGCAAAAATTTTTCAAATCGGCCCAGTAGTTCCTAAGATTAGCGCGTTCAAACAAACAAACTCTTCAGCTTTATATGTATATTGGTATAGATGTTAATTTTACCATCATTTCTTTGCTCACTGATTTGATAAGAGATAATAAAAGAATGATGTCCATTGGGTGATGGAGTAAGAATACAATTCACCACCTTCTTCCTTGTCCGTGGGTGTTGTAAAAGACGACTAAGGGATATAATATTGATACAACATTTTTGCAAGAGAAGAAAAACGCTAAATAAAACCCTTTTTTTAAACATCACTCTGTAGTAAGGAAATAACTCTTGTTTTGCGGGGGACTTTACAAATATATAGTAAACGGACATAAATTACATTCAGACTCAGAACAAAAAGTGGTAGGTACAATAAGTAATAAGTGTAGTCCTGCGTGGGATTCGAACCCCCGACACTGGCACTGCAGGCCGGTATCTTAACCAGTACGCCTTCTGTGCAGTCACCCTGCACCAACACGTCTGATCAGCGTGGTACAAGACATAACTAATGTTTGTTGATAGTTTTCACTTCTGTTGGCAGTCCTTATAATTAAATTGTATTCTTTTTATTTATATTTAACTAGCAGACCCGGCCACGCGTTGCTGTGGCTAATGTTTTTGTTATATTACTTTTTTTAAACTATTAAAGTGGAACTGTAGGAGAACATCTGTCATGGAGGTCGTCATATTTTTTTACAAATGGCATCTATGTAAAAAAGCAAGTTAAAATCGTAGATGACACGTTTCTAGGTTTGACATAGCAGCGCCATCTATTAATTAATTACTCAATCCAGTCAACAGATATCGCCATCTGTTAAAATCGTGTGAAGTTAACAGATAATTGTGAATGTTAAATAATAGACAAATAATTTGCAATAAAATAATATTGCGACTATAAATAATTAAGATGTAAGCTATCCTATCTTTCAAGTTGGATCAAACTGCACACGGTGTGCAAATTTAATTAAAATCGGTTAAGTAGTTTAGGAGTCCATCGCGGACAAACAACGTGACACGTAATTTATATACAGTATGTATCAGGTTATGGGGCAACTGGTCAAAAGGTAGCTAGGCAATGGTGGTAGGAACCCATGAAAAAAATTTAACGAAAAATATAGATTCCTTAAGGAATTAGAGACATGTAAAGTTTTCAATTTTGTCGTCGCTTTTTCGTGTAAATCTGATTGAAATGTATAAAATCAATGATACTTAATACGCAACATATTAATACTTTGTTAAATGTTCATTAGAAATTGAATAAATCAATAATTACATTCACATAAACAAAACAAATTTCGCTTTAAAACAGCTGATCGGCCGATGACCGTTGACCGCTCGCCGCTCGTAGGTACAAACCTATACTGTCATTGAAACGATTGCGCAATTCTAGGTATGAATGAATGAATTTATACTGCCGAAGCTTTACATGCCTACATGTATTCTGTCTATACATGCCTACATAATACGTAATATTTAAGGCATAGACTCTTAGACACATTTTTTTTAAATCACTATAACTTTTATGTTATATTGTTTTTTGTGTTATGTACATTCTAATTACGTTAAACTACAACATACTCGAACAGTTGCCCCATAACCTGATACACCCTGTATATTAAGATTGAAATATAATTCATAACTCATTTATTCATAAGGGACTCTTACATGTCATTACATACACATTAATGAATAAAATTACAATTTCATATATGAAAATGTCAGCAATTTGATAAGGAGAATAAATAAATAAATAAACGATTTCAAACGGTAATAATAACAAAAACGTGTAAACGTGTTGGGTATTTTCTACATTTTTAAAAATTCGTCATAAGTATAAAACGCTTGCTTGACGAGCCGCTGCTTTAGGCGAACCTTGAAGCTATGTAGGCTAGGAGCGGAGGTTATCAGTGTAGGTAATTTATTGTACACCGCTGGGCGCATAACGAGTCGTCCTCTCTGACTTAGCAAGTGTTCTCGCTATGGCTGACAGGTTATCACGGTGTCTTGTGTAATATAAGTGTTTAGAGCTTGGTTTGGTAAATTTTAATACCATCAAAAACAAGACTTGTAAAAATAAGCCAAGCCTCGCAACTGAGGTGTTCTACCATAAAAATTTGTGAGATCCATGTTATACCAAGTCGGTTAACACATTCAGTCCATGCTTAAGGGACCTTTCTTCTTAAGTTATTACGTAAATAGCTAACCTAACAACTTCTTATAGTGACTATATCAATATTAAAGATCTTTTATGTTTTAAATAAACAGAATGACTTGGCAATCGCATGAAAACATACCTCACACGTAATACATATTATATTCAATTGTACTAAGCATAGTGCGATTGCCAAGTCAATCTATTTATTTAAAACATAAAAGATCTTTAATATTGATATAGTCACTATAAGAAGTTGTTAGGTTAGCTATTTACGTAATAACTTAAGAAGAAAGGTCCCTTAAGCATGGACTGAATGTGTTAACCGACTTGGTATAACATGGATCTCACAAATTTTTATGGTAGAACAACTCAGTTGCGAGGCTTGGCTTATTTTTACAAGTCTTGTTTTTGATGGTATCTCATTTCTTTTTGTAGATAGACCTACTTATTTGCCTTTCCAGTACCTTCTACTTCTGGAATACCAACAAAGGATTTTCTTAGTGTACACTCTCTGAAAAATGAGACATCTCTCCTTTCCGCTTGAGTCAATTCTACCTAAACTAAGCGAAGAGATGTGGTAGTAAAGAAATTTGATTGATTTTTCGAAACACATCTCCTCTAGTCTCCTCCCGCTTTGATGACAATCGAGCCTAATGATGGCGTTCTTTCTTTCAGATAAATTTGAGGCAATTTAGTTTGCTTAATACTTTGGAAGATTTTGGTACAATTTCATAAGACACGTCCCACTCTTGCTTTTTCATTAAATTGATTGGCCAATTTACAAGTTATCTTTAAACATAATTATATCTAGGTATCTGTTTACACCTATTAAGCCAATCATCATTCAGCCTATCGCCGTCCACTGTAGAACATAAAGCCCCCTCATGCTTCATCATAAAGTGCCGTACTGTGGCATCTGTATCCAACGACGCTCAAGGGTAACAGAGTTGCTATGACTAGGGCTCATTTTTCTTCGCCTTATGAGGAATAATGACGTAGTCGCCACGTTTGGTAGGCGGGTTGGTTTCGCAGTGAGATATACAACATTTCTCCGGTGAGAGCTGCTGCCCACTCTCCTTCCTGTTGAATCTTTTTTTTAAATGACAACGCCTTGCACTAAGGGAATAATAATCCTTATTTTGTGGGGGACTTTACAAACATATAATTCAACATCGCATCATCATCGCAGTCCTCATATGTCCCACTGTTGGGCTCGGGCTTCCTCCACAATGGGAGGGAATTTAACCTGCTGGTCAGACATGTTGATATAGGGTCTCATTTCGAGTTTTCCTTCTCTTGCACAGATGGTATGTGCATATTATATCCCATAATCGTCTTATACGATATCCACGGGCAAGATAGAGAGTGGTGAATTGCATTCTTAATTCGTCACCACACGGAAAGAACATATAATTAACCGATACAAATTACATTCAGACTCAGAACAACAATTTGTGGATCGTACAAGCTGTTGTCTTGTATGGAATTCGAACCCGCGACACTAACACGGTACGTTGGTATCTTAACCACTACGTCATCTGCGCAGTCTTATGTCGGTTGTTACGATTCCCATAGAGAAACAATGATGGCGACAAATGTATTCTTATTTTTTACAAAGTTACACTTCATTAACTGCAAATGTAACTTTGTAATCCTATATATTTATGTGGGTTTACAAAATTATTTATGCGGTTAGTGTATCTCGGAAACTGGATGAAAATTATAATGTTTCATAATTTTTCCTTCATTTATACACTAAACACTAATTGTATTCTAAATTTGAAGCTTCTATGTCTGCTAGAAGTGCCACTTTAATATTGATGATCGGTCAGTCAGTCCGTGAGTGACAAAATTACGAAATTTTGACTAGTTATAATTCTTAAACTATTGGTTCAAATTGAATGAAATTTGAAATACACAATGTGTATACAATGCCTGCTAGGTTACTAAAAATTCAGGTTTCTAGCTTTATTAACAACGAAGTTATAGGGGGTCGAAAATGGCCTGAATGGCTTCGAGAAAAGTATGTTACGGCAGTGTTGCGTTTTGCCCGACTTTTTTTTTGCTCGACTTGGTGGGGGCACTGCCGTGCCCCCAGATAAATTGCTTCTAACATAGATAGCCACCTGGTATATTACCATACTAGGGAGGGTGAGAATGTTAGGCTTAGTGAAGTATGGTTTCACTGTCATGAAGTTTGGTATGTATATGGTATATATTATATACATGGCATAGGCATGTGTATGGTATACATTTAATGTTGAGACCTATTATAATATACATTTAATTGTTGTATATGTCACTGTAAAATTGTACGAACGGTTAGTTTATAAACTATCTAGTGAGATTATAAACTATCGATAGATTGTGAACGGACGCAAAAATTTACAATCTAACGATTTTATTTTCGTAAGATTATAAACTGACTATGTTCAACCGTCAAATTGTGATTCTTTTAACCATCAGTTCAAAAAGAAATGACCCAATCACAGCACTGGCTTACAATTTCTCGCCTGCGAATTTGTGAACCGTCCTCTGATTGGTTGGCGTTATAGATAGCACGCGTTCGTGTACATAAAGTTACAAACATAATTATCAGCAATCAAAATGCTCATTGTCAGCAAATATTAACGTACATTATTAAATACCACCAAAAAACTATTTTTAATAGCTTTAAATTGTTGGAATGTAGTATTATCGCTAAAATAATAATGGTGGCGGGACAGCGTGTGAAAACAATGATTCGTTGAACCAATCAGCGTCCACTTTGTGTTTTGTTCACAATTTAACGGTCAAACATAGTCAGTTTATAAACATACGAAAAGATAACCGTTAGATTGTAAATTTTTGTGTCCGTTCACAATCTGTCGATAGTTTATAATCTGACTAGATAGTTTATAAACCAACGGTTCGTAAAATTTTACGGTGATATATACATGGCATAGGCATGTGTATGGTATACATTTAATGTTGAAACCTGTTATAATTTACATTAATGTTGTCTGTTAAAGATTTAATATTAAAAATAACTTTCTTTAGAAATGAGTTTTCTATATTTTGTTGCCTCTAAAATATATAATTAAATATCATGACCAAGATAAACACACGATATATTTTAAAGCAACTCAATCACGAGCACGACAGTCTGACGTCGTAGAACAAAAGCATCACCAACAAAACCTATTGTAAAGACGCTATCGTTAAAATAAAGACGTATAAATTCGCCTTGCTCCAACAAACTCGTTTTAAGGGAGACTAAATTAATTTTATTATCAATTTCGCTCCATTTACTTAGCTTAAGAACGTCACTTTAGGCTGTTATGAAAGGCAAATTGATAATCTTTCACCGGTTCGCCTCGGGTCCTTGAGATAGTATGAAAATGTCGTTCATTTTTATAGAATTACTTAGAAAGGAATATTTTAAACATAATAACATAATGAAAATTCATCAAAACTTAATAATGTGATCGGTTATAACCACGGAGTAAGTACAAATGCTCTGTGGTTATAACTCACCGAGAAAATAAAAATTTGGACTTTATTGTGATTGGAAGGTTATATAGCAATGTATATTAATGCTGCAGTGGAAATTAAAGTTTTGCTTTAATAAAAGACAATACGCTGCACTAAAGAAATAATACTTGTGTTGCAGAGGACTTTACAAATATATAATTAACGGACACAAATTACATCCAGACTCGGTACAACAATTTTTGGATCGCACAAAGTGTTGTCCTGCGTAGGATATGAACCAAAGACACTGTCACGGAAGGTCAGTATATTAAGCACTACGCCACTTGTGCAATATTCTAATCACTCTCACAACATTGACAAGTTAAGCGACTCCGGCTTGTACTTCATCTCAGCCCATATACGTCCCACTGTTGGGCTCGGGCCTCCTCCATAATGGAAGGGTAATTAACCTACTATACCACGCTGGTCAGACGTGTTGGCATAGGGTTTTATTTCGAGTATTCCTTCTCTTGCATAGATGTTATATGCGTTTTTATATCCCTTAGTCGTCTCGTAAGATCACCCACGGGTAAGATAGGGGGTGGTGAATTGTATTCTTACTCCGTCACCACACGGTCACTGCTTGTATTTATTTGCCTGCAATCTCAGTCCTCATAAGTTTCATTTTTGAACTCAGGCCCTTTGTACAATGGAAAGGAAATTAACCTGCTATACCGCGCTGGGCACATACTCGTATGTTGGTGTAGGGTTTAATGTTCATTTTGCCGTATCTTGCATAGATGTTATCTGCATGTCATATCCCTTAGTCACCGTTTACGAACTCCACGGGCAAGAAAGGGAGTGAACACAGAAGATATTTGCCTATACAAGTTGTATACTAGGGTGCACCAAGCAAGAAGTGTTATTCTGAAGAATTCATATGACACATATGGATATTATCTTAGCTGTTAGAAAGTTATATTATTATTCATGAATAATATGATTATTATGCTGAATGGGAGCGGCTACTTATACTATCAACACTTGCACTGTTCTTGGGTGTAGTAAAAGAGGACTAAGAGCTTTACATAAACCTGAGCTAACTTCTTTTAATGCCGTCTAGTCTACAAATGCATTCCCTAGTAGAAAATTACGTCAACCAGGCGGCTGGTCATAAAAGTATTGCCAATAACTTTTTCAATATGTGCTATAAAAGAAGAGTATTGGATCGACTCCAAAGTAACTGGGGTATGAGCAGACTCGTATATACCCCACCCCCATCCCACTACTGGGCTCGAATCTGCTCTATAATAGGAGGGAAATCGACTCACTATGTCAAGCTGGTCTGGTGATGATAAAAATATGATTGCTGCAACATTATTTTTCTTTTTAACTTCAAAAGACATTCGAAATAGTAATGAGACCTTAAATAAAAGGCTTTGTTCAGATTTCATTTAAATTTCAATTTAACGGCAAAAACTCCCGGGAAAACTTATAACATCTACCACAACCGCAAACGCGTCTGCCAAGCGTGGCGATTATGGTATTATTCCCCCCTGTGGGGAGGCCTAAGTCCAAGAGCAGACATCTATAGGCCAATGGATGGATAGATGGATCTCTAACTTGCCATTTTGGTAAACAATAAACCGCATTTATTAATGTCTTTACGCATCTTAAAATAAATTTGATCGTAAAATATAACCTTATGAAATTTTTTATGACATTTTATATTTTTATTAAATTTGAACGCATTTTATGTGTTGAGCCTAAAAATACATCTCCTTATATATATATATATATATATTTCTTATGTACATGTGTATGTCACTAAACTCCAGGAGGAGCAGAGGAGAAAAAAATTTCATCAATATCGGTCGTCGGTTTGATGATTTTTTGTGTGTTGAACACACAGTGATTTGAGAATGGTTTATATTCATAATTGGATCCGGTAGGTAGCGCTGCTGTCGATATCAAGGACAATTATTTTTATTTTATTTGCACAGAACAACGTCTATTGGGTCAGCTAGTATAGTATAACATACTTCTTTATGCATTTTTTTAAGGAAAGGGACGTAAGATTCGACAGTTGATAACTTATTTACACAGATGGCGTAGTAATTACAATATCTGCGTACCGAGTCAGGCATAGTTTGAATCCCATGCTGGACAATATTTTGTGCGATTCACAAATTGTTATTCTGTGTCTGACTATCATTTATCCGTTAATAATATGCTAAGTATATCGCTCGAAGAACCGATAGCCGCTGGGGAAGAAAGGTTCTTGAGCGGCGATTACACATCGGACGATGCAGTGTAGAACATCTTCCACCAGGAGGACCGATAACGTAGTAAAAGACTGCTGTCTTTGTAGCGAAGCATGAGGGATGTCTACGTCCAGTAGAGGATTGCAATAGGCTGAACGATGGTTATGAATAAATATTTTATACTAGCTGACCCGACAGACGTTGTAATGCCTTAACTATGGATACTAATGAGTATAATTAATATAGAAAAATATTCAATACCAATAATTTGGTGTCAAATGTAATAGATTTCCACGTTATAATTAAATTCAACTCGATAAGAGTTAAAGCAAGCAACATTTCCATGACATAAGTTTTCTTAAATTTTCTAACGTTCTGCTCAATTTTCTTATTTTTTTTATCTATACCAATAAATAAAATTGGAGTGTCTGTTTGTAATGTCAAAACAATAGGCTTTTTTCATGCTCACACGATTATTTGCACTATACATATGCCTAAAATACACTTTATATTTTTTTGTCTGTCTGTCTGTCTCTTTGTTCCGGGTAGTCTTCAAAACGGCTGGACCGATTTCAAAAATTCTTTCACCAATAGAAAGCTATAACATCAGGGCGTAAACTAGGCTATATTTTATCCCGGTATTCCCACGGGAACGGGAACTACGCGGGTAAAACGACTAAAACTGAAGCGAAGCGAGGGCGGGTTGCTAGTACAAAATATAAATCTTTATATATAAATTTCTTGTTTACGTGTGTATGTCATTGAACTCCTCCTAAACGGCTGAACCCATGTTGATGAAATTTTTTGTGCGTTCTAATGGATTCAAGAATGGTTTAGATTCACAATTGGATCCGGTAAGTTATTATAATTATACTGCCGGCCCCATGACGTAAGTTGTTCTGGCGGTTTTTTTAGCGTTCGTTTTATGCTATTCAATTTATTCGCGCTTCTAGTGTTGTACGAGTGAATATCGTTGTCTCTTGTACTCCGCTAGATTATTATCCTTTAGTCTTATAATCGTTTAGTCTTCGTTTGCAACACCAGCGGGCAAGAAAGCGGGTGATTAATTGTATTCTAACTCCGTCACCAATCGAAAATCACCATAGTTATATTTATTTGTGGCGATGGAGGCAGCGTGCCTATTGGCCGGGACTCCCCCGTGGGACCTGGAAGCGGAAATGCTTGCCGGATTGTATCGGCGGGTGACGGAGGTGCGAGCGGAGGGCGGTGTGGTCTCGTTGAGGGAGCTCACCGCCTGGCGCGTCGACGCCCGCCGAGACGTCATTGCCCGTTGCGCAGTCCGGCTGAAGAGGCCTTGGGTCGGGGTGCGAATCGTGGAGGCCTTCCGGCCGGTGCTGATGCAGTGGTTGGAAAGGCGGCACGGGGTGCTCTCCTTCCGACTAGTGCAGGTTTTGACGGGGCATGGGTGCTTCGCCAAATACTTGCACAAGGTCGTTGGGAGGGAGAGTACATCGTCCTGCCACCACTGCGATTGCGACGAGGACACGGCGCGCCATACGCTCGAGGCCTGCGACGCTTGGGCGCGCTCTCTCTCATTTAAAATTAAATTTTTCCTATTATACATTTTTTCTGTGTGGTGACGTAGTAAGAACACAATCCACCACTCCTTATCTTGCCCGTGGATGTCGTACAAGACGACTAAGGGATATAATATACACATAAGATCTGTTCAAAAGAAGGAAAACTCGAAATGAAGCCCTATACCAACATGTCTGACCAGCACGGTATAGTAGGTCAAATTCCCTTGCATTGTAGAGGAGGCCCGGGCCCAACAGTGGGACGTATGTGGGCTGCGATGATGATGATGATATTAATCCAGTTCTTTTTTTCTTCTCATTGCGGTCGGCGCTCTCCTCGCACCGGGCGACAGAGGGGCGTAAGCACACACACCCGCAACCCACCCGCGATGCACGTCACTTTCGTCGTTGGGCCGTCCACCGGAGCAGGGTGACTTGACGTCAGTGGTCGGCCCGATAGAATACCCCCTATTTGGGGTACCCTCCCATCGACTGACGTCCCCTCCTCGGGGAGGACGTCGATCTTTCCTCATGCGGTCGCCCTCTCGGCGGGTGACGGACTAATTCCCCGGTCACGTCACCCGCGGCCTCGGCTAGAGCGCCATGAGGCGCAGGTAATCGCGCCTACGCCGCTCTAGTCGCCG
Source organism: Lymantria dispar (assembly GCA_032191425.1). Taxonomy (NCBI): domain Eukaryota; kingdom Metazoa; phylum Arthropoda; class Insecta; order Lepidoptera; family Erebidae; genus Lymantria; species Lymantria dispar. Next base: position 5,373,403 of record CM063460.1, on the reverse strand, counting down.
GCGGCGGAAGAAATTTATCCAGTGAGGACGAAAATATGTATATTATTTCTCTATACTTAAAGGGTTTATTGAAATGTTGATTTTGTTTATATCGTGAATTAATATATGGACTATAATATTAATTGTTACTAGATACACCCACTTATGAACATACAGCATATGTACACACATAAGTCCCACTGTTGGGCTTAAGTTTCCTCCATAATGGGAGGGAAACTAGTCTACAATACTTTGCTGGTCAGACGTGTCGGCATAAGGTTTTGTTTTTGAGTTTTCGCCCTTGCATAGATATAATCTGCACATTATATCCATTAGTTGGCTTTTACGACACGCGCGGAGAATACAGGAGTTGCTGAATTGTATTCTTACCCTATCACCATAGAGAGAAACGAACATAGATAAGTAGAAACGAATATACAAGTAACAAATACACGTTGAATTTAGCTGTTTTTACAGATGCAACCTTGTATTGGTTCTTAGATTTGTCCTACAAGAAGCAATAAAAAAATAATTTTAAGGCACATCTTAAGTAAAAAGAATCTTAAAAAAAACAACAAAACAATTAATTATGTAATACTCTCATTATTATTCTAATAATTATTCTTAAATACAAGATTTTTTTTTAATATAATAAGCACACATATTGTTAATTTAACACTCAGATTCCAAATAAAAGTAAGTAAACATCCACCTATATTATTTACTAGCAACCCGCCCTCGCTTCGCTTCGGTTATAGGTTATAGTCGTTTTACCCGCGTAGTTCCCGTTCCCATGGGAATACCGGGATAAAATATAGCCTAGTTTACGCCCTGATATTATAGCTTTCCATTGATGAAAGAATTTTTGAAATCGGTCCAGCCGTTTTGAAGATTACCCGGAACAAACAGACAGACAGACAGACAAAAATTTTTTAATTGCTATTTTAGGCATAGGTGTCGTGCAAATAACCATGTGAGCATGAAAAAAGCCTATTATTTTGACATTACAAACAGACACTCCAATTTTATTTATTGGTATAGATATAAATAAAATAAAAAATATAAAATCCATCCAATCAATCCAGTATAGAAAAATATCTATGTACCTATATAGGTACATAGATATTTTTCTATACTGGTATAGACAAATACGTATAATCGTCGTAAGAAAAACAAATATCAAAAAAACTTACCATCCAATTTGAACTTTTTAGAAAAGCAATGCTTTATTCCATCATCAAATAATAAATGCACCTTTTTAATGTTTTAATTGCAGTTTTTAGTTCTTTAGATGTTTAAAGACGATCCGTAAAAAACTCTGTAGTAACACATCTTCACTGATTGCCATAAATCTGTCAACACAATTTATATACACAAACGGAATCCATATTTGATATTCACTTACAGACTACTCTACATTTTTGAAATTAGAATTTGTATTTGTATTTTGAATTTCGTTCGGAATTCTACATTTGAATTTATAGACAAAATATTTTTACTACGAGTTCGGCAATTTGGTTCGGTCGGCCATTTTCTTTTATTATAGCGCATGCGTTCTGTTGGTTATAACGCATGCGTAGTTTAAATTGAAATGAAATATTAAAAATGGCATTGTTTTGGTTGGATGTGTATGAAAAATTCACTCGACGAGTCCTGTTGTTAATGTATGTAATTGAGAGCCTTTTATGTGGCCATTACTGAGAAATCATAATAGTTAAAATAATGAAATCCGCCATATTTATTCTGTATACTATGTTGTCGTTTGTAATTATTTATCAGTAACATTAACAAAAAAAATTATGTTCTTTTTGTGGTGGACAAAACTTATTTCTTTCTTTATTATCTATGGTTATATACTATGGCATTATCCCCGTAGTGACAGAGTAAGAATACAATTCACCACTCCCTTTCTTACCCGTGGATGTCATATAAGACGACTAAGGAATGTGATACGCATATAACATCTACGCAAGAGGTCTGGTGAACCTATCTGACCAGCATGGTATTGCAAGGTCAATTTCCTTTATGGAGGAAGTGCAACAGATGGACGTAAATAAGTTGATATTATAAAATATATACTCACTAACAGCCTATCCGATGGTAAATTTTAGTTACAGTTCATGTTCCTTTGCAATACGAGCATCATACTCAGCTTGATGCCTACCGTAAGAGAGCGTATTTACGTGACCCATTCGGGGGCGAATGGGTCTTGAAAAATACCACATTTGGTTAAAATTGGACCTTAGCCGCATAATATGGATTATCACCCTTGGTGGTGGGTTAAAAAAAGGTTGGACCTCGGGCTCACTCGCAAAATGAAACACAATGATAAATTGCTACAATTTAAACGTCGAATTTTTATCGTTATATTCATGGCTGCAGTCAGGAAATTATCAACAGTGTGATCCTACCACTAAAGTATGATTCTGAAATAATAAGACAAAGTTAATTCTTATAATACCAACAGCCTTACAATAAAAGTCCCATTAAAATTGGTCTAGCTATTTCAAAGATAACTGAGGATAAACACGTAGATTTACAAAATGTGTTAAATTTGTTTTTATCATCATCATTTCTGCCCATATCATATCCCACTTTTGGGCTCGGGTCTCCCCCACAATGGGCGGGCAATGTACCAACTATATCGCGGACCTATAAGATGATGTGGACATATAATTATCCATGATGAAAACTAGGTTAACTTAATATTTCTCCGGTAATGAAGGACAAATTCTTGAAAAGATCTAATTGAAAAGTATTATGAAAATGCTAAATTATGTATTTCTAAAGTTAAAAGCAGTAGATAATATATTCTAATTAACTCTTCCAAAATGGATTACATTATGTTTTTAATTAAAAAAAAAAACGAACGCCATAGACTAAAGAATACTATTAATATATCGTTGAATTGCGAGAATAGGTACGCAAATAAAAATATAGATTTTAGAGTAGAGCATTTTTTTTATAAATGTTTTAGTATAATATTTAAATGATTTAGTGAGGATGCCACTGTGCTGAGTAAAGGAAAATTTCTCTGTTCACGATAAAATATCAAGGATTGAAGATATCAAAGATTATTTGGCCTAAAATATTCAATTTGAACCGCTGGGGAAGAAAGGTTCTCAAGTGGCGACCACGTAACGACCGACGGAGTGTAGGACGCAACCCAATAAGTGGACCGATGACCTGGTGAAAATTGCTGGGCGTCGTTGGATGTAGGCGGTACAGAACCGCACCGCTTCGTAACATGAGGGAGGCCTACGTCCAGTAGTGGACGGCGATAGGCTGAAATGATGATGATGATGATTCAATTTGACATAATTCTGAATTACGTCGATATTCTCGCAAACCAATAATATTCGGGCCGACCACTGACGTCAAGTCACCCTGCTCCGGTGGTCGGCCCAACGACGAAGGTTATGTGTCACGGGTGGGTTACGGGTGTGCGTGCTTACGCCCCTCTGTCGCCCCGGACGGCGTGGTGCGAGGAGCGTGCCGACTGTAGCCCATCCGCAAAAAAAAAGCCAGTAATAGGTTTTTCTTCTATTTGTAGCGCTTCTACGTAAACAAATTAAATTGAATCTGAAAATTATAGTGTTAGAATTAATTTAAAAATAATAATGCTTTAGTCCATAATAATAATGCTTCATTTCGTGCAATGACGGAGTAAGAATACAATTCACCATTCCGTGGGTGTCATTTTTGGCCGTGGGTGTCGGAATAGACCACTAAGCGATATAAAATGCGACAGTAAAGCTCGATATAAACGTTTGACTAGCGTGGTATAGTGGGTCAATTTATCTCGCATTACAGAGGAGGCTCGAGCTAGGGTTGCCAATTTGTTGACAAAAAAAAAAGTATAAAATGATTTGGAGAGGTAAAAATAAAGTATTTTAAAGAAAAAAAGTATTATTCAAATTTTGTAATTTTTTTTTAAATCAACACCCTGCACTAAGGAAATAATCCTTGTATTGCGGGGGACTTTACAAACATATAATTAACATAAATTACATCCAGACTCAGAACAACAATTTGTGGATCGCACAAAGTGTTGTCCTGCGTGGGATTCGAACCCCCGACACTGGCAATGCAGGTCGCTATCTTAACCACTATGCCATCTGTGCAGTTATTGCCTTAAGAATGTATTTTGTGTGCCTTTAGCATATGTAAAGTCTGATTCACACCACATCTGATATCTAATATTTCGTTTAGTAATTATAAATCGTTTCCATCGTCCATTTTCACTTATATGTACCGTTGAATAGCTAAGAACCCATAACGAATGTTTTGTTTTACGCATCGCAGTAAAGGTAGAAAAATAGAGTATTTTCACATACTTTATTGGTATGCAAAAGTTTGAAGTATAATGACCAAAATAAAATAGGATACTTAATTATAAAGTATGGTTGGCAGTCCTAGCTCGAATCCAACAGTGGGACTTAAGAGAGTTGAGATGATGTAGGTTCATAAGTGCAATTTCATATAAAACCCTTTAGAATTGAGAAAAAATCAACATATATTTGTCCTCACTGGATAAATCTATAATAAGTAATATGTAGGCTTTTTTTTGGGGTGGGCTGCGGTCGGCGCGCTCCTCGCACCACTCCGTCCGGGGCGACAGAGGGGCGTAAGCACGCAACACCCGCAACCCACCCGAACACCACGTCGCCTTCGTTGTTGGGCCGACCACCGGAGCAGGGTTACTTGTCATCAGTGGTGATAATATGTAGGCTGAGATGATCTCAGCCTACATATTATGAAATTATAATGAAATAATTCCTGATTAATTTAAGCAAAATTTGCATGAATTACTCTGTTATGTAACTTACTCTGTTTAAGTTAACACAGTAATTTTTAACAAAGGATGGATTAGTTTTAAAGTTGAGGTCTCCTGTAGCAAAACCTCGACATTAGAGACGTAATAAAGGCTAATGTCTCAACTTTCATATTTAACAGCTCACTAAAGATATATTATATTCGTGTAGCTAAAACTCTGCCACTAATTATTTGCTGTTCAAATCGCTACATATGTATCATATACTCTAACAAAAAGTATATACTGGTGTATACTAGCTGACCTCAACAGACGTTGTTCTGTTCAAATAAAATAAAAGGAATGCTCTTTGAAATCGAAAGCAGCGCCACCTACCCGGTCCAATTGTGAATCTAAACCATTCTCAAATTCTCTTGAACACACAGAAATTTCATCAACATCGGTCCAGCTGTTTAGGAGGAGTTCAGTGACATACACACGTAAGCTAGAAATTTATATATAAGACTAGCTGACCCAACAGACGTTGTTCTGTTCAAATAAGCGCCATCTACCGGGTCCAATTGTAAATCTAAACCATTCTCGAATCCCCTTGAACACGCACAAAAAATTCATCATGATCGATCCACCAGTTTAGAAGGAGTTCAGTGACATACACACGTATACAAGAAATTTATATATAAAGACGAGCTGATCCAACAGACGTTGTTCTGTTTAAAAAAAAATAAAAGGATTTTTCTTGATAGCGACAGTCGCGCCAACTACCGAGTCCAATTGTGAATCTAAACCATTCTCGAACCCCCTTGAACACACACAAAAAATTTCACAAACACTTTTCAATAACATCGGTCCAGCCGTTTAGGAGGAATTCAGTAACATACACATGTACACAAGAAATATATATAGAGAAAGTCATATAAAGAAGATACATATATAATTTCCTTAATAATATTTTGTTTTTACGAGAAAAACTTTAACTACTATGAAGTCATCAGACCAAAAAATATTTTTTTCTGATTCAACTTATAGATAAAAGGAAGGAGTGGTGATACTGGTTTGAAAATTCCTTCAACCTCATATGTACTTTTAATCCATATTTAATACTAAATAATTTAATTGTTCCCTGTGGTGATGGAGTAAGAATACAACTCATCAATCCCTCTCTCGCCCGTGGGTGTCGTAAAAGATAACTAAGGGATTATTGCAGATAGCATCTATGCAAGAGAACGGAGACTATGACGTTCAACGTAGTATAAGTAGGTCAATTTCCCTCCCATTATGGAGGAGGTTCGAGCTCAGCAATGAGACTTATAGGAGCTGTGATAGTGATGATGATAGCATTTAGTCGCTGCTATTGAACTAGTCGATAGCCAATTTTTCGCTTTTTTTAATACGCTTTTATTAGCTTCAGACGTATGTATGTTAGTATGTAACGAAATTTTTGAACATAATTTTGACCCCCTTCAAAACGTCAGATTAACTCGAAATTTGGCATACTTATTAAGGACCGATGACAATTCAATATTTTAAACAGTTTGACCCGTTATTCTTACTAGGATAATCAGGATTAGCGAAAATTCAACTAAATATGAAAAATAAATAATAGTAAAAAACTAAAAAAATACGCTTTTATAGAAAATCCAACTAAAAATAGAAAATAAATTTTTAAAAATTTGAATTAAGAATATTGTGTATAAGAAAAAATATTTTTTATTGTAAAAAAAGCGTGGGGTGCTTTTTAAGATATTATCAAAATGATAATCCTTCTACTCATATCTGTCAATAAAATATTTATAACTATTGACAACATGCACCCCACGCTTTTTTTACAATAAAAATATTTTTTTCTTATATACACTATTCTTAATTCAAATTTAAAAAAAAATATTTTCCTATTTTAGTTGGATTTTCTTTAAAAGCGTATTCTTTTTGTTTTTTCATAACTATTATTTATTTATTACTTCACTCGCAGTGAAGTAGCTACAATGTAAATCAATAAGAACGTTCTAGTACGTTCTTTGTTTTATAGAATAATCAAGGAGATGGGTCGTGTCAGTAGAAAAAGATTCGAAGGATAGCTGTCCGACTTTTTAACCAAAAGCAAAACGATGGAGATTTTTGATTCTTTTTCGACAACCATTGGGTTTCCAATATGTACGTATACTATATGTAGTATGCATACTTGAGCGTTTCAAAAAAATCAAATATTTTTTTTTTCCCATTGTACGGCAAATTCTGTCAGAGAATGCTAAAATAAAGACCTCGTCAAAATTTGAGCTCTTAATTTAAAGATTTAGTGGTCGCGGTTCGCAACTTTCTATTTCCCATTTAAATAACATAAGAAATAAATGCTTTTAACTTTAGAATTTTATACCTCTGGATTGAATGAACTTATGGCAATGACCAACTCAGATTCTTAAAGGAAATTTAATGCTCTACAAAAAAGGTCTCTTATAATTTTTCCATAAATTGAATCCTTCCAGAGTTATTCAAGGTTAAAATTTAATTTGAACCGATTTTTTGGGCTTTTCAACTTTTATCATTAAGTAATAAAAAAATATCAGCAAAAGAAGGGTTATTGCATTGCATACGCTTGGTCTTAATAAAGTTCAGAACCAGACAATAATATAGCTATAAACCTATACTTAAAACTGTCACTATTTTATTCAAGTAACGTATGAACACAAATGTATCTTAAAACCACACTTCTAGATCGTCAACATTTAAAAACCTTTCAAGTTCACATTAACTCAATTGTGTATTTTAATATTTTTATTGCTGTTGCATAAAACGAGGAAACAGCTCACCTAATATTAAGGGATACTCCCGCTGATAATCTTTGCTAGGCCGTTGCCTACCGTGAAGAAAGTGAAAGGATTATGAATGCGTGAAATTCGGTTCGATGATAAAAGGCGTGACCAAAACCTATCGCACACAAATACCCTCAGAAAGCTGAGCTTTGGGCTCTCTCGCCAAACGAAGTGCAATAATAATTGTTACTATTCGGACCTCAATTTTCTGCGAGTGTGATATTACCCTGGACGAAAGGGCCCGCGGTTGTAGTCATAAGTTTCCCGACAATATCTTCTTACAACTATAAAATGCTTTCAATCGCTCACAACTGTTCAGATTTAGATACGTAGAAAATTGAGAGCAGAACACCTTCCAATTTATTAACAATGAATACATTGCGCCGCAAATTATTTGCCAGGACACGACGATGCTAAAATCCTTTTACCTTTGTCCTTCAAACTCGCATTCAATGTTTAATCTAGACACTACAAAGTAAAGGATTTTACTTTTAAGGACAACTTACACTGAGGAATATAAATAATAAAGTATCTTGTAGTAGAGAATTTATAAACATGCAAATAATTGACACAAAGTATTTGCCTCAAAAATGCTCTTTTTATCTAATGGTATAAGACTTCTGATGAAAATTCTGAGTTCATAACTTGAGTTAGTCCAAAGGGGTGTTAGAGTGCGGTGGAAATATAGTAGATGATGGCCGCACGCCACTATAACGTCATCACGGACGGTTTCGATGGGGTATATTCAAATTTGGGTTAGGCCAGGCCGCACTCAACCGGTTTCAGTTATAGTCTGTAACTGATATATACTTTTTATGTCTATATGTCTATAGCTGTTGCACCCAACAGCTAGTTCTACTGTGGCACCAGTGCTGCAAAAACAGCTCGAAGGATTAATGATGTGAGCGCTGGTTTCGCAAAAGAAAGCACGGTACGTTTTTGGTTTCAACGTCTTCGTTCTGAAAATTTCGACCTTCAGAATCAACCCCGTGGATGGTCAGAGACCAAAGTGGAAAATGAAGAATTAAAGGCTATTATGGAAGCAGATCCATCACAAAGCACTTCAGAAATAGCTTCAGGCTTCGAGGTAAGTGAAAAAACTGTATTAATCCACTTGAAGCAAATCGGGGAAGTAAATGAGTGAATTGAGTGAATCGCACTTGCAAACACGGGTCGACTGCTGTGTTACTTTGCTCAACCGACACAATAATGAAGAGATTTTAAATCGAATCATTACTTGTTATGAAAAGTGGATATTGTACGATAATCGGAAACGCTCGTTGCAATGGCTGAACCCTGGAGACCCAGCCAAATCCTGCCCTAAACGAAAATTGACTCAAAAAAGGTTATTTGTGAGTGTTTGGTGGACTAGCACTGGTGTTATTCACTACAGCTTTCAAAAATTTGGCCAAACGATTACAGCAAGTATCTATTGTTGTTAACAGATACTGAAACAGCTAGAATGGTTTATTTCGCTTATTTCCATAGTCTTATGTCTTACGGTATATTACTGTGGGGATGCTCCGCGGACTTTAATAGAATCTTTGTTCTCCAAAAAAGGGCTGTCCGTGCAATTTATAATCTAGGCCCAAGAATCTCACTTCGGGAGAAATTCAAAGAAATAAATATTCTAACTGCTGTATCACAATATATATATGAAAATATACTATATGTCAAAAAAAATATCGCTAACTTTAAGAGATATTGTGACATTCATGAAATGAATACTCGTAATAAGGACAGATTAGTTGTACACACTACTCGTCTCCAAAAAGTTAACAAATCATTCATGGGGCAATGTATACGCTTTTACAATAGATTACCTAAAGATATCCGAGACCAGCCTATGAAAAAGTTTAAAAAAGCCATCAAGAATAGACTTTGTAAAAAAGCTTATTATAAAATCTCGGATTATGTAGATGATAATACAGATTGGTTGTGAGCAGCTCCTCATTCAGCAATTTCCTTGTTATTTTAAATATACTGTTTGTAAATGTACTTTTAACTTTTATTGTAAAGTGTAGCGTGTTTTGCCTAACGAATTTTTGTATTTTTAGGGTTTGTAACATATTGTGGTGTTGGTCATGCTCACATAGGGATCTACTTGCGGTAGCTGCGTGGAGCGGGTCTCTCCCTTCCCTCCATAGTGGTTGAGGGGAGTGATGGCTGCTCTAGTAGTTAACTCGTGATCGGGTGCCGCTTGTGGGATCTGGTCCAGCCATAATCGTTTAAATTATATTAAGTGTCTTGCGGTTCGAAGGGCATCACACTGGAGCTTGTTCTTACAAAACATGTACACAATTGTATAACTAGTAAGAAGAAAAAAAAAAAATTAAAAATAATGACAAGCCCGCTGAGTTTCTTGCCGGATCTTCTCAGTAGCGGTCGCGTTCCGATCCGGTGGTAGTATATTTTTTTTGGAAATTGTAAACCTGACAATATGTAAGTGCCCTCTCAGGGTTTATGCATAATAAAATAATTTGAATTTGAATTTGAATTGTCAGCAACTGCAAACCGTGAAGGAAAAACTAGCTGCTAAACAACCGAGATTGGTCATTAGCTCTAGACCACTGCTACTTCACGACAACGCAAGGCCACACACTGCACAACAAACAACTACTAAGTTTCATGAGCTACAATTGGAATGTCTGCGACATCCACCCCGGACCTTGCTCCAACAGATTACCATTTTTTGCCGGTATTTGAACGACTTCTTAACAAGGAAAAAATTCAACTCCGATGTGGCAGTCCAAACCGCCTTCAAAGAGTTTATTGATTCTCGCCCCCCCCCCCATGGTTTTTTTTAGTAAAGAGATCAATGAACTACCTATGAGATGGCAAAAGTGCATAGATAACAACGGTGCATACTTTGATTAATTAAATATATTTTACAAAAAAAAATTGGACGTTATATTCCTCTCGTAGAAAACGCCAATTTTATATGTAAGATTTAACTATGTAGGTATTATATAAAATGTTATAAATAAAAATATGGCATTAATAATAATTTATTTATCCCTCTCCCTATTTACTCCTAGATGTAGTAAATTTCCGTGTGGTGATGGAGTAAGAATACAATTCACCACTCCCTATCTTAACCGTGGATGTCTTAAAAGATGACTAAAGGATATAATATGCATATAAGACCTGTGCAAGAAGAAGAATAACTCGAAATAAAACCCTATACCAACATGTCTGACTAGCATGGTATTACTATACCATCAACTACCCTCCTATTGGGGAGAAGGCTCGACCCCGGCAGTGGGACGTATATGAACTGATACGAATAATTTATTAAAGTAATGATTTTACTATCATACAATGCTATAAAGTTCAGAAAATATATGTGAAAGTTGTGTTATGTAATGTTATTTAGTTAAAAAGAAATAATGAGTAACTTTTTAAGAAAACTCACTATGAAAAAGCGTTGCGAGAAATGCCGTTGGTGGCAAACGAGCAAGCAGCACACCTGATGGTAAGTGACGCTGCCACACATGGACCTTTGCAATACCAGAGGCACAGCCAGGCTGTTGCTTACCGTGAAGAAAAAGCTCTTCTTAAACCTCGTTTAAAGAAGGACATGTCATAGCGCTCGGGAAACACAGCAGCAGGTAGTTTATTCCAGAGCCTGCACGTACGTGGGAGAAATGATCGCTGGAAACGTACAGTTGAAGACCATAACGTTTCCAGGTGAAATGGATGAACCCTGCTGCGGTGTCGAGTGGTATCTTGGTAAAACGGTGACGGTGGTACCAAGTCAAACAGTTCCTCAGAGTACTCCCATGAAAGAGCCGGTAGAGTACGCAGTGACCCAAAGTCTCTCCAAGACCGAGAGTCTCTCTCATATATAGATAAAGACTACTCTAAATATGTATTTAAATAAGAAAAATCGATATCTATTTACAAAAATTCAACAAGCTTTGACTTTCAGAAAGATTAATCCAACCCTCAGCTTTGCATATTTTTCCTTCCCTACCGAACACAGGTTACTATATCAGCAACTTATAATATTACCTAATTCGCAATCGTTATGAAGTCTATTCTATGATATTTAAAGTATTATACTCTAGCTTCTAGCCGCTAAGGAAATTTATCTTCCATCATCAGTTCTCTAACATCATCATCATCACCATTTCAGCCTATCGCCGTCCACTGCCGGACGTAGGCCTCCCTCATGTTACGCCACTAAGTGCGGTTCTGTGCCGCCTGCATCCAACAAAGCCCAGCAACTTTCACCAGGTCGTCAATCCACCTAGTTGGGCGTCTTATACTGCGTCGTCCGATACGTGATCGCCACTCGAGAACCTTTCTTCCCCAGTGGTTGTCGGTTCGTCGAGCGATGTGGCCTGCCCATTGCCACTTCAGCGCGCTAATTCTTCGTGCTATGTCGGTTACACCCGTTCTTCTGCGGATTTTGTTGATTCTTCTTCACCCGTTCTTCAGTTCTCTAACATTAAATGATAATTGCCAGATGTCTTCAATTTGCATGGATTACCATCATTTGATTCTAACTTGATGATAATGGGACCACCTCAGGACTATACTCTTGAACGAAAGACTAATTTTGAAGGTCGTTTCATTATTGACAGACATATCGGTGAAAATACATTAAATAAAATACATACGGTAGAATACAGAATCTTTTTTGGAATTAAAATATCAGCAAAGTTATTCAATACAACACTATAAAATACTAAAGAAATAAATATAATTCAAGAACGTGATATGGCACTTTCATGTTCCCGCCAATAAACCAAGTAAATCTTATCATAGATATATGAAATAAAAATTTCATTGATATCATTTATATTCCTTATTTATAAACTAGTTTCTGCCCATGACTTTGCCCGCGTTAGAAACCTTTTCCAAAGTTCAGCTATATCCTAAGGGAACATAAATTTAGAAAAAAAAGTGTTCTATATTTTAATTAAGGAAATGATCTACGTACCAATGTTAATCCAAATCTAGTTAACGGTTTACGCGTGATTGAGTAACAAACGTCTAAATATCTTCAAAACTTTCGCCTTTATAATATTACTAGTAACCCGCACTCGCATCGCTTCGATTTTATTCGCATAGTTCCCGTTCCCGTGGGAATACCGGGATAAAATATAGCCTATATTAATTTATGATATTATAGGTTTCCATTGGTGAAAGAATTTTGGAAATTGCTTGTATAGTTTAAGCGTGAAAGCGTAACAAACAAACAAACAACAAAAACTTACTTTCGCATTTATAATATTAGTAAGAATTTTCATCCTCGTAGATCTATAATGTAGTTTTGTATTGATGAAATCATTTTAAAATGGTTAAGTGCTGATTTCACTCCCACAAGTCCTGTTTTTGTGGAAATATCGGTATAAAATATAATATACTCGTATGTAACCCGTTAATTATGTAGCTTTTAATTGGTAAAAGTTTTTAAAATTCGGTCATATTGCCACGGTTTCATCGTACTACAAGTATTACGGGTTTCCATTCCCGTATGAATACTGATACAAAATATAGCTTAGATTAGTAGCTGATATAACAACTTTTCATTGATAAAATAATTTATAATCAGTAAACAACCAGTGGTTTCAGTCGCGTAGTTCTGGTGCCGGTAGGAATACCGGCTAAAATAGCATACATATATTACTCGCCAATAGTGTAGCTTTCTATTAGTGAAAGAATTTAGAAAATCGCTCAAAGTCCAGAAGTTTCACTTACGTAGCCAGCGTTCCCGTGGGAATACTTTGCCTACACACGTTATACGCTGATGATGCAGCTTTCGATTGGTGAAAAAAAATATATCCATGTTTTCTGTAGTTTCACCAACGTAGTCGCCGTCCGCGTGGAAATATCTACCGAGATAAAAATTGACTATAATACTCGCTGATAACTTAGCTCTCCATTAGTGAAAGAAGTTACAATCGGTCAACATCCAGCAGTTTCACTCGTGTAGTTCCTGTTCCCGTGGGAATACCACAATAAAAATAGTCTGCATATATTACTCACTGATTATGTATGCTCTTTATTTGTGAAAGAATTTATAAAATCGTTCAAAATTCAGTGATTTCACGTACGTAAAACTCATTCTCGTAAAAATACCGGGATAACAATAGCCTACATAACCATATGTATTGTATTGGTGAAAGAAATTCTAAGATCGCGTAGATTCCCGTGGCTTCACCGATATTGTTCTTGTGGGAATGCTAAGATAAAATATAGTCTCAGTTATTTCTTATATAGGCAGTAATTTTGTAGTAAAATATTATCAACAAGAAACTCGTCCTCGTTTCGCTTCAGTTTCAGTCGCCTTACTCGCGTAGTTCCCGTTCCCGTAGGAATACAGGGAAAAAAAAACCTATCTTATTCAGGGATAATGTAGCATTCTAATGGTGAAAGAATTTTTAAAATCGGTCTTGTACTTTTTGAGCCAATTCGTTACAAACATACATACAGATCTGTCCTTTTTATAATATTAGTATATACTAGCAACCCGCCCTCGCTTCGCTTCGGTTGTAGTCGTTTTAGCCGCGTAGTGCCCGTTCCCGTGTGAATACCGGAATAAAATATAGCCTAGGTTACTCCCTGATATTATAGCTTTCCATTGGTGAAATAATTTTTGAAATCGGTCCAGCCGTTTTGAAGTTTACCCGGAACAAACAGACAGACAGACAGACAGACAAAAAAAATATAAAGTGATGTTTAGGCATGTCTATAGTGCAAATAACCGCGTGAGCATGAAAAAAGCCTATTATTTTGACAATACAAACAGACACTCCAATTTTATTTATTGGTACTAGCAACCCGCCCTCGCTTCGCTTCTGTTTCTGTCGCCTTATCCCCGTAGTTCCCGTTCCCGTGGGAATACCGGGATAAAATGTAGCCTAGTTTACTCCCTGATATTATAGCTTTCCACTGGTGGAAGAATTTTTGAAATCGGTCCAGCTGTTTCGAAGATTACCCGGAACAAACAGACAGACAGACAAAAAAAATATAAAGTGATTTTTAGGCATAGGTATCGTCCAAATAACCGTGTGAGCATGAAAAAAGCCTATTATTTTGACATCACAAACAGACATTCCAATTTTATTTATTGGTATAGATAAATATCGGTGTAGCCAGCCCAAAGAAATAACCGTGTCAGCATAATTAAAACCTATTATTTTGACATTACAAACAGAAATTTGAATTCCATTTATTTGTATGTGAGTATAGACAATAAAACTCTTTTTACCGCTATTACACAACTTCGTTATAAGTAGCAGTAGTGATGTCAAATTTCACAGCGCAACTTTGTCACGTAGATGTCATATTAGTGTTCAAGTGAAGCAGTCACGTCCATTATCTACGATTCCTAATTTCCATAATTTTCAGTACTATTGGGTTTTTGTAGTTATATTTCTCAAGTTTTTTCTATTTAAAAATGTTTATAGCTATGTTATTTTATATCCGTTGTAGAATTACGAAGTCACCATCACCCCGCTCTCACCCAATTGCAACCTGGAGTCGATAAAAAATGAAAAAAATTTTGGGCCAATAGTTTTATGACCGACCGCCTGCCTAACATCAGCCCTCCTTGGGAACCAGATGGCATAGGATGAATTTGGTCCAAATCGATGCACTTAGTCGTCTTTTACGACACCCATGGGAAAGATGAAGTGTGTAGTGAATTGTATTCTTACTCCGTCACCACACGGAGTATATATAGCATTGTATAGTAGATCAAATTTCCTCTCATTTTGGATGCTTGAGCCCTATTTAAGTAGAAGCACCCTGAATGAACCGCAAGAATTCACCGTACATAATTTGGGTCCTATAATTATGTAAATTTTCAAACTTTTATTTTTCGTCACTCTCACTGTCGGTAATGTGCTGTACAGTCGCAATATACTCAACGGAACACACAAAGTTTTTTTTAATTAAACTAGCAACCTGATCTTGATTCAGTCGCCCTACCCGCATAGTTTCCGTTCCCGTGGGAACACCGAGATAAAATATAGCCTAAGATACTTCTTAGCTGTTTAGCTACATGGTAGTAAAATATTACCAGACAGACAAAAAAAAATTAAACTATTTTAGGCATACTTGTCGAGCGAATATCCGTGTGAGCATGAAAAAAGTCTACTAATTTGACAATACAAACAGACACTTAAATTTTATTTATTTGTATAGATTACAATCTTAAAGACCCCAACAAGCCCAATAGGACAAAATACGAGCATTTTAGAGCAGGCTCGAGTGCAACAGTGAAAATATATTAAGTAAAATGTTGTTGATTTTTTTATTATAACAAAGTCTCTGGTAGACGTATAAACATAACAATACTTTTATAAAATTTATAAAGTAATTGAATCATACATATTAATGTATTCAACGTCTGAATTTTGTCAATTGATATTTTACGAGTGCCGAACGTATTGAGCCGTCATAAATTATGTATTTCGTAAGTACTCACATCTTAAAAGTATGTATCAAATTGCCAATATTTTATTACAGTGGTTATTTTTAATGCTGTATTATTTTCCGTATGATTTATAGTTCCTTTCCGTATATGAGAAATATATAAGAGAAAGAAAACAATACCAACCAAGTAGGTAATTTTTTCGGATCGGGGATTGATTCGTCACCCGCAGAAGGGCCGTCCGCGTGAGAGTGAAGCTTCAGTAACACCGTCTTGTTGCCGGGACGTCGAAGGGGACGGTAGCCTAAAGAGTAACTCGCCGTACCGGCCACGCATATCATGGCATCGATACCAGGGGTCGGCCCATTGGCGATGGGGAGGGAATAAAGTAGGTTATGGGGCCGCACGCCGCTCATCCGTTGCTCCGGACAGATGGAGGGGGTGTGTTCAGACTAGGACAAAAAAGGTTATTTTACCTTCCATGTGGAGGGCAAAAAAAGAGATTTTCCTTGTGGAGGAAGCTGGAGTCAAAAACTATATTAGCTTAAATAATGATCTTATTTCATTTTTCTCTTGTGGAAACACTAGTGTTAGTAGCTTCAATTTGCTTCAATAAATTAATAATAATTATTAATAAGCGTAGAAGATAAAATCAATAAGGATTTTAGGTTATAGATCGGTAGAAGAATAAAAAGATTTTTCTTTGAATTAGGATTTAGTTTATTGCATTATCACAATTAATATTACTAGTTAATGCGTCATCATCATCATCACAGCTCATATATGTCCCACTGATAGGCTCGAGCCTCCTCTATAATGGCTGTACTATACCACGCTGGTCAGACGGGGTGGTATAGGTTTTAATTCAAGTTTTGCTTCGCTTGTATAGATGTTGTATTATAGTCCCTTAGTTGTAGGGGTGCAAACGATACATCCATGTTTCTGAAACATCGATGTTTCAGTAAAAAAACATCTATGTTCATTATTGCGAAACATCGATGTATCGATGTTATTTTCTACGATGTTTTAGCATCAATGTTTTGCTTGACATCTATTTGGAATATACGGTCAATTAATTATTTACGTATGTACGTTTTCGTAAAACTGTTATTTTTACATTGTTTCTAAATAGGTAACATGCTACAGTTAAGCTTGTAATAACTTTATTGAATAGAGAAATATATGTTAAATATAACTTTATTACCCCAACTCTACATCTCCCTTGTTCTAAAGACTCACCTATTCAATAATAATATTGTTACAGCTAATAAATATAGCTTCCATTTTAAAATTAAAGTTGTTGCACGATCGTTAAAAAAACATCGATGTTTCGATACATTGATGTTTCGATACATCGATGTTTGTTTTGAAACATCCATTACGACACCCACAAACAAGAAAATGGGTGTTGAATTATATTCTTATACTGTCACCACACGAAAAAAAAAATGTTTGCATTGCAAAACTATTGTACTTTTAGTGGTTACTTTAATACATGTATTTTTTTTCATCACGACTCTGATGAAATTGTCTTAATATTAGAAGCAGTACCTAAGAGATCAAAACGATAAACAAGTAGGGTTCAACTATTTACATGCGGGACCACATAAACGTGGAATATATTGACTGCGTCAGGAGTCAAAGGGACCCCTTTGATTCATTGCACAGTAGCAGTTTATGTATCAACAAATAGAAGCTTGAATCTCAATCGTAATGGAATGCTGTCTTTCTTGAATTCCTACAAACTTACAATCATTTTCTCTCTATGCTAGTGTAAAATCATGGAATAGGGGTTGAGTAATTTTTACATATCTGTAAGCACAGCTCATTTGTGTCTCATTGTTGGACTCGACCCTCCTCCACTATAGGAGGGAAATTGACCTACTATACTATGCTGGTCAGACATGTTGGTATAATGTTTTATTTCAAGATTTTCTTCTCTTGCATAGATGTTATATGCATATTATATTACTTAATCGTCTTTTATGACACCCACGGGCAAATTCAAATCATTTATTATACATAAACCCCGAGAGGGCACTTGCATATTGTCAGGTTTTCAATTTCCAAAAAAAAAAATATACTACCACCGGATCGGAACGCGACTGCTACTGAGAAGAGCCGGCAAGAAACTCAGCAGGCTTGTCTATTATTTTTAATTATTTTTTTTCTTATTAGATATACGATTGTGTACATGTTTTGTAAGAACTAGCTCCAGTGTGATGCCCTTCGAACCGCAAGATACTTAATGTAATTCAAACGATTATGGCTGGACCAGATCCCACGCTGCCGCCGCGCGGCACCTTGCGGCAAATTTGAAGGCGCCCTAATAACGAAGAAATTGTTACTATTTACCGATCGTAAACCTAGAATATTATCACTTTTGCCTTCAATATCGTTGATATAGTGTTAGTTTTTAACATAATTTTAACTAAGAAAGGCTTTGCGCCTAATGCCGCTCTAGCAGAGGTTGCAGGTGGCCAAACCGGGATTCAGTCCGGACACCCGCGGAGAGGTTAGCCTCGTGACGGCGTCTCGATAGGGGACGTCGACAGGAGAGGGTACTCCCTTGGGCTATTCCGTCGGATTGATCACTGAAGTCAAGGCACTGTGCACCGGTGGTCGACCCAACGACGAAGACGAAATGCTATACGGGTGGGTTACGGGTGTGTGTGCTTACGCCCCTCTGTCGCCCCGGAAGGAGTGGAGCGAGGAGTGCACTGACCGTAACCTAAAAAAAAATTAAGAAAGACTTCATAATCATCTCAGCTCATAAATGTCCCACTGTTGGACTCAGGCCTCCACAGTTGTGGGTAGGAATTTGATCTATAGTTACTATACTTCCTACTATACTTCGAGATCGCCTTCTCTTGAGGTTATCTGCATATAATATTCCTTAGTTGTTTTTTTTTTTACGAGACCAACAGGTAGGGGTGAGGGTTAGTCAAAGGGGCGGAGCGGCCCGACGACCCCGGCTGCTCCCGCCCCTAGCGCGACCCGATCGCCCGCCAGCGTGGAGGAGGTAATGGATACGGCCCACTAATGGCGGCCGAATCTTACCACCTCCTGCAGGCCAACCTCAACCACGCCGCCGAGGCACAGGACGTTTTTCTGCAAGCCATGGCGGAGTGGTTGATCGGTGCAGCCGTAGCCGCGGCACCGTACGTGGTGCCTGACCGGCCCAATTGGCTGGGCAGCAGTGACGGCTCTGTGGCAATCGTCGCCTCCACGTCGTGGCATTCCCCGCCTTTGTTGCTCAAGGACAGAGGCGATGGGTATGTCGCGGCGGAATGGGGAGAGGTTACGTTATTTGGTGTCTACTTCTCCCCTAACAGGAGCGCGACGGATTTCGGGGCCTTCCTCACCATCCTGGGGGCCTCGATACGGCGACTGGCACCGCGCCAAGTCTTCGTTCTGGGGGACTACAACGCCAAGTCCACGGCGTGGGGGTCCCCCAGGACGAATGACCGCGGGCGGGCGGTCGAAGAGTGGGCGGCGGCACTGGGCCTCTGTTTGCTGAACAGGGGCTCGGTGCAAACGTGCGTGCGGCAGCAGGGCGGGTCGATAGTGGACTTGTCGTTCGCTAGCCCTAATGTCGCAGCACGTGTGAGGAGCTGGTGCGTCCAGGAGGAGGTTGAGACCCTATCCGACTACCGATACATCCGGATAGAGGTCTCCCGGACCCTCCTGCAGCCCAGCAGGGGTCACACAGCGGACGGAGCTCCCGCGTTTCCGCGGTGGGCTGTGGGTCGATTGGATCGGGACCTGTTAGCGGAGGCAGCCATCGTTCAGTCGTGGCTGTCCTCATCGCCCCAGGTGGACGGGGTGGATGCCGAGGCTAGCCGCATCCGCTGTGCGTTAACGCAGATCTGCGATGCGGCCATGCCCCGTGTGCGGCGTCTGCCCCCGAAGAGTGCGGTCCCCTGGTGGTCCCGAGAATTGGCAGACCTTCGGGCCGCGTGCATACGTGCCCGGAGGGTCTACACCCGCAGCCGAGCGCGTCACCGCGATGCTGAGCGGGAGGGCCAGCTATACGAGGCTTACCGCAGTGCGCGGTCTGCCTTCAGGCTGGCCGTCCGTACCGCCAAGGACGTTAGTCGGCGGGAGATGCTGGACAGTCTCGAGCGTGACCCCTGGGGTCGCCCCTACCTCGCGGCGCTGAACAAGCTCCGCGGGCGGGCCCCCCCCCCCTCACCGAGACTCTCCAGCCCAGCCTCCTCACCAGAGTTGTCGAGGACCTCTTTCCACGGCGGGCGGAGCACACGCCCCCGGTCATGGCTTCGCCGGACAGCGACCGGGAGTCTGAAGATGAAAGTGCTCCGCCCATCACGGAGCCGGAAATGGGGGCGGCAGTGGCGCGTATGCGAGTGAAATCCACCGCCCCCGGGCCCGACGGTATTCCGAACCGTGCGCTGGCCCTGGTCCTCGAGCACCTGGGACCATGCCTCAGGGGACTGTTCGACGCCTGTTTGACGTCAGGGCAGTTCCCTGGATGCTGGAAAGAGGGGAGGCTGGTTCTCCTGCCGAAGCCGGGACGGTCTCCCGAGTCGGCCTCGGCCTACAGGCCCATCGTGCTGCTCGATGATGCGGGCAAGCTGCTGGAGAGAGTGTTGGCTGCCCGCATCGAGCGGCACCTCGTCGGGGTCGGGCCCGATTTGTCGGACGCCCAGTTTGGTTTTCGGAGAGGGCGTTCGACGATTGCGGCCCTTCTGCGCCTGAAGGCCGTGGTAGCGGAGGCCGTCACCAGCGGAGGAGTCCTGTTGGCGGTGTCCCTGGACATCGCCAACGCCTTCAACAGTCTGCCATTCAGCTGCATCAGGGAGGGGCTGAGATATCACGGGGTGCCCGTGTACCTCAGGCGGCTGGTGGCAGACTACTTGGAGGGGCGCAGCGTCCTCTACGTTGACCGAGTAGGGGACGTTGTGCGAACGCCCATGACATGCGGTGTCCCACAGGGGTCGGTTCTGGGTCCGACCCTGTGGAACATCGGCTACGACTGGGCGTTGAGAGGAAGCCTCCCACCCGGGCTGGGCGTAATTTGCTACGCCGACGATACACTCGTCACAGCCCGGGGTGGGACGCTAGAGGAGGCGGCACGCCTGGCAACTCTCGGAGATTGTCAGGCGGATCGAAGCGCTGGGGTTGAGGGTAGCCCTGGAAAAGACGGAGGCCCTTTTGTTCCATGGCCTCCGTACCGCCGGGCCTCCCGCCGGCGCTTCGATCACCGTAAAGTCGGTCACCATCAGCATCCAGGCCCACATGAAGTACTTGGGCCTGGTGCTCGACGGGCATTTTTGGTTCCGGGAGCATCTCCATCGACTTGTTCCCCGGCTTGTCGGCGCGGCGTCCGCCCTTTCGCGGCTGATGCCGAATGTGGGCGGACCCAGCGCTACGTGCCGACAGCTGTACGTGGGGGTGATCCGGTCGATGGCCCTGTACGGCGCACCGGTGTGGGCGGGGTCCCTGACCGTCCGTCTTAGGGCCCTCTTGTGGCGACCACAGAGGGTCATGGCGATCAGGGCCATACGGGGTTACCGCACGGTGGCAACCGAGGCAGCGTGCCTCCTGGCCGGAACTCCCCCGTGGGACCTGGAGGCGGAGATGCTCGCCGAAATTTATCGGCGGGTGTCGGAGACGCGCGCCCGCGGCGGCATGGTCTCCATCAAAGAGATCACCGCCTGGCAATTTCCTTCCGACTGGTGTAGGTGCTGACGGGGCACGGTTGCTTCGGGAAGTACCTGCACAAGATTGTCAGGAGGGAGAGCACTCCGTCCTGCCACCACTGCAGGTACGACGAGGACACGGCGCAGCACACGCTCGAGGAGTGTGCTGCATGGGAGGGTGATCGCCGTGAACTCGTCGCAATTATCGGTGCCGACCTGGCGCTGCCGACCATCGCCAGGGAGATGCTCGTCAGCGTCAGGAATTGGGACGCGGTCGCCGCCTTCTGTGAGGCCGTAATCTCACGGAAGGAGGCGGCGGATCGTGTGCGAGTAGAGCTCCTATTCGGCGACACGTTCCGCCGCCGGCGACTCGGGCGGCGCAGGCGCGAGTATCTGCGCCTAATGCCGCCCTAGCCGAGGCCGCGGGTGATCGGACCGGGGAATTGTCCGTCACCCGCAGAGAGGCTGACCGCGCGACGGCGACCGACGTCCCAGGACATCGAGAGGTGAGGTTACCCGAAAGGGTATTCCGTTGTGTCGACCACTGACGACAAGTCACATCTGCTCCGGTGGTCGGCCCAACAACGAGGTGACGTGGGTATGGGTGGGTTATGGGCCCGCGCGAGGTCTTTTCATCGCCCCGGAGGGACTGGACCGCGCGTGCGCTTACCGTAGCCCACCAAAAAAAAAAAAAAGGGGTGAGGGTGGATTATTGCATTGTTACACCACACGGCTTCTTTCTTTATAAAGCTAGCAAACCGTCCTCGCTTCGCTTCGGTTTCTGTCGCCTTACCCGCGTAGTTGCCAATCCCGTGGGAATACCGGGATAAAATATAGCTTATATTACTCCCTGATATTATATCTTTCCAATAGTGAAAGACTTTTTGTAATTGGTCCAGTAGTTTCGAAGCCTATTGAATACAAACAAACAAACAAATCTTTCCTCTTTATAATATTAGTATAGATTCCAAATTCACATAACGTTTGTGGTTCTACACCTATGACCAAATATGTTATTTTTTGTTATTTTTCAAATATTAATCTATACTAATATTATAAAGCTGAAAAGTTTGTTTGTTTGTTTGAATGCGCTAATCTCAGGAACCGCTGGTCCGACTTCAAAAATTTTTTCAGTGTTGGATATTGCATTTATCGAGGCAGGTTATATTATATTTTCAAAAAAGTTAGAAATCCGTACTAAAAGTGCAATAATGTGACCCAAGGTATACAAAAATGACTCGACTTACATCGCGTGTGCTGCGAAAGCTATTGATTATAGAACAAAACAATGTACTACAACTTTGCAGAACATATACATAATTGTCTACAAAAAATATCGCGACAACATATGTCTAAATATTATAGTTATCTCACAATAAGTGTTTTTCTTTTTTATATTTTTATCGTCGGGTATTTTCGTCCCACTGTTGGGCTCGGGCCTCCTCCATAATGGAAGGGTAATTGACCTATACCACGCTGATCAGACATGTTGGTATAGGGTTTCATTTCGCGTTTTCCTTCTCTCGCATAGATGTTATATGCGTTTTACATCCCTTATTCGTCTCGTACGATCACCCGCGGGTAAGATAGGGGGTGAATTGTATTCTTACTCCGTCACCACACCCATAAACCATATACCATAGTTTATTATCTTGTTTTATAAGATTGGTGGCTTCTATGAATACTTGCAACCCTTAATTTGCATGTGGGTGTTATAAAATACTAAAAGCTTAATTTAGACCTGAACCAACCCCATATGATGCCATCTATTTAACAGTTATATTCCCAAGGATATTGATGTCAGGCAAGCCGATCAAACTATTGCCAAAACTTGGGTAATGTGTACAGTGAAAAAATAGATAATACTAGCTTTTTTCTTTTTGGTGGGTGGGTTGCGGTCGGCGCGCTCCTCGCACCACTCCGTCCGGGGTGACAGAGGGGCCTAAGCACGCACACCCGCAACCCACCCCACGTGCACGTCGCCTTCGTCATTAGGGCGACCAACGGAGCAGGGTTACAGGGTCGGCCCGACGGAATACCCCCTATTTGGGGTACCCTCCCATCGACCGACGTCTCCCCCTCGGGGAGGACGTCAGTCTTTCCTCACGCAGTCGGCCTCTCAGCGGGTAACGGACTAATTCCCCGATCACGTCACCCGCGGCTTCGGCTAGGGCAGCATGAGGCGCAAGTACTCGCGCCTACGCCGCCCCAGTCACCAGCGGCGGATCGCCTCATCGAGGCTGCGCTCCTCGCGCAGGCGATCCGCCGCCTCCTTCTGCGAGATCACTGCCTCGCAGAAAGCTGGGACCGCGTCGCAGTTCCCGACGCTGCCGACCATCGCCCTGGCGATAGTCGGCAGCGTCAGGTCGGCACCGATGATTGCGACGAGTTCACGGCGCTGCGCTGCCCAAACGGCGCAGGCCTCGAGCGTATGCTGCGCCGTGAGATAATACTAGCTGACCCAACAGACGTTGTTCTGTTCAAATAAAATAATAGAAATGCCCCTTGAAATCGATCGCAGCGTCACCTACCCGGTCCAATTGTGAATCTAAACTATTCTCGAATCTATTTGAACACATACAAAAATTTCATCAACATCGATCCAGCCGTTTAGGAGGAGTTCAGTGACATACGTACACAAAAAATATATATAAAGATATGCGTGTTACATCCCTTAGTCGTATTTTACAGCACAGCTAAGAGGTGGTGAATTATATTTTTAGTCCGTCACCACACACGGATCTTTATTTAAAGCACAGAAAGTTTTCCACTATTCATAATTTTCTTAATAAGTGAACTATACCATTATCTTCAAGTGCTTGTTATTATAATAGCATCACGGATACAATTTCAGTATAATTATGGTATAATTAACACCTTCGCCGTCTTCGTATATATAAGTTTCACCTAGTGATAACTAACTAAAGTGAAAAAGGCGTAACAGTTATTACAATATTAGGGTTTTAATTATTCTTAAGTAGTCAGTGTAGTGGTTGAGTAGTAATACACACTGCTATTACTCCATTCTTTCCTTTTCAATGTTTTACGATATGATTTATATGAATTTTTAGGATGCAGATTAGATTTACTTTAAAAATACGAACATCCAATCTGTATATGACAGCAATAATCTGAGGTTAAACAACAATAGTACTCACTTTTACAAAATTCATAGAGAAACAATAATTGCTTACTTTGTAAAATCAATACTAGTTACACTCTAAAATTATGACGGCCGACGACTAATAACCGATTCTAGGAGACATCCGATCAGTGCGAGCGTCAGCAAACTATCCCTGAATTGGTTATTTTTTTTTTTGTGTGTGTACAGCTGTTGGTCGCAGATGGCCTTGACAGCTTGACGTGGACTATGGGTGAGCGCTGAGGGTTCTCAACCCAGTGAAAGCATACTAAGCGACATCGCTCAAGGGCTTTCCCCCTGTGGGGAATGAACCTCGGCCTGGAGCGTCACTGGAGGCAAAGTGGGCGTTTTGATTGCGCGCCGCGGTTTCGCACCTCGACGGCAAGGGTGGAACCGGGTATTTACGTGTTAAGGCCTCGCGGGCCGTGTAGGTCTACGTTGAGCGAGTGTGATATTGTCGTACTTTTCGTCGAAGACGTGATAAGGACGTTGGATGGCGGAGATTTTGGAGAGCCTATAGGAAGCCGCCCCAACCACTAGTTGGTTGGGGTGTGTCATGGCACAGTCAAGGTAGCTCCGAGAGCACCGTTTCATAAACTTCCTGATGGTTAGCAGTTCGAGGTCGATGTGAAATCTCTGAATTGGTCAAATCACAATGGCTTTTATAGACGGTGAAACGTTGGTCGGTGGCGTATGAGGGTAGTTCTTTACAAGACGTCGAAGCGTTGGTCAACAGCGTACGAGGGTAGTTCCATACGGTATCATCATCATAGCTCATATACCTATGTCCCACTGCTGGACTTGAGCCTCCTCCACAATGGGAGCAAAATTGACCACGCTGGTCCGGTGTATTGGTTTTATTTCGATTTTTCATTCTCTTCCGTATGTGTTGTATGTAGGTATATTATAAACCCAAAGTAGTCTTTTACCACACCCACCCGCAAGTTTTCCCTAAACGTATTACCGGCAGATATGCGAGTAGTTTTCCTTAAACATCCATTTCAGAACAACGACGAAATGCCACAAAGTATTAGCAAATTCAATCAGTCATTAAATTAAAACAAAGAAATACTTGAAACAAACAAGTTTGTGAAACATTTCTGAAAGCTGTTCGTGTCCAATCGAAGCTGCTAGCGGAACTTTCCCATTACTACTTCCAAGTTTCGTGATAAAAATTCTAAAGCACAGCTTTAGTAATATCTAGATGTGTCAATTTATTATATTACTAGTTAGAATATCACTACTTTTGAGTAATTAGATAACTAGTGGTCCGAGTTGTCGTAAGTCGACCATAGTTCACTTAAATTTATTTATTTGTCTGCTACACAACGTTCTTTTTAATTATATATCAGTGTATATGTGTAATTGTATATTGAGCAAGCTGTATTTCACTAATAACTAACATATAAGTACAAATATTAGATAGAGAAATATCATATTTATGATGTCATTCATCATAATTATAATTGTTTGATATTCTGTTCGACCAGTGCATAGCGTGCGCCATGTTTTTATTTATTAATTTAATGTATTTCTAATGCAATATTATATTAAAATTTATTTTAGTTCACTTCTCGTCAATATATTCTTCAACTGTGCCAACTTTCATACTTGCCTATCCGCGTGATTTTCGTAAAAGGGGTACAAAGTTTTTGCTTCACGTATTAATATATAGATAAGTGTACCAATTCATTAGAAACTGATTTTAATATTACCAAAATCACTGCTGGACTTATATCTAGCACGTCTTCAGCTTACGCTGGACATATAGACTCCCAGAAATTTATACTAGGCTGTTGGTTCCCCTAGTAGCATGCTACACTGCATCGTACGATACATGGTCGTCACAAGAAAATCTTTTTTTTCCAAAGCTTATCAGTTTGTCGAGCAATTTAACCTGTCCATTACCCAATCAGCATGCTATTTGTGCGTGCTATATTGGTTACACCTAATCTTCTACGAATTGCTATATTTTTGATCCTATCTCGTAGCTCTCTATAGCACGCTCAGTAATGGTGGATATTAAGGTTGACAGGAGCTAGGCAAGAGATGGACAAGCTGTACAAACCCTATTTATCGTGGGAGGAGGACGGTAATGATAATTATGAGCCTGTAATGGAGATTTAATTTATTAACTAAATAATAATGACAGGTTAAGAATACAACGTGTTTTTCACCTTATTTTTCTATGAGAATCGTAATACGAGGGATCATTACAAGAATGGGCAGTATTTGCCTGGGAAATTCATAAAGCCATCTACGATTGCCATTTAGCCTACTGAACATGGCGATTATAGCATTATTTATCTTTGAAGAAGACTATGTCCAACAGTAGACGAGGTGATTTATGAGGTATTCCAAGTATTGTAAGAATTAATTGATCGAATCAGCCAATACATGGCGGAAATCCATTATTATTCTGAAATGGAAGGGAGGAAGGGAGACGAAGAGATGTTCTGGAAGGTGCTCATCACATGATAGTAAGATTTCCTTATTGTTTAGTCCATTTTAATCCTATCCCGTATTCCTTCTATTGTGGTGTGCCGTATATTGAATACCGTGGGAAAGTAGTGGGTCTCCCTTCCTTCCAGTTCAGAATAATATTGTAAGAGTATTTAAATTTATAGTCGTATCCAGTATAATGATATCCGTACTTTCAAACAAAATCGTGTCTTACCTGGCTTCGAAAAGTACGACCAGGTGGACAATACGACGCCAGCTGATTACGACCAAGAACTCATTATCATATTTTAAATTTAATTGTTAAAACTAAAGTGAATTAGCCCCAAAAGATTCAAACGAATAGCAATGAGTATTGTGACCAAATATTTCGTTAATATAAGACGGAGGATCTTCTCGTCCAACATACCTCAGTGTCTGAAAACACAGGTCTACGACCAGTGATGACTTACCGCACGGAAACGTGGTCCCTAAATATAGGCCTTATATCAAGGCTCAAAGTCGCTCAGCGTGCTATGGAGCGGGCTATGCTCGGGATTTCTCTGCAAGATAGAATCCGGAAATCCGCAGAAGAACGGGTGTAACCGACATAGCACGAAGAATTAGCACGCTGAAGTGGCAATGGGCAGGCCACATCGCTCGACGAACCGACAACCGCTGGGGAAGAAAGGTTCTCGAGTGGCGACCACGTATCGGACGACGCAGTGTAGGACGCCCCCCACTAGGTGGAGCGATAACCTAGTGAAAGTTGTTGGGCGTCGTTGGATGCAGGCGGCACAGGACCGCACATTGTGGCACAACATGAGAAAGGCCTACGTCCAGCAGTGGACGGCAATAGGCTGAAATGATGAATGATGATGTTGATAAGACGGAGTAAGAATACAATTCACCAATATGAACATTTATTTATTAGACGTCGATCGATGATTGACTCAAACTGTACTGTGATTTAGTCTTTTTAGTTAAATGTAAATAATAGATAATAGGATGGTAATGAGTTATCCATGTGATGACGGAGTAAATATACAATTCACCCCCAATCTTACCCGTTGGCGTCATAATAGACGATTAAGGGATAAAGAAGTTTTTTTTTTCGTTAACGATGGCAAATGAGCAAAGAGTACACCTAATTGGTAAGTGTTGCTGCCACTCATGGACCTTTGTAAGGCCGCTGCCTACCGCGAAGAAAGTGAAAAGACTGTGAATGCATGCATTGAGATTCGGTTCAGTACTAAAGGCATCACTAAAACCCACAACACGCAAACACCCTCCGAAAGTTGGGCTTCCGACTCTCTCGATCACCGAACGTGCGTGCTCACGAAGTGCAGTAACAAACTGCTGCTAGTCGGACGTCAGTTTTCTGAGAGGGTGTGGTTCTACTCCGGACGCACCGCTCCAGGGCTGTGGACAGACAACTGTCAACAGTGTGGTCCTACCACATCTATGTATATAACATCTATGCAATAAAAGGGAAATTTGACATAAAATCCTATATACCTGTCTGACCTGCGTGTAGGAACTTTTTTACCAGGTTGAGAACCATCAGCGCGCACCCATAGTCCGGGCTAAGCTGTGAAAGCCATCTGAGGCTAACAGCTATCGACACACAAAAAAAAAACCTATGTCAAATTCATATCATTTTGTCTCTTTTACGACACCTACGGGCAAGAATATTCTTACTTCGTCACCACATGGAAATAATAATTAGTGGTTATTACATTTTTAATTAATTTTGTCCCCCCCCCCCCCGGGTCATCTTATACGACATCCACGGATATGAGAGAGGGTGGTGAATTATATTCTTACTTCTTATCATCACAGTAACTTTTAATTTATATTTAAAGATGATGTCCATTCAGGATAAGATTTTTTTTTTCGAGAAGAGGGTACTTCTTAAGGGGTATTCTGTCGGGCCGACCACTGAAGACAAGTCACTCTGCTCCTGTGGTCGGTCCAACGATGAAGGCGATGTGTCACGGATGGGATACGGGTGTGCGTGCTTACGCTCCCCTGTCGCCCCGGACGGAGCGGAGCGAGGAGTGCGCCGACCGTAACCCGTCCCAAAAAAAAAAATAGGATTTTTTTATTCACTAATAATACGACCGGGTAACGGTGGTCCGTCCACTCGGCGCAAGAGAAAGGTATGCACCCGGTGGGTTGTGGGCTCGCTCGCCACCCCGTGATGGATCGGATGGTGTCTGTTTACCATGGTCTACCGTCGAATAGGATTAAATAAATCCTCTTAATTCTATACTTGATGGTCACTCTAGTGGTCAACAGCTGTCGCTGTACGTAGTTTTACTGTTATTAATTAGATTCATTTCATTACAAAGTTGACATGATATCTGGCAATTTTATCATCTGGAAGAGTAGACTGACTAGCTTTTGGATATGATTTTATACCTACATGATTTTATTTTCCTAAATAACGTTTTTAACGCGTATGTTAATTTATTTCTTTGCTACAATTTCACGCTTTAACTAATCAATCGATTGATTTGAAGATATGAAAAAGGTTGTAGAATACCTTTCATTCGGAATAAAGTACCGTTTATTATCAATATAAAGCATTGTTGAATCCACCTGAACATATTAAAAATTCATCAAAATTATCATTATATTTTCAGTACGTCACGTACGTTTTGTTCGTCCCACTACTGGGTTCGAACCTGCTTCATAATGGGAAGGAAATAGAGCCACCATGCAGGTCAGATGGATTGGTACGGGATTTTATTTCAAGTTTTCCTTCATAGTTGTAAGCGTAGTTGTTATGTACACTATATACCTTACTCGTCTTCCAACACACGCAGATAAGAAAGGTTGTGAAGAATTGTATTATTACTTCTTCAGCACACGAAAATATATGGATAGCAAGTATAGCATTTGCTTTAATTAAAATTCGCTAAAAATTTTTTGATCTCTCAAAGTTTTTCAGTACAGAATAAAAACATTGCACTTGCATTTTTCCCTTACATAAAAATAAAATTCGGAGCTAAGTTAATGTTTTGGCTAGTAAAAGTCCATTGGTCCCAATGTGGGTACGGTGGGTGATTTTTTATCTGTGTTTGAACATTTATTTGTTAGACGTCGATCGATGTTCGATTCAAACTGTTCTGTGATTATTTGTTTTAATTAAATGTAATACTATATTATACGGGAAACTTAAGAGGATCTTCTCGTCCAATATTCCTCAGTGTCTGAAAACACAGGTCTACGACCAGTGTGTGTTACCAGTGATGACTTACGGCACGGAAACATGGTCCCTAAATGTAGGCCTCATATCAAGGCTTAAAGTCGCTCAGCGTGCTATGGACCGGGCTATGCTCGGGATTTCTCTGCGAGATAGAATCCGGAATACGGAAATCCGCAGAAGAACGGGTGTAATCGACATAGCACGAGGAATTAGCACGCTGAAGTGGCAATGGGCAGGCCACATCGCTCGACGAACCGACAACCGTTGGGGAAGAAAGGTTCTCGAGTGGCGACCACGTATCGGACGACGCAGTGTAGGATGTCCCCCCACTAGGTGGACCGATGACCTAGTGAAAGTTGGTGAGCGTCGTTGGATGCAGGCGGCACAGGACCGCACATTGTGGCGCAACATGAGGGAGGCCTACGTCCAGCAGTGGACGCCAATAGGCTGAAATGAATGAATGAATGAATGAACTATATTATAGTATGGTAATGTTCCTATACTAATTCGTCTTACCAGCGTGCTATAGTAGATGAGTGACCCTCCTAATGTGGAGGAGGCTCGAGCCTAGCAGTGGGACGTATATGAGTCGAAATGAAATTAATGGTAATGAGTTATCCGTGTGGTAACAAAATAAAAATCCAATTCACCACCCCCTATCTTGCTCGTGGGTATAAAAGACGACTGACGGATATAATATGCAAATAACATATATATGAAAAAACCAGTTAAGTGCGATTCGGAGTCGCGCACGTAGGGTTCCGTACCATTATCTATAAAAATCGCGTTTGTTGTATGGGAGCTCCCCTTAAATATTTATTTTCTTTTGTTTTTAGTATTTGTTGTTATAGCAGCAACATAAAGACATAATCTTTAAAAGTTTCAACTGCTTAGCTATTGCGGTTCTTGAGATACAGCCTGGTGACAGACAGACGGATGGACAGACAGCGAAGTCTCAGTAATAGGGTCCCGTTTTTAGCCTTTGGGTACTGAACCCTAAAAAAGGAAAACTCGACAGAACCCCCTATGCCACGATATCTGACCATCGTGATATAGTAGCTACATTTCATTCTTATTGTGGAGGAGACCCTAGCAGTAGGCTTTATGTGAGCTGAGGTCATGATGATGAACGAGTTAGGATTACTGTGTCGTGGCAGCTACTAATACTACTAGGATTTAAATTGCTTTTGATTGTCGTAAAAATTAACTTTTACATCGATCTAAGCTAATGCCATCTGATAGCGTTTGAACAATAATTACATTCCTAAACTGGGTTGATACCGGGCAAGTGGTCGTTCACAGTATTATGGCCAAAATTTTTGTAATATACACTGTGTATCAGATAGGATCCAGTTCAATGTCTCTTCATCATTTCAGCCTATCGCCGTCCACTGCTGGACGTAGGTCTCCCTCATGTTACGCCACAAAGTGCGGTCCTATGCCGCCTACATCCAACGACGCCCAGCAACTTTCACCAGGTCGTCGGTCCACCTGGTGGGGCGTCACACACTGCGTCGTCCGATAAGTGGACTGGTCGCCACTCGAGAACCTTTCTTCCCCAGCGGTTGTCGGTTCGTTGAGCGTTATCTCCTGCCCATTGCCACTTGAGTGTGTTAATTCTTCGTGCTATGTCAGTTACACCCGTCCTTCTGCGGATTTCCGTATTCCGGATTCTATCTCGCAGAGAAATCCCGAGCACAATCCGATAGCACGCTGATCGACTTTGAGCCTTGTTATGAAGCCTACATTTAGGTACCACGTTTCTGTGCCGTAAATCATCACTGGTAACACACAGAGGTATGTTGTCAGACACTGAGGTATGTTGGACGAGAAGATCCTCTTAAGTTTGCCGAACCAATGTCTCTTAGTCGTCTTCAACGACACTCATAAACAATGTATGGATTAGTAATATTTTACCCGCCTTAAACGAGTATTTTTGTATTTTTATATATCTTACAATTATTACAATTGTGTATTTCGGCCACGATTTAAATAATTACAGATCATTTGAATAATTTTTTTATTTAAATAACAACTTACCTTTTACTTCTAGGCTTACATAAAAGCTAATTTTACGCAATACATATATATTTATATACCTTAACATTTTATTATTTATGTATGATTTAAATAAATAGAATGAAAATTATAATTTTAAATGCCTCTAAATATTTCTCCAAAATTCTCTCTCTCTCTCTCTCTCTAAATATTTTACGAAAAAAGAAATAGCTACAGCGACAATTGTTGTGAATTATAAATTGTTATTGAACAAAATTGATTTTATAAATAAAGTATTTTGAGCACGAACATCCACTTATATTTTTCAACACTTAAAAATAACGAGCGGCAGCTTGTGAAAACTTAACAATGTGATATTTATAGTTACTACATTTTATCAATAGGGTGAAGTGTAGGAATACAGGTGTTACCATTGCCACCAAATTTAAGAAGAGGTCTGTCTACAGTCGCGGGCCGGTCCGTCCGGGGTAATAAGAGATAATACATTTATTTCATAACAAATTTACATTTGTGTCGAAAATAAAATAACAGTACCTAAATTAATGTTACATGCTTATCCTATTACAAAAACAACTACACAACTTATAATATTAGTTAGTTGATAATATTTCTGTTTTTATAAAAGCAAGGTGAGTATATTCAAAATTATTATTGTTATGCATAATAATTATTCTATTTTTATTTTTGAAATTGATAGATTATTTAGCTTCGATCTCTGAGATATTCATCTAAGCTATAGTAACATTCTTTAAATAAATGTGACTTCAATTTGTTTTTAAATATAGTGTGATATTTAATAATTTTGAAATCGGAAGATAATTTGTTATACAATATTACGGCTTGTACTCTGGAGCTATGTTGAACAACATTTAACTTTGGACGCAGAATGGTTGGCAGGTCCTTTCTGCGAGTACTCAGTCTTCTTTCCCTTTCTGTATTAATCTCATATTTATGTAGGTTTTTGACTAGGTTGGTAAGTATTACTAGAATATATAAAGATGGCATCGTTAGAATTTGTAGCCTTAAGATACTACACTCTTGCAAAAACTCAACGTCTGAGTAGTAGCAATTTGTTACTGCGCTTTGTTCGCTGAGTGAGAGTCTGAGGTGCTTGCATCTAGTGGGTTTTAGTGATGCTTTTGGTATCACCGAATTTCATTGCACGCAGTCACGCTCCGTTCTCTTTCTTTGCAGTAGGCAGCGACCTTGCAAAGGTCCATGGACAGCAGCAACACCTACCATCAAGTGTATTGTTTGCTCGTTTGCCACCGTTTGCAATTAAAAAATTGCAAGACAAAGAATCCTCGAAACAAAATCTTATATCCACCCGTCTGATCTGCTTACTAGGTCTATTACTCCTCTATTGTGGAGGAGGCTCAAGCCCAACGTATGTGAGCCGAGAGAACAATAAAATAATCGGTAAAATTGAAAATTTTGAATAACCTCCAATATAAAATAAAATAATAAAAAAAGTATTACGTTCCCTTTAATAGGAATTATCAATAATTTATCATTTAACGAATATACTGGCACGCGCGAAGCACTTAATCGAAAAGTCATACGCCATCACATCATTTTGGAGCTAAGAACAACCGTCCGGCAACTGGATTTCCAATGAAAAAAGCCGCATAGAAATCGGTCCATCCGTTTGAGAGCTACAATGCCACATACGGACACACACACAGACACAGGCATCGACGTCAAACTTATAACACCCTTTTTTTTCGTCGGAGGTTAAACAGGATAACCAGAGCAAAAAAATCATGTGCTGATAGATAATTTTTTGACGTATAATGAGTAAATATCTGGTTGACCGAGCTTCGCTCGGTATATTTTTGTTGTATTTTTGTCGAATTTATTTAGATATATATTAATAAAAAATAAACATTAAATAATGAAAAAAATATAAAAATTACAAAAATGGAATAATAATAACACCGAGATTCAATCCCACGCTGTTTGAATGCCAAAACAAAACAAAAAGAAAACTCAACAACTTCCCAACTGAGCTATTATAACTCTTGACGTTGACGGCGAAATTTGAATTCATATTCTTTTAAAATTTAATGTCATTGTATTGTTTTGCTAAAAATACCGACAAAATAACATTTTCTATAATTAAAACCTAGCTAGATCGATTTTTTGGCCCCGAAACCTCTAGTATGCCAAGTTTCATCAAAATCGTTGCAGTCATTTCCGAGATCCTGAATATATATATTCGTTTAAAGATATAAGATTAGTATGGAATGAGGCATGTAGTTTCAAATAGTTTTTAAGCATTTATATTTGCATGCTATTATTTAATTATTTAAGAGTCAAATAGGTGATCCAATTTCAAATATTCTTAAGGCCATTGTGCACCTTATTATTGAGCATATAAAAAAATTGAATTTAAATTTGATTTTCTGACCATCCGAAAGGGTAACATGACACTGATGGTAATGAGATTACGAATTAGATTTTATACCGATGCTACTATTAGTTAAGTACTTAATGTGTGTACTTAACACGATTGCAGTGGTTATTTGGTCCTTTTTTTTCTTGGGGTGGGTTACGGTCGGCGCACTCCTCGCACCACTCATCAGTGACACGGAGCCTTCGTCGTTGGACCGACCAACGGAGTAGGGTGACTTGACGCCAGTGGTCGGTCCGACGGAATACCTCTTGAGGAGTACCCTCTCCTCGACCGACGTCCTCCCCTAGGGGAGAACGTCGGTCTTTCCTCACGCGGTCGGCCTCTCAGCAGGTGACGGATTAATTCCCCGATCCAGTCACCCGCTGCTTCGACTAGGGTGGCATCAGGCGCAGTGGTTATTTGGTCCTGCCCTTCTTGTCAGGTCAACAATAAAGAAGTTTTCCTTCTCTTGCACATATGTTATATGCTTATTGTAACCCTCAGTCGTCATTAATGGGTATGATAGGGAATGGTGAATTGTATTCTTACTCCATCATCACACGGAATAACAGCGCGGTATAGTAGGTTTTGCGTGTGTTGACAGAGTAAGAAATATAATTTACCAACCAATCTATCTTGCCCATGGGTATCGTAAAAGACGACTAAGGGATATAATATGAATATTATAATATCTTTGAAAGAGAAGGAAAATTCGAAACAAAACCCTATACTTACACGTCTGAGCAGCGTGGTACAGTAGCTGAAATTCCCTCTTATTATGGAGGTGGTTCGTGTCAGTTGGACGTATGTGAGCTTAATTTTGTACGAGATCAGCTTGTACGAGATCAGAATGGCTCTGAAACAATTAAAGAACGGGAAGGTACCGGGAGATGACGGAATTACCACAGAACTCCTGAGGGCAGGCGATAGGCCAGTTCTAAGAGCCCTATAGATGTTGTTTAATTCTGTGATTCTCGGGGTCGACGTTCCAGAGTCGTGGACCAGGAGCGTCGTGGTGCTGTTTTCCAAGAAGGGCGATAAAGCGCTCTTAAGGAACTACAGACCCATCTCACTCTTGAGCCACGTCTACAAATTGTTTTCAAGAGTCATTACGAATAGTGTTGCGTAAATCGAATCATTTCATTCAAATAACTCGAATTAGACTATTGCTCGTTCATTCCAATCGCCGTTAACCGAAACCGAATCAATTCGTTTCGGCGCTCGTAGCGCGGGCGGCCGCAGCGGCGCGGCGCGGCGATCAGTCGACTCGGTTTGATAGGACATTCGTTGATTCGTTTTATATTCGTTGATGCGTTTTCTGTCCCTCACGCGATTTAATGTTTTCTTGCTTTTGTTGACTGCTCGTTTACGTAATTAAAAATAATAGTTATTAATTATGAGTATGCCTGAGACGTATAAAAACGTATTTATTTTTTTTAAAGTTGAAATATCGAGTAATTACTAATTAGAATCAGAGTTTATTTAAAAAAAGTATTTTTTTTATATGATTGTATTATTACTTTTTGTTATTTAGTATGCTGATTTTAATCATAATAATAAAAGAGTATTGTCATTACATACGTGTTTAGAAGTCAATTTACCTATAAGTCCCCTTTCCGTAACCAAATACCGAGCACACTGCTGTAACTCAAGATCTCGACTCATTCGTAATGCAAGCCGATCCGCAAAAAAATACTCGCTCTAATAATAATGTAAACGAATTATAACTCGCCAACTCGGTTTCACAGGCGGATGACTTGACATACGAGTACGAATTTGACTATAATGCTGATGTGACGAATGTAACGATCCGAATCAATTCGAATTGCGATTCGAATTAATAGTAATTTTAATTCGATTGATTCGAATTGAAAAAGAAGCTATTCGTCTCATCGCTAATTACGAACTGACTCGCATGCAAGCTCGACGACTTCCAGCCGCCCGAAGAAGCCGGCTTCCGAAGAAGTTATAGTACCATAGACCACATCCACACGCTACGCCAGATTATACAGAAGACCGAGGAGTATAATCGGCCTCTGTGTCTAGCGTTTGTAGACTATGAGAAAGCCTTTGATTCTGTCAAAACTTGGGCAGTGCTGCAGTCCCTTCAGTGGTGCCAAATTGTCTATCGATACATCGAAGTGTTGAAGTGTTTGTATAGAAACGCCACTATGTCAGTCCGCATCCAGAATAAGAGTACGAAACCGATCCAGTTGTGAGACAAGGAGACCAGAGACAGAGAGATCTCGCCGAAACTGTTCACCACTGCGCTGGAAGATGTCTTCAAGCTCTTAGACTGGACCGGACATCAACATCAACGGCGAATACATCACTCACCTTCGATTTTCTGACGATATCGTAGTCATGGCAGAATCCATGGAGGACCTTGGCACTATGCTCAATGACCTCAGCAGGGTATCTCAACTAGTGGGTCTGCAAATGAACATGGACAAGACGAAAGTCATGTCTAATGCCCATGTCATTCCTGTACCGGTCCTAGTTGGGAATGCGATTCTTGAAGTTGTGGATCATTATGTTTACCTAGGACAAGCAGTCCAGTTAGGTAGATCCAATTTCGAGACAGAGGTCAGCCGACGAATCCAACTCGGCTGGGCAGCGTTCGGGAAACTTAAGAGGATCTTCTTGTCCAATATTCCGCAGTGTCTGACGTCAGCGTAGGACGATCCCCCACTAGGTGGACTGACGACATTCTCAAGGTCGCAGGTAACCGTTGGATGCAAGTGGCGCAGGACCGTTCCGAGTGGCATTCTCGTGGGGAGGCCTATGTCCAGCAGGGGACGTCTGTAGGCTGATGGATGGATGGATAGAACTTAATGTTAATGATGAAAAATAGTTGACCCATTAATGCATCTATTATCTGCTGCATACGCCCCATGATTTACAATTCGGTTTTATCCTTCATAAGGATTAGAGAAATTATTTAAACTTTTTATTCCGTTATAAAAACGTGGTACATTAAAATGCTTTTTTATTTTATTACTAGCAACCCGCCCTCACTTCACTTCGGTTTCAGTCGGCCTACCCGCGTAGTTTCCGTTGCCGTGGGAATACCGGGATAAAATGTAGCCTATGTTACTCCCCTATATTATAGCTTTCCATTGGTGAAAGAAATTTTGAAATCAGTTGAGTGGTTTAAGCATGAAAGCGTAACAAACAAACTCATTTTCGCATTTATACCATTAATCAGGATAAGATCCTTTTTTTCATATTATTAAGCATTGTCATACACTTCTGAAATATAGTCTAAATTTCAAATATCTAGCTCAGCGGGAAGTTAGTTTAAAATTAATTATAAAATTTCATCTGAACAGACAAACAAATAATCGAGTTAATAAAAAAAAAAACATGGTGAAATACAGGAAAAATAAAACTTCGGTAAGGAAGCAAAATCATGGCTATAGATCTCAACAAAAACATCCTGTCGAGAAATGTTCACGCCGTGTAACGAACAGAGGTCAGACAGAGTTCGGACACAAATTGATTTACGCTTGACAAGGCGAGGCCGTGATCTTACGAAGTATATTGGCTTACCTTACGTTTAGTGAGCCGTATTCCTTAAGTTTATAAGGTAGATTCTACGAGTGATTTATACCCTTGTATATATAATATTCGCTGAGCCAGCAGCTTTACTAGCATGAATTACTTATATATTTATTGTTATTATTCTATATTACAAATATGCAAATCTTCATTAATTTGACATACAAACTACTAATTATTTGAGGCACCACAAAATTAAAACGTCTTCAGGTCATTTTTAAATAAAACTACTTTACGGATTTTATCGCGTTTGTATTCGATTTTTAATTGTCCGACGTTTCGAACACTTTGCAGCGTTCATGGTCAGGGGCGGACTAAAATGTCTCACGTCCAACAAGTCATCGTTATTACAGACAAACGTTGCAAAGTGCTCGAAACGTCGGGCAATCAAAAGTACAAACGCGATAAAAGCCGTAGTTTTATTTAAAGTATGTAATACTCGCGTAAACATCAGAAGTTACTTCAGGTCAAGCTCAACTGTTTCTTTCAGAAAGTCAGATTGTAGATTGGTTAGATTTGATGTAGAATAAACTAAAAACTTTGGTTATTACTTAAGCACAGTTATTCATTCATTTTCGGATTCGCATACGAAATAATATTTATAGAGCGTTTTAGAATTATGTCATTCTCTACAACACTAGCCTCAGAGATATAACGAAAGAATTAAAATGATTACAACGTGGAAAACCTCCAGATCAATAGGTATTCTTTAAAAAGCTACCTAAAATTAGTATTATTGAAAAACTTTACCTAAAAAATATCGCAAACGACGACTACGTTCAGGTAACATCGATGCAAGAGAAGGAAAATTTGATATAATAACCTATTCCAATACTTCTGATCAGCATGGTATAGTAGATTAATTTCCTTGTCATAGTAGATGAGGTCTTAGCGCAACAGTGGAACATCTATGGGCTAATATGACACAGTATACTAAGCTGACATTTATAGTCACTCTGCTTCTATCCCAGGTTTTAATTTAAGTTTTCCTTCTCTTACATAAATGTATAGTACATATCGTATTAATCGTCTTTTACGACACCCACGGACGTGATAGAGAGTTGTGAGTTCTTAGTCTGTCACCGCACGGACAATAGCTATATATAAGTTAGTACAGTATTACTCTTTATCCGTGTGGTGAAGACTAAAATTCACCATCCCCTTTCTTACCCGTAGCTGATCATAAGAGACGACTAAAGCACACAAGCAGATAACAACACACTGCAAAAGAAGGAAAAAGTCGAACCAATACCCATCTCATTAGCGTGGTACAGTAGGTCAATTCTCCTCCCACTGTGGAGGAAAAAACCTCCAAATAAAACCCTATGCCAACCAGTACGATCCGCGTGGTACTAGGTCTATTTTTTCCCCTATTTTGGAGGAGGCTCGAGCTCATTAGTGGCACGTATTTTTTTTTTCTTATTGCCAACGGTGGCAAACTAGCAAGCAGCACACTTGATGGTAAATGATACTGCCGCACATGGACCTTTGTAATACCAGGGGCACTAAAGAAAATACTCTTCTTAAACTTCGTTTAAAGAAGGACATGTCATAGCGCTCGGCAAACACAGCAGCAAATAGTTCATTCCAGAGTTTGCACGTACGTAGAAAAAATGAAATATATGAGCCGAGACAATAACAATCTTTTTACCAGTCATCCAAATATTCGTCATACACACGCATTCGTTCTTATCTCACCTATAAATAATAAAAAAAACCAGATTTAGAAAGCCATAATTATTAATCGCTATAACAAAATCATCGTGACTAGACAGTTTGATAAGATTTTATATCCTAAAGTATATACTTGATATAATCTTCTACGATAATATTTCTCATTAGTTATCTAATTATATGCCTTAGGTTAATTAGTGAACTGATATGAAATCGGCAAATGAAAATGTGAGTTGGATTGCCGCATTGAGTGTCCCGTATATTTTTAAATTTTATTTTTAACTAGCAACCCGCTCTCGCTTCGCTTCGGTTATAGGTTATAGTCGTTTTACCCGCGTAGTTCCCGTTCCCGTGGGAATACCAGGATAAAATATAGCCTAGTTTACGCCCTGATATTATAGCTTTCCATTGGTGAAAGAATTTTTGAAATCGGTCCAGCCGTTTTGAAGATTACCCGGAACAAACAGACAGACAGACAGACAAAAATTTTTTAATTGCTATTTTAGGCATAGGTGTCGTGCAAATAACCGTGTGAGCATAAAAAAAGCCTATTATTTTGACATTACAAACAGACACTCCAATTTTATTTATTGGTATAGATTCGGATTTAGCCAAAATACTTATCCGTGTGGTGACGGACTAAGGATACAATTCTTATTACCCGTGGGTATCGTAAAAGACGACCAAGTGAATAATAATTATATTTTTGCAATAAAAAACCGACTTCAATAATGTAGATAAGTTAGATATTTTTTTAAATATTTGTTGATTTTCAAAAACCGCTTATCCGATTTCTATAAAATTTTCATGGGATTATTTGAGAAATATACCCTTTCTAACAAAATAAGAATTTTTCAAATCGGTTGGCAAGCGAAGGAGTTATGCGCGAACAAACACAAAAACATACAAACATCCGAATTGAAAACCTCCTCCTTTATTACAAACGCTGGCAAACGAGCAAACATTACAGCTGATGGTAAGTATTGCTGCCGCTCATGCACCTTTACAAGGCCGCTGCCTACCGTGAAGAAAGTTAAGGGAGTGTGAATGAGTGCACTGAAGCTCGGCGATACCAAGGGCACCACCAAAACCCTCCACACGCAAACACCTTCAGAAAGTTGGGCTTCCGGCTCTCTCACTCACCGAACGAAGCGCAGTAACTAATTGCTACTACTCAGACGTCGATTTTCTGCGAGAGTGTGGTGCTAGCCCGGACGGACTGGCCCGCGGCTGTAGACAGATAACTGTCGACAGTGTGGTCCTACCACTCTTACTTTCTTGTAAAGCATAAGGGAGGCCTGTATCCAGCAGAGGTCCGCTAAAGGCTGGATGATGATGATAGATATTGCATTGTTTGATTTTGAGTTTGAAGGATAGATCTTATTATATCTTTGTATGTATAAT
Source organism: Lymantria dispar (assembly GCA_032191425.1). Classification (NCBI taxonomy): domain Eukaryota; kingdom Metazoa; phylum Arthropoda; class Insecta; order Lepidoptera; family Erebidae; genus Lymantria; species Lymantria dispar. The sequence goes on along the minus strand of CM063460.1, from coordinate 5,331,943 downwards.
TATATATATTCTGTTCGTGTGTTTGTGATTGAACACCTAAGCGGCGGGATCAATTTTAATGATTTTGTGGCTGTTCCGATGGATACGAGAATGGTTTACATTAATAATTGCAAGCGGTAGTTAGCACTGCAATAAATTTCAAGGAGAATTCCTTATACTAATTTTTTCGATTTGAACAGAACAATGTCTGTTGGGTCAGCTAGTAAGCTTTAAATTTAACACATTGAACGCCTTGGTGGACGCCATGTTGGTGACATTAATATAGTATTGTGACTCCCTTGGCGTTCAACTACCTTTAATGTAGTTGAAGTTAAGGTAGGTCAAAATTTCGAAAAGGTGATTGTAAGTACGGAACCCTAAAAATGGCAATAATGAGAGACAGTGTGTTCCGCCCAACTAAATCTATGCACTATATTAGCTAAAGTATTATTTATACATTTTATTAACATTTAGATATACACATAATTTGCTCAAGATTACTTAAAATTCCTCACAAAAGTTATATTATCATAATTTACATTTTTAATTTTTGGCATACCTGATGGTAAAGGATTGTAGTTTTACCACGCTGCTGTCATCGTGAAAAAACCGAAGGAAAAGTAAATGCATGCAATTCTTCCCATTCGGCATTGACAAATTTCTAGTGATTTGCTATTTTTCTTTGTACAATACCACGTTTGACTCGTGATACTAAATACATCACCAAAACTCACCACCCACAAACACTCTCAGTGAGTTGGGCTTCCGGCGCTCTTGCTCACCAAACTAACTGAACTAATAAATTGCTACTACTTACACGTTGACTTTCTGCGAGATCGTCGTATTACCCAGACAGATTGGCCCGCGGCTGTAACCAGACGATTATCGACGGTGTGATCCTATCGCATAAGCACAACATTAAGAGGCGTTTCGCAAAATAATTACGCTGGAGTTTAGGTAAAAGATTGCAAAAATGTTTATGTGTGCGTAGCTAACTACAGAGGCGCGTGTAACGCGAGGGTCGAGCTAGACAAAGTAATCTTGAGCCGTAAACGTGATGTGATTTGATAAAGGATTAATCGTAAGAAAATGAGTTATATATTTTAATTGCCTAAATAAATAAATACAATCACATGTCAATTAAATTTTAAATGAATATTTTATTTGGGTAGCATTTTCTCCTACCAAAAAGTCGTCTTTTTCTACTGATTACTTTCAATGGAAAATGAGGAGCAGTCCATATAGCAAATACACGTAAGTTTTCGCTATGTGCAATTGGCCTTGAACCCAGTAATACCAGTTGTGATTTTTGTTCATCTCGACTTAAGATTGGCTTTGTGTATTTCAATACAAACGGTGACAAAATTATTTACTCTTCAATCACGTACGAGGAATTAATATTAATCCGATCATATTATAAATTATATATAACGATAACACAAGAGTATAAATTGTTTCACGGATATGAATCGTTCAAATATATGACTGATAAAATAAAAATATAAGTTATGAATAACAGACATTGTATATTGTACTTATCAAATAGTATCAATCCGCCCCTTCGCTTTGGTCACCTTGACCCCGCATTTTGAATTTCAAATATTTTCTAAAATATTATGATACGCAACTCCAACTTATGAGATCTCGGATTTAATTCCTGAAACGGGTATAATTTTAGAGGGGTTTCCTTAAAAAATAACCTTACTCCTCATATAGGCAAGTAGCTGGTAGTAAAATGTTATTAAAATCAGTCCAGCCGTTTGAAAGATTACCCGGAACAACGGGCAGATAGACAATTTTTTAAAGTGATTTTAGGTATAGGTATTGTGTAAATAACCATGTGAGCATGAAAAAAACATACAAGATCCACTGTCACGCTCGAGCCTCCTCCATAATAATAGGGCAATTGACCTTACCATACCATGCTGGTCAAATAGATTGCTATAGGCTGTTATTTCGAGTTATCCTTCGCTTGCATAGATATTATATGCATATTATATATCTTAGTCATCTTTTACGACATCCACAGGTAAGATAGCGCGGTGGTGAATTGTATTCTTACCCCGTCACCACACAGAAAAGAGACTTATATCTATGTCAAATATATTATCGGCGTATAAATTGATTGATTTAACTGCACAGATACGCAAACCGATCTACCATACCGAGTTTCACAAATTCGATTTTCACGCAGGAAAATACTTTGCAAGATTCACAAATTGTTGATCTAAGTCTGGCTGTATCGTTAGTTTTTTAAAAAATAAATATTTGTTATCAGTTTTAATGTTGTTTGGTAGCAGCCACAAATATATTGCTCGTGGAAATGGCAGATTCCGACTAAAGCTTTACCCCTCTCTGGGCTTTTTAGGTTTCCGTGCCCAAAGGGTTTAAACGGGACCCTTTTACTAAGACCGCTGTCTGTCTGTCACCAAGCTGTATCTCAAGATATAGCTAGACAGTTAAATTTTTTACAAATTATGTATTTCTGTCTGTTCTGCCGCTATTACAACAAATACTCAAAACAAAATAAAATAAATATTTAAGGGGGCCTCCCATGCAACACTTGGCCGATTTTTTATTTTTCACAGGCCTGTCTGTCTATATATCCTGCAGCTAAGTGATGGGACGTATCTTTCCAAAGATCACCTAGAACCATAAAGTGAATGAAAGCATTCCAAAAGAAGTTTAGCGATGTGGTTATACTTACAAACTACAGGGCCATCCATATAAATAAAATTGTAATAAGCGAAAAGGATGATGATAATCATCTCATAAGAACATTTCAATCCTACATTTAAATTTATTGTGTAACAGTGAATCAAGTAGTCTTTAGACAAGCAGTAGCAAAGTTACTGAAAGTTTTCTCTGGGAAATTTTAGGGTTATAAAACTACTAACACACTTCAAGTATTATTTATTTTCAATATGCTGTAACACTTTCACTGCAATATATGAAATAAAATGTCAACGAAATTAATACAACATTTAAAGTGCGGTGCTACCCTGGTCGGACCGACCCGTAGCTGTAAACAAACGATTATCGAAACTGTGGTCTTGGTTATTGACTAATACTTTGTCCATAATAGCTGTTAAAACAATTAATAAATGTTTACGCCACAATATTTTACTTACTTCTTTATTTACTAAAGGTGGAAATTCATTTGTACATTAAAATCTTAAGAACTAAGCAATAGCGGTGCCAAAGTTAGTAATCAATATCTCGTTCTCTACTAGTCTTTACGGACACATTTTATCACACACATAATCTTATATTATTATATTGTCACATTATATATTCAAAACAACAAACATGGAAGCTAAAATCTTACTAAATTATAATTCGAACCATTCTATTATTGTATATTATCATCACAGCCAATATACGTCCCACTGCAGGGCTTCTTCCTCTATCACAATAGAGGAGAAATTTACCTATTATTTCATACTAGTCAGATAAGTTGGCATAGAGTTTTATTTCAAGTTGTCCTTATCTTTCGTAGCTTTTATCTACATATTATAATCCATTATCGTCTTTAGAGTCGATAGTCAGAAGCAAGAGTAGGGGGTAGTAGAGATAGAGTGGTGAATTGTATTCTTACTCCGTCGCGATTCTACGTATATTATTTCTCAAATAAGCTTTCATTTTTTTCTGCTATGCATAATACTGCAAAATATACCTTCTAAAATGTTTGTGCAGTTGTTTGTTCTGGCTAATCACTGAAACGGCAGTATCTATTTTAATAAAACCTTTTTTACAATACAAATATTACAAGAAATATCTACAGTTGTCGTAAAAAATAAAGTGTTCTGAGAGAAAATTCATTACATGGCTGGACTAACTTTTGACGTTCCGTGTGGTGACGGAGTAAGAATACAATTCACCACCCCCTTTAACACCCGTGAGTGTCGTAAAAGACGAAGGGATATATTACCGTATAACATCTATGCAAGAGATGGAAAACTTGAAACAATACCCTATACCAACCTATCTGACCAGCATGGTATAGTAAGGTCAATTTCCCTCCTATTATGAAAGCGCGAGCCCAGCAGTGGGACGCATAGGAGGTGTGTTGATGATGATGATTATTATTTTAATTCATAAATAATTTAAGTCCATTTCTGGCTCTCTTCACAATAGGAAGAATTGACTTACTAGATAACGCTGGACTTACGGCTTAGAATAGGGCTCAATTTTGAGTATTTTATATGAGCCGAAATGTTGATGATGATGAACTTTTGACATGATTTCCACAGTCCACTTAAATAAATAAGTTTTTAAATTCAACTGAAGTATCAGATTGTTCTCTAGTGTCTAGTGCTAATATCTATCATACTAATCTAGTTGTTCATTCATTGGTTTTTTTTTTCAATTATCTAACCATTAGTCATAACAACACATTCGCTCTTATCTCACATATAAACAATTCTATATCCGAGTCAGAAACTTCTGAATATATTTATCGTGATAACAAAATCATCGTGACCAGACATTTTGATGAAAGCTTACGTTTCACAGTATCCTGATGTAAAATTATCTTCTAATAAATCAAATCCGTGTGGTAACAGAGTAAGAATACAATTCACCACCCCCTTTCTTCTTGCCCGTGGGTGTCCCCATAAAATATGACTATGGCATATCAACATGCAGGTAAAGGAAATGTTGCAACAAAACCTTATATCAACACGTTTGACCAGCGTGGTATAGTCGGTAGGTCAATTCCCTTCCCATTGTGATAGAGGCTGAAGCCCAGCAGTAGGGCATATATTAGCCGTGATGAAAGCATAGTAATCAATTTTTATTTTTTTTTCATTGCAAGCAGTGGCAAACGAGCAAACAGTACACCTGATGGTAAGTGTTGCTGCCGCTCATGGACCTTTACAAGGCCGCTGCCTACCACGAAGAAAGTGAAGGGAGTGTGAATGCGTGCATTGAGGCTCGCCAAAGGCACCACCAAAATCCTCCACACGCAAACACCCTCGGAAAGTTGGGCTTCCGGCTCTCTTGCTCACCGAACGAAGCGCAGTAACAAATTGCTATTACTCAGACGTCGATTTCGATTCATTGCACACCTACGAGACCATATTTTCCATGACTTATATGATTAGAATGGTTGCAGGTTATAAAGATTACAAAGGTCTGTCATATTATAATACCATCTTTTTCTTTTATTTCATAACTAGCAACCCGTCCTCGCTTCGCTTCGCGCTTTCAGTCGCTTTACCCGTAGCGTAGTTCCCGTTCCTGTAGGAATACCGGGATAAAATATAGCCTATGATACTCCCTAATATTATAGCTTTCCATTGGTGAAATCGATTCGGTGGTTTAAGCGTGAAAGCGTTACAAACAAACAAACAAACATCCTTACTTTCGCATTTATAATATTAGTATGGATTATTTCAGTCCACGTATAGTCTACTAGTGGACTCGGGTCTCCGCCACTAGGGAAGGGAAATTGATCAACCATGCTGTGTTTTCCGTGTGGTGACGGAGTAAGAATACAATTCACCACCCCCTCTCATACCCGTGGGCGTCGTAAAAAACGACTAAAGGATATATTACGCATATAACATTTATTCAAGAGAAGGAAAACTCGAAACAAAACTCTATATCAACACGTCTGACCAGCGTGGTGTCAATTTCCTTTTCATAGTGTATGAGGCCCGAGTCCAGCAGTGGGTTGTAATAATGATGATGATTCATTTTCTGACGTACTTTAACTGTTTTATATGTCAAATTTTGTAAATTTCACTTAAAAGAATTACCATGTAGGTTTTGATTATATTTTTGCCGGGTCGGCCATAGTCTAGCACTCTTCACCAGCTATCCGCCTTATCGCGATGGAGAGGAAACATTGTGAGTTATGGGGTCGCACGTCGCCCATTTTTCACCCCGTAAATATTGGTTGGGGTATTTTGAGACTATAATCCTCACTAATATTTTGATTTTATACTATCCGTACAATTCTTGTTTCGGAGTCATGGCTAAAGCCCTGCCTGCCTTCTACATCTTACTCTCTTCCTGTATTCAAACTTATTAGAAATTACCGTAAAATGCGTTGGTCATTTATTTACGTTCATATATAAATTACATTAACATTCACGAAGCCTCACAACCCACACCTGTGAATGCTGGGGAGCATTTATTCATCGAGGTTGAACTTAATCACACCAAACTATTGCTCGGTGTGTACTACTGCCCATCATTACGACTCGATTTTTTTTCCTCTTTTAAAACCTTATTGGTGAAGCTAATGCCTTCTTACAACCACACCATAATAATGGGCGATTTTAGTACTTGTCTATTAAAAAATGATTGCCGCTCTAGATCTTTATTCGACATTTCTAAATCCTGCAATCTATTTATCGTTCCTATTGATACTACGCATCATTTACCTGGTTGTACACCATCGCTTCTCGACTTAGTAATGGTCTCTTCTACAGAGCATGTTACTAAGCATGGACGATGTGTATAGTCAGCAGAATATCCAGTGAAGAAGACTCATAGCTCTCAATACCTCGAACACGGGTGGGCTGTGTCACCAGTTGTGAGACACCATAGGCCGAGGCATATTGAAGAGATGTCGATCCTGGTGGTCAGTGGTTCGGGACCCCAGCCCCTCTTTATGATGACCGTTGAAGTCTCCAAGAATCACCACCTCCGCTGATGGACACTGCCCCAATATTTCGTCAATCCCCCATTGGACGTTCTCAAATAATTGAATTGACCCCGAACCATAGAATTGACAGGTCACCATGGTCCATGGCTGTGGAGGCGGCGACAACAGATATCGCTCCGAATGAAGACGTACACCCTGACTTTGAGATAGAAGGTGTGCTCCAACTCATAATCGGGGTAATTTATGCACAAAATGTCATCCGATGCACCTATTTGCGTTTCCGTTGAAAAGAGCAGGGCAAGCCGCGCCATCTTGAGATGATGGTGGACGACGTCGAGGTTGCTATTTAAACCTAAATGATATCATAAAAATCCACATCAAATATGGAAAGGGGCCCGCCGTAAATAAACTTCTCTTTTTAACATTCGTTATCATGGGTTTTTTTAAGAAGAGAAGGAAGGAAGTGTGAATGGGTATAATGGGGTTCGGGGATACAAAAAAAAGGGCGGGGCATAGTGCGTGTTTGAGGGGTGAGTTTTGTGAGCAGCTTTTGTGACGAAGCATGGAAGACCCGAGGCCCCGGGCGAAGTCGCCGAGGTTCACTCCGGTTTCTCACTCCGGCACGACGGGATTTTTGCCAGTTGGTAGGACAGCCTCCCAGGGCGGATAATCCTGAGCTCGGGTCCCCTGTTGACTGGCATGTAGCTGGATGTGACCATTCCCATCGGGTCTCCCTGTACACCATATCAGTCCCTCATGCTCAGTGCCCCGACCAAGACTACCGCAAATTTGAGACATCACCAAAACCCACCACATAGAAATATACCCAGAAAGTTGGGCTTTCGGCGCTCTCGAACTACATCGAATGAAGCACTGCATCAAATTGCTACTACTTAGACGTCGATCTTCTGCGAGAGTATCGTACTACCCCAGACGGATCGTCCCATAGCTGCAGTCAGAAGACTATCAACAGTGTGGTCCTACCACTCAAAAAGTTCTGATATGTTTTGCTCCGACGTTGCTTGAAATGAATAACATTGACATTGACAGTAATGACTAAATTTACATTAATATTCTAATGATATTTAATTCAAAACACCAACAAAACGATATTTTCTATAAATGAAACCTATCTAGATCAATTTAACGCCTCCAAAACCTCTTGCATTGAAATCGTTAGTGCCGTTACCGAGATATATATAGAAGTATACCAAAATTGCTCGTTTAAGGATGTAGGTCCTAATTTAAGGATATACCTGCAGTAAATAGACGGCGGTGACAAATATAATTTTTAATAATCATCACCCGGGAGTTAATATTAATCGGCATTATATTGCAAATTACTTACTGATAACTTAAGAGTATTATGAATCTCAGATATTAATAGATTTATTTAAATATCTACTGATAACACAAAAAACATAATTTATGAGTTACAGATATTTATCAAATATTGATAATACAAGAGTATAAGTTAACAGTTCCAGTTCCATAATACGTATTTACCAAACATATTTGTTGTCTAACGGTGTTGATCAACATGGATGAGTTTCTAAATAAAAGCTATGTGCTGGTAGATTCTGAAAACCTTCAGGAGTACTTGGAGCACGTAGGTAAGGCATGAGTTTGATTAGTTGGAGTGCTGTTCGATTCAGGTGCTTTGTCTTGATCCAATGATTAGATACAGTTTTTAGATTCGATCCAATATCATATCAAGTATTTTTAAAAATATAACATGCTGTCTTTTATAGCATCAAAATTTATTTAAGTAGACAAGCAAAACATTTTCCATATATTGCTCAGCCCTTGAATGTTAGGGTAGAAATAATAATTTTAAAGCAGTTCTGGATTAAGCAGATTTTGTTTTTTCTGGAAAACGACCAAACAATGGCTACACAAGAGAAATCACTCTTGCCATAGATATTACAATTAGAATAAGTTGTTGGCGATTCAACAGACCAAACGTAAAACACTAAAATTATTTATGTCATCACAGGTAACGAAGCTGAAATTGAAAATGTATTTGAATATAAGATGCAATAACAATTTATTTAACAAAATCTACCTCCAGAGAAATATTTTTCCATGTGGTGACGTAGAAAGAATACAATTCACCACCTCTTCTCTTGTCTGTAGGTGTCGTAAAAGACGACTTATGGATTAAATATGCATAATACATCTATGCAAGAGAAAAAGACCTAGAAGTGAAATCCTATACCAATACCTCCAACCAGCGTGGTATAATAGGTCAATTTTATAACAGTAGCATGCTCCTGATCATGTTTACGGTTGCTCCGATAAATCGATGACATATCTTAGTCCGGTTTGGATGGCGACAAATCAGTCACGAGTTCTTTATTAGGAGAATATTTTGGAGATGTTCGTTTCAGAGAAAAGGTCATTTAGCCAATTATTATAAACCACAAGTTGATAGGTAAATATATTAATTTGTAAGCTCTAAATTACTATTTATATTGTTCACATATAAATTTTGAGGGCAAACCATAAAGCTATATATTTAAAGGAGAGGCGATTCCACCATTAAGCAACAATATATAGAGATTGAGGAAATAACCGCGTACAATCTTATTGTTGCCGATATTAACCCATTATAGACTAGTGGTACCATACGGGACCATTTTTTCCCGCGTATTAGTTTGGCACCCTGTATGAACACATGATGCAATATATGCACATTTATTGGTTCAATAGGAGCTAGGAGGTGTGACTTATTAGTCGAATATTCGAAATTGACAATTACTATATTCAGTAGAGTGTAATTGATTGCAGAAGTAAGTGTGTCGGATTTTTTTTGCAAAAATGGATAAGTTATTCAGGTACACAGGTTCACCTACAATTTTATCGTTTTATAAATATGTAATAATTTTATTGCTATTATATGTTCTCTATTAGTGCTCTGATTGTGTGATTTAGTTGGTTTAGGCTAGTTCATAACTATATCAAAACTATTGGATGTTAAAGTTACTGGTACCGTATGGTACCGCTAGCCACTCAACATTTCTTTTCTTTTTTTTTACTTTTTGAGATGCTAGTCTTGTAAAATTATATAATGTTGTAGTTAGTTTTATAATATCATAGTAATTATGTAACATTAAACATAATGTGAATAATCCCCAAAGTAAATGTATGTTTTGTTGATTTGCAGGTGTAATATATATCAAACATTGGCTATTTTGGAAGAAGATGAGGAGGTCGAGGCTCGACAGATATTTATAGCACCTCTTTATCAATAACCTCAGTGGTCGACAGCTTAGTGCGCTTTGTGAAGTAATATTGAAGAAAAATAACCCACGACCTCATCCTGAATGTCATGGGAAACTATGTACCATATTTTTACCTCAAATATAATCTCGCGGTAAGAAATCAGAACGTTAAACTTTTAGAGGTTGGGGAGGTGATCGTGTTAGCTCACGTATTACTAGACGTAGAGATACCAATACTAGCAGTTCCAGATCTAAATCATCAAACCCTAGTTCCTCCGGTGATGATTTAGATAGTTCGCATGTTGATGAACCTGCACAAAAAAAAAGCTACTGGCGCGTACCTGGGTAAAAGAAAATCTATCGAGAGAGCTGTCTGGATTTGCTGATGGAAATTACTACTCTCCGTGTAGGAAAAATCTTCTTTAGAAATATTTGAATTATTTTGGGGAGAAACGGTTATCAATTTATAACAGGATTGGATTGCATAAAGTGTGATGTAGGGCTGTGTTGCATGTAATTACCAATTTCATGTCTCCTAATTTTGAATATTTTGTAAATATAATAAATAATATATTTTATTCCTTGTACTGTGTATTTAGTTTTAATTGTTATGGAATATACCTACTTATTTTCTAATATAAACATCAAAGTAATACTTTGAATATATTTACGGTATTAGACTAGCGGTACCATATGGTACCAGCTTCTTCCGTGTAAACTAAGCCTTAGATTAATTTTTAAATGATTGTATAGTGTTAATTAAGTCATAATCAAAAACATACTAAGAAAAAATTAAAATTTGATACCTTATAAAAACTCAGTCTATAATGGGTTAAGCGCCGCCCAGCGACTCGCACGCCGTTGTTCTACAATTTGCAGAAGGGGTATAGCTAACACACCTCTGGAGCGATTGTTGTCGATGTAGACGTGGTTCAAACTCAGTCAATCTTCACTGAGTTTATGTACTCCTGGTAGCAATGACTATTTAACTTGTTTTTATCATCATCATCTCAGCTCAAATACGTCCCAATGCTGGGTTCCAGCTTAATCCATAATAGGAAGGAAATTGACGTTACTATACTATGGTGGTCAGACAGGTTGGTATAGGGTTTTGTTCGAGTTTTCTTTCTTTTGCATACATGTCATATATTTATATAACCTTTAGTCATGTTTTACCACATCCACGAGCAATATTTCAAATGGTGAATTGTATTATTATTCCGTCACCATATGGACATCCACGGGCAAAATAGGGAATGGTGAATTGTATTCTCATTCTGTCACCACACGGCCAATTTTTATAATTTTAATTAAGACTATAAAATAAAGAATTATGAAGTCTTAAAACACATCTATACGGTACCGAGGCCGGGAAAGGAAATTAATAAATCTTAATATACTTCAATCTTCCTTACCATATGTAAAATGTATGCATTAAAAGTTAAAATACTGTATATACATTCATAATATGTTTCAATTTATAACAGTAATAAGATTGTAATTTTGAAAGTGCTCTGTCCGGATAAATAAATGGGTCAGACTGTCCGGATTATTACCATAATCTCACAGAAAATCTGTGGCACTGATAGTGCAGAGATCTGAGTGGTAGTTATCAATTTGCATCGAATATTTGCTTAATAGTTTCCCAAAATAATAAAAAAAAATTCTCGCATAGAATAATTTTTGAACCTATTAATTGTAACTCTTCTATACTTGCATTTCTTGTGACCTTGTAACCTAAGTTAGATTAGTTAGTTTGCAGCTGAAAATCAACGCTGCAAGTTTATGTAGCATATGCTGAGCTGTTGCCTTTCGGACACTAATAATTGGAATTTCAGTTCTTATATACTATGATTATTTTAATTATCAATATTTTTTCAACTTCGTTTTTTTTTTAAATTATCTTCAGTATATTTGTATGCCAAGTATATAGCTATAGTGTTCAATAAATCTTATTTTCTTTCTTTCCTTCAAAAGCTAACCTACTTTTGTAATTAAACAAATTCTTCCCGATTTTGTTTCTTCTAGGTATGAATATTCTTGTTCGTAAAATGATGTCAACTATAAAACAGACGACACGATTGAGCCGCAATGAGGATAACACTTATAAGTACGAGCTTACGACACCAATTACAAATTCAGTCTTGATCTTCACACTGGGTGTTGAGTTTGACGAAAAAAGGGGTGATGGACAAATGGTAAGGTTTTACAACGTGGATTGTTATCAACTCCATATAACGAATAACATTAAAATCTTATTTGCGAGCAAAACATGATTATCACACGTGGAACTTAAATCCACATTTATTGAAATTCAATTTATTTATTACGCAGAAACCCCGCGGGGGCACTTACATATCGTAATTTTTAACATGTTACCTTAAATTACAATTGGATCGGCACGCGATCGCACTAAGAAGATTCAAGAAGAAACCGGACGCGTTTGTCTTATTTTATTTATTTACTCATCACCATCATTACAACTCATATACTATAATATCTAAAACGGCAAAAACACTCACGTGCTGAGATCGATTACGTCGGACCCGGGTTTCGAGCATGTCCGATGCTCATCATCAGGGCGAGTGCGCAGCGGCCTCTGCGAGGTCCCGGCGTGCACTGCGCGATGCATATCGAGCAGTGCGCCTCGACACAGCCATGAGGGGTGCGGGGGAGGTGTTCGCCTCTTGATCGTCCTCGGCGGAAACGTCGGACGAAACTTCACACCCGGAGTTAAGCGACGTTGTTGGTATGTCACTCCGTGTGTCGTCACCATCACATACCACGCTGGTCACGTCACTCTCTACGCACACCATCACCTTACGACTCACGGCAGTATTAAGAGCTGGTAACCATGCTGACGACAGCTTCCATCCACCGTCTCTGTTGAAGGTCCGATGTCAGTTTATCTCTATGGCCTCACGTATTTTCCGCGGTCTGTAACGTCTCTCTGTGGCTAATACGGAGGCTTTGTCGAACCGAATGTAGTGCCTTGTATTCGCGAGACTGGCATGCTCTGCTATTGCTGATTGTGTCGTATCCATGCTCTTCATACTCCTGATGTGTTTAGTTAGTTTGGTGACGATGTTGCGTCCAGTTTCTCCCACATAACTCTTGCCACAATCACATGGTACTTGATAGACGCCTGGTACGCCCAGGTAGTTTTTGTCTTTCAGTGAACGAAGCATTTGCCGTATTTGGCCCGGTGGGCGGAAGAACGTTCTAATGTCGTATTTCCTTCGCAAGAGATGCCCGATTTTATCCGTTATTCCTTTCACGAATGGTAAGTAGGACGGAGAACGTTCCACACCTGTTGGCCGCTTACGTTCACTTGGCTTGGCCCATCGGCAGCATTGCCGCCAATTGTACCCGTTGTCCACTAGTGCCTTCCTTACGTGCTCGAGCTCTGCATCAACTTATTGGGGATCACATATTCGAAGAGCCCGGTTGATTAGTGATCTTGGTACTGAGGACAAGTGTGCAGGATGATGGTGAGAACTGGCATGAAGATATCGGTCTGTGTGCGTAGTTTTCCGGTGGACAGTGTGGCTTAGACTACCATTTGTCTCTCGGATAACACGTACATCAAGGAATGACAGTATTCCTTCTCTCTCTTCCTTCACGGTAATACTGATCTTATGATGTATCTTATTTAGGTGTTCCGTGAATTGCACAAGGTTAGTCTTGTCCACCACCGCGAAAATGTCATCGACATATCGCCACCAAAAACGTGGCCTAATACTGGCCGTTCTTACTCAACGTTCAACTCATATACGCCCACTGTTGGACTCCGGCCTCCTCCACAATGAAAAGAAAATCGACCTACTATACCATGCTGGTCAAACATGTTGGTATAGGGTTTTATTTCGAGTTTTCCTTCTCTTGCATAGATGTTATATCCATATTATATCCCGCAAGTAGCGCCCTGCGGTTTCACCCGCAGTTCCTCTTCCCGTGGGAATATCGGGATGAATGTGTTATTCTGCCATTTAAGCTATATTATTGTAAAGTTTCATCAAAATCCATTTAGTAGCTTTTGCGTGAAAGAGCATCAAAAATTTTCACATACAAACTTTTGCGTTTATAATTTTAATAGGATAGTAGTCTTTTACGACACTCATGGGCTATTAAGGTGGCGGCGATTTGTATTCTTGCTCCGTCATCGTACGGAGACTATTACGTAATTTCTTTGTAATAAAATTTGGTACAACATGCCTATTAATAGCTCCATTGTGTTTGCCCTTCGAACCATGATATAATATAATTCTCAAATATATTAAAAATCCATTCCAATCCCAACCAACATATCATTTAGGTTATTCTGGGTAAGTACGTATAGTAATAAAATTCTAATTGGCATAACAGGGGGCATTTTACATGGCCTCATTTTGTGAGGCCGTCATTACAAGGAAGGAGGCTGCGGAGCGAGATCGCGAGGCGCTTGCGTCCGCTGACTCGCTCCGCCGGCGTCGTCCACCGCCTTGAATGACGATAGGACGTGGCCAAACGGCCATGCATTGGGGTGTCGGGAATCGAGTGTCATCAGACGATCTTTCCGGCGCCCCGTAAAAGCGCGGCCGCTGTGGTTTTAATGGGTATTCTGGTCACGCAGTGGCTGCTGAGTCCCACAAAAAAGGGGGACATTTTACATACCATTTATCATTAATTGCCTGCACATTGTTCCTCTTATAGTATACTAGCAGACCCGACCACGCGTTTTTGTGGCTATTATTTTTGTTATATTACATTTTATTAAACTATTTAAGTGGAACTGTAGGAGAATATCTGTCATGGAGGTCGTCATATTTTTTTACAAATGGCATCTATGTAAAAAAGCAAGTTAAAATCGTATATGTTGTAGGTTTGTCATAGCAGCACCATCTATTAATTAATTACTCAATCCAGTCAACTGATATCGCCATCTGTTAAAATCGTTTGGAGTTAACAGATAATTGTGAATGTCAAATAATAGACAAATAATTTGCAATAAAATAATATTGCGACTATAAATTAAGATGTAAGCTATCCTATCTTTCAAGTGGGATCAAACTGCACACGGTGTGCAAATTTGATTAAAATCGGTTAAGTAGTTTAGGAGTCCATCGCGGACAAACAACGTGACACGTAATTTATATATATTAAGATTTTATTTCATATAGGATTTGTATATACGTCCCACTATTAAGCACAAGCCTCCTAAACATTGGGAGAAAAATTGATCTATTATACCACGCTGGACGGGTAGGTTGGTAAACGATTTTATTTCGAGTTTTCCATATCCTGGATAGTTCTTATATGCACCAGATCTACCTTTTTATCCATTAGTAAGACAGGAGATAATTAATTGTATTCTCTCTTTCACCACACGGAAATGACATCTATACTAATATTATATATGCGAAAGTAACTTTGTTTGTTTGTTTGTTACGCTTTCACGCTTAAACCACTGTACCGATTCCAAAAATTCTTTCACCAATGGAAAGCTATGATATCAGAGAGTAACATAGGCTATATTTTATCCCGGTATTCCCACGGGAACGGCAACTGCGCGGGTAAGGCGATTGAAACCGAAGCGAAGCGAGGGCGGGTTGCTAGTATATTATAATAAGTAGTAGCTTATGCCCGCGACTTCGTCCGCGTGGAATAGTTACTTTGGGTTAACACTAACTTTAACCCGTGACTATGTTTATGTAGAAGGTGAAAATATTTTTAAATAATACAATTCTGTCACACATGATTTTTGCGAAACTTTAACCGTTTACGCAACGCACGCAGCGGAAGCTCTCAAAAGGAAAAAAAAACCCGATTTTGAAACATTTTTCATTGTTGCTCCGCTCTTATTGGTCTTAGCGTGATAATATATAACCTATAGCCTTACTCGATAAATGGGCTATGTAACATTGAAAAGATTTTTCAAATCGGACCAGTAGTTCCTGAGATTAGCGTGTTCAAACAAATTTGTTTTGTTATGTTTACAGGTAAAGTCTCTCATTACATTTAACGGTAATATAATGACACATAGGCAGACTGATAAGGCTGGTAAAACGGTCATACACGTACACGAGTATCAAGTTGACAAGATGACCGCGGTGAGTTGAAATCTTTTTTTAATTATTTTCTTTTATCTATTATCTAACATATATACTCCAAACAGTGGAAACTTTATCCGAAATAAAATGAAATTAAATAAGAAACTTGCCTCTTGACGAAAGTTTAAATCAAGTCCTTAATTTGTTTACGTCGTTTCAATTTGTCATATCGTGAACAGTACTATGGCTTTTTTTTTTATTGCAAACGGTGGCAAACGAGCAAACAGTACACCTGGTGGTAAGTGTTGCTGCCGCTTATGGACCTTTACAAGGCCGTTGCCTACCGCGAAGAAAGCGAAGGGAGTGTGAATGCGTGCATTGAGACTCGGTGATACCAAGGGCACCACCAAAACCCTCCACACGCAATCACCCTCAGAAAGTTGGGCTTCCGGCTCTCTCGCTCACCGAACGAAGGGCAGTAACAAATTGCTACTACTCAGACGTCGATTTTCTGCGAGAGCATGGTACTGCCCCGGACGGACCGGCCCGCGGCTGTAGACAGATAACTGTCGACAGTGTGGTCCTACCACTCCTAAAAAGAAGTATTTAAATATTTCTCTAAAAGTAATCGGGGAACGTTGTGGTATGAATGTTGATGTAGTGACAGGGATTGAGAAAGGTATGTTAAGTTGGTTTGGACATGTAGAGAGAATGAATGAAAGGAGATTAACAAGAAGAATTTATAAGGCGAATCTGAGCGGAAGTGTTAGAAGGGGAAGACCAATGCGGACCTTCTACGATCAAATGGGGGACGTTCTTAAGAAAGGCCAGGTTAGAAGTACCCTAAACCGAAGAATATGCATGAAGAGATTAATTTTTTTTTTAATTTATTTAAGACAACACCCTGCACTAAGGAAATAATCCTTGTATTGGGGGGGGGACTTTACAAACATATAATTAACGGACACAAATTACATCCAGACTCAGAACAACAATTTGTGGATCGCACAAAGTGTTGTCCCGCGTGGGATTCGAACCCCGATACTGGCTCTGTAGGTCGCTATCTTAACCACTACGCCATCTGTGCAGTCATTAATGAGTGTAGAGGAGGCGAAACTAGTATGTCAATATCGTGGCAAGTGGAGGGAAGTGGTCTCTGCCTACCTCTATGGGAAAAAGGCGTGAATATATGTATGTATGTTAAATATTTCTTAGCGAGAGGATAATTTAACCTTTTGTATTTCAGAGAACAACAACAGAAGGCTTTGATAGAACTCTAGTGAGATACTATTCAGTTAAGTAAAATCATAGCGACAGAATCAGATCCGATTTCCATCCAAAACTTTACATCCAATGTTATTACTTTTTTAAATATATTGAAGTTGTATTATATTTTGTAATTTATTTCAAAATTTATATTTCAAAACATCAAATTGATTTTATCAATTTATACACAGCTTATCTTGCTACATGAATTGCTTAATTTTCATCCCATATTTTGATAGATTTTTATCAGCACTTTATTTGCACTTCTTCATAAAACAAAAAAAAAATGTAATATATTTATGCGCTTAATTAACATTGATATCCGCTTATGATCTGCTGTGTTTAATGCTGTGTGGTAGCGGCTTCAAATACTACCAACCCTTGCTTTGCTCGTGGGTGTCGTAAAAGACTACTAAGAGCCCTAGATTGACCCGGACCAACTCCATCTGGTACCATTTAGGTCAACGATTACATTCCCAAGGAGGTTTGACGTTAGGAAGGCGGCCGGTCATAAAAGTCATTGCCGAAACTTTTTGCAATATATCAAAACAGATGACATATTGCGTCGACCCCAAGTAATTGGGATAAGAGCAATATGATGATGATGCGCTTATGATCTGGTCATGATTTCTCAAAATACTACAAAAAGCCGTATGTTCACGGAGTAAGAATACAATTTACCACTTTCCTGCCCGTGAATGTCGTAAGAAACGACTAAGGGATATACTACGCATATATGGACTATACATATACATACATATATATACTAAGTCCATATATATATATACGCATATATATATATGGACTTAGTAGCTACGCTCGCACTTATAAAACTCACCTTAATCTAATATATCACATTCAAATCCAAATATTAAAGCAAATTGTACCGCTAAAGATAAAAAAACAATATCAGTCAGACTATGCGCAACTTTTCTCTCATTGTAAACTCATTCCGATACATGCAAAAGTAAAACTAGCACTACTTTCTGAAAATTATTTTAATGACTGTCTTAAGAAATACAACACTAAATCTAATATGACACTACGTATTACTTTTACAGAACTAATAATACCCACATTTAAAAACTTTTTTGGTCAAATGTGTCTTAGTCATATCATACCGGTACTAATTAATAAATTACCACCGGAATTTAAAAAAACAGTTACACCAAAAAACTTAACTCACAAATTAAAAAAACATTACATTGAAGAAATAACACTCACTAATCAACATATATTTAATAAATAGAAAAGGAAACGTGCTGTATCTGTGTCACATTAATATTAATATGTAATAACTTGAGGGTATATCTATGAAGATGTGCGGGCTCACTGCTTGCCGCCGTTATGTATAAGTATTCTTGTAAATATTGTCGACGTTTCCTAGGTGTACAGATAAACCTAAACTGGTTTTTGGCTACACCTTTTAATAGAATTTAAGCACTTGATGTACTAATATGAATAAATAAATAAATAAATAAATGTAACATATATTAAAGAGAAGGAAAATTCGAAATAAAATCCTATACTAATCTGTCTAACGAGCACAGTACAGTAAGGTCAATGTTGACACGAACTATGACTGGCTAGGTATGTTGTGTTGGACGCATACAGACACGTGCATCGCGATTCGTGTCTTCGACAAACTTCACCTCTCACTCACTAGACTCGATCATAATCATACATCATACATAAAATTGTAAATTCATATTCAAATAAACGGCATCGAACCCGAGGAGTCATTTCTCAAGGATACACTTACGATAACTCCCCCGAACAGTCAATTTTATAATTTTCTTCCTATTGTAGAGGAGGGAGGCTCGAACCCAACAGTAGGATGCATATGAGCTGAAATGAATGAACGAATGAACTACAAAAAGTTTTCCTTATAGTCTCTATTCACGTAACAGTAGAAGGCACCTGCAGTGATAAAAAAATATTAATAACTTATCATCACAGGGGGCTAATATTAATCGCATTTTATTATAGATTATTTACTTACGAATCTTAGACTTTAATCAAATTCTTCAAATGTCTACTAATAACTCAAAATATAATTTAAAATATAATTTGTGAGTCACGGGTATATGACTTGTGACTTTTAAATTACTTAATACTTATCAAATATTGATACCAAAATATTATAAGTTAACATTCAAAGTTGTATCATACGTATTTATCGTACACATTTTAGTTGTAACGGTTTTGAATAACATGGACGAGTTTTTGGATGAAAACTATGTGCTGGTGGATTCTGAAAACTTTGCTACTTGGAGCACATAGGTAAGCATTAGAATAAGTTTGAATAGACGGATATTTTTTTTTTTTTTGGGGTGGGTTGCGGTCGGCGCGCTCCTCGCACCAGTCCGTCCGGGGCGACAGAGGGGCGTAAGCACGCACACCCGCAACCCACCCACGATGCACGTCGCCTTCGTCGTTGGGCCGACCACCGGAGCAGGGCTACTTGACGTCAGTGGTTGGCCCGACGGAATACCCCCTATTTGGGGTACCCTCCCATCAACTTCCTCTTCTCTTCTTCTGGACTTTCCTCACGCGGTCGGCCTCTCAGCGGGTGACGGACTAATTCCCGGTCACGTCACCCGCGGCCTCGGCTAGGGCGGCATGAGGCGCAGGTATTCGCGCCTACGCCGCTCCAGTCACCGGCGGCGGATCGCCTCATCGAGGCTGCGCTCCTCGCACAGGCGATCCGCCGCCTCCGTCTACGAGATCACTGTCTCGTAGAAGGCTGCGACCGGGTCCCAATTACGCTGCCGACTATCGCAAGGGCGATGGTTGGCAGCGTCAGGTCGGCACCGATGATTACGACGAGTTCACGACGCTGCTTTGCCCAAGGGGCACAGGTCTCGAGCGTATGCTGCACCGTGTCCTCGTCGCAATCGCAGTGGTGGCAGGACGGTGTACTCTCCCTCTTAACGACCTTGTGCAGGTATTTGGTGAAGCACCCATGCCCCGTTAACACCTGCACTGGTCGGAAGGAGAGCACCCCGTGTCGCCTTTCCAACCACCGCATCAGCACCAGCCAGAAGGCCTCCTCGATTCGCACCCCGAACCGAGGCCTCTCCAGTTAGACTGCCCAACGGGCAATGACGTGTCGGTGGGCGTCGACGCACCAGGCGGTGAGCTCCCTCAACGAGACCACACCGCCCTCCGCTCGCACCCCCGTCACCTGCCGATACAATCCGGCGAGCATTTTCACCTCTAGGTCCCACGGGGCAGTCCCGGCCAACAGGCACGCTACTTCCGTCGCCACCGTGCGGTATCCACGTATGGCCCTGACCGCCATGGCCCTCTGTAGTCGCCACAGAAGAGCCCTGAGTCGGACGGTCAGGGACCCCGCCCACACCGGTGCGCCGTACAGGGCCATCGACCGGATGACCCCCAAGTACAGCCGTCGGCACGTAGCGTTCGGTTCACCCACGTTCGGCATGAGCCACGATAGGGCGGACGCCGCGCCGACGAGCCGTGGAGCGAACCTGCGGAAATGCTCTGCTGCGCCCCTCCAAATAGTCTGCCACTAGCCGCCTCGGGTAAGCTGGCTCTCCGTGATACCAGAGCGCCTCCCTGATGCAGCTGTATGGCAGAAAATTGAATGCGTTGGCGATGTCCAGGGACACCACCAACAGCACTCCCCCGCCAGTGACGGTCTCAGTCGCCACGGCCCTCAGGCGCAACAGAGCCGCGATCGTCGAACGACCCCTCCTAAACCCAAACTGGGCTTCCGACAGATCCGGCCCCGTGCCGACGTGGTGCCGCTCGATGCAGGCAGCTAGCACCCTCTCTAGTTTGCCCGCATCGTCGAGCATCATTATGGGCCTGTAGGCCGAGGGCGGCTCCGGAGACCGTCCCGGCTTCAGCAGGAGCACCAGCCTTCCCTCCTTCCAGCATCCAGGGAACCGTCCGGACGCTAAACACGCGTGGAACAGCCCCCAGAAGCGGGGACCTAGGTGTTCGAGAACCAGGGCCAGCACACGGTTGGGAACACCGTCGGGCCCGGGGGCGATGGATTTGCCGCGCATGCGCGCCACCGCCAACTCCATCTCGGTTTCCGTGATGGGCGGAACACTATCATCGTCAGCCTCCCGGTCAGTGTCCGGCGGAGCCATGACCGGGGCGAAGCTTACTCAGCGCCGCGCGATAGGGGCGACCCCAGGGGTTACGGTCGAGACCGTCCAGCATCTCCTGCCGACTGACATCCTTGTCGGAACGGACGGCCAGCCTGAAGGCTGACCGCGCATTGCGGTAGCCCTTGTAAAGCTGGCCCTCCCGCTCCACGTCGCGATGGCGCCGCTGGCTGCGAATGTAGGCCCTCCGGGCGCGAATACACGCGATCCGGAGATCCGCCAGCTCCCGGGACCACCAGTGGACAGCCCTCCTCGGGGGCAGACGCCGTACCCGGGGCATGGCCGCATCGCAGATCGAAGGGATCGAAGGGGAATTAAAAGGGTATTTAAATAGAAGATGCAATAACAATTTATTTAATAAAACCTACCGCCAGAAAAATACACTCATTTGCAAAAAAAACGGGCACCTAAGTAATGAACCATTTCAAATGTTAATATTTCTTTGTTTGATAATTATAGGTAGTTTTATCCACACAATTTGCTAAATTAATAAGAAAATAATCGTTTTCATCAGTATTTCATAAAATTTAGATACAATTTATGGGAAATAATGCTAAACCTCGCTAGTAGTGTATATTCGCTAGTAGTGCATATGCTCATGAAGTAAAAATAAAAAAGTTTTTTTGTTTGTTTTTCTTTAATAAAGTAAAAGCAGATAAATGTTTAGTATCGAGTGTGACCCCCTCTAGCTAAAATCACAGCTTGAATTCGTCTGGGCATGCTAGCGAGTATATCCCGGATACTTGCTTGCGGAATACGTTCCCACTCCGCAGTAATCACATTCTTCAGCTCTCTGATGGTCTGCGGAGCCGGGTGTACTGATCTCACACGCCGTTTCAGAACGTCCCAGACATGCTCTATGGGATTGAGGTCGGGACTTCGAGCTGGCCAATCCAAACGACGAATGCCGACCTCTTGCACATACGCATTAACATCGCGGGATCGGTGGGCGCGAGCATTGTCGTCCATAAAAATCGAGTCTTCACCTAGAGCGGCCAATGCGGGTTGTGCATGAGAAATTAGAACTTCCGTTATGTATCGATGCCCAGTCAGTGAGCCGTTTTCAATGAAGACTAACTCTGTACGATCCATTAAATTTATTCCTGCCCAAAACATAACAGAGCCCCCACCATAAGGTGTGATTTCTTCGAAACATGCCTCTGCAAAGCGTTCTCCTTGTCTTCTTAGCACTCGCCGACGTCGATCTTCACCGAACAGAGATATCCTGGCTTCATCAGAGAACAAAACCCTATTCCAATCGTCTTGAGTCCATGATTCACAATTTCTAGCGAACCTAAGCCTGTGAACTCTGTGCTCACGGAGTAATTTGGGGCCGCGGGCCGGGCGGTGACTGCGTATATTGGCAGCGAGAAGCCTCCTCCTGACCGTCCATAGACTAATATGCACATTTCTTACTTCTTGGAGGTTGTTCTTAAGATCCACATACGAAGATTTGCGATTTCTCAATGCGCGACTCACAAGAAAACGATCATCCCGTGGTTGGGTACATGGTTTTCTTCCAGAACCAGGCCTTCTCTCGACGGAACCAGTCTCCTGATATCGCTGCCAGGTCCTTTGGACTGTCGAGCGACTAACATTTAGCCTCCTAGCCACGAAACATTGGCTGCAACCCTCTTCAAGCAGCGCGATAATTTTGGTAGCTTTTACCACTTTATCTACCATTTTTGATACAGCCAAACAGCATTAAATAAAGCTTTGACAGTCAAGGATATGAAATTAATCGATAAAAATTGAATAAAAGTTATGAAAGTCGATGTTAACTTCTGGAACTTCGCGCCAAAAATGTAGGATAAAAAGGGGTTTTCTGTAAAAATGAACATCAAATGAAAAATTGAATTTAGAACGTACTTTTTTAAATACCACAGCATTTTTAAAACCGGCCAGTAACGTGTACAAACGATTGAAACCTTTTTGGTATTGTATCTTTTTAAATATGAATGAAAATCAAAACCGCCCGTTTTTTTTGCAAATGAGTTTATTTTGCGGGTCGCGATGGAGTAAGAAAATAATTCACCACCCTCTTGACCGTGGGTAGGTATACTAAAAGACGACTAAGACAAAATAATTTCATTTCTACTTTTCCTTCTTTTGCATATAACATCTATGCAAGAGAAGGAAAAGTAGAAATGGAACCCTATACCAACACGTGGGACCAGCATGGTATAGTGGTCAATGGATGTGATATAATCTCTTACAATGCCCACGAGTATGAAAGTGTAAAATATTTCAATTGTAGTAAGATGATAATGCTGAAATTTTTATTTTCGTAAACATAAATGGGTCAGCTTATCCAGAGTATAACCATACTCTCCCAAAAAACAACGTACAAGTAGCAGTAATTTATTACTGCGCTCGGTGAGTGAGAGAACTGGTCGGTGGTGGGTGCGCTGACTTTGGCCCACCCCTAAATAATATATAAATAAAAAATAATAATAAATGTATTGACCGAGTTGTGCCTTTGAAATTACAGAGATCTGAGTGGTAGTTATCAATTTGCATCGGATTCCTGTTTAATTTTGTACCAAAATAATAAAAGAAAATTTTCTCGAAAAACTAACCTACTTTTGTAAGTAAATAAGTTCTGCCCGATTTTGTTTCTTCTAGGTATAAATTTTATTGTTCATAAAGTGATGTTAACTGCAAAACAGACGGCATGACTGAGCCGCAATGCTGATGGCACCTATAAGTCTGAGCTTATAACACCAATAACTACTGCAGCCGTTGTGTTTACACCGGGTGTTGAGTTTGACGAAAACAGGGGGTGATGGAGAAATGGTAAGAGTTACCTAATAAGTTGGAATTTTATATATTCCATATAACGAATAACATTAAAAACTTATTTGGAAGTAAAACACGGAACTTAACACCCACATTTATTCAAATTTAAATCATTTATTATGCATAAACCCCCTGGGGCATTTACGTATCGTAATTTTTTACTTTTTAATTTAGAAGATTCGGCAAGAAACTGAGTGGGTTGGCTATTTTTTATTTACTTATTCTATTAAAGAAAATTACATAACAAAATTACATACTAGCTCAATATATTAGCTCCATTTTGCACAACAATAATAAAATATGATTGTTAAATATTGGAAATCCATTCCAATAACTATATCATTCAGACTATTGTGGGTAGGTACGTATGATAATCAAATTTCGATAGGCATTGCCCGACGTTTCGAACACTTTTCCGAGTTCATGGTCACGGGCGGACTAAGATGTTTCACGTTCAAAAAGTCATCGTTATTACAGAAATGTATACATGGGTATATATAAATCTCTATAATAAGGATTACTTTTTGCTACAGGAATTAATAATTAAATTTTAATCGATATTTTTGTTGAAAATATTACCGAATACCGAAAGAAAATAATCCTATATGAATGAAATTTATTTTTTTTTGGGTAGTAATAATCAAACATTAAATTTGTAGTAATTATTATATTATGATAATTTATTATTTTAAACCTAAAAAAACTAATATTCTATCATCAGATCTGAACGCGACCAAACTGAGAAATATCCAGCAAGAAAACTCAGAGGGTATGATGCTAAATTATTATTGATTGACCTTGAACGCTGAAAAGTGTTCAAAACGTCGGGCACTATGAAATTAAATACAAACGCGATAAAATCCGTAAAACCAGTTTCATTTCAAAAGTTACTAATAAGTAATCGATTTATCCTTTAACCATTTAATAATATTGATATGTTGTGTATTTGTTTTATTATGTTTGCACGTAAAGTCTCTTATTACATTTGATGGTAATATAATGACACATACACAGACTGATAAAGCTGGTATAAAGTCCGTACACGCACATGAGTACCAAGTTGACAATATGACTGCGGTGAGTTGAAATCTTTTTTTAAATTATCGAAGTTAGGTTTTTAACGCGTTAGGGAAAATTATGAGATAATTGATTGAATTAGGCGATACATAGCGGAAATCCATTTTTATTTTAATTTTAAAATGGAAGGAAGGAAGGAAGGGAGACCCACCACTTTCTCACGGTAATCAATATACCGCACACCACAATAGAAGGTCCTCCTTCCTTCCTTCCATTTAAAAATAAAAATAAAAATTATGAGAGCACACCGTCACGAAAAACCGACACCCTGAAGTTAGACAATATTTCTTACACTGTCACAAATGTCAACTAGACAATGCATTATAATAAAACTTTCAATGTATTTTTTTCTTATATTATTAGTTTCGTTTTTCTACAAATGTAGGATAACGCAAAGAACAAAATTTTAGAAATAATTTTGGACGTTTTTTACCTTGTTACGCTAAAGAAGTACAACTACTTACGTGAGTACATGACGCACACTTTTCTTCTTTTATCTTTAATCCAACTTATATACGCCAAAAAGTGGGCTTTTTATCCTAAATAAAATAAAATTAAATCAGAAACTAGCCAGTTTACGAAAGTTTAAATCAAACCTTTAATTTGTTCATTTCGTTCCAATTTGTCATACCGTGTTTAACAGTAATAAGACTAAAAATATGTATTTAAATATAGCGAGAGAATAATTTATTTGTACCTTTATTTTTCAGAGAACTACAACAGATGGCTTTGATAAAACACTAGTGAGATACTATTTAGAAAAGTAAAATCATGACGACAGATTCCGTTCAAACTTCTATTCAAAACTTTACATCCAATATTATTACTTTTTTTAAATAAATTAAAGTTGAATTATATTTTGTAAGTTATTTCAAAATTTATATATCTTTTGAGATAAAAATTAATTTCATCGATTTACACACACAGCTTACAATTCTTGTTACACAAATGACTTTGATCTACTTTTGATCTCATATTTTGATATATTTTAATTTTCAGCAGCGAAAAGAAAATTATAATCCCTTAACTTATCTAACTTTATATTCTCTTATAGTGCTTCTAATTTAAATTATAGTAAATAACTGTCATAATGCGACGATTTATTAATTAGAAAAAAAAATAAAAGAATTCAAATTTAAAATAAAAATAGAAGCAAATACCAACACAAAGAATATTGACTTATTTGTCGTGATGGATTATCGTGAGATGGTGACGACACACGGAGTGACATACCAACAACATCCCTTAACTCCGTGCGTGAAGGCCCGTCCGACGATTCCGCCGAACACGATCAAGAGGCAAACACCTCCCCCGCATCCCTCGTGGCTGTGTCAAGGCGCTCTGCTTGATATGCAGCGCGCAGGGCACGCCTCGCAGATAGGGATGCAACATCGCTCATAAAAAACATCGATGTTAGGATATCGATGTTTATGAACGATATATCGATGTTTATGAACGATGTTCGATGTTTATCGAAAACCATACATCGATGTTACAACTAGGAAATAAAATTTTCCGGACAAATATTGATGAGCTTTTTTTTTTTTAGGAAATTTGTGTATCGTCGATGTTTTGATTTCAACATCGATGTTTATGAACGATATATCGATGTTAGGAAAACATCGAACATCAATGTTACTAAGTAATAAAATCCTCTGCGCAAATTTTGATGAGCTTTTTTTTTCATCGATGTTACGACGAAGAAATAAAATCCTCCGGGCAAATTTTAATAAGCTTATGATAAAACATCGTTCATAAAACATCGTTCTTAACAACAATGTATCGTCGATGTAACATCGATGTTAACACATCGATGTTTATGAACGATACATCGATGTTTTTTTGCATCCCTACTCGCAGGCGCTGCTGCGCACTCGCCCTGATGATGAGCATCGGACATGCTCAAAACCCGGATCGACGTAATCGATCTCAATACGTGAGTGTTTTGCCGTTATATATATTATAATATTGACTTGTTCAATTATAATTAATTACTAATACAATAAAGATCCTACTTCATTCATGTTATAATATCTTCCCCACTGGGGAACGACAGAGGAGATAGCGCAGAATGGCTCCCTCGTGCCAACCCAACACCCGCGTACTAAATACGATATACGGTATTGGCCGTTGCTTATTGATAACTCGCCAAGTGCTCATTTTATGGCAGCTGGTGGCAGACCATTTGGTGGGGTACAGCACTCTTTTATACGAACCTAGTACGGGGCGTTGTGACAATCCTCTGACATATTCATTGTGTTTATAGACTGCTGTTTTGAGCAAAAGATATTGACTTATATGAATACGTCAACCGTTAAAATAACATGGTTATATATTATTAATTATTATAATAATAAATTTAATCAATGAATTTAACAACTAAAGTCGAAATCGGCACTGTAGTTTTTGAGTTTATTCATTATCAACATATAGACACACAAAAATAAAAATTTTTCCTCTTTTATTAGTGTAGATTTAATTTTTAATGATACGTTTTATATATTTTGAAAATAAAACTACGAAGGTAATTATAAATGAGTATCTGTAATAATAATGACTTGTTGGACGTCAGACATCTTAGTTGGCCCGTGACCATGAATTCTGTAAAGTGTTCTAACGTCTGGCAATTGTAATTTAGCTATCTGACAGTGAAAATTACCGCCAAAATCGGTCTAGCTGTTCGGAGAGAAATTTTCAGATAAAAAAGAACTTAAATTTTAATATTATGAAGGTAGATATTACTTTATATCATTATTTAATATGGCAGCATTATCGTTAGATGTATAAAGTGGGCGTTTTGAATACGTAATTCTTAAAATGTAAATAAATAATATTAAATTGTTTAATGTTGTAATCTCGTTTTGGTGTCGCAAATTGATTCTATATTTTATTAAAAAACATCTAATATAATTTGAAGAAATCATTTCTTAGCTGTCATCATCATCATCACCATCACCTAAATTCAAAATTGACCTACTATACTACGCTGGTCAAACGTGTTTGCATAGGGTTTTCTATCGAATTTTCCTCCTCTTGCATAGATGTTATAAACCTATAACATCGGTAAGTCATCTTTTACGACACCCGCCGCCAAGGTTATTTGAAATATTAATCTGTCACCACACGAAAACCTGTTTCTTAATTCTAAAATACGATAAAAGAAAGGATATAGTCAATGTCCAAAAACGCCTTCATAAATTACCGTTGCAAACATTATAACCGCAAATACATCAGTATAACTTGCTACCTTTCTGAAGGCGTTACGTTCAATTACAAGAATTTAGTAGTCCCAAGTCAAGCTAACTGTCGCTCATATATTACGCATCCTCGGCAGATACTTTAGAGAATCTATGTAGTTTCTTTGTTAAGTTCTGATAGTTTAACACTTTTTATCGTACTTACTTGACTTATAAAATTTTTCATAAACATATATTCGGTGAGGGTGTAAAATAAAACTTAACATTTCTGCTATTAGTGTATCTTAAATATTGACTAAGATATAAATATATACTAGCATGCGTGTTCACGCACGCTAGCACACAATACAATAAATACACAGGGATGGCTGGAAATCAGCGCTGTACTTAGCAACAAGAAAAACTCCCAATTCCTTTTATTTTCTAAATAATTTTCTTTTACTATAATTACTCGAAAAGGCTACCTACTGTTTTGACAAAGCAATAAATTATTATATATGTTTATAATTATTATAAACAGATAGGTAACATAACTGCAAGGAAAGATACGTTTAAACATAATATGTATACATTTTATTATATTGTGTAGGTATTCAAACATTTAAACATATTATAAAATATAATAATTTTTATTATAGTGCAGTGATTTAAAGGTTAAATAAATATGAAAATGTAATAAAATATTGGAATATGAACTGAATTAAAAAAAAAATACGAAACACGTCTTCCGTCAATTCTTTTTGAAGAATCTTTATGCAAAATTTTAAGTAGATTGAATCAAGGCATCACGATGTCCCATGCAAAATTCACCCCCTTTTTCCATCCACATAAGTGTTTCGGAAAATACTTTATTATGGAACGCCTACATTATATAAATAACTCACAATGCAGGTCATCCCGATCAGCAGTTTAGGCTGTGCATTAAGCTGTCAGTCAGTCAGTCATAGATAAACCATTTTATTTCTGTAGATATTACAAAATATTTTAGTAGTATATTGAAATTAAGAACACAATTATATATTTTTATTTTTGGATAAGAAAATAATCCTTGTATTGCGGGGGATTTTAAAAACATACACATAACAGACATAAATTACATCCAGACTCAGAACAACAATTTGTGGATTGCATAAAGTGCTGTCCTGCCTGGGATTCGAAACTTTTACATTGACTCTGTAAGTCGGTATCTTAACCATTACGCCATCTGTGTATTTGGTAGTATTTTACTTTTAGAGTTGGCGCATTCTCGTAAGTCAATACATTTTGCTCAAAAACAACAGTAGTCTGTGAACACAGTGAATATGCCAGAGGGTTAGTCATAAAACAGGCACTTGGCGAGCTACCGATAAGCAACGGCCAATACCGCGTATTGCGTTTTATACGCGCCTCTAGGGTTGTCACGAAAGAGATTATCGCCATCATCTATACCAATAAATAAAATTGGAGTGTCTGTTTGTAATGTCAAAATAATAGGCTTTTATCATGCTCACACGGTTATTTGCACGACACGTATGCCTAAAATACAGATTAAAAATGTTTGTCTATCTGTTTGTACCGGATAATCTTCAAAACAACTGGACCGATTTCAAAAATTCTTTCGTCAATGGAAAGCTATAATATCAGAGAGTAATCAAGGCAATATTTTATCCCGGTATTCCCACGGGAACGGAAACTACGCGGGTAAAACGACTAAAACCGAAGCGAAGCGAGGGCGTGTTGCTAGTTCATACTATATTTCCTCTAACTCTACTGGTCTTTTCTAGTAATTTCATTGTTTTATTCTTTCGTTTATTCTTTGACGTTTGGTGACGGAATTAGGGTATAATTCACCAATGATAAGCAACGGCCAATACCGCGTATTGCGTTTTATACACGCATGTAGGGTTGTCAAGAAAGAGATTATCGTCATCATTCATACTGTATTTCCTCTTAACTCTCTTCTACTGGTCTCTTTAATAATTTTATTGGTTTATTTTTTCACTTATCTCTCTTATTCGTGTGGTGACGGAGTTAGAATATAATTCACCACCTCCTATCCTGCCCGTGGGTGTCGTAAAACGACTAAGTGATGTAATCTGCATATGACAACTATGCAAAATAAAGAAAACTGGAAATAAAGTATTGTGTAACCGCGTTCCGATTTTTAATTTTTTTTTTTTTTTTAATAAGACAACACCCTGCACTAAGGAAATAATCCTTGTATTGCGGGGAACTTTACAAACATAATAATTAACGGACACAAATTACATCCAGACTCAGAACAACAATTTGTGGATCGCACAAGGTGTTGTGGCGTGGGATTCGAACCCCCGACACTGGCAATGTAGGTCGCTATCTTAACCACTACGCCATCTGTGCAGTCTTGGTGGTAGTATATTCGATTTGTTAGGATTAAATTAATAAATGTTCATAATATAATAATCAGCGTTTATTATTTATTAATTACTGACCAAAAACAATATTATTTTTTCATAAAGAATCAATTTCGTACTCTGGCTATAAATTTGTATAAGGTTGTATATCATAATTGTGGGTCACAATTTAATAATTAATTCATTAGGAGGTAGATATAAATATCTGTAATAACGTTTATTTGTTGGACGTTAAACACCTTAATCCTTCCGTGACCATACTAAAAAGTGTGAAATTAAAAACCAAATTCAAACGTGACAAAATCCGTAAAAACAGTTTTATTTCAAAAACATTTTTACCAAGAATTGTGAGCTCAATGTACTGAAAATAATGATTTAGAAATCCTTCATTAATTATATTCTGGGAAATAATAAATAATGAAATAAGTTACAAAAGATATTTCAAATTCAATTTAATTAAATATAATAAATAAACGAAGCATAAGGTTTTTAGCTAGATGCTGGAAACAATGCTGCCGCTAAACTTACAATCTTCTTGACCTTTTACCATATAACTAGTGGGCACGGTGCCTGGGAGGCCAATGGTAACGGAGTTAACAAATTTATTGCCAAAGCCATAATATAGTTTAGTACATAGCTTTATTTTGAGAATTTTTTCGTCTAAGATGATGATATTTCCTTTCATCTCTTAATCTATTATTGACACATGTGAGAAAGAAAAGTTGCTGCAGCTAGATCCTATAGGAAGGTCAATATGATAGTATCGACTGTCATATATATCTACTACATAAATAGTGTTGCGGTTAATTAATACCAAATGCAGATCAATTATTTATCTATTCATACATTCATCAGCTGTTCACTGTCGACCGTAGGACTCATTACAAAGAAGTAAATAATGCTATAGTCAACAATCTTGTCAGGCGAGATGACGGTGAAATTTCCCTGAAGATTACCGCTACTCTCCAAATGTTGGTTTAGATTATTACGTTTCTTATGTAAAAGCACTGCTATTCTTAACCCACCACCTTTTATGGCGGGCTATGGTCTATACACACGGCATCCGTTCTATCCAGGGTGACGGAAGGGCCCCTCTTTTCGACTGGTGCAGGTCTTGTCGGGGCATGGTTGTTTCGGCAAGTACCTACACAAGATCGCGAGGAGAGAGAGTACGCCGTCCTGCCATCACTGCGATTGCGACGAGTACACGCTTGAGGTTTGCGTGATGCTCGACATCGTCAGAAACTGGAACGCGTCCGGCGGAGTGAATCTGGGAGGAATTCCTTTACCACGACAAACTCCACCACAAGCGCGTTAGGCGGCGCAGTACTTGCGCCCGATGCCGCTGTAGCCAAGGTCGCGGGTGGACAGACCGGGGATTGGTCCGCTGTCCGTAGAGAGGCCGACTGCGTGAGGGCGAGGACCCGCCCCAGCAACATTGCAATGTTGCTGGAGCGTCATAGGGGACGGTACTCGAAACTGTAGATAATAACTATAAGCGTAATGATGAGTAATAAATAAGTACTTAGCTTAAAGTTCTTAGCAACCAGGTCATCAGCTCAATTATCTATTACTTTGGATGAAGTTCTATTTTTGAAGATATATATGCTAGATAAACTATGAAATAAAAATAAATATAAGATGATTTCAACTCACCGCATTCATCTTGTCCCCATGGTACTCTCGCAAGTGTACGGTTATTTTGCCGGAGTTATTAGTCTGCTTATGTGTCATTGTATTACAATTAAATGTAATCAAAGACTGGAACTGCAAATATATCAAAAATACAATTAAAATCCTTACTAATATTATGCGAAAGTAAGTTTGTGTGTTTGTCTGTTACGCTTTCACGCTTAAGCCATCGTACCGATTTCAAAAATTCTTTCACCAATGGAAAGCTATAATATCAGGGAGTCCTTAGTATATTAAAGAGCAAATGTAAATATAAGAAAAATGATCCAACAAATCTTGGATTAGGACTTAATTTAGCCCCTGTGTATGAAAATTATTCTTTCTATATTTTTTTCGCCTTTGATGGCGTACGAGTAATGAGTCCACCATATACCTAAATACTACTCAAGAAAATCAACAACGTCAGGCGTACAGACAAGTACGATTCTTATCGTAGGCATGAGATTAGAACCAATAGAATAAGCACAGAAAGGAAAAAGAAAGCTGCTTTGAGACTTCGTTTCTCTTTTTATCGAAACGAAACATTTTAGCAAATGGCTTCTAGTCATTTGTCGATTTTCTGTGTAACAGAAAAGCTAACTATTCTAGACGAGCTGGAATATTAATGGCTGTAAGCAAATATAGGCTATTTATATATTTAATTCGTTGGAGAAAAGTAAACCGTTCCGTATGTACTTTCAAGTTCTCGCTAATAAGTCTCGTGAGGTAATCCTCTTACAAGTATTTAGAAATATTCTAGCATTTCAAATGATAAATATCATTAATTAAAAAAAAGTGTCTTGTTCTCGCTTAATATAATTCTAATTAAAATGTTAGAGAATTAAATTGGAATTATATGTTAACATTTTCCGATAGATGGCGTGTAAAATGTCTTCCATACTGTCAATAATGAGAATCATAATTTGATTATTATACCTACCCATATTGGCGCAGTTTGTTAGGTGATTGGAAAGGACTTCCAATGTATATCTGGTCCAGATGAGGTAATTATTTTTGCCCGTAATATTAAGAATTTAATTCTTAATATTATTAAGCTTTTTATATCAGCTAAATTTTAGAACTCACATTTTCACCATCGTTCCTCTCTCCGTCAATCTCAACACTCGGTGTAAAGACAAGGGTTGAATTAGTGACTGGTGTTGTAAACTCGTACTTATAGCTTCCATCGGCATTGCGACTCAATTACGCTGTCAGTTTCAGGCCGATTTACGAACAAGAATATTCGCACCTGAAAGATAACCCTTACAATTTATAACAAGTTTAAACTTTTATTTGACAGTACACTCTTCATATGGTGACATGGTGACAGAGTAAGGGTTCACACAATTCACCCCTTTTCTTGTCTATGGGTGTCGTAAAAGACAATTAAGGGATATAATGTGCATATTATATTTATGCAAAAGCAGGAAATAAAACCCTTTTTCTTTTTTTCTTTTTTTGTGGGTGGGCCGCGGTCGGCGCCCCTCCGCACCACTCCGTCCGGGGCGACAGAGGGGCTTAAGCACGCAACTCCCGCGACCCACCCAAAAACCACGTCGCCTTCGTCGTTGGGCCGACCACTGGAGCAGCGTTAACTTGTCGTCAGTGGTCGGCCCGACGGAATACCCCCTGTTGGGGTACCCTCCCATCGACCGACGTCCCCCCCTCGGGGAGGACGTCGGTCTTTCCTCGCGCGGTCGGCCTCTCGGCGGGTGACGGACTAATCCCCGGTCACGTCACCCGCGGCCTCGGCTAGGGCGGCATGAGGCGCAGATAGTTGCGCCTGCGCCGCCCCAGTCGCCGGCGGCGGATCTCCTCATCGAGGCTGCGCAAATAAAACCCTGTACCAATACGTCTGGACCAGCTTGGTATAGCAGGTCAATTTCGCCTCATTATGGAGGAGGCTTGGGCCCAATAGTGGGACGTATATTAGCTGTGATGATGATTACTAAACCACGCTGTTTAGACGGGTTGGTATAGGGTTTTAAGTCGTGATTTCCTTGTCTTGCATAGTTATATGCATACTTAATCTCTTAGTCGCCTTTTACGACACCCACGAGCAAGAAAGGGGGTGGTGAATTATATTCTTACACCATCGCCATACGGATAATATGCTTTTTAATATCACGTAAATAAATATATAAGAGAAATACCTTTGGGGGCCTTTTAGGAATTTTGAATACATTAGAAGTTTATTTAAATGATATTTTTTTTGCATTAATACATTATTTAGTTTCTATATTGAGAAATAAGTTCAAAATGAATATTCAAAGATTGGCTTGTAATGATACCCCGCGTTATGATGGTATAAGGTCAAGATGTGACGCTAAAACTTACTTTTCAGCAGGCGTTGTAAAAACAGCTTTAACTGGAATCGCGACCGATGAAGTCAACAAAAGGAGAATAGGCAGGGCACTTTTCTAGATAACTTATAACACTAACTGAGATCGTCATCTTTTTAACAGTTTTTCTTTTTCAAAAAGCCTGTAATTACAAATGTGCAAATGCTTAGAATAATAACTCATAGAAGCTCAATCCGAGCACAAAATTTCAGGCATTTAAATTGGAGCCAGAATGGTTCCCTACGCCGGATCGTAATGTAGTGTACAAGGTCACTGCGTACAAGGCATCTCTATCGTATAGTGGTGTGCGAGTGTTCGTGTGTAATCGCTTGCACGTATGTAGTATTTTTGGCTTCACGGTTTTCATCGCTTAAGTACCGACTCTATCCTTCTATACGTTGTTATCTAAGGTACGAATGTAAATTTCTCTCAATCAAATATTAGTACATGATAAAATACAATGGTATTTCCGGACATAAGTTGGATCCAAGTCTTTTTTTTTTATGGGTGTGCTATGGTAAGCGCACGCGCGGTCCAGTCCGTCCGGGGCGATGAAAGGACGGCGCGCGGGCCCCTAACCCACCCGTACCCACGTCACCTCGTTGTTGGGCCGACCACCGGAGCAGATGTGACTTGTCGTCAGTGGTCGGAAGTTGAATCCAAGTCTACAGTATTTTCTTAAACAAATATTTGTTTAACTAAATGACTTGTAAAAATGAAAAGGCAATGAACTGGCAAAAATGTATTTACACTTAGTACTTGTGATTCACACTTCGATTGTCCGATTTTCTCTTCATTAAATTCTTATTGTACTAAAACAGTTTTCATTTTAAAATAATGTGGGTTTCGTGTGGTGACGGAGTAAGAATACAATTCACCACTATCTTGGTCGTGGATGTTGTAAAAGACGACTAAGGGATAAAATACGCACATAACATCTGTGCAACAGAAGGCAAACTCTAAATGAAACCCTATACCAATATTTCTGGCCAGCATGATATAGTAGGTCAAATTCCCTCCCATTGTGGAGGAGGCCCGAACCCAACAGTGGGACGTATGTGGGCTGCAATAATGATGATGACTATATATTTGAATATTCCGTGAGGTGACGGAGTAAGAATATAATTCACCACCTCCATGGGTGTCCCAAAAGACAGCTAAGCAGCTGCTTACAGCAGATGACATCTATGCATGAAACAGAAAACTTGAAATAAAACCCTATACCAACCCGTTTGACTAGCGTGTTATAGTAGGTCAATTTCCCTCCCATTTTGGAGGCGTCTAGAGCCCAGCAGTGGGATATATGTGAGCTATGATGGTGATAGATTTAAATCTTATGAAATACATATGAAATGGCCGTTATGTATGAAAAAATTTAAACGATTTCTTTTCATGTATTTTTTATTTGTATTAATCGAAGTAATCACCCATGTATTAATGCAACTTTGCCAACGCAGCGGCAGTTTATTGATGCCCTTTTTAAAGAAAACAGCTGGACGGGAAGCAACAAATTCTTCAAAGGCATTTTGTACTGCCTCTAGGGTATTGAATTTCTTTCCCGCCAAAAAGTTATCCAAATTCTGGAAAAAGAAGTAGTCTGTAGGCGCATGGTCTAGTGAGTATAGTGGATGACGGAGAGCTTCCAACCCCAGTTCTTGCAACCCCAGTTCTTGCAACTTGGAGACCGGCTGCTGTGCAGTATGAGGTCGCGCATTGTCGTGCAGGAGCAGCGGAGACGATCGATTGACCAATGCTGGTTGGAGATGTGCCAGCTTCTCCATCATTGTGTTCAGTTCTTCACAGTACACATCTGCAGTAATGCTCACCCCGTTTGGTAAGAAGCTGTGATGAATCACACCGGCGCTAGACCACCAAACAGTGACCATCACTTTTTTAGGGGTAAGTTTTCGTTTAGGGCATTGTTTAGGTGCTAAACCAGGATCCAACCAACTTGCTGAGCGCTTGCGGTTATCAAACAGAATCCATTTTTCATTGCAAGTAAGAATGTGTTTCAAAATTCCTTCATTTATGTGTCTGTTGAGCAATGCAAGGCATGTCTCGACGCGTACTTTGCGCTGACGATCATTGAGTTTGTGGGGCACCCATTTGTCAAGCTTTCTTACATTGCCAATTTGACGCAAATGGAACAATATTGTTTTGACGCTAACGTCGACAGCTGCTAATTCAACCGTAGATTGTGTATCATCGGCTTCCACAATCGCCTTTAATTCATCATTGTCGACCAAAGTCTTCGGACGACCGCGAGGTTCATTTTTCAGGTCGAAATTTCCAGAACGGAAGCGAGCAAACCAATAACAGGCGGTGCGTTGGTTTGTAGTGTTAGCTCCGTAAACGTCGTTGATGTTGCGTGCTGCTTTTGCCGTGTTGCTGCCACGACGATACTCATATTGATTTCTGATGTTTACGCGAGTATTATACATTTAAAATAAAACTACTTTACGGATTTTATCGCGTTTGTATTTGATTTTTCATTACCCGACGTTTCGAACACTTTACAGCGTTCATGGTTCAAGACCACCACAAGACTGCAAGACACCGTGAGCTCATATTGTATAGATTTGACCCACAATAATAATAACTAAAGATAATTTTATAAATTAAAACCTTTTAGTAACATAAAGTAAGCCGCCTTCAAAATTAACTTTAATTTTGCATCATGTTACCTGAGTTTTCTTGCCGGATCTTTCTCAGTGTGACCGTGTTCCGATCCGGTGGTAGTATACTAGATTATTAGTTAGTTTTTAAATATAATTACTATTAATTTTAATGTTTAATTATTACTAACCATAAACAATATAATTTTTTCATATAGAATCATTTTCTCCTTACACTTGCAATAAATTTTGTATCAAAATGTGGGTCAATATTTAATAACTAATTTCTGTATCGGGTAAAGATAATTATAAAATTTTCTGCAGTAACGATGACTTGTTGGACGTGAGACATCTTAGTCCACCCGTGACCATGAACGCTGTAAAGTGTTCGAAACGTCGGGTAATCAAAAATCAAATACAAACGCGATAAAATCCGTAAAGTAGTTTTATTTAAAAAGATACTCATATTCCATAATTACTCGAATTTTTAACGTATTCATGATGACGAAAAAAATTGAAATGCGATGAAAACGTAACTTTAATCAATAAACAAATTACTACTTTTAGAAAATAAATTCCATGTTTTAAAATAAAATTAATTTGAAATTAGAATTCTTAGCCAAACAAAAATTATTTTGATTTGAAATAGCCAGTACTGCAGAACGTCAATTACATAGGTAAAGACCTATTTATTAATAGCTTTGGTGACGATTTTGTCTGCCTAGAAATCATATGTGACAGAGATAACCATAGAAAATTTTAGAGGGTGTTCAAAGTACCTGGAAAATCATGAACAACTTTCTAAAGTCTTTCGAGTCCGTCCATGACCATGAAAGCTGTAAAGTGTTCGAAACGTCGGGCAATCAAAAATCAAATACAACCGCGATAAAATCCGTAAAGTCGTTTTATTTAAAATATTTAAAACTGTCTATATCTATTGATTCTACACTTTTCTGTACTATTTTTGTTGTATAAAGAGGTGAATGTTCCTAAATAAATATGATGGTCTTTTTACACTATATTCGTAATATCACATCTCGGCCCATATACGTTCCACCGTTACGCTCGAGCCTCCTCGACTATGGGAGGGAAATTGACCGATTATACCACGCTGATTAAACATGTTGGTAGGCAGTGTTTTGTCGCGGGTCACTGGACTGGGGAGTTAGTTCGTCACCCGCCGAGAGGGCGACCGCGCGAGGAAAGACCAACATCCTTCCCAAGATGGTGACGTCGGTCGAGGAGAGGGTACTCCTCAAGGGGTATTCCATCGGGTCGATCACTGACGACAAGTCACCCAGCACCGGTGGTGGGCCCAACGACAAAGACGACGTGTCACGGGTGGGCTACGGGTGTGTGCTTACGCCCCTCTGACGCCCCGGCAAAAAAAGGCAGTGTTTTGTTGCGAGTTTTCCTACTCTTTTATAGATGTTATATTTGTCACCGGATAATTGTACGAACCGTTAGTTTATAACAATCTAGTGAGACTATAAACTATCGATAGATTGTGAATCGACACAAAAATTTATAATCTAACGCTTAAATTTTCGTTAGTTTATAAACTGACCATGTTCAACCGTGAAATAGTACACCTAAGTATTGCTGCTATTTATGGACCTTTGCTGGGCCGCTGCCTACCGTGAAGAAAGTGAAGGGAGTGTGAATGTGTGCAATGACGTTCGGTGAAACTAAAGACATCACCAAAACCCACCACACGCAAACACCCTCAGAGAATTGGGCTTCCGACTCTCTCGATCACCGAACGAAGCGCAGTAACAAATTGCTACTACTCAGACGTCGATTTTCTGCGAGAGTGTGGTACTACCCCGGACGGACCGGCCCGCGGCTTTAGACAGATAACTGTCGACAGTTTGGTCCTACCACTATAAAAATAACAATTCTGTCATTGCATAAACATTTACAATATAATTGTTTATTTACTACAATAGTAATATTTCTTATTTCAACACAAATAAACACTCCTTTTAACAGTACAAAAATAGGAACGTTTCTGGTCGTTCTTTTTAAATATATTGAGGAAATATATCGTGAGAACGTATCGCGATAAATATTTATAGGTGTTTCTAACTCGGAACTAGTATTGTTTATAGGCAAGATAGGAGCGAATGTGTTTGTATGACGTATACTTGGGTGATTATAAGAAGTATAGTAAACTGTTCTGATGTTAAGTTAATATAGTTATTTAACAATAACTATTACCGAAAACTTACAGGCGCTTGAAGTAAAACTTTGTGATAATAAATTTTAAAAAACAATAGCAATAATTGTACCTCCAAATTTAAAATATCAAAGACGCCATTTAACAGATACTACTACAATTAACTCAATATATTATTATTATTTTATAATTATTACAACATCAATGTATAAATGTATGATTAAAATTATATATTAATCATTACTAATATTATAAATGCGAAAGTGAGTTTGTTTGTTTGTTACGCTTTCACGCTTAAACCACTGAACCGATTTCAAAAATTCTTTCACTGACGGAAAGTTATATATCAGAGAGTAATATGTCTCTCTCTCAACAGAATTCAGAGAGTCGATGTTAACGGTGCACGATCATCTGGTTCTGTTATCAAAATGGGCGTTCCGCAAGGGTCAATACTGGGGCCATTTCTGTTCCTTGTATATATCAATGACTTACCCTATTATGTAGGGGACAATCAAAACATTGTGTTGTTCGCAGATGATACCTCTTTACTGTTTAAGATTAAGCGACAAATGCTCAACTATGACGATGTGAACAATGCACTGTCTAACGTTGTTCATTGGTTTCATTCTAATAATTTAGTTCTAAATGAGACAAAAACTAAATGTATTAAATTTACTACTCCCAATGTGAGACAAGTGGAAACCAATGTTCAAATGAATGGGGTGGCTCTGGACCTTGTGGAATCAACCACCTTTTTAGGCATCACTATAGATAATAGACTCCAATGGGGGCCTCATATTGAGAAACTGTCAAATAGGCTCAGCTCAGCGGCTTATGCGGTAAAAAAAATTCGCGCATTAACCGATGTTGAAACAGCCAGAATAGTTTATTTCGCATACTTTCATAGTCTCATGTCATACGGCATATTACTTTGGGGCTGCTCCGCGGAATTGAATAGAATTTTTATTCTACAAAAAAGGGCGGTCCGCGCGATATATAATTTAGGCCCAAGAGTGTCACTAAGAGAGAAATTTAAAGAGATAAATATTCTGACTGTTATATCTCAATATATATACGAAAATGTATTTTATGTAAAGAAAAATATCGGTAACTTTGAAAAATATAGTGACATTCATCATGTAAATACTCGGAATAAGGATAAATTAGTTGTACACAGTACTCGTCTTCAACGAGTTAACAGATCCTTCATGGGGCAATGTATACGCTTCTACAACAAATTACCTATTAATATTCGAGATATGCCAGTTAAAAAGTTTAAAAAAGCAATCAAGAGTAGATTTTGTAGAAAAGGTTATTATAAAATCTCGGATTATCTTGATGATAATACAGACTGGTTATGAGCAGCTCCTCATTCAGGCATTTTCTCATTATTTGAAAAGGTGTTACATACATGTTTATTCTGTTGCTGTTAATATAATTGTAAAGCGTAGCGTGTTTTGCCAAACGAATTTGTTGTTTAATCTGTGTTTTATGTTTGTGGCCCATGGTATTGGTCATGCTCACTGAAGGGTCTGCTTGCGGTAGCTACGAGGAGCGGGTCACTCCCTTCCCTCCATTGTGGTTGAGGGGAGTGATGGCTGCTCTAGTGGTTAACTCGTGATCGGGTGCCGCTTGCGGGATCTGGTCCAGCCATGGTACTTTTTCGTTATATTTAATAACTGTATTGTATGATGATTCGAAAGGCATCACACTGGAGCTATTAATAGACATGTTGTTGTATATTATCTTATTAAAAAAAAAAATAGTAAATGAATAAAAAAGAAGACAAGCCCACTGAGTTTCTTGCCGGATCTTCTCAGTGCCGTCGCGTTCCGATCCGGTAGTAGTGTAAGGTAAAAATGTAAAAAAGTGACCATATGTAAGTGCCCCCGCGGGGTTTATGCATAATAAAG
The DNA here is from genome assembly GCA_032191425.1 of Lymantria dispar. NCBI lineage: Eukaryota > Metazoa > Arthropoda > Insecta > Lepidoptera > Erebidae > Lymantria > Lymantria dispar. Next base: position 5,290,522 of record CM063460.1, on the reverse strand, counting down.
TATTTGAATTTGAATTTGAATTTGAATTGAATTCTCCCTGATATTATAGCTATATTTTATCCCGGTATTCCCACGGGAACAGGAACTACGCGGGTAAGGCGAGTGAAACCGAAGCGAACCGAGGGCGGGTTGCTAATATTTATATATTTTATTTATCTATACCAATAAATAAAGTTGGAGTGTCTGTTTGTAATGTCAAAATCATCATCATCTTGCTCTTATCCCAATTACTTGGGGTCGACACAATATGTCATCTGTTTTGACATATTGCAAAAAGTTTCGGCAATGACTTTTATGACCGGCCACCTGCCTGACGTCAACCCTCCTTGGGAATGTAATCGTTGACCCAAATGGTACCAGATGGAGTTGGTCCGGGTCAATCAAGGGCTCTTAGTCGTCTTTTACGACACCCACGAGCAAAGCAAGGGTTGGTAGTATTCGAAGCCGCTACCACACAGCATGTAATGTCAAAATAATAGGCTTTTTCATGCTCACACGGTTATTTGCACGACACCTATGCCTAAAATACAGATTAAAAAATTTTTGTCTGTCTGTCTGTCTGTTTATTCCGGGTAATCTTCAAAACGGCTGGACCGATTTCAAAAATTCTTTCAACAATGAAAAGCTATAATATCAGCGCGTAAACTAGGCTATATTTTATAGCGGGGTTCCCACGGGAACGGGATCTACGCGGGTAAAACGACTAAAACCGAAGCGAAGCGAGGGCGGGTTGCTAGTTATTTATATAACCCATGTACTCACATTATGCTACCGTTAGGGCACATTACATAATATTTTAATGTATAATGCTTCCGTTTGATAACTGTGACTTCGATCCGGAAAATGATCTGAGGCGAGACGTTTGAGACTAAGTCGAGACTAAAGCAGTTCTAATTAAAAAAAGGTTATTCAGTTTTTATTATCTTAGTGAAAATCCTTTCAAAAGTCAGCAGATTATTTACCATTTTATGGCCATTAACCGAAGTTACGCTTTTTAGGCTAAACCTGGCCTGGGTAAACTTCTTCCAATCTATCTACGGATGAGCAGTGTGCGATCCCTTAACCTACCGTGTTCCCTCCTCATCGCCATTGGGTCAACCACTGGTACCGATTCCTTGACATCCGTGGCCAGCCCCACGGGTTATCCTTTCGGTACCCTCCCCTTTGATGCCCCGGCCCGGTCGGCGTCTCTGCAGGTAGTGGATTAATTCCCGGTCCGTCCTCCCACGACTTTGGCCGCATCAGGCATTGCTCATGATAATATTGAATAATTTAATTATTATTTGCAAAATATCCCCGACTTCAATAATGTAGACAACGTAGATATTTTTTTTTAGACTTTTGTTGATTTTTTGAAAAGCGCTTGTCCGATTTCATTAAAATTTTCATGGGACCAATTGGGCAGTATAACTGTTCCAACAAAAAAAGAATTTTTCAAATCGGTTGACAAGCGACTGCGTTATGCGCGAACAAACATAAAAAAGAAAAAATTACAAACATCCGAATTGAGAACCTATGTTATACTCTTTTTAACTCATAAAAGAGTATATATTACGTCAGAATTAAAATTAAAGTATTTTGTTATTTAAGTGTTACTTTTGAGCAAATGTTTTTTAAAATATATAATACTAGCAACCTGCCCTCGCTTCGCTTCGGTTTCAGTCTTTCCTGCGTAGTTTCCGTTCCCGTGGGAATACCGAGATTAAATATAGCCTAGTTTACTCCCTGATATTATAACTTTCCATTGGTGAAAGAATTTTTGAAATCGGTCCAGCCGTTTTGAAGATTACCCGGAACAAACAAACAGACAGACAAAAAATATAAAGTGTATTTTAGGCATATGTATAGTGCAAATAACCGTGTGAGCATGAAAAAAGCCTATTATTTTGACATTACAAACAGACACTACAATTTTATTTATTGGTATAGATTAAGTAGATCCATGTGAGGCATGCAATAACAAAAGTTAAACGGTATACATATGTCCGACTGTAGTTTTGGCGTTACCTCAGCAGTCATCAAAAAAAAAAAAAATATGGTATACAGTTAACCGATATTTATTACGTTAATATGGTATTTCAATATTCATTTGTTGACCTATATTACGGGCAACACACTAGTCGTAAACGTGTTACTTCAGACACTGAGATAAGTTGGTTGATAAGAACTAGTCGTAAACCTGTTACTCCAGACACTGAGATAAGTTGGTTGATAAGAACTAGTCGTAAACCTGTTACTCCAGATACTGAGATAAGTTGGTTGATAAGAACTAGTCGTAAACCTGTTACTCCAGACACTGAGATAAGTTGGTTGATAAGAACTAGTCGTAAACCTGTTACTCCAGACACTGAGATAAGTTGGTTGATAAGAACTAGTCGTAAACCTGTTACTCCAGACACTGAGATAAGTTGGTTTCCTTCAAATTCCTTCAAAATCCTTTAAAAAAAAAAACCTTTTTTTGGTAGGCTATGGCTGAGACACTCACTCACACTCACTCCCTTCCCAATCCGCCGGAGCGACGGATGAGCGGCGTGTGGCCCCATAACCTACATAGCCGTAGTACGGCCTCGCTGCGGGTGATGGACTAACGTACTGCTTCTGCAGTAGTAGGTACGTAGGTAAGCAAATCACTATTTTATATAGTTTTTTTTTTGTAACACTTTATATATCTGCTACAAAAGACTGATTCGATTTTTTCTTGGGTGATATTTTGTGTACTAAACTATAGTCCATAAAATATAGCTTGATCTCTGTGACAGCTGTCAACGAAACCAACGAAGTAAGTTTGAACGAGCGACATGTTTACAATTTCATTTTGTATCAAATATATTTTCATTCTTTTCGTGCCTTGTTTTATTGCAACTGAATTGCAATATATTATAAATATAAAAATATTAATATTCACGCCTAAAATGTACCTCGTAAGTACTGAAATACCTAGTAAACATTTTATACATAAATGACGCTTACACACGTACAAGGTCATACAGTCATACTGGACTGAAAATAAAAAAGAGATGGGACAGTCGATATACGTAAATCGATAACAGAACTTTATTAAATTATTCATAAAAGAAATAAACCCAATATAGTACCTATATAAAACTTTCAACAAATTTTCACAATTAAAACAGACAGTTACATTATAAAATACACAAATTGAATTAATTAAACATTAAAAAACTACTTTTCGTCTCAGAGTAAATGATAATATTATCTACGTATATTGTCAATAAACTAGACATATTTATTTATAAAACAGTCATAATTGATCGATTGATCTAACGACTGTCCTTATTTGGCAAAAAATTATAAATATTCTAGCAGGAACGCTCCAGTGATGACGATAATAGTGACCTAGACCTTGATTGTACTCCTTTTTAATAATTAAAGCAGTCGAAAAACAGTTTTTGTTTGAAATAAATTCAAAAAGATTTTCATTGATTGTATTTTAATTATAATAGAAAATCACAATTATAAAAATAGAGAGTTTTATCGATAAAAAACTACGGACTTTATCGTAAGCGTGACAGCACTAGGCACAACTGTCACAGAGATCATCCAATATTTTATGGACTATAGTGATTTAGTTGTCGATTTCTCTATCATTATAGGATTTATTTTTGTTTCATCGAACCGAGTAATTAGGATAAGAGCACGATGATGATGATGAGTTAACGTCATTATTAATATGTGACATTTTTTTTTTTCTCGGTTGATGGATATTTTTTGTAGCACTGATTTTAGTAAAGGGACGGATATGTGTTACAGGAAACCTGGGGAGCGCGTGCTATTTGACTTATATTTTGAATTTAATTCTATTTGAACTAATAGTTTAAGAATTATAACTAGTCAAAATTTCGTAATTTTGTCACTCACTGACTGACTGACCGATCATCAATATTATTGAGGCACTTCTAGCAAACATAGAAGCTTCAAATTTAAAATACAATGCACTACTTTTGCGAGCCAGCGGGCGTCAAATATATGTAATTCTATATTAATATAGAATTACATATATTTTCATGCTTAGAATATATTCAACCAATAATATGACCAATAAATATACTTCTTGTATATTTCATTTAAATTTTATGCGTATTATTTTAATATGTCAGACGTAACACATCACTACATAGTATAAAACAAAGTCGCTTCCCGCTGTCTGTCTGCGCCTATGTATGCTTAGATTTTTAAAACTACGCAACGGAATTTTGATGCGTTTTTTATTTTAATAGATAGAGTGATTCAAGAGGAAGGTTTATATGTATAATACATGGGTAATATGTCGCTCTTTCAAGAGTAACCTCTAAAGAAAACATGTTTGTATTGTCTAATGACAAAAAAGCTGTAAACGTTGTATATTAAGACATTATGTAGTATATTTAGTTATTGGCATTGGGCCCGTGTGAAGCCGAGGCGGGTTGCTTGTCAACATTTTTTTTTAGGGGGTGGGCCATGGTCAGCGCACCTGCTGCCCAAATCCATACGGGGCAACAGAGGGGTGGCGCGAGGCCCCATGACCCACCCGTGACACGTCACCTTCGTTGTTGGACCGACCACCGGTGCAGGGTAACTTTTCTTCAATGGTCGGCCTGACAGAATACTCTGGTCGCTGGGTACCCTCTACTCTCGACGTTCCTCCTCGGGGAGTCGCCGTCGCGCGGGCAACCTCTCTGCGGGTGACGGACTAAATCCCCGGTCCAGTCACCCACGGACTCGGCTAGGGCTGCATTAGATGCAGATACTTGCGCCTGCGCCGCCGAGTCGCCGGCGGTGGATTGCGTGGAGCGCGCCTATTACTTAAATCATAAATTTCAATACACAAACCTTAGAATAATAACGTATAGAAGGTAAGTTCACGCACAAAAAGTGAGGCATTTCAATTGGAGCCTAATGGAGCTTACACCGGAACCGTTCCGTAATGTATAAGTCATTGTACTGCACGAACGTACGCAACTCTTAAAAAATAAATAGGTAATTATGACGGTTTGTGCATTCAAATGGTGTCACAATACATTTGTAAAATATAAAAAGATTATTAACATTACTTTTAAAGGTAATTCGACGATTTATGTTAATAAAAACAAATTTTGATTTCATAATTTGTATAGTGGTTTGCGTGTGTATGCGAGTAATCGTCTGCGCGCCATTAGTATTTTTAGATTCAAATTTTGAAAGTTCGAAGTATTGACACTATCCTTCTATACGTTATTATTCTAAGACACAAACATTGTTTTAAATGCAACCTATTTTAATTTTCTGTTATATATACTATAAATTGAGAACTAAATCTAAAAGTATTTGGTCAAAAACATTTCTTAGCTGTAACTTATGAAAACAGAAAAGGTATAGTCAATTTCTACAAACGCCTACACAAATTTCTTTAGCAAACATTATAACCGCAAATATATCAGTATAACATGTTACCTTTCTGAAGGCGTTACGTTCAATTATAAAAATTTAGTAGTCCCCAGTCGAGCTGACAAGACCGCTCATATATTACGTATCCTCGGTGTGAGATACTTTAGAATATCTATTGAGTTTCTTTGTTACACTCTGATAGTTTCACACTTTTCATCGCACACTACTTGAATTATTTAAATGATGGGATAAATATGCTTGGTGACAAAGTGAAAAAACAATTCATCACCCCTCTTCAAAGGCTGAGAAAAGTTATATTAAATACATATATCACTGTAAATATTTTAGTTTCATCTAAAAATATGAATAGGAATTTGAATTTTTTTTTTATTATATATTTTACTGCTAAATGCGATGTAACCACGCCAGTGAATATATACATATACTAGCAACCCGCCCTCGCTTCGCTTCGGTTTCTGTCGCCTTATCCTCGTAGTTCCCGTTCCCGTGGGAATACCGGGATAAAATATAGCCTAGTTTACTCACTGATAATATAGGTTTCCATTGGTGAAAGAATTTTTGAAATCGGTCTACTCGTTTTGAAGATTACCCAGAACAAACAGACAGATAGACAGACTAAAAATATAAAATGTTTTTTAGGCATATGTATAGTGCAAATAACCGTGTGAGCATGAAAAAAGTCTATTATTTTGACATTACAAACAGACACTCCAATTTTATTTATTGGTATAGATAACATATATATATTTTTCATTCTGTCGTTTTGTATGACACCCATGGGCAAGAGAGGGATGATGAATTTTATTCTTACTCCGTCATTACACGGAAAGATAGAGAAATAATGAGAAGAAAATTGGAAATTTTTATTCCAATTTATAGGGTTCCGTACCCAAAAGGTAAAAACGGAACCCTATTACTTAGACTTTGCTGTCTATCCGTCCATCTGTCTGTCACCAGGCTGTATCTCAAAAACCGCGATAGTTAGACAGTTGAAACATTTACAAATTATATATTTCTGCTGCAGCTATAACAACAAATACTAAAAACAAAATAAAATAAATATTTAAGGGGGCTTCCATACAACAAACGCGATTTTTTTTTACCTTTTTAAAGATAATGGTACGGAACCCTTCGTGTGCGACTTCAATTCGCTCTTAGCCGGTTTTTCTCTGCTGCCGTCTGCTGTCTAATCTGCATGATGTAAAAGATTAATTTCCTTCATTTGGAGGCTGGTATCCAAAAGTTGAATTGATATGCCCTGAGAAAGAGAAGAAAAAATTCTATATCCTCCACCACATGGAAAATTGTATTCTATATATCGATGCAACGTTTCTATATTGAATCATGACAAAGTTACTAGGATAACTTACGTTTCGAGAATTTTATAGAACTGCTACGAAGCTCGGCTACCTGATAAATATAATTTTAAAGCTTAACACTTTAGTTATAACTTGAGCAACTTGGGAATTTCTATTATATATAAATCTTTTTTCCGTGTGGTGACGGAGTAAGAACACACTCACCACTCCCTATCTTGCCCGTGGATGTCGTACAAGACGACTATGGGATATAATATGCACATAACATCTGTGCAAGAGAAGGAAAACTCGAAATGAAACCCTATACCAACATATCTGACCAGCATGGTATAGTAGGTCAAATTCCTTTCCATTATGGAGGAGGCCCGAGCCCAGCAGTGGGACGAGTGTGGGCTGCAATGATGATGATGATGATAAATCTCTTGTATACGTGTGTATGTCACTGAACTCATCTTAAACGGCTGGACCGATGTTGATAATTTTTTTTATGTGTGTTCAAGGGGATTCGAGAATGGTTTAGATTCAGAATTGGACCCGGTAGGTGGCGCTTATTTCACAGAACAACGTCTGATGGGTCAGATAGTATTTTATAATTTTCGTGTGGTGACGGAGTAAGAATATAATTTATCATACCGTATCTTGCTCCTGGATGTCGTAAAAGATGACTATAGAAGAAAATATGCATATAACTACTGTGCAAAAGAAATAAAACTCTATAGCAATATATCTGTCCAGCATGGTAAAATAGATGAATTTCCCTCCTATTGGGGAAGAGGCTCGAGCCCAGCGGTGGGACGTGTATGAACTGAAAGGATAGTAAATAATTATGTGACAAATTATCCACTTTAATAACCTTAACAAGAGTATCAAACACCTGAGCGATCAGCGTCCCGGGGAGATGTCGATGGGAGAGGGTACTCCTTCGGGGTATTCTGTCGGGTCGACCGCTGAAGTCAAGGAACTATGCACCGGTGGTCGGCCCAACGACGAAGGCGACGTGCTATATGGGTGGGTTACGGGGCCGCACGCCGCCTCTCTGTCGCCACGGACGGAGTCGAGTGCGCTGAGCTTGGTCCACACAAAAAAAAAATGTGGTAGACTGAGCTCTTTGGCGGCCTGGGGCTAACATGGCAAATGAAAGCATCACCAGCCACACGATCTTAGAATTAGAATTACCTCTGAATAGCCATCTGAATTCATTAAGATTGTGTTGAAATATAGTTAACATATAGTTTGGTTCTTAAAAAATCAGAATATGTAAATAAACAGGGTGTATTAGCTTATGGGGCAACTGTGCGAGTATGTTGTAGTTTAACGGTCATAGATAGTAATCAGAATGTTCATTACACAAAAAATAATAACATGTAGGCATGTAAAGTGTCGACAGTACAAACAGGTATGAAATGCGCAAATGCTTCAATGTACGAAGCATAATATTATGTATAATTAAAGGATTAAGAAAAAAATGACTGCCCGCTGAGTTTCTTGCCGGATCTTCTCAGTTTGTGGCCGCGTTCCGATCCGGTGGTAGATTGTTGTATTGTATTCAAACGTGTAATTTGACAATATGTAAGTACCCTTAAGGGGCCTATGCAGAATAAATGATTTGATTTGATTTGGTAACGTGGGCACAAAGGCAACTCGTCAACGGTCATCCGCCGATTAGCTGATTTAAAGCGAAGTTTGTCTTATTTATGCGAAAGTAATCATTAATTTATTCAATTTCTAATAAATATTTAACAAAGTACGAATATGTTGAGTATTAAATATCACTAACTTTATACATTTCAATCAGATTTATACGAAAAAGCTATGATAAAATTGAAAATTTTACATGTCTCTAATTCATTAACGAATCGATATTTCTATTTCAATTTTTTTCCCGCGTTCCTACCTCCATTGCCTAACTCCCATTTGACCAGTTGTCCCATAACCTGATACATTCTGTATATGCCTGATAAGGTGCACAAGATTCTTGTACACAGTACAGATAATTGTGAAAAATCAGATCTCCTATCTATCAATTGAAGCACGCAATAAAGTTCGTAAAAAATTCAAAGAGAACAATACTGGTAAAATTTTATCTATTACTACCAATAGGGATTTATTTAATCTATTGTTATTCACACCCAAACCTGTAATGCATGGTCTTAGGGAAGTTTCTGAAAATCATCAACAGATCTTTCTTCTGAGGTTTTAAAAATAATAATCTCCACGGCAAATTAAATTTCTAGACTCTTTGCTGTTTTTGAAAATATTATTACAATATTTTTTTTTTGGGTGGGTTACGGTCGGCGCACTCCTCGCCCGACTCCGTCCGGGGCAACAGAGGGGCGTAAACATGCACACTCATAACCCACCCGTATAGCACGTCACATTCGTCGTTGAGCCGACCACCGCTTCACATTGCCTTTACTTTAGTGGTCGGACCACGACAAAATACCCCGAGAGAGTGTAATTAGTAGCTAGTTTATTAGTAGTTGAGTATTTTATGACCGTTTTTAATATTTTTTTATTGTTATTTTGATTTGACGGAATATAAAACGAAATAACTATTATCATTTTATTTTGTCGATACAAGTGACCTTTTTCTTTTCGACTAAGAGATATAGCATCATATGACATCTATGCAAGAGATGGCAAACTCGAAACAAAACCCTATACCATCCAGCATGGTATAGTGAGGTCATTTTATTTCCTATTGTGGAGGAGGATCAAGCCCAGTAGTGGCTTGTGACACTGCGTCAATATCTTGACTGTGCAGTCAACCTTGAAAATATTTATTTTTTTTATTAAAAAAAAGACAATAGCCTGCACTAAGGCAATAATCCTTGTATTTTGGGGGACTTTACAAATAAATAATTAAAGTATAGAAATTACATCCAGACTCAAAACAAAAAATTGTGGGTCGCACAAAGAGTTGTCCAAAATGAGATTTGAGCCCGCGACATTGGCACGTTAGGTCGGTATCGTCTCTGCTACGCCGTCTATGCAGTCTATTTTTATATATTTTAAGATATATTTTAAGATATTTAATCTATACTATAATATATAGTATTAAAAAGAGGAAAGATTTGTTTGTTTGTATTGAATAGGCTCCGAAACCACCGATTTCAAATATTCTTTCACCAATGGAAAGCTATTCAGGGAGTAACATAGGCTAAATTTTATCCCGGTATTCCCACGGGAACGGGAACTACGCGGGTAAGACGACTGAATCCGAAGCAAAGCGAGGATAGGTTGCTAGTTAATGAATACATTTCCTTTTAGTACTTAATCTTAGGTGTATAGCAACCAATTTTAAGGCTCACATATAGGCCCTGTCCAGCTCACCCATATCTGGTTCTTTGCGGCGGCGGCAGGTTCATATCGTAGCTGCACACCCGTTTATTTACTGAAGAATCAATCTCTTCCAACTTCTGTTTAACTTTTCTGATTTAATTTTTTGCGGGTCTCAAGACAATTAAAATCAGTTCCTGGAACTACTTGAGGATCAAACTTCGGTGTGATCTATGAAAACCATTGTGGATCTTGGCTTACACGAGTTACAATGGTGGGTATGTGTGATGGAATTGGTCCCAATAAAAAAAAATCTAAGGTGTAATGGAGTCACCGTAAACAAATATTAGGTCCTTACATATGAAATTGGCGTTTTGTACGGGAGGAATATAAAGTGATTTTTTTTTGTAAAATATATTTAATTAATCAAAGTATGCACCGCGTGCTTTCTTTTGCGACACCAGCGCCGTACACATTATTAATCCTTCAATCATTAATCCTATACCGATATTTCATGTTTGCCATTGTGCGGTAATAAGCGACGCCAAAGAAAAAAATAACGAGGAAAAAGCAAATGAATGAGTGTTTTCAAAACTCAAATGTACCAGCTAAATTAATTAATAAATTAGTATTTGGAATTCTTAACCAAAGAGGAGATATTTCAGATCAAAGTGGTCAGTACGACAAAACGCTAATTTCATATCTACCTTAATATATAGACGGTGTCAGAAATCTATTCAAAATTAGGCGGGAAATGGCACAGTGGGTCAAGGGTATCGTGCTGTATTGTTGTATTTCCGTAGATTTTTTTTTAAAGACAACACAACTAGGTTATAAAAATAATCCTGATATTGCGGGAGAATTTACAAACATATAATTAAGAGACACATTACATCCAGACTTAGAGCATCAATTTGTGGATCTGTTATAAGGATAAGGCCAGAAGCCTTTAAAAATAATATTATGAATAGTATTAATAGTGTAAAGAAAAATGACGAAATGGGGCTTTTAATGGGGCAAGTGTCACACGCGGATGATGAAACTGAACAGAACTGTCCCTGTAAGAGTGAGTATGTGGAAAGTACCAAACTGTTGATGGTGCAGTTTAGAATATGGTTCCTTAGGACTATTATGTACTAGAACCACTTATAACAGATCGTACAATGTATTGTTCTGCGTGGAATTCGAACCCACGACATTGGCACAATGGGTCGGTATTTTAACCACTACGCTATCCGTGTAGTCAATTCTGTGCTCATTCTGATATAGATAGAAATATAATTTAATTTAAAAAATCTAGACCGTTTAGCGACACTTTAACTATGCCTTACTTTCCCTTGGCAGTCGTAAAAACCGAGGAAATCAGCACGACAGTGGATTGCGGTTACCAACTTATCTAGCGGAAATAATTAGGGCATGGGATGTTACAACTAATTTATTTATTTTTCTAATTATTTTAATTACACGCATTTTTATAATAATTTTTGATATTTACACTGTACACACATATGAAATAACACAAGTCTTACGCCTTTTAACGCCTTTATGGTCATCATTAAAAACAATGAAATGGGTTTATTTTTCAATACGAGATGTGGTCTTAAAAAATATTGATTACTTACATTACTGAACTGTTAGCTGTGGAAATATTTGATATAATACAGAAAAAAGTAAGTTAGTTTGACCGATCGACGTTTGACTAATGACCACACATTTGGGAGGTCTAACGCATATTGCGCTGATAGGGTTTTAGAAAGATACAGAGCCGCCTTTCTTCATAAACGTATTTTCTTTAATAAACGGCAACTCGCTTTTAGGAATAAATTCTTTTATTACATACTTCATAAACATATAATCAAAGGTCACAATTTATACCTAGACTCTGAATAAAGTCATCTTCATCATTTTGCTCTTATCCCAATTACTTGGGGTCGACGCAATATGTCATCTGTTTTGACATATTGCAAAAAGTTTCGGCAATGACTTTTATGACCGGCCGCCTGCCTGACGTCAACCCTCCTTGGGAATGTAATAGTTGACCCAAATGGTACCAGATGGAGTTGGTCCGGGTCAATCTAGGGCTCTTAGTCGTCTTTTACGACACCCACGAGACTCTGAATAAAGTATTTGTGTTAAAAAGAATTGTTCTTTCTGTACGTGTAGTAAGTAGCAACGATACTGGGCACAATTCAAATATTAAATAGTCTTCAGAGGAGTTTTTTTTTATTAATATCTAAAGTAATTTATTTCATCATCATCGTTATTATCACAGCTCATAAACGGCCCACTGCTGGACTCGAGCCTCCCCCACCGCCGAAGGCAAATAAATCTGCTAATTTTTTTTTTGGTTGTCTATGATAAACACGCATTCCATCCGGGGCGACAAAAGGACGGCGCGCGGGCCCATAACCCACCGTAATTCCTCTCCTTCGCCATTGGGGCGACCACCGATACCGAGTAAATTAATCTACTATAACAACTAGTCAGACAGATTGGTATGGGGTTTTATGTTAAGTTTTCATCCACTTACAATGCTGTTTTCTGCATATCATATCCCTTAATCGTCTTTAACGACATTTAAGAGTAGGGTAGTTACTTGCTTGTTTACTCCGTCACCACACATAAAGGCGTTTAAAAAGTATTAACAGTATGTTCTTAATGTAAGCAGACTGTAAATATAGGCAGATTCAAATAATGATATAGGCAGACTTTTTACAATATATTGATTTGTATTCACTTTTTAAATATTATTTTAACGAGTAAAATCTATAAAGCTTGTAGTATTTTATTATAGTTATATGTATATATACAATTTGCGCAAACGTGTCACAGTACTTATTTTGTTGCAGCCAAAATACCTTACCAAAATGCCCATATTTTCATGGAAAACTGGACATTCTTGATGTTGAGTCCTATACAAATATGAATATTTCAAAATTAGTTTCTTTTACAGGCATAGGTGTAACAAGATTTAGAATAATTTTCAACTATTGAAACTTTAAATAGCGCCTTGTAGGATTGATGATTCAAATTACTACAGGAGAAAGACGTGTAAGAAGAACACATGTAAGAATATTCACTTATGTTCAAGCAGAATTACTTAAACTGGTTACAGTATATTTACTGAGTTATATTTAACTAAATATAAATTGTTTGAATATCTCTCTCTCTTTGAATATCTCTTCTTCTCTTATCTCTCTCTCTCTTCTCTCTCTTCTCTTATCTCTTTATCTCTCTTTCTCTCTTCTCTCTCTTTGTAAGTGCTACAATCTTTACGTTTCTTTGTCAGCTTGGCGATCATATTTAGTGCTGCAAATTTTGGAGGAAAGCGCTATTGCACATATTCTAATGCTCTCTTGCTTTAGCCGGGCATTTAATATTTCAATATAAAGGCATAGTGTATGTCTTATAAAGTACTTCTGTTTAAAGTAACATAGTGTATTCCTAACTCGTTACAAGATTAAAATAATTGAAGGGAAACAAAAATAGAAACATCAACTCTACGCAACTTTTGTTCTACGATAGCATGTATAAGCACAATTTTGTTGCCACGTTAGCTATTTTATATTGATCAGTCATTCCATTTATCAATCTTATTGTTATTATCTTATATCTTTCATCTCTCACTACGCTTTTGGTAATAGTGGTATGAAGCACTATTCCTTCCCTATCTCCAGTTAGATTCTATATCCAACCAAGATTCGGGGGACCTTGGTTGGATATATTTGAGAGAGCAAGAAGGATAATCCAAATCCATATCAAATTTTTAACTAGATATTTTATAATAAATTACCAAATTTGTCATCATCATTGCAACACATATAAGTCCCACTGCTGGGCTTGAGTCTCCTCCACAATGGGAGAGAAATTGACCTTACTATACTGGTCAGAGAGGTCGGTATAGGGTTTTAGTTCGAGTTTATTATAATCTTTAGTCGTCTTTTACGACATCCACGGGCAGGATAGGGGATGGTGAATCGTATTCTTACTCCGTCACCACACCAATACGTCTGACCAGGGTGGTATAATAGGTAAATATCTCCGCCATAGTGGAGCCGTTACCGCAATTGACTTAGGTATTTATGATGATAACGCCCATAAAACTATTAGGAATTACATAACATTATACGTCTACACATCCAGTTTGAAGTAACAATCCGTTTATATATTGAATTCGTTTTTAACAAGAATTCATTTAAATTTCATTAAAGTTGTTATTTAATGTAAATAAGTCCTAGTTAATCATTTTTTGTTGTATTGTGTGGTGAAGGAATAAAAATATAATTACCGCACCATCTTTCTTATCCATGATTGTTTTAAAAGACGACTAAGGGATTCCAGTATGCAGATAATGTCTATGCAAGGAAGGAAACTCGAAATAAAACCCTGTGCTAACTTGTCTGACCAGCGTGGCAGAGTAGGTCAATTTTCCTCCCAGTGTGGAGGAGGCTTGAGCCCAAAGGTGAGACGTACATGCGTCCTGAGGATGAGATGTACGAGTAAGAATGCAATTCAGTACCTTCTTTCTTGCTCGTGATTGTTGAAAAATACGGATAAGAAAGCGAATATTCATAATAAAATTTTAGACTAACTCGTCTGACCAATGTGGTCAATTGGTATGTCAATTTATATATGGTACTAGCAAATTCGAGCGGGTTCATTCCCGCGTTCCTACGCTGTTCTCGCTAGTTCCCGTTTGTCCACACTAGTTCCCCTGGGAATTTGGGATAAAATATAGCTTAATTTACACATTATATAGACAGCTATCTGGTGGTGAAATATTATCAAAATCGGTCCAACAGCTCTTAAGATTACCCGAAACATACAGACAGACAACAGACAACACAATCGTGTGAGCATAAAAAGTATTATTTCGATTTTACAAACAGACACTTCAATTTTATTTATTTATATTATACTAGCTGACCCAACAGACGTTGTTCTGTTCAAATATAATAAAAGGAATTCTTCTTGAAATCGACAGCAGTGCCACCTACCGGGTCCAATTGTGAATCTAAATCATTCTCGAATCCCCTTGAACACACACAAAAATTTCACCAACATCTTTCTAGTGGTTAAGGAGGAGTTCAGTGACACACATGTACACAAGAAATATATGTATATACTAGCAGACTCGGCCACGCTTTACTGTGGCTAATGTTTTTGTTATATTATATTTTATTAAACTATTTAAGTGGAACTGTAGGAGAACATCTGTCATGGAGGTCGTCATACTTTTTCACAAATGGCATCTATGTAAAAAAGCAAGTTAAAATCGTATATGGCACGTTTGTAGGTTTGACATAGCAGCGCCATCTATTAATTAATTACTCAATCCAGTCAACAGATATCGCCATCTGTTAAAATCATTTGGAGTTAACAGATAATTGTGAATAATAATAATAATAATAATTTATTCAGTACTCTTACTTATATAGCTAGCTTACGAAACATATTTTACTTTCTATACTAATTAACATTTTTCATAAGATTAGAATACTCTGATCTTAAACTAGACCGAGGCCTGTGCTATAAGTATCAGAGCACCTGCCCCCATATATAACTTAATTAATGTGTTATTAATGTTTATGGAACTCAAGAGTAAGAGTGTGCGATTTATTTTGATTATATGAGAGTGAACAGCATGCAGCAGAATGTAGATATTTATGAAATAAATAGGATGACTGTGAGGTGTGTGAGGATGAGTCAGTGTGCAGGTTATATGAGTATTGATAGAGTGTGAGTATGACTGTGTGCTATGTGAGAGTGTGGGTATGAGTGTGCGTTTGCGCGCGCGCGCGTGTGTGTGTGTGTGTGTGTGTGTGTGTGTGTGTGTGTGTGTGTGTGTGTGTGTGTGTGTGTGTGTGTTTGTATATCAGAGTATGTAATAGATTCATTACTTTAGAAATTGTAACAACTTTTCTGTTTCAGCGTAGTTTAAGCTATGCAACCAGTCAAATAGTGCTATTTTGCTATTTTTGTAATTCATGATATGCAGTTTTAATTCTTTGTCAAATAATAGACAAATAATTTGCAATAAAATAATATTGCGACTATAAATTAAGATGTAAGCTATCCTATCTTTCAAGTTGAATCAAATTGCACACGGTGTACAAATTTGATTAAAATCGGTTAAGTAGTTTAGGAGTCTATCACGGACAAACAATGTGATATGTAATTTATATATATTAAGATAAAGATAAAATAAATTATATAGAAATATAGATGTTAGTTTATAACTAATTATGGAGAAGTTTCGAAGTCAGTACTGAAATGTAAATAAGCTAATGTAATGATCATGATTTTTTTGAACAAAGGTTTACACTATTCTTTTGATAGGTTTTCTGCTTATGATAACGTACCGTAAGTAAGTATATCAGAGGTAAAGCCAAGTTTCTATCTATCGTCCCCCAAGATACTCTAACATTTTACACCCTGTTTTTATTTTAGTTTGGGACAGGCGATGATCTGGCCTTCTCCTGCTTTAACGATAAGTTTTTTTATGTGTATGTACAGCTGTTGGCTGCAGATGGCCTTGACAGCTTGACGCGGACTATGGGTGAGCGCTGAGGGCTCTCAACTCGGAACGACCAATTTTCAATAAAACAGTTATATATATGAAAATTATTTCTATATTGGGCTGAGTAGTACTTGATATGAGAGCGTTGAAAGAAACAAATCAGTGAACTGATACTTTATGATGATCATGTACACATCATCATCACAGATCATTTACCTCCCAGTGCTGGGCTCGAGCCTCCTCCACAATGGGAGGGAAAATGACCAACTATACCACGCTGGTCAGAGGTGAGGGTATAGAGTTTTATTTCGAGTTTTCCTTATCTTGTATGTTATATTCGTATTGTATCCCTTAGTCATCTTTTACTACACCCTTCTTTTATCCCGACAAGAAATGGGGAGGTGAATTATGTATTTTTACTCCGTCACCAGACGGAATCATTGAAAGACACTTTGTTTTATTTTCTTAGCGTATTTTTGAAATTATCAACGGTTTACCTGTGCTTCTTTATTGTAAAGGCTCATGTGCGGTATTATCACTTATTCTCAGGTATGACACTTACTCGTTTGCCATCATTAGCAATTACATCATCAGCTTGCCATCATGAGGCATAAAATTGGTGGTTGTTCCCTGTATGATGACTGGCTCAGAATGCAATGTACCAACACGTCTAACTTAGGCGTTGAAGTAGTAGAAATTGGCTAAGGGACGCAGCATGCGCGAGATTGTTTTAATATGTACATGTGAAGGGGAGAGATGAAAAGTATATGACGAGTAAAAGAGAAAGAAAGAAAGGGGGATACACATTTGTATAACTTAGTTCACATATAAATAGATGTAAGAGTTATGATCCTACCCGCAAGGAGTAAAAAGATCGCTACTCAGCTTAATGTTGTAGTAACACCTCAACGCTGTTTTTCAGTAGCGGCCTATTCTGTTACGATTGTCAGCAAACTCAACGCAGACTACTTATTTACAATATATTTCATGTTAAGAATAAAACGAGTATAGTTATCAATAAGAATGTATAGGGAAATTAAGAATCGTGGACGAGAGAGAATAGATAAATTGTGTAAGAATGAGTATTGGAAAGAGTAAATGCAGATATAACGGCTAATAAAAGTCTACGGAAGGTAAGAACATGTTTTTTTTTCATACAACACCCTGACTTAAGGAAATAATCCTTGTATTGCGGGGGACTTTACAAACATATACAGGGTGTATCATATTAAGGGGAAATTGTACGAGTATATTGTAGTTTAACGTTCATATATTGTTTATTACACAAAATACAATAAAACGTAAAAATTATAGTGATTAAAAAAATGTGTATCTAAGAGTCCATGCCTTAAATATTATGTATCATGTAAGCATGTACAGACAGGATACATGTGGGCATGTAAAGCTTCGACAATATAATTTCATTACTTCATACCCAGAATTGCGCAAACGCTTCAATGACAGCGTAGGTACCAAGGCGAGCCGCCAATGGTCATCGGACGATCAGCTGATTTACAGCGAAGTTTGTCTTGCTTATGCGAACGTAATTCATTCATTCAATTATTCAATCATTGATTTATTCAATTTCTAATGAACATTTAACAAAGTAGGAATATGTCGCAGATTAAGTATCACTAACTTTATACATTTCAATCAGATTTACAAGAAAAAGGGATGACAAAATTGAAAACTTCACATGTCTCTAATTCATTAATGAATCAATATTTATCCTTAAAATTTTTTTCATGGGTTCCTACCATCATTGCCTAACTCCCGTTTGCATAACCTGATACACCCTGTATAATTAACGGACACAAATTACATCCAGATTCAGAATAACAATCTGTAGATCGTACAAAGTGTTGTCCTGCGTGGGATTCTAACCCATAACACTGGCACAATAGGTCGGTATCTTAAGCACTACGCCATCTGGGCCAGTCTCATTTAGAGTGGGATGATGAATTTGAAGGTTTGTATCCAATAGCTTCGCTCACAGATAGCACAAACTCACATATAGTGCCACAGATTAAAATATATACATCTTTCTTTTTTTATGGTTCATTTACGTAATTTTTAAGACGATCTTATCTTTTTTTTGTTATTATTATCTTTATACGTGTTTTTAGATTAGATTCTTATTATATTTGTTATTATTACAATATATTTTTATTTGCAAAAAGATAGTTATGTTTTGACAGTATCTTCTATACTCTGCGTGCATCGCTGACGAACGTTGCAGGACGCTGCAAAATAACAGCGTTGTGGTATTCACTTTACCGAGTAGATACTTCAACATTATGATGAGCACCTATCCTTTTCCTTTTTTGTGAAGGGGACCCTAATCTTGTTATTTTCGTTGTTTTCTCTTTTATATTATTATTTATTGTTTTTTATGTTATTGTACTTTTTTTTTATGTTTTTGTACGTGTCCCTCCCGTAAAAGAGTAATAAATTATTTTTCTTACTTTCTTTTCTTTCTCTAAATGGGCCAGTCCCATTTAGAGTAGGATGACAAATGTGCAGACATATGTCTTATGTACTAATGGATGGCATTGGTCGAATGGATGATTTTTTCAATGCACAAAACTTTGCAAGCTTGCTTACTTTGCTCCTTAAAAGTACGCGCTTGCTTAAACATCGACCATAGGTATATTCTTGTATAAGTTATACTTATAAACAACACTTGCGACCGATGCGGATAATTTAAAATTTTAATTATATTTACGTATGTTATGACGCACAACATTACTTAATTTACAATTTTATTACGTTTTTACATGTACCTAGTCTGGGAATGAATTCAATTACAAATAAAAAACCAGTTAAGTGCGAGTCGGAAACTCGCTCGAAGGGTTCTGTACCATTATCTATAAAAAAATAGGCACAAAATGGTTTTTGTAAGGGGGGCCCCTTAAATATTTATTTTATTTTTATTATTTATTATTATGAGCAGGCCACATCACTACACGAACCGATAGCTGCTGCGGAAAAAAGGTTGTCGAGTGGTGACCACGTATCGGACGACGCAGTGCTCCCCCACTAGGTGGGACGAGTACCTGGTGAAAATTACTGGGAGTTGTTGCATGCAGGCGGCACAGGACCGCGCTTTGTGGCGTAACATGTGGGAGGTCTACGAGCAGCAGTGGACGACGATAGGCTGAAGTAATGATGACGATGCTGATTTATTATTAAACTAAAAATACAACTGACTATTTTGTGAATATTTCAAGTGCCTACCTGTGGCCATTATCGATAGGAAGCAAAAAAGGACAAAAAATCGCGATTGTTTTATGGAAGTCTCCCTTAAATATTTATTTTATTTCATTTTTAGTATTTCTTGTTACAGCGGCAACAGAAATACATGTAATTTGTAAAAAACTCAACTGTCTAGCTATCGTGATTCTTGAGATACCGCCTGGTGACAGACAGACGGACGCACAGACAGCGAAGTCTTAGTAATAGGGTTCCATTTTTACCCTTTAGGTACGGAACTCTAAAAACTTTTTTTTTTAATTAAGTGATATAATGATAAAATTTTTATGTGGGTATTTATTTAAGTTCCAGTAATCATCGTCATCGTGCTCTTATCCCAATTACTTGAGGTTGACTCAAATTATGTACTCTTCATAGTAGATACTAGCATTCCGCCCTCGCTTCGCTTCCGTTTCATAACTCATAACTCATTTATTCATAAGGGTTTCTTACATGTCATTATTTGATATAAATAATTACATTTTAACAATATATATTATATTGTTAATTGAAAAAAAAATAAACGATGTCAAGGAATAATAATAATAATAAAAAACGTAAGCAGTATCCGCGTTGAGTATTGTCTACATTTTGAAGAACTCGTCATACATATAAAATGCTTGCCCGATGAGCCACCAATTTAGGTGAACCTTGAAGCTTTGGAGGCTAGGAGCGAAAGTTATTAGTATAGGCAGTTTATTGTACACTGCTGAGCCCATAACAGTTTCAGTCGCCTTACCCGCATAGTTTCCGTTCCTGTGGGAATAACGGGATAAAATATAGCCTAAGTTACCCCTTATATAGACAGCTAACTGGTAGTCAAATATTATCAAAAAAATTTGAAGTTTTACCTCAAAGAAACAGTCAGAGAGACAAAATATTTTTAAATTGTATTTAAGCGGGTTTCAAACTACGCTATAATATAATAGCATATAGTATATAGGTAGCTCATAGCACAACAATATCGCGCACCATACATTGTTAAGGACACGTTCACACTGTATTGTACTATATTTTATACTGTACTATATGTATGGTTTTTTTTTTTGTGGGTGGGTCGCGGTCGGCGCGCCTCCGCACCACTCCGTCCAGGGCGACAGAGGGGCTTAAGCACGCAACTCCCGCGACCCACCCAAAAACCACGTCGCCTTCGTCGTTGGGCCGACCACTGGAGCAGCGTTAACTTATCGTCAGTGGTCGGCCCGACGGAATACCCCCTATTGGGGTACCCTCCCATCGACCGACGTCCCCCCCTCGGGGAGGACGTCGGTCTTTCCTCACGCGGTCGGCCTCTCGGCGGGTGACGGACTAATCTCCGGTCACGTCACCCGCGGCCTCGGCTAGGGCGGCATGAGGCGCAGATAGTTGCGCCTACGCCGCCCCAGTCGCCGGCGGCGGATCTCCTCATCGAGGCTGCTCCTCGCGCAGGCGATCCGCCGCCTCCTTCCAAGAGATCACCGTCTCGCAGAAGGCTGCGACCGCGTCCCAATTCCCGACGCTGTCGACCATCGCCCTAGCGATAGCCGGCAGCGTCAGGTCCGTACCGATGATTGCGATGAGTTCACAGCACTGCACTGCCCAAGCCCCGCAGGCCTCGAGCGTATGGCGCGCCGTGTCCTCGTCGCAATCGCAGTGGTGGCAGGACAGTGTACTCTCCCTCCTAACGACCTTGTGCAGGTATTTGGCGAAGCACCCATGCCCCGTCAAAACCTGCACCAGTCGGAAGGAGAACACCCCGTGCCGCCTTTCCAACCACTGCATCAGCACCGGCCGGAAGGCCTCCACGGTTCGCACCCCGAACCGAGGCCTCTCCAGCCGGACTGCCCAACGGGCAATGACGTCTCGGCGGGCGTCGACGCGCCAGGCGGTGAGATCCCTTAACGAGACCACACCGCCCTCCGCTCGCACCCCCGTCACCCGCCGATATAGTCCGGAGAGCATCTCCGCTTCCAGGTCCCACGGGGGAGTCCCGGCCAATAGGCACGCTGTCTCCGTCGCCACCGTGCGGTATCCGCGGATGGCCCTGACCGCCATGACCCTCTGTGGTCACCACAGAAGGGCCCTAAGTCGGACGGTCATGGACCCCGCACCAGGCCCAAGTACCTCATATTAGCCCGGATGCTGATGTCGACCGAGTGGACGGTGATCGAGACGCCGATGGGAGGGCTCATATGGCGCCCATGGAACAAGAGGGCCTCCGTCTTGTCCAGGGCGACCCTCAACCCCAGCGCCTCGATCCACACTATATGTATGGTGCGCGATATTGTTGTGCTATGAGCTATATACTATATGCTATATATTTTAGCGTAGTCTGAAACCCGCTTAAGGCATAGCTGACGTTTAAATAACTGTGTGAGCATGAATAAAGCCCAGTATTTTGACATTTCAAACAGACACTTCAATTTTATTTATTTGTATAGATTGCAAAAGCTAAAATACTTTAATGAAAATTTCATTAACATATTTACAGCTTATGTACTTATGTCAAATTTCTGGACTCTAACCTATTTATATGTTCCACTGCTAGGCCATGAGGCCGCGAGGGTCTGACGGGTTGGTATAGGGTTATAGTTAGAGTCTTTCTTCTCTTGCATAGGTGTTATATGCACAATATACCCCTTTCCGTGTGGTGACGGATTAAGAATACAATTCATCACTCCCTATCGTACACGTGAATATCGTAAAAGACGACTAAGGGATATAATATGCACATAACATCTGTGCAAGAGAAGGAAAACTCGAAATGAGACTCTATACCAATATGTCTGACCAGCACGATATAGTAGGTCAAATTCCCTCATAATGTGAAGGAGGCTAGCCCAACAGTCGGACGTTTGTGGGCTGCGATGATACCCCTCGGTCGTCTTTTAAGACACCCATGTGGAATACGCGGCACTTTTTCCAGCACTTGTGGAGCTTCTTTGAAGTTATGAGCATATATTTTGTCATTTTGTCCAGATGAAGCCACAAACATTTGACACTAAACTTCATTCTGAAGCCCTCCAGCAACTTCTTTTGCCCACACCTCTATCTTCAGCCGGATTTTAATAAATAGACGGTTACAAATCATTTAGATGCGTACTAATAAGCCAATCTTATTTTTCTCAGTCTTTCAGTCGCCGTACTGTGATATAATTGATTGAATTGGGATATAATTGAACACCTCCTCTATTGCCTGTGGATGTCGTAAAAGATGACTAACGGATATGACTGCAGATAATATATTTGTGAGAGGAAAACTCGACGCAAAACCCTATGCCAACAAGTCTGATCAGCATTATATAGTTGGTCAATAACTTTCCCATTGTGGAGGAGGCCTGAGCTCAACAGTGGAATCTACATAGCTGAGATGATATTGAATCTCAGTTTTCATTTTTTTGATGTGAAACATCTATAGGCAGGGGTGGACCCGATCTTTAGCGTGGCGTAAACAGCTTGTGGCGTTAACGGCACGCCTCGCGCTAAAGTCCTTGTATATTATTCAAACGTCGGGATACATATATGTATATTTGTGTAACAAAACTAGCGTGATTAAAATTTTGTACAATGCCATCTAGTGAGCTCAAAATAAATTATTAACCTAAACATATACTAATAAAAATAAATGTTTATTAAATAAATATCATCATTTTCTGGAAAAAGAACGTAATATTTTAAGATAACTGTGAATCGTATGATTCTACCACTATTAAACTGTTTACGATCTTAAGTAAATAACGTAACATTTAGCATACTTAAAACCGCACTCAACACTGAGATTAATTTTATTTATCAATACAGGCGCGATGCCTATCTCTTTACTCAAGATCGCACTCAAGATTTAAATCATTTTTTAGAGTGCCGTACCTAAAGGGCAAAAACGGTACCCTATTACTAAGACTTCGCTGTCTGTCCATCCGTCCGTTTGTCTGTCACCAGGCTGTATCTCAAAAACCGCAATGGCTAGACAGTTGAATTTTTTACGAATTATGTATTTCTGTTGCCGCTATAACAACAAATAAGTATTAAAAAATAAAATAAATATTTAAAGGGGTTACCATATAGCAAACGCAATTTATATTTGCCTTTTTTATAGATAATGGTACGGAACCCTTTGTGGTCTTTTTAATACAGGTCTTAAAAATCAATCCTCTTAGAAGCACTACATACAGGATATCCTCTTAGCTGAAGCATTGAACCGTAAAATAGTTGACCTATATCACAACGTACCTACATGTAACTAGTATCAATTGATACATCGCTTTTCGTCAAGGTCCATTGCTGGCTCCCAAGATAAATGGGTTTACCGCACGCACAGTTTAACAAAATTGTATAGTCTATAATAATATACTTATTTGTGTTATATTCTGGTAATGTACATGTATTAGTCGAATGGCTAATGTATTGAAGCAAATGGTAATTTCTTTATTTATTTAAACACTCATCATCATCATCATCATCATCATCATCACAGCTCATATACGTCCCACAACTGGGCTCGAGCCTCCTCCACATTGACAGAGAAATTGACCTTCCGTAACACGCTGGTTTAGTGAGTTGATATAGGGTTTTATTTCGAGTTATCCTTCTTTTGCACAGTTGTTTTATGCACAAAAAAAGAGCATGCGTACAAAATACGCATGTCAGAAGTGAAACTTCTTTACCACCACGTTTTTTTTGTCAATATAAAAAAAAGATAAAATAAAAAAAAATGATAAAAAATATTGGACGCTACTCGTTGCTAACGCTCGCACTGGCCGCATGCGTTCTAGTGCCACGCATTCACTCTCGCTCTGTCTCTTTCTATTGCCGTAGTGTTAAACGTTTCACAGCGTTAAACGTTTAACGCAACCTTGTTGGAAATCGCATTAGAAATTTCACTGCTAATAATGGATTTTATTTCGAGCTTTCTTGCTCGTCTTCTACGACACCCACGAAAAAAATAAGGGGTGGTGAATTTTATTCTTAATTAGCAACCCGCCCTCGCTTCGCTTCGGTGTCAGTCACGTTTACCGCGTAATTCCCGATCTCGTGGGAATATCGGGATAAAATATAGCCTAAGTTACTGCTTATATAGACAGCTAACTGGCAGTAAAATATTATCAATCGGTCCAGCCGTTTTGAAGATTACCTCAAACAAACATGACATGACATATGAGAAAAAAAATTAACTTTATTTTAGGCATAGGTCTCACCGCGGGTGACCGGACCGGGTACTTTAGTCCGGCACCCGTAGGAAGGCTGACCGCGCGACGGCGACCGACGTCCCGGGACAGGGACGTCGAGAGGTGAGGGTACCCGAAAGGGTATTCCGTTGGGTCGACCACTGAGGACAAGGAACTCGGCACTGGTGGTCGGCCCAACGACGAAGGGGACGTGGGTACTGGTGGGCTATGGGCCTGCACGCCGTCCTTTCGTCACTCCGGACGGAATGGACCGCGTGTGCACTTACAAAAAAAGGCATAGGTCTCATGCAACTAACCGCGTGAGCATGAAAAAAGCCCAATACTTTGACATTACAAACAGACACTTCAATTTTATTTATTTGTGAAGATGTGTTACCACACGAACATAAACTAGTATAGATATGCACATATAAATTTTAATGGTATCAAAAAGTTTCGAACATAGACCCCTCAAAACACAAATACGAGTTAAACAAACACGACACTTAGAAAATGAAACTCAAATAAATGTTGGCATACCCTCATTTACACTTCGGACATAGGGGAAGGGATGTAGGTCAACATTTTGTTTCAACACTGACTTACTAAACACTACTGTGGATACATAGAAATTAATCCAGCTTGACTTTATTATTCCAAATTTAATGAAGTCAGCCTTCTACTCTATTATTTTTAAGTATTTATAGAATTATTTAACGTCTATAATATTTAAAACTATTAATATTAACTTGCCTTATGTGGACGAGTAAGGATAATATTCACCATCCTCTTTCTTTTCTGTAGGTGTTCATAAAAGATGACTAAGGGACCCAAGTAGATGAATTCACTACAAGAGAAGAAAAAGTCGAAATAAAACCCTATACTAACCCTCATGGCTATTATCGAAGAGGTTCAATATTAGTAGAGGACGTATGTGCGTTGAGATGATTTTGATGATGAATTAACAGCAGTGCTTTAAATAAGTAATTACTATTTCTTATGGTCGATCAATCTAAAGGCTCACAAATAAGTCCCGTCAAGCTCTCCCATGCTACGCTGCCGTGCTGTGCGGGTGAACTTATCATAACTGCACGTCTTCTTATTTATTGACTAACTAGTCAATTTTGCTTCATGTCTCTCGCATTGCATAGGAGGGATGTGGAATCAATCTCTTCCAACTCCTTCTGTTTAACTTTTCTAATTAAATTTGTTGTGGGTCCCAAGACTATTAAAATCATTTCCCGGGACTGCTTGAGAGTAGGGACACGATATCGAACGGAAAGTATCGATACTGTACTCATGAGTAGTATCGAAGAAAAAGTATCGTACTCAATAAAGTATCGAACCAAAAGTATCGATACTCCAAAGTATCGAGTACTGAGTACTTTTCCTGGAATCTGTTGTGATGAGCTTTTTTATTATATATATACCTATTATCCGATGTCCCATCCCGAAGTTTCTCCGGAGAGAATCTTGGTGAGGTTTTTTTTTTTTAGGAAAATGTGGAGCCGTTATACTATAGGGTTAAGATCAAGTAAGTACTCACTAACATTTATCGATACCTGCCAAAAAGTACTCATTAAGTGAAAGTATCCAATGCAAAGTATCGAGTACAAAAGTATCGGTATCGAAAGGAAAGTACTCGATACCTAAAAGTATCGATACTTTTTTCGTGTCTCTACTTGAGAGTCAAACCTCAGTGGAGATCATTGTGGATCCTGAGTCACAGGAGTTACAATGGTGGGTATGTGTGGTGGGATTAGTCATAATTAAAAAGAAAATCTCATGGTGCCACCTGATACGCTAGAATTCATCATCATCATCATTTCAGCCTATCGCCGTCCACTGCTGGACGTAGGCCTCCCTCATGTTGCGCCACAATGAGCGGTCCTGTGCCGCCTGCATCCAACGACGCCCAGCTATTTTCACTAGATCATCGGTCCACCTAGTGGGGGGGGCGTCCTACACTGCGTCGTCCGAGAGAACGTCACGCTAGAATTAACCCCAATGAATTAAAAAAATAAAAATTAAAGGTGGAATGTGTACTTAAATCTAGTAGAAAATTTGTTAAAAATTCATTATCAAAGAAATATATGAATCTTAATAAAGAAAAATATTTTGCATTGATAGATCACGTCATTATGGATATTTCTGGCTGTAAAGTTACACCAGGTTATACTGTTCTAACCGAATGGTGACGGAGTAAAAATACAATTCACCACCCCCTATCTTACCCGTGGGTGATCGTACGAGACGACTAAGGGATATAAAACGCATCAATGCGAGAGAAAGAAAACTCGAAATAAAACCCTATACCAACACGTCTGACCAGCGTGGTATAAAAGGTCAAACCCTTCCATTATGGAGGTGGCCCGAGCCCAACAGTGGGACGTATATGGGCTGAGATGATACTATTCTAAATTATGTGAAAATATCCGATAGATGGCGTGGAAAAATATAAATTTTAAACGCTAGAAGTAAAAGAGAAAATGGTGACTACATGTGGGTACTAGTGTGGCTTAGTTGTAATGATATATTATAGAAAAATAAAAAGATCTTATTTCGAATCTGTCGATCAGCGAATTTTTTAATTCGGTTGGCAATTCTATTAATTTTTAATTAGTCCACCCGTGATCACAAACACTGTAAAGTGGTCGAAACATCGGGTAATCAAATATCAGTAAAAATAGTTATGTTTGCAAATTTTGAAGTTATGAAAGGAATATTCCCGTATGGTTCCCCCCAACAGTTAACCTTAACAGTAAATATATCTTCATCCTTTAATTTACGATGCCGAGACATCATTGCCCGTTGGGCAGTCCGGCTGGAGAGGCCTCGGTTCGGGGTGCGGATCGTGGAGACCTTCCGGCTGGTGCTGATGCAGTGGTTGAAACGGCGACACGGGGTGCTCTCCTTCCGACTAGTGCAGGTGTTGACCGGGCATGGATATTTCGCCAAATACCTGCACAAGGTCGTTGGGAGGGAGAGTGCACCATCCTGCCACCACTGCGATTGAGATGAGGATACGGTGCATACGCTCGAGGTCTGTGCCGCTTGGGCGGAGCAGCGTCGTGAACTCATCGCTCTCATCGGTGCCGACCTGACGCTGCCGACTATCGCCGGGGCGATGCTCGACAACGTCGGGAACTGGGACGCGGTCGCAGCTTTCTGCGAGGCAGTAGTCTCGTGGAAGGAGGCGGCGGATCGTTTGCGCTCTCATCCGCCGCCAGCGACTGGAGCGGCGTAGGCGCGAATACTTGCGCCTCATGCCGCCCTAGCCGAGGCCGCGGGTGACGTGACCGGGGAATTAGTCCTTCACCTGCTGAGAGGCCGACCGCGTGAGGAAAGACCAACGTCCTCCCCGAGGGGGGGTCGTCGGTCGATGGGAGAGTACCCCAAATAGGGGGTATTCCGTCGGGCAGACCACTGACGTCAAGTCACCCTGCTCCAGTGGTCGGCCCAACGCCGAAGGCGACGTGCATCGTGGCTGGGTTGCGGCTGTACGCGCTTACGCCCCTCTGTCGCCCCGGACAGAGTGGTGCGAGGAGCGCGCCGAAAAAAAAATCCTTTAATTTACGATGTAATTTAAAAAAAATAAGAGATCAACGGAAGAATGGATAGCAGTACTTTTTTGGGCAACTTAGAATACCGGATGAAAGCGGTTACGACATTAATACTTACTTGATGAGACCTATATCCATTAAAAAACTTGGATAAGTTGATAAATAGATAGATAAAAAGATATCCTATAGATGGCTCAGTATATGTCTCTCGTATAGATCAGAACTAAATAAGAAATTGATTACTACAATTAATACTATGGCTAAATTACAAAGATTCTTTATGTACAAAAATATGTTATTATCAATCTACCATTCAGTTAACTTGGACAAAATCAACAATCAAATTCTTTAAAGTATAAATTATATAGAAGAAAATCAAACATTATTTATTTACCTGACCGTGTGTCCATATGAACCCACTAAGACATTCACACCAGATATCCCATACGTAAAATTAACAATTGTAAGTTGAAATTAATTACAACTAGTGAGTTTATAACTAGATAACCCTTTTTAGTTCAACAGGGATCTATTTGTTTAATTCCTTGTCATGTTTGAAGTGAAATTTACAGGCAAAATGGTGAAATGTTATATTGATTTACAGTTGTCTGCTATAGATACTGAGTTCTAAATTACTTCGGGGTATTGAATACATAAAATTGTAAGTTTAGTGATGAAAGGTAACGGTTAAAATACTCTTTGTTCAATTTGAAGTGAAAATAACGTCTGTTTTCATCACTTCATTTAAGTTTTAACTAAATTATTTTGGAATAAATTTAGCAATTTTGCAAACTACCTGCTCTAATATTAACGAATTTATGTCCATGTATATATTGAGTAATAGTAAAATGTGTCCATTACCCTCCGATAACTTAGGAAAGTTACAGGGAACCTTTGGATGCAAGTGGTGAAGGACACGCCTCGAGCGTGTGCTGCGCCGTGTCCTTGTCGCAATTGCAATGGTGGCAGGACGGTGTGGTCTCCCTCCTGACGACTGTGTACAGTTACTTGGCGATGCAACCGTGCCCCGTCAAGACCTGCACCAGTGGGAAGGAAAGCACCCCGTGCCGTCGACCCAACCACTCCATCAGTACCGGCTGGAAGGCTTCGACAGTCTTGATGCTATACCGAGGCCTCTTCAGCCGGACTGCTCAACAGGCAATGAAGTCTCGACGGGCGTCGACGCGCCAGGCGGCAATCTCCTTGGTCGAGACTATACCTCCAGCTCGTGTCTCCGACGCGTACAGTCTTCAGCACGTAGCGCTTGGTTCACCCACATTCAGCATCAGCCAAGATATGGCAGATGGCGCGCTGACAAGCCGCGGAGCAAGTTGATGGAAATGTTTCCGGAACCACTAATGCCCTTCGAGCGCCAGACCCAAGTACTTGTGCCCAAGCGTTGTACTTATGTTGGTCCGGATGCTGATGGTACCCGAATTGACAGTGATCAAAGCGCCGGTGGAAGGACTGGTACCCATGGAACAATCGGGCCTTCGTCTTGTCCAGGGCTACCTTCAACCCTGGAACCCAACACTGAAAATTGTGTTTTAAATTAAACTACTTTGTGGTCCGGACACATCTCGCCTAATTTGCCTGGGGCGACAGATAAGTAGTGTGCGGACCTATAATCTACCGTATTCCCTCCCTATCGCCATACCAACCCCTGGTACGGTATCCTTAATATCTGTGGTCGGCCCTTACCCTTTCGGCTACCATCCCATTCGACGACCAGGCAATAAGACAGTATTGCCGGAGCGTCATTGGCCTCTCTGCGGGTGGCGCACTAGTCTCCAGTAACTATCCATTGAACCTGGCCTTTTTCACAGGTTTGTCTTTACCGAGATAAAATTATAACAGAACTTCTTTGATTGAAACAGATAATACTAGAAGGAAATAAATTCAATAAATCTAATGAAAATAAAGAGCAGGTAAAATGAAGAATAAAATCGTGCACTATTTGAACGAGATTCTGCACTATAGTCTTTTTGTGTGCTCTCACGAAATCGAAAGGTAGGAACGAATTAAATACAGCAGAAAAGCGCTGACCGGAGAGATACGCTCTACAAGCGAATAGTTAGCTTAATATCTTTATTTTTTCAGGTCTGTTTGCTTAACACAAAGCGCACTATTAATGTAATGTAATTCTGCGCTGTATAATCATTTCTCATGTTTATGCGAGTAGGTATTACACATTTTAAATAAAACTATCGCGAATATTATCGCGCTATTTAATTTTTTTTCTTTCCGTGTGGTGATAGAATATGAATACAATTCACCACTTGTCCGTGGATGTCGTAAAAGACGATTAAGGGATATAATATGCATATAAAATCCGTGCAAGACAAGCAAAATTTGAATTAAATCCCTATACCAACATGTCTATACTAGAAGCTCATGCCCAGCAGTGGAAAGTGCACTGACGATACATTTTTTATTTGTAAAACATTTCAGCGTTGGTAATTTCTACGAGCTAAGGTGTTAGAAATTGTGTGTATGTTTTTTCTATTGCCAATAAATTGTAATTAAAAACATATCTCAAAATTTTATAAATAATTCTATATCGGGTGGATAAAAATCTATGTAATAATGATGACTTGTTGATTATTAAACTCCTTGTTCCCTTTGTGATCATGAAAGTTGAAAAGTATCCGAAACTAGAGGAAAAATGGAATAGTAATGGGCTAAAATCCATAAAAATAATTTTATTTCACACTGCACTGTATATAAAATTTGAATTCATTTCAAATTATTAATTAATGTCTCAACCATTTCATTTACTTGCCCACCGAAGTTTCAAAACCGCTAAAGAGAATGGTCAGCAGTATTAGGACTCATAACACCGATTGCGGTCACCAATTCACTTGCCAAGCGTGACAATTGTGGTACTTTCCTATTCTTAGAGAGGCGTATATTCAATAGATTTTGGTATGCGGAAAGATATATATGATAGATGGATAATTAATGTCTACTTACTAGAGAATTGATGGCATTGAATCGCATTAATATTGATAACTAGTTAAAATGGTATACATTAATGGCCGCATTGTACCATATGAAAATACGGCAAAATACTTGGGTATGACGCTTGACACAAAGCTACACACAAAGGAAGGCACATGTCAAAAAGAAACGTCAGGAGTTAGATCTACGCTACCAGAAAATGTACTGGCTACTCGGTAAACAATCAGTATTATCAGTGCACAACAAAGTACTTCTGTACAAACAAATACTTATGCCTGTGTGGGCATACGGTATTCAACTTTGAGGTTATACAAAACGCACCAATGTTGATATAATATAAAGATTCCAAAACAAAGTACTTCGGAATATAGTAAACGCTTCCTGGTATATTAGAAATGAGGACATCCACCGTGATTTAGGAGTGGACCTTGTTACTAAGGTTATAAAAAAATATGCCGAGGCACATGGACAAAGACTAATACAACACGTAAATGTCGAGGCTATCCAGCTCTTCGACACCACGGACATAGTAAGGAGATTGAAAAGAACTAAGCCTTTTGAGTTAGTTTAGTGAAATTAGTGATAAGTAGTGCAGTGAGTGCTATCATTGAAGAACACAAGAACAAAGTGTATTTTATTATTATTAGAGACAATAAGAAAAGTGCCAATGGACACATTCTTTACTCTGTAAGTCTTAACAAATTAAGTTAGATTTAAATTACTTATTAGCCTCAAGCTAGATTGTAATTATTATGGGGTAACTGTTAAGTTATATCATAATTATAAAAAAAAAAACAAGTTAAAATGAATATAGCCGAATACAAACATTTTACAATTGCCTATTAGGTTAAATAAAAAAGGAGCGTGCAAAGTACGCATGTCAGAAGTGAAACTTCTTTGGTGTAGGGATGACGATCTGAGATTGAAGAATCGATTTTTCATGCCCAAAAATTCGATTTTATAAATCAATACGAAGCACTGAATCGATTCGGTGAATCGACTACATTACCCCAGAGAATTGCCGTTTGATTTTTTCATGTTATTGTTTTTTGTTCCATACTATATTAAAAGATTAATAAAACTTAGGAATTTCCTAAAAAAAAACTCATCACACATTTACCCTCGAGATTTCCTAAAAAAGCAAAAAAAGGTCATCACACGCCCGTCTAAAAGAAAAGATTGATATATCGATTAATCGCGAATCGATCCTCCGGACCTCAATTTTTTTTTAATCGATTCTTTGGTCGACAATTCGAATCGATTCAAGAATCGATCTTTTTCAGAAAGATCGGCCATCCCTAGTTTGGTGCCACGCGGTTTTTGTCAATATTGAAAGACAAAAAAAACATTGTACTCTCTCGATCTTTCTCACTCGCTTACTTCCTACTCTTGCTCCATGGCTATGGATGTACTACGTACTATGGTACTATGTTCGACCTTTGTCGCTCTCTCTCAATCAATCTCAATCGCTCTTTTCCTCTTCTTAGACAAAAACGTCACACATTTTCATGTCACTAAATTGTTTTTCATACGGCAAAATTTTACCCTCATGCACAAAGAAGTTTCACTTCAATAAATTGTTATTGTTATTGTTAAAGTTTATTACCAAAAGAAGTAGTTACATATTAATTTACATTAAACAGTGATCCCCAAACTAGGCGACAAAGCCTGTATCTTGGGATTCAGAGCACAAGTTGATTTAACATATATAAGATTATTAATGATTTGTTTTACATACGATTTAACAATTACATATAGCTATTGCGAGAGTTTAACTAAAAACGGAGAAAGACATGGCGACACATAGATTATACAGTCTTTTATCTATAAGTAGTACAAAGACACAGCTAACAAAGCTGTATGTTATTGGGTTGGTTAGAATGGTTAAGACATGTGCTCGTGTGTTTGTGTGTGTGTGTATATGTGTGCGTGTGTTGTGGGTGTGTGTCTGTATATGAGTGCGTGTGTGTGTTTGTGTATGCGCGTGGGCGTGTGTGTGTGTGTGTGTGTGTGCGTATGTGTTTTTGGCTGGCGTTTATTATTACATTTCACTTTACAGTAAAGGCGATTTATATTTTAGGAGTTTCTCTGTAGCTTCATAGGATAAGGTAAGTAACCAAGTTTTAACTATGTTTTTACACATTGACACGTTACAGTTAAGGATAGCACATTTTCTAGAAACATTATTCTAAGTGTTAGGATGAGAAAACATCGGACTTCTGAGAGCAAGTAAAGAGTACCATTTTGGGGTTGGTATTTTAAATACTCGACGTGCCATGAGAGCGTCTAAGTCGTCACGATTTAAAAGTAATCTGTGTGTTTTAACAGTGGCATTTAAGATATAAAGTTGACGCACACGAAGTACTTTAAATTCGTCATATATGCTGTGTGTAGGGTATCTGAATGGCCGTTTCAGGATAACTTTGATGATGGCACGTTGAGCTATCTCTGCTCTTATTATTAGCGTTTTGCAAGCACATCCCCATACCGATATGCAATATTGCAGAATGGACTGACATAACCCGAAGTAAACTATTCTGATAGTTTCAAGAGGCGTACAGTCTCGGAGTTTCCTCATTAAAAATATTAATTTTCTTGCACGACTAGAAAGAAATGAGATATGTTCCTTATAGTTTATATGCTCGTCGATTATTACACCGAGGTAGTTTAATGTTTTAGTTCGTTCTATTTGGGTGCAAGTACATGAATTGTAATCTGAGGTCATGAAGGTTCCACAAGAGTGTAGTTTCAAAGTTAAGTCATTAGCGGGGCTACCTACACTAGTTTTAGAAAAGGCGATGAATTTAGGTTTTTTGGCGTTTAGCGTTAGAAGATTATCGTCAAGCAGTGAGGCAATGTCAGCCAGACCTCTCTCAGCAAAACCGTATACTTGGTCCCAGGTATTACCGTGAAACACAACCACGGTGTCATCAGCATAACTAATTATGTCAGCGTTGTCTAGCGTGGAATTGACAATGTTATTTATGTAGATAGTAAAAAGAGTGGGACCAAGGATACTGCCCTGCGGAACACCATACTCAATTTTCAAGCTGTCACTTGTATACGTGCCCACCTTCACAAACTGTCTACGCTCAGAGAGATAGCTCGCAAACCACTTCAAGGCCACTCCACGTATTCCCAGAGCCTCCATTTTTTTGAGGAGCAGGCCCACCGAAACGCTGTCAAATGCCTTTGCCAAGTCCAAGAATACGGCCATACATTTTTCACCTGCTTCCACATGAGAGGATACCTTGTTGACAAGTAGAGAAACGGCATCTTCGGTGGACCTACCTTTTTGAAATCCGAATTGCCTCTCCGATATTACACGATGCTTTGCTAAGTATGAGACCAGACGAGCGTTCACTGTACTTTCCAATAATTTAAAGACTATACTCAGCAGAGCTATCGGTCTGTAGTTGTCAGGAAGATGTTGGTCTCCATTTTTAAATATAGGAGACACTGCGGCTATTTTCCAACACTCTGGGAAGACTCCGGATGCTATACTACAGTTAAATATGTGCAATAAGGGTGTTATTATTGAATGGAGACACTTTTTTAATAGTGACAATGAATAAATGGAGTTATAAAATGACACTTCATATTATAACTCCATTTATCTTGCATTTATTATTCTCTAATATAGCTCAGAATACACTACTTGATAACAAAGAAGTCAATTATTCAAGTCGTCACATTTATTCAAAAGGCTCTACGAGAAATTGCTACGGATTTCTTATAAAAACTATACTTACATCTGCAAATGTCTGCTTATGTCAAATAGAAAGCATGTAATTGCATTCCCTTATAAAGAGCTTGAAGTTCTTTTATGCACAAAGTGACAAAGAAAATAATGCGCTTTAGGATAAATCATTATAAAGGCGCTTTAGGGCTCAATCCCACAGGAGTAAAATAACGAACGATATTATCGTTTTGTGTTACAAAGCATACACTAAATTAGGAATTTATCTCGGCACCTATACGTTCCGTTCCTGGACTCGAACTTCTTTCCCCATAGGGGTGAATCACGCTGGTCAGACAAGTTGGTATAGGGTATTGAATTTTATGCATAGACGTTATATAGGGAGGTAGGGAGTGGTGTTATATGTGTATTTATATAATTACTTAGTTAACTTTTACAACATCAACGAGCAAGATATTGAGTGAATGCCCATATTTTTATTCATCACACGGAAAATTTAGAATAATTATTCCATCAAAGAAGCTGTGGGGTAAAGGATATCCTTCTTCATTTGAACGTGATCGTTCAAATTTTCTTTTTTATTTTTCAGTAATTACATCTAAAATGTTTCCTTAGACAAAGAAATCTCCTAAAATTTGTGCATGATATCTTAAAAATTAGGATGGTGCATGGGGGGGGGGGTCCTCTTTTCTGACAGTCAAATGTACCGGGTAATTATTAGAACGGCTGGACCGATTTTGAAAATATCGGGTTACCAGGTAGCTGTCTATATAAGGAGTAACTTAGACTATTTTCTCAGTAAATTCTATAAAATTTTGCCCAGTCTGGGAACAGAACCCACGGGTTCTATTCCCAGACTGGGCAAAATTTTGAAGCCACGGCTTCATGGATTGCAGTCACGTACCGTAATAATAATAATACCGTACCGGTATACCGCAAAGCGATTGAAACCGAAGTGAAACGAGAGCGGGTGGCTAGTATATAAATGATTTTATTCGGTTTGATTTAATTAGCATGATAAAATTTATGCTTCATCATCATCATCGCAGCCCACATACGTCCCACTGTTGGACCCAGGCACCTCCACAATGGGAGGGAATTTGATCTACTATACCTTGCTTGTTAGACATGTTGGTATACAATTTCATTTCGAGTTTTCCTTCTCTTGCACACTTATTATTAAAATACTTTCACTGGAGGGGATTTTGGTGAAGTAGGCACGAGAACAATATTAAAATTAGTAGAATGCATCTATACAATACTAGGACTCGTAAAAATGATATGTGAATTCTACGTGAAGATGTTGCACGGTGTCATCAATCTTCACTTCGCTGAGGGATTTAATTAAATTTGCTATTCATTTACTGTTTACACGGATATAGTGGAGTGATATAAGATGGAGTGATATAAGAATAGTGTGGTCCTACCACTCTGTCGACAGTTATCTGTCTACAGCCGCGGGCCGGTCCGTCCGGGGTATTACCACACTCTTACAGAAAATCGACGTCTGAGTAGTAGCGATTTGTTACTGCGCTTCGTTCGGTGAGCGAGAGAGCCGGAAGCCCAATTTTCTGAGGGTGTTTTCGTGTGGAGGGTTTTGGTGGTGCCCTTGGTATCACCGAGCCTCAATGCACGCATTCACACTCCCTTCAATTTCTTTGCGGTAGGCAGCGGCCTTGTAGAGGTCCATGAGCGGCAGCAACACTTACCATCAGGTGTACTGTTTGCTCGTTTGCCACCGTTTGCAATAAAAAAAAAATATAAGTATAATGTTACTTCATAGCCACGGTTTGTAGAGATATTGTTTCATTGATCATTATTGTCATTGCAGCCCATATACGTAAACTAATATGATGATATTGTTTGTGAATAATATATTTCTTAAGTTCATCCGCAATGGAACTTTTATTGAGTGTAAATTGTTATCTTAAAAAAATATATCACTTCTAGGAATAGGTACCATTAAAATATCTAAGGAATAAAATTTTATAATTATTCATTACCATATAATCTTTATATATTGCTGCTTTGCATGAGTTGTGACACAAATAAAATTTTCTGATTTTAGAGAGGGGCATTTTTTATTGTTTTTATAAATGTTTTAGTGCATACCATAATAATATTTGGGAGGGTAGCCCAAATAGGGGGTATTACGTTGGGCCGACCACTGATGACAAGTAACCCTGCTCCGGTGGTCAGCCCAACGACGAAGGCGACGTGAATCGTGCTTTCGCCCCGGAAGCAGTGGTGCGAGGAGCACGCCGACCGCAACCCACCCCCAAAAAAAAATACCATAATATTTAAATAATTTATTGAGGTTGTGACTGTACTTATTAATGGAAAATTTCTCAATTCACGATAAAATTTCAAGGATTTTAGTTATCAAGAATCATTAGGTATTCAATTTTACATAATTTTGAGTTATGTCGATATTTTCGCAGACCATCGAATGTATTTCTTGTGTACGTGTGTATGTCACTGAATTCCTCCTAAGCGGCTGGACCGATGTTGATGACATTTTTGTGTGTGTGCAAGGGGATACGAAAATGGTTTAGATTCATAATTGCACCCGGTAGGTGGCGTTGCTGTCGATTTCAAGAAGCTCTGCTAGTAATATTATAATTTCTCATACGTTTTTAAGTAAGTTTTTACCCATAAGTTCGACCTTATAGACCCTGAAAAATAAAACAGTCACTTCTATAAAATTTAACTCTTTTAAACAAAGAACGTACGTCTCCACCTTAATAACAGTGTAATTAATTTAAAAATAAATTAATTTGATTTGGTATGACAGCGGGTAGCTAGAAATTACAATGTAGACTTGTAAAATAAGTTTAATCACATTATGAATGCGAGACGCATACGTACGAGTATGGTTTGAAAGTTTCGTGCTATGTCTAAAATTAGATTTCCTTTTAGACTTATAAGATAGCTCGCTAACGGTACCTAAATTCTAGTGTTTGTTTGTTTTGTTACGCTTTCATTATTTAACTGTTCCAATTACCATATTTATGTAGTATATATACGTGTTGGATAGCAATGCTAATCTTTTGTACAAAACCATTTATCAAGAAAGTAAACTCGACTTCGTTGCAAAAACTATATACCTAGATTTATACATTTTCGTACTCGCCTAAGAAGAGTTTTCTATTTTAGTAGTCTCACTTTTTCTGTATTTTAACAATTATGACCCACTGACCCTGGGCTTCACGTAATTTGTTGATTAGCTTCTTTGCAATCTCTTTATATCCCTACTAATATTAGAAATGCGAAAGTAAGTTTGTTTGTTTGTTTATTTTTTTGTTTGTTACGCTTTGACACTTAAACCACGTAACCGATTTCAAAAATTCTTTCATCAATGGAAAGCTATAATATCAAGGAGTAACATAGGCTATATTTTATCCCGGTATTTCCACGGGAACGGGAACTAAGCGGGTAAGATGACTGAAATCAAACGAAGCGAGGGCGGGTTGCTAGTACAAAATAATTTTTTAAATCTCAAACAGCTCCAAAATTTATTTTCCAATTAAGGTTATTTTATTACAGAAAGAGCTTTGCCGCTTAAAAGATTAATATAAACGTTTTATTTCTCATAAATATTAAAAATCATTAAATAAAGACATTTTGCGATTTATTGCAGAAGCGTAACTCGAATGAATGGTGCAAATAGGTAATACGCTACTATTAACACAAAAATATATGAACTCGTCGCAATCATCGGTGCCGACCTGACGCTGCCCATCGACTGACGTCCTCCCCGAGGGAGACGTCCAGCAGTAGACGGCGCTAAACTGAAATGATGATGATGTTTAAATAACGATAAATGATCAACATCATATAAAAACCCGATCTTAATGCAGGCGACTCTCACTGATTCACACGAACATCGTCAATTTTAGACGCGATATGCTTAAAAATTTTAAAATATTAACTAATTACGTCTTTGTTATAAATAATATACTCATTATTAATTATCAAGCTTAAGTTTATTACATGATAATAATATTT
Source organism: Lymantria dispar (assembly GCA_032191425.1). Lineage (NCBI taxonomy): Eukaryota > Metazoa > Arthropoda > Insecta > Lepidoptera > Erebidae > Lymantria > Lymantria dispar. The sequence goes on along the minus strand of CM063460.1, from coordinate 5,251,391 downwards.
AATATAATATTATCACGTAATAAACTTAAGTTTCTCATACCAATTATTATGATGAAAAAACATGAACGACTAGATCTTTTATATTTAAAGAATATATTTTTGTGTTTTTTTTTTGGGTGGGTTGCCGTCGGCGCGCTCCTCGCACCACTCCGTCCGGGGCGACAGAGGGGCGTAAGCACGCACTCCTGTAACCCACCCGCGATGCACGTCGCCTTCGTCGTTGGGCCGACCACTGGAGCAGGGTGACTGTGGTCGGCCCGACGGAACACCCCTATTTGGGGTACCCTCCCATCTACCGACGTCCCCCCCCTCGGGGAGGACGTCGGTCTTTCCTCACGCGGTCAGTCTCTCGGCGGGTGACGGACTAATCCCCGGTATTATTTTATTTTAACGATTATTTTAACGATGGTGATTCTTTTTTTTGAGAGATGGAAAACTAGAAATTACACCACTATGTTTGATAAAGTTGGTATAAATAAATGGCCTAGTAATCAAATTAATACTTTAGAAATAAACAACTGCAGACATTATTTAAGAAATAAAGACTTGCAAATGCAGCTGAGTTACATAAGATGTTTGCAGGCCATAAAACCTGTAGATTGGACATATCTAGCTCTAGTGAATTGCATACTTTAACATGCTCGTAGTTTTATACAGGATGATTTTGATTTCGAAGTTATAAACTCGCTCCTCTCGGGATAACAATTGCTGAAAAATGCTCGAAACTTTAGGAAAATAGAAAACTAAAACAAACGTAAAAACCGGTAAAAATGTTTTATTTTATAGATTTTCAATAAGTATAACAATAAGTCTACTACTCTATTAATAGGTTTTTGTATTTTATCTAGAGGCATAGATTTATAATATATTTTTAATGTATTAGGGTTACCTTATACCTGTATAATGTTCACACACTTGTTGATTTCATTTTTAATTAATTTATAATTTAATTTAAATGACGAACATACGTCATTTTAGGGTAAATCTGATTTAGTCAAGGTCATATTTCATCAGAACCTCATCAATTTGACTTGTAAACATCTGACTAATGTTTTTTATTTTAATATTGAAGGCATTTTTCCCATTGGTTTTTCTACATCCGGCTTAACATAATAGATTAATGCTTTTCATCCTCTTTTCTATTAGACATAATATAAAACTGTTTTTATAAATTTTATTGTTTTAATTATTTTGTATCGAAAAAGTTTTGAGTGTCTGTAGCGTCCATAGTTACGGGAAAATACAGTATTTGTCATGAAATATGTCGTCATTATTATATAGGTTATAGGTCCGTGTGGTGACGGAGTAAAAATATAATTTACCACTCTTTTTCTTGCCCGTGGGTATCGTAAAAGACGACTAAAGGATTATAATATCTATGTAAGACTAGTAGCACCCTGCGCTTTTACCCGCATAGTTCCCCTTCCCGTGGCAATAACGAGATAAATTATAGCCTATATGTTATTATGATATGTAAGCTATATTATTGTGACAATTTATCAAAATCCATTCTGTAGTTTTTGTCTGAAAGAGCAACAAATATAATTATTTCATTTGGATAGGGAGCTTATTTTTATTCATCGCAACTCTTAAACGGCTCGCCGCTGCAATAGGAGTGAAAAAGACCTACTATACCATACTGGTCAGACATGTTGCTATAGGGTTTTATTTCGAGTTTTCCTTATTTTTCACAGATGTTATATCCATATTATATCCCTTAGTCGTCTTTAACGACGTCCGCGGGCAAGATAGAGAGTGGTGAATTGTATTCTTACTCCGTCACCACACAGAGATTCTTTATTGTCAAATAGTTATAGTCAATATGTCATTACCAAATGAAATGCTGCGGTAGAGTCGGTGCATTTCTAATGCAAACTGATATTATCGATTGCGTAACGCCAGAATAGAAAAATATTAATAAAACATTCAACCTTGCACACTTAACCGAAAATGCATTGGTACTTCAATGCATCTGTTATTTCCAATTTTTTTTTCTTTTGTGGGGTGGGCTACCGTCAGCGCACCCGCTGCCAGGCTCCGTCCAGGGCAACAGAGCTGCGGCGCGCGGCCCCGTAACCCACCCGATAGCATGTCGCCTTCGTCATTGGGCTGACCACCGGCGCAGAGTTCCTTGTCTTCAGTGGTCGGCTCGACGAAATACCCTGGGAGGGTAACCCTTCCCATCGACGTCCCCTTCCTGGGACGTTGGCCGTAGTCGCGAGGTCGTTATATTTCCAATAACACATAGTCAACAAATAGTTTTAAATTAATATTATTAAACAAAATCATCGCTCTGTAGATGCTGAACGCACAAATTGATTAGACTCACAATGTGAAAGGTCGGATTTGATCTAATAGACGATAATTCGCTTGACGTTGTCCCTCAGATATTTACCGAAGAAGAGACCTCTTTAATCGACGTCTCTCGTCTCCCCGAGGGGGGGACGTCGGTCGAGGAGAGGGTACTCCTCAGTTATTCCGTCGGGCCAACCACTGACGACAAGTCACCCTGCTCCGGTGGTCGGCCCAACGACAAAGGCGACGTGTCACGGGTGGGTTACTGGTGTACGTGCTTACGCCCCTCTGTCGCCCGGGACGGAGTGGAGCGAAGAGTGCGCCGACCGTAACCCCACCCCCCAAAAAAAGAAAGATATGTACCGAGCCTTAGTGAAAAAAATAATAACAAAACTCAGAGTCATATTTACCGTATTAAATTGAATCATTATTTAAGAAGTATTCCGTGTGGTGAAGGAGTAATAATACAATTCATCATTCCCTATCTTGCCCGTTGATGTCGTAAAATACGACTAAGTGATATAATATGCACATAACATCTGTGCAAGAGGGGGCAAACTTGACATGAAACTCTATACCGACATGACCAGCATGATATGGTAGGTCGAATTCTCTCCCATTATAGAGAAGGCCTGAGCCCTACAGTGGGACGTATGTGGGCTACGATGACGAATGATTATTTAAGAAATAGCTGAACTACTTTCATAAACTAAAATTTGTCCTTATTGAATTTAATTATAATTAAATATTTATTTTGAATCATTGACTTGTGCTAACGGAGTATGATTCTTATCAACTCCGCCGCTCCTGTGGGTAATATTAAAGGACTATCAAGGGATGTATGAAATCACAAACATCACTGGAAAAGAATGAAATGTCTATAAGCTGAGAATGAAAGTAAAATACTTTTCCGCATTTTACTGCGATAATGGCCTCATGAAGAAGACCGTGGAGTCCTCCCGTGACTATGAACACTGTAAATTGTTCGAAAATTCTAGATATTATAAATCAAGGAACAAGCGGGTTAAAATCCGTAAAAAAATGTTTTATTGATGTGAAACATCTATAGGCGAGGGTGACCGCGATCGTCGCGTGGCATTTAACGCCACGCTTTGCGGTCCGCTCTTAATTAACTACAAAATAAATATCTGGACAGATATCCACATTTTTGTATCGAAACCATGGTGCGATTTAAAATTTTGTACAACGCCATCTAGTGAACTCAAAGTAAGTTGTTACCTATAATGTATTCTAATGAAAATAAATGTTTATTGAATAAAAAACATCATTTTCTGGAAAAGAATCGTAACTTTATTTTTCTTAATACTTTATACTATATTAATACCTGTCATAATATGTTCTTTTATGCGTATGTACTTGTTCTATAAAATAATGTATAATTTTCTAACTTCCTAACATAAGTATACCATACCTACCTTATTTTCACGTACGAAAACTGGACAACCGCTTTTTATAGGCTTTGTATTAGTTTCAGCTGTATATTTATTTGTTTATATGTTACCGACTCCTAGGAATTGTATTTAGACCCACTTTAAAGAGTTAGATTTCATTTAAAATTTGTAGACTTAACAAGGTACCCAATGACGATAAAATAATTTAGATAGTTTGTCTTATTATCATCATAGGATTAGAGATTTCTTTATAAAATATATTTTGTAGTTGACATTTAGGCTAGGCTCGATAGATGTCGCTAATTCGATCTTCTAATTTCTACATGGCACTTTTTCATGTATTTGACCCATTTGAACTCAATTTTTACCCAATCGGTTAGATTTCATTCAAACGCTATAGACTTATCAAGTAGACATGCACGAAACAGTGCTTCGCGAAGTAATGTGATATGGCATTATATTCCTGCCGAGTAATTTTACATTTTACCATCACTTCAAACATCACACTTATAGTTCTTTATAGTTCCTCCCAGACTTGGTAAAAAAAAGCTCATCCCAAACAATCCCGTTATCCTGCGATCGCGATCTGATAGGCTCTATGACAAGTACTCGATGCTTCGAAAACGATTCAATATCAGTAAAGATCGTTACTTTTCAATTGATACCGATTATTGTTCATGCGATACTAGTACTCATTATAGAATGTTACTTTCTCTCAAACTTACCAAATAAAAAAAGCTCATCACAAACAGTCCCGGCAAGACATTATCCGATAGGCTCTATGAAAAGTACTCAATGCTTTCAAAACGATTCGATTGTTAAGTATCGATACTTTTCAATTGATACTGATTATTGTCCTTCGATACTAGTACTTAGTGGCTCGATAGATGTCGCTATTTTTATTTCCTAGATCACACTTTCTTAGCCGATCCCTTTGAACTACGTACAAGTGTGTGAGGGAGAAGGAGTGATGCGGCTCTGCGGCGGATTAATTCTATTTTATTGCTGTGTAATATTTCGAATAATAATCGAAATCGTATTATTTTATTCAATACTTCTTGCCATATTAGTTCTGTCGTAATCTATTCTTTTATGCATATATACTTGTACAAATAATTTCGATGTTTCACATCTGCCAGGCGTCCTGAGCGACGGCTCACTTTTTTTAATTGTCGCGCAATTATCCAAAATGTGAGATACATATACATTTCTACAGGAATTAAGTCACGAGATAGATTAAAAAATAATATTGTAAAATTTTAAAATCAGCCTGTATGTTGAGAGCAAATATGCCCGAGAAGCAAGGGAAGATAGGTCATGCTCGATTTAAGTAGCGAAGAATATTTTATTCTAAGTGTTGAAAAATGGCTCTCCAGAGAAAACAAACATAGATAGGTATTTACATCATTTATTCCATGCTAATATAATTTTAAGGATTACAAAGAGAACCTCGCTGATACTTATTTTGAAGAATTTAGTTTAAAAAAGTGTTTATTCACATTAGGTAAATAAAAGACTAAGGCAGTTTTTAAGTATACCTATGAGGAAAATGTTGACTGAGAGTCTAGTTTTATCAAAATTTAACTACTGCGATTTAGTATATGGACCATGTCTTTTATCACGCACGGAGCGCCTTATTCAGCGTGTGCAGAATGCCTGCGCTCGTTTTTGTTACCGTATTCCGCGACATAGTCATGTTACACCTTTTTTGGTTCAAAATAACGCATTAAAGATGGATAAACGACGTAAGCTACATCTAGTAAATTATGTGTTCGAAATTATAAAAACTAAAAAACCAAATTATTTGTATAGAAAATTGATTTGGAAACGGAATCACTGCAGCCATGCTATTCGTGCGATTTCAAAGCCACTATTAATTCCAGAACACAATACTGCAGCATTCAGGGGTGTTTCAAATATGCAGCTACGCACTGTTGGAACGGCTTAGACCCTCCTTTAAGATCCATAAAAACAAAAGGTACTTTCAGATTTCACATAAAAAGACTATTACTTTATGAACAGAAATCGGATGTTACTTATATGTGAAATGAACAACATTACCTTTATACACCAATACACTTCCTTCTTTACTCAATTTTGATGTACATATATATGTGCACTTGTGCAGATTATTAATACGTATCATATTGCATTGTATTATATGTCTATTTATATTGAATAGGATGTATTATTTAGGTATTTATATATATATATATTATATACATAACAATTAACTTATATTACTATAATTACTATAATTTTATTTGATATTGTATACGACTACTACTATTCACTTTTTATTATTATTAACATTTTGCCTTCATACCTTAGTTAAGTAAAGTTGTTATATAATTGTACCCCGTAAGTCACTTGAGGTTGACACTGAAAACCAGCGCTGTGTTGTGTCCTCATAACGCAGCATTATGTCGAGTGTACGCCTCGTTGACACGGTCACGACACATGCAATTGCCAACGGATTTTAGATAAGTATTAACTGTGTTTAATATTGCTGCTTTGTTGTTGTGTGTCGAGACGGTGGTAATAAAAGTATTTTCTTTCTTTCTTTCTTTCAAAACGTTCAGATTAGTTCAGAGATCACCATCGGCTAATCGTAAAATATTTACCAAATAGTTAATTAGATAACATCTCAGCAACTTGAGTACGATACTGTGACCCTTAGAGCGTCGACAGGGAATGACACCTTAGAGAGCGAACCAACGAAATCAAAAAGTCGATACCGATGGACAATTAGCCAAAGAGATGTTATAGGGAGGGTTATGAAACAGCACGTTGCTCTTCCGTTACTCCGGACGATTGGGACAGGGTTACCTAATTGTCAAAGGAGAGGTAATACGGAAGATTATGAGACTGTATGCTGCCCTTCCATTGCCCCGGACGGTGAGGTCGTGGTGACCCAATTATCAATTGTACAGAAGGTTATGAGGCTGCATGCTGTCCCTTCGTATCATATCCATATTCAACCATAAAGCACTATAATTAAGTATAAACCATATCCACGCCAGAACCTGTAGAAAAACGGCTACATTTATTACACAAATCTAATTAACTGACGACAAGTCACCCTGCACCGGTGGTCGGCCCAACGATGAAGGCAACGTGTCACGGGTGTGTTACGGGGCCGTGTGAGCCGCCCCTCTGTCGCCCCGGACGGACCCAGGCGACAGGTGCGCTGACCGTAACCAAACCAAAAAAAAAAAAATAGTAATTTTTTATTATGAATGATTTTTAATTATGTATGTGTTTATGATTAGTAATTGAAGGAATTTAAATGCGGCAAGATCCGCCAAGAAAACTGTAGAGAGCATGATGCTAAATTATTATTGATGTGAAACATCTATAGGCGAGGGTGATCCCGATTGTCGCGTGGCGTTAACGCCACGCTTCGGGACACCATTTTAACTAACTATAATTTTTTGTTTTTGTGTGTGTACAGCTGTTGGCCGCAGATGGCCTTGACAGCTTGACGCGGACCTACGGGCTCACCTATAGCGCTGAGGGCTCTCAACCCGGAGAAAAGTATGCTAGGCGACATCGCCCAAGGGCTCCCCCTGTGGGGAACGGACCTCGGCTTGGGGCGTCGCTGAAGGTAAAGTGGGCGTGCCCACGTTTTTAGTCGTGACTTTTGCGCGGCGCGGTTTCGCACCTCGACGGCGAGGACGGAACCGCGGATATTTATTTGTTAAGGCCTCGCGGGCCGTGTAGGCTCTTTATTGAGCGAGTGTGATATTGTCGTCCTCTTCGTCGAGGACGTGACGAGGACGTCGGATGGAATTACTACAAAGTTTTTTTTTTTTCTTTTTTTTTGTGTGACTTAGTTGTTAGCCTCAGATGGCTGTGATAACTTTACCCGGACTGGTGGGTGAGCGCTGAGGGCTCTCAACCCGTGTTACTACAAATGAAAATCCGGATACATATGTGTACATTTTTGTAACGAAACCATAGTGCGATTTAAAATTTGTACAACGCCATCAACGCCAGTGCGCTTAAAGTAAATTGTTACCTATAATGAAAATAAATGTTTATTGAATAAAAATCATCATTTTCTTGGAAAAAGAAATCATAATATTATTTTTATTAATGTGCTATTTCTGTCGTAATCTGTTCTTTTATGCATATATACTTCTATAAAATAATGTATGTTCTATAAAATAATGTATAATTCTCCATTCTCCTTCTCTTCCAACATAAGTATACCATACCTACTTATAGTACTTTCACGTACGAAAACTGGACAATTGCTTTTTATAGGTGTTTTATTAGTTTTAGATGTATATTTATTTGTTTGTGTTACAGACTCCTAGGAATTGGATCTTGGCCCACTTTCAACAGTCAGATTTCTTTTAAAATATGTTAATTTAACAAGGACCAATGACGATAAAGTAATTTAAATAGCTTGTCACATTATCATCATCATCATTACAGGATTAGAGATTTCTTTATAAAATATATTTTGTAGCTGAGATTTAGTCTTAGCTCGATAGATGTCGTTATTTCTGTTTGCTAGATCATACTTTCTTAACCGATCCTTTTGATTTGAACTACGTAGAAGTGTGTGAGGGAGACGTAGCGACGCTATGTTAGGTCGTAAGCGACTGAGCGTTGAATTAATATCATTTCTTTGTAATATTTTAAATAATAGAAGAAATCGTATTATTTTATTCAATACTTTACATATTAGGTCCTGTCGTAATCTATTTTCTACAAGTATATAAAAATAAATCATATATACTTGTAGAAAATTATTTCGAAGTTTCACATCTGCCAGGCGTCCTGAGCAACGGCTTACTTTTTTTTTATTCTTACCGAACTTTACAGTATTATAATAGATTTGTTAGGTTTAAATTATTAAATTATCATAATTATTACTACAAATTTAATGTTTAACTGTTAAATAATATTATTTGTTGTATATCTTGTAAAAAGTGGGTAGCTCGCGCATCGGCGAGGGCGCGTCACTAGCGTTCTCAGTCGAATACATACGTTCTGCGAATATACATCTTTTAATAAACAGTGGCGACAAGGATTAAAAATCAGCTCAAATAGTGTACTATATGGTGACAGAAGACAATTAAACACTATATTAATTATGTCAGTAGGAAAAGTGCGCGAATTTGACGTAAAGAATGGAAACTGGTCTGCATATATTGACCATTTGGAAATGTATTTGAAAGCGAACAAGATAACGGAAGATCTAAGATTACCAACATTAATAGCGTTGATTGGAGAACAAGTGTACGAATTGTTATGTACATTGGCGAGTCCCAGGAAGCCGTCCTGTTGAACCTATGCGGAGGCAGTGGATTTATTGCAACGGCATTTATAACCCAAACCGCCAATTTTGGCAGAGCGATACAAATTTAGGCAGAGACGTCAGTTACCTGGAGAAACAATACCCGATTATATAGCAGAATTAAAAAAGCTTTCGCGATATTGTGAATTTAAATGTAATTTAGAAGAAAACTTAAGAGATCAATTTGTTTGTGGTTTACGGAGTGAATTTATACGGCAAAGACTATTCGCAGAGGAGAACGTAAGCTATAGCAATGCAATAACATTGGCTAATACATTAGAAGCGGCCGAGCGTGATGCTAATGCTGTGGACAACGCTCGTGTACAGGCCCGAGAATCGACGGTACTTAAGATGGCAGTAAGCAAATGTTCGGCGTGCGGTAGTAGCAGTCACAGAATATTTACATGCAGATATAAAGAATTTCAATGTAATTATTGTGGCGTTATGGGCCATTTACAAAGAGTTTGCTCTGAGCGGGAAGCTGGCCAGGGTACCATGACTATTAACGCAACGCGGGGTAGTCTTCGTGGTCGTTTCAAACCACGTAAGGAGCGCAGCGACAGACCGAGCAGCGTTAACGTTCGGCGAGGCGGCGTAGCACGACGAACGCTCGGAGGAAGCCGAGCGCACACGAATCTACACGAGCTCGATGAGGCGACCACGGCGCACAGCAGCGACGACGAGCGCTGTGAGGAACCTATCTATCAAATGTCGTTAAGCAAATATAGACCAGTGTGTATGCATATTATAGTAAATAACATTATGTTAAATATGGAAGTGGATACGGGAAGTGCGTTGTCCTGTATCAGTAAAAAGACTTTTACAGAACTGTTCAACCATTTAGTTTTGAAACCATATAAGTTGAAATTAAAATTTATCAATGGCGCACATATACAACCGTTGAGATATTTTGAAACTTGTGTTACATATCATAACAGTACCAAAATATTAGATTTGTATGTAATAGATAAGGCTACTACTAGTTTATTAGGGAGACAGTGGCTGTCAGAACTAAATATAGAAATACCTAAACTTAGATCATGCAAGATAAACACTATTTGTGTGAATAATAATTATGTGCGGCAAAATAAAAATATTAACTATATCGTTTCCAGACATAAAGGCCTGTTCGACGGTACGTTGGGTCGCTATACCGGCGAACCGGTGGCGCTCTGTGTGCGGGACGGCGTCGAACCGGTATACTGTCGCGCGCGACCCGTGCCGTACGCCTTGCTAGCGCAAGTAGACACGGGACTGGACGCGATGCCGCGCCTGGTGTCATCGAGCCTGTCGACCGATCAGACTGGGCTACACCACTGGTAATTGTGAGGAAGGCAGACGGGGGGATCCGCTTGTGTGCTGACTACAAGGTAACGCTGAATAAAGCTTTATTGGTGAACAGGAACCCGGTTCCAAAGGTCGATGATTTATTTAGTAATTTGAGCGGTAACAATTACTTTACAAAGTTAGATTTATCACAAGCTTATAATCAATTGGTTCTAAATGAACGTTCTAAAAATTATACAGTCATTAATACACACCGAGGATTATATAAATATAATCGCCTAGTATACGGTTTATCATCTAGCCCGGGTATTTTCCAACGGTTTATGGTAAATCTTTTTAAAAATGTACCCAATATTGTTATATTCTATGATGATATTTTGATTAAAAATAAATGTTTGGATACACATTTAGCTAGTATTGAACAAGTATTTCATATCTTAGAACAAAATGGATTGAAAATTAGGAAAGATAAATGCGAGTTCATGGCTGACGAAGTAAAATATTTAGGATTTATAATCGATAGAAATATATGTTATAGTTCAGAGGGTGTCACTATCAGTTGTCTGTCCGTCAACTGATTAGTGCCACTACGGACGCGCGATCCCGGACTACTCCAGCTGCTGCTGTCATCCCTTTTTCCTATATCCCATGACAGTAGTACCCTTAACCCATTTTCTTCCTTATTCATCCACCACGTCCCATCCTTTTCCCAATAAACGAGAATTCCCGAGGAGGGTTGGCATCAGGCGGGCGGCCGGCCATAAAATTAATAGCCGTATCTTTTTACAGCATGCTTTTTGAGGTAAAAACATGTTGTGCCGATCCCACTTAGCGTTGGACGAGGGCAGGTGAATGATGATGATGAATCGATAGAAATGGTGTACAGGTGGACAAAGAAAAGTTAAAACCCGTACTATCTATGGCCCTGCCGACTAACGTACACGAGTTAAGGTCATTTTTGGATATGATTAACTTTTATGTTAAATTTATTAAAAATTTAGGGACCCAATTGACACCCTTATATGAGCTACTTAGAAAGGGCAGAATGTGGAACTGGAATGAAACGCACACATACACTTTTGAAAAAATTAAAAAATTGTTGTGTAGTGCGTCCGTGTTGACACATTTCGACATGTCAGCGAAGAGTGTCGTGACTTGTGACGCGAGCGCGCGCGGCCTGGACGCAGTACTAGCCCAGCCTGGACGCGACGGCGCCGAGCGAGTGGTGGCGTATGCGTCGCGCTCACTCACACCGGCCGAGTCGCACTACAGTCAGATACATAAAGAAGCGTTAGCCATTGTATTCGCGATTGATAAGTTTCACCAATATTTATACGGCAGAAAATTTACATTACGTACTGATCATAAACCCTTACTTACAATTTTTGGTTCTAATTCAGGCGTCCCAAATACTGCAGCGAGTCGTTTACAACGATGGGCCATCAAACTCTCGGCCTACGACTTTCACATAGAATACGTTTGCACCGATAAAAACACAGCTGACGCGTTATCTAGGTTGATCAGTAGGCATAAAAAGTGCGCGGTTAGGGAAGAACAATTAGAGACACCGGAACAAACTTACTTATATTTTGCCATGGAATTACTTCTCGATTATAAAACACTAAGGAAAGAGACTTCGTTAGATCCAATATTAAGCGAGTCGCAAGATATATTAATGACGGTTGGCCGTCTGAGATGGATATTAAAACATTAAAACCATATTTTAATAGAAAAAATGAATTATATATCGAATTAGGTTGTATAATGTGGGGACATCGCGTCATTATTCCTTCGGTATGTAGGAATAAGGTAAGAGCAGGTAGCAGAGCTTCACGATACTCATATGGGAGTAGTAAAAACTAAATGTTTGGCGCGAAGTTACGTGTGGTGGCCGGGTATCGACGAGGCTGTCGAGACGGCTTGCCGCGCTTGTGCGGTGTGCGCTGCGCTCGGTGACGCGCCACCTGCGCACGCGCCGCGCTCTTGGCCGTGGCCTGACAGGCCCTGGGCAAGAATACACGTGGATTCTCTAGGGCCCATAGCAGGACATACATTTTTAATCGTGATCGATGCTCATTCAAAATGGATAGAAGCTATTGAAATTAATAGTACTAACACACATGCGGTAGTAAAAGAGTTACGCGACATGTGGTCAAGATTTGGCATACCGAAGCAGGTAGTGAGCGATAATGGTCCCCCATTTTGTGGTTCAGAATTTAATAATTATCTGGGCAACAATGGAGTCGAACATATTTTTTCGGCCCCGTACCATCCGGCCTCAAATGGCGCTGCAGAAAGCGCTGTAATAATCTGTAAGCGGATCATTAAAAAAACAATCAAAACAAAGACTGATATCCATACAGCGTTATGTCGATTTTTACTCGCTTACAGAAATACAGATTTTCCAACAAATTTTCCATGTGGTGACGGAGTAAGAATACAATTCACCACCCCCTATCTTACCCGTGGGTGATCGTACGAGACGATTAAGGGATATAAAACGCATATATCATCTATGCGAGAGAAGGAAAACTCGAAATAAAACCCTATACCAACACGTCTGACCAGCGTGGTATAGTAAGTCAAGTACCCTTCCATTATGGAGGAGGCCCGAGCCCAACAGTGGGACATATATGGGCTGAGATGATGATGATTATGACAGAAATACAGAACATTATTCAACAGGGGAAAGTCCCGCGAAAATGTTATTAGGGCGAAATCTACGTATGCGGTTAGATTGTTTAAAACCTGACCAAAGGGACCTAGTTAAAGCACGTCAAACTCGAATCGAGGAAAAAGCGGGTGGCTCACATAGACAATTCAAAATAGGTGAGGCGGTCTGGTTCAGAGACTATCGCGGAGCGGACAAATGGCTACCAGGTACGGTTTTAAGCATACTAGGGTCTACCGATGACATTATAGAGGCTACCAATGGAACCGAGGTACATAGGCATGTCGACCAAATAAAACCAAGAGTAGTAAACAGCAGAGAGACTACAGAACCAACAGTGGACGAGAACGGTTGTAATTACCGACCAACCGAATTCGTTAAGCGATCTCGCCCTTCACTAGTGTGCCCAACTGGGGCAGAGCACGTCACGCCAGTGGTGATGGCACCAGATGAGAGTGTGGTGGAAGGTATAACGTTGACAAACACACGCTTACCTGGGCGTTCACCCAAAGGCCCTCGATTGTCCGGATCGCACACAGAGACAGTCGAGACCGACGATACCCCAAAGCCTATGCTTGAGACAGGCCAACAGATTGATACTAATATAAAGCGTACACGCAAACCGGTATTACGATATGGTATCGAATATATGTTTTAACAAGTATAGTTTAATATTGCCATTTTTAAATGTATGTTAATTAGAATAATGTAAATAATATTGTAATTTTAGGTAGAATATTGTAGTTTTGTTTAGTATGTAGAAATATTATGTTGTATATAATAAGGATGGAGGTGTTGTATATCTTGTAAAAAGTGGGTTGCTCGCGCATGGGCGAGGGCTCGTCACTAGCGATCTCAGTCGAATACATACGTTCTGCGAATATAAATCTTTTAATAAACATTATTTACATATCCAACAATAGTATATTTGTAAGTTCTCCCGCGATACAAAGATTAATTAACACCTGTGACTATTAATGCTGCAAAGTGTTCGAAACTGAAAAGTGCTGTGTGGTAGCGGCTTCGAATACTACCAACCCTTGCTTTGCTCGTGGGTGTCGTAAAAGACGACTAAGAGCCCTAGATTGACCCTGACCAACTCCATCTGGTACCATTTGGGTCAACGCATACATTCCCAAGGAGGGTTGACGTCAGGCAGGCGGCCGGTCATAAAAGTCATTGCCGAAACTTTTTGCAATATGTTAAAACAGATGACATATTGCGTCGACCCCAAGTAATTGGGATAAGAGCAAGATGATGATGATGATGATGACGAAAGTGTTCGAAACGTCGGGCGATCAAAAATTACATCCATACTAATATTATAATTGCGAAAGTAAGGATGTTTGTTTGTTTGTTTATTTATAACGCTTTCACGCTTAAACGACCGAACTGATTTCAAAAATTCTTTCACCAATGGAAAGCTATAACATCAGGGAGTAACATAGGTTCACACTGGAAGTATGCCCCGCCTGGGGGCCTCAACGCCACTACCTGTCGGCGGTCATGGGAATAGACCTGTCGCTGTCGACCATCATCTCAGAGATGCTCGACAGCGACAGGTGCTGGACGTCGATGGCCTCTTTCTGCGAGGAGCTCATTACAAGGAAGGAGGCCGCGGAGCGGGAACGCGAAGCACTTGCGTCCGCTGACTCGCTCCGCCGGCGGCGAGTAGGGAGGATATGCGCATCTCCTCCCGCCGTTTTGATTGACGACAGGACGTGGCCAGACAGCCTTGCGTAGGGGTGTCGGGGATCAAATGTCAAAAGACGACCTTTCCGGCACCCCGTAAAAGCGCGGAAGGGACCGCTGTGGTTTTAGTGGGTATTCCGGAAGTATAGCCAGCGAGTCCCACACTCCCCCTCGTCTGACACCGGCGGGGGATAGTGCGTAAATTGCATTTCCACAGCGAAAAAAAGGGAGTAACAGGCTATATATTATCCCGGTATTCCCACGGGAACGGGAACTACGCCGCGGGTAAGGCGACTGAAACCGAAGCGAAGAGAGGGCGGGTTGCTAGTACACGATAAAATCCGTAAAATAGTTTTATTTAAAATGTTTAATACTCGCGTAAACATCCAAAATAATTAAATATGGTGTATTTCTTTAAAAAAACCGACTCATTTTAATTATCATTTGAATGGATTAAATTAATGTAACCGAAATTTTATTAAGGAGGAAAGCGAAAGTCCAGGTTTATTTGAAATCATGAGATCTGTCAATATTTGAACTATGAACGAATATTAATATTTATTAGCTGTTATTTTACTTCTATTTTTAAATGTAAAATCTTAACGACATGCCGGCACTAAGTATTTTCAACCAAATTCCTAATTATTTTTTGAACGTCTATCTCACTAAGAATAATTTTATTAATCCTAAGTTTTGTATGTTAATTTACAACACGGTCATATTTGACTAAAATTATTTTTTAAAGTCTTCATTCTAACTATAGTCGTGGGAACCCCTAATATTTTAATTTTTAGTAATATAAAATTCCTTATTTTTATTATTTATAAAATGAATTTATATTATTTTATTATTTAATTATCTTTATTTAAATTACAAACTACATAGGTAATCTTTAAATATAAAAACAATAAAATATTTATAAATACAAAAGCGGTGGTTAGGACAAATAAAGCAACTTTCTCACGATGCGAGCCGTGTCCAGTAACATCGCCTTATGCATCAAACTCACAATCTAAAAACCTAACACGAGCCTCTTTATTTCATTTATCATTATAATACTTATATTTTTAATAAAAAAATATGTTAGTTATTAAATTCTTGTATCACTAGGGTACGAATATAATATCGTTATTTTCAATATTTACTACACAAAACTCTATAATGAAGCTAAAAGCTTTCCGTTCAACTACTATTTCCGTGTGGTGACCGAGTAAAAATACAGTTCACCACTCTCTATCTTGCCCGTGTCGTTAAAGTCAACTGAGAGATATAATGTGCATATAACTTCAATGCAAGAGAAAGAAAACTTGAATTACACCCTATACAAACACGTCTGACCAGCGTAGTGTTACTGCACTGATTGAGGGAACAGGAGGGATATTGACCTACAGGTCTTATCGATATTTGAAAACAAACATCAATGTACAAAAACATCACCCTGAAAACATTGATGTATCGAATCGATGTTTTATAGGAATCTATGCGATGAGCTTTTATTAACTAAATCAAGCATATTTTCTACAGGGAACATCAACATTTGCGTAATGTGAAGACCTTTTTTTGCAGACTGCTAAAAGTATCATACATTTTAAATCATGCAGGCAAAACATTGATGTCAAAACATCGTATAAAATAGCATCGATGTTTAACAATAGTGAACATCGATGCCAAACATCGATGTTTTTTATAGAAACATCGATGTATCGTTTGCATTCCTACTCGAGCCCCGCACTAGCAGGTATATGAGGTGAGATGGCGATTATGATTTACATTGTGTTGAGTTTATAATAACTAGCAAGCCGCCCCCGCTTCGCTTCGGTTTCAGTCGCCTTACCCGCGTAGTTCCCGTTACCGTGGGAATACCGGGATAAAATATAGCCTATATTACTCCCTGATTATGTAGCTTTCTATTAGTGAAAGAATTTTTGATATCGGTTCGGTGGTTTAAGTGTGAAAGCGTAACAAACAAACAAACGAACTATCGCATTTATAATATTAGTAAGGATTGTATTGTGAGTTGTTTTATAGTTTAGGAATACATATGTAGGTATTGATTTTTAAACATTATGCAATAAGTGTAATTTACTTGGCAGGCTTAATGTCAGCCATATATTACGCAGAGATAGTGGTAGATACATGGACCGAGTTTAAAAATTATAACTTATAGGGCTCTGTAAAAAACCAAATAATGATAAAATTAGGTAATGTAATTTTTGTTTAAAATTTAATATTAAATATGGTTTATCCATTTATCACAAACAAAATTCGTCAAAGTAAATTATATGTAAAACAGTTTAATTTATAAATATGGAAAATTCTTTTTCGTTCCAACACGAATTTTCAATTCTTAAAAGAAGAGCTTTTTAACAATACAATTAATTCAACACATGCTTTAATATTTTAAATAAAACTACTTTACGGATTTTATCGCGTTTGTATTTGATTTTTGATTACCCGACGTTTCGAACACTTTACAGCGTTCATGATCACGGGTGGACTAAGATGTCTCACGTCCAACAAGTCATCGTTACTGCAGAAAATTTATAATTATCTATCCGGTACAGAAATTAATTATTAAATATTGACCCACATTTTGATACAAAATTTATTGCCAGTGTAAGAAGAAAATGATTCTATATGAAAAAATTATATTGTTTATGTTAGTAATAATTAAACATTAAAATTAATAGTAATTATATTTAAAAATCTAACTAATAATCTAGTATACTACCACCGGATCGGAACACGGTTACACTGAGAAAGATCCGGCAAGAAAACTCAGGTAACATGATGCTAAATTAAAGTTAATTTTGAAGGCGGCTTACTTTATGTTACTAAAAGGTTTTAATTTATAAAATGATCTTTAGTTATTATTATTGTGGGTCAAATCTATACAATATGAGCTCACGGTGTCTTGCAGTCTTGTGGTGGTCTTTTTGGATTTGTTTTTATAATGTTTATAACAGGATCCCAGCTTGATGGTAACACCCAGCCATCCTCTCTATTGAAATTTTTGTGTTTTTTAATCTCAATAGCCTCGCGTACCACTCTAGGCAGGTATCGGTGTTCTTTTGCGAGGATTTGTGGTTTATCAAACCTTATGTTATGGTGGGCGCGGTCCTGACTATGTTCACAGACTGCAGACCTAGTGTCCCGGCGGTGCTTCACATCGGCTATGTGTTCTTTGATCCGAGTTCTTATGGATCTCTTTGTTTGTCCAATGTAAGAGAGACCACAGTCACAGTCAAGTTTATATACTCCTGCATCTTGTAAAGGGGTCTAGCACTTGACAGGTGGTAAGAATTGGCTAATCCTCTTCAGTGGCTTAAAATAAGTTTTAATGGAAGAGCGTTTCAGGATGTAGCCAATCTTGTCAGTGACTCCTTTGACATAAGGTAGTATTGCAGGAAAGCGCTCAACTGTGGGTGGTTTCACTCGGTCTCTGCGACGGGGGCGAGGAACTGGCAGCTTGTTTGCACGTAGCACCTGCTTGACATGCTGCAGCTCCCCAGCTAGGTGTTCATCGTCACAGATTCCTCGTGCTCTCTGCAACAATACTCAGGTGACATAATGCTAAATTAATATTAATTTGGAAGGCGGCTTACTTTATGTTACTAATAGGAGGTTTTAATTTATAAAATTATCTTTAGCTATTATTATTGTTCCCTAGCCGAGGCCGCGGGTGACGTGATCGGGGAATTAGTCCGTTACCTGCTGAGAGGCTGACCGCGTGAGGAAAGACCGACGTCATCTCCGAGGGGGGGGACGTCGGTCGATGGGAGAGTACCCCAAATAGGGGGTATTCCGTCGGGCCGACCACTGATGACAAGTAACCCTGCGACGAAGGCGATGTGCACGTGGGTGGGTTGCGGGTGTGCGTGTTTACGCCCCTTTATCGCCTCGAACGGAGCGGTGCGAGGAGCGCGCCGACCGCAACCCAACCCCCAAAAAAAAAGCTATTATTATTGTTGGTCAAATCTATACAATAAGAGCTCACACTGTCTATAATACTATAACCTATAATACACAGAATATAAATAATTATGAGAATTGAAGATAGAATGTAGAAAATTGAAGGTACGCATATTTTAGCATTGGTGAATAGTTAGAAAGTTGAGGTCGATAATAAGAAATATGGTCACCCTTCGAAGATTATATATGAATCGATTACAGTTATTGAGAACTATGGAAATCTGCGTTTAGTTCAAAATAACACACATCACAATTGTATGAACAAGCTTTATTTTAGTTCTAACCAATGAAAATATCTCAGCCGTTTACGACCTTGCCGCTGTGAGCGGCAGCTAAGTGCGGAGCGGCGCACAGTGGGAAACTCGCGTATGTTTCGTCTCAAAACTCCGTAGCTCAGTTGTTTCAAAACTAAATGAGCTGTAGTTTTGCACACATATACATGAATGTTTAAAGTTTAAATGAAACAACTTTGATTTTAAAGAATCTGTTTATATATTAATTAAAAAAATAAAATTAAAAATACATGAATTATATAAGAAAAATATAAAATATGCTTGTTTAATTTACATAAAGTGGTAGAACATAGTAATAACATACATAAACGGATACTATACTACTACATACTATATATACTAAAATGGCAGATCAAACTAGAAAAAAAAATGGTAAATAAAACTACTTTTACGGATTATATCGCGTTTGTATTAATTATTTATATATGTATTACATTAATTTATAAATTTTATTCCATTACAACGACTTTCATATGAAACGGTTTTGAGACGGCTTTGTATGGGGCTTTACCAGCGTGTGCCGCTCGGCACGCCGCGCCGCTCGCCGCTAAGACCAAAGTCGTGACCGGCCTGGTAAGAGCATGCAAGCCACTGGTGACTCGCTGGTTTGCATTAATTAAAATATTAAAATTAATACATATCTACGAGTGTTTTTTAAAAATAGAGCTCAATGTTTATTTTTTAATGAGGCTAAATGATTACCAGTTATTATATATTAATTATTATAATTATAGAAATAAATAATTATATAATACTTATTAAAATATTTGTTTTTATTCGCGTTTAAAAATATGAAAAAAAAATTATTTTAATGTTCAAAAATATATATAAGTATAAAA
The DNA here is from genome assembly GCA_032191425.1 of Lymantria dispar. Taxonomy (NCBI): domain Eukaryota; kingdom Metazoa; phylum Arthropoda; class Insecta; order Lepidoptera; family Erebidae; genus Lymantria; species Lymantria dispar. Next base: position 5,231,619 of record CM063460.1, on the reverse strand, counting down.
AAGTTTCCAATGAAAAATTTTAAAGCCATATTCCATGATACTTTTTTTTATTTTTATTGATTCGATTAATTATTGAGCACATTAGCTTTACTAATATTAATAACTTCCCTTGGCGTCGGGCAGGTAGGGTACCCGAAAGGGTATTTCACAAATGTAGGCGTTACATAAATGTACATATCAAAGGATGGCGTTAACGCCACGCCAACGATCAGCTTCACTCTCACCTATAAATGTTTCACATCAAAAAGTCTAGGAACTTAATGAAAACCTACCTTAATAAGACTGTGTCCATGCAAAATAACTTTCAAATCTTTTATCAAAAATAAGAAAATTATTGAATAAATATGATAACAAACATGTTAGATTTTTTGCTGCTTAGTAGGTACGCAAGGATACCACAAATTTTGTTAATTTAAATTATTATATCTACGTAATAATTAATTTACATATTATCTTATTAATATTTACGAAATTAATTAAGCCGCTGGTTGTCGCGTATATGTTTTTTTATGAACAGATCCGTTCATATTTCCTGCACGGAGTATCAAAGATTTTGAGTAAATATATCGCAGTTAGTATTTGACTACTCGAGTGAGAGTATGTACACATGTAATCAAGCTCGTTAAATGTAGTCAAATCTGTAATAAATCCTAATCAAATTTTACGGTTATTGTAAGGCAAATGTGAAATTGAAGATTAAGTGTTACTTGCAATAAGAAAAAGTTTTGTATATTAGAAATTGGTAAGGACATTTTTATTATGCAACTAGCAACCCGCCCTCGCTTCGCTTCGGTTATAGGTTATAGACGTTTTACCCGCGTAGTTCCCGTTCCCGTGGGAATACCGGGATAAAATATAGCCTAGTTTACGCCCTGATATTATAGCTTTCCATTGGTGAAAGAATTTTTTCCAGCCGTTTTGAAGATTACCCGGAACAAACAGACAGACAGACAGACAAAATTTTTTTAATTGCTACTTTAGGCATAGGTGTCGTGCAAATATCCGTGTGAGCATAAAAAAAGCCTATTATTTTGACATTACAAACAGACACTCCAATTTTATTTATTGGTATAGATGTAAGATTTGATCTAGATACGCGGTTGCGTGTCAAGTAATGAGACTTGGCGAGTCGCATCGTGTATACATTTCATCTAACCATTTCTAGCCAATTTTGATTCCTCTATAACTCAAAAACTAAATAATATTATATATATATAAATGTATAAAATTTTTTGCTGAGGTTTAATGGTTCATAAGTTATTAAGGGTATTTGTATGAAATTGCCGTTTCGTACTGATAAATTAAAACCATTTTTTTTGTTTATAAAACAGATTTCTTTAATCAAAGTATTTACCCTCGTAATCTATGTATTTCTGCCATCTAATTGGAAGGTCATTTAAACCTTTGCAATAGAACTCTGGGGTCCTGGACTCCATAAACTGTGTGAATGTATTTAGTACTACTTCATCGGAAGAAAATTTTATTCCGTAAAAAAATTGTCCAAATCACGGCAAAAGTGGTAGTCGGTTGAAGCGAGATCTGGCGAGGACGGAGGATGGTGTATGGTTTCTAACTGCAGGTTTTGTAGTATTAAAACACTTTCTTTAGCAGTATGAGGTCTTGCGTTATCATGGAGCAATAATGGTGAAGATAGAGTGGCAAGTCGGGGCTGATTTCTTTTTCTTTTTTTTTTATACCACGAGTTTCGTCATCATTGATAGGAGTCCTGCACACAGTAGACATTTGCGTTTATTGCTTGACCAGATCTGAGGAAGCTGTAGTGAATTACACCATGAAGTGACCACCAAACTGTTACCATCACCTTTCTATGGGTAAGCTTCACTTTAGGGCATTGATGTGGCGTTTGACCTGAGGTCAGCCATTGCCTTGTTTGCTTGCGCTTATCATAAAAAATGCACTTTTCATCACACCAAAATCCCTTCATTTCTATACTGGTTTGACAGGATAAGGCAAGGTACAACGCGCGCTGCTCTCTGTAGATCAGTCAAATCATGAGGCAGCCATTTGTCAAGCATTTTTATTTTACCTATTTCGTGCAAATGGATCAATATTGTGGGTATGCTAACGTCAAACCATGCCGCTAATTCCTTGGTAATTTGACTCGGATCGGCTTCCACAATTCCTTCAATTCGTCGTTATTTACCTCAGTGACTGGTCTTCCTCGTAGTTTATTCTTCAAGTCCCAGTTTCCACTACAAAAGCGGATAAACCAAAAACGCACGGTGCGTTCGTTAGCCGTATCCTCTCCAAACACAGCATTGACATTACGAGCCGTTTCTGCTGCGTTAATCCCACGTCGGAACTCGTATTCGAAAATTACTCTGATTTTTGCCATATCCATTTTCCCTTCAAAATTGAACGTTGAACGATCAAATGTCATACATTTTTTAATTTAGAATCTTATGGTTTTCGTTTGAAAACAGTTTCACTTTGATATCCGACACCATGCAGGTTTAATTTTATTTCAAAGTAGCTAATACGTTAAAACGGCAATTTCATATTTAACATTAACTTTAAGGAAATGATTCGATTATTGGAATTCATAAAATAATGTTTATAAATACGTTTCTGAGTTGTTACGCCAAAACTTTTAGTCCTCTAAAAATGCCATGATTGTTTTCAGAGTCGACGTTTTAGACTACATGTTGGTTTTGAAATATGTATTTACTATTAGGACGTTTTTCTGACCACTTTCGGCTGATTCACTGGAATTGAAACTGGCTAAGTACTACCACCTCTCGACACATCTGAATAATTATCACTTTGGTGGCGGCTTTACTGAAACGGGAATTAATCCATTTTTCCCCACTGATATTTTTTTTAATTTTTCGGCTTAAATTTTGTCAGGCCTCATAAAAAGTATAGACCGCCTTTTTTCTTTCATCTGACCAAACTGGGTTGGACGTTATACTTTTGAAATTATCTGAAGTAATTTGATATATTTAAATAACTTTCTTTGCAATAAAATTTCGATTTATACGCTTAGTAAAGAATTAAGAATACTATTCACCGCCCACTTTTTAGCAAATTTTCTCGTCTCAACTCGTACCCGTCCCATGGCTGGGCTGGAGCCTCCTCTCCATTAGGAGGGACATAGATCTACTATACCATGCTAGTCACACATGCTGGTATAGGATTTCATTTCGAGTTTTCCTTTCTTGCACGGATATTATGTACATATTATATCCCTTAGTCGTCTTTTACGACATCCACGGGTGAGATAGGGAGAGGAAGTTTAGTATGTAGGTGTCGTAAAATATGACAAAAACATATAAAATGCAAGTAACATTGATGCAAGAGAAGGGAATCCCAAACTATAATACTTTGTGAAAGGGATTCGAACCTAACCTGAAAACTTACATGGACTGAGATGATGATGATAACGATGTGCATGTATTTTGACCGGCCGCCTGCCTGATATCAACTTTCCTCGGGAATGTATTATTGGTCAAACGGCATCAGATGGGTTGGATCCACGTTGATGTAAGGTTCTTAGTCCTCTTACGACACCCACGAGCAATGCCAGGGTTGGTAGCATTTGTAGCCACCATACATCATTGAATGAACCGAGTTAGTTAGCCGAGTTATTCATAGCCAAGCCCAACCCATATAAAGAGCTGAAATAATAATAATAATTTCAATTGGAGGACCAGATTAAGGCCTGAAACGCTTTTATTTTATAATAGCATCTTACAAGCCTCTTCTGGGTAGTACCCAGTTTAGGTATTGGATAGATCCAATAATTGTAAATAAAACTACGGATTTTATCTTGTTTGTGTTTGATTTTTGATTGCGGGACGTTTCGAATACTTTGCAGCGTTCATGGTCATGGTGGTGCTAAGATGCCTGACGTCAAACAAGTCATCGTTATTACAAAGATTTATAATTATATACCCACTACAGAAATTAGTTATCATTTTGGGATTATATCATATATTTTAATAGTAGCTACTATTGCACAAATACAAACGCGATAAAAGCCGTAAAGTAGTTTAATTTACAACTAGCAACCCACCCTCGCTTCGCTTCGGTTTCAGTGGCCTTACCCGCGTAGTTCTCGTTCCCGTAGGAATACCGAGATAAAATATAGCCTATATTACTCAGAGATAATGTAGCATTCTAATGGTGAAAGAAATATCGAAATCTGTCTGTCGTAGTTTTTGGGTTAATTCGTAACAAACATATAAAAATAGAACGTTTCCTCTTTATAATATTATTGTAGAAGTATAATGGTCACTTAAGCATCAGAAATTATTATGTAGACCCAATAATGTCAAAAATATTGTTCAAAGCGCATGTAAAATTTTTTGTTTAATAATAAGAAATAAACTAGCCTACTATCCGACGCTGATCAGAAAGGCATGAGGTCATCATGCCAACCTATCTGATCAGCGTCTTTTTTATTTCTAATTTATTTTAGTTGCCTGAGAATTCTAGAATCTAAGTAGGATCGTAGCTATTTTATATGTCAGAGCTAGAAAAGGACGAGTTGACGTTGTATCATTTTTCAGATCATATACACCCTACTGTTGGGCTCCAGCCTCCTTCACAATAAGAGAGCAATTGACCTTATTATACGTTGCTGGTCAGACAGGTTGGTATAGGGTTTTATTTCAAGTTTTCCTTCTTTTGTATAGATGTTATATACGTATTATATCCCTTAGTCATCTTTTACGACATCAACGGGCAAGCTAGGGAGTGGTGAATAGTATTTTTACTCCGTCGCCACACGTTGTATACTGTAGAAATCTCTAATGATTATTAAATTATTTTTACAGTGCTTAATTTGCTGAGGAGAATAAGTATTGAAAATGGAAGATTATATTACGGAACCAAAAGACAGACTGATCAGGTTTGAACCTGATGTGATAGAGAATATTCGGAAGAAGTTCCATTTAGATAATAAAGACGATAGAGAGAAAGCCATTGCCATTATTGATGAATGGGTTAAAAGTCAAAAACATTTTATAAAAAAAGATTTTAGTAAGTATATCTTTTTAAATGAATTTAAAAGAAACATCTAACAGTTTAGAGGTAAATTCAGGAATTAAACGTTTTCAGTATCTTTTAGATCTCTAAATTTAGCCTCGCGACGGCGTTCGGCGTAGGGGAAGTCGACGGGAGAGGGTACTCCCTCGGGGTATTCCGTCGGGTCGACCACTGAAGTCAATGACCTCTGCACCGGTGGTCGACCCAATGACGAGGGTGGCGTGCTACACGGGTGGGTTACGGGTGTGCGTGCTTATGTCTCTGTCGCCCCGGACGGAGTGGTACGAGGAGTGCGCCGACCGTAATCCACCCCCCAAAAAAAAAGATCTCTAAATTCTCTATCTATATATATAAAAATGAATTGCTGTTCGTTAATCTCGCTAAATCTCGAGAGCGGCTGGACTGATTTGACTAATTTTGGTCTTGAATTATTTGTGGAAGTCCAGGGAAGGTTTCCACGGTGAGAAAATATGGCAAAATTGCGAGTAAAATACTAAAAAAAAAAAAACAGCAATTTTATTTTGCCATACAAACTGTTCTTATCTGTCAAACATTTGATGTTCGTCCCATCGGTTCGGCATTTTTGGCATAATTACATGTAGGTAGATCATGATTAAAAAAATTTTGGAATCGATAAGTGGGACGTGTATGGGTTGAGAGTATGATGATGATTTATCAGCCTCCCACAAATAGTGTAAAGTTGCGGACTAAGGAAATATAACACTTGCCGTAAATTCAATTCAGTTGGATTATCAATAATTCCATTATATTGATACGTTTGAGGCCGAGTACGGAGACCGTTTCGGTAGAATCACCAGCCTGCCCTTCTTTCAACATCCAGGGAACTGGCCAAACGCTATTCAAGCGTTGTCTGGGAAGGAAATCGACCTACTATACCACGCTGGTCAGACGTGTTGGTATAGGGTTTTGTACCTAGTTTGCCTTCTCTTGCATAGATATTATATGCATTTATCACTTAGTCGTCTTTTACAACACTCGGGTGGTGAATTGTATTCTTACTCCGTCACCACACGGATAATACTTACTAAAACCAAACTAATAAATACTAAAACAAAATAATTACGAAGAAAAGGCGGTACGAAGTTCGTCGGGTCAGCTAGTAACATATATCTTAATAGTTATACTATCGTATCAATAGTTTAATATGAAATTATACCTAACAGACGATAATAGGCGCGCCCCTGTTGTAATTATAAGTAAAATTGAAAATTTAGAATAACACCCGACACAAACAAAAATAATACAAAATAAAATATCATGTTACCTTCAACAGGAATTATTAATTGTCATTTAACGACTTTACTACCACGCGTAAAGGCCCATTTACACGATGCAAGTTTCTTGCATGTTGCATACAATTAAGTTGAAGCAATAAATGACTTGCATGGTCTAAACAACACGTAACATTACATGATTTGCTTATACAAGTTTTGTTTCAAAACTTTTCTCAGTGTATACAGCATATTATATCCGCGTGTAAACAGTTGCTTACAATTGATGGTCAATTATTGCGCATAATATATTGTATTCAATTATTGCCCTTGTATTTACAAGAAAATGGCATCGTGTAAATGGCGCTTGAAGAACCTAATCGAATAATGATACGTCATTACATCATTTTGGAAAAAAGCTGCTACTTTTACACTGCTGGACTGATATTAACCAAACATAGCTAACCACTGCCAGGAAACTGGCTTACAAATAACAAACGCATTGAAATCCGTCCATCCGTCTGAGAGCTACGATGCCACACACACACACACACACACACACACACACACACACACACTTACGCACGCACATGCGCAAACACGCGCACGTGCACACACGCACACACACATGAATGAAATCTAATGTTTATGCAAGAATTAAACTTTTGTAATTATATAACCAAGCTATGTTGTTTTTTACTATAATGATATTTTGAATAAGATTTCTCATCATTCAGAAGGTTTTATAATGTTAAAAAATACCAAAATAACAAATTTAATTGAATTAAATTAATAGAAACATTAAATTTATAAAAATAGCTGTTACATACATATATTTTGCTTTGGCTATGACGGCATCAGGTACAGATATTACGGCCCCGGTGCTGCCGATGGAGCGTGGTCGATCCCTGCCCTGAACCACACTGCCACCTTCTGCGAAGTAGCAGTCTCGCCCAGACGAACGCGTTTTTGACGCTGTCGAGCATCATGTTAGCGATGGTCAGCAGCATCAGGTGTGCACCGATGATTGTGACAAGTTCATGTCATGAAGTTGGCATACCTGATAAATACCACACGTGCCATCTCTAAAGATATATAATTCCCATAATTATTCTTTTCAATAACTGTCATTGTATATATAAAATATACGGTTTCTCGGAAGAGAATGCAGCATCATAAACAAGACCAAAAGAACCAAAAAGTCTGCATCTGGTTTATATAGTATCTCTTTGAACCTGCCATCCTGTTCTTTGTTTGAGGAACAGGCTATGATCCACTCCTGCTCCAGCCAATCCAACTGAGCGACATGCAGTTCCCCAAATTATCTACCGTATAGTCAGTGGCATGATATTCACATGGCCCACCTACATGGACCATCCACATGGTGCAATGCGTAGGACAGGTTATGTGCTCATGCGCCTGCCGCTCCGTCACCTTGGACCGAGCGGAATTTGACTGTACCATCGCCTGATCTCAAAAAAAAAAACCTACCGTATTATACCTCTCTACGGCGATTTGGGCTAATTATCGACAATCTTCTGTGAAAGCTCATTGTTTTGCTATTTGTTTTCGAAAAATTATTACTGATAGAATTTTAACATTATTATAATTTGTATTTTCAGGTAAGGGGTATATAGAAAGATGTATAGTTACGTGCAAAGGATCATTGGAGAGGACAAAACAACAAATTGATTTGATTTGTACTATGAGAACTCATATGCCGCATCTATTTCAGATTACCAGTTTGAAAGATCAGGTTTTGGCTGAAGTCTTTGCAAAAGGGTAACACTTTTTTTTATTAAATAAACTAGTTTAGTACTATGACGGCGTTATTTATACTCTGTGGTGGCAATTACGAGCCATACGAACCCATAAATTGTTCGTGTAAGAGACCTTTTTTGATAGACTATGGTGAGGACGCAGTCAGTTTGTCCCGGGGTAAAAGGAAGGCGTTGGTTCCCTCCCTAATCACAATTGGGCTAATCACTACCGTATTGAACATCCGTGGCCATCTCGTCATCACTCATCATTTCGGCTCATATACGTCCCACTGCTGGGCTCGAGCCTCCTCCATAACAGGAGGGAGATTGACGTTACTATACCATGCTGGTCAGACAGGTTGGTGTAGGGTGGCCAGCTCAACCTATGCCAACTGCATCCAATGCCATCTGATCTAAAATTACATTCCCATTGATATTAGCCAGGCAGCCGATCATAATAAAATAAAACTAAAAAAATAAAAAAAAGAGTATGTATTTCGAAGCACAAGTAATTGTCATAAAAACAGGATGATTTATCATTTTATTTGATGATTATGGTGAAAACGTTTAGCAATGAACCTTATATTATTCTTTCTGTAAATAAAACTACCTTTACAGATTATATCGCGTTTGTATTTGATTTATGATTGCCCGACGTTTCGAATACTTTACAGCATTCATGGTCACGGGCGGACTAAGATGTCTGACGTTCTAACAAGTTAACGTCATTACAGATTTTTATAATTATTTACCCGCTACAGAAAATTAGTTAATGACTTATGACCCACATTTTTGGTACCAATTTATTGCCAGTACAAGAAGAATAGTAGGTCAATTACCATTCCATTATGGAAGGAGGAGGCTCGAGCCCAACAGTGGGACGTATTGGGCTGAGATGATGATGATGACAAGAAGAAAATGATTCTATACGAAAATTATATTGTTTATGATTAGTAATTATTCAACATCAAAATTTGTAGTAATTATTATTACAATTGGTAATTTAAATCTAAAAAATCTATTATTCTTTCTATATACACGCATACCTAAGTGTCATTATTTGCGCTGGGGATGGGTAATGAATACAACCAGTGGCGGCTGGTGGGTCATCAAAGTGGTGGTTCACTTTACTTCCTAACTAAGTATTAAGATCAGAAATTGCAATGGAACAACAATTTACGTAAAAAATTTTTTATTATTTTTGAACGCATTACATTTTGTAGGTGTACTTGCGAAGAAAAATAGATATTTTGTTTATTTTTCACACTTCAGAAAATATTTATAAACTAGCAACTCGCCCTCGCTTCGCTTCGGTTTCAGTCGTCTTCCCTGCGTAGTTCCTGTTCCCGTGGGAATACCGGGATAAAATATAGTCTAGTTTACGCCCTGATATTATAGTTCTCCATTGGTGAAAGAATTTTTGAAATCGGTCCATCCGTTTTGAAGATTACCCGGAACAAACAGACAGACAAAAAATTTTTAATTTGTATTTTAGGCATAGGTGTTGTGAAAATAACCCTGTGAGCATGAAAAAAGCCTATTATTTTGACATTACAAACAGACACTCCAATTTTATTTATTGATATAGAAGAGGGCCTTGGCGGTCCTGCCAATTTATGTCAACTTTATTTTAAAAAGTTTTGTTATTGTCTTTAATATTGTCTATATTTATGCTCATTTTCACCCACTGTATACGCAGTATAAAATAGAACTAAGACCAAAATAAAAAAAAAACAATTAATGTAAATAAACCATATTTAACTCGTCACAGATACATCGAAACTATATCTACTTACTGTACTTAACGAGACATCATCAGCGAATTTCGTCGTAAGTCGAGTTCTCTCGGCACTGTTCGGTTCTCTCGTGCGCCGTACGGGAACAGACTCATTTTTCAGCATATTTCTATGAACTATCTTCTGTCTAACGCGCCAGACGTTTTAACTCATTTCTAATACAAGTTGTATGGGCAGTCCCCGTGATGAATGAGATTTTTTTTTCAAGGAATATAAGTTTTAATAGTTTATTTAGTAAAGCGCTTATATTGTTTCGTCATAATTTGAAATTTTATTTGTTATATGTTTTTTTATGTTCAAAGAATAAATATTAATAGTAATTTAAAAATAAATATGAAGTTAAATTTTGTAGTTTTTAAATAGTTTGATTTGGTGGTTCAGCGCACGAGCGCACTTAAGGTACAGCCGCCACTGAATACAACATATCGCTACTTCTTATTTTCTGGTGAGAATCGTAAAAATCGACTAAAGATAGGGGCACTTGACTGGGAAACTTATAATACCAATTATAATTATTATAAACATCAACAAAAAACTTGCTAATTATAGCATTTCTATTACGTAAGAACTATGTTCAATAGTAGAACATCGATTCACTAATGGATAAAACGTAATAATGCACCAGCTTTTTTCAGTGTAATTCTTAGTTCTGTATAAGTCTATAGTATTCTGTAAACGCATTCAATGGGCGTTAATAACGTATAGTGCTAAACTTGAAGTTTGATTGAGAATAATCTGAGAGAATATTGGCAAACAATTCTAAGAAAGATGTCTTCGAAGTACTCTATTCGACTGATTTAAAATAGAGCCTACCTTTTTTTAAATGTACGCTTCTATATTTTTAGTGAGCAAAAAAAAACCATGCTTTGAAAATTGCTTCTCTTCTTTAATATTTGGAAGTAGCTTAATATGATATTTAGAAGTCGTTCATTGCGTTATTCTCTTTTCCATTTAAATAACGTAGTTTATTTCATTTTCAGAATTTATTCAAGTAGGCCAGGGTCGATAATATCTGAAACCAACAAAAATAATAGTAGGATGCTTCATCCGTTGGTAAAGGAAGAGAATATAACAGAAATGAAAGGAAAAATAATTTTCGAGTGATCTGAGGTCGGGAAGTGGATGGGGGTGAGTTTTTAAATGTATAAAACGGTTTATCTCGATTTCCAACCAAACTACAAATCCATTGGAAAAAAATTAAATGACAAAGTTGTAGGTAATAATGATATCTACAACCTTTGTATTTACGCTTTTACACATAACCTCAAAATTTCTGTGAAAAATTCAAATAACAAAGGTTTTCGTATTTTATTTTTATTTTATAAAAAAAAAAAAATTTCACGAGATTACCTTTTTATGTCCCAAACACACTGTAATTGTTTTTATTTAACATATTCATTTTTCACCTTATTTTGACTGAATATCGAAAAAGCACCCCAATTTTCAATAGAAAATTCTCACGTCAAAATATCAGCTGTTTTTAAAAAAGTCGGCCGAGCCCCTTCCCCACTTCTCTATAAAATACCTTTTGATGGCCTAAAATTATCCGTAGGTTACTCAGGTATTAAAGTTATCTTAAAATAGCAATAAATAGGCATCTATGCATATAATGTAGTCTTTTTTTTTGTGGGTGGGCCGCGGTCGGCGCGCCTCCGCACCACTCCGTCCGGGGCGACAGAGGGGCTTAAACACGCAACTCCCGCAACCCACCCGAAAACCACGTCGCCTTCGTCGTTGGGCCGACCACCGGAGCAGGGTTACTTGACATCAGTGGTCGGCCCGACGGAATACCCCCTATTGGGGTACCCTCCCATCGACCGACGTCCCCCCATCGGGGAGGACGTCGGTCTTTCCTCAAGCGGTCGGCCTCTCGGCGGGTGACGGACTAATCCCCGGTCACGTCACCCGCGGCCTCGGCTAGGGCGGCATGAGGCGTAGGTAGTTGCGCCTACGCCGACCCAGTTGCCGGCGGCGGAACTCCTCATCGAGGCTGCACTCCTCGCGCAGGCGATCCGCCGATATAATGTAGTCTTGGGTAGTTCGCGAACGACCTAGGTAGGAAGAGCGCTCCTTTAGGTGAATTATGCGAACTAGTTCATTGATAATCCCGCTCTTAGTTCTTTTTATATTTTTTTAGCGTCCACTTTACTAGACAGTAGCGCTATGTGACCAACCGAGTTATTTACTTTTACTGTGCGCGTCTTGATATTTCGATATCGATACTAAATAACTTCACATCCCCATGGTTGAAATTTTATCAAATCATAATAATCGTCAACTGGAATATTGCTGGCTAATTTTCAAACAGTATATTAATAACATTTATGTCTGATTTTACGGTAAGTTTAATTAAAATTAACATTTTACTTCTCTATTTTCATTTATTGTTATATTTCCATGTATTTATTTCAATAAAAGATTTTATGTGCCATAACAAAAAGGTCAACTTTAATTGTAAAAATTCATACTTTTTAAGTATTCTAATATAATTACACATTATACTAGGAACTATCCTAGCTGTTGACTGATTATTAATATAAATTATTTTATCTTTCATTATTTTAATAAAAATCTTATATTACATAAATAGACGTGTGAACTTTCATGTAATACTTTGTACTTTTTAAATAAAAATAAACAGAACTTGCAATAATCATAACTATATTTTTTTCTTTATTTATTGTTCTTACTAAATTATTCAAAAAAAAAGAACTAATGAACTAATAGAGCGAACTAGTTCATCATTGGATTATGAACTAAATTGAGTGCTCTCTGTGGTGACCGGTTAGGCCCAAGACTAATATAATTTAAAGAAGATTCTACAACTTTCTCAAAATGTTGGAGATGTCTTATAAAATATAAACTTTTTCTATGCATTTTCTGAGAACATTTACCATATTAATGTATTTTTTTTGATGTAAAACATCTATAGCAGAGGGCATCCGCGATCGTCGCGTGGCGTTTAACGCCACGCCTCGCGGTACCCTCTTAATTAACTATTAAATTAATATCGGGATATATATATATATATATATATCTATATTTTTATAACGAAACCATGGTGCGATTTAAAATTTTGTACAACGCCAATTCAAAGTAAATTGTTACCTATAATGTATACTAATGAAAATAATGTTTATTGAATAAAAATCATCATTTTCTGGAAAAGAATCGTAACTTTATTTTTATTAATACTTTATGCTATATTAATACCTGTCGTAATCTGTTCTTTTATGCATATATACTTGTTCTATAAAATAGTGTATAATTTTCTCTAACTTCCTAACATAAGTATACCATACCTACTTTATTTTCACGTAAGAAAATTGGACAACCGCTTTTTATAGGCTTTTTATTAGTTTCAGCTGTATATTTATTTGTTTATATTTCACCGACTCCTAGGAATTGGATTTTGACCCACTTTAAACAGTTAGATTTCATTTAAAATTTGTAGACTTAACGAGGTACCCAATGACGATAAAATAATTTAGATAGCTTGTCTTATTATCATCACAGGATTAGAGATTTCTTTATAAAATATATTTTGTGGGTGAGATCTACCCTTAGCTCGATAGATGTCGCTAATTCGATCTTCCAATTTCTACATGGCACTTTTTTATGTAATTGACCTATTTGAACTCAATTTTTACCCAATCGGTTAGATTTCATTCAAACGCTATAGACTTATCAAGTAGACATGCACGAAACAGTGCTTCGCGAATTTATATTACTTATATTAACTTACTTATATTACCTTACTTATATATATTAATTATATTACCTGCCGAGTAATTTTACATTTTACCATCACTTCAAACATCACACTTATAGTCATCATCTTATGTCGCGTAATGCGATAGCGCTCTATAACTCCAGTTGACTCGTTCAATAATCGGATATATGTTCTACATATATATACATATAGGTAATGTAACATGGTGGTGAGTGATGACGTGATGTTACTGACTGTTGACATACGACTTGATGTGAAAGCAAAATAAACGCCACCGCCCGCTGCGCCTTATTTTACATAATCTGTCTAAATTTAACAAAGTTGATCCTCGTACTTAAAAACCCAACATCAAATCTGTAACAATGGGTTTTCCAGGCTTAAGACTGGCAATATTCATGGGTCAACATTATGACTATGAATTTATGAAACACTGTAGTAATTACTAAATTTAATGACCCAAGAATATTTTTTTATTTTATTTAGTTTATATTAGCACAAGTAGGTACATAATAGTTTTTAGAAAATAATTACATAAATAATAAACTAAAAAAAGCGAGCCGTTGCTCAGGACGCCTGTCAGATGTGAAACATCGAAATTATTTTGTACTAGTATATATCCATAAAAGAACAGATTACTACAGGAACTACAGGAATACCTATGGCATAAAGTATTAATGAAATATTACGTTTTATATAATTATTTGAAATATTACACAACAATTAGGGATAAATCGATACTAATGAGTACACATGTGGTATCGATACTTTTCATTCTACTATGATTCATATCATATATATTCATGATACTACTACTACTAGTATCGAATGCAAACAATGGTATCGCATGGGCAAGTATCGGAATGGCATTGGGGCGGAGAGCTCCTCCATTTACCTGCGTTCATTACGTTGTTTGTTGGATTATGAGGTATCACTTCCTCCCAGACTTGGTAAAAAAAAAAACTCATCAGAAACAATCCCGCGATCGCGATCTGATAGGCTCTATGATAAGTACCCGCTGCTTCGAAGGCGATTTGATACCAGTAAGTATTGATACTTTTCAAATGATACTGATTATTGTTCATTTGATACTAGTACTCAGTTTCGAATATATCTTTATCTCAAATTTCCCAAAATAAAAACGCTCACCACAGACAATCCCGCCCGGAACGTATACGATAGGCTCTATGAAAAGTGCTTGATGCTTCGAAAATGATTCAATATCAGTAAGTATCGTTACTTTTCAATTGATATCGATTATTGTTCATTCGATACTAGTAGTCAGTATCGAATGTATCTTTCTCTCAAACTTACCAAATGATACCGATTATTGTTCGTTCGATACTAGTAATCAGTATCGAATGTATCTTTCTCTCAAACTTACCAAAAAAAAAACGCTCATTACAAACAATCCCGTCAGGAATGTATCCGATAGGCTCTCTTAAAAGTACGCGATGCTTCGAAAATGATTAGTATACATACTTTTCAATTGATACTTATTACTGTTCCTTCGATACTAGTATTCATTATAGAATGTTACTTTCTCTCAAACTTACCAAAAAAAAAACGCACATCACAAACAATCCCGGCAAGAAAGTATCCGATACGCTCTATAAAAAGTACTCAATGCTTTCAAAACGATCCGATTGTTAAGTATCGATACTTTTCAATTGATACTAGTTATTGTCCTTCGATACTAGTACTCAGTGGCTCGATAGATGTCGCTATTTCTGTCTCCTAGATCACACTTCCTTAGCCGATTCCTTTGAACTACGTACAAGTGTGTGAGGGAGAAGGAGCGACACCGGGTTGAGAGCCTTCCGCTCGCCCATAGACCGCGTTAAACTGTCAAGGTCATCTACGACCAACAGCTACACACACAACAAAAAAAAAAAAAAGAAGGAGTGACACGGGTTGAGAGCCCTCAGCGCTCACCCACCAGTCCGGGTAAAGCTGTCACAGCTATCTGAGGCTAACAACTAAGTCACACACAAAAAAAAGAAGGAGCGACGCTATGTTGTTCGTAAGCGACTGTGCAATGGATTAATTTTATTGCTGTATAATATTTCAAATAATAATAGAAATCGTATTATTTTATTCAATACTTTATGCCATATTAGTTTTGTCGTAATTTATTATTTTATTTGTACATACAAGTATATATATGTATACTTGTATGTACAAATAATTTCGATGTTTCACATCTGCCAGGCGTCCTGAGCGACGCCTCACTTTTTTACACCATCAGAAAGAAAAGATTTCAACAAACAAAGACCCAGCGACTTTTTTAAAAAAGCTGATATTTTGACGTGAGAATTTTCGATTGAAAATTGGGCTGTTTTTTCGATATTTTTTTTTTTTTTTTTATTGCAAACGGTGGCAAACGAGCAAACAGTACACCTGATGGTAAGTGTTGCTGCCGCTCATGGACCTTTACAAGGCCGTTGCCTACCGCAAGAAAGCGAAGGGAGTGTGAATGCGTGCATTGAGGCTCGGTGATACCAAGGGCACCACCAAAACCCTCCACACGCAATCACCCTCAGAAAGTTGGGCTTCCGGCTCTCTCGCTCACCGAACGAAGCGCAGTAACAAATTGCTACTGCTCAGACGTCGATTTTCTGCGAGAGCATGGTACTGCCCCGGACGGACCGGCCCGCGGCTGTAGACAGATAACTGTCGACAGTGTGGTCCTACCACTCCGATATTAAGTCAAAAAGAGGTGAAATATAAATATTTTAAATAAAAAAAATTGTGTGTTTGGGATATAAAAGGGTAAGTTTTCACCAAATTCATGAAAAAAAAAAAGTTTGTAATAGATAAAAATAAAAAGCGAAAGACGGGTTATTTGATTTTTCACATAAATTTTGAAGTTATATGAAAAAAGTGGAAATACAAAGGTTATAGATCTCTTTATTTTTTGCCGGCAATCGAGATAAACCGTTTTATACCCTTAAAAACTCACCCCCATCCACTTACTGACCTCAGATCTCTGGTAAATTATTTTTCCTTTCGTTTTTGTTATAGTCTTTTCCATTTCCAATGAATTTCATCCTACTATTTTTTTTTTACTTTTTACCATTTTCAAAGGCTTCGTCTAAAAAAGCCCAAAGGTCTAAAGCTCATATACCAATCATCGACACAAAAAAGTCAATTAAACGACAAATTAACTCCTTCCAAAATTAGCCTAATATTAAACTCTTGTTTAATGCTAGACTAGTGGCGAATAATTTGCGATTGCCTAGATCGTGTAGACGTTAATCTTTACCAGAAGACAAAACTAACATCCACTTGGTCTAAAAGTTACGAGTTCGCAGGAAAGAGGACAATTTTCTACGATCCACAATAGTACATAATCAGTTCGTTAGTGCAAGTTGTGGTATTAAATAAGAATACTATGATGTTAAAGATTATTTGTAATTCGTTCATTTTTCAGACGTGCCTGTTTTCTCCCGAAATTAACAAAGGATTACTACAGAATAGTAGTAGTAAAGGCGAGCCCAAATATGACATTTGAATCATCACACATATATTTGCTTTTTCTAAGTTTCTTGTATGTAAGTATTTCCTGTATTAAGTCAGCATGAATTATTTTGACAGGATAAATTTTTAAATAAAACTATTTTCACGGATTGGCAGGAAGTCTTCTTGTGACTGTGAGCGACGAACCGTAATCTATACTTTAGTAAAGTAAAAATCAAATACAATCACGATAAAATCTATTGAAATATTTTTTTTTTATTTAATAGTATCATAAATATTAGGTATTATTAGAATACAGTTTCTGGAATGGAATCAAGGCGTGGATAATACTAAGAACAATACCTTCATAAATTTTGGAGCACTCTTTCCTTAGTTTTTGCATGAAAACCACCATCAATCATTATCGAGCATGGACTAACTTCATTAACATAGAAACATTTTTTTTTTCAGAGTATTACACATTTGAAATAGATAGAACTATTTTTACGGATTTTGTCGAGTTTGTATTTGAATTTTGAATGCCCGACGGTTTAATCAGTTTTTAGAGTTAGCTGATTAGTAAACATAGCTTTTATTTTTCACTCATGATTCTGATATTCGAAGGTACATTTAACATTCAATAAGACTATGGTCTAACAAAACAAATAATTCTGCATTAGCATTTACATTCACTAAGACCTAATCTGTAAAAAAATTTAATCAGCATACCATCTGGATAACATTTTTGTTGATCATTTCTTTCAGGCGGCAGAATATTTAAAATCAAACGAATACTGTCTAGGATTTCGATTTGTCTTTGATATATCCGATATAAGTCTCGCTGATGTAATAACAAAATTGAACTTAATTGAGCTGCAACAAATGGTACCTGTGTTTACAGTAAGTAATGAAATATTCAGACGTTTCTGCCATACCTACTACTGTGAGGCGGTGGATCGCCTGCGCGTGGAGCGCAGCCTCGATGAGGCGATCCGCCGCCGGCGACTGGGGCGGCGTAGGCGCGAATACCTGCGCCTCATGCCGCCCTAGCCGAGGCCGCGGGTGATGTGACCGGGGATTAGTCCGTCACCCGCCGAGAGGGCGACCGCGTGAGGAAAGACCGACGTCCTCCCCGAGGGGGGGACGTCGGTCGATGGGAGGGTACCCCACGTAGGGGGTATTCCGTCGGGCCGACCACTGATGACAAGTAACCCTGCTCCAGTGGTCGGCCCAACGACGAAGGCGACGTGGTGTTCGGGTGGGTTGCGGGTGTTGCGTGCTATACGCCCCTCTGTCGCCCCGGACGGAGTGGTGCGAGGAGCGCCCCGACCGCAACCCACCACAAAAAAAAAAGAAACCTACTATTGTAATTAATCTTAATACGTACGTATAAACCTCATTGAGTACTGTACAACTCCAACTATTAATCGCCGTCGTACAACTTTTAATCAAATTAAAATATTGAAAAATACTAGTGTGCAAAATGTTAAAAAAATAAAAAGAGGAAAATAACATTAAATAATAAAAAAAAGCTTATATTTATTACTCTACTAAAAAAAAATAATTAATGTTTGCTATAATAAATTTCGAACAGTATTTCTGAATTTCTATGACTATGAATAAAAGCGAGGACTTTATTACATATTAAAAATGGTAGGACTACACTGTAGACAGTAGTCGGTCCATGGCCTTAGGCCGTCCTTCGGTGTTGTTGATGTTATTATTACTGAGTACTGTTAAGCATATTCATTTTGGAACGAAGTTCCTTACGGCAGGCTTGGAGGAGATAGGGATTTTGCTGCGCGACCGAACTGAAAAAAAATGTGATAGTAAAACCGTAAGAAAATGAGCCGTAAGAAAAAGTGCGTGGAATAAAATCGTTAAATGAGACGAAGTACGAAGAAAAATGTGATAGAATTTTGATGTGAAACATCGTTCAACCTACAATTGTTTTGACCGCCGTATCTCAAAAACTATAAGTGCTAGACCATTTTTGATAGAAATTTTGACCCCTCTTGCACCACACATTACCGCCCGGACTACCCCTACCCCCATTAGAAACTTCCCTCCCCCCCCCTTCTTTTGATGTGAAACATCGTTCAACCTACAATTGTTTTGACCGCCGTATCTCAAAAACTATAAGTGCTAGACCATTTTTGATAGAAATTTTGACCCCCCTTGTACTTTACATTGCCGCCCGGACTACCCCTACCCCCCCATTAGAAACTTCCCTCTCCACCTTTTTTGATGTGAAACATCGTTCAAACCTCAAACTGTCATAAATCAGTCATCTTTGACCGCAGGAACTCCGGATTTTTGACAAACCTCATAGAATTTCCAGTAGAACCGATTTAATACTAAAAAAATTAAATTTCAAGAGCCTACACCCAATAGTTTAGTCACAATAAATTTTATAATTAGAAACTAACAATGTTCGGAACAAGGACACCAACTAAAAGAGCCCTGAATTTTGTTTTTTTTTTTGCAAATTGTGTCGATTCTACATTAGCCGAAGGAACTTCGTTCCTACCTGATGTCATGCCCATGACACCACATTTCTTTTTATTAATACTTTTTACTTTTATTGCAGCAAGGCTACGGTTGCAAAATAAAAAGCGTTTACCTATTGACATCGTCGAAGTTCATCGAAACATTATTAAGATTATTAAAACCATTATTCTCAGAAAAAATCGCCAATAGAATACACGCTGTCAGTGATCGACAAATGTTAAAAGATTTAATACAGCCTGATATTTTACCGGTAGATTATGGAGGACCAGAAAGATCTGTAGAAGATTTATACGGTAATATTAATTAATACACTTACCTCCTTCCTTCCCCTCTGCGGTGACTATCCGTAGAATGAAGACCCGATTTTGTTCAAGCGTAATATATGGATGATGATATATGGATTATGGAAATGTGCCCTAACTAAGATCTATACACGTCCATTAGCCTATTAAAAGGACACTGTTACAGACGACCCTAACATTTTTTTAAACAGGGATCCTGCCTGTATCGTCCAGAATGACAGTATGACATATAAGGCTTAAGGGTACTTATCGTTTTACCTCCCCATCGCCAATAGGGCTAGGAAGTACTGGTGACCACTGAATAAATTTTTACGATTCCTACAGGAAGACACTTCTATCGAAGCTACCATCATACGGAATCCCCGAGGGACTCTGTAATTGGATCGCCAACTTTCTAGATGGTTGGAGTATAAAAGTCGTCGTAGATGGCTCCTGCTCCAATACCGTGACCATTAATGCTGGTGTACCACAAGGCTCGGTGATCTCCCCGACGTTGTTTATCCTGCATATCAATGACATGCTCTCTATCGAGAATATGCATTGCTATGCGGATGACAGCACGGGTGACGAGCGGTACACCGAGTAACGGAGCAAATATCCCTCGGAGTACTCATGAAAGAAGGGTTCAACTTGTGTCTGAAGTCGAGCGCTCTCTGGGGCCGGCCTCGGAATGGGGTGAACGGAACTTAGTCCAGTTCAATCCCACAAAGACACAAGTTTGCACGTTCACTGCAAAGAAGGACCCGTTTTTCATTGCGCCTCAGTTCCAAGGAGTAACTCTCCCAATTTCTGAGAGTATTGGGATTCTCGGCGTCGAAATATCGAGCAAAGTCCAATTTGGGAGTCATTTGGAGGACAAAGCCAAATTGGCAAGCAAAAAATTGTGGGTCCTGAACAGAGCCAGGCGGTACTTCACACCGAGATAGCGTCTTGTGCTATACAAAGCACAAGTTCATCCTCACGTAGAGGACTCACATCTCTGCTCACATCTCTGGGCAAGTGCGGCCAAATATCAGCTAAACCCACTTGACTTCCTGCAAAGACAGCTGTTCGAATCGACGGGGATCCCAATCTTACGGACAGATTGGAGTCGCTAGAGCAGCGGAGAGACTTTGGGTCACTCTGTGTACTCTACCGACTCTTTCACGGGGAGTGCTCCAAAGAACTGTTTGACTTGATACCACCGTCACCATCCTACCTAAGTACCACTTGACATCGTAGCAGGGTTCATCCATTTCACCTGGAATCGTAATGGTCTTCAAGTGTACATTTCCAGCGATCATTTCTCCTACGTACGTGCAAGCTCTGGAATGAACTACCTGCTGATGTGTTTCCCGAGCGCTATGAAATGTCCTTCATTAAACTAGGTTTAAGAAGAGTTTTTTCTTCACGGTAGGCAACGGCCTGGCTGTGCCCCTGCATTGCTGCTTGCTCGTTTGCCATCGTTGGCATTAAAAGAAAAAAAAAAGACAACTGATAAAATTTCTTCTCGAGAATTAAATCTTGGTGTTATGGAACTTATTGTGGATACTGGTTTACTACAAATAATGTTGTAAAGGTGTGGTTAAATTAGTTTCATAGGAAAATAAAACATTCTTAAAGTGGAAGTTCTCAGAAACTATTCGAGTTGGTACGAGCGTCACCGTTTTATCAATGTAGGTACCATTCAATACAGTAGCAGGGTTCATCCATTTCACTTGGGATGTTATAGTCTTCCACTGTACATTTTCAGCGATCATTTATCATACGTATGTGCAGGAGCTGGAATAAATTCCCTGCTGCTGTGTTTCCGCTATGGCATGTCCTTCTTTAAACGAGGTTTAAGAAGATCACTTACCTCACGGTAGACAGCAGTTTAGCTGTGCTCTTGGTATTGTAGAGGTCCATGTGCAGCAGTATTACCATCAGGTGTACTCCTCGCTCCTTCACTACCACCAATATAAAAAAAAAAACAAGAAATAGTCATCATCATCATCATTATCATCTCTTCACTAATCACTCACTTTGCACGCTGTGTAAATAATAAATTTCACTTGTTTACAGAGGATCTCATAGAAAGCTTATCAACAGTTCCCGTTCAAGATCTCGTAAAGGAGATGAAGAGAGCTGTTGTGGATGAATCTAAAAGACAAATTGATAAATTTAATGCTGAATACATAGGAATGCCGGGGACTTTTAGAACTTTAAGTATAGATTAAATTTTTTTAACCAGATTAATATAATTATGTACGATAAATAGTAGCTACTACAATGCGCCCGAGATTAATATTGATGTAAAAGTTCTTTAATAAGTACTAAGTATTCATAAAATATTAAAAATGTTTCAAATATGCAATGCTACAGAATAAAAGGTTTAAGTTTCAACAAAAGGATTTTTATATTACACATACATTTAAAAAATAATTGCTGTGTATAAATACTAACTACCAATACTACTAACACTTAATTGCTAGTGGGTGTCGTAAAATATGACTAACAGTGAATTAGCTAAGATCGAGTTGGCTTAGGCCGATGTAAATATGCGGATGACTGGACCGGAGATTTAGTCCGTCACCCGCTGAGAGGCCGACCGCGTGACGGCGACCGAGGTATTCCGTCGGGCCGATCACTGAAGAGAAGGAACTCTGCACCGGTGGTCGGCCCAACGACGAAGGCGACGTGCCACGGGTGGGTCATGGGACTGCGCAGCAAACCCCTGTCGCCCTGGACGAAGCCGGGAAGCGAACGAACTAAGCATGGCCTACCCCACAGAAAAGGCCAACTCCATCGTAAGTGCTCTGATCAACAATTACATTCCCAAGGAGAGGCAGGAGGCCGGCTATAAAACTTTTACAATATATAAGATAGAAGAAGTGTACATTTAGCATCAATTACGATTAGTTTGGCTAAGATCAGGATAATAATGATTCAAAAATAAATTGAATAATAAAAAAACTTCCACATCAATTAGAACAGGAACTGATCGTCGTTTGCTATCTAGTAATAATATTTAACAAAGGCAATTTATATAAAGGTTTGAGTTCTTATGAGTAAATTAAAATAAGTATCCGTTTGA
The DNA here is from genome assembly GCA_032191425.1 of Lymantria dispar. Lineage (NCBI taxonomy): Eukaryota > Metazoa > Arthropoda > Insecta > Lepidoptera > Erebidae > Lymantria > Lymantria dispar. The sequence goes on along the minus strand of CM063460.1, from coordinate 5,208,764 downwards.
TGACTGAGTAAGACTACAATTCACCACCTCATCTCTTGTCCGTGAGTGTCGTAAACGACGACTAAGGGATGCACATAAAATCAATGCAATAGACGGAAATCTCGAAACGAAACGCTATGTCAACACGTCTCATTAGCGTAGTATAGTAAGTCAATTTCTATCCCATAGCAGAGAAGGCCTGAACCCAACAGTGGGATGTATGTAGGCCGAGATGATGAGATGAAAATAGTAATGGTAATGGTTTAAGAACAGGGTGCGTTATCTAAATTAGCTGAGGGCATTATAAAATCACTGAGAGATCACCAAAGGAATTGCTAACACACTCCCGTGGGAAACTTATTATATCAACTCCAATTGACAACTCTCCATAATCTTACCAATCAACTGCAATCTTACCGATCGCAATCTTACCCGCCACTACATTGCCAACTACAATATTACCAATTACCATCTTACCAATCACAATCTTACCAACCACAATCTAATCGACTACAGTCTTATCAGCTACACACAATCTTTGAATTTGGTGCTAATTAACCATTCTCTATTCAAATGATTTGTGGTGAGAAGAACGTGATATAGAACCTCATAACTTGCCGTATTTACTTACTTTGCCTGCTGTTAGAAATGCCTAATCAAATATTGTACAATCTATTCTTCGTATCTGGAACCTCAGTAGATGCTACATATGATAATATAGATAAAAAATAAACTTCTTACGCGTTAACATAAGAAGTTATTCATACTTCTTTGGCGTAATAAGGTAAAAACCTTTTTAAAAATTCTATCCGCCGCGTTATCCTACGTTTGTAGAAAAAAAGATACTAATAATAGAAAATTATGATAATAATAGAAAAGTTGTGTGAATGTTTTATTATAACGCATCATCTAGCGGTCATATGTAACGGTATGCGTACATCCTAAAAAAAAATCGACTAGCTAACTTCAGGGTGTCAACTTTTTGAAACGGTGTAAGTTGTATTAATAATTTAAAAAACGTTAAATATGTTCTAAAGAAACACTTCTTATCGAACTTATAGTCGGCAAATATTATTCTTCTTACTGTTTACTTTTTCTCTTTTCTTTTCTGTCTTATACTAATACTACGTATATTTGTAATGATAAATTAATATGTATAGCTGTATACACACGTGTGTATATATATATATGTATATGTATTTGTGTGTGTATGTGTGTGTGTGTGTGTGTGTGTGTGTGTGTGTGTGTGTGTGTGTGTGTGTGTGTGTGTGTGTATGTTGATTCATTTGTGTGTAGGTATTTATACCGTGAATGGATTGTAAAGTGTCACACACAAACCCAAGAGGTTTAAGTGGCACTATATTTTAATTATGTACAAGTTTTTTGCTTTTTGGTATCAATAAAAAAAAAAAAAAATAGTTTACTCTCATCATTTTACCCTAACGCACCAAAAGAAGAATAACTTCAAAAATATATTCTGCATTCACATATTTAAAAAAAAGTAACTGGCCGTGACAAGAAAAGCACAAAAATTCACATTTTCTTTTGTACAAAACAAAACACAGAGTCATCATTATGCTCACGGTCCTAGAAGCGATTGTTGAACCGTGATCAGGCAAATGGATTGCATGCTTGATTACTGCAGCAAGAACACAAAATACATGCATCTAGGACACTGGGGCGCATATATTCCAAGCATAAGGCATACTGCAGACTGCACATGTACAATCAAAGAGACATTGGTAAATAGTAAATTTTTATAAGACAAACCGACAACAAAAGGAAATTTTCTTTGTAAAAATACCGTAAAAATACTAAGTGGGTGGGTTGACGGGTTAAGAATAAAATATTTTGCCACTCCCTAATTTTCTGTGAGATTCTTGAAAGCCAGCTAAAATACATTAAAGAAGTGCTCATTCTGGACACACCTCGTCCAATCTGCCAGGGTGATAGATGGATGGTATTCGTCCGCAACAGAGACCTTTTGCGACGACCGCAGGGGGCCATGGTGGTGAGGGCCATTAGGGGCTACTGTACTGTGTCTTGGACTGCAGCGACACTGCTGGCAGGCGACCCGCCTTGGCCAGTGGTGGCAGAAGCGTTGGCGGAAGTGTACTGTTTTCGCGCCACAGCACGAGCCAACGGGGAGCAAGTGTCCATAAGGGGACTGGGCAGAGCCCAGGAAGTGGCTCAAAGGGAAGTAATCCGGCGGTGGAGGGAAGATCTGGAGTCCCCAGTAGCAGAGCGGGGGACTGTGGAGGCGGTCGCGCTACATCTCCACCACTGGCAGGAGAAGGCACGGCAGCCTTACATTTAGGATGGTGCAGATGCTTACCGGACATGGGGTCTTCGGTAAGTACCTGCACAAAATTGGAAGAGAAGATGCCCCAGGATGTCATGAGCGTGGCGCGGCAATTGACGATGCGCGCCACACACTGGAAGTATGCCCCGCCTGGGGGCTCAGCGCCACGTCCTATCAACGGACATGGGAACAACAGACCTGTCGTTGCCGACCATCATCTCCACGATGCTCGGCAGTGACAGCTGTTGGTCGTCGATGGCCTCCTTCTGTGAGGCTGTCATGACAAGGAAGGAGGCCGCGAAGCGGGCACGCGTGGAAAAAAAAAAGTGGTTGTGGTGAGCCATTACACGTTTTCAAGACAGAACTGCAGTCCACTTTCCTGGTGAACTCTTAACATATTTTTACGACTTCCACGGGTAAGTAAGAAATGGCGATTATTGTATTCTTATAACATTGCCCCACGGGAGTCACAAACATATAATTAACGAAATCATATTACATCCAGACTCAGAATATCAATTCGAGGATCACATATTATATTCACAAGATGTTTTCATGCTTGAAAATCGAGGCGGCAATATTTAGCACGCTCTGAATCCCTGTACCATATGTGTAAATAATAAATTTCATTTATTTATAGTGGATGTCATAGAAAGCTTATCAACAGTTCCAGTACAAGATCTCGTAAAAGAGATGAAGAGAGCTGTTGTGGATGAATCTAAAAGAAGAATTAACAAATTTAACGCTGAGTACATAGGAATGCCTGGGACTTTTAGAACTTTAAGTAGAGATTAAATTTATTAACCAAATTAATTTGAACTATGGACGATAGACAGTAACCATTACAACGCGTCTGCTGTTAATTTAGATGTAAAAGTTCTTTAATAAGTACTAAGTATTTATAGAATATGGAAAATGTTGTAATTAGCTATTAAGGTTATAGAATAAAAGGTCTAAATTTAATCAAAATGATTTTGATCTCACACATGACGAAATATACTTAAAAAATATTTGTTATGTATACCAACACTACTAACACTTAAATTGCTAATAGGTATCGTAAAATATGAATAAGAGTAAATTAGCTAAGATCGAGTTAGCTTAGGACGATGTAAACATGCGGGTGACTAGACCGGGGATTTAATCTGTCACCCACCAAGAGGTCAACAGTGCGACGGCGACCGACGTCCCCGAGGGGATACATCGTAAGGAGAGTGCACTTCGCGATGGGGGTATTCTGTCGGGCCGACCACTGAAGACAAAGAACTCTGCACCGGTGGTCGGCCCAACGACGAAGGCGGCGTGCCACAGGTGGGTCATAGGGCTGCGCGGCACCCCTCTGTCCACCCGGACGGAGCCGGGCGGCGAGCGAGCTGACCATGGCCCACTCCAAAAAAAGAAGGCCGATGTAAACATCCATCTCGATCGGGTCAACAATTACATTCTCAAGGAGAGTTGAGAACTGGCAGACGGCTAGCTATAAAAAATTTACCATATATAAAATAGAAGACGAGTAGGTACATATCGCATTGATTACGATTGGCTTGATTAAGCTCAGGATAATGTTCATTATGAAATAGATTGAATAATGAAAGTAACTTCCACAGTTGGATATAGGTCATCCCATAAAAGGGATAATCTTAGACAGTCAACCGGTTGGTTGACTGTCTAAGCTGTCTAACCAACCACAAGAAGGATAATGCTTATTGATTGAAAGTTGTTAATGATTAAATTGTCGAGAAAAATACTACCTACTGTTTTTTCTTTTAGTGAAGTTTCAACTGTTTTTACGGTTCCTATGAATAAATATCGATAGTAAAATCATCCATTAGACTTGCACGTAGCTAGTGCTTTTGAGAGGATAATATAATTAGTTTGGAATGGAGGATAGGAAGCAGTAAGCCCTGCGATATAAACACAAAAATTGTTTCTACCTATCATCATGATCACATCAGCTCATGTACGTTCCAATGTTGGGCTCCAGCTTCCATACCATGCTGATTGGACAGGCTAGTATAGGGTTTTATTTAGAGTTTTCCTTCTCTTGCATAGATGTTACATGCGTATTATATCCCTTAGTCGTATTTTATGACATCCACAGGCAGGATAGGGAATTTTTACTCCATCACCACACGGAATACCTATACTTGTTTTCTTTCTACCTATACCCGTTATATACTTTAAAACCATCCAACCGATTCCGCCAAACCAGTTTAATTACAAAGTGGTTTTCACAGATGCCAATTGAGATAATAATATCATTCTAAAAAAATAGATAAATTTTTACATATTCTATTTGAATCAGTGAAAAAATAATGCAATTATTGACTAAACATTAAGAGGGTTTAGTAATTTAAATTTAAGTCCAGTAAACGAAGCAAAGAAGTTGGCTTGCCTGAACAAATAAAGCTCGAAAGATAACTAAAAATATATACATTGGAACAGGGTCGAACTTTAGTAAATATGTACGTTTCTAAAATTTATCATTTTTATTCTTTTAATATTCCCTATGTAGGGTTACGAATGTAGGGTTACTAAGGTAATAAAGATAGAAACTCTATATCGTTCTTCGCCCTATGTGGTATTCTATGAAGGACGCCTACGTTCAGCACAGGACCGTAAAACGCTCAATGAGGAACCTAATAAAATAATGAATTTATAAGTACACAATCTTACTGCTCTGGTATTTTATTTCAAATAAAACATTCCGCAATACGTTATAAATCATTATGGTACGACGAAATCTTGAAATGTATAATTAACACACAAAAATTGCATCCAGACTCCGAATAACTGTACTTGCTAATACTAGAAAAAGTTCCTTTATAATGTAATTTTAATATTTATCATTATCAATAACAGGAGATTGTTTTCAGTAGTTTCTGCAATTGGCTATTGGGGATAGAATGGGTATATATTTCACTAAGAACGAAAAAATGTAGGTAGTAGTACTTGTTCGCACAATATCTTTTGAATCAGCAGCAAACTAATACAACTATTAACTAAATATTAAATACAAAACCTTTTTGTAACATAAATACTTACTATAAAAACCACAGAGAAATAAGAACATAATATGAGAGAACATAATATCTACAAAACGTAATTAGCCTTTAAGCGGGTTTCAGACTACGCTATAATATAATAGCATACAGTATATAGCTCATAGCACAACAATATCGCGCACCATACATAAAATATAGTACAGTGTGAACGTGTCCTTAACAATGTATGGAGCGCGATATTGTTGTGCTATGAGCTATATACTGTATGCTATTATATTATAGCGTAGTTGTTACACTGAGGCTAGGTAAAAAAAAAAAAAAGGAGTTAGAAATTGTAACGTATATTATAATTAATAATTGAAGGTATAAGTAAGTAAAGATAGACATAAAGTATAAGTTAAAAATACAGGGGGAGTGGGGTCGTTAGTCTTTCTGGGTATTTCCTAGGCTTTGCACTGACAAGGAACAGAAAACAGTACTCTCCTTACGCTTGTTGCCCGTAGAGAACCGCAGCGAAGAAGATGAGGAGATCTGCTAGTCGGCTCCGGGGGTGGTAGACAATTAAGTCTAATCTTAGAACCCCTATAGCGGGGTTTTAATATCCACGAACTGTTACTTAGATTGAAGGATTATCACGATATATAATAATTTAGTAAATATTGGATATAGAAGAATAATAATATCCACAAATAGTTACTTAGGTTGAAGGATTATCACAATATATAATAACTTAGTAAATATTGGATATTGAAGAGTAATGTAGGATTTATAATGAGGGCGTTTTATTTATTTATTTTTTTTTTTTTTTTTTTTTTTGTGTGTACAGCTGTTGGCCGCAGATGGCCTTGACAGCTTGACGCGGACTATGGGTGAGCGCTGAGGGCTCTCAACCCGGAGAAAAGCATGCTAAGCGACATCGCCCAAGGGCTCCCCCTGTGGGGAACGGACCTCGGCTTGGGGCGTCGCTGGAGGCAAAGTGGGCGTGCCCACGTTTTTAGTAGTGACTTTTGCGCGGCGCGGTTTCGCACCTCGACGGCGAGGGCGGAACCGCGGATATTTATTTGTTAAGGCCTCGCGGGCCGTGTAGGCTCTTTATTGAGCGAGTGTGATAATGTCGTCCTCTTCGTCGAGGACGTGACGAGGACGTCGGATGGAGAGGGCGTTTTAACGGACGCCCGAGTAGTTATAGCAATCGTTGGTGTGAAGTCAGTGACGAAGCGGCCAACGCGGTAGGGGTAATCGAAGCGAAGTTCGTGCAACCGCTGCGTTTAGTGTCTACTAACGAGTTATTATTACAGCGATGTAACATAGTCTGAAACCGGTTTTATACTTTTAGGCGTATAAAATATACCAGGCGCTTACAACGCCTTAAAAGTTACACCCGCAAATCGTCGAAGTGATTATTAAAGTTTCTTTGTTATAAATAGTTGCCATAGTATTTCTATGTGATTGTTAGATCTGTATAGATGAGTCAAGAATACGTTACTGCTAACATCTAGAATAGGAAACCCCCAAATAAAATCTATATCAACGCGGCTGGTGTAAATGACATGGCAGTCTAACTTTCTTCGTTGTAAAAGAATCTTTGAACTAAAAAAATAGCACCTATAAATTTTAATCATCTTTGTTCATCTATATTCCATGTGGTAATCATCATTATCACAGCCCATAAATGTACCACTGCTGGGCTCGGGCCTCATTCATTGCGGGAGCGATATTGACCTACTATACCATGCTGGTCAGACAGGTCCGTATAGGGTTTTACATTGAGTTTTTCTTCTCTTGGATAGATTTCCTGCATGTAATATGCATATTATGATCCTTAGTCGTCTTTTACGACACCCAGGTTCAAGAAAAGGGGGGTGGTGAATTATATTCTTATTCCGTTATCAGACGGATACCATGTGGTAATAAAAATCCATTCACCACTCCAAATCTTACCTGAGACGTAAAATCTATGCAAGAGCAGATAAACTCGAAACGAAAACCCCTTTTATTTTTGGGGGTGGGTTACGGTCGGCGCGGTCCTCGCACCACTCCGTCCAGGGCGATAGAAGGGCGTAAGCACGTACACCCGTAACCCACCCATGACACGTCGCCTTCGTCGTTGGACCGACCACCGAAGCAGGGTTACTTGTCGTCAGTGGTCGGCCCGACGGAATACCCCCTAATGGGATACCCTCCCATCGACCGACGTCCCCCCCTCGGGGAGGACGACGATCTTTCCTCGCGTAGTCAGCCTCTCGGCGGGTGACGGACTAATTCCCCGGTTACGCCACCTGCGACCTCGGTTAGGGCCGCATGAGGCGCAAGTAGTCGCGCCTACGCCGCCCCAGTCGCCGGCGGCGGGTCGCTTCGTCGAGGCTGCGTTCTTCGCGCGCGCGACCCGCCGCCTCCTTCCGCGAGACTACTGCTGTGACCACGTCCCAGTTCCTGACGCTGTCGAGCATCGCCCTGGCGATGGTCGGCAGCGTCAGGTCGGCACCGATGATTGCGACGAGTTCACGACGCTGCTCTGCCCAGGCGGCACAAACCTCGAGCGTATACCCTACCAATCCGTTTCATCAGCGTGGTATAGTGGGTTGCTTTATGTTAATGTAGAGGAGGTTTGAGCACAACAATAGAACTGGATACCTTGGAGTGTAGGTAAAATATCATATTCACTGCCCCGTTTCCTCCCTGTTTAATAATAGGAAAGCGAAGTAACATTTTGCATATTAATATATGTAAATATTTCTAGAATGGAATCAGAACATATTGGAAGGTGGTCTGAGTTCACAGACAATGCAGCTCAATTAGAAACAGAACCAATTGTCGTTTGTTATGTAGTAATATCTAACAAAGGCAATTTAGATAAAGGATTGAGTTTTTATCTTATATCTTATAATTAATATATATATATATATATATATATATTACGTGTCACGTTGTTTGTCCGCGATGGAATCCTTAACTACTTAATCGATTTTAATCAAATTTGCACACCGTGTGCAGTTTGACCCAAATTGAAAGATAGGATAGCTTACATCTTAATTTATAGTTGCAATATTATTTTATTGCAAATCATTTGTCTGTTATTTGACATTCACAATTATCTGTTAACTCCAAACGATTTTAACAGATGGCGATATCTGTTGACTGGATTAAGTAATTTGTGTGTGCTCAAGGGGATTCTAGAATGGTTTAGATTCACAATTGGACCCGGTAGCTGGCGCTTTATTTTAACAGAACAACGTCTGTTGGGTCACCTAGTAGATAAATAAAATTAAAATCACAATGGTAATGACTTAGGAATAAGGTGCGTTATTATTTCTTATTTAGCCCTGGGCACCATAAAAACTACTGAAAGGTAATTATAAGAATTGGTAAAAAAAGAGGAATTTTTCCTCTGGAAAATTTATAATATCAACTCCAATCGACAACTGTCCATAATCCGCATCCGCAATCTTAGCAACTACAACCTACCAACTACTATACTACCAGCTACTATAATGCCAACCAGAATCTTCATCATCATCGTCACACCTAGTGTATATGATATGTATCCCACTGTTGAGCTCGAGGCTCCTCCACATTGGGAGAGAAATTGTCTCACCATATCACCGCGATACGGTCCTCCACCAGCGACTGGGGCGGCGCAGGCGCGAGTACCTGCGCGTGATGCCGCCCTAGCAGAGGCTGCGGGTGACCGGACCGGGGATTAAGTCTGGGCACCCGTGGAGTGGTTAGCCTTGCGATGGCACTTCCTCGGGTACTTCCTCGGGGTATTCCGTCAGGTCGACCACTGAAGTCAAGGAGCTCTATATCGGTGGTCGGTCCAACGATCAAGGCAATGTGCTATACGGGTGGGTTACGAGTGTGCGTGCTTACGCCCCTCTGTCGCCCCGAATGGAGCTAGGCGAGGAGTGCGCCGACCATAACACAACCAAAAAAAACCATACCACCGCTGGTCAGGCGGGTTGGTATAGGGTTTTACTTCGAGCTTTCCTTCTTCCATTATTCCTTCGCCATAATCTTAACAACCTCATTTTCACCTTAGATCTCAGTACAAAATTTGGTGCAAATTAACCATTAACTGCCCAAACGATATATGGTGAAGGGAACGCGATATAGAGACTCATAACCTGCCGGATTGACCCTTTTTGTCTACTAGTAGAAACGCCTAGTGAAATATTACACAATCAATTTTTCGAATCTGGAACATAAGCTCCATATTAGAAGACATTATTATTACATAGTAAAATATATTCAAAGTAAGTAAAATATATTTTATATTCAGATAAGAAAAACAAAGTAACTGGCCGTGTCGAAAAAAGTAGTACAGAAATTCACATTTTCATTTGTACAAAACAAACCACAGAGTCATCATTATGCTCACGTTCTAGAAGCGATTGTTGAGCCGTGATCAGGCAAATGGATTGCTTGCTTGACTACTGCACCAAGGACACTAGAGCGTGTATATTCCAAGCATATGCACGTGTAGAATGGAAAAAGTACTCATAATTAGTGAATTTTTTATAAGGCAGACTGACAACGAAATGATTTTCTGACAACAAAAGGATTAAGAATACAATAATTATGTTGTCAATCCTTAATTTGTCGTGAGATTTAAGAAATCTTAAATCCAGATATCGTCCAATTTACCGGGGTGACGAATGGATGGAGTGCAGCCTCATAACCGACGATAGGTTCACTCCCTATCACCATTAGGCCCACCGCTGGTAAGAGGCATGCCTTTTAAGTTCTGTCGTTTGAAGAAAAAAACGCAACCACAACTTTATAGTACTTTTTATTGTTTTTCAAGGTATTCACCACGTAGCTTAATACACTTTTCTATTCGCTCAAACCAGTTATTATAACATTTATTCCACTCTAAAGTGGGGGTGTTCAAAATGGCTGACTTGAAAGCGTCGACTGCTTCTTCACCGGACTGGAACCTTTGACCACGAAGACTTTTCTTAATTTTAGGCAATTTAAAGAAATCGTTAGGGCTTAGGTCAGGACTGTATGGAGGATGGTTAAGAGTTTTTACTTTTTCCTGCTTCAAATACCCAATCGTTTGACGAGCGCTGTGTGAGCTTGCGTTGTCGTGGTCCAGGATGATACGTCGATTTGAGTTAGATTTTTGAAGTTCGGCGATGACTTGTGGTAAACAAACTGTGGTATACCACTCTGCGTTAACCGTTCTACAATCTTCAAGTGCAATAGTAGCAACATGGCCGGTTTTTCCGATGAACGTTGCCACCATCTTCTTTGAAGTGCTTCGAGAATGAACAACTTTAGTCGGCTTTGGCTCGTCTTGAAAGACCCAGATTTTAGATTGTTGTTTGGAATCAGGATCGTAGGCATAGATCCAAGATTCGTCACCACTGATGATGTCGTAGACGTGATTTGACTCTCTTCGGTTGAACCTTTGCAGAGATTTCTAACACCATCTGACGCTTGTCGCCTTGTGATCGTCGGAAAGTAGATGCGGTATCCAACGGTAAACTAGCTTTCTCACACCAAGTGCTTCATGAAAGATCTTCTGAATGATCTCTGAGATGCCTAATAGAGCCTCTATCTCTCGATACGTTACATGACGATCTTCAAGAATTAGTTATCTCACAGCAATGAGTGTGTGTGAGAGTGTGTTATCTTCAGTGAAGATGAATTTTGGGCGTCCTTCGCGAGATTTGTCACTAACACTAGTATGTTCACGCTGGAATTCTAAATACCAGCGTTCGACAGTCCGCAGATATGGAGCTTCATCACTGAACACAGTTAGCTCTTCAAAACACTGAAGCCGTGTTAGGCCTCTTCTAAAGTTGTAGAAAATTATTGCACGAACATTTTCCTTAGAAAGATTCATTTTCGTATGTAACCTGACAGATTCCAATCGACGCTGTTACTAAACAATAGCATTAATCCTAATATTTTCAACTGTTTTGAGATTCAACATTTAAACACATTCTAATATAGAACAGTTCCAAATTCAAAATTGCCGGGAAATATGGAAACAACAGAACTGAAAAGGCATGCCCAGTACCAATCCCTTCCATCCGTGGCCGGTCTGGCGGAGCCGCGCTCTCTTTATCATCATCGCAGCCCACATACTCTCCACTATTGCGCTCGGGCCTCCTTCGCAATGGGAGGGAATTTGACCTACGATACCTATGTAAATAAAACTACTTTACGCATTTTATCGCGTTTGTATTTGATTTTTGATAGCCCGACATTTCGAATACTATGCAGCGTTCATGTTCATTCGAATCAGTTGGGTAGGGTCAACAAAACAAGATTTTCTTAAACATAATTTATTTACAAATCATGTACGAATAATTTTTAATTAGAATTGAGCTCTTGACTTTCTATATAGATAATTTTAAATATATCGGTTCGAAAAATAAAAAAAAAAATCTTTTTAACTTCGTTTCTTGCATCGCTCACGTGATGAGCTGGCGGTAATGACAACTGATCATCAACCAAGAATTTTTTTAGGAAAAATACCATTATTTTTGTTTAAAAAAAACGCTGGCATGAGCTTTTTAGCCTACGCCGCTTAGTGTAAGTAAGGTCGGACAGTCGCTTAAGTTTACGGTGATTTTGTAGAATAATATCGACCCTCGATATTTATTTCCTTTTTAGTATCAAACTATCGATATATCGTCCAAAAAAAGTAAAACTATCGATATTTTTAAACAATAATATCGATCTACCGAAATTTTATCGACAACCATGATTCATTTAGACGGTTTTTCATATTGGAGTAAATGATACTCAGTACAACAAAAAAAGCATCATTGATGTCGCGTATATATACGATTTCATCGCAAGTAGTTCATTGTAGTACTTTTCAAGTGACATTTGACAGATAGAGGTCATTGACGTTCCTATTCTTATTTGAATCGCACTGTACAGAGATTTATAATTATACTAGCTGACTCAACAGACGTCCTTATGTTCAAATAAAATAAAAGGAATTCTCCTTGAAATCAACAGCAGTGCCACCTACCGGGTCCAATTGTGAATCTAAACCATTCTCGAATCCCCTTAAGCACACATGAAACATTTCATCAACATCAGTCCAGCCGTTTAGGAGGAGTTCAGTGACATACCCACGTACGCTAGAAATTTATATAAGTATAAGATATATATAAAGGTACCCGCTAGAGAAATTATCATGATTTATTGTCATTTTCATTACTTGTCATGATCATGCCCCTAAGTTTTCTTACCGCAGTGTGGTCGTGTTCCGATCCGGTGGTAGTATACTAGATATGTTAGGTTTTAAATTAATAAATTGTCATAATAATTACTACAAAATTAATGTTTAATAATTATTAAACAACTAAACCAACCAATTTTCCGTGTGGTGACGGATTAGGAATACAATTCACCACTCCCTATCTTGCCCGTGGATGTCGTACAAGACGACTAAGGGATATAATATGCACATAAGATCTGTGCAAGAAAAGGAAATCTTGAAATGAAACCCTATACCAACATGTCTGACCAGCATCGTATAGTAGGTTAAATGCCCTCCCATCGTGGAGGAGGCCCGAGCCCAACAGTGGGACGTATGTGGGCTGCGATGATGATCATCATCATCATCTTGCTCTTATCCCAATTACTTGGGGTCGACGCAATATGTCATCTGTTTTGACATATTGCAAAAAGTTTCGGCAATGACTTTTATGACCGGCCGCCTGCCTGACGTCAACCCTCCTTGGGAATGTAATTGTTGACCCAAATGGTACCAGATGGAGTTGGTCCGGGTCAATCTAGATGATGATGATGAACCATAAACATTTTTTTTTTTCATATATAATAATTTTCTTATACTTACTGGCAATAAATTTGTGCCAAAATGCGGGTCAAAATTTAATAAATAATTTCTGTAGCGGCTAATTGTAAATGTATAATTGTAAATATCTGTAATAACGATGACTTGTTGGACGTCAGACATCTTAGTTCGCCCGTGACCATGAACGCTGCAAGGTGTTCGAAAGGTTGGGCAATCAATAAAAACGCAATCATTGTATCAAAACCTACGGACAATTTCTTTGTATTTTTTTTGTTATTATTTGAGCTAGTAACGGAGTAAGAATATAATTCCCACCCCCTCGATTACCCCTGAGTGTCGTGAAAGACGACTAAGGGATAAAATAAAATGCATATACCTATCTATGTATCATCTATACAAGAGAAGGAAAACTTGAAATGAAACCAATACATCTGACCAGCGTGGTATAGTAGGTCAATTTCTCCCTTTTGTGGAGGAGGCTCGAAGCCAATAGTGGGGCGTATATGAGCTAAAATGATGATTAATGATAACATTATTTAAGTTAACAGAATATGTTTTAAGATTGTTTTATCTTTATTACTAGTTCCTGCTCGCGACTTCGTCCGCGTGGTATAGATACTTTGGGCTAACTTTAACCTAAGACTTTGTTAACGTGGAAGGTGAAAATATTTTTTAGTAATACACATGATTTTTGCGAAAATGTAGCTATTTACGTAGCGGAAGCTGTCAAAAGGGAAAAAAACCCGATTTTGAAACATTCTTCATTGTTGCTCCGCTCCTATTGGTCTTAGCGTGATGATATATAGCCTATGGCCTTCCTCGATAAATGGGCTATCTAACTCTGAAATAATTTTTTAAATCGGATTAGTAAATCTTGAGATTAGCTCGTTCAAAAAAAACTCTTTATACATTTGTATAAAGTATAGATATAGCTGCTCTTAAAATATCTATCTCAATACATCAAAGAATTTATTATTTACACATTTTCAATTAAAATAATGAATAGAGCCATAAATACAGAGTCAATTTAACAAATGCAATAGTTTTATAGTATTCAGAACACTGAACTTATGTTATAAAAAATTGTACTTGCTACAGAATCATAGATCCCTTGTATTTTTAAAATTTTTATATTACAAAAATGAATTTGCTTAGTATAGATATTAGCAGGGCCTTCCGACCGGTGCTGATGCAGTGGTTGGAGAGGCAGCACGGGGTGCTCTCCTTCCGACTAGTGCAGGTTTTGACGGGGCATGGGTGCTTCGCCAAATACCTGCACAAGGTCGTAAGGAGGGAGAGTACACCGTCCTGCCACCACTGCGATTGCGACGAGGACACGGCGCGCCATACGCTCGAGGCCTGCGCGTCTTGGGCAGTGCAGCGCTGTGAACTCGTCGCAATCATCGCTGCAGATCTGACGCTGCCGGCTATCGCTAGGGCGATGGTCGACAGCGTCGGGAATTGGGACGCGGTCGCAGCCTTCTGCGAGACAGTGATCTCGCGGAAGGAGGCGGCGGATCGCCTGCGCGAGGAGCGCAGCCTCGATGAGGAGACTGGGGCGACGTAGGCGCAACTACCTGCGCCTCATGCCGCCCTAGCGGAGGCCGCGGGTGACGTGACCGGGGATTAGTCCGTCACCTGCCGAGAGGCCGACCGCGTGAGGAAAGACCGACGTCCTCCCCGAGGGGGGGACGTCGGTCGATGGGAGGGTACCCCAATAGGGGGTATTCCGTCGGGCCGACCACTGATGTCAAGTAACCCTGCTCCAGTGGTCAGCCCAACGACGAAGGCGACGTGGTTTTCGGGTGGGTTGCGGGAGTTGCGTGCTTAAGCCCCTCTGTCGCCCCGGACGGAGTGGTGCGGAGGCGCGCCGACCGCAGCCCACCCACAAAAAAAAGAAAAAGTATAGATATTAGCATAAATATTTATATTCTCAGACTATCAAAGTAATCATTAATCAATTTAAAAGATTCCGTGTCATGACGGAGTAAGAATACAATTCACTACTGGGAGGCCCGAGCCCAATAGTGGGACGTATGTGGCCTGCGATGAAAGTTAGAAGAGAAAAAGTTGAACCAAAAGAGGTCGCTAATTATATCATCATGTCATCTATGCAACCATTTATGAAGAATAATGTAGCAAACTACTTAGTTAATTTAACTTCAAATAATTGTACCTATTTTAATACACTATTATAATTTTAAGTATTTGTAAGCTGGTCTTTGGACCCAGAATTAATTAAATGATATTTAAACTTACTTTGGCATTGTAATTTAATTGAATTATTTATGAGGAGTTTGGTTGCAAATAATTTAAAAGAACAAAGAAATAATTATAATTGTCTGTTTGTCAAATTGTTGATTCAATGACCTAAGCGTGCGACTTCTATTATGTAAAACTTCTTTAGGTGCGACTTAAACTTACATAATTGATTTATGCTTTATAACACAAGAGCCTGTGAACCCTAGACCTTCGTTGTTTTATTAAAGCTGAAAGTTTATCAGCGCATGCTTCCAACACAGGTAAGAACGGTGGCTCATTATGAAGTTTGGGTTACAGTGGTTTTGGCAGATAAAAGGTACTATATATATAAAAGTGTAAAATACCAATCTCAGCCCATCGCCGTCCACTGCTGGACGTAGGCCTCCCTCATGTTACGCCACAAAGTGCGGTCCTATTTTGCCTGCATCCAACGATACCCAGCAACTTTCACCAGGTCGTCGGTCCACCTAGTGGGGGGCGTCCTACACTGCGTCGTCCAATACGTGGTCGCCACTCGAGAACCTTTCTTTCTCAGCGGTTGTCGGTTCGTCGGGCGATGTGGCCTGCCCATTGCCACTTCAGCGTGCTGATTCTTCGTGCTATGTTGGTTACACCCGTTCTTCTGCAGATTTCAGTATTTCGGATTCTATCTCGCAGAGATAGAATCCGAAATATCTGTGCCGTAAGTCATCAATACCGATCTAATTTCGTCAAATTATAAAGGGTGATTTTTTGATATTACCTTCAGAATATCTTATATCTTTAAACGAGCAATTCTTGTATATATATATATATATATATATTCAGGATCTCGGAAACGGCACCAACGATTTTGATGAAACTTGGCATACTAGAGGTTTCGGGTCCAAAAACTCGATCTAGCTAGGTTTTACTTATAGAAAATGTTGTTTAGTCCGTGTTTTTAGCAAAACAAACAATGACATTAAATTTTAAAAGAATATGAATTCAAATTTCGTTGTCAACGTCATGAGTTACGATAGCTCAGTTGGGAAGTTGACCGGTTCTAATTTTGATTTTTTTGGCATTCAAACAGCGTCGGTTCGAATCTCGGTGTTATTATTATTCTCTTTTTGTAATTTTTTATTTTTTTTTTCATTATTTAATTTTTATTAATATATATCTAAATAAATTCGACAAAAATATTCCCAGCGAAGCTCGGTCAACCAGATATTTATTTAAAATCACGTTATTCATTGCCAGACACTTAACATCGTATCAACCCCTTGCCAGACACCCTCAACGTTCATGATATTATAATTCTACTTACGTTATAGTATAAAAACTGATTTTTATATATAATACTTAGGTAATGAGTAGACGATGTTTCCTCAGTAGCCAGACATTTTTCATAGGTCTAGGCTTCTATTTCACGTCGTAAATGCGGCCATCTCGGGCGGCAATTATTTAGCGTCCTTCCAGTCAGATGACTGATACGATTCTAACCTCCCCGTGAGCCCGATCGTTGCTGTCAGTCAGCCATTGGACCGGTGTACTCTAAACGTGTATAGTATCTGCCCCCGAATAGAGGGTACCCTGGTAGTCGCGAGAGATGGCTGATCTTCAGGCTACGTGTATACAGGCCCAGAGATCATACATCCACCGCCAGTGGCCTCACCACAACACTGAGTAAGACGACCAGGTGCTGAATAAGCTTTGCATGCAGGCCTCTCCCTTCGCCGACTCTCTCCAGTCCGACCTTCTCACCAAAGCTATTGAGGACAGAAAAAAGAGTGAACGAAAATAAAACGTTGAAATATCATTTTTTTTTTATTAAATACAGAAAACAAACATGATTTTTTAGACCAATATAAACATCATCTGCAGTAATGAAGCGGTGAATAATACTGGAAGATATATACCTAAGAACGCTAAAATCTGTTGAAAATTGAAACAATACCACATGTTTTATTAAATTTATTATCCATTAAATCTCATTTAGTTGAATGAAATCGGCTCTTTGAAATCTGAAAGAGAATCTAATTCCATAGCAGTAGGTATTTGTATATCCAATTTGGGATTCCTCCGAGATAATTGTGAATCCACTTCAATATTTCTCAGAAGATTAGATATATTCTTTTTTCTATGTTCATTGACAATATTCACATTCAGATTATTATGGAGATTGATAAAGATGAAAGCGATTAGAAGCATTAGTCATAGCTATACTAAAACAAAGATTAATCTTCTCATTTCATTCTCTTTTATTTTCCACTGGTAATGTGACATACAACTAGAAAAATTAATACTAGGATAACTATAGAACCTGTTACCATGAGTAGCTGGGTCAAGTTCAAACTATGTTCGCTGTGACTTGAAACTTTAGGTTTACCCATGATTTAGTTGCTTGATTACTCATGATTTAACTAACCCGCCATACTTGATGTGGTTAAGAATTTCTTATTTTTATAGTGAATTATCTATGCTCTAAACTGAATCTTGGAAACTAAATACTATATTTTTGATTATTATAATTTTGAATGTACTGTATATTGACATTGTCAAAATTGACATCTACATTAGTTGTTTGGAACGGAAAAGGTTGACAATTTTAAGATTTTTTGTTAAATATCATCTCTATGGCTAACATATTTTATGTACCCGAATGTCCGCCGGGCAGTATAGTCTCGCAAGTCATCAGTCATTAAGGAAAAGAAAGACATGAGGCAGCTTTTTTATGTAATTGATCCATAATGTAAAATAGTGTAACGTCTGGAACAGATTCGCAACTGGAGGGCAGTTATCGTCACTTCAAGTTGATCTTAATTTCGTAATTTGAACTTTTCACAAGTGGAATAGGTCTATTCTAGCAGAAATTTAAATTCGAATTTCTCTATCGTTTTGGTGTTCGTATGACAAGAATTGCCCCAGTGGACATAGTTAAACTGGTCACGGTACAGAAACGTGACATCTATCTATCAATTAGGCCAGCAGAAACCACTATATCCTAGACCCAAGCCTCCCAAAAGAGAGGATATTGCCATAATAAGCATCCTTCAGGTCCACGATCCATGCAATGCCCACGGGCAGGTAGGAGGGATAAAATAGTTCTGTTCTTATCTCGTCACTATGAGAAATGTAGTAAAGCTCATCAAACATTGATTTTAAATCCAAATTATTAAAAACTCCACGAAATTATTAACAAAAATTTAATATTCTAAATAAATAAATTTACATAGAAAATACAAACAACTAAATCGGTAATTAAAATTTTGGTATATTCAAGCATCCAGTTTTTGCTTTCTGTAAAAAGAAATAAATTTATGATTAGCTGTAAATCAATAAATTAATTATCAAATATTTGTGGATAAAATAATTAATGGTAAGTTGAAAATGAAAACCATTTATTTCTTATCTATAATTGGTAGGCAAGGGAAGGCAAACTCCAAAGGCGCTGGTCAGGCGCGTTGGTTTAGGATTTTATTTCGAGTATTCCTTCCCAGGAATAGATGTTATATACATATTATAATGTTTAGTAGTCTTTTACGACTCTCAAATCAAATCAAATCATTTATTGTGCATAGACCCCTTAAGGGCACTTACATATTGTCAAATTACACGTTTGAATACAATACAACAATCTACCACCGGATCGGAACGCGGCCACAAACTGAGAAGATCCGGCAAGAAACTCAATGGTCAAGAAAGGTGGTGAAGAATTGTATTCTTATTTTGTCACCACATAAAATATTTCATTACATATTCAAATTCATCCGTCCATCCATCTATCAGCCCACAGACTTCCACTATAGGAGATAGACCTCCCGACGAGAATACCACTCGGAACGGTCCTGTGCCACTATCTCTATCTGTGCATCTAACGATTCCCTGCGACTTTCAAGATGTTGAAAACTCGAAATTAAACCCGATATCAACCCGTTTGACCAGCGTGGTACAACAGGTCAATTTCTCTCCCATTATGGAGGGAGCTCAAACCTAGTAGCAGAACGAGATAGTGAATGCGTGGGCGGTTTTTTGCTAGGGCATTTGATTTAATATTTGAAAACTACCGAGTGGGCTACCAAAGTTAAATAATAGGTATCGTTGGCCCGCGCATTTGGTGATGAGGGGTATAATAAAATGTATATATACAGGGTGTATCAGGTTATGGGACAACTGGTCAAACGGGGGGTAGGCAATGGTAAAATTTAAAGGAAAAATATCGATTCGTTAATGAATTAGAGATATGTAAAGTTTTCAATTTTGTCATTGTTTTTTCGTTTAAATCTGATTGAAATGTATAAAGTCAGTGATACTTAATCTGCAACAAATTCGTACTTTGTTAAATGTTCAATAGAAAATGAAAAAATCAATGATTACGTTCGCATAATCAAAACGAACTTCGCTTTAAATCAGCTGATCGGCCGATTATCGTCGCCGAGTCACGTTTGTACCTACGGTCCCATTGAAGCGTTTGCGCAATTCTATGTATGTATGAATGAAATTATACTATCGAAGCTTTACATGCCTACATGTATCCTGTCTATCATAATATACATTTTAATTACGATCTATGGCCAGTACACTACAACATACTCGAATAGTTGCCCCATAACTGATACATATATATATATATATATATATATATATATATATTATACTACTATTTACAAATAAAGTAGCCATCACCTACCATTTTTTATATAGTTGCTATATTACAAAGCAATATGTTCAATGTAGGTTTCATGCAACACTGAAGACCTTTGACACCATAAGTCTACTCAATTGGTAGAGAACAATAGCCCAGACAAAAGCGTGCCCCACATTACGCTATTGCTATTCCATAAGGCAAAATGGGGTGTAGTCAGACCATAGTACATTGATTGAAAATTAAAATCAAACCTTGTTTGCCCATCACTGCTTACTTGCCCGTGCGAGTTGTAAATACCATTGCAGGCGTTATCACAAGATTGGACGCAATACTCTGCAAAAAAAGCACCAACTGTCCTCGCCAACTCACCTAACAAGCGTGGCGATTATTGCATCGCTTCCTTTTGGCGATATGTAACAGTAATTGGGCTAATGAGTCAATCTTGTAATGAAATCATATTAAGATATCAAATACAAAAACAATAATATAATTAACATTCATAATGAACACAGCTATTTCTTTATTAATAAACGGTGGCAAACGAGCACACAGCACACCAGATGGTAAGCGTTGCTGCCTCTCGTGGACCTTTGCTAGGCGTACCGTGAAGAAAGTGAAGGGACTATGAATGAGGTTCAGTGATACTAAAGGCATCACCAAAACCCATCATATATAAACACCCTCAGAAAATTGGGCTAGTATACGTCCCAGTCGTAGGCTCGAGGGCGAGGCTAACAAGGTAAGAGAAATTACCCTGCTATACCACGCTAGTCAGGCGGGTTGATAAAGAATTTTATTTCGAGTTCTTCTTTTCTAGTACAGTTGTTA
The DNA here is from genome assembly GCA_032191425.1 of Lymantria dispar. NCBI lineage: Eukaryota > Metazoa > Arthropoda > Insecta > Lepidoptera > Erebidae > Lymantria > Lymantria dispar. Next base: position 5,187,993 of record CM063460.1, on the reverse strand, counting down.
TATGTGTAAGATATGCCTTATTTTAAATAAAACTACTTTACGGATTTTATCACGTTTGTATTTGATATTTTTTTTTTGATTGCCTGACGTGTTGAACACTTTGCAGTGCAACGGGTGGGCTAAGATGTCTCACGTCCAAGAAGTCATTATTACAGAAAATTTATAATTATCTACCCGATACAGAAAATTGGTTATTAAATATTAATTTACTGTAATAACGATGACTTGTTGGACGTAAGACATCTTAGTCCGCCCGTGACCATGAATGCTGCAAAGTGTTCGAAACGTCGGGAAATCAAAAATCAAATAGGTTTCTTTTAACCTGCAATTTGCTGAGTTGGAGACGCTTTGGGACGGACAATAATTTTAATTGTTATTTTACTGTAAGTACTATTCAAATCAATTGTAAGTCTTGCTCGTCACAATAAACAGATATTCTTTCTTTCTTTCTTTCAAATACAAACGCGATAAAATCCATAAAGAAGTTTAATTTAAAATGTGTAATGCTCGTGTAAGCATCACAAATCATTATATATCCCTTAATCATCTTTTACGACACCGCATTATTATTCCGTCACAATACGGCAAATTTACATTCGTTTTAAATTTACATAAACTTTAGTTACATTAATTAACATTAGTTAATTTTAATAATTCCCTATACTGATCATTAGGAAAGAAAATCGGCCATCTTTTCTTTCGTTCCCATATCGTAAAAATCATTCCAGAGATCTAAGCACATAACAATAATGTGAACTCGCAATAAAACACCATATAAACCTCATAGCACCATACCAGCAGTGAAAGTGATATCTCAATACCTTCTCATACATTTTAATTATTTTACGACTTTCTTTTACAGGCAATTCTTTATCTTTACCCAACCTTTTACGTGTATTTACAATTTAAAAAATTATAAACCAAAATGTCCAAAATATATTTATTATAATTTCTGATGTTTATGCGACTATCAGACATTATTAATAAATATCTTTTACGGTTTCATCGCGTTCGTATTTTAATTTGCTTGCCCGACGTTCCGAACATTTCAACGAAAACGGTCACGGGAAGACTAAGGTGTCTTACGTCTAACAAGTCATCGCTATTATAGATATTAATATCTACCCACAGAACTAGTTACTAAATTTGACCTATATTTTTATACAAATTTTTAGGCTGATATGTTAATAAATTTATATATTAAAACAATAACGATACATTTAATATTTAGTAATAATGAATCAAAAACATTATACATTGTTTTAATAGAATCATTCTGATCTTGTACTGGTAATAAATTTGTATAAAAATGTGGGTTATATTTTATAACAAATTCTGGAGCGAGTAGATGTAAATCTCTATCATAGCGATGACTTGTTGAATATGAAATACCTTAGTCCTTCCGATAAAATCCGTAAAAATACTTCTATTTATAATATATTTACACTAGATTACCTAAAATACCATTACCACATTAATTAAACACATTTACATTTATTTAAATTAATTTATTATACATACCCAAACTATGCTATATATCTCGCAACATTGTCAGCGTGAATTTTGGATAATTATTTAATTTCAAAACTATATAACCTAATATTTGAAAATACTGTGATTAAGTCCCTAATTGAAAAAAAAATGAAACAGCTATTTTAATATAATGTTAAGATAATTTATTAAGGAATTAATGCTATTAATTCAATAATATGGTGGTATTGCATTCGACGAGTTATTGAACAAAAAGGGCTGGGTATTCCTAGCTAAAACTTTTTTTTGGCAGATTGGTCTGATCGAATCCCATCATACAATCCGATTGGCAAGACGGCATGTTCTACATTTGATACGTAAGCTAGATTCGCAGCTATTGTTTTATTTAGATAATATTATCACAGTGCTAATTAACGTAACCTCTATAACAATTTAAATATCAGTCTAACTAACTTGACAAGTAGTAAGTATAGATTACAGAAGGCATAGCCAATGTTAATGACTAATCTACTTTAGTGAACTTATACCCAAAATATTTAAAACTAGGCACAAAATTTGGTATACGTATATATCTGAATATATAGATACAAATTTTAGCTCGTTATAAAGAAAATCGACTTAGTTTAATTCGAAAATCTTTGGTTGTTAGGGGCTACTTATAAACATATCAAAGAATATTCATTTTTTGTGAATATTACTACCACAGTGCCGTTCTTCAAATCCCAAAGCGATGTGCTTATAACACACTCGTGCAAGGCCAAGAAAACTGAAGACCCAAATCCAAAATAATCAGTTCACCAAATAAGAGACGCTTAAAAAGTTTTTCATTCTCGCTTAATGTGAATAGATACAATATCTTCTTGCAAAGTTAAAGCGATTAAGACTGACAGATAGAAAGGATCAAATGATAGAATTTAGAGTTATTTCAAGCAATAACAAATTATTGTTTCTTGTACTTCTTAAGAGCTTTTCGGCGACTATTCTCCATTGACCTGCTGACGAGCCACACAGAGAAGTTGTAGGAGATATCATGAATACTCTGAATAGTATTCACGAAGAAAGAATGGGGAAGATAACCGGTGGTCTTTGACATGGTGCCCACTAGGGCAATAGCGGATTTCACAAATTGTTCCGCAGTTGGTGCAAAGAAGCTGCTTCTACGAATTCCGGACATGTTCGAGCAAACAAATCCAGGCAAGATGCTTTGAACAATAATGCCTTTCTTTGAATACTCCATTTCAATCCCTTCGGTGAATTTGTCCACGTAAGCCTGTGGACAAAATTTCAAATTAAGAATAGATACAATCTCGATCGGCTTCTACGTTATCCATTAGCAGAGGCGGAGTTGAGTAATATTCTACTGTTTTCACATGGTTTATGGGTATGAGTGATGAATGATGCCGTTGCGATCGATTTTAAATCTATTTTTATTCTCTTTAGATTTTAATTGCAATATACCTTAGAAGCAGCATAAACAGTGAGAAGCGGGCTCGGAATGACAGAGGACGCTGATCCAATGTTGATTACGACTCCCTTCTCTCTCTTCACCATAGAGGGCATAATGAGTTTAGTCATTCGAGTCACTGACACGATGTTTGCTTTGATGAGAGTTGAAGTTATGTTTTCCCTGGGAACAAAGAGAAGTTATGTAAATATCTTCACGCCGATAGAAACTGGATTGAATCCACTACTGCAGCTAATGCTCAGGCCGCAGGTAATCCAAGCCGAGATTAGTCTCCCAGATAACGTGTAAGGACGAGGTTTCGGTGCATTGTTTTTGGGACATTGATAGTAGGAGGTACACGAAAGGGTACAATAGTTTGAGCGCACAAACTGCAGCTGAGCCAAATTTAAGCGTATTTTACACAATAAAAATGTCTTTGCGTCTAGGACCAACGTGATTAATTTCTAACTTGTTTTGATTACCCGAGCCGATTAATCGGACATTAACTAGATTGTATATAGCACATTTCAGCTGTAAAGTTGGAGCACCAACAGATAATAATATGTAAAAAATTACCATAAAGCGTGGAAACGCTTTATGGTAATTTTTTACATATTATTGCAGTTCTCATACACAACACACAACAAACAATCATATTTTTTTAATGAATTTTATTTCAAAGTATCTATAATTGTTATTGGGCAAATATATATATTCGATGTCATAAGTCTCATAGAACAATTAAGTAAATATCATTTTGATGTCAACATGAATGTCAATATTAACAATACGTTTAATTAAAAAGTTAAAATTTTAAAAACTTGAAAGGTACACGTAAAAGCTTAAGTCAATTAAAAGTTCACTTAAAGTTTTGTAAGAGTGGCAAGTAAGCTAATGATTGAAATCTTTGCATAGAAAAGCAAATGCAAAAAAAATCACGCTTTTGGAAAATATCCCATATAAATAGAAATCAAACTTTTCAAGCACACGTTGAAAACATTTTAAGGTAAATAATATCCTTGAAAGAAGTCATCTAAGCGTGCGACTGCGGCTAATACCGCTGCAGGCTTAGGTACAATTGTAATACTGAATGCGATAGTTACGGTGAGATCTGAAAACGTATTCGATGGCAGGTGAGAAATAAATTTCTTCCTCAAGAAATATTTGAAGTTATTGAAGCTGGAATATTTTGTGCTTTAGCTGTGACATAAGGATATCGATCAACTATTCATGTGATATTTCCTCCAGGAAATATCTTTTATATTTTTGTCTATCATATAATACACCTATCTGAAATACAAGTCTTTTTATGACAAGCCTGATCTCCTTAGAATAATAACGTATAGAAGGATAGTGTCCATAGTTCGAATTTTCAAAATTTGAATCTAAAAATACTAATGGCGCGCAGACGATTACACACGTTCACACGCAAACCACTATACAAATTATGAAATCAAATTTTGTTTTTATTAACATAAATCGTCGAAATACTTTTAAAAATAATGTTAAAAACCTTTTTAAGTTTTTCAAATGTGTTGTGACACTATTTGAATGCACAAACCGTCATAATTACCTATTTATTTTTTAAGAGTTGCGTACGTTCGTGCAGTACAATGACTTGTACATTACGGAACGGTTCCGGCGTAAGCTCCATTAGGCTCCAATTGAAATACCTCACTTTTTGTGCGCGAACTTAACTTCTATAGGTTATTATTCTAAGCCTGATCTCGTTATATATCGCTCAAAGCATCTCTCTTCTATAACATACCAATATTATCGTTCTTGGACGGAAACGAAGGACTTGACTTAACGACACATAATGATTATAAATCTTGAATAATGAAATCACTTGACACGAGGGAGGGTTGGTATTAGTACCCGCTGCCAAAATGAAATAACAGGAAGAAGAAACCAATTAGTTTTAGAAGATCTTTTGTCAATCCACTTAAAGCCGTATGCACAATAATTAAATTTCCAAGAAAGCTTGACCCAAGTCGTTATATGTATGGAAGCCCTAAATAATGTGAACTGCTTTTCTTTTTACGGTATTGAAAGAAGAAATATTGAGAAATAATGCTGCATCGACTTAAATTAAATTTGCAATTAACTGTATGTAGCGCCAATCTTAACATAAGCAATTCTTGCATTACTATCATCATTATTGATGTCCTCTAGTGGATATAAGTCTTCCTAGGGAATTCTGTAATGGCCAGCTTAGTAGATTGATTGACCGTCGCAGTTATTATAAAGTCTCAGTAGAGTGTGCTACCTACTTTCTTAGTACTTCGTTCGCTTAACATAGACTTGACCAAATACTACGGTTAATATAATGGTTTAAGAAAAACTTCCTTTGTCTAGTTTCAATTTCCAAAAAATAAGGGATGGTGAATTGTATTATTATTCCGTTCCGTCGAGCCGACTACTGATGACAAGTAACCCTGCTCCGGTGGTCAGTCCAACGACGAAGGCGACGTGGTGTTCGAGTGGGTTTTGGGTGTGCTTGCTTACGCCCCTCTGTCGCCCCGGACGAGGTGGTGCGAGGAGTGGGCCGACTGCGACCCACCCCAAAAAAAACAGCCCTATCTTGCCAGTGGATGTCGTAAAAGACAACTAAATTGCCTATAACATTTGTGAAAGTGAACGAAAACTTGAAATTAAACCCTATACCGACATGTTTAGGTGAGGGTACCCGAAAGGGTATTCCGTCAGGCCGACCACTGATGACAAGTCACCTCTGCTCCGGTGGTCGACCCGACAACGAGGTGACGTGGGTACGGGTGGGTTATGGGCCCGCGCGCCGTCCTTTCATCGCCCCGGACGGACAGGACCGCGCGTGCGCTTACCATAGCCCAGACATAAAAAAAATACCAACATGTCTGACCAGCACGATATAGTAGGTCAAATTCTCTCCCATTGTGAAGGAGGCCCAAGTCCAATAGTGGGACGTATATGGGCCACGATGGTGATGATTCAGAGAGAGTTCAGTCCCCAAAAAAAAATGTGTCACATTGTATAATTACTGCGATACAATTAATTTACTGTCAGCTTCCCCGAGGGAGAATAATGCTGTAAGTAACACATTTCGTAGGCGAGTTGTCCTGCCGGGTCGGCCACGGACTACAAGGAATTCGGTACCGGTGGTTGGCCCAATGGCGAAGGAGAGGGATTATGGTGGGTTATAGAGCCGCGGGTGTGGTGACGGAGTAAGAATACAATTCACCACTCCCTATCTTGCCGGTGGATGTCGTAAAAGACGACTATGGGATATAGGTAATATGCACATAACATCTGTGCAAGAGAAGGAAAATTCGAAATAAAACCCTATATCAACATGTCTGACCAGCATGGTATAGTAGGTCAAATTCTCTCCCATTATGGAAGAGGCCCGAGCCCAACAGTGGGACGCATCTGGGCTGCGATGATAGAGCCGTGCGTTGTCCTTTCGTCGCCCTGGACAGAATGGACGGGCTAACCACAGCCCACCCCAAAAAAAAAAAAAAAGAAAATGCGAGTTGTCCATATCATATATTTTATGAGTCTCATACAAGTAGTATTGCCTAATCTACTACTGGTGTTTCCTATGGTTTTACATTTACAAATTGTATTCTCAACGTATTATATAAGTTGGGATACAATTGGTTAAAAAAGAGAACTGTCTATTGAAACAAGCGTCACAGAACCCGTCCATGATAAAATCAATATTCAAGAAGCATATTTAAAAAAAATCTTACCACTCTGGTAATTCAAGGAAATACTCTGGATAAGAATAGGATACGCCAACGTTATTCACCAGAGTGCCAATTTCAAGACCTTCAATTTCCTTCTCAATCTTTTCGTAAACATCTTCTCCCTCAGCGAAATCAGCCTGAATGATTTTGGTAGATACTTTGTGTTGATTTTCTGCGAACAAAATGAAGGTCATTGATATGCAGCAAGCACAGATATATTGTTTTTGATTCAGTAAACTATATATGTATATCTTAAATGCCAGTTTAATTGTTACGCGGAGAAGTATGACAGCTGATGACTTTACTCTCGATCCAAGATCTGCAAAAAAGATCGTAAGATACCTTCTTTGGGGTATGAATCTCGGTTCACGTATTACTGATAACAAATTTTCAAGAGTCAATTTGAGTTGCACCAAATATAACTATTTCTTTATCTTCATTTCCTTTAGAATCATATTCTTGAGACATTTCTGCCATTGTAATACTGTATGTATTACAATACTGTATGTATTACAATGGAGCCAAGATGCACACTAATTTAAACTGCTATACCTGTATGTAGAAAATAGACTCACCAATTAGCTGAGCAGTTGCCATCAATTTGTCCATTGAACGGCTGACTAGAACGATATCACAACCACGGGCTGCCAACTATAACAAAATTTAACAATTAATAATCATAGTATAAATCTTTGTAATAATGACGAACTATGGGGCGTGAGTACAACTTAGTACTCGTGTGACTATGTACCTACACTGAAAATTGATCGAAACGGGCAATCAAAAATCAAACACAAACAAAGTAATCTGTAAAAATAATTTTCATTTCGAATGTGTATTACTCGCGGAAATACTATGAATCATTAAGTTTAAAATTAGTTTTAAGAATTTTTAACACCTTGAAAAAATTGTTAAAGTTGTCACTATTTACTGCCTGCGATTTTGGCCGCATCAAAATTAACTTTTTTATTTCTATTGCCAACGGTGGCAAACGAACAAGCAGCATACCTGATGGTAAGTGACGCTGCCGCACATAGACCTTTGCAATACCAGGGGCACAGCCGGCCGTTGCCTACCATGAAGAAAATACTCTTCTTAAACCTCGTTTAAAGAAGGACATGTCATAGCGCTCAGGAAACAACAGCAGGTAGTTTATTCCAGAGCTTGCACGTACGTGGGAGAAATGGTCGCTGGAAACGTACAGTTGAAGACCGTGACGTTTCCAGGTGAAATAGATGAACTCTGCTACGATGTCGAGTGGTACGTTGGTGGAATGGTGACGGTGGTACCAAGTCAAACAGTTCCTCGAAGCTCTCGCCCCGAATAAGAAATTTTATCTAACTCTGTTCAACGGATTATGCTTGCTTATGAGGAGGATTCCAATAGAATTATCTGACATTAGTTCAAATAAATAAATCCTTAGCTTTATAATAGTCATCATCATCTTATCTTGTGCTGTGTGGTAGCGGCTTCGAATACTACCAACCCTTGCTTTGCTCGTGGGTGTCGTAAAAGACGACTAAGAGCCCTAGATTGACCCGGACCAACTCCATCTGGTACCATTTGGGTCAACGATTACATTCCCAAGGAGGGTTGACGTCAGGCAGGCGGCCGGTCATAAAAGTCATTGCCGAAACTTTTTGTAATATGTCAAAACAGATGACATATTGCGTCGACCCCAAGTAATTGGGATAAGAGCAAGATGATGATGATGATCTTATCTTGTATAAGTCCCACAGTTGGGCTCGATCCTCCTCTACAATAGGATGGCAATTGACCCACTATAACACGCTGGTCCGACGTGTTGGTATAGGATTTTATTTCGAGTTACCCTTCTTATGCAATAGATGTTATTTGCATTTATCCTTTAGACTACTTTTAGGACAGCGTCTGATGCCGCCCTAGCAGAGGTTGCGGGTAACTGGACCGGGGATTTAGTCCGACACCCGCGGAGAGGTTAGCCTCGCGATGGCGATCGGGGGGACGTCGATGGGAGAGGGTACTCCCTCGAGGTATTCCGTCGGGTCGACCATTGAAGTCAAGGAACTCTGCACCGGTGGTCGGCCCAACGACGAAGGCGACATACTACATGGGTGTGTTATAAGCTGCGCGCCGCCCCTCTGTCGCCCCGGACGGAGCCGAGCGGTGGGGGCGCTGACCGTAGCCCACCCAAAAAAAAAAGAAAAAAAAATAGACGACTTTTAGGACGTTCACAAGCAAGATTGAGGGTAGTGAAATGTATTCTTACTCCGTCACCACACGACAAGTTATAATATTAATACAGATAAAAAAGCCACAAATTACTATAAAAGCAAACCACTTTTCAATCATTAAAATTTTAAAATTATTATCAATAAAAATCTACATATTCAACAAAAGAAACGTTCAACTGAATATTTATTTACTTCCGAAATTAATCCAAGGTTTAAACTAAATTAATTAACAATAAATCAAATGGTGCCGAATTAACTGCAAGCTGCTATTTTGAAGATACACACTCGATGATAAACGACTCTACTGGAAGTGTATTTTAGAGAGCCCTCCCAGAGTAAATTATTAATATCGTAATGGATTGTGAGTAGGTATATCCCGGGAAATTAATGACTTCCATGTTGAGCTACCGTTGTGTACACAGCTTACCATTTGTGTTTTCCAAGTAAATTTTCTTATTAAGCCACATTTAGATAAGAAATTATTTAATTGCTTCGCAAATTTAATATTAACATTTCATTTATCTCAGCCTATGTAAGTCCTACTGTTGAGCTCAGCGTTCCTCCATAATGGGATGGAAATTGACCTACTATGCCTAGGGATGCAAATATCGAAACCAAAAACATCGATGTATCGAAACATCGATGTTTTCTTTTTAACGATCGTACAAAATACTTTAATTTTAAAATGCAAGCTATGTTTATTATCTGTAACAATATTATAATTGAATAATTTAGAACAAAGGAAACGTAGAGTTTAGGAAATAAAGTTATATTTAACATATATTTCTCTATTCAGTAAAAGTTATTTCAAGCTTAGCTGCAGTAAGTTACCTATTTAGAAACACAGTTTAAAAAAAAATCAGTTTTACGAAAACGTACATACGTAAGTGAATCACTTTGGTAAATAGACTGTCACGCAAGTTTTGCTTAAATGATCATACATTTCAAACAGATGTCAGGCAAAACATCGATGTTAAAACATCGTAGCAAATAACATCGATACATCGATGTTTTGCAATAATGAACATCAATGTTTCTTTACTGAAACATCAATGTTTCAGAAACATCGATGTATCGTTTGCATCGCTAACTATGCTGCATTAGTGAGACATATTGGAATAGGGGTTTATTTCGAGTGTTCCTTCTCTGGCGTTGATTCATATTTAATCGTACTTTACGACACCCACGAGCAAGTTGAGAGAGTATTTATATTCTTATTCCGTAACCACACGGATAACATTTACATTAGAATAATATAAATAATTTCCGTATGGTGATGGAGTAAGAATACCATTCACCACTCCCTAACTTCCTCTTGGATGTCGCAAAAGACGACTAAGGGATATAATATGCACATATTATCTGAGTAAGAGAAGGCAAACTCGAAATTAAAACCTATACCAACATGTCTGATCAGCATTGTATTGTAGGTTAAATTCCCTCCCATTGTCGGCGAGCTTAACACTGGGACGTGTGTGGGCTGCGATGATGATGAATATTAATAAGGTTTTCGAAATGTAGGATTGCAATGGAGACGACTTCACTAAGTTAAGTCCTGGAGTTCTCTCATCGCATAAGTTACTCCTATTATTTTTTGTATATTCTCCTCTCTAGACTCTATCTTGTATGTTATTCTAGTTTGAGGTACCCTCCTATGGAGAATAGGATTTCAAAATAATAAATAGATTATCGTCACTCGTCAGTTGCGTCGAAGAAAGTATCAAAGAATTGAGTAATAGCCCTCTTGGTAACACACAACACCATGTATAGTCGCTAATCTTTAGGATCACGGATGGAGAGAGAGATGTAATTTAAAATCAGTAAGACTCTAACTAAATGTGTACGCGTATGTACACGCGTAATGCTATGCTTAATACATAATACGCGTAATAATATGCACTACAGACTTCAATTTTAACTATAATAAAAAACTTTGAATCTAATATGCCACTTAAAGGCCATCTATCCATCAGTCTACAGACATCTACTGCTGGACATAGGCCACTCGGAACGGTCCTGCGCCACTTGCATCCAACGGTTGCCTGCGACTTTGAGAATGTCGTCAGTCCACCTAGTGGGGGGTCGTCTTACGCTGCGTCGTCTGATTCGTGGTCGCCACTCAAGAACCTTTCTTGCCCAACGGTTGTCGGTTCTACGGGCGATGTGGCCTGCCCATTGCCATTTCAACGTGCTAATTCTGCGGGCTATGTCGGTTACCGTTCTTCTACGGATTGCCCTGTTCCGGATTTAAACACTTAAAGTATTATCTTTATCTTCACAGTTTATATACGTCCCACTACTAGACTGGAGCCTACTCTCTACTGGAAGGGAAATTGACCTATTATACTACGCTAGTTAGACGACTAGGTACAAGGTTTTATTTCAAACTTTTCTTCTCTTACATAGATGTTATCTATCATACTCAATTTTAACAGGCTTTTATTAGTTTCACCTGTATGTAACTATGTATGTATGTAACGGAATCTTTGAACGCCATTTTGCCCCACTTTGAACGAACAGATTTTATTTAAACTTTGCACACTCGTCAAAGGCCCATGACAATGTAATAATTCGATCAAAATAAGTGAATATCATGATTAGATTCGCCAGGATTTAAAAAACTCTAATCGTATCTTTTGCATAAGAGCAAGAGAGACAGAGCTAATGTGCGAACTACGCTTGCGCGAAATTCGAAACTTTTATGATTCGGGCTGCTTGTAAGCGTGTTTTTTAGTTTTTTTTTAAATATAATTTTCTATTATTTATACTCTAATTATTGACGCAACAGTGACGCAAATCATCAACTACATCTAAGTGCGGATGCGATCGGCTGCGATGTACGAAAATGAACCTTAAGATGCATGCTAATATGAATTATATTATGTAATCACCTCTAATGCGTATTGTTTGCCGATCCCATCGGTGCATCCGGTAATTACTGTAACAAAAGAAAATATAATAATTATTTACCTGCTCCTTTGTTAATTATTATTTTATTTAATTATTTGTAAATATTAATATTGAAGATATTTTCCACGTGGTGACGGAATATGAATACAATTCACCACCCTCTTTCTGGCCCGTGATTGTCGTAAAAGGCGATATTTTTTTTAAATGGCTACAGCCTGTGGAATATTCCTTGTATTGCGGGGGACTTAATAATTAACGGATAAAAATTACATCCGTACTCATAACAGTAATTTTTGGATCGCACAAAGTATTGTACTACGTGGGATTCAAACCCGCGACACTGGCACGGTAGGTCGGTTTCTTAACCCATACGCCATCTGGGCAGTCATCAACTATTTGGTTATAATAGGCATAGCAACACAAGCAACAGGAAAAATCTCGAAATAAAACCAACTCGTCTGACCAGCGTGGTATAATGGTAGATAAATTTCCCTCCTTATGTGGAGGAGGCTAGAACCTAATAGCGGGACGTTTATGGGCTGAAATGATGATGCTGGTATCAAGCTATAGTTCAATGTATACCGTATTCATTTGGTATATCCGTTTTCACTAGTAAAATAACTAAATTTAAAGTAACACCTAAAGCAATTTAAAGATTAATATTGAATCTTAAATATGACATATAATGGCATTTAAACATAATTATAATGACACCGGCTAAGTGCGAGTTGGAGTCGCGCACGAAGGGTTCCATCATCTATACCAATAAATAAAATTGGAGTGTCTGTTTGTAATGTCAAAATAATAGGCTTTTTTCATGCTCACACGGTTATTTGCACGACACCTATGCCTAAAATAGCAATTAAAAAATTTTTGTCTGTCTGTCTGTCTGTTTGTTCCGGGTAATCTTCAAAACGGCTGGACCGATTTCAAAAATTCTTTCACAAATGGGAAGCTATAATATCAGGGCGTAAACTAGGCTATTATTTATTCCGGTATTCCCACGGGAACGGGAACTACGCGGGTAAAACGACTATAACCTATAACCTATAACCGAAGCGAAGTGAGGGCGGATTGCTAGTCTATACCAATAAATAAAATTGGAGTGTCTGTTTGTAATGTCAAAATAATAGGCTTTTTTCGTGCTCACACGGTTATTTGCACGATACCAATGCCTAAAATAGCAATTAAAAAATTTTTGTCTGTCTGTCTGTTTGTTCCGGGTAATCTTCAAAACGACTGGACCGATTTCAAAAATTTTTTCACCAATGGAAAGCTATAATATCAGGGCGTGAACTAGGCTATATTTTATCCCGGTATTCCCACGGGAACAGGAACTACGCAGGTAAAACGAGTATAACCTATAACCGAAGCGAAGCGAGGGCGGGTTGCTGGTTATCTATAAAAAAATAGGCATAAAAATGGCATTTCTTGTATGGAAGCCTCCCATAAATATTTATTTTATTTTAATCTTATTATTAAAGTAAAAATACAACTGAGTATTTTGTGAATGTTCAAAAATTTTTTTTTTCAAAAATTCTTTCACCAATGGAAAGCTATAATATCAGGGAGTAACATAGGCTATATTTTATCCTGGTATTTTCACAGGAACGGGCACTACGCGGGTAAGGCGACTGAAACCGAAGCGAAGGGAGGGCGGGTTGCTAGTCATATAATATATTGCCTGCCTTCTGAAATGAAATGAAATTATTTATTGTGAGAGCAGAATTTACATGAGAGTATGAACTACATAGTACGTATATTTTACAGCTCGTCACAAAACGAGTCCTACTCAGCATACTGCAGGTTAAAAACCTGCAACTGATCTATCACTAAAATTCTATCACTAAAATACGTTTTTTCGCGTTTATTTTTAACAATCATGGACTGCGGGAGAATGTATAACTTAGTATCTCTATAATATCACCATTGTCCTATTAATTATACCAACCGATATCAATTACATATTATGCAAATTGGTTAGAGAGCAACCCATGTCGATTCAGCACTATCGACATACGATTATGGGTTTAGGATGCATAATGTATGTTGGGTTAACCCAAAAAGTATTGGATATAGATGACTTTTGAATAAAACATTATTATTAAGTATTAAGATGTTGAATGTTTTCTTTTCGATATATAATCATCTTTTCGTATGGTGATCGAGTAAGAATACAATTCATCACCCCCCTTACTTACGATATTGCTCAGATAGGTTAGTATAGGGTTTTATTTCGAGTTTTCCTTCTCTTGCATAGATGTTATATGTGTATTATATCCCATAGTCGTCTCTTACGACATCCACGGGCGAGATAGGGAGTGGTGAATTGTATTCTTACTCCGTCACCACACGAATTTTTTTTTTATACTGTTTTTAAATTCGCCGTCGAATACCGACTAATTTGTGATTCAAATACATTTAAAATAGCTAAGTCATTGGACAACTATAGTTGTCACAAAATAAAAGGCCCGTTTTGACAGTTCACATCCAAGAAATTTTCTTTTTCTTACCGATCGAAATGTTTTGAAGTTAATTACATTTTTCATTGACGGGTACCGCCCACTGGGCTAAGTGCTGTGGCATAACGATTTTTTCATATTGTCCACAGACTATTAATAATAATAACGCGTGAGGAAAGACCGACGTCCTCCCCGAGGGGGGGACGTCGGTCGATAGGAGGGTACCCCAATAGGGGGTATTCCGTCGGGCCGACCACTGATGTCAAGTAACCCTGCTCCGGTTGTCGGCCCAACGACGAAGGCGACGTGGTTTTCGGGTGGGTTGCGGGAGTTGCGTGCTTAAGCCCCTCTGTCGCCCCGGACGGAGTGGTGCGGAGGCGCGCCGACCGCAGCCCACCCACGAAAAGAAAAAAAAAAGACTATTAATAATCGGTTAAGGAAAAATAAATCGATCAAGATATATTTTTTAAGGCGGACTCGTACTTGACCGGTGTTATTAATTTTAATACTAGTATTTAGACCAACTAATTACAGAATTTCACCAGCTGTGTAGTGATTTTTACTGAAAATTCGAGACGTCAATATTGACAGTATGAAAATGAAATAATATATATGTATATGGGTGACGATAGCTCAACTGACAATTGTGGCTCATCATTTTAAGAAAATGATTGACTGAAGATTCACTTTTTCTCGATATTTTTGTGATTGAGTGAATGTTATTGTAACAAAAATATTAAATGATAGAAAAATAACCATTCGTAACATTGTAACATTTCAAAATACCTACAATATCATAGTTTAAGTAAAATTTTCAAATCAGAACTTTAATCCAATGCACTTTACAATACACATTCAAATCGATTATATACTCATGCAAACTTGAATCGATTTATCGTGAGTATCGAGTTCCGAGACGTATGGTTCATCACTAATTACATCGGTAAGACCAAATGTCAAAACGGGCCTCTTATTTTGTGACAACTATAGTTAACTATGTAAAGTAAATGAAATATTACAAACACGTTGAAAGGAATAGCCTTGGGTTAAGGGGGACTCTACAAACATAACTATTGGATGCAAATTACATCCACTGTGACCAACAATTTGTGCATCGCACAAAGCGTTAGCACGGAAGGTCTTATTGCCCGTTGAGCAGTCCCGCTGGAGAGCCCTTGGTACGGTGTTCGGACCGCCGAGGCCTTCCAGCCAGTACTAATGGAGTGATTGGGTAGGCGGCACGGGGTGCTTTCCTTCCTTAAATATTGACGGTGTACGGTTGCTTCGCCAAGTACCTGCACACGATCGTGAGAAGGAGAAGCACACCGTCCTGCCATCACTGCGATTGCGACGAGGACACGCCGCAGCATATACTAGAGGTGTGTGCCGCGTGGGCACAGCAGCGCCGTGAACTCGTCGCAACAATCATCGGTGCCGACCTGACGCTGCCACCCATTGCTAGGAAGATGCTCGACAGCTTCAGGAACTGAGACGGTGGACGCCTTCTGTGAGGCAAGCATCCCACGAAAGGATTTAGTGGAGCGTGCACACGAGGCAATCCTCTACGGCGAAACGATCTGCTGCCGGCGACTTGGGCGGTGCAGGCGCGAGGACGATAGCCTGATGCCGCCCTAGCCGAGACCGGGGAATAAACTGTCACCCGCAGAGAGGCTGACCGCGTGAGGGCGACTGACGTCCCGGGAGGGGTTTTGAAAAGGGAGGGTACCTGAAAACGTATCTGCCGGGTTGGCCACGGACGACAATGAATTCGGTACTAGTGACCATAGCCCACCCAAAAAAAAAAATGTTATGATTGTGTGATTACTTTGCCGTTTGCAAATCATTATATATTCTTTATATCAATTCTTATGTCCCTGTGTATGTAAATGAACTTGTTTTAAACGGCTGGACCGTATTTGATGAATTTTTGTTTGTGTATATGTGTTCCAGTTGATTCGACTAACATTAATAATAGATTAATTAGATTAATAATTGGGCCCGGTAAGTGGTACTACGATCGATTTCAAGGAGAATTCCTTTTAGGTTTTTTTTTATTTGAACAGAACTAGGTCTTTTGGGTCAGCTGGTATTTTTTATAAATTACTTACTAATTTTAATCCATATTATAATACAATTCGATACGTTATCTCAATAAAACTTTTAAATTAATTCTAACAATCTCTTTTGATTAGTACTTATTAATACGTATACAGTATTTATTACCATATGATAATTTGTTATAGAAGTAAAACTTATCAACAAGCTCATAACAAGATCAGAACACGATTTTTATAAGAATCATCGGATAAAAACCCAATAGGCATATTTCTAAGTAAAATACATAATCTTATAAAGCGAATTGAATCATAATTTATATTATAAATGTGAGATTGTTTGGCTATTGTAAAGGAAAATAAGAGATATAAAGCAATAAATAAATATTGTATTTTCATTCGTCACTACATCATTATAATCTTTTCTGATGTTTATGTGAGTATTACACATCCTTACTAATATTATAAATGCGAAAGTAAGTATGTTTGTTTGTTTGTTACGCTTTCACGCTTTAACCACCGAACCGATTTCAAAAATTCTTTCACCAATGGAAAGCTATAATATCAGGGAGTAACATAGGCTATATTTTATCCCGGTATTCCCACGGAAACGGGAGCTACGCAGTAAAGCGACTGAAACCGAAGCGAAGCGAGGGCGGGTTGTTAGTTGTAAATAAAATTACTTAACTGATTTTTATAGCCTTTGTATTTGATTATTGATTGCTTGACGTCTCGATCACTTTACGGCGCTCATGGTCACGGGCGGACCAAGATGCCTCGCGTCCAACAAGTCATCGTTATTACAAAGATTTATATCTACTCGCTACAGAAAAATAGTTATATTAATTTTTGCAGTGCAATTTCTTTGCGCGCATGAGGGTAACTTTTAATTTAGCGTCACGAAGACGTGCAGCGTTTTTTCGAAGGAGAGGGAGAGAGCGAGTGAGACCGGTTGAGAGAGAGTGAGAAAGGGCGAACATAGCATGTAGCACAGCCATGGGGCGAGAGTAGGGAACAAGCGAGTGAGAAAGATTTTTTTTAGCTTTTTTTTAATATTGATAAAAAACACATGGAACCAAAGAAGTTTCACTTCTGACATGCGTACTTAATACTCACGCTATTTTTTCTGTCTGACTTGTTGGTCATGAGGCATCTTAGTCCGCCCGTGACCATTAACGCCGTAAAGTGTTCGAAGCGTCGAGCAATCAAATACAAACGCGATTAAACCCGTGGAATAGTTTTATTTACAATCACAATAATCAATATCATTATTCTGTTCTATGATCGATCGCCTACGCCTGTCTGACATCAACCTTCCTAGGAAATGTAATAATCGTCTCTTACGACATCTACAAGTAATATAAAGTTTGGTAGTATTCGTAGCGTAAAACTATTTTTGTGGCATTAATCACTTTTGTACTTTATTTTTCTTCCGTGTGGTGACGGAGTAAAAATACAATTCAATACCCAACTTGTGGGTATTGTAAAAAACGACAAAGGAATTATCGCAGATAACATCTATGCAAGAGAAGCAAATCTCGAAATATAACCCTGTACCCGTCTGTCCCGCATGGTGTAGTAAGTCAAGTACCCTCTCATTGTGGAGGAGGTTCGAGCCCAGCAGTGGAACGTATATGACCTGTGACGATGATGATGATTTTATTTTGAATGTATCAAAATGTGAGTGAAAATTTAAGAACTAATTCTGTAGCGGTTAGATATGTATTTTTTTTTTTTTTTTCCCGGACGCGCCGCAGCCTTCTGCGAGACAGTGATCTCGCGGAAGGAGGCGGCGGATCGCCTGCGCGAGGAGCGCAGCCTCGATGAGGAGATCCGCCGCCGGCGACTGGGGCGGCGTAGGCGCAACTATCTGCGCCTCATGCCGCCCTAGCCGAGGCCGCGGGTGACGTGACCGGGGATTAGTCCGTCACCCGCGGCCGACCGCGTGAGGAAAGACCGACGTCCTCCCCGAGGGGGGGACGTCGGTCGATGGGAGGGTGCCCCACGTAGGGGGTATTCCGTCGGGCCGACCACTGACGACAAGTAAACCTGCTCCGGTGGTCGGCCCAACGACGAAGGCGAGGTGGTTTTCGGGTGGGTTGCGGGAGTTGCGTGCTTAAGCCCCTCTGTCGCCCCGGACGGAGTGGTGCGGAGGCGCGCCGACCGCAGCCCACCCACAAAAAAAAAAAAGATATGTATTTTTGTAATAACGATGACTTGTTGGACATGAGATATCTTAGTCCACCAGTGACTATGAACGCTGTAAAGTGTTCGATATGTTTGGTAAAAACGCCATAAAATCCCTAAAAATAGTTTAATTTATAATGTGTAATACTCGAGTAAACATCAGAAGCAATCTCTTAGGTAGATGTTATCTGCGTGTTATATCCCTTATGCATCTTATAATAATAATAAGCATTTTTATTCTGAACTTAACATTAGTATAAATACTGTATGGTATTTTTAGGGTTTCGTACCCAAAGGGTAAAAACGGAACTCTATTACTAAGATTTCGCAGTCTGTCCATCCGACTGTCTGTCATCAGGCTGTATCTCAAGAAGCTTGATAGTTGAAATTTTTACAAATTGTTTTTCTGTTGCCACTATAACCAACAATACTAAAAAAAGGAAAAAATAATTTTTAAATTAAACGGTTTTATTGTAAAGAAACAGTAAAAATAAAATCGTGGGACACTACAAAATAAACATTTTAATCGACGATTGTAGATATTTGACGTGCCCCACGATTTTATTTTTACTGTTTATTTACAATAAACCCGTTTAATTTAAAATTATTTTTTCCTTTTTTATTTTCAAGTTTTAGTTTTTATATTGATTTTGTATAGAGCACTGTATTCTACTTGTCAAGCCCTTTCATTTAATACCCATATTAATGGGATTGAAAAACAAATAGGTTGTCCGCCATTTTGTAGCGGCAGTCACCTTAAATTTTCAATTTGTATAATGCATTGTATTCTACCTGTCAAGCCCTTTCATTTGATATCCATATTGATGGGATTGAAAAAAAAAATAGGTTATCCGCCATTTTGTAACGGCGGCTATCTTGAATTTACAAAAATATTGACTATACATAATTGTATTGTCACCAAAACCAAAGGCGTATACTAAATTTCAGATCAATCGGTTGACAGGAAGAGGGTGAAATTTCAATTACTAAATTTGACCCAACAAGGAAAAAAATAACCAAACAAACGGGGTAAGCTAAATAAAACCGTTTAAAATCAAAATAAAATAAATATTTAAGGGGGCTCCCATACAACAAACGTGATTTTTTTTTTTGCCCCGTTTATAGATAATAGTACGGCACCCTTCGTGCGCGACTTCGACTCGCACCTAGCTGATTCTTTATCCCTAGCCGAGGCCGCGGTTGACGTGACCGGGGATTAGTCCGTCACCCGCCGAGAGGCCGACCGCGTAAGGAAAGACCGACGCCCTCCCCGATGGGGGGACGTCGGTCGATGGGAGGGTACCCCAATAGGGGGTATTCCGTCGGGCCGACCACTGATGTCAAGTAACCCTGCTCCGGTGGTCGGCCCAACGACGAAGGCGACGTGGTTTTCGGGTGGGTTGCGGGAGTTGCGTGCTTAAGCCCCTCTGTCACCCCGGACGGAGTGGTGCGGAGGCGCGCCGACCGCAGCCCACCCACAAAAGAAAAAAAAAGCTGATTCTTTATACTATGTCCTGAAGTTCAGTTTGCCCCTTGGCATAGGCCTCCTTTAACTATTTCCATTGGGATCTGTCATTTGCTACTCTTCTCCAGTGAAGTCCAGCCGTGAGTTTTAGATCGTCTTCTCATCTTGTTTGTTGGCGTCCTCTGCTTCTCCTGCCGTTTCGGGGATACCAGTTGGTAACACTTTTAGACCATTTCTCTTGAGAGTCGCGTAATATGTGACCTTGTCTTGTCTTGTCCATCTCCACTTTTGTTGGTCTATCCGGGTTATTATATCTGTAACTTCGGCTGTGGCCCTTATTATGCTACATCTTATTCTGTATTTTTTCTTTATTCCTGTTAAGCTTCTCTCCATGACACTCTGGCAGCGTTTCAGTTTTTCTCGGTGGTGTTCAATGAGTGCCCAAGTATGCGTATGTGTTAACACATAGGCGAGGACTGGAAGTATGCATGAGTTGAAGAATTTTCTTTTTATTTGCATGCATATTTCCTTGGATTTCAAGACTTTATGCGTCTTAGGATGTTGTAAATATTCAGTCAAGAATGCGATGGTGAATTGTAATCTTAATCCCTTAGAATAATAACGTATAGAAGGATAGTGTCCATACTTAAAATATTCAAAATTTGAATCTAAAAATACTAATGGCGCGCAGACGATTACACACGTTCACACGCAAACCACTATACAAATTATGAAATCAAATTTAGTTTTTAACATAAATCGTCGAAATACTTTTAAAAGCAATGTTAAAAACCTTTTTAAGTTTTTCAAATGTGTTGTGACACTATTTGAATGCACAAACCGTCATAATTACCTATTTATTTTTTAAAAGTTGCATACGTTCGTGCAGTACAATGACTTATACATAACGGAACGGTTCCAGCGTAAGCTCCATTAGACTCCAATTGAAATGCCTCACTTTTTGTGCGTGAACTTACCGTCTATAGGTTATTATTCTAAGCTTAATCCATTAAAATACAGAAAGTATTCGTAATCTGTTTAGCTTATGTATTTTATAATACATAGAAATAAATCGCACTCACTAAAAGATACAGTAGTACTGTAACAGTAAATACATCATTCTTGACATTTCACTTTCACTTGATTTACTACTACAATGCAATATCTACTTTATCATGTAAGTATAAGGTTGATATTAAAACAAACTTATATGTATGGTGACCAGTATTACCGGAATAAGAAAGTGTGTGTTATACAAGTGTAATCATAATGTTTAATTTCTTCTGATTCGTGGTTAATAACACGCTTTTGAAGTTATACTTCTTTTAGCGCATTAGGGAAAATTCGTCATCATCATCGCAGCCCACATACGTCCCACTGTTGGGCTCGGGCCTTCTACACAATGGGAGGGAAATTGACCTACTAATGACCATGCTGGTCAGACATGTTGGTATAGGGTTTCATTTCCAGTTTGCCTTCTCTTGCACAGTTGTTATGTGCAAATTGTATCCCATAGTCGTCTTTTACGACATCCACGGGCAAGTTAGGGAGTGGTGAATTGTATTCTTACTTCATCACCACATGGAAAATTATAAGAGTAAATTTTTACGAAGAACTCGCATATTGTCACAAATATCAACTAGATAATGCATTATAAAAAAAAATTTCAATGTATTAAATACCTTTTTTTCTATTATTAGTATCGTTTTTTCTACAAACGTAGGATACCGCGAGCGATTTTTTTTTAATTTTTGTTCTTCAAATCAAATCATTTATTCTACATAAGCCCCTTAAGGGTACTTACATATTGTCAAGTTTATACATTGTTTGAATACAATACAATAATGTACCATGGGATCGAAACAGGGCCACAAGCTGAGAAGATCCGGCAAGAAACTCAGCGCGCTGTCACATTTATTTAGTCTTTTAAATAATATATAATTATATACTTCGTACAATATATGTTATTAGCTCCAGTGTGATGCCCTTCGAAATTGTATACATCTATAAATTTTCAAATATTAGTACAAAACAAATAAAAAATAAATAAAAAAGAAAAAAAAAACGACCATAACCTGCACTAAGTAATAATTCCTTTCATTGCGGGGGCTTTACAAACATATAATTAATAGACACAAATTACATTCAGACTCAGACAACAATTTGTGAATCGCACCAATGTTGTCTTGCATGGGATTCAAACCCCCGACACTATAGGTCTTAATCCTTGATTTTCGTAACCTGTCCAGCAAAAGGTAAGCCTTTTTGGATGCTTACCCTCGTTGACGTTGCCTCAACGTGATCTAAGTCCCTGAGGACTATTCATCAATCCAATAACCAATGGATTTAGCTAGATGATAATACCATCCTAGCTGATAAAGCACCCATTTCCAGTACTACATTTATCATCATCATCGCAGCCATACGTCCCACTGTTGGGCTCGGCACTCCTCCACAATGGGAGGGGATTTGACCTACTATACCATGCTGGTCAGATAGGGTTTTATATCGAGTTGTCCTTCTCCTGCATAGATGTTATATGCATATTCTATCCCTTGGTTATCTTTTACGACATCCACGGGCAAGATAGGGAGTGGTGAATTGTATTCTTACTCCGTCATCACACGCAAAATACTAAATTATCTATGCAGAGTTTCTTATATGGAAAATATTTTTATAGCATACCCGGTCGAAGAATAAAATCTGTAAGTTCACGAACACGAAACGATTTGCTATCAACGTATATACGAACAAGTTATTTAAATTGTTACGCTGAACTATATGTTTTTATTAACTTCCGAAGAATTGAACATAAGGTTATGAGTCAGATGTAACAAAAACCCATATGCATTCTCGTTCAAAAAGCCTAGTCGGTTTTTTATCAAGTAATTCTTCTCTTGCCGATGCAATTTTATTTGCGTATTAGTCCCTTAATCCTCTTTTACGACACCCTCCGGCCAGAGAGGTGGGGTGATGAATTATATTCATATTCCGTCACCGCAATGAATTATAATGTACCACATGATGCTCATGTAAGTATAATGTTATCATCCATCGAAAGGTGGCAACTCAGAGTATGCTCTGGCAACATTCGCAGCTCCGGGTCGTTGCGATTGAGTGATTGACGTACCAACTAGAGTGGGTATTTTTAGTATCCGTATCTCCTATCTGTCTCGTAGGTGTCATACATATGATATAATATTTATATAGTATATATGTAAGAGAAAACTCGAAACAAAACACGTTTGATATGGCTCACATCCACTTAATCAAATATCATTATTTATATTTTTATGTATATATATGTATTTATATATATTTATAGAGTACTAGCTGACCCAACAGACGTTGTTCTGTTCAAATAAGTGCTACTTACCGGGTCCAATTGTGAATCTAAACCATTCTCAAATCACCTTGAACATGCACAAAAAATGTCATCCACATAGGTCCAGCCGTTTAGGAGGAGTTCAGTGACATACACACGTACACAAGAAATTTATATGTAAAGATTGTATTAATTTATTTTGAATTATTGTATTGTATTTAAAAAGAAATGTGTGTCCGTGCCGTGATTTCGCAAGAATACAATTCACCACCTATTATGCCCGTGGGTGTCGTAAAAGACGACTAAGGTATATCTTGTGCATATAACAACTATGGAAGAGATGAAAATCTCGAAATGAAACTGTCAATTCTCGGGTTCGAATTCTTCGGGTCAATTTCTCTCCCAATATGGACGAGGATCGAGCCCAGTAGTGGGACATATAGGAGCTGTGATGATGATATATTTATCATTATTACCTTACCAATATCATAAATGCGAAAGTAAGTTTTTTTTTTGTTTGATTGTTACGCTTTCACGTTTAAACCACCGAACCGATTTCAAAAATTCTTTCACCAATCGAAAATTATAATATTAGGGAGTAACATTTCTTTTTTATGGGAAGTGCACACGTGGTCCATTTCGTCCGGGGCGACGAAAGGGCAGCGCGCCCATAACCCACCCGTACCCACGTCACCTTCGTCGTTGAGCCGACCACCAGTGCAGAGTTCCTTGTCGTCAGTGGTCGGCCCAGCAGGGGTAACGGTATTCCCACGGGAATGGGAACTACGCAGGTATGGCCACTGGAACCGAAGCGAAGCGAGGCCGGGTTGCTAGTAATATAATACCTAAATATGTGTGAAATACTAAATTATATATATCGCAATTTTCTAGTTCATATTGACATTAAATCTTATAAAGCGGGTCTCTATGTTAAGTGTGCACTTTACAACCCTAATCAACATACTAATAGTTCTATTCAAATATTTATCTACAATTGACACTATCGCTAGGGATGTACCTACGGTACCATTAAATTGGGTCTAATGTAATTTGTACATACAATAACGTTGACACTATTCTATACCCTTATCAAGTAAGAAACTTTTGATTCAAATTAGATAAAGACTACATTATAATAGCCGTGTGGTGTTGCAGTAAAAATACAATTCAACACCCCTTTATTGCCCGCCGTTGTCCGTTGATAAGACGACGAAGGAATTCTAAGCAGATAATATACATGTAAACAAAGGAAAACTCAAAATAAAACTATACCAACCGGTCTGACCAGCGTTATATAGTAAATCAATTTATCTACAATTATAGAGCGGGCTCGAGTCCAACATAAGCTTTATATCAGCTCCACGGGTGACCGGACCGGGGATTTAGTCCGTCAGCCGCAGAGAGGCTGACCGTGCGACGGTGATCGACGTCCCCGAGAGGGACAGTCGTCGAAAGGAGAGGATACTCCGCGATCGGGGTATGGCGGCGGGCCGACCACTGATGACTAGGAACTATGTACTGGTAATCGGCCCAACGACGAAGGCGACGTGCTACGGGTGGGTCAGAGGCCACGCAGCGCCCCTCTGTCGCCCCGGACAGAGCCGGGTGGCGGATGCGCTGTAAGTAGCCACGGAACCGATTTCAAAAATTCTTTCACCAATGGCAAGCTATCAGGGAGTTACGTAGGCTATATTTTATCCCGGTATTCCCACGGGAACGGGAACTACGCGGGTAAGGTGACTGAAACCGAAGCGAAGCAAGGGTGGGTTGCTAGTTTTGATATAAATTCAATATTATGTTCGACACCCCTAATATTAATGTATGTATTAAAAATTAGCATTTTAAATTTTCAAAACTGTTGTTCAAATAAAAATATTAGATAGTATAGTTTGTTATCTCCTTTTACTTCGCTTTTATTTTATGTTTGGTTGGATGATCGCGAGTTTATATTTTTTTATGTCCTTTCTCTTATATCTGTGAAGAGGTTGGCAGAGTTGTAAGCATATTCGCACCTTTGCTTCGGTTTGCATCTTCAGACAGACATATTACCACGACATATAATCAAAAAAAAATTTACACCTTCTGGTTAAATACTTGCAGTTTTGAAGCTAAAATTTTACTCAACAATGACACGACCCAATTTTTTAATTATGCTAAATATTTGATAATTTTTTGTTAATTTATCCACCACATTATTTATGTAAAAACATTTGCGAATGTAAAAGTGGTTACCATCATTTCATCATCATTTCAGCCTACCCAGCCGTCCACTGCTGGACGTAGGCCTCCCTCATGTTGCGCCACAATGTGCGGTCCTGTGCCGCCTGTATCCAACGACGCCCAGCAACTCTCACTAGGTCATCGGTCCACCTAGTGGGAGGGCGTCCTACACTGCGTCGTCCGATACGTGGTCGCCACTCGAGAACCTTTCTTCCCCAGCGGTCTTCTGTGGATTTCCGTATTCCGGATTCTATCTCACAGAGAAATCCCGAGCATAGCCCGCTCCATAGCACGGTGAGCGACTTTGAGCCTTGATATAAGGCCTACATTTAGGGAAGTGGTTACCATTGTCTAAGAATTCATTCATTATTATTTGGGCTCATATACCTCCCACTGCTGGGCTCAAGTCTCATCCGTAATAGGAGGGTTATTGACCTACTATCACGCCGGTCAGAGGAGTTGGTATAGGATTTTATTTCGAGTTTCCTTCTCTTGTATAGACGTCATATCCATATTATATCTCTTAGTCGTCTTTTACGACATCCACGGGTCAGAAAGGGAGAAGTGAATTGTATTCTTACTCCGTCACTACACAAAGTATTAGCCGAATCAAATTCACAGGTCTCCCTATAGTTGAAGGGTACCAAAATAAATATCGCGTCCTAAAGAAGAAAATAATTCAGTACTCCTCTTTTCTTACCCGTGAGCGTTCTTAATAACAGAAGCAAAACTCGGAATGAAACACTATACAACATTAGCCTGGTATAGTAGGTCAATTGCCCTCTTATTATGGAGAAGACTTGATCCCAGTAGTGGGATAAATATGAGTAGAGATGATGAATACAAAAATTTCCACGCCTGGCACAAAGTTTAGAGATCATATGTAGTGTTAAGAACAGTAATCGCTGCTGCCCACTTGATTGGGAGTCCTCTTGACCGGCTTTTACGACGCCTATGGGCTAGAAATTCTTGTCCACATAGTATATTCTTAGGTTATATTATAAAAACCGTCTGAGGGATCACTAAGACGATGGACAGCAATAAATATAATAATACCCTGAGACTTATAACACCAATTGAGATTGCAATCTTACGTGAGAGCGTGACGATTATGTCATTATTGCCCTTTTTTTTTGTGGGGTGGGTTGCGGTCGGCGCACTCCTCGCACCACTCCGTCCGGGGTGACAGAGGGGCGTAAACGCGCAACATCCGCAACTCACCCACGCTGCATGTCGCCTTCGTCGTCGGGCCGACCACCGGAGCAGGGTTACTTGACATCAGTGGTCGATTATTGCCCTCTTGGAGAGACCTTGTCCGTGTGGTGACGGAGACAAAATATTATTAAAAAATTCCCCACGCACTTATCCGTGGGTATCATAAAATACGACTAAAGCATATAATATGCGTATAACATCTATTCAAGAGAAGGGCAACTGGAAACAAAACCCTATTCCAACACGTCTGAGCATGGGTATAGTAGGTCAATTTCCCTTTCATAGTGAAGGAGGCCCAAGCCCAACAGTGGGACGTATATGGGCTGAGACGATGATGATGGAGAGACCAATGTCCGGTAATGGATGTTCAAAAATAAATTATTAGATATATACTAAGGTTGTTGATCAATCTATTACGAACTTTTGCAAAACGACTGGAGATTAATTCATGGCGGTACTTAGTACGATGTAAGTACCTACGACTTACAAGTCCATGGTCAACAAGATATTAAATGCTATTTACTTAATTATAATGAAACAAGTAACATAAGGAAATAACGAGTAATTAAATGAGCTCACAATTAATGATTTATCAAGTACCTAGTTCACGCTACATTTTGCGAAGTATTTTTAATATTGTTTACAGTTTATATTTGTCCGAATACTTAAAGATATGAGACATATTGACGTTTTGACTATCAATTTAACTTTACCTGGCATCGTTATAAGGGTTATTAAGAACAATCTATACCAATAAATAAAATTGGAGTGTCTGTGTCTGTAGGCTTTTTTCATACTCACACGGTTATTTGTACGACACCTATGCCTAAAATACAGATTAAAATTTTTTTGTCTGTCTGTCTGTTTGTTTCGGGTAATCTTCAAAACGGCTGGACCGATTTCAAAAATTCTTTCACCAATGGAAAGCTATAATATCAGGGCGTAAACTAGGCTATATTTTATCCCGGTATTCAGGCGGGAACGGGCACTACGCGGGTAAAACGACTAAAACCGAAGCGAAGCGAGGGCGGGTTGCTAGTGTAAGTATAAATTATTCCGCATGGTGACGAAATAAGAATACAATTCACCACTCTCTTTCTAGTCCACGAGTGTCGTAAAAGACGACAAAGGGATTTTATTCGTAAGATTTTACACTTGATCACTGCCAAAGTACAACTATTATAATCACTTAAATCAGTGATATACGGCTACAACATTTTTTTAAGCACAACCAGCCTTTTTTGACAGCCTATTATTGTCTGGACATACCAAGTTCGAAGCCTCTGTCTAATTGTAAGACGACGGAGAGGCGTCGTCTGGGTCTATAACCTACCGATCACCTCTTAATCACTTATTATGCCGAATACAGGCACAGATTGGCTTCGGCGGTTCGGCCGATATGCCGATCCGGCCCGACCGTCAAATATTTAGGTTTAGGTTTAAGAATTTATTCTCAAAAAGACACAGGTCACTTACATGAGAACAATGATTATAAAAAGTAATAACTAGTAAAATCAATCAGGTTTCTTGAGCATTCATTTGATGTGTCCAAATCAAATTAGGAATTTTCTTGTATATAACGTAATAATTTATATTTGAATACATTAAACGAATTAACATTTTTTATATATGGAGGTAGTTTATTGTACAATTGTGCTCCTTCAAACGTGATGTTTCTTTTTCCATAATTTGTTCGTACCTTTGGTAGTACCAATAGGCTTGCTCGACGAGTACTGCGTTTACTAATTTGTGAATGCTTTGTAAATGATAAACTAATATTAATATTTTTATTAATAATTGTTCTGATTAGAATACATGTGGTATAAGTATAGAGTTGCCTAACGGTCATTATTTTGGTTTCGTTGTAAATTTTATTTGTTGCAGTCAAATACGGGTACTGGAAAAGAGTTTTAACTATTTTGTTTTGCATTATTTGTAATTCAGTTAATTTTGTTTTTGTTGCACTGCCCCATACCTCTATTAAATATAACAAATGTGACTTAACCAGCGAATTGTAAATAGTAAACCGAACTTGATGTGGAATACATTTTGTTATATTGCGGAGTGAAATAGCTAGTGCTGAGAGCTTCGTTTTCACATGATCAATATGTTCACTCCAGGTTAAATAGTTATTTAGTCTTAAGCCCAAATATATTTCACTAGTTTTTTGTTCTAATGGAGAATTATTAATTGTTAGTGGCTTATGTGACGGAATAGGTTTATTTTTTGATTTGAAAATTACGTAGCAAGTTTTATTTATGTTTATTGTTAACAAATTGTACTGTAACCATTCATATAAAATATCTAAATCTTCTTGTGCTTGTCTTATAATATCGTGTATATTAACTCCGAAATAAAAAAAAAAACATGTATCATCTGCATATAATGTTAAATGACCATGTAGTTTAAGTTCTGTTATTTTGTTAATGTACAATAGAAATAGGAGTGGACCCAATATAGATCCCTGCGGGACTCCATAAGTCGCAGATGTTGTGCTACTTTCTATATTTCCTCTTTTTACGACTTGTGATCTAATTAAATATGATGTGGGAATTTTAAGCGCATTACCTCCGATACCGATATTTGAAAGTTTGTGTAATAGTAATTTATGACTTACGGTATCAAAGGCTTTTTTTAGATCAATAAAGATCCCCAAGACAACATGTTTAGCATCTATGTTACATTTTATCTTTGTTATCAGGTCAAATATAATCAGTGTACTCCTAAAGATAAAACATTTCATAGTCCAAAGTGACAATATAACTTATAATATTCAGCATAAAAGATAAGCATTTAGATAAAGTAAGTATAGATACACGTAAATCCCAATTAAAAAGCGGCTGTTTAATAAGTTGATAATGCTTGCAAATGATGCTCTCTTATACGGGATAATATGATAGCTGATCTTATTAATATGATAGCTGATTTCTCACTGAAAGGTAGGTTATATAAGTTTATCAGTAATGCCATGAATGTACTCATGATTACCTCTCGAAAAAGGGCATAATAAGAAATGATATTCCTTCCAACATAAACCGACATTCAAACTGGCCTACCATCGTTCCCAAGCGAACGTTTACCCAATTTAAGTAAACACTTTTATTACAATACCGCATTAATCCAATTACCTAAAAGTCTATGAGCAAAGTAAATATTCGCTAAAGATATTAAATATTAACAAAGTTATGTCTCTGAAGTATAGTAAAACAATAAACTTGTTAACGAGCAGTGCAAGAAAAGTGTTTGGAAGTTTTAAACATCAACTGAACGTAATATTGACCGAATAAATTGTCATTCTTCTTCGTACTTAGAATACGAATATCCCAAATAGTAATAGAGAAATTGGTGTATTGCATGTTGTATTATTACACGCTTTTTTAATGGAATCTTGCGTTATTAACGTCTTAACTCAGTTGACTTAGTGAATAAGGATAGAGATGTAGTGAAAACGGATTCAGACTAACCACCAACCTGGTTCTGACACAAGGTTCACCGTAATAGAATTTGTGATAGATATAATAGAGACAACCTTTAGTGGCGTTTCATCTCAGCTTTTTGAAGCAGACTACAATATGAATAGAATAAGGCAATCCTGGTACCGTTATGAGAACATTTTTGATAGATTTTTTATTAAATTCATCATATCACATCTTAATTGACATGGCGAATCGGGACTGCGCGTAGAAATTAGTCCCTACTAATGTTATAAATGCGAAAGTAAGTTTGTTTGTTTGTTACGATTTCACGCTTAAACCATAAAACCGATTTCAAATATTCTTTCACCAATGGAAAGCTATAATATCAGGAGTAACATAGGCTATATTTTATCCCGACATTCCCACGGGAACGGCAACTACGCGGGTAAGGCAACTGAAACCGAAGCGAGGGCGGGTTACTAATATGTTATAAAATAATTTATATTTCTAACAAAAACATACAATAAATTCAGTAATATTAAAATTGTGTCAGTGGAAACTGACACAATTTTAATATTACTGAATTTATTGTCATTCTAGAACAATCTAATAAGTAGGTCTTGAATTGGAACCGTATCGATTACATTAATTAAATGGTAATGATATTGCGCCAAGTGTTTAATATACATGTGTATTTAAAAACAACTGCTATTGAAACCATGAGTTTTGTCTTATAATTCTAGTCCTACATTAAGTAATTAATGGGTACTTCGTAGAGATTGCAAAGAACATTACATGTTCCTAAAAAGTAATGCCGAGGTACTTTTAAAATTGTATGCCTGTACAATCTTAAAAGTACCTCGGTAATCCACGGGAAAGATAGGGCGTGGTAAGTTGAATATAAAAAGTCGAGATGGATCATGAAACTAGTCTTCGCAACCTCGTCATATCTCTCAAATACATCTCTTTAAAATAAATATTACATTTAAATAATTTATTAAAAAGGTAATATACAAAAATTAAAATACAGAATTTTGATACTTAATAACACTTTTTTATATTTGTGACCTTTGAAAGAGTACAATTAGCGTTATTTTAATACACTTGTTTAAGCATACCCCATGTTTAAACAAGTTATTGTATACTTTATTCTTATAGAAATATAGACACGGTAGGCATATATAAATTTAAAAGTATATAAGCAGTTTTTGTATAGGTACTATTGATATTTACGTAATTTGGCTATTTTAGATGTCGATAACTTTAGCCCCTTTATTGTAACATGGTGAAAAAAGAACACGTTGCAATTTCATTGCCTTACCTCCTGAGAGATTCGTAAAAATTAGCCACCAAGTAACCACAAAAAAGAATGAGCAGAATTTCTCTAATAATCTATGTTTCCGTGCGGTGACGGAGTAAGAATTCAATTCACCACCAACTACGTATCTTGCCCCTGGGGGTGTCGTAAAAGACGATTAAGTGAAGGAAAACTGAAAATCAAACCCTATAGCAACACGTCTGACTAGCGTGGTATAGCAGTTCAATTTCCCTCCTATTGTGGAAGGGGCTCGAGCCGTACAATGGGACATATATGAGCTCAAGTAATTAAGAGTTACTCCTAGTAAATCTGAAAGATTAACTGAGTGTTAAGTCCTGTGTAAGAATACAATTCACCACTCTCTATCCTGTCCGTGAACATCGTAAAAGACCACCAAGGGATATAATAAGCACATAACATCCGCGTAAGAGAAGGAAAACTCGAAATGAAACGCTATATCAATGTCTGACTATACTATAATAATAGGTCTATTTCCCTCTTAATGGAGAAGAGGTTCAAGCCCAACTAGAGCTTCCAATCCCGCAGCCTGAATTGAATCTCGGTATTTGCGGCACTACGAATTTTCAATCCCGCGGGATCCTGGTATTTGCGGGATCCCGGTATTTGCGGGATCCCGCATATCGAAAATATTCAGATTTATATAAGGCAAATAAAGCAATGAATTAATCAACTCCACGTTTATTTACGTGCATATCTTATATCTTTAAACGAGCAATTCTTGTATATATATATATATATATATATATATATTCAGGATCTCGGCAACGGCTCCAACGATTTTGTTGAAATTTGGCATACTAGAGGATTCGGGTCCAAAAAATCGATCTAGCTAGGTTTTGATTATAGAAAATGTTGTTTTGTAAGTGTTTTTAGCAAAATAAACAATGACATTAAATTTTAAAAGAATATGAATTCAAATTTCGATGTCAACGTCATGAGTTGCGATAGCTCAGATGGTAAGGTGACAGGCCTTAATTTTGGTATTTTTTCAATCAAACAGCGTCGTTTCGAATCTCGGTGTTATTATTATTTTTGTAGTTTTTTATATAATTTTCATTATTAATTTTTTATTTTTTATTAATATATATCTAAATAAATTCGACAAAAATATTTCGAGCGAAGCTCGGTCAACCAGATATTTACTATTAATATGAGATCAATGAAATTACACCTTTTAATTGTAACAAAAAATAAGGAATTAATCAACTACACAATTATTAAAGTATTACTATTAGTATGAGATCAATGAAATTACTCCCTTTATTTATCACAAAAAATCCTATGAATAATCAACTAACTCCATATTCATTTAAGTACCTATTACTATTAGTATGAGACTAATCAAATTACACCGTTTATTTATCACACAAAAAGAGAGATTCAATCAACTAACTACACATTATTTACGTATAACTATTATTATGAGATCAATCAAATTATACCGTTTTTTTTTCTACACAAAAACAGTAACAGATATCTATATCTATACCAATAAATAAAATTGGAGTGTCTGTTTGTAATGTCAAAATAATGGGCTTTTTTCATGCTCACACGGTTATTTGCCCTATACATATGCCTAAAATACACTTTATATTTTTTTTATCTGTATGTCTGTTTGTTCCGGGTAATTTCAAAACGGCTGGACCGATTTCACAAATTCTTTCACCAATGGAAAGCTATAATGTCAGGGAGTAAACTAGGCTATATTTTATCCCGGTATTCCCAAGGGAACTACGCAGGGAAGACGACTGAAACCGAAACGAGCGAGGGCGGATTGCTAGTACTGAATAAAAAACAAAAATCAAAACTTCTTCAAAAAATTCACAAAGAAAATTAAAAAATTAACCAAAAATAAAACACATTTAAAAACTGTAAATTTATATAGGATATTTAAGATCTTATTAAGTTTGAGGTTGCATGCACGCTTTTTTTCAGTCCCGCAAAATCCCGCGGACCCCGCGCCCATAATCCCGCATCATGCGAGATTGGAAAACGGCACGGAAGCCCGCAATATCGAGATCTTGGTATTGCAGGATTGGAAGCCTAAGCCCAGGAGTGAGACGGATACGAGCTGAGACGATGACAAAAATATTTATATAATTTTATAATGAAACTAACAGAAATTACTCAGTTGCGGCATTTATGTAAAAGACCTTGGGAGTGAAAAATCATTTAAAATTCAAATTAAATAAACGGTATCATTTAAAATATAGAGCTAAAGTTTAAGCCGATGTAGAATTTATGGTTGTAAAATTTGCTCAGTCATCGTAACAACTGTTCAGGTTTTTTTCTATTGCCGTTGGTGGCAACCGAGCAACAATAGGAGGGAAATTTACCTTACTATATGCTTACTATATGACCATGCTGGTCAAACAGGTTGGTATAGATTATTATTACGAGTTTACCTTCTCTCGCATAGATGTTATATGCATATTATATCCCTTAGTCGTCTTTTACGATATCCACGAGCAAGATAGGGAGTGGTGATTTGTTTTCTTACTCCATCACTACTCGGAAGGGCATTATCTGAAACTAAATCTGATAACTATAAACTCATCTTCTATTCGTGCTGAAAATTACAGGACGAAGATATAATAAAATAAACAAATAAAACAGGTATTTTTATAAGAAACAAATTATAGTATATTGTGATAATAATAAGAAATAATTGTGGGTAAACGTTGTACATTGCAATGAAAAAGTTGTTCATGAATTACTTCCTTATATGATGCTATTCAATACTGTTCCTTATAAACATTTTCAAGTTCTTAACGTAAATATAATATCAAAATAAAGTGATTCCTGTTTTTAACACGCTTTTATTAGTTTCACCTGTTTATGTATTATGTATGCTTGCTTGTAATCAAACTCTTTGAGCTCGAACTTTCTCCTACTTTGAACGATTCGATTTTATTTAAACTTTGCACACCTGTCATAGACCGATGACGAGGTGGGTTACGGTCGCCACATTCCTCGGCCGCTCCGTCTGGAGCGACAGAGGTTACGTCCCTCTGCTCGCAGACCCGTAACCCACCCGCAGGTGACTTGACTTCAGTGGTCGGATGCAATAATCCGCTTAAAAAAAATCGATTGTCCTAATTAGATTCGCCAGGATTCATCAACTTCTTTCCGCATCCTTTGCATGAGAGTAACAGAGATAGAGCTAGTTGAGCACTCGGCATAACACAACCGCGAAGACTTTCCTATGATAATAATTGCGTCTTGAGCTGTATACATTCATCGATGTACCGACAAATCTAATATGCATACTAATTACATTCCGGTGGTTACACTAAAAAGTAAAAAATAAATATAATTAAAAAAAACTAAAAAAACACGCTTTCAACTAAAAATGTAAAAAATTTTCAATATAGGCAGGAAATAATAATGAACGAAATATATTAATATTATTGTGATGAAATAAGGGTGGTGGGCGCTTTGTGCCACATTTTCGTAAATCGAACCCACGCTTTTTTTAAACTATATTTATTTACACAAACATTTTTTGGACCTTTTTGCCTTATCCCATCCATCTAGCCGCTCCTAATTGAATAGTTTTATATAGTGTAAGACCGCACCGTCAACAGTTGCCTGTCTATAGCCACTGGCCGCTCCGTCCGGGGTAGTACCACATCATCATCATCATCGCAGCCCACATACATACTGTTGGGCCCAGGCCTCCTCCACAATAGGAGGTAATTTTATCTACTATACCAGGCTGGTCAGACATGTTAATATAGGGTTTCATTTAGAGTTTTCCTTCTCTTGCACATATGTGCATATTAAATCCCTTAGTCGTCTTTTACGACATCCACGGGCAAGATAGGGAGTGGTGAATTGTATTCCTACTCCGTCACCACACGAAAGTACCATACTCTCGTAGAAAATCGACGTTTGAGTAATAACAATCTGTTACTGCATTTCGTTTAGTGAGCCAGAGAAGAGCCTGCGTTAGAGTCTTTGTTTGTCATTCGGTTCGGCTTCAAATCGATTTGAAGCATTTGAAGCCGAACCGAATGAACCGTCCTGAGGATGCCTCATTTAGAGGCGAAACACGTGTCGAATGAATATTCGAAGTTCTGCGGATAATTGCAAGGTGATGTTCTGGAAGGTGCTCATCACGTGAGAGTAAGACTTCCCTATTTCCTAGTCCACCTTAATCCTATCCCGTATTCTATTTATTGTGGTCTGCGGTATATTGATTACCGTGGGAAAGTGGTGGGTCTCCCTTCCTTCCTTCTATCTATACCAATAAATAAAATTGGAGTGTCTGTTTGTAATGTCAAAATAATAGGCTTTTTTCATGCTCACACGGTTATTTGCAAGACACCTATGCCTAAAATAGCAATTAAAAATTTTTTGTCTGTCTGTCTGTTTGTTTTGGGTAATCTTCAAAACGGCTGGACCGATTTCAAAAATTCTTTCACCAGTGGAAAGCTATAATATCAGGGCGTAAACTAAGCTATATTTTATCCCGGTATTCCCACGGGAACGAGAACTACGCGGGTAAAACGACTATAACCTATAATCGAAGCGAAGCGAGGGCGGATTGCTAGTTTCAGAATAAAAATGGATTTCCGCCATGTATTGCCTAATTCAATAATTATGTTTGTTTGCGTATGATGGGTTTTAGTATCACCGAACCACATTATATGCATTTTCACTCCCTTCACTTTCTTTACGGTAGGCAACGGCCTAGCTAAGGGTCCGTTAGCGACCGTATCCCTTACCATTAGATATGGTATTTACTTGTATTCCATCAACTGCGACAAAAAAAAAAACAAAAAAAAAACCGCACCAGTGTGAGGCCTCATAACCCGTTATGAAGCCGTAAGTTCCATGTTATTATTTAAATAACTGAATACCCACATTAAATTATACTTTTAATTATCACATTATAATTTATTTGAAATGCCAAAGTTCAAGGTTTGAATTTATGTTAAAACTAGCAACCTGCTTTCGCTTCGCTTTGGTTTCAGTGGCCTTACCCGCCTGGTTCGCAATCCCATGGGAATACCGGGATAAAATATAGCCTACTACTCCCTGATATTATAGCTTTCCCTTGGTGAAAGAGTTTTCGAAATCGGCCCAGCATTTTTGAAAATTACCCGTAACAAACAGACAGACAGACAGACAAAAAAATATAAAGTGATTTTTAGGCAAATGTATAATGGGGTACTACGCCAGAAACCTCCGCGTGGTGTACCCTGGGCACGAGCGACAATTTCTTGGACTGCTCTCTGGAATTGTCGCTCGTGGCAAATATCTGGCCCGAGGGGGGGCCCAGTTTGTGGGATGCCCCAAATTCGCTCCATGCCCTCTAATTGTAGAGGGTATTGGATGCGAAAATTCGACGGGTCCAGTCACTCATTCATTTGAGGACTGGGCAGGCATTTGCCAACCGCGACAAATCGTAGACCTGATTCTTGCTTCGGGACATTTGTCTTGAGGTCTAGATTCAGGAGCGAGGGTCTTGGCTTAACCGCCTGGACCGCGAGGAAGAAAACCTCTATAAAACAATCACCCAGAATCCTAAGTTCTGGCGCGCGGCGAGAGGATGCATGGCTGATGGGTTGTTCAGTCGTTAGCGCGCCCCCAGCCAGGGTACCTGCGGACGCCCTGTGTTGGGATACAAATGTACGCTTGCCCGGGTATCGGGATCTCTGCCCGGGTCGACCGTTATTTCTCCCATGCTCGTGGGAACTTGATGGATTCATGTTCAATTAACACAGATGAAGATAGGAGGGGTGAGACGCCCAAAAACACCACCACGGAGAACCGGAATTCGATTGGTTCCCACCTAAAAGCCTTGCCAAGCTACAGAAAAACTGGCACAGAGGAAGGAGTGGCCTCGTCCGACTGCAGCTCGGCTGCTGGTCCGGCACTTGAGGCCACAAGATTAGGCAAGGGGCCGGCGACACTCGAAGCCCCCAAGAAGAGAAAAAAGCGGAAGAATATGGGGACGGGGAAGGCCACGAGTGTCAAGAGGCGCGAGTTGGCCAGGCAGGAGCGGCTGGCTAGGGAGGCCGCTGCAGCCGCTCCGACTGCTGACGAGGACGGCAGCACTACCGCAGAGCCGTCGGACACTGAGGGCGGCAGCACATCAGCTGCAGAGATCGCCAGTCAGTCCCCAGCGTCGGCCTTGACGGCGGCCCTAGCGGTCAGGGAGGAGGTCCTCCTCTCGCAGGTGCGGAAGCGCCCCCTGAACGAGGGTGGCAGCTCGGGATCCTCCGAGGGGAGTAGCACCATCATGCCTCCTCCCAAAGTCCCGACCTCTCGCAGGGGGCGGGGCGGGCGAGGCGGCGCGGTAGTAGCGGCAAGGTCGGCGACTCCATCGCCGATCGGCACGGCGCGGGGGACTGAGGCCCATAAACGGGCAAATGAGGCGGCTGCCGAAAGAATGATGAGGGTGTTGGCGGACATCCCTCCCACCGAAACGGCGGCTGCTGAGCCCGCTGTGGGTGGCGATCCCCCAGCTGCCAATGTGGCCACCCTGCAGGCCGAAAACGCCCGCCTTTCTGGTGAGGTTTCAGGCCTGCAGGAGAAAAACAAGGCCTTACACAAAGAACTGTCGGCGGTGCAGAAGGCGAACCGCGAGTTGGCCAAGCAAATGGCCGACTTGCGGCGCCAGGTCGCACAACTGGCAAGGACTGCGCCGCCGACAAGCGCCGGCCCTGCCGCCGCCCCCACTGTCCCCGTTGCGCCAACTCGCGCTGCGGCGAGTCCCCAGAGGGCCCAGCCGGCCGAAGCGGTCCCGCTGCCCGCAGTGAACGGCGTGCCGGATCAGACCATGCGCGCCATAGTGGATGTTGTGGGCAGAATGCTCGACGCGCGCATGGCGGCTCTGGAGTCAAGACTGCCTCCGGAGCCCCGTCTTCGGCCGCCGCTTGCTGCGGACAGGCCCAAGGCCGCGGTGTCAGCCCCTGATGCGCTACCCTGCCAGGGCGGGCGCGTAGGGAGCTACGCTGCGGCCGTTGCTGGACCGAAGTCCAAAGGGACCGCCGCGAGGAAGAAGGTGGCACCGGCTCCTGCTCAGGCCGGACCTCAGCCGCTGCCGGCAAATGCACCGCCGGAAGCAGCCAACGCAGCCGCGGCCGTGACTGCTGTGCCCGGCCCCTCCGATGCACCTGAAGAAGGTTGGCAGACAGCCGAGCGCAGCCGAAAAAGTCGCGGCCAGAAGAGGAGAGCGGAGGCCAAAAGTGCCGCCAAAGCCTCCGCTCCCAAAGCAGGAGCCGCAAATAAGAGGTCGCGCAGGAGGCTCCGGCCGCCAAAGTCAGCCGCGGTGGTGATCACCGTGCTGCCTGAGGCGGCCGAAAACGGCCTCAGCTATGAGGCCGTCTTACGTCGCGCCCGGCGGGAGCTTGACGTCTCCGATTTAGGAGGCGTTGAAGCCAGGACCCGCAAGGCCCGGACAGGGGCACGGATTCTCGAGTTCCCTGGGGCCGAGGGCGCCAAGACGGCCGATAGCATGGCGGCCAAGTTGAGGGGTCTGTTCGCAGAGGAGGGTGGCGTCAAAATCGCCAGACCCGTAAAGTGCGCAGAACTACGCGTCGCGGGTCTGGACGACTCCGTGACGGTGGATGACATCCGGGAGGCCATCGTCTCGAAAACCGGGTGTCCCGTGGACACCGTCCGAATTGGCGCCATCCGCCCTGGTCCGGGCGGCGTCGGTGCTGCCTGGGTGCAGTGCCCGGTGGAGTCGGCCAAGCAATTGGCCGGCTCAGGCAGGCTCCTCGTGGGCTGGAGCTCGGCGCGGGTGACCGTGCTGGAGTCCCGGCCTGCGAGGTGCTACAAGTGCATAGCGGTCGGACACACTCGGCCGACATGCACCAATTGCTTTGACTGCAGCGATCTCTGCTTCCGCTGCGGTCAACCCGGGCACAAGGCGGCATCCTGCGCCGCCACTCCCCACTGCCCCGCGTGTGCAGCGGGCAATAGGCCCTCCAAGCACCGCATGGGGGGCAGGGAGTGCAGACCCCCGGCTTCGGCCCCAAAGGGACGGAGCGGCCCGACGACCCCGGCCGCTCCCGTCCCTAGCGCGACCCGATCGCCCGCCAGCGTGGAGGAGGTGATGGATACGGCCCACTAATGGCGCCCGAATCCTACCACCTCCTGCAGGCCAACCTCAACCACGCCGCCGAGGCACAGGACGTTTTCCTGCAAGCCATGGCGGAGTGGTTGATCGGTGCAGCCGTAGCCGCGGAGCCGTACGTGGTGCCTGACCGTCCCAATTGGCTGGGCAGCAGTGACGGCTCTGTGGCAATCGTCGCCTCCACGTCGTGGCATTCCCCGCCTTTGTTGCTCAAGGACAGGGGCGATGGGTATGTCGCGGCGGAATGGGGAGAGGTTACGCTATTTGGTGTTTACTTCTCCCCTAACAGGAGCGCGACGGATTTCGGGGCCTTCCTCACCATCCTGGGGGCCTCGATACGGCGACTAGCACCGCGCCAAGTCTTCGTTCTGGGGGACTACAACGCCAAGTCCACGGCGTGGGGGTCCCCCAGGACGAATGCCCGCGGGCGGGCGGTCGAAGAGTGGGCGGCGGCACTGGGCCTCTGTTTGCTGAACAGGGGCTCGGTGCAAACGTGCGTGCGGCAGCAGGGCGGGTCGATAGTGGACTTGTCGTTCGCTAGCCCTAATGTCGCAGCACGTGTGAGGAGCTGGTGCGTCCAGGAGGAGGTTGAGACCCTATCCGATCACCGATACATCCGGATAGAGGTCTCCCGGACCCTCCTGCAGCCCAGCAGGGGTCACACGGCGGACGGAGCTCCCGCGTTTCCGCGGTGGGCTGTGGGTCGATTGGATCGGGACCTGTTGGCCGAGGCAGCCATCGTTCAGTCATGGCTGTCCTCACCGCCCCAGGCGGACGGGGTGGATGCCGAGGCTGGCCGCATCCGCTGTGCGTTAACGCAGATCTGCGATGCGGCCATGCCCCGTGTGCGGCGCCTGCCCCCGAAGAGTGCGGTCCCCTGGTGGTCCCGAGAATTGGCGGACCTTCGGGCCGCGTGCATACGTGCCCGGAGGGCCTACACCCGCAGCCGAGCGCGTCACCGCGACGCTGAGCGGGAGGGCCAGCTGTACGAGGCTTACCGCTGTGCGCGGTCTGCCTTCAGGCTGGCCGTCCGTACCGCCAAGGACGTTAGTCGGCGGGAGATGCTGGACAGTCTCGAGCGTGACCCCTGGGGTCGCCCCTACCTCGCGGCGCTGAATAAGCTCCGCGGGCGGGGCCCCCCCCTCACCGAGAATCTCCAGCCTAGCCTCCTCACCAGAGTTGTCGAGGACCTCTTTCCACGGCGGGCGGAGCACACGCCCCCGGTCATGGCTTCGCCGGACAGCGACCGGGAGGCCGACGATGAAAGTGCTCCGCCCATCACGGAGCCGGAAATGGGGGCGGCGGTGGCGCGTATGCGAGTGAAATCCACCGCCCCCGGGCCCGACGGTATTCCGAACCGTGTGCTGGCCCTGGTCCTCGAACACCTGGGACCACGCCTCAGGGGACTGTTCGACGCTTGTTTGTCGTCCGGACAGTTCCCTGGGTGCTGGAAAGAGGGGAGGCTGGTTCTCCTGCCGAAGCCGGGACGGTCTCCCGAGTCGGCCTCAGCCTACAGGCCCATCGTGCTGCTCGATGATGCGGGCAAGCTGCTGGAGAGGGTGTTGGCTGCCCGCATCGAGCGGCACCTCGTCGGGGACGGGCCCGATTTGTCGGACGCCCAGTTTGGTTTTCGGAGAGGGCGTTCGACGATCGCGGCCCTGCTGCGCCTGAAGGCCGTGGTAGCGGAGGCCGTCACCGGCGGAGGAGTCCTGTTGGCGGTGTCCCTGGACATCGCCAACGCCTTCAACAGTCTGCCATTCAGCTGCATCAGGGAGGGGCTGAGGTATCACGGGGTGCCCGTGTACCTCAGGCGGCTGGTGGCAGACTACTTGGAGGGGCGCAGCGTCCTCTACGTTGACCGAGTAGGGGACGTTGTGCGAACGCCCATGACGTGCGGTGTCCCGCAGGGGTCGGTTCTGGGTCCGACCCTGTGGAACATCGGCTACGACTGGGCGTTGAGAGGAAGCCTCCCACCCGGGCTGGGCGTAATTTGCTACGCCGACGATACACTCGTCACAGCCCGGGGTGGGACGCTAGAGGAGGCGGCACGCCTGGCAACTCTCGGCACCGAAGAGATTGTCAGGCGGATCGAAGCGCTGGGGTTGAGGGTAGCCCTGGAAAAGACGGAGGCCCTTCTGTTCCATGGCCTCCGTACCGCCGGGCCTCCCGCCGGCGCTTCGATCACCGTGAAGTCGGTCACCATCAGCATCCAGGCCCACATGAAGTACTTGGGCCTGGTGCTCGACGGGCATTTTTGGTTCCGGGAGCATCTCCATCGACTAGTTCCCCGGCTTGTCGGCGCGGCGTCCGCCCTTTCGCGGCTGATGCCGAATGTGGGCGGACCCAGTGCTACGTGCCGACAGCTGTACGTGGGGGTGATCCGGTCGATGGCCCTGTACGGCGCACCGGTGTGGGCGGGGTCCCTGACCGTCCGTCTTAGGGCCCTCCTGTGGCGACCACAGAGGGTCATGGCGATCAGGGCCGTACGCGGTTACCGCACGGTGGCGACGGAGGCAGCGTGCCTCCTGGCCGGAACCCCCCCGTGGGACCTGGAGGCGGAGATGCTCGCCGACATTTATCGGCGGGTGTCGGAGAAGCGCGCCCGCGGCGGCATGGTCTCCATCACAGAGATCACCGCCTGGCGGGTCGACGCCCGCCGAGAAGTCATTGCCCGTTGGGCAGTCCGGCTGGAGAGTCCTCGGTATGGTGTTAGGACCGTCGAGGCCCTCCAGCCGGTGCTGATGGAGTGGTTGGAGCGGACGCACGGGGTGCTTTCCTTCCGACTGGTGCAGGTGCTGACGGGGCACGGTTGCTTCGGGAAGTACCTGCACAAGATTGTCAGGAGGGAGAGCACACCGTCCTGCCACCACTGCAGTTGCGACGAGGACACGGCGCAGCACACGCTCGAGGAGTGTGCTGCATGGGAGGAGGATCGCCGTGAACTCGTCGCAATTATCGGTGCCGACCTGGCGCTGCCGACCATCGCCAGGGAGATGCTCGTCAGCGTCAGGAACTGGGACGCGGTCGCCGCCTTCTGTGAGGCCGTTATCTCACGGAAGGAGGCGGCGGATCGTGTGCGAGTAGAGCTTCTATTCGGCGACACGTTCCGCCGCCGGCGACTCGGGCGGCGCAGGCGCGAGTATCTGCGCCTAATGCCGCCCTAGCCGAGGCCGCGGGTGATCGGACCGGGGAATTGTCCATCACCCGCAGAGAGGCTAACCGCGCGACGGCGACCGACGTCCCAGGTCGAGAGGTTACCCGAAAGGGTATTCCGTCGGGCCGACCACTGACGACAAGTGACATCTGCTCCGGTGGTCGGCCCAACAACGAGGTGACGTGGGTACGGGTGGGTTATGGGCCCGCGCGCCATTCTTTCATCGCCCCGGACGGACAGGACCGCGCGTGCGCTTACCATAGCCCACCCAAAAAAAAAAAAAAAAAAGGCAAATGTATAATGTAAATAAACCGTGTGAGCATGAAAAAAGCCTATTATTTTGACATTACAAACAGACACTAATTTTATTTATTGGTATAGCTATAGAAAACGAAAATGATAATTTAAAAACAAAGTAACTTCGTTAAGTAGTGATTTCGCTGTGACCATATTTACAAACTAGTAATACGTAATGACAATTTATTCCCATCAAATCATTATCTTAAGATTAACTAAGATTTTTATTCATCGCAGTTCTTATTAATCAGAGGGACTCTCGGTTTGCAAAAAGCCACAGCCACTAGCCGCACATTTTTTTTTTCTCTTTTGGTAAGCTGTGGTCGGCGTTCACGCCGTCCATTCCGTCCGGGACACGCAGCCCCGTAACCCACCGTAAATCTTTCCTTCACCGTTGGGCCGATCACCGATTTTTTTTTTGGGGTGGGCTGCGGTCGGCGCGCTCTTCGCACCACTCCGTCCCCGGGGCGACAGAGGGGCATACGCACGCACACCCATCCAAACACCACGTCGCCTTCGTCGTTGGGCCGACCACCGGAGCAGGGTTACTTGTCATCAGGGCCAATCACCGATACAGATTTCCTTGTTGTCCGTGGCCGGCCCAGCGGGTTACCCTATTTCCAATGCTTCACTGGGGACGTTGGTCGCCCTCACGCGGTCAGCCTCACTGTGGGTGAGGGACTATTCCCTGGTCTAGTCACCCGCGGCCTCGGCTAGGGCGACTTTAGGTGCAGGTACTCGCGCCTGCGCCGCTCAAGTTACTGGCGGCTGATCATGTCGTCGTAGAGGAGTTGCTCCCGCGCACGCTCCGCCACCGTGAGATGACTGTCTCACAGAAGGCGGTGACCACGTCCCAATTCATGACGCCGTCAAGCATCTCCCTAGCGATCCTTCCTTCATCCCTTACGTAGTCTCTTACGACACCCACCGGCAAGATTGGTGATGGTGAAAAGGATTCTAACTCCATCACCGCACAGAAAGTAATGTTGTTAATATATTTCAAGGCTTTAGTTTAAAAAAATATACAA
Organism: Lymantria dispar; assembly: GCA_032191425.1. Lineage (NCBI taxonomy): Eukaryota > Metazoa > Arthropoda > Insecta > Lepidoptera > Erebidae > Lymantria > Lymantria dispar. The sequence continues at coordinate 5,143,953 of CM063460.1, read as the reverse complement.
TACTAGCTGACCCAACAGACATTGTTCTATTTAAATAAAGCGCCATCTACTGGATCCAATTGTGAATCTAAACCATTCTCGAATCCCGAAGACATACAAAAAATTTCGTCGACATCGGCCCGGTCGTTTAGGAGGAGTTCAGTGACATACACGTACGCAAGAAATTTATATATAATATAAAGATGGTACTTTTTCTCTTTTTAAGATCTTTTGGAGTTTTAGCCCCTCCTATAAAATTATAAACTTCCGTGTGATGACGCAGTGAGAATACCATTCACCACCGCCTCTGGGGATCACCGCTTCCTTGGGTGTTGTAAAAGGCGATTAAAGAATATAATATCTATGTAAGAGAAGAAAAACCAGAAACAAAATCCTAAACTAATATGACTGACCAGTGTGGTATGATTATACTATAGGTCAAATTCCTTTCCTACAGTGGAGGAGGCCTGAGCCCAACAGTGTGACGTATATGACCTAAGAAGATGATGATAAAATAATCATTCATCATCATTTCAGCCCACATACGTCCCACTGCTGGGCTCGAGCCTCCTCCACAATAGAAGGGAAATTGACCTTACTATACCATGCTGGTCAGACAGGTTGATATAGGGTTTTATATCGAGTTTTTCTTCTCATGCATAGATGTTATATGCGTATTATATCCCTTAGTGGTCTTTTACGACATCCACGGGCAAGATAGGGAGTGGTAATTTGTATTCTTACTCCGTCAGCACACGGCAAATAAAATAACAGAATAGACTAAAACTTAAAAAACCATACCGTATCGTGTGTAGACAACTATAGTACAGCTAGTTACGATGGTCTGTTATCACAACAGATTATAAAATAAATTACGTGGACGCGATAGTAAAAAAAAACGGGTTACGAGCTCCCAGTGCTCACCCACCGTCCGGGTTAAACTGTTTAAGCAGCCTAACAGCTATAGACACACAAAAATAGGTAGTAAAATACGTGGAATAATTTTAAAATTATTTAAGAGAAAAACGGACGACCGTGGACTTGTCCGTGGACGTAGCAAAGGTCAACAACCGTATCACTTATATCTTTAGGAAGCTGTCGTATTCTTACTATAATAATTATTATACAATCAAATAATTATTTTATAGGTATTTTATACATTTAATTATATTTATATACTTACATGCCCATTTCCCTTTAGATTTGAAATCCACTTTATTAATCGCCGGTCCTAAAGCATAAGAGTATATTACATTTAACACAAACTTCACAACGAAAAACACAATCGCGGCCACACATATTAAACCTATTGTTTCTAAAGGAGTAGACATTTTTTATTATAATTTCACTTTTTGTTAGAGGTTATGTTATTAGAGAGTCGAGTCACCGCTTGACACAATTGGCGCATGCGTACTAGCGGTAAAAGAAAGTTGCTACGCGCACCGAATGAACGATAACCGCTAGCGAACAAATAGTGAGAATGAACGAACGCCAACCATCGAATACAGCTGATATCGTGAAGGAGACAGATATAAAAATAGAATGCCGTCTCACTCTTTTCGAGCTGATAACGTATCGTTGGATTCCACGGAGGTTATCGTAAGTCAGGTAAATAGGACAAAAACTTCATTTTAAGTTCTAAATAAAATATTCCCTATTTATATAAGATTATAATTCTAGGTTTCTTTTTGTGTTTACTTAGCACTTATTAATAATACGTGCATTAATACGTGCTTTTAGTAATAACATTAATTTTTATGACTTCCTATTCATACACCGCATTCTGTTCCTTAATTTATTTGAATAAACAGAATAATCATTCGTTGGTGAAAATAGACATCTTAGAGTCGGACTTGTCGGACTCTAGGGCAGGTGTCGACAGAGTGATCGAGACAATCGCTTGGTTTCGCTGGCCGCCCAGTGGGACGATGCCTACCGGGACGTCATTGCATGTTGGGCAGACTGCCTGGAAAGGCTTGGGTACAGTCTTCGTATCGTCGAGGCCTTCCGGCCAGTGCTGTTGGAGTGGTTATGTCGGCAGCACGGATGTATTTCTTCCGACTGGCGCTGTCTAGACGGGGCATGGTTGCTTCGCCAAGTACCTGCACACGGTCGTGAGGAGGAAGAGCACACCGTCCCGCCACCACTGTAATGGCGACGAGGACACTGCGTAACACACACTCGAGATGTGTGTCACGTGGGCCTCTGCCCTCTGCCCACGCCTGCGACTAGTTCACGGCACTGCTCTCAGTGCCGTGAACTAGTCGCAATAATCGGTGCCGATCTGACGATGCCGATTATTGTTATGGCTATGCTCGATAGCCTCTGGCACCAAGACGCGGTCTCCACCTTCTGTGAGGTAGTTATCACATCGAAAAAGGCAGCGCATCGCGCCCGGAAAGAACTCCTCCTCGGTGATACGATCCGCCACTTAGGTGGTGCAGGCGCGAATACTTGCGCCTGATGCCGCCCTAGGCGAAGCTGCAGGTGACTGGACCTGGACCTGGTAACTGGACTCAAGGTGCATCGGGGAGGGAGGGTACCCGAAAAGGTATCCCGCCAGGCTAATTATGGAAGTCAAGGAGTCGGTACCAGTGGTCGGCCCAATGACGAAAGGGAGGGAATGCGACGAGTTATAGGGTCACGCCCCTCCCTCTCATCCCCTCTCTTCAAGACGCAAGGGACACCATGCGGCTGCCAAAAAAAGGTCTAACCATGAAGAGAGAATAATGACATGGACCATGAACGTAGCAAATTGCTCGATCGAAAGGTCACCAAATTAAAAATCGTATAAGGTAATACTCAAAAAACGACTCATAGATGGTTTAGTGGTTTAGATACCGACCAACCTTGCCAAATGCCACGGGTTCCATCCCACGCAGGACAATACGTTGGAATTAAAAATTGTAATCCTGAGTCTAGGTGCAGTTTGTTTTCATACAAATTTATTATGACAATAATTACGATAGTCTGAGAAAGTATCATCATTTCAGATATTATACATTCGAATTGTGCTCGAACTTCCTCCGCAATAGAAGGGAAATTGACCTACTATACCACGTTGGTCAGACGTGTTGGTACATTCATTTGAAGTCCTTCTCTTGCATAAATTTTATATTTAATACCTTAGTCGATTTACGACACCCACGGGTGAATCAAATCATTTATTCTGCATAGGCCCCTTAAGTGCACTTACATATTGTCAAATTACACGTTTGAACACAATACAATAATCTACCACCGGATCGGAACGCGGCCACAAACTGAGAAGAACCGGCAAGAAACTCAGGTGAGAGAGGGAGTGGTGAATTGTATTTCTACTCGTCACCACTCTTCCTCTATCACTCCGTGAGACAATATACTACCTTTATAATAATTTTGCCAGTACATTTATCTGTTAAAATTGATTTTGAAAGAGGTAGTACGATAACTTGTAGTACTTCGAAATCAATTTTAATTATAACTAATTAAAAGTCTTTAACCAATGAATCAAAGATGGAAGGTATCAGTCCGACGTCGTAAGTAATCGAGGATATTGATTGAAAGTTAAGCTCCAAACATAAAGGGTGTGTGATTTCGATAACTAGTTTTCGATGTCCGTTGAATTTTTTTTTTCAGATTTAAGGTATAGTAATCGAATAATAAGAAATAAATTAATAGTTTAATAATAACTTAGAGATTTTTGAAGTTATACTTCTTTAGGCGCGTTATGAAAAAATGATGAGAGTGAAATTTTAATTATGTGACACAAAATTAACAGTATGAAGTTGTCTGCTTAACCGCTCATTAAGTCTCGAAAAAAAAGCTACCAACAAAATAGAAATTGAACCTCGATATTAGTCGCGCATGTTGGTACGCTCGTCACCTCTGATCACTGTTTTTTTTTTCTTTTTTTTTTTAGTATTTTTTTTTAATATATTTTTTTATTTTTTTTCTTTTTTTTTATTTCTTTATTCTTTTTTTTTCTTTTTTTTTATTATTTTTTTTTTTCTTTTTTTTATTATTTTTTTTTTTTTATTTAGATTATTCTCTAAATTTGGTTTTTAATAATTATATATATATATATATATTTTAATGATGCCAAAGAAGTATAACTTCTCACGCGCGTACATAAGTACACGCACCCATTTTTTTTTTTGGACTAATGCCACCAAACTTTTCCATCACTGCAACGCCTGTAAGCCAGGATCCACAATAGTCTCCGTATAAGACACCGAAGTTTGACCCTCAGGAAGTACCTGCAAACGCTTTTAATTGTCTTGAAACCTGCAATAAATTTAATTAGAAAAGAGAAACAGGAGGAGTTCTGTAGTTTCTTCTTCTCTCCTATGCATAGCGAAAGACATGAAGCAAAGTTGGCTAATAAACCAGTAGATAAGGGCATGTACATGGATCACGGATTTGACAGAACTTAAAGAACCTATATGTGAGCTTTACGATTGGTTACAATAGTAGATATAGCAAAAACACCTGAACTGCTGCTGCTACAAGGTCCGAATAGTATACTACTCCAGACGTGACTGTGAAATATAAGGTCCTGCTCGTTACGCAAGAGAACGCACTCCCAAATGATGTGGTAAGTTGTTTATTCAAAATTGGAGTTATAGGCCGAGCATTGACAAAATTTAAAGGCAACAACTATATAATAAACAATCACAATAGATCCGGAACAGCAATTTGTGGACCACGCAAAGTATTGTAGTGCGTGGGAAATGACCCTGTAGATGATATCTGATCTACACTACGGTAAACGATGTCTTCATCACTACGCCATCTGTAAAGTTGCCGTTAACTAATATTCATTGATACAGGCTGCCATAACTCAAATCCTGTTACTATGCTATTATATCTCTCCAGCTCTGAGTGCTTTGAGGAACTGTTTCAGTTCGTTCTACCGTCACCGTCTTACCAACGTACCACTTGACACCGTAGCTGAGTTCACACATTTCATCTGGTAACGTTATGGTCTTACGTTTGCAGCGATCATTTACCACGTACATGCAGGCTTTGGAATGAAGTACCTGCTGCTGTGTTGCCCGAGCGGTATGACATGTTGTTAAGAAAAGGTTTTTCTTCATGTTCGGTTTAAGAAGAGAATTTTCTTTATGTTTGGCAACGGTCTGGCTGTACCTCTGGTATTGCAAGGGTCCATGTGTGGCAGAATAACTTACCATCAGATGTGATGCTTGATCGTTTGCCACCATTGGCAATAAAAAATAATAGTAGCTGAATCCGATCAGGAATATATCTATCACCTGAAGGGAGGCCAACAGCGTGATAGTCACATACGAGCAAGTGATCGAAAAATGAAGCTGCTGGATGCGCCACTAAGTTCCAGGGATTGTTTTTGGTGGGTAGCGTAATATAATGGATTGAGAGAGAAAATACATCTGACTATAAAACCCTCCTACAACTTCTTTTTTTTTTTTTTTTGCGGTCGGCGCGCTCCTCGCACCAATCCGTCCGGGACGACAGAGGAGCGTAAACACGCACACCCGCAACCCACCGGAACACCACGTCGCCTTCGTCGTTGGGCCGAGCACCGGAGCAGGGTTACTTGTCATCAGTGGTCGGCGACGGAATATCCCCTATTTGAGGTACCCTCTCATCGACCGGCCCAGGGAGGACGTCGGTCTTTCCTCACGCGGTCGCCCTCTCGGCGGGTGACGGATTAACTCCCCGGTCACTTCACCCGCGGCCTCGGCTAGGGCGGCATGACCCGCACCCTCCTACTACTTTACACCATGTCATAAAAAGCAAGGCATTATGTTTTGATTGTTCCATTTATATTTTTTATTGTTCCACGTATTGACGAAGTATGAATTTAATTCACCAACCTCTCCCTTACTCGTGGGTCCTGTAAAAGATGACTAAGGAATATAATATGGATATTACATCTACGCAAGAGAAGGAAAACTCGAAATCAAATCCTATGCCAGCACATTTGATCAGCGTGATATTGTAGGTCAATGTGCCTCCTACTATGGAGGAGGTCCGGGATCAACAATGGGACGTATTTGGTCGATGTTATGTGCATAGTGTATCTCTTAGTCGCCTTTTAGGACATCCATGGGCAAGATAGGGAGGGGTGAATTATATTCTTACTCTCTCACTACACGGAACTCCGTTACCACGCGGAATTCAAAATTATTCACGTTAAACCAGATTTCGACGGTGTAGTGGTCCTTCTATTGCCTCTCTATGCAAAAGGCACTCGTTTTTACTTGCTTTTAAAATCCTTAAAATAGTCGAACAAGAGCATTTAATTGAATTTGTATATTTCTAGAATACTTTGGATATTTAGAAATAGCCTTTTTTTGGGAGTTGGCTGTGGTTAGCGCACCCGCCGCCGGGCTCCCTCCGGGGCGACAGAGACGCCGCGCGCGGCCCCATAACCCACCGTAGCACGTCGCCTTCGTCGATGGGCCGACTACCGGTACCGAGTTCCTTGTCCTCCGTAGTCAGCCCGATGGAATGCCCTGAAAGGTACCCTCTCCTCTCGACGTCCCTTTCCTGGCACGTCGGTAGCCGACGCGCGGTCAGCCCCTTTGCGGGTGACGGACTAAAATCGCCGGTCCGGTCACCCGCGGCCTCGGCTAGGGATTTAGAAATAGTCTGAAATGTTCTGCAAAATCTAAAGTCATTGCGGAGCATTCCAGAACGCCCTCAACGTATGGAATATTCTAGATCATTGACCTGTTAATCACTTTCTTTATCTCGACTTTAAATTCTAAAGTCTATAATTTTATTTCAACTGCTACATAAATATCATATCAACTTCTAAGCAATGGCAGGTGTACTTCAACTAAATATATTAAAAAGTATTTTCACTGAGCACCCTACAAGTCAATTTACGTTTTAGTATAATGGAAACAAACTAATTAAAATTTCCACTTAGGCGTTTGTATTGGCAAGCTAAGAACTTTTACTTAAACTCAACTAAGTTAGTTATGCCTTTAAGTTTGTATTCAAAGGTAAATCAACTTATGTTTCTATACTCCGTATGTATGTATTTGTATATGGATATGTGTACTTTGTGTAGGTATATTTCAAGGAAATTGTATTCAATAATAGCAACCCGCCCTCGCTTCGCTTCGGTTTTAGTCGTTTTACCCGCGTAGTTCCCGTTCCCGTGGGAATACCAGGATAAAATATAACCTAGTTTACGCCCTGATATTATAGCTTCCCATTAGTGAAAGAATTTTTAAAATCGGTCCAGCCGTTTTGAAGATTACCCGGAACAAACAGACAGACAGACAAAAATTTTTTAATTGCTATTTTAGGCATAGGTGTCATGCAAATAACCGTGTATGAAAAAGCCTATTGTTTTGACATTACAAACAGACACTCCAATTTTATTTATTGGTATAGATATTGATTTGACTACAGAAGTGTTTTGTCTATTGTCGAGTGGAGAGAGTTAGATTTTTATTATTGCAATAGGTGGCAAACGAGCAAGCATTATACCTGATGGTAAGGGTTGCTGCCGCTCATGGACCTTTGCAAGACCGTGGCCTACCACGAAGAAAATGAAGGGAGTGTAAATTGCGTGCAATGAGGTTCGGTGATTCTAAAGGCATCGATCGAGGCAAAAGGATGTCGATTTTCTGCGAGAGTGTGGTACTAGCCGGGACGGACCGGCCTGCGGCTGTAGGTACACCGTCAACAATGTGGTCCTACCACGCGGATGAATAGATTTCAACATAAGACAATTTTTTGTGAGCCGCGTTTGCGGGGTGCCTCCTAATATAAAAACTTATTATTCAGAACGGACCTTGGAAAAAAATGATGAATAAAAAAATGAAATAAAAAAAATACATCACGCTAAGCTACAAATTGTCCGTGTGGTGACGGAGTATAGAATAAAATTCACCACCCCCTGTCTTGCTCTTGGGTGTCGTAAAAGAAAATTAAGAAATACAATATGCATATAACATCTATGAAAGGGAAGAAAAACTCAAAATAAACATGCCCAAAAAATTTCATCAACATCGGCCCAGCCGTTCAGGAGAAGTTCAGTGACATACACACGTACACAAGAAATCTATACCAATAAATAAAATTGGAGTGTCTGTTTGTAATGGCAAAATAATAGGCTTTTTTCATGCTCACACGGTTATTTGCACGACACCTATGCCTAAAATACAGATTAAAAAAAAAATTGTCTGTCTGTTTGTGCCGGGTAATCTTCAAAACGGCTGGACCGATTTCAAAAATTCTTTCACCAATGGAAAGCTATAATATCAGGGAGGAAACTAGGCTATATTTTATGCCGGTATTGCCACGGGAACGGGAACTACGGGGGTAAAACGACTATAATCGAAGCGAAGCGAGGGCGGGTTGCTAGCCCTTTTAAAATTTATTTAATAAATTTTAAAAGGGTTTCGGTATTCATCACAGCTCACATACATCCCACTACTCGGTTTGAGCCTCCTCCACAGTGGGAGGGACATTGACCTACTACACCACGCTGGTCAAGTGGGTTGGTATATGGTTTTATTTCGAATTTTCCTTCTGTTGCATAGTTGTGATACGCACAAAATAACCCTTAAGTCGTCTTTTACGACATTCACCGATAAGATAGGGGGTGGATATGATGGTGATTCTGTATTAGAGGGACTATAAATAAAAGCTTGAGCACTCATTAGATATACAAATTATCCCAATAATAGAAATAATAATGTGGCGACCGTTTAGGGGGACCCATTCAGTGAGTTGGCGAGTCACCATCTGCCAAAGTTCGAGACGATACAGGTATGGAAGGCAGACGACAGTTTTTAAATGAATAGTTTTTAGTTAAACCAGTCCATTTAACCTCCAAACCCATAAACGTATATTAGATACCATTATCACACAATAGTTTTACACCTACCGTTGGCAGTCCATGTGTGTTATGTACAGACATGGAGTGTCATCGGTAGACGTCCCATCCCATTTTTAGATTTAAGTTCTCCAAAGGCCTCTGCGTGTTGGATCCATATCCCTTTGTAAGCCTTTCAAAGGATCGAGTATCTTCCCTAGGAAGATCCCGTGAAACGGAGATACAATTAGAAACAATAAAATTAAAATTAAAAAATAATAGCAATTGAAATTACAACCCTTTTTTTTTTTTTTTTTTTGGGTGGGTCGCGGTCGGCGCGCCTCCGCACCACTCCGTCCGGGGCGACAGAGGGGCTTAAGCACGCAACTCCCGCAACCCACCCGAAAACCACCTCGCCTTCGTCATTGGGCCGACCACCGGAGCAGGTTTACTTGTCGTCAGTGGTCGGCCCGACGGAATACCCCCTACGCGGGGTACCCTCCCATCGACCGACGTCCCCCCCTCGGGGAGGACGTCGGTCTTTCCTCACGCGGTCGGCCTCTCGGCGGGTGACGGACTAATCCCCGGTCACGTCACCCGCGGCCTCGGCTAGGGCGGCATGAGGCGCAGATAGTTGCGCCTGCGCCGCCCCAGTCGCCGGCGGCGGATCTCCTCATCGAGGCTGCGCTCCACGCGCAGACGATCCGCCGCCTCCTTCTGTGAGGAAATTACAACCCTGTAAGACTTTAAGCCCTGTAGCTATAGTGAAAATGGTGGCAATGTTAATTGCAAAATTTCTGACATATACTGGTGATAGACAAAACATATAATTGAAGTTAAATAAAAGCTTTTCCATTAAGATAGAAATCTATACAATATATTCAAGGTAACTTAAACACCCGCCCAACTTACTATGTTTGTGCTGCTCCTAAGCGGACTAAACCTAAGGCTGGTTTTAGAATCACGCTGACTATCGGCGCCGACAGCTCAACGCGTCGCCTGTCAGCGTTGAAGTTCAGCGCATGACGTTCCATTATCGTGCTGACCACTGATTAGTATAGATGCACAAAAATGCGAAGTGCGTTAATTAATGCTATTTTGTATTATCTAAAAAAAAAAGAAGGCGCGAAAACGCTTACTGAAGGCAGAGGCACGTGTGCGGCGGTCAGCACCGATAGATACGCGGCGCCGACGCGCGACGCGTACTGCCGCTGATCTGTCAGCGCGGACCACCGCACGCGCTGATAGCTTTTTTTTTTTTTTTTTTTATGGGTGGGCTATGGTAAGCGCACGCGCGATCCTGTCCGTCCGGGGTGATGAAAGAACGGCGCGCGGGCCCATAACCCACCCGTACTCACCTCACCTCGTTGTCGGGCCGACCACCGGAGCAGATGTCTTCAGGCTCTCCCCGCGAGGGTGCGGAAGCGCCCCCTGAATATGGGTGGCAGCTCAGAGTCCGCCTCTGAGGGGAATGGCGCTATCATGCCTCCTCCCAAGGTTCCGGCCTCTCGTAGGGGACGAGGGCCTACAGTGGTGGCGGCGAGGGCACGCGCTGATACCTACGCGTTATTCTAAAACGCTTCCTAGACGTTCATACATTTTGGCTATCAGATCAGCGCCGACGGTCAGCGAACGGTCAGCGTGACTCTAAAACCAGCCTAAAACATCCAAAAGCTAACATATACATTATAATTTTAATGGCAATTATAACAATTTTTACTCTAAGCAAGTTAATTATATAGATAAGAATATGCTATATCTGTATAAATCACGGCTAAAACTAAACGTCGACGGGCCAATGAATACGTTGCAAATAATTCCTACAATCTTGATTACATGTGCAAACAGCTCAATATAGAAGTTAATATTTACCATATTTTTGCTGAGAGATCTCTTGAAAAATTCAGAATCGGATCTCTAAAACGCTTAGGGTTCCTTAAAAATATTCAGTATCCCGAACTGCTTGTTATTCATGAATTCGTCGACGCGAAAAAACGTCGGTCAATTTACCTTCTTGTAACAAATTAAAATAAAATTGCTAATTATAAAGCGGTAACTTTCTAGAACTTTAGAATATAACTTATTAAAATAATACATTATCGGCATCTTCATTACAGTTAACATACGTCCCACTGTTGGGCTCGGGCCTCCTCCACAATGGGAGGGCAATTAACCTACAATACCACGCCGGTCATACGTGTTGGTATAAAGTTTTATTTCGAGTTTTCCTTCTCTTGCATAGATGTTGTATGCATATTATATCCTTTAGTCGTCTTTTACGGCACACTTTAAGGGTATCACACTGGAGCTACGAGTAGTTCTTACAAAACATGTTGTACACAATTTTATATCTAAAGATGACAAATAAATTAAAATAATAGACAAGCCCGCTGAGTTTTTTGCCGGATCTTCTCTGTAGCGGTCACGTTCCGGTGGTAGTTTATTTTTTCAGATAATTTAATTTTTGTAAACTTGACAATATGTAAGTGCCCTCTCGGGATTTATGCATAACTAGCAACCCGCCCTCGCTTCGCTTCGGTTATAGGTTATAGTCGTTTTACCCGCGTAGTTCCCGTTCCCGTGGGAATACCGGGATAAAATATAGCCTAGTTTACGCCCTGATATTATAGATTTCCATTGATGAAAGAATTTTTGAAATCGGTCCAGCCGTTTTGAAAATTACCCGGAACAAACAGAAAGACAGACAGACAAAAAATTTTTAATTGCTACTTTAGGCATAGGTGTCGTGCAAATAACCGTATGAGCATGAAAAAAGCCTATTATTTTGACATTACAAACAGACACTCCAATTTTATTTATTGGTATAGATAAATGATTTGAATTTGAATTTACGACACCCACGGGCAAAGAGGGGGTGGTGAATTATATTCTTACTCCGTCACCACAGAGAGAAAATAATACATAAGCGTATTGTTAATTATGTATCCATGTATGGGTTTCCATCCATCAGTCCATCGCCATGTTATATTAGTGGAATTTTCATCATTTCATCTCGGCACATATACGTCCCACTGCTGGGCTCGTACCTCCTTCATAGTGGGCGGGAAATTGACCTCACTACACCATGCTGATCAGACAGTTTGGTACAGGGCTTTGTTTCCTATTTTCGTTTCCTTACATAAATGTTTCATGCGTATTATATCCATTAGTCGTCTTTAACGACAGCCACGGGCAAGACAGGGAGTGATGAATTGCATTCTTACTGCATCACCATACGGCTATAATACCTCTGACCTCTACCTTTTATCCCTTTATCGACTGCAGCGTTTTCCTAGTGGTAGGCGACGCTACTAACTACTAACACGTTCAGGGTCACATAGTCAGCCCAAATGGATATAAGAAGGTATGGCGTTTATGGGGCCTCTCGCTGCCTTCCCACAATCCCAGAGGGTTAAAATGATACGTAAGACCATAGTTTGTCAACAAGAAATGCGAAAGTAGATCGAAAAGTAAAAATTTTGCGCCTATTGTAAATAAAACTACTTTACGTATTTTTCGCGTTTGTATTTGATTTTTGATTGCTCTGCCCGACATTTCAAACAGTTTACAGCGTTCATGGTCATGGGCGGAAAAAACAAATATAAACGCGATAAAATCCGTAAACCAGTTTTATTTTTTTTTTTTATTTTTTTTTTTTATATATTTTTTTTATTTTTTTTTATTTTATTTTTTTTTTTATTTCCTCGAGGAGGGCGGTCCACTGGTGGTCCCGGGAGCTGGCGGATCTCCGGGCCGTGTGCATTCGCGCCCGGAGGGCCTCCACCCGCAGCCGGCGGCGCCAACGCGACGCGGAGCGGGAGGCCTTGCTGTATGAGGGCTACCGCAATGCGCGGTCGGCCTTCAGGCTGGCCGTCCGCTCCGCCAAGGACGTCAGTCGGCAGGAGATGCTGGACGGTCTCGACCGTGACCCCTGGGGACGCCCCTATCGCGCGGTGCTGAATAAGCTCCGCGCGCGGGGCCTTCCCCTCACCGAGACTCTCCAGCCCAGCCTTCTCACCCGGGTCGTCGAGGACCTGTTCCCGCGGCGGGCGGAACACACGCCCCCGGTCATGGCTCCGCCAGACACTGACCGGGAGGCTGACGACGACAGTGTTCCGCCCATCACGGAACCCGAGATGGGAGTGGCGGTGGCGCGCATGTGCGCAAAGTCCACCGCCCCCGGGCCCGACGGTGTTCCAAACCGCGTGTTGGGCCTGGTCCTCGACCACCTGGGTCCCCGCCTCAGGGAGCTGTTCGACGCGTGTTTAGCGTCCGGACGGTTCCCTGGGTGCTGGAAGGAGGGAAGGCTGGTGCTCCTGCCGAAGCCGGGACGGTCTCCGGGGTCGCCTTCGGCCTACAGGCCTATCGTGCTGCTCGATGACACGGGCAAGCTACTGGAGAGGGTGGTAGCTGCCCACATCGAGCGGCACCTCGTCGGCACGGGGCCCGATCTGTCGGACGCCTAGTTTGGGTTTAGGAGGGGTCGTTCGACGATCGCGGCTCTGTTGCGCCTGAGGGCCGTGGCGACTGAGGCCGTCACCGGTGGGGGAGTGCTGTTGGCGGTGTCCCTAGACATCGCCAACGCATTCAATAGTCTGCCATTCAGCTGCATCAGGGAGGCGCTCCGGTATCACGGAGTGCCAGCTTACCTGAGGTGGCTAGTGGCAGACTATTTGGTGGGGCGCAGCGTCCTCTGTACCAACCGAGCAGGGGACGTTGTGCGAACGCCCATGACGTGCGGTGTCCCACAGGGGTCGGTCCTCGGACCCACCCTGTGGAACATCGGCTACGACTGGGCGTTGCGGGGGAGCCTCCCGCCCGGGCTGGGCGTGATTTGTTACGCCGACGACACGCTCGTCACAGCCCGCGGTGGGACGCTAGAAGAGGCGGTAAGCCTGGCGACCTATGGCACCGAAGAGGTCGTCAGGCGGATCGAGGCGCTGGGGTTGAGGGTCGCCCTGGACAAGACGGAGGCCCTCTTGTTCCATGGGCGCCTTATGAGCCCTCCCATCGGCGTCTCGATCACCGTCCGATCGGTTGACATCAGCATCCGGGCCCATATGAGGTACTTGGGCCTGGTGCTCGACGGGCAATGGTGGTTCCGGGAGCATTTCCGCAGGCTCGCTCCGCGGCTCGTCGGCGCGGCGTCCGCCCTATCGTGGCTAATGCCGAACGTGGGCGGACCGAGCGCTACGTGCCGACGGCTGTACACGGGGGTCATCCGGTCGATGGCCCTGTACGGCGCACCGGTGTGGGCGGGGTCCTTGACCGTCCGACTTAGGGCCCTTCTGTGGCGACCACAGAGGGTCATGGCGGTCAGGGCCATCTGCGGATACCGCACGGTTGCGACGGAGGCAGCGTGCCTATTGGCCGGGACTCCCCCGTGGGACCTGGAGGCGGAAATGCTCGCCGAGTTGTATCGGCGGGTGTCGGGGGTGCGCGGGGAGGGCGGTGTGATCTCGTTAAGGGATCTCACCGCCTGGCGCGTTGACGCCCGCCGAGACGTCATTGCCCATTGGGCAGTCCGGCTGGAGAGGCCTCGGTTCGGGGTGCGAACCGTGGAGGCCTTCCGGCCGGTGCTGATGCAGTGGTTGGAAAGGCGGCACGGGGTGCTCTCCTTCCAACTAGTGCAGGTGTTGACGGGGCACGGGAGCTTCGCCAAATACCTGCACAGGGTCGTAAGGAGGGAGAGTACACCGTCCTGCCACCACTGCGATTGCGACGAGGACACGGCGCGCCACACGCTCGAGGCCTGTGCGGCTTGGGCAGTGCAGCGCCGTGAACTCGTCGCAATCATCGGTGCCGACCTGACGCTGCCGGCCATCGCTAGGGCGATGGTCGACAGCGTCGGGAACTGGGACGCGGTCGCAGCCTTCTGCGAGACAGTGATCTCGCAGAAGGAGGCGGCGGGGCGAGGCCCCGGACGGAGTGGTGCGGAGGCGCGCCGACCGCGACCCACCCAAAAAAAAAAAAAAAAAACTAGTTCTATTTACAATGTGTAAACATCGGCAATCATTATGCAGCGCCTAATAAAAATAAATAGCAATAAATACGTAACGTACGTACGTCACTCTGCATGTATGCAAAGTGATGCGAAGTCATCCAGCGGAAGGTGGTGGCGGAGTTGATTAAGGAGTAGACGTTTGGCGCTGATACGGTTCTAAAGCGCCTAATGGTGCTTCAGCCGAGGCTATGGACTAACCGGGTGAAAGTAAAACCGCCCGTCTGGGCAAGTCAAGGAAACGGTAGCAGTGGCGAGCACAAGGGCGATGGGTAGGTGGTACTTCCCCCCACCACAAGTAAGTTATTGGGCTCCATGCTGCAACTCCGGGAGGCAAATAAAAAAAGGTTACTCCTAATGCAGTTTCTGCCGCGATCACACTATAATACAAAAAACATAAACTAGATAAAAAATAAAGGTACAACAACTAATAAAAACTAAATTTCAACTTGGGAAGATCTATAGGCACACCTTGTAACATTAACCTCCCAAAGTCCCAGACCAATCATAGAATAATACGTGCTGGTATAAGGTACCCTTAAATTTATTTGGTGGCCCACATACTTATTGCCTCTGGGGAGATTTCTTAAAATAATATTTTTTTCTCTATTCACAGGGAAGTTAGATTGTACAATTTTCTTGTTTTTTTTTTCATTACGTGTTAATATAATAGCACACTTTACTGAAATTTCAAATTATTTGAAATAAATTCTATTGCCGTTCCACTTCCACTGTTAAACAGGTTTTTTCAAGTGGGTACAATACCATAATTAATACGCTTGGCAGATGAGTGGACGATTACCGCTGGTATTATGAACTTCTAAGGTCCCTCCGCTGCTTTTAATATACAGGCAATTTTAGGGCTCTCTCGGGGAAAGAAAGGATTGATTGTATTTCTAATCTCATCTTACGGCAATATACTTTAACTTCTACTCTAACGCCCGCTTGGCGCTTGAAGGTACGTACCAACCGTGCTATAGGCTCGTCTGCCGTCCCCCTCTGGACGTCCTGGACGGTTCGGACGGTGCGCGACGCATCATGGACTGCCTCAAAAAAAACTTAATACATAGTAGATAATGTTCAGTAATCTATACCATTAAATAAAATTGGAGTGTCTGTTTGTAATGGCAAAATAATAGGCTTTTTTCATGCTCACACGGTTATTTGCACCACACCTATGCCTAAAATACATATTAAAAATTTTTTATCTGTCTGTCTGTCTGTCTATTTGTTCCGGGTAATCTTCAAAACGGCTGGACCGATTTCAAAAATTCTTTCACCAATGGAAAGCTATAATATCAGGGCGTAAACTAGGCTATATTTTATCCCGGTATTCCCACGGAAACGGGAACTACGCGGGTAAAACGACTATAACCTATAATCGAAGCGAAGCGAGGGCGGATTGCTAGTAATAAATACACTCGTCATCATCATATTTTTTTTTATTGCAAACGGTGGCAAACGAACAAACAGTCCACCTAATGTCCACCACATGTCCACCTGTAAGTGTTACTGCTGCTCATGGACCTTTGCAAGGCCGCTGCCTACCGTGAAGAAAGTGAAGGGAGTGTGAATGCGTGCATTGAGGTTCGGTGATACTAAAGGCATCAATAAAACACTCTACTCACAAACACCCTCAGAAAGTCGGACTGCAACCTCTCTCGCTCACCGAACGAAGCGCAATATCAAATTGTTACTACTCAGACGTTGATTTTCTGCGAGAGTATGGTATTACCTTGGACGGATCGGCTCGCGGCTGTAGACAGACAACTGTTAACAGTGTGGTCCTACCATCATTCAGCTTGATTCCTATTGGAGGTAAGCCGTCTCCACAAATGAAGCTATAGTGTCATTATAACTTGGGCAAGCAGATTGGCGATTGCAATGAGGTATTATGTTTCCCAGGATAGCTGTTGTCATTTCTATTGTTGATTTTATTTTTAGTTTTTTTGGTTCAGTTATGGTCAGCACACATGCCGTCCGACCAATCCGGGGCGGCGAAAGAGCAGTGCGCGGCCCCATAACCCACTGTATTCCCTCACCCTCGATGGGCCCGGTGGAATACCCTTTCGAGAATCGCCTCTCCACAACGCCCCGCCCTGGACGTCGGTCGGTGACGGACTATTCACCCATTCTGACACCCTTAACTGATTTTTACGATTTCCACAGACATATCAAGGGTGCTTATCATTGTATGTAATAATATATTTAGAGAGTTATCTGACTACATACGAGAAACTCACTAAACAGTATTTTAAAATATATGCTAAACATATTATGTAAAATAGTATCAAGCCATGTAACTTTACCTGAACTTGAGTGCATTTTTATGTATAAAATTTTCTTCTTTATACAATGTACCATGCGCAATTTTTAAAAGTAGTTTCGTTTTCATATTATTTTAACACTAGGTGCGCCTACTGCTATGCTTCTGTTACTTAGATATTTTTTCCAGTAAAAACATAAATGTGAAAAAGGCAGTCAAGTTCATTATTATGATAATTTTGGTGGTATAAATGGGTGCCAAGTTCTATCCTGAAATTTATTTGTTAGGGTAAACGTTATCTTTGGCGTGGCGTAAATAGACGAGTGACGTAACGCCACGCTATATAATGGAATATATGTACTATGCGTGGTAGTGTGTGAGTGAGACGAAGCGATATATACATTATGTCATATTAGTACCTGTCATAATCAGTTCTTTTATGCATATCTTAGAATAATAACATATAGAAGGTAAGTCCACGCACAAAAAGTGAGGCATTTCAATTGGAGCCTAATGGAGCTTACACCGGAACAGTCCCGTAATGTACAAGTCATTGCACTGCACGAACGTACGCAACTCTTAAAAAATAAATAGGTAATTATGACGGCTTGTGCATTCAAATGGTGCCACAACACATTTGAAAAAAATAAAAAGGTTTTTAACATTACTTTTAAAAGTATTTCGACGATTTATGTTAATAAAAACAAAATTTGATTTCATAATTTGTATAGTGGTTTCCGTGTGTACGTGTGTAATCGTCTGCCCGCCATTAGTATTTTTAGATTCAAATTTTTAAAGTTCGAAGTACTGACACTATCCTTCTATACGTTATTATTCTAAGATGCATATCAAATACAAAATAATTTCGATGTTTAACATCTGCCAAGCAAGCGTCCTGAGCGATGGCTAACTTATTTTTTTAATTGTCTAAGGATTATATAAGGACAAGCAGACCCGGCCATGCGTTGCTGTGCCTAATGTTTTTGTTATATTACATTTTATTAAACTATTTAAATGGAACTGTAGAAAAATATGTCATGGAGGTCGTCATATTTTTTTACAAATGGCATCTATGTAAAAGAGCAAGTTAAAATCGTATATGACACGTTTGACATAGCAGCGCCATCTATTAATTAATTACTCAATCCAGTCAACAGATATCCATCTGTTAAAATCGTTTGGAGTTAAAAGATAATTGTGAATGTCAAATAATAGACTAATAATTTGCAATAAAATAATATTGCGACTATCAATTAAGATGTAAGCTATCCTATCTTTCAAGTTGGATCAAATTGCACACGGTGTGCAAATTTGATTAAAATCGGTTAAGTGGTTTAGGAGTCCATCGCGGACAAACAACGTGACACATAATTTATATATATTAAGATATATAGTTATTTTTTATTCTAGATGACAACTATCATGGTATCAGTAAATTCAATTCCAATCAATCAATTTCATAAAATAGTTTTAGCGTGGTGCATGTACAGATATAAAGACAGACAGGCAGACAAATTTTTCTATTATTTGATGTTTTGGCTTAAAGCCAGGTATTAGTCTTTCTCAAGATCTATAATATACATACATCTGAATTTTTATATGCATAGAGTTTACTTTCTATTAAAAAACAAAGTCAGTGTAAACCAGTGTCTCTGTAAACGATGAGGCTTTATATTAGCCTGATTAGGGCGTTGGTGAAGGAAAATTTTTGCTCAGCTTAACTTTTACAACTTTATTCAGCGAGGTAGGCGAAAAGAGTGAGTGACATTCAAAATTGTAAGGGTCACAGACCCTATTATTATAATAAACGCCTGATGTAAACATTGCAGCAATACAATATCTTTGGGCTTATTGCTAAGGTGCTTGAATTAAAATAAAATAATAAATATACAATAAGTGTCGATACAAAGCCTGAACAGTCTCTCTCGACTGCCAATCTCAATCTCGATCAATGTCAATCTCGCGACATTTACAAATTTTCGTGGCATTTATGAAGATGTTTTGAAATAGCAAAATTTTTTTTATATACTTTCAACCCGCACATCTTCACCATATAGAAAACTAGCAACCCGCCTTCGCTTCGCTTCGGTTTGGTATAATAGGTCAATTTCTCTCAGATAATGGAGAAGGCTTGACCCCAACAGTGGGATGTATAAGGGTTGAAATGGTGAAAAAAATGATGAAATAAGAGTATTTATGCAAAATTTAAAGGAAATCAATGAGATTTTTTTTTCTCCTCATACAAACTTTGCTACTGCAGTCCACCCCTTAGGGGTTGAATTCCAAAAAATCCTTTCTTAATGTGTTTCTACGTCACGTAAAGAAACTAATGTCAAAATTTCATTTTTCTGGCTTCAGTAGTTCCGCCTCTGTGATAAGACCGTAAACTGACATTAGTCTATCTATTTACACTTTTAGAGGATGAAAATGGATAAACGCTGAAACACGTGTTTATTTATTTTTATTAAAGAGTATTTGTGATTAATTTCAAGACAGTGGCTAAAGATTTTTTTTTCTTTCCATACAGACAAATCTTTTATAATTTGATTATCTTATAACACTAAAATATGTTTTTTTTTCATCATCATCATTTCAGCTCATATACGTCCCACTGTTGGGCTCGAGCCTCCTCTACAATAGGAGGGAAACTGACGTTACTATTCCATGCTAGTGAGACAGGTTGGTATAGGGTTTTATTTCGAGTTTTTATTCTCATGCATAGATGTTATATGCGTATTATGTATTATATCCCTTAGTCGTCTTTTACGACATCCACGGGCAAGATAGGGAGTGGTAAATTGTATTCTTACTCCGTCACCACACGGATAAGGTTTTTTTTTTTATAATAATAAAAAACATTATCCTTTATTCATTATATTTTTTTTTTATAATAATAACAACATTATTTGTGTGGTGACGGAATAAAAATACAATTCACCACTCCCTATCTTGCCCTTGGATGTCGTAAAAAAACCGTTAACGACGATGTTTTTTTTATTATTCTTTTATTTCTGTTAGTGGCAAATAAGCAAACAGCACAATTGATGGCAAGTGACAGTGTCGCACCTTTACTAGGCTGCTGCCTACCGTGAAGAAAAGGAAGGGAGTGTGAAATTATGCAATAAGATTTCGTGACAGTAAAGGCATCACTCACACCGGCTTGCCGGCTCATTGCACGAAACGCAGTAACAAATTGCTACTACCCAGACGTGGATTTTCTGTGAGAGTGTGGTACTATCCCGGATTGACCGGCCCGTGGCTGTAGACAGGCGACCACAAAGTGACCTACCACATTTTATTTCATAATAGTTGCAAACAATTTGTTTCAAGCCTGTTGCTATTTGATGTTCGTACGGCGAAGTTTATGGGAAATTAATTTACTAGGGACCCGCTCGCTTTATTAACTGCTAGATGGAATTTTGAACTACATGCAGTCTTGTTAATTATATTTGATGACACATTTAACAAAGTTTTATTACTTAAAAGTTATTCTTTAATGTTTTTCAAGATTTGCTTTAAAGCAAATAGTAAAAAATGTGTCTGGCAACGCCTGGCTAATATAGAATATTGGGCTTTTAAAAGATATGCTTCGATAGCATATTTGATTATATATATTAGCGATTGCCGAGTAGTTGAAATTCACACATAATTCATTTAAATTAATTTTTCAGCTACCCTTTTTTTTTAAATAACTATCAGACATTGTCAGCATAATTATGATTGTTTAACATTCAGTTCGACCATAGACTTTAATCGTAAACAAAAGTGTATAAGCGTGTATGTGTTTCGTTTGCATATTCATTCCTAATCTTGTGTGGTAGCGGCTTCGAATACTACCAACCCTTGCTTTGCTCGTGGGTGTCGTAAAAGACGACTAAGAGCCCTAGATTGACCCTGACCAACTCCATCTGGTACCATTTGGGTCAACGATTACATTCCCAAGGAGGGTTGACGTCAGGCAGGCGGCCGGTCATAAAAGTCATTGCCGAAACTTTTTGCAATATGTCAAAACAGATGACATATTGCGTCGACCCCAAGTAATTGGGATAAGAGCAAGATGATGATGATTCATTCCTAATCTATTTTTATATCAAATTTTAGTTTCCTGAACTTCTCCTCAATATATTCTTCAAATGTGCTAAATTTCGCACAAAAAGAATGCAGATGCACACTGCATGATTTTTGTAAAAAAGGGTTTTCGATTAACGTATTAATGTAGTGATCTTAACTATATAACACAAGATAAAATACCTATTTAATTTTTAATTATATTTATTAAAATTATATGTATTTATTAACAAAATTAAGAATTAAAACAGAACTAGATATCGTAAGATGCATGAATTCACTGCGATGAAAGA
Source organism: Lymantria dispar (assembly GCA_032191425.1). NCBI lineage: Eukaryota > Metazoa > Arthropoda > Insecta > Lepidoptera > Erebidae > Lymantria > Lymantria dispar. The sequence continues at coordinate 5,122,546 of CM063460.1, read as the reverse complement.
GAATAAGGTCGCTGAGTTCATTGGGAATAGAATCGAAAAGTTACAAGTCTATCATCATCATCATCACAGCTCATATACGTCCCACTGCTGGGCTCGAACCTCTTCCACAGTGGAAGGAAAATTGACCAAAAATGCTACGCTGGTTAGACGGGTTAGTATAGGGTTTTATTTAGACTTTTCATCTCTTGCATAAATGTTATCTGCATATCCCTAAGTCGTCTTTTACGATACCCCCAGGCAAGAACCCCTTTCTTGCCTTGATGATGAATTCTATTCTTATTCCGTCACCTCACGGAAAGGTTACAAGCACATAAACTACAAACTTTACAGACGACTGCACAGATGGCGTAGTGGTTAAGATAACGACCGCCAGTATCGCGGGTTAGAATCCCACGTGGGCCAACACTGTGCGATCTTCAAATTGTTGTTCTGAGTCTGGATGTAATTTGTGTTCGTTAGATATATGTTTGTAAAGTACCCCGCAATACACGTTATTTCAGGTGTTGTTATAAGTATGCCAAATTTCGAGTTAATCCGACGTTTTGAAGGGGGTCAAAATAATGTTCAAAAATTCCGTTACATACTAATATATGAAGCTGTCTGAAGCTAATAAAAAGGTATTAATAAAATAATGGCAGCGTTCGGGAAACTTAAGAGGATCTTCTCGTCCAACATACCTCAGTGTCTGAAAACACAGGTCTACGACCAGTGTGTGTTACCAGTGATGACTTACGGCACAGAAACGTGGTCCCTAAATGTAGGCCTCATATCAAGGCTCAAAGTCGCTCAGCGTGCTATGGAACGGGCTATGCTCGGGATTTCTCTGCGAGATAGAATCCGGAATACAGAAATCTGCAGAAGAATGGGTGTAACCGACATAGCACGAAGAATTAGCACGCTGAAGTGGCAATGGGCAGGCCACATCGCTCGACGAACCGACAACCGCTGGGGAAGAAAGGTTCTCGAGTGGCGACCACGCATCGGACGACGCAGTGTAGGACGCCCCCCCACTAGGTGGACCGACGACCTAGTGAAAGTTGCTGGGCGTCGTTGGATGCAGGCGGCACAGGACCGCACATTGTGGCGCAATATTAGGGAGGCCTACGTCCAGCAGTGGACGGCAATAGGCTGAAATGATGATGAAATGATGAATAAAATAATTATAGTTTAAAAAACTAAAAAACACTCTTACAAGCTGACAGACCGAATGACAGAAGTTTCGAATTTCGCGCGTAGTTCGCACACTAGCTCTGTCTCCCTTGCTCTATGCAAAGGATACAATTACGAATTTCTAAATCCTGGCAAATCTAATCAGTATATTCGCCCATTGTGATCGAATTATTGCACTGTCATGGGCCTTTGACGAGTGTGCAAAGTTTAAATAAATTCTGTTTGTTCAAAGTGGGCCAAAATGACGTTCAAAAATTCCGTTACATACTAACATACATACGTCTGAAGCTAATAAAAGCGTATTAAAAAAGAGTGTGTGTATACAAAGTACCCATATCAGAAGTGAAACTCCTTTATCCTTTATCCTCTATCCTTTATCTCATTCTCTCGCCGGCTGAATCCTATACATTTACGTGTTTGTTTTCTATGGACTCGCTTTTTCGTTTCATCGAGTTTGAAATCACAACGATTCTAAAGAAATTTCACTTCAAAAACTTCATTCACTTTCCGTGTCCTCTTATATCTCCATCGGGGTATGGGAGAACTTTTTCTTTTCTTAATTTTTATGACATATTAACCTACGATATTAGCCTACTATACCATGCTGGTCAGGCGGGTGAAAGGACGGTATAGGGATTTATTTCGAGTTTTTCTTATCTCATAAAAAAATCCGTTGCCACATGAAAAAATACAAAATCAGCTTATGATAAATCACATAAATTTCTTCGACACTTCTTAACCCAATCTACTTATCATGCGAATGTCACCCGGAATACTTCCATTAACAGAAATAAGATATTATCGTCAATTACATTTTTTCATAATTGGTCTCAGTGGCATGACGCAGTCAGCGTTCCACCTCGCCATCGAATTGAAATTCATGAATAACAATGAGGGGTCCCTAGGCAATGAATATTTTCTTAGGGAACTCTAAACGTTTTGTTGGCATTCGTTCGTGAATTTTTCAAGAGGTACCTGTTTAAAAATTGTGCTGATTTAAATAAGAGAAACTTTGAAGTCAGCTGTTTTTAAACTATGAGTATGTTTTATATCTAAATGGATAAATCAATTTCTTTGTTTTTTAAATTTAAAAAATGATTGTATGCATGAGGAATAACATGATTTTTTGCAATAAAAACCGACATTAAAACGCAATGCAGAGTAAACAAAAAGGTCGTTAATGTAGATAGTGTAGATATTTTTTTAGATCTTTGTTGGTTTTTCAAAAACCGCTTGTCCGATTTCGATAATAAATTTATGAGACTATTTGGGAAGTATAGGGTTATACTTAGTATATTTCAACAAAAAAGTATTTTTTTCAAATCAGTTGGCAAGCGACGGAGTTATACACGAACAAACATAAAAAAATACAAACATAAAAAATACAAACATCCGAATTGAGAACCTCGTTTTTTAGATGTCAGTTAAAAACTGAAAGTGATTGATGCCTAGCCTTGGTACCTTGGTCGGCCCAATGGCGAAGGGCCAGGATTACGGTGGGTTACTGAGCCGCGCGCCACTCCTTCGTCACCCGAACGGAACGGATGAGGTGTGGCCGTTCAAAAAAAAATATTCGTAATTCTCTCTGCAGGGGACGGCCTATGCCCCAGTCCAGATAACCGCAGCCTCGGCTTGGCCATCTTGAAACGGCTAAACTGATTTTGACAATATTTAACTAACAGGTAGTTATCTATATAAATAGGCTTATGTTTTATCTCCGTATACCCACGGACATGGCACCTATACAGCTAAGACCGTGCAAGTTTGTTAGTAATGACTAAATTTATAACTAAACAACTTCACCATGCCGACCAATGAACGACCCATAAAATTTGCCTAAACGTTTCCAAGTTTAATTCATAAAGTATTTATTATTCAAAATAAATTCAATGCAAAGGCACGAACTCATTATTCCATTAGCCAAATAGGTTTATCTGTGAACACCGACCGCTTTGTAAGTTTTGAAAGTTTGTGAAATTTAAATAAAGCGCTTCATCAGTCTGCATGATGTTAACATAGATCGAAGTTTTGGTGAATTTTGTAAATATTGAAATATTATAATTAACTAGCAACCCGCCCTCGCTTCGCTTTGGTTTCAGTCGCCATACCCGCGTCTTTCCCAATCCCGTGAGAATACCAGAATAAAATATAGCCTAGCGTATTATATTCCTTAGTGGTCTTCTACGATACCCAAGCGTGAGATGGAGGGATGGTAAATGGTATTTTTAATCAGTCACCATACGAATAATAAAATCAAATCTATACCAATAAATAAAATTGGAGTGTCTGTTTGTAAAGTCAAAATAATAGGCTTTTTTCATGCTCACACGGTTATTTGCACGACACCTATGCCTAAAATACAGATTAAAAAAATTTTCTCTGTCTGTCTGTCTGTTTGTTCCGGGTAATCTTCAAAACGGCTGGACCGATTTCAAAAATTCTTTCACCAATGAAAAGCTATAATTCGCTTCGCTTCGGTTTCAGTCGTCTTTTCTGCGGAGTTCCCGTTCCTGTGGGAATACCAGGATAAAATATAGCCTAGTTTACGCCCTGATATTATAGCTTTCCATTGGTGAAAGAATTTTTGAAATCGGTCCAGCCCTTTTGAAGATTACCCGAAACAAACAGATAGACAGACAGACAAAAAAAATATAAAGTGTATTTTAGGCATAAGTATAGTGCAAATAACCGTGTGAGCATGAAAAAAGTCTATTATTTTGCCATTACAAACAGACACTCCAATTTTATTTATTGGTATTGATTACCTCGATGTTTTTAATGCAGTTTTCTATTTTTATCATCATCATCATCTCAGCTTATATATATCCCATATTGGGCATGGAGGTGACTCCACATTAAAAGAGAAATTGTCCTACTATACTTGCCTCAGTTAGACGTCATGTCCGACATGTTAGTATAGGGTTTTATTTCGAGATTGTCTTCTCTTGCATGAATGTTATGCGCATGTTGTATTCCTTAGTCAACTTTTACGACACCCTTCGGAAAGAAAGGGAGTAAATAGTATTCTTCCTTCGTCACTGCATATTTTTTTTTTATTTTACACCACTATAAATATAGACTTAAATCGCTTTAATTGTGCATATTCAATTTGAGTAATACCTTCGATTTTTGCAGGATCTCATTATCAGATCTTGACTCAATGATCCTGTGACCACTTGCATACTTCACCTTTCGACCAAAAAATAATTCACCTATCCAAGAATTTCAGCTTGATGAATTCAGAACCTCCTTTGAAGTCTGATAAAACTTCATATTGACATTGGAACGAAAAAATAAATAAAATCAATTTGAATCAAAATTTTAATTAATATTCTGTTCGATATCGATTTTCCGTGTGGTGACGGAGTAAGAATACCATTCACCACTCTCTATCTTGCCCATGGATGTCGTAAAAGACGACTATGGGACACACAAACATCTATGGGATACAAATACACGTAACATCTGTGCAAGAGAAGGAAAACTCGAAATGAAACCCTATACCAACACGTCTGACCTGCATGGTATAGTAGGTCAAATTCCCTCCCATTGTGGAGGAGGCCTGAGCCCAACAATTAGACGTATGTGGGCTGCAATGATATTGTCCGATAGAGAATTTTTTGTTTGTTTATTGATCTGTATATAGAATAATTACCATTCAAATAGCGTCCCCTGTGTTTTTCTTTTCACCGAAGATATGTTAAAATGTATTCCTTACATAATAGTTCACTATAAAGAATACATTATTCATATATATTATTAAAATCACGAACTTCAAAGGAATGCAACGCTTTTATCTTGTCTATTCCTGACAAAGACAAAGTTACGAAGCAGCAAAAAAAAAACGCATTAAGCATCATTTGGTTTTGCGAAAATAAAAGTAGGCGAGAGTGTAACAGAACTTGAGAAAAACGTCAGAGTGTCGAGGGCACTACAATCCTGTGGAATAAAACCAAGTAGTGTTTGACGCAATCACGGAGGACGGTATATCCCGGTTTACGTTGGGAATTTACTGATAAACTGGTTTATACTGATTTTTATTTAAAACTGATCTATATCTATACCAATAAATAAAATTGGAGTGTCTGTTTGTAATGTCAAAATAATAGGCTTTTTTCATACTCACACGGTTATTTGCACGACACCTATGACTAAAATAGCAATTAAAAAATTTTTGTCTGTCTGTCTGTCTGTTTGTTCCGGGTAATCTTCAAAACGGCTGGACCGATTTCAAAAATTTTTCACCAATGGAAGGCTATAATATCAGGGCGTAAACTAGGCTATATTTTATCTCGGTATTCCCAAGGGAACGGGAACTACGCGGGTAAAACGACTATAACCTATAACCGAAGCGAAGCGAGGGCGGATTGCAAATATTTTTGCTTAATTTCGTGGTCACAGTTCATACTGACCCCCACCGCTGGGCTCAAGCTTCCTGCCCAATAGGAGGGAAATTGACTTTTTTTTTTTTTGAACTAGTCCCACCACACATTCCCACCATTGTAACTCCTGTAAGCCAGGATCCACAATGGTCTCCATACATGACACCGAGGTTTGACCCTCAGGCAGTCTCGGGATATGATTTTAATTGTCTTGGGACCCGCAACAAATTTAATTAGAAAAGATTAAAGAGGAGGAGTTGGAAAGAGAGATTCCACTTCCCTCCTAGGCAAAGCGGGAGACAGGAAAACAAAATGACTAGTCAGCCATTAAGTAAAAAGGTGTACAGCTACGATAGCGCAGCAGTACGGCACCACGGATACGGAAGAGCTTAACGGGGCCTATATGTGAGCGTTAAGATTGATTGCTACAGTAGGTATGGCAGAAACGCATGAACGCACGGAAATTTTCTCGAGTTGCTACAAGGTCCGTATACTATATATACTACCCCACAGGTGACTTGCAAACTTGCAAACTGCAGGGAAATTGACCTACTATACAATGTTTGTCAGACATGTTGGTATTTTTTTTTTTTTTATGGGTGGGCTATGGTAAGCGCACGCGCGGTCCAATCCGTCCAGGGCGATGAAAGGACGGCGCGCGGGCCCATAACCCACCCGTACCCACGTCACCTCGTTGTTGGACCGACCACCGGAGCAGATGTGACTTGTCGTCAGTGGTAGACATGTTGGTATAGGGTTTCATTTCGAGTTTTCCTTCACTTGCATAGATCTTATATAATATACCTTAGTCGCTTTTTTTTCAACATCCACGGGCGAGATAGGAAGTGGTGAATTGTATTCTTACTCCGTCATTATATGGAAAAGCTGCTTGCTAAATTTATAAATATATGTACAAAGATTATGAATTAAAATATCTGTTTGAAATGTCAAAATAATACGTTCATGCTCAGATGGTTATGGTTATTAATACGATAACTAAAAACCAATTGAAATATTTTTTATCGGACTCTCTGTCTGTTTGTTGTGGTTGATCTTCAAAACGGCTGTACCTATTACAAACGCACAGCAATTTTATTTATTTGTATAAATCATAGTGATTGTATTTCAATTATAATAAGTAATGTTAAATTTCGAAATTTTGTCTACAGTGTGAGTTTTTTTTTGGTATCGAGGATGATTTAACAAGTAACTCTAAATATTATATCGAAATTTTTATTCAAGCATAAACAGAGGTTTGTCTTCTGTTAAATGAAATCTTTATTTCAATAAAAAAAGAGTCTATTTGACTCAAGAAAGTTCTGTTTTGTTGTAACGCAAAAATATTCCAAAGTATGTTTTTTTAGCAATTACTAATACGTGCTCAATTAATATAAATAAAATTTGTCGTCGTTCTGGTCTCAGCTCATAAGCGTCCCACTGCAGCTCGAGCCTCCAAAGGGAGGGAAATTGTCCTACTATATTTAATTGAAATGAAATTAAATTGATATTAAATTGAAAATATTTGCCCTGAAATGTATAGGTTAATAGAAAATTTTAATTTCTGGGCTTATTTCTGTACCGTAATTTCTCCTCCCTAGAGTAGAAGCTTGAAGCCGGTGTAACGCAAAGTGGTTCACTCTCCTTGCTTTGTGATACACATAGAAAAAAGTAGCACATTTCAATTTTCTTTATTCCCTCCATAATTTACATAAGTTATATCATTATACTAGCTGACCTAATAGACACTGTTCTGTATAAATCTATTAAAAATAAAATGGAATTCCTTGGTATCAATGACAGCCGTATGGTTACGGAGTAAGAATACAAATCACCCACTCTCTATCTTGCCCCTGGATATCGTAAAAGATGACTAAGGGATATAATATACATATAAAAACTATGCAAGAGAAGTCAAACTCGAAATAAAACCCTATACCAACCTGTCTGATAAGCATGATATAGTACCCTAGCCGAGGCCGCGGGTGACGTGACCGGGGATTAGTCCGTCATCCGCCGAGAGGCCGACCGCGTGAGGAAAGACCGACGTCCTTCCCGGGGGGGGGACGTCGGTCGATGGGAGGGTACCCCGGGTAGGGGGTATTCCGTCGGGCCGACCACTTATGACAAGTAACCCTGCTCCAGTGGTCGGCCCAACGAAGGCGACGTGGTGTTCGGGTGGGTTGCGGATATTGCGTGCTTAAGCCCCTCTGTGGCCCCGGACGGAGTGGTGAGGAAGCGCGCCGACCGCAGCCCACCCAAAAAAAAAAAAATAGTATGATATAGTAAGGTCAATTTCCCTCCTATTGTTGAGAAGGCTCGAGCCCAACGGTGGGACGTTTATGACCTGACATGAATGATAGCCTCTTTTACTGGGTCTTATTGTCATTCTTGAATTATTTTTGAATCCGCCTTACAGCTCTGTACCATAAGATGGAAAGATTCTATGGCCCTTGAATCCAAATGTCTCCTGTATATTTGAAAGTCGGTTTTCTGTTGTACCGATGGGGTATCATCTACTAATATTATTTGATAGCTTACATTAATATAACTATTTTATAAAAGCGACGAGTTGCATAATAACTTAAAAAAATGGTTACTAATGTATTTGGGAATAAAATATTAATGAATGGAATCGAATAATTAATTGAAGTTTTTTCATTAAAATGCTAATAAAATGAGTAAATGTTTGATTAATTAAATGATAAAAACTTATGATCTGCGTTTTAATGATAAACTTTATATACTCGTATAAATTTCTTGTGTACGTGTGTATGTCACTGAACTCCTCCTAAACGGCTGGACCGACGTTTATGATTTTTTTGTGGGTGATCAAGGGGATTCGAGAATGGTTTATATTCACAATTGGACCCGGTAGGTGGCGTTGTTATCGAGTTCAAGGAGTATTCCTTTTATTTTATCTGACCCAACAGACGTTGTTCTAGTATAATAGTTTCAAAATAATTTCACATATTTTTAAATAAATGAATTTCCGTATAGTGATGGAGTACAATACAACGGTTAATGCTTGCTTTTATGTTATCTTCTATCTTCTATTATGTATTCTTCTTCTATATATATAAAAATGAATTTCTGTTCGTTAGTCTCGCTAAAACTCGAGAACGGCTGAAACGATTTGGCTAATATTGGTCTAGAATTATTTGTGGAAGTCTAGGGAAGGTTTATACGGTGAAAAAATATCTATGGAAAATTGCGAGTAAAATACTAAAAACAATAATTTTATTTTCCCATACAAACTGTTCTTAACTATCAAACATTTGATGTTCGTCCCATCGGTTCGGCGTTTTTGACATAAATACATGTAGATCTAGATCAAAAAAGGTTTTGGAATTGATAAGAAAAGGCGGTATATCCCTTAGTTGTCTTTTACGACACACACGGGTTGCGGATTGTATTCTTACTCCGTCACCGCACGGATAGTACTAAAACCAAACTGATAAATACTAAAACAAAATAATTACGAAAAAGGCGGTGCAAAGTTCGCCGGGTCAACTAGTTTGATAATAAAATAATTAGGTGAGCAAGTAGATAACATCACTCTGTAAGGAAGAGAAAAGTTGAAATAAAACTCTATGCCAACCCATTTAACCAGCGTGCTCAATTTTTTTTTTTACTGTAGATTAGGCTCAAGCCTAGCAGTGGGATGCTTATAAACTGAGATGGTGAGTTTATGATATAAAGGATTGAAATTATATTCATCATCATCAGAGTTCATATACATTTCACTGTTGGGCTCGAGCCTCCTCAATGGGAGGGAAATCGACCTACTATACCACGCTGGTCGGACGCGTTGGTATGTTATATGCATATGATATCCCTTAGTCGTCTTTTACGACACCCACGGGCAAGAAAGGGGATGGTGAATTGTATTCTAACTCCGTCTCCACACGGAGAAATTATATAATTTAAATTTTTATTGCAACTACTAGCAATTTCAATATAAGATTAATTCCAACTGAATAAGAACTTTCACAAATATCTGGTTAGAATAGCAAGCTGCCGAACCTAAGCAAATATCCGAAATACACTTCTTCAATCAATATTGCATACTCAAAGGAAATATTGCAATATAAATTCTCTTGATATCAGCTAGGAGAAGCATCTAAACGAAATCAGATTTTCTGCTGCTCTTAAAATGTTTTAGAATATGCATTTTAAGATCTAATATTTGTATAAGATATTAGGTGTTGATTATTATAATGTTAGATTTTCTCATGGAAGTAATCCTTGTAAAAATTGAATGACGTCAAGAATTCGGTACCTGTGGTCGGTCCAATGACTATTTGAAGGGAATAAAGTAGGTGATGGAGTCGCGTAATGACCTTGTGTCACCCTTTTTTATGTTTTCCTATTTTAGCGGTGGGCCATGATCAGTGCACACGCCGCCCAACTCCATCCGGAGTGACAGAGGGGCAGCGCACGGCCCCATGACCCACCCGTGGCACGTCGTCTTCGTCGTTAAGCCGACCACCGATGCACAGTAACTTATGTACAGTGCCCGGCCCGACCGAATACCCCGGTCGCGGGATACCTTCTCCTTTCGACGTTCCCCCTCGGGGACGTCGCGCGGTCAGCCTCTCTGCAGGAGATGGACTAAATCCCCGATCTAGTCACCTGCGGCCTCGACTAGGACGGCATTAGGCGTGACCTTTTGTCACCCTGGATGAAATAGACAAAAAAATGGGAGTGATCCCAACATATATTCCCACCATTGAAACTCTTGTATCCCATCCACAACGGTCATCATAGATGAAATCCAGGTTTAACCTGAGGGTTATCGCCTGAGGGTTGGATTGGCAATTAACTCTGTGTAATCCACAACGAATTTAATTTGAAAAAATAAACAGAACTTTGACAAGTTCGATTCAATTTTCTTTCTATTAAATGCGGAAGGTAGAAAGCAAAATTGACTGGATAATTATCATTTTTTAACTGCACAGATGACGCGTTGGCGTAGCGATTAGGATACCGACATACCCCGCCAGTGTAGTTCGTTCGAATCCCATGAAGGACAACATTTTTTTGTTTTGTGTCTGGATGTTATTTGTATCTGTCAATTATATGTCTGTAAAGTCTCACGCAACACAAGAATGGTTTCCTTAGTGCAAGGTGTTGCCTATTTATATAAAAAAATCTTTGATATCATCGTATACATCCCACTGCTGAGCTCGAGTCTCCTTCATAATAGAAGGGAAATTGCCTACTATAGGATGTTGGTCAGAGCTATTAGTGTAGGATTTTATTTCAAGTTTTCCTTGTCTAGTAAATTCTTAAATGTGTATTATATCAGTTATTCATATTTTATGACAGCAACTGGCTTGCTCCTTCACTATACGGAAGGATAATATTAGGTTTTAATATATATGTAAAGAAAACCTTTTCATACATATACGAACGCTTTAATATTGTACTTATAGACCATAAAATATAGTTTGATCTCTGTGACAGATGTCAACGAAACCAACGAAGTAAGTTTGAATGAACGAAATGTTTACAATTTCATTTTGTATCAAATATATTTCCATTATTTTCATGCCAGTTTTATTGCAACTGAATTGCAATATATTATAAATATAAAAATATTAATATTCATGCCTAAAATGTACCTCGTCAGTATGAAATACCTAGTAAACATTTTATACATAAATGACGCTTACGCACGTACAAGGTCATACTGGACTGAAAATAAAAAAGAAATGGGCCAGTCGATATACGTAAATCAATAACCGATCTTTATTAATGTATTCATAAAAGAAATAAACCCAATACAGTACCTATATAATACTTTCAACATATTTTTTACAATTACAACATTATAAAATACATGAATTGCATTAGTTAAACATTAAAAAACTACTTTTTGTCTCAGAGTAAATGATAAATATTATGTACGCATTATTGTCAATAAACTAGACATATTTATTTATAAAACAGTCGTAATAAATCGATTGATCTAACGACTGTCCCTATTTTGGCAAAAAGTGATAAATGTTCTAGCAGGAACGCTCTAGTGATGACGATAATAGTGACTTGGACCTTGATTGCCTTGACCTTTTGAATAATTAAAACAGTCAAAAAACCCGTTTGTTTGCAATAAATTCAAAACGATTTTCATTGATTGCATTTTAATTATAATTGAAAATCACAAATATAAAAATAAAGAGTTTTATCGATAAAAAACTACAGACTTTATCGTAAGCGTGACAGCCCTAGGGACAACTGTCACAGAGATCATACTATATTTTATGGACTATAGTTTGTATCTATATCAATAAATAAAATTGGAGTGTCTGTTTGTAATGTCAAAATAATAGGCTTTTTTCATGCTCACATGGTTATTTGCACGAGACCTATGTAACCGAAGCGAAGCGAGGAGCGCGGCGACCGCAACCTACCCCCCAAAAATAAAGGCCAACTTCCTGAGGGTATTTGCGTGTGTTGGGTTTTATGATACCTATAATATCATCGAACCTCATTGCACTCATTCACACTCCCTCCACTTTCTTCGCGGTAGGCAGCAGCCTTATAAAGGCCCAGGAGCGACAGCAGCACCTGGCATCGGGTGTGTTGTTTGCTCGTTTGCCACCGTTTGCAATAAAAAAAATGCCATAATTGTCAGCTTTGGTTTGTTTGGTACAAATCAACTACTAGAATAAATAACAAAGATTTAAAGGAAAAAGGCTTAGAGACTAATAATAATCCATACTAATATTATAAATGCGAAAGTAAGGATGTTTGTTTGTTTGTTTGTAACGCTTTCACACTTAAACCACCGAACCGATTTCAAAACTTCTTTCACCAATGGAAAGCTATAATATCAGGGAGTAACATAGGCTATATTTTATCCCGGTATTCCCGCAGGAACGGGAACTACGTCGCGGGTAAGGCGACTGAAACCGAAGCGAAGCGAGGGCGGGTTGCTAGTAAGTAATATTTATTAAAATACTAGCTGACCCGGCGAACTTCGTACCTCCATATTTTTTTCGTAAATATATTTTCTAAATTGCCGAAGATATAGTCTCTAATAGAAGAACCATTACGGGTTTGTCAGACAAGATTCAATCGTCTTGGTCGCGGCATTGTTGACTGTTACTGATTATTGATTTCTGACAAAATTATAATTTCTGACAAATTTTCAACCATACTTAATCATAGACAAAATTACGTTTAGCAGTCATTTGCGTTTTGTTATTACATATCAAATGCGTTAAATAGTGACTTGTATTTTCCTTGACGTTTTATGTCATGTCCCACGGGAACGCGATCGAACGGGATAAAAGTATCCTATGTCCTTCTCCTGGTTCTAAGCTACCTCCCCACCAATTTCCAGCCAAATCGATACAGCCGTTCTTGAGTTATAATTAGTGTAACTAACACGACTTTCTTTTAAATATATAGATATATTCAGTCTTTATAATTTGTGTTCATCAACGAACATAAAGTTCGTATAAATCCCCCGCAACACAAGGATTTATTATGCGTGATGATATGTTTATAAAAAAAAGAACCTCACGCCATAAGCTCACAAATTTTAATGTAGTCCCCAGGAAAACATCATGAAATAATTAAATTTGGTATTTTAACCAAAAACGTGAAGGCCGAGCTTGTAAAATATTTACATGTCTTCGCCCTTTTATGCTCATAATATATTCAAAGCTTCAAAATTGTTTACATGACATATACGCAATGAAATATATACCTATATTGGCTATGTTCAGGTTTTCTCTACGAGGTACAATCCAAAATACGATAATCCGTAGAAGAATAAGTGTAACCAAGATAGCACGCTGAATTGTCATTTGGTGGGCCATATCGCTCGATGAATCAACTACCGCTGGGATAGGAAGGTTCTAGAGTAGCGACCACTTATCGAAAGACGCAGTTTAGGACGAACTAGGTTGACAGATGATCTGGTGAACGTTGCTGGATGTAGTTGCATAACAATAGAAGATCTACGCTTAATATACAAGTACAAGTTTATAAGTACAAGTATTTTCGAATCTTTGGAAATAAAAAATTCAGTGGATTAATATGGCTATTTTTTTTAAAGTATAAACTTAGATAAGCTGATGGTAAAATTGATTATATGCATTAATGTCACTAATTATCGAGATTTAGGTTATTGATGTGGTGACGGAGTAGAAATTATAATTCACCAGTTTGTTTCATTAGCTTGACTGGGGACTATGAAAATTTTGTAATTAAACGTAATGCCTTCAGAATGTTACCATGTTATACTGATGTATTTGCGATTATAATGTTTGCTACTGAAATTAATGGAGGCGTTTCTAGAAATGGACTATATTTTTTTCTTTTATTGTAGGTATTTTACAGCTAAGAATCTTTCCAATTGGTGATTGAGTAAGAATATAATTCACCACCCCCTTTCTTGCCCGTGAGTTTCGCAAAACACGACTAAGGGATTAAATAACACGACTAAGGGTGGACCGCTCATGCACTTACTATAGCCCACGCATAAAAAAAAAGGAATTAAATATGCTTATAACATCTTTTCCATGTGGTGACGATGAGAGGGCACATACATATTGTCAAGTTTACAAAATAAAATAAATTATCCAAAAAAAAAATAAACTACCACCGGATCGGCACGCGACCGCTACTGAGAAGATCCGACAAGAAACTCAGCGGACTGGTCTATTGTTTTTATTTTTTTTTTCTTCTTACAAGATATAAAATTGTGTACAACATGTTTTGTAAGAACTAGCTCTAGAAAAACTCGAAATGAAACCCTATACCAACATGTCTGACCAGCATGGAATAGTAGGTCAATTCCCCTCCCATTATGGAGAAGGTCTGAGCCAAACAGTGGGATATATTTAGGCTGAGATGATGATGATAACATATAAGTATGTAAGAAAGGCAAACTCATAATAAAATTCTATAACAGCACGGCTGATCAGCGCGATATTTTATGTCAATTCTCCTTCCATAATGGCAAATTTTCCTTTCATAATGGAAGAGGCTCGAGCCCAACTGTGTGGACGTATATAAGCTGAAATGAGGATTATAAGTTTTTACTTATTCGTTTTGTTTTTTTATTTAACCTACCTGATTAAATTTATGTAATAAAAATAATCATAACGGTTAGTATCATCTCAGTATTTCTATGTCCTATTGCTGACCTCGACGCTTTAATACAATAATAGGTAAATTGTCCTACTATACGATTCCGTGGTGACGGAGAAGAATACAATTCACCACCCCCCTACCCCCTATCTTACTCGTGGGTGATCGTACGAGACGACTAAGGGATATAAAACGCTTATAACATCTATGCGAGAGAAGGAAAACTTGAAGTAAAACCCTATACCAACACGTCTGACCAGCGTGGTATAGTAGGTCAATTACACTTCCATTATGACAGAGACCGGAGCCCAACAGTGGGACATATATGGGCTGAGATGATGATGATGATACGATACTGATGAAACTCCTTTGTATAGAGTTTTATTTTGAGTTTTTCTTAGTATTTTACGTTCGTCTCGCCGGGTTGGTCACGGGCGATGAAGAACTTGGTACCAATGGTCTACCTAAAGGCGAAATGGGAGGGAATATGGTGGGTTACAGGGCCACGCTCCGCCCCTCGTCATCCTGGCTCGAGGGGACGGCGTGTGCCATAGCCTAACAAAAAAAGGCTTTTACGTTCACTTACGTGAAAGGAAGGTAGAGGAAGGGATTGTGATATGGCGGATTCTTAATTTGTCATCAAATATAGTTGAATATCGTGAATAAACAAAAGCGAATTCGTAATTTGTCTATACAATAAAGGAATCACGCTCGAAAGAATACAAAAAAAAAAACGGAAAACCATCACTGTAACATTCATAAATAAAAAATGCAACAAAGAAACTCAACATTGGGCAGATAAAAACATTTCTCAAACGAAATAAGATATACAAGTAAGTCATTTCATAGAACTTTAGATTTATGGGAATCATGTACTTAGCACACTGAGAGTAAAGTATTTGTTTTTCCCAACAAACAGTTTTTAACAAAAAAAATCCTGACTGTGGTGCAAATATTTGTATACATTTTCGAATTCATTTTGAAAAGCATTTTATTTTGATACCCCACTCTCTAATTAAAGGGTCTCAATTTGTTTTCGTTAGCGCGTACATTAAAGCACATAAAAGCCGCCATTTTGATTTTGTAAAAAAAAAATCCTATGCCCTTGTAGTGAAATTCTTTTTTTAATTCATTTACGTCATCAAAGCGAATTTTGTTCTTTCATCATCTCAACTCATATATGACCCACTTTTAAGCTCAACCCTGCTCTAAAATCGGAAAAACATTTACTACTACTACTACTACTACTACTACTACTACTCATTTCTAATTTGCCTTCACTTGCCCGATTTACAACTCCGTCTCTATAAATAAACAACTGGACCGATGTTGATGAATTTTTTTGTGTGTGTGTTGTACACACACAAAAAAATTGTGGATTCGACTATGGTTTAGATTCACAATGGGATCCGGTAGGTGGCGCTACTGTCGATTACAAGGAATTCCGTTCATGTTATCTGAACAGAACAACGTCTGTTGGGTCAGCTAGTTATTTATAAATGGTTATGATATAAGGTTTCCTTTTTCAAAAGCTGTCTTACATGAGGTCCATGATATTGCAATTTTTGTTATATTGCTGCCAATATTCCTTATTCGTCTTTCAATCATACAAATTAGAAATAGTTTTAAGACCAGCCGCTTGACTGCAATAACCAACCAACAATGGCCAACCACCTTCCTTGGAAATGTAATGGTTGACCAGATCGCATGAGATAGAAGTTGGCTGAGGTCAATGTAGAATATGAATATTTCATCCATTTGCTTTTCCTATTTCTCATTATACCCCAGACCTAATACAAAATTTGCGCCACATTTCGTCAAATACCATAGTCAAAAGTAATAAAATGTTTCTAACACGAGAATCTTATTATAAAGTTATATAATATTCATTATGAAACGTCTTGTTTATAGCGCAAATTTCAAGACATTTTTCTTTTGATGTATTTACATTTATTGACATTGGCAGTTACGAATGCTAGCAATCCTTAGATTTATTGTTGTAAAAGATGACAGACTTTACATTAACTTTTTCTTTGAGTGGGGTAATGCGATATTTACTTAGTTACGCTCGCCTCTGTCAAAAGAGACAGAGTATGCTGGGCTCAGCGTCGATCATGTGTCAGCGCCTCTACCACCTAAAGCCGCATGTTGTTTCTGCCTCTCGATTACGGCGAAGTCACGGGACCATTTTAACATCCACAGCTCTGCCTTAGTAGTAGTAGCTTAGTTTTACACCGACCTGGGCCAACTTCATTTAATGTCTGGCCAACAATTACATTGCTAAAGAGGAAGAGGAGATTTAAATTTCTCAAATACAAGTATTTTGCTTTCCTTATATCCGAATCAATAAATACCCGTTAACATCCATTAACATTTTTTTCTGTCTTGTATCTTTTACGAGAGTCGAGAATAAAGACTTATTTTCATTATCAGCATAACTTAAAGTTTTCTTAATTTTTGCATCTGTTCTTTCTATTATCGAATGTTATTCTTGAAGATATGCTCAAATCCATATTAATTATATTACACAGTATTGAAACTGCAATAGATAGTGGATTTTCGTTATCTGACATTTATCACATTTTTTTGTGTGGTGATGAAATACAATTCATCATCACCCGTGCGTATCGTAAAAGACGACTAAGGGATATGATATGCGTATTACATCTATGTAAGAGACGGAAAACTCGAAATAAAACTCCATAACTAAACGTTTTACCAGCATGGTTTAGTAAGTCAATTTCACTCCTACTTTAGAGGCGGCTTGAGCGTAACAGTTTTTTTTTTTTTTTTTTTTTTTATTGTCAACGGTGGCAAACGAGCAAGCAGCACACCTGATGGTAAGTGAAACTGCTGCACATGGACCATTGCAATACCAGGGGCGCAGCCAGGCCGCTGCCTACCGTGAAGGAAATACTCTTCTTAAACCTCGTTTAAAGAAGGACATGTCATAGCGCTCGGGAAACACAGCAGCAGGTAGTTCATTCCAGAGCTTGCACGTACGTGGGAGAAATGATCGCTGGAAACGTACAGTTGAAGACCATAACGTTTCCAGGTGACATATACGAGCTGAAACAAACTTCTTAAATTTCAAATATCTGCATATGACTTTTTGAATAGCTAGGCTATAAATCAATATTAAATGTAAAACGAAATTAATGCGGGTAACTATATAAAAATTTCGATGAACTTTCGATGAACTAAAAATTATTTTATTTGGTAATTATTTCAACAGCATAATTTCTATTAAAACAAACTCGTGGCCACGAAAGGAAGATTGTGTGATAATCGCAACCCTTGGCAGATAGGTTGGCCAACTTAGTTGGTAATATAAGTTTCTTAACAGAACGTTGCTGTGCACTCTTTTAATGTACCTACTCTCAGTTTTCACGAATTCTAATGTAAATAAGGCCCATGCCTTAAACTGTTGCCATCAACAGTTTACATTTTCAATCCGTTAATCCACGCAAAGAATGACTATATTACAATGGTACCTTTTATTAGTTCAAAGAAAATCTCCTTTTCTCGTAGTTTGAAAATACCTCAAATTCACTATTTTCGAGTACCTTTCTAATCCACACGTGCAGAATGCCATAGGCTTGGAATATATGCGCTCCAGTGTCCCAGATACATGTATTTTCCGTTCTTGCTGCAGTAATCAAGCAAGCGATCCATTTGCCTGATCACGGCTCAACAATCGCTTCTAGGACGTGAGCATAATGATGACTCTGTGTTTTGTTTTGTACAAAAGAAAATGTGAATTTCTGTACTTTTTTCGCCACAGTTTTTTTTTTAAATATCTGAATGTAGAGTATATTTTTAAACTGTTTTCTCATGTGCACGCGGCTATTAATGTTTAACAGATTCGAAGAACAAATTTTACAATATTTTGCTAGGTGTTTTTAAAAGGTAATCGGATTCAATAGTCAGAGCTTGGTTTGATGTCGCGTTTTCCTTAACATAGATCGTTTAGGCAAAGAATAGTCAGACTAATCCATTATAGTCAATCTGCCAAAGAAAGGTGTTTCTGCGTCATATTCTAAGATTGTGGCGGTTAAGATTGTAGCAGATTGTTGGTTTCATATGTTTTAAGTTACCCAGTATTTGTATTATAATTTACCCAGCGAATGCTTCTTACAAATTTTTCTTCTGATCTATCAGTGGTTTTTGCAATGCCGACAGCTCTGTAAGGGTAGGCTAATGTATCTTATTCTTAAAGCATCAGAATTTTTATTTTAATTTTCCCATAAAAACTCAGACCTTTATCCAAATTGCCTTTGTTAAATGTTATTACTAGATCTATACAAATAAATAAAATTGGGGTGTCTGTTTGTAATGTCAAAATAATAGGCTTTGTTCATGCTCACACGGTTATTTGCACGACACCTATGCCTAAAATACAGATTAAAAAATTTTGTCTGTTTGTTCCGGGTAATCTTCAAAACAGCTGGACCGATTTCAAAAATTCGTTCACCAATGGAAAGCTATAATATCAGCGCGTAAACTAGGCTACATTTTATCCCGGTATTTTACGGGAACGGGAACTACGCGGGTAAAACGAATAAAACTGAAGCGAAGCGAGGGCGGGTTGCTAGTAATAATATAATTCACTACTCCCTATCTTGCCCGTAGATGTTGTAAAAGACAACTATGGGATACAATACGCGTATCACATCTATGCAAGAGAAAGAAAATTCAAAACAAAACCCTATACCAACTGGTTTGAGGAGAGGGTACCCCAAAGTTTATGTCGTCGGGCCGACCACGGAGGATAAGAAACTCGGTACCGGTGGTTGACCCAACGACGAAGGCTACGAGCTACGGTGGGTTATGGGGCCGTGCACCGCCTCTTTGTCGCCCCGGATGGAGCCGCGCGAAAAGTCAAATACCAACTGGTCTGACTAGCATAGTGTAGTAAAGTAATTTTCCCTCCTAAGCTCAAGCGCAGTAATGAGACGTGTATGAGCCAAGATGATGGTGATCAAATGACAATGAATTCTAATTGAGGTGCCTTTTCTGTGAAACCTTCCAATATGTTCTGATTCCATTCCACAATTATTTGCATACGTTATCAACTTCAATAACACGTTATACGTTAACACGACTGCACAGATAGCGTAGTGGTTAAGGTAGCGACTTACAGCGCCAGTGTAGGGGGTTCGAATCCCTTTGTGCACAAACAAAACACTTTGTGCGTTCCACAAATTGTTGTTATGAGTCTGGATATAATTTGTGTCCGTTAATTATATGTTTGTAAAGTCCCCCGCAATACAAGGATTATTTCCTTAGTGTAGGGTGTTGTCTTAAATAATAAATAATAATACTCGCAAATGCATTTGTAACCTCTGACGGAAAAGGGGGGGTTTAATAAGTTTGACAGCGATTTCGGTCTGTCTGTGTTTGTGTGTGTGTGTTTGTCTGTGGCATCGTAACTCTCAAACGGATGGACCAATTTCGATGCAGTTTTACTCCTCTTTTTGCGTCGGGGGTAAAAGAACAAAGGTTATTGCGCTATATAAAATATCTAATAATGATTATAATAAATGTTGATCGAAATATGTCGTAAAGTCCATTTGAATGTAATGTTGAATAGACATCAGACAATATTATTTACCGTACTCGTAGTGTAGCCCGGTTTCGCACCTTTTGTTTGATGATTTATACTATGTCGTACTTTTCGTGTAGTGACGGAGTAAGAATACAATCCCCCCTCAATAAATTAAAAAAAGGGAATATATGATGTAAATAAAATTAACATTCCGTGTGGTAACGGAGTAAGAATACAATTCACTAATCCACCAAAATCGGTCCAGCCGTTTTGAAGATTACCTCAAACAGACAGAAAAAAAATGTTTAAACTGTACCGTGTCAGCATGATAAAAGTCCAGTATTTTGACATTACAAATAGGCACTTCAATTTTATTTATTTTTATAGTTGGCAATCCAAAGGATCTGAACTGGTGATTGCACTTCTTTATCGCCATTCAAGCGGACCCTCACTGCCGATTACCAATGATGATACTGATTCGATGCCTTTAGTGCTACTTTGATAGGGCAAAAGAGAAGCGAATTTGGTATAGGTTTTCATTACTCCCACAGAAAAGTAAGAAATGGTCACGTATAGAATTATTAACCCGTTTTTACACGAAGAAGCCTATAGAATATCAATATTTTATCCATTTACTTTATAACAGACTTCAAAAAAAGGAGGAGGTTTCAATTCGTCGGAATATTTTTTTTTTTTATGTATGTTCACCGATTACTCAAAGACGCCTGGACCGATTTGCAAAATTCTTTTTTTGTTTGATAGGGTATACTTTCCAGGGGGTCCCATAGACATCAGGTTAGAATCTGATGATGGTATCCTTGAGAAATTGGTGGTATTCTTAAAATTTTATAGGCAATTTTAACGTTTTTCTTATACTTCGTAAAGCTATTTAAGTATTTGCGCCAGGTAGTCATCATCTCGTTGCAGAGCTGATAATGGAAGATACAATTCCTTAACGGTAAAGAGATAGGGGGTAGATGGTTTCCGTTGTTGCAACAATACGTTTACTTTAACGATGATGATTACACCGAAAAATGCTAGCCTTGTCAATGCTAGTAAACCGCTTTCTTGGCCTAATGAATAGGTACCTGTCTACCTTTAGTCAGAAATGAGATATCTCAACCGTTGCATTTCTGCTAATGCTCGTTCATTGTGGAGCTTAGTTAACAGTTTAGAGGGTTCTAAATCAGATAGAGCTATTCCTTCTAAAGTTTTGACTTTGCTGAGAGCTACATATACTTGTCCCTTAACAAAGTTCTTTTTTCCTAAATCTATAACAGCTTTATCGAGGGTTGTACCCTGTAGTTTATGTACTATTATAGCCCAGCATAAAATAATAGACAACATTCGACGCTCAACGTCACCATAGCTTCTAATTGCTTAGAATATAGCACACATTGGCGGAATAGAAACGAAGCCATCAGCATCTTTTAATCTACTAACTATTGTCTCGTCATCAAACTAAATAAGAACTGCGTCTGGCGTTTCACCTTTTTCTAACTGATCTCTGCGTAACGCTGGATATTTGAATCCTTTTACGACACTCATAGCCCTATTCACGAGCCCATCCGTAACGGCGATATTTCGTCTTAACATAAAGCGAGATTCTACAGCTAAATGTATCGTAGGTAAAAGTCCACCGCAACTATTGATGTCGTTGGGAATAACATTATTCTTAATTTTATCCAATCGTTTTCGTCTATCATTTTTCCATCTCAAGTAACCGACGTCTCCTCATTCGAGAAGCATCCTTGCTCGGTCTACCCATCACTTAAAATCATAAAATAAAATAATTTTTAACAAAAAATAAACCGACTTCAAACAGCAAATTAATGCAAAAAATTAATTTACTTCGCATAAAATCATATGTATTTTCATTTAGTTAATCTTATTCCTCATTACACCCCGAGCCTAATACAAAATTTGTGGCACATTTCGTCAAATGCTATAGTCAAAAGTAATAAAATGTTTCTAACACGAGAACCTTATTATGAAGTTATAAAATATTCATTATGAAACATCAGACATCATGTTTATGGCGCAACTTTCAAGACATTTTTCGTTTGATTCATGTACTTTAATTATGATATGACGTTTAATGGCTGGCTCTGTTTTGAAATGGAAAATATTGGATGGTCGTCATGACCCTGCTCTTATCACAATTACTTGGGCTATTGGATATATATATTTTTGATGTGAAACATCTATAGGCGAGGATGAACTCAATCGTTGGCGTGGCGTTTACGCCACGCTTCAATATGTACATTTATGTAACGAAACCATAAGCTGTTTTAGAATTTTGTACAATGCTATTTAGTGAGCTCAAAATAAACTATTAACCTAAACACATACCTTTAGTGTATATTAATGAAAACAAATCGCACCTTTATTCATAAACTGAATTAACACAAAATTTCAATTTTGTGGGAAATCGCATTTAAAGTTTGACATATTTAGATTGATGACTTCAAAAAAAAATTAATAGAAGGACTAGGTATTAAAAAAAAAAGATAACTATAGCATAATTAGTCTATTATTGGAATAAGATACAAAATTATACAATCTAAAGGAAGAATACACCTTAGACAGCAGTTTAAGTGGGAGCTGGCGGATCTCCGGGCCGCGTGTATCCGCGCCCGGAGGGCCTACACCCGCAGCCGGCGGCGCCATCGCGACGCGGAGCGGGAGGCCGTGCTTTACGAGGGCTACCGCAATGCGCGGTCGGCCTTCAGGCTGGCCGTCCGCTCCGCCAAGGACGTCAGTCGGCAGGAGATGCTGGACGGTCTCGACCGTGACTCCTGGGGACGCCCCTATCGCGCGGTGCTGAATAGGCTACGCGCGCGGGGCCCTCCCCTCACCGAGACTCTTCAGCCCGGCCTTCTCACCCGGGTCATCGAGGACCTGCCCGCGGCGGGCGGAACACACGCCCCCGGTCATGGCTCCGCCAGACACTGAACGGGAGGCCGACGACGACAGTGTTCCGCCCATTACGGAACCCGAGATGGGGGTGGCGGTGACGCGCATGCGCGCAAAGTCTACCGCCCCCGGGCCCGACGGTGTTCCTAACCGTGTGCTGGCCCTGGTCCTCGAACACCTGGGAACCCGCCTCAGGGGGCTGTTCGACGCGTGTTTAGCGTCCGGACGGTTCCCTGGGTGCTGGAAGGAGGGAAGGCTGGTGCTCCTGCCGAAGCCGGGACGGTCTCCGGAGTCGCCTTCGGCCTACAGGCCTATCGTGCTGCTCGATGACACGGGCAAGCTAGTGGAGAGGGTAATAGCTGCCCGCATCGAGTGGCACCTCGTCGGCACGGGGCCCGATCTGTCGGACGCCCAGTTTGGGTTTAGGAGGGGTCGTTCGACAATCGCGGCGCTGTTGCGCCTGAGGGCCGTGGCGACTGAGGCCGTCACCGGCGGGGGAGTGCTGTTGGTGGTGTCCCTAGACATCGCCAACGCATTCAATAGTCTGCCATTCAGCTGCATCAGGGAGGCGCTCCGGTATCACGGGGTGCCAGTTTACCTGAGGCGGCTAGTGGCAGACTATTTGGAGGGGCGCAGCGTCCTCTGCACCGACCGAGCAGGGGACGTTGTGCGAACGCCCATGACGTGCGGTGTCCCACAGGGGTCGGTCCTCGGACCCACCCTGTGGAACATCGGCTACGACTGGGCGTTGAGGGGGAGCCTCCCGCCCGGGCTGGGCGTGATTTGTTACGCCGACGACACGCTTGTCACAGCCCGCGGTGGGACGCTAGAAGAGGCGGTAAGCCTGGCGACCTCTGGTACCGAGGAGGTCGTCAGGCGGATCGAGGCGCTGGGGTTGAGGGTCGCCCTGGACAAGACGGAGGCCCTCTTGTTCCATGGACGCACTATGAGCCCTCTCATCGGCGTCTCGATCACCGTCCACTCGGTCGACATCAGCATCCGGGCCCATATGAGGTACTTGGGCCTGGTGCTCGACGGGCGATGGTGGTTCCGGGAGCATTTCCGCAGGCTCGCTCCACAGCTCGTCGGCGCGGCGTCCGCCCTATCGTGGCTTATGCAGAACGTGGGCGGACCGAGCGCTGCGTGCCGACGGCTGTACGCGGGGGTCATCCGGTCGATGGCCCTGTACGGCGCACCGGTGTGGGCGGGGTCCATGACCGTCCGACTTAGGGCCCTTCTGTGGCGACCACAGAGGGTCATGGCGGTCAGGGCCATCCGCGGATACCGCACGGTGGCGACGGAGGCAGCGTGCCTGTTGGCCGGGACTATATCGGCGGGTGACGGGGGTGCGAGCGGAGGGCTGTGTGGTCTCGTTAAGGGCTCTCACCGCCTGTCGCGTCGATGCCCGCCGAGACGTCATTGCCCGTTGGGCAGTCCGGCTGGAGAGGCCTCGGTTCGGGGTGCGAACCGTGGAGGCCTTCCGGCCGGTGCTGATGCAGTGGTTGGAAAGGCGGCACGGGGTGCTCTCCTTCCGACTGGTGCAGGTTTTGACGGGGCATGGGTGCTTCGCCAAATACCTGCACAAGGTCGTTAGGACGGAGAGTACACCGTCCTGCTACCACTGCGATTGCGACGAGGACACGGCGCGCCATATGCTCGAGGCCTGCGGGGCTTGGGCAGTGCAGCGCTGTGAACTCGTCGCAATCATCGGTACGGACCTGACGCTGCCGGCTATCGCTAGGGCGATGGTCGACAGCGTCGGGAATTGGGACGCGGTCGCAGCCTTCTGCGAGACGGTGGTCTCGCGGAAGGAGGCGGCGGATCGCCTGCGCGAGGAGCGCAGCCTCGATGAGGAGATCCGCCGCCGGGACCGGGGCGGCGTAGGCGCAACTATCTGCGCCTCATGCCGCCCTAGCCGAGGCCGCGGGTGACGTGACCGGGGATTAGTCCGTCACCCGCTGAGAGGCCGACCGCGTGAGGAAAGACCGACGTCCTCCCCGAGGGGGGGACGTCGGTCGATGGGAGGGTACCCCAATAGGGGGTATTCCGTCGGGCCGACCACTGACGACAAGTTAACGCTGCTCCAGTGGTCGGCCCAACGACGAAGGCGACGTGGTTTTTGGGTGGGTTGCGGGAGTTGCATGCTTAAGCCCCTCTGTCGCCCCGGACGGAGTGGTGCGGAGGCGCGCCGACCGCAGCCCACCCATAAAAAAAAAAGACAGCAGTTTAAAAAAAAGTTCGTACTTATTTCTCTTTTCACTAAAATATGTACCTGATTTTTTTTTATTTATAGTAAAAGACTGAAATAAAACTTAGTTATTAAAGTCCTGCATAAATGTTTTAGTCTTAAACTGCATTAATTAAAAATGATGCCATAATTTTACAATATAATTTATAAAAAACTGAATTAAATTATAATATGTTAATAAAACATACATGTAATTTTCTAATAAAATGAAATAAGTATGAATAAATGCAGTTTTTGAATAAAGTAAAGTATCGACATGTACTCAGGAGTTAATGGAAAAGAGAACGACAATCTTTTATCTCTGTCATTTACGTCGTATCGATTTATCTGTTAGATTGTACTGTGTGTAAGTGCTTGCAGCCTTGCAAGGCAGCGGCCTTGCTGTGCCCCTGGTATTGCAAAGGTCCATGTGCAGCAGTTTCGCTTACCATCAGGTGTGCTGCTTGCTCGTTTGCCACCGTTGGCAATAAAAAAAAAAAGTTTACTGAATAAAAATCATCATTTTCTGGAAAAAAAATCGTCCTATTTTATTAATACTTTATGCCATATTAGTTAATGTCGTAATCGTATGTTCTTTTATGCATGTACAAAATAATTTAAATGTTTCACATCTGCCAGGCGTCCTGAGCGACGGGGCCCCTTTTTTCATAGTTCATTATGCTGACATTATTGACTATATAACCGCAGAAGCCTGCCTGACGTCATCCCTTCTTGGGAGTGTAAAAATGTACTTACAGAAGGCACCAGAACTGTTCTTCGTAAAGCTCTTGGCCGTCTTTCACTATAACACCTACAATCAATGTAAGCGTCGACTTTTTTTTTTTTCATTACAACTACATGAAATATCGTAATTTAACAATTACATATAGCGCTTAAAATATTTATTACAAAAGTAATAATGCGAAAATGGTTTTAGAATCCTAAAACAATATATTAAGATTCCGGTGGATGGCGCTGTTTATTTTACAGAACAGCGTTTGTTTATTCTACTAGTATTTCATATTGATAGTCCTGAGCTTCTATATAAAATGAATTGTAATGTACCATTCAAATCTAGTCGTTTCCATCCACCATTATAGACATCACTTGCAACAACTTGATATTGAAGCAAAGGCTTCAATAATTTAAGTAAACAGCACGATTTTAACCCATTTATGATAAATATAAACGTAGGATTTTAAGCCTAGATTTTTTTAAATAGTCTAACATAAGTAAATATGTTCTAAGTGAATGTATTGTAAGTAATTATGTTGCGTATATGACTGCATAGATGGCGTAGTGGTTAAGATAGCGACCTACATTGCCAGTGTCGGGGGTTCGAATCCCACGCGGGACAACACTTTGTGCGATCCACAAATTGTTGTTCTGAGTCTGGATATAATTTGTATCCGTTAATTATATGTTTGTAAAGTCCCCCGCAATACAAGGATTATTTCCTTAGTGCAGGGTGTTGTCTTAATAAATAAAAATATCAGGTTGACCGAGCTTCGCTCGGAGTATTTTTGTAGCATTTATTTAGATAAATATTAATAAAAAATAAAAAAATAATGAAAATTATATAAAAAATTACAAAAAGAGAATAATAATAACACCGAGATTCGATCCGACGCCGTTTGTGGCCGATGTCAAAAATAAAACGAAACCTGACTACTTCGCCACCGAGCTATCGTAACTCATGACATTGATGGCAAAATTTGAATTCATATTCTTTTAAAATTTAATGTCATTATATTGTCTGCCAAAAACACTGACAAAACAACATTTTCTATACATAAAACCTAGCTAGATCGATTTTTTGGGCCTGAATCCTCTAGTATGCCAAGTTTCAACGAAATCGTTGGAGCCGTTTCCGAGATCCTGAAAATATATATATTTACAAGAATTGTTCGTTTAAAGATATAAGATATTGGTATAGTCAGAATTCTCTCAATCAGTTATACAATGACTATGAGTGAAGAGTTATAATTAGTTAACAGAGTAAATAATATTAAGTCTATTATAGTGAGTAAAATATAGTACAGTACAGTGTGAACGTGTCCTTAACAATGTATGGTGCGCGATATTGTTGTGCTATGAGCTATATACTATATGCTATTATATTATAGCGTAGTCTGAAACCCGCTTTAGATATAACTAGTTGTAAGTCTTCCAAGATGTACAAAATAAATAAAAAAAATTAATAAACTAATAAAATTTTATTACCAGAAACATACGCGTTATTAAATGGAAGCCAAGTTTAATATTATATTAATTACTAGCAATCCGCCTTCGCTTCGCTTCGGATTCAGTCGCCTTACGCGCGTAGTTGCCATTCTCGTGGGAATACCGGGATAAAATATAGCCTATGTTATTCTCTGATATTATAGCTTTCCAATGGTGAAAGAATTTTTAAAATCGGTCCAGTACTTTTTGAGTTTATTCGTTACATACAAAAATACAAATCTTTCCTCTTTATAATATTAGTGTAGATGATGTGGTTGTTGACCGATAAAAGACATGAATGAGTTATTGAGGATAAAAAATATTAAAACCACGGTTAACAGTTGGGGATGTAGATTTCGGCAGCCTGACATCCAAGGATGCGGATGCAAATTGAACTCTATGTATTATAGATCTAAGTACCTATATTACACGTGGTATAGGTACATATAGATGTTCATGTGTACCTGATATACTTAGGGACAAAAAGAAACTGAAGTATCTGTTTCTAATATCAAAATATTTTTCATGCATCGATATAGCGATGGTCGATTTGTCAGCGCTATTGTTTTTTTTGGGTGGGTTACGGTCAGCGCACTCCTCGCACCACTCCGTCTGGGGCGACAGAGGGGGGGTAAGCACGCACATCCGTAACCCACCCGTGACACGTCGTCTTCGTTATTGAACCGACCACCGCAGCAGGGTGACTTAACGTCAGTGGTCGGTCCGACGGAATACCCCCTGAGAAGTACTCTCTCATCGACCGACGTGCCCCCCTCGGGGAGGACGTCGGTCTTTCCTCACGCAGTCGGCCTCTCGGCGGGTGACGGACTAATTCCCCGGTCTAATCACCCGTGGCATCGACTAGAGCGGCATCAGGCGTAGGTAATCGCGCCTGCGCCGCCCGATTTGTCACCGCTGAAGGCATTGTGACACCGCCCATGTTTCTATTGAAACGGAGGCTTTTTCATAGTCCACAAACGCTATACATAGAGGCTGATTGCATTTTTCGATCTTCTAGATAATTTTCCGAAGTGTGAGGATGTGGTCTATGATGCTATATCCTTTTTGGAAGCCAGTTTTGTCGGGCGGCTAGAAGTCATCGAGCTTGGTTGCTAAAAATTGATGCATTATAATACGAAAAAAGTCCTATAGCGATAAGAAAGCAAATTAATTTTGAATACAGCGTCTGTGAAATTATTTTCTGGGCTGTCTTGGCTTCATCTTTCTTTAACAAATTCAACGTAACAAGATTACACATTACGCATTTAAAAGAAATATAAACAAAGTGATTATGGGAAATAAACTAATTATACTAATAAACAAAAGTATAATACTTGCTGTGTGGTAGCGGCTTCGAATACTACCAACCCTTGCTTTGCTCGTGGGTGTCGTAAAAGACGACTAAGAGCCCTAGATTGACCCGGACCAACTTCATCTGGTACCATTTGGGTCAACGATTACATTCCCAAGGAGGGTTGACGTCAGGCAGGCGGCCGGTCATAAAAGTCATTGCCGAAACTTTTTGCAATATGTCAAAACAGATGACATATTGCGTCGACCCCAAGTAATTGAGATAAGAGCAAGATGATGATGAAACAAAAGTATAATATCAAAATAATAGTCTTTTTTCATGGCTAATGATACTATTTTTTTCTTTTTTGGGGGTGGGTTGCGGTCGGCGCGCTCCTCGCACCACTCCGTCCGGGGCGACAGAGGGACGTAAGCACGCACACCCGCAACCCACCACGTGCACGTTGCCTTCATCGTTGGGCCGACCACCGGAGCAGAGTTACTTGTCATCAGTGGCCGGCTTGACGGAATACCCCCTATTTGGGGTACCCTCCCATCGACCGACGTCCCCCCTTCGGGGAGAACATCGCTCTTTCCTCACGCGGATGGCTAATTATAAGATACGTCTGCTTAAAACATCATTTCGAGTTTTCCTTCTCTTGCACTAATGTTATGTGCATAATATATCCCATAGTC
Source organism: Lymantria dispar (assembly GCA_032191425.1). Classification (NCBI taxonomy): domain Eukaryota; kingdom Metazoa; phylum Arthropoda; class Insecta; order Lepidoptera; family Erebidae; genus Lymantria; species Lymantria dispar. The sequence continues at coordinate 5,092,989 of CM063460.1, read as the reverse complement.
GTCTTTTACGACATCCACAGGTAAGAAACGGTGAGGTGAATTGTACTCTTACTTTGTTATTACAGGGAAAGGAAGTATAATAAAAATAAACCACACAAACTCCCTAGCTAAAATATATAACATGTTTAATAAAATTGTAAATAAAACCGTAACGTATTCCAAACAAAATAATTTCAAAACATAATAACCAATTAAAGTAACAATAAAAAAAATATATATTGAATAAAATTCTTATAAGAAAAATCCTAAGTAGCTCTTAGTTAAGAAAAACTTTCCACCAAAAAATACAATTCAAGAACATTCCAACTAATTCCAAACAAATTTTAAGTGACAAGTAGCCGGTTTGACATAGAACTTATTACACTTTCCCTACTTACTTATCCTTAAAAATAAACTCCGTTTCTCAAGAAACTTTCGAAATTGTTAGGCACCTTAATTCAACTTCAAATAAAAACTCCTAATTTAAATTTGCTAAATAAAAATGAAACGTACTTAATCAAAAAAGTAATCTCGTTTTATATGTAGTTGTTTGTTTTTTAAGTTTTGTTTTTATTTCTTTATAGGCTCACGGCTTGCCCATGGAAAATGTCTTCAATGGCTCCCTTAGTTGACGGTAATGGGTAATAATGGATATTTTATCCATTATATGATAGTTTAGTTATAGTATAACCTTAGAATAATAACGTATAGAAGATAAGTTCGCGTACAAAAAGTGAAGCTTTTCAATTGGAGCCTAATGGAGCTTACGTCGGAACCGTTCCGTAATGTACAAATCATTGTACTGCACGTACGTACGCAACTCTTAAAAAATAAATAGGTAGTTATGACGGTTTGTTTTTGTTTTGCATTCAAATGGTGTCATAACACATTAGAAAAACTTAAAAAGGTTTTTAACATTACTTTTAAAAGTATTTCGACGATTTATGTTAATAAAAACAAAATTGGATTTCATAATTTGTATAGTGGTGTACGTGTGTAATCGTCTGCGCGTCATTAGTATTTTGAGATTCATGTTTCGAACGTTCGAAGTATTGACACTATCCTTCTATACGTTATTATTCTAAGGGTATAACTAAACCATAACCTATGAAAAAAGTAGCGTCTTCTCAAAAGGGAGAGCTAAAAGAAGCAGAAATATTTCCATCTAGAGGTATATATTTTATACAAAAAGGTATACATTCATCATCATCGTTATCATAGCTCATATACGTCCAACTGCTGGGCTTAAGCTTCCTCTAGAACGGAAAGGATATTGACCTACTAGGTCATTCATGTTGGTATGGCTTTTATATCGAGATTTTTTTTTCTCATGCAATGCTGTTTTCTGCATATCATATCACTTAGTCGTCTTGTACGACATCCACGGATAAGACAGGGAGTGATGAATTGTATTCTTTTTCTGTTACCACGCAGAAAAAGTATATATTACACCAAAATATATACCAATAAATAAAATTGGAGTGTCTGTTTGTAATGTCAAAATAATAGGCTTTTTTCATGCTCACACGGTTATTCGCACGACACCTATGCCTAAAATACAGATTAAAAAATTTTTGTCTGCCTGTCTGTGTGTTCCGGATAATCTTCAAAACGGCTGGACCAATTTCAAAAATTCTTTCACCAATGGAAAGCTATAATATCAGGGAGTAAACTAGGCTATATTTTATCCCGGTATTCCCACGGGAACGGGAACTAGGTGGGTAAAACGATTAAACCGAAGCGAAGCGAAGGCGGGTTGCTAGTCTATACCAATAAATAAAATTGGAGTGTCTGTTTGTAATGTCAAAATAATAGGCTTTTTTCATGCTCACACGGTTATTTGCACGACACCCATGCCTAAAATAGCAATTAAAAAATTTTTGTCTGTCTGTCTGTCTGTTTGTTCCGGGTAATCTTCAAAACGGCTGCACCGATTTCAAAAATTCTTTCACCAATGGAAAGCTATAATATCAGGGCGTAAACTAGGCTATATTTTATCCCGGTATTCCCACAGGAACGGGAACTACGCGGGTAAAACGACTATAACCTATAACCGAAGCGAAGCGAGGGCGGGTTGCTAGTAGAAAGTAAAAACGTAATACAAATGCAAAGTCTATATTTAGCTCCTAGTCGTCTTTTACGACACCCATGAACTATATTCGTTGATAGTATTTTAGTTTAATTGTTATTTAAAACAGGATAGGTGAATAATTATTGTATACTAGCAATCCGCCCTCGCTTCGCTTCGGTTATAGGTTATAGTCGTTTTACCCGTGTAGTTCCCGTTCCCGTGGGACCGGGATAAAATATAGTCTAGTTTACGCCCTGATATTATAGCTTTCCATTGGTGAAAGAGTTTTTGAAATCGGTCCAGCCGTTTTGAAGATTACCTGGAACAAACAGACAGACAGACAGACAAAAATTTTTTAATTGCTATTTTAGGCATAGGTGTCGTGCAAATAACCGTGTGAGCATGAAAAAAAGCCTATTATTTTGACATTAGAAACAGACACTCCAATTTTATTTATTGGTATAGATTAAAAGTATGTATACAAGAGCGATTTCGTCTATATCGCATTTATTTTTAATATTCTCAGTATGTTTGCATTAAAACTGACTGAATTTTTAATGTAATTCTACTCTTCCAGAAGCCACACGCTAATTGAATGAGTAAAAGGCTTTTCGGTATATTGGTAAAAGTTGAGTTCGGTCATGCCCTAATTTTGATTGTGTTTTAATACATTTAAAATTTTTGATATGGTAACGGAGTATGGATACAATTCTCCACCTCTTTTTTCGCTCATGGATATTCTAAAAGATTACTAAGGGATATTTTGCGTATATAACAACAATGGAAGAGAAGGAAAACTCGAAAGAGTGGTAGGACTGGTAGAAATAGAGTGGTAGGACCACACTGTTGACAGTTATCTGTCTCCAGCCGCGGGCCGGTCCGTCCGAGGTAGTACCACACTCTCGCAGAAAATCAACTTCTGAGTAATAGCAATTTGTTACTGCGTTTCGTTCGGTGAGCGAGAGAGAGCCGGAAGCCCAACTTTCTGAGGGTGTTTGCGTGTGGAGGGTTTTGGTACCACCAAGCCTCAATACACGCATTCACACTCCCTTCACTTTCTTAGCGGTAGGCAGCGGCCTTGTAAAGGTCCATGAGCAGCAACACTTACCATCAGGTGTACTGTTTGCTCGTTTGCCATCGTTTGCATTAAAAAAAAACCCTATACCAAGCCGCCTGACCAGCGTGGTGTAGTAGGTCAATTGCCCTCCCATTGTGGTAGAGGCTCGAGCGCAGCAGTGGGACGTATATGAGCTGAAATGATGATGATATATAGTGGTAATATTTATTTAAGACCGCCACGGGATATTTCTAGGTGCCTGCCAAACTTCTCACCTATTTAGTTCGTGCTAATTATAATCAAATTTCCACAATTCACGGCATTATAATAATTATGCATAAAGTATAAAAAACTGAGGTTACCTTTACTTAATGCAGTCGAGCAAGTAATCCGCTTGATAGTAAGTGGTAACTTCTGTGAGGGTAGTAAATGGTGGATCATTGGAATACCAGAGGCCGGGTGGACTTTAAGGTTGGGTTTGGCTCTTTACCTCTGTGGGTGACTCACATCTCACCCACCATCTACACTTACACTTAATACACATTACACATTTATACACAACACCTACAAAACATTCACACTCTTAACATCAATAACACGGCAATAAAACATCAGCCTATACACACGACGCGGCGCGAACATAACGGGACTACCAGTCATGATGCCCCCGCGTCTGCGCCAGCGCCAGTCGGTGACTACACGCGCGCTGTTGAGGCAACCCGCGTTCGCTTGCATAAAAATCTTGTTTGCTATCGCTAGTGCGTAATTGTATATTGTCGCTTATTAATTATTAATTCAATTCTATTATTACTCAATTCTACTCACTCCTGTCTACTCTATCTCTCCTTCTTTAATTTATGTGGTACCTGTGTTTGTTATCTACATATAAAACTGTACATTAAACAAACTTTGTGCCGAGACTGTGTACTCTTTATTTGAGAGCTGAAGAACATTACACTCAGGTAACCCATACCTCTCTTTCACCAAACGAAGCCCAGTAGCAAAATCTTACAAATAAAACTATTTTTACGTATTTTATTACATTTGTTACTGATTTTTGATTGCCCGACGTTCCGAACACTATACAGGGTTCATGGTCACGGGCGAAATGGATCCTGAATCTGATCCGCCCGTGACTATGAACGCAATAAAAAATCAATTCAATTTAAAAATCCACAAACACGATAAAATCCGTAAAAACAGTTTTATTTATAACTAGCAATCCGCCCTTGCTTCGCTTCGGTTTCAGTCGTCTTTCCTGAATAGTTCCCGTTCCCGTGAGAATACCGGGATAAAATATAGCCTAGTTTACGCCCTGATGTTATAGCTTTCCATTGGTGAAAGAATTTTTTAAATCGGTCCAGCCGTTTTGAAGATTACTTGGAACAAACAGACAGACAATTTTTCGCGCGACGCTTTCGCGTAACGATCAGATATCATTAAATTCTTACATTTTAGAAAACTTTCTGTGAATGATTTAAAATATTGCAGGTGGTCGGAGCGAGGTTCAGTACATCGCCCATAGAGAGGCCGAGCACGTGACGGCGGTCTCAATGGCAGATATTGCGCTGCTCCGGTGGTCGGCCCAATGACGAAGGCGACGTACATCGTGGGTGGATTGCGGGTGTGCGTGCTTACGCCCTTCTGTCGCCCCGGACGGAGTGGTGCGAGGACCGCGCCGACCGCATGCCCAGCCCCAAAAAAAATGACAGATATTACTCAAAAAAGTAACCTACTAAGCCCGCGAATGTCAAGGAATTGGTACCTGTGGTCGGCCTAATGGTGATGGGGAGGAAACACAGTAGATTATAGGACTGAACGCCGCCCTACCGTCGCCCCGAATGAAATAAACATCGTTTATTGCACTCAGTGTGGTCTGCAGTAAAAATAAAAGTGGTATATGGTACAATATATTTCGGATTAGTAGACTCATTTATCGCTATTGGTAGAAAATCATCCGCAGCTTGGCTAAATCAGTAGAAATGTCTTAAAAATTCCTTTAAAAAAAATTGTTGCTCAGTATGCAAACTACATTAATTAAGTGTACTTACATTATTCTGCCAACTCTCAAAGAAGACAAGAATGGTAGTAAAGCATTCACCTAATTTCAAAGTCAGTGATGCAAATTCGCAACTCTTTTTAGTATTTTGGCTCTGTTTCGTCTCGGAATGGTAATCTCTGGGATAATAATCTTCTGGCACGACATTTTGTAGGGATGGACTATAGCGTGCAGAAAATATCTATAACTATTTTATTTATTATACTTTTAACAATACATTTAATATAATAATTGGCTGCACAGATGACTTAGTGGTTAACATACCAACCTACGATTCCAATGTTGGAGTTTTTACTACCTTGCAAGATAATATTTTGTGCTATCCACAAATTGTTGTACTGAATTTGGCTGTAATTTATGTCCAATTAAATTATATGTATGTAGAGTCCCCCGCAATACAAGACGTATTCCCTTAGTGCAGGGTCTTATTATATTAAAAAGAAAACGAAAGTGCAAAAGAAATAGATTGAGGTTCCAGAAAATCCTTGCATAAGTACTTACTTTTTCAGCGGAATATGGATTATTTATATAAGAACTATTTCGTTTTACAACCCATCATGTGCTTGCTATTCATCTTTTAGGTGTGTCACTGAACCTTTGTGTTTGAATTAACTGGAATATTATAGTCAAACTTATACTTCTACATTTTTTTATGTTAGGTAGTTTCAATATAGAGCCATAAATAAAGATTTAAGTAATTGCTTTACACTAATAGTGTCATTGCTGTGTAGTGACAGAGTACGAATATAATTCACTATCCCTTCTCTTACCCGTGAGAGTCTTAAAAGCCGACTAAAGGATATTATATGCAAATAACATCTACCAGAGGAGAAGAGAAGGAAAACAAGAGAAAGAAAACACGACATAAATTCCTATAACAATACGTCTGAAACGGGGTATAATAGGTCAATTTCCTTCCAATATAGAGGAGGCCCGACCACGCAGTGGAACTTATGTGGGTTGAGATAATGTTCACAATCGGCCATGATGACGTGGATATGAATAAAGAACTCTCTATTAGCTACTAACTACTCTTATTATTATTAATTATACTATTTATATTACTATTTATATTAATTACCTTTCAGATTATTTTTCTAAGAAGTCTTAAATAGAAAGCACTACGCAAAAAGCTGTATTCGATAAATTATACAGATTTGCTCTTTCTTATGTTGATATAAAGCTTGTTATAATAAAATCAAGCGTAGGCTTCGAGAACACATTTATGAGACTAAAATATTTAAAATAACAGTTTAATTTCATACGGCTTTCATAGCATTTTAATTACATTTTTTTTTTTACTTTAGCGTCGTTTTTATTCACATATCAGAAATAATTTTTAAACCATCTTAAAGTAATTAATTATATATGTTATTTATTATATTCTAGGGATCATTACTAAAACTGTTTTAAGAATTACAATCATATTTTTAAAATAGAACTAGCATATAGCATTAAAGTTTTTCTTTCTTTGTATTTTTATCGATAAATATATTTCTCATCCCTACTCGAGTTTCGCATGGTACACAAACGAGGAAGGCATCCGTTTCACTAATGTACTAGGTCATTCCTTTTTACGTAAAGCAGTATCACACTCTATTGTATACTAACTTTTTTAGCTTTTATGTTTATATTATTTATTTTATTATATTACCTTACTAGCAATCCGCCCTCGCTTCGCTTCGGTTATTGGTTATAGTCGTTTTACCCGCGTAGTTCCCGTTCCCGTGGGAATACCGGAATAAAATATAGCCTAGTTTACGCCCTGATATTATAGCTTTCCATTGGTGAAAGAATTTTTGAAATCGGTCCAGCCGTTTCGAAGATTACCCGGAACAAACAGACAGACAGACAGACAAATTTTTTTTTAATTGCTATTTTAGGCATAGGTGTCGTGCAAATAACCGTGTGAGCATGAAAAAAGCCTATTATTTTGACATTACAAACAGACACTCCAATTTTATTTATTGGTATAGATGGTGATTGAGTAAGAACACTATTCAGCTGCTTATTTCTTGCCCAGAGGTGTCGTTAAAGGTGACTATAGGATTATGATATGCAGATGACATCTATTCAAGGGAAGAAAAACTCGAAATAAAACTTTATACTATCACGTTTGACAAGCATGGTATAGTAGATTAATTACCCTCCAATTGTGGATGAGGCTCGACTCCAGCAATAGGGCAGATGTAAGCTGTGATGATGATAATGATGATGATTATACCATGTTGTCGCTGAAATATAAAATAAAAGTAATTTCATCATCATCATTTCAGCCTATCGCCGTCCACTGCTGGACGTAGGCCTCCCTCATGTTGCGCCACAATGAGCGGTCCTATGCCACCTGCGTGCAACGACGCCCAGCGACTTTCACTAGGTCATCGGTCCACCTAGTGGGGGGGGGGGGCGTCCTACACTGCGTCGTCCAATACGTGGTCGCCACTCGAGAACCTTTCTTCCCCAGCGGTTGTCGGTTCGTCGAGCGATATGGCTTGCCCATTGCCACTTCAAAAGTAATTTACTCAATACAAATTTACATAATAAATTATATTAATTATTATATAACCATAAATAAAAAATTTTCATCATCATCATCATCATCGTAGCCCACATACGTCCCACTGTTGGGCTCGGGCCTCCTCCTTTTAAGGAATTTGATCTACTATATCATGCTGGTCAGACATGTTGATATAGGGTTTTATTTCGAGTTTTCTTTCTCTTGCACAGATGTTATATGCATATTATATCCCATAGTCGTCTTTTACGACATCCACGGGCAAGATAGGGAGTGGTGAATTGTATTCTTACTCCGTCACCACACGGAAAATCTATAACTATACATACTATAAAATTTTAATCCAGTCTCGTGTCAATTAATTCATTAAAATATGATTTAATAGATACAATTTAAACATTGGAACGTTTTTACAGACGCCTTCAAACTTTATTAAAATGAATACATAGAAAGAAAGAGAGAAAAATAGTTTATTTCTCCCTCGCAGGGGGATACATATTTGTACAACTTATTTTATTTATACATAAATATAAGAGGTGTGATCCCACCCGCAAGTGAGTAAAAGGATCGCTACTCAGCTTTATGTTGTGGTAACACCACAACGCTGTTTTTCAGTAGCGGCCTATGGTGTGACGATTGTCAGCAGACTCAAAGCTTACTACTTACTACAACGACTACTTTAGAACAATAACTAACTACCTACTACTAACTATTACTTTAGAACAACATTTTTATTTTGATGAGAATACCTAAAACTAAAATAACTACGCACTACACATGCAAATATTAATAATAACAACAATATAGATAATGGCCTTAAGAAAAAAATTAATAATGAATAGTATCAAAGCTCAAAAAATAAAATAACAAAAATTAGACAATACCAAAATGAAAAAAAGAAACTACAAAAATGTATACACATGAGTATATCCTGTGGTCACTGGGTCTAATTCTCAGTCGATTAAAATCTATACAGCATTTTCCTTATTTATCAATCTGCCTCAGAAAAAGCTTAACAAAATCAAAATTTGAGACAGCTGGAACTTGGATTTATAATTTATATATTAATTAATTTATTTAATTATATTTCCAATTAGCAGCCCGCCCTCGCTTCGCTTCGGTTTCAGTCTTTCCTGCGTAGTTCCCGTAGGAATACCGGGATAAAATATAGCCTAGTTTACTCCCTGATATTATAGCTTTCCATTGGTGAAAGAATTTTTGAAATCGGTCCAGCCATTTTGAAGATTACCTGGAACAAACAGACAGACAGACAGACAAAAATTTTTTAATCTGTATTTTAGGCATAGGTGTCGTGCAAATACCCGTGTGAGCATGAAAAAAGCCTATTATTTTGACATTACAAACAGACACTCCAATTTTATTTATTGGTATAGACTAGCAACCCGCCCTCGCTTCGCTTCGGTTTCAGTCTTTCCTGCGTAGTTCCCGTGGGAATACCGGGATAAAATATAGCCTAGTTTACTCCCTGATATTATAGCTTTCCATTGGTGAAAGAATTTTTGAAATCGGTCCAGCCGTTTTGAAGATTACCCGGAACAAACAGACAGACAGACAAAAATTTTTTAATTGCTATTTTAGGCATAGCTGTCGTGCAAATAATCGTGTGAGCATGAAAAAAGCCTATTATTTTGACATTACAAACAGACACTCCAATTTTATTTATTGGTATAGATATAGATATGTGCGTATATTATGTGAAAGTGAAGAGTATTTACCATTCCATTTCAGCTCATACATGTCCCACTGCTGGGCTTCAGCTTCCTCCACAATAGGGAAGAAATTAGTCAACTATTCCACTTTTATCAGACGTGTGGGCATAGGCTTTTATTCAGAGATTTTATTTATTTATTTTAAAACTTTTGCACAAACAAAGGTACAAGGCGGATTTAATGTCATAGGCATTCTCTACCAGTCGACCTAGGGTGCAGCAGAAATAAATCAAGGCAGGTGCAATACAGATAATTAAAGATAACCTGAATTTATCAAGTATATATAATTACCAAATGATACAAATATATAAATATGAATACATATATACTATATAAATACACACATGCCCGGGTCCGTCCGAGGTGACACAGGATCGCCGTGCGGCCCCATAACCCAACCGTAGCACCTGGCCTTCGTTGTTGGCCGACCACCGGAACCAAGTTCCTTGTCCTTTGTGGTCGGCTCGACGGCATATCCTGCGGGGTACCCTCTCCTCTCGATGTCACTTTCCTGGGACATCGGTCGCCGTTGTGCGGTCACCCTCTCTGTCACCTGCCTGCGGCCTTGGCTAGGGCGGCATCAGGCGCAGGTACTTGCGCCTACGCTGTCCGAGTCGGCGGCGGCGGACCGTGTCGTCTTGGATAATGCTATCCCTTAGTCTACTTCTACAACATTCAAGGACGAGATTAGTGGGGGTTATTTGTATTCCTACTCCGCCATTATAGCAAATTAAGGGTTAAAAATACATGCCATTCTTAGCTCACAAACATACGTGAAATATATTTATTTAAATACAAATTATAATGAGAAATATAACCGTGAATGGTTCATCATCCAAAAGAAACGTAAAGGTAGCCAAAATAAAAACATTAACATCTTGATACTTCGCGAGAAACTCCATAATTCTAAAAGCAAATTGGACGCTAAAGTAACTGAAGAAAAAAAAAAGCCTTATATTACTCAATTCTGAGGTAACCCGACAATTGTTTCTCATGAATTTTAAACAAGATATTTTCTGTACCGGTGAGACGAACACTTCACCCTATCTGAAATTTTAAGAGGAAACAAACAGTATTTACTTTTTATTTACCACTATACACCTAATCCATGTGGTTTGCCCGTGTGGTGACGGAATAAGAATACATTTCATCACTCATTTTTTTTTTTTTGGTTGGGTTGCGGTCGGCGCGCTCCTCGCACCACTCCGTCCGGGGCGACAGAGGGGCGTATAGCACGCAACAAACGCAACCCACCCGAACACCACGTCGCCTTCGTCGTTGGGCCGACCACTGGAGCAGGGTTAATTGTCATCAGTGGTCGGCCCGACGGAATACCCCCTACGTGGGGTATCCTCCCATTGACCGACGTCCCCCCCTCGGGGAGGACATCGGTCTTTCCTCACGCGGTCGGCCTCTCGGCGGGTGACGGACTAATCCCCGGTCACGTCACCCGCGGCCTCGGCTAGGGCGGCATGAGGCGCAGGTATTCGCGTCTATGTCGCCCCAGTCGCCGGCGGCGGATCGCACATTTCATCACTCTATCTTGCCCGTGTATATCGTAAGTTACGGCTAAGGGATATATTACGTCTATAACGTCTATGCAAGAGATAAAACCCCATAATAACCTCTCCAACTAGGTATAGTAGATAAATTTCCCTCCCACGAGAGGGCCCGAACCCAGCAGTGGAACGCTGTGAGCAGAAAGATTCAACGTGTCTGTCAGAACCCTAGACGGATTGCCTATTGGTAGCAGTTTATTTAAATAAGTTCTTAGATAGGTTTGTCATTTAATTTGTTTATAAGAAATAATTGTTAGTTTCAGTAATAAACTGAGCATTCTAATTCATGTTCATAATACGTCATAATATAGTAAATGTTACTTATTTATATAAAAAGTACGCTTACGCTTAGTAAGTAATCAATTTAAAAGCTTTCTCTCTATGAAAAGTGGTACAACTAACTATTCTTTCGAGTACATATAAAATGAAGGTTTACTTCATTTTATATGTACTCGAAAGAATAGTTAGTTGTACCACTTTTCATAGAGAGAAATAATGCATTTTCTAAGTAATATTATTTTAAGTTTTATAAGTGAGAATAAACTAAACTTAAGCTACGGTTGTGCATATCATTTACATTATTCTTTTTTTAATGGTTTAATGTTGTTTCTTTTATTTTATTGATATTTATGTATTAGCAACCCGTCCTCGCTTCGCTTCAGTTTCAGTCGTCCTACCCGTGTAATTTCTGTTCCCGTGGGAATACCGGGCTAAAATATAGTCCATGTTACTCCCTTATATTATAGTTTTCCATTAACGAAAGAATTTTTGAAATCGGTTCGATGGTTTAAGCGTGAAAGCGTAACAAACAAACAAATAAACAAACAAACTTACTTTCGCATTTATAATATTAGTAAGGATTACACATTAAAATAAAATGTGTTTGTGCGTTTAATCAGGTCTGTATTTTACTTATAATTTCTTAACGTTTCGAATACTTTACAGCGTTGATGATTACGGGAGGACTGTCCTCCCGTTGAACTGGACATAATACGTAAAAATAGTTTTATTTCAATATGTTTAAATTGTTTTTCTTGCCTGTGGTAGCATTCGAGAACAAAGAGTATCTTTATTATTGTCCGTTTGGTGACAACTAAGAATCAACTGGGACAACATAGGGACCGCGTGCGGCCCCATAACCCATTGTAACTCTTCGCCTTCTTCGTTGGGCCGACCACCAGTACCGAGGTTCCTTGTCCTGCTTTTATTTATTTTTTTTTTATATCAACCTGGAAAAAACTTCATTTGATGTCGTCATCGTCGAGTTGCCATTGGTTATTTTTTCTATTTTTTTTCTCCCGCGTGAATAATACCACCATATTGTGATCGCTTAATCGCTTTTTACGACACCCACGGACAAAACACGAGGTAGCCAATTGTATTCTTACTCTGTCACCACTCGAATATGGAAAAAACCTCTATGCTAAGTAAAGACCGGCATATTGGTTATGTATCTTGTATCGTAGATAAAATATCGGGTTGACCGAGCTTCGGTCGGAATATTTTTGTTGTATTTTTGTCGAATTTATATAAAAAATAAAAATTAAATAATGAAAAAAATATTAAAAAAATACAAAAAGAGAATAATAATAACACCGAGATTCGATCCGACGCTGTTTGAATGCCAAAATAATACCTACTAGAAGAAAAGCGGTCGACTTCCCAACTGAGCTATCGTAACTCATGACTTTGACAGCTAATCCAGGTCCATTTCCTTTATGGCTGCTTCCTGAAGAAGGAATTCATCATAAAGAAGCTTTCCTTTTCCAGAAAATCAGCCAGTTTCTGGCCCCTCTGGTTTCTCTGTCCATATTCATGTTTCCCACACTCTCAACTCATCAGCACTCCCTTTGCCTAGTTTCGTGTTAAAGTCTCCCATAACCACCGTGAAGTGGGTTTTGGAGGCGTGTATGGCTTTCGAGATGTCCTTGAAAAATGCCTCCAACTCGTCCTCGGAGTATGTCGAGGTCGGTGCGTATATCTGTATAACCTTCAGCGAATACCTCTTAGTAACTCTGAGTATAAAGTACGCTACCCTTGTCGACACACTCTATATCCTCTTCAAGTCCATATACGAAATCATATTTCGTACGGCAACTGATTGAGATTACGTTGTAACATTACACCTTGGGACTAAAAATCATGAGATTGTTGCTATTTGGCCGTATGAATGAAACATGAAAAAAGCGTAGCATATTAGGTAAACTTTCTCCTATGTATTGGCTTGAGCCTAGCAGTAGGAAGTAAATGAGCTGAGATGAAAAGAGCTGAGTTGAGGGGAGTGATAGCTGTTCTAGTAGTTAACTCGTGATTGGATGCTGCTTGTGGGATCAGGTCCAACCATATTGCCCGTTTATTCCAATACCATCACTATCCTAAGTAAGCAAATTTTACAGGAGAGCTATTTAAAGATTTATGACAATTATTAACTAATATAAATAAGAGTATATTAGCGTTTCAGGAATAATTGTCTTTTATTTTTATTTTATTAACAACTATTACTCCTATAAGAAACACATTTTTTTTTCATTTCAATTATTATTAATTAGTGGATATAAATAATTTAAACTGTTAGTGACGTACACATTTTCGAAAAAAATTAAAAAGGTAGGTAAGTGTAATAAAAATATATAAATCGAAGCAATGTGTGAATTCTGTGCTCAGCAAATAGATGGCATTAAAAACAGTTTTTCGAAAAATTTCGTTTAGTGACGGTACTGGATTAAAGGTGCGATATTTTCCTTTCTTTTTTATTTGATGTAATTATATATATATATATATATATATATATATATATATATATCCTACCTCGAAGGGCATCACATTGGAGCTAATACTGTATGTTGTTGTATACATGTAATTTTCTTTAAAAGATGAAATAAATCACAGCCCACTGAGTTTCTTGGCCGATCTTCTCAGCTTGTGGCCGCGTTCCGATCCGCTGGTAGATTATTGTATTTTGTTTAAACGATTTATAAATTTGACAATATTTAAGTGCTCTTAAGAGCCCTATGCAGAATAAATGATTTGATTTGATCGTGACGATGATTAATAATGATGGCAATAATGTTTTCCTAGGCAATTTATAGCATCAATTGAGACTTTCTAACCACGATTATTTTCTCTCGTAGATAGAGGATGGACACGGATAGTTGAGTGTCATCTTTTAAAAGAAATTAAGATTGTATTCTCCCTTAATAATTATAATTTAAATTAAACTATTGACTGTAAATCTACCCTGGAAAGCCATAATATTAAAATCTGTGAATATATCTATTTTTTTGAAATTTATCGCATTTGTATCTTTCAATCACGAGGTATTTCACGTCTAACAACTTTAGAAAAAGTAAGCATCAAATATAAGCTATATATATCTGTAGCTATAGTTTCGATTCACATGTTTAATACTCGCGCAAACATCAGAAATAATTTTTCCTTAATATACTCCAATAATCAACGCTTTTTTTTTTTAATTTACCTTTCAACTTAATTTAACTTATGCCTATTTGAAGTGGCAATGGGCAGGCCATATCGCTCGATAAACCAACAATCACTGGGACAGAAATTCTTGAGTAGCTGCCACGTATCGGACGACACAGTGTAGGACGCTCCAACTAGATGGACTGACGATCTGGTGAAACTACTGGGCGTTGGATGCAGATGGCACAGGACCGCACTTTGTAGCGTAACTTGAGGGAGGCCTACGTCCAGTAGTGGACGGCGATAGGTTAAAATGATGACGATGATGATTTATGACACCCTATTTAAATTTATCGAAGAAAACCTATACGCATATATAAGTAAGACTTTTAAATTACACAGTGTAAATGCTTAGAATAATAACGTATAGAAGGTAAGTTCGCGCACAAAAAGTGAAGCATTTCAATTGGAGTCTAATGGAGCTTACGCCGGAACCGTTTCGTAATTTACAAGTCACTGTACTGCACGTACGTACGCAACTCTTAAAAAATAAATAGGTGATTATGACGGTTTGTGCATTCAAATGGTGTCACAACATATTTGAAAAACTTAAAAAGGTTTTTAACATTACTTTTAAAAGTATTTCGACGATTTATGTTAATAAAAACAAAATTTGATTTCATAATTTGTATAGTGATGTGCGTGTGTACGTGTGTAATCGTCTGCGCGCATGTAACATTTTTAGATTCAAGTTTCGAACTTTCGAAGTATCGACACTTTCCTTCTATACGTTATTATTCTAAGGTGTAATGTTTATATGTTTGCTAATTTATCACCATAAGCAAATGAAGTATAGCGATTAAAGATTAAACTATAAAACCTTCAGCTGTGAATTCATATCATTTTTATAATAACCAGACGGCGATAATTAAATTTTGATGATCAATTTTCATTACAAGTTTAGAAATGGCAGACAGTTTCGTAAGTAATAACTTTCACAGGTGTCTACAAAAGGAGGGATCGCTTTTTCAAAGGGTAAAACTTAAATATACTTGGCTTTAAATAATAATATTAGTCTTTATATTTCATTTAAACTAAGAATCATCACTTAGTTAATTATACAAATCTTAATTAATATTTTATTCATCGCCAACATTATTATTTATTCAGTTAAGTTTGATATTTAGTTTTCTCTACAGCTATAGTTTTATAGAGTTATTTGCTTTTATTTTAAATAGACCCTTCAGGCAGCTGACCCCAATGATACTTATTAGTAAGATGAAGAGCAAAGAAGCGGGCAAAAAAATCAATTTAAACGCATTGATTACAGCAATTGGTTGATTCATTCATCATTTCCACTCATATACGGTCCCACTGCTGGGCTCGAGGTACCTCATAACAGGAGGGAAACTGGCCTTATACCATGCTGGTGAGACAGGTTGGTATAAAATTTTGTTTCGAGTTTTTCACTTCTTGCATAAATGTGATATGCGTAATATATCCCTTAGTCGTGTTTTACGACACCCACGGGTATTTGAGGTGGTGGTTTCCATGTAGTGACGGCGTAAGAATATAATTCACCACACCCTCTCATTGGTTGATATCTTACAAAAATATAATAACAACTTGTTTATCTAGAAAAGCTAATGCACTAATCGTCACAGCTCATACATGACCCACTGCTGGGCTCGAGCCTCCTTCCTCCCCATTAGGAGGAAGATTGACCTACTATACCATGCTGGTCTGACATAATGGTAGGTATATGGTTTTATGTCGAGTTTTCCAACTCTTGCACAGCGCAACAAGCAAATAAATTCCCATTTGCATTTATAATATTAATTAACATGTTAATTTTGATATTATTACTACTCATCATCATCATCATTACAGCTCATATACGTCCCACTGCTGGGCTCGAGCCTCCTCCACAATAGGAGGAAAATTGACCTACTATACCACGCTGGTCAGGGGGGTTGGTATAGGTTTTTATTACGAGTTTACCTTCTGTTGCTTACTTGTTATATGCACAAGAAATCCCTTAGTCATCTTTTATAACACCCATGGACAAGGGATGGCGAATTGTATTCTTATTCCGTCACGTAATATTACTACTGTCATGAATGAATGTGGATACTCAATTAAAATAGTAGCATCTACGTTAAACATACCTCACTATCGCCACATAGACGGGTCACCGGAACCCAGTTGTTGGCACTTCTACCCTTTTTATGGTAGTGGGCCTAATGAATCTAGGACGATGGATGCGCGGTATGCGGTCCAATACCTACCGTGTTCTCTATCTATCGCCACTGGACCAACCACTGGTATCGAGTTCTTGGCCTTTGGTGTGGTCCTTACCGGTACCGTCTCCTTCGACGCCCTGGCAGTAAAATAGTATTGCCTCGTCGTCCCACTTACGCGGTCGATCTCTCTGCGGGTGGCAAACTAATTCCCGATACATGACTTCTACCCTGCCGGAGAAGAATAAGGATTATTATCTCAGTGCGGGGTGTTTAGATATTTTTATAATTTTTGATGGCAAATCAGCAAACAGACAGCGTTTCATTATTACTGTATTTATAATGATATATCTGATGTTTACGCGAGCACTACACATTGTAAATAAAACTACTTTTACAGATTATATCGCGTTTGTATTTGATTTATGATTGCCCGACGTTTCGAACACTTTGTAGCACTTTGCAGATTCCTCGTGCTCTCTGCAACAAAGATTTAGACACGGTAGCTAACTATGAAGGGGGATGATGAGAATCTCCGTTCAGATATCTGTCTGTATGTGTTGCCTTACGATACACTGTATGACTCAAGGTGTTATTGGGTTTACGGATAACCAAAATATCTAAGAAAGCTAATGAATTATTTGACTCCAGTTCAATAATCAAAAATCTTTTAGTAAGACAAAGTAAGCCGCATCTAAAATTAAAAATCAATATTAATTTAGCATAATGTCCCCTGAGTTTTCTTGCCGGATCTTTCTCAGTGTGGCCGCGTTCCGATCCGGTGGTAGTATAGTAGGTCTGTTATTACAGACAAAAAATGTCTGTAATAACGATTATTTGTTAGACGTGAGACACCTTAGTCTGCCCGTGACCATGAATGCTGCAAAGTATTCGAAACGTCGGGCAATCATAAATCAAATACAAACGCGATATAATCCGTAAAAGTAGTTTTATTTACAACGTGTAGTGCTCGCGTAAACATCAGATATCATTATATATTAGTTTTGTTAGTTTGAAATCAACAAATTGTAACAATAATTGCTACAAATTTAATAATTAATAATTACTAACCATAAGCAATATAATTTTTTCATATAGAATCATTTTCTTCTTAGGCTGGCAATAAATTTGTATTAAAATGTGGGTCACAATTTAATAAATTTATAACTTATTTTCTGTATCGGGTAGATAATTATAAATGTCTGTAATAACGATTACTTGTTGGACGTAAAACGATAAAACACCACCACAAGCTGAAAAATGCAACAATAAAACGATCAATGACCAAAATCATGATATAAGAGAATTAATGATAACAATGAAACAAATGATGGAACAATTAACAGCATTGACCAATCTAATTTTAAATCTAACGACCAAACTAACTGCAAACTGGACTCCATAAAAATGGTGCTCTGGAACGCCAATGGGCTGTCAAAACATACGTCAAAACATAGAGTGGTAGGACCACACTGTCGACAGTTATCTGTCTACAGCCGCGGGCCGGTCCGTCCGGGGCAGTACCACGCTCTCGCAGAAAATCGACGTCTGAGTAGTAGCAATTTGTTACTGCGCTTCGTTCGGTGAGCGAGAGAGCCGGCAGCCCAACTTTTTGAGGGTGTTTGCGTGTGGAGGGTTTTGGTGGTGCCCTGGGTATCAACAAGCCTCAATTCACGCATTCACACTCCCTTAATTTTTTCGCGGTGGCAGCGGCCTTGTAAAGGTCCATGAGCGGCAGCAACACTTACCATCAGGTGTACTGTTTGCTCGTTTGCCACCGTTGGCAATAAAAAAAAAAAAAAAAAAAATCCCTTGAAGTTAAAACATATACACAAGTAAAAAACATTGACATCATGTTAATATCTGAAACGCACTTTACAAGGAAGCATTATTTTAGCATACAAGGATACAAATTTTACCACACCATGCACCCTGATGGTAAAGGTCACGGAGGAAGTGCAATACTGGTTAAGAATAACATTCGGCACCATTTAGTTGATGGCTACTGTACTGAAAAAATTCAAGCTACAAACATTGTAATTGAGGACTGGTCGGGACCTATCACAGTATCAGCTGTATACAGTCCACCAAAACATATTATAAAGCAGGAGGATTACGATGACTACTTCAATTCGTTAGGACAAAGGTTTGTATCTGGGGGTGATTTCAATGCCAAGCACACATTCTGGGGTTCTCGGATAATAACTGCTAAGGGTCGACAATTACTAATGACCATAAACAAACTTCGTCTAAGCGCTATTTCAACAGGCGAACCAACATATTGGCCAACTGACCGAAATAAGAAACCAGACCTCATTGATTTCTGTATCGCCAAAGGTATTAACAGTACTTACTTTAGCTGTAAATCTACGACTGACTTGTCATCTGATCACTCTCTTGTTGAAGTATTATTAAGCCGAAAGATCCTGCAAATAGAAAAACCATGCCGACTACATACTCATCGAACTAACTGGGAATATTTTCGGGAATAAATAATTGAATTTATTGATCCGAAAATTCCATTGCAGACAGATGAAGACATCATAAATGCAGTAGAACATTTTAACTATATTGTACAGCAAGCAGCTTGGGGAGCCACGCCACCTCCAATTGCTGTTAAACGAGGTGAATCTCAATGCTCACCATCCATTAGAAAGCTGTTAAAAGAAAAGCGTAATGCTAGAAAGAGATGGCAGATTACACGATATCCGAGTGACAAAAGTATTTACAATAAACTTGCTGCAGAACTTAAGCAACTGCTACGTAGCGATCGAAACCAAAATGTCGCAACATATTTACAACACTTGGATGCCAAACCCTCAACAGACTATTCTTTATGGAAAGCTACAAAGAGCCTCAAGCAACCGATAACTCACCAACCACCCTTGTTCAAAGCAAACAATTCCTCGGCTATCACTGATGTTGAAAAAGCACACGTATTTATGGAATATCTACAAGACATCTTTAAACCAAACGAGGACAATGGCTCTACAAAGGCTGAAATAGTGACTGAAGTGCTAGATCAAACACATCAATTAGATCTGCCAATTCAAAAATTCAGCAAAACCGAAATCAAAAGTGAAATTAAAAAACTGAATGTGGGGAGAGCACCAGGTTACGACCTAGTAACAGCAACTATCCTACGTGAGTTACCAGAAGTAGGAATAACATTCTTGACACAACTGAACAATGCTATTCTACGAAGGCAATATATACCCCCGCAATGGAAAGTGGCCAAAATTATCATGATCCCCAAACCAGGTAAAAGTCTTCATGATGCTAAGTCGTATCGACCAATTAGCTTACTCCCGGTCCCCTCTAAGCTGATGGAGATATTACTCTTGAGAAGACTAAATCCAATCATCAAGGAGTCACATTTAATACCCGATCATCAATTTGGGTTCAGGCAAAAGCACAGTACAACAGAACAAATTCATAGACTCGTTGATAGTATTGCCAAAACCTTTGAACAGAAAGGATATTGTACAGCCTCTTTTTTGGACATATCACAGGCATTCGACAGAGTCTGGCATGATGGACTTCAGTACAAAATGAAAATGACATTGCCCTCTAATTATTATAGCTTAGTAAGATCGTACCTATCTAGCAGACACTTCTTCGTCAGTCAAGGGGCAGCACAAACCGAGCTCAAGGAAATTAAAGCCGGAGTTCCACAAGGTAGTGTAATGGGACCTACTCTGTATTTACTTTATACTGCTGACCTACCAATATCCGATGATGTTGTCATGGGAACATTTGCTGATGACACCGCTATTATGGCATCTGCCGATACGCCACTTCAAGCTTCTCAAAAACTTCAGAAAAGCTTAGACAAAATTACTGCGTGGTTGAAAGATTGGCGCATTAAAGCGAATGAAGGCAAATCTGTACAGGTTACATTCACTACCAGGCGACAAACTTGTCCTCCAGTCACACTAAACTCTGTGCAGATCCCACAAGCTAGTGAAGCGAAATATCTCGGCATGTACCTAGACCGACGGCTAACATGGTGAAAGCATATTTTTACCAAACGCCTAGCATTAGGGCAACAAGTACGCAAGATATACTGGTTAATTAATAAAAACAGTCAACTGACAACAGACAATAAACTCTTGTTGTATAAGGCTATACTAAAACCAATATGGACATATGGCATCCAATTATGGGGCACGTCTGCTAACTCAAACATTGAGATTCTGCAAAGATTTCAATCGAAAATCTTGAGGATGATAGTAGATGCACCGTGGTATGTTACTAATGAGAGACTCCATCGAGAACTTGGCATTAAAACAGTGAAAGAAGAAATAAAGGAGAGAGCCACATCATATAAAAACAGATTGCAACTACATCCCAATACATTAGCTCACCACCTTATGGGCGATAACTTTCCAATTACGAGAAGACTAAAGAGAAGAGTACCACAAGACTTACTCTAATATACTATTTATGAGGACATATCATTGGACATGTACCTCACAAAACATTCTGCCCTCATATAAATATTGCTGAAGGTCATCTAAAGACAGATTGCAATAACAATACATTAAAAAAAAAAAAAGAAAAAAAAAATCTTGTTGGACGTGAGACACCTTAGTCCGTCCGTGACCATGAATGCTGCAAAGTGTTCGAAACGTCGGGCAATCATAAATCAAATACAAACGCGATATAATCCGTAAAAGTAGTTTTATTTACAATTACTGTATTTATTTTTACAGGCTATTTTTCTCACAGTAATGTTATTTGTCTCGTGTAGCCTTTCGGAATGATAGGCCTCAGCGTTCAGCCAACAGTCCGTGTAAAATTGTCACAGCCATCTGCGGCCAACAACTATAGTCTCTATACTACCAACTTTTGTATGTGTACTAAACATTTTTTTTTAAACTAACTATAGTACACAATAAAATCGTATAACCATATTTTAAACCCGTTACAGGAATTGAGATTTGTAAACTCAGTAAAAAAAAGGTAAATTTTTCGAAGGACCCCTTTCCTTCAAAATTCCAATAGATATACGTTACCGTAGATAAAATTTGATCACTACACTTCATATTATATTGCTCGCTAGCGACGTTGTCACCGAGTCATGAATTTTAAACAGATATTTTCACCTGTTGCTTTATGGTTATATTTTATAAGTTAAGATTTTGTTGTAGATAAATAATTTTGTTTTGTCTTTCATTGTATAAATAATGATATTGTGTGTGTTATCAGTGATGACTTAAGGCACAGAAACGTGGGCCCTAAATGTAGTCCTCATATCAAGGCTCAAAGTCGCTCAGCGTGCTATGGAGCGAGGTGGCTATGCTCGGGATTTCTTTGCGAGATCGAATCCGGAATACGGAAATCCGCAGAAGAACGGGTGTAATCGACATAGCACGAAGAATTAGCACGCTGAAGTAGCAATGGGCAGGCCACATCGCTCGACGAACCGACAACCGCTGGGGAAGAAAGGTTCTCGAGTGGCGACCACGTATTGGACGGTGCAGTGTAGGACGCCCCCCACTAGGTGGACCGACGACCTGGTGAAAGTTGCTGGGCGTCGTTGGATGCAGGCGGCACAGGACCACACTTTGTGGCGTAATATGAGGGAGGCCTACGTTCAGCAGTGGACGGCGATAGGCTGAAATGATGATGTATGAATGATTACCTGCGCCTGATGCCGAGACCGTGTGTGACGGAACCCGGAGTAGTATCCTATCGGGCTTGCCACGGACAAGAAACACGGCACCAGTGGTAGGCTCAGTGACCAAGGAGTGGGAATACAGCGGGTTCGGCAGCCCCATAGGCTGCACGCCGCCCATTCGTTACCCGGGACAGGTTGGGCGGAATGAGTCCATATAAATATAGACTACCACAAAAAAGGCGTGATACCATAACAAACAAATTTACATTGGGATTTATAAAATTAGTTAGAATGTAAGCCATTGGAATCAATTACTATGGGGCTATGTTATATGAAATTCCTTATGAGGCATCTTTATCCAGCAAAGAATGATGAAGGTCTAGCACATTGATAGATAATTAATGAGGTAACTAGTATTAACTAGTTTAGTATCAAAAGTTTCACATTAGTGAAAGCCAACATTATCTAAACACAATATATGTATATACATATTCATCACGCACTAGTGTTTTGTAATACAAATTCTAATAAATACCAGCTCACTCCGCTTGAGGCTAAATCCCTTAGTTAATAGTCGTTTTGTTCTACTTGAAAGTGCTTTATGAAAATACAAGCACTATTATATTTTAAGTAGATTGTTTGAACAGTGTTATTTTGTATTATTTTATGGCGTATTTATTATTCAAATAGTCTCTTTCATATTTGTTTTTCATTATAATTGCAATAAATATTAATCGCCAAATAAAATATTTGTAGCATACAAGCTTATCCAAAAGATGCTCTTTATTAAGATGTTAAGACAATTGCCGTGTGGTGACGGAGTAAGAGTATAATTCATCACTACCTATCTTGCCCGTGCGTGTGTTAAAAAATAACTTTTTTAATTTTTTTTTGGGTGGATTACGGTCGGCGCACTCCTTGCCCGACTCCGTCCGGGGCGACAGAGAGGCGTAAGCACGCAGGCTAACTTCGCCGCGGGTGCCGGACTAAATTCCCGGTCCGGTCATCCGGTGTTAAAAGATGACTCAGAGATACACATGCACATAATATCTACCTAAAACTCGAAAATCAACAACGCTGGGGAAGAAAGTTCTCGAGTGGCGACCACGTATAGGACGCAGTGTAGGACGGTCCCCCTCTAGGTGGACCGACGACCTGGTGAAGATTGCTGAGCGATGTTGGATGCAGAACTGCACTCCTTGGCGTAACATGAGAGAGGCCTACGTCCAGCAGTATACGGCGATAGGCTGAAATGATGATGAATGATGAAAACTCGAAATATAACCCTATCTCTCCCGGAATACGCATTGAGCCATCGATGTCAAGGAATCGGTACCAGTGGTCGGCCTAATGGTGATGGGGAGGGAATATGGTAGGTTATGGTGTCGGATGCCGCCCATACGTCGCCCCGGACAGATTGGTGGGTGGGCCTAGATAATAGCCTACCAAAAAAGAGGGATAAAAAGCATATAACATCTGTACATGAGAAGATAAACTCGCAATAAAACCCTATGCCAACCTGTTTGACCAAGGTGGTATAGTAGATCAATTTCTCTTATCATCCATCCATCCATCCATCAGCCTACAGACATCCACTGCTGGACATAGGCCTCCCCACGAGAATGCCACTTGGAACGATCCTGCGCCGTTTGCATCCAACGGTTCTCTGCGACTTTGAGAATGCGCTGCGCCGTCCGATTCGTAGTCGCCACTCAAGAACCTTTCTTCCCCAATGATTGTCGGTTTGATGAGCGATGTGGCCTGCCCATTGCCATTTCAAAGTGTTAATTCTGCGGGCTATGTTAGTTAAACCCGTTCTTCTACGGATTGCCGTATTTCGGATTTTATCTCTTATATTATGCAGGAAATTCAAGACCAACAGTGAGAGGAATATACGAACTATGATCATCATAGATAATAACAAGATAAAAAAAAAACTAAGTTCTATAGATAGTATGACTGTGTGAAAGTATAGAAGATATGGAATACAATTCACCACTCTCTATCTCGCCCGTGGATGTCGTAAAAGTCGACTAAGGAATTTAATAAGCATATAACATCTGTGCAAGAGAAGGAAAATACGAAACAAAACCCTATTCCAACACTTCTGACCAGCGTGAAATAGTAGGTCAAGTGCCCTCTGGTTATGGAGGAGGCCTGAGCCCCATAGTAGAACAAATATAGGCTTAGATGAGGATTATGATAGTAAACATCACGGTTGGTATGCTAGCATTTATTAAAAAGTTTAGTTATCTGTCTGTTTTAAGAAAACCTTATTCAAATGAAAAAGAAGATTTTAAAATCTATCTAAATACGGAGTTATGCTCAAACATATATAAAAAAAAAAACATTCAAATCTAGAACACTCTTTTTTGAAGTGTTTTAAAAAGCTAAACAACTAGAGAATTAAGCTCTAAGTAAATCTTAATATAAAAAGCTAACATAGCTTTTTATGCTAACAAACTATTCCATTAAATGCGGCGATATAAAACGTATTTTCATACTGTCTTGCAAATGTAAATGTTCTAAGTAATATTATTTTAAGTTTCGTATGAAAATGTGCATGAACTAAACTTAAGCTGCGTCTGTGCATTTTATTTGCATTCGTCTCGCATTAAATTTGTGAAATTCTCAACTGTTACAATGAATTTTCTCTCTTGCTTCATTTGGAAAAGTTAATTTGAAATTTAAGCTTTTATTATTCAAATTAAAATTGAAATCATTTATCTTTATATACATATATATTTCTTGTGTACATGTGGATGTCACTGAACTCCTCCTAAACGACTGGATTGATATCGACGAAATTTTTTGTGTGTATTTAAGGGGATTCGAGAATGGTTTAAATATACAATTGGACCCGGTAGGTGGCGCTGCGATTAAGTTTAAAGCCAATTTCTTTTACTGTTTTTTTAGATTTAAACAGAACAACGCCTGTTGGGTCAGCTAGTCATAAAAAGACTAAAAAAGACACGATGACTTTTTTATCGTCTTACAAAAAAGAAATCATAAAAGTATCCGACCAAAGAAACGTATCTAACATATTTAAACGTTCAATAGTGGTAGTTATAAAAAAATAATAAAATAAAGTTAATATTTTGTAACAGCCTGTTTATCATGTTTACATATTAAACAAAAATAATCATACGGCATTTCGTTAGCCAATCATAGGTACGAAGTCCACGTGGACGGCTTTTACAAAGCGTATTTCCCTACGCTAGGTACCTAACAGGTATCCTTTGCGATGCCCGATTGGCGCCGTGGTCAAGCGGTCGTAGTACCTATGTACATACTACATCAGTTGTGTTGAATACCTATGCGCTCGATACATGTTGTTTCCTTACTATTTTAATTAGTCATTATTTATAATAACTTTTATTAAAAAACTAGCAACCCGCCCTCGCTTCGCTTCGGTTATAGGTTATAGTCGTTTTACCCACGTAGTTCCTGTTCCCGTGGGAATACCGGGACAAAATATAGCCTAGTTTACGCCCTGATATTATAGCTTTCCATTGGTGAAAGAATTTTTGAAATCGGTCCAGCCGTTTTGAAGATTACCCGGAACAAACAGACAGACAGACAGACAAAAATTTTTAATTGCTATTTTAGGCATAGTGTGCAAATAACCGTGTGAGCATGAAAAAAGCCTATTATTTTGACATTACAAACAGACACTCCAATTTCATTTATTGGTATAGATATTCTAGTAAATATTGTTTTTAACCTTTTAACTGTACGAATGAATAGTAGATATTGGATACTTTAATTGATTTGCTTTTGTAAGACGACATAAATGTCACCGTGTATATATATCTTGTGTACGTGTGTATGTCACTGAACTTCTCCTAAACGGCTGGACCAATTTTGATGAAATTTTATGTGTGTATGTGGATTTCAAAGCATGGTTTAGATCCATAATTGGACTCGGTAGGTGGCATTGATATCGATTTCAGAGAGAATTCCTTTTTTTTTCAATATGACCAGAACAGCGTCTGTTGCATCAGCTAGTTATGTATAAATATATAAATGTTAGTGTATAGATGAAGTAAGAATACAATTCATCACCCTTTCTTTTGGCCGTAAAATATGACCAATATCCTTTAGTCGTCTTTTATGCTGATAGCATCTACGCAAGAGATGTAAAACTTGATGGGGATGAACTACATGGGGATTAAGTATTTCTTTAGGGTCTGGATCAGCAGGACCTACAATAGGGCAGACAACGCCTCGACAAGTCGCAAAGTAGCCCCTGTGAAACATCGAAAAACATTGGCGAGAACGTTCTTTGTTCACGTAAAGGATGTTGTCCACCTTTCAATATAACTTAACAAAACAAATACTAAATTATTGAATTGTGTCATAGCTGAAATAAAAATTAATATCAGGTTGACCGAGCTTCGCTCACAGTATTTTTGTAGCATTTATTTAGATATATATTATCTAATAAAAAATAAAAAAGTAAATAATGAAAATTATATAAAAAATTACAAAAAGAGAATAATAATAACACCGAGATTCGATCCGACGCCGTTTGTAGCCGATGTCAAAAATAAAATGAAACCTGACTACTTCGCCACTGAGCTATCGCAACTCATGACATTGATGGCAAAATTTGAATTCATATTCTTTTAAAATTTAATGTCATTATATTGTCTGCCAAAAACACTGACAAAACAACATTTTGTATACATAAAACCTAGCTAGATCGATTTTTTGGGCCGGAATCCTTTAGTATGCCAAGTTTCAACAAAATCGTTGGAGCCGTTTCCGAGATCCTGAAAATATATATATTTACAAGAATTGCTCGTTTAAAGATATAAGATTAAAAAAAAATATTATAAACAAGCTTTTATTTAAATGCTCTAAAATGAAGAAAGCTTTTCAAGACTATTCAAACGAGTCCAAATTCGACGGTTTTATCTCGTTTAATTTAGGAGTCCCTATGGCCACCTTCCGACGCCATCTTGGGACCAGCTTCTGACGCCGTCTTGAGACCAGCTTTACGGTACCACGTTATTGCACAGTTACCGAAGTTACGTAAGTAAACCAAATTTCAACCTAATTTAACGACAGGAAGTGGTTTTAATTTAACTAGCAAGATTTGTCCCATACTAATATACTAACAGGGTAAGTTAAATAAAAGCTTTTAAAAAATTCAAGCTAAAATTGAAACTAATCATTACCTCATCATCTCAGCTCATTTACGTCCCACTATTAGGCTCGGGCCTCCTCCACTCTGTGAGGGAAATTGATCTTATATACCATGCTAGTCAGATGTATATAGGGTGTATCAGATTATAGGGCAACTGGTCAAACGGGAGTTAGGCAATAGTGGTAGGAACCCATGAAAAAAATTTTAAGGACAAATATTGATTTGTTAATGAATTAGAGACGTAAAGTTTTCAAGTTTGTCATCGATTTTTCGTGTAAATATGATTGAAATGTATAAAGTGAGTGATACTTAATCTGCGACATATTCGTACTTTGTTAAATGTTCAATAGAAATTGAATAAATCAATAATTACGTTCGCATAAGCAAGACAAACTTCGCTTTAAATCAGCTGATCAGCCGATTACCATTGGCGGCTCGCGTTTGTACCTACATGTAGTGTCATTGAAGCGTTTGCCAATTCTAGGTATAAATGAATTAAATTATACAGTCGTAGCTTTACATGCCTACTTGTATCCTGTCTATACATGCCTACATAATACGTAACATTGAAGGCATAGACTCTTAGACACACATTTTTGAAATCACTATAACTTTTATGTTATATCGTTTTTTATGTAATATACATTCTAATTACGATCTATGACCGTTAAACTACAACATACTCGAACAGTTGCCCCATAACCTGATACATCCTGTATACAGTTTCGATTCGAGTTTTCCTTCGCTTGCATAGATCATCATCATCATCATCATCTTGCTCTTATCCCAATTACTTGGGGTCGACGCAATATGTCATCTGTTTTGACATATTGCAAAAAGTTTCAGTAATGACTTTTATGACCGGGCGCCTGCCTGACGTCAACCCTCCTTGGGAATGTAATCGTTGACCCAAATGGTACCAGATGGAGTTGGTCCGGGTTAATCTAGGGCTCTTAGTCGTCTTTTACGACACCCACACAGCATTCGCTTGCATAAATGTGTGCATATTATATCACTTAGTCAACTTTTACGAAACTCACGGCAAAAAAGAGTGGTGATTTATATTCTTACTCCATCAACACTCAAATTTAGAGTAATAAATCGGAATAATGTACAAACATTTTTTGATAGGTGGCGTGTAGTACATCACCCGCAAAGACGACAAGGCGAATTACGGTTTCGTCCTTCAAAAGCTTTCTGAAGGTGTTTACGTGTGGTGGCTTTTGGTGAAGCCTTTAGTACCACCGAACCTCATTTTACGGATTAGCTAGTGGACCTAATATACCACAATGGTCAGATGGGTTGGCATAGGAGTTTGTTAGAGTTTTGTGTTCCTTATCTTGCATAGATGTTATACACAAATTTTATCCCTTAATCGTCGTTTACGACACCCACGGACAAGGAAAAGGGGTGACGAATTGTATTCTTATTCCGTCAAAATTTGCCGCGGGTCCCTCCGACCATCGACCGACGTCCTCCCCGAGGGGGAGACGTCGGTCGATGGGCGGGTACCCCACTAGGGGGTATTCCGTCGGACCGACCACTGATGACAAGTAACCCTGCTCCGGTGGTCGGTCCAACGACGAAGGCGACGTGCATCGTAGGTGGGTTGCGAGTGTGCGTACTTACGCCTCTCTGTCGTCCCGGAAGGAGTGGTGCGATGAGAGTGCCGACCGCAACCCATGCCCAAAAAAAAAAAAAAACAACGGAAAATTTATGCTAGTAAACAACATAAAATACTAAAATATTGAATACAAGCTACATATGATATTTCATTTGTCCGCCAAAATTGCCTTATAGATACTACTAGGTAAAAAGTTGTCAAACAAACTTTGTAAACAAAACAATAACATTATGGGATTGCCGTAAACCAATTCAATTCTGAGATGCCTCTTTATATGCATGAGAAAATACTCCTGGGGTTACCATTGTAGTTTAAATCATTCCCTGGGGAATACACGGCAGAAAAAATACGTTTTATTTGTACTTGAAGTAAACCGAAAGACGTGAATTATTTATTCCTCTGGCGATTATGTAAAGAAATGTAAACGGTATTTCAGAATCATTGGCCTATGAATTCCTAGAAACTTATTTAAATATACTCCTAAAATGTAAAAAATATAACCATAATGATTTCTGATGTTTACGCGAGTATTAGGTACACTTAAATAATAGTCCGCCCGTTACCATAAACGCTGTAAAGTGTTTGAAACGTTGGGCAATCAAAATCCAAATACAATGCGATAAAATTCGTAGTTTTATTTACAATAATAGAACCAACTTTATATCTTTGTATATAAATTTCTTGTGTACGTGTGTATGTCACTAAACTCCTCCCAAACGGTTGGACCGAAGTTGATGAAATTTTTGGAACGAAGTTCCTTATCGCGCGTTGTGAAAGGGGGCTAGACGGAAAAAATTCTTACGAAAAGTTGTCACGACACTTTTTGCTATAGTAAGCTATTGTAAGCTGTGCGGCGTCGCATGTTTCTCTGTCTGTCTCTCTCTCTCTTATAGAAAGCAAGCCAGATATTTTCATTTCTATTTCGCATTGAACAGTGTGGTGTCGCGACGATTATTTTTGTTGAGTGTATACAACAACAAAATATAATACTACCATTGATGCAGTTTTTTCAAGACATTTAAATAAAATAGAATCCCAAACATATGTTTCCTACTTCAGTTACCACAAGCCAATTATTACGAAAATTGAGCCTACTAATTAAGTTTATATAACATTATATTTGTTAATAATAAAAAAAATATTATTATAACTTAAAAAAAATAAAATTTTATTACAATTCCTTCACTAATTAATCGAAAGGAACTTCGTTCCATCCGGGTGTCCCTTGACACCTCTCAAGTCTTTTTTTTGTGTGTTCGAGGAGATTCAGGAATGGTTTAGTTTCACAATTGGAGCCGGTAGGTGGCGGTTATTTAAACAGAATAACGTCCGTTGGGTCAGCCAGTCTTTATTTATAAATTTCTTGTGTAAGTATGTACGTTACTGAACTCCTTCTAAACGGTTGGACCGATGTTGATGAATGGTTTAGATTCACAATTGGACCCGGTAGATGGCACTGTTATCGATTTCAAGAAGAATTTCATTTACTATTTTTTTAAACTTGAACAGAACAACGTCTGTTGGGTCACCTAGTCATATATACTTTCTTGTGTACGTGTGTGTCACTGAACTCCTCCTAAACGTCTGGACCGATGTTGATATTTTTTTTGTGTTAGTTCAAGGGGATTCGAGAACGGTTTAGATTCACAATTGGACCTAGTAGGTGGCGCTGCCTGCGAAACGGCTGAATTGATTTTCATGAAATTTTTTGTGTGGGTTCAAGAATGGTTAACATTAATATTTGGACCCGGTAGGCAACACTGCGATCGATTTCAAAGAGAATTCCTTTTACTATTTTTTAGATTTGAATAGAACAACGTCTGTTGGGTCTAATAGACAGAACTCTGAATGTTAGGCTGTGCTTTTTTATTTTTCTTTAAACCCTGCGATAAAGAAATACTCATTGAATTACGAGGGACTTCACAACTATAATAAACAGATATAAATAGCATCCAGACTCAAAACAACAATTTGTGGATCACACAATGTATTGTTTTGATTTGGATTCGAACTCGCGACACTGGCATGGTAGGTTGCTATCATAACTACTACTTTAATCTGTGAAAGGTTGATTCTCTAGTGCTTGATATTGTATTTAAATAAACGTAATTGCGGCTTTAAAACCAAAATAGACACATACAAAACCAATCCCATCTTTAAAATTTAAAACATGTAACTTTTAGAGACCCTTTCACAAGAAATAATAATAATCAAAAAGTGATGTGCCTTATATATTCATCACAAAATTCTCTAGGGAAAACCTTAGTGTCCACAACTGAGACCTCATGAATAAAGTATTTGTCTCCCTTTTAAGGTCCCATCACTATATTTTATTTTATAAGTTAAGAACGCGTTGCTTTTGTATAAATATAAAATTTATGTATTAATATGCTCGCTTTATGTTGGTCATTCAAATATTTCTATTATCTAATTTATAGTTATCCTTACTATAATATTATAAAGCGAAAGTAAGTTTGTTTGTTTGTTACGCTTTCACGCTTAAACCACAGAACCGATTTCAAAAATTCTTTCACCAATGGAAAGCTATAATATCAGGGAGTAACATAGGCTATATTTTATCCCGATATTCCCACGGGGATGGAAACTACGGGTAAGGCGACTGAAACCGAAGCGAAGCGAGGGCGGAATGCATAACTATGATATCGGGGAGTAACATAGACTATATTTTATCCCGGTATTCCCACGGGATTGGGAACCACGCGGGTAAGGCCACTGAAACCGAAGCAGAGCGAGGGCGGGTTGCTAGTATTAAATAATGTTACATGAGTTATCATTCACAGTAGTCATTCTATTTATTGATATTAGTTACAAGGAATATACAGTTAAGTAGCTACTCTGATCCATCCCCAAAAAACATTGCTGTCAAAGGGTATTGAATATATATTTCTCTTTGAATGACCGGTCACGTACAAAACAAAGTGTAAAGATTTGATAGAAGCAAAAGACACATTTAAACAAGTAAGGAACTTGGAATAAAATAAGGTTTAATGTTCTAAGATCTCTTTAATGAATTATGTCACGTATGAGAGAGACCCCGAAGAAGTATATAAGTTTTGATTAATTCCTCAAATTTCAAGAGATATATTTGGCGATATAAATTTAGGCGTTCTGAAAATCTGGACTGTATCTACCCAAGTTTTGTGGCTCAGACATTGTACAGTATGTAATTATACATTGTTGAAATTTAAGTAAATATTAAAAAATTCCAAGCCTTCATTATTGAAAAAGGCGTTAGGGTTGACTTTCCACCCGCCGGCGCTTCGATCATCGTGAAGTCGGTCACCATCAGCATCCAGGCCCACATGAAGTACTTGGGCCTGGTGCTCGACGGGCATTTCTGGTTCCGGGAGCATCTCCATCGACTTGTTCCCCGGCTTGTCGGCGTGGCGTCCGCTGATGCCGAATGTGGGCGGACCCAGCGCTACGTGCCGACAGCTGTACGCGGGGGTGATCCGGTCGATGGCCCTGTACGGCGCACCGGTGTGGGCGGGGTCCCTGACCGTCCATCTTAGGGCCCTCCTGTGGCGACCACAGAGGGTCATGGCGATCAGGGCCATACGGGGTTACCGCACGGTGGCGACGAAGGCAGCGTGCCTCCTGGCCAGATCTCCCCCGTGGGACCTGGAGGCAGAGATACTCGCCGACATTTATTGGCGGGTGTCGGAGACGCGCGCCCGCGGCGGCATGGTCTCCATCAAAGAGATCACCGCCTGGCGGGTCGACGCCCGCCGAGAAATCATTGCCCGTTGGGCAGTCCGGCTGGAGAGTCCTCGGTACGGTGTCAGGACCGTCGAGGCCCTCCGGCCGGTGCTGATGGAGTAGTTGGAGCGGACGCACGGGGTGCTTTCCTTCCGACTGGTGCAGGTGCTGACGGGGCACGGTTGCTTCGGGAAGTACCTGCACAAGATTGTCAGGAGGGAGAGCACACCGTCCTGCCACCACTGCAGTTACGACGAGGACACGGCACAGCACACGCTCGAGGAGTGTGCTGCATGGGAGGGGGATCGCCGTGAACTCGTCGCAATTATCGGTGCCAACCTGGCGCTGCCGACCATCGCCAGGGAGATGCTTGTCAGCGTCAGGAACTGGAACGCGGTCGCCGCCTTCTGTGAGGCCGTAATCTCACGGAAGGAGGCGGCGGATCGTGTGCGAGTAGAGCTCCTATTCGGCGACACGTTCCGCCTCCGGCGACTCGGGCGGCGCAGGCGCGAGTATCTGCGCCTAATGCCGCCCTAACCGAGGCCGCGGGTGATCGGACCGGGGAATTGTCCGTCACCCGCAGAGAGGCTGACCGCGCGACGGCGACTGACGTCCCAGGACGTCGAGAGGTGAGGTTACCTGAAAGGGCCAGGGTCGTCAGTGGACGTCAGGCCACTGACGACCACTGACGACAAGTCACATCTGCTCCGGTGGTCGACCCAACAACGAGGTGACGTGGGTACGGATGGGTTATGAGCCCGCGCGCCGTCCTTTCATCGCCCCGGACGGACTGGACCGCGCGTGCGCTTACCATAGCCCACCCATAACAAAAAAAAAAAAGAAAAAGAGGGTTGACTTTCCACCCTAACCATTTATCATTATTTTTCTACTATTAATTACATGAGATTGACACAATATTTGGAGTACATTCTGAAAGAGTTTTGGCATCAATTTCATCAGCAACCGCCTGACTTTAAATTTTCTTAGAAATACAATAATTGACCAGATAGCATCAAATAGAATGAGCTCAGATCGTTGTACAGCTTTGTACAGCCAACTCTTAAGATATTTTACGACACTCACGAGTAACTTAAGACAGTATTCGTAGTTGTCACCACAAAGTTAGCTACATTTATACATTCTTATTTAACGTAGTGTAGGACCTAGACTATATAAAAAAGGAAACATACAAATTACCACTCCCTATCTTGCCCATGGATGTCGTAAAAGAAGACCAAGGGATATAATATGCATATAATATCTATAAAAGTAGTAAAACTCGAAATAAAACTCTGTCTGACCAGCATGGTGTAGTAAGGTCAACTTCACTGTTATTGAGAAGGAGGCTCGAGCCCAACAGTGGGACGTATATGAGCTGAAATGATGATGATGATGATCTAGACCGTCTCCATCTAATCTATCTGAGGCGACGGAAGAGCGGCATGTGACTCCATAACGTACCATATTCCCTCTTCATGATTATTGAGTAAATCACAACTGTCAATCTATCAGCGGGCTGACCACGGATGACAAGGAACTCGATACTGGTGGTCGACCTAAAGGCGAGAGAGCGGGAGCACTGTGGGTTATAGGGGCGCGCACCCTTTCGCCACCCTGGACGGAGCGAACAGGATGTGCGCTGAACATAGCCCACTCAAAAAAAGCGTACATTTACCGAATACCAATTCCATAATACTTAATTATGCAACGTCCTAAGCTATCAGAATTCTGTCCAGCCTTGTCAAGTTCATTGATAAAACTCTTTCTCAAAATTTAATTTAAGTGAATCTATCTAGACAAACAATTTCTATTTTAAATATCAATAGAACTATTTGAGCTATTTCGGCTTATTAGAAGAGCAATTAAAGTCTTAAACGATAAAATTAATGATAAATATTTTGCCGTGTAGTGACGGAGTAAGAATACAATACACCACTCCCTGGTAGAAAACCCGTGAATGTCGTAAAAGACGACTTAAGGTACTGAATATTTTCAGTTTATATTACAGTTCAGTTAGGCAATAGGCTGAAATGATGTCCACTGCTGGACGTTAGCCTCCCTCATGTTACGCCATAGAGTACGGTCCTGTACCGTCTGCATCCAACGACGCGCAGCAACTTTCACCAGGTCATCGGTCCACCTAGTGGGGGGCGTCCTACATTGCGTCATCCGATATGTGGTCGCCACTCGAGAACCTTTCTTCTCCAGCGGTGGTCGGTTCATCGAGCGACGTGGCCTACCCATTGCCACTTCCGCATGCTCATTTTTCGTGCTGTGTCGACTAAATCAGTGCTTCTGTGTCGTATTATTTTTTCTTTCTTTCATTTTAATTTTTACTGTTTACTTGATTCGAATTCTTAAGACGAATCAAATACGCGTTTAAGCCAATATATGCTTTTGTCGTATTTATAAGTACAATTGTCAAAGTAATTGTAAAACATTGTTATTAAATAAATAAAAATAAAATTTCGGATTCCATCTCGCAAAGAGAGTTTGTATTATATTTAATACAATACATTATATTTTACTATTAGCTTTTGCTTCCGATTTCATCTGCGTAGACCGAAAAAGCATTTGTGACCAAGGCAATCATAGTGCAAGGTGTTCTAGGATCGGGCTGGTCACGGACGATAAGGAACTCGGCCTACTGGTAGTCGGCCCAATCGCGAAAGGGAGGGAATACGGTGGGTTATGGGGCCATGCTCCGCCCTTTCGTCGCCTGACCATAATCCATCCAAAAAACAGGGTGTATCTACAAGACATTGTGTTGTTGGCTAATGTGGGCTTCTTGAGAGTATTGGCTGGTCGGATAATCCAACATTTAGCCAACCTAGCTTAATTCTATCAGATGCCTCGTTCGGTTTTCGAAAGTTACAATAAAAATCGTGGCCTTACTAAGCCTGTGGTACTACTACCGTAATTAGTCACGGGCAGAGAGTTGTTGGCGTACTTTTGACGTCGCCAATGCGTTTGGACAGGCGTGCATACCACGTATATATGAGGCAGCTGATAACATACCTACTATTTAGAGGGGTGAAGTATCCTCTACGTGAACCGGGTATTTTATTCAAACGCCCATGTAGTGTGGTGTATTACAAACGTTGGTCTTGATACCAACCCTGTGAGACATTGTCTACGACTAGTAATTGTGAGATGGCCTAGCATATAGACTATTTACCTTCTACTCATCTAAGGTATTTTACCTTCTATTACTATTTACCTTCTACTGGTAAGGTTACATTATAATTCTACAAGCAATATGTATAGAGTTAAAAAGGCAATTTCTTACCAGGAGTGTGGGCAGCGCCCTAGTTCTGGGCAACATATATAATACTAACTCAAATTTTAAACTATCTCTTTTTTGGGGAGGGCTACGATCAGCGCACCCGTCGCCCGGCTCCGTTCCGGGCGACAGAGGGGCGATGCGCGGCCCCGCAATCCACCCTATAGCACGTCGTCTTCGTCGTTGAGCCGACCATCGGTGCAGAGTTCCTTGACTTCAGTGGTCAGCCCAACGGAATACCCCGAGAGAGTACCCTCTCCCATGGACGTCCCCTTCCCGGGAGGCCGATCGCTGTCGCGACGCTAGCCTCTCCGTGGGTGCCGGACTAAATCCCCGGTCCGGTCAAACTGACTATCTAGGGTAACAATTAAGTCATTGTTTACAAGATGGAAGGGCTTCTGTCTTACCACGAACGCCGAACGTTTTGACTTGATGATATACTTCTAATTCTAATTCTTCTACAATAAATTGAAAAGAACGAATATATCTTCAAACATAGTCTTCATTATATGATTTAATTGCTTCATCAAAAGCCCTAGGAGCTTACAAACGATAATTCATTTCGAAAATCCTAATATTTCCTAACCGCTTGAATTATTAATTAGAGAGTAAGCCGACAGTAAAGTCTGCTATAATACGTATTTAAGAGACCTCAAGCGACTGTCCAAGGGAATTTCTAATTCAAGGTTCAAAGACTTTATTATAGACGGACTTTATTATGTTTAATGGTTTGCCACAAAGCTTTTATAATTATAAAGTGCATTTAGTTTACTAAGATATTGTTTTATAAATAGTCTCCAAATGAAATGTTTAAAGTCATTAACTTACCACTCATTCATGTAGGATTAAAATCGAATTCATGAAACGTTTTTATTGTTTTCATCTTTTAGTGGCAGATGAGTCAGGAGCCCATATGTGGCAACTGCTCAAGACTCTAGGCAAACGACCGATGTTCCCCGGAGGAATGTTGGACGAGAAGGGGGTACTCCTCAGGGATATTCCATCGGGCCGACCATTGACGATAAGTCACCCTGCACCGGCGGTCAGCCCAATGACGAAGGCGACGTATCACGGGTGGGTTACGGGTATGCGTGCTTGCGCCCTTCTGTGGTCACGGTCGGAGCTGGGCGATGGGAGCGCCGACCGTACCCACCCACAAAAAAAAAATAACTCTTGGCAATATCAGGGGCACAGCAAAATCGCTGCCTATTGTGTGAGAAGAGATTCTTTTAAACCTCGTTTACAGGAGGATATATCATAGCGCTTGGGAAAGATTCCCCGTCAGCGTTGTAAATAATGGTTATGGTCGGTGGTCGGCCCAACGACGAAGGCGACGTGGGTACAGATGGTTTATGGGCCCGTGCGCCGTCCTTTCGTCGTCCCGGACGCGCGCGTGTGCGCTTACCATAGCCCATACATAAAAAAGCGTTGTAAATAATCAAATTACGCATTTTTTTAAATACCATGTTTTGATAGCAGCCTAAAAATAAGTATGTGGCAGAACTTCTCTTAAACGGCTGAATCGGTTTCAATAAAATGTTTTGTGCGTATTTAGGTGTAATTATTCGAAAATTGTTTATTTTTCTTAGTTATTTCTGATGTTTACACAAGTATTACACATTGTAAATTAAACTATTTTACATGCCGACCATTACAATGTTCATGCTCATGGTCGGACATGGTCATGGTCTACTCGTAACCACAAATTTTGTAATGGTTTTGATGGACAATTGGGCCCTGTAGGTGACATTGCTATTGCTATATCTTCAAATTTTATTTGATGTGCAGTTTACAACATAATTTTAAGCGGTATTTTTATTGCCTAGCTGGAAAGAATAAAAAAAAAGTAATTTATACATTTTTTAATTTTTATTTGTCTTATTATAGACAATAAAGAAAGATTGTCAATCGTTAATATGTTAAAAGTAATTATTTAATCGCCAAATTCATTATCATCATCCTACTAATATTATAAACGCGAAAGTTTATATGTGAGGTTGTATGTGAGGATGTTTGTTGTTCTTTCACGAAAAAACTACCGTATTAATTGTGATGAAACTTTACAAAAGCTTACATATCAGAATAACACGTAGGCTATAATTTATCTCGATATTCCTACGCGAAGGGGAACTATGCGAGTAAAACCGCAGGGCGCTGCTAGTCTCTCATATACGTCCCACTGCTTTGCTCGAGCCTCCTCTACAACTGGAGGGGAATGGACATACCATGCTACGGTGGTTAAACGGCTTGGTATTAAGCTTTATTTCGAATTATCTTTTTCTTGCATCTTTTATGCACATTATATTAATTAGTTGTCTTTTGCTACATCCACAGACAAGATAAAAAATAATGCATTGTTTTCTTACGCAGCCACTATATGGAAATCAAAAACGTATTTGTTTAATTTAAAATAT
Source organism: Lymantria dispar (assembly GCA_032191425.1). NCBI lineage: Eukaryota > Metazoa > Arthropoda > Insecta > Lepidoptera > Erebidae > Lymantria > Lymantria dispar. Next base: position 5,054,543 of record CM063460.1, on the reverse strand, counting down.
CACATAATGTGTCATTCCTATTCTGAGCAAGACGAAGTCCGCCAGGTACGCTAGTGTTTTAATAAATATGTATGTCTGTCACTAAATTCATCGGTTTTTACTCTTTAAACCCGTCCATTTGATACTTATTGTTAAAATTATTTAGAGGTTAGAAAATAAAACTGAAGTCCATCTTGGGGGTGGCCTTATTAATTTTAGTATGATATCACTGTATTGTATGAGCAGGCCACATAGCTCGTCGAACCGACAACCGTTAGGGAAGAAAGGTTCTTGAGTGGCGACCACGAATCGGACGGCGCAGTGTAGGACAAAGCAATAGGTGGACTGACGACATTCTCAAAGTCGCAGGGAACCATTGGATGCAAGTGGCGCAGGACCGTTCCGAGTGGCATTCTCGTAGGGATGCCTATGTCCAGTAGTAGACATCTATAGGCTGATGGATGGATGGATCACTGTATTGGTATCTGGTATTGATATCGTTGTCTATTCGTCAAGACCTTTTCTTTTAAAGCTATAAATATCAAACGATATACATATTTTTGAAAGGGGGTTGGAATAAATGTGATCACCATCAGAGCTCATATACGTCCCACGGTTGGGCTCGAGCCTCCTCCACAGGGGAAATTGATCTACTATACCACACCGATCAAAGGTCTTGGTGTAGGGTTTTATTACGAATTTTCGTTGCTTTGCTTAGATATTATATGCATAATTGAATGAAGCCACAGTGTGATTAGCCATCTTGAAATGATAGGTGTATTGAAATTATTAGAATACCAGCAACCCGCCCTCGCTTCGCTTCGGTTTTAGTCCTTTTACCTGCGTAGTTCCCGTTCCCGTGGGAATACCGGGATAAAATATAGCCTATGTTACTGATATTATAGCCTTCCACAGGTGAAAGAATTTTTAAAATCGGTGCAGCCGTTTTGAAGATTACTCGGCACAAACAGATAGACAGACAAACACAAATTGTTTTTAATCTTTATTTTAGGCATAGGTGTTGTGCCATGTGAGCATGAAAAAAGCCATTATTTTGACATTACAAACAGACATTCCAATTTTATTTATTGGTATAGATTATATCCCTTAGTCGTATTTTACGAGACTCACGGGCAAAAAAGACGGTGGTAAATTGTATTCTTACTCCGTCACCACACGGAGAGCTAGAGTGTGATTAGCCATCTTGAAACGATAGGCGTATTGAAATTATTAGAACATTTAGTATTGCAAATAATACTGTTATCGGATGAAAAGGTGTATTAAAAATTTCTGCTCAATCAAACATTCCTAATTTGGTCAAATTTAGCGTGCAGATATTAATTACAAATAGACAAACAGTGGGATAGGTGAACCTTAATAAAAGCTTATAATATTGTAAATAAAACTACTTTACGGATTTTAATATTGAAATTATCGTGAGACTGATCCATATTATAATATCTATAACTGCACTGCACTGCACGCCGGGACCTCGCAGACATCGCTGCGCACTCGCCCTGATGATGAGCATCGGACATGCTCTAAACCTGGGTCGACGTAACCGATCTCAGCACGTGAGTGTTTTTGCCGTTATAGATATTATAATACTTTACGGATTGATAACGAACGCGATAAAATCCGTAAAATTGTTTTATTTACAATACTACACCCCTCTAAATAGTCTGTTATCAACTGCCTCATGTATACGAGCATCCTGCGATATTTACGCCAATCTAAAACAGTCAACTGTTTATTCAATAATACACTATTGAATGCATTGACGACGTCCAAAGGCACGCCAACAAAGCTCTCTGCCGGTGGCCCACTCTACTACCACTTCAGGCGCAGGAAGGCTTGTGACCTTCCTGGGCCTTTTTGAATACTCACGTAAACATCAGATCATCATCATTAAGCTTGTAATAATTATAATATTTTGTAGAGCAATTTTGTTTGAATTTCGATCACTTGGTAACAAAATATATGTAAGGCTATTCAACGCTCCTGACCTTTAGTATGGGCGTGACCACTTGTGAGTTATGATCCGAACAGAGGTCAGCAATTGCCCTCTATTGTCCAGAGATTAGCAATTGATCCAACACATCCTATTGTATTCTGAGTGTTAATGAGTTTTGGGTTTCTTTACTATCTATAGCTATCTGAACAAGTGCTGTAGAATGTTATAAATACTGTGTGTTATCTAGTAATACAATCGTAGGGTCAGTTAAAGTATATTACCTTTTAATTTGGGTTTTTTCTTTATTTACGAACTGTATTGTAAAAGTTAAAAATATATTGTAGATAAATAATATTTTGCCGTGTGTTGACGGAGTAAGAATACAATTCACCAAGCCCTTTTGCTGTGGGTGTCATAAAAGATGACTAAGGCATATAATATGCATATAATATCTATACAAAAGAAAGAAAACTCGAAACAAAACCCTATAACAACACGCTTGACTAGCGTGGTATAGTAGGTCAATTTCCCTCCCAAAGTCGAGGAGGTCTAAGATAGTGGGACGCGGTCTCGGTCCATATGACCGAGATGATGATAAGATTGCTTAATCAGAAAATTTGACTGTACAGATGTCATCATTTTCATTCATAAATTGACGTCTTTAGTCATGACTTAGAAACTAACTAATAATTGAGTCAGTTCACTGTAGGTTATCTAATTATTTAATATAATATTAAGAACTATTTTTTTCTTTTTTTTGTGGGTGGGCTATGGTAAGCGCACGCGCGGTCCTTTCCGTCCGGGGCGTTGAAAGGACGGAGTGCGGGCCCATAACCCACCCGTACCCACGTCACCCCGTTGTTGGGCCGACCACCGGAGCAGGGAGACTTGTCGTCAGTGGTCGGCCCGACGGAATACCCTTTCGGGTACCCTCCCCTCTCGACGTCCTGGGACGTCGGTCGCCGTCGCGTGGTCAGCCTCTCTGCAGGTGACGGACAATTCCCCGGTCCGATCACCCGCGGCCTCGGCTAGGGCGGCATTAGGCGCAGTATTAAGAACTATAACGTTATTATGATTCCTTGCGGTTGTTTTTATCAATGTTTGGTGAGTATCGGTCTAGCAGTGTAAGAGTATCAGCCCTTTTCCAAAATGATGAATTGTGGGGTATGATTACTTGATTAAGTGCTTCACGCGTGCCAGTATAATCGTTAAATGACAATTAATTGATAATTGCTGTTGAAGAGAACGTAATATTTTTTTTATTATTGCAATTTGTGTTGGGGTTTATTCAAGATTTTCAATTTCACTTATCTTTAAAGTGATGCAAACAAGATTGCGCTTATCACCTGGTATATATTATGAAAAAAGTATATATTAGTAAATAAGTTTATGTTTTGAAAGAAGAAGAAAGAAAGAAAAGTATTCATAAGGTGTCTTCAAGTGTACGGTAGACGTAAATTGTTAATATAAAAATTATAATTATTTTTTAATACGCTTTTATTAGCTTCAGACGTATGTATGTTAGTATGTAACGGAATCTTTGAACATGATTTTGACCCCCTTCAAAACGTCGGATACACTCGAAATTTGGCATACCTACTTATTAAGGACCAATGACAATTAAATATTTTAAACAGTTTGACCCGTTATCCTTACTAGGATAATCAGGATTAGCGAAAATTCAACTAAGAAATGAAAAATAAATAATAGTTCAAAAAATACTAAAAAAATACGCTTTTAAAGAAAATGCAACTAAAAAATAGAAAATAAATTTTTAAAAATTTGAATTAAGAATGGTGTATATAAGAAAAAAATATTTTTTATTGTAAACAAAGCGTCGGGTACTTTTTAAGATATTATCAAAATGATAATCCTTCTACTTATATGTGTCAATAAAATATTTATAACTATTGACAACATGCACCCCACGCTTTTTTCTCTCCTCTCCTCCTCTCATCGCGGCTACGTGTAACTAGTTCTATCAATTTAATATACGTATTAAGAAAAATATCGAGTTTCACTAAAGAAATACCTTACTTGTGCCTAAACAACCCTTATGATAAAGCAATCACCTTTGAGAAGAATTATAGAAATAAAATAACAATAATAATCTTAATTATCATCTCAACACAAATATATCCAAATTATAATAAAAATATAAATATAAAATAATTACACAAAGGCACTTGTATATTGACAATTTTCATTCAACGTCGTCTCAACTTATACACGCCCCGTTGCTGGGCTCCAGCCTCCTCCCCAATAGAAGGAAAATTGACCTATTATACCACGCTGGTTAGATATGTATAGTCACGGGTGGACTAAGACTCAGTCCGCGTGACCATGGCGGCAACGGCTTGGCTGTGCCCCTGGTATTGCAAAGGTCCATGTGCGGCAGCATCACCTACCATCAGGTCTGCTACTTGCTCGTTTGCCACCATTGGCAATAAAAAAAAAACCATAAATACTATGTTCGAAACGTCGAGCAGTCAAAAGTCAAAAACAGTAGTAACAAAATTATTATATTACTAGCAACCCGCCGTCGCTTCGCTTCGGTTTCAGTCGCCTTACCCGCGTAGTTCCCGTTCTCGTGGGAATACCGGGATGAAATATAGCCTACGTTACTCCCTGATAGTATAGCTTCCCACCGATGAAAGAATTTTTAAAATCGGTTCAGTGATTTAAGCGTGAAAGCGTAACAAACAAACGAATAAACAAACAAACTTACTTTCGCATTTATAATATTAGTAAGGATAAAAAACAACAGAAAAAGAATAACACAAAATATTCTTGGGTATTGAAAACATTTTAATAATAAAGGACTCTTATATTAAAGAAAATTTTGTTAATGCAACTATTAGAAATATTTCATTCAAAAAAATGTTTTTTTTAAATATATTCCAATAGGGTTGCCGCAAAAGAAAAGATCATGATTTAAACAGTTTTCTAATATATCCCAATACAATTGTTTTACATGTCACATGTTGTCTATAATCATCATCATCATCATCATCTTGCTCTTATCCCAATTACTTGGGGTCGACGCAATATGTCATCTGTTTTGACATATTGCAAAAAGTTTCGGCAATGACTTTTATGACCGGCCGCCTGCCTGACGTCAACCCTCCTTGGGAATGTAATCGTTGACCCAAATGGTACCAGATGGAGTTGGTCCGGGTCAATCTAGGGCTCTTAGTCGTCTTTTACGACACCCACGAGCAAAGCAAGGGTTGGTAGTATTCGAAGCCGCTACCACACAGCACAATGTACATGTTGTCTATAATATTATATAAATTTTCATGACTATTAAATACTTGTTTTTTTTTGATTAAAAACCCTTTTTAATTAAAATATTTTATTAATTACATAAAATATATTTTTTTGCGGCGACCCTAATGGGATATGTTCAGTTTTATATTTTAATTGATAAAGTTTCATTCGATGAGCAGATGAGCGATGGTCTGTCTTACTTCCAATCTTGCGGATGACCGAACCGGGGATTTAGTCTGGGCACCCGCGGAGAGGTTAGCCTCGCGACGGCGATCGGCGTCCCAGTAGGGGACGTCAAAGGGAGAGGGACTCCCTCGGGATGTTCCGTCGGGCCGACCACTAACGTCAAGTCACCCTGCTCCGGTGGTCGGTCCAACGACGAAGGCGACGTGTTGCAGGTGGGTTACGGGTGTGCGTGCTTACGCGCCTCTGTCGCCCCGGACCGAGTGGTGCGAGGAGTGCGCCGACAGTATCCCACCCCCAAAAAAAAAAAGAGCCAAATATTATTATTTGTACAGAATTGAAAAAAAATTAAATTAAGTAATTAATTAAAGGTATTAAGTAAGAAAAATTGTTATTGGCTTTGAAAATTTCAATTTCAATTTGGTTGATAATTGAAACATACATGAAACCCACGGTATAAAACTGGGGGGGTATTATATATTTTATAGCTATCAAAATTCAACTAACAAGTACAATCAGTCACTTAGAAATGTCTTTGATTCTAATATTCCTGCCAAATATAAATTTTGTTACGAAGTAAAATATATAATACAGGAAAACATTCATTCTAAAAACAACTAATCAATCATATTGTATAAATTCATTTAGTTTCAAATATGAAATTTTATTATTATGCGTATTTTTAAGGATTTCTCATCTTGAGTCTTGAAAAATCAATAAAGAAAGAATCTAGCTTTACTTATATAAATTTTATAATACAACGCTATTTTATATAATAATTTAATTTCTTGAAATACCATTTAACATCCCTAAATAGTCATAATAAATAATAATACTTAACCGTATGCTTATAGTTATTAGTCAAAATCTAGTTTTCTAAAAGAACCAGCTAAGTAATCCTCTTTGATATCGGCATTTGGTCTTAACTTTTCATTGGATACCATTTTCAATGAGTTAATTAAAATTTGCTTTGTTTTAGTATTTCTCAATTCTTTTTCATACATATCTGTAAAAAAAAAATATTGAATATAGTTCATATATCAAATGTAATTAATTTCTTTAGTATGCAATTCGTATAATAACGGCTTAATATGTCACCACCTTTAATAGCACATGGAATTTGTGAAAACTAACTAAGAAATCACCAAAATAGTTCTTTTGAGAAACTTTTATCCAAAGAACAGTTCAGTGCTTTTGTGATCTAGGCACTAGTCAAAAACGATCTTGGTAACATTGCTCAAATATCGGAATTGTATAAATTAATTATTTGTATAAATCCCGTTAATGTGAACTAATACTACATAGACTGAAGTAATTAATGAAAAACATAGTTATAATTCTTAGAGGTGTAATAAGTGCGACTGGGGTGGCGTAGGCGCGAGTACTTGCGCCTCATGCTGCCCTAGCCGAGGCCGCGGGTGACGTGATCGGGGAATTAGTCCGTTACCCGCTGAGAGGCCGACCACGTGAGGAAAGACCGACGTCCTCCCCGAGGGGGGAACGTCGGTCGATGGGAGGGTACCCCTAATAGGGGGTATTCTGTCGGGCCGACTACTGATGACAAGTAACCCTGCTCCAGTGGTCGGCCCAACGACGAAGGCGACGTGTACGTGGGTGGGCTACGGGTGTGCGTGCTTACGCCCCTCTGTCGCCCCGGACGGAGTGGTGTGAGGAGCGCGCCGAACGCAACGCACCCACAAAAAAAAAGAGGTGTAATAAGTCCAAATTTTGGCATTCAACCATTCAGCAATAGCAATTCAGCGAGGCTCGACTTCAAGAGTTGGATATATATAAAATGAGAAGATTATAATGATATTGTTAAAACTAATCCTCGTATAATTTTGAAGTAAGAATGCGATTCACAACCCCTTCCTTTCCTGCAGTATTGAAAAAAATATCTAAAAAGATGTGATATTACCTTTAAACTCTTCCATGCTTTTTTCTTCACCACCATAGTCTTTAGGTAAATATCTTTTTGGCAGACTTATGTATAAATCTTCCACTGACTGATGTATGCTGATACGATCCATCAATTTTGGTGTAAAATACAGCTTCATTACAGTGAGAAATTGATGTAAAATATTGCCTGCATTTAGTATGTGTATAGACTGCACTCTTATGCCGAGCCCTTGCTGAAAAATTATAAAGAAAAATATTCAGCAATATTAACAACGATATTGTTGTACAGACCAACAATCTTATATGGCAGGAATCTGTGGAATGACATTTTTGACGTGACAACGTCTTATAATTCGATGGAGCCGGCTGCACACACGAAAAAACATGACGTATGCGGCGTTACCTCGCTCTGAGGCGTTCCATTTAAGGCTTGATCCATACAAAATATCTATCAAACAAATAAAATTAAAATTTACTTTTGAAAAATGAAACCATTCCATCAGTATTTTCTTATGACGTTGTCACGTTCAACTATCGTCAGTAAACCGACTTTACAGACAACCGATTTTTTGTCAGTTCGCGTGTTTTATATAATTTCGCAAGTACGCATAGTATATACATTTCTATAAATTGTTACACATAATTTCATAATTCAGTCTATCGCGATGAATAAGTGCTCTCTAAAAATGGAAGCAAATAATTTAGGTGAAGAAAACAGTGTCTATCAAATTATACAAGCCAATAAATAAATGGAATACTAGCATTAACAATAAAAAAAAAACATTCCTTCTGAAAGGAATGTTGAGGTAAGTGTAAGTAATAGAGGTGATAAAAGTAATGAAGAAGGTTTTATACCTGTTGTTTGGCGGAGATCTTAAAGGTTATTAAGGAACGATTATTAGAGTGTCTTAAAATTGACGAGTTCATTGAGATATAGAACTATATAAATAATAACTTCCAGCCACAAAATCGATACTTACATGGAACATATTAGCTACTTTTTGTAACAATGCCGGATTCAATCTTAAAATGTGAGCGATAGATATATTGTTCATATCAAGTATCCAAATATCTCCAAAGAAGTAGTCGGTTCTCAATCTAATATCAGCTAGCTGAAAAATTAAAACATTTTTTAGACAGCACCCTACAATAAGGAAATAATTCTTGTATTATGGGGGCCTTAATAAACATACAATTCACCATCATCATCATCATATTGACTCATACACATCGCAATGCTGGATTCGAGCCTCCTCCACAATAAGAAGGAAATTGATCTATTATCCCACACTTTTTTTTTTTCGCTTTCGTCGTTGGGCCGACCACCGGAGCAGAGTTAACTTGTCGTCAGTGGTCGGCCCGACGGAATACCCCCTACTTGGGGTACCCTCCCATCGACCGACGCCCCCCCCTCGGGGAGGACGTCGGTCTTTCCTCACGCGGATTATTATTATTATTATTATTCCATACTAGGCAAATTGATTGTAAAAGAGTTTCATTCTAAGTCTTTTCTCTTCGATTAGGCGTCTTTTACGATATCCACGGACAAGATAGGAGTAGATAATGGATAGTATACTTACATAATTATTACGCAGGATTGCAAAAATATGGTTAACCGATAATTCACGTCAATCGTCCTACATGGAAATTGAAGCTACAAAACTTGGCACAATAGGTCAATATCTAAACCTCTACGTTATCTATGTAGTTTTATTATTTAAATATCTGTTCTTCCTATCATCATCCGCCTACCTATCTAACCATCAAACTACTAACTTATCCATATGGATGCTCTTTAGTTCTCTAAGACATTTTAGCCATTGGGCATGACTAACAAAAATAAATGATAAAAACAACTCTAACAATACTTCTTACTAGACAAACGCTAATATAAACAATATTAAAAGTAAATAAATTCCTATACTTTCACCCATGCAGTGCTCGTGCCCATGGGGATACAGGCATAAAATATAGCCAATGTTACTCGCTAGTAATGCAGTTTTCCATTAATGAATAAGTTTTTGTAATGGTTTTAGCAGCGTAGGCGTGAAAGGGTAACAAACAAGCAAACTTTCATATTTATTATATTAGCTAGGATTATAATAACTCACCATAAATGTATTTCTTGCAAATGTTTCAAGAGAAAAATTGCTCGGATTGGGATCAGTAAATTTAATCACTGAAATTCTATATCCCTTATAAAGCTTGGGCATAGCTACTTGTAAACTAAAACAAAAAAAAGGTAAATAATACAAAAAAAAACTAATCTACAATGAGTCCACTGGGGTTCATTGCGGATATAGACCTATCTGCGGATGACGGACGATTCCCTGGTCCAATCACCCGACCTCGGTTAGGGTGGCAACAAGTGCAGGTACTCGAGCCAGCGCCACCCAATTCGCCGGCGGATGACCTTGTTGCCGTAGAGGAGTTCCCTCCGCACAGGACATTCACATACATCATTTTCAGTTTTAAATATATCCAAAATATTTCTAAATACGAAAGACTGAAAATAAATAACGAAATAAGTAAATTAATCAAATGTTTTATTTCTTCAATATAAACTCATTTGCAAAAAAACGGGCACCTAAGCAATGAACCATTTCAAATGTTAATATTTCTTTGTTTGATAATTATAGGTAGTTTTATCCACACAATTTGCTAAATTAATAAGAAAATAATCGTTTTCATCAGTATTTCATAAAATTTAGATACAATTTATGGGAAATAATGCTAAACCTCGCTAGTAGTGTATATTCGCTAGTAGTGCATATGCTCATGAAGTAAAAATAAAAAAGTTTTTTTGTTTGTTTTTCTTTAATAAAGTAAAAGCAGATAAATGTTTAGTATCGAGTGTGACCCCCTCTAGCTAAAATCACAGCTTGAATTCGTCTGGGCATGCTAGCGAGTATATCCCGGATACTTGCTTGCGGAATACGTTCCCACTCCGCAGTAATCACATTCTTCAGCTCTCTGATGGTCTGCGGAGCCGGGTGTACTGATCTCACACGCCGTTTCAGAACGTCCCAGACATGCTCTATGGGATTGAGGTCGGGACTTCGAGCTGGCCAATCCAAACGACGAATGCCGACCTCTTGCACATACGCATTAACATCGCGGGATCGGTGGGCGCGAGCATTGTCGTCCATAAAAATCGAGTCTTCACCTAGAGCGGCCAATGCGGGTTGTGCATGAGAAATTAGAACTTCCGTTATGTATCGATGCCCAGTCAGTGAGCCGTTTTCAATGAAGACTAACTCTGTACGATCCATTGAATTTATTCCTGCCCAAAACATAACAGAGCCCCCACCATAAGGTGTGATTTCTTCGAAACATGCCTCTGCAAAGCGTTCTCCTTGTCTTCTTAGTACTCGCCGACGTCGATCTTCACCGAACAGAGATATCCTGGCTTCATCAGAGAACAAAACCCTATTCCAATCGTCTTGAGTCCATGATTCACAATTTCTAGCGAACCTAAGCCTGTGAACTCTGTGCTCACGGAGTAATTTGGGGCCGCGGGCCGGGCGGTGACTGCGTATATTGGCAGCGAGAAGCCTCCTCCTGACCGTCCATAGACTAATATGCACATTTCTTACTTCTTGGAGGTTGTTCTTAAGATCCACATACGAAGATTTGCGATTTCTCAATGCGCGACTCACAAGAAAACGATCATCCCGTGGTTGGGTACATGGTTTTCTTCCAGAACCAGGCCTTCTCTCGACGGAACCAGTCTCCTGATATCGCTGCCAGGTCCTTTGGACTGTCGAGCGACTAACATTTAGCCTCCTAGCCACGAAACATTGGCTGCAACCCTCTTCAAGCAGCGCGATAATTTTGGTAGCTTTTACCACTTTATCTACCATTTTTGATACAGCCAAACAGCATTAAATAAAGCTTTGACAGTCAAGGATATGAAATTAATCGATAAAAATTGAATAAAAGTTATGAAAGTCGATGTTAACTTCTGGAACTTCGCGCCAAAAATGTAGGATAAAAAGGGGTTTTCTGTAAAAATGAACATCAAATGAAAAATTGAATTTAGAACGTATTTTTTTAAATACCACAGCATTTTTAAAACCGGCCAGTAACGTGTACAAACGATTGAAACCTTTTTGGTATTGTATCTTTTTAAATATGAATGAAAATCAAAACCGCCCGTTTTTTTTGCAAATGAGTTTATAATTCTGGGAACCATTATTGTTTATGTCATGGTAGAATAATTATGACGTGATAAAACTATTGTGTTATAACATGAAAATAATATTGTAAATCATAACATTAATTTGCATTAATCATACTGGGTGAATGACGTATGTGGTTAATGCAAATTCTTATATTTTTATTTTATCTTATATCTTTAAACGAGCAATCCTTGTATATATATATATATATATATATAACCAAAATCGTTGGTGCCGTTTCCGAGATCCTGAATATATATATATATATATATATATATATATTGATGATGATGATGATGACAACGATTTTGATGAAACTTGGCATACTACAGGTTTCGAGGCCAAAAAATCGATCTAGCTGGGTTTTATTTATAGAACACGTTGTTTTGTCAGTATTTTTAGCAAAACAATATAATGACATTAAATTTTAAAAGAATATGAATTCAAATTTTGCCGTCAACGTCATGAGTTACGATAGCTCAGTTGGAAAGTAGTGCAGTTTCCTTTTAGTATTGTTTTGGCATTCAAACGCCGTCGGATCGAATCTCGGTGTTATTATTATTCTCCTTTTGTATTTTTTTATATTTTTTTCCTTATTTAATTTTTATTTTTTATTAATAGGTATATGTCTAAATAAATTCGAAATAAATACAACAAAAATATTCCGGTCAACCAGATATTTTAAATGTATACACGAAAATAAGTTAATTTTACAAACTTACTAGTCGAAGTGACAAGCAGTTCAATTAATTTTCATCTATGTTTATGTACGTATTTTTCCTAAAGTGTATTGCTATGTATTCGTATGACGTAGATATATATTTGGTTATGTTTCGGTTTATTATTAATGGCAAGGGTATGACTCGATATAGCGAAAAGTCTTCGTCACTCGTCAGTGGAATGTGTATCTCGAACATTAAGTAATTGTTGGTAACTCGAGTTTTCTGTTTTGTCAAGGAAAATCCTGCTTTCTTCGTCATGTGGCAATAGTTTGGACAGTTTCGTGATTGGCCTCTTCATCACACCGGCCTGAGTTTTAATAGTGGTAACCCTCACATGTCCGTCTTCACCAGGATGTACATTGATCACCTTCTCCATGGCCCACTTTCCCGGTGGTAGGTTGTTGTCTTTCACTAAAACAATGTCACCCTTTTCTAAATTTTTTGTTGGTTTGTGCCATTTGCTTCTGACTTGGAGCTGAACTAAGTAGTCGCTCGACCATAATTTCCAAAATCTCTTCAGCATATGTTCTGTTAGCCATCTTTGGCGTAAGTTTACATTCCCTTCATCATCAGAACTAGACAGTGGAAGCGTCATTATGGGAGTGCCTGTTAGGAAATGTCCTGGAGTTAAGTAGTTGTAGAAGTCTTCTGGGTCTTCTGTTAATGGGCAAAGTGGCCTCGAGTTCATGCATGCTTCTATTTTAGTAAGCAGCGTGGTGAACTCTTCATAGGTGAGTTTTTGGTCACCCAATATGCGACGCAGATGGTATTTCATGGACTTAACGGCCGCCTCCAGAGCTGCAGCCCAGAGACCGCCTGCAGACGGCCAGGCAGGAGCATTGAAATGCCATTCAACCTCCATTATTCCAATCTTATTAAAGAAATCAGGTGAAAGTTCAGTTTTCCAAACTTCAAATTCGTTTTTCAGCATTTTGATGCATCAATAAAATTTGTACCGCAGTCTGAATACATGTGTTTCGGTGTGCCCCTCCTGGCACACATTCTCTGAAATGCAGCGATGAACACCTTGGTACTCGGATTAGATACAAGTTCAATATGCACTGACTTTGTAGCCAGGCACACAAATATGGCTATGTATCCCTTTGAAGTTTTTACCCCTCGGCCTATGTTTAGTTTGACATCGACATGCCCTGTAAAATCAACCCCAGTATGGGTGAACGGGCGCGAGGGTGTAGCTCGTTGTAATGGCAAGTCAGCCATAATCTGGTTATTGTCCATAGGCTTATATCGCCTGCAGTGTACGCATTGACGTAGCTGGTCTTTTACTGACCGATTACCACCAATTATCCAATAGCGCTGACGTATGTAAGCAAGCGTCAGCCGTGGACCACCATGTAGGGTATTCCTGAGTGCGTCTTCAATAACGAGTTGAGTTAATATTCCATTCCGTGACAGGATTATAGGATTTTTCATGGCCAAGGGTAAGTTTGTCTTATTAAGACGGAATACCCCGAGGGAGTACCCTCTCTCATCGACGTCCCCCACTGGTCGCCGATCACCGTTGCGAGGCTAACCTCTCCATGGGTGCAGGACTAAATTCCCCGGTCCGGTCACCCGCAAAAAAACCAGTAAACCCTGGATTTTTTATTTTGGTTCGCCTATCCAAATCAATGACGACATGGATCGTGCAGTAAAACATAGAATTGATGCGGATTGGATGAAATAGGGAAGAAAGGTTCTCGAGTGGCGACCACGAATCGGACGGCGCAGCGTAGGACGACCTCCCACTAGGTGGACTGACGACATTCTCAAAGTCGCAGGGAAGCGTTGGATGCAAGTGACGCAGTACCGTTCCGAGTGGCATTCTTCTGGGGAGGCCTATGTCCAGCAGTGGACGTCCGTAGGCTGATGGATGGATGGATGGATGAAATAGTGACAGGTTACGAGTACAATATGAGATGTACCCCTAAAAATTTAAAAGTAAAATGTTTATGTATCTTAATAAGATCTGTATGTATCTTAATAAGATACAGTACAGCAATACAGCAGTATTGTATGGGTCAGCATGTTGGGCTACAAAAGCGTTAGATGAGAGATAATTCCACGTAGCAAGCAATATGTGACCTAAGGAGAATGAACAAAGTAAGGAATGAACACATAATTGAAATATTTCAAGTTGCGCCAATGGTCTAAAAGTGAAAGAATGAACGCCTCACGTGGTATGGATATGTGATGAGATAGAATGAAAGCAATATTGTGAAGAAAGTTTGAGTGAAAGAATGAATGTTGAAGACTTTAGGGGTGACGGAAGATCGAAGAAAATGTAGATGTATTGCGTGAAACACGACATGGACAGAAAGTGAGTGAATGCAAAGTTGATAATTAATAAGGTTTTGTGAAAGAAGATAGTATATTGCATCGACCTCAAGTAATTGGAAAATATTGAGAAGGCGATAATGATAATCATGATAAAAATCCATCCTCCGAATAATCTCAACATGTTTGGTAGGTCTGTACGGTTCTAGTTGATCCCGTACACCGATGTTGAGCACAGAAACTACACAGCTTTAAGTGAAGTTATATTTAAGTAAAGTAAAGTAAAGTAAGTATTTCGCAACGTGTGTTGCGGTTAACGTATAGCTTTGCACTGGTCAGTTACATATCAATTACAAGTAAACTACATAATAAGCAAAACATGTACGTGGAACCGTACATATTACTAACCCTAAAAAAGATATAAAAATAAGAATATAAAACACAAAAATTAGTAACTTAAGTAAATAATACAAAGTTCAATACACGATAATAAAAGGTAAAATTAACATAATAGCATAAAAATAGCATGTCAATTAATTTTCATCTGTTTAATAATGAAAGGGCTTACTCGTGCGTTATATATTCACGCGCTAAGGATGAGAACGGGCAGCTTGTAATAAATTTACTCGCAGCAAAAACTAGGGTTGCCCCAATCGCACAGAAACTAACATTACCACGACTTGAGCTCTGTGGCACGGTACTGCTATCTCAACTAATGGAAAAGGTGACAAACTCACTAAACGAGCACAACATTACTGTTTGGGCCTGGAGCGACTCTAAAGTTGTACTAGCTTGGCTACAAGGCGAACCTACTAAATGGGCAAAATATGTGGAAAACCGAGTGAAGAAAATTCTTAAAATAATTCCACCAAAACAGTGGTATTAGGTATATAGAGTCAAAAAACAACCCTGCTGACTGTGCAACTAGAGGGGTAAACCCGAAAAAACTACCCGAGTTTGAATTGTGGTGGAATGGGCCTGAAATGTTACAAACCTTCAAAGGCAAACAAGAAACGGGCATTATTAATTGTCATTATACTACTGATGTTGAAGAAAAACGACAAGAGGCAACCCTAACTGAAACTAAAACTAAGCAAAACTACATTTATGCATTGATAAATAAATACAGCTTATTGACACGTGCAAAGCGCGTCATTGCATGGCTTATGCGATGTATTGAACTTTGTATTATTTACTTAAGTTACTAATTTTTGTGTTTTATATTCTTATTTTTATATCTTTTTTAGGGTTAGTAATATGTACGGTTCCACGTACATGTTTTGCTTACTATGTAGTTTACTTGTAATTGATATGTAACTGACCAGTGCAAAGCTATACGGTAACCGCAACACACGTTGCGAAATACTTACTTTACTTTACTTTACTTAAATATAACTTCACTTAAAGCTGTGTAGTTTCTGTGCTCAACATCGGTGTACGGGATCAACTAGAACCGTACAGACCTACCAAACATGTTGAGATTATTCGGAGGATGGATTTTTATCATGATTATCATTATCGCCTTCTCAATATTTTCCAATTACTTGAGGTCGATGCAATATACTATCTTCTTTCACAAAACCTTATTAATTATCAACTTTGCATTCACTCACTTTCTGTCCATGTCGTGTTTCACGCAATACATCTACATTTTCTTCGATCTTCCGTCACCCCTAAAGTCTTCAACATTCATTCTTTCACTCAAACTTTCTTCACAATATTGCTTTCATTCTATCTCATCACATATCCATACCACGTGAGGCGTTCATTCTTTCACTTTTAGACCATTGGCGCAACTTGAAAGCTTTCAATTGTGTGTTCATTCCTTACTTTGTTCATTCTCCTTAGGTCACATATTGCTTGCTACGTGGAATTATCTCTCATCTAACGCTTTTGTAGCCCAACATGCTGACCCATACAATACTGCTGTATTGCTGTACTGTATCTTATTAAGATACATACAGATCTTATTAAGATACATAAACATTTTACTTTTAAATTTTTAGGGGTACATCTCATATTGTACTCGTAACCTGTCACTATTTCATCCATCCATCCATCCATCAGCCTACGGACGTCCACTGCTGGACATAGGCCTCCCCAGAAGAATGCCACTCGGAACGGTACTGCGTCACTTGCATCCAACGCTTCCCTGCAACTTTGAGAATGTCGTCAGTCCACCTAGTGGGGGGTCGTCCTACGCTGCGCCGTCCGATTCGTGGTCGCCACTCGAGAACCTTTCTTCCCTATTTCATCCAATCCGCATCAATTCTATGTTTTACTGCACGATCCATGTCGTCATTGATTTGGATAGGCGAACCAAAATAAAAAATCCAGGGTTTACTGGTTTTTTTGCGGGTGACCGGACCGGGGAATTTAGTCCTGCACCCATGGAGAGGTTAGCCTCGCAACGGTGATCGGCGACCAGTGGGGGACGTCGATGAGAGAGGGTACTCCCTCGGGGTATTCCGTCGGGTCGACCACTGAAGTCAGGGAACTCTGGACCGGTGGTCGGCCCAACGACGAAGGTGACGTGCTATATGGGTGGGTTAGGGAGCTGCGCGCCGCCTCTCTGTCGCCCCGGACGGAGCCGGGCGACAGGTACACGGACCGTAGCCTACCCCAAAAAAAAACAGGAGTTTAAAGATAAGGGTGGAAAATTGGCTTGCTCGATTAAATCGCATAACATGTATGCCGATTTTGGTCTGGTGATTTTCAGAACAACATTCTTCAATTTACAAAGCCACTTTTTCAGCGCACTTTAAACTTCAAATTCATGTTTGCTGATAACAATAATCAACGAATAGCGCGCACCAGTGTGCCTCTTCAGGTATCTACAATTTTAGGGCGTCCATTATCAATAGAAAGAGGTAAGAACTTCAACTCTTACCCTTAGTGCAGACCCACATCAATAATGAATTTTTTAGAGTTTATAGCAGCTGATCTAACGTACAACTTACTTCACCGCTCTATAGCACAACCTGTATATACATAGCGCAAACTAACCTTATATGCTTCACTAGCATACTTTTCTCTTTCAATGTCCATCACAAAACTATTTTGTCGTATGCCTCTCAAGGTCAACGTACAGCATATGCAAGTTTTATGTGCACCAAGATTTTTTCTACATGCTAGGCGCAGTGCAAATATGACATCCATTCTTCTACTACCCGGTATTCATAAATTAGAACTGGTTTTGAATGACCTCACTACTTTCTCGTTATCGCTTCTCAATCACTTTTCCCAATTCCTTTTCACACTATGTAATATGAGGTTTATTCCTCGATTTTTGCTGCAGTCTTAAGTAGTCCGCTTATTTAAAAAAATGGATTCTAACGCGATACTTCTTCATTCTTCGGGATTACTTCTTCCTGCAGCAACTTATTGAAGATGAAAGTCGGGCATTTACACCCAGCCTCTCCCAAAATACTCTATTAAATTGGTATACCATTCAGCCCTATGTAAATTGTCTGTTAAATTGTTTTTAGAGTCCCCGCCATCTGAGGATATTATTGTGAGGTTTTGTCTTTAAAATATTATAATAGAATTTTAAAAAAAATATATTGTTTTAATTTAAATATCGTTTTCGCACTTCGAATATTTTGTTAACGCTTTCCCGGAAGGTATAGAATTCTCCAAAATGATCACCAGGAGCACGCTCTTGGGGAATATATAACACCAAATACAATCGCCAACCGTAGGCGGTTCGGTAGGCCGAGAGTGGCTATTATGCCACTACAGTCTTACAAAATGACCTATATTCAAACGTGAAAGTCAATAGGCTGATGAATGGATGGATGGAAATAAATTTGCCGAGTAGGTAGATACTTACTATGAACTCCATAAGT
Source organism: Lymantria dispar (assembly GCA_032191425.1). Classification (NCBI taxonomy): domain Eukaryota; kingdom Metazoa; phylum Arthropoda; class Insecta; order Lepidoptera; family Erebidae; genus Lymantria; species Lymantria dispar. The sequence goes on along the minus strand of CM063460.1, from coordinate 5,036,230 downwards.
CTTGTGAGTCAGATAGAATTTTTTCTCTACCTTGAATAATTTCTGGAGTCAAAAGCCTATATTTATACCAGTTATCAATTCTGCTTTTCGTTCTCTCGATAGAACCTTTTGCTATAATGAGCATTCTTTCAATAAAACATCTCTCTGTAATCAGAAACGTTGTATTAATGTTATTTTCATATTTCTTCTATAAATATAACTTCTTTATATTTTTAATCCAATTACGTCTAAGTGTGTCCCCCTTATGAAGGAAATAAGTCACTACATCACGTTGGCTTGACGGCCCAATATTGAATTATGTTGCCAGTTTTCCTTCTCTTGCGACTTCCTAACACCCATTGATCAACTTTTATGACACGCATGCATGTGGTAATTCTATTTATAAATAATTATGTTTTCGGGAAGACCGTTTACTTTCTTTCACCATTTACTCAGTGATGAATAATTCAGCTACTGCTCAGATAACGTTCGAATTGAATGAAAAAAAGGTTATTTTGCAAGACGAATAACTAGCAAGATAATAAATTGAATAAGCTGATGGATATTATAGTGCTGGCCATTTTAGAAGAGAATTTGATGAAAAAAATTAAAAAACTAAGAAATGGCTGCCAAAATGCTTTCTTAAAAGAAATTAACTAGGGACTGCGAATCTTTTGAAGGGATTTGCGTCAGATGTTCCTAAAAATACTTACGTTTGACATATTTGCTGGCACTATTCATATAGTCTATTTGAATAGTTTGGATATATTTGGTCATTAAATTATTGATCATTAGGATGATCGACACATGGTTAAAAAAAAATTAGATAAATTGACTGTATGGATCTTTAACTGAACCAATTGAGTAAACTTTTGTAATTTATGTAATCGACTGTATTACAAATATAGTTCGAATTTTATTGTACATAAGTTTTAATTTACAGCTAATGGGTTGCTAGTTTATTTCTTACCAATCCCAGCTTCAAACAAATGTGGCTGCTTGTAGAACCAATCAACAATAGCGTCTACATCTTCTTCTATCGTACTATCTTTTAACCCTAACTCGCGTCTGATCTCCTGTTGATCTTTTTTAGTAACTGGATAAATTAGACACGTGTTTTCGTAAGACATCTGTAATAAATATTCTTAATATTGTCTCTGAAATTGCACAGGATTATGGACTTTGATGTCCTTATTTTTGTTTTGGAAATCGACTATTTGCGATCGATAGTTTGCAGCCCAATAACGTGTCGCAATGTGCTTCTTTGCTACCATTTAGACTGATCACTGATGCGTAGTCCCTGTCTTCAATGACATTTATGACGTATATAAGAGCCTTTGCTAGCCCGCTATCTACCGTGAAAAGAGTAAAGTGAGTGTGAATGCTTGCGACGAGGTTTAATGATACTAAAGACATCGGCAAAACCCAGCACACGCAGACACTTCAGAAAGATGGGCTTCCTGCTCTTTCGCTCACCGAATGAAGTGCAGTAACAACTTGCCACTAGTAATTTGTCGCTTTTCTGCAAGAGTACGGTATTACTCCTAATGTAGCAGCCCGCGACATAGACATACGACTGTCGACAGTGTGGTCCCATCAGAAATTCTTTCTAAATTAGGAAATATCTCTCAAATTACTGCACTAATTTAAACGTTAGTGAACCAAAACAGGACACAATTAAAATAAGTACCATAAAAAGCCACAATTCAAATAGATTAAAAGAAATCGTATACGTACGATTCAATGCAATACACTTCCTCGTGAATAAATCCTTAATAAGTATTTGCAAAGAAAATATGCAGGTGTTACGGTACAATAAACTTGATGGATAATTATGATAGTTGCAAAACAAGTTAATTGCCTGCCATTTAAAGTAGTAATTTCAGAATACAATGAAATACTATCCTGTATCAGGGGAATCGCTACCAATGATCAGTCCAATGGCGATGCGGAGGGAATAGGGTAAGTTATGGAACAACATGACGATCTTCTGCCGCACCTCATAGATTGGAATGGGTGTGTTCAAACCATAGTCCGCACAAAAAAAAGGAGGGTTACATTTTATACTAGAAAACCGCGATTAAACACACCGACAATTAGAACAATAATATGTGGATCGCACAAACTATTGTCTTTTTTTTTGGGGTGGGCTACGGTCAGCGCACTCCTCGTCCGCTCCGTTCGGGGCGACAGAGGGACGTAAGCACGCACACCCGTAACCCACCCACGTGATACGTCGCCTTCGTCGTTGGGCCAACCACCGGAGCAGGTAACTTGACATCAGTGGTCGGCCCGACGTATTACCTACCCCTGGAGGAGTACCCTCTCCTACAAACTATTGTCTTGCGCAATAATCGAACCAACGACAATGGCTGTTTCTTAACCACTAAATTATTAGTGCAGTCTATCTACATGGTGATAAATTAAAAATATTATCACTATTTATTACATCGTAGGTACTGTGAGAGATTTTCCATAAGGTGACAGAGAAGAAATACAATTACTCCCTTTCTTGCTAATGAATGTCGTAAAAGACATCTAAGGGATCGTAATTTACTAAGTTAGAAAAGAAAAACTGTACGTAAAACCTTATAACAACATGATTAATCAGCGTGATATCATCATCATCATTTCAGCTCATATACGTCCCACTGTTAGGCTCGAGTCTCCTCCACAATAAGAGGGAAATTAACCTTATTATAGCATGCTGGTTAGGCAGGTTAGTATAGAAAGAAAGAAATCTATTTATTGTGATGAACATATTTTACAGTTGATGTAAGTATAGGAGTAGCATAACAAGTGAAATTGTTGTTCATCACAAACGTCTCCATCTCAGCATATTGCAGGTTAAAATAACCTGCACTGATCTGGCGTCATCATTTCAGTTTATATACGTCCCACTGTTGGGCTCGAGCTTCCTCTACAATAGGAGGAAATTAACTTTACTATGCCATGCTGTCAGACAGGTTGGTATAGGGTTTCATTTCGAGTTTTACTTCTCTTGCACAGATGTTATGTGCATATTATATCCCATAGTCGTCTTTTACGACTAGATGCCGTCGGCAATGATAGAGAGTGGTGAATTGTCTTCTTACTCCGTTACCACACCATACTTTTTTACTATCATCAATATTGCAAAAGTTTTGCCAATAGTGTTATGATCGCTTATCTTGAGGTCAATACTCCTTGGGAATGCAGTTATTAATCAGACAACATCAGTTGGATTAATTTAATATATAGCTATTACTCTGGGTGGTGACAGAGTAAGAATACAATTCACCACTCCCTATCTTGCTCGTGGATGTCGTAAAAAACGACTAAGGGATATATTACGCATATAACATCTATGCAAGAGATGGAAAACTCGAAATAAAACCCTATACCAACCTGTCTGACAGAATGGTATAGTAAAGTTAATTTCCTCCTATTGTAGAGGAAGCTCGAGCCCAACAGTGGGACGTATATAAACTGAAATGATGATGATGATGAAGTCATGTTTTTCAACACCCACAAGCAAATATTGGTTGATAATATTCGTGGTTATCACGGCACAGTAAACATCATAAGAAAAAAATATATATAAAGTAATTGTTTAAAATTACTCACGTTTAAACTCTTATAAACACCGAAATTATTAAAGAAAATATTAAAGAAAATTTTGTGATATCAATTTAAATTATTTGCACGTCTACTTCGCGAGGCTGACAATAGAAAATGGTATAATGTTCTCGTAACTTTAATGATATATAGCGAGGGATATCTTTGTTAGTGTTATTTGAAAATGTACTTCTGAAATAAAATTATAACATTCTTTTTCTGACACATATGATGATTTTAGCAATAAAAATGCATCATCATCATCATTTCAGTCTATCGCCGTCCACTGCTGGACGTAGGCCTCTCTCAAGTTACGCCACAAAGTGCGGTCCTGTGCCGCCTGTATCCAACAACGTCCAGCAACTTTCACCAGGTCGTCGGTCTACCTAGTTGCATCTTTCACTGAGTCTTCAAAAATTCATCATAGCAGAGAATTGACCTACGCTGGTCAAACAGATTGCTGTAAAATTATATTTCGAGTTTGCCTACTCTTGCACAGCTGACACGTATATCATATCCGTTAATTGTCTTTTGCGGTACCTAGGGGTAAAAAAGTAGACATCAATTATATTCTTATTCCGTCACCACACGGAAAGATTGCTGATAATGCAATACTCCATTAGGGAAAGGATTTTTAAAATCAATTAAATTCCCGTGGTTACACCGACATTGTTCCCGTTTGCGCGGCAATACCGGGATAAAATGTAGCCTATCTTACTCGCTGATAATACAAGCTGTATTATTATTCATGGGTTAAAGATTTTTTTAATTTTTAAACTCGGTTCAGTGGCTCAACAAATAAGTTCCGATCCACAATTGCTTTTCCGCTCATTACCAGTTGCGGCACATTGATCATCGAATAGGTACTTGGAATTACGCCTTAGGAGACAGTGGGTATACAACGCTTGTCTAGCGTCTGGGCGGTACCCTAGTTATTCGAAGGAGGGAAAGCTGGTGCTGGCCACGGCCTTCAGGTTCTTTGAGCTGCTGAATAATTTGGCATTGTAACTGAAATTCTCAGCTCTTTTGAAGTCGGTTAAAAACAAAAAACTGTTTTATAATTTTCCAATTTCTAAATCATGGCGAATCTAATTAGGATATTTGGCTATTTTGAGCAAATCATTGCATTGTGATGAGCCTTTGACGAGTGTGTAAAGATTAAATAAAATCTGTTTGTTCAAAATGACGTTCAAAGATTCCGTTACATATATGTATACATACAAACAGGTGAAACTAATAAAAGCGTGTTAAAAATGTAGAAACAATTATAGAAACTATTCACTTTTTCTCAATTTTTTTGTGATTGTGTGAATGTTATTGTAACAAAAATATTCATTTATAGAAAATTGACCTTTCGTAACATAGCGTCATTTCAAAATACCTATAAAATCAAAGTTTAAGTTAAATTTTCAAATCAGAACTTTAATCCAATGAACTTTACAATACATATTCAAATCGATCAAATACCCATGCAAACTTAAATCGATTTATCATGAGTATAGAGTACTGAGTCGTATGGTTAATCGCTAGTTACACCGCTGAGACAAATGTCAAAACGAGCCTTTGATTTTGTAATAAATATAAGTTTTATACGTAATCCATTGTATAGATTTTTATGTATTAACTTTTTTATTTTATTTTTCCCTTTGTATAAGTATAAACACAATTTATTATCTAACTGGATGTCAAATTAGAACTTCATATTCTGAAAGTGGGTTAGATGTTTTATCTATATGTGAGTGAGTCAAACATAAAAATGACGCTTTTTGAACGTTAATATCTAACTGTTATAATAACTGTTTAATCTGTGTCTTTGGAATTTAGAATACTCACCTATATCGTGGGTCTCAATATATGATATGTTCCAAAATTAATGCATTTATATTGAATAGTTATTGAATTATTAAATGGGCAAAACTGAATACATACATTTCATCACTCCCTATCTTACCCGTGGATGGCGTAAAAGACGACTAAGGGATATATTATGCACATAACATCTGTGCAAGAGAAGGAAAACTCGAACTAAAACCCTATACCAACATGTCTGACTAGTATGGTATAGTAGGTCAAATTCCCTCCCATTGTAGGGGAGGCCCGAGCCCAACAATGGGACGTAAGTAGGCCGTGATCATGGCGATGATGATGAAGCTCTTTGCTTGACTAAGATGAAATGTTGCGGCGTGTTTAGATGAGACTGATTTAACTTAATAATTATTTTTCTCTATGGAGCACTCAGTTAAAATATTGCTTCAATATATTTTTTTTACTATTATTTTATTTAAACTTTTGTAACTTTCTGTATTCATCCATATTATTGTATTATGTAGTATTTTTTAAAATTATTCTAGAAACTAAAGATAAAGATGTTATTGTGTTCCGTTCATTAGTTACTACCAATCTTCCTCTCCCAATTAAATATTTAAACCCAAAACTTTATTATACGGAGTGTCTACTGGTTTTATTGAATACTAGCAACCCGTCCTCGCTTCGCTTCGGTTTCAGTCGCCTACCCGCATAATTCCCGTTCCCGTAGGAATACCAACATAAAATATAGCCTATGTTACTCCCTGATATTATAGCTTCCATTCCTTTGATGAAAAAATTTTGAAATCGGTCCAGTAGTTTCGGAGCCTATTTAATACAAAAAAACAAATATTTCTTCTTTATAATATTAGTATAGATAAATACTTATGGTTTATAAGAGTAGTCAAATTATTGTATATCTATACTAATATTATAAAGAAGAAAGATTTGTATGTATGTTTGTAACGAATTGGCTCAAAAAGTACTAGACCGATTTTAAAAATTCTTTCACCATTAGAATGCTATATTATCCCTGAGTAACATAGGCTATATTTTTTCCCGGTATTCTCACGGAAACGGAAACTACGCGGATAAGGCGACTGAAACCGAAGCGAAGCGAGGGCGAGTTTCTAGTATTAAATATAGCTTACCTATTGCTTAAGTGGCAATGGGCAGGCAATATCGCTCGAGAAACCGTCAACAGACGTGCCTATGCGAACCAACTACCTAGTGATGGTTTTTGAGCGTCGTTGGATGCAGGCGGCACACGACCGTTCTTTGTGGAGAACCGTGAGGTAGGCCTAAGTTCAGCAGTGGATGACAATGGGCTGAAGGATGATGATATCTAATAAATTATATAAACATATTCGACACTATTCTTATTTTATCTTATTTATTACGCTCTCCTATTAGGTAGTCTGACGACCTGGTGAAAGTTGCTGGGTATCGTTGGATGCAGGCAGCTCAGGACTGCTCTTTGTCCTTAAACATGAGAGACTCCTACGTCCAGCAATTAACGACAATACGCTGCATCATCATATCATTATCTGATAATGATGAATGAAGATTAAAAAAAAATTGTTATTTAATTTTCATAATGAAAAATCTTATAACCATAAACTAGTATTTTTGGAATACGGAAATAATTATTTGAGAATATTTATAAATTCCGTAAAATCTGAATTAGACGCGAAATACGTTGTCATCATACACACGTCTATTTTAGGAAGATTATCTGACTGTACTTTGACGAACCCGGTTTCAGTCATTGTATTAAGTCTTTTATTCAGATAGATTAATTTGCTGTGTGGTAGCGGCTTCGAATACTACCAACCCTTGCTTTGCTCGTGGGTGTCGTAAAAGACGACTAAGAGCCCTAGATTGACCCGGACCAACTCCATCTGGTACCATTTGGGTCAACGATTACATTCCCAAGAAGGGTTGACGTCAGGCAAGCGGCCGGTCATAAAAGTCATTGCCGAAACTTTTTGCAATATGTCAAAACAGATGACATATTGCGTCGACCCCAAATAATTGGGATAAGAGCAAGATGATGATGATTCAGATAGATTAAAACTTGAACACAGAAAACTCATAACTTATTATGAAAAAACTGGGTAACAATACAAAATAATCACTAGAAACATACAAACATCAGCTTGATATCAGATGGAGGGCTGTTGATAAAATATCGATATGTCGAAATATCGATATTATTATTTAAAAATATCGATACTTAATACTGAATTTTTTTTTGGACAATATATCGATATTAAAAAGTAAGTATCGAGGGTCGATATTTTATTTGAATAAAATTATTTTCTTGTAAAGTATTTATTCTACAAAATCACCGTAAACTTAATCTACTATAGAAACGCTGGTATGAACTTGATGATCAGTTATCACTTACTCCTAGAATTTGATAAAAAAAAGCTCAGCACGGCAAGCCCGCAATGAACGAAGTTAAAGGGTGGTTATGGGGAAAATATCGAAATATCGATATTTTTGAAGTTATACTTCTTTAGGCGCGTTATGAAAAAATGATGAGAGTGAAATTTTAATTATGTGACACAAAATTAACAGTATGAAGTTGTCTGCTTAACCGCTCATTAAGTCTCGAAAAAAAAGCTACCAACAAAATAGAAATTGAACTTCGATATTAGTCGCGCATGTTGGTACACTCGTCACCTCTGATCACTGTTTTATTTTATTTTTTTTTATTTTTTTTCTTTCTTTTTTCTTTTTTTTTATATTTTTTTTAATTTTTTTTTTTTTTTAATTTTTTTTTTTTATTATTTTTTTATTTTTTTTTATTTATTTGTTTTTTTTTTTTAATTTTTTTTTTATTTAGATTATTCTCTAAATTTGGTTTTTAATAATTATATATATATATATATTTTAATGATGCTTCTCACGCGCGTATATAAGTACACGCACCCATTTTTTATTTTTTTTTTCTTTTTTTTCTTTATTTTATGTTTTTTATAATTTTTTTTTATCATATTTTTATTTTTTTTATTTTTTTTCTTTTTATTTATATATTTTTTTTTTTTATTATTTTTTATTTAGATTATTCTCTAAATTTGGTTTTTAATAATTATATATATATATATATTTTAATGATGCCAAAGAAGTATAACTTCTCACGCGCGTACATAAGTACACGCACCCATTTTTTTTTTGCGTTATACCGAACTCCGATATTTAAAAATATCGATATATCAAAAAACTATATTTTTTTAAAAATATCGACAGCCCTAATCAGGAGACTCGGGAGCATATTAAGTCACGTTTTGAACAACCAATGCGTTGCGTTTTAGAAATTTTGCGCGCGAGTTTCAAAAAAAGGCACTTTTTGATAATTAAATTTAATTATCAAATAATGATAAAATTAAAAAAAGTTATTGAATAGGTACGTTTTTTAAGCAATAAAGATTACAAATAAAAATAACTTGTTCATTTTGGAGTTTCGTGTATATTTCTTATTCCTCTCTTCATCTAACGAAAAATAAAAAGCTACAAATATAATAAGCCTTAAGCTATCTAATGATATCCCAGACCTACCAGTGAATAAGTTTACAAAAGTTATCAAGATTAGACTTTGTAAAAAAGTGTTATTATAAGATCTCAGATGATTTAGATGATAATCCAGATTAGTTATGAGCAGCACCTTATTCAGCAATTTCCTCGTTATTGTAACGCTTTAGTTGTGATTGTTATAATTAAAATCGTAAAGCGTATCGTGTTGTCTCGCGATTTTTTTTTATTTAACCATTTTGATTTACGCTTATTTATAGCCTATAGTTTTAGCTAGCTCACGGAAAGTTCTACTCTGGTAGCTCTCAAAGGAATTCTCATGGAAATCGATAACAGTGTTACCTGACGGGTTTAATTATTAATCGAAATCATTATCGAACCTACTGTAACACACACAAACAAATCATCTAAATCGGTCCAACGATTTATGTGAACTTCAGTCACATACACACGGATAGAAGAATTATATATGAAGAGATAAATGATTTTTTAAAAAGGGTAACTTTCTCTTGATGTGTTTATAACCATTTTACCCCAATCATTAGATCAACTTCATGGTGGCATATCAATGTGTCATCCGAGCCATTTAAGCGCACTACATTTCATTTAAATTAAAAACCGAGTTCAATTTTAAATTCAATTCATTTATTATCCGTAAACACCGAGAGGGCACTTACATATTGTCAAGTTTACAAAATATAAAATAAATTATTCAAAAAAATAAACTACCAGCGGATCGGAACTCGACCGCTACTGAGACGATCCGGCAAGAAACTCAGCGGGCTTGTCTATTATCTATACCAATAAATAAAATTGGAGTGTCTGTTTGTAATGTCAAAATAATAGGCTTTTTTCATGCTCACACGGATTTGCACGACACCTATGCCTAAAATAGCAATTAAAAAATTTTTGTCTGTCTGTCTGTCTGTCTGTCTGTTTGTTCCGGGTAATCTTCAAAACGGCTGGACCGATTTCAAAAATTCTTTCACCAATGGAAAGCTATAATATCAGGGCGTAAACTAGGCTATATTTTATCCCGGTATTCCCACGGGAACGGGAACTACGCGGGTAAAATGACTATAACCTATAACCGAAGCGAAGCGAGGGCGGATTGCTAGTTTATAATATATTTTTTCCTTCTTACTGAATATAAAATTGTGTACAACACGTTTTGTAAGAACTAGTTCCAGTGTGATGCCCTTCGAACCACAAAATCTATATCTATATCAATAAATAAAATTGGAGTGTCTGTTTGTAATGTCAAAATAATAGGCTTTTTTCATGCTCACACGGTTATTTGCACGACACCTATGCCTAAAATAGCAATTAAAAATTTTTTGTCTGTCTGTCTGTTTGTTCCGGGTAATCTTCAAAACGGATAGACCGATTTCAAAAATTCTTTCACCAATGGAAAGCTATAATATCAGGGCGTAAACTAGGCTATATTTTATCCCGGTATTCCCACGGGAACGGGGACTACGCGGGTAAAACGACTATAACCTATAACCGAAGCGAAGCGAGGGCGAGTTGCTAGTACGTAATATAATTCAAACGATTATGGCTGGATCAGTACCACAAGCGGCACCCGATCATGAGTTAACTACTAGAGCAGCCATCACTCCCCTCAACCACTATGGAGGGCAGAGTGAGACCCGCTCCACGCATTCTATCTATAGTAGTCAGACGAGTTGTTATTAGTTTTGATTATGAGATTTTCTTCACTTAGATGTTATATGTAGTATATTATAATATTCTTTAGAACTGGTTTACACTTAGGCTAGAAAGGGGGTGGTGAATTGTATTCTTAGTTCATCATCACAATGAGAACTCACAGTATGTAAACAAACAAAACAAGCAAGAAACAAAACAGATAACTTAAATTAAAAAAATGTAATTAAATCACCAAGATACAAACAATTCATCTAGCTCTTATTTTACATTATTATTGTAACAAAAGCACTTACATGTGTTTTTGCAATTAGTAAAAATAAACAGCAGTATTTCAATTTGAAGACAAAAATAACGTAGTAGCAAAAAATTATGTCTTATTCTGAATAGTTCGCACAGTTCCCATGATTATATTTCACACTGCGTTAAATAAATAGTCATCATCTCCGCCCATGTACGTCCTACTGCAAGACTCGAGCCTTCTTTATAACAGGAGAGAAATTGACTTTCTGTTATCTCCATCCGACGTCCTCGTCACGTCCTCGACGAAGAGGACGACAATATCACACTCGCTCAACAAAGAGCCTACACGGCCCGCGAGGCCTTAACAAATAAATATCCGCTGTTCCGTCCTCGCCGTCGAGGTGCGAAACCGCGCCGCGCAAAAGTCACGACTAAAAACGTGGGCACGCCCACTTTGCCTCCAGCGACGCCCCAAGCCGAGGTCCGTTCCCCACAGGGGGAGCCCTTGGGCGATGTCGCTTAGCGTAGTTTTCTCCGGGTTGAGAGCCCTCAGCGCTCACCCATAGTCCGCGTCAAGCTGTCAAGGCCATCTGCGGCCAACAGCTATATACACACAAAAAAAAAAAAAACTTTCTGTTAGCTTTACTAGACTTAATGCACCAAGCTGGTGAAACGGGCTAGAATAGGGTTTTATTTCAACCTTATCTTCTCTTGCACATATGTTTAATTCCTTAATGATCTTTTACGAGAGGCACGGGCAAGATAAGCTGCTGAATTATATTCTTACTGCGTCACCATACGGAGAAATAAACAAATTGAAGTGAAGAAATTTAAATATTAGTGCAATAGTTTGTGACATTACCGTGAGGCGATAAAATAAAAATTCACTTATCTCCACTCCTTATTTGGTCTTGGAGGTCGTAAAAATCAGCTGTCATTGAGAGAATAAATGGCAGTGCTCTCGTGGAAAACGTGTAACATCTTACTGCAATCACAAGAAAGTAGTGATTATGATAAAAGTCACACCAAAGAATGAGCACAATCCGAATTTAACGATCATATTAGCGAAAATTGGAATCCGAGATTTAATGATCGTAATAGCTTACATGGTGCACTAGGAGAGCGGACAGCAGCCCTATCCTGGGAAATGTAAAACATCTTACTGCCATCGCAAAATCGCCTGCCAAGCATGGCGATTACAGCAATATCCCCTCATATACCAAGCTCAAAGTCACTCAACCTGCTCGCATACATACTCGAGATTTTTCTGTAACATAGAATTTGGAATAATGGAATCCGTAGAAAATTGGGTGTAATCGATATCATCAAGCATGAAAAATTTGCATGTCACATCGCTCGACGAACCGACAACCGCTAAGGAAGAATCGCTCTCGAGTGGTGATTACGTATCATTATCAACAACGCAGTGTAGGACCGATGATCTGGTGAAAGTTGCGTTAAATGCAGGCGAAATATTAGGGTGAACCACGTCCAGTATTAGACAGCTATAAGCTGAATGATTATTGTTCAGGCTTAGCCTTTGAATTGTTCGCAATGTTAGTATATTTGTATTTGCTAGCATTATTGTACTAGGCGCTTTATTATTATATAATATGGTATGTAAATTATCCCATCCTTCTATATGTATGCAAGCCTTTTTATTATAGCCACCTCCAAAGTGGCAGCCATTTCTTCTGTAACCGTCTCAATGAATAAATATAATCTCAATTAAGTAACGCTGGAGTTTGATTGTCATACTCCCTTATGTTTTACTAAACAATTTAATCACTAGTGGTCACCGTGTGTTCGAAATTCGGCCATAATTCATTTTAATTAATTTTTCTGCTACACAATTTTCTTTAATTTTATTTATGTATAATTGTAAATTGAGCAAGCTGTATTTCACTAATAACTAATATATAAACACAAATCTCTATTAGACATTGTCATCATAATTATGATTGTGTGACCCATGGGCATACCCAGGTAGGGGCAGGGGGGGCAGCTGCCATAGAAGATAAAATGTTAAGAGATGAATTTTCGAAAATCCTTTCTTAGTGCTCCTGTACGCTATAAAGGGAACCCCTGTGCAAAATTTCAAGGTTCTAGCTCTTATATTTTAGGCTCTGCGTTGATATGTTAGTCAGCTTCTCCTTTTATATGTATAGATAAGCACCTAGCGTATAAAAAATCTGACTTGCCCCCCCCCTGGCCCAGAACCTGGGTACGCCCCTGGTGTGACCTTTAGTTCGACCAGAGATTTTAACCGTATACGAAAGTGAATAAGCACACACACACTCACACAAACGTGTGTGTGTGTGTGTGTGTGTGTGTGTGTGTGTGTGTGTGTGTGTAGCGATAGCGTTGTAGTGTGCGTATGCGTTTTTTAATGAATTTAATGTATTTCTAATCCATTATTCTATGAAATTGCAATTTTATGCACTTCTCATTATATACTTCAACTGTGCCAAATTTCATACTTGTACATCCACGTAATTTTCGTAAAAAGGGGTACAAAGTTTTTGCTTCACGTATTTATATATAGATAAATAAATAACTAACTTATTGATGCTACAGCGACGAACCAACTGTACATTGCATACACGTGATTTTTTCTAATTAATTTAGTATAATTCTCATCATTTCATTGTTTCAATGTCACGGTTATGTGAAATGCATTAATTTTATTTGTGCGACTGAAAAACAAAACCATTTAGTGTTTCAAGTAGCGAGACTAGTAAAAAAAAAATCATTGTATATGCTAGAATTTAAAGCCTTATAATTTTTTTTTAGTAATGTGACGGGTCGCAAATGTTACGTTGATATTTTTTTTTTTTTATTGCAAACGGTGGCAAACGAGCAAACAGTACACCTGATGGTAAGTGTTGCTGCCGCTCATGGACCTTTACAAGGCCGCTGCCTACTGCGAAGAAAGTGAAGGGAGTGTGAATGCATGCATTGAGGCTCGGTGATACCAGGGGCACCACCAAAACCCTCCACACGCAAACACCCTCAGAAAGTTGGGCTGCCGGATCTCTCGCTCACCGAACGAAGCGCAGTAACAAATCGCTACTACTCAGACGTCGATTTTCTGCGAAAGTGTGGTACTGCCCCGGACGGACCGGCCCGCGGCTTTAGACAGATAACTGTCAACAGTGTGGTCCTACCACTCTTACGCATATTTAAATAATTCGTGTGGTGACAGAATAAGAATAACAACAATTCACATCCCCGTTCCTACCAGTGGGTGTCGTTAAAGACGACTAAGGGATTAATTATGCATATAATATCTATGTAAGAGAAAGCAAACTTGAAATAAAACCCTATACTAATCCGTCTAAGCAGACGGGATATTGACGACAATATCCCTCCTATTGTGGAGGAGGCTCGAGCCCAGAAGCGGGCCGTATATGAGCCAAGATGATGATGATGAACAGATACGATTGGTTTATAGGTATAGATTTTAATGTAATGCATCTCTGACATACTAAAAGTCGTATAAAGATAATTCATAAGCTATTTAATGATTTCTGATGTTTACGCGAGTATTATACATTTTAAATAAAACTACTTTACGGATTTTATCGCGTTTGTATTTGATTTTTGATTACCCGACGTTTCGAACACTTTACAGCGTTCATGGTCACGGGTGGACTAAGATGTCTCACGTCCAACAAGTCATCGTTACTGCAGAAAATTTATAATTATCTACCCGATACAGAAAATTAGTTATTAAATATTGACCCATATTTTGATACAAAATTTATTGCCAGTGTAAGAAGAAAATGATTCTATATGAAAAAATTATATTGTTTATGGTTAGTAATAATTAAACATTAAAATTAATAGTAATTATATTTAAAAACTAACTAATAATCTACTACCACCGGATCGGAACACGGTCACACTGAGAAAGATCCGGCAAGAAAACTCAGGTAACATGATGCTAAATTAAAGTTAATTTTGAAGGCGGCTTACTTTATGTTACTAAAAGGTTTTAATTTATAAAATTATCTTACTTATTATTATTGTGGGTCAAATCTATACAATATGAGCTCACGGTGTCTTGCAGTCTTGTGGTGGTCTTTTTGATTTGTTTTTAATAATGTTTATAACAGGATCCCAGCTTGATGGTAACACCCAGCCATCCTCTCTATTGAAATTTTTGTGTTTTTTAATAGCCTCGCGTACCATTCTAGGCAGGTATCGGTGTTCTTTTGCGAGGATTTGTGGTTTATCAAACCTGATGTTATGGTGGGCGCGGTCCTGACTATGTTCACAGACTGCAGACCTAGTGTCCCGGCGGTGCTTCACATCGGCTATGTGTTCTTTGATCCGAGTTCTTATGGATCTCTTTGTTTGTCCGATGTAAGAGAGACCACAGTCACAGTCAAGTTTATATATCAGTGTGACCGTATTCCGATCCGGTGGTAGTATACTAGATTATTAGTTAGTTTTTAAATATAATTACTATTAATTTTAATGTTTAATGATTACTAACCATAAAAAATATAATTTTTTCATATAGAATCATTTTCTTCTTACACTGGCAATAAATTTTGTATCAAAATGTGGGTCAATATTTAATAACTAATTTTCTGTATCGGGTAGATAATTATAAATTTTCTGCAGTAACGATGACTTGTTGGACGTGAGACATCTTAGTCCACCCGTGACCATGAACGCTGTAAAGTGTTCGAAACGTCGGGTAATCAAAAATCAAATACAAACGCGATAAAATCCGTAAAGTAGTTTTATTTAAAATCATAAGCTATTATTTGAAAAATTCGGATCTTTCTCAGTTGAGCAGCGGTTCAGTTTCCAATATATTATTTTACTCTATGATCTGATAGTAGCCAAATTGGGATAGGTTAGCCTAGCCGATGAGTGGGCAAATAAAATCAATATAATTTATATTTTTTTTTAGTTTTGGATATATACTAGCTGACCCAACAGACGTTGTTCTGTTCAAATAAAATAAAAGGAATTCTCAGCAGCGCCACATACCGGGTCCAATTATGAATCTAAACCATTTTCGAATCTCCTCAAAGACACACAAAAATTTTCATCAACATCGATCCAGCCTTTTAGGAGTTCAGTGACATACACCCGTACACAAGTAATTTATATATAAAAAAGATACATCATCATCATCATTTCAGCCTATTGCCGTCCACTGCTGGACATAGGCCTCCCTCATGTTACAGCACAGAGTGCGGTCTTGTGCCGCCTGCATCCGACGACGCCCAGCAACTTTCACCAGGTCGTTGGTCGGTTTAAATGTATTTATTATTGCGTAGTTTTCTTTTTTTTAAACAGCCTGTAATAAGGACTGAATTCTTGTGTTGCAGAGGGCTTTACAAAAATATACATATAGACATAAATTACATACAGACTCAGAACCACAATTTGTAGATCGCTCAAAATATTGTCATACGTGGGATTCGAAGCCAGAACACTGGCACGGTAGGTCGCTATGTTAATCACCACGCCATCTGTGCAGTCAAGTATTTAGAAGTCTAATAGAGAAAGAAGAAAGAAAAAAAAAACATTTATTCTGTTCTAAATTTAATAAAAACACAAACATAACTAAAGAAAAGTACTTCTTACATAAAATAACTTTATTTTAATGAAGAACAAAAAAGCTATTCACTCTACTTGTGCTCGTACATTGAAATTACAATGGGTAGATAAACACCTATGGACATTAAAGAAACAAACTAAAAACTATACAAAATTAGTGGAAATAGTATATTAATAGTAAGGTATTATTAGCCTATAGGTTTTTCGTTCATCACAATCACAAGTCCTCCAATACCAGAATTTTGGCCATTACCGCTGATACAAATTTTTATTAAATCAAACTATACTAGATAAAAATTTAAGAATATTTTTTTTATAAAATTTCCTTTTTTTATCAGCATTGCGTCGTTCACTGTTGATGACTTCTTCAGAGAATATTACAGATCATGGTACTCTTCGAAATCAAGAAATGAGTTCCAGTGACCCACTGGATAGACAGCGACAGCAATATCCTTAGCTGGTGTGTGGTAGATTCTAGTCGCTCCAAAAATGCGTCACCTGCCGTCTGCATTCAACAGCTATCTGCAACTTGGCTTAAGTAGACTGGTGTATCTAATGAAAGAGTATCTCTTCGATGTACTTTTTAAGTTCTCGGCGGATACTGGTGTACCTTTATATTTTCATTATTGTTGTTATATGAAACTATGTAAGTTGCCTGTCTCATTCAGGCAATCTGAGATATAGCTCTTCTTATATTCATATATTGTATCTTGCACTGTTAAAAATTAGGCATTACTGCTTCACACTTAGTCTTATTAGAAATCTGGAATTTGGAGACTATATTTCTCTGCCAAAATTGGTTGCTCGTAATATATATACTGGTAACGCATTTTTACTGTGAGCTAATGAATATTCCTCCTATTTTAAAATCATTATTCCAATTATTCCTATATTTATACACGAATAAAAAAATATGAACTATTTAAAAATTCTTTTGTATAAACAGAATGTATTTATTTCACAAAGACAAATTTAAACTTCGTAAATATTACAGTGTTAGATATTAGTCTACGGTTAGAACTTTGAAAGAACCTGGCATCCCTGAATATTCCTCATTGAATTTAGACGAAAGCCTGAATGATTCATCTGTAATGGCTTTTTCCAAGAATTTCACTTGTTCGATGTGTTTATCTGAACTTATTTCATTGAAAAGCGCATCTGTGGATAAACATTACAATATTTAATACAAATGGTGGAAACGAGCCCATAGCCCGCCGGGTGCATACCTCCCTCAAGGGTCATGTGGGCGGGCCATCGGTACACAACCTTGTCATCAGCAGTGGCCCTTCTGTGGGTTAGCCTTTCAAGTACCGTCTTCAATCGACGCCCCAGCGGCGCTTCGCCGGGACGGACTATAATCCAGGTCTAGCTATTAAAAGTATAAAAATAACTTACCATTTAATTCCTTCACACTTCTCTCGTTTCCTCCGAGTTCTAAGGGTAACTGTTCTTTTGGAAAATACGCATATAAGCTCTCAAGATCAGGATGTACTATAAGTCTCTGTTTTAATTTTGTGGACAAACCCTGCTTGAATAACGTAAAAATTGTATCAAAGAATTTAGAACCACTGATGACATGTATTTTTTTCATTCTTTGACCCATTGCTTCCTGAAATTACAGTATAATTATTATATAAAAAAGTGTGTGTGTACTTATGTACGCACGTAAGAAGTTATGTTTATTTAGCGTAACAAAATAAAAAGCTTTCTAAAAAAAATATTATATCTTCAGCATTATCCTACGTATAAAAATGACACTAATAACAGAAAAAAAAAGGTATTCAAGTCCGCCCGTGAACATGAAAGCTGAAGTGTTCGAAACGACGGGCAATCAAAAAGCAAATACAAACGCGATAAAATCTGTAAAGTAGTTTTATTTACAATGTGTAATGCTTGCGTAAACATCAGAAATCATTATATATGTATATGTATATATATCTTATATCTTTAAACGAGCAATTCTTGTAAATATATATATTTTCAGGATCTCGGAAAAGCCACCAACGATTTTGATAAAACTTGGCATACTAGAGGATTCGGGTCCAAAAAATCGATCTAGCTAGGTTTTATGTATAGGAAATGTTCTTTTGTCGCTGTTTTTAGCAAAACGTTACAATGACATTAGATTTTAAAAGAATATAAATTCAAATTTCGTTCTCAACGTCAAGAGTTACGGTAGCTCAGGTGAGACATTGACCGGTTTTAATTTTAGTTTTTGTGTGTCAAACAGCGTCGGATTGAATCTCGGTGTTATTATTATTCTCTTTTTGTAATTTTTTATATATTTTTCATTATTTTTTTTAATTTTTTATTTATATATCCCTAAATAAATTCTACAAAAATATTCCGAGCGAAGCTCGGTCAACCCGATATTATATATTAATACGTGAAGCAAATCTCTTTGTTAATCTCCTTTCACTCATTTCCTCTACATGACCAAACCAACTTAACATACCTTTCTAAATCGTCATTATAATAATAATAATAATAATATTGTTTATTCGAGTAACCAAGACTCAAAAAAGTTAGTGAAACTTAAATCTATGTTAGTATGAAACCTTAACATTAAAACAATTATTAATACATATATATATATATATTACATTAAATTAAAATTAAAAATTACTTACAGTCTACACATGATGTGAGCCACTACCGCAACATCCCATGAGAGATGGCGCAGCAGCGCCCCACATATATGCAATCCAGCCTGCTCGATATCATATTCAGGATACTGTTGGCGCTGCCCCGCACCCTGCGCACCAGGGATGCACACCGCTTACGCATTGTTGAATAAAAGCAATTAACATGCGCATGCGCGAACATCCCCGATGCGCTACAGTAGCGAGGCAGCCCCACCAGCACCCTGAACGAATTATTATATTGAACGCGAAGAGCGCTATATGACCTTTGCGTATACCTCGCCCACAGGCTGCATGTGTAAAAAGCTGTACAGTAGGCACGAAATAATGTTATTTTAACATCTAGTGTACAGTGTGCAAACCTGCGAGCCAGCATATTTGCCCGAACAGACAACGCTCTCTATATCTACTTTCATACCACAATGGTTCCAAATCACTCTGTTCTTAATTCTATCACTGAATTTGACATCAATAATACTCCTCAGCGCTCTCATTTCCACGACAGTTATCCTACTTTCATGCTTCTTCTGCCATACTCAGCTCTCACACACACATTCTGGTATGTACAAACCCTAATATTCCACATATTAGGGTTTGTACAAGCACACCCCCATACACAGCGAGGTTGGCCTTTTACGATATCTATGGACAAGAAAAGGCGGGTGGAGGGTGGTTGGGGGGTTTGGCCGTTGCTGTTGAATTTCATTCTTACTCCGTCACCACATCTCCGTCACTCCGTCCGTTATTATGCCCGATACTGAATAAATAGTTTATATCCAGTACACAATATAGAGATACACATTAAATTATGTTACTTATGACCGCTACTAGTTTCTTACATTAATCATGTCTTCTACGAACTTCTAATCCAAAGGCGTGAATTATTAAAATAAACGCATTACATTAAAACTATTTTAACGGTATTTATTGCGTTTGTATTTTATTGTCCAATGTTGCAAATATTTTTAAAAAAGTGTCACCGTATGAATACGATAAAATCCGTAAATATACTTTTATTTATTAGAAGGGTCTATTTTTAATCCCCTACGCAAAAAGAGGGGTTTTTATCATGTTTTTCTGTCATCACAAATATAAAGGTGTCTGTCTGTATGTGTATGTGTCTGTCTGTGGCATCGTAGCTCTCAAACGGATGGACCGATTTCGATGCAGTTTGTTTTTATTTGAAAGCCTTGAGACATTTCCTTGTGGTAGTTCTTAGCTAGGTTTGATTAATATCGGTCTAGTATTGTAAGAGTAACAGCTCTTTAAATCATATAATGGCGTATGATTATTCGATTAAGTGCTTCACGCGTGCCAGTATAATCGTTAAATGACAATTAATTGATAATTCCTGTTGAACAGAACGTATTGCTTTTTTTTTGTTATTTTAGTTTGTGTCGGGTGTTATTTAAATTTTTCTATTTTACTTATTAATTATATTAATTTGACTACTTACAATAAGTATTGTGAAAGCTTTGTGCACAACAATAGGGTTCATTTTTAAAGCAATACCCATAGTAATATTTCTGCCGTCTCCTATCCATTCGTATCCGTGACAATAATCGTTGCATAGCATATAATGTCCGAGCTGAAAAAAAGAAATACGGAAACCATTAACTGTTTGCCATTACACAGTTTCAAATAAACATCCTTCTTCTTAGGACTATATAGCCTATTCGGGATGGGCATTCTTCATAATAGCTAGGGTTAATTGACCTACTTGACCTATCTCGCTGATCAGATGAGTAAATATGAAGTTTTACTTCACGTTTACAATTCATTGCAATTACATTGTCTTCTTATATAATTAGTCGCCTTTTACGACATCCACCGGCCAGAACGATATGGTGAATTTTATTTTTAGTCGATCACCCAACAAAAAATAGAATTGAATCGCTTTTACTACACCTAGAAATAACAAACAGGGTGGTAAATATTTATTTAAAAAAGACAACATTCTGTATTAAGGAAAAAATTCTTGTGTACCGGGGGACTGTACAAATATATAATTTAACGGACACAAATTACACCCATACTTAGAATGTGCGGACCGCACAAAGAGTTGTTCTACATGAGAATCGAACCCTAGAAACCGGCATTGTACATCGGTAGCATAACCACTACGCCATCTGTGTAGTCAATTATATTGTTACGATCCATTCTTGATATGATTTTGAAGAATTGTATTGTTACTTCAAAACCATACAAAGAATGAGCCGTTTATTTCATCATCATCATCGCCGTCCACTGCTGGACGTAGGCCTCCCTACTGTTATGCCACATAGTGCGGTCCTGTGCTGCCTGCATCCAACGACGCTCAGCAACTTTCACCAGGTCATCTGTACATCTAATGGCGGGCGTCCTATACTGCGTTGTTCGATACTTGGTCGCCATTCGAGAATCTTCCTTCTTCAGCAGTTATTATCGATTTGTTGAGCGATGTGGCCTGGCCATTGCCACTTCAGTGTGCCGATTCTTTGTACTATGTCGATTACACTCGTTCTTCTGCGGATTTCCGTATTTCACAGAGAAATCCCGAGCATAGCCTGCTCCATAGAACGCTGAACGACTGAGCTGGGTTATGAGGCTTACATTTAACCGTTTATTTATCAAAAATGAAATAAAAATAAATCTTACCACTAAAAGGTATCTGTAATAATGGATTAAGAGGAAGTCATCGTCGTCTTCTCCTGTGGTGCTTGTAACCAAGACTGTAGTTATCTTCAGTTGGTTTTGGTAGTACGCAGGTATATCTAAAATATCATTCATTTCACTTCCGATAATGTTAATTCTGTTTAATTTTCATCATCGTCATCATTTCAGCTCATAAAATATCCCATGGTTGGGCTCGCGCCTCCTCCACATTACGAAGGACATTGACCTACTATACAACACTTTTTTTTTGTGGGTATCGTAGCTTATACGATCAGCGCACGCATCGCCCGGCTCCATCTGGGGCGACAGAGGGGCGGTGCGCACAGCCCCGTCATTGGGCCGACCACCAGTGCAGGGTGACTTGTTGTCAGTGGTCGGCCCGACGGAATACCCCTTGAAGAGTACCCTCTCCTCGATCGACGTATCTCCATCGGAGAGGACGTCGGGCTTCGTTGCGCGGTCGGCTTCTCGGCGGGTGACGGACTAACTCCCCGGTCCAGTCACTCGCGTACTATACCGCGCTGGTTAAACATCTTGGTATAGTGCTTTATTTGGAGTTTTCCTTCGCTTATATAGATGTTATATGTATAATCAATCCCTTAGTCGTTATTTGCGAAACCCATGGCTAAGAGGTAGTAGACAGGGCAGTAAATTGTATTCTTACACCGTCCCACACAGAAAATTATTAATTTTATTATTTCTATGTTCACAAATACTTATGAAGATGTAATAAAGATTTTAATAATTTAGAAAATACATCAACATAATACATGAACATAACAGTAGCAAACCACTAAAGCTGAGATGGCAATTTCTCTTTTCTGTCATTTCCATCCTACGTTCAGAAGAGGTCGCTTATAGCGACGAGGTCGCCCTTTTTACATTCTCGGTTACGTTATCTAACATTTATGCAAATATTTTGTAAATTGGCAGCAATACAATAAAAATTACAATATCACGAACCTAATGTAAGACAGTTTTTGAAAAAGAAAACCTTATACCATAACTGTTTATAAATAACTAGCTGACCCAACAGACGTCGTTCTGTTTAAATAAAATAAAAGAAATTCTCCTTGAAATTGACAGCAGTGCCACCTACCGGGTCCAATTGTGAATCTAAACCATTTCCTTTGAACGCACACAAAAATTTCATCATATTGGTCCAGCCGTTTAGACGGAGTTAAGTGACATACACACGTACACTAGAAACTTTGTTTCTAATTCCTATTCATATAAAATGAATTAATATAGTTTTTAATTTTAATAACTTACGTTACATTAAATTTGTGTACGAATTCATTTTTTATGTCAAAATTCTGTAAAAACTCCGGCATTAAGTTGGTGCAAGTGCATATTTCGAATTTCAACTTTGTTCTCTCGATTGAACCCTTATTGTAGATCAATAAACGCTCCAAATACTCTAAATCTGCAATTAAAATTTTTCCGTTAGTGTAAAAAATTATAAAATAATATAAGTATAAATGTATAAATAAAAATGGAATTAAAAAGTGTGATTAAATTTTATTAATAACTAGCTGACCCGGCGAACTTCGTACCACCTAACAGTAGCTTGTTTATTTTTTTAATACTTATGCTGCTATTCGGGACTCTGGGTTCAGCTAGTGAGATAAAAAAGAAAAAATAAAGCTAATAAGTCAACAATGAGGTTGGACATTGAAATCTTTTCGCAGATGTCGCTAGTATAGCTTGAACCTGTCAAACTTGTCAAACCCTGTCAAATTTATTATATTTCCATTATTTATTATATTTCCATGTATTGAAAGAGTAAGAACGCAATTGACTACCCTATATCGTGTTCATGCACGTTGTAAAAGATGATTAAGGGATAAGCATATAACATCTATGCAAGTAAAGAAAAGATCTAAATAAAACCCTATACTAACCCGCCTCATCAGCGTGGTATAATAGGTCATTGTCGATCGTATACTGGAGAAGATCTAAGCTCAACATTAGAATTCGGGCCGACCACTGATGACAAGTAATCCTGCTCCGGTGGTCGGCCAAACGACGAGGGCGACGTGGTGTTCGGATGGGTTGCGGGTGTTGCGTGCTTACGCCCCTCTGTCGCCTCGGACGGAGTGGTGTGAGGAGCGCGCCAACCGCAGCCCACCCCAAAAAAAAAAAGCTCAACATTAGGAAGTACGATGGAGATGATAATGAGATAGCGATGGTTAACTTCTATTTCTTCATCTCAACATAAAATCCATTAGATCATCTCTTTATCTCAGCCTATTATTACAGCCCAGTGTTGGGCTCTGTCCTTCTCCACTATGGGAGGGCAATTGGCCTACTATACCACACTGGTCAAGCGTGTTGGCATAGAGTTTCATTTCGAGTTAGCTTCTCTTGCATAGATGTTATATGAACATTATATTTCTTAGTTGTCTTTTGCGACAACCATGGGCACAAGAGGAGATAGTATTCTTACTCCATCACCACACGGATGTAGTTAGATAATTATAAGAAAAGAAGAACTGGAAATTCATTTCTATTTCAAAATGTTCAAACCTTGCTGTCCAACTTTAATTGTGATAATAAAGATATATGATTCACGAGGGTGAGTGGTGAGATTTTTTGGCTTAATATCAAAACTTCAATATTGGCAATACTCTGTTCAATGCACATTGAACATGCAACGCAGCAAACTCAAAAGTAGAGCATGTCAACATACAAGTAAAGCATGTCAACATACAAATGTGCAAAATTAGCACTGACATGATTTAAAGACACTGCGTTATACTTTACACGTACGACACACTAACACAAAATGGTATATGTGTGTATTAGCAATAAGTAGTATATAAGGTGTACATTGTGTAAAATAAATCAGATTTGAATTTATTCATCTCTCAGTTACATCCCTCTCACTGCGGCCAAGACACCCTTAGCCGTCAGTTCTGATTAGTCGAGTGAGTCTGCTTGACTAGCAGTGAGAGTTACCAATCCTCCACCCAACATCCATCTCACATCCACCTGTCACCTTAGGTAGCACGGTGCAGGTATCCCATCATATAGGCTAGGAACTTAAGGGCTTTAGGTACTTCAAACTATAACCTTAGGTTCTTCTGTCAAACACGGCGTTAGTCCACTAGCCCAGACTACGCCTGTACATTGGTCCTTCGAGTAAAAGTAAAGTTTTTTTTTTCTCCCTCTAACCCCCCCGTAGGTTTGACATAACAGACATACGAATCAGTTAAGAACGGGCTGGTGTACTCAACAAAGCATCAGTTTCGGAATTGACTGAAGGACTTTTACTTACGTACTCTGTCAGAAAGCCTCTCGTTGCGGTTCGGTCACTGGCCTCCCACAAGCGGGACTCACCAGCTGATTGAGAAGTCGCACCTTCAGGGACGTGTTATAGCGAGAGCGCAGGTACGATAAGTATTGACTTAAAACATTAGTAGTAGGAAAGTTAGGGTAGGGCTATTAGGGAAGAAGACAAAAGAAGCACTATGGACATACAAGAAATAAACACAGCAATCAGAAGCCAGGAGGAGGATTATAACGAGATCAGGAGGATAATTACAAACATTAAAAAGGACTCCGTGAGCCGAAGAACACAAAAATACATTAACGAAAAAAGACAAACACTAACTACTATTTTCCAACGGGTGCAAGAGAATCACTCGAAACTGGAAAAACAAGAGATGTTATCATCTCACAAATATATCACTACAAATTACTTTGGAAATATCCAAAAACAATACAACGAGGGCTTAGCCCACCTACAAAACTATGAAGCAAGACTTCAACTTGTTCAGGCGATATATGAACCTGAAGAACAAAACACAAACGAAGAAGAAGGGAGAGGGAATCCCAAGACGTTTATACAAATGTTCAGGATATCCCAGATGTCAAAAAGGCTAATTCAGGCGAAAGAATCAGTCACTGAAAACAAACCTATATGGCATTTACAAACTACAATAAACAATTTACAAAAACGATGGCAGGATATTGAAGAAACACACATTGAATTATTATTGGAGGAGGATACATCGGGACACCTTTACTTCAAAAATAAATATTTTGAAAACACCCAAATTGAGTTCGATACTACAATGGAGATGCTGGAAGAAAAAATCCATGACAGTTCCAGCGAAAAAATAACCTTAACACAGTCGTCAGGAAAACTACCCCGTATCTCTATTCCAACTTTTACTGGGAGTTATGACTCATGGTATACTTTTCATGATTTATTCAAAAAAATTATTCATGAAGATAAAAATATTTCATTGGTAGAAAAGATGCAATATTTAAAGACAAATGTAAAAGGTGACGCAGCAAAAATTATACGTCATCTAACGATAAGTGAATCGAACTATGAAACCGCGTGGAAATTGCTTACGCAACGTTATGAAGACGAACGAATGATATCAATTAAATTCATCGATAAATTATTAGATTTACCCAAGCTAAATGTTGCGAATGCAGCGGGTTTAAGAGACATGCACGACACCATAAAAGAATGTTTGGAATCTTTAAAACATCAAGGAATTGACATTTCAACATGGGACCCTATTTTGGCTAGACTTTTGGCCAGGAAATGGGACCAACAAACTGATTCAAAATACGAGGATCAGTTACAACACCCAAACAAATTGGAATCGTTTGAAGAAATGTTACAGTTTTTAGAAAAAAGATTTAAAAGTTTAAAGTCCTACGATCAGCAAAAAATTACGTACAATCACCTGAGTAATAACTCGGTGAATCATACAATAAATAAATACCGGGGAACACTCGTACCAATAGCAGAATCATCAAAAAGTAAACATTGCTGGTACTGCAAAAGCACAGAACATAATATAAATAAATGCCCTAGTTTTAAAACCTTGAACGTGACGCAACGATATAAGGAAGTCTCAGACAAAGAAATGTGCAAACGCTGCTTAAATCATGATAAACAAATAAAATGCACGAGCAAGTTTTATACAAAATGTGAAATATGTCAACATAAAGGTCATAACACACTATTACACCGAACATTCGATTCAATTAAAAGACAACCAGAGTCTTCTGAGTATACGAAAAAGTTCACTCCTAAACCAACTGTGAGTGATAAAAAACAAAACACAACGTTATCGAACTTATCAGCTACCAATTTAGAGGAAAAAAATACGGTCTTATTAGCCACAGCGCTATTACAAACCACGTCGTATGATGGAACACCACAATTATTAAGAGTATTGTGTGACCAAGGTTCAGAAGCGTCATTTTGCACGGAAGAAGTAGCACAACTGCTGTCGTATCCAAGACAAAAGGTTCGAGCCGAAATAAAAGGCATTGGAGACAACGAACCTAAGACATCGAAATATACAATTAACATAAACCTACAACCAAGGTACTCTAGTGAGTACAGACTACCTGTAACACTTATAGTACTACCGAAGCTTACAAACTCGTTACCAAGAAGTAACTTACAACAATTACAAGAGTTGGACAATGTTCTATTGGCAGACCCAACGTACAACAAAAAGGGACCTATAGACATAATTTTAGGTGCCCAAGAATATAGTAAAATACTATTACAAGGTTTTAAACGACTACAAGGCGGTATAATCGCTCAAGAAACAGAATTGGGTTGGATTTTATCCGGGTTATATCCGCAAGACACAAACGGTGGCATCAAAGTATTAAGCATGATGACTCGCACCGACGACATACAACAATTAACAAAATTTTGGGAATTAGAAGAAATTCCACGACACTATGCACTCACCAAAGATGATGAGTTGTGTGAAAATTACTATACAAATACTACAATACGAAGTTTCGACGGCACTTATACGGTACGACTGCCGTTTAAGGACGCGAACATAAAATATGGCGAGTCAAGGAAAAAAGCCGTGGCTCGACTATTACAACTAGAACGTCAGTTCGAAAAAAATGAAAATTTACGCCAACAATACAAGGAATTTATGTACGAGTACCTAAATATGGGTCATATGAGAAAAGTACCTAAACCAGAATATTACACAGGAGAGTATTATATTCCCCACCAAGCGGTAATAAAAGAAGACTCTCTTACAACAAAACTACGAGTGGTATTTGACGCTAGTAGTAAAACAAGTAGTAAAATAAGCCTTAATGAAAATTTACATAAAGGACCACGACTTCAACAAGACTTATCAAACATATTATTACGCTGGAGAACGCATAAGATTGCTTTCATGGCCGACATTATGAAAATGTACCGGTTCATAAAAATAAACCAAGAAGACTATAAATATCAAAGAATTTTATGGAGATTTTCTCCAAAAAAGGCCATTAGTGAATACGAACTAACAACGGTCACGTATGGCACAACAAGCGCGCCTTATCTGGCCGTGAGAACATTACAACAACTAGCATTAGACGAACAAGACAATTACCCTATCGCCAGTAGAGTAACGTTACAGGATTTCTATGTTGACGATATTTTGTCAGGAGAATCCCAGGAAAGCTCCGTCAAGGAATTACAAGAACAATTAATAGCAATGTTAAACAAAGGTGGTTTCCAACTACGAAAATGGTCTTCAAATAGTTCGGAATTGTTGAACAATTTAACATGCGATAAAGAAGAAAGTCGGATGCTGAAACTTCCCTTAGACGAAACAAGAAAGTCGTTGGGAATTATATGGTCTCCAGGCGAAGATAAATTCTGTTTTCAAATAACTATAACAGAAAACACAAAACCCACCAAACGGTTCATTATGTCAGAGGTGGCGAAAATATTTGATCCGTTGGGCTGGTTGGCCCTCATCATCATAACACTAAAATTACTAGTACAACAACTGTGGACGTCTGGGATGGAATGGGACCAACCAGTAAATGACATAATACGAAATAAATGGACAGAAATACAAAAACAGTTAAAAAACATAGAAAATATACAAGTACCACGATGGTGTCACACGATAGACAGGACAAAGTTTGAGCTGTATGGATTCTGCGACGCCTCAGAAAAAGCATACGGGGCTGTCGTCTATAGCAGAGTAATGGTGAATAACAGTTACTACATAACATTGCTCCAAGCTAAGTCAAAAGTTGCACCGAAAAAACAAAAAACAACATTACCGCGTCTTGAGCTATGCGCCGCAGTATTATTGGCTAATTTAATAGAAAAAATAAAAAATGCTCTAAACGGTGATAACAATACCGTGATTTCATGCTGGACGGATTCTATGATCACGTTGGGATGGATAAAAGGAGATCCTGGGCGATGGCATACGTTCGTGGCCAACAGAGTGTCAGAAATTAACAGCATAATACCTAACGCTCAATGGAATCATGTCATATCGTCTGAAAACCCAGCGGACATTATATCAAGAGGATTGGAGCCAGAAAAATTAATAAACTGTTCCTTATGGTGGAACGGCCCACCATGGTTACAGACGAGTGATATACCTATTACAACAACAGCACCACAGCCAAATGAAGAAGCCAAGTACTGTTTATCAACAACAATTAATACTACGAATGAAAAGTATGACATCTGGAGTCGATTTTCTAACTACAATAAAATGATAAGAACATTAGCGTATTGCTACAGATTTATCAGCAAGCGCAAAAAGCACGAACCATTATCCTGTACGGAACTAGAAGAAACAGAGAAACGAATTCTATGCATATTGCAACAAGAAGAATTTTACGATGAAAAAGAAAAAATCACTGCAGAAAAACAGTAAATTATCCACACTAGATCCATTTATTGATAACGATGGATTATTACGAGTTGGAGGTCGAATAGAAAACGCTGACTTGCCATATAATCAAAAACATCCTATACTATTACCACGCCGACATCATATAACGTCATTAATAATACAAAACGCACACATGAAAACATTACATGGAGGAAATAAACTAACTACAGCTGTCCTACGACAAAAATACTGGATTATAGGTGGAAAACAAGTTGTCAAAGGTACACTAAAAAAGTGCGTCAAATGCGCGAGATACAGGTCCGAAACGAAAGTACAGAAAATGGGGATACTTCCAAAAGCAAGAGTCACGCAATCATATCCATTTAGTCACACTGGAGTGGATTATGCGGGACCAATACAAACAAGAACAATGAAAGGAAGAGGTCACAAGTCCTACAAATCATATATTGCTGTATTTGTATGCTTAGCAACAAAAGCAATTCATCTAGAATTAGTGGGAGATTTGACAACTGAAACATTTATTGCGGCACTGCGGAGGTTCATGGCCAGACGAGGACACGTGTCACATATGTATAGTGACAATGGCACGAACTTCGTAGGCGCAGCGAAATTTTTGGAACAAGAATTATTGCAAATAACACAGTCACCTGGATTCCAAAATACGATGACCAGTATAGGTACTCAGTGGCATTTTAATCCGCCAGCAACCCCCCATTTTGGTGGGATTTGGGAGAGCAGCGTAAAATCAGTAAAGTACCATTTACGTCGAGTAATTGGAGAATCGACATTAACGTACGAAGAAATGATAACATTTTTACATCAAATTGAAGCTTGCCTAAACTCGAGGCCGTTATGTGCACAAAGCGAAGACATCAATGATAATACAATACTAACGCCTAGTCACTTTTTAATTGGTCGGGAAGCAGTTGGAATCCCAGATCCGTTATCAAACATAAATACTGATTTAATAAATAGATGGAAACAAATTCAAAGAATGAAGAAAGATTTCTGGAAAGCCTGGTCATCTGATTATTTACATCAACTTCAACAAAGATACAAGTGGAAAGAAACTCAAGAAAATATCAAAATTGGAACCATAGTACTAATAAAAGATGAAAACATAAGTCCAAGTAAGTGGCCCTTGGCAAAAGTGGAAAGCGTTCACCCAGGAAGCGACGGGGTGATAAGAGTAGTGACACTCAAAAAATCGACAGGTTTATGTCAAAAACGATCAATACATACATTAATTCCTTTACCCGTATATCAGGAAGAATTAATGACTAACACGAATACGTTAAGAAAAAATACCGAAACGCCTGTGAATAGTAACATAGCAAATAACATAAATAAAAAGTCTAAGACACTTAAGTCAGGCGTGTTACTCTATACTACATTATTATTGTGTATCGGACAAGTAACAAGTACATCAATGTTTACTATGAAACATTTAAATCCAGGCCTATATGTAGAACAAATAGGTACTTCAACAATAAACAGAGGGAGTTTTAGAATAGAAACTAATTACGAAAGGAGTGATTTGGAACTGAATTTAAATAATACGATAAAAATAACTAATCAGTTTCAAAAGTTATGCACTGACACGCAACAGTATACAAAAGACACCCATTGTGCAGAATTTTATTATCATTTGAACGAAGAGAAAGCACGATTTGAGAAGATAAAGGATTACCTTACTGGGATAAAGATTTCTAGAAGGAGACGTGGATTATTAGGACAAATGTTAACATACGTGTTCGGAGTAAACGATGAAGTATACAGAAGTATTGACTCATTGAGTAGCAATCAACAAGAACTTATAAACGCCGCCAATCATCAAACAAACATAATGATATCTACAGTATCCGCTGTAAACCAAACCGAGGAGCGGATTAAGAAAAAGTTAGAGAATTTTGAAAAGAAGTTAAATGAAGCTATAGCATTCATGTACGATAACGACGTATGGTATAAGATGGTAGACGCTAACAATGTGAAAATACAAGTAATACAAACGTATCAATTAGCGAGCAATTACATAACAGAGATTATTCACTATTACAACGGGTTACTTGAGATATACCTAAATAACGCATCGATATACACGATTTTGAGTCCTAAATACGCTAATGATATAATACAAACAACCAATCAAAAGTTACCTGGAAACTTAAGGATAATTCAGGATCAATTAATACAGACTAACATGGAAATAAATGCAACACATATAAACGTATTTGCGTACTATCCTATTCATGACATAAGAAAATATACACTAATACACATAACGGCGATTCCTCAAAAGTTGACCGGGAGTTCTTTTGAATGCTTGTCAATCCCAAGAGCATTCATAGGCTTCGACTATAACAATGAACGATACTTTGAATTAAGTAAAGACGAGTTCAAAGATTGTTTACACAAAAAATCGGAGTTTGTTTGCTATCCCGTGGCTGTTAAGAACATGCAATTGAACAAGAATTGCATTGTTGACCAGCTATTCAGCAACAATAATAACACTAAATCACAATGCACATCAAGAAGATACAACATTCAATCTACAATTCTATGGAAACAACTTTACATGCAGAATACGTGGATGTTTATCACTACAAAAACACAATCAGCTTCGATAATATGTGATGGACAAAGACAAGAAATTAACCTAGAGGATATAGGAGTACTACACATTTCAGAAAGCTGTGTAATAAAGACGTTGAACAACATTCTTGCAGCTAAACGAATAACAACAACAACTGTGCAAGCATCATATTTTAAAAGGAGTAATTTTACTCTAGACACACAAGTAGTCCAATCAGAGATACCAGACATACCGAAGGAGGAAGTATTAGATAGCTCCACCAGTATATTTGACCACTTAGCCGCTTCAGAAGCAAAGCTAAAAACAAGATTAGATAACACAATATGGAGGCGAATAGAGTCTCATTCCTATGTGGTTAGCACCGTGACATCTCTTTCTTTAATAGTATTAGCTTGTCTTTTAATTTATTTCAGACCACTCAAACAATGTCGAGATAGACTTACGAGAAGACAACTACAACACAAGCCACAGAGACAGACAAACAGCGGGCAGCTCCACCACAACCACGGCCACGGTATGGGAAACCTCGTCCCCAGACTACAGTCCAAACACCACAAACGACGGAAGGACACATTGGACCATATGAGGTTATCGAATTATACGACTTGCAGTCGTGTTCCTGAGAGACCCCAGAATGTTCAATGCACATTGAACATGCAACGCAGCAAACTCAAAAGTAGAGCATGTCAACATACAAGTAAAGCATGTCAACATACAAATGTGCAAAATTAGCACTGACATGATTTAAAGACACTGCGTTATACTTTACACGTACGACACACTAACACAAAATGGTATATGTGTGTATTAGCAATAAGTAGTATATAAGGTGTACATTGTGTAAAATAAATCAGATTTGAATTTATTCATCTCTCAGTTACATCCCTCTCACTGCGGCCAAGACACCCTTAGCCGTCAGTTCTGATTAGTCGAGTGAGTCTGCTTGACTAGCAGTGAGAGTTACCAATCCTCCACCCAACATCCATCTCACATCCACCTGTCACCTTAGGTAGCACGGTGCAGGTATCCCATCATATAGGCTAGGAACTTAAGGGCTTTAGGTACTTCAAACTATAACCTTAGGTTCTTCTGTCAAACACGGCGTTAGTCCACTAGCCCAGACTACGCCTGTACAACTCGATTGTACCATTACTTTTAAAGTGAAACTTTTATTATATCGCCTCAAACTTTTTCATCCATCTATTGCATGTCGCGTGACGGTCGGCCGTGGAGTAGGAAAGTGAAAGGCGTTCGACAGAGCAGCCGAGGCCAATATGGCGGCGTTCGTATCAGCTGATCGTGTAGTGTATACTCATTTGTGCCAGTGCTCCACGCTATTTGTTTGTTTTCGTCAGTGTTTTACATTTACATTAAATGTTGCTATTTTTTTTTATATGCGAAAAATAGTTTCACTTTTACCGTGGTTTCATAAAACACACAATAATTTTTTTTTAATATATTTTCTTATTGTAATCGCGTAGTGTGAATTAGGCATTTAGACAATGGCAGAGATAAATTGCATTTGCAGTTACATCTTTTGGCGCGTTAACGAACAATTATGAGTTAATTTCTACGTAGCGCGCTCACCGTGACGAAAAAAAAACTCTGAAGTTAGCTGGTCAATATTTTTTACGCTGCGCGCTCAAATCGTATAAATATCAACTAGATAATTCTTAATTCTTTTTATATTATTAGCGACGTCTTTTCTACGTAGGATAACGTAACGAACGTTCTTAAGAAAGGCCAGATTAGGAGTACCCTGAACCGAAGATCATGAGAAGATTAATGAATGTGGAGGAGGCGAAAGTGGTATGTCAAGATCGTAGCAAGTGGAAGGAAGTGGTCTCTACCTATGCCTATGGGAAAGAGGCGTGAGTATATGTATAAATGGATGTAGGATAACGCGAAGGATACTTTTTTTATATTGTTACCCCAAAGAAGAAAGAAAGAAAGAAAAGTATAACTTTTTTAATTTTTGTTTAGGAGCGGTGAATCGTATTCTTACTCCATCACCACACAGTTGTAAGACTGTTAAAACAAAATAAAAATAAACGGAATGCTTTATTATTTTATTTTATTTTGAGAGCCTTCCGCTCGCCCATTGCCCGCGTTAAGCTGTCAAGGTCATCTGCGACCAACAGCTAAACACACACAAAAAAAAAAAAATATTTTATACTAGCTTATGCTTCGTCCACGTGGAGCTGTTATTTTCGGCTTATGCTAACATTAACCGGCGACTTTTTTACGTAGAAGGTGAAAATATTTTTAAATAATACAATTCTGTCACTCATGATTTGTGCAAAACCTAACCGTTTCTGTAGTGCACGCAACGGAAGCTTTCAAAGGGAAAAAATAAACCGATTCTGAAACATTTTTCATTGTTGTTGCGCTTCTATTAGTCTTAGCTTGATGATATATAGCCTACAACTTTCCTCGATAAATGGGCTATCTAACACCAACCAGTCGTTTATGAGATTAGCGCGTTCAAACAAACAAACTCTTCCACTTTATATATTAGTATAAAGTATAAATTTATTACGCTTTACAATTAAAGTAATAGACAGTGACTATGTATGCATTTCCATCGTCACATACAAGTGTAACAAATATGAATTAAGAGGATCATCATCATTTGATGATCCTCTTATATATATATATATGAATATGAATTAAGAAGATAATAATGATAAAAGCCATATTTATCATCATCATCTCAGTCCAGCTCACAATAGGAGGGAATTTGATCTACTATACCACTCAACTCAAACGGATAGATATAGGGTTTCACTTCGAGTTTGCCTTCACTTGCATCAATGTCATATGCATATTTAATCCCTTAGTCGTTTTTTACGACACACACGAACAAAGGTGGTGAATTGTATTTTTATTCCCTCACCACGCGGAGAGAGGGATGGGAGAAAGCCAATATTAACTTACCAAAATCCTTTACTTGATAATGTCTTTGTTTTTGAATCCAGTCGTAAAATTGCTGTATGTCTTGCTTCAATCTATTTAGGTCACTGTATCCGACGGATTTACGAACATTTTCTAATTGATTATCATTAAATTCTAACACTGGATTTGGTTTTATGAGCTCCATAGTGTTGCCTCGAACGATTTAATGCGTTCTGACACCTAATTAATACACAAACCGGAATTTATAGTTATTATATGATTGAGGTGGATGTGCTAATATACATCCTAATATATATTATTTTTATATTTTAATTTTCCTAATTTTTTTTTATACACCTTTTCATTCTTGGTCGTATTGCATCACGCTTATTATCTTATATTTTTAAACGAGCAATTATTTTATATACACACACACACATATATATATATATATATATATATATATATATATATATATATATATATATATAAATATATATTTTTTTTTTTCTCTTTCAAAATCTCGGTGACGGCTTCAATGATTTTCATGAAATTTAACATACTAGAGGTTTTGGGGCCAGAAAATCGATCTAGCTAGGTTTTATTTATAGAAAATGATGTTTTGTCCGTGTTTTTAGCTAATAAATACATTGTAAATAAAACTACTTTTACGGATTATATCGCGTTTGTATTTGATTTATGATTGCCCGACGTTTCGAACAGTTTGCAGCATTCATGGTCACGGGCGGACTAAGGTGTCTCACGTCCAACAAGTAATCGTTATTACAGACATTTATAATTATCTACCCGATACAGAAAATTAGTTATAAATTTATTAAATTGTGACCCACATTTTAGTACAAATTTATTGCCAGTGTAAGAAGAAAATGATTCTATATGAAAAAATTATATTGTTTATGGTTAGTAATTATTAATTATTAAATTTGTAGCAATTATTGTTACAATTTGTTGATTTAAAACTAACAAAACTAATATACTACCACCGGATCGGAACGCGGCCACACTGAGAAAGATCCGGCAAGAAAACTCAGAGGACATGATGCTAAATTAATATTGATTTTTAATTTTAGATGCGGCTTACTTTGTCTTACTAAAAGATTTTTGATTTATAAAATTATCTTTAACTATCATTATTGTGGGTCAAATGTCAATAGAATAGGGATTTAAATTTCGCCGTCGCCTTCAAGAGTGACAATAGCTCAGTTGGGAAGTTGTCCTGTCGCGTTCATACAGCGTGAGATCTAATTAAAAAATATATTAATATATATATCTAAATAAGTTCGTCAAAAATACAATTTACGAAAAAAAAATTATACCGAGCGGAGCTCAGTCAAACAGATATTTGCTATAATAGGTTGAAATATTTTTTTTAAGTGAAAGCCTCTTCCGTGCTGGTCACGGATGTCAAGATATCGGTACCAGTAGTCGCCCTCATGGCGAAGAGGTGTGAATCTGATGTGTTATGAGGTCGCGTACTGCTGTTTGAGCAAAGTCGCGTCCAGAGCCCAAACCTTAAAAAAAGTTGAAAAGTTCTTAAGCACGTTAGTCGGTTTTAGGGATAGAAAGAAAAGCATTTAAATCGCGTTACCGTCACTCTCAGAGACTTATAAATATACAGAATGATATAACAGGTATGTAGATACATTTGGTACTACGGTGTATTATACACTATTATATACTAATACTATTATATATATATTATATTATATATTAACACTATTATATATTAATATTTTTTTTGGGGTGGGCTGCGGTCGGCGCGCTCCTCGCACCACTCCGTCCGGGGCGACAGAGGGGCATAAGCACGCATACCCGCAACCCACCCGAACACCACGTCGCCTTCGTCGTTGGGCCGACCACCGGAGCAGGGTTACTTGTCATCAGTGGTCGGCCCGACGGAATACCCCTATTTGAGGTACCCTCTCATCGACCGACGTCTCCCCCTTGGGGAGGACGTCGGTCTTTCCTCACGCGGTCGGCCTCTCGCCGGGTGACGGACTAACTCCCCGATCACGTCACCTGCGGCCTCGGCTAGGGCGGCATGACGCGCAGGTAATGGCGCCTGCGCCGCCCCAATCGCTGGCGGCGGGTCGCTTCGTCGAGGCTGAGCTCCTCGTGCGTGCGACCCGCCGCCTCCTTCTGCAAGATCACTGCCTCGCAGAAGGGGTGTATTATAGCAAACCGCCCTCGCTTTGTTTCGGTTTCAGTCGCTTACCCGCGTAATTCCAGTTGCCGTGGGAATACCTGAATAAAATATAGTCTGTGTTACTCCATGATATTATAACTTACCATTGGTGAAAGAATTTTTGAAATCGCTTCGGTGGTTTAAGCGTGAAAGCTTAACAACAAAACAAACAACCAAACTTACTGCCGCATTTATAATATTA
Source organism: Lymantria dispar (assembly GCA_032191425.1). Classification (NCBI taxonomy): domain Eukaryota; kingdom Metazoa; phylum Arthropoda; class Insecta; order Lepidoptera; family Erebidae; genus Lymantria; species Lymantria dispar. The sequence goes on along the minus strand of CM063460.1, from coordinate 4,998,960 downwards.
GTAAGGGTGATGATGACTTGTTGGACGTCAGACTCCACTCATGATCATGAAAATTGCAAAAATGTTCGAAATATTGGGTAATCAAATATCAAATACATACCTGATAAAATCCATAAACATAGTTTTATTTACGATATATTAATCGCCCTTTTAATTTTTATTTTTGGGATTGGGTTGCGGTCGGCACGTTTCTTGCACCACTCCATCCGGGGCGACAGAGGGGCGTAAGCACGCACACCCGCAACCCACCCACGATGCACGTCGCCTTCGTCGTTGGTCCGACCACCGGAGCATGGTTACTTGTCATCAGTGGTCGACCAGACGGAATACCCCCTATTTGGGGTAGCCACCCATCGACCGACGTCTCCCCCTCGGGGAGGACGTCGATCTTTCCTCACGCGGTCGGCCTCTCGGCGGGTGACGAACTAATTCCCCGGTCACGTCACCCGCAGCCTCGGCTAGGGCGGCATGAGGCGCAAGTACTCGCGCCTACGCCACCCCAGTCGCCGGCGGCGGATCGCCGCATAGAGGCTGCGCTCCTCACGCAGACGATCCACCGTCTCCTTCTGCGAGATCACTGCCTCGCAGAAGGCTGCGACCGCGTCCCAGTTCCTGACGTTGCCGACCATCGCCCTGGCGATAGTCAGCAATGCCAGGTTGGCACCGATGATTGCGAGGAGTACACGGCGCTGCGCTGCCCAAGCGTCACAGACCTCCAGCGTATGCTGCGCCGTGTCCTCGCCGCAATGGTAGCAGGACGGTGTACGACCTCCTAACGACTTTGTGCAGGTATTTGGCGAAGCATCCGTGCCATGTTAACACCTGCACTAGTCGGAAGGAGAGCACCCCGTGCCACCTTTCCAACCACTGCATCAGCACCGGCCGGAAGGCCTCCACGATTTCCACCCCGAACCGAGGCCTCTCCAGCCGACTGCCTAACGGCCAGTGATGTCTCAGCGGGCATCAACGCGCCAGGTGGTGAGCACCATCAAAGAGACCACAACTCCCTCCGCTCGCACCCCTGTCACCCACCGATACAATCCGGCCAGCATCTCCGCTTCCAGGTCCCACGGAGGAGTCCCGACTAATAGGCACGCTGCCTCCGTCGCCACCGTGCGGTATCCGCGTATGGCCCTGACCTCCATGGCCCTCTGTGGTCGCCACAGAAGAGCCCTGAGTCGGACGGTCAGGGACCCCGCCCACACCGGTGCGCCGTACAGGAACATCGACCGGATGACCCTCGCGCACTGCCGTTGGCACGTAGCGCTCGGTCCGCCCACGTTCGGCATAAGCCACGATAGCGCGGACGCCGCGCTGACGAGCCGTGGAGCTAGGCTGCGAACATGCTCCCGGAATCACCATTGCCCATCGAGCAGTAGGCCCAACTACCTCATACTGGCCAGGATGCTGATCTCAACCGAATGGACTGTGATCGAGACGCCGATCGGAGGGTTCATACGGCGCCCATGGAACAAGAGGGCCTCCGTCTTATCCAGGGCCACCTGATAAGGCCAATGATAAAATTAATTCAGTGTACCTTCAACCCCAGTATTGGATAAGTGGCTTATAATTTTATGTAACTGTCATATTTTATAATCATGTAGATACTTCGTTTCACCTGCGCTATTTCTTTATTAAATTATTTCGTACCTATACCTTTACCTACACATATAATTATTATGAACTATTGTTAGTATTGTTAAGTAGCTAGACATAAAATTTCACCGCTTTTTCATTGTCATCTCCTCTCTGATTGTGAACAACCACGACAACACAACTATGCTTTCCCTCGCACTGTTGCCGTGATTAGTTCACGCACTGGATCTGGCCTTAACGTCTACTTCATGGGCGTTCCAGGGTTCTAGGACTACGCTACGCGTACTCGCCCTGCTATAGCGAAACTGTCACCGGACGACGTGCCAGCGGCAGACTTCAAGCCGCCCCTTCGGCATCGCGGCAACTACTACGGTGGACAGTCGAGGGGAGTACAGCACCAAAGGGATCGGTAGAATTGGTGTGCCCATAAACTAGTCGGGCGTTGGGCTAAAATAATATTCATTTTATTTTCATTAAAAAAAATATTAGTTGTGCTCGAACCTGCTTTTTTATTTTCCTTTTTATAGGAGACCCTAAGCAGGTCCTTCGGGACACCTCAACCCCAGCGCCCCGATCCGCCTGACGATCTCTTCGGTGCCTAGAGTCCCCAGGCTTGCCGCCTCTTCGTAGTATCCCACCGCGGGCTGTGACGAGCGTGTCGTCTTCGTAACAAATCATGCCCTGCCCAGGCGGGAGGCTCCCCCTCAATGCCCAGTCGTAGCCGATGCTCCACAGGGTGTATCCGAGGACCGACTCTTGTGGGACACCGCACGTCATGGGCGTTCGCACAACGTCCCCTGTTCGGTTGGTGCGGAGGACGCTGCGCCCCTCCAAATAGTCTGCCACTAGCCGCCTCAGGTAAGCTAGCACCCCGTGATATCGGAGCGCCTCCCTGATGCAGCTGAATGGCAGACTATTGAATGCGTTGGCGATATCCAGGGACACCACAAATAGCACTCCCCCACGACTGACGGCCTCAGTCACCACGGCCCTCAGGCGCAACAGAGCCGTGATCGTCGAACGACCCCTCCTAAACCCAAACTGGGCGTCCGACAGATCCGGCCCCGTGCTGACGAGGTGCCGCTCGATGCGGGCAGCTAGCACCCTCTCTAGTAGCTTGCGCGCATCATCGAGCAGCACTATGAGCCTGTAGGCCGAGGGCGACTCGGGAGACCGTCCCGGCTTCGGCAGGAGCACCAGCCTTCCCTCCTTCCAGCACCCAGGAAACCGTCCGAATGCTAAACACGTGTCGAACAGCCTCCTGAGGCGGGGACCCAGGTGTACGAGGACCAGGGCCAGCACACGGTTGGGATTACCGTCGGGCCCGGGGCAGTAGATTTGCCGCGCATGCGCGCCACCGCGACCTCCATCTCGGGTTCCGTGATAGGCGAAACACTGTCATCGTCGGCCTCCCGGTCAGTGTCTGGCGGAACCATGACCGGGGGCATGTGTTCCGCCCGCCGTGGGAACAGGTCCTCGATGACCCGGGTGAGAAGGCCGGGCTGGAGAGTCTCGGTGAGCGGGAGGTGCCCGCGCGCGGAGCTTACTCAGCGTCGCGCGATAGGGGCGACCCCATATTAATCGCCCTTGAGCGATCGTATTTCCAGTAGATATAGATAGCGAATAAAGGTAGAGCACAATAGGTCATATGTAATTATGACTATTTCCAAGTACAATTCCAATTACATACATAAATACAGTTTTTTGTTTTGAAAATCATTATTTACACAAATGTTGCTACGGTATCAATTGCGATAAATATTTATACTCACACAGTTCAATACAGCGTTATCTATTTTATTGATACACTAGCAACCCGCCCTCGCTTCGCTTCGGTTTCAGTTGCCTTACCAGCATAGTTCCAGTGGAATACCGGGATGGAATATAACCTATATTACTCCCTGATATTATAGTTTTCCATTGGTGAAAGAATTTTTGAAATCGCCTTAGTAGTTTTTGAGTTTATTCATTACAAACATACAAACTATTCCTCTATAATATTAGTGTAGGTATACTAGATAACCCGGTGAACTTCATATTACAAGTATCTATAGATATGTGTATTATAGTGTGCCTTTCTTGCACGTTGCGAATTAAGCATTATATTTAAATTATATCAACAAATAAGTCAAGTCTGGCCTACAATTTTTCGTTGGCTAACCCTTGGGGGGGGTGCTTAGGTCTGGTGCTCGACAGGCGATGGTAGTTGCATTCACTAACTTGCTCCGCGGGGGCCTTTTCTTGGCCTAAGCGGAATTTGGATAGACCAAGTATTGCAGCGGTGATTCAGTTAATAACGCTGTACGGTGCACCTGTGGGTGGAGTACCAATCGTCTACTTTAGAGATCTCTAGTGGCAACCCTAGAACGACCACCGACACGTCGAGCGATACAGCCGCTAGTATCTGCATCTGATGGCCTCCCCAGCCGAGGTCAGGGCTGGACTGATAGAGCTTAGGTCGTCACCCACAGAGAGGTGGACCTTGGGCGATGCCAAACACCTTTCAACTGACAATGTTCCCAGGGATTTGACTGAATTGTATTATTAAATGAAATTTGTTTTTGTCGCTTAACTTCATTGTGTCTTGCTCACTGCCGTCTTTGATGGAACGAAGTTTTTCCATTTTAAACGTATCCACTTTATTTCTAACCACTCTACGACCCAATCATGACATACTAATACGAGTATTGAGATAACAGATAATGTCTCTCGCTAGTCAATTGTGGGGTTAGCACATGAGGTAGCTCGTCGCGTGTTTAACTGAATTCGACGACCCAAGTTTTCTTTTTGGCTTTGTAAACAATAAAAGCAAAAAAAGTTCACGCGCACTAATTAAAAATTTTAAATAATTTCACTATGACAAACGATTGACGTATCGACTAGTTGTCAAATATATTTCGTTGCGTTGAAAATAAGAGATATAAATGACACTTAAAAAAAATTGCCACCTTTATCATAAACGATAAACGTTTACGTAGATGTATTGAATTGATATTGAATTGATGTGTGTGTGCGGGCGTGCGTGCGTGCATGCGTGCGTGCGTGTGTGGGTGCTAACGTGCGTGCGTGCGTGCGTGTGTGCATGTGTGCGTCCCCTTTTTTGCCCGTTAGTATCGTAAAAGACGTCTAAGGTATATAATATACAGATAATATCGATACAAGAGAAGAAAAGGTCGTAATGAAACTCAATTAAATTTATTTACATATAGCACTGTCAATAAAATTTTTGCTGTGTGCTACGTATACTTCCAAACATGGCATTGCTCGTGGGCTTTGTTAAAATTGATTAAGAGCTTTATATTATCCTGGATTATCTGATGCCGTCTGCTTAATAATTAAAATCCTAATGAGGATTGGACATTAGGCAAGCAGCTGGTCATGAAACGATTGCCAAAAAAGTTTGCAATATATACCTATGGTCGAAGGAGTGTACAAATTGCATGGCTATCAAATAATAGGGATAAGAGGAAGATGATATAGTCATTCGTTTATGGGTCAAAATCAGAGAGGCGAGCATTGTGCTTCTGACAAAGTTTTCGTTAATAAAATAATATGATATTAATACAATGGTTGTTTCAAAATAAAGATTTTGGGCACAATTACTAGGCACTTAGCATATTTATTTCAGTATAATAAAATTTTATTTGATTTTAATCATAAAAGATCTAAATAGTCATTCCAGGAACGCGTCCTTATACCATGTTTCAAAGTTTAGACAAGTCAAAAATGTTTACAATTACGACTTAAAGTTTTTATATCTTACTATTATCTTTTAAAATCATCAAATTAAAAATATACCTATGAATTAAATAAATATCACTTTAATGTGTTCATATTTTGGCTATTCAAATACTGTCTGACGTTTATCAAATCATTCCGTGAACGCAGTGAACAATGTTTGAGGTAATTAAAATAACACACCCCACGTGGTGTTAGCCAGCAATAGTGTGAAGTTCGTTAGTCTAAGAACACAACGTGTGTCGTGTTTACGGCAAGAAATAATTAGATTTTGTTGGTAAGTACCTTTTAATTTGATATATGTGAAGCGTACTTTAATTCCCTGTAACTACGGGAACGCTGTTTGTTAATTAATTTTTCGAAAATTTGCATACCTCTTGTAAAATTCTTGTAAATATTGCAGCGCAGTGGTTCATAACCTTTAAAATAAATATCTAAAATGGCGGTGTCAAGGGTGACATGAAAATTTATATCGAATAGTCATTTCGGGATCGGTCATTTCGGGAATGTTCTCATATATGATGGGCATTCACGAAATGACAATCTTTGAACAAAATGATCCTCTAATTCTTTTAAAAAGCATAGTCATGTCAAATTTTGATATTAGGTATCCTATTAGTAGGAGTAACATGGAAAACGATATAAATGAATAGAAAAGTAAGTAAAAAAACGAATTAAACAGGACAGTATAGCTTATAAAAGACATCGTGAAAAGGCAAGAAAGCGCTAGTTTTTAAATAAAATGACACCTGAACAAAAAGAAACGAAGGAACTGAAAGATAGGGAATATTACCAAAGAAAGAAAGCTGAAAATAAAGTTAAGACTGCTAGTGATATGACTGAAAGAGAGAAAAGGCAACAGAAAGTTGTGGGGTATAAATTTTCAAAAGTATACACAGAAAAAAAGGTTATGGCAAATATTTTGCTAACAGCTCCCCAAATTCTGAAAACGTTATGGGAAACGATATTCAGGTATTGAGAAAAAAATCAGGAAGTCAATAGGTTAAAAAAGATAAAACGCAGGCTTACAGAATCGTATAAAAACAAAAATATAAAATACAAAAAAATGCAAAGAACCATAGATCAGTTGAGAAAAAAATAGAGAGAAGCAGAAGACGTGCAGAAAGAGCATCCTGAAAGCGTGCTGATATGCCTACTCGTAAAGTTAAAGAATTAACAAGAGGATGTTCTGTTACTCCTGAAATTTGTAAATGTCTATTGTATGGTGATGTTTTGACAACTCAATTAAAAGACCAAAAAATTCTAAACATTGAGAGCCTTTTTAAAAATGAGTCAATGGCAACCGTATCAAAAAACTTCATCTAAATAATATCGTCAAACAATTTATCCGCAAAAATAGAAACAATGGCAATATTTTAATATTTAATCGGCGGCATTCAACATTTTAATCACACATCAGATTTGTGAAAAAATGCATAAGTTTTTAAACGGGGTGATGTCAGTAGTCCAATATTTTCAGTAGCACATAATATTGGGTGCCAGGCCCCACATAAATACTCTCCACGTGTTTTCAGACGGACCCGCATCCCCATATCGAAACCGCACTAATATTTACTTAAAATTATATTCGATACTACAAAGTTTATTAATATTAGGTTTTAAGTTTAGATATTAATACTCATGTTCCTTATCCCTTAAGTACAAATAAAGATATATACTGTAAATGTACATTATTTTCATGCGTAAAATATGCCAAAACCCGGGTGTTAATTCCATTCAGAGAACGTCAACGTCATTTTGGGAACACTCTCATAATTTTCGGGAACATCACAAAAACGGCAACTAAATCACTAATAAGTGATTCTATAATTAAATCTTGCATATACGTAATGAAATAACCTTTAAACCTTTTTATTTATGTTATTAATAAATAACGTAGTGCAGTAACGTATACAGTAAACTGAAAATTTGGAGCCGAATTTGCACCAATTGCAAAAATATTGAGAATAATTTGAAGAATAAGTGTTTTAATTATAAAAATATGGAAAATAACAAGATTTTGCGATTTGGGAACATTTTTATTACAATTTATTGAAGGTGATTCTTAACTGCGTTGGTTATAACGATTATTTAAAAAAAAATAACAGTGTTCTCGGAATGACTTAGGGCTCTGACATTATTCTTGTTAATACATAGAACTTCCAAAATATATATTTTTGTGCGTGCCCCTTCACAGGAAAGGCTCGTGATAAATGACCTAATAGACTCCACTTGTTAGTTTCCTTTAATAGGAAACTTAATTTCTCAGATATTTGAAAACCTAAAATGCTCACCTCTCTGGTTTTGACCCTTTTTTTTTTTTTTTTTTTTTTTTTAATGGGTGGGCTATGGTAAGCGCACGCGCGGTCCTGTCCCTCCGGGGCGATGAAAGGACGGCGCGCAGGCCCATAACCCACCCGTACCCACGTCACCTCGTTGTTGGGCCGACCACCGGAGCAGATGTGACTTGTCATCAGTGGTCGGCCCGACGGAATACCTTTCGGGTAACCTCACCTCTCGACGTACTGGGACGTCGGTCGCCATCGCGCGGTCAGCCTCTCTGCGGGTGACGGACAATTCCTCGGTCCGATCACCCGCGGCCTCGGCTAGGGCGGCATTAGGCGCAGATACTCGCGCCTGCGCCGCCCGAGTCGCCGGCGGCGGAACGTGTCGCCGAATAGGAGCTCTACTCGCACACGATCCGCCGCCTCCTTCCGTGAGATTACGGCCTCACAGAAGGCGGCGACCGCGTCCCAGTTCCTGACGCTGTCGAGCATCGCCCTGGCGATGGTCGGCAGCGCCAGGTCGGCACCGATAATCGCGACGAGTTCACGGCGCTCTCCCTCCCATGCAGCACACTCCTCGAGCGTGTGCTGCGCCGTGTCCTCGTCGCAACTGCAGTGGTGGCAGGACGGTGTGCTCTCCCTCCTGACAATCTTGTGCAGGTACTTCCCAAAACACCCGTGCCCTGTAAGCACCTGCACCAGTCGGAAGGAAAGCACCCCGTGCGTCCGCTCCAACCACTCCATCAGCATCGGCCGGAAGGCCTCGACGGTCCTGACACCGTACCGAGGACTCTCCAGCCGGACTGCCCAACGGGCAATGACTCCTCGGCGGGCGTCGACCCGCCAGGCGGTGATCTCCTGCAGGGAGACCATGCCGCCGCGGGTGCGCGTCTCAGACACCCGCCGATAAATCTCGGCGAGCATCTCCGCCTCCAGGTCCCAAGGGGGAGTTCCGGCCAGGAGGCACGCTGCCTCCGTCGACACCGTGCGGTAACCGCGTATGGCCCTGACCGCCATGACCCTCTGTGGTCGCCTCAAGAGGGCCCTCAGCCGGACGGTCAGGGACCCCGCCCACACCGGTGCGCCGTACAGAGCCATCGACCGGATCACCCCCGTGTACAGCTGTCGGCACGTAGAGCTGGGTCCGCCCACATTCGGCATCAGCCGCGAAAGGGCGGACGCCGCGCCGACAAGCCGGGGAACAAGTCGATGGAGATGCTCCCGGAACCAAAAATGCCCGTCGAGCACCAGGCCCAAGTACTTCATGTGGGCCTGGATGCTGATGGTGACCGACTTCACAGTGATCGAAGCGCCGGCGGGAGGCCCGGCGGTACGGAGGCCATGGAATAAAAGGGCCTCCGTCTTTTCCAGGGCTACCCTCAACCCCAGCGCTTCGATCCGCCTGACAATCTCCTCGGTGCCGAGAGTTGCCAGACGTGCCGCCTCCTCTAGCGTCCCACCCCGGGCTGTGACGAGTGTATCGTCGGCGTAGCAAATTACGCCCAGCCCGGTTGGGAGGCTTCCTCTCAACGCCCAGTCGTAGCCGATGTTCCACAGGGTCGGACCCAGAACCGACCCCTGTGGGACACCGCACGTCATGGGCGTTCGCACAACGTCCCCTACTCGGTCAACGTAGAGGACGCTGCGCCCCTCCAAGTAGTCTGCCACCAGCCGCCTGAGGTACACGGGCACCCCGTGATATCTCAGCCCCTCCCTGATGCAGCTGAATGGCAGACTGTTGAAGGCGTTGGCGATGTCCAGAGACACCGCCAACAGGACTCCTCCGCCGGCGACGGCCTCCGCTACCACGGCCTTCAGGCGCAGCAGGGCCGCGAGATTTTGACCCTTATAAGTATTTCATCTATATCAAGATAGCAGATTCTAAATTCGTCACAATATTTTTTAAAGACCATCTTACCTTAGAATATGTTGCGGCTTAGTGGATTGTATGGGGCACCTTATGCCAGCAACATACCGACGTGGGCTTGCCGAAGGACCAGCGGGAAGCCAATCCCACTAGTGGGACTGATTCCCACAAAATGAGGGTTTGTTCGGAAAACGGTGGAAAGTAATCGGAGAACTTACCGTGCTTTGGTGGAGCTGCAGACCTGCTCTGCTGACCTGGTGGTGTTCCCGACGAGCTAAGTTGGGGCTGAATGCGGGCACTGAATTTATTGTCTATTTGATATGTGATCACTATTACGGTATATACACTAAGCTGACCAACGTGTTATTATTTCGGTGTCTTTTAACTGAGGAACGATACGAAACGCGGGCGCCACGGAACCGGTACGTCACAAGAGTTTCACGAGAGTGTCAAATCAAGAATGGCAGCGGCGCACCACCGTCGCACGAATCTAGACGGAGTTAACCGACATCACACGAGACGTCGCGGTTAGCGTGAACATCCTGGGCCGGTGTAGTAGGACACGAAGAAGGGGTGTCCTGTAGTGCTGAATTCAAAGGTAGCCTGGCGAGCTTGACACAGGCCTCCGCAGACTTCCATATGCCGTTTCTAGGTCCACAACACGTAGGACTCAATCCTTCCAAGTTGCCATTGTAGCGGGTGCAGATTGTCCTCTTTTATGAGTACCAGTTCTCCAACTTAAGGAGGGGAGGAAGGAGAGAGCCATTTGGAGTGGGTTTGAAGGGTATGCAGGTAGGATCTGGTCCATAAGGCCCAAAAGCGCTGAGAGATACCCTGGATGAGCTGGAATCGCCTAAAGGTGGATAATGGTCTATCATCTAAAGATGGCTCGGGGAGAGCAGTGAGCCTATCAAAAAATGGCCGGGAGTTAACGGCTCGAAGTCTGACGGATCTGATGAAAGAGGGCAGAAAGGTCTGGAGTTAAACACAGCCTCGATTCTTGTTAAGAGTGTTGAGAATTCCTCAAAGGGGAGGTGCTGTTCAAGCACCTCCCCTTTGAGGAATTCTTGGGGTGAGGGTGCTTGAACAGCACCTCCCCTATGACGCGATAAAGTAACTGTTTCGTTGACTTAACTGCTATTTCATGTAGGCCACCAAACCAAGGGGATGTAGGTGGATTAAGCCACCACGTTATACGCTGATTTGCTAGTTTATGAGTAATCGCGTCATTGTTTTCGGCGAGGAAGTTCTGGACTTCCTTAAGCTGATTCCTAGCACCTATATAATTTGTACCGCAATCGGAACGAATCAGAATAGGAGTACCACGTCGCGAAACCATCCATCCATCAGCCCGAAACGAATCGTCGTCGCGAAACGAATCTTTGTAATGCCGCAAGAAACGCTTCCGTACTTAGTGACGACATAAGCTCTAAGTGTACTGCCTTTATCGAGAGGCAAACGAATATACAAAAATATGCCTTTAAGAGTTTAGCATTACGTAAGGTGCTGGCCTAATGAGAAAAGGTCCAGCAAAATCAGTTGAGACATGAATGAATACAGGCTGAGGTGTAACTCTCTCCGATGGCAAATCCGCCATGAGCGGTGGGTTTGAATGTGTGCGGAATCGAAAAAATCGTATACATTTATAAACGCGATGTCGTATTATGCGTCGAGCTGAGAGTATCCAAAATTGTTGACGAAGTATAGCATGCAGTGTATCAGCGCCGGGGTGACAATGTATTTTGTGATAATGATCGATAATGAGTTCGACCAGCGGGCTTGAGCTAGGCAGTATCAGTGGGTGCTGAGCATCATATCTAATGATAGCATGAGAGAGACGACCACGAACTCGTAATAAATTATCTTTCAATATACGAGTAGTTACTTTAATAACAGGCTCATCACTGTAAATGTGACGACACACAATTGAAACAGCTGATTTCGAATCCTGAACAAGGTTATTTCCAATGCCCAGAATTTTGAGAGAGGAGCGGATTAATGGAAGGTTCAAAATGCGAGCCATGCGTTCAGTGATTAATAGATAGATAGATAACTCTTTATTTGTACACCGATTACAAAACAAAATACAAAAACTTAAATACTAACGTAACACAATGTACAAAGGGCGGCCTTATCGCTATAAGCGATCTCTTCCAGGCAACCTTGGGATGGAAATGGTAGAACAGAGAGATGGTAGGTAGTTTACTGCTGGTGGTAATGGAGATCAGTGTAAATAATATTTATAAGTCATAGATAACGACTATATAATACATTGTATAACCTACTGTAAAATAAAAACAATATAAAACAATAAACAGTAGATAATAAGAGACATAAATATATATACATATACACATTACACACATAGATATACACCTAATACCTACATATGCAGACATTCACATACATATACGTACACATCTATATATATATATATATTAGGGACTTGCATAATAGGTACCTAAAAGAAACAATAAATAAATATTACAGCGACAAGTAGTGATCGGTCAACTTTTTTTTAAAAGCAGATAAAGTTTGTCTTTGTCTAATTGTTACGGGCAATACATTCCATAGTAAAGTAGCCTTTACACTATTTACCCATGAAATCCGTGTAGTGGGTTGGTATCTTTAATTTCAGATTCTCCGATGATCTCAAGGATCTTGTGTGAGTGTCATGGAGGTAATTAAATCGCTCTTTAAGATAAAAAGGAGTCGTTGGACTAAATAGAATGTTATACAACAACGCAAGTGTATGAAAATTCCGGCGCAGGCGAATTGGAAGCCACTGAAGCTTTTGCCGAAACTCAGAAATCTGATCATACTTACGTAGTCCATAAATGAAACGAATACAGAAATTTTGGAGCCCCTCTAATTTATCGAGTTATGCCTCTGTAAGATCAAGGCAGCAGACATCTGCGTAGTCGAGAATAGGAAGAAGGAGGGTTTTTGCAAGCGCGATTTTGGTGGCAATTGGAAGAAAATTTCGCAGTTTCTGCAAAGCTTTAGCTGACGCGTACAATTTACGGCTAACTTCTTGTATCTGTGGACTCCAAGATAACGTACTGTCAATATAGATGCCTAAATCTTTGACTTTGTCACTAATTGGTATAATAGATCCATCAAATATAATTGGAGGTATATCAGTCCAAGTAACCTTAGAGAGCATCCTGGTATTCCCAACAACTATAACTTGGGTCTTCGCAGGATTTACCGTAAGTCCATATCTACTACTCCATTTGGCTATTTGCGCTAAGTCTATATTAATAGTTGTAATTGCGTTCGTGAGTTTATCGTAAGGAGCTTGCCTATAAATTTGAAGATCATCTGCGTAAAGGTGGTAGGTTGACACTAATTGTTTAGCAATCGAATTGATGAATATTGTAAAGAGCAGAGGGGATAAAACTCCACTCTGTGGCACACCTGCATAGGTATTACACCAAGAAGAGAAGGAATCTTTGAAATGTATGCGTTGCCGGCGGCCAAATAGGTAACTTCGAAACCAGTCAATCGCCGATGAGGATAAGTTAATTGAGCGTAGTAAACTAAGTAAAATAAATGTCATAGTCAACATTATATACAGTCATGTAAAGTAAAATGTCATAGTCAACATTATTGAATGCATTGGAAAAATCTAAAAGACATAAAACGGTTAAATGGCCATTTTCCATACCTGATCTGAGATCGTCTGTGATGTGAACAAGTGCCGAATTAGTACTATGACCTAGTCGAAATCCAGATTGAAAGGGGCTTAGAAGTTGGTTTGAATAGAGAAAAGAGCTAAGTTGAGTGTGTATGAGATATTCTAGAGATTTGGAAAGGAAAGGTAAGATAGATACTGGACGATAGTCAGCGAAGCATAAAGGTTTAGTCTTTTTGGGCAAAGGAATAATTTGTGACTCTTTCCACAAAGAAGGGAATGTAGCAGAAGTAATAGAGAAGTTCAGTATATGGCAGAGAATAGCTAAAATTTCATCCAGGATAGGGATAATCATATTTCGACTTATACAATCCTGACCTACTGCGTTCGAAGAAATAGAAAGAATGCTCTTTTTCACATCACTAGTAGTAAATGGATTAATGACAAAAGATGAATACGTGTGAGAAGAAAAAGAAGAAAGATGTTGTAGGGTAGATTCTTTAATGATACGATTAAAATTAGGTGAAGATGAAAAATATTTGTTCAGTGAGTCAATGTCAAGATTAGTAGGAATAGAGTCTTCTTGTGATTTGCCCACTCCCAATGTTTTTAAGAATTTCCAAACTTTAGTTGGGTCTCCGTTTTCCACAGTACTATGTATTAGTGTTGACGTTGTGAATTTCTACACATCCTATTGCAGTGATTTCTAATGGCTATACCTATACTTTTCCAAATTTAGAGGAGTCGGTTTGTATTTGTATCTAGATTTAGCTGCAGATTTTTTAGCTATTATAAGTTTAATATTTTCGGTCAGCCAAGGAGCTGGTAGGTGCTTCACCTTAATTTTACGGATGGTAGCATGGACATCGTACAGATGGATAAGTTTTGAGGTAAATATATTGACTTTTTCATCAACACAATGAGAGTCAATAAGAGGACCCCAGGCTATTTCACGAGCATTCTCACGAAGCTTATTTATATCCATATCACCAAAACTACGCTGCAGAAGAATTTTAGGCTTCCACTTTGGTGGACGTACTTTGTAAGAGAGAAAGATCAGGTCATCATCATCATCATCATCATCTCAGCCCACATACGTCCCACTGTTGGGCTCGGGCCTCCTCCGTAATGGAAGGGTAATTGACCTACTATACCACGCTGGTCAGACGTGTTGGGGTTAGGGTTTTATTTCGAGTTTTCCTTCTCTCGCATAGATGTTATATGCGTTTTATATCCCTTAGTATCTCGTACGATCACCCACGGGTAAGATAGGGGGTGGTGAATTGTATTCTTACTCCGTCACCACACGGAAAGATCAGGTCATGATACGAAAAATAATCACCTGAGAGTTGGCCATGTTTAGCCACGTGATTAGGTGAGGAAATAAAAATTAAATCAAGAAGAGAAGGCTTACAGTTAGGGAAGTGGTGAGTAGCATTGAGAGGTAGAATAGTCAGATTATGAGATTCTATAGTGTAACGAAGCAGTGATGAGCGCGCATCATTTTTAAGGAGACACGTGTTGAAGTCACCCATTATTATGGTGTGACTGTAAGAGGGTAAAAGATTTTCTAGAAGTTGTTCAAAGTTTGGGAAGTAGTTAATTCGAAGCGACGGAGAGTAGTATACACCCAGTAGTATCTTGGTATGACTAAGTTCCACTGACATAAATAGATGTTCACCGGCATCCAGCGATGACTGCTGTGATGATGCATAAACGAGGGAGAAAGGTAAGTGATTACGCAGGTAAATAGCAACACCACCGCCTGCACCAGTCGTACGATCGTTTCTTATTAGCTTGAAACCTGGCAAGGTGTATAGATTGGATGACAGGCACAGTTTTAACCATGTTTCTGATTTAATGTTATCATACTGCCCGTATCTAACAAAACTCGTGCCCTTTGGAAACGACCCTGTACGTCTGCTATTTTTAGTGAGACGGTGGGCAATAGAACATGGTTATTTATGAAGGGCTGACACTGTTCTGGTTGAGAACAGTTGACGTGTTGTAACTTGCTGCTCACTGGCAGCACGTTTATCGCGGAGTGGGAGTGCGCGATGGATTTGTATGGAGCGGAGTTACTATTGAGCTGATGATATGGGGAGTGATGGGTGAGCTGGGTGTGTGTCTCCTCATCACGTTCTGCTGTAGTTGACAGTCATAGGTTGGCATTAGGCCGAGATATACCGGGCGAACGTGAAGGCCGAGATGTAATAGGCGAGCGAGAGGGCCGAGATTCTGACGTCGTATAGGACGACTGAGGTGGTTCATCTCGGGATGGAGACATCCTTTGGTATTGTCTGAAAGTAGGCTGAGGACGGTTTGCAAGGCGCTGTCTAGGCTGTTCCCGTAAATGCTCGGGAAGGCGGTGAGCAGAAGAGTGGGGCGGAGACGGTGCTCCGGGGCGATGCAGAGCAGTGTGGTGGTTAACACTACCACACTCCCGACAAGCACCCGTGGACCTGCACTCGTTCTCATATTGGGGCCCAAGGCAACGTTGACAGCGGTCGCGAGGATTAATAAAGTCCCAACGACCTTGAACAGGCTGGTTGTTAAATTGGGGACATGCTATCAGTTTGTGGTCCCTTGAGCGGCAGTAAGGACAGTACCAAGTGACAGTCTTGGTCTGTGATGGTTGTGCAGAGAAAACCTGCAGGGTTGAGCAGAGGGTGAAGGCGGATACGTAACGCGAGAATAGACTGGAGCAATTGGCCGGAAGTGGTTAGAGGTGGGTGAACGTTGACCGCGGTCACGTGTGAATGTAGGAGAGAGCCTGCGTGAAGTGCTAGGCGGAGTAGTGGACTGGTTTGGGCTAAATGAATTTGAGCTGGACCACTCTGTCTCTACGCAGCGTGCGTGCTCTTCTAAATAGGAGATTTTCCGTGATTAACCGTGCTTTGGTGGAGCTGCAGACCTGCTGTGCTGACCTGGTGGTGTTTCCGACGAGCTAAGTTGGGGCTGAATGCGGGCACTGAATTTATTGTCTATTTGATATGTGATCACTATTACGGTATATACACTAAGCTGACCAACGTGTTATTATTTCGGTGTCTTTTAACTCAGGAACGATACGAAACGGGCGCCACGGAACCGGTACGTCACAAAAGTTTCACGAGAGTGTCAAATCAAGAATGGCGGCGGCGCACGACCGTCGCACGACTCTAGGCGGAGTTAACCGACATCACACGAGACGTCGCGGTTAGCGCGAGCAGAATATTATAGTCATATTAAGTGGTACTATAGATCTAGAGAACAAAACATTTTATATACTATAGTTAGTATAATTACGAAACGTGACCTAAGTAATTCAAGGTCATGATTTTTTCTTTCTTGTTTATAGCTCAAATATATAACACTGATGTTCACTTCGTCATTAATTATGATTCAAATTCGTTTATTATTTTAATCTATTAGCACTAAAAACAAATTAAAAGACAAATCACAAAAATATTATTGCATACACAATAATTAATATTGCATACATAATAATTATTATTGCATACACAATAATTATTGTTGCATACAGTGAACAGTCTTCTGTCTATAGTCGTCGACAGGTCCATCCCGAGTAGTACCATATTTTTGCGGCAAATAAACGTCTCAGTTATGGCAATTTATTACTGCATTTTATTCGAGAGCGAGAGGGTCGGAAGCTCAACTTTCTGAAGGTGTTTGCTTGTGATGAGTTTTGGTGGTATATTTATTATTACCAAAGCTCATTACACACGTTCACAATCTCTTCATTCTTTTTCACGGCAGGCAAAGGCGTAGCAAAGGTCCATAAAGGGCAGTGTTACTTACCAACAGGTATGCTGTTTGCTCATCAACAGCAATAAAAAAAGATCTATCAATCTATTGACAGCCGACCAGCCTATCGACGGCCATGTTGTATAGGCTTTTAAAAGGTATTTTACCAAGATTGACAAGCCGATTGGCGATGACAGTTGATCTTTTAAGTTTTACAGATGAGTAACTACTACTGAACATTCTTCAAGTCACAGGCAGTTTTCAAGACTTCCATGGAAAAATGAGAGACGATAATACATTTTAATCTTAAATTGTTATCTTACAGGTAAATTCATAGGTGAGGTAAGATAGCGTTGAATATCTATACCAATAAATAAAATTGGAGTGTCTGTTTGTAATGTCAAAATAATAGGCTTTTTTCATGCTCACACGGTTATTTGCACGACACCTATGCCTAAAATAGCAATTAAAAAATTTCTGTCTGTCTGTCTGTCTGTCTGTTTGTTCCGGGTAATCTTCAAAACGGCTGGACCGATTTCAAAAATTCTTTCACCAATGGAAAGCTATAATATCAGGGCGTAAACTAGGCTATATTTTATCCCGGTATTCCCACGGGAACGGGAACTACGCGGGTAAAACGACTATAACCTATAACCGAAGCGAAGCGAGGGCGGGTTGCTAGTATTTAATAAGACTTGTCAGCCGTTCACTTCGTCGTGTTTGACTGGTTCTGACTAGCACAATGTACTTCCTTGACTTAGTTCTAGTAATTAGCTCTACAGGTTATTGCCCGCTGTCAACTGATTAGCTAGTGTTTCTAGTCAAAACTCATTATCTAGCGATGTTGCTTATGCTTAATTCATGACTATAATGTACTATATAATATTAATAATAATTGTCTACTGTTTTTGTTCTTAATTCCGTCCTCTATAATCTATAACTTAGTTTCTATAGTTTTGCCACAGTTATGATTTTTTAATTTGTCTTCACATTGTGTTATACATAAGTGGAAACTGTTTAGCTATTGTTACGTGCATTTGTTTTTATTTTACCTGCATTTTTAAAAGCTGTAAGTTTTCCTTAATAAATAAATAAATAAATGTCTGATGTATATACGAGTATTACACATATGAATTATATTTCTGTATATTATTGTGTTTGTATTTTATACTTTGAACATATTCATGATCACAAGAATACCAAGGTGTTTCAAGTCTAGTAAACCATTATTATTGCAAATTTTTCATGTGTAATATCTTTGCTCACGATTACTGGATATTTTGATGTGAAACATCAGTAGGTCAGGGTAAACACGATCGTTGGCGTGGCGTAAAGCGACTCATACCGTGGCGAGACCTCGCCACGCTATATAATAGTAAGTATAGTTCCGACCAATTGTTACAGTAATGTCATCCGAGACATCAAATATAACCAACTATTATATTACTAGCAACCCGCCCTCGCTTCGCTTCGGTTTCAGTCGCTTTACCCGCGGCGTAGTTCCCGTTCCTGTGGAAATACTGGGATAAAATATAGCCTATGTTACTTCCTGATATTATAGCTTTCCATTGGTGAAAGAATTTTTTGAAATCGATTCGGTGGTTTAAGCGTGAAGGCGTTACAAACAAACTAACTAACAAACATCCTTACTTTCGCATTTATAATATTAGTATGGATTACAGAAATCACTAATTAAATTAATTGAGTTGTCACAATCTGAAGTATTTTTGAATTTTGAATTCTATATTTAATGAAATGTAATGTTTATTGAATAAAAATCATCATTTTCTGGAAAAAAATCGTTATATTTTATTTATATATTATGCCATATTAGTGTCTGTTGATATTTGTTCTTTTATGCATATATAATTTGAACAAAATAATTTCAATATTTCAAATCGTTCAAGGCGTCCTGAGCGATGGCTCTCTTTTGATGTCAGTGAATTTGGAAAAGAAACGGCAATATAATACAGGTTTTCGGGGAAGCGTGCGCTATTTTATTTGATTAATCACCCCACGCGGTAGCAGGAAGATTGCTGTGAGATGGCAACAACCGATTGTGCATCAAGTGTTTCGCCCTACCGTCCGACATACTGTCAGCCAATATAGTGCATGGGTGTGTTGACGAAAAAGAGGAAAGGAAAATATAAGGAATAATGTTGCCAACCGTGTGATTTAAATCGTATTTATAAGTCTTTTTTCAGAATTGATTCAGCGCGAAGGAGCACGCGCTTTAATATAGAATTACATATATTTTTATTCATGTTTAGAATGTATTCTATCAATAATATGCCGAATAAATTGAGTTCATATATATTTCATATCCATTTCATAATAGGATAACATGTCAGATGTTTCACATCCGGACCAGCCACCGAGGTAGGACCTTTAAGGTATGCCGCAAGGTCCTATGCCAGGCCGCTGCCTATAGCAGCAGTGTCTTTTACCATCAGGTGTGCTGTTTGCTCGTTTGTCACCGACAGCAGTAATAAAAATACAATTCGCTCTTGTTCACGAAGGTGGCTAAAGGCCTAACATTAAGAAGTATGTAGCTGTAGAGGAAGGAAGTAACGAACATTATGTATATCAGAAATATTTTGGCCATGTGTTAAATGGCATTAATATCCCATATCCATTAGATTTGTTTATCTTATATCTTTAAACGAGTAATTCTTATATATATATATATATATATATATATATATATATATATATATATATATATATTCAGGATCTCGGAAACGGCTCCAACGATTTTGTTGAAACTTGGCATACTAGAGGATTCGGGCCCAAAAAATCGATCTGGCTAGGTTTTATGTATAGAAAATGTTGTTTTGTCCGTGTTTTTGGCAGACAATATAATGACATTAAATTTTAAAAGAATATGAATTCAAAATTTGCCATCGATGTCATGAGTTACGATAGCTCAGTGGCGAAGTAGTCGGGTTTCATTTTATTTTTGACATCGGCGACAAACTGCGTCGGATCGAATCTCGGTGTTATTATTCTCTTTTTGTAATTTTTTATATAATTTTCATTATTTATTTTTTTATTTTTTATTAATATATATCTGAATAAATGCTACAAAAATACTCCGAGCGAAGCTCGGTCAACCTGATATTTTAATTTAATGTGAAGTAATTGTGTTAATACGTTAAAAACAAATTAAATGGGATAGTATTTTTCAATTCCTACAAATTTCTTTGAAATGAAATCATTTTAGAGACTTCAGAGTGTTCAATTTTCATTACTATTCTACTGCTGTGCTTGTGCCTTTTTCTGCCGTGACAATGTTATAAGTAAAATTTTATCTTCGTTATATATATATTTCTTGTGTACGTGTGTATGTCACTGAACTCCTCCTAAACGGTTGGAAAAATTTCATTAACATCGGATGTATATGTTGAATACACATATACATCCGATGTTGATGAAATTTTTTAGGGGATTCGAGAATGATTTAGATTCACAATTGGACTCGGTAGGTGGCACTGCTGTCGATTTCAAGGAGACTTCCTTTTATTTTATTTGAACAGAACAACGTCTGTTGGATCAGCTAGTTTTATTATGAAAACCTAACACTGATTTTTTTTAAAGGCAACACCCTGCACTAACGAATTAATCCTTGTGTTGCGGGGGACTTTACAAACATATAATTAACGGACACAAATTACGTCCAGACTCAGAACAACAATTTGTGAATCGCGTAAAGTGTTGTCCTGCGTGGAGTTTGAACCCGTGTCACTGGCACTGTAAGTCTATATCTTAAACACTACGGCATCTGTGCAGTCAACATTATCTGTTGACGCGGTAAGAATAAAATTCACCGTTCTTTTTCACGTCCATGGATGTCGTAAAAGACGACTTAGGGATTAAATATGCTTATAAATTCTATACAAGAGAAAAAAAAGCTCTAATTAAAACCCTATAGCAACACATCTGACCAGCGTGGTAATTCCCCTCCTATTGTGGAGGAGACTCAAGAACAATAGTGGATTTATATAAGCTGAAAAGTTACGTATGATGAATGAAACCTAACATTATGTGGTAGCTGCTAGGTACCCTATTTACACTAACACTTCTGTTTTGTAAAAGGCATCTAAAAGTTGTTATCGGCGTCTGGGGACTGTATTTAGTACTGTGTAGTTAATAATCGCTGCCTACCGCGAAAGTACCTAAGAAAGTGAAGGGAGTCTGAATACCACTTTACAACAGGTATTGACAGAATAACGGTGCTATTTCTTTAAACAGAAGTAGCACGAACTAAGCCTTTTCTGTTCCTCGTTCTCTCTCCCTTCCCTCCATAGTGGTTGAGGGGAGTGATGGCTGCTTTAGTAGTTAACTCGTGATCGGGTGCCGCTTGTAGGATCTGCTCCAGCCATAATCGTTTGAATTATATTTCGTATTTTGTGGTTGGACGGGCATCACACTGGAGCTAGTTCTTATGAAACATGTTGTACACAATTTCATATCTTGTAAGAAGGAAAAAATATAAAATAAAAACAATAGACAAGCCCGCTGAGTTTCTTGCCGGATCTTTTCAGTAGCGGTCGCGTTTCGATCCGGTAGTTTTTTTTTTTTTTGGATAATTTATTTTAATTTTGTAAACTTGACAATATGTATCGGGGTTTATGCCATAATAAACGATTTGAATCTGTTAAAATTAAATTATTTTATGTTTGAAGTTATTTTCTTTAGTTATGTTTGTGTTTTTTTTTTTATTAGATTTAACGAGAACTGAATAAATGTTTTTCTTTCTTCTACCTTTCTTAGAAGCATATTTAATTTATTAGTCGTTTTACAACATCCATGGGCAAGAGTTTCTGGATTTTATCCTACGTCACACGCGATAAATTTCGTAAAAAAGTATTACTTCATATTAGAAAAGGGAAAAATTTTAAATTTTGATTAACCCCTTACACAAATTAAAATTAAAATAAAGATATTATGTTCTCTTCTACAGGAATTATCAATTAATTGTTATTTAACGAATATACTGGCACGTGTGAAGCACTTAATCGAGGAATCATACGCCATTATATCATTTTGGAAAAGAGGTGATACTCTTACACTTCTGGACCGATATTAACCATACATAGCTAAAAACCACCGTAGGGAAACTGGCTTTCAAATGAAAAAAAAAACACATTGAAATCGTTCCATCCATTTGAGAACTACGATGCCATAGACAGTCACACACAAACATACAGACGGACTAACATCGACATCAAACTTATAATACCCTCTTTTTGCACCGGGGGTTAAAATTTGAAAATTTGTATTTTTTATTGCTGATGGTGACAAACGAGCAAGCAGGACACATGATGGTAAGTGATTCTGCCTCACATGGACTTTTGCTATACCAGGGGCACAGCTAGGCCGTTGCCTACCGTGAAGAAAAAGCTCTTCTTAAACCTCGTTTAAAGAAGGACATGTCATAGCGCTCGGATAACACAGCAGCAGCTAGTTTATTCCAGAGACTGCACTGGGAATTGATCACTGGATATGTACAGTTGAGGACCATGACGTTGCCAGGTAAAGTAGATGAACCCTGCTGCGGTGTCGAGTGATACGTTGGTAAAACGGTGACGGTGGTACCAAGTCAAATAGTTCCTCAGAGTACTCCCCATGAATTTGTAAGAATATGTACTGGTATAGTCAATATGACTTCAATGTTGAGGGCACTGTTTACAATCATCAAACAGGACAGTTCTTTGTAACATTCATATATCATCTTCTGTATTATAATTTAATAATGTTTCTATAGACACAAGTGTTTATTCATACAGTCTGACCGGATATATATATATATGGATGGAAATAGTGGCTCATATTCATCATCATCAATTCAATTCAATTCAATTCAAATCCTTTATTATGCATAAACCCCGCGGAGGCACTTACATATGGTCACTTTTTTACATTTTACCTTAAATTACTACCGGATCGGAAAGCGACCGCAGTGAGAAGATCTGGCAAGAATCTCAGTGGGATTGTCTTCTTTTTTATTCATTTATTATTTTTTTAAATAAGATAATATACAACAACATGTCTATTAATAGCTCCAGTGTGATGCCTTTCGAACCATCATACAATACAGTTATTAAATATAACGAAAAAGTACCATGGCTGGACCAAATCCCGCAAGCGGCACCCGATCACGAGTTAACCACTAGAGCAGCCATCACTCCCCTCAACCACAATGGAGGGAAGGGAGTGACCCGTTCTTTGTAGCTACCGCAAGCAGACCCTGAAGGGTCTGCTTGCGGTAGCTGCTCACTGAAAGTGAGCATGACCAATACCATGTGCCACAAACATAAACACAGATTAAATAATAAATTCTTTTGGCAAAACACGCTACGCTTTACAATTATAGTAACAACAACAGAATAAACATGTGTGTGTTTTTTTTTTAACCTTTTGAAATAATGAGAAAATGCCTGAATGAGGAGCTGTTCATAACGAGTCTGTATTATCATCAAGATAATCCGAGATTTTATAATAACCTTTTCTACAAAATTTACTCTTGATTGCCTTTTTGAACTTATTAACTGGCATATCTCGAATATTAATAGGTAATTTGTTGTAGAAGCGTATACATGGCCCCATGAAGGATCTGTTAACTCGTTGAAGACAAGTACTATGTACAACTAATTTATCCTTATTCCGAGTATTTACATGATGAATGTCACATCATAACTCATTTCCATCCTACTGCTGAGCTCAAGCCTACTCTACAATAGGAGTGGAATTAACCATCAATACTAGGCTGGTAAGACGTATTTGTATAGGATTTTGTTTCGGATTTTCCGTCTCTTGATCTATGCATATTATAATGTTAGTCGTCTGTTACGATATCCAACGACAAGATTGGAGGTGGTGAATTTTATTCTTACTCGGTCACCATACAGTTAACAAAAGTATGACATTTAAATTTATAGAAAATATTATTGTGTGGATACCCTACTAAACGCATAGAAAAAAAAATACATTAAAACATATTTATCTTACAAAATGAGCAATAAACATTTAATAAAAACATATTTATATACCTAGTATTATTTTTTCTAAGTATTATAATGTCCAGTACTTCCTTACTTCCTATAATAGTATCATAATTAACTTTAATATCGATTGTATTCTATAGGACACAAGAATATTGCTTACGCTTCAAATCTGCGCAATTTTGATAACTGTTCTTGTTTCTCCTCAACGCATATTATCCGCGTGGTGACGGTGTAAGAATACAATTCACCACTCTATATTTTGCCTGTGGTTGTCTATGATTGAGACTTTTCTGCAAGGTAGAGTCCGAAAAACGGAAATCCGTAGAAGAAGAAGTATAACCAACATAGCACGAAGAATTAGCACGCTGAAGTGGCAATGATCAGGCCACATCCCACGACGAACCGTCAAACGCTGGGAAAGAAAGATTCTCTGGTGGCGACCACGTAGCGGACGACGCAGTGTGGGATGCCCTTGCGTTAGGTGGACCGATGACCTGGTGAGTTCAGTTGAGAGTTGCTGGGCGTTATTGTATGCAGCCGGCTCAGGACAGCATTTTGTGGCAAAATATAAGGGAGGCCTACGTCTGGAAGTGGGCATAGATAGATCGAATGATGATGATGATGATGATGACTATTTTCCCATGAAAGGATTTTTCTTTAGTTTTTAAGAGTTAATGGTCTAATAAGCACAGACTGACTGACGGCTTTGACTGCATAGATGGCGTAGTACTTAAGATATCGACCTATCGTGCCAGTATCGCGGGTTTGAATCCTACGCAACGACGAAGGCGACGTGCTATATGCGTGGGTTACAGATGTGCGCGCTTACGCCCCTCTGTTGCCCCGGACGGAGTCTGGCGAGGAGTGCGCTAACAGTGACCCACCCAAAAAAAAGGCAATATTTGGTGCGATCCACAAATTATCGTTCTAAATCTCGATGTAATATTTGTCGATTAATTAAATGTTGATGTTTTTTCTGTGTGGTGACGGAGTAAGAATACAGTTCACCTCTGCCTGTCTTGTCCGTGGATGTCGTAAAAGACCACTAAGAGATTTAATAAGGATATAACATTTTGCAAGAGAAGGAAAACCGAAATAAAACCCTATACCAACATGTCTGACAATCTCCCTCACATTGTGGAGGAAGCTCGAGCCCAGCAGTGGGACGTTTATAAGCTAAGTTTGAAATAATTAAATATCTGTTATAACATTCGCAATATAAGGATTACCTTAATGCAGTGAATTGTCTTTAGACAAACAGTCTTTAGACAATTCTTGAAAATCCATCTCTATCTTCTTGTAAAATAATTCTTTTAAAATAGAGAAATCAGATGATCAGCCGTTTATAGGAGTCATCCAATGGGGATGTTGACAAATTTTTGAAATTCATTTTACCTTATAGACAGACCCTATATAAATATGAAAATATTGACCTTATGAAAAAATATAGCAAATTTTAATAATAGAATACACAAATAAAAATATTTTTCAAAATGTCCGCTAAAACGTTGATCTACGTCACAATACAATACACAAAGGCCGCGTCTACTTTAAAAAAGTGATAACAGACTATTAAATACCTATTAAATCAAAAGAGCGACCTTATAAGTCGAAAAAGCGAGTTCAAGTTAAAATTATGTCAAACTTAACTCTGTTACTCCGTCACCACACGCAACGTGTATGGATATTTAAAATTGACTTACATTTTCCGTTCAGTGACGATGTGTTATTTGAAACCAAAACAATATATAAAATATATATCGAGACAGAACATCCATTACCTGTTATCCTATCTAAACAGTATTTAAACTCCGCTAGTTCAGCCGAGTTAAAAATGGCAACATTATTCGTGATTGAGTTATTTTGACACAATTTTAACTTGAACTTGCTTTTTCGACTATTTAAGATCGCGTTTTAACATCCACTATTGGATATACTCATAGTGCTCCTCACGATGAAGGATAATACGATAACCGCTGCACTTGGAAGTGGGTTGGTGATTGCAGTCAATCTTATGAGTTAGGAAAGCACTATTATTGACTACCCTGAGGCTCTAGGCAGGTTTATATCGGTCCCTTTTAGAAATTAATTAAAGTTACCATGTGAGAAATAGGCGATAGCAGGTTAGCAGAATCCTATTATGATTGAACGAGGTCTTAACTGACCATAGGCCGTAAGCAATTAAGGTCATTCAATTCCATTTAACCTGTATTTTGTCTCTAGTGTTTAGTCCATGGCTATAAGCAGCCAACAAAGTTATTCTATAGTATTTACTGATAAATTTTATGTAATCTGTAATATCTTTGCTATATTTTAGTGTGAAGGCATTTTCTAAATCGGAATTTAATTTTTTATTTTTTAAATGTCCGTTCGGTTTTATTTCAATGGGAGAGATAGTATAGTTTTTATTCAGATTTTTTTTTATTTTAATGCTATATCGACGATTTTTATATTACGAGTAGTGCAACAAGATGGCGGGTCAAAAATTTCAATTTCAAGTTCTATAACGTCTTGTGTGACGTACATTTGATCATTTTCATATTCTGAATAGTATTGATTTATGTAATTTTGTGAAAATACAATTTATAGGTATTATTTTTATGAGAAATAAAGCAAACGTATGGAAGTGTTTTGTCTATCAATATTTTTCTCTAAGAAATATAATAATTTTGTTAGTAAATTATTACAAAAAAAAAATTGACGGACAATAAGAGGGATAAAGATGAATGGAATGTGTGGTAAGGAATGGTGATGGCCCTCAGATGCAGTAAGGCTGCAATCGTCGAATGCTCCCTCCTGAAACCAAACTAGCCATCCGACTGATCGGGTCCACTCTCGCTGTGGTATCGTCTGATGCGGCAAACCAGAATTCTCTTCAGCTGCTTACCCGCATCGTCCAGCAACACAATAAGCCTGTAGGCCGCGGCCGATTCTGGACGGTCGTTCCGGTTTCGGCGGGAGCACCTCTGCCTTACAATAAAATTTGGATGAACATCTCTGCTTCTATATTTCTATCCACAATAGTAAATAAGCATTAAATACAAAATTGGATCCGCTTCCAAGATCAATTTGTCTTTATCTGTAGGCCAAATTTTTGGACTGCACTGTGCGCATAGAAACACCGGTTGACTTCCAGGACACTTTGGTTGATGTTACACAAATGCACTAATAGTTTAATTTTTACGAAACTTCTTCGACTTCTTTTTAATTATACCTCAAAATAACATAGTTGACTATTTTAGTATGAACGATGTCATCATCATCATCATTTGAGGCCAAGTTCCACTGTTAAGCCCGGGCTTCCTCCGCAATGGGAGAGAAATTAACATACCGCGCACATGTATCGGAGTTTGCCTTCTCTTTCATAGATATTATCTGCATATGAAATTTGAATACGGTAATTGCATTCTTACTGCGTCACTAAGCAGGGGTTATAATTATAATGAACATTCGATTCTAATCTCCTTCTTTTACAGATTATTGTGTCCTATACTCCTCTCCAGTCATTCGGGACGACGGTAAATCGGGAAATTCAAAAACAGTGGACACAGTTTATTGGTGGCTGAAAAGTGTAAATTATATATAAATGAGCTTACTTTCTTATATATTGTTGAAAATGATTAGTCGCTAATAATATTTCTAATCTATTTTTAATGTAACTTAATCCGAGCATTGATTCTGCAATAGCAATCAAATTGCAAAGATTCAAATTACCCACTGAATTCTTTATTCTATGTATAATAATAGTTCTTAATAAACATTTAAACCATTTTTGGCACTATGGTTTGGCCATCTGAAGTAACAGAAGAGCGGCGACAGAATCTATAACCATCTCTTTAATTTACACTGTAGAAATACCCACAATCCTCCCACCGATAACAAAGAGGGAGTAGGTGTGGGATGCCCTGGCTACATAAGCAACCGCAATACTCACTAAAGCCACAACGGTCCTTTCCGTGCTTTTACGGGGTGATGGAGAGATCAACTGATGACATTCTATCTACGACACCCCAATGCTTGGCCGTCTGGCCACGTCCAGTCATCGTTCAGGGCAGGATAAGTATGTCATCTCCTTCTACCTGATCGTCGCCAGCAGAGTTGGCGGACGCAAGCATCGCGCCCTCGACTCGCTCCACGGCTTCCTTCCTTGTCATAACAGCTTAACAAGGGGAGATTATCGACGTCCAACACCTGTTGCTGCTGAGCATCTTGGAGATGATCGGCAGCGATGAAAGTTCTGCTGATAGGATGTGGCACTGGGGCCCCGGGACGAAGCATTCTTCCAATGGCGTGCATCGTCAATTGGCACGCCAAATTTATTGTATCCTGAGGCCTCTTCTCTTCCAATTTTGTGCAAATACCCTTTTTTTGGGGTGGGCTACGGTCAGCGCTTCTGTTGCTGCTGAGCAACTTAAAGATGATCAGCAGCGATGAAACTTCTGCTGACAGAATGTGGCACTGGGGTGGGGCCCCCAGGCGAAGCATTCTTTCAATGTGTGGCGCGCATCGTCAATTGGTGCGCCACACTTATGGCATCCTGGGGCCTCTTCCC
This sequence comes from Lymantria dispar, assembly GCA_032191425.1. Classification (NCBI taxonomy): domain Eukaryota; kingdom Metazoa; phylum Arthropoda; class Insecta; order Lepidoptera; family Erebidae; genus Lymantria; species Lymantria dispar. The sequence goes on along the minus strand of CM063460.1, from coordinate 4,970,531 downwards.
TTCCAATTTTGTGCAAATACCCTTTTTTTGGGGTGGGCTACGGTCAGCGCACACGTCGTCCGACTCCATTCCGGGCGACAGAGGGGTGGTGCACGGCTCCGTAACCCACGCGATAGCTCGTCGCCTTTGTTATTGGACCGACCACCGGTGCAGAGTTCCTTGTCTTCAGTGCTCGGCCCGACGGAATACCCTGAGGGGGTACCCTCTCCCATCGACAAATTGTGCAAATACTTACCATAGATCCCAAGTCCAGTAAGCGGCTTTATTTTCTCGCGTATTGAACGGGTTTTCCAAACCAATTTCTTGGCTTTAGTCGCTTTGGAGCCAATAGGTTACTGATACTGATCGGGCATTATGAACTGTTGAATTACGAATTGCTCAGATTGCACTTTAACGTCACGAATGGTTTTACCTTTATCAACTGGAGCCCCAGCACCTGGCGTGTAGTGGTCATCTGGGGGCACGGCAGTGCCCCCGCCAAGTCGAGCAAAAAAAAAGTCGGGCAAAACGCAACACTGCCGTAACATACTTTTCTCGAAGCCATTCAGGCCATTTTCGACCCCCTATAACTTCGTTGTTGATAAAGCTAGAAACCTGAATTTTTAGTAACCTAGCAGGCATTGTATACACATTGTGTATTTCAAATTTCATTCAATTTGAACCAATAGTTTAAGAATTATAACTAGTCAAAATTTCCTAATTTTGTCACTCACTGACTGACTGACCGATCATCAATATTAAAGTGGCACTTCTAGTAGACATAGACGCTTCAAATTTAGAACGCAATTAGTGTTTAGTATATAAATGAAGGAAAAATTATGAAACATTATAATTATCATCCAGTTTCCGAGATACACTAACTGCATAAATAATTTTGTAAACTCATATAAATATATAGGATTACAAAGTTACATTTGCAGTTAACGAAATGTAACTTTGTAAAAAATAACAATACATTTGTCGCCATCATTGCTTCTATAGAGAAGGGGTTGCTAAATCATTCTGTTTATTTAAAACATAAAAGATCTTTAATATTGATATAGTCACTATAAGAAGTTGTTAGGTTAGCTATTTACGTAATAACTTAAGAAGAAAGCTTCCTTAAGCAGGGACTGAATGAGTTAACCGACTTGGTATAACATGGATATCACAAATTTTTTTGGTAGAAGAACTCAGTTGCGAGGCTTGGCTTTTTTTTACAAGTCTTGTTTTTGATGGTATAGGATTGTCGTGCGTAATGTTGTTTTCTTTTTTATAAGAAACTATGATTTAACCACATCTCAATCAAACTTTAGAGAGGTTTGAACAGTCTAACAGAACCGATTGAATGAATTTGCTGGTCCGCCTAGCAGGTTACTCTTTCAATTTTACTATTCACTGCTAACATCTCAGCAATAAAATAGCGGTATAAAGTTCTTACGCGGCCAGTTTGCGTGATGATTGACTAATCCCCGTTGAAAAATCCTGTGATCTTCACTAGGACAACATCGAGTGCAAATATCAGTACTGCTGTTCGCAGGCGGCAGAGAAAGTTATTGTGGACTTTTTGCTCCATGAATAGCTTCGCAGCCGACTTCCGTGAGACAATCTCCTCACTGAATTTACATCTCTGTATATCTCAGTTTCTGCTGCTGTTTGCAGCTACTGTTACTGCTCTACTGAGTGCATACACATACTTGCTACAAGAATAATGGAAGTAACACAAAGTCGTATTCTTACTCATAGTCATGTATAGGGATTTACTGAACCAAGTATGTTCCAAAAAAGATGCAATGTTGAAGGAAGATATGTTCAAGAAATGTAACATTATTTGACAACTCTCACATCTTTCTGTGCATAATTATTCTGTCTGTTTGCATGTGCTCTTTCTAAACGGCTGGGCCGATTTAGATGATTTTTTTTATATATTTACCTGAATGAATTTGGCTTAGATTAATAAATGGATCCGGTAGATGGCACTGCGATGTATTTTAATGAGAATTCCTTTTATTATTTTTTAGATTTGAACAGAACAGCATCTGACCCAACCCTGACCAACTGACCCAACGTCAGCTAATTTTATTATATAACTATCAACCCGCCATTGCTTCGCTTTATTTTCAGTCGTCTTACCCGCATAGTTCCCGTTCCCTAGGGAATATCGAGATAAAATATAGCCTAGGTTACTCCCTGATATTATAGCTTTCCATTGGTGAAAGAATTTTTGAAATCGTTTCGGTGGTTTAAGCTTGAAATCGTAACAAACAAACTTACTTTCGCTTATAATATTCATCATCATTTCAGCCATATACGTCCCACTGTTGGGTTCGAACCTCCTCCACAATAGAAGGAAAATTGACCTTACTATACCATGTGGGTCAGACAAGTTGGTATAGGATTTTATTTCGAGTTTTCCTTCCCTTGCATAGATGTTATATGCGTATCATATCCCTTAGTCGTCTTTTACGACATCCATGGGTTAGATAGATAAGATAAGGGTGATGATTTGTATTCTTACTCCGTCACCACACGCAAAAGTAAGTTATATTAGTTATAATATTAGTAAACATTAAAGATAATATCAAATGTTTTTGATAGTCATTATCATTAAAAATTATTATGTTTATCATATAAAAGAAACCAGTTTTCTAAATCAACATAATATCCTGTTGATCATCATTTTATTTTAAAAGAATTGTATTTAGATTTTTTTATTTTCTCACGTAACTTGCATTGTTAGCGTCGGGCGAATTTCGTGTCAAGTTTTATAACGTGTATAATTAATTTCAAACAACTTGGTTACTACTTATTTAATTTATTAGGAACTTAATTGTATCTAAGCTGAGTGAAATATGATTTGCTATTCACGTTTATCAATCTAAAGATAACAATATACGGCTATATTGTATATCCGTGGCAAGCTTCAAACAGTTGGCAATCAGTTAATTTTATAAATTAACATGTTTTAAATAAAGGAGTTTGGTGAAAATAATACTAAAGGTAACTTGAAGTATTGATGTTTTATTATAAAAACATAGATTAAGTCAAAATATTAGTTTTTTTTCGAGAAATATGTTTATTTATCTATCCATCCATAAGTCTATTAACCTACACTTTGCTAATGGCCAAGCGGAGAGAATCGTATGGGTTATGGGGTCACGCGTCGCCCTTTCTACAACCTGGATGGAGTGGACGGCGTGGAGTGGATGGTCAGCATGACCGTAGCTCACTCAAAAAAAATTAGTCCACTTTTGATCTTACATTTATCCAGGTAGTAGTATGATAATAATTATTGTGCTTCGCAGATGTGTGTTTTAAGTTTTCCATGATAATACTGGTGTTAGTTTTCCTGTAATTCCTTAATTGCGTTTTACGACTACCACAAATTCAAACTATTTCAGTGTGGTACCTATATCGTAACTTTCTCGTTATAGTCGTGAAGATCAGTGGAAGGATCATAAAAATGTTCAAAAACAATTGCCAAGAAAATAAGGTGGGTGGACCATGGATGGCCATGCTCCTTTGAAGGCCAACTGTAAAAACGTCATAGTTCCTGTCATGTGATGACAAATTCCTTCTACTCTTATTAAGATCCATTAATCTCCATCACACAGACACGGCGGCGAGTCACTCGCGTCGCTATTTTGTTCGTAGGGTTTCTCTCTTTGTAGACTTCAGTCAAGGACGCTAAAATTGTAAATTCCGCTCACAGCCAAAAGTCATTTTTATATAAATATCCTATTACTGTCATATTTTTGTAAATTGTAAATTGTTATGTAAGGCTTTGTTATGACCCTAAAGAAGAAAATAATAATTTTGCTTCGATTGGAGTTAAAATATCGGTAATTTTCTATGAAATCTGGTGGTTCCTTTTAAGGCCAATCAAAAAAGCCAATCAATCATAACGGATGGCCTTGCTAGGGGACATAGAACAACAATAGTAATAATAATAGTAGTAGTAATAATAATATTTTGATATTATTCTTTATTAATTGTTTTATATTATTGTCATATTGTATTACATGTCTTAATTTATTATTTAGTTAAATATTATTTGATAAAATATAATGTTAACTTATGATTAATATTTTGATATTATATTTTATTATTCGTTTATTGCCATATGTATTACATGTCTTAATTTATTATTTAGTTAAATGTTATTTCGTAAAATATAATATTAAATTATGATTAATATTTTGATATTATATTTTATTATTTGTATAATATTATTATCTTACTATATATAACTGTATTAATTTTCTAATTTTACTTATAATATCGCATTAGGTTAAATGTCCTGTAAAGGTTTTATAATTGCTTGTAAATAAATAAATAAATAAAATAAATAACAAACCAACAAAAGATTGAAAATAGAGATAGAGGAAACTGCAGAAGGTCAAGAAAAGGAATGGCGCATGTCGCGAGTATGGAATCGAAGACATGAGGCAACCAAGGCAAGCAGATGTAGCCAAGGTCAAAAGTGGTATCACGAGGAGTGTATTAATCTCACTAAAATATCTCATTTTTTTATGCTCAGATTTTGATTAAATATCCAAAACTATTATTCTTTTTAGTTTATAAGTTTGTTTCAAAACTTTAGTTCTTATTTTCTTATGTTTTTATATTATAATCGTAGGAATGGTTGATTTTAAATATTCCTGACTACAACACTGGCAAGTGTCATTATAAGTGCGTTGTAATTAGAGAAATTGGTTGTTAGTTAGTAGTTAATATCTATTATTTTATTAAATATAAAAAAGTGTATCACAATATCACATAATCATCAGTTTGGCCTTCTTAGGAACATTTTGGCCTTACAAAGAACGGACCCCTTACAAAGAAGGCCATTATGGATAATTTCTTTTTTTATAATTTCGTTCTAAAGCGCATTGGCAACTTATTTTTTATCGATATAATACTCCTTACTATAAATTTTGAATAATTTCCATTAATATATTCTTAGTTATACGATGCTGTACATGCAATGTTCATGATTCTTTTTTAGAATATTATTATATGTTAAGCATTTATTGTTTCGTTTAAATGAAAGAGCTTTTATTATAGTTTTAGTAAAAGTAAATATTTTGATTATTACAACTCTAGTTTTAAGTTAAACGACTGATTTATAATATTGGCCTTCTATGGAGCCCTGTTCTTTGCAAGGCCGTTTGGAAGAGCTTATTAAAAGTGTCAATTTAATGTATAATAATTACATCTAGAATAAAAGAAAGTAATTTATATGTTACACAATGAAACAAAGTGTTAATTAATAATTTGTTGGTTTAATTTATTCTGTAAATGAAGGAATAAAAACTGTTTATTCGTTAGAGTGGCCATCCATGGTCCACCCTCCTTATATGTATATTAACAAGTGCCAGTACGCTTCCCAGTGGCGAGTATAGTATTATTCTGCTTTCCAGAGGCTTATCTATCAATGTACGTTGCTAGCATAGTAAAAGGTGAAGAGTACCTATTGTTTATATATCCTTACTAATATTATAAATTCGAAAGTAAGGATGTTTGTTTGTTACGCTTTCACGCTTAAACCACGGAATCGATTTTAAAAGTTCTTTCACCATTGGAAAGCTATAATATCAGGGAGTAACATAGGCTATATTGTATTCCGTTATTCCCACGGGAACGGGAACTACGCGGGTAAAACGACTATAACCTATAACCGAAGCGAAGCGAGGGCGGGTTGCTAGTATATTATATTATATTTGGTGTACGTCAAGGGATAATCTGCTATGTGCTTAACGTAAATTTCTTAGAATTTAGGTTCCTAACTCCAATAACTGTTGATCGAAATTGAGGTTTTGGCATAATCTTGTGAACGCTACTAAAAAACATTTCTAAATAATACTCATGGTAAATTTTCTTTTGAGGACCTTTCTTCGAAGATCTTAAAATTACAACTTCTACCATTTTATCCACTAAACTTATTGATTGAATTTGAAAATGATGGATACAAGTATTTTATTGATAAAGTTAAAGTCAATTAAAGTAGCAAAAGTAATACGCGAGAGAGAGATTTTATAAAATTCCAATATTTACATTAAATACTAAACAATATACCGAAAATATAGTAATTTCTTTCAAGCAGCCGAAGAACGTTATATGTAATAAAAGTTGTGACTTGAGGAAATAATTTGATAACTTAGACTTTACTTGTTACATGCAAAAAGAAAAAAACGCTCTCTTTTATTGATAAATTTACATATCAAATTGCATAGAATCGAATAATTACATAAATTTATATTCATAATGGAGTCTAGACACATTAATTTACAAAATTGTTTTATTATCCTTACTAATATTATAAATGCGAAAGTAACTCTGTCTGTCTGTCTGTTACGCTTTCCCGTCTAAACCACTGAACCTATTTTGATGAAATTTGGTACAGAGATGGACTAAAGCTTGAAAAAGGATATAGGCTACTTTTTATCGCGAAAAAATGGGTATAAGGGGTTGAAAAAAGGGATGACATTTTGTATGGCAATTCGTCATTTTTGATGATAGAACCATGAATCTTTGTATTAAGGCATTTGATAATAAATAAAAAAATATTCGTGCTAGCATTTTGAAATTTTTCTTACATGGGGATGAAATTCAACCCCTAAAAGACCAAAAAGCATACAGCGGAAACCACTGGGCCTAGAAACGTAGTTTATTTTTACTCCGTCGTACTTTTTGGGGTACACCAGCACTAGCAAAAGAGTTTTGGAAAATCACCCCCTTAAGGGGGTGAAAAGCGTATAGCCGAAACTATTAGGGCTAGCAACGTGAAACTGTGTATTTCTGTGTATTGTGCGAATCTCTTTTTTTTTGTTGTGAATGAGCTCTAAAAAATTAGTTTTTGAAATTCAAACTCTAAGGGGTTGAAAAATGTATAGCCGAAATTATTAGGCATAGAAACGTGAAATTTTGTACAGAGTTGTCCTTCTTGGGGAAAGTGCACACTAAAAAAGAGTTTTTCCAATTTTACCCCTAAAGGGGTGAAAAGCGTATAACCGATATCACTGAGCCTAGGAACGATCATTTTAGTATACGGTCGGCTTTCTTGGGTTACCCAATTATTTTTTCTTAGTGCTCGTTTATCAAAATGACTATGGATCGACGCAATATGTAGGCGGTCCTTTGCCATCGTAGATATATTGCAAAGATTCTTCTAGCAACATTTTATGACCAGCTGCCTGCCAGACGACATTGCTGGCTAGATGGCATCATCAATTAGTCCAGGTCGATGTAAATCTTTGTCTTAGTAGTATTTTGCGACACCCACAAACAATGAAAGCGTTATAATATTCCTAGCCGCTATCAGATAGTAAGTTAAAATCAAGATATTAATCCAATTTTCCATCTCTAGAAATAAACAAATTTGAAACGTCTATTTGTCTGTCAAAATAATAGGTTTTATTTATGCTCCTGTTTTAGGTATGAATGTTAAAGGCTTTAGGGGTAAAGAAAGACCGAGGAAAAGATGGCTGGACTGCGTGAGGCATGACATGGATAGCCTGGGAGTGACTGCAGAGATGACGTCTGATAGGATCGTATGGAAGAAGATGACATATTGTGTCGACCCCAAGTAGTTGGGATAAAAGCAAGATGATGATGATGATTTATGCTCACACAATTATTTGCACGATACCTATGTCTACAAAACCGGCCAAGTGCGAGTCGAGGTTGCGCATGAAGGGTTCCGTACCATCTATACTAATATTATAAAGAGGAAAGATTTGTTTGTTTGTTTGTTTGTATTGAATAGGCTCCGAAACTACTGGACCGATTTCAAAAATTCTTTCACCAATGGAAAGCTATACTATCAGGGAATAACATAGGCTATATTTTATCCCGGTATTCCCACGGGAACGGGCACTACGTGGTTAAGATGACTGAAACCGAAGCGAAGCACGGGCAGGTTGCTAGTTATCTATAAAAAGGGGGAAAAGTTGTGTTTGTTTTATAGGAGCCCCCTTATATATATATATTTTTTTTTAATATTTATTGTTATAGCGGCGACAGAAATGCATAATTTGTAAAAAAATCAACTGTCTAGCTATGGTTCTTGAGATATAGCTTGGTGACAGACAGATGAACGGACAGACAGCGAAGTTTTAGTAATAGGGTCCCGTTTTTACCCTTTGGGTACAGCACCCTAAAAACGGCTCAAGTTTTTTTTCCGTCTATTCGTTACGGGTAATCTTCAAAACGGTTGGACCGATACTGACAATACTTTACTACCAGGTCTACCAGCCTTACATAAGGAATAACTTAGGCTATATTTTATCCCAGGCTATATTTTATGCCGGTGTGGCTGGAGCAACTGTGAGAATATAGTCGATTTTAAAATTATTTCACTTATGGAAAGCTATTTTTAAGCGAGTAACATATTTAGGCTATTTTTTTTATCCCGATATTCCTACGCCACCGGCACAATGCCGGTGAAATCGCGGGAGTTTAATGGATATAAAAATTAATTTACGAATGAAAATCTACATTACTTATCAGTGAATAACAAATAAAGGCTATTTTCATCCCGGTGTTTGCCCGGGAACGGGAACTCCGCGAGTGAAACCGGTGGATGTAGACCAATTTTTAAAATTCTTTCACCAATAGGAAGCTACGTTATCCGCTGATAACGTAGCTTCCTATTGGTGAAAGAATTAGTAACATATCAGTAACAGTATATCAGTAACATATTGGTAACATAGACAATTTTTATCTCGGCATTCGCATGGGAATGGGGTCTACGTGGATGAAACTAGGAGAAAGACTAGGGATTTTGGGTAGTGGGATGACATACGCCCTACGTCATAACATAGAGAATATGCCAGAGCGAAGGGAGAAGTTAAGAATATGTGCAATAGGAAGTAAGAGTTGATCAAGAATGGTCATGACCCTGCGACGGCTGATTTCATCACAACCCACAGCCTTCGATTTGATGGAAACGAGCAGTGTTTTTTTCTTATCCAGCATTACTCAAAGCGAAAAAGGTGTGTTACCCACGAGATTCGAGTATAACCATTACTAACATAAGTGCAAAACTGATTCTGCAAGACTTGTTGATCACACTGTGGCACGTATATTACAAATTGGTTCAGTTTACAAAAACGGTTTAAGAAAGTTGAGACTATTCTGTAAATGGGGTTGTAACGGGTCATCAGGCCAGAGTGAATACAAACAAGTTTTGCCTGAAGAAAGCGATTTTATATCAGATACAAACCTTTTTATTGCTTCACTTGTACCCATTAGACTCATAGATGAGACAACTAATACTGTTGTTTGGAAGAATGAAACCTGCTCATCTGTTAGATATTGCAGACCTATATTGTTAGAGTTTGCCAAAGAAACTCTTGAAAAAATCACGTCTGTTGTGGCTGATATCGACAATCATAAAAAAAACTTTCTCCTTCCCTGATGAATAAGAATAGTGAGGTAATCGAAATTACTCACGACCTATTTTTATTCATGATTGATGGTCACTTTACCATGCACAAGTTTTAACTGAAACTCATTCCAGGGCTTATTGTACAGTTTGTGGTGTTACTCCTCGGCAAATAAATAACTTAGAGGCAGTTAGGACGCGCGATGTGAACGAAAGTTCATTTCAGTACGGACTGTCAATACTACATGCTTGGATTAGGAGGATGGAGATCATCTTACACATTTCCTATGACTTGTCTTTTAAAAAGTTGTCAGCTACTATACCTGAAAATAAAAAAGTCAAAAACGAAAAGAAAAAACTGGCGCAAAAGCAGTTTAGGGAAAAAATGGGACTAATGTCGATAAATCTCGTCAAGGCACTGGCAATAGTAATGACCGAAAGACAGCTCGGATATTTTTTCAGAATTACTCGTGCTTTGCAGACATTACAGGTGTTGACGTAGAACTTATAAAATAAATGTACATAATCCTACAAACTATGTCATCTGGAATGGCTATTGATTCAAAAAAGTTCAGTGAATACGCATATAGTACAGCCCAACTATACGTAAATAATTATAATTGGTATTATATGCCTTCTTCTGTGCATAAAATACTTATTATTCACGGGAAAAAATCATTGAGTACTATGCTATTTTACCTATCGCTTAATTTTCCGAAGACGCGCAAGAATCCTGAAATAAGCATTACAAAAAGTTTAGATTGCATCATTCTAGAAAGTATTCAAGACCGGCTACCAATGAAGACGTGTTCCATACCTTATTGTACACTTCTGATCCATATACATCAAGTTTGAGAAATACCTCAGAAACAATATCGAAAGAACTTTTAGATGAAGCCAAGACCCTTCTTGCTGTCAATGCAAATCTGTGGAGGTTGCTGAATTGTGTATATAATTTTTTTTCTAATGAAATCTGATGCTTACGCGAGCACTACACGTTGTAAATAAAACTACTTTTACGGATTATATCGCGTTTGTATTTGATTTATGATTGCCCGACGTTTCGAACACTTTGCAGCATTCATGGTCACATTTAATGCCAGTATAAGAAGAATATGATCATTTTCTTCTTATACTGGCAATAAATTTGTACTAAAATGTGGGTCAAAATTTAATAAATTTAATAACTAATTTTCTGTATCGGATAGATAATAAATAAATAAATGTATGTAATAACGATGACTTGTTGGACGTGAGACACCTTAGTCCGCCTGTGACCATGAATGCTGCAAAGTATTCGAAACATCGGGCAATCATAAATCAAATACAAATGCGAAATAATCCGTAAAAGTGGTTTCATTACAATTTTTTTTTTCTAGTTTGGTCTGCCATTTTAGTATATATAGTATGTAGTAGTAGTGTAGTATACGTTTATAATATGTTATTACTATGATCTACCATTCTATTTAAATTAAACAAGCATAATTTATATTTATTTCTTATCTAATTCATGTATTTTTAATTTAATTTTTTTTTATTAATTTATAAACAGATTTTTTAAAATCAAAGTTGTTTCATTTAAACTTTAAACATTCAAGTATATGTGTGCAAACAACTCATTTAGTTTTGAAACAACTGAGATACGGAGTTTTGAGACGAAATATACGCGATTTTCTCACTGTGTGCCGCCCCGTTCTTAGCTGCCGCTCACAGCGACAAGATCATGAACGGGCCGTTAGGTATATATGGGCGCATATCGCCCTCTATCGGCAATATTTGTAAATTGGTGTTATCAATTATAGTTATAAACATGTTTGAAATATTTGCAACTAATATTTAAATAATTATTTGTAGTAACAACACTGCTATTTACCATGCTATGATATTTAAGACACTTTTTGAATGTATTTCTAGAAATCTTTGATTTAATTGTTTAAATATTTATATAATTGATCAAATTAAAATCGATTAGAATTAATGTAATTATTTGTAACCATATTTCGTTGTTTTTACACAAAAAAGATTGTAATTTATTTCTAGTTAGAGCGCCGTCTGTTGAACAATATATGAGAACAATATTTCCTTTAATTACATTAATGTAAATTGTGTAAAATTGACTATTTGGAATTATGTTAAATGCATTAGAATATTTATCATTATTATTTAGCTATATTCAGATAGTTAACAATATTGTTTTATTGGTTTGTTATAAAAAGTAATTGTAGTTACTAAGACTAGACCGTTTCATTGTAAAGCGGAGGTTATAAAAACATTGTAAGATTAGAATAGAGGACAGTTTTACTTCACTCACTTCTCCGGCAATAACTTGTAATAAATACAGTGATTACATACTCGGTATTTTACTATCATCGTCCAAATTCCTGGCGCAACGCCGACATATACGTAATTATATTAAAATTAAAAATTGTATATTATTCAATAGGATGTGTCAAAACGCAATGTACCTAACAAGTAGTACATATTATATTAAATTCGATTATAAAATAATCTACAGCTAGTTTCTGGTCCCTCTGGTTTTTCTTTCTACATGTATGTTACCCTACTTTTAACTCATCATTACTTCCTTTGTCCAGTTTAGCGTTAAAGTCTTCTATAGCCATCGTAAAGTGAGTTTTGAGCGCTTGTATGCCTTTTGAGATGTCCTTGTAAAAGGTCTCCACCTCGCTGTCAGAGTATGCCGAGGTCAGTGCGTAAACCTGTATGACCTTAAACGAATATTTTTTGGTAATTCTAGTACGCTACGCTTGATGACAAACTCTCGATTCTTTCGATGTTGTATACGAGAGACTTGCGATCGGTAAACCCTATATTGCCTTGGGACGGGTGATCGCCCTATCGTAGAACAGCAAGTTTCTGATAATCCTACAATCTCTCATCGACGTTGGCTTAATACTTTTTCTAGCTCGATGATCTTCTCTTCAGTCTTGAGTGTACAAATCTGTGTATTACCAGCTGGTAGCCAGATCGCTGCCGAATACTATTCGCACCCCGTGCTCCACCGCTACCGGGCCCGCCACCAAAATGAGCTTGTAGAGAGAGCACAGTTGCTATGACGAGGGCCATTTCTGTTCGCTATATGAGTCATACATATCCCCACGCCCATTCTTCTGGGTGGTTCTTACGAGTCCCACAGGCAAGAAAGGGGTGGCGACAATCTTATTCTTATCCCGTTATGTTACATATACCCAGGTACACTGATTCATTTACTGCAAATTAACTTTTCTATATATTTATATTGGATTACAAAATTATTTATGCAGTTAGTGTGTCTAGGAAAGTGGAAAGAAATTGCATTTTTTTTTAATTTTCTGTATTTATGTACTACTAGCAAGCCGCCCTCGTTTCGCTTTGGTTTCAGTCCTCTTACCCGCGTAGTTCCCGTTCCCGTGGGCATACCGTGATAAATGTCAATGTTAAAAGCCTATGTTACTCCCTGATATTATAGCTATCCATTGGTGAAAGAATTATTGAAATTAGTTGGTTGTTTGAATTGGTTCAAGCGTGAAAGCGTAACAAACAAACAAACTTACTTTTGCATTTATCATATTAGTAAGGACTAGCAACCCGCCCTCGCTTTACTTCGATTTCAATCGCCTTACTCGCATAGTTCCCGTTTCCGTAAGAATACCGAGATAAATATAGCCTATATTACTCCCTGATATTATAGCATTCCATTAATGAAAGAATTTTTGAAATCGGTCCAGGTGTGAAAGCGTAACAAACAAACAAACTTACTTTCGCATTTATAATATTAGTAAGGTATTACTAATTGTATTCTATATTTAAAGCTTCTATGACTGCTAGAACTGCCTCAAGAATTTTGATGATCGGCCAGTTAGTGAGTGAGTGACAAAATTACGAAACTTTGACTAGTGATAATTTTTAAACTACTAGTTCAAAATGAATGAAATTTAAATTATATACCGTATAAGCAATGCCTATTTGATCACTAAAAATTTGGAGTTTTATTTTCAAAGACGTTATAGGGTTTCTGATGTTTACATCCTTATCATATTATACATCCTTACTAATATTATAAATGCGAAAGTAAGGATGTTTGTTTGTTTGTTACACTTTCACGCTTAAACCACCGAACCGATTTCAAAAATTCTTTCACCAATGGAACGCTATAATACCAGGGAGTAACATAGGTTATATTTTATCCCGGTATTCCCACGGGAACGGGAGCTACGCGGTGAAGCGACTAAATCCGAAGCGAAGCGAGGGCGGGTTGCTAGTTATAAATAAAACTACGGGTTTTATCGCATTTGTGTTTGATTTTTGATTGCCCGACGTTTCGAACACTTTAAAGTATTCATGGTCACGGGCAGACTAAGATGTCTCACGTTCAACAAGTCATCGTTATTACAGATATTTATAATTATCTACCCAGTACAGTATTGACGTAAACTGCATTAAAATACGTAGCGTTAAAGTAGAAAGATCGAGCGTGTAGATAAGGCGAATTACTTTGTTTTATATTATAAAATGATTCCGCATAAGGTCACCCTGTGGAGGCACCTTGTATTTGTTTATTTAAAAAAAGAACCAACAGCTTATATATAATATTTAACAGCAAAATAATAACAGATAGCCAATTATAGGTTCTTACAGATAACTTATTGCATTAGGAGATTCATCAGTTGACAGTGAGGAGAAATCACTCGCATACTTAAATGCAAAGATTGAAAAAATGAAAAAGAAAGACAGAATACTTATACTAAAGAATGCTACCACTGACACTCCCATAAACAGAGAAATGCTCACTTAGTCTAGATATTAGTTTGGAGCGGGTCTCTCGCTTCCCTCCAAAGTGGTTGAGCGAAGTGATAGCTGCTCTAATAATGAACCCGTGATCGAGTGTTGCTTGCGAGATTTGGGACTAGCTATTTTGTATTATATTTGTGAATTATAAGTCGGGTTGAAAGGCACCATCATTGGAACTAATACTTACTAAACAATTAGTATATAATTTTATACTAAAAGAGGCTATTAAAAACAAAAAAAACTTGTTGATCTTCTCTGATCTTCTCAGTAACATACACGTTCTCTTCCACTTATAGGTTATTGAATAAAATTAATTCAACATAATATAAAATCGCAATATGTAATGAACTCGTGGGATTTATACATAATAATTGAATTGTATATATTTCGAATAATATTGTAAAAAACTTTAATTTTCTTTAAACATTAAGATTAAACAATGTATAAAAAAGTGATTTAAATGCGCAAAGCATTCTCATATTAATAATTAAGTAAAAACGCCCTTAAATCAAATTTATATTATTCATAGAATCTTTATCTTATATCTTTAAACGAGCAATTCTTGTGTGTATATATATATATATATGAAAGAAAGAAAGAAAGAAAGAACTCGTTTATTGGCACATACATTCATACAATATACAAAAATAATAGGTAAGAAGAAAATTGTCACATGACATATGTGCCAAAGGGCAGGCAACTCAGCACAATATCAGGAGACATTAAAGTTACCTGATGCTGGTTTTCAGTTGCAACCCAAAGTGGCGTACGCTCGAAACTGTATGATAATAATAACGAATAATAAAAACAATATCAGATTTTTAAAGATTTTCAAATTAAAAATAAAAATATAATGCATACCATGAATTAGTTACATTTATAACAGGTAGAAACAGTATTTTAGTTTTAGTTAAAGTATGAATTAATTTGTGTAAAATAAATTCGAAATTTAATTATATTGATTACTATACATAAATTATATATATATATTATATATATATATATATATATATATATATATATATATATATATATCGGTTAATATGTAATTGTCTATTATATTATAACTCGAGTCTTGTAAAGCACACACATCTATGATTACACCTACCATAATTTATTCTGTCTCGCCCAAGGTGGCTGGAAATACCCCAGACATTAAGTTCATTTTTATACAAAATAGCTTATTTCGTGACCGCGCCCCGGCGTTTTTTTTTAACTTTAACGGCGCATTACCGCGATAAAAAATACACAATGCGTTAAATTAGATAATTATTTTCTGCAAAAAAAAAGAAACCGCCCTCAATAATGTAGACAATGTAGATATTTTTTAGATTTCTCTTGATTTTTCAAAAAGTGCTTGTCCGATTTCGATAAAATTTTCATGGGACTATTTGGGAAGTATACCCTTTCCACCAAAAATAGAATCATGAAAATAGGTTCATAAACGACGAAGTTATCCACGAACAAATGTAAAAAAGCATATATACGGTCGAATTAAGAAACCTACTCCTTTTTTAACCGACTTCAAAAAAGGAGGAGGTTCTCAATTCGTCTGTATGTATAATATTTTTTTTTTTTTATGTGTGTTCACCGATATTTCCGTCAATTATAGACGGATTTAAAAAAAAAATCTTTTGTTAGATAGAGTTCACTTCTGAGGTGGTCCCATTTTCACCAGGTCAGGATCTGATGATGGGATCCAGGAGAAATCGAAGGCAACCACCGAAAATTGTTTGCTCGTATGGTGTTGTTGTTACGTAATAATCATGTCTTACTCAGGTATATGCTTCAGTGTGTCAACATTTGATGCTGCTGTGCTGATGATGAAGTTCCAGAACTCCTTAACGGTTAGGAGTTAGCAGACAGTACTGCAATTGGTCGATAGAAACTATTTAGTTATATGTATGGCTAACTTGTTGCTTGTGAGGTATACTTGAATCAACATCTGATGCTGCTGTGCTGGTGATGAAGCTACAGAACTCCTTAACCGTTTGGAGTTGGGAGACAGTACTGCAATTGATCGATGGAAACTATTTAGTAGTTTGTAGGGCTAACACGTTGCTTGTGAGGTATGCTTGAATCAACATCTGATGCAGCTGTGCTGATGGTGAAGCTAAAGAACTCCTTAACGGTTAGGAGTTAGGAGATAGTACTGCAATTGGTCGAGGGTAACTTCGTCGTTTAAGAACCGATTTTGATGATTCTTTTTTGTTGAAAAGAAGATATTTCAAAGTTGATTCCATGATAAGGAAATCAGTGTTTGATGATGGCAGACCAGAGAGATCAAGGGAAACTTTCAAACGTTGTAGGGGCGACTACTGCGTTTGTAAGTTTTTTCATTAAGTATTTTATTAAAGCACTACAATTTAATAAAGGTCTGGTGTAGATAGTAGATCTGATGATGGAGCAGAGACACTTCAGGGAACTCCTCAACGATTCACAGCAGCTACCTTATGTTTGAGCTTGATTAATCTGTATTGACAAGAACTTTACGTCTAGATGGGTTGGAACTGTTATTAGGGGTCTGATGATGAAGACGAAGACAGTTTATGGAACTTCTCAACGGTTTAAAGTAGCTACCTTATGCTTGGACTTAATTCAGTTATATTAATGCGAACTTTGCACCCATATGGATTATAATGAAGGTCTGCAGTAAATCTGATGATGGAGACCATAGCCAGTTGGGAGAATTCCTCAACGATTTACAGCATTAAATGAATCAAACTGAACCGGTGAACACGGTTTTTTCGGTTTCATTTGATATATAAGCTCTCATAGCCAACAATCTATTTTTGCGCTCCTCTGGCGTTTCATTTATTCTCTTCTTATTAGCTTTTTTTTTAATTTTGTCTAATCGTTTTCGTCTATCATTTTCCGTCTCAAGTAAACGACGTCTCCTCGTTCGAGAAGCATCCTTGCTCGGTCTACCCATCACTTAAAATCGTAAAATAAAATAATTTTTAACAAAAAATAAACCGACTTCAAACAGTAAACTAAAAAGCTGGCATGGCACCGACTTCAAAAGTATAAAATAAATATTTAATCATTTCTATTTAATTAAATTAAAATACATATGACTTTGTGCGAAGTAAATTTATTTTTTTGCTTTTTAGTTTACTGTTTGAAGTCGGTTTAATTTTTGTTAAAAATTATTTTATTGAAGTCAGTTACAAATGGTCTACGTTTCTGCCAATTTTTATCTGAATGTATTTAAAGGTTTACGCATGATTGTGTAAAAATCGTCCAAATATAATCAGCGACCCAACCTTTTTTCTGACCTCGCAGCACATATGCTACTTTCACGGCAAGCCTTGTGTGGCGAATAGACGCCGATGCATCCGACAGCAAATTGAGTTTATGTAAAAATTGTTTTCTATGATTCTGAGACAGCGATATCAGAGATGGTAGTGACCATGGTTTAATATGACTATGTCGTCACCTCAGCGACTATCGCTCTGATGACTACCACTATTGGCAGTCCCGCCAATACAATGGCCTTAGTCATATAAACTTAAGTATGGCTACTGTGTAAGTACTGGTGTTCTGGCTGTTATAGTATTTATTATGACGGTATGAATGGTAGCCTGGAGTCACTTAGCAGCCGGTGTAAAGCCATTTATTACAATCACCGTGCTAAGAACTCCAGTACTTTCTGAAAGCAAAGGAACTCTTCACTCCATTCACATTATCAGCATCATTTAGTCTATGAGCCGAACTTCACATCATCATTCCTATCGCGTTTTATATTAAGTCATTATATCAAGCCATTGGTCATGATCATGGTCATTGCCATCATCTCGGCTCTCCTCTGTCCTGCTTCTGGGCTCGAGCTTCCTTCTCAATAGGAAGAAATTTCATCTACTATATCACCTAGTCAGACGCGATGGGAAAATATACTTAATTTTGTAGATTTACTCTCATATTATTTGCTTGGTCATCTTTTCCGATCAGCCATGGATAAGAAGGCAAGGTGGAAAATTTTATTAATTTTCTGTGTGGTGGCGGAGTAAGAATACAATTCAAAACTCCCTACTCGTCGTGGATGTCGTAAAAGACGACTAAGGGACATAATACGCATATAATATCAATGCAAGAGAAAGAAAACTCGAAATGAAACCCTATACCAACATGTCTAACCAGCATGGTATAGTAGGTCAAATTCACTCCCATTGCGGAGGAGGCTCGATCCCAACCGTGGGCCGTATGTGGGCTGCGATAATGATGATGATTAATTTAATATCTATCAACATACTTAAATAAATAAAAAAAAATCCTGTGGCCCATTCTCTTTCTAAATGAAAATTTTGCAAAGTCGTGGCCGCTGGTGACTAGATCGGCGAATAGTTTGTCATCCGCAGCCAGGATGATTGCTTGAAGGCGACGTCCCAGAGCGCGTCGGGTAGGGATGGTATCCGAATATGATGGCCGGGCTGGCCATAGACGTCAAGGATACTGGCAATAGTTTATATCAAAATATGGGTAAAAATAAATAATAGTTTAAAAAAAACTAAAAAAGAACACGCTTTTATAGAAAATCTAACTAAAAAATAAAATTTGATAAATTTAGATTAAGAATAGTGTAAATGAAAAATAAATGTTTATTATTGTAAAAAAGCGTGGGGTGCATAGTGTCAATAGTTATAAACATTTAATGGCAGATATGAGAAGGATCATCACTTTGAAAATATCTTAAAAAGCACTTTAAACGAAATCTAACCGTTTGAAGTGGATCAAAATCAAATCCACTGGAGTCGGTTACATACAATCAAACGTACAAGTGAAGACACTGCACCCCACGCTTTTTTACAATAATAAACATTTATTTTTCATTTACACTATTCTTAATCTAAATTTATTAAATTTTATTTTTTATTTTTTAGTTAGATTTTCTATAAAAGCGTGTTTTTTTTAGTTTTTTAAACTATTATTTATTTTCCATTTTTTAGTTGTATTTTCTATAAAAGCGTGTTTTTTAGTTTTTTAATTTAAATTGAATCACTTTGTTATCGTAATTTAGAATAGTTATTAGCAATTACCATTTTTAATCTTGTGAATACCAATCTCTATGTTGTAGTTAGGACGATAACCATTTTCAACAAAAATGAAGGCACTAAACTTTGTATCAGTGAATACTTTCAAAGTTATACAACCGTCAGCCGTGACGGCCATAGTGATCTTAGGACAAGCCGTGTATTATCTATTATTCATTTATCGGTAATCATCAAATTTTTATCAGATTTGATCACCCATATGTGGTGTTTGGCCAATGAGCAAATCGTAACTCAAATAATTATCAGAGATGATTATCGTCTCAACAAGAATTGTAACATTGTCAATTACTAATGAAACCTCTGTTTTGCCTAATGCATTTACATATGTATTATCGAATCCTCTTAAAGAGGGCAATTTATTAATTTGCCATTTTTCTCACGGCACGATCTCTTTTATAACAGATTATTTTTATAAATGTCTGTAATAACGATTACTTGTTGGACGTGAGACACCTTAGTCCGCCCGTGACCATGAATGCTGCAAAGTGTTCGAAACGTCGGGCAATCATAAATCAAATACAAACGCGATATAATCCGTAAAAGTAGTTTTATTTACAGATTCTTTTATTAAAGTACAATGGCTACCAAAATCTGCGTATCCTGTCAATCGAACATTATTAATACTCACACCTTTTATGAACTTATTGTCTACTTTTAACATGCTATCATCTAGTCATAATGTCTTAATTTCGGCATTTGCACTCCATGCGCTTCTATTGCATTCAGGGTTATCATGACCAAAACCTTTACACTTTTGCCATTTAATAATAGGCTTTTTACAGCTAGATAGTACATGAGCTATTTCGTGGCAATTATAAGATTTCAAAATTTTATTAAAGTCATTTCTTACAGGGAACCTTCAATTACAGGAAGCAGTAACCTCTTATTAGATTTATTGAATTGTTCATGTTTCACACTCCTTAAGTAACCTAATAACTTATCAACATTTTCAAAACCTACTGCCTCCGCTCCGTACCGAACTAACCTGTCCTCTATTCCATACACAATACAATCAATTGCGTTCCTACCTACTATACCACATCTATTCAAGGCTATCAATTTATCATAATAATACTCTTCCAAATCATCACCAAACTTTGCCCTTTTCCCGAACATTTCCGTGAGCAAGTGACCATAATTCTCGTACGTTGGAAATGCACATTTAAGTTTATCTGTCCATTCTTCCCATGTAAGTAATATAGAAGGTTGTCCCTCGTACCACCTTCTTGCAGTGCCAACTAACTTTGGGAGGGCATAGTGCGCAGTTTGCTTACTATTCCAACCGTAAATTTCAGAGCATT
The DNA here is from genome assembly GCA_032191425.1 of Lymantria dispar. Classification (NCBI taxonomy): domain Eukaryota; kingdom Metazoa; phylum Arthropoda; class Insecta; order Lepidoptera; family Erebidae; genus Lymantria; species Lymantria dispar. Next base: position 4,950,024 of record CM063460.1, on the reverse strand, counting down.
CTTTAACTTTATTTAACCACTAGCAATCCGCCCTCGCTTCGCTTCGGATTCAGTCGCCTTACGCGCGTAGTTCCCGTTCCCGTGGGAATACCGGGATAAAATATAGCCTATGTTACTCCCTGATATTATAGCTTTCCAATGGTGAAAGAATTTTTAAAATCGGTCCAGTACTTTTTGAGTTTATTCGTTACATACAAACTTACAAATTTTACCTCTTTATAATATTAGTATAGATGTAACAATCGTTTGGTTTTTTGATTTAGGATCAAATTCTGGCACTACGTTACTATTAGTGAACCTTTCTCTACTCTGTGGATTTACATCTGCGATGAGTTGCAAAGACTCCTTAAGACATTTCAGTTATTCAGAATTCACTGTATCAACAGATGAAGGCTGCGGCGTCACAGGTGAAGACTCCCTGTCGATCTGCGTTTGGACTGGGCTACGTGACCTTACAACGCTCGCATCACGGGTAGTCTGAACTCTGTCACGCCTCTGTCTAGTACCTCTACAGTATAGAGTCTACACTCTCTACGGTTACAATCTATTTTATCCTTTGATGACATAAACGATACCTGACCCTGCAAAGGCGGTATTACAACTGACTTATATCTACGCTTTTCATAGGACTCGATCAAACAAGCAAACATACATACATACAGGTGAAACTAATAAAAGAGTGTTAATTAGTAACTAATACTGTCATCATCATCATCATTTCAGCTCATATATATCCCAATATTGGGCCCAAGCTTCCTCAACAATAGGAGGGAAATTGACCATGCTGGTCAGCCAGGTTGGCTTAGGGTTTTATTTTGAGTTTTCCTTCTCTTGCATAGATGTTATATGGATATTATATCCCTTAGTCGTCTTTTACGACATCCACTGGCACGAGAGAGATTTATGAATTGTATTCTTACTCCGTCACCACACGAAACTACTATGGTAGGTATTTTGATATCATTGTAAAAAATCCCTTCTGTATAACTTGCAGCTAGATTAATCTTGCTCCTGCACCACATGAACTGTAACGAGTTGAACTAATACTGTGGCGAGCAGATAAAGGATTAATGAACCCGAAACACTTTAGTCCTCTCGTGCCCATGAACGCTGAAAAGTGTTTGAAAAGTCAGAAAATAAGAAATCAAATACAAAAACGATAAAATCTATAAAAATAGTTTTATTTCAAATGTTTAATACTCACATAAATATCAGAAATCATTAAGAGAAAACATAAACTTGAAAATTAAAACTTTCAAAGACCATGTTTATAGTTCTGTATTTAGAGTTTATCCAATATAACATTCAATATCTGGTTGTATATTTTTGTAGTGTTTTTGTCGAATTTATTTAGATATATATTAATAAAAAATGAAAATTTGATATTGAAAAAAATATCAAAAATAACAAAATGAGAATAATAATAACATCAAGATTCGAACCGACGCTGTTTGAATGCCAAAACAAAACAAAAAGAAAACTGGACAACTTCTCAACTGAGCTATTATTAATCTTGACGTTGACGGCGAAATTTGAATTCATATTCTTTTAAAATTCAATGTCGTTGTATTGTTTTGCTAAAAACACCGACAAAACAACATATTCTATAAATAAAACCTAGCTAGATCGATTTTTTGGCCCCGAAACCTCTAGTATGCCAAGTTTCATCAAAATCGTTGGAGCCGTTTCCGAGATCTCGTTCTCGAGATTCGAGAGATCGATATATATATATATATATATATATATATGTATATATATATATACAAGAATTACTCGTTTAAAGATATAAGATATTACGTATCGTAAATAAAACTACTTTTACGGATTATATCGCGTTTGTATTTGATTTATGATTGCCCGACGTTTCGAACACTTTGCAGCATTGATGGTCACGGGCGGACTAAGGTGTCTCACGTCCAACAAGTAATCGTTATTACAGACATTTATAATTATCTACCCGATACAGAAAATTTGTTATAAATTTATTAAAATTTAATTCGGGTAGATAATAATAGATATCGATACAGAAAATTTGTTATAAATTTATTAAAATTTAATAAATTTATAACAAATTTTCTGTATCGGATAGATAATTATAAATGTCTGTAATAACGATTACTTGTTGGACGTGAGACACCTTAGTCCGCCCGTGACCATGAATGCTGCAAAGTGTTCGAAGCGTTGGGCAATCATAAATCAAATACAAACGCGATTTAATCCGTAAAAGTAGTTTTATTTACAATGTGTAGTGCTCGCGTAAACATCAGATATCAATATTACGTATCATTAATTAATCTAAACACAATTTTCTGAAAGATCCCGGCATACCTAAAAATTCCTCATTGAATTTCAAAGTAAGCCTATTTGATTCATCTGTGACAGCTGTCTCCATAAATTTCACTAACTCTATATTCTTATCTGAACTTATCTCTTTGAATAGTTGATCTGTAAAGAAGTTTTAGTTTTGTAATTTAAAATACATTTATTTCAATTCGGTGATGGCAATTGAAACATATTCATTATAGTTTGAAGTGTTTACATTAATTTTGTCATTTATTTTTTGTCAAACATGTACCTACATAAGATGTTACATAAGTTTATGTAATCAACATTTTTTGTCCATTAAAAGATATGCAAACTTATAATAATAACTGCAAGGTAACACAATTAAATATCTGTTAATAGTAATAATTAACTAGCACATATTATATTATAATTAATAAAAAAAATAACGTATGTCAGTACTGAATGAATTAATTTAAAATAGTAGCCAAATAATTATAATTAATTAAAATAACAATCTCATTTTAAAAATATGATTGTAGTGAATAAACTAAATAAGAATCCATACTAATATTATAAATGCGAAAGTAAGGATGTTTGTTTGTAGCGCTTTCACGCTTAAACCACCAAACTGATTTCAAAAATTCTTTCACCAATGGAAAGCTATAATATCAGGGAGTAACATAGGCTATATTTTATCCCGGTATTCCCACAGGAACGGGAACTACGCGGGTTTAAGCGACTGAAACCGAAGCGAAGCAAGGGCGGGTTGCTAGTTTATCATAAAAATGAATGTAATTACAATCTACAATATACCTAAATACATCTTTTTTTTTTTACGGCGTGGGCTGCGGTCGGCGCGCTCCTCGCACTACTCCGTCTGGGGCGACAGAGAGGCGTAAGCACGCACACCCACAACACACCCACGATGCACGTCGCCTTCGTCGTTGGGCCGACCACCGGAGCAGGGTTACTTGTCATCAGTGGCCGGCCCGACGAAATACCCCCTACTTGGGGTACCCTCCCATCGACCGACGTCCCCCCCTCGGGGAGAACGTCAGTCTTTCCTCACGCGCTCGGCGGGTGAGGGACTAATCTCCGGTCACGCCACCCGCGGCCTCGGCTAGGGCGGCATGAGGCGCAAATACTCGCGCTTACGCCGCCCCAGTCGCCGGCGGCAGATAGCCTCATCGAGGCTGCGCTCCTCGCGCAGGCGATCCGCCGCCTCCTTCTGCGAGAATCACTGTCTTGCAGAAGGCTGTGACTGCGTCCCAATTCCTGACGCTGCCAACCATCGCCCTGGCGATAGTCGGCAAATACATCATTAAGGTAATCTTTTATATTATAACTACGACTCGTCCTCGTTTCGCTTCGGTTTCAGTTGCCTTACCCGTGTGGTTCCCGTGGGAATACCAGGATAAAATATAGCCTATATTACTCCCTAATATTATAACTTTCCATTGGCAAAATAATTTTTGAAATCGGTTCGGTGCTTTAAGCGTGAAAGCATAACAAACAAACAAATAAACTTACTTTCACATTTATAATATTAGTAAATATGACATTTATTTGTCAACCTTAGAATAATAACATATAGAAGGTAAGTCCACGCACAAAAAGTGAGGCATTTCAATTGGAGCCTAATGGAGCCTACGCCGGAACAGTCCCGTAATGTACAAGTCATTGCACTGCACGAATGTACGCAACTCTTAAAAAATAATAGGTAATTATGACAGCTTGTTCATTCAAATGGTGCCACAACACATTTGAAAAACATAAAAAGGTTTTTAACATTACTTTTAAAAATATTTCAACGATTTATGTTAATAAAAACAAAATTTGATTTCATAATTAATATAGTGGTTTCCGTGTGTACGTGTGTAATCGTCTGCCCGCCATTAGTATTTTTAGATTCAAATTTTTAAAGTTCGAAGTACTGACACTATCTTTCTATGCGTTATTATTCTAAGTTGTCAACATATTCTTTAATTTCATTTTAAATCAAGTAATATTTAGGACATTTAAAGCATTTTGCGTTTCTTTACATGTTATGGGAGCTATTATAACGCGTTTCCTTAAGATGGACGTTTTTTCCTCATACATGCAGTCTGTAATTGTCACGGCGATTGCGAATACTAACAAACTATATTTTGGGAAACGGATGTGGATTTGATTTCACAAATACAGGTATTTCATAAATGTATCATGAAAGGAAAGTTAAAATTTTATTTGGTTTACAATTATCTATGACTAGCAATCCACCCTCGCTTCGCTTCGGATTCAGTGGCCTTACGCGCGTAGTTTCCGTTCCCGTGGGAATACCGGGATAAAATATAGCCTATGTTACTCCCTGATATTATAGCTTTCCAAAGGTGAAAGAATTTTTAAAATCGGTCCAGTACTTTTTGAGTTTATTCGTTACATACAAAAATACAAATCTTTCCTCTTAATATAATATTAGTGTAGAAGTGTAGATTGGTAAACTAAACAGCACAAACACACGTTGTCTTCGAGACTGGAATATAATTTCTTAATCAAATGGATTGCCCCGGAATATTAATTACACTATATCTTATCGCCCGTGTTTTTGACTTTTCTTCATCCTCTATAACAACTATGACTTGTCGTACATGAAAATCCTTCCGTGACCATGAACGTTAAAAAAATATTCGATACATCGGGCAATGTTCCAGTATGGTGGTTATGCCAGTAGATATTAAAAGTATAGTATACAATTATATATTACTAGCTTTTGCCCGCGACTTCGTCCGCGTAGACTACAGAATAAATCACCCTATGCACCATATCTTCTGTTTTTTTAACGAAATTAAATGATACGTGGCTTAGATTTTAAGATGGACCCACAAACTACCAAAATTGTGAAAATTGTATCGAAATCCATTCAGTGGTGTACAGGCGTAGTCTGGGCTAGTGGACTGACGCCGTGTTTGACAGAAGAACCTAAGGTTATAGTTTGAAGTACCTAAAGCCCTTAAGTTCCTAGCCTATATGATGGGATACCTGCACCGTGCTACCTAAGGTGACAGGTGGATGTGAGATGGATGTTGGGTGGAGGATTGGTTATTCTCACTGCCAGTCAAGCAGACTCACTCGACTAATCAGAACTGACGGCTAAGGGTGTCTTGGCCACAGTGAGATGGAGCTTTGGGTGGAGGATTGGTAACTCTCACTGCCAGTCAAGCAGACTCACTCGACTAATCAGAACTGACGGCTAAGGGTGTCTTGGCCGCAGTGAGAGGGATGTAACTGAGAGATGAATAAATTCAAATCTGATTTATTTTACACAATGTACACCTTATATACTACTTATTGCTAATACACACATATACCATTTTGTGTTAGTGTGTCGTACGTGTAAAGTATAACGCAGTGTCTTTAAATCATGTCAGTGCTAATTTTGCACATTATGTTGACATGCTTTACTTGTATGTTGACATGCTCTACTTTTGAGTTTGCTGCGTTGCATGTTCAATGTGCATTGAACAAGTGGTTTTTCTGTTATGCCATAACATACAGATTGAAAGACACCAAAATTCTAAAACCATTGTAAAGGGGTAAAGCTATTTTTTGAGCTTATACCAAACTTATAGTAACCTCTTTATAAACTACATTAGCGGTTCTGCCCTCAGGTGCTAAGATGATCAGACTGCTAGGAGAGCTCACTCTCGAGCAAGCCACGTAAAACTGACCGTGCGAGAAGCAGTCTACCCTAAGATCAATTCCTGCTGTTTTTAGTGACTGACCCTGAGACTTATTAATCGTCATTGCGAAACAGACCTTAAGAGGGAACTGCAGCCTTTTAAACTCGAATGGGTACTCCGATGGTATAAGTGGTATCCGTGGTATATACACTGATTCACCTCGAGCACAGCCAGTAATTACAATAGCCTCTATTAAGTTTTTATGTAAGGCTTTCACACGCAACCTGGTCCCATTGCACAACTTAGGCGGATTGAGGTTTCGGAGTAGCATTATTGGAGCACCCACTTTGAGGATAAGTGTGTGAACCGGTAGACCAGGTGTGGGTTGAGTGCATTTAAGAACTCCACAGGATAGTGTATAGCATCATCCGTATGCACTACAGTGTCCACAGACTTGTACTTGTATTCTACACCTTCGAATGACTTTAACAAAGTGTCATTAGTAACTGAAGCCTGATCGTTCTTAGGTGTCAAAATCGCACGTTCACACAGCCACTCCATGGATTTGTTGTGTAGGTTGTGAACATCTGGATATATTCGGGCTATTAGGTCATCAACGGTCGGTACAAGTGAGGCAAGATCTGATGGAATTGTAATCTTGCCATCAGTTTCTGGATATTCTCCATTTCCTATTTTAAGAAGAAGATCGGAGAATTGTCCAGCGCAAACATCACTCTTCAGGTGCACCCGCATATTTTTTTTAAGGTGAAGCTTTTTGATTAGGGGCCAAAGACTTGATGCCTTAATGCAAGCCTTAACTTCGTCAGCTCGAGTTCCCCTCGGCACTACCGGCAGAGTCTGACGGAAGTCTCCAGCTAACAACACGGTGACTCCACCCATCATGTCATCGTTCCCTCTAATATCTTTTAGTGTTCTGTTTAGCGCTTCAAAACCCCCCTTATGCGCCATTGTGCTCTCGTCCCAAACTATGAGTTTACAATCACGCAGCACTTGGGACGCATTACTCTGTTTTGAGATATTGCACAGTGGAGTTTCCACATGGATAAGGTTTAGTGGCAGCTTGAAAGCAGCGTGAGCTGTCTTGCCTCCCTCCAACAGTGTTGCTGCGATTCCTGACGATGCGACAGCTAAGGCAATGCTACGATTACTCCTAACTTTTGCCAATAGCAAATTGATAAGGAATGTTTTACCAGTGCCACCAGGAGCATCCAGGAAAAAAATTTGCCCTATTCCTTTTTCAATATTGCCAAGGATCTTCTGGTAAACGTAAAGCTGTTCATCCGTCAGTAACTCCTCATTGCATGACACCACCTCTCCTAGGGCGCATAGATCATAATTGATCTCCCTCAGATATTCTCTATTGTCCAAAGTTGCTGCAGATCTTTTTGGCTGAGGTAATCCGTACTGTGCCAAGTTTTGTCCTGCTTGAGCTAATACTGCATCCTCAATCAAAATCAAACATCTGTTGTACACCTCGTCAGTGAGGTGTACAACAGATACACAATCTTGCAACTCTCTTTCCAGTTGCCGTTTAATGTCTTCTGAGAGACTCTCTTTGTATTTCTCCCTAAGGCTTAAAGGATCAGAGAGTTGACAGAAAACTAACATTATTGTAAATAGCTCTCGCAATTTGAGAGGAGAATCGCATAATGCAGCTTCCTCTAAAGTGGTGTCCCAATGCTTGTCGTCTTCCAGCAGACCAAGTGCCTTACACGCAGATTGAAATGTTGGATGGAGGATACCATTCACAGTCTTTAAGTCCTCAAAGGATGTCGGTCCTCTAACCTCATGGAGCAAAAGGCGTACGTGGTAGCACTCGGTGTTGTTTGGATGAATCGTATAGACCCTGCCCAGAGCGTGCACTTTTTTCACTCCGGGCCAGCCCTCAACATCTTTCCCTTTTTTCCTCCTTGAATATTTTTTGCTGTTCCAGACATAGTAAGAAGGGACTTCGGAGTACTGCAGAGTTTTAGCGAAATTGTCTGTTTTGCAGATTTCAAAAAAGCCTAGGAGCGTTGTCTGTGGTGGATTATTTATCTTTTCTGACAAATTATTTGAGGTGAAGTATATTCGCTGACCGTTTTCAAGATGAACAGCGAGGTGTACGACAGGGGGGAACCTTTCATGAATGGGGAAGCTTAAGATCCTCCAAACTGCTTCGGAACTGCTTATGTACCGGCCGCTTTCGTAGATTTTTACCTCATCTTTCTCATTCTCTAGAGTAAAGGCCGCTTGATCACTGCCCTTGTTCACGTACTTACAAATATATTTGATAGATTTAACAGAATTGCAGTACTCCACATTAATATGAGCATTGAAAGTACGTGATAGGACAGGATTGTAAGGCACCACCCAGCGGTTGTCCAACTCTATTTCATTAATTTTTATTGTGTTACCACCGTCAGCTGGAGACCTCCTCCTATATTGCGGATATCCATCGTCTCCTGTCTGGGTGTCCTTGAGAAACGGTCGAGGGTACCTCTTACTGCAACTGCCATCTTTCATGCAGGGCGAGTTGTAATTTAAACTTCCGCAAGGACCATGTATCATACTGGCCTTCACAATATCGTAGAGGAGAGGGTCTTGCTCAGGGTCAGGTATTTCTGCACTAATAACATTGTCGATCTTATCTGGGGTGATACGCTGCTCTAGCCATAGCAAGATGTGAATGTGAGGAAGACCCCGTTTTTGCCATTCTACCGAGTATATAAAGCAACGCATCCCCCCAAATAGATTGCCTTTGGTAAGAAGAGCCATCATCTTTTTCACCTTTAGGTGGAATACCCTAGCTATAATATCGTGGCGATCGTGTGACTTTTGGGCAGGTAAAAGTATATCTGTGATGTCTTTCCATCGGGGGTTACACGTAAATGTGATAAAAAGATCAGGACGACCGTACTGACGCACGTATGTCATAGCGTCTTGTGTACGCTCGTGCATATAGCGTGGTCCCCCGGTAAAAGATGACGGGAGCACCACCTTCTGACCTAGCTGCTGAACATCAACATCCTGCCTTCCTATGGCATCCCGCAAGTGTATATAACTGTCAGCCCTCAGCTGCGCCTGGTTGTTCCTGATATAGGTCAACCTTTCCGTCTCTATATTGGCGTACATGACCACTAAAAACTGACTAAAAAGGGAACGGAAATACACCAAGTGATTATCTTCTCCTTGTCTAATCATTATACGAAAAGAATAGAACCTTGCAGCTGAAATTGTATTTTTAAGTATTAATTTGGTCTCAGGATCACGCTGAGGTAAAGAAATGGAGTACCCATCCTCGCCACGGCAAAACAAAAGCGGATACTGCAGGGCGTCATACGAACGGTGAATCTCGCTAATGCGCTGCAATGACTTATCGTGGCTCTCAAGGATAATGTCTCGTTTCTCAAATTGCTGACCAACTATTACTAATGCCACTTCATTTGACGTAGGAGCATTAAAACGACCCCTGTGACTCTCCGGCGGTTTCTTCTCAGCATTAATGACTACTTTAAATGGTTTAGATGTTTCAGGCACCTTGTCCAGGGCGATCTTCAAGTCTCTTACATAAGTATTAAACGTATGTAGCATTCTCTGCAGTTGCTTGACTAAGCCGGGTTTTACTTCGGGAAAGATACTGCACCTCAATTGTACTTCCCTGTCATCTTCGCCAACAAAATTTATTTGTAAAAATTGTGGTTCCTTTTGAGGAGCTGGCAGCAAGCTTCCCACCAAATGCCTGGCCCTGAACTTTAAAAGTTGGTATAAAACCGTCTTTTATTATCTGTTTCGCTCCGAAAGAAGTCATTTGAAAACAACTATTATATTTACGAATACGGTTCATGAAATGGTCGTGTTCTGGATGTATATCCATTATCAAACTGTAGAGAGGCTCAGGTAGCTGTTCATAAGGCGGGAGCTACACCTTACCAGCACTGCAGCACATGCCGGGTGGCTCCTCCTTCCACTTGAGAGAATTACACCAATGGCACTTGTTGTTCATGGCACCCAAGGATACAGTACTGTCCGTCTCATACTCTATATCAAGATCATAGGCCATGCCGGAGTGAGCCTTGGTTTTCCAGGAGCGTCCTTTCCTTTGTACTCGTCTTCCAGGATTATTTTGCTCATAAAGAGACTGTGCCGCCCTGTGTACCTCAGGGTGAGTTTTCTGGTATCTGGCCACGGCAGCACGGTGAACTGCTGGGTTTGTTTGCGCATATTTTTTTGAAGCGTTTTGAATTTGTTTTTCCGAGTAGCGTCGGTGCATCTGGCACGACGTTTCTTGGAGCATTTAGTAGGAAAGATAAGAGATTGATACTGAGATACGTCATGATCTGATTCTAATATGGGCGGTGAATTAGTAGGCACTTCATTTCTTCTCGTAGTAATCTTCTTTGCAACGACGGGGAGAAGTGAAGAAGGGGAGGCGGTCTCGGCCATTGTCGCAGTCACTTCACTACGGACGTAAACATCGAAATGGCCACGTGACAGATCATGTGTAAAGCGTAGTCGTCCCACAGGGTTACCTGTAGTACCAAAACTCATATACAGTTCACCGTTTCGGTAAACTTCAAAGACCCATGGAAAGAGTTGCCCTGCCGCTTCCAGCTCACATAAACTACCATAAGTAAAATGGCGTGACATGTCAATGCGGTATTCAGCGGCACTGAAGTAATTGTCCCCGTTACTGTCATGTGACATAATGGCAAACGATTCCCAGTTGTCCACCACATAGTCTACGATTTGCTCGCGCACCTCCCTGGCCATCACCTGTGTATCATACAATATATAGGAGATGGCCCGAAACAGACAGGCTCCGTCTCCAATTATAGGAACTACGGTGTGAGGGATCATAGCCCCATCAATTTGCAATGTTTCAACAGTCATTGTGATAGATAATAAACAAAATCTACTCAAATAACGAACAAAAACTATGTACTTAAGTTATGCACTTACAAATTTAAGCTAATTAAATAGTATTATAAACAAAATGAAAGTAAAAAAAAATAAAAAAATATATTGTAAAATGATTAGAAAAGAAAAGCAATTGGAAAATTTTTTTTTAAAGATTAACAAAGAACTTTGTGAAAAATAAGAATACTTTGAAAATTAATTTGAAAAAAAAAATTAAATATATAGTATTATAAAGTTAATGAAAGAAAAAAAAGTAGAAAAATATTCGAAAATGATTAAGAAAAAACAATTTGAAAAAGAATAGTTTTTTTTTTAAATATTAGCAAAACAATTTGCAAAAGATAAGAATATTTTGAAAAGCAAAGTTATGCACTAAGGAATCAAGGCAATTAAAATAGTAGTATCATAAACTTAATAAAAGTAAAAAAAAATGGGAAACAATATTTGGAAATGATTAGAAAAGCAATTTGGAAAAGAATAGATTTTTTTGGAAAAGATTAGCAAAACAATTTTTAAAAGATAAGAAAGAATATTTTGAAAAGCAAAGAATTGTGCTGAAAAGCACAGTTTTTAAAAGATAGTGTTGCACTGAAAAGTACAGTTTACTTGTATGGTATAATCTATCGCAGCGTTTGCGCTGGACGTGTTATTAAGACCAAGGTTGCAATTATAATGTGTGGGGGAACTGTTGAGTGCCCGGCTGAGGGCCTGCCTGGGGCCGGGAGGGGCGGTCTGGATCGCCCGCTCGGCGATTTCGGGCTTCTTGTCGGATGACGGGGCAACCGGCATAGTTGGCCCACCGCAGTTGTATCACGTGGCCGGCGACTCGCGGGGGCGGCTGCAGTTTCTTGCGGCGTGCTCACCTCCGCAGCGCGTACAGGCGAGCGCACGGTGGCAGTTATGGCTGCTGTGACGGAATTGCTGACACCGGTGACATTGCGCGGGGCGGCGCTTGCCGCGCCATGCCTCCACGACGACGCCGGTGATGCCAAGCAATTCCGTCACTTGATATAGGTTGTCGATGTTGCTTGTGCGATAGAAGATGCCGTGGTGAATGCACCCGGGGTGGCCTCCCCTGGCGCTTATGGGCCGAATGAAGGCGGCCGAGAAGCCGCGGGCAGCAAATTCTTCAGCCATGAGGTCCAGGGGGGTGTCGTACGGTAACCCGGATGGCGACTTTGACGTCTAGTTGTTCTGGCGGCGTGAACGAATACCAGGAGACCCTGTCGGTGGCCTCCAGGTTCGTCAAGTACCGGTGAATGACACGGTACTCGTCTTCATCTGTTGGAGAGAAGCGAATGCCCTTCCCGAATCAGCGAGCATTCGCGAGTCTTCCCAGCTGCTTCTTGATCTCCCCTAAGTGGCGAGGCCAGTTAGGGAGGCTCTCAACCACCAGGGGGGGATATTTAGACTTCGGCTGCACGGGTGCGGGCTGCGAGGCGGTCTGCGGGCGGCTTGTAGGCGGGATCGCCTTGGTGATGTTCGGCGCGGGCTCGCTAGCTACGCTTGCGAATGTTCGCGGCGAGCGCGAAGTCGGCGGCATCGGCGGCGATGACAAGACGCCGGGTGGCGCCGTCGTTGGGGCAGCGGGCAGGGAGACTTCCGCGAGCGCATGAGCGCTCTGCGGGCTCGCCCTCCGCGAGTGTATAAGAGGCGGGGCGGGCCCAGCGGCGCGTGAGCGCTTCGCCGGGTCGTCGATGGTGGTGGGGCTGCGCTGGCGACTGACACCCACCTGGGAGTCGGGCGACTTGCGTGGTGAATATCTTTTCTTGAAGATTTTGGTCTTCATCATCCCTCTTTCGGGAGAGGCGTCGTCCTGGGACTCGCCCGATGTCATGGTCACATCGGAAGGATAGTCGCTGTCGTCACGGCGCTCGTGTGAGCTCGACGGCAGCGATCGGGATGGCGGCTGCGGGCTGGTCTGGGATGCAGAGGCTACCGCGATGTCCTCGCGGCTGCGGTAAATTGTTAGTGAGCGCGTCGATGGCGCGCGCGCTAACATACACAGGTAGCGGCCGTCCTCTCCCACGTAGGGACGGTCTGAGTGGGCAGCTGGGGCGGGGGGCGACAAGGCGTAATCGCCTGTGCCCGTATCCTCTTGAGACGGCGCTGAGCGCGGCGCACGCGTGAGCGCGCGCTGAGGTTTCGGCGGCGAAGGCGGCGGTGGCGAGAGCGGGGGCGTCCTGCGGCGCACTCCCGCGGGTTTCGGTGGCGATGGGCCGGCGGCTGAGGCGTCAACACAAACACCGAAGAAGCGGCAGACGGCAGACCGAGAAGTCCGAACACTAGTTAACACGTAAACGAGGTAAAACTGCGGTACTGAGGCACTCCGTGTGGGGCCGTGCCGCCTCGCGCTGCTTATATACCCTTCGAGCTCCGGGGAGATTGGTGTGCGCGACTTTTTCATTATTGCTGAAGCTACTTAAGGAAACCACGAAAAAATAATAAATATCCGAATATTAGTTTTAATATACGGTGAAAAACTTGTTCAAATACGAATAAAATGCAAAATTGTGTTTTTCGCATATATAATTATTATTATAGTCAAACATTTCGTTGAAGTCAAACACTTTCATCGACTAATACGATAATTTTGTTTAACAATAGCATCAACCTTGTGTGATAGATACGTATTCAATAAAGTTTTTTTTTTAGTGTAGGCACCTGCCAAAAGTAAGGAAAGCAAAACTTAGTTTTATGAATTAAAAGCAACGATTTTCCTCCTATTTTGAGGTGATTTCGAAAAATAAAAAAAAAATCGAAAAAAAAAAAAAAATAATAACTGAAGCCTGATCAAAATTACCTACTTACATGTCAAGTATTTAATAATTAAAGTAACGGTGATAGGCAACTTCAAAGCGAAAATATAAATCCATTTTATTACCGTTCCCTTGGGAATTTCGAAAAATCCCGTCTTATTCCTTGCCTACTTCATAATGGGGAAATAATTTTATACACTTATTATACTTAACAATAGCTACGAAAGAAAAGACAAACAATATAACTTTTAAGCAAGGATTTTCATCATATTCCGAGGGATTTTCAAAAAACCCTAAAAATGGTTTTTAGTTATCGTAATAACCTAGTTTTAAGCTGAATTTCAAGTCTCTAATAAATAAAGTTACGGAAATAGGGCAACTTTAAAGCGAAAATATAAGTAAATCTTTTTTTATTCCCGTTCCTGTGGGAATTTCGAAATATCCTGAAAATAGTTTTTTGTTTTCATAATCACCTACTTATATGCCAAATTTTAAGTTTCTAATACATATGGTTACGGAGATAGGGTAAACTAAAAGCGACAAAATATAAATAAATCCTTTTTATTCCTGTTCCCGAGGGAATTTCGAAAAATCCTAAAAACGGTTTTTAGTGATTGTAATCACATATTTATATGCCAAATTGCAAGTCTCTAATAAATATAATAACGGAGATAAGGCAACTTTTATAGCGAAAATATAAATCCTTATTATTCCCGTTCCCGTGGGAATTTCGAAAAATCCCGTCTTATTCCTTGCCTACGTCATAAAGACAATATCTGTGCAAAATTTCAGCTTCCTAGGTCCAAGGGTTTGGGCTGGGCGTTGATGAGTCAGTCAGGACGTTGAATTTTATATATTAAGATATATAGTGGTGTGTGGTAGCGGCATCGAATACTACCAACCCTTGCTTTGCTCGTGGGTGTCGTAAAAGACGACTAAGAGCCCTAGATTGACCCGGAACAACTCCATCTGCTACCATTTGGGTCAACAATTACATTCCCAAGGAGGGTTGACGTCAGGCAGGCGGCCGGTCATAAAAGTCATTGCCGAAACTTTTTGCAATATGTCAAAACAGATGACATATTGCGTCGACCCCAAGTAATTGGGATAAGAGCAAGATGATGATGATGATGAGTATACTATTATATATTCGTATCCATATGCCTCTGCCTCTGGTACTGCACGTACCATTATCGATTTTTATTATTACAAATATATGCTACATCCATCACTAGTTCAATCACAACATTTGATACGCTATTGTGAATATAAATATTATCCACTTCATAGACGAAAAATGAGTACCCAGATATTTAGAAAATAATTAGTTTCTATCAAAATATTACTTGATTTACTCGCATAGAAAGTGTATGAAAATTATGTTAAGTGTATGAAAATTATGTTATTATAGTAGAATTATTTATTTTATGTATCTTCTATTAATAATACGAAGTCTTTTCATATATCTATCATCATAGCTCATATACCTTCTAGTTATATAAATTCTTTATAACAATCATACACATCTCGCTAAAATTTAATACACTTTCTGGGGACAGAACATTCTCATCATCATCATTATTAACCTCTTATCCTAATTACTTGTCATCGACCCAATATTTATTCATCTACGTTACATATTGTAAAAGTTTTAGTCATAGTTTCATAGGGTCGGAATTAAACTTTGACTAAACACTGACTAACTAAACAATTAGTTTCTAACCATGATAACCTAGTGAAACATTTTAAAGAATTCTATAAAAAGACCTTATTTTTCTTGCCCGTACAGAGGAATCGAACAAAATAAATAACTCTATAGTACAAAACTTACCATTTAATTCTTTAATAGTTCGCTCATCACCACCATAGTCTTTAGGTACGTGTTGCTTAGGGTAGTGAGTATGCAGGCTCTTAACGTCACTGTGTATTATAAGTCTTTCTTTAAGCTTAGCAGATAAAGCTTGTTTTATAATCGCTAAAATAGCGTCAAAAAATTTAGAACCGCTTATTATATGAATTTTCTTAAGTCTGAGGCCCATTGCTTCCTAAAAAAAAACAACCCTGTGTAAAACGTGACCACCAATTAAGGTCTAAACCTAAGCCTATAATATCTCGCTACTATATACTTTTGGGAATTGTGAAATTGGAATAGACAGTACCAAGAAAGCGAGCAACACTAAATAGCTCAGCATTTTCCTGCACCTCATCAAGTGCGATCACCAACCCGCCTACCAAGCATGATGGCATTGTTCCCTTCAGGGTAACCTGTCCAATAGTGGATATCGATAGATATTGATACGGAGGCATATAGGAACGACAAAACTTTTAGTCATGTTTATAAATGATACATACAACAATCAATGTTACAGCTTTTTGTACAACAATTGGGTTGAGCTTTAAAACATTACTTATAGTAAATTTTCTGGTATCCAGAATCCATTCGCAGCCTTGACAATAATCATTATTCATTAAATAATGTACAAGCTGAAACAAAATTTTAAGGGCATTATATTAACACATGACAGTGTATCAAACAAAAAAAGGCGGTAAGAATCATGATGTTCACATTATAATTATTTATTTATTTATTTTAAAGCTTTTGCACAAACAAAGGTACACGGCGGACTTAATGCCTTAGGCATTCTCTACCAGTCGACCGAGGGTGGAGCAGAAATAATTCAAGGCAGGTGCAATACAGATAGTTGAAGATCAGAATTTATATATAATTACCAAATGATACAAATATATAAATATGAATACATATATACCATATAAATACATATACATATATACATAAGTATACATACATATATAAAAAAGGATGTGAGCCGTCACAGATGAGTTGACTCCACCAGAAAATCTAAGTAAAATCGTTTAACTTTAGCCTTCAAAATGTCACGACTAGCAGCCACTCTGATGTCTAGAGGTAATGCATTCCACAGAAGAATAGCCGGGATATCAAAAGAGGAATGCACCAGACTAGAAGAGTGAGAGGG
Organism: Lymantria dispar; assembly: GCA_032191425.1. Taxonomy (NCBI): domain Eukaryota; kingdom Metazoa; phylum Arthropoda; class Insecta; order Lepidoptera; family Erebidae; genus Lymantria; species Lymantria dispar. The sequence continues at coordinate 4,933,404 of CM063460.1, read as the reverse complement.
ATAGTGAAAAAGAAGATTTTTTGAGGAGCGAAGAGTACGGTCATGAGTGGTGAAAAGAAATTGAAACTTTGGTATTATAGATACTTTTCAACTCTATAAGAATATGTAAACTGGCAAACCAGAAGGCAACAATATTTTTCTATAAGCCTCATCTTATGCTACTCCTAATAATGAAGTAAGCCATAAGCGGCAGTTACTATTTACCTTTAGAGACACTATCTGGAAGACTTCAACGCCAAGTCTACGGCGTGGGGGTCCTCCAGGATGGATGAGCGCGGGCGAGCGGTCGAAGAGTGGGAAGCGGCACTGGACCTCTGTTTTCTGAACAGGGACTTAGTGCAGACGTGCGTATGACAGCGGGGTGAGTCGATAGTGGACTTGTCGTTCGCTAGCCCCAATGCCGCAGCACGTGTGAGAAGCTGGTGCGTCACGGAGTAGGTCGAGACCCTATCCGACTACATAGACATCCGGATAGAGGTCTCTCGGACCATCTGGCAGCCCAGTAAAGGTCATACGGCGAAGCTGCCGCGTTTCTGGATCGGGACCTATTGGCGGCAGCAGCCATCGTTCATTCGTGATTGTCCTCACCACCCCAGGCGGTCGGGGTGGACGCCGAGGCTGGCCACATTCACTGTGTGTTAACGCAGTTCTGCGATGCGGTCATGCCCCGTGTGCGGCGTCGCGGATTTCCATGCGGCGTGCATACGTGCCCAGAGGTCCTACACCCGCAGCTGGGTGCGTCCCATCCCATTTTTAGATTAAATTTATCCAAAGCCCTCTGCGTGTTGGATCCATATCCCCATGTAAGCCTTTCAAAGAATCGGGTATCTTCCCTAGGAAGATCCCGTAAAACGGAGATACATAATAATAATATCCATTTATTTCAGACTATCTAGCTATTCCCCTATCCCGCGATGATGAGCAAGCCAGCCCGGTGACGCGGTGACGCGTAAGCGTGTGAAATTCACCACCTCCGGGCTAGATGGTGTACCCGAAGGGACTGCACGATGCTTGAGCACTAGGGCACTTCCCTGTTGTTGCTGCTATTCCTTTGGCAGTTCCTTGGGTGTAGGAAGTTCTAGGTAATCTTCAAAATAACTGGACCAATTTTAATGTTTTACTAGGTATCTTTTGTTTTACTATTTTTTTATAAAATATTTTTTATTATAATGTATTTTATATATATAAATATAGTGAATTATATATATTATATATATATATATATATATATATATACAATTATACATATAATAAATTATAATTCTGTAATAATAATGTCTTATTAGACGTGACATTCCTTAGCCCTCCTGTGACCATTACCGCTGAAGAGTGTTTGAAACGTCGGCAAATCAAAAATCAAATAAAAACATGATAAAATTTCTAAAAATAGTTTTATTTAAAATGTGTATTAGTCGCGTAAACATCAGACACCATTATCATGCAATAGTCATACTAATATTTATTCTGAAATTCTAAGCAAAGAAATATTGAATTCCCTTACAATATTAGAAAGATTAATTGCTTGTTTCAATAAAATGTTTATTATAACGGGTTCTTAATTTCGCTATGAAAACAATATTAGTTAAAATCTTAATATTACGACCGAGTAAGTATGACACTCCAGGGTATAGTACCCGAAACGTGAAGCCGTTGATCTAAATACAGAAGTTAAGGAATCACGATTAGTAGTAAGATAAGTAATAAGATATTAAGGTCATGAAGAGAGATGGATTAGTTTAGATAACTAAAATTTAATAACTAATTTCTATAACGGGTAGATAATTATAAATATCTGCAATAACGATGACTTGTTGGATGTAAGACATCTTAGTCCGCCTGTGACTATGAATGCTATAAGTGTTCGAAACGTCGGGCAATCAAAAATCAAATACAAACGCGATAAAATCCGTAAATTAGTTTTATTTAAAATAGTTTAGGTAAGTTGAGCTCATATTCTGCAAGGAAAAGTATTAATTATTGAATTGAATCTTACCACTACAAGGTATCGGCAATATTGGATTAACAGGTAACCATCGTCGTCTTTACCGTTAGGTTCTGTGATTACTACACGATAGTTGTCTTCAGTTGGTTGTGGTAGGAAACAAGTATTTCTGGAAAATACATGCATAAAAAATTATTTAATATATTTTTATTCGTGTGGTGACGGAGTAAGAAAATAATTCACCACTGTCTATCTTGTCCGAGGATGTCTTAAAAACGACCGCGAGATGTATATATGTATTATAATAGGGATATAATAAAAACGAAGGAAAGGTCAAAATAAAAACCTATACCAACCCGTCTGATCAGTGTAAGTATAGTAAGTCTATATCCCTCCTTATTTTTTTATTTGCCCCATTATTATAAGCCAAATTTCGCAACTGAGTTTCATTACAAATATTTACAATTGCTCGAGTTCAAATGTTGCCTGTATAAATGAGGTAATAGTCTTATAGTGTGCTCTATATCTAAGTTTATAGGTTGGATTCCCAAGCAAGACAAATTTTTGTTTATATACTCTATGCCAACACGTCTGACCAGCATGATACAGTAGGCCAATTTCCTTGCCGTTGGCGGAGGCCCGAGCCCAAAAGTGGGACTTATGTGGGCTGAGAAGTAAAAAAATGTATGTATGTAAGTGCTCTATCATAGAAGGTTTTAACTCTTAGTGCTTAAGCATATACCGCCTTAGTTCTGATCACAATGACAGCTAGGAAGCGTTATTCTAATCTTTTTATGTTAGAAATTGTTTATGAATGGTTTACGTGAACAATTAATTTGTTTATCAAAAGGAGTTTACCAAAAATAATACTGAATGTTACCAATATATGACAGTATAATTAATAATAATCAATACAGCTTATTTTAATGGTAAAGAAACAGTTGTAAGAAAACCCATCTGCAAAAAAATTTGAGCTACATTATATTGATCGGTATTTTATGAATACACATTAAGTCAATTAACTAAGGCTAGTTCTGACAAAAAGAGTTTATCTAAATTATTGGTTTTCTTTTCTGAACTCATACTGGAGTTACCGAGTAATAAATAAACTAATGACCTCAGCAATATGAGAGCAATTGAGCTAATATTGCATAGAGGCCAATATTTGGTACAGGATATGTCTTTTAAGTAAGGAAATATCTTTATGTGCCCTGATGTTCTCATGAGATAATTATGTCACGAGATAGACTGGCGTTTATGTATTGCAGACACTAACAAAGAAATAATGGCATAGTAATTTGGATTAAAACTTACGACACATTAAGTTTATAGCGAAACTCATTTTTTATATCAAAGTTTTGTAAAAATTCTGGCATCAACTTGGTGCATGTGCATAATCTGTCAAGTTTTTGTTTCGCTCTCTCGATCGATCCTTTATTATAAATCAGCAATCTCTCTAAATATCCTGAATCTGTTATAAAATTTTTACACCAATAAATTGAATAAAAATATTTTTAATATATGTTTTACAAAGTTAAACAAGAGTATTTATAATTGTTCCGTGTGGTGACGGAGCAAGAATAAAATTCATTACTCCCTTTCTTGCCTCTAGGTGTCATAGAAGACGATAAGGGATCATAATATGCATACAACATATGCAAGTACAAGTAAGCAAGTAACTAATCGAGAGAAGGGAAATTCGAAATAAGACGGTTGTACCAACCCGTGGTATATTAGGTAAATTTCCCTCGCATTCTGAAGGAGACTTGGGCATGGCAGTGTAGCGTACATGAGCTGTGATGATAATAATAATTTTTCAAAAAGAAAAATAATATTTATATATGTTATGTAATAATATTTCACCATCATCATCATCATTTCAGCCTATCGCCATCCACTGCTGGACGTAGGCCTTATGTTACGCCACTACGTGTGGTCCTGTGCCGACTGCATCCAACGACGCCCAGCAACTTTCACCAAGTGGTCGGTCTACCTAATGGCGTCCCACACTGCGTCGTCCAATATGTGGTCGCCACTCGAGAAACTTTCTTACCCAGCGGTTGTCGGTTCGTCGAGTGATGTGGCCTGCCCATTACCATTTCAGCGTGATAATTCTTAATAATCATCATCATCATCATCATTTCAGCCTATTGCCGTCCACTGCTGGACGTAGGCCTCCCTCATGTTACGCCACAATATGCGGTCCTGTGCCGCCTGCATCCAACGACGCCCAGTAACTTTCACTAGGTCATCGGTCCACCTAGTGGGGGGGCGTCCTACACTGCGTCGTCCGATACGTGGTCGCCACTCGAGAACCTTTCTTCCCCAGCGGTTGTCGGTTCGTCGAGCGATGTGACCTGCCCATTGCCACTTCAGCGTGCTAATTCTTCGTGCTATGTCAATTACACCTGTTCTTCTGCGGATTTCCGTATTCCGAACTCTATCTCGCAGAGAAATCCCGAGCATAGCCCGCTCCATAGCACGCTGAGCGACTTTGAGCCTTGATATGAGGCCTACATTTAGGGACCACGTCAATTCTTAATAATATTTATATAATAATATTTGTATATGAAAATAATATTTATATAGGTATGTCTTATACACATTATTTTAATAATATAAATGGTTCTAGAGGAGGTAGTGTTTCCATTTTTGTACATAATAACTTAAAACATTGCTTAGTAACTGAAAAGTATCATGGATATAATTATCTGGGGGTACATATATACAATTGTGCTGTAAACGTAGGGCTAATTTACAAATCTGGCGACACAAATTTGATCAAATTTTTTAATGAGTACTCTATGCAACTTGAAAAATATAAAAGGTCCCTAGTAATTGGCGAGTTTGATATAGACTTGTTGAAGACACATAGAAGCCTAAAACAATACAAGAATATGCATCCCAATATCTGCGTGCCGTACAATCTATAATGCACTGGTAAATCCGCATTTGGAGTACTTATTAGAGGTTTGGGGAAGTGCTGCCAAAATTCATTTAAAATGCTTGCAAACAGTGCAAAATAAGACAATCAAAACATTATTTAGATACAATTACCTAACTCCTACAACGGAAATTTATAACAAAACTAAATTATTTAATTTAAATTAATTATACTTTTAGCAATTCATTCCGTTATAAATTTTACTAAAAAGTATCACAGATATTTTACTAGAAATAATAATAAATTTAACTCAACTTCATTTTAAAAATATATTCATCATTTGTAAAATAGAATGTGAGGTAAATCTTCGATGATGCTAATCTTATGCAAAAATTGAAGACGCTGGAGTGGTGGAGAGACTTTGGGTCACTCTGTTTACTCTACCAGCTCTTTGTGGCGTGCTCTAAGGAACGGTTTAACTTGGTATCACTGTCACCATTTTACTAACGTACCGCTCGACACCGGAGCAGGATTAATCTATTTCACCTGGAAATATTATGGTCTTCAACTGTACGTTTCCAGCGATCTTTTCACCCACGTACGAGAACAGGCTCGGGAAAGAACTACCTGCTGTTGTGTTTCACGAACACTTTATATATTACAACTTCCTTTTATCACTTTTTATCCATTCTAAAATGCGACGGAGAGCTTTTTAGGGAAAAAAACCGGCAGCAAGGATCAACTGTGATCGCCAATTCGATTTGCAATACAATGGCTTAGTACCATTGAACTCATTTGATGATGGAAAAAGAAATGGATAGTGTAATTGAGACCCTCAAATTTGAAACAAAATTGTGCTAGTATAGACTAAGTCTATAAGAAACACGTAACGCTTTTGATGTAACGTAACAAATAATTGCACCATACAGTTATAAATAAATAGGTAATACTCAAAAAATAACTAAAACGGGCATCTAAAAATACTAAATAAATGTATAAAATATTTTTTATTTATTTTAAATAAAGAAATTAGAGTAAATAAAGAAAAATATATAAAAACGTGGGGTATTTAATTTGAATTATTAAAAGTATTTCATTAGACTATATTAATAAAAAACAATGTAATTATTGTAGTATATTAAATAGCAACCACGCTTTTATACAATAAAATGATTTACTTCTTTTATTGTACAATTTTTATTACACGAACCTTATTGAAAATTATTTTATACTATTTAAAGCATGTTTTAACTTTGCAGCACTCGATTGGATAAAGTACAGGTATCGCTCGATTATAAACAAGTAGTTGTTGAAACAAAGGAATAATATTATTACCTGGTTCAGCATTTATCTTACTTACCAAATATTTTGATTTCAAAGTGATTTTGTTTTAGAATCCATTCTTTCAAGAGTTCAATATCTTGCTTCAACTTATTCAGGCCTTCATATCCAAGAGCTTTTCGAACATTTTGTAATTGATTCTCATTAAAATTTAGTACAGGATTTGATTTTACTACTTCCATAATCGTAGATTGTAGCAGTCGGCACAGTCACGCAAAAATAACTAAAGTAACATATTAATACAGCTTACATATATATTCCTCGAATTACTGGTGGCAATGCTAATTCCACGTCTTGTTTTTTTTTTTTTGTCGGTGTGCTGCGGTCGGCGCGCCTCCGCACCACTTCATCCGCGACGACAGACGGGCTTAAGCACGCAACTCCCGCAACCCACCCGAAAACCACGTCGCCTTCGTCGTTGGGCCGACCACCGGAGCAGGGTTACTTGACATCAGTGGTCGGCCGGACGGAATACCCCCTATTGGGGTACCCTCCCATCGACCGACGTCCCCCCTCTGGGAGGACGTCGGTCTTTCCTCGCGCGGTCGGCCTCTCGGCGGGTGACGGACTAATCCGCGGTCACGTCACCCGCATGCTAATTTCACGTCTAGAAAATCTTATTATTTAAACAATTGTATAAAGAATTTTATATATTCAGATTTTTTTTCTTAACTAAATTTGGTTGATGACTAACGACCAGCCAGAAAGAAGATACTTTACATAATTTTTAAAACCAGTTGTGATATGCGTGTAAACGCAATGTACCTTTTCTTTTTTTTTTTTTGGGTCTCCTCGCACCACTCCGTCCGGGGCGACAGAGGGGCGTAAGCACGCACAACCGCAACCCACCCTAGCACCACGTCGCTCTCGTGGTTGGACCGACCACCGGAGCAGGGTTACTTGTCATCAGTGGTCGGCCCGACGCAATACCCTCTAGTGGGGTACTCTCTCATCGGCGACCGATACTGCGTGCTACCAGGGCCAGTGGTCGTTTTGTTTAGTAGTCGGATCGCTGTTAGAGTTTCTTTGCACCCCGGGTTCTACCGCTGCCGGGCCCGCCCCCAAAATTAGCCCTTAGGGTAGTAGCAGAGCTGCCGTGACGTACAAGGTACTGTCCTGCATGGGATTCGAACCCGCGACACTGCCATGGTAGGTCGGCATCTTAACTACTACCCCATCTGCGCAGTCCTTAGCCGGTTTCTACGACTCCCATAGGGATGCAAGGGATGGCGACAATTGTATTCTTATCCCGTTCCATTAACTGCAAATGTAACTTTTTAATTCTATCTTATATATAAATTTCTAGCGTACGTGTTTATGTCACTGAACTCCTCCTAAACGGCTGGATCGATGTTGACGAAATTTTTTGTGTGTGTTCAAGTGGATTCAAGCATGGTTTAGATTCACAATTGGTCCCGGTAGGTGGCGCTATTCGGGCAGGCTAATAACATAACTTGAGAACAACTTCACCGATTTCGTCTATCTTTCTTTTTAATTTTTCTTATACTATGAAAAAGGCTTTTACGCAAAAAAATTAAGAAATTCAGAGAATTTAAGGAAACTTAATGACCAGGTATATAGGTTATTTATCCATACTGCAACTAAACGGCTGGATGGATTTGAATGAATTTTTGTGAATGTTTTCAAGTGGGAGCCTGCATAATTCAGATTCACAAATCAGCCCGGCAGATAGCGCTGCAGTCGGTATCTAGGTTATTTATCTATTTTTTTTTTTTGGGGCTAGTCCCACCACACATTCCCACCATTGTAACTCCTGTAAGCCAGGATCCACAATGTTCTCCATAAATGACACCGAGGTTTGACCCTCAGGCAGTCCCGGGATATTGTCTTGGGACCCGCAACAAATTTTATTAGAAAAGATTAAAGAGGAGGAGTTGGAAAGAGAGATTCCACTTCCCTCCTAGGCAAAGCGGGAGACAGGAAAACAAAATGACTAGTCAGCCAATAAGTAAAAAGGTGTACAGCTACGATAGCGCAGCAGTACGGCACCACGGATACGGAAGAGCTTAACGGGGCCTATATGTGAGCCTTAAGATTGATTGCTACAGTAGGTATGGCAGAAACGCATGAACGCACGGAAATTTTCTCGAGTTGCTACAAGGTCCGTATAGTATACTACCCCACAGGTGACTTGCAAACTGTTTAACATAAGGTTACGCTCGTTTCGCCAGAGATCGCACTCCCAGAGAATGTGATGTGCTGATTGTTCATACTCGTGGTCAGATGTGGAACATTGACATAATGGTGATGGTACGAGTTTAAAATAAAAAAAATTAAGTATACTGTAAGTAAACGGCTGGATGAATTTAAATGAATTTTTCTAAATGTATCCAAGTGGGGGCCTGGGTGATTTAGATTCACAAATCAGCCCGGCAGATGGCGCTGCAGTCGATATCTAGGTTATTTATCCATACTGCAATTAAACGGCTGGATGCATTTGAATGAATTTTTGTGAAAGTATTTAAGTGGGGGCCTGGGTGATTTAGATTCACAAATCAGCCTGGTAGATGGCGCTGCCGTCGGTGTCCAGGTTATTTATCTATTTTGCAACATTTTTTTTTTATTTATTTATTAAACAACTAGCAACCCGCCCTCGCTTCGCCTCGGTTTCAGTCGCTTAAACCCGCGTAGTTCCCGTTCCTGTGGGAATACCGGGATAAAATATAGCCTATATTACTCCCTGATATTATAGCTTTCCATTGATGAAAGAATTTTTGAAATTGGTTCTGTGGTTTAAGCGTGAAAGCGTTACAAACAAACAAACATCCTTACTTTCGCATTTATAATATTAGTATGGATGGTATCTTATTTACTACTACACATTATTCTCGCCAAACGTAATTGTTTAACGGCGAGACACGCTCTTATCTACATACAATATTTATTACCCAAACGCACGTGCACACACATTCAAATTAGTTATATATATGCACGTATACACATGCACACATAAACAAATATATATATATATATATATATATATATATATATATATATATATATATATATATATATATATATATATATATATATATATATATTATATATATACACTCCAATTTTATTTATTGGTATAGACAATATGTTTATACTGGTTGTTATGATAGTATTCTAACCCTATCAAATATTGAACTATTGGCAAAATTTTATATATAGGAAATAATTTATTGTATTCTTTATTGCACCTATTTTTTAACATTATGGCTAACTAACTAAAGGGCTGGTTGGATTTGAATGAATTTTGTGAACTTTCTATCATTTACTTAAGATTTATCCAATTCCATGAAAAAATTATTATTTATTCACAACGAAGTTATAGGGGGTCGAAAATGGCCTAAATTGCTTCGAGAAAAGTATGTTACGGCAGTGTTACGTTTTTTTTGCTCGACTTGGCGGGACCACTGTCGTGCTCCCAGAGTTACGGCAGTGTTGCGTTTTTTTTGCTCGACTTGGCGGGGGTACCAACCTGCCCCCAGATAAGTATAATTCATTAATAAATAATCATGGTGCCTTTTTTGGGTGGATTTTTATTCTTAATAACGGTGCTTATAATCAATTGTCTCTTATGGATGGAACTGTAATTACTCTCAACAGGTAGCTCTAGAATAAAAAGAAAATTCTGATATACTTAACAGCCACTTTTTTTGTAGGGATATCTTTATAGTTTATAACAGCTATGGTGTATACTGTTCAGTCCCATAAGTTCAGTAACGAAAATAAATAGCCATATATCCATGAAAAAATTTCAATATTAGTTGAAAATATTAGTGTAACGATGGCTTAGTGGTTAGTTGCAGTTTGTAACAAAATTTAAAGTCAGTTATTTCATCTATACCAATAAATGAAATTGGAGTGTCTGTTTGTAATGTCAAAATAATAGGCTTTTTTCATGTTCACACGGTTATTTGCACGACACCTATGCCTAAAATACAGATCAGAAAATTTTTGTCTGTCCGTCTGTCTGTTTGTGCCGGGTAATCTTCAAAACGGCTGGACTGATTTCAAAAATTCTTTCACCAATGGAAAGCTATCATATCAGGGCGTAAACTAAGCTATATTTTATCCCAGTATTCCCACGGGAACGGGAACTACGCGGGTAAAACGACTAAAACCGAAGCGAAACGAGGGCGGGTTGCTAGTTTTATTATATAGTGACTAGCAACCCGCCCTCGCTTCGCTTCGGTTTCAATTGTCTTTCCTGCGTAGTTTCCGTTCCCTTGAAAATACCGGGATAAAATATAGCCTATGTTACTCCCTTATATTATAGCTTTCCATTGGTGAAATAATTTTTTGAATCGGTCCAGCCGTGTTGAAGATTACCCGGAACAAACAGATAAACAGACAAAAAAAATATCAAGTATATTTTAGGCATATGTATAGTGCAAATAACCGTGTGAGCATGAAAACAGCCTATTATTTTGACATTAAAAACAGACATTCCAATTTTATTTATTGGTATAGATAGGACCACATTATTGACAAATGTCTGTCTACAGCCATGGGCCGATCCGTGCGGGGAAGTACTACACTCTCGCAGAAAATCGACGTCCGAGTAGTAGCAATTGGTTACTTGCTTTGTTCGGTGAGCGAGAGAGTCGGCAACCCAACTTTCTGAGGGTGTTTGCGTGTAGTGGATTTTGGTAATTTAGTATCACCAAACCTCATTGCACCCATTCATACTACGTTCATTTTCGTCGCGGTAGGTAGCAGCTGTACTGCTTGGTCGTTTGCCACCATTTGCAATTAAAAAAAAAAGGATCACTTAAATATGACATTTAAGCCAGATTTAAGATTTCACTGTTTAAAAATTGTCATCATCATTATCATCTCAGCCCATACACGTTCCACTGTCATCCTCGGGCCTCCTCCACTATGGGAGGAAAATTGACCTACTATACTACGCTAGTCACAGGTGTTGGTATCGGGTTTTGTTTCGAGTTTACCTTCACTTGCATAGATATTATTTTTTTTTTTTTTTTTTTTTTTATATATTCACGCCTTTTTCCCATAGGGGTAGGCAGAGTCCACTGCCCTCCACCTGCTACGATCTTTGACATATTCAGCGTAGCAAAGCGGTTCTCTGTGGGCCACTTTTCGCCCCCGACGGAAACGAGACGTGACGTGTCGCGAGCCACATCGCCGCCATTCGTACAGTTTTTTAATTTTTGAAACTCATTGCGTTTCCGCGAGAAATACATACACATATAATTAAACGGACACAAATTACATCCAGACTCAGAACAACAATTTGTGGATCGCACAAAGTGTTGTCCTGCGTGGGATTCGAACCCCCGACACTGGCGCTGTAGGTCACTAGCATTAACCACTACGCCATCTGTGCAGTCGATATTACTGCAATAGATATTATATACACATTATATCCCTTAGTCGTCTTTTTCGACATCCACGGGCAAGAGAGAGGGTGATGAATTGTATTCTTACTCCGTCATCATAAAGATAAATGGTTTAAAAATTGTAGTTACAATCGAATAAATAATTAAAGCTACTTAAGTTAATAAGTCTTTTTTAAAGTATATATTAACATTGTAGGTGCCATTCTTACGCTGTGTTTTTGTAGTTATTTTCTTTAGTTATCATTTTAATTACCTATTTGGTATTGTTTACATTGTAAAAAGTAAAAAAAAATGCAACTAAACGACGAACGATTGTATTGAATAAAAATCTGGTTTTCTCACAGCTTGTATTATACACCTTAGAATATGGTGGTAATTTCAATTTGATAAAACGCAGGCTTAGCGGATATAATAAGCAAAGTGTTTGTGTACTTACGTACTCACGTAAGAATCTATACTTCTTAAGCGTAACATGACAAAAATCTTTCTAAAAATGTTATCCTTCGTGTTATCCTACGTTTGAAGAAAAAACGATACTAATAATAGAAAAAAGTATCGTACGGGCTCATTTTGGTGGCGGGCCCGATAACGGTAGAGTAGAGGGTTCCGGCCGGGACTCCCTCGCGGGCCGGGACTCCCCCGTGGGACCTGGAGGCGGAAATGCTCGCCGACCTATAGGGGCAGGTGTCGGGGGTGCGAGAGGAGGGCGGTGTTGTTTCCATAAAGGAGCTCACCGCCTGGCGCGTCAACGAACGCCGAGACGTCATCGCCCGTTAGGCAGACCGGCTGGAGAGGCCTCGATACGGGGTCTGAACCGTGGAGGCCTTCCGGCTGGTGCTGATACAGTGGTTGGAACGGCGGCACGGTATGCTCTCCTTCCGGCTGTTACAGGTATTGACGGGGCATGGATGCTTCGGCAAGTACCACAGTAGTAGGACCACACTGTCGACAGTTATCTGTCTACAGCCGCGGGCCGGCCCGTCCGGGGTAGTACCACGCTCTCGCAGAAAATCGACGTCTAAGTAGTGGCAATTTGTTACTGCGCTTCGTTCGGTGAGCGAGAGAGCCGACAGTCCAACTTTCTGAGGGTGTTTGCGTGTGGAGGGTTTTGGTGGTGCTTTTGGTATTACCGAGCCTCAATGCACGCATTCACAATTCCTTCACTTTCTTCGCGGTAGGCAGCGGCCTTGTAAAGGTTCATGAGCGGCAGCAACACTTACCATCAGGTGTACTGTTTGCTCGTTTGCCACCATTTGCTATAAAAAAAAAGTACCTGTACAGGGTCGCTAGGAGGGAGAGAACACCGTCCTGCCACCACTGCGATTGCGACGAGGACACGGCGCAGCATACGCTCGAGGTCTGTGGCGCTTGGGCAGAGCAGCGTCGTGAACTCGTCGCAATCATCGGTGCCAACCTGACGCTGCCGACCATCGCTAGGGAGATGCTCGGCAGCATCAGGAATTGGGACGCGATATTATGTTTACCTTGGGAAAACAGTCCAGGTAGGTTAGGGCGGAGTCAGTCAACGAATCCAACTCAGAGTAAGTCAACGAATCCAACTCAGTTAGGCAACGCTGGGGAAACTTAAAAGGATCTTCTCGACCAACATACCTCAGTGTCTCAAAATGCAGGTCTACGACCAGTGTGTATTATGAGTGATGACTTCCGGCACGGAAAATGGTCTCTGACTGTAGGCCTCATAACTAAGCTCAAAGTCACTCACCGTGCTATGGAGCGGGCTGTTTTTGGAATTTCTCTGCGAGATAGAATCCGAAATATGGTTAGCCGCAGAAGAAGGAGTGTAACTGACTTAGCACAAAGTATTAGCACGCTGAATTGGCAATGGGTTGGCCACATCGCTCAATGAACCGATAATCGCTGGGGAAGAAATGTTTCGGGTGGCGACCACATATCGGACGGCGCAGTGTAGGACGCGCCCCAACTAGGTGGACCGACGACCTGGTGAAAGTTGTTGGGCGCCGTTGGATACAGGTAGCACAGGACTGCACTCTGTGGCGTAACATGAGGGAGGCCTACGTCCAGTAGTGGACGGCGATAGCAGCCTATCGCTAAGTAATGATGACGATTGTCTAGTTGACATTTGCGAGAGTGTGCGCACGTATCGTAAAAAGTGTTGACTAGCTAACTTCAGTGTGTCGGATTTTCGTGACGATGTGCGCGCGTATCGTAAAAATTTACTCGCCAAAAGAAGTATAACTTCATTAAACGATGAAGAGACGTTTGAGGTGTTTAAAAAAAAATATCGTGCTTAATATTGGAATACATTTTTACTCGGTTTTTTTTAAACTTTTACCCTAAATATCAGTTGTACCCTAAGTACCCTAAGTATCACCTGTTTTTACTATTGACATAATATAAAATGCTGTGATACATTTAAACGTATTAGCAGAGTTAAAAACTCTAAAAGGCCTATGAAATAAAACCATTTTCATGGTCACGTTATAGCTGATCACTGAACTATGCAAAATGTCGGAAAATTAAAATTCAAATGCAGCAGTTACAAAATTTATTATTATTATTACAATTTTTTATTTTATATTAGTAATACCCATTCGCAAAAACGTCATACGTATTAAAAATTCTCTTTTAGAATTAAATTAAAATTAATTAACAAAATTGTTTTTCATAAAAGTTTTATTATAGTTTTTACAAATGCATTTTAAGTTACCCAAAACAGGAACTGAGTAGTTTTTAACATGCAGTAATTAATATGTATAATTGTTTTATCTTCAAAATATTTAAAATTAACTAAATACAAATGATTTTAAACTACTTTATAGGCAAAATATTTAATGATGTGTTTATAATATATTGATGTAGCTAAATATTAGGTCCTTACATATGCAATTAGCGTTTTGTCGTACTGACCACTTTAATCTGCAAAAATATCTCCTCTTTGGTTCAGAATTCGAAATTAAAATCTATAAATTTATTTAGCTGGTACATTTGAGTTTTGAAAATTCGTTATTCGTTTTTTCCTCATTATTTTTTTCTTTGAGGTCGCTTATTACCACACAATGGAAAACATGAAATATCTGTATATTTACGAGTACGAGTTCCACCGTGGCACCAGTGCTGCAGAAACATGACTTTATATTATTTCCGTACAAAAGGCCAATTTCATATGCAAGGACCTAATATTTTATTTCCCTAATCAATATATTTTCCTTTATACTCAACTTCAATAAGAGCTGTAAGAAATTAATTTAAAATGTGTTTATGCTTACAATATATGCAATGAAATTTGATTTTAATACACACAGTGGTAGGACCACACTTTTGACAGTTGTCTATTCACAGCTAGGAGGCACTCCATGGTACCGGAGTGCCTCCTTCAACGTCTCGTGTGGGAGACTGTTGAAAGCGATTTTTATATCGAGCGAGACTGCCAGGACAACTTCCTTTTTGGCCATCTTCGAAGGCCAGGGACTTTAGAACGGCCAGCGCGTCAATTGTTGACCGGCCACTCCTGAAACCGTATTGTCTCTCTGACAGTCCTGGCCCAATTTCCTCGAGGTGCTGGACGAGACGGTCTGCGAGCACCTTTTTGAACAATTATCCATCTCATCCAGCAACACCAGTGGTCTGTATGCGGAAGAGGCGTCAGCTGGGCGACACTCCTTCAAAGCCTCCCCCCCCCCCATTATGTGCTCTGCTGGGCGACCGGCAGCGACACAAACTGCACAGCGCGGCATGGCCACACATGCAGCTGACTTGTGTCTACTGCTGCCGCATCGAAAACAGAGTTCGGAGCGGTCGGACGGGCATAGCGGAGCCGTATGCCCCAATTCCAGGCACTAGTAGCATCTCAATGGTAGGTTCTCCAGCACCTGGATGCCAGCCGAGCTTCAGCTGACCAGGAGCCTTCCTGCATCAGCGAGCATTTTAGCGGCGGCGACGAGGCAACGCACCTTTACCATGCCCACACCGCGTGGCCCGCGTTGGATTTGTCCAACTTGGACCTATGCGGCTTCACAGCCACATGTGCGGACTACAGCCGCGCGCACTTTCTCCTCGTTGGTAGAGTCATCTATCCCGGTTACCCAAATATCAGCACGTTTCACTGGCCGCATGACATCTGCCATATCTGCTAGTGCCGTATGCAAATTGACCGCCAGCTGGTCAGCAACTTCTATTGACTGGGACTTGGATAATTGCAGGACCCTAGCTCCAGTCACGGAGCGCCTAACTTTGAGGCCCTCCTTAATCCCCATCTCTTGGAGGTTGACTTCTTGCTCGGCGCGAAGCATTGCGTCGGCATAGGTGACCCCATTTTTTTCAGCCTCCGGCTGCAATTTCAAAATAGCAGCCGGGGAGCGTGGGGCAGCAAGCGCTGACTTCGATTTCCTCTGCGCCAGTATAGCTGGATTGGGGGTCGCAGAGGGCACAACAGCCGCAGAGGGTGGTGAAGGAGGGGAAGACTTTTTCGTTCCCTTCCTCGGACGGCGGTTGTGGCCACGACAGACGTTGCATTCCTTCTTCTATCTGCAGCTAAATTGGGACGGTTTACCTTAGCGGGGAGGAGGCGATCTTCTTGCCCCGCAAATCGGGTGTTCATTATCTCCCCAACTGATTTCACGATAGAGGATTTTATTTCCTCTATTGTGTCTACTCCTATTGAGGACGAAGTGGCCCTCATCACTGAAAATTCTCTCCGGTATGCCTTGAGTTCCGCATTGAGGGCTTCTACTTCCTTGCGCTGCCTCTTATTCTGCGCTTTCAGTCGGCGGGTTTCCTCTGCCTCTGATTTAGAACACAAAGCTTCGATGATGGCTTGCATATCCGCTGCTGCATCTCTAAGCTTTTTTATAAAAGGGCCCTGAAAATGGCCAGATTTTTGGGTAACCTCCAAGATGACTGCCGCGTTCCGGCCCCCACGAGCGCGTATCTCCTCAGGCCCTATGGTGGAGAGGTTCTCTATAGTAGGGCATTCTGATGCAAAAAGAAAAATGGAAAAAAAATACCTACCATACCACGCTGGTCAGACGTGTCATATAGGGTTTTGTTTCGAGTTTTCCTTCTCTAGCATAGATATTGTATGCATATTGTATCCTTTAGTCGTCTTTTACGACACCCACGGGTGGTAAATTGCATTCTAGCTATTTAATATACCGCCTTTTCTTATCGATTCCAAAACCTTTTTAAATCTAGATCTACATATAATTATGCCAAAAATGCCGAACCGACGGGACGAACATCAAATGTTTGATAGGTAAGAACAGTTTGTATGTTGTTTTTAGTATTTTACTTGCTTTACTTGCAATTTTGCCATATTTTCTCACCGTATAAACCTTCCCTCGACTTCCACAAATAATTAAAAAATAGTTCAAGACCAAAATTGGCCAAATCGGTCCAGACGTTTTCGAGTTTTAGAGAGACTAACGAATTATATAATTATCTATTATAGTATAACTCGAGTCTTTAAAGCACACATCTATGATTACACCTTCCATAATTTATTCTGTTACGCCCATGGTGGCAGGAAATACCCCAGACATTAAGTCCATTTTTATACAAAATAACTTCTTTCGTGACCTCGCCCCAGCGTTTTTTTTAACAACACATTACCGCGATAAAAATGATCCAATGCGTTAAACTAGGATATGGTCTACGTTTCTGCCCTTCCAATGCATATGAAGGTGTTACTATCACGGTAAGCTTTACTGCGTGTGGCGAATAGACGCCGATGCGCCAGCTACATCTTTTCCATCTTTATACCCTAAAATCCGACGGCAAATTGAGTTTATGTAAAAATTGTTTTCCTGTTTCTGAAATAGAAAGAAAGAAAGAAAGAAATTTTATTTTGTAAACCTCACACAATATAGACACCAATGAAAGAAATAAGAACTACTAACTAAAAACAAGGAGTGGAATATGTGAGGCCAAAATATGGTGCCCGTCTCAGCTTATGGTACAGTAAATATGATACTACACCGCTGATATTCTGATGGACCCGTACAATCAAGTCGCGGAAGCAACAATATATGCAAAACAAATATATTTTAAAAAAGATAAACAGTAATATTTGAAATAGTAACATTAAATTAAGAATAAAATAAATTAATACTATACTATATCATATTCTAGTTATCATAATTATCACATAGAATAGCTTAAGTAAAAGAAACAAATTATTTAATAAAGACATATAGAATATAAAATAAAATAAACATTAATAGTATAAAAAAGAAACCGAAAGTACATAAATCTTGTGGTTAGCTAGGAGTCCTTGATGAAATAGAACGAGAAATAACTACAGTAAATTTGTAGTCTGTATACTAGAATATTAAGGTATCAATTTTTGATTTTCAAGTAGGATTAGCTTAAGTCTTTTTTGGAAAACCCTTGTAGTTTTTGAATGCAATAAAGGGGGTTGAAGTACATCGATATCAGAGATGGTAGTGACCATGGTTTAATATGACTATGTCGTCATCTCAGCTATTATCGCTCTAATGACGACCAATATCGGCTAAGCTAAGTCATATAAACTTAAGTATGGCTGCTGTATAAGTACTAGTTTTCTGGCTGTTTTAGTATTTATTATGACGGTATGAATGGTAACCTGGAGTTAGTTAGCAGCCGGTGTAAAGCCATTTATTGCAATCATCGTGCTAAGACCGCCAGCACTTTACAGAAGGAAAGGAACTCTTCACTGTCACCCCTTTCACATTATCATTTAGTCTATGACCCGAACACCATTTCATTCTTCCTTTTGCGTTTTGTAATAAGCCATGATACCAAGGTGCCCTCATGGTTATTGCCATCATCTCGATTCTCATCTGTCCTGCTGCTTAACTCGAGCTTCCTTCTCAATGGGAAGAAATTTTATCTACTATATCACCTAGTCAGACAGGGTATAAGTACATTTTATAGTTTCATTCTGTTCCAATGATATTGTCTGCTTAGTCGTCTTTGCCGGTCAGCCACGGTCAAGGAAGGCAAGATGAAAAATTTGCATGTGATATTCATCTAATAATTATTGTAACGGCTGGTACATCTATTTTTGATTTTGTAAAATAAATAATCTTGAGATCGATAATAATTTTGTATATTTACTACATTGCAATACGATTTATAATAGATAGTTAATAATTGTTATTACAAGTAGGGTTGTAACGGAGGCCTTCTAAGCGGAGGCGGAGCTGCCTGCCTTATGGTTTATTAAAACTAGTACAAAATATTTATTTTAAATCAAATATGTATGTATATTCAAAGACTCATAGTAAGTTAACATATAAATAAACATTTCCTTCTCATCATCATCATCATTTCAGCCTATCGCGGTCTACTGCTGAACGTAGGCCCCCTCATGTTACGCCACAAAGTGCGGTCCTGTGCCGCCTGCATCCAACGACGCCCAGCAACTTTCACCAGGTCGTCGGTCCAACTAATGGGGGAGTGTCCTACACTGCGTCGTCCGATACGTGGTCGTGGCTGAGTCGCGAGCGTCGCTGCTTGCATATGATTAGTAAATAAACCTCCGTTATGACTCCGTAAAAATTACACGGATGCGGAGGCGGAGGAACGTTTTCTTGCGGAACTTCCGCAGTAACGGAGGCGGAGGCGAAGTTCCGTTACAACCCTAGTTACAAGTTACAAGGCTGGTGCTGGTATATAAGACGTTGTTCGACAAGATGTCGGACCGAATCGTCGGCTCGGTGATCGTCGGCGCAGATCGGTAGCTTATATGCCACGCGTAGTCAATAGATGGTGTGACACATTCTCAACGTGAATAAATATGGGGGGCGCGGCCGGAGCACCTCCTCGTGGTGCTCCCTGGTAACGTCCATTTGGACGTCATGCGTCCATTTGGACGGCCAAGATTCCGGCAGGGGGGGTCTCCGCGTGCGGCTCTGGTGGCAGAGCGCACGGCGGATCTGACCCGGGGCCAATGGGGCGGATGTGCCTCATGGCACTCCGTCGCCAGGGACGGTTGCGTCACGGCCCGGGACGTGACGGGTCGGTCGCTCGCGAGCGGCCAGACCCGGAAGGCCCAAACCATAATCCTGAGCAGGGGGGTCAGGACCGGGGGTCTTCGGACCGCGGGGAAGAAAACCCCTATAAAAAATTACCCCAATCTTAAGTTTGGCCACTCGGCGAGGAGATGTATGACTGGTGGGTTAAGAAGCGCGTGAGCGTCCAGTCGTTAGAGTGGTAGTCAAGGCAAGACTCAAAAACGTCCCAAAAAATGGCATTAGTAAGACAGAGTATAACTTCACCAGAGGGTCCCGGCCAGGCCGGGGAGTCCCTTGCTGTGCCGGTGCTTGCGCGCGACGTCCATTTGGAGTCGCGCCCAAGTCCCGGCACAGTCAGTCCCCAATCGTATGGGTGGGGGACAACTACTGCCTCAGAAGCCGAGAGCCCGGCTCAACACCAAGTGGCTCAGGGGGGGAGGGGGAACGAGGAGGAGGTGCAGGTGCGGAAGAAGACCCGGAGGACGAAGCCGAGGCGTTCCGCCGCTGCACGAGCCCGCATTAGCGCCACTGCATCTAAGGCGCGGCGGGCGCGGTTAAAGGCTGAAGCCATTGCCGCACGCGACGAGGGCGGCAGCATTGCTGCTGCAGGGCCGTCGCGGGACGGGGGTGGCGTTGCTGCCCAGCCGTCGGAAGAGAGGATGGAGACCACTGCAGGGCCGCCGCATGAGGAGAGCGGCAGCAGCAGCGGGTCCGAGCACGAGGGCGGCATGGCCGCAGAGCCGTGCATAAGGGTAGCAGGCGAAAGCTCTGAGCTGCCGAGCGATGAGGGCGGCACTGCCGCAGAGCCGTCGCAGGATGAGGGCGGCAGTGCCGCAGGGCCATCCGAGGCATCGGAGATGGAGCTGACGGACGTGAGCGGAAGTGCCGCAGAGCCGTCCGCCGATGAGATCAGCACCCCTTGGGTGCAAGTCGGCCGGAGTAGGGACGAGGGCGGTGGATGCGCCGCAGGTAGGCAGATATTAGGCGCGCCGTCGGTTGAGGGTTCAATTAGGCCGTCGTCGTTGCCGTCGTCGCCGTCGTCGTCGTCGTCGCCGAGGAAGAGGACGGAGAGGGCTGCAAAGGCGCCAGCTCCAGCCCCAAGTGCGAGGAAGAGGGAGGAGGCCCTCCCCCCGAGACCCTGGAAGCGCCCCCTGCAAGAGGGTGGCCGCTCCAACACCGACTCGGAGGGGAGTTCCATCATCATGCCTCCTCCCAAGGTCCCGACCATGCGCCGGGGGCGCAGAGGCCGAGGAACGGTGGTGGCGGCGTGGCCTGGGACACCGGGTCCGGCCGGCCACGGTGGCGAGGTGGCGGCCCTCCAGGCCACGAACGCCCGCCTTAGTGAGGAGATCTCCGGCTTGCGGGAACGCAACCGCAAGCTGGAGACGGAGCTATCGGCGGTGCGACGGGAGAACCGCGGGTTGGCCAAGGAGATGGCCGACCTGCGGGCCCAGTTCGCGCGCCTGGCGCCGGCCGCGCCGCCTGTGCCAGCCTCGCCACCGAAATGGGCTGCGCCGGGGAGGGCGGGCCCGTCGTCTGCGCCCATGGCGCCGGCTGCGCCCGTCGCGGCTGCTGCGCCAGCTGCACCCGTCGCGGCTTCGGCGCTTCCTCCCCTCGTCGTGGTCCCTCCGCCGGCTCGTGGCCGCGGCAGACCTCGGAGGGGGGAGGAGCCGCCGCCCGACGAGGTGCACGGCGTGTCGGAGTTGGCGGTACGCGTGATCCTAGCCCGTGTAGGGGTGATGGTGGATGCGCGTATCGCCGCCGTAGCGGCCAGGCTCCCGCCTGAGCCGCCCCTCCGACCGCCGCTCGCCGTGGACAAGGCGAGGCGGCCGCAAGCGTCAGCTCCCACCCCGCTGCCCTGTCAGGGTGGCCGCGTGGTGAGCTACGCTGCGGCCGCGGCCGGGCCCAAGGGGCCCAAGAAGGCCGGCAAGGTGCCGGCTCCCGCCAAGGCCGGGCCGCGGCCGGCGCCAGCGGCTGCACCGCAGGCGCCGGCCAGCGCACCCGCGACCGCTCCTGCTGCGCTCAGCGCTGCTGCCAGGCTCGAACAGGGCTGGCAGGTGGCTGAGCGGAGCAGGAAGGCACGCGGCCAGAAGCGGAGAGCGGCGGCCAAGAGTGCCGCTGTGGCCGCCGCTCCCCAGGCGGGAGCCGGCAGAAAGGGGAAGAAAAGGTCGCGCAGGGGCCTCAAGTCGCCGAAGACGGCCGCGGTGGTCATCACCGTGCTGCCTGAGGCGGCTGAGAGGGGCCTCAACTATGAGGCCGTCCTAAAACGCGCCCGGCGGGAGCTGGACGTCTCCGGTATCGGGGGCGTCGAGGCGAGGACCCGCAAGGCCCGGACAGGGGCTCGAATACTCGAGTTCCCTGGGGCCGAGGGCGCGAAGACGGCCGATAGTTTGGCCACGATGTTGAGGGGGCTGTTCGGGCCGGAAGATGGTGTCCGAATCGCCAGGCCTGTCAAGTGCGCAGAGATGCGCCTGACGGGCTTGGACGATTCCGTGACGGTGGAGGACGTCCGGGAGGCCATTATGGCGCGTACCGGATGTGCCTCGGACACCGTCCGGATTGGCACCATCCGCACTGGTCCGGGCGGCGTCGGTGCTGCCTGGGTGCAGTGTCCGGTGGAGTCGGTCAAGCAATTGGCCGACTCAGGCAGGCTCCTCGTGGGCTGGAGCTCGGCGCGGGTAACCGTGCTAGAGCCCCGGCCCGCGAGGTGTTACAAATGCATGGCGGTCGGGCATACCCGACCGACATGCAAAAACTGCTTTGACTGCAGCGGGCTATGTTTCCGTTGCGGCCCGATCGCCCGTCAGCGCGGAGGAGGTGACGATGGACGGACTATGATACGGACCGTTAATGGACCCCGTATCCATTCGTCTCCTCCAGGCCAACCTCAACCACACCGCCGGTGCGCAGGACGTGTTCCTGCAAGCCATGGCGGAGTGGTTGATAGGAGTAGCCGTAGCCGCGGAGCCGTACGTGGTGCCCGACCGGCCTAACTGGTTGGGTAGCACCGATGGCACCGTGGCAATCGTCGCCTCCACGTCGTGGCCTTCGTCGCCTCTGACCCTTAGGGACAGGGGCGTCGGATACGTCGCGGCGGACTGGGGGGAGATTACGCTCCTCGGAGTCTATCTCTCCCCTAACTGGAGTGTGACCGATTTCGAGGCCTCCCTCACCATCATGGAGGCCTCGTTACGGCGAATGGCATCGCGCCAGGCGTGGGGGTCTCCCCGGACGAACGACCGAGGACGGGCGATCGAGGAGTGGGCGGCGGCACTGGGCCTCTGTTTGCTGAACAGGGGCTCGGTGCATACGTGCGTGCGACAACGGGGCGGGTCGATAGTGGACCTTTCGTTCGCTAGCCCCGAGGTCGCCGCACGCGTGGGGAGCTGGCGCGTCGTGGAGGAGGTGGAGACCTTGTCGGACCACCGGTATATCCGGATGGAGGTCTCCCCGGTAATCCCGACGCCCAGCAGGGGTCACGGGGCCGATGGACGTCCTGCGTTCCCGCGATGGGCTGTGGGTCGCTTAGACCGGGACCAGCTGGCGGAGACAGCCATCGTTTACTCGTGGCTGTCCTCAGCCAACCAGTGGGACGGGGTGGACGCCGAGGCTGGCCGCATCCGCAGTGCGTTGACGCAGATCTGCGATGCGGCCATGCCCCGGGTACGGCGTCCGCCCCCGAGGAGGGCGGTCCACTGGTGGTATCGGGAGCTTCGTTGTCTGGTCCGATTGCGGTTAGACGTGTTTGTTTAGTGCTCTGTGCACTTTATTTATTTTCGGCCATCAAAGTGCGTTTTCTCCGATTATATTCATAGAGTGTGTGCGTGTGTTCCCGGCGTCCCGGTGCTATCCCGCGCGACCCGGAACGCCCTCCTAAACGCGAAAAGACGCTGGAAAACTTGAAACAGTTCTTGTGTATTTGTGCGCGATAGTGACGTTTTTTTTAGGTTTAAGTGTTTATTGGAGAGGACCGCTACTCAGCTAAGTACCTTGTTTTAGTTTTAGTTTAGCCTGTAGTTAGATACTTTTAAGTTAATTAGGAAATATTATTTCAATTAGTTATAAAATTACATGTAGGGTAGACTTTTTTCCAGTATTTGGCTATTGTGACGTACGGTTTGTATACTACATACAAAAATATTAGTGCAAATAGCCAGCAAATTGATGCATGACGTTTCAAAAAGACATTTGATGTTTGAAAACTGACATTAACTGTACGATAAGTTAGTTCCCCTATCTCGCCACCGCTGGTGGTGGCGCTAGTAGTAGGTTGGGGCCGCATTGGTTTCCAAACTTGTGCTTCTTTTGAAGTAGGCGCTATTAACTATGGCGGAAGATGACGAGGCTGCGGCCCATCACCGAGAGATGCTGCAGGATCTTCTGGATAGAAGGCAAGAGGAGGTCGAGGCAATACTGGAGATGTCAGCAGAGGCTGGATTCACTCCTCGCCAGTCGCTGGCACGCACCCCCCCCACAGGCTTCAGCACGCCGCTCTCGATCCCCATGGTGCCATCGCAGGTGACGATCGCCGTGCAACCTCAAGGGACAAAGCGCACCCTTACCTCGCCGGAGGAGGTTCAGGAGACCTTGCGGAGGAAGATTGCCACCAGGAAGCAGGAGAGGCACGTGGCTCCGCCGGTTAGCGGCATCCTCGCGGGCCCATCAGGGTGCGTATCACCAACGCCCAGGAGCCCGGCGAGGCCCAACATTGTACCGCCATTGCCCCCGCGCATGACGAGCCCCATTGCGGTGGAGCTGTTCCCGGACGAGGCGGCGGACCCTTTGGCAGCGGCCACTGTTATGCAACTGGTCAATGTTGCAACTGGCTCAACAAAAGGTATTATGGAGGCAGTGAGAGCCAAGAGTAGCAGGCTGAATAAGGACGAGGTGGCCTCCATGGGGGCACTCACCGAGCGTGTATCGGCTGTGGTGGCACACCTGGCGCTCCGCCTCATGGAGGCGGAAAATAAAGTGGCGGAGCTGAGTGCTGCCCGCCCTCCTGCTAACGTGCAAACTGGTGTGCCAGTGGCAACCTATGCCGATAGACTACGGATGGGAAAACGCAGCGCGCCCAAACCCGCGCCTGGAGGACCAACCTTGGCCATCTATCCGACGGAGAAAGACGGAGAAGTAAAAACATCGGAGGACACGAAAGCCATACTGAAGAAGACAATTAACCCGACGGAGCTGGGCATCCAGGTCTCCCGAGTCCGGAGAGTAGGGAATGCAGGAGTGGTCGTGCAGACGACGTCGGCGGATGCTGCCAACATAATCAAGGGTGCGCTCCCACCCACCGTGCGTGTAACGGAGCCACAGGCCAAGAAACCTCTGGTGGCCATTGTCAATGTCGAGGGTGACATAACCGGCGCCGCACTATTGGAGGCAATCTATACCCAAAACCTGAAGGGTAAGGGCATATCACCAGAGGCATATAAGAGCGACTGTCGGGCAGCTTTTAAGAAGACGCGGCAGGGAAGCGGCCGGTCAACACACGTCCTGGAGTGTAGCCCCGCGATACGGGACACCTTAATAGACGCTGAGCGGGTCTTCATTGATTGGGAGCGCTACCTGGTGAGAGATTACGTCGACGTGATATGTTGCCTAAAATGTCACGGGTACGGCCACCCTGCAAAGTATTGCAAGAGCTCGGCAGACGTATGCGGACGGTGCACTGAGACGGGCCACCGTGCCCGTGATTGCCCACAACAGGTACTAGAGCAGGCGAGATGTGCCACTTGCAGGGCTGCCGGGAAGCCATACCAAGGGCACCGTACCATGGCCTTGGAATGCCCAGCCCGACGATACGCAGAGAACAAGGCGATCAGCATGATAAACTATGGCTAGCCACGCCCAAAATCTAGAGGAAGGAACACGTCGTGAGGTACGCCTGAGGTTGGGACAGTTGAACCTGGCTGGTTCAGAGGTGGCCACCACTGAATTAAGGAGGATAGCCAAAGAATTGCAACTGGACGCAATATTACTGCAGGAACAGCATAAGGGCGTACCGCCAGGCACAGTCCAAGCTGGGCCCAACTCGAAGGCGGCAATATATCTGCCACGTCGCGACATCGGGTGCCTTTTTCTGGCCCATTTAAGCAGCACTCACCTGGTGGTGGTCCACCTCCCAACGTGGGACCTGTACCTGGTCTCCGCGTACTTCCAGTATAGCGACGACATCGAGCAGCACCTACGACGACTGGAGAACGTTCTGGAGGCGCTCCGGGGGAGGAAAGTACTGATTGGGGTGGATAGCAACGCGCACTCCCCGTTGTGGTTTTGTGAGGAGCGCCATTACGTCGGCCGTGGTCACGAGATCGCCCGCAAGCGCCACCAAATGGAAGATTTCATCCTGGCACGCAACCTCGTGATCCACAATCGAGAGGGCCAGCCGTGGACCTTTTCCACTTCGAACGGGGAGTCAAATGTGGACATCACGCTATCCACCCGTAGCGTATCCGTCTCGGACTGGCGCGTCCTGGAGGACGTTAGCGTCAGTGACCATCGTCTGATCGCCTTCACAGTGGGAGGAGGACGGGGGAGCCCGACTATCTCGTACGCGGGACTGTCGGTGGAGCCAACGAGGTTCCGGGACCGTGGGGTGGGTTGGGCCAGGTTTCGCGCGGGTATCCACGAGAGTATGGGGGGGCTTAAATTTGGGGAACCCGCGGATGCCCTTTGCGCGTCCTTCCAGGCTATGGTTTTACGGGTGGCGAAGTCTACCCTGGGTATTGCGGGTAACACCCAGGATCGGGGCTATGAATGGTGGACCCCAGAGCTGGACAGGCTCAGGAAGGCCTACTCTCGCAGCCGCCGCCGGTATAGGGGTTGCGGAGCCACCGATGGCTTTGCCGCGATATCAGCCAGAGCTGATATGTGTAGGGCCCGCCGCAGCTACAGGATTGCGATGAAGCGTGCGGAAATCGAACATTTCAGGAGCCTTGCGGACTCCGCGAATGAGAACCCTTGGGGCGCGGCCTATCGTGAAGCTACTGGCCGAACAAGGCCGCCTCCCAATGTGGTTCATGGGATCGCGTATGCGGGTCGTCAACAGGGTGACCTACGGGGTGCCATCAAAGACCTGATGATGGCTCTATGTCCTGATGACATACTGTCACGGGACACTGCGTACCACCGGCAGGTCAGGGTTGCGGCTATATGTATGCCGTCCGGGAGGGATGCACTGCCGCCTGCGGAGGCTGCATTGAGAGGAATAGTTAGAGCGCTGCCCAACACTGCACCGGGTGCTGATGGGATCACCGCACGCATGCTGCGTCACATTTGGTGCGCAGCGTCGTCCGAGTTGACGTTGGTAATGGGTAAATGCGTATGCGAAGGTACCTTCCCAGCCGTCTGGAAGATTGGTAGGTTACTCGTACTGCCTAAGGGCAATGGCAGGCCTCTATCCGATCCTAAGGCTTACCGCCCTATTACGATGTTACCTGTGCTGGGTAAATTGTTGGAACGCGTAATGTTAAAGTGTGCACCGGGGATTACTAGGGGAATCTCGACCTCACAGCATGGTTTTACGCTGGGGAGATCTACGTCTTCGGCTTTGCTGAGCATTACGGGCGCGGTTAACTCTGCAGATACTAAATACCTGCAGGCTATCTTCCTGGACAACTCGGGGGCATTCGATAACGCCTGGTGGCCCATGATCTTGCTGAAAGCGAAGGCCAGGGGATGCCCGGGCAATATCTATCGGATGTTGTCGGGGTACTTCGCTGGTCGGCGCGTGGGTATGGGTGCGGGCGACAAGGTGGTGTGGAAGACCTCTACTATGGGATGTCCGCAGGGCTCGGTCTTGGGGCCGGCTCTGTGGAACCTGCTCATGGATGACCTGCTTCGGCTACCGCTTCCGGGGGGGACCAGAATGGTAGCATACGCCGACGACCTGACGGTCCTGATTGGGGCAAACTCCAGGGCGGGCATTGAGGCCAACGCGGCGGCCGTTTTACAGGCTGTTGGAGAGTGGGGGGCCCGGAATAGGCTGGACTTCTCCCCGGGTAAGTCAGCGAGTATGACGCTGAGGGGGCGTTTCCAGAGGCCTCCCACAATACGTCTTGGGGGGAGCTCTGTCAGGGACGTCAAGTGGACTACTGTTCTGGGGGTGGTGCTGGACGCGGGTCTGTCTTTCACGCAGCATGCGCACTCGATTGGCGAGCGAACGGCCAAGTGCTTTGGTAAGGTGGCCCGTATTTCGGCGTCTTCGTGGGGCGTTCGCTACAGGGCCCTTAAGACCCTGTACCACGGGACATATGTGGCGACGATTGCGTATGCTGCGGCTGTATGGTTCCATAGAGCCGGTCTCTACGCGGTTAAGAGCGCGTTGTTACGCTCGCAGAGGGCTGCGCTCGTTCTGCTCACCAAGGCATATCGCACGACCAGTACGGCTGCCCTGCCGGTCATAGGTGGGGTACTGCCGGCCGACCTGGAGGTCATCCGTGCTGGGAGAGCAGCGGCGGCGCGCCAGGACGCGACTAGGCAGGAATATCGGGATAGGCGGAGGGCTATATGGACGGATGTTGTTGCTCAGTGGCAGGCGCGGTGGGATCGCGAGGACAAGGGGAGGGAGACGTATCGGTTTTTTCCGGACGTGGCTCGCCTCAAGGCGACTTGGGTCGAGCCGGACTATGAAACCTCCCAATTACTGGGGGGTCATGGGTGCTTTCGCAGGCGGCTGTACGATTTAGGGCTAGGAGCTCACGCGGAATGTAGCTGCGGCGAAGGGGATGAGGACATGCACCACGTTCTGTGGGCATGTCCCCTCTATGATGAGATTAGGTCGGGGATGCTCTCGGGGATACATCGCGACGGAGAAGGTCCGGTATACTACACGGATCTCGTGGCTTCGGAGGCGAACTACCGGCAGTTACGGGAATTCGCGCACGCCTGGTACAAGGCCCGCCGGCTTGAAGACCAGGTTGGCAGGATAAGCCAAGATGGCAGCCAGAGTAGCGGGTAAATGTGGCTAGCTAGCAGGAATACCGCGGACGACGAAGTTCGTACCGTGTGCTGTCCGCCCTAGTTATACAGGGAGAAGGACACAGGGCAAAGGATGAAGAAAGTTAAATAACTTGTAGAGACTCAAGAAGCATGTGCATACTTACGCAAAGAGCATGGTGTGCACATGTATCTCGATGATTCGGCCTGTATGACCAAGATGTCGAAAAGGCCATGGGTGGTTGGAGGGATTTGGTGGTATCGGGAGCTGGCGGATCTCCGGGCCGCGTGCATTCGCGCCCGGAGGGCCTACACCCGCAGCCGGCGGCGCCAACGCGACGCGGAGCGGGAGGCCTTGCTGTATGAGGGCTACCGCAATGCGCGGTCGGCCTTCAGGCTGGCCGTCCGCTCCGCCAAGGACGTCAGTCGGCAGGAGATGCTGGACGGTCTCGACCGTGACCCCTGGGGACGCCCCTATCGCGCGGTGCTGAATAAGCTCCGCGCGCGGGGCCTTCCCCTCACCGAGACTCTCCAGCCCAGCCTTCTCACCCGGGTCGTCGAGGACCTGTTCCCGCGGCGGGCGGAACACACGCCCCCGGTCATGGCTCCGCCAGACACTGACCGGGAGGCCGACGACGACAGTGTTCCGCCCATCACGGAACCCGAGATGGGAGTGGCGGTGGCGCGCATGTGCGCAAAGTCCACCGGCCCCGGGCCCGACGGTGTTCCAAACCGCGTGTTGGGCCTGGTCCTCGACCACCTGAGTCCCCGCCTCAGGGAGCTGTTCGACGCGTGTTTAGCGTCCGGACGGTTCCCTGGGTGCTGGAAGGAGGGAAGGCTGGTGCTCCTACCGAAGCCGGGACGGTCTCCGGGGTCGCCTTCGGCCTACAGGCCTATCGTGCTGCTCGATGACACGGGCAAGCTACTGGAGAGGGTGGTAGCTGCCCGCATCGAGCGGCACCTCGTAGGCACGGGGCCCGATCTGTCGGACGCCCAGTTTGGGTTTAGGAGGGGTCGTTCGACGATCGCGGCTCTGTTGCGCCTGAGGGCCGTGGCGACTGAGGCCGTCACCGGTGGGGGAGTGCTGTTGGCGGTGTCCCTAGACATCGCCAACGCATTCAACAGTCTGCCATTCAGCTGCATCAGGGAGGCGCTCCGGTATCACGGAGTGCCAGCTTACCTGAGGCGGCTAGTGGCAGACTATTTGGTGGGGCGCAGCGTCCTCTGTACCAACCGAGCAGGGGACGTTGTGCGAACGCCCATGACGTGCGGTGTCCCACAGGGGTCGGTCCTCGGACCCACCCTGTGGAACATCGGCTACGACTGGGCGTTGCGGGGGAGCCTCCCGCCCGGGCTGGGCATGATTTGTTACGCCGACGACACGCTCGTCACAGCCCGCGGTGGGACGCTAGAAGAGGCGGTAAGCCTGGCGACCTATGGCACCGAAGAGGTCGTCAGGCGGATCGAGGCGCTGGGGTTGAGGGTCGCCCTGGACAAGACGGAGGCCCTCTTGTTCCATGGGCGCCTTATGAGCCCTCCCATCGGCGTCTCGATCACCGTCCGATCGGTTGACATCAGCATCCGGGCCCATATGAGGTACTTGGGCTTGGTGCTCGACGGGCAATGGTGGTTCCGGGAGCATTTCCGCAGGCTCGCTCCGCGGCTCGTCGGCGCGGCGTCCGCCCTATCGTGGCTTATGCCGAACGTGGGCGGACCGAGCGCTACGTGCCGACGGCTGTACACGGGGGTCATCCGGTCGATGGCCCTGTACGGCGCACCGGTGTGGGCTCCTTGACCGTCCGACTTAGGGCCCTTCTGTGGCGACCGCAGAGGGTCATGGCGGTCAGGGCCATCCGCGGATACCGCACGGTGGCGACGGAGGCAGCGTGCCTATTGGCCGGGACTCCCCCGTGGGACCTGGAGGCGGAAATGCTCGCCGAGTTGTATCGGCGGGTGTCGGGGGTGCGCGGGGAGGGCGGTGTGATCTCGTTAAGGGATCTCACCGCCTGGCGCGTCGACGCCCGCCGAGACGTCATTGCCCGTTGGGCAGTCCGGCTGGAGAGGCCTCGGTTCGGGGTGCGAACCGTGGAGGCCTTCCGGCCGGTGCTGATGCAGTGGTTGGAAAGGCGGCACGGGGTGCTCTCCTTCCGACTAGTGCAGGTGTTGACGGGGCACGGGAGCTTCGCCAAATACCTGCACAGGGTCGTAAGGAGGGAGAGTACACCGTCCTGCCACCACTGCGATTGCGACGAGGACACGGCGCGCCACACGCTCGAGGCCTGCGCGGCTTGGGCAGTGCAGCGCCGTGAACTCGTCGCAATCATCGGTGCCGACCTGACGCTGCCGGCCATCGCTAGGGCGATGGTCGACAGCGTCGGGAACTGGGACGCGGTCGCAGCCTTCTGCGAGACAGTGATCTCGCAGAAAGAGGCGGCGGACCGTCTGCGCGTGGAGCGCAGCCTCGATGAGGAGATCCGCCGCCGGCGACTGGGGCGGCGCAGGCGCAACTATCTGCGCCTCATGCCGCCCTAGCCGAGGCCGCGGGTGACGTGACCGGGGATTAGTCCGTCACCCGCCGAGAGGCCGACCGCGTGAGGAAAGACCGACGTCCTCCCCGAGGGGGGGACATCGGTCGACGGGAGGGTACCCCGCGTAGGGGGTATTCCGTCGGGCCGACCACTGACGACAAGTAAACCTGCTCCGGTGGTCGGCCCAATGACGAATGCGAGGTGGTTTTCGGGTGGGTTGCGGGAGTTGCGTGCTTAAGCCCCTCTGTCGCCCCGGACGGAGTGGTGCGGAGGCGCGCCGACCGCGACCCACCAAAAAAAAAAAAAAAACGTGAATAAATATCAACATACTTAAATAAGTAAAATAAAGGAAACACCCAAGAAATATTAGAAAATCAAATTATGTACTTAGATAAGTAGAATAAAATAATAATAAAAATAAAATAAAAAGCAGTTCGCAGGAAACAATGGTTGCATAGGGAGCCGATCGGGCACCCTAACCGCGCGTCAAGGTATTTCACAGTTACTGACGTCACTCGGCCAGCGCATATATACTCCATCATAATTGTCCATTTTGCACATCATAAATACATGGTACTTGATTAAAATTAATATATCTCCTAAGATATTCGTTGAAATTAAATAATTTCAAGAGCAATTTCTTTCAAAATTAAATCATCGTCATCATCGCAGCCCATATACGTCTCATTTTTGCGCTCGGGGTTCCTCTACAATGGGAGGGAATTGGACCTACTATACCATGCTGGTCAGACATGTTGATATAGGGTTACATTTCGAGTTTGCCTTCTTTTGCATAGATCTTATGTGCATATTATATCCCTTAGTCATCTTGTACGACATCCACGGGCAAGATAGGGAGTGGTGAATTGTATTCTTACTCCGTAACCACACGGGAAAAAAAATTAATATATCTCCTAACATATTCGTTGAAATTAAATAATGTCAAGAGCAATTTCTTTCAAAATTGAATATTTATGATAAACAACGCATTTATTTGGAAAAAGATTATCATCATGTTTATAAAAAAATCTTCGCACGTAATGCATTATTTTAGAACAAATTTAGTTACTATAAAAAGAATATAGTAAGTTAACTTTAAAAGATAGACAAAATATTGTGGAATTTTAATCAGAATTTTTAAATGAAACATAATCTGTCATACATATTTTGTGGAAATGTTTACGCAGCGCACGCAAGGAATGCTGTCAAAAGGAACATTTTTGCACATTTTTGCCACATTTTCCATTCATTTCGAACTAGAAAAGTCTGAGATAAGCGCGTTCAACCAAAAAAAAAGACAGAAATAAACAAACTCTTCAGCTTTATAATGTTAGTATAGATATGTATAGGAAATTTAAATAAATACTAGATACGATATTATGCAAATCTGTATGTATATAATGAATGTATATTTTTCTTACTTTTGAGTTTGCTGCGTTTGTTATGTTCCGCCCTCTTTTACTTTAATTCCTTTCAAGCTGTCAGATATCATTGTTTGATAAATATACGCGTTAAGTACATAAAATAAAGTTAAATATAAGGTTGTTTGTTTATTTGTTACTCTTTCACGCTTAAACCACCAATGATTCTGAACCGATATCAAATATATTTCACCAATGGAAAGCTATAATAACAGGGAGTAACAGGCTATATTTTATCCTGATATACCTACAGAAACGGGAACTACGCGGGTAAGACGACCGAAACCGAAGCGAAGCAAGGGCGGGATGCTAGTAATAAATAATGAAGCCTTTTGTTATAATAAAATGCCTATAAAAACATGTCTATAAAATGTTTATTATTCATTTAACAGAGATATATAATATAAATAGATACAGCGCTCCTTCCATTCTCATTAGTTTATAGAAAGACTAGCAACCCGGCCTCGCTTCGCTACGGTTTCAGTCGCCTTACCCGCGTAGTTCCCGTTTCTGTGCGAATACCGAGATAAAATATAGTCTATATTACTCCCCGATATTATAGCTTTCCATGCATGAAAGAATGTTTGAAATCAGTTCAGTGGCTTAAGCGTGAAAGCGTAACAAACAAATTTACTTTCGCATTTATAAATATTACTAAGGATACTTATAGGTTTGTCGTAGTTAAGGAACTAGAAACCTTTTTCATACTATCAAAGAATTTTCAATAAAATTCATCCATTGATGTTCATTATTGGAAATATGGCTTTTCACAAGAATGCCACTCAGAAAGGTTCTACAACAATTTGTTTCCAATGGGTTGCCGTGATTTTTACGATGTTGTTAGTTCAGCTGTTAGACATCGTCCGATTGATGGTCATTACTGGCGAAACATTTTTCCTCCGTAGTTATTGGTTATTGGTTCGACAAATAATGTGTTATAATCTTTGCTACTATAGAGTAGAGGGAGATTGACCTTACTATATCATGCTGTCTAGGTTGATATAGGGTTTTGTTTCGAGTTTTATTTCTCTTGCATAGATGTTATATGCGTATTGGATCTCGAAGTCGTCTTTTACGACATCCACGGGCTCTCATAGTAGATTTGCTTTAACATAAATATAATTTAAAAATCTTAAAAGACTCGATCTATCATACTTTCGTGTAGTATGAGAGATCGATTGAAGGATTAAGAGCACAATGGACGTACATCTTTTTGCCAGTGGGTAATATCAATGGAAGCGAAAACCTCAAACCCTACACCAACTCCACTGACCAACGTGGTGTAGTTGATCATATTCGAGGAGGCTCGAGCCCAATAGTGTTGGTATATAAGCCAAGGTGAGAAGAATTGATATGTTTTCAGTTTAATCAAGACTAATTTTCTGCTATTGTAAGAAATATATAAGATTTTCATGAAATTTAGCATACTAGAGGTTTCGGGGCCAAAAAATCTATCTAGCTAGGTTTTATTTATAGAAGATGTTGTGTTGTCGGTGTTTTCAGCTAATGAATACAATGGCATAAAATGTCAATGGAATAGGAATTTAAATTTAGCCACTGCCATCAGGAGTAAAAATAGCTCAGTTGGGAAGTTGTCGGGTCGCATTCAAACAGCATGAAATCGAATCTCGGTGTTATTATAATTCTGTTTTTTTAATATTGAGATTTTTTTCATTATATCATCATTTTTAGTTTTTTATTAGTATATAACTTAAATATGTTCATTAAAAATCCCATTTACTTACAAAAAAAAAACTATACCGATCAAAGCTCGGTCAACCAAATATTTATTAATGGAATGAGAAGAGAAGAAGTGAATCCACTGACGTAAACCCGATGGAACAGCTAGTCCACACACAAATTTTTAAAAGAACCCGGCATTCCAGAATATTCCTCGTTGAATTTTGAAATAAGTCTACACGATTCATCCGTCGTAGCAGACTCAATAAATTTCACCACCTCTATATTCTTATCTGAACTTAGCTCCTTGAAAAGTTCATCTGTAAACCAATTAAGCTTTTATACTTTAAATTATTTAATTAATTTTCATTCTACTCATACCATCTAGCAGACAATCAAAGCCCTTACTTATAATTGTGAACTTAATCCCAAAAGCATTTTCCCCCAGGCAACCAAGGTTAAAATAATGTATATCTTATATTTAAAGTACTAGCTTCTGCTTGCGACTTCGTCCGCATGGTTTAGATACTTTGGGCTAATGCTAACTTTATTTATTTATTTTTTTTATGGGTGGGCTATGGTAACCGCACACGCGGTCCATTCCATCCGGTGCGAGGAAAGGACGGCGCGCGGGCCCATAACCTACCCGTACCCAGGTCGCCTTCGTCGTTGGGCCGACCACCAGTGCAGAGTTCCTTGTCCTCAGTGGTCGGCCTGACGGAATACCCTTTCGGGTACCCTCACCTCTCGACGTCCCTGTATCGGGACGTCGGTCGCCGTTGCACGGTCAGCCTCATCCGCGGCCTTGACTAGGGCGGCATCAGGCGCAAGCACTCGCGCCTGCACCACCCAAGTCGCCGGCGGCGGAACGTGTCACCGAAGAGGAGCTCCTCTCGCGCACGATCCGCCGCCTCCATTCGTGAGATGATGGCCTCATTTCCTCATTTCCTGACGCTGTCTAGCATCTCCCTGGCGATGCTCGGCAGCGTCAGGTCGGCACCGATGATCGCGACGAGTTCACGGCGCTCCCCCGCCCACGCAGCACACACATCAGCACATACCAGCCTCCCTTCCTTCCAGCACCCAGAGAACTCCCCGGACGCCAAACAAACGTCGAACAGTCCCCTGAGGCGTGGTCCCAGATGCTCGAGGACCAGGGCCAGCACACTTTTGGCCACACCGTTGAGCCCGGGGGCGGTGAATTTGGCTCGCATACGTGCCACCGCCGCCTCCATCTCCGGTTCCGTGGTGGGCGGATTCCACCCGTGGAGCTTGCTCAGCGGCGCACGATAGGGGCGACCTCATGGGTTACGTTCGAGACTGTCCAGCATCTCCTGCCGACTAACGTCCTTGGCGTGACGGATGGCTAGCCTGAAGGCAGACTGCGCACTGTGGTAAGCCTCGTATAGCTGGCCCTCGCGATTTTTGATTTTTACGCAATGGCGTTGAGAGTTCTCAAAAGAAAAAAAAACATCTCGATTTTGAAACGTTCTTCATTGTTGCTCCGCTCCTGTTGGTCTTAGCGTGATGATATATAGCATGTAGCCTTTCTCGATAAATGGAATATCTAACACTGAAAGACTTTTTCAAATTAGACCAGTAGTTCCTGAGATTAGCGCGTTCAAACAAACGAACTCTTCAGCATGAAATCGAAAAATAAAATATATAAAATAAAGTATTCAGCGTTGCCTTTAAAGATTCGAGAAGTTTTGTACCTACTTGTGGCATTTAGAGTACCGTATATTTTTAGATCAATAGAATGATTTGAAATACAGAGACTGAATAAGTGTTTCTATGTTACATATCATAGAATAGTTCTAATCATCATCATGATAATCAACATCATCATCTTATATAAGTGCTACTACTAGTTTCGAGCCTTTTTCATAATGGAAACTTGACCTACTGTACCACATTGGTCAGATGGGTCAGTGTAGAGATCATTTCCAGTTATTTCTGATGTTTATAG
Source organism: Lymantria dispar (assembly GCA_032191425.1). NCBI lineage: Eukaryota > Metazoa > Arthropoda > Insecta > Lepidoptera > Erebidae > Lymantria > Lymantria dispar. The sequence continues at coordinate 4,897,348 of CM063460.1, read as the reverse complement.
TACAGATATTAAAAACAAATCCAAAAAGACCACCACAAGACTGCAAGACACTGTGAGCTCGTATTGTATAGATTTGACCAACAACAATAATAGCTAAAGATAATTTTATAAATTAAAACCTCTTAGTAACATAAAGTAAGCCGCCGTCAAAATTAATATTAATTTCATTTCATCATGTCACCTGAGTTTTCTTGCCGGATCTCTCTGTGTGGCCGTGTTCCGATCCGGTTGTCCTTGTTAGGTTTTTTAAATAAAATTACTATTAATTTTAATGTTAAATAATTACTAACCATAAACAATGTAATTTTTTCATATAGAATAATTATTTTTCTTACAGTGGCAACAAATTTTTATCAAACGTGGGTCAATATTTAATAACTAATTTCTATATCGGGTAGATAATTATAAATTTTCTGTACTAACGATGACTTGTTGGACGTGAGACTTTTTTAGTCCACCCGTGACCATGAACGCTGCAAAGTGTTCGAAACGTTGGGCAAACAAAAATCAAATACAAAGGCGATAAAATCCGTAAAGTAGTTTTATTTAAAATCATTTCCATTTCTTCTCTTGCTTCTGCCAAATCACATGTCGAATGAGGAGGTTATGGCACTGTACGTCCAAGTAAATGTTCTGTGGAAGAAGCCTCCCCGAATACTAAATGGCGCGGTAAAAATAGCATAAATTTCCAAATTCATAAATTGATTTAAAGGTATTCTAAAGCATTTTTTATTACTAACGGTGGCAAATGAACAAACATTACATCTGACGGTAAATGATACTGCCGCTCATGGACCTTTGCTAGGCCGCTGCCTACCGGGTAGGAAGTGAAGGGAGAATGATTGCGTGTAATGAGGTTTGATGATACTAAAGGCATTACCAAGACACACCAAACGCAAATACCCTCAGAAAGTTAGGATTCTGGCTCTATCGCTCACCGAACAAATTGCTACTATTCAAATGACGATTTTTGCGAGACTGTAGTACCCCGGATGGACCGACCCGCGGCTATAGACAAACAACTATCAACAGTGTAGTTCTTTGGGACGCGGTCGCAGCCTTCTGCGAGACAGTGATCTTGCGGAAGGAGGCGGCGGATCGCCTGCGCGAGGAGCGCAGCCTCGATGAGGAGATCCGCCGCCGGCGACTGGGGCGGCGTAGGCGCAACTATCTGCGCCTCATGCCGCCCTAGCCGAGGCCGCGGGTGACGTGACTGGGGATTAGTCCGTCACCCGCTGAGAGGCCGACCGTGTGAAGAAAGACCAACGTCCTCCCCGAGGGGGGGACGTCGGTCGATGGGAGGGTACCCCAATTAGGGGTATTCCGTCGGGCCGACCACTAACGACAAGTTAACGCTGCTCCAGTGGTCGGCCCAACGACGAAGGCGACGTGGCTTTTGGATGGGTCGCGGGAGTTGCGTGCTTAAGCCCCTCTGTCGCCCCGGACGGAGAGGTGCGGAGGCGCGACGACCGCGACCCACCCAAAAAAAAAAAAAACAGTGTAGTTCTAACATTATAAATAGCACTTACCATTTAATTCTTTGACAGTTTTTTCTTCTCCTCCCATATCCTTAGGTAGTACTTGTCGAGTATGGTAGACATATAAACTCTCAAAATCACTATGCACTACGAGTCTTTCTTTGAGTTTAATGGATAATCCTTGTTTTACCAGCGTTAATAGTGTATCAAAAAACTTAGAACCGCTTATTAAATGCATTTTCTTAATTCTTTGGCCCAAAGATTCCTTAATAGAAAAATAGAAGTTATATTTTCTATATATCAATGCTGAGTATCCATAAGTGGATTCAAGAATCCAATATGCTAGTAAAACTCGAGACTTGTACAAATAAAAAAATGAGCATTCCTAATTGCGATGTAAATAAAATTCCGAAAAATAAACATCTAAATATTTTTTTCAGGTTTTCTATTCTATTCATCCATCAAGCTATCGATATCCACGTGACAGCCATTTTAGCATAAGTCTCTCAAAAGGGCAACAAAATGCTAATCGTCACGTTTGGGAAAATCTAACATCCGCTAACTCACTCCGCAAGCGGTAACCGGAGAGGCGGAGGCAGCGACAGGCATACTCCTTCCGCCGCCTTGAATGACTACTGGGTGTGGTTAAACAGCTATACATTGAGATGTAGGAGATTGAAAGTCATCAGATGATCTTGCCGCGTCTTGTAACAATGCAGGAGGAGCTACTTCGGGGGACAAAGTTAAATATCTTTGGCTGTGGAAATCCACAGTGTGAAAAAAAGAAAAATATATAAATTTTTAGTGACTTTATTTCAGTTTATCATTTTTTGCAGTGATTATTTCTTCTTGCGTACCTTAGTTTATTTTATGATCACCCATGGGAAAGGAATTGTCTGCTTAATCTATCACTATACTGCCACAAAATATGTGAATATAAATTATGAAAACCTCCATAATAATAAAAAACATCTTATATTTCACATTTGATTATTCCATATGGTGACGCAGTAAGAATATAATTTATCATGCTCTTGCTCGTGGGTATCGTAAAAGCCCAGAAGTGGTACAAATTCAAGGTGAATTTATGATGATGAGAGATGGAGAACCAATACGTCTGGCCAGCGTGGTGTAGTACCTAGCCGGACCGGGGATTTTAGTCTCTCACTCGCAGAGAGACTAACCACGCGACAGTGACCGATGTCCTCGATGTCGAGAGGAGAGGGTACCTCGGCAGGTATTTCATCGGGCTGACCACGGGGGATAAGGAACTCGGTGCCGGTGGTCGACCCAACGACAAAGGCGTCGTGCTACGGTGGGTTATGAGGCCGCGCGCCAACCCTCTGTCGTCCCGGATGGAGCCGGGCGGCGGGTGCGCTGTCCATAGCCCAACCCAAAAAAAAGTGTGGTGTAGTAGATCAATTTCCCTCCCATTGTGGAGGAGGTCCAAGCTTAGAATGATGATGATGATGATGATGATGATGATGAAGGATCACAATGAACGAAATAATTACTTACAACAATCAATGTTAGAGCTTTTTGTATAATTATGGGATTCAACTTTAAAATAATACCCATGGTAACTTTTCTGGTATCAATAATCCAATCGTATCCTTGACAATAATCGTTATGCATCATATAATGGATGAACTGAAATAAATTTTAATATATTACATCTAATATTAGATTTTATACTCAAAAAGAAAGAAAGCAAAGAAGATAGATAGAACAGTAAAACTTCACTTCACTTGGGCAATATCCTACAAAAACATAGCGGTATAGTCTTTCTTTTTAAGTTAATCTTTATTATGTTAATATCTATCTTCTCATATAATGGCTTAAGAAGACCACGCATCACTGTTACATATCTCCTGTGGGAATTCTAAAAACTCGTTGAGGGATCACTCTAAAACATTGCACGAGAAAAACGAACCGCATTCTCTTAGAAGACTTGTGACTGCAATTGTTATTCAGTCTGCCAAGGTTGGAGATTATATTTGAAGTGAAACTTCTAATGCGAGTAGCAGGCCAGCGCGAGCGTTAGCAACGAGTAGCGTCCAATATTAATTATCATTTTTTTCTCTTTTTTATATCTTTTTTTTATTTATATTGACAAAAAAGCACGTGGCAAAGAAGTTTCACTTCTGACATGCGTATTTTATACGCACGCTCTTCTTTATTATCTCAGAGAAGTCCACTGCCTAATCGTGGATGCGTATAGGTTGCTGTATTGACAGAGAAAACATTACGTCTATGTAAACTATGTAACACAGCGTTACACTATGTAACAATGTCTATATAACAAGAAGATATCTCGCATCACACGTTCTACGTAGTCACAATTATGTAAACATAGGATTTTATTTAAAGTTTTCCTTTTCTCGCTTATTTTCAGTAATAGATTATTACGATACCCGCCTAAAGTTTTTTCTTAAAAGGCTTCGTTTCTCTGTGAGTGTTGACGTGACTCTATTGTCTAGAATAGCAAATGATTTGATCAGCGAATGCAATCAGAACTTTTACTATCGGATTTCTGATAATAATAAAAATGATTCTTACCACTATCATGTACCGATAGTAATGGATTAAAAGAAAATCATCGTCATCATCCCCGGTAGCTTGTGTGATTAGTACTCGATAGTTATCTTCAGTCGGTTTTGGTAGAATACAAGTGTTTCTGAAAGTTGATGTGTTCGGTATTATTCACTGGTTTTTTTCCTTCCAAAATTATTTCCTATCAATATTATACTTTAGTTTTAAATAGCAATTTTGTAAAGGAAATAAATATGGTTACACTAAATGTGTTTTTCTTACATAGAAAATTATAGAAAACGCTAACCCGGATCTTGTAACTATAATATAAAACATAAAATAGAAATATTAAGGTTATACTCAAAGTGGGAGAGAACAAAATAAGAGAAAATACTCTTCTGTTCAAACTAAATAATAGTGTAACTTTGATCTTACTTACGATACTATAAATTTGTGATAAAATTCATTTCTTATGTCAAAATTTTGTAAGAATTCCGGCATCAATTTAGTACAAGTACATAATCTGTCAAGTTTCTGCTTCGCTCTCTCAATCGATCCTTTATTGCAAATCAGTAATCTCTCCAAATATTCCGGATCTATGATGAAATTTCAGAGAAAATTATAAGATTATATGATTTAATAATGAAACTCGAGTTATGAGTTATGTTGCGAGCTCGTGTTAAAATTTCCCTCCCATTATGGAGGAAGCTCAAGCCCAACAGTGGGATGTATATGAGCTGTGATAGTGAAAAAAAGGACAAACGGGGTCAAAAAATTAATTTTATGTTTACAATAGTCTTTTAATAGAGGCACTTTTCTTCCTAATAACTTTTGATATCTTAATCGAGCTTAAATTTATCTTGTTTTAAATTTCACGGTTGTTGTTATTAGGAGATTCTAGTCCCCTAATCGATTTTTATGATTCCCACAAAGACAATAATGAGTGGCGACCCATTATATTCCTAATCAGTCCCCACATGAGGCATGTATGACTATCGGCATTTGATTATCTTTGCAACTGCAATCTCTATATATTCTAAACAAATCTATATGATTTAAATAAAATAAGTTTTACGGATTTCACTGCCTTGTACCTTATTTTCCCGAGGTCTCGAATTATTTTCAATATTTATTATTACAGGAATCTGAATGCTGAAATAATTCGATATGTTGGAAAGGAAAAATCAAATACAAACGCAATATAAATCCGTAAAAAAAACTAAAATAAAAAATATGGCATGAGTTTTCATATTTTCATGTATCCACTTCTAAGCTATGGTCCAAATTTTAAGTATATAGCTCATCGAAAATTTATTTCAAATTCAATTACAAAGTTTCACTCGAACAAACATAAAAGAGAGTTTTATTAACTCTAATAGATATAATAATTTCATTCCTTTTATACAATATTTGCGTAAACATCAGGAATTCCTATTATCCAACATATTATCCAACATATTGATACATTTTTGCTATTTGGTCCAACATTACTATTCCACTTACCAAATTCTCTTATTTGGAAATGATTTTGCTTTTGAATCCATTCTTTCAAGAGTTCAATATCTTGCTTCAACTTATGTATATCTTCATACCCAAAAGCTGTACGAACATTTTGTAATTGGTTCTCATTAAATTTTAGTACAGGATTTATTTTTATCACTTCCATAGTTGTTTAAATGGAGAGGTCGCACTATTTGTTAGCGACGGAAAGTAGAATAAAGTTTTATCTAGATGCAACTGACTTATATATTTCTGAATTTACATAGGTACCTTAGGTACCTATACGCGCTCAGCGCGTTCGCGTTATACTTAATTTTAAAATAGGTAAAAGGAAATTTTACGATAAATAAAATTAAGAAACCTGTAAACACGTTAAAATTAACTTCTTATAATGAAACTTATTCTCATATAAAGAAGAAAGAATTTTTGCCGTTATAATTATGCAAGAGGCTAAGTTTTATAGGTACTTATAAAAGCCTGTGTATGGAAAATTTTCAAATTTTATAAATTCGCCGTTTATACAATGTAGAATACTAGTTAATCTAGTGGGCTAAAATATAAGCCAAAATTTGTGCATTTATAATGAGCAGTTTTTGGATTATGGAGGGGTCAAAAGTACCTCGAAATAGTTCGTGTAAATAATTTGATAGGCTATGCTTGAACTTGACACGCTGCCGCATATCTATGTGACTAGATAAAGCGATAATTTACATAATTATAGTCTAGAGTCATCTTGTTTTTAAAGAAAAGAATTAGAAAACTCTTTCTCCATACCATCACGTATGATTATATTAAAAAGTTACATTAAAGAAGAGATACCAATTACGCCTTACTTCTTCCATAGTTCTGTAGGAATCTCGTCGGGACCAGGCGCTTTATTGTTTGATATTTTGTCTACGACTTCTCTGTACTGGTATCTCAAAGAAGTAGGTTTAATCAAATAAATGTAAATTAATTACGTGTAAATGTTTAAATACACTTCAATAACAGCGGTCTCGAAAATTATTTAAGTTTTTGATTCCCTGATGTTTAGAATACTTTTCCTCGTTCAATATTATAGGAGAGCTCTAATTTTTCTTGCTATGTCGGTTACACCCGTACTTCTGCGGATTTCCGTATTTCGGTTTCTATCTCGCAGAGAAATTCCAAGCATAGCCCGCTCCATAGCACGCTGAGCGACTTTGAGCTTGGTTATGAGGCCTACATTTAGGTACCACGTTACCGTGCCGTAAGTCATCACTGGTAACACAAACTGGTCGTAGACCTGTGTTTTCAGACTCTAAGCTATGTCGGACGAGAAAATCCTCTTAAGGTTTCCGGAAAGCTGCCCAATCGAGTTGGATTCGACGCCTGACCTCTTTCTCAAAATTGGATTTGCCTTACTGGACTGTTTGTCCAAGATAGTGATCGGCAACTTCGAGAATCGCAGTGCTAATTAGGACCGGTACAGGAATGACATGGGTATTTGACAAGACTTTCGTGTTATCTATGTTCATTCGTAAACCCACTAGTGGGGATACCCTGCTGAGATCATTGAGCATGGTGCCAAGGTCCTCTATGAATTCTACCATAACGACGATATCGTCTGCAAATTGAAGGTGAGTAATGTATTCGCTGTTGATGTTGATGCCGAGTCCGGTCCAGTCTTAGAACTTGAAGATATCTTTCAAGGCAGTGGTAAACAGTTTCGGAGAGATGACGTCTCCCTGTCACACGCCTTTCTGCAATCGGATCGGTTTGGTACTCTTATCCTGGATATGGACTGACATTGTGGCGTTCCTATATAAACACTTCAGCACTTAGATATAACGATGGTCAATTTGGCACCGCCAAAGGGACTGTAGCGACACCCAAGTTTCGACTGAATCAAAAGTAGTTTATAGTTCAGAAACACTATACACAGAGGCTGATTGCACTTCTCAGTCTTCTGGATAATCTGCCTAAGCATGAGGACGTGGTCTATGGTGCTATGGCCTTTTCAGAAGCCGATTTATTTGGGCGGCTGGAGACCATTAAGCTTGCACGTGAGTTGATAGGTAATGGCCCTCGAAAACAACTTGTTGAAGTGGCTCAAAAGTGAGATGGGTCTAAAATAAATTTTGACCAATTTAGTTAATTTTATTGTAGCAATCATATCAAATGAAAATTGCTATTTACTCTTAACTGTGAAGAATGAACAATTAATTAAAATAAAATAAAAAACAACTTCCCTTTCATTAAATCATTATAATAATAACTTTGTATTTTATGTAAATAAAAATTGATGTGAATTTCATTAACAAAAAAAAAAATTAAAAATCCCGTTAATCATAAGAATTCAATCCACAAACAATGTATTGCTTGCGTGCTCTACAAACATTACTAAACAATGATTATAAATCAATAGTTTTATACTGACAAGACAATTAAACACTAAATTATAAATAGGAACTCTTGACCAAAGTCATGTCATAATCTAAATGCTCAAGGTGCTTTGTTTGTCGCATTTATTAATAGGAAAACTTCTGATGAGTGACCATAAACGCTGAAAAGAGTTTAAAGCGTTGGGAAAGGAAACATAGAATATGTAAAAAAACAATCACAAACGCTTTGAAATGCAAAGGAATTGTTTTATTTCATATCTATACCAATAAATTAAATTGGAGTTTTAATGTTGTTTTGCTGCTAGTAATGTTAAAATAATAGGCTTTTTTCATTCTCACATGGTTATTTGCACTATACACATGCCTAATAATCACTTTATATTTTTTGTCTGTCTGTCTGTTTGTTCCAGTTAATCTTCAAAACGGCTGGACCGGTTTCAAAAATTCTTTCACCAATGGAAAGCTATAATATCAGGGTGTAACCTAGGCTATATTTTATCCCGGTATTCCCACGGGAACGGGAACTACGCGGGGAAAACGACTAAAACCGAAGCGAAGTGAGGGTGAGTTGCTAGTGTGTAATATACACGTAAATGTTGGATATCCTTATATACTACTAGCGTACTCAACAAACCTTAACATGCTCATAATAAGAATGTCCTCCCCTCGGGGAGGATATCGGTCTTTCCTCACGCGGTCCGCCTCTCGGCGGGTGACGGACTAATCCCCGGTCACGTCACCCGCGGCCTCGGCTAGGGCGGCATGAGGCGCAGGTAGTCGCGCCTGCGCTGCCCCATTCGCCGGCGGCGGATCTCCTCATCGAGGCTGCGCTCCTCGCGCAGGTGATCCGCCGACTCCTTCTGCGAGATCACTGTCTCGCAGAAGGATGCGACCGCGTCCCAATTCCCGACGGTGTCAACCATCGCCCTAGCGATGGCCGGCAGCGTCAGGTCGGCACCGATGATTGCGACGAGACCACGGCGCTGCGTGGCCCAAGCGGCGCAGGCCTCGAGCGTATGCTGCGCCGTGTCCTCGTCGCAATCACAGTGGTGGCAGGACGGTGTACTCTCCCTCCTAACGACCTTGTGCAGGTATTTGGCGAAGCTCCCATGCCCCGTCAACACCTGCACTAGTCGGAAGGAGAGCACCCCGTGCCGCCTTTCCAACCACTGCATCAGCACCGGCCGGAAGGCCGCCACGATTCGCACCCCGAAAGAAATACTCCCCTAACCATAATATGCTGCCCTATCTTTAAGAAAGAGATTAGAGATAAAGGGGTATTAAATATATCTTCCACCGGTAAACAACAACTGAGGCCAGCACAAAATCCAGAGTCCATCCCATGGAAGAACAGACAGCTGGTGCAGAAGACGCTAAACCAGCTCGCGGGGAGAGAGATCGTTGAGTTAAGGGCCGACGGCCGAGAGGTAGAACTTCATCAAAACCTCTGAGAGTGTTGGATGTCCATACACAGACTGAGCAGCTATCTCACAGGGCAATGGGACATCCAGTATCAAGTATTGTGTCGCTATTACATAAAAACTACTGAGATGTAATCTCATCATTTATGTAATAAGTGATGATTGGAATATTTTGAAATGTTATTAATATTGATAGATATCATTTTTACTATTACGAGACGATGTAGCCGTAGTATGACAAAATAATATCATAAACCATAAATAGGTAAATTAATTCACGCAATTTAATTTGCTAGTATATCTAGTAAATAAATGAATGCAGCTTATTACCAATATGGGCTTCTTAGCTTCCAATACTCTACTTCTTCCTCAAAACTGCTTAAAACACAATGTAGTAAGTCATGTGAAATTATTATTTCACGGTCATTATCGTTCCATGTGCCCGTGGATGAAATACAGATAAAACATCTCATCTCAAAATAAAACCCTATAGCAACCGGTCTGACCAGTATGGTATAGTAAGCTCAATTGCCTTCTTAATGTGGAAGAGGCTCAACTGTGGGACGTACATGAGCTGAAATGATGATGATAATGTCATCATCACCCTGCTGTTATCATTTATTTGGAGTCGCCACAATATGTACTCTTCTTTCATAGTACATATTGCAAAAGTTATTATAAGTAGTTTTATGACCGACTGCCTGCCTAAGGTCAACCCTCCTTGGAAATGATTGTCAGACGGCATTAGATAGAGTTGAACAAGAGCTATGTAAAGCTGACTCCGGCAGAGTTGTGGTGCATGTGAAAACGATCCTATGAACCGAGGAACAGCGTCTATTTTTAGCTGATAGTGACTCTGATACTTAAAGGACGCTGTGCTTGGTATACACCATCCATCAAAAGTAGACAGACATGCTTGCATTTCCCCATGCGAAAAAAAACGTCTATCTTAAATTCTTTAGTCGTCTTTTACGATATCCATGAGTTATATAAAAGTCGGTAGTACTTGTAGTCGCTACTAACCAGCGAAATTAATATAAATTTTTAATGTAAATCAAAGTTTATCCATAATATTAATTACATTGATGCCAAAGTCAAAGGTGATAAGCGTATTGCAAAATATTTATGTACTCGTACTTGATTATATGACAGAATTATAGCCGACCTTATTAATAATAGCCAGTTACTAGTCATTATTCAATACGTATAAAGAAAACTGGTTCTATCTTAGATTACAATTTATCATCTTATTAATAATCTATTAAAATATGATGATTTAACCCAAAAATCGGGCATCTATATTTCTCTCCTGCTCTCCATCTCCCCTCTTCTACTTTGTGGGTTTATTTACGTATATGGGTATATTTTTATTACGAATATTAAAAAAAATATATATCACCATCATCATCACAGCTCATATACGTTGGGCTCGAGCCCTCCTCTTAGTGTTTCAATTCGAGATTTCCTTCTATTGCATAGATGTAATCTGCAAATAATCCTTCAGTCGTCTTTTACGACAGCCACGGGTAAACAAGGAGGTGGTGAATTGTATTTTTACTTCGTCACCACACATAATGAAAAAAAAAATATAAGAAAATTAAAAAAAAACGAATATTATGATAAAATACTACTTTAATATAAAATAAACTACATTACAGTATTGACTCGACAATATACAATTACAACAACAAAATTTTATACTTTTTTTTAACGTCGCCTTCGTCGTTGTGTCGACCACCGATGCAGAGTTCCTTGACTTCAGTGGTCGACCTAACGGAATATCCCTTTTTTTTGTGTTGTACCCTCTCCCGACGACGTCTCCTACCGGGACGCCGATCGTCATCGCGAGGCTAACCTCTCCGCGGGTGTCCGGACTAAATCCCCGGTCCGGTCACCCGCAGCCTTTGCAAAATTTTATACTTAGATCTGTATGGTATTCACACACATTAAAATCAACTCACTATAAACATCATATATTAAATTATAAGTTTCAAATATATCTTAATAATTTCGATCAAATTATGTATTGATTAAAAAAAATAGTACGTATGTGCGGCGTTTAACACATTTTAACTTCGATTTTGCTAATTTATAACTGATTATACATTTGCGTAACCTACTTACCTACACCAACCCAATACCTGAACCCGAAAAATCACTACTTTTACTTTAGCTATACAATCGCTGCCTATACCAGAGCAACTGCAAATCTTTTAACAATATAACTGAAAGATTCGTGTAAACTATCTACGCTGCTAGTTGTTCATTAATGTCTATTGTGCCCAGAGACCCAAGAAAATAAAATACAATCAGATATTCAATCTCATACAAAAAAAGAAGGACATGACAACTCAACTTTTAGTTAATTGACCCAAATATATGCGACGGAATAGATGATTATTTGATTCAATGCAAAGTGATAAAATTCTCGCACCCGATCTTAATATTGAACAAAACCTAAATATATTGACTAAGCTGAAGAGCAATGATAGCACTGATATTTCATTCCACAGGTCATCTTGGGTCTCTTCCTTAAAGTGGTGGAATTCTATGGATAGTTATACAAACTAGCCAAGAAAGCTGTAGTCTGAGCTGTAGACTTGATCTACGCCAAAGGACAATAAATTGTGCGATCCACAAATTACTGTTCTAGAGTCCGAATGTAACTTCTGTCCATTTATTGCATGTTTTACTTGTTTTACTTTGGCGTCCATGACGAGGTAGATGTGATAACTGCAGAGCTTCAAGTCAGAACCGAAACCTTAGAGGCAGTTTAAATCAAGGTCAGGAGTATAGCGGCCCTAAGGCGACAACAAAAATTTTAAGCAATAACTAGCTATCATACTATTGAGCCAGGTCTACAAGATTTTTATGAATCTCGACAAATCAATTCGATTAAAAACTCAAGGAATTCTAATTGTCTGAATAAACTAGTTCCATCAATCGCAACTTGGACGTGCTATTTAATGCGATGATGTTAACAGTACCAATTCATGTACTGGTACACCGCAGTATTATTCATACAGAAATATTATTATATAATTGAGAAAAATAGGACAAAATTAATCCAACGGTAGAGATATATGTGAGATCACAGAAACTCTCTGAAGCCGTTCACCAGTTTATGGCAAATGTTTTTAAATTTGCAAACTGGACTAAGCTTGACATAAGCATGAATGATATAGAATATTTTACATTGAATAAAATATTTTTACCTTATTTTTACGAATGATATCGTTAACCCGATAAGTTTATAAACAAAAAGAAATGTCTAATGACTAATTTATTTTTGTATATATCCTAGTTCAATATAATTAGATATAAGTCTAGTTATTTATATCCAATTTCAAGAAAGAAGTCACCCAATATAATTTAGATGAATAAGGAAGATATGTTTATCCAATATACCGAATTTTTTAAAGGTCTACATCCAGTTATGACCTATGGCACAGAAACATAGTTACTAAATGCTTGCATCTTATTGAGATTAACACCTAAAATATCTAGATGTAGAAATACTCTTTATTTTTACATGTATTAAACCTTTTTATTTGGCAGGTATGGTCTGGACATACGCTGTCAGATTTATCTAGGACAGTAAAAGAGTGGCGCACGGTCCCATAATCCACTATATTCCCACTCCATTGCCATTAAGCTGACTACCTGTACCGTTATTCCTTGATATTCTTCAGTATTATACTTGGAATACTAAAATCTATAGAACAACAAGTGTAACCCATACAATCTTAAAGAGTAAGAGACTTCTTTGACGAATATTATGTTAAAGCATCAATAGGTAGAATATATTAACAATCGAACGGATAATTGCTCGAGAAGGAACGGTTTAAAGTGGAGACCACGTATTGCGTGGCGCAGTGTTGGACTATCCTCACTATGTGGAGGGATAGCATCTTTAAAGTAGCAAGCAAACTTTGTAATAGCTGATAGTCAATCTTGAGGTTCTCATCCAACATAAATCAGTATCCAAAAGCATGAGTGTGACCAGTGTCTATTAACAATGATAACTTATGGTACGGAAACGTGGTCTCTAAATGTTGATCTCGTAACCAAGCTGAAAGATGGTCAGCACTCTATGAAGTTTGGAATTTCTATGCAAAATAGAATCTGAAATACGAAAATCCGCAGAAGAACGGGTGTAGCCGTCATAGCACGAAAAGTTTGCATAACGACATTCAAAACTTTAATATCTTAGAATAATTGTTCAATAACTTCGATTTCTTGATTGTTAGATGGAATTGCATAAAATATAGTACTAATTATAAACCCTTTTATATGATATCAATATATATAACATAATATTAATATCATCTAAAACCAATGCTTTATTTCTATGCTGTTAGTCTACTCTTAAATTTCTAAATGACCCAGGCATCCCCATATATTCTTCATTGAATTTGCCCGATTGTCTCAGCTTTTCATCTGTGCCTACTTTGCTCATCAGCTTGAACGTATTCATGTTCTCATCAGATAATATAGCATCACGCCATTCCTCTGAAATTAACATTAAATATATGATTTTTATGGCAGTTGGGCAATAATCTGGTATAGTGGAAGAAGAATAGGCATATGAATAGGCATAAGCATTCGCGAAAAGTAGTTTCAAGGCCACTGTCTCACATTAAGAAGGCCTGCGTCTAGAAGAGGAGGTTGATAGGCTCCACAAAAAATAGTAATACTTACTCATCAAAATATTTAATGACCTTTCCTTGCCACCATATTCTTCAGGCAAAATGTCTTTTGGAATATCATCGTTACGAATTTCTTCAAAGTTTTTGTGTAAGTGTATTCTCTCGTTCAATTTATTGGTCAGAAATTGTGTTATTATATTTTTAAATAGCTCTATGCCCTTTGATTTTGATATCAGGTGTATTGCCTTTATTCTGCAACTATATCCTCTCTGTAATAAATGTTACATATAACGCTACAGAAGAATAATAGAAAATTATAGTTTAAAAAGCTAAAAAGACGCTTACAAGCTGACAGCCCGAATCATAGAGTTTCGAATCTCGCGCATGCGTAGCTAGCGCACTAGCTCTATCTCTCTTGCTCTTACGCAAAGGATACGATTAGAAATTTCTAAATTCTGGCGAATCTAATCAGGATATTCAGCTATTTTGATCGACTTTTTGCATGTCATGGACCTTGCACGAGTGTGCAAAGTTTAAATAAAATCTATTCATTCAAAGTGAGCCAAAATGACGTTCAAAGATTACGTTACATATATACATACAGGTGAAACTAATAATAGCGTGTTAAAAAGGAAAATAGACTCCTTAAAGTATCGTAGCAGACCATGAGATATCAAATTTTTTAAATGACGAACTTTCTTATGAGTGCAGTGCGCTTTATGTTGTGTGTATTAAGAGTGTGTTTGTGTATTTGTGAGCATATTTAGAGTTCGGTACAAATGATAATTAGAGCAAAATTCACCACCAGAGTAATTTATGTAAAAGTATCCTTACTAATATTATAAATTTGAAAGTTTGGCTGTTTGTTACGGTTTCACGCTTAAACCACCAAACCCATTTAAAAAATTCTTTCACCATTGGAAAGCTATAATATCAGGGAGTAACATAGGCTATATTTTATTCCAGTATTCCTACAGGAACGGCAATTACACGAGCAAGGCGACTGAAATCGAAGCGAGGCGAGGGCGGGTTATATAGCTAGTATTATATACGTATTGTAAATGTACATGTTACTTTACTACTTTATGTATATAGAAAAATAGTTGTATTTTTAATACGCTTTTATTAGCTTCAGACGTATCTATGTTAGTATGTAACGGAATCTTTGAACATGATTTTGACACCCTTCAAAACGTCGGATTAACTCGGAATTTGGCATACTTATTAAGGACCGATGACAATTCAATATTTAAACAGTATGACCCGTTATCCTTACTAGGATAATCAGGATTAGCGATTTAAGCGTATTTTTTTAGTTTTTTTGAACTATTATATTTATTACTAGCAACCCGCCCTCGCTTCGCTTCGGTTATAGGTTATAGTCGTTTTACCCGCATAGTTCCCGTTCCCGTGGGAATACCGGGATAAAATATAGCCTAGTTTACGCCCTGATATTATAGCTTTCCATTGGTGAAAGAATTTTTGAAATTGGTCCAGCCGTTTTGAAGATTACCCGGAACAAACAGACAGACAGACAGACAGACAAAAATTTTTTAATTGCTATTTTAGGCATAGGTGTCGTGCAAATAACCGTGTGAGCATGAAAAAAGTCTATTATTTTGACATTAGAAACAGACACTCCAATTTTATTTATTGGTATAGATTATTTTGATTAACCTCACCTTTATTTTCGGATGTTAATAATGAAATTGGATGACTATGGATTTTAGTTTTGAAATTATCGTAAGACTAATCCATATTATAATAACTATGGACTATGGATTTCTTTTGCGAGGATTTTATACCGTAAAAAGAGGCGGCGGTGTGGTAAGGATGCTAACGCTGACCCTTGTGTAGCCCCCTGTTGAGGCGGAACAGATGTTATATGCTCCTTTTTTCAGGCTAATGGCCAAGCAGTGAGGATGCGGAGTAGTTGTGAGTTTTACTAGGTATTCCGACCTATATAAATAGTATAGGGACGTATATGTATGTAAGTAGAATATAAATTTATTATATTGGGTCAGCGAGTCCTATTATTGTTATGTTAAGGAGATGTGTAAATGTATTTTCGATAGCCCAAAACGAATCATTGCTGTCGTCTGGCTTTAAACAGGCACAAATATTTGTTTGTAAGGAAAACACCTGAATCTATACCAATAAATAAAATTGGAGTGTCTGTTTGTAATGTCAAAATAATAGACTTTTTTCATGCTCACACGGTTATTTACACGACACCTATGCCTAAAATAGCAATTAAAAAATTTTTGTCTGTCTGTCTGTTTGTTCCGGGTAATCTTTAAAACGGTTAGACCGATTTCAAAAATTCTTTCACCAATAGAAAGCTATAATATCAGGGCGTAAACTAGGCTATATTTTATCCCGGTATTACCACGGGAACGGGAACTACGCGGGTAAAACGACTATAACCTATAACCGAAGCGAAGCGAGGGCGGGTTGCTAGTAAGTAATAAGTCTAATGATTTCTAATGTTTAAGCGAGTAATATACTTTACAAATTAAAATATTTTTGCGGATTTTATCGCGTTTCTATTTGGTTTTAAATCTGACATTTCGAACACTTTACAGCGTTCATGGTCTCGGGCAGACTGACTGTAATAGTTTTCTTTTCAAGGTAAGTACTTGTATTGCGAGGGACTTTACAAACTTACAAACAACAAAAATAATTAACATCTATATTCAAAACTAGCAACCCGCCCTCGCTTAGCTTCGGTTTTGGTCGTTTTACTCGCGTAGGGAATACCGGGATAAAATATAGCCTAGTTTACGCCCTGATATTTTAGCTTTCCATTGGTGAAAGAATTTTTGAAATCGGTCCAGCCGTTTTGAAGATAACCCGGAACAAACAGACAGACAGACAGACAAAAATATAAAGTGATTTTTAGGCATATGAGCATGAAAAAAGCCTATTATTTTGACATTACAAACATACTCTCCAATTTTATTTATTGGTATAGACAATCATTTGTGGATCATATAACGAACTGTCTAGCGTTGGGATCAAAGCAATATTCCAGAGACACTTACATTCTTCAGCTAAACACTACAGCTAACTAACAGTCGCCACTTAAGGTGCCAAAAGTCTTCGTACGAGTTTTTTAATACTTTTTAATTATCGCACTTAGAATATAAAATGGCTATCTTAAAAGTTAATTAACAAACAATTGCTCGTTAGTTAAAAAAAAAAACGGAATTGTTTCTTTGTGTGTGGGTTTTTATCTTTTGTTTATTTAGATATATATAGAATTTTTAAAGCTGTCAATTAACATCCAAAAGTATATTTTATAGCGAAAAGACATTATATGCATAAAATCATGTTTCTTTTAAAAGAATAAATACCTATACTGTATCAATCCTTTTATGAGAACAATGTCTGTGTTTTGGTTGACTTTATAAATATACAAGTAACACACACTCAGATAACATTCATACTCGAAACAGTTATTTGTGATGTATAAAAATAGTGGCTCTCCGGGAAGGATAACAGAAGTAAAAACTTGAACAACTAGGTATCTGTGTATTTTTTAATCGCTAGAAAATACCATTGAAAAAATATCGTAATCGCACTTTTACATATATATTTTATCCCGTTCCCGCTGTTATTATTGTTCTGAATAACTACGTGGATAAAGCGACTGAAACCGAAGCGAAGCCAGGTTGCTAGTCTATACCAATAAATAAAATTGGAGTGTCTGTTTGTAATGTCAAAATAATAGGCTTTTTTCATGCTCACACGGTTATTTGCACGACACTTATGCCTAAAATAGCAATTAAAAAAATTTTGTCTGTCTGTCTGTTTGTTCCGGATAATCTTCAAAACGGCTGGACCGCTTACAAAAATTCTTTCACCAATGGAAAGCTATAATATCAGGGCGTAAACTAGGCTATATTTTATCCCGGTATTCCCACGGAAACGGGAACTACGCGGGTAAAACCACTATAACCTATAACCGAAGCGAAGCGAGGGCAGATTGCTAGTATTATATATAGTGGTAGTAAGTTGATGTTATCAATGTATTTCAACCAAAATTTAATTTTCGTATTAACGGAGCCAATATATGTAGTCATAAAGGTGTCGATAGGTCGAAGGTGTCGCGAGTTCAATTATATTTCTCACTAGCAACCCGCCCTCGCTTCGCTTCGATTATAGGTTATAGTCGTTTTACCCGCGTAGTTCCCGTTCCCGTGGGAATACCGGGATAAAATATAGCCTAGTTTACGCCCTGATATTATAGCTTCCCATTGGTGAAAGAATTTTTGAAATCGGTCCAGCCGTTTTGAAGATTACCCGGAACAAACAGACAGACAGACAGACAAAATTTTTTTAATTGCTATTTTAGGCATAGGTGTCGTGCAAATAACCGTGTGAGCATGAAAAAAGTCTATTATTTTGACATTACAAACAGACACTCCAATTTTATTTATTGGTATAGATTTCAAAATTGACCATCAAACCTAAAAAGTTTTCACTTTAATATTCCAAGTGCGTGAGATTCACTATATAATTATATGTATATATCACTACTACACTATATATATCACTCGGCATAGGCCACAACCTAGTGTTTTACACTATGTTTAAGTTTACGACTTCTTACCAATAATATAGATGCAAATTGCTGAACGTCGACCATGGACAAATTCGTAACAAAGTCAACAATGTTAGTTTCTTGAAGATCATACAAAAATATAAACCCATTATTGTAATCGCGTTTACAGAGATACTCTGAAAACTGAAAAAGATTACAAAATAATCAGCATCATCAAATAATGATTTTATAAAAGAAAGCAAATACATTATATAATAATTTAATAGTGGTAGGACCACACTGTCGACAGTTATCTGTCTACAGCCGCGGGCCGATCCGTCCGGGGCAGTACCACGCTCTCGCAGAAAATCGACGTCTGAGTAGTAGCAATTTGTTACTGGTCTTCGTTTGGTGAGCGAGAAAGTCGAAAGCCCAACTTTCTGAGGGTATTTACGTGCGTTGGGTTAAATTTTAGTGATACCTTTAGTATCACCGAACCTCATTTCACGCTTTCACACTCCTTTCACTTTCTTCGCGGTAGACAGCGGCCTTGCAAAGATCCATGAGCAGCAGCAACACTTACCATCAGTTGTTTCCTCGTTTGCTACCGTTTGCAATAAAAAATCTGGAGTGCATGACTCAGGGGATAATAGAACACTTGTCTAATGTCTGAACAGTTCCTGAGTGTTGGAAAAAAGACAGGCTGGTGCTGCTGTGTACTGCTAAAGTTTCAGGCTTCAACGGTGGCCTTCGAGCTCATTATGTTGCTAGTCGATGCGGCAACATACCTATACATAACAGCGTGGCACGTGGTGGTACAGCATAACACAACAGCGTGGTCAATCCCAAACTGTCGCACGTCGGACGCCTAATTTGACTTCAGAAAGGGGCGTTCAACGATCGCGGTCTTGTTGCGCGTGAGGGCCGTGGTCGCGAGGTAGTCACCGGCAGAGGGCGCATTTAATAGTCTACCATTTGGGGACCTTTATACCTGAGACCGTTGGTAGCAGACTAATTGTAGAGATAATATTCTCCATATAAACCAAGTTGGGCGCATTGTGCAGACGCCCATTTCATATGGTGTACCACAGAGGTCAGTTTTGGGCCCCACCCTGTGAAACATTGTCTACAACCGAGTGTTAAAAAGTAGCTTCCCCCTGGATCGGGTATAATTTGCTATGACGACGGTACCCTCATCACCACTAGAGATGGAACGCCAGAGGAGCATGGCAGCACGCCTTGCGACTCTCGGCACCTAGAAAATTGTCAAGTAGATCGAGTTGCCGGGGTTGAGAGTAATTCAGGGTAAGACAGCGGTCCTATTAATCCATGGGCTTCATATCCATCCTCTCACTTCATCTCATTGATCATCATCAATTCGGTTCCCATCAGCATCCGGGCCCACATATAGAATTTGGGCTTGGTGCTTCACGGACATTATGGGTTCCAGGAGCATTTCATGAAATAGTCCTTGGGAAAATACACACAGTACAGTTTACCAGTTTTTTTTTCGCTTGAACTTCGCTTGACACTACTGGATATCTAGATTCATGCTGAATAATTATTATTTATAGACAATAAAATATATTTAAATGATATTATTCAACATTACTCACCATAATGCAGTACTGCAAAGCCAGAAATGTAGTTTTTGGTGTGTATTTCATATAAGGTAATTTTATAAAAACCACTCTGTGGAAATTTTTTGTTAAAGTTGGTAGCGCCACTATACATCTAAAAATAAAGTTAGAAAATTATAAAATTTTAAATAAAAATGGAGATAAAAATGTAGCATCATCATTTTTGACCGGGCCCCTCCTGTGGGTCCTGAAGGCGCAAATGCTCGTTGGACCCCACCGGTGGGTGTTAGAGACGTAGACGTGACGTGTCGTGACATAATGTCACCACTGCAAATTTCAGGCATCACCAAAACCCACCTCACTCAAACACATACAGAAATTTGCGCTGCCGGCTCTCTCGCTCACCGAATGAAGTGCAGCAACAAATTGCTACTTCTCAGACGTCGATCTTCTGCGAGAGTGTAGTACTACCACGGACGGACCAGCTCGCGGCTGCAGACAGTAAACTAGCAATAGTGCGATCCTACCACATGAACCTTTACCTTTTTTTTGGTCCTACTACATTTACCTTTTTCATTTACCTTGATGAATTGGCTATCTCAAACTTCTTGATAAATTGGCTATCTAAATTCATTTCTAGATAAATTGGCTATCTAAAACTAAAAGAGTTTTTAATTTAAACATGTAGTTTCTAAGACTAACGCTTTTAATGATACAAACTCCTCAGATTTATGATATAAGTACAGATTATAGTATTATTGTTGAATTTTCAAAAGACACTATTCGCTCCTTTATACAATTGTCCTCTCACCAATTACACCTATTTTCATTTCTCCCAGTATTTCTTTATCTACACTTATCATAGCCACTTCAATCCAAAATTCATTCGCAGTTCATACTAATAATATTTTTCTCTTAATCTAGTTTTATACTTTTTTCTCTTAAGCATACTTCATTCTATCATATAAAAGGGTTAGTTTAGTGTTAGTTAGGTTAAAAAAGTATAATTGCAAAAGAATCCACTTACACTTGATTAATTAGTTCTTCAAAATCTGCTCGACTGCTATTTAATGTGAAGAGATTCGGTATCACTGTTCTCATGGTACATAGGGCATCTATAATCTTTTTTGCTTTCTCTATTGAACCTTTGCTTACTATCAGGGTTATCTCCAAATATCGCTTTTCTGAATTATTATAAGTGCGTTATATTTATTTAACTTGAAACATTATGTTAACAAAAAGTAATTGTTATTCCTCTTCTCAGGCTATATATATGCACTTTGGTATTGAACGTAAGTATAGGACAATAAGGAAATTAGCGTACGGTAAAATATTGCCAATATTACGATGTCTTTTTTTTTGCAATAGGCTACAGTGAGCGCACCTGCCACCTGGCTCCATCCGGGGCGACAGAGGGGTGGCGTGCGGCCCCGTAACCCACTCGTGGCACGTCGCCTTCGTCGTTGAGCCGACCACCCGTGCAGGGTGACTTGTCAGCTTGCCAGCGGTCGGCCCGACGGTATACCCCTGAAGGCTGATGGAGAAAAGAAGGATGAAAGGTTGGTGAAGTATTCCATATTTACTTCTTCGCGGCTTGCAGGGATAGGATAAGATCAGTTCCTCACCTAACTCCGTAAAATCACCTCATACAGTCCACTGCAGGCTGTGCATACCGTACAAGTACCCTCTCCTCGACTGACGACCTCCCCTCGGGGATGTCGGTCTTCATCGCGCAGTCGGTTGGGGCTGTTTTTAGTTACCACCGGGACGTCGAGGAGAGATAGTACTCGAGTAACCCGTCGGGCAGGCCACAGACGTCAAAGATTCGGCACCAATAGCCAGCTCAACGGGGATAGATAGGGAGTAAGGCGAGCTAGAGGGTCGCGTACTACCCTTTTCGTTCTCGGCAGAATCAACAGTGCGTGTCTACACCATAGGCCTTCCAAAAACAAAAGCCCAGTGTTTCCTCAAAAAAAATCTTAAATACTCAGCATAAATTATGCTGGCGAACAGAAACCGCCGCTTTAACATCAAAGATACGTCCGGCAGGTTACTCTTTCGGATACCAATTCTCGTCGCTTAGTGTGCTATGGAGCGGGTTATGCTCAGGATTTCTCTGCGAGATAGAATCCGGAATACGGAAATCTGTAGAAGAACGGGTGTATCCGACATAGCGCGAAGAATTAGCACGCTGAAGTGGCAATGGGCAGGCCACATCGCTCGACGAACCGACAACCGCTGGGGAAGAAAAGTTCTCGAGTGGCGACCACGTATCGGACGACGCAGTGTAGGAACCAGGTGGACCGACGACCTGGTGAAAGTTGCTGGGCGTCGTTGGATGCAGGTGACATAGGACTGCACTTTGCGGCGTAACATGAAGGAGGTCTACGTCCAGCAGTGGACGCCGATAGGCTGCAATAATGAATTATGATGATGACCCTACTATAGCATAGATGTACATAACCTGAAAGTTGTTCATTAATACACGAGAAGAAAATCTCAAATGTTACTCACGGAAATCTTTTTTCAAAATGTGATTCTCTTGCAGTATCCACTTCTCTAAAATTTCGATTGCCTCCTCCATTCTTCCTGGTCCGTCCAGATTAAACATCTTTCTTATTTCATGAACAGCATTTGGTGGTAATACGATTAGATTAGTTTTAGACATCTCGAAGAATTTTATTTATATATATTTGATGATTCAGGCAATTGACAAGAAAGAACTAGAAGCAATGACTAAAGTTGAATAGGCGTGCTTAATTATCTAAAAAAAAACGTACTTATGTAATTGTCGAAACTTTATTGAAACAAACAATTATTATTAAGATTATAAGAAAACTGGTTTGATTAACCATTCATCATCGTCATCAGTTCAGTCTTACGCCGTCCACTGCTAAACGTAGGCCTCTTTCATGTTGCGGAGAGAGAGAGAGAGAGAGAACACTGTGTTGTGCCGCCTGCATGCAAAGACGCCCAGCAACTTTCACTAGGTCATCTGTCCACCTAGTGGAGGGGCGTTCTACACAGCGTCTTCCGATTGCCATTGCCACCTCAATTAACCATTGCGAAAATATAAGTTCTTTGTGTAGTGACGAAGTAAGAATACGATTCAACACCCTCTTATCTTAGCCGTGGGTATCGTTAAAGACGACTAAGGGATACAATAAGCAAATAACATCTATGCAAAGAGAAGAAAATCTCGAAATAAAATCTTATAACAAGTTGCATTAACAGCGTGGTATAGTAGTTCCCTCTCATATAGAGAAGACTCCATCCGAATAATGGGACACGCATGAAGTTAGATGATGATTGCATTTTAAGAGTAAGAATACAATTCGCCACTTCTTATCTTGTCCGTGGATGTCGTAAAAAACAACTAAAGGATATAATATGCTCATAACATCTGACCTTATCATGCTGATCAGATTGGTATAGGGTTGTGACATTGCGAGGTTTCCTTTTCTAGCATAGGCATTATATACGTATCATCTCCCTTACTCTTCTTTTACGTCTAACTTCTCTCTACTATTCACTTCTCTTATATTCCTACTTACACTTATTCCGTCAACACAAGGAAATAAGTGTTAGATAGATAGATAGATATTTATTCGCCAAGAATATGATACAAAGACATAAGATGTAATTATTACAAAATGGAAGACCGACATATTCGCCTTTAAAAGGTATGCGAATTTTAAAGATTATAATTACATTTTTATATAATATATGAAATTTTGATTTATATAATACTAGCAACCCGCCCTCGCTTCGCTTCGGTTATAGGTTATAGGTTATAGTCGTTTTACCCGCGTAGTTCCCGTTCCCGTGGGAATGTAGGGATAAAATATAGCCTAGTTTACGCCCTGATATTATAGCTTTCCATTGGTGAAAGAATTTTTGAAATCGGTCCAGCCGTTTTGAAGATTACCCGGAACAAACAGACAGACAGACAGACAAAATTTTTTTAATAGCTATTTTAAGCATAGGTATCGTGCAAATAACCGTATGAGCATGAAAAAAGCCTATTATTTTTACATTACAAACAGAAACTCCAATTTTATTTATTGGTATAGATATAGATATGAAAATTTACCTTAATAAAGATTTTTCCCTGAAATTAGAGAATTCAAACAAAAACTTTTGGCATTTTAATAACACAAAAAGGCGTCATCATCATCATCATCATAGCCCACTTACGTTCCACTGTTGGGCTTGGGCTTCTTTCACAATGAAAGGTAAGTTAACCTACAATATCATGCTGGTTAGATGTGTTGGTATAGGGTTTCATTTCGAATTCTCCTTCTCTGACACAGATGTTATATGTATATTATATCCCTTAGTTGTATTTTACGACACTCACAGACAAGATAGGGGTAGGTGATTTGTATCCTTACTCCGTCAACACACGAAAAATATTATTTAAATTGATATTATTAATAATACTACGGGATGACATGAGTATTTTAACAAAAATATAATATAAAATATCTATAAATAGTACATGGAAACCGAGTTAATGGTAATTATAATTAGTTATTAACTTACGTTATTTTACTTGAATTTATCTGCCACCTTCGTCGAGTTATAACTTGTTACTGTCAATTACTAGGTCTCAGTTGCGACCTTCACCAACTTAAAATATTATTGAATAAGCGAGAAGGAGTCAAAATGCTTTTAATATCTTAAAATTGAATTCGTCATTGAAAGTCCGTCACTACGTAAGATATTCTATTCGTGGCATAATTTGGGTCTATAAGAATGGCAATTCCCGTATAAAAACGGAAATAAAAATTCGGTCTATACCAGTTTGACCATAGGATTTGAAATAGTTTAAATACGATTATTTAACACCCGATGAAAATGAGAGGTGTTTTTAGTTTGACGTTGATATTTATCTGTAGGTGTGTGTATGTGTGTGTGTCTGTGGCATCTTAGCTCTCAAATAGATGGACCGATTTCGATGAGGATTTTTTCATTTGAAAGCCAGTTTCCTGGCGGTGGTTTTTAACTATGTTTGCTGATGATTTATGATATTTATTATACGTGTTTCTTACTTTTTTTTTTATTTCTTGATTGTCAAATACATCAATGTGTCAATAATGTCGTAATTGCCTGTCATAATTGGAAGCTAAATGATACCACACTCGTTAGACGTATTGGCGTAGAGTTTTATGTCGAGTTTTCCTTCTCTTGGATAGATGTTATTTTCATTTCGAGAGTGGTAAAACCACACTGTTGATAGTCGAATGTCTACAAACGCGGGCTGGTCCGTCCGGGGTAGTACCGCACTCTCGCAGAAAATCGACGTCTGATTAGTAGCAATTTGTTACTGCGCTTCGTTCAGTGAGCGAGAGAGCCGAAAGCCCAACTTTCTGAGGCTGTTTGCGTGTGCTTTGGTGATACCAAAAAAATCCCTTAGTCATTTTTTACGACTCCCACACATAAAAGAGGGGGTAGTAAATTGTACTCTTACTGCATCAGCATATGGAAGGTTGTTAAAGTTTTTTCAGTTGTATTCTTTTAATCTATTAGACGAAAGTTTATGTATGCCTTCTATTAGACCTTTCCTAATTCTTAACAGAATGTAGTTAACGAAAATCTATACCAATAAATAAAATTGGAGTGTCTGTTTGTAATGTCAAAATAATAGGCTTTTTTCATGCTCACACGGTTATTTGCACGACGGCTATGCCTAAAATACCAATTAAAAAATTTTTGTCTGTCTGTCTGTCTATCTGTCTGTTTGTTTGTTCCGGGTAATCTTCAAAACGGCTGGACCGATTTCAAAAATTCTTTCACCAATGGAAAGCTATAATATCAGGACTTAAACTAGGCTATATTTTATCCCAGTATTAACACGGGAAAGGGAACTACGCGGGTAAAACGACTATAACCTACCCACTATAACCTATAACCCAAGCGAAGCGAGGGCGGATTGCTAGTTATAATAAAATTCAAAGGAAATTATAAATAAACTAGCAACCCGCCCTCGCTTCGCTTCGGTTTCAGTCGTTTTACCCCCGTAGTTCCCGTTCCCGTGGGAACACCAGGATAAAATATAGCCTAGTTTACGCCCTGATATTATAGCTTTCCATTGGTGAAAGAATTTTTGAACTCGGTCCAGCCGTTTTGAAGATTACCCGGAACAAACAGACAGACAAAAATTTTTTAATTTGTATTTTAGGCATAGGTGTCGTGCAAATAACCGTGTGAGCATGAAAAAAGTCTATTATTTTGACATTACAAACAGACACTCCAATTTTATTTATTGGTATAGATTAGGAAAACGACTTTGAATTTTTATTGCATAAATTATATGCTCTGTTAATAACGATAATCTCCAATTTTATGATCATTTAATAGCACATTCTAAGGGTTAAATAAGTCAATGTTTATGTGTGTAACTATGTCTTTGTAGTATATTATAAAATAGTAGTTGACCCAACAGATACAAGTTACGAAACAAAAGTAAAATAATGATTTATGATGTTTACGCGAGTAAAATGTGTAATCCTTACTAATATTATAAATGCGAAAGTAAGTTTGTTTGTTTGTTTATTTTTATGTTTGTTTGTTACGCTTTCACGCTTAAACCACAGAACCGATTTCAAAAATTCTTTCACCAATGGAAATCTATAATATCAGGGAGTAACATAGGCTATATTTTATCCCGGTATTCCTACGGGATCGGGAACTACGCGGCTAAGGTGACTGAAACCAAAGCGAAGCGAGGGCGGGTTGCTAGTTTTAAATAAAATTATTTTACGGATTTTATCGCGTTTGTATTTGTTTTTTGATTGCCCGACGTTTCGAACACTTTGCAGCGTTTATGGTCACGGGCGGACTCGCGCTCACGCGTGGTTCATGTCACCTGAGTTTTCTTGCCGGATGTTTCTCAGTGTGGCCGTGTTCCGATCCGGTGGTAGTATTCTAGATTGTTAGGTTTTTTAAATATAATTACTATTAATTTTAATGTTAAATAATTACTAACCATAAACAATATAATATTTTCATATAGAATAATTTTCTTCTTAGACTGGCAATAAATTTGTATCAAAATGTGGGTCAATATTTAATAACTAATTTTCTGTATCGGGTAGATAATTATAAATTTTCTGCAATAACGTCCAACAAGGACGTGAGACACCTTATTCCGCCCGTGACCATGAACGCTGCAAAGTCTTCGAAACGTCGTGCAATCAAAAATCAAATACAAACGCTGTAAAATCCGTAAAGTAGTTTTATTTAAAAAATAAAATACCTTGATATAATCGCTACGCCCTTTGTTTGAAATGTGTTGTTTTAGTGATCTTAAATTTCATTATTGCCTATCTAATCAAACTGGTTTGAGGCACATCGCTTGGATGGTTTCAAAGTCTATAATCTACATAGAAAGATGTTTTGATTCATTTTATATGAGTATTTCGATTAAGTTTAGATTATGCTGCTAAAGAAATAAATTCACCATTAATCTCAACACGTAATATGATCACGCAATATCTATGTTTTTTTTTTTATTGTAAGCAGTGGCAAACGAGCAAACAGTACACCTGATGGTAAGTGTTGCTGCCGCTCATGGACCTTTACAAGGCCACTGCCTACCGCGAAGAAAGTGAAGGGAGTGTGAATGCGTGCATTGAGGCTCGGTGATACCAAAGGCACCACCAAAACCCTCCACACGCAAACACCCTCAGAAAGTTGGGCTGTCCTTGGTATGTCCTATTTTTATTATAATGGTAATAGAATTATAAAATGTATAAATAAATATTTTGCTCATATAAATACTTTAGGCGGTAGTCATTTCCCTACTTGTTATTTAAAATAGTCTCATCATCATCATCATCATCGCAGCCCACATACATGTCACTATTGGGCTCGGGGCTCCTCTACAAATGGGAGGGAATTTGATCTACTATACCATGTCGGTCAGCCGTGTTGGTATATGGTTTCATTTCGAGTTTTCTTTCTCTTGCACAGATGTTATGTGCATATTATATCCCATATTCGTCTTATACGACATCCACGGGCAAAATAGGGAGTGGTGAATTGTATTCTTACTTCGTCCCCACACGGAAAAATTAAAATAGTTTAAAGCATCAGAATCATTTTGTAGTGATGCAGCTTTTTTTTCTTTTCTTTAAAAATGTATTTTTAATCTTATAGTGTTATAAAATTCTTATAAAAACTCCCTTCTTAAAAGAGTTTCATTTGCATTAAATGATAACTTGTCAGATATTTAATAGAGAAATTTCGGCTATCATAATGTGTTCAAGTTGTTGACCAGATTTATTGATTTTATTAAAATTTTAATGAAAATCATCATATCAACTTTTTTACTATCAATATCAGCTTATATATAAAAAAAAAATATATTAAATACAACTACTACTAAATAACAGGCAGCAAGTAGCATTTTATTTTAATGAGACTAATGATCCTGTTAATCATAAAAATGATAAGATTTTTAAACGCGTTTTGGTTACAATGCTTATAATTCCATCAATAATTAATCCTTCCTTAATTTTAATGTGATGCTTTTGTAAAATTCTGTTATATAGTTATCGGCCCGATGGAATACCCTATCGGATACCTTCACCTCTTGACGACAGACGACGGCGACTTATCGCGCGGTCAGCCTCTCTGTGGGTGACGGAATAAAGTCTCCGATCTTATCACTCGTGGCCTCAGCTAGGGCGGCATCAGGTGCAGGTACCCGTGCCCGAGTCGCCGAGGGCAAAACCTGTCACCGAACAGGAGTTCCTCTCGCGCATGATCCGCCGCCTCCTTCCGTCTGATGACGTCCTCACAGAAAGCGGCAACCGCGTTCCAGTTCTTGAGTGAGTGAGTGTCTACCTAATGTCACGTTTACTTGTCAATACTAACAGTATCCCCGTTACGGATCGGTGGATGGCGCCGATTTACAGATCAATGGCAGACTCCGATTTGTTAAAATGATGTCCGTCAGTAAGTCAAGTCGTTACCATTAATTAGGAGCTGAAAACCTAATTAAATTATTTCTCTGGGAAATTAGGTAGAATATGAAAATACACGTAAACAACTATTATATGACATTCACCACACTTCAGCACCAAGAGCACATGACATTTCCATATTCGCACCGAAACAAATGTCAAAGAGAATAAAAGTCACTATGAAAGTAGGATAACAAAAACGCATTTGATATGGAATAACAAAACGAAAATGACAGCTAAACAATTTTGTCTATAGTTAAGTATGGTTGAAAAATTGATAATTATTATAATTTTGTGTGAAATCAATAATCAGAAATTTGTATTCTCTTTGAATCATCATTAATAATGCCGTGACCAAGACGATCGAATCATTCCCAATAAAGCTGTAATGGTTCTTCCATTAGAGACTATATATTCTAAAATTTAGAAAATATATTTACGAACAAAATTATGGCGGTACAAAGTTTGCTGGGTCAGCTAGTCTAATCTATGTATTTATACAGATAGCATATCCATCATAGCTGTAATGACTCTGGATCTGGCCAAAGAAAAATCTTACCCCCGAACTTTTTTAAAGAAACGCACATCTAGAACAGGTAGTGGTAGGATCACTTTTTTTTTTTTTTTTTAGCCGAGGCCGCGGGTGACGTGACCGGGGAGTAGTCCGTCACCCGCCGAGAGGCCGACCGCGTGAGGAAAGACCGACGTCCTCCCCGAGGGGGGGTCGTCGGTTGATGGGAGGGTACCCCAATAGGGGGTATTCCGTCGGGCCGACCACTGACGACAAGTTAACGCTGCTCCAGTGGTCGGCCCAACGACGAAGGCGACGTGGTTTTCGGGTGGGTCGCGGGAGTTGCGTGCTTAAGCCCCTCTGTCGCCCCGGACGGAGTGGTGCGGAGGCGCACCGACCGCGGCCCACCCACACAAAAAAAAAAAAGGATCACACTTTTTGATGATGCCTTTAGTTTCACCGAAGCTTTTATTGCCTAGCATAGTATAAGTCCATGAGCGGCAGCAACACTTACCATTAGGTGTACTGTACGCTTGTTTGCCGCCGTTTGTAATAAAAACAAATTGTTCACAGCCATATTTTTTATTTAACAAACGTTTTAAGCGATGGCATTTTTCAAGAACTTGGAAACAAGCTTTTATCACTCCTATTGCGGTGATAAAGCCAATATTTAAAATTATCGGGCAATTACCATTCTTTCCATTTTATCTAAGACATTCGAGGGACTCGTACACAACTTAATATTTCCATCTATACCTAGACTTATTATACCCGAACAACACAGTTTTTTTTTAAATCGCGATCCGCTACTGCGAATTTTATGGTTTTCACTAATTAGTTATTTCAAAACATGGACAATAGAATCCCATTAGATATTGTGCACACCGACCTATTCAGGGCTTTTAACAGGGTAGATCAAATATTACTTTTGGACAGGATAGCGTTCAACAGCATCAGAGGCAGTTTGCTGAGACAGTTCGCATCTTATATCCACAAGAGAACTCAAATTATTGTAATCAATGCTTTTGAGTCTATCTGTTTTTTTTTTTTGTCAAGTCCGGTGTACCTCAAGGCTCGGTTTAAGGCCCTCTTTTGTTTATCATATCTTTATCAATAATGTTAATTCTTCAATTCTAAATTCTTAATGTACGCAGATGATATTAAAATTTTTAGATGCCGCCAAAGTATAGAGGATTGTTTGTAACTTCAAGAGGACCTTAATAGATTCCCTTAATGCTGCTTGCTCAATAATTTTCAACTGAATCTTTCCAGTTGAAATTCAATCTCTTTTACCAAAAATAAGGACCGGCAGAACTTTAATTATTGCTTAAATGGCGTTATTTCAGAATCAGTTAACTTTGTACGCAATCTTGGTACGCTAGATACTGAACTACATCTTGACATACACATCAATAATAATATTAGTTAAGACTTACAGATGTATGGTTTGGTATTGCGATCCTCTATCGACTTTAAAAGGCCTTATACTCAATTGTTTTTATATATAATATTAATTCTAATAATAAATTCAAGTTGGGAGGGTAAACTTGAATACACTGTCTCAATTTGGAATCCTTTCTATGTTAGGTATACACCACATAAAAATAGTGCAGAAGATTTTTTTACGCACATTACATGATAAATGCTATCAGAATAGAATAATATGTGCAGAGCTCTTGAGAAAATATAATATTCTAAGTTTAGAATGCAGGCGCACATTGTTGAGTATTATGGTGTTGCATCGCCTCTGCAACAATTATTGTGACTGTATTGATCTTAGAGACAAACTTTGCTATATAGAACTGTGCGTAGGGCTGCGCGGGCTCCTTTACACCGTCTTATCGAAACATACAGTACAAAATTTTCAACTACCTATAGATATTTTTGTTGAATCCAATATAAGATTGAAAAAAAAAGGTTATTGTTGTTCTGGATAACTGTTAAATTTCGGATGCTTACCTATTATTTTTACATAACAATGAAAGGTAATGAGATAATGAAGAATTATGAAAGGTCAATCTTTATTTTGTCTCTATATACTTCTCATTATTATATTTTTTTAATCTTTTGATCTAAGGTTTTTGTTTTAGGTGTCTCTTTTTCGGAGCAAATAGTTCATCTTGCTTTTTTGCATTAGGTCTTCTGCTAACTCTTGGACAAAGGTGATGGTTATACGTATGTTAATTTAATAAATTTATAGTCTATCTAATCTAAGAAGTGCATTTTGACAGATGTCAGAGTAAGTTGTCTAGGTATGTGAACCAAATAATCGCTATCGAAAACATCCGATTTTAGTGAGAAATCGATATTGATTCTCTTTATTTAAAAATCGGTTTATAAATTTTTTCACAAAACGAGATGGATAAATTAAATGCTAAATTAATACTAAACAAATTTAATTCTTTTAGCATAAAATCTATTCATCATATTTAGTAGGATTGGGTTAAGTAAAAACAAAAACTGGATTAGAAAACAGTTATTTATTCAGGATCACTATTATTACTTGAAGTATCATCGTCGCGAACAATACAATTTACAATTCAGCCATTGAAGGACAATGTGGAATTACGGTTTTAGTTTAATACGAATATTTTGAGAATTTAGTCTATTCGATTAATTATGTAATTCTAATATTTTTTACAGATTTGTTGGATAATCGTGAATTGAAAGTGGTCAAGCACTACTGTTTAGAACGTCATGACGTGATATTATAACATCGTTAATAACAACTACTGTTTTACATGTTGCTTCTATTTTAAATTGGTTTTACGAGTTTCAACATTAGATTATTGTACAAGAAAGTTACTCTCAACGTTAATTATATAAATAACTTAATAGTTTTTTTAAATTTAAGATTTATTGTTTGCGATCATGTGTACACGTTTGGCCAAAGTTATTGAAAATGAAAATGAAAAAATATTTATTGTCACGAGCTAAATTGACGCAGAAAAGCATGAATTACATTCTATTTAAATAAATACATAACAGCTCGTAACAAAACGACTCCTACTCAGCATATTGCAGGTTAAGAAAAACCTGCACTGATCTTCCGTGGAGTCGTTATGTTGACGTCACGAAATAAAACGAGTGAAACAAATTAACAAAAAGCATGCAAAAAAATAAAATAAAAATACAAAACGAAATTAAAGATAAAACACAATTAAACCACGCCGAAGGTACATGTATGTATGTATGTGTATGTACACACACAAACAAACATAAAGCACAAACAGTAAAATAAAAAAATTATAAAAAATAAAATAAAGAAATAATAAGCTGACTCAATAGGTACTTGTCCTGTGTGCAATTAAATTACAGATTTATAATCTGTGGCAGGGCGAACATTTCCCGGTGATGTACTACATATATGTACATACAGATGACATTTGGCACAACATGGCATAGTTTAAGATTACAATATTCAATTTCAATTTAACATTAAAATAAAAATAAAATATTGATTTACATAATGTTGCCGTCCAGATAACATGATTATTGTGTATTAAAAATTGCGAAACGTCAAAATGCACTTCTTAGATTGGATGAACTATAGTAAACTAAGATCAATACTGTAATGTGTAACTGTTTCTTGTCCCTAATAAATAAATCTTTCAGTATTCAGCAAGATTAAAACTAAGAGCGATCAATGGCACTGGTACAAAGCACGTTAAATATTCATACAAAAGGCAGGTGGTCACGCTTGATAAAGTCTACCCTACGACTTACACCTATCCAATATCAGAACCTGGAAAACTTTCAACTTGAGCTACGCAATCGCTCCCAATGTTTAGATGGGTGCCAATCTGCGAATCTGCGTAGGACTGAAAGTATTACTAACACTCTATAAAGGTCGTATTTCTAGTATTAGCAATTGCAATTACATACACGGAAGCATTTTAAAATTATTTCTCATTTTTACGTTAAATATAACCTTCAATCGTTTTTATACAGTTGATAAAAAAAAATCATTAAACTCTAATAAATTCTAAACATATTCCTTTTAATACCAACTCTAAATTATAAAGCTATATAATTTATGTATGTTAATCAACTCTTAAGTTTCTAAATGATCCGGGTGTTCCCATGTAGTCTTCGTTGAATTTACTTGATAGTCTCAGTTTTTCTTCTGTTCCAGCTTTACTCATCAGCTTGAAAGTATCCAAATTTTCTTTAGAAAATATTTCATCCAGCCAGTCTTCTGCAAGTTAAATAAAATACTTCAGAATGACATCCCATATGGTGAAGGATTAAGAATATTTTTGATCAGTCACTTTGCTTACCCTTGAGTGATTGAAGAGCCGGAAGCGTAAACTTCTGAGGGTGTTTGCGTGTGGTGGGTTTTGCAGATACCTTAGTATCACTCACACTCATTGCATAATTTCACACTCCCTTCACTTTCTTCACGATAGTCAGCGGCCTAGCAAAGGTCCATGAGCGGCAGTATCAGTTACTATTAGGTGTACTGTTCGCTCGTTTGCCACCGTTTCCAATAAAAAAAAAATACTAGGACAAGCATGGGCAGCAAGCAAAACACATCACTGCAAGAGAAGGAAAACGTAGTGAGCACATTTATAATGTATGTAGAAATAACTAAACTTACTCGTAATCATTTGTGTAGGTCGTTCTTTACCTCCGTATTCTTTAGGCAAAATATCTCTGAAATAAAAATCTTTGCCCAACATCTCTTCTCTATTCTTGTACACGTATATATTATTTTCTATCTTATGACTAAAAAATTGTTTCATTATATTTATTAACAAATCAACAGCCTTAGATTGTGATATAATATGTAATTCTTTTATTCTTGAACCATAACCTTTCTGTAATGAAATGTTTATAAATTTGAATTCAGGAATGATATAACGATATTTATTAACCTCATGGACATCGTAAAAAAAATTTGAAGAAGGAATCAAAAACTTTATAGCAAAGGCTTAAATGAAAGAATATGAGCCAAATTTAATATTATAAAAACAATCTGTTGTTTTAGACCGCATCGACAAAAGAATTGAGATATAAATACGTGTTAAGTGGGCAATCCTAAAATGTATTTATAAGAAGAACATGTAATATTTTTAATGAAATTTAACACACTTTCTTATTTCTGCTGCTACAAAAACATATGTTTTAAATTCCAGATAGTCGAATTCATTACATAGAACAAATAATTTGATTATATACTATATCTCATAATTTGACTTGACTAGATTTTACCAACATATCAAATAGGTATTTATAAGAATACTAGCAACCCGCCAACGCTTCGCTTTGGGCCAAGCCCAAAAGAAATGCGTACGTGCTATAGCCATATTCCAGACTCATGTAGGCCATACTTTAAACAATACAATATTTTGACATTTGCATCTATTTATAATTTATATATATGAGGCGGGAGTCTTTGTTAGAACCAACAGAATTTTATTTGGTGAGCTTATTTCTAAAAGAAACGCACTTAAAATTCCTGTCATACCGCACAGAACAGCATTACTGGACCAAAGCATCTTTGGAATGGTATCAAGAATTTTTAATAAAATACCCATAGATATTTTAAAGACGCCAAAACTACGTAATTTTAAAAATAAATTGCAGAATTTCTTAATTAACAATACTTATTATAATATATATTAACGACTTTTTAAATGATAATGCTGATTAATTAATCCATCATGTATATATAAGACATTAATATTGTATGCTCACTGTAGCAGGACATAGAGAATCCTACCAATAATGTGCAATCTTTATGTTAACCTATGCCCACAATATGTAAATTTGAATTTGGGTTCAGTCGCCTTACCCACATAGTTCCTGTTCCCGTAGGAATATCGGGATAAAATATAGCCTATGTTACTTCCTGATATTATAGATTTCGAATGGTGGAATATTTTTTAAATCGGTTTGGTGGTTTAAGCGTGTTCAAAGTCCGTGCGACGCGACGTTCGCCGATTACACGGCGTATTGAAGAGGCCATGAGAGCGGAACCGTGGCTGTAAAGTATTCGCACGTGATTTTTCTATCGGGCACAGCTAAAGGACCAAGTTAAAAACCGATGACGGCACTGTTATTTCATCCCAGGGTGAGATCTTGGGAGAGGTCGAAAGGTTTTATAGGCAGTGAACTCACTATTGTGATTGCGCATAGCAATCCGTAGAAGAGCGGGTGTAGCCGACATAGCCCGCAAAATTAGCACGTTAAAATGGCAATGAGCATCGCTTGTCGACTCGACAACTATTGGTGAAAAAAGGTTCTTGAGTGGCGACCACGAAACGAACGGCGCAGCGTAGGACAACCCCCACTAGATGGACTGACGACATTCTCAAAGTCGCAAGGAACCGTTAGATGCAAGTGGCGCAGGACCGTTCCGAGTGGCATTCTCATGGGAAGGCCTATGTCCAGCAGTGGACGTCTCTAGGTTAATGGATGAATTGAAAAATTAGCTTAGCGAAATCAAATGTTCAGATTTTACAGATCTATTTTCGATTTAGTGTTCATGTTTCTAAGTTTTGAATGAATCAAAAGTTAGTTCACATATGTAATTCGTCCGTTGCTCCCCACTTCTCTTTTTTTAAACTTGATAATCTCGGGCTCCTACATCAACGTGCTAGCGTACTATTTGTCCAATTTCGCTAGCCTTATAAAAATTTTTCTTCTCATTAATGGCATATATATTTATGTTGTGTTTCAAAGAAATTGTATACTTGTGTATACATTACAATGTCAAAAAAGTTTAGTATCTTACCAATGATATGGATGCAAACATTTGAAGATCCGTCAAACTTAAACTACTTACAAAATCAAATAAATTCAAATCTTGAAAATCAAGTAAAAATATTAGCCCATTGGAATAATCGTGCTCACACATATATTCAAGGAACTGAAAGCAAAAATAAAAATCTTTGTAATGTAGAATGTTACGAGTAGTACCTATTAGGTATATTTTTTGAACCACAAAACATAAAAATTACGTGCATTTTACTTTATCGGCTTGTATTTTACAAATTTAATTTAATAAAATTACTTAAACAAATTTAATAAAATTAGACGAATGTAACGAATTGGATTTCGGTGAGTGATCAATATTTAATGTATTTTTTTTTTGTGGGTGGGCTGCGGTCGGCGCGCCTCCGCACCACTCCGTCCGGGGCGACAGAGGGGCTTAAGCACGCAACTACCGCAACCCACCCGAAAACCACGTCGCCTTCGTCGTTGGGCCGACCACCGGAGCAGGGTTACTTGACATCAGTGGTCGGCCCGACGGAATACCCCCTATTGGGGTACCCTCCCATCGACCGACGTCCCCCTCTCGGGGAGGACGTCGGTCTTTCCTCACGCGGTCGGTCTCTCGGCGGGTGAAGGACTAATCCCCGGTCACGTCACCCGCAATATTTCATGTATACAAATCAACAGCATTTTTTCGTGGGTTTACACGAAATTGTAACATATTAAACATTTTGTATTGCTTAAATCAATGTATAGCCAATACTTTTCTATCCATTCATAATAACTTCCACATTAATAGGATCTCGTATCTCTTACCCATATTGCGGCGTCTGAGAATACGATGTGTTGCCAACTCTAATTATCTGACGCCGAATAAGCGATCACCAGTACAATAAGCAGCGCTCTCCTGGGCAACTTATATCACAATCTACGATTGCCAACCCGACTGCCGAGCATGGCGGTTGTGTTATTTTCTTCTCTTCTTCCTGATGTCTGTCCACCATGTCCAATAGTGAACATAGATAGACTAATAGAACCATAAAATTGGCTAATATTTGGGTATATACAAAATCAACACAACATGATTATATTGAAAGATCTTTACTATAATTTAGGTGTGTAACAAAACCTTGCTTAATAATAAATAATACTGTATTGCATTAGCATAAATATGTGTTTTTGATTAAATTTTTGATTCTCTGCTTTTACAATAGCAAACCTATAGAAATCTTCTGTAAGTCTTGGTAAAAGTATTCCATTCCTAGAAGAAAATAAATTATTAAAAAACGATATGCGGTAAAGTGAACAAAAGTGATTAATTATTTTTTTATATTGCCAACGGTGGCAAACGAGCAAGCAGCACATCTGATAGTAAGTGAAACTGCTGCACATGGACCTTTGCAATACCAGGGGCACAGCCAGGCCGCTGCCTACCGTGAAGGAAATACTCTCTCTCTTAAACCTCGCTTAAATTAAGTTTTATTAACATTAATTTTTCAACCAAAGGATTTCACCAATACTGTAACGAACTAAGGGACTAATGAGATAATGACACTAAAATTGAAGTACCGCTTAATTTTAATTTAAGCTTAGTTTTTAAAACTTAGCGATCATTATGAAATGATAATGATTGGTAACTTTTATGATTGATGATTAATCTGCGCCTAGTTATATAATATCCATACAACTTTCTGGGAGCTTTTACCCCTATTGTAAATTATCGAGCAATCTAATTTTAAATATCATATGGATTCATCTATTATACTATCATAAGCAACACTTTTTCTCTCTTACGTATTTACTTGTGATAATGTTTGCAGTTTTGATAACACAATGTACCATCGGTTTTTTCTCATTTCCTTTTTCAACCCAATAACTCTCTCACGAGTTCTGAGTATCTGAATGCTGTATGTTACCAGGGTCAAGTGTCATATTATTTAGCAGCCGATTGCTTTCAGATTGTTCACGCCCTCTACCACGATCGGGTCTACCACCAAAATGAGTATGCTTTGTATTATTTAAAATGAAAATAATTTCTCACGTAATTTTATAAGACAAAAATTGTTATAAGGCAAAGTTTCAATAAAAATGTTACTTATTGTTTTTTTACATTCACATTATTTTAGCTTTTAATATTTTACTGCCGTGTTATTTTTTGGTCTTCATAATATTATTATTTAATGTTTCAGGAAGATATCAATTCAATATTACGCAATAAATAATTATATTGACTTTTTTTTTAATTTACAGAGTTTTTTTAATAACGATTCCGGTACGGTGTGGGATGGTTTCAGTATCAAAATAAAATTGATAATTTTATTATACTTTCACATTATTATGATATCTGGCTTAATATAGTTCAAGATTCGGTATAAGAAATATTTTTAATTAAATTTATTATTGTTTTTTTTTTGGGTGGGCTGCGGTCAGCGCCGCCCGGCTCCGTACGGGGCGACAGAGGGGCGGCACGCGGCCCCGTAACCCACCCATATCGCACGTCGCCTTTGTCGTTGGGCTGACCACCGGTGCAGAGTTCCTTGACTTCAGTGGTAGACCCGACGGAATACCCTATCCCATCGACGTCTCTAACCCGAGACGCTGATCGTCGTCACGAGGCTAACCTCTCCGCGGATGCCGGACTAAATCTCCAGTTCGGTCACCCGTAACTACGGCGAAGGCGGCATCTGGCGCAATAAGTACACCAGATAAAAGAATGTACCCAACAAAATTGAATTCTTAAAGGTTGCCTACTTTCACCAATGCGCAATTATGGGGATGCCTGGTATAAACATCTGTTTAGTAAATGTTATTTAGATACCCTCATCGTACTTATTATTAGTTTCTCAATATTATTAGTTTCTCAATCATCATCATCATCATCTCAGCCCATATATGTCCCACTATTGGGCTCGGGCCTCCTCCATTGTCGCAGGGAAATTGACCTACTATACCATGCTGGTCAGACGTATTGGCATAGGGTTTTGTTTCAAGTTTTCCTTCTCTTGCATTGATGTTATATGCATATAATATCCCTTAGTCATCTTTTACGACACCCACGGGCAAGAGAGGGGGTGGTGAATTGTATTCTTACTCCGTCACCACACGGAAACGTTTCTCAAAAATTTCTCAATATACAGGAGAAATTAATGGATGAAAATTAGTTATAACTAGCAACCCGCCCTCGCTTCGCTTCGGTTATAGGTTATAGTCGTTTTACCCGCGTAGTCCCCGTTCCCGTGGGAATACCGGGATAAAATATAGCCTAGTTTACGCCCTGATATTATAGCTTTCCATTTGTGAAAGAATTTTTGAAATCGGTCCAGCCGTTTTGAAGATTACCCGGAACAAACAGACAGACAGACAGACAAAAATTTTTTAATTGCTATTTTAGGCATAGGTGTCGTGCAAATAACGGTGTGAGCATGAAAAAGCTTATTATTTTGACATTACAAACAGACACTCCAATTTTATTTATTGGTATAGATATAGATAAGAAAATAAACTTTTAAAATTATGACATATTATTACATTGCCTTGAGTAGTTTCTCGAATTCCATTTTGCTTTCATTTATTGTGAAGAAACTCGGCATCAATGTCCTTGCGGTAGAAAATGCATCTATTTTCTTTTTTGCTCTTTCTATCGAACCTTTGCCCACTATCAGCGCCCTCTCCAAATATCTGTTGTCTGTATTAAAAAAAAATATATAATTACACTATACATTTCTCCATTAGCTTATAATTGTTTACTATTGAAGAAAATTCTCAAGATCGTCTAAAAGAAAGCTGCTATAGGTTTTCTCAGCTCTCTATTATTTTGCGGGTGACGTGACCGGGGGTTAGCCCGTCACCCGCCGAGAGGCCGACCGCGTGAGGAAAGACCGACGTCCTCCCCGGTGGGGGGACGTCGGTCGATGGGAGGGTACCCCAATAGGGGGTATTCCGTCGGGCCGACCACTGATGTCAAGTAACCCTGCTCTGGTGGTCGGCCCAACGACGAAGGCAACGTGGTTTTCGGGTGCGACCGGTTCGACCGCAGCCCACCCACAAAAAAAAAGCTCTCTATTATTTTAACTAAACCGTCAGAGCCTCTAACAACTGACTTATATTGTGCTCCTTATGTCCAACTATTACTTCATTAACTCTGATCATAATCATCATATCAGCCCATATACGGGACGTACACGGACTGACATATACGGACTATTGGGTTCGGGCCTCCTCCCCTATTTAAATTACCCTGACAGCACACATCTGACCAGCGTGGTATAGCCACGCTGGTCAGATGTGTTGCTGGAGGGTTTTATTTCGAGTTTTCCTTCTGGTGAATTGTATTCTTACTCCGTCACCACAAGGTAATTATTTAAAAAAGAAAAAAAATTAAATTAACTCCGGTTATTAGTATTATTCTAAAATCTCCATGTTGAATCTGTGAAACTGTCCTGAGAGAGATTCTTTTTATAAAAACTATTAAAATTTATTATTTGTATGCTTTTTTTTTTTTTTTTTGGGTGGGCTACGGTCGGCGCGCTCCTCGCACCACTCCGTCCGGGGCGACAGAGGGGTGTAAGCACGCAACACCCGCAACCCACTCGAAAACCACGTCGCCTTCGTCGTTGGGCCGACCACCGGAGCAGGGTTACTTGACATCAGTGGTCATTATTTGTATGTTGCCCAAAAGAGTTAGATAATCACTCGTTTCAAATTGTTTAATCTTATGTCTTTAAAAGACATTGAATGACAAAGATACTAGCAGACCCGGCCAGGCGTTGCTGTGGCTAATGTTTTTGTTATAGTACATTTTATTAAACTATTTAAGTGGAACTGTAGGAGAACATACATGTCATGGAGGTCGTCATATTTTTTTACAAATGGCATCTATGTAAAAAAGCAAGTTAAAATCGTATATGACACATTTGTAGGTTTGACATAGCAGCGCCATCTATTAATTAATTACTCAATCCAGTCAACAGATATCGCCATCTGTTAAAATGGTTTGGAGTTAACAAATAATTGTGAATGTCAAATACCTAATAGACAAATAATTTGCAATAAAATAATATTGCGACTATAAATTAAGATGTAACCTATCCTATCTTTCAAGTTGGATCAAACTGCACACGGTGTGCAAATTCGATTAAAATCGGTTAAGTAGTTTAGGAGTCGATCGCGGACAAACAATGTGACACGTAATTTATATATTAGGTCTTTACCTATGAAATTGCCCTTATGTATGAAAAACATTAAACGATGCCCTTCTTAAAGAAATCAGCTGGACGGGAGGCAACAAATTCTTCAAAGGCATTTTGTACTGCCTCTCGGGTATTGAATTTCTTTCCCGCCAAGAAATTATCCAAATTCTGGAAAAAGAAGTAGTCTGTAGGCGAAAGGTCTGGTGAATATGGCGGATGACGGAGAGCTTCCAACCCCAGTTCTTGCAACTTGGAGACCGTCTGCTGTGCAGTATGAGGTCGCGTATTGTCGTGCAGGAGCAGCGGAGACGAGCGATTGACCAATGCTGGTTGGAGATGTGTCAGCTTCTCTATCATTGTGTTCAGTTCTTCACAGTACACATCTGCAGTAATGCTCATCCCGTTTGGTAAGAAGCTGTGATGAATCACACCGGCGCTAGACCACCAAACAGTGACCATCACTTTTCTAGGGGTAAGTTTTCGTTTAGGGCATTGTTTAGGTGCTAAACCAGGATCCAACCAACTTGCTGAGCGCTTGCGGTTATCAAACAGAATCCATTTTTCATCGCAAGTAACAATGCGTTTCAAAATTCCTTCATTTGTGTATCTGTTAAGCAATGCAAGGCATGTCTCGACGCGTACTTCGCGCTGGCGATCATTGAGTTCGTGGGACACCCATTTGTCAAGCTTTCTTACCTTGCCAATTTGACGCAAATGGACCAATATTGTTTTGACGCTAACGTCCAAAGCTGCTGCTAATTCAGCCGTAGATTGTGTATCATCGGCTTCCACAATCGCCTTTAATTCGTCATTGTCGACCAAAGTCTTCGGACGATCGCGAAGGTTCATTTTTCAGGTCGAAATTTCCAGAACGGAAGCGAGCAAACCAATAACAGGCGGTGCGTTGCTTTGTAGTGTTAGCTTCGTAAACGTCGTAGATGTTGCGTGCCGCTTGTGCCGCGTTGCTGCCACGACGATATTCATATTCCATAATTACTCGAATTTTTAACGTATCCATGATGACGAAAAAGATTGAAATGCGATGAAAACGTAACACTAATCAATAAACAAATGATTACTTTTGGAAAATGAATTCCATGTTTTAAAATAAAATTAATTTGAAATTAGAATTCTTAGCCAAACAAAAATTATTTTGATTTGAAATGGCCAGTACTGCAGAACGGCAATTACATAGGTAAAGACCTATTATATTAAGATATATATTTCAATATATATCTGCACCCACTTGAGCATACGTCAAGTTTCAATAATTGAGATCACTTATGTTTAAGTAATATATAGTGACGTTTAGTATACTTTTACCTCTTTTCTTTATTTTTCTCTTTTGTTTATTTTTTTTTTGTTTTGTACTAATATTTGAAAATTTATACATGTATACAATTTCGAAGGGCATCACACTGGAGCTAATACTATATGTTGTATGAAGTATAAAATTATATATATTTAAAAGACGAAAAAAAAGTGACAACCCGCTGAGTTTCTTGCCAGATATTTTCAGCTTGTGGCCGCGTTCCAATCCGATTGTAGATTATTGTATTGTGTTCATACAATATTTAAACTTGACAATATGTAAGTGCCCTTAAGGGGCTTATGCAGAATAAATGATTTGATTTGATTTTATAAGCTAGCTCTCCGTGTGCTAACACCATCAGAACACCATATATTATTACTCACTCCTCCCTAGTAGAGGTCGTAAAAAGCAGTTGTAATATCGCACTATTCCTGGAAGAAAGAAGTAAATGATTTTTGCCAACTTTTCAGGAGCTTGAAAAAATGTCCTATGTTTCTAATTATGAGTTCTAGAAATATGTTTCAAAGAGAAAATCGTAGGTCACAGTTGCCTTCAACTACACCTGTTTTTTAATTTAGAAACAGCTTAATGTACTTCGAGATAATCTAAAAAAATACTGTTACTTTTCTATATTCCACGAAACGCAAAGAATATATATATATATTTGCAGGGGTGCAACTTATTTAAATCTACTTACGGCTTTATTCTCTCTTTAATTTCCTTGTAATCTAGCATTGTAAGTATAATCACGTTGTTCTTTAACGGAAAATAAAACAAATGAAAAGCATGTAATAATAATTACACATAAACTGTCACCTGAAAGTTTCATAGAAGAATAAGTAATTAGAATTACACATAATTTCTAGATTGTACAATGCTGGAACAAGTATTTAAGAATACTTGCGTTATAAATTGTCTTGTAAATCTTCCTTTAAAATTTACGTAAACATAATTATGACTTTGTGAACAGGATAATATTGTAAAGCGTGTAAATGTAAATATGCATACCTCTATTTTATGCTGCAATTTTATGTTTTCTAAGATCGCTAAATTATAGTATTTTTGTATTTATTCCTTTAGTTTTGTCGATAGCTTCTCGAGATTTTGACAGAAGGTGTAAAGCATGACGCTCACTTTATTCACGCAATAAAACATTTTGGGCGCAAGTGTATTTACCTCTTTTTTGCAGGAATAGTGCGATATGACTAGGCGAATATGTAGCAGAAAATTATAACAAGAACTACAATTATTTGCAAACATGGCGATAATGGCATTTTTACGATTGCGAAGGTTTATATCCAATTGACGTTGATTGTCTGAATGGTAATATTGGATAGGTGGATGTAACGCTTTCTTCTATTTACCAAATCTTACACTTCTCAAAACGCAAAATATTCTTAAAAATGAATAGAAATGTACGTACTATTTAATACATTAATATAAATTGCAATGAATTAAAAAGTTTACTCACTAAAATCTTTTTTCAAAATGTGATTCTCCTGCTCTATCCATTTTTTCAAAATTTGGATGGCATCTTCCAATCTACCAGGTTCATTCAAATTATATATTTTTCTTATTTCTTGAATAGCGTTCGGCGGTTTTTGTAAAAGATAATTTTTGGACATTTTTAATTAAATCTGTAGTCAAATATAATATTGAAAATACAAAAATGGATCAAGTTCACGACTCTCGAATACGTAATAAAGCATTAAACACGTAAAAGTAAAACGAATATATGCGATGTATTAAATATCAACCAACAAACTTTATAAAATGTACTTTTCTAATTATAAATTTGCATTTAA
This sequence comes from Lymantria dispar, assembly GCA_032191425.1. Lineage (NCBI taxonomy): Eukaryota > Metazoa > Arthropoda > Insecta > Lepidoptera > Erebidae > Lymantria > Lymantria dispar. The sequence goes on along the minus strand of CM063460.1, from coordinate 4,852,770 downwards.
TTACGTCAGCAAGTTTGCTTCATAAAACAATTATTATTAATACCTACCTAACGAACGTAACCTAGGGAAAAACATATATTTCAAAAAAGTTAATTTAAAATCATAATGTATTTAAGTGCAGGGTTTTTATTAAGGGTTTTTGCAGCTTGATCTCATTAGTAGGTACGTTTATTATTTTGACTTCTTCTGCAAACAACTCTTTACCAATCTAATGTATGTTATTTCATTAATTTCTCCTAGTGATATATATAAGCTGGTTGTATAAGAGGTACTGTAATTTACGTATTTGAACTTGTGATTACAAGCCCCGTCCTCCTTCTGGGATCAAAAAAAGATCTAAATACATTGAAGTGTCGATTAGAAGACAGATTAGACTGCTGCCCTTTGATTTATTTAAAAGTATTTTGGTATTATTCCACAAGAAAGTCAAAATATTATGTAAGAGCTTCATAAAGAACTCAAGTTCTAATTATCGACTTGGGGACTATGAGGACCCAAAGCATCATAGAATGAACCTTCAGGTTTAGAGACGTTGTTCGTTGATTCAATTTAAACAATCTTGTTCTTAATGAGAAGAAAACAAAATGTATTAAATTTACCACACCTAATGTGAGACAAGTAGAAACTAATGTTGCAATGAATGGTGTGGCCCTAGATCTCGTGAAGTCCACGGCTTTCTTTGGTATCACCATAGATGCAAAACTGCAATGGGATCCTCATATTGAAAAATTATCAAATAGGCTTAGTTTAGGGGCTTATGCTATTAAAAAATTCAAATTTTAACTGATAATGAGATAGCTAGAATGGTTTTTTTCGCAAATTTTCACAGTCTTATGGCATCTTTGTTCTCCAAAAACGCTTTGTCGACGTTATTTATAATCTAGGTTTAAGAGTTTCGCTTTGGAAAAAATCCGAAAAATAAGTATTCTAACTGTTGTGTCCTAGTTCATATTCGAAATCTTAATTTGAGTAAAAAAAACTTTAAAAAATTTGAAAAGTACTGTGATATTCATCATCTAAACACTAGAAATAATGTGAATCTAGTTATCCATACTCGTCTTTAGAGAATAAGTAGATCTTTCATTGGGCAATGTGTACGATTTTATAATAACCTTTTTTTTTCGTCGTGGGCGACAGGAAGAAAATGTATAAATGCACTATAATTGTAATTATTTATTTCAAACAACAAATGCTATCTTATAGAATTATATCTATAATATTACCCGAATTAGTCTAAAATCCTAGGAACCAGAATAGCGAGTGTACCAGTAGAAGGATAATATTGTGAAGTAAGTGACATAAAAACTTGGTAATAAAAGTTTGAGAAAGAGTTATTAATCTACATTCAAGTTCAAAAAAGAACCGGCCATTCCCATATATTTATCGTTAAATTTATCCGACGGTCTCAAGGTTTCATCTATACAGGCTTTGCTCATCATCTTCATATACTGAACATGTTCTTCTGTGCTTACTTCCTCTCATCATTTTCATTCATCATTTCAGCCTATCGCCGTCTACTGCTGAACGTAAGCCTCCCTCATATTACGCTACAAAGTGCGGTCCTGTGCCGTCTGCATCCAACAACTTCTTCCATTGCAATGCAACTAAGCATGCAGATGCCATTAAGATTTCAATACAAAATTAGATGATTTGCAATATTAAATGATGCGTTATTCTAGATTACAACAATTTTTCAAAATCTGTTGCTCTTAAAGGCTATAGAAACATTGGTTAATGATTAACAAGATGTGTGACGTGTTAAAATTTTAACATACAATTTAAATACACTTCAATTTGACAAACACTTAACCATAACCACACTGCTAAAGTAATAATTTATTTATTACTTCTAGTTTGTTGAACCACATATAAGTAAATTATTCATGGCTTTAAACTAGTACAAGAGGAGAGTTAGCGCCGAGCTTGGTAGCAAAGCATAGTTTTAAATATTACCCATCTCAAATAAAACTGCTTTACGGATTTTATCGCGTTTGTATTTGATTTTTGATTGCCCGACATTTCGTACACTTTGTGGCGTTGGACTAAGATGTCCCACGTCCAACAAGTCATCGTTATTACAGAAAATTAGAGGTCAATATTTAATAACAAATTTTCTGAATCGGATAGATAATTATAAATTTTATTCTTATTACTACTATTAGCTATTCGAGTGCAGTGCACAGTGTTGAAACCGTTATGGTACTAGGGTTGAGGTTTAACCCTGAAGGTATAGCTCAATTTATAATATCTATATTGCGAGGTAAATCACCTCGCCATGATGGAATCGGCATAGAGCATGTACGATATGCTGGTGTACACCTACCAAAGGCTGTGGCTATGCTGTTCAATTTATGCATAGCTCATGCCGAGTGAGATGATACAAATATTAGCAGGACCTGAAGTTAAAAACAACATGCGTTAGCTCGCGGAATCATGTAACTATAGGCCTATCTCGCTGGCTAATTTAATATCCAAGGTATTTGATGGCATGTTTAACGCACAACCAAGTAAGTTTATAACACCTGATAATAATTAGTTTAGTTTTCAATTTGGCCTATCCACAGACGCAAGTGTTTTGTACCTTAAGCATGCCTTTTGTATATTATACAATAGCACGTTGTGAATAATATGCGAAATTACACGGACTGGCATATAACTTTCAAAAAAGTGCACACTTTTTAGGGCCGATGGTAAATATCCCAATCATGTACCGTCTGTATACTCTAACGGCATGCCGTTATAGAGAACATTTAAATTTGAATATCTTGGCCACATTCTGACCCTTAACGATAAGGATATTGAAAGATAGCAGAGGGCGTTTTGGTTCGGTGCTGGCTTGCAACTGCATACTGGATGTTAACCTGGGCAATTAACATGACTTTCGTCTTGTCCAAATTAATTTTGTGAAGTACAAAAACTTATCAGTAATTAAAATTAGGTTTTTTTTTTAAAGACACACCCTGCACTAATAAAATAACCCTTGTATTGCGGAGGAAACATATAATAAAAATTTACAAACATATAATTAACGAACACAAATTACATCCAGACTCAGAACAAGAATTTGTAGATCCCATAAAGCGTTGCCCTGCGATCGAACCCGTGACACTGGCATTAACCACTGCGCCATCTGTGCAGTCAATTAACAGTAATTAAAATCAACGTTATTAATCAGAAGGTTCAACGCTTATAATTTTCATCATCTTATGGTTTAAATAGGAGATTAAATTTGCTGACACGTTTGCCCACGAACCGTTAATTTCATATCCCATATTCGCCTATCCCTATACTCTCAGCATTGGCTAAACTATATAAGTACATTTTAACAGTCATGTAATGACAGACAGATTAAAAAAAGTTGGCTAAGTGCGAGTCCGTGTCGTGCACGAAGGGTTCCGTGCCATTATTTATAAAAATAGACAAAAACTGCGTTTTTTGTATTGGAGCCCCCCTTAAATATTTATTTTATTTTTAGTATTTGTTATTATAGCAGCAACAGAAATACATAATTTATGAAAATTTCAACTGTCTAGCTATAGCGGTTCTTGAGATATAGCCTGGTGACAGACAGACATACGAACAGACAGCATAGTCTTAGTAATAGAGTCCCGTTTTTATCCTTTGGGTACGGAACTTTAAAAATAACTTAGCGAATGTCAGCACGGGTCTAGAACGGGCAAGTCCAATATTACGTACCAGTCCAAGTCCATTTAATTAACTTTGTCGATTATTGTGTGATTAATATGCGCAGCGAAAATATTTGGAGTATTTTGTAAAAAGTTACGGTTATTATCCATATTTAAATACATCTTTTTTTCTATTCGCCACAATAGGTCTCTATATTCTTACATTACGACGTAAATGTGCCATATTATTACATTATTATTTATTATATCAACACCGAACTATAATGCAAAGCCTCGTACGCGCCGCTTACTCCTTTCATATTTGTAGAATAAATAGAAAGGGAAAAGTATGTATGATATTCAAGGTTCAACCAATGTCGAATAGCCTGCACAGCTTTCTCTGTTTACCTGAATCAAACACGATTTCTATGCATACGTATACATAGAAATCAGTCAAAAGATAAAGCTAGTATAGCCGACTATTACCTTGAAGTATTTTTATATCTATATAGCATACACGAGACAATAGCGCAAAATCTACAAGGACAGTAATTATCAAATATATAATAATATGTAAATTTATTAAAATTATAAAAATTTCCGCATGCAATTATTTTAATATGATACCGTAGGTTTGTCCATCACTAAATTATGCAAAATGAATATATATTTATGAAACTACATTTACGGATTATATCGTGTTTGTATTTGATTTATGATCATCATTATTAACATCATGTCATCGTTATTAACATCATCGTAATAACGATGACTTGTAGGACGTGAGACACCTTAGTTCTTGACCATGAACGCTGCAAAGTGTTCGAAACGTCGGGCAATCATAAATCAAATACAAACGCGATATAATCCGTAAAAGTAGTTTTATTTACAATGTGTAGTGCTCGCGTAAACATCAGATATCAATATAACTGACGCTGCCGACTATCGCCAGGGCGATGGTTGACAGCGTCAGGAACTGGGATGCGGTCGCAGCCTTCTGCGAGGCAGTGATCTCGCAGAAGGAGGCGGCGGATCGCCTGCGCGAGGAGCGCAGCCTCGATGTGGCGATCCGCCACCGGCGACTGGGGCGGCGTAGACGCGAATACCCGCGCCTCATGCCGCCCCAGCCGAGGCCGCGGGTGACGTGACCGGGGATTAGTCCGTCACCCGCCGAGAGGCCGACCGCGTGAGGAAAGACCTCCCCATCCTCCCCGAGGGGGGGATGGGAAGGTCCCATCGACCGACCCCAAATAGAGGGTATTCCGTCGGGCCGGCCACTGATGACAAGTTAACCCTGCTGCGGTGGTCAGCCCAACGACGAAGGCAACGTGCATCGTGGGTGGGTTGTGGGTGTGCGTGCGTACGCCCCTCTGTCGCCCCGGACGGAGTGGTGCAAGGAGCGCGCCGACCGCAACCCACCCCCCAAAAAAAAAATCAATATATTTTTAATTTATGAGTTAATTCTTGAGTGTAACTATGCATATATGTATGAGTACAAAATGACTGTGTCTATGTCCGGGTTGAGAGCCATCAGCGCTCACCCATAGTCCGGGCTAAGCTGTGAAAGCCATCTGCGGCTAACAGCTATACACAAAAAAAAGACTGTCTATTTGGTGTGTGTGTGTGTGTGTGTGTGCATGTTCGTATGTATCGATGCGTGTGCGTGGACTCGTGCTTAAGGGTGCATGCGTGTGCGCGCGTTGGAAATGAAATGATGTTAATTGTCTTGGGTGCAAAAAAAAAATTAAGAAAGTTTAACTGGAGGAATTAGAAAAGATGCAATTCTTTAAAAAATAAATCAATAAATTTATTGATTTTTCGATGTATTTTATAAAGTTAATTATCATATTGAAGGTAGTGGACACGTTCTTAACTTCTAATCTATGGGCTCTTCATCATCGCAGCCCACATACCTCCCACTGTTAGGCTCGAGGCTCCTCCACAGTGGGAGGGAATTTGACCTACTATATCATGCTGGTCAGACATGTTGGTATAGGGTTTCGTTCCGAGTTTTCCTTCTCTAACACAAATGTTATGTGTATATTATATCCCGTAGTCGTCTTTTACCACATCCACGGGCAAGATAGGGAGTAGTGAATTGTATTCTTACTCCGTCATTACACGGAAAATGGGCACTTAATCGAGTTTTATTCGAAACTAGCGACCCAACCTCGCTTTGCTTCGGTTTCGACCGCTCTGCTACCACATTTTAAATGTATGATATCTCCCAAGATGTCTGTTTTGTTAATTTGACATTCTATACAGAATAATTTTGATCTTAAGTTATTTAATCCCTTGCAACCCGCCCTCGCTTCACTTCGGTTTCACTCTCCTCACCCGCATAGTTCCCGTTCCCGTGGGAATACCGAGATAAAGTATAACCTATGTTACTCCCTGATATTAAAGCTTTCCATCGGTTAAAGAATTTTTGAAATCGTTTTAGTAGTTTAAACGTGAAAGCATAACAAATAAACAAACTTATTTTCGCATTTATAATATTAGTAAGGACATAAGAAATAATAAGATATTGTTTAAAATAGCTTTGTAAATTACCCATAATATTTTTGTTATAACTAAAAAATAAAAACGATTTTTGTAAATTAAGTTTAGGAGATAAATATATATCATCGCAGACTATTTTGTAAATCTTTGTAAGATATTTAAATTCGTAGTACAATATTTTTATCTATTTCGTAAGATTTAGCCATTGCATTTGAGCAGGGCTAGTAGATGGCTGCAACGCTGACATGCTGCCACCTTAGCCGAGGCCATGAATAACTAGACAAGGACTTAGTTCGTCACCCACAGAGAAGTTGACCGCGTGAGGACGACGCCCTGACAATACTATTAATTTTTAAGGCGCCTCTTTTTATCTTAGAGGTTTTGACTTAAAAAATTATATTTAACTATTATTATTATGTATCGGGAAAATAATTATAAATATTCTGTAATAACGATAACTTGTTGGACGTGAGACATCTTGGTCCGTCCGTGACCATGAACGCTGCAAAGTGTTCGAAACGTCGGGTGATCCAAAATGAAATACAAACGCTATAAAATTCGTAAAGTAGTTTTATTTACAATATGTAATACTCGCGTAAACATCAGAAATCGAATTATCCTTTATCGTGTATGAATTCAACGACTGTAATGATATCTGATGTTTACGCGAGCACTACACATTGTAAATAAAACTACTTTTACGGATTATATCGCGTTTGTATTTGATTTATGATTGCCCGACGTTTCGAACACTTTGCAGCATTCATGGTCACGGGCGGACTAAGGTGTCTCACGTCCAACAAGTAATCGTTATTACAGACATTTACAATTATCCACCCGATACAGAAAATAGTTATAAATTTATTAAATTGTTACCCACATTTTAGTACAAATTTATTGCCAGTGTAAGAAGAAAATGAATCTATATAACATATAACATATAACAACAAAATCCTTAGCGTCGTGCCCTATTTTGGCTGAATCGCTCCTTAAACAAAGCATTGTAAAATGTGACACTTCCTTTGAATTTTCAGATGTAGGTGTGGATGATATTTTAAAGTCTTTTAAAAATCTTAATATTAAGAAAACAGCAGATGGGGTTTATCAGTAAAGACTATTGATTTTATAATACCTGTTATTGCTCCCCACCTGGCATTTGTATTTAATGGTTGTGTTGCTCAGGGTGTGTTTCCTGATCTCATGAAAATTAGTAGAGTAATTCCTTTATTTAAATCTGGTAGTATGTCAGATATTAATAATTTTCGTCCTATTTCCATACTACCAACACTCAGTAAAGTATTCGAAAAAATTATGCTTAATCAGATGTTGATTCATTTTAAGAGACATGGTATTTTTCACAAAAATCAATTTGGCTTTACTAAGAATTGCTCTACTACTGATGCGGGCGTAGAGTTATTGAAAAATATTTTTGCAGCCTGGGAGGAATCACATGAGGCCTTAGGTGTTTTCTGTGATTTATCCAAGGCATTTGATTGTGTACAACATGAAACACTCATCAGAAAACTATACCACTATGGGATCAGGAATAACGCTCTTGAACTTGTAACTTCTTATTTAAGCAACAGAATCCAGAGTCCATTATTTAAAATTAAAAGACAAATGTTGAATTATGACGATGTGAACAATGCACTGTCTAACGTTGTTCATTGGTTTAACACTAATAATTTGGTTCTCAATGAGAAAAAAACTAAATGTATCAAATTTACTACTCCTAATGTGAAGCAAGTGGAAACCAATGTCCAAATGAATGGTGTGGCTCTAGACCTTGTGGAGTCAACAGTCTTTTTAGGTATCACCATAGATGCTAAACTTCAGTAGGGACCTCATATTGAAAAGTTGTCGAGTAGGCTTAGCTCAGCGGCTTATGCAGTAAAAAAAAATAAGAATGTTAACAGATACTGAAACAGCTAGAATGGTTTATTTCGCTTATTTCCATAGTCTTATGTCTTACGGTATATTACTGTGGGGATGCTCCGCGGACTTTAATAGAATCTTTGTTCTCCAAAAAAGGGCTGTCCGTGCAATTTATAATCTAGGCCCAAGAATCTCACTTCGGGAGAAATTCAAAGAAATAAATATTCTAACTGCTGTATCACAATATATATACGAAAATATATTATATGTCAAAAAAATATCGCTAACTTTAAGAGATATTGTGACATTCATGAAATGAATACTCGTAATAAGGACAGATTAGTTGTACACACTACTCGTCTCCAAAAAGATAACAAATCATTCATGGGGCAATGTATACGCTTTTACAATAGATTACCTAAAGATATCCGAGACCAGCCTATGAAAAAGTTTAAAAAAGCCATCAAGAATAGACTTTGTAAAAAAGCTTATTATAAAATCTCGGATTATGTAGATGATAATACAGATTGGTTGTGAGCAGCTCCTCATTCAGCAATTTCCTTGTTATTTTAAATATACTGTTTGTAAATGTACTTTTAACTTTTATTGTAAAGTGTAGCGTGTTTTGCCTAACGAATTTTTGTATTTTCAGCGTTTGTAACATATAGTGGTGTTGGTCATGCTCACATAGGGATCTACTTGCGGTAGCTGCGTGGAGCGGGTCTCTCCCTTCCCTCCATAGTGGTTGAGGGGAGTGATGGCTGCTCTAGTAGTTAACTCGTGATCGGGTGCCGCTTGTGGGATCTGGTTCAGCCATAATCGTTTAAATTATATTAAGTGTCTTGCGGTTCGAAGGGCATCACACTGGAGCTTGTTCTTACAAAACATGTACACAATTGTATAATTAGTAAGAAGAAAAAAAAAAAAATTAAAAATAATGACAAGCCCGCTGAGTTTCTTGCCGGATCTTCTCAGTAGCGGTCGCGTTCCGATCCGGTGGTAGTATATTTTTTTTGGAAATTGTAAACCTGACAATATGTAAGTGCCCTCTCAGGGTTTATGTATAATAAAATAATTTGAATTTGAATTTGAATATGAAAAATTATATTGTTTATGGTTAGTAATTATTAATTATTAAATTTGTAGCAATTATTATTACTATCAATGACTGTAGTTATCTATTAGTTAAGAAAATTGCGGTGTTTTATAATATTCAACAACAATATGACTATTTGGAATCGAAAATTAGAAAAAGATGCTATTCTGTCTAACTGTAGGTATTTTTTGCCACTCAACGCATCCATGCCCACTCTGTTCATCCATTGAATTCAATCCAATCCTTAATCATGCTGTCCTTCTCCATTTATCCCATCAAGTCCCGCCCGGCACCATTTATCCCTTACATCACCATTTATCCGATCTATCTGTAACTGTTTGCAATCATTCCACCCATATGGGTATCCCCACTCATTCAAATCCGTCACTACTCATCCCATCTATCCCTATCAGTCCCCATTCGTTTCCCTCAGCCACCTCCCCATACCTATCCCTCCCCACTCATCCTCATCTATCACCTGGGCCATGATGCCGTCTATTCAACAATTATATTTCCATGTTATCCAGGTGGCTGGTCATAAAACTATTGCCATTAACTTTTGCAATATGTAGGTACTATGAAAGATGAGTACATACACTCATTTGCAAAAAAAACGGGCACCTAAGCAATGAACCATTTCAAATGTTAATATTTCTTTGTTTGATAATTATAGGTAGTTTTATCCACACAATTTGCTAAATTAATAAGAAAATAATCGTTTTCATCAGTATTTCATAAAATTTAGATACAATTTATGGGAAATAATGCTAAACCTCGCTAGTAGTGTATATTCGCTAGTAGTGCATATGCTCATGAAGTAAAAATAAAAAAGTTTTTTTGTTTGTTTTTCTTTAATAAAGTAAAAGCAGATAAATGTTTAGTATCGAGTGTGACCCCCTCTAGCTAAAATCACAGCTTGAATTCGTCTGGGCATGCTAGCGAGTATATCCCGGATACTTGCTTGCGGAATACGTTCCCACTCCGCAGTAATCACATTCTTCAGCTCTCTGATGGTCTGCGGAGCCGGGTGTACTGATCTCACACGCCGTTTCAGAACGTCCCAGACATGCTCTATGGGATTGAGGTCGGGACTTCGAGCTGGCCAATCCAAACGACGAATGCCGACCTCTTGCACATACGCATTAACATCGCGGGATCGGTGGGCGCGAGCATTGTCGTCCATAAAAATCGAGTCTTCACCTAGAGCGGCCAATGCGGGTTGTGCATGAGAAATTAGAACTTCCGTTATGTATCGATGCCCAGTCAGTGAGCCGTTTTCAATGAAGACTAACTCTGTACGATCCATTGAATTTATTCCTGCCCAAAACATAACAGAGCCCCCACCATAAGGTGTGATTTCTTCGAAACATGCCTCTGCAAAGCGTTCTCCTTGTCTTCTTAGCACTCGCCGACGTCGATCTTCACCGAACAGAGATATCCTGGCTTCATCAGAGAACAAAACCCTATTCCAATCGTCTTGAGTCCATGATTCACAATTTCTAGCGAACCTAAGCCTGTGAACTCTGTGCTCACGGAGTAATTTGGGGCCGCGGGCCGGGCGGTGACTGCGTATATTGGCAGCGAGAAGCCTCCTCCTGACCGTCCATAGACTAATATGCACATTTCTTACTTCTTGGAGGTTGTTCTTAAGATCCACATACGAAGATTTGCGATTTCTCAATGCGCGACTCACAAGAAAACGATCATCCCGTGGTTGGGTACATGGTTTTCTTCCAGAACCAGGCCTTCTCTCGACGGAACCAGTCTCCTGATATCGCTGCCAGGTCCTTTGGACTGTCGAGCGACTAACATTTAGACTCCTAGCCACGAAACATTGGCTGCAACCCTCTTCAAGCAGCGCGATAATTTTGGTAGCTTTTACCACTTTATCTACCATTTTTGATACAGCCAAACAGCATTAAATAAAGCTTTGACAGTCAAGGATATGAAATTAATCGATAAAAATTGAATAAAAGTTATGAAAGTCGATGTTAACTTCTGGAACTTCGCGCCAAAAATGTAGGATAAAAAGGGGTTTTCTGTAAAAATGAACATCAAATGAAAAATTGAATTTAGAACGTACTTTTTTAAATACCACAGCATTTTTAAAACCGGCCAGTAACGTGTACAAACGATTGAAACCTTTTTGGTATTGTATCTTTTTAAATATGAATGAAAATCAAAACCGCCCGTTTTTTTTGCAAATGAGTTTATTTAGTCGACCTCAAGTAATTGGGAAAAGAGTAGTGCGATGATAATAATGACAGTATTGAAATTATCGTGAGATTGATACGTAAGTATTATAGTGTACGCTAGGGCCTCGTAGATGCCGCTGCACACTCGCCCTGATGATGATGAGATATGCTCGAAACCCGGGTCGACGTAGTCGACCTCAGTACGTGAATGTTTTGCCTTTATAGATATTATAAGATGATAATAATGATATCTCTCTTTATACACTAAAACAGAATATTTAATACAACATCTTACCTGAAACACCATGTACAAGTTTCTGTGTTCATCCCTGTCATATATGACTTCTACGCGGGCAAAGACGCGTACGAAAGATACTAGGAATAAATAGGAACATCATTTATTAAAAATTATAAGAGTTACATATAATTGCAAATGAAGCAGTTAATTAATTTTAAAATACCTAACACAACTGTGTGTTCAACATAAAACAAATATTATTGAAGCGGATGGCGCATTTTTTTTAATTGTTTGTGCGCTTTTTGATTATTTATCAGAAAAAGTATTTACAAAATAAGTAACGTTCAATACAAGAATAATGGCGAATAAAGTTATTGAAATTCCGCCACACGCTGCGCAAGAAATAAGAAAAAAATATAATTTGAATGCACCCGGAAGAATGGACGAAGCAATTGAAATTCTGGAGAAGTGGATAAAACAACAGAATCACATTTTAAATAAAAATTTCAGTAAGTAATTTTCATTCCTTTATTAAATAATCGCAAAGTGATATATTATATACCATTATTACGCGTAGTGGGTGAGTTGTATAACTTTAATGGACAGTAGCCCTCTTAAAAGTTGGAACACTAACTACTATTATCAATCCTATTGATATTTTTAAATCAGAAAACGTATTTTCATATTAAATTATGCTGACAAAAATTAACCCATAAGTAAACATCATCATCATCACCATCAATCCAGCCTATCGCTGTCCATTGCTGGACGTAGGCGTCCCTCATGTTACGCCACAAAGTTAGGTCCTGTGCCGCCTGCCTTCACTTTTCACCGGGTCCTCAGTTCACCTAGGGGGCTCGGTGTCCTACACTGCGTCATCCAATACATAGTCATCACACGAGAACCTTTCTTCAATGCGACGTGGCCAGGCTATTGCTACACTAGAGTACTAATTCTTCGTGCTATGTCGATTACACTCGTTCTTCTGCGGATTTCCGTATGCCGGATTCTATCTCGTAGAGAAATGCCGAGCATAGCCCACTCTATAGCACGCTGAGCGCCTTTGAGCTTTGTTATGAGGCCTACATTACTTACCTTATCTAACAACTTCTTATCGTGACCATATCAATGTTAAAGATCATTTACGTTTTAAATAGATTGACTTGGCAATCGCAGTAAACAATCTAATTTATTATAAAATGTATTAGTTGTGAGGTACAATTGTGCTTTTATGCGATTGTCAAGTCAATCTGTTCATTTCATTTAATCAACTTGGTATTACATGGATCTCACAACTTTTTAAGGTAGAACTGAGTTGCGAGACTTTGTTTTTTACAAGTCATGTTTTTGATGGCATAAATATTATTACATCCCAATCATCAATTGTACGACTTAATACCGTATAAAAAGTGCCAATGTTGTGCCTTAAGCTTCTTATACTCAGTAATATGATATTCAGAACAAATATATCGCTAAATATAACTTTCTAGCAATGACCTACACTACTGGAAAAAATTAAGGGATCAAAAAAAAATTCCAAATTTTCGGTAGTTTTCAACAGGCCGTAACTTTGAGAGAAATGGTCGTACAGGAAATAAAAAAAGGAAATTGTAGCTCCAAGTATCTAGTTTTTGGATTAGAACTTCAAAATATTGTAGCCTCCGCGGTTTTTGAGTAATCGTAGAAAAACCAGCAACAAAAAAAATCTCAAAATTTTTTTAGTTTTTTTTTTTGTCTACGAGCATGGAAAAATTTTTGCAGCTTAACCACTATAAGGATCGGATACTTTGTTCATTTAGCTTTAATTTCTTTTTTTAAACACCCTGATACGTCCACTCCTCGCTGAGATATCGGTCTTCAAATGGAAAAGGATCTTTTTGTCTTTGATTATCGATATCTCAGCAACCAATGATCGCACAGAAAGTTAAAGGTGGGTTTCAAGAACTTGAATGAATTCCCCCTAACGACTGTCCATTGCTTTTTCGAAAAAAATTTTTTTTTAACTTTTTGGTCAATTGAAAATTTCTGACTTTTTTGATTTTTAATCATGGTTAGACGACATTTATCGGAAGTGGAAGTCGCTCGGTTAGTGACTCTTATTGACGAAGGTTACACTCAACATGCAGTTGCCATCCGGATGGGTGTAAGTCAATCTGTCGTATCTCGAGCTTATACCAGATACCAAGAGACGAATCAATATCATCGTCGCCCCGGACAAGGTCGCCATCGAGTCACTAATGCCCGCGATGATCTGGCAATCGTTAGAGAAGTTCGACGACAACCTTTCGTCAATACGAATATTGTTGCTCGAAACTTCCCCAATCGCAGACAACAGCAACAATAACAGCAACAGCGACGACGGCATCAAGTGCGAAACATTTGCTCTCGAACAGTCATCAACCGTCTTCGTGAAACTGGGTTACACGCACGACACCCTAATCGTGTACCCCTGTTGACAGCGAGACATCGTCGAGCTCGTTTAGCGTATGCTAACGATCATCAAAATTGGAGCTTGAGGCAATGGACAAATGTTTTATTCACTGACGAGTCTCGTTTTAATCTGTATGGCAACGACCGACGTCCTCTCGTTTGGCGCCGTCGTGGAGAACGTTTTCGCCAGAACTTTGTCCGTCCAGTCGTTGCCTACGGCGGTGGATCAGTTATGGTGTGGGGCGGCGTTTTACGAAATTGGAGAACACCTTTGGTAATTGTACGCGAAAATTTGACAGCTAGACGCTACATCGAAAAAATTTTAAGGCGCATTGTTCTGCGCAGACGACAACATCTGAGGTCGTTCATATTGATGCAAGATAACGCACGTCCACACACAGCCAACATTACCAGGCGCTTCTTTGAGCGGCATGACATCACATTGTTGCGACACCCAGCAAGGAGTCCATATCTCAACCCCATAGAGCACGTTTGGGACATAATGGGTCGTCGGTTGCGCAGAGAGTATCCAAATTTGCAGAACTTAGCTGCTTTGGAGCGCGCGCTTCAGCACATTTGGAATACCATTCCGCAGCCTCAAATTACCGCCTGCATAAACATGGCTGAACGTTTGAGAGCCGTTATTGAAAACAGAGGTGGTAATACCCGGTATTGAACCAACAAAAACCTTCAGAGAATGAGTTTGGAGTCATTAAATACGGTGGAACTGACGAGCCACCGGGTCTCAATTCTCCTGAAATACCTTACACAACACACACACACACTCACACACACACACACACACACACACACACACACACATACACACACACACACAGAAGCGTAAATCCGACCGCGCGACCTCCACGTGGTACGCTTTGGATAACGCTAATGCCGGCGGTAATTGTTTTCTTAAACTTTTCAAGAGAAAAACTACAAAAAAAAATTTTTTTTTCGAATTTTTTTTTTTGAATTTTTTTTTTTTTAATATAAGCACTTTCTGGAACAAAAATGTGGAAAAAGCTCGGAAAAACAATTTTTTTTTCTCATTTTTAAAATTATGAGCTTTTCAGAGCAAATACGTGATCCTTTAAATTTTTCAAAAATTCGATCAAGTGAAACAAAAAAACGGCTGGCTGGATTAATTTTCTTGGCCGTGTGGCGACGGTTTGAGAATACATGTGTCGCCACCCCTTACTTGCCCGTGGGAGTCGTAAAAATCGGCTGAGGGTTCACTAGGAGAGTGGGCAGCAGCTCTCTCCTGGGAAACGTAAAACATCCATACTGCGATCGCCAACCCGCCTGCCAAGCGTGGCGATTACGGCAATATCCCCTTTTTAAAAATGGCGTACAACAAAAAAATGGCCCCCAGTGACGGCGGCTCCGGTACCCTACGGTCATTTTGGTGGCGGTCCCAATAGTGGTGGAGCGGGGGGTGCGAGGAATCTCCGGCAGCGATCCGGCTACCAACAAAAACGACCCTTGGCCCTGGTAACACACAACATTCGGACACTCAGGACTGACGAGAGGGTCATCGAGCTGGAAGAGGAATTGAGCAAAATCCGCTGGGACATTGTAGGATTATCAGAAGTGCGAAGAGAGGGCGAGGGCACGATAATCCTCCAGTCTGGAAACTTGCTCTTCTACCGGGAGGGCGATCACCCGTCCCAAGGTGGTATAGGGTTTATCGTTCGTAAGTGTCTCATAGACAACGTGGAGAGGATCGAGAGTGTGTCGACAAGGGTAGCGTACCTTATACTCAGAATTACCAAGAGGTATTCGCTGAAGGTTATACAGGTATACGCACCGACCTCGACATACTCCGACGACGAGGTGGAGGCATTTTACGAGGACATCTCGAAAGCCATACACGCGTCCAAAACCCACTTCACGGTGGTTATGGGAGACTTTAACGCGAAACTAGGCAAAGGGAGTGATGATGAGTTGAGAGTGGGGAAACATGGATATGGACAGAGAAACCAGAGGGGCCAGAAACTGGCTGATTTTCTGGAGAAGGAAAGCCTCTTTATGATGAATTCCTTCTTCAGGAAGCAGCCACAAAGGAAATGGACCTGGATTAGCCCCGATGGTTCAACAAAAAACGAGATAGACTTCATCTTGTCAGACAAACGACAGATATTCAATGATGTCTCAGTGATCAACAGAATTAAAACTGGGAGCGATCACCGGATGGTACGAGGCACATTGAATATCCATACAAAAGTCGAGCGGTCACGCTTGATGAAGTCTACACTCCGACCTACATCTGTCCAATACCAGAACCTCGAAAGCTTTCAACTCGAACTACATAATCACTTCCAATGTCTGGACGAGTGCGAATCTCTGAACGATATGAACAACAGGTTCGTGGAAACTGTCCACGCGGTTGGGTCGAAATTTTTCAAGGCTCACCGCGTTAATAGACCTAAAAAACTTTCTGACCAGACTCTCGAGCTCATGGAGCTGAGAAAAGAGATGACGGTGCAGTCTGCAGACGATTGGTCCAAACATAGGCAGCTAAATAGGCAGATCTCCAGGTCTGTGCGTCGCGATATTCGCCGATTTAATACGCTCCGTATTAAAGAAGCGATAGAGCGGAATCGTGGCTCGAAAGTGTTCGCACAAGATCTGTCTATTGGGAAAAGCCAAATGACTAAGCTGAAGACCGATGACGGCACTGTCATTTCATCCCAAAGTGAGATCTTGGGAGAGGTCGAAAGGTTCTATGGACAGTTATACAAATCATCCCGAAATCCTGTTGTCGGCTTGGTCCAAGATACCAGATCCAAGCTAACTCGGCACTATACCGAAGAAATCCCGGACATCAGCTTGTACGAGATCAGAATGGCTCTCAAACAACTACGTAACGGTAAGGCACCGGGAGATGACGGAATTACGGCAGAGCTTTTGAAGGCGGGCGGCAAGCCGGTCTTAATAGCCCTTCAGAAGCTATTTAATTCCGTTATCCTCGGGGGCGACGTTCCAGAGTCGTGGACCAGGAGTGTGGTGGTGCTGTTCTTCAAGAAGGGTGACAAAGCTCTTTTAAAGAACTACAGACCCATCTCACTCCTGAGCCATGTTTATAAGTTGTTTTCGAGGGTCATTACCAATCGACTCACGCGCAAGCTCGATGACTTCCAACCGCCCGAACAAGCCGGCTTCCGAAAAGGCTATAGCACCATAGACCATATCCTCACGCTTCGGCAGATTATACAAAAGACCGAGGAGTATAAACGGCCCCTGTGCTTAGCATTTGTGGACTATGAGAAAGCCTTTGATTCAGTCGAAACTTGGGCGGTGCTGCAGTCCCTTCAGCGGTGCCAAATCGACCATCGCTATATCGAAGTGCTGAAGTGTTTGTATAGGAACGCCACAATGTCAGTCCGTATCCGGGATAAGAGTACGAAACCGATCCAGTTGCAGAAAGGCGTGAGACAGGGAGATGTCATCTCTCCGAAACTGTTCACCACTGCACTGGAAGATGTCTTCAAGCTCTTAGACTGGACTGGACTCGGCATCAACATTAACGGCGAATACATCACTCACCTTCGATTCGCAGACGATATCGTCGTTATGGCAGAATCCATGGAGGACCTTGGCACAATGCTCAATGATCTCAGCAGGGTATCCCAACTAGTGGGTCTACGAATGAACATGGACAAGACGAAAGTCATGTCAAATACCCATGTCATTCCTGTACCGGTCCTAGTTGGCAATGCGATTCTCGAAGTTGTCAATCACTATGTTTACCTAGGACAAACAGTCCAGTTAGGTAGATCCAATTTCGAGAAAGAGATCAGCCGACGAATCCAACTCGGTTGGGCAGCGTTCGGGAAACTTAAGAGGATCTTCTCGTCCAACATACCTCAGTGTCTGCAAACACAGGTCTACAACCAGTGTGTGTTACCAGTGATGACTTACGGCACGGAAACGTGGTCCCTAAATGTAGGCCTCATATCAAGGCTCAAAGTCGCTCAGCGTACTATGGAGCGGGCTATGCTCGGGATTTCTCTGCGAGATAGAATCCGGAATACGGAAATCCGCAGAAGAACGGGTGTAACCGACATAGCACGAAGAATTAGCACGCTGAAGTGGCAATGGGCAGGCCACATCGCTCGACGAACCGACAACCGCTGGGGAAGAAAGGTTCTCGAGTGGCGACCACGCGTCGGACGACGCAGTGTAGGACGCCCCCCCACTAGGTGGACCGACGACCTAGTGAAAGTTGCTGGGCATCGTTGGATGCAGGCGGCACAGGACCGCACATTGTGGCGCAATATGAGGGAGGCCTACGTCCAGCAGTGGACGGCAATAGGCTGAAATGATGATGAAATGATGATGGATTAATTTGATTCTTTGTAGGGTTTTTGTGGACATATTGAACTGTAAAAGGCACACTTAATAACATTAGTGATTTCCTCAATATTTTCGATCCAGCGCTTGATTTTCCAAAAGACCACCAAAAGCCCTTTTTTTTGTTGCATTTTCAAATTCATGTGACAAAAAGAAAAAAATTTTTTTTCGAAAAAGCAATGGACAGTCATTAAGGGGAATTCATTCAAGTTCTTGAAACCCACCTTTAACTTTCTGTGCGATCATTGGTTGCTGAGATATCGATAATCAAAGACAAAAAGATTCTTTTCCATTTGAAGACCGATATCTCAGCGAGGAGTGGACGTATCAGGGTGTTTAAAAAAAAGAAATTAAAGCTAAATGAACAAAGTATCTGATCCTTATAGTGGTTAAGCTGAAAAAATTTTTTCCACGCCCGTAGACCAAAAAAAAAACTAAAAAAATTTTGAGAATTTTTTTGTTGCTGGTTTTTCTACGATTACTCAAAAACCGCGGAGGCTATAATATTTTGAAGTTCTAATCCAAAAACTAGACACTTGGAGCTACAATTTCCTTTTTTTTTATTTCCTGTACGACCATTTCTCTCAAAGTTACGGCCTGTTGAAAACTACCGAAAAATTTGGAATTTTTTTTTGATCCCTTAATTTTTTCCAGTAGAATATATTAAAAAGGAAGCTACAATTTGTTATAGTTGAATTTACAATAATTATAAAGAAGTGTATGATTGCGGTAACATTTAATTGCACCATTAAATAGTGTGAGAATACTAGTGAAAAAATAATCCAAAAGAAAAACTATTATTATGGGTGATGCTTTTTCAACACTTCTACATTTGGTAGAGTGCAAAATAGCTACACGTACTCTACGATCAACACTTTATTAGTACACTTGCTCTAATTTTAACACAACTTAATACGAACGGACCACAAGCACAACGTGTGTGGTCGATGTCTAGCGAACGACTGAATACCGTAACTAACGGGCGACCGCTTTTATAACCTTTTTGAATATCGATATTTGTAACGTTCGTTTATTGTTGGTCGATATTATTGTCTATAACATGTTGTCGCTAACAGCTGGGCCATCCGCTACACTTTGCTAGTACCTCGTAAATACACATTGATCACGAATCTTACATAAATTTTTAAAAATTAATCTCATAATTATTTTTAGAGCATCTTATTAATATAAGGACTTGTGTCCTTATTTACCTTTAACTCTATGACTACAATCAATATTTGCCAATGCTATGCACCTAATATGCTTTTTCAATTTATCAATTCATTCATCAACAGTCATTAAATTAGTCCATGACATTGACCAATAAACTCAGACAGCAAAACAAGTCCATGACCTTGACTCGTGGATTGCCATCCGATTCAATTGATGGATCCATGACCTTGATCCAACAATCACCGTGATGATGAATAGTAGCTATGTGCAGACCCATAATCTTGGTCAATGTACTATTCGACGGATCCTTGAGCTTGGGATCAACTAGATGTATACTAATCGACGACCTAGATCAGTACACACTTTTTTTTTTTTTTTGGGTGGGCTATGCTAAGCGTACGCGCGGTCCTGTCCGTCCGGGGCGATTAAAGGACGGCGCGTGGGCCCATAACCCACCCGTACCCACGTCACCTCGTTGTTGGGCCGACCACCGGAGCAGATGTCACTTGTCGTCAGTGGTCGGCCCGACGGAATACCCTTTCGGGTAACCTCACCTCTCGACCTGGGACGTCGGTCGCCGTCGCGCGGTTAGCCTCTCCGCGGGTGATGGACAATTCCCCGGTCCGATCACCCGCGGCCTCGGCTAGGGCGGCATTAGGCGCAGATACTCGCGCCTGCGCCGCCCGAGTCGCCGGCGGCGGAACGTGTCGCCGAATAGAAGCTCTACTCGCACACGATCCGCCGCCTCCTTCCGTGAGATAACGGCCTCACAGAAGGCGGCGACCGCGTCCCAGTTCCTGACGCTGACGAGCATCTCCCTGGCGATGGTCGGCAGCGCCAGGTCGGCACCGATAATTGCGACGAGTTCACGGCGATCCTCCTCCCATGCAGCACACTCCTCGAGCGTGTGCTGCGCCGTGTCCTCGTCGCAACTGCAGTGGTGGCAGGACGGTGTGCTCTCCCTCCTGACAATCTTGTGCAGGTACTTCCCGAAGCAACCGTGCCCCGTCAGCACCTGCACCAGTCGGAAGGAAAGCACCCCGTGCGTCCGCTCCAACCACTCCATCAGCACCGGCCGGAGGGCCTCGACGGTCCTAACACCATACCGAGGACTCTCCAGCCGGACTGCCCAACGGGCAATGACTTCTCGGCGGGCGTCGACTCGCCAGGCGGTGATCTCTGTGATGGAGACCATGCCGCCGCGGGCGCGCTTCTCCGACACCCGCCGATAAATGTCGGCGAGCATCTCCGCCTCCAGGTCCCACGGGGGAGTTCCGGCCAGGAGGCACGCTGCCTCCGTCACCACCGTGCGGTAACCGCGTACGGCCCTGATCGCCATGACCCTCTGTGGTCGCCACAGGAGGGCCCTAAGACGGACGGTCAGGGACCCCGCCCACACAGATCAGTACACACTAGATTGTTTTTTACACTACCCATATTGGCCCATGACATTGACCAACAAACTGAGAGTAAAACACAAGTCCATGACCTTGACTCGTGGATTACCAAACAGTTCAATTGATGGGTCCATGACCTTGACCCATCAGCGCATTTTAAATTAGTCCATGACATTGACCAATAAACTCTGACAGCAAAACAAGTCCATGACCTTGACTCGTGGATTACCATCTAGTTCAAATGATGGGTCTATGACCTTAACCCATCAATCCATATTGGCCCATGACATTGATCAACAAACTGAGCGCAAAACACAAGTCCATGACCTTGACTCGTGGATTACCTTCCAGTTCAATTGATGGATCCATGACCTTGATCCAACAATCGCCGTGATGATGAATAGTAGCTATGTGCAGACCCATGACCTTGGTCAATGCACTATTCGATGGATCCGTGAGCTTGGGATCAACTAGATGTATACTGATCGACGACCTGGATCAATATACACCAGACATGTGTTCGCCATATGTGCAGACCCATGACCTTGGTCAATGCACTATTCGACGGATCTGTGAGCTTTGGATCAACCAGATCTATACTGATCGACGACCCGGATCAGTATACACTAGACATGTGTCCGCCACAGCAAAACGTAACTGAAAACGGTTATACCTCTTAACGTATCGCATCGGTATTGATATAACTAATAATGGCTATCAGTTATTTAGCTACAAAAAACTGACAACGACGCGATGTTGTCAAATAACAATAGCACAACAATAATTGTTTAGGTGCCGTGATTCTCTTTTCGCTACGTTGGTAACCGAACGATCACCAATAATTCTAATAATTGAAATAATTATGCTATCTCTCTCTTTCTGTGAATCCTGACGTGCAACACAAACAGGGAGTTATTGGTTAGCGGCTAAATAACAAGCAACACTTTGCGGGTATTAATATAAGCGAAAGACGCTCTTAAAGACTTAACCTGTCAGAAACAGAAATCAAACTAATGGTAAAGTGGTGTCTCGTTGCTATCGTAGGTATGCTACGAAAAGTCTTTACTACATTTTGGCCTATCAAAAGTTATAATGGTGTAACCATGCGTAAGATCGCGATTATTTTACGATCACATGTATTATACCCATATTCAACAACAGTTATCCATACCATTATTTGCACCAAATACACGGCTAGAAGCCTTTGCCAGAAATAAGCGGTAACGCCCATATCTAGTGCCACATCGCATAAACCGGATCATCAATTTATAGATAACTTAACTTCCAAGTTATCAATAATTCTTATTTTGCAATGTACATTAATTAATAAATATGAAATATTACAACCATTTGCTGAAGAACTTGGAAGTAGTATTTGTAGCATAAATACCTCTGGCTAGTTTCAAATGACTATTTGAACGACACCTTTAAGCACTTCGAGTAGCAGTACACGTGTACGATTCACTGCAATACACATATATACATACGAAAACATTATCGGTTTTCTTTGGTTGGTTATACACAAAAATGATCAGTTGCACAGTTGCAATTTAAAATATCACTTTATGACCATCGATATATATGTAATACTGGATTTCGTGATCCGAACACTTGCTTTGTTCGACTGAACTGTACTGCAATCCGTACACCTTACTTTAGTATGTCTACGACCTTCATGTAGTGTGGATGTATACAGAGCAGCGGTATTAATACGAAAACTCGGATGATTAGAGTCAAAACGTGAACCTGGACGTGAATAAAAATTCTTAGGCATTTAAGCAAAATGTTCTATTGTCAAAGTGAATAAATAGGTAATTATATCGAAATAACACAATAAAAACAAAACATCCTACATTTAAATGTCACGCCATCTTTGATCATAAACTAAAACCCACAGATGTTCAATTACACAACTCGTTAGATATAAAAATATATATGACTAAAAACAGACTTAACATGGTGTTTCACGAAACTATTTTGATTGCTTATATTCTTTTTTCTATAGTATATATTATTAATTAATACTTATTTGGCAAAGGTCAGAAAATATGACGACGTGCCGCACTGAAATAGATTAGGTATGTGTTTTTTTTTAATGTAGGTACAAAAACTGTGTCACTTCTGCAGTGTAAAATCTATAGTAACCATACTTTACACAACTTTAAAGTGATCTACCGCTGTGGGCTTCAATGTTTGGGTTAGACTATTATTTATTGTTTCAGTGCTGCAGCGATCTTTAGTGTAGTTAATAACTGTTATCAAAATGGGATAAAATATTTATTCGGGATAGCTTCTCTATACATACAACGCTATGTTTATGACGATATGCAATTTAGAAATAAAATTCACATTCACAAATACATAAATATATCCATTATAGAAATTCCAAATCACAAAATAATAATAACAGTCGATATAGGGTGGCGTTAAATTAAATGATAGTAAAATGGAGTATTTTGGTGGATAACATCTCAAACAAATATTTACTCACATCCACTTCCAATAACTCATTGCTATTTTTAAGAGGGTCGTTGTAATTTTTAATGGACAAGGAGGAACTTGTGTAACTATAGGACAATTTTTCCCACATTCAAATTCACGATCTCCCAACTCAGGGTACCCTTACCACACAGACCAAGTGTACCACAAGATAGCACTTTTAGTGCAACCATGTTTGACATTTACATTCAGATTGGCCGGTCTATCAAAAATTTCTCCTTTTTAGAAGTTCAACTTCCATAATCATAATGCCAATACTAACTCATTAGTTCTCTTATGTAAATAAATATTAACGTTAAAATGAATACAATTAATCTTATATCGACAATTTCTGCTATATAGCAATTCGAAAACCCTAATTTAGCCTTACCTATCTTTGGTGTAAGTGTATGATCAAATATTTATTATTTTTTATTTATTTAAGACAACACCCTGCACTAAGGAAATAATCCTTGTATTGCGGGGGACTTTACAAACATATAATTAACGGACACAAATTACATCCAGACTCAGAACAACAATTTGTGGATCGCACAAAGTGTTGTCCCGCGTGGGATTCGAATTCCGACACTGGCGCTGTAGGTCGCTATCTTAACCACTACGCCATCTGTGCAGTCTATATATATATATAGCATTCGTACATAAAGTAATGCAGACGACTCATTTTAATTAAAAAAATGTAATATTTACATTTACAGATAACACTTATCTTACTTTAGGCTATGATACATAACCTAAAGGACTAAGCACGTGTTATACCGTCATAAAATCAATAAATCTATAATCCCTTTTCAACGACCTTGTTAAGGCCTTATGGCGTTGTCTCGAGATAATTTTTAGTATGCTTTACTTTACGATATCATCCCAACGTCTACCGTAACTAGCAAGGGATAAATCTGCATTATAGTATCTAATATTCAGCAAATCCTACTGTTGCGGGAGTTGCGTGCTTAAGCCCCTCTGTCGCCCCGGACGGAGTGGTGCGGAGGCGCGCCGACCATAGCCCACCCAAAAAAAAAAAAAATAGTAACTAACTGTACCACTATCATTATAAAGCCATGACTTGGTATGCTTATGTTGCTTTTTCAACACTTCTACATTTGCTAGAGTGCAAAATAGCTACACGTACTCTAGGATTAACACTTTATTAGTACACGTGCTCTAATTTTAACACAACTTAATACGAACGGACCACAAGCACAACGTGCGTGGTCGATGTCTAGCGAACGACTCAATACCGTAGCTAACGGGCGACTTCTTTTATAACCTTTTTGAATATCGATATTTGTAACGTTCGTTTATTGTTGGTCGATATTATTGTCTATAACATCGTGTCACTAACACTATGTAGTAGACTAGGTCACACCGCCCCATGGCTACCGTGCTTTTGATCTCCACGCAGGATATTTCAACGATAATGCCGAATCTGGATGTTATTAAAATCTGATGATTTTATGTTTTTAAAATCCAACGCGATATAGGGATTTATTGCTTAGTGTGGGCGTGTCTATGTCTCTTATTAAGAAAAAAAACATATTTAATACATCATTTTCTTAATAAGCAATTTTTGTATACGAAACGGCCCATCATCAATTAGTAAAATAATTTTAGTTGCATATAAAAGTACCCCACTTGCCTAAGGATTCCTTAATATATACCTACAGAGGCAGCGTGCCGGCTGGCCAGATCTCTTTTGCGGGATCAGGAGGCGGACATGCTCGCTGAACTTAAGCGCAGGGTAAGGGCGACGCTACCATTGGGCGTCTGTGTCTCGTTCTGCAAGTGGGTCACCTGAGGGAGCAATAACCGTCGGGATGTCATTCTCCATTGACATTCTGACTGGAAAGGCCTCGATTCTTGTGTTCTAACCATGGAAGCCTTCCAGTTGGTGCTCATGGAGTGATTAAGTCAACGGTATGAGGGCCTCTCCTTCTGACTGATGCAGGTGTTAACGGAGCTTGTACTTTGCAGCAAGTACTTTGACACGTTCACGATGAAAGAGAGGTCACCTTCTTGCTACCGTTGCAATTGCGACACGATTACATCGCAGCATATGCTCGAAATATGGGTGGCCTGAGCAGGACTGTTGCTTATTATCGGGGCGTCGATGAGGGTGGTACCTGAAAAGTTAACTCGGCGGACCGACCACGGATGTTAAGCAGTTCAATTTCAATTTCAATTTCAATTTATTTATTTCTCTTTAAGGTACAATACATGTTACAATTTTTTATCAATTTTTTAGCCTTAAGAAGAGCTGGTGTCTGTAGTAGGTACTAGACCTGTATGACAGATCACCAGGCCCTCTCTTAAATAAGGGTTCACACTTAAGTAAATAACAGTTCAAATATATATAAAACCTAAAGCTATGAAATCTCACAAATAGTATATGTGTGTGCGTGTGTGTATGAGTGTGTGTGCGTGCTTGCGTGTGTGTGTGTCTGTCTGTGTGTGTGGGTGTGTGAGTGCGAGTGTGTGTGTGTTTTTCGTTTTTACTACATTCATCAACATTTATTTTATTATACGAATAATATTTTCTGCCTCTTCATAGTCCAAAAGTTTAAGCCAGTTCGATACAGTTTTTTTCAATTCGGATTTATACATTGTGTATATATTGAGAATTTTATTTATTTGATTATAAACATAACCGCCAAGGAAGTAAAAACTATTTTGTGCTAATTTTGTATTTACTGGAACAGTAGGACAAACCGAGTACTTCCGACGAACGAAAATAAATTTATTGGGTTCATAGGGTATTCGAGAATGTGTGGTAATAATTAGATTTAAAATAAAAAGTTTTCTTACGGAGAGTACTCTACAAGTTTTATAAAGTTCAGTAGTGGGAAATCGAAAAGGCAACCGCCAACCTACCTTTAACAAAATTCTTTGGGCACGTTCAAGTTTTAGTAGGTGGGTTTTAGAACTTCCACCCCAGACAACCACACAGTATTGGATTAATGATTGGCAAAGGGCTAAATAAACTAGTCTGATGATGTTCTCCCGCGCGACATGTCGAAGACTTTTAAAAATGAATATTAACTTGCGCAGTCAAGCAGTAAGAGTATCTATATGAAGATGAAATGATAAGCAATCATCGATCAGTACTTCTAAATGTCTAACGCAGTTCACGCGGCTTAAATGAGGGCAATTGCATACCATGGTGGTAGTGTTGCACATATGGGCGATCAAAGAATGGCAATCTGATGGTTTACCAGCGGCTGTAGGAGAAAAAGTCAAGTATTTAGATTTACCGACATTCAAAGTCAGTAAATTGTGAGATAACCAATTGTTAACGGCGCGAAAACCTAATTGTGCATGTTTAAAAACTGTTTCCCACGTATCGCCGCTGAATATCAAGGCAGTATCATCGGCGTAAGTATAAATCGAACCATGTAATAGTTTTAATTGACAAAGATCATTTATGTACACGAGAAATAATGTTGGCCCAATAATACTACCCTGAGGAACGCCGTGAGATATGGAGAGCTTATCGCTGGTCCAATCTCCAATTCTAACACATTGACGTCTACTCGCAAGATAACTCTTGAAAAGCTTAAGTTGATTACCCCTAACCCCAATTCTTTCCAGTTTATCGATCAGAGTGGGGATAGAGATTGTGTCAAAGGCTTTAGCCAAATCTAGGAAAATACCAATCACTTTTTGTTTTTTATCTAGTTTGGTTATGATATGGTTGGTGAGATCTAAAACAGCATTACTTGTTGAAATACCAGCACGAAATCCATATTGAGAGGGTGATATAAGCCGATACTGTTCCAGATATTTGACAAATCTATTATTAATGAGACGCTCAAGTAATTTTGATAGCGTTGGCAAGATTGAAATTGGTCTATAGTTGCATGGTTGAGTTCTATCTCCTCCCTTATAAACAGGATATACAACTGCAAGTTTAAACGCGTCCGGAAAGGTACCCAGCTTAAAAGCCATGTTACATATATATGTAATATGGGGAACTAGTAGATACCTAAACCTTTTCAAAAAAACATTAGAAATATTAGCAGAACCCACTGCACAGTCATTTCTAAGATTGTTTATCAATTGGTCTACTTCCAACTCATCAGTATCTAACATGACGAAAGTATTGTAACAGGATTTGATATTATTAGAAATTTGGGGCGCTTTTTCAGTACGTTGTATTTTTTCAGCAATTGAGGAACCAATATTGACAAAAAAAGAGTTAATTTCATTTGTGGAATATGCGGGATCTGTAGGTGATAAGAGTTCATTTGCAAGTGTCTTCTGTTTGTCAGAATATGTAATAGACTTTATAGCTGTCCAGAGTTTTTTATTATCATTCAGTGCATTGTCTATTTGAGATTTGTCATAATTCATTTTGGCGGTTTTAAGCAGTGTGCAACAATAATTACTGTAACGTTTGAATGTTATTTGAAGGACCTCATTACTTGGGTTTTTTTTTTAATTTTAGATGTAAGTTATCACGATTTCTTAAACATTTTAAGAGCCCAAGAGAAATCCAGGGTTTTCGTAACCGCCTACGATATGGTACTGATTTTAGACACACGTTTTTATCTATAATTGAGTTTAAACTTTTTATAAAGTAATTGGTGGCTACATTAATATCTGTAGTGCAGTAAATGGGGCTGAAGTTTGTTTGTGCCAGATCCAATCCAATTTTTTCATAATCAAAAACCTTAATCACCTTTTGTGTTTTGTGAGTATTACTGTTAATATTGATAGTCTGGAGATATAGTAAAACGGTGTCATGATCAGTAATTGAAGTATTAGCAATATAACAATAAGCACGGAGTTTAGTTTTTAAAATTAGGTGATCAAGACAAGAGCTATTATTTCTTGTAGGAATAGTAAAGGCCGGTAGCATCCCATGGTAAGCAAGCATGGAAAGGTATTCTGTTGAACGCAAGTCAGTACCATTATCAGAGATGTCTATATTAAAGTCACCCGTTAGAATAATATTTTTATACGAGGAAAGAGATTTTAAAAGATCATTTAATGACTCTAAAAACAAAGACACATTCCTAACTGCAGGTGAGCGATAAATTGCTAACACTACTGTGTCTGTATTGAGAGTTAATACTAAACAGTTAGCGTCCTGAATTAAGGGTTCTGAAACAGAGACACGTAGGTAACTACGGTAGTATATTACAACACCTTCATTCTGTGTCCCATGCTGGCTGGTGGCAACAGAGTTATAATCGTGAAGCAGAGGTAGAAGAGGTGAGTTGTTTAGCCAGCATTCTGTAAGGATTATAAAATCCCACGACGTATGACTTCTATGAAGAATTGTGGTTAAACTGTCAAAATTCTTATTTATACTTCTTATATTTTGACAGAGGAGTGTGAGAGCACCACAATGCAACCTAACAAATTTTTTTACAATCCTCTATCATACATGATTCTGAAACTGCCACTGAAAGACTATCCAAGTCCTTTTCTAAATTATGTAAAGTGTTGAATGTATAACCTTGAAACTAAATAGCCAATAAAAGGTACTTCTAATTTGATATAATCTATGCCAATATTTATTATGCATTAAATTAGTATATTTATTTAATACATAAATGTGGTCATTTATGAGGGTAGATAGCAATGTAATTTGAAATAAACAAGTATAGTAGGTGCTTGAATTTATATGTGTAAGAGGATTCGTGAAGTGTATTGATTGTGTGTGAGTGTTACGATGTTTAAGCTGCAGCAAAAAAACAATTATATAAAATAATATGAAATTATTAACAGTATATTAAACAAAAAAGTTAATCCGAAAGAGGTCCTGAAATTACATATTAATATAATCAAGATGTGAACATAACAATAGACATGCCAATAGTTATCTAAATATGGTAAAAACAAACGGATATATGAAACTATTAAAAGCTTTTGAGTTTTTGCAGGCAAATTCTCTACAATATACACAGGTGTTTTGGAACAGTCAATACCTAAGTGGGTTGTGTTTAGTTTGTCTTTACTATTTTGTTTATTAAAAGTCCTGACTGACTGTCAAACATCTGCTTTCTTTAACACTGTGGTGAAATCAACAATAATAGTATTATGCATAGCAGAGGTGGAGGAAATTCTATACACATCTTTAATATCAGATTTCATGACCTCCATGCCAAGAATTTTGCTAATCTTTGATACCACATTGAGAAGATCCAGTTTAGTTTCATTTATTATTTTAGGAATATTTTTTATTTCGATGCAGGTATTTTTCACTTGTTTTTCCAAGTAGTCGACACGCTCCTCCAACCTTTTAATGTATATCATATTATCCTTCCTTTCACATTCATATTGTTGCATTTTATTCATTATCTCATCGTATTTATTGGCAGTAAAATCCACCGAATCTTGCAATTTATTGTATTGATTTTTGATTTCCAGAAGTGAAGATTCCATAGTAGATAAGAATAGGGATTGCTCCTTTTTAAGCTCTTGAAACATATTTGTAAGTTCAGATTTTAAATCATTCATATGATCTTGTTCATCCCATTTTCTCTTATTATTCCTACTCAAGGAATAAGAAGAAGTATGCACAGGTTCAGAAGACATAATTAAGTTCGGTTCAGACTGATGGTGAGGTGACATTAATATATTTGAGAGAGGTGGTGCTATTGGCGGTGAACGGTTTATTGGCATATTGCGTAATAATATTCTTTATTAATAGTAAAGTATCCACTAACCTCAGTATACAATACTAAAATGAGGGTACCCGTAGATTATAATTGGCGTATATGAATCTGTTCGATTAATGAAGTAATAATGTTTTGATTTTGCACAAGAAGATAACGAAATTCTGCTTCAGTGTGTTATATTTGCTAAATATTATACTGGACGCACACAACTTGATCTCACGAATTAAATAATAATGCAACTATGGTTTATATGTATTATACACAGGTTTTATGATTTTTAAATACACAGAGCGAGCGAACATACGTCCGATCACAACAAAGTCGCAACGAGAGGTGATACTAATAGTGAGCTAAAAGGGGGGAAACACGGTTATGTGATGCACGCCAACCTTTCGTCGAATGGGCATGAATGGAATGGACGGGATTTGTCCAGACTAGATCATGCCAAGAAAAGATAAGCTCAGTAACACTTTGTCAATTTAGCCCAAAAAATATTACGCTCGAATATTTCGTCTCATGCTCGCTACCCTACAGAAAAATCCATTAAATTAGTGTACTGTCTTAAAGTGTTTTATCTTAACTCCAGACATGTATTACTCGAAGAGAGCCTGTATGAAGATGAATAGAATTATAAAAATGAAATTATTTAGTGGTTTTTTGTTTTAGGGGTGGGCTATGGTAAGCGCACACGCGGTCCATTCCATCCGGGGCGACGAAAGGACGGCGCGCGGGACCATAACCCACTCGTACCCACGTCGCCTTCGTCGTTGGGCCGACCACCAGTGCCGAGTTCCTTGTCCTCAGTGGTCGGCCCGACGGAATACCCTTTCGGGTACTCTCATCTTTCGACGTCCCTATCCCGGGACGTCGATCGCCGTCGCGCGGTCAGCCTCTCTGCGGGTGACGGACTAAAATCCCCAGTCCAGTCAGCCGCGGTCTCGGCTTGGACAGGATCAAACGCAGGTACTCGCGCCTGCGTCGCTCGAGTCACCGGCAGTGGAACGTGTCACCGAAGAGGAGTTCCTCTCATGCACGATCCGCCGCCTTCTTCCATGAGGTGACGCCCTCACACAAGGGGGTGACCGCGTCCCAATTCCTGACGCTGCCGAGCATCTCCCTAGCGATGGTCGGCAGCGTCAGGTCGGCACTGATGATTCGCAATCAAACTTCACGGCGCTGGTCTGCCCACCCGACACCACTCCTCGAGCATGTGCTACGCCGTATCCTCGTCGCAATCAAAGTGGTGGCAGGACGGTGTGCTCTCCCTCCTAACGATCTTGTGTAGGTACTTGGTGAAGCCACCGTGCCCCGTCAATACCTGCGCCAGTCGGAAGGAAAGCATCCCGTGTTGCCGACCCAACCACTCTATTAGCACCGGCAACAATCTCCTTGATGGAAACCATGCCACCTCCAGCTCGCGTCGCCGACACCCGCTGGCATATTTCAACGAGCATCTCCGCCTCCAGGTCCCACTGTGGAGTTCCGGCCAAGGGCACGCTGCCTCCGTTGCCACCGTGCGGTAGCCGCGGATGGCCCTGATCACCATAGCCCTCTGTGGACGCCACATGAGAGCATTCAGACGGACGGACAGGGACCCCGTCCACACCGGTGCACCGTACAGGGCCATCGACAGGATCACCCCGCGTACAGCCGTCGGCACGTAGCACTGGGTCCACCCACATTCGGCATCAGCCAAGAAAGGGCTGACGCCACGCCGACAAGCCGGGAAACAAGTCGGCGGAAATGCTTCCGGAACCACCAAAATGATTTAGTGCTAAAGTAAAATGTGCAATGAAATTGAAAACACCTTCTTTTTGTAGTCTTTTAATCTTAAAATATTAATAATAAATAATAAAACGATCACCTAATTATCAAAATTCATATACAAGTGCTCACAAAATGTTGTTATTGCCGTTACTTCCGTGGTTTCGATACTCGCCTAGGACAACTTTTGTGTGATCGACAAATAATTGTTCCGAGTCTAGATGTGTCCAAAAATAGTTTAATGGCGTTTCCTCTATATATAGCGCTACTTTGATGCTAGGATTTTAAAACAAAAGGCCGAATGGTGGTCTGCGCTCCTAATCGTGCCTAATCGTGGTTAATTTGCCAATTATAAAAATAATAAATATAGATTACTTGATTTCAGGTAAACACTATTTGGAATGGACAATAATTGCCAACAAAGGTTCACTAGAGAAATCTAAGCAACAAATAGATAGATTGTGTACAATGAAGACATTGCTACCACAATTTTTTTCAAGACACAGTATTAAAAACGATTTTAAGGATGTTTTGGATAAATTGTAAGTATTTTATTAAGCATTAAAATTGTAATAACTTGTAGACAGGCGGTAGCATGTCAAGCTAAATTTAAGTCAATAAAACTGACGAACTGCAGCATCTGTAAGTCTGCCCGAATCGTTACCAGCTACGTTTAAACCCTTCATAACTCAAAAATGTATTTACTAAAAGGAAGAATTACATTCGGAGATAAATTTGAAATACATTTTTTGTATTTTTTTTTCTACAACAAAAATATTTGCTTTTATAAATGTGACTAATTTAAGTGACTGAATCAATAGTCTAAACTGCAATGGTCAAATTATTTATATAAAGATCCATCGAGATTTATGATTTCTTGATCCTAAATATTTAAGGTGGTTACTTTATAGTGGTTAATAATAAATTTAAAAGAGTTCTACTATTCGTTACAATATAATAATCAGTAAAATTGACAATTTTGAATAACCCCGAAACATACCAAAGTAATAAAAAAGAAGGTTCTCTGGAGACCATTCTGGTTGCAGTATAAAGTCGAATTTATCGATTAATTGTCATTTGACGATTATACAAGCACATGTGAAACACTTAATCGAAAAATCTTACGTCGTTACATCATTTTGGAGCTGATACTCTTACACTACTGGACCGATACTAACCAAACATAACTAGAACTACTGCCAGAAAACTGGCTTTGTAATGAAAAAAACTGCATCGAAATCGGACACACACACACACACACACACACAAACATACATACATACACACATACATACATACACACATACAAACACGCACGCACACACATACACACACACGCACACAGAGAGAGAGAGAGAGAGAGAGAGAGAGAGACAGACAGACAGACAGACATCGACGTCAAACTTGCGACCACGCTCACAAGTCCATGAATAATGAGATCTTAATCTTTATTACTTAAGTTTTTATCCAATGAATTAAGTAAAACTGTTAGGAATGATAAGGATAACGAGAAATAAGTGTTGATTGATATTGTTAACATACTTAAGGACTGACGAGAGGGTCATCGAGCTGGAAGAGGAATTGAGCAAAATCCGCTGGGACATTATAAGATTATCAGAAGTGCGAAGAGAGGGCGAGGCCACGATAATCCTCCAGTTTGGAAACTTGCTCTTCTACCGGGAGGGTGATCACCCGTTCCAAGGTGGTATAGGGTTTATCGTTCGTAAGTCCCTCGTAGACAACGTGGAGAGGATCGAGAGTGTGTCGACAAGGGTAGCGTACCTTATACTCAGAATTACCAAGAGGTATTCGCTGAAGGTTATACAGGTATACGCACCGACCTCGACATACTCCGACACGAGGTGGAGGCATTTTACGAGGGCATCTCGAAAGCCATACACGCGTCCAGAACCCACTTCACGGTGGTTATGGGAGACTTTAACGCGAAACTAGGCAAAGGGAGTGATGATGTGTTGAGAGTGGGGAAACATGGATAGGGACAGAGAAACCAGAGGGGCCAGAAACTGGCTGATTTTCTGGAGAAGAAAAGCCTCTTTATGAAGAATTCCTTCTTCAGGAAGCAGCCACAAAGGAAATGGACCTGGATTAGCCCCGATGGTTCAACAAAAAACGAGATAGACTTCATCTTGTCAGACAAACGACAGATATTCAATTATGTCTCAGTGATCAGCAGGATTAAAACTGGGAGCGATCACCGGATGGTACGAGCCACATTGAATATCCATACAAAAGTCGAGCGGTTACGCTTGATGAAGTCTACATTCCGACCTACATCTGTCCAATACCAGAACCTTGAAAGCTTTCAACTCGAACTACACAATCGCTTCCAATGTCTGGACGAGTGCGAATCTCCGAACGATATGAACAACAGGTTCATGGAAACTGTCCACGCGGTTGGGTCGAAATTTTTCAAGGCTCACCGCGTTAATAGACCTAAAAAACTTTCTGACCAGACTCTCGAGCTCATGGAGCGGAGAAAAGAAATGACGGTGCAGTCTTCAGCCGATTGGTCCAAACATAGGCAGCTAAATAGGCAGATCTCCAGGTCTGTGCGTCGCGATATTCGCCGATTTAATACGCTCCGTATTAAAGAAGCGATAGAGCGGAATCGTGGCTCGAAAGTGTTCGCACAAGATCTGTCTATTGGGCAAAGCCAAATGACTAAGCTGAAGACCGATGACGGCACTGTCATTTCATCCCAAAGTGAGATCTTGGGAGAGGTCAAAAGGTTCTATGGACAGTTATATAAATTATCCCGAAATCCTGTTGTCGGTTTAGTCCAAGATCCCAAATCCAAGCTAACTCAGCACTATACCGAAGAAATCCCGGACATCAGCTTGTACGAGATCAGAATGGCTCTCAAACAACTACGTAACGGTAAGCCACCGGGAGATGACGGAATTACGGCAGAGCTTCTGAAGGCGGGCGGCAAGCCGGTCTTAATAGCCCTTCAGAAGCTATTTAATTCCGTTATCCTCGGGGGCGACGTTCCAGAGTCGTGTATGGTGGTGCTGTTCTTCAAGAAGGGTGACAAAGCTCTTTTAAAGAACTGCAGATCCATCTCACTCCTGAGCCACGTTTATAAGTTGTTTTCGAGGGTCATTACCAATCGACTCACGCGCAAGCTCGATGACTTCCAGCCGCCCGAACAAGCCAGCTTCCAAAAAGGCTATAGCACAATAGACCATATCCTCACGCTTCGGCAGATTATACTAAAGACCGAGGAGTATAATGGGCCCCTGTGCTTAGCGTTTGTGGATTATGAGAAAGCCTTTGATTCAGTCGAAACTTGGGCGGTGCTGCAGTCCCTTCAGCGATGCCAAATCGACCATTGCAATTTCGAAGTGCTGAAGTGTTTGTATAGGAACGCCACAATGTCAGTCTGTATCCGGGATAAGAGTATGAAACCAATCTAGTTGCAGAAAGGCGTGAGACAGGTAGATGTCATCTCTCCGAAACCTTTCACCACTGCACTAGAAGATGCCTTCAAGCTCTTAGACTGGACTGGACACTGCATCAACATTAACGGCGAATACATCACTCACCTTCGATTTGCGGATGATATAGTCGTTATGGCAGAATCCATGGAGGACCTTGGCACAATGCTCAATGATCTCAGCAGGGTATCCCAACTAGTGGGTTTACAAATGAACATGGACAAGACGAAAGTCATGTCAAATGCCCATGTCATTCCTGTACCGGTCCTAGTTGGCAATGCGATTCTCGAAGTTGTCGATCACTATGTTTACCTAGGACAAACAGTCCAGTTAGGTAGATCCAATTTCGAGAAAGAGATCAGCCGACGAATCCAACTTGGTTGGGCAGCGTTCGGGAAACTTAAGAGGATCTTCTCATCCAACATACCTCAGTGTCTGAAAACACAGGTCTACGACCAGTGTGTGTTACCAGTGATGACTTACAGGACGGAAACGTGGTCCCTAAATATAGGCCTCATAACAAGGCTCAAAGTCGCTCAGCGTGCTATGGAGAGGGCTATTCTCGGGATTTCTCTGCGAGATAGAATCCGGAATACGGAAATCCGCAGAAGAATGGATGTAACCGACATAGCACGGCGAAGTGGCAATGGGCAGGCCACATCGCTCGACGAACCGACAACCGCTTGGGAAGAAAGGTTCTCGAGTGGCGACCACGTATCGGACGACGCAGTGTAAGACGCCCCCCCACTAGGTGGACCGATGACCTAGTGAAAGTTGCTGGGCGTCGTTGGATGCAGGCGGCACAGGACCGCACATTGTGCCGCAACATGAAGCAGGCCTACATCCAGCAGTGGATGGCAATAGGCTGAAATGATGAATGAATGAACTTAAGGTAATGGAATCAGATAATTAACCTATATTTGTGATTCGTGATTTGGAAAAATAGAACTCCTTAGCTTTAGTCATTTAGATGTTTCAAAGCATTTGAAGAATCTTCTGCTAGTTAAAGTAGAAGTCTCTAAAATCAAACTAACATACATAATAACATCTGCCGATTTTATTTTGGTTATTTCGACGCAACAATTGAAGTGAAAAATGAGTATTATATTACGAAACACGAATCACACTGAATATCACCTTTATCAGAAAAAACATACATCCAGATACTTATTGTAGCGATGGGCATATGATGTTGCCATGTTCAAACGTTTTTATGGTGTTCGAATCGTCAAGTCCTTCTGTCCGTGCAGATGAAGTGATTACCTCGGCACCACGAGGTGCTTTCCTTCCGACTCGTGCATGTGTGAAGAAGGCACAATTGCTTCTCCAAGCACAGGTACTGGGACGAGCAACAGAAGGACGGCGACCTTGAATAATATTGCCACAGTGTCGCCATGCCGCAGTCAGCCTCTCTAGGAGTAGCGGACTAATCCTCAGGTCAGCCACACACGGTCCCGATTAGGACGTCGTCAAATGCAGATATTCGGGCCTACGCCGCCTCACACGCCAGCAGCGCAGCAAGTCGGTGTGTAGCATGACCTTCCTGTTCCACCCCGGTACCTCCCGTATTCTGTATACCCATAATAACGGCCCAGTAGAAAGTATCGATGAGATCTCAGTTCCTGATGCTGTAAATTATGGTCTTAATGATGGTCAGCAGCGATGCTTGCTAAGAATTCACAGTGCTGAGAGAGGTTTAGACTAAAAAGATTGTAAGCATGTGCTGCACCGTATCCTCATTGCAATCGCAATGTCGATTAAGTATAAATAACCATTTGCCAAAACAATCATGCCGCCACAAAATCTTAACCCACAGGTAAGAAAGAGCTCCGAACATCTTCACCTACCCAGTCCCACGGGAATAATGCTGGCCAGGGTGGATGCTGCCTCAGTCGCCATCACACAGCATTTGCGCATGACTCTTAACACTATAGCTTATTACTGCTGCTACAAGAACGCCTTAACATAAGTAGATTGAAACTTCACCAACGTGGTGCACCGTACAAAGCCATTAATTGGATCATCCTCACGTACAGCCATCGACATGTAACACTAGGGCCATCCATGTTAGGCATAAGCCAGGACAAGGTGGACACCACGTCAAGGAACCGGGGAATAAGTTTATAAAATAATCACTAAGCAACCACCACCATTCGAGGAGCAAGTGCAAACTATTTCATAGGGGCCAACATGCTGATAGGAACTAAATTCACGATGGTTGAGGATCCGACAAGTGGACCTATACTGGGCTTATAAAACAGCCTTTGTTTTATTTAGGGTGAAAAGCGCAGCGTGATCTACCAATCACGTCCTCGGTGCTGAGATTGGCAAAGTGTAACGTTTCTTCAAAATTAAGCTCAGTCCAGGGAGGCTACTTCACAACGCCTAGTATTGAATGAGTGGACGATATTTAAAGACACTGCGAATAGCACCCCTCCCGACTTTCTGTGTAACCAAGGGCCTAAGGCGTTGAAAGGCCGCGAACATTGAATGCCACTATGCCCTTTCTTTCTTTTTTGGGTGGGTTGCGGTCGGCGTACTCCTCGCACCATTCCGTCCGGGGCGACAGAGGGGCGTAAGCACGCACACCCGCAACCCACCCGAACGCCACGTCCCCTACGTCGTTGGACCGACCACCGGAGCAGGGTTACTTGACGTCAGTGGGCGGCCCGACGGAATACCCCTTGAGGAGTACCTCCCATCGACGAAAGACCGACGTCCTCCCTGAGGGGGGGATGTCGGTCTTTCCTCACGTGGTCGGCCTCTCGGCAGGTGACGGACTAATTCTTCGGTCATGTCACCCACGGCCATGGCTAGGGCGGCATGAGGCGAAGGTAGTCGCGCCTACGCCGCCCCAGTCGCCGGCGGCGATGCCACTATGCCCTACCGCTGAATCGAGCGTCGTCGGTTAAATCAGGTTCAATTTCATTATGGTGTTGGGTGACGCAGGCAGCCAGGATTCTTTCCATTGGCTTATACACATCGAGCAACACTATAGGCTTGTAAAACCTGGATTCTGTGTTTGCTTCTGTCACATATGATTTCTACGCGGACGAAGTCATGGTCAAAAGCAAGGACGAAGTCATGGCCAAAGGCGATATTAGCAGATTTGATTAGAAATTTACGTAAATCTACCTTTCTTCTTTAGTTACATCGCGGTCATACCAAAAATGACGAATGATTTCTACAGAATGCAGGTGATCAAATTTAGAGCCAAAACAATTACTGAAAAATTTTTTATGGATCTTTACCACTATAACATAATCGTAAGTATAACTTAATAATTATTAATTTTCTTCTTTAATTTCTTGAATTTTAGAACTTGCATTTATTCCTGTGATAACACATTATGATAACAGTAAGTTATCAAACCATAATTGTAAGTGTAATTTTCAGGGTTGC
The DNA here is from genome assembly GCA_032191425.1 of Lymantria dispar. Taxonomy (NCBI): domain Eukaryota; kingdom Metazoa; phylum Arthropoda; class Insecta; order Lepidoptera; family Erebidae; genus Lymantria; species Lymantria dispar. Next base: position 4,814,139 of record CM063460.1, on the reverse strand, counting down.
GAATATATCAGGGTGCATGACTATGCCAATGGTATAATCTCCTTTCTCGATTGTCGAGACGTCAATTTAAAAGATGTGCTACCTAATCTGAATCCAGTAATCTTACAGCAGTACATGAATATTATAACTGTAAGTATTGATTGAATTAGATGATACATAGCGGAAATCCATTTTTATTTTAAAAAGGAAGGAGGGGAGACCCTCCACTTTCCCACGGTAATGAATATACCGCACACTACAATAAAAGGAGTACGGAATAGGATTAAGGTTTTAGATCGGGCGTCACACAGCTTTGAACAGCGCCACCCAGCCTTGATCGGAGCCATACAGCTTCACCACACAAACTTTTCACACAGCCTTGACACACGGCCTTGTCATACAGCCTTGACACACAGCTTTGTCACTTTCACACATTCGCTTGCGATGCGTCATTTTGTTTACAAGCGAACAATTTTAAAAGTGGAGACGTATTAAAGTTAGTTTGTTCATTCAGCAATGTATGTTTTTTACTTTACATAATTTCTAATTGGTCCAAGATACACAACCTCATGTTTTTACTACACACATGTAGGGACTCAAAGGTATTATTACAGTTTGAAATATGATTCGAATCTATTAAATGTTTAGCAAAATGGGACTTTTCGGGGTAGGTAATTATTTCTATATGCGGCTAAGTGTTCTTTATATCTATAAGTATTGTTTAATCATCATCATCATATCAACACGTACACATTCCTCTGCTTTAAAAGGGGTAGGACCACATCGTTAACAGTTATCTGTCTACAGCCGCAGGCCGGTCCACCCGGGGTAGTACCATACTCTTGCAGACAATCGACGTCTGAGTAGTAGCAATTTGTTACTGCGCTTCGTTCGGTGAGCGAGAGCGCGAAATTGGCTGGTATAAGATTATATTTCAAATTTTCTATCTCTTGCACAGATGTTATAAGCGTATCATATCCGTTAGACGTCTTTAACGACACCCAAGGGAAAAGATAGGGAGTAGTCAATTGCATACTTAATATAGATTGTTTAATCACAATAATTTTCAAAAATAAAAAAATGTAGTTTGTTTAAAAAATATGGGAAAAATACATAAATATAGGATATTTGTAACTAATCTTAATTAATATTATAAATACGAAAGTAATGTTGGTTGTTTGTGTACTGTTAAACTTAAGCCACCAAAACCGATTTTAAAAATTCTTTCACTAATGGAAAGTGATATTAACACCGAGTAACAAAAGCCAATACCTAGTTAATAAGCTCAGTATTACCACGGGAATGGGGACAATGTCGGTGAAACTACGGAATATAATAGATTTCGGTTTAAAGATCTTTATTCTCATTACGACAAATTGTCACTTACACGAGAATATTAAAAATATACAGTAACAAATAGCTCGATGTGGGTAGTTGATTAATAATAATAAAGACGGATTCACTGATTTGGTATGCAGCTAACATAAACAGTGGTCTAAGTATTAAGCTTATTTACTTTTTAGAAATTAATGTATATATATTCTGAAAGTGTTTTTTTGAATAAGCTCAGTGATTTCGCCTGTTTGATTTCCTTTGGAAGAGTGTTATATAGTTGTGCTCCCACGTAAGTTAACGTGTTTTTACCATAGTTTGTACGTATTCCTGGTAGAACTAGATGGTCTGCGCGACGCGTTGTGTACTTTTTTACTTTGTTTTTGGTTGTGAATGTAATATGTGCGTGAATAAGCTTATTAATAATTTTGTATATTAGTATGCATGTGTTGTATGTATAGAGCTGCTGAATGTTCATGATTTTGGTTTCTTTATAAATAGTTGCCGAGGATGTTAAGTAATTGTAACGATATAAAATTTTTATTAGTTTATTTTGAAGTATCTGTATGGGTTTTATATTAGTTTTAGCTGCACTACCCCATATCTCTATTAGGTATAGTAGGTGAGGTTTAACCAAAGCACTATAGATTAATTTTCGGGCATTTTCTGGGATGCATCTGGCCATATTGTGTAATGCGCCTACAAGAGATGAGAGTTTATTTCTTATATATTGAATGTGTGACTTGAACGTTAAGTTTTTATCTAATAATAATCCCAAATACTTTTCCTGGCTAAGTTTTTGAATATTTTCACCATTAATGTTTAAAATATTATGATGAGGTAGTTTTTTATTTTTAGCACTAAAAATTATATAGGAAGTCTTGGAAATATTAATAGTGAGCAAATTGCACTGGAACCACTGATTAAGAGTATTTAAATCAGTTTGAGCTTGTTGAATGATTTCATTAAGACTGTATCCAAAATAAAATAGACAGGTGTCATCAGCATATAGGGAAAGTTGACCATGTAGGTTTAATTGGCAGATGTTATTTACATAGATTAGAAACAACAAAGGCCCCAAGATTGAACCCTGTGGAACACCACATGTTAGAGATTGGCGCCTGCTCTGATAGTTCTGAATCTTGACAACCTGATACCTATCAGTTAAGTATGACACTATCATTTTGTACGCTGTACCAGTAATTCCAATACTCCATAGCTTCTTCAGAAGTAATTTATGAGAAACTGTATCGAAAGCTTTTTTTAAATCAATAAAAACTCCGATTGCAACTTGTTTATGATCAATTTTAGTTTTGATTGTAGTTACTAAATCTATAGTTGCGCCAACTGTGTTAGACTTTGAGCGAAACCCATACTGATGTTTATATAAAAAGTTAATTCTGTTTAGATACTCGTCTATCCTACTATACATAACCTTTTCTAGGACTTTTGATAGTACTGGTAGCACCGAAATAGGTCGATAGTTCCCAGGATCCGATTTTTTTCCATTTTTGTAGATAGGATTGACTTTTGCAATTTTTAATATTTCTGGAAAATATCCCCTTTTTAATGAGTTATTAATGGAATCTGTTAAATTTTTGATAATTAAGTTCTTTATACATTTTAGAGCTTTGGTACGAATGTCGTCAATGCCAGTACTTGTGTTCGAGTCAAGGCTATCAATAATTTTAGAGATTTCTTCTATACTGCAACGATGAAATTCACTGAGACTGTTATGTGATGTACTTGAAACCGATTTAGGCAGTGTATATGTATCATTGTTGTGATATTTTAAAGGAATCTTGTTGGCTAATTGTGTACCTATGCTAGCGAAAAAATCGTTAAATAATTCACATACCTGTGTAGGTTCTGAAACTACTATACCGTTTTCAGTGATAAGGTTGGGGAAAGCACAAGTATTAACAATCTTGTTTAAGGAGAGCATATTAATTAACTTCCACATTTTTTTGGGTTTATTTTTACATTTCATGAATTCTCCGTAAAAATATTTGTTCTTCGTATTTCGTATTGTTCTAACTAACTTTGCCTTCACAGCTTTAAAAGTTTGTGCCAACGTATCGTCTTCAGGATTACGTTTTAATTTTGTCCATATATTGTTTCTTTCTTTGATTTCAGTTATTATGTCTCTATTTATCCACTCTTTTTGCGGTTCATTAATTACTTTATATTTTTTTATTTTATGTTCTATTACAATTTTTTTAATGATTTGGTCCAACACAGTTAAGTCATGATCTTTGTTTTTTATTTCAGTTGATTTTGCCTGTTCATATAATTCTTTAAAATTTATAGCCTCGTAACATATTCTTTGTTTTGGTGGTGGTGGTACGTTTTTTAATTCAATATAAATATTTTTATGATCCGACAGAGAAGAGTCTATTATTCCAAAATGAAATAAGTTTCCCTTTAAATTAGTTGAAACATGATCAATTATTGTTTTAGTTGTTGATGTCTCTCGAGTACAATGTGTTGGATCCACTTTATTTAATATTTTAAATCCAGACTCCTCCAACATAGCACTGTATTGCTTAGTTTTGCTATCAGATATCAGTAAGTCAACATTAGTATCACCGAAGACTATGGATCTCTTCTTCTGCAGCAATTGTGACTCGTAGTTTACAAGGAAATCACCGAAGTTAGAGTGGCCAGGCTTATACAAAACACCAACTTCTAATGCAAACCTATTAAGCTGTATCGATAGATAATTATTACCATCGATAAAGGATGACGAGGTCAACTCATGTCTTAAGTTGTTGTGAACAAAAATAGAAACACCTCCACCGATGATTTTAGGTCTAATATTATAATAGTGTGTATAGTTCGGCAGTTGTAAATGTTGTGCTTGTTGCTCCGATCTTATCCACGTTTCTGTTAGTAACACAACGTGTATACATTTTATAAAGGATTGCAGTATACATTTCAGTTCATCGAGTTTACCGGGTTTACAAATACTTCTGATGTTAGCATAGAAAAAGTTTAAAGCTGATTTTTCAGTGCTTAAATGTTGATAATCACTGGCTACTTGATAGGTTATATTAGGATTATCAAGATATTTTAGTAGTTTTTTGGACGGTTTTTTGCTACAATACATGGTTTGCCTTTTATATATTTTGTTGTTATGTCACCATTTTTTATTCTTCTTTCTAATTCTTGTTTTATATTTTTTAAATAACTTTGTTGTCCTGGGGTAGTATCTGAGTATATTTTGATACCAGCTGGCAGTTTATTTTTGTTACGCAATAGTGATTTTGCTATCTGAGGCGATTCAAAGCATACTTTGATTTTTCTATCCATTGTGGGGTTGTATTTGCCTAATCTAAATATCTTGATAGGCTTAGGACAGTCATCTATTAATGAACTTATGATTTTAATTACGTTGGTCCAGTCGGAATCATAACTTGCCTTTAAGTTTTCTGCCCTACTCTCTTGTATTCCCACCATAACAATATTATGATCTCTAAGTGTGCGTTCTTGTACTTCTTGTATAATACTTTCATTTATGTCAAATGTAGATTTATTAGTAGACAGGTCCTTTTTTAGATCAGCCAATCTTGATTCAAGAACTTCCACTTTATTCTCAGTTGTATTATTTCTAATCACTAAATCCGATATTTGAGTCTTTATAGAATTCTGTTCAGAAGTTAGATTAGTAACAGCTGCTCTTATTTCGTTCAATTGATCTTTCATTTCACTCATATTTTCGCGCATGCACTTCAGGGTTTCATCTTGAGTGATTCCAAATTTATCCAATAACGTGATAATATCTTTACGAAATCCTTGCATTTCTTGAGCACAGTTGCAACATTGCTCTGGTTGTTTGCGTTTTCTACCAGTGTTTTGAAGTCCCACTACTTCTTTAGTTATCGTTGATAAATTAGTCAATGAGCCGCTTCGTGCGGGAGGAGAGTGCTTTACGTTCATGGCTTGTACCACACAACAACGATGTCTATACGAGAGGTTTGCTTATCGCTTCCTAGATTCGCAATGAGCGGGACAAAAAATCTGCAATGTTCTCTTTTACCCAAGGGGGTGAAGGGGGCCGTGGAGTGCCGTGTTCTTGAGCTTACGCTGTCGGCGTCCTTGATAATGTTAAAGTATAACCATTTACTAAACTGCACTTTAAGAATTAGAAGTTGTTGTTCAATATTGTTTAACTTACTTAAAAATATTTTATTAAATAACCAAACACACGTCTACTCAGTATAGCTATCGAGCGAGAAATTTTGATTTTAAAAATTCTTTCAGCAATGGAAAGTTACATCATCAATAAGTATCATAAGCATTTTTACCCTCGTATTTCTATGGGAACGCGAACTATGCGGATGAATTTGCGAGCAATATGATGATAATTAGTGAATAACACATGCAAACTACTTTTTATACCGGTATTCACAACAGGAACAGTAACAACACGAGTAGACCCGCTGGATATTGACCGATTTTAAAAATACGCGGGTGATATCAGTGATTTAATAATTTCTCACTAATTTAATACTATATTCAACAACATCTCAGTATTCTTACGGGAAAATTCTTTCATCAATAGAAAGCTACATTAACAGTGACTAAGGCTATATATATCTGTCGTGGAATACGATATCGTATAGTCAATTAAACAACTTATTACTAATGTAGTACTATCAATGACTGGCAAACACGGTGGCGCCACTAGATACTATATTGTAATGGCGGCACGCGGACGGAGTCGTATTGGAGAGTGGGGTTTGTGTGATATTCATTTCGTAGTCGGCAAGTCAACCAAGACACTTCTCCAAAGCGAAACTGTCAGTTAGCCACGTTGTTATTTTAAATTTAAATCAGTGTAAGAATACAAGTCAGTTTATTTAATTGGACTTTGACGTTTTATTTGTCTGCTATCATAAAAAAATCAAGCCAGTACCACTGAGCGGTGAGAACGCAGACTCTATCGCTCAGCCATCGCCGACGCCGTCATATCCATACTAATATTATAAATGCGAAAGTAAGGATGTTTGTTTGTTTGTTTGTTTGTAACGCTTTCACGCTTAAACCATTGAACCGATTTCAAAAATTCTTTCACCAATGGAAAGCTATAATATCTGGGAGTAACATAGGCTATATTTTATCCCGGTATTCCCACAGGAACGGGAACCACGCCGCAGGTAAAGCGACTGAAACCGAAGCGAAGCGAGGGCGGGTTGCTAGTATATACATATAGGGCATTAGGCAAGGCAAATTACGCGGGTAGAAATAATATAAATAAGTAGTATAATACAAATACGAGGATTTGTGAATCATGTGATTTGAGACCGCGGGCAGAAGCTAGTAATTTATATAGTAAAATTTCATTTAATTTATTTGTGTACTAATTTATTAATATGGGAGGTATATTTTTTATATTTCTTATCGATATATTTTCCGTTGCTAATCTTAAAAAAATTACACGGTGATTGAGTCCATTTACAGTAGGCATACGGCGTACATACTTGATGTGAATTCAAACTAAGCAGAACAGAGCTTTATTCTCATTCAGCACAGTCCATTGTATTCCACTCAATTATTTTTTTTAATGTTAATGGTGACAAACAAGCAAGCAGCATACCTGATGGTAAGTGATACTACCACACATGGACCTTTGCAATACCAAGGGCACACAGGCCAGGCCGCTGCCTATCGTGAAGAAATTACCCTTAAACTTCTTTTAAAGAAGGACATGTCTAGACAAACTAGCTGCTGCTGTGTTACCCGAGCGCCATAGCGCTCGAGTTTATTCCAGAGCTTGCACGTACGTGGGAGAAATGATCGCTGGAAATGTACAGTTGAAGACCATAACGTTTCCAGGCATAATGGATGAACCCTGCTACTATGTAGAGTGGTACGTTGGTAAAATGGTGATGGTGGTACCAATTCAAACAGTTCCTTGGAGCACTCCAAAGTCCACTCAAGAGTCGGTAGAGTACACAGAGTGACCCAAAGTCTCTCCGCCGCTCCAGTGACTCCAATTCGTCTGTATGATAGCGATCCCCGACGATTCGAACAGCACGCCTTTGCAGGGAGTCAAGTGAGTCTAGCTGATATTTAGGCGCACCTACCTAAAGATGTGAGTACCTAATACTCCACATGAGGACGAACTTGTGCTATGTTTAGCACAAGACACTATTTTGGTGTAAAGTACCGCCTGGCTGTGTTCAGGATGGCCAACTTTTTACTCACCAATTTGGCTTTGTCCTCCAAATGACGCCCAAACTGGACTTTGCTCGATATTTCGATGACGAGAATCTCAACACTGTCAGAAATTGGGAGAGTTACTCTTTGGAACTGAGGCACTTTGACAGACGAATTCTGCTTTGCAGTGAACGCGCAAACTTGTGTCTTTATAGGATTGAACTGGACTATGTTCAGTTTCCCCATTTCGAGGCCCGCCCCAGAGAGCGCCCGACTTCAGACACAAATTGAGCCAAGAAGGGTTGTACTTCTGTGTACTCCGAGGGACATTCCGTTGCTTGATATACCGCTCGTCACCAGTGCTGTCATTCGCATAGCGACGCATATTCTCAACAGAGAGCATGTCGTTCATATGCAGGATAAACAACGTGGGGAAGAGCACCAAACCTTGCGGTACACCAGCATTGATGGTCATGGTATCGGAGCAGAAGCCATTTACGACGACTTTTATACTCCGACCATCCAGAAAACTGGCGATTAAATTACAGAGACCCTCGAGAATGCCGTATGACGGTAGTTTCGATAGAAGTACCCTATACTAGACCCTATCGAATGCCTTTGCGATAGCTAGGCTGAACGCTAGTGCCTTACCCTTGTCCTCTAAGGCCTTTGCTCCAACGGTATGTGAGGTACACAAGAAGATCACCAGCTGATCGGCCATACCATATTTGATCTTATACTTAAAATCATACTCGCATTCCAGCACTGGTGGAAGATTGCATATCCTGTAGTTACTTTGGGGAGCTACAATTAGTCATCACAATATATCGCTCACAAGAAAATATCCCTTGAAACTATTTTATACGCTGATTATTATTGTATCACATAACTATATTATACAACATTAATAAGGCCTTCTATTATATCACTAAACAATTATATAGATTTTTAGGATAAAGCATGGTGTTTTTTGCAGACTGGTTACGGAGTAAGGCTTAAAGCAGTACATATACTTACAGAGTCGAAAGTTATGGATGTTATAATTAAAACAGTAAAACCATTTCTTAGTCAAAAAATTGCTAAGAGAATTTATGTGCACAAGACGATAAAAGAATTGCATTCAGTTATACCGAAAAATTTATTGCCTGCGGACTACGGAGGAAATCAAAAGTCTCTTGAAGTGTTAGCTTGTAAGTAATTATGTGATTATCTTTTATCACTTAAAGGAGTACATTTATACAATCTAGAATATGTATATAAACAAGTGTCTTTTTTAATATTCTTCACCATTATCATTATTACCGCTCATATATGTGCTACTAAGCTTGAACTTGATAATAATAGGAAGATCGGTCTAGGTTTCTACGCTGGTCAGATGGGTTGTTATAAACTTGAATTTCTAGTTTATTTTCTCTTGCATAGGCATTGTATATAATTTCCATTCGTCGTCTTTCATCATACCCATAGGCAAGAAATAGTTATAAGTATTCTTAATAAATGACTACATAAAATATTTTTAGTGATTTGTAATTTATTTTTGTTAAGACCAAAACTAAAATCTTGTGTAACTCGAGTTATTTTTCTATATGGTTTTTATTTTCATGTGGTGATGAAATATTAATACTGTGTTCAACCCTATTTTTATTCTTGTGGGTATCTTAGGAGATAAGTAATCTTTTTTTGCAATAATGTTAGGTGCTTAAGCTAACGTTACTGCAAAAAAAAAAACATATTCTCAAAGCAATATCCTATATCAACGGTCATGATCAAGTGATTTGGTAGAATTTTATTCTCATTATTGTGATATTTTACTAATTTTACGATGTGTATTCATTACGAGTACAGAAAAAGGAAAATAGCCATAGCTTAAAGTCTTAGCACTAATTTAGATCATACAGTAATAAAGCATTTATGACAAAAATATTTTATAGGATTCCATAGTTAGTTTTCCATAAATGATTAATACTTTATTATCAACACTGCCGTGTAAGACGGCGTAAGAATATCCCCTTTCATAGTTGTGGGTATAAAGAAAGGTAACTAACATATATAAAAGAGAATGATAAATCGTAATTCAACCTATACCAACTCGTTTGATCAGCAATATAAGATCATTTACCCTCTTTTTGCGGAAAAGGTTCGTGCTCAGTAGTGGGACATATTGATAATGATAAAAATCTGATTACAAGGCACTGTTAAAGTTAAGTTTTGACTCAAATTTGTATGCCAGTTTTATTATCCGATTTTTCTAAATATAAATATATGATTATTTTTTTTTTGTAATATTTCAGCGAACTGGATAGAAGAGCTAAGCTTGGAGGAAAATGTTGAGTACATGAAAATGATAAGCAAATCCTGCACAGATGAAAGCTTGAGACGATCTGATAAATTCAATGACGAATGTATGGGAATGCCTGGTTCATTTAGAAATTTGAAAGTGGATTAATTTATATATCCTGCTTTGTAAGATAGCATACTGTTTGTTTACTTAAATTTAAATGAAATTTTAAGGCAGTAGGATCAGATTAAGTCCAATAATGGCATCTAAAATTTAAGTAACACGCAAGGTGTAAATAATATGTCGGGCTGACCACTGACGACAAGTTAACGCTGCTCCAGTGGTCGGCCCAACGACGAAGGCGACGTGGTTTTTGGGTGGGTTGCGGGAGTTGCGTGCTTAAGCCCCTCTGTCGCCCCGGACGGAGTGGTGCGGAGGCGCGCCGACCGCGACCCACCCACAAAAAAAAAAAAAAAATAAAAGGTGTAAATAATATACATGATATGACATCATTATTTATTTATATTATTTGACATTCTTGAAATAATAATAATAATTTATTGTCTTTTCTCAAAACTAAAACAGGCTATTATAAAAATAAAAGTAAATTTAACTAAAAGGCATACAACATTTTAATTTATTTTGCCTTCGATGTTACCTTTTTAAATTTAAATTTGTTTACGTTTTTGTAACATTTCAATTTAATTAATTATATCTTCTTTCATTTGACTGCACCGATGACTTACTGGTTAAGATGCCTACCTATCGTACCAATGATTTTCGGGCCAGCTTCGATTCTCACTCATGACAGACAATATTTTGCGGTATCAACAAATTGTTGTTCTGTGCTTGGGTGTATGTCTCCGTTATTTCTATGTTTATGAAGCCTCCTGCAATGCAAAGGTTATTTCATTAGTACAGGATGGCAGTCTTAAATAAATGCATTTTTTTTTGTTTCAAATATCCTAGTGAAAAAGGAAACCCTTATGAAGTCACTCATAATACGAAAGCATAATGTTAAAATATTAAATAGTGTTAAAAGTTTTACTAGGTTCATAAAACTATGTAGTTGCGTTTTCTTTTTAATAGGGAAAAGTTAAAAATTATTACATTGAAATACCTTTCGAAATTCGGTGATAGGATTGATTAGTTATTAAAAAGAATATAAATAAATATCTTAAATATTTTTATTTACGTGTTTTATTAATTATTAATTAATTAATATATTTATTAATTATTTTTACACCTGATGGTAAGTGTTGCTGCCACTCATGGACCTTTGCCCCAGCCCACCGTGAATAAAGTGAAGGCAGTATGATTGCGTGCAAAGAGGCTCGGTGAAACTAAAGCCATCATCAAAATCCACCAGACTCAAACAGCCTCACACAGTTGGGCTTTCACCTCTCTCGCTCACCGAACGAAGCGCAGTAACAAATTGCTACTACTCAGACGTCGATTTTCTGCAAGACAGTGGAACCATTCCGGACAGACCGGTCTGCGGCTGTAGAGAGACAACTGTCGAAAGTGTGGTCCTACCACTAATAATTAATAGTTTCATAGTGGCCTTTAAATGTCGGCCTCGCAAAAAGATTCAGTCGCTCAACTTGTTATGGAGAGCGCTATGCTTGGTATTTCTTTAAGTATGAGAACCCGGAATACAGAAATCCCTAGAAGAACGGATGTAACCAACATGTCCCACAATCTTAATGTGTTGAAATGGTATGGTAATGGTCAGGCCAAATCGCTTATCGAACTTATAACCGTTGGGGAAGAGAGGGGATTCTTGATTAGCGACCACGAATTGGACGACGCAACGTAGGACGACCCCCTATTAGGTGGACTGATAACATTTTTAAAGTCACAGGGAAGCGTTGGATGCTTGTTGGATGCAAAATAATTATATTATGTCGTCAGTCCCCACTAGGTGGACTGACGATATTCTCAAAGTCGCAGGGAACCGTTGGATGCAAGTGACACAGGACCGTTGCGAGTAACATTCTCGTGGGAAGGCCTATGTCCAGCAGTGGACGTCTGTAGGCTGATGGATGGATGGAATAGTTTCATATTCGTGTTCCTTACTATTAGACATAGTGTGGGTAGACCCTCTATCTAGTCTGTGTATTATGAGACGACTAATATATAAAATATGTCAATAACATCTACGCATGAGAAGGTAAATTTCAAATAAAACCCTATACCAACCGGTCTGACCAGCGTGGTGTAATAGAGCAATCATCTCTCTATTGTGGAGGTATATGTGCTGACATGAATAAATTAAAAGTTAAAACTTACGACAGAATGCATTTTGTATATTTTATAAAAAAAAATACTATTATAGATGTTAAGGTGGAATAGATATTGCAAGGTCCACGGCATTTGATAACTAAAATTGCTTATTACTTTATTACAAAAGTAATATGTTTTTGTATGAATCCTAATATTGTAACTAAAATGTCAATTTTAGTAATTTTAATTTTATTAAATCATTTTATTTTACACCAGCAACCCGCCCTCGATTCGCTTCGGTTTCAGTCGTCTTCCCTGCGTAGTTCCCGTTCCCGTGGGAATACCTGGATAAAATATATCCTAGTTTACGCCCTGATATTATAGTTTTCCATTAGTGAAAGAATTTTTTAAATCGGTCCAGCCGTTTTGAAGATTATCCGGAACAAACAGACAGACAGACAGACAGACAAACATTTTTTAATTTGTATTTTAGGCATAGGTGTCGTGAAAATAACCCTGTGAGCATGAAAAAAGCCTAATATTTTGACATTACAAACAGACATTCCAATTTTATTTATTAGTATAGATTCTATCGATAGCGGTGCTGGAGCTTCCAGCCGGGGCATACTTCTAATGTGTGGCGCAAATCCTCGATTACTACGCCACACTCATGGTATCCTGGGGCCCCTTCAATTACGGGACTTCAATCACGTAGTAGCAGCAGTCCCCTGAGAAACTAACAGTGACTATAATCGTCAACCCGATTACCAAGTGTGGCAGTTTCAACCTTATCCTTGTTTAACTATGAAATGCAATAGACAGATAAAAAAATTTAAAAGAGAATTTGTAAAATGAATTAAGTAAGCACAGGGGCTAGTCAACATTGCAAAGCCAAAATAATCGCTACTTTTGTACGGTATTAATGAAAGTAGTAATGGGCGCATTACCATTATCAAGAAACACATACAAGGAATCCGAAAAACCATACAATTATTTCTCATTTACTAAGTTAAATATGACTTTATTTTAATTTAATACGTAAGTTATTGCGTAATTACGTATTTAAGTCATTACGTAATACGTAATAAATGGATTCACTTGGCAATCGTATTAAACAATCTAATTTAATATAATATATATTACTTGTGACGTACATTGTATTTTCATGCGATGGCTAGGGCAATCTGTTTATTTAAAATATAAAAGATCTTTAATATTGATAAGGTCACTATAAGAAGTTGTTAGGTTAGCTAATTACGTAAAAACTTAAGACAAAAGGTTTCTCAAGTAGGGACTGAATAAATTAACCGACTTGGTATTACATGGATTTTATTTACTTTTATTACTAAGTGTCGCGCAGCTACTTTAGCTATGCGCCGCCCCTCTGTTCGCCCTGGACGGGAGCCGGGGGCGGGTGCGCTGACAGTAACCCACCGAAAAAAAAAATACAATTTAATTAGTTTAATTATTAATGTGCATTTTGTCATTATATATATTGATGACCGAAATAAATTTAAAATAAAATATTAACATAAGGTTTTAAAAGACAATTTAATGAACTATCTGATATTTTAAGTACTTCTTCTGAACCTTATTTATTCGTATTATAAAGCAAAAACCTTAGTGAACTGAAACATGGCCTACAGTATAAATAGCTAATAAAGCTATTTACCCTGTTTGAGCACAGACGTAAGCTTGTTTTGGAATCAAAAAAAAAGCCTAGTTGCTATGTCCCAAGTAATTGCTAGGAAAGGGTAAGAAGTAAGGATCAGTTAGCCCATTCATTATTTTTAGCAGGATCTTTCTCATTCTGGCTGCGCTCCCATTTGGTGATAACATATTAGATCACTTTGATTTTTAATTAAAAATTGTAATAATATAATAATTAAGGAAAGAAAATCTTGAAATAAAACCCTATGCCAACCTGCCTAACCTGCATGGTATAGTAAGGTCAATTTCCCTCCTATTGTGGAGGAAACTCGAGTCCAACAGAGACGTATATAGGCTGTAATGATGATCATGATGAATATAATAATTAATATTAATAATAACTGTTAAAAATAATATAAATTTTATGTAGAAGTATTTTATTATTTAATGTAAAAAAAAAATGTGAATTTAATAATTACATAAAATCAATAAATCAAAACCTCTGTAAGAATTTTATTTTTCACTAGCTTTTGCCCGCGACTTCGTCCGCGAAGACTACAGAATAAATCACCCTATGCACCATATCTTCTGTTTTTTTAACGAAATTAAATGATACGTGGCTTAGATTTTAAGATGGACCCCCAAACTACCAAAATTGTGAAAATTGTATCGAAATCCATTGAGTGGTTTTTGTGTTATGCCATAACATACAGATTGAAAGACACCAAAATTCTAAAACCATTGTAAAGGGGTAAGGCTATTTTTTGAGTTTATACCAAACTTATAGTACCTCTTTATAAACTACATTAGCGGTTCTGCCCTCAGGTGCTAAGATGACCAGACTGCTAGGAGAGCTCACTCTCGAGCAAGCCACGTAAAACTGACCGTACGAGAAGCAGTCTACCCTAAGATCAATTCCTGCTGTTTTTAGTGACTGACCCTGAGACTTATTAATCGTCATTGCGAAACAGACCTTAAGAGGGAACTGCAGCCTTTTAAACTCGAATGGGTACTCCGATGGTATAAGTGGTATCCGTGGTATATACACCGATTCACCTCGAGCACAGCCAGTAATTACAATGGCCTCTACTAAGTTTTTATGTAAGGCTTTCACACGCAACCTGGTCCCATTGCACAACTTAGGCGGATTGAGGTTTCGGAGTAGCATTACTGGAGCACCCACTTTGAGGATAAGTGTGTGAACCGGTAGACCAGGTGGGTTGAGTGCATTTAAGAACTCCACAGGATAGTGTATAGCATCATCCGTATGCACTACAGTGTCCACAGACTTGTACTTGTATTCTACACCTTCGAATGACTTTAACAAAGTGTCATTAATAACTGTAGCCTGATCGTTCTTAGGTGTCAAAATCGCACGTTCACACAGCCACTCCATGGATTTGTTGTGTAGGTTGTGAACATCTGGATATATTCGGGCTATTAGGTCATCAACGGTCGGTACAAGTGAGGCAAGATCTGATGGAATTGTAATCTTGCCATCAGTTTCTGGATATTCTCCATTTCCTATTTTAAGAAGAAGATCGGAGAATTGTCCAGCGCAAACATCACTCTTCAGGTGCACCCGCATATTTTTTTTAAGGTGAAGCTTTTTGATTAGGGGCCAAAGACTTGATGCCTTAATGCAAGCCTTAACTTCGTCAGCTCGAGTTCCCCTCGGCACTACCGGCAGAGTCTGACGGAAGTCTCCAGAACAACACGGTGACTCCACCCATCATGTCATCGTTCCCTCTAATATCTTTTAGTGTTCTGTTTAGCGCTTCAAAACCCCCCTTATGCGCCATTGTGCTCTCGTCCCAAACTATGAGTTTACAATCACGCAGCACTTGGGCCGCATTACTCTGTTTTGAGATATTGCACAGTGGAGTTTCCACATGGATAAGGTTTAGTGGCAGCATGAAAGCAGCGTGAGCTGTCTTGCCTCCCTCCAACAGTGTTGCTGCGATTCCTGACGATGCGACAGCTAAGGCAATGCTACGATTACTTCTAACTTTTGCCAATAGCAAATTGATAAGGAATGTTTTACCAGTGCCACCAGGAGCATCCAGGAAAAAAAATTGCCCTATTCCTTTTTCAATATTGCCAAGGATCTTCTGGTAAACGTAAAGCTGTTCATCCGTCAGTAACTCCTCATTGCATGACACCACCTCTCCTAGGGCGCATAGATCATAATTGGTCTCCCTCAGATATTCTCTATTGTCCAAAGTTGCTGCAGATCTTTTTGGCTGAGGTAATCCGTACTGTGCCAAGTTTTGTCCTGCTTGAGCTACTACTGCATCCTCAATCAAAATCAAACATCTGTTGTACACCTCGTCAGTGAGGTGAACAACAGATACACAATCTTGCAACTCTCTTTCCAGTTGCCGTTTAATGTCTTCTGAGAGACTCTCTTTGTATTTCTCCCAAAGGCTTAAAGGATCAGAGAGTTGACAGAAAACTAACATTATTGTAAATAGCTCTCGCAATTTGAGAGGAGAATCGCATAATGCAGCTTCCTCTAAAGTGGTGTCCCAATGCTTGTCGTCTTCCAGCAGACCAAGTGCCTTACACGCAGATTGAAATGTTGGATGGAGGATACCATTCACAGTCTTTAAGTCCTCAAAGGATGTCGGTCCTCTAACCTCATGGAGCAAAAGGCGTACGTGGTAGCACTCGATGTTGTTTGGATGAATCGTATAGACCCTGCCCAGAGCGTGCACTTTTTTCACTCCGGGCCAGCCCTCAACATCTTTCCCTTTTTTCCTCCTTGAAAATTTTTTGCTGTTCCTGACATAGTAAGAAGGGACTTCGGAGCACTGCAGAGTTTTAGCGAAATTGTCTGTTTTGCAGATTTCAAAAAAGCCTAGGAGCGTTGTCTGTGGTGGATTATTTATCTTTTCTGACAAATTATTTGAGGTGAAGTATATTCGCTGACCGTTTTCAAGATGAACAGCGAGGTGTACGACAGGGAGGAACCTTTCATGAATGGGGAAGCTTAAGATCCTCCAAACTGCTTCGGAACTGCTTATGTACCGGCCGCTTTCGTAGATTTTTACCTCATCTTTCTCATTCTCTAGAGTAAAGGCCGCTTGATCACTGCCCTTGTTCACGTACTTACAAATATATTTGATAGATTTAACAGAATTGCAGTACTCCACATTAATATGAGCATTGAAAGTACGTGACAGGACAGGATTGTAAGGCACCACTCAACGGTTGTCCAACTCTATTTCATAAATTTATATTGTGTTAACACCGTCAGCTGGAGACCTCCTCCTATATTGCGGATATCCATCGTCTCCTGTCTGGGTGTCCTTGAGAAACGGTCGAGGGTACCTCTTACTGCAACTGCCATCTTTCATGCAGGGCGAGTTGTAATTTAAACTTCCGCAAGGACCATGTATCATACTGGCCTTCACAATATCGTAGAGGAGAGGGTCTTGCTCAGGGTCAGGTATTTCTGCACTAATAACATTGTCGATCTTATCTGGGGTAATACGCTGCTCTAGCCATAGCAAGATGTGAATGTGAGGAAGACCCCGTTTTTGCCATTCTACCGAGTATATAAAGCAACGCATCCCCCCAAATAGATTGCCTTTGGTAAGAAGAGCCATCATCTTTTTCACCTTTAGGTGGAATACCCTAGCTATAATATCGTGGCGATCGTGTGACTTTTGGGCAGGTAAAAGTATATCTGTGATGTCTTTCCATCGGGGGTTACACGTAAATGTGATAAAAAGATCAGGATGACCGTACTGACGCACGTATGTCATAGCGTCTTGTTTACGCTCGTGCATATAGCGTGGTCCCCCGGTAAAAGATGACGGGAGCACCACCTTCTGACCTAGCTGCTGAACATCAACATCTTGTCTTCCTATGGCATCCCGCAAGTGTATATAACTGTCAGCCCTCAGCTGCGCCTGGTTGTTCCTGATATAGGTCAACCTTTCCGTCTCTATTTTGGCGTACATGTCCACTAAAAACTGACTAAAAAAGGAACGGAAATACACCAAGTGATTATCTTCTCCTTGTCTAATCATTATACGAAAAGAATAGAACCTTGCAGCTGAAATTGTATTTTTAAGTATTAATTTGGTCTCAGGATCACGCTGAGGTAAAGAAATGGAGTACCCATCCTCGCCACGGCAAAACAAAAGCGGATACTGCAGGGCGTCATACGAACGGCGAATCTCGCTAATGCGCTGCAATGAATTATCGTGGCTCTCAAGGATAATGTCTCGTTTCTCAAATTGCTGACCAACTATTACTAATGCCACCTCATTTGACGTAGGAGCATTAAAACGACCCCTGTGACTCTCCGGCGGTTTCTTCTCAGCATTAATGACTACTTTAAATGGTTTAGACGTTTCAGGCACCTTGTCCAGGGCGATCTTTAAGTCTCTTACATAAGTATTAAACGTATGTAGCATTCTCTGCAGTTGCTTGACTAAGCCGGGTTTTACTTCGGGAAAGATACTGCACCTCAATTGTACTTCCCTGTCATCTTCGCCAACAAAATATATTTGTAAAAATTGTGGTTCCTTTTGAGGAGCTGGCAGCAAGCTTCCCACCAAATGGTATACCTGGCCCTGAACTTTAAAAGTTGGCATAAAACCGTCTTTTATTATCTGTTTTGCTCCGAAAGAAGTCATTTGAAAACAACTATTATATTTACGAATACGGTTCATGAAATGGTCGTGTTCTGGATGTATATCCATTATCAAACTGTAGAGAGGCTCAGGTAGCTGTTCATAAGGTGGGAGCTGCACCTTACCAGCACTGCAGCACATGCCGGGTGGCTCCTCCTTCCACTTGAGAGCATTACACCAATGGCACTTGTTGTTCATGGCACGCAAGGATACAGTACTGTCCGTCTCATACTCTATATCAAGATCATAGGCCATGCCGGAGTGAGCCTTGGTTTTCCAGGAGCGTCCTTTCCTTTGTACTCGTCTTCCAGGATTATTTTGCTCATAAAGAGACTGTGCCGCCCTGTGTACCTCAGGGTGAGTTTTCTGGTATCTGGCCATGGCAGCACGGTGAACTGCTGGGTTTGTTTGCGCATATTTTTTTGAAGCGTTTTGAATTTGTTTTTTCCGAGTAGCGTCGGTGCATCTGGCACGACGTTTCTTGGAGCATTTAGTAGGAAAGATAAGAGATTGATACTGAGATACGTCATGATCTGGTTCTAATATGGGCGGTGAATTAGTAGGCACTTCATTTCTTCTCGTAGTAATCTTCTTTGCAACGACGGGGAGAAGTGAAGAAGGGGAGGCGGTCTCGGCCATTGTCGCAGTCACTTCACTACGGACGTAAACATCGAAATGGCCACGTGACAGATCATGTGTAAAGCGTAGTCGTCCCACAGGGTTACCTGTAGTACCAAAACTCATATACAGTTCACCGTTTCGGTAAACTTCAAAGACCCATGGAAAGATTTGCCCTGCCGCTTCCAGCTCACATAAACTACCATAAGTAAAATGGCGTGACATGTCAATGCGGTATTCAGCGGCACTGAAGTAATTGTCCCCGTTACTGTCATGTGACATAATGGCAAACGATTCCCAGTTGTACACCACATAGTCTACGATTTGCTCGCGCACCTCCCTGGCCATCACCTGTGTATCATACAATATATAGGAGATGGCCCGAAACAGACAGGCTCCGTCTCCGATTATAGGAACTACGGTGTGAGGGATCATAGCCCCATCAATTTGCAATGTTTCAACAGTCATTGTGATAGATAATAAACAAAATCTACTCAAATAACGAACAAAAACTATGTACTTAAGTTATGCACTTACAAATTTAAGCTAATTAAATAGTATTATAAACAAAATGAAAGTAAAAAAAAAATCAAAAAATATATTGTAAAATGATTAGAAAAGAAAAGCAATTAGAAAATTTTTTTTTTAAAGATTAACAAAGAACTTTGTGAAAAATAAGAATACTTTGAAAATTAATTTGAAAAAAAAAATTAAATATATAGTATTATAAAGTTAATGAAGGAAAAAAAAAATAGAAAAATATTCGAAAATGATTAAGAAAAAACAATTTGAAAAAGAATAGTTTTTTTTTTAAATATTAGCAAAACAATTTGCAAAAGATAAGAATATTTTGAAAAGCAAAGTTATGCACTAAGGAATCAAGGCAATTAAAATAGTAGTATCATAAACTTAATAAAAGTAAAAAAAAATGGGAAACAATATTTGGAAATGATTAGAAAAGCAATTTGGAAAAGAATAGATTTTTTTGGAAAAGATTAGCAAAACAATTTTTAAAAGATAAGAAAGAATATTTTGAAAAGCAAAGAATTGTGCTGAAAAGCACAGTTTTTAAAAGATAGTGTTGCACTGAAAAGTACAGTTTACTTGTATGGTATAATCTATCGCAGCGTTTGCGCTGGACGTGTTATTAAGACCAAGGTTGCAATTATAATGTGTGGGGCCGTGCTTTTTTTTTTTTTGTGTGACTTAGTTGTTAGCCTCAGATGGCTGTGACAACTTTACCCGGACTGGTGGGTGAGCGCTGAGGGCTCTCAACCCGCGTGGGGCCGTGCCGCCTCGCGCTGCTTATATACCCTCCGAGCTCCGGGGAAATTGGCGTGCGCGACTTTTTCATTATTGCTGAAGCTACTTAAGGAAACCACGAAAAAATAATAAATATCCGAATATTAGTTTTAATATACGGTGAAAAAACTTGTTCAAATACGAATAAAATGCAAAATTGTGTTTTCCGCATATATAATTATTATTATAGTCAAACATTTCGTTGAAGTCAAACACTTTCATCGACTAATACGATAATTTTGTTTAACAATAGCATCAACCTTGTGTGATAGATACGTATTCAATCAAGTTTTTTTTTTAGTGTAGGCACCCGCCAAAAGTAACGAAAGTAAAACTTAGTTTTATGACTTAAAAGCAACGATTTTCCTCCTATTTCGAGGTGATTTCGAAAAATCAAAAAAAAAATCGAAAAAAAAAAAAAAAAAAAATAACTGAAGCCTGATCAAAATTACCTACTTACATGTCAAGTATTTAATAATTAAAGTAACGGTGATAGGCAACTTCAAAGCGAAAATATAAATCCATTTTATTACGGTTCCCTTGGGAATTTTGAAAAATCCCGTCTTATTCCTTACCTACTTCATAATGGGGAAATAATTTTATACACTTATTATACTTAACAATAGCTACGAAAGAAAAAACAAACAATATAACTTTTAAGCAAGGATTTTCATCATATTCCGAGGGATTTTCAAAAAACCCTAAAAATGGTTTTTAGTTATCGTAATAACCTTCTTTTAAGCTGAATTTCAAGTCTCTAATAAATAAAGTTACGGAAATAGGGCAACTTTAAAGCGAAAATATAAGTAAATCTTTTTTTATTCCCGTTCCTGTGGGAATTTCGAAATATCCTGAAAATTGTTTTTTGTTTTCATAATCACCTACTTATATGCCAAATTTTAAGTTTCTAATACATATGGTTACGGAGATAGGGTAAATTTAAAACGACAAAATATAAATGAATCCTTTTTATTCCTGTTCCCGAGGGAATTTCGAAAAATCCTAAAAACGGTTTTTAGTGATTGCAATCACATATTTATATGCCAAATTTCAAGTCTCTAATAAATATAATAACGGAGATAGGGCAACTTTTATAGCGAAAATATAAATCCTTATTATTCCCGTTCCCGTGGGAATTTCGAAAAATCCCGTCTTATTCCTTGCCTACGTCATAAAGACAATATCTGTGCAAAATTTCAGCTTCCTAGGTCCAAGGGTTTGGGCTGGGCGTTGATGAGTCAGTCAGGACTTTGAATTTTATATATTAAGATTTTGGTTAGACCATAGTCTGGCCGGAGCTTGCTCAAATAATCCAGGGTGAAGGAGGAATAAAACGAAACATAACACTCTGTTATAACAACCACTTGTTGGACTTAGACACCTTAGTCTTGCCGTGAGTATGAACATTGAAAAGTTTCCAAAATGTGAAGAAATAAAAAATCAAAGACAGTGAGCGAGCGGCTGATCTTGTGTACCTAACAAAAAGTTGAGTCATTACAAATAGCCTTCAAATTGATTTTGTTATTAAGCGTTATAGCATAAAATCTTAAGTTTCATCTAGATATAACGCCACTAATGACCTTCAGCAACATCAAAAGTACCTACAGCAAATATATAGTTATAGCCTAAATTAAAAATAATTAAAAAAAACTAATAATGAAATTAAAAATGTATTTTATTGTGACAATTATATTATGTGGTACAAAGATAATTTGTAATTGTAGTTTAATAACACAAATACACTACATATTTTTTCAAAAACCCAACACCAAATCGACAAGTTTATCTATTAATCGACTTTTAAATTTCTAAATGAGCCAGCTGTTCCCAAGTATTCTTCATTGAATTTGTCAGATTGTCTTAGTTTTTCATTCGTACCCGCTGCGCTCATCAGCTTCAAATTATCCATATTCTCTTTCGAAAAGATTACATCTAGCCAGTTTTCTGAAATATAAATCAAAATTTCGTGTTAGAATATTTATACATCTAAAAAATACCAATCTTGATAACACTGTATCCAACTATTCAAGACTAAAATGTATCATCCTCTTACTTGACCAAGAGAAAAAAAAATCGATATAAAACACGAAATTGTGATAAAAATATACCACATTCGTCTAGTTTCAACTAAGAAATCATGAGAATAAACATCACCATTTTCAGCAAAAAATTTTAACACCATCCGCGTTCATCAATACCCTGCATTTATATTGAATAAATATATGCATATCTTAGGTATAAAAGACATACTCAGTAATGTGTTCATTGACCTTTCTTGTCCTCCATATTCTTCAGGTAATATATGTTTAGGTACACCATTAGCCAACAAATCATCGAAATTTTTATATACGTATATCCTGTCTTCTATTTTATGGCTAAAAAATTGGTTAATTATATTTGTAAATAAATCTACAGCCTTAGATTGTGATACAATATGTACTCCTTTTATTCTTGATCCGTAACCATTCTGTAATAAAATAATGATATATAATTATATTTATACTATTACAGAAATATTAATTATTAACTAGTTTGCTAAAAAAAACTGGTTTGTGTCTGCATTAACCCACCTTACGCCGTTCACAGCCATTCACAAACTATCACCATAGGCAATGCAATGAAGGTTTTAATTTACCAAATTACATTTTTTGTCTCTTTCTTTTATAAGCTTCTAAAGAATTCAAGAACGGTTTAAACGAACTTTGTTATACATTTCCGATAAAATATTAATAAATTAATTTATATAATGAGTGATTAATTATAAATTTAAAAGATTTTTCATGTAGTGACGGAGTAAGAATACCATTCAACCACCCTCTATCCCGCCAGTGGGTGTCGTTAAGGTATATGTAACATCTATGCAATGAAAGGCAAACTCGAAATATAACACTATGCCAACCCGTATAATCAACGTATAGTAAGTAGGTTAGTTTCCCTCTTAATTTGGTAGAGATTTGAAGCCATTAGTTGGACATGTATGAGCTAAGATTAATGAATGAAATAATTTAGCCGCAAAAGCAGTTAGAACTGAAATAACAAAAAATGTATCTTACCAATACTATAGACGCGAACTGCTGAACGTGTACTAGACTCAAATTAGTTACGAAATCATAAAAATTCATATCTACAAAATCATCCAAAAATATGAAGCCTTTGCAATAATCATGCTGATACATATACTCTAAAATCTGAAAAAAAAAAGAGTTTTGAACAATTGAAAATTGTAACAACTCTTTCTATAATGAAAAAAAAAGAGTACTTGAAAAATTATTACTGTCACTAATTATTATCACGGTGATAAGTTTAGTACTATATTTATTGCGGTCGCCGTGTATTGACCGAGTCAGAATAGTATTCACCATACTTTATCTTGCACACTGGTGACATAAAATACAATTAAAGGACGTCCATAATAGGACGTGAAGGAAAACTGTAAACAAAGCTTAACTTAATTAACGTGTTTCACAAGGGTGGTACAGTAGGTACAGTAGGTCAAATTGCCTCCTATTTTAGAAGAGACTAGCAACCCGCCCTCGCTTCGCTTCGGTTATAGGTTATAGTCGTTTTACCCGCGTAGTTCCCGTTCCCGTGGTAATACTGGGATAAAATATAGCCTAGTTTACGCCCTGATATTATAGCTTTCCATTGGTGAAAGAATTTTTGAAATCGGTCCAGCCGTTTTGAAAATTACCCGGAACAAACAGACAGACAGACAAAAATTTCTTAATTGCTATTTTAGGCATAGGTGTCGTGCAAATAACCGTATGAGCATGAAAAAAGCCTATTATTTTGACATTACAAACAGACACTCCAATTTAATTTATTGGTATAGACTAGAGCCCAACGGTATGACGTATAGGAGCTGTAATGAATTAAATCATAAAAAAGTAGTAATATAATTCACAAACTTATTTTCGCGACACTGTCATAAAAATGAATATAAAGGATGTCTAAGCTGATAAAGTCACACAATTTAAGAGCTTTAAAAAATTATAGATCTTCCTCTTCTCGGCTTATATACATCTTATTGCTTTGCCCGGATCTCCTTCATCAGAGGAGCGAAATTTGTCAACTATACCACTCCGACAAGACAGATTCGTATAGAATTTTACCTTAAGATTTTCTTCTCTTACGTCGTTATTATTCTCACACTACATCCCCTACTCATCTTTCAAGAGACCCATATCACCACACCATAATTTTGATTAGTCTTTATTTTTTCCATGTCTAACGCATTAAAAAATTCTCACCATAATACAGTATTGCATCAACATAAAAAGATTCTGTTGAGTATAGTTCGCATTCCTTGTTCTCATGATAATTACTCTGTAGAAATCTTGTGTCAGTACTGGTAAAGGAATTATATTCCTAAAAGGACAGAAGAACAGAAGCTTAAAATAATATTATAACACGAATAACTTTGAATTTCTTTAAAAATAAAGATATGTTTTTTAAGATTTTTGTTTTGTAATGTATAAAGATTGATCGGTTAAAGAGTATAAGAAAATACCATTTTAAGAGAAAATAAAACATGACTATAACCTCCCTACTGATAAGTCTGTTATTATTTGTATTAAATGATCGGCTCGCTTATGAAATATGGTTGAAAATAATAAAATGGAAATAATCCACACTACAAAATATATTTATCACCTGTAACCATCCAAATATGTCATAATTTCACTATCTGTAACCCCTTGTCTCTCTCATGTGACATAGACAAAGTAGCGCAGGTCATTTAGTTGCGTAGTAATACTGAAATTTTAATAACAAAATAACACATACTTACACTGTCATAAGCAGTTCCTCGAATTCTCTTTTGCTGTTGTTTATTGTGAAAAAATGCGGCATCAATGTTTTCATAGTACATAATCCATCTATTCGCTTCTTTGTTCTCTCTATTGAACCTTTGCTCATTATTAATGCCCTCTCCAAATATCTGCTGTCTATTTTAACAAATTTATTAATATTAACTGCCATGTTATGACAGAGGAAGAATACAATCAGTAATCTCTATCTTGCCCATGTGTATTGTTAATTAAAGATGACTAAGTCGTAAAATACTCATACCTATATCATTTTCGCAAGGACAGAAAAACTAGAAAATAAGTAAAATTTAAAATTTTGAATGACCATGTGTAACGGTTACCACCATTCTGTAACTCACTGAAATTTTAATCTAACCCGAGAATAATAATTTGTGACCGAAAAAAAATGCCATTTCACCTGTAGTTTATGTTATAAAATTACCCAAACTTAAAAAGATTTTAAAGTGAAAATAATATAATATAGAAACCTGGTCTAATACTTCTATCTCCACTTTTTTAAGATAATTTAATCATTACAATTACTTAATAGAATATGCAAAATAAATTAATTTAGTATTAAGGAAATGAAAAGTTACCAAAATCTTTCTTTAAAATATGATTCTCTTGCATAATCCATTTTTTCAAAATTTCAATTGCTTCTTCCATAATTTCTGGCCCGTCTAAATTGTATATCTTTCTTATTTCTTGAACAGCATTTGAAGATATTTCTAATAATTTCTCTCCGGTCATTGTTACACAATATTTAAATTTTTGTTTTATAAAACAAACCGATTAGTTACGAGTCCTAAGTGCAAATAAATTAAGTATTAAACCAGGTAGGACACACCTGGTATAAAATTCTGCATAAGTATCCATAAAATAATTACATATCATTTTTACGTCAACAATAAACTGGTTTTGCTTTATTCACCAACTAGCTTTTTCTCGTGACTTCGTCACACATGTGTGACAGAGGCAATCACAGATAACTCTGAATTAAGTTCAGGGTTCTACAAGTCCAGCGTATTGCACTAGAGGATGTAGGCAAGCTAGTGTAGAGAATCTTGATTGCCCGCATCAGTCAGTACCTTAGTGAAATTGTTTCGATGAGACCAATTCTTACTGCCACACGATCGCAGCCTTCCTATGCTTGTGGCCCGTTGTTATCAAGGCGTTCACTGGTGGAGATGTGCTCTCGGTGGTATATTTAGATAGTCTGTTTGTGAAGATGATATTTATAACCCAAGGGGGCTGATTCCAGAATATTTGGATCGACACAGAAGACTTTAAGACTTTGTAGTAACGTCTATGTTGGGCTGCTCCCAACTGAGGTCGTACTGGTGGGTGATTGTATAGTACATTAGTTGAGACTGGACCCTCTCCGAATTGGACTTAATTTAGATAAGCGATACCTTTAATCACACTCGGTATCGAGGTGGTGATTTGATCAGCCACGCTGTCGCTTAGAATGGCCTTTTATAAAACGAATGATTTGCTTGTTTCATAGACCCGTGACTATGCACCTATCGGCACAGCAGTCACCGTTAATTCGGTCCCACTCGGTCGAGGACCAAATGAAATATTTGGGCTTAATACTCGACGGGCGATGGTGATTTCAGAGCATTTTTATCAAATTACTCCCCGGCTCGTTGACGTGGTGTTACATTTTGACAGCTGTATGCAAGATTGGTTCAATCAGTGGCCCTATATCACAGGTGTGGACAAGTTATGAATATTTATTTAGTATTTATGCTATAATGGAGTGAAGCAAATAAATTAACATTAAATATATCAAAATGTAAAGTAAGAATTTTCAGTCGCTCTCGTTCTCCGATCACAAATACTGTGTTCACTGGAGAGTCGTGTACGCTTTCACACAAAACGCGACCTTGGTTTATTATTAGACTCAAAATAAAATTTTCATTACCATATTAAGACTATATGTAAAGTCACAAATAAATCTTTAGAATTTACTAGCTATGATACCCGGCTTCGCTCGGGAGTTAATATGAGATTACGTGGTAGTTGAAATAAAAAAATAAACTATGACGTATAAAGTATAAAAATATTGAAAACATTTTCTCATTATTTACACTACTTGTTTAAAAACAACATTTTTCATTTTATTGTCCGGGGTATATATATATAAATAAATATAAATTTTTCGAATTTCCTACTCTTGAGCAAGCTACATATAGCTGACCGTGAGAGAAACAGGATTCTTTGAGGTTGATGCCACAATATTTTAAAGTTTGCCTTTGCGCTTTGTTAATTGTAAAACTAAAGGCTAATTTAATTGGAAACTGTAATCTTTTAAATTGAAATGGCAATTCAGAAAAGATCAGTGGTATTCTAGGTATAAATACTGTGTATCCTCTGTTCTTTCCTAGATTATCTTTTAAAATTCTCGATTCTTCAATACTTTTATTTTCTTTGCTTTCTTCGCTTTTTCTGCTTCTCAGGCTGCTCATTTTGGTTCATTGATTTTGTAAACGGGATACGTGCTCTTCTTCCATTTCATTTCTTCGATATTCTTTTTGTGTCCGCCGTTTCGCTGCAGAACTGGCAAGATATTCTCCTCTTTTACGTCTAGGCATTGTATTCTGTAAAATATAAATTAAATAAACATTTTATAGACAAATATATTGTTACGTAAACATGGGATACATTGAGACAAAGAAAAAAATATTTAACCTTCAAGCGGTCGCACGATATTTTGTTTACGGCCAAAAGTATATAGAAGGCATCGATTCAACGTCGCGTGACTGCTTGAAGGTTAAGGAAATTACAATTAAAAGATAAGAAAAAAAAAACATTAGAATTAATTAAATACACTATTAAAAATCCTTAAATGTAGGCCTCATATCAAGGCTCAAAGTCGCTCAGAGTGCTATGGAGCGGGCTATGCTCGGGATTTCTCTGCGAGATAGAATCCGGAATACGGAAATCCGCAGAAGAACGGGTGTAACCGACATAGCACGAAGAATTAGCACGCTGAAGTGGCAATGGGCAGGCTACATCGCTCGACGAACCGACAACCACTGGGGAAGAAAGGTTCTCGAGTAGCGACCACGTATCGGACAACGCAGTGTAGGACGCCCCTCCACTAGGTGGACCGATGACCTAGTGAAAGTAGCTGGGCGTCGTTGGATGCAGGCGGCATAGGACCGCTCAATGTGGCGCAACATGAGGGAGGCCTACGTCCAACAGTGGACGGCGATAGGCTGAAATGATGATGATGATGATGACTATTAAAAATACTCACATTTGATATTTCACAATAAAGGCTCACAGACAACTTTTTTCTTCTTCGCTTCAAAATCAAGAATTAATTAAACACACTATTAAAAATACTCACACGTGATACTTCAAAATAAAGGCTCACAGATAACTTCTTTTCTTTTCGTTTCGAAATCGCTTGTTTCGCTGTTCAAATCGAACTAACTCTGGCGGGCGACACCAGGCTCTTATATTATATTCAGAGAGCTAGGCTCTAGGATATTCGAGAAAGATTGAGAATATTTTCTTTCTCACACCTTCTAGAATGTTCTCGACATTATCGTCCGCCGTAACAATAGGTTCTGCAGCTGCAGCATATGTAGTAAAGGCGCGAAATTTAAAACTGAAATTTTAAAATGTTTTCAGAACTAATTTGAATAACTAAAATTATGTCGCTTTAACTCTAAAATATAAGTTAGCTACTGCTGTATAAACAAACAAAATTTAATAACTTTATTATAGTAATAAGTGTAATTTAAGACTTTATTGAAATTGTAATTTTAAATTTCGCGCCATTACTACACATGCTGTAATTGCTCGCAGCGCCTTTCGAAACGCAACCCAAATAATCGTTGTTCTGAGTGAAGTTCAAATACTCTCCAACAGATGGCGCCACTACACTTAATTTCCAAGTTGAAGGGTTGGAAAAGCCCTTATTTCTTTAAAAACACGCCCTTTAGGTTAAAACGGGAAGTTTCTTGTTCGAGGGGGGATAAAGGGCTATCACACTATATAAGTCCCTTTATCGTGCCGGGACTCCTTTTTAAGTTTTATCGGCACGCACATTTTATCAACTTAGTTTTATTATATACTAGCTTTTGCCCGCGGCTTCGCCAGCGTAAAAGTTGGTTTTCATAATTCTTAATTTAAGAAATACTCTGTGTCAATTTTCGTCCAAATCCGGTCAACAGTTTACGCGTGATTGAGTAACAAACGTCCAAATATCTTCACAAATTTTTATATTTGAATATTACTTCCACCCTTGTAGTTTAAATTCAAGTGGAAAGACGATAAGAAATATGGCCATCCTTAGTCGCTGATAATACATTATCCATGATAGGTTTCCATTGGGGAAAAAAATAATATCGATCAAACTCCCGCAGTTTCACCCACGTAGACCCCATTTCCATGCAAACACCGAGATAAAAATTGCCTATGTTACTCGCTGATATTATAAGTTTATATGGGTGAAAATAAAAATAATAATTATCAAATCCCATACAAATATCCGACATAAAAATTGCTTATCTTACTGGCTGATAACGTAGCTTCCTATTGGTGAAAGAATTTAAAAATTAGTCGACATCCACCGGTTTCACTCGCGGAGTTCTCGTTCCCGGGCAAACACCAGGATGAAAATAGCCTTTATTTGTTATTCACTGATAATGTAGATTTTCATTCGTAAATTAATTTTCATATCCATTTAGTACCCGCAATTTCACCGGCATTGTGCCCGGTCCCGTAGGAATATCGGGATAAAAAAATAGCCTAAATATGTTACTCGCTCAAAAATAGCTTTGCGTTAGTGAAATAATTTTAAAATCGACTAAATTCTCACAGTTGTTCCAGCCACACTGGGATAAAATATAGCCTTGGATAAAATATAGCCAAGTTATTCCTTATGTAAGGCTTGGTAGACCTGTTAGTAAAGTATTATCAGTATGGGTCCAGCCGTTTTGAAGGTTACCCCGTAACGAATATAAGTCAAAAAAAAATTGTCCGTCCGTCTGTCTGTCACCAAGCCATATCTCAAGGACCGCGATAGCTAGACAGTTGAATTTTTTACAAATTATGCATTTCTGTTGCCGTTATATCAATAAATATAAAAAACAAAATAAAATAAATATTTAAGGTGGCTCCTATACAACAAAAGCAATTTTCCCCCTTTTTATAGATAATGGTACGGAACCCTTCGTGCGCGACCCCGACTCGCACTTGGCCGGTTTTTTAGACATAGGTATCGTGCAAATAATTGTGTTACCATAAATAAATCCTATTATTTTGACAGACAAATAGACGCTTCAAATTTGTTTATTTCTAGACATAGAAAATTGGATTAATATCTTGATTTTAACTTACTGTCTGGTAGCGGCTAGGAATATTATAACGCTTTCATTGTTTGTGAGTGTCGCAAAATACTACTAAGACAAAGATTTACATCGACCTGGACCAATTGGTGATGCCATCTAGCCAGCAATGTCGCGATTGCGAGAATTGCGTCGATCCAAAGCTATCTTAATAAGCGAGCATTAAGAAAAAATAATGGGGTAACCCAAGAAAGCCGACCGTATACTAAAATGATCGTTCCTAGGCTCAGTGATATTGGTTATATGCTTTTCACCTCCTTAGGGGTAAAATTGCAAAAAAACACTTTTTAGTGAGCACTTTCTCCAAGAGAGACAACTTTGTACAAAATTTCATATTTCTAGGCCTAATGATTTCGGCTATACATTTTTCACCCTCTTAGAGAATGAATTTCAAAAACTAATTTCTTAGAGCTTTGCCAAAAATACTTTGCTAGTGCTCGTGTACCCCAAAAATACGCCGGAGTAAAAAAAAATACGTTTCTAGGCCCAGTGGTTGCCGCTGTATACTTTTTGTTTTTTTAGGGGTTGAATTTCATCCCCATGTAAGTAAAATTTTCAAAATGCTAGAACGAATACTTATTTATTTATTATCAAATACCTTAATACAAAGATTCATGGTTTTATCATCGAAAATGTCGAATTTCCATACAAAATGGCAGCCCCTGTTTCAACCCCTTATAACTATTTTTTCGCGATTTCTTTACTATAGCTCGTGAACCCCAAGAAATACTACGGTGTAAAAAAATTACGGTTCTAGGCCCAGTGGTTTCAGATATATGCTTTTTTGTCTTTTAGGGGTTGAATTTCATCCCCATATAAATGAAATTTCCAAAACGCTAGAACGAATATTAATTTATTTATTATAAACTGCCTCAATACAAAGATTCATGGTTTTATCGTCGAAAATGACGAATTTCCATACAAAATGTCAGCCCCTATTTCAACCCCTTATAACCATTTTTTCGCGATTTCTTTGCTAGAGTTCGTGTACCCCAAGAAATACTACGGTGTAAAAAAAATTTCGTTTCTAGGCCCAGTAGTTTCGGCTGTATGCTTTTTTGTCTTTTAGGGGTTGAATTTCATCCCCATATAAATGAAATTTCCAAAACGCTAGAACGAATATTAATTTATTTATTATAAACTGCCTCAATACAAAGATTCATGGTTTTATCATCGAAAATGACGAATTTCCATACAAAAGGTCAGCCCCTATTTCAACCCCTTATAACCATTTTTCGCGATTTCTTTGCTAGAGTTCGTGTACCCCAAGAAATACTACGGTGTAAAAAAAAATTCGTTTCTAGGCCCAGTAGTTTCGGCTGTATGCTTTTTTGTCTTTTAGGGGTTGAATTTCATCCCCATATAAATGAAATTTCCAAAACGCTAGAACGAATATTAATTTATTTATTATAAAGTGCCTTAATACAAAGATTCATGGTTTTATCATCGAAAATGACGAATTTCCATACAAAATGTCATCCCCTATTTCAACCCCTTATACCCATTTTTTCGCGATTTCTTTGCTAGAGCTCTTGTACCCCAAGAAATACTACGGTGTAAAAAAATTACGTTTCTAGGCCCAGTGGTTTCGGCTGTATGCTTTTTTGTCTTTTAGGGGTTGAATTTCATCCCCATATAAATGAAATTTCCAAAATGCTAGAACGAATATTTATTTATTTATTATAAAGTGCCTTAATACAAAGATTCATGGTTCTATCGTCGAAAATGACGAATTTCCATACAAAATGTCATCCCCTATTTCAACCCCTTATACCCATTTTTTCGCAATAAAAAGTAGCCTATGTCCTTTCTCAAGCTTTAGTCCATCTCTGTACCAAATTTCATCAAAATCGGTTCAGTGGTTTAGACGTGAAAGCGTAGCAGACAGACAGACAGACAGAGTTACTTTCGCATTTATAATATTAGTAAGGATAAGGATAATGAATAATGATAATGATTATTCAAACATCTTCACAATTTTGTAATGTCGACGTAGTAAAGCTAATGTATAATGCGTATGTTCGTAGTAGGCTCGAGTATAATTGTATAATTTGGAGTTCAACAGAAAAGCTATATACGATTGAGAGAATTCAGCGAAAGTGTGCCCAATATCTCTATAAGCGTATGTATGGGTCCTACCCATTACTTTATCCTTCCGTCTTTGCGTCTCGGATGTTTGGACTAGATACTCTTGAGCTCAGAAGAAAATTTAATCACTTAATGCATTATTACTTGTTGCTTAACAACAAGGTAGATAATTCATTGGTACAGGAATGTATCTACTTTTATGTACCGGATCAATATATGCATGCTGCTGGATGACGACAGCATCGGCTTTCTAGTTGTCCACCATCATGACGCCAATAGAAGAACCTTAGAACTCATCAGTGATTTCCTCTATAGAATTCAGTATCTCTATATAAATAGGAATGCAGGCATATTCTTTAATGGGGTAGATCAAATGGTTAAATATTTAAGTATAGTGATATATTTTCAAATATATCACTATACTTAAATACTTATATTTAAAATGCCCGTAGAACCTGCAGTGCAGCTCTTTGCTGACATGCATTCTCACGAACTGTGATGCTTAGTGCTTAGTACTTGTTTTATTTATTATTATCATTATGATGAATGTTATTATTTTCTGAATAACTGTTACAAATCACTTTTGCATCACTCGCAAAAATATTTTTCTAACTTTATGTGTATCTTTGAGGGGTTTACGTAGCTCAAGTTGTCTCCAGTGCCACTCATGGTGACACTGAATGCTGATAAGCATCCAAATAAGTGAATCGTTTTGTAGATGGTCAGGGCCAGATTAACCCTATCAGGGCCCCTAGGCGATGCGATTCTCGAGTCCATGGCCCAAGGTCTATGAGCAATAGTATCACTTACCATCAGGTGTGCTCTTTTCTTTTTTACCACCAACAGCAATAAAAAAGGAATAATATTGAGGAAGTACACAAATAAAAAAAAATCGTTCGATGAAATGTTTTTTCTGGTACATGCTCGGTGCCCCTAGTTGGTGCGGGGCCCCTAAGCAGTTGCCTTATCTGCCTTATGGATAATCCGGCCCTGTAGATAGCTGCAATGTCAGTGTCGACACTTCTGATCAAAATAATTACTTGATTTTGAATACTGCACACATGATATTTTGTTGTCAGCCGCTTCATGCTTCGGACATGATAACTTTTTTACAACATTTGTTAATATATTGCACTAAAAACAAAAACAAAATCTAATTCGTCACTTAGAACTCACTCATATAGGTATATATTGCCTCGCGCTCGCTCCTACAACTACCCCACATGCTTGCCTGGTAAGGGATTCGAACTATCAAAAATATCTAGCTAATGAGCATACATCATCTACTAATTACCCAAGTATTATTTATAAAAATCAGCTTTTATACTATAATGTAAGTAGAATTATAATTGTAAATAAAACTACTTTTACGGATTATATCGCGTTTGTATTTGATTTATGATTGCCCGACGTTTCGAACACTTTGCAGCATTCATGGTCACGGGCGGACTAAGGTGTCTCACGTCCAACAAGTAATCGTTATTACAGACATTTACAATTATCTACCCGATACAGAAAATAGTTATAAATTTATTAAATTGTTACCCACATTTTAGTACAAATTTATTGCCAGTGTAAGAAGAAAATGAATCTATATGAAAAATTATATTGTTTATGGTTAGTAATTATTAATTATTAAATTTGTAGCAATTATTATTACAATTTGTTGATTTAAAACTAACAAAACTAATATACTACCACCGGATCGGAACGCGGCCACACTGAGAAAGATCCGGCAAGAAAACTCAGGGGACATGATGCTAAATTAATATTGATTTTTAATTTTAGATGCGGCTTACTAAAAGATTATTGATTTATAAAATTATCTTTAACCATTATTATTGTGGGTCAAATCTAGTTTAGTAAAAGTAGTTTTATTTACAATGTGTAGTGCTCGCGTAAACATCAGATATCATTAGAATTATAATGTCATGAACATTAAGGGTGTCTGGCAAAGGGTAGTCACGGTGTTAAGTGTTTGGCAATAAAAGATGACTTTTAATAATACTCAAAAGGTAATATTTAAAAATCACACTTTATTATTTGATGAATCTAGATCAGTACTTTATACAGCTTTAGTACCGTTTACCTGCCAAAGCCACGGCAACCCAAACTTTATAATAGTCCATAGTTCTTACATATGTTTGGGAGCATGCTCTGACAAAATTTCAACTCTTATCAAATAATGAGTCTGCAGTTCACACGTTCTTGTATTATAAGTTATTACATAAATACACAATATATTTATGTAATAACTTATAATATAAGACTCTGTGTGACCCTTAGCGAAATTTTTATTATCTATTTTTATTGTTATAAGACAAACATTTTATCGACTGCATAGATGGTGTAATGCTTAAAATAGCGACCTATCCTGCCAGTGTCATGGGTTCGAATCCCACGCAGCACAACACTTTGTGCGATCCACAAATTGTTGTTTTGAGTTTGGATATATTTTTTGTGTCGGTTACTTATATGTTTGTAAAGTGCCCCGCAATACAAGGAGTATTTCCTTAGAGCAGGGTGTCGTCTCTTCCTAAAAAAATATTATTATATTCATAATAACTTATATTTATTTATTATCGTATATATTTTGTAAGTTTTATATGACTTGACCGGGATTCTCCCGTGCGACTTAAAGGCGTAGGTGCTCGTGGAAATTTACCGACGCTTATGGAGATTAGAGCAAATGGTCTCCAAGGCCTATTGTATATATGTATTACTAGCAACCCGCCCTCGCTTCGCTTCGGTTATAGGTTATAGTCGTTTTACCCGCATAGTTCCCGTTCCCGTGGGAATACCGGGAAAATATAGCCTAGTTTACGCCCTGATATTATAGCTTTCCATTGGTGAAAGAATTTTGGAAATCGGTCCAGCCGTTTTGAAGATTACCTGGAACAAACAGACAGACAGACAGACAGACAGACAAAAATTTTTTAATTGCTATTTTAGGCATAGGTGTCGTGCAAATAACCGTGTGAGCATGAAAAAAGCCTATTATTTTGACATTACAAACAGACACTCCAATTTTATTTGTTGGTATAGATGTAAAGATGCTTAAAGGGCGTCTATATCTGCATCTCAAGTCGAATGCATTCCACAAAATGGATCATAGTATTCTGTGTATAGGTAGGGACACGAAAAAAGTATCGATACTTTTGTACTTGATAATTTGGATTCGATACTTTTACTCAATGAATCGAATAAATTGTAGAAATTATTCATGCTTGACCTTACGACTCATGTTTGTGGTAACGCATTCATCTAGTTCAAACGTAATAAATCTTCTAAAACGTGGCTCGAAATATTCACAGACGGTAAAATTTCTAATAAAAATAGCTCATCACGACATTGATTCTAGGAGAAGTACTCAGTACTCGATACTTTGAAGTATCGATACTTTTGTTTCGATACTTTATTGAGTTCGATACTACTCATGAGTACAGTATTGATACTTTCTGTTCGATATCGTGCCCCTATGTATAAGAACTCATGCATCCTCTGTTATCCGCATCAAACAGCTCGCATGGACTCATACTCACTTCGAAAATCTGAATTAAAGTGGCGTTGGCGATCTGATTGCTGATAGTTGCAATGGTAAATCCCTTTGCATCTGATACAGTACATGTATTATAAAAATCTAATAAATGAAATCATAATGCAATATTGCTTAAAATAATACAATACTGGATATAAACTTTTCATTTTCTAATTTTATAATAATAAGCGGTCGATGACTATCAGCTCTATCTGAATTATTAGGTGAGAAATAATGGCTTTCAACTCGATAAAATCTTTTTTTTTATGAATCATGAAAGTGATTATCAAAGTCTAGTCCAGTCAATAACCACAAGAATATACATTTTTAATCATAAAAATGTATATTCTACTATATATTACATATAAGGCTTTACATATAAATTATCAGAGATATATAAAATACTGACAAGCATTCATACAGGAAAATCATCATCATCATCGCAGCCCACATACCTCCCACTGTTGGGCTCGGGCCTCTTCGACAATGGGAGGGAATTTGACCTACTATACCATGCAAGTCAAACATGTTGGTATAAGGTTTTATTTCGAGTTTTCCTTCTCTTGTATAGATTTTATGTGCATGTTGTATCACTTCGTCGTCTTTTACGACATCCACGGGCAAGATAGGGAAGGGTGAATTGTATTCTTACACACGGAATAGGCAAATAGAAATAAATATTTATGCGGAAAATCTGCTCCAACGCCAGCGAGTGCGTAATTAGTAAATGTTATTATATAAAACCAAGGCCATATAAAATAGTCAAAATTAATTTAAAAATTGAGTTGATAGCATTAAATTAGCGAAAAGACAACTAAAATAATGTGTACAAATCTAAAGTTAAGTGTATCAACCATTAAACTCTCCAAAACAAATGATAATTTCACAATAATGACTACATTGATACTTTAAGATTCTTGTTAATTATGCTAGTATATAATAATAGACAATTGTAGTTTAAAAAACTAAAAAATAAAATGATATACGTAACAAGCTGACAGTCCGAATCATAGAAGTTTCGAATTTCGCGCATGCGTAGTTTGCACACAAGCTCTATCTCTCTTGCTTTTATGATAAGGATACGATTAGAAATTGTTAAATGCTGGCAAATCTAATCAGGATATTTGCCTATTTTGATCCAATTATTGCATTGTCATGGGCCTTTGACGGGTATGCAAAGTTTAAATAAAATCTGCTCGTTCAAAGTGGAGCAAAATGACGTTCAAAGATTCTATTACATACGTAGACAGATACATATATACAGGTGAAACTAAAAGCATGTTACAATTACAGCGTTTATACGTTAGATGGACTGTATGATAAAAAATTAAAATAAATTATGTTTTTTTTTTGTGGTTTTATTATTAAATAATATATTAAAATGATATGTGTAGCGACGGTTTAGAACTCAAGATAAAGTCTTTGGTATTTTTTACAAATTAATTAATTAATACTTATTATAAGTGTGTGACCAATAGGTGCGAAAGGACAGCGGTGTGCTGCTCAGTGAGATAGCCACCTTTTTTTTTTGGGTGGGCTACGGTCAGCGCACCCGCTGCCCGGCTCCATCCGGGGCGACAGAAGGGCGGCGCGCGGCCCCGTAAGCCACCCGTGGCACGTCGCTTTCGTCGTTGGGCCGACCACCGATGCAGAGTATCTTATCTTCAGTGGTCGGAACGACGGAATATTCCTGTGGAGTACCCTCTCCTGTCGACGCCCCTGCCCTGGAGAGCTTAGTGAGATAGCCACCTGGCGCGAGGTCGCTTGCCGGAACGTTATTATCTGTTGGGTGATACGGCTGGAGAGCCCCAGGTTACGGTCTTCGGATCCTGAAGGCCCTCCAGCCGGTGCTGACTGAGTGGACAGAGCGGCGGCATAGAACCCTCTCTTTCGACTAGTACAAGTGTCGTCGGGTATGATTGCTTCGACAAGTATCTGCACACGGTTGTGAGGAGAGAGACGACTCCGTCTTGCCAAAAATACGGCTATGATGAAGACGCGGTGCAGCACATGCTCGAAGTCTGCTTGACCTGAGCTCAACAGCACCGCAGACTTGGGGCAATCATCGAAACCGACCTGAGGCCACCAGCCACCACGAAGGCTATGGTCGACAGCGTTTCGAACTGGAACTTAGTTTTCACCTTTTGCGAGTTAGCCGTCTCGCGGAAGGAGACGGTGGGCCGTGCGCGGGAGGAATTTCTCAACGGTGACTCACTCAGCCATCGGCGACTGGGGCGGCATAGGCACGAGTGCCTACGCTTTATGGCGTCCTAGCCGAGGCAGAGGGATTTGTAGTCACCCGAGGAGAGGTCAATAGTGTGAAGGTGATACTTCAACTGCTAAAGTCGCCGGGGTGTCAACTTCAGACAGTACTCGCAAGGAAAACCCGTCTGGACTGGCAAACTACTAAGTATGACTGGCACTAAACAATCTAATTTATAATGATATGTATCACCTGTGAGTACATTGTGTTTTCATGCAATTTATTTAAAACATAAAATGTGAACTCATATTTGCTTATTGCTGATAAATATACTATTAGTGAAGTACAAAGAATACGTTTTAGCGTCTGCGAGTATGTGAAAGATTAATAATCTATCACCTAGATACACAGTACTCGAGTAGTGCGTCAAGCCAAATTCAACTGAAGAGAACTGGCGAGCAGTACCTACCGTGTGTAAATTTACATGAACAATTTGGATCTACTTTTGATCATTTAGACACACAGTAGCGTGTCAAACACATTTCAAGCGACGAGAGCTGGCGAGGTACACCATGTGTAAGTTTGCACCAACTATTTCGAGCCACTTCGTAATTCAAAAACTATTTAACATAAACATACCAAATTCGATTTATATTTAGACTCTCTTATATATACAGAGTATAGTATACAGAGTCTAAATGACTCTAAATTGGAGTGGTAGGACCACACGACAGTTATCTGTCTACAGCCGCGGGCCGGTCCGCCCGGGGTAGTACCACGTTCTCGCAGAAAATCGACGTCTGAGTAGTAGCAATTTGTTACTGCGCTTCGTTCGGTGAGTGAGAGAGCCTGAAGCTCCACTTTCTGAGGGTGTTTGCGTGTGGAGGGTTTTGGTATCACCGAGCCTCAATGCACGGATTCACACTCCCTTCACTTTCTTCGCGGTAGGCAGCGGCCTTGTAAAGGTCTATGAGCGGCAGCAACACTTACCATCAGGTGTACTGTCTGCTCGTTTGCCACCGTTTGAAATAAATAAAAAAAAATAAACTCTGTATATTATACTTTTATCCTAATTTCCCTTTATCAATCTATATCTTTGATCAGATAAAAAAATTTAAAGCGTAGGAGTCATTAAATTTATTTTAATTAAGTGTAGATTGTCTAAACTCTATAAACAGCCATACAATGTGTTGTTCTTGTAAAGTCTTTTCATTTGGTACCCATTATCATCGTCATCAGAACTAAAAGTGTGCACCAAATATTAGATTAATCGATCAATAGGACGGGGATAAATCTTAAATTATTAAATTTGACCCAAATATAAAACAAACAAAATCAAGATAAATTTGCATGCGGCCTAGCGAGGGGAAATCGCGTTCAACGTGCGATACACTCTAGTTGTTTTTCAATATTCTGTCTATAATTTTACGTTTTGAGCTTCCTAATGCTAGTAAATATATTTGATTTACGATTGAAGTAAATTATATCGAAGAAAATGTGGAGAATATTACTAAAGGTAAAATTATATAAAACGCAGAAAAAAATTACAAGTCACTTTTAATAATAGTAAAATTTACAAAAATTGAAATGTACAAAAATAGTAAAATTTACTAAGTTATTCCACCAAATACATAAGTAAAAAGATAGGCGTAAAGTTCACTATTATGATAATTATAGTGTAGTTGTCGACTTCAGCGATAAAATACTTGAATGGGTGTAAAAATTACAAAAAAAAAACTTGCTAATACATTATTTGGGTTATCTCATTTTTGGTTAGTTACTTCTGTGTTTGGCGTTTATTACTTTTGGGTTAGACTTTTGTTACTTAGAGTTTTGTTACTAAAAAAATCCGTTTAGGTTTTCTAACTTTAAAATAAAAATTATTACAATTTATTTTAAACAAGAAATGCTATCTAATATAATTATATCTACAGTAATACCTGAATTAGACTAAAATCAATATCTTAGGAACCAGAGCAATGAGTTTATAAGGCGATTGTTATATTAAGTAACATAAAAATTTGATAATATAGTTTAAGGCAAACTATTAATCTACATTCAAGTTTAAAAAGGAACCGGGCATTCCCAAATATTCATCGTTGAATTTGTCCGACCGTCTCAAACTTTCATCTGTACAAGCCTTGCTCATTATCTTCATATATTCAACATGTTCTTTTGAACTTACTTCCTCCACCCAATCATCTGAAATAATAATAAATTCTTCTTCATTTCTTTAAGAAATGGTTAGCTTGATATGAGCGTACGGGCTCTAATTTCAAGTTATTTTTCTTGGTAGTATTGGATTCTTGTCCAAAATGTTCTCTTACACGACCTTCTTATATTATTATTCTCATAGTTAACTCTTACGATAACTGTAGCAAGAAGAGAGATGTCAGTGCTTCCATGTAGATAAGCAGTAAGAATACAATTACTCA
This sequence comes from Lymantria dispar, assembly GCA_032191425.1. Taxonomy (NCBI): domain Eukaryota; kingdom Metazoa; phylum Arthropoda; class Insecta; order Lepidoptera; family Erebidae; genus Lymantria; species Lymantria dispar. The sequence goes on along the minus strand of CM063460.1, from coordinate 4,773,508 downwards.
TCTCTTGTATAGGGGTATCACATCGATGCAAGAAAAATAAAACTCAATATAAAACAATATTCTGACGCCGCTGACCAGCGTAGAATAATAGGTAAATTTTCTTCCCATTAGGGAGGAGGTCCAAGCCCAACAGTGGGCAGGTTATATGGCATGAGATGATGATGATGATGACGATAAAAAAATATCATCATTTTCTAAGTTTTCTCTAAAGATTATATTCTGAATATTATACATGGTATTGCTGTATCTTTATCATTACAGAGTCCACAAGCGATAAGGGTTCCAAAATATCTAATATATGCCATATTAGCTTCCGCCCGCAGATTTGTTGATAGACTACTTTCTTATGTCCTTTCTCGGTCTTTTTCAGTAGTAGGCTCATGCCTAGACCGCCTTGCGGGGATGGCCCGCTTTGCATGCTCCCAACTTACGTATAATAGGCGTTTAACCGCGCTTCACTCGTGTATCTTTTATTATAATACTAGCTGACTTAGCGAACTTCACACCGTCTGTTTTCGTAATTATGTTGTTTAATATTATCAGTTATCAATTTTGTTTTAGTATCATCCGTGCGGTGACGGAGTAAGAATACAATTCACCACCCGTTGGTGTCGTAAAAGACGACTAAGGGATATAATATGCATATAATATCTATGCAAGAGAAGGAAAACTCGAAACAAATCCCTATATTAACACGTCTGATCAGCGTGGTAAAGTAGGTCGATTTCCCTCCCATAGTGGCAGAGGTGCGAGCCCAACAGTTTTGGCAGTGTATGGGCTGAGACATCAAATGTTTGACAGGTAAGATCAGTTTGTATAGGAATTGTTTAAATTGTTTTTTTTTTTATATTTTACTTGCTATTTTCCATATTTTTTCACCGATTATACCTTCCTTGGACTTCCACAAATAATTCAAGACTAAAATTAGTCAAATAGGTCCAGCTGTTCTCGAGTTTTAGCGAGACTAACGAGCAGCAATTAATTTTATAAATATAGATTACATAAAGTTTTAGTTGAAATTATTTAATGTAAGGGATATTTAATCTACATTAAACACTAAAAGCGAAAATTGCATCAATTTTAATAAGAATTAGCTAAATTGTAGATGAAAGATCCACATGACATGTCCTTCTTTAAACAAGGTTTAAGGGGAGCATTTTCTTCACGGTAGGCAACGGCCTAGTTGTGCCCCTGGCACTGCCAAGCTCCATATGCAGTAGTATCACTTACCATCAGGTGTGCTGCTTGCTCGTTTGCTACCATCGATAATAAAAAAGAAATCTAATTTAAATGCATTTAGGATCAAAGTTTCAAAAATATAGATCCTATTTAATTATATCCCAAATTATGCTTCTACATAAAAGCATTTCAATTTAGAACTATTATTCTATTATACTGCCACTATCACTATTTTACCAATGTACCACTCGACACTATAGCAGGGTTCATCGATTTCACGTGGAAACTTGATTTTCTTTAACTGTACGTTTCTAGGGATCATTTCTGCCACGCATGTACAGAAATGAACTACCTACTTCTGATTACCCGAGCGCTATGACGTGTCCTTCTTTGAAAGTGTTTTAAAAAGCACTTTCTTCACAGAAGGCAGTGGCCTTACTGTGTGCCTGGTATTACAAAGTGCAGCAATATCAATTACCATCAGGTATGCTAGTCGGTGATAAATTCACCAATATCAGTAAAATAAAAATAAAAGAAATTATCCAACGATACAGATAGCAAAAACCAGGACAGTTCTTAGAGGACAGAATATTTGCTGACTTAGTTATCGTAACTATGAGTTATTCTGATGAATTAACTACATCGCTGTAAAGTTTCATCAAAATCCGTTACGTACTTTTTGCTTGAAAGAATATCAAACATCCATACAAAGGTTTACATTTATAATATTAGCAGAGGGTGTATATAACTCATTAATATAAAATGTATACTTACTAGCCAATTTTTTAATAGAGTTTTGATTCCCTCCATATTCTTCGGGTAACAAATCTTTAGGAATTACTCCATGTAATTCGTTAAGAGTTTTATGCACAAATATTCTCTCAGATATCTTCTTGCTAAGAAATTGCCTTAACAATTTTACTAAATACTCTATAGTTTTTGATTGTGTTAAGAAGTGGATTCCTTTCAGCCTTGCTCCATATCCTTCCTGGAAAGAATGTTATGTTTGATATTAAGTTTTATTTTAACGCGTGGTTTTAAAAACATGCAATTAGTGGACACAAAAAATTACAACTAAACTAAGAGCTATAATTCATAGATGGCACAAAGCATTGTTCGGTATTGGACATCGAACCCGTGATATTTGGGAATATACAAATCTCTCCTACTATGCCATCTATATAGTCAAGCTAATAATGAAAACAACCCAATAATATGAAGACCATACGCCAGTATAATAATAAACCAGATTAACAGGAAAACGAACAGCATTAGTCCGCTGAGAAACTCATAACTGCAATTTTAACGGCCAACTCTTCTAACAAACATGGTAATGGTATTATTTTCTCTTAATAGGACATAAGTTCAATAATATTACAATATAAGTCATTGAAAAGACTGCTGTCTTTTTTAAGGGATTTTATGCCTTCTAATGAATGAAGGCTTTGAAGATTGTCTTTAATAAAGATTTTTCATTAAGGTCTTATGCAAAGACCTTGATGCAAAATCTTTATATATAAATTATCACTTCATTCAAAATCATTCTCTATCGAAAATTCAAATTGTCATCTTCAATAGTGCTACAGTGCTTATACATTCTGAAAATTTCAGTGGAAAGCAAAAACATTCGTCCAGTTGACTGGTGCTACTTTAGCCTATATTTACAACTTGCACTAGGAAGTAAGAAAGTAAGGGGTATCACTACCCTTTACTTTCTATACACCGTGATTTTTTTATCATCTTACAAAAGAAAACCATAAAAGTATACCATAACCATAGACCAAAGAAACATATCTAATATATTTAAATGTTCAACAGTGGTAGTTATAAAAAAAATTAAAACATAAAATAAATTAAAGTCAATATTTTGTAACAGCCTGTTTATCATGTTTACATTTTAAACAAAAGAAATCATGAGGAATTTCGTTAGCCAATCATAGTTCGTACCTATAATTGGCTAACGAAATTCCTCATGATTCCACGTGGATGGCTTTTACAAAGCGTAATTCCCTACGCTAGATACCTAACAGGTATCCTTTGCGAAGCCTGATTGACGCCGCGGTAAAGTGGTCGTAGTACCTACATAGTACATCAGCTGTGTTGAGTACCTATGCGTTCGCTACATGCTGTTTCCTTACCATTTTAATTAGAAATTATTTATAATATTTTTTATTAAAAAAAATTCTAGTAAATATTTTTTTAACCTTTTAAATGTACGAATGAATAGTAGATACTGGATACTTTAATTGACCTGCCTTTTGTAAGACGACATAAATGTCACAGTGTATTACATTTTTCACCTCACATAGAAATAAAAAAAAATCTTACAATTAAAATAGTCATGTATTGCTGCAACATTATTGGATTTAATTTAGTCACTATATCCATTATATTGACATCTTGGCAATCGTACAAGACGATGAAACCATTTGCGTAATCATGTGCCATGATGAACTCGCAATTCTGAAACACATACAAAAGCATATTTTATGAGAAATCCAATTCATCGACATCATAGATAACACTACGGCAATTATGAATAAATTAGTGTTTTTGAACGCAAGGACAATCAGTTCAATATGTAACCGACAATGGCCGTCAAGCGTTTTGCCCAATTGCTGTTTTTAGGACAACTTCAAAAATAAAAAAAGATTTATGTATTAAGGATTTTATTAATATTATTATCAACTAATTGCAATAAGCTTGGAGTTCCTTTATTTGTATACAATTCAGATTCCGTCGTTTTCTTTTTAAAATTCAAGAGTGTTATTGTATAAAACTGATTATACGTGTATTTAAGTTTCCAATTATTGAGCACATCCCGATCTCTATGATATTTCGTGCTTTTTTTTTGTTTTTTTTTTTGTGGGTGGGCTGAAAGATAACTCATGATATTTCGTGCTTGAGGGGTTTTTGTAAAAACCCATATTTCATCATCAATCACAAAACGATGCAAAAATCCTATACGTCTTTGTTTTACTCACAGCAATCTCCATAAGCGTCTGAGAGAAGTGTTAGCGGCAGATTTTTTAATATTTTAACATTTACCGCACATGACAAGAATTTGGCTCTAAAGTTGAAATTTTTACTGGAGAATAAATATATGATGTAAACTCAGATCAACTTCTTTATGCTATCGCGTTATATTCACGAGATATTACAACGTAATATATGTAAGTACTTTATAATGTTTGTATTTCACGTCTATTTTTAAAGGAAGCGAGATACAGAATATATCAATATCGTTTCATTGAAGTTTGATGTGGAGCTCATGCGATTGACAGACGGTGTTGACTAACATTCGTTTTGAATCTAAGTAGAATGTCTTACAACTGCACAGACGACTGCCAGCTCGCGATGCGATATAATTCAATCGTTTTTATAAGAACACAATATACGCCATTTAACATCTTATTTTTAAAAATTCAATATTCTAAAAAACGGCCGATCTGCATATGATTTGGGCCTATTATATTGTTAAATATTGTATGTAATATGATAGAAAAACGCTCTTGAATTTATTCAATATCGATAGAAGAAAACGAAGATTCTACTTAAATCTCTATACCAACCATCTTAGTAGAATTGTATATCAATTTCCCTTTTATTGTGGAGAAGGCCCGAGGCCAACAGTGAGTAGTTTTGGCAGGCTATGGTACGGACCCAAGTTGTCCAGGGTGACGAAAGACCTCATAACCCGCTGTATTCCCTCCCCTTGGCCATTGGGCCGACCATTGGTACTGCATTCTTGACTTCCATGTCCAGCTCGGCGGCATACCCTTTTGGAGCCTCTTTCCCCGACACCCCACGGGATGTCGCCCTCACCGGGTTAGCTCTCTGCGGATGACGGCGTATTCCCCGGTCCGATTATCTGCAGCCTCGGCTAGGGCAGTATCATGCGCAGGTATCCGCGTCTGCACCGCCGCAGTTGCTGCGTCGTGCGTGGGCGAAGCTCCTCTACTACGAAACTATCCATCGCCACCTTCTGTGAGATAACTACCTCACAGAAGGCGGCGCGTTCCAGTTTCTGATGCTGTCGAGCATCGAGCATTGCCCTAGCGACGGTCTGCTTCAGGGATGAGTATACTTACAATTATATTATACTGGAAGAATTTTAAATAGAGATGCTCTTCGATTTCTTTGGTATAGATTTTGCACATGTAAATTCTATATAAATCACTCGTCAATTTCGGTAACGCCATCATGTATCTGTAATAAAAGAAAAGCATACTAATTAATAAATAAATATTTATTACATAAAGTTAGTTTTCGAAAGTGGCTATATGGTATACCAGCAGCGCCTGCGATTTCACCCGCAGTTCCCCTTCCCATGGGTATATTGGGATACATTATAGCCTGTGCGTTATTCTGATATGTAAGCTATATTATTGTAAAGTTTCATCAAACTCCATTCAGTAGTTTTTGCGTGAAAGAGCAACAAACATCTTCACATCCGCACATACAAACTTTAGCGTTGATAATATTAGTAGGAAGTAGGATGGAAGACAAGAAAGAAAGCAAGAAAAATATATATTTATGTTTTGAGTATATTCTTTCTTTTTATATCCAGAAGCTAGTTATAGTAGCCAAAAGTGGCGTTGGTGATCACAATCGGTAATCCGCAGGAGAATTTCCATATTCTCCAACTTAACTATTTTACAGATGTGCTAGACATTTTTTTTAATTTCACACATTCATAGTGTAATTAATCTGTGAAAAGGTCAATAATTAATATAAATATTATTAATCATATACACCAATATTCCTGTAAGGAATTTTTCAGGAATGTGTGGTGATTCATTTCACCACATATCAAGTTTACTAATAACTACTAATGTCTAATGGATTAATGTCCCATCATCAAAAACGTATATACATAAATATTATGACTTCTGATGTTTACGCGAGTATTACACATTTTAAATAAAACTAATTTACGGATTTTATCGCGTTTGTATTTGATTTTTGAACTCGCAAAAGAACAAAGATACCTGCCTAGAATGATACGCGAGGCTATTGAGATTAAAAAATACAAACATTTCAATAGAGAGGATGGCTGGGTGTTACCATCAAGCTGGGATCCTGTTATAAACATTATTAAAAATAAATCCAAAAAGATCAGCACAAGACTGCAAGACACTGTGAGCTCTTTTTATATAGATTTGATCCACAATAATAATAGCTAAAGATAAAGTTATAAATTAAAATCTCTTAGTAACATAAAGTAAGCCGCCTTCAAAATTAATATTAATTTAGCATCATGTCACCTGAGTTTTCTTGCCGCATCTTTCTCAGTGTGGCCGTGTTCCGATCCGGTAGTAGTATACTAGATTGTTAGGTTTTTCAAATATAATTACTATTAATTTTAGTGTTAAATAATTACTAACCATAAACAATATATTTTTTTCAAACAGAATCATTTTCTTCTTACACTTGCAATAAAGTATCAAAATGTGGGTCAATATTTAATAATTTCTGTATCTGGTAAATAATTATAAATTTTCTGCAATAACGATGACTTGTTAGACGTGAGACATCTTAGTCCGCCCGTGACCAGGAAAACTGCAAAGTGTTCGAAACGTCAAACGCGATAAATTCCGTAAGATAGTTTTGTTTAAAATACACATATTATCTATTTTTTTATTATGTTCAAACAGAATTATGAACTAAGTAGCAACCCGCCTTCGCTTCGCTTTGCTTTCCATGGCCTTACCCGCGCAACGCCCGTTCCCGAGGAAATACCGGGATAAAATACAGCCTATGTTACTCCCTGAAATTATAGCTATCAATTGGCGAAAGAATTTTTGAAATCGAAAGCGTAACAAACAAACTTACTTTTGCATTTATAATATTAGTAAGAATTTACAGAGCAAATAAAAATCGTATTGCTGTCACCAATTATGTTTTTAATATGCATTAAGACATTATTAAAAAAATAGTTACTTTTTTGTATTATGCAAATTTTCCTTTGACGGAATAAGAATAAAATTATGAATGTCGCAAAAGACGACTAAAAGATATCGCAAACATATAACATCTGTGCAAGAGAAGTTAAACTCGAAACAAAACACTATCCCAACACGTTTGACCAGCGTGGAATAGATCAATTCCCCGCATATTATGCAGTAGGCCTAAGCGCCATAGTGAGACATATATAATTTGAGATGATTATGATGATGAGTTAATTTTTTGTATTATATAAAACTGAATAATAGAAAAGAAATACATAAAAGGAGAAGTTATGTCGCTATAATAATGCATAAATGTTATTCATCATCATCGTAGCCCACATGGGAGGAAATCTGACCTACTATACCATGCTGGTTAGACATGTTGGTATAGGGTTTCATTTCGAGATTTCCTTCTCTTGCACAGATGTTTTGTGCATATAATATCCCTTAGTCGTCTTTTACGACATCCACGGGCAAGATAGGGCGTGATGAATTGTATTCTTACTCTGTCACCACACGAACGGTTTTTATGTTATTACTTATTATCTTAGAATAATAACGTATAGAAGGATAGTGTTAGTACTTGGAACATTCAAAATTTGAATCTAAAAATACTAATGGCGCGCAGACGATTACACACGTACACACGCAAACCACTATACAAATTATGAAATCAAATTTTGTTTTTATTAACATAAATCGTCGAAATAATTTTAAAAGTAATGTTAAAAACCTTTTTATGTTTTTCAAATGTGTTGTGACACCATTTGAATGCACAAACCGTCATAATTACCTATTTATTTTTTAAGAGTTGCGTACGTTCGTGCAGTACAATGACTTGTACATTACGGGACGGTTCCGGCGTAAGCTCCATTAGGCTCCAATTGAAATGCCTCACTTTTTGTGCGTGAACTTACCTTCTATATGTTATTATTCTAAGCTTATTATATTAAATCTTATTAATATTCAAATACGATCAATAAAGTTATATTGGATCTTGGCCTCGATATTACATTGATAGTTACGGGCTAGTTATACCCGTTTAGTGATTAGTTTGTTATAGTAACTTATAATTTACGATATAAATCAACTTTAAAGTTATATTTTAACAAATTAAGTTTTTGCTTAAAAGTTTTTATATACAGTAATCTACATAATAACTTGACAATATGAATATTTACAAGGTCAATAATTACATATCATGGGCCCTTCACAAGAATATTGAACATATTTTTTTTTGGTTATAAGATTAACGGTTTTTAAGTTTATAAAAAATGAGGGAAATCAGATACAGTAATACCACGACTTATGCTACCCCGTTTTACGCGAATTCAAAGATACGCGGTTTTCTCTTTGAGTGCTTAGGCTAAGGCCTAGGTTACCACTGATGTCAAGTAACCCTGCTCCGGTGGTCGGCCCAACGACGAAGGCGACGTGCATCGTGGGTGGGTTGCGGGAGTTGCGCGCTTACGCCCCTCTGTCGACCCGGACGGAGTGGTGCCAGGAGCGCGCCAACCGCAACCCACCCCAGAGAAAAAAAAAAGGCCTAGGTTTACTTGTTTTATTCATAAAATTTCTATTATTTCTACAGAATCTAGATTTTGAACATATTCTTTAAAATTAGTGTCTTCTTTGAACTACTTCCAAGTAACCATTTTATTGTACATTTAGCAAAATTAAATCCCGACTTACGCGGATTGGACTTACGCGATTATCGCTCGGTCCCACCTATCGCGTAAGTCCGGGGTATTACTGTATATTATATTCGAACAAGATTTCTTGCACAAGCACGCATGGCAATTTTCATCATCATCTGATGATGTTCTGATGAGGTGATCTTTAGCCCACATAAGTCCCACTGTTTGACTCAGACTTCTTCCACAACGGGAGAAAAACTGACTATTATACTACTCTGGTCCCACGCATTGGCATAGGGTTTTACATCGAGTTTTCCTTTTCTTGATGTTATTTGCATAACATATCCTTGGTCATCTTTTCCGACACCCACGGGCAAGAAAAGGGGTGGTAAATTATATTCCGTCATCACACGGACTAATGACTACCGCACGTAGCATACCTGACTACCGCCGTTGGACATCAGCAATACAGGGCACAGCCGCATTATCTACCGTGAAGAAAGTATTGTTCTCAAACCTCGTTTAAAGAAGGATATATCGTAGCGCTTAAGAAATACTGCAGCAGAGAGGTCATTCATGATCCTCTGCACATAAGTGGCAGAAATAATCTTACATTTGAGAACCCTGCTACGGTGTTGAGTGGTGCGATAGTAAAAAGGTGAAGGTGGTATCAATCCAAACAGTTCCAGAGAGAACTCCCTGTAAACGAACTGGTAAAGTACGTAGAGTTGTCTGAAGTTTTATTGCCGCTTCAATGACTCCATTTATCTGTGAGATTGAGATATGCGACTATTTGAACACCATCTCTTTGGAGAGAATCAAGTTGATACTACAGCGCGCCTGTCCAGCGACGTGGGCAGTACTTCACGTAACGACGAACTTTGGTATTGTTCAAGATAAGTCGCTGTATTGCCGTGAAGTATCCGAAAGATGATAACAGATACCGCCCTGAATAAATACGCATACCCCAACTTTGACTATAGGTGTACTCCAACTCGTACCCGAGACAATTTAGATACAAAAATAAAAAATAAAAAAGGTTATACACTTCGTGGGTATAACAAATGGTAATGAAACTAAATAAAATAACTTTGAATATAAATTAATCTACGTTTAATGAGAGACAAAAAAGGCTAATTACTTAGCTGGTCCATCTTCATTATAAGTATATTCAAATAGCATTAATATTCTACCAACACTCATAACGCCAATAAGAACCCTAAGATTGTGCTTATAATGCGAACTAATGAAACATTTTTTTGAGCAAAATCTTTAGACGCATGGAGTAAATTTTTTTATATGAACAAGAAATATGAAGTGATTTCTGATGTTTACGCGAGTATTATACATTTTAAATAAAACTACTTTACGGATTTTATCGCATTTGTATTTGATTTTTGATTACTCGACGTTTCGAACACTTTACAGCGTTCATGATCACGAGTTAGCATCAATATGCTAAGCGTGATATCAATATAATCGCAGTTAATATTATAAGTTTCCAGACAGCTGTATAGTCCTTTTTTTTGGAGTGGGCTACTGTTAGCGCACCCGCCGCCCGGCTTCGTCCGGGGCGACAGAGGGGCGGCGTGTGGCCCCATAACCCACTGTAGCACGTCGCCTTCATCGTTGGGTCAACCACCGTTACCGAGTTCCTTGTCCTCCGTGGCCAAAGTAATAATAATAATAGTTCATTTCTTTTTCTCTCACACAAGTAACAAAAATGTCACTGTCGCTTTTTCATACGTAAAGGATCATACGGGAGTAAAGTGTGCTGCTTTAGAGTAGTACATAAGATGTATAGTTGCCTAACAGTTAGAACATCCGCAAGTTGGTATAGATCTTTTGCAGGATGTAAAAACGGCAAAGAAAGACTTACTTTAAGTTTTGCCCTCTGAGCTCTTTCGACCTTTATCAAGCTAGTTTTGCAGGCGCCACCCCATACTGATATGCAGTTTGATATGATATGAAGTAGTACACTCCTGGCAACTACTCGTTAACTATCAGCCAATTAATCATGAGCCTGTAGTCATAAAGACATGAAGAGTCATAAAGACTTTCCCACTCATAAAGACTTCTCCAGGCTCATGACATTGTAGGTATTCTTGCCCCGTCACCACACATAAAACTAAAAAGGTAAGAACTTACATTTTATCCAAAATATCTGCCAAGTCCATTTTCGCATTGTGCATTTCAAAATACTGAGGCAATAATGTCTTCAATGTACACAGTTTGTCTATTTGCTTCTTGGCTTTTTCCACCGATCCTTTGCTAGCTACAAGGATACGTTCGAAGTATTGTGTGCCTAAAATAAAATTGATAGAAAATAGTTATAATACTTGTAAATATAGAGTTATACAATATACATACATATAGGAATCTTAGAGTATCTGTATTTGATTTTTAATTTCTCGACGTTTCGAACATTTCACGTTTCATTGTTATCTTAAGCCTCAAAGTTACCTTTTTAATATTATATTATATATGACTATATTATATACTATATTATATATTATATATGCTGTGTGGTAGCGGCTTCGAATACTACCAACCCTTGCTTTGCTCGTGGGTGTCGTAAAAGACGACTAAGAGCCCTAGATTGACCCGGACCAACTCCATCTGGTACCATTTGGGTCAACGATTACATTCCCAAGGAGGGTTGACGTCAGGCAGGCGGCCGGTCATAAAAGTCATTGCCGAAACTTTTTGCAATATGTCAAAACAGATGACATATTGCGTCGACCCCAAGTAATTGGGATAAGAGCAAGATGATGATGATTATATATGACTAAGGTGTTTGATATCCAATAAGTAAAAAAAAAAAATCGAATTTAAATAATCTATACTAATATTATAAAGAGGAAAGATTTGTTTGTTTGTTTGTAAGCTCCGAAACTATTTAGTGATATAATATATCACTGCATGTTATCATACATTTATCATACATTCATTTGAAAAACCGTCTAACATAATAGATTTATTAGGATTCCATAGTGAGCCGATAGATGGCACTAGGTCATTTGATAAAACCAATTATCCTTACTTCCTTACTTCCTTACTAATATTATAAATGCGAAAGTAACTCTGTCTGTCTGTCTGTCTGCTACGCTTTCACGTCTAAACCACTGAACCGATTTTGATGAAATTTGGTACAGAGATGGACTAAAGCTTGAGAAAGGACATAGGCTACTTTTTATTGCGAAAAAATGGGTATAAGGGGTTGAAATAGGGGATGACATTTTGTATGGAAATTCGTCATTTTCGACGATAGAACCATGAATCTTTGTATTAAGGCACTTTATAATAAATAAATAAATATTCGTTCTAGCATTTTGGAAATTTCATTTATATGGGGATGAAATTCAACCCCTAAAAGACAAAAAAGCATACAGCCGAAACCACTGGGTCTAGAAACGTAATTTTTTTACACCGTAGTATTTCTTGGGGTACAAGAGTTCTAGCAAAGAAATCGCGAAAAAATGGGTATAAGGGGTTGAAATAGGGGATGACATTTTGTATGGAAATTCGTCATTTTCGATGATAAAACCATGAATCTTTGTATTAAGGCACTTTATAATAAATAAATTAATATTCGTTCTAGCGTTTTGGAAATTTCATTTATATGGGGATGAAATTCAACCCCTAAAAGACAAAAAAGCATACAGCCGAAACTACTGGGCCTAGAAACAAAATTTTTTTTACACCGTAGTATTTCTTGGGGTACAAGAGCTCTAGCAAAGAAATCGCGAAAAAATGGGTATAAGGGGTTGAAATAGGGGATGACATTTTGTATGGAAATTCGTCATTTTCGATGATAAAACCATGAATCTTTGTATTGAGGCAGTTTATAATAAATAAATTAATATTCGTTCTAGCGTTTTGGAAATTTCATTTATATGGGGATGAAATTCAACCCCTAAAAGACAAAAAAGCATATATCTGAAACCACTGGGCCTAGAACCGTAATTTTTTTACACCGTAGTATTTCTTGGGGTTCACGAACTCTAGCAAAGAAATCGCGAAAAAATGGTTATAAGGGGTTGAAATAGGGGCTGCCATTTTGTATGGAAATTCGTCATTTTCGACGATAGAACCATGAATCTTTGTATTAAGGCACTTTATAATAAATAAATAAATATTCGTTCTAGCATTTTGGAAATTTCATTTATATGGGGATGAAATTCAACCCCTAAAAGACAAAAAAGCATACAGCCGAAACTACTGGGCCTAGAAACGAATTTTTTTTTACACCGTAGTATTTCTTGGGGTACACGAACTCTAGCAAAGAAATCGCGAAAAATGGTTATAAGGGGTTGAAATAGGGACTGACCTTTTGTATGGAAATTCGTCATTTTCGATGATAAAACCATGAATCTTTGTATTGAGGCAGTTTATAATAAATAAATTAATATTCGTTCTAGCGTTTTGGAAATTTCATTTATATGGGGATGAAATTCAACCCCTAAAAGACAAAAAAGCATATATCTGAAACCACTGGGCCTAGAACCGTAATTTTTTTACACCGTAGTATTTCTTGGGGTTCACGAGCTATAGTAAAGAAATCGCGAAAAAATAGTTATAAGGGGTTGAAATAGGGGCTGCCATTTTGTATGGAAATTCGACATTTTCGATGATAAAACCATGAATCTTTGTATTAAGGTATTTGATAATAAATAAATAAGTATTCGTTCTAGCATTTTGAAAATTTTACTTACATGGGGATGAAATTCAACCCCTAAAAAAACAAAAAGTATACATCGGCAACCACTGGGCCTAGAAACGTATTTTTTTTACTCCGGCGTATTTTTGGGGTACACGAGCACTAGCAAAGTATTTTTGGCAAATCACCCCCTTAAGGGAATGAAAAGCGTATAGCCGAAACTATTGGGGCTAGGAACGTGAAACTGTGTATTTCTGTATATTGTTCGATTCTCTTTCTTTTGTTGTAAATGAGCTCTAAGAAATTAGTTTTTGAAATTCATTCTCTAAGAGGGTGAAAAATGTATAGCCGAAATCATTAGGCCTAGAAATATGAAATTTTGTACAAAGTTGTCTCTCTTGGAGAAAGTGCTCACTAAAAAAGAGTTTTTTGCAATTTTACCCCTAAGGAGGTGAAAAGCATATAACCAATATCACTGAGCCTAGGAACGATCATTTTAGGTTACCCCATTATTTTTTCTTAATGCTCGCTTATCAAGATAGCTTTGGATCGACGCAATTCTCGCAATCGCGACATTGCTGGCTAGATGGCATCACCAATTGGTCCAGGTCGATGTAAATCTTTGTCTTAGTAGTATTTTGCGACACTCACAAACAATGAAAGCGTTATAATATTCCTAGCCGCTACCAGACAGTAAGTTAAAATCAAGATATTAATCCAATTTTCTATGTCTAGAAATAAACAAATTTGAAGCGTCTATTTGTCTGTCAAAATAATAGGATTTATTTATGGTAACACAATTATATGCACGATACCTATGTTTAAAAAACCGGCCAAGTGCGAATCGGGGTCGCGCACGAAGGGTTCCGTACCATTATCTATAAAAAGGGGAAAAATTGCGTTTGTTGTATAGGAGCCACCTTAAATATTTATTTTATTTTGTTTTTTATATTTATTGATATAACGGCAACAGAAATGCATAATTTGTAAAAAATTCAACTGTCTAGCTATCGCGGTCCTTGAGATATGGCTTGGTGACAGACAGACGGACGGACAATTTTTTTTTTGACTTATATTCGTTACGGGGTAACCTTCAAAACGGCTGGACCCATACTGATAATACTTTACTAACAGGTCTACCAAGCCTTACATAAGGAATAACTTAGGCTATATTTTATCCAAGGCTATATTTTATCCCGGTGTGGCTGGAACAACTGTGAGAATTTAGTCGATTTTAAAATTATTTCACTAACGCAAAGCTATTTTTGAGCGAGTAACATATTTAGGCTATTTTTTTATCCCGATATTCCTACGGGACCGGGCACAATGCCGGTGAAATTGCGGGCACTAAATGGATATGAAAATTAATTTACGAATGAAAATCTACATTATCAGTGAATAACAAATAAAGGCTATTTTCATCCTGGTGTTTGCCCGGGAACGAGAACTCCGCGAGTGAAACCGGTGGATGTTGACTAATTTTTAAATTCTTTCACCAATAGGAAGCTCCGTTATCAGCGAGTAAGATAAGCAATTTTTATGTCGGATATTTGTATGGGATTTGATAATTATTATTTTTATTTTCACCCATATAAACTTATAATATCAGCGAGTAACATAGGCAATTTTTATCTCGGTGTTTGCATGGAAATGGGGTCTACATGGGTGAAACTGCGGGAGTTTGATCGATATTATTTTTTTCCCCAATGGAAACCTATCATGGATAATGTATTATCAGCGACTAAGGATGGCCATATTTCTCATCGTCTTTCCACTTGAATTTAAACTACAAGGGTGGAAGTAATATTCAAATATAAAAATTTGTGAAGATATTTGGACGTTTGTTACTCAATCACGCGTAAACTGTTGACCGGATTTGGACGAAAATTGACACATTGAGTATTTCTTAAATTAAGAATTATGAAAACCAACTTTTACGCGGGCGAAGCCGCGGGCAAAAGCTAGTATCTTAATATATATAAATTAAGGGTGACGCTGTTTTTCTGCGATGGACTCCTAAACTACTTAACCGATTTTAATCAAATTTGCACACCGTGTGCAGTTTGATCCAACTTGAAAGATAGGATAGCTTACATCTTAATTATTTATAGTCGCAATATTATTTTAGTGCAAATTATTTGTATTACCTATATATACCTATTATTTGACATTCACAATTACCTGTTAACTCCAAACGATTTTAACAGATGGCGATATCTGTTGACTGGACTGAGTAATTAATTAATAGATGGCGCTGCTATGTCAAACCTACAAACATGTCATATACGATTTTAACTTGCTTTTTTACATAGATGCCATTTGTAAAAATATATGACGACCTCCATGACAGATGTTCTCCTACAGTTCCACTTAAATAGTTTAATAAAATGTAATAACAAAAACATTAAAGAAGAAGATTTATTATTGAGAACTTATCACACACAAATAGACTTACTGGAGGCTCTTCATTAACTGGACGGATCACCATTTGTACTAATCTCACGATCGACCACCATTTAAGCTGACCCCTGGTGGCTACTTAGAGTGGACGGAAAGGGATTATATATGAAATTCTCGATTAGTTACCATTTACACAGACCTCTTAATAATCACCTGAGCTCCTAACTGCTTGCATCCTGGTACTTTCTTATCAAATTTTTTGAGACTTTTTCACAATAATGCCGAAGTTGCGACGAACTCCGCCGCCAATTACGCCCGAGATTAATACTGAAGGTCCACGTAACACAGCTATAACTGGTGCATCCCCATCATATACGTCTATAAATGTTGAGCTGAAGACTTCATCCAACACATTACATTTATTAAAAAGTGCTCAGAGTGGGTCGGCGCCAAACCTAACCGATCTTGTAAAAGATAATGTCACTGCACGTAAACGGAAACACGACGACGAACATGAACGCTTTATGATTGAAATGCAAAATCTCTTGAGTTCACACTCCGATCGTTGTGACGCGCGTAGTAATAAAACAGATGCCACTTTGAATGCTTTGCAAAATATGATGATGGCAGTCCTAAAACAGAACTCAGAAATTAAGGAGTTTATCACATTTATATCGCAACAGTATGAGGATATAAGGATGAAGGTAGACCTTTTGGAATCAGAAAAAGAGTGGATCGTACCTATATTCACCAGCTTGAGGATAGGGAAGATAGCCTGGAGCGTATGTTGTACACACAAAAACTAGAAATTAAAAATATACCCTTAACGTCAAACGAAAAACAGGAAGATCTTTGCACGATTGTATTAAATACGGCCAATGTTGTGGGAGTTTCTCTTCAACGAACTGATATAAAAGAGGTGTCCTGCACGAACAGGAACGACTCCTCGTCAAAAATTATCGTCAACCTAGCCTGCGCCACTATTAAAAACAACGTAATAAAGAAAACGAGACAATTTAATGCTACCAATAAGCAGAATAAACTTAACACTTCCCACCTGATGATGGATGGTCCTCCTTCACCTATTTATGTATCAGAGTGTTTACCTCCACGAACTCAACACATCTTCTACCGAGCCAGAAAATTTGCAAAAGAAAATAGCTATATGTATTGCTGGACCACTTCGGGTAGAATCTATTTGAGAAAAAATGCTCAAGAAAAACCAATAATCATTAGAAGCGGAACTGATCTTGAATCCCTTGTGTCAAAAATATGACTAACTAATCGTAATATTTTCGATAATCTAATGTTAATTCATAACTTGTCCGTTTATTTTGCTCATATCTATGCTTGTATCTACAGGAGGTATATTTTTTCATATGACTTTATCAATTCTGCCACTATCAACTACTTATCACATTGCTACACCTTTAACAATATTCATTCTACACTTACAAAACAACACATTAAAAATACATATACGCTAATAAAAATGATAACTAAAATATGCTACTTAATAATATAACTCATATATAAAAATTCAATACTCTCTAATTTTCTTATAGATTATTTATGCACCCTCTTGTTGCTGAACATTCGCATATATTACTTAAACATCCTAAATTGTTTAACAGAACTTAATCTAGCAGTTTTAAACACTTACGACCTTGAATTCCATAAAAATGTCACTAAACGCACAAGCTCATCCCTTTTCGTGATTACTCAATCCTGCTACAAAATTTATAAATATATTTATAAATCTTTACGAATGTCATTGCGTTTATACACTGAATTTTTTAACTTTCTTAACATAGATATACAGCAGAAAATAACTTTAGGTTATCCTTATACTAATTTATTTATATGTCCAAATATCGTAAATTTTGTTCAATATTCACAGGTTGCATTGCCTATATACGTGATCAGCCATATTCTTTATTATTACTTAATATTATACTATAATATAAATTACTTTCTAATGAATAATTTATCATCTACAAAAATATTTAAAAATGCCACAAAGTTACATGCTAATAGAATAGTGACTATATATAGATATCTAACTAAATACTTCATACACACCCTTACATCATATACTGCCTCTCTACATATAAAATTTGCAGACGTGCATTTTCCATTATTATATCGTATAAAATATGTGAACATAATTTTTTTACATTTCAATATTACCAAACACGCCACTTTCTTTCTATTCGCTAATTAATATATCGTATACACTATGTGTAGTACAGTAAAAAACGCGGATATGCTGAAAAAGATTTCGCAATGAAAATCAGAGGACACAATTCTATTTACCATCAAGCTGGTATCTTGTTATAAACTTCATTTAAAATAAAACCAAGAAGACCATCGCAAGATTACAAGACCCTGTGAATAGTGTTCACCGAATTAGTACTTATTATGTCAATTTAACCCACAATATTAGTTGAAGATTATATTATTCAGTATATATATATTTAGTAAATAGTAAACTAAAGTTGTTGTTGTCCGTGTGGTGATGGCATAAGAATACAATTTTTTTAATAATACCTAATAATAATAAACTTTATTGACTTCAAATAATACTACAATAATGATAATTTCTAGTCTACACAAATAAGTACTTACAAACTATTTTGTGAACACTATCGTCTAAACTAGGCCAAGCCTGTATCTCAGACACGAGTTTCTTCCCATGACACAAACAGTATATACACTAACACTTGGAATCTAAAAACTTTAGGAGTGTATTTCTAAATATTGCGGTTTACCAAATTGTGTCCCTGCTTCTGCAAGTACCCCCTTTCTACCGAATATTATATTAGCGGTAAATAACAACACTGCAAGGAGTTTCGGCGCGAATTTGGAAATGTCATGTTAAGCTCTTGTATTATATTCATTTTTTTAGTGTTTTATAGTGTTATATTGAATAATTTTACTGATATTTTATGTAATATAATATAATATAATTAAGGTGCTGAAGTGTGGTGAATGTTATATAAGAGCGGTTTACCTGTATTTTTATATTCAACTGAAATTCCCAGAGAAATCATCTAATTAGGTTTTCAGCGCCTAATTAATGATAACGACTTGACTAACTGACAGACAATGACTATAAATAAGTTATACAATATGAAGAAGTAAATAATTTGAGAACTTATAATTAAGCTGATGGCTTCGTTGCCAAAGCTTCATTAAATAAAAAAGAAAAAAAAAACAACACTGCAAGTGCAAACTTCGGCAAATTTATTACCAATCAGTAGGTATTGCAAAAACAGGACCTTTTAGAATAATATAATTTGTTAGTTCAGTAGCAGTTAGTATTTAAACTATAGATTTTCTACCAATCAAGATCGATTGGTAGAAATTGCTATTAATGTGTACGTAAATTTACAGCTAAAACAATGTCAGCAATTAAATTTACCACCCACTTTCATACCCATGTCCTAAAAGACGATTAAGGGATATAACATCTATATAAGAGATCGCAAACTTGAAGTAAAAGCCTACACCAACACGTCTGATCAACGTGGTAAAGTAGGTCAGTTTCTTTGCCATTATGAAGGAGGCCCGAACTCAGTAGTTGGACGTGTATGGGCTGAGACGATGATTAAACTAAAGTTATCAGTTTCATAAAAAGTCAATAATAATAGTACGCCAAAAATTCTATGTATAGGAACTGAACTGAATGATAAAACTCGGCATGAATTCACTTTTTAGACTTCTCCTTGTAGTCAAAATATATTTATTGATCAAAATATCGAAGTTTATTGCAAAACACATGACGTCTTACGAAGAATGGATCATCTCATCATCTCAGCTCATATACGTCCCACTGTTAGGCTCGGGCCTCCTCCATAATGGAAGAGTAATTGACCTACTATACCACGTTAGTCAAACGTGTTGGTATAGGGTTTTATTTCGAGTTTTCCTTCTCTCGCATAGATGTTATATGCGTTTTATATCCCTTAGTCACTTTCCGTGTGGTGACGAAGTTGCTTGCCCGTAAATGTCGTATAAGACGACTATGGGATATAATATGCACATAACATCTGTGCAAGGGAAGGAAAACTCGAAATGAAAGCCTATACCAACATGTCTGACTAGCATGGTATAGTAGGTTAAATTTCCTCCCATTGTGGAGGAGGCCCAAGCCCAAAAGTGGGACGTATGTGGGCTGAGATGATGATGATATCCCTTAGTCGTCTCGTACGATCACCCACGGGTAAGCCAGGGGGTTGTGAATTGTATTCTTACTCCGTCACCACACGAAAGAGTGAATGATTTTACTAAAACCTCCATGCTTGGCAGATAGGTTGAGGTTTTCAGGTGATTTTATAAGTTTTCCAAGAAAAACTTGCTGGCTACTCACCTGCTAAAGAAACATCTTTAGCAGGTTTTTACGATTACGATAGCAAAAATAAAAGATTTTTAAGATTTAAAGCAAACCAAGGCTTGGCCAGTTATTTCCATAAACTTTAAATGAGAATGAATAAGTATGTAGGCTGCTTTCTCATTGGCAAAAATCTGGTCAAGTATTCCGATAAGTATGTCTTGATTAGGAAGTTGATATATTGTGAAAGTAATATTTACACGTCCGGATTAATCAATAACTAAAATTTTGAAAATTTTGATTAACCCCCAACCCAAACTAAAGTAATAAAAAAAGTATTACGTTATCTTCAATAGGAATTCTCAATTATTTGTTATTTAATGATTATACTAGGATGCGTGAAGTAATTAATCGTGATAATCACACGCCATTAAATCGTTTTGAAAAAGAGACGATACTTTTAGACTACTATAGTCCATAAAATATAGGATGATCTCTGTGACAGTTGTCCGTAGTGCTGTCACGCTTTCGATAAAGTCCGTAGTTTTTTATCGATAAAACTCTTTATATTCATAATTGTGATTTTCTATTATAATTAAAATACAATCATTGAAAATCTTTTTGTATTTATTTCAAAGAAAACTATTTTTTGACTGTTTAATTATTCAAAAGGTCAAGACAATCAAGTTCTAGGTCATTATTATCGTCATCACTGGTGCGTTCCTGCTAGAACATTAATCATTCTTTGCCAAAATAGGGTCAGTCGTTAGATCAATCGATCAATTACGACTGTTTTATAAATAAATATGTCTAGTTTATTAACAATAATGCGTACATAATATTATCATTTACTCAGAGACACAAAGTAGTTTTTTAATATTTAATTAATTCAATTTATGTATTTTATAATGTAACTGTCTGTTTTAATTATAAAAACTATATTGAAAGTTTTATATAGGTACTGTATTGAGTTTATTTCTTTTATGAATAATTTAATAAAGATCGGTTATCGATTTACGTATATCGACTGTCCCATCTCTTTTTATTTTCAGTCCAGTAGGACCTTGTACGTGCGTAAGCGTCATTTAAGTATAAAATGTTTACTAGGTATTTCAGTACTTACGAGGTACATTTTGGGCATGAATACAAATATTTTTATATTTATAATATAATGCAATTCAGTTGCATAAAAATGGCACAAAAAGAATGAAAATATATTTGATATAAAATGAAATTGTAAATATGTCGCTCGTTCAAACTTATTTCGTTGATTTCGTTGACATCTGTCACAGAGATCAAGCTATATTTTATGGACTATCGATCGATATTAACCAAACATCACCACCGCAAGAAAACTAAAAAAAAAACCGTATCGAAATCGTCGCCCTACACTGCACCGTCCGATTCGTGGTCGCGACTCAAGAACCTTTCTTCCCCATCGTTTGTCGGTTCTACGACTGATGTGGCCTGCCCGTTGTCATTTCAACGTGCTAATTCTGCAGGCTATGTCGGTTACACCCGATCTTCTACTGATTTCCGTGTTTCGGATTTTATCACGTAGAGAAATTGGTATTTATTTGTATGTTTTTACAGACTTTTTATATTCTAGTTACATCACGCCCGATCCGTCTGGTGCGATGGAACACATAGGGTTTAACCCCACGTACAGTCGCGTACATTATTTGCCGAAGCAACTTCAATACACAAGTATTGTGTCAACAAAAACAGGCTTTTTATTGCCACTCCATCCCCCTCAGCACGGGTAGTATAGTTATTATTTTTTGGCACTCACTTCAATATTTCCTATTCATTTCAGTTTTAAGGGGTTAGGGGTAGTCAGAATTTTCAAAAAAAAACCTTTTTTTTTTCTTTTTACATTTTCTTAAAGTATAGTATTTTAAAAATATTCTCTAAAAATTTGAAGTGAATCCGACAAATATTTTTCGAGTTATTCAGCGAAGAATAAAAGAAAAAAATAGATACACGTATAGAAATGGCTGATCGGCGTGCTAACAACAAATTGATGTATTAGAAACTTCGACAACGGCTGAAGAACTGTTATATGGTCCAGGAATAGATGGCTCAGTGTAAGTAATGCAATTATTCTTATTACTATATACTACTACATAAATCGACTGTGAAACTTTAAACGCGTTTTTCTCAAAACTATGTTTTTTGAATTGGTGACCACTGGAACTCAAAAACCGCTCTATAGATTTTAATGAAATTTATACAGCTTATAGAAAACATAAGAAGCTAGTGCCTGATCGAAGGATTTTCGTTTTTTTTTTAAACTTCAATTTTTTATAAGCAATTAACTGTTGGTTTTTACCCGGCAATCAGAAAACAAATTTTCTGAGGCCGCCATTTTATTAATTTTGAAAAAATAAATAAAAGCTTTGATCAGGCACAAGATTATCTATTTAAAAAATTATTTTTTTTCTTTTATTGATTTCAGATGAATCTCCAAGGAGTTGTGATAGTCACCGCAAGGAACCATTATTAAAACCTGTTTGCCAGAGAAACCATTATTAAAACATAGACCGTCATAACTTTTAAAATAATTAATATTTTTACTTGAAATTTTAGAGCAGTCATGTTGAAACATGATAGAATGATACTATGTTTTTTTATTTTTATTAAATAAAATTAATTACTGGTAAAAAGAATTATTGAAAAATGGCATTTTTCACGCTCCTGACTACCCCTAACCCCTTAAAACACTATATTTATTTGGAAACAGAAACGTAATTTACTTATTTACGTAATCCTACTATTAAAGTTAGTTTATTACGACACATGATTAATTTTAGAACAAATTTAAGTATTCCAAGCGATTGTATAATCAGAGCATATCCATACTAATATTATAAATGTGAAAGTAAGGATGTTTGTTTGTTTGTTTGTTTGTAACGCTTTCACGCTTTAACCACTGAACCGATTTCAAAAATTCTTTGACCAATGGAAAGCTATAATATCAGGGAGTAACATAGGCTATATTTTATCCCGATATTCCCACAGGAACGGACACTACGCCGCGGGTAAAGCGACTGAAACCGAAGCGAAGCAAGGGCGGGTTGCTAGTTTTAGATAAATAAACAGATTTATTAGAGAAGAAGGAAACCTCGAAATGAAACCCCATACCAACATGTCTGACCAGCCTGGTATAGTAGTTTAGATTCCCTCCCATTGTGGAGGAGGCCCGAGTCCAACAGTGGGACATATGTGGGCTGCAATGATGATGATGATGAAACAGATTTCTGTGTGGTGACGGAGTAAGAATACAATTCACCGCCCCCACTCTTACCCTTGGCTGTCGTAAAAGACGACTAAGGGACTAATTATGCATATAACATCTATGTAACAGAAGGCAAATTTGAAATAAAACCCTATACCAACACGTCTGACCAACGTGGTATGGTAAGTCAATTTCCTGCCTAATATGGAGGAGGCTCGAGCCCAACAGTGGGACATATTATGAACTGAAATAAAATAAACAGAAAAATATGTCGTGTGGTAACCGAGAAAGAATACAATTCACCACCCCATCTCTTACTCGCGGCTATCGTAACAGACAACTAAAGGATTTACTATGCAGAAAACAGCATTGCAATTGAAGGAAAACTCCTCATAAAACCCTATACTAATCTCTCTGACCAGCGTGATACAGTATGACAATTTCCTTTTCATTGTGGAGGAGGCTGGAGCCCAGGAATGGGACTTATATGAGCGGTGATGATATTGGTGAAATAAAAAAAAAATGCTATTAGAATCTATACCAATAAATAAAATTGGAGTGTCTGTTTGTAATGTCAAAATAATAGGCTTTTTTCATGCTCACATGGTTATTTGCACTATACACATGCCTAAAAATCACTTTATAATTTTTTTGTCTGTCTATCTTTCTGTCTGTCTGTCTGTTTGTTCCGGGTAATCTTCAAAACGGCTGGACCGATTTTAAAAATTCTTTCACCAATGGCAAGCTATAATATCAGGGAGTAACCTAGGCTATATTTTATCCCGGTATTCCTACGGGAACGGGAACTACGCGGGTAAAACGACTAAAACCGAAGCGAAGCGAGGGCGGGTCGCTAGTAAAATAATAAAAGTCATTATTGTTTTAGTATATACGTATTTGCAATATATTTTTATTTTATATGTTTTTTACTCTTACATCTATTGTACTCATCATCATCATCACAGACCATATCCGTGCCACTACTGGGCAAGAGTCTTCTCCATAATAGGTGAAAAGTAGATCTACTATACCACGCTGGTCAAACGTGTTGGTATAGAGTTTTATTTAGAGTGTTTCTTCTCTTGTATATATGTTAACTGCATAATATAATCCCTTAGTCGTCTTTTACGACACCCACGGGCAAAAAAGGTGGTAGTGAATTTAATTATTATGAACAAATTGTTTTCAAAGGTTATTATTAACACAAGTAGATATTTTACTATTTCTGACTAAACTAATAACTTAGTTCTACATAAATATTTGAAGAAATTGGATTATCATAAATTTACAATTAAAATAAAAAAAAAACTTACCAAAATCTTTCTTCAAAATATGATTTTCTTGAATTATCCATGTTTCCAAAACTTTAATAGCGTCTTCGATTTTGCCGGGGCTGTCCAAATTATGTATTTTTCTAATAGTGTTAACAGCGTTTGGTGGTATTTCTAAAAGTTTACACGACATAATTTTAAAAACAAATGATTGTTCAAATTTTATAAATAAATTAAGTTAGTTTCAAGAATCAACTGCGAGCAACGGGTGTCAAATTGTTATAGATTTAAGTTCGACATATATTTATCAATGTTTTGCAGTTCTAAAACTGGTTTTGACTTAAGCATAGTAGGAAAAACGACGCGAAAAGCAAACATCAGTTTTTTGCATTATTAATGGATTCTTTAAACTGATATACTTAATGCACGAATAGAATTTGTAAAATTTAATTTATTAATAAACCAATGCTATAATTTTGAATTGTAATATATATTATTATTTATATGTATTATATATAATTTTGAATCAAAATAGAAAACTCAATCTCAGATTTCATTATAAATTTTAGTATAATCTTTTCATAATAAACAGTACAGTTTCAGATAAATATCTAGCTAATCTATACCAATAAATAAAATTGGAGTGTCTGTTTGTAATGTCAAAATAATAGGCTTTTTTCATGCTCACGCGGTTATTTGCACGACACCTATGCCTAAAATAGCAATTAAAAAATTTTTGTCTGTCTGTCTGTCTGTTTGTTCCGGGTAATCTTCAAAACGGCTAGACCGATTTCAAAAATTCTTTCACCAATGGAAAGCTATAATATCAGGGCGTAAACTAGGCTATATTTTATCCCGGTATTCCCACGGGAACGGGAACTACGCGGGTAAAATGACTATAACCTATAACCGAAGCGAAGCGAGGGCGCTTTGCTAGTCTATACTAATATTATAAAGAGGAAAGATTTGTATGTATGTTTGTAACGAATTGGCTCTGAAACTACTGGACTGATTTCAAAATTCTTTCACCAATGGAAAGCTATAATATCAGGGAGTAACATAAGCTATATTTTATCCCGGTATTCCCACGGGAACGGGCACTACGCGGGTAAAATGACTATAACCTATAACCAAAGCGAAGCGAGGGCGGATTGCTAGTCTATACTAATATTATAAAGAGGAAAGATTTGTATGTATGTTTGTAACGAATTGGCTCTGAAACTACTGGACTGATTTCAAAAATTCTTTCACCAATGGAAAGCTATAATATCAGGGAGTAACATAAGCTATATTTTATCCCGGTATTCCCACGGGAACGGGCATTACGCGGGTAAGGTGATTGAGACCGAAGCGAAGCGAGGGCGAGTTGCTATCACTAATAATTTGAGGGGATGGAGTAAAAATACGTTTCACCACTCCCTTTCTTGCCCGTGGGTATCGTAAAAGACGACTAAGGGATAATAATATGTAGATAATATATATGCAAGAGAAGGAACACTAAATAAAACTCTATACCAATACGTCTGACCAGCGTGATATAGTAGGTCATCTTTTCTCCTATTTTGGAGAAGACTCTTGCCCAGTAATGAAGACGTATATGAGCTGTGATGACGATGATGAGTACAATAAATGTTAGAAGAAAACTTGAATTAAAAATCTATACCAAACCGACTGACCGGTGTGGCATAGTTGATGAATTTCCCTCTGACTGCGGATAAACACAACTTTACTAATATCACTAAATATATTTTGTTTAAATCACATAATGTTTTGTATTTTACGCTACTTAACCTTGGATATAAATACATTAATATTTTTATAATTTATATATATATATATATTTTTTATTTAAGACAACACCCTGTACTAAGGAAATAATCCTTGTATTGCGGGGGACTTTACAAACATATAATTAACGGACACAAATTACATCCAGACTCAGAACAACAATTTGTGGATCGCACAAAGTGTTGTCCCGCATGGGATTCGAACCCTCGACACTGGCGCTGTAGGTCGCTATCTTAACCACTACGCCATCTGTGCAGTCATTAATATGTTTTGTTTTTGTTGGAGGTGAGCTATGGTCAGTGCATCCGCCGTCCGGCTCCGTTCGAGATGACAAAGGGGCGGCGCGCGGCCCTATAACCGCGGCCCTATAACTCCTATGTCGTTGGGCTGACCGGCGGTACCGGCTTCCTTGTCCTTTATTATATTATATTCCGACGACCAGGACGTTGGTCGCCGTCGCGCGATCAGCCTCCCTGTGGTTGAAGGACTAAGCCCTGCACATATTAATACTAAGCGGTTGTTTTATTTACACTCTGCTGGAAATCAGAATAATTTAAAAAATAATGATCGAGTTCTAAACTGAATTGACTTTCTAGAGTTCTACTCTAATATTAAAAAAGCTGAAATTTTCCATTAATTATACAAAAAAACTGATGTCTGTTTTCATGGCATTTTATCACGTTGTGCAATATTACGTTACTGAATGGACAAATAAATAAAATAAGTCACATGTACATATATCATATCTTATATTTTTAAACCTATTGGTTTAAAAATATAAGCCAACCTACTATGACCTATAAGCTAACCAACTATGACTGTCGATGGCCCTGTACGGCGCACCGGTGTGGGCGGGGTCCCTGACCGTCCGTCTGAGGGCCCTCTTGAGGCGACCATAGAGGGTTATGGCGATCAGACACATACGTGGTTACCGCACGGTGGATGCCCCCGTGGGACCTGGAGGCGGAGATGCTGCATGGGAGGTGAAGCGCCGTGAACTCGTTGCGATTATCGGTGCTGACCTGGCGCTGCCGACCATCGCCAGGGAGATGCTCGTCAGCGTCAGTAACCGTGACGCGGTTGCCGCCTTCTGTGAAGCCATAATCTCACTGAAGGAGGCGGCGGATCGTGTGCGAGTAGAGCTCCTATTCGGCGACATGTTCCGCCGCCGGCGACTCGGGCGGCGCAGCCGCGAGTATCTGCACCTAATGCAGCCCTAGCCGAGGCCGCGGGTGATCGGACCGGGGAATTGTCCGTCACCCGCAGGAAGGCTAACCGCGCGACGGCGACCGACGTCCCAGGACGTCGAGAGGTGAGGTTACCCGAAAGGGTATTGCGTCAGGCCGACCACTGACGACAAGTCACATCTGCTCCGGTGGTCGGCCCAACAAAGAGGTGACGTGGGTACGGGTGGGTTATGGGCCCGCGCGCCGTCCTTTCATCACCCCGGACGGACTGGACCGCGCGTGCGCTTACCATAGCCCACACATAAAAAAAAATACCAATTTTTTCATTTTATAATATAAGATAACTATCTCGGAACACGCACCTACCTTTATTCATCTCTGCATCACCTATGGTTGACTGGTAGAGAATACCTCTGGCATTAAGTCTGCCATTGTACTCGTTGCATGAAGTTTAATAAATAAATAAAAAAATAAACTATGACTAGCATGGTATAGTAAGGTTAATTTCCCTCCTATTTTGGAGGAGGCTCGAGTCCAACAATGGGACGTATATGAGCTGAAATGATGATGATGATGAATGTATGAAAAGCCGAAGTTTAAGACGAATTTATATTTATGATTAGCTGACTAGACAAAGGTTGTTTTGCTATTTAAATTGTTTCTAGTGAATGCTTTGTTAAATAAAAAGTAATATAACTAACTTATTGTAAATGTTTGAGAGTATGGTTTATGTCTGAAGGAGGTATGGAACGCTGTGTACGATGACGGCCTATAGAAATAGCAAAACACCAACCACTTATTTTTATACTTTACTAGCAACCCGCCCTCGCTTCGCTTCGGTTTTAGTCGTTTTACCCGCGTAGTTCCCGTTCCCGTGGGAATACCGGGATAAAATATAGTCTAGTTTACGGCCTGATATTATAGCTTTCCATTGGTGAAAGAATTTTTTAAATCGGTCCAGCCGTTTTGAAGATTACCCGGAACAAACAGACAGACAGACAAAAAATTTTTAATCGCTATTTTAGGCATAGGTGTCGTGCAAATAAGCGTGTGAGCATGAAAAAAGCCTATTATTTTGAAATTACAAACGGACACTCCAATTTTATTTATTGGTATAGATTATCTGCACCTCCATCTGTCACAACTTATCCTATCCATTAGCATCCGTTACCACTCATTTCATCCGTCACCATCTATCACCACTCAATCCATCCATCATCACACAGCTTATCCATAACCATCAGTCAGCACTTATCACATTCTTGGCTATCCGTCGTCACTCATCCCATCCATCAACACCCGTCATCACTCAAATCACCCGTCACTAAACATCATAAACACACACTTAAAAAACAAAAAGTTAAAATTGGATTGTTAGTTTCGGCGTTCATTCCGGACCAACATCCTGACACGGGAATTATATATAATAAATATTGCATCTGATAAATCATCGAAAAGTACTAAAATGTACTAAATAACTATAAAGTAACACTGCTTTTCAGACTTTTTTATATTTTGTCAAACTTCACTTACAGGTTTTTTGACAAGCTATTATTTTTCCCTTTTGCAAGGCATTATTACCCTATCTAATTAAAGTGGCATAGTAAGTCAATGTCCCTCCCATAAACTGCATATATGGCGTAGTGGTTAAGGTAGCGACTTACAACGCCAGTGTCGGGGGTTCGAATCCCACGCAGGACAACACTTTGTGTGATCCACAACTTGTTGTTCTGAGTCTGGATGTAATTTGTGTCCGTTAAGAGAGTTATCGGTAATCGGCACTTCTCGCATTTTAGGTATTTTTCTACGGTCCGATATCGACGCACACTAATGCACTACAGACACGCGAGTTCATAGAATGACCAGTCTTGAGCCTTGGCGCTTATAATCAAACTCTAATATATTATTCGGAGAAGGAGATTTTCAAAAATCAACATGATGTAAATTTTTAAATTTTTAATTAAAAACCAACTCTCATAACAGTAAAACGGTTAAAATTGTATTTTTAATATGCAAAGTACAGGAAATAGTAAAATATAGGCACAGAGTATAACTTACAAGGAGACCCTCAGACGTGTGGGTCGGGGATTTCCATGATTTTTGGTGGGGTGGTAGAGGGGGCACGAGGGTATCACAACTATCAAATATTAGGGTCAACTGGGCCCTCGTTAAAAAGATTTTAAGGGTCAAAGTTGGATGGGTAATTTATGTACTAGAAAAATTCAAAGTCGAATCGCCAACAAGCGGTAATCTCGTGGTAACGTGCTCGCCGGCGGGAATTCTGGTCTCGAGTTCGAGACTCGACAACTTATTTTTTTTAAATTATCACATTATTGTGTATAATTTAAAAAAAATAAAAAAACCCCAATCGACGTTCCTATCCCAGGACGTCGGTCGCCGTCACACGGTCAGGCTCTCTGCGGGTGACACACTAAAGTCCCCGGTCCGGTCACCCGCGGACTCGCCTAGGGCGGCGTGAGGCGCGGATACTCGTATCTGCGCCGCCCGAGTCGCCGGTGGCGGAACGTGTGACCAAAGATTGATCACACACGAGCCGGCTTCTCCTTTCGTGAGATGACAGCCTCACAGAAGGCGGTGACCGCGTTCTCCAGTTCCTGACGCTGCTGAGCATCTCCCTAGTGATGGTCGGCAGGGTCCGGTCGGCACCGGTGATTGCAACGAGTTCACGGCGCTGCTCTACCCACGAGGCACACACCTCGAGCCTGTGCTGCGCCGTGCTCACGTTGCAATAGCAGTGGTGGCAGGATGGTGTGCTCTCCCTCCTAACGAGCTTGCGCAGGTACTTGGCTATCGTGACTCATCAATACCTGCACCAGTCGGAAGGAATGTACCCCATGCTGCCGACCCAACCAACCCATCAGCACCAGCTGAAAGGACTCGACGGTCCTGATACCGTATTGAGGCTTCTCCAGTCCGATTGCCCAACGAGCAATGGCGTCTCGGCGGGCGTCGACCCGCCAGGCGGCAATCACCTTGATTGAGGCTATATGTGGCTCGCGTCTCTGATACTCGCAGGTAAAGCTCGGCGAGTACCTCCGCCTGCAGGTCCCACCGGAGAGTTCCGGCCAAAAGGCACGCTGCCTCCGTGGCTGCCGTGCAGTAGTCGAGTATGGCCCTAGTCCCCATGGCCATGGATGTCTAACAAGTCCAATCAGAGATTTAAATCTACCCACTACAGAAATTAGTTATTAAATTTTGATCCACATTTTACTACATATTTATTGCTAGTACAAGAAGAAAATGATTCTCTATGAAAAAATTATATTGTGTATGGTTAGTATTATTAAACATTAAATTTGAGTTAGCTGATAATTTTCAGAAGATGAGACTGCATAAATGTTCCGTTCGGATTTTTGATGTGAAATATCTATAGGCGGGGTGAACCTGATCGTCGCGTGGCATTAAAAGCGGCATTAACGCCACGCTTTGCGGTAACGACATCAAAATAATTTTGATGTTTCACATCTGCCAGGCGTCCTGAGTGACGGCTCACTTCTCGTTTCGTTTACTCTTTTGAAACTATAAGTACCTTACAGTTTTGTCGTGTGTTCTCTTTTTCCTTGCCTTGTAACCGATTTTGTTTCCAAGATACAATCTGCTTTTTCGACCCATCACCTAAAACGTAAAAAGATTCTATATTATTCTTTATAGAGATCGCATGAAAGTAATTATAAGAATTAGGTAGTAATAAATACTTACGAATCAAAACCGACCAGTCGCAGTATTCGCTTAAGTTCGTATTGTCGTCTTTTACGCTGTGAGCGGAGAGCTCGAGCGACATGACCCTGCTCCGTTGAGCGCCAAGGCGCGACTGGCTTATGAACGTTTTTAAATTTGTACAGCTGTTGGCCGCAGATGGCCTTGACAGCTTGACGCGGACTATGGGTGAGCGCTGAGGGCTCTCAACCCGGAGAAACGTATGCTAAGCGACATCGCCCAAGGGCTCCCCCTGTGGGGAACGGACCTCGGCTTGGGGCGTCGCTGGAGGCAAAGTGGGCGTGCCCACGTTTTTAGTAGTGACTTTTGCGCGGCACGGTTTCGCACCTCGACGGCGAGGGCGGAACCGCGGATATTTATTTGTTAAGGACTCGCGGGCCGTGTAGGCTCTTTGTTGAGCGAGTGTGATATTGTCGTCCTCTTCGTCGAGGACGTGACGAGGACGTCGGATGGAGGAGATTTTGGAGGGTCTATAGGAAGCCGCCCCAACCACTAGTTGGTTGGGGTGTGTCATGGCAGAGTCAAAGTAGCTCTGAGAGCACCGCTTCATAAACTGCTTGATGGTCGGCAGTTCGAGGTCGATGTGGAGATCGACGTTTCGTATGAACCACGGTACTCCCGTAGCTCGGCGCATGAAACCATTTTGTAGTGTCTGTAGCCTGTGGATCCTGTGTGGCTTAACATGCGCGAACACCACGCTGGCATAGGTCATGATAGGCCGTATGCAGGTGGTGTAAAGTCGGACTTTGCTACTCAGGGGCATACGCGACCTAGAGTTGAGTAGACAGTGGAGACGGCCCATCACAAAGGCTGCCCGTGCGCGGACTTGCTTTATGTGAGGGGCGAAGCTGAGTCGATCGTCAAGGGTCACACCCAAGTATTTGGCCGGAACGGGCAGTTCGTCTAGTAAACATGACCGCCTGACTCTTCTCGGGGTTGATTTCTAATCTCCATTTCCTAAACCAATTGGCTAGGGCGGTAACCGCTGTTTGGAGAGTCTT
Organism: Lymantria dispar; assembly: GCA_032191425.1. Taxonomy (NCBI): domain Eukaryota; kingdom Metazoa; phylum Arthropoda; class Insecta; order Lepidoptera; family Erebidae; genus Lymantria; species Lymantria dispar. The sequence goes on along the minus strand of CM063460.1, from coordinate 4,741,125 downwards.
GGCTACTGTTGTCGGGGATCTACCAGCACAAAAGAGTGCGGTGTCATCAGCGTAAAGCGCTTTATGTACCCGGTTGAATTTGGGCATATCGCTAGTGTATAGCGTGAAAAGAAATGGGGAGAGGACCGACCCCTGAGGGACGCCGGCCTTGATAGGGTGGGAGGTCGACAACGTCGCTTCCACCCTGTAGCGAAAGCTGCGATGACTTAAGTAGTCATGTATAATGAGAATTAAGTAGTGAGGGATCTTGAGGAGATAGAGTTTGTAGATTAGGCCTTCATGCCAAACCTTGTCGAATGCTTTCGCTACGTCTAGGAATAATACACCCGTATATCTGTTCATGATGAACTGACTACTTGTGTATTCTACCAAACGGTGAACTTGTTGTACGCAGCTGTGTTTAGCTCGGAAGCCAAACTGTGCGTCGGGAACGAGGTTGTTAGCCTCGGCGAATGTACGTAGTCTACTGAGAACTATTCGTTCGTAGATCTTACCTAGACCTCTTAGTAGACTAATCGGGCGGTAACTACTAGGTTCGGTACGGCGCTTGCCGGGTTTGTGGATTCCTATTACCACGGCCTCTTTCCATTGCTCGGGAAAGATGTTATTATTTAGTGCTGCATTGAAGATGCAGCACAACAGAATTATCAAGTGGGCGGGGAATAATTTAATGACTTTATTTGAGATTCCGTCCGAACCTGGGGCTTTCTTGGTTTTGAGACCCCTGACTAACGATTCGACCTCATCGGTGGTCACTGCTGGGATTGGCTGATCGGGGCTGTCGTTTCCTAACGAGCGCGAGAGAGTGTTACGACGTTCCACTTCGTCGGCGATGAAGCGGTGATTCACGGCGTCGGGGTGTAGTGTACTCGGCGTACACTGAAGCTCCAAGCAGTCGGCCAGGCATTCTGACTTTTCATCGTCCATGAATGCCGGAGGCTGGTTGGGTCTGGTGAGAGGAGGGAGAGTGGACACGATGTCTTTTTTGAGTGAGCGGGAAAGCTGCCAAAAGGCTTTGTGAGAGGGTTCTAGCTCCTCGATCATGGCGTCCCATTTGCTCTGTCTCAATTTTTTAATTGCTTGTTTAACCTCCCTCTGGAGTGACCGTAGGCGGGTACGGTTGTCCTCCGTAGGTTAGCGGTCATAAGCGCGTGTCGCGGCGTTTTTCCGTCTCAACAAGTCACGGACGTCTTCTGGCAGGCGCCATTTACGATCGCTCGTATCTGGTACCGGCCGCGAGCAGTCGTCCATTATCGACTGCACGTGACTTGTGAGCGAGTCGATCGCCTGAGAGGTATCTTCCTTAGACGTAATGTCTTTGGGAATTTGATCAAGGTGGACCGACGAGGTTGACTTGAGATTTTTCTCTAGCCGTGCCCAGTCAGTCGCTATCTTGGTCCTTTCGTTGTTGTGGCCTGAGGGGCCGGGGGTGCGGGCGGCTAATTCCAGAGTCACCGGGCGGTGATCTGAGTCTAACTCGTGTTGAACTTCTATTGAACATAAACGAAGGTTTATATTTTTGAGAAGAAAGATATCGAGTATATCCGGCCTGTGCGAAACGTTAAAGGGGAAGTGTGTCGGCTCTATGGGCGCTATGACATCAAATCCCAGTCTGTCAGCGAATAGCTCTAAAGTCTTGCCCCTCTTATTGGAACTTTGACAGCTCCAAGAGGTGTTCTTGGCGTTAAGGTCACCGCCAATGATGACGGCGCCTCCCAATTCTAGCAAGGCTTTTAGATCTTTTTCAACCAACTGTTTCGAATGTTCTCTATTGGGAGAGAGATATGCGGATACAAGGGTGATAGGCTGATGGCCTGAGAGGGCTAGCCTGCAAATTGAAGCTTCAATGTACATCAGAGGGGGTGGATTCACAGGTGTGCAATGCAGCGACCTTTTGTAGTAGATAAGCGTTCCGCCCATTGGTGAGGTTGTCCTATCGTTGCGAACTATATTATAGTTCGCGACTCTAGGGTCCTTGTTAAATGGTTTAAGGAACGTCTCTTGTACTAGCAAGATGTCGAGCTGGTGTTCCCGAAGGAATGTGCCTACTTCATCCCTCTGTTGGGTTAGGCTATTGGCATTGAATGGCCCTATTTTGAGGTGTCTGGGTTTAACTCTGCCTGGAGTGTACCTATCCATTTTATTTGAATTTAAGCGAGCCTAGACGCTCTAACGTGGGGGCAAATTTAATTGCGGTATTGAGGAGGGCGAGGTTGTTTCCCTCGTTCCTTCTTAATTCGGCTGCAATTTCGCAGATTTCCGTGAAATTGATTTGAGCTGCGAAATTGGCCACCAGGGCTAGATCTGGATCTAGTCCTTGGGGAGCTTTTGGGGGCGCGCTTTTAGCGACGACGGTAGGAGGGGGGGCGCCCTGAGGGGGCTTGGGATTACCACCGGTGGGCTGGTTTGGCCCGGTTGTTGGTGGTTTGGGTTGAGATGTTGCAGGTGGGGCAGCGGGCTGCCTGTTGGGCAGGGTTGGGAAAGCCTCCTTGCTGGTTAGCAGGGGGCGAGCCCACGCATTGTGGTTTGGTAAGGGGGCTGGGACGAAGGTCTTGTTATAGTACAAGGCCTTGCCGTTTGTGTTGGGCTGGCGGACTAACCTCCTCGGCGCTCTTGGGCAGCCGCGGTAGTTAGCCGGGTGTCCGTATTCTCCACAGAGAACACACGCTGGTGGCTCTTTGCAGAGTGAGATGTTCTTTGGCCGTTCACACTGAGAGGTGTGATGGTCACCTAGGCACTTAACGCACCTAGGATGGGCAAAGCAGTTTTTGGACGAGTGTCCATACAGTTGGCACTTGTGGCATTGTGCCAGGTTGCCATTTTTGTGTGGGGGCTCAACCGAGACCCCAGATAGACCGCAGATGGTCTTAATTTTAAAAATACCTTTACCCTCTGCGTTATTTGTAAGGCAGACGAGTATCATGTTGAGGGGATAACGACCCCTACCCCGGATCATCCGGTGTACTTCTACAACTGGTAGATCCTGGGTTTTAAGAGATTCTAGAATCTCTTTGGTCTCAATTTCCCTTGGTACGTTGCGTATTACAGCACGCAGAAGTTTGGCTTCAGGGAGGGTGTACGTATGGTAGGGAATCTGTTGATTCCCTAGCATTTTTGATACAGAACGGTGGTCGGCTGACGAGTGAAGGTCCACTCGTATACCTTGGGGGGTGGATTTCGCAGATTTATACGAAATCCTGTTAGTGTTTAGCCATGCGGAGATGGCTAGCCACTTCTCCTTGTCCCTAATATATAGGGGCGGCGGAGCGAGTGTTTTTTTGACCGTCGGTGGGGCGACGGTATTGCTGGCCGTAGGTGGTGGGGCAGCGGTTAGGGCTGCCTGTGAGACGACTGGGGGGGCCGGAGCGGCCGTGGCGGTCGTTGCAGGCGGGGCTGCGGCAGATGTTGTTGCTGAGTCAGTCTGCTTGATTTTTGGGGTTTTAGAGGGGGCCTCTTTGGTGTTTTTGGTCCTTTTGCTCCGTTTGCGAGAGCGGACCTCGATGAATGAGCCCTCATTGGACGAATCTTCTGACTCGGAGGAGGAGGAAGACGAGTTTGAGGAGGAAAAGACCGGCTCCGTTTCCATCGCCTACCGACGGCCGCTAGTTCCGCTTCGAGTGGCTGGGCGGTGGATCGAGCGGGTTTGGGTTGCGGAGGAAGGATCGTTATCGCTCCGAAATGTTGAGCGATATATGCTTTGATTTCTGGAATTGCCAGAAGGGCGTCAATAGTGATGGTTTTTTCCGCCATCGTGGGCTAACGGAAAAAACGATAGCTAAGAGGGAGTGTAAAAACCTAGCGCCCTGGGTGGGGTACCCTGGGTTGTGTGTGGTGCGTGTCCCTCCCAACCGGGTGCAGGTCGGGAGGATGAGTACTTAATTAGTGTGCCCTAAGCTTGTAATCCTTCGCCAATCTTAATGTGCGATAGGTTCCTAGGTGCTCGGGCCGTTAGGCCTTCGCAGAAAAATGATGAAAGCCGTAGATTAGGTCCGACTAGGAGATCCCCCAAGGCCGGATGCTCTAACCCCTTCCGATTGTTAGCTCTGCCCTGAAGGGGCTCGGCAGGCAAATCGGGGCCTTGCCTCACCCGGCTTCGTTGACACCGTGAGGTTTCCGCCGGGGACCAAACAATATGGTTTTCTGCCCTGAGGGGGCCAAAATGGGTTGACTCTTTATCTACCAACGGTAGAAATCTGCACTCGACGTCTTGAGAAAGTCGACTCGTGCAGTTGGGATCCGGCAACACCTGCGTCCAAACAGCGGAACTGCCACAGACAACCGTAAAAACGGCCACCCGGAGCGGGCCACTGAACGGCCACGGACGTTGAACAAGATGGCGGCTTGACGCGACGCGTGGTTCGCTGCGAGAGCGAGCGAGACGGAGCGAGAACGCACGACCGCAGGGGGCGGGTGCGGGGTGAGCGCGGCGAAATGGAGAGCAGCGAGGCGCACGTCCGTGCGCTACGGGTCTCCAACGCGGAATGTTTTTTGGCTTATGAACAATTATGCCGTTCAATTTATATATTTATATTTTTTTAAAATTTAATTACGAGGGTGACTATTCGTATTTCAATTTGGTTTTTTTTTTTACTGCTTCTACAATAGTCGAACAAATAGTGGATATTTTTTTAAATATTCCAAGGTTAGTATTATTCACAAAATTAAATGTTTTACAGGAGCCATTTTCGTCAAATTAATCTTAAGGAAATATTTTTTTTTTTTAGTTTTAAAAGGAAGAAATCTTGAATTTCATTTTATACATACCCAAGAAGAGTAATTTTCCTAACATCTACAATTTTTTTCGAGCTGCCACGACTTATCGTTTATTCGTACCTGAACTTCAAAACTCACCAACTTAAAATCTCATTAACTTAAGTTCAAAATACCCTTGCCTTTTAATAAAATAGTTACAATATTGAGTTATAATTCTGTACAAGCACAATATAAAGATGTGTTTAATGTAGTGGTTATATAAATTTTTAGTAAGCTATTATGATGAACGAGTAACCAGTCCTCAAAAAACCACATTTTTGGGTTTACGGCCGCTTATTACCGATAACGCTCTTAATTATATGATTGTAAAGTTCCCAGCAATACAAGGATTATTTCCTTAGTGCATGCTGTTGTCTTAAAATTATTATTAAATTATTATATTGTATCTCTCAATTTCACGGCTATCTTCCAAGGGAAGATACCCGGTCCTTTGAAAGGCTTACATGAGGATATGGATCCAACACGCAGAGGCCTTTGGAGAAATTTAATCTGAAATGGGATGGGACGTCTACCGATGACACTCCACGTCTGCACATAACACACGTGGACTGCCAACGGTAGGTGTAAAACTATTGTGTGTTGATGTTATCTAATACATGATTATGGGGTTGAAGGTTAGATGGACTGGATTAATGGTAAACTATTGATTTAAAACTGTCGTCTGCCTTCAATACCTTTATCAAATTTAAATTATTATTATTATCTTGTATCTCCTTTTGGTTCACGGATATTTTCCTTAGGGAAGATACCCGGTCCTTTGAAAGGCTTACATGGGGATATAGATCCAACACGTAGAGGCCTTTGGAGAAATTTAATCTAAAAATAGGATGGGACATCTACCGATGACACTCCACGTCTGCACATAACACTCGTGGAATGCCAACGGTAGGTGTAAAACTATTGTGTGATGATGGTATCTAATCTAATACATAATTATGGGGTTGGAGGTTAGATGGACTGGAAACCGAAAACTATTGATTGAAAAACTGTCGTCTGCCTTCAATACCTTTATCGTCTTGAACTTTGGCAGACGGTGACTCGCCAACTCACTGAATGGGCCCCCCCAAACGGTCGCCACAGGCACACAGGCCATACGGGCAACAGGAGGGCAACATTGGTGCAAGTGGCTTGGGGTGTCGAGCGGTGCGGCGCCGGTTTCACCATCGCAGTGGTTTCCCCGTAGTTATGCCCTCGAAAATGACACTTCCACCCCCGAGCATATAGCTCTGGCGACCCCTCTCTGATCAGCCGTTTAAGGCAAGCCAGAGTTGAGAATCCTGCGGGCACTCTTCGGTTTCCACTCCAGCCAGCCACTAAAGGCGAGCTGGATACGAGGCCCTGGCCGACTCTCTGAGGCACTCAGGACCGCAGTGTCGCCACTCACATTCAGCACGCCACAAGCTGCCCTGCGGTTTTATTATTATTATTATTATAGAGGACGCTCGAACCCAACAATGGGACATGTATGGACTGAGATGATGATCAGATGATTACTTTTCTGTGTAGTCTGTCGTGTGGTGATGGAGTAAGAATAGAATTCTCCACTCCATTTATTACCTAAAGGGCGTCGTAAAAACACATAATGTATATAAAATACCTAAAATATATGTAAAAGAAACGAGAAACCTCGAAATAAAGCCATAAATTAAACCTTTTGACCAGCGTGATGTAAGGTTTCATTCTTCTTGTGGAGCAAGTTTAATCTCAGTAGGACTTGTACAGGTCGAGATAGTTACTATTGCAAGAAAAGACTTTAATAAGTGAAATTTAATTCACTTTATTTGTTCAAATATGGTTTATACAGGTATTACTTTTAGATTAGGTACATCAAATTCTACCCCGTGGGGCGTGCAAAAGGTAATATAATATTATTTTAAATTAATCATGTGTAAAAATGATAATTTTAATTGTCAATAATATAATTAGCAGATAATGATAATAAAAATAATTACAATTTAATTATAATATTATTAATGTCCATATAATTATTTTAATAGCAAAACTATTATATAATTATTTTATTAACAATTATAAATGTCAGTTTATATTTCAATCAATTCAAATTCAATTGTATATTATAAATATTCCTTACAATTTTAATAGCTTTTATTGATTAATAAATTATGTAGTGCTTTCTTAAATTTGTGCAATGGTAACAGTCTTGTAATTTGTGACATATGATTAAATATTTTTACTGACATGCAATATGAGTTTCGATTATATGTTTCTAATTTGATTGCTGGCAGTTTTAATTTTGCTTTTTGTCTAGAAGTGCTATCAAACCTGGAGAGGCAAATAGAGAATAATCATCCAATCTGAGACATTGTTGCCTGTTGCTGCTCATCATTATTGAGAGTGTTTATAGTATCAATCTAGGATAACTTCAATAGTGATGCATGTTCATCTGAGATTGACCGAAAGGATAACTAACCAAAGACTAGGTTAGGATTGGAAATGAATTGGAAATTGTTTAGAGGATGATGAGATTTAAGAATTGTGAATTTAATAATTAATACCTGGTTGACCGAACTTTGCTCGGTATATTTTTTTTTTGTTAACTGTATGTTTGACGAACATATTTAGATAAAAAATGATGAAATGTAAAAATATAAAAAAAAAACAGAATAATAATAACACTGAGATTGAATCTCACGCTGTTTGAACGCGACTAGACAACTTCCCAACTGAGCTTTTGTCACTCTTGACCGCAGTGGCTAAATCTACATTCATATTCTAATGACGTTTTATATCATTGTATTGATTAGCTAACAACACCGAAAAAACAACATTTTCTATAAATAAAACTTAGCTAGATCGACTTTTTGGCCCCGAAACCTCGAAAGACATAGAAATATACAAGAACTGCTCGTTTAAAGATATAAGATAAAAAAGATAGTCCTAAAAATTAATAGATACAATTTAATAAAGACCCCAGTACGAAATTAGACGATTTGCAATATTATATAATGACTCATTCTAGATTTCAAATAATTTTCAATATCTGCTGATCTTAAAATAGAAACATTAGTTATTAGCAAACAAGATGTGTGTGACATATTGAAATTCTAGCATATAATTTAAACACACTTTAACAAGACAAACACTTAACCACAAACACTTAACCATAACCACATCACTAAAGGAATAATTTATCTTTCAATTACTTTATTTAATGTTTTGAATCACATATAAATAAGTTTTTATTTCTTCAAACCAGTACGAGAGGAAAGTTAGCGCTGAGCCGAATGTAAAGACAGAGAATATTGAATATTAGAAATTAGTTATTAAATATTCACGAGAAATCGGATTTTCTGTATTCCTTTTTAAATAAATTATGAGAAAAACCGGGTATTCCTATAGTCAAGGGATACCCGGTTTTTTTCATAATTCTGACAGTCGTCAGCGGCGAGAGTGATCTAGTAGATATAGCTAATCTCTTTAAAGATCATTTTTATGTCAAGTCCCCTTTGGGCTATTCGAGTGCAGTGCACAGCGTTGAACTCGGTATGGCATTCGGGTTGAGTTTTAAACTAGAAGGGATAGATCAATTTGTAACATCTATGTCGCGAGGTAAACTCACTGGCCCTGACGAGATCAGCATACGCATCTACGATATTATTCGAGGATTTAGTGTAAAGTTAAATCCAAGTTTGTAGGACTGCAACCCTTATTGCACGTCCCCCATCTTAGTAAAAGGGGTTCAAATGGTTTTTACAGTTTCTCTGCCAAATCATAGATCTCACATAAATTACCTAAGATTTTTTGTTGTAAATAATATTATCCATCACTTTTCTTTAGTAACATTTAGTCGTAGAATTTAAGTACAAAAGTTACAAGTGAAAATAGCTACCGCAAGCAGAACCTTATTCGGTGACCATGACTAAACTATAAATAGAAATATGAAAAGAACTACACCTATTACTAGACTATAAAAAACTACTACTATACTATAAAATAAACTACAAACTATAGCACGTATGCTAAAAAAGATCAAAACCAAAATTCGACGAGCAAAACACGCTACGATGTACAATCACAAGAGTGAGAATTAAAAAAAATAATAAAAAAAACCTGTGAATTCATACAACAAGTTAGGAGTACCATAAAGCTGTAACAATTACAATAACATTAATTGCTGAATGAGGAGCTGCTCATAACCACTCTGTATTATCATCTAAATAATCCGAAATTTTATAATAGCCTTTGCTACAAAGTCTTCTCTTAATAGCTTTTTTAAACATGTTAATTGGCATGTCTCGGATATTTTTAGGTAGTTTCTTGTAAAAACGTATACATTTCCCCATGAAAGACCTACTAATTCTTTGTAGACGAGTAGTATGATTTACTAGATTATCCTTACTCCTAGTGTTTAAATGATGAATGTTACTGTACTTTTAAAATTTTTCAATATTCTTTTTTACATACAAAAGATTTTCGAATATGAATTGTGATGCAACGGTTAGAATGTTTATCTCTCTGAACTTTTCCCGAAGTGAAGATCTTAGGCCTAGATTACAAATAGCGCGAACAGCCCGTTTTTGGAGAACAAAGATGGTATTCAAATCCGCGAAGCATCCCCAAAGTAGTATGCCATAGGACATAAGGCTGTGAAAATAAGAGAAATAAACTATTCTAGCTGTTTCAATGTCAAGGCCTTCCGACCGGTGTAAATGAAGTTGTTGAATCGGCAGCACGAGGTGATTTTCTTTCCACTGGTGCAGCTGTTGACAGAGCGCAGTTTCTTCATCATGTATCGGCACACAGTCGGACGCGCTCGCCAGATCTGTGTCAGAGAAGAAAAACTCGAAATAAAACCCCATACTAACATGTCTGACCAGGATGGTATAGTAGTATAATTTCCTTTCTATTGGGGAGGAAGCTCGAGCCCACCAGCGGGACATATACTCGTATGAGCTGAGATGGCGAGACGAGAGACGATAAATTACAATAATTCTAGTATGGCAACCGTTACAAGATGACTAGTATTTTTTATACAATCCACATAATATGTATATTAAAAAGGACTAAGGGAGAAAAAGCGTTAGCGCTAGTGACGCTTTTTAGACGCGCCAAACATCACGGTTTTTTTTGTGTGACTTATTTGTTAGCCTCAGATGGCTGTGACAACTTTACCCGGACTGTTGGGTGAGCGCTGATGGCTCTCAACCCGTATACGTCTCGGTGATATATATTCATCGTACCTTAAGTTTCGTAATGAAATACATTCGCAGTTCTATTTAGAGATTTACATTTTTTTTTTGTCCTTAGTTACCCCATGGTAATATTGAAAATGACAAATGATTTCTACAGAATACAGATAGTCAGTCAAATTTAGGAGCCATTTCGCGTTTACGCTCGAAATTCTCTGATTTTGGGCTCCTAATCTACCGTCGTAAGTAACATCTAGATATTATTGAATACATATTAAAATCTTTCGTATTGACGATTAATTTAGCACTTTTTCTAAAAGTCAATTGTTCGATCCATAGTAGCCCATCTCCCACAACCATTTTACTGGAAAATCACCTCAGAGTCAATTTTAGATCTCTGTATCTATGAATAATATTTATATTTTAGGCCACAAAAATATAGTAAAAATCAGAAATATACTCTTATTGCCATTTAATTTAACACATTCTTAATTTTTTATACCGTTAATCAGAAAAAAATAAAACTCTAGGGCGATTTTTAAATTTTGCATTGCTTTATTATCGCTTATTTTATGGCGTTAAAATAATAAAATTATTCTAAATTAAATTACACATTAAACTATGATCTTTGGAGAATCGAATTCTACAGTTATGTTGAAAATCCTTATATGCAATTATTAATTGTATTTATTTATTGAATATTAGTCCAAATTACAATAAATTACGATACACAAGCGGGCACCGATTAGTACGGTGCGAACACCCGTTGAGGATGGATCTATGTCACTTGTTCCTGCGTCCCGATTCAGTGCGTTCGTATTCTAAAATCATTATTATACTGCAATTACATAGTTTTGATACATTTCGTATTTTGTCATAAGTTAAGATTTTTCACTATCAAGTATGTATGATTTACGTACGATGTACATGTATGTAATTATATAAGATTTGATCGGAATAAGAGTACGAATCCGATCCGATTGCGGCAAGGCATGAGACAGGGATACGTCATCTCTCCGAAACTGTCCACCACTGCACTGGAATATGTCTTCAAGCTCTAATACTGAGTCGGACTCGGCATTAACATCAACGGCAAATACATCACTCATCTTCGATTTACAGTAATATCATAATTTTATTTTATTATTGCAAACCGTGGCTAACGAGCAAACAGTACACCTGATGGTAAGTGTTGCTGCCGCTCATGGACCTTTACAAGGCCGCTGCCTACCGCGAAGAAAGTGAAGGGAGTGTGAATGAGTGCATTGAGGCTCGGTGATACCAAGGGTACCACTAAAACCCTCCACACACAAACACCCTTAGAAAGTTGAGCTTCCGGCTCTCTCGCTCACCGAACGAAGCGCAGTAACTAATTACTACTACTCAGACGTCGATTTTCTGCGAGAGCGTGGTACTACCCCGGACGGACCAGCCCGCGGCTATAGACAGATAACTGTCGACAGTGTGGTTCTACCACTCTTGAATTATGGCCGAATCCATGGAGAACCTTGGCACCATGCTCAACGATCTCAGTATCATATCCCAACTCGCGGGTTTACGAATGAACATGAACAAGACGAAAGTCATGTAAAATCCCCATGTCATTCCTGTACCGGTCCTAGTTGCGAATGCGATTATCGTAGTTATCGATCATTATGATTAACTTGGACAAACAGTTCAGTTGGGTAGGTCAAATTTCAAAAAAGCGGTCAGTTGATGAATCCAAATCGGCTGGACAGCGTTCAGAGAACTTAAGATCTTAAAAGGTGATCCTTTGGATGTTGGATGATTCCAGCATACCTCAGTTTCTGAAAACATATATCTATATCCTGTGTATGTCACCAGGGATGACTTACGGCACGAAAATATGATCCCTAAATGTAGGCCTCATAACCAAGTTCAGTCGCTCAGCCTGCTATGGAGTAAGCTGTGCTCGGAATTTCTCTGCGAAATAAGAATCGGATATATATTTGAGGTGTTCATTATGATTACACAGATTTTTCCTGGCTAAATGACTACATTTTTAAATTTTCATTGAGAAATATTTTCGAGATTTCTTCTCCTAACAAACTAAACTAGGGGACTTTCAAAGTATAAGTAGATCCCATTCTTAAATAATTGCGGGCGAAGTTTTTTGTTATCTTATTTCAGCCATGGGACGCAAGGACTGCGTAATAAATCTGGTGGATTGTGGTCCAACTCAGTGCTCAAAAAAAAATTATAATATAGAAAAATGTCTTTTTATAGACGAGGAATTTTTTATTTAGGGGCAATACGAGATGGGTTGTACAGTGAAGGATTAGTGGAAGTAAAATGTCCAACCTCGCTATTTGAAAATGATCCTGATACTCTCTGACAAGCTAAAAGACTGAAATGTTTTAAAGTGAACAGCCAATCTTAGAACACGACTGGTATTACTGGTTTCAAGGCCAATGGCACATAGTTAAAACTTATGTGTATTTACTATATGGACTGGTCCTCATTTTCTATTGAAAGTAATCAGTAGAAAAAGACGACCTTTTGGCAGGAGAAAATGCTATCCAAATAAAATATTCATTTAGCATTTAATTGACATGTGTTTGTTTTTATGGTAATTGTTATTATATATTTTACATAGCATACTTATTTGTGTTTCTTATTAATCTAACAGGAAAATTTCATTAGACAAATAAGTAACTTATTTTCTTACAATTAATCTTTTATCAAATCACATCACATTTACGGCTCAAGACTACTTTGTCTACCTCGACCCTCGCGTTACACGCGCATCTGTAGTTACCTACGCACATATAAACATTTCTGCAGTCTTTTACCTAAACTCGAGCGTAATCATTTTGCGAAATGGCTCTTAAAGCTGTAACAATAACTGAAAATTTCTTTATGGATTTTTACCAATATAACATAATCGTAAGTACAATTCTACATTTCTTAATTTATTGACCTTTTAAACTTGCGTGTATTTCTGTGATAACACACTAAGATAAAAATAGGTCATCAAAATATATTTTTAAGTGTAATTTTCAGGCTTGCGAGTATATCAAAATGCATGACTATGTAAATGGTATAATCGTCTTCTTCGATTGTCGAGAAGTCAATTTAATAGACATCCTACATAAATTGAATCTGATAATGCTGCAGCAATATATGAATATTATAACTGTAAGTATTGTTTAGTTATCATCATCATCATATCAACTCGAACAAATTCCATTGCTAGGCTCGATTCTGGTCTACAATAAAAGGGAATATCCTTTTGTCTAACCTATTGTATCACTGAGCAGATTTGGATTGGTATAAGGCTTCATTTCAAGTTTTTTATCTTTTGCACAGATTTTATATAACCTTTAGTTGTTGCATATAACAATCTTTAGTTGTCTTTTACGATACCTAAAACATAAAATACATTTGTCTCGGTAATATGTTTCTTTGTGTTCAACTTTAGAAGTTAATACTCACGCGGGCGAGGCCGCAAGCAGAACTTAGTTATTTATATAACAAAATTTTAACCAATAATTCCATTACACTGAAAATTATATTATTTTAACTGTGTTTTAATTGCCCATACAAATCCTATCTAGGCATAGTAGTGCCGTTTCCTCCTTCTTCGCAGTCTATTGTCTTCCTTTCAATCATACTCGCATTTCTGCATTGGTGCAAGATTACAGAAGTTTCTTTGAGGAGCTATGAATGATCATAATAATTATACCGTTTACAAGAAAACTTGAAATCCATTGAAACTTATTTGCAGATCACGACCACCAAAAAATAATAATGTGTGAACTATAATTATTTGCCGTATTTTTCGCGCTGAACACGAATTGCCGCTCAAACCGCAAATAATCGTAAAAAATTATAACGACAAAATCTATGAAAATATTATCGTCACACAGAAAAAACAACTAAATCATGTTTGTAAACCGTGTCTAAATCGTGATGTTTATCGATTTTTTGGAGCCTTCCCCATTATCTGCTTACGCCAGATGATAATAGTCTAAAACCCAACACACATCACTATTTTTCGATTATGTGCTGTTTAATCTTAAATTCTGACTTCAGATTTGTATTCAGCTACAAAATATATGCCAGATAGTCAGAGTTGAACACCCATTACACATTACTAGTATTTTTTTTTGTATACCTGTATTATTATAATCGAAAATCTTCTTTACCTTAATTTACCTTAATAAGGTTTTCTATTATATCACTAATTTATATAAGCGTGTCGAATAAAACATGTTATTTTTTTGCAGACTGGTTATGGAGTTAGGCTTAAAGCAATACATATACTTACGGAATCAAAAGTTATAGATATTCTAATAAAAATGGTGAAACCATTTCTTAGTCGAAAAATTTCTAAGAGAATTTTTGTGCACAAAACGATAAAAGAATTGCATACAGTCATACCAAGAGATCTACTACCTGAGGATTACGAAGGAAACCAAAAATCAGTTGAAGTTTTAGTTAGTACGTAATTATGAGATTATCTTCTGTCTCTTAAATTATCCGTGTGGTTATGGAGTAAGAATACAATTCACCACTCGTGAGTATCGTAAAAGGTAACTAAAAAATATGATAGATAACATATGTAAGAGAAGAATAACTCTTTTTAAATCCTATATTAATTCGTAGGTCCAGAATTTTTAGATCATATTCCCTCTTTATTTGAAGGAGGTTCGATTCCAGCAGCGAGAAACACTGCTAATGATGATAATGAATTCAAAATTAGTAACTAATTACAAGACACTGTTAAATTGGACTTTTGACTGAAATTTATATGTCATTTTTATTAGCCAGTTTTTCTGGATAGGTAGAAAGAAATGCTTATTTTCTTTTAAATTTCAGCGCACTGGAGGGAGGGAATGCCTGGTTTATTTAGAAATTTAAAAGTAGATTAATCTATATATACTTTGTAAGATAGATGTACTGTTTGTTTACTTAAATTTAAATGAATTTTCAAGGTAGTAAGGTCATAATACATTCTACAATGTCATTTTAAGTGTAGGTAATACGTAAGGTTAATACAAATGGCATGACATCATTATATAAAATGCTTTCTGATATTTACGCGAGTATTACACATTGTAAATAAAACAGTCTGCCAGTGACCATGAACGCTGTAAAGTGTTCGAAACGTCGGGCAATCAAAATTCAAATACAAACGTGATAAAATTCGTAAAACAGTTTTATTTACAATCATTATATGTCATTAAACACATAACATTATGAATTATATTTCGTTCCGTGTTATTTTCTTTGGTTTTAATATGTTTAAATTCATGCAATTTTAAAATTTTGTCAGTTATCTCAAATTTGATTTACTCCACCGATGAAGTACCTACTGTTTAAGATACCAACCTACCATGCCAGTGTCTTCGGCCACATTTGATTCTCACTCATGACAGACAATATTTTGCGCATCAATCGTCATAAACTAATTGTTGTTCTGTGTTTGGGTGTAATTTGTCTTCATTATTTTTATTTTACATCACTTACATTGCCTCCCGCAATGGAAAGGTTATTTCATTAGTGCAAGATCGCAACCTTAAATAAAAGTATTTTTATGGCTTCACATTTTCTGATGAAAAATAGAACCCTTATAAGATCATTCATAATACGAAGGCATATCATAATAAATAAATATCAAATAGACTTAAAAATTTTAGCTGCTCCATAATATTAATTTCGTATTATTTTAAGATCTAGACAAGAAAAATCATTAAATTGAAATACTATTGGAAATTAGGTGATAAGACTACTAATTTATTAAGGGGAATACAAAGGGGAACAAATAAATACCTTTAATAATTTTATTTATGAGTTTTATTAATACTTTTTTTCATATAAGAGTTAGTTCCATATTCCTGTTATTTACTATTAGACATAGTGACGGATAACCCCCTGTTTAGCTGGTGTGTGTGTCGTAAAAACGACTAAAGTATTCAATCTATACAGGGTGTATCAGGTTATGGGGAAACTGGTCAAATGGGAGTTAGGCAATGGTGGTAGGACCCCATAAAAAAAAAATTGAAGGAAAAATAACGATTCGTTAAGGAATTAGAGACATGTAAAGTTTTCAATTTTATCATCGCTTTTTCGTGTAAATCTGATTGAAATGTATAAAGTCAGCGATACTTAATGTGTAACATATTCGTACTTTGTTAAATGTTCATTAGAAATTGAATAAATCAATGATTACGTTTGCATAAGCAAGACAAACTTCGCCTTAAAATCAGCTGGGACTAAGAGGCGTGGCCATAGCTATTGAAAGAAATACCGACACAGAGGTGTATTAAGAAAAAGGGAAATAAATGAAATAATTACCTATATCTTGTAGGGAAAATAAAACAATAAAACCGAAACTGTAATTTTTTAACGAAAATGAATTTCGTCTCGGTTTACATGTAGGCTAATAAAGCCCACGAACAAGGTCAAAAGAGCCGCCCGACGACATTCGCTCGCTTAGGGCCTGTCCGCACTGCGATTTTTCACAATGAGGTTTTTTTTTTATTCTCGCGTTTTATATTCCGCGATCGAAATTGCACTTAGTACGGACTGTGAATAAAATTTCGTACGATTTTTGATAGTTTAATTCGGTTCTCAGCTGAGACGTAAGATGGACCATCATCATCATCATCGCAGCACATATACGTCCCACTGTTGGTCTCGCCCCTCCTCCATATTGGGAGGGAATTTGACCTACTATACCATGCTGGGCAGACATGTTGGTATAGGGTTTCATTTCGAGTTTTCCTTCTCTTGCACTGATGCTATGTGCATATTATATCCCATAGTCGTCTTTTACGACATCCACAAACAAGATAGGGATTGGTGAATTGTATTTTTACTCCGTCACCACACGGAAACAAGATGGACAACCGGACTAAAATTTTAATTAATCCAATACTAAGGCGGCGTAACAGATGTATTAAAAGATGTCATGAACATTGAATTACTCACTTATAGCATCGAGACCCATGAAAGGATTTTTTTGTGGCACGACTAAGTGAAACGCGTGAATTTTATTCCGTAGTGCGGACATAGCCATGCTTAATACACACTGTATGACGTTCTAGGTCCGAGACGTGAAATAAGACACAGGTATAACGTATACTTGTATATATTCTGTATTCCACAAACGATTCACACAAAAGAAACAATTCTGAACATATTTATACTAAGACTTACAATTAAACCATAGCGCGATCTAGTAATTTTAGAGTCGCCATCTATAGAGCCCTTTGCACATATAATTAACAAATGACATAAACAAAGAATTCGAAATTTATAAATACAAATGCTATATGTCAATATTTAAAAAATATAAATCTTAAATAAATAAGTCTTAACCAACCTATTTGGATGGTTTACCTGAACATATCGCTCACCAAGGACATTATGCAATATGTCCTTCAAACTCGCTCAACATACAATACCTTGAACTAAAAACGACAAATATAAAGAAGATCTTACACAATATTTACAGAGGTAATAAACATAACTTTGATACAGGTCTTTTGATTAAAGAATCGTTAGTGCGTATTGTGACTACTCGCGTTATATTATTCCGGCCGGGATGTTATGTTCAATTTTGCTAACAATCATCTGCCAGGAGGCGTATTATCTTCTTTAATTAAAACCACCGCACCTAATGGTGGTTCTGGGTTTTGATATGCCCACTTATACTGTTGCATCCACACCCCGTTTGCTACGAAAGCTTTCCATCGGTTACGATGCTGATTCAACCAAGCTAATACTACTTCTCTAACCGTATAGGTCCGTAGGTTTATCTTGGAGATTTCTAACACTTCAGCGGTTTCTAGGATCAACTTAGAGAGCAGCACTGCTGCACACAGTTCGAGTCGAGGGATCGACACCTGCTTGATGGGCGCTACCTTAGTTTTCCAAGCTATTAATGATACTTGAACATTACCCATTTTATCCACTCTTACATATACCACTGCCGCGTAAGCTATTTTTGAGGCATCTGCAAAGCCGTGTAACCAGCGAGAGATTTTTACATCCACTAAAGACGGTATTCCCTGAAATGAAGTAGCCTTCCTATCAACCAACACCTGCCGATACATCTTTATTATATCTGCAACTAGACATATTCTATCTCTTCTCCAACGCATAATATTATGGCGAAGATCTGACTGTAATGATGGACCAACCATCAAATTATCCTTAAGGGATGTACCATTGGTTCCTTTACAGGAAGCATTAAACACAACTCTGACCTTTGTCGTGTCTTTATCCTCCCGAACTACAGCGTGGTAAAGTAAGTAGACAGCATCTATATCTAACTTTTCTAAATCGCTAATCTTTCTCAAATGATTAAGTGCTAAATGTTCATTTATAACTTTAGTATAGTCGGTTTTGAGTTTGATATTTTTACTTAATTTAAATTCTAATGCTTTAAGTCTCCTTTCAGCTATCATTTTTGATCCACCATACTTGCAGTTCGGGTCAGCATCACGAAACGGCAGTCGTACTACATATCGACCATGCTGATTCCGTTTTGTTGTAGCCGCGAAAAGTTTCTCACATTTAGATTCTTCCTCTGTGAACCTCTTCTTAATCTCAAGTGGTTCAGCTTCTATCTCCCAAAATTTTCTTAACAAATCGTCCGTGTCTAAATTAACGGACGTCACAGTGATGTGAGAATATATAATTGTGGAAGAATCTACCTCACAGCTTCCAGATAATATCCACCCCAAGGCCGTGTCTTGGGCTACGAGTGATCCACTTGCGTTCCACCTAATGCCTTGTCTGATGATTTGGCTGTATACCTCCGCACCTAACAAAATATCGATTTTGTTAGGTGTGTGGTACTCCGGATCAGCTAAATCCCCGAGAGCCACGTTTACCCATTCCACTTCAGTTATTTTCGTAACTGGGAGAAGGGAAGTGACCGATTTTAAGACGTAAGCCTTTACCATAACTTGAAACTGTGGATCAAGTCTCGATCTTATATTGAGATTAACAGTGGACTTTGAAGTCACATTTCTCTCCCCACCAACACCTGTTACAGTGTGCTTAACCGCATTCTTGCGTAAACCTAAATACTGAACTATACCTTCAGTTATAAAGGATCCTTGTGATCCTTGGTCTAATAAAGCCCTAACTTGCCTAAATGTTCCGTCTTTCGACTCAGCTTGCACGACAGCTGTAGTTAATAAAACCGTTTTCCTATAGTTCCCTGTCGAAAGACACGACATTAGTGGCTCTTTAGACCCCTCCTCTTGCACGGTATTCTTATAACTGCTTGAAGCAGCTTCCTCCCTTACCATACTAGACGATGAGGGTTTTTGGTGAACCGTATCCTCATCTACAGACCCAGAAACACCACTAAGGTGTAATAAAGAATGATGACGATGTTTGCACACCTGACACCGGACAGTGTTCTTACAATGCTTGGCAGAATGGTTGTCTATTTAAACATATAAAACATAATTTTTTATCCATGACGAAGTCGCGCCTAGATTCATTCGATTCCTTTCTAAACGATTTGCAAGACGTTATTTTATGATCAGCAGCACAATACGCACACGAATCGAGATTCTTATTTTTAACAATATGAAACGACTTATTATTAAATTTGTTTTCATAACGAGACTTGGGTCCTAAATTCTCTAGACCTCTGAAACGACTTGTCAAGAATTCTGAAAATTGTTCAAACGTGGACAGTTCATTAGTCGGTTCAGATGCCACCTTTAGTTCCCACGCTTTTCTCGTCTCCGCGTCTAGTTTAGCACTTATAAGATGTATGATTAAGATATCCCACGAGGTTACGTTTACCCCTAAGGCCTTAAGCGAATTTAAGCATTCAGTAGTTGTATTAATTAATCCCTTAATATCTGATGCCGATTCCAACGTTAATGCCTTTTGGGTTAACAACCGTTTCATAATACCATTGGCGAGGAATCTCTTATTATTATACATATCATTTAGCTTATTCCAAGCACTTTGGTAATTATTTACGCTAACCTTAATATTCCGTAACAATTGCTCTGCTTCCCCGGTCAAGTGCCCCTTTAAATAGAAAAATCTTTGAGCATCGTCCAGGGACTTATTTTCGTGAACTAACCCTAAAAATAAGTCTCTAAAGGTTTGCCACTCTGTATATTTGCCCGAAAATGTAGGAATCTTTATTTCCGGCAACTTGACTCTGCTAACTACATTTTCCTTGTGACAACATGACTGCAAATCTGCCGATAATGTCTTAGAAATGCTACGAGCTAACAGTTCTTTTAGTTCACTTTTGAATTGCAGGTAAAATTCCTCGACACTCTCATATACATCATTTTTATAATAATCCGAATTATGTATTTCATCTCTCTTCCCAGTTTTCATTATCATAGAGTGATTATCCAAAAATAAATTCCACTGTTTATCTAAATTATCTATACGAGTTCCAATATAAGAATCAGTTAATCTTTCCTTCGGGGATTTCATAAAGTTTGTTTTTGAACGAATCATATTGTTACGGATATCTTTTTGAAGATTAAGCAACGCTTCAATTTTTCTTAATTAATTAAAGGCTAAACCAAAATAAAGGTGAATACTGCACTCACTGCTACAATGTTTTGGCGAGCGGTCTTCCACCGGGCGAACTGGCCTTATGTTGCAGCTCTGCCAACAGGTCGTCCTCCTTGCGCCTTTCTCCTCCGGGTATTACAACCCGGCAATACCCAACAGCGACGTTTTAACAACGCCCGACTGTGGGAATGCTTTGGACAGCAATTCACCGTCCAACAGGAACGCGTAGGGGTAGAGCAACACTAGTCGCTACTACCACGGTACCAACACTGACGGACACCAACTACCGCGAACACTTCCGGTAATCCGACTCGCTAAGGACCATGTACGACGTTCTAGGTCCGAGGCGTGAAATAAGACACAGGTATAACGTATACTTGTATATATTCTGTATTCCACAAACGATTCACACAAAAGAATTTTTTTTTTTTTTTTTTTATGTGTACAGCTGTTGGCCGCAGATGGCCTTGACAGCTTGACGCGGACTATGGGTGAGCGCTGAGGGCTCTCAACCCGGCACACAAAAGAAACAATTATGAACATATTTATACTAAGACTTACAATTAAACCACAGCGCGATCTAGTAATTTTAGAGTCGCCATCTATAGAGCCCTTTGCACATATAATTAACAAATGACAAACAAAGAATTCGAAATTTATAAATACAAATGTTATATGTCAATATTTAAAAAATATAAATCTTAAATAAATAAGTCTTAACCAACCTATTTGGATGGTTTACCTGAACACACACTATACAGAATATTCGCGCGAAAATAAATCGTATTGCACCGCGTCCATTTTGCATTAAATCAGACTTTTTTCCGTGCGAATAATTTACCGCCGGTGCGGATACTTCCATAAGATTCAATATGTTAAAGAATTGCGAACAAAAATCCGCACGGTGAAATATCGCCCGGGCTGGGCGTGATTTGTTACGCCGACGACACGCTCGTCACAAGCCGCGGTGGGACGCTAGACCCGACCTGACGCTGCCGACTATCGCCAGGGTGATGGTCGGCACCGTCAGGAACTGGGACGCGGTCGCAACCTTCTGCGAGACAGTAGTCTCGCGGAAGGAGGCGGCGGATCGCCTGCGCGAGGTGCGCAGCCTCGATGAGGCGATTAGCCGCCGGTAACTGGGGCGGCGTAGACGCGAATACCTGCGCCTCATGCCGCAGTCCCGGCCAATAGGCACGCTGCCTCCGTCGCAACCGTGCGGTATCCGCGGATGGCCCTGACCGCCATGACCCTCTGTGGTCGCCACAGAAGGGCCCTAAGTCGGACGGTCAAGGACCCCGCCCACACCGGTGCGCCGTACAGGGCCATCGACCGGATGACCCCCGTGTACAGCTGTCGGCACGTAGCGCTCGGTCCGCCCACGTTCGGCATTAGCCACGATAGGGCGGACGCCGCGCCGACGAGCCGCGGAGCGAGCCTGCGGAAATGCTCCCGGAACCACCATTGCCCGTCGAGCACCAGGCCCAAGTACCTCATATGGGCCCGGATGCTGATGTCAACCGATCGGACGGTGATCGAGACGCCGATGGGAGGGCTCATAAGGCGCCCATGGAACAAGAGGGCCTCCGTCTTGTCCAGGGCGACCCTCAACCCCAGCGCCTCGATCCGCCTGACGACCTCTTCGGTGCCATAGGTCGCCAGGCTTACCGCCTCTTCTAGCGTCCCACCGCGGGCTGTGACGAGCGTGTCGTCGGCGTAACAAATCACGCCCAGCCCGGGCGGGAGGCTCCCCCGCAACGCCCAGTCGTAGCCGATGTTCCACAGGGTGGGTCCGAGGACCGACCCCTGTGGGACACCGCACGTCATGGGCGTTCGCACAACGTCCCCTGCTCGGTTGGTACAGAGGACGCTGCGCCCCACCAAATAGTCTGCCACTAGCCGCCTCAGGTAAGCTGACACTCCGTGATACCGGAGCGCCTCCCTGATGCAGCTGAATGGCAGACTATTGAATGCGTTGGCGATGTCTAGGGACACCGCCAACAGCACTCCCCCACCGGTGACGGCCTCAGTCGCCACGGCCCTCAGGCGCAACAGAGCCGCGATCGTCGAACGACCCCTCCTAAACCCAAACTGGGCGTCCGACAGATCGGGCCCCGTGCCGACGAGGTGCCGCTCGATGCGGGCAGCTACCACCCTCTCCAGTAGCTTGCCCGTGTCATCGAGCAGCACGATAGGCCTGTAGGCCGAAGGCGACCCCGGAGACCGTCCTGGCTTCGGCAGGAGCACCAGCCTTCCCTCCTTCCAGCACCCAGGGAACCGTCCGGACGCTAAACACGCGTCGAACAGCTCCCTGAGGCGGGGACCCAGGTGGTCGAGGACCAGGCCCAACACGCGGTTTGGAACACCGTCGGGCCCGGGGGCGGTGGACTTTGCGCACATGCGCGCCACCGCCACTCCCATCTCGGGTTCCGTGATGGGCGGAACACTGTCGTCGTCGGCCTCCCGGTCAGTGTCTGGCGGAGCCATGACCGGGGGCGTGTGTTCCGCCCGCCGCGGGAACAGGTCCTCGATGACCCGGGTGAGAAGGCTGGGCTGGAGAGTCTCTGTGAGGGGAAGGCCCCGCGCGCGGAGCTTATTCAGCACCGCGCGATAGGGGCGTCCCCAGGGGTCACGGTCGAGACCGTCCAGCATCTCCTGCCGACTGACGTCCTTGGCGGAGCGGACGGCCAGCCTGAAGGCCGACCGCGCATTGCGGTAGCCCTCATACAGCAAGGCCTCCCGCTCCGCGTCGCGTTGCCGCCGCCGGCTGCGGGTGTAGGCCCTCCGGGCGCGAATGCACGCGGCCCGGAGATCCGCCAGCTCCCGGGACCACCAGTGGACCGCCCTCCTCGGGGGCGGACGCCGTACCCGGGGCATGGCCGCATCGCAGATCTGCGTCAACGCACTGCGGATGCGGCCAGCCTCGGCGTCCACCCCGTCCGACTGGTTGGCAGAGGACAGCCACGAGTAAACGATGGCTGTCTCCGCCAGCTGGTCCCGGTCTAACCGACCCACAGCCCATCGCGGGAACGCAGGACGTCCATCCGCCCCGTGACCCCTGCTGGGCGTCGGGATTACCGGGGAGACCTCCATCCGGATATACCGGTGGTCCGACAAGGTCTCCACCTCCTCCACGACGCGCCAGCTCCCCACGCGTGCGGCGACCTCGGGGCTAGCGAACGAAAGGTCCACTATCGACCCGCCCCGTTGTCGCACGCACGTATGCACCGAGCCCCTGTTCAGCAAACAGAGGCCCAGTGCCGCCGCCCACTCCTCGATCGCCCGTCCTCGGTCGTTCGTCCGGGGAGACCCCCACGCCACGGACTTGGCGTTGAAGTCCCCCAAGACGAAGACCTGGCGCGATGCCATTCGCCGTAACGAGGCCTCCATGATGGTGAGGGAGGCCTCGAAATCGGTCACACTCCAGTTAGGGGAGAGATAGACTCCGAGGAGCGTAATCTCCCCCCAGTCCGCCGCGACGTATCCGACGCCCCTGTCCCTAAGGGTCAGAGGCGACGAAGGCCACGACGTGGAGGCGACGATTGCCACGGTGCCATCGGTGCTACCCAACCAGTTAGGCCGGTCGGGTACCACGTACGGCTCCGCGGCTACGGCTACTCCTATCAACCACTCCGCCATGGCTTGCAGGAACACGTCCTGCGCACCGGCAGTGTGGTTGAGGTTGGCCTGGAGGAGACGAATGGATACGGGGTCCATTAACGGTCCGTATCCATCGTCACCTCCTCCGCGCTGACGGGCGATCGGGCCGCGCTCGGAGCGGGGACTGGCCCGGTCGATGGGCCGTCCCGCCCCTTCGGGGCCGATGCCGGGGGTCTGCAGTCCCCAGAGCCCATGCGGTGTTTGGCAGGCCTATTGCCTGCCGCACACGCGGGGCAGTGGGGCACCGCAGAGCACGATGCCGCCTGGTGTCCGGTCTGACCGCAACGGAAACATAGCCCGCTGCAGTCAAAGCAGTTTTTGCATGTCGGTCGGGTATGCCCGACCGCCATGCATTTGTAACACCTCGCGGGCCGGGGCTCTAGCACGGTTACCCGCGCCGAGCTCCAGCCCACGAGGAGCCTGCCTGAGTCGGCCAATTGCTTGACCGACTCCACCGGACTGCACCCAGGCAGCACCGACGCCGCCCGGACCAGTGCGGATGGTGCCAATCCGGACGGTGTCCGAGGCACATCCGGTACGCGCCATAATGGCCTCCCGGACGTCCTCCACCGTCACGGAATCGTCCAAGCCCGTCAGGCGCATCTCTGCGCACTTGACAGGCCTGGCGATTCGAACACCATCCTCCGGCCCGAACAGCCCCCTCAACATCGTGGCCAAACTATCGGCCGTCTTCGCGCCCTCGGCCCCAGGGAACTCGAGTATTCGAGCCCCTGTCCGGGCCTTGCGGGTCCTCGCCTCGACGCCCCCGATATTGGAGACGTCCAGCTCCCGCCGGGCGCGTTTTAGGGCGGCCTCATAGTTGAGGCCCCTCTCAGCCGCCTCAGGCAGCACGGTGATGACCACCGCGGCCGTCTTCGGCGACTTGAGGCCCCTGCGCGACCTTTTCTTCCCCTTTCTGCCGGCTCCCGCCTGGGGAGCGGCGGCCACGGCGGCACTCTTGGCCGCCGCTCTCCGCTTCTGGCCGCGTGCCTTCCTGCTCCGCTCAGCCACCTGCCAGCCCTGTTCGAGCCTGGCAGCAGCGCTGAGCGCAGCAGGAGCGGTCGCGGGTGCGCTGCCGCGGCCGGCCTTCTTGGCCCCCTTAGGCCCGGCCGCGGCCGCAGCGTAGCTCACCACGCGGCCACCCTGACAGGGCAGCGGGGTGGGAGCTGACGCTTGCGGCCGTCTCGCCCCGTCCGCGGCGAGCGGCGGTCGGAGGGGCGGCTCAGGCGGGAGCCTGGCCGCTACGGCGGCGATACGCGCATCCACCATCACCCCTACTCGGGAAAGGAAATTAAACCCCTAAGGGTTAAACCGCAGTAACAAAGTTTGTATGAGGAGACCAAAAATCTTTATCGATTTTAATCAAATTCTCCACAAATACTCTTTAATAAAAATAAATAAATAGGTATTTCAGCATTTCTCAAGTTTCACTGTCTAAGGGTGTAAAGAGGTATGAAAAAGTTCGTTGAATAACTCATCAATGCCGTGCTGAAACTACTGAAGTTAGAAAGAAACATACAATTTTAACCGTAATTTTATTTTGTGACATATGGACTCACTAAGAAAGGGTTTTTTGGAATTCAACCCCAAAGCGGTGAGCCGCAGTAGCAAAGTTTGTATGACGAGAAAAAAAAATGTTCATCGATTTTCTTTTTTACATGAATACTATTCAGTAAAAATTAATAAACAACATTTGTCAATTTTTACCTACATGTAAATTCCACTTTATAAAGAGGCAACGTTATATTTTTGTATGTTTGTTACAAATAAACTCAAAAACTAGTGGACAGAGTTCGATAATCCTTTCACCATTAGAATGTTACGTTATTCCTGAGTAAGCTAGCCTATATTTATCCCGGTATTCCCACGGGAACGAGAACTATGCGGGTAAGGCGACTGCAACCGAAGCGAAGCGAGGGCGTGTTGCTAGTATGCATATAAAATATATGCCATGAGAAGAAAAAATCTAAATAAAACTCTATACCAATCCATTTGATCAACGTCGTGTCATCATCATCATTTCAGCCTATCGCCGTCGATGGTCTAGGCCTCCCTCATGTTACTCCACAAAGTGCGGTTTTGTGCCGCCTGCATCCGTCGCCCATCAACTTTCACCAGGTCGTCGGTCCACCTAGTTCGTTCTATACTGCGTCGTCCGATACGTGGTCACCACTCGTGAACCTCTCTTCCCCACCGCTGCAGCGGTTCTCGGTTCGTCGAGCGATGTGGCCTGCCCATTGCCATTTCAGCGTGCTAATTCTTTGTGCTATATCGGTTACACCCATTCTTCTGCGGATATCCGTATTCTGGATTTTATCTCGAGAGAAATCCCGAGCCGACCGCTCCATAGCACGCTGAGCGACTTTGAACCTTGTTATGAAGCCTACATTACACAGCTTCGTGTAGTAAGTCAATTTCCTCGGAGATGAACCCGGCAATGGGACGTATATGAGCTGACATAAATAAAAGCAAAATTGAAACGTACGAAAAAAACGAGTATTTGTGTTTAAAAAAAAAATACGTGTGGCACTCGGGGACTGCCGCGATAAAGCTATTGCATAGCATTTTTATCAACTTAAGCAATTATAATTATTTATTTATTTTTTATTTATGCAGTATTTTTTTCTTTGATATTAATTCAAGTTTTTCTTTGATATTAATTCAAGTTACCCTTTTTGAGCGTGGTGATCGATAAGAAAACAAATGTACTGTATGTATAACAATAAAGGCGGTTTGGATTACCACTGCCGTCCGATGAAGATCATTGGAACCGTTAGAAAACTCGCGAAAACACTTTTGTGATGCAAGCTACGCAAAGCGGTGGCATGTGTGCGCACCGAGACGGATGAACACAGAATGTGTCGATGACCGTACGCTCGGCCGAGCTGCTGCCACCCGCGTACCATGTATGGTACGAAACCATGTAGCTAGTTACATGGTAGGAGGTGTGAGGTTTTATTTTCGTTACGGAATTTCTTGATTCGTTCCCCGCGCCAAGCCCGCGATAAAAGCTATGCAATAGCTTAAAAAAAGTTTTACTGTTATATATGTTAAGGGCTGATAAATATTGCAGTCTGATATTTAATAACTAAAAGTAGTACGACTCCTATTTTACCTGTGGGTGTCATAACACACTACTTTGATGAAAAAAAAAAGAAAAGACGGCATAATAACAATGTATTGACGTGTATTCTTATACCGTCTTTATCTTCATCGATTCATACATCAGTTTATCAATGTTTTCTATCGAATGTAGCCAATCGCTACCGCGTTGTTTTTTTATTGTTAGTAGGTCAAGATCTTCGTCGTTCATATTTCACCATAAGGCATGTCAATTTTAGTATTATCCATCCATTCATTCATCACCCTTTAGACTTCCACAATTAGACATAGGCCTCCTCAAGAGAATGTCACTCGGAACCATCTTGTGCCGTATACCGTACATTTCAACGTATCGATAGTCTATTTAGCACCGCTGAAGGGACTGCAGCACTGCCCAAGTTTCGACAGAATTGAAAGCTCTCTCATAGCCCACACACACTAGATAGAGAGGCCGATTATACTCCTTGATTTTCTGTATAATGTGGCGTAGCGTGTGAATACGGTCTATAGTATTATAACCTTGGGGGCGGGGCCGGAACACCTCCACGTGGTGTTCCCTGATAACGTGCATTTGGACGGCCAAGATTTCGGCAGGATTCTCCGCGTGCCGACTCTGAAGGCAGAACGCACGGCGGATTTGACCCGGGGCCAATAGGGCGGATGTGTCTCATGGCACTCTGTCGCCAGGGACGGTTGCGTCACGGCCCGAGGGCGTGACGGGTCGGTCACTTGGGAGTGGCCAGAGCGGGAAGGCCCAAACCGTAATCCTGAGTAGGGGGGGGGGGGTCAGGACCGGGGGTCTTCGGACCGCGGGGAAGAAAACGTGAAACGACGTACGACTTTACCAGAGGGTCCCGGCCAAGGGAGTCCCTTGCTGTGCCGGTGCTTGCGAACGACGATGAGTCGCGCCCAAGTTCCGGTACAGTCAGCTCCCGTTCGTATAGGTGGGGAGCACCTTCTGCACCAGCCGCGAGCCCGGCGAAACAGGTGGCTCAGAAAAAAAATGGGAGGAGAAAGGGCGCCGTAGAGACTGCGTATCAACGCAATATGGGCCAAAAGCGGGAAGCGGAACGGCGGGCAGGAGCGTGAAGCAGGGCCGTCCGGGATGATGGTTGGTGGGTCGTCCGGGATGGTGGATAGGGAGATCGGTAGGGATGCTAGTGGAAATATCGATAGCGAGGTAGTGGATAGGGGGGCCGCTCTAACGGCGGCTCTAAGTGTTAGGAGGGGAAGGAAGGAGGCCCGCCCCCCAACGAGGGATCGGAAGCGCCCCCTGCAAAAGGGTGGCAGCTCCGCGTCCGACTCGGAGGGGAGCAATTCCAAAAGGCCTCCCCCCAAGGTTGCGACCACGCGCCGGGGGCGCAGGGGTCAAGGGGGTGTGGTGGCGGCGAGACCGGCGACGCCGCTCCCCAGGCAAGAGCTGGCGGAAAGGGGAAAAAGTCGCGCAGGGGCATCAAGACGCCGAAAACGGCCGTGGTGGTCATCACCGTGCTGCCTGATGGGACCAAGAGGGGCCTCAACTATGAGGCTGTCCTAAGACGCGCCCGGTGGGAGCTGAACGTCTCCGACATCGGGGGCGTTGAGGCTAGGACCCGCAAGGCCCGGACAGGGGCTCGAATTCTCGAGTTCCTTGGGGCCAAGGGCGCTGCGATAGTGTGGCGGCGAAGCTGCGGGGACTGTTCGGGCCGGAGGATGGAGTCCGAATCGCCAGGCCCGTCAAGTGCGCAGATATGCACCTCACGGGTCTGGACGATTCCGTGACGGTGAAGGACGTCCGGGAGGCCGTTATAGCGCGTACCGGGTGTGCCTCGGACACCGTCCGGATTGGCACCATCCGCCCTGGTCCGGACGGCGTCGGTGCTGTCTGGGTGCAGTGCCCAGTGGAGTCAGTCAAGCAATTGGCCGACTCAGGCAGGCTCTTCGTGGGCTGGAGTTCGGCGCGGGTAACCGTGCTGGAGCCCCGGCCCGCGAGGTGGTACAAGTGCATGGCGAGCGGGCATACCTGGCCGACATGCAGGAA
Source organism: Lymantria dispar (assembly GCA_032191425.1). Lineage (NCBI taxonomy): Eukaryota > Metazoa > Arthropoda > Insecta > Lepidoptera > Erebidae > Lymantria > Lymantria dispar. Next base: position 4,711,881 of record CM063460.1, on the reverse strand, counting down.
CTGCTTTGACTGCAGCGGGCTATGTTTCCGTTGCGGTCAGGCTGGACACCAGGCGGTATCGTGCTCTGCGGTGCCCCACTGCTCCGCGTGTGTGGCGGGCAATAGGCCTGCCAAGCACCGCATGGGCTCTGGGGACTGCAGACCCCCGGCATCGGCCCCAAAGGGGCGGGGCGGCCCATCGACCGGGCCAGTCCCCGCTCTGAGCGCGGCCCGATCGCCTGTTAGCGCGAAGGAGGTGGCGATGGATACGGACCATTAATAGACCCCGAATCCATTCGTCTCCTCCAGGCCAATCTCAAACACTCCGCCGGTGCGCAGGACGTGTTCCTGCAAGCCATGGCGGAGTGGTTAATAGGAGTAGCCGTAGCCGCGGAGCCGTACGTGGTGCCCGACCGGCCTAACTGACTGGGTTGCACCAACGGAACCGTGGCAATCGTCGCCTCCACGTCGTGGCCTTCGTCGTCTCTAACCCTTAGGAACAGGGGCGGCGGATACGTCGCGTTGGACTGGGGGGAGATTACGCTCCACGGAGTCTATCTCTCCCCTAACTGGAGTGTGACCGATTTCGAGGCCTCCCTCACCGTAATGGAGGCCTATACAAACGACTATACAAACGATTCGTAATAATACTCAAAAGTCAATTTGAACTTTAATACTATACTATAAAGTTCAAGTGTTAGCGCAGAGGTTCCGGGAAGGCAAAAAATATGAGTGACGTTAGTATCGTATAAATATTGATGTTAAACACAAAATTTTAGATATTTTATAATTTTTATTTATTACATAGTGTAATTGTTGACCTATGTTAAATTTACCTTAAAGTTTTTATTTTTTTTATTTTACTAGCTGACTCGGCGTTCTGAATAGCAGAATAACTATTCAAAACTAAAAGAATACAGAAGCAACTGTTAGGAGGTACGAAGTTCGCCAGGTTAGTTAGTATAGCATAAATATATCTTTAAATGCATGTGAATCAATAATTTTGACTAATTCTGTTGGTAATTTATTGTATATTTTCAATGTCATGCAAAATAAACTATTGCTTAACAGTGATTTGGATCTTGGGTTATTGTCGACTACAATATAAATTATCATACAATGGAATATTCTTTATTACATAGCAACTTAGGAAATATAAAAACATGGCAAGGTAAGCAACTTTAACCTATCCTTACTCATATTTTAAATGCGAAAATAAGTTTGTTACGCTTTCAATGCTAAACCACAGAACCGATTGTAAAAATTTTTTCTACAATGGAAAGCTATAATATCAAGGAATAATATAGGCAAAATTTTATCCGGGTATTCCTACGGCAACGGGAACTACGCGGGTAAAGTTACTGAAACCGAAGCGAAGCGAGGACGGGTTGCTAGTAAAATATAAACAGCTAACCAGTACATCATAATAAACACATTTTTTATACAATACTAGCAACCCGCCCTCGCTTCGCTTCGGTTTCAGTCGCTTTAGCCACGTAGTTCCCGTTCCCGTGGGAATACCGGGATAATATAGAGCCTATGTTACTCCCTGATATTATAGCTTTCCAATGGTGAAAGAATTTTTGAAATCGGTTCGGTGGTTTAAGCATGAAAGCGTAACAAACAAACAAACAAACAAATAAACAAACAAACATCCTTACTTTCGCATTTATAATATTAGTAAGGATTACATATTAGTGATAGTGTACTTAATATTACATATCTGGTTGACCGAGCTTTGCTCGGTATAATATTTTTTTTGTTAATTGTACTTTTGACGAACATATTTAGATATATCATCATCATCATTGCAGCCCACAAACGTCCCACTGTTGGGCTCATGCCTCCTCCACAATGGGAGAGAATTTGACCTACTATACCATGCTGGTCAGACATGTTGGTATAAGGTTTCATATCGAGTTTTCCTTCTCTTAGATATATATTAATAAAAAATAAAAATGATGAAATAATGAAAAAATAATATCAAAAATTACAAAAACAATAATAATAACACCGAGATTCGATCTCACGCTGTTTGAATGCGACTGGACAACTTACCAACTGAGCACTCTTACTTACCAACTTGTCACTCTTGAAGTTGACGGCGTAATTTGAATTCGCATTCTATTGACATTTTATGTCATTGTATTGATCAGCTAAAAACACCAACAAAACAATATTTTCTATAAATAAAATCTAGCTAGATCGATTTTTTAGCCCCGAAACCTCTAGTATGCTAAATTTCATGAAAATTGTTGAAGCTGTTTCTGAGTACAAGAATTGCTCGTTTAAAGATATAAGATATAGTCCGTAACTATACAGTATAGAGTTATAAGAATTGGTTTATAGCAGCCCCGTTAAAAAAAAAAACATTGCTCCATAGTGTTTTGAAATTCAATACTTAAGCGTGTAAAACATGGGGTGGAAGTTTGTATGGGGAGAAAATAATCTCCATCGATTATCTTCAAATTTTGCATAAATACTCTTCAGTAAAAATAAATAAACACGTGTTTTGACGTTTAGCAATATCCAACCTCTTTTTTTTTGTGGGTGGGCTGCGGTCGGCGCGCCTCCGCACCACTCCGTCCGGGGCGACAGAGCTTAAGCACGCAACTCCCGCAACCCACCCGAAAACCACGTCGCCTTCGTCGTTGGGCCGACCACCGGAGCAGGGTTACTTGACATCAGTGGTCGGCCCGACGGAATACTCTCTATTGGGGTACCTCTGGGGTGCATCTATATAGATATATATGTATGAGAAGTCGAATAGCCCAAATAACCTGAAAAAGTTTTTATTTTATATTACCAATAAATATAAAAAGAGGTAATTATATAAGATAACAAGTTAGTTTTTGTCTATTATAGTTTTAAATAATGATCTAATATCTCAGATGTAACTTCGTCATTATATTATTTTACAACGCAACAATTCAAGGTTAACGCGATTCATATATTATGAGATTCAAAATATATTTTTATTAATTAATCTTGAAATGAATAAATTTTAAATCACAAAAAGACTTTATAAAATATCATCATTCATCATCATGATTGCAGCTCATAAACGTCCCACTGTTAGGCTCGAGCCTCCTCCAACATAGAAGTGAAATTGACCTCACTATACCATGCTGGTCAGACAGGTTGATATAGGGTTTTATTTTGAGCTTTTCTTCTCATGCATAGGTGTTATATGCATATTATATCCCTTAGTTGTCTTTTACGACATCCACAGGCAAGATAGAGAGTGGTGAATTGTATTCTTATTCCATCACCTCACGGATTCTTAAACGATTATAAAATTATCCCACCTTAAGAAGGCCTAAACCTAACATTAGACGTGCTTAGGAAGATGTTAACCATGGGGTACAATAAGATTAATAAAAATAATATGAATAAATGTTGTTCATATAGATATTTTCCTTTCCTTTTCTCAATTAAGACCGCGCATCAAATAATGTATTATTATATCGCCCGCTATGTTACAATTTTTCGTAAGATATATGTAAGATTGTAGATATTCGGGAGCACATTTCATCATCATAATTATCATTCAGCCTATCGCCATCCACTGTTGGCCATAGTGGGATTAATATACTGCCATCAACGCGGCCACGCCGAGATAGATTCGGCAAGAAAACTCAGGAGGGCATACTACATTATTATTAATTTTTAAAAGGCTAGGCCGCCTTCTTTATGCTTTTATTATTAATTATGTTTATAACAGGATCCCAGCTTTGTTTTTTGATCTCAATAGCCTCGCGCACCATCAGTATTTTTAGACCAGCTATACTCTAAGTGTGTTCCGCGGAACCCTAGGGTTCCGTGATACCTCTGTCGGGGTTCCGCAAGAATTTAGAAATAAAAAAATCAAAACACCTCTCTCTGGTCGCTCCGCGGCTGTGCGGACTCCGCGGCCGCGCGGAGACAAAACGCTATGAATGTTATTTATTTATTTATTTGTATTTGTATAAGCTTGTGTTACATTAGCTGGTACAATATCTCATAAGTTTGGTCTCAACAATTTTATACTTGTACAACGCGTTCGCTCTAAGTTTGCCGGTCTGTGGAATGCGCGTACCCTCCCCCACGTGACAACAAAACTTATAATGTGTCATAGTTTTACCCAAATATCTAACGTACACAATTTTTATTGTTACAATTAAATAAAAAATTTCGAACGTCATACACTCATACCTATCGCCAGCGGCAAACTTAAAACGAGCGGGTAGTATACTTGTAAGCGCTCAGTCTCTTTGATAAAAGCCGCCTCTGAATTAGACGCTATAGTTGTCAACTAGCGACTTTCGTCTCTAACTTCAAAGGATAAAGTCGATATTGTTTACAACGCTATTTTTAAATTTCTGTTTTTATTTTTGCTTTTTGTTTATCAAAGGTGCCGACTCGAGTATTTTCGAGAATATTTGAGATCGAGTCTAGGACTAAGTATAAAAGCGGCGATCGCGCGTTGGCGTCGTCAGTTGATGATTAGCGTTCGGAGCGATAAGTTACTACCTACTTACAAGCTCGCTAGCGAGAAACTAGTGTTCATTGTTTTACTGCCTGCTGTATTCTGTTGTCTCAGTTTTATACATTTCTTCCCTGTAGGTTCTAAATTTAGTCTCTTATACGCAGTAACGATTGTGCATTATTTAAACCCCACTATCCTGACTTGTAACATTATAAATAAAGAAGAATGGAACGTTGGCTTAAAGGTGTTAAACGTGTTCCAACAACATCTTCTAATGACGCTGAATGTTCAAAAGCAATGCGCGCGGAGAATTTAGCAATCACCGATCCAGAAGATGATGCCACGAGTGCCACGACGTCAAGCTCGACGGTTTCAAAGACGAAAAAAAGGAAGTATGATGAATCTTATCAGTTTCGGATTTGTTGATTCCAACGGCTCACCTCTCTGCATGCTCTGTAGTAAACTGCTTCGTAATAGTTCCATGGCACCTGCCAAATTGCGTCGACATTTAGAAACCGTACACCCCGAGACTAAAGACAAGAATAAAGAATTTTTTGTTCGCAAAAAAGATCAGTTATTAGAAAGTCAAAAAAATATGATGCATGTAACACAAACTACCAACGAAAAGGCCACGGAGGCATCATACTTAGTTAGCTATCGCATTGCACAAGCAGGTGAAGCGCACACTATCGCTGAGAAATTAATAAAACCATGTGTATTAGACATAACAAAATGTATGCTTGATGAAAAATCTGCAAAGCATCTTTCTACTGTTCCGCTATCAAACGATACTGTTTCACGACGAATCCATGATCTGGCAAGCTACGTCAAACAAGAACTAGTTACACGTCTACAAAATACACGATTCGCTTTGCAAATGGACGAGTCGACTGATGTCGCTGGTTTGGCTATCCTGCTGGTTATTGTGAGATATCCATATAAAAGTTCTTTTGAAGAAGACATGCTTATGTGTTCATCGCTGCTTACAAACACTACCGGGGAAGAAATTTTTAATAAAATAAATATATTTTTTGAAGAACATAATCTCAGTTGGAACAATTGCATTGACATTTGTACAGATGGGGCCAAGGCGATGACAGGTAAAACAGCAGGAGCAGTGTCACGAATGAAAAATAAAGCGCCTAATTGTAGTTCCAGTCATTGTATTCTGCATAGACAAGCACTTGCGATGAAGCAAATACCGTCTAATCTAAAATTAGTTATGGATGAAGCGGTAAAAATAATTAATTTTATCAAATCACGACCACTACAATCCCGATTGTTCTCATTATTGTGTGAAGATTATGGCAGCAAACATAAAACACTGCTGCTCCATACAGAAGTGCGATGGCTGTCTCGGGGAAAAACTTTAACAAGGCTATTTGAACTTAGAGCCGAGTTACAAATGTTTCTTTCAGCAGATACTTCTTTTAATTTGAAGGACCGTTTGTATGATAAAACTTGGTTGTTCCGATTGTCTTTTATGGCGGATATCTTTCAAAAACTTAACGAATTAAATTTATCGATGCAAGGTAAACAGACAACAGTGTTTCAGGCCTATAATAAAATAACTGCTTTTAAAAGAAAATTAGATTTTTGGATCATTTGCATTGGTAAGAAAGAAATAGAAAGTTTTACGTTACTCAGTGAGTTTGTTAGCGAAAACGACTCAGAAATGTTTGAAGATAATGTGTTTGAAGAATTGGTCCAATATCTCAGTTCGATGCGCGCATCTTTTGAAAAGTATTTTCCCGAAGAACACAATACAAAAATTAAAGTGAACTCCTGGATTCATAATCCTTTTTTACCCAACTTGGAAAAGCCTGAAAACATGTCAAATGAGATATATGAATCTCTTTTAGAAATGTCATCAGACACAAGTATGGAGTCATTGTTCAAAACGACGCCTCTTAATGATTTTTGGTGCAGAATCCAAGATGAATATGCAATGCTTGGCCAAATGGCTCTGGATATTCTTCTCCCGTTCCCAACTACATATTTGTGCGAAACAGGATTCTCTACCTACGCAGCCACGAAAACAAAATATCGCAATAGACTGGACGCCGAAGCTGATATGAGACTCCAACTTTCTTCCATCAAACCTGATATCAAGCAATTGATGAAAAATAAAAAACAGTTTCATACCTCCCACTAGTTAGATTTTTTCTTTTTTAATGTTTTCTATTATTGTCCTTACCAAGTGGTGAAGTAAATAATAATTAGTAACTGATACATTGTACTTTTATTATGCTGATTAATATAGAATACACTTATAAAAATAATTGTTTTATTGTAGGGTTCCATCAAGTATTTTGCTTCCCAAAAGGGTTCCGTCATTTAAAAAGTTTGAGAACCACTGTTTTAGACAATAAAAATGTATAATTAGAATATAAACATACATTTTGTCACTATCATTGAGAATAAAAATAACTCAGTAGGGTAATCGACTAATCTCTTTATGCAGACAGTCTCAGTTAAATACTTTATTTTCCTTATTTTTTTAAGGTTCTTTTTTTGTGAGAATATTCATCTTTTGTGATAAAACCTAAATATACTAGCTGCGACTGCCTGCTTTGCTAGGCTGAAATTAAAATTTATGCTTACTTATTAACAAACTGTTCTTAAAATTTTTAATTTTCCAGTTATTATTTAATTTAAATGATAGTTATGACAGATAAATAGTTTCATTACCTACTATCTTTGGCCCACGATTTCGTCCGTGTAAAAGTCATATATGATGAAGTTTAACACAAACAGCTGTACATGATGTTCAAGGTTCTATAAGCCCGTAGTGTTGCTGGATGATATGGGCAAGTTAGTGTAGAGAATCCTGCCTGCCGCATCACCCATCCCCCTTTAGCGAGATTTGCGCCGGTTTCTGTAAGACAAGCGAGGCTTTCTACGCTTGAGAGCCGTGGTAATGAGGGTTATTGGAAGAGTTTGATAGGCTTGGCCTTACTGTGCATCGAGGAGGTGAGCCAGTGGCATGCGCTGGTTCTTCTAGTTGCCTTAAATAAAACGAATGCTATGCTATTGCTGCTGCTTTCATAGAAACATTAGCAGCTCTTTTCACTAACTTAGGGGTTGAATCTCCAAAAAATTCTTTCTTAGTGCTCGCCTAAAGTGTAAAAAGAAACGGCATGCAAACTTTCAGGGACGTATCAACGCACAGCAAAAACTACTAGGACTGGAAGTCCCATAGTAGTTTCGACTGTGCGTTGATACGTCGGTCAGCCAGCCAGGTTCTTCTTTTATATATAAAGATTATATTCAATGAATTAATAATCATCACTTTGCTCTTATATTGGAATAATCCAATCGATTGAGGTTGACTTAATACGAGTATATTTGAGATTATTTATATTACGAGTTAATTTATCGATCGCACCACATATTGTCGATCCTGGGATGATAGGACAGTATCTTAACGCGGTATCGGTGCACTCAATTCATTTTGCATCTATTCATTACTTGTATTGTAGAGTGAAAAATATCAAAGTAAAATGCATGCCCTATTTTACACTCTTTGGGGGTAGCGGCCCCCTGAGGGTTAATTTCCAGAATAATTACATTTACAGTCAGTCATTTGTGGTGATTTTTATTTTAATAAAAAATCAAGTGAAAATATCACTGAAAAATGTAAGCTCCTCTTTTACACCCCTAGAGGTTGGATATTGCCGCGGGTGACGTGACCGGGGATTAGTCTGTCACCCGCCGAGAGGCCGACCGCGTGAGGAAAGACCGACGTCCTATCTGATGGGGGGACGTCGATCGTTGGGAGGGTACCCCAATAGAGAGTATAGGTACAGGCATTCCTCCCGGACCCGTTTCGTCGCCGACAACTGCTTCGCAGCAAGGCGGCGACTGCGTCCCAGTTCCTGGCGATGTCGAGCATCGTTCTGGCGATGGTCGGCAGCGTCAGGTCGGCACCGATGACTGGAACGAGTTCACGATGCTGCTCTGCCCAGGCCACGTAGACCTTGAGCGTGTGCTGTGCCGTGTCCCGGTCAATCACAGTGGTGGTAGGACGGCGTCCTCTCCCTCCTCGTGATCTTGTGCAGGTACTTGCCGAAACAACCGGGTTATTTAACCCTAATTCAGTAAAATTCAAATAAAACTGTGCACACTAATCTGCTTTATTGTTGCTGCGATTAATAAGAAAAGATTTTATATAAATTCATTACCCGTTGTATGGAAAATTAAAATCCGAAGCAGCAGATATCAATCTGAACTCTTTATTTAGGTATTAAATAAATAATAAATACATTTTTACCTCAAAGGATACAAATCATGGATGATGGATTATAATAAAAAAGCTAAATATAAAAGAAGTGGATGGTCAAGATTATTTTTTTATTTTTTATTCTTTCTTTTGAGGTTAGAGTCACTGAGAAACTATTAAAAAAATCAACCCAAAACGGAGTGGCAAAGTTTTTATGGAGAAAAAATAAAATCTTCATCGATTATCTTCAAATTAAACACATACACTTTTATGTTTGTTGTACGGATTTCAGCATTTGCTAATTTTCATCATATAATTGTGTAAAATAAAAGATTAAATTTTGCGGTGATCCCTTTATTTGGTTTTACATTAAATTAAAAAGTAGCATTAAAATAATCAGTAAAAAAAGAAAATATACTGATAATCAGTCCTTCAAAAGTATTTGTCCCTGAGGGTGTTAAAGAGGGTGTCAAGTTTACTTATTTTGCTTATTTCATACTATCACAGAAATAATGAAAATCATATTTAACAGGGTCCCGTAGAATGTGAGTTAATTAAAAGTAGTCCTCTTTTCTCACACGCATAGTAATATTTTGGTACAGGCCACCTTCTAAAGTATGTAAATTTCGCCAACGGTCTGGTAATTCTTGCACCGACAGTTTTATATATAGAGAGTTTGTATTAATATATGTAAGTTAACCTCTTTAGGGACAATATAGTTTATTAACAAGAACAGAAATAGAGAATTGTGTAGGGTACATTAATATCATTTTTTTACAGATTATGGCGTGGACATACCCTACCTATATATATATATATATATATATATATATATATATATATATATATATATATATATATATATATATATATATATATATATATATATACCCTTTCGGCTAACGGCAGTATGGTTTGTGGGTCCATTACCTGGTGTACTACCTCCCATCACCATTTGGACTGACCAGCTGTATCGATACCTTGACATTTGTGGCTATAATACCCTACCGTATAATACTCTTAGACACCCTGACTACATTGTTTATTACCCGGGTGTCGATAAGGAACAGTATCACGCGGACAGTTTTTCTACGGGTGGCGGCCCGGGCAGTACCCAGTCCAATGCTAGCAACCTCGGTTAAGGCAGCATCAGGCACTATGATACGTGACTGCGCCACTTGACAACGATCGCCCTTCATGGTTGACGATTTACAGCGCTGCTCTACCTAGGTTGATAGAGCTCCCCTAACCTATGCTGCATCCCTGTAACCGCAATAAAGATAAAGACTAGAGGGATTTGTTTCTCTCCTTGCCACCATGTACAAATATTTGCCGAAACAATGATGTCTCGGTGAAACCGGTTGGATCCAGCTGGAAACAGTGCTCCGCGTTACTACACTCCTCCAGCACCGGCCAGAGGAGCTCTACTTCGAATACCAAATCGAAGTCTCCACAGCCGAGGGGCGATAACATCTTAGCGGGCGAAGTAAGGTCATGCGGTCCCGTTGGTAGAGTTCGGATTTCTTTCACCAAATCCCATGAGTAAGTTCCAGTTGACTTTCAATGGCTCTCTGTGGTCCCCTCAAGAAAACCCCAAGACAAGCGGTCAAGGATTCGGCCCACACAAGTGCTGTACTTGTATATAGAGCCATCCCCGCATACAGCTATCGACATGCAAAACTAGGTTCACCCACATAGGCATAAGCCAGGATAGCGTGGACGTCGCGTCAAGAAACCACTAAGCAAATATACAAAAATTCTATAGGATCCACCATTATCCCTCGAGGACTACGCCCAAATATTTCACTTAAAATATTTTACTTCTGAGCTTTGAAAATGAGTGAAAAGTGAACCAGTAAAGTCCGCTTTTTATGCAGGGTCTCTTTAGTACGCGGCATCTCGATATGGATTAGGTACAGAGAATGGCCATACTTATCGGCTCTCCCCTTACCGGTAGGGCACCTTTTGTGACGAGCGTGTCGTCAGCGTAGTGGATTAAGCCCAGTCCTCTCCTGCCTAGCATGGTCCAGCCGTAGCCAATATCTCACAGGGTTGGTCATGAGAGCGACTGCTATAGGATACTACATGGTATAAGTTTTTACAGAAAGTTTCCAGGGTACATGTAGAGGATACAACACCTCTCTAAATAATCTGCAACCACCCGCCTCTCAGATACGGCCACCGTGTAAACATAACGTGTAACCTAAAGCAGCTAAACGGCGGGCTATTGAACGCATTGGCGATCCTTCAGCAGTAACCGTTTTTGCTATCTCGGGCTTCAGGCGCACAAAGGCCTAATATCCCTTCCGAAAACCGAACGGAGCGTTCCATAGAACGATGCCAACCTCGCTAAAGTGCAGGATGATAAGGACAGCCATGATTCTCTTCAGTTGTTTAATCACAATATCCAACAATAAGATGAGCTCGTAGGACTTAGAACACCCTGCTTTGTGATTGCTTTTATCATCTGTCAAAAAGTCATCCCTGTCAAAAAGTAAGACCACGGGTTCGGTTACCCGCCCTTGAGTGAAGTGTGTCAGTACACTTCTGGATGTCATATCCGCACAGTAGGCCTGAATACGGTAGCGGCAGATTCTCTGTTTGTTCACCGTTTGTTAAATGAATATTTCTGTAGATACAGGCATTTCACACAGATTATGTAGTACCAGTGGTAATGGCGAAAGGATTATTGTAAGGGATACAATCATACTGGTGAAGAGATAATAATACGGTGGTTATGGGACCACGCGCCACGCTTGCGTCGCCCCGGATTGCATGGACGGCCTGTGTACTGACTAAAGCGCGCTAAAAGAAATGTTATACGAATTACGGCTGTGGAGCCCCAGTACCTAACATAATAGTCATTTTCTCTAAAGGACTAACAAGTTCACGCAAGCGAATCTCAGAAGACAAGTTATACTTTTTATAGAAATAACCGTAGTCTAAGGCCCTAATTATTCGAAGGTCTGAATCGTAAAATGATACAAGATATAAGTACCAAACAAAACTAAATTAGTTTTATTCAATTAGAAGGAATAAGAAATATAAATACAATTGTTTTATATGTCAAACGAATAAAAATATACTTACTGAAATCCTTTTTCAAGATATGACTTCTATATATGGTTCTTGAGAAACCTTTCTTGAGAAATTTTAGAGAAATTGTTAAACAATTTCTCTAAAATTTCTATTGCAGCTTCCATTCTTTCAGGTTCATCCAAATTGTACATCTTTCTTATTTTTTGGATAGCGTTTGGAGGTACTTCCAAAAGTTTGTTTCCAGGCATTATGTATTATATATTACTAGCAACCCGCCCTCGCTTCGCTTCGGTTATAGTCGTTTTACCCGCGTAGTTCCCGTTCCCGTGGGAATACCGGGATAAAATATAGCTTAATTTACGCCCTGATATTATAGCTTTCCATTGGTGAAAGAATTTTTGAAATTAGTCCAGCCGTTTTGAAGATTACCCGGAACAAACAGACAGACAGACAAACAAAAATGTTTTAGTCTGTATTTTAGGCATAGGTGTCGTGCAAATAACCGTGTAAGCATGAAAAAAGCCTATTATTTTGACATTACAAACAGACACTCCAATTTTATTTATTGGTATAGATTATAATATATTACTATTGGTTTGTAAACTTAAAACCTGAAATTCTTCGACAATTCAAATTTAATATTGTTTTTGAACTTAATTAATTAATACCTCTAAGTTATTATTAAGACCGTACACAACTGCTTACTTAAAAGGTGTGCATATAAGTAACGCGAGATCCTGTTTATAGTAATATATTCTTGAACTGATGTGGTTTAGGCACTTTCTGTTTAATCGTTTAAATTTCTATATGTATACAAAAATAAAATATACACTCCTTTGCAAAAAAAGACGGACGGTTTTGTTTTTTCTCCGTATGCCGGATTCTCGCAGTGAAATCCCGAGCATAACCCGCTCCATAGCACGCAGAGCGACAGCGTGCTTTAGTACATCAATTTCCCTTCCAATATGGAAGAGGCTCGAGCCCAATAGCGGGACGTATACTTGTATAAGCCGTTTGTATAATCTGTATGATGACGCAATAAGAATACAATTCATCACTCCTTATCTTGCCCGTGGGTGTCGTAAAAGGCAATTTAGGGATATCTTGTGCATATAACATCTGCGCAAGAGAAAGAAAACTTAAAACAAAACCCTTTAACCAACCTGTCTGACCAGCATAATATAGGTAAGATCAATTTCCCTTCTTTTGTAGAGGAGGCCCGACGAGTCCAGCAGTGAAACATATATAAGCTGAGATGATGATGATTATGATATGAGCTGTAATGATGAAGATGAATATTATTCATGTATACAGAGTATAATAATACAGCTCATTACCCTAATACTTGCTCATGTGTGTCGCAAAAGTCGACTAAAGGAAATAATATGTAGATAAAATCTATGCAAAAAAAGAAAAGCTTAAAATACCCTATATCAACGCATCTGATTAGCGCGGCATAGTAAGTCTACTTCCTTTCCATTGTGGAGGAAACTCATGCCCAACAATGGAATATATATGAGCTGAGATGATGATGTTGATAATGATAAAATAAGAATACATTTCACTACTCTACATTACACTAATTTATGGTATGCCTATGGTGACGGAGTAACAATACAGTTTACCGCCACTTTCTTGCCCGTGGGTATCATAAAAGACGACTGAGACGTACAATATATACTTAACAGCCAAGCAAAAGAAAGAAAACTCAAAATAAAACCCTCTGCCTGCCCTTTCACGAGCGTGGTATTGTATATCAATTTCAAAGTAGACAAATTAGTTTCGTACATAGAAGAAATGCGTCTTATATTGCGCGATCCTATATGTGGTCACTAGATGAGTGGTTTTTCCCCCATCGGATAAAGCGGTCCAGTAGAGGTCACTCATGGGAGTGGCAGTATCACTTACTATCATGTGTGCTGTTTATTCCTTTGCCATCAAGAAGCGTGTGGATGTGATCTATGGTACTATAGCCTTGTCGGAAATTAATCTGTTTATTCGGCTAAAAGTCTAAGTATTGATTTATAATGGACACTTCGAAGTAACTTAACTCTACGTTGTTCAAAAATGAGATAGGTTTAAAGTTTATTAGAAGGGGTATTATCATTATTTTTCAAGATGAGCTTCACTACGTTCCTCGCCCACCAACGATTATGTAATTCTGGTAATGGACAAGTATAGGTCGGCTGGGAGATCTCATTAAGCGTGACCACTTTACGTTTGGGTAGATATACAATGTGCCTCATCTTATGATGAAGATGAAGTTTATCTTGTTTTTTATTCAAACATCTGGGCAACGCTGGATTCTTTTTTCTATAGCTGTTTCCTGAAGAATGAATAATAAAAAGGTTTTTGTTCCCCAAAAAATCTTCCAAAAATCCACTTGTAAAGAATATAAAGGAAATGTAAAAAATAATTACTCAATAACTTCTTTTAACCGTTTTTTTTATTAAAACAATATTAGTTCTATAAGTAATACATAAAAATAACACACATCAAATTCGTTTAAAATTATATGTTCAAATTAAAAAACGTAATAAGCTAAAAAGATAATCTTATATCTTTAAACGAGCAATTCTTGTATATATTTATTTATATTATAATTCTTATATATATATATATATATATATATATATATATATATATATATATATATATATATATATATATATATATATATATATATATATATATATATTGTTCGCGATGGGAACAAAAGAAATAAAAATAGGCGAATCTTATAATATAGTATATTGTATAAGATTCAATAATTGTTAGCCCGACAATTTTGTGTGCGAATGTGTCGGTGTTCTTGTGTAATGTGTAAGTATAAGATGGCGGGTTAGTGGTCTGTATGATTGAAGTGAATGTGTAAATGAATGTGAAAGAATCTAATGAAGGTAATGATTGCGTGGGTGTATGAATGAAGTAACGGCGGCGACATCCTCCCGGCCGTTGAAAGTAGCCTTTCAACATTCTTGATCCTCAGCCGTAGGTAGACGACAAAGACGATTGATGGCTCGACGTATGATGCCATTGGCTGTGGAGACATCGACGACACGGGGTACACCATCGGAGCCGACGTACAGTTTGTGCACTCGTCCTAAACGCCAACAAAGTGGTGGTGTATTGTGTGTATCGTGCTCCAAGAGACACGACGTCGGCAATGAAGTCAGTGGTTTTCCTATTAAAAAATGTCCAGGTGTGAATGGCACGTAATCATTGGGTGAAGGTGAAAGTGGACAGAGGGGACGGCTATTAAGGATTGCCTCAATTTGAGCAAACAATGATGAGAGCTCCTCGAATGTCAGATGAGCATTGCCTAAGACTCTATTTAGGTGGTGCTTGGCGGATTTCACGCCAGCTTCCCAGAGACCCCCTTGGTGAGGAGCGTATGGTGCCGAAAAGCGAAATTCTATCCCTCGACGAGACGCAAAGTCCATAATATGCTCTCTATTTGAAGCAAAGAGATATCTCCTTAGCCGCAGCGACAAAATTTCTACCATTGTCACAGTATATATAATGGGAGATATTTGAATTTTAAAGTGAAGTTGATCGTTAGAAGGTGTCCAACCGATACCTAGAGTACTTGTGGAGTTACTAATCATGAGGTCTCCCCCTTCAGCATCTCTATTATCATCGAAAAGACTTGTTGAGTTGGAGCGATATTTTCGTAAGTTAAATCCGCTCTTAGCCAACTCATTTGATACTGATTCACGAAAATGACGTAGATCTTCGAGAGAATCTGATCCTGTAATTAAATCGTCGCAATAAAAGTCATTTTTTATAACTGAACTGGCAGTCACGTCTTGTGACTCTTCAGCAACTTGTAACAGGCAACGAGTGCTTAAAAAACTAGCGCTTGCAAAGCCATACGTCACTGTATTTAGGCGTAAGACTCTTAAAGGATCACTTTCATTATCTCGCCATAAAATTAGTTCTAGGTCGCGATCAGCTTTTCTCATGACGACCTGACGAAACATTTTTTCAATATCACCTGTTAAAATATATTTATGTTTTCTAAAACGGAGGAGAATATTAAATAGTGGGTCTTGAATAATTGGCCCTATTAATTGGATATCGTTCACTGAAAACCCAGATGATGTTCGAGCTGATGCGTCGAACACAACTCTTAAAGAGGTAGACTCACTTTCAGCCCTAAGGACCGGGTGATGAGGGAGAAAGTATGAACTAAAAGTATTGTATGTTGTACATTCTGAAAGATGTCCTAAAGCTTTATACTCGTGAATAAACTTTCTATAAGGTACTCTGAGTTCTGGTTGCTTTCTAAAACGAGCTTCTAAGTTAAAATATCTCTTTTTAGCGACATTGTAAGAGGTGCCTAAACTGTCAGGTGCATCTTTGAGTGGAAGAGCGATACGGAAACGGCCATCACTTAATCTTGTTGTGTTTGATGTGAAATGCTCTTCACATAGACTTTCCTCGTCGGTAAGTGGGTTTTCACACGGAAAACTCTCTAATTGCCAAAATTTTTCTAATTCGTCATGAAGGTTAGACATGTGATTTTCTTTAAGAAGAAAGTTACAAAATAGTGACGATTTATTCATTTGTTTTGGTGATGGGAAACAAAGCTTACTTGGCAGAGGCCCTCCTATAAGCCATCCTAATTTGGAGCTTTGTAATATTAGCCCTTGGTCACCTAAGTGGTGCTGCTCGGAACCTATTATTTGCCAGAATAGTTCAGCACCAATTAGCATTTGTATGGAAGCTGACTGGTTAAACCTTGGGTCAGCTAAAGTGAATCCTAATAGGTTAAGTTTAGTAATATCAAAACTAGTTTTAGGAATATTGGATGTGATACTAGGCAACACTAAGCAAGACACATCTGCTTGGAATGATTGACACCTTGAACTTATATGAACCATGCAGATTTCAGCACTGTATTTTATGGGTGTATCACCAATGCCAGATAGAGAAGTGTTACATGATTGAGATTTTATATTTAATTTGTTTTTAATTTCCTCGGTGATAAATGAAGTTTGACTACCACTGTCGAGTAAGGCACGAATAGTCAAAGTTTTACCAGTGGTAGGGTTTCGAATCTGAATTTCAGCGGTACATAACAATACCTCTGAGGTAGAAATGGATGACAAGGCTATTGAGTCAGACATTTCTGTTGCCTCATTCTGTGGAGAGTCATGTAGCATGGTATTGTGACGTTGTTTGCAAAGCCTACACGTGCCAGGTAATCGACAACGTGACACCACATGACCACCTCGTAAACAATTAGTACATAAATTGAGAGATGAAACTAAAGACATCCTTTCCTTATGGGACTTTGATTTAAAATTTGAACAGTCATATATGCGATGACTACCTTGACAAACTACACAAACTACTTTGGGAGCCTTTGGGCCACTCGAAGTCATCACTAATGCTTTAGATTGATTTTTACAATACGGTACATTATTAAATCTAGATCTATTATTACTGTTATCTTGCCTCTCAATTTTATTGCGATGAACCGTTTCAAAAACATCAGCACGTGATTTTAAAAAAGAAAAGAATTGATTTAATGTAGGAATATCCGTCAAATTGTTCCTATGCTCTTCCCATTTAAATATCGTACTACTATCTAATTTAGTAGTTAACATAAAAATAACTAATACGTCCCACTTATCGGTGGGAAGACCAAGGGTGCTGAGAGCCCGCAAGTTCTTTGTTACATGGTCTATTATATATCTTAATGACTTGTCGGTCTCTCGCACTGTTTCAAAATTAAATAAAGATTTCAAATGAGCATAAATCAATTGGCGTTTGTTGTCATATCGTTCGCACAATAATAACCACGCTTGCGAATAATTACTATCTGTGACTTCTAAATTAGATATAACACCCCTGGCTTCGTTCTCTAAATAAGAATTTAAGTAAAAGAATTTATGAATATTTTTAATAGCATCGTTTTCGTGAATTAAAGCATTAAATGTTTCTTTAAACTCTAACCACTTAAAATATGAGCCATCGAATTTAGGTATTTTTATTTCCGGCAATTTAAAACCAAGAGGGTTATTTTTGCTGCACTCATCATGATGATGACAATGCGAAGTCACACTATGAGAAGGCATAGATTTAATATCGGCAGGATTCGAGTTGGAATTAGTCTCGATTAATTTTTGAGCAAATGCGATACAATGGTAGAAATCTTGTTCTATTGCGTCGCGAGCGCTTAACTCAGCGGTTTGATTCATAGCGTTAACAACTTCTATTTCACTTTGCAACTCGTCGAACGATATGAATAACGCTTCAAACTTAGACAACTTCATTGCAAGTTTGCTTATTTCTATTTCAGAAACAGATTCTAATGAACACAAATCGTCAACATGTTTTTTAAATTTAGTTACGCGTCCTCTAATGGAGCTGCGTTTATATGTTAACTCTTTAAGCTTATCGTCTGACATTATAAAACTCGCAATGAAATATAAATAGTAGTTAAGTTAGCTATTAGCTAATGAATAGAATTTGCATACGATACGCTCCTCACGAAAGGTTCGCTGAAGTCGGGCGCAGGTAGCCGGTGACGTCACACGGTCACCTCAGCTGATCACGCGCTGCAATGGTAGGGATAAACAAAGATGCAACAGCGCACGGGCCGGCCGCAGCGATAAAAACATGCAGTGCACTGGAATGTGATAACAACGCAAATAAATATAATGTGTTTTTACTAGTGAATCGATGAGGATGTATGTGATTTGAGCAATTGGGAAGCTTTAGAATGATACGCAGAATAATTTAGTGCATAGAATTATTATATAGTGCGGTTATTAACGCTGTTTGTGCGAAATAATAATAGTTGAAATAAGAATTTCAAATAAGATGAGCGAGTGAAACGATGTATAATAATAACGAGGTAGGTAGGCAAGTGCGAGTATATATGTAGGTAGGCTATGTTAGCTAAAACTGCATATGATTTAGCTATAATTTGCTATAACTCACTAGTAGGTATGAAGTTTGTTGCAATAAAATGAATAGATAAGCTTAGAAATAGGTCTTATCTAGATAGGCTGAACATTCGGTCGCTAAAATCACTGCTTACACGAATTTAAGCGGAAAGTAAGGAAATATAGATAGGAACGAGCTCACTCAGACAGGATAGTGCAGTTGTAGTCTTGTAGTCCTCCTTGGCTGTATCTGCGCCTGCTGCGAAACTCTTCCGATCGATGACGTGTCCCTCTGTATAGTGAGAGGCGCTTGTAGGGATGAAATAGTAGGCTGTTCCTGACGAATTTCGGCTTGTGCTGCGCGTAGTAGGTGTTAGACACCGCTGATTGCTTCGGATTAGCCACCAAAGTCAGCAGCGCATGTAGGTACCACGCGGCAAATCTTCTTTTCGTTGCAGGAACAAAGGGACCTGCAATCAGACTGCTACCCGGCAGGTCCTGTCACGGTCGCCACTTTTTGTTCGCGATGGGAACAAAAGAAATAAAAATAGGCGAATCTTATAATATAGTATATTGTATAAGATTCAATAATTGTTAGCCCGACAATTTTGTGTGCGAATGTGTCGGTGTTCTTGTGTAATGTGTAAGTATAAGATGGCGGGTTAGTGGTCTGTATGATTGAAGTGAATGTGTAAATGAATGTGAAAGAATCTAATGAAGGTAATGATTGCGTGGGTGTATGAATGAAGTAACGGCGGCGACAATATATATATATATATATATATATATATATATATACCTATATATATTTTCAGGATCTCGAAAACGGCACCAACGATTTTGATGGAACTTGGCATACTAGAGGTTTCGGGTCCAAAAAATAGAAAATGTTCTTGTGTCGGTGTTTTTAGCAAAACAATACAATGTCATTAAATTTTAAAAGAATATGAATACAAATTTCGTTGCAAACGTCAAGAGTTACGGTAGCTCAGTTGGGAAGTGATCGACAATAATACAACAAAAATATTCTTAGCGAAGCTCGGTCAACCAGATATTTTCCGTTTAATTGACAACATAAGTCATAAATTGATATTTAAATAATGATACAATTAAATTGTGTGCTAGATTAGAAGTTTACTTAGATATTGAGACGAATTGTGTAACATATAATTTAAAAAATTGATTGTGTGGTTTTATGAAACCACGGTAAAAGTAAAACATTTTTTTCGCATTACAAATAATAGCAATATTTATACTAAATACTGATAAAAACAAACAAATAGTGTGGAGAACTAGCATAAATGATTAATAGTCTATACATTACACGGTCAGCTGATGCGAACGCCACCATATTAACTTCGGCTGCTCTGTCGAGCTCCTTTCACTTTACCCCTACTCCGCGGCCGACCGTCACGCGATATGCAATAGATGGACGAAAAAGTTTGAGGCGATGTAATAAGTTTCACTTTAAAAAAAGAACACAAAGCAGAGGCTGCCGACAGAAGTAAAAACTTCGAAGCATGAATAAACACTTATAATGTTTGAAAATTTAATTTAATTGTTAGATGTTAAATTAAACTATGTAAATTTATTTGGTTTTAACATCTATTGGCACAAATATAGTGACATGAATGTAGCTACGGGTATAGTGTTAACATTAATACGTCACGAGACCATGTTGCTGACGATTGACATGACTTTAATCCCCATTCAAATCTGCCTATAGAAGCTTTCATTTCAAAAAACTATTAACACACATTAAATTGAAAAAAAAACTGCGAGATCGTTTCAGATTATTTAAAAAAAATTATTGATTTTGTCTCTTAAAAATAAAAATTATGATAAATATTTTAAAGAGAGATTAAAAATATAAAATAATTGTCGTACTTCGACATGGTTTAGTAATTAAATTTTTTATCGCACTCCTAATTTATAAAAAAATATAAAAAAGAGTTAATTTTAAACAATTAATCTACTTTTAAATTTCTAAAGGAACCAGCCATTCCCATATATTCATCGTTGAATTTGCCGGACTGCCTCAAGCTTTCGTCTGTGCAGGCTTTGTTCATCATATTTAGGTATTTAGCATGTTCCTCTGAACTGAATTCCTCTAGGCATTCAGCTGGAACAAAAAAAATTTGGTAATGATTTTTGCATTTTTAATTACGTGAAATATCTTAAAATGTTTTTATAGAAATTTAAAAATAAAAGATCCGACGTAGTAAGGGTGGCGTTTTATCTCTTTCTCATCATCATTGAACAGATTTCAATGAAATCTTGTCATAATGGCTTGTTTCATTAAAATAGATAAAATAATTGTTAATACTACCACGGTACTCTTAATTTTAAATGTACTTTTAGTACAAGAATATATCAAGTATTGTACGTGTTAAAGTCAAACATATAAAAGTGCTTCAACAATGAAAGCTAATAAAGGTATACTAACCAGCAAGCTCTTTAATAGATTTTTGGTCTCCACCTAAATCTTCAGGCAATAAATCTTTTGATATTGCTGCATGTAGTTCTTCTAAGTTCTTATGAACAAAAATTCTTCTAGATAACTTCTCACTAAGAAATTGTTTTAACAGTTTAACTAGTACATCCACTGCTTTAGATTCAGTAAGCAAGTGTATTCCTTTTATTCTGGCGCCGTAACCGTCCTGGAAATATCAATTATATATATGTATATGTATAATCTTGTCATCAATGACACCTTTTTCTATCCTCCCTACCAGCGCATCTCACTGGCTTAGTCAAGAAGTCGATTTTCCTCCTATTATGAAAGAGCATCAAGTCTAGCGGGACTTTTGTGACCTAACATAATTAATGTGAAAAAATATACCCACCTTTATTATAGTCATTTGTTGTTGAAGCAATACTGGATTAAGTTTAGTTATAACGTCCATCAAGTTTACATCTCGCAAATCATATAATGATACAAAACCATTTGTGTAATCATGCGCTTTTAAATACTCGGCGATCTAGAGAAAATAATATTAGAATATTATATCTATCTGCCTATTAACAGATGTCGGATGAAGACCTCCCTAAAGAAAGAATGCCATCATCAATGCGATTGTAGAGCAGATTGCCAATCATAGTGGATGTTAAGATTCCCAGAAAAGTGTTGCGCCCCATTCTTCCCGGTACAATTTTTTATCACCTACTGGCAATTCTAGCAAGTCGTGACACATAATATTCTAATCCTGACAGATTAGGAAAACTAGAAATACTGAAAAATTGTGACCTCCGATTATCTAGTCCAGCAGAGCATTATCCCCTTTAGGGAAGCCTATATCAAATGGCGAAGACCAATAAGCTGATCGACAAGTAAATGAACGTGACGCTGCTTTACCCATTAGATTAAAGATATAACCGTATATGATGAATAATACTTATATTTATAGCAAATATCCAAATAGTACAATAATAATCCTAAGGAAACTGTGTGGTGATGGAGTAAGAATACAATTCACCATTCCCTATCTTGGCCGTGGATATCGTAAAAGACGACTAAGACATATAATAAGCATATAACATCTGTGCAAGAGAAGAACACTGGAAACAAAACCATATATCAACACGCCTGACTAGCATGGTATAGTAGTTATAGTAGTTAAATTTCCCTCACATAATGGAGGAGGCTGAGCCCAACAGTGGGACGTGTATAGGCTGAGATGATAATGATTTCTTGAACATTAAATACTTCTTGATCTAAATTAAATAATTACACTTCTTGAAGTGAGTGACACAGTTTATAAGAAATATCTCAATAAATTTAAATAAAATTGTCTACTTACTATAAGATTATATTGGAAAAATTGAAGCCAGTTTTCCTCCGTAATTTTCTTGGGATATATTTTGGTGAGTTCTATTCTATAGAAATCATCTGTCAGTTTTGGCATGACAATGATGGATCTAAATAAAATTGCAAAACAATTCAATTTCACGTATAATAAGAAGCAGTCTCTTACTAGCATAAGTCTTTGCAGAAGGCCAGCTTTATTATTTTTATTTTGTTAATTATAAACTTATATCCTATATTATTAAACGAGCAGTTCTTGTACATTTATATGTTTCTATATTTCTATATATATATATATATATATATACATATTTCTATATTTTCAGAATCTCGGAAACGGCACCAATTATTTTCAAGAAATTTAGTATACAAAAGGTTTCGGGGGCAAAAAATCGATCCAGCTAGGTTTTATTTAAAGAAAATATCGTCTTGTCGGTGTTTTTTCTAATCAATAAAGTGTCATTAGAACAGGAATGTAAAATTAGCCGTCGCCGTCAAAAGTAGCATTCAAACAGCCTGAGATCGGATCTCAGTGTTATTATTATTATTATTCTGTTTTTAATTTTTGACATTGTTTATACTATTTCGTCATTTTCTTTTTCGTATAAATATAAATATGTTCATGAAAAATAAAATTTACAAAGAAAAAAAAAATTGTACCGAGCAATGCTCGGTCAATCAGATATTTTAATATAAGAATCTCATATATTTAATTTATTTAATTTAAATTTCTGCACACAAAAAAGGTACAAGTCGGACTTAATGCCTTAGGCATTTTCTGCCAGTCGTAGGTCGACTGGACTCGAATATGTATACGCTAAAAAAAATTATTAAATTAATAAAAACTATATTTCGTGATCGAGGTGAGACAGAGCTTTCAAAATTACTTGATTTTATGAAACGCTAATACTTTTTTTTTTCTTGGGGGCGGGTTACGGATGGCGTCCTCCTCGCTCCGCTCCGACCGGGGCAACAGTGGGGCGTAAGCACGCACACCCGTAACCCACCCGTGACACGTCACCTTCGTCGTTGGGCCGACCACCGGTGCAGGGTGACTTGACGTAAGTGGTCGGCCCGACGGAATACCCTCTGAGGAGTACCCTCCCCTCGACCGACGTCTCCCCCTCCTCGGGGAGGACGTCGGTCTTTCCTCGCGCGGTCGGCCTCTCGACGGGTGACGGGCTAACTCCCCGGTCCAGTCACCCACGGCCTCGACTAGGGCGGCATCAGACGCAGGTAATCGCGCCTGCGCCGCCCCAGTCGCCGGCGGCAGTTCGCGTCGTCAAGAAGATGCTCCTCGCGCACGCGCTCTGCCGCCTCCTTCCGAGAGACTACTTCCTCGTAGAAGGCTGCGACCGCGTCACAGTTCCTGATGCTGTCGAGCATCGCCCAGGTCGGCACCGATGATTGCGATGAGATCATGACGCTGCTCTACCCTAGTGGCATAAACCTCGAGCGTGTGCTACACCATGGCCTCGTCGCAATCGCAGTGGTGGCAAGACGGTGTACTCTCCCTCTTAACAACCGTGTGCAGGTTTTTGGCGAAGCTACCATGCCCCGTCAACACCTGCACCAGTCGGAAGGAGAGCACTCCCTGCCGCTGCTTTAGTCACTGCATCAGCACCAGCCGGAAGGCCTTGATGGTCCGAACACCGAACCGAGGCCTCTCCAGCTGGACTGTTCAACAGATAATGACGTCTCGGTGGGCGTCGACGTGCCAGGCGGTGAGCTCCCTCAACGAGACCATACCGTCCTCCGCTCGCACCCCCGACACCCGCTGATACAAATCGGCGAGCATCTCCGCCTCCAGGTTCCACGGAGGAGTCCCGGCCAACAAGCACGCTGCCTCCGTCGACACCGTGCGGTATCTGCGTATGGCCCTGACCACCATGGCTCTCTGTGGTCACCACAGAAGAGCCCTGAGACGGACGGTCAGGGACCCCGCCCACACCAGTGCGCTGTACAGGGCAATCGACCGAACGACCCCCACGTACAGCCGTCGCATGAAAAGCTACTGGTGATAGGTCTGCTGAAAGTTTTTTATCTGGCGTTATAAATGAGCCACATCAACTGGGTTAGAACCACACCCTCGCTAATAATCGACTTCTGAGTAGTAGCAATAGCTATCGTACTTCGTTTGGTGAATCTCCCCAAATTTTTCTTTCATCGTCTTCATCATTCGTTTTAATTCCTTTCCATTCTATATCCATTACCGGCAGCAACTTTTCAAGTGAGTTGCTTTCTCATCTATCACCAAAAAAAAGCATAAAGTAAACTATGGCCTCCACTATAAATCATTAGCACCCATCGTTGGACCATAGCCTCATCAAGAGAGGATAATGTCATATTTGGCAGGTGAAATGGCCATCATAATTAGTGCAATAAGTCTCCTAAGAGATACGCCTGGACATACCCCGTCCGAAACATCCCAGACGATGGAAGAGCGACGTGCAGCCCCATAATTTGACATAATACCCAATCATCGCCATTTCGGTTGAGTTCGCTAATCAACCAAACTAAATTAATGGAAAGTACTAGTGCTAGTATCAGTATCAAAAAGTAAAATTTTACCCTTTTTCTAAAATCTCTTTCAAGTCCTTTTTGACATTGTGAATTGCAAAAAAATGCGGTAGTAATGTTTTCAGCGTACACAACTTGTCTATTTGTTTCTTAGCTTTCTCCAATGAACCTTTGCTGGTAATTATAGACCACTCTAAGTATTCCTTACCTGAAATTAAGTGAAATAAAATAATTTCTCATGTAATGATGTAGTAAGGTTACGGCGAAGCAAGAATATAATTAATTAGATAAAATCTCAATTAAAATCAATTAGGGGTATTACGTCGGGCCGACCACTGACGACAAGTTCACGCTGCTCCAGTGGTCGGCCCAACGCCGAAGGCGACGTGGTTTTTGGGTGGGTCGCGGGAGTTACGTGCTTAAGCCCCTCTGTCGCCCCGGACGGAGTGGTGCGGAGGCGCGCCGACCGCGACCCACCCACAAAAAAAAAAGTAATAAATTTTTATAAATAACTGTGCATATATCTATATATCTATATATATAGGTCAATTGCCCTCCCATTATAGAGGAGGCCTAAGCTCAATAAGGGGGGACTTATATAGGCTGAGATGATGATTATGAAAGTTTAATATTAAACATTTAATGATTTTAAAAGCCACCAGTTATCGTTTTCCAACACCGAAAATAGGGTCTCGGTGTCAGTGGTTCGCGCTGTCAGATTAAGAGATCATAGCTTTGCGTCGCCCGAATGGATCAAGTCTGGTATATCCTCACTATAACCTACCAAAAATATTTAGTAAATTGAAATTATTGGTAAAACTTAAAATAAATTTACAACCAAAAGTTGGTAGAGTAGCTATCATTATAAAAATATCTGATGATGTTCTCGTATCAGGATTTGAGAAAATCACTTCTTATCGTCCAATATTCCGCAGTGTCTGATAACAGGTTTATAATTACTGTGTGTTATTAGCGATGATCTATGGCACTGAAACTTGGTCTCTAAATATCAATCAGCCTTTTGAAAAGGTTCAAATTCACTCAACGTGCAATGGTGAGGTCTATGCTCAGTATTTCTCTACGTTTCAAAATCCAAAATACGTAAATCCGTAGAATAATGGTTGTAATCGACATAGCCCGAAGAACTCGCACGTTATGGTAAGGGGCAGGGCCCTAAATATGTAATGTGATATTTTACATTAAAATATAAAATAATTTTAAAACTTGGTAAAAAAATCTTACAGTTATACTAATACTGATGCCGCCCTACCTGAGGTCGCGGGTGACTGGATGGAGGAATAGGCTGACTGCATGAGGACGACGTCTCGGGACGTCTCTCATCGGAGAAGGATGATAACCGAAAGAGTAACCCGCTGGGCTGGTCACAAACGTCAAGGGTTCGGTACCAGTTGCCGGTCCAATGGCAAAGGGGAGGGAATGTCGGAGGGATTTCCGTATATCAAATTCTATCTCGCAGAGAAATCTCGAGCATAGCCCGCTCCATAGTACGCTGAGCGACTTTGAGCCTTGATATGAGGCCTACATTTAGGGACCACGTTTCCGTGCCGTAAGTCATCACTAGTAACACACACTGATCGTAGACCTGTGTTTTCACACACTGAGGTATGTTGGACGAGAAGATCCTATTAAGTTTCCCGAACGCTGACCAACCGAGTTGGATTCGTCGGCTGATCTTTTTCTTGAAATTGGATCTACCTAACTGGACTGTTTGTCCTAGGTAAACATAGTGATCGACAACTTCGAGAATCGCATTGCCAACTAGGACCGGTACAGGCATAACATGGGCATTTGACATGACTTTCGTCTTATCCATGTTCATTCGTAAACCCACTAGTTGCTTTACCCTGCTGAGATCATTGAGCATTGTGCCAAGGTCCTCCATGGATTCTGCCATAACGACTATATCATCCGCAAATCGAAGGTGAGTGATGTATTTGCCGTTAATGTTGATGCCGAGTCCAGTCCCGTCTAAGAGCTTGAAGACATCTTCTAGTGCAGTGGTGAACAGTTTCGGAGAGATGACATCTCCCTGTCTCACGCCTTTCTGCAATTCGATCGGTTTCGTACTCTTATCCCGGATACGGACTGACATTGTGGCGTTCCTATACAAACACTTCAGCACTTCTATATAGCGCTGGTCGATTTGGCACCGCTGAAGGGACTGCAGCACCGCCCAAGTTTCGACTGATTCAAAGGCTTTCTCATAGTCCACAAACGCTAAGCCCAGGGGCTGATTATACTCGTCGGTCTTTTGTATAATCTGAAGAAGCGTGAGGATATGGTCTATGGTGCTATAGCCTTTACGGAAGCCGGCTTGTTCGGGCGGATGGAAGTCATCGAGCTTGCACGAGAGTCGATTGGTAATGACCCTCGAAAACAACTTATAAACATGGCTCAGGAGTGAGATGGGTCTGTAGTTCTTTAAAAGAGCTTTGTCACCCTTCTTGAAGAACAGCACCACCACACTCCTGGTCCACGACTCAGGAACGTTGCCCCCGAGGATAATGAAATTAAATAGCTTATGAAGGGCTATTAAGACCGGCTTGCCGCCCACCTTTAGAAGCTCTACCATAATTCTGTCATCTCCCGTTGCCTTACCGTTACGTAGTTGTTTGAGAGCCATTCTGATCTCGTACTAGCTTATGTCCGGGATTTCTTCGGTAAAGTGCTGAGTTAGCTTGGATCTGGGATCTTAGACCAAGCCGACAACAGGATTTCGGGATGATTTGTATAACTGTCCATAGAACCTTTCGACCTCTCCCAAGATCTCACTTTGGGATGAAATGACAGTGCCATCGTCGGTCTTCAGCTTAGTCATTTGAGTTTGCCCAATAGACATATCTTGTGTAAACACATTTGAGCCACGATTCCGCTCTATCGCTTCTTTGATACGGAGCGTGTTAAATCGGCGAATATCGCGACGCACAGACCTGGAGATCTGCCTATTTAGCTGCATATGTTTGCACCAATCGGCTGAAGACTGCACCGTCATTTCTTTTCTTCGCTCCATGAGCTCGAGAGTCTGGTCAGAAGGTTTTTTAGGTCTAATAACGCAGTGAGCCTTGAAAAATTTCGACCCAACCGCGTGGACAGTTTCCACGAACTTTTTGTTCATATCGTTCGGAGATTCGCACTCGTCCAGACATTGGAAGCGATTGTGTAGTTCGAGTTGTAAGCTTTCGAGGTTCTGGTATTGGACAGATTTAGGTCGGAATGTAGACTTCATCAAGCGTAACCGCTCGACTTTTGTATGGATATTCAATGTGGCCCGTACCATCCGGTGATCGCTCCCAGTTTTAATCCTGCTGATCACTGAGACATCATTGAATATCTGTCGTTTGTCTGACAAGATGAAGTCTATCTGACTTGATGAAGTCTTCTTCCTGAAGAAGGAATTCATCATAAAGAAGCTTTCCTTCTCCAGAAAATCAGCCAGTTTCTAGCCCCACTGGTTTCTCTGTTCATATCCATATTTCCCCACTCTCAACTCGTCATCACTCCTTTTGCCTAGTTTCGCGTTAAAGTCTCCCATAATCACCGTGAAGTGGGTTTTAGACGCGTGTATGGCTTTCGAGATGTCCTCGTAAAATGCCTCCACCTCGTCGTCGGAGTATGTCGAAGTCGTTGCGTATACCTGTATAACCTTCAGCGAATACCTCTTGGTAATTCTGAGTATAAGGTACGCTTCTCTTGTCGACACACTCTCGATCCTCTCCACGTTGTCTACGAGAGACCTACGAACGATAAACCCTATACCTCCTTGGGACGGGTGATCGCCCTCCCGGTAGAAGAGCAAGTTTCCAGACCTGAGGATTATCGTGCCCTTGTCGCCCTCTCTTCGCATTTTTGATAATACTACAATGTCCCAGCGGATTTTGCTTAATTCCTCTTCCAGCTCGATGACCCTCTCGTCAGTTCTGAGTGTCCGAATGTTGTGTGTTACCAGGGCCAAGGGTCGTTTTTGTTGGTAGCCGGATCGCTGCCGGAGATTACCCGCACCCCCCTGCTCCACCACTACTGGGCTCGCCACAAAAATGAACCCGTAGGGTACCGGAGCCGTTGTGACTGGAGGCCATTTTTTTTATTGTATGCCATTTTTAAAATTGGGATATTGCCGTAATCATCACGCTTGGCAGGCGGGTAGACGATTGCAGTATAGGTGTTTTACGTTTTCCAGGAAAGAGCTGCTGCCCTACTCTCCTGGTGAACTCTCAGCCGATTTTTAAGACTCCCACGGGCAAGTAAGGGGTGGCGACACATGTATTCTCAACCCGTCGCCACACAGGCAATTAATATCGATTCCTTAATTTAAATAGCAAACCGGGTAGTTAAGTCTTTCAGGCATCTGCCCGTTTCTCTAGACCTCAGCGATCTTCATAAGATCATCAGTTAACTTAATGCACGTACACCGCCTCACGTAATTCGTGATTATAACTCGAGAACCTTTCTTTTCTAATGCTTGCCGGTCCGTTGAACGATGGGGATAGATCAGTTATTCACATCATATATCGATTACAAATATTGTTCGGCGTATCGTGATGGAGTAAAAATCACAATCATTCTCTCACTCAGCACAACACTTCTTAAACGTGGGTGTCGTAAAACATATTTAAGGGATATGGAGATAATGTTTAATATCTGGTTGACTGAGCTTTGCTCTGTATAATTTTCTTTATTTAGATTAATAAAAAATAAAAATGACGAAATAATAAAAAAAATATCATAATTAAAAAAATATAATAATAATAATAATATATAGAATAATAACACTGAGATCTGAACATATTTTATATATAAAAAAAATATTATGAAATAACAAAAAAATATCATTAAAAAATCATTAAAAATCATAACACTGGGATTCGATCCGAGGCTATTTGAATGCGACTGGACAATTTGGCAAAAGAGCTAATGTCACTCCTGACGCCAACGGCTAAATTTACATTCCTATTCTAATAACATTATATTGATTAGCTAAAATCACCGACAAAACTAAAACCTAGCTAGAACGATTTTTTGCCATGAAATCGCTAGTATACTAAATTTCATAAAAATAATTGACGTGGTATGGGAGATCCATTCCTCTGTCATGGAGGAAACTTAGGCTAAACCACTGTTTAGCCTAAGTTTCCTCCATGACAGGGGAATGGATCTCCCACTGTATATTTATGAAATAAGATTACTATTCATATATATGATTAACTATTCTTTTGAATATTCCATCGATCAGCCTATTGACTTATAATAATAGCCCTCCTCAAGATTAATAATCTTCCCAAGGCTTGGATCTTAGTCAAGGATTTTACAATACTACGCTACATACCTCACGCCACTCTTGGTAGGGGAGCTGATATTTTTTTTTTTGGACTAATCCCACCCCACATTCCCACCATTGTAACTCCTGTAAGCCAGGATCACAATGGTCTCCATAAATGACACCGAGGTTTGACCCTCAGGCAGTCTCGGGATATGATTTTAATTGTCTTGGGACCCGCAACAAATTTAATTAGAAAAGATTAAAGAGGAGGAGTTGAAAAGAGAGATTCCACTTCCCTCCTAGGCAAAGCAGGAGACAGGAAAACAAAATGACTAGTCAGCCAATAAGTAAAGAGGTGTACAGCTACGATAAACGCAGCAGTACGGCACCACGAATACGGAAGAGCTTAACGGGGCCTATATGTGAGCGTTAAGATTGATTGCTATCGTAGGTATGGCAGAAACGCATGAATGCACGGAAATTTTCTCGAGTTGCTACAAGGTCCGTATAGTATACTACCACACAGGTGACTTGCAAACTGTTTAACATAAGGTTACTCTCGTTTCGCCAGAGATCGCACTCCCAGAGAATGTGATGTGCTGATTGTTCATAATCGTGGTCAGATGTGGAACATTGACATAGTAATGAAGGTACGAGTTTGAAAGAAAATAATTTACTTTTGAAGTTGCCATAACCAGTTAAAAATTGGGCCACAAAATGGTCAACCTCAAGCCACACTTTGACCAGGCGCTTCCGGATACATGGAAAAATAGATAAAGATGACGGCCTTTCGATGATAAATTCCATCTTTTTTGCCATTCGGTTAAAAGCTCTTCATAGACAATGGATTGTGGTGCAAACAATCTAGCAATTTTATTTCGGTCGCGTGGTATAAGGAAATCTGTATTCATAGTTTCCCTTGTAGTGTAATACATTGAGGCTCGTTTCTGAATTTTCAAATCAACCGGTAGTACACCCGCGTGTACTGACAAGGCCTCGGTACTAACCGTTATAGGCTTTACATAAGAATATTAGGGCCAATCGTTGGCTCTGTAGGGGAGTTGATGGTTTGATGTAGTGACAAGGATTGAGAAAGGTATGTTAAGTTGGTTTGGTCATGTAGAGAGAATGAATGAAAGAAGATTGACAAGGAGAAATTATAGGGCGACTGTGGACGGAAGTGTTGGAAGGGGAAGACCAAGGCGAACGTTCCGCTATCAAATCGGGGACGTTCTTAAGAATAGCAAGGTTAAAAGTACCCTAAACCGAAGAAAACTCATGAGGATATTAATGAATGGGGAGGAGGCAAAGGTGGTGTGTCAACATCGTAGCAGGTGGAAGGCAGTGGTCTCTGCCTACCCCAATGGGAAAGAGGCGTGCATCTATGTACTTATGTATGTAATAATCGTGTAAACACCAGAGTTCATTATTTTTAAAAAATGTTGTGCTTTTAAACCATTTCAATTTATCATGTTGACTAATACGAGATTATATTTACGGAATATTATATTAGGTTAGGTTAGCTTAGTTCGAGTTCATGATATTTCGATACTGTTGCTGTTGTTATGATTATTAAAAAACAGGTCTTCACATAATGATATAAATTACGCGAACAATTATCTCGTGAGTTTGTTTGCTTATTTTAAATTTAATGACCGAATCTGCGCAATGTTTTTTATACTATACATTGAATTTTAAATATCTTAGTCTATTATTATTCTTACAAATCGATACAAATCTTAGAAATCGCGGAAATTTAATGGATATAAAAATTAATTTACGAATAAAAATCTACATTATCAGTGAATAACAAATAAAGGCTATTTTCATCCTGGTGTTTGCCCGTTAACGAGAACTCCGCGAGTGAAACTGGTGGATATTGACCAATTTTTAAAATTCTTTCACCAATAGGAAGCTACGTTATCAGCGAGTAATATAGGCAATTTTTATCTCGGATATTTGTATGGGATTTGATTAGTAAGTACAATCTTTTTTTCACCCATGCAAACTTATAATATCAGCGAGTAACGTGGGCAATTTTTATCTCAGTATTCGCATGGAAATGGGGTCTACGTGGGTGAAACTACGGGAGTTTGATCGATATTATTTTTTTTTTTCACCAATGGAAACCTATCATGGATAATGTATTATCAGCGACTAAGGATGGCCATGTTTATCATCGTCTTTCCACGTGAATTTTGAACTACAAGGGTGAAAGTAATATTCAAATATAAAAATTTGTGAAGATATTTGGTCGTTTGTAACTCAATCACGCGTAAACTGTTGACCAGATTTGGATGAAAATTGACACATAGATAGAGTATTTCTTAAATTAAGAAATATGCAAGCCAACTTTTACGCGGGCGAATCTCATAATTTATGAATCGCATTAGCCTTGAACTATTACAACGTTAACGCTATTCTTAAGAGAGAAAGAAGCATTGTAAAAATAATATAATTAAAAGGTTACACTTAAGTATCTGAATACAGATATAAGATTATTATTTTAATTAAAATTGTAAAAAGCAAAATCTAATTTATTTTAATTATTATGACGTAAAATATCATTAAATAAACGATGGAAATATTTTAAAATTAAAGTTCTCATTATGTTATGGATTAGTCAGCCATCCACAAGGAAGCTGACCAACTGAGGACGACGCTCCAACGTTTTGTTTCCGGGACGTCGAACAAGCTATATAATCTCAAAGGTGCTGAGCGGGCCACAATGCTGAAGAATCGTTTATGGTGATCTATTCAATTGGCAGAGAGAGCTATAAAGACGATCTAAAGATCATCATCTCAACTCGTACGTCCCACTATTGGATTCAAACTTACCTCAAAATGAGAGAAAGATTTATCTACTAAAACGTTGATGAGATGAGTTGGTATAGAGTTTTATTTCGATCTCTTCTTCTCTTGTATTGGTATTATCGCTTACATCTCTTTGTGATTATCAAAGTAAGGTGTGGTGCCACGTTGTATTCTCATTAAATAACTAAAAAATGTTAAAATAACGATCTCTAATGCCGTCTATCATAGTTTTGATTCCGTGCAGGGTAAATCTTGTACATTAATCACAAATTATTTGTAAGATTATTTTCAAGTGCCAAAAAATATCCGTGTAAGAGTTCCATGTAACCCTACCCTCGTCAAAAGGTTAGAGTTGGTCATGATCAGATTTATGCTTCAATTGCGTCAGAAATAGGATTAACATTTTAAGCATCTACTCCCTAGGTGATGCACATAGATATAGATAACGCGGTTGGACTTATTGCGGGTGGCGAAATATCCGTGCTGTGTCTACCGTTCACTAAATGGATTATTATTATCACCTGTATCCAACAGGTAGGCTACCCAGATTACAATGACTCCTAGTAATTTAAGGATCAAAGTCCACTTATAAAACATTAATATGTATAAATGCGAGCGAAACCCCAAATACAAATATTTTACAAATAACTAACATAGCAACCATATATGACATTTTGAAAGTTTTCAACTGTATAGAAAATCAAATTTGATAATAAATAGACAGCAATGCCTCCTACTTGGTCCAATTATATTTTCAAACTCCCAGAAACTCATTAAAAATACACACAAATTTCATCCAAATTGATGCAACCGTTTAAAACCTACGTACGGAAAAAAGATGACACATATTTAGATGAAGAATACGATTCACCACTCCTTATCTTGCCGGTGGATGTCATACAAGATGACATTTTTTTTTTGTTCACGGAAATGCATTTTCGCACACTATTATCCCGCCGGTTACAGACGGGAGCGTGTGTGGGACTCGCCGGCCACAAATATGACCGAAATACCCACTAAAACCACAGAGGCCCTTGCCGCGCTTTTACGGCGTGCCAGAGAGATCATCTGATGACATTCTATCCCCGACACCGCAACGCTTGGCCGTCTGGCCACGTCCTGTCATCATTCAGGGCGGTGGGAGAAGAAGTGCATAACGGCGTCTCCTCCTCCCTGATCGCCGCTGGTGGAGTGAGTCAGCGGACGCAAGCGCCTCGCGGGCACGCTCCGCGGCCTCCTTCCTTGTCATGACAGTCTCACAAAAGGAGGCCATCGACGACCAACAGTCAGGCTGTCGCTGCCGAGCATCTTGGAGATGTGGTAGGCAACGACAGGTCCGTTGTTCTTATCTACGTTGACAGGACGTGGCGCTGAGGCCCCCAGGCGGGGCATACTTCCAGTGTGTGGCGCGCATCGTCGATTAGCGCGCCACAGTCATGGCATCCTTGGGCCTCTTCTCTTCCAATTTTATGCAGGTACTTACCGAAGACCCCATGTACGGTAAGCACCTGCACCATCCTAAATATAAGGCTCTCGTGCCTTCTCCTGAGCCAGCGGTGGAGATACGGCGCGACCGCCTCCACAGTCCCCCGCCCTACTACGGGGGACTCTAAATCTTCTCTCCACCGCCGAATTACTTCCCTTCGAGCCACTTCCTGGATTCTGCCCAGTCCACTTATGGACACTTGCTCCCCGTTGGCTTGTGCTGTGGCGCGGAACCGGTACACTTCTGCCAACGCCTCCACCACCAGTGGCCAAGGCGGGTCGCCTGCCAGCAGTGTCGCCGCAGTCCAGGACACGGTACGGTAGCCCCTAATAGCCCTCACCGCCATGGCCCTCTGCGACCGTCGCAGAAGAGCTTGTCATACAAAATGCTCATCTAGTGAAATACATCATATTATGCAAATAACATATAGGTGTAAGAGAAGGAAAACTTGACTTCAAACCTTGTGTAAAGATATCTGACAGCGGTATAGTAGCTTAATTTCCCTCTCATTATGGAGGAAGTCCGAGCCTATGAACCTATGTGGCCTGAGATGAATTAGTGATGATTAAGATAAATAAATAACTTACTGAAATCCTTTTTCAAGATATGAATCTCTTGTTTTAACCACTTTTCTAAAATTTCAATCGATTCTTCTATTCTTCCAGGTTCATCCAAATGATATATCTTTCTTATTTCTTGGACAGCATTTGGAGATACTTCTAAAATTCTACTGCCAAACATTTTTATACAATATTACCGATAATTATTTATAAACGTAAGAATTCTTTTTTTTTTTAATTAAGATTAACTTAATACTTCGGAGTTATAAGATCTTATACAACTGTCTACTTAAAACGTGCATAAGTAAATAAACCACTTGATATTATATTTATAGAAACACGTCCTTGTCCACTGACGCAGATTAGAATGTCGAAGCCACTGATGGTTGCTATCATTAGTGCTAATCCATACTAATAGTATAAATGCGAAAGTAAGGATGTTTGTTTGTTTGTTTGTAAGGCTTTCACGCTTTAACCACCAAATCGACTTCAAAAATTCTTTCACCAATGGAAAGCTATAACATCAGGGAGTAACATAGACTATATTTTATCCCGGTATTCCCACAGGAACGGGAACTACGCCGCGGGTAAAGCGACTGAAACCGAAGCGAAGCGAGGGCGGGTTGCTAGTCTAAAATAATAATGCTAAGAATGACGTCGAGTCATAGTGTGCCGAATTTTACACAACTTTTTTTTTCTAATATTTAATTACAGGAGCCTAATTTAACTACGTATATGCTAGTATGTGTTATTATTAACAGGATAAAATAAATAAATATGCCATTTTTATAATAACCCAACTTTATTTAACCTTTTGTGTATATTGAAAATCAAGAACAAAATCAAGTTTAAAACACAGCTTACGTAATTATCTAATTATCATTGTTTGCCATTAAACTATAATATTATTTAACAAAAAAATATTTTCAATACACAATACATCGAACCAATTTAGGAACATTAATTTGACTTATAATCAGTCTTTAGCTTCTTCGTTTTATATTTTTTCGAAGAACACATCTGAACTATCGTATGATACATACGAATTTCAGAAATTTTCGGGGTATGAAATATCTGTGAATCTTTTTCACCTCAACCCAGACAAATTTACTAGAATTCTTTCTTCTTGCAAAAAATTCTTAATGGGACTAAGTACCGAATTGGATTGTTCAAGAATTCCACACTTCTAGCAGCCCTAAAATCATCTTAAGATTGTTTGTTAGATGCGTTACTACATTACTAAAAACAAGCAGGAAATCCTCAATAATTATAAGAAAACAACTAAAAATATGTCATGAAAATACAACGCCGTCAATGACAATGACATCAATGACTGGGCCTTATTGACTCGGTTTGAATTGCATATATTTCTTCCTAGACAGACGGCGTCGCACCAAAGTTGATAGTGATACGAGTGGAGACGGCCTGTATCTCCTGCTAGTAGAATGATCGAAAGTAAAGCGTATGCAAAATTCAATTACCGTTTCAAATGTGCTCGGGTCAATATGACGGAACGTCATTTATTAGTGTCAGGCTAGGGGAGATGCTCAATAGCGTCAGGAACTGGGGCGGGCCGGATGGAATGAACGGCTTGTGTGCTAACCATAGCCCACCCAAAAAAACGCCTGTAGGTTACGAAAAGTTGGTCAAATAAAATCTCACCTGCTTGGATGACTTGAAATTATTTACACCAAATAACACACAATTCGTAGATATACTAAAAGTTATTGAGACTTTTAGGACGAGGTGTGTCCAGATCATAGACTACCCAAAAAGGGGGCATGATGTTAAATTGTTATTGATTTTAAAAGATTTTTAGCTTTATAAAATAATCTTTAACTGTTTTGTGGGTCAAATCTATACAAAAAATGCTCACGATGTCTTGCAGTCTTGTGGTTATCTCATTAATTTTATTTTTAGTTTTCTTTTTGTACTGGCAATAAATTTATATTAAATGTGGATCAATGTTTAATTACTAATTCTGTAGCAGGTAGAAATAAATTTCTGTAACAAGGATGGCTTGTGGGACGTATAACGTTATAATCTGCCCGTGACAATGAATGCTTTTCTCCCATCCGGGGTGACGAAAGAGGGGGCGCGCAACCTCATAACCGGCCGTATTCCTTCCCCTTCGCCACTGAGCCGACCACTAGTACCGAATCCTTGATGTCCGTAGCCAGCCCGTCGGTATACCCTTTCGGGTGCCCTCCCACCCCGACGCCTCCTGGGGCGTCGCCCTCAAACGCTAAACCTTTCTGCGAGTAACGAACTATTCCCCAATGCAAGGCGGCAACCGCGTCCCAGTTTCTGACGCCGGCGAGCATCGCCCTAGCGATGGTCGGCAGTGTCAGGTCGGCACCGATGATTGCGACTAGTTCAGGACGCTGTTCAGCCCAAGCGCCACACACCTCAAGTGTTTGCTGCGCCATGTCCTCGTCGCAATCGCAGTAGTGGCAGAGAGTGTGCTTTTCCTATTTACGACCTTGTGCAGGTACTTGGTGAAGCAACAGTGCCCCGTTACGACCTGCAGCAGTCAAAAGGACAACGCCCCGTTCTGCTGACCCACCCACTCCATCAGCACAGGCCGGAAGGCCTCGACAGTCCGAATACTGTATCAAGGCCTCGCCAGCCGGTCTGACCAACGGGCAATGATATCAAATCTTCAAATTGGGTTGGCTAAAGAGAACTGGTGTAAACAGGTAGCACTAAGAACAAGACAATATGGCAGAGCAAGGAGCAGTATGGTCGGTTGTACGGGGCACTACATGCCCCAGAGGTAGACATTTCAGCCTCTGAGGACTGGCTACGATTCGGTAATCCCTTCGGATAAGCTAAAGTAGTAAAATTATTGGATTATTGGAGATAGTGGTAGATTACTGGATTGTGTTCAAATGATGTCTAAATTTGACTCAAACTCAAACTCAAATCATTTATTATGCATAGACCCCGAGAGGGCACTTACATATTGTCAATTTTACAAAATAAAATTAAATTATCCAATAAAAATAAACTACCACCGGATCGGAACGCGACCGCTACTGAGAAGATCCGGCAAGAAACTCAGCGGGCTTGTCTATTATTTTTATTGTTTTTACTTCTACTGACAATATGTAAATGCCATTAAGGGAGTACGCGCCTCGTAACATCCGCACGCGTGCATCCGCGTATGCATTATGCAGAATAAATGATTTGATTTGTAAAGGTTTTAGCTTTGCAATTGCTGATGCTCACTGATAAGAATATCATGGCTAATAAGCCAGATAGAGTGATCATAGATCGGCCAGAACATCGTGGAATGATTTTCGATATCACTATTCTTCATGACGGGCATCTCACAAAGACCGAGAAAGATTAGCAAATAAAACATCAAGACTTAGCTCACGAGATTGTAAATGTGTGGAATGTGGACACGGTAATCGTTGTACCGAGAGTCACCAACGGTCTCATAGCCAAGAGTCGCGGCCAACACCTAAAGAGGATTGCGTTAGGTAGTTGGATTATAGGTCTGTTGTAGAAGGCGGTGTTACTATATATGGATTCATGAGGAAGTTGTTTTGGAGCCCTAACAACTGACAGCTTGGTTCTTGTATTTGCTATCTCACTTTTTATATTATTAAATATTTTATTTTTTTAATAATATTTGAAAATGTATTGAGTATTTAGAAACTTAAATAGAGCATAATAATAATAACATCTTTGTCAACGTATACAAAACCCACCATTACATAATCTCTAATAAAGATGCGTATAATTAAAATGTATAAAAAAAAAAGAAAGATAACTTAAAATAACTAATCCACTTTTAAATTTCTAAAGGAACCAGGCATGCCCATGTATTCGTCATTGAATTTGTCGGACTGTCGCAAGCTTTCATCTGTGCAGGCTTTGCTCATCACCTCTAAATATTCAACGTGTTCTTTTGAACTCAGTGCCTTTAACCATTCAGCTGAAATAAATAGAAATAAAATATGAACAACCTAACGAAAATAGATGATATTTATAGACGAGCCTAATAACACTTTTTTGTAAGCCCAATATTATTTATGCCAAAAACAATGAGGCAGTACTAATGCGTAAAACAGTAATTGTATAGTTACGCTGTTACTAAATTATATTTTATTCTAATTCTTTCGTTTAACGTTTAATGATTGATTTTAAAGTTATCTGCTTAATTGCTAAGCAAAAGTTGATTTGCTCCTAAATATTTTTCGTAGACCATTATTATTCAGCGTTGGGAACTGGGACGCGGTCGCAGCCTTCTGCGAGGCAGTGATCTCGCGGAAGGAGGCGGCGGATCACCTGCGCGAGGAGCGCAGCCGCAATGAGGCGATCCGCCGCCGGCGACTGGGGCGGCGTAGGCGCGAGTACTTGCGCCTCATGCCGCCCTAGCCGAGGCCGTGGATGACGTGATCGGGGAATAAGTCCGTCACCCGCCGAGAGGCCGACCGCGTGAGGAAAGACCGACGTCCTCCCCGAGGGGGGACGTCGCTCGATGGGAGGGTACCCCAAATAGGGGGTATTCTGTCGGGCCGACCACTGATGACAAGTAACCCTGCTCCGGTGGTTGGCTCAACGACGAAGGCGACGTGCACGTGGGGTGGGTTGCGGGTGTGCGTACTCACGCCCCTCTGTCGTCCCGGACGGAGTGGTGCGAGGAGCGCACCGACCGCAACACACACCAAAAAAAAAAAAAGACCATTATTATTTCTTGTGAACCACAAGGTTTTTATGTTCATTTTATACACTTTATGTTTCTTTAGCAGCACCTAAGCAATTTTAATAATACTTTGTAAACACATATTTATTATCTAGACAAGCTGGAGAATAAAAATGTGATTCATGAAACGGATCACCTTTTTTATAGGTATATCATGTAAAGCTAGAACAAATGATGACTGACTGACGATGAATTGACTTTTGTATTAGTATTATAAACAAACCGTCTGATAATAAAGCGTAGGAACATAATAAGCAGATGGTTAGCCCTTCTGTAGGTGACGGCTTAATCCTTGATCTGATGTTTATTTCACCACCATACAAAAATAGTAAAGGCAATTCTCATAAAAAAATTCACCATACATTAATTATACGCGTGTTTATTGCATGCACAGAAATCTAATATAAAAAAATTTAATAGGTTTAATAGCTCAAATTACCATAGATATACTGACCAGTAAACTTTTCAACAGACTTTTGTTTTCCATCATAATCATCGGGCAATAAGTCTTTAGGTATTGCTGCATGTAATTCTTTCAAGTTCTTATGAACAAAAAATCTTTTAGATAACTTCTCACTAATAAATTGTTTTACTAGTTTAACTAGTACATCTACCGCTTTGGATTCAGTTAATAGGTGTATTTCTTTTACTCTGCCACCGTAACCCTCCTGGAAATATCAATTCTAATCTATATAATAAGGCGAAAGGCTACAGAAAATATCTTATCGATGAATAACAATGGCACCGAAGATTTTGCGGATCATCATTTTCGTCGATACAACTGATATTAAGACTCCGTATATTTTTTTCATCTTTGTGTACCTTTTAACACTTAAGATATGCTTATGCTTATCACAATAAGTTTATCGTCAAAATATTTATGCAAACTTCGCCGCCTTCGGTGAGGCATTCATCTCACGGAAGGAGGCAGCGGAGCGTACTTGAGAGGAACTCCTCTACGGTGACATGAGCCACCGCCGGCGACTTGGGCGGTGCAGGCGCGAGTATCTGCGCCTGATGCAGCTTTAGCCGAGACCGGGGTTGACTGGATCGGAGAATAGTCCGACACCCGCAGTGAAGCGTTGGAGATAGGGAGGATACCCGAAAGGGCATCCCACCGGACCAGCCACGGACGACCAGGAACTCGGTACTGGTGGTCGGCCCAATGGCGAAGAAGAGGAATTACGATGGGTTATGGGGCCACTTTTTTTCGCCCCGGATGGAACGCATAGCGAATGCGCTGACCGTAGTCTACAAAAAAAAAGCGGTGTAATATGCATGCAATGCATATGAAAGTGACGAAAAACCCGTAATAAAATTTTTCTTATACTGGTAAGTGTCAGACAATTGACCAAAATGGTCAATTTGTGTCTCCGTACCTTCGGAGGCTGTTGGAGGCGTACCTCGAGGGAAGGCACATGCTCTGGGACGGAAACG
Organism: Lymantria dispar; assembly: GCA_032191425.1. Taxonomy (NCBI): domain Eukaryota; kingdom Metazoa; phylum Arthropoda; class Insecta; order Lepidoptera; family Erebidae; genus Lymantria; species Lymantria dispar. Next base: position 4,670,657 of record CM063460.1, on the reverse strand, counting down.
ACAGGCGCATACATCATCACCGCGTGAAATGTGAAGTTCCACAAGGATCGGTCCTCGGTCCCACCTTGTGGAACGTCGGATTTGACTGGCTTGTACGGGGTCAGCTTCTTCCCGGGATGGGGGTTATTTGTTACACAGATGACACTCTTATCACGGTGAGGAGGTCTGACTTCTGGGAAGCCAATAGGCTGGCAAGGGTTGGATTAGCGCTCGTTGTTGACTGAATTGGCAAGTTGGGCCTGAGGGTCTCATTGGAAAAGACAGAGGCCCTCCTCTTTCACCGCCCAAGCCGAGGACTCCCCCGCAGAGCACAAATAAGTGTGTCTAAGGTTGCCGTACCGGTACAGACTCGGATGAAGTATCTGGGTCTGCACATAGACAATAAGTGGAGGTTTGGGCCGCACTTTGCCCAGCTCATCCCCCGACTCGCCAAGGTAACCGCAGCGCTAGGTAGGCTTCTGCCAAATACTGGAGGTCCTGCATCGTCCTGTTGGCGAAATGCAAAGAGTCATGCCGGTGAGAACTATAAGAGTATATTGTACAGTGTCCCGGAGGAGGAGGAGGAGTGACGGTGGGAGGAGGCGCCGATATGCGCATCTCCTCCCACCGTCTTGATCGACGACAGGACTTGGCCAGACAGCCTTGCGTAGGGGTGTCGGAGATCGAATGTCAAAAGACGAGCGCGGATGGGACCGCTGTGGTTTTAGTGGGTATTCCAGAAGCATAGGCGGCCGGCGAGTCTCACTCTCCCCTCTTCTGTCACTAGCTGGGGATAGTGCGTTAATTGCATTTACACAGTGAGAAAGAAAAAGGTCAATTTATCTCCTACTGTGGCGGATGCCCAACCCGAGACGTATATGAGCTTAGATATTGACAATGAAATAGATTTATATCAAAGAAATAAATGTACTTGCCTTTATTATAGTTATTAGCTGTTGAAGCATGACAGGATTAATTTTAGGTATAACATCCATCAGATTTACACCCTGTAAATCATATAGCATAATAAAACCCGTAACGTAGTCATGCGCTCTTATATACTCGGCGATCTAGAAAAAATAATGTCATAATGTTATGTCATCAAAAACATTACTTGTAAAAGAACAAGTCTCATAACTCTATCCTTCTACCGTAAAAGTTGTGAGATCCATATTATACCAAGTCGGTTAATTTTGATTTTAGAAAATGGTGCTAAAAACAATCTAATTTATATCATATGTATTACTTGTGAGATAAATTGTGTTTTCATGCGATGACTAAGTCAATCAGAGGCTCATTTAAGTAGAGACTAAATAAATTAACCGTTTTGGTATTACAAGGATCTCACAACTTTTTACAGTAAAAAAAATTGAGTTGCTTGTTTTTTTTGATAATGTTTTTTGTTATGTTTCTTGTTTTTATGTTATGTTTCTCTGAAAAATGAGACGCTTCCTCTCCGCTTGCATGGAGCAAGCTAAGTGTAGATTAAATGTGGAAATAACGAAAACAGGTTGTTTTATTAAAAAACTATTTAAATACATCTCCTTTCATCTCCTCTCCTCTCCACTTTGGTCGCAAAAGTGCCTTATGATTACACATTATTATTCCATTCATCATTCAGCCTGTTGCCGTCAACTGCTGGATGTAGACCTCTCTCATGTTTCACCATAAATTGAGGTATGCATCTAACCACAACGTTCACCAGATTGTCGGTCCATCTAGTTGGGCGTCACACACTGCGTCTTCCGATACGTGGTCCCCACTTGAGAACCTTTTTCCCAAGTATCTATCTACATCTATTATTTCATTCATCATTCAGCCTACCGCCGTCCACTGCTGGATCTAGACCTCCCTCGTGTTTCACCACAAAGTACGTCCTGTGCTGCCTGCATCCGACGACACCCAGAAATTTTCACGAGGGCATCGGTTCACCTAATTGATCACCCTACACTGCGTTGTCCCATACGTAGTACCTACTCGAAAACCTTTCTTCCCCAGCAAAGACACAAGTTTGTGCGTTCACTGCAAAGAAGGACCCCTTTGTCATGGCGCCTAAGTACCAAGGAGTAACTCTCCAAATTTCCGACAGTATTGGTATCCTCGGCGTCAAAATAGCGAACAAAGTCCAGTTTGGGAGTCATTTGGAGGACAAAGCCAAATTGGCTAGCAAAAAGTTGGGCGTCCTGAACAGAGCCAGGCGGTACTTCACACCGTGACAGCGCCTTATACTATACAAAGCGCAAGTTCGTCCTCATGTGGAGTACTGCTCACATCTCTAGGCAGGCGCGCCTAAATATCAGCTAGACCCACTTGACTCCCTCCAAAGGCGTGCTGTTCGAATCGTCGGGGATCCCAATCTTACGGACTAATTGGAGTCATTGTAGCGGCGGAGAGACTTTGGGTCACTCTGTGTACTCTAGCGACTCTTTCATGGGGAGTGCTTTGAGGAACTGTTTGACTTGGTACCACCATTACCGTTTTAATAACGTATCACTCGACATCGCAGCAAGGTTCATCCATTTCACCTGGAAACGTTATGGTCTTCAACTGTACGTTGCCAGCAATCATTTCATTTGATCATTTCTCCCACGTACGTGCAGGCTCTGGAATAAACTACCTGCTACTGTGTTTTCCGAGCTCTAAGACATGTCCTTCTTTAAACGAGGTTTAAGAAGAGTATTTTCTTCACGGTAGGCAACGGCCTGACTGTGCCCCTGGTATTGCAAAGGTCCATGTGCGGCAATATCACTTACCATCAGGTGTGCTGCCTGCTCGTTTGCCACCATCGGCAATAGAAAAAAAATGTGTCAGTTCGTCGAGCTACTTTCAGTTCCGCGTTAAAGTCTTCTAAAACCACCGTGAAGTGTATTTCTTTCGAGATGTTCTCGTAAAAGGCCACCACCTCATCGTCAGAGTACATATGCGCTGAGATCGGTGCATAAACCTCTATGACCTTCTACGAATATTTCTTAGTACCTAATCCTAGTAAGCTACGTTTGTTGTCAAATTCTCGATCTTTTCCACGTTGTATACGAGAGACTCTTGATCGATTAACCCTATATTGCCTTGGGATGGACGATCGCCCCTACGTAGAAAAGCAAATTCCTGATACTCCTACAAGTTTCAATCGGATTTTGCCAATACCGCTTCCAGCTCAATAATGTTCTATCCTGGGTGTCCAAATGATGTATATTACCAGGGCCAAAGGTTGTTTTTTTTTTGGTAGCTGGATCACTGCCGGAGATTTTTCGCACCCCATACTCCATCGCTATCGGGCCCGCCCCCAAAATGAGCGTGTAGGGTAGCAGAGCTGCCGTGACTAGTGCTCATTTCTGTGCGCCATATGAGGGGATAGTGCCGTAATAGCTACGTTTGGTAGGCGGGTTGGCGATCGCAGCGAGAAGTCATACATTTCCCCGGCAAGAGCTGGTGCCCACTATCCTGATAAAGCATTAGCTTGTTTTTACGACTCAGACAAGCAAGGGGAGGTAACACTTGTATTCTTATCCCTTTATGTTATACATTTACAGATACACAGATTCATTTACTGCTAATGTAACTTTGTTATGTTTATGTGGGATTAGAAAATTAATTATGCATTTAGTGTATCTATGAAACTGGACTAAAATTGCAAATCTGCTAGAAGTGCCACAAAAATATTGATGATCGATCAGTCAGTCAGTGAGTGACAAAAATACGAAATTTTGACTTGCAACATTCTTAAATTATTGATTTAAATTTGAAATATATCGTATTTTACAATGCCTGCTGATTTTATCGCGTAATAAAATTTGATATAAAATTGTACAAAAACTAGTAATACGTCACCAGTGGTATATTTATTGAACGTAGGAATGCTAGATAAAAGATATTCGTGTTGTTTTCATATTTTTCCCATCAGCGTATCAATGCCCAGTGTTATAGGCCTCAATGGTATACAATGCTATAATCGCCATCATGCCTATCATATGAGTTGATGATAGATGATGATGATTTTCCAGGAAGTTCTGTGCCCATTTGCCTAGTGATTCCGTTGCTGATTTTTACAACTCACTGGGGAAAGAAAGGGCTAATAATGACGCTCTGTTTTGATAATTTAAGTAAAATCATCTACATACTTACTGCAATAGTAGTTTGACAATATTTGAGAAAGATTTCTTCCGTAATTTGACTGGCATACAACTTGACAATTTCTATTCTGTAGAAGTCTTCAGTCAATTTCGGCATGACAGTAATACATCTGAATCAAAACATAAAAAGATGATTTTCATAAAAATAAGGAACACCGACGTTTGCAGCGTTCATGGTCACGGGTGGTCCGAACGGTTGAAACTTTGAGCAAACAAAAATCAAATACAAACACGTTAAAATCCGTAATGTAGTTTAATTTACAATAATACATCAGAAATAATTAAATATGGAGCATTCTCACGTTAGTATCACATGACGTTTCCTTGTAAATTGTTGGACGGTGTACATATTTAGGTTCAATTCATGAATAAGCCATACGCGGATACCGCACGGTGGTGACGAAGCCAGCATGCCTGTTCGCCGGGACTCCCCCGTAGGACCTGGAGGCGGAGATGCTCGCCAGCTTGTATCGGCGGGTGAAGGAGACGCGAGCAGAGGGCGGTATGGTCTCGTTAAGGGCGCTTACCGCCTGGCGCGTCGACGCCCGCCGAGACGTCATTGCCCGTTGGGCAGTTCGGCTACAGAGGCCTCAGTTCGGTGTCCGGACCGTCGAGGCCTTCCGGCCGGTGCTGATGCAGTGGTTAGAGCGGTGGCACGGGGTGCTCTCCTTCCGACTGATGCAGGCGTTGACGGGGCATGGTAGCTTCGCCAAATACTTGCACACGGTCGTTAGGAGGGAGAGTACACCGTCCTGCCACCACTGCGATTATGACGAGGATACGGCGCAGCACACGCTCGAGGTTTGTGCCGCTTGGGTAGAGCAGCATCGTGAACTCGTCGCAATTATTGATGCCGATCTGACGCTGCCGACCATCGCCAAGGCGACATGCGAGACAGCGTCAGGAACTGGGACGCGGTCGCAGCCTTCTGCGAGGCAGTAGTCTCGCAAAAGGAGGCGGCGGGGCGCACGCGCGAGAATCACCTCCTCTACGACGCAAACCGGCAACTGGGACGGCGCAGGCGGGGTTATCTGCGCCTGATGACGCCCTACCCGAGGCCACGTGTGACTAAACCGGGGAGTTAGTCCGTCACCCGCCGAGAAGCCGAGGAGAGGGGTATTCCGTCGGGCCGACCACTGACGACAAGTCACCCTGTACCGGTGGTCGGCCTTACGACGAAGGCGACGTGCCACGTGCGTGGGTTGCGGGGCCGCACGCTGCCTTTCTATCGCCCCGGATGGAACCGGGCGGCGGGTGCAATGACCGTAGCCCACCCCCAAAAAAAAAAGATGTCAAAATTTGCGCGGTACTTACTGTTCTATTAATAATTATTTTCTATTAATACGTTTTAAATATTTTTTATCAGTTTGAGTTTTTTTGTTACGTGACACACGTAGTTAACTCATAGTTTTGTCATGTTTATCAAAAGTTTGGAGTAGTTATCCGCAGTCGCAGTCGTTGACAGTCGAGACATTCTGACGTTAACAATTAAAATTGCAGTCATTGACAGTCGAGGAATTGTAACGTTAAGAATCAAATATGTAGCATTCTATTTCTTCTGAAATGGCGAAAACAAGAAACAAAAAATTCCTGCTATAGAAAAGTGCTACTAAAAAAAATCAATTAACTCCTGCTTTTCCGTGTGGTCCCCACTCCTTACCTTGCCCGTCTATGTCGCAAAAGACGTGTAAAAGATATAATACGCATATAATATCTATGCAAGAAAAGGAAAACTCGAAATAAAACCCGATACTAACTTGTTTGACTCAAATAGTATAGTAAGGTTAATTTATCTAGGTCTATTTATTGTGAAGAAGCTCGAGTCTAACAGTGGAACGTTTATAAGTTAAGATGAATAGCAGAAGTTAACACTCATCATCATCATTCAGCCCTTCACAGTCAACTACCGGATATAGACCTCCCTCATTATTTGCCACGAAATGCTGCATGTTAAATATTCGTGCTGTGGGTTACACCAGTTCTTCTTCAGATTTCGATATCCTGAATTCTATCTCGCAATGAAATGTCGTGCTAGAATAGCTCACTTCATAGTTCGTCGAGCAACTTTAGTTTAGTTATGAGGCTTATATTTAGAGACCACGTTTCTGTTCCGTATGTCTAACTAATATCACACACCAATCGAAGATCTGTGCTATTAGGCACTGGTGCATATTCGACGATTCTCTTAAGTTTTCCGTACGCTACTAGGTGGCGTCGGTTTCGTCAGCTGACCCCTGTCTCGAAATTGAATCTACTTAGGAGAAACACCCCAAGGAATACATACTGATCTACAACTTCGAGAATCACATTGCCAAGATCAGTACTGGAATGACATGAGCATTTGACATGATTTCTTCTCATCCATATTTAATTTATTAGTTAGTGGTAACAAAATAATTTTATTTTAGTACTATGTGCACATTATCGTTTCCATACGGGCGAAGTTACTAGTTGGTATATAAAGGACAGAATTATGAGGTAACAAACATTTATATAGATAAACTAGCGAATTAGGAACCTACCTTGCTTTACTTCAGTTGGTTAAAAAGTAAAGATGCAGAGATCATTGCATAGATACTAGTACCTCACTAGTATAAAAAAGTTGGAGGCTCTTATAGCATAGTGCTATATCGACCTCTCGTTTCAAGATCCCAGGTAAAAAGCATTTCATTTATTCAACAATTATCCTTTCTAATCTGAATTGTAATATATGAATATTTGTTAAATACCTATCAATATAAGGACCCTTTCTTAGTTAAAGATCTTTTATGAAAAGTCATAAATATTCTAGTTGTATAGTATCAATATGAGGTATGAAATACATTACCCTTGTTCTAAAGCAGCTTTCAATTCTTCTTTAACGTTTCGTTTCACAAAAAAAACTGGGAGTAGTGTTTTAAGTGTACACAGCCTATCTATCTGCTTCTTAGCTTTCTCCAATGAACCTTTGCTGGTAATTATAGACCACTCTAAATATTCCTTACCTGAAATGAAGATAGCTATTATAATATTCTGTGCGGGAATATAGTATTATTCATCACCCCTTCCTTTCTCATAGTTGTCGTAAAAGAGGTAAGTAGATAACTTTACTGCAAAGGGAAGAAACACTGGAAATAAAATCAACTTTTACATTTTATTATCCTGTGTGTACAATACGGTAGTAGCTCAATTTATTCCATTTTACAAAAAGTCCATTCCTAATGGTAGTTCAATATATAGCTTTATATATAGCTTTTGACGAGTGTGTAAATTTTAAACAAAATCTGTTCGTTCAAAGTGGGGTAAAATTTCGTTCAAAGATTCCGTTACATACATAGATACATACATATATACGGGTGAAACTAATAAAAGCGTGTTAATGTGAAAGCAGATAAAGAAGTGGTGACTTAATTTGAAATCCATTTCAAGAATGTGCCTGTTTAGTACAAAATCATTAGTGTTATCTTCTAGTTTAGTTAAATCGCTCTTTATCCAATACGTTATAAAATGTGACGTGTCCTTTAAATTTTCAGATTTCAGAGGTTAACAATTTTCGCCGATATCTATACTGCCAACACTAAGTAGCATATTATTTGAGAAAATTATACTTGATCAGATGTTGAGTTATCTTAACAAATATGGTATTTTAAATAAAACTACGGATTTTATCGCGTTTGTATTTGATTTTTGATTGCCAGACGTTTCTAAAATTTTGCAGTATTCATGGTCACGGGCTGACTAAGATGTCTCACGTCCAACAAGTCAACGTTATTACAGGTATTTATAATTATTATCTACCTGCTACAGAAAGTTAGTTATTAATTTTGACCCACATTTTAGTACAAATTTATTGCTAGTCATCATTTGCCTGCCCTCATCCCAGGCTAAGTGGGGTCTGCACAACATGTACTTACCTTCCATAATCTCTTATCAGTCGTCATATCCGCACTCTCCCTTTTCATACGCATATCCTCGTTCACCCAGTCCATCCATCTCTTTTTGGATCTGCCACGCTTCTTACGTCCATCCACATTCATATCAATAACCCGCCTCGTCACATGCCTGTCATCCCTCCTCATCACGTTGTCCATATCAAGACAACCTCGCGCTCCTAGTCTTCTCTATCATTGGTGCCACTTTCAGGCTTCCCCGAATATACACATTTCTTATCTAACCTTGTGACCCCACACAACCATCTTAGCATTCACTCTTTTTACACCCGTCTTACATTTTTTTAGTTCCTTTTCCTACACCACACCCACTCCATTTTTCTCACCATCACCTTCGGAATAGAAACATGTATAACCCAATCCGATCTCACTAGCTCTCGTACCCTTCCATCTTGTCTCTTGCACTCTTCTTCTTTCTGGAACATCTGCAAGCCCACTTCCTCTTCCAGTCATCGTTCTATATTCCAGATTGTCATCCTTATTCTTACTTCACGGACCCACGTCTTACGTCGCACCCATCCCTGATGCGACAACCCTTGTCTATTTGACGCAGGCACCGGGTGTTGCGCCTGCGCGCCGCTTCCGGGGTACGCCTTAACATCTTCACACATTCCATTTGCTCTTAAGTTCATGTTGTTTACAGTTCCGGCTATTTGTTTTATGACCGACCGCGCGCCTGACGTCAAACCTCCTCAAGAATTTTCGTTAGTAGGAAAGGGATGAGGATATGGTGGATGTATATGGTGGGAACTGGGTTAACGGACACTACTGCCATGAGATATAGAATAGGAGTATGACAGCAGCAGCTGGAGCAGTCCGGGATCGCGTACCCGTAGCGACACTAATCAGTTAACGGACAGTCAACTGGTAGTAGTACCGCCTGAACCACCTCATAGTGCAAATAAAGAGCTCAATCTTTGTCACGTGCAACACGTCATTTATCACATCGAAGTTTGAAACTAGAATATTTATTTACTTTTAACGGTCATGTTACGTATAACGAACCTAGACACCCTCCTGCCATGTCTCGAAGTCGTGGTCTACCCCACCATAACGAGTGTACTTATTATTTTCAGTAGAGTAAGCCATTTTTGTAGTTCTTTAAAATTTGTCACAACGAAACATCATTTACTTCACTGAAATTATTTTACAAAATTGGCATCATATTATTGTTGTAATATAACTAATTTATACTTTAATGGTTACATTTTATTACCCTAGAGTGTTCGTTTAGAGCATTGTATATTAGGCAAATTCAGAAATATTTTAATGTAATTCATCATTACTAGCAACTTCATTAATGGCAAAACTGTTGCTACCTATAATAATGTATAAAAACAGGAATGATTACATGTTGCTAAGAATGATTTTAGTACAGTTTACTTTAATAAGAGAATTCAAATTCAAATTCAATTACTTTATTATGCATAAACCCCGCGGGGGCACTTACATATGGTCACTTTTTTACATTTTTACCTTACACTACTACCGGATCGGAACGCGACCGCACTGAGAAGATCCGGCAAGAAACTCAGTGGGCTTGTCTTCTTTTTTATTCATTTACTATTTTTTTTTTAATAAGATAATATACAACAACATGTCTATTAATAGTTCCAGTGTGATGCCTTTCGAATCATCATACAATACAGTTATTAAATATAACGAAAAAGTACCATGGCTGGACCAGATCCCGCAAGCGGCACCCGATCACGAGTTAACCACTAGAGCAGCCATCACTCCCCTCAACCACAATGGAGGGAAGGGAGCGACCCGCTCCTCGTAGCTACCGCAAGCAGACCCTTCAGTGAGCATGACCAATACCATGGGCCACAAACATAAAACACAGATTAAATAACAAATTCGTTTGGCAAAACACGCTACGCTTTACAATTATATTAACAGCAACAGAATAAACATGTATGTAACACCTTTTGAAATAATGAGAAAATGCCTGAATGAGGAGCTGCTCATAACCAGTCTGTATTATCATCAAGATAATGCGAGATTTTATAATAACCTTTTCTACAAAATCTACTCTTGATTGCTTTTTTAAACTTTTTAACTGGCATATCTCGAATATTAATAGGTAATTTGTTGTAGAAGCGTATACATTGCCCCATGAAGGATCTGTTAACTCGTTGAAGACGAGTACTGTGTACAACTAATTTATCCTTATTCTGAGTATTTACATGATGAATGTCACTATATTTTTCAAAGTTACCCATATTTTTCTTTACATAAAATACATTTTCGTATATATATTGAGATATAACAGTCAGAATATTTATCTCTTTAAATTTCTCTCTTAGTGACACTCTTGGGCCTAAATTATATATCGCGCGGACCGCCCTTTTTTGTAGAATAAAAATTCTATTCAATTCCGCGGAGCAGCCCCAAAGTAATATGCCGTATGACATGAGACTATGAAAGTATGCGAAATAAACTATTCTGGCTGTTTCAACATCGGTTAATGCGCGAATTTTTTTTACCGCATAAGCCGCTGAGCTGAGCCTATTTGACAGTTTCTCAATATGAGGCCCCCATTGGAGTCTATTATCTATAGTGATGCCTAAAAAGGTGGTTGATTCCACAAGGTCCAGAGCCACCCCATTCATTTGAACATTGGTTTCCACTTGTCTCACATTGGGAGTAGTAAATTTAATACATTTAGTTTTTGTCTCATTTAGAACTAAATTATTAGAATGAAACCAATGAACAACGTTAGACAGTGCATTGTTCACATCGTCATAGTTGAGCATTTGTCGCTTAATCTTAAACAGTAAAGAGGTATCATCTGCGAACAACACAATGTTTTAATTGTCCCCTACATAATAGGGTAAGTCATTGATATATACAAGGAACAGAAATGGCCCCAGTGACCCTTGCGGAACGCCCATTTTGATAACAGAACCAGATGATCGTGCACCGTTAACATCGACTCTCTGAATTCTGTTGCTTAGGTAGGAAATTATAAGTTCCAGAGCGTTTTTCCTGATCCCATAGTGGTGTAATTTCTTGATGAGAGTTTCGTGGTTTACGCAATCAAATGCCTTAGATAAATCGCAAAAGATGCCCAAAGTCTCGTGCGATTCCTCCCAGGCTGAGAAAATGTTTTTTAATAATTCTACACCCGCATCAATAGTAGAGCAATTCTTAGTAAAACCAAATTGATTTTTATGAAAAATACCATGGTTGTTAAAATAACTCAACATCTGAACAAATATAATTTTCTCAAATACTTTACTAAGTGTAGGTAGTATGGATATCGGTCGAAAATTATTAACATCTGACATACTACCCGATTTAAACAAAGGAATTACTCTACTCATTTTCATGAGCTCAGGAAACACACCTCGAGCAACACAACCATTAAACACAGAAGTCAAGTGGGGGGCAATAATATTAATTATATAATTAACTGTCTTTACTGATAAACCCCACAGATCAACTGTTTTTTTAATATTAAGGGATTTAAAAGAGCGTAAAATATCTTTCACAGTGACATCTGAAAATTCAAAGGTTATGTCGCATTTTACAATACATTGCTTAAGGAGCGATTCCGCTATAATAGGAGATGACACTAATGATTTTGTAATCAGTACAGGCACATTTGTGAAATGGGTTTCAAATTCAGCCGCCACTTCTTTATCTACTTTCACATTCTTATCACCTATCTTTAAACTAAAGTCTTTCTTGCGTGCAGTATTCCTACCAGTTTCACTATTTATCACATTCCAAGTCATTTTAATTATATCACCTGATTTTTTAATTTTATTTCTCAGATAAATAGATTTTGCACAGGAACAGGCACGTTTAAATATTTTGGAATAGTTCTTTACATATTCCAAAAATACTGGATAATGGTTATAAGATTTTTCATGATAAAGATCATATAACCTTTTTCTGCTTTTGTAAATACCAGGAGTAGCCCATTCACTAAAACCAGCAGGAACCCCAAAAGTCAATATTTTGGGTTTGAATATTTTATTAAATTCAGTATTGATTATGTGAGATAGAGATGTATATAACTCATCTGGGTTGTCATGAATAGGCAACAGCGGCACTCTCATACTCAGGTTGTCTCTAAAGTTTTCTAAACGGCTGACATTCATAGGAATAAAGGTAACACTTTCTCGTTGAATCTTATTAGTTCGAGGCAGTACAACAAGTTGTCCACAGTGATCCGAATCCAGTGTGTTTAAGATGTATTTACTAATTGGCTTAGCATTTATAAAGACATTATCTATACAAGTTGCACTCCCAGCAGTTATCCTAGTAGGTTCCAAGAAAGCATTATACTAATTATAAGATTTCATCAAAGTTATAAATTTTTGTGTAATATTATTTTTTTCCAATAAGTTTATATTAAAATCACCACAGATCACAAGAGTTTTATTACTAGCAGAGATTTTGAACACAATATCCTCCAACTTTCTCTCAAAATCATCATATGGTGAACATGGAGGTTTGTATACGCACACAACTATGAACTGCTCAGACTCAATACAGGCAATTTCAATAACACGTTCAATAGAGAGCCTCACAATATCATTTCTTAGATAAGAATTAAGCTACGATACAGTTAATAGTGCAGTCAAACAATTACCTCAAAGTTCTCACAATTAAGGAGCCGGTGGAATCCCTAGAGTGGTCCAAATTCTCTGACCAATTGGGGACCAACGACAATTCGAACAGTAAGTCTCTAGGAAGTCAAGTGGGTGTAGCTGGTATTAAGGCACGCTGCCCAAAAATGTGGGCTATCTATATGAGGACGAACTTGATCTCTGTATGGCACAAGACGCAGTCTCGCTTTGAAGTACCACCTGGCTTTGTTTAGGACGCTTAGTTTTCTGCTCGCCATTTTGGTTTTATCCCCCAAATGACTCCCAAACAGGACCTCGCTCGATATGTTGTGGAGAGGAGGATCCTCTTCGCGACATATCGAGCGAGTATACTGTGGAAATTTTGAAAACCTATGCCTTTGGACTGGGGCACCATGTCCAACGGATTTTAGTGCCCTTTCTCATAAATCATTAAGAATAATGTAGTAAAAATTTCTAGACGCAAAAAGCAACAAATTCTTGGGATTTTGGAAAAAATTAAAACATGGCAATATAACATTTTCTGAGAAATGCCCTCCATTTCCGGCCTTTAATGGTTTTCTAAAAATGCTGAAAGACATATTTTTAATTTAATACTAAATGCCAAAAAATAATCTTCAGGCCTAACTTAAAAACTGACAAAGTTTCGTTGAAGCTTGCAATTGCATTTAACGCTTTTCAAAAATCGTATTTAAAGAACTTCAAAAAATCGTAGCTTAGCGGATAATTACAATATAAAAGACATCAATTAAAAGTGAAAAACTGCCGGCCTAGAGGAGGTTGAGGGACTGTCTGGCCACGGCCGGCACCCCGGTACGCATCACAGAGTGGACAGAGCACCGGGATTTCCATGGGGGCCTGTGAGCCGGGTAAATCGGGACCTACTGGCGAAGGCGGCCATCTTGCCAACTTGGTGAGGATATCACCCCCGGCGGAAGGAGTTGATGTTGAGGCCATCTGTATCTACGTTAACGCAGCTAAACTCAGAGTACAGTGTCAGCCTTCGAACTAAGGAGTTTACTGGTGGTTCTAGAAGCTGGCAGGCCGTGGCACAATGTGCATATGTGCTGCAAGGTCGTCTACCCGTAGCCGGCGGCCTCACCGCGTCACCGTGAGACTGCGTGACAGGACCAACTGTACGAGGCTTACCACAGTGCGCTGCCTTCAGTCCACATAACATACGCACACATGCATCGTACAGACAAACACACACGCACGCACCCACACAAACGTGCTCGCGCATATCACTTACATACACACAACCATGCAACATCAATATATTTTAACCATTGTGGCTATTTAATAATTTATTATATAATTAACTTGTTACTGAGATGGAACTGGTTCCCAACACACAGCCTATGCTAGTTTGGGAGTCAGAGCTTGCAAACAAATTTGTGAAGGTTAATGGTACAATAAAGATTATTATTATTATTATTATCTCAGTGTCACGGGTATCTTACAAAGGAAGATACCCGGTCCTTTGGTAGGCTTACATGGGGATATGGATCCAACACGCAGAGGCCTTTGGAGAAATTTAATGTTAAAATGGGATGGGACATCTACCGATGACACTCCATGTTTGCACATAACACTTGTGGACTGCCAACGGTAGGTGTAAAACTATTGTGCAATGATGATATCTAAAACCTGGTTATGGGGTTGTGAGGTTTGATGGACTATTTTACTTAAAACTATTGATTTTGAACTGTCGTCTGCCTTCAATCCCTTGCATCGTATTGAACGGTGGCAGATGGTGACTCGCCAACTCACTGAATGGGCCCCCCCAAATGGTCGCCACAGACACGCAGGTCATACGGGCAACAGGGGGGCAACATTGGTGCAAGTGGCTTGGGGTGTCGAGCGGTGCGGCGCCGGTTTCACCATCGCAGTGGTTTCCCCGTAGTTATGCCCTTGAAAATGACACTTCCACCCCCGAGCATATAGCTCTGGCGACCCCTCTCTGACCAGCCGTTTAAGGCAAGCCAGAGTTGAGAATCCTGCGGGCACTCTTCGGTTTCCACTCCAGCCAGCCAATAAAGGCCAGCTGGATACGAGGCCCTGACCGACTCTCTGGGGCACTCAGGACCGCAGTGTCGCCACTCACATTCAGCACGCCACAACCTGCCCTGCGGTTTATTGGCTTTTGCTATAAATCTTGTGATACATTTTTTCTTTTATATCAAAAGAATTTAGAGAGCCATATAATTTTCCTCCGAGGTTTGCGTTAGTCTCATGGTGAGATAACGACTGGCTGATAATATTATCTGTCACGACAAAGACAGGAGTCGGCAAAAGAACTTGATTGACTGTAATATGTGGTGCCGTGAGAACGTCAAGCTCAGTTTTTGACAGGGGCGTTTGATCATTGTGGCCTTGCTGTGTTCGAGGGCCGCAGTAACGAAGTCTGTCGCTAGCAAAGGGGTGCTGTTAGCGGTGTTATTGGACAGCTGACTTATCGATGCTCTGACGGTAAAAGTCGCTAGTGCCTTGAGTTGAAAGAGTTACCCACAGGACGGGCTACTAATGACAAGGCCGGGTACTAGTGCCCGGCCCACATAACGTAGGTACTATGTACGGTTATTAAGTCATGCGCCATCCCATTCGAGGCCCCGGATGATTCTCGGATGAAGTGTGTTATTACCATAGCCAGTCTGCAAGAAAAATGTTAAGTGCGAAGGTTTTAACTCATTTTTTTAGGTTATCTAGTCGTTTATTAATTGTTAGCCTTGAATTGCAGCTCAAACAATGCTTAAAATATTGAAAAAAAAAAACAAATTTACCGTCACGTATATATTTAAATTTATAATATAAAAGTTATATTATATATTTCCGTGTGGTGACGGAGTAAGAATACAATTCACCACTCCTTAATTTGCTAAGAGATATAGTATGCATATAAAATCTGTGCAAGTAAAGGAAATATCGAAATAAAACCCGTGCCACCAGCATGGTAAAACAGGTTAATTGCCCTCTTATTGGTGAGGAGTCTCAAGCCCAGCAGTGGGACGTATAATCTAAGACGACACTATATAATTCTCTTTATGTTTATTAGTAAAATATTACAAAAGAAAGCGAGTTGTTAGGGCCCGCGGTAGAGATGTTTAAATACATATAAATTATATGTATAGACAATTTTATTATGACATAAAATGTGATAAAATAAGCAAATATTTAAAAAATAATAGATATTTCAATAGCCAAATATAAAATAAGCAAATATTTATCAAATAATATTTATTCAAATAATAGATATTTCCGTCCGTGGCGATAGAGGAGCGTAAGCACGCACGCCCGTAACCCACCCGTGACACGGCGCCTTCGTCGTTGGGCCGACCACCGGAGCAGGGTGACTTGACATCAGTGGTCGGCCCAACGGAATATCCCCTTGAGGGGTACCCTCCCATCGACCGACGTCCCCCCCATATTTCAATAGAGTGCGAATTAGTCAACCACTCGCGGGAAGGCTGACTACGTGAGGATGACGTCGGGACGTTTTCTTACCGGGACATAAAGGAGTATCCAAAATTCTGTTCGATTAGCAGAGAGGGAGAAGATCCTTTTTATGCCCATCTTTTTTTATGCATACTACACAGATTACGGTGGTGGAGCCCTAGTGATACGGTCTCAATCCCTAAAGGACTAATAAGTTCACACAAACGAATCTCGGAACACAAGTTATACTTTTTATAGAATTAACTACTGCCATATTTGAATGATTTCTGCCCACTTTAAACTCTGAAATAGCATAATTATACAACACACAAATCTAAAAAAAATGTTTTAGGCAATTTGAAGGCATAAGAACATTAACATTTGTTTTATATCTCAAACGAATAAAATAATACTTACTGAAATCTTTTTTCAAGATATGTCGCTCTTGGTTCAGCCATTTCTTTAAAATATCAATTGCTTCTTCCATTCTTCCAGGACCATCCAAATTATACATCTTTCTTATATTTTGGACAACGTTTGGAGGTACTTCCAAAAGTTTATTCCCTGGCATTGTGTATTATATTTTATTTTCATATATTACTAATTATCGTTTGCAACGTTAAAATATAAACTTTTTCAACAATTATTGAACTTGAAGAATTAATACTTCAAAGTTATTATTAAGATCTTACACAACTGCTTACTTAAGAGATACCTGTGTAAATAAGTAAACGAACTACTTGAGATCCTGTTTATAGTAAAACGTCCTTGTAGTGATGCAGTTTAATTATTTTCTCTTCAATTGTTTAATTTTGTATGTATAAATATATGTATTTTTATTATCTTTTGGAATCTCCTATAACTTTAGTAAAATTTTATTAACATAACGAATGTTTCATATTACGTTTATAGCGACCTTAATTATTTTTTTTTAAGTAAAGACTTCTATGGGCAGGCTTGGATGAGGAGAGTAAACTTCTTTAAGTCGTCACCGATATGACCACGAGACGTGTTAATGCTAATACTATACTAATGTAATGTATTTATGCCGATAGGTGTCAAAACCAGATAAAGGTGAAAAGTTTTAATTTAAAAATGTCGATTTCTTATCAAACAATTACTTAGAATATCCAAAAATAACTGCTGTTTGTTCATATGAAGTACCTGAGCTTGGTATTCGACGGGTATAGGTGGCTCCGGGAGCAGTACCGACTTGCTCCGCGGCTTGTCTGCGCAGCGTCTGCCTTTTCTTGGCTCTTGCCGAAAAAAGGTGGGTCCAGCACTACATACCCACGGTAAACGCGGGGGTGGTTCGGTGAATGATGATGTACTAGTATGGGTGAGATCCCTGATCGTCTGTCATAGGCCTTTCTTGTGGTGACTACAAAGAGCCAAAACGATCAGGCTTATACGCAGATAACGCACGGTGACAACAAAGTCAGCGTGCCTGTTGGCCGGAATTCCCTCGTGGGAACTGGAGGCGGAGATGCTTGTCGGACTATACTGTGAGTTTCGCTCAGCGAGAGACAAGGCGACGACCGCCATAACGTCATTGCCCCTTAGGCAATGCGGTTAGAGTGCTCTCATTATAATATTTGGATCGTCGTACTAATGGAGTGGTTAGGTCGGCAGCACGGGGTTCTTTCCTCCCAGCTGGTGTAGGTATTAACGGAGCACGTTTGCTGTATCTAGTACCTGTACAAGGTTGTGAGGAGAGAAAATAAATCTTCCTACCATCACTGCGATTGCGACGAAGACACGGTGCAGCATACGCTCAAATTGTGCGACGCGTGAGCAGAACAGTACCAGCAACTTGTTGCAATCTTGGGTGCCGATCTTATTAGCATCAGTAGGGGATTTGATTAGTATTGGTAGCCTAATCATCGCTAGGACGGTGCTCGACAGTGTCAGGAATTGGGACGCGGTCGTCACCTTCTGCAAGATAGTAGTCTCACCGACGAAGGCGGCGGAGTGCTACAGGACCGAATCAAACCAAACTCATACACTCCGCGCTGGCGCTTGTGGTGGCGCAGGCGAGCATATATGTGCCTGATGACACCCTAACCGCATCTTGGGGGCATCGGGGAGGGATGGTACCTGAAAGCGTAACCCACTGAGCTGCCTAAGGATGTCAATAACTCGATACTATTTATTGGCCCGATGGCGAAGAGAAGCGAATACTTCGGAACCGAAATTCATCGTCCTGCTTTTATCCCAAGCTGCTCACTCGGCCAACTTATAATTCCCGCAGGCAAAAGATGAAGGATGCAGTATATTATAATTTACCTGTCACAACACGAGCAGAGTGCTATTAGTATCTATCGATAACCACAAGCTTTATAATCTTTTAAATATACTTGAAAACCTATGTACAATTCGCAAAAATAACTATTAAGCGCAGAAAATTCTAAATTAAAATTAGGTTACAAGTGAAGTTTATATTAGGATAGTTAACAAAATACAGGGCATTAAAATAAAGTTTTATTAATAAAAAATCCACAGAATATAAGAAAGATAGAAAATCTTCTCATGTTTTTGTTTTATTTAGTTTTATAAATATATAATTTAGTTATCCGCTTAAAGATAAACATACAAATGCTTAAAGTTAATAAAAACATATAGGAAATAAGATAACTTAAAACAATTAATCTACTTTTAAATTTCTAAAAGAACCAGGCATTCCCATGTAATCATCATTGAATTTGTCGGGCTGCCTCAAGCTTTCATCTGTATAGGCTTTGCTCATCATCCTTATATATTCAGCGTGTTCTTCAGAACAGTATTCTTCTAGCCATTCAGCTGAAACAATAAAAATTGACAATTCTTTAGAAGAGAAGATAACTATCATTATTCATCATCATCATTTCAGCTCATTTACGTCCCAATTTTGGGCTCGAGCCTCCTCCACAATAGGAGGGAAATTGACCTTACTATACCATCCTGGTCAGATAGGTTGGTATAGGGTTTTATTTCGAGTTTTCCTTCTCTTGCATAGGTGGTATATGCATATTACTTCCCTTAGTCGTCTTTTATGACACCCACGGGTAAGAAAGTCAGTGGTGAATTGTATTCTTACTCCGTCACCACACGGACAAGACATAAGATAACTATAGAAAACCTTAATACCTTTTTTATTGGTTTTTTTTTATCGGTGCACTCCTCGCAGCACTCCGTCCGGGGCGACAGAGAGGCGTAAGCACGCACATCCGCAACCCGCCCGAACACCACGTCGCCTTCGTCGTTGAACCGACCACTGGAGCAGGGTTACTTGTCGTCAGTGATCGGCCTGATGGAATACCCCCTAAGGAGTATCCTCCCATCGACGGACGTCCCCCCCTTGGGGAGGACGTCGGTCTTTCCTCGCGCGGTCGGCCTCTCGGCAGGTGATGGACTAACTCCCCGGTCCAGTCTCCCGCGGCCTCAACTAGGGCGACATCAGGCGCAGGTAATTGCGCCTGCGCCGCCCCAGTCACCGGCGGCAGCTCGCGTCTTCGAGGAGGTGCTCTTCGCGCACGCGCCCCGCCGCTAAAGCTCAAAATAAATAAATACCTAACACTTATTCAAGCATAAATGGGCTTTGTTACTGGCGCGTGGATAAGAAATGGTAATTTAAATCTAGCTTATGCCACAAATAACGAGGCTGTAATAACTTACACGATATGTATACTGATGCATAAAAATATGCAGAAGTGTTTTAGTTAGGTTAGGTTGGCCCTTACGTTTTTTCACATATCTGTAAGTGTGGTACAATATTATGGATTCCAAATTACCTGATCACTACGATCGAAATAATTTACACAGGGAGTACTAGATGGCGCTGGATCAACCCTATACTTTATCGGTTTAAATTTAAGCGATCGAGAAAATGTAAATCCACACAACGTTAGATATTATCAACGTTTTCAATATTATTAATTTCAAAGTCCTTCAAAGTCATGTTGTCCATCAAAGTCTTTCAGGTTTATCTATTAACATTAAAAATATTATATCTTTAAACGAGCAATTCTTGTATATTTCAATTTTTCAAAATATATATTTATATATATATAGATATATATATACTAGCTGACCCAACCGACGTTGTTCTGTTCAAATAAAATTAACGTAATTCTCCTTGCAATCCACAGCAGTAATAGGGACTGACCGACTGCAGCGCCATCTGCCGGGCTGATTTGTGAATCTAGATGATCCAGGCCCCCACTTGAATGCATTCACAGAAATTCATTCAAATCCATCCAGCCATTTAGTTGCAGTATGGATAAATAACCTAGATACCCAGTCGTTAATTTTTCTTAAATTCTCTGATTTTCTGCGCCACTTTCCTAATTTTTTTTATTTCGTAAAAGCCTTTTCCAAAGTAATAGAAAAATTGAAAAGAAAGATAGACGAAATCGGCGAAGTCGTTCTCAAGTTATGTTATTGTCCTGCCTGAACAGCGCCACCTACCGCTCTAATTGTAAATCTAAATTATCCTGAAATCCCCTTGAAGACACAAAAAATTTCATCAACATCGGTCCAGCCGTTTAGGAGGAGTTCAGTGACATACACACGTACGCTAGAAATTTATATATAACATGTATATATTTCTATATTTTCAGAATCTCGGATCACGGCATCAATAATTCTGCGAGGCAATGATCTCGCAGAAGGAGGTGGCGGATCGCGTGCGCGAATAGCGCAGCCTCGATAGGTGATCCGCCGCCGGAGACTGGGGCGGCGTAGGCGCGAGTACTTGCGCCTCATGCCGCCCTAGCCGAGGCCGCGGGTGACGTGACCGGAGATTAGTCCGTCATCCGCCGAGAGGCCGACCGCGTGAGGAAAGACCAACGTCCTCCCCGAGGGGGGGACGTTGGGAGGGTACCCCAAATAGGGAGTATTCCGTCGGGCCGACCACTGATGACAAGTAACCCTGCTCCGGTGGTCGGCCCAACGACGAAGGCGACGTGCACGTGGGGTGCGTTGCGGGTGTCCGTGCTTATGCCCCTCTGTCGCCCCGGACGGAGTGGTATGAGGACATCAATAATTTTCATAGAATTTAGTGTACTAGAGGTTTCGGTGCCAAAAAATGGATCTAGCTAGGTTTTATTTATAGAAAATGTCATCTTGTCGATGTTATTAGCTAATCAATAAAATTACATAAAATGTCATTAGAATAAGAATGTAAATTTAACCGGCGCCGTCGAGAGTGGACTCCTAAATATTGTTCGTATTTCAATATTACTACTGATGTCCCACAGGGTGACGTTTAACTCCCTTACTTTTTTCTTACCACCACTTAACTAGTTTTAATGATTTTTTCTTAAATACGTCTAGCCTGCTTAGTTTTAATCTAAACAAGCGGTACAAGCGGTGGACGGAGTACAAATACAATTCACCCCCATCTTGATTGTTGTAAAAGTTAACTAATGGATATGTGCATATAAGAACTATACACCAGAAGGTTACCTCGAAATTAAACACCATAGCAACACGTCCAATCAGCATGCTTTAGTAGGTCAATTTCTCTCCCATTGTGCTTTAGGCTCGAACCCTGTATTGGGACGTTTATGAACTGTGATGATAATCATAACGATGAAGTGATACAATTAGGGATAGAAATGTGGTAAATGAAAAAAATTCGTCTGACTGAACCATTGTAAATGTATTATTGCGTTTTTGCTCGACTTGGTGGAGGCATTGCGTGCCTCTCGGTAAACAAACCAACTGTTAATAAAACAAAAAAGCACGGGGAGTTCAAGAACATCCGATTTGATGTGTAACTTATGTAAACATAAACGTAACGTGTGTATTATAAAAACACTTGCCATATATATAATATAATTGCTCTTGTCATAAATTAATTCAATGAATTTAACAACGAAAACCACTACAGTTATACTGACCAGTTAATTTATCGATAGACTTTTCTTTGCCGTCGTAATCTTCGGGTAATAAATCTTTAGGTATTGCTGCATGTAATGCCTTCAAATCCTTATGTACAAAAATTCTATTAGATAACTTCTCACTAAGAAATTGTTTTATCAATGTAACTAATACATCTACAGTTTTGGATTCAGTTAGAAAGTGTATTCCTTTTATTCTGCCACCGTAGCCCTCCTGGAAATATTAATTATAATCTTTTTAATAATAGGTCTTTACCTATGTAATTGCCGTTCTGCAGTACTGGCCATTTCAAATCAAAATAATTTTTGTTTGGCTAAGAATTCTAATTTCAAATTAATTTTATTTTAAAACATGGAATTCATTTTCCAAAAGTAGTCATTTGTTTATTAATTAGTGTTACGTTTTCATCGCATTTCAATCTTTTTCGTCATCACGGATACGTTAAAAATTCGAGTAATTATGGAAAATGAGTATCGTCGTGGCAGCAACGCGGCACAAGCGGCACGCAACATCAACGACGTTTACGGAGCTAACACTAAAAACCAACGCACCACCTGTTATTGGTTTGCTCGCCTCCGTTCTGGAAATTTCGACCTGAAATATAAACCTCGCGGTCGTCCGAACGTTACGTTACGTTATCGTCCGGTATTAAAGTGTTTATTAAAGCTTCTGTAGTCTCCTCTACACCAGTGGTGTGTTTATTATCTAATTTGATATTTGGTATATAAGCTAGATCAATTGATCGATTAGCTTTAAATTCGTGATACAATGGAGACCAAGGATCTTCATTTTCCAGTTTTTCTACTACCCTATTTAATAACGCATCTTTAGACCTTTCCACCGCAATCCGGTAGTAAGACCTTGCAGTTCTGAGTGCAAGTAAGGACTCATCAAACGTTACTCCCTTTATACATGACTTTTTAAGTTTGTTAAATTTTCTACGTGCTCTTTGAAAGCGTCTGCGAAGTTCGGCCAGGGTACTGTTCCACCAGTTGCACCTTCTGGTGTTAGGGATAGATATGCGGCCCAGGGCTATGTCAGCGCAGTATATCATAGAGTGTGACATTATATCAGCACTTTCTGCCGCGTTTAATCCTTCACGAGTGAAATGCCCGGCACACGAGGAAAATAACGAACTAAAGAATTCCCAGTTTGCTCCCTTACTTTTATATCTAAAATTGTAACTCTGACTGGGAGGATCTTGTATCAGTCTCGGTTTAAATTCGTACATGATCAGGCGGTGATCACTACACGATGCGTCTGGGAGGACGAGCCACCTATCCAAGCGGACGTCCGCGCTTGATAGCGTGACGTCAATAAAAGATTCACCCAAAAGGCTGCAAAAAGTTGGTGGTGCATCAGGTGTATTATGAATGGACAGATTCATCTCGGCGATGAAATCTTCTATCGCACACCGACAATCAGTATCGGCGTATATAATCTTGCCATACCAGAGAGTAGATGACGCGTTTACGTCAGCACCTATTACCGTTTTACGGCCCGTAAGAGACCGCAAGATACGACGGAGATGGTTTAAGTGTGAGGTGACAGGGTCTGAGTATTGAAAATAGCAGCTCACGACGTAAACCCTACAGGATGGGGATGTAACCTCCGCGACAGCACAGTGTGATGTCATTAGATTTTGTAATGATGTGACTGTAAATTTACCGCGTGAGGAAAGACCGACGTCCTCCCCGAGGGGGGGACGTCGGTCGATGGGAGGGTACCCCAAGTAGGGGGTATTCCGTTGGGCCGACCACTGACGACAAGTTAACTCTGCTCCAATGGTCGGCCCAACGACGAAGGCGACGTGGTTTTCGGGTGGGTTGCGGGAGTTGCGTGCTTAAGCCCCTCTGTCGCCCCGGATGGAGTGGTGCGGAGGCGCGCCGACCGCAGCCCACCCAGAAAAAAAAAACTGTAAATTTAGAATTTGATACATATATTCCAACGCGTGCTTTGTTATCTAATTGCACAACCCTACTGCGTAAGCGAGCATTATGGTATTGCTCTTGAATAAGTACTATGGCCAAATTATTTTCCATAACAAGACTGTCTAATTAGACTAGTTGTTCCAGCTTAAATTTGTAGGTGGGACAGTCCGACGCGCCGCAGGGGTGATCGTAAAGTTTCTTAAAACGCTTACAAGAGGCACATTTTGGTATAAAATCAGGTGTTTCCTTATTTGGGCAGGACTTTGTTATATGTCCTTCCGTACAGTGACCGCATGTAGGTGTTTTTTCATTGCAGTATTTAGCGACGTGACCATACTGCTGACAGTTCGCGCAACGTACAAATTCAAGGTCGTCATAAAAACGGCAGCTAGCCCAATCTATAAAAACTTAGATAGATAGATATCTATCTATCTATCTTTTTCTTTGGTGCTTAATAAATGGGTACGTACTTCTGGGTCGAGTTCAATGCCTATCCACTTGCGACCGTTCTGCAATTTTCGACTGCGAATAATTTTAGTGGCTTTAATAAAGTCGTCTTCTTTAACAGATATTTCGTCTTTAATATTTTGTCGATAAAGAGCGACTAGGAATGCATTGTCTTCCATAGAAATGGGGACGTCCTTAATTAATAAGCGCGGTCGTCGACCTTTCGGTTTTTCTAGACGTAAACCCGCAGCCTTAATGGCGTCTACAAATTCAAATTTTTTAATCTGCTTTTCGTTAGTGACTCGCAGAACTACACCTGCTTTCGCGGCCTTTTTAACGCCTACTATTTGAAAGCCATCATCAACTAGCTTAATCACGCTCAATAACGCTTTCTTTGTGGCAGACGACGACGCGTAGTCGGCTGAACGTTCAGCGGTCAGGTAAGCGATAACACAGGGAGTGCGTGACGTTCACACCTCAACACTTGGCACAACCTTTGGTAGCTTAAGTTTTTTAGCGTAAGATAGTTTATGAATATTTGACGGCGGCTGAGTTTTAGTGTGGCTTAATTCTAGCTCAATATTCGCTAATTTAGTCTCATTACTCGATGATTTCAAGGCTAAAAGAGATACAATGGTAGTAACACGTTGAGTGTAATCCATTATCGTTGTTTTGTTCGCGATGTTCATGCGAGAACCTTGATCGTTGACGATATCGTTAATTTTCGATAAAAATAACGATACCTCTGAGACGAGATCGCAATAGGCGGCCTGTCTAGCATCGCTAATATTAAGTGATGGAGAATTTTTTGTACTGTTCTTCTATTGCAGCCTAGTTTCGGGTGTAACATAGGCAGGCGATGGCTGGGTATAAAGCGCACGCCTGCTGTTGGCAGCGGGAGGTGACCGCGGTGTCAGCTGACTAAGGCGAAAAACTTCTTCCCCGCGATCAGGGGGTTCAGTGTCCGTATAATATTTCGACTTTTTATAATGAAATATAAGTACTCAACGAATGTAAAAAAAGTAACAATCAACGAATAAAAATTATTTTGTTCGTAAAAATAACTTGTCCCTACTACTTAATAAAAGTTAAAGACTTACCGATTAAGCGGGATTTTAGAATAAATAAGCACAAGTACTTATCGTAATGAACGTAAACACGCACTAGACACAATAATACACAATTAGAAACAACGCACGAGCCGATAGTTAATCCTTAAAAGGACAAAAACTATTTTTAATATACGCGCTAACTGAATTCGCACTGTATCGGGAGGAGGGGAGGAGGGAAGACATAATATACTGCAAGCTGTACCGTACATGTTCATATATCGACTACGGTCGCAACAGCCGTACGCATCAGTCGTATGCGATTAATCGGATACGACTCCGATCGGCTACGATGCACTAAAATGAATCTTTAAAGAAGATAATGATATAACCGCTACGCTTAGCAGTCAGGTTGGTGACCGGGGTAAGTATTATATACTTTCAATTGTCAGATAGTGTTATAAAGTAAGTGTTCCCTAGAGAATACTCAGTAAATTTTTACAACTTCCACAGGAAAATGTGGTGTCGCATTGCACTACTAACTCGACGCCTTACGGGGAAAGTGATATAATCAAAGGAAATTTATTATAATAAATTATAATAGTTTTTCTCCCAATGGTGTCATGAACGCAATTCTACTGTCACTTTTGAGGCACTTTACGCATTGGAACTTTCAACAGCGATGCTGTGTATCATCTGTCCAAGGATGAGAAAGTGTGTAATTGGCGTTCAGCCATGTCTCATCAATAAAAACGACATTATCGAATAAAAATAATTCTTTTTGTAATATAATAATATCATATCATTTTAAAATAACTTTTCTTTAAAATATGGACTAAGCATATTGGTCAGGGAAACTCCTTAAATAAATCAGTTGCATCTCAAAGATGCAAAAGCGTTTTTATAACAACATGTAAACAAAGTCTAGAATACAAGAAAAATACAACGAGAAACTCTAAAGATAGACTCTGATCTCTTAAGCCGGCTTTTCACTATGGGATATATATAACAGATCTTGAGCTATATACACTCATTTGCAAAAAAAACGGGCACCTAAGCAATGAACCATTTCAAATGTTAATATTTCTTTGTTTGATAATTATAGGTAGTTTTATCCACACAATTTGCTAAATTAATAAGAAAATAATCGTTTTCATCAGTATTTCATAAAATTTAGATACAATTTATGGGAAATAATGCTAAACCTCGCTAGTAGTGTATATTCGCTAGTAGTGCATATGCTCATGAAGTAAAAATAAAAAAGTTTTTTTGTTTGTTTTTCTTTAATAAAGTAAAAGCAGATAAATGTTTAGTATCGAGTGTGACCCCCTCTAGCTAAAATCACAGCTTGAATTCGTCTGGGCATGCTAGCGAGTATATCCCGGATACTTGCTTGCGGAATACGTTCCCACTCCCCAGTAATCACATTCTTCAGCTCTCTGATGGTCTGCGGAGCCGGGTGTACTGATCTCACACGCCGTTTCAGAACGTCCCAGACATGCTCTATGGGATTGAGGTCGGGACTTCGAGCTGGCCAATCCAAACGACGAATGCCGACCTCTTGCACATACGCATTAACATCGCGGGGTCGGTGGGCGCGAGCATTGTCGTCCATAAAAATCGAGTCTTCACCTAGAGCGGCCAATGCGGGTTGTGCATGAGAAATTAGAACTTCCGTTATGTATCGATGCCCAGTCAGTGAGCCGTTTTCAATGAAGACTAACTCTGTACGATCCATTGAATTTATTCCTGCCCAAAACATAACAGAGCCCCCACCATAAGGTGTGATTTCTTCGAAACATGCCTCTGCAAAGCGTTCTCCTTGTCTTCTTAGCACTCGCCGACGTCGATCTTCACCGAACAGAGATATCCTGGCTTCATCAGAGAACAAAACCCTATTCCAATCGTCTTGAGTCCATGATTCACAATTTCTAGCGAACCTAAGCCTGTGAACTCTGTGCTCACGGAGTAATTTGGGGCCGCGGGCCGGGCGGTGACTGCGTATATTGGCAGCGAGAAGCCTCCTCCTGACCGTCCATAGACTAATATGCACATTTCTTACTTCTTGGAGGTTGTTCTTAAGATCCACATACGAAGATTTGCGATTTCTCAATGCGCGACTCACAAGAAAACGATCATCCCGTGGTTGGGTACATGGTTTTCTTCCAGAACCAGGCCTTCTCTCGACGGAACCAGTCTCCTGATATCGCTGCCAGGTCCTTTGGACTGTCGAGCGACTAACATTTAGCCTCCTAGCCACGAAACATTGGCTGCAACCCTCTTCAAGCAGCGCGATAATTTTGGTAGCTTTTACCACTTTATCTACCATTTTTGATACAGCCAAACAGCATTAAATAAAGCTTTGACAGTCAAGGATATGAAATTAATCGATAAAAATTGAATAAAAGTTATGAAAGTCGATGTTAACTTCTGGAACTTCGCGCCAAAAATGTAGGATAAAAAGGGGTTTTCTGTAAAAATGAACATCAAATGAAAGATTGAATTTAGAACGTACTTTTTTAAATACCACAGCATTTTTAAAACCGGCCAGTAACGTGTACAAACGATTGAAACCTTTTTGGTATTGTATCTTTTTAAATATGAATGAAAATCAAAACCGCCCGTTTTTTTTGCAAATGAGTTTATTTCATCCCGCGGTTGCTGTTTACACTGTAAGATATACATTTTGATCATTTGATACGTCTGCACACGGACATCACCATTCAAACTGAGTGGGGCAAAGGGAGGTACGGTATCGGGGACGTAAGGTAAAATATACTCTTTCAAAATCGCTCAAAAAATATTTATAGTTTGGGATGTAATACATATTATAGCATAGTGTAAACGGTCTCGTACAAAATGTATGACGAGCGATAAAATATTGTATCTCAAGATGTAATATATATTATATTATATCCCATAGTGAAAAGCCGGCTTTAGACTACACGATATTGAGGCGATTGTTTTAATGTAACAAAATGGCTGTCCATCACGTCATTTGAGGTTGGTATTTTTATCAGAAAAAAATTAAGCATAGTTTAACAGTCTTTAAGCGACAATTTTCTGTTATAACTGTTTATTAACGTAAATACCCCCACTCAATATGTATGTTAATAAACGTTAAGAAAGGAAAAATAAAATTAAAAGAATTTGTTCGTATATTTCTTGAAAGCATATCTTTTTACCGTTTTTGCGTTCAACAATAAAAAATATTCAATTTGTAATAAAGAAGTTCTAAAAATGTAATAGAATGAAGGTATTGGTATTCATTCATCCATCAGCCTTTTGATGTCCAGTATTGAGAATAGACCTCAAGGGAAAATAATGCTATAATTATCATTCTTGGCATACGAGTTGATGATCACAGGTTATTAAAAAATCTCCCAGGCGAATGGGCATGCCCAGTTCCTCAATGATTCTTAAGTTAAATTTTATAACTCGTACGGGAAATTAAAGAGTAACGCTCTATTTCTGTAATAAATAAAGTCATCTACATACTTACTCCAATAGAAAATTGACAATATTCTAGACAAGTTTTGTCTGTAAATGCTGCGGAATGCATCTTGATTATTTGTATTCTATAGAAATCTTTTGTCATTTTCGGCATCTGAATAATGAATCTGAATAGAAAACATACAAAGAAAATGTAAAGTAAGTATTTATAAAATTTGTAGTATCAAATGAGTATACAAGATATCTTTGTTAGTTGCAAGACGCGGTACAAGTCTAGGTACAAAGTTTGAATATTTGCCTTAATTTGTCGTGGTTCTATTTATCAGCACAATGAGATCAATCTGGCAGTGCATATTGCCATACAAATAAAAAAATCAGGTCTTATATAGACTGATATATAAAATAATAATCTGAGTAATCCAATGTACAGTCGACACTGCTAGTACCGGCAATTTGCTACAGGGTGTCCCTTAAGAGTGAAATAATTAATGAAATTTTATCACATAAAAGGAGAGTGAAAAGTATTTATACACAAATAGGTTGTTAAAATCTCAAGTTTTCCCAATAATCTGGGGCGTTATAAACTCTCTAGCATATATATATCCTCTAGTGCTCTTGGCACTTATAAAATCAGATTGTCCTGGAGAGAACTTAAATAAAAAAAAATCGTTCATTAAGAATGTACTAGTAATAGAATCGCAAATATATAAAGCAAACCTTGTTATCTGTAATTCTAATATATTAGATTTGCTGGTTAATCTACACTAATATTATAAAGAGGAAGCGTGGGAATTTTGTATGTTTATTACGAATAAACTCAAAAATTACTGAACGGGTTTCGATAATTTTTAACCATTAGGATGCTACACTAGCCCTGAGTAACATATATTATCCCAGTATTCCCACGGGAATGGAAACTACACAGATAAGGCAACTGAATCCGAAGTGAAGCGAGAGCGGGCTGCGAGTATTTAATATATTAATTTGGCTGTAGTAAGCCTCATATATTTCAAGTTCCTGTATTCTGAGAAGAAGAAGACTTCTACAAAAATAGTTACATATTATGAGGAGCGTCGGAAGAGGTCATGATTATTTAATAGTATCGAAATACAATTATTTTTGCACTAAATGCATTAATTACATTAATGTTTCCACGCGATCGAAGTCGAGGGCTAGTCGGTTTATGTAGTAACAAACATTGATTAAACATATCAGCTAATTGAGATCCCTGTGCATTAACAAAGTTGGCTAAAAAGTGACTGCACAGATTGCGTAGTAACGTAATAAGCGCCCTGTCACATTAATATCGTGGATTCTCTGGCCATCCTGGCCAATTTTTATGCGAAAACAAATTATTATAATTAAAAATTAATTTTCGAATTTGTAAGTTATTTTTATTCGTTAATTGTGTGTTTATTAGTCTCTCGTGACACAACGATGTATTAATTTTCTTACGGCAGGTTTTTGTCCTAAGAAAAAAAAATAAATACAGAAGGTTTAGATAGTGTGGTACTGTATGTAGCTATCCGAATCAAGTATTGTAGGTTCGGGTCTCACGTGAAAGCAATTCTTTGTCAGATGCAGAAACTAATATGAATCAGGAATGCAATGTGTTTTTAATTGGATATTAATTATTAAATTCCTTGTTTTGCAATATTTTGTTTCTTAGTTGAGAGTGTTATATTAAAATAATGTTATATAAATATACAAGTTTTATAGTCACTACATAGTATGAAACAAAGTCGCTGTGTCTCTACCTCTATGTATGCTTAAATCTTTAAAACTACGCGACGGATTTTGAAGCGACTTTTTTATAGATGGAGTGATTCAAGAGGAAGGTTTATATATATAATAAATGCATAAAATTGTAGAGAAACACTGATCAATTTAGAGGTTTCTAATGTGATGTCGTAAATAAATACATTTTTTGCACTTATGTGGCGAACGCTGACTGAATGAAATGAATGACATGAAAATAATGTACTACATTATTGTATACCTTAAAAAGATAAACACATAAGTCCGCGCTGGTATATGTCTATCACTTAAGGATAACCCACAATAACCATTTTTTATCCTTTACATTTTACGGGAAAAAATGGCATATTTACGAAGTGATTTTAAGCAATATAGTATTAATCCTTATCCAATTAAGTACCTTAAATACATTGTCCATTTAATATAGATCAATTTTGTTCTTTACAGCATGTAATTTAAATGAATATTGCCGAACATATTACAGATTTAAAATCCAGGGACATCGCGCTTTGCCCTATAGCACTTTATAATTAGAAGCGATCGGACACGTTTATCGGAGCTCTATAGCGAGGAAAATAATCATTACTAGTAGTATAGTATTATAAATGCGAAATAAGTAAGTTTGTTTGTTTATTACGCTTACACGCTTAAACCACAGAACCGATTTCAAAAATTCTTTCACCAATGGAAAGCTATAATATCAGGGAGTAACATAGGCTATATTTTATCCTGGTATTCCCACGGGAACAGGTATTACACGGGTAAGACGTCTGAAACCGAAGCGAAGTGAGGGCAGGTTGCTAGTATAAAATAGAAAATACTTTACCCTAGGTTTGAGGCAGTTTGAATGTCCTTTTTCACGACATCAGTCAAAAAAAACTGATGTAATAATGTTTTCAGCGTACACAGCCTATCTATCTGCTGCTTAGCTTTCTCTAATGAACCTTTGCAGCTTATTATAGTAGTCTCTAAGTATTTCTTACCTGAAAAAAAATATAACGAATATAATTTTATGTACGGTGACGTAGTACAGTTCATCACCCCTATCTTCATCATGAGCTTCGTACAAGAAGTAAACAGATAATATTACTGCTAAGCGAATTAAATCATGATATAAACCCACACTGTTGTGATCATTGCGATGTGATAGCTCAATTTGAAAAGGAATTCTGATGTTTATGAGAATATTACACACTAACAAGCCGCCTTAGCTACGCTTTAGTTATGGTCACCTTTAGTGTTGCCCAAATGCAAGACCAAGACGAGACTTGGACCAGTCTTGGTCTTGGTCTTGCAACAGCACACCTGGTCTCGTCTTGGTCTTGGTATTGCACACTCGAGTCTTGGTCTTGGTCTTGGTATTGCAGCAAGAGTCTCGCAGAGTCTTGCAAGTCTTGCAGTTGGAATAACGTAACAGTCATTTATCATGGCAATGAAAAATCCAACTAAATTAATCAAATATCATCCTATCCTATCTATCCATCTGCTAGCCTATAGTCCACTATTGAATATAACCTTTACCACTGGGGAAAATTACTCTCCTTATCCCCTAGTGTTACATTAGACAGAGTTACTACTCCTATGACAAAGGAAGGAATTTCGACCCTGTTTTCTTATGACGTCACCACACGGGGCAGTTGGTACAATAAATTTTATGTTATTTAACATTCCCCCTTTCCAACAAAAAAGATATTTTCAATTTGATTGGCAAGCGACGGAGTTATTTGACCACTGACGACAAGTCACCCTGCTCTGGTGGTCGGCCCAACAACGAGGCGACGTGGCTATGGGTGGGTTATGGGCCCGCGCGCAGTCCTTTCATCGCCCCGGACGGAATGGACCGCCCGTGAGCTTACCTATGGTAAATAAAAAAAAAATAATGGCTTCCTAACACCATTGCCTCGGTCCGATTTGATACGACATCCACGGGTCTCTTAGCGGTAAGAGAGTGGTGAATTGTATTCGTACTCTGTCCCTACACGAACATTTATGTAGATTAATTGTAGGCATATTTCTATGTCCAACAGTGAACGTCGTTGGGCTAATGAATAAACGGATATATAAATATGTATAATGGGCAAGAGCACTCTCGTGATTATGGTATTTTTGTCCTTAAGCCTTTCCGAAGAGTAATTCTGAAAAGCCAACACCAACATTGGAAATCGATTAGCCAATAGATGGATATCTCAAGACTGATTTGACTTGCCGTGCAGTGACGGAGTAAGAATACAATTCATCACCCCCTATTTTACCCGCGAGTGCGAACCCACGACTAAGGGCGATAGCCCTTAGTCGTGGGGTATATATAACATCGGTGCAAGAAAAGGAAAACTTGACATGAAACCCTGTAACAATACGGCTGATCACCGTGGCGATTCAACTTCGGCCACGGCCGATTTCCCTCCTATTATGTAGAAGACACGAGCTCCACCGTATATAAACTGAAATGGTGATTTGAATTAAATGCAAGACCGCGAGACTCTTGCAGGCTCAGTCTTGGTCTTGCTCAAGTCTTGCAGGGCCAGTCTTGGTCTTGGTCTTGCAAAAATTAAGCGATCTTGGTCTTGGTCTCGGTCTTGCATTTCTCGCAAGACCAAGACCAAGACCGCAAGACCAAGACTTTTTTGGGCAACACTCACCTTACCCGCGTAGTTCCCGTGGAATACCGAAATAAAGTATAGCCTATATTACTCAGAGACAATGTAGATTTCCAATGGTGAAAGAATTTTTAAAATCAGCAGCATAATTTTTGAGTTTATTCATTACAAACATACACATAAACTAAAATACAAATGTTCCCTCTTTATAATACCAGTATTAGTGTAGATTTGAAATAAAATATTTTTTAAGAATTTTAATACGTTTATTTTAACACGTATTTGATTTTTAATTGCCCGATGTTTCGAATATACAACGTAACTCAAATACATTTAACGATATCTGACGTTTACGCGAGTATTATACATTATAAATAAAATTATTTTTAAGCATTTTATCGAGATTTACTTTATGTTCCGTCCGCCTGTTGAAAAGTGTTCGAAACTTCAGGCAATCACATACATTTATTCACTTAAAATGGAATACAATATTTGTTGATGAAAATTTTTGTGTGTGTTCAAGGGGTTTCGAGAATGGTTAAGATTCACAATTGGACCCGGTAGGTGGCGTTGCTCTCGATTTCAAAGAGAATTCCTTTTATTTTATTTAAACAGAACAACATCTGTTGGGTCAGCTAGTAATTATATAAAAATGAACTGACCTGTGTTAAGTCTCACAAAAACTTGACAACCGTTGAATCGTTTTGCCTAAATTTAGTTTTGCAATATTTAAGTCCTAAGAAGGGTTAAAAGATTAGAAAATATAAATATATTTCAAGGAAAGGACTATTTTTTTCCAAACAAACTGTTCCTACCTCGCAAAGATTTTATCACAACATTCAGAAATTTCTATCACTAAGCATCTCTAAGTTTACTACTTAGAGATACTTAGTGATAGAAATTTATTTTTTGAGTAAACTTAGAACTTTGTTTAGGTACTATATATATACTTCTTTAGGAACTTCAATTTATCTATGTACGACAAAGGCCTTATTTTTTAAGTATCATGATATCTCTTTTTCTGAACGCAACCAAATATTTTTGACAACCAAGCAATATGTCGTCCCTCGTCATAAATGCAAGTGTTTTTTTTTTTTTTGGGAGGGCTGTGGTCGGCGCGCCTCCGCACCACTCCGTCCGGGCCGACAGAGGGGCTTAAGCACGCAACTCCCGCAACTCACCCGAAACCCACGTCGCCTTCGTCGTTCGGTCGACCACCGGAGCAGGGTTACTTGACATCAGTGGTCGGCCCGACGGAATACCCCCTATTGGGGTACCTTCCCATCGACCGACGTTCCCCCAGGCAGGACGGGCAGGACGTCGATCTTTCCTCACGCGGTCGGCCTCTCGGCGGGTGACGGACTAATCCCGGGTCACGTCACCCGCGACCTCGGCTAGGGCGGCCTAAGGCGCAAGCAGTTGCGCCGACGCCGCCCCAGTCGCCGGCGGCAGATCTCATCGAGGCTGCGCTCCTCGAGCAGGCGATCCGCCGCCTCCTTCCGCGAGATCACTGTCTCGCAGAAGGCTGCGACCGCGTCCCAATTCCCGACGCTGTCGACCATCGCCCTAGCGATAGCCGGCAGCATCAGGTCTGCACCGATGACTGCGACGAGTTCACAGCACTGCACTGCCCAAGCCGCGCAGGCCTCGAGCGTATGGCGCGCCGTGTCCTCGTCGCAATCGCAGTGGTCGCAGGATGGTGTACTCTCCCTCCTTACGACCATGTGCAGGTATTTGGCGAAGCACCCATGCCCCGTCAAAATCCGCACTAGTTGGAAGGAGAGCACCCCGTGCCGCCTCTCCAACCACTGCATCAGCACCAGCCGGAAGGCCTCTACGGTTCGCACTCCGAACCGAGGCCTCTCCAGCCAGACTGCCCAACGGGCAATGACGTCTCGGCGGGCGTCGACGCGCCAGGCGGTGAGCTCCCTTAACTAGATCACACCGCCCTCCGCTCGCACCCCTGTCACCCGCCGATACAATCCGGCGAGCATTTCCGCCTCCAGGTCCCACGGGGGAGTCCCGGCCAATAGGCATGCTGCCTCTGTCGCCACCGTGCGGTAACCGCGTATGGCCCTGATCGCCATGACCCTCTGTGGTCCCCACAAGAGGGCCCTCAGACGGACGGTCAGGGACCCCGCTCATGGCACGTCGGTACCTCTGGTTCAGCCAACACCTAATACTTCGGCAGTCATCCCTCCTGTTCAGCCCGCAACTACAGAGAGCTGGGCAACCGTCGTGAGGAAAGGAAAGAAAAAGTCTGCCTCTCCGACGGCCCCCGCAGCTGTTACACCTTCCACGACCATTTTGGAGCAAAAGAGATTGCAGTCGGCGCTTGCTGTCCCGCGCTCCCCGGCTGTGATCCTGGAATTGCAGCCGGAGGCTGAAAAAAAGGGGGTCACGTACGCCGACGCGATGATTCGCGCCGAGCAGGCAGTCAATCTCCAAGAGATAGGAATTAAAGAGGGCCTTAAAGTTAGACGCTCTGTTACTGGGGCTAGGGTCCTGCAATTGCCCAAGTCCCAGACAATGGAGGTAGCTGATCAGCTGGCGGCTAATTTGCGCACGGCGCTGGCGGGTATGGCTGATGTTGTTCGCCCGGTCAAACGTGCTGACATTCGGGTAACTGGGATGGATGACTCCGCCACTGAGGAGAAGGTGCGTGCGGCAGTAGTTCGCACATGTGGCTGCGATGCCGCAGAGGTCCAAGTTGGACAAATCCAGCGTGGCCCTCGCGGTATGGGTATGGTGAAGGTGCGTTGCCCCGTCGCCGCCGCTAAAGCACTTGCTGATGCAGGAAGGCTCCTGGTCGGCTGGAGCTCGGCTGGGGTTCAGGTACTGGAGAACCTCCCATTGAGGTGCTTCCGGTGCCTGGAACTGGGGCATACGGCTCCGCTGTGTCCGTCCACAGTCCATGGCGGAGCATGCAGTGCTACTGCAGTCCATGGCGGAGTGGGATATGGATTTTTCTGTGGCCAGCGAGCCATACTATGTCCCCCACTCACCGAATTGGGTGGGGGACCTTAGAGAAGATGTAGCTGTCCTGTCCAGAGGATGTGCCGGCCCCCCCCTCTCTACTCTTGAGAGGGGCAATGGTTATGTTGTGGTGGGGTGGCGAGATTACGCCATTATTGGCGTCTATTTCTCCCCCAACCGCGAGCTGGCAGAGTTTAAGTTATTCTTGGACTCTGTCAGTGCCGCGGTCCGTCGTCAGTCGCCGAGGAGAATTGTTGTCCTCGGCGACTTCAACGCGAAGTCACGCACATGGGGGAACCCCACCACAAACGCCAAGGGCGCAGCCGTCGAGCAGTGGTCCCTACTCTCTGGTCTGTCCCTCCTTAATAGAGGGACCGTCCATACCTGCGTGCGGCATCGGGGTGGGTCTGTGGTGGACCTATCGTTTGCTACCCCCGGTGTTGCTCGCGAGGTGAGCAACTGGAGAGTAGAAGAAGGGGTGGAGACTCTCTCAGATCACCGTTACATAGGGTTCGAGATCTCCGCCCCTCGGGGACCACCAGGGCCCCGGCGCGGAACAAGGGGTAGATTCCCTAAATGGGCCATTGGCCAATTAAATCTGGAAATGGCCCGGGAGTCTGCTATAGTACAGCGCTGGGGCGCGGCAGGACAGCTGGCCACAAGTGTGGAGAGGCTCGCAGGCCAAATAAGAAGTGCCCTTGAGGCAGTGTGCGATGCGGCGATGCCGAGAGCTCGGCGAAGGCCGCCGCGTCGTCAGGTATATTGGTGGTCACTCGAGATTGCTAATCTGCGGGTGGCCTCTAACCGGGCGCGGCGTGCCTACATCCGATATCGTCAAAGAGGTAACCGGGATGACGTCCTTGAGGGTCAGTTGCGGACTGAGTATAAAACAAAGAAGAAGACTTTGCAGCTGGCCATCAGCCAGGCGAAGGAGAGGGCTCGCGAGGAGCTGCTTGCAGGCCTCGACAGGGATCCATGGGGGCGCACATACCAGCGAGCGCGGAACAAGGTCCGCACCTGTGGCGCCCCCATCATCGAATCGATGGAACCGGGCTTCTTGTCGAGGCTAATGGGGGAACTGTTCCCGCGTTCAATGGGACACGTTCCTCCTAGAATGGCTCCTCGGTCGGTGGTGGAAGTGAATACTCCAATTCCACCCATCACCGACTCTGAAATGAAAGCGGCTCTCTCCCGTCTTCGCGGGAAGAGGAAGGCGCCTGGTCCAGACGGCGTTCCGGGACTCATCCTCGGTGTCGCCGCAGAGTATCTTGAGGGTCAGCTCCGGGAGCTGCTCAACGCGTGTTTGAGGTCCGGGCAGTTCCCGGAGCAATGGAAGTGCGGCAAATTATGTCTGCTACCGAAGGAGGGTCGTCCAGTCGATTCTCCTTCCGCATACAGGCCACTGGTGCTGCTGGATGAGACGGCTAAATTGTTAGAAAAAGTGTTGGCTGATCGTCTCGTCCAGCACCTCGAGGAAGTCGGGCCGGGACTGTCAGAGAGACAATACGGATTCAGAGGCGGCCGTTCAACAATTGACGCGCTGGCCGCCCTGAAGTCCTTGGCCACCGAAGCAGTGGCCAAAAAGGAGGTCCTCCTGGCAGTTTCACTCGACATAAAGAACGCCTTCAACAGTCTCCCACACGAGACGTTGAGGGAGGCGCTCCGGTATCATGGAGTGCCTCCGTACCTCCGGAGGCTGTTGGCGGCGTACCTCGAGGGAAGGCACGTGCTCTGGGAGGGGGGTGACGGGTGCATACATCGCCATCGGGTGGAATGCGGCGTTCCACAGGGCTCGGTCCTTGGTCCGGTCCTGTGGAACGTTGGGTTCGACTGGCTCCTGCGGGGTCGGCTCCTTCCCGGGATGGGGGTTATTTGCTACGCAGATGACACCCTCATCACGGTGAAGAGGGCTGACTTTCAGGGGGCTGCCCGGTTGGCACAGGAAGGAGTAGCACTCGTCGTAGACCGGATTGGCATGCTGGGTCTGAGGGTCTCGTTAGATAAAACTGAGGCCCTCCTATTTCATGGCCCACGTCGAGGTCCCCCCCGAGGAGCACATATCAGTGTGTCTGGGGTTGCCGTGCCGGTGCGGGCCCAGATGAAATATCTAGGCCTGCACCTTGATAGTAAATGGAATTTCGGGCCACACTTTGCCCAGCTCGTCCCTAGGCTCACCAAGTCAGCCGCGGCGCTGGGAAGGCTTCTGCCAAACACTGGCGGTCCTGGGTCGTCCTGTCGGCGTCTCTACGCTGGAATCCTACGGTCCATGGCATTGTATGGTGCCCCTATCTGGTCGGAGTCCCTCACCGCCCGCAACAAGGCCCTCCTGCGCCGAGCGCAGAGAATCATGGCGGTGAGGACTATCAGGGGTTACCGTACGGTGTCTTGGACTGCAGCGACGCTACTGGCAGGCGACCCGCCTTGGCCGCTTGTGGCTGAGGCGTTGGCGGAAGTTTACCAGCTCCGTGCCACAGCGCGGGCCAACGGCGAGCAAGTCTCTGCAAGGAGACTGGGCAGAGCGCAAGAAGTGGCCCGGAGGGAGGTTATCCGGCGGTGGAGGGCAGACCTTGAGTCCCCCGTAGCAGGGCGGGGGACTGTGGAGGCGGTTGCGCCGCATCTCCACCGCTGGCTCACAAGGAAGCACGGCAACCTAACATTTAGGATGGCGCAGGTGCTTACCGGACACGGGGTCTTCGGTAAGTACCTGCATATGATTAGAAGAGAAGAGGCCCCCGGATGTCATGAGTGTGGCGCGCCAACTGATGATGCGCGTCACACATTGGAAGTATGCCCCGCCTGGGGGCCTCAGCGCCACGACCTGTAAGCGGTTCTCGGAGCGGACCTGTCGCTGCCGACCGTTATCACAAAGATGCTCGGCAGCGACAGGTGCTGGTCGTCGATGGCCTCATTTTGCGAGGCCGTCATATCCAGGAAGGAAGCGGCGGAGCGAGAACGCGAGGCAAGCGCCTCTGCTGACTCGCTCCGTCGCCGGCGACCCGGGAGGAGGAGGCGACAATATGCGCACCTACTCCCACCGCCCTAAATAATGACGACAGGACGTGGCCAGACGGCCATGCGTTGGGGTGCCGGGGATTGAATGTCATCAGACGATCTCTCCGGCACCCCGTAAAAGCGCGGAAGGGGCCGCTGTGGTTTTAGTGGGTATTCCGGCTGCGGACGTGGCCGGTGAGTCCCACACAACCCCCGCCCACTGGCGGGGGACTGTGCGTAAATGCATTTCCACAGAGTGAACAAAAAAAAAAAAAAAGGGACCCCGCTCACACCGGTGCGCCGTATAGGGCCATCGACCGGATATAAATGCGAGTGTGCGAGAAATTTCCTTAATTTTTATTGTTTACAGTTTGAAACTTTATTCTCATAAGAACATGAATAAGTTCACATACATGAGATATATATAAAAAATACACAATATAATAGTATTAATAGGCTAATAAGTAAAATATGCAGATAAAATCTATGCAGGAGAAGGAAAACTTGATATGAAACCCTACTCCAACTCGTCTGATCAGCGTAGAATAGTAGATCAATTCCCCTCTCATTTTGAGGTGAAAGCATGAGCCTAACAATGGAACTTATATAGGCTGAGATGAATGATGATGGTTAGCAAGTGAGGTTTCACGTGCTAACCGCACAGACGACCAACAAGAGAGGCATTGTCTATAATGTTAATAGAGATATTGGCGTTGCAGAATCGGGTCTCGTTTGCACGTGAAGTTTGTGCACATCTCCGTCACCCGCTGAGAGGCTGACCACGTGAAGATATACCGACGTGCTCCCCGAGGGTGGGGGGGTTACGGTCGATGGGAGGGCACTCCTTAGGGGGTATTCCGTCGGGCCATCCACTGACGACAAGTAACGCTGCTCCGGTGGTCGGTCCAACGACGAAGGCGATGTGTTATTCGGGTGGGTTGCGGGTGTGCGTGCTTGCGCCACTCTGTCGCCCCGGACGGAAGCTGCGAGGAGTGCGGCGACCGCAACCCACCCCGAAAAAAAATAAGCGAGCACTACATATTGAAGTGATTTCGCAGACACAGTGCTGTTATAGTCCTGACATGTAGTAGCATACCATTACGATCCAGAAATACATTATTGTGCCAACTATATATAAATCTATCTTAATATATATAAATTACGTGTCACGTTGTTTGTCCGCGATGGACTCCTAAACTACTTAACCGATTTTAATCAAATTTGCACACCGTGTGCAGTTTGAACCAACTTGAAAGACGAAGGATAGCTGACATCTTAATTTATAGTCGCAATATTATTTTATAGCAAATTATTTGTATTACCTATATATACCTATTATTTGACATTCACAATTATCTGTTAATTCCAAACGATTTTAACAGATGACGATATCTGTTTACTGGATTGAGTAATTAATTAATAGATGGCGCTGCCTAAAAACGTGTCATATACGATTTTAACTTGCTTTTCTACATAGATGCCATTTGTAAAAAAATATGACGACCTCCATGACAGATGTTCTCCTACAGTTCCACTTAAATAGTTTAATAAAATGTAATAACAAAAACATTAAAGAAGAAGATTTATGATTAATTGCGTTATATATCATATAGGTAGAATATTCTCCCCAGGCGGGAGCCGGCGGAAAGGGGAAAAGATCGCGTAGGGGCCTCAAGTCGCCGAAGACGGCTGCGGTGGTAATCACCGTCCTGCCTGAGGCGGCTGAGAGGGGCCTAAACTATGAGGCCGTCCTAAGACGCGCCCGGCGGGAGCTGGACGTCTCCGACATCGGGAGCATCGAGGCGAGGACCCGCAAAGCCCGGACAGGGGCTCGAATACTCGAGTTCCCTGGGGCCGAGGGCGCGAAGACGGCCGATAGACTGGCCACGATGCTGAGGGGGCTGTTCGGACCGGAGGATGGAGTCCGAATCGCCAGGCCCGTCAAGTGCGCAGATATGCGCCTCACGGGTCTGGACGACTCCGTGGCGGTGGAGGACATCCGGGAGGCCATTATGGCGCGTACCGGGTGTGCCTCGGACACCGTCCGGATTGGCACCATCCGCCCTGGTCCGGGCGGCGTCGGTGCTGTCTTGGTGCAGTGCCCAGTGGATTCGGTCAAGCAATTGGCCGACTCAGGCAGGCTCCTCTTGGGCTGGAGTTCGGCGCGGGTAACCGTGCTGGAGCCCCGGCCTGCGAGGTGTTATAAATGCATGGCGGTCGGGCATACCCGACCGACATGCAGAAACTGCTTTGACTGCAGCGGGCTATGTTTCCGTTGCGGTCAGGCTGGACACCAGGCGGCATCGTGCTCTGCGGTGCCCCACTGCCCCGCGTGTGCGGCGGGCAATAGGCCTGCCAAACACCGCATGGGCTCTGGGGACTGCAGACCCCCGGCATCGGCCCCAAAGGGGCGGGGCGGCCCATCGACTGGGCCAGCCCCCGCTCCGAGCGCGGCCCGATCGCCCGTTAGCGCGGAGGAGGTGACGATGGATACGGACCGTTAATGGACCCCGTATCCATTCGTCTCCTCCAGGCCAATCTCAACCACTCCGCCGGTGCGCAGGACGTGTTCCTGCAAGCCATGGCGGAGTGGTTGATAGGAGTAGCCGTAGTCGCGGAGCCGTACGTGGTGCCCGACCGGATTAACTGGTTGGGTAGCACCGATGGCACCGTGGCAATCGTCGCCTCCACGTCGTGGCCTTCCTCGTCTCTGACCCTTAGGGACAGGGGCGTCGGATACGTCGCGGCGGACTGGGGGGAGATTACGCTCTTCGGAGTTTATCTCTCCCCTAACTGGAGTGTGACCGAATTCGAGGCCTCCCTCACCATCATGGAGGCCTCGTTACGGCGACTGGCATCGCGCCAGGTCTTCGTCCTGGGGGACTTTAACGCCAAGTCCGTGGCGTGGGGGTCCCCTAGGACGGATGACCGAGGACGGGCGATCGAGGAGTGGGCGGCGGCACTGGGCCTCTGTTTGCTGAACAGGGGCTCGGTGCATACGTGCGTGCGACAACGGGGCGGGTCGATAGTGGACCTTTCGTTCGCTAGCCCCGGAGTCGCCGCACGCGTGGGGAGCTGGCGCGTCGTGGAGGAGGTGGAGACCTTGTCGGACCACCGGTATATCCGGATGGAGGTCTCCCCTACAATCCCGACGCCCAGCAGGGGTCACGGGGCGGATGGGCGTCCTGCGTTCCCGCGATGGGCTGTGGGCCGCTTAGACCGGGCCCAGCTGGCGGAGACAGCCATCGTATACTCGTGGCTGTCCTCTGCCCACCAGTCGGACGGGGTGGACGCCGAGGCTGGCCGCATCCGCAGTGCGTTGACGCAGATCTGCGATGCGGCCATGCCCCGAGTACGGCGTCTGCCCCCGAGGAGGGGAGTCCACTGGTGGTCCCGGGAGCTGGCGGATCTCAGGGCCGCGTGTATCCGCGCCCGGAGGGCCTACACCCGCAGCCGACGGCGCCATCGCGACGCGGAGCGGGAGG
Organism: Lymantria dispar; assembly: GCA_032191425.1. Lineage (NCBI taxonomy): Eukaryota > Metazoa > Arthropoda > Insecta > Lepidoptera > Erebidae > Lymantria > Lymantria dispar. The sequence continues at coordinate 4,628,013 of CM063460.1, read as the reverse complement.
CCGTGCTATACGAGGGCTACCGCAATGCGCGGTCGGCCTTCAGGCTGGCCGTCCGCTCCGCCAAGGACGTCAGTCGGCAGGAGATGCTGGACGGTCTCGACCGTGACCCCTGGGGACGCCCCTATCGCGCGGTGCTGAATAGGCTACGCGCGCGGAGCCCTCCCCTCACCGAGACTCTCCAGCCCGGCCTTCTCACCCGGGTCATCGAGGACCTGTTCCCGCGGCGGGCGGAACACACGCCCCCGGTCATGGCTCCGCCAGACACTGACCGGGAGGCCGACGACGACAGTGTTCCGCCCATCACGGAACCCGAGATGGGGGTGGCGGTGACGCGCATGCGCGCAAAGTCTACCGCCCCCGGGCCCGATGGTGTTCCTAACCGTGTGCTGGCTCTGGTCCTCGAACATCTGGGACCCCGCTTCAGGGGGCTGTTTGACGCGTGTTTAGCGTCCGGACAGTTCCCTGGGTGCTGGAAGGAGGGAAGGCTGGTGCTCCTGCCGAAGCCGGGACGGTCTCCGGAGTCGCCTTCGGCCTACAGGCCTATCGTGCTGCTCGATGACACGGGCAAGCTACTGGAGAGGGTGGTAGCTGCCCGCATCGAGCGGCACCTCGTCAGCACGGGGCCCGATCTGTCGGACGCCCAGTTTGGGTTTAGGAGGGGTCGTTCGACGATTGCGGCTCTGTTGCGCCTGAGGGCCGTGGCGTCTGAGGCCGTCACCGGCGGGGAAGTGCTGTTGGTGGTGTCCCTAGACATCGCCAACGCATTCAATAGTCTGCCATTCAGCTGCATCAGGGAGGCGCTCCGGTATCACGGGGTGCCAGTTTACTTAAGGCGGCTAGTGGCAGACTATTTGGAGGGGCGCAGCGTCCTCTGCACCGACCGAGCAGGGGACGTCGTGCGAACGCCCATGACGTGCGGTGTCCCACAGGGGTCGGTCCTCGGACCCACCCTGTGGAACATCGGCTACGACTGGGCGTTAAGGGGGAGCCTCCCGCCCGGGCTGGGCATGATTTGTTACGCCGACGACACGCTCGTCACAGCCCGCGGTGGGACGCTAGAAGAGGCAATAAGCCTGGCGACCTCGGGTACTGAGGAGGTCGTCAGGCGGATCGAGGCGCTGAGGTTGAGGGTCGCCCTGGACAAGACGGAGGCCCTCTTGTTCCATGGGCGCACTATGAGCCCTCCCATCGGCGTCTCGATCACCGTCCACTCGGTCGACATCAGCATTCGGGCCCATATGAGGTACTTGGGCCTGGTGCTCGACGGGCGATGGTGATTCCGGGAGCATTTCCGCAGGCTCGCTCCGCGGCTCGTCGGCGCGGCGTCCGCCCTATCGTGGTTTATACCGAACGTGGGCGGACCGAGCGCTGCGTGCCGACGGCTGTACGCGGGGGTCATCCGGTCGATGGCCCTGTACGGCGCACCGGTGTGGGCGGGGTCCATGACCGCCTGACTTAGGGCCTTTCTGTGGCGACCACAGAGGGTCACGGCGGTCAGGGCCATCCGCGGATACCGCACGGTGGCGACGGAGGCAGCGTGCCTGTTGGCCGGGACTCCCCCGTGGGACCTGGAGGCGGAGATGCTCGCCGGACTATATCGGCGGGTGACGGGGGTGCGAGCGGAGGGCGGTGTGGTCTCGTTAAGGGATCTCACCGCCTGGCGCGTCGACGCCCGCCGAGACGTCATCGCCCGTTGGGCAGTCCGGCTGTAGAGGCCTTGGTTCGGGGTGCGAACCGTGGAGGCCTTCCGGCCGGTGCTGATGCAGTGGTTAGAGAGGCGGCACGGGGTGCTCTCCTTCCTACTGGTGCAGGTTTTGACGGGGCATGGGTGCTTCGCCAAATACCTGCACAAGGTCGTTAGGAGGGAGAGTACACCGTCCTGCCACCACTGCGATTGCGACGAGGACACGGCGCGCCATACACTCGAGGCCTGCTGCCTGAGGGCTTGGGCAGTGCAGCGCTGTGAACTCGTCGCAATCATCGGTACGGACCTGACGCTGCCGGCTATCGCTAGGGCGATGGTCAACAGCGTCGGGAATTGGGACGCGGTCGCAGCCTTCTGCGAGACAGTGATCTCGCGGAAGGAGGCGGCGGATCGCCTGCGTGAGGAGCACAGCCTCGATGAGGAGATCCGCCGCCGGCGACTGGGGCGGCGCAGGCGCAACTATCTGCGCCTCATGCCGCCCTAGCCGAGGCCGTGGGTGACGTGACCGGGGATTAGTCCGTCACCCGCCGAGAGGCCGACCGCGTGAGGAAAGACCGACGTCCTCCCCGAGGGGGGGACGTCGGTCGATGGGAGGGTACCCCAATAGGGGTACCCGTGTAGATACCTACTATGCAAAAGAAGAAAAACTCGGCAACTATATACCAACACGTTTCAAAGAATCTGTATAATATGTAAGTATATACATGACTGACCGGCGTGGTATAGGCGGTCAAATTTTCTCATATTGAGAAGGAGCTTAATTCTGAGCTGCTCTCAAGCTAATATTAACCTATTTAAAAAAAATCCTCCTCCAGTGGAAAGCTACATTAACAGCGATTACCTTAATAATACTATGCCAATTTTTCCACGAGAACTTGAACTACGCGATTGAAATTGTTTTACCAACACTTAACTATCGGCCAAATAAATTATTTCAATAGAACGCTACATTATCAGCAATTAATATATGTATGCTCTTTTTTTATCCCGGTGTTCCCATGAGAAAGAAAACTAAGCGAGTAAAACAGACTGACTGATTTTAAATATTCTATATATAAATAGAAAGCTATGTTATCCGTGAAGAAAATGGGCAATTTTTATCTTGATATTCCCATGTGAACAGGGAATATGTGGGTGAAATTAAGGTAGATGCGGTCATCATCATCATCATTTCAGCCTATCGCCGTCCACTGCTGGACGTAGGCCTCCTTACGTTACGCCACAAAGTGCGATCCTGTGCCGCCTGCATCCAACGACGCCCAGGAACTTTCACCAGGTCGTCGGTCCACCTAGTGGGGAGGCGTCCTACACTGCGTCGTTCAATACGTGGTCGCCACTCAAGAACCTTTCTTCCCAGCGGTTGTCGGTTCGTCGACCGATGTGGCCTGTCCACTGCTGCATAGTTGTGGTCAATAATAGCTTTTTTTTCATTAATCGAAAGCTACATTATCAGCGATTAACATATGTGAACATTTTTTTATTCCGATATTCTCACGCGAACGGCAACTGCGAATGGAAATGGCTTGATATTGACACATTAAAAAAACCCTTTGGTAATGAAAAGCTACATTCTCAGCGAATATTATAATATATTTTTATTACATATTTAATTATAATATATTTTTCAGAACTGTGATGCTACGGCAAGCTCGTGTACCTCGGTTGTTCCACTTGGATACGTGCAAAACTAACGCCGGAACACGAGCGCCTTTGCGACGACTGACCGATATATATAACACACAATTTTCAGATATAGATATTTTCCTACATTCTAAGAACAGCTTTAAAAAAAAAGTTAATGATGTATTATTTGAGAGTACTAGTGTATGAAAACTGTAAAGTGTGCATGTCTGTAACTTCCTTTACTTTTATGCAAATATGTGGACATTAGTGTGGGTTATATGTAAGCTAAAATTATTTAATAAGATTTTCATTGTAACATTGTAACATGTAACTGTTTTATGTCCCTAATAAATAAAAAAAAAAAAAAAAAAAAAAAAAAATATCTTATACGAGCTTCTTCCTAGTCTGTTATTCTCACGGAAATGAAAACTTCGCAGCCAAAACTTTCACCATTTTGGCTAGCATAGATCGATTTATAAAAAAAAATAATATCAATGGAAAACTGCATTGGCAGTGACTAATCCTAGCTATATTTTATCCCGGTATTCTTACAGAACCCTATCCGTGAGAAACCGTGCACATTTGACAGATTTGTAAAAACTTTTATCAATTAAAAGCTATAGATATATTCAGGGAGTAACAGACTAAATTCCGATATTCCCACGAAAACTGTTCCTATTAATGACGTTTTTTTTTATATGATCAGATCATATTGTCCTACTCATAATTATTATAAAAGTTTCAGCAATAGGTTTAGAAGCAATCTCCTGCCTGACGCCAATTGTCATTGAGAATTATTCCGATCTTTATAAAACTTTTAGTCATCTTTTATGACACCCGCGAGCGATATAAATATATATACACACACCACCAAATAGACAGGAAATAGATTAAAAATACGAACTTATATTAATATCTATAAAAGCAAACAAGATGTGAAAAATGAATTAATATAATAATAAAAATATAAAAGAAAAATGTATAACAAGATTTATAGGAAAGCCAATAAACCGCAGGGCAGCTTGTGGCGTGCTGAATGTGAGTGGCGACATTGCGGTCCTGAGTGCTCCAGAGAGTCGGCCAGGGCCTCGTATTCAGTTCGCCTTTATTCGCTTAAAACCGAAGAGTACCCGCAGGATCCACAACTCTGGCGTATACTCTATATCCATAACTCTCGCTATATGCTCGGGGATGGAAGTGTAATTTTCAAGGGTATAACTACGGGGAAACCCTTGCAGGTCTCCGTTTATCGGGGACTTGCGATGGTGAAACCGGCGCTGCACCATTCGACACCCCAAGACACTTGCACCAATGTTGCCCTCCTGTTGCCAGTATGGCCTGCGTGTCTGTGGCGACCGTTTGGGAGGACCCATTCAGTGAGTTGGCAAGTCACCGTCTGCCAAAGTTCAAGACGATAAAGGTATTGAAGGCAGACGACAGTTTTAAATCAATAATTTTCCGTTAATCCAGTCCATCTAACCTCCAACCCCATAATCATGTATTAGGCACCATCATCATACAATGGTTTTACACCTACTGTTGGCAGTCCACGAGTGTTATGTGCAGATGTGGAGTGTCGTCGGTAGATGCCCCTTCCCATTTTTACATTAAATTTCTCCAAAGGCCTCTGCGTGTTGGATCCATATCCCCATGTGAGCCTTTCAAAGGACCGGATATCTTTCGCGGCAAAATATCCGTGAACCAAAAGGAGATACAAAATAATACAATTTTAATTCTCCAACATGAGATTGTGGTCTCAGCAGAGGCTTTTTTAGAAAATGTTCTTTTGCGAGGATTTGTGGTTTATCAATCCTGATGTTATGGCGGGCGCTGTCCTGACTGTTTTCACAGACTGCAGACTTAATGTGACGGTGGTGATAATCGTTAGCTTGTGATAATCTTGCCCGTGGAGGTCGTAAAGACTAAGGAATATAATAAGCGTATATGATTTGTGCAAGAGAAGGAAAACTCTAAACAAAACTCTTTGCCAACATGTTTGACCAGCGTGGAATTTCCCTCACATTATGAAGGAGGCCTGAGCCCAATATTGGAACGTATTTAGTAGGTATATAGGCTAAGATGATGAGGATGAAGCGTGTGATTGTATTAGCTAACCAAATCAATAGCTCAGTTTTGTCTCCTTTTATAAGTACCTATATATCTATTTTATGTGGCAAGACTACATTGTTAATAGTCGTCTGTCTATAGTCACCGGCGGGTCCGTCCAGAGTAGTACGTCATACGTCTGTCAACACCCTCGTAGAAAATCGACGTCTAGGTAGTAGCAATTCGTTCGAGCGAGAAAGACGGAAGTCCAACTTTCTCAGGGTATTTGCATGTAGTGACTTTTAGTGATGCCATTAGTATTACCTAACCTCATTGCACGTATTCACGCTACCTTAACTTTCTTCATGGTGGACGGTGGCCCAGCAAAGCTCCATGGGCGGTAGTATCACTTATCATCAGGTGTGGTGTTTGCTCGTCTACCACCAACAATAATAATAAAAAATTTAAAACAGCATTGAATTTTTATTACCGGGCGTATTTGGTAGGTTCATGAAAAATTATGCTTATCCACATAATTAGGTAGAACTCTGCATTTGAAATCATACATGTAACGAGGTACAATCATACATATAACAATGTTGTTTAAATAAAGAAAGCAATTTGCGTGTTCTAGAATTTTGCATAAAATATTTCAACCACTTCCAAAGCTGATGAGCTGCACAAACGTCAGAATAACTATATCTTATTGGATCGTAAAGATGCGACGCAGGAACGAACAGATGATACAAGGGACAAAAATTCAGGGTGAAACAAATAGGTATTCCCACGGCTGCGAGATATACTCGTACCTCTGATTGATCACTACTTGTGAGGAATTAAATTACTCGTTGGTCCAGCTGTTTTCTCACAAACGCTCACAAAGAGATGAAAAATATAGAAGTAGAGATGGCAAATGCAGTAGAAATAATGGCTATCAATAACAATATCTGTCTTTTGGTTTAAATTGCGGCGAAAAACGTGTAGATTTTTTTTAAGGAAGCATGACAGCATAAAATTAGTAATATCTGGTTGACCGAGCTTCGCTCGGAATATTTTTGTCGAATTTATTTAGATATATATTAATAAAAAATAAATAATGAAAAATATATAAAAGTTACAAAAAGAGAATAATAATAACACCGAGATTCGAACCGACGCTGTTTGAATGTCAACAAAATCAAAATTAGAACCTGGCAACTTCCCATCTGAGCTATCGTAACTCATGACGTTGACAACGAAATTTGAATTCATATTCTTTTAAAATTTAATGTCATTGTTTATTTTGCTAAAAACACGGACAAAACAACATTTTCTATAAATAAAACCTAGCTAGATCAATTTTTTGGACCCGAAACCTCTAGTATACCAAGTTTCAACAAAATCGTTGGAGCCGTTTCCGAGATCCTGAATATATATATATATACAAGAATTGCTCGTTTAAAGATGTAAGATGTAATAATTTATTATTATTATTATTATGTAATAATTTAAATATTTCTGTTTACCCTGACGTAATCATTCATGGTATGCTACACTGTTGACGGTTGTCTGTCTACAGCCGCCGCCGCCGGCTGGTTCGTCCGGAGTAGTACCACACTTTTGCAGAAAATTGACGTCTGAGTAGTAGCAATTTGTTATTTCGCTTCGTTTGATGAGTGAGAGAACCAGTAGCCCAACTTTCTGAGGGTATTTGCGTGTGGTGGGTTTTAGTGATGTCTTTAGTATCACCGAACCTCATTGCGCGCATTCGCACTCCCTTCACTTTCTTCGCGGTAGGCAGTGGCCTAGCAAATGTCCATGAGCAGCAGCAACACTTACCATTAGGTGTACTGTTTGCTCGTTTACCATTATTTGCAATAAAAAAAAGACTATAAGTTGCACAATAATAAATATGAAACGTGAAATTAACTCAAATTTAAGCAATAGCATAAAATAAGGTGCGGTATGGGTGTAGGTTTACACTCAGGAATAACTCCTCGTGACACAGTAGTCCTGACAAATGTTCAATGAATGAACAAAAATCACTTATAGAAACCCTAAACCCACCCGTCTAACTACCTAATTTCCTTCCTATTGTAGAGTAGGCTCGAACCGAACAGTGATCGCCCAATGGTGATCTTATTCACCCCGTGACGCTAAAAAGTACTTGAAACATCGGAACTGTAATAATCAAGATATTTATATGCAATAAAGTCCATAAATTCTAAATAATTAACAGCCGACTTCTTTCTTTTTCATAAACTCAAATTACCACTTTGTGGCACCCGTTTTCAATCGGTAGAAGACATAAAGGAGAATTTGCGGCGAGAATTGAACTTAATTCCGGAAACAGCGTTTAAAAATGTTTTGATGATTGGATTATTCGTTAGCGTCTAACCAGCGCGGTAAAGTAGATGAATTTTATTTCTATTATGGAGCATGTTTGAGCCCAACAGTGAGACAGGCCTGCCGTAAGCGGGCGTGCAAGGCGTGCACAGCACGCGGGCGGCACGTCCAGGGGGGCGGCAAATCGAGCAACGCATCACGTAATTCATGTCATAATATACACCCCTTTTTTTTTTGGGGGCATGTGTTACGGTCGGCGCACTCCTCGCACCACTCCGTCCAGGGCGACAGAGGGGCTTAAGCACGCACACCCATAACCCTCCCCTGACACGTCGCCTTCGCATCAGGCGCAGGCACTCGCGCCTGCGCTGCCCCAGTCGCTCGTGGCGGTTCGCGTCATCGAGGAGACGCTCCTCGCGCACGCGCGCCGGCGCGCGGCGCCTCCGTCCGCGAGACTACTGCCCCGCAGAAGGCTGAGACCGCGTCCCAGTTCCCAACGCTGTCGTGCATCGCCCCGGCGAGCCAGCTATACGACGGTTACCGCAGTGGGCGGTATGCCTTCAGGTTGGCAGTCCGTCTCGGCAAAGACGTAAGTCGGCAGGAGATGCTGGATAATCTCGAGCGTGACCCCTAGGATTGCCCATATCGCGCGGCGCTAAGCAAGCTTCGCACGCGGGCCTGAGAGACTCTCCAGTCTAGCCTCCTCACCAGGGTCGTCGCGGAGTCAGAGTCTATTCCCATGCCGGGCGGACCTCACGGTTCCGGTCATGGCTTCGCCGGACAGCGTGTAACATAAAGAAAAACAATTTTGGTTATTCGAAGTACGTTTTAAAAATAAGTATGTTTTTAAATACAAATATAATTAAAATAAAATAAAATAATAGAATAATTAAATTATAAAGTTTCAACACACGCGCAAACATTTTTATGTAGTGAATTCTTTTGGTCCCCGCGCTCGTCAAACCGGTTTTGCCAGAGCTCGTTAGCCGAGGGCCGCCGCGACATTCGATTGCAGCTCGCACAGAGCCCGGCGAATCGTTCTAACATACACCCGTATATTCGCCTCCTTTATCATAATACTAATGAGCAGTAGCATTACTATATCGATTAAATATAATATGTACATATATAGATAGTAGTTAAATATGTATTTAGTGCAAATATTTGGATACCCAACAGATAATTATAAAACCGTTACTGAATATTTTTATTAACTGCCACTTCCGCCCAGTTGTAATACTTAAATAAGCCCCATTCTCTTAACGTGATTGTTAATAACTCCATCTGGCTTCGCTTGCTACCATATGTCGGCAATCATCCGCTTGGGATAATGGCAATGCTCAACTTTACCCACTTAATGCTAAAAGGTATTAATATGACTACACAGGAACTTCCCTTGGGCTGGATGCGGCCGTCTCAAGCCTGCTCCAGCTTCGCTCCGGGCGCACCTCGAGGCAGAGGATCTCAATGGGAGCCGAAGCACAGGAGAGTGGGCTATGTTGGTGACTGCTGTGGGGTGTTAAGCCTACCCACGACTTATACCTTATTTTAATTGTACACATTAAACTTGTGCTCACTATTACTATTGTTCGGTCTTATTTTATTTTTGTCCCCTAGTAAAATAAAGACGTGACAAGCGGCCGGGAGGCCGACGGAAGCCTTCCGCCCGTCACGGAAACGGAGATGGGAGTGGCGGTGGTGCAAATGTGCATGAAATCCACCACCCCCGGGCCCAACCGTGCGCTGGCCCTAGTCCTCGAGCATCTGAGACCACGCCTCAGGGGACTGTTCGACGCTTGTTTGCCATCCGGGCAGTTCCCTAGTTGCTGGAAGGAGGGGAGGCTGGTGCTTCTACCGAAGCCGGAACGGCCTCCAACGTCGACCACAGCCTACAGTCCCATCGTGCTGCTCGAGGATGCGAGTAAGCTGCTGGAAAGGATCCTGCCGTATCGGCCAACACGTACGTAGGGTCGATCCTGATCCGTCGGACATCGCCAACGCATTTAATAGTCTGCCAATCAGCTGCGTCGGAGATGCGCTCCAGTATCGTTGTTTCGGCAAGTACTTATGCAAGGTCACGAGGAGGGAGAGGGCGCCGTCCTGCCACCACTGCGATTGCCACGAGGACACAGCGCAGCACACGCTCGAGGTCTGCAGGGTGTGGGCAGAACAGCACCGTGAACTCGTTGTAGTCACCGGTGTCGACCTGACGCTGTCGACCATCTCTAGAACGATGCTTGGCAACGACGTCAGAAACCGGATCGTGGTTGCCGGCTTCTGCAAGGCAGTTGACTCGCAGAGGGAGGCTGCGGAGCGATTCCAGGAGGAATTCCTCTACTACGACATGTTTCGTCACGGGCAGATTGGGCGGCGCATGCGTAAGTACCTGCGCCTGATGCCGCCTTAGCTGAGGTCGCACGTGAACGGATCGGGGATTAGTCAACCATCCGCACAGACGCCGACCGCGACGCCGGCCACGGATATCAAAGAATCGTTACCACTGGGGTCGGCCCACTGGCAACAGGAAGGGGGTAGGTTATGGAGTCGCACAACGCTCATCCATCGCCCCGGACGGATTGGGCGAGATGTGCCCAAATCATAGCCTACCAAAAAAGGGGGCGGCATAATCGGTTTTGCACGCGGGGGACAAAATAGCTAGCGGCGGGCCTGCAGTGAGATGTATATGAATGAATAGTTAGCTCTAAAATCACATCATGGTCTACAAATCAAAAAATGGGATGGAAGGTTCCTAAGGAAGCTCTTTACTTAATATGATCACTGTTGTGCACGAGACATTAGGAAAAAAAAAACTCTAAATTCCATCTTTAACGGCATTTATGAAAGTAGAAAATAATAAAAATAATACTTACTAAAGTCCTTTTTCAAGATATGATCTTGTTGTTTTAACCATTTTTCTAATATTTCAATTGCTTCTTCCATTCTGCCAGGTCCATCCAAATTGTACATCTTTCTGATTTCTTGGACAGCGTTTGAAGGTATTTCTAATAGTTTACTTCCAGGCATAATGTTAAGATTTAACAAATTATATCTCGAAATCCTATAAAGCTAATTATTTTTGTAATTAAAATTAATTCCTAATTGTTTTATTGGATTTCAAGAGCTAGACACTTGAAAATTTATTACAAGATCACACACGACTGCTACTTTAAGAATTGTGTAAATAAATAAGCACACCACTTGAGATCCTGTTTACAGTAAATTGTTCTTGCTTTGTTTTTACCCTTTTTTTACTTTTTTGTTTATATAATACACTAAGCCAGCAGCTTCGCTTACGTAAATGATTTCATTTACGTAAGCGACCTAGGACTTTAAAGTTAATATTTTATTTAAACACCTCCGCCGTCCTGCGGTATTACTAATAATAATATCAACACTAATAACATCCACAATTCATCAATATCAATATTATCTCAGCAGTTGTCATGACAGCGGAACGTTTGGTGCTTAATGTTTCAATATTATCAAATTTTCCCTGATTTGCTAACATTTATAGATACCGCTCCGCTTTGATTTTTCGCGTTAATTATTACAGCCTAAATAAAACCTTTCTCGATAAATCGGATATTTTACACAATAAGATTCTTTTAGAACTCAAGTTATAACACCTGGGAAGTGCTACAACTAACACAACAACCAAACAAAATGTTTAACTTTATATATACATATATATTTTATATATACAGATAGACAATTCCATTATCTAGTGACCCTTCCTATCTTGACTTTGGGAATTAATTGGCTAATTTAATCTTAACGAGTTTTTCCTCAAAAGTATTAGAATACCGTATGCCTTATTTTTATGATTTCAACTCATAAACGTCCCAATGTTGAGCTGAAGCCGCTATTGTGGAAATAGCAGGGCAATTGACCTACTACAACTACACGTTCCGCGTTGTGACGGAGTAAGAATACAATTCACCACTCCCTATCTTGCCCGTGGATATGGTAAAGGCGACTATGGAATATAATATGCGCATTGCATTTGTGCAAGAGAAGGAAAACTTGAAATGAAACCCTATACCAACATGTCTGATCAGCATGATATAGCAGGTATGGGAGGGTACCCCAAGTAAGGGGTATTCCGTCTGGCCGACCACTGATGTCAAGTAACCCTGCTCCGGTGGTCGGCCCAACGACGAAGGCGACGTGGTTTTCTGGTGGGTTGCGGGAGTTGCGTGCTTAAGCCCCTCTGTCGCCCCGGACGGAGTGGTGCGGAGGCGCGCCGACCGCAACCCACCCACAAAAAAAAAAAGTTATTTATTTCGTGTGGTGAGAGAGTTAGAATACAATTCACCACCCCCTCTTTTCTCAATGAGCGTATAAGACGACTAAGATATTGAATATGCTTATAACATATATGCAAGAAATGAAAGTCTCGATATAAAACCGTATACATGTTTGACCAGCTTGGTACAGTAGGATAATTACACTTATATTGTGGAAGCAGTAGGCGCCCAATAGTAGGCGCGTATATGGGCTAAAAAGTTGATGATGATAATGTTTTAAAGAAAAATTGTATTAAACTTGAAATATTCATCCATTTTTTTTTTTTTTTTTTTTGTGGGTGGGCCGCGGTCGGCGCGCCTCCGCACCACTCCGTCCGGGGCGACAGAGGGGCTTAAGCACGCAACTCCCGCGACCCACCCGAAAACCACGTCGCCTTCGTCGTTGGGCCGACCACTGGAGCAGCGTTAACTTGTCGTCAGTGGTCGGCCCGACGGAATACCCCCTACGCGGGGTACCCTCCCATCGACCGACGTCCCCCCCTCGAGGAGGACGTCGGTCTTTCCTCACGCGGTCGGCCTCTCGGCGGGAAATATTCATCCATAAGGATAACCTTACTAATATTACAAATGCGATAGTAAGGATGTTTGTTTGTTTGTTACGCTTTCACGCTTAAACCACTGAACCGATTTCAAAAATTCTTTCACCATTGGAAAGCTATAATATCAGGGAGTAACATAGGCTATATTTTATTCCGGTATTCTAACGGGAACGGGAACTACGCGGGTAAGGCGACTGAAACCGAAGGGAAAGCGATGGTGGGTTGCTAGTATAGATTAAATTAAATTACCATTGTACTTATATATATTTTTATTATAATTGATTATAATTGTTTTAATTGATTTGAGATTTTTATAAATAAAAACCCTGTTTTACATAAATTTATATTTTAGATGGTTATAAATGCTTATACATTTGAACTTACCATAACCTTAAACTTTACGTAGTATAAAGTAAAGGCTTTTGCCCTTGTTTATCTATATCTCACTTAGATCTTTAAAAATATACAACAAATTTTGATGGGGTATTCACTATTATTCAGATAATTTCTTCATTATTATGTTCATAGTTAAGGTACTTAAATTTTCGTTATAGTCACAGAAAAAAATAGCAACGTATTGTTTCGTACAAATAATAGGTCTTTACCTATGTAATTGCCGTTCTGCAGTACTGGCCATTTCAAATCAAAATATTTTTTGTTTAGCTAAGTATTTTAATTTCAAATTAATTTTATTTTAAAACATGGAATTTATTTTCCAAAAGTAGTCATTTGTTTATTGATTAGTGTTACGTTTTCATCGCATTTCAATCTTTTTCGTCATCATGGGTACGTTAAAAATTCGAGGAATTATGGAATATGAGTATCATCGTGGCAGCAACGCGGCACAAGCGGCACGCAACATCAACGACGTTTACGGAGCTAACGCTAAAAACCAACGCACCGCCTGTTATCTGTTATTGGTTTGCTTGCTTCCGTTCTGGAAATATCGACCTGAAAAATGAACCTCGAGGTCATCCGAAGATTTTGGTCGACAATGATGAATTAAAGGCGATTGTGAAAGCCGATGAGACACAATCTACGGCTGATTTAGCACTACGTTAGCGTCAAAACAATATTGGTCCATTTGCGTCAAATTGGCAAGGTAAGAAAGCTTGACAAATGGGTGCCCCATGAACTCAATGATCGCCAGCACGAAGTACGCGTCGAGACATGCATTGCATTGCTCAACAGACACACAAATGAAGGAATTTTGAAACGCATTGTTACTTGCGATGAAAAATGGATTCTGTTTGATAACCGCAAGCGCTCAGCAAGTTGGTTGGATCCTGGTTCAGCACCTAAACAATGCCCTAAACGAAAACTTACCCCTAGAAAAGTGATGGTCACTGTTTGGTGGTCTAGCGCTGGTGTTATTCATCACAGCTTCTTACCAAACGGGGTGAGCATTACTGCAGATGTGTACTGTGAAGAACTGAACACAATGATGGAGAAGCTGGCACATCTCCAACCAGCATTGGTAAATCGCTCATCTCCGCTGCTTCTGCACGACAATGCGTGGTGACCTCATACTGCAAGCAGACGGTCTCCAACTTGCAAGAACTGGGGTTGGAAGCTCTCCGTCATTCGCCATATTCACCAGACCTTGCGCCTACAGACTACTTCTTTTTCCAGAATTTGGATAATTTCTTGGCGGGAAAGAAATTCAATACAAAATGCCTTTGAAGAATTTGTTGCCTTCCGTCTAGCTGATTTATTTAAGAAGGGCATCAATAAACTGCCGCTACGTTGGCAAAGATGCATTGATTGCATGGGTGAATACTTCGATTAATACAAATAAAAAATACATGAAAAAAAAAGTTTGATTTTTTTCATACATAACGGCAATTTCATAGGTAAAGACTTAATATGATTTTGGACCTTTTCTTTGGTAACGCTGACCTCATTAGGCTGAAGCAAAACGAATTCTGATCGCTAGTATGTTACCAGCTACTTATATTTGCTTTGTTTATTTCTAGATATACACATGACTCTTCTGTAAGACTAAAGTATAAAGTCATTGTAAATATTGAATATGTTTATGTTATATGTGTGATGATAGGTACATTGCAGATGATGCCCTTCTTCGACGTGAGTAAAAATCTATTAAGTAAGTGGATAACATTACCACAAGAAAAGAAAATTTTGATGAATAACCTGATGTTCAATAAGCTCACCAGCGTGGTGTAGTAAGCTAATTTCGCTCCTTGAAGTTTCGTTATTTGTTTTTAAAGCCAAAGCCCATGTTGATATATGCAACCGTCCGATTCGTTTTGGACGACGAAGTTGGCGGCGATCGAGCTTATCTATAGTATATCCCACCTTTCTCTAGTGATAAATGAGCGGCCCACTGATACCTGACCCTGTCATCAGTAGCTCACGAAGAGGCCCAGCCCATTATTGGTATGTACATAGGTCCAGAAAAAAATTACACATACATTCTACAAACCAGATTTTTATGTGAATAAGAAAGGCATACCTAATGTATTATTATATATAAACCCCATAAATAATTATATAGCCATTATAAAATAAATATAATTATAAGAAGTATACTAATCTACTTTTAAATTTCTGAAGGAACCAGGCATTCCCAAATATTCATCATTGAATTTATCCGAACGTCTCAAACTTTCATCAGTGCGTGCTTCGCTCATCATTTTTATGTATTCAATGTTTTTGTCCGTGCTTATCTCTTCCAGACAATCCACTGAAATTAAAATTTTAAACAATATTTTATTCATTTTCTCAATGTTATGGGTATACGACACATTTTAGGATGATATAATTTAGACTATAGTTCACATCGCTTGCCTAATAAGTTGTTAGGATACGAATCAAATTAACACTTAAATCTCGTAAAGACTAAGCATTATCTTGAATAATACATGTTATGTCTTGGATTTATTTCCATATAGGGACAATTATCTGTGCGGTCGACAAATTATTGTTATAAATCTAGGTAGAATTTGAGTTCAGTAACTGTATTTTACGGACCTTATAGAAGGGAATTTACGTACTTTCAAACATTTTTGTCATAACTACTACTACTCACACATTAAGCCGTATGTAAAGTTAAACTCTAGTAAACCCGCAGTGCTATGGAATTAGCATACATTTATTATTCCTGTTCATCCAAATATTAATTAGCTGATTAGCCAATTAGCCCAAACCTATCAGTTTAACTTGTCTGACTGAAATTATGGCAGTTTCCAAGGCAAGAGGCAATTAAAAGCAGTTTTCACGACTGTCTGAAGCTCAAATTTCAGAATCACCTATGAAGTCCCTTATGGACCCCGTGTTACAACAGTTACAGTGTTTGGAATATTTAATGTGATCGGATCTATTAAAAAAATAATAAGATAAATACTTACTGGCAAGTTTTTTTATAGATCTTTCCTTTCCTCCATAATCTCCAGGCAACATATCTTGAGGTATACTTGTACACAATTCATTTATGGATTTGTGAACAAAAACTCTGTTGGCTATCTTTTCACTAATGAATTGCTTCACAATTTTTATAATAATATCTATAGTTTTTGATGGAGTCAATAAATGTATAGCTTTTATCCTTGCTCCAAATCCTTCCTGAAAGATTATAATATTTGCGTTTATTTGTAAACAGTTTTAATATCGACGCGTACTTAAGTATCAAGACATATTACGTTCAATAATTTTCATACCATATTCATCAATCAACAGTTCAATTCCAAGTTAATGTACGTATATGACGCTGCTTGTTTTCAGTATCCTCCACAAAAAAGTAAATAATACTTTAAAATCTAGAGAAATTGGCCTCCCATATCATCAAAACATTAGATCTCCTCTTTTTTGGGAGTAATTCCTCTAAACATTCCCACCATTAAAACTCCTATAAGCCAGGATCTTCAATAGTCTCCATAGATAACACTAAGGTTTGACCCTCAGGCAGTACCGGGAAACGATTTTAATGTTCTTGGTATCCGCAATAAATTTAATTAGAGAAGTTAAACAAGAGGAGTTGGAAGAGATTGATTCTACTTCCCCCGATGTAATGCGGGAGATATGAAGCAAAATTAACTAGTGATGTGAATCTATGATAAACGAAGTCACACAACACCAGGGAAACGGGAGAGCTTGATAGGGCCTATAGATTGATTGTTATAGTAGGTATGGCAAAAACGCCTAAACGCACGGCAATTTTCTCGAGTTAGTGCTTGGATTGATTGCTGCAAGGGCTGTATACCTAGTAATACAAAATGAAAACACTTTTCAGAAATAATGTATGTAATTACTGCACAAATGGCTATATGGTCCATTGATCAACCTTTAATATCGAGTGTCGCGATTGAATCTTTCTGTCCATAAATGATTATTCTGAGTATGAATTTGGAATGTATCTTTTTACTCCAAGTTTTTAAAGTCCTCATCGATACGAAAATTATAGTGATCTGTGTTGTCTTTTTGAAAGATATATAAAGAAAGATTACCGTTAATATTGTCAACATTTGCTGCAGCATTATTGGATTAAGAGTCGTTAAAATTTCCGATAAATTAATTTCTTGTAGATCATACACGATGATAAAACCATTTACATAATCATATAATTTGAGGTACTCACAGAACTGTAAAGTAAATTTGTGTATTACAAAAGTAGAAATGGAATATAATAAGCAACAGTAATGCAAGATCCTTCAGAGTCTTGAACAGCGGCTATCAGATGACGCAGCGTAAGTACTAAATGGACTGATGGTAGGATCACACCGTTAACAATTGTATGTATACAGCCGCGGGCCGGTCCGTTCAGGATAGTACCACACTCTCGCAGAAAATCGACGTCTTAGTATAGGAATTTGTTACTGCGCTTCATTTGGTGAGCGAGAGAGCCGCAAGTCTCAACTTTTTGAGATTGTTTGCATGTGGTGGGTTTTGGTGATGTTTTTAGTATCGCCGTACCTCATTGCTCGCACTTATACTCCCTTCACTTTCTTCATAGTAGGTCTAGCAAAGATCCATGAGCGGCAGCATTAAGAACCGTTAGGTTTATGAAGTGTACGATGCGTATGAAGCGTACATGTGACACAGGCCCGTCCTGAGTGTCATTCTCTATTCATTCAACCACCCATAAGCCTGTAGATGTTCTCTTTTGGAAACATGCTTCCCCATAAGAAGGAAAATGCCAACATCACCCTTGGTAGTTCGGCTAGCGATAGCAGTTGATGTTATAAGTTTGACAAATGGTTGCAACTGCCCAGTATCCTGTTGTTTTTAATCTGTTTCTATAACTCTGTCTGGAAAGTAAGTGATAGTAACCTATCAGTTTACGTGTAAAATGTTTTATCGCTGCATTTTAATACACACAAAAAGAGGGAAGTTGATTTTACTATACCATACTGATCAGACAGTTTGGTATATTTTGTTTCGAGTTTTTCTTTTCACACATTGAGGTTATACGTATTATATCCCTCAGTCGCCTTTTACGACATCCACTGGCAAGATATGCTGTGGTGAGTTGTATTCTTATTCCGTGACCACCGGAAAAGTAATATACACAATGCAGTAAACTATTTTGCAATACAACGTGAACTATATCCATACTAATATTATAAATGCGAAAGTAAGGATGTTTGTTTGTTTGTTTGTAACGCTTTCACGCTTAAACTACCGAATCGATTTCAAAAATTCTTTCACCAATGGAAAGCTATAATATCAGGGAGTAACATAGGCTATATTTTATCTCGGTATTCCCACAGGAACGGGAACTACGCGGGTTTAAGCGACTGAAACCGAAGCGAAGCGAGGGTGAGTTGCTAGTTATTAATAAATAGATAAAAAGACAGACTCCCATAGATATACTAAAATCATCATCATCATCATCTTGCTCTTATCCCAATTACTTGGGGTCGACGCAATATGTCATCTGTTTTGACATATTGCAAAAAGTTTCGGCAATGACTTTTATGACCGGCCGCCTGCCTGACGTCAACCCTCCTTGGGAATGTAATCGTTGACCCAAATGGTACCAGATGGAGTTGGTCCGGGTCAATCTAGGGCTCTTAGTCGTCTTTTACGACACCCACGAGCAAAGCAAGGGTTGGTAGTATTCGAAGCCGCTACCACACAGCACATAGATATACTAAAATATTGTCTCAAATTACATAGATTTGATATTTTATTTATATCTAAGATGTAATTAATTGTAATGATTCAAATGAAAAAAATCTTAGAATAATAACTTATAGAAGGATAGTGTCGGTACATCGAACGTTCGAAACATGAATCTAAAAATACTACATGCGCGCAGACGATTACACACGTACATACACACGCATACCACTATACAAATTATGAAATCAAATTTCGTTTTTATTATCATAAATCGTCGAAATACTTTTAAAAGTAGTGTTAAAAACCTTTTTAAAATTTTCAAATGTGTTATGACACCATTTGAATGCACAAATCGTCATAATTATCTATTTATTTTTTAAGAGTTGCGTACGTACGTGTAGTACAGTGACCTTGTACATTACGGAACAGTTCCGGCGTAAGCTCCATTAGGCTCCAATTGAAATGCTTCACTTTTTGTGCGCGAACTTACCTTCTATACGTTATTATTCTAAGCAAAAAATTATATTTTAAGTATTTAATCGCATTTGTGTTTACTTTTATACGAACACCTTTCTGCATTCATGGTCACTGAAGGATCACGTGAAAAATCTTTAAAAGTATTCTAGACACGCGGCACCGTGTTAAACCAAGTTCAAGCTAAGAGCACACCGGTGTGTATTTCCTCGATCTATTTTGAACTAATTTTGACTTCTTCATAACTAAGAAACTATTTAATGTCCATCCATTCATCCATCAGCCTACAAACGTCCACTACTGGACATAGAATTAGACATTAGAATTACTGGATTTAGAATTAGACATATTTTGTACCAGTGTTACCTCTGCCAGACAGCAATTGATTTGTCGGGGATAGAATGTCATCAGACGATCTCTCCGGCACCTCGTAAAAGCGCTGAAGGGGCCGCTGTGGTTTTAATGGGTATTTCGGTCACTTCTGTGGCCGGCGAGTCCCATACACACTCCCCCGTCTGTTTTCAACCGACGAGGGATAGTGCGTAAATGCATTTCCACAGCGTGAAAAAAAAAAGACAGCAATTGAGTAAGCGTTTTTTCAATCAAACTAATTGATGTATGTATTTAATTTAGCATACTTAGTGTTGTAATATTCACATATTTGTTTTACTAGTGTATCTCTACTCGTGAGAACCTGTAATTGGCTTTATGTTACTAGAATTTAGTTACTAAGATGTTTTGATAGCTGTTGGTTTTCCTATAAATAAATAAATAAATAAATATGCAACCCCACGAGAATGCTACTTGGAACGGCCCTGCGCCACTTGCATCCACCTTCCCTGCGAATTTGAAAATGTCGTCAGTCCACCTAGTGGGGGTTCGCTACGCTGCGTTCATTCGATTCATGGTCACCACTCAAGAACCTTTCTTCCCCAACGGTTTATTCAGGTTTAGATATAAAAATGTAGTTACAAATACCTAAGTACATAATTAAAGAAAAACATCTAATAACACGCTTAATAAAATATTTTTATACTTACAGCAATATTATACTGAAAATATTCTATGTAATATTTTTCTTCGAAATTCTTAAAGTTAAGTTTGGTCATAAATATTCTGTAAAAATCCTTTGTCAATTTTGGTAAGACAGTCACATATCTGGATAAATATAATTAATTGGTTACGTTATTTACTATATAAAATAACTAGGATCACACTGTGGATAGTTATCTGTCTACAGCCGCGGGCGAGTGTGTCCGGGGTAATACCATACCCTCGCTGAAAATCGATGTTTGAGTAGTAGCAATTTGTTACTGTGCTTTATTCAGTGAGCGAGAGAACCAGCAGCCCAACTTTTTGAGGGTGTTTGCGTGTCGTGTGTTTTAGTGACGCCTTTAGTATCACCGAACTACTTTGAACGCATTCACAATCCTTTCACTTTCTTCGTGGTAGGTGGCTTAACTGGTATTAAGCATAGGTATCATGCAAGTAACCGTGTGAACATAAAAATAACTTGCTTTTTTGACATTACGAACAGACACATCAATCTATAGATGTCTATTTTTACAGATTTTATATAATTTAATTTTATGCGTAATAAAATTCGTAAAATAGATTTTTTATACATTTTTTTATCTCAATACGTTCCCTAGATAAGCACTAACCTCTCGCAAAACAAAAGGAAAAGAAATTGGAATAATATACCACACTGGTGAAACTGTTTGGCATAGGGTTTGTTTTTGTTTTAAATTTTCCTTCACTTGCATAGATATTATCTGCGTATTATATCCCTTAGCCGATTTTAACGACATCTATCGACGAGTGAGAAAGGGGTTCTTGCCAATACTAAGAAATAATTAAGGATTTGAAACTATCATGGTAATTTATGAAATTATGGTTAAAGGGATAAATACCAGGTATTTGATTAACTATGAGTTTCTTTTGCAAGCGCCGGTCTCTTCGCGATAATATTGCCTGTAGCAGTATCGAAATTTTTTTTTATTTTTTTTTTTTATTGCAAACTGTGGTAAACGAGCAAACAGTACACCTGATGGTGAGTGTTGCTGCCGCTCATGGACCTTTATAAGACCATTGCCTCCCGCGAAGAAAGTGAAGGGAGTGTGAATGCGTGCATTGAGGCTCGGTGATACCAAAGGCACCACCAAAACCCTCCACACGCAAACACCCTCAGAAAGTTGAGCTTCCGGCTCTCTCGCTCACCGAACGAAGCGCAGTAACAAATTGCTACTACTCAGAGATCGATTTTCTGCGAGAGTGTGATACTACCCCGGACGGACCGACCCGCGGCTGTAGACAGATAACTGTCGACAGTGTGGTCCTACCACACTTCGAAATAATAATAAAATAATATCGAAAACTTATCAGGAATAAAATACATGGTATAAATCTCGTTAACCATGATTAAGAAAGAAATTTTTTGGTAGTAAGAAGTTTTGCAAATATACGATCAATGTACATAATAATTAGACTCAGAATAATCATTTGTATCCACAAAAAGCTTGGGATTGATTCCGCAGTATTCGACTTGCGAAGCCACTATGGTATGTATTCCCCACAATTTAAAATTCTATCAATCTTTTATCGTTATCATTTCAGCTCATATATTCCACTGTTTGCCCCAAGCCGCCTCTATAATAGAGGGTAATTGACCTGCCATACCACGCTGGACAGATGTGTTGCTTTAGGGTTATATGCGGGAATTTCCTGCTCTATAATAAATGTTATAAGCATATCTAATCCCTTAGTCGTTTAGTCTTAGCCTTTTACAATACCCACGGGCAAGAGAAGTGGTTAATTGTATTCTTACTCCATCATTACAGGGAAAACTTACTTTATACATGCAACTTAGTATCAATCAAGTTATAATTTTGTCTTTATTTCATAATATATGCTGTACTTACCCTATGTTAAAAATGCCTTTCATCTGTTGTTTAATATTGTTGCTTTTTGTAAAAAAAAAATGCGGTAACAACGTCTTCATTGTGCATAAATTGTCTAGTTGGGTTTTTGCTTTTTCGACGGAACCTTTGCTTGCAATTAAAGTCCTCTCCAAGTATTGTTTACCTGTAAATAAAATAATTAAGCAACATCATTTGAACTAAGATAGATTTCATTATTGTACTTGAAGCTTATCTAAATTGGACTAATTGGCTTATTATACCTAGGGATGTAAATATCGAAACCAAAAACATCGATGTATCGAAACATCGATGTTTCAGAACAAACATTGATTTACAAAAAACATCGGCCTAAAAACATCTATGTATCGAAACATCGATGTTTTTTAAATCGTCAAATACCCAACAAATTTAATTTTAAAATGCAAGCTATATTTATTATCTGTAACAATAGTATCATTGAGTCTACATAAGTTAGTTATTTACTCTGGTAAATAGACTGTCACGCAAGTTTTGTTTAAATTATCATACATTTCAAACAGATGTCAGGCAAAACGTCGATGTTAAAACATCATAGAAAATAGCATCGATACATCGATATTTCTCACTAAAGAACATCGATGTTTCGTTTGCATCATCGCAGCCCACATACGTCCCGCTGTTGGACTCGGGCATCCTCCACAATGGGAGGGCATTTGACCTACTATACCATACTGGTCAGATATACGGTTTTATTTCGAGTTTTCCTTCTCTTGCTCAGATGTTATCTGCATATTATATCCCACAGTCGTCTTTTACGACATCCACGGACAAGATGAAGACATGGTGAATTGTATTCTTACTCCGTTACCTCGCAACAAAAAGGCTTTATTTCAATATATTCATCTCTTTCACCGATCTTAACTGCCTCAGTCCACTACAATTGACACTTTTTACAATTACTTGTGGGAAAGGAATAATCATCGCTGACCATTCTTTCTTATTTTTCCATCACATGGAGAAGAAAAAAGCCATATAGTGAAGAAAAATATTTTTATAGACAAATGAAATTTACTGTTCAACGGATATCATGGTTTCGCGAACATCATTCAGGCACTCGTCTAGTCACCTAGCTATAGTCGCATCAATGTTATTAGTTACAAAGAATTACTATTTTCTTAGTGATTTGCAAACTATGTTTTTAGTGATTTCTACGGTAAGCGCACTCGTCGCCCGGCTCCGTCCGGGGCGACAGAGGGGCAGCGCGCGCGGCCCCGTAACCCACCCGTGACACGTCGCTTTTGTCGTTGGGCCCACCACCGGTGCAGGGTGACTTGTTGTCAGTGATCGACCCATCTACACAGATGCCTACAGTGCCATCACCAAACTAACCCAAGCATCTCATCAGCCAAATACAATTCAAACAGGAACTGGATAAAATCCGTTGAAACAGTTTAATTTCGTTAGAATAAAAGAATTTTAAAATAAATTCTATTAAAGTGTTATTATTTGACTATCTGGTTTATTTATTTATATATGTATGAGTGTGTTTGACAAATTATTATTCAGCTATTTTTAGTTTACATATTAATTTAAAATGTTTACGTGACACTTTAAATAAAAAGTTTTATGGCTTTTATCGCGTTTGTATTTGATTTTCGATTCCCCTATGTTTCAAACACTTTTCATCGTTCATGGTCACTGGTAAAATGTAGTGTTTCATACTCTTTGGTATAAATTAAGATTTTTGAAGCTGAAAAGTATTTGAAACGTTGGGAAATAAAAATAAAAAAAAAACCTTAGAAAAAAACATTTTAAAGAGACAATAACTAGCATTTCAGCAACAAGAATTTTAGAGTAAGACTTGTTATACTATAAGCTCGATCTTTATTACAGGTAAATAAAAAAATCTTATCAAATTGAAAATATATTAGAACTATTCTTACTACTTCACATATAGACCAGGGTCGATAATTTTTGAAACCAAAAAAAATAACAGTAGGATGAAACCCATTAGAAAAGGAGGGGAATATGATAAAAATGAAAGGAAAAATAAATTACGGGCAATCCGAGTTCGGGAAGTGGGAGGGGGTGAGTTTTAAGGGTAAAAAATGGTTTATCTCGATTTCCGGCAAAAGTACAAGTCCTACGGAAAAAAGTTAAATGACAAAGTTGTAGGTAATAAAAAGATCTACAACTTTTGTAATTACAATTTTTTCACATAACCTCAACATTTAGGTGAAAAATTCAAATAACCAAGTTTTTGGTTTTTTATTTTTAACTTTTTCAATAAAAAAAAAATTACGAAATTTGGTGAAACCTTACCTTATTATGTCCCAAATACACTGTAATTTATTTGATTTAAAATATTATTTTTTTTGCCTTAATTTAACTTAATATCAAAAAAGCACCCTAATTTTCAATTGAAAATTCTCCCGTCAAAATATCAGCTTTTTTCAAAAAGTCGGAGTGCTTTTTGTTCGTTCAATTCTCTACTTTCTGATGGTGTAAAAAAAATATACATTACTATAGTAAATATTCTCAGAAAATTTAAAGATTGTAGTAGGTAGTAAGGCTTTGACCCGTATATCCCCTTTCCCACTTCTCTATGAAATACGTTTTAATAGGCTAAAATTATTTGTAGGTAACTCAGGTATAAAAGTTATCTTAAAATACTTAAAATAGCAATAAATAGGCATCTATGCATATAATGTAAAGAAAATTCTACAACTTTCTCAAATGTTGAAGATGTCTTATTAAATATTGACTTTTCTTTGCATTTTCTGAGAACATTTACTAAAGTAATGTAATTTTTTTTTACACCATCAGAAAGTAGAGATTTCAACGAACAAAAAGCCCCCCCGACTTTTTGAAAAAAGCTGATATTTCGATGGGAGAATTTTCGATTGAAAATTAGGGTGCTTTTTTGATATTAAGTTAAAATAAGGCGAAAAAATAAATATTTTAAATCAAATAAATTACAGTGTATTTGGGTACATAATAAGGTAAGTTTTCAGCAAATTTCGTAGAAAAAATTTTTTTTTGAAAAAAAAAATAAGAAACCAAAATCTTGGCTATTTGAATTTTTCACCTAAATTTTGAGGTTATATGAAAAAATTATAAATACAAAACTTGTAGATCTTTTTATTACCTACAACTTTGCCATTAAACTTTTTTCCGTAGAACTTGTAGTTTTGCCGTAAATTGAGATAAACCATTTTTACCCTTAAAAACTCACCCCCTCCCACTACCCGAACTCGGATCGCCCGTAATTTATTTTTCCTTTCATTTTTATCATTTTCCCCTCCTTTTCTAATGTGTTTCATCCTACTATTATTTTGTTTCGCTTTTTACCATTTTTGAAGGCTTCGGCACTGGTCTAATATTAAAAATAATAATCAGATAGGTACTCGAGAATTGAACAATTCTTAAAAGTCATGTACTTTTGAACATTCTTAAAAATCATGTACTCTGAACGCGTTTATGTCTTTATTACCTGATTCCAAATATTGCCCATATAAAATGAACTCGCACGCCTGACAACAATATAAATACTGTGACAAACTCTTGTTTAACTTTGAAAGTCGTAAAAGTCAGAAGGTGGTTGTGAAAGTGGACTGAAAGAGTACCAGGAGAAACGTATAACAATTTACTGCGATCGTTTACTCGATTACGAAGCAATCATGGTCAAAACTCATTTAACACGTTGAACTCCAAGGGGGTCAATATATTATATAAATGTCGTCCAACATGTGTCCCTCATGGCGTTCAGCGTGATAAAAATAATCGTATATGAGAAGGAATGAGGAGGCCAATATCCAGCAGTGAACGACGAAAGGCTGAATGATGATGATGAGAAAAATAATGAGCTAATTTTTAATCATGAAATGTGGTTTTTATCTTAGCTCATAAACGTCCCACTGCTGGGCTCGAGGTTCCTCCACAATAAAAGGCAAACTTACTTTACTTTACCCTGCTGGACAGACAGGTTGATATAGGGTTTTGTTTCGAGTTTTCCTTATTCAAAATAGATTTTATATACATATTGTATCTCTTAGTCGTCTTCTACGATATCCACAAGCAAGAGAGGGGGTGGTGAATTGTATTCTTACACGGTCACCACGCGGATAAATGTGGTTTTATTCTTGAAAATTATAATTTAATTTGGCACTTTCAGACATCCTTGTATTACTTTTAGGTGTCGCAAATATGACTAAGAATTTTATATCTACTTGGGATATCTCTATATAATGGTGTCTGATAAACAATTATATTTCCAAAGAGGGTTGATGTCAGGCATGTGGTAGTTGATCCAGGCCAGCCGCGTATGTCATGAAATCGGCACCAGTTATCGCCCTCTTGGTGATGGGGAGCAAAAATACTTGGTTATGGGATCACATGCTGACTTTTTATCACCCCGAATGGAACAAATGAGGTCTATTTAGAACATATCTGCCAAAAAATGCTGGAAGAACCAATACATATTACGTTAGCCGTTTTTTTTTTTTGGATGGGCCTTCGTAAGCGCACACGCCGTCCATTCTGTCCGAGGCGACGAAAGGACGGCGCACGGGCCCATAACCCACCCGTACCCAGATCACCTTCGTCATTGGGCCGACCACCGATTTCCTTGTCCTCAGTGGTCGGTCCGACGGAATACCCTTTCGGGTACCCTCACCTCTCGACGTCCCTATACCAACATGTCTAACCAGCATGGTATATTAGGTCAACTTCTCTCTCATTGTGGAGGAGATCCAAGCCCAACAGTGGGACATATGTGGGCTGGAATGTGGAAGTAATTGGATAGTGATGATTTTTACAGTTAATGATTATTACAGTTAATGTGATAAGTTTCCTTGGTCAATGCTGCTGCCCATGTAGCCGATTTTACGACTCGCAAGGGCAATATGGAGAAATTTTCCTTGTGGTGACGAAATCATGCGAAAATTATCTGCGACAGAGTAGGAATACAATTCACTACCCTGTTTCTTGTCAGTGGATATCAGAAAAGTCCATTAAGGGATGTTTAGATAACATCTATGCAAGAGAAAGAAAACTTCATTAAAAACCTTTCACCAATACGTCTGACCAGTGTGGAGGGAGAGGTTGAACTCCAGCAGTAGGCAATCTGTGACTTGAGTGAGGTGTTCATTCATTAAGCTCTTAACACTTCATTACAAAAAGATAAGCGTATTAAAATAAAGTACTCACTAAACTCTTTTTTCAAAAAGTGATCCTGCTTATTCACCCAGTCTTCCAAAATGACAACAGCTTCTTCAATTCTCCCTGGTTTATCCAAATTGTGTATTTTTCTTATGTCTTGAAGAGCATTAGGAGGCCATTCTAGTAGATGATTTATTGGTAGTGATTCCATTTTGATACAGCTTTATACAATTTCACAAATGCAATTTTGTTTTTCTTAAAGTTTGTATTATTATTAGTGAATTCGTTTCGCCAACATGCAGATTTAATACATATGCTTTTGGTTTGGCAAATATCGTGTTATATATATATAGAATTGTGTGAAGGACACCTTCAATTATTATTGATTTATCGTTTATATTAAGTACTAACAACTCGCCCTGCGGTTCGGTTGCAGCCGCTTTGGCCCCGCATTTTAAATATGCAATATCTCCTAAGGTATGGGTTTGAGTCCCCGACCGTGCAAAATTGTATAGCGTCTTCCTGAGAGGATAGATAGCCTACCTACGCTTAGTTACTCCTTATATAGACAACTACCTGGTAGTAAAATGTTATTAAAATCAGTCCAGCTGTTTTGAAGATTACCTGGAACTAGGGACACGAAAAAAGTATCGATACTTTTAGGTATCGAGTACTTTTCTTTCGATATCGATATTTTTGTATTCGGATACTTTGGATTCGATACTTTTACTCAATGAGTAATTTATGGCAGTTATCGATTCGAATAAATTGTAGAAATTATTCATGCTAAACGTGACCTTACGACTCATGTTTATGGTAACGCCATCTAGTTCAAACGTAATAAATCTTCTAAAACGTGGCTCGAAATATTCACAGACGGTAAAATTTCTAAAAAAAATCTCATCCAACAGAAATTCTAGGAAAAGTACTCAGTACTCGTTACTTTCAAGTATCGATACTTTTGTTTCGATACTTTATTGAGTACGATACTTTTTCTTCGATAATACTCATGAGTACAGTATCGATACTTTCTATTAGTCATAGCATTTCTGTCAGGTATAGATATCGTGCCCATAACCGTGTGAGCATGAAAAAACCTCCTATTTTGACGTCATAAACAGACACCTCAATTTAATTTATTTTTACAGATGATGCTTTTTTGTACTGTAATAAAAGGTTGATGAATACATTTTTTTATTTCATAATTTTCATAAGATAATTTTTCATTATATTAGGGGTTAAAGTATTAAATAGCCGTTTCGTACTGACGTAAATTAAAACCATTTTTTTTGTTTTTAAAGCAGATTTCTTTAATCAAAGTACTTACCCTCGTTATCTATACATTTCTGCCATCCAATTGGAAGATCATTTAAACCTTTGTGATAGAACTCTGCGGTCCTGGACTCCACAAACTCTGTGAAGGTATTTTGTACTACATCCTCGGAAGAAAATATTTTCCATGCAAAATATTGTCTAAATCGTGAAAAGAATTGTACTCGGTTGGGGTGAAGTTTGGCGAGTACGTATGGTTTCTAACTGCAGGTCTTGTAGTGTTAAAACAGTTTCTCGAGCAGTATGAGGTCTTGCCTTATCATGGAGCAATAATGGTTAAGATCGATTGAGAAGTCGGGGCTGTTTTACTGAGAGTTTCGTCATCATTGTTCCGCGTTCTGCACAGTAGACATCTGTGTTTATTGGTTGACCAGATTTGAGGAAGCTATAGGGAATTACACCATGAAATGACCACCAAATAGTTACTATCGCCTTTTTATGTGTAGGCATCGCTTTAGGGCATTGGTGTGGCGTTTGACCTGGGGTCAGCCATTGCGCTATTCACTTGCGATTATCATAAAGAATCCTCATTCTGCCTGTCATCTCTCATCTCCCAAAAATATAATACTGCCTCCAAATTACTAGTAATATCTCACCGTCCCAAGAGAATACTGCCTCCCATTTTGCTAGTAATCTCTCATTCTCTCAAAAAAATACTGCCTTCCATTTTTCAAGTAATTCCTCATCCTTCATTCAGCTTTTGTGGTTCTTACGGCTCTCTACGGATAAATTGACTGCACTGATGGTGTACTGGTAAAGTAATCGTGCCAGTGTCGCGAGTTCGAATCCCAAGCAGAACAACACTTTGTGTAATCCACAAATTGTTTTGTGGATTACACAAAGTGTTTCTGGATGTAATTTGTGTCCGTTAATTATATTTTTGTAAAGTCCCCCGCAATTCAAGGATTAATCCCTTAAACAGGGCGTTGTCTTTAAAAAAAAAAACAAAGAAAAACAATATGCAGAGTTTTCCAATATTTCTTTCAGTGATGTTGTTTGCCATAAGTTGTCGAATACGACAACGCTACATATTGTATATTTAATTTTAATCCGTATATGCACATTTTTCTACTTATTAACTCGCAATTAAAGAGTCCATATAACTTGTTTTATATCAGCAGCCTACATAATTGAACTAGTTTGACTTATTGAGCAAGCGAATAACCGTAATGTATATTAAAACTATGCTGTTTGACCCAACAGACGCCTTTCTGTATAAATAAAAAGTACACTTTTTTACACGTAATATTTGGTTCTGAAGTATTAACAAAAAGGAAATCAGACAAATATCTATAACAACATGTAACTAAATTATAACCCGAGAGGGTGAACCAATAGCTTAGGCCCTATAATAAACTGATCCATCAATTTTAATAGGTATATTGCAGGTACACGTTCTTTCTATTTTCATCATCACAGCTTACAGAAGTTGCATTGTTCTTATAACTATATCGTACACCAATCCATGTATATGTAACATGAACCTTGTTTTTTTCATTATTATTATTATTATTATTTTATTA
Organism: Lymantria dispar; assembly: GCA_032191425.1. NCBI lineage: Eukaryota > Metazoa > Arthropoda > Insecta > Lepidoptera > Erebidae > Lymantria > Lymantria dispar. Next base: position 4,597,995 of record CM063460.1, on the reverse strand, counting down.
TTTTAAGACAACACCCTACACTAAGGAAATAATCCTTGTATTGCGGGCGACTTTACAAACATATAATTAACGGACACAAATTACATCCAGACTCAGAACAACAATTTGTGGTTCGCACAAAGTGTTGTCCCGCGTGGGATTCGAACCCCCGACACTGGCGCTATAGGTCGCTATCTTAACCACTACGCCATCTATGCAGTCAAAGTGTTGGACTGGAGACGCCTCCATAATGAGAAGAAAATACAGCGTGGCCTAGACGCCATCAGATTAAGTTTTTTGACGTGACAACGTCTTATAATTCGATGGACGCACGAAAAAACATGACTCATGCGGCGTTACCTCGCTTTGAGGCGTTCCATTTAAGGCTTGAAGTGCAAGCGAGAGCGCGGAGGACAAAGAGGCACAATCGGCCTCTGCTTTCGGCAGCGTTCGACATCTGTCTCACTCCTACTTGAGTGAGCGATGCATCCGCGTGGACAGCTGCTATACAAAATTTTCTTTTGAAAAATGAAACCATTCCATCAGTATTTTCTTATGACGTTGTCACGTTCAACTATCGTCAGTAAACAGACTTTATTTTTTATTGTAAAGGGTAGCAAACGACCAAACAGTACACCTAATGGTAAGTGTTGCTACCGCTCATGGACCTTCGCAAGGCCGCTGCCTGCCACGAAGAACGTGAAGGGAGTGTGAATACGTACAATGAGGTTCTGTGATACTAAAGGTATCCCTAAAACCCACCACACGCAAACACCCTCAGAAAGTTGGGCTGCCGGCTCTCTCGCTCACCAAACGAAGCGCAGTAACAAATTGCTATTACTCGAACGTTGATTTTCTGCGAGAGTGTAGTACTACCCCGGGCGAACCGGCCCACGGCTGCAGACAGATAACTATCAACAGTGTGATCCTACCACTTCATAACGCTTATTCATCTTTTATGACACGCATGGACAAGAAAGGTGAATTGTATTGTGTGTGTTTTTTGAAAATGTTTCCTTTTGTAATTCAGAAACAGAATCATTTTTTTTTAATAGTTTTCCTATTATCGTATGAATTACGTCTGAATTTAATAACATTGTTAAATATAATTTAATATCACCATTATTATTACCTAGCCAGCTATTTTTTTAGGAAGACCCTGAACTGAGGAACCTTTATCATAAATATACGTCCTGTTGCCATCCACTGCTGGAAGTAGACTTTGCCCAATGAATGCGGCCATAATCACTACGCTTGGCAGGCTGAAGCAGTGCGATTATCAATCATCATCTGATTCAGGTCACCGCTTGACAAATTTATTCCAATAATGATTATAGCTCGCAGATCGATTTATGAAAGTTTACTGTTTAAAAATTAAAACAATATCAGTAGATCAAGGTAAACAAGTAGAATTACTTTGTTTATTTGTTTATTGCCACTTCAGCGTGATAATTCTTCGTGCTATCGCTGATGTCGTTTATCGTATATTATTTCGTTATAAAAAGAAAATAATTGTAATTTTGTAATCCTATATATTTATATGGAATTACAAAATTGTTTATGTAATTGCTGCATCTAGGAAACTGGACCAAAATTGAAAAAAAAATATTAGTTTATTTTTCATTTGTACACTAAACACCAATTGTAATCTAAATTTGAAACTTCTATATCTGCTAGGAGTGCCTTAGAATTTTGATGATGGATAGATCACTCAGCGAGTAAGTGATATAATTTTCTTAATTAACTTGACTCGTTATAATTATTAAACTACTTATTAAAATTTATTGTAATTTGAAATATATTGTGTTTGTACAACTCCTGCTTGGTAGTTGAAACTTCAGGCTTCTAGTTTTATTCATAACAATGTTGTATGAAGTCGAAAATGGTCTGAATTATTTAGAGAAAAGGACATTACGGCAGTGTCACTTTTTTCCTCGACTGCCATGCCCACAGATATGAAATTGACGCAATAAGTATCGAGCCTTTGTTGGGCAATACTTTCGATGTGATGTATATATAAATTATTTCTTTTTTTAACTCAGGTAATACTAACGACTTGTAAACGTGAAACGTTAAAATCCTGTAATAAAATTAATTCGAGAAGTCACAGCAAAAAAAGGGTGTTTGAGAATTTACATTAGAGGCAAAAAACTGATTGAATACCTTCAGTCAGTTTTTGTTACGGGTTGTAATTTTTTATGATTCGCTAGCAAGCGCAAGCGTTAATGTGCAGATGGATTAAGAAATTTAACTCCAACTTGAATATGCTCCTGGTATTGCTAAAATCCTTAAGTGCCAGTAGTCACTTCCCATCAGATAAGCCTGCTTAACTACCACTAAAGACAATAAAACATACATTACTAATCATCTTTCCTCGACTTTGTACGAAGAAGATATTAAGGGCATACAGTCAAAGATAGTTCTATAGATTAGCTTCGGAATGGAATTCTCACACTTACACCATGACACCAAAGTATCGATGTTATACGCATATCCCTTAGTCGTCTTTTACGACATCCACGGGCAAGAGAGGGGGTGGTGACCCTATCATGATGGCTTAAAACACAATTTATACATAATGCTGAATGATTTTTTTTTGGGTAGGCTACGGTCAGCGCAACCACCGCCCGGCTCCGTCCGGGGCGATAAACAGGCGGCGCGCGGCTCCATAACCCACCCATATAGCACGTCGCCTTTTGTCGTTAGGCCTACCATCGGTGCAGAGTTCCTTGACTTCAGTGATATAATGCGGAAGGTTGAAATATTTGTTGCTCCAACGAATAACAGCCGCTGCTGTACAAAGCTGCAACAGCAAAATGGAAACTTATTATTAAATAAATTAAGAAATCAGTAATAATATTTAAGTCATGCTAACATGTTAGTTTCAAACATGGTTTAAAGAGTCTTCAATAGGTAAATTTTTGTGGCTTCATGGAATAACTCATGTATAAATTCAGAGAATGGTAAATAGTATCCGAAAGGTTAATCCGTCGGGCAGGCCACGGATATTAAAGAATCGATGTCAGTGGTTGGCCCTATGGTGATTGGGTATGAATACGGTAGATACGCCGCCCATCTGTCGCCTTGAGCAAATTGGGTGAAGTGTGTCTTGATCTTTGCTTTAAAAAAGGGAAGCTAATGTCCAACAACAGAAATAGTTTGTGTGGATGGATAAGATGCTAATTATGTGCTCCCTAATGGAGGCAAAGAATAAATAATATATAAGAGAAAGTGTGTGGGTATGTTCCATATAGGCTCCGAAACGGCTGGACTGATTTCAATGAAACTATCAGGGAATCTCCAGATTGACCTAGCAAGTAATCCTGTAAAGTTTGGTGACGATCGGAGCACTCTTCTTTTTGAACTGTCAAATACAGCTTTTATTTACTATAATGATATTCTTGTTTGATTGTTTTATGTGATTGTTTAGATGATATGATTGTTTTATAAGCAAAATCTAGCCCGGCGAAACGAGCTGGGTACGCTATTATTAAATAAAATCTCTTATCTTACTATTTTAATATGTAAAGTAACATTTTCGTTTATTAAAGTCAGGTCTCGGTCCCGAGCGCTATAACATGTCCTTCTATAAACGAGGTTTAAGAAGAGTATTTACTTCACGTAAATACTCCTGGGCCTGGCTGTGCCCCTGGTGTTGCAAAGGTCCAAGTGCTGCAGTATCACTTACCATCAGGTGTGCTGCCTGCTCGTTTGATCTCTATCCCTAAACTAGGCAAGAAAGCCTGTATCTTGCCATTCAGAGGATAAGTTAAATTAGCTTAATAAAAAAAACTATATATTCTAACATCATATAGACTAAAAGAAAATGTATAAAATAAGCAATTATAATACTTTAGCTGTTTTTGTTTTTAATCAAAAATACGCCAAAAAAAATAAATAAACCTCAGCACATTAGAAATACGTACATAAGTAATTAAATTGTTTTTATAAAACTTCGCGGAATATTTTTAAGTTCAAGATTATTATCATTAATTTTTAATCTACCTCGATTATTATTCTTGAACTGAACGAATAAGGTACTAATAATTTATATATATACATACCTATATATATTATACTATCAAAGTTCTCTTTTCAATATAGGCCTTCCCAAGTAAGTTTGAATTCTCAACTTATAAACGTCTGCCTGTTGGGCTTCTTTTTTATTGGGGTGGGTTGCGGTCGGCGCACTTCTCGCACCACTCCGTCCGGGGCAACAGGGGGGCGTAAGCACGCACACCCGCAACCCACCAGACGAGCTGCGGAACGAGCCTGCGGAAATGCTCCCGAAACTACCAATGGCCGTCGAGCATCATGCCCAAATACTTCATATGGGCCCGGATGCTGATATCAACCGAATTGACGGTGATCGAGACGCCGATGGGAGGACCCATGCGGGGCCCATGGAGCAAGAGGGCCTCCGTCTTGTCCAGGGCCACCCTCAACCCCAACGTCCCGATCTGCCTGAAGATCTCTTCGGTGCCTAGAGTCGCCAGGCTTGCCGCCTCCTCTAGCGACTCACCGCGGGCTGTGACGAACGTATCGTCGGCGTAACAAACCACGCCCAGCCCGGGCGGGAGGCTCCCCCTCAACTCCCAGTCGTAGCCGATGTTCCACAGGGTGGATCCGAGGACCGCACCCTGTGAAACACAGCACGTCATGAGCGTTCGCACAACGTCCTCTACTCGGTTGGGGCATGCAGCAGCTAAATGGCAGACTATTAAATGCGTTGGCGACGTCCAGGGACACCACCAACAGCACTCCCCGCCGGGGACGACCTCAGTCGCCACGACCCTCAGGCGCAACAGAGCCGCGATCGTCGAACGACCCCTCCAAACTGGGCGTCCGACAGATCGCGCCCCGTGCCGACGAGGTGCCGCTCGATGCGGGCAGCTAGCACCCTCTCCAGTAGCTTGCCCGCATCGTTGAGCAGCACTATGGGTCTGTAGGCCGAGGCCGGTTCGGGAGACCGTCCCGTCTTCGGCAGGAGCACTAGCCTCTTCTCCTTCCAGCATTCAGGGAACCACCCGGACGCTAAACATGCGTCAAACAGCCCCCTGAGGCGGGGACCCAGATGGTCGAGGACCAGGGCCAGCACACAGTTCGGGATACCGTCGGGCCCGGGGACGGTGGATTTTCCGCGCATGTGTGCCACCGCCACCCCCATCTCGGGTTCCGTGATGGTGTCTGTTGGGCTAGCGCCTCCTTCATAAAATGAGTGACGATGTATCCTCTCTTAAGGAGATATTTTCTGCCTAACAAAATATATAGTTGTAAATAAAACTACTTTTACGGATTATATCGCATTTGTATTTGATTTATGATTGCCCGACGTTTCGAACACTTTGCAGCATTCATGGTCACGGGCGGACTAAGGTGTCTCACATCCAACAAGTAATCGTTATTACAGACATTCATTATGCTGCAAAGTGTTCGAAACGTCAAGGTTCGAAAAGGCAATCATAAATCAAATACAAACGCGATATAATCCGTAAAAGTAGTTTTATTTACAACTAGCAAGCCGCCCTCGCTTCGCTTCGGTTATAGGTTATAGTCGCTTTACCCGCGTAGTTCCCGTTCCCGTCGAAATACCGAGATAAAATATAGCCTAGTTTACGCCCTGATATTATAGCATTCCATTGGTGAAAGAATTTTTGAAATCGGTCCAGCCGTTTTGAAGATTACCCGTAACAAACAGACAGACAGACAAAAAAATTTTAATTGCTATTTTAGGCATAGGTGTCGTGCAAATAACCGTGTGAGCATGAAAAAAGTCTATTATTTTGACATTACAAACAGACACTCCAATTTTTTTTATTGGTATAGATGTGTAGTGCTCGCGTAAACATCAGATATCATTAAAATATATAGTTATTGGGTTCAATTTCCATTTGAATGCATAGTTTTTTCGTCTTAGTCACTGGCGTAATACCCAATTTTGCTTTTTGTCTCCAGCTTTATATGGGAGAAAAGTGGCTTTTTTACAATTTATCCTGTTTAATTTTCTAATTAATATTATTGCACATCCCAAGGCAATTAAAATCGTTTCCCGGGACATCCTGAGAGTTAAACCTTGGTGTTTTTCATGGAGACTATTGTGAATCCTGGATTACATGAATAAACAGTAGGCATTTATGGGGGGATATGAACAAAGAAGAACACAACGCAGTTATACAGACTGCCGACAGAAGCGAAAATTTAAAACTATTAACAAACTGTTGCTTGATTTTTGGATATTCATATTGTTTAATATTAAATTAATATTTTTAAATTAAAACGTTTTACATTTATTTGGTTTTGACATCTATCGCCACAGCTATAATGAGATTGGCAGAGTTACAGATATAGTGGTTCCGTATGGTGACAAAGTAAGAATACAATCGTCACCGTTTTACTAACGTACCACCCGATACCGCAGCAGGATTCATCCATTTCACCTGGAAACGTTATGGTCTTCAACTATACGTTTCCAGCGATCATTTCTCCCACGTTCGTGCAGGCTCTGGAATCAGCTACCTGTTGCTATGATTCCCGAGCGCAATGACATATCCTTCTTTAAACGACTTATAAGAAGAGTATTTTCTTCAGGGTAGGCAATGGCCTAGCTGTGCCCCTGGTATTGCAAAGGTCGATGTGCGGCAGTATAACTTACAATCAGGTGTGCTGCTTGTTCGTTTACCACTAACGGTAATAAAGAAAAAATAAAAATAAATCTGTCCTATCTGAGGGTGTCGTAAAAACGACTAAGGAATTAAATATGCATATAACATCAGGGATTAAATATGCAGGAGAAAGAAAACTCGAAATAAAACACTATTCCGACATGGCTGATCAGTGTGGTAGAGTAGGTAAATTTTCCACTTATTATAGAGGACGCTCGCACACAATAGTGATTTGTTTTTATTGCAAACGGTGGCAAACGAGCAAAGCGGCAGCAACACTTACCATCAGGTGCACTGACCTGATGGTAAGTGTTGCTGCCGCTCATAGACCTTTACAAGGCCGCTGCCTACCGCGAAGAAAGTGAAGCGAGTGTGAATGGATGCATTGAGGCTCGGTGATACCAAGAGCACCACCAAAACCCTCCACACGCAAATACCCTCAGAAAGTTGGGCTTCCGGCTCTCTCACTCACCGATCGAAGCGCAGTAACAAATCGCAACTACTCAGCCGTCGATTTTCTGCGAGAGTGTGGTACTGCCCCGGATGGACCGGCCCGCGGCTGTAGACAGATAACTGTTGACAGTGTGGTCCTGCCACTTATATGAGCTGATAACGTCACGTGACTATGTCGACGATGACTTACATAAATTTACACCCATCCAAACACATCGTTTTTTTGGGTGGGCTAAATGGTCAACACACGCTGTCCATTCCGTCTGCGACGACGAAAGCACACCGCGCCTCCCCGTAACCCACCGTCATTCCTTTCCTTCACCATTGGCCGGCCACCGATACCAAGCTCCTTGTCGTCCGTGGCCAGCCACCCACCTATAGAAGTATTCATTTCAAAAATACTTCTAAATAAAATCATTATTTATCTTCGTCAGTCGAATGAGTTAAAAGTTTTTCAGAAAAGCACTGCTGACTACTCTCCTGGTGGTCACTTAGCGGATTTTTACGACTACCACGGACAAATTGAGATGCGGCAATAAATGTAATCCTATCCCATCATCATGCTGTGAAAAAAATGCTCATTTATTTCTAAAATATAAAAAGAATTACTTATGTTATTCAATTAACAAAACAAAAGCTCATAAGCGTCAATTGATTTACGTAATTCGTAATAAATTATGTAATCAAATTATGCTCTAAGACTAGTTTGTCTAGCTTGTGAATTTTCAATATTTGTTTAAATATTTCCGTATATATGTATCTATACCAATAAATAAAATTGGAGTGTCTGTTTGTAATGTCAAAATAATAGGCTTTTTTCATGCTCACACGGTTATTTGCACGACACCTATGCCTAAAATACAGATTAAAAAAATGTTTCTCTGTCTGTCTGTTTGTTCCGGGTAATCTTCAAAACGGCTGGACCGATTTCAAAAATTCTTTCACCAATGGAAAGCTATAATATCAGCGCGTAAACTAGGCTATATTTTATCCCGGTATTCCCACGGGAACGGGAACTACGCGGGTAAAACGACTAAAACCGAAGCGAAGCGAGGGCAGATTGCTAGTATTAAATATTAATTCTGCCGTACGGTGACGGAGTAAGATTACTATTTCCTTTATTTCCCCTAAATATAGATAAAGACGATAAATGGTATAATATGAAGTCAGTATCTATGCAAGAAACAAAAATCCAAAATCAGCTCATCTAACCAGCTTGGTATAATTATCGAGTACATTATTATGTGAGTACTTTATGTGAGCACGATAAAAAGAGTCTCCCTCTTCTTTCTCCCACGATAAAAAGAGGGAGAAGCAAATTAAACAAATAGAAATAACTAAGAAATTATATTAATTTATTCCTAAAACATTTAATTTTATCTTGTATATAAATAGTTTTAGTATTAGTTCACCAAAGCTGTATCATCATGCCAACCCATCGTCGTGATGGACGTAGGCCTGTCTGCTACATTGTATTAAAATTGAATCAAAAATATAATAGAAACGAGCCCTCGCTTCGATTCCGCTTCAGTCCCTTTACCCGCATAGTTCCCGTGGGAATACTGGAATAAAATATAAGTTACTGCTTATATAGACAGCTACTTTGTAGTAAAATATTATCAAAAACAGTCCAACCGTTTTTAAGATTACCTTAAACAAATAGACACACAAACAGACAGACGGACAAAAAAATTTTAAACTGGTTTTTAGGCATAGATGTCATGCAAATAACCGTATAAGCATGAAAAAAATCCAGTACTTTGATATTAGCCGAGGCCGCGGGTGATGTGACCAGGGATTTGTCCATCACCCGCCGAAAGGCCGACCGCGTGAGAAAAGACCGACGTCCTCCCCGAGAGGCGGACGTCGGTCGATGGGAGGGTACCCCACGTAGGGGGTATTCCGTCGGGCCGACCACTGATGACAAGTAACCCTGCTCCGGTGGTCGGCCCAACGACGAAGGCGACGTGGTTTTCGGGTGGGTTGCGGGTGTTGCGTGCTATACGCCCCTCTGTCGCCCTGGACGGAGTGGTGCGAGGAGCGCGCTGAACGCAACCCACCCCAAAAAAAAAAAAGTACTTTGATATGACAAACAGACACTTCAATTTTATTACTTTCTAGCAACCCGCCCTCGCCTCGCTTCGGTTTCAGTCGCCTTACCCGCGTAATTCCCGTTCCCGTGGGAATACCGGGCTAAAATATAGCCTATGTTACTTCCTGATATTATAGCTTTCCATTGGTGAAAGTATTGTGGAAATCTGTTCGGTGGTTTAAGCGTGAAAGTGTAACGAACAAACAAACTTACTTTCCCATTTATATATATAATATTAGTAAGAATATAGACTTCTATAGAAGTCTATAAGAGTAGTTGGGGTTTGGTTAAGAGTAGTTGGGGTTAGATAAGAATAGTTGGGGTTTGGTAACGAAGGTCGCAATGAGATTTAGATGTTTCCTGAAAGAGTAATCCGTGGGCCAGCTACTGATTTCATTCAATATGAACCCCCAACCCGGCTATGAAGAACTGCTATGGAAGGGGTGGTTCACCGTTCTGCTGTCGCCCCGGGCGTTTCGGCAGGAATGTGTCTTAACTCCTAACCATGGCATGCCAAAAAAATAATGTTAGTGGGTTTCAATATTAAGCAAATGCTATAAGACCTTGATATCAACAAGATGACTACTTAACTAACAACTACTTGACCATCTTGAAGAATCTTGTCAATATTTACTAGATCATTCTCTAAATGTATATTTGATTCTGTAGTATTGATTTAGATTTTATTTTGATATTTTCTATGATGCGTATTTTTGGATATGATCTTAACATACCCTGCATAAGCCGCGTAATATGACAGATTAATGTTGTTACTTTATATAATAAACTAGCTTTATATGGCAAAACAACGTTGTTTTGCCATATAAATTAATTCTAATAGGTAAATGTTTTGTTAATCAAATAAAAATAATAATAATAATAAGTGGAAGTGTCATTTTCAAGGGCATAACTACGGGGAAACCACTGCGGGTCTCCGCTTATCGGGGACTTGCGATGGTGAAACCGACGCCGCACCGCTCGATACCCCAAGCCACTTGCACCAATGTTGCCCCTCTGTTGCCCATATAGCCTGCGTGTCTGTGGCGACCGTTTAGGCCGGCCCATTCAGTGAGTTGGCGAGTCACCGTCTGCCAAAGTTCAAGACGTATAAAGGTATTGAAGGCAGACGACAGTTAAAAATCAATAGTATTCAGTTTTAGTCCAACTAACCTCCAACCCCATAATCATAATTATATTAGATACCATAATCACACAATAGTTTTACACCTACCGTTGGCAGTCCACGTGTGTTATGTGCAGACATGGAGTGTCATCGGTAGACGTCCCATCCCATTTTTACATTAAATTTCTCTAAAGGCCTCTGCGTGTTGGATCCATATCCCCATGTACACCTTTCAAAGGACCGGGTATCTTTCCTTGGAAGATACCCGTAAATATAGGAGATACATGAAAATAATAATAAAATAACTAACTGCTTGTAAGTGTGTGAGAAATGAGAATATGGTTTATACCTGAAGGAGGAATGGAACGCTGTGGACGATGACGGCCTATAGAATTAGCAAAATACCAACCATTAATTTTTTTTTAATTTACTGTACTTTATTAACTTAAATAGATCCGTTTCATCTGTCACAACTCAATCCATCTATCACCACCCTTCACCACTTATCCCCTCCATCACCACTTATACTATCCATCCCCATACGTAACCACTCAAAATATCCATCACCATCGGTCACTACTCAACCCATCTATCACCAGTCATCTAATCTATCACCATTTCTCACCACACATGCCATTCATAACCATCTCTCAGCATCCAAACAATCAGTCATCACTCAATCCATCATAATTTTCACAAATTATATAAAACAATAATTTTCAGAACATGAAAATGTTCAAGTGTATATCGCACAATATGATTTAGTACTCGAAATTGTAAGCTTTTGGTCAGCCATGTTGCTGCACTGCGCTTAAAGTATAATTAAAAAAAAAAAACAGACTTCAAACAGTAAACTAAAAAGGAAAAAGTTTGTCATGGCGCCTCAGTTCCAAGGAGTAACTCTCCCAATTTCTGAGAGTATTGGGATTCTCGGCGTCAAAATATCGAGCAAAGTCCAGTTTGGGAGTCATTTGGAGGACAAAGCCAAATTGGCAAGCAAAAAGTTGGGCGTTCTGAACAGATGCAGGCGGTACTTCACACCGAGACAGCGTCTTGTGCTATACAAAGCACAAGTTCGTCCTCATGTGGAGTACTGCTCACATCTCTGGGCAGTAGCGTCCAAATATCAGCTAGACCCACTTGACTCCCTGCAAAGACGGGCTGTTCGAATCGTCGGGGATCCCAATCTTACGGACAGATTGGAGTCGCTGGAGCAGCGGAGAGACTTTGGGTCACTCTGTGTACTCTACCGACTCTTTCACGGGGAATGCTTCGAGTAACTGTTTGACTTGGTACCACCGTCACCATTCTACCAACGTACCACTCGACATCGCAGCAGGGTTCATCCATTTCACCTGGAAACGTTATGGTTCTCAACTATACGTTTCCAGCGATCATTTCTCCCACGTACGTGCAGACTCTGGAATGAACTACCTGCTGCTGTGTTTCCCGAGCGCTATGACATGTCCTTCTTTAAACGAGGTTTAAGAAGAGTATTTCCTTCACGGTAGGCAGCGGCCTAGCTGTGCCCCTGGTATTGCAAAGGTCCATGTGCAGCAGTTTCACTTACCATCAGGTGTGCTGCTTGCTCGTTGGCCACCGTTGGCAATAAAAAAAAAAAAAAAAAAAGAAAAAACTTACAAACGCACTAGTCACCCCTATGATTTAAGTAAAGTAAACAACAAGTAAACCTGCTCCGGTGGTCGGCCCAATGACGAAGGCGAGGTGGTTTTCGGGTGGGTTGCGGGAGTTGCGTGCTTAAGCCCCTCTGTCGCCCCGGACGGAGTGGTGCGGAGGCGCGCCGACCGCGACCAACCCAAAAAAAAAAAAAAAAAAAAAAAACCGCTATGATTTTTGAAAGTTCCCCTTGATTTCTCTGGTCTGCGATCATCAAAACCTGATTTCTTTATCATGAAACCCACCTTTGAAATATCTTATTTCCAACAAAAAAAAAGAATCATCCGAATCGGTTTATAAACGACGATGTTACCCGCGAACAAACATATTAAAACCATATATTTTTTTTTTTTTATGGGTAGGCTGCAGTCGGTGCGCCTCCGCGCCACTCCGTCCGGGGCGACAGAGGGGCTTAAGCACGCAACTCCCGCAATCCACCCGAAAACCACGTCGCCTTCGTCGTTGGGCCGACCACCTGAGCAGGGTTACTTGTCATCACTGGTCGGCCCGACGGAATACCCCCTATTTGGGGTCTCATCGACCGACGTCCCCCCTCCCTCAAAACCGGCGAAGGAGTCCTGTTGGTGGTGTCCCTGGACATCGTCTGGACATCGTAGCTGCACAAGATTGTCAGGAGGGAGAGCACACCGTCCTGCCACCACTGCAATTGTGACGAGGACACGGCGCAGCACACGCTCGAGGTGTGTGCCGCATGGGCGGTGGAGCGCCGTGAGCGCCGAGCGTCGTCGCGATTATCGGTGCCGACCTGACATTGCCGACCATCGCTAGGGAGATGCTCGGCAGCGTCAGGAATTAGGATGCGGTCGCCGCCTTCTGTGAGGCTGTAATCTCACGGAAGGAGGCGGCGGATCGTGTGCGAGTAGAGCTCCTATTCGGCGACACGTTCCGCCGCCGGCGACTCGGGCGGCGCAGGCGCAAGTATCTGTATCTAATGCCGCCCTAGCCGAGGCCGCGGGTGATCGGACCGAGGAATTGTCCGTCACCCGCGGAGAGGCTGACCGCGCGAAGGCGACCGACGTCCCAGGACGTGTCGAGAAGTGAGGGTACCCGAGTACCCGAAAGGGTATTCCGTCGGGCCGACCACTGACGACAAGTCACCTCTGCTCCGGTGGTTGGCCCAACAACGAGGTGACGTGGGTACAGGTGGGTTATGGGCCCGCGTGCCGTCCTTTCTTCGTCCCGGACGAAATGGACGCGCGTGCGCTTACCATAGTCCACCCATAAAAAAAGAGGTATGCAAGAGAAGGAAAACTTGAAATAACATACTACTGGTGTAGTACTACTGGTTCAAGGGGATTTAACACAGAAATATTAATACTTTAGAAAGGCCATTCGGCTGATTTTGTTCGAAAACCAGCGTGGCATGATTACTCCCTCCCGCTGATGTTAACACATATGCAAGGTCTATGCTTACAATAATTTCACACACTAACATAATACACACACATCAATTTCGAAGCTGCAGTTGGTACACAAACTATAACTAAGTTCTGTAGGCAACGTATGCTCACATATAAAAAAGCACATGTACGCTAGTGCTTGCCATGGTCGATATACTACACGATATTTATTTAGCCTGTTTTATCGAAACAAAAATATTAATGCCTTTAAATTAAGCACTTACTTGTGTGATGTGTTGAAGTTATTTGTAATGCAAGTCAGTAATTTAACAGTAAAATCATGCAAATGAAATACTCCTCACTATACTCTGTATAGGTGACAGAAAATTTAAGTGCTATAATAAATTACGTAAGCGAGTAGCGATTTGTATATTATATTGTTCCCATTTCAGATTGCCCGTTTCAGGATGAAGTCGGGCAATCATAAATCAAATACAAACGCGATATAATCCGTATAAGTAGTTTTATTTACAAGTAGCAACCCGCCCTCGTTTCGCTTCGGTTATAGGTTATAGTCGTTTTACCCGCGTAGTTCCTATATAGCCTAGTTTACGCCCTGATATCATAGCTTTCCATTGGTGAAAGAATTTTTCAAATCGGTCCAGCCGTTTTGAAGATTACCCGGAACAAACAGACAGACAGACAGACAAAAAATTTTAATTGCTATTTTAGGCATAGGTGTCGTGCAAATAACCGTGTGAGCATGAAAAAAGCCTATTATTTTGACATTACAAACAGACACTCCAATTTTATTTATTGGTATAAATGTGAAGTGCTCGCGTAAGTATCAGATATCATTCTTAAAATATGTTAAAATATTATTGTTTATTGAAATTCGGTTTATTTTTATTAGTGCTATTATTTAACTTAAAAAACAAAACAGTTATTTAATTTTTTTTATACACTGCTACTGCTACTTGTTAGTACATTTTTTTTTATTGTAAACAAAAATGTACTAACATTTTCCGTGTGGTGACGGAATAAGAATACCAATCACCATTACGTATATTAGCCGCGGATGTCCCATCCTAATATATTGAGACGACTGAGAGATATAGTAAGCATATAACATCTATGCAAGAGAAGAAAAACTCAGAAGAAAACTCTATACTAAACTGTCTGACTACTATAGAATAGTAAGGTAAATTTGCATATTTTTGCGGAGGAGGCTCGAGCCCAGCAATGGAACATATATGAGCCAAGATGATGACTATTATGTCAACATTTCTTGGAATAATAATTCAACACTTATGAAAAGTTAGAAATCAACACATATATAATAACTAGTAATGAATAACCAGTCTCAAGAAATTAATTCTTATCATAAATTATTCCATCTTAAGGAAGAATAGAACAATTATTTTGTACGACAACTAAATACCTACTTAATTAAACATTACGTGTAAAATTCATATATATATATATATATATATATATATATATATATATATATATATATATATATATATATATATATAAATATATATTTAGTGATTGGTCCCGAACATAGATATTTTATTACTATTATTTTGTTATTTCTATTTTATTAATTACTAAAGAGTGCTAATGAGCACTATGAAGTTTGTACTATAGATCATCAACATCGCAGCCCACATACATCCCACTGTTGAGCTCGGGCCTCCCCCACAATGAGAGGTAATTTGACCTACTATACCATGCTGGTCAGACATGTTGGTATAGGGTTTCATTTCAAGTTTTCCCTCTCTTGCACAGATGTTATGCGCATATTATATCCCATAGTCGTCTTTTACGACATCCACGGGCAAGATAGGGAGTGGTGAATTATATTCTTACTCCTTCACCACACGGAAAATATACAAGAATGTACTATAGATATACAAGATAAATTAAGTAGATAATGTATATCAGAATAATTGATTTTTAAATACCTATTAAAATATTGTTAATATAACTATATAAAACGATTACTAAATTAAAAGTGTTAAAATATTTATTAATATGATAAAATTAACACATAGCTAATTATTGAAATCGATAACTTATAGTATGCTGGACAACACTATCGATACGCGTGGATCAACGTCAATGTTTTGAATGAAAACGTATGCTAAGGCGGTTCTCAGTGATATCGCATTGAACGTAGTACATTGCGCGGTTGCTGGACTAATAAAAGGTGATATCCATGTATGGCAGACGATGTATAATGTTTGGCTCTTTTTACGATCTCGTAATTGTTTGTTACAAACGACATAATACTCTCATAAAATTACGAAATATCACTGAATTAATAAGTTTATGGACTTAATGATGAAAAGAAATGCCTTCTTAGACTATAACTACGCAACTGACTTCGTTTTCGACACGTTATAACAGCGTAAGACGGCATATTTCTCTTTTTTGTCGGAGCTTCGTTCAAGGTCACTATATAAGCGCAACTAAGTGCCGGTAAAACGACTTTCGTCAGTATTAAGACCGTTTGATCGCAATTGTGGCACACTTGCCCCGCCCACATGGCCGTTCTATCTTATTAATTTTTCTGTGGGATTTAAGGATGATTCACAATTGGACCCGGTAGGTGGCGCTGTTCGGGCAGGACAATAACATAACTTGAAAACGAAAATAAGAAAGTTGCGCAGAAAATTACAAAAATTAAGAAAACTTAACGTTTATATATGCTTTTCTAATGTAACCTTTTTCGACTATATAAGCCTTTCTGTTTATATATGTATATATATATCTTGATTACAAGGGAACGGCTCGTCCTACGTTAATTTATTAAGAGAGCTTTTTTGTAGAGAATTTAATTTCCTTCAAAGATATGAAATGGATTTTTTTTTTAAATTCATGATGTCATGAAAAAAATTGATGAAAAAAAATTTTTCGTTTTTTTGACCCAGTCTAATATATATATATATATATATATATATATATATATATATATATATATTTATAGCTATTATATATATATACACTATTTTGAGCCTATTTTCGGATATGGCATTCGGAACATCCAAACCATTTGGTTTAGATCAATAATTGGAACCGGTAGGTGCCGGTGTGATAGATTTTAAAAATAATTCCTTTTACTATTTTTTTAGATTTGAACAGAAAACGTTTGTTGGGTCAGCTAGTCTTATTTCTTGTGTATGTCACTGAACTCGTTCTAAATAGCTGACCCAATCAATGTTGATGATTTTTTGTGCGTGTTCAAGAGGATTCGAAAATGGTTTAGATTCACAATTGGACCCGGTAGGTGGCGTTTATTTGAACAGAACAACATCTGTTGGGTGAGCTAATATATTATATAGGGGAAGGAAAACTCGAAATAAAACCCTATATCTACACGTCTGACCGGCTTTATATAGTAAGTCAATATCCCTCCCATTTTAGAGGAGGCCTTAGTCCACCAGTGGAAAGTATACGGGCCATGATGATGACACTAACATACGTCATCAGTAATTAATAACAGTTTTTGCACTACTCGAAAATTATACGTAAAACCAGACAGTTAATTGTATATTTATATCACAAACCAATATTTCTTTATCATAATTTTTAAGGCGCCTACAATATTTACGTTTTGCTTCTATCATAACACATATTGCTAATTTTGTTACGATTCTTCATCTTATGAACCCTATACTTGTCATTTTTGGGCTTGAAATTGACCTACTATGCTATAATGGGCATAAGGGCCGTATTTTTTCATCTATTGCATTAATGTTTTATAAATTACTAGCTGACTCGGCGAACTTCGTACCACCTAACAGTCGATTCTTTAATTTTATAGGTTTTTTAATGTTTATTCTGTTATTCGGGACGCCGAATCAGCTAGTAAGATAAAAAAAGAAAAAAGAAAGTTAATAATTGTACAATTACATTATGGCAAAAAATATAAATTATAAAACATCTAAAATTTTATGTTTGACATAAATATAGATACCATCAAAAACAAAACTTGTTATAAAAAAGCCAAGACTGGCAACTGAGTTCTTCTACCATAAAAAGTTGTTAGATCCATGTTATACCAAGTCGGTTAACTCATTTAGTCTCTGCTTAAGGGACCTTTCTTCTTAAGTTATTACGTAAATAGCTAACCTAACAACTTCTTATAGTGACTATATCAATATAAAAGATCTTTTATGTCTTAAATAAACAGAATGACTTGACAATCGCATGAAAATACAATGTACCTCACAATACATAATTATTATATTAAATTGTACTAAACATAGTGTTAAATTGTACTAAACATAGTCACTATAAGAAGTTGTTGGGTTAGCTATTTACGTAATAACTTGAATAAGAAGAAAGGTCCTTTAAGCAGGGACAGAATGAGTTAACCGACTTGGTATAACATGGATCTCACAACTTTTTATGGTAGAAGAACTCAGTTGCGAGTCTTGCCTTTTTTTTACAAGTTTTGTTTTTAATGGTATCTCACTTCTTTTTGTAGATAGACCTACTTATTTTCCTTTCCGGTAGCTTCTACTTCTTGAATACCAACAACGGATTTTCTTAGAGCCCAGTCTTTGAAAAATGAGACATCTCTCCTTTCCGCTTGAGTCATTTCTACCTAAACTAAGCGGAGAGATGTGAAAATAAAGAAATTTGATTGGTTTTTGGAAACACATCTCCTCTAGTTTCCTCTCCGCTTTGATGGCAATCGAGCATAATGATGGCGTTATTTCTTTCAGATAAATTTCAGGCAATTTAGTTCAATAAAATAATTAATAATAAAGATAAATTTCATGACATGGGCTCATTTTTCTTCGCCATATGAGGAATAATGCCGTAATCGCCACGTTTACTAGGTGGGTTGATTTCGCAATGAGATATCATACATTTCCCCGGCAAGAGCTGCTGCCCACTCACCTGTTGAATCTTTTTTCTTTAAATGACAACGCCTTGCACTAAGGGAATAATAATCCTTATATTGTGGGGGACTTTACAAACATATAATTCAACATCGCATTATCATCGCAGCCCTCTACGTCCCACTGTTGGGCTCGGGCCTCGTCCACAATGGGAGGCAATTTGGCCCACTATACCATGCTGGTCAGACATGTTGATATAGGGTTTCATTTCGAGTTTTCCTTCTCTTGCACAGATGGTATATGCATATTATATCCTATAGTCGTCTTATACGACATCCACAGGCAAGATAGAGCGGTGAATTGTATTCTTACTTCGTCACCACACGGAAAGAACATATAATTAACCGACACAAATTACATTCAGACTCAGAACAACAATTTGTGGTCGTACAAGGTGTTGTCTTGCATGGGGTTCGAACCCGCGACACTGGCACAGTACGTTGGTATCTTAACCACTACGCCATCTGCACAGTCTTTAGCCGGTTTTTACGATTCCCATAGGGAAGCAATGATGGCGATAACAAATGTATTCTTATTTTATACAAAGTTACATTTCATTGACTGCAAATGTAACTTTGTAATCCTATATATTTATATGGGTTTACAAAATTATTTATGCAGTTAGTGTATCTCGAAAACTGGATCAAAATTACAATGTTTCATAATTTTTCCTTCATTTATACACTAAACACTAATTGTATTCTAAATTTGAAGCTTCTATGTCTGCTAGAAGTGCCTGTTTAATATTGATGATCGGGCAGTCAGTCAGTGAGTGACAAAATTACGAAATTTTGAATAGTTATAATTCTTAAACTATTGGTTCAAATTTAATGAAATTTGAAATGTCTGCTGGGTTACTAAAAGTTCAGTCTTCTAGTTTTATTCACAAAGAAGTTATAGGGGGTCGAAAATGGCCTGAATGGCGATAAAAGTATATTACGGCGGTGTTGCGTTTTGTCCGACTTTTTTTTTGCTCGACTTGACGGGGGCACTGCCGTGCCCCCAGATACGATCACGTCGTTCAATTCCTCGTCGCACGTCCCTCAATTGTTTTGCCTTCCCAGAACCTCTCCATTAACACTTGAACTTTATAGTATGGTATTAAAGTTCAAATTGATTTTTGAGTATTATCACGAATCATTTGTATGCGAGTATAGAATAGTTTTATTTTTAGATATTTTCAGGCATTTCTGAATTTTTCTCTGCGTAAGAACCATTCTCATACTTCAAGGAATATACTAAAAAAAGAATTAGCGAAATCGGATCAGCTATTGTTGAGATTTGTGCTTAGCAACACATTCAGCGATTCATTTTTATTTTATAGAGATCATACTCCTCATGGTCATATTTTCTTACTACACTATCACATGAAGGAAACACGAAGGAAGAAGAAGGAAAACTCGAAATAAAACCCTATACCAACCTATCTGACCAACATGGTATAGTAAGGTTAATTTTCCTCTTATTGTGGAGAAGGCTCGAGCCCAACAGTGGGACGTGTATGGGCTGAAATGATGATTTAAGCGCCTTGCCAAGCGAGATGGCAATTGCAGTCAATTTTATGAGTCTCTGAGATGAGACTTATAAGATCGACTGTCGCTGCTCACCTTCGTAGTACTCTCTTAATCAATGTTTTTACCTCCCAGAGGAAAATAAAAGGTTACGAAACTGTATTATTTGTCGATCACCAAAAATAAAGGATTTACTCCACACGTATTTCGTATATTTAAATAAAGCATGTCAAAAAAAGTCCGCACGTTGATAGAGAAAGAACAAAATTTACTACTCACTATCATACCCTTCAGTCTCAGTTCTCAATGAGGCGAAAACAAAATGCATTAAATTTACCCAATACGTGGTAAATGGGAATCAATGCTCAAATGGATGGTGTAAATTTGGACTTTGTGAAAATCACTACCTTTTTTGGTGCCACTATAGAAGCTAAACTCCACTTAGACACTCATATTAAAAAATTGACAAGTGGAATTAGTTCAGCGGCTTACGAGTTGAAAAATCATTCACTGATACTGAAACAGCTTGAAAACTTAATTTAGCATACTTTATTCAAAGAAATAAATATTTTTGTAATATCTGATCTAATCATAATGTTTTGCATTATATTTATGTTGAGTTATATTATAATGTGGTTCGAAGAGCATCAAGCTCGAGCTTATATTTAAAAGCGATGCTTCCGGATCTTCTCAGTGCGGTTGTATTCCGATTCGGTTGTAGTTATTTGGATTAATTTATGGTAAAATGTAAAACTTGATAATATATAAGTGGAACCACCGCGCTTATGCATAATAATTTGAATCGATTTCACAATATTAACGGGAATAGAAGATGAAAGGTTTTTAGATTCTTAATCTATCACTAAAAATGGATATACATTCATTGTTTTAATATTAATATAAAAATGTACTCTTTTACTTAAGATGTTCTAATCTACTTTTAATGATCTAAAAGATCCAGGCATGCCGATATAATGGTCGTTGAATTTGTCCACACTTCTGCAGGCTTCATCAGTTTTAGCTTGATATATATCATTAAGGTATTCAAGGACATTCTTAGAAAAGAGGACGTCTCGCCATTTTTCTGTAATGAATAAGAATTGTAAATATTTATGCAATCAAAATTTTACTTATCACGATTTGATGACATCTATCAATAATTTATTATACTATTCCTCTAGGTAAAGTCATCATCTTCACAGCCTACATATGTCCCACTATTGGGCTCGGGCCTCCTCCACAATGGGAGGGAATTTGACCTACTATACCATACTGGTCAGACATGTCGATATAGGGTTTTATTTCGAGTTTTCCTTCTCTTGCAGAGACATTATGTGCATATTATATTCCACAGTCGTCTTTTACAACATCCATGGGCAAGATAGAGAGTGGTGAATTGTATTCTTACTTCGTCACCACATCGAAAAGGTGAAGTACTAATAGTTAAATAGTGTAACATAATCACATTCACTTTTATAAAATATGGGCCTATATTTTCGTTTGTGTTTTGTTTGAGGAATTAATTAAAAAAACTCTTTGACTAGAAGTTTTTCGCCTTCCGATCGGTGCTGATGCGGCGGCACAGGATGATCTCCTTCCGACTGGTGCAGGTGTTGACGGGCACTGATGCGTCGCCAAAAACCTGCACACAGTCGTGAGGAGGGAGAGCACACGGTCCTGCCACCACAGCGATTGCGACGAGGACACGGCGCAGCACACACTCGAGGTGTGTGCCGCGTGGACCGGGGAGCGCCGTGATCTCGTCGCAATCATCGGTGCTGAGCTGACGCTGCCGACCATCGCTAGGATGGTCGCCAGCCTCAGAAACTAGGACGCCGTTGCCGCGTTCTGCGAGGCTGTCATCTTGCGGAAAGAGGCGGCGGACCATGTGCGGGAGGAAAGATTCTACGCGGACACGGTCCTCCGCCATCAGGCGCAGGTATACGTGCCTGCGCCGCCCTAGAAAAGGCTGCGGGTGACCGGACCGGGGATTTAGTCCGGGCACCTACGGAGAGGTTAGCCTCGCGACGGCGATCATCAACGGGAAAAGGTACTCCTTCAGGGTATTCCGTCGGGTCGACTATTGAAGTCAAGGAACTCTGCACCGGTGGTCGACCCAACGACGAAGGCGACGTGCTATAGCACGCACACCAGCAACCCACCCATATATGGGTGGGTTGCGGGTGTGCGTAGGATATATCCCTCTGTCGCCCCGGACGGAGCGAAGCGAGGAGTGCGTGGACGGTAACCCATGCCCCAAAAAAAAATTTTAAATGTTAAATCTACATAATTACCATTTATTTCTTTCAGTGGAAGCTCTTTGCCTCCATAATCTTTAGGCAAGATATCTTGTCCTACAATTTCGTATAAAGTATCTAAACTTTTGTGTGTATATATTCTGCCACCAATTTTAGCGCTAAAGATTTGTTTGAAAAATGCAACTAATGATTCCACCATTTTTGAATCAGATAATATATCAATCCTCTTTACTCTAGAACCGTAACCTTCCTGAAAGATATAACTTAACTTAATTATAAAATTACAACAATTTGATTGTGTATTTAATAAGTTAATGGCCCACCAAAGTCCCCCTACATTTTAGGCCATATTATTGGTTGGTAGTATAAGTGTAATCTTAAGTGTAATCCAAAATTTAGAGTTTTATAAGAAGAGCCACCGTAAATGATTTGCTATTGCAGATATAATAGTTATTCACAACAACCACGTTTAATAAGATTAGTGTCTAATAAATGTGGATAGAGGCATGGGTTGAGACTATGCCATCAAAACAAAACTTGTAAGCTTCGCAACTGAATCCTTCCACCATAAAAAGTTGTGAGATCCATGTAATATCAAGTCGGTTAATTTATTCAGTCCTTTAAGGGACCTTCTGTCTTAAATTATTGCGTAATTAGGTAACGTAATAATTTGTGTAGCTCATTGAAAGCTTTCCAGGTTCTGATATTGGACAGGTTTAAGTCGAAAAGTAGACTTCATTAAGCATGATCGCGCGCGTGAGCATTTCCGCAGGCTCGTCCTGCGGCTCGTCGGCATGGCGCCCGCCCTATCATGGCTTATGCCGAATGTGGGCGGACCGAGTGCTGCATGCCGACAGACTCAGGGCCCTTCTGTGGCGTCCACAGAAGGCCGTGGCGGTCAGGATCATCCGCGGGTACCGCACGGTGGCGACGGAGGCGGAGTGCCTATTGGCCGGGACTCTCCCGCGGGATCTGGAAGTGGAAATGCTAGCCGGCCTGTATCGGCGGGTGTCGGGGGTGCGAGGGGAGGGCGGTGTTGTTTCCTTAAGGGAGCTTACCGCCTGGCGCGTCGACGCCCGCCAAGACGTTATCGCCCGTTGGGCAGACCGGCTGAAGAGGCCTCGATACGG
This sequence comes from Lymantria dispar, assembly GCA_032191425.1. Taxonomy (NCBI): domain Eukaryota; kingdom Metazoa; phylum Arthropoda; class Insecta; order Lepidoptera; family Erebidae; genus Lymantria; species Lymantria dispar. Next base: position 4,574,830 of record CM063460.1, on the reverse strand, counting down.
TGTCTGGACCATGGAGGCCTTCTGGCTAGTGCTGATGCAGTGGTTGGAACGTCGGCACGGTGTGCTCTCCTTCCGACTGGTACAGATCTTGACGGGGCATGGATGCTTCGGCAAGTACCTGTACAGGGTCACTAGGAGGGAGAGAACACCGTCCTGCCACCACTACGATTGCGACGAGGACACGGCGCAGCATACGCTCGAGGTCTGTGCCGCTTGGGCAGAGCAGCGTCGTGAACTCGTCGCAATCATCGGTGCCGACCTGCTGCTGACCATCGCTAGGGAGATGCTCGGTAGCATCAGGAATTGGGACGCGGTCGCTGCCTCGCAGCCTTCTGCGAGGCAGTGATCTCGCAGAAGGAGACGGCGGGTAGCACGCGCGAGGAGCACAACCTCGATGAAGCGACCCGCCGCCCTAGCCGAGGCCGGAGGTGACATGACCGGGGATTAGTCCGTCACCCGCCGAGAGGCCGACCGCGTGAGGAAAGATCGACGTCCTCCCCGAGGGGGAGACGTCGGTCAATGGGAGGGTCCCCAGGTAGGGGGTATTCTGTTGGGCGGATCACTGATGACAAGTGCCCCCTGCTCCGGTGGTCGGCCCAACGACGAAGGCGACGTGGTGTTCGGGTGGGTTGCGGGTGTTGCGTGCCCCTTTGTCGCCCCGGACGGAGTGGTGCGTGGAGCGCGCCAACCGCAGCCCACCCAAAAAAAAGCATGATCGCGCGACTTTTGGGTGGATATTCGATGCGCCATGTACTATGCAGTGATCGCTTCTAGTTTTAATCCTGCTGAATACTGAAAGAGTATTGAATATCTGTTGTTTATCCGATAAAATGAAATCTCTGTCGTTATTTGTTGAACCATCGGAGCTAATCCAGGTCCATTTCCTTTTGCGGCTGCTTCTTGAAGAAGAAATTTATTATAAAGAGGCTTTCCTTCTCCAGAAAATCAGCCAGATTTTGACCCTCTGATTTCTTTGACCACATTTATGTTGCCCCACCCTCAACTTATCATCACTCCCTTTGTCCAGTTTCGCGTTAGAATCTTCTATAACCACCGTGAGGTGAGTTTTAGATGTGTGTATAGCTTTTGAGATGTCCGCGTAAAACAATTGTTATCACTTGTATCACTGGTAACAACTGTTATCAATTGAATCACTGATAACAAATGTTATCAGTTGTATCATTTTAGACGCGTGTATAGCTTTCGAGATCTCCTCGTAACACAACTTTTAGCAATTGTGTCACTGATAACAACTTTTATTAGTTGTGTCACTGATAACAACTGTTATCAGTTGTGTCACTGATAACAACTGTATCCATTTGTGTCACTGATAACTACTGTTATCAGTTGAATCATTCATAACAACTGTTATCAGTTGTATCACTGATAACAACTGTTGTCAGTTGTATCTGTTGTACATATGTAGTGCATCTCGGAAACTGGACGAAAATTACAGTGTTTTATAATTTTCCCTTCATTTATACACTAAACACTAATTGTATTCTAAATTCGAAGCTTCTATGTCTACTAGAAGTGCCTCAATAATATTTATGATCGGTCAGTCAGTCAATGAGTGATAAAATTACCAAATTTTGACTAGTTATAATTCTTAAACTATTGGGTATGAAATTTGAAATATACTGTGTGTATACAATGAACCCCTACTGGGTTACTAAAAATTCAGGCTTCTAATTTTATTCACAACAAAGTTATAGGGGGCCGAATATGGCCTGAATTGTTTTGAGAAAAATATGTTACGGCAGTGTTGCTTGCGTTTTTGCTCGACTTGGGCCCAGCCACTACCGTGGCCCCTGAAATATACAGCTGAAATTTGACCTTTACAAATCGTTACCAGTGGCTTACTTAATGGCCAGTAAGGCAGTAAGGACTAGTTCGTTAGTTTATAGGGCTTCATGCCTGTCCGTTTTTTTTTTTTTAATTTATCTATAATGGCAAACGAGCTAACAGCATGACTAATGCTATGTGATACTGCCATTCATGGACCTTGCTAATACTAGGAAGGAATAACTTAAACCTCCTTTAAAGAAGGACATATCATGTCTCAGAAAACAGGTTTTACTTAGTTTTTACTTTTTACTGTAGTAATAGTTCTCCAGTAGCGTGTCAATTCTTAAAACATGTTCCGCATTGACTCTGACAATTGCCTTCTTACTAGATTTGGAAGCGGCATTATATTTTTGAATGAATCTTACTTTTTTACATTACCCTTCTTTCGTTCTCCTCATCAGCCGATCGGAAAAGAATATATCTGACTAAATTCAGTTACTAATTCAAACAGATTCTACTATAAATGTTTAAATTTTACTTACCATTGTCAAAATGAAAAAGTTTTTAAATTCCATTGGACTGAGTTTTGTCAATAAATTGAAAATATTAATATTCCTTACGTCTAAAATAAAAGAAAGTCCATTGTTATAATCATTCATCTTTTGGTATTCACACATCTGAAAAGAAAAATAATACAGATTAATTGAGACACTTTTGCCGATAGATATTCAGCCTAATCAAGTATCTGGATGAAGAAATAGATATTACTGGAATAATATCTGATTTAAGTATATCAATTGATATCATCATTCAACTCATTTACGTCTCAATACTGGATTTGAGCCTCCTTCATAACAGAAGGGAAATTGACAGACAGATAATTTGTCAGACGTGTTGGTACAGGGATTCGCGTATTCCTTCTCATGCGTAGATGTTATTTTTATTTTTAATCCTTTAGTCGTCTTTTACGATAACTAAAAATAGGGTCATGAAAGGGGGTCATGAACTTTATTCTTAGTCCGTCACAATACGGAAAGTCAATCTGATATGCCGTTGAATAACTGATGATCGTCAGCATTCGGCTCTTATTTTAATTACTTGGGTCAACGGAATCTGTATTCTTCTTCTATCTTATATACTGCAAAAGTTTTGAAAATAGTTGTTGGAATGGTGGAGACTTTATTGATAATACTCATAATATTATTAAACTTTATTTTAATATGCTCTTAGAAGCCCGCACTTTTCCCATCGTAATACTTACAATAATGTATATAGAAACTGTGATATCCTTAACTGTAACGTCTCAACTTAAAAAAATAGTTAAAACTTGGCTACTTACCTTATTCTATGAAGCTACAGAGAAACTCCTAGAATACAAATCACCTTTTCTGTGATATCTAAAATAATAATAAATGCCATCCAAATAACACACACACATACACACACACATACATACCCACGCATACACATCCACACATACACCCACACGCATAATACAATTAAGCTCTCTTAATACCTGTATGTAAACCACAAATTAATAATCTTGCATATTCATCTGCTAAATCAACTTGCGCTCTGAATCCCAAGGCCTACAGGCCTTCTCGCCTAGTTTGGGGATCACTATTGTAAATTGATATGTAACGACTTTTTTGGTAATAAACTTTATTATTATCTTAATAATTATATATAAATCTCCTGTCACGATGTTTGTCCGCGATGGACTCCTAAACTACTTAACCGATTTTAATCAAATTTGCACACCGTGTGCAGTTTGCTCCAACTTGAAACATAGGATAACTTACATCTTAATTTATAGTCGCAATATTATTTTATTACAAATTATTTGTCTATAATTAATTGACAGTCACAATTATCTGTTAACTCCAAAAGATTCTAACAGATGGCGATATCTGTTGACTGGATTTAAGTAATTTGTGTGTGCTCAATGAGATTCGAGAATGGTTTAGATTCACAATTGGACCCGGTAGGTGGCGCTTTATTTGAACAGAACAACGTCTGTTGGGTCAGCTAGTTATAATATAAATAAACTTAAAATACATGTTGAACGCAGTGTACAGAAAGAAGGCGGCGACAAGAAGACAGATTATAAACCTAATCGAGCCGATATTTATTTCGATAGACCAACAGATGGCGCTATATTCAAGAATATATAGTTCAAGAGTATTATATTTATTACAAATTCCAACAATAGTTTATGACCGGACTGACATCCCTCCTCGGAAATGTTAATTGTTACCCAGACGATATCAGTTTATCAAATTTTATCAAATATACCTAATATGAACCTTTAACCTTTTAAAATTGATACATGATCGAAGCAGGTATGCAGACACAATGTTTAGTGATACAATTTCAATTTAGCCGAGTATGTATTGGATAGATTACCTACTGCTATTTTTGTTTGTTTATTTTTTTCTTTGTTGGGTCAAATTTAGTAATTGATATTTCACCCTCTGCCTGTCAACAGATTAATCTGAAATTTGGTATACGCCTTTGGTTTTGGTGACAATATAATTATGTATAGTCAATATTTTTGTAAATTCAAGATGGCCGCCGTTACAAAATGGCGGATAATCTATTTTTTTTCAATCCCATCAATATGGGTATCAAATGAAAAGGCTTGACAAGTAAAATACAATGCACTATACAAAATCAAATATTATTGTAAATCCAATATGGCTGCCGCTACATAAAGGCCAATAACCTTTTTTTTTCAAACCCATCAATATGGGTATCAATTGAAAGGGCTTGACAAGTAAAATACAGTGTGCTAACAAAATCAAATAGTATTGTCAATTCAAGATGGCCGCCGCTGCAAAATGGCGAATAACCTATTTTTTTATCAATCTCATAAATATGGGTATCAAATTAAAGGGCTTGATAAGTAGAATACAGTGCACTATATAAAATCTAAATCAGAATTTCCCACCCAAGTCAAGATTTCGTATCGTGTCGAGGAATGTGTGGCGTTAGGGTGACTAAAAATGGTACGTCGTTAGAGGTACACCACCCAAGTGACGGTGAAAGGTTAAAGCGCGCCGAGAACTGTATGGCATTAGGGTGGATAAAAATGATATGTCGTTAGAATCTTCCCGTCAAGATTTAGACACATCTTGTTGTACATAGCCTTGCCCCTCTATAGGACCTCTGGGGGGGTCGACTGTTATAATGTACATTACTCGTGGGAACAAAATGGTATAAAATAATATAAATAAAAAACAAACACAAATACAACAGAAACTGCGACACAACGAAAAAGGAGGCTTCAAATTTGAGGAAGGTCAAGCCTACGTGGCTTTTAGTAGAGTGAGATCTTTGGAGGGATTACGTATTAAAAAGTTGGATTGTAATAAATTAACGGGCAAGAAACCTTGCAATAACGAGGCACTAAATGAATTAAATAGAATGAGAAATATAAACTAAAAACTTGAAAATAAAAAAAAGTTAAAATTTTTTTTTAAATTAAACGGTTTTATATTGTAAACAGACAGAGTAATGTTGCAGATAAATGTACTAAAAGCTAATAAATAATTAAATAGATACAGTGATGGGTACAAATATGCATACATTGTTATTACATTTTCGAAATAAAGTAACTCATAACCTATACTCACTTTGTGGAAATATCTATGTTCATATAAATTCCAAAAATGCAATGTATTATAGATTAATGTATGTCAAAAGATGATGTTTTCGAAATATACAAATTTTAAACATATGCATTGATTAGAGTAAAATAAAATCGTGGGGCACATCAAATATTTACATTTGTCGATTAAAATGTTCGTTTTGTAGTGTCACACGATAATAATGACGAATTTACATTTAGCTCACATTTTAACTAAATATATTTTTTTTTATAAACTTAATTTAATTTTTATTAAATTCTATTATTATTAGGATGATCAATATTATTTTTGGTATTTAGAATAATTATAAGCGATATTTTGATAATTTTACGGTTGACTTTCTGTGTGATTGGTTTTCTGTGTGACTCATCACTCCCTATCTTGCCCGTAGATGTCGTAAAAGATGACTAAGGGATATAATATGCATATAACATCTATGCAAAAGAAGAATCAATCGAAATAAAACCCTATACCAACCTGTCCGACCAGCATGATATAGTAAGGTCCATTTCCCTTCTATTGTGGAGGAGGCTTAAGTCCAACAGTTGGACGAATATGAGCTGAAATGGTGATGATGATGGTTGACTACTAAGACTGACTCTGTAGAAAATAGTTCCTTATAATTGTATATTTTTTATATAAATGTATATTATGATTTCTGATGTTTACGCGAGTATTATACATTTTAAATAAAACTACTTCACGGATTTTATCGCGTTTGTATTTGATTTTTGATTACCTGACGTTTCGAACACTTTACAGCGTTCATGATCACGGGTGGACTAAGATGTCTCACGTCCAACAAGTCATCGTTACTGCAGAAAATTTATAATTATCTACCCGATACAGAAATTAGTTATTAAATATTGATCCACATTTTGATAAAATTGTTGGACGTGAGACATCTTAGTCCACCCGTGATCATGAACGCTGTAAAGTGTTCGAAACGTCGGGTAGTCAAAAATCAAATACAAACGCGATAAAATCCGTAAAGTAGTTTTATTTAAGTGTATATTGTAATTCCTTACATAATTCCTAAGAAATGTTATTAAATTTAATTAAAATATACAACAAGAAGTATAGACAGATCAGTGTAATTTTTTTTTATCGTTTTTCTATATAACACCTTTAAATGTGGTCATAGTCATGATACCACTATAATTAAATATATTATTACACATAGAAAATTATTAAATATTACACTTGGAGAATATAGATATGAAACTTAGAAAACAGGCAATATAGATACTAGACATAAAAAATATAGGAAGTGAAAAAAGGAAGCTCTTACCATTGTTGCATATTTGTAGTAGGCCATTACATCTGAAGAACTGAAATCGTCTGACAAAACATGACTGAAAACTATTCTGTAATGTTCCTTTGTTAGTTTCGGCAGATGAGCAAAGGTCCTATAAGTAAAGAACAATATTATGAAAATATGATAAATACTGTAACTAGTCTTGTCTCATTTAGGAATTATTGTGTCTATATAGGGTATCCACTAACTAATGGATAATCTTGAAATGGCATATCACTATATATATCTGAATGGCCATAAGTTCCACTGAACTTATGGCCATTCAGAAAAAAATACGAAAGAAAAATCTATCATAAGTAGTACCTAAGATAAGTCTTACTATTTACTATCTATCTATCCAAATAGTAGTATATATTTAATATTAAAACAATAAAAAACCGATGAATTTCATTCATTTCTAGTCATAGTACCTATTCAATAAAGTAAAATAAGACAAAAAATAATTGTTGTTTTTTTTTTAATACTTATCTTGGATACTAAGATAGATTTTTTTTTCTGGATGGCCATTAGTTCTACTGTAAGTCATTCAAGGTTATCGATTAATTACCGAACATTCTGTATGTTTTCGGCCATCGAAAGGTTGCCAACTCAGAGTGTGTTCTTCCAATATTCGTAGCTGCGGATCGTCACATTTGAGTCGTTTAATAGCGAAAAACGGGTTTATAGTGGGCACGAATGATTAGAAGGCATTCGGTGGTAATAGTCACGTCGCCGTTAAGCAAAAACAGGAAAGTAGATTAATAGTTGGATATTGTAGTGCATGTTAAGGTTTCAAATCAAATCAAATACATTTATTCACCTTAAATAGAGTCCAATAATCAGATGTTACTGTCATTTTATAACATACATAGATCTATCTATTTAGCCTTGCTTTGGCATGTGAAAGTCATTTTGATATAAATCATAAAATTAAAATATAATAGTTTTAGATAAAATTTGCATTTAAATACATTAATATTTTGGCAACAATACAATACAATACCAAAATATGTTCGTAGTCAAAAAAATAAATTAAATTGTGCCATATTACAATAATTCATTTAACAAAAAAAAAAAAGAAATAAGATATCGAAAAATTTATATTCAATTAGTATCAATCCATTCATTTATTGAATATATAACTTCATTTAAAAGTAGGGTCTTAAGCGTGTTTTTAAAATGTGGAAATGGAAGTCCGCGAATATTACATGGTAGCTTATTGAATATTTTTATACACATGGAATAACAATTTTTTTGGTAAACACTGGTTCTAGGAGTAAAACCCAGGACAAGTCGATCTCCCTTTCGAGTGTTTCTGGGATAAAATTCGCATGCCTTTACAAAGAGGTTTAGGTTATTCCTAACAAATACACATATTTCAAGAATATACAAGCTGGGCAGGGTTAATATACCCAATTTCTCAAAATGTGGTTTGCACGATTCATAAGGCGGAATGCCAACCATTGCTCTTATACATCTCTTTTGGGAAAAGAAATGCCTTGTACGTATCCATAGAGTTACCCCACAGTATCAAACCATAACGCAAGGCAGAATCAACATGACCATGATATGCCATTTTCAATGTTTCGAGTGTGCTTGTAAGTCGGAGTTTATTCAAGGCATATACAAAACTGTTAACTTTTTTACATACTGCTCGAACGTGTTCTTTCCAGTCACAGTATTTATCCACTGTCATTCCTAGAAATTTGGTAGAGGATGCTTCGCGTATAGTTACATTATTATAGAGTAGATTACGCGGCACAATATTAAACCCATGAGTTCGAAATTGAACATAACAAGTTTTGTCAAGATTTGCTTGTAAATTATTTTTCTCTAACCATTGCATTACCAATTTAATTGTATTATTACTTTGAATATCATAATCATCAAAATTATTATAAATATTATTGTATGTCAAAAGAATCGAAATGTCATCAGCGAATAAAAAGCATTTATGTGGTATAATGTCAGGTAGGTCATTGATATAAATTAAGAAGTATAAAGGTCCAAGAATACTTCCTTAGGGAACTCCATGTCGGTTTATTACACTATTAGATCTGCTTTGCGCTAAGGAATTACTTTCCATTGATGATAGCTCCACATATTGCTGTCGATTACTTAAATATTTTTTGGACCATTCTAGAGCTGGTCCTCTGATGCCATAGTCTTGCAATTTTTCTAAAAGTAATATATGTGAAACGAAGTCAAAGGCTTTAGTCATATCAAAAAAGATTACTGATGTTATTTAAAAAGTTAACAATTCTCGCGTGCATGGCCTTTTCAAAAATTTTTGAAAATATGGAAATTAGTGTTATTGGTCTATAGTTGCCCATATCTGCTTTATCGCCCTTTTTATGTAATGGTTTTACCACTGACTTTTTTAAGCGATCTGGAAAGCTACCTAGTTCAAATGATAAGTTTATTAGGTGCGTAAGTAAAGGTGCGAGAATTTCTACACAATGTTTTATAATGTTTGTAGTAATTTCATCATAACCTACAGAGAGTACATTGTTTAACGACAAAATAATGGCTCGGACCTCGCCAACGTTTACTGGTTTCAGAAATATGCTACTACCGATATGAACTTTTCTATTAGTGTTCTGTATGTTTATAGTGCTAGGAAGAATATTTGTACGCTCAATAAAGTAACTATTAAAGCCATTAGCAATTTCAACAGGGTTGGTGACTGTTTGACCATCTATATTTAATTCCTTTATAAAATTTAGGCTTATATCTTTATTATCGTTAATGATCTTCTAGGCTGCTCTACATACATTTTTGGAGTTAGCTATTAAATAATTATTGTAATTTTTTTGTGAGTTATTTACATACATATTATATACATTATATATACATATTATATACATTATATATACAGCGACGTAGTAACTTAGTATATCTATGATACTTCAACCTATTCTCCAGAGTCCGGTTTTTATAAAATTTATATCGTAAATCTCTTTTCGTTTGACAGCTTCGACGGAGTCCTTTCGTAATCCATTTTATGTTTTGTTTATCCATCGATATTATTTTCCTAATACAAGGAAAACATAATCGAAAAAATAAATTAAAAATATCATAAAAATAGTTAAAAGCGCCATCTATATCATCCGCTTCATACATATCTTTAAAACTTAAACTTGATAAGCAATTACTAAATTTGAGCATGTTTTCTGAAGAAAAATCCCGCCTATTTTTATGCTTAGAATTTGAGCTGTGTCATGATCTGAAAGATCGAGTTTTAACACTTTACTTGTAACGTCTTTAATATTACTAATTATATGGTCTATACATGTATTTAATCGAGTGGGCTGCTCAATATATAATTTCAGGTTGTAACTGTGTAGGATATCATATAAATCTTGAGCTATTTTACTTATTTTGAGCGTGTTTATATTAATGTCACCAGCAAGAATTATTTTGTGTTTACTAAATTTATTGTCAAATAGTAGATGGTACAAAAAAGTATCCAAATATTTTAAAAACAAATCCACTTTAGATTGAGGTGTACGATACAGACAGATTATTATCGTCTTTAAGTCTATGATTTCTATGCCACAGCATTCAAAAACAAAGTCTCGCGCAAATTTCAAAACAGATTTGAGATCTCTGTGTCTAATGCCGCCTAACCTAACCTAACATAAATGCATGCAGGTAACCTAACCTAACCTAACCTAACATAAATGCATGTGCCGCCTCTTCTTTGTTTTCGACAATACATAGATCCCATGTGATAACCTATTAGTTTTGTATATTTTAAATCCTCAATTTTCAAAAATGTTTCAAAAAATCACAGTACATCAGGATGCCTGTTATTTTTATAGAATTTATATAAGAATATTTCTATTAAACTCTTTTTTGACAGCAATCCTGCAATATTTTGATGTAGTATATCAAAGTATCTCTTCTTACTCTTTTGACCGAAAAAGCTTTTTATTTTTAGGATGGTTATTAGGAATAATCGAAGGTTTTATTGCAAAATAATACGGAATAGTACCCCTAACTAAGTTTCGCCTTTTTTTCACCTGTAGTAAACGCGGTAGACTTGTTCGAATTGGGTCTATTTATTATTGGAAAATAAAAAGGAATAGTTCCTTTTTTTGGCTGACCCTTACAAAATGTTTGTTTGTTAGTGAGTGCGGGCAAAGTATGTGAATTTTTTGGCCGTCTATCGTTATATCTTAAGTATTTATCGTAATAATTACAATAGTCGATAGATAGGTTGGGTTGCTGAGTCATATTACGTCTATACGTGTAACAAATTACGTTAGTTAATATATATTTATATATGGACCACGTTGAATAATAATAAAATTTCAATAGAGAAAATGGATGAGTGTTACCATCAAGCTGGGATCCTGTTATAAACATAATCAAAAATAAAACCATAAAGCCCACAAGACTGCAACACACTGTGAGCACTTATTGTATAGATTTGACCCACAATAATAATAGTTAAAAATTATTATATCTATCAAAAACATTTTAGTTAGATAAAATAGGCTGCCTTTTCAAAATTAATAATAATGTAGCATCATGCCCAAGAAGGTGTTCTTGCTGGATCTTTCTGTGTGGCCGTGTTTTGATCCGGTAGTAGTATATTAGATTTGTCAGATTAAAATTAACAAATTGTCATAATCATCATCATCATCTTGCTCTTATCCCAATTACTTGGGGTCGACGCAATATGCCATCTGTTTTGACATATTGCAAAAAGTTTCGGCAATAACTTTTATGACCAGCCGCCTGCCTGACGTCAACCCTCCTTGGGAATGTAATCGTTGACCCAAATGGTACCAGATGGAGTTGGTCCGGGTCAATCTAGGGCTCTTAGTCGTCTTTTACGACACCCACGGGCAAAGCAAGGGTTTGTAGTATTCGAAGCCGCTACCACACAGCACTGCATGTAGCAGCATTGAATGTATCTACGATCAGTAAATCCTAGTAAAGAGATAACTGTGAGATTACTGTGTGCCAAGTCTAAGGTTGCGCCTATTAAACCGACAACAATGCGGCGCTTGGAGCTTTGTAGCTTAGAATTTTGTAAAATATTTAAAGATTATTTACGTTATAAGGTAGAGCTTTCATTTATGTCCAAACGAGACAAGAGATTTGAACCACTGAAACATCTAATGAAAATTCGTTTTAATCGTCTGTCAGCTAAAATTAGATACGATTATTTGACACGTAATAAATCTTAATAAAACTCTTAAGATGATTACGTAGGTGTTACATATATTTTTATTGCCGATGGTGGCAAACGAGCACACCTGATGGTGAATAATATTGCCGCACATGGACCATTGCAGTACCAAGAGCACAGCTAGGCCGTTACCCACCGTGAACAAAATGCTCTTCTTAATCCTTGTTTAAAGAAGGACATATTATAGTGCTCGGGCAACGCAGCAGTAGGTAGTTCATTCCAGAGTCTGCACGTACGTGAGAAACATGATCGCTGGAAACGTACAGTATAGTAATAAATCAATTTTTATGCATTTTATTGCATTTGTAGCGGTCATAGTTCATATCACCCAAGCTCAAGACAAGACACCCTGTTCCGATGGTCGGTGCAATGATGAAGGCGATGTGTCACGGGTAGGTTAGGGATGTGCGTGCTAACGCTCCTCTGTCGCCCCGGACGGAGTGGTGCGAGGAGTGCGCCGACCATAACCCACCCACCAAAAAAAAAGGTTCATATTAATAATACAAACAAAAAAAAAATATAATTAAATGCAAACGCAATATAATTTTTCACTAAGTACATTCCACTGTTAAGCTTTAGCCTCTCTTCCATCCATCCGTCCATCAATCTTTAGACGTCCACTGTTGGACATAGGCCTCTCCTCGAGAATGCGACTCGGAACGGTCCTATGCCACTTGCATCCAATGGTTTTCTACGGCTTTCAATATGTCGTCAGCAGGTCCTCCTACACTCCGTTGTCCGATTCATGGTCGCCACTCTACAACCCATTATGATAAGGAAATTGACCTACTCTACCACGCTGTTTGTGTTAAGTTAATATATCAAATTTTCCTTCTATTAAATTGAGTATCATTTGCTTTAGAAGTCTTTTATGTTATTGCTCGAAATGTATTATTATTCTGTCACCACACAACAATCTGCACTAAAACTACTTTACGGATTTTATCGGGTTTGTATTTGATTTTTGATGGGCAATCAACGTTCAAACACTTTGCAGCGTTCATGGTAACGGACGGATTAAGATTTCTCATGTCCAACAAGTCACGTTATTGCAGAAAATTTATAATTATCTACCCGATACAGAAATTAATTATTAAATATTGACCCACATTTTGATTCTAATTTATTGCCAGTTGTCGTATATAAAAAAGGAAGGTCTGTAGTATATAGAAAGGAATTTATCTTTTATCTGTGAAAGTGAACTATGGCTCACGATAGGTGTATTATAGATTACACAGTTATGAATACAATTAATATGGCCTTGGAATTGTCTGGCTCTGGAATTGTCTCTTGCTCTTGGTTCCCGTCATCGAGCAAGGTCGGACGTGCCATATGACAAGACCACTTGGGAGCCCGCGCGCCTAGTGCAGAAACTATTGGACTGATTTTAAAAATTCTTTCACCAATGGAAAGCTATAACGGAGCTAGTAAAAATAACTGTGACGGAGTAAGAATACAAATCACCACTAGACGACTAAGAGATATAATACGCATATAACATCTATGCAAGAGAAGAAAAACTCGAAATAAAACCCTATACCACCTGTCTGACCATGGTATAGTAAGGTCAATTACTCTCCTATTATGGAGGAAGTTCGAGCTCAACAGTGGGACGTATAAGAGTTGAAATGATGATGAATGATGATGACAGCAATTACCTACACGGTTATCAGTTTTGAGATAAGAAAAACAATAACACGTGCCTTACTATATACCTATATTAAGATTCAAATATTTGAATAAAGTTTCGTAGTAGTGTGAAAATTATTAGATCATATCTTTATATACTGCACAGGTGGCGTAGTGGTATAGATATCGACCTACAGTACCAGTGTCACTGGCTTTAATCCCACGCAGGACAACTCTTTGTTGCGATCTACAAATTGTTGTTCTGACTCTGGATGAAATTTTTGTCCGTTAATTATTTGTTTTGAAAGTCCCCACAAGACAAGGTTTATTTCCTTAGTGCGGTGAACATTACAGTATTTTTTAACAAAAAAAAATGCTTATAATAAATCAAAATTGTGAAAAAGAACTTAAAACCCTATACCAATTCGTCTACCCAGCGTCGCATACTTGGTTAATTACTCTTCTATTCTAGACGAGTTTTTAAGATGATAAAAATGAAGACCGTACTCTGTGGCGTAAAATGAAAGAGGCCTACGTCCAGCATTGAACGGTGATAGGCTGAAATCATTATGATGATGAATGATGATGATAATAAAGATGATGCTCATATCAGACTAGTTGAACGCCTCCGTTCCTGTGGTAACATAGTAAGAATTCACCGAATACATTGCCCCTTTCTTTTTTCTTTTTTTTTCATACCAGTAAACAGTACACCTGATGGTAAGTGCTGTTGCCGCTCATGGACCTTTACAATACCAGGGGCACAGCTAGGCCACTGCCTACCGTGAAAAATTGAAGGGAGCGTGAATGCATGCAATGAGATTTAGTGATACAAAAGGCATCACTAAAACCAACTACACGCACACACCCTCAGAAAGTTGGGCTGCCGGCTCTCTCGTTCATCAAATGAAGCGCAGTAACAAATTGCTGCTACTCAGACGCCGATTTTCTGCGAGAGTGTGGTACTAAATATATGGGTTGAGGTGAAACTGCTTGGAATATTTTTATTATTAAATTTGTATCTTGTAGAGCAAGGTGTAATCGGCCGCCGCTATTATAAACATTAGATAAGGAGAGTCAATAGCCTCTTATAATGTGACATCTGGCCTAACCTTGTAGTATTATTATCTACTAGCAACCCGCCCTCGCTTCGCTTCGGTTATAGGTTATAGTCGTTTTACCTGCGTAGTTCCCGTTCCCGTGGGAATACCGGGATAAAATATAGCCTAGTTTACGCCCTGATATTATAGCTTTCCATTGGTGAAAGAATTTTTTAAATCGGTCCAGCCGTTTTGAAGATTACCCGGAACAAACAGACAGACAGACAGACGAAAATTTTTTAATTGCTATTTTAGGCATAGATGTCGTGCAAATAACCGTGTGAGCATGAAAAAAGCCTATTATTTTGACATTACAAACAGACACTCCAATTTTATTTATTGGTATAGATAATTATTTAAAACTAGCAATCCGCCCTCGCTTCGCTTCGGTTATAGGTTATAGTCGTTTTACCCGCGTAGTGCCCGTTCCCGTGGGAATACCGGGATAAAATATAGCCTAGTTTACGCCCTGATATTATAGCTTTCCATTGGTGAAAGAATTTTTGAAATCGGTCCAGCCGTTTTGAAGATTACCCGGAACAGACAGACAGACAGACAGACAGACAAAAATTTTTTAATTGCTATTTTAGGCATAGGTGTCGTACAAATAACCGTGTGAGCATGAAAAAAGTCTATTATTTTAACATTACAAACAGACACTCCAATTTTATTTATTGGTATAGATTTAACATGATGTATGTGGTAGGACCATACTGTCTACAGTCATCTGGCTACCGCCGCAGCCTATCGATCCAAGGTATATTCTCGCGATAAAGTACACTCACGTAAAAAATCGACGTCTAAGCAGTAGAAATTTGTTACAGCCACTTCATTCGGTGAGCAAAAAAGCTAGGAGTCTAACTTTCTGAGGGCGTTTATGTGTAATGGATTTTGGTGATACCTTTAGTATCACTGAACCTCATTGCACGTATTCACACTCCCTTCACTTTCTTCGCGATAGGCAGCACCCTAGCAAAGGTACCTTAGCCGCAGTATCGTTGGTGGCAAACGTTTTCCATCTCTTGCATAGATATTATATATATATATATATATACTAGCTGACCCAATAGACGTTGTTCTGTTAAAATAAAGCGGGACCTACAGGGTCCAATCGTGTAAACCATTCTCGAATCCCCTTGAGCACACACAAATTACTTACTCAATCCGGTGAAGAGATATCGCCATCTGTTAAAATCATTTGGAGTTAAAAGATAATTGTGAATGTCAAATAATAGACAAATAATTTGCAATAAAATAATATTGCGACTATAAATTAAGATGTAAGTTATCATATCTTTCAAGTTGGATCAAACTCCACACGGTGTGCTTTGATTAAAATCGGTTAAGTAGTTTAGGAGTCCATCGCGGACAAACAGCGTGACACGTAATTTATATATATTAAGATTATATACAGTAGTCGTCTTTTACGACATCCACGGCCAAAATAGGTAGTGGTGAATTGTATTCTTATTTCGTCACCACACGGAAAATAATTCATACTCCTTTCACTTTCTTCACGGTAGGCTGTACCCTAGCAAAGGTCCCTTAGCCGCAGCATCGTTGGGGGCAAACGAATAAACAGCATACCTGTGATGGTAATCGTACAGATGATGCAAAGAACTAAGTATGACCTTCCATACTAAGTAATCTCCTTCTTATTGATCCCCATGCATTATAATTCAATACCAAAAGTGTATATTCTGGATCAGACGGTATTTTATGTTCATTGGCTACATGTTTATAAAGATCTCAACCCGTTAAAGACTCATTCTTTAGCACCGGCATACTTCTTATAAAGTAACAGCAATAGAAAAGATGCTAATAGTAGGGTTTGTTAAGGCAAAGTACCCGTTTTTATTTTGATAAATATTGGAAAATATAATAAGATATCAGAATAATATAAAAGGAAAAACTGAGGACGTAAACGCGGCCTCTCCGCAATCAAAAACTCGTGTCCTTATTTTTAACTAGTGGGCTAAATGTTATATATTTTTCCTTTATTGCCTCAAAACAGTTATAAAACAATTATTTCTATAAATGACACCTAGAAAGACCGATCTATCGCCCCCGAAACCTTATCCTTACTAAATATCGTGTAACTATTTGGAGTTGCCGAGATTCTAGATTTAGATTCGAGGAAATAATAAACAATATCATCATCGAGCCTCCTTCACATTGGGAGGGAAATTGACTTATCACCACGTTGGTCAGACGTGTTGGTATAGGGTTTTATTTCGAGTTTTCTTTCTCTTGCATATATGTTAAATACATATTATATCCCTTAGTCGTCTTTTACGATACCCACGGGCAAGAATTGTATTCTTATTCCGTCACAATGCGGAGAATAAAAAGCAAAACACAACAGACTTATGCAAATTTATATATTCGATCAATAATTTTATTAACCAACTTCAAAAAAGGAGGAGGTTTCCCAATTCGACCGTATATATGCTTTTTTGCCGGATTGTATCGGCGGGTGACGGGGGTGCGAGCGGAGGGCGGTGAGATCTCGTTAAGGGAGCTCACCGCCTGGCGCGTCGATGCCCGCCGAGACGTCATTGCCCGTTGGGTAGTCCGGCTGGAGAGGCCTCGGTTCGGGGTGCGAACCGTGGAGGCCTTCCGGCCGGTGCTGATGCAGTGGTTGGAAAGGCGGCACGGGGTGCTCTCCTTCCGACTAGTGCAGGTGTTGACGGGGCACGAGAGCTTCGCCAAATACCTGCACAGGGTCGTAAAGAGGGAGAGTACACCGTCCTGCCACCACTGCGATTGCGACGAGGACACGGCGCGCCACACGTTCGAGGCCTGCGCGGCTTGGGCAGTGCAGCGCCGTGAACTCGTCGCAATCATCGGTGCCGACCTGACGCTGCCGGCCATCGCTAGGCCGATGGTCGACAGCGTCGAGAACTGGGACGCGGTCGCAGCCTTCTGCGAGACAGTGATCTCGCAGAAGGAGGCGGCGGATCGTCTGCGCGTGGAGCGCAGCCTCGATGAGGAGAACCGCCGCCGGCGACTGGGGCGGCGCAGGCGCAACTACCTGCGCCTCATGCCGCCCTAGCCGAGGCCGCGGGTGACGTGACCGGGGATTAGTTCGTCACCCGCCGAGAGGCCGACCGCGTGAGGAAAGACCGACGTCCTCCACGAGGGGGGGACGTCGGTCGATGGGAGGGTACCCCGCGTAGGGGGTATTCCGTCGGGCCGACCACTGACGACAAGTAAACCTGCTCCGGTGGTCGGCCCAACGACGAAGGCGAGATGGTTTTCGGGTGGGTTGCGGGAGTTGCGTGCTTAAGCCCCTCTGTCGCCCCGAACGGAGTGGTGCGGAGGCGCGCCGACCACAGCCAACCCACAAAAAATAAAAATAAAATATATGCTTTTTTATGTTTGTTCACGGATAACTTCGTCGTTTATGAACCGATTTTGAAGATTCTTTTTTTGTTGGAAAGGTCCTCAAATGGTCCCATGAAAATTTTTTTGAAATCGAACATACGGTTTATGAAAATCAACTAAAATCTATAAAATTATCTACATTGTCTATATTATTGAAGGCGGTTTCTGTTTATGCAAAAAATAATTATTTTCAAGAATGTTTGACGCTACATAAGAAAATCATAAAATCAAAACCATCATCCCCTTGTTGGATTCGAGCCTCCTCCGCATTGGGAGGGATATTGATCTATACTTATTGAGTTTCATTTAGAGTTTTTTTTCTCTTGTATAGCTATTGTATGAATATTTAATTTCTTGGTCGTCTTTTACGATACCCATGTGCAAAGAATAGAAATAGTATGCGGTGAAATGTTTGTCCATTATTAATTTTTTTAGTAGTCTTTGATTTTATAATAGTATATCTGGTTGAGTTGGTATATTTTTTTTTTGCTGAACTTTTTAGATATATATGAATAAAAACTAAAAATGATGAAAGAATGAAAAAATATCAAAAATTACAAAAAGAGAATAATAAGAACACGAGATTAGATCCCACGCTGTTTGAATGCCAAAACAAAACAAAAAAGAAACTGGACAACTGCCCTTACAAGAATTGCTCGTTTAAAGATATAAGATAACTAGTAAATAAGTTAGTTTTAGAAAGTAAAGCCCATAATAAATATATTTTTTCTTTCTTAAAATTTAAAAAATATATTTTAATTTCATCTATGTTGTTGGATGAAAATATGCTAGAGAAACTTCTTTTAAATTAATATTTGAATAGGAGGGTCGTGATACAAATAATTAATACTTACACTACTCGTTGAACTTGCATGAATTGTTCTCTGACTATTGGATTAGGATAAAATTCAGGCATTAGCGTTTTGAAAGTACAAATCTTGTCCAATCTTTCTTTGGCGCGCTCCACCAGGCCTTTGGCTGTCACTAACGTTGATTCTAAGTATCTTCTAGCTGAAAAATATATTTTTATTATGAAAATCCTCGTGTTTAGGAAAGTTTTAGTTTCTAATAACACTCAGGATATCAAATAAAAAATACTTAGGTACACTTGTTTTTTTTTGGGATGGGCTGCAGTCGGCGCGCTCCTCGTACCACTCCGTCCGGGGCAACAGAGGGGCGTAAGTACGCACAACCGCAACCCACCCGAACACCACGTCGCCTTCGTCGTTGGGCCGACCACCGGAGCAGGGTTACTTGCCATCAGTGGTCGGTCCGATGGAATACCCCGTACTTAGGGTACCCTCTCATCGACCGACGTCCCCCCCTCGGGGAGGACGTCGGTCTTTTCTCACGCGGCCGGCCTCTCGGCAGGTGACCCCAGTCACGTCACCCGTGGCCTCGGCTAGGGCGGCATGACGCGCAAGTAATCGCACCTGCGCCGCCCCAGTCACCGGCGGCGGGTCTCTTCGTCGAGGCTGAGCTCCACGCGCGCGCGACTCGCTGCCTCCCTGTGCAAGATCACTGCCTCGCAGAAGGCTGCGACCGCGTCCCAGTTCCTGATGCTGTCGAGCATCGCCCTAACGATGGTCGGCAGCGTTCAAGTCGGCACCGATGATTGCGACGAGTAGTTAAGTACACTAGCACTTAGTCCAATTCTTCGCAATCGATCAATCAATTCAATCGGTCAATGTTCTTTTTATTTTTTTTTCGGGCAACGCCGCATTAAAGAATTAATCTTTGTACGTGAACTTTACGAACTTTGAATTAGCTGATTAACAGAATGCATAAACAAAATTCCTTGATCCTTTTTGCCCTGAACGAATCAGATTGAATGTGACCAGATTGAAGCCTATAATATAAAAATATGGTCAAAAAAGGATACCACGGTCAAATATTCATGCCATATAACGCACACAAAAACATTTTCGCATCTGCAAGATCAACATTATATAGCTATTAATATTTAAATTCTCACATTTAAATATAGATAATTCTTCGAATTTTCTCACATTCGAAAATTCTCACATTTTTGATATTAAATATTTAAATTGTATGTGTAATAAATGATGCTTAATCGCAAAACAATACTTTCTTTTATATCCTACTAGCAACCCGCCCTCGCTTCGCTTCGGTTTCAGTCGCTTTACCCGCGGCGTAGTTCCCGTTCCTGTGGGAATACCGGGATAAAATATAGTCTATGTTACTCCCTGATATTATAGCTTTCCACTGGTGAAACAATTTTTGAAATTGGTTCGGTGGTTTAAGCGTGAAAGCGTTACAAACAAACAAACAAATAAACAAACAAACAAACATCCTTACTTTCGCATTTATAATATTAGTATGGATTAGCAACCCGAGCTCGCTTCGGTTTGAGACGCCTTATCCGCATAGTAGCCGTTGCCGTGGAAATACCGGGATAAAATGTAGCCTATGTTACTCCCTGATATTATAGCTTTCCATTGGTGTAAGAATTTTTGAAATCCGTTAGGTGGTTTAAACGTGAAAGCGTAACAAATAAACTTACTTTCGCATTTATAATATTAGTAAGGACTAGCAGACGCCTTATCCACGTAGTGACCGTTTCCGTAGGAATACCGGGATAAAATATAGCCTATGTTACTCCCTGATATTATAGCTTGCCGTTGGTAAAAGAATTAGCAGATATAAAAAAAATATATAAAATAAAATAAATTAAAATTAATATTGTGTAACAGTCTGTTTATCATGTTTACATTTTAGACAAAAGAAATCATGCAGCATTTCGTTAGCCAATGATAGGTACCAAGTCCACGTGGACGGCTTTTACAAAGCGTAATTCTCTACTATCCTTTGCGATACCCGATTGACCCGATTGGCGCCGCGGTCAAGTGGTCGTAGTACCTACATACTACATCAGCTGTGTTGAGTACCTATGCGCTCGCTACATGCTGTTTCTTTACTATTTTAATTAGTAATTATTTATAATAACTTTTATTAAAAAATATTCTAGTAAATATTATTTTTAACTTTTTAATTGTACGAATGAATAGTAGATACTGATTACTTTAATTGACCTGCTTTTGTAAGACGACATAATTGTCACCGTGTATTATGGGATGTTCATATCATCATCATTTCAGTACATTTACTTGCCATTACCGAGTTTGAACCGTGTCCACAATAGGAGAGAAATCGACCTACTATTCTGGGCTGGTCAGATGAATTAGTAAAAGGTTTTATTTCGAGATTATGATACATTATAGTCCATAAAATATAGCTTGATCTCTGTGACAGATGTCAACGAAACCAACGAATTAAGTTTGAACGAGCGACATGTTTACAATTTCATTTAGTATCAAATATATTTTCATTCTTTTCGTGTCAGTTTTATTGCAACCGAATTGCAATATATTATAAATATAAAAATATTAATATTCACGCCTAAAATGTACCTCGTAAGTACTGAAATACCTAGTAAACATTTTATACATAAATGACGCTTATGCACGTACAAAGTCATACTGGACTGAAAATAAAAAAGAGATGGGATAGTCGATATACGTAAATCCCGTAATAACCGATCTTTATTAAATTATTCATAAAAGAAATAAACCCAATACAGTACCTATATAAAACTTTCAACATATTTTTTACAATTAGACAGTTACATTATAAAATACATAAATTGAATTATTTTAACTAAAAAAAAAATACTTTTCGTTTCAGAGTAAATGATAATATTATGTACGACATATTTATTTATAAAACAGTCGTAATTGATCGATTGATCTAACGACTGTCCCTATTTGGCAAAAATGATAAATGTTTTAGCAGGAACGCTCCAGTGATGACGATAACAGTGACCTAGACCTTGATTGTACTCCTTTTGAATAATTAAAACAGTCAAAACACAGTTTTTGTTTGAAATAAATTCAAAAAGATTTTCATTGATTGTATTTTAATTATAATAGAAAATCACAATTATAAAAATAAAGAGTTTTATCGATAAAAAACTACGGAATTTATCGTAAGCGTGACAGCACTAGGGACAACTGTCACAGAGATCATCCTATATTTTATGGACTATAGGTATGACTTGATTGTCAATTAAAAAATAATACCTTTAATTAAAGTTACCATGCACACAAAAGTTGTCATCATCATCATTTTAGCTATACTTCGCACTGTTGGGATCGCGCCTCCTCCAGGATAGGAGAGAAATTGACCTTCCTATACCATGCTGGTCAGACAAATTGGTATAGGGTTTTATTTCGAGTTCTTCATCTCTTGCATAGATGTTTCATACGTAATATATCACTTAGTCGTCTTTTACGACATCCATGGGATAGGAAGTGGTGAATTGTATTCTTATTTCGTCACCACACGGCAAATAAAACTTAATACAGGTGAGCTAAATTAAAATAAGAATATTGTATAAGTTTTACTGGGTATTTTTAATAAAACTACTTTACGGATTTTATTGCGTTTGTATTTGATTTTTGATTACCCGACGTTTCGAACACTTTACAGCGTTCATGGTCACGGGTGGACTAAGATGTCTCACGTCCAACAGTCCAAGTAGTTTTATTTAAAATGTATAATACTCGCGTAAACATCAGAAATCATTATTTTACTGAGTATGTTTTAATAAAAACAATTGACGTCATAAGTTAATTGCCTACATAGGTCGTTTCGCTTGCATAAACAATTAGATGTGTTATTTAACATAAAGTGTATATAAAGAATTCACGCGGTGTCGTCATAAGAATACAATTCACCAACCCCTATCTTGAGGGTTGGCTGGCTGGGTCAACACACTTTTTATATTTTTAAATATTTTTTTTATATTATATTTAAAATAGTATTTTATCTTACAAATCTAAGTAATATAGATTTGTAAGATAGCCTTGAATTAAAAAACATTAATAATTAAAGCATAGGCGATTGCATGCTATGCAATTACTTTGACCTACAAATGTCTTTAGTAATAAGCTAAAATGATATTTAGAATTGAAGGAAGAATATAAACTTCGATGAATGAGTGAACACATATTTTAATGACAGTACAAAAAAGCCATATAGTGACGCAGTAAGAATACAATACCTCCCATTCTTGAATAACAGTAAAAGAGGACCAAGAAATATAGTATGCATATAATATCTATGCAAGAGAAGCAAAACTCGAAGTAAACTACTATGCCAACACCTCTGACCAGTGTGGTATATTAGTTCAATTTCATTCCATAGTGGAGGAGGTCCAAGATCAACATTAGGACGTATATTGGCCGAGATGATGATAATAATTATAAAAAAAAAGAACTAAGTGTGAGGAAGTAAGTAAGTCAGTTTTCCTCCTACTGTTGTGGAGACGTCTAGCAGTAAGACGCATATCAGCTAAAACAATACTGATAACTTTCATAGTCAACTACTGGGAGCTGTTTACTTCATATTTATTTCTTACTATCTATGCCCGTAACTCCTTTACTGTGAATTCGGTATAAATATCTTATAATTCCATCCAGATGGATGGAATTTAATGGAAATGATATGGATGGATGGAAATGATAGATATCAGCCTACAGACGGCCACTGCTGGACATAGTCCTCCCCACGAGAATACCACTCGGAACGGTCCTACGCCACTTGCATCCAACGGTTCCCTTCGACTTTGTGAATGCCGTCAGTCTACCTAGTGGGGGATCGTCCTACGCTGCGCCGTCGGATTCGTGGTCGCCACTCAAGAACCTTTCTTCCTCAACGGCTGTCGGTTCGACAAGCGATGTGGCCTGCTCATTGCCATTTCAATGTGCTAATTCTGCGATGAGTCATGTCAGTTACACCCGTTCTTCTACGGATTGCCGTGTTCCAGATTTTATCACGTAGAGAAATATCGAGTATAGCCCTCTCCATAGCACGCTGAGCGACTTTGAGCTTGTTTATGAGGCCGACATTTAGAGACCACATTTCAGTGCCGTAAGTCATCGCTGGTAACACACACTGGTTATAAATCTGTTTTCTCAAAATTAAAATTATAATATTTTACTGCAGAATACAAATTACCAATGGATCACCAAGTGAAACTATTGGGAAGCGTATAATAACTTACTGCCATCGCCAACCAGTATCAACGCTTAGTAAGCGTGGCGATTATAGCGATAACCTTCCTAACTAATATTCTGATAAAGTACGCCTATATCCAGTATTAAACGTAAAGGTTGATGATAAAGATATTTCATACCTTTATCGCTAAGGTCGAAAAAGTCACTTCTTAAAAAAAATTAAAATAAGATTACTTACGAAATTCTTTTCTTACGAAATGATTCTGTTTCTTCACCCATTCCTCTAGGAGATCTAACGCTTCATTTAATCTCTCGGGGCTCTCCAAATTAATATCTTTCCTAACAACTTCCAATGTATCCGGATGGAACTCGAATATTTCATTCTTTAATGTATCCATGTCTCCACAACGGTTAAATAACGACTGAGTCATTGATACCGAATCTTGTTTTATAAATATATACGTAGATACATGTATACATAACATTGTGTCGAAGTTATTCGCGGTGAGCCTTGTTAAATTTTAATATTTCATTCGTTCATTTCGGCTCATATACGTCCCACTGCTGGCCTCGAACCTCCTCCACATTTTTTTTTTTGTGGGTGGGCTATGGTAAACGCACACGCGGTCCATTCCGTCCGGGGCGACGAAAGGATGGCGCACGGCCTATGGGGCCACCAGTACCCACGTCACCTTCGTCGTTGGGCCGACCACTGGAGCAGGGTGACTTGTCGTCAGTGGTCGGCTCGACGGAATATCCTTTCAGGTATCGTCACCTCTCGACGTCCCCGTCTCGGGACGTCGCGTCGGTCGCCGTCGCGCGGTCAGTCTCTCTGCGGGTGACGGACTGAATTCCCCGGTCCAGTCACCCGCGGCAACCTCTTCCGCATTAAGAGAGAAATGGTTTTATTTTAATCCGTAATGATCGAGTCGATAAAAGAGGCGGCGGCGTGGCTATATATCTACGCAGCGACCTGCCTTATACAGTAGTTAAACAATCTTCTCATAACTCATATACTGCAGAATATCTCTTCCTTGAGGTTAGGGTTAAAGGTGTCAAAACCATTCTCGGTGTGGTCTATTGTCCTCCTTCTGTCGACTACTTTAGTGATCTGGAGTCGGCATTAGAATCTTTAGGGTCTGAATATGTACATCACATAATCATGGGTGATTTTAATACAGATCTCCTCTCTCCTACTTCTCCACGCACTCTTAAACTCCAAATTATTATTAAGTCTACGGGTCTTCACATATTACCACTACACGCTACTCACCACAATCTTAATGTAGATACCTGGTTAGACTTAATGCTTATTACTTCTTTTTCTCTAATTGCCACTCATGGCCAATGTTCCGCTCCTGGTTTCTCCCTTCATGATGCTATCTTTGTTTCCTATATTTTAAAACCTCCCAAAGCTAAGCCTAAAATTCTGCACTTGCGTTCGTCTGCGAGGATTGATGTGGACCAGTTGCGGGAGGATGCATCCACTATCGACTGGCAATCTTTGTTGGCTGCCACATCGATGGATGTAAAAGTCCGGATCTTTAATATGAAGGTCATTAATTTATTCAACATTCACGCACCAATTAAAAAAATAAAACTTAAGCATCCACCAGCGCCTTGGATGACCGAGGATATTAAGGCTTTAATGGCTAAACGAGACCGCGCCTACCGGAAATTTAAACGGGTACGCTCTGACGTCAACTGGGTCCATTTAAAAACTAGCCGCAATCGATGCAATCAGATGATACGTAATGCCAAACGCCGTCATATTATTAATAACGTTTCTTCATCGTCACCTGCCAATGTCTGGAGGTTTCTTAAAACTTTGGGCATCGGAAGTGTCCGACAGGAATTCCCCAAAAACATTCTGCTAGATGATATTAATTGAAACTTTTCTGTCACTCAAACTTTGGACGATCATATTATAGATAGAACCTTAAAGGTTTTGGAGAACTTACCACGACCGAATATTAACTCATTTAAATTTTCACGGGTCACACCTAATGAGATTAAAACAACTATACTTTCCATTACATCCAACGCCGAGGGCTTTGATAATATTAGTCGTCGTATGCTTACTACCATACTGGAAGATATTTTACCTATAATCTGCCACATGCTTAACTTCTCTTTAGAGTCCTGCCAATTTCCTACCTTATGGCGAAACGCTTACGTGATCCCATTACCCAAGATCCCTAATCCTTCTTTACCCAATCACTTTCGTCCCATATCAATCCTTCCTTTTCTATCTAAAGTGCTCGAAGCCTGTGTACACAAATAATTATCATGCTTTATTTACCAGAATGATATCTTGAGCCCACTCCAATCTGGATTTAAACCAGGTCATAGTACCGCGTCCACCCTGCTCAAGGTAACCAGCGATGTTAGAAACGGTATAGAAAATACAAAATTAACCCTTTTGGTATTGGTTGATTTTTCGAACGCATTCAGCACCGTTAACCACAAAATCCTTATGTCTATCCTCTCCTCTATTCTTTCTTCTGGTGTGATAAAATGGTTTTCCTCTTACCTTGAGGGACGTCGGCAGGTGGTTCGTGCTGACGAGACTTCGTTTTGTTGGTGTGAGCTAGAGGCTGGCGTTCCTCAAGGTGGTATTCTTTCACCTCTCTTATTTTCACTATTTATTAATCTCTTGACTAAAGACCTACATAGTTCGTATCATCTGTATGCTGATGATTTACAATTATATTCTCAATCTACGTTAGAGAATATAGTCGTAGCAATTGAAGAGTTGAATTGAGATATGGTAGTCTTAAAGAAATGGTGTGAAAATTTCGGTTTAAGTGTTAACCCTTCCAAATGTCAGGCTATAATTATTGGTAGCCCAAGAATGATAAGCAGAGTGAGATTAACTTTTCTGCCCGCTGTAATTTTCGATGGTTCTGTAATACCCTACGCCACCAACGTTAAAGATCTCGGCTTATATATAGATATGGCTCTTAACTGGCACATCCAAGTGGTTCAGGTCGGACGTAAGGTTACCGGTATATTACGTTCTCTCTACCGATTAAGAAATTTACTTCCACCTATTACAAAAGTGAAGCTTGTGCAGACTTAAATTTTTCCCATCATCGATTATGCTGATGTTACTTCGACCTGAATGCAGATCTACTCAATAAACTTGACCGTCTTCTCAATAATTGCATTCGATTCGTCTTTAATCTTCGTAAATACGACCACATTTTTTCCTTTCGATCCGAACTAAACTGGTTGCCCATACGTCAACGACGAAATTTGCATGCACTAACTATGCTATATTCTATTCTCCACTCTCCCTATGCACCCTCATACTTAAAGCCTCATTTTCAATATATTTGTTACAATCATGACCGCAACCTTCGTTCCTCTAACAATCTTCTTCTTTCTTGTCCCACTCATAGCTCTAGTTTGGTTCATTCTTCTTTTTTCATTCAATCTATTTTACTGTGGAACACCCTCCCTCTTGAAATCAGGCAATCCAAAACACGTGAATCATTCAAATCTAGAGTTCGTAAGTTTTATATTGATTTTTTGGCAGATTGTTCTTCATAAATTTTCGAGTGTATATTTATGTAGGTATATTTGTATATATATATTTCTATGAGTATGTATTATAAATATATGTAAGGTTTATTATTTTTCATATTATTGTTATTTAGATATACAGGTATATATTTTTTTTAACATAAACAGAAGTAGTCTCAACAATTTTCAATATAAATGGCACCTACTATAATATTTCGTCATCACCCAAAGGTTGACTGGAAGAAAATGCCTATGGCATTAAGTCTGCCTATGTACTTGTGCATGAAATTTAAATAAATAAATAAATAAATTCACGTGACTATACCATTTTTTTTTGGGTGGGCTATCGTCAGCGTACACGCTGTCCGTTCCGTTCGGAGTGACGAAAGTGCACCTAAGGCAGAGAGAAGATACGTACATAACCCACCGTATCGCCTTTCCTTTGTTCCTTGTCCTCCTTACCAATCCGGCGGGATCTTACTATACCATGCTAGTCAAACGTGTAGGTATAGATGATTTATGATGTTCACGCGAGTATTAGATCTATACCAATAAATAAAATTGGAGTGTCTGTTTGTAATGTCAAAATAACAGGCTTTTTTCATGCTCACACGGTTATTTGCACGACACCTATGCCTAAAATAGCAATTGAAAAATTTTTGTCTGTCTGTCTGTCTGTCTGTTTGTTCCGGGTAATCTTCAAAACGGCTGGACCGATTTCAAAAATTCTTTCACCAATGGAAAGTTATAATATCAGGGCGTAAACTAGGCTATATTTTATCCCAGTATTCCCACGGAAACGGGAACTACGCGTGTAAAACGACTATAACCTATAACCGAAGCGAAGCGAGGGCGGATTGCTAGATGTAAATATATACATATACGCTATATTACGGCTTTTATCACGTTTGTATTTAATTTTTTATTATCCGACCTTTTGTTTTACCCGACGATTGATTACTTTACAGCGTTCATGGTCACGGGCGGTGAACAGTTTTATTTACAATGTGTTAGGTTTCTTCCTATCTGTTTAGTGACGGAGTAAGAATACAATTCACACTCCCTATCTTGCCCGTGGATGTCGTAAAAGACGACTAAATATGCGCATATAATATGTAGATATATAGCAAGAGAAGGAACACTCGAAATAAAACCCTATACAAACCTGTCCGACCAGCATGGTATAGTAAGGTCAATTGCCCTCCTAATGTGGAGGAGGCTCGAGCCCAACAGTGGGGCGTATATGAGCTGAAATGAGGCAATTTTTTGGTATCTATACTAATAAATAAATTGGAGTGTCTGTTTGTAATGTCAAAATAATAGGCTTTTTTCATGCTGACACGGTTATTTACACTATACATACTCATACGTGACTAAAATACACTTTATTTTTTTTGTCTATCTGTCTGTCGGTTTGTTCCGGGTAATCTTCAAAACGTTTGAACCGATTTCAAAAATTCTTTCACCAGTGGAAAGCTATAATATCAGGGAGTAAACTAGGCAATATTTTATCCCGGTATTCTCATGGGAACGGGCACTACGGGGATAAGACGACTGAAACCGACGCGAAGCGAGAGCGTATTGCTAGTTAAAAATAAATCGTAGATAATTTTATGCGAATATATATCTTTAGAAACAAAACCGGTTTTATAAGTGCGATTGCATGATGTTGATATGTTAACTTTTGGAGTTAGATTTTCGCTTCTATTTATAGCATCGTTATAGAATATATTATCATATAATCTTTCTCGATAAACAAAAATAATAAGATTTCTTAGAAATCCAACTAGTGGTTTTTGAGATTAGCGAGTTCAGACAAATAAACTCTTTACTTCTCATCATCATTTTACTCTTTTTCCATATACCTACTTGGAGTCGACGCAATATGGACTCTGTTTCGATGTTCATCATCATCATGATTGCAGCCCACATACGTCTCAGTATTGGGCTCGGGCCTCCATCACAATGGGAGGGCATTTGATCTACTATAGCATGCTGATCAAACAGGGTTTCACTTCGAGTGTTCCTTCTCTTGCACAGATGTTATGTGCATATTATATCCCTTAGTCGTCCTTTATGATATCTACAGGCAAGACGGGAAATGGCGAATTGTATTCTTACTGCGTAACCACAAAAAAAAAAAACCTAGAAAACTGTATGGATCGTAATAGATACATATTGAAAAAATATTGTCAATGATTTTATGATCAGCTGCCTGGCTTACGTCAACTCTCTGTGGCAATTATTGACCATATAGCATTATATTAGGTCTTTACCTATGAAATTGCCGTTATATATGAAAAAAATTAAACTATTTTTTTTTTCATGCATTTTTTATTTGTATTAATCGAAGTAATCACCCATGCAATCAATGCATCTTTGCCAACGCAGCGGCAGTTTATTGATGCCCTTCTTAAAGAAATCAGCCGGACGGGAGGCAAAAAATTCTTCAGTGGCATTTTGTACTGCCTCTCGGGTATTGAATTTCTTTCCCGCCAAAAAGTTATCCAAATTCTGGAAAAAGAAGTAGTCTGTAGGCGCAAGGTCTGGTGAGTATGGCGGATAACGAAGAGCTTCCAACCCCAGTTCTTGCAACTTGGAGACCGTCTGGTGTGCAGTATGAGGTCGCGCATTGTCGTGCAAGAGCAGCGGAGACGAGCGATTGACCAATGCTAGTTGGAGATATAACAGCTTCTCCATCATTGTGTTCAGTTCTTCACAGTACACATCTGCAGTAATGCTCACCCCGTTTGGTAAGAAGCTGTGATGAATCACACCGGCGGCGGCGCTAGACCACCAATCACTTTCTAGGGGTAAGTTTTCGTTTAGGGCATTGTTTAGGTGCTGAACCAGGATCCAACCAACTTGCTGAGCGCTTGCGGTTATCAAACAAAATCCTTTTTTCATCGCAAGTGACAATGCGTTTCAAAATTCCTGCATTTGTGTGTCTGTTGAGCAATGCAAGACATGTCTCGACGCGTACTTCGCGCTGGCGATCATTGAGTTCGTGGGGCACCCATTTGTCAAGCTTTCTTACCTTACCAATTTGACGCAAATGGACCAATATTGTTTTGACGCTAACGTCGAAAGCTGCTGCTAATTCAGCCGTAGATTGTGTATCATCGGCTTCCACAATCGCCTTTAATTCGTCATTGTCGACCAAAGTCTTTGGACGACCGCGAGGTTCATTTTTCAGGTTGAAATTTCCAGAACAAAAGCGAGCAAACCAATAACAGGTGGTGCGTTGGTTTGTAGTGTTAGCTCCGTAAACGTCGTTGATGATGCGTGCCGCTTGTGCCGCGTTGCTGCCACGACGATACTCATATTCCATAATTACTCGAATTTTTAACGTATCCATGATGACAAAAAAGATTGAAATGCGATGAAAACGTAACTCTAATCAAAAAACAAATGACTGCTTTTGGAAAATGAATTCCATGTTTTAAAATAAAATTAATTTGAAATTAGAATTCTTAGCCAAACAAAAATTATTTTGATTTGAAATGGCCAGTACTGCAGAACGGCAATTACATAGGTAAAGACCTATTACTAAGTTAACCAAGGTTGTTGTAAACCTGTTAGTCGTCCTTTAAGACACCTGCAAGCAAAGTGAGTTTTATTCGTAGCCGTCTCGATAAAATATAAATAAACTCTTCGTCTTTATAATACAAATTGTTGGAGTGTATTTAAATTGTATCAAAATAAATTTTACTATCATCTATTGAATTTATTAAAACTAGTTCAGGAATGGATTGTTCTTTTGAATAAATGTTAACATAATACCCAACGAATTTTAATACAAACTATCACCCCGCCCTCGCTTCGCTTCGGTTATAGGTTATAATCGTTATACCCGCGTAGTTCCCGTTCCCGTGGGAATACCGGGATAAAATATAGCCTAGTTTACGTCCTGATATTATATCTTTCCATTGGTGAAAGAATTTTTGAAATCGGTCCAGCCGTTTTGACGATTACCCGGAACAAACAGATAGACAGACAGACAAAAATTTTTTAATTGCTATTTTAGGCATAGTTGTCGTGCAAATAACCGTGTGAACATGAAAAAAGCCTATTATTTTGACATTACAAACAGACACTCCAATTTTATTTATTGGTATAGATAATGCAGGTTAAGGTAAGCATAATATAAGTAAAAATTGAAAATGTTGAATAACACCCGAAACAAACTAAAACAATAAAAAAAGTATTACATTCTCTTCAACAGTAATTATCAACGACAAAAAAAAAAAAAAAAAAAAAACATTAATTATCAATTAATATTTATTTAACGATTATAATGGCATGCGAGAGCACTTAATCGTGTAATACACCATTATAACATTTTGAAAAACAACTGATATTCTTACAGGATCAATATTAATCAAACATAGTTAAGAACCACCGTAAGGAAACTGACTTTCAAATGAAAAAAAAAACCGCATCGAAATCGGTCTATCAGTTTGAGAGCTACGGTACCACAGACAAACAGATATATACAGATAGACAGACATCGATTTCAAACTTATAATGCCCCTCTTTTCGCGTGGCGGGTTAAAAAGAGTAATAGAGGTCTATGCGCAACCAACCATTAGTCTACGTCCACGAAATTTAACTTACAATACCACGCTAGTCAGATGGGTTGGTATAAGTTTAGTATAAGGGTAAAGGTATAAGGTAGTAATTTTTTCTCTTGTATGTGTTATCTGTGTATTCTAATCCTTTAGTCGTCTTTAACGATACCGACGCGCGACGAGCAAGAAAATGGAGGGTGAGTGATGTTCGTACTCCGTGACCACACGGAAATTAGTTCTAACTAATATTACACATATTTTGTACGTAGTAAGACTACACTGTGGACAGTCGTGTATCTACAGCCACGGGGAGGTCCCTCCGGGGTAACTACACTCTTGAAAAAAATCGATTTTTATCATTCCGTAGTAGTATCATTCCGTGTGGTGACGGAGTAAGAATACAATTCACCACTTAGGGAGTGGTCTTGCCCGTGGATGTCGTAAGATACGACTAAGGGATATAATATGCACATAACATCTGTGCAAGAGAAGGAAGACCGAAACAAAACCCTATACCAACATGTCTGATCAGTATGGTATAGTAGGTCAAATTCCCTTCCATTATGGATGAGGCCCGAGCCCAACAGTGGGACGTATGTGGGCTACGATGATGATGATGAAGTAGTTATCAATTTGTTACTGCATTTCATTCGGTGAGCGAGAGCTGGAGTTGGTTTTGGTGATGCCTTTTATATCAGCGAACCTCATGCTATGCATTCACGCTGCCCTCAATTTCATCACGGTTGACAGCGGCCTAACAAAAGTCTATGAATAGGTAGTATCACTTAGTATCAGGCGTGCTATTTGCTCGTTTGATATCAACAGCAATAGAAAAAGTAATACCAGTTCATTATAAAACTTAATATTTATTTATTTACTACAAAACTTACATCTATCATTACAGGCAACAAGCCCAATGCGACAGAGTAGTGAACTATCTTAATCTATATTATACCTAGTGTTATGTTCTCACTATCTAAAAGAAAAATAAATAAATAAATAAACAAGTCACTCTAAACAACAGAGGAAGTAAGCGGCCTTTGTGAATACGTTCAGTGAACACGAGAACAAATCTATTTGGTGGGAGTGTATTAAGCACATGCAGCGCCCGCACCAGCGGTGTGCACTGCAGGAGTTTGGTGCGCGCGCGGGGCACCGCCAGCAGCGGTGGCCGCCGGCGACGACCTATGTATTCGTCCGGAACGCACAGCTGAACCTCCGACAAGATACCCGGATTGTGGATCTTACCGCGCATTACACCGAATATGTAGGTGGCAAGAGCTACTTCCCTTCTTACTTCGAGCCTGTTATATCCCACCATTCCCAGAATAAATAATAATATTCGTGTAAACGGAAATAAATAGATGCCTAATAAAGAATTTTATACCCAATTACGTCTCCTTCTTATTTCTTTATTACGCATTTTTACTTGTGTTATTATTTTGCAATGAGCTCAATGTCACGGATTATTTTAAAAGGGGGCCTTTATTACTTTACAGTTGGTTGCACCTACGCTTGTTTATAAAATTTATTGTAGCTTCTGAAACTATTTTACTTAATCATCATCATTACAGCTCATATACGACCCACTACCGGGCTCGAACCACCTCCATATTGGGAAGGACATTGACCTACTATACCACACTGGTCAGGCAGGTTGCTTTTACTTCGAGTTTTATTCTCTTGCATAGTTGTTATATACACAAGACATCCGTGCTGTGACGGAGTAAGTATACAATTCACCGCTCTCTATTTTGCCTGTGGATATCGTAAAAGATGAATAAGGGATATGACCAGCAGTTAGAGTAGGTCAAATTCCCTCCCATTGTGAAGGAGGCCCGTGTCCAACAGTGGGACGTATGTGGGCTGCGATGATGATGATTCCTTAGTCGTCTTTTACGACACCCACGGGCAAGAGAGGGGTGGCGAATTGTATTCTTACTCCGTCACCACGAGGAACTCACCAGTCCAGATAATTAGTGGGAGTGGTAAACACCGCCTGTAATTATCATCCAGCAGTGTTTGCCCGAGAAATACTAATCCTCCTTGAGAATCTCTATTTCCAATAGATTTTTATACTTTTATGCATTTTACAGCTTCAAAGGGCATAGTCGGATTAACATGGGAATTCTGTCCCCATGGCTTTTTTGAGTTATACTTAGGGGGTCGTTTGGTGTCGAATAAAAATAATTCACCTCAATTTTAGCTCCTTAACTCAAACGGTACCCGAGAATTTAACAAAAACCTGTTTTTTCGAAATCATTTTTATTTTTATAGTAAAATTGAGAATTAATTTATGAT
This sequence comes from Lymantria dispar, assembly GCA_032191425.1. Taxonomy (NCBI): domain Eukaryota; kingdom Metazoa; phylum Arthropoda; class Insecta; order Lepidoptera; family Erebidae; genus Lymantria; species Lymantria dispar. Next base: position 4,540,338 of record CM063460.1, on the reverse strand, counting down.
GATTTTTTTTCTGATTCTTACAAGTCCAAAACATGAAAAAATCATATGATTATGATTTTCCAACGGAAAGTCGATTTTTAACGAAGAAAAGAAAATAATAATCTTTTTTTAACCTTTTTGAAATATGTCACTTAACAAAATTTGTCAGAAAATGTCTTTTATCTTCTCTGTACTTCAGATTTTTTTTGAATTTTTTGAAGTGGTGGAACAATTAAAAAAAATTTAATACTCATTTTTTTCGTAAAATCTTGGGTTTTATCAGGCTTATATTTTTTAGTACAAATAAATACTTGGAAACTTCTTAAGTACAGAGGGTACTTCAGAATTCTTTTGCATTTTTTAAAGTGGTGGTACAATTTAAAAAAAAAAAGAGAATGTCATTTTTTTCGTATAATCTTGGGTTTTATCAAGCTTATATTTTTTAGTACAAATAAATACTTGGAAACTTCTTAAGTACAGAGGGTACTTCAGAATTCTTTTGCATTTTTTAAAGTGGTGGTACAATTTAAAAAAAAAGAAAATCTCATTTTTTTCGTATAATCTTGGGTTTTATCAAGCTTATATTTTTTTTAGTACAAATGAATACTTAGAAAATTGTATTCTACTTGTGTCAGAAAATGTCTTTTATATCCCTCTGTACTTCAAATTTTTTTTGAATTTTTTGATGTGGTGGAACATTTTAAAAAATATTGAAAACTCATTTTTTTTTCGTAAAATCTTGGGTTTTATCAAGCTTATATTTATTATTAGTACAAATAAATACTTAGAACATTTTTTTTAACCAAAAATATTTCTTTACAAGAGAGGATTAAATAATCAATAGCCTAAAATAATTAGAAGGGTTATTAATAATTTAAAAGTCACTCAAAGGTAATAAATATATATATTTCTTCACACTATTGGAAAATATTTTGAATTTTGATACTGAAAAAATTAAAACTATAATCAAAATAATAATTAAATTAGTCAATTTTAAAGTTTTTTAAAAACTTTAAATTAAAAATTTTAGATTTAAATGTTTTTTAAATTGTTTTACCACATTAAGAATTAAAAAAAATCTGAAGTACAGAGGAGTATAAAAGACATTTTCTGACACAAGTAGAATAAAATTTTCTAAGTATTTATTTGTGTCATAATAAAAATATAAGCTTGATAAAACCCAAGATTTTACGAAAAAAATGAGTTTGAATTTTTTTTTAATTGTTCCACCACTTCAAAAAATTCAAAAAAATCTGATGTACCCTCTGTACTTAAGAATTTTCTAAGTATTTATTTGTACTGAAAAAATATAAGCTTGATAAAACCCAAGATTTTAAGAAAAAATTAGTTTTTAATTTCTTTTAAATTGTTCCATCACTTAAAAAAATTCTAAAAAAATTCCGAAGTACCCTCTGTACTTAAAAAGTTTTCAAATATTTATTTGTATTAAAAAAATACAGGATATTTTTTCAAAGGGTACACAATTTTTTATTAGATTCTAGATGTAAATACCATGATATATATGATGTAAACTATTTAAAATCACTAGTAATTAATTAATTATTTTAATTTGAAAATATCTAAGAATGTTCGTGATTTACGGCCACCCTACGCGCGTCCATTCAAAAATGTAATGTGTAAATGGTATGATATCTACATTGTAGCGAACGCACACACTAATAGTGTCTATTACCAACACATATAATACATACCTATACATTGTCACAAAATAAGAGGCCCGTTTTGACATTTGGTCTAACCGATGTAATTAGTGATGACCATACGACTAGGTACTCGATACTCACGATAAATCGATTCAAGTTTGCATGAGTATATAATCGATTTGAATATGTATTGTAAAGTGCATTCGATTAAACTTCTGATTTGAAAATTTTACTTAAACTGTGATATTGTAGGTATTTTGAAATGATACAATGTTACGAATGGTCATTTTTCTATCATTTAATATTTTTGTTATAATAACATTTACTCAGTTACAAAAATATCGAGAAAAAGTGAATCGTCAGTCAATCATTTTCTAAAGATGATGAGCCAAAATTGTAAGTTGAGCTATCGTCACCCATATATATATTACTAGCAACCCGCCCTCGCTTCGCTTCGGTTTCAGTCGCTTTACCCGCAGCGTAGTTCCCGTTCCTGTGGGAATACCGGGATAAAATATAGCCTATGTTACTCCCTGATATTATAGCTTTCCATTGGTGAAAGAATTTTTGAAATCGGTTTAGTGGCTTAAGCGTGAAAGCGTTACAAACAAACAAACAAACATCCTTACTTTCGCATTTATAATATTAGTATGGATTTTATTTTCATATTGTCAATATTGACGTCTCGAATTTTCAGTAAAAATCACTACACAGCTGGTGAAATTGTGTAATTAGGTAGTTGGTCTAAATACTAGTATTAAAATTAATAACACCGGCCAAGTACGAGTCCGCCTTATAAAATATATCTTGATCGATTTATGATATATGGGCTGCAATCATGATGACGATGATATTTTTTTTTTTATGGGTGGGCTATGGTAAGCGCACGCGCGGTCCAGTCCGTCCGGGGCGATGAAAAAATGGCGCGCGGGCCCATAACCCAACCGTACCCCCGTCACCTCGTTGTTGGGCCGACCACCGGAGCAGATGTGACTTGTCGTCAGTGGTCGGCCTGACGGAATACCCTTTCGGATAACCTCACCTCTCGACATCCTGGGACGTCGGTCGCCGTCGCGCGGTCTGCCTCTCTGCGGGTGACGGACAATTCCCCGGTCCGATCACCCGCGCCCCGGCTAGGGCGGCATTAGGCGCAGATACTCGCGCCTGCGCCGCACGAGTCGCCGGCGGCGGAACGTGTCGCCGAATAGGAGCTCTACTCGCACACGATCCGCCGCCTCCTTCCGTGAGATTATGGCCTCACAGAAGGCAGCGACCGCGTCCCAGTTCCTGACGCTGACAAGCATCTCCCTGGCGATGGTTGGCAGCGCCAGGTCGGCACCGATAATTGCTACGAGTTCACGGCGATCCCCCTCCCATGCAGCACACTCCTCGAGCGTGTGCTGCGCCGTGTCCTCGTCGCAACTGCAGTGGTGGCAGGACGGTGTGCTCTCCCTCCTGACAATCTTGTGCAGGTACTTCCCGAAGCAACCGTGCCCCGTCAGCACCTGCACCAGTCGGAAGGAAAGCACCCCGTGCGTCCGCTCCAACCACTCCATCAGCACCGGCAGGAGGGCATCGACAGTCCTGACACCGTACTGAGGACTCTCCAGCCGGACTGCCTAACGGGCAATGACTTCTCGGCGGGCGTCGACCCGCCAGGCGGTGATCTCTTTGATGGAGACCATGCCGCCGCGGGCGCGCGTCTTCGACACCCGCCGATAAATGTCGGCGAGCATCTCCGCCTCCAGGTCCCACGGGGGAGTTCCGGCCAGGAGGCACGCTGCCTCCGTCGCCACCGTGCGGTAACCCCGTATGGCCCTGATCGCCATGACCCTCTGTGGTCGCCACAGGAAGGCCCTAAGACGGACGGTCAGGGACCCTGCCCACACCGGTGCGCCATACAGGGCCATTGACCGGATCACCCCTACCTACAGCTGTCGGCACGTAGCACTGCGTCCGCCCACATTCGGCATCGGCCGCGAAAGGACGGACGCCGCGCCGACAAGCCAGGGAGCATGTCGATGGAAATGCTCCCGTAACTACAAATGCCCGTCGAGCACCAAGCCTAGGTACTTCATGTGGGCCTGGATGCTGATGGTAACCGAATTCACGGTGATCGAAGCGCCGGCGGGAGGCCCGGCGGTACGGAGGCCATGGAACAAAAGGGCCTCCGTCTTTTCCAGGGCTACCCTCAACCCCAGCGCTTCGATCCGCCTGACAATTTCCTCGGTGCCGAGAGTTGCCAGGCGTGCCGCCTCCTCTAGCGTCCCACCCCGGGCTGTAACGAGTGTATTGTCGGCGTAGCAAATTACGCCCAGCCCGGGTGGGAGGCTTCCTCTCAACGCCCAGTCGTTGCCGATGTTCCACAGGGTCGGACCCAGAACCAACTCCTGCGGGACAACGCACGTCATGGGCGTTCGCACAACGTCCGCTACTCGGTCAACGTTGAGGGCCCAGCAGGCAGACTAATTGGAGGGGCGCACCCCTCCAAGTAGTCTGCCACCAGCCGCCTGAGGTACACGGACACCCCGTAATATCTCAGCCCCTCCCTGATGCAGCTGAATGGCAGACTGTTGAAGGCGTTGGCGATGTCCAGGGACATCACCAACAGGACTCCTCCGCCGGTGACGGCTTCCGCTGCCACGGCCTTCAGGCGCAGTAGGGCCGCGATCGTCGAACGCCCTCTCCGAAAACCAAACTGGGCGTCCGACAGATCGGGCCCGACCCTCATGAGGTGCCGCTCGATGTGGGCAGCCAGAACCCTCTCCAGCAGCTTGCCTGCATCATCGAGCAGCACGATGGGCCTGTAGGCCGAGGCCGACCGTCCCGGCTTCGTCAGGGGAACCAGCCTCCCCTCTTTCCAGCACCCAGGGAATTGCCCGGACGTCAAACCAGCGTCGAACAGTCCCCTGAGGCGTGGTCCCAGGTGCTCAAGGAGCAGGCCCAGCACACGGTTCGGAATACCGTCGGGGCCGGGGGCGGTGGATTTCACTCGCATACGCGCCACCGCCGCCTCCGTTTCCGGCTCCGTGATGGGCGGAGCACTTTCATCGTCGGTCTCCCGGTCGCTGTCCGGCGAAGCCATGACCGGGGGCGTGTGCTCCGCCCGCCGTGGAAAGAGGTCCTCGACAACTCTGGTGAGGAGGCTGGGCTGGAGAGTCTCGGTGAGGGGGGGGGGGGCCCGCCCGCGGAGCTTGTTCAGCGCCGCGAGGTAGGGGCGACCCCAGAGGTCACGCTCGAGACTGTCCAGCATCTCCCGCCGACTAACGTCCTTTGCGATACGGACGGCCAGCCTGAAGGCAGACCGCGCACTGCGGTAAGCCTCATACAGCTGGCCCTCCCGCTTAGCGTCGCGGTGACGCGCTCGGCTGCGGGTGTGGGCCCTCCGGGCACGTGTGCACGCGGCCCGAACGATGATGACGATGATGCCTAACCGATAGATTATATTTTTGGGTACTTGCTCCTCGCGTATCACCTCCCAATCGCTAATGAGTTGCCAATCAGTTGCGATTCCTTGACTTCAGTGATCCACCCGGCAGGTTTTTCTTTCATGGATAAGTACCTTTAAGGCAGACGGTGGCAAACGAGCAAACAGTACACCTGATGGTAAGTGTTTTCTGACGATCTAGGCCGCGATCTCCTTTGCTAGGCCGCTGTCTACCGTGAAGAAAGTGAAGGGAGTGTGAATGCGTACCAAAAAAGCTCATCACACACAAACTTCCTCAGAAAGTAGGGGCTTCCGGCTCAATCGCTCACCGAACGAAGTACGGTAACAAATTGCTACTATTCAGACGTAGATTTTCTGCGAGAGTGTGGTATTACCCCGAAAGGACCGGCCCGCGGCTATAGACAGATAACCGTCAGCGTGGGCCTACCACTAACAATACCTACCAATACCTACACTCTGAATAATGATGAAATGCATTTCATGACGTCACACTCCCTCAGCACCATTTGTTGTGAATAACTGAAGCTAAAGTCACGATTTGATGTGTATAACTAATTTTCGTCCTTCCATCCAGCCTGTCGTAGATATAATCATATTTCTCGAAGGTATGGCAATGGCTGTCGCGAGTACCTGACATCACCCTAGCCGAGATGGACTATGGATTGTCGGCTACTGACAGAATGACCGACGGCGAGGTAGGTACTCCCCACTAAAACTGTTAATTGTTGCTGGCCATGCCATTCTGGTCAGACATGTTGGTATAGGATTTTATTGCGAGTATTCTTTCTCTTAAACAGATTTAGTATGCATCTTATATCCCTAAGTTGTCTTTTACGATATCCAAAGGCAAGATAGAGAATGGTGAATTGTATTCTTACTCCGTCTCCATACGGAAAAGCTGAGAGACATAATTTCAATTAATAGCTTAATATAAAGATGAATGTTATTTGTGTTTACTAACGGAGTAGAAATACAATACACCCTTACATCGCTGTTAATTTTTATCTAATCATTCCTGTAAGTACGATGTAATTTGAAAGGATAAGTCATTCAATGCATGGAAGTCAGCAACCATATTTAAAAAATATTGCTTTTCTCTTAATTTAATATTAAAAATCTACATTCTGATTGCAATCATTCAGTCGTCCGATGTAATTGTAGTTCAATATGAGACCTTTTTTTTTATGGGTGGGCTAAGTTAAGCGCACGCGCAGTCCATTCCGTCCGAGGTGATGAAAGGACGGCGCGCGGGCCGATAACCCACCCGTACCCACGTCACCTCGTTGTTGGGCCGACCACCGGAGCAGGGTGACTTGTCGTCAGTGGTTAGCCCGACGGAATACCCCTTCGGGTACCCTCACCTCTCGACGTCCTGGGACGTCGGTCGCCGTCACGCGGTTACCCTCTCTGCGGATGACGGACAATTCCCCTGTCCGATCACCCGCGGCCTCGGCTAGGGCGGCATCAGGCGCAGATACTCGCGTCTGCGCCGCCCGAGTCGCCGGCGGGGAACGTGTCGCCGAATAGGAGCTCTAATCGCACACGATCCGCCGCCTCCTTCCGTGAGATTACGGCCTCACAGAAGGCGGCGACCGCGTCCCAATTCCTGACGCTGTCGAGCATCTCCCTGGCGATGGTCGGCAACGTCAGGTCGGCACCGATAATCGCGACGAGTTCACGGCGCTCCCCCGCCCACGCAGCACACACCTCGAGCGTGTGCTGCGCCGTGTCCTCGTCGCAATTGCAGTGGCGGCAGGACGGTGTGCTCTCCCTCCTGATAATCTTGTGCAGGTACTTCGCGAAGCAACTGTGCCCCGTCAGCACCTGCGCCAGTCGGAAGGAAAGCACCCAGTGCATCCGCTCCAACCACTCCATCAGCACCGGCTGGAAGGCCTCGACGGTCCTGACACCGTACCGAAGACTCTCCAGCCGGACTGCCCAACGGGCAATGACTTCTTGGCGGGCGTCGACCCGCCAGGCGGTAATCTCCTGCAACGAGACCATACCGCCGCGGGCGCGCGTCTCCGATACCCGCTGGTAAATTCCAGCGAGCATCTTCGCCTCCAAGTCCCACAGGGGACTTCCGGCCAGGAGGCACGCTGTCTCCGTCGCCACTGTGCGGTAACTGCGTATGGCCCTGATCGCCATGATCCTCTGTGGTCACCACAAGAGGGCCCTCAGACGGACGGTCAGAGACCCTGCCCACACCGGTGCGCTGTACAGGGCCATCGACCGGATCACCCCCGCGTACAGCTGTCGGCACGTGGCACCGGGTCCGCCCACATCGGCATCAGCCACAAAAGGGTGGACGCCGCGCCGACAAGCCAGGGAGCAAGTCGAAGGAAATGCTCCCGTAACCACCAATGCCCGTCGAGCACCAAGCCTAGGTACTTTATGTGGGCCTGGATGCTGATGGTAACCGAATTCACGGTAATCGAAGCGCCGGCGGGAGGCCCGGCGGTACGAAGGCCATGGAACAAAAGAGCCTCCGTCTTTTCCAGGGCTACCCTCAACCCCAGCGCTTCGATCCGCCTGACAATCTCCTCGGTGCCGAGAGTTGCCAGGCATGCCGCCTCCTCTAGGTCAATATGAGATCCTACAATCTAATGCGCCTAATCTTTACTTTCGAGCAGATTATTAATACCGTAAGTACCAATTTAATATAAATAGCCTATACATAGCGTGCATTTTCGAGTATCTATGTCTTGAGTGACTTCAAGATATTGCGCCTACGCGATAGTCTTAGTAGTGGATGACTGAATATCTTCAGTAAATACATATGCGACCTTAGCTAGTTTAATTTCAGGTGTAGTAATTTGCACGTTTCTTTTGTCAGGCGCTAACGAAACTTCATTCGCTGTAGTACTTGCCCGTTCCAACTTTCATCGCTAACTTCTACTGTTACTTCAAGATATTGCAGAAGATACTAATGAAGAATTGCATAGATATCATAGTGGCGTAAGTACCGAGCCGATATTCAGTGCTGAATGTCTTGGATTCAATAATTTTTCAAAGATATTCAAGACTTTAAAAATAGCTCGCTATTGGGAATAAATCGCACAGGTCTTCAAAAATATATTATTATTAGATAAAAATTGCACTCAGACTCAGAACAATTGTCCTATGTAAGAATCAAACTACTCCACCATCTATGCAGTCGGATTGCCATAGTAGAGATAGTCTATATAGACTCATAGTTCCCTTTAATAAAACTCTCAAGATAAATTAAAGTTGGTATTATTCATGACCGGCACTACACAACATCTAGTACTTAAGTCTTTTCGTTATTGTAATTCTTCATCCACTAGCCTACGCACTTATACCACTACAGTGGGCATATTCGGCGAGAGCCACGAAGGCAAGATAGTAGTAATTCACCTTGACTGTCGGATTGATGGTCGCAGTTTGTGTTCTAAGTTGCTTATGGGGGTGATGCTGCCCATTTTATGATCTTTAATGCGGCTTTCAAGACACTCTAGTGAAAGAAACAATAGAAACACATTGTCTTTTTAGCTTGTGACAGTTATATATCCACCGTATCGGAGAAAAAAAATCTCCTTTTCCTCCACATGATTCAAATCATTCATCACTATCAAATCATTCAATCAAAAATACTTACACTCACTTGAAACTACAGAACCCAACATATAAAATAGATATTAATTAACAAATGTAAATGTTATATGCTTCAAAGTAGTACTTACGATATTCTATCTAATTTATATTCTGCTAAAGAAGGATTAACTAACAGTTAATAGAAATTGCAATGCCACGATAATATCAAGATATATTTTGAGTATAGTTTATTAATTATATTGTATTATATGTATAGTTTTCGTGTGGTGAAGGAGTAAGAATACAATTCACCACTCCCTCTCATAACCGTGGGTATCGTAAAAGACGATTAAGGGATGTATTACGGTTATGAAATCTATGCAAGAGGTGAAAAACTCTAAACACAACCCTATACCAACCTGGTCTGCCCAGCATGTTATAGTAAGGTGAATTGCCCGCCTATTATGGAGGAGGCTCGAGCCCAGCAGTGGGACGTATATGAGCCGAAATTATAAATGATGACAATGATATGTTTAGTTTATCAATTATATTATATAGAATCCGTGTGATGGACTGGGAGAAAAAAAAGAGGTTGGACTTCCTTTTACCACTCCGATCTTTACGAATTTTTTTAACTATAAAGCTGATCAAGAACTTTTTGAACTTCTTTAACGATGGGCGTATACACCGTCACAAATGTCAACTAGATAATGCGTTAAAATAAACTTTCAATGTATTAAATACCTTTTTTTAGGGTTCCGTACCCAAAGGGTAAAAATGAGACCCTATTACTAAGACTTCGCTGTCTGTCCGTCCGTCTGTCTGTCCGTCTGTCTATCACCAGGTATCTCAAGAACCACGATAGCTAGACAGTTGAAATTTTTATAAATTATATATTTCTATTACCGCTATGGCAAAAACTACTAAAAACAAAATAAAATAAATATTTAAGGGGGGGGGCTCCCATACAACAAACGCGATATTTTTGCCCTTTTTAGGGTTCCTTACAGAAAGGGTAAAAACAGAACCCTATTACTAAGACTTCGCTGTCTGTCCGTCCGTCTGTCTGTCTGTCACCAGGCTGTATCTCAAGAACCACGATAGCTATACAGTTGAATTTTTTACAAATTATGTATTTCTATTGCCGCTATAGCAACAAATACTAAAAACGAAATAAAATAAATATTTAAGGGGGCGTCCATAAATAAACGCGATTTTTTTTTGCTCTTTTTATAGATATGGTACGGAACGCTTGGTGCGCGACTGCGACTCGTAGGTACTTAGGCGGTTTTTTGTTTTCATAATAAAAATACCGCCTTAGTATATTCAGCTTTAAAATAGCGACGTTCAATTTAACTTATGTATTTTTTTTCTATTTAATGAAGTACTTAGTCATTCAAGGTAAATATGCGATTCTCTAGAATTTTTAGCCCGCATCTAAATGATAGACAATTGATGCTTACAAATGGTTTCTTCGCAATCATAAGAGAAGGCAACCATACCGACAACTAAGGTTTTATTTAGCGTCTTTTACGACACCCACGAATCAACTCTTACTCCGTCACCACACGGAAAAAAAAACATAATAAATAGAATAAATGAAACTATTTTACGGATTTTATCGCGTTTGTATTTGATTTTTGATTGCCCGACGTTTCGAACACTTTGCAGCGTTCATGTATAGTCGAACCTAATTACTCACATTCACTTTTCAGAGTGGTAGGACCACACTGTCGACAGTTATCTGTCTACAGCCTCGGGCCGGTCCGGGTAGTACCACACTCTCGCAGAAAATCGACGTCTGAGTAGTAGCAATTAGTTACTGCGCTTCGTTCGGTGAGCGAGAGAGCCGGAAGCCCAACTTTCTGAGGGTGTTTGCGTGTGGAGGGTTTTGGTGATGTCCTTGGTATCACCGAGCCTCAATGCACGCATTCACACTCCCTTCACTTTCTTCGCGGTAGGCAACGGCCTTGTAAAGGTCCATGAGCGGCAGCAACACTTACCATCAGGTGTACTGTTTGCTCGTTTGCCACCGTTTGCAATAAAAAGAAAAACACTCTTCGCTTTCTACATGGCAGAAGCATAGGCAGCGGCCTAGCAAATATCTATGAGCAGCAGTATTATTTAACATCAGGTGTTTTGTTTTCTCGTTTGCCAACAACAGCAATAAAAAATAGCAGTACGGAAATTATATTTATATTTAAAGAGTGACTGTTGACACAATGAAACGCAGTTCCCTCTTGAAAATTGTGGTTTAATTTGCTTCTTATCACAATTAATTTTTGAGAGTTAGTTTTGCTGATAACGAATATCGAAGAAGAAGAAAAAATTAGAACAAAACACAGTGTAGATAAAACTTCACAGAGTAATGTTCAACGCACTCGATCGAATCACAGAATCAAGTTGAGAGCAGTACTGAACTGGCGTAGACAAAGAGTATAATATATACATATACATTAAAAAAAGTAAATAAATTTATATAAAACTACCTCTGAAATGATCAACCAAAACGAAATCATAAAAATCGATTCATAATTGGCCGTATGATATATGCAAAATAAAAAAAACATACACTCGAATTGAGAACCTTTTCCTTGTCTGAAGCTTTTCACAAGTTCAAATTATTTTAAAATTTCTAGCTTTCCTTCTCTTGCACAGAAGTTATGTGCATGTTTTATCCCTTAGTCATCTTTTACCACATCCACGGGAAAGATAGGGAGTGGTGAATTGTATTCTTACTCCGTCATAACACGGAAGATTATATATTTATTAATATATAGAATTAATCTACAATTAGCGCTCTAAAAGAACCGGGCATTCCGATGTAGTTTTCATTGAATTTGTTTGTATCTCTGAGTGATTCGTTAGTTTTCGCTTCACACATCTCTCGAAAGTATTTAATGAATTCTTCAGAACTCATTGCTTCTATCCAGTCAGCTGTAAAACATAATTATAATTAACAATTTGCCTAAATTACTTCATAACCACCGGCGCAGTGGTGTCGAATTAAAAATAAGTACACTTTATTTGCACTGCTTAGTTTCCCGTGGTTATGAGATGATAAAGACTTGAAAACGTTAAAAATGAATCAATAAAACCTCCGTTTTATTCGGGACGGCGCCTCGATCAGCCCCACCACCTCCCTTGTACCGAGAGTGGGATAGGCTTATCACCTCTTCCAGGGCCCTAACAATTTTGTAACGACTGTGACATCAATGAAGCACATTAAACCCAGTCTTAGGAGGAAGACCATCTAGGAAGGTGCAACTAATGTCACAGTAAACAAATCTTTAAGTATAATAAACCTGTGCCGCGTGAGAGTTGAAAGCATGTCATTTAGCATGGAAGCTTGGCAGATTACACCGCCTCCTGCCAAGTCGAGTGAAACTTTGTTTCTATTGATGCAACATGGTCTTCCGTGCACTGATATCTTGGGTATATAACAACTATGAAAGAGAAAGAAATCTCGAAATAAAACCCCTATAGTAACCCGCCAGGTAAGCGTGAAAAAGTAGGTCAAATTCCCTCTCAATATGGAGGAGGCTGGAGCACAGTAGTAGAACTTATATTCCGAGAGGCCGACCGCGTGAGGAAAGACCGACGTCCTCCCTTAGGGGTGCACGTCGGTTGAGGAGAGGGTACTTCTCGGGTATTGCGTCGGGCCGACCACTGACCTCAAGTCACCATGCTCCTATGGTTGGCTCAACGATAAAGGCGACGTGCCACGGGTGGCTTACGGGTGTGCGTGATGCGCCCTTCTGTCGCCCCGGATAGAGTGGTGCGAGGAGTACGCCGACCGTAACCCACCCCCAAAAAAAAAACAGCGGAACTTATATTAGCTGTGATGATGAACATGGTCATCTGACACATGACTGAATTCATCAGATTTCTTTTATTATTTTCAAGGAAATTATGTAGAAATATTACTTGATTACCTCAAATATAGAGCTAAAATAACTAATCTATAATGCCACAGTAACATAATTATGATTTCGTTAAATATTTTACGCGACAAGCCTTTTTATTCTTCGTCAAAATTAAATTATTTTATGAAAGAAGTTTTTTTTTTTCTATACATCTATACAAATAAATAAAATTGAAGTGTCATCATCATCATCATCTCAGCCTATATATGTTCCATTGTTGGGCTCAGCCCTTCTCTGTAATGGAAGAGGAATTGACCTACTATTCCACGCTGGTCAGACATGTTGCAATATTGTTTTGTTTCGAGTTTTCCTTTTCTTGCACAGATGTTATACGCTTATTATGTCCCTTAGTCGTCTTTTAAGACAGTTACGGGTAAGATAGGGAGTGGTGCATTGTATTCTTACGTCATCACACGGAAAATCTGTTTGTAATGTCAAAATACTGGGCTTTTTTATGCTCACACGGTTATTTGCACGACACCTATGCCTGAAAACAAGTTTAAAATTTTTTGTCTGTCTATTTGTTTTGGGTAATCTTCAAAATGGCTGGACCGATTCTGATAATATTTTACTACCAGTTAGCTTCTAGATCATGGTAAGCTTCGACGTGACTTCTCTTTTCACAAATGTACCAGTGAGTGAAACCATACAACTAATAGGCACTTTGATACATGACTCTGCCTTACCAACTGAGTACATGGAGGGGATAGAACTATGTCTGAGGAGCGGTTACTTCATGTGGAAAGGAGAATACTACCTACAATTGGACGGCGTGGCGATGGGGTCACCTATAGCGCCGGTGGTGGCCAACATCTTTATGGAGTGGTACGAATCCCTTGCCTTAAGAACGGCCAGTATTAAGCCACGTTTTTGGTGGCGATATGTCGATGACATTTTCGCGGTGGTGGACAAGACTAACCTTGTGCAATTCACGGAACACCTAAATAAGATACATCATAAGATCAGTATTACCGTGGAGGAAGAGAGAGAAGGAATACTGCCATTCTTTGATGTACGTGTTATCCGAGAGACAAATGGTAGTCTAAGCCACACTGTCCACCGGAAAACTACGCACACAGACCGATATCTTCATGCCAGTTCTCACCATCATCCTGCACACTTGTCCTCAGTACCACTAATCAACCGGGCTCTTCGAATATGTGATCCCCAATACGTTGATGCAGAGCTCGAGCACGTAAGGAAGGCACTAGTGGACAACGGGTACAATTGGCGGCAATACTGCCGATGGGCCAAGCCAAGTGAACGTAAGCGGCCAACAGGTGTGGAACGTTCTCCGTCCTACTTACCATTCGTGAAAGGAATAACGGACAAAATCGGGCATCTCTTGCGAAGGAAATACGACATTAGAACGTTCTTCCGCCCACCGGGCCAAATACGACAAATGCTTCGTTCACCGAAAGACAAAAACCACCTGGGCGTACCAGGCGTCTATCAAGTACCATGTGATTGTGGCAAGAGTTATGTGGGAGAAACTGGACGCAACATGTTCACCAGACTAACTGAACACATCAGGAGTATGAAGAGCATGGATACGATACAATCAGCAATAGCAGAGCATGCCAGTCTCGCGAATACAAGGCACTACATTCGGTTCGACAAAGCCTCCGTATTAGCCACAGAGAGACGTTACAGACCGCGGAAAATACGTGAGGCCATAGAGATAAACCGACATCGGACCTTCAACAGAGACGGTGGATGGAAGCTGTCGTCAGCATGGTTACCAGCTCTTAATACTGCCGTGAGTCGTAAGGTGATGGTGTGCGTGGAGAGTGACGTGACCAGCGTGGTATGTGATGGTGACGACACACGGAGTGACATACCAACAACGCCGCTTAACTCCGGGTGTGAAGTTTCGTCCGACGTTTCCGCCGAGGACTATCAAGAGGCGAACACCTCCCCCGCACCCCTCATGGCTGTGTCGAGGCGCGCTGCTCGATATGCATCGCGCAGTGCACGCCGGGGCCTCGCAGACGCCGCTGCGCACTCGCCCTGATGATGAGCATCGGACATGCTCGAAACCCGGGTCGACGTAATCGATCTCAGCACGTGAGTGTTTTTGCCGTTTTAGATATTATAATACCAGTTAGCTGTTTATTTAAGGAGTAACGTAGGTTATATTTTGTCTCGGTATTTCCACGGGAACGGGAACTATGTGAATAAGGCGACTGAAACCGAACCGAAGCGAGGGCGGTTGTTATGTGTTTTTATTAGGTTTAACGAGAACAGATTTTTTCTTTGTTTCTTACCTTGAAGTTCCTTAAGCGATTTTTCTTCACCGCCATAATCAACAGGCAAAACATCTTTTGGTACATATTTATAAATAGTTTCAATAGTTTTATGGGTTTGAATTCTATTAGCTAGTTTATCGCTGAATACCTGTTTTAACAGACTCACTAAAGAGTCTACCATCTTTGATGCTGTTATTACATGGATACCTTTTATTCTCATTCCATATCCCTCCTGCAAAAGGATATTAAAATTAAATGCTAATAAATTTACCTTATCGACCAATGCTGTATACTCCTGTAATGATATCAAATTATACCACTTAAAAAAGATAATTAAATTCAAGTGCTGTTCTTATTTGAGATATTTTTAATCATAATATTTACCCTTGGATCTTTTTATTAGATAAATTCCAAATAGGTTGAATGACAATTCGAAATAGATTGGACAGCAATCAAATTTCGAAGCGTTGTCTCCCTTATTGTCATATTTAATACCATCATAAACAAAACTTGTAAAAAAAAAGCTAAGCCTCGTAACTGAATTCTTCTACCATAAAAAGTTGTAAGATCCATTTTATACTTATACCAAGTCGGTTAACTCATTCAGTTCCTGCTTATGGGACCTTTCTTCTTGAGTTATTGTGTTAATAGCTAACCTAACAACTTCTTATAGTGACTATATCAATATTAAAGATATTTTATGTCTTAAATAAACAGAATGACTTGGCAATCGCATGAAAACACAATGTACCTCACAAGTAATACATATTATATTAAATTGTACTAAACATAGTGCGATTAGTGTATCTCGGAAACTGGACGAAAATTACAATATTTCATATTGTTTCCTTCATTTATACATTACACACTAATTGTATTCTAAATTTGAAGCGTCTATGTCTGCTAGAAGTGCCTCTTTAATATAGATGATCGGTCATTCAGTCGGTGAGTGACAAAATTACAAAATTTTGACTAGTTATAATTCTTAAACTATTGGTTCAAATTGAATGAAATTGAAATACACAATGTGGATACAATGCCTGCTGGGTTACTAAAAATTCAGGCTTCTAGTTTTATTCAGAACGAAGTTATAGGGGGGTCGAAAATGGCCTGAATTGCTTCGGGAAAAGTATGTTACGGCAGTGTTGCGTTTTGCCCGACTTTTTTTTTTCGCTCGACTTGGCGGGGGCACTGCCAATGCCCGCAGATAGGCCGCTGTTGTCATAACCAGGTAGACTTAGCATTGAATACATTGAAGCCCATTGGGCTTATAATGGCTATGCGGCCACAATTGTTGGTAATATGTGGTATAATTAATCCTCATCACTCATATGCGCCCCACTGCTGGGCTCGAACCTCCTCCAAAATAGCAGATAAAATTGACCTTTATACCACGCTGAAATCGCAATACGCAGACTACATCACTCGTTGAACCGATAACCATTGGGAAAAAAAAAGGGGGGAGTGAGTGGAGACTACGACTTGGGCGACGCCGCGTAGGACGAATCCCTACTAGGTGGACTGATACTTTGAAAGATTTTGTTTTCTTTAATTTACAAAAAGAAAATACATATTAATTGTTATTGTACCTTTAAACTTTTTTAAGTTTGTATAGGTACACACATTCAAATAGCGAGGCCAATAAACATGTTATCATAGTAATTACGTTACATTATAAAAATATATATATCTTATTTGACAATTTAGAAATAAAAAAAATAACAATAATAAAAAATAAAAAAAAAAATATAAATTTAAAGAAATAAGTAAGAAACACGTATCTTAATAATAGCAAGCATATTTTCAATTAATTTTAAAGAGGGTAGAAAAAAAAATTCATTTGCAACAGATGAGCAAGCCAATCCTATACAGCCTGTTTCATATATATGCTATTTCATTATTTGTTATAAGAAATTAATAAGTCGCAGGATGTAAGTACTACAGGACCATTCCAATTAGCATTCTCATGAAGAAGTCTATGTTCAACAGTCGAGATTTATGGGCTGATGAATCGATGGATACCACGTAGTCAGTCGAAGTGAAATAGGATTTTATTTCGAGTTTTCATTCTGTTGCATAGATGTTAACTGCATATTATAATTTAACTATTCATCGCCATAGCATATATTTTCTGTGTGGTGACGAAGTAAGAAGACAGTTCACCACCATCTTGGATAAGGGTGTCATAAAAGACGTTGAAGCGATATGAGAGGCAGATAACATCAAGGAAACAAGAGAAGGAAAGCATGAAATAAAACTCTATTCCAACCTATCTGAGGTGAGGGTACTCGAAAAGGTATTCCGACGGGCTGATTACTGACGACAAGTCACCCTGGTCCAGTAGTCGGCCCAACGATAAAGGTGATTTTTTTTTTTTTTTTTTTTTTATTGCCATCGGTGGCAAACGAGCAAGCAGCACACCTGATGGTAAGTGAAACTGCTGCACATGGACCATTGCAATACCAGGGGCACAGCCAGGCCGCTGCCTACCGTGAAGGAAATACTCTTCTTAAACATCGTTTAAAGAAGGAAGGACATGTCATAGCGCTCGGGAAACACAGCAGCAGGTAGTTCATTCCAGAGCTTGCACGTACGTGGGAGAAATGATCGCTGAAAACGTACAGTTGAAGACCATAACGTTTCCAGGTGAAATGGATGAACCCTGCTGCGATGTCGAGTGGTACGTTGGTAGAATGGTGACGGTGGTACCAAGTCAAACAGTTCCTCGGAGCACTCCCCGTGAAAGAGTCGGTAGAGTACACAGAGTGACCCAAAGTCTCTCCGCTGCTCCAGCGACTCCAATCTGTCCGTAAGATTGGGATCCCCGACGATTCGAACAGCCCGTCTTTGCAGGGAGTCAAGTGGGTCTAGCTGATATTTGGGCGCACCTGCCCAGAGATGTGAGCAGTACTCCACATGAGGACGAACTTGTGCTTTGTATAGCACAAGACGCTGTCTCGGTGTGAAGCACCGCCTGGCTCTGTTCAGGACGCCCAACTTTTTGCTTGCCAATTTGGCTTTGTCCTCCAAATGACTCCCAAACTGGACTTTGCTCGATATTTTGACGCCGAGAATCCCAATACTCTCAGAAATTGGAAGAGTTACTCCTTGGAACTGAGGCGCCATGACAAATGGGTCCTTCTTTGCAGTGAACGCGCAAACTTGTGTCTTTGTGGGGTTGAACTGGACTAGGTTCCGTTCACCCCATTCCGAGGCCCGCCCCAGAGAGCGTTCGACTTCAAACACAAGTTGAACCCTTCTTTCCTGAATACTCCGAGGGATATTCCGTTGCTCAGTGTATCGCTCATCACCCGTACTGTCATCCGCATAGCAACGCATACTCTCGATAGAGAGCATGTCATTGATATGCAGGATAAACAACGTCGGGGAGAGCACCGAGCCTTGTGGTACACCAGCATTAATGGTCATGGTATCGGAGCAGGAGCCATCTACGACAACTTTTATACTCCGACCATCCAAAAAGCTGGCAATCCAATTACAGAGTCCCTCGGGGATTCCGTATGATGGTAGCTTCGATAGAAGTGCCCTGTGCCAGACCCTATCGAACGCCTTTGCGATATCTAGGCTGAACGCCAGCGCCTCACCCTTGCCCTCCAAGGCCTCTGCCCAACGGTGTGTGAGGTACACAAGAAGACCACCAGCCGACCGACCATGACGAAAGCCGTATTGGCGATCACTGATAAGCTGGCGATCCTCAAGGTACTGCAGAAGCTGGCGGTTTATAACCTTCTCCATTATCTTGGAGAGCAAGGATGTTATCGCAATTGGCCTGTAATTCGATGGGTCAGACCGGTCTCCCTTTTTAGGGATCGGGTGGACATGGGCTACCTTCCACGAAGACGGAACCCTATTAGTAGCGTAGGAAAGTCGGTATAGGCGCGTGAGGATGGGAGTCAATTCAGGGGCGCACGTCTTTAGTACCACTGCAGGGATGCCATCCGGTCCACTCGACTTATGGACGTCTAAAAGCCGCAGCTCCCGCCTAACCGCTCGCTGCGTGATGCGGATTTCGGGCAGTGAGCTTTCACACCGTGGGATGGTAGGTGGTGTGGCAGCTCCGGCATCCAAAGTCGAGTTACAGGCAAAGAATTGACCTAGAAGATCGGCCTTCTCCTTTGCGCTGTGGGCCGATGTTGGTACGGATGGGCTATGGGCCCGCGCGCCGTCCTTTCGGCACCCCGGACGGAATGGACCGCGTGTGCGCTAATTTAATGATGATAACGAATCGCAATTGCGTTTTAGCCTTATGTCTTAGCAGCCAAATGAGTGTGGTAAACAATTATCACATTTACTTTCATCACAGCCCATATACGAGCCACTACCGGGTTCGAGCCTCTTCCACATTGGGAGAGATTTCGAAGTTTGGTTGAACGCTGGTTAGGCGGGTTGCTATAGGGTTTTGTTTCAAGTTTTTCTTCTATTGCGTAGTTTTTATATGCACATGATATGCCTTAGACGCTTGTTGCGATACGCACAGGTAAGAGAGGGGGTGGTGAATTGTATTTCTGCTCCGTGACCACAATTTTCCGTGTGGTGGCGGAATAAAAATACAATTCACCACTCCATATCTTGCCCGTGGATGTCGTACGAGACGACTATGGGATATAATATGCACATGATATCTGTGCAAGAGAAGGAAAACTCGTAATGAAACCCTATACCAACATGTCTGACCAGCATGGTATAGTAGGTCAAATTCCCTCCCATTGTGGAGGAGGCCCGATCCCAACAGTGGGTCGTATGTGGGCTGCGATGATGATGATGATGTTGACCACAAAGAAAATTACATACTTACAGTCATCAATGTTATAATTTGGCGTAAATCCATGGGGCTTATTTTTGTAACAAGATTCAGAATATTCACTTCACTATAATCAAGAATGATGACGAATCCGTTACAGTATTCAACTTTTTTAAAATATTCACTCAACTGAAATATAAAAGGAAATTAAATATTTTATTAACGGAACACATCTCAGAAAGTAATGGTAGGACCACACTGTTGACAGTTGTTTGTCTACAGCCGCGGGCCGGTCCATCCGAGGTAGTACTACATTCTCGCAGAAAATCGACGTCTGAGTAGTAGCAATTTGTTACTGCGCTTCGTTCAGTGAGCGAGAGAGCTAGGGATGTGAAAAAAATAATCAATTTTTATAATAATCGATTATTTGTTTGTAATAATCGATTTTAATAATCGATTATCTAAATAATAAAAAAATCGTTTTCTTGTATTAAAATTAATCGATTATTTTAGTATTATCTTTTTTATTTAAAATAATATCACTGCCAGATTTCCTAAAAAAGGTCATCAAAATACAGCGTGCGAAAATAAAGCTCACATTACCTAAAACAAAAAAAAAGGTCATCATAATCCTGTTGGGAGAAAAATTGATAATTTTATAATCGATTTATTTTGAAGAAAAAAAAAAGCGATTATTTATTAATCGATTATTTTCCTTCCAAGTCACATCCCTAGAGAGAGCCGGAAGCCCAATTTTCTGTGGGTGTGTATTTGTGGTGGGTTTTGGTGATGCCTTTAGTTTTACCGAATCTCATTGCACGCATTCACACTCCCTTCACTTTCTTCGCAGTAGGCAGCGGCCTTGCAATATTCCAAGAGCGACAGCAACACTTACCATCATCTATACTGTTAGTTCACTTACCATCACTTGCAATAAAAAAAATAATGGTTATAAATTACATCCAAATTCAGAAAAACAGCTTGTGGATTGCACAAAGTGTTGTCCTATTTTTTAATTTTTTTTTTAATGGGTGGGGTATGATAAGTACACACGCGGTCCATTCCATCCGAGGCGACAAAAGGACGGCGCGTGTGCCCATAACCCACCCGTACCCACGTCGCCTTCGTCGTTGGGCTGACCACCGGAGCAGGGTGACTTGTCGTCAGTGGTCGGCCCGACGGAATACCCTTTCGGGTACCCTCATCTCAACAAAGTGTTGTCCTGCGAGGGATTCGAAGCCTCGACACTGCCTTTAAATATAGTAATGATTGAAGATTACAAGAAATGGACTGCACATATAAATAAGGTATATAAGGCGATTTAGGGACGGTATGGTAAATTAGACGTGTGGTTATTATTTGGGTAACCCAGTGCTCAGAATTTATTGATGCATCTATACAAATAAATAAAATTGAATTGTCTATTTGTAATGTCAAAATATTTTACGGTTTTCTTCACGCTCACACGATTCTTTACACGATACTTAAACAGTAAAAAAAAAAAACAATTTAAATATTTTTTGTCTCTTGTCCGTGTATTTGTTTCGGGTAATCATCAAAATGGCGTGACCGATTTTGATAATATTTTACTATTAAGTAGCTGCCTGTGTTAAGAGTAATTTAGCAATATTTTATCCTGGTATTCCCATGGAAACGTGAAATACTCAGCGAAACCCAATTTGCTAGTTAAAGAATAAATCTTAATTAATGACCTTAAAATATCGACCTCAAATTTGCTTATTAGTGTGTTGATAGTCTAAAAATAGAATGAATCACTATCCCTTAAAATACTTAATGTTATAAATTGCTTAAAATATGGAATGGATATAGCCGTTGGCAATTATCTTAGTGATCTTTCAGCCGGCATTTACAGTTAACAAGGGTAATAAAGCGGGGGTGACAAATTGTATTATTAAATGTAGAGAGAGTAAATAGTTAGTAGGAATTTCATCGTCATATTATAATGAGTTTATATATTATTATTGTGAAATAGAAGATAGGAAACGAAATTCTAAAGAAAACATCAGGTAAATAATACAGGAGAGAATACATTATTCTAATATGGAGCTCTCAGAACATTAACAAATAATTGTAATGACGCTAAATTTGGAATTTTCCTTAAAAGGTAGAATATGTTATTGTCCTAATAGTACAATAATCGGGTAACTTAAGAGAATCATCCAATATATAATATCTCAGTGTCTGAAAACACAGAGGTCTACCACTGTCGATGTCATGACTAGTAATACACTCTAATCTACGACAAGTGTATGTTACCAGTGATGACTTACAGGCAGGTAAACTTCGTCCCTAAATGGGTGCCTCATAACTAAGCTCAAAGTCTCTCAGTGTACTATGGAGCGGGCTATGTTCACGATTTCACAGCGAGATAGAATCCGAAATACGGAAGTCCGTAGAATAACGGCTGTAACCGATAAAGCACGAAGAATTAGCACGCTGAAATGGCAATGGACATACCACATTGACTTACCAATAACCTGAGGAAGAAAGGTTATTGGGCAGCATGTCCATCTGCATCGTCCGGGGTGTGGTGAAAGTTGCTGGACGTCGTTGGATGCAGGTGGCATAGAACCGCACTTTGTACTGAAATATGAGTGAGGCTTACGACCAGCAGATGACGGCGATAGGCTCGATGATGGTGAATGATAAATAAGACTGTAATATACAATTTCTGATACATCCTATTCTATTCATAAGTATATAGTATTATCGTCAAAATATCGTACTGTTAAATATTGTACTAATTCTTAATCCTTACTAATATTATAAATTTAGCTGTGTGGTAGCGGCTTCGAATACTACCAACCCTTGCTTTGCTCGTGGGTGTCGTAAAAGACGACTAAGAGCCCTAGATTGACCCGGACCAACTCCATCTGGTACCATTTGGGTCAACGATTACATTCCCAAGGAGAGTTGACGTCAGGCAGGCAGCCGGTCATAAAAGTCATTTCCGAAACTTTTTGCAATATGTCAAAACAGATGACATATTGCGTCGACCCCAAGTAATTGGGATAAGAGCAAGATGATGATGATGATGACTAATATTATAAATGCGAAAGTAATTTTGTTTGTTTGTTACGTTTTCTCGCTTAAACCACCTAACAGATTCCCAAAATTCTTTCACCAAAGAAAAGCTATAATATCAGAGAGTAACATAGACTATATTTTATCTCGGTGTTCACACGGGAACGGGAACTATGCGGGTAAGACGACTGAAACCGAATTGAAGCGAGTGCGGGTTGCTAGTTTCTAAATAAATCAATAAAATTTGCTCAAAAATTATAATAATTCACTCACCATTGTCAAATATTTGTAAAATACAGGAAAAATTGAAGACTCCAAGTTGACATCTGTTACAACCTTACTTAAGTACACCCTGTAATGTTCTGGCGTAAGTTTTGGTAGATGAGCTGTTAATCTAAAAGGGAATTAAATAGCTATAATAATTGAATTTTATTGTTATGTTTCCTTTAAGACGATGGATATCCTCAAGAATGTAAGTCGACATTTACACCACACACTCTAATCATTACAGTTTAGATAGGTCTAACTATTAGCCTCAAGCCTCCTTCGGAATGGAAGGGAATTTGACCTGCTATACTAAGCTGGTTAGACAGGTAAGTACAGCGTTTTATTTGGATTTTACCTTCTCTTGAGTATTATATACATATAATAATCCCTTAACCGTATTCTACGACATCCATGGGCAGGAAAGTCGGTAGATAATTGTATTCATACTCCGTTAAAATAAGTCTTTCTTAGCTGTAAAAAATCAAATTTATGAGTCAATATTAAGCTATACTCAATAAGCCCTGTGGACAAAGAAATATAATTTGTTACCAAACCATATGATATTGATCGTAACTGACAAATAAAAAAAATGGCTCTCCTAATAAACCCATAAGATCAATTACGAACGTTACCTCCCCATATTTGTGACGATTCCATAACCATAATACCACCGTTTATGGTAATAATGAATATGAAAATCCCAAAAGTAAAAAACCCAGAATTATTATCATTATTATGAATCAATCATTAAATCGAGACGCCATATTGGAAAAGATCCATCTAGAAAAATCGATGGATAAGATAATCGTTCTTAATTACCCACATATATCAACTGAATTTGAAGATCGGATTGAACTATTAATAGTAATATGCTTGAAAGACGTGGCTAACTTATTAACACATTTCTATTAACTCATCAACTTTTCGGCGTCCAGTATTCACATAAGTGTCCTTATACATCATCATCATCATCATCATTGCAGCCCACATACGTCCCACTGTTGGGCTCGGTCCTCCTCCACAATGGGAGGGAATTTGACCTACTATACCATGCTGGTCAGACATGTTGGTATAGGGTTTCATTTCGAGTTTTCCTTCTCTTGCACAGATGTTATGTGCATATTATATCCCATAGTCGTCTTATACGACATCCACGGGCAAGATAGGGAGTGGTGAATTGTATTCTTACTCCGTCACCACACGGAAAAGTAGTCCTTATACAAGTTAATAGTAATCGCTAAGCTTTGCAAGTGAATTGGTGATCGCAGTTGGTGTTATGCGTCTTCTTGTTCTTAACTGGTCACTATTCGATGATTATATTTACTTACAAAAATTTCTGGACGAGCACAAAATCTTTTGCGATATCTGAAGTTGAGAAGAATTCTGGCATTATAGTCCTGAATGTGCATAACTTATCCAGTTTGTCCTTGGCTCGCTCTATCAGACCTTTGGTAGTTACCAGTGTTCTTTCCAAATAGCCTCGAGCTGGAATTAAAATGCTGGAATTACATGTGTACAAAATTTCGGTAGTGGTTTCATATAAAATTAAGTCCTCCAATTTCTGCCATTCTTTTGAATCGTCGTTCTCTTAAATCGATGTTAGGTTTATATTGTAACTAATAATTGTCTTTTACGGCACCTGCGGAGAAGAAACTTATGAAAGCTGTGAATTGTATTCTGATGACAACGCCAGATGGTGTGTATCTTATACGATATTTAAAATTTGTGTCATTGTAATATCATCATCATTGGAGTCCACATATGTCCCACTGTTGGGTTCAAGCCTTTTCCACAATGGAAGGGAATTTGACCTACTATGCTGGTCAGACATGTTGATATAGAGATTCAATTCTGCTTAATGAAGTCAACTATCTCCATGCTTCCGTATGTCTTTGTATCAAAATCATCAAAAGCGAACAAACAAATTTCGTTTTTCTTCATTTCATTCTAACGACTTGACTTTATCTACAACTTTTCTAATACTCACAGGCGAAGGAGTATTGAATTATATACTTTGAGGTATTTTAAAAATGAAAATTACTTACGAAATTCCCTTTTAACGAAATGTGGTTGCATTTTCACCCAGTCTTCTAAAATGTCTATTGACTCCTTCATTCTTCCTGGTTTATCCAAATTTATTTCTTTCCTAACAACTATCATGGTATCTGATTTAAATTTAAGTATCTTGTCGTCTTTCAAAGTCTCCATTATAATGACTGTATTCTACCAGAGCTAAAATGAAACTAAACATTTGAAACTTAATATTGTAATTTATAGACTATTAAAGTTTATGATTCTAAATTGGTTGTCAAGACTAGACTACAGACCCTGGTTTGTGTTCATTTCTTTATTTTAATCTTAAAATATGTTGAGATTTTGAAAAGAAAAGCCTTCTGTCGATAACCTTTTTTTTAATCAAGGGGACTTTCTAGGAATATCTCAGTAGAAAGCTCAAAGTTGCCAAGTTTGCTGTTGAATCAACCGCAATTAAATGGTTAGCTTCATATTAAATTATAGTAAATTTGAAAAAATATGATTACCTACCGATAACTTTCTGTGCGGTGTTAGATTAAGAATACAATTCTCTGCATGGGCCTCTGCCTCTGGCTAGGCAGGGCCTATTGATGTCATAAAAAAAAATAAAGAGTTAAATAGGTATACCTATAACATTTATGCAAGAGAAGGAAAACTTAAAATGAAATCTTATAACAACACGGCTGCCCAGCGTGTAGGTATTTATAACTATCTACCCGATGTAGAAAATAGTTACTAAATATTGATCCACATTTTATAAATTTTCTGCAATAACGATGACTTATTGGACGTGAGACATCTTAGTCCACCCGTGACCATGAACGCTGCAAAGTGTTCGAAACGTCGGGCAACCAAAAATTAAATACAAACGCGATAAAATCCGTAAAGTAATTTTATTTAAAATGTGTAATACTCGCGTAAACATTAGAAGTCATTATATAGTCACGGATTTAAAAATGTATTCTTGGATTATGAAAGCTATTTATTGAGAGTTTACGTGTTGCAATGTATACAGCAGTAATTATCAAGCTATAGTAAAATCTTTTCTTTTTTAATGTATGAAATCTTTCCTCTTACTTTTCTGTAATTTCGTGTATAGAGACGGAAATATGTAGCAGAAAGCCATGGAAGTATGTTATTTGATTTGATTAATGAGCGCACGGTCGTAAAATTGATAGTTAGATACTTGTTATGCATAGATTGTGATGGAAATAAAATTAATTCATTTCTATAAATTATTATATTAATAAAACATTCACCGTTTATAATTAAAGATAATAAGTTGCGGAATATTGATAAATAATGAAAGCGAATAATAAATAATTACTAAAATAATCGTTTGATTAAATATTTGATTATTTTTAATTATTCAGTTTATTTTCAGTCGCTGCAGTAGTAATGAACAATTACCAGAAAGAAATGTTTCTACAAATAATAGCGGTACGATTATATAAACAAGTTTTTGAACACTTTGTAACCAAAGTATTTTAGTTACCATGTCTTCGTATTGCCCTCTAATTGGACAAAAATAATCGTTTTCAATAAAAATACATTATTTTAATTTATTTAAATTAAAATTACGTAATAATTAAAATAGAATTGAATTTTCACGGAACAGACATACGAAAAGGCCTACATGTTTTATATCAATCTAGTTGTATACAAATATAATTTTGATAATCGTGCAAACGTAACGAATCGGCAATAAATTTTGAAGCGGAATAAAGAATTAATTTGATTGTTGTAAACAAAACATTTTGCATTATAAGTCTTATAAATATTAATACTTTTAGTAAAAAATTCATGAAATAAACTGCTTTACGTATTTTATCGCATTTAATTAGGGATCCTTAACTAGTGCCAAGGAACCTCATTAACGTATGTCTAGCAGTCCGTTTATCATAAATATAATTGATAAAAATTTCGTGAAGTGTTTCAATTTTTTTATGAAAAAAATATGCTTCTATTAAGAATAAAATGTTTATTTATTTCCTCAGCTTATACAGAGTGTATCAGGTTATGGGGCAACTGGTCAAATGGGAGTTAGAAAATGGTGTTAGGAACCCATGAAAAAATTTGAAGGAAAAATCTTAGTTCGTTAATTAATTAGAGATATGTAAAATTTTAATTTTTTTCATCGCATTTTCGTGTAAATCTGATTTAAATTTATAAAGTCAGTGATATTTAATCTGCAACATATTCGTACTTTGTTAAATTTTCATTAGAAATTGAATAAATCAATGATTACGTTCGCATAAGTAAGACATACTTCGCTTTAAATGAGCTGATCGGCCGATGACCGTTTACGACCCGTCTTTATACCTACGTTACCATTGAAGCGTTTGCGAAATTTATGCCCATTAATACTGTCGAAGCTTTACATGCCTACATAATACGTAACATTTAAGTCATAGACTGTTAGACACACATTTTTGTAATCACTATAACTTTTATATTATATTGTTTTTTGTGTGATATACATTCTAATTATGATCTATGACCGTTGAACTACAACATACTCGAAGAGTCGCCCCATAACCTGATACACCTGTATACTAACTACTCTTGGGAACAGACCTCGAGAGAAATAATTAGGCCACTATACCACGCTGTTCAAAATATTTAGAAATATTTGTATCTTCAAAATTAATATTTAAAAGTGAAACAATAAATTAGCTCAATTTATTAGTTGGCCTTTTAACTTATCTAAAACTTTAACTGAAGAATGTTAATAATTAAAATTAATTGTATTAAAATATCAGCTTAATGCTGTGGGGTATTCTATTTGCGGGATGTTTAAAAGTATAAGGATTGATTTAGTCTCACTATCCAACATCCAAGTCTGAGGTTCCTTTTTTGGGTACTATAGGAAAACTATTGGACAATCTTTTAGCATGCCCCAAATACGTAACTTGAAAGTCTAATAATTCTCCGTCCAGAATCTTATGAAGCATATTTATAAGTTTAAAAGTATGTATTTCTACTACCACTGCAACAATTACACAATCATTCTCATACTCTTCTGTAACCACAATTAATACATCTACGCAAGTGAAGCAATTTATTTTATTTTATTGTAAATGACAAAATGGATATCTCCTCATTTTTCGCCATAAAACAAAAACTAAACTGTAAAATAGCAATTTGAACATTTTACGTGTGGTGACTGATTAAGTGTATATTTCACCACCCTCTTTCTTGCCCATAGATGTCGTAAAAGCCTACTAAAGGATTATAATATGCAAAAACACCTATACAAGGGGAGGAAAATAAGGTCCTATATCAACCCATCTAACCAGTATAGGCCAACTTCCCTTCAATTGTGGAGGAAACCTGGAGACCAATAATAACTGGACGTAATAAGCTGGCATGATATATAATATCATATTACGTAAAAAATTAATAGAATTAGTAAATTGACTACATATATACCGACATGATGGCCTGAGTGCTGACCTCCTGATATCAAAATATATTGATATTACATACATACATTCACGCCTTTTTCCCATAGGGGTAGGTAGAGACCACTTCCCTCCACTTGTTACGATCTTGACATACAACTTTCGCCTCCTCCACATTCATTAATCTCTTCATGCATATTCTTCGGTTTAGGATACTTCTAATTTGATCGTGGAACGTCCGCCTTGGTCTTCCCCTTCTAACACTTCCGCTCAGATTCGTCTTATAAATTCTTCTTGTTAATCTCCTTTCTTGAAAGTAGATGAATATCTACTTTCTACATGACCAAACCAACTTAACATACCTTTCTCAATCCTTGTCACTACATCAACATTCATACCACAACTATTAATATTACAATATTTTTTTAAATATTTTATAAACACCAAAACCTCTTTGAGGGATGGTATATACAGATGCTAATATTAATCCGACTTGTGATAAAATATGATTCAAAAATCATTAAACGTGGATTAGTAATAAT
Source organism: Lymantria dispar (assembly GCA_032191425.1). Lineage (NCBI taxonomy): Eukaryota > Metazoa > Arthropoda > Insecta > Lepidoptera > Erebidae > Lymantria > Lymantria dispar. The sequence goes on along the minus strand of CM063460.1, from coordinate 4,511,463 downwards.
ATCTTTGTAGTGTAGCTAATAATATACCCGTTTAACGTCTATTTTCATCTTATAGATACATCTATAGAATGAGAGAGATGACTAATTGACGTAAATACATAGTATATATATTAAACCTATTAGAGATAGAGGTGGAAGGAAAGTGAGTAAGAACAGAAAGACAAAAAATGTTCAATTCTTCCGTCCACCAGTTTTGACGTTTAATGCTATATATATATATATATATATATTTGCTGTGTGGTAGCGGCTTCGAATACTACCAACCCTTGCTTTGCTCGTGGGTGTCGTAAAAGACGACTAAGAGCCCTAGATTGACCCGGACCAACTCCATAGTATTTGGGTCAACTATTACATTCCCAAGGAGGGTTGAGGTCAGGCAGGCGGCCGGTCATAAAAGTCATTGCCGAAACTTTTTGCAATATGTCAAAACAGATGACATATTGCGTCGACCCCAAGTAATTGGGATAAGAGCAAGATGATGATGATGACATATATATATATATATATGTATATATATATATATATATATATATATATATATATATATATATATATATATATATATATATATATATATATATATATATATAAGCTGACCTTTAGATTTCCAGAAGAATTCTACTGTCAATTCGCTAAGTAATACTTTATCATCATCATCATTTCAGCCTATCGCCGTCCACTGCTAGACGTCGGCCTCCCTCATGTTACGCCACAAAGTGCGGTCCTGTGCCGTCTGCATCCAACGACGCCCAGCAACTTTCATCAGGTCGTCAGGTCGTCGGTCCACCTAGTGGGGGAGGTGTCCTCCACTTCGTCATTCAATACGTAGTCGCCACTCGAGAACCTTTCTTCCCCAGCGGTTGTCAGTTCTTCGAGCGATGTAGCCTGCCAATTGCCACTTTAGCGTATTAATTCTTAATTTCCGTATTTCGGATTCTATCTCGCAGAGAAATCCCGAGCACAGCCCGTTCGATACCACGCTGAGCGACTTTGTGACTTGTTATGAGGCCTATATTTAGGGACCACGTTCCTGTGCTGTATGTCATCACTGGCAACACACATTGGTCGTAGACCTGTGTTTTCAGACACTGAGGTATGTTGGATGAGAAGATTCTCTTAAGTTTCCCGAACGTAAGTAATCCTTGGGCGGGGAAAATCATAAAATAATTGTACTTTCCGTATAATAGTATACTTTCCTAAATACGCATATAACAAATGCAAGAGGAGAAAACTTGAAAAATATAAAATCCTAGACCAATACGTTTGATCAGAATGATATAATACGTGAATTTCCCCATTATTGCGGAGGAGGCTCAAGCCCAGCAGAGGGATGTATATGAGCTGAAATGAATGAATGAATAAATACTGATTTTATCTGACTATCCTTAGTCGTTTTCCTCGTGTAAAAAGGTGGTTTTGAATTATATTATTACTCTATTACTATACAGAAAACATAAGTGTGGACCGCCATCCACCGTATATCGATATAAAAAATGTACTCGGAACATGTTTTTCAAGATAATAGTTTAATCTATATATATAAAAATGAATTGCTGTTCGTTAGTCTCGCTAAAACTCGAGAACGGCTGGACCGATTTGGCTAATTCTGATCTTGAATTATTTGTGGAAGTCCAGGGAATGTTTATACGGTGAGAAAATATGGAAAATTGCGAGTAAAATACACTAATATAATTTAATTTTCCCATACAAACCGCTCGTACCTGCCAAACATTTGACGTTCGTCCCGTCGGTTCGACATTTTTAGCATAATTACATGTAGATCTAGATTAAAAAGGTTTTAGAATCGATAAAACAGGCGGTATATCTATTAGTCGTCTTTTACGACACTCACGGGTGGTGAATTGTATTCTTACTCCGTCACCGCACGGATAATACTAAAAAAAAACTGATAAATACTAAAACAAAACAATTATGAAAAAGGCGGAGCGAAGTTCGCTGGGTCAGCTAGTTGTACATAAAGATCATAATATTTATGATGCCGACCTAAGTTAATTGTAGTTTTTGTTTAAGCAATTAATATTTTCATTAAAAGATAACAACTTGTGATAAAGATCGTTTCCGTTGCGGAATATTTTAATGTACCTTTAAATAGATCTGTAATTTGGAGTCTACGAGATTACCACCCACTATCCCCCTAATAACCTAAAATACAGCCTCTCGATACCAAGGCTAAGACTTGAAATTAAACGATATATTAATCCGATCCGAAACGATATATTATTTTAACATAATAAAATTGTAGGACATATATGGTGGGAGTACACTGTCGACAATCGTCTGTTTAGGGCCGGAAGCCGGTGGACAGTACCACATTCTCACAGAAAATCACCATCTGTGGGTATGTGGTACTGCTTCAGATGGAACGGCTACCATTTCTAGACAGAAAATTGTCAATAGTGTAGTCCTATCATTATAGATAAGGGTATTGTATTTTATTGAATGTATACTTCATAGGTATACCTTCTAAGCATAAAGACGTGGCAATGAAAGAAATATCATTTTCATAAGCAAGACAAGTCTCTAAATGTCGGCCTCATAAAATAGCTCAAAGTTGCTCAGCGTTGCTATGGAGAGGGCTATGCTCGGTATTTCTCTACGTGATAAAATCCGAAACACGGAAATCTGTAAAAGAAAGAGTGTAACCGACATAGCCCGCAGAATTAGCACGTTGAAATGGCAATGGGCAGGCCACATCGCTCGTAGAACCGACAACCGTTGGGGAAGAAAGGTTCTTGAGTGGCGACCACGAATCGGACGGCGCAGCGTAGGACGACCCCCCACTAGGTGGACTGACGCCATTCTCAAAGTCGCAGGGAACCGTTGCATACGGACATAATATTACCTAATTCCTATTATACTTGTTCATTTTGATTTCCTTCCTCAATATTATATTATACCCGGACACAAAGGATCATCTAACTTACCCTATAATATAAAAAGAAATAAAGGAAAATAGTACGTTTGCACTTCGACGAGACACAGTTGATAATAGAATATTATTTACGGGCTATAACCTTGAACGAACTGGTTTGCGAATGAAAACTTAATAATTATCGAAGGTTTTTTTGCGGATACACAAAACAATTATCTTTAATTAAAATATCTAAGCAAAATATACACGAAATAGTGTTATTTTATGCTAAATTATATGTAAATGTATGTTTAGTGTGGTGATGGAGTAAGAATACAAGTCGCTACCCTATTTCTTCCCTATGACTGTCGTTAAAGGCGATTAAGAGATTACAATATGCAGATAAGATCTGTGCAAGAGAAGGAAAACTCGAAATAAAACCCAACACCAACGCGTCTGACAAGTGTGGTTTTGTAGGTCCGTCTACCTCCAATCCGAATCCACGATTATTTTCAAGGAAGGTCAGTGCTTAGGCCACCATCCAAGTATCTATGCAGTCAATTATTACTAATTCTATTAAATTTCATCATAATATAAGCTGATAAGTATCCTGCCGTTAAGCTGCCTCCACTATGGGAGGGAAATCGACCTACTATATCGTTGGTTAGACGTGTAGTGTTCGAGAATGCCTTTTCTTATATAGATGTGATAGGTATACATTAGACTGCGTCAGACAATTTTATTTTTTTTTCTGATGGCGTCTAATATACATTTTATATTTATGTCATCTTTTTATCGATACCCATGGGCAGAATAGGGTGCGGCCAAATTTATTCTTATTCCATCACCACAAGGAAAAAATGGTGTATAAATTAGTATAAATATATACTTATTGAAATTTATAACGAAAACATATATTTAAATTGAAAATTTTGTATAACTCCCGACGCAAACTATAAAATAGTAAAAAAATAAAAGTATTACGTTTTCTTTAACACGAATGATCAATTAATTATCATTTAACGAATATACTCGCACACGTGAAGCATTTAATCGAATAATCATACGCCATGCTGTCATAACATAATCATAACATCATGTTGGAAAAGACCTGATACTTTTGCACTGCTGGACCGATATTAACCAAGCATAACTAAAAACCACCTCAAGGAAATTGGCTTTCAAATGAAAAAAAAAACACATCGAAATCCGTTCATCCTTTTGAGAGCTACAATCCTATAAACAAACACATAGATAGATATTAACGTCAAAGTTATAACACTCCCGTTTTTAACCACCGACGAAAAAGAGGAGTGTTAAAAGTTTGACGTCGATATCTGTCTGTCTGTGTGTGTGTTTGTGGCATCGTAGCTCTCAAACGGATGGACCGATTTCGATGGGTTTTTTTTCATTCTACGGCCAGTTTCCTTGCGGTAGTTCTTAGCTGTTTTTGGTTAATGTCGGCCCAGAAATGTAAGAGTATCAGGTCTTTTCCAAAATGATGTAATAACTTATGTCTACTCGATTAAGTGCTTCACGCGAGCCAGTATAATCGTTAAATGATAATTAATTGATAACTGTTGAAGAGAACTTAATACATTTTTTTTATTATTTTAGTTTGTTTTGGGGGTTATTAAAATTTTTCAATTTTACTGATTATTGATTCAGTGGTTAATAAAATAGATTCATCTCAGCCCATATACGTCCCACTGTTGGGCTCGGGCCACCTCCATAATGGAAAGGTAATTGACCCACTATATCACGCTGGTCAGACGTGTTGCGCGCCTCCGCACCACTCCGTCCGGGGCGACAGAGGGGCTTAAGCACGCAACTCCCGCGACCCACCCGAAAACCACGTCGCCTTCGTCGTTGGGTCGACCACTGGAGCAGCGTTAACTTGTCGTCAGTGGTCGGCCCGACGGAATACCCCCTATTGGGGTACCCTCCCATCGACCGACGTCCCCCCCTCGGGGAGGACGTCGGTCTTTCCTGACGCGGTCGGCCTCTCGGCGGGTGACGGACTAATCCCCGGTCACGTCACCCGCGGCCTCGGCTAGGGCGGCATGAGGCGCAGATAGTTGCGCCTGCGCCGCCCCAGTCGCCGGCGGCGGATCTCCTCATCGAGGCTGCGCTCCTCACGCAGGCGATCTCCTTCCGCGAGATCACTGTCTCGCAGAAAGCTGCGACCGCGTCCCAATTCCCGACGCTGTCGACCATCGCCCTAGCGATAGCCGGCAGCGTCAGGTTCGTACCGATGATTGCGACGAGTTCACAGCGCTGCACTGGCCAAGCCCCGCAGGCCTCGAGCGTATGGCGCGCTGTGTCCTCGTCGCAATCGCAGTGGTGGCAGGACGGTGTACTCTCCCTCCTAACGACCTTGTGCAGGTATTTGGCGAAGCACCCATGCCCCGTCAAAACCTGCACTAGTCGGAAGGAGAGCACCCCGTGCCGCCTCTCCAACCACTGCATCAGCACCGGCCGGAAGGCCTCCACTGTTCGCACCCCGAACCGAGGCCTCTCCAGCCGGACTGCCCAACGGGCGATGACGTCTCGGCGGGCGTCGACGCGCCAGGCAGTGAGATCCCTTAACGAGACCACACCGCCCTCCGCTCGCACCCCCGTCACCCGCCGATATAGTCCGGCGAGCATCTCCGCCTCCAGGTCCCACGGGGGAGTCCCGGCCAATAGGCACGCTGCCTCCGTCGCCACCGTGCGGTATCCGCGGATGGCCCTGACCGCCATGACCCTCTGTGGTCGCCACAGAAGGGCCCTAAGTCGGACGGTCATGGACCCCGCCCACACCGGTGCACCGTACAGGGCCATCGACCGGATGACCCCCGCGTACAGCCGTCGGCACGCAGCGCTCGGTCCGTCCACGTTCGGCATAAGCCACGATAGGGCGGACGCCGCGCCGACGAGCCGCGGAGCGAGCCTGCAGAAATGCTCCCGGAACCACCATCGCCCGTCGAGCACCAGGCCCAAGTACCTCATATGGGCCCGGATGCTGATGTCGACCGAGTGGACGGTGATCGAGACGCCGATGGGAGGGCTCATAGTGCGCCCATGGAGCAAGAGGGCCTCCGTCTTGTCCAGGGCGACCCTCAACCCCAGCGCCTCGATCCGTCTGACGACCTCCTCGGTACCCGAGGTCGCCAGGCTTACCGCCTCTTCTAGCGTCCCACCGCGGGCTGTAACGAGCGTGTCGTCGGCGTAACAAATCACGCCCAGCCCGGGCGGGAGGCTCCCCCTCATCGCCCAGTCGTAGCCGATGTTCCACAGGGTGGGTCCGAGGACCGACCCCTGTGGGACACCGCACGTTATGGGCGTTCGCACGACGTCCCCTGCTCGGTCGATGCAGAGGACGCTGCGCCCCTCCAAATAGTCTGCCACTAGCCGCCTCAGGTAATCTGGCACCCCGTGATACCGGAGCGCCTCCCTGATGCAGCTGAATGGCAGACTATTGAATGCGTTAGCGATGTCTAGGGAAACCACCAACAGCACTCCCCCGCCGGTGACGGCCTCAGTCGCCACGGCCCTCAGGCGCAACAGAGCCGCGATCGTCGAACGACCCCTCCTAAACCCAAACTGGGCGTCCGACAGATCGGGCCCCGTGCCGACGAGGTGCCGCTCGATGCGGGCAGCTACCACCCTCTCCAGTAGCTCGCCCGTGTCATCGAGCAGCACGATAGGCCTGTAGGCCGAAGGCGACTCCGGAGACCGTCCCGGCTTCGGCAGGAGCACCAGCCTTCCCTCCTTCCAGCACCCAGGGAACCGTCCGGACGCTAAACACGCGTCGAACAGCTCCCTGAGGCGGGGTCCCAGGTGTTCGAGGACCAGGGCCAGCACGCGGTTAGGAACACCGTCGGGCCCGGGGGCGATCACGGGACTGCCTGAGGGTCAAACCTCGGTGTCATTTATGGAGACCATTGTGGATCCTGGCTTACAGGAGTTACAATTGTGGGAATGTGTGGTGGGATTAGTTCCAATAAAAAAACAAAAAAAAAAAAAACAAATTACATCCCCTAATTGTCTTTTACGATGCCTACGGATAAGATAGGGGGTGCTGAGTTGAAAACACTTAAATTATTCAAATTCTCTGTCAAGGTGGCTAGTCGACGTTTTATACGATGTGCGCCGTCACAAATTTCAACTAGATAATGCGTTGATGTTGACTTTCTGAGGTATAAAGAAGGACCTCAAAATAAAACCCTATATCAACCCGTCTGACTAGCGTGGTATAGTAGGTCAATTTACCTCCTACACAGTAGTGGAGGAGGTTCAAACCCAGCAGTTGGATGGTTATAAGCTGAAATTATTATGATGATGATGAATAATAGTTCAGATATTTTTCCATCTTCTATACCAATAAATAAAATTGGAGTGTCTGTTTGTAATGTCAAAATAATAGGCTTTTTTCATGCTCACATGGTTATTTGCACGATACCTATGCCTAAAATAATGATTAAAAATATTTTGTCTGTTTGTCTGTCTGTCTGTTTGTTCCGGGTAATCTTCAAAACGGCTGGACCGATTTCAAAAATTCTTTCACCAATGGAAAGCTATAATATCAGGGCGTAAACTAGGCTATATTTTATCTCTGTATTCCCACGGAAACGGGAACTACGCGGGTAAAACGACTATAACCTATAACCGAAGCGAAGCGAGGGCGGGTTGCTAGTTATATATAAATTTCTTGTGTACGTATGTCACTGAACTTCTCCTAAACGGCTGGAACGATGTTGATTAAATTTCTTATATGTGTTTATAGGGAATCGATAATGGTTTAGATTTACAATTGGACTCGGTCACCTACCGAGTGCTGCAGTCGAATTCAAAGAGAATTCCTTTTTTTTATTTGAACAGAACTACGTCTGTCGGGTCAGCTGGTATTATTATAGTTCTTTAAGAGTATATAAGATGTATTGCATGCTTGCTCTCTTTCTATATTTGCATTTGTAATAAACAATGCTTATTAAATTAATAATATCTTATATTAAAAAAAAATACAAAAAGAAAATAATAATAACACCGAGATTCGATCCGACGCTGTTTGAATGCCAAAACAATACCTACTAAAAGAAAAGCGGTCGACTTCCCAACTGAGCTATCGTAACTCATGACGTTGACAGCGAAATTTGAATTCATATTCTTTTAAAATTTAATGTCATTGTATTGTTTTGCTAAAAACATGGTCAAAACAACATTTTCTATAAATAAAACCTAGCTAGATCGATTTTTTGGACCCGAAACCTCTAGTATGCCAAGTTTTATCAAAATCGTTGGTGCCGTTTACGAGATCCTGAATTAATAGATTATTAATACAAGAATTGCTCGTTTAAAGATATAAGATTTAATAGAAAGAAAGGGATAAACATAAATGTTTCACACAAATCAGTATTCATTCATAAAACAACTTCCCTACAATTAATAGCTTGTAGGCAAGTTCTAAGTGGTACTGTGCATCGGAAACACACATATTAAGATAAACTGGCAATATATTTACGTTCTACTGAATACATGGTGCCTTAATAAATTAACTGAGCAAATATGTCAAAGCAAACAAATATTACAAAGAGATTTGTATTGTTAGTCACTACTAAGTCGAGTGCGAATTCTCTTCGAAGTCACTACTATGTCAAGTGCGAATTCTCTTCGAAATCACTACTTAGTCGAGTACGAATTTTCTTCTCTTCATGAAAGTATTTCAATCACCATTTAAGGTTCCCCCGCAGCTTAAAGAAACGCCGATAAAAATATAATATTGATTTCACCTGAAGGCGTGGTGTTCTAATACCAAACTCAGGCGCTAAGTATCATTAGGTTCGAGTAAGTCATTGTTATCCAGAAATAATTGTTAGTAGGTGTAAATGGGTATTTGACTTGTGGAATTCTAGTTTTGCTAATTGGTAAATTAATAAAAATTGCATTATGCAGAGGATAAGATTTTAATGTGCTTCGTTACAGCGGTAGTAAGAGAATGAATAATTTTTATAAAAAGCTTAACATTCTAAATTATGCATGCATCATGACGGGATCGTGCGTGTTGCGGTAAGGTTTAAATCAGGCATGCTGAACTTTCTAAACAGTAGGCCAGTTATAATTTATGACCATTTATTATATGTTTTTGCTCCTGCAATACAAGAATATAATCTTTCCATCTACGATATCCTAATTAAAAGAAAAAGGCATGCTCGATATCTTCCATGTAGTAACGATAAGATTACATTTCTCCACTCCCTCTCTTTCCCGTGGATGTCGTAAAAGGCGACTAAGGGATATGATATACGAATAATATCGATAGATAAGGCAAATGTGATAATAAACCTTACACCAACACGTCTGACCATCGCTATATAATAGGTCAATTTACCGCCCTTTGTAGAAGAGGTCCGAGCCCAATAGTGGGAGTTACGTGGGCTGAGATGATAATAGTGATGTTCAATTTAATATCACAATCACTATGCTTGATAAGCAGTTATAGTAGGACTTATAGGTAGGGACACGTAAAAAATATCGATACTTTTAGGTATCGAGTACTTGTCTTTCGATACCGATAATTTTGTACTCGATACTTTCTATTCGATACTTTTACTCAATGAGTACTTTTAGGCAGGTATCGTATCGAACTAATTGTAGAAAGTATCCATGTTAAAGTTGACCTTACAGCTCATGCTTTTGGTAACGCCATCTAGTTAAAGCGTAATGAACCTTCTAAAAGTGGCTTGATACATAATTTAATCCCAACACAGACGGACAAATTCCTAAAAAAAATATACTCAGTACTCGATACTTTGGAGTATCGATACTTTTGTTTCGATACTTTAGGTATTGAGTACGATACTTTTTCTTTTTTCTTCGATACTACTCATGAGTACAGTATCGATACTTTCGTTTCGATATCGTGTCCCTACTTATAGGTTTGCCAAGGGAATGCTGAACAATCTCTCGCTGTTAACCTTGATACGTACTTAGAACTTCCATGTTAAAATAACGGATGGTCGAAATTGTTTTCTAATCTTGGTTTCTAAGGAAGGAGATGTCCCGTATTACACGGAACTAATATAACTCATTATTAAAATTTATTATAAAAATATATTCCGTATGGTAATGGAGTAAAAATATAATACACCACTCCCTATCTTGGCCTTGGATGTCGTAAAAGGTGACTAAGGAATATGATGTACATATAACATACATGCAAGAGAAGGGCAACTCGGAACAAAACCCTATACCAACATATCTGAACAGCGTGGTATAGTAGGAGGGAAATTTCCCTCCCATTGTGGAGGAGGCTCGAGCCCAAGAGTGGAATTTATGTGGGCTGAGCTGATGATAATGATGATGATACTAGTACGATCAGATTAATGTCTAAAATGATTCCATAGAAATAAAAGGGTTATAAAAATCTTATAATAAAAAAAAGAAGAATGTAACAACTGATAAATTTTATTTTTATTACAAAACCCAGACCTGAAATATAATTTATACAGAAATTTAGGTTAGAAATCCTATCCAATTTTATTGACTTCCCAATAAAATCCTTAATTTATTTACTTCATTCGTAATTTTTATTAAATAAATTTATTTTTTGAATCGCCGTTTCTTGGCTCGACATCGGCTAAATCCGCGGGATGTCGGACCAAATTCAAGTGAAGAAAAGAAAATTTGCGAGTTACGTTATAGGCTTTTGCAATGTTTCACGAACTATTTATAGCCACTTTTAAACTTCCATAACTCAAAAACTGTAAACAAAAATACACTGAATTTGTTTATATTGAAACCACTTTTTATTCTCGGTGTGGGCTACTGTCAGCGCACCCGTCGCCCGGCTCCGTCCAGGGCAATAGAGGGGCGGTGGGCGCGGCCCCGTAATCCACCCGTGACACGTAGCCTTCATTGTTGGGCCGACCAGTGGTGCAGGGTGACTTGTCGTCAGTAGTCGGATATATTGAGACCCCTAGAGTGTTACCCCATACACAGTTAAATTTTTATATAGATATAAACGTCCAAAATTAAATCTTGAGATCTAAATGGGTGCCAAGTTCTGTAGACAATTGCGTAATTTATTTACACGAAGAATTTTTTAAATTCTAGCATAAATAAAAACCAGAAATTCTAGATCTTTTCTTCTAGAAAAAAAAAATACTATTTACAAAATTGATTTCAGCTGTCCAAATAGATAAAAGAAATAATTTAAGATCTATCGAAACTTGATATTCATCACCTCGAATAGCTTTCTCAGTTTGTCACTATCACTTATGATTTCTACGCGGACGAACTAATATAATAAATATATCCTAACCCCTACACAAAACCTAACACTAACATCAATCTACTGTTAATTTTCGGAAAGAACCCGGCATCCCCATATATTCCTCATTGAACTTGGCAGTTTGTCGTTTTGATTCATCACTGATCATCTTTTCAGCGTCTGATATATGCTTCTTTGCTTCTTCTCCTTTTAAAATTTCCCTCCATTGGTCTGAAAAAAATTAACATATCAGATAGTACAAGTGCGTAATAAGTAACTAAATTGTCTATGTAAGTTACTGTATTATAGAGAACTACAAAAATACTTTGCAAATTAATTATAATATTTTCCATTTCTTTTAAGAGACTGTCCAAACCGCTTGGGTATGCCGACGGGACCTATAACTAGTCGTACTATACCTCTATGTCGACATTTGGGCCTTGTTTTAGGTGATCTGCTCGCTAGGTCATCTCTCGGGCCTTAATTTACAATTATACTTCACTCTATTTAAGCTCATATACATCCTACTGTTGAGCTCGAGGCCTCAATAGGAGAGAAATTGACCAACCATAACCACGGTGGCATAACAGGTTGGTATAAAATTACACTTAAAGTACTCCTTCCCTTGTATAGATGTTATCTGCATATCTTGTAAGCCCCTTTAGTCGTCTCTTACGATACAAACGGGCAAGAGAGTAGGTTTTTTTTTTATTGCCGATGGTGACAAACGAGCAGGCAGCACACCTGATGGTAAGTGATACTGCCGCATATGGACCTTTGCAATACCAGGGGCACAGCCAGGCCGTTGCCTACCGTGAAGTAAGAGTGGTAGGACCACACTGTCGACAGTTATCTGTCTACAGCCGCGGGCCGGTCCGTCCGGGGCAGTACCACACTCTCGCAGAAAATCGACGTCTGAGTAGTAGCGATTTGTTACTACGCTTCGTTTGGTGAGCGGGAGAGCCGGAAGCCCAACTTTCTGAGGGTGTTTGCGTGTGGAGGGTTTTGGTGGTGCCCTTGGTATCACCGAGCCTCAATGCACGCATTCACACTCCCTTCACTTTCTTCGCGGTAGGCAACGACCTTGTAAAGGTCCATGAGCGGCAGCAACACTTACCATCAGGTGTACTGTTTGCTCGTTTGCCACCGTTTGCAATAAAAAAAAAGTAAATGTTCTTCCTAAACCTCGTTTAAAGAAGGACATGTCATAGCGCTCGGGAAACACAGCAACAGGTAGTTCATTCCAGAGCCTGTACGTACGTGGGAGAAATAATCGCTGGAAACGTACAGTTGAAGACCATATCGTTTCCAGGTGAAATGGATGAACCTTGCTGCGGTGTCGAGTGCTACGTTGGTGAAACGGTGACGGTGGTACCAAGTCAAACAGTTCCTCGGAGCACTCCCCGTGAAAGAGTCGGTAGAGTACACAGAGTGACCCAAAGTCTCTCCGCCGCTCCAGCGACTCCAATCCGTCCGTGAGATTGGGATCCCCGACCAAGCCAAGTGGGTAGGTGGTGAATTGTATTTTTACTCCGTCACCACATGGAATTACAATTACACCTATCAATATTATGTAATTATATAATTATTTTACGTGTGGTGACGGAGAAAGAATACAATTTACCACTCCCTTGCCCGTGAATGTCGTAAAAGCCGACTAGGGATATAATGCACATATAACATCTATGTAAGAGACGGAAAACTGGAAATAAAACCTTATAACAACCTGTCTGACCAGCATGGTGTAGTAAGGTCAATTTCCCTACTCTTGTGGAGGAGGCTCAAGTCCAACAATGGGACACATATGAGCTCAACTGATGATGAATGATGATGTGTAATTAATTAAACCAGATTTCATAGAATTTCATTTTCTCTGAGCATCTAAGATCGTACTTTTACCCACCACAGGCAATTAAGGGATAATACACTGTATTTTTAAGCTATCACCACAGAGATACTGCTTATCCTCCCTTCGTTATGCTAAAACTTAATTATACTAGCAGTTTTTTTTTCTAACACCATGTGCAACAAACTATTTTATTGTCGAGGGGGACTTTATAAACATACAATTAACGAACACAAATTAAACCCTGACTCAGAACGAAAAAATTGTGGAACGTACAAATTATTATTTTGCATGTGGATCGAACTGGTATCATTTGACACAATATGATAACACCATATGTATAATTTTACATACCATTTAATTTAGAAAGCGAAGGCTCATCACCGCCATAGTCTTTTGGTAGGATTTCCCTAGGTATATGCTTGTAAAAGTCTTCATAACTGTCATGAACGTGGACTCTATTCGCCACCTTCTCTCTAAGAGCTTGCTTCAGCAGGAACACCAGTTTATCGATGAATGGTGGTGCATTCAAAATGTGGATTCCTTTGATTTTGGTCCCAATACCTTCCTGTAAAAAAAAAAAAATTTGGCATTAGCCGCGCAATTAGCATTTTTCGCATGGGGACGGAGTAGTAATACAATTCAACACCCTTTCTCATAACCGTTGCTGTTGTGAAAAATGACTAAGGGATATTATATGTAGAAAATAGCCTTGCAAGAGAAGGAAAACTCGACGTAAAACTCGTTGAGCAGCGTAATAGATCAATTTTCGTTCCGTTGTGGGGTAGGCTCGAGCCCAGCAGTGGGACACGTATGAGCTATGATAGTGATGATAATGATGATTGGTATTAAACTAATTAATTGATTTCACGTAACTTGGTTATACTGCAACTAAAAAACTTTAAATAAAAAGTGACTTTTATCTAAAACTGCACTTTACTTCTTATTACGTTAGCCGTCAATACAGTGTTGATTTTCAGATTGCACCTACAACGAGAGAAGTTAAGAAAAGTGAAACTATTAAAAAACATATTTCTTGTAAATAAAACTACTTTTACGGATTATATCGCGTTTGTATTTGATTTATGATTGCCCGACGTTTCGAACACTTTGCAGCATTCATGGTCACGGGCAGACTAAGGTGTCTCACGTCCAACAAGTAATCGTTATTACAGACATTTATAATTATCTACCCGATACAGAAATTAGTTATAAATTTATTAAATTGTGACCCACATTTTAGTACAAATTTATTGCCAGTGCAAGAAGAAAATGATTCTATATGAAAAAATGATATTATTTATGGTTAGTAATTATTAATTATTAAATTTGTAGCAATTATTGTTACAATTTGTTGATTTAAAACTAACAAAACTAATATATTACCACCGGATCGGAACGCGGCCACACTGAGAAAGATCCGGCAAGAAAACTCAGGGGGGGTTGTATATTAGTTTTGTTAGTTTTAAATCAACAAATTGTAACAATAATTGCTACAAATTTAATATTTAATAATTACTAACCATAAACAATATAATTTTTTCATATAAAATCATTTTCTTCTTACACTGGCAATAAATTTGTACTAAAATGTGGGTCACAATTTAATAAATTTATAACTAATTTCTGTATCGGGTAGATAATTATAAATGTCTGTAATAACGATTACTTGTTGGACGTGAGACACCTTAGTCCGCCCGTGACCATGAATGCTGCAAAGTGTTCGAAACGTCGGGCAATCATAAATCAAATACAAACGCGATATAATCCGTAAAAGTAGTTTTATTTACAATGTGTAGTGCTCGCGTAAACATCAGATATCATTATGTAAACATATTTCTTTAAGAAATAGCACAAATTTGATTAAAAGATGGCTTAAAATAAGTCTACACTGCGATATGTATTAGTTTCTAACCTTATAGAAAGTAGTTAGAACTTACAAAATATTAAAACATTTCGTGATCTGAAAAGTGTTTATATTGCATAATATAATAATTTGTTAAATGTTTCAATTTTCAATATCACAAATTTAAGTTTAAGTTTTACTTAGGAAGTGTTTCTTATGCAAATTAATCCATACCAATAAATAAAATTGGAGTGTCTGTTTGTAATGTCAAAATAATAGGCTTTTTTCATGCTCACTCGGTTATTTGCACGACGCCTATGAATATAATACAGATTAAAAAATTTTTGTCTGTCTGTCTGTTTGTTCCGGGTAATCTTCAAAACGGCTGGACCGATTTCAAAAATTCTTTCACCAATGGAAAGCTATAACATCGGGGCGTAAACTAGACTATATTTTATCTCGGTAGTCCCACGGAAACGGGAACTACGCGGGTAAAACGACTACAACCGAAGCGAAACGAGGGCGGGTTGCTAGTATGTAATATATAAATTACAATGCAAATGCGCCTTGAAAAATTAACTGAGCAAATGTTTCAAAGAAAACATTTAAACAGAAATTTATATTTTTAGTAGTGTACTAGCAACCCGCCCTCGCTTCGTTTCGGTTTTAATCGTTTTACCCGCGTAGTTTCCGTTTCCGTGGGAATACCGGGATAAAATTTAGCCTATGTTACTCCCTGATATTATAGCTTTCCGTTGATGAAACAATTTTTGAAATTGGTTCAGCCGTTTTGAAGATTATCCGGAACAAACAGACAGACAAAAATATATAAAGTGACTTTTAGGCATGTGTATAGTGCAATTAACCGTGTGAGCATGATAAAAGCCTATCATTTTGACATTACAAACAGACACTCCAATCTTATTTATTGGTATAGATAGATTAAAACAATATATGGCATTTACATATCACTAGTTTATAATGTGTACAAAATGTCCTAAATCGTCTTTTACGACAACCACGGACAAGAGAGGGATTTGGAAATTGCATTCTTCTCTGTCACCGAAAGGAAGGAAGGAATTTCATATTATACTAAATGACCCAACAGACGTTGTTCTGTTCAAATAAAGCCCCACTTATCGGGTCCAATTGTGAATCAAAACTATTCTTGAATCCCCTTGAACACACACAAAAAATTTCGTCAACATCGGTCCAGTCGTTTAGGAGGAGTTCAGGGACATGCACACGTACACAAGAAATTTATATATAACTAGCAACCCGCCCTCGCTTTGCTTCGGTTTTAGTGGTTTTACCCGCGTAATGCCCGTTCCCGTGAGAATACCGGGATAGAATATAGCCTAGTTTACTCCTTGATATTATAGCTTTCCATTGGTGAAAGAATTTTTAAAATCGGTACAGCCGTTTTGAAGATTACCCGGAACAAACAGACAGACAGACAAAAAATTTTTAATCTGTATTTTAGGCATTGGTGTCGTGCAAATAACCCTGGGAGCATGAAAAAAGCTATTATTTTGATATTACAAACAGACACTCTAATTTTATTTATTGGTATAGATTGTTATTTTCCTCGCAAACGCAAACGCTACGTCCCGCAATTTTTAAATCTGTAATATCTTTGAAAATATTAATTTAAATCATATGCTGTAATAGATCTATATTAAATCAACAATGTATTTCAAGTATTTAATTGGATTAGGATTAATGCTGTATTGGTTAAAATCGCTTCGAAAATTAGCCATTATTTGTCGTAAAAAGTAAATAAAAAAAAATGTTGTTGTGGGATATCCATAAGAGATAGACATATACCATCGTGGAGTTTTCTGTAGACCTTTTCAATGTGTATAATACTTAGTACATTATTTTGATAAATCTCGTAGGGTTCAGCCTGCGTTTGCAATGTAAGCGAAAAAAATGTAATTATTTATGACATCACATTAGAAACCTCAAAAACAACAGTATTTGTGCACTATTTAATGGATATTATTATACATATAAACCTTCCTCTTTAATCACTCTATCTATTAAAAAAAACCGCATCAAAATCCGTTGTGTAGTTTTAAAGATTTAAGCATACATAGGGACATGGGGAGAAAGCGACTTTGTTTTATAATATGTAGTGAAGACTAGCTGATCCAACAGACGTTCTGTCACAAATGAAATGAAATAAATTCTTCTTGAAATCGACAGCAGCGCTACCTACCGGGTCAAATTATTAATCTAAATAATTTTCGAATCCCCTTGAACACACACAAAAAATTGCATCATCATCGGTCTAGCCGTTTAGGAGGACTTCACTGACATGCACGTACACAAGAAAATTATATAAAAAGACTAGCTGACCCAATAGACGTTGTTCTGTTTAAATAAAATAAAAGGAATTCTTCTTGAAATCGATAGCAGCGCCACCTACTGGATCAAATTATGGATCTAAACCATTTTGAAATCTCCTTAATCACACACAAAAAAATTCATCAACATCGGTCCAGCCGGGAGGAGTTCAGTGATACACACGTACACAAGAAATGTATATATAAAGATAATTATAATTTTTAAGAAAAAAAAATACCAACTTCAAACAGTAAACTAAAAACGTTAAAATTGCCTATAAAATTTTAAGAATTCCACCAATTTCTCAATGATACCATCATCAGATCCTGACCTGATGACTATGGGACCACCTGCGAAGTATACCCTATCAAACAAAAGAAGAATTTTGCAAATCGGTCCAAGCGTCTTTGAGTAATCGGTGAACATACATAAAAAAAAAAGATTCCGACGAATAGAGAACCTCCTTCTTTTTTGAAATCGATTAATAAATAACAGAAACGTTAACAATCATTGAAGCAATATAAAGTAGTTTAATGAAAAAAAATACAATACTCACTGTGCACAATACTTCAGCTTTTTTCACAACAATTGGATTCAATTTACTGAGCAAACCAAGGTGTATATTTGTTAGATCAATCACGAACCGCTCTGACGGCGTGTAATCAAAGTTTATCCTATATTCGCCAATCTGAAACAAAAATATTTTGAGCATATCAATAGTCGAGTTATTGTTTTTGTTGCATTTCAAACAACAAAGTACGGACGAGTTAGTAACTCATCAATTTGAGAAAACTACGATACTGCTGCGATAGAATGTACAATAGCTACAAAATCTATATTTTGTGATTTACTACGCTAGGATAAAAGTTCTATTCGTTTTATTAACTCCCGACGCGAAGAGGAGTATTATAAGTTTGGCGTTGATGTCTGTCTATGACATCGTAGCTTAAACGATGGGCCGATTTCGATGTGGTTGTTTTTCATTTGAAAGCCAGTTTCCTTACGGTGGTTCTTAGACATGTTTGGTTAATATCGGTCCAGCAGTGTAAGAATATCAGCTCTTTTCTAAAATGATGTAATGTCGTATGATTACTCGATTAAGTGCTTCACGCATACCAGTATAATCGTTAAATGAAAATTAATTGATAATTCATGTTGAAGAGAACGTTATACCTTTTTGGAACGAAGTTCCTTACGGTAGGCTTGGAGGAGATAGGGATTTTGCTGCGCGACCGAACTGAAAAAAATGTGATAGTAAAACCGTAAGAATAAAACCGTAAGAAAAAGTGCGTGGAATAAAACCGTTAAATGAGACGAAATTGTTTTGACCGCCGTATCTCCAAAACTATAAGTGCTAGACCATTTTTTTGATAGAAATTTTGACCCCCTTGCACCCTATATGGCCGCCCGGACTACCCCTACCCCCCATTAGAAACTTCCCTCCCCCCCTTCTTTTGATGTGAAACATCGTTCAACCTACAATTGTTTTGACCGCCGTATCTCAAAAACTATAAGTGCTAGACCATTTTTGATAGAAATTTTGTGTCGATTCTACATTAGCCGAAGGAACATCGTTCCTACCTGGTGTCCCACGACACCACATTTCTTTTTTTTATTTTAGTTTGTGTCGGGGATGATCAAAATTTTCAATTTTAAAGTTCTATTATCTAAAGTGATATTTAGATGGTAAGTGATACTCCCACTTATGGTTAATATGACTATCATCATCATCATCATCATCACAGCTCATATAACGTACTACTATTGAGGTCAAGCCTTCTCCATATTGGGAGAACAATTAACCAAACTAGTCAGGCGGTTTGGTATAGGCCTATAGGGTATAATTTCGAGTTTTCCTTCTCTTACATATTTGTTATATGCACAAGATATCCCCTAGTCGTCTTTTACGACACTCACGGGTAAGAAATAGGGGGTGGTGAATTGTTACTCCGTCACCACACCATGACCACTTTAATAAGCAATCTAGTAGTGTGAACAATCTTGGGGTGTCGAGGATTAAATGGCTTTAGACGATCTCTCCGGCACCCTCTAAAAGTGCGGAAGGAGCAGTTGTGATTTTAGTGGGTATTCCGGGCAAGTATGCTAGCTGCCGAGTCCCACACAGACGCCCTGTCTTTCAACGGCGGAGGAGAGCGAGTTGGAATGATTTGCCCCCACCCTTGCGAGCCCTAAAATCATCAGCGGTTTTCAGGAAAAAATTAAAACAGCATTGGCTTAACGCTCAAACTCAGATTCAAAATTTATTTTAGAGATAAGGATTTAATTTGTAATAACACCGTTATACTTTTATATATATATATATTAATGTATATATATGTGTGTATATTTTGTATGTATGTCTGTACAGTCTTATGTTATATAGACTTATGTACAGGGTAATTAAATATGTACGTTTCCACGCATTCTTGTAATAATATGCACGTAGTTATCTAGATTTAAGTAATTAAAAGTATTTGATTGTGACTGTCCATGATTCCACTCTAGGTCTTAGCAGAATATCAGCGTTGCTTCTACACAATGAAGAAACACTAGCTGAGCTAAGATCCTGTTTTGTCTCTCAGCATATATTATACTAAATTGTTTTTTTGTTATTTATGAAATGTATGAGAGGAAAATAAATGATTTTCCTTTCTTTCTTTCTTTCTTTCAAATGCATTTCCACAGTGTGAACAAAAAAAAAAGGAGTGCGAACAACTGGAAGGCATTGTCTGATTGGTTATGTTACTTCTGTAGCTACTACACTACTTGAAACATGTTTTCTTCCGTGTGGTGACGGAGTAAGATTACCATTCACCACATCTTCTCTTTCCCGTGGGTATCGTAAAAGGCAATTAAAGGATAATTTGTGCATATAGTAACTGTGCAAGAGAAGGATACCTCGAAATAAAACCCTTTACCAACCCGCTTGGCAAACGTGGTATAGTACGTCAAATTCCCTCTTAATTTGAGGCGGCTTGAGCCCAATAGTGGAACGTATATGAGCTGTGATGATGATGATGATGATTTAAAAGAACAACTTATTAAAATTTGGTCTTACCAGAAAACAATATCTAAAGTAAGTCAATATGCTGAAAGGTTCCAATTTATCAGTTGTAAACTGAGTTACCATTACTCTGGCTTGATCGGATGGGTTCAATTTTGGTAGCGGGACATAATTTCTGGAAAAAAAGTATTCAAAATTAATTTTGTTTTTTTTTTTACATACACTGTACTAAGGAAATAATCCTTATATTGCGGGGAACGTTACAAGCATTTAATTTGGATCGCACAAAGTTTTGTCTGCGTGAGATTTGAACTCGTGACAGTGTCAGGATAGGCCGATATCTTAATTACTACGCCATGTGACTGCACAGATGGCGTAGTGGTTAAGATAGCGACTTACAACGCCAGTATCGAGGGTTCGAATCCCACGCGGGACAACACTTTGTGTGATCCACAACTTGTTTTGAATCTGGATGTAATTTGTGTCCGTTAATTATATGTTTGTAAAGTTCCCAGCAATACAAGGATTATTTCCTTAGTGCATGGTGTTGTCGTAAAATTATTATAAAATTATTATTATCTTCATGTATCTCCAATTCACGGCTATCTCCCAAGGGAAGATACCCGGTCCTTTGAAAGGCTTACATGGGGATACGGATCCAACACGCAGAGGCCTTTGGAGAAATTTAATGTAAAAATGGGATGGGACGTCTACCGATGATACTCCACGTCTGCACATAACATACGTGGACTGCCAACGGTAGGTGTAAAACTATTGTGTGATGATGGTATCTAATAACTGTTTATGGGGTTGGAGGTTTGATGGACTATTATAAATTATTATTATTATTATTATCTGTGCAGTTATTATCCCGACGCTTAGACAATATAGATAGTCAAAATGGTGGAATACTATACTGGATCATATGATTCAAAATTACCGCTTGAGAGCCTTACTTGCCTATTAGTTGCTCTGTATAAAAATAATCTACTTGTTGTCAACTCAGCATCGTAATGCTCGGGACTACATTTTTTCCTTGCTGTTGATGGCAAACGAGCAAACAATATACCTGATAGTAAGTGATACTATAGCACGTGGACTTTTGCAGTCCTAGGGGCACAGCTAGGCAACGCCCTACCATAAAAAAAGTGAAGGGAGTCTGAATGCGAGCAATGAGGTTTGGTGATATGGTAGGCATCAGCCAAGCCCACTACACGCAACACCCCTCAAGATATTGAGTTTCACCGCAAAGAAGTGCATCAAGTAATTGCTGTTACTCAAAAGTTTTCTGCAAGAGTATGGTGCTACTCTGGATGAACCGGCCGTGGCTGTAGACTGTCGACAGTGTGGACCTACCTGAAAATCGGCTACAGAACATATTTTGTTTTTATTGTCAACGGTGGCAAACGAGCAAGCAGCACACCTGATGGTAAATGATACTGCCGCACACCTTTGCAATACCAGGGGCATAGCCAGGCCGTTGCCTACCGTGAAGAAAATACTCTTTTTAAATCTCGTTTAAAGAGGGACATGTCATAGCGCTCGGGAAATACAGCAGCAGGTAGTTGATTCCAGAGCTTGCACGTACGTGGGAGAAATGATCGCTGGAAACGTACAGTTGGAGACCATAACGTTTCCAGGTGAAATGGATGAATCCTGCTATGATGTCGAGTGGTACGTTGGTAGAATGGTGACGGTGGTACCAAGTCAAACAGTTCCTCGGAGCACTCCCGTGTGAGTGAAAGAGTCGATAGAGTACACAGAGTGACCCTAAGTCTTTCTGCTGCTCCAGCAACTCCAATCTGTCCGTAAGATTGGGATCCCCGACGATTCGAACAGCCCGTCTTTGCAGGGAGTCAAGTGGGTCAATATGTATGTTCTTTTAAACATATCTTTATTCTAGATATTATTTCTCTCATTTTCTTTAAGGATTTATAGACAAAAGCCATGCATTTACAATACTTAGCATCTTTTCTTATTTTCTTTCCAAGCCATATATATGATGAGAATGGAGTTGGTTTAAAATTCTATACTACAACAAAGCATAGGTAAACGATTTTCCGTGCTGGCCACGGAGGACAAAGAACTCTACTGGAGGTCGGCCCAATGGCGAAGGGGAAGAAATACAGTGTCACCCCAGACGGAGAGACGACGGTGCGAACGCTGACCGTGGACCATCAAAAAAGAAAAGATAACCGATTTTGTTTCGGATTTTTCTTATGATATAATATTGTCTGACATCCAGGATTCTCATACAATATCCACGATTAAAGGATTAGTGACATCTTATTTTCTTACTCAAACACCAAATGGACTATTTTGGTGCTGCTCACTTAGCTTACTGATCACTTAGCTAGTTTTTATAACTCCTACCGGGAAAATAAGTAACAACTATACATTATGCGACCCGTGATCATACAGATATTAATTTTATTTGATATTATTAAATTATTTTCCATCCTTCGACTGCACAGACGGCGTAGTGGTTAAGATAGTGACCTACAGCGCCAGTGTCCGGGGGTTCGAATCTCACGCGGGACAACACTTTGTGCGATCCACACATTGTTGTTCTAAATCTGGATGTAATTTGTGTCCATTAATTATATGTTTGTAAAGTTAAATAAATATATAAAAAAAAAAATTGGTGTGGTTACGGAATGAGAATAAAATTCATCATCTTGCCTGTGGGTGTCGTAAAAGATGACTAAGCGAAATATGCATATAATATCTATACAAGAGAATGAAAATTCGAAATAAAACCCTATGCCAATACATCTGACCAGCGTACATAGATCAATTTCTCTCCTATTATGGACGGAGCTCGAGCCCAATAGTGGGACGTATATGAGCTGAGATAGTTCAAATTCAAATCATTTATTATGTACAAACCTCGCGGGGGCAATTACATATTGTCTTTTTTTACATTTTAACTTAAATTACTACCGGATCGGAACGCGACCGCACTGAGAAGATCCGGCAAGAACCTCAGGGGATTGTCTTCTTTTTAATTCCTATACTATTTTTTTTAAATAAAGTTACATACAACAACATGCCTATTAATAGCTCCAGTGTGATGCCTTTCGAACCATGATGTAGTTATTAAATATAATGAAAAATTACCATGGCTGGACCAGATCCCGCAAGCGGCACCCGATCACGAGTTAACCACTAGAGCAGCCATCACTCCCCTCAATCACAATGGAGGGAAGGGAATGACCCGCCTATCATAGCTACCGCAAGTAGACCCTTCAGTGAGCAGGACCAATACCATTTGCCACAAACATAAAACAGATCAAATAACAAATTCGTTTGGCAATACACGCTACGCTTTACAAAATTATAATAGCTATAACAAAATAAACATGTGTGAATGAGAAAATGAATGAAAAAAAAATGATTCGCCTTTCACTGAATTAATGAGAAAATGCCTGCATGAGGAGCTGCTCATAACCATTCTGTATCATCATCAAGATAATCCGAGATTTTATAATAACCTTTTTTACAAAATCTACTCTTGATTGCTTTTTTGAACTTATTCACTGGCATATCTCGAATATTAACAGGTAATTTGTTGTAGAAGCGTATACATTACCCCCATGAAAGATCTGTTAACTTGTTGAAGACGAGTATTGCGTGCGACTAAATTATTCTTAATAAAATAATAACTTACACACATTCCCATAGAGTCTCAAATTCTTGGACTGTCCTATTTAGACATAGTTCAGGCATCATTCCCCGTGTTGTCAGCAGTCTTTCGAGCCTTCTTTTAGTTAATTCTACGGATCCTTTAGTAATTATATATACTCGTTCTATAACAGCTCTACCTGAAAATTTATATATTTGAAATTAAAACTTCTTTCAACGCATTGGGCATTTTTGAGATGAGCAAAAATAAACTCGTGACACCGAGTTCAAGGCCTCGTGGATGGAGGAGGGGTAAAGCGAATGAAAGCGAAACGATATCAAATCGCTAATAATTCATAATTCGATACAAATATATTATATTTAATGCATTTCCAATAATGAAAATGATCATGATATGGAAAATTACAATAATAATTATATTTTGCTGACAATTTTATCATAAATAGTTATCTCTTCCAGTCAACCGTTGAATGGAAACATAGGGGCTGCATGCAATATGTATTATACACTTCAGTTAAGTCATAATTAGTTTAGTTCATATCTTTTATATATAAATTTCTTGTGTACGTGTGTATGTCACTGAATTCCTCCTAAACGGCTGGACCGATGTTGATGAAATGGTTTGTTCGTGTTCAAGGGGATTCAAGATTAGTTTAGATTCACAATTGGACCCGGTAGGTGGCGTTATTTTATTTGAACAGAACAACGTCTGTTGGGTCAGCTAGTCAAATATATATTTCCATGTGGTGATGGCGTAGAAATACAGCTCATCGCCTCATCTCTTAGCCGTGGGTGTGGTAGAAGATGACTAAAGGATATGATATGCTGATGGCATCTATGCAAGAGAAGAAAATCGCGAAATAAAACCCTGTATCAGCACGTATGACCAGCGTGATTTAGTACGTCAATTTCCTCTCCCATTTTAGGAGAGGCTTGAGCCCAGGAGTGGGACTTATATGGTCTCATCATCATCATCATCGCAGCCCACATACGGCCCACTGTTGGGCTCGGGCCTCCTCCACAATGGGAGGGAATTTGACCTACTATACCATGCTGGTCAGACATGTTGATATAGGGTTTCATTTCGAGTTTTCCTTCTCTTGCACAGATCTTATGTGCATATTATATCCCTTAGTCGTCTTGTACGACATCCACGGGCAAAATAGGGAGTGGTGAATTGTATTCTTACTCCGTCACCACACGGACAATCATATGGTCTGACATAATGATAATATTACGTTATGAGTATATATAAATGATTTTTCCGTGTGGTGACGAATTAAAAATACAATTCACTACCTACTTTCTTGCCCGTGGATGTCGTAAAACATGACTATGGGATATAATATTCACATAACATCTGTGCAAGAGAAGGAACACGCGAAATAAAACCCTATACCAACCTGTCTGACCAGAATGGTATAATAAGCTCAATTTCTCTCCTATCGTGGAGGAGGCTCGAGCCCAACAGTGTGACAAAGGAACATATATGATCTGAAATGACTATGATAAGGTAAGAAATGATTTATAATATTTCACTGTGCCGCGTTTATATTCGTGTACTAACTTACCTAAATACGGAATAGCTCCTGCTAAATGATCTTGTTTCTTGAGCCATTCTTCAACAGCATCAACGCTTTCTTTAATGCGTTTCGGATCATCAAGATTACACATTTGTCGCACTTTCTTCACATTTTCATTTGTGACCACAATCAGTGGATGATGTGGTATTTCATCCATATTTAAACCGGATCTATTCGATGTGTACCTTTACAAAATAACGTAATTATAAATTATGTATAATAATAAGTGATACATTATAGACCAATTCTAAATTGTATATTTTGACGTGATATAAATTGAACATCAACGTCTTATAAATTGAACAACGCCAGCTGTCATCGTTATTATCGCAGCCCATATATGTCCCACTCGGGCCTTCTTCACAATGGAAAAGAATTGGACCTACTATACCATGCTGGTCAGACACGTTGGTATAGGGTTACATTTCGAGTTTTCATTCTCATGCACAGATTTTATGTGCATATTATATCCCATAGTCGTCCTTTAAGACATCCATGGGCAAGATAGGGAGTGGTGAATTGTATTACTCTGTCGGAATAAGCGAAAGAGAGGTACGTTTAGCTTAACCGTTCGATTTGGGACGCGTCTTTATCTCTTCAAAAAAAAAAAAAAGAAATTAACGAGTGTAAATGAATGTCAACTTATCGATTCGAATATCGAATTTTTCCTTATCTCATTTTTGTATTATACAAAATAATAGTAACTATAGTCCATAAAATATAGCTTGATCCCTGTGACAGATGTCAACGAAACCAACGAAGTAAGTTTGAACAAACGACATGTTTACTATTTCATTTTGTATCAAATATATATTCATTCTTTTCGTGCCAGTTTTGTTGCAACTGAATTGCAATATATTATAAATATAAAAATTTTAATCTTCATTCATGTAGATACCATAATAGCTGAATTACTGTAGTGACTGCAAGAGTAGGGATTCAATTCTCAAAGGATGCTTTATAATTAGCTTACACCATCATGTACTTTAGAATTTAAAAAAAAAATGGTTTTCTGTAAAGTCAGTTTACAGGATGATAATTTTACGTGATAACATCATAAAAATGAATTGAATTGAATCACTAAATCTACAATAATATTATAAAGCGGCAAAATTTGTGTTTTTGTGTGTGTGTATTTGTAATTAATAAATTCAAAAACTGTTGTGACGATTTCAAAAATTCTTTCACCATTGGAAAGCTGCATTATTTCTGAGTAATATAGGCTATATTTTATTCAGGTATTCCCACGGGAACGGGAACTACGCGGGTAAGGCGACTGAAATCGAAGCTAAGTGAGGGCGGGTTGCTAGTATTACATAAAATGATAGAAACTTTTATAATTAACCAAGCATGTCAAGTGCTAAATATATAAAATAAATCAATGCTACATATAATCCGATCACCCATGAAGAGTATTAGATTGGTAGCGATAGTTACCATAATCTTTAATGTTTTTCCTCTCTATCTTAAGCACCATAAACGGAGGGCCATTGAAACAGAAACCTCAACTTTGGTAATCCAACGCTGAATTATTTTATCCTATATTTTATGCAAGTTCTTTTTCCGTGTGATGACGGAGTAAGAATACAATTTATCACCCCTTAACTTGCCCGTGGATGTCGTAAAAGACAATTAAGGAATTATTTATGTATTTAAGATTTATGCAAGAGAAGGAAAATTCAAAATAAAACCTTATACCATCGCGTTTGTCTAACGTGGTATTTTAATTGCCTTCCTATTATGGAGCAGGCTGGAGCCCAACAGTGGGACATATTTGAGCTGTGATGATAATGATGACTATTTATTTTTAGACTTACTCTGCGATATCATCATGTTTCTCATAACTTTATTTACGAATTTCATTCGAGTGCTTAATTTAATAAGTGATTGAGTGGTCGAATTTATGTACTTTTAGTATTTTTGTAGTTATCCTTCCTTTGGTGCGTTAAGGAAAAATGTTGAAAGTAAATTTTACGAAGTGCGCAGACCGTCACGGGTCTGGTCAGCGTGGTATAGTAGGTCAATATCTCTCCCATTGTGGAGGAGGTTCGAGCCCAACAGTGGGACGTATATAGCTGTGATGATAATACCACGCTGGACAGACGGGTTAGTATCATCATCATCATCATCGCAGCCCACACACGTCCCACTGTTGGGCTCGGGCCCCCTCCACAATAGGAGGGTATTTGACCTACTATATCATGCTGGTCAGACATATTGATATAGGGTTTCATTTCGAGTTTTCCTTCTTTTACACAGATGTTATGTGCATATTATATCCCATAGTCGTCTTTTACGACATCTACGGATAAGATAGGGAGTGGTGAATTGTATTCTTACTCCGTCACCACATGGCAGGTATAGAACACGGGTTGGTATAGTATTCGAGTTTTCATTCTCTTGAATAGTCATTATATCCACAATACATCACCTAGTCGCCTTTTATAATAACCACGGGCAAGAAAGAAACTCATATATATAATTTAATTACCTAAAATAAATGTTTAAAGGGATAAAACCTTGACTTGATAAAAAAAACGGCGGTTCCTTCAAGCTGGTCAATTATAACGAAGGTAAGGTCACAGTTTCACTGTTGCAGGATAAATGAAATTGACATAAACCACAAGATGTAGTAAATGAGACATATAAAATACAAGTGCACCTTGAAATATTACGTTTGTTATGTCGAAACGTTGTTATTAACTGCACAATTGTTTGAAGAGAAGGTTTTGTTTGAAAGGACAGCAGAACTAAAGAATGAATCCTTGCATCGTAACTAGCCTGCGAACATATCATTATTGAACGCAATACTTAGTCTTAGAACAATATTTTTTGGTTTCAAAGAATATTTTAATTTATATGATAGGACCATATTGTCTATAGCCAAGGCCGATACGTCCTAGATTCATATTCACTGTTGGACGTAAATATAATCTAGGAATCTATGTTGTTATTATAAAGCTGGAGCGTTTGTCTAAACGTGCTACTCTCAGGAAATACCAGTGCGATTCTACAAAATCTTATTGTACCAGACAGACTATTTAATTTGAAAGGTTACAGGTTGTATATAAATATGGAGTGGAGTAGCGTATATAATTGTTAGAATATCAAGCATAACATAGTAACAATAGCCGTTAAATGATTTGTTTTGTCCGTGATATCTGCCGCAGTACCAGTGGTCAGCCCAACGGCGATGGGTAGGGAACAAGATAGGTTATGGGGCCGCACGACGCCCATCATTTGCCTCGGATAATTTGGGAGGGGTATCTCTTAACGCGGTAGTTGCAAATTTCCGAGGAGATTGCTACTGAATATTCTCAGCTGGTCTTTTCGAATGGAACAGGCAATTAAAAGATGGTAAAACATTGTATTATTATGTCCCTAGATAACACCTCCAAATATATAAGTTAATTTTTATTATTTTATAAGACACCCATACCCCATAGTAAGCGTTAGACCCTTGTATCGCATGGAACTTTGGAGATATGTATTTAATGGATATATGTTACATCCAGGCATAGAGCAATCATTTATGGATATTCGGTATGATGATGTCAGTACTTAGACCGCTTCAGTATCTATGAAATGTTAATCTTAAGAACAAATGTATCCGTCAAAAAACTCAAGTCACCGTATAATATTGTCTTTAATAATTAAACAGTATTACACAATAGTATTTGATCAAATATAAGCTACGTAGTTATATCAAACATGTGTTACCATGGTTATTCAATAAACAATATGTCAGCGGCCTAGATGGAGAATATATTAACTTAAATTTGGAAATAATTGCTCACAGCTTTCATCATACACAGTTTTTACGTGTTATTATTTTATTTTACATTGATAATGGAATTATTTGCTTCATTCTATTAACATGCGTCAACATAGTGTGCGGAATTCTCACTAATATAATACATGCCAACAACAAAGACCTCTGGGCCTTTCACAATATATCATTTAAAAGAGGTATCTAGCTTCCATTATTTTTAACCTACAAAGAAATTAAAAATTCCATATAATATGCCACTTCTTTGATTCTAACTACACAAAATTTCATTTTCGTTCAGTCCAGTTAAAGTTTGGAGTGATTGTTTGTTGTGAATTTTATAGGGAAAAGAAAATATTCTTAAGGATATACGAAATCCGTGACTTGGCGAGCGAGTTACGTGCTATGTCACTATGATTATATCTGTGACATTCGACATAGGGACCTTCAAATAACCTGTATATGCCTGGCCTTGGCTAGGCTATAATATAATCCTAAAATATCGTTATACTTTTGGTTAATGCTCTTTATATAGAAATCGAATTGTAAGAAACCTGTATCCCGTCAGTAACAATTAACATTATACGTATTTTTTGCATTTAAAGTGATATATTTTAGGTTTAATTCGATTGAAAATGAACCTGCTGCTGCCTAGACTCATATTTTAGTTTTAACTGGAAATAACGCTGAACTAAACCTTATATTGCATTACACAAAATTACATAAATTTTCACAAAAATTAAAATTAATCCTATTTTTAGAGATTATATTTAATTTATAACTTGCGGGATAATAAAATAAAATCCATAAAACAAACAACAATGTCGGCGAGATCATAATAAAAGGAAAGAAAATCAGTAATTAAAATTTCAAAAACTTCAAAATAACGAGTTGTTCGTTTTTCCACCCGCGGTAACAGTCATGACCGTGGCTAAGATTCTAATGACAATGTAAACATAACAAATGAATACCGTCAATACATATATGATAGACAGAATTTTGATGTCGCAAACAAGTTTATCATTGATTTCTGATATTTACATGATTAATTGACATCGTAAATCTTGCTAAAATTGTATATACGATAGTGCTATATCCACTATCGTATATATCCTTATTCCTAACTAATATTATAAATGCAAAAGTAAGTTTGTTTGTTATGCTTTCACGCTAAAACTACCAAACCGATTTCAAAAATTCTTTCACTAATGGAAAGCTATAATATCAGGGAGTAACATAGTTTATATTTTATCCCGGTATTCCCACGGGAACTACGCAGGTAAGGCGACTAAAACCGAAGCGAAACGAGGGCGGGTTGCTAGTTATTTTATACTAGCAACCCGCCCAGAATCTTTGAAATCGGTACGATGGTTTAAGCGTGAAAGCGTAACAAACAAACAAACATCCTTATTTTCGCATTTATAATATTAGTAAGGAATTGTTACTCAATCATGCCAAAGTAGCTGAATGGATATCCGTGTAGTGACGGAATAAGAATACAATTCACCACCCCCTTTCTTGCCCGTGGATGTCGTAGAAGACGACTAAGGAATTATGGTATGAATACAGCGTCTATGCAAGAGAGGAAAAACTCGAAATAAATCTCTATACCAACCCGCCTGACCAGTGGGGTATAGTAGGTCAAATGCCCTCCTGTTGTGAATGAGGCTTGAGCCCAGCAGTGGGACGTACATGAGCTGTGATGATGATGATTGTAAAGTGTAGCGTTTTTAAAGTGTAAAGTATTGCCTAACGAAATTTTGTATTTTCACCGTCTGTAACATATTATGGTGTTGGCCATGCTCACAGAAGGATCTACTTATGGTAGCTGCATGGAGCGGGTCTCTCCCTTCCTTCCAAAGTGGTTGAGGGGAGTGATAGCTGCTCTAGTAGTTAACTCGTGATTGGATGCCGCTTGTGGGATCTGGTCCAGCCATAATCGTTTGAATTATATTAAATATCTTGTGGTTCGAAGGGCATCACGCTGGAGATAGTTCTTACAAAACATGTACACAATTATATATCTTGTAAGAAGAAAAAAGAAATTAAAAATAATAGACAAGCCCGCTGAGTTTCTTGCCGGATCTTCTCACGGCACACTTCTCTCTCTTGTAAACATGGCAATATGTAAAGTGCCCTCTCGGGATTTATGCATAATAAATGATTTGAATTTGAAAATTGGATGAGCTGAATGGAATTTGAATCTGCATGCAATTTTGGACATTTTTTTTTTTCATTTTAGCTTTCATTTTTTAATTTTTTTTTTACATTTTTTTTTTTCAGTTTAGCTTTATACGTCCCACTATTAGGCTCGAGCAATAACAGGAAGCATTTGACTTACGAAATTCACGGAAAAGAGACGGGGTCGTTA
The DNA here is from genome assembly GCA_032191425.1 of Lymantria dispar. Classification (NCBI taxonomy): domain Eukaryota; kingdom Metazoa; phylum Arthropoda; class Insecta; order Lepidoptera; family Erebidae; genus Lymantria; species Lymantria dispar. The sequence continues at coordinate 4,479,927 of CM063460.1, read as the reverse complement.
ATTATATGCTTACGCCGTTATTATATGGAATGGACATATAGATTATTAGCAACCCGCCCTCGCTTCGCTTCTGTTTTAGTCGTTTTACCCGCGTAGTTCCCGTTCCCGTGGGAATAGCGGGATAAAATATAGCCTAGTTTACGCCCTGATATTATAGCTTTCCATTGGTGAAATAATTTTTGAAATCGGTCCAGCCATTTTGAAGATTACCCGGAACAAACAGACAGACAGACAGACAGACAAAATTTTTTTAATTGCTATTTTAGGCATAGGTGTCGTATAAATAACCGTGTGAGCATGAAAAAAACCTATTATTTTGACATTACAAACAGACACTCCAATTTTATTTATTGGTATAGATTCATCACCATACGAGGAATTTATAAGCGCATTCTTGGAAACAATCAATTTCTTAAAAAGTAATTATATTATTTGATTTAGTATTTCTGTACCTTTTTAAATATGATTGTCTAAAAAATTAAGTACCTTCGTGTATAAAATAAAAAACAATATTACTTATTTTTAATAAAATGACTTGATATAAAAGCAAGAATTTATAAAAAGAATACTTTAGCTTAATTAAAATGTCGTTTACTAAGCTTAGTATTAGTACTTTCTTCGAAAATAAAATTTTCTGAAAAAATTATTAAGATTATACTTGTATCTTCTTAGAAAGAATAAGATATACCATCAAAAACAAGACTTGTAAAAAAAAGCCAAGCCTCGCAACTGAGTTCTTCTACCATAAAAATTTGTGAGATCCATGTTATACCAAGTCGGTTAACTCATTCAGTCCCTGCTTAAGGGACCTTTCTTCTTAAGTTATTACGTAAATAGCTAAGCTAACAACTTCTTATAGTGACTATATCAATATTAAAGATCTTTTATGTTTTAAATAAACAGAATGACTTGGCAATCGCATGAAAACACACCTCACAAGTAATACATATTATATTAAATTGTACTAAACATAGTGCGATTGCCAAGTCAATCTATTTATTTTGCGTCCAACGACGCTCAAGGGTGTTACCCAGTTGCAGTTACAGAGTTGCCATGACTAGAGCTCATTTTTCTTCGCCTTATGAAGAATAATGACGTAGTCGCCACGTTTAGTAGGCGGGTTGATTTCACAGTGAGATATCATACATTTCCCCGGCGAGAGCTGCTGCCCACTCTCCTTCCTGTTGAATCTTTTTTTTAAATGACAACAACGCCTTGCACTAAGGGAATAATAATCCTTATATTGTGGGGGACTTTACAAACAAATAATTCAACATCGCATCATCATCGCAGCCCTCATATGTCCCACTGTTGGGCTCAGGCCTCCTCCACAATGAGAGGGAATTTAACCCACTATACCATGCTGGTCAGACATATTGATATAGGGTTTCATTTCGAGTTTTCCTTCTCTTGCACAGATGGTATGTGCACATTATATCCCATAGTCGTCTTATACGATATCCACGGGCAACATAGAGAGTGGTGAATGGTATTCTAACTTCGTCACCATACGGAAAGAATATATAATTAACCGAGACAAATTACATTCAGACTCAGAACAACAATTTGTGGATCGTACAAGGTGTTGTCTTACATGGGATTTGAACCCGCGACACTAGCACGGGACGTTGGTATCTTAACCACTACGTCATCTGCGCAGTCTTTAGGCGGTTGTTACGATTCCCATAGAGAAGCAATGATGATGACAAATGTATTCTTATTTTTTACAAAGTTACATTTCATTAACTGCAAATGTAACTTTGTAATCCTATATATTTATATGAGTTTACAAAATTATTTATGCAGTTGGTGTATCTCGGAAACTGGATGAAAATTATGTTTCATAATTTTTCCTTCATTTATACACTAAACACTTATTTCATTCTAAATTTGAAGCTTCTATGTTTGCTAGAAGTGCCACTTTAATATTGATGATCGGTCAGTCAGTGACTGACAAAATTACGAAATTTTGACTAGTTATAATTCTTAAACCATTTGTTCAAATTGAATGAAATTTGAAATACACAATGTGTATACAAGGTCTGCTAGGTTACTAAAAATTCAGGTTTCTAGTTTTATTAACAACGAAGTTATAGGGGGTCGAAAATGGCCCGAATGACTTCGAGAAAAGTATGTTACGGCAGTTTTGCGTTTGGCCCGACTTTTTTTTTGCCCGACTTGGCGGAGGCACTGCCGTGCCCCCAGATTCCAAAAAATGGTATAGCGAAGGTCGGTCTATTATTGTTTTATTCCATATCTTTATTTAAAGCATTAAAAAAAACCTTTAAAAACAATTATGGGGTAATGTGTATTTAAAAGGTGAAGACAAGTACAAGGACAACTGCTGTCATAATATTACTTAATTACTTAAACGCGACAACAATTAATCATTTCATTATATTCAAGTTTTTATTATTCACTTATTCATAAAACGATTGTATCATCATCATTATAGTGAGATATGTAATTAAAAAGTCAAAGGTCGAAGAAAAATTGTGCAAATAATTTAATGGCTCAAGAAGTCATCTATACTAGGTGTCGCCAGCTATAATGCTACGTAGAGCAATTAATTGTGCACAGATGGCGTAGTGGTTAAGACGTACCGTGCCAGTGCATGGGTTCGAATCCTACACAGGACCACACTTTGTGCGATCCACAAATTGTTGTTCTGAGTCTGAATTAGGAATGTGAAAAAATAATCGATTTTTATAATAATCGATTATTAATCGATTTTTATTGTAATAATCGATTATTACAACCGATTATTAAAATTAAAAAAAAATAATAATAATCGATTTTTTTATTATTCGAATTTCGATCGAAATTAATCGATTATTTCACTGCTAAATTTCCTAAAAAAAAAGGGCATCACGATACTGCGTGCAGTGTTTCGTACTATATTAGAAAAAAAAAGTCATCATAATCCTGTTAGGAGAAAAATCGATTATTTAAAAATCGATTATTTTCCCTCCAAGTCACATCCCTAGTCTGGATGTAATTTATATCCATTAATTATCTATTTGTAACGTCCCCGCAACAGGAATTATTTCCTTAGTGCAGGGTATTGTTTTAAAAAATTGTTATTCAAATCATCATTATCATATCGGTCTAGCAGAGTTCGTGAATGACTGGAACAAGGTATAACCCGTCACCCATAAAGACGGGGACAGCGTGAGGGATGAGAATGGTACCGGAAAGAGTAACTCGCCGGGCTTCTTACGGACATCAGGGACTTTACCAACGGTCGGTCAACTGGTCAAAAGAAGACAATGCGCTGACCTTTCGTTAACCCGGACGGAATGGAAGGCGTACATCCAGACCATTGCCCGGCCATAAAGAATGATAACGGTTTTTTAGGCTCATATAAGCTCCATAACCAAGCTCGACTCTTCCCTAAAATAAGAGGGAAATATACCCACTCTGCTTCCCTGTTCACATGGTATAGTTTTATTTCAAGTTTTTCTTTCCTTGCATAATATTAATGTATGTACGAACTAATATTTTAAATGCAAATTTGAGTTTGTTACGACGAAACTATTTTAAAAAATCTTTTAAATGGAAAACTGCATTATCAGCGAGTAACACAGGCTGTATTTTATCACCGTATCCCGCCAGAAATAGGAACTACGAGGATGAAACTGAATGGCATTTGCTAGTATTAAATATTTTAATCGTCTTTTACAACATCCGTGGTGGAGTATTCAGTCATCTTACGGCAAATTGGACCGAGTTATACCAAAATGTACCAACTGCATAAAATTGATTTCAAGTAAATTACGTTTTAAGTAAGAGTTATAATTACTCATGGTCCAATTATCAATATAAATTTAGTATAATTGCAAACTTGTATATCTTAATTTCTGAAATCAGCCCTATCAATACCATCAATGTCATTTACAATGGCATTACTACCCCTTATTTTATTGTAAAAACATGGCAATTAACTGGTATATCAAATTATCAAGACTATACCATTTGTTTGTGAACCATCCTAGCAGAATTGCTTTATTTATGTTCTTAATGTGTGGCTTGGTTTATTTTTTAGGGATCCGTACCCAAAGGGTAAAAACGGGACCCTATTACTGACACTTGTCCGTCCGTCCGTCCGTCTGTCACCAGGCTGTATCTCAAGAACGGTGATAGCTAGACAGTTGAAAATTTCACAGATGATGTATTTCTATTGCCGCTATAACAACAAATACTAAAAATAAAATAAAATAAATATTTAAGGGGACTCCCATACAACAAACTTGATTTTTTTGCTCAATATCGATAATGGCAATAGGGGGCACTTGTTTACTAGTCAATGGTACGGAACCCTTCGTGCTCGAGTCCGACTCGCACTTGGCAGATTTTTTTAATGTTAAATGTAACTAAAAGTTGTTTTTCCTGAGACACAGTACTTCAAATTTTTATCAATTTGGTGTCAATAACAATTTTTTTTTGGTAATTTGTGGTTGGTACATTTTGGCATAACTGGAGCGAATTATTCTTAAATTATTCCGAGTGTAGGTGTAATTGTGGAACATGAAATCGATGATGATCGCTTCCTTTTTGCATATAATAATGGATTGAGAATACAATTTTCATCACCCGTTTATTTACGAATCATTGCGTATAAACATATTATATGCAGGGTGGGTTTTTTTGTAAGTCGGTTTCTCTCAAAGTATCATACACCGCAGATTTTGTCCTGCGTGGGACGGCATCCACGGGCATGATGGGGAGTAATAAATTGTATTCGAATTCCGTCACCATACGGACAAAAAATAATAGTATAAAAATTAATAGCAAAAAATTATGTCTATAATTTGCCTATCAAGTAAAAATAAAATTCGTTACCCTATTGGCCATGGGTGTCGTTTTTGTTTTGGAGCGGGATGACGAAAGGGCAGTGCACGGACCCCATAACCCATCGTATTCCCTACCCTTTGTTATTTGGCCAACGACCGCTTCGATTTCTTAGACGTTCTTGGCCAACGCGGGCCAGTGGATATCATAAAAGATCATATCAACAGATATGACATAAGTCCTTAGTAATATTATAAATGCGAAAGTAAGTTTGTTTGTTTGTTATGCTTTCACGCTTAAACCACCAATCCGATTTCAAAAATTCTTTCACCATTAGACAGCTACATTATCCCTGAGTATCATAGGTGATATTTTATCCCGGTATTCCTACGGCAACAGGAACTACGCGGGGCAAGGCGACTGTAATCGAAGGGCTTCGCGAAATCGCGAGGGCGGATTGCTAGTACTACATATTGCAAAAGGCCTGCCTTACCCTCCTTCGGAATGTAATTTATGTCAAGACAACATCACTTTGAGTTCACTTACACCTATATAAAGCTCTTAGTCGGCTTTTACAACACCCACCAAAAATGTAAATGCTCTTTGTATTCGTAGTCGCAAGCATGCAAAAAATAATGCGGTGAAAAATAACTTTGTAATCACGAACATACAATATAAAATAATATTTATCCTTTCAGCCTATAAATATCCCCCTGTTGGGCTCAAGCCTCCACTATAATGGGAGAGTTATTGACCTCCTATTCCACGCTGGTCAGACGTGAACCCTATTCCAATAGGGTTTTGTATCGAGTTTTCCTTCTCTTGCACCGATGTTATATGCTTATCCCTTAGTTGTCTTTCACGACATCCATGGACAAGATGAGAGGAGGAGGAGAATGGAGGGGAGTGGTGAATTGTATTCTTACTCCGTCACCACATAGAAGATTTAAATAATATTTATAAAAAAAAAATAAAAAAAAATCTACAGCGAGACGCGGAGTAAGAAAACAATTCACTAAGCCCTTACTTGCTCGACTAAGGAATTATATTTGGAATAAAATCGCATACAATTCCACCTGGCTTAGTAAGGTAGATTAATTTCCCTCCCATTATATAATTAGTTTTTGCAAAAAAGAAATCGCCTTCAATAATGTAGACAATGTAGATAAATTTTTAGATTTTTATTGATTATTCAAAAACGGCGTGTCCAATTTCGATAAAATTTACATGGGATTATTTACCCTTTCAAATAAAAAAAGAATCATCAAAATCGGTTCATAAACGTCGAAGTTATCCGCGAATAAAAAATAAAAAAGCATATATATATATATACAGTCGAATTGAGAAACCTCCTCCTTTTTTGAAGTCAGTTAAAAGGAGGCTCGATCCCAACAGTGGGACGTATGTGAGTTAATAATGAGAATAACCAAGTTTTTTTTTAAATATCATAAGTAATTTAAACTCACCCGTATTAGTAAACGACTGTATTGCACAAGGATTGCTAAGGTAATGTTGATCAAATAACTCGAGAGTAGTGAATAAGGTTATAAGCATATACACCTATTACGCAGATGTGTTAAAAGGTACAGATGTGTTTTACCTACACTTACAGTAAAACCCGTTTAAGACGATTTCGCAGGGACCCGACCAAAAACGCGCCTTAGGCGGGAAAGCGTATTATGCGGGAAAGGGAAAAAACGTGCCATTATGTTATATTATTATTTTGAATACCTACGTATTGAATTTAACATTTGAAAATTACCTAAATTAAATGTTGTTTATTTTCTTTATTTAATATACTTACTACTAGATACATTTTTAAATAGGTATTAAAAAGTAAAAATATTTAAAAATATAAAAAAAAAGTTGTTCATTATTATTACGTTACTTAAAGTTATCACTTATTTTAGTGTGACAAAAAGATTTTGAGGCATTAGCAATTAAAGATTTTCAACGCAATTTAATTTTCGCAGTGCGTCTTCGCTTTGATTCAAAGAAGTTACATAACGTCTTAAATCATAAACTTCTGATAATGCCTGGACGTGTGGCAAAATTGGAGTTGACTCATCTTCTTCTTGGTCATCATCACTTAGGGTCGCTTGATAGTCGCTGGCCGCTGCCGCAAGGGGTAATATGTGTTTAAACGTGATTAAACGTGATCGTATTAAACGGGTTCTACTGTATATTGTTTGGGGCATCATACTAGACGCTATTTATATTTTATACAATATTCATATATATATATATATATATATATATATATATATATATATATATATATATATATATATATATATATATATATTTCTTGTGTACGTGTGTATGTCACTGAACTCCTCCTAAACGGCTAGACAGATGTTGATGAAATTTTTTGTGTGTGTTCAAGGGGATGGTTTAGATTCACAATTGGACCCGGTAGGTGGCCCTGTTCGGACAGGACAATAACATAACTTGAGAACGACTTTACCAATTTCGTCCATCTTTTTTTTTTAGTTTTCTAATATTTCGAAAAAGGCCTCTATGGAAAAAACAATAAGAAAGGTGCGTAGAAAATTAGAAAATTTAAGAAAACTTAATGTTTATATATACTTTTCTAATGTAACCTTTTTTTCGACTATATAAGCTTTTTTATCTTCATAAATCTTCTGTTCGTGTGTTTGTAATTGAAATCCTTCTAAACGGCTGGACCAATTTTGATGATTTTATTGAGGCAATTCCGATGGATATGAATTCTCATATCCATCGGAATAGTCATTCGGAACATCCAAACCATTCAGTTTAGATTGATAATTGGAACCGGTAGGTGGCGCTGTGATAGATTTTAAAGAGCATTCCTTTTACTATTCTTTTAGATTTGAACACAACAAAGTCTGTTGGGTCAGCTAGTATTTTATAAAATCTTTATATATATTTTTTTTTCTGTGTACGTGTGTATGTCACTAAACTCTTTCTAATCGACTGGACCGATGTTGATGAAATTTCTTCTGTGTTTTCAAGGGGATTCGAGAATGTTTTAGATATACAATTAGACCCGGTACGTAGCGCTGCGATCGATTTCAAGTAAAATACTTTGAAATCGATCTTTTCCCAATTTATTAGAGATTAGATTAAATTTAAACAGAACAACGTCTTTTGGGTCAGATCTGTTTCGATGGAATGACAATGGTTTAGATTAATAATTGGAACTGGAATGATTTAGATTAATAAGTGGTGCTGCGATCGATTTCAAGGAGAATTCCTTTTACTAGTTTTTTAGATTTGAACAGATCAACGTCTGTTGGGTCAGCTAGTTTTATATAATATAATATTATTAAGATTTCCCGTGTGGAAACAAAACCATATGCCAAAATATTTTACCGGGTTCATATCAAGGATTTGGTACCAGTGGCTGACCCAATAGTGATGGAGATCTAATGTGGTGAATTAGGGGATCGCGCATCGCCCTTATATCGCCCCGTATAGAATTGACGGCATGTGCGCTGAACATAGCCCGCCCAAAATGAGTATGACAATTCGTCCCAGTATTCGTTAAACTACTTGCATTAAATACCACCCTTAATTTTGTGGTTGTGCTGCTTTCACGCAGAACCACGTGATGTAGAATGTAAAATACTTGATCATTAATACTTTTACATCTAGACATATGGCCTAACGTTTCACATTCCAACATGAATTCTTTGTATATCTTAGAAAATTGTGTATTAAATTTAAATTTACGTTCTAATGTAGAGAAGCAATATTTGGCTCTTAATAAAGATTGATCAGGTGAATTCTTCAAAGGAATTGTCCCACAAAATTGACCGTTGTCTAACCGTGTAGTATTTTTGATAAAATGTTGTTCACATTGTTTCTTTTCTGCGGAATACGGTGATGAAGTACCCAGATCTTCCAATTGCCAAAATCTGGTAAGCTGGCGATCAATTCGAGAATTAAATTTTTCGCTGTCTGAGTGCACTCTTGTAAAATTACCTTTTAAAACTTATGAAGAAAGGACATTTGGTGTTGGGCCTGATGCTATCCAACCCAATTTGGTTTCACAAAGAATCGGTTGTCCAACACCTAACTTTATTTTTTGTGATCCCAATAAATCCCAAAAGATGTCAGCACCGAGCAACATGTCGACAGGAGTCGGTGAGTGAAACTTAGGGTCAGCGAGGTGCAACATTAGGTGGAATTTTAATTTTGGATAAGTTAATTTATGTATTCGGTAGTTTATCCGTAATCGTTGGTATAACATTACAAATTAATATCGGTACTAAAATTATTCTACAGATTTAATTGATACACAACATAATTTATTAATTTACGATCATCGTTATTGATAACCAAAATCGAATTGTTAACAGTATTAGCAGTCAAACCTAGCTTGTGGAAAACCCTTTCCGCCATAAGACATGATATACTGCCACTGTCAAGTACAGCACGTACAATAATGCTGTTGACCATTTATTCCCACGACCTTAAGTAACACAGTGGATAGCATCACGTCACACTGATCAACATTCGCTGAAAGCGGTAAGCTGTCGATAACGGGTGGAGTAGAGATATTCATATTGCGATTCGCGTTGTCATTCTTATTAAAAGTATCAGTTGAACCTGATGAACTAAAAAATATTATACTTGCGACGGCATGTTTTACAACCCAGCTTTTTGCAGTTATTTGCATAATGGCCCGGGTTAAAACAATTATAACAGTATTTATTATAATAATAATATAATATAATAAATAGTCACATTACAAAATACATAAATCATTAGAAATATAACATATTTTAACATATTTTATATTTAGGTAATAATTGCAAGCGGTCTGCGTTACTGAGTGATAAAAACCGTGGACAGCTTTTTAATTTATGATCACTGTTATTATACACACATTTATTAGAAAAACTAGCAACCCGCCCTCGCTTCGCTTCGGTTAGACCTCATTTACGGAGACGCGGCGCGTCGCGTGTCGCGATAGGCTGCGCGGCCCGCACTAATTTCAAATAGGGCGTTGGATGAGTGCGTTTACGGAGAAGCGATTTTACACGCGTTTGCTTGAAATGGAGCGTGTTCTACGGCCGAACCCGCGGATGGCATCGTCACGTCTCACGCGGCGTTTATCGCGGCGGCACACACAGCGGCGATTCTCGATGAAGCGATGCCTGTGGCGGAACCTTCTGCCAGTCTCATTTGCTAATCGTGCAACACAGACGTAGTTACCGTCGCAACGGAGTATATGATAGACTTTTTAGAAGACAATTGTATTTTAAAAAGTGAGTTATTTAATATAAAGAGTGGCCCAGTGTTTATAATAGCGGTACATGAGAAGTTTGGGTCGGATTAACTGAGAACGCCGCGTGCGCCGCAGCGATGCTCGCCGCGTGCTCCGCTACACGCTTGAGAATACGACGCGGGCGCAGCGGCGGGCATCGCCAATCTTTCCGCCTCGCGTCTCTATAAACAACATCGTATATTGCTATAAGTCTGTGTTTACGCGTGCGATGATACGTGCCGCTTCACGCGCAGCGGCTACGTAAACAATAAAAACGTCCGACGCGCCGCGAGACGCCACGCCACATGCGACGCGCGACGCCCCGCGTCTCCGTAAATGAGGCCGAGACTTGACCGGGGATTAGTCCGTCACCTGCCGAGAGGCCGACCGCGTGAGGAAAGACCGACGTCCTCCCCGAGGGGGGACGTCGGTCGATGGGAGGGTACCCCAATTAGGTGTATTCCGTCGGACCGACCACTGACGACAAGTTAACGCTGCTCCAGTGGTCGGCCCAACGACGAAGGCGACGTGGTTTTTGGGTGGGTCGCGGGAGTTTCGTGCTTAAGCTCCTCTGTCGCCCCGGACGGAGTGGTGCGGAGGCGCGCCGACCGCGACCCAACCACAAAAAAAAAAATAGTATAATTAGCCGCGGAAAACTGAATTGAATTGATGACAACAGCAACAGACCCTTCCAGTGACGATCGTAGATAATGAAATTTAATTATTTCATTCATATCGTCGTTGGAATGAATAAGACTAACAAATGTGTCGTGGAATTCCAGCCAATTTGTATAAAGACCACTGAATTTCTGTAATTGTATAGCCGATAATTTAACAAACTTATGATTACTAGAATGCGAACCTACATCACTTCTATCAATAAAACCCCCTTTGTAATTATCATCAAGTATTTTTTGAGCTTGAGATAAAGTTTTATAATAAAGAGATTCAAACTCACTCCGTTCCGACATTTGACTGGTCAAATTGTCAATACCACAATCCAATGCTAATTGTACCTCATCATATTGGTCATATAACATCTTGAATCTATTAAATCGAAATTGCAATTCGCTTACCTCGACATCATTCATAGCAGAAGGATTTATTGAATTTAAATAGTTGAGAAACACGGTTACTTTCCCCTTAATACTCGCCCGTTTCCTAATGAGCTCCTTACCCTCTGGCATTCCGTTAGCTATTGTTATGAACCTGGAATTTATATAAATTAGATTTAAAGCAACGTTTAATTATAAACTACAGTAATGCAGCAGCCTGTAAACTTATATAATCCAGGAAATGTAGAATAAAATAACATCTAATGGCTTGCAATTTGCAGTAAACTATACATATAAATAGTGATTTGGTGCCTCAAATATAATAATTACAATAAAATAACAAATATTTCTATCGTCTATCTGTGCAAACTTATGTGATTATCTAACTGTCGCAGTAATTGATTAACTAAGTACCTACATTGCAAAGCAAATATAATGTAGTTACTTCATTTAAATAACTACTCTTTAACAATATATATAATAGTATTAATCGACACGTATAACAAATACTGATCAGCTAATAATTATTACAATTTATAATCACTCACAAACAAGTATAAATGACAATTAAATATAAGTACTAACCTAGTAGTATGCGGCTGAGTTACACTAATAATACCTGATAACGAGTGTTCGGTGGACTATTTCCATAATAAATACACCTTTTATAGCTATTAAGTATCCAGACCACGACAAATTCAAGTTCTTAATGAGGTGCTGTGAATGCTTTATAATATCCACCAATTCTCTTGAAATCCTTTATATAAACTGCTGATCGGAGTTAAACGTCTTCAAAACTCCACATCCTCGCTCGTAGGACCATGAACAGGATAGATCCAGGTATTATTGTGAAGACTAAATAAAATTACGTGTTGCTTGTATGAATGTAAAAAGTATATTGAAAAATGTAATATTAATGTGGGTAGTAATAACATAAAAATATAACTAAAAGAATAACGCCTACTGTTCAGCACATCTTCAAATGTTGCGTGGCGCTCTCATTAAGACATTTGTCGCAAAACCTTCTCTTATACACTTTACGGTTAAAATCTCTGGTCAAACTAATTGTCAAACATAATTATGATGTCAATGTCTAACAGATATTTGTGCTTGTATATTAGTTACTAGCTGACCCAGCAAACTACGTACCGCCATATTTTTTTTTGTAAATATATTTTCTAAATTTCCGAAGATATATTCTCTAATTGAAGAACAATTACGGCTTTGTCAGGAAAGATTCAATCGTCTTGGTCGCGGCATTGTTAATGTAGCCCAGTCGGGTTAGACTTTAACCTGGAATTAATTATAGTCAGATTTTTTTTTGCGCCAATGTTTAGGGGGGATAATAAATAGCTTAAAACCAAAAACTCGGCCAAATTCGACCGGTGCGTTAGCCGCCATATTGGTTGGAAAGTCAAACCTTTTTTAGCTATATCTCGTTTATTTTTTTTTTTCACAGAAATGATAAGAACCAAAGTTGTTTCAAATTTGATTCTCTACAACTTTGTTTCTCATACAATCTCGTACAATTAATATTTATGGCAATAACTGCAAATAATTGCAAAAATGAGGTTAATGTATAATTCGCCTGTATCTCGATTATTATCGAATTTAACAAAAATAAATTATAGAATGAAAGTTGTGGATCATTAAATTTCCTACAACTTTGATTCTTATGATTTTTTTCAAAAATTAATATTTAAGCCACTGGGGTTATATATATAGATTAGTGAAATACAGTTTGCTCAAATTACAACTATACATAAATATAATTAAAAGAAAATTGAGTAGCAGAAAAATGAATTATGGCCGAATTTCAACCACTTTCACGGGGAGTGCTCCGAGGAACTATTTGACTTGGTACCACCGTCACCATTCTACCAACGTACCACTCGACATCGTAGCAGGGTTCATCCATTTCACCTGGAAACGTTATAGTCTTCAACTGTACGTTTCCAGCGTTCATTTCTCCCACGTACGTGCAGGCTCTGGAATGAACTACCTGTTGCTGTGTTTCCCGAGCGCTATGACATGTCCTTCTTTAAACGAGGTTTAAGAAGAGTATTTCCTTCACGGTAGGCAACGGCCTGGCTGTGCCCCTGGTATTGTAAAGGTCCATGTGCAGCAGTTTCACTTACCATCAGGTGTGCTGCTTGCTCGTTTGCTACCGTTGGCAACAAAAAAAAAAATGCTGACCACTAGTTAATAGTAAAATTACCGTCTTGTGATGGAGTAAGAATACAATTCACCATCCCTCACTTTACCGATGGGTATCATTAAAGACGACTATATGATTATAATATGCATATAACGTCTCAGTGACGTATTCAGGCTTGATGCCGCCCTAGGCCCAGTTTATCGCGCCACCCAGTTTATATTAAAAAAAAAATATATTAATTTAGATCCAATATTTTTATTTCTACCAAATAATAAGCATGAAACACAAAATACAGAAGCTTTAGTTTCTGAATAAATTAACCACTCACGGCGTTGAATCTCGCTATTTTTCAATGTACTGGGACTGTCTTTAATTTTTTTCGTCTCTGAAATTTTGACATTTCGAGAATTTTGCCGCACCTAAAATTATGCCGCCCTAGGCCCGGGCCTCACAGGCCTAGGCGTAAATCCAGCACTGTAACGTCTGCTGGAGAAGGAAATCATGAAAGTAAATCCTAAACTAACACGTTTGACTAGCGTGGTGTAGTAGGTCAGTTTCCTTTCTATCGTGGAGGAGGCTGAACCCAGTAGTAGGATACATGTGAGCTGAGCTGATGAAGAGTATTATACTATCCTCTCACCCTCGTTTCGCTTTGGTTTCAGCCGTTCTGCCCCCGATTTAAATCTCTGATATCTCCTAATATATTAATTTTAATAACACCGCAAAAGAAATTTTTTATCCACATTCATCATAGCACATGAGTGTCGTAAAAGGCGACTAAGAGATGCGATATGCATATAAACATTATGTAAGAGAAGAAAACTCGAAATAAATCCCGTAGTAACTCATGTGACTAGCGTGCTATGGTAGGTCACTTTCCTTCCTATTGTGGAGGAGGCTCGAGCCCAACAGTGGGACGTTTGTGAGCTGTGATGTGAGATGATGAAATAGCTTCGTGGATAAATCATTATTTTATTTTTATTTATTTGAGAAAAAATCCATGTAGTGACGGAGTAAGAATATAATTCACCACTCCCTATCTTGCCCGTGGATGTCGTAAAAGACGACTTAGGGATATAAACAGACATATAACATCTGTGCAAGAGAAGGAAAACTCAAAACAGAACCCTATTACAACACATTTGACCAACTTGGAATAGTAGGTCAATTCTCCTTCCATTAGGTAGGAGGCCTAAGCCCAACAGTGGGACATATATAGGCTGATATAACGATGAGAAGATTCGAGAAAGAAAGTTAAGATTTAGCCAGAGTTTGCAATGTAAGCGCACAGGAATATGTCTCACACGACATTACAGAACTGAAACTATTAGCTTTAATATAATGTACATGTCATCTACTAATCAATCTTCATCTTGAATCAATTTGTATATTGAAGAAAACCGCATTATAATCGCGTTATGTAGTTGAAAAGATTAAAGATACAGACAGTACAGTTTCCAGGTGGTGGAGGAATAAGAATATAATTCACCACCTCCTCTCAGAGCCGGTATTGTAAAAGACGATTAAGGGATATATTACGCATAGGACATCTATGCAAGAGATGGCAAACTCAAAACAAAACCCTATACCAACCTGTCTGACCACCAAGGTATAGTAAGGTCAATTTCCCTCCTATTGTGGAGGATGCCCAGCTGTGGGACGTATATAAGCCGAAATGAATGAGTACGTACAGGCAGCAGAAAACAACTTTTTTAAACTATAGATGCAAAGATAGCCATCGTTGGTAAAGATGAAAACAGGGCCATAATTTACTAGCAGCTAAGTTTACTATCAACTGTAGAATTGTACATGAAATGCAGCTATAAGCTGAGGTCTATAAAATATTACGTTTTTTTCGTTTTATGATGATTTTTAATTCAATAAACATTTATTTTCATTAAATACAAGAATTAAAAATTCTAAAATATTTCAAGTTGTAACAACTCAATTCGACAATCAGTGATTTCTGTAATAATAGCTATATTCTATGCCTCTGACGATATTACTGTGACAATTGATCGGAACCACACTTACTATCATATAGCGTGGTGATGCCTCGCCACGGCATGCCTCACCAACCCGGCAAGCGGTTTTAGATGTAGCTATAGATGGTTCACATAAAAACCGTAAATAACATTCACCATTCTTCTTCCAGTAGTTAGAGGAAGAAGACATTTTAAATTTATAGTTTCAATTTAATTACGCTATTTTCAAAGTAAATGTGAGAGAAAATAATAAAAAGTAGTCATATAATATAGTCATAATAAAATGTAGTGGACCACCGACAGTAGTGTAAACTTAAAACTATAAAGCAACAGTTGTTATTTTTAAACAGCTTGACAAGTAGAATATAGTGCTCTATAAAAATCGATTAAAATGTTTATTTTGGAGTGTCCCACGATTTTATTTTTACTGTTTCTTTACAATAAAACCGTTTAATTTAAATTTTTTCAATTTTTTATTGTATATTCAATTTAATTCTTTAATGTTAAAGAAACAAATGTAAATTATAACATTTTACATTTATCTGGTTTTGTCATCTATAGGCGCAGACACAGTAACATTGACATAGCTACAGACAGATAAGCGTTTCTTACTGATTAGCACGTCGTTTGACCATGTCGAGGACGACTTATATGTAAGGACACGGTATCGAATAGAAAATATCGATACTGTATTCATGAGTAGTATCGAAAGTAAAGTATCGTACTCACAAAAGTATTGATACTTCAAAGTATCGAGTTCTGTGTAATTTTCATAGAACCTATGCCCATTTTTAGGAAATGAACGTTTGTGTACGGATGAAAATATTTCGAGCCACGTTTTGGAAGGTTCATTACGTTTGAACTAGATGGCGTTACCATAAATATGAGTCGTAAAGTAAAATATTAAAATGGATATTTTCTACAATTTATTCGATACGACACCTGCCAAAAAGTACTCATTAGGTATAAGTCTCGAATACAAAGTATCGTGTACAAAATTATCAGTATCGAAGGAAAAGTACTCGATACCTAAAAGTCACACAAGTCACACTTTTTTCGTGTCATTTACACGGGATTGGGCACTACGCAGGTAAGGCGACTGAAACCGAGACGAAGCGAGGGCGGGTTGCCAGTTTTAAATATGGTTGTAGTTTGTGTTCGTTAATTATGTTTGTATATTCATCTGCAATACATGAATCTTTAGTGTAGTGTTCTAATAAAAAAAAAAACAGAAAAAGAATTTCTACTTCTTAAGAATTGGACTCACAAACTATTAGGAGATACATTTTCATCAAATACTAACACAATAAAATTCAAAAAAATATTTTAGTTTATAATGTGAAATACTCGCTTAAACATCAGAAATCTTTATATAATTCATTGATTGGTTATGCAAAGTATGGCCCTACGTGGGAATCGAACCCAAGACACTCGACACGGAAGGTCGCTACATAGACAACCTCGCAATCTATGCAGTCTTTTTTTTTTATTGCAAGCGGTGGCAAACGAACAAACAGTACACCTGATGGTAAGTGTTGCGGCCGCTCATGGACCTTTACAAGGCCGCTGCCTACCACGAAGAAAGTGAAGGGAGTGTGCATTGAGGCTCGGTGATACCAAAGGCACCACCAAAGCCCTCCACACGCAAACACCCTCAGAAAGTTGGGCTTCCGGCTCTCTCGCTCACCAAACGAAGCGCAGTAACAAATTGCTACTGCTTAGACGTCGATTTTCTGCGAGAGTGTGGTACTACCCCGGACGGACCGGCCCGCGGCTGTAGACATAACTGTCGACAGTGTGATCTTAGCACTTGAGTACTAGTCTAAGTTGTATAGATATTTATTTAATTAATGATATGACAAAGAGTATATAACCATTATGATATTAACATACAATTACGTTTGACATCATTACGACCATAGACTAATAATCCTTTATTTTTTTATTTACCTATGATCATCATGTTCGGTCCTTCTACTATTGCATGTTAGTCAGACAGCTTTTTTTTTCTCTTGCACAAATTCAAATTCAAATCATTTATTATGTATAAACCCCGCGGGGGCACTTACGTATTGTCATTTTTTTTACATTTTTTCTTAAAATTACCGCTGGATCGGAACGTAGCTGCACTGAGAAGATCCGCCAAGAAACTTAGCGAGATTGTCTATTTTTTATTTATTTTTTAATTTCACAATAAAATTACATCTTACAACATGCTTATTAATAACATACAAATATAATTATAATCACAAATATAATGAAAAGATTATGGCTGGGCCAGATCCCGCAAGCAGTACCCGATCAGGAGTTAACCACTAGAGCGGCCATCACTCTCCGCAACCATAATGTACGGAAGAGAGTGACCCGCTCCTCGTAGTTACCGCAAGCAGACCCTTCAGTGACCATGACAGATATTTTATGCATATTATATTAGTTAGTCGTTGCTGTATGTTAGCAGCTACGAATGGTAACAACTCTGAAATTGCTCGCCAGTATCAACTAAGAGCTAAATATAGACCTGGGCTCACTCCATTGGATGACGGCTAATCAACAACATATTACCTATTAAAATCAAGCAGGCAACCTATCATAAAAATATTGCCAATAACTTTTTACAATAGCAGTTTATGCTATGAAAAAAGAGTATATATTGAGTCGAATCCAATTAATTGTGATAAGAATAGGATGATAATGGATTTTTCGTCGTTTTTTATGACTTCCACGGGCAAGATAGAGAGTGGTAAATTATATTCTTACTCTGTCACCATACGGAGAATAATAGAAGGGTTGCCTGTGATACGCGCCGCCGACGGCGCGTTGAGCGGTGCAGGTGCGAGTACCTACACTTAATGTCGCCCTAGCCGAGGTCGCGGGTAGACGGACCAGACATTAGTCCGCCACCCGCAGAGGGGTCGACCGCTTTAGGGTGACGCCCTGGCCGGCAACACTGCAATGTTGCCGGGGCGTCAAACGGGACGCGATCCGAAAAGGTAACCCGCCGGGCTCACCACGTATTTTAAGGAATCGGTATCATCGGTCATCCCAATGGTGTCGGGGAAAGAATATGATAGGTTATGGGGTCGCACGCCGCTCATACGTCGCCCCGGACAGATTGGGTGGGGTGTATCCAGACCTACTAAAACTCTTGTCAAAGTTTTAACCAAATAATGCGTAGTAGCGACATAGATATCTTTAACACAAGTATATCCTCACTGAAGAATAGACTTAATTTAATAAATCTCAGATTTTTATCATTGATTATATTAAAACATCTTTTTTCAGTATTACTATTTCGTAAGTTGCAGTTGGTTAGCTTTCCGTGTGGTGACTGAGTAAGAATAGAATTCATCACTCCCTATCTTGCTCGTGGATGTCGTAAAAGACGACTAAGCGATAAATGCACATAAGATCAAGATATGGAAAACTCGAAATAAAACCCTTGGTATAGGGTTGACCAGCATGGTACAATAAGGTCAATTTCCCTCTAGGAGGAGTTAATTTCCCTGTGAAGGAGGCTCGGGCCCAACAGTGGGACATGTATCAGCTGAAATGAATGAATGAAAGATTTAAAAAAAAATGACACATGGAGACTCATAAATGGCTTTATGTTGCTATCTAAGTCATCAAGGTAATTCTTTTAGCGTTAAAAATAAATGGGGGGCGCGGCCAGAGCACCTCCTCGTGGTGCTCCCTGGTAACGTCCATTTGGACGTCATGCGTCCATTTGGATGGCCAAGATTCCGGCAGGTGGGGGTCTCCGCGTGCGGCTCTGGTGGCAGAGCACGGCGGATCTGACCCGGGGCCAATGGGGCGGATGTGCCTCATGGCACTCCGTCGCCAGGGACGGTTGCGTCACGGCCCGGGGGCGTGACGGGTCGGTCGCTTGCGAGCGGCCAGACCTGGAAGGCCCAAATCGTAATCCTGAGTAGGGGGGTCAGGACCGGGGGTCTTCGGACCGCGGGGAAGAAAACCCCTATAAAAAATTACGCCGGAGAATCCCTCACTGTGCTGGTTTCTGAGCGCGAGAGGCGCACAGTCACCAGCACAGTCAGTCCCCAGTCGTATGGGAGGGGGACAACACCTGCTATGTCTACCGAGAGCCCGGCACAAGATCAGGAGGCTCACCGGGGGGAGTGGATTGAAGCTGAAGTGAAGGAGAAGAAAGAGATTGAGAAGAAGAAGAAGAAGGGGAAGAAGAAGAAGCAGAAGCGTACCGCCCAGGCGCGAGCCCGCATCGAGACCGCAAGGTGGAAGGCGTGGCGGGAGCGGCAGAAGGCGGCCGGAATGGCTACGTGCGACGAGGGTGGCAGCACTGCTGCTGCAGGGCCGTCGCGATGCGGGGGTGGCGTTGCTGCCCAACTATCGGAGGAGGAGACAGGGTCGACCACAGAGCTGTCGCTAGACGAGAGCGTCAGCGTCGACTGCAGCAGCGGACCCGAGGACGAGGGCGGCATTGCCGCAGAGCCGTCGCAGGATGAGGGCGGCAATGCCGCAGGGCCATCCGAAGGTCTGGAGTCGGACACGGCCTCAGAGATGGTCCTAACGGACGTGGGCGGAAGTGCCGCAGAGCCGTCTGCCGATAAAGACGGCGCTGAATGGACGCAGGTCGGCCGGAGTAGGGACGAGGGCGGTGGATGCGCCGCAGGTCCGTCCAGTAGGAGTAGGGGGACGATAGGCAGGCCGTCACTTGAAGGTAGGCCGTCGTCGAGTAGGGAGAAGAGGAAGGCTGCCGAGGAGGAGACCATCGCCACCACGGTAGGTACGAAGGAGAGGGAGGAGGCCCTCCCCCCGAGCGTCCGGAAGCGCCCCCTCAAGGGGCGCAGCTCGAACACCGACTCGGAGGGGAGCACCATCATGCCTCCTCCCAAAGTCCCGACCATGCCCCGTGGGCGCAGAGGTCGTGGATCGGCGAGGCCAGGGACTCCGGTTCTGGCAGGCCACAGTGGCGAGGTGGCGGCCCTACAGGCCGCGAACGCCCGCCTTAATAAGGAGGTCTCCGGCTTGCGGGAACGCAACCGCAAGCTGGAGACGGAGTTGGAGGCGGTGCGACGGGAGAACCGCGGGTTGGCCAAGGAGATGGCCGACCTGCGGGCCCAGTTCGCGCGCCTGGCGCCGGCCGCGCCGCCGGTGCCGGCCTCGCCACCGAAACGGGCTGCGCCGGGGAGGGCGGGCCCGTCGTCTGCGCCCGTGGCGCTGGCTGCGCCCGTCGCGGCTGCTGCGCCGGCTGCACCCGTCGCGGCTGCTGCGCTTCCTCCCCTCGCCGTGGTCCCTCCGCCGGCTCGTGGCCGCGGGAGACCTCGGAAGGGGGAGGAGCCGCCGCCCGACGAGGTGCACGGCGTGTCGGAGTCGGCGGTACGCGTCATCCTAGCCCGAGTAGGGGTGATGGTGGATGCGCGTATCGCCGCCGTAGCGGCCAGGCTCCCGCCTGAGCTGCCCCTCCGACCGCCGCTCGCCGCGGACAAGGCGAGGCGGCCGCAAGCGTCAGCTCCCACCCCGCTGTCCTGTCAGGGTGGCCGCGTGGTGAGCTACGCTGCGGCCGCGGCCGGGCCCAAGGGGGCCAAGAAGGCCGGCAAGGTGCCGGCTCCCGCCAAGCCCGAGCCGCGGCCGGCGCCAGCGGCTGCACCGCAGGCGCCGGCCAGCGCACCCGCAACCGCTCCTGCTGCGCTCAGCGCTGCTGCCAGGCTCGAACAGGGCTGGCAGGTGGCTGAGCGGAGCAGGAAGGCACGCGGCCAGACGCGGAGAGCGGCGGCCAAGAGTGCCGCCGTGGCCGCCGCTGCCCAGGCGGGAGCCGGCAGAAAGGGGAAGAAAAGGTCGCGCAGGGGCCTCAAGTCGCCGAAGACGGCCGCGGTGGTCATCACCGTGCTGCCTGAGGCGGCTGAGAGGGGCCTCAACTATGAGGCCGTCCTAAAACGCGCCCGGCGGGAGCTGGACGTCTCCGATATCGGGGGCGTCGAGGCGAGGACCCGCAAGGCCCGGACAGGGGCCAGGGACTCGAATACTCGAGTTCCCTGGGGCCGAGGGCGCGAAGACGGCCGATAGTTTGGCCACGATGTTGAGTGGGCTGTTCGGGCCGGAGGATGGTGTCCGAATCGCCAGGCCTGTCAAGTGCGCAGAGATGCGCCTGACGGGCTTGGACGATTCCGTGACGGTGGAGGACGTCCGGGAGGCCATTATGGCGCGTACCGGATGTGCCTCGGACACCGTCCGGATTGGCACCATCCGCACTGGTCCGGGCGGCGTCGGTGCTGCCTGGGTGCAGTGTCTGGTGGAGTCAGTCAAGCAATTGGCCGACTCAGGCAGGCTCCTCGTGGGCTGGAGCTCGGCGCGGGTAACCGTGCTAGAGCCCCGGCCCGCGAGGTGTTACAAATGCATGGCGGTCGGGCATACCCGACCGACATGCAAAAACTGCTTTGACTGCAGCGGGCTATGTTTCCGTTGCGGTCAGACCGGACACCAGGCGGCATCGTGCTCTGCGGTGCCCCACTGCCCCGCGTGTGTGGCAGGCAATAGGCCTGCCAAACACCGCATGGGCTCTGGGGACTGCAGACCCCCGGCATTGGCCCCGAAGGGGCGGGACGGCCCATCGACCAGGCCAGTCCCCGCTCCAAGCGCGGCCCGATCGCCCGTCAGCGCGGAGGAGGTGACGATGGATACGGACCGTTAATGGACCCCATATCCATTCGTCTCCTCCAGGCCAACCTCAACCACACCGCCGGTGCGCAGGACGTGTTCCTGCAAGCCATGGCGGAGTGGTTGATAGGAGTAGCCGTAGCCGCGGAGCCGTACGTGGTGCCCGACCGGCCTAACTGGTTGGGTAGCACCGATGGCACCGTGGCAATCGTCGCCTCCACGTCGTGGCCTTCGTCGCCTCTGACCCTTAGGGACAGGGGCGTCGGATACGTCGCGGCGGACTGGGGGGAGATTACGCTCCTCGGAGTCTATCTCTCCCCTAACTGGAGTGTGACCGATTTCGAGGCCTCCCTCACCATCATGGAGGCCTCGTTACGGCGAATGGCATCGCGCCAGGTCTTCGTCTTGGGGGACTTCAACGCCAAGTCCGTGGCGTGGGGGTCTCCCCGGACGAACGACCGAGGACGGGCGATCGAGGAGTGGGCGGCGGCACTGGGCCTCTGTTTGCTGAACAGGGGCTCGGTGCATACGTGCGTGCGAAAACGGGGCGGGTCGATAGTGGACCTTTCGTTCGCTAGCCCCGAGGTCGCCGCACGCGTGGGGAGCTGTCGCGTCGTGGAGGAGGTGGAGACCTTGTCGGACCACCGGTATATCCGGATGGAGGTCTCCCTGGTAGTCCCGACGCCCAGCAGGGGTCACGGGGCGGATGGACGTCCTGCGTTCCCGCGATGGGCTGTGGGTCGCTTAGACCGGGACAAAGCTGGCGGAGACAGCCATCGTTTACTCGTGGCTGTCCTCTGTCAACCAGTCGGACGGGGTGGACGCCGAGGCTGGCTGCATCCGCAGTGCGTTGACGCAGATCTGCGATGCGGCCATGCCCCGGGTACGGCGTCCGCCCCCGAGGAGGGCGGTCTACTGGTGGTCCCGGGAGCTGGCGGATCTCCGGGCCGCGTGCATTCGCGCCCGGAGGGCCTACACCCGCAGCCGGCGGCGCCAACGCGACGCGGAGCGGGAAGCCTTGCTGTATGAGGGCTACCGCAATGCGCGGTCGGCCTTCAGGCTGGCCGTCCGCTCCGCCAAGGACGTCAGTCGGCAGGAGATGCTGGACGGTCTTGACCGTGACCCCTGGGGACGCCCCTATCGCGCGGTGCTGAATAAGCGCGCGGGGCCTTCCCCTCACCGAGACTCTCCAGCCCAGCCTTCTCACCCGGGTCGTCGAGGACCTGTTCCCGCGGCGGGCGGAACACACGCCCCCGGTCATGGCTCCGCCAGACACTGACCGGGAGGCCGACGACGACAGTGTTCCTCCCATCACGGAACCCGAGATGGGAGTGGCGGTGGCGCGCATGTGCGCAAAGTCCACCGCCCCCGGGCCCGACGGTGTTCCAAACCGCGCGTTGGGCCTGGTCCTCGACCACCTGGATCCCCGCCTCAGGGAGCTGTTCGACGCGTGTTTAGCGTCCGGACAGTTCCCTGGGTGCTGGAAGGAGGGAAGGCTGGTGCTCCTGCCGAAGCCGGGACGGTCTCCGGGGTCGCCTTCGGCCTACAGGCCTATCGTGCTGCTCGATGACACGGGCAAGCTACTGGAGAGGGTGGTAGCTGCCCGCATCGAGCGGCACCTCGTCGGCACGGGGCCCGATCTGTCGGACGCCCAGTTTGGGTTTAGAAGGGGTCGTTCGACGATCGCGGCTCTGTTGCGCCTGAGGGCCGTGGCGACTGAGGCCGTCACCAGTGGGGGAGTGCTGTAGGCGGTGTCCCTAGACATCGCCAACGCATTCAATAGTCTGCCATTCAGCTGCATCAGGGAGGCGCTCCGGTATCACGGAGTGCCAGCTTACCTGAGGCGGCTAGTGGCAGACTATTTGGTGGGGCGCAGCGTCCTCTGTACCAACCGAGCAGGGGACGTTGTGCGAACGCCCATGACGTGCGGTGTCCCACAGGGGTCGGTCCTTGGACCCACCCTGTGGAACATCGGCTACGACTGGGCGTTGCGGGGGAGCCTCCCGCCCGGGCTGGGCGTGATTTGTTACGCCGACGACACGCTCGTCACAGCCCGCGGTGGGACGCTAAAAGAGGCGGTAAGCCTGGCGACCTATGGCACCGAAGAGGTCGTCAGGCGGATCGAGGCGCTGGGGTTGAGGGTCGCCCTGGACAAGACGGAGGCCCTCTTGTTCCATGGGCGCCTTATGAGCCCTCCCATCGGCGTCTCGATCACCGTCCGATCGGTTGACATCAGCATCCGGGCCCATATGAGGTACTTGGGCCTGGTGCTCGACGGGCAATGGTAGTTCCGGGAGCATTTCCGCAGGCTCGCTCCGCGGCTCGTCGGCGCGGCGTCCGCCCTATCGTGGCTTATGCCGAACGTGGGCGGACCGAGCGCTACGTGCCGACGGCTGTACACGGGGGTCATCCGGTCGATGGCCCTGTACGGCGCACTGGTGTGGGCGGGGTCCTTGACCGTCCGACTTAGGGCCCTTCTGTGGCGACCACAGAGGGTCATGGCGGTCAGGGCCTTCCGCGGATACCGCACGGTGGCGACGGAGGCAGCGTGCTTATTGGCCGGGACTCCCCCGTGGGACCTGGAGGCGGAAATGCTCGCCGAGTTGTATCGGCGGGTGTCGGGGGTGCGCTGGGAGGGCGGTGTGATCTCGTAACGTATCACGCATAAATTACGGGCGATCCGAGTTCGGGAAGTGGGAGGGGGTGAGTTTTTAAGGATACAAAATAGTTCATCTCGATTGCCGGCAAAACTACAAGTCCTATGGAAAAAAGTTAAATGGCAAAGTTGTAGGTAATAAAAAGATCTAACTTTTGTATTAACAATTGTTTCACATAACCTCAATATTTAGGTGAAAAATTCAAATAACCAAGTTTTTGGTTTTTAATTTTTTCTTTTTCAAAATATTTTTTTTCTACGAAATTTGGTGAAGACTTACCTTATTATGTCCCAAATACACTGTAACTTATTTGATTTAAAATATTTATTTTTTCACCTTATTTCAACTTTATATCAAAAAAGTACCCCAATTTTCAATCAACAATTCTCACATCAAAATATCAGCCTTTTAAAAAAAATCGGTGGGTTTTTTGTTCGCTGGAATCTCTTCTTTCTGATGGTGTAAAAAAAAATATACGTTAAATATACGGTAAATTTTCTCAGAAAATGCAAAGGTAAAAAGTTAATATTTAATAAGACATCTTCAACATTTTGAGAAAGTTGTAGAATTTTCTTTACATTATATGCATAGATGCCTATTTATTGCTATTTTAAGATAACTCTTATACCTGAGTTACCTACAGATAATTTTAGCCCATCAAAAGTTATTTCGTAGAGAAGTGGGAAAGGGGCTATACGGATCAACGCCTTACTATCTACTAAAATTTTTGCATTTTCAGAGAACATTTACTATAGCAATGTTTTTTTTTTACACTATCAGAAAGAAGAGATGCCAACGAACAAAAAACCGACCGACTTTTTTTAAAAAGGCCGATATTATGACGTGAGAATTTTTGATTGAAAATTAGGGTGCTTTTTTATATTAAGTTAAAATAAGGCGAAAAAATAAATATTTTAAATCAAGTAAATTACAGTGTATTTGAGAGATAATAATGTAAGTTTTCGCCAAATTTCGTAGAGAAAAAAATTTTTTGAAAAAGATAAAAATAAAAACCCAAAAACTCGGTTATTTGAATTTTTCATCAAAATTTAGAGGTTATGTGAAAAAATTGTAAATACAAAAGTTGTAGATCTTTTTATTACCTACAGCTTTGCCATTTAACTTTTTGCCATAGGACTTGTAGTTTTGCCGGCAATCGAGATAAACCATTTTTTACCCTTAAAAACTCACCCCCTCCCACTTCCCATACTCAGATCGCCCGTAATTTATTTTCCTTTAATTTTTATCATATTCTCTTCCTTTTCTAATGGGTTTCATTCTACTAATTTTTTTTTTTTCACTTTTTATCATTTTTGAAGGCTTCGGCACTAGTCTATCCCGTATTCCTTCTATTATGGTGTGCGGTATATTGATTACCATGGTAAAGTGGTGGATCTCACTTCCTTACTTTCATTTTAAAATAAAAATGGATTGCCCCAATGTGTCGTCAATTTTAATCAATTATCTTAATTCAATCAATTAATTTATGTAGAATAAGTCCCAACGAAATCTATTCCGCAGTTTTGCTGTGAAAATTACAAATATACTCACAAACTTTCATCTTTATATTGTTAGTTGGATATTAGATACATATTAAAATATCGTTTTCGAACAAGAGCAGTTATTGGTTACCCAAGAACCCTCTCGTTTTTAATCTTGTAGGGTTGAAGTATTTAATATTGAAATATTATGAAAGGACGGCGCGGTACAAAGGCATTTCCTTACTTCTACGGTTATACTTAACGGGTTAAGTGGCAACTTTAGTCCCGTGTATATTTTCTTAAACTTGGTATGATACATTATTTGCTACTATAACTCAATGGTTCAGTAATAATATGAAATTGTAGAAGAGTGCGTACAAATCTTCAATTAAAATTCTCAAAAGCAAATAGAATTTTGTTTAACATCAAAAAAATATGTATCTATATTTTCTTTACACAATATTTAATTTGTTTTTAAGTAAAATAGAACAAGTTTCGAAAATCACCGAGGCATTAAAACGAAAAAAATAACACGATATCATACCAAAACCAAAATCAAACTTACAATTCCCGTATAAAATAATATCTAAATTATTAAATATGTAATTTATTTTATATACCATCATCATCACAGCTCATATATGTCCCGATCCCGTTAGTCAGGTTGCTATAGTGTTTTATTCCGAGTTTCCCTTCTCTTGCACAGCTGTTATGAGGCATATCAAATTCCTTAGTCGTCTTCAGAGTGGTAAATTGTATTCTTACTCTCTCACCACTGTCGTGTATACGAGAGAGTCTGTGGTGTATAGGAGAGATGAGTACTGGATTATGAATAATGAATAAAATTAATATGGCCTTGGAATTGCCTGGCAGACTGCATCAGACTATTAGTTCAAGGACCTCTTGTGGAAATGTTTATTACGCCCCTAGGGAAATGCCACCTGTGAGAGTTAAAGAGTACACTAATGAAAATGCTAAGTACATTGCACTGTATATTGATGGAAAACATTTAACATCACCCCTATCGGGATGGCACCCAGGTTACAATTACGATAGCTTACTATTACTTATCTAATAATACCTACAAGTCTATAAGTTGTCGGTTGCAGACTACAAATTACACGTGGTCATAACCACCACATTCACGTGTTAATTCACTGAGCGAGAGAAAGTTCAATGCACGCAGTACGTTTACACTAATTATAAACGAAGAGCAAACAAGACGTCGACAAGGACTTCATCCCATGAGACGCACGTCCCGACGTGGTCTGGATCTGGACTTTCGCGGGAAAATGCGTGCCTTCAGGACGGCGTGTCGTTACCGCTTGGCGACTAGATGATGCGATCTCCAGTGTCCTTTCTTCGTCGTTGAATATGCAGATAAGCACACAGTCTCAATCGGACTGATAGCCAGTGCAGCTGATGTAGCAAAGCTGACCCATGACGTGGCATGTGGCTAAGAGAATAAATGTTCGACAGACTCACAGGTCATGAATTCATTTTGAACAGGTTGCTAGGGTAATACGAAAGCGGCGCCATTACGGGGACAAGAAGAGAAGTATGAGACAAGCCCCCCCACGCTCGGCGCGGGCTCCCACGTAGTCTTACATGGCGCGTCCGACCTCGCTCGATGACAGAAATCAAGAGAGAGAAACCTTTTACGACGCCACGCTTCGTGTCATGTCCATCAAAGATGTCGTCATCCTGTTTCAAAAAGAAAGGTTCCTATTGGCCAGCTAGCCAAGCATAGACCAAAACCGATCCATAAACAAATGTTATTGTAAATTACACTTGGCGATGGAATTATGTATTTTATGAAATAACTAGCTGACCCAACAGACGTTGTTCTGTTATAATCTAAAAAATAGTAAAAAGGAATTCTCCTTAAAATCGATCGCATCGCCACCTACCAGTTCCAATTATTAATCTAAACCATTCTCATGTCAATCGGAGTAGCTCAAAAACATCAAAATCGATCCAGCTGCTTAGAAGGAGTTCATTTACAAACATACGAACATAAGATTTATATATATAAAGTTAGAAAAGTTTATATAGCCAAAAAATAGGCTACATTAGAAAAGTATATAGTCATTAAGTTTTCTTAAATTTTCTAATTTTCTGTGCAACTTTCTTATTTTTTTCCGTAAAAGTCATTTTCAAAGTATTAGAAAACTTAAAATAAAAGATGGACAAGATCGGTAAAGTCGTTCTCAAGTTACGTTATTGTCCTGCCCCAACAGCCCCACCTACCGGGTCCAATTGTAAATCTAAACCATCCTCGAATCCCCTTGAATACGCACAACAAAATTCGTCAACATCAGTTCAGCCGTTTAGGAGGAGTTCAGTGACATACGCTAGAAATTTATATATAAGATAAGATCATATGACATTCAACCCATCTTCTACATATAAGTATTAACGAATACTATTTAATTTGAATAATTGATTCTATTATAGCGGATGCCATCTAGTAGCGTGAATGTGTAACTTATATTAAATATAATTGGTTTTATCAAATGACTTAGTGCCATCTATCGGCTCACTATGGAATCCTAATAAATCCATTATGTTAGATGGTTTTTTGAATGAATGTATGATAATAACATGCAGTGATATATTATATCACTACACCACACAGAAGTTATATACATGCTATTCTAATAACTATAATATTTCTTATTTTCTATCTATTCGTTTGAATTCGACATCTCCTTTAAATTACTCCCTTTTTTTTTCTACGGTTAGCACACAGCGTCCGTCGCCCGGCTCCACCCGGGGCGACAGAGGGGTGCAAGCATGCACACCCGTAACCTACCCATGACACGTCACCTTCGTCGTTGGGCCGATCACCGGTGCAGGTTGACTTGTCGTCAGTGGATGGCCCGACGGAATACCCCTGTGGAGTACTCTCTCCTCTTGACGACCTCCCCCCCGGTCGGCCTGTCGGCGGGTGTGGGACTGAATCCCTGGTCCAGTCACTGGCTTAAATTACTCTCTAAGAAAACTGAGTAGCATTATAATTAATACATAATTACAACTTATTATACGATTATCATCCCGTATGACGACGGGATAAGGATACAATTGTCGCCACCACTTGCTTACCCGTGGGTGTCGTAAAAATCGGCTATAAGTCACCAGAAGAATAGGGAGTAGCTCTCCCTGGAAAATATATAACATCTTACTGCAATCGCCAACGCACCTGCCAAGCGTCCAGATTACAGCATTAACCCCCCATATGACGAGCAAAGGAGAAAAGACGCCCAAACGGTAGCTCCGCTATCCCACGTGCTTTAGCTATTTTGGTGGCGGGCCTGGTAGCGTTAGAAAGGGGGGGTGCAAAGTGTCTCTGGCAACGATCCAGCTACTAAACTAAAATGTCCCTTGGCCCTGGATTATTGAAGACCAATGTTAAAACCTAAACCTCAACCCATAAAGGTGGGTAAATGCCATGATTGTCACGCTTAATAGATTTTGACAGTTTTTGCGGTTGAAGTTGGTGTTAGGAGTTTTCTAGATGAATGCTGCTGGCCATTACCCTAATGCTTCTTGAGCCAAATTCTACACTCTCTGTAGGACAGCCACGTCATCCAGTTATGGGTCGTATATAGCAGATAAAAATTAAAAAGAAGTAACGATTCTTGTCTATTTATTACTTAATCTATGGTATAGCATCTATTCGTGAGCTCGCACAGAGTAATGTAAACTGTAAATATTTGCCGTATTTTTCCGGATTATACAACATAGTAATATTTAGATAGGTAAATATGTTTGGAGGTTTTATATTCATTATTTTCAATGTGGAAGGTTGTAGTTGCTTTAATTTGCACCTCTAAAGGAGACCTTGACTTTGGCAGGTCACTATCGTAACCTCGTTTTAAAATAAATGCAATGTGTATGAGTGTGTGTGTACGCACGTACACAGGTGTATTTAAATATGTCATAAAGCATATAGCGTAACACCTAATCTATACTAGGTAATATTATAAAGAGGAAAGATTTGTTTGTTTCTTTGTATTGAATAGGTTCCGAAACTAATAGACCAATTTGAAAAATTCTTCCACCAATGGAAATCTATAATATCAGGGAGTATAAGATATATATTATCCCGGTATTCCCATAAGACGGGAACTACGCGGGCAAGACGACTGAAACTTGGGGATGTCGGTCGCCGTCACGCGGTCTGTCTCTCGGCGGATGACGGACTAAATCCCCGGTCCAGTCACCACATAAAACCCAATACCAACCCTTCTGATAGTAGCTAATATTCCTTCCCAGTGTGGAGGGGTCAAGGTCAATAGTAAGATCTGAAGGAGGTCTGATAATTATGATGACGATGATACATCATTATCCACTGTAAAGTGTCGCAGTTATGGTATCAGTTCACCTAGTGGGGCTACAATGGATCTTGAAGGTCTGATGAATGGATGAATTATGTTTCTTAATTGTATCATCGCATCATCATTATCATAGCAGCCCACATACGTCCCACTGTTGGGCTCTGGCCTCCTCCACAATGGGAGGGAGTTTGACCTACTATACCATGCTGATCAGATATGTTGGTATAGGGTTATATTTGATTTTCTTTCTCTTAGATAGATGTTATGGTCATATCCCATAGTCGTCTTTTACGACATTCGCGGCCAAGAGAGGTAGTGGTGAATTATATTTTTACTCAGACACCACACGGATATTGTATAGTGATGAGTATTAATCCTATTTTTTATCTTTTGAACTTTTCTTGGAGGAAATACGCACTACAAAATATATCTCATGTCGTGGGTGACCTTTGTCGTCTAAGAAAAAGTTTAGCAAAGATATTACCATACCCATATTTTACCATGAACATTTTTTGCCCTCCATTATTACGACCGCGAACCTTCTTTTAACGGAACTACTTCCAAGCCTTAAACTTGTTATTGAGATGTTCATGAGATAATCCTCTAAACTAAGGAAAAGGCGCGTATCATTTTTGTTTTCTGTCCGAATCAGAATTTGAATGTACGGCCTCATTATCTGTAAGTGCCATCTGTTATTGAATACGAGGATAATGAAATAATTCCGTCCATGTATGTGACGGAACTCCTTCTAAACGGCTGGACCGATTTTGAGGGTTTTTTTTGTGTGTATTCCAGTGGGTTTGAAAATGGCTTAGATTGATAATTAGACCCAGTAAGAGATACTAAAAATAATATTTAAAATATAAATTATTTTTAGTTGTACATACAATTTAATGGATAACGGACTTGAGTACGGACCTCTTACGGGCAGATTGGAGTCGCTGGAGCAGCAGAGAGACTTTGGGTCACTCTACCGACACTATCATGGAGAGTGCTCTAAGGAACTGTTTGACTTGGTACCACCGACACCAATTTACCAACGTACCACTCGACACCGTAGCAGAATTTATCCATTTCGGCTGTAAACGTTACAATCTTCAACTGTAGGTTTTAGCGATAATTTTTCCCACGTACGTACAGGCTCTGGAATGAATTACCTGCTGATGTGTTGCCCGAGTGCTATGACATGATCTTCTTTGAACGAGGTTTAAGAAGAGTATTTTCTTCACGCTAAGTAACGACCTGGCTGTATCCCTGGTATTGCAATAGTCCATGTATGGCAGTATCACTTACCATCAGTTGTGCTGCATGCTCGTTTGCCACCAGTGGCAATAACAAAAAAGATTTACATAATTGCTTTTAATTTGTTAAAAATGGGTATATACAACACAATTATTACTCAATACAGAAACTTTGTCACATTTACACATAAAATAATGTAGCTTGTTTTAATAAACAAGAAAAGTAACTGTCACGTTTCAAGACATGACAATCGTTGTTCGACTTTCCAGTTCAATAACTCTTGTTATTGAACTTGCAACACTGCCTTATGAAAAGGACTCAATTAAAGTACAAAGCAATATTAAATTAAAATTATAATGAATAATTTAAATAATACTTTACGTCTTAGAATAATAACATATAGAAGGTAAGTTCACGCTCAAAAAGTGAGGCATTTCAATTGGAGCCTAATGGAGCTTACGCCGGAACCGTTCCGTAATGTACAAGTCATTGTACTGCACGTACGTACGCAACTCTTAAAAAATAAATTGATAATTATGACGATTTGTGCATTCAAATGGTGTCACAACACATTTGAAAAACTTAAAAAGGTATATTAACATTACTTTTAAAAGTATTTCGACGATTTATGTTAAAAAAACAAAATTTGATTTCATAATTTGTATAGTGGTTTGCGTGTGTATGTGTGTAATTGTCTGCGCGCCATTAGTATTTTTAGATTAAAAATTTTGAAATTTCGAAGTATTGACACTATCCTTCTATACGTTATTAGTCTAAGACTTTACGTATTGTTCCGTATTACAAATACACTGCTCATTTGTCGTATACAAATCGTAAACGCAATGGACGCATATGAATTATATTACAATAAGAGAAAAGTAACTGCTGTGTGGTAGCGGCTTCGAATACTACCAACCCTTGCTTTGCTCGTGGGTGTCGTAAAAGACGACTAAGAGCCCTAGATTGACCCGAACCAACTCCATCTGGTACCATTTGGGTCAACGACTACATTCCCAAGGAGGGTTGACGTCAGGCAGGCGGCCGGTCATAAAAGTCATCGCCGATACTTTTTGCAATATGTCAAAACAGATGACATATTGCGTCCACCCCAAGTAATTGGGATAAGAGCAAGATGATGATGATGAAGAGAAAAGTAACTTTAATTAGAAACCTATGCCTATCCTTCTAATCGGAGATAAATAATAGATTTCCTTCCTGGTGAGAACAGATTCGTACATGTTGATTTGATGCATATGAGTTAAACCCAAAAAAGTGTTATGTACGCTTACAAACTACCTACTTCTATGACGTAACAAGATGAAAATCATTCTAAAATTTTATCCTTCGCCTTATCTTACATTTGTTTAAAATACGACACTAATAATAGAAAAAAGTATTTAATACACTGAAAGTTTTATTATAAAGTGTTATCGAGTTGACATTTGTGACGGTGTGCGTGCGCATTGTAAAAATATGGACTGATATTAATCAAGGTGTCAGTTTTATCTCGCTACGGTAACCGGCATTCCGGGAAAGGTATGTCGATGGAAGAGGGTACCCCTTCAGGGTATTCCGTCGGGCCGACAACTGAAAACAAGGAATTCTGCGCTGGTAGTCGGCGCAACGACAAAGGCGACGTGCTATCGGGAGGATTACGCGGCCGCGCGCCGCCACACTGTCGCCCCGGACGGAGACGGGCGGGAGGTGCGCTGACCGTAGCCCACCCCAATAAACAAAACAAAAAAGAGTGTCGGTCTTTCGTGACGGTGTGCGCGCGCATCATAAAAATTTACTCTCATCGTTTTACCCTAACGCGTCAAAAGAAGTTTAACTTCAATAACATTTAGAACTATATAACGATTTTTTTGCTTACTTCAGGGAATAAAGATAAGAAATATCTGAAATTCAAAATAGTTGGGCAAACTGACTTTCTACTTTCATGTTTTGTGGCACTTATATATTTCATGGGCAAATGTTTTCGTATTAGTATCTCTGAAAACATTTCAAATTTAGCATTACTAAAGAAACATTTAAACCAATATTCACATCATTTCATATCATTTCGAAAAAGCCCTACAATTTTACGTATGAAATTGATCTAATAATCTAGCATCGGATTGGAACGCAATCGCAAACTAAGAAGATTAGTCAAGATACTCAGCGAATCAGTCACTTGTAAGTTACTTACCTTTTTTAAATAAAATTATATTCAGTGGGTTTAGAAGAAGAGTGGTGTCATTCGAACCAGAATATATTTAGTTTTTTACCCACGTAGAAAGGGAAGGTTGATGATAGTTTATGTTCCCACTGTAGCACCGTATGTCAAATTTGTATATAGGGCGCAAATTTTGGCTGAATCCTCTACAATTTTAGGAAACTTGAGTTCCTATACCCCGATGATTAGATAAGTGTGTTTGTTTTTCTTTTTTTTTTATTGCGTTGGCAAACGAGCAAACAGTACACTTGATGGTAAGTGTTGCTGCCGCTCATGGACCTTTGCAAGGCTGCTGTCAAACGTAAGGAAAGTGAAGGGAGTATGAATGCGTGCAATGAGTTTCGTTGATTTTAAAGACATCACTAAAACCCACCACACGCAAACACCCTCAGAAAGTTGGGGTTGTTACTCCCTTGCTCACTGAACGAAGAGCAGTAACAAATTGCTAAAATTTTACCTTCATGCGCGCAAAGAAGTTTCACTTGAATAAAAAACTTTTAAACTTGAAATAGAATTGTTTTAGAATTTAAATAAAATAATATATTCTTCAGCTGAATATTTGTTTTCCTTATCTAAAGATATCTTCTCTTTTGCACGTTTCCAAATATAAACTTATTACATAAAAATACACTTCCAGTTAAAAAAAATAAAATAAGGCTTTGTTTTCTAAACTTCTTTAATTCAATTCCAATGTTTCTTTTGTGTCCGTTAAAAGAAAAACTTTTGTAGCGGCTCGGGTTCAAAAAGAAAGGATTGCCAGTGAAATTATTGTTGTAACGAATTTTTCCTTTTTTCTTCATAGCAACAATAATAAAATCGGATATCTGAATAAGGGCGAGTATACATTGAATTAATATCAAAATTTTATTTTAAATATTTTTCGTTGAATGATGTTGTCCGTGTGGTGACGCAGTAAGAATACAATTCGCCACTCTCTATCTTGCTCGTGGATGTAGTAAAGGATGACTAAGGGATATAATATACACATGAGATCTGTGCAAGAGAAGAAAAACTCGAAATTAAACCCTAAAGTCTATACCAACATATCTAACCAGCATGGTATAGTAGGTCAAATTCCATTCCATTGTGGAGAAGACCCAAGCCAATAGTGGGACGTATGTGGACTGCGATGATGATGATGATGAATAATGTAAGAAGGTTATAGTTATATTTGTGGCTGTACAGATAGTGTGTGTTACAAAACGAGAACTAATGCCCTAGGAGGCTACTTCTGCCCTTTTACTACTAATCTTATGTTTGTGAAGTCCTCCACTATACAATTTATTACTTAATAAGCATCTTGTCATCTCATTATGACTTTTCTTAACATCGCAGATAATGGTGCTAATTTTAGGGAACATTTTAGCCCACTTCTTGTGTTAATTAGATTTCCCAGCAGAACATTTCATATGATTCACAAATAGACTTGTTTTAATTTCTTGCTAAATGATTAGATTACCACACGAAATGTTTTGAATGATTCACAAATAGCAACTGCCTTTTTGATGTGAAACATCTATAGGCGAGGGTGACCGTGATCGTTGCGTGGCGATTAACGCCACGCCTCGCGGTCCTCTCATAATTAACTGTTAAATAAATATCTGGATACACATATCTACATTTTTGTAATGAAACCATGGTGCGATTTAAAATGTTGTACAACGCCATCTAGTGAACTCAAAGTAAATTGTTACCTATAATGTATACTAATGAAAATAAATGTTTATTGAATAAAAATCATCATTTTTGGAAAATCTTTTTATTGGAAAAAAAACCTTGACATTTTATTAATACTTTATGGCATATTAGTTCCTGTCGTAATCTGTTCTTTTAGGCATATACATATACTTGTTTTATAAATTAATGTATAATTCTCTAACTTCATAATATAAATATACCAGTAGGTATGGTATTTAGTTTACTTTCAGCTACGAAAAATGGCGAACCGTTTTTTATAGGCTTTTATTAGTTTCAGCTGTGTATATATATATATATATTTATTTCTTTGTATGTCACCGACCTTAGGAATTGGATTTTGACTCACTTTAAACAGTCAGATTTCATTTAAAATTTGTAAACTTTGCAATTTCTAAAATTGCAAGGACCAATGACGCTAATAATTTAGATAGCTTGTCTTATTATCATTACAGGATTAAAGGTTTCTTTATTAAATACTAGCAACCTGCCCTCGCTTCGCTTCGGTTTCAGTCATCTTAACCGCGTAGTGCCTGTTCCCGTGGGAATACCGGGATAAAATATAGCCTATGTTACTCCCTGATAGTATAGCTTTCCATTAGTGAAAGAATTTTTGAAATCGGTCCAGTAGTTTCGGAGCTTATTCAATACAAACAAACAAACAAACAAACAAACAAATCTTTCCTCTTTATAATATTATTATTACGGCAATAACGTCTGTGAACGGATGAATGTATTTAATTTTTTATATGCTTTTATTAGTTTGAGTTGTATATTTGTTTGTATGTCACCACCTCTTTAAGAATTGGATTTTGGCTCACTTGGAACAGTCAGATTTCATTTAGAAGTCCTAAACTTAGCAAGAATCAATGACGCTAAAATAATTTAAATAGCTTGTCTTATTATCATTACAGGATTAGAGATTTCTTTATAAAATATATTATAGCTTAGAGTTGGTCGTTAGCTCGATAGATGCCGCTATTTCTGGTTTACAAACCGCGCTTATCGTGCGAAAGAACGTCTGTGAACGGATGAAAGTATTTCAAGCTACATTTTGGAAGGTTAATTACGTTTGTACTAAATGACGTTACAATAAATATGAGCCGTAAAGTCAATTTTAAAATAGATAATTTATTCGAGACGATACCTGCCAAAAAGTACTTATTGACTAAAAGTATCGAATGCAAAGTCTCGAATACAAAAGTATCGGTATCGAAAGAAAAGTACTCGATACCTAAAGATAAAGTAAGTAAAAGTACTCGATACTTTAATCAGTACGTTGCTTATCTTTCGGTACTACTCATGAGTTCAGTATCGATAATTTATATTCGATACCGTGTCTCTACGCGTACAAAATAGTTTCGATGTTTCACATCTGCCAGGCGTCCTGAGCGACGGCTCACTTTTTTGCTCAATATTTTTCACCCAATCCAACTAGAATGATTAACAAATGGATTCCTTTGGTTTTCCTCTTAAATTATTAATTTTTTTTACAGAACCATTCATATGATTCACAAATACTTGTTCTTCATAATTAACTCAACTCATATACGTTCCACTGCTGGGCTCAAGGCTCTTCCATTATAGCAGGGATATTTGGCCGACTTTACCATGCCGGTCAGACTGATTGAAGCAAGAAATAAAGACATTTTTAAACATCGCACATTAATATAGAGACCAAGGAAAGAAATAAATATTAACTACAAACACATGAGTCGAATATATACGAGGCCATAATATGGTGCCCGTCTCAGCTTATGTTACAGTAAACGCGATACTACACCGCTAATATTGTGACAGAACCGCACAATGAAGTAGCAGAGAGGTTTTATTTCGAATTTTCCTTCTCTTCATCATCACAGCTCATATACGTCCCAATACTGGACTCGAGCCTCCTCCGTAATAAGAGGGAAATTGACCGCTATACCATGCTGGTCAGGCGGGTTGGTATACGGTTTAATTCGAGTTTTCCTTCTCTTGCATTATTGTTATATGCACAAGAAAGCCCTTGGTCGCCTTTTACGACACCCACGGGCAAAAGCGTCGTACATTGCATCCTATCATCATCATCATCGCAGCCCACATACGTTCCACTGTTGGGCTCGGGCCTCCTCCACAATGGGAGGGAATTTGACCTACTGTACCATGCTGGTCAGACATGTTGGTATAGGGTTTCATTTCGAGTTTTCCTTCTCTTGCACAGATGTTATGTGCACATTATATCCCATAGTCGTCTTATACGACATCCACGGGCAAGATAGGGAGTGGTGAATTGTATTCTTACTCCGTCACCACACGGACAATTGCGTCCTATACATGGATACAATACAATAAATTAAATATATTGTATCATAATAAACAATTGTGTTGTATACACGCCTTTATAATGAAATTTACACCTCTTTACTAATTAAGATAATGTTTCGCAATAAAGATTCGTAGGCGAATATTTCTTCAGGTATAAAAAGAAGCGAAAATTAGTATACGAGTTGAATTTATTTCAGTTTTTATCCACTTCTGAAATAATTTCGACTGTTATCTGTTACTTTCAATGCTTATTCTTTTTCTCAAATTAATTATAATACTCATTGTTATAATTAACAGAAGTTAAGAACTATTTAATATATATCTTTACTATTATAGAATTTATTCGTGTGGTGACGGAATAAGAATGTAATTCACCACTCCCTATTTCACCCGTATGAGACGTCTCAGGGATCTATTAAGCATACACAATCTATACACGAGAAGGAAAGTTTGAAACAATATCCTATACTAACCTGTCTGACCAGCATGGTGTAGTAGGGTCAATTTGCCTCCTATTGTAGAGGAGGCTCGAGCCCAGCAGTGAGATATGTATAAATTGGCAGAGAAGAGGCCCCAGGATGCCATGAGTGTGGCACGCTAATCGACGATGCGCGCCACACACTGGAAGTATGCCCCGCCTGGGGGCCTCAGCGCCACGTCCTGTCAATGAAAATGGGAACAACGGACCTGTCGTTGTCGACCATCACCTCCAAGATGCACGTCAACAGCTGTTGATCGTCGATGGCCTCCTTTTGTGAGGCTGTCATGACAAGGAAGGGGCCGCAGAGCGGGCACGCGAGGCGTTTGCTACTGAATCGCTCCGTAAGCGGTGACCTGGGAGGAGGAGACGCTGCTATGCGCTTCGTCACCACCCTGAAAGATGATAGGACGTGGCCAGACGGCCTGGCGTTGGGGTGTCAGAGATAGAATGTGATCAGACGATCTCTCTGGCACCCCATTAAAGCGCGGAAGGGGCTGCTGTGGTTTTAGTGGGTATTTTGGTTACTTTTGTAGCCAGCGAGTCGCACACACACTGCCCCCGTCTGTAACCGACGGGAGATAGTGCGTAAATGTATTTCTACAGCGTGAAAAAACAACAGTGACGCATGTATGAGCCGAGATGATGATGATGATTTGATTTGACATTGTCCTAAATACTTTATTTTAAAAAATTGAGTCATACTTTGTTTTTAAATTGTAAACTAAATTTCATTATACAGCAAATCTAAAAATGTTTACAGTTTTCAAGACATTGTGTACTTTATACCTCGTCTATTATTTTTGATGTTTTTGTATACTTTAATAGAAATTCCAGCGTCCATTAAAATTATGGAATACGGGGCCGCAATAAAAATTAACGTCTCATCCCTTTTGCTTAATTGGGTGCTAGAATGTACACTTTAAGTGTTAATTTAATTAGATTAGAACATTTTATATTGCTTGTTAAATTTGAAAAGACTGTTGTAATTATGTTATTTTTTTTAAAGATTTCTTTCATAATGATTTCTGATGTTTATACACATTTGTTTATTGAAAATTGTGGCAAACGAGCAAACAGTACACCTATTGGTAAGTGTTGCTGCTGTTCATGAACCTTGGCAACGCCACTGGCTATCACGAAAAAAGTGGGAGTGTGAATGCATGCAATGAAGTTCGATGACACTAAAGGCATCACTAAAACCTACCACAGGAAAACATCCTCAAAAAGTTGGGCTTCCGGCTCTCTCGCTCACCGAACGAAGCGCAGTAATAAATTGCTACTACTCGGACGTCGATTTTCTGCTCAGTGTGGTACTACCCCGAACGGACCGGCCCGCGGCTATAGACAGGCAACTGTCAACAGTATGGTTCTGCCACTATTAAATAGATAGCGAAGGCACAAAATTATATTATTACTCCGTCATTAAGAAAGAAAAGAATTAAAGAATTAAATTCAAATTCAAATCATTTATTATGCATAGACCCCGAGAGGGCACTTACATATTGTCAATTTTACAAAATAAAATTAAATTATCCAATAAAAATAAACTACCACCGGATCGGAATGCGACCGCTACTGAGAAGATCCGGCAAGAAACTCAGCGGGCTTGTCTATTATTTTATTTTTTTTTCTTCTTACTAGATAGAAATTTGTATACCTACATGTTTTGTAAGACCTAGCTCCAGTGTGATGCCCTTCGAACTGCAAGATACTTAATATAATTCAAATGATTATGGCTGGACCAGATCCCACAAGCGGCACCCGATCACGAGTTAACTACTAGAGCAGCCATCACTCCCCTCAACCACTATGGAGGGAAGGGAGAGACCCGCTCCACGCAGCTACCGCAAGTAGATCCTTCAGTGAGCATGACCAAGACCATATGTTACAAACATGTTACAAACGACGAAAATGCAAAATTTCGTTAGGCAAAACACGCTACGCTTTACAATATTAGAGTTATTAAAAAAGAGTTTATTTAAAATAACAAGGAAATTGCATAATGAGGAGCTGCTCACAACCAATCAGTATTATCATCTACATAATCCGAGATTTTATAATAAGCTTTCTTACAAAGTCTATTCTTGATAGCTTTTTTAAACTTTCTTGTTGGCAGGTCTCGGATATCTTTAGGTAATCTATTGTAGAAACGTATACATTGCCCCATGAATGATTTGCTAATTTTTTGGAGACGAGTAGTATGTACAACTAGTTTGTCCTTATTCCGAGTATTCATTTCATGAATGTCACAATATCTTTTGAAGTTAGCAATATTTTTTTTAACATATAATATATTTTCGTATATATATTGTGATATAACAGTTAGAATATTTATTTCTTTGAATTTCTCTCGAAGAACTTTTTTGAAGAACAAAGATTCTATTCAAGTCCGCGGAACATCCCCACAGTAATATGCCGTAAGACATCAGACTATGGAAATAAGCGAAATAAACCATTCTAGCTGTTTCAATATCGGTTAACATTCTTATTTTTTTTACTGCATAAGCCGCTGAGCTAAGCCTACTCGACAACTTTTCAATATGAGGTCCCCATTGAAGTTTAGCATCTATGGCGATACCTAAAAAAACGGTCGATTCCACAAGGTCCAGAGCCACATAAAAGAAGTTATTGTTATAGAGGAAAGGCCACAACTATTCCTGGTAGATAACAAGAGATTCATATTACGTGGTGCTGGAAGAGTCACGTAAAGAATTATGTTATTTTTTCACATTTTTAGCTTTAGGACTTGGTGACACTTTGTATTAATATGTTTTCGTGTGTAGGAATACACACGAAAACGTAACAATTTTTTAATAATCATAACTGTAGATAGTTTGTCGAGTCGACCACTGAAGTTAAGGAACTCTGCACCGGTGGTCGGCCCAACGACGAAGTCGATGTGCTTTATGGGTGGGTTACGGGGCCGCGCGTCGCCCCTCTGCCGCCCTGGATAGACCAGGGCGGCGGAGACGCTGACCGCCCATCCCAAAAAAAAAAGTTTAATCATCAAACATATACTAGTGCTATAAATAAAATTATTTTTACGCATTTTATCACGTTTGACGTTTCATATACTTAATTTATGCACGCTGAAAATTGTTCAAAACGTCGTGCAACCAGAAATCAAATGCAATTGCTATAAAATCTGTAAAAATAATTCTATTTATGTTAAAAATATTTTGAAGTTAAATTTGTCTTGAACTAATTTACAATTTAGTCTGAAATCATGTCCAGATTCTCGACAGTTCCAGAACAGCTGGAGCTTGTTTCGAGTTTCACTATTGGGTTCGCGTCTCTGCTTTTATAGATGGATATAGAGGTCAACGTCTATACCATGCTGGTCAGACATTTTGCCATAAGTTTTTAATTCAAAATTTCTTTATCTTGCGCTAAATTTATATTTATGTTTAATCCTTTATATGCTACTAGCTGATCCAACAGACGTTGTTCTGTTCAAATAAGCGCCACCTACCGGATCCAATTGTGAATCTAAACCATTCTCAAATCCCCTTAAACATGCATAAAAAATTTCATCAACATCGATCCGGCCGTTTAGGAGGGGTTCAGTGACATACACACGTACACAAGAAATCTATATATATAAAAGAAAGTCGTGTTAGTTACTACATTTATAACTCAAGAACGGCTGTACGGATTTGACTGAAAATTGGTGGGGAAGTAGCTTAGAACCAGGAGACGGACATAGAATACTTTTTATCCCGTTTTTTTTTTTATTATGGAGTTTACAAGATTTCGCCAATAACTCTTTTATCCCGTTCGATCGCATTCCCGAGTGACGTGACATAAAATGTCAAGGAGAATACGAGTCACTGTGAAACGTAGTAAAAAAAACGCATTTGATATACCTATAATGTATGAGTAATAAAAAAACGCACATGACAGCTAAGAATAATTTTGTCTATAGTTAAGTATGGTTGAAAATTTGATAATTATAATTTTGTCAATAATCAATAAAATCAGTAATTTGTATTCTCTTTGAATCCTCCTTGACCAAGACGATCGAATCTTTCCCGACAAAGCTGTACCTAATGGTTCTTTCATTAGAGACTATATTTTCGAAAAAATTATAGCGGTACGAAGTTCGCCGGGTCATCTTTCCCGACAAAGCTGTAATGGTTCTTCTATTAGATACTATATTTTCGGAAATTTAGAAAATATATTTACGAAAAAATTATGGCAGTACAAAGTTTGCCGGGTCAGCTAGTTTATATTTAAAGAAAGATTTTCATATTTAATCCTTTGGTCATCTATTACGATACCCACATTTTAAATGTTGATGAATTGTATTCTCATCACCGCATGTAATAAATATATCATCATCATTTCAGCCCTTATACGTACTACTGATGGTATCGAGCTTCCTCCACAACAGGAGAGAAATTGAGCTTTTATACCGACCTGGTCAGACGTATTAGCATAAGGTTTATTTCGAGTTTTCCTCCTCTTGCTAAAGGTTAAATGCATAGTTAACCCCTTTTTTTTTTTTTTTTTTTTTATGGGTGGGCTATGGTAAGCGTACGCGCGGTCCAGTCCGTCCGGGGCGATGAAAGGACGGCGCGCGGGCCCATAACCCACCCGTACCCACGTCACCTCGTTGTTGGGCCGACCACCGGAGCAGATGTGACTTGTCGTCAGTGGTCGGCCCGACGGAATACCCTTTCGGGTACCCTCACCTCTCGACGTCCTGGGACGTCGGTCGCCGTCGCGCGGTTAGCCTCTCTGCGGGTGACGGACAATTCCCCGGTCCGATCACCCGCGGCCTCGGCTAGGGCGGCATTAGGCGCAGATACTCGCGCCTGCGCCGCCCGAGTCGCCGGCGGCGGAACGTGTCGCCGAATAGGAGCTCTACTCGCGCACGATCCGCCGCCTCCGTCCGTGAGATTACGGCCTCACAGAAGGCGGCGACCGCGTCCCAGTTCCTGACGCTGACGAGCATCTCCCTGGCGATGGTCGACAGCGCCAGGTCGGCACCGATAATTGCGACGAGTTCACGGCGATCCCCCTCCCGTGCAGCACACTCCTCGAGCGTGTGCTGCGCCGTGTCCTCGTCGCAACTGCAGTGGTGGCAGGACGATGTGCTCTCCCTCCTGACAATCTTGTGCAGGTACTTCCCGAAGCAACCGTGCCCCTTCAGCACCTGCACCAGTCGGAAAGAAAGCACCCCGTGCGTCCGCTCCAACCACTCCATCAGCACCGGCCGGAGGGCCTCGACGGTCCTGACACCGTACCGAGGACTCTCCAGCCGGACTGCCCAACGGGCAATGACTTCTCGGCGGGCGTCGACCCGCCAGGCGGTGATCTCTCTGATGGAGACCATGCCGCCGCGGGCGCGCGTCTCCGACACCCGCCGATAAATGTCGGCGAGCATCTCCGCCTCCAGGTCCCACGGGGGAGTTCCGGCCAGGAGGCACGCTGCCTCCGTCGCCACCGTGCGGTAACCCCGTATGGCCCTGACCGCCATGACCCTCTGTAGTCGCCACAGGAGGGCCCTAAGACGGACGGTCAGGGATAGTTAACCCCTTAGTCTTCTTTTACGATACTCACGGGCAAGTAGCGGGTGGCGAATTGTATTTTTACTCCGTCACTACACGGAGAAATCGATACAGTTCTAATCATTCTTAAGATATGTTGCAGCCAATCGATTTATTCAATCATACAAAAATCTTCTTACAAGGAAAGATAATTTTATAATGATAGTCGAATTAACGTAGATGACTATCCCATTTGGCGTCATAAGTTTCCTAAGACAGAGCTGCCCGGGCTAGCTACAGATGTTCAGGAATCGGGACCAGTGGTCCCAATGATGGGTAAGGAACATGTTAGTTTAAGAGACCACAAGTCGCGCTTTCGTCGCCCCAGGCGGAACGGACGGGGTGTGTCCACTTCCAACTAAAAAATAAACACGGATAGAGCCTTGTTGATGTGAAACATCTATAGGCGAGGGTGAACCTGATCGTTGGCGTGGCTTAAACAGCCGAATATGCGAGGCTAAACCTGATTGTTGGCGTAGCGTAACAGCTCGTGGCAACTCGAAGTCTTCACGACGTCCTCCTTTTTTGGGGGGAGACGTGGACGCAGTTCCGGGCCTGTAGGCCCCTGCCTGCGGTGTATAATCGCCAGCTGTAGAATTGCAGCTGGGTGATCGGGGTAGGCCTTTCCTGCCTATAGTCTTTTCTTTGTTTTCTTCTTATCTTCATTTGGTCTTGTTGCCGCGTTGCTGTTCTTGGTGTCGTCGCTGTGTCTTGCACATACGCACACACACAGACGTCCAAAAAGAAAAACCAGAAGAAGGGAAAGTCTGCGGTGAGGGGCAGCGACTGATCTTCACACCCCCGTGGGCGGTCTGCCCGAGCAGAGTGAGACCCCCGGTTGCCCCGGGGGAGGCCCCGCTCCGAGCGACACGCATCCTAAGGGTGACTCGGCAGCCGCCGCCTCTCAGAACAAGTGACTCTCCCTCCGAGGAGGGTGGGATTTTTGAGGGTGATAAACTTCTTTTTAAATATGTAATTTGAAAATTGGAATTTAGTAATTTGAATTTCATAATTAATAATTGGAATGCATAAATTTATTGGAGTAGCATAGATTATAATATGTATTAATACATTAATACATGTGA
This sequence comes from Lymantria dispar, assembly GCA_032191425.1. NCBI lineage: Eukaryota > Metazoa > Arthropoda > Insecta > Lepidoptera > Erebidae > Lymantria > Lymantria dispar. The sequence continues at coordinate 4,434,996 of CM063460.1, read as the reverse complement.
TGAGATGGGATTGAATTATTAAATATACAAATAGCTTAACTAAATTAAGCTATTGGTTACATTTGGATTGAATTATTTGATTTAATTTCTGACTACTTAGCCAGTGAAGATGGATGAAGGTGAGATGTAAGAGGTTTGTAGATAAGATGGGGTATGATGATGGGAGTATGGATCGTCCTTGGATTTGGGCTGACCCCGGCCGGTCCAGGTTGTCCTCATCAGGCCCGGGCAGGTCTTGACACGCTGGTTCAGGCTGGTCTGGGCCGGTCCGGGATGGTTCCGGTTGGTCCCGGCGGGTCCGGGCTGGTGGCCGCGGCGTCTTCGGGGCACCCGACGGTCGTGTCCAGGGGCTGTCCTGGAATGTTAGGAGAAGGAATGCAGATGAGTGAGCTGTAACTACTACTGCTGGGCTTGCTAGTGATGACGGGACGTGTCAGAATCTCCCGTGGGATAGGTCGCATAGCGTCTGGTGGTCTAGTATGTAATGGGGCAATGTCTTTGATATGGGCCAGTTCCAATGCGTCCGCCCTTTCGAACATGTTCAGGGCGAGGCGGTGGATAAAGTCTTCTAGGGCCTCCACCCCCAGATCTCGCTGGATTGTGAGGTTCCTCACCATACGCGGGGCCCCAGCGACTTGGCGAAGAGCGATGGATTGCTGCGCTATCATGCGTTTGCGGTCTTCGGCGTGCGTATAGACGTACCATGCCGGGGTCGCATAGGTGAGACGGGATCTAATGTATAGTTTGTAAATGCTAAGTTTGATTCTTAGGGGGATGGAGGGGGCCGAAATGATTGGCCTGAGCAGCATCCTGGCGGTCTTAGTTTGTTGCAGTACTTGTTTCACGTGTGTGTTCATTTTTAAGCGTCTTTCGATTTGGACTCCAAGGTATTTGACTTCCCGTGCCCAGGGAATCACCTCGCCCTGGAACGTTAGGGGTAGTGGAAGTTTCCTGGATGGGGTGAACGCGATTATTTGCGTCTTCTTCGCGTTTACCACCAGGCGCTATTTGTCTAGCCATTCTGGCAGCAGGTTTAGGGTTCTCTGCATTTTATTCGCGGAGTACCTAACATTCCTGTTTGACACGACGTAGGCTGCATCGTCCGCGTAAAGGGCCAACATAGCTTCTGCTGGGGTCGGGATGTCGTCAGTGTATACCGCGTACAAGTTTGGGGACAGGCAGCTACCTTGCGGGACTCCCGCTGTTATCTGCCTAGGTTGGGAGACGACATCTTCCACCGCCACCCTAATCGTGCGGTTTGACAGGAATGATGCGATGATCAGGAAGATTCTTTTGGGAAGGGTGGTCCGAGATAGCTTATACAGCAGTCCGCTGTACCATACCCTATCGAACGCCTTTTCCATGTCCAGTAGGGCGGCGATGGGAAACTCTTTGTTATTGACTGCAGACGCTATGTGGTGTAGGACCCTTGTGAGCTGTAGCGTGGTCGAGTGCTCAGCCCTAAATCCAAACTGCTCAGGTCTAGGAGTGATGTGAGGTCTGATGCGTATTAGGAGAAGCTGTTCAAAGACCTTCGACAGTGTAGGAAGCAGGGTGATGGGACGGTAGCCGTCGGGACGTGCGCAGTTTTTCCCCGGTTTGGGGATCATCACGACGCGGCCCTCCTTCCAGGCAGTTGGGAATTCTCTTGTCCGCAGAATGCCATTGTAGAGACATGTGATTGCAACAATAGTCTTAGGAGGCAGGTGTTGTAGGGCCGCGTTCGTAATGCCGTCCGCGCCTGGTGCCTTTCTGGGCTTTAGTTTTTTAATTATGTTCGCCACTTGGCGTGGGGAGACGAACATGGGATCCTCATCCGCCGCCATCGGAGACGACAGAATCTCCCCTACTCGCTCCAATACTATTCTAGTGTGTTCAGCGTCTTTGCAGGGAAAGGGAGTAAATACCTCCGCCAGGTAGTTTGCCAGCAGTTCTGCTCTGTCTTCTGCGCGGTATCTAGGGGTGCCATCCGGGTGGATTAGAGGTCGTGTGGGGGCTGGGGTTTGTGTCAGGCTCCTGCAAACCCTGTGCATAGCCGGCCACTCATCGCTCGAGGTCTCGATGTGTTGGACCCAACTCTCAGTGATTTGGGAGCGTATCTCTGATTGAATTTTGGTGCTCAGGTGATTTAGCTGCATCTTGAGAGTTGGGCAGCGGTTAAATTGCCAGTTTTCTTAACCTCCTCTTCTGTTGTAACATCATCCGGATGTCCCTGGGGAGGCGTGGCAGTCTCACTTCGTCTGGGCGCTTGTTTCTCTGCGGGGTTGAAGAGATCAGGGCCTCCTGGATGGCGGCGGTGATCGTCTCCACTGATCGATTTACCTCTTCTGGGGTTTGTGCTGGGGCCGAGATAGTGCGGCGTTCCATCTCTTTCTTGAAATTTGCCCAGTTTGGAACTGGGTGGGAACGGCGCGGTGAGACTCTCGTTGGAATCTGGTCCAAGACGACGAGGACCGGCAGATGGTCGGACTGCAGCTCCTCCTCCAGGACTTGCTGTGTAATCTGGCAAGGGACGTTTTGATGTATGATCACGTCAATGACGTCCGGCATGTGCGTGTGACCGTCCGGGTAGTGTGTCGGGGCCTCAGGTCCGCACACACTATACCCCCTCTTTTCCGCGTCCCGGAACAGTCGTCCACCGTTTCTGTCTTGGCGGCTGCTGTTCCACGCTGGGTGTTTCACATTGAGTTCGCCTGCGATAATAATCGGGTGTGTGGAATTTAAGATAGTATGCACATCTTGGATGTTAAGTTTCTTACTGGGGGGTCTATAGGCCGCATATAATTGTAGGTGTTCCTCCCCCAGCTGCAGTTCTACACCCAGCGTGTCGAAGCTTTGAAGCTCTTGCAGTGGTAGGGGTTGGTGGACGGTGCTTCTTCTAACCAGGATTGCCAGACCACGGAAGGACCTCCCCTGCTCGGAGGTCTCGTCCCTTCTGTAGGTTAGGAAACCCGGTATCTTCAGGCGGTCTGCCGCTCCCAAGAAGGTTTCGCTGATTAGCGCTATGTCTATGTTCTGTTCTTGTAGCAGATACCGTAGGGACTGTATTTTCCTTTTCAGGCCCCTGGCGTTCCAGTGAATAAAGCGCAAGGTGTTATCCATTGCAAGAGATTATTTTTCTTAAAAAAAAAAGGGAAGAAGGAGGGCTCTTGCAGGTGCTCAAGCGACCGTCATTTGTCTCATTTGTCTTCCTGCATCGTATTTCATAAAAGTAGGGTTGCCCACTTTTAGTCCCACTAGTGGGCTTGGGTTTCCTGGACTGTTCCTGCGGAGTTGGTGCGCTGGGGTTGTCCCTGGACCGAGAGATGGGTGTCCTCTTCTCGGAGAAAGCATTTCTGTCCGTTGGTGGGACTGGTGATGATTCGTGGTAATTCCCACCGGAGGTGGGAGCATTACACGAGAGGAATTTTGTGGAAGACGGTTGGGTCGCTTCAGTCTGTGATTTGTCTCCAAGCCCACTTTTTTGCCCACTAGTGGGCGTAGCTTCTATAATTGGGCACTTTCCCTTAATAGAATTTCTTTTGAAGGATGTCCTTTGGGTAGTGGTACGTCTTATCATGGTCAACGCGATGTTTTTCGTATTTGGTATGACCAGCGTGGACCATCTCGCCGGTGGTTGAGAGAAAGTTAGGTAGTGAGGACCTCGATTTTGGGTGGGTATGATCCTAATGAGCATGGGATCTTCACAGGGCCGTTGCCTTTGTCCTGTTTGGGTCCCACCATTGGCCCCAGCTGTGGGCATGAGGTTCGTTTCCCCTTCCGGGCGTCCATAATCAGGGGGTTTTGTGCCCCTTTTCTCTAGGGTACAAGGGAAAGTTTGTTTTTGGGGCATGGAGTTGTTTAAGAACGGCGAGTTGACCAGTGTGGTATCTGCACCGGAAAAGAGTAAGGATGGGCGGTGTATTTGTTTGCCCGCGGGATAGGCTTGTCACTAGGAATCCAAGGCATAACATCTGAAGACAGAGGGCACTTGTGGTCAAGCCCACTTTTTGCCCCAATAGTGGGCTTAATTTTTATTGGCTGTCGTCGGGCTGGTGCGGCCCAGTGGTTTACAAGGGGTTTGTCCCCTTTGTGATTGATAATTTCCCAGTTTGGGGCAGGCCCACAACTTATCCCACTAGTGGGGTTTGGGTTGAGGCTGAGCGTTTCTTTTATGCTGGGCCCTGTGGGTTGCTGGTGGTTGATAAAGACTTGGGCAAGGAGTGCCTCCGTCAGTTTTTGGCCTATTTCATCCATTTGAGGGGTAGAGTGCGTCATTAGGCTCTTGGCCACAGGAATAATGCCCTCTTTTTGGCCAGGAAATCTATTTATGGCATTTAGGGCTGCTATAAGGATCAAGAAAGGGTTGCCCAGTATGGCCGGGATGCTGTCCCCAGCTCGTGGCGAGAAAATGCCACACTATATATATATGCACATACGGTAGTAGTATGTCAGTGAGAAGGAACGACGCGATGTTGTACGCAAACGCCTGTGCATCTCTCGCCGCACTGAGCTCGCATACCTAGTATATACTAATGAAAATAAATGTTTATTGAATAAAAATCACCATTTTCTGAAAAAATATAATAATATGTTATTAATACTTTATGCCATATTAGTTCCGGTTGTAATCTGTTCTTTTATGCATACCTACCTATTATACTTGTTCAAAATAATTTCGATATTTCTCATCTGCCAGACGTCCTGAGCGACGGCTCCCTTTTTTATTCTTACAAGGATAGCATTCTTTTTTCTGCTACCCAGTCTTCTAGTAATTCCTTACGTCTCTAAAGGGCAAGAAGCGGTGATATTATATTCTTAATCCGTTGAAATAACAGATTAAAAATATTAGAAAAATCGTAGACTATTAGATGTGTTTCTCATAAAAATCAAACAAAAATGTAAACGTTTTTATGTTAATTAGAACGTTGCGAAGGGGTGTTAAAAATACCCATAATAAATTTCTTTATGAAGTGTTAAACACTTGAAAAAATTAAATTTTATTAATTTCAGAAGGCCCGAATATTATCTTTCATTTATTGTTCAAGAATTGCGATTATTATTTGCCCTATCGTACTTAGCCTTTATGTGGTAGAACCATACTGACGACAGACATCTGTTAACATCCGTAGGTCGATCCGGATCCAGGATAGTACCACACTTCCGCAGAAAATAGACATATAATAGTAGGAATTTGTTACTGCACTTAATTCGGTGAGCGAGAAAGGCGGCAGCCCAGCTTTTTGTGGGTGTTTGCGTGGGATAGGTTTTGGAGATGCCTTTAGTATCTAAACCACATTGCACGTGAAGAAAGAGTGAATACTCTCCCTTCACTTTTTTCAAGGTAAGCAGTGGTCACGGCTAGCAAAGGTCCAGCCAGTATCACCATCAGGTGTGCTGTTTTGCACGTTTACCATCAAAAGCAATAACACATGTATTTTTAATAATAATATAAGAGATCATTTTTTGCAAAAGAAACGACTTCAATGTAGATACATTTTTCAAGAACCAGAAGATTTTTCAAAAACCGCTTGTCCGATTCCGATAAAATGTACATGTACCCATTTGAGAAGTATATCCTTTCCAACAAAAATATTTTTATAATCGGTTGACAAACGACGGAGTTATGTGCGAACAAACATTAAAAAAAGACAAACATCTGAATTGAGAACCTCCTCCTTTTTTAGAAGTCAGTTAAGAAGTAAAAGAATTTAAAGCTGCTGCAGGAGAATCAAGGATTAGGAGGCAGAACTATTGAGCAACTTATAGCATCTTTCTAGATGCTATAAGTTGCTTAGATTGAAAATATAGGTCTTTAGGATCTGCGTGTAGTGATCAATATCATCATCTCAGCTCATATACGTCCCACTGCTGGACTCAAGCCTTTACCATGATAGGAGTTGCCTTCATAGATGGCGTAGTGGTTAAGATACCTACTATGCTAATGTCGTGAGTTCGAATTCCACGTTTCACTTTGTGCGATCCAAAAATTGCTTTTCTGAGTCTGGATGTAATTTGTGTCCATTAATTATGTTTGTAAAGTCCCCCACAACCCAATGATTATTTTCTTTGAGCAAGATGTTGTCTTTAAAGAAAGAGGGCAGAGAAATTTAACGACTACACTGTTGGTAAAAGGGTTTTTTTTATTACGAATTACGACTTTCTTTTGCATATATGTTACTAGGAACCCGCCCTCGCTTCGCTTCGGTTACAATCGCTTTACCTGCGTAGTTTCAGTTTCTGTGAGAATACCGGGATAAAATATAGCTTATATTACTGAGGGATAATGTAGCTTTCCAATGGTGAAAGAATTTTTTAAATCGACATAGTACTTTTTGAGTTTATTCATTACAAATATACACACACAAAAATACAAATTTTTCTTCTTTATAATATTAGTGTAGATATGCATATTACGTCTCTTAGCCATGTTTTACGCCACCCAGAGGTCTGATAGATGATAATGAATTGCACCACACAAAAAGCTACTACAGTACTAGTAGCATCCACCGAAAATAAAGTCACAGTATCAGATATGTATTCAGAAGACTTAGATTTCGATAGAGCCGGATTGCTGGACGGCAGTATATCCATTCATCCATCAGTATATTAACGCCTCATATAACTGCACAGTATGCGGTTTAACCCGTCAATTCAAAGTGTCACCTGTAGGTGACAGAGATTGGAGATTTTTTTTCAACTTATAAAATAAAAAAATAAGAAAAAATATGCAACTACGATAAAGTTAACAGTCAGTAGTATTTATATTTTTTTTTTATCATAACTGATCCTTACGTGATCTGTCAAATTATTCAATTGTTTCAAATGTTAATGATTATTTTTTGCGTGGGAACGGTTTTGCAACTTTTTATTGCCGTAAAAATGGCAAAAGGGTAAGTACTGTAATAATTATTTTTGCAAATTGTTGTTATGGTATAAAACTTCTAATCTAAATAATTTTACTGAGAAATTAACAGCTTTTCTTTTCAAAATAGCAGTCAGATTCGCAAGTGTCACCTGCATGTGACACTGGGCATTATTACAACAAAATTCTTGTTTCCGCTGCGTTCGTGTTAGCATCTTTTTTCTTTTAGGTTGACGTTGAATGAAATAGTTGATGCATTAGAAAGGGGAAATATTTACATAAAAACACCTTTGCTGAAATATTTACATGAAAATAATATTGGAGGGAGTGGAACTATTAGGGAAAACCGCTTGGAAAACTGTAACCTTATGAACGCCAAAGAGATAAAGAAGAAGCCTAGGCGTGAGCTGGTTTATATGGTCTCAAAAGAAATCATTGTCGCTAAGTGGCATGACAATAGTGTCGTGAATATGGCTTCCAATTGTCATGATTGTCACCAATAACAAAAGAGGACCGGATTAGTGTAGTAAATAAAGGACGAACAAAAATAAAAGTTGATTGCCTATCGCTTATAAAAATGTACAACAAATACATGGGTGGCGTAGATCGCTTTGATGAAAATGTCGATTCTATGAGAATTGGTTTACGAAGTAAGAAATGGTGGTTTTAACTGTTCGCTTTCGGACTGGATGCATCCTGTCAAAATGCTTGGCTAATTCAAAGAAAGCATGGTAGTAACTCGACTTACTGCGAGTTTACCAGAGTTGTCCTAATATCATATTTACAAAAATACGGCAAACTCCCAACTAAAGACACCAAATGAAATTAGACTATCAGGCATTTCAGCTGATCATAGAGAGAAGGATTGTTCACAACGTCGATGCGGACTCTGCCATGAACGTACATGAAAAATGTGTTCTAAGTATAATATGTATATAATATGGGTTTACATCTCAAATGCTGGTACAAATTTCATAACAAGTAAAAAGTAAAGCATACATACATACACATATATATACGTACATATGTTATCTAATACATTACTTGTTATTATTTTTATGGTCTTTTTCACATAATAAAACTATAGAGAATAAAATGAGTCGAATTCTTTTTATTACCATATTAAGTTAAAGGTACAAATTACGCCCAGTGTCACCTGTAGGTGACACACCCACACCCCTTACAAGAAAAAAATTAGGGTTGCAATTTTTTTTTAATTATTTTTTTTGCTTTAAATATCTAAATTCGTCATTTAACGCAAAGAAAAACAATACTTTTCCATTTTGCTAGAAGCATGGGAATTGACGGGTTAATCATACATGCATAAGCCAATTCACGTCCATTGCTGGCAAAGGGCCTCCTTTAAAAGGATATTGTGAAAATCACCATACTTGGCATTCATGGGTTAGTAATTTCATCTCAGCCCATATACGTTCCATTGGTGGCCTCGGGCTGCTTCCCGGGAGAGAAATTGACCTACTATACCATGCTGGTCAGACATATTGGTATAGGGTTTCATTTTGAGTTTTCCTTCTTTTTTACAGACGTTGTGTGTATACTATATCTCATAGTCCTCTTTTAATACATCCACGGGCCAGATAGGCAGTGGTTAATTGTATTCTTACTCCGTCACCACACAGACGACAATACGGGCTCACAAATGTATCGTAGTAATATTTAAGTAAACTTTTTATTAATTTAAATAAAATATCTAATGAAATACACTTAAATACAACCATCATGTTTACTTTTCATTTCAAAATCTACGTATAATCTTAAACACTTGAAATAAGCTCCGTATGTGTAACCTACATTTCACTTGGCTTACTTAGTTGCTACCTTTTTAATACAATAACATACAACGTTCAAGAATAAACTTTATTATTTATTCCATAAAGTATACTTTCGTGAGGCTGTGAGGTTATTTAAAATAATAATATTCATACCGAGAGACATCTTCGCTCTGGCTGCTTCGAGTAATTCAAAGTGTATTGTCATATAATTGTATTACGTGCCTCGCATGTCAGAACAGAAATTATATTTCCTAATAAACATCACAGTTAATTATTGAGGCGAAGAAACTTTGTTACCAAATTATTGGAAGAATTTTTCCAAGTTACAATATGTTATTAGGCTCTTACGAGTTGTATGTTGACGAAGTACCAACATTGTTTGACTGCATAAACGGTGTAATGCTTAAGATGAGTGCTAAATGTTGTGGGTTCGATCACAATGTAGGATAATAGTTTGTGGTTGCTTAGCTAAGTACCTGCACAAGGTCGCTAGGAGGGAGAGTACACCGTCCTACCACCACTGCGATTGCGACGATGACACGACGCAGCACACACTCGAAGTGTGTGACGCGGGGACAGAGCAGCGCCGTGAACTCGTCAAAACCATCAGTGCAGACCTGTTGCTGCCTACCGTCACTAGGGCGATGCGTCAGGGACTGGTACGCGGTCGCTGCCTTCTGCGAGGCAGTCATCTCGCGAAAGGAGACAGTGGATCGTCTGCCAGAGGAATTCCTTTACGGGGACACAGACCACCGCCGCCAATTTGGTGGCGTAGGCGGAAGTATCAGCGCCTGATATCACCCTAGTTGAGGCCGTGGATGACTGGACTGGGGAATAGTCCGTCACCCGCAGAGAAGCTGACCGCGTGAGGGCGCCCCGGGTTCGTCGGGGGAGGTTACCCAAAAATGTATCTCGTCTGGCTGGCCACGGAAGGGTAAGGATTCGGAACTAGTAGTCGGCCCAATGGCGAAGGGGAGAGCATACAGCGGGTTATGGGGTCGTGCGCCGCCCTCTCGTCACCCCGGATTGGACGGACGATGAACGGCCACACCATATCCTGCCAAAAAAAGGTTAATAGTTTGTAAGCAATTGCCAGTATCACTATTATTATTCAAAATTGATGCATTACTGTAAACAAAAAAAAAAGAAAGGTGTTGTTTGAGGAGTAAGAATACAATTCACCACCATTTTGCCCATGGGTGTCTTAAAAGCCAACTAAGGGATATGATATGCGTATAACATATATTCAAGAGAAGTTTAATTCGATATATAACCCTATATATCGTTGTTCGTATGCTGATGGAATAAGACTACAATTTACCACTCCCTATCTTGCCCGTGGATGTCGTAAAAGACGACCATGGGATATAATAAGCATAGATTGCTAGAGATGGTAAAACTTGAAACAAAATTCTATACAAACCTGTCTGACCAGCATGTTATAGTAAAGTTAATTTCCTCCGATTGCGGAGGAGGCTCGAGCCCAGCAGTGGGACGTATATGAGCCGATATGAATAAATAGAACTCTATATACCAGCACGTTTGACGAGAGCGGTAGGTTTCCTTCTTATTGAAGTGAAGTAGGCTCCAACCTAGCAGTGGGGCCTATATGAGCTGAGATGACCATGGTGTAAAATATTTACAACTTATCATCATCGCAACCCACGCATATCCCACTGTTAGGCTCGGGCCTCCTCCACAATGGGAGGGAATTTGACCTACTACACCATGCTGATCAGACATGTTGGTATAGGGTTTCATTTCGAGCTTTCTTTCTCTTGCACAGATCTTATGTGATATTATATCCTTTAGTCGTCTCTTACGACATCCAAGGGCAAGATAGGGAGTGGTGAATTATATTCATACTCCGTCACCACACGGCAAACACCATATACTTCTCCAAAATAAGTTATTTCATTCCATTTATACATTCTAATAAATTTATCTCTCCCTTTAAGGGCTGTCATGAGTTTTCCTGGCAAGTACTATGACTCATTAGTTTGGTAATCACTCTGCCGGTTTTTAGGACTCCCATGGGAAACCAAGAGGTATAATTATATTATATTACCCTTCAAGAGAAACGGGACGTAATCTTAATATATATAAATTACGTGTCACGTTGTTTGTCCGCGATGGACTCCTAAACTACTTAACCGATTTTAATCAAATTTGCACACCGTATGCAATTTGATCCAATTTGAAAGATAGGATAGCTTACATGTTAATTTATAGTCGCAATATTATTTTATTGCAAATTATTTGTATTACCTATTATTTGACATTCAAATTATCTGTTAACTCCAAACGGTTTTAATAGATGGCGCTGCTATGTCAAACCTACAAACGTGTCATATACGATTTTAACTTGCTTTTTTACATAGATGCCATTTGTAAAAAAAAATATGATGACCTCCATGACAGATGTTCTCCTACAGTTCCACTTAAATAGTTTAATAAAATGTAATATAACAAAAACATTAGCAATAGCAACGCGTGGCCGGGTCTGTTAGTTTTATATAAAGTTCATTTTTCATCTCAAACATGCACGTCCCTCTATTAGGCACAGGCTATTCTATTTTCCGAAGGAATTTGACCTACTATACCACGCTGGTCAGATATGCTGGCACTGGGTTTCATTTTGAGTTTTCCTTCTCTTGCATATATGGTATTTGCATACATTTTATATCTGTGATTTATGTAACTATTTTCATTTAAGGAAATAATTAACAATGTGATTACTGTCCATTGTTTCCTTAAATAAAAATGATTTTACGAAATTGTATATAATGAAATTAGAGTAAGACGTTGTACCTTCATCTTTTTTATTTTAAGTACAATAGAGTAAAAAAGGTTTTTGTGTTTCGCACCTTTGAACACTTGAAAAATAATAATTACTGCAAGTACTCCCCATTGTGAAGAGACAAGTGTTTTCAAGAGTCTTACATTCAAATAGAATGGCGAGCGTGGGTCGGGTACTGTAAAACACTTTGGATCACCAACTGTATTGTTCAAAGTATTTAAATGTTCAAAATATTATAATCCACTACCATTTTGCCAGCGGCTTAGGCAAGATGGTAATTCAGTTGTTTTTTAAAATGGAACTTCTTTAGGGACATTATGAAAGGTAAAGTATTAAGTAGTGAAAATTTAGGAGCAAGTCCTTTCCCTTAAACATGCTTGAAGGGTGTAATGGCTGTTCCAGTAATTAACTCATGATCGGATGTCATTTGTAGGATCTGTGTGCCTACTTTTGAATCTCGATTCCAATCCTAAATCTAATCGCAGCTCGAATTTGAGCAAATTTGGTACTCTTGAAAGCGATATTAGCGCATGATTGAAATCAAATTCGGTGGATTTTTTTAAACTAAATGAATTCAACTCTCGTCGATTGAGTCATATATTTGCTACTCCCGACGTGATTTCGACGTAGTTTAAAATCGTTAATGTTGCACAATTTCAAAAAAGCGTCTTTGTGGTGATCGAGTTCGGTAACGTTATTAATTTAAAGTATTAAAATACGGCATATTTGGTGAAAATAACAACAGCAAACGTGAAAAATTCATTCTCGATTTTGTTTAAAAGTAACAAATATAAGTTTGGTGAGATTGGAATTGAATCGAATTCGAAATTAGAATTGATTTCCAGGGTAAGCCCAGTGGTTTAGCTATAATCGTTTGAATTATATTTGTAAATTATTCGATGAGCATCATATTATAGCTAATAGTTGCTAGATATTCTGTATATAATTTTGCATAAATAATATAATAATTATAAAATGACAGATAGGTATGCTGCTGAGTTACTTACCGGATCGTCTTAATAGCGGCCGCATTCCAATCCAGTTTATTGGATTAATTTGTCTATGTGATGATGGAGTAAAAATATAAGAACCACCTATCCTTTCTATGATTTTCTTAAAAGGTGACTATGTGATATAATATGCATATAGCATCTATGCAATAGAAGAAAAGAGAAGTAAAGAAGAGAGAAGTAGAGAAGAGAGAGTATGCAAAGAGAAGAAAACTGCATAGAATACCCTAGAACAACCCGTCAGACCACCATAGGGCTCGAGTCTCCTCATTTTTTTTTTCAAGACAATTAAAAGTATTTCTCGGGTCTTTATTAAGACCGACGGTCATTTATGCAGACTACTGTGGATCCTGCTTTACAGTGGTAGAAGTGTATGGTATAATTCGGTCCAAGAAAATAATAAATTAATTAAATTTGAGAAATTGTAAACTATTTAAATTTATCAGCATAACTCTAATGGAAGTAAATGTAACAGCATTTGCTACGTCTGTATTCTCTCAATTACTTACTATGACGCTGTATGGCAGACTATTTCAAGTTTCGTACTCCTAAGTGCTTCAGACATGTTCACGTTCGATGCAACCAAAATACGGAAGCACCCTTCAACTATTATACAGCCGAAACATAAATGTCTTCTATTTTGGGTATTTCTATGTGCACTTAGAACAATTTAATCATGGCTGAATTAATTTCCTTAAAATTGTTACTATTTTATCGTCATCATCATGGCATAGTGGTTAAGATACCGACCTACTGTGCCAGTGTCGTGGGTTCGAATCCCACGCACGACAACATTTTGTGTGATCCAAAAATTATTTTGCCGATTCTGGATGTAATTTGTATCCGTTACATATGTATATGTTTGTAAAGTCCCCCACCACACAAGGATTATCTCCTTAGTGCAAGGTGTCGTATTAATAAAAGAAAAAAAACTCATATACCTTCCACTGTTGGGTTTGGGTCTCCTCCGTAGTGGAGGGAAATTGACCTGCTGTACCCCGCTGATCAGATGTGTTGGCATAGAGTTCTATTTAAATTTTTCCTTCTTTATTACATAATTCTGCTAATAGATAAATAGAAAAAATATTCCACTTCATTCCAGATGTTATTCGCATCGTATTACGTAGTTCGTATTATTCGACTATTTCGTATAATTTCAGTTAAGATTATTGTAATTTTAGGAATTGTAAAAGGAAAATACTAAGCTCTATGATTTTCAAATTATTCTTCTTAACCTCTGCGGCTTAGGTTTAGGCTATCGGTTCATCTGGTTAAAAAAAAAATCATTTGTTTTGGGACTAATTCCATCACAAATTTCCATCATTGTAACGCCTGTAAGCGAGGATCTATAATAGTCTCCATAGATCACACCGAGGCTTAAACCTCGGGCAGTTTCCACTTCCCTTCTATGCAAAGTAGCAGACATGAAATAGAGAGAATTAAAATATAACCTATCTCATACACACTCATCCATCCCAATTTATTCAACCCATATGTCCGATTCGGTAACCGTTTTGTATGAAAGAGAGAGAGAAAATTTCCGTGCGTTCAGGCGTTTTTGCCATACCTACTATTGTAACTGTTAAATCCGTGGTGGTGTACCGCTGCGTTTCACGTAGGTGTACGAATTCTTATTTACTGGCTAATTAGCCAACTTTGCTTCATGTCTTCCGCTTTGCATAGGAGGGAAGTGGAATCTTTTAAATTTCTCCTGTTTTTCTTTTCTCATTAAATTGGTTTCGGATCCCAAGACAATTAAAAGCGTTTCCCGGGACTTCCCGAGGGTCAAACCTCGGTATCTTATACCGAGACCACTGTGGATCCTGGTTTACAGTGGTGGGAATGTGTGCTGGGATTAGTCTAAAAAAATCGTTTTGTTTATATTTTCATTTCGAATATCCGATTATTTTGGTTATAATTACGGAACTCCGTAACATCTCTAATTTAAACGCTTTTTTTTCTTACATATTAATATCTATTACGTATGGTTCCCGTGTGGTTCCACCCCCTATTCTGTCAGTGGGTGTCGTGAAACCCGACTGAGGCAACATTACATCATCATTATGGGAAAATTTGCTACTATATTACGCTGGTCAGACGGGCTGGTATTGAGTTTTTTTTTAAGTTTTCCCTTGTTATATGCACAACATATCTCTGAGACGTATTTTACGACATGCACGAGCAGTATAGAGCGTGGACAATTGTATTCTTACGTCATCACCACATGGACTAAGGAATATAATACCTACAACATCCATGTATGAGAAGATAAACTCGAAATAAAATCCTATGCCAACACGTCCGACATTGTGGTATAGTAGGTCAATTTCCCTCACATAGCGGAGGAGGTCCGAGCCCACTAATAGCATGTCTTTGAGCTGATATGATGATGATGACGTATTAATAGTACCTATATTATAGTTTGGTTTAAGTTTGATACTATCGAAATCTAGTAATTGTTCCTTGCAAGTGTCGGGCACAATATGCTGACAAACTTGTTGGAAGTTTGTTCTCTTAAATTAATTTCACACTTGCTGAGCTGTTGCTGAATATAGAAGAAAATTTGGAGTGCTGTTCGTATGAAGTATTCTCTGTTATATTGTATGACTAGCAACCCGCCCTCGCTTCGCTTCGGTTATAGGTTATAGTGGTTTTACCCGCGTAGTTCCCGTTCCCGTGGGAATACCGGGATAAAATATAGCCTAGTTTACGCCCTGATATTATAGCTTTCTATTGGTGAAAGAATTTTTGAAATCGGTCCAGCCGTTTGAAGATTACCCGGAACAAACAGACAGACTGACAGACAGACAGACAAAATTTTTTTAATTGCTATTTTAGGCATAGGTGTCGTGCAAATAAAAGTGAAAAAAGCCTATTATTTTGACATTACAAACAGACACTCCAATTTTATTTATTGGTATAGATATAGATAATAATTTTATTTGAATAAGAATATAATATTATTATTAATTTCCGTGTAGTAACGGTATAAGAATACAATTCACTACTCTCTATCTTGCTCGTGGATGTCGTAAAAGATGATTAAGGAATGTAATACACATATAAAATCTAAGCAAGAGAAGGTAAACTCGAAACAAAACCCTATATCAAACTATCTGAATAGCATGGTACTGTAAGGTCAATTTCCCTCCAATTGTGGAGAAGGTTCGAGCTCAGCATTGAATCAACAACTGCTGGGAAAGAAAGGTTCTTGAGTAACGACCACGTATCGGGCGACGCAGTGTAGGACGCTCCCCCACATGGTGGACTGACGACCTGGTGAAAGTTGCTGGGCGTCGTTGCACTCTGTGGCGTAACAAAAGGGCGGCCTACGTCCAACAGTGACATTATAGCCTTCGTTTATATTTTTAAAAAGAGTAATCCCATATGTAATGAAATAATAAACTCGCGATGTATTAAAAGGGATAGAAAAGTTCAAACGTATTGATTCACATAGCTTCAAACTTATTCCAATAGCAAACTTTAAGCAATAAACTATTGATTTGTACGAGTTTCTAGACAATTATGTAGGTATATACTATATAAAGTTTGTTTTGTTTTATTAATGTATGGAAGTCCGCCTAAACTTTGGGTACTGGCATGCCATTACGCTGCCTGGTAATTACTCTATATTTAGCATTTTTATTTAGTCCAAACCATGGAAGTAATAAGTACTACCGTTGTACTTATTACTTCCACGGTCCAAACGCGTTCTATTATTTAGTCACGCGCTTTTACAAGAATAGGGACATTCTTTTTTATAAAAACAGGTAATAATCCTTGTGCTGCGGTGTAGTTTACAAACATATAATTCGACTCAGCTTATAAATGTCCCACTGCTGAGCTCAAGCCTCCTCTACATTGGGAGGAAAATTGACCAATTATATCACACTGGTCAAGCAGGTTGATTTCATTTCGAGTTTTCCTTCTCTTACACAGTTCTTATATGCAAAAGATATCGCTTAATAAAAATTGCATATAGGTATATTTTGTGGATTTTTGTATTCGACATCTTTTTTTCAAGTCCATCCAGCCATCAGCAACACGAAATAAACTCTTAAACCGAGGCCTTTCTAATAGATCATAATAGCCAAGCTTGGCAAACAGATAATAATAGTGATAAGACCACACTATTGACAGTTGTCTGTCTACAGCCGCGGGCCGGTCCGTCCGGGGTAGTACCACACTCTCGAAGAAAATCGAAGTCTGGGTAGTAACAATTTGTTATTGCGCTTCGTTCGGTAAGTGAGAGAGAGAGAGCCTGAGGCCCATCTTTCTGAGGGTGTTTGTCTGTGGTGTGTTTTGGTGGTGTCTTTAGTTTCACCGACTCTCATTGAACGTATTCACACTTTCTTCACGATAGGCAGTGGCCTAGTAAAGGTCCTTGAGCGGCAGCGACACTTAACATCAAGTGTAATGTTTGCTCATTTGCCACCGTTAGCAATAAAAAAAAAGATTAGAGATTGTGAGTTGAGATGTGTTGGTGAATTCAGATGAGGACATAAAATTTCGACGAGATTGTTGCTGTTCATTCCCCTGTACGAAATAAAACTATTTTTTTGGCATTTGTATTTTAAATTGCACGTCCGGCAATTTCGTAAACTTTTCAGCATTCACGAAAACAATTTTATTTAAAATGCTTAAATTAATTTTATTTCATACTAGCAACCTGCCCTCGCTTCGCTTCGGTTATAGGTTATAGTCGTTTTACCTGTGTAGTTCCCGTTCCCGTGGGAACACCGGGATAAAATATAGCCTAGTTTACGCCCTGATATTATAGCTTTTCATTGGTGAAAGAATTTTTGAAATCGGTCAAGCCGTTTTGAAGATTACCCGGAACAAACAGACAGACAGACAGACAAAAATTTTTTAATTGCTATTTTAGGCATATGTGTCGTGTAAGTAACCGTGTGAGCATGAAAAAACCCTATTATTTTGACATTACAAACAGACACTCCAATTTTATTTATTGGTATAGACTAGCTTATCTGGCAGACTTTGTCTTGGAAAAACAATGCCACATTAAATATGATATTTTAAAAGAACTAATATTTACATTTTTTATTTCCGTGTTGTGGTAATAATACAATTGCTCATCCTCCATCATGTCCATGGGATACCCACGGATAATATAAACGAGGGTGTCGGGTGTTGGGTGACGTGTTTCTCCCAAGACAAGATAGAGAGTGGTCACCACAACACAGCAAATCGAAGACATAGCCATAGCAGCGCCACCTACCGGGGCCAATTGTGTTTTTAAACCATCTCATGACTTCAAATATACACACAAAATTTCATCCAAATGTATCTAGCCCTTTAGGAGGAGCTCCGTTACAAGCACATGCTCATAATAATCTTTATGTATATCTTTCTTGTGTACGTGTGTATGTCACTGAACTCCGTCTAAACGGCTGGACCGATGTTGATGAAAATTTTGGTGTGTTCAAGGGGATTCAATAATGGTGTAGATTTGCAATTGGAGCCGGTAGGTGACGCTGCTGTCGATTTCAAGGAGAATTCCTTTTAATTTATTTGAGCAGAACAAAGTCTGTTGGGTCAGCTAGTTTTATATATAAAGATAAGTAACTCGTATAAACATCAGAATTTATTATAAAAAGTAGGTGTTCTTAGTGAAAACATGCATAATACTATGAAAAGTAATCATCATCATCATCATCATCTCAGTCCACATACGTCCCACTGTTGGGCTCGGGCCTCCTCCGTAATGGAAGGGGATTGACCTACTATACCACGCTGGTCAGACGTGTTGGTATAGGGTTTGATTTCGAGTTATCCTTCTCTCGCATAGATGTTATATGCGTTTTATATCCCATAGTCGTCTCGTACGATCACCCACGGGTATGATAGGGGGTGGTGAATTGTATTCTTACTCCGTCACCACACGAAAAAGTAATATCTGTATATTAATAGGTGAAGCAAAAATTTTGTACCCCTTTTTACGAAAATTACGCAGATGAACAAGTATGAAATTTGATACAGCTGAAGAATACATTGAAAAGAAGTGAACAAACATAAAATTTGATATAATCATGCATTAGAAATACATTAAATAATAAATAAAACATGACGTATACTTTTTTTTGGAACGGGCTATAGCCAACGCACCCGCCGCCCGACTCCATCCGGGGCGACAGAGGACCGGCGCGCGGCCCCATAATCCACAGTAGCACGTCGCCTTTGTCGTTGGGCTGACCACCCAGTTTCTTGTCCTCCGTGGTTGGCCTGATGGAATACCCTGAGAGGAGAGGGTTCCCACCCTCTCCTCTCAACGTCCAGGCCATCAGTCGCCGTGGCCACCGATAGCCTTCGCATGACGAACACAACTATCCAATCGACACATACGCACATGTGTGTGTGTGTCGATTGCTCGTTTGTTTATGATTAGTCCCTAATCAAACTGAATGTCAATCGTAATTACGATTACAATGTCGACTAGATATTTTAAATAAAACTACTTTACGGATTTTATCGCGTTTGTAATTGATTTTTGATTACCCGACGTTTCGAACACTTTACAGCGTTCATGGTCACGGGTGGACTAAGATGTCTCACGTCCAACAAGTCATCGTTACTGCAGAAAATTTATAGTTATCTACCAGATACAGAAATTAGTTATTTAATATTGACCCACATTTTGATACAAAATTTATTGCCTTTAAGAATTTTGCCTATTTGCCTACTTAAGAAGAAAATGATTCTATATTAAAAAATTATATTGTTTATGGTTAGTAATAATTAAACATTAAAATTAAACATTAAAATGCAAAACATTAAAATTAATTATTACTAACCATAAACAATATAATTTTTTCATATAGAATCATTTTCTTCTTACACTGGCAATAAATTTTGTATCAAAATGTGGGTCAATATTTAATAACTAATTTCTGTATCGGGTTGATAACTATAAATTTTCTGCAGTAACGATGACTTGTTAGACGTGAGACATCTTAGTCCACCCGTGACCATGAACGCTGTAAAGTGTTCGAAACGTCGGGTAATCAAAAATCAAATACAAACGCGATAAAATCCGTAGTTTTATTTAAAATGTATAATACTCGCGTAAACATCAGAAATCGACTAGATATTTTTCTTATATACGAATATTAGTTACTAGCAACCTGCCCTCGCTTCGCGTCGGTTTGTCATCTTACCCGCGTAGATCCTGTTCCTGTAGGAATACCGGGACAAAATATAGCCTATGTTACTTCCTGATACTATACCTTTCCACTGGTGAAAGAATTTTTGAAATTTGGTTGTTTAAGCGTGAAAGCGTAACGAACAAACAAATAAACAAACAACTTTCGCATTTATAATATTAGTAAAGATTAGTGAAATACAGCTTGCTTTTCATTATATATAATTATCAAGAAAATTGTTAAGTAGAAAAATAAATTTAAATGATTTATGGTCGAATTACGACCACTCGGCGACCACTAGTGTATTATTCACTCACTTAGTACATATTTTCACTTTGTGAAGGTGACTTTCTGCAATGTCAGCCCTTCATCACATGTACAAAACTTACCATGATATGTTTAAATATTACTGTAAGTCAGCTCATGACACTCGCTTTCTAATTGAAGTTTTGTTTAAGTTCTGAAGTTATCTGTACTTTATTAAGTATGTATAGAAATAAAGTTGGTGCCTCATTAAAAGCGAGATGAATAACAGACATTAAATAATTGTTTGATTAAAATGGTGGCAATAGATATTGAATTATTTTTGGAATCTATCAAAGATGGAATAAAGTTTAACTAATTCCACAGATTATTTAAAGAGTTCTGATAAAATAACGCCTGGTTTTTTCTCTTCTTGCCTTTCTGACCAAAACGTTAGATGGATTGTCACTATGTTTCATTAAGTGGATTATGCTTTGTTGAAACGCCTACATTAAAATCAACTGCAAGCATTTATAGTACACTCTTTGGGTGTTACAGCTAATTATGATAGTGATTTAAACTTCCACTTACTCGCAATGTCGGTAATATATCATACAGTCGCAATATATTCAACAGAACTTACAAAGTTTTTACTTAATGTTACAAACTTAAAGGCTCCAACATATTTATTTGGTATAATTATCACTTTAACATTACATAAAACACAATGTTATGATTGTCACACCGTTCACAATTTGCTTACTCGGAGAAAGTTGCTGCCCATATTGTTGGTATTACCTTAGCCTTGAAAATTTGATAAGGTGCAACGTTATCGAATTCTTAATCGAGGTATCATCCATATTATTGATGGCAAAAAGCTATTCATATTATTGATGGCTATCCATATTTATAGCTACCCCTTCTCTGTCACAAATTATTATGAAATACTAGTTTGGTTTTGTAGTTTTTAAATATATTACAATTTCTTAAGATAAAGCCTAATATTTTAGATTAAGTTAGTTTCTAATTCTCTCAATTTGTCTTAATATAAATTAATCAACTTTTTGTCGCTGATAGTGAGGCTCCAAACTAACAAATATTCTGACTTGTCTAGACCCGTATCAAACTGTCTAAGAAGAAAAGGCAGTTTTATTAAACAATTCTGTGATATTTATATATCGTTATAGTTCTTGACGCCTGACAGATTCCTAAAAAGATATTGGCTATGATTTTTATTGCGTTAATTTTAGTGAAGTTGTGTTTAAAGATAAAAGAAACTCAAGTATTTATTTACAGTTACTTTACTAAATTTATACGAGTATTTCTAAATGCCAGATTGTGTAAGCAGTATATGTAGTATTATAAGTTTAAAAAAAATATCTGCATGTTTGTGCCCGTCAATTTCCGATATGGATTTATCAATTGTAAAAAAAAAATATTTTACGAATTTTATCGAGTTTATATTTGATTTTTGAATGCCAGACGTTTCGAACACTTAGCAACGTTCATGGTCACGGGTGGACTATGACGTGTCATGTCTAAAAAGTCATGGTTATTACAGATATTTATATTTACCAGCTACAGAAATTAGTTAGTAAATTTAGACTCACATTTTAGTACAAATTTGTTGCCAATACAAGAAGAAAATAATTCTACTACGCGTTCACATCAAGTTCGCCGTTACCTCCCGCCCCACATCCCTACCTCGTGCCGCAAGCATCGCCCGCTTAGTAGCGATAGTATCGCTAACGTGTGTATTCGTCTGCTTTTATGTACTTACGATTTACTTACAATGAAGATTTCTAGATCAATTCTAATGCAGAATAACTAGAAATATGCAAAACATGCTCCACTTGACATCCTTACTTATGTTTTTAGTGTCGACTGGGCTATTTGTTTGGAGTGTGTGAACTAAATACGCTATAAGTGTTGGGATAAATTGTGAATTTTTATGTAATGCAATCTTATTTAAGTTGTCATGTTTTGTTAGTATGATAATATAATATATGTATACTATGTCCTATTCTGTACCCCTTAAAACTTCTAATAATGATAATAACTTACAATAAATGTTGTAATAATGGGTCGAGTACCTAAGTCGTTAATTAAAAAAACAAACAAACTCACATTTTCATTTATAATATTAGTAAAGATAAGCATAGTATATTATTTCATCAACTTGTCAAGCATTTCTATGTAAGAAAATTAATCAACGATAATTTTATTGTTTTGTCAACGGTATTCATAGCTGTGACGTCGTAACGGTCAACGACGGCAATCTCGAAGTGAACGCGTAGTATATATAGAAAATTATTTTGTTTATCGTCATGATCATCATCATCTCAAGCTATATACGTCCCACTGTTGGGCACAAACCTCCTCCCTAATGGGAGGATTATTGACCTACTATTCCAAGCTGGTCAGACGAGTTGGAACAGGGTTTTCCTTCTCTTACACAGAAGTTATATGCCTATTATATCCCTTACATCCACGGGCAAGATAGGGAGTGGTGAATTGTATTCAGAAGTTTTGTTTATGGTCAATAATTATTAAACATTAAATTCGTAGTAATTATTATAACAATTTATTAATCTTAATTTAATAAATCTAGTATACTACGACTGGAACGCGGTCAGGCTGAGAAAGACGCGCAAAAAAATTCAGAGGGCATGCTGCTAAACTATTATATGGCTATAGTAGATCAAATTTCCTTCTATTCTGGATATACTTTGATCCTTATAGAGATCTGTTATATATACATATACATACTACTTACTTATTAGATGAATACTTTTCATATTTAGAGAAAACAACATGACGGCTGTCATAAAATAATATGTCGAATAAAAATATGCTTATAGTGAGAGAAAGTAATTTTATTTATATGCAATAAGATCCTTAGATGATGACGATGAAAGGGTGATGAAAACACATGTTACATAATGATTTCTGATGTTTACGCGAGTATTATACATTTTAAATAAAACTACTTTACGGATTTTATCGCGTTTGTATTTGATTTTTGATTACCCGACGTTTCGAACACTTTACAGCGTTCATGATCACGGGTGGACTAAGATGTCTCACGTCCAACAAGTCATCGTTACTGCAGAAAATTTTATAATTATCTACCCGATACAGAAATTAGTTATTAAATATTGACCCACATTTTGATACAAAATTTATTGCCAGTGTAAGAAGAAAATGATTCAGCATCAATGATTTCAATGATTGAAGCATCATGTTACCTGAGTTTTCTTGCCGGATCTTTCTCAGTGTAACCGTGTTCCGATCCGGTGGTAGTATACTAGATTATTAGTTAATTTTTAAATATAATTACTATTAATTTTAATGTTTAATTATTACTAACCATAAACAATATAATTTTTTCATATAGAATCATTTTCTTCTTACACTGGCAATAAATTTTGTATCAAAATGTGGGTCAATATTTAATAACTAATTTCTGTATCGGGTAGATAATTATAAAATTTTCTGCAGTAACGATGACTTGTTGGACGTGAGACATCTTAGTCCACCCGTGATCATGAACGCTGTAAAGTGTTCGAAACGTCGGGTAATCAAAAATCAAATACAAACGCGATAAAATCCGTAAAGTAGTTTTATTTAAAACATGTTACATAAGTGAAGTAAGACGCGAACAAAGCATCTAGTCAATAATATATTTTACGTAAATATTAATTTCACTTAACATATTTTCAGGGACCAAGGAACTATCTAATAACAGAAGTATTTTTATATTGGCTTTATAATTTTAGTAGCATGAAGCCCAGAAAATTATATGTATTTTCTTTTTGTTTTGGGGGTGGGTTGCGGTCAGCGCGCTCCTCGCACCACTCCGTCCGGGGCGACAGAGGGGCGTAAGCACGCACACCCGCAACACACCCACGACACACGTCGCCTTCGTCGTTGGGCCGTCCACCGGAGAAAAGTGACTTGACGTCAGTGGTCGGCCCGACGGAGTACCTCCTATTTGGGGTACCCTCCCATCGAGCGACGTCCCCCCCTCGCAGAGGACATCGGTCTTTCCTCACGCGGTGAGAAATTATAGGTATAAAACAGTGAATTTTCTATACTTTTCTCGATTGCACAGGGGTTTAAGTAACAATTTTTATGCGAAGTATTAGTGTGCGATCAACAAATGATTATTCTAAGCCTTGTAATATAATCTCTAATAATATGCGATGTAAAGTTCCTCGCAAAATAAGTATGTATTTCACGAAGGTTTTTTTTTGGGACTAGTCTCATCATTGTTACTCCTGTAAGCCAGAAGTGGTAGGACCACACTATTGACAGTCTACAGCCGCGAGCCGGTCCGTCCGGGGTAGTACCACACTCTCGCAGAAAATGGACGTCTGAGTAGTAGCAATTTGTTACAGCGCTTCGTTTGGTGAGCGAGAGAGCCGGAAGCCCAACTTTCTGAGGGTGGTTGCGTGTGGAGGGTTTTGGTGGTGCCTTTGGTATCATCGAGCCTCAATGCACGCATTCACACTAATGGTGTAAAAGTAACGAAAGAAAGCGTACCCGTATGTATTCGTTACTAGCAGAATGAGTACTCGTTACTTTCGTATCGTTACGTTACTCGTTACTTCTGATACCTGTATCTTTGGACACCGAATCGTGTCGTATTCCGTACCCTTACGGTATAACGTCCCGGCATAACAACATTCGTTATTTGTAGATTACATTTGTATACCAAGATGCGTAAGATGCATTTTTCACTTTACCGTATGTTGAACCCGATTTGTGTTAAAGTTATTCTAAATTTAGATTCATTTAATAGGTAAGTATAAAACTACAAATGAACTATTAACAGAATCTATATAATTTGCTATGGATTTATTATTTTAAAAATGTTGACAACGAGCTTATGTTATTTCCAATCATAAACTTTGTCTACAAATACAATACATTAAATAAACAGTAAAAAAATTTAACGACGAATTTTCAGATTATATTTATTTACTTATCGAACAAATATCGTTCTTTGTAACGTACATCTTTAAATTAACAGAATAAGCGCGCGAATGCATAATATATACGATCAGCAAACATTTATAGGCATCAACGTTACTTGTGTGAACTAAAACAGTGTAGGTACCCATAATACGAAACATGCGAGTAACGAAATGGATTGGTGAGTAACGTTTCGTTACTTCGTACTAAATGGCGCACCCGTTACTCAGTACCGAATACATACGGTTGCTACAGTTCTAATTCACACTCCCTTCACTCTCTTCGCGGTAGGCAGCGGCCTTGTAAAGGTCCATGAGCGGCAGCAACACTTACCATCAGGTGTACTGTTTGCTCGTCTGCCACTGCTTGCAATAAAAAAAAGGGATCCCCAGTGGTCTTCATAGATGTTACCGAGATTTAATTCCCAGGCAGTCCCGTGAAATTATTTTAATTATCATGGAATCCGCGAAAAAAATAATAAGAAAATTAAACGAGGAACATTTTAAAGTAATTGATTCTACTTCCCTGCTATTTAATAGTCGTCCTGTCTTCTTCCTTCTTCTAACAATTGTTAGGCACTAAACGTGAGGAGATACAACTACAATAAGCTTTTGCTATAAATGTTGATTTTATATTTGATTTGGATCATTATTTCACCTTATCGCCGTCCACTCCTGGACGTGGTCCTCCCTTATGTTACGCCACAGAGTGCGGTTTTGTGCCACCTACGTCTAACGACTTCCAGCAACTTTCATCAAGCTGTCGGTCCACCTAGTCCGTCTTACACTGCGTCGTCCGATACGTGGTCGCTACTCGAGAACCTTTCTTCCCCAGCAGTTGTCGGTTCGTCGAGCGATATAGCCTACCTATTGCCACTTCAGCGTATCGGTTACACCCATTCTTCTGCGGATTCCCGTATTTCGGATTCTATGTCGCAGAGAAATCCATAGCCCGCTCCATAGCACGCTGAGTGACTTTAAGCTTGGTTATGAGACCTACAATTAGGGACATTTCATCTATTGAATTGGATAGCAAAACATAATATAATAATTATCATCATCATCATCATCTCAGCTCATATACGTCCCACTGTTGGCCTTGAGCCTCCTCTACAAAAGAACCGAAGTTGTCCTACTATACCACGCTAGGCAGACGTGTGGTTTTATTTCCAGTTTTCCTTCTCTTGCATATATGTTATTAGCGTATGATATCACTTGCTTGCCACAGGTAAGATAGGGGTAGTGAATTGTATTCCTAGTCCGTCACCAGACGGAAAAAAAATAGATAGTTCTAAAGCTTTCGAATATTAGATTCTAGGCCAGACATATTAATAATCTGAGGTAGCTTTTTAGGTTAATAATAACCCGACTATAGAATTCAATAAAAAGTAATCTCAACCCTCTCGTTAATCAAATCTGTTATTGATGCCACTTGTTTTTGTAGTTAATGTTACGAATTAGATCGAAAATCCTAGTTTATAGCAATAATACTTAATAAAACTAACTGACCAGACTTTGTTCTGTTCAAATAAAATAAAGGGAATTCTCTTTGAAATTGATAGCAGCGCCACCTAAAGAGTCCAATTATTAATCAAAAATATTCTTGAATCCATTGGAGAATACACAAAAAATATCATCAAAATTGGTCCAGCCATATAGGAGAAGTTTAATTACAAACACACAAACAGAAGATTCATATATGAGGTAGTATATACATATATACTAGCTGACCTAACAGACGTTTTTCTGTTCAAATAACACAGCAGCACTACCTACCGGGTCCAATTGTGATTCTAAACCAATCTTAAGTTCAAGGGAACACACACAAAAAAATTAATTAACATTGGTCTAGCCGTTTAGGAGGAGTTCAGTGACATACACACGTACGAACACAAGAAATTTATATATAAAGATAAAGATATTTATAATGAACATTTTCTTTTTTTAAAAAAGCTACATCTTATCATTACCATCATCATCTCACCCCACTGTTGGGCTCGGGCCTTCTCCACAATGGGAGGGAAATAGATATATCTACTATACTGCTGTGTGCTGTGTGGTAGCGGCTTCGAATACTACCAACCCTTGCTTTGCTCGTGGATGTCGTAAAAGGCGACTAAGAGCCCTAGATTAACCCGGACCAACTCCATCTGGTACCATTTGGGTCAACGATTACATTCCCAAGGAGGGTTGACGTCAGGCAGGCGGCCGGTCATAAAAGTCATTGCCGAAACTTTTTGCAATTTATGTCAAAACAGATGACATATTGCGTCGACCCCAAGCAATTGGGATAAGAGCAAGATGATGATGACTATACCGCGCTAGTCAGACGTGGTGTTATACGGTTTACTTTCTAGTATTCCTTCTCTTGTAACGACGATATCTTCATAGCGTATGCCTTAAATGTATTTTAGAACACCCACGGGCAGGAAAGAAGGGTGATCAATTCTTACTCTGTCACCACATCGCCGCTTTGCTAGAATAGTGACACAAATAAAAATGACTGATTTTAGAGAAGGGCATTTTTAAATTGTTTTTATAAATGTTTTAGAGCATACCATAACATTTAAATGATGAATTAAGGTTGTGACTGTACTGAATAATAGAAAATTCCTCAATTCACGATAAAATATAAAGGATTTTAGATATCAAGGATCATTTGGCATACAATATTCAATTTTACATAATTTTGAGTTACACATTTTAAATAAAACTACTTTACGGATTTTAACACTTTGCAGTAACGATGACTTGTTGGACGAGAGACATCTTAGTCCGCCCGTGACCATGAACGTTGCAAAGTTTTCGAAACGTCGGGCAATCAAAAATCAAATACAAACGCGATAAAATCCGTAAAGTAGTTTTATTTAAAACTAGCTTTTGCCCGCGACTTCGTCCGCGTAGACTACAGAATAAATCACCCTATGCACCATATCTTCTGTTTTTTTAACGAAATTAAATGATACGTGGCTTAGATTTTAAGATGGACCCCCAAACTACCAAAATTGTGAAAATTGTATCGAAATCCATTCAGTGGTTTTTGTGTTATGCCATAACATACAGATTGAAAGACACCAAAATTCTAAAACCATTGTAAAGGGGTAAGGCTATTTTTTGAGCTTATACCAAACTTATAGTACCTCTTTATAAACTACATTAGCGGTTCTGCCCTCAGGTGCTAAGATGACCAGACTGCTAGGAGAGCTCACTCTCGAGCAAGCCACGTAAAACTGACCGTGCGAGAAGCAGTCTACCCTAAGATCAATTCCTGCTGTTTTTAGTGACTGACCCTGAGACTTATTAATCGTCATTGCGAAACAGACCTTAAGAGGGAACTGCAGCCTTTTAAACTCGAATGGGTACTCCGATGGTATAAGTGGTATCCGTGGTATAAACACCGATTCACCTCGAGCACAGCTAGTAATTACAATGGCCTCTACTAAGTTTTTATGTAAGGCTTTCACACGCAACCTGGTCCCATTGCACAACTTAGGCGGATTGAGGTTTCGGAGTAGCATTACTGGAGCACCCACTTTGAGGATAAGTGTGTGAACCAGTAGACCAGGTGGGTTGAGTGCATTTAAGAACTCCACAGGATAGTGTATAGCATCATCCGTATGCACTACAGTGTCCACAGACTTGTACTTGTATTCTACACCTTCGAATGACTTTAACAAAGTATCATTAATAACTGAAGCCTGATCGTTCTTAGGTGTCAAAATCGCACGTTCACACAGCCACTCCATGGATTTGTTGTGTAGGTTGTGAACATCTGGATATATTCGGGCTATTAGGTCATCAACGGTCGGTACAAGTGAGGCAATATCTGATGGAATTGTAATCTTGCCATCAGTTTCTGGATATTCTCCATTTCCTATTTTAAGAAGAAGATCGGAGAATTGTCCAGCGCAAACATCACTCTTCAGGTGCACCCGCATATTTTTTTTAAGGTGAAGCTTTTTGATTAGGGGCCAAAGACTTGATGCCTTAATGCAAGCCTTAACTTCGTCAGCTCGAGTTCCCCTCGGCACTACCGGCAGAGTCTGACGGAAGTCTCCAGCTAACAACACGGTGACTCCATCCATCATGTCATCGTTCCCTCTAATATCTTTTAGTGTTCTGTTTAGCGCTTCAAAACCCCCCTTATGCGCCATTGTGCTCTCGTCCCAAACTATGAGTTTACAATCACGCAGCACTTGGGCCGCATTACTCTGTTTTGAGATATTGCACAGTGGAGTTTCCACATGGATAAGGTTTAGTGGCAGCTTGAAAGCAGCGTGAGCTGTCTTGCCTCCCTCCAACAGTGTTGCTGCGATTCCTGACGATGCGACAGCTAAGGCAATGCTACGATTACTCCTAACTTTTGCCAATAGCAAATTGATAAGGAATGTTATACCAGTGCCACCAGGAGCATCCAGGAAAAAAATTTGCCCTATTCCTTTTTCAATATTGCCAAGGATCTTCTGGTAAACGTAAAGCTGTTCATCCGTCAGTAACTCCTCATTGCATGACACCACCTCTCCTAGGGCGCATAGATCATAATTGGTCTCCCTCAGATATTCTCTATTGTCCAAAGTTGCTGCAGATCTTTTTGGCTGAGGTAATCCGTACTGTGCCAAGTTTTGTCCTGCTTGAGCTAATACTGCATCCTCAATCAAAATCAAACATCTGTTGTACACCTCGTCAGTGAGGTGTACAACAGATACACAATCTTGCAACTCTCTTTCCAGTTGCCGTTTAATGTCTTCTGAGAGACTCTCTTTGTATTTCTCCCAAAGGCTTAAAGGATCAGAGAGTTGACAGAAAACTAACATTATTGTAAATAGCTCTCGCAATTTGAGAGGAGAATCGCATAATGCAGCTTCCTCTAAAGTGGTGTCCCAATGCTCCCAGTGGCTCCCAGTGCCTTACACGCAGATTGAAATGTTGGATGGAGGATACCATTCACAGTCTTTAAGTCCTCAAAGGATGTCAGTCCTCTAACCTCATGGAGCAAAAGGCGTACGTGGTAGCACTCGGTGTTGTTTGGATGAATCGTATAGACCCTGCCCAGAGCGTGCATTTTTTTCACTCCGGGCCAGCCCTCAACATCTTTCCCTTTTTTCCTCCTTGAAAATTTTTTGCTGTTCCAGACATAGTAAGAAGGGACTTCGGAGTACTGCAGGGTTTTAGCGAAATTGTCTGTTTTGCAGATTTCAAAAAAGCCTAGGAGCGTTGTCTGTGGTGGATTATTTATCTTTTCTGACAAATTATTTGAGGTGAAGTATATTCGCTGACCGTTTTCAAGATGAAGCTTATTATGTTTTTCATTTAATAAATAAATAAATAAATAAATAAATAAATAAATGAACAGCGAGGTGTACGACAGGGGGGAACCTTTCATGAATGGGGAAGCTTAAGATCCTCCAAACTGCTTCGGAACTGCTTATGTACCGGCCGCTTTCGTAGATTTTTACCTCATCTTTCTCATTCTCTAGAGTAAAGGCCGCTTAATCACTGCCCTTGTTTACGTACTTACAAATATATTTGATAGATTTAACAGAATTTCAGTACTCCACATTAATATGAGCATTGAAAGTACGTGACAGGACAGGATTGTAAGGCACCACCCAGCGGTTGTCCAACTCTATTTCATTAATTTTTATTGTGTTACCACCGTCAGCTGCAGACCTCCTCCTATATTGCGGATATCCATCGTCTCCTGTCTGGGTGTCCTTGAGAAACGGTCGAGGGTACCTCTTACTGAAACTGCCATCTTTCATGCAGGGCGAGTTTTAATTTAAACTTCCGCAAGGACCATGTATCATACTGGCCTTCACAATATCGTAGAGGAGAGGGTCTTGCTCAGGGTCAGGTATTTCTGCACTAATAACATTGTCGATCTTATCTGGGGTGATACGCTGCTCTAGCCATAGCAAGATGTGAATGTGAGGAAGACCCCGTTTTTGCCATTCTACCGAGTATATAAAGCAACGCATCCCCCCAAATAGATTGCCTTTGGTAAGAAGAGCCATCATCTTTTTCACCTTTAGGTGGAATACCCTAGCTATAATATCGTGGCGATCGTGTGACTTTTGGGCAGGTAAAAGTATATCTGTGATGTCTTTCCATCGGGGGTTACACGTAAATGTGATAAAAAGATCAGGACGACCGTACTGACGCACGTATGTCATAGCGTCTTGTGTACGCTCGTGCATATAGCGTGGTCCCCCGGTAAAAGATGACGGGAGCACCACCTTCTGACCTAGCTGCTGAACATCAACATCCTGCCTTCCTATGGCATCCTGCAAGTGTATATAACTGTCAGCCCTCAGCTGCGCCTGGTTGTTCCTGATATAGGTCAACCTTTCCGTCTCTATTTTGGCGTATATGTCCACTAAAAACTGACTAAAAAGGGAACGGAAATACACCAAGTGATTATCTTCTCCTTGTCTAATCATTATACGAAAAGAATAGAACCTTGCAGCTGAAATTGTATTTTTAAGTATTAATTTGGTCTCAGGATCACGCTGAGGTAAAGAAACGGAGTACCCATCCTCGCCACGGCAAAACAAAAGCGGATACTGCAGGGCGTCATACGAACGGTGAATCTCGCTAATGCGCTGCAATGAATTATCGTGGCTCTCAAGGATAATATCTCGTTTCTCAAATTGCTGACCAACTATTACTAATGCCACCTCATTTGACGTAGGAGCATTAAAACGACCCCTGTGACTCTCCGGCGGTTTCTTCTCAGCATTAATGACTACTTTAAATGGTTTAGACGTTTCAGGCACCTTGTCCAGGGCGATCTTTAAGTCTCTTACATAAGTATTAAACGTATGTAGCATTCTCTGCAGTTGCTTGACTAAGCCGGGTTTTACTTCGGGAAAGATACTGCACCTCAATTGTACTTCCCTGTCATCTTCGCCAACAAAATATATTTGTAAAAATTGTGGTTCCTTTTGAGGAGCTGGCAGCAAGCTTCCCACCAAATGGTATACCTGGCCCTGATCTTTAAAAGTTGGCATAAAACCGTCTTTTATTATCTGTTTCGCTCCGAAAGAAGTCATTTGAAAACAACTATTATATTTACGAATACGGTTCATGAAATGGTCGTGTTCTGGATGTATATCCATTATCAAACTGTAGAGAGGCTCAGGTAGCTGTTTATAAGGCGGGAGCTGCACCTTACCAGCACTGCAGCACATGCCGGGTGGCTCCTCCTTCCACTTGAGAGCATTACACCAATGGCACTTGTTGTTCATGGCACCCAAGGATACAGTACTGTCCGTCTCATACTCTATATCAAGATCATAGGCCATGCCGGAGTGAGCCTTGGTTTTCCAGGAGCGTCCTTTCCTTTGTACTCGTCTTCCAGGATTATTTTGCTCATAAAGAGACTGTGCCGCCCTGTGTACCTCAGGGTGAGTTTTCTGGTATCTG
The DNA here is from genome assembly GCA_032191425.1 of Lymantria dispar. NCBI lineage: Eukaryota > Metazoa > Arthropoda > Insecta > Lepidoptera > Erebidae > Lymantria > Lymantria dispar. The sequence continues at coordinate 4,402,745 of CM063460.1, read as the reverse complement.
GCCACGGCAGCACGGTGAACTGCTGGGTTTGTTTGCGCATATTTTTTTGAAGCGTTTTGAATTTGTTTTTCCGAGTAGCGTCGGTGCATCTGGCACGACGTTTCTTGGAGCATTTAGTAGGAAAGATAAGAGATTGATACTGAGATACGTCATGATCTGGTTCTAATATGGGCGGTGAATTAGTAGGCACTTCATTTCTTCTCGTAGTAATCTTCTTTGCAACGACGGGGAGAAGTGAAGAAGGGGAGGCGGTCTCGGCCATTGTCGCAGTCACTTCACTACGGACGTAAACATCGAAATGGCCACGTGACAGATCATGTGTAAAGCGTAGTCGTCCCACAGGGTTACCTGTAGTACCAAAACTCATATACAGTTCACCGTTTCGGTAAACTTCAAAGACCCATGGAAAGAGTTGCCCTGCCGCTTCCAGCTCACATAAACTACCATAAGTAAAACGGCGTGACATGTCAATGCGGTATTCAGCGGCACTGAAGTAATTGTCCCCGTTACTGTCATGTGACATAATGGCAAACAATTCCCAGTTGTCCACCACATAGTCTACGATTTGCTCGCGCACCTCCCTGGCCATCACCTGTGTATCATACAATATATAGGAGATGGCCCGAAACAGACAGGCTCCGTCTCCAATTATAGGAACTACGGTGTGAGGGATCATAGCCCCATCAATTTGCAATGTTTCAACAGTCATTGTGATAGATAATAAACAAAATCTACTCAAATAACGAACAAAAACTATGTACTTAAGTTATGCACTTACAAATTTAAGCTAATTAAGTAGTATTATAAACAAAATGAAAGTAAAAAAAAATCAAAAAATATATTGTAAAATGATTAGAAAAGAAAAGCAATTGGAAATTTTTTTTTTTAAAGATTAACAAAGAACTTTGTGAAAAATAAGAATACTTTGAAAATTAATTTGAAAAAAAAATTAAATATATAGTATTATAAAATTAATGAAAGAAAAAAAAAATAGAAAAATATTCGAAAATGATTAAGAAAAAACAATTTGAAAAAGAATAGATTTTTTTTAAATATTAGCAAAACAATTTGCAAAAGATAAGAATATTTTGAAAAGCAAAGTTATGCACTAAGGAATCAAGGCAATTAAAATAGTAGTATCATAAACTTAATAAAAGTAAAAAAAAATGGGAAACAATATTTGGAAATGATTAGAAAAGCAATTTGGAAAAGAATAGATTTTTTTGGAAAAGATTAGCAAAACAATTTTTAAAAGATAAGAAAGAATATTTTGAAAAGCAAAGAATTGTGCTGAAAAGCACAGTTTTTAAAAGATAGTGTTGCACTGAAAAGTACAGTTTACTTGTATGGTATAATCTATCGCAGCGTTTGCGCTGGACGTGTTATTAAGACCAAGGTTGCAATTATAATGTGTGGGGCCGTGCTTTTTTTTTTTTTTTTGTGTGACTTAGTTGTTAGCCTCAGATGGCTGTGACAACTTTACCCGGACTGGTGGGTGAGCGCTGAGGGCTCTCAACCCGCGTGAGTCCGTGCCGCCTCGCGCTGCTTATATACCCTCCGAGCTCCGGGGAGATTGGCGTGCGCGACTTTTTCATTATTGCTGAAGCTACTTAAGGAAACCACGAAAAAATAATAAATATCCGAATATTAGTTTTAATATACGGTGAAAAAACTTGTTCAAATACGAATAAAATGCAAAATTGTGTTTTTCGCATATATAATTATTATTATAGTCAAACATTTCGTTGAAGTCAAACACTTTCATCGACTAATACGATAATTTTGTTTAACAATAGCATCAACCTTGTGTGATAGATACGTATTCAATCAAGTTTTTTTTTTAGTGTAGGCACCTGCCAAAAGTAACGAAAGCAATACTTAGTTTTATGACTTAAAAGCAACGATTTTCCTCCTATTTCGAGGTGATTTCGAAAAATCAAAAAAAAAATCGAAAAAAAAAAAAATAACTGAAGCCTGATCAAAATTACCTACTTACATGTCAAGTATTTAATAATTAAAGTAACGGTGATAGGCAACTTCAAAGCGAAAATATAAATCCATTTTATTACCGTTCCCTTGGGAATTTCAAAAAACCCGTCTTATTCCTTGCCTACTTCATAATGGGGAAATAATTTTATACACTTATTATACTTAACAATAGCTACGAAAGAAAAAACAAACAATATAACTTTTAAGCAAGGATTTTCATCATATTCCGAGGGATTTTCAAAAAACCCTAAAAATGGTTTTTAGTTATCGTAATAACCTACTTTTAAGCTGAATTTCAAGTCTCTAATAAATAAAGTTACGGAAATAGGGCAACTTTAAAGCGAAAATATAAGTAAATCTTTTTTTATTCCCGTTCCTGTGGGAATTTCGAAATATCATGAAAATTGTTTTTTGTTTTCATAATCACCTACTTATATGCCAAATTTTAAGTTTCTAATACATATGGTTACGGAGATAGGGTAAATTTAAAGCGACAAAATATAAATAAATCCTTTTTATTCCTGTTGCCGAGGGAATTTCGAAAAATCCTAGAAACGGTTTTTAGTGATTGCAATCACATATTTATATGCCAAATTTCAAGTCTCTAATAAATGTAATAACGGAGATAGGGCAACTTTTATAGCGAAAATATAAATCCTTATTATTCCCGTTCCCGTGGGAATTTCGAAAAATCCCGTCTTATTCCTTGCCTACGTCATAAAGACAATATCTGTGCAAAATTTCAGCTTCCTAGGTCCAAGGGTTTGGGCTGGGCGTTGATGAGTCAGTCAGGACTTTGTATTTTATATATTACTAGCTTTTGCCCGCGACTTCGTCCGCTTAGACTACAGAATAAATCACCCTATGCACCATATCTTCTGTTTTTTTAACGAAATTAAATGATACGTGGCTTAGATTTTAAGATGGACCCCCAAACTACCAAAATTGTGAAAATTGTATCGAAATCCATTCAGTGGTTTTTGTGTTATGCCATAACATACAGATTGAAAGACACCAAAATTCTAAAACCATTGTAAAGGGGTAAGGCTATTTTTTGAGCTTATACCAAACTTATAGTACCTCTTTATAAACTACATTAGCGGTTCTGCCCTCAGGTGCTAAGATGACCAGACTGCTAGGAGAGCTCACTCTCGAGCAAGCCACGTAAAACTGACCGTGCGAGAAGCAGTCTACTCTAAGATCAATTCCTGCTGTTTTTAGTGACTGACCCTGAGACTTATTAATCGTCATTGCGAAACAGACCTTAAGAGGGAACTGCAGCCTTTTAAACTCGAATGGGTACTCCGATGGTATAAGTGGTATCCGTGGTATATACACCGATTCACCTCGAGCACAGCCAGTAATTACAATGGCCTCTACTAAGTTTTTATGTAAGGCTTTCACACGCAACCTGGTCCCATTGCACAACTTAGGCGGATTGAGGTTTCGGAGTAGCATTACTGGAGCACCCACTTTGAGGATAAGTGTGTGAACCGGTAGACCAGGTGGGTTGAGTGCATTTAAGAACTCCACAGGATAGTGTATAGCATCATCCGTATGCACTACAGTGTCCACAGACTTGTACTTGTATTCTACACCTTCGAATGACTTTAACAAAGTGTCATTAATAACTGAAGCCTGATCGTTCTTAGGTGTCAAAATCGCACGTTCACACAGCCACTCCATGGATTTGTTGTGTAGGTTGTGAACATCTGGATATATTCGGGCTATTAGGTCATCAACGGTCGGTACAAGTGAGGCAATATCTGATGGAATTGTAATCTTGCCATCAGTTTCTGGATATTCTCCATTTCCTATTTTAAGAAGAAGATCGGAGAATTGTCCAGCGCAAACATCACTCTTCAGGTGCACCCGCATATTTTTTTTAAGGTGAAGCTTTTTGATTAGGGGCCAAAGACTTGATGCCTTAATGCAAGCCTTAACTTCGTCAGCTCGAGTTCCCCTCGGCACTACCGGCAGAGTCTGACGGAAGTCTCCAGCTAACAGCACGGTGACTCCATCCATCATGTCATCGTTCCCTCTAATATCTTTTAGTGTTCTGTTTAGCGCTTCAAAACCCCCCTTATGTGCCATTGTGCTCTCGTCCCAAACTATGAGTTTACAATCACGCAGCACTTGGGCCGCATTACTCTGTTTTGAGATATTGCACAGTGGAGTTTCCACATGGATAAGGTTTAGTGGCAGCTTGAAAGCAGCGTGAGCTGTCTTGCCTCCCTCCAACAGTGTTGCTGCGATTCCTGACGATGCGACAGCTAAGGCAATGCTACGATTACTCCTAACTTTTGCCAATAGCAAATTGATAAGGAATGTTTTACCAGTGCCACCAGGAGCATCCAGGAAAAAAATTTTCCCCATTCCTTTTTCAATATTGCCAAGGATCTTCTGGTAAACGTAAAGCTGTTCATCCATCAGTAACTCCTCATTGCATGACACCACCTCTCCTAGGGCGCATAGATCATAATTGGTCTCCCTCAGATATTCTCTATTATCCAAAGTTGCTGCAGATCTTTTTGGCTGAGGTAATCCGTACTGTGCCAAGTTTTGTCCTGCTTGAGCTAATACTGCATCCTCAATCAAAATCAAACATCTGTTGTACACCTCGTCAGTGAGGTGTACAACAGATACACAATCTTGCAACTCTCTTTCCAGTTGCCGTTTAATGTCTTCTGAGAGACTCTCTTTGTATTTCTCCCAAAGGCTTAAAGGATCAGAGAGTTGACAGAAAACTAACATTATTGTAAATAGCTCTCGCAATTTGAGAGAAGAATCGCATAATGGAGCTTCCTCTAAAGTGGTGTCCCAATGCTTGTCGTCTTCCAGCAGACCAAGTGCCTTACACGCAGATTGAAATGTTGGATGGAGGATACCATTCACAGTCTTTAAGTCCTCAAAGGATGTCGGTCCTCTAACCTCATGGAGCAAAAGGCGTACGTGGTAGCACTCGGTGTTGTTTGGATGAATCGTATAGACCCTGCCCAGAGCGTGCACTTTTTTCACTCCGGGCCAGCCCTCAACATCTTTCCCTTTTTTCCTCCTTGAAAATTTTTTGCTGTTCCAGACATAGTAAGAAGGGACTTCGGACTACTGCAGAGTTTTAGCGAAATTGTCTGTTTTGCAGATTTCAAAAAAGCCTAGGAGCGTTGTCTGTGGTGGATTATTTATCTTTTCTGACAAATTATTTGAGGTGAAGTATATTCGCTGACCGTTTTCAAGATGAACAGCGAGGTGTACGACAGGGGGGAACCTTTCATGAATGGGGAAGCTTAAGATCCTCCAAACTGCTTCGGAACTGCTTATGTACCGGCCGCTTTCGTAGATTTTTACCTCATCTTTCTCATTCTCTAGAGTAAAGGCCGCTTGATCACTGCCCTTGTTTACGTACTTACAAATATATTTGATAGATTTAACAGAATTGCAGTACTCCACATTAATATGAGCATTGAAAGTACGTGACAGGACAGGATTGTAAGGCACCACCCAGCGGTTGTCCAACTCTATTTCATTAATTTTTATTGTGTTACCACCGTCAGCTGGAGACCTCCTACTATATTGCGGATATCCATCGTCTCCTGTCTGGGTGTCCTTGAGAAACGGTCGAGGGTACCTCTTACTGCAACTGCCATCTTTCATGCAGGGCGAGTTGTAATTTAAACTTCCGCAAGGACCATGTATCATACTGGCCTTCACAATATCGTAGAGGAGAGGGTCTTGCTTAGGGTCAGGTATTTCTGCACTAATAACATTGTCGATCTTATCTGGGGTGATACGCTGCTCTAGCCATAGCAAGATGTGAATGTGAGGAAGACCCCGTTTTTGCCATTCTACCGAGTATATAAAGCAACGCATCCCCCCAAATAGATTGCCTTTGGTAAGAAGAGCCATCATCTTTTTCACCTTTAGGTGGAATACCCTAGCTATAATATCGTGGCGATCGTGTGACTTTTGGGCAGGTAAAAGTATATCTGTGATGTCTTTCCATCGGGGGTTACACGTAAATGTGATAAAAAGATCAGGACGACCGTACTGACGCACGTATGTCATAGCGTCTTGTGTACGCTCGTGCATATAGCGTGGTCCATATACATGGTACATAAGTTCCATCATTGAAACTTCGACTTCCACCACATTGGAAGAGAAGTTGACCTACTATACTGTTTTTTTTTTTTGTTTTTTTTTGATCGGGCCGACCATTAACGATAAGGAACTTTGCACTGGTGGTCGGCCCAACGACGAAGGCGACGTTCCCGCGCGTTTCACCCCGGACAGAATGGACCGCGTGTGCGCTTGCCATAGCCCACCCATAAAAAAAAACTATATTGTTGTGTGAAGGAGTCTTGGCGCTCAGCAGAGCAACGTAACGGACGTAAATAAAAGATATTTGTAGATCAGAAAACGGATTATTTCACACAAGCTCTAAAACACATCTATCCATTGAAACTGCTAGTATAGGATCCCGCTATACAACGACCTTCACCGAGATGCTTATTTGATGAAACTTATTTTTTATGTAATTTAATATGTCAATAAATATATTGCATATGGGTTGCCTAACAAATTTTAGTCCAGAGTATGATTAATTAATAATTTAAAAAAAATTTTTTTTGCACATTGCACCGGTTTGATTATTAGACAAATTCTATACCAATCGAAAGTATGAAGCCCATAGAATATGGGTATAGAATTTGTCTAATAATAAAACCGGGACAATGTACAAAAAAAATTATTAATTAATCATAATCTGGACTAAAATTTTTTAGGCAACCCATATGCAATATATTTATTGACATATTAAATTTCATAAAAAACAAGTTTCATCAAATAAGCATCTCAGTGAAGGTCCTTGTATAGCGGGATCTTAGACCATGCGTTCTATTTAAGCTTCTGTGACGTTCATATTTTCATTTTTATATAAAAACTATAGCCTATATGGTAAATAATTCAAGTCCTGTCTCTGGTAATTTCTTTTTTGATTAATACAAAATTTTTATAAATCATTTAGTATAGTGACAGAGTAAGAATACAGTGTATCACTCTCTCTCTCTCTCTCTCTTACTCGTGAATGTCCTAAGGGTTACGGTATGCAGCTAATACTCGTATCTATGCAATAAAGGAAAAATCGATGTAAAACCCTATGCCAACACGTCTGACCAACGCTGTATAATAGGTTTATTTGGATTTTGGATAGTAGGTCAAATGGAAAATATTGCCATTATGCAGGAGGCATAGGGCTATTTCATCGCATCATCGACGCCCATATACGTCCCACTGTTGGGCTCAGCATCCTCCACAATGGGAGGGAATTCGACCTACTATACCATGCTGGTCAGACATGATGGTATAGGGTTTTATTTCGCATTTTACTTTTCTTGCACATCTGTTATGTGTATACTTGTATTATATCCCTTAATCGTCTTGTACAACATCCATGGTAGGGCTGTGACTCGGGGGGAAAATAATCGATTTTAAAATAATAGATTAATTAAAAATAAATAATCGATTATAAAATAATCGATTTTTCGGCCAACAGGATTATGATAACTTTTTTTTTCGGAAATGTGAGCTTTTATTTTCTAATATAGTACGAAACACTGCACGCAGTATCGTGATGACCTTTTTTTTAGGATATCTGGCAGTGAAATAATCGATTAATTTCGATCCAATTTCGAATAATAAAAAGTCGATTAATAATCGATTATTATAAAAATCGATTATTTTTCACATCCCTAATCCACGGGCAACATAGGGAATGGTGAATTGTATTCTTACTCCGTCACCACACGGTAAACACGGCCATTAGAGTGACTTATTTGGGCTGTGTTGATGGTATTTTCCATCTACTATTGCAGATAATTAAGAAAACATTTAAAAACTGCAAGGAATTAAATTGCCAAAATAAGTAGAACCAAATAATTCCAACAGAATCATTACACTTTCAGTTCTTGTGGTAGCATTTTAAAGAGCTCTGCGGGTCGTTTTAAATTGGTTTCAGTTTTGAAACTTGGCCTCTTGTCTAACAAACTCTTGGTTGCATTTAACGAGATAACTTTGTCAGTTGCGGAAGACAGGCAAAAAGGTATTTAAGTATTAAGGTCTTTATATAATACTAGACATTTACTATGCCTGAGTTTATAACGATATTAAGTCATATTTCAAATAATAGTTTATATCATTTCTTAGTAAAAACAAGTTTTTGTACTAGGATCTATCGTTATGCCTAGATATATCATATAAACCAAATCTTTTTCTTCAACTTCATATAATATCTCTTTAATAGTTACAGGTCTTCACAATTGAAGGTTAAATGGGCTACTATCACGCTGGCCAGGCAGGTTGACATTCATCACAGCTCGTATACATCCCATCGCTGGGCTCGAGTCTCCTCTACAATAATCCTTCTTGCATAGATGTTATAAATCATTTATTATATATTTTGCCATGATTGTAGTAAAAGACGTGTAGTATGGTTGCATGTTCAGATGTCGGGGTCATCAGATGTAGAATGGCGTGTGGAGATTAGCCACCCTACAATTGTGTTGTAGTCGGCGCAGGAAGATGTGAGAAGAAGGCGAAGAAGAACGAAGAGAGTTATTTCTAAGACTGACGATTTATTTACATTGTTCTAAATTATGTGCAATAAATTGATAATAAGCTAGTGACGACCGTACAAGTGAGCGAGCTGATATCGTATGTCAACCGAATGAATAGACATTTTTTTTTTTTTTTTTTTTTGGTGTGTGTACAGCTGTTGGCCGCAGATGGCCTTGACAGCTTGACGCGGACTATGGGTGAGCGCTGAGGGCTCTCAACCCGGAGAAAAGTATGCTAAGCGACATCGCCCAAGGGCTCCCCCTGTGGGGAACGGACCTCGGCTTGGGGCGTCGCTGGAGGCAAAGTGGGCGTGCCCACGTTTTTAGTAGTGACTTTTGCGCGGCGCGGTTTCGCACCTCGACGGCGAGGGCGGAACCGCGGATATTTATTGGTTAAGGCCTCGCGGGCCGTGTAGGCTCTTTGTTGAGCGAGTGTGATATTGTCGTCCTCTTCGTCGAGGACGTGACGAGGACGTCGGATGGACGAATGAATAGACAGCAAAAGGCGGTGTATATATACTAGCATTCAGTCTGCGTGTGGTCCGAATGTGCACGTGTTCCAACAGGTGCGCATTCGATGATGTCACCGCAGGTGTGAATGCAGGTGTCAGGTGTGTCGCACATCTGTCAGCTGTGCACGCCAGCTGCCTCACACCTGCGTCTTCTTGTATGGGCCAATCTTCATTAGCGAAGCGGATTGCTTCGCATTGTTGGGTTGTGGTCCAAGTTATCTTAGTGGCGGATAGTCGCCACAGACGCCTAAGGGATGAAATATACAGATAATCATCATTTCATCATTTCAGCTTATCGCCCTCCACTGCTGCACGTAGGCCTCCCTCATGTTACGCCACAAAATGCGGTCCTGTGTCGCCTGCATCCAACGACGCTAAGCAACTTTCACCAGGTCGTCAGTCCACCTAGTGGGGGTCTTACACTGCGTCGTCTGATACGTGGTCGCCGCTTGAGAACCTTTCTTCCCCAGCGGTTGACGGTTCGTCGAGCGATGTGGCCAGCCCATTGCCACTTCAGCGTGCTAGTTCTTCGTTTTATAACGGTTACACCCGTTCTTCTACGCATTGCCGTATTTCGGATTCTATCTCGCAGAGAAATCCCGAGCATAGCCCGTTCCATAGCACGCTTTTGTAGTGGTAGGACCACACTGTCGACAGTTATCTGTCTACAGCCGCGGGCCGGTCCGTCAGGGGTAGTACCACGCTCTCGCAGAAAATCGACATCTGAGTAGTAGCAATTTGTTACTACGCTTCGTTCAGTGAGCGAGAGAACCGGAAGCCCAACTTTCTGAGGGTGTTTGTGTGTGGAGGGTTTTGGTGGTGCTCTTGGTATCACCGAGCCTTAATGCACGCATTCACACTCCCTTCACTTTCTTCGAGGTAGGCAGCGACCCTGTAAAGGTCCATGAGCGGCAGCAACACTTACCATCAGGTGTACTGTTTGCTCGTTTGCCACCAAAAAAAAACGCTGAGCGATTTTGGGCCTTGTTATGATTCCTACATTTAGGGACCACGTTTCCGTGCCGTAAGTCATCACTGGTAACACACATTGGTCCTAGATCTGTGTTTTCTGACACTGAGATATGTTGGACGAGACATTACCTATAATATGTATGCAAAAGAACGAAAATTGTAAATAACATCCTGTATCAATCCGTCAGACCAGCATGGTAGACTGTCAGACCAGTATAGTAGGTCAATTTTTCTTTCTATTGCGAAAGAGGTTTGAGCCCAATAGTGAGACGTAGGTATATGAAATGAAGATTGATGATGGTTATGTATAAAGCCCACGAGGACACTTACACATTGTCAATTTTAATAATATTAAATTAAATTAATTCAATAAACTACGGTACGGTGATTAATGCGACAAGAAACTCAGCAGGCTCGTCTATCCTTACTAATATTATAAATGCGAAAGTAAGTTTATTTGTTTGTTTGTTACTCTTTCACGCTTAAACCATCGAACCGATTTCAAAAATTCTTTCACCAATGGAAAGCTCTAATATCAGGCAGTAATATAGGCTATATTTTATCCCGGTATTCCGACGGGAACCGGAACTACGTGGGTAAGGTGACTGAAACCGAAACGAAGCGAGGGTGGGTTGCTAGTTACTTTTATATATACATACTAGCAACCCGCCCTCGCTTCGCTTCGATTTCAGTCGCTTAAACCGGCGTAGTTTCTGTTCCCGTGGGAATACTGGGATAAAATATAGCCTATGTTACTCCCTGATATTATAGCTTTCTATTCTATCTATTCTATTTTACTTGTTGCCTGAAGAAATTTAATATGCCTATTATGAACGACCATTACAATAATGACATAACATGAGGTATTTTAAAAAATTCAAAATTATTCTAATTTGTATATAATTCTATTCTATATATAATTCTAGTATAATATTCTATATATAATTCTAATAATACAATTTCTTATTATTGTAAAGGTTTGTTAATTGGATTACTTTTAAAATGTTTTTATGTTTTCTGTTATTTATAATAAATTAATAATTATAATTAAATATATTACTGTAATTAAAATTAAATGAATATGGAGATCGATGTAACTAACCACTGACCTGTAACTCTATTATCAATAAAGAATACTTACTATACTATTGGTGAAAGAATTTTTGAAATAGGTTCGGTGGTTTAAGCGTGAAAGCGTAACAAACAAACAAACATCTTTACTTTCACATTTATAATATTAGTAAGGATATGTAGTTCCAGTGAGATGCCCTTCGAACCACAAGATACGATAACTCACAAATATAATTCAAACGATTACGATTAAACCAGATCCCACTAGCGGCACCCGAGTTAACTACTCAGACAGCCATCACTACTACCATATAAGCGGGCTACCCATACCCTGTTCTTATCTTCAGTGGCCCATCTAACTGGTTTACCTTCTTTTGGGTACTTCTCTAGTCAACGCCCTAGTAACTTTGCTGCCAGGACATCACTTTGAATACCCTGCAAATCTTTCTCCTTTTGCCTCTATTATACATAATTTCTACGCGAAAGAAGGCAATTGCAAAACAAAGTAAAAATATAAAAAGCCTAACAAACAAAAAGTACTAACAAGAATTTATTCACAGAAAGAAATAGCAATGGAATCACTTGTCACGTAGCTCAGAAGCGCTGTATTGCCAATAACATCGTCAGATATGTGAACTGTGTATTTTCAGTTATAACATTCGCAGTCAGCACTTTTCTTAGCTTAGGGTGAATACCGGATGTTTTTATACCTTCATCCCTTATTGGATTTCTTTCATTGGCAGCTATATGCTGTAATAAATTTTGTGTACGATATACGGATCCTACTTGGTTATGTTTATTCGTTTTTTTTTTTTGTGAATAAGCAGTATTTTTGCTTGAAATTTTTATTAATATTACAGAATTTATGTAACATATTTTAATTGATAATGATTTTTGATGTTTACGCGAGTATTACACATTTTATATAAAACTATTTTATGGATTACTAGTAACCCGCCCTCGCTTCGCTTCGGTTATAGGTTATAGTCGTTTTACCTGCGTAGTTCCCGTTCCCGTGGGAATACCGCTATAAAATATAGCCTAGTTTACGCCCTGATATTATTATTATTAGCTTTCCTGATATTAGCTTTCCATTGGTGAAAGAATTTTTGAAATCGGTCCAGCCGGTTTGAAGATTACCCGGAACAAACAGACAGACAGACAGACAAATTTTTTTTAATTGCTATTTTAGGCATAGGTGTCATGCAAATAACCGTGTGAGCATGAAAAAAGCCTACTATTTTGACATTACAAACAGACACTCCAATTTTATTTATTGGTATAGATATCGCGTCTGCATTTGATTTTTGATTGCCCACCTTTTCAAACATTTTTTAGCATTCATAGTCACGGGAGGACTAAGATGTCTCACATTCAACAAGTCATCGTTATTTCATAGATAGAATTAGTTATTAAATTTTGACCAACATTTTTGATACAAATTGATTGCAATACAAAAAGAGAATTGTCTATATGTAAAAACTGTATAATTTTGGTTAATAATTATACTTTAAAGACTGGTTTTGTGACATCTATACGGGTGGGTTATGGGTGTGCGTGCTTACGCTCCCTTGTCGCCGCGGACGGAGTGGAGCGAGAAGTGCGCCGACCATAACCCACTTCCCAAAAAAAAATGATCAATAATTTTGATGTTTCCGTGTGTATTCACAATTTCAAGACTACTAATTGAGTTAAGGCGTGAAAGCGTAACAAAAAAAAAAACTTGAGAGGTGTCAAGGGACACCCGGATGGAACGAAGTTCCTTTCGATTAATTAGTGAAGGAATTGTAATAAAATTTTATTTTTTTTAAGTTATAATAATATTAAAATAACATATTATTATCTGTATATAATCTCTACTTACCTAACTCCATCAGCAATATCCGGAACTTGTGCAGAAACACTGTCAGGATTCATTATTATTATTATTTTTTATTATTTATTATTTACAAAAAACCTGTATACACTCAACAAAAATAATCGTCGCGACACCACACTGTTCAATGCGAAATAGAAATGAAAATATCTGGCTTGCTTTCTATAAGAGAGAGAGAGACAGACAGAGAAATATACGACGCCGCACAGCTTACAATAGCTTACTATAGCAAAAAGTGCCGTGACAACTTTTCGTAAGAATTTTTTCCGTCTAGCCCCCTTTCACAACGCGCGATAAGGAACTTCGTTCCAAAAACTTACACTCGCATTTAAAATATTACTTAGAATTTTCATTCAAACTACTATTCCAATTCATCACTTAATTGGTTTGGGATATCCTTCAAATAGTGTTGCCCAAATGCAAGACCAAGACGAGACTTGGACCAGTCTTGGTCTTGGTCTTGCAACAGCACACCTGGTCTCGTCTTGGTCTTGGTATTGCACACTCGAGTCTTGGTCTTGGTCTTGGTATTGCAGCAAGAGTCTCGCAAAGTCTTGCAAGTCTTGCAGTTGGAATAACGTAACAGTCATTTATCATGGCAATGAAAAATCCAACTAAATTAATCAAATATCCTATCCTATCTATCCATCTGCTAGCCTATAGTCCACTCACCGCCCTGGTCCGGGTGGCGTCGGTGCTGCCTTGGTGCAGTGTCCGGTGAAGTCGGTCAAGCAATTGGCCGACTCAGGCAGGCTCCTCGTGGGCTGGAGCTCGGCGCGGGTAACCTACGGCCTCGATACGGTGTTTGGACCGTGGAGGCTTTCCGGCCGGTGCTGATGCAGTGGTTGGAAAGGCGGCACGGGGTGCTCTCCTTCAGACTCGTACAGGTCTTGACGGGGCATGGATGCTTCGGCAAGTACCTGTACAGGGTCGCTAGGAGGGAGAGAACTCCGTCCTGCCACCACTGCGATTGCGACGAGGACACGGCGCAGCACACGCTCGAGGTCTGTGCCGCTTGGGCAAAGCCGCGTCGTGAACTCGTCGCAATCATCGGTGCAGACCTGGCGCTGCCGACCATCGCTAGGGAGATGCTCGGCAGCATCAGGAATTGGAACGCAGTTATCTCGCAGAAGGAGGCGGCGGGTCGCGAGCGCAAGGAGCACAGCCTCGATGATGCGACCCGCCGCCGGCGACTGGGGCGGCGCAGGCGGGAGTACCTGCGTGCAATGCCACCCTAGCCGAGGCCGCGGGTGACGTGACCGGGGATTAGTCCGTCACCTGCTGAGAGGCCGACCGCGTGAGGAAAGACCGACGTCCTCCCCGAGGGGGGGACGTCGGTCGATGGGAGGGTACCCCGGGTAGGGGGTATTCCGTCGGGCCGACCACTGATGACAAGTAACCCTGCTCCAGTAGTCGGCCCAACGACGAAGGCGACGTGGTGTTCGGGTGGGTTGCGGGAGTTGCGTGCCTAAGCCCCTCTGTCGCCCCGGACGGAGTGGTGCGGAGGCGCGCCGACCGCAGCCCATGCCAAAAAAAAAAAAAAAAAAATTATAGTCCACTATTAATAGAAATAGAATATAACCCTTACCATTGGGGAAAATTACTCTCCTATTCCCCTGGTGTTATATTAGACAGAGTTACTACTCCTATGACAAAGGAAGGAATTTCGACCCTGTTTTCTTAAGACGTCACCACACGGGGCAGTTGATACAATAAATTTTATGTCATTTAACATTCCCCCTTTCCAACAAAAAAGATTTTTTCAATTGGATTGGCAAGCGACGGAGTTATTTAACCACTGACAACAAGTCACCCTGCTCTGATGGTTGGCCCAACAACGACGAGGAGACGTGGGTATGGGTGGGTTATGGGCCCGCGCGCAGTCCTTTCATCGTCCTGGACGGAACGGACCGCGCGTGTGATTACCATAGCCCACCCATAAAAAAAAAAATGGCTTCCTGACACCATTGCCTCGGTCCGATTTGATACGACATCCACGGGTAAGAGAGTGGTGACTTGTATTCGTACTCTGTCCCTACACGGGCATTTATGTAGATTAATTGTAGGCATATTTCTATGTCCAACAGTGTACGTCGTTGGACTAATGAATAAACGAATATTTAAATATGTATAATGGGCAAGAGCACTCTCGTGATTACGGTATTATTGTCCTTTTTCCTTTCCGATGAGAAATTCTGAAAAGCCAACACCAACATTGGGAATCGATTGGCCAATAGATGGATATCTCAAGACTGATTTGACTTGCCGTGTAGTGACAGAGTAAGAATACAATTCATCACCTCCCTATTTTACCCGCGAGTGCGAACCAACTAAGGGCTATAATATATAACATCGGTGCAAGAGAAGGAAAACTTGACGTGAAACCCTGTAACAACACGGCCGATCACCGTGGCGATTCCTCTCTGGCCACGGCCGATTGCCCTCCTATTATGTAGAAGACACGAGCTCCACCGGATATATAAGCTGGAATGGTGGTTTGAATTAAATGCAAGACCGCGAGACTCTTGCAGGCTTAGTCTTGGTCTTGCTCAAGTCTTGCAGGGCCAGTCTTGGTCTTGGTCTTGCAAAAATTAAACGGTCTTGGTCCTGGTCTCGATCTCGCATTTCTCGCAAGACCAAGACCAAGACCAAGACCGCAAGACCAAGACTTTTTTGGGCAACACTACCTTCAATACATTTAAGAATTGGTAGTGACATTTCAGAGACACCTTTATTTAGGTAAAGGTGTCTCTGAAATGTCACTACCACAACCAACACCAGAAAAAAAAACCCCTATGTTCACGCTTGATCTAGGTATTCTTATATCAATTTTATGCTACAAATTATACTTTTTCCGTGTGGTGACGGAGTAAGTAGAAGAGTAACCTTGCTCGCAGATGTCGTAAAAGATGACTAAGGGATATAATTTGCACATACATAACATCGGTGCAAGAGAAGATAAATTAGAAATTAAACCCTATACCAGCATGTCTGACCAGCATGGTAAAGTAGATCAAATTCCCTCCTATTGTGGAGAAGGCCAGAACCCAATAGTGCAACGTATGAGGGTTGCGACGATGATGATGATTATTATTATTTTTAAACGACTTCAAAAAAGGAGGCGGTTTCTCAATTCGACCATATATATGCTTTTTTATGTTTGTTCTCGGATAACTTCGTCGTTTATTAACCGATTTTGATGATTCTTGTTTTGATGGAAAGGGTATACTTCTCAAAAAGTCCAATGAAAATTTTATCGAAATCGGATAAGCGATTATTGAAAAATCAACAAAAATCTGAAAAATTATCTGCATTGTCTACATTATTGAAGGCGGTTACTTTTTTGAAAAAAATAATTATCTTCTCTCTTATATTATAACTCTTAGTACTTTTTCTTTTTCTAAGTAATACCGCTCAGATATTTTCTATAACTAAGAATCCTTTATTTATCCATTTTCCCAAAGGTAGAAGAAATACGGAGCGAAATCGGGTGGCTTTACCGATGTAAGAATTTCAGATAGAATGTACTGTAGTGTTCCATGAATGTTGAAATAGACGAAAATTGTTGCGGGATTCCCGGATATAAGGATATTTACTCAAGATTCTTGTGGTTTCAATATTGTTTAGTAGGTTATGAAGTGAGTGTGTTATTTTTATAAATTTGTTAGCATATTGTGATTTATTTAATACGAATATATTATCTTTATATATCTATTCCTTGTGTACATGCATGTATGTCACTGAACTCCTAAGCGGCTGGACCGATGTTGATGAAATGTTTTGTGTGTGTTTAAGGGGATTCGAGAATGGTTTAGATTTACAATTGGACCCGGTAGGTGGCGTTGCGATCTATTTCAAGAAGAATTCCTTTTATTATTTACTAGCAATCCGCCCTCACTTCGCTTCGGTTATAGGTTATAGGTTATAGTCGTTTTACCCGCGTAGTTCCCGTTCCCGTAGGAATACCGGGATAAAATATAGCCTAGTTTACGCCCTGATATTATAGCTTTCCATTGGTGAAAGAATTTTTGAAATCGGTCCAGCCGTTTTGAAGATTACCCGGAACAAATAGACAGACAGACAGACAAAAATTTTTTAATTGCTATTTTAGGCGTAGGTGTCGTGCAAATAACCGTGTGAGCATGAAAAAAGTCTATTATTTTGCAAACGGACACTCCAATTTTATTTATTGGTATAGATTTAGATTCGAACAGAATAACGTCTGTTGGGCAGCTAGTATCTATGTATATAAATTACATTATCAGGCGACGAAATGTAGGATGCCTACTCTAGGTGGACTGATAACCTAGTCAAAATTGCTGGTCGTCCATCCAGACAGCCCAAGACCATACTTTGTGGCGAAACATGAAGGAGGCCTACATCCAGCAGTGCACAGCGATAGGTTGAATGATGTTGATGATGTTGAATAATTCAATGCTTAATGCTTTGTAGATTAGTTGGCATAAGCATAAGACTAATTGTGATGTTACAGTTTCATATCCAACGTCGGTCAATTATGTATATATGTTCTTCTTCTGATATTTCCAAAAATGTTCTTTATCATCATCTTGCTTGACCTGACACTGTCGACCATCGCTAGGGAGATGCGCGGCAGCGTAAGGAATTGGGACGCGATCGCCGCCTTCTCTAAGGTCGTCATCTCATGGAAGGAGGCGGCGGATTGAGCGCGAGAGGAACTCCTCTTGGACAACACGATCCGCCGCCGGTGACTCGGGCGGCACAGGCGCGAGTACCTGCGCCGGATGCCGACTTAGCCGAGGCCCCCACTTTAGTACGTCACGGGCAGAGAGGCTGACCGCGCGACGGTGACCGACGTCCTGGGACAAGGATGTCGAGAGGTGAGGGTAGCCGAAAAGATATTCCAATCGGGACGACCACTGAGGACAAGGAACTCGGCACTGGTGATCGGCCCAACGATGAAGGCAACGTGGCTGCGGGGACGGAAAGGACGGCGTGTGCGCTAATCTTAGCTTACCCATAAAAAAAAAAAAAAAAAAAAAAGCATCAATTTGGCTTCTATGCCAATTAATTAAGGTCGATGCAATATCAACTCTTTCGCCAGTATGAAAATTGCAATAGTTTTGGCAATAGTTTTTATGGTCGACTGCTTGGCTATCAACCATCTTTGACAATGTAATTATGAAACAGACGTCATTAGATGAAATTAATCGCTATAAAGCTATTAATCGTCTTTTAAGATATTCGTGAGAAATGTAAGGATAGTATTTGTTGCCGACATAACATGACAAATAAAAAATAAAATCTGGAACTTTGCTCGTATACCTAATATAATAAATCTCATCTAAATTCCTTTATTCATCAGCTTATCAGTGTTCATTATGGAGTAGAGGACTCCATAATCGTCCCGCTTGGAGTATAAAAAGGAGATCGTAGTTGCTGGTATAAATTTCTAAGGAAAGTACAGATACCCTTCACCCTGGTGCTCCCTTAGGCAGCTTTTGTGACCCCTATGGAAAGGAATCGCCACAAAATATGTGATATTTACGCATCCCATTGTTTTAAAAATACACAACATAATTTGGATGTGACAAATATAACACCAAGCAAAGGCCCCTTACCAAGGTTACAGTAAATAAGAGTGACTTGCCTTGGCTTGCTGTAACCTTGGTAAGAGGCACAATTATAAAAGTTCAAAAATGGATTTTACTCTTAGAATAATAACATATAGAAAGATAGTGTCGGTACTTCGAGCAGTCAAAAACATGAAGCTAAAATACTATATGGGCGCAGGCGATTATACATGTACACACGTACACCACTACACAAATTATGAAATCAAATTTTGTTTTTATTAACATAAATCGTCGAGATACTTTTAAAAGTAATGTTAAAAATCTTTTTATGTTTTTCAAATGTGTTGTGACACCATTTGAATGCACAAACCGTCCTAATTACCTATTTATTTTTTAAGAGTTGCGTATGTAAGTTCAGTACAGTGACCGTGTACACTACGGAACGGTCCGGCGTAAGCTTCATTAGGCTCCAATATGGCTCCAGTGGTTGGCCCGACGGAATACCCTTTCGGGTACCCTCACCTCTCGATGTCCTGGGACGTCGGTCGTCGACGCGCGGTCAGCCTCTCTGCAGGTGACGGTCACACATGTTGGTATAGGCACAGTATAGTCATCTATCCAGTAATGTATCTCGGCCGTAACCTTGAATTAAATGCCTAAACGTAAACATGTGATAGGGCTGCCCGCCTCCAGCATTTTAATTACATTTACCTACTTTGTGTTTCCATTTAGTTTTGTATATGCTTTTCTTATATAAACAAATAAAATACTTTGTGAATTAAATAGGAAGTGTTCAATAAGAATGCATGTTTATTTTTGATTGGTAGTTTTAATTAAAAAAAAACATGTTTATGTTTAAATAACAAATCGGTCTATAAATTTAAATTATCTAGTGACAGACAGACGGTCACATTATTTTTTTCTAGTACTATTCATACACATAATACAATAAACATAATTATATTATTAGTAATAAAATACCACGTCTTTACTTTGAATTATATAAATTAACAAAACAAAACACATTATGAGTTTTAACACAAGCGTACCGTAACATGATTCATGAACCGCCTATAATTACCTATTTCACTCGTGTCAATCACTTTATTCACTTTATTTATTAATCCAGACAATTTTTTTTCGGGAGATAAAAGGAAATTAAAACGACACACATTATGTACCTACCTACTAGTAAGTAAAATTATTTTATAATCTTACCTTTCAGAGTTTCCAGGTAATCTAAAAAAAGTTATCTCTGGATTCGTTATTGACGAATTCATGCAACCAAAAACAGCACAATATACCCTACTTGTCATATTAAATATGTGTATAATTATATATTTTAGTGAAAAATTCGCGCAGTTATTGTTAAAAAAACAACACACCGTTCGTTCGTCACTGCAGCACAGTCGCGACTGTCTACATACCGAGCGCATGCCGAGATCGAGGCGCGTAGGTATAGCTCGCGTTTCGTCCGTTTGTATGAAGTTGGATTACTGGTAGATTATATTACCGTGGTATAGGGTTTCATTACGAGTTTTTCTTCTCTTGCACAGTTGTTATGTGCATATTATATCCCTTAGTCGTCTTGTACAACATCCACGGGCAAGATAGGGCGTAGTAAATTGTATTCTAACTCCGTCATCACAAGGAAAGGCTACTAAGACACTATTCTACATAATATCTATGCAAGAGAAAGGACGACTCGAAATAAAATCCTGTACACATACGTCTAAGCACCTTGCTATAGTAGGTCAGATTTCCTCACATTGTGGAGAAGGTTTGAGCCCCGCAGTAAGACGTATATGGGCTGTGATGATGATGATTTATTTACCCAATGAGTCCCACTGAGTTTCTTGCCGGATTATTCCGATCCGGTAATATGTAGAAAACAATATGTAAGTGCTTCCGCGGGGTTTATACATAATAAAGAATTTGAATTCTAATTTGATGATTCCTAATTTTAACTTGCAGATTGATACCACACATACTGGTATGATCATCGCAACAGCATTTATACTATTTACCTGTCTTTCGTATCAAATCCAGCTTTCACTGTCATGGCTGGGCGTAGGGATGTGAAAAATAATCGATTTTTATAATAATCGATTATTTTTTGTAATAATCGATTTTTACCATCGATTATCAAAATAATAAAAAATCGATTATTAATCGATTTTTATTATTCAAAATTCGATCGAAATTAATCGATTATTTCACTGCCAGATTTCCTAAAAAAAAAGGTCATCACGATACTGCCTGCAGCGTTTCATACTATATTAGAAAATAAAGCTCACATTTCCAAAAAAAAAGGGCATCATAATGCTGTTAGAAGAAAAATCGATTATTTTAAAATCGATTATTTATTTTTAATTAATCAATCATTTTATAATCGATTTATTTTAAAGAACAAAAAATCGATTATTTTCCCTCCAAGTCATAATCCCTAGCTGAGCTTAGAGCCCATACTGCTATATATACTATTATACTCCCTTATATACTGCTAGAATATACCTGTTTCTCATAAAGGCGTTTAGTGCACCATTTACTTTATTATCAGCATTATCTCTTCTTTCAATATCACCATCGTTTTTAGGACAATAATTGCTGGCCTTTTCTACTAATTTACATTTGGAAAAAAAATTAAAGGTGGATGACAAATTGTATATTTAACTCGTTACCAATGAGGAAATGGCGACTGCATAGATGAGGTATGGTTAAGATACTGACCAAAGTTTCACTTTGGGCAGAACATCACTTTGTGCGATCCATAAATTGTTGTTCTTAATCTGCATGTTATTTGTGTCCGTTAATTATATGTTTGTAAAGCAAAAATAGTTTATATAGATTATTTTCTCAGTGCAGAGTATAATGCAGGGTGATTTCCTTTTTAACATGGTTTTATTAGTCTCACCTGTATGTATGGATCTATGTTTGTAACGGAATCTTTGAACGTCATTTTGCCCCACTTTGAACGAACAGATTTTATTTAAACATTGCACACTCGTCAAAGGTCCATAACAATGCAATAATTCGTTCAAAATAACCGAATATTCTGATTAGATTCACCAGGGAATTACAAATTGCCAATCGTATCCTTTGCATAAGAGCAAGAGAGATAGACCTAGTGTGCAAACTACGCATGCGCGAAATTCAAAACTTCTATGATTCGGGCTGTCAGCTCAGTACAATGCAGCAAAGACTATCTCAAAGTAGTTGCGTTTAAAACTTGTAAGATTAAATCAATTACTAGTAACTGCTTGACTTGTAACTTGTAAGCGTGTTTTTTAGTTTTTTTAAACTATAATTTATTATTATTAAAAACAAAAACAATAAACTGTTTTACATAATTCAAATATATACTACAATTTTGCCTACATCTTTTCCTACACGTTTATTTATTTCCTATTTGCCTTATTTATATTCACATATTTTACGCTTTTACAATGCTCCCTATGCAAGAAATTGCCACTTAATATTTACTCCCTAATACACAATACTTTATACGGTATCAGAAACCGTAATAATTTTCAATCGCTACACAAATATGCTGAAAGTAAACTTTCATGAATAAATATGAGCCCTTCATATTTAACAACGTGTTATGAAAAAGGTTTCGCGAAGAAATGTATAGAGTTACTTTTTGCTGTGAAATGAGGAAGTAGACCAATTTGATGTTCTATTAAACGTCTTTTCCGTGTGGTAACGTAAGAATAATAATAAAATAAAAAAATAATAATAAAAATCCTTTTATTTCCTACCTTATATGAACATATTAACAAAGTATGTATTGCATTTTTTGATTTTGTAGCAGGAGCCCCTCTCAGGTAAAGGCCTCCTTCAAAGTCTGCCATCTGTTTCGGTCTTGGGTTGTCTTTTGTCATTTTGGCCCTGCAACTTTTTTGATGTCATCACCCCAACATACATCTGGTCTTTCTATACGGCGCTTGCGGCGATAACGTAAGTATCGGTACTTAATCAGTATCAATTGAAAACTATTGATACATACTGGTATCAAATCGTTTTTGTATATAGTCGTTTTTCGTAAGATATGGTATTGGTCATGCTCACTGAAGGATCTAATTGCGGTAGCTGCGTGGAGCGGGTCTCTCCCGTCCCTCCATAGTGGTTGAGGGAAGTGATGGCTGCTCTGGTAGTTAACTCGTGATCGGGTGCTGCTTTTGGGATCTGGTCCAGCCATAATCGTTTGAATTATATTACGTATCGTGTGGTTCGAAGGACATCACACTGGAGCTAGTTCTTACAAAACATGTACACAATTTTACATCTTGTTAGAAGAAAAAAAAAATCAGACGAATTGAGAACCTCCTCCTTTTTGAAGTCGGTTAAAAAAAAAGCCCGCTGAGTTACTTGCCGGATCTTCTTGGTAGCGGTCGTGTTCCGATTCGTAGGTAGTTTATTTTTTTGGATAATTTAATTTAATTTTGTAAACTTGACAATATGTAATTGCCATCTGGGGGTTTATGCATAATAAAGGGTTTGAATTTGAAGTATCTAGTACTATTCATAGAGCCTATCAGATGTGTTCCTGCTGAGATAGTGATGAGCTTTCTTTTCTTGTTAAATCTAAGACCGTATAATCCATTTTATGCGAGTATGTTTTTTAACTAAAGCATCAACATTACCAGGATTCCCGTTACGAACTCTTTTTAACCGACTTCTAAAAACGGAGGAGGTTCTCAATTGGGACGTTTGTATTTTTTATTTTTTTTATGTTTGTTCGTGCATAACGCCGTCGCTTCCCAACCGATTTGAAAAATTCTTTTCTTGTTGGAAAGTGTATAGTTTCCAAATGGTCCCATGTAAATTTTATCGAAATTGGAAAAGCGGTTTTTTAAAAATCAACAAAAATCAAAAAAATAATCTACATTGTAGTCGGTTTTTTGCAAAAAAAATGTTTTCTTATTTAGAAATTGAACATCTGGCCGGCATGAAATTGATTATAAGTTACCATTTATTCCTACAATTTAGCTTAAAAACGAAGGTAAATCGAACTCTCCGCTCCAATGCCGTTACGATACCTGTCAATTCAATACTAGTATTTCGAATCGAATGTTAGTGTTATATACTACTAGTAGTAGTATCGAATAAATAGTATCAATACCATTTGAGTACTCGTTAGTATCTATTCAACCCTACTTGCCGGTGAGTTTCGTACAAGACGACTGCGGTATTAACGCAGATAATAACTACTTAAGAGAAGAAAGAAAAGATCAACGTGGTATAGTAGGTCAATTGCTCCCAATATGAAAGAGGCTTGAGCCCAGTAGTTGAACATATATGTCTTTAAACGATGAGAAAAAGACCAATCAACATCTATTAAGATTATTTGTCTTGTTATTTTGTTCTTTATAATACTGCATATATAAATTAAGACGTTTTCTGAAATAATCGTCTGCAAGTTAGGATTGTTGGACGGATTACCATACGCCCTTTACATGTGATGACGGAGTAAGAATGCAATTCACTACTTCCTATTTTGTCGATGTCGTAAAGGACGACTAAGGAATATTACATGCAGAATAAAATATAATCCTATAGCTACAAATATAGTTCTATAGGTACAAAGGTTAGATCAGTGCGGTATATAGTAGATCAATTTTTCTCTCATACTGCCCCAAAGTCACGAACTAAAACGTGGGTACGCCCACTTACATAATGCATGTAAACAGCATGTGTAACGTTGTTAGGAACTGTCGCATTTATATGTATGCCGACGACACTTGTCTAGTTTATGCAGATAGGAACCTCGATGTAATAGAAATTAAATACAGGCAGATATCTGTAATATAATAAAATGGGCACATGACAATGGAATCATTATAAATTTAAGTAAAACAAAATGTATGCATATGTTCTTCCTATTTGCAAAATGTAGATCGTCAGCCGAAAATAGTCGGGCATAGCTACGAGTGTATGTATGATTCCTGTGAAAAATGTGTGTGTTCAAGCGTTAAGGAGGTGGACTACTATAGATACCTAGGCCTGTGTATAGACTCCAAATTTTCATAGAAGATACATATTATGACAATAGTTGATAAATTAAGAGCTGTACTTGTAAAATTCCACCACCTTAGTTTTATTTTGGATAGGGCGGCGCTGTATACCGTATATTTAGCGCTTGTAGATTCAATACTTTCTTATGGACTGACTAGCTATGGTCATACATTTAAAACTTAACAACATTTATTTATTAAACTGAACAACTTTTTATGGCACGTAAAATACTACCAGTTCACGAGAAGGTGTTGTTATTGATAGCAATTGAGCAGTACGCGAGCGATGAGTTTAAAGTGTATAAAAAACGTCCGCGGAGAAAAGGTAACAACATGTTAGAACTAACAACCCCCCCCCCCCCCCTTAATAATTATTATGGTGAAAGAAATAGACAATATTTACTACCAAAAATATTTAATAACTTACCTCCATCGTTGTCAAATAGTTCCAATACTAAAAGAGTAGTTAAAAACAAGATAAATACATTTTTATTGCAAAAATTTTGTGATAATATTTGTCAGCCATAAGTTTGTGATGGAATTTATAGTGTTTTATAATACAATTTATAGAGTTTGTTGTGTTGCATTAAATTTCAATTTGTGAAGGTTATATATAGCCACTGATTCACAAATCAAGGAATAAAACATCTGTAAGACTTTGTGCTTATGTGGATCACAGTGCAAATAAATTATGGTATGTACCTTATGTATCTTTGTATATAATTAATAGTAAGTTGTTGTTATTCACAAGTAATCGGATGAATTGTCAGTGTATCTTTGTATAATTATAGTTTATTTAATTTTAATTTAATTTAGTAATAATAATATCATGATATAATTATCTCATAATATTGTAAAAAATTGTGCTAAAACCCAGGAAGCTTCATCTGCCAACAAACTGTAATACAGTTTGGCAGAAGTAACGAATTAATTGTAAATATGTGCATTTTTCTATTAATAAATTTATTCTATTCTCTATTCTACTTTATCTCCAGCGACGCCCCAAGGCGAGGTCCGTTCCCCACTGAGGGAGCCCTTGGGCGATGTCGCTTAGCATACTTTTCTTCGGGTTGAGAGCCCTCTGCGCTCACCCATTGTTCGCGTCAAGCTGTCAAGGCCATCTGCGGTCAACAGCTGTACACACACCAAAAAAAAAATCTCATACTGCAGAAGGTAAGGTACAATGGGACGAATGTAAGCAGAGATATTGATTTGTGCGATACATAAAATAAACTTAAAAATAAGAAAATATACGTCCCACTTGGGCTCGAACCTCCTCCACAATGGGAGAGAATTTGACCTTACTGTACCATACAGGTTTTACAGTTTGCTATATAGGGTTTTATTTCAAGTATACCTTTCTTGCATAGATGTCATATGCATATTATATCCCTTAGTCGTTATTTACGATATCCACGGGCAAGATAGGGAATTTAAAATGTAATATTAAAATTGTACTAATATCAATAAACAGTATAAAAATATCTATAATAATAGCTCCTGTAAAAATATTTCGGTTAAATAGTGTTTATAACTCCCTTTTATCTTATAGAAGTATTTTATATTGATTCAAGCATTCGAAACAATGTTTTAAAGATAGAAATCGTCCATATATCTCTAATTGACACTCTTTGTATGCTGTCCACGGCGATTTATACGGTATCTTTGAAACAATGGTGATTTGATTTTCATTATACTCAATTTTAGATGTCTAAATGGGGTGTTTATTGTGTTGCCAGCAATAAATATTCAACCATTGTTCTGAAATATCTTCTGTAGACACAAAGCGACTATTGTCTTTAAGTTGCTACGATAATTTGTTTTTGGTCGATAAATCGTAGCATAAACTAATGTTTAATATGAGGTCAAATAATCAAATTTTATATTAAAATCACTTTTCATTACAAATATGCGATGATAAATGCTTATTACGTTGATTTCTGATGTTTACGCGACTACATGTGAATTATAAACTATTTTACGGATTTTATGACGTTTATATTTCAATTTCCCTTGCCCAACTATTCGGATACTTATTAGCCTTTATGGTCCCGTGAAGAGCGTGTGGTGACGGAGTAAGAATACAATTCACCACTCCCTATCTCGCCCGTGGATGTCGTAAAAGACGACTAAGGGATATAATATGCACATAACACCTGTTCAAGAGAAGGAAATCTCGAAATGAAACCCTATAGCAATATGTCTGACCAGCATGGTATAGTAGGTGAAATTCTGCCCCACTGTGGAAGAGGCCCGAGCCCAGCAGTGGGACGTTGTGGGCTGCGGTGATGATTATGAAGACTTTAGGCAGCCATTATCCAGGCATATAAATAACAAAAACAAACTGTATAAAATCTTTAAATACAGTTTCATTTCATATACTTAATATGACTGAAAAATATTGTTTATTTGAGCAGCGTGGTACAGAACTCTTCTATTGCGAAGGAGGTCATGCTCTCTTCTCCAAAGCAGTGCAAAGCACATATGTTTTCTAAGATAACGATGACGAAATGATTCTTTATTGAACAAGTAATTCACTATAAATTATATTTAAAACTAGCAACCCGGCTTTTCTTTGGTTTTAATCGCCTGACCGGCATAAAATTTTTGAAATCGACACAGTAGTTTTTGAGTTTATTCATTACAAACATACACCCACACACACACAAAAATAAAATTTTTTCCTCTTTATAATATTACTAGCTGACCCAGCAGTCGTTGTTCTGGTCAAGTAATCGCCATCTACTGGACCCAATTCTGAATCTAAACCATTCTCGAATTTCCTTGAACATACACAAAATATTTCATCAACATCGGTCCAGCCGTTTAGGAGGAGTTAAATGACATACACACGTATACAAGAAATTTATATATAAAGATAGTTTAGATAATATCGTATCTGTTTTATAATGGGATCTTTAATGGGCGACTTGTAGCGTAGTCTTATTAAATATATACGTTCCCCCAGTGACTTCATTAAGCGGTATCCTGAAACTAATAGGCACATCATCACAAAACCCTAATTTACGATCGTTTCAAAGGCATCAAAGTAAATTAGATACACCTCATAAAATTTTATCTTGAGCCTAGATTAATATATCTAAGAAGTTAAGAAAAGTTTCACTAAATATGGATATATGAAAGATACTGGATGCAAGCGGCACAGGACCGTTCCGTAGGGAGGCATATCGCACGTTTATTCCAATACCGTCACTATCCTAAATAAGCAAACTATATAGGAGAGCTATTTAAAGATTTATGACAATCATTAACTTGCATATATAAATAAGAGTATATTAGCGTTTCAGGAATAATTTTCTTTTATTTTTATAACAACTATTAAAACACTTTTTCTTTTTATCTTAATTACACCAGCACACAAAAAAAAAGTGGAATGTACTTTGGACCGGACCTACTTACCGACATGTTTTTTGACCCGCTGAATCTGAATTTCAAATCCGTTTGGCCCGGTCACCCTCCAGTTTTGAGTAAAATGCAAAAAACCTCAAAAAAAATTGTAAAATATTGCAGTCATAGCAATGAAAAACTTTTTGTGGACCCGGATCACGTATGATTTTTGTGTATTTTAAATAACTGAATCTAAATCTAAAAGTTAATTAGCCCGGTGAGCCGTCCAAATTTGAAAAAAAATTAAGATCCCAAAAAAATGGCAATAAATCATGAAAAATTTAAGTTTTCGAAATAAAATTTTTTTTTGGACTCAGATTGAGTATGATTTTCATGTATTTTGTTCCGCTAAAGTTTTCTTGTCCCGTTAACGTTTTAAAATTTAAAAAAAATCTCAAAAAACCAAAAAATCGGAAAATTGCAATTTAAAATATAAAAAAAAAATCTATAAAACATGATTAAATACTTTACCTGTATTTTTTCACGCATAAAATATTAATTTCTTAACTTGTATTTACGTGATTCGGGTCCACAAAAATTTTTTCATTGCTGTGACTGCAGTTTTTTGCAATTTTTGGCCTTTTTTGAGGTTTTTTTGTATTTTACTCAAAACTGGAGGGTGACCGGGCCAAACGGACTTGAAATTCGAATTCAGCGTGTCGAAATACATGTCGGTAGGTAGGTCCGGTCCAAAGTACATTCCACTTTTTTTTTGTGTGCCAGTGTTATTATTAATCAGTGGGTATAAATAATTTAAATTATTAGTGACGTACACATTTAGGGAAAAATTTAAAAATCTAAGTGAAATTAAAATATATAAATTGAAGCAATGTGTAAATTCAGTGCTCAGCAAATAGATGGCATTAAAAACAGTTTTTCGAAAAATTTCGTTTACTGACAGTATTGGATTAAAGGTGCGACATGTCCAATAATGGACGTCTATAGGCTGATCGAAATATAAACTTCTCGACTGCATAGATGATCTAGTAGTTAAGATACCGACTTTATTACACCAGTTTCCGTGTGGTAAAAGAGAAAAGATACAATTGGCCACCCGTCTCTTAAACGTTGGTGTCGTAAAAGATGACTAGGGGATATAATATGCATAAAACATCTATGAAGGAGAAGAAAAATTCGAAATAAACCCTATGCTAATACGTTTGACTGGTGTGGTAGGTCAAATTCCCTTACTTTATGTAGGAGGCCCAAGCCAATAGTAGGATCTGATGTCAAGTCACCTGCTCCGGTGGTCGGCCCAACGAGGAAGGCGAAGTATCGCGCGGGTGGGTTACGGGTGTGTATACTTACGTCCTTCTGTCGCCCCGGACGGAGCTTACGAGGAATGCGCCGACCGTAGCCCATCCCAAAAAAAGGGAGCCGTTGCTCAGGACGCCTGGCAGATGTGAAACAGCAAAATTATTTTGTACATGTATATATGCATAAAAGAACAGATTACGACAGGAACTAATATGGGGTAAAGTATTAATAAAATATTATTTGTTTTTTTCCAAAAAATGTTAAGTTTTATTCAATGAACAATTATTTTTATTAGTATACACTATAGGTATATGTTCTGGTCAATAATTTGTTTTGAGCTCACTAGATGACGTTGTACAAAGTTATAAAACAGGTTATGGTTTCGTTTACACAAATGTACATATACCTATACGCCACGCGTGGCGTTAACGCCACGCCAACGATCAGGTTCACCCTCGCCTATAAATGTTTCACATCAAAAAAGAAAACCGTGGAATGCATATGAGTTGAGATGATGATTTTAAATGCACTGTTTCCTCGTTTACAATGATCAGCGATAAAAAATTAAAAGAAACAAAATCACAATCCGCCTGCTATACTTGGAGATATGACGATATCCTCCTAGATAAATCTACACTAATATTATTATAAAGAGAAAAAAATGTATTTTTGTGTATGTGTAGGTTTGTAATGAATGAACTCAAAAACTACTTTACCAATTTCAAAAATTCGTTCACAAATGGAAAGCTACATTATCTTTGAGCAACATAGGCTATATTTTATCCCGGTATTCCCACAGGAATGTCAACTACGCAGTTAGGGGATTGTAACCGAAGCGAAACGAGAGCGGGCTGTTAGTATTTTATATCTTTTTTTTAAATGGTGGTCAATTGTATTCTTACTCGATCACCATACGGCTATCAGAATATCCATCACATTCAAGCTAAATGATGATATTATTCAGCCTTTCTTGGGCAAACTTTTGGGAATCCTCATTTCAGCCTATCGCCATCCACTGCGGGACGTAGGCCTCCGTCATGTTACGCCACAAAGTGCGGTCCTGTGCCGTCTGCATCCAACGACGCCCAGCAACTTTCATCAGGTCGTCGGTCCACCTAGTGGTGGGGCGTCCTACACTGCATCGTCCGATACGTCGTCGCCACTTGAGAACCTTTCTTCCCCAGTGGTTGTCAGTTCGTCGAGCGATGTGGCCTGCCCATTGCTATTTCAGCGGGCTAATTCTTCGTGCTATGTCGGTTAGACCCGTTCTTCTGCTGATTTCCGTATTTCAGATTCTATCTCGCAGAGAAATCCCGAGCATAGCCCGTTCCATAACGCGCTGAGCGACTTTGTGCCTTGTTATGAGACCTACATTTAGGGACCACGTTTCTGTGTCATAAGTCATCACTGGTAACACACTGGTCGTAGACGTAGTGTGTGTTACCAGTGATGGGAATCCTACGAGCCTTATATTAACCCTTCGCACAAGGGCAATATTTTTCATTTCATTCATTATCATCATAAGTACAGCTCATATACGCACCATAACTAGACCCAAGTCTCCACAATGGAAAGGAAATCGATCTATCAAGCTGGTCAGAAGTGTTGGTAAAGGGTTTTATTTCGAGTTTGCCTTCTCTTCCTTCATATCCGTCCTACTTTTGGGCTCGAGCCTCCTCCACAATAGGAGATAAATTGATCTTACTATACCACGCTGGTTAGACGTGGTTGTTTATTTCGAGTTTTTTCTCTCTCGCATAGATGTTATATGCGTATTATATCCCTTAGTCGTCTTTATCAACACCCAAGGCAAGTAAAGGGATAGTGAATTGTATTCTTACTCCGTCACCACACGACAATTATTTAATTTTCTTATTTTATGTCTAGAATTACTTACCGTTATTACGGCCTCCTTCTCTCTATTCATATCAGCAAACACATAAAATATTAACAATATTTTCGGAATATTTACATGTATTGTATAAAATAAAGATTGTATTTGTTCGTATCTTCATAGACCGAATGTGTTTTGAGGCGTGCATATTTGTAATATTATAATAAATTCAGTGCCCGCTTGCGACAAAATCATTTTGAGTATTTACTTGAAAACAAAATGGCAGTTACATATCTAAATTGTTAGATCAGCCTGTTATTTTTAAATGAAGTGTGCTATTGTTAATAGATCAGACTTGTATGTTGTTCAATGTATATTTTTAACCCCCGACGGAAAAAGAGGGGTGTTATAATCTTCACGTCGATGTCTGTCTGTCTGTGTGTGTGTCCGTCTATGACATCGTAGCTTTCTAACGTATGAACCGATTTTGATGCGGATTTTTTTCTTTTGAAAACCAGTTTCCCTGCGGCAGCTACCTGTTTGTTTAATATCGGTGCAGTAGTATAAGAGTCTCTTTTTCAAAACTCTTATTCAAAGTGATGCAATGACGTATAATTACTCGATTAGGTGCTTCGCGCATGCCAGTACAGATATCATTTTTTCAGCCTATTGCCGTCCACTGCTGGACGTAGGCCTCCCTCATATTGCGCCACAATGTGCGGTCCTGTGCCGCCTGCATCCAACGACGCCCAGCAACTTTCACTAGGTCGTCGGTCCACCTAGTGGGGGGGCGTCCTACACTGCGTCGTCCGATGCGTGGTCGCCACTCGAGAACCTTTCTTCCCCAGCGGTTGTCGGTTCGTCGAGCGATGTGGCCTGCCCATTGCCACTTCAGCGTGCTAATTCTTCGTGCTATGTCGGTTACACCCGTTCTTCTGCGGATTTCTGTATTCCGGATTCTATCTCGCAGAGAAATCCCGAGCATAGCCCGTTCCATAGCACGCTGAGCGACTTTGAGCCTTGATATGAGGCCTACATTTAGGGACCACGTTTCCGTGCCGTAAGTCATCACTGGTAACACACACTGGTCGTAGACCTGTGTTTTCAGACACTGAGGTATGTTGGACGAGAAGATCCTCTTAAGTTTCCCGAACGCTGCCCAACCGAGTTGGATTCGTCGGCTGATCTCTTTCTCGAAATTGGATCTACCTAACTGGACTGTTTGTCCTAGGTAAACATAGTGATTGACAACTTCGAGAATCGCATTGCCAACTAGGACCGGTACAGGAATGACATGGGTATTTGACATGACTTTCGTCTTGTCCATGTTCATTCGTAGACCCACTAGTTGGGATACCCTGCTGAGATCATTGAGCATAGTGCCAAGGTCCTCCATGGATTCTGCCATAACGACGATATCGTCTGCGAATCGAAGGTGAGTGATGTATTCGCCGTTAATGTTGATGCCGAGTCCAGTCCAGTCTAAGAGCTTGAAGACATCTTCCAGTGCAGTGGTGAACAGTTTCGGAGAGATGACATCTCCCTGTCTCACGCCTTTCTGCAACTGGATCGGTTTCAGTACAGATATTAAATGACAATTAATTAATAATTCCTGTTGAAAAGAATGTGATACTTTTTTTTGTATTATTGTGTCGGGGGTTATTCAAAATTATCAATTTTACTTATAATTATGTTATTTTAAATTTCCTGTGGTGATGAAGTAAAAACGTAATTCACCATCCCCTCTTGCATGTGAGTATCGGTAAAAAACGAGGGGGGACGCCGGTCGATGGTAGGGTACCCCACTAGGGACTATTCCGTCGGACCGACCACTGACGACAGGTAATCCTGCTCCGGTGGTCGGTCCAACGACGAAGGCGACGTAGTGTTCGGATGGGTTGCAGGTGTGCGTGCTTACGCCCCTCTGTTGCCCCGGACGGAGTGGTGCGAGGAATGTGCCGATCGCGACCCATCCCAAAAAAAAAAGCCCAATAGTGGGTGATATGTGGGTTGAGATAACATTTTTTTCATAACGTCTTACTACAGGATGCGCGCGCATTCAATAGTGGTAGGACCCTGGACCACGCTGTTGGCAGTTATCTGCCTACAGCCGCGGGCCGGTCTGTCTGAGGTAGTACCACACTTTTGTAGAAAATCGACTGCCGAGCTTTGTTACTGCACTTCATTCGGTGAGCGAGAGAACTGGAAGCCCAACTTTCTGATGGTGTTTGCGTGTGGTGAGTTTTAATGAGGTCTTTCGTATCACCAAACCTTATTGCACGTATTCACACTCCCTTCGCTTCCTTCGCAGTATGCAGCGGCCTTGTCCATGAGCGGTAGCAACACTTACTGGTATAGTATTTGCTCGTTTGCCACCGTTTGCAATAAAAAAAAACAGTCACGAAAATCCGATATCCTGAAGTTAGTTAGTCAACATTATTTACGATGCGCATACCGTCACAAATGTCAACTATATAATGAGTTATAATAAAACTTTCAATGTATTAATACCTTTTTTTCTACTATAAGTTTCGTTTCTTCTACAAACGTATGATAACGCAAAGGATAACATATTTTAGTAAGATTTTTATCTTGTTACTAGGGATGTTAAAAATAATCGATTTTTATAATAATTGATTACTACAAAAAATTAATCGTTTAATAATCGATTTATTTTTTACAATCGATTATCAAAATGATAAAAATCGATTATTAATCGATTTTTTATTATTCGAAATTCGATCGAAATTAATCGATTATTCTCTGCCAGATTTCCTAAAAAAAAAGTCATCACGATTGTTTTATACTATGTATATTAGAAAAAAAAAGCTCACATTTCCTAAAAAAGTCATCATAATCCTGTTGGGAGAAAAAAACCGATTATTTTATAATCGATTATTTATTTTTAATTAAACGATTATTTTCCCTCCAAGTCACATCCCTACTTGTTACGCGAAAGACGTAGGTATAACTTCTGCCGTGCGTAACTTTTTATACGCCTACCTGCTTGCTAAACAATATTTTTTCATTCCTATCATCCCCAAATGCTGTCATCAGTCTTGATATATTTGTTTTTCATATGATGTAGATGTGTATTACGTTATGACGAGATTCTTATTAGACCCTTCTCTTTGGATATGACACATTTTACCTCGCACTTGACACACTTTTTCTCACTCGCAATTGTTTCTGGTAAAAGAAAATAATAAAAATGTATGTATTTGTGAAAGAAAAATGATTACCACACGTGGATCTGGAACCAATATCTATTGAAAATCCATACCAATTGTTTGTTTTTTTGGGGGTGGGTTGCGGTCGGCGCGCTCCTCGCACCACTCCGTCCGGGGCGACAGAGGGGCGTAAACACGCATACCCACAACCCATTCACGATGCATGTCGCCTTCGTCGTTGGGCCGACCACCGGAGCAGGGTTAACTTGTCATCAGTGGTCAGCCCGACGGAATACCCGCTATTTGGGGTACCCTCTCATCGATCCTTCCTCAAAATCAATACCAATGGACGTGGTTTCGAGTCCCAAGTGTCATTCATCAGCTCGGTTGGTATGCGTCCCAATTAACCATAATTTGGGCAGTTGACCTTACTATACCGTGCTGGTCAGACAGGTTGGTATAGAGTTTTATTTCGAACTAGCAACCCGCCCTCGCTTCGCTTCGGTTATAGGTTATAGTCGTTTTACCCGCGTAGTGCCCGTTCCCGTGGGAATACCGGGGTAAAATATAGCCTAGTTTACGCCCTGATATTATAGCTTTCCATTGGTGAAAGAATTTTTGAAATCGGTCCCGCCGTTTTGAAGATTACCCGGAACAAACAGACAGACAGACAGACAAAAATTTTTTAATTGCTATTTTAGGCATAGGTGTCGTGCAAATAACCGTGTGAGCATGAAAAAAGCCTATTATTTTGACATTACAAACAGACACTCCAATTTTATTTATTAGTATAGATATAGAATAGATATAGATAGCCCTTTTCTTGCATAGATGTTATATGTATATTTCATCCTTTAGTCGTCTTTTACGACCAAGGGTAAGAAAGAAGGTGGTAAATTATATTCTTAGTCCGTCACCACACAGATAATCATCCCACGTTTAGTAATATTTTTCTCTGGCAAATAAAATTTCATAAACAGATTTTTTTGGAGCGTTGCAAGGATGGCCCACCGTATTCTCGCCCCTTCGATATTGCGGTGGCTTCTGTTACCGAATATTTGGTGGTCGGCTAGCCATTTCGGTTACCATTTCTCCCCGACTAAGCCAAATAATAAATGGATTTACATCTATACGCAGCAATCAGTACCACGGATATAACAGAGCTTGAAGGGGCCTTAATATAAGCCGTAAGATTGATTGAAATAATAGAAATGGCAGGAACGTCTGAACGAATAATTTCTCGAGTACAAGGTCCATATAATACCTATACTACCTCTGCTTACAGACTGTCTAATATACTCGTAAAGTAACGCTCGTTATACAAGAGACTGCACCCTTGAGGATATGGTGAGCTATTTGTTTAGAATCGCAGCTAGAAGTGGAACAATGGCAAATTGATGAAGTTTAGTCTGAAATAAAATAATTTAATTTTATGATTTTGAGGTATTGGACTGCACAGTGGTCAACCCCTATAGATATATTTTTTCTAAACACGAATAATCTATACATTAATACGTGAAACAAAAATGTTGTGCCCCTTTTTACGACAGTTACGCGGATTGACAAGTATGAAATTTGGCACAGTTAAAGAATATATTGAGGAGAAGTGGACAAAATTTGATAAAATAATTCATTAGAAATTAATTAAATTAATAAATAAAAACATGACGCCCACTACTACGCAATCGATACAGACACATACACACATACACACACACACCACACGCCCACAGTCAAACGTTAGTATACAGTTAGGAGAAATAATAAAAGGTATTCTATATTAATCCCTTTTATACCTAAGTAACATTTAGCGTCAGACAAATGTGGTGACAATTCATCATACCCTAACTTGGGGATCTTTAGTCATTTTTTTGCGATAAGAGCGAACTTTTCAACTGATGACATTATAAAAAATGGTCGCCAAGTTTGTCGTGAATTTCTTGATAAATTAGTATTGTTAGCTTTGAGAATAGCTAGATACGTTAAATGTATAAAGTTTCGTGGATACTTTTCTTGGTTAATTCTTTTTTGTTCCGGTTATTAAACAATTTTTTTCTTTATTTTTTACATCGCGAAGAAGTTTTTGAAGAAAAATATAATTATCAATCGAGGTGGCAATCGAGCATACAGCCCGCCTGGCAGTTAGTAATAATTTTTAGTTATGGACCTCTGTAATATCAAGTTTATAATGGTAGTTACCACTGTGACAGTCTTCTACAGCCACGGGCCAGCCCATCCTGGGCAGCGAGTGTGGTACTCCACACTCGCAGAAAATTGACGTTTAGGTAGTAGCAATTTATAACTACACTTCGTTGGGAGAGCTAAGGACCCTGAAGCCCCACTTCTTAAAGGTGTTTGCGTGATGTAAATTTAGGTGTGATGCCTTTAGTATTAGCGATGCTCATTGTATAAATTTGCAATTCCTTCACTTTCTTCGCGGTAGGTGGCCGACTAGCAAAGATTCATGAGCGGCAGTGTGACTTACCATTTGGTGTGCAGCTTTCTCGTTTGCCACCAACAGCAATAAAGAAAAATTGTATAGTCAAATCGTTGCAAAGCAAAGTTTAGGAATCCAGCTCTTGTTCAATGAATCACCGTTGAAGTACACAGAAGCAAATTGCTACCATTGTAAAGTCGCTTTTTGTTACAGGAGTGTGGTATTAACCCGGATAACCATAGTTATGTTGTAGTTATAGGCAGGTTAGCGTGACCCTACTACCAGAATAGGGCTATGCTGCCTATAAATAGTTGAGTATCTACGTCCTACTATTTTTTTGGGTAAATCACTGAACATTGATGTTAAAAACGTAAGAATATTGGCCTATAATGCATACCTTTTTTTTTTTTTTTTTTTTTTTTTTTTTTTTTTTTTTTTGTGGGTGGGCCGCGGTCGGCGCGCCTCCGCACCACTCCGTCCGGGGCGACAGAGGGGCTTGAGCACGCAACTCCCGCGACCCACCCGAAGCCCACGTCGCCTATAATGCATACCTACACATTTTTAATAAACATATATATTCATCATCATTTTTATTACAATTTCACCATCATTCATTATTTTAGTAGGGGTAGGGGGAACACACTATTGACTTCTGTCTACAGCCACGGGCCGGTCCGTTGGGTTACTACCCAGACTTTTTGTTGAGTCATCCAACTCAACTTGGCCGGACCACGGCGGGGGCGTCGCGGTGAGGAGGCGCCAACAGCTGTTCGCCGCGCGCCGCGTCGACCAAAAAAACATTGCGCTGCGCTTCTTACTTCATATCGCGCGCGCGCATTCACATATTTACATTTTCTTAATACATTTTTATTACTAGCCGCAGTTACGGCAACCATGGTTAGTTTAAATAACTTCTTGTAGCAATAATATACGAATATACAGTCCACGGATTTTATTCCGCCTAACAACTAAGGAATCGCCCCAATACTTTTTTTTCTGGGGTAGGCTACGGTCAACGCACCCCCTGCCCATCTCCGTTCGGGGCGACACAGGGGCGGCTTGCGGCCCCGCAACCCACCCGTGGCACATCACCTTTGTCATTGGGCTAACCACCCGTGCAGGGTGACTTGTCGTCAGTGGTAGCCTGCTACCCGGTCTCACAGAAAATCGACGTCTGAGTAGTAACAATTTGTTTCTGCACTAGTGCACTTCATCCGGTGAGTGGGGCAGCTAGTTGCCCAACTGCAGCTGTTTGCGTGCGATGGGTTTTGGTTATGCCTTCAGTGTCACCGAACCTTATGATCACTTACCATCTATATGGTGGTCATAATCATTATCATAATCATCATCTCAGCTCATCTATGTTCACTGCTGGGCTCAAGCTGGGGCACTGCTGGGACAAGTGGAGGAGGCCTGAGCCCAACAGTGGGAGATATATAGGCTGAGATGATGACGATGATCATCATAAGTAGTATACAAAATATTTACCTACTTTTCGTTGTATACTCACCGTGTGGTGATAAAGAACACAATTCATTACTTCCTATCTTCCCATTGATGTGATGAAAGACGAATAAGGAATATAATGTGAATATAATCGATACCTTCCGTGCGGTGACGGAGTAAGAATACAATTCACTACTCTCTATCTTGCCAGTGGATGTCGTAAAAGACGACCAAGGGATAGAATACGCATATAACATCTATACAGGAGAAGGAAAACTCGAAATAAAACCCTATATCAACCTGTCTGACCAGCATGGTATAGTAGATCAAATTCCCTCCCATTGTGGAGGAGGCCCGAGCCGAGTGTGATGTATGTGGGCTGTGATGATAATGATGATAAATCAATACAAGAAAAGGAAAACTCCAAATAAAACCTATCCGTATCAATCCATCTGACGATGATGATGATGTTTATAAGTACGTATCATATAACAGAACTGTTATGTTGATAAATATTAACAGATGCATCTTTTTTACTTATTTGTATAGATATATATTATATATCCACATATAAAATACTCACATTGTTTACTGCAATACTAATAACAATTTTCTGTCTATATGCAATCTTGTCTAAAGACGAATCCCTTCCATATACATGGCAACAAAATAAATAAGTCTTGTAACCACTTTGAGGATTCAATCTTTACCAAACATATTGAATTTGCGCGGTTAGCACATTGAAACAAAAAGTATTTACTTGAAAGTTCCAGAATGTTCTTTAGACAAATCTTGGGGACTTTGAAAAGGAATATCTTAGCAATTTTCTTGTTGAATCTAAAATTTACTTTTAAGTCGAAGATATAAATATAAAGTGCTGGTGAATCAAACTGATGTCGTAGAAATGTTTTTCTTGAAATGTCCAGTATTAGTTTCAACATAATTTTAGGGTTTTTCAGCTGTCAACAGACCAATCTGATTTAAACTTATATAATCTGGTTTAAGTTTATTTAAATAAGAGTAAAAATAAAGTTAATATATTTGTAATTGTGTATTGTAAATGTTATCTTTACTGTAACAGTACCATTAGCTTCGCTCATGTACGTCTCATTATTAGCCTTGATTTTCCTCCAAAATAGGAGGGAAAAATAGGTTGGTATAGAGTTTTATTTCGAGTTTTTTTTTTTTTTGTGGGTGGGCTGCGGTCGGCGCGCCTCCGCACCACTCCGTCCGGGGCGACAGAGGGGCTTAAGCACGCAACTCCCGCAACCCACCCGAAAACCACCTCGCCTTCGTCATTGGGCCGACCACCGGAGCAGGTTTACTTGTCGTCAGTGGTCGGCCCGACAGAATACCCCCTACGCGGGGTACCCTCCCATCGACCGACGTCCCCCCCTCGGAGAGGACGTCGGTCTTTCCTCACGCGGTCGGCCTCTCGGCGGGTGACGGACTAATCCCCGGTCACGTCACCCGCGGCCTCGGCTAAAGTGTTTTATTTCGAGTTAACCCTCTCTTATAGATGTTATAACTATATCCTTTAGTCATCTTTTAAGATGTCTATGAACAAAATACAAGGTGCATTATATTGTTACTACCTACTATTGAAATTGAAGAAAATACCATTAAAGCCTTAGAATAATAACGTATAGAAGGTAAATTCGCGCACAAAAAGTGAAGCATTTCAATTGAAGCCTAATGGAGCTTACGCCAGAATCGTTCCGTAACGTACAATTCATTGTACTGGACGTACGTACGCAACTCTTAAAAAATAAATAGATAATTATGACGGTTTGTGCATTCAAATGGTGTCATAACACATTTGAAAAACTTTAAATGGTTTTTAACATTATTTTTAAAAGTATTTCGACGATTTAAGTTAATAAAAACAAAATTTGATTTCATAATTTTTATAGTGGTGTGCGTGTGTACGTGTGTAATCGTCTGCGCGCCATTAGTATTTTAGATTCATGTTTCGAACGTTCGAAGTATTGACACTACCCTTCTATACGTTATTATTCTAAGATTAAAGCATTATTCTTATAGAAATGCTTGCTTACATTCACAGAGTGGACATTTTTTGAATATTAAGAAATCACTTTAAATGTGCATCGTATGGCAAAAATTACAAAGATCATTTTCGTAGGTATTCACATTCACTATTGCTTTTATATACACTAGTCGTAAATTATAGATTTTAGGGTGATTTTCAACAGGGAACTCAGAGAGAAATAATCGTACAGCAATTAAGAAAATTGTAGCTTGAAGTGTATACTTTTGAATATAAATTTCAATCATTTTTATAGACAGCAGTTTTTGAGTAGTCATAAGAAAACCATCGTATAAAAAAATTCCAAATGTTTGCTTGTCTTTAAAACGGTTTATAAACTCGAATATTTTTTTTTAAAACGCGGGCACTTGGTGCTACAATTTAAAATACGTTTTTATAGCGCGCCAAACGTATGTATTAATGTATGCATTATACGGCGACTGAAGCTTGCGCCTTATCATCCTATATCATCATCATCACAGCTTACACACGTTCCACTACTGGGCTCGAGACTCCTCTGTACCTCCGTAACCTACTATACCACGCTGGTCAGAAGGGTTGGTATAGGACTTTATTTTGAATTTTGCTTCTCTTGCATAGTTGTTATATGCACAAGATATCGCTTAGTCGTTTTTTACGACACCCACGGGCAAGAGAGGGGGTAGCGAATTCCTACTCCGTCACCACATGGAATATATCCGATATATAATATACAGGGTGTCTCAGCTTATGGGGCAACTGTTCGAGTATGTTGTAGTTCAACGGTCGTAGATCGTAATTAGAATGTATATTACACAAAAACAATATAACATATAAGTTATAGTGATTTCAAATATGTGTGTCTAAGAGTCTATGCCTTAAATGTTACGTATTATGTAGGCATATACTGACAGGATACATGTAGGCATGTAAAGCTTCGACTGTGTAATTTCATTCATTTATACCTACAATTGCGCAAATACTTCAACGACAGTGTAGATACAAACGCGAGCCGCCAACAGTAATCGGCCGATCAGCTGATTTAAAGCGAAGTTTGTCGTGCTTATGCGAACGTAATCCTTGATTTATTCAATTTTTATTGAACATTTAACTAAGTACGAATATGTCGCAGATTAAGTATGACTCACTGACTTTATACATTTCAATCAGATTTACATGAAAAATCGATGATAAAATTGAAAACTTTACATGTCTCTAATTCATTGACGAATCAATATTTTTCCTTCAAATTTTTTTCATGGGTTCCACCATTACCACCATTGCCTATCTCCCATTTGACCAGTTGCCCTATAACCTGATACATTCTGTATATATAATTATATATAGAATGTGTGTATGTATACTAATTTCTGCTAATTGAAATAAAACATTAAGTAACGCAGCGGTATAAAACATTAAGCACGCAAAATTTAAGAACTCTATTTTATACCCTTAGAGTTCTTAAATTGATATTGTGATTCATTTGAAGGCAGTGGAAATAGTTTTTTCTTTACCCATTGCGTTGCACCCGTTTTAATTTTATAATATTCTATCTTAATCAGTCTCTACGTCACAAAATAAATTACTGACAAAATTTCACATTTCAGTTCGAGTTATTTCGGCTCGGTGTTGTTGAGTCAGTCAATCAAGTCCTTTATATAGATATCATTATCTTATTTAAATTACTCTGTAAATGTTTACGATGTCTTGCCAATGAAATGTCTAATTAAAAATAACTGCACAGATGGCGTAGTGGTTAAAATACCGACCTAGAGAGCCAGTGCCGGGGCTTTGAATCCCATGCAGGTTAATATTTTGTGTGATCCACAACTAATTGTTCTGAGGCTGAATGTAATTTGTGTCCGTTAGTTATATGTTTGTAAAGTCCCCCGTAATACAAGAATTATTTCTTTACTGCAGGGTGTTGTCCTTTTATGATTTTTGAAATGTTTAATAAAAAAGTATAATTTATATTTACAATGCAAGGCTACAAAGACTTAGCCTCGTTATCTTCATGTTGTCTCATATATGTCTCACTGCTAGGTTTGTGCCTTCTCTACAATTGGAGGGAACTTAATCTACAATGGCGTACTAGTCAGATGTAATGACACAGGACTTTATGTCAAGTTTGTAAAGTCTTGGTATCTGCATATTATGTCTTAGTCATTTTTTACGACACCCACGAGCAAGAAAGGAGGTGGTCAATTGTATTCGTACTCCATTACTACACGGATGGTTTGTTCTCTCTGGAACTTATTAAGATATGTTTAATTAGATTTAGAAGAAAATAAAAATATAAAAAACAACCTATTTTGTATGATTTTTTTTATTAAACTGATAATTTTTACAAAGAAACTAGTCACATGAAAATCATTAGTTACATTGATATTAACAGATATTGACAAATAGATCGGATAAAAGATGTTACACATCATTTTCTATCACTAATAATTACAATATTTACACAATAATTATTTACACAATAATTGTAAAATTAAATTCGATAAAGACCAATATGATATTCCACAAATTGTATAACTAATAATTTCACAGCCAGAACAAAAAAGCAAAGTGAAAAATTGTTAATCGAAAATGTCTTAAGTCTTTCAGATTACGTGGTATTAACATGTTCCAGCATTTCTGGTAGCACATTATATGCAACCATATTACCAAAACCTTTAGGTTCCTTTTTAGTTACAATAGTAACTATTTCTTCTTCAGGAGGTGGCGGTGGAAAATCAGAATTTGAATCCACGACCGTCGATATATCGTCTACACTAAGAACTACCTCCCTATTGTCAATCTCAATTCTGTTACGCTCTAATGTACTATCCTCCATAATACTATACAAATTCTCTGATTTATTTTTATGATACATTTGTCAGGAATTCATATAAAATGGATCGTTAATATTAACCCCGTCATTGACTGTATTTCCCTTTTGAGACCACTGTTTTTGTTGGTGTTTTATTCTGTAGATAATTTCATCATGTATGACACCAAAGCACATGGCTGTTAACGCTAAACCTGTGAGTGTATAAGCAGAACAAAACCAAAGAGTAGTAGATCTGATCGTGTAATATCTAACACCATTAATATTAGTATAACTCATACCAGGTATAATATTACCAAAACCGATAGTACTTAATGCCATAAAACAGAAGTAAAAGCCGTCTATAATACTTAAATTGTCTAACTTATATAAAACAATTGCTCCGATTACTATATATATAAAAATTGCTGCAAGACATAGAAGTACTGGGGCTAAAATACTTAATCCATGCATTGATAATTTGGAGTCAGTATCTGGCCAACTTATTATATCGTCTTTAGCGGTACTTGTTGTTGGTCTTTCGGATAACGATAAATCTTTTTGACTATCTGGTTTCAATACGTAACATTCTTCGGTAGGTGTTTTGCTTGTATTTTGACTGTTAAGCATTTCTTCTTGTTGCCTTTTTAGTTTCATTCTTCGTTCTTTCTCTGCCATTCTTCTTTCGTCGTAGCAGCAATAGCCGCAGTTGGAGCACAGACAGCAACAGAGCGCTCTACTGAAGACGCTTCGGGCCATTTTAGAGAGAAGTGATCCAACACTTGATAAGTACACCAAAGTTAAGGGTATACCAATTAGGGCATAAATTATTGTAACGCCCTTTCCTATTACTGTTCTGGGCGCGATGTTGCCATAACCTGTAAAAAAAATATGTATTAATTTTATTTATATGGCAGGCGTGCGTTGATCGCCATAGATGGTTCAGGCAGGTTATAACCGAACCATTGTCTGCCAAAAGGGAGTTCGTTGATAGATTGTTAGCTAATATGCGCACGATTTTACAAAACCATTTTTTCGCATTTTGATTAACTTTCTCATTCAGTAATATCTTTGTAACGTTTTGGTTGATTTATTTACTTTTGTAAGCATTATTTAGTTTCCTTAAACAATATGGAACATAAATACCCAAACTGATAATATTTACATTGTTTATGGTTAATTTAAAAGACTGTTAAGAATTTTTCATCGACATTGGCCAGCGCCATTTGATGGCTTCTGGTCAATAATTACATTCCCAAAGTGGTGAACGGCCGATCATTAATATATAGCCAAAATTTGTAATAAATTGAACGCAAGTGATTGGATTAAGAGCAGGACGATCATGACTGACTTTATATTATTACTAGCAACCCGTCCTTGCTTCGCTTCGGTTTCAGTCGCTTTACCCGCGAAGTTCCCGTGGTAATACCGGGATAAAATATAGCCTATGTTACTTTCTGATATTATAGCTTTCCATTGGTGATAGAATTTTTGAAATCGGTTCAGTGGTTTAAGCGTAAAAGCGTAACAAACAAAATTACTTTCGCATTTATAACATTAGCAAGGATTTATTTTTCTTCTTAGAACTAATGTTGACTCATGGGTGTCGGGCTCTATTGTGCCAAGAAATGCTAACGCTACTAAACCT
Source organism: Lymantria dispar (assembly GCA_032191425.1). Classification (NCBI taxonomy): domain Eukaryota; kingdom Metazoa; phylum Arthropoda; class Insecta; order Lepidoptera; family Erebidae; genus Lymantria; species Lymantria dispar. Next base: position 4,358,107 of record CM063460.1, on the reverse strand, counting down.
CTTATTTCGAGTTCTCGCTCTCTTGCATATGTTGTATGCATGTTATGCCATTAGTTTTATACTATCACACCAACGGGCAGAATAGGTTTTCTCTTGCATAAATGTTATATCCCCTTTATTAGCCATCAAGATAGAGGATGGTAAATTGTATTCTTACACCGTCACCACATAGAAACATACGCCTTTACATAATATCGTTAAATGCATTTTCCGTATGGTGACGGAGTAAGAATACAATTCACCACCCTCTATCTTACTCGTGGGTGATCGTACGAAACGACTAAGGGATATAAAACGCAAATAACATCTATTTGAGAAAAGAAAAACTCGAAATAAAACCCTATACCAACACGTCTGACCAGCGTAGTATGGTCAATTACCCTTCCATTATGGAGGAGGCCCGAGCCCAACAATGGGACGTATATGGGCTGAGATGATGATGATGATCTATGCAAGTGAAGGAAAACTCGGAACCCTATACAAATACGTTGTATAGTAGGTCCCATAGCGGAGGAGACCCAGGGTTGGGACGTATCGGCTGATCGTACGCGAGAGGAACTCCTCTTTGGTGACACGTTCCACCGGCGATGACTGGGGCGGCGTAGGCGCGATTACCTGCGCCTCATGCCGCCCTAGCCTAGGCCGTGGGTGACAGGATCGGGGAATTAGTCCGTCACCCTCCGAGAGGCCGACCGCGTGAAGAAAGACCGACGTCCTCCTCTAGGGGGGGACGTCGGCCGAGGAGAGGGTACTCCTCCGGGGATATTCCGTCGGGCTGACCACTGACGTCAAGTCACCTGCTCCGGTGGTCGGGCCAACGACGAAGGCGACGTGTCGCGCGGATGAGTTACGGGTGTGCGTGCTTATGGCCCTTGTCGCCCTGGACGGAGCGGACGAGGAGTGCGCCGACCGTAGCCCACCCCAAAAAAAAAGTTGGGTTATATGACGATAAATGCAAATAATTGTAGCAGGATACGCTTTAATTAAACTTACTAGATCTATGTAACCTGTTTAACCTAAATACCAGTTGTGTTGTAGGAATTTAAGCTTTCATAACTTCAAAATATACTGAATTTTGTTTGATAAACTTTATAATATAATGATACAAAGAATAAAACGTCTAACCGAGTATAATTCCAACTTCAATAGTAACTGTAATTTTAAGTATAAAATATCTCACCTATAGTCGTTAAAACAGTTAGCGAGTAGAAAAATGCCAACGCTAAGTTCCATTCATGCTCCTCATAGTGGTTTGTTAGATCGCTCCCAAACTCCCCAAGCGCCATTTCTCTGTAACTGACTCCATATTGCGACGCCATTTCAGTCGTCACCCTTTGAACAAGCTCATTTTGAAACTTCAAAATTTCCTGAGTAGCCAACCGCGTCCAATTTTCTCTATATAATATATTAAGAGATACAGTTATCTCCCAAATATTTTCCACTGCTCTGCTTCGTGCATCCCAGAAATAATTGGCTGACAAAGTTAAATTACCATAATCGTATTCCTCATCTGACTTTTTATGTGTTATATTACTCTCTCTGTGACTTAATTTCTGTCTATCTGGTAATATTCTAGGCCGAGCTGGTATCTCAGCGCCCCCTTCTATAGCCAAAAATATAAATGAACCCAAAAAAGTATAAGCCAAAAGTGCTATGAATATTACGATATTAGTTAGTGAACCAATAACGAATTGTTTTCTTCTATACTTAGTTGTTTTGAAACAAAAGCAGCAAACAACTTTTTGGCGGGATGTTTGTCCTTTTTTTCTGCTATTAGACACCATGGAGTCGGCGTCTTGGCATCTGTCCAAAGGTATGCCTCCATTTAGGGAGGGCTTTGCCAACGTGTACTGTTCGAAACGACTGATTGCTTCTTTGTCTAAAACTACATGATCTATATCCATTTTGGTATGCTAGTTTCTACTTGGTGTTTTCATTATGCACGGTCATCTGAAACAAAAGAAATATGTAATTAATAAAAATATTAGTTTTCTAAACGATATTAATCATTTCTTAACTACACAATCTTCAGGGTAAAACTTTAATGAGTTTTAAACAAAGAAAAATATTAAATTATTTATTATTAATAGTTTTATTATTATTAATAAAACCGACTAAATGCGAGTCGGAGTAGCGCACGAAGGGTTCCGTACCATTATCTATAAAAAGGGCAAAAAGAATCGCGTTTGTTGTATGATAGCCCCCTTAAATATTTATTTTATTTTGTTTTTAATATTTATTGTTATAGCAGCAACATAAATACATAATTCGTAAAAATTTCAACTGTCTAGCTATCGTGGTTTTTGAGATTCAGCCTAGTGACAAACAGACGGACGGACAGACAGACGGACGGACAGACGGACAGACAGACAGCCAAGTCTTAGGGTTCAGTTTTTACCCTTTGGGTACGAAACCCTAAAAAACTATTACTAGTTCCTAAATAAAATACTAATGACTAATTTGTATATGAATTAGATAAATCCTACTAAAATCATAAACGGTTTAGGCATGATTGTTACTCAATCATGCCTTAACCTAAATAGGTGGTTCTAGCATATAAAATACTTATTCAAATTTAAACCATTTATTATGTATAAAACCCTGCGGGGGCACTTACATATTGTCATTTTTTTTTACATATTTCTTAAAATTACCGCCGGATGGGATCGCGATCGCACTGAGAAGATCCGACAAGAAACTCAGCGGGATTGTCAATTTTTTTTTTTATTTTCCAATTTCACTTAAATAAATTTACATTTTACAACATGCTTATTAATAGCTCCAGTGTGATGCTATTCAAAATATTATATAATACAATTCACAAAAATAATGAGAACATTATGGCTGGACCAGTTCCGCAAGCGGCACCCGATCACGAGTTAGCCACTAGAGTTGCCATCACTCCCCTCAACCATAATGGAGGGAAGGGAGTGACCCGTTCAGTAAAAATCTTAAAATTACATTCAAGCTGCTCTCATATATTATTTTTAACTAACAGCTGTTGGGAATTTAAAGATTAAATAAGATAATTTTAACAGATTTATTTGCGATTTTATTGTAGTACAATAACACATTTACTTGCCTTATGATGAAGGAGTAAGAATACAAATCACCATTCCCCATCCCCTTTCTTACCCGTGGGTGTCGTAAAAGCCGACTACGCATATAATATGCAGATAACATCAATGTAAGAGAAGGAAAGCTTGAAATGGAACCCTATGTCAACACGTCTAACCAGTGTGTGTAAATCAAATTCCGTCCCATAATGGAGGAGCCTCTAGCCCAATAGTGGGACGTATGTGGGCTAAGTGGAAGAGGCTCGAGCCCAAGAGAGTCGTATATGAGGGTTCCAAGTGGGACTTATATGAGCTGACATGATGAAGTAAGGCAGAAATGATAAACATATATTGAATCCATTAAATAAAAAAATCTATAATCCTACTAATATTATAAACGTGAAAGTTTCTATGTGATGATGTTTGTTGTTGTTTCACGCAAAAATTACTAAATGGATTTTGATGAAAGTTCACAATAATATAGCTTACATATCAGAATAACACATATTTATCCCGGCTATGATTTATCCCGATATGTCCACGAGAAAGGGAATTATGCGGGTAAAACCGCAGGGCGTTGCTAGTATCTTTATAATAGACCAACAAAGATAACATAGAGTTAACGAGCTTCGACGTGATATCAAACATTAATCATTTTCTATGAGTATATATTTCTTCATTTGTCACTTATAATACTTCGTTAAAGAGACTTTGAAAAATGATTTTATCTGTATACTTATATATTATCAATTTAAAATGTAGTTAGAGATAATTACTTTCTCCGTATGGTGACAGATTAAGAATGCAATTCAATACCCCCTATCTTGTCGTTGAGTGTTTTAGAAGACGACTAAGGGATATAATACAACAAGGAACTCGGCACTGGTGGTCGCCTCAACGACGAAGGCGACGTGGCTACGGGTGAGTTACGCGCCCGCGCGCCGTCCTTATGTTGCCCCGGACAAAATGGTCGGCGTGTGCACTAACCATAGCCCACCCATAAAAAGGGATATAATATTCATATAATATGTAGGTAAGAAAAGACAAAAGAATAACTCTATGCCAACCCGTTTGAACAGCGTGGTATAGTAGGTCAATTTCCCTCTCATAGTGAACGAGGTCCAAACTCAATAATGGGACGTATATGGGCTGAGATGATGATGATGATGATGATTATGTAGATGCAATACTATTTTTATGTAATTATTTTCTGCTAGTAACAGACCCTCGCTTCGCTTCGGTTTCAGTCGCCGTACCCGTGTAGTTCCCGATCCCATAGGAATACCGGGATAAAATATAGCCTATGTTATTCTTTGATATTATAGCTTTCCATTGGTGAAAGAATTTATGAAATCGGTCCAGTAGTTTCTGAGACTATTCAATACAAACAAATCTTTCCTTTTATAATATTAGTGTAGATAATGTATTGTTGGAAGACTGAGGGATATGAGAAAATAATAAGCACTTCAAAAGAATAATTTTTGATGTTTACGCGAGTATTAGGCATTATAAATAAAACTATTTTTACGTATTTTATAGCGTTTATATTTGAGTTTTGATTGCCCGACGTTTTGAATACTTTTCAGCGTTCATAGTCCCCATAGTCGAGGCCGCGGGTGACGTGACTGGGGATTAGTCTGTCACCCGCAGAGAAACTGACCGCGTGACTTGTCCCAGGAAGGGTACGTCGAGAGGACAAGGTACTCCCTCGGGAAACTCCGTCGAATCGACCACTGAAGACAAGGAACTCGGCTCCAGTGGTCGGCCCAACGACGAAGGCGACGTGCTGTGGGTGGGTTACGGCGTCGCGCGCCGCCCCTCTGTCGCCCCGGACCGAGCTGGGTGGCAGTTGCGCTGACCGTAGCTCACCACCAAAACTAAAAGCGTTCTTAGTTACAGGCGGACCATGATCCGTAAATAAAATAAAATAGAAACGCGATAAAATCCGTAAAAATGGTTTTATTCATATTGTAAGTGAATCCAATAATATATAATTTCGGATCGGAAATGGCTTCCAGCCGTCCACATTCCTGCATTGCTTGTCTAAGCGATCACATTACCACCATACCTTATTTAAGTTTCACATATATGTGACGTATGGAAACTTTTTCAAAATTTGACCTACTTCCAGTTGACCTTTAGTCCATTGCAAGTTACATTTTGTTATATATTTTTTTGGAAAACGTTTTGGACTACATTGGACGTTTAAAATATAATATCAGGTTGACCGAGCTTCGCTCGGAGTATTTTTGTAGCATTTATTCAGATATATATTAATAAAAAATAAAAAAATAAATAATGAAAATTATATAAAAAATTACAAAAAGAGAATAATAATAACACCGAGATTCGATCCGACGCCGTTTGTCGCCGATGTCAAAAATAAAATGAAACCTGACTACTTCGCCACTGAGCTATCGTAACTCATGACATTCGACGGCAAAATTTGAATTCATATTCTTTTAAAATTTAATGTCATTATATTGTCTGCCAAAAACACTGACAATACAACATTTTCTATACATAAAACCTAGCTAGATCGATTTTTGAGCCCGAATCCTCTAGTATGCCAAGTTTCAACAAAATCGTTGGAGCCGTTTCCGAGATCCTGAATATATATATAGGTGTATATCTATACCAATAAATAAAATTGGAGTGTCTGTTTGTAATGTCAAAATAATAGGCTTTTTTCATGCTCACACGGTTATTGGCACGACACCTATGCCTAAAATAGCAATTAAAAAATTTTTGTCTGTCTGTCTGTCTATTTGTTCCGGGTAATCTTCAAACGGCCGGACCGATTTCAAAAATTCTTTCACCAATGGAAAGCTATAATACCAGGGCGTAAACTAGGCTATATTTTATCCCTGTATTCCCACGGGAACGGGAACTACGCGGGTAAAACGACTATAACCTATAACCGAAGCGAAGCGAGGGCAGATTGCTAGTATATATATACAAGAATTGCTCGTTTAAAGATATAAGATATGTACTTTTAAGGTTTTTTCCTAAACTGTGATCCACTCTTAATTGAGCGACCGGAACCGGAAATAGCTAAAAATAACCTAAAGATATATAAATAATTATCATTCCTTATCTCCCAGATCATTTTTTCAGCCACGCTCAGTGGACAAAGAAATAAACTACACACATGGATGAAATTAACAAAATAATAGCGATAGAATAGGATTCTATATGGGTACGGCATAAGAATACAATTTACTACACTTCTAAAAATTCGACTGGGGGTGTTGTAAAAATCGACTAAGGGTTGTAATATATATAATAACCTCATTGTACCCACCGAACCTTATTGTACGCATTCACAGTCACTTCCCTTCACTTTCTTCGTGATAGGTAGCGACCTTACAAAGGTCTATGAGCAGCAGCAACACTTACCATCAGGTGTAATGTCTGCTTGTTTGCCACTAAATAAATACGCATACACTTTTTTAGTTTTATTTTTTATTCAACTACTGGGTATATGCTTAATTCAAGATGGAAATTAATCTTTTTATACCATACTAGTCAGTAATGGAAGTAAATTGTATTCTTACTCTTACAGAAGGAAAATGATAATGAAATGATAATAGCAAGTCGAAGTACATTTTAAAACTGCGGCTATTACAGCAAAGATGTGGATATAACGGTAATAGGTTTCGTCCTGCCGTCTTTTATATAACGACAAACTTTATTGGGAAGCATAAAAAGGCACTTTTGTCCAACGAACCTCAAAACTAAGTCACTGTAGGGAATGAAGCCAATTTAGAATACTTTAATTAGTTAACTTTGATTTAAATATTTTTTCTTTTTTTCGAATCCGATTGCTTACTGAATGATACAAAATTTTAACAAAAATAAAACCGACTACTAGACTGTGTAGTAGTCGAAATACGCATTAACGATAATACAAAAAATTATGATCAAATTTTAATCAAATTAATATTGAACCATATCGAAGGCACCAGGCTTTAAAATGAAAAAGAATCATCAAAATTGGTTTACTCAGAAAAAGGTAACACGCATAAATGAACAGACGAATTGAGAACGTCTTATTTTTAAATAACATAATTTTTACGTATTTAATCGCGTTTATATTTGATTTCCCAAACGTTTCGAACACTTTTTGGCGTTCATGGTCACAGGAGGGCTAAGGTGTCCCACGCCCAACAAGTCATCGTTATTACAGAGGTTTATTTTTATCCGCTACAGGATAAGTTATTAATATATGATCCACATTTTTGATAATTATAAGATTATATTCCTTGTCGTCTTTTACGATAGCCATGGGCAAGAGAGAGGGTCATGAATTGTAGTCTTACACCGTCACCACACAGGCATATAATTTTGCTAAGTAATATAGTTTTTTTAGGTTTATGGTGGCGACGTCGCTTCCATGTGGTGGCGGAGTAAGAATACATTTCTCCGCTTCCTTTCTTGCCCGTGGATGTCATAAAAGATGACCAGGAGGTTATATAATTTATATATGAGACGGAAAATTAACCTTATTCCAACTCGTTTGACCAGCATGATATAGTAAATCAGTTTTCTCTTATTGTAGAGGAGACTTCAGCCCAATAGTAATGATGATAGATATATCAGAAATGATTCTTTGTAGAAATGAAAATAAATGAACGAACAGACGTTGAGTTTTACAATAGATATAAATAAAGGTAACAAGATAAAAGTAAAAACTGAAACCTAACTACGATAAAAAACGAGTTATATGATAAATACGGATAAAGTCACGAGCAAATGCTAATAATATATATTTTTGATGTGTAAAAGTAACGCCCTTTCCAATGATATGAAACATATTTATCTCAAATTTATTTTTAACACAGTTCTGTAACAACAGAGGTCTCTAGAGGGCGACATATTAGATTCAATGACAGCAGATACATATCCTATAACCAGCAGACGATTAAGACGCTTCATTTGTCCGGTTCTAACTAGTAATTGAAGAGTTATGAGGGAATAGATGAACATACATACACACATAGCCTGTCAAAATCACAACCCTCCGTAGCCGGGTAAAAATATGTTATTTCAAACTCGTAACTTAAACATAATTCTTGATACGCGAAACCCTGAATTTTGTTTATAATACATTTATTTTCCAGACACGTAGGAACTGTTTCATTTGAAGGTAACTGATGTATCTCAGAATAAAATCCCTATGTGTATGTTAGTTTGTATAAGGATGGATCATAGACTTTCTACCTGACGGCGCGGCTGTGTAATTTAGCAAATGTGTTTTGTGTTATTTAGCCCGAAAGGGACACGTAAATATTCATTTTATTTCTAATGGTAGGGCGATGCTGACAGTTTTCTGTTTGCAGCTATAAATCAGATTGTCCAGTGTTGTACTACATTATCGAAGAAAATCGACGATTTGCTGCTGTGCTTGGTTCAGCGAGTATCAGAGCCAAAGGTATAAATCTCGCCTTACGGTAGGCAAGAATTGCCGGGTTGAGAGCCCTCAGCGCTCACCCATAGTCCGGGCTAAACTGTAAAATCCATATGCGGCTAACAGCTATACACAAACACAAAAAAATAATACAAGAATTTGGTTATGCTATTGAATTCCAGCAGTACTTGAGCGTCAGATATTTAAAACCGGCTAGCTTGCGGATCTATCATCAAAAGCAATAAAAATATAGCCTAACTAATATTATAAATTTGAATGTTATTTTGTATGTTAGTTTGTTATGCTTTAATTGTGTGAGCATAAAAAAGTCCAGTATTATGACATTACAAATAGAAATTTCAATTTTATTTATTTGTATAGAGATTGTGACTTGTTTGTAGTTATCGGTGATTCCATTATAGGTCTTAACGAAATACTAGCGCAACTTCAACACAATGAAGTAATACAAACTGAGTAAAGTGCCTCTCTTATATGTCAGCATATATTAATTTTAGGATTTAAGCATGAGTGCTCTTTGTTTAAACTATTAGATGTAATGTATGAGAATAAAAAAAACGGTTTCCTTTCTTTCTCTTCATATATACTTCTATTCGCTAAATAATCTTGATGAGAGTTTGACGATAATCATCACCATCAGCTCAACCGTATATAAGCTGAAATGGTGATTTGAATTAAATGCAAGACCCTGTAACAGATGGAAAAATCAAAAAGTGTATTCCACCTTGGCACCGCAATTATAAATAAGTTTTTTTCACCTAGAAATCGCCAATATGTACCTAAAATTGGATTGGTGAGAATCATACAAACACGGAATACTGAGGAATTTTATTTAAAAAAGCTTCTATCCGTCGTTAAGATACTTAATCCTTGTATATTTTAGATATAAATGAATCTCATAAATAAAACTATTCGTTCATGTCAACGCGTTCATGGTTACGGGAGGAATTCGTGACCATAAACCCCAGACAACTAGTCGTCCAGTGACGATGAACGCAAAAAAGTGTTCGAAACGTCGCGAAATCAAAAATCAAATACAAACATATTCCGTCTGATAAAATCCGTGAAAAAGGGAGCCGTCGCTCAGGACGCCTGGCAGATGTAAAATATCGAAATTATTTTGTATTTGTATATATAAAGTATTTATAAAAAATTACGATTCCTTTTCCAAAAAATGATGATTTTTATTCAATAAACATTTATTTTCGTTAGTATACACTATAGCAGGGTTCGCCAAGTAATTTTGCTTGGGGTCCGTTTTAAGAAATAAAATAACCATCACGAACCGTAGATACATGATTATAATAGAAAAAAAACAAATGTTATTTTTATTTAACAAATGTATTTTCTTATTTCGACATTTTTCAATTGACGATGTCAACAAAGATAATGCGGGAATACAATTTTATTAAATTACGTACTCTGTAGTGTTAAATTACGTGCTCTGCAGTTGCTGTATTATTCTTTCAGTCCGCACTAAATGGGTCGGCGGTCCGGATGCGGACCGCGGTCCGCCATTTGGCGATCCCTGCACTATAGTATGTAAACACATATTATATAAATTATTGATAATATTATTAATTTATTAATTATTAATAAATATTATATTAAATTATTAATCTAAACAGATTAATAATTTATTTTGAGCTCGCTAGATGGCGATGTACAAAATTATAAAACAGATTATGGTTTCGTTACGCTAATGTAAATGCCACGCCAACGATCAGGTTCATCCTCGCCTATAGATGTTTCACATCAAAAACAGTTTTATTTATGAGTACACTCACTACTTGAGTAAAAGTTAGAAATTGTTATAAATTATTCTTGTACGCTTATTGACACTTGTCTACTTAATATTCCCCACCAGGAATAACCATAATAGCATAATCCAAAAGCCTGACATTCGGATGAGCGATTTATTTATCATAAATTTTATCGAGTTTCGAGTTCCAGAGTAATAGAGCACTGTTGCTTATTCCTATGCTGCTCCCTTTCGCCAGTTTTTAACTCTTATTACTCTCACAGAAAAGCAAGGGGGTGACAACAGATAGCCTCCCTAATCCATTATAACAAGATTTAGCATAATTAAACATAGTAAATTAATCGTAGATTAATGCCATAAAATTATGCAGTTTACTTAATGAAGTTTAATTATAAGGTTTACGTTAAGTTAATTATGAACTTTACGTACTTAAAACGAATATTTACGTAAAGGTGGACGCACATTATATCTAGTTCTATACTGCTGTCACCGATTCACGAAATTCGATTCGATCAAGCCATAACGGCAATGCATTTCCTCGTGTGGTGTGAAAATAAGCCATCAATAAACCAATATTTTATCTATGTAAGTTGAGAATATCATGAAAGCGGTTCTATACATATACTAGGTAGCCATAATGTTTTAATATAATGGACGCTGACGTCATTAGAAATTGTTTCATTTATTCTTCGCTGGTTTTTAACCACCGACGCAAAAAGAGGGGTGTTACAAGTTTGACGTCGATGTCTGTCTGGACCGTGGATGTCGTAAAAGACGACTAAGGGATATAATATACACATAACATCTGTGCAAGAGAACGTAAACTCGAAATGAAACCATATAGCAAAATATCTGACCAACATGGTATAGTAGGTCAAATTCCCTTCTATTATGGAGGAGGCCCGAGCCCAACAGTGAGACGTATGTGGGCTGCGATGATAATGATGATAAGTGGAAGAGGCTCGATCCCAAGAGGGTCGTATATGAGCTGACATGATGAAGTAATTAAACATTACATTTCTCATCTCAGCCCGTCATACATCTCATTGTTGGGCTCTGGTCTCCTCCATTCTTTCTCTTGCAACGATGTTTTCTACATATTATATCTCTTAATCGTCTTTTACGATGCTCACTAGCAAGAGAGCGTTGAATTGTGGTGGTGAATTTTTCAACGTCACTACAAGGAAAAACATTACATTTGACAATATTTTTCTCATTTAATTACTCGCTTCTCTTTTGCTAAATTAATCCTAGTGTTGATAAAAAGTTTTCAAAATGGAATATGGGCATATATAGGGCATCATTATCATCATCATTTCGACATATATACGTCCCACTGCTGGGCTCGAGCCTCCTCCATAATAGGAGGGAAATTGACCTTACCATACCGTGCTGGTCAGACAGGTTGGTATAGGGTTTTGTTTCGAGTTTTCCATCTCTTGCCTATGACATCTATATGTCATATACGTAAAATATCCCTTACTAGTCTTTTACGACACTCACGGGTATGAAAGGGGATGGTGAATTGTATTCTTACTCCGTCACCACACGGAAATATTTGTATATGGCATATTAAATATATATAGCACAATGCCTAGATAGACTGGTGTAGTTTTATTAATTTATCTTCCCTTGTTGAAATATTATCTGTTTATGTCCCATATTGATCCCTTATGTTCTAATATACCTAATGTGTTAAGCAATTTTTCATAGTTACATAAAAAACACTTCAATACGTAAAAAACACTTGCGTAAAAGATATATAGGCTCACGACGCCAAATTCTTATCTCATCTTCGAGGCGAATCAATCTTGAAGGATTTATAGCGAGTGATCGCATCCTTTTTGCCAAGAGACCGACGCAAAATTAAATTCAAATTATCCTAAAATTTAATTAAAACTGATATTATAACAATTATTCAACTAGAGTAAAATTCATCTTCACAGGTGCAAAACCAGTTAAAAGCAGATAAAATCGTTGAGAACCAATGAAATCCGGTGCAAACTGGTTTTAACAGATTTCAACCAGTGGACGCTTGTGCCAATTCACGAACGACATTTACGGATCATTAAACGGCACGTTGGCACAGCAATACATTTGTGTGGAAACATACCCGTTGTAAATCTACAATACATGCTACAGTTAATAAAGTTTTGTTTTATAATAGTTTTTTGTTTCATCTTATAGGTATTGTATACTAAATCTTATATAGTAGGACCACAGCATCGATAGTCGTCTATCTACAGCCATTCGGGGTAGTACCACACTCTGGCAAAAAATTGTCTTCCGAGTAGTAGTAATTTGTTACTGCACTTCGTTCGGTGAGAGAGAGCCAGAAGCCCAACTTTAAGAGGGTGTTTGCCTATGGTGGAATTTGGTGACGCCTTTAATATGAGTGAACCTCGTTGCATGCGTTTACCCTCACTGTCTTCATGGTAGGTATTGGCCTAGCAAAGGTCCAAGAGCGGGTCCAGCTTACCATCAGATGCTATTGGCTGGTTTACTACCAACAGCAGTGTGATGGTATCTCGAATACATGACTAACTTTTGCTTCTCACAAAGTGCTGAAACCACGCTTTTAGAATAGAATAGACAAGTATATTACAGTATTTTATAGTTATTTTCGACGACAGGGAAATGATCAGTATCGTAATGCATAGAAATTATGCAAAGCAGGTTTTTAGCAAATTCTTTCCATTCGAAATATACAAGGAAGAAAAAATAAAGAAAACGGAAATTGGGGGTCGGCGCACCCTCGCCTGGCTCTGTCCAGGGCAACAGAGGGACGTAACCACGCACATCCGTAACCCACCCGTGACACGTCGCCTTCGTCGTTGGGCCGACCACCGGTGCAATAATAATTAACAATAAGAATTATAATAATATAAATAACGTCAATGAATTGAATTATGAAAGACGTATAATATTTAATATGATGGTCGTCAGCTGAGTCATTTGGCTGTGTCAACAGTAAAATTGAATAGAGTTTGCTAAGCATGACATTAACGTTGAATACATGCAGTTTAATAAAGTATGGCTAAATACTGAAGGGGAAGTGAGCCGGGTATGTCATGAGACTAAGAGATGAGTAATGGAACGTAAGAGTGATTTTGTGGAGAGGTCCTGTGGAGGTACAGGTTAGGGAAACGTTACAAATGGAGTCCACTTACGAAAGGGACGTATAATACTATTTAAGCGGCTGGTTCCGGCTGAATAAAAATTGCCAAAGATAGAAAAAAAATTAAATGGCTTGAAGGACATCTTCGACTCGAGGAGAGATTCTTGCAGATGATTTATATGACATTAAATATTCTTCTTAGCTCATAAAAATATTATTTTTTTAGAAATAAGCACATTAAAAAATAAAGATTTTATGTTTCTCTTAACTCGAAAGAAATACAATGCTACATTTATATACAGGTACATTTGGTGCCGATAAATATGTGTAAAAAATAAGCAATATTAGGTTTACTTTAGGATAAAAAATACAAATTTCCGTGTGGTGACCGAGTAAGAATACAATTGAACCCCTCTCTCTTGCCCGTGGGTATTGTAAAAGATGACTATGGGATGGCATATACATATAAAATCTAAGAACGAGAAGGAAACCTCGAAAAAAAGTCCTATTCCATAGTAGGTTAATTGCCCTCCTATTAAAGAGGAGGCTCGAGCCCAACAGTGGGACGTATGTAAGCTAAAATGATGATAATGATGAATGAATAGAATCACTCACTATCCTTGATACTCGTAGTCAGCTAGGTTATGGACTAATCAACGCTAGCTAAAAATAAGTTTTATCATCATCTTCATCCCAGCCTATACGCGTACTGCTGGGCTCGAGCCTCCTCCATAACGAGGGAAATTGACCTACTGCACCACGCTGGTCGGATGAATTGGTTTAAGGTTTAATTTAGAGTGTTCTTTCTCTTCATCATTTCAGATCATTGGGCTCGAGCCTCCTCTACTGTGGGAGAGAAATTGACCTACTATACCATAGTGGTCAGACATGTTGGTATAGGGATATGCCTTTTTCTTTCTCTTACATAAATGTTATCTGCAATAATCTCTTACAGCGCCGGCCCGAAGTAAATTTTAGAATGGAGCTAGATCTAATTATGGCGCCTCTCCTGTTTGCTCCTAATAATATATACCTATACCAATTGTGAGTGTAAAGTAAATATGGAACCATTTAGGCGCCCCCTAGGATTTGGCGCCTGGAACGACTGCTCTGTTTGCCGTATGGGCGAGGCGGCCTAAGGGATCCCTTAGTCATATTTTACGACACCCATGGGCAAGAAAAATGATGGTGAATTGTATTCTTACTCCGTCACCATACGGAAAGTTTTATCATCGAATTAATTTCACTGCTTGCTTACGATTAAATACACGAAAGATTTTTCAAGAATACACGCCGTTTATTTGTATTTGATCAGGAACTAACACAAATATTGAATGTAAAATTCCATTTAATACTGAATCCTATAACAAGTATACACAATATGTCCCTAAACGTATTTTCCCTAAAATTCCTGACATGTTGATATTTCTAACCATTCCCAACATTACACCGTCCTTTTCTGCGGCTGTCGAACCTTGAAAAGGGTCCTGTTATTGCGTTATTTAGTATAGAGAGCCGTCATTGGTAATAAGTGGTAAATCGTGGTAACAACGGCTTGTAAATAAAATCTTTACGGCCGACCAGCATCGGGTGGGGTAGAAGGACAATATTTTAGTTTCAGCCGACGACGTTTACCATTCCGTGTTTTCATTTCTGCTACAAACTTTACCATATACAAAAATATTTAAACTTTTCTTTCAAGCTATCAATATTATTGCATAGATGGCGAAGTGGTTAAGATAACGATCTACAATGCCAGTGTCGTGGCTTCGAGAAAAGCAAGATAATATCTACGATTTACTAAGTATTTTTCTGAATCAGTTGATATTTTGTATCCGTTAATTCTGTTTGTCCATGTGGTATATGCAGCTTGATAAATAAATAACTGGAAAACTGTAAGTAAAATATCAAACTGTATTAAGCTCTTGTGTTTATAGACCTTACTTACCCTATAATAAGGAACTTTTATTCGTTTTACGGAGGACGTTACAAATCTTATATCTATTTTTAACGAGCATTTCTTGTATATTTCTATACATATATATGCGTATATATATCTATTTATATATAAAAGAAAGTCATGTTAGTTACACTATTTATAACTCAAGAACGACCGTACCGATTTAGCTGAAAATTGATGTGGAGGTAGCTTAGAACCAGGAGATGGACATAGGATTTTTATCCCATTCGATGGCGTTCTCGTGTGACGTCACATAAAATGTCAAGGAGAATATAAGTCACTATAAAACGTGTCATAACAAAAACGTATCTGCCATGTAATAATAAAACGCAAATGACAGCTAAACGTAATTTTGTCTATGATTAAGTATGGTTGAAAATTTGATAATTATAATTTTGACAGAAATCAATAATCACTGTATCTATTATATATAGCTTCTTTGTATTCATTACTGGTGTACAATAAAGTGTATAATAAATAAAAATAAAAAAAAAATCAGTAATTTGTATTCTCTTTGAATCATGATTAACAATGCCGCGACCAAGACGATCGAATCTTGCCTGACAAAACCGTAATGCAAGAAGGATAAGAAACATTGCGAATAAAAGTAAAATAGATTTACGCAAAAAATATGGCGGTACGAAGTTCGCTGGGTCAGCTAGTAGGTACATATATAAACTAACAAAAAATTGATTTAGCTAGGTTTTATTTATAAAAAATGTCGTCTTGTCGATGTTTTTCGCTAATCAATAAAATCTCATTTGAATAGGAATGTAAATTTAACCGTCGCCGTCAAGAGTAACAATAACTCAGTTGGGAGGTTGTCCAGTTGCATTCAAACAGCCTGAGATCGGAATCATAGTGTTATCATTATTATACTTTTTAATTTTTGATATTTTTTTCATTATTTCATTTTATTTTTTTATTAATATGTATTTAAATATGTTCATCATAAATACAATTTACAGATATTATGAAATTAACGGACACAAATTACAACCAGCTTCAGAACAATATTTCATAGGTTACCTCGTATTTTGTACTATGCTTTGTATATTGTATTATCCTGCGTGAAATCTAATCCTGCTCTCTGTGTATTCAGGCATTGGATGAAAAGTATATTAGTGGAAATTGTCACATAAAATAAATAACGCCACAGATTCTACCTTGACAAACACTTAAAACGTAAGACGTTACATAATGTTACCCCCAAATGCGTTGGTAATGGGTCCTTTTGTTAACAAAACAGCTCATGAGTGGTAAATGTAAGACATTTGTTGGAACGAACGTGCATTATTGTCCAAATTAATTTGTGTTTTCTCCTACGCTTTGTCATATTTATATGCGGGGTTTAGTGAAATAACTATAATGATAATAACTTTAGTAAGACTTGGTATTTATTATAATACTAGCACATTTACGTGGTTTTACACGGATAAATAATAACATGGATAAAATTTCCGTGTGGTGACGGAGTAAGAATACAATTCACCACCCCCTATCTCACCCGTGGGTGATCGTACGAGACGACTAAGGGATATAAAACGCATATAACATCTACATGAGAGAAGGAAAACTTGAAACAAAACCCTAGATGATGATGATGATGATGAAACGGATAAATAGCTCATGTTACTCCCTAATAATATTGCTTTCGATAGGTGATGAATTTTTAAAATTTTTTTAGTAATTTAATCGTGAAAGTGTAATAAATCAACTCATTTACATTTGTAAAATCTATATATATATATATAATAAGTTAATAATATTTAAAATAAGACAAAGTAAGCCGCCTTTAAAAATTAATATTAATTTAGCATCATGTCCCCTGAGTTTTTTGGCCGGATCTTTCTTAGTGTGACCGCCTTCCGATCCGGTGGTTGGTATACTAGATTTGTTATGTTTTAAACTAATAAATTGTCACATTAATTACTATAAATTTAATATGTAATCATTACTAAACAATATTTTTTTATTCTTATAGAATCATTTTCTTCTTATACTGGCAACAAATGTGTACCAAAATGAGGGTCAAAATTTAATAACTAATTTCTGTAGTTGTTAGATAATTATAAATCTCTGTAATAACGATGACTTGTTGGACGTCAGACATCTTAGTCCGCCCGTTACCATGAACGCTACAAAGAGTTCGAAACATCATCATCATCTTGCTCTTATCCCAATTACTTGGGGTCGACGCAATATGTCATCTGTTTTGACATATTGCAAAAAGTTTTGGCAATGACTTTTATGACCGGCCGCCTGTCTGACGTCAACCCTCCTTGGGAATGTAATCGTTGACCCAAATGGTACCAGATGGAGTTGGTCCGGGTCAATCTAGGGCTCTTAGTCGTCTTTTACGACACCCACGAGCAAAGCAAGGGTTGGTAGTATTCGAAGCCGCTACCACACAGCAGAGTTCGAAACGTCAGGCAAATAAAAATCAAATACAAACGCGATAAAATCCATAAAGTAATTTTATTCACAGTTATGTTATTTTTGCAACCCTTAGCCATCTATTACGATAGCAAAGGAACAAAATTCTTACTCCATCAGTATATGTAGAATTCATTGTTATAGAGGAAAAGCTGTTTCTATTGCTGATAACAAGAGATCCATGCTACGTGGCGCTGGAAAAGCCGCCTAATGAATTATGAATGTTTCACATCTTTACTTATCGCTTTAGAAGTTGGTGACACCTCCGTGTGGTGACAGACTAAGTATACAATTCCCCACTCCCTATCTTACCCGTGGATGTCGTAAGAGATGACTAAAGGATATAATAAGCACATAACATCTGTGCAAGAGTAGAGAAAACTCGAAACAAAACCCTATACCAACATGTCTGACCAGCACGGGATAGTGGATTAACTACCCTCCTATTGGGGAGGAGGCTCAAGCCCAGCAGTGGGACATGTATGAGCTGAGACGACGATGACGATTACATTTAGTATTTCTACACACGTAAACACAGTTCAATTATTAAACGCATTCTCATGTCGTTAAACAAATTATATGCAATTAACCACAACTCATTTGTTGATGCATCAATCATTCTGATATCCCCAATTTCACTGTCACTGTATTCCGCTAATATATCCTTCATTTTGTACACAATTTGTGAAAATAAATGACGCTACATTATCTTTTTGTTTACTTGTGTTTATTTATATAGCCTAGAATAATAACGTATAGAAGGTAAGTCCACGCACAAAAAATGAAGCATTTCAAGTGGAGCCTAATGGAGCTGACAACGGCACCGTGTCGTAATGACAAGGTCATGCAGTACAGTACTGCACGTACGTACGCAACTTTTACGTACGTATGCAAAATTTCCATGTTGTTTTAAATTAGGCTCTAATTTATAAATGCAAAATATTTGAGCCAAAATGTGTGAATTCATTCCATTACTGAGGTCGAATTCCCTTCAAAATGATAATGAAATTTGACTTACTGTACCGCGTTAGTCAGACGTTTCAGTATTTTTTTTTTGTGGGTGGGCTATAGTAAGCGCACGCGTAGTTCATACCATCTAGGGTGATGAAAGGACGGCGCGCGGGCCCATAACGCACCCGTACCCACGTCGCCTCGTTGTTGGGCTGACCACCGGAGCAGGGTGACTTGTCGTCAGTGGTCGGCCCGACGGTTTAACCTTTCAGGTACCCTCACCTCTTGACGTCCCTATCCCGGGACGTCGGTCACCGTCGCGCGGTCAGCCTCACTGCGGGTGACGGACTAAATTCCCCGGTTCGGTCACCCGCTGCCTCGGCTAGGGCGACAACAGGCGCAGATACTCGCGCCTACGCTGTCGAGTCGCCGGCGGCAGAACGTGTCACCGTAGAGGAGCTCCTAACGCGCCTCACAGAAGGCGGCGACCGCGTCCCAGTTCCTGATGCTGTCGAGCATCTCCCTGGCGATGGTCGGCAGTGTCAGGTCGGCACCGATGATCGCGACGAGTTCACAGCGCTCCCCTGCCCACACGGCACACATCTCGAGGGTGTGCTGCGCCGTGTCCTCGTCGCAATCGCAGTGGTGGCAGGACGGTGTGCTCTCCCTCCTGACGATCTTGTGCATTTACTTGGCGAGACGTTTCGGTATACGGTTTCATTTCAAGATTTTCGTCTCTTGTGTATTGTGTACATTATTATAATCCTTTCCTCGTAGTGACGGAGTAAGAATACATTTCACCACAGCTGCCTGTCCAGTTTGGTATAGTAAGTCAATTTCCCTCTCAATGTGGAGAAAGCTCGAGCCCAGTAGTAAGCTATCTTTTAGTCGTCTTTTACTTATGTTAGTAGTGAATTATATCTTACTCCATAACCATAAATTAATGAATTAAACTTTCCATATTATGAATATATTATCACGGCCACTAAAATCGTCATCATCGCAACTCGTTTATTTCCACTGCTGGGCTCGAGCCTACAATAAGATTCAAATTACCTACCACGTTAGTCAGACGTGTAGTGTTTTATTTCAAATTTTCCTTTTCTTGCACAGATGTAAACATATTATACTTCCTTAATCGTCTTCTTTGCCGTGTAGCGACGGAGTAAGAATACAATTCACCACCCCCTCTCATACCCGTGGGTATCGTAAAAGACAATTAAGGGATATATTACGCATATGACAGCTGCGTAAGACATGGCAAACTGGAAACAAAACCTTATACCAACCTGTCTGACCAGCATGATATAGTAATGTGGAGGCGGCGGATCGCCTGCGTGAGGAGCGCAGCCTCGATGAGGAGATCCGCCGCCGGCGACTGGGGCGGCGCAGGCGCAACTATCTGCGCCTCATGCCGCCCTAGCCGAGGCCGCGGGTGACGTGACCGGGGATTAGTCCGTCACCCGCCGAGAGGACGACCGCGTGAGGAAAGACCGACGTCCTCCCCGAGGGGGGGACGTCGGTCGATGGGAGGGTAGCCCAATAGGGGGTATTCCGTCGGGCCGACCACTGACGACAAGTTAACGCTGCCCCAGTGGTCGGCCCAACGACGAAGGCGACGTGGTTTTCGGGTGGGTCGCGGGAGTTGCGTGCTTAAGCCCCTCTGTCGCCCCGGACGGAGTGGTGCGGAGGCGCGCCGACCGCGGCCCACCCACAAAAAAAAAAAAAATGATAGAGTAATGTCATTTTTTGCAGGATCTCTAATCCGAATATACTGTGATTGATGGGACTATGTGTACTAGATGAATACCTTGTACGGCATCATCGGCCGCAGTTATTCAAAGTGCCAAAAGCTAGAACCAACCTTTTGACTACGGCAATCATCGCCCTTGACGCGAAAGCTACGAACATTGAATCTGCTCGCCGACAAAATTGATCTATTCGTTTGTTTAATTGTAGAATTCAAAAGAGCAATGTTATTTGAAATATGCTATAATAATGTATAATTTTATATAATGACTCTCGTTGATAATTTAATAATATCCTATTTTAGCATAGATTTTAGAATATTATATTAAAATATTTTTAACTTACGTACGATATAAAATGTATAAATTAATTAATTGACTATGTAATTATTATGTTGACATTAACTGATAATGTTATTAATGATTTATGTTGACTGGTTTATGTTGACTTACACTATTGCATTGGGGAAACCTGTAATAATAGCTGTAATTGGTAATTTAATAAATGAATAAATAAATTTCCCTCCTATTACAGAGGAACCTCGAGTCCAGCAGTGGGACGCATATGAGCCGAAATAAATTGTCATTTACGACACTCATGGGCAAGAAATGGAGAAATAAATTGTATTCCTAATCCGTCACAGTACAAAAATAAAATTAATTAATAAAGCTTTTGATACTTTGCATAGATTATGATTTCTTATGTTTACGCGAGTATTACACATTTTTTATAAAACTACTTTACGGATTTTATCGCGTTTGTATTTGATTTTTGATTGCCCGACGTTTCGAACACCGCAGCATTCATGGTCACGGGCGGACTAAGATGTCTCACGTCCAACAAGTCATCGTTATTACAGACATTTATAATTATCTACCGACAGACCCCGATACCGACAAAGTGTCGGGCAATCAAAAATCAAATACAAATAAAATCCGTAAAGTAGTTTTATTTAAAACATGAATAGATTGTCACAGCTACTAAAATATATTAATGTTATTATAATTATATATGAAGATAATAAGGCGTAGCAGGTAACGGGTTACAAACTTTGTATAACAAATTTTAATATCAGCACATCCCCAGGCGCGAGTCGTTTATCATAAGGCTGCAGTGTGTAACATAATTTATGAAAATTATTCTCTGTCTTCATTATCTAACTCGACGGTTTTGAAAGACGTGGTTACTAAAAATATTACTTTTAATAACCGCATATATAGAATGGTAAGAATTAGTGGTGGTCGTTGAATAAACGAACAGTTTTTTTCGACTGTTTCTTTGCCGTGAACTAATAAACCAGTTTATAGTTGACTGATAAACATGTTTACGTATGAACGGCTTCGCGAAACGGTCGTCGTATCAACGAAACGAATGACACGAACGCGACGACTTGCGACTATTCGAAAGCGCCCGAATCGGCCCGAAGTTGGAAGACGAGATGCGCGCGCGCTCGCACGGCTCGCTACGCTTTTTACCCGCCCCGCAAACCTCACCGCCCGTAGGCGTGAGTTGAGCCGAAATCATAACGCATAGATAGATTGATTGCAATTCATTGAACTCTGCTATCGTGTGATGGGACTATCATTACATATTGAAGCGTCAATGTATATTGTACAATGAAACTGTTGTCTAATAAAATTCGTTGAAGTTTCGTTGTCCTTTACCAATGGACGATTAACGTACGTCATAATATAAACTAAACGTCTCGTCTTGTCTAAGCGTCTACAACGTAAACCAGTCGAAAATTAGACTGTTTATTCAACTAGTTTACCATCGACGATAAACGGTCTCGTTGCGTCGACTGTAAAATCGTCGACGACCCATTACTAGTAAGAATACTAACTTAGCGTGCCGAGTATTGTGGATTCGATTCTTCGACAATATAATGCTTTTAAAAATTCACAAATTATCATTTTCAATGTATTAAACTTACATTCGTTTTAAATATCGTTATCGATATATCGCATTTCGTTTTGAGTGTATTACACATATATCCGTTTTGTACATCGTTATCGATATATCGCATATCGTTTTGAGTGTATTACATATACGTTAGCTTTGAATATCATTATCGATATATCGTACATATTCGTACGTTTTTGAGTGTATTGCACATACGTTCCCTTTGAATATCGTTATCGATATATCGCATATCGTTTTGAGTGTATTACACATAGGTTCATTTTGAATATCGTTATTGTTATATCGCATATCGTTTTGAATGTATTACACATACATTCAAAACGATAATTTGTTTTCTTGTTTGTAGAGAGAGTCCCCCACAATTATATGATTTATTTACTTAGTTCAGAATCATCATCTAAGAAGGCTAAGAAGCCCACATAAGTACCACTATCGGATTCGAGCCTCCTCCATAATGGAATAGAAATTGACCTATTATATCACGCTGGTCAGACGTGTTGGCATAACGTTTTATGTCAAGTTTTACTTCCTTGCGTACACGTTATCTGAATAATATATCCCTTAGACGTCTTTTACGACACCCATGGGCAAAATAGGAAGTTATAAATTATATTCTTACTCCGTCCATCACTAGGAATTAATTTTTAAAACATCAGATTTTGCTCAGAATGTTGTCTTTACAAAAGATATAATTACGTTACTTTTTTTTTATTACATATCTATTGGTTCATTTTTTAGGAATAGAAACATGCTACAGGTAATTATATGCCGGCAGCTATAAATATACCGGCTCATCCGATCTGGCATCAGCTATTACTGTCTTTAAAATTTAACTCAATGGTCGTTAAAGACTCAATTAGGAGAAGCGACATATTAATATGACATTTATTAAGTACTAGCAACCTGCCCTCGCTTCGCTTCGGTTATAGTCGTTTTACCCGCGTAGTTCCCGTTCCCGTGGTAATACCGGAATAAAATATAGCCTAGTTTACGCCCTGATATTATAGCTTTCCATTGGTGAAAGAATTTTAGAAATCGGTCCAGCCGTTTTGAAGATTACCCGGAACAAACAGACAGACAGATAGACAGACAGACAAAAATTTTTTAATCGCTATTTGAGGCATAGGTGTCGTGCAAATAACCGTGTGAGCATGAAAAAAGCCTATTATTTTAACATAAACAACAGACACTCCAATTTTATTTATTGGTATAGGTTTTCAAAGCATTAGTTTCCTATTCCTTTCTAGGAATAGGAAACTGCTGACAGGTTTCTGTTTACTGCCAAAATTGAGCCGGTTAATCTGGTTTAGTATCACATGTTCGAAGAAAATCGATGTGTATTGTAGAAATTTACCAAAAACTGGCCTGGTCGGACTGTCGAAAGTATGGTCCCTGCCACATAAGAAAAGAATTACTATTTTACTATGACTTATCATGATATCACGATAGTACAGAGACAAAATGCATCGTCTTATAATATTTAGGGTCCACTCGTAAACAGCTGACGAAGACGTCATAAAATTACCTCTTTATAGCTATTAGCTGAACTGTTATGAGCAGACCCCTAAATTATTTTGTTAGCCCTCACCCTGTAACTACATCGTAAACTTTTGGGTCTCTCGGGGGTAAATATAATAGTGTCTCATTTTGTCAACTTACCGATATTTTTGTTTGGTATTAAGTTAATTTATAACGATACCTATAAATGCTATTTCATTTGACTCAATTGTAAGCTTTTGGGTTTGCTTAATATTATCATCATCGTCATGTTGGCTCATATACGTCCCACTGCTGGGCTCGAGTCTCCTTCACATTAGGAGGGAAATTGACCTACTTATGCCACTCTGATCAGACGTGTTGGTAGGGTTTTATTTCAAGTTTTCCTTCTTTTGCATAGATATTATATGCATACTGTATCTCTTAGTCGTCTTTAACGATACCCACGAGCAAGATAGGGGGGTGGTGAATTGTATTCTTACTCCGTCACCACACGGAGAACTTTTATTAATTCGTGTAATATTTGACTACGTTTGGTAAATAATTTTATTAGCATTTTTTTGGAAATATTCTAAAACATGGTAGGACCATGCATTATAAATGGGCATAATATCAACATACGGTGGCAAACGAGCAAACAGTACACCTGATGGTAAGTGTTGCTGCCGCTCATGGACTTCTGCTAGGTCGCTGTCTATCGTGAAGAAACAGAAGGGAGTGTGAATGCGTGCAATGAGGTTCGGTGATACTAAAGGCATCATCAAAACCCACCACACGCAAACACCTTCAGAAACTTGGGTTGTTGGCTCTCTTACTCACCGAATGAAGCGCAACAACAAATTGCTACTACTCGGACTCGGACATCGATTTTCTGCAAGAGTGTGGTACTACCGCCCGGTCTGTGGCTGTAGACACACAACTTTCAATAGCGTAATTCTACCACTATGTAAAGAGGTATCGTAACAGACAATTAAGAGGACTACTTAAATATAATATTTATTAAGTAATAACTTGGGCAAGAAAAGTAAATTCTAAATGGAAGCTTATAAGTAATTACAAATACTGCCTTAATCATCACGGTATTGAGAATTTAGTATTATAAGTTACTAGCTGTTGCCAGCGACTTCATTTGTGTAGAAATCATTTGTGACAGAGGCAAACATAGATAGCTGTGCAGGAGTTCCAGGTTTTACAGACCACTTGTGTTGCTCGGTGATATGTACAAGCTAGTGGAAAGAATCTTGACTGCCCGCCTCACCTAACACCTTAATGAATTTGAAGCCAATTTAACCTACAACTCTCCATTCAGTTTTTGGCAGAGGCGTTCAATGATTGTGATCTTTGTACGCCCGAGCCCTTTGGTTACAGAGGTGTGCTGTCATCCAGCTATATCAGGGAGTCACTACGTCATCATGGGCTCTATACCTAAGGTGCCTGTTAACAGACTATTTGGCAAATCGCAGGGTTTTCTGCATGAGACGCGCAGAGGACTTAGTGCTTAAAAGGAGGAAGCTCGAACTCAATAGAGAGATTTTTATGATCTGAAGTAATGAATGATGATGATTTTAAGTTGGTATTACAAGTTTCCCAAGAAAAAGATTCTAGTCATTCTACGAATGATACCTTAGCTTTTGCATTTCCCACGAGAAATTTAGAGGTATCAAATAATGTAACCATTGTCCTCTTAATTTCTCATGTTGGTAATTGTCACTTTGGATTACCTGCACCTAAAATTCAGTTTTATGAGGAACCTAACCACAAATAAAGTATGTAGCACACTTAAGATTCAAAATCTAAGTTCATTCAATGCAACATTCATATTTCTCTCGACAATAATGGATTTAAAAATTTCCACTTCACGTTCGCTCGCAAAAGGAACCCGAAAATTGTCTATCAAAAGACAAATTTCCTGCAGACACGTGGAAAATTTGTGGAATTCTAAAGTGTTGCGGTCAAAGTGCCCAAAGTTAGAAACTGTGAGTAGCAGTTGGAAAATTTGAGCTTTTAGAAACTTTTACCAACTAACACAATTTCAGTTTTACGATGAAGGTTGCTTGTATGTTAGCGTATGCAAGAATTATAATAATAACATGAAATTGCTTATTTTAATAATACTGCTCTGATGGCTATGGTATTAGGCTCAATAATGTCAGCCATGTACTTATATAACTTTGACAATATAAATTCAAAGGGAAAACTTTTCAAATGCTATCAAAGAAGAACCGTCCCCTTTAACTGCCGATCCAGATTAATAATTTGATGCAACATTTTGATATTTGAAATATAAAATCAACTAATAATGCTTAAATAAATGTAAAAGTTGTAAATTAACATAAGAAATGTAAATATAACTTCTCCGTGTGGTGACGAAGTAAGAATACAATTTACCACCAACACTTTTGCTCGTGGGTGTCGTAAAAGACGACTAAGGGATATAATATGCATACAATATCTATGCAATAGAAGGAAAACTCGACACAAAACCAACAAGTCTGACCAGCGTGGTATAGTAGGTCAATTTCTCTTCCATAGTGAAGGAAGCCCGAGGCCAACAGTGGGACGTGTATGGGCTGAGATGATGATGACGATGACGGTGTAAGAACAATTCACTACTCCATGTCTTACCAGTGGTGTCGTCCGGAATGCTATGCATAAAATATCTGTGCAAGAGAAGGAAAACTGGAACTAAAACCCTATACCAACTCGTCTGATCGGCGTGTTATTGTAGGTCAAAATCTCCTCTGTTACGGAGGAGGCTCGAGCATAGCGATGAGATGTATACGAGCCGAGATGATGATGATAATAAAAAAATTAAACGATATGTATTTACCATATCTGAAGCGTCAATATTAGGTAAGATTATTCTTTGATTAGATGATTCTTTTATCTGTGCATTGATCCGTCAGTCAGTCATTCAGGTCAAAGCATTTAAATGTTTAGATATATTTATATGAAAATATAATCATTTTATCATTACAGCTCATATACGGCACACCATTGGGCTCGAGCCTCCTCCACATTGAGAGGTAAATTGACCTATTATACCACGCTGGTCAAATGGGTTGATATAGAATTTATTTCAAGTTTTCCTTCTCTTGCATAGTTGTTAATTTTTTTTGTTATATACACAAGATATCCTCTAGTCGCCTTTTACAACACCCATGGATAAAAGACGGGGTAATAAATTGTATTCATACTTCGTCACCACACGGAACGATAATATAGAAACTCATCTTTATCTTTGTATATAAATTTCTTGTGTATGTCACTGAACTCCTCCTAAACGGCTGGACCGATTTTGACGAATTTTTTATGTGTGTTCAAGGGGATTTGAGAATGGTTTACATTTACAATTGGACCCGGTAAGTGGCGTTATTTTATTTGAACAGAACAACGTCTGTTGGGTCATCTAGTACGTACATATATTTCTTGTGTACGTGTGTATGTCACTGAACACCTCCTAAAGGGTCGGACAGATGTTGACGAAATTTTTTGTGTGAATTCAAAGGCATTCGAGAATAGTTTGGATTCACAATTGGACGCTGTAGATGGCGCTGCGATCGATTTCAAGGCGAATTCCTTTTACTATTTTATTAGATTTAAACAGAGCAACGGCTGTTGGGTTAGCTAGTATTATATAAAAAGATATTATTACTGTTTAAAATCAAACCCACATTGTAACAATCTATACAATGATTTATAAGCGTATCTTACAATACAAAATGGCTGCTATAAATTTTGTTCACCCCGTTACACTACATCGTGAAGTTTTATTGCTAGTAAACCCTTGGTACCTGAAGACTTTAAAAATGTGTCTACTTGATCTACATTGTATTTTGCAAAATGTCATTTGATCACTTGCCTTGTATACAGTCAAGAATTATGCAAGACATTATGCAAGAATCTTTGCAATAACATGTATCACTATATTTTATAAAACAAGGTAGGTACTCTGCCGTGTGTATATCGATCTGTTCGCGATAAACTCAAAAATTTCTACATGGATTTTCATAGGACTACTACCAATAGATAGAGCGATTCTTGACGAAGGTTTAAATATACAATTTATTAAGTATATGTGAGATATTGCGATATTTCCAACAAATGTGTCAGAAAAACTAAAAAAAACTAGGTGTCTAGGAGCTTTCAAAGAAAATGCTGACTAAAACTTTTGAGATATAATAAAAAAAAAATGAATAATAAAAAAATCTTCAACTATTAGAAAGCCAAATCTTCTCAGAGTCACTTAGATTATACTTTATTTTCCATAAAGAACTGGAGCAAAGCTGGAATGGATTACTAGTATGTATATACTTTATAGTGAAATGTATTCGTGAATCGCGTTGCAAGTTTGTTACAATTTTGTTTACAAGATATGTTGATTGGCAAATTTAAAAAATTGATGCAAGATTTATTTTATACTAACAACCCGCCCTCGCTTTGCTTCGGTTTTAATCGTTTTACTTGCGTAGTTCCCGTTCCCGCGTGAATACCGGGATAAAATATAGCCTAGTTTACGCCCTGATATTATTAGCTTTCCATAGGTGAAAGAATTTTTGAAATCGGTCTAGCCGTTTTGAAGATTACCCGGAACAAACAGACAGACAGACAAGAAATTTTTAATTGCTATTTTAGGCATAAGTGTCGTGCAAATAACCGTGTGAGCATGAAAAAAGCCTATTATTTTGACATTACAAACATACACTCCAATTTTATTTATTGGTATAGACTAGCAACCCGCCCTCGCTTCGCTTCGGTTTTAGTCGTTTTACCTGCGTAGTTCCCGTTCCCGTGTGAATACCGGGATAAAATATAGCCAATATTTTTGAAATCGGTCTAGCCGTTTTGAAGATTACCCGGGACAAACAGACAGACAGACAAAAAATTTTTAATTGCTATTTTAGGCATAGGTGTCATGCAAATAACCGTGTGAGCATGAAAAAAGTCTATTATTTTGACATTACATACAGACACTGCAATTTTATTTATTGGTATAGATTACCCATAATTGAATGGTCTAAGAATACACTGTATCACTGTGTATAGTGGTAGGACCACAATGTTGGCAGTTGTATGTCTACAGCCGCGGGCCGGTCCGTCCGGGGTAGTACCACACTCTCGCAGAAAATCGACGTCCGAGTAATAGCAATTTGTTATTGCGCTTCGTTCGGTGAGCGAGAGAGCCGGTAGTCCAACTTTCTGAATATGTTTGCGTGTGATGGATTTTCATGATGTCTTTAGTATCACCGAACGTCATTTCACGCATTCACTCTCCCTTCACTTTCTTTACTGTAGGCAGCGGCCTAGCTGTGCCCCTGGTATTGTGAAGGTTCATGAGCGGCAGCAACACTTAACTTCAGGTGTACTGTTTGCTCATTTGCCATAAAGACTGCACAGATGGCGTAGTGGTTAAGATAGCGACCTACAGCGCCAGTGTCGGGGGTTCGAATCCCACGCGGGACATCACTTTGTGCGATCCACAAATTGTTGTTCTGAGTCTGGATGTAATTTGTGTCCATTGATTATATGTTTGTAAAGTCCCCCGCAATACAAGGATTATTTCCTTAGTGCAGGGTGTTGTCTTAAATAAATAAATAAATAAAAATGAGAATAAAAAAAGTCTTAAATACGAACTTAGGAATCAGCAGGAGAATGGGTGGTAGCACTCTCTCCTCTTTCTCTCTCTCACTCTGGTGGATGATTTTACAATAAGAAGGTCGCCAATTTGTCTTCAAAGCGTTATAATTCTGGTCATATCTCACTTTTGTATGAATAGCTATTTTCAACATGGACGTGAATAGAATAAGTACTAATTCCTGTATTCCTAGTGACATTACAAACTTAACTTATCGTCTCATCTCATATACGTCTCAATATTGGGCTTGAGCCTCGTCTATAATAGGAAGGAAGTTTACTCATTTGTTGGGGGTTATGGAGCCGCGCGCCGCCCTATTGTTGGCTATAATGTAACGGACAGCGTGCGACCACACCATAGCATGCCAAAAAAATCTAGATAAATATGCAAAAATACCCTATCAATTAGTTTAAAAAAAATGCGAGGCAGTCTTTGGGGACTGTCGATAGAAGTGAAAACTAAGTATCGTTGTCGTCAAGCTATTAGATTATTATTTTTTAATTATTTTTAGTTTATAAAGAACAGTTAATGACTAATTCAAAATTTAATCCTTGATCATAAACACTTCTTTATAAACCAAAAATAATCCGAAAATAATAATCTAAATTTATAGATTAATATCAGGTTGACCGAGCTTCGCTCGGAATATTTTTGTAGAATTTATTTAGATATATATTAATAAAAAATAAAAATTATATAAAAAATTACAAAAAGAAAATAATAATAACATCGAGATTCGAACCGACGGTGTTTGGATGCTTCAAAACTCAAAATTAAAACCGGCCGTCTCCCAACTAAGCTACCGTAACTCTTGACATTTGTAACGAAATTTGAATTCATATTCTTTTAAAATTTAATGTCATTTATTGTTATGCTAAAAACACCGACAAAAGAACATTTTCTAGCTAGATCGATTTTTTGGACCCGAATCCTCTAGTATGCCAAGTTTCAAAAAAATCGTTGGAGCCGTTTCCGAGATCCTGAAAATATATATATTTACAAGAATTGCTCGTTTAAAGATATAAGATAGCTAATATTTAATAGAAAATGTGTAGAGTTTTCAACAAAAGTTAAACATTTCAAATTTAGCGTTTGGTGTTTGTGGATTTGAAAGCTAAGATTAGGCACGCAAGTACTACATGCACATTCGTACAAGTGCCCTGCGCCATCTTACGAATTTTCGATCAGGTCTCGTGTTCTGATGCGAGTTTATAATTTTCTACCCATCTGCCAGGCGTTCTGAGCGACGGCTCCCTTTTTTTTAATTGATATATGTATATATCATCTCTATGTTCATAAAGTCATGTTTCATGTAGAGATTGATCAATGAAGTGGGTACAACAAATATCGTTTTAATCTTCCTCGACAAAGGTGACCCTTGAGCAAAACAAATATTTGCACCTAGCTATTTGTTCTGAGTTTGACATATTATGTAACGGAGACTTTATCCAAAACAATAATTTATAGAGACCGTTGTATTCAATAGGAAAATATGTTTAAAATCAATATTTGGTGTACATTTCCTTTAATCTTATTATATCTGAAATAAGAAAAAGAGACCCAGGCCTTGAAGGCAAATTTTAAGTCTCTTTAGATTATTGAAAGTTGCAAGTTATACTTCTAGAGTCTGCTTATTGCATATGAGTAAAAAGATCATTATGTCCATTACGATCCTAACCCTAACACTGTCGACAGAAGTAAAAACTTAAAGCTATGAACAAACAGTTCTTACTTTTGGATATTCAAATGAATTGTTTGATCACCAGTTTGAATTTTTATGTTTTTCTAGATATGACAGCTATCAGCACAGGTATAATAACATTGAAATAGCTACAGATATAGTGATAACACGTTACGTGGTCATATCGATGACGACTTAGATAAATTTACGCTCCAACCAACTTTTTTTAACGCTGTGGCAGTAGGAGCCTGGTCGCCACCTGCGGAGCAATTCAGCGGAGAGAAGTGCCTCGCGTACCCGCTCCGCGGCCTCCTTCCTAAACATGTCCTTCTCGCAGAAAGAGGCCATCGATGACCAGTACCTGTCACCATCGAGCATCTTTGATGTGATGGTCGACAACCACAAGTCTGTTCCTATGACCGCCGACAGATCGTGGCGCTGCGGCCCCTAGGCGGGACATACCTCCAGGGTGTGACGCGCATCATTTGCCGCGCCACACTCATGGCATCCAGGGGCTTCTTCATGTCCAATTCGGTGCAGATACTTACCGAAGGCCCTGTGTCCGGTAAATACCTGCGTCATCCCGAAGGTTAAATTGCCGTGTTTTCTTACAAGCCAGCAGTACACTCCATCCAAACCTGCTTAGAAGTTTGTATTTCAAAAGCCGCATTTCTTTCTTGAGAGTATATTTATTAACCATGGGAATCTGGTGGATCGCTCTTCCTCTCCTCCGTTTCAGAATAATATGTATATCCATATAGGAGGAGAGGAAGAATAATATGGATTGTGGCCATTACAATCTATGACAATTATCTCATTTTCTATTTAATAATCTTACTTATAAATTTGAAAGTTTGGATATTGAGTTAATTATTTATGGAGCGAGGAAATAAAGAGCACATAAAGAATCATACTGCTTAGGAATCGATGCCATTTCAGCACCATCAAACAGTGTCAAAGACTCAGTACGACAATATTTACACTAGTTCACCATAAAATAGCAAAAAGAGAGGCGTCGCTCAGAACGCCTGGCAGATGTTAAACAGCGAATTTATTTTGTACAAGTATATATGCATAAAAGAACAGATTACGACAAGAACTAATGACATAAAGTATTAATAAAATATTACGATTTTTGTTACAGAACATTGTGATTTTTATGCAATAAACATTTAGTATGGTGAAACATCGAAATTATTTTATACAAGTAGGTATATATGAATATAAAAGAACAGATTTCGACAGGAACTAATATGACATTAAGTATTAATAAAATATTACGACTTTTTGCAGAAAATGATGATTTTTTTATTCAATAAACATTTATTTTCATTAGTATATAATATATAATTATATAGGTAGGTATGTGTTTTGATTAATAATTTATTTTGAGCTCACTAGATGACGTTGCACAAAATTCTAAAACAGGTTATGGTTTCGTCACATAAATGTACATATATACGCCACGCGTGGCGTTAACGCCACGCCAACGATTAGGCTCACCCTCGCCTCTAGAGGTTTCACATCAAAAACTGGAGACAATTATGGTAATATCCACCCCTTGAAGAAACCTGTATATAATTCTAATTTGAACGTCGATATCTTATACATATAAGAGTAAAGTCGTATATAGATTTATTTTATAACAACACAAGAAAGAAATAGCGAAACACAACATTCAAGTCCCAAAAATATCGAAAATATCCTAAAACATATTTGTCTAAGTCATTTATAAAAGAAAACACTACAATGGATGAGATATGGGTGTGTATTAGATACAATATAAGTAGAACGAAACATTTTCTTATTCGCAATTTTACTATTGTGTAACAGAACAATAACTAATTCGTGAATTTTCGCCGTTTGCAACACAAAAAGTTGAGAGAGAAGAGATTTGTATTCAAGATAAGATAAATAAAACATATAACTAGATCCTCTAAATTTAAGTTTTACGAAGTACACTTTAAATAAATTATTTTAGCAGCATTGGGAACAGCTCATAAACGTCCCACTGCTGGGCTCAAGCTTTTGACAAAACAGAAGGGAAACCGACTTACTATTCCACGCTAGTTAGATGGTTCGGTATAGGGTATTTTTTTTTTGTTGAATTCTCGGGTATCGTTTGAGTTGAAGAGCTGAAAATTGGGGTGAATTGTTTTCATTCGGCGCCGGATCGGCCCCCTAAGTGTGGCACAGGAAGGGCATGGAGTGGAATTCCCGTGTTAATCCGGCTATGCCCTTTATACATATATACAAATACGAAGGGCATCACACTGGAACTAATACCATATATGTTGTACGAAGTATAAAATTATGTATATTTAAAAGATTAAAGAAAAAATGACTGCCCGCTGAGTTTCTTGCCGGATCTTCTCAGTTTGTGGCCGCATTCCGATCCGGTGGTAGATTATTGTATTGTGTTCAAATGTTGTGAAATTTGACAGTATGTAAGTGCCCTTAAGGGGCCTATGCAGAGTAAATGATTTGACTTTGACTTTAGATTTTTCCTTCTCTTTATATAGTTATATGCTTATTTAATCCTCTTGTCTTCTTTTATGACACCTACAGGCAAGAGATGAGGTGGTGATTTGTATTCTTACTCCGTCACTACATGGCAAATTCATCTTATGGGAGGCCTATATACATCAAATTCAAATCATTAACATGCTTTCATTAGCTTCACCTGTATCTTTGTTTGTAACGTCCACCTTTGAGCTCGACTTTGCCCTACTTTGAGCCATCAGATTTTCTTTAAACTTTGCACACCTATCAAAGACCGATGACAATGCAATAATCCGCTTTTTTTTTGCTATTGGTGTTTTGGATTACGGTCGACGCACTCCTCGCCTGCTCTGTCCGGACAGCGACAGAGGGACGTAAGCGCGCACGCCCGTAACCCATCCTAAGGTGACATAACGTCATGCAATAATCCGCTTAAAAAATCGATTGTCCTAATTAGATTCGCCAGGATTCATCAACTTCTTTCCGCATCCTTTGCATGAGAGTAAGAGAGATAGAGTTAGTCGGGCACTCAGCATAACACAAACGCGTATACTTTCCTATGGTAATAATTGCGTCTTGAGCCGTATACATTCATCGTTGTACCGACAAATCTAATACGCATACTAATTACATTCCAGTGGCTATTCACTAATAAGTGAAAAATAAATATAGTTTAAAAAAACTAAAAACACACTTTCAACTAAAAAGTGTAAAATAATTTTCAATATAGGCAGGACATAATAACGAACAAAATATATTAATATTATTGTGAAAAAGCGTGGGGCGCTTTGTGCCACATTTTCGTAAGTCAAGCACCAAGCGTGTTTTTTAGTTTTTTTAAACTATATTTATTTATTACTAGCTGATCCGGCGAACTTCATACCGCCATATTTTTTTTTGTAAATATATTTTCTAAATTTCCTAATATATAGTCTCTAATGCAAGAACCATTACGGCTTTGTCGGGAAAGATTCGATCGTTTTGGTCGCGGCATTGTTAATGATGATTCAAAGAGAATACAAATTATTGATTATTGAATTCTGATAAAATTATAATTAACAAATTTTCAACCATAAACTATAGACAAAATTACGTTTAGCTGTCATTTGCATTTTGTTATTACATATCAAATGCGTTTTTGATATGTAATAACAAAATTTTGTTGTCCTACGTTTCATAGTGACTTGTATTCTCTTTGAGAGTTTTGGCGCGAATATGGCAATGTCATGTTAAGCTCTTGTATTATATTCATTTTTTTAGTGTTTTATAGTGTTATATTGAATAATTTTGCTGATATTTTATGTAATATAATACAGTTAAGGTGATGAACTGTGGTGAATGTGATATAAGAGTGTTTTACGTGTATTTTCATATTATACCGAAATTCCCAGAGAAATCATTTAATTAGGTTTTCAGCGCCTAATCAATGGTAAAAACTTGACTAACTGATGGACATGACTATAAATAAGCTATTCTAATTATAAAGAAATGTTAAATAATATGAAGAAAATTGTATCAGACTTGGCTGTATGGGCTTTGATCCCTTTGCCTGCCCAATGGACAAACAGAAACAAAAAAATCTATTTGACATATTATGTCACGTTACACGGGAACGCGATTGAACAGGGTAAAAAGTACCTCATTGCCATTAAGAAGAAGAAAAAAAAGCACGGGATAAAAAGTACCCTATGTCCGTCTCCT
The DNA here is from genome assembly GCA_032191425.1 of Lymantria dispar. Taxonomy (NCBI): domain Eukaryota; kingdom Metazoa; phylum Arthropoda; class Insecta; order Lepidoptera; family Erebidae; genus Lymantria; species Lymantria dispar. Next base: position 4,322,708 of record CM063460.1, on the reverse strand, counting down.
AGTTCTAAGCTGCCTCCCCACCAAATTTCAGCCAAAGCTGTTCAGCCGTTCTTGAGTTATAAATAGTGTAACTAACACGACTTTCTTTTATATATATAGATGTAACGATTTTTGATGCTTACGCGAGTATTACGCAATGTAAATAAAACTATTTTACGGATATTTTTTTAATATTGCAACCGGTGGCAAACTAGCAAACAGTACACCTGATGGTAAGTGTTGCTGCCACTCATGGACCTTTGAAAAACCGCTAGCTACCGTGAAGAAATTGAAGGTAGTGTGAATGCATGCAATGAGGTTTGGTGATACTAAAGGCACAATTAAAACACACCACACGTAAACACTCTCAAAAAGTTGGCGTTGCCGGCTCTCTCGCTCACCGAACGAAGCGCAGTAACAAATTGCTACTACTCGGACGTTGATTTTCTACGAAGTGTGGTACTACCCCGGACGGACCGGTCCGCGGCTGTAGATAGACAACTATCAACAGTGTGGTCCTGCAAAAAAATTTTATTGCGTTTGTATTTGATTTTTTATTGCATTTATGGTTACGGGCGGACTAAAATGTCTTACATCATTTATTATGCATTACTCGCACGGGATCATTTACATATTGTCATTTTATAAATTTTTCCTTAAATTAAAACTGGATCGAAACGCGACCGTACTGAGAAAATCGGACATGAAACTCAGCGAGATTGCCAATTTTTAATACGCTTTTATTAGCTTCAGATGTATCTATGTTAGTATGTTAGTATGTCACGGAATCTTTGAACATGATATTGACCCCCTTCAAAACGTCGAATTAACTCGAAATTTGGCATACTTATTAAGGACCGATGACAATTCAATATTTTAAACAGTTTGACCCGTTACCCTTACTAGGATAATCAAGATTAGCGTTTTAAGCGTATTTTTATAGTTTTTTGAACTATTATATTTATTATTTATTTATTCACTAAGTTCTTTTAAATAAAATTACATACAACAACATGCCTATTAATAGCTCCTGTGTGATGCCTTTCGAACCATGATATAATTCTCTAATATATTGAAAAAGATTATGGCTGGACCAGATCCTGAAAGTGGCACCCGATTACGAGTTAACCACTAAAGATCAAACATCCTATAGGCTGATGGATGAACGAATGGAAGTTATACCAACTGAACAATTACTGACGTCTGGTACTGTGTAACTGACAAAATCAGACTTTATGCTTGTTGAATAAATCATATTTTCATAAATCAAACACAAAATGAAAACAACTCAAGCATTTGTAATCGGTATACCGTCCTATTTTGTTAACGTTTTCATAAAAAAAAAAACATCCTGTTGTGATATTAAATTCTTTGAATAATTTATTACTGTAGTTATCTTCTTAGAATAAGTTGTTCAATTTTAATTTTGCGATGTGTTGACTTGACTTTTGTATAAAAGTTATGATTTTAAATTTACGAGTAATTTTTTTGTTATTATATTTAATTTAAAAGACACGAGTTTTGGCTTAGATGTGCTTAGAGTGAGTGCCAGGGTGGTGATAAGTATTCTTACGGCCTATATATGTATATCAAATTCAAATTATTTATTATATAATAATTTCTGATGTCTGATGCAGGCCATATCCAAAGAATAGCAGACAATAGATGGTCGCAAATTGTTACAAACTGGTACCTAATATATAAAAAGAGGAGAAGAGGTAGACCTTTTAAAAGATGGAGTGATGACATCGTAGAAATTGCTAGACCATTTTGGCCAAGAATGGCACAAGAGAGAGAACGCTGGCATAATTTGGAGGAGGTTTTCACCGCAAAAGGCGGTTACATATAATAAATATAATAAATTTTAAAGAAAATGACTAACAGTCTAATCTTAAGCAACTAACTAACAAAAATCATAGACATTAAGTTACTTTCTTTTTTAGTTATACTATTTTGTAAGGGATAAATAAAGCTTATAATATAATATAAAATTTCTGATGTTTACGCGAGTATAACACATCCTTATTAATATTATAAATGCGAAAGTAAGTTTGTTTGTTTGTTTATTTTTTTGTTTGTTACGCTTTCACGCTTAAACCACTGAATCGATTTCAAAAATTCTTTAGCCAATGGTAAGCTATAATATCAGGGAGTAACATAAGTTATATTTAATCCTGGTATTCCCACGGGAACGGGAACTACGCGGGTAGGGTGACTGAAATCAAAGCGAAGCGAGGGCGGGTTGCTAGTTGTAAGTAAAACTATTTTTACGAATTATATCGCGTTTACGTTTTGACACAAATGTGTTGCTGAATAGTGTTCAAAATTGCGGGCATTCAAAAATCAAATACAAACGCGATAAACTGCGTAAAAATAGTTTTATTGGATATGCTTACTGAATAGTTAGACACTGATATGTAAATTCAAGCACTAGTAGCCATTAAGGTACCCCTAGCAGAGGCCACGGGTGACGCGACCGGGGAGTCCGTCACCCGCAGAGAGGCTGACTGCGCGACGGCGACCGACGTCCCCAAGGAGACATGTCGTGAAGAGAGGTTACTCTACTATATCCCTTGGGGTATTTCATCGGGTCGACCACTGAAGACAAAGAACTCAGCTCCGGTGGTCAGCCCAACGACGAAAGTGACGTGCTATCGGTGCACCTGCCGCTCGGCTCCGTCCGGGGCAATAGAAGGATGGCGCACACTCGTAACCCACCCATAAAAAAGCCATTAAGGTGAGTAGAGTAAGGTTTAAGAGTGGTAGGACCACACTGTAGACAGTTATCTGTCTACAGGCGCGGGCCGGTCCATGCGGGGTAGCACCACACTTTCGAAGAAAATTGACGTCTGAGTAATAGCAATTTATTACTGCGCTTCGCACGGTGAGCGAGAGCCAGCAGCCCAACTTTCTGAGAGTGTTTGCGTATGGAGAGTTTTAGCCCTTGGTATCCCCGAGCCTCATTGTATGCATTCACACTCCCTTCACTTTCTTCGCGGTAGGCAGCGGCCTTGTAAAGGCCCATGAGCGGCAGCAACACTTACCATCAGGTGTACTGTTTGCTCGTATGCCGCCGTTTGCAATAAAAAAATAGGTACTACTGCGATAATAGCCACGTTAGTCATTTTAAATATATGATTTTTTACGTTTTTTTTTACAAACAATATATTTCGTATGTTGACGGAGTAAAAAGTACTATTCACCGTCACATATTATGCCCGTGGGTTTCGTAAAAGCCGACTAAGTGAAACTTGTGGAAATATTAACTATGCAAGAGAAGGAAAACTCGAAATAAAACGAAATATAATCCTATACCAACAAACTTGACGAGCGTGGTGTAGTAGATCAATTTTCGTCCTAATGTGAAGTACGTATGAGCCCAGTAGTGGGACGTATATGAGCCGTGAAGATGAAGACCTATACAATAGAAAATCAAATCTTAAAAATGTCAACCCTAACTTGTTTTAATCCCTATTCTGTACTGAAGTTACGCACAATATTATCAAAAATTTCACATAAAGGATTAATTCATTTAATTATAATTACTGTAAATCAAATTGTACATCACATCTCTGTTAAAAAAAACGGATCTCAAACAAAATCCTGAATATGAAATCCTAAAAAGCGGTTGGCAAGAGTATAATTAAATAAAGATGCCAAAAGGTCGTTACCAAAACGGGAAAACAATATAAAATGAATGGACACAAACCACATTCAGTGTAAGTATTCAAAATATAAATAAAGAGGTATCATAAGCATTTCAACTCATATAAATCCCACTGTTGGGCTCCAGCCCCCTCCATCATGGAAGGGAACTTGAGCTGGTCGGACGTGTTGGTATAGTGTTTTATGTCGAGTGTTCCTTCTCGTGGTTAGAGGTACATCAAAATTTATCTGTTTGGTGACAAAGTAAGAATAGAATTTGCCTGGGTATGGTAAAAGACGACTAAAGGGCATACGCATATAACATCTATACAAGAAAAATTGAAATGCCCTCCCAACCCGTTTGGCTATCGTGGTATACTAGGTCAATTTCCCTCTTATTATGCAGGCTACTCAAGCTACGCAGTGTACAATGCGTTGAAATGATGATGATATCAAAAAAATTTCATGCCATAAACTATAAAATCATTATCATCATGTTCTTATCTCAATAACTTGGGGTCGACGGAATATGTGCTCACTCTTCACTCCTACATATTACGAAAGTTTTGACAATAGTCTTTTGACCGGCAGCGTATCTGAGATTCTCCTTGGGAATGTAAATGTTGAAAAACTGCATTAGATGGAATTTGTCCAGGTCAATATAAAAGAAGGCCAGCTTCTTTTACTTAACCAATAATTCTTGGCGTAAATTAATACTAATAGATTTCGGACTCAATTTTTGAACTGAAAATGTTTAAAATTACTTTCAGAAAACATAGTAGCAATTTATCATCGTTGTCCTTATCTTATTTATTTATTTGTTTATTTATTTATTTATTATTTAACAAAATCCACAGCTCTTACATATTATATTTGACCTTAAAACTAATCTTACAGCCAATTACGGATTATCAATTTATTTTTAACACTTATGTAGCGGATACAAAATGGCATTAAAAGCAAAAAACTTAAACATAAACTGTTGTTTGTGTGTGTGTGTGTGTGTATGGGTGTGTGAGAGAGAGAGAGAGAGAGAGAGTGTATGCGTGCGCGCGTGCGTGTGTGTGTGTATGTGTGTGTGTGTGTGTATCAGTGAGCGCGCGTTTGCGTGTGCGTGTTCTTGTGTATATATTTAATTTTATTTTAAATTGAAAACGGGGTATTTGATAGTTCCTCACTAATAGTGGCAAATAGCTGTTTCTTATAAGTAGTTATTTTAGTATTAAAAATGTCCAGATCAGAAAATTTACTCATGTAACATCTTTTATTCTGCTAAGAATGGAGTTCTGTGCATAGTTTGTGTTACTGTGAGGTATGTCGAAAAGTTGGGTATGTCTCGTTCGACGTGTAGGTGCTCTAAATTTAAGCACTGAGTTATTTATATCAGTACAATCAATAGCACCATTACACACCTTGTGGAGAAATATCATATCCAGAATTGTACGTCTAGCTTCCAAAGGCAGCATATTATGTCGTTTGCATGACATATAGTAATCATGCGTATTAAATTTATCACGATAATTTAGATGTTTTAAGAATTTTGACTGTATTGATTCTATTTGTTATCTGTATGTTATATAACTAGGATTTCATATATTACTACAATATTCTAAAATACTACGGATATATGCATAGTAAACTGTTTTAAGAACGATCACGTCAGTGAACTGTTGACAGGTGCGAATTACAAAGCCAAGGTTTTTGTATGCTTTATCAACAACATAAGAGATATGATCTGAGAATAACAGCTTTGAATCCAGGAGGATGCCTAGATCCCTGACAACATTACCCCTGCCAATCTCTACATTACCAAAACCATAATTATAGTGAATAGCTTTATATTTACGAGTAAAGGTAACGACTAAACATTTATTGACATTAACATTTAATCTATTAGTATCGTAGTATATCGATAATCTATTCAAATCATATTGAAGTTTCTCACAGTCCAAGTTATTTCGTATTTTCATATAAATCTTAGTGTCATCCGCGTACATTAGGAACTTTGCATTCAGTATATATCTACCAATATCGTATAAGTAGATAGAGTATAATAAAGGTCCCAAAATTGAGCCCTGTGGAACACCTGATGGTATGGTAACGGTATTCGACTTTGATCCACCCACTGTCACAATTTGTGATCGATTCTTCAGGTAGGAATTGAACCATCCGTGTAGATCACATCCACTTGGCCTCCGCCATCCATATCTCGGATAATATCCTCCGTAAAAACCGCTAAGTTAGTATTAGTGGAGCGACTCTTGATAAATCCGTGTTGTTCTTGAGGTATATTTTTTGATATGGTCGGGTAAATAAATGAATGAACAATTTTCTCCATTATCTTCCCCAGAACGTTAAGAATTGAGATAGGCCGATAATTTTCAATAGAGGTTCTACTTCCTTTTTTGTGGATAGGTACAATATGTGCGGTTTTCCAAATATTAGGGAAGTATCCAAAAATTCCATATACATCCCACTATTGAGCTGGAGCCTCCTTCACTATGGAAGAGAAAACGCCCTACTATACCATGCTGGACAGAGATTTTGGCATAGGGTTTTGTTGCTTTTCCCTTCTCTTGCATGCATTATATGTATAATATATCCCTTAGTCACCTTTTACGACACTCATGGACAATTAAGAGTCATGTATCCGACACATGAAAATAGGCTGCAAGTAAAACAGAAATAAAATTACATAAGACCAAATTGTGTAGCTCCGTTATTTATTTCTTTATAATTAAGAATAAAGATTCTTAATATGGTAAAACATGTTTCAACAAAAATATTGCCCTGACAGAACCAGGTCCACACAAAATGCCCATTGTCCCGTAACCGCGATAAAGTATGGAGCTAAATGTCGCTACCAAGACACACATTTTTTCATTGTTCCCTTGTATACGGTCCCTATAATTAATTGTTATATACCCGTGTTTATATTTTCTACAGTAAAATGGTGTTTGTGCTTTTCATACTTCATTTTATCATGTCGGAATGTCGGATTATTATTCATTTTGTTGAAATTGATAATAATTATACCTTAATTCGAGTAAGTGTAACTATTTTTAACTTTTTATTTTGTTATTTGTGTAACATCTCAATCTAGGATTAAGATTACAATTTGTCGTCATTTCTTACTTTGCTGCAATTGGAACAGTTGTAAAAACTGGTGAGAAGTCACTAGGAGTCATTATTTTTAGAGTTTCTTAGTGAACAACACATCTTTATGTAAATATTTCTTGTGTATGTGTGTATGTCACTGAATTCCCATTAAACAGCTGGACTGATGTTGATGAATTTTTTTGTGTGTTCAAGAGGACTCCAGAATAGTTCAGATCCACAATTCGACCCGGTAAGTGGCGCTGCTGTTGATTTCAAAGAGAATTCCTTTTATTTTATTTGAACAAAACGTCTGTTGCGTCAGCTAGTATATTGCAAATATAATGGTATTAATTTTTTTATTTTTTTGCGAATTTTATCGCGTTTTTATTTATTTTTAATTTTTTGAACACTTTTCAATGTTCACGGTTACGGGAAAACTGATCCCGGAAATATATCATCATTATTTCAGCTCATATGCGTCCCACTATTGGGCTCGACCTCTTTCACAATGAAAGAAAAATTGACCTATTATACCACGCTGGTCAGACGTATTGGTGTTTTTTTTTTTTTTGGGTGGGCTATGGTAAGCGCACGCGCTGTCCAGTACGTCCAGAGCGATGAAAGGACGGCGCGCGGGCCCATAACCCACCCGTACCCACGTCACCTCATTGTTGAGCTGACCACCGGAGCAGATGTGACTTGTCGCCAGTGGTCGGCCCAACGGAATACCCTTTCGGGTAACCTCACCTCTCGACATCCTGGGACGTCGGTCGCCGTCGCGCGGTCAGCCTCTCCGCGGGTGACGGACAATTCCCCGGTCCGATCACCCGCGGCCTCGGCTAGGGCGGCATTAGGCGCAGATTAGACACAGACGTATTGGTATAGGGTTTTATGTCGAATTTTCCTTCTCTTGCATAGATATTATCTACATATCCCTTAGTCATCTTTAACGGTACTCAAGGGTAAGATAGGGGGTGGTGAACTGTATTCTTACTACCACAACTACACCGTCACCATACAGAAAATATTACGTTAAATTTATACATAATTTCATTACCCTTAATTTAATTTAACAACTGAAGCAAAGCTGTTTTCCCCTGTCACGGTATTTAAACTATTCATAATTAATCGTTCTCTGTCACAATCATGTATTTATATAGATTATTTCGGATTACATAATATTTACTTGGTAATAAAATCACGAAACGTGGTCTTTAAATGTCGGTCTCATAAAAAGGCTCAAATTTGCTTAACGCGTTATGGAGAGGGCAATGCTCGATATCCGTTCACGTAAAATCCGGAATACGGAAATCCGTACAAGAATAGGTGTAACCGACATGGACCGCAGAATTAGCACGTTAAAATGGCAATGCGCAGGCCACTTCGTTCGATGAAACGACAACCGCTAGGGAAGAAAGGGTCTCGAGTGACGACCACGAATCGGACGACGCAGCGTAGGACAACCCCCTACTAGATGGACTGACGACATTCTCAAAATCGCAGGGAACCGTTGGATGCAAGTGACGCAGGACCATTCCAAGTGGCGTTCTCGTAAGGAGGCCTATGTATAGCAGTGGACATCTGTAGGCTAATGGATGGATGAATGGAATAAAATCATATAATCTATATGGATTAATCACTCAAGTTTTTACAGCCGAATTACTACTTAAGAAATCTAATCAAATTCTATCTTTAAGCATGAAACGCAAACACCTAAAAAATACTAGGCACTAAAATCGAAAACAATGAAACAAAACAACATCAACTGACTATGAAACGAAACGAAGGATCAAATACCAGTATCTTGGTGAATCGTAAAATAAAAACTTAAATACTCTTTTCCTTAGTTTATTTTCTATAAAAAAAACTTCAGGAGTATTTTTATTATAAATGATGTAATTTATTAAGTTTTTTTAGTCACGATTTTTTTCATAGTATCGGTTATTTAACGCGGGCTAATAGCATGCAGTACTGACAGTCTTTTGTCCATAAAAACCGCCTTGTCCGAGGTAAATAGAGATTGTGAGTCTCGCAAAAAATTGACGTTTTAGTAATTGGAATTCACTGCTACATTTAGATCGTAGAGAGATGAGGATTTCTTTACGGTATGTAGCGACTAAACTATACCCTGGTATTGCAGAAGTCCATAGGCATCAAATATAACTAACCATCAATTGAATTTCAGGAAGTAGGTTGCAAATTATCAATGCATATATATTTTCTAAAAGCGTTGAGTGCCCTAAAGCCTAATACTGACTTAAGGCTATACGGTTTCTAACTTAATACCACAGTATTGGTATTCCATAATAATTTTGTGTTTAAATTATCATAAGTTATCATAACCCTTTCCGTGTGGTGATGGAGTAAGAATACATCTCACCACTCCCTATCTTGCTCGTGGATGTCATAAAAGGCGACTAAGGAATATAATACGCATATAACATCTATGCAAAAGAAAGAAAACTCAAAATGAATTCCTATACCAATCTGTTTGACCAGCATGGTATAGTATGGTCAATTTCTCTCCTTTTGTGGAGGACGCGCGAGCCCAACAGTGGGACGTATATGAGCTGAAATGATGACAATGATGATGATTATAACCCGGTGATATATTCCAAAAAAATCTATTTACTTAAACTAAATAAATTTGATATTTACGCGAGTAAGTATAACACATTTGAAGTAAGACTATTTTTACGGATTTTATCAAATCATCTCAGCCCATATACGTCCCACTGTAGGGCTTGGGCCTCCTCTACTACGTAAGAAAAATTTACCTATTATACCACGCTGGTCAGACGTGTTGCTATAGGGTTTTGTTTCGAGTTTCCCTTCTCTTGCAGATAGATATTATTTGCATATTACATCCCTTAGTCGTCTTTTACGACACCCATGGGCAAGGGAAGGGGTGGTGAACTTTATTATTACTCCATTACCACAAGGAAAAAAGATTTTTTTTAAATTGATTTTATGGCACAATTGATTTTTAATTTCGCGACGTTTCTTGAACCTTTAGTTCTCTTTCTTAGAAATCTATTACATTAGTTTATCAAAAGGAATATCGATGCTGATTCATTTAAAACGGATAAGGTTTTATGACTTTTTCTTTTTATAAATTCGCTCCTTTATTGACAACGTATTGTTTCTTGGAATGAGAAAATTTTACGATATTACTCCATTTTTGATGCTCACTTACATTAACTGATTCGGGTATCAAGTTATAAATTAAACTATTTTACGGATTTTATCGCGTTTATATTTGATTTATGATTGCAAGACGTTTTGGACACCTTACAGCATTCATGGTCATGGGTGAACTAAGATTTCTGACGTCCAAACCAGTCAACGTTATTCACTCACGTTTCCATGTTCCGTGATGGAGTAAGAATACAATTCATCTCTCCATTTCTTGCTCATGAGTATCATTAAAGACGACTAAGGGATATAATATGCAGAAAATATCTAAGAGAAGAAAAATTGAAAACAAAACCCTACAGCTACACGTCTGACCAGCGTGGTATAGTAGGTCAATTTCCCTCCCATAATGGAGGAGGCCCGAGTCCAGCAGTGGGACGTATATAAGCTGTGATAATGATGATGATGATGATCATGAATACTCACGTAAACATCGGCAATTATTAATTTACACCGTTTAAAAGTGAATATACAAATTTGAAACGCAAATATACAAATTTAATATTTATATGCTTTAACTTAGGTAATGATCTCGGAAACGGATCCAACGATTTTGATGAAATTTTACATACGGTTTCGGGGCCAAAAAAAACGATCTAGCTAGACAATAGCTCGGTAGGGAAGTTGTACAGTTCTTTTGTTGTTTTCTTTTGGCATTCAAACAGCGTGGGATCGAATCTCGGTGTTATTATTATTCTCTTTTTGTAATTTTTGATATTTTTTTCATTATTCCATCATTTTATTTTTTATTAATATTTATATCTAAATAAGTTCGGCAAAAATAAAAAAAAAATATACCGAGCAAAGCTCGGTCAACCAGATATTGAATATACTAAACCGCAAATACTAAAATTCAATTATATTTTGTCCCTTTATAGGCGAAATTATTTAGAAATTTGAAATTTGTAAAGCAGAGAGCTTTGTTCGTGATTCCGTGTCTATTATACGGCTATTATGTTCATTGAATTGCAAAAATCAATCAAATCGCATTTCAATTCAGTACAGTTTATAAATTAGATATGTGAACGTTATAATTCAAATTTTATGTATCATTATTACCTTCAACATTTGAGTCTATCGCCATACTGCTGAATGTACGCCTTTCCTAGAGATGAAGGGTTTGTACACTAGTCGCCGCGGTTATCAGACTGATCGCAATTAGGTGTTATACATTTCCTAGATAAGAGTTGCTGTTCTCTTTCCTGTTACGACCTGTTGCCATTACAGACGCCGACTGCCATGAGTGAGGAATGAGACTAATTGTATTCTTAACATGTTTGCGTCATCGGGGAGTTGTTTTGTCGTCTCATCACGTCTTCTCAGGTGAATATTCTCAGGGATATTGACTAGACCACTGAAGACAAGGAACTCGGCTTTGGTGGTCAGCTCAACGATGAAGGCGACGTGCTATTGGGTGGATTACGGGGCCGTGCGCCACCCTTCTGTCGCCCCAGACGAAGCCGAGCAACGGATGCGGTGACCGTAGCTCACCTCCAAAAAAAGGGAATATTGACCTACTCTAAGTTGCTGGTTGGTATATTATAATTATAAGATATATTATAAGATGTTGGTATATTATAAGTTTCCTAGGAGATAAATGCCACACATTCTTTTAGTGATTCTTTTTCTTATTACGAGCAAGCAGCTCACTTGATGGTAAGTGAGGCTTCTGAGAATTACTCGTTGAAAACGAGGATCCATGATGAGTGTTTCCTTACAATGAACGTGTGTGTCTTGGTATGATTGTACTGGACTTAGTTGGGTTCAACCCATTTCGAGATACGCCCCAAAGAGCGCTCAACTTCAGACACAAGTCGAACCCTTCTTGCCTGTAATATACTCCGAGAGACATTCTGATGCTCGGATTGATTTGATTCTGATCAAAATTTTGACTGTGATTCTGCTCACATTCTTATTTCTCATCCAATTCTTACAAATCCCAGGAGCATTTAAAGGGTGATGATAGACTATATTCCTAACTCGTCTCCACGTCGATTAGGTTTTATGAAGACTAACCTAGTCTTCATAAAATTTCAAACCTTATCTTACATATAATTTTTATAGACTCATTTTCTTTTGATCTGTAAGATTTTTCTTATTTCTTAATTAAAGTCCATGATTTAATAGTGAAAAATAGACTTACGGTCTAAAAATATACTTTTCCTAAATTTTAGGTTTAAAATCATCTGAAAATAGGAACTTTATTGCGCACTGTGGAACGCCGTACGAGTCGACTAGTATTAATCCTTACTAAGATTATTAATGCGAAAGTAAGTTTGTTTGTTACGCTTTCACGCTTAAACCACCGAACTGATTTCAAAAATTCTTTCACCAATGGAAAGCTATAATATCAGGGAGTAACTAGGTTATATTTTATCCGGGTATTCCTACGGGAACGGCAACTACGAGGGTAAAGCGACTGAAACCGAAGCAAAGCGAGGGCGAGTTGCTAGTATATTATAATTCAATTTAAGATTTTATTGCACTTACCTTTTCGATCGCATTATGGTTCAAAATAATTCTTAGTTTCAAAAATATAACAAAATCTCTGATGATATTTCTCGCCAATGGATTTATCGTTTTGTCCGAACTTATATCTGAAGGCTATAAGCGTATCGAGAAAGAACTACAGCCAAGTCCATCTGATTGGTGGCTTAAGTGAAAAAGTTTTCCGTTCGAGTTTAGTGCAATGTCCTGTTCTTAGTGAAATATACTTTTACTTCGATTTTTACTACCTCTGTTTATACTTCTTTTAAATCTTCCTCGAGCCGAGCCATATATATATAACTATTCTTATTATATTCTTAAAGGGTTAAAATGGGACCCTATTATTAAGACTTCGCTGCCTATCCGTCCGTCTGTCTGTCACCAGTCCGCATCTCAAGAACCGCGATAGCTAGACGGTTGAAATGTTTACAAGTTATGTATTTCTATTGCTGCTATAACAACAAATACTAAAAACTAATATTTATGAGAGTTCCCACACAACAAAAGCGGTTTTTATAAATAATGCTACGGAACTCTTTTTTTTTTTTATCCGGAAGATTACATATCACATATCACGCTGGTAAATAAAAGAGTTGGTATATCTTTCTTTCAATTTTTTGCTTTTCTTATAGAATTGTTACGTAACTTTAAAACTAAATATTCACCTAGAAATATATTGGACAATATTACTACCCAATAATTTTAATTGGAATAGATTTAATAGATAATATACGTACATTTAAATAAAACCCGGCTGTAGTAATCATTGTTCGCTCCCAAATGAGTTTTTATAAAATACTAAAAAATTCCCACGGTTTCATATTCCCAAAGAACATTACGGCAGGATATCCAGTTGTGACGTCAACCAAACTTTGTTAAAATATGATTGTCCCCAATCGGGGAATATGTTTAAAAGTAGATCCTAATGAGCTGAAGAATGGCTTTTATTCTTTGAACAAAGTTAAATAACATTGATAACATGAATGGTAATGATTTCTGATGTTTACGCAACATTATAAATTTACTTATATTGATATTACTTATTATAAATTAACATTATAAATAAAATTATTTTTACGTATTTTATCGCGTTTGTATATTTTATACCCCTATACCAACGTGTCTGTTAAGCATGGTACCTATAGTTTTTTATTAATTTTTTTTTATGGGTGGGCTATGATAAGCGCACACGCGGTCCATTCCGTCCGCGGCGACGAAAGAACGGCGCGCTGGCCCATAATCCACCCGTACCGTCTCGACGTCTCTGTCTCGGAACATCAGTCGCCGTCGCGCGGTCAGCCTCTGTGCGAAGCATGGTATAGTAAGGTCAATTTCCCTCCTATTATGGAGGAGGCTCGAGCCCAGCGGTGGCACATATATGAGCTGAAATGATGATCATGTTTGTATACGGACTGAGCCCGCCTGTGACCATGAACGTTGTAAAGTGTTCGTAATGCCGGGCAATCGAAAATCAAATAAAGCAATAAAATCCGTAAAAAATAGTTTTATCTATATCATGAAAGATAATTTAAATATGGCGTAAAACCACTCTCGGGAGCTCAAATCCATTTTCTCATTATATTATTCCGAATTGACAAGTATTCTTTGACAACCGCTTGACATGTGTCATAAGCGAGAAATAAAAAACTTGTTGACGTATATAACTCGATTTGATTGAAATATTTATAAGCGTTCGAAGGGTTTGAGTATGTTTTTTTATCATTCGATTATTATTGAATATATTTCTATATTTCTCTGGATGGCGATGGGATAACTGTTGCCACCCCTTGTCTGGTGTGTGAAGTCGTTAAAAGCGAGCAGGAGCTCTCTCTTGGGAAATGTATAAATGTGCATACTGACTGCGCTTTCTAGTGTTAGGCGTAGTCGGAACTCGCCGGCCACGCGTACAGCTCTAGTGCGGACCGCCACGAGCCTGAACGCGTGGTCTATTGATCCATAGCGCTACGCGAGCCTCGTCAGTCATCCGCCCTGACTCCGAGAACGCGTGCCTATTCATATTGCCGCCCAAATAGAGCGTACGCTGGCTCGCGTATCCCTTTTGACACGCGACCATAAACCGACTAACGACGGCTTGCGCTACGACCTGGTTCGCGCGGCATGCGTTCCCAAAAGTATACGCCACCGTAACCCACCCCAAAAAAGAAAAGGCTGAATTATGCTTCTGATAATGAGTGAATATTATTTTATTAGATGGATTAAATAAATTCAAATTAAAAACCTATGTGTTGTGTACTAGTTCCCTGGTCGCCAAGTGGTCGAAACTACCATAATTCATTTTAATTTATAAGTATAATATTATGCAATATCTATTAGACATTGTTTTCATAGTAATTAATGATTGTTTGACGTTCAGTTCGATCAGAGACCTTAATCAAAAGTATACATGTGTCAATTGTATAGTAATGTGCATCATGTTTTTATTTTCCGTTGGGCCGACCACTGACGACAAGTTAACTCTGCTCCGGTGGTCGGCCCAACGACGAAGGCGACGTGGTTTTCGGGTGGGTTGCGGGAGTTGCGTGCTTAAGCCCCTCTGTTGCCCCGGACGGAGTGGTGCGGAGGCAAGCCACCCGCAGCCCACGCACAAAAAAAAAAAAAAAATCATGTTTTTATTTATTAACTAGCAACCCGCCCTCGCTTCGCTTCGGTTCCAGACATCTTACCGACATAGTTTCCGTTCCCGTGAGAATATCGGGCTAAAATATAGCCTATGTTACTCCCTGATATTATAGTTTTCCATTGGTGAAAGAATTTTGAAATCGGTTCGCTGGCTTTAGCGTGAAAGCATAACAAACACATAAATAAACAAAAAACTTACTTTCGCATTTATAATATTAGTAAGGATTTAGTGTATTTCCAATGCACTCCAATGCAATTCTCTTCAATATATTCTTCAACTGTACCAAATTTTATACTTTTCCATCCGCGTAATTGCCGTTAAAAAAGGTACATAGTTTTTGCTTCACGTATTAATATATAGGTAAAACCCGCAAAGGCACTAATACACTCAATTTTACATTTTGTCTCATTGTTGGGCTTGAGCCTTTTCCACTATGGGAGGGAAATTGACCTACTATACCACGCTGATTAGACGTATTGGCATAGGGTTTTATTTTGAGTTCTCATTCTCTTGCATAGGTGTTATATACATATCATATCCCTTAATCGTCTTCTACGACACCCATGGGCAAGAAAGGAAGTAGTTGATTGTATTCTTATTCATTCACCACATGGGGAATATTATACCTTAAATTTATTTGAATCACCCACGGATTAGAACGCGAACGCTATTTTGAAGATCTGAAAATATCTGAGTATTCAGTATTCTCTCCTCGTTACCATTGGGCGAACCACTGGTACCGATGTCTTGACATCCGTTGTCTACCAGGCGGGTTATCCTTTCGAGTACCGCCTATATTAAACACCTGACATACAGAATTTATCACCGAAATTATCTGTATATTTTGTAACAATTTATTTCTTAAATTCAAATCGTTTATTATGCATAAATCCCGAGAGGGCACTTACATATTGTCAAGTTTACAAAATTAAAATAAATTATCCAAAAAAAATAAACTACCACCGGATCGGAACGCGACCGCTACTAAGAAGATCCGACAAGAAACTCAGCGGACTTGTCTATTGTTTTTATATTATTTATTTTTTTCTTCTTACAAGATATGAAATTGTATACAACATGTTTTGTAAGAACTGGCTCCAGTGTGATGCCCTTCGAACCGCAAGACACTTAATATAATTCAAACGATAATGGTTAGACCAGATCCCACAAGCGGCACCCGATCACGAGTTAACTACTAGAACAGCCATCACTCCCCTCAACCACTATGGAGGGAAGGGAGAGACCCGCTCTTATTTAAATATATATCCAAAATCTTAGTGCCTAGATTACATTTTTGTACCTAAATTATTTTTTTTTAAAATACCTTTGCAAACACCTAATAAATTTTAAGGCCCGACTAAATAATCTGGCTTATTTATTTTTCACTCTTTAAATATTAAATTTGCAAGTATTAAAATTTCGAAATGTCTCGAGGGATATTTTTAGGAAAACGAAATTCATATTTCGTAAATAGAACGGTTAATTTAATTCAGCTACTGATTCGTTAGATCTGCGGTTTTCCGTTTAAATATTAATGATATCAAGTATTTGTCTAGTCGCTAGCCTGAAATACATTAACAAAAATTACTAATAGCTCTCCAAGTGGTACATTATTAAGATAAAAACAAGAAAATATATTATTAACTTATACTATATTTATCCTCGTTTCCGTGTAATGACGGAGTAAAAATATAATTCACCACCCTCTTTCATATCCGTGGATGTCGTAAAAGATGACTAAGGGATATATTACGCATATAACATCTATGCAAAGGATGGAAAATTAGAAACAAAACCCTACACCAACCTGTCTGACCAGGATGGTACAGTAAGATCAATTTCTCTCCTATTACGGAGGAGGCTCGAGCCCAACAGTGGGACGTATATGAGCCGAAATGATGAAATGATGATCTTCATCATCACAGCTCATATATGTACGTCCTACTATTGGGCTCGAGCCTCTTCCACATTGGGAGAGAAATTGACCATACTGGTTAAGCTGGTTGGTATAGGATATTATTTCGAGTTTTCCTCTTCTTGTATAGTTGTTATGTGGAAAAGATAGCCCTTGGTCATCTTTCATGACATCCATGGACAAAATAAGGACATTAAGAATACTACTTAAATAGTTTCGTAGTGGTAGGACCGCACTATTGACAGTTGTCTGACTACAGCAGCGGGCCGGTCCATCCGGGGTAGTATCACACTCTTGCAGAAAATCCAGAGAGTAGCAATTTATTACTGCATTTCGTTCGGTGAGCAAGAGAGCCGGAAGCCTAAGTCTCTGAGGGTGTTTGCGTGAGGTGGGTTTTCGTGATTAGTGTAGATTACCTTTAGTGTCACTAAACCTCATTGGACTCATTCACACTTCCTTCACTTTCTTCACGGTAGGCAGAAGCCTTGCAAAGGTCCATGAGCGGCAGCAACGTTTATCATCAGGTGTACTGTGTGCTCATTTACCACCAGTTGCAATAAAAAAAAATCCATATTTCAAATTCTATCTCGCAAAGAAATCCTGAGCTTAGCCCGCTCCATAGCAGACTGAGCGACTTTTAGATTGATTATCAGGCGAACATTTAGTGACCACGTTTCCATGCCGTAAGTCATTACTGGCAATACAAACTGGTCGTAGACCTGTGTATTCAGACACAAGGTATACCTGTCTTAAAATAAAGATACCGGGAAGTTCTAGGTTACGGTAAGATAAAAGCTGAACGCCATGATTTATTACACAGATCTAATCTTGAGTTATTACGAAGAATTCTTCCTTCAAGAACTTAATTATATTTTATCCAACAATAAATTCGAGGGATTTAAATGCTGTTAGTCGGGAGATATATTTACTGCAAAACAAAGATGTTTAAGTTTTTTATAATGTAAGTTTGTTCAAATTATTCAAATTTCGTATTATTTAAATCTTGTATCAACTCGTCTGATCAATTTTCATTCTATCATGCAGAATTCATCCATATTATATGTATTATTTTCTATATTTAAACATTCTCAAAAATAAGTGGAATATTTGTAAATAAGATCAATATTTTTATTTTTCTTTCTCTTTAAACTATGTATGAATCCTACTTTTGCATGAAATAAAAGGTTTTTTATTATTTATTTTATTATGCGTTATGTCGCATAGCATACTCTGTATCCATCCGTGATATATAAGTATACACATGAAAACAAAATAAAAATAAACACTTTTGCATGAAAACTTACTTTATTTTATTCTTCATAAACGTTTCATACTGGTATGCATACATGAAAATCAATTCTTAAATAGCACACTTCAGTAATTGCAAAAGCCTTCCGTAGCTTCAGGCTAGATAACATTCATTGCCCTTTATTTTCGAGCCCAGGAAAATAATCCACGCTGGTCAGATAAGTAGGGATAGTTTTTATTTCAAGTTTACCTTCTATCGCAATGATTTATAACATAAAAACCTGATCTTTTAATGTGATTCGCATTGCTGTTCTATAAGTTTTGAAAACACCCCTCACTAAGAAATAAATCTTCATATCAAAGTCCTGCCCTTTTTTTGGGGTGGGCTACGGCCAGCGTACCTGCCGCCCGGCTCCATCCGGGGCGACAGAGGGGCAGCGCGCAGCCCCGTAACCCACCCATATAGAGCATCGCCTTCGTCGTTGGGCCAACCGCCGCTGCAGAGTTCCTTGACTTCAGTGGTCGACTCGAAAAGTCCTGCCCTACTAACGAATCGAACCGACTCTTTGAATGGGTGGTACTAAGACTTCTACGCTATCCATGCAATTGCTTGAATGCAATAAAAATAAATCCAAAATATTAATCATCATCATCGGGCCTCCTTCATAATAGAAGGGCGTACATATCATATCCCTAGTCGTATTTACGACACTATTAAGAGGAGGTGAGCGGTGATTCTACTCTGACTCTGTGATTCTTACTCCATCACCATACGTAATAATAATGCGTAGAAAAACGAGCGTAACCAAATGTGTACCAGGGCAGGTGACATCGCTCGATGAATCGATAACCGTTCTTACTGGCTTTCGAGTGGCAATAATGTATTTAGTAGAACAATACAAGGCAGTCCACCACGTGAACTACGGACATGACCATTTACGTTAAAGATGCAATTTAAGGTACTCCCTTGGGGTATTCCCTCGGGTCGACCACTGAAGTCAAGGAACTCTACACCGGTGGTCGACCCAGCGACGAAGGCGACGTGCTATACGGGTGGGTTGCGGGTGTGCGTGCTTACGCCCCTCTGTGGCCCCGGGCGGAGTGGAGCAGACCGTAAAAAAACAAGGATGCAATTTAAAATTGAGACTTTATTCCAACAGATTCGAAGTCGAAGTTATATAACATTCAATTTGCTAAATAAGATTTCTGTTCAAAAACATACATAAATTGAATTTACTGCAATAGCTCAAGAAATATATCCTATGCTGCATCAGAGTGATCGGTCGTAATAGACCGTCCTAATTCCAAATATCCTTGTCTAGAATACTTGGCTTTTCGCCAATAAAACAGCAGTTTAAGTAAAAGCTTGAAATTTATATTAAAACTAGCAACCCGCCCTCGCTTCGTTTCGGTTATAGGTTATAGTCGTTTTACCCGCGTAGTTCCCGTTCCCGTGGGAATACCGGGATAAAATATAGCCTAGTTTACGCCCTGATATTATAGCTTTCCATTGGTGAAAGAATTTTTGAAATCGGTCCAGCCGTTTTGAAGATTACCCGGAACAAACAGACAGACAGACAAAAATTTTTTAATTGCTATTTTAGGCATAGGTGTCGTGCAAATAACCGTGTGAGCATGAAAAAAGCCTATTATTTTGACATTACAAACAGACACTCCAATTTTATTTATTGATATAGACTATTAGTCGCTTATGCGACATTAATAAATTGTTTACTATCAGCAAATAGCTTTAGTCATATTAATGTTCTTGTGGTAAGGATACATAATAGAAATATAACTTATTACCCATTGAAAGCAAAAGATGCAAGAGCAGGAAAATTCGAAATTGAATCTATATATATATATATATATATATATATCTAATACGTGAAGCAAAAACTTTGTACCCCTTTTTACGAAAATTACGTGGAGGAACAAGTATGAAATTTGGCACAGTTGAAGTATATAATGAGGAGAAGTGCAAAAAACTGAAATTTCATATAATAATGGATAATAAATACATTAAATTCATTAAAAAAGGCATTACACACACTACAACGCAATCACGTCACACGCACGCACACATGCGCGCGCTTATACACTTTTGTTTACGGTTAAAATCTCTGGTCAAACCGAATGTCAAATAACCATAATTATGATGGCAATGTCTAATAATGTACTTAGTACTTTATATATACATACACACTTACAACTTACTCAATATACATAAATATAATTAAAAGAAAATTGTGTAGCAGCAAAATTTATTTAAATAAATTATGGCCTAATTTCGACCACTCGGCGACCCCTAGCTGTATTAAATCGTCGAACCAACGTGGCAGTAAATTTTCCTATCGTTGCAAAAGACTTCTGACCAATATAAAGAAAGTTGTGTAAGAATTGAAAAAAAAATCAAAATCATCAATTATGAGGAGATAAGACAAAGGATCGGTCAAGATTTGTGAAAAAAGGAGATAATCAAGGAAAAGAAATTATTGATTGAATTAGGCGATATATTGCGGCATTCCATTTTTACTGGAAGGAATGAAGGGAGACCCACCACTTTTCCAAGGTAATCAAGGCCCCGTCCTGAGGCGTTTAGAGGCGAAACACGTGTTAAATAAATATCCGAAATTCTACGGCAAATTGTAAGTTGATGTTCTGGAAGTTGTTCATCACGTGGGAGTAAGATTTCCTTATTTCATAGTCCACATTAATCCAATCACATATGCCTTCTATTGTAGTGTGCGGTATATTGATTACCGTGAGAAAGTTCATTTTGAGGTGAGAGCTTAAGTGAGTGATGCTGGAATAAGAATACAGCCTTTCCTGCTCTTACGTATCTTTGAAGATGACAGAGGGATTTTAATGTGCAGATAGCAGCTACGTAAGAAAAAATAGGTACTCAAAAGAAAATCCTATACCAACTCGTCTGAGCAGCGTGGTCAATTAGTTAATATGGTAGGTTAATTCTCTTTCCATTTCGGAAGGTCGAGCTCAGCAGTGGGACGTATACGAGCTGTAATTTACCCGAAAGGACATCCCACTGGGTGGGCCATAGACGGCAAGGAACTCGGTACCGGTAGCCACTGTAGCCAGTCCAAAGTCGAAGGGGAGGGAATATGACGGGTAATGGAACCGCACTAATTCTCCGTACTATATCGGTTATACGCGTTCTGCCATGGATTTCCGTATTTCGGAGTTTATCTCACAGAGAAATCCTGAGCATAACCCACTCCATAGCACGCGAGCGACTTTGATCTTGGTTCATTTCAGTCTATCACCGTTCACTGTTGGACGTAGGCCTCTCTCATATTACGCCATAGAGTGCAGTTCTGTGCCGCCTGCATCCAAGCACGCCCAGCAACTTTCAATAAGTCGTCGGTCCACCTAGTGGGGGGCGTTCTACACTGCGTCGTCCGATACGTGGTCGCCACTCGAGAACCTTTCTTTCCCAGAGGTTATGAGTTCGCCGAGCAATGTGGCCTACCCATTGCCACTTCAATGTGATAATTCTTCGTGTTATATCGGTTACACCCGTTCTTCTGCGGACTTCCGTATTTCAGATTATATTAAATCCGGAGCATAGCCCGCTACATAGCACGCTGAGCGACTTTAAGCTTGGTTATGGGGCCTACATTTAGAGACTACGTTTCTGTGCCGTAAGTTATCTGTCAACACTAAAATATCATTTTACTAACCGGTTTTTTTTATATACAAAACATCACTTTTATTTTCAATATCCTTGGAGATAAATCTTGCTGGCATTCCGAGAAAAAAAAATATACAAAATTTCATTGTACCTACCAGCTGAAATAAAGTGACTTTAATTTGACATGAAGCTCAACCCTCAGGCTACTTTAATGGCTCTGTAAATAAGAATTAACTTGACTTAAGTGAGCGCCGAAATTTTAGTATATTGATATTTTGCTTTTTGTTGTTGCTGTAACAAATAAATTTATTTAATTAGAAAATTTCCATGGGGTGACGGAGTAAGAATATAATTCAGCTCTGCTTTCTTTCATTTCTGTGGTTAACTCAAGTAAATTTAAGTATTTTACCCTACTAGGTGGACTGACGACATCTTGAAAGTCGCAGGGAATCGTTGGATGCAAGTGGCACAGGACTGCTCTAAGTGTCATTCTCGCGGGGAGGCCTATGTCCAGCAGTGGACGAATATGGGCTGATGGATGGAAGTATTTTAGTGCGTGGGGTTTTTGTTGATTTAAGATTTTGTTCTTAAAAGTCTTGTAAAAATAAATATCCATATAAAAATCGCGGTATATATTTCTATTACGATCTAAAAAATGTATCTAAATTGCTGAGATTTAGCGTTTTATATTTAGTCTATTTTTATAAACTTGTTAGCGAAAAATGATTACCCATGCGAGATTTGAATCCAAATCTAAACACGCCAAGAATAATACTTACAAGGTATAAAAAGAAAATTAGGGAGTTACAAGATATGTTTTTGCCTGCGACTTCGTCCGCGTGGAATAGTTACTTTGGGCTAACGCTAACTTTAACCCACGACTTTGTTTATGTAGAAGGTAAAAATATTTTTAAATAATACGATTCTGTTACACATGATTTTTGCGAAACCTTGACCGCTTACGCAGCGCACGCAGCCGAATCTCTCAAACGGAAAAAATCCCGATTTTGAAACTCTCCTCATTGGTGCTTCTCTCTTATTGGTCGTAGCGCGATGATATATAGTCTATAGCTTGCCTCGATAAATGAGCTATCTAAGACTAAAATAATTTTCAAATCGGACCAGTATTTTCAGAGATTAGGGCGTTCAAACAAACAAACTCTTCGGCTTTATATATTAAAATATAGATATAGATAGATGACTAACAATTTTAATACTAAAAATACTACTTACTAAAAATTTAATTGAATTGGTTGCGTTCCGGTCCAGTGATAGTTTATTTTTTTGGATAATTTAAACTTAAACGTAAACTTGACAATACGTAAGTACCCTCTCAGCGTTTACGCATAATAAATGATTAGAATTTGAATTTAATCTTGCCCGTGGATGTTGTAAAAGACGACTAAGAAATTATGTTATACATCTATACCAATAAATAAAATTGGATTGTCTGTTTGTAATGTCAAAATAATTTGCTTTTTTCATGCTCACACGGTTATTTGCACTATACATATGCCTAAAATACACTTTATATTTTTTTTGTCTGTCTGTCTGTCAGTCTATTTCGGGTAATCCTCAAAATGGTTGGACCGATTTCAAAAATTCTTTCACCAATTGAAAGATATAATATTAGGGAGTAAACTAGGCTATATTTTATCCCGGTATTCCAACGGGAACGGGAACAACAGGGATAAGGCGACAGAAACCGAAGCGAAGCGAGGGCGGGATGCTAGTAGTATAATACATATGCAAGAAAAGGGGAACTCGAAATGAATCACTATACAAAATTGGAAAATATATTCAATACATATTTATCACATTGTAAACTAACTCATTGGTTGACTGGTATAACATAGCTACGCTGCAGCTATGCTATAGCCGTAGGTTGAAACATAATCCTTAAATGTGAAAAGAATTTTTTTTTTATATTGCACACGGTGGCAAACGAGCAAACAGTACACCTGATGGTAAGTGTTGCTGCCGCTCATGGACCTTTACAAGGCTGTTGCCTACCGCGAATAAAGCGAAGGGAGTGTGAATGCGTGCATTGAGGCTCGGTGATACCAAGGGCACCACCAAAACCCTCCACACGCAATCACCCTCAGAAAGTTGGGCTTCCGGCTCTCTCGCTCACCGAACGAAGCGCAGTAACAAATTGCTACTACTCAGACGTCGATTTTCTGCGAGAGCATGGTACTGCCCCGGACGGACCGGCCCGCGGCTGTAGACAGATAACTGTCGACAGTGTGGTCCTACCACTCCTAATATAATATTAGTGTAGTGTAAAATTATAATATTAGTGTAGATGTAGATAAGCAATAATTTACTAAAAATACTAAAACATGAATTTCATTATATATATAACAAGACTAATATTAATTTTCAGGCCTCTGCCATCAAAATTTGCAGAATACTCATACAAACTTCCATTCCCTAGGAGTTGAAAGGTAAAAGTTACGAGTTTTATAACTTTGTTTTTTGTTCGTGTAGTAATATTAGCTTACATATAAAATTTCCAGTAGGTACCTCTAGTACCCTATGAATTTTATTGATCAAAAGTGACAAAATCGGGGGATTGTTAGACATCAATAAAATTTCAAATATAAGATGCTATGCTATCGAACTTTAATATTTTTAAAAGTCTATTGACATGTTATCTCAAGAATTCTGTTTAACACAACGTTATGAGGGTTGAAAAATTGGATGAAATTTTTGAAAAAAGTTAGTAGCGCCCTTGCGCTTTGCTCGACTTGGCGGGCGCAAAGTAGATCCTACATGTTGAGAAATAATATAGTCTATCTATGGGCCGATTTTTATTCAAATTTATTCAATTGCTTACGGGTGATAGAGTAAGAAAAATCCAAATATCTAAATATCCAAACATGTTTACAAATCTTCCCTTTATAATATTACAACGTGCTATGGAGAGGGCTATGCTCGATATTTCTCTACGTGATAAAATCTGGAACACGGAAATCCATAGAAGAACGGATATAACCGACATAACCCGCAGAATTAGCACGTCGAAATGACAATGGGCAGGCTACATCAGCGATAGCGACATCGCTCGTCAAACCGATAACCGTTGGGGAAGAAAGGGTCCCGAGTGGCGACCACGAATCGGACGACGTAGCGTAGGACGATGCCCCACTAGGTGGACTGACATTCTCAAAGTCACAGGGAACCGTTGGATGCAAGTGGTGCAGTACCGTTCCGAGTGGTATTCTCGTGGGGAGACCTATATCCAGCAGTGGACGTCTGTGGGTTGATGGATGGGATATTATAAGCTTAAAACTAATATTAGTAAGATATTAGTTTCAAGCTTCTATATAAGTTCGATTAAAATATTTAAATCGAATTTATGTAGATAAGTTCCAGTTTCTTCATCTTCTCTTCCCTCCATAAAGTGTTAGTAGATAATAAAAAATACATCGTAAAATACAACGTTCATTTAGAAAACAGTAACTTCAGATTTCTTATACTTAATAGCGAATAATACATGTCTTAAGTCACATGTCAAATGTTGCTTCTAACAAAACATCTCGAATATTCCACGGCTATCACTCACGGGTGAACCTTTGTACTTGTAATACAACGGTGAAAAAGAATAATGACTGAGGAAATGGCGTAACAGTACACACAAACCAATCTCAACCGTACATATTTGAAAATAGGATACATTTTTATTGGTTGTTATATCGTTAAATAAACTTATAGCAAGTTGACTATATATTTTGTAAGAGATCTTTGTGATATTGACGTAGCTTATTGTAAATTTCATTTGTATATATGAGTGAATATTGAATAAGCTTGCCTTATTATATGGTTTAATGCTCTACTTTTATAGTGTGACAACTTCTGTATAGAATTTTTAAACTGAAATTTGAAGTGCGCTGTGAGAAGAGAAAAGCGTTGACGTAATGATTATTATAACAAAATTACAGTAATAAATGCTGGCCTTTGCGCTACAGTAGTACTCATTATCATTCTGCCCTTATCTCAATTCATTTTTTTTGGGGGTTGGCTATGGTCTGCGCATCCGCCGCCTGGCTCCGTCTGGGGCGACAGAGGGGCGGTGCACGGCCTCATTACCCACCTATAGCACATCGCCTTCGTCGTTGGGCCAACCACCGATGCCGAGTTCCTCGACTTCAGTAGTCGACACAACTGAATACCCTAAGGTAGTCCCTCTCCTCTCGACGTCGCTTTCCCGGGACGTCGGTCTGTGTGACTGAGCTGCTTCTAAACAACTTCATCGATTTTGATGAATTGTTTTGTGTTCTTGTGTGTTCAGATGTATTTAAGAACGGTTTAAATTAATAACTAGACCCAGTAGATGGCGCTGCGATCAATTTCAAGGAATTCTAATTTATTATTTTTTGATTTTTACACAACAGCTTCTGATGGATCAGCTAATCTAATATCTTTAAACCTACTTATATTGTATTTTAAAGAAATTTAGTATGCGAGAGGTCTCGTGAGTGTGATATCGATTTAACTAGGAAAAATAACATTTTATTAGTGTTTCCAGCCATAGAATATGAAAGTAAATTTGCCATTATGATCGAAAATAAAAACAGCTCAGTTGGACAATCTAGCAGTCTAATCCAGATAGCCCCGCTTCGATCCTCGATTTTCCATTTTCAATTCTTTGCCTTTTTTATTTGGTATATATATATTTCTCATTATTTCATCATTTCTATTTTTTTAATATCTAAATATATATTCCATTGTACAAAAGACAACTAGCTGAGATCGGTCATCCAGATATTAATGAATTTAATTGAAATTCAACAGCTTATATAAATCGTCGACTGGTAAAGCTTGGGTTAAGAATTAAATACGTCGCCATTTTCAAAATTCTTCTAACTTTTTCATAACTTTTCCATGAGGATAAAAAAAATCGGTTGCTCTCAGTCGATTTTCGCTAAACTTATACTAGTTTGTTTGACTAGCCACTAAAGAAGCTGTATTGGAAATCTATTCAAATGGCGACAGAGGAGTCCTCAGGGGTTGCATATGAACCCTTATGGTGCTCTGAATGGTTTGGGCGGGATGTAACGAGACTATGGCCTTTCCCAAAAATTAAGACAAGCCCATTTGATAACCTTGGAATAGTAGATCAATTTCTCACCATTATGACTAAGTTTCAGCATAAAATTGGCATCATTTTTCATGTCGTGATCAGGTTAGAATATAATCCACAATCTAAATCTTGCCCATGGGTGTCATAAAGACGACTAAAGGTAATAATATCTGTTAATATACAGATAATACCTATATATGTAATAGAAGGAAAACTCGAAATAAAATCCTACTCTAATCTATCTGACCAGCGTCGTGAAGAGAAATTCATTGTATCTGCACATTAAACATAATAGTGATATGTACATAAGCTGAGAAATCAAGGAAAAAGAATCAAATCATATAATGAAAATTATTATTTCAATATAGGAATAATCACTACCAATCTATTATAATTATCGCTATCATCTTCATCATCTTACCAGCTGATATACGTAATAAGACCTAATAATCCACGTTAGCCTAACGGTTTCTTATAAGGTTTAAATTCGAGATTCTTTCTCTTAAAAAATTATTATCTGCCTATTCTAGTCCTTAATCATCTATTAAAATACATGTTGGCAGGAGAGGGGTGGCAAATAGTCTTACTCTGTTACCACATGGAAAATATATTACAAAAAATGTTCCAAAATTGTTAATAAAAAAATCAATAATAAAAATGATCAATTCTAAATATTAAAAATCTCGATTGAAATCCCAAAAAGGGAGAGTAAAATATTCATGGATAAATTTAGCCCTTCCGATTGTGGCCCGACGTGTTAGATAAAATATCCGTTCTCGGGTTGAATGTAAGAATGATAAAAAAATATATATTGCATATATTTATATCTCACTTTATTCTATATATTAATACGTGATGCAAAACCTATGTAGCTCTTCTTACGAAAATCACGCGGATGCTTAAATATGAAATTTGGTACTGTTGAAGAACATATTAAGGAGCAGTGAACAAAACTAAAATTTGATATAATAATGCATTAGAAATACATCAAATTAATAAATATAAATATGACACAAACTACTAGACAGTCGAGACCACGGAGCATATACAAAGAGGAGACGTGCTAAGCAACTGTGCACCGTGACTCAACTAGGTCCTGACGTCATCACGTCAACATCAGGTAGTGGGCGTGGCCTATTAGTCTGCTGTCGACTCTGCCCGTGTTCGTACTGTGGACACAGTTATATTTTTGGTGTATTTTTGCTTTATTACGCAGAAAATCCATAAGTTTTGTGTTTTATCATGTAAATAGTACTCCGATAAACGTTCAGATTCTATGGAAGGAATCATATTTCATTCGTAAGTATTTTTATTCATAATTTATTAAAATAATTTCTAGAAAATTCTTTGACCATGTCATGTTCAAATATAATTCTACTCAACGTTAGATGGCACTACTTTTTGTAATGGGACCTAGAACTGCAAAAGTAGATAAAGCTCACACTAATAAGAAGAACTTAAATTAATATTTAAATACATTTACCTGGACAAAAACGATTTTTACATATAGTTTCACAAATATTACTTACACTTACTAACATCTAGTGGCAGATAGATCAACTACTTAAAATACGAAACTAGTAGTTATGCTAATAGCCGGTAGATGGACATGAAGGAGGGAGTGAAACAGCATAAAGAAGGGAGTGAGACAGGTAATATCCCCTCACCCCCTGTAACTGCCACACATTGTTTCTTAGAAAATATTAACTACAACAGCTCCTCTTTGTACTTACTCCGTGGTCGAGACACATACATTATATATTTTTGTTTATGATTAAAGTCTCTGATCAAAATGAAGGTGTAACAATCATAATTACAATGGCCATGTCTTTTTTTTATGGGTGGGCTATGGTAAGTGCACACGCGGTCCATTTCGTCCGGGGCGACAAAAGGACGGCGCGCGGGCCCATAACCCACCCATACCCACGTCGACTTCGTCGTTGGGCCGACCACCGGAACAGAGTGACTTGTCGTCGGTCCGACGGAATACCCTTTCGGGTTCCTTCACCTCTCGATGTCCCTGTCCCGGGACGTCGGTCGCCGTCGCGCGGTCAGCCTCTCTGTGGATGACGGACTAAAATCCCCGGTTCCTTCACCCGCGGTACAATGGCCATGTCTAATAGGTATTTTACTTGTATATTAGTTATTAGAGCATACTCTTACTTATATATAGTTAAAAAGAAAATTGTTAAGCAAAAAAATAAATTTAAATGCATTACACGGAGGCTTTGTCGAACCGAATGTAGTGCCTTGTATTCGCGAGACTGGCATGCTCTGCTATTGCTGATTGTGTCGTATCCATGCTCTTCATACTCCTGATGTGTTCAGTTAGTCTGGTGAACATGTTGCGTCCAGTTTCTCCCACATAACTCTTGCCACAATCACATGGTACTAGATAGACGCCTGGTACGCCCAGGTGGTTTTTGTCTTTGTGCCATGTGATTGTGGCAAGAGTTATGTGGGAGAAACTGGACGCAACATCGTCACCAGACTAACTGAACACATCAGGAGTATGAAGAGCATGGATACGACACAATCAGCAATAGCAGAGCATGCCAGTCTCGCGAATACAAGGCACTACATTCGGTTCGACAAAGCCTCCGTATTAGCCACAGAGAGACGTTACAGACCGCGGAAAATACGTGAGGCCATAGAGATAAACCGACATCGGACCTTCAACAGAGACGGTGGAAGGAAGCTGTCGTCAGCATGGTTACCAGCTCTTAATACTGCCATGAGTCCTGCGGTGATGAGTGCGTGGAGAGTGACGTGACCAGCGTGGTATGTGATGGTGACGACACACAGAGTGACATACCAACAACGTCGCTTAACTCCGGTTGTGAAGTTTCATCCGACGTTTCCGCCGAAGACGATCAAGAAGCGAACACCTCCCCCGCACCCCTCATGGCTGTGTCGAGGCGCGCTGCTCGATATGCATCGCGCAGTGCACGCCGGGGCCTCGCAGACGCCGCTGCGCACTCGCCCTGATGATGAGCATCGGACATGCTCGGAACCCGGGTCGACGTAATCGATCTCAGCACGTGAGTGTTTTTGCTGTTTTAAATATTATGATCCTATGCCACTTGCATCCAATGGTTAGCTGTTACTCTTAAGATGCTATCACTATGCCTCGTCAGGAGCCCTCCTAGGCTGATTCGAACAATCTATGATCGTTACTCAATACTCGTTTTGTTTATGGGTGGGCTATGGTAAGCGCACACGACGTCTATTCCGTTCGGGGCGACGAAAGGACTGCATGCGGGTCCATAACCCACCCGTACCCATGTCGCCTACGTCATTGGGCCGACCACCAGTGCCGAGTTCCTTGCCTGCTTCCAACCTCCTAGGCTGAGTCGACCGATCTATGGTCGTTACTCGCGACTCGCTAGCGATACGTTTGATTTACATATAGAAATAAAACGTAAGCAATCTTTTATAATACAGTATGTGACTGACTTTGAATCGGTCTTAATCCTTTGGGTCAACAAGAAGACGAAAGAAGTATCCTGCTGTTGCCAAAGTTAAGGAATCGATACCTGTGTTTAGTCCAATGGAAATGGGGAGTATATACGGTAGATTACGGGGCCGCACGCCGACCCTTTACGCCCTGAATACATTCAACTCGGTGTGTTCAGACCAAAGCATGCCAAAAAAAAAATGACAACTATAAATTACCTGCTGAAACTTCGGACAGTTTTTTAGACGCCCACGATAAAATAAGAGGTATTGATACACTGAATTCCCTGTTTAGTTCATTAATTAAGTTTACACTGTCGACAATTGTCTGTCTACAGCCGCGAGCCGGTCTGTCCGAGATAGTACCACACTCTCGCAGAAAATACACGTCCGAGTAGTAACAATTTGTTACTACGTTTCATTGGGTGAGCGAGAGAGCCGGAAGCCCAACTTTCTGAGGGTGTTTGCGTGTGGTTGGTTTTAGTGATGGACCACAATTGGACCCGGTAGTTGGCGCTTATTAGATCAGAACAACGTCTGTTGGGTCAGCTAATCTTATATATAAATTTCTTGTATACGTGTATATGTCACTGAACTGCTCTTAAACAGCTGGACCGATATAGATGAAATTTTTTGTGCATGTTCAAGGGTATTCAAGAATGGTTTAGATTCATAATTGGGCCCAGTAAGTGGCGCTGCTGTCGATTTCAAGGAGAATTCCTTTTATTTCATTTGAACAGAACAACGTCTGTTGGGTCAGCTTGTTTTATATATTTCGGGATTTTAAGTCAATTTGACTATATATATGAAGAAGCTAGTTTGCAACGGCGAATGTTGAGAAGTAGAAAATTTTCAAAGCATCGTAATTTCGTTTTTGCATGTATTTTTGGAGCAATTTATGTGAATGAATTTTAAATCAGCCTTACTTGTACAGAAATGCTCTTCGTATTCATACATAACAAAGAAACCAAATGCAATGGAAATAAAAACTTTGTTTACAGTCCGGTATTGTAAACAAAGTTTCCTCCGGCTTCAATGTAGTAAACAATACAAACTTGTATCCTATATTTTACGCTCTTAGATTGAAATTTCTTAACATTCTGAATTGAATGTTTAATTAATTTGGAGCATCCAAATTCGTTAAACTAATTTCGTATTTTAACTGTAGAGATAGTGTAATCTTCTAAATAGTAAACCAATAGTAAATTTAAGCCGTACTTTTGATAGGTTATGCCTGAAACCATAAATGGTGATATATCCAAGGTAGTACCACACTCTCGCAAAAAATCGATAATAGTCGTAGTACTAGTAGCTACTTTTTTTTGGGTTCAGCTACGGTCAGCGCACCCATCCCCCGGCTCCATCTAGGGCGAC
Source organism: Lymantria dispar (assembly GCA_032191425.1). Classification (NCBI taxonomy): domain Eukaryota; kingdom Metazoa; phylum Arthropoda; class Insecta; order Lepidoptera; family Erebidae; genus Lymantria; species Lymantria dispar. Next base: position 4,290,931 of record CM063460.1, on the reverse strand, counting down.
AAAGGGATGGCACGCGGCCCCGTAACCCACCCGTAGCACGTCGCCTTCGTCGTTGGGCCGACCACCGATGCATATTAAATTGTCTTCAGTGGTCGGCAAGACGGAATCCTCCGAGGGGTATCCCGGGTCCCCCCGGTGAGGGGTCACAACGTCCTCCTTTAGGGACGTTGGTGAACGACGCGCGGTCGGCCTCTCAGCGGGTGACGGACTAATCGCCGGTCCAGTCATCCGCGGCCTCGGCTAGGGTGGCATCAGGCGCACGTACTAGTAGCTACTGTACTTCATTCGGTGAGCTTGAGATTTGGAAATTTGTCAGTAATCTGGTATTGCAGAAGTCCATTACCTAGCTATTATCACTTACCTTGCGTGCCTGTTATCATGGTAATAAGAAAAATAATGAGCTTGCCTATTCTCATCTCAACCCATACACGTTCCACTGTTAGGCTCGGGCCTCCTCCTCTTTGGGAAGGAAATTGAACTACTATACCACGCTGGTCAGACGTGTTGGTATAGGCTTTTGTTTCGAGTTTGCCCATTCTACTCAAGATATTTTATGTACGATCTACTAAGCTCTTTCTTAGTCAAGATTTTTTTTATAATCTGAGAATTGTGCTTAGTCGGTACACATATGAATTTATAACTAAATGCCGATGGTATCTTTAAGAAAAATAATATATTTTTATCTTCTTTATACCATAGTGTAGCGGCTACAAATACTACAAACCTCAACATTGTATTTGGACGTCCTAATAAGCTGAGAGGGCTGACTGGTATTCCCACCTAGTTTTGTTGTAAAATTTTGCTTAAATCTAACACGTATATTATCCGTGTGGTGGCGGACTATGGAGTAAAAATACAATTCACAATGTGTGGATGTTGTAAAAGATGACTGGGGGTATGTATGCATGTTAAATCTATGCAAGAGATGGAAACCTCGAAATAAAACTCTATACAATACAACTGACCACGGTAGTATAGTATGTTAATTTTACTCTCAGTATTGGTCTCGGCCCTCCTACAGAACGGGAGGGATATCGACTACCGTGCTGGTCAGACGGGTTGGCATAGGGTTTTAAGTAGAGTACGGCATTTCAAAGAAAAAAATTTTTTTTCTCTCTCGGAACCAGGCTCAAAAGTATAGAACAAATAGAACTTTTTGCACTAAATTTAATACTAAAAAAGGTACTTAACTTTAACCTTGAATAACTTTTGAATGAGTTGATTCATCGAAAAATGATATCAGAACTTTTTTGTAGAGCGTTCAATTCTCTACAAAAATATTTAATGGAAATTGCAGACCATACATTACGTATGGTTCATTAGTTATAAAAATCAGAATAAAAAATAAAAAAAATCCTGTGTTGTTCTTATGGGCAATCGAAAAGTGCGATGCGGATATCCTTAACATTAATATTAAGGGCTCATATTTTCAGAGGCCTATTTTGGCATCTAAACGAAACTTTCGAGCTTGATTCCAAGAGCATTGTTTTTTTTTTTGAAACGCACTAATGTAGAGTCTTGCTTCTCTTGCATAGATATTATCGGCACATCATATCCCTTAGTCTTATATGACGTCCATGGGCATAGGAGGAACTTGTGAATAGTATTCTTACTCCATCATCATCATGATCATTTCAGCCTATAGCCGTCCACTGCTAGACGTAGACTTCCCTCATGTTATGCCACAAAGTGCGATCCTGTGCGCCTGCACCAACGACGCCCAGCAACTTTCACCAGATCGTCGGTCCACCTAGTGGGAGGGCTTCCTACACAGCGTCTTCCGATACGTGGTCACCACTCAAGAAATCACCACACAGAAAATCATACCATCACATGAAAATCTTTATTATTTCATTTCGATATGATCTATTGGCAAACAATAGCTGTTTCAAATAAAATGTAAATAAACGTAAGTACAAAAAAACTTTAATGCATTCGAATTGAAAGATTGTTACAAAAGCAGTGCCCGTTACTTTTAATAAGACCCTGAAACATTTCAGCAACTAAGTCTTTATTCGAAGTATTTGGTCTCCGAACTCTATACAAAATTGATGGATTGCCACCGAAGTTTGTCTCGAAAATTGTTAATTATGGCAACACCGTATTCAATTTGAGGGTGACCGAACAAAACTTACCTGTTTCAAATAAATTTATTTTGTGGCATTTTAGAAGTTGCCTAACATGGTTTTAAGGATTGCCTTTGCAAATTTGTCTTGAGTTGATTTTTTTTGTTCATTTTCTTTTCTGTGATTTATGTGGATAAAGATAAGTTTTAATCAGATTTACTTTGAAAAAAAGATTCTGTATTTTGCACTTAATTTTAAATTCTAAAATATTATTCATCATCATCATCATCATCACAGCTCATATACTTCCCACTTCTGGGCTCGAGCCTCCTCCACAATACAAGGGAAAGTGACCTACTATACCACGCTGGTCAGATGTGTTGGTATAGGATTTTATTTCAAGTTTTCCTTCTCTTGCATAGATATTATATGCGTATTATATCCCTTAATTGTCTTGTACGACATCCACGGGCATGATAGGGAGTGGTGAATTGTATTCTTATTTCGTCACCACACGGAGGATTCTTCAAATTTATTTCATTTTTCCGAGCGGGAAATAATGAGAATATAATTCACAACCCCCTTTCTTACTCGACTAGACGACTAAGGGATTATAATATGCAGATAACATACATATATGCAAGATAAGGAAAACTTAAAATAAAACTCTATATCAATCCATCTGAATAACGTTATATCAATTTCGCTCCCATGTAAAGGAGCTTTGAGCCCAGCAGTGGGACGTGTATGAACTGTGATAACAAGGATTTATTTCGTATTTTTGTACTGATTTTAAATTATTTTTGTACTGATTTTAAATTATTTCTAACTTTGTTATGATTAAATAAATATTACGGTTGTAACTCAGTGATGTCATCATCATCATCATCTTGCTCTTATCCCAATTACTTGGGGTCGACGCAATATGTCATCTGTTTTGACATATTGCAAAAAGTTTCGGCAATGACTTTTATGACCGGCCGCCTGCCTGACGTCAACCCTCCTTGGGAATGTAATCGTTGACCGAAATGGTACCAGATGGAGTTGGTCCGGGTCAATCTAGGGCTCTTAGTCGTCTTTTACGACACCCACGAGCAAAGCAAGGGTTGGTAGTATTCGAAGCCGCTACCACACAGCTTGTAACTCAGTGATGTGTTTGACCCAAAAAAAACCTATTTTAATGGTAGCTTACACGGCTGTTGCTCGGCGTTTCTGAGTTTTCTTCCGCCGTCAATGGACGAAGGCTTGGTGGACTACGACTAAAAGCAGGAAAATAAGTTACAATTTTCATTCCACTGGTGATCCATTTTATAAATATCTTTGTGAATTTGATTGCTACCCTATAAAATTACTTGTACAGTCAACAAATAATTTTAATAAGCCATTATTTTTGGCAGTAGGGTGCAGTCCCACGCCGTTCGATCCATCCGGGGTAATTAAAGTGGCGGTAAGTGAACCCCAAACCCGGCCTGAAGCCTGACTCTGAAGATTACCTCAAGCAAACAGACAGACAGACAGGCAAAATTTTTTTAGACCAATTTTTAGGCATAGGCTTATTGTGCAAATAATCGCATCATTATGAAAAAACTCATTATTTTGACATTACAAACAGAACCTTAAATTTTATTTATTTGTAGATATTTTCTTATATTAAACGGCCATTTCTCTTATGCATTGATAAAAAAATAAGGAAAACATCGCAAGAAAATCTATGACCTTGTTTTTTGCGGTAGATTCCATTGTGATTTTTGATTGGATCTCACTTTCAATCGTATTTCATCTATGATTGATATTCTTGACGTAAATCGAATCAACTGACGAGATCAACTTACGATCTAGCATTTTTTTTTTGTATCTGTGGTCCAAGGTGATTATCTGTGTTCTTTTTCATTTGTATTATTGCCTATTATTGTCATTCATTATCACCATACGTTTGAAAAGAATTTGGACTATGACTAAAATACGAAGACTAAAGACGTGAAGAATAAATATTACATCTCGACACTGACATCATCATCATCATCATCATCTTGCTCTTATCCCAATTACTTAGGGTCGACGCAATATGCCATCTGTTTTGACATATTGCAAAAAGTTTCGGCAATGACTTTTATGACCGGCCGCCTGCCTGACGTCAACCCTCCTTGGGAATGTAATCGTTGACCCAAATGGTACCAGATGGAGTTGGTCCGGGTCAATCTAGGGCTCTTAGTCGTCTTTTACGACACCCACGAGCAAAGCAAAGGTTGGTAGTATTCGAAGCCGCTACCACACAGCACTCTGTCTCGATCTGACACTGACATCGATAGTTCATAATTGTAGCTTATTGCAATTACAAAAGCGCCAGTATAATCGTTAAATGTCAATTGATAATTTCCATTGAAGAGAACGTAACACTTTTTTTTTATTTTATATAGTTTGTTTCGGAGGTTATTAATTTTTTTTATTTCATATTTATTTTATCACGTCTAAATATATACATATATCTAGTAAAACGAAGGAAAGGAAATCCATCCAGCCATTTGGAAGATACTAGCAATGGTTTTACGATCGACAGTTGCCTGACGTAAATCCTCCTTAGAAATGAAATTGTTGACGAGATGACATCAGATAGAGTCGATACAGATCGATTAAAAGCTTTCAGCCATATTTTGTAATCATCATTTCAGATCATATACGTCCCATTGTTGGGCTTGAGCCTCCTCCATAATAGCAGGGAGATTGACCTTACTATACCATGCTAGTCAGACATGTCGGTATAGAATTTTATTTCGAGTTTTCCTTCTCTTGCATATGTAGATGTAAATGCATATTATATACCACACTCGTTTTTTACGACATCCACGGGCAAGATAGGGAGTGGTGAATTGTATTCTTACTCCGTCACCACACGGAAATCTTTTATAATACAGTCAAACCTGGATAAGTGAGAACTGGATAAGTGAGAAAACTCTATAAGTGAGAGTAATAGCCAGGACCCGTCATTTTAAGCTCCCAAAACCTCTATTAGCGAGAAACAGAAACCTCTGTAAGAGAGAGTCGTTTTTCCCTCATGGACCTCTGTAAGTGAGACTGCTACTTATCTATACCTCTATAAGCGACAGTCGAGCTTTATTTATTTATATTATTTAGGAGGAACTATAGCTACAATAAAAATATACACACATACAGGAACAAATGACAAAACAAATTTAACATCTGCTATTTTATGACTCTTTCTTAACTTTCGTGGCACTTCCTACCATTGTTTTTTAATTGTTTTCTCGTCAATATTGTACCTATTCTATTTCGTGGAACTAAATAACGTTGTTATTTTATCGCATTCTTTTCGAATGGACACGTGTGCCTGTGTACCGTCCTGCTTGTCGGACTTACTCAGTTTATAGTTAATCAATTGTGAAGGAAAGTTCTGTTCTGCATCATGTCAAAACGAAAAATTAAAGCACTGTCATTAAGTGATAAACTTAAAATAGTGAATGCGTTTGAATCCGGAAAATCATGCGTTACTGTCAAAAACTGCTTCAAGAAAGCTGGGTTTTGGAAAAGTACAGATGAGCAAGACCTGCCAGAGGAAAATGATGTTGAAATTGGACCTAGCAACGAGGAATGGACTAAGCTTGTGTCTCACGAATCCAATATGTTAATGCCGAGCTTCGAGGATTTCGTTCAAATGGACGACGACGTAACTACCGCTGGAGAACAAACCGACGACGATATCGTTAAGAATTGTGTGAACACCTGTATTGCTGGAAATGACAGTGAAGACGAGGCACAGATTCCGGAAACAGAAGTAAAGATCATTCCAATGAAGCTAGCTGTAAATGCATTGGAGACGGTCCATCAGTACTTTGAATACGCGGCGGTTGTTGATCAAGCAATATTCGACAAAATTTATGAGTTAGAGAAAAATATTCAAAATACAAAAACAAAAACCCAAACGAAATTGACGGATTTTTTTAAGTGTAAATAAGTTCTAAATAAAATAAAATTACATAGTGCATGAATTTTTGTTTTATTTTCGTAAGCATCTTGTTACCTACCCTTATAAAGTACTTATATGTTGAAATCTAATGAACGTAACCTATACACACTATTAAAAATATATATGTACATAATAAATATATGTTGTGCATGTGATGCACATAATTTTATCATATTACATATTTACTACATTCGTACTTGCTGTGACTTGTTATTGCTGCGTACCTCTATAAGAGAGAAACGCTACCCATGTACCTGCATTAGCGAGAAACTCGGGTTAGTGAGAAACCTCTATAAGCGAGAATGAGATTGTGCTCCCTTGAACTCTCCCTTATCCAGGTTTGACTGTACATACAAGTAATGTCAGGATTGGTAGAATTCGTAGCCATTTCCACATACTCGTCATCCTCTTAATTACCATAAAGTTTTGAATGGGATTCAAGAGGGGTATAGAAAAAAAGTTGGAAAATTCAAACATTTCATATGTCAAAATCGCACTTTTAAAAATTTGCTGATATTGCGTTTTTAAACTGGCAAAGATTTTTGTATGGTATTGGCTAAATCTGTTAAAACCGAACATCAAAGATAACATCAAAATACGAGGTTTAATGGGTGTGAGCTTGATTTTTCCTAAACTGCCTTTTCGTGTTATTCGTTTAAATTTATTTTCAAATTGTGATCCGTCTAATTACAAATATTTTCTGATGTATAAATTCATGGAAGAATATGTGTTATTATATTAAATTATTTTAATTTCGTAAGCCTAATTGTCTTAAATTTTTATGGTAATTAGACCCACGAAAGGGGTGACTAGCTATGCCTGAGGGTTTAATGGATACGCGAATATGGTTAATAGAAACAGCAAAGGAGGTGATTAGTTACGCACAGTTAGTACATTTAACTTTCAATAAACATTAATTTGTATTATGCAAGTTTCGTTTGCTTACTCTAGTCAATTACAATAAAGAATTCAGAGAAACTAAAATAAGGCAATTTTCTATTCCCACCTCAGGCGTGACTTTATTCCCTTATTGAAGGTTAATAGATCCACTTATATTTTGTGGATTTGATGGAACTATATACATATTGAAAAAGAAATTAATATATTTAGTAGTTTGTTTTGAGATTCCAAAAATATATGCTTAAAAAATTAGCAATTCTACTGCATTACAAAAATGTTTCCAAAGGTCAAAAACCTATCGATTCATCCCGAATTTTGATTGACTTATTGTATCTAATTTACTAAATTTTAAAGTCTTACAACATGAAAATCTTAAAATAATAACGTATAGAAGGCAAGTATACGCACAAAAAATGAAGCATTTCAATTGGAGCCTAATAGAGCTTACACCGGAACCGTTCCGTAGTGTACAAGATCACTCCACGTACGTACGCAACACTTAAAAAATAAATAAATAAGTATGCCGGTTTGTGCATTCTAATGGTGTCACAACACATTTGAAAAACAAAAAGGTTTTGAACATTATTTTTAAAAGTATTTCGATGATTTATGTTTATAATAACAAAATTTGATTTCATAATTTGTATAGTAGTGTGCGTTTGTACGTGTGTAATCGCCTGCGCGCATGTAGTATTTTTGGCTTCATGTTTTTGATCCTTCGAAATACCGACACTATCCTTCTATACGTTATTATTCTAAGGTGAAAATATAAAATATTTAATCAATTCCCTCCAATCATTCAGATTACTTTCAATATATACGTGTATATATTTATCTGTGGGTACATGTTCAAACTCAATCACTACACTCGACTCAAGAAGGGATCAGTTTTGAATGACAGCTCCTCGCTTAACATATAAAAGTGGGTTAACAGGGGGCCCGATAAGTTTACAATATTGGTTATCCGCATGTATTTGGAGTATTCAGAGTTTCCCATATTTATATCTGTACATATATATCTTTTTATATTCTCACAATAAGTAGTACGACTCTCAAATTGGATTTAAACAGATTTTTTTATAAAGACAAGAATATTTACACAAATATCACAGTTCTATAAGAAAATCGATGTGAATATTTCACTTTCATCATCATCATCATCATTTCAGCCTACAGCCGTCCACTGCTGGACGTAGGCCTCCCTCATGTTGCGCCACAATGTGCGGTCCTGTGCCGCCTGCATCCAACGACGACCAGCAACTTTCACTAGGTCATCGGTCAAAATGAGCCCGTAGAGTACCGGAGCCGCCGTGACTGGGGGCCATTTTTTTGTTGTACGCCATTTTTTTTGAAAGGGGATATTGCCGTAATCGCCACGCTTGGCAGGCGGGTTGGCGATCGCAGTATTGGTGTTTTACGTTTCCCAGGAGAGAGCTGCTGCCCTGTTCTCCTAGAGAACCCTCAGCCGATTTTTACGACTCCCACGGGCAAGTAAGGGGTGGCGACACATGTATTCTCAACCCGTCGCCACACGGGTGATTTCACTTTATTGGTAGAAAAAATATTAGTGTAGTAATGAGTAAGAGTACAATTCACCATCCCCTCTCTTACCCGTGGGTATCGTAAAATATAACTAAGCAGTATGATATGCAGATAAAATCAATGCAAGAGAAAAAAACTCTATATAAAACCCTGTACCAACACGTCTTACCAGGGTGGTTTAGTAGGTAAATTTTCTTTCCATTGTGGAGGAGGTAGATATTTCATCATCATCATAATCATCTCAGCCCATATACGTCCCACTGTTGGGCTCGGGCCTTCTCTATAATGGAAGGGTAATTGACCTACTATACCTGATCAGACGTGTTGGTATTTTTTTTTTTTTTTTTTTTTTTTTAATTGGTGGGCTATGGTAAGCACACGCGCGGTCCAGTCCGTCCGGGCGATGAAAGGACGGCGCGCGGGCCCATAATCCACCCGTACCCACGTCACCTCGTTGTTGGGCCGACCACCGGAGCAGATGTGACTTGTCGTCAGTGGTCGACCTGACGGAATACCCTTTCGGGTAACCTCACCTCTCGACGTCCTGGAACGTCGGTCGCCGTCGCGCGGTCGGCCTCTCTGCGGGTGACGGACAATTCCCCGGTCCGATCACCCGCGGCCTCGGCTAGGGCGGCATTAGGCGCAGATACTCGCGCCTGCGCCGCCCGAGTCGCCGGCGGCGGAACGTGTCGCCGAATAGGAGCTCTACTCGCACACGATCCGCCGCCTCCTTCCGTGAGATTACGGCTTCACAGAAGGCGGCGACCGCGTCCCAATTCCTGACGCTGACGAGCATCTCCCTGGCGATGGTCGGCAGCGCCAGGTCGGCACCGATAATTGCGACGAGTTCACGGCGATCACCCTCCCATGCAGCACACTCCTCGAGCGTGTGCTGCGCCGTGTCCTCGTCGCAACTGCAGTGGTGGCAGGACGGTGTGCTCTCCCTCCTGACAATCTTGTGCAGGTACTTCCCGAAGCAACCGTGCCCCGTCAGCACCTGCACCAGTCGGAAGGAAAGCACCCCATGCGTCCGCTCCAACCACTCCATCAGCACCGGCCGGAGGGCCTCGACGGTCCTGACACCGTACCGAGGACTCTCCAGCCGGACTGCCCAACGGGCAATGACTTCTCGGCGGGCGTCGACCCGCCAGGCGGTGATCTCTTTGATGGAGACCATGCCGCCGCGGGCGCGCGTCTCCGACACCCGCCGATAAATGTCGGTGAGCATCTCCGCCTCCAGGTCCCACGGGGGAGTTCCGGCCAGGAGGCACGCTGCCTCCGTCGCCACCGTGCGGTAACCCCGTATGGCCCTGATCGCCATGACCCTCTGTGGTCGCCACAGGAGGGCCCTAAGACGGACGGTCAGGAACCCCGCCCACACCGGTGCGCCATACAGGGCCATCGACCGGATCACCCCCACGTACAGCTGTCGGAACGTAGCACTGGGTCCGCCCACATTCGGCATCAGCCGCGAAAGACCGACTTCACGGTGATCGAAGCGCCGGCGGGAGGCCCGGCGGTACGGAGGCCGTGGAACAAAAGGGCCTCCGTCTTTTCCAGGGCTACCCTCAACCCCAGCGCTTCGATCCGCCTGACAATCTCCTCGGTGCCGAGAGTTGCCAGGCGTGCCGCCTCCTCTAGCGTCCCACCCCGGGCTTTGACGAGTGTATCGTCGGCGTAGCAAATTACGCCCAGCCCGGGTGGGAGGCTTCCTCTCAACGCCCAGTCGTAGCCGATGTTCCACAGGGTCGGACCCAGAACCGACCCCTGCGGGACACCGCACGTCATGGGCGTTCGCACAACGTCCCCTACTCGATCAACGTAGAGGACGCTGCGCCCCTCCAAGTAGTCTGCCACCAGCCGCCTGAGGTACACGGGCACCCCGTGATACCTCAGCCCCTCCCTGATGCAGCTGAATGGCAGACTGTTGAAGGCGTTGGCGATGTCCAGGGACACCGCCAACAGGACTCCTCCGCCGGCCTCCGCTACCACGGCCCTCAGGCGCAGCAGGGCCGCGATCGTCGAACGCCCTCTCCGAAAACCAAACTGGGCGTCCGACAAATCGGGCCCGACCCCGACGAGGTGCCGCTCGATGCGGGCAGCCAACACCCTCTCCAGCAGCTTGCCCGCATCATCGAGCAGCACGATGGGCCTATAGGCCGAGGCTGACTCGGGAGACCGTCCCGGATTCGGCAGGAGAACCAGCCTCCCCTCTTTCCAGCACCCAGGGAACTGCCCGGACGTCAAACAAGCGTCGAACAGTCCCCTGAGGCGTGGTTCCAGGTGTTCGAGGGCCAGGGCCATCACACGGTTCGGAATACCGTCGGGCCCGGGGGCGGTGGATTTGACTCGCATACGCGCCACCGCCATCCCCATTTCCGGCTCCGTGATGGGCGGAGCACTTTCATCGTCGACCTCCCGGTCGTTGTCCGGCGAAGCCATGACCGGGGGCGTGTGCTCCGCCCGCCGTGGAAAGAGGTCCTCAACAACTCTGGTGAGGAGGCTGGGCTGGAGAGTCTCGGTGAGGCGGGGGCCCCGCCCGCGGAGCTTGTTCAGCGCCGCGAGGTAGGGGCGACCTCAGGGGTCACGCTCGAGATTGTCCAGCATCTCCTGCCGACTATCGTCCTTGGCGGTACGGACGGCCAGCCTGAAGGCAGACCGCGCACTGCGGTAAGCCTCGTACAGCTGGCCCTCCCGCTCAGCGTCGCGGTGACGCGCTCGGCTGCGGGTGTAGGCCCTCCGGGCACGTATACACGCGGCCCGAAGGTCCGCCAATTCTCGGGACCACCAGGGGACTGCACTTTTCGGGGGCAGACGCCGCACACGGGGCATGGTCGCATCGCAGATCTGCGTTAACGCACAGCAGATGCGGCCAGCCTTGGCATCCAACCCGTCCGCCTGGGGCGGTGAGGACAGCCACGACTGAACGATGGCTGCCTCCGCCAACAGGTCCCGATCCAATCGACCCACAGCCCACCGCGGAAACGCAGGAGCTCCGTCCGCCGTGTGACCCCTGCTGGGCTGCAGGAGGGTCCGGGAGACCTCTATCCGGATGTATCGGTGGTCGGATAGGGTCTCAACCTCCTCCTGGACGCACCAGCTCCTCACACGTGCTGCGACATTAGGGCTAGCGAACGACAAGTCCACTATCGACCCGCCCTGCTGCCGCACGCACGTTTGCACCGAGCCCCTGTTCAGCAAACAGAGGCCCAGTGCCGCCGCCTACTCTTTGACCGCCCGCCCGCGGTCATTCATCCTGGGGGACCCCCACGCCGTGGACTTGGCGTTGTAGTCCCCCAGAACGAAGACTTGGCGCGGTGCCAGTCGCCGTATCGAGGCCCCCAGGATGGTGAGGAAGGCCCCGAAATCCGTCGCGCTCCTGTTCGGGGAGAAGTAAACACCAAATAGCGTAACCTCTCCCCATTCCGCCGCGACATACCCGTCGCCCCTGAGACGTGTTGGTATAGGGTTTTATTTCGAGTTTTCTTTCTCTCGCATAGGTATTATATGCGTTTTATATCCCTTAGTCGTCTCGTACGATCACCCACGGGTAAGATAGGGGGTGGTGAATTGTATTCTTACTCCGTCACCACACGGAAGATACATATTTAATCATTCAAAATTTTTCGTATACTATTAGTAATGGTTGAATACAAGTGAATTCTCGGACCCGGTGCTGTGGTCCTGTGTTCTCTATTTCCAACATCTCACAAAAAACTTCATCAAATCATCGGTCCACCTATTAATGGGCCTAACTAAATGTAAATTTATCAAAGAGTATAACGCTTTGATAAACTGAACTTTCCTTTCTTAAAGGTTGCGCGGTTAGTTCAACAATTTTAAAGATAAGAATTATATTCACTTTATTTCATTAAAGGGCAAAATAATATACAAAATGAAGTATCAAATATTAAAAATAGCGCAGCATTATGGGAGATATTACGAAATGACAGAAAATGCCTTTGAAAAATAAAATATAGAGATTAAGGTAGGTATGCAACAGGGAAATCGGTAACGTTTTTTATTGTTTCAAGCTCGAATACAATTTCTGTTTTCTAATTTAATTGGGCACAGGTTTTTCAAATATAAACCAACATGTCTTTTATACAGTTTATCACGATAATCTTATCAATGACGACCCTTGTGACTCAAACAAGAAATATGTGATAAATTATGGGTAATAAAGTGGTTGTAATGAGTTTTAAGTTAAAAGTTTTAGAATGTATTTGATTTTTGAATTGAAATAAGGCTACCACATCTAGTATAGTATTTCTGTGCTAAACAATAAATAAAATACTCCCGAGTCTCGATAACAATGGGGCGACTCCACCATATTAATCATCCTCAGTATTGTATTTATTATTTTTCTCAAACCCTTTGCGCGAGTATCATTGAATTTAATCGTGAAAGCATTATTTTTCTTTTAGTAGAAATACTTTGCACTGTTATACTCATGAGAATACTTCGGATTGTTAATTTTTTTATTACACATTACAATTACTAGGCAATAAAAATATTATAAAGCTTCGTGTTATATCGTACCCCGTTCTTCTACCGATTTGTCTATTTCAGATACTATCTTGCAGACAAATCTCGAGCATAGTTCGCTGCATACTACGCTGAGTGACTTTGAGTTTATTTATGAGGTCTACATTTAGCGACCACGTTTCTAAAAAGTTATCACTGGTAACAATAGTGATCGTGGGCTTTCAAATACTGAGGTATGTTGAATAAGAAGAGCCTCTTAAGTTTCCCGAGCACTGCCCAGCTGAGTTGGATTCGTGGACTGATCACTTACCTCTCTTTGAACAATTCATCATTATCTCGTTGAGTTTGGGCCTCCTCCACAATAGAACCATCAAATTGACCTACCCGACCGCGCTGGTTAGACGTATTGCCTTAGTTTTAGTTTTCCTTTTCTTGCATACCTTGATATTATTTAGATATCATATTACCTAGTTGACTTTTACGATATCTACGAATAAGAGAAGCGCTGAAGAATTATACCACAATAAAGTTAACGAAATAAATATTGTAACTCGAATTGAAATTTTATACCAACTCATTCGTGTGGTATAATAGATGTAAGTATCTTCCAATATAGATTCGACTCGAGCCCAGCAGTATGACGTGGCACGGAAGCCAAGAATACGGTACACCAAATGGTCGACCCAATGGCGAAGATCCAGAACATGACACCGTCACTTCACCTTGGACATGAAGGACCCTGACCATAGCCTACTAAGAAAAAAAGCAGTATGACGTACATAGGTGAGCTGAGGTAACGATGTGTTTTATTAAGAAAAGTCTGTCTTCTAAACATTAAAAAAGTAATATTTTAAAGAACACAATTTGGGCTTCTAAATGGTAAGATGACAAGATAAATTTGAAAAGATTTAGAGACAAGTTTAAAGTTATCTCAAGTTATAACTTATAATAGCAGTTTTTATCAAATACTATATATCATCTTTGTAGACAGAATACACAAAATGTAGCCGAAATCTTATGCTAAGCTTAAATAGTTGACAATCCACCGACTTGAGATTAGATTAACACATTTTATAAATTAACTAGGCACCCGCCCTGGCTTTGCATTGCTAGACAATACTCTAGTCTGTATTATGGTGTAGCTCCTAAGGCATGATCGCGTACCGCTGGTGGAATCTCATCTCACTATTGGGCTTTATTTTATTTTTTTTTGGGGTGGGTTGCGGTCGCTGCGCTCCTCGCACCATTCCGTCCGGGGCGACAGAGGGGCGTAAGCACGCAACACCCGCAACCCACCCGAAAACCACGTCATCTTCGTCGTTGGGCCGACCACCGGAGCAGGGTTACTTGACATCAGTGGTCGGCCCGACGGAATACCCCCTATTGCAGTACCCTCCCATCGACCGACGTCCCCCATCGGGGAGGACGTCGGTCTTTCCTCACGCGGTCGGCCTCTCGGCGGGTGACGGACTAATCCCCGGTCACGTCACCCGCGGCCTCAGCTAGGGCGGCATGAGGCGCAAATTTATTGCGCCCTTAGGGAAATATCACCTGTGAGATGAGAGTTAAAGAATCATCATCATCTCAGCCCACATATGTCCCACTGTTGGGCTCGGGCTTCCTCCACAATGGAAGGGTAATTGACACACTATAACACGCTGGTCAGACTTGCTGGTATAGGGCTTCATTTCGAGTTTTCCTTCTCTCGCATAGATGTAATATGCGATTAATATCCCTTAGTCGTCTCGTAGGATCACCCACGGGTAAGATAGGGGGTGGTGAATTGTATTCTTACTCCGTCACCACACGGACTGTTAAAGAATACACTAATAAAAATGCTAAGTACATTGCACTGTATATTGATGGAAAACATATTATATAACATTACCCCTATAGGGATAGGTACCAACCAGGTTACAATTACGATAGCTTACTATTACTTATCTAATAATACCTACAAGTCTATAAGTTGTCGGTTGCACACTACAAATTACACGTGGTCATATCCACCACATTCACATGTTAATTTACTGAGCGAGAGAAAGTTCACTGCACGCAGTACGTTTACACTAATTACTAACGAAGAACAAATAAGACGTCGACAAGGACTGCATCCCATGAGAAGCATGCCCCGACGTGTACTGGACCTGGACGCCCGCGGGGAAATGCGCGCTTTCAGGACGGCGTGTCGTTACCGTTTGGCGAGTAGATGATGCGATCTCCAGCGACCTTTCTTCGTCGTTGAATATGTAGATAAGCACACAGTCTCAACCGGACTGGAAATCCATAATGCACCTCTATGCATGTAAGCGGCAGGATGTAGCATCATGCTGGAGTTATAGCCAGTGCAGCTGATGCAGCAAAGCTGACCCATGACGTGGCATGTGGCCAAGAAAATAAATGATCTGCAGACTCACCGGTCATGAAGTCATTTTGAACAGGTAGCTAGTGTAATACGAAAAAAGACGGCGTACTAGCGCTGCAAGCGGTGCCATTACGGGATCAAGAATAGAAGTCGAGACAAGCCCGCACAATTTTATATAAAAGAAGTCGGCGACAGAAATAATAGACAAACGCGCTGAATTTCTTTCAAGATCTTCTCATTGTCAGTTTCTCAGTGAGGAATCATGTACCGATTCAGTGATATTTCTTTGGATTAATTTAAAATTGATATACTACCTAAATCTTATATCTTTAATCGAGCAATTCTTGTATATATATATTCAGGATCTCGGAAACGGCTCCAACGATTTTGTTGAAACTGGGCATACTAGAGGTTTCGGGTCCAAAAATCGATCTACCTAGGTTTTATTTATAGAAAATGTTGTTATGTCCGTGTTTTTAGCAAAACAAACAATGACATTAAATTTTAAAAGAATATGAATTCAAATTTCGTTGTCAACGTCGTGAGTTACGATAGCTCAGATGTGAAGTTGACAGGTTCTAATTTTGTTTTTATTTGGTTTAAACAGCGTAGGTTCGAATCTCGGTGTTATTATTATTCTCTTTTTGTAATTTTTTATATAATTTTCATTATTTATTTTTTATTAATATATATCTATATAAATTCGACAAAAATATTCCGAGCGAAGCTCGGTCAACCAGATATTGTGGATTAAATGTGATAACTAGCATGACAGATGATTGTTAACTCGGCCTTATGTAAAAGCTCAAAGACACTCAACGTGCTATAGAATCCGGAATATAGACCTGCATCCAATGACGCCCAGCAACCTTCACCAGGTCGTCGATCCACCTAGTTACATACTACACTGCGTTGTCCGATACGTGGTCGCCACTCGAGAACCTTACTTCCCCAGCGGTTGTCGGTTCGTCCAACTATGTGGCCTGCCCATTATCACTTCAGCGGGCTAATTCTTCGTGTTTGGTCAGATATCCATATTTCGGATTCTATCTCACAGAGAAATCCCCAAGCATAGCCCGCTCCATAGCACGCTGAATGACTTTTAGCTTAGTTATGAGATCTTCATTTAGGGACCATGTTTCCGTGCCGTAAGTCATCACTGGTAACACACAATGATCATAGACCTATGTTTTAGACACTGAGGTACGTTGGACGAGGAGATCCTCTTAAGTTTCCCAAACGCTACGCAACAGAGTTGAATTCGTGAGCTGATCTCTTTCTCAAAATTGAATCTACCCAACTAGATTGTTTATCCTAGGTAAACATAATGATTGAGTAAATTAAGTAGATAATAAATTACTTTCTTTAATATTATTTGGATATAATGTATTATTTTATCTCCATAATAAGTCAGTTATTCATTTTAAAAGAACAAGCAACTGGGTTTTTTATTTTTCAAGAATTTCTCTTATCTCTGACGTAAATAAATTGTTGTACGTAAATAAAAGTTACTGAAATAAGAAATCACGAACTATAAGAGGCCCCAGAGGC
Source organism: Lymantria dispar (assembly GCA_032191425.1). NCBI lineage: Eukaryota > Metazoa > Arthropoda > Insecta > Lepidoptera > Erebidae > Lymantria > Lymantria dispar. The sequence goes on along the minus strand of CM063460.1, from coordinate 4,274,037 downwards.
CACCAAGCTAAATTGTATCTGCGTAAATTTAAGTGTTTGTTCAACGTATTGTTACAAATTTGCCTCTTTCGAAATAATTAATTACGGTTTCAATCATTCATTTCAGATAATGTACATCCCACTGCTGGGCTCGAGCCTCCTCCACAATAGGAAGCCATTTGGGTTACTATACCTCACTAGTCAGACGTGTTAGTCGTCGTTTCTGCTTATAAACGTCCCACTGCTAACGAGCCTTCTCCCCAATAGGAGGAAAATGGACCTACTATTCCATACTGGTCAATCGTATTGGAATAGGGGACAATTAATCATTTAAAAATAATCAATTTTTACAGATTTTGTCTCGTGGATTTTTACATTTTTTCTGTTTTAAATGATTTTCATTCATTGGTTGTGTAGGGCTACACTTCAGTGGCTGTTCACAGCTTTCATAGTCTCTGAACATGAATTTTCATTTTCTGTAACAAGTTTAAAATATAGGGAAAATGAAATTAAAACACGATAAAATTTTCTCCAGGTCTACGACCAGTGTATGTTACCAGTGTTTACTTACGGCGCGGATACGTGGTCCTTAAATGTAGGCCTCATAACCAAACCCAAAGTCGCTCAGCGTGCTATGCTCGGGATTTCTCTGTGAGATAGAATACGGAAATCCGCAGAAGAATGGGTGTAATCAACATAGCACAAAGAATTAGCACGCTGAAGTGGCAATGGGCAGGCCACATTGCTCGACGAACCGACAACCGCTGGGGAAGACAGGTTCTCGAATGGCGACAACATACCGGACGACGCAGGGTCGGACGCCCCCCACTAGGTGAACCAACGACCTGGTGAAAGTTGCAGGACGTCGTTGGATGCAGGCAGCATAGGACCGCATTCTGTGGCGTAATATGAGGGAGGCCTACGTGCAGCAGTGGACGGTGATAGGCTGAAATGATGAAAATCCTTAAAAATATGTTTAGTTCAAATGGTTATAATATTATTCAACATAATATATGGATATTCTGTATTTTCACTTATGCTATAAGAAATAAGGGCTTCAACCCATATAACAGATACCAAATACCTACATAGATAAAAACAGATTATGAGTACCTACAATATGGATTTCTTTGCCAAGAAAACACCTGCGAGTACCTGGAAACTTATTATTGATAGAAGTTCCTTTGTTTTTCTACTAACAAACTGCTTTCAGCGATAGTAAATTATACCTTTCTATTGAGAATCGCTAGCAGCCGAAGATTTACTAACTCCGAGATATTTTTACTTCGGGAAATTCCGAACTTTTAAGTTTCTCTCGTGTCTAGCTATTGAGCGATGACAATGTATTGTTCGTTTATTTTCTTTCGAAGTTTATAGTTGTGAAATCACTTGGATTTTGTTTTAATGTATTTTCAATTACAAACGGTGGCAAACGAGCAAACAGTACACCTGATTGTAAGTGCTACTACCGCTTATGGACCTTTGCAAGACCGCCTATTGTGAAGAAAGTGTGAATACGACATCACTAAAACCCACCACACGCACACATCCTCAGAAATCCGGGCTTCCGGCTCTCTCGAACGAACGAAGAAGAACGAAGCGCAGTAACAAATTGCTACTACTCAAGTGTCGATTTTCTGCTCAGTGTGGTACTACTCCGGACGAACCGGCTCGTGGCTGTAGACAGACAACTGTCAACAGAGTGGTTTTTTTTTTTTTTTTTTTTGTGTGTGTACAGCTGTTGGCCGCAGATGGCCTTGACAGCTTGACGCGGACTATGGGTGAGCGCTGAGGGCTCTCAACCCGGAGAAGAGTATGCTAAGCGACATCGCCCAAGGGCTCCCCCTGTGGGGAACGGACCTCGGCTTGGGGCGTCGCTGGAGGCAAAGTGGGCGTGCCCACGTTTTTAGTCGTGACTTTTGCGCGGCGCGGTTTCGCACCTCGACGGCGAGGGCGGAACCGCGGATATTTATTTGTTAAGGCCTCGCGGGCCGTGTAGGCTCTTTGTTGAGCGAGTGTGATATTGTCGTCCTCTTCGTCGAGGACGTGACGAGGACGTCGGATGGATGAGATTTTGGAGGGTCTATAGGAAGCCGCCCCAACCAATAGTTGATTGGGGTGTGACATGGCAGAGTCAAAGTAGCTCTGAGAGCACCGTTTCATAAACTGCTGGTCGGCAGTTCGAGGTCGATGTGGAGATTGACGTTTCGTATGAACCACAGTGCTCCCGTAGCTCGGCGCATGAAACGATTTTGTAGTGTCTGTAGCCTGTGGATCCTGTGTGGCTTAACGTGCGCGAACACCACGCTGGCATAGGTCATGATAGGCCGTATGCAGGTGGTGTAAAGTTGGACTTTGCTACTCAGGGGCATACGCGACCTAGACTTGAGTAGACAGTGGAGACGACCCATCACAAAGGCTGCCCGCGCGCGGACTTGCTTTATGTGAGGGGCGAAGCTGAGTCGATCGTCAAGGGTCACTCCCAAGTATTCGGCCTGCCTGGTCCAAGTGACCGGCTTGTTGAAAATTTTGAGGGGCGGGAATGCTGTCGATAGAGTATGAACGGGCAGTTCGTCTAGTGAACATGACCGCCTGACTCTTCTCGGGGTTGATTTCTAATCTCCATTTCCTAAACCAATTGGCTAGGGCGGTAACCGCTGTTTGGAGAGTCTTGGCTACTGTTGTTGAGGATCTACCAGCACAAAAGAGTGCGGTGTCATCAGCGTAAAGCGCTTTATGTACCCGGTTGAATTTGGGTATATCGCTAGTGAATAGCGTGAAGAGAAATGGGGAGCGGACCGACCCCTGAGGGACGCCGGCCTTGATAGGGTGGGAGGTCGACAACGTCCCTTCCACCCTGTAGCAAAAGCTGCGATGACTTAAGTAGTCATGTATAATGAGAATTAAGTAGTGAGGGATCTTGAGGAGATAGAGTTTGTAGATTAGGCCTTCATGCCAAACCTTGTCGAATGCTTTCGCTACGTCTAGGAATAATACACCCGTATAATTGTTCATGATGAACTGACTACTCGTGTATTCTACCAAACGGTGAACTTGTTGTACGCAGCTGTGTTTAGCTCGGAAGCCAAACTGTGCGTCGGGAACGAGGTTGTTAGCCTCGGCGAATGTGCGTAGTCTACTGAGAACTATTCGTTCGTAGATCTTACCTAGACCTCTTAGTAGACTAATCGGGCGGTAACTACTAGGTTCGGTACGGCGCTTGCCGGGTTTGTGGATTCCTATTACCACGGCCTCTTTCCATTGCGCGGGAAAGATGTTATTATTTAGTGCTGCATTGAAGATGCAGCACAACAGAATTATCAAGTGGGCGGGGAATAATTTAATGACTTTATTTGAGATTCCGTCCGAACCTGGGGCTTTCCTGGTTTTGAGACCCCTGACTAACGATTCGACCTCATCGGTGGTCACTGCTGGAATTGGCTGATCGGGGCTGTCGTTTCCTAACGAGCGCGAGAGAGTGTTACGACGTTCCACTTCGTCGGCGATGAAGCGGTGATTCGCGGCGTCGGGGTGTAGTGTACTCGGCGTACACTGAAGCTCCAAGCAGTCGGCCAGGCATTCTGACTTTTCATCGTCCATGAATGCCGGAGGCTGGTTGGGTCTGGTGAGAGGAAGGAGAGTGGACACGATGTCTTTTTTGAGTGAGCGGGAAAGCTGCCAAAAAGCTGTGTGAGAGGGTTCTAGCTCCTCGATCATGGCGTCCCATTTGCTCTGTCTCAATTTTTTAATTGCTTGTTTAACCTCCCTCTGGAGTGACCATAGGCGGGTACGGTTGTCCTCCGTAGGGTAGCGGTCATAAGCGCGTGTCGCGGCGTTTTTCCGTCTCAACAAGTCACGGACGTCGTCTGGCAGGCGCCATTTACGATCGCTCGTATCTGGTACCGGCCGCGAGCAGTCGTCCATTATCGACTGCACGTGACTTGTGAGCGAGTCGATCGCCTGAGAGGTATCTTCCTTAGACGTAATGTCTTTAGGAATTTGATCAAGGTGGACCGACAAGGTTGACTTGAGATTTTTCTCTAGCCGTGCCCAGTCAGTCGCTATCTTGGTCCTTTCGTTGTTGTGGCCTGAGGGGCCGGGGGTGCGGGAGGCTAATTCCAGAGTCACCGGGCGGTGATCTGAGTCTAACTCATGTTGAACTTCTATTGAACATAAACGAAGGTTTATGTTTTTGAGAAGAAAGATATCGAGTATATCCGGCCTGTGCGAAACGTTAAAGGGGAAGTGCGTTGGCTCTAAGGGCGCTATGACATCAAATCCCAGTCTGTCAGCGAATAGCTCTAAAGTCTTGCCCCTCTTATTGGAACTTTGACAGCTCCAAGAGGTGTTCTTGGCATTAAGGTCACCGCCAATGATGACGGCGCCTCCCAATTCTAGCAAGGCTTTTAGATCTTTTTCAACCAACTGTTTCGAATATTCTCTATTGGGAGAGAGATATGCGGATACAAGGGTGATAGGCTGATGGCCTGAGAGGGCTAGCCTGCAAATTGAAGCTTCAATGTACATCAGAGGGGGCGGATCCACAGGTGTGCAATGCAGCGACCTTTTGTAGTAGATAAGCGTTCCGCCCATTGGTGAGGTTGTCCTATCGTTGCGAACTATATTATAGTTCGCGACTCTAGGGTCCTTGTTAAATGGTTTTAGGAACGTCTCTTGTACTAGCAAGATGTCAAGCTGGTGTTCCCGAAGGAATGTATGTGCCTACTTCATCCCTCTGTTGGGTTAGGCTATTGGCATTGTATGTCCCTATTTTGAGGTGTCTGGGTTTAACTCTGCCTGGAGTGTGCCTATCCATTTTATTTGAATTTAAGCGAGCCTAGACGCTCTAACGTGGGGGCAAATTTAATTGCGGTATTGAGGAGGGCGAGGTTGTTTCCCTCGTTCCTTCTTAGTTCGGCTGCAATTTCGCGGATTTCCGTGAAATTGATTTGAGCTGCGAAGTTGGCCACCAGGGCTAGATCTGGATCTAGTCCTTGGGGGGCTTTTGGAGGCGCGCTTTTAGCGACGACGATAGGAAGGGGGGCGCCCTGAGGGGGCTTGGGATTACCACCGGTGGGCTGGTTTGGCCCGGTTGTTGGTGGTTTGGGTTGAGATGTTGCGGGTGGGGCAGCGGACTGCCTGTTGGGCAGGGTTGGGAAAGCCTCCTTGCTGGTTAGCAGGGGGCGAGCCCACGCATTGTGGGTTGGTAAGGGGGCTGGGACGAAGGTCTTATTATAGTACAAGGCGTTGCCGTTTGTGTTGGGCTGGCGGACTAACCTCCTCGGCGCTCTTGGGCAGCCGCGGTAGTTAGCCGGGTGTCCGTATCCTCCACAGAGAACACACGCTGGTGGCTCTTTGCAGAGTGAGATGTCTTTTGGCCGTTCACACTGAGAGGTGTGATGGTCACCTAGGCACTTAACGCACCTAGGACGGGCAAAGCAGTTCTTGGACGAGTGTCCATACAGTTGGCACTTATGGCATTGTGCCAGGTTGCCATTTTTGTGTGGGGGCTCAACCGAGACCCCAGATAGACCGCAGATGGTCTTAATTTTAAAAATGCCTTTACCCTCTGCGTTATTTGTAAGGCAGACGATTATCATGTTGAGGGGATAACGACCCCTACCCCGTATCATCCGGTGTACTTCTACAACCGGTAGATCCTGGGTTTTAAGAGATTCTAGAATGTCTCAATTTCTTCAAATCTAGGTCTCAATTTCTCTCGGTACGTTGCGTATTACAGCACGCAGAAGTTTGGCTTCAGGGAGAGTGTACGTATGGTAGGAAATCTGTTGATTTCCTAGCATTTTTGATACAGAACGGTGGTCGGCTGACGAGTGAAGGTCCACTCGTATACCTTGGGGGGTGGATTTCGCAGATTTATACGAAATCCTGTTAGTGTTTAGCCATGCGGAGATGGCTAGCCACTTCTCCTTGTCCCTAATATATAGGGGCGGCGGTGCGAGTGATTTTTTGACCGTCGGTGGGGCGACAGTGTTGCTGTCCGTAGGTGGTGGGGCAGCGGTTAGGGCTGCCTGTGAGACGACTGGGGGAGCCGGAGCGGCCGTGGCGGTCGTTGCAGGCGGGGCTGCGGCAGATGTTAATGCCGAGTCAGTCGGCTTAATTTTTGGGGTCTTAGAGGGGGCCTCTTTGGAGTTTTTGGTTCTTTTGCTCCGTTTGCGAGAGCAGACCTCGATGAATGAGCCCTCATTGGGCGAATCTTCCGACTCGGAGGAGGAGGAAGACGAGTTTGAGGAGGAAAAGGCCGACTCTGTTTCCATCGCCGTACCGACGGCCGGTAGTTCCGGTTCGAACGGCTGGGCGGTGGATCGAGCGGGTTTCGGTTGCGGAGGGAGGATCGTTATCGCTCCGAAATGTTGAGCGATATATGCTTTAATTTCTGGAATTGCCAGAAGGGCGTCAATCGTAATGGTTTTTTCCGCCATCGTGGGCTAACGGAAAAAACGATAACTAAGAGGGAGTGTAAAAACCTAGCGCCCTGGGTGGGGTACCCTGGGTTGTATGTGGTGCGTGTCCCTCCCAACCGGGTGCAGGTCGGGAGGATGAGTACTTAATTAGTGTGCCCTAAGCTTGTAATCCTTCGCCAATCTTAATGTGCGATAGGTTCCTAGCTGCTCGGGCCGTTAGGCCTTCGCAGAAAAATGTTGAAAAGCCGTAGATTAGGTCTGACTAAGAGATCCCCCAAGGCCGGATGCTCTAACCCCTTCCGATTGTTAGCTCTGCCCTGAAGGAGCTCGGCAGGCAAATCGGGGCCTTGCCTCACCCGGCTTCGTTGACACCGTGAGGTTTCCGCCGGAGACCAAACAATATGGTTTTCTGCCCTGAGGGGGCCAAAATGGGTTGACTTTTTATCTACCAACGGTAGAAATCTGCACTCGACGTCTTGAGAAAGTCGACTCGTGCAGTTGGGATCCGGCAACACCTGCATCCAAACAGCAGAACTGCCACAGACAACCGTAAACACGGCCACCCGAAGCGGCCACAGACGTTGAACAAGATGGCGGCGTGACGCGACGCGTGGTTCGCTGCGAGAGCGAGCGAGACGGAACGAGATCGCATGACCGCAGGGGGCGGGTGCGGGGTGAGCGCGGCGAAATGGAGAGCAGCGAGGCGCACGTCCGTGCGCTACGGGTCTCCGACGCGGAATGTCAAGAGTGTGGTCCTTTTGGTAGTTGTTTTAAAGTAAGCATATACCGCATCCTTTCTGAACGCAGCCGTAAAATGTATGACAAAAATATTTGTAGAGGCTGACCGCGTGAGGGGACACCGCCGCGGCGTCGGGAAGAAAGAGTACTCGAAAGGGCTAGCTAGCCACGGACGTCAAGGAACCCGGTACTAGTGGTCAGCCAAGCGATCCTAAATACAAATCACATAAAAAAAGCAATTAGATTTTAGCATTACTTGAGCATTTAATAAAAATTGAATTGAAACTAAGTATTATAACTATGAATTGAAGAGTTAATATAATCTTTTTATATAAATTTCATGTGTATGTCACTGAACTCCTCTTAAACGGCTAGACCAATGTTGATGAAATTTTTTGTGCGCGTTCAAGGGGATTCTAGAATGGCTTAAATTCACAATTGGATCCGATAGGTTGCGGTGTTCATTTCAAGGAGAATTCCTTTTATTTTATTTGAACAGAACAACGTCTGTTGGGGGGTCAGCTAGTATTAATATATAATTATGCATTTGAGATATATAATATAAACATATTTTTACTACTTAATTACGTAATTTACGATTTACTTTTTACTTTATTTAACTACGTAATTTACGATTCTATTTATTCATTTATAACGAAATTTAACATACTTTGTGATGAACAATTTGGATTCCGGAAAAATAAAAATATTAATATGGCAATTTTTAACTTATTAAAACTTTTAATGCCAAATATAGATAACAAAATACCCATATGCGCTGTATTTACAGATATGTCGAGGGCATTCGACTATGTAGATCACGAGACACTTCTAACGAAATTAAACACTTATGGTATTCGAGGTAATATTCTAAACCTAATTCAATCATATCTAAGTAATCGGCAGCAACTTACAGAAATTTCTCTAATATCTGCAATGTCCAATTGTGAAGTCAAATATGTGTCCACCTTTAGGAAAATTAATTACGGCGTTCCTCAAGGTAGTGTGCTAGGGCCACTGCTGTTCTTACTTTATATTAATGACCTCCCTCTCCAAACGCATCACCCAATGATATTATTTGCTGATGATTCTACGGCTGTTATCAAAGGTACTGACAAAATTACCTATCGAAACGACGTTAGTACCTCTATTAATTCGATAATAAATTGGATGAATAGTAATAATCTTCTTGTAAATATAAATAAAACTAAAATAATGCACTTTTATCAAAGAATTACTGCTGAGGATCTAAATATTTGTATTGACAATCAAAAAATAGGCAGAGTATATGTCTCTAAATTTTTAGGTATACTTATTGACTCTCAATTAACATGGAAAGCCCAAGCTGATGATATTTGTAAAAAACTAAGTGCATCGGCTTATACCCTCTTCAACTTATCTAAAAAAGTCAACACTAACACTGTATTAATTGCTTATCATGGCCTTGTCGCTTCTATTTTAAGATTTGGTGTTATATTTTGGGGCAATTGTAGCGAAAGAGAAGGCATCTTCAGAGCCCAAAAGCGATGCATAAGAGCAATTTTTAACCTGAAAGTCACAGAAAGCTGCATACCAGTCTTCAAAAAACATAAATTGTTAATGTTTCCTTGTCTGTATGTCTTGGAAATTGCATTATTTGTAAAAACAAATCCTCATCTATTTCCAACATTGCACGAGTCCCGTTTCAGAAATGTAGCAATGAGATCGAAATATCTAAATTTACTTCATACCAGTGGTTTTAAAACTACATTATATAAAAAAAGTGTAATTATTATGGCTTCTACTATCTTTAACAAAATACCTAAATCTATGAAAGATCAAACTGTAAGAAATTTTAAAGCACAGTTTACTGACTTACTTATAACCAAATGCTACTATTCAGTGTCAGAATTTTTAAATGATGTTAGTTTATAATTAAGCCTGTTATATTATTTTTAAGTGTTCTATTAATCCTCTTTATTTTTCTTTTGTTATTATTGTCAGTTTTATCTAACTTAGTTACCTACTTATAGTTCGAGCTTAATATTGTCTAGTATGTAACTAAGCTATAAGGAGTACTATGTATTATACAAAACATTTGCATGCCTAAACGGTAGAATGTACTAGGCTCTTATTTATAATGTTTATCACCTAATTGTAACTACCTGCATTCCAGCAAATAAAATTATTATTATTATTATTATTATTATTACTACATACGATTACCACTAACAATAGCATCCCCTAGTAAGATTAATAATAAGTAAGACTTAAAAGTACGTAAATTTTATTCTATAGGCTGGCATATTATGCTTTTCCATCAACTATATTTAAAGAAAAGAGACATTTTGTATCAATTTATGTACGTAAGTAAGATAATAAATAAGACTAGAAACTTCTTTTTTAATTATACTTAGAACTCGATTTATTAAGGTGTCATATCTCAATATACCATATTTCATGAATATCCCATTTCTTGAGAGTGTTTCCAAGTGGTGGGTTTTAGTGATGCCTTTAGTATCATCGAACATCATTGCACGCATTTATACTCCCTTTACTTTCTTCGCAGTAGAAACCTTACAAAGGTCCATGAGCGGCAGCAACACTTACCACCTGGCGTACTGTTTACTCGTTTGCCACCGTTTGCAATAAAAAAAAAAATATATATATTATATACCTAGTATATTCCTTGGTCGACTTTTAAACCAACAATGGGAAAATAACTGTTGCTGAAGCGTAATCGTATTCAGTCACCACAGGGATAATTTTAATAAAGGATGACATCAATTCTAACAATATATATATATATATATATTTCACAAAAATATATCATAAAAATATACATTAAGAAATCATAAACAACTTTTAATTGACGAAAATTTTTCGTCATTGCAACCTAATAAAGAAGGTTTACGTAAATTAAGTCAACACACTGTCGTTCGAGTGAAGTAAATTTTTTCTTCGAGGCACATGCTAAATTAATTTTCCCTTCACACGGTACTTGTACGTGACATATCATGTATAATTTTATGCTTCGCTTAACATTTGAATAGGTTATTGTAATTTTGTTCTAAGGATGATATTTATGTATGCATAAGAATATATAAAAATTTGTTATACATATACATAGAATTCTTATTTTTATTTATATAATGATTTCAGTAATTTCTGTAACAAATTTCTCAACAATTGCGAGGATTTTTTTTTATGAATTGAATCCCAAATATAAAAATCCGTAGAAAAACCTAGTAGTATACAGACTACGGCTGAACAGTATTTAAAATTCTAATAGAATTCTTGTTTTCATTTATATAATGATTTCAGTAATTTCTGTAACAACTTTCTCAACTATTGCGAGGATGTTTTTCTACGAATTGAATCCCAATTAATATGAAAATCCGTAGAAAAATGTAGTAGTATACAGACTACGGCTGAAAATCATTTAAAATTCGAATAGAATTCTTATTTTCATTTATATAATAATTTCAGTAATTTCTGTAACAAATTTCTATACAATTGTTAGGCGGCGCTCATTTAATGGATGATGCAGTGTTAGATAGCCTGCGGGCTGCGGCGGACCGATGACATGAAGAAGGTTGCAGGGACTCTGATGCGGGCAGCACTGGAATACACTTTATGTCGTCCTAGGCAAGAGCTTTTCGTCCAACAGTCGACGACAAAAGACTGAATGTTGATGAAATAATAATCGTGTCGGCTCATACACATCACACTGCTAGGCTCGAGCCTTCTCCCCAGTAGGAGGGAAATTAATCTACTATACCATGATGGTCAGACACATGTCTGACCATCATGGTAATCGGGTTTTATTTTGGACCGGGGATTAGTCCGTCACCAGCCGAGAAGCCGACCACGTGACGGTGACCGACGTCTCCGACGGGGGACGTCGTGAGGGGAGGGCACCCCGGGATCGGGGTATTTCGTCGGGCCGACTACGGCCGCCAGGGGTGGGTCATGGGGCCGCGCCCCGCCCCTCCGTCGCCTCGGACGGAGCCGGGCGGCGAGTGCTCTGACCGTAGCCCAGCCCAAAATATTTTTTTCTTATTTCGAGTTTTCCTTTTCTTTCACAGATGTTACAAGTATATGTATTCCTTAATCGTCTTTTACGAGATCCACGGGCAAGATAGGGAGTGGTAAATTGTATTTTTACTCCGTCACCACACGAAAAATAGTATCTTTAATCGTTTTAGAAAATAGTAAAATGTAATTTTCACTTGTGCTATATACCTTTGATAGGAAAAAAGCGTAGGCCAATAAAAATAAATTGAACAGGTAAATCAAATGTTAGTACAAGAGTCGGTAAAATCATTTCAGAATGCCGGTGACATTTCTGTGTCGTGATATTGACAAGGTAATCCAATGCTTTCCGACGCGTCGCCAATATTGGTACCAGATTGGCAGGCTTTTACGCCTTTTGAATTTCTATAAGCGATAACTTTGAATTATGTCGGAAACTAACAGGATATTAATATTATTATTTAAAATTTCATGATACATACATATATACATTTATGCCTCTTTCGCATAGGGGTAGGCAGAGACCACTTCCCTCCAATTGCCACGATCTAGGGATGTGAAAAATAATCGATTTTTAGAAAAATTGATTACTTTTTTGTAAAAATCGATTTTTATAATCGATTATGAAAATGAGAAAAATCTATTATTAATCGATTTTTTACTATTCGAAATTAAGCGATTATTCATGACCAGATTTCCTAAAAGTAAAAAAAGGTCATCAGGATTGTTTTCATACTATATTACAAAATAAAGCCAACATTTCCTAAAAAAAAGGTCATCAGAATCGTTTTCATAGTATATTAGAAAATAAAGCTTACATTTCCTAAAAAGAAAAAAAAAGGTCATCACAATCCTGTTGGCAGAAAAATCGATTATTTTATAATCGATTTATTTTAACGAACAAAAATTCGATTAATTTCCTCCAGGTCATATCCCTACCACGATCTTGACGTGCTAATTTCGCCTCATCCACATTCATTAATCTCCTGGTGCATGTTCTTCCATTTAGGGTACCTTTAACCTGGCCTTTGGGAAAGTCCATGATTTGGAGTTGGAATATCCGCCTTGGTCTTCCTCTTCTAACACTTCCATCCACATGAAGAAACATAATTGAAAGTTCCTTATCATCATCATCGCAGCTTACTGACGTTTCACTGTTGGGCTCGCGACTCGTCAACAATTTAAGGCAAATAGAACTTTTCCGTATGGTGAAGGAGTAAGAATACAAATCACCACTTGCCCGTGAATGTCGTAAAAGACGACTAAGGGATATAATATGTACATAACATCTGTGCAAGAGAATTAAAACTCGAAATGAAACCCTATACCAACATTTCCGACCAGCATCATATAGTAGAACAAAATCCCTCCCATTATGGAGGAGGGCCGAGCCCAATAGTGAGACGTATGTAGACTGCGATGATGATGATGATTAAGAAATATATAATTGAAAGTTCATCACTGTTTGCGCCTCGTCATCAATTTAAGGGAAATTGACCTACTGTACCATGCTGGTCATATGGGTTCATATATGGGTTTTATTACAAGTTTGCATAGACCTAATATGCATATCGCCGTTCCCTACGAACACTATGGTAATCACTATTACGATAGAATCGGGTTTATTAAAGATTCGTTATCTAAACACCCTGTTACAATCATTGAATTTTTTTTATGATCGGGCGATGAATACTTTTGGATTTATCCATTCATCTTTATGTTTTTGTTCAACGGATAGCATAAGTGAAAAATTTACACGATCAATAACGTAAAAATCTATTACCAAATCTCAAAAGTCAAACATTTTAGAGTAAGCGGCTATTACCATATTGTTCGAGGGAAAAATGATAGAGCCGTTCCCGGTAAGCGGCAACACAATATCGTTCGGGTGATTTTGCTGCTTACCTTTCATAGCACCTAAAAATGATCATCGAATAAGCATGTAATTTATGTTTACCATAATATTAAAGTCAGTTATATCATCGAATACGATTGCAATGTCAATTTACGAATAGAAAGTATATTCATATTTACCATGGAACAATCTCACAATGAACGATTACTATAGCAACACCAATTTGTGATAACAGTCGAACACTATCGTAAAGTTAGTTTGCGTTAATTTTTTCCATAGCTTATTTCAGTAATGGACATTTTCACAGTTTTCTTACTGATAAAGAAAATTTATAATAAAAATTTAGTAAAAATCTAGTGCAAAAAAATATTCCCTATTTTTGATAAATCTTCTTTTTAGTCTTGATAGTTTTTCAGATATTCAGTTTTTATTTGCTCCTGTAAAATTCTCATTTTCCTATTACGATTTTATTCGTCGTGGACTGCGATATGATATCCCGTAGACTTTACGACACCCACGGGTAAGACCGGTTGGTGAATTGTATTCTTACTCCTATACCACACGAATTTTTAATCAGGAGATATTGTTACACCATTTATTGCCACACTGATTATTATTAAGACTGAAGATTAAGAAGATTAAGAAAGAAAGAAAGATCTTTCTTTCTATCTCCTCAGCTCGATTACGCCCCATTGTTGGGCTCAAATCTCATTTATACACACATACATAAAATCGAAATGTCTGTTTGTAATATCAAAATAATGGACTTTCTTCATGCTGATACGGTAATTTGCAGGATACCTATGCCTAAAAATCGGTTTAAAAATGTTTGTCTCTCTATCTGTCTGTTTGTTTTGGATAATCTTCAAAACGTCTGGATGGATTTTGATAATATTTTACTAGCAGGCAGCTGTCTATATAAGGAATAACTTAGGCTATATTTTATCCTGATATTCCCACGGGAACGGAAAAACGCGGGTAAGGCGACAGAAACCGAAGCGAAGCGAGGGCGAGTCGTTAGTCTACACCAATAAATAAAATTGGAGTGTCTGTTTGTAATGTCAAAATAATAGGCTTTTTTCATGCTCACACGGTTATTTGCATGACACCTATGCCTAAAATAGCAATTAAAAAATGTTTGGCTGTCTGTCTGTTTGTTCCTGGTAATCTTCAAAACGGCTGGACCGATTTCAAAAATTCTTTCACCAATGGAAAGCTATAATATCAGGGCGTAAACTAGGCTATATTTTATCCCGGTATTTCCACGGGAACGGGAACTACGCGGGTAAAACGACTATAACCTATAACCGAAGCGAAGGGAGGGCGGATTGCTAGTCTACAATAAGAATTAAATAGATCTACTACACCATGGTGTTCTATCAAAGAGAACGTAAACTCGAAATAAAACCAACACGTCGGAACACTTTCGTATAATAAGTCAAGCAATTTCTCACACAGAAGAAGACCTGTGCCCAGTACGACATATATGGGCTGTAATGATGATGATATAAGTCAGTTGCAATTCCTCAACTCGTATTTTACACATGGAAACTTTTACTACAATTAAAACAAATTAATATAATTACTCCTTCACATAGAAAATTTTATTACAAATAAAACAAATTATTATAATTACAAGAAGACACTATTTGAATGTACAAATCCTTACAAAATTGGTGTCATTAATTCGCATTAAGAGTAAATACAGTTAGAAATAGGACTATCTAAAGACGCAAACTTAAGGCTGTTTCTAGTGCCTGTAATTTAACTATACTACTGTAGAGATCGATGTCTCCATTAAGATCAGCGATCCTCAAAGTTTTATTATGTCTTTAATATAATTAAAAGAGAACTGTTTCAACACGATCATATGTAATTTTCACCTGTACTATATACCGTTAATAGGAAAAAGCGTAGTAAGCGGAAATGCATTATTACCGCTGACATTTTTCGTGAAAGTCGTAAAAACTGGCTAAGCAGAAAAATAGGCAAGAACATTCTCTCGAGAAACTTATGATTCAAATACAATCAACAGTAATTTTCGCATTTCGTGGCATACTCTTGTCCAGCTGTGGATGTTGCTAGACTGAGACTACTTATGAACTAAAATGTAAATAGGTATCATTTATGTTATCAATATATGATAGATTGTTTTACTGTAATAGGAAATTAATAACAATGGTTGTTAACCCTCCATTTTGGTAGTTTCGGACAATTAAGACTAATCTACGCAGTGGAAGTCTGCGTTAGCTATAACCCAGACCTTATTGGTCTGGGTTATAGCTAAGAATACTCTATTTTTAACCTTATAATATGTTTTTGAAACTTGACTGCACAAATGTCATATTATTTTACGTAGCGAACTCTAGTCACAAATTTTAAGAGTCTAAATAGTTTCTATGATTCTAAAAGGATATTCGGCATATATGTATTAGGTTATTCTAAGTAAAAAATTTATGATCGTAAATTATTCGTTTGTAAAGTCCTCTACAATACAGGCATATTCATTAGTACAGGTTACTCACAAAAATTTCAACCAAAGCATTTCAACTACTCAGACTGATTACCAAATATTTTATAGAGGGGTCATATTATAAAGTTTGAGAATCTTATGTAAGATTGTGAGTATTTGACTGTGACCCTGAAATGTAAGTTATAGGTGGTTTGTAATTAGTTCTAAGAATAAATTGACCACTGTATTATGTCGTTTGTCGTTATTGTCTTGGTAATTTTAAAGCATCGTGTAATTTAAATGTCTTCATAATTTAAATGAATTTTGTAATTATTTTAGTATTTTAAGTGAAATAAGTGCCTGGTAAAATAAGTGGTAAGATAATAAGACTTCTTCTTGGGTTGAATAAAATGGCATTACGTCGTTTCATACATATATTCACAAAGGATGGCGACTATCTTTTAGACTACCGTCGTCAAATCCCTACATGAGAGACAATCGATATATAGCAAATTTTATATACTTATATTACCTACCCAGGTTAGCTTCGCAAGGATGCTTGGTATAAAAAAATGTGCGTGTATGTGTGTGTACTTATCTATGCACTTAAGAAGTTATACTTCTTTGGCATAACAAAATAAAAATCTTTCTAAAAATGTTATCCTTCGCGTTTTTTTTAATCGCAAACGGTGGCAAACGAACAAACAGTACACCTGATGGTAAATATTGCTGACGCTCATGGATCTTTGCTAGGCCGCTGCCTACCGTGAAGCAAGTGAAGGGAGTGTGAATGCGTGCAATAAGGATCGGTGATACTAAAAGCTAAAACCTAAATATAAACTAATGAGCGAAATAAAATTATTTTCAATGGTAAGACCGTTATATATATACACTCATTTGCAAAAAAAACGGGCACCTAAGCAATGAACCATTTCAAATGTTAATATTTCTTTGTTTGATAATTATAGGTAGTTTTATCCACACAATTTGCTAAATTAATAAGAAAATAATCGTTTTCATCAGTATTTCATAAAATTTAGATACAATTTATGGGAAATAATGCTAAACCTCGCTAGTAGTGTATATTCGCTAGTAGTGCATATGCTCATGAAGTAAAAATAAAAAAGTTTTTTTGTTTGTTTTTCTTTAATAAAGTAAAAGCAGATAAATGTTTAGTATCGAGTGTGACCCCCTCTAGCTAAAATCACAGCTTGAATTCGTCTGGGCATGCTAGCGAGTATATCCCGGATACTTGCTTGCGGAATACGTTCCCACTCCGCAGTAATCACATTCTTCAGCTCTCTGATGGTCTGCGGAGCCGGGTGTACTGATCTCACACGCCGTTTCAGAACGTCCCAGACATGCTCTATGGGATTGAGGTCGGGACTTCGAGCTGGCCAATCCAAACGACGAATGCCGACCTCTTGCACATACGCATTAACATCGCGGGATCGGTGGGCGCGAGCATTGTCGTCCATAAAAATCGAGTCTTCACCTAGAGCGGCCAATGCGGGTTGTGCATGAGAAATTAGAACTTCCGTTATGTATCGATGCCCAGTCAGTGAGCCGTTTTCAATGAAGACTAACTCTGTACGATCCATTGAATTTATTCCTGCCCAAAACATAACAGAGCCCCCACCATAAGGTGTGATTTCTTCGAAACATGCCTCTGCAAAGCGTTCTCCTTGTCTTCTTAGCACTCGCCGACGTCGATCTTCACCGAACAGAGATATCCTGGCTTCATCAGAGAACAAAACCCTATTCCAATCGTCTTGAGTCCATGATTCACAATTTCTAGCGAACCTAAGCCTGTGAACTCTGTGCTCACGGAGTAATTTGGGGCCGCGGGCCGGGCGGTGACTGCGTATATTGGCAGCGAGAAGCCTCCTCCTGACCGTCCATAGACTAATATGCACATTTCTTACTTCTTGGAGGTTGTTCTTAAGATCCACATACGAAGATTTGCGATTTCTCAATGCGCGACTCACAAGAAAACGATCATCCCGTGGTTGGGTACATGGTTTTCTTCCAGAACCAGGCCTTCTCTCGACGGAACCAGTCTCCTGATATCGCTGCCAGGTCCTTTGGACTGTCGAGCGACTAACATTTAGCCTCCTAGCCACGAAACATTGGCTGCAACCCTCTTCAAGCAGCGCGATAATTTTGGTAGCTTTTACCACTTTATCTACCATTTTTGATACAGCCAAACAGCATTAAATAAAGCTTTGACAGTCAAGGATATGAAATTAATCGATAAAAATTGAATAAAAGTTATGAAAGTCGATGTTAACTTCTGGAACTTCGCGCCAAAAATGTAGGATAAAAAGGGGTTTTCTGTAAAAATGAACATCAAATGAAAAATTGAATTTAGAACGTACTTTTTTAAATACCACAGCATTTTTAAAACCGGCCAGTAACGTGTACAAACGATTGAAACCTTTTTGGTATTGTATCTTTTTAAATATGAATGAAAATCAAAACCGCCCGTTTTTTTTGCAAATGAGTTTATATGTATACATATATATATATATATATATATATATACATATATATATATATATAGTAGTATAGTGTTAGTAATGGCCACTGTTAAGGGTATCTTCTGAGAATTTTGGTGGAATATAGCAATTTTATATCATATTCACTACACCTCAGCAGTTTTGCCGCTATATATTACATAAAATGCCATCAAAATTATTTAATATAACACGTTAAAACACTAAGATATCGAATATAATACAAGAACACCACATGACACTTCAGATTCCCGCCAAAAACTCTCACTTTTACATTTAATGTAATCAGTCATAATGATATTTTCCATTAAAAAATAAATATATAATGTCACGTTTCTCAAGATCTCGAAAATGTAATAACTTTTACGTTGTATTTTCTTTAGACAGTTAACGTAATGAAGACGAAATATACATTGACATAATTGTATTGAATTAATTATTTATACTTGAGACACGAGGCGTCAAACAGAGGGGGTTTCAAAATTACTCAATTAATTAGACATCATTACATATAAATAGCTCATTAATAATCATTAAGAAAGCTATTCAATGTTAACTTATTTTGGAACAATTTGAGTACTCAGATTTGTTGGTAATTAATATTAATTTTACTTTTTTAATTCTCCTTCTTGTTTGCTTGTGGGTATCGTAATAGACGACTAAGGGATGTAATATGCATATAACAACCAAGAGAAGGAAAACTTGAAATGAAACCCTATACCAACGTGTCTCAAGTCACTCTGCTCCGGTGGTCGGCTCAACAACGAGGCGACGTGGGTACGGGTGGGTTATGGGCACGCGCACCGTCCTTTCGTCGCCCCGGACGAAATGGACCGCGTGTGCGCTTACCATAGCCCACCCATAAAAAAAATAAACCAACGTGTCTGACCAAATGGTATAGTAGGTCAAATTACTTTCCATAGTGGAGGAGGCCCGAGCCCAACAGTGGGACGTATGAGGCCTGCAATGATGATGATGAATTCTCCTTCTTGCCTGCTTATGGCTGTCGTAAAAGACGACTAAGGATATAATATGCACATAACATCTATGAAAGAATTTTCCTTAAACTTGACATAAAACCCTATACCGAGACGTGTTAGAGAGGCTGACCGCGCGACGGCGACCGACGTCCCAGGACGTCGAGAGGTGAGGTTACCCGAAAGGGTATTCCGTCGGGCCGACCACTGACGTCAAGTCACATCTGCTCTGGTGGTCGGCCCGACAACGAGGTGACGTGGGTACGGGTAGGTTATGGGCCCGCGCGCCGTCCTTTCGTCGCCCCAGACGGACGGGACCGCGCGTGCGCTTACCATAGCCCACCCAAAAAAAAAAAAAAAAGGAGCTGAAATGATGAAGCTCTAATGGTAGTAGGACCACACTGTTAACAGTTGTTTGTTTACAGCCACGGGCCGGTACATCCGGGGTAGTAACACACTCTCGCAGAAAATCGACGTCTGAGTAGCAATTTATTACTGCGCTTAGTTTAGTGAGCGAGAAAGCCGGCAGCCCAACTTCCTGAGGGTGTTTGCGTGTGATGGGTTTTGGTGATATCTTTAGTACCACGGAATCTCGTTGCACGCATTCACATTCCCTTTACTTTCTTCGCGATTGGAAGCGGCCTAGCAAAGGTGCATGAACGGCAGCAACACTTAACATTAGGTGTAATGTTTACTCGTTTATCACCGTTTGCAATAAAAAAAAATGCTCTCAAGTACCCCTAAAATTCAAAACCTTAAGAATGCTATCTTGTGTGGGTCAGCATGTACGGTTAGAAAATCCACGGGTTTTTTTTTTTGGGGTTGGTTGCGGTCGGCGCGCTCTTCGCACCACTCCGTCCGGGGCGACAGAGGGGCATAAGCTCGCATACCCACAACCCACCCGCGATGCACGTCGCCTTCATCGTTGGGCCGACCACCGGAGGAGGGTGAATTGACGTCAGTGGCCGGCCTGACGAAATACCCCCTATTTGGGGTACCCTCCCATCGACCGACGGACGTCAGTCTTTCCTCACGCGGTCGGCCTCTCGGCGGGTGACGGACTAATCCCCGGTCACGTAACCCGCGGTCTCGGCTAGGGCAGCATGAGGCGCACCGGGTGAGAGATGACTGCCTGTAGCAGATATGAGATTGTTAAGTTGGATGTCCGACGTAATGCTACACAAGAAAAGTAAAACTCGAAACAACCCTAACACGTCTGACCAGCGTGGTATAGTAGATCAATTTCTCTTCCATAGTGGACCCGATCTCAACAATGGGACGTATATGGGCTGAGATGATAATGATGATTATCACATCATCATCATCATCATCCTAACAACCCATATGCGTCCCACTATTGGGCTTGAGCACTGGTGGTCTTTTTTAACTTCAGTACATGGAGATACATTAAAAAATAATTACTTGTAAACATTATGGAATTGGAATTAATTGAATCGATTAATTATTTATAGTAAATAAGCTTATTTGTTCTTAATAAAGTAGAATTAATTGACTTATTCTGAAATGCTCTTTTCATGTCTCGTGTCTACGATCAAAATATTAATTAAGTATAATTACGTTAACATAATTTAATCATCCTTTTGTTATAGACATTCTTACATTCATTAATTTTATCGACAAATATTAATGATTAAAATTAGAAGACATAATTATGAAAGTTCACTGTTTCTTATTAGTTTTTTTTTTATTATGCTGTAGTAATGGATGTATAGATTACCCCACGCCAGCGTTTGAGACCAGTAAACAGTGCGGCGAATAAAACCACTATAATCACAGTAGCCTCTTCTGAGCTTTTATGGAGTCATCATCATCTTGCTCTTATCCCAATTACTTGAGGTCGACGCAATATTTCATCTGTCAAAAAGTTTCGGCAATGACTTTTATGACCGGCCGCCTGCCTGACGTTAACCCTCCTTGGGCATTCCCAATAATCGTTGACCCAAATGGTACCAGATGGAGTTGGTCCGGATCAATCTAGGGCTCTTAGTCGTCTTTTACGACTCCCACGAGCAAAGCAAGGGTTGGTAGTATTCGAAGCCGCTACCACACAGCACTGAGCTTTTATGGAGTACCAGCGAGATTGTCTCTAATGAAATTTAATCCCTGACAACCTCTTTTTGGCGAGCTGTGGTCAACTCACACGCCGTCCATACCATCCGCCGTATTAGGGGAGAGCCCTTCGGCATTAGGCGAACCACTGGTACCAAGTTCCTTCACGTCTGTGGCAACACCAATGGAATAGCCTTTCGGGTGCCGTCCCTCCCCGACGCTCGTGCCGGAATGTCGCCCTCACGCGATCCACCTGTGTGTTATAGACTGTTATCCGGTCCAGTTTCACGCGGCCTCGATAAGCCAACAACACTTTTCTATACTCCCCTACAAACGATTCGTAATAATACTTTTTTTATAGGTGGGCTATGGTAAGCGCACACGCAGTCCATTCCGTCCGGGGCGACGAAAGGATAGCGTATGGGCCTATAACTCACCCGTACCCACGTCGCCTTCGTCGTTGGGCAGACCACCAGTGCCGAGTTTCTGGTCCTCAATGGTCGGCCCGAATTCGTAATAATACTTATAAGTCAATTTGAACTTTAATACTATACGATAAAGATCAAGTGTTAGTGGAGAGATTCCGGGAAGGCAAAACAATTGAGTATCGTATATATATTTATGTCAAACGAAAAAATTTAGATGTTTTATCATTTTTATTTTTGACATAATGTAATTGTTGACTTATTAACTTTCTTTTTGCTTTTTTTTTATCTTTCTGTCTGACTTGGCGTACCAAATAGCAGAATATTATTAAAAAACTAAGAAAGATAACGACTGTTAGGCGGTACGAAGTTCGCCGGGTCAGCTAGTTGCTAATATTGTCTCTCAAAATGACCTTATTCAAAAAAAAATACTACATATTTTCGAGGGATAACTGAGTAAGAATATATTTAATTTAAAGTCACTATACGAGACTGTATTGATATACATCATTCGCATTATACAAATTAACTCATGCGTTTCGTAAATATAAACTACATAACGAACAAAATACCAATTTTTCAATTGCTCCTTTTAATACTTTGACCGTCATAGTAATTGGAATTCGCATTGTTTAGCCTTCGTTATAACGTAAATTAAAACAAGACCACGCTCACATGCATTTTAAATAATCAATAAACGAAGTGGGGAATTCGTAGCCATGGCTAACAAGCTCTCCACGGGATTAATGAATGAAATATGAAACTTGAAATATGAACGGATGATAGAACGATGTATTGAGTAGTACCATTTTGTCTATGGATACAATTCGTTTAAAAATGGACGTTGAATTGTTTGTTATAGTCCCTGGTTTGTTTATTTTTTAACTTTTTAGATACAGCGTGAAATTGACGAGTTCATAATAGTCAACTCACCTTCTATTTCCTACTGCTGGGCTAGATACTCGTCTACAATAGATAGGCAATTGGACCTACCACGCTACCACGCTAGGCTATCACGCTATGGGTTGATTTGTAGCGTTTTATTTTGAATTTTCCTTCTCTTGCATTAGAATCTATATGTTATCTGCATATATATCTATATCTATATGTTATCTATATATATTAATTATCATCATCATTTCAGTTCATAAACGTTTCACTGTAGGACTCGAGCTTTCTACGCATAGCGAATGCTCCTATCCAATCACAGTGGTCGGACAGTTTGGTATTTTTTTTTTAAAGGTGGGCTATGGTAGGCGCACGCGCGGTCCAGTCCGTCCGGGGCGATGAAAGGACGACGCGCGGGCCCATAACCCACCCGTACCCACGTCACCTCGTTGTTGGGCCGACCATCGGAGCAGAGGTGACTTGTCATCAGTGGTCAGGCAAGTTGGTATAGAGTTTTATTTCGATTTTTTTCTTTCCTTGCATAGTTGTTATATACACAAGATATTCCCTTAGTCGTTAACTTCAAAACTTCACCAGAGAATAAGGGCAATTAGCTAGGTTGTTTTTATATAGTAAAATTATAACTTATCGTCTCCACCTTTCATTTCGGTGTCGAAAAATTCGATTAAAGGATATATGTAAGTGTCATGATGTGTAAAAATTAACATTATCTAAGTGACCTTGCGGGATTTATGTGTAATAAATGGTTTGAATTTGAATGAATGAATGTGCCATGTCTGAGATTAAATAGCCCTGAACATCATCATGATATACGAAGTGTGTTATCACTGCAGTAGCTTAACCATTGTTGACTACTTCTACGTAAAAGTAAGGGAGGGGGGTGGGGGGTTTGGTGTTGGTAACACATTGTATTTTATCAGGGAGGCAATTGTCACAATTGATAGAAATTTCATAGAAAATTATTACCTGAAATTTAACACATCTCGTCGGCAGTAAGCGAAATAATGCAAATTTGTAGACGGGACTCTGTTATTACGTATGCAAATTTGTTTTTTTTTATTCCCAAAGCAATCATCGAGTATTCAAATGGATAAAATAACATGTGTAAATTTTGTCAGGGGATTCGTTTTACCTTTTAAATGTGGGTTTTGGAATTACAAGCCTATTATTCGTGAGTGATTTAAATATACGTAAAACCTTTCCAGATAAAATATAGAAAATTTTACCTGATCTACTCATCATCACAGCTAAGTTCCACATTTGAGCTCAAGTCTCTTTCACGATAGAAGAGAAACCAACCTACTAAGCAAGCTGATTAGAATAGTTAGTACTTTTTATTTTAGTTTACCTACTCTTGCATTGATGTTATATGCATATTAGTCGTCTTTTACGACATCCACGGTCAAGATGGAGAGCGATGAATTGCATTCTTACTCCGTCACCACAAGGAATGACAAATAACAAGAGTAATTAAGACTACCTCATTAATTGCGGCACGTAGTGACGTACTCTGCTCAGATCGACAATAGGACACTAAGGGGTCATTGAACCGATTACCAATTTTTTACTTTTCCGCGGACCACTGATATCATGTTTCATCATCATCATCATTTGAGCCTATCGCCGTCCACTGCTGGATGTAGGCCTCTCTCATGTTACGCCTCAAAGTGTGGTTTTGTGCCGCCTGCATCCAACGACACCCAGCAACTTTTACCAGGTTGTCGATCCACCTAGTGGGAGGGCGTCTTACACTGCGTCGTCCGATACGTAGTCGCCACTCGAGAACCTTTCTTCTCCAATGGTTGTCGGTTCGTTGAGCGATGTGGCCTGCCCATTGCCATTTCAGCGTGCTAATTTTTCGTGCTATGTCGGTTACACCCGTTCTTCTGTGGATTTCTATATACCGGATTCTATCTCGCAGAGAAATCCCAAACATAGTCCGCTGAGCTACATTGAGCCTTGTTATGAGGCCTACATTTAGGGACTACGTTTCCGTGCCGTAAGTCATCACTGATAACACATATCATGTTTATTTAATTTCAATATTCTACTCGTACGATTAACATTTTATTTACCTGCCCTTCATTGTTTGTGTATACTGACCAAGTATGTAAATAATTTACCAGCTAATAAACTGTGCTGTGTGAGCAGCTACAATAACTACTAGAATTGATACATTACTCATGAGTGCTGTCAAAAATGGCTAAGAGCTTTAAATTAACCCTTTGCTAATCCTTCCATCTGATTGGAACAATTATATTACCAAAGAGGGTTGAGTTAAGCGGAGGGCCGATCATGAAACTATTTGCAATATCTTTTTCAATATGTACAAATAAAAGTACTTGGGTTATAATAAAAGTGAGTCTCATTAAATTATTGATTTTTTTTTCTATTTTTCATCCCTTTTTCATAACTATGTTTTATTTACGCGACAAAAAGAATTCTATTATTCTCTATGGCCTTGTCTATAACAAAGTACGGGGAATCGATTGGAATGGATCAATTAATCACCGCAGAGGGGTAATACGTCAGGTTATGGGACCCCTAGCCAAATTGCCGTTGATCCGGACAATTGGATGAGGAGGGAAGACAGTGGTTGAAAAAAAAAATCTTATTAATGACATCTCATGATCATTACATGAATAAAGGTTTTTCGTTTGGTAACGGAGTATAATAATAATAATAATAATAAGCCCCCTAAATTCCTACCTTACGTCCAGGCCGAACACCAGGTCACGTAGGGGGCGGACACGTGTACTAATGAAACTTACACGGCTAACAAGGCAAAGGTAACCCTTTTAACATGGAGATAAATAATAAAGTATATAGTTTGCGGTCGCTTCCCGGAGGTCGTCGGGGCGCATCTGGAGCCGGTGCTGGATGCTCGAGCATACGAACCATCGGCGATGAGGAATTGAACAGGCGGGTTCCCATCGACAAAAATGTTACAGCTGATATCACCACGCACCATCCTCAGTCACCTACTAGTTCATCATCATTAAGTAGCCTTTTTCCATCTCCCATTTCGTAACCTAACTCATTTCAATCATCATCATCATCACAGATGGTAGATGTTGTCCAAGAGGTAAATGCCTTAATTAACGGACCCACTACTGTCAAAGTACGCGCTAGAAGAAAATGGACCATCGATATGAATAAGTTCATATGGCGCACATATCTTATCACAAGTAGATTAGAAACTCAGACTAGAGGATATCTAGATCCATTACATAAAGCTTTCACTGAAAAATATCCTGAAATGAATGCATCTAAACAAAGTGTAGGAGACCAGCGCAGAGCCATCGTTAACAACAAATTACTTTCGACAGAGATACTTAATAATATACAAAGTGAAGTAGTTACTTATTTAGAGCACAATCCAGAATTAAATACACAGCCTATTCTTACACAAACGTCAGCAAGAATGAAATGGTCGAACGACATAAACGAGACAATACTACGCATATATTATGAAATAACGGAAAACGAAACTAATATGACAGCACACCGGAAGAAACTTCATAATAAATTTATAGAAATCTACCCACATCTATCACATTTATCCGAACAGAGAATTTCAGATCAGAGGAGAGCTATTATAAATAATAAAATGTTAGCAGAGACCAGAATCAGTCAAATAAAAAAATATGTTGAAACACAAACGGCATTAACCCAGGATAACCTATTACAACAACATAATACAACTACTACACAAACTAACCACAAAGAAGATACAGTCTCCACACTCCCACGGAATCTTATATACTTAAGTTCTAAAGAACAAGAAGACAACACAGTTGATAATAACTTAATATCCTATGACGAAATTCAACAATTGTTCCGTACTACACTAGACAACTACAAAAACACAGAACCAACGACAAGACCATATCTTCCAAGACAAAAGACATCGAAAAAACTAGCCATAATAGTAGATTACATTAACAAAAACGTTTTACCTAATTACCTACACGAGGAACAAGATTTCAACTCATTTCACTCAATTTTATACTCTGCAGCTTATACAGTGGTAATAAGTAATGGCTCCAAAATAAATACCGAACAGGCATCAATACAAAACTATAAACCATCTTGGCAAAGGAGACTTGAAAATAAAATAAATAAGTTACGGTCTGACATAGCACGACTAACACAGTACATAAAAGGTAATAAGAGTAATAGAATTTTAAGAGCTATAGAAACAATAAAAAAGAAATACAAGATACACGCACAATACGAACATGATAATACAGAGCCAGAACACTTTTTAGACACTCTAAAACAGAAACTTAACGCAGCAGCCAGTAGACTAAAACGATATCTTACCTGCACAACCCGGAAAAAACAAAATACCAAATTCATAAACACAGAAAAAGCTTTTTACAGAAGTCTATCACCAACATCGCCAAATTTAAACACACATACACAAACATTACCAACACCTGAAAATTTACAACAATTTTGGGCTAACATATGGCAGAATCCTGTCCAACATAATAAAAATGCTAATTGGATGAATACAATTACTGAAGCAACAAATCACATTCCCTCTATGAAATTAGAACATATTACAATGGAAACATTCTCAAACATCGTCAAACACACACACAATTGGAAATCACCTGGTACTGATAATATTCACAATTATTGGTTAAAAAAATTCACTGTCACACATCGATATCTACTTCATCATCTTAACACTTTTATACAATCACCACATCTAATGCCTGATTATGTTACTCACGGTGTCACTTATATGTTGCCAAAGAATATGAACAACACAAAAGATCCATCAAATTATAGGCCCATAACATGTCTACAAACAACATACAAAATCCTAACAGCTTGTTTAAGTCAGACTATTTATAGTCACATATTAGAACACGATATTCTTGCAGAACAACAAAAGGGTTGTCGTAAAAATAGCCAAGGTTGTAAGGAACAACTTATAATTGATGCAATAACTCTCAATGAAGCTTCTAAAAATAAAAAAGATATTCACAGTATGTTCATAGATTATCGTAAAGCTTTTGACTCAGTCCCACATAGCTGGTTATTACATATACTGCACATATATAAGATAAACCCCACTATAATTGATTTCTTAGAAAACTCAATGCGAAACTGGCAAACCATACTAAAACTAAAAACGTCTACACATTGCCCTGTAATAACTACTGAACCGATCCGCATCCAACGTGGTATTTATCAAGGCGATTCCCTTAGCCCGTTATGGTTTTGCTTAGCACTCAATCCACTCTCAAGCCTGCTTAATACTACTGAAATGGGATATAAATTAACTACACGTAACAGCCAATTTTCTCTTACTCATTTACTCTATATGGATGATATTAAACTTTTCGCAAATAATATTGAAGACCTATTTCACTTGGCAGACGTCACACAGCAATTCTCTAAAGACATTTGTATGGATTTCGGAGTCGATAAGTGTAAAACACTATCTATCGCAGAGGGGCAAATCCAACATAATCCATATTTATTAGACACAGGTGTAAATATTGAACCGATGGATGAATACAGTACTTACAAATATTTAGGTTTTGAACAGTCCCGAAAAATATTACAAAAGGGTACTAAAGAATTACTTACACAAAAATTCAAAGCCCGTCTTAATATGTTATTAAAAACTTATTTAAATTCTAAGAATTTAGTTAAAGCAATAAACACTTTTGCTGTGCCCGTATTAACGTACTCATTTGGCATAATCAACAGGTCACAAACAGAACTCAAAAACTTGCAACGAACAATAAATACACACATGACAAAACACAGAAATCATCATCCAAAATCATGCATAGAACGCTTAACACTATCACGCAAAGAAGGAGGAAGAGGCTTTATTGACATACAAAATTTACACAATAAGCAAATCACAACATTAAGAAATTACTTCTACGAAAAATCAGACCACTCATTCCTTCACAGACATGTTACAGAATTAGATAATAAACTAACACCACTTAATTTACAAGACAGACATAGCCAAAAAAATTAAAAACTAGTTACAACTAACGAAAAAATTACAAAATGGACCAACAAATCTCTTCATGGAAGGCACCGAACCGATCTAAGCCAAAGTCACGTCGATGAAGAAAAGTCGAACGAATGGCTAAAGAAAGGTGAACTGTTTCCAGAGACTGAAGGTTTTATACTTGCTATACAGGATCAAATAATATTAACAAGAAATTATAAGAAATTTATTATTAAAGACCCCAATCAAATATCCGATGTATGTAGACACTGTAATTCTGCTTCAGAAACAATACAACATATAACTGGTGCTTGTAAATCTTTGGTACAGTCCGATTATAAACATCGGCATGACCAAGTAGCTGCAATAGTTCATCAACATTTAGCACATCGACACCGATTTATAAATAAAAAAGTTCCATTCTACAAATATAAGCCTGACACAGTATTGGAAAATAAAACGTGTAAAATATATTGGGATCGTACTATAATTACAGATAAAACTATCCATTTCAACAGACCAGATATAGCTGTCCATGACAAAAGTAGTAACATTGTTTATATAATTGATATAGCAATCCCCAATAGCCACAACCTTCAATCTACTATTTCTGAAAAACTCTCAAAATACCAAGACCTTGCAATTGAATTAAAGAAGCAATGGAAAGCACATACTGTACATATAGTGCCAATAGTACTCTCATCAACAGGTATTATACCAAAGGCCCTCACTGAAAGCCTCGACGTTCTACATATGCCTGTACACACATTCCATTTACTACAAAAAGCTACAATTTTAAACACATGTCGTATTACTCGAAAGTTTCTAACATCATCGTGCATTTCATCTACTTAGACTATTTAGCATATTATGCTTGGTTAACGCCCGCATGATATGGATGGAGGTCTCCCCTGCAATCCCGACGCCCAGCAGGGGTCACGGGGCGGATGGGCGTCCTGCGTTCCCGCGATGGGCTGTGGGTCGCTTAGACCGGGACCAGCTGGCGGAGACAGCCATCGTATACTCGTGGCTGTCCTCTGCCCACCAGTCGGACGGGGTGGACGCCGAGGCTGGCCGCATCCGCAGTGCGTTGACGCAGATCTGCGATGCGGCCATGCCCCGGGTACGGCGTCTGCCCCCGAGGAGGGATGTCCACTGGTGGTCCCGGGAGCTGGCGGATCTCCGGGCTGCGTGTATCCGCGCTCGGAGGGCCTACACCCGCAGCCGGCGGCGCCATCGCGACGCGGAGCGGGAGGCCGTGCTTTACGAGGGCTACCGCAATGCGCGGTCGGCCTTCAGGCTGGCCGTCCGCTCCGCCAAGGACGTCAGTCGGCAGGAGATGCTGGACGGTCTCGACCGTGACCCCTGGGGACGCCCCTATCGCGCGGTGCTGAATAGGCTACGCGCGCGGGGCCCTCCCCTCACCGAGACTCTCCAGCCCGGCCTTCTCACCCGGGTCATCGAGGACCTGTTCCCGCGGCGGGCGGAACACACGCCCCCGGTCATGGCTCCGCCAGACACTGACCGGGAGGCCGACGACGACAGTGTTCCGCCCATCACGGAACCCGAGATGGGGGTGGCGGTGACGCGCATGCGCGCAAAGTCTACCGCCCCCGGGCTCGACGGTGTTCCTAACCGCGTGCTGGCCCTGGTCCTCGAACACCTGGGACCCCGCCTCAGGGAGCTGTTCGACGCGTGTTTAGCGTCCGGACGGTTCCCTGGGTGCTGGAAGGAGGGAAGGCTGGTGCTCCTGCCGAAGCCGGGACGGTCTCCGGAGTCGCCTTCGGCCTACAGGCCTATCGTGCTGCTCGATGACACGGGCAAGCTACTGGAGAGGGTGGTAGCTGCCCGCATCGAGCGGCACCTCGTCGGCACGGGGCCCGATCTGTCGGACGCCCAGTTTGGGTTTAGGAGGGGTCGTTCGACGATCGCGGCTCTGTTGCGCCTGAGGGCCGTGGCGACTGAGGCCGTCACCGGCGGGGGAGTGCTGTTGGTGGTGTCCCTAGACATCGCCAACGCATTCAATAGTCTGCCATTCAGCTGCATCAGGGAGGCGCTCCGGTATCACGGGGTGCCAGTTTACCTGAGGCGGCTAGTGGCAGACTATTTGGAGGGGCGCAGCGTCCTCTGCACCGACCGAGCAGGGGACGTTGTGCGGACGCCCATGACGTGCGGTGTCCCACAGGGGTCGGTCCTCGGACCCACCCTGTGGAACATCGGCTACGACTGGGCGTTGAGGGGGAGCCTCCCGCCCGGGCTGGGCGTGATTTGTTACGCCGACGACACGCTCGTCACAGCCCACGGTGGGACGCTAGAAGAGGCGGTAAGCCTGGCGACCTCGGGTACCGAGGAGGTCGTCAGACGGATCGAGGCGCTGGGGTTGAGGGTCGCCCTGGACAAGACGGAGGCCCTCTTGTTCCATGGGCGCACTATGAGCCCTCCCATCGGCGTCTCGATCACCGTCCACTCGGTCGACATCAGCATCCGGGCCCATATGAGGTACTTGGGCCTGGTGCTCGACGGGCGATGGTGGTTCCGGGAGCATTTCCGTAGGCTTGCTCCGCGGCTCGTCGGCACGGCGTCCGCCCTATCGTGGCTTATGCCGAACGTGGGCGGACCGAGCGCTGCGTGCCGACGGCTGTACGCGGGGGTCATCCGGTCGATGGCCCTGTACGGCGCACCGGTGTGGGCGGGGTCCATGACCGCCCGACTTAGGGCCCTTCTGTGGCGACCACAGAGGGTCATGGCGGTCAGGGCCATCCGCGGATACCGCACGGTGGCGACGGAGGCAGCGTGCCTATTGGCCGGGACTCCTCCGTGGGACCTGGAGGCGGAGATGCTCGCCGGACTATATCGGCGGGTGACGGGGGTGCGAGCGGGGGGCGGTGTGGTCTTGTTAAGGGATCTCACCGCCTGGCGCGTCGACGCCCGCCGAGACGTCATCGCCCGTTGGGCAGTCCGGCTGGAGAGGCCTCGGTTCGGGGTGCGAACCGTGGAGGCCTTCCGGCCGGTGCTGATGCAGTGGTTGGAGAGGCGGCACGGGGTGCTCTCCTTCCGACTGGTGCAGGTTTTGACGGGGCATGGGTGCTTCGCCAAATACCTGCACAAGGTCGTTAGGAGGGAGAGTACACCGTCCTGCCACCACTGCGATTGCGACGAGGACACGGCGCGCCATACGCTCGAGGCCTGCGGGGCTTGGGCAGTGCAGCGCTGTGAACTCGTCGCAATCATCGGTACAGACCTGACGCTGCCAGCTATCGCTAGGGCGATGGTCGACAGCGTCGGGAATTGGGACGCGGTCGCAGCCTTCTGCGAGACAGTGATCTCGCGGAAGGAGGCGGCGGATCGCCTGCGCGAGGAGCGCAGCCTCGATGAGGAGATCCGCCGCCGGCGACTGGGGCGGCGCAGGCGCAACTATCTGCGCCTCATGCCGCCTTAGCCGAGGCCGCGGGTGACGTGACCGGGGATTAGTCCGTCACCCGCCGAGAGGCCGACCGCGTGAGGAAAGACCGACGTCCTCCCCGAGGGGGGGACGTCGGTCGATGGGAGGGTACCCCAATAGGGGGTATTCCGTCGGGCCGACCACTGACGACAAGTTAACGCTGCTCCAGTGGTCGGCCCAACGACGAAGGCGACGTGGTTTTCGGGTGGGTCGCGGGAGTTGCGTGCTTAAGCCCCTCTGTCGCCCCGGACGGAGTGGTGCGGAGGCGCGCCGACCGCGGACCACCCACAAAAAAAAAAAAATAATGATATGCAATTTACCTCTTTAAAAAGAGAGAAAAAAATACATAAAAATAATAATAATAATAGTTCATTTATTTTTCTCTCACACAGAAAAGTAACAAAAATAAACCTTAATCTAAGTGTTATTTTACAATATTGTGAACATCTGTGTGAGAGACTGGCATCTGTACTAAGAAAACCTGTATGACAGATTACCAGCCTCTCCCAACTCCAGACAAGTTGGTGTTCATGTAAGTGTGGTTAATGCTTTATGTGTTTTACTTAAATAAATTTGTACTTTTATCTATGATAGGTTTTGTATGTTATGCGAGTGTGTGTGTGTCTGAGTGTGCGTGCGTGTTGTGTGTTTGTGTGTGTGTGTATGATTATGTATATTTATAAAATATTTTATACCTAAGACATAACGCGTAACAAGCCTTCAGTTTCCTCATAATTGAGAGATTTTAACCAGCGTGTGATATTCTTTTTACATAGATGCTTAGTAAGAGAGTAAATGTGTAGTTTTTCGTTAACCCTATTGTACAAGTATTTTCCCAGGAAACCAAAGAATTTACCAGAGAAGGCTGTAGAGTACTGATTTCCAATCAATGAGAAAACCCTGTATTTCTGTCGCTTTTTCATACGTAAAGGATCATATGGGAGTAAAGTGTGCTGCTTTAGAGTGGAACATAAGATGTATAGTTGCCTAACAGTAAGGACATCCGCAAGTTGGTATAGATCTTTTGTAGGATGTAAAAACGGCAAAGAAAGACTTACTTTAAGTATTGCCCTCTGAGCTCTTTCGACCTTTATCAAGCTAGTTTTGCAGGCGCCACCCCATACTGATATGCAGTATGATAGAATGGGTTAGCATAAAGACATGTAAACCATTCTAATAATATCTTTATCCGCAATATGGCTTAAATTTTTAAAAACATATAATAATTTACGCATTCTTGATGATAGGAGTTCTATATGGTGGTTGAAGCTTAAAGTGCTGTCGATCATAATACCTAAGTATTTGATGTGAGAGGTACTTTCTATAGGCTCACAGGTACAAGCGTTACTAGATTGAGCAGATAAACAAGAATGAGCTATAATAGAATAGCTGTCGAGTAAGTTAGATGGAATAGGTTTTATGGCGAAAGGTATATATTTAGTTTTATTGACATTAAGTGTTAATCCATTGTGTCTAAGCCAGGAACATACAATACTGAAACCCAGCTGGGCAGACGCGTAAGTGTCATGCCAAGTATCTCCATGGAAGATTAATGCAGTGTCATCAGCAAAGGTAATAATTTTACCATTGCTGAGTTGGAGGTTACACAAGTCATTTATGTAGGTGAGAAAGATTGTGGGACCTAAGACACTGCCTTGTGGGACGCCGTACGTAATAGGCAGCTCGTCACTAATGATTTCACCTACCTTTACACGTTGACACCTATCGGTAAGATACTCGGTGAATAATTTGAGTTGGATACCACGAATGCCCAGATTTTCTAGTTTGTCTAGCAAGAGTGGAACAGAGACTGTATCAAATGCCTTTGCTAAATCCAAGAAAATTGCAACTACTTTTTTTCTGTTGTCTAATTTATTCACTATATGGTCCGTTAATTCATGTACAGCATCCTTAGTTGAAATTTTAGCTCTAAAGCCAAATTGGAATTTGGAGATGAGATTTTTAGTTTCAAGGAAGTCAATTAAACGTTTATTTAAAAGTTTAATTGACTTCCTTCTACTTTGGAAATGGTTGGCAAGATGGAGATAGGTCTATAGTTATTGATACAGGCTCTGTCACCACTCTTATAGATGGGAATCACCTCAGCAACCTTAAATTCTCTGGGAAATACTCCTGTACTAAACATAAGGTTAAAAATATGCGTTAAGGCGGGTACTAATATAGGTCATGGTATCGTTTTAAAAATGCACCTGAGATTTTATCTCTTCCAGCTGAATTTATTTTCTTTAGACCTAGTATATAATTGGTAACCTCAGCTTTAGTGACAGGAGTAAGAGCGAAGGATGAAAGTTGGCTAACGTATGAAATTCTAGGTAGATTTCTAATGCCATTTTTTTCAGCTATATTTTGACCAACAGTTGCAAAAAAATGATTTATATTATTAATAGAATCAATAGGGTTTAGTGAACATATCAAATCAGTAACTGGGTTAATTTTATTTTTAAAATTTGTTATTTTATTTATTGTCTCCCACAAAGTCTTATTGTTAGTTTTTGCTGCATTATTTAATAATTGTTTTTCGTAGTCTCTTTTTACTTTTTTCAATAGCAAATTACAAAAATTTCTATACTTAATATAAGTGGCTTTAATGATATCATTATGGGGGTATTTTTTACATTTTAAATGCAATTTATCTCTATTTTTCATAGATTTTAATAAACCATTAGTTATCCAGGGTTTTTTTATACGCCTACGGTTTGGGACAACTGTACTTTGGGTATTACGATGAATTTTAGAACTTAATTTAGATATAAGTAAGTTAGTGCCTACATTAGCATCAGTGGAATGATAGATATCATTAAAACATACATTGATCATATTCATGTCAAGTGCATCATAGTCTATTTTTTTTAATATAGAATGTCTTTTTTTGTTGAAAATCATATTGTAATGCAATAAAAATACAGTCATGGTTAGTTATTGATGTCTCAGCAACATAACAGAAGGATGGGAGAGCAGTTTTGAGCATAATATGATCTAAACAAGTCTTGCCATGTGTAGGTAAGTGATGAGCGGGCAAAATACAGTGCGAAGCAAGTAAGTTTAAATAAAGTGATGAGTTGGGGTCTTTATTGTTTGGCATTATGTCCACATTAATGTCTCCTATAATAATAATATTAGATGCTCTCAGCCCACATAGTAACAGCTCAAGAGATTCTATAAATGGCTGGATATTTTTATATCCGGGTGGTCTATACACTGCAACCACTACTGTACTGTGGTCCAATTTTATTGTTATACAATTAGCTTCCCGGAAGGTAGGCTCTAATATTGTAACCCGCATAGTGTTTTTGAAATAAACTACTACACCTTCATTTTGCGTCAAGTTGTTTTCACTTTTAGAAAAATTATAACCATCTATTTGGGGTATGTACTCAGTGTGACGTAACCAACACTCCGTTAGCACTATCAAATCCCAATCGGTGTTAGACCTTTCAAGGAGTGTGAGAAAGCCTGACATATTGCAATTTATACTGCGGATATTTTGATGGAGAACTTTCAAGGTTGGCTGGGATTTATTTAATAATTTTGGGCAATCGTCAATTTTGCAGGTAGACTCATGAGCCACTGTCAAATGGTCTAAAAGACCGTTTATTGCATTAGTGTTATCGAATAGTACTTGTAGTATTATTATTATGTGAGACTAGATGTGATGTACATAAGTTATATGGGGAATTGTAATAACTGTTATAAAATATATACTGGGTAACGATAGGTATAAGCTGTACAATATAGCTCATAAATAGTGTGTATTCTATGTTGTAAGAGTGTAAATTGACATTGTGTAATTTATGTAGTTGTATGCATGTGAAAATATACTTGTAAGTTTGCGGAAACCTGTAATTCATTATTATAAAAACAACACATGAAGAGATATTGTATGAAATAAATAACTGTATAATATACCTTAAAAGTTGTGTGTATATTATGTTATAAAAATGTATATTAGTATATTCAAATACAAGTAAATTGTCATTGTGTAATCGATGTAATTGTATGAATGTGAGAATATATCTGTAATTGTGTGGAAGTATGTGATCCGTAACTATAAAAACAACACATGAAAAAATATTATATGATAAGAATTACTTGACAATATAGATAACAAATAGTGTGTATTTTATGTTATAAAAATGTAAATTGTCATTGTGTAATTTATATAGTTGTATGAGTGTGAGAATATAATTGTAAGAGTGTTGAACTATGTTATTCATAATTATAAAGAAAACACATGAAAAAATATTATACAAAGCACTACATTTGCCGACCGATAGTCACTTAGACAAAATGTTTTGTAAATCTTGTTCACAATCTACACGTAGTGGTGTGGAATATTGTGACATTTTTATAAATATTTTACCATACGAAGTCCAGGTGCTATGGAATTTATGGTCTTT
This sequence comes from Lymantria dispar, assembly GCA_032191425.1. Lineage (NCBI taxonomy): Eukaryota > Metazoa > Arthropoda > Insecta > Lepidoptera > Erebidae > Lymantria > Lymantria dispar. The sequence goes on along the minus strand of CM063460.1, from coordinate 4,237,825 downwards.
CACGAACTGTCTAGCTAGGAATGCCAGTCTTCTTCCAAAGCTTGTTAGTGACTCGTCAATAAAAATAGGTTTAGGTGATCCCGGCAACTGTAGGTGACTGGTATTGAGTTTATTATCATTACCCTTATTAAATTTTCTGCATTGCTTGATTAAGTTATCTTTACACGAAGTAGTTGTAAAATTTACAACTATGTGGTTGCTAGACAGACCTGGTTTAGATTTTAAGCGATAAATATCTTGGATATTAGCATCTAATATGGGGTGCTGAATTACTTCCCCTACACTCTTAACCAATGAGCTTAAAATCATTTTATTTTCGTTGGGCTGTTTGGGAATATTCCTGATCTCGACTGACGATGTACGAGAGTTGCGCTCCAGTTGTTCAATTCTGCTTTCGAGCAGTTCAATTTTTCGCTCATAAGCCTTATTCTTTTGATCCAGTTCAGCCATTTTCTCAATTACTTCATCATACCTACAGGATAAGAAGTCAACACTTTTTTGTATTTCAGTGTTCTGCTCTTTAATGATAAGTACAGACTCAATAAGCCTCTCCAACTTAGAGTTCTGTTTAGTTTCAAAGGAAGCAAACATCTCTTTCATCTGATCCGTCACGGCAGAGATTTCTAAGCATTTATCATTTTCGTCAAGAAGTCTTCGTTTCAATCTACGAGTGGTATTATTTCCTGCCTGATCAAATGGTGCGGAGTCTTGCGAAGATACATGTAATTGAGGATCAGATCCGTAAGATATGACAGGTGTCACTATCAAATTTTGCCGATGTGATGACTTTGGCGGAGTACGCTTGAGAGACATTATTTAACAGTAAACAAAATAATTATGAAATAAAATATAGTTTGTTACTCACGACGAGTCGCCAATGTGATTGCCAGCTGCGTATGCGCCGGAACGTATTGGTTGATGAGTGTCGTTATTTCCGAAGATAGCCGGAAGCAGTAACCAATAATATAATTAATTTCGCTCGCGCGACTTTGGGGGCGGCGTCCTTCGTTGCAACACAGGTGTGACTCGTATGCTGTAACTGTCTCGTTCTGTTTATGATATGTCCTCTTCCAACCGCCGTATGTTTAACTGCACGTAGTGTCTGTGCTCCTGGTATCCACTTGTAATTTTGCGAAACTATTTATTTGTTTTTATTTAATATCCGTAAATAAAATTATAGCGAAATGTTTTGTAACACGTCCGTATACCACGGTATCCGAAGAGGGAGAGGATAATTCTATTATTCTCTATGGCCTTGTCTATAACAAAGTACGGGGAATCGATTGGAATGGATCAATTAATCACCGCAGAGGGGTAATACGTCAGGTTATGGGCCCCTAGCCAAATTGCCGTTAATCCGGACAATTGGATGAGGAGGGAAGACAGTGGTTGAAAAAAAAATTCTTATTAATGACATCTCATGATCATTACATGAATAAAGGTTTTTCGTTTGGTAACGGAGTATGAATACAATTCAAAGTGGGTGTCGTAAAAGGCGACTATGGGATACCTATAATATGCGGATAATATTGATGCAAGAAAAAGGAAACACGAAATAACACCCTATGCCAACACGTCTGACCAGCGTGGCATAGCAGGCCAAGTTTCATTTCATAGAATAAGAGGACGGAGAGCAACAATAAAACATATATGTCAAGAAACAAGTGAAATTCTACTGCCGAAATGAAAACTTTGTAAATTGGAATTACACTAACTATAGCGGAAGAAAAAGTTAAGTAGCCGTCAATAAAAAAAGTGCTTTCAACGCTTCAAGATTAAAGAAATAGATTCCAAGTATTTTATGACTTCAACGCACTTAAAATGGACCGCTATGAAAGACCTATTATGCTTCGATAAAAATTCGATTGGTGTGCGAAAAATGCAATTCATTTTATATGAAGCTCAAATAAAATTGTTTTTATACGGAATTGAGGGTGGTTTTTGGCTTCATTTAAACGTTTTTAGAGGGCAAGTAAATATTGGAGAAAATAACTCGTATGAAAATAAATGGATATTCTGATGTAAGTGTTCATATGAGGCGGTATATTCAGAAATATCGAAATTTAATTCATATTCAGTAAACCGAGCAGGTTTTTTCATTTGAATATATAATAAATATTTAATTTTTTGATACTATACTTCTTTCGGCGCGTTAGGGAAAATGATGAGAATAATGTTTTACGATAACAACGATCATAACGAAAAACCAACACTCTGATGTTAACTAACTTCAGAGTGTTGCTCAACATTTTTTACGATATAATAGCACAATATAATAAAAATAATGACAAATGTGTTTTTTTGTAACAATCAAACTAGTGAAAATAAAAGAGGTTTAAATAAAGATAATAAAAAAGAGCGTGCGTACAAAATACACATGTCAGAATTGAAACTTCTTTGATGCCACGTGATTTTGTTAATATAAAAAAAAAAAAGAAAATGCTAATACTTATTGTACGCTACTCGTTGCTAACGCTCGCGCTGGCCTGTAACAGGTATACTACGCGCATGCGTTCGAGTGCCACGCATTTCACTCTCGCTCTGTCTCTTTCTATTTCCATAGCGTTAACCGTTTAACGCAACCTTGTTAAAAGTCGCCTTAGAAGTTTCACTTCAAAAAGAAATTACCTAATGCAGTGCATTTGCACTGCTTTTGCATTGCGACGAGGACACAGCGCAGCACACGCTCGAGGTTTGTGCGTGACGCCGGTCGAGGAGAGGATACTCCTCAAGGGGTATTCCGTCGGGCTGACCAATGACGTCAAATCACCCTGCTCCGGTGGTCAGCCCAACGACGAAGGCTACGTGTCACGGGTGAGTTACGGGTATGCATGCTTACGCCCCTTTGTCGCCCCGGACGGAGTGCCGACCGTAACCCACCCCAAAAAAAAAATCGTTTGTTTTGACATTACAAACATTGCTCTGCATCTGCAGATGCAGAGCAGATAAGGACTGCAGACAGTAATATTATTAGTATATATTGTAAAATATTCCGTGTGGTGACGGAAAAAGAATACAAATCACCACTTCTTATCTTGCCCGTGGATGTCGTAAAAGAGGACTAAGGGATATAATACGCATACAACATCTATTTAAGAGATGTAAAACTCAAATAACCCTATGTCAACCTGTCGGAACAGCGTGGTATAGTAAGGTCAATTACCCGCCTATTGTGGAGGAGGCTCGAGCCCAACAGTGGGACGTGTATGAACTGAAATGATAAAAACTTCCTATAGAGTTACAGTACTATTTAAATATAGTCACACAACAGTTTACTAGTGGTAGGACCACACTGTCGACAGTTATCTGTCTACAGCCGCGGGCCGGTCCGTCCGGGGTACCACGCTCTCGCAGAAAATCGACGTCTGAGTAGTAGCAATTTGTTACTGCGCTTCGTTCGGTGAGCGAGACAGCCGGAAACCCAACTTTCTGAGGATGTTTGTGTGTGGAGGGTTTTGATGGTGCCTTTAGTATCACCGAGCCTCAATGCACGCATTCACACTCCCTTCACTTTCTTCGCGGTAGGCAGCGGCCTTGTAAAGGTCCATGAGCGGCAGCAACACTTACCATCAGGTGTACTGTTTGCTCGTTTGTCACTGCTTGCAATAAAAAAAAAACAATTAAACCTGTTCTTTTTTAAACATCTAAGTTGAAAATTAAAATTACTTTTTTTTTAATTATTTATCTAAAGTTTTCCTTTCCGTGTGGTGATGCATTAAGAATACAATTCACCGCTCCCTATCTTGCCCGTGGATGTCGTAAAAGACGATTAAGGAATATAATATGCACATTAGATCTGTACAAAAGAAGGAAAACTCGAAGCCCGCGTCCAATAGTGGGACGTATGTGGGCTCCGATGATGATGATGTTGAACATAACTTTTTCAAAAAAAGTTTTGCTTTTGAAAATAAAACGTAATCAATTCTGCATATTTTGTTTGACGTCATCATCATCATCATCTCAGCCCATATATGTCCCACTGTTGGGCTCGGGCCTCTTCCATAATGGAAGGGTAATTGACCTACTATACCACGCTGGTCAGACGTGTTGGTATAGGGCTTGATTTCGAGTTTGACTTCTCTCGCATAGATGTTATATGCGTTTTATATCCCTTAGTCACCTCGTACGATCACCCACGCGTTCTTACCAGATAGGGTGGTGAATTGTATTCTTACTCCGTCACCACACGGAAGTTTGTTTGACGTAATAATATTAAATTAATTATTTGTTTGCCAGAAACGATAATTCAGACGGCGTATTGTAAGGTAACTCAATTATTTTGTCATCATTAAGTATAATTTGCTCATAATATATTTTGTACTTAATAAGACATCGTTAAGTGAAATTGTGTTACTTCATTGTATTTGGACGAAAACACTTTTATATTAGAATTATGTAATTAATAATAAAGCCTATGTTCGTTTAACATTCCTACTAAGAGTATCAAAAAATATTAGTTATGATAGTTTTATATCTTTATATATAAATTTCTTGTGTATGTGTGTATGTTACTGAACTCCTCCTAAACGACTGGACCGATGTTGACGAAATTGTTTGTGTGTATTCAAGGGGATTCAAGGGTGGTTTAGATTCACAATTGGACCCGGTAGGTGGCGCTTATTTGAACAGAACAACGTCTGTTGGGTCAGCTAGTATGGTATATATTTATTAGGATTTTCATTCAGTAATTTGTTATTCATGTGGTAACGGAGTGAGAATACATACTTTCTTGCCCATGGGTGTCTACAGATAAATTCTATGAAAGATAAGGAAACTTGAAGTAAAATACTACACCAAGAAGTCTACACGAAACAAAACACTCTGTAGAGGAGGCTCGAGGCCCGTCGCTGGGCTCAAGCCTGCTCCAGAGTGCAAAAGAAATTGACCTATTATACCATGCTGGTTAGATGGGCCAGAACAGCCCGCGGTTGTAGATAGACGACTGTCGGTATTATGCCTACTACATAATTCGTAAAACTTCTAGACAATATTTAAATTTGTATCTCAAGCCTCACAGTTAATAAAAATATCCTTATACTGAGATAATAAATACATTTCTCCAATAATATCCAAAATGAGATAATTGTGTCCCATCGAGCAGCGTGGTAATGACCATTCACGATAAGCATCAATCTTATCCCTTATTTCTTTTCCCATTCGATTCTTGTTTTAAAGTTTTGAGTTGATTTAACGACTATTAACGGATTTCAAAAAGGAGGAGGTTCCTCAATTCGACCGTATATATGCTTTTTTTATGTTTGTTCGCGGATAACTTCGTCGTTTATTAATCGATTTTGATGATTCCTTTTTTGTTGAAAAGGGTATACTTTCCAAATGGTCTCATGATTTAATCGAAATCGGACAAGCGGTTTTTGCAAAATCAACAAAAATCTAAAAATTTAACTACATTGTTTACAATATTGAAGGCGGTTTCTTTTTTTACAAAAAATAATTTTACGAAGCTAGCGTCCGTTTGTAGTAAATTAATTGAAATATTGAACTAGTAATAATTATAATGAAAGAAATATCATAAAATATTCTTTATTTTTGTTTATGGTATCTTCACATCGTCACTTCAGTCGAGTTGGCTCGAGTCTCCTCCAATATGGGAGAAAAAATTATTTACTATCACGCTGGTCAGACGTGTTTGTATAGGGTTTTGTTTCGAGTTTTCTTTCTCTTGCATATATGTTATATGCATATTATATCCCTTAGTCGTCTTTTACCACATCCGCGGGCAAGATAGGGAGTGGTGAATTGTATTCTTACTTCGTCACCACTCAGAATAACTTTAATCAATCTTGTAATACTTTATTAATATTTATCGTTTCTTTTATCCTTTATTCACCTATTCACTGGACCACCAGAAATTATTCTTTGAAATCAATGGATCACAAGTTCGTGTAACAAACGTGGCGATTATTACGTCGATTTTGTGTAACTGTGGACGTATACTTATATATGGATGGAGATTAATTCTATGTAACCTTCCATGCCATTGACACTCGACAGAACATCGTCACGATATCCAACTAACCGTATTAATTAACATAATATAGCCAGTTTAGTTAAAGACAATCTCTTATAAATTATAACTATACATCCTTACTAATTTTATAAATGCAAAAGTAAGTTTGTTTATTTGTTACGCTTTCACTCTTAAACCACAGAACCGATTTCAAAAATTCTTTCACCAATGGATAGCTATAATATTAGAGAGTAACATAGGATATATTTTATCACGGTATTCCCACGGGAACGGGAACTACGCGGGTAAGGCTACTGAAGCCAAAACGAGGCGGGGGCGGGTTGCAAGTTTGTAATATAAAGGAAAACTCGACATAAAACCCTATGCCAATACGTCTGACCAATGCGTTATAGTAAGTCAATTTCCCTTCCATTGTAGAAGACGTCTGAACTCAACAGTGAGAATTGTATAGGCTGAGATAATGATGATGATAATAATAATAATGATTATCTTACAGGTGTGCTGACGGAGTCAGAATACTATTCACCATCCCCCATCTTGTGAGTATCGTAAAAGACCCCTAATATTTCACTCATATATTATATAGGCAAAAGAAGGAAAACTCAAAACATACTACTATACCAACCCGCCTAACCAGCGTGTCAATTCAACAGGTCAATTTCCTACCTATCCAGGAGGAGGCTCCAAGCCAGCAGAGGGGCGTTTATGAGCAGAAATGATGAATGATGAGCTTAATTGTACTAAATAAAACTATTTTTACGGATTATATCGCGGTCACAGAAGGAATAACCGAGATTGACACTGTAAAGTATTCGAAACGCTGGGAAGTAAAAAGTCAAATACAAACGCGATAAAAGCCGTAAAATTAATTATTTCTGATATTCACGCGAGTATTACACATTGTAAATAAAAATATTTTTTTATTGTCGATGGTGGCAAATGAGCAGGCAGCACACCTGATGGTAAGTGATTCTGCCGCACATGGACCTTTGCAATACCAGGGGCACAGCTAGGCTGTTGCCTACCGTGAAGTAAATACTCTTCTTAAAGCTTCTTTAAAGAAGGACATGCTCGGGAAACACAGCAGCAGGTAGTTCATTCCAGAGCATGTACGTACGTGGGAGAAATGATCGCTCGAAACGTACTGTTGAAGACCATAATGTTTCCAGGTGAAATGGATGAACCCTGCTGCGATATCGAGTGGTACGTTGGTAAAACGGTGACGGTGGTACCAAGTCTAACAGTTTCTCAGAGCAAACTTGACGGATTTTATCGCGTTTGTATTTGATTTTTGACTGATTGATTCAATTTTAAATGTGTAAACATCAGAATTCATTCTTCTACGATTTTTAGTATTTTCTTTTTTAGATATATACAGAAATCCTTCTGTTGAGTTAACTAGTAGTGAAAATAAAACTGTAGTAGTAATAAAAACAGACGTTATAAAAATGCCACTTAAATGTGGTCTTTAAATGTTGGCCTCATAAAAAGACTAAAAGTCGCTCAACATGCTATGGAGAGGGCTATGCTCAGTATTTATTTACGTGATAAAACCCGGAATACGATAATCCGTAGAAGAACGGGTGTGACCGACTTAACTCAAATATTAACTCATTGAGATGGGCAGACGCTTGTCGAATCGACAACCATTGGTGAAGAAAGGTTCTTGAGTACGACCACGAATCGGATGAGGCCGCGTAGATGACTAAGTAGATTGACAACATTCTGAAAGTCGCAAGGAATCGTTGGATGCATATGGCAAAACACCTTTTTGCATGGCATTCTCGTAGGGAGGCCTTTATCCAGCAGTTCTAAATGAATGGGTAGTAAAAATAAAGCTGTACCCAGTGGTAAATGATGTTTTGCAATAACTAGTTGGATTATAATGTTCCAAGATTACGAGTAGTCAGGTCAAAATACCCACAATAGCACAAAAACATCCTTGTTATGTAATGTACGTAAGTCTACTGCCATCTCCTAAATATTTATTTCGTTTATAGTTTTATACACCTACCTAGGAAGGCCTCTGTCCGTAGGCTGATGGTAAATTTTAATGCCCTACACTAGACACAGTTCTGTACTTTGTGCTTGCCTTGGAGAATTTCCGTCGAAAAACCTCAATAATGCTCTCGCCTGCCCCAGTATAAACTAGAAATCCAATAAACTACAGACGCATGATTTTTAAAGCAGGCTATTGAAGATAAGGACTTATTATCGGTGATTAGGTCAAATGGCGACAGATCTCATCTTCCGCCCTGGGTCGGATAGGGTATGACAGACCCAATTTCTGTCAAAAAATACGCAATAGTGGACCAACAAGCAAACATTTTGCCCTGTGTATAAAATGAATTCAGAATACCCGACGGAAAATCTCTAAACTCTCTCCATGCAGTTAAAAGTTTGTTTTAATAATTAAAACTTGGTGCAGTTAAAACTCCAAAGAAGGAAATATTTTTTTTTTGCGCCCATTTTTGTTTTGTTCTTTGATTGAAACTTCTCATGGAATAGTGGGCGAAGAAAGTTCACGATTTCGAAAATAAAATTATATGAAAACTTCGAATCTCAAAGATTCCAATGAAAATGCAAACTTGGCCCGAGTTCTATTAAGCTCTATTGCGGGTTTACTCTTTATAATGAAATAATTTTTTAAGTAATGATTTCTGATGTTTACGCGAGTATTATACATTTTAAATAAAACTACTTTACGGATTTTATCGCGTTTGTATTTGATGTTTGAATACCCGACGATTCGAACACTTTACAGCGTTCATGGTCACGGGTGGACTAAGATGTCTCACGTCCAACAAGTCATCGTTACTGCAGAAAATTTATAATTATCTACCCGATACAGAAATTAGTTATTAAATGTTGACCCACATTTTGATACAAAATTTATTGCCAGTGTAAGAAGAAAATGTTTCTATATGAAAAAATTAAATTGTTTATGGTTAGTAATAATTAAACATTAAAATTAATAGTAATTATATTTAAAAACTAAGTAATAATCTAGTATACTACCACCGGATCGGAACACGGTCACACTGAGAAAGATCCGGCAAGAAAACTCAGGTAACATGATGCTAAATTAAAGTTAATTTTGAAGGCGGCTTACTTTATGTTACTAAAAGGTTTTAATTTATAAAATTATCTTTAGTTATTATTATTGTGGGTCAAATCTATATAATATGAGCTCACGGTGTCTTGGAGTCTTGTGGTGGTCTTTTTGGATTTGTTTTTAATAATGTTTATAACAGGATCCCAGCTTGGTAACACCCAGCCATCCTCTCTATTGAAATTTTTGTGTTTCGAGTTTCTCTGCTCTTGCCTATGCAAATATAATATCTATATATTATATACATATTATATCACTAAGTCGTCTTTTACGACACACACGGGCAAGAGAGGGGGGGGGGGGGGGACTGTAGGTGTAACTAAACTAAAATATAAGACCAAAATCCAATAATCCGTATAATAACTTCATATCTAAAATACCTATTATTCCAAGAAAGGCAATATATAAGAAACTTAAAGCAAAACTTGGACAATCGAAGTGCCAGCCTTCTTCATATCGCACACAGTCCATTGTGTGAGACGCAGATGTTCACAACATTACCGCGTTTATGAGTTAAATGTACCAAACCGAAACACAGTAACATCTAATTGGAAAACTTGAAAAGGTGCGAGGGACCGCGTTCAATTGAATTTTCCATCTCAGTGGTTTCTCTGTGTGTTTATATAAATGTTTTGACTATGGATACGATCTCTGTCATATATTTGATGTCTTTGACAATCTTATTGTTGTTATCTTGACATGTTGAGTATATGGTTTGCAACCAATAAATAAAAAGAAACACATTTTCACCGTCATCAATTCGGCTTAAATATGACCCACTGCTGGCTCGAGCCTAATCCATTATGAAAGGTCTAGTAGGTTACTTAGACTTACTAAAACAAGCTATTCAGACAGGGATAACGTTTCGTTTTGAGATTTTCTTTTCCTAAGATTAAGAATAAATATCTGGTTGACCGAGCTTCGCTCGGAATATTTTTGTTGTATTTTGTCGAATTTATTTAGATATATATTAATAAAAAATAAAAATTAAATAATGTAAAATATATAAAAAATTACAAAAAGAGAATAATAATAACACCGAGATTCGATTCGACGCTGTTTGAATGTCAAAACAAAACAAAAACAGAACTAGACAACTTCCCAACTGAGCTATCGTAACTCATAACGTTGACAACGAAATTTGAATTCATATTCTTTTAAAATTTAATGTCACTGTATTATTTTGCTAAAAACACCGACAAAACAACATTTTCTATAAATAAAACCTAGCAAGATCGATTTTTTGGCCCCGAAACCTTTACCATTGTATGGAGCACTCGTAAAGAGCCACCTGGAGTACAATGCGGTCATTTGGTCTCCACACGAACAAAAATATAAAATAAAGTTAGAACGCATACAAAATAAGTTCCTTAGGTTTTTATTTATGAAGCAGTATGGTGTGTATCCTGGGTATTCATTGCTGTATCCTTCATTATTTATTCTGGGAATGGTGGGATATAACAGGCTCGAAGTAAGAAGGGAAGTAGCTCTTGCCACCTATATATTCGGTGTAATGCGCGGTAAGATCCACAATCCGGGTATCTTGTCGGAGGTTCAGCTGTGCGTTCCGGATGAATACATAGGTCGTCGCTGGCAGCCGCCGCTGCTGGCGGTACCCGCGCGCGCACCAAACTCCTGCAGTGCAAACCGCTGGTGCAGGCGCGGCATGTGCTTAACACACTCTCCCACCAAATAGATTTGTTCTCGTGTTCACTGAACGTATTCACAAAGGCCGCTTACTTCCTCTGTTGTTTAGAGTGACTTGTTTATTTATTTAATTTTTTTTTTCTTTTAGATAGTGAGAACATAACACTAGGTATAATATAGATTAAGATAGTTCACTACTCTGTCGCATTGGGCTTGTTGCCTGTAATGATAGATGTAAGTTTTATAGTAAATAAATAAATAAATATGCCAAGTTTCATCAAAATCGTTGGAGCAGTTTCCGAGATCCTGAAAAAAAAAATACATACATATATATATATATATATATATACTAGCTTTTGCCCGCGGCTTCGCCCGCGTTAAAATTAACTTGCATATTGAACTATTATCGCAAAGAATATTATCGACATGATAAGTATTCTATTTCTTAATTTAAGAAATACTCTATCTATGTGTCCATTTGCATCCAAATCTGCTCAACAGTTTACGCGTGATTGAGTAACAAACATCCAAATATCTTCACAAACTTTCACATTTGAATATTACTTCCAGATTTGTAGTTCAGATTCCCGTGGAAATACGATGATAAATATGTCTTTCCTTAGTCCCTGAAAATGTAGCTTTCCATTGGTGAAAAAAAAAAAATTACATCGATCAAATTCCCGCAGTTTCACCTACGTAAGCCTCATTCCCGAGTTTGCGAATGCCGAGATAAAAAATGCCTATATGACTCACAACATAAAAACAAAAAAAATTGAACCGTTTTTTAGTTATAGGTATCGTGTAAATAATTGTGTGCATACATAAAACCTATTATTTTGATAGACAAACAGGCGCTTCAAATTTATTTATTTGTAGACATAGAAAATTGACTTAATATCTCGACTTACTGTCTGGTAGCGGCTAGGAATATTACCACGCTTTCCTTGTTTGTGGGGTGTCCCAAAATACTACTGAGACAAAGATTTACATCGATCTGGACCAATTGATGATGCCGTCTGGCCAACAATGTCGTCCGTCAGGCCGCCGGTCATAAAATGTTTCTAGAACCTTTGCGATATATCTATGATGGGAGAAGAGTACCTACATATTGCGTCGATCCAAAGTAATTAGGATAAGAGCAAGATAATGATGATATGTATGCTGGGTGTCTTCGACTATATGCGTTTCACCCTTTTAGGGCTGCCTAAAATTATTCCTTAGTGCGCTTACTCCAAAAAATAGATTGGTATACAAAATTTCACACATCTTTGGCTATGCACTTTTCACCCTCTTAGGGGTTGAATTTCCAAAAATTCTTTGTTAGTACTCATCATCATAATCATCTCAGCTCATATACGTCCCGCTGTTGGGCACGGGCCTCCTCCATAATGGAATGGTAATTGACTTACTATACCACGCTGGTCAGACGTGTTGGTATAGGAAATAGAGAAGGAAAACTCAAAATAAAAATTTTGAGTTTTCCTTCTCTCGCATAGATGTTATATGCGTTTTATATCCCTTAGTCATCTCGTACGATCACCCACGGGTAAGATAGGTGGGGGTGGTGAATTGTATTCTTACTCGGTCACCACACGTATAATGTTAGTACTCGCTTATCCCAAAACAGAACTTTCCCGTTCCTAGGACCATTATTTTAGGTTATACACTTTTCATGCCCTTAGGGGTGAGACTGCCAGATGTTCTTTCATAGTGCTTGGTAAGCGAGCGCTAAGAAAAGAATCTTGGGGTAATCCAAGAGAGCCGACCGTGAACTAAAATGACCGTGCCTCGGCTCACTGATTTCGGATAAACGCTTTTCACCCCCTTAGGGGTAAAATTGCAAATAACTCTTTTTTAGTGAGCACTTTCCCCAAGAAAGAAAACTTCATACAAAATTTTACGTTTCTAGGCCTAATGATTTCAGCTATATATTTTCACCCCATAGGGGTTGAGGTTCAAAAAATAATTTCTTAGAGCTCACATACAACAAAAGAAAGTGAATCGCATACAAAGTTTTAAGTGCCTGGCCCCAATAGTTTCGTCTATAAGCTTTTCACCCCCTTAAAGGGGTGATTTTCCAAAAATTCTTTGCTATTGTTCGTGTACCCCAAGAAATATGACGGTGTAAAAAAAATACGTTTCTAGGCCCGGTGGTTTCGGCTGTATGCTTTTTGGTCTTTTAGGGGTTAAATTTCATCCCCATGTAAGTGAATTTTTCAAAACGCTAGAACGAATATTTATTTATTATCAAGTGCCTTAACTTACAAAGATTCATGGTTCTATCATCGAAAATGACGAATTTCCATACAAAATGTCATCCCCTATTTCTACCCCTTATACCCAATGTTTTGGGATAAAAGTAGCCTATGTCCTGTCTTAAGCTTTAGTTCATCTCTGTACCAAATTTCATTAAAATCGATTCAGTAATTTAGACGTGAAAGATTATAGGTTTTTCACCCCCTAAAGGGGGTGATTTACAAAAAAACCTTTGCTAGTGCTCGTATACTCCAAGAAATACGACGATGTAAAAAAATACGTTTCTAGGCTCAGTGGTTTTGGCTGTATGCTTTTTGGTGTTTTAGGGGTTAAATTTCATCCCCATGTAAGTGAAATTTCCAAAACGCTAGAACGAATATTTATTTATTTATTATCAAGTGCCTTAATACAATGATTCATGGTTCTATCATCAAAAATGACGAATTTCCATTCAAAATGTCATCCCCTATTTCAACCCCTTATATCCATTTTTTCGCGATTTCTTTGCTAGAGCTCGTGTACCCCAAGAAATACTACGGTGTAAAAAAATTACGTTTCTAGGCCCAGTGGTTTCGGCTGTATGCTTTTTGTCTTTTAGGGGTTGAATTTCATCCCCATATAAATGAAATTTCCAAAACGCTAGAGCGAATATTTATTTATTTATTATAAAGTGCCTTAATACAAAGATTCATGGTTCTATCATCAAAAATGACGAATTTCCATACAAAATGTCATCCCCTATTTCAACCCCTTATACCGATTTTTTCGCGATAAAAAGTAGCCTATGTCCTTTCTCAAGCTTTATTCCATTTCTGTACCAAATTTCATCAAAATCGGCTCAGTGGTTTAGACGTGAAAGCGTAGCAGACAGACAGACAGAAAGACAGACAGACAGACAGACAGAGTTACTTTCGCATTTATAATATTAGTAAGGATATATATATATATATATATATATATATATATACTAGCAACCCGCTTCGCTTCGGTTATAGGTTATAGTCGTTTTACCCACGTAGTTCCCGTTCCCGTGGGAATACCGGGACAAAATATAGCCTAGTTTACGCCCGTTTAACACTGCCGTAACATATAGATATTATTTGTATTTTATATTTCTTAATCGTCTTTTACAATACTCACGGGCAATAGAAAGGGTGGTGAATTGTATTGTTTTCTCTGTCACCACACTTAGAATCATAAATGTAATGTTTAATAATCATTAAATAAAAACAACGTATTTTTTTTTTATTTAGAGAGATTTTATTTCTGTACTGGTAATAAATTTCTATCAATATTGTAATTACAAATTGAAGAAATAATCCTGTTGCGGTAAAATATAAACCTTTTTAATAACGCTGTTTTATTGGACGTAAGATATCTTAGTCCTCCTTAGGACATAAATGCTATCACTGAGGTCAAGTCACCCTACTCCGATGGTCGGTCCAACGGCGAAAGCGACGTGTCACGGCACTACGGGTGTGCGTGCTTACGCCCCTCTGTCGCCTCGAATGGAGTGGTGCGAGGAGTGTGCCGATCGTAACCCAACCCCAAAAAAAAGGACATAAATGCTAAAGAATGATCGAAATATCGGGCAAGCAAGTGCAATCAAGTCAAATCAAATACAAACACGGTAAAATATGTAAAAATAGTTTTATTTCAAATAAATAAAACCAAATAAATAAAAATGGGCAGAAAGGTTCTCGAGTGGCGACCGTGTATTGGACGACGCAGTGTAGGATGCCTCCCACTAGGTGGACCGACGACCTGGTGACAGTTGTTGGGCATCTTTGGATGCAGGCGGCACAGGACCGCACTTTGTGACGTAACATGAGGCTTACGTCCAGCAGTGGCGATAGACTGAAATGATGAAATAAAAACCGTCTTCATCATCATCTTACCTCGTATATCCACTGCTGGGCTCGAGCCTACTCCACTATAAAAGGTCAAGTGACACCAGATTTCTACTCTTGCATATTTCGAGCTTTCCTTTTCTTACATAAATTTTATTTGTATGTTATAATCCCTAGTACTTTTTCACGAGACCCTATATAATGTTTTTTCATAAGGTCCAGATATCGAACCCGAGGCCTTATGGACTGCAGTCGTGTATCGTAATTCAAACTGCAGGGGCAAGACTATTGAAACCGAAGCAATACGAGAGCGGATTGCTAGTGGTCAAAATATTTTTTACACGACAGACTATCGATCTTCTTGCTGAACCACTCTTGTTTTTTACTGTACCTTACAAGGCCTTAGAAATTACCAAGCAATTTAAGACACTCGTCAAAAAACACAGCCACAAAGTGATTATTACATAACCTTTGCAAGACCCGAAACCACGTATTAAAAGATCACGTTATTAAAAAGGCAAAAAGTGCCAAGTCATAATGACCTTCTGTTTCATCAATCAATAAACCTTTTTCTTTAGAAATTCTGCAAAACTTTTTCTAAAGGTACGGCGATGTTTCTATGGCTTAATATTACGGGGCCTGTAGGTCAGTTAAGAAAAATATATGTTTGAAATAATATTAACAATATTTGTGTAATATTAATAATTTCTTATTACAAAATTTTAACGCCTTTTTTTTCTTTTTGCGGTGGGTGGTCAGCGCACCCGTCGCCCGGCTCCGTCCGGGGTGATAAACGTAGAGACCGACGTCCCCTCCTCGGGGAGGACGTCGGTCTTCTTCACGCGGTTGGCCTTTATCGGCTAGGGAAAATTTTAACGCCTGACATTTTACGTTTCCGTGTGGTGACGGGGTAAGAATACAATGCACCATTCCCTATCTTCCCCGTGGATGTCGTAAAAGACGACTATGGGATACAATATGCACATAACATTTGTGTAAGAGAATGAAAACTCGAAATGAAACCCTATACCAACATGTTTGACCAGCACGGTTCCATATGTATACAAAATAAAGGAAAATAAAAAATATATTATACTAGCTGACCCGGCAAACTTCGTACCGTCATATTTTTTTCGTAAACATATTATCTAAATTGCCGAAAATATAGTCTCTAATAGAAGAACCAAAGAAAAAGATGTCGGGAAAGATTCAATCGTCTTGGTCGCAGCATTGTTAATGATAATTCGAAGAGAATACAAATTACTGATTATTGATTTCAGATTGAAATTATAATTATCAAATTTTCAATCATACTTGATCATAGACAAAATTACGTTTAGCTGTCATTTGCGTTTTGTTATTACATATAAAATGCGTTTTTGTTAAACCACATTTCATAGTGACTTGTATTCTCTTTGACGTTTTATGTCACGTCACATGGGAACGTGATCGAACGGAATAAAAAGTATCCTATGTCTGTCTCCTGGTTCTACGCTACCTCCCCACCAAGTTTCTGCTAAATCTGTACAGCCATTTTTGAGTTATAAATAGTCTAACTAACACGACTTTCTTTTATATATATAGATAATGTTTTCCTTCTTAATGATTTCTGATGTTTACGCGAATATTATACATGTCATTGTATCTAAATAAAACTATTTTACAGATGTTATCGATTTGGTGTTTTAATTTTTGATTGTCGGACGTTTCGAACTCTTTGCTGAGTTCATGGTCACGGGCGGACTAAGATGTTTCACATTCAACAAGTACAAAAATCAACAACATAATACAAAAATCTATATCTATCCGCTACAGAAATTAGTTATTAAATTTTGACCCTCATTTTGGTACAAATTTATTGCCAGTACAAGAAGAAAATGTTTCTTTATGAAAAAAATATATTGTTTACGTTTAGTAATTATTAAATATTAATTTTTAGTAATTATTGTGTTAATTTATTAATTTAAACCTAACAAAATCTAGTATATTACGACCGGATCGGAACGCGGCCACACTAAGAAATTCATTATTTTCTCTTTATTCTGCTCTCGTTAAATAAATAAATAAACACCAACATAACTAAAGAAAAGAATGCCTTACATAAAATAATATAATTTTCACAAGGAACAAAATAGGCAGGCTCAGCTCAAAATAGGCTCGTGGCCAATAGTACAACCCTATGCCAATCCACCTGGCCATCGGGATATTATAGGCCAATTTCTTTCCCTTGGTGAAAGAAGCTCGAGCCTAATAAAGGAAATCTTTAAAAAAAATACTTTTTGATATAAAGTATTCAATGGGAAGCTGCCCTATTGGTTCATTTTCGTTTTTCATTCGCGATTCAAATGAAAATCAACATTTTTTCAGGTGATTCTTGTTTGTCCGATTTTAGCAGTCCACAAATGGATGGGCTATTTGAAATTCATGTTTTATAAAATACTGTTTATTTATATATGGTATCGTGAAATTTTATGTAATCTATTAATCAATATACAAATATGTACATAATTATTTTAAACTACTGCCGTTTGGTGATGGAATAAGAATAAAATTCACCGCACCCTATCTTGCCCGTGCAGTGACGGATTTAGACTTGATGCTGCCCTAGGCCCTGTTTATCGCGTCACCCTTAATATTAGAATAAATTTTATTAATATTGATCCAATACGTTTATTTTAAATTTAAAATAGCTTTATTTCGATAGAATATCATTTTTAATTATAACTAATAAATATTACAGATACATACGTAATAATCATTAGACAAATAAATAAATATTTTCTTTAATGAATCAATTTAAAAATTTCTTTATCCTGGCCAAGCCAGGCCTTTTTTTATAAAAAATAATCTGAACTCATTTTCAAAGAAGACTGTGTTTACTTTTTCGTGTCTGAAATTTTGGCATTTAGAAAATTTTGCCGCCTCTATGCCGCCCTAGGCCCGGGCCTCACGGGTCTAGGCGTAAATCTATCACTGTGCACGTGGATGTCGTAAAAGACGACTAAACGATATAATAAACATGTAACATCTGTGTGAAGGGAAACTCGAAACAAAACCCTATTACATCACGTCTGATCAGCGTGGAATAGTAGGTCAATTCCCCTCCCATTGTGGAGGAGGCCTCAGCCCAATATTGGGACATATATAGGCTGAGATGATGATGATGATGAATAAGGTGAAACTATTTACCGTGTGATATCAGAATAAGAATATACCACCCCCTCCCTTACCTGTGGAGATCGTAAAACACGACTAAGGGATAGAATTTGCAGTAAATATCTATGCAAGAGAAAGAAAACTCGGCATAAAACCTAACACGTTTGACAAGAGCAATATAGTAAGTCAATTTCCCTCTATTGTGGAGGGGATCCGAGCCCAACAGTGGGACTTATATGGACTAAGATAATGATGATTTAATAATGTAGTTATAAAGTTTTGAATAGTATATGTAATACTAGTCTTATATATAAATTTCTAGCGTACGTGTGTATGTCACTGAACTCCTCCTAAACGGCTGAACCGATGTTGACGAAATTTTTTGTGTGTATTCAAGGGGATTCGAGCACGGTTCACAATTGATAGATTCACAATTGGATCTGGTATGTGTCGCTCTTCGGGCAGGACAATAACATAACTTGAGCACAACTTTACCGATTTCGTCCACCATTTTTTTTAAGTTTTCTAATACTTTGAAAATAACTTATACGGAAAGAAATAAGAAAGTTGCGTAGAAAATTAGAAAATTGAAGAAAACTTAACGACTATGTATATACTTTTCTAATGTAACCTTTTCACGACTATATAAACGTTTCTATCTTTATAAATATAAATCGTCTGTTCGTATGTTTGTAAATGAACTCCTTCTAAGCGGCTGGATCGATTTTGATGTTTTTTTAGCTATTCCGATGGACATGAGAATGGTTTAGATTAATAATTGAAACCGGTTTTTTTTTTGTTTTAGATTTGAACAGAACAACGTCTGTTGGGTCATATATATATATATATATATATATTATGTAATACTAGGAAAAAATCTATCACGTCCGCCATTTCCCGAGGAAGGTAATTGACATTTTCTCAGCTGTAATATAACACTCCTCAGAAAATAAAGTAAGTTAGAATTTGGCCTTCTACTATTACTTTGAATGATAAAGAATATAGTAAATATGCGAAGAATGAGTATTTAATTGGCTTATTATCATCATTACAGCTCATATCGCTGCTTTGCGAGAATAATGACACAAATAAAAATTACTGATTTTGGAAGATATATTTAAATTATTTTTATAAATGTTTTAGTGCATACCATATTTAAATGATTTATTGAGGTTTTAATTTTACTGATTAATGGAAAATTCCTCTATTTACTATAAAATATCAAGGATTTTAGATATCAAGGATCATTCGGCATACAATATTCAATTTTACATAAATTTGAGTTATGTCGATATTCTCGCAAACCAGCGATATATATTCCAATGTTAGGCTCGAGCCTCCTCCACAATGGGAGGTAAATTGACTTCCTAGTAAGACGTGTTGATATTTTTTTTTATGGTTGCGCTATGGTAAGTGCAGACACCGTCCATTCCGTCCGGGGCGACGAAAAGACGGCGCGTGGGCCCATAACCCACCCGTACCCATGTCACCTTCGTCGTTGGACCGACCACCAGTGCCGAGTTCCTTGTCCTCAGTGGTTGGCCCTCAGTGGACATGTTGATATAGGGTTTTATTTCAAAATTTCCTTCTTTTGGATGGTATATGCATATTATATCCCTTAGTTGTCTTTTATGACATCCACGAACAAGATAGGGAGTAGTGAATTGTTTTCTTACTCCGTCACCACACGGCAATGTTTCATGTTAATATACAGTACAACCAGTTTTTTTTTTTTTTTTTTCCAAGGGACTCAACCAAAACGCGTCTTAGGCGAGAAAGCGTATTATGCGGGAAAGGGAAAAACGTGCCATTATTATTTATTATATTCTATTATTATTTTGAATACCTACGTATTGAATTTAACATTTAAAATTACTTAAATAAAACATTGTTTATTTTCTTTATTTAATATACTTACTACTAGATACATTTTTAAATATTAAAAAAATTAAAAATATTTAAACATATAAAAAAAATTGTTTATTATTATTATGTTACTTAAAGTAATCACTTATTTTAGTTTGACAAAAAGATTTTGAGGCATTAGCAATTACAGAATTTTCAACGTAATTAAATTTTCGCAGTGCGTCTTCGCTTTGATTCAATGAAGTTACATAGCGTCTTAAATCATTAACTGCTGATAATGCCTGGGCGTGTGACAAAATCGGAGTCGACTTATCTTCTTCTTGGTCATTATCACTTAAGGTCGCTCGACAGTCGTCACTTCGTCAGTCGCTGGCCGCCGCCGCAAGGGTTAATTTATATATTTGAGTAGCACGTGTTGGCGTATTAAACGGGATGACGATCGTATTAAGCGTTAAGAAATGTATAAAAACATGTCTCAAGTTGCTGGGACTGACGAAAAATGGCGTATTATGAGGGAAATCGTATTAAACGGGTTCTACTGTATTTATAATTTACCGACACTATAGCGGGTTTCAGACTACGCTATAATATAATATATAGCTCATATGCTGTGTGGTAGCGGCTTCGAATACTACCAACCCTTGCTTTGCTCGTGGGTGTCGTAAAAGACGACTAAGAGCCCTAGATTGACCCGGACCAACTCCATCTGGTACCATTTGGTCAACGATTACATTCCCAAGGAGGGTTGACGTCAGGCAGGCGGCCGGTCATAAAAGTCATTGCCGAAACTTTTTGCAATATGTCAAAACAGATGACATATTGCGTCGACCCCAAGTAATTGGGATAAGAGCAAGATGATGATGATAGTATATAGCTCATAGCACAACAATATCGCGCACCATACATTGTTAAGGACACGTTCACACTGTCCTACTACTGTACTATATTTTATGTGCTTACTATATTTTGTTACTATATGCTATTACATTATAGCGTAGTCTGAAACCTGCTTTAATTGTAAAGGGTTTTTCAACAAGAACTTTGTTTTCTAAAACAAAATAAAACAAGAAATTTAGATGAAGATGATTCAAGTTTTTATTGTATTACGAAGAGAAAAGTTCGGCAATTAAGAACGAAAAATGATATCTGACAAATGTCCACCACGACCACGCTGAGAGATGTCGATTCTTTCATCAAAGTTTTTAATCACTTTTTGGCAAAATGGCGGGTCTATTTCGTTAATCACATCACGGATTTTGAGTTTTAAGGCTGCAATCGATTCGATTGGCTCCGTATAGACTCTGTCTTTAACATAGCCCCATAAAAATAATCCAGTGGTGTTAAATCACACGATTTGGCTTTAATTTCTCGGTAAATTTATTTAATATATTTACCGAGAAATTAAAGCGAAGTTTTAGTTTTTAATTAGACATTTTCAACGCTCAAATTTCTAATAGAATTTGCTTCAATTTCCACTTATGAAGAATGTGGTAGATTCATTTAGAACGTTCATGTACGCTGAATATTAGTCTCTCATGGAGAGAAGCCTAAGGCCAATGTACACAGATTTATAATTAGTATAGAGTTGGCTTTTACCTGTAGTGATGGACTAAAAATATAATTCACCATCTCTTACCCACGGGTGTTGTAAATAAGGACTAAGTAATGAAATATGCATATCAGTACCAATAAATAAAATTGGAGTGTCTGTTTGTAATGTCAAAATAATAGACTTTTTTCATGCTCACACGGTTATTTGCACTATACATATGCCTAAAATACACTGTATATTTTTTTGACTGTCTGTCTGTTTGTTCCGGGTAATCTTCGAAACGGCTGGACCGATTTCAAAAATTCTTTCACCAATGGAAAGCTTTAATATCAGGGAGTAACATAGGCTATATTTTATCCCAGTATTCCCACGAGAACGGGAACTACGCAGGAAAGACGACTGAAACCGAAGCGAAGCGAGGGCGGATTGTTAGTTTATATTAATATTATAAAGAGGAAAAAGAATCTTCTTGTGTATGTTTTTAATGAATAAACTCAGAAACTACTATGCCGATTTCAAAAATTCTTTCACAAATGGAAATCTATAATATCAGGGAGTAATATAGGTTATATTTTATCCCGATATTCCCACGGGAATGGGAATTACACGGGTAAAGCGACTGAAATCGAAGCGAAGCGAGGGCGGGTTGCTGATAACATATATTCAAGAAAAGAAAAATCTATATCTATACAAATAAATAAAATTGGAGTGTCTGTTTGTAATGTCAAAATAATAGGCTTTTTTCATGCTCACACGGTTATTTGCACAACACCTATGCCTAAAATAGCAATTAAAAAATTTTTGTCTGTCTGTCTGTTTGTTCCGGGTAATCTTCAAAACGGCTGGACCGATTTCAAAAGTTCTTTCACCAATGTAAAGCTATAATATCAGGGCGTAAACTAAGCTATATTTTATCCCGGTATTCCCACGGGAACGGGAACTACGCGGGTAAAACGACTATAACCTATAACCGAAGCGAAGCGAGGGCGGATTGCTAGTTTGAAATAAAATCCTATAACAACACGTCTGACCAGCGTAGTATAGTAAATTAATTTCACTCCTGTTATGGAGGAGGCTCGAGCCCAAGAGTAGGACGTATATGAGCTGAAATGATGATAATAAACAAATGGCCCTGTGAGAATCGAACCCATGATAATTGGCATGGATGGTCGGTGCTTTCTATTTTATCACATAGTAGCATAGCTTCCTAGATCGATGGTAGTAAACTCATGATCGATACGCAGCAGCAATATGATAGCTCATAACTATTAATGGCCGCTAACATACTGTATGATGACGTATGTGGTGACGGAGTAAGAATACAATTCACCACCCCATTTCTTTCTCATGGGTGCCTTAAAAGACGACAAAGGGATAATAATATTGTTATCTACATATTTTACGTCACCAGACTTTTACGACATCAAGAGAACGAAAACAACGGCTGCTGCTTTATTTCAGAATTGTTTAAATTCCATATTTTGTTAGTACCATTAAAAAAACTAAAACTAGTGACATATTAAACCATCAAATTAAATCAAACATATTAAATAAAATAAAATTAAATGATAATAAAACAAATTAAATCACATTAAAGCAAATGAATTACATTGTATTAAATTAAATTAACTATAACACTAAGTTTAACAAATTAAATAATAATAATTTTATTCGCAAAATAAAATAAAAATAAAAGTGATAGACCACCCAATCCCAACGGCGTTTATTTAATTGCGTGCAGTAGTATACAACGCCTCAAGATTGGAGCTTCCCACCAATCAGTCAAACACTTTATTATGTTATTAGCAACCCGCCCTCGCTACGCTTCGGTTTCAGTCTTACCTGCATAGTTCCCGTTTCCGTGGGAATACCGGGATAAAATATAGCCTAGTTTACGCCCTGATATTATAGCTTTCCATTGGTGAAAGAATTTTTGAAATCGGTCCAGCCGTTTTGAAGATTACATGGAACAAACAGATAGACAGACAGACAAAAATTTTTTAATCTGTATTTTAGGCATAGGTGTCGTGCAAATAACCGTGTGAGCATGAAAAAAGCCTATTATTTTGATATTACAAACAGACACTCCAATTTTATTTATTGGTATAGATGAACGTACTCTATACTAAAAATCAGTAATCATTGTGTTAAATCTAATCACATTTATTTGCCGTTTAAAAGAGTAACGAAATTGTTTAGTAAAAGAGAGAAAAGTCACGTCATAAAACCTTGTTGATGTTTGTCGGTCTATGTCCGGCTATCGGGGTGGCAAATTGGAAGCGGTCGCCGCGATCCGCCCTTTGACAAGTAAATTGCAACTTGGACTTGCAGATTAAAAGTGGATTACATTTGTTTGTAGGTATATACGTAAACTGTGTTGAAGGGAAACACCGCTTTGTGAAATTTTATTTATGAACGTAATTTCCGATTTTTTTTTTATCGTTTCGATGTTTATTAGTATTGTAAATTAAATATTAAATTAGACTTTTTAAATAAAACTACTTTACGGATTTTATCGCGTTTGTATTTGATTTTTGATTACCCAACGTTTCGAACACTTTACAACGTTCATGGTCACGGGTGGACTAAGATGTCTCACGTCCAACAAGTCATCGTTACTGCAGTAAATTTATAATATGAATAAAAATATATATTATATTTATAATATAAAATTAAAATTTATAAAATTATATTATAAAATTTATAATATAAATAAAAATATATATAATGATATCTGATGTTTACGCGAGCACTACACATTGTAAATAAAACTACTTTTACGGATTATATCGCGTTTCTATTTGATTTATGATTGCCCGACGTTTCGAACACTTTGCAGCATTCATGGTCACGGGCAGACTAAGGTGTCTCACGTCCAACAAGTAATCGTTATTACAGACATTTATGATTATCTACCCGATACAGAAAATAGTTATAAATTTATTAAATTGTTACCCACATTTTAGTACAAATTTATTGCCAGTGTAAGAAGAAAATGATACTATATGAAAAAAATTATATTCTTTATGGTTAGTAATTATTAATTATTAAATTTGTAGCAGTTATTGTTACAATTTGTTGATTTAAAACTAACAAAACTAATATACTACCACCGGATCGGAACGCGGCCACACTGAGAAAGATCCGGCAAGAAAACTCAGAGGACATGCTAAATTAATATTGATTTTTGCAATCATAAATCAAATACAAACGTGATATAATCCGTAAAAGTAGTTTTATTTACAAAAATATATATTATAAATTTTCTGCAGTAACGATGACTTGTTGAACGTGAGACATCTTAGTCCACCCGTGACCATGAACGCTGTAAAGTGTTCGAAACGTCGGGCAATCAAAAATCAAATACAAACGCGATAAAATCCGTAAAGTAGTTTTATTTACAATGTATAATACTCGCGTAAACATCAGAAATCATTATAAATTAGACTTTCTTTTTATTTAGTACTAGCAAATGCTTGCGATTTTACATGCGTAGTTTCTGATTCTGTGGAAATACTAGGATCAAATATAATCCAATACATTCCTTATATAGAGAGTTACCTGATATTCCTGAATGGTGACAGAGTAAGAATACAATTCACCACACCCTATCGTGCCCGTGGGTGTCGTAAAAGACGACTAAGAGATATAATTGTCGCATTACATTAATGCAAGAGAAGGAAAACTTGAAATGAAACCGTGTACCAACACATGTGACTAGCGTGGTATAGTAGGTCAAATTCCCTTCCATTAGGGAAGAGGCCTGAACCCAACAGTGAGACGTATATATTATACCTAAAAATTAAGTTAAATCATCTTGAGGCACGTGTTGTCTTGACTTAAAAAAAATTAAAGGGCGTCGCAAGAAATTTAATTTTTAACGACCACCCTAGTATATATGGGCTGAGATGATGATGATGATGAGACAGTTACCTGATATTAAAA
This sequence comes from Lymantria dispar, assembly GCA_032191425.1. Taxonomy (NCBI): domain Eukaryota; kingdom Metazoa; phylum Arthropoda; class Insecta; order Lepidoptera; family Erebidae; genus Lymantria; species Lymantria dispar. Next base: position 4,212,452 of record CM063460.1, on the reverse strand, counting down.
TATTATCAATATCAGTCCAGTCGTTTTGAAGATTATAAACAAACCGATATACAGGCAGACAAAAAGCTATAACTATAAACAATATATTTTTTCTTAAAGAATCATTCTCTTTTTGTACTGGCAATCAATTTATACCAAAATGTGGATCAATATTTAATAACTAATCTCTGTAGCTAGATATAAATATATGTAATAACGATGACTTGTTGGATATGACACTTATTAGTCCGCCCGTGACCATGAACGCTGTAAAAGTTCGAAATATCGGGCAATCAAAAATCTAATACAAACGCGATAAAATCCATAAAATATTTTTATTTACAACTAGCAACCCGCCCTCGCATCGCTTTCAGTCGCCTTCCCCGCGTAGTTCCCGTTCTCGTGAGAATACCGAGATAAAATATAGCCTATGTTACTCCATGATATTATAGCTTTCCATTGGTGAAACTATTTTTGAAATCGGTTCGGTGGTTTAAGCGTGAAAGCGTAACAAACAAACTTACTTTCGCATTTATAATATTGATAAGGATGTGTAATACTCGTAACATAAACGTAAACATCATCATCAACATTCATCATCGTTTCAGCCTATCCCTGTCTACTGCTGGACGTAGGCCTCCCTCATGTTACGAAACAGAGTGCAGTCCTGTGCCGCCTGCATCCAAAGACGCCCAGCAACTATCACCAGGTAATCCGTCCGCTTAGTGGGGGAGCCTTCTACACTGCGTCGTCCGATACGGGGTCACCACTTGAGAACCCTTTTTCCTTAGCGTTTGTCAGTTCGGCGAGCGATGTAGCCTGCCCATTGCCACTTCAGCATGCTAATTCTCCGTGCTATATCTGGTACACCAGTTCTTCTACGGATTGCCGTATTTCAGAGCGAAACATTAATCATTAAATATCAATTTTCTTGAAGACTCATATTGAGTTTTTCTCAAAGTTTTACAAAATGGCCTTTATTAATTTACAAACGTAGTTTAGGTACATCATTAAACTTTGGCATTTAAATTCCCTTTCATAAATTTTCTTACATGTACAAACATGCCTGTTAAGGTTTGAAGAAACATTATCCATAAAGACTTTGATTATTTGATTATATACGTATTAATTTAAATTATAAGCATGAATGCTCTCATATAAATTAATGATATAGTCTAATACAAAGTAAGATTTCAAGTAATTTACCCGTATTAAATATCAAACATTGAGATCAAAAGGGAGGCGGTTCGCTCAAATGAAATCCCAAAATTGTGCAAACCTCGATCGCAAACATTGCAGACATAAAGCCAAACGTTTTATCTTTCAAACTCTATATTAAAAATCTGCATATTCTGTTTTGGATTAACTTGAAGGCATAATTTCCGTGTAGTGACCAAGAAAGAATACAATTCACCATGTCTTTTCTTGTCCATGGGTGTCGTAAAAGACGACTAAAGTATGTAATATACATATAACATCTATGCAAAAGGAATACTCGAAATAAAACACTATACCAGCCCGTTTAGTAATTTTGGAGGAGACTTGAGGCTAATAGCGGCATATGATGATAATACTTTGACTGCAGTGGGACATGAATATAATGATTTGATTGCACAGATGGCGTAGTGATTAAGATATCGACAGCCAGTGCCAGTATCGTGTGTTCGAATCGCATGCATGGCAACACTTGTTGCCTCGATGAGGCGATCCGCCGCCGGCGACTGAGGCGGCGTAGGCGCGAGTACTTGCGCCTCATGCCGCCCTAGCCGAGGCCGCGGGAGACTGGACCGGGGAATTAGTCCGCCACCCGCCGAGAGGCCGACCGCGTGAGGAAAGACCGACGTCCTCCCCGAGGGGGGACGTCAGTCCCCCAAATGGGGGGTATTCCGTCGGGCCGACCACTGATGACAAGTAACCCTGCTCCGGTGGTCGGCCCAACGATGAAGGCGACGTGCATCGTGGGTGGGTTGCGGGTGTGCGTGCTTACGCCCCTCTGTCGCCTCGGACGGAGTGGTGCGAGGAGCGCGCCGACCGCAACCCACCACCAAAAAAAAAAGAAAATGGCAACACTTTGTGCGATCCACAAATTGTTGTTCTGTATGTAATTTGTGTCCGTTAATTATTTTTGTAAAATCCCCGCAACACAAAGGTATTACCTTAATGCAGTGCCAATCCCTTTAAAAAAAAGAAAATCTGATTGAGCTAGGTGAGTCGGTATTTGTTTAATAAAATTGTTTATGTTTGACTATTTCATAATTTTATTTGCTGTTATAAAATCATTTTATGTACCTACATTTGGCTAACATTTGTTTGGATTATTTAAACACAAATGAACTAGAAAATCTTTCCGTATGGTGAAGAAGTAAGAATACAATTCACCATGACCTCTCCTGCCCGTAGGTGTCGTAAAAGATGACTAATGGATAATATGCAGATAATATATATTATGTAAAAGAAGAAAACTCGAAATAAAACCCTACAACAAACTGTCTGACCAGCGTGGTACAGTAAATTAATTTCCATCCTTTTGTGGAGGAGCTCCAGAGGGCCGTATATGAGCTGAAATTTTGATTATAAATCCAATATTCACCGTGAAATTATGAACGTTCACCGTAATAATGCTATCCGATAAAAAATATTAATTAATTATTATCGAGACGGTATAATGATAATCAAAATGATTATGAAGTAACAATTACAATAAGAAAATTGCTTTTAACAGAAAAATGTTTAGGTACCACTCTTATAATTTAAGGCTTAACAAGCTGAGGTCGAAGCTTGGGGGAAGAAAAAAGGTTTCTCTTGTTATTCAAATGAGGGACAAACTCTCTGGGAAGAGGGCGTAAAGATCTCGGCTTTTGCACTTGCGAGTTTGAAACTTTTTTCAACTGTATTTTAGATATATTTTAAGGATCTCACAGCATTATGACTGGATAAACTTTGTTAGCGATTTTTATAATTTGACAATATTATTGATGATATTTGAAATATTAGCGATCAATATTCAAAACTAGCTGACGCGGCGAACTTCGTAACGCCATAATTTTTTTCGTAAATATGTTTGCTAAATTTTCGAAAATATAGTCTCTAATGGAAGAACCATTTCAGCGTTGTCGGGAAAGATTCGATAGTTTTGGTCGCGGCATTGTTAATGATGATTCAAAGAGAATACAAATTACTCATTATTGACTCCTGACAAAATTATAATTATCAAATTTTCAACCATACTTAACTATAGACAAAATTTCGTTTAGCTATCATTTGCATTTTGTTATGACATATCAAATGCGTTTTCTTATACTACGTTTTATAGTAACTTGAGTTTGACATTTTATGTCACGTCACACAGGAACGCGATCGAACGGGATAAAAGAGTTATTGGCGAAATCTTGTAAACACCATTAAAAAAGAAACGGGATAAAAAGCATCCTATGTCCGTCTCCTGGTTCTAAGCCACCTCCCCACCAATTTTCAGGCCAATCGGTACAGCGGTTCTTGAGTTATAAATAGTATAACTAACACGACTTTATTTTATATATATAGATTATAATTAATTGTCAGCATAAAAATAAAGAGTTTGAGGTTAATTCAACCTCATCCCCGCGGCGTATAAACGTCTGCTGGATCGCGCCTCCTCGACAATGGGAGAAAAATTAACTCACTATACCACACTGGTCAAGCGGGCTGGCATAGGGTTTATTTCGAGTATTCTTCTCTTGGACAGATCTTATATACATATTATATTCCTTAGTCGTCTTTTACGACATCCACGGGCAAGATAGGGAGTGGTGAATCCTTACTCCATCCATCATCATCTCGGCCCATACACGTCTCACTGTTGGGCTCGGACCTCCTCCACTATGGAAAGGAAATTGACCTACTATACCAGGCTGGTCAGATGTGTTGGTATAGGGTTCTTTTTTCGAGTTTTCCTTCTCTTATTTAGATATTATATGCATATTACGAGTACATCCCTTAGTCATCTTTTACGACATCCACGGGCAAGATAGGGAGTGGTGAATTGTATTCTTACTCCATCCGCAAAAACAAGAGTTAATAAAATAAACAAAGAATTATTCTGTCGAGTCTTTAATATGATAAAATATCACAGTCCCTTTAAATCGTTTAAAAATAAATGTCGTCTTTATCGCCGTTCACTGGGGAGGTCAAAATGAATAGATGTCCTATAAAGATACTGTAATCGATATTGTTATTTTCGGGTCTCTAACAAAATGAACGAAAAAAGCCTTTAACTCACCCCTGTTTTCAAAACTTCGCGCTCTTGACCTGAAATAAGATTAAGAATTTAATTATTAAATTACAAAGAGTATTCTTTCCGTGTGGTGACGGAGTAAGAATACAATTCACCACCCCCTATCTTACCCGTGGGTGATCGTACGAGACGACTAAGGGATATAAAACGCATATATCATCTATGCGAGAGAAGGAAAACTCGAAATAAAACCCTATACCAACACGTCTGACCAGCGTGGTATAGTAGGTCAAGTACCCTTCCATTGTGGAGGAGGCCCGAGCCCAACAGTGGGACATATATGGGCTGAGATGATGATGATGATGAAAGAGTATTACTACCACTAATTGCTAATTGTCCATGTGGTGTTAGAATAAGTATTCAATTCATCGTGGATGTTATAAAAGACGCCTAAGGGTAAGGCCGCCGAAATTGTCAAGTATTTTGTGTGACTTTTATGTCGTTTTTTTTTTTGCAGCCGCATGATGTTAAAACATTTAATAAATTGTAGAATATATCTTAATTATATGCATACCGTCGAAGAATTAGATGATGGTCCCCTGCTATAATAATAATAATATTGCAAAATTCCTTGAACTGTCTTGTTTATCGATAGTTTAAAACAAAAAAATGCCTTTTGTTTTTGTGTTACGATTTACTTGTGTGACGAATTTTTACCCCAAAACTACTATTTAAAGAGCCAAAGTGCAAAACGCAGTATTTATATGGCAACACTGTAATCCAAGAAATTAAGAAAAAAAAGGCAGCCATATTATTTCGCCAGTGAAGAAGCAAACAGTGCGCGTCACGTTATTGTGTCTGTGGAACACAAAAATAGGTTTAGTCTGATTTCTAAGGTAAGAAACAGATTTTTTAATGTTAGTGTATTCTATTTACTGGTGACGAGGTCTAAAGTATAATATTAATCGCCCATTAGAGCCTAATTGTTACAAATAACTAAAATATAACCTAAAATAGTTCTAAAAATTTATCTATTGTGTTACATTTGTATTACGTTTGTGTAACATTTGTGTTGCTTTTGTGTTACATTTGTGTTATTGTAATACAAAAGTATGTGTTACGTAACACAGTAGATCTATAAAGCCGCATGCATAATGGTATTTGGACTGATTTATTTTAAGTAATTTATCTGAGTGTGATTTTGTAGCAATGACAAACGTAATACTTACATACCTACTTTTTCATAGTGGAAACCTGCCAAGTGTAATTTAAACTTGCATAAAAGGTTCTTTAGCATCAAACTAATTTAGCATGTTTTACTAATAACACCCACACGGGTGGAGTCGCGGGCCACGGCTAGTATTATACTGTAGTGTTTTCAAGTGCATACATATATACTTAGTAATTTTCCATTTTTTTAATAGACAATGCCGTTAACTGCCGTGGAAAGACAGAGAAAATATCGTGAAAAGTTAAAAAACACGAATCCTGAGAAATTTCAAGACCAAAAGAAAAGAAACAGTGAAAGAACATTACGTCAGTATAAGAATAAAACAACCAATTATAACGAAGGACAGAAAGAAGAATTAAGAAAAAAATGGAGAGAGGATCGCAAAAAAAAAGAAAATGTGCCGATAATGTCTCAACAACATGCCATAAATCCCCCCGTGCAAAGTATTACCGATATTCAAATGTTACGTAAAGTCCAACGCAGCAACGTGCATAAAATTTCAAAAGGAAACCTTGCTTTTGAAAAGAAAAATAAGTTATATGATGAATGGGTTTAATAATCTCCAAAAGAAATTTCAAAGACAACAGAAAGTAATATTCATATTCAAAATCAACATATTTTATGTAGCTGATCTCAGGATTCTTTTTATTTTTTAACTCATACTTTATTATAAATTTGTGTTGTTTTTGTTATTTTTTTTTCAATTCAATTATTAAAGGTGTGCAAGTACATCGTTAAAAAATGTTTTTTATTTCTCCTGTTATCACTACACTGCAGTCCGTCCAATCTAAAAATGTATTATTTTAAGTTATTTATTTTACCATTATGAAAACACCTTTACCCAAAAGATGTGATACTTTTGGGTTACATTTGTTTTAAGGTAACACAAAATGCTTTGTGTTACTTTTGTGAAGTATTTGACAATTTTGGCGGCCTTAACCCTAAGGGATGTAATATCCATATAGCCATTCTAACCATTTCTCGGTTCTCAAATAAGTCTTAACATGTGTGTAAAGTTTCAATTGAGAATCTCCATCTTTTTCTTTTTTATTAAACCAAATAAAAAAGAAGTAGTAGCGGTGCAAAAATAAATATAAATTTAATCTAAGTATCATTTTATACACCTATACCAATAAAAAAAATTGGAGTGTCTGTTTGTAATGTCAAAATAATAGGCTTTTTTCATGCTCACATGGTTATTTGCACGACACCTATGCCTAAAATAGCAATTAAAAAATTTTTGTCTGTCTGTTTGTTCCGGGTAATCTTCAAAACGGCTGGACCGATTTCAAAAATTCTTTCACCAATGGAAAGCTATAATATCAGGGCGTAAATTAGGCTATACTTTATCCCGGTATTCCCACGGGAACGGGAAATACGCGGGTAAAACGACTATAACCTATAATCGAAGTGAAGCGAGGGCGGGTTGTTAGTTTAAAATATTATACATATATCCGTGTGGTGACGGAGTAAGAATACAATTCACCATCTTGTCCGTGAAAGTTGTAAAAGACGATTGAAGGGTGTAATACGCATATTATAGCATCTATGCAAGAGTTGAAAACTCGAAATAAAACCCTTTTTTTTTTTTTTTTTTTGTGGGTGGGCTGCGGTCGGCGCGCCTCCCCACCACTCCGTCCGGGGCGACAGAGGGGCTTAAGCATGCAACTCCCGCAACCCACCCGAAAACCACCTCGCCTTCGTCGTTGGGCCGACCGGGGCAGGTTTACTTGTCGTCAGTGGTCGGCCCGACGGAATACCCCCTACGCGGGGTACCCTCCCGTCGACCGACGTCCCCCCCTCGGGGAGGACGTCGGTCTTTCCTCACGCGGTCGGCCTCTCGGCGGGTGACGGACTAATCCCCGGTCACGTCACCCGCGGCCTCGGCTAGGGCGGCATGAGGCGCAGGTAGTTGCGCCTGCGCCGCCCCATTCGCCGGCGGCGGATCTCCTCATCGAGGCTGCGTTCCTCGCGCAAGCGATCCGCCGCCTCCTTCTGCGAGATCACTGTCTCGCAGAAGGCTGCGACCGCGTCCCAATTCCCGACGCTGTCGACCATCGCCCTAGCGATGGCCGGCAGCGTCAGGTCGGCACCGATGATTGCAACGAGTTCAAGGCGCTGCGTGGCCCAAGCGGCGCAGGCCTCGAGCGTATGCTGTGCCGTGTCCTCGTCGCAATCGTAGTGGTGGCAGGACGGTGTACTCTCCCTCCTTACGACCTTGTGCAGGTATTTGGCGAAGCTCCCATGCCCCGTCAACACCTGCACCAGTCGGAAGGAGAGCACCCCGTGCCGCCTTTCTAACCACTGCATCATCACCGGCCGGAAGGCCTCCACGATTCGCACCCCGAACCGAGGCCTCTCCAGCCGGACTGCCCAACGGGCAATGACGTCTCGGCGGGCGTCGATGCGCCAGGCGGTGAGCTCCCTCAAGGAAACAACACCGCCCTCCCCGCGCACCCCTGACACCCGCCGATACAACTCGGCGAGCATTTCCGCCTCCAGGTCCCACGGGGGAGTCCCGGCCAATAGGCACGCTGACTCCGTCGCCACCGTGCGGTATCCGCGGATGGCGGTGACCGCCATGACCCTCTGTGGTCGCCACAGAAGGGCCCTAAGTCGGACGGTCAAGGACCCCGCCCACACCGGTGCGCCGTACAGGGCCATCGACCGGATGACCCCCGCGTACAGCCGTCGGCACGTAGCGCTCGGTCCGCCCACATTCGGCATAAGCCACGATAGGGCGGACGCCGCGCCGACGAGCCGTGGAGCGAGCCTGCGGAAATGCTCCCGGAACCACCATTGCCCGTCGAGCACCAGGCCCAAGTACCTCATATGGGCCTGGATGCTGATGTCAACCGAGTGGACGTTGATCGAGACGCCGATGGGAGGGCTCATACGGCGCCCATGGAACAAGAGGGCCTCCGTCTTGTCCAGGGCGACCCTCAACCCCAGCGCCTCGATCCGCCTGACGACCTCTTTGGTGCCATAGGTCGCCAGGCTTACCGCCTCTTCTAGCGTCCCACCGCGGGCTGTGACGAGCGTGTCGTCGGCGTAACAAATCACGCCCAGCCCGGGCGGGAGGCTACCCCGCAACGCCCAGTCGTAGCCGATGTTCCACAGGGTGGGTCCGAGGACCGACCCCTGTGGGACACCGCACGTCATGGGCGTTCGCACAATGTCCCCTGCTCGGTTGGTGCAGAGGACGCTGCGCCCCACCAAATAGTCTGCCACTAGCCGCTTCAGGTAAGCTGGCACTCCGTGATACCGGAGCGCCTCCCTGATGCAGCTGAATGGCAGACTATTGAATGCGTTGGCGATGTCTAGGGACACCGCCAACAGCACTCCCCCACCGGTGACGGCCTCAGTCGCCACGGCCTTCAGGCGCAACAGAGCCGCGATCGTCGAACGACCCCTCCTAAACCCAAACTGGGCGTCCGACAGATCGGGCCCCGTGCCGACGAGGTGCCGCTCGATGCGGGCAGCTACCACCCTCTCCAGTAGCTTGCCCGTGTCATCGAGCAGCACGATAGGCCTGTAGGCCGAAGGCGACCCCGGAGACCGTCCCGGCTTCGGCAGGAGCAGCAGCCTTCCCTCCTTCCAGCACCCAGGGAACCGTCCGGACGCTAAACACGCGTCGAACAGCTCCCTGAGGCGGGGACCCAGGTGGTTAAGGACCAGGCCCAGCACACGGTTAGGAACACCGTCGGGCCCGGGGGCGGTGGACTTTGCGCACATGCGCGCCACCGCCACTCCCATCTCGGGTTCCGTGATGGGCGGAACACTGTCGTTGTCGGCCTCCCGGTCAGTGTCTGACGGAGCCATGACCGGGGGCGTATGTTCCGCCCGCCGCGGGAACAGGTCCTCGACGACCCGGGTGAGAAGGCTGGGCTGGAGAGTCTCTGTGAGGGGAGGGCCCCGCGCGCGGAGCTTATTCAGCACCGCGCGATAGGGGCGTCTCCAGGGGTCACGGTCGAGACCTTCCAGCATCTCCTGCCGACTGACGTCCTTGGCGGAGCGGACGGCCAGCTTGAAGGCTGACCGCGCAATGCGGTAGCCCTCATACAGCAAGGCCTCCCGCTCCGCGTCGCGTTGGCGCCGCCGGCTGCGGGTGCGGCCAGCCTCGGCGTCCACCCCGTCCAACTGGTTGGCAGAGGACAGCCACGAGTAAACGATGGCTGTCTCCGCCAGCTGGTCCCGGTCTAAGCGACCCACAGCCCATCGCGGGAACGCAGGACGTCCATCCGCCCCGTGACCCCTGCTGGGCGTCGGGATTGCCGGGGAGACCTCCATCCGGATATACCGGTGGTCCGACAAGGTCTCCACCTCCTCCACGACGCGCCAGCTCCCCACGCGTGCGGCGACCTCGGGGCTAGCGAACGAAAGGTCCACTATCGACCCGCCCCGTTGTTGCACGCACGTATGCACCGAGCCCTGGTTCAGCAAACAGAGGCCCAGTGCCGCCGCCCACTCCTTGATCGCCCGTCCTCGGCCGTTCGTCCGGGGGGACCCCCACGCCACGGACTTGGCGTTGAAGTCCCCCAAGACGAAGACCTGGCGCGATGCCATTATCCGTAACGAGGCCTCCATGATGGTGAGGGAGGCCTCGAAATCGGTCACACTCCAGTTAGGGGAGAGATAGACTCCGAAGAGCGTAATCTCCCCCCAGTCCACCGCGACGTATCCGACGGCTACTCCTATCAACCACTCCGCCATGGCTTGCAGGAACACGTCCTGCGCACCGGCGGTGTGGTTGAGGTTGGCCTGGAGGAGACGAATGGATACGGGGTCCATTAACGGTCCGTATCCATCGTCACCTCCTCCGTGCTGACGGGCGATCGGGCCGCGCTCGGAGCGGGGACTGGCCCGGTCGATGGGCCGCCCCGCCCCTTTGGGGCCGAAGCCGGGGGTCTGCAGTCCCCAGAGCCCATGCGATGCTTGGCAGGCCTATTGCCTGCCGCACACGCGGGGCAGTGGGGCACCGCAGAGCACGATGCCGCCTGGTGTCCGGTCTGACCGCAACGGAAACATAGCCCGCTGCAGTCAAAACAGTTTTTGCATGTCGGTCGGGTATGCTCGACCGCCAAGCATTTATAACACCTCGCGGGCCGGGGCTCTAGCACGGTTACCCGTGCCGAGCTCCAGCCCACGAGGAGCCTGCCTGAATCGGCCAATTGCTTGACCGACTCCACCGGACACTGCACCCAGGCAGCACCGACACCGCCCGGACCAGGGCGGATGGTGCCAATCCGGACGGTGTCCGAGGCACATCCAGTATGCGCCATAATGGCCTCCCGGACGTCCTCCACCGTCACGGAATCGTCTAAGCCCGTCAGGCGCATCTCTGCGCACTTGACAGGCCTGGCGATTCGGACGCCATCCTCTGGCCCGAACAGCCCCCGCAGCTTCGAAGCCACACTATCGGCCGTCTTCGCGCCCTCGGCCCCAGGGAACTCGAGAATTCGAGCCCCTGTCCGGGCCTTGCGGGTCCTAGCCTCGACGCCTCCGATGTCGGAGACGTCCAGCTCCCGCCGGGCGCGTTTTAGGACGGCCTCATAGTTGAGGCCCCTCTCAGCCGCCTCAGGCAGCACGGTGATGACCACCGCGGCTGTCTTCGGCGACTTGAGGCCCCTGCGCGACCTTTTCCCCTTTCTGCCAGCTCCCGCCTGGGGAGCGGCGGCCACGGCGGCATTCTTGGCCGCCGCTCTCCGCTTCTGGCCGCGTGCCTTTCTGCTCCGCTCAGCCACCTGCCAGCCCTGTTCGAGCCTGGCAGCAGCGCTGAGCGCAGCAGGAGCGGTCGCGTGTTCGCTGGCCGGCGCCTGCGGTGCAGCCGCTGGCGTCGCCTGCGGCCCGGCCTTGGCGGGAGCCGGCACCTTGCCGGCCTTCTTGGGCCCCTTGGGCCCAGCCGCAGCCGCAGCGTAGCTCACCACGCGGCCACCCTGACAGGGCAGCGGGGTGGGAGCTGACACTTGCGGCCGCCTCGCCCTGTCCGTGGCGAGCGGCGGTCGGAGGGACGGCTCAGGCGGAAGCCTGGCCACCACGGGGCCGATACGCGCATCCATCATGACCCCTACTCGGGCCAGGATGACGCGTATCGCCGACTCCGACACGCCATGCACCTCGTCGGGCGGCGGCTCCTCGCCCCTCCGAGGCCTCCCGCGGCCACGAGCCGGCGGTGGGACCACGATGAGGGGAGGCAGCGCCGAGGCCGCGACGGGCGCAGCCGGCGCCACGGACGCAGTTGACGGGCCCGCCCTCCCTGGCGCAGCCCGTTTCGGTGGCGAGGACGGCACCAGCGGCGTGGCCGGCGCCAGGCGCGCGAACTGGGTCCGCAGGTCGGCCATCTCCTTGGCCAGCCCGCGGTTCTCCCGTCGCACCGCCGATAGCTCCGTCTCTAGCTTGCGGTTGCGTTCCCGCAAGCCAGAGACCTCCTCGCTAATGCGGGCGTTCGCGGCCTGTAGGGCCACCACCTCGCCACTGTGGCCAGCCGTACCCGGTGTCCCCGGCCTCGCCGCCACCACCGCTCCTTGGCCTCTGCGCCCCCGGCGCATGGTCGTGACCTTGGGGGGAGGCCTGATGGTATCGCTCCCCTCCGAGTTCGCCCGGGAGCTGCCACCCTTATGTAGGGGGCGCTTCCTGTCCCTTGTCGGGGGGCGAGCCTCCTCCCCCTCCCTCCTTACATCTAGGGCCGCCGTCAGAGCCCTCGCCGAGTGATGCGGCTCGGACTCCTCGGCGGCCTCCTCCTCCCCTTTGTCGCCGGACCCCCTATCATCTCCGGACGACCTGCCTATTTCTATGCCGGACGGACCTGCAGCACCTACGCCACCCTCGTCCCTAGCCAAAACGTCGGCGCTCCGCCGACCCTTCTCGGCAGACGGCTCTGCGCTACCGCCCTCGTCCGCCGATATCTCCGAAGCCGACATGATGTCTTCGGACGGCCCTGCGACACTTCCGCCCTCGTCCGTCGACAGCTCGTACGCCGTGTCGCTTCCCGACAGCCCCGTCGAGCTGCCCCTCCTGCACATCTGCATCTTCTTGGACGGCCCTGCAGCACCACCGCCCTCGTCCTGCGACGGCTCTGCGGCGGTGCTGCCCTCGTCGCTCGACAACCCCGTCGAGTTGTCGCCTCCTCTTCGGTGTTTTTGGGACGGCTCTGCGGCTTTCCCGCCCTCGTCCCGCGACGGTCCTACGGCTGACCCGCCCTCGTCGCTCGCGGCCGCCGCGGCAGCTAATAGCACCAGCCGCACCGCTTCCTTCTTCGCAGCCTCTTTTCGCGCACGCACCCGATTTGAGTGTATGGTGGTGGCGATCAGCTTCCTTTTCCTCCTTCTCTTCACCCCCCCTTTGGAGCCTACCGATGTCGAGCCGGGCCCTCGGCTACTGTAACAGTGGTTGTCTCCCTCCCATACGACTGGAGACTGACCGTGCCGGTGTTTGTGCGCATCCCGCGCTCAGACACCGGCACAGTGAGGGATTCCCCGGCGTGGCCGGGACCCTCTGGAGTATTTACGCCGCACTTAACCTCTGCCATACTGATGGACGTTTTTGAGTCTTGCCTTGACTACCACTCCAACGACTGGACGCTCGCGCGCTTCTTAACCCACCAGTCATACATCTCCTCGCCGAGTGGCCAAACTTAAGATTGGGGTGATTTTTTATAGGGGTTTTCTTCCCCGCGGTCCGAAGACCCCCGGTCCTGACCACCCTATTCAGGATTACGGTTTGGGCCTTCCGGGTCTGGCCGCTCGCGAGCGACAAACCCGTCACGCCCCCGGGCCGTGACGCAACCGTCCCTGGCGACGGAGTGCCATGAGGCACATCCGCCCCATTGGCCCCAGGTCAAATCCGCCGTGCGCTTCTGCCACCAGAGCCGCACGCGGAGTCCCCCTCCTGCCGGAATCTTGGCCGTCCAAATGGACGCGTGACGTCCAAATGGACGTTTCCAGGGAGCACCACGAGGAGGTGCTCCGGCCGCGCCCCCCGAAATAAAACCCTATACCAACCTGTTCAACTAGCATGGTATAGTAAGGTCATTTTCCCTCCTAATGTGGAGGAGGCTCGAGCCCAACAATGGGACGTATATAAGCTGAAATGATCATGATGATTACAAACTATAGCAATACTTCATATGCCTTATATAACTAATACCTCATATAACTCTTTTTATAATTCTAATTACTAATTTTTAGAAATAATATAGATTTTATATTATGAAAATTGAGACCGTCTGACGGCGAATCATTATTTCAGTTCGACTAACATACCTTCCACTACTAAGATCGATTTCCTCCAAAATGGGTGTGAATTAACCTACTATACCATGCTGGTCAGACGTGTTGGTATAGGCTTTTATTACAAGTTTTCATTCTCTTGCACAGTTATTATACACACTTACTCCCTCACCACACGGAGATAAACTAAAAAATTATTAACTAAAATATTATTATTTAAAATAATATTATTATTAAAAAATATTATTATACTATAAGCAAGATACCAAACTAAAATATTTTTATGAAAAAGTAACATATAGTCTTTGCCTTACAAATTTAATAAAAAGTAAAATTGCGGGTAACAAGTATAAAAGAAAAATTTACTTATACAATTACAAAGTTGGTGTATTTCAGCGTTCAACTAAAACAGTTACGAGTTTTAAACAATAACTTATCATTTTATTGTACGGCTGAGGGAACACTGACAAAACAATCTCTTAGGTAATTTATAACAAGATCTACAATCGCTAACCCACTTACCAAGCGTTACAATTATAGCGAACCCCCTTCAATATCAATTCCCATAAGTCCTACGGTTAGTCTATTTTTTGGGTGGCCTATGGTCAGTTTACACGCCGTAAGTTCCCTCCAGGGTGACAAAAGGGATGACCACTGATGTCAAGTAACCCTGCCTCCTGGCAGGGTTACTTGACATCAGTGGTCATCCAGGGGGTCGGCCCAACGACGAAGTCGACTTGCATCGTGGGTGGGTTGCGGGTGTGCGTGCTTACGCCCCTCTGTCGCCCCGGACGGAGTGGTGCGAGGAGCGTGCCGACCGCAACCCACCCAAAAAAAAAAAGGGTGACAAAAGGGAGACACGCGGCTCCATAAATTCAAATTCAAATCATTTATTATGCATAAACCCCGAGAGGGCACTTACATTTTGTCAAGTTTACAAAATTAAAATAATTTATCCAAATAAAATAAACTACCACCGGATCCGAACGCGACCGCTACTGAGAAGATCCGGCAAGAAACTCAGCGGGCTTGTCTGTTGTTTTTAATTTCTTTTTTTTCTTCTTACTAGATATAAAATTGTGTACAACATGTATTGTAAGAACTAGCTCCAGTGTGATGCCCTTCGAACCACAACATACGTAATACAATTCTAACGATTATGGCTGGACCAGATCTCACAAGCGACACCCGATCACGAGTTAACTACTAGAGCAGCCATCGTAACCCACCGCCTTCGCTCTGTCCTTCGCCTTTGAGCCGAACACCGGTACCAAGTTCCTTGTCATCCGTGGCCAGCCCGGCGGGATAACCTTTCGGGGGTATCCCTATTTAACGTCCTTCACGGGACGTCGGTCGCCATCGCGCGGTCAGCCTCTTTGCGGGTGACGGACTGTTTCCCCATTGAGTCACCCGCGGCCTTGGCTAGGGTGGTATCAGGCACAGGTAAAGTCCTATTGTTGATTTAGGGCCTCCTCTACAATGGAAGAGAATACAAAATCACCATCACCCCTCTTGCCCGTAGGGATTAGATATGCAAATAATATATACACAAGACAAGGGAAATTCATCATAAAATCTATACGTCTGACCAAAGTGGTATATTAGGTCAATTTCTCTTCCATTATGGAGGAGGCTTGAGCCAGACAGTAGAACTTTGGCTGAAATGATTTGAAATGTAAAATTGACAATCTATACTTAATATTATAAAGAGGAAAGATTTGTTTGTTTGTATTGAATAGGCTCCGAAACTACTAGACTGATGTCAAAAATTCTTTCACCAGTGAAAAGCTATAATATCAAGGAGTAACATAGGCTATATTTCATCCCGGTATTCTCATGGAAGCGGGAACTACGCGGGCGATTGAAACCGAAGCGAAGCGAGGACGGGTTGCTAGTAATATTGTAAAGAGGAAAGATTTGTTTGTTTGTATTGAGTGGGTTCCGAAACTACTGGATCGATTTTAAAAATTCTTTCACCAATGGAAAACTATAATATTAGGGAGTAACATAGACTATGTTTTATCCCGGTATTCCCCCAGGGGTTGGGCACTACACGGGTAAGGCGACTGAATCCGAAGGGAAGCGAGGTCGGGTTGCTAGTATAAAATGAATACCTACTGTATTTCGCTGGTCATTCGGGTCGATACAGATTTTATTCAAAAGTCGCCTTTTTATGCAGTAATGTTATCTACTTGCTTCTCTTACTGCGTTTGTTAAAGATCATCAGAAAAGGAAGAAGAAATCTATACCAATAAATAAAATTGGAGTGTCCGTTTGTAATGTTAAAATAATAGGCTCTTTTCATGCTCACACGGTTATTTGCACTATACACATGTCTAAAAATCATTTTATATTTTTTTGTCTGTCTGTCTGTTTGTTCCGGGTAATCTTCAAAACAGCTGGACCGATTTTAAAAATTCTTTCACTAATTGAAAGCTATATTATCCGGGAGCAAACTAGGCTATATTTTATCCCGGTATTCCCATGGGAACGGGAACTACGGGGATAAGGCGACAGAAACCGAAGCGAAGCGAGGGCGGGTTGCTGGTAAAAAATAAAAATGATGCAATAGTGAAAAAAATATCAAAAATTACAAATACAGAATTATAATAACACCGAGGTTCAATCTCACGCTGTTTGAATGCAACTGGATAACTTCCCAACTGAGTTATTGTCACTCTTGACAGCAACGGCGAAATTC
Organism: Lymantria dispar; assembly: GCA_032191425.1. Lineage (NCBI taxonomy): Eukaryota > Metazoa > Arthropoda > Insecta > Lepidoptera > Erebidae > Lymantria > Lymantria dispar. The sequence goes on along the minus strand of CM063460.1, from coordinate 4,196,100 downwards.
AAATTCCTATTCAGAAAATGTCAATAACATTTAACATTCAACATTTTATGTAATTGTATTGATTAGCTAAAACACCGACAAAACAACATGTTCTATAAATAAAACCTAGCTAGATCGATTTTTTGGCCTCGAAACCTCTAGTGTGACAAATTTCATCAAAATCGTTGGAGCCGTTGCCGAGATCCTGAATATATATATATATATATATATATATATATATATATATATATATATATATATATATATATATATATATATATACACATATAAGAATTGCTCGTTTAAAGGTATAAGATAATACATTTTACACCTACTATATTACCTTCCAGGAGATTATAATTCATTATTGACAAGATATCATAATATTTAAGGACACTCCGTCTACATATCATAGATGTTTGCGACAGATAGCTATGACAGATTAATTTACTCCACTAAGCTAGCTTTATCGTATTCAAGAGCACTTATTTATTTTCCATATATCTATTTCATATCGTGCTAAGTAACTAATTCTATACTTTATATGTTCAGACGTTTAATAGATGAGAAAGAGAATAGAGAATTTTGAAAGCGCCTTAGGCAATTTCAACCGCATGGTGACGGAGTAAGAATACAATTAATCACCCCCTCTCTTACCCGTGGGTGTTGTAAAAGGCGACTACAGGTAATAATAACTACTCAAGAGAAGGAAAATTTGAAATAAAACCCTAAAACCTAAAAAACGATGTTTCGTACAAAAACACTTTTTTATAAAATATTCAGATTTTCATTATTCATCGAATACAAAAACTAGCTATCGATGGTCCGTCAAATGGCAATAGAGAAAAAGTGTAAGAAAGGCTGTAGAATTGTCCCTCACCAACCGCGTGAGGGTGATGCCTTGGCAACACAGTTTTGTTACCGAGGCGTCGAATGAGACGAAACCCGAAAGGGTATACCGCCGGGCCGACCACGGATGTCAAGGAATCGGTACCAGTGGCCCAATAGCGATGGAAAGGAAATACGGTATGTTATGGGGCCGCACGCCACCCATCCCTCTCGCCAGATGGATTGGGTGGGGTAAGTCATAGTCTGCTAAAAAAAAGGCTGTAGAATTGCACGTTATAGGTACTATACGCCATCTCAGGCGATTTGGATAACTGATGGCTGCACCAATAAAAGGCGACCATCGCATCATCTTTCATTTGATTTTCTTTAATACTGCCTAGATTATATCAATAGATTTGAAATTAAACTACTTTTACAGATTTTCTATCCTGCCCTGAACATGAACGCTGAAAAATGCACGAAATATAAACGCAATAAAATCCGTAACAATAGTTTTAATTCAAACTTTCGCATAAATATTAGAAATCTGCGAGTAAATTATTTTAATTAGCATCAAATTCCTCTTCCGTTATTTAATACGAAATTGTTTTCAATATGCCTTTATAATTAAATATTAAAACTGACCTTTTAACATTTTATCCGACATGAGAAACTCTGTAAAAGGGAATGATAACAATTTGTGAAATCTAACATTTATATTTGGTATAATTTAAAAATTCTTAGCCCGGACGGACGGGCGTGTCGACAAGCCGTCTTGTCTGTCCCGGATTTTGTGTTCCGGAAAATCTGTAGAGGGTCCAACGCGTAAGTCATGAGCGGGGCGCGGAACAAGAATTGCCCGGTAATACACGTTCCGGATGAAACATTTTGATTTATTTTTCGTATTTTTTTAAGCGTGCTGTGGTATATTTAGTCGTAATAAATGTTTATGTTTTATACTTAATTACGGTACATAATTAAAAAAAAATTTGCTTATTCTCCTTAGCAGAAATGGTGTAAGAATACAATGTATTTATTTCCCTCAAGGGTCATGAAAGACGTCTTAAGTCTTACTGCTAACTGTCTTAACTATACTGCCACTCATGACAAGGACTGATACCAGTGGCCCACCCAAATAGAGCCCGAGAGGTAAGTAAACGGCAGGTTCTGGGGTTGTTCCCTCGATCGCCCCGAACGTATAGGGTGGCGTGTGACAACATTATAGATTAGCGGGTTATCGATGACAATCACCGAATACCAGTGGCTCGGTCAAAAGGTGACAGTCAGGTACGTAGGCAGGTTATGAGTTTGCACGCGGTCCTTTCCGTCAACCCAGACGGATCGGGCCAAAATCTGTCAAAAACACACCACTAACATTAATTTTAAAATCTTTGTCTATTTATGTACTCTGATTAATTTCTAAAACGATTGAATAGATTTTTTGGGATTTGCAGTGGTGGATAGCTAGTGGTATAGCTTAAGTTAATTAATTTTTTAATCCCTGACGAAAAAAGAACGGTGTTATAAGTTTGACGTCGATGCGTCTGTCTTTCTGTGTTTGTGTCTGTTTTTGGCATAGTAGCTCTCAAAAAAATGGACCGATTTCAATGTGTTTTTTTTTTCTTTTGAACGCCATTATATCAACAGATTTGAAATTAAACTATTTTTATGGATTTTCAATACTACCGTGAACATGAATGCTGGAAAATGTTCGAAATATAAACACGATAAAATCCATAAAAATATTTTATTTCAAATTCAATCGTTCGCGTAAATATTAGAAATCCGCGAGTAAATGTTCCTTGCCACCGTACAAAGAAGAAGAACCACCGTTCTTAGCTGTATATGGTTAATATCGATCTAGCAGTGTAAGAATATCAGCTCTCTTCCAAATGTATGTTATATCGCATGAATACTCGATTAAGTGCTTCACGCGTGCCAGTATAATCGTTAAATGTCAATTAATTGATAATTCCTGTTGAAAAGAACGTAATATTATTTTTTTTAATTACTTTAGTTTGTGGCTCGGTTATTCAAAATTTTCAATTTTACTTATATCATCATCATCTTGCTCTTATCCCAATTACTTGGGGTCAACGCAATATGTCATCTGTTTTGACATATTGCAAAAAGTTTCGGCAATGACTTGTATGATCGGCCGCCTGCTTGACGTCAACCCTCCTTGGGAATGTAATCGTTGACCCAAATGGTACCAGATGGAGTTGGTCCGGGTCAATCTAGGGCTCTTAGTAGTCTTTTACGACACCCACGAGCAAAGCAAGGGTTGGTAGTATTCGAAGCCGCTACCACACAGCAATTTCAATTTTACTTATATGTAAAGAAAATATTTCAGATTACGCAAAAAGAATTTCTATTCAAATAAGGAATTCAATTCTATTCATATTACACTTTAAACACATCAATTCATTTTATCTGGTAGAACCACACTCTCGATAGTCATCTGCCTACAGCTGCGGGTCAGTCCGTCTCGGGTAATTACTACTCTCACAGAAAATCGATGTTTAAGTAGCAGCAATTTGTTACTGCACGTCGTTCGGTGAGCAAGAGACTCGGACTCTCTGACTCAACTTTCTGAGGTCGTTTGCGTGTGGTGAGTTTTGGTAATATAAACCTGATTACATGCATTAACACTCCCTTCTATTTCTTCACGGCAGGTAGCGGCCTAGCAAAGATCCATAAGCAGCAGGATCACTTACCATTAGGTACTATTTGCTGGTTTTCAGCCAACATTTCTAATTTATTTTTATGAAATTAATGATAAAAAAATTGGCTGGTTGATTTCAAATAATAATTAAAGGCATGGATCGTTTAATAAAAATATATTATGGAACACGAGTAACAAGATATTTAATATAAAACATATTTCCTAAGGATTCTTAGGGCAAATACTAACAATTTAGGATAAAATTAATAACATTCCCGTTTAAGTATTCATATTTTGCTTTTAGACCAGTGTTTCCTAATGTGGGTAATTATGGTTTGGTTATGCTCACCGAATAAGGTTCTGCTTGCGGTAGCTATGTGGGGCGGGTCGCTCCCTTCCCTCTAATTTGGTTGAGGAGAGTGATGGCTGCTCTAGTAGTTAACTCGTGATCGGGTGCTGCTTGTGGGATCTGGTCCATCCATATAATCTTCCTTTTTTTAATTCTTTAATTTTTTTTCTTGTACTAAATTTTGAAAATTTATATATACATACAATTTCGAAGGGCATCGCACTGGAGCTAATACCATATGTGTTGTACGAAGCATAAAATTATGTAATTATATTTAAGAGATGAGAAAAAAAATGACTGCCCGCTGTGTTTCTTGCCGGCTCTTCTCAGTTTGTGGCCGTGTTCCGAGCCGGTGGTAGATTATTGTATTGTCTTCAAACGTTGTAAAATTTGACAATATGTAAGTGCCCTTAAGGGGCCTATGCATAATAAATGATTTGATTTGAAAATGGACTCGACACGACTTTAACGGAAAGGGTTAAAGTCGTCTCGATGCCCTACCTTAACATTTCTAAAATTATTATGGAGGGCACTGTATGGGCACTTCCGTGCCCAGCTCTGAAGTGATGGAAGAGTAAGAGTATTTTATGTCCCCGCCCCTTCTATTCGCATCGTGAGTTCACGCAAATTGGGCGAATAATCACTAGGAGGCCTGTTGCCAAGCAAAAAAAAGTATGAAAACAACCTGGGCCCAATAGTGGGATATACATGAACTGAAAAGAAGGAGAGAAGAAACTGAAAAGAAGTTATGTCCGTGTGGTGACGGAGTAAGAATACAACTCACCACTCCCTAAATTGCCCGTGAACATCATAAAAGACGACTAAGTGATATAATATGCATATAACATCTATGCAAGAGAAGGAAAACTTGAAATAAAACCCTATACCAACCTGTCTGACCGGCATGGTATAGTAAGGTCAATTGCCCTCCTATTGTGGAGGAGGAGGGCTAGAACCCAACAGTGAGACTTATATGAGCTGAAATGATGATGATGAATGATGATAATAATTTTAGAAATATTAAGGTGGGGCATGACCTAAAAAGGTTGGGAAACACTGTTTTAGACTGTCATTTTCATATCAATAGAGTATTTAATGAGGCTTTATTAGATCCTCTTTAAAGTCTATACAATATCAAAGTAAATGGAATATTTTGTAGTTCGGTTTAAATCTAATATATTTTATTGCCTAAAAAAGTGTGTGTATACTACGTACGTAATAAGTTATACTTCTTTAGCGTAATAAAATAAAAATCTTTGTAAAATTTTATTCTTCACGTTACCTCTACAACATACTTCTAATAGACGTATTGAATATGAAGGTTATTCCTAGAATTATTCTGTAGCTATTATAGTCCATAAAATATAGGATGATCTCTGTGACAGTTGTCCCTATTGCTGTCACGCTTACGATGAAGTCCATAGTTTTTTATCGATAAATCTCTTTATTTTTATAATTGTGATTTTCTATTATAATTAAAATACAATCAATGAAAATCTTTTTAAATTAATTTCAAACAAAAACTGTTATTTGACTCTTTTAATTATTCAAAAAGAGTACAATCAAGGTCTAGGTCACTATTATCATCATCACTGGGGCGTTCCTGCTAGAACATTTATCATTTTTTGCCAAAATAGGGACAGCCATTACATCAATGGATCAATTAAGATTGTTTTATAAATAAATATGTCTAGTTTATTGACTATAATGCATACATAATATTATCATTTACTCTGAGATGAAACGTAGTTTTTTAATGTTTTATTAATTCAATTTATGTATTTTATAATGTAACTGTCTGTTTTGATTGTAAAAAATATGTTGAAAGTTGTATGTAGGTACTGTATTGGGTTTATTTCTTTTATGAATAATGTAATAAAGATCGGTTATCGATTTTCAGTCCAGTATGACCTTGTACGTGCTTAAGCGTTATTTATATATAATATGTTTACTAGGTATTTCAGTACTTACGAGGTACATTTTAGGCATGAATATTAATATTTTTATATTTAATATCAGATTGACTGAGCTTCGCTTGGAGAATTTTGGAGCATTTATTTATATATATATTAATAAAAAATAAAAAATAAACAATGAAATTTATATAAAAAATTACAAAAAGAGAATAATAATAACACCGAGATTCGATCCGACGCCGTTTGTCGCCGATGTCAAAAATAGAATAAAACCTGACTACATCGCCACTGAGCTATCTTAACTCATGACATTGATGGCAAAATTTGAATTCATATTCTTTTAAAATTCAATGTCATTATATTGTCTGCCAAAAACACTGACAAAACGAAATTTTCTATACATAAAACCTAGCTAGATTGATTTTTTGGGCCCAAATCCTCTAGTATGCCAAGTTTCAACAAAATCGTTGGAGCCGTTTCCGAGATCCTCAATATATATATAATATACAAGAATTAATCAATTAAAGATATAAGATAATGTATTGCAATTCAGTTGCAATAAAATTGGCACGAAAAGAATGAAAATATATTTGATACAAAATGAAATTGTAATCATGTCGCTCGTTCAAACTTACTTCGTTGGTTTCGTTGACATCTGTCACAGAGATCAAGCTATATTTTATGGACTATAGTACAAAACTCGAGTTTGAGTTTGTTTAATACTAACGAGTAGCAGAACGCCAATTTGTGGATCACATAGTGTGTTATTCTGCCTGGGAAATGAACCCAAGACCCTCAATATGGTAATATCTCAAACACTATGTCAATAGTGCAAAGGCGGGCGATAGTTGCCTTAGATAGTGATTAAAGCGGGTGACGTGACCGGGGATTAGTCCGTCACCCGCCGAGAGGCCGACCGCGTGAGGAAAGACCGACGTCCTCCACGAGGGGGGGACGTCGGTCGATGGGAGGGTACCCCGCGTAGGGGGTATTCCGTCGGGCCGACCACTGACGACAAGTAAACCTGCTCCAGTGGTCGGCCCAACGACGAAGGCGACGTGGTTTTTGGGTGGGTCGCAGGAGTTGCGTGCTTAAGCCCCTCTGTCGCCCCGGACGGAGGGGGCGCGCTGACCGCGACCCACCCACAAAAAAAAAAAAATAAGATAGTGATTAAAAATGATCACTTATGTTAATATCAAATTATTACGTAAAAACATACTCGTATGTTTTCCTGCAGCGTAGGAGTAAGAATACAATTGTATTCTTACTCCTTCACCCACGGGTAAGAGAGGGAGTAGTGAATTCACTACTCTCTCTTGCCAGTGGATGTTGTAAAAGGCTATTAAGGGGGTAAATATGCATATAACATCTGTGCAAAAAAAGGAAAACTCGTAAAAAACTCTATACTTACCAATACGTCTGACCAGCGTGATATAGCACGTCAATTTCTCTCCTATTGTGAAGTAGGTTCGACAATTTACTATTTAAAAACTATTGTTATAAATTCAAATGTAAGTTTGTTTATAAAGGCCTGTATACGAAACATGTATCACTATGTACGCCAGCTGCTTCACTAATATAGATTTTGTAAATCAAATTCGCTATTTTCAAGACTTTTTTTTTCTGGTAAATCCAGCGTTGTATGCAATATTCAAGGAAATTAGTTGATTAATTAACCCATGAAAGTGTAAGAAGCAAACCCAAATTTTTAATTTACTTGTGGCGCGTTAGAGAAAAATTACGAGAATAAATTTTACCATGAGCGCGCACACCGTCACAAAAAACCGACACCATGAATTTACCTAGTCGACATATTTTACAATGTATAATCGACTTATGGGATATTATTACATTTATCTTACCTCATGTACGTTCCGCTGCGGTGTGATAGAGACTAAAAATACTAACAACCCTTGTATTCGGTTTGCCTAAAGCGGTGGCTCATCGGGCAAGCATACGTTTGACGAATTCTTCAAAAGGTAGACAATACTCAACGCGCATATTGCTTAAGTTTTTAATTATTATTCCTTGACATTGTTTTATTATTTATTTTTCTTTTCAATTGACAATCTAATATGTATTATTAAAATGTAATTATCTATATCAAAGAATGACATGTAAGAAACCCTTATGAATAAATGAGTTATGTATTACTCGCGAGCTTCGTAAAAAATGACTAGGAATTTTTCATCAATCTAGGCCAACTACATCTGATATTTAAGTTCAACAATTATATTTCTAGGGTTGACGTCAAGGGACCGGGGAAGGGAGGGTGACCGCGTATTGGCGACGTCCTGAAAAGGGCGTCGGGGAGAGACGGTACCCGAAAGGATATCTCGCCGGGCTGGACACGGACGACAAGGAACTTAGTAGTGTCTAGTGGTAGGCCCCATGGCAAAGGAGAGGGAAAACAGTGGGTTATGGGGCTGAGAATGACTCGCATAAAAAAAAAAAAAGAAAAAAACCAATTAAACATGGTTGTCTGTAAAGTCGGTTTACGGACGATAGTTTAACGTGACAACGTCATAACAAAACATTGATGAAATGACTGCATACTTTTATAAATAAAATTGAATCAGCGTAACGGGACAATGAGCGTAACGGGACACTTTTTCGTGCATGCCGCCAGCGTTCATCGATTTATTAGACGTTGTCACGTCAAAAAAATAGCGTGAGTACTAAGTACGCATGTCACAAGTGAAACTTCTTTGGTTCAATGTGCTTTTTATCAGTATTAAAAAAAAAAAAATTCTCGATCTTACTCGCTTGCTCTCTACTCTCGCCCTATGGCTGTGCTACGTGCTATGTTCGCCCTTTCTCACTCTCTCTCAATCGGTCTCAATCGCTCTCTCCCCCTTCTTCGACAAAAACGCTGCACATCTTCGTGACGTGTTCCAACCGTAAAAAAATTACACTCATGCGCGCAAAGAAGTTTCACTTTAAAAAAGCAAAGGGTTGATGTCAAGCAGATGGCCGGATATAAAACTAATCAATAACTTTTGGAATATATAGTATGAAAGAAAAGTACATTTTGAATCGACGCCCGAGTAATTTGGACAAGAGCAGGATGATGAGGATATAAGTTCCCTGCTGCATCTGAATCTCCTTCAGAATAGGAGGGAAATTCATCTGCCACGCTACTAGTCTAACGGATTTATATTTCGAGTTTTCATTCTCTTTCATCATCATCATCATCTCAGCCCATATATATCCCACTGTTGGGCTCGGGCCTCCTCCATAATGGAAGGGTAATTGACCTACTATACGACGCTAGTCAGACGTGTTGGTATTTTTTTTTTATTTTTTATGGATGGGCTATGGTAAGCGCACGCGCGGTCTAGTCCGTCCGGGGCGATGAAAGGAGGGCGCGCGGGCCCATAACCCACCCGTACCCACGTCACCTCGTTCTTGGGCCGACCACCGGATCAGGGCGACTTGTCGTCAGTGGTCGGCCCGACGGAATACCCTTTCGGGTACCCTCACCTCTCGACGTCCTGGGACAACAACGACCTGGTATAGGGTTTTATTTCGAGTTTTCCTTCTCTCGCATAGATATTATATGCGTTCTATATCCCTTAGTTGTCTCAAACGATCACCCACGGGGGGTGGTGAATTGTATTCTTACTCCGTCACCACACGGACAACTTCTCGGACGTTCTCTTTCATAGCTGTACTTAATATGCATTTTGTATCCCTTAGTCGTTTAACGACTTCCACGAACAAGTTAGGGTGTAATGACTGGTATTCTTACTGTTATCATATGGATTAATTATTATAAATGAAACTAATATAAACCGCTAAAAATAAAACAATTTTTTACATATTTTTCGTCTTTCAGGAACAAGCACTACGCGGGTAGAACGATTGAAACCGGAGCGAAGTGAGGGCGGGTTGCTAGTTATAATATAAATTGTGATCGAGTCAAATAATATGTTAGTTTTCTATGATCGCTATCGGCTATTTCATTAAACCGGTCGTAAAGTCATCAATCAAGATGTCATGTTAGTGTTTATGCGTTTAATTAGTATAATAACGGTGATCAATCAACTATATTAACATGTCAATTCGCTTTACTGAATATTGATTTTATGCTGCTCTAATTAACAATAGTATCCGGATGACCGATTATAGTGTGACATTTATTTATGGCAAATATCATCATCATCATCTCAGCCTATATATGTCCCACTGTTGGGCTCAGGCCTTCTCCATAATGGGAAGAGGAATTAATCTACTATCCCACACTGGTGAGACGTGTAGGAATAGGGTTTTCATATTCCGTTTATTCTTAATCCGTCACTACACAGAAAATATGTTATTTTAAACTTATTGGATATTAGCAACCCGCCCTCGCTTCGCTTCGGTTTCTGTCGCCTTATCCCAGTAGTGCCCGTTCCCGTGGGAATACCGGGCTAAAATATAGCCTAGGTTACTCCCTGATATTATAGCTTTCCATTGGTGAAAGAAATCGGTCCAGCCGTTTTGAGGATTACCCGGAACAAACAGACAGACATAAAAAATATAAAGTGTATTTTAGGCAAATGTTTAGTGCAAATAACCGTGAGAGCATGAAAAAAGTCTATTATTTTGACGTTACAAAAAGACACTCCAATTTTATTTATTGGTATAGATAATTATTAGTTATACCCTTTTTGGAAGATATGCTTCGATGATAAAGGTTTTTCTACCAAAAAAGAACATTTTTCTTACAGAAAAGAGACAAGAGAGACCAAAAACACGACTTCAATCGTTTTCTCATGGATGGTATTGTCAGAACTGAACCAATGAAATCGGACAACACAGGAAACACCAGCTTTCAAATATAAAAATAATCTTCAAAATCGGTGCCCTCAGTCGAAGATTGTAAGGTAACAAACATCATCATCATCATCAGCCCACCTGGCCTCCTCCACCATGGGAGGGAATTTGACCCACTATACCATACCACTCAGTGTTAGTATAGGGCTTTGTGTCTAGTTTTCCTTCTGTTGCATAGATATTATACGCATACTATACACACCCCCGGTGGTGAATTGTATTCTTACTCCGTCAATACACGGAAAACATAAAAAGTAAAAAGAAATGCAGGTTAGATGAGAATCTCCTCCTTTTTGCAGTCGGTTAAAAAAGAGTAAATCAATGGGACTTCTTGATATCACAACTTTGGTATTATTATTTTCGATATTCTTTGTTAAATTTACCTTATGTAAAAATAAGGTAAAATTAACTTATTTAAATTAAATTAACTTATGTAAACATAAGGTATGTAAACATAAGGTAATTTACCTTACTTATTATAATTTTAAATAATATTCTAAGTCCGTATGGGAACGGAGTAAAAATACAATTCACCACCCCCTATTTTGTCTGTAGATATCGTAAAATACGACTAAAAGATTAAATGTTCATTTAAAAGCTATGCAAGATTTTTTGCGGGGTGGGTTGTGACTATAGATTAATAAATAATCGATTTTTCTTTCTTTAAAATAAATCGATTTGTAAAAAATCGATTAATTATTTTTAAATAATCGATTATTTTATTAATCGATTTTTTCTAACTATTTTTAAGGATGGATATAGTTTTGCATAATAATAAAATTAAATAAAAGTCGATAATACCTAAAACAACAATGTGTTCGTTTTAAAATTGAAAAACAAACCAAGCTTTTTTTACTTTTTGTGGCAATTTGGAAGTTTCATGTGAATGTGAATATAAAAGTGTTTACATACATTTTCGTTGTCAAGAAAAATCACAGAAGCCACCGTTAGCAGTGGCCATAACAATGTGGAAGCTGACACTTTGACTTACTGACAGAAAGTGACTAATATGAAAAAAAAACTGATAATTAAAAAAAGGTATAACTTGACACTGGCAAAAATGGCTCGAAATAGTAGCCATGACAAAAAAGAATCTTTTTTAATTTAATATGTTACCTGAATAAAAATATTGCTACTTATTTTTAGTACTATTTAACATTTTATTGACACGTATATAAAACAAAACGATTAGTACAAAAGAACGAAATGACTACCTATTAAGGTGAACGCACACTTATCCGAACCGAACGCGTCGAACGAAACGAATTTTAGAGTATATGAAATCTCATGAAACCTCGCACACTTTCCCGCGTCGAATTGTCCGAATCTGGAAGACTATTTTTATACAGAATTCTAAAATTCGTTTCGTTCGACTCGTTCTGCTCGGATAAGTGTGCTGAACGTACCCTTTAGTCTCTGAATGGAAATATGTTAAGTGTAAGCAATAAAATTACTAAAAAACCTTTATCATTTATCATTTAACTAGAACAAATATAAAATTAATAATCACAAGACGTAAAGTAACCTTTTCTTTAGGTCATAAAACGAAAACAAAATAAAACTTTCTTTAAGTTTAAGTAATAAAAACATACAAATCTATCACCTAACATTTGACTAGAACAAAAATAAAATAAAACAATAATTACAAGAAATAAAATGACTTTTTTCTTTGGTCTCAAAATACAATAGAAAACTTTAAATAAAAAAAAAGCAAATTGTAGTATAATCAATTTATTTTAATATTAAAAATCAATCTATACCAATAAATAAAATTGCAGGGTCTGTTTAATGTCAAAATAATAGGCTTTTTTCATGCTCACACGGTTATTTGCACGACACCTATGCCTAAAATAGCGATTAAAAAAATTTTGTCTGTCTGTCTGTCTGTTCCGGATAATCTTGCGAAAATTGCCCTCACTATAACATACTGATCAGATAGGCATAGGGTTTTGTTTCGAGTTTTCCTTATCTTGCATAAATGTTATATCCGAATTATATCCCTCAGTCGTCTTTTATGACATCCACGGGCAAGATAGGGAGTGATGATTTGTATTCTTACTCCGTCACCACAGTAAATTTGATATGAAAGTTATTGAGATTTTTTTATTAAAATCATGGAAATTCAATATAGAAATTGTTTAAGTGATAACACCTAAAGTTGAAAATAATATCACAATTTCGGTTAAAGTCTTAGGCGTCAGATGTTTCTTTTAATAAATCAACTTTACAGTGAATTACAATAGTAATTTGAATAAAATAAATTCCCTTAAAGAGCTGAAGAGATTGATTCTTCATGCCATATAATCACAAACGCATGTAAGGCGACAAAAGCTGCCAAATCCAATTTGCCTGTGAAAACAATAAAATTCCTGGCTGGTTTCTACCTTCCGACTTCCTTTTATTAGTGTTGCTACCACTCATTGACCTTTGTAAGGCCGCTGCCTACCGCGAAGAAAGTGAAGGAAGTGTAAATGCGTGCAATGAGGCTCGGTGATACTAAAGGAATCACTAAAACCACTACACGCAAACACCCTCAGAAAGAAAAGAAAGATCATTTCTCCCACGTACGTGCAGGCTCTGGAATGAACTACCTGCTGCTGTGTTTCCCGAGCGCTATGACATGTCCATCTTTAAACGAGGTTTAAGAAGAGCATTTACTTCACGGTAGGCAACGGCCTGGCTGTGCCCCTGGTATTGCATAGGTCCATGTGCGGCAGCATCACTTACCATCAGGTGTGCTGCCTGCTCGTTTGTCACCATCGGCAATAAAAAAAAAAAAGAAAGTTGGGCTTCTAGCTTTCTCGCTCACAGAATGAAGCGCAGTAACAAATTGCTACTACTCGGACGTCGATTTTCCGCGAGAATGTAGCACTATCCCGGATGGACCGGCCCGCGGGTGTAGACAGACGATTGTCAACAGTGTGGTCGTAGACAATTTTTATTATTATTGATTCATCATCATTTCAGCCTATATACGTCCCACTGTTGGGTTCGGGCCTCCTTAATAATGGGAGAGGAATTGAACGTGTTGGAATAGGGTTTTGTTTCGAGTGTTCCTTCTCTTGCACAGATGTTATATGCTTATTATATCCCTTAGTCGTTTTTTACGACATCCACGGGCAAGATAGGGGAGTGGTGTATTGTATTCTTACTCAGTCACCACACGGCAATATTATTGATTAAATGCTATATATTACTACCTTCTATCGTATCCATTTGGCCTAATCATCACGTTGATGATCAGCTCAGTTTGAAGAGGCTTTTGCCTTTTTTAATTCTGTTGGTGGCAAACGGCCAAACAGCACACTTATTAGTAAGTTCTTTTCTTTTGTGGAGGACTTTCTTAACGTAAACGTTGATGGATGGATGGTTGAATATTCCATATAATAATGATTTCTAATGTTTAAGCGAGTATTACACATCCATACTAATATTATAAATGCGAAAGTAAGGATGTTTGTTTGTTTGTTTGTAACGCTTTCACGCTTAAACCACCGAACCGATTTCAAAAATTCTTTCACCGATGGAAAGCTATAATATCAGGGAGTAACATAGGTTATATTTTATCCCGGTATTCCCACAGGAACGGGAACTACGCCGCGGGTAAAGCGGCTGAAACCGAAGTGAAGCGAGGGCGGGTTGCTAGTTGTAAATAAAACTACTTTACGGATTTTATCACGTTTGTATTTGATTTTTGATTGCCCAACGTTTCGAACACTTTACAGCGTAAAGTAGTTTTATATACTAACTAGCAACCCGCCCTCGCTTCGCTTCGATTTCAGTCGCCTTATTCGCGTAATTCCCATTCCCGTGGAAGTTCCGGGATAAAATATAGCCTATGTTACTCCCTGATGTTATAGCTTTCCATTGGTGAAAGAATTTTTGAAATCGGTACGGTGGATTTAAACGTGAAAGCGAAACAAACAAACAAACAAACTTATTTTCGCATTTATAATATTAGTAAGGATTATATAACGTCGATAAACGTTGCAAACTTATAACTTGAACAGCCGTCTTGGGTGTTTTTATAAAAATCTTTTCGTTGGATTAATTTTCGCAAATTGTTTTCCATTTATTTGGTAGTTTTTTTCTTAAATAATATTACTCTATACTCCCAGCTGACTCCGTATTGGAAATAAGCGACAGTTCTCAGAAGAAATAAATAATAATATATTTTTCTGAAGTAGGTTGACACTTCGTGCAAAGTTTATTTGTATTGGGCTTTAGTGTATCTACAATACCTAAGTATAAATTAATGATAATTTTTCGATGAGGGTTTAATGGTTGAAATAAATTATCAATTAGAGTAGGTTCAAATCATTCGTATGACAACTATATAACCAACCTTGATTCACAAATAAGGTGTAAACCTGTATGTGTAGAGTTTCAATTGAGAACCTGCTTCTTTTTTAAACCAATTCTTTTCGATTTTTTTCCAGAAAATAATGATGTCTATTCATCATCTCATCATAATTTCAGCCCATATACGTCCCACTGTTGGGCTTGGGCCTCCTCCATAACGGAAGGGTAATTGACCTACTATACCACGCTGGTCAGACGTGTTGGTATATGATTTTATTTCGAGTTTTCCTTCTCTCGCATAGATGTTATATGCGTTTTATATCCCTTAGTCGTCTCGTACGATCACCCACGGGTAAGATAGGGGGTGGTGAATTGTATTCTTACTCCGTCACCACACGAAAGACGACGAGATGTTTATTCAATAAACATTAATTTTCATTAAATACAAGAATTAAAGATCCAAAATATTTTCAAATTGTGACGAATCAGAACTTTTAATCAGTGATCCCTGTAATAATATAATATAATAGTTATATTTGATGTCTCTGATGATATTACTGTGACGGTTGGTCAGAACTACATTTACTATCATAGAGCGTGGCGAGGCCTCGCCACGGCATGCGTCGTTTTACACCACGGCATGCGTTACGCCACGCCAACGATCAGGTTTAACCTTGCCTATAGATGTTTCACATAAAAAATGTATATTATACCTATATATTGTAAGTAATTTAATCACATATATAAGATCTGGAACGGATATTGCTTCTTCATTCATTCCCCAATACGCGAAACGTCGACTTAATCCATTTTTCTTTTTATATGATTTACAAAGCGGAAATTTATCTCTTATATTTCTATTGTTAACGCTTGAGTAAGCATGTTACTGAAATAATTAATAAATTCAGATTTTCTATATATTGCTAATAATAAGATATTATTAGCAACATACAGAAAAACCGAATTTGATTTTAGTTTAAGTTGGCGAGTCGCCGTCTGCCACCATTCAATACAATACAAGGGATTGAAGGCAGGCGACAGTTTAAAAATCAATAGTTCAAGTAAAATAGTCCACCAAACCTCACAAACCCATAATCAGGTTTTAGATATCATCATTACACAATAGTTTTACACCTACCGTTGGCAGTCCACGAGTGTTATGTGTAAACGTGGAGTGTCATCGGTAGACGTCCCATCCCATTTCAACAATCATCATCATTTCCGCCTATCGCCGTCCACTGCTAGACGTAGGCCTCTCCCATGTTCCGCCACAGAGCGCAGTCTTGTGCTGCCTGTATCCAACGACGCCCAGCAAATTACACCAGGTCGTATTTTTTATTTTAACATTAAATTTCTCCAAATGCCTCTACATGTTGGATCCATATCCTCATGTAAGCCTTACAAAGAATCGGTTATCTTCTCTGTAGAAGATCCCGTGAACCAAAACAAGATTTTATTATATTTCTCTCTTCAATCCCATATGATGGCTGATTAAGAATACAATACGCAATGTTTTCATATTCTTAAAAACAAGTTGAAACATGCCTTTTTTGGGTGGGCTATGGTTCGCGCACACGCCATCCGTTCCATCCGGACTGACAAAAGGGCGGTGCGTGGCCCCATAATCCACCTTCCTTGTCACCCGTGGCTAGCCCGGCGAAATATCCTTTCGGGTACCCTCCCTTTCTAACGCTCTTCCCGGGACATCGGCCACCCTCGCGCGGTCATTCTCTCAGCGGGTAACCATTCACTGGTCCAGTCACCTGTGGCCTTGGCTAGGGTGGCAAAAATGCTCTTCTTGAACCTCGTTTAAGGAAGGAGTTTTGTTTAAGATATAAAATGTTTTTTTTTTTTATTGCAAACGATGGCAAACGAGCAAACAGTACACTTGATGGTAAGTGTTGCTGCCGCTCATGGACCTTTACAAGGTCGTTGCCTACCGCGAAGAAAGTGAAGGGAGTGTGAATGCGTGCATTGAGGCTCGGTGATACCAAGGGCACCACCAAAACCCTCCACACGCAATCACCTTCAGAAAGTTGGGCTTCCGGCTCTCTCGCTCATCGAACGAAGCGCAGTAACAAATTGCTACTACTCAGACGTCGATTTTCTGCGAGAGCATGGTACTGCCCCGGACGGACCGGCCCGTGGCTGTAGGCAGATAACTGTCGACAGTGTGGTCTTACCACTCCTATTAGTTAATAGTATGTTAGTTAATAATTAGTTAATAATATGCTTTTGAGATATCATAATTTCAGGAACAAAATGTGATGACAGGGTAAGAATACAATTCACCATCCCTTTTCTTACCCGTGGGTAAAAGACGACTAAGGGACATAATATGCATATAACATATATGCAAAAGATGGAAAATTCGAAATGAAATCTTATACCAACACGTCTGACCAACGTGGTATAGTAGGTTAATTTTCGCTCCCATTATGCAATAGGCGCGAGCCCAGCACATGGGCATAAATGCTTAGCTCTATACGTCTCACTGCTCGAAACTCTTCCACTCATTGTCATCATTTCAGCCTATCGCCGTTCACTACTAGGCCTCCCTCATATTCCGCCACAAAGTGCGGTCATGTACCGCTTGCATCCAACGACCAGCAACTTTCACCAGGTAATCAGTCCACCTAGAAGGGAAGACGTCCTACACTACGGGACCTGCTGCACTATGGAAGTAAGTGAATCAGGTGTGCTGTTTGCTACCAATAGTAATAAAAAAAGAAGGCTCCAGCCCAGCAGTGGGACATATATGAGCTAAGATAATGACGATAGCAGTCCAATTTCAATTCTTTGTTAAGTCACTGTTGAGTA
The DNA here is from genome assembly GCA_032191425.1 of Lymantria dispar. Taxonomy (NCBI): domain Eukaryota; kingdom Metazoa; phylum Arthropoda; class Insecta; order Lepidoptera; family Erebidae; genus Lymantria; species Lymantria dispar. The sequence continues at coordinate 4,178,423 of CM063460.1, read as the reverse complement.
AGGTATTATCATCATCATCATCATCTCGGCTTATATACGTCCAACTACTGGGCTCGACCCTCCTCCACAATACTATGAGAGCTAGACAGGTTGGTATAGGAATAATGCTATAAAGAAAAGTAATCAAGATATTGCTGTCACAGAAGGTACAACACTGTATTACTCCTAAATATCTTTTGCACGTTTATGAAAATATCCAAATACCTTTTGCCGACTTTATCAGATAAATATATCTTAGCAAAGCCACATAATACCGTAGCTTTAGATGGAAAAGACTCTGCAGCTTAAGCTCTCACTTAATCTGTTAAGTCTCAATGCTGATAAAAGATAATTTAAACGCGTCATATGATCGTTTTATCTTAAATATTTATAGCTTGACTGTGACAATAATTATAATAGACATTTTTAATGGAAATAACTGATTTACGGCTTTTATTGCTTTTTATTTTACAGTCATAAGGGAAGGAAAGGTCTTTGTAAGGGAAGGAAAACTCGACATAAAATTCTATGCATATACACGTATAACCAGCACAATATAATAAGTCAAAATCGCTGCGGTCAATGATGAAATCAAACATTAGGTCTTCAAATTTCCTACTGAATTTCATTAATAATAGTTCATATACTAAAATTTTAAGAATAAACATTAATTAATAACGCCGTAGTGGGCGTCACTAATCTATTTAGTTTATTATGGGATAGATATGTTAATAAAACCAGGAGTGTGTGGGACTCGCCGGCCACTGTGTGACCGGAATACCCACTAAAACCACAGCGGCCCCTTACGCGCATTTTCAGGGCGCCGGAGAGATCGTCTGATGACATTCAATCCCCGACACCCCAACGCATGGCCGTCTGGCTACGTCCTATCGTCATTCAGTGGAAGGAGTTGCGCATATTGGCGCCTTCTCCTCCCGGGTCGCCGCCAGCGGAGAGAGTCAGCGGAGGCAAGCGCCGCGGGTTCTCGCTCCACAGCCTCCTTCCTTGAAAGGACGGCCTCACAAAAGGAGGCCATCGACGACCAGCACCTGTCGCTGTCGAGCATCTGTGAGATGACGGTCGGCAACGACAGGTCTATTCCAAATTCCATGGTTAGGACGTGGCGTTGGGGCCCCCAGGCGGGGCAAACTTCCAATGTGTGGCGCGAATCGTCGATTGCTGCGCCACCTTCATGGCATCCTGGGGCCCCTTCTCTTTCAATTCCATTCAGGTACTTACCGAAGACTCCATGTCCGGTAAGCATCTGCACCATCCTAAAGTTTACGTGCCTCCTCGTAAGCCGGCGGTGGAGATGCGGCACAACCGCCTCCACAGTCCCCCGCCCTGCTGCGGGGGACTCCAGATCTTCCCTCCAGCGCTGGATATTTTCCCTTCGGGCTACTTACTGTGCTCTTCCCAGTTTCCTTGCGGAGGCTTGCTCGCCGTTGGCCCCCAACGCCTCAGCCACAAGCAGCCAAGGTGGGTCACCTGCCAGTAACGTCGCCGCAGTCCAGGACACCGTATAGTAACCCCTAATAGCCCTCACCGCTAATGTTAATAAAGCCTTATTGAAACTAAAATTTGATCGAAAACGCTACAGCTGTTTATGAGTTACGCTAAGTGAATGTACATAAACTAAATTGGTCACTTAAATTTATAAGATAATGTATTTAATTCTACCGCGATTTGTAACAGTAATACAAATCTCTGGTCCTTCATCCCTCTTGAGAATTGTTCATGTAAATTCAAATGACCACTGAAATTTGCGTCTTAACTCTTCGCAATAAGATTGATTATACGTCCAAAAATATCAACAAATAAAACAACACATTTTGAAATAAAGTGTCATTTAAAGTTCTACTTTGATTACATCGAAATACGAGTAACTTTTGAATGGGCACAAAAGTCGAATCGAGTAACAGTGAATGTTCTTTGAATTAAATGTCGAGTCTATAGCAAGTTCAGGGTTAAATGCTGACGCTAATTATTTTAAATGTCTACAGGTCTAATGATAAGAAATAAGAACTAATATTATATAATACGTTAACATTATAGAGAATAGCATTGTCCGTCTAATATTTAACGTTAAGAGAAATATTAATTTTTTCCGTAAATTCCAAATAACTAAATCATGTGTCTGCACCAGCCCTCATCTTGCCTGTGGATTTCGTAAAATACGACTAAGGGATTTTAATATGCCTACAACATCTTTGCAATAGAAGGAAAACTCGAAATAAAACTCTATACTAACACTTCTGAGCAGCGTGGTATAGTAGGTCAATTTCCCTCCTATGGAGTGGAAGAGGCTCGAGCCCAACAGTGACACATACATGCACTGAAATGAATAAATGAATGAAAATAAGATATCCAAATAATATTTTATTATGAAAGAAAAATATTTTTACAAATTTTATACAGAATCCATAGTCAAACTCATAATTTTTATAATTTTAATTTAGATGTTATGACCGTCTGTATTCATCCAAATTGAAATCATAATCGGTACATGTATTATTAATTAAATCATTGTACGGTCTCACATCTGTAAAAACTAATACGCTTTCCTTCTCTCGCCATATTGTGAAACTGCCAACACCAAAAAGTTTATCATTTGAAAATAATAAAGCCCCAGACCCAAAACCTGCAGTGAACTCATTCTTTATACATATAAAGTATCCCCATTTTCTTGAAAACCAAGAATCACAGTCTATAATAGCTTCTTCAAAATCTGCATGGGAATAATAAACTACATCTAATTCAGAAAATGTTTTAGCATTTTTACGAGTTTTGAGACCTAAAGCAACGAACTTTGCAGCTTTATCAATATTATCATCAGCCTTTGCGAGCTCTGTTAGTGATGGACCAGCATACGAAAATTTATTATTCTCGTCATCTTCATAGGTACTCGAACCATTACCAGCAGCCCAGAGTTCTAAAGGTTTCGCTAGTCTTAAAATCATTAAATCATGAAGTGGACTATGTTTCTTATCAGGACCATGCCACTGTTCATTTGTTATAACTTTGTCATCCATAGGAACCAATGGACGTCCACCTTTAAGTTGTTCACAGACATAATCATAAGAACTGGAATCTGATATATTTCTACCTTTTAAATAGCAAACAACAGTATTTGAGAGCATTTCTGTGGAAGTTACGAGATCCCGGAAAGGATTGTAGGAAGTAAGAAGTCGATCCTCGCTTATTAATACACCTGTAGAAATTATTTTCTGCTCTGCTCCATCTCCAGTGTAGTTTTTTATGTTTATGATTGGGAATACTATCCTATCAAAGAATAAATCTTCATCCAAATAAGTCATTGGTGGGTTCGTCCATAATTTTTTTGAGTACGTGAACATGAAAGTGTGAATTACGGCTGCGATAGTGAAAAATATTAATTTTGTGCTGAAATGTAATATAATTAATTAATTTGTTGTTATTTAACTGCAAGTATGGCGAAGTGGTCTAAGAGGCGTCCTCCCATGTTAAGTGACATAGGTTCAATCCCATACAGGGTATTTTATTGTGTAATCAACATTTTATTATTCTGATTCTGAGCGTAAGTGTCCGTTAATAATACAATTTGCCCATAATATAAGCGTGAATTACTTAGTATGGGATTATATATATTTTCACAAAAAAATAAAACTTTTTTAAGTAAAAATTATATTAGGCGGCGGATCGCCTCAGTGAGGGGCGCAGCCTCGATGAGGTGATCCACCACCGGCGACTGGGACAGCGTAGGCGTCAATACCTGCGCCTCATGCCGCCCTAGCCGAGGCCGCGGGTGACGTGACCGGGAAATTAGTCCGTCACCCGCCGAGAGGCCGACCGCGTGAGGAAAGACCGACGTCCTCCTCGAAGGGGGGACGTCGGTCGATGGGATGGTACCCCAATAGGGGGTATTTCGTCGGGCCGACCACTGATGTCAAGTAACCCTGCTCCGGTGGTCGGCCCAATGACGAAGGCGACGTGCATCGTGGGTGGGTTACGGGAGTTGCGTGCTTATGCCCCTCTGTCGTCCCGGACAGAGTGGTGCGAGAGCGCGCCAACCGCAAGAAAAACAAAAAAGTAAAAATTATATTATTTTTAACAAAAATGTTACGTTTGTCGCATAATTTTCTAGATTTTCATCCAATACTGAGATAATTGAAAATACACGTTATAAATGACGTGTTTTTTTTTTGTTTATTACTATTGCACTATAAGAACCCTTCTCCACATAAAGGAGGAAAATCAACCTACTACGACATTAGCTAAGTGGTTAGCTTAAAATTAAAACTCAGGATAGCATTCAACGGCATCAGAGGCAGTTTGCTGAGATGGTTTGCATCCTATATCCACAAGAGAACTCAAGTCATTGTGGTCAATGGTTTTGAGTCTGACTGCTTTTTTATAGAGTCTGGTGTACCTCAAGGCTCGGTTTTAGGCCCTCTTTTGTTTATCATCTTTATCAATAATGTCAAATCTTGTTTTCTTAATTCTAAATTCTTAATGTACGCAGACGATATTAAAATTTTCAGATCTTGCCAAAGTATACAGGATTGCTTTTTACTTCAAGAGGATCTGAATAGATTTTCGGAATACTGCCTGCACAATAAGCTTCAACTCAATATTTCCAAATGTAATTCAATCTCTTTTACTAAAAATAAGACCCGGCAGAACTTTAATTATTGCCTAAATGGCGTTATTTTAGAATCAGTTAGCTTTGTACGCGATCTTGGTATTACGCTAGATTCTGAACTACATCTTGACATACACATAAATAATATTATTAGTAAAGCCTTCCGGATGTATGGTTTCGTAATGCGATCCTCTATCGATTTTAAAAAACCTTCTACTCTATTATTTTTATATAAAACATTAATACGCTCACAACTTGAATACGCTGTTTCAATTTGGAATCCTTTCTATGCTAAATATGCACACCACATAGAAATGGTACAGAAGAAATTTTTACGCACATTACATTATAAATGTTTTCAGAATAGACTACCGTATGCAGAACTCTTAAGAAAGTATGATATTCTAAGCTTAGAATCCAGGCGCACATTGTTGAGCATTATGGTATTGCATGGCCTCTGCAATAATAATTATGATTGTATTGACCTTACAGGCAAACTTTGTTAAATAGTACCTAGAACAAAGCGTAGGGCTGCGCGAGCACCGCGTTTGTTTCATACCGTTAAGTGCAGAACCAATGCCGGTGTGCGGGCGCCCCCTACGCCGTCTAATCGAAACTTATAACACAAACTTCTCAGCTATTGATATTTTTGCTGAGTCCCATCTACAATTTAAAAAAAAAGTTAATCTTGCACTGAAGGATAATTATTAAATTTTGTTTCCTTATTTATCTTTTTTTAACTTTAATTAACTTATTATTTTTTTCTAAATATTTCTTTATTGTTCCTTTTTTATCTTAGCTTTAAGGTTTTTTTTAAGTTTTGTTTCTTTGTTTCATTTTCGGAGCAAATAGTCCGTGTTGCTCCGTGTAGTTTTTTTTTTGTACCACTATTTTTTGTTAAGCCGTGGACAGAGGTGCTGGTTATATATACGTTATTTTAATTATATCAGTATAATAAGTTTATTACTGTAATATATAACTGTTTTTTGTCCCTAATAAATAAATAAATAAATAAATAAACGTATTATAGTTGATTTCATTCCTACTGTGAAGTAGGCTCGAGCCCAGCACTGGAATGTACATGAAATGTGATGACGACGAAGTTATTTGTTGATTGCACAAAGAGTTGTCATAGAAATCGAAATCCTGACACTTGGCATGATACATCGGTACTCAGGCTACTCCGCCATCTTCTAGTCAAATATAAAATATTATTTAAAAAAAATACCATTTTAATAAAATATATAATTTTTAATTACCTGATCATCATGGTTAGCAAATTATAACGTATTTAATAATACAGCTCTTCAGCAATATTTTGTGACGATCAATATTTTATGTCGCAATAACTATTGTTCTTTGGTTTATATACATAATTATTGTTTTTATACTACAAAAATTCTTAAAGATTTCATAACATTATTATCAGGATGTTGTGTGGACGTATCAGGTTAAGTGAATTCAATAACACTTCGTCGTTTACAATTACTTTATGTAGAAGAATTCCTATTAGTAGTCTTAACATATACTTCTCATGGCTATATATATTGTTATTTAGTGGCTTATTATTCCATTTTGTTTCATGTTCTGCGCTAATCACACGAAGGAAGTGAAATTTTTAATATTTTTCTTTTCTAATTAAAATAATTGTGGGTTCGAAGACAATTAAAAGCGTTTTCCGGGACTAAGTGTTGAAACTCTGTATTATTTAAAACTACTATTGTAAATCCTGGCTTAGAAAAGAGATAGTGGTGAAATAATCTAGTGGGATTATCTCCTAAAACATAAGATATTGTTCAGGTAAGTAAGCAACAAAAAGTTTGTGATTAATGTAAAATATGCATTAAATCAAATACATTATTAGACACTATTGATATTATCTCCAAAATAAAAACAAATATTGATGACAGAAAAACACGGTTAGACATCGTTGTTGAATTACCAAAGGCATTCCATACCATCTCATATACTAAGCTATTGACAATATTATCTAACTTAAGTATCAGTGGAAGTGCATAAATCTCATTGAATTCTTATTTATTAGGTAGGATTAAATTGTTCAAATAGATTACTAAGAACGTAAACTCCTTAAAATTACACATGCACTTTCACAAGGTCCTATTTTAGACCCAGTTATTTCTTTATTACCGTAACAATATAAATTAATTATAATTAAAATGTCTTTTAATTCCCATTAGAATGCCATAGACTCACTAGGTGGATCAAAGACAAGTTTATTATTTTTTTTTTATTGCAAACGGTGGCAAACGAGCAAACAGTACACCTGATGGTAAGTGTTGTTGCCGATCATGGACCTTTTTATTTTATTGTAACAATGTATAACATTATTACTGAGGCTCTAACTGATCAGAATGCAGTGATTTTTTTATCTAGGATTTATATTAAATAATTTAAAAATCTTGTACATATATATATATATATTCATTGTAAAACCAAAATTAGTATCAATAACTGGCGCATTTCTTAACGTAGGCAAATATTTACATTTTCCTATATTAAAAAATCAGAGTAGGAAAACGTATCCGTTTTCATTTGTGTAAAGAAAACTTTATACTATTGAAGAAGAAAAACATTTGTATAAATTTCAATGTATGTATTTTCCTTAGAAGATTTTGGACTTTGTACAATAACAGATACAATGAATACCTAAATGCAGAATTATAATTTCTAGACCGCACAAAGCTAATAATTACACTTCACGTAGGGTCTACCCCTGCATAGGAAGCGAACACAGGACACTTAGCATTATCAGACAGTTATTAAATACAGTCAAGAATAGAGCACTTCCTCATTAAAATTGCGTATCGTTTGCTGAACAAGTATTATTAATTAAATCATTGTAAAGTCTTATATCCGTAAAAGCTAAAATGCTTTCATTCTTTCTCCACATAGTAAAACTGCCGATACCAAATAATAAGTCATTTGAAAATAGCAGAGCACCGGAACCAAAACCTGCGGCGAAGCTATTCTTAATACATATAAAATGTCCCCAAATCCTTGGTAACCAACTATCACAATCTATTTTAACGTCATCATAATCATAATAAGCTGCTTCCAATACGGAAAAAATTCTAGCACGATGAGTAGTACTAAGTCCTAAACCAGCAATTTTTACAGAATTTTGAATTGTATCATTTTCGGTTGCCAATTTTGTAACTGATGGGCCGGCTTTTCTAAAAGACGCATTAATTCTGTTAGCCTCAGAAAATTCAATTTCATACGTATAGGGTTTAGGAGGCTCCCAAATATCCACAGGTTCTTCTAAACGCATAACCAGCAAGTCATGAACAGGAGCATGCTTCTTATCAGGGCTATGCCACTGATCATCTGTTAAATCATCGTCATCCATTGGAATAATTGGACGTCCACATATAGTTAATAAACATTTAGAATTATAATTTATTCTATATGGTATCATAACTCTTCTCTGAAGTAAATAACAAACAACTGTTTTGGACAGGAATTCTTTAGAATTGATTATAAATCTGAATGGATTATACGTAGTTAATACTTGGTCCTCATTTATTAATACTCCTGACGAATATATTTTTTGTAATCTACCGTCGCCGGTGTAGTTTCGTATAGCCAGGATTGGAAAAACAATTCTATCAAAAAATAAGTCTGTGTAACCACTTTCATTATCCACATATCTCATAGGCGTAGATGGCCACCAAAAACCTGACTGCGTTGATGTTTCGTAGAATGTAGTAATAAATAAGAAAATCGTAATGAATAATCTGTAACAATATACGTAATATGAGAAACATAAAAAGTTTAAACAAAATATTAGTCGAATTAAAAAGAAAGTATGTATTGCTTAACTAATAATACGTATATATGTAAGTTTATAGATCAATCTATTGACTTTCAATATTGGACATATGCCTCCTAATAGATTATAATACCATACTGAGCCGAGTTAGCTATCGCAGTCAGTTTTATAAGTTGCAGTGAATTTTATGGCTTCCATGAAAAGATAAGAACTGGTCACATCACCATATTTAACCATATATTTTTAATGATCATTCACCTTCATCATCATCTCAGCCCATACACGTCCCAATGTTGGGCTCGGGCTTCCTTCCCTATGGGAAGGAAATAGATCTACTATACCACGCTGATCAAACGTGTTGGCGAAGGGTTTTATTTAGAGTTTTCCTTATCTTGCATAGATGTTGTAAGCATATTATATCGCTTAGTCGTCCTTAACGACATCCACGGGGAAAAGAGGGATTGGTGAATTGTATTCTTACTCCGTCACCACACGGACTGTGTATTTCAGCTTAATAAAAAATTGCTGAGATGTTTCATTGGTTTTTCTCATCAAGACATATACAATGCCCAAATCTATTGAAATCCCTTAAAGGATTGTAGCGTAAACGAGTAGTTTATAATATAAAGCTGAAACGTTGAATATCAATTTGTATTGAATAAAATACCCTGGTTGTAGAGAAAGGTATATAATATATATACAATAATAATAATAAATAATAGGTAGGTAATACACTTAATCTGCCGTATCGCAATCGCACTATGTTTAGTACAATTTAATATAATATGTATTACTTGTGAAGTACATTGTGTTTTCATGCGATTGCCAAGCCATTTTGTTTATTTAAGACATAAAAGATCTTTAATATTTATATGGTCACTATAAGAAGTTGTTAGGTTAGCTATTTACGTAATAAGTTAAGAAGCAAGGTCCCTTAAGCAGGGATTGAATGATTTAACCGACTTGGAATAACATAGATCTCACAACTATTTATGGTAGAAGAACTAAGTTGCCAGGCTTGGCTTTTTTTTTACAAGTTTTGTTTTTGATGGTATATGTAATACTGTGCCAAATAACAGTAAAACAATCAAGCGTTCTAAGCAGTTGCCGTAGTCACAGCGACTGCTGGGATAACAAAAATTGAAATTGAATTATTATGGATATTATTAGTATTGATTAACATCAAACAGAACCAACTCCATGATGCGTTTTAGGCATTAATTGCATTCCCAAAGAGGATTGACTACAGGCGGCGTCCGGTCATAAAACATAGACCCCATGTAATTGAGATATAAGCAAGATGATTAATGTTAATACTGTGTGGCGACGGAGTAAGAATCCAATTCACCAACCCCTATATTGCCCGTGGGTGTCGTATAAGACGACTAAAGTATTATAATATACACACATATAAAATCTACGCAAGAAAGGGAAAACTCGAAACAATACCCCCTATACCCCCATATAGCGTTGCCAGGTGTCCGGATAAAGCCGGACATAGGTAGGCTTTTTAATTGCGTGTCCGGCCAAAATAATCGGTGTTCGGCTTGTCCGGCTTTTATTAGTCTTTACACATTTCGCAAACGAGCTAGCGCCGAGCGTGGCCGAGCGCAGGCGAATCGACTGTTGTCATAATAATCCAAAACGCTTAATTTTACATACATTTTTTTGTCGTACCTAATAATACTAAAACACAAAATTTTCAATAATGTAGGGTGTCCGGCCTTTCTACCCAAATGTCCGGCCAAACTGGCTGGTCTGTCCGGCTATTAGGTTTGACGACCTGGCAACCCTACCCTCATGTATGACCAGCGTGGTATAGTAAGTTAATTTCTCTCCCAAAATGGAGGAGGCCCAAGCCCAATAGTGGGATGTATATGGGCTGAGATGAGGATATTTTGTGTACACACCATAATTATGATATTATACTTATATTTACCTGTACATTCCGTTGAATATATTTCTTAGTACATTGAAATAATAATTCAATTGTTAGCAACTAAATGTCCTATTAGTCACTTGTAATAGTCAGTTAAGAAACTATTTTTAGCTTATATACTCATTACTATGTTTACCAATAGTTGATATTGTCATTTTAGGGTACTATTTGTGAAATGTATTAAATACTTTTTTTCGTCACGTGGTGATGCGATAAGAATTGTCGCTATTCCACACTTGCCCACTGGAGTCTTAAAAATTTGCTGAGAGATCACTAGGAAAATGGTCAACAGTTCTGTCCAGGGATTCGATTAACATCTATATACATAAATAAAATTGGAGTGTCTGCATGTAATGTCAAAATAATAGGCTTTTTTCATGCTCACACGGTTATTTGCACGACATCTATGCCTAAAATACAGATTAAAAATTTTTTGTCTGTCTGTCTGTCTGTTTGTTCCGGGTAATCTTCAAAACGGCTGGACCGACTTCAAAAATTCTTTCACCAATGGAAAGCTATAATATCAGGGCGTAAACTAGGCTATATTTTATACCGGTATTCCCACGGGAACGGGAACTACACGGGTAAAACGACTATAACCTATAACCGAAGCGAAGCGAGGGCGGGTTGCTAGTACATAAATAAAATTGGAATGTCTGTTTGTAATGTCAAAATAATAGGCTTTTTTCGTGCTCACACGGTTATTTGCACGACACCTATGCCTAAAATACAGATTAAAAATTTTTTGTCTGTCTGTCTGTTTGTTCCGGGTAATCTTCAAAACTGCTGTACCGATTTCAAAAATTCTTTCACCAATGGAAAGCTATAATATCAGGACGTAAACAAGGCTATATTTTATCCCGGTATTCCCACGGGAACGGGAACTACGCGGGTAAAACGACTAAAACCGAAGCGAAACGAGGGCGGGTTGCTAGTTATACCTATATTTACAAATATTATCTTTTTTAGGACATGCTATGGTTTCATAACACCCCAGTCCCGTCCCAGGCGGTGGAAGGAGATGGAACCCCATATCCTACCATGTAGTACTTCTGTATCGCCATTTTGGTCGGCGATCGGTACCGAGTCCTTGACCTGGTTGGCACAAACGTGACGGAGATTATAGTATTAAATTGCCCAAGCAATGACCGCATCATTTATCGTTGTCTGAAGGAGGTATATATTCAGCAGTAGATTTTGAAAGACTCAATGCTAATATGTCAGCTCCCCATACCAGATGAACTGATGAAGTGGAGAGTTGCAAAGAATCGTAGGACAGAACGAACGTCAAGGAATTCGGTACTAGTCGGCCCAATGGCGAAGAAGAGAGAGTATAGTGGTTTGTGATGCCGCGCGCCATCATTTCGCCACCCTGGATGGAACTGGCGGCGTTCATCCAGACTATAGTCCGCACCAAAAAAAAAAAAGATAGACCTAGCGTGACAGAACAGTCCTACCGAGCATGTTCGTGGGAAGATTTACATCCAGCTGTAACGTCGATAAGGATGGATTAATGAACATGAAGCAAGTTACAAAATGTAATGTAAGTAAATTTTTTATGCCTTCATCATTAATTCTTGTGTGATAAAAAATACTATACGGTATCTGAGAACTTGAAAATCCGATACACTCTTGACTAATTCTCATAAAATTCTAAACATTGTGTCTAGACATCAAAGAATGTCATAACATCCTGAAGTATTTGTTATCATTTATCGACATTTTCTCCTTGTGGTGACGAAGAAAGAATACAATTCACCATCCCCTCTCTTGCTCGTGGGTGTCGTAAAAGACTACTAAAAGATATAAGATGTATTTAACATTTATACAAGAGAAAAAAAAATCGATACAAAAGCCTGTGCCAATACGTCTCTTTAGTGCGGCACCCGCAGAGAGGCTGACCGCGCGACGGCGACCGATGTCCCGTGACAGGGACGTCGAGAGGTGAGGGTACCCGAAAGTGTATTCTGTCGGGCCGATCACTGACGACAAGTAACCCTGCTCCGGTGGTCGGCCCAACGACGAGTGCGACGTGGGTACCGGTGGGTTATAGGCCCGCGTGCCGTCCTTTCGTCGCCCCGAACGGAATGGATCACGTGTGCGCTTAACATAGCTCACCCATAAAAAAAATATCCAATACGTTTGACCAGCGTGGTGTAGTAGGTCAATTTCCCTTCTATAGTAGGTAAGGCCCGAAATCAACAGTGGGACGTATATGGGCTGAAATAATGATAATGATTGGTATTTAAGTGTTTATTATGCCTTAGGCTACCTGCCCAATGACTTGCCCCTTCGGGTAAATTTTTTTTAATGAAATAGTAGCAAATGATCAAACAGTTCACCTGATGGTAAGTGACGCTGCCGCTCATAGAGCTTTGCTAGGCCACTACCTATCATAAAGGAACTGAAGGGAGTAAGAATATGTGTAATGTGGTTTGATGATACTAAAGGTATCGCCAAAACCCACCACACGCAAACACACTCAGAAAGTTGGGCTTGCGGCTCTCTCGCTCACCGAATGAAGTGCAGTAACAAAAGGCTATTACTCAGACGTTGACTACTATCAAACCTACTATCAGAACAACTATCAGACATAAGTAGTAGTAGGACCACACTGTTGCCAGTTGTCTGTCTACAGCCGCGAGCCGGTCCGTCAGGGGTAGTATCACCCTGGCCGGAACTCCCCCGTGGGATCTGGAGGCGGAGATGCTCGCCGACATTTATCGGCGGGTGTCGGAGACGCGCGCCCGCGGCGGCATGGTCTCCATCAAAGAGATCACCGCCTGGCGGGTCGACGCCCGCCGAGAAGTCATTGCCCGTTGGGCAGTCCGGCTGGAGAGTCCTCGGTACGGTGTCAGGACCGTCGAGGCTCTCCGGCCGGTGCTGATGGAGTGGTTGGAGCGGACGCACGGGGTGCTTTCCTTCCGACTGGTGCAGGTGCTGACGGGGCACGGTTGCTTCGGAAAGTACCTGCACAAGATTGTCAGGAGGGAGAGCACACCGTCCTGCCACCACTGCCGTTGCGACGAGGACACGGCGCAGCACACGCTCAAGGAGTGTGCTGCATGGGAGGGGGATCGCCGTGAACTCGTCGCAATTATCGGTGCCGACCTGGCGCTGCCGACCATCGCCAGGGAGATGCTCGTCAGCGTCAGGAACTGGGACGCGGTCGCCGCCTTCTGTGAGGCCGTTATCTCACGGAAGGAGGCGGCGGATCGTGTGCGAGTAGAGCAGGAGCTCTAATAGGAATTCGGCGACACGTTCCGCCGCCGGCGACTCGGGCGGCGCAGGCGCGAATATCTGCGCCTAATGCCGCCCTAGCCGAGGCCGCGGGTGATCGGACCGGGGAATTGTCCGTCACCCGCAGAGAGGCTGACCGCGCGATGGCGACCGACGTCCCAGTACGTCGAGAGGTGAGAGGTTACCCGAAAGGGTGTTCCGTCGGGCCGACCACTGATGACAAGTCACATCTGCTCCGGTGGTCGGCCCAACAACGAGGTGACGTGGGTACGGGTGGGTTATGGGCCCGCGCGCCGTCCTTTCATCGCCCCGGAAGGACAGGACCGCGCGTGCGCTTACCATAGCCCACCCGTAAAAAAAAAAAAAAAAAAAAAAGGGTAGTATCACACTCTCGCAGAAAATCGACGTCTGAGGAGTAGCAATTTGTTACTGCGCTTCGTTCGGTGAATGAGAGAACCGGAAGCCCAATTTTCTGAGGATGTTTTCATGTGGTGGGCCTGTCTGCCTGACCTGGAATACGTTTAGTATCAACGAACCTCATTCCACGCATTCACACTCCCTTTACTTTCTTCGCGGCAGGCAGCGACCTTGCAAAGGTCCATGAGCGGCAGCAACACTTACCATCAGGTGTATTGTTTGCTCGTTTGCCACCATCTGCTATAAAATAAAGCCACAATCTATAGACTGTTTCAACGCAGTTGGTGATATGTCTTTTAAGAGAGTGCTGTTGTTAAATCTCCTTGTAATCATTATTTTTTTTTTGTAGCAAGATATTTTCTGGACACACCTCGCCCATTCCGTCTAGGATGATGGAAGAGGGGGATTGTGTCCCTATAATCTGATAGTTTATGGGGGCACAATCTCCCTCTTTGAGCTGACTACTGGTAATCCATTTTCCAGCTTCGTCAATTCATTTAGGGCAAGAAGTGGTAACCCACTGTATTCTATTTAACCCCCTCCCCCTCATCCTACAAGATAAACCTACATTAACCATCACCATCATTCAGGCTATCGCCGTTCACTGTTTCCCTCGTGTTTCACCACAAAGTGCGGTCCTGTGCCGCCTGCATCCAACGACGCCCAGCAACTTTCATCAAGTCATCGGTCCACCCATTAACCTTAAAACACTACAAAATAGAATAATTTAAACTGAAGGTAAAATATATATGGCCTAATCAATAGTTACGTTAAGTCTGACTTTAAGCTAGATATCCTCATTAGTCGTGTTACGGCAGATAAACAATAGTTTCGTGTTAAGGCATTGTTTGTTAGTGTTGAGAACTAATCAGGAGTGCCAGATTAGAATGGACACCGACCCTAAACTTGGTTAGAGACTGGCATGACGTAATCACTTTATTATACGGTGTAAGGATACTATAGTTTAGTAAATAGACCTTTGGAAACGAAACTTTTTGTAGGTGGCTTTGACATTCTGAATTAGGCTTCGAATTTCTGTATTGTGATGGAGTAATACAACATTTCGCGATACCCTTTCTTTCCTGTGGGTCTTAAAACGATTGAAAGATTTATTGTGCATACAACATCTATTTGCCGTGTGGTGACGGAGTAAGAATACATTTCACCACCTCCTATCTTGCTCGTGGATGTCGTAAAGACGATTAAGCGTTATAAAATGCGTAGAACATTTATGCGAGAGATGGAAAATTCGAAATAAAACCTTATAGCAATTCGTATGAACAGTGTAGGTCAAAGGGGGAGGCGCGAATCTAACAATGGGACATATGTGGGCGGGGTTGATGATGAGTCTCCTATCGAGAAGGAGGCTTGGGTCCAGCAGTGTGACGTATATAAGATAGAAATATTGATGATGATAAGATCTATTCAAGAGACCCAACTCGTCTAACTAAAGTGTTGTAGTCAATTATCACCCTGCCCTGGAGGAGGCTCTAGCCCAGCAGTGGCGCATATATAAGCTTAGATATTTTTTTATTTTACTAGCTGACCCGGCGAACTTCGTACCGCCATAATTTTTTTCCTGAATATATTTTCTAAATTGCCGAAAATATAGTCTCTGGAAGAACCATTACAGCTTTGTCCAGAAAGATTCGATCGTCTTGGTCGCGGCATTGTTAATGATGATTTAAAGAAAATACAAATGACTGATATTTGACATAATTATAATTACCAAATTTTTAAACATATATACATAACTATAGACAAAATTACGTTTAGCTGTCATTTGCGTTTTGTTATTACATATTAAATGCGTTTTTATTATACTACATTTCTTTGACATTTTATCGAACGGGAAACGGGAACGCGATTGAACTTCAAAAAAAGTATTTTATGTCCGTCTCCTGGTTCTAAGCTACCTCTCCACCAATTTTCAGTCAAATCGGTACAGCCATTCTTGAGTTATAAATAGTGTAACTAACACGACTTTCTTTTATATATATATATATATATATATATATATATATAGATTTATTCAAACTTTAGCACACAAAAATAAGGTACAAGACGGATTTAATGCTTTAGGTATTTTCTACCAGTCAACCTAGGGTGGAGCAGAAATAATTAAGGCAGGTGCAATTCATGTAAGTGGTGATTTATAAAATAATCCTTACTAATATTATAAATGCGAAAGTAACTCTGTCTGTCTGTCTGTCTGTCTGTCTGTCTGTCTGTCTGTCTGTCTGTCTGCTACGCTTTCACGTCTAAACCACTGAACCGATTTTGATGAAATTTGGTACAGAGATGGACTAAAGCTTGAGAAAGGACATAGGCTACTTTTTATTGCGAAAAAATGGGTATAAGGGGTTGAAATAGGGGATGACATTTTGTATGGAAATTCGTCATTTTCGACGATAGAACCATGAATCTTTGTATTAAGGCACTTTATAATAAATAAATAAATATTCGTTCTAGCATTTTGGAAATTTCATTTATATGGGGATGAAATTCAACCCCTAAAAGACAAAAAAGCATACAGCCGAAACCACTGGGTCTAGAAACGTAATTTTTTTACACCGTAGTATTTCTTGGGGTACAAGAGCTCTAGCAAAGAAATCGCGAAAAAATGGGTATAAGGGGTTGAAATAGGGGATGACATTTTGTATGGAAATTCGTCATTTTCGATGATAAAACCATGAATCTTTGTATTAAGGCACTTTATAATAAATAAATTAATATTCGTTCTAGCGTTTTGGAAATTTCATTTATATGGGGATGAAATTCAACCCCTAAAAGACAAAAAAGCATACAGCCGAAACTACTGGGCCTAGAAACGAAATTTTTTTTACACCGTAGTATTTCTTGGGGTACACGAACTCTAGCAAAGAAATCGCGAAAAAATGGTTATAAGGGGTTGAAATAGGGGCTGACCTTTTGTATGGAAATTCGTCATTTTCGATGATAAAACCATGAATCTTTGTATTGAGGCAGTTTATAATAAATAAATTAATATTCGTTCTAGCGTTTTGGAAATTTCATTTATATGGGGATGAAATTCAACCCCTAAAAGACAAAAAGCATATATCTGAAACCACTGGGCCTAGAACCGTAATTTTTTTACACCGTAGTATTTCTTGGGGTTCACGAACTCTAGCAAAGAAATCGCGAAAAAATGGTTATAAGGGGTTGAAATAGGGGCTGCCATTTTGTATGGAAATTCGTCATTTTCGACGATAGAACCATGAATCTTTGTATTAAGGTACTTTATAATAAATAAATAAATATTCGTTCTAGCATTTTGGAAATTTCATTTATATGGGGATGAAATTCAACCCCTAAAAGACAAAAAAGCATACAGCCGAAACCACTGGGCCTAGAAACGTAATTTTTTTACACCGTAGTATTTCTTGGGGTACAAGAGCTCTAGCAAAGAAATCGCGAAAAAATGGGTATAAGGGGTTGAAATAGGGGATGACATTTTGTATGGAAATTCGTCATTTTCGATGATAAAACCATGAATCTTTGTATTAAGGCACTTTATAATAAATAAATTAATATTCGTTCTAGCGTTTTGGAAATTTCATTTATATGGGGATGAAATTCAACCCCTAAAAGACAAAAAAGCATACAGCCGAAACTACTGGGCCTAGAAACGAAATTTTTTTTACACCGTAGTATTTCTTGGGGTACACGAACTCTAGCAAAGAAATCGCGAAAAAATGGTTATAAGGGGTTGAAATAGGGGCTGACCTTTTGTATGGAAATTCGTCATTTTCGATGATAAAACCATGAATCTTTGTATTGAGGCAGTTTATAATAAATAAATTAATATTCGTTCTAGCGTTTTGGAAATTTCATTTATATGGGGATGAAATTCAACCCCTAAAAGACAAAAAAGCATATATCTGAAACCACTGGGCCTAGAACCGTAATTTTTTTACACCGTAGTATTTCTTGGGGTTCACGAGCTATAGTAAAGAAATCGCGAAAAAATAGTTATAAGGGGTTGAAATAGGGGCTGCCATTTTGTATGGAAATTCGACATTTTCGATGATAAAACCATGAATCTTTGTATTAAGGTATTTGATAATAAATAAATAAGTATTCGTTCTAGCATTTTGAAAATTTTACTTACATAGGGATGAAATTCAACCCCTAAAAAAACAAAAAGTATACATCGGCAACCACTGGGCCTAGAAACGTATTTTTTTTTACTCCGGCGTATTTTTGGGGTACACGAGCACTAGCAAAGTATTTTTGGCAAATCACCCCCTTAAGGGAATGAAAAGCGTATAGCCGAAACTATTGGGGCTAGGAACGTGAAACTGTGTATTTCTGTATATTGTTCGATTCTCTTTCTTTTGTTGTAAATGAGCTCTAAGAAATTAGTTTTTGAAATTCATTCTCTAAGAGGGTGAAAAATGTATAGCCGAAATCATTAGGCCTAGAAATATGAAATTTTGTACAAAGTTGTCTCTCTTGGAGAAAGTGCTCACTAAAAAAGAGTTTTTTGCAATTTTACCCCTAAGGAGGTGAAAAGCATATAACCAATATCACTGAGCCTAGGAACGATCATTTTAGGTTACCCCATTATTTTTTCTTAATGCTCGCTTATCAAGATAGCTTTGGATCGACGCAATTCTCGCAATCGCGACATTGCTGGCTAGATGGCATCACCAATTGGTCCAGGTCGATGTAAATCTTTGTCTTAGTAGTATTTTGCGACACTCACAAACAATGAAAGCGTTATAATATTCCTAGCCGCTACCAGACAGTAAGTTAAAATCAAGATATTAATCCAATTTTCTATGTCTAGAAATAAACAAATTTGAAGCGTCTATTTGTCTGTCAAAATAATAGGATTTATTTATGGTAACACAATTATTTGCACGATACCTATGTTTAAAAAACCGGCCAAGTGCGAGTCGGGGTCGCGCACGAAGGGTTCCGTACCATTATCTATAAAAAGGGGGAAAATTGCGTTTGTTGTATAGGAGCCACCTTAAATATTTATTTTATTTTGTTTTTTATATTTATTGATATAACGGCAACAGATATGCATAATTTGTAAAAAATTCAACTGTCTAGCTATCGCGGTCCTTGAGATATGGCTTGGTGACAGACAGACGGACGGACAATTTTTTTTTTGACTTATATTCGTTACGGGGTAACCTTCAAAACGGCTGGACCCATACTGATAATACTTTACTAACAGGTCTACCAAGCCTTACATAAGGAATAACTTAGGCTATATTTTATCCAAGGCTATATTTTATCCCGGTGTGGCTGGAACAACTGTGAGAATTTAGTCGATTTTAAAATTATTTCACTAACGCAAAGCTATTTTTGAGCGAGTAACATATTTAGGCTATTTTTTTATCCCGATATTCCTACGGGACCGGGCACAATGCCGGTGAAATTGCGGGAACTAAATGGATATGAAAATTAATTTACGAATGAAAATCTACATTATCAGTGAATAACAAATAAAGGCTATTTTCATCCTGGTGTTTGCCCGGGAACGAGAACTCCGCGAGTGAAACCGGTGGATGTTGACTAATTTTTAAATTCTTTCACCAATAGGAAGCTACGTTATCAGCGAGTAAGATAAGCAATTTTTATGTCGGATATTTGTATGGGATTTGATAATTATTATTTTTATTTTCACCCATATAAACTTATAATATCAGCGAGTAACATAGGCAATTTTTATCTCGGTGTTTGCATGGAAATGGGGTCTACGTGGGTGAAACTGCGGGAGTTTGATCGATATTATTTTTTTCCCCAATGGAAACCTATCATGGATAATGTATTATCAGCGACTAAGGATGGCCATATTTCTCATCGTCTTTCCACTTGAATTTAAACTACAAGGGTGGAAGTAATATTCAAATATAAAAATTTGTGAAGATATTTGGACGTTTGTTACTCAATCACGCGTAAACTGTTGACCGGATTTGGACGAAAATTGACACAGAGTATTTCTTAAATTAAGAATTATGAAAACCAACTTTTACGCGGGCGAAGCCGCGGGCAAAAGCTAGTAATAGATAATGATGATGGTGATAAAATTTCTAACCTGCAATCTCTTTTTGTGTGGAAAAAAGGTACTCTTTTTTCGAAAGGGTATCTCGCCGGGCTTGTCACGGATGACAAGGAACTTGATACCAGTGTTCAGCCCAATGAGAAAGGGGAGGGAATACGGTGGGTTATGGAGCCTTGCTCTACCCTTTTGTCACTCTAAATAGAACGGCCAGCGTGTGCGCTGATTATAGCGCACTCAAAAATAGGCAATGAACCCTGTATCCAGTAGAAGGGGGCAGTGTCTCTCTTGCCTTCAGGTATCGGAATAGACATACGCCCTACTCGAGTTAATAATTGTATGTAAATCAATTGATGATAACCTGGGTTGAGAGCCCTCAGTCTTAACCCATAGTCTGGGTTAAACTGTTAAAGGCGTCTGTGGCTAACATAGTCAAATATGATAGTTATAGTCACATAAAAAAAATTAAAAACAAAGATGAATGATAAACACAATTGAAACTACGGGGATAAGGCGACAGAAACCGAAACGAAGCGAGGGCGGGTTGCTAGTTCTATAATAATTATTAACAATTATAGAATAGTCATTAATCACGATGAAAGTTAACAAAGTTTCAAATTCAGAAAAACTTTTAAGAGTTTTAGCGACAGAACAAGTTATACTATAAAAAAGGGAAAACTGAATTTCCAACGAAATATATTGTATTCTATCCTTATGTTATCTTCATTATTTTAACTCATATACGTCCCAATGCTGGGCTCGAGCCTCCTCCATAATAGAAGGGAAATTAACCTTACTATACCATGCTGGTCAGACAGGTTGGCATAGGGTTTTGTTTCGAGTTTTTCTTCTCTTGCATAGATGATATATGCGTATTATATCCCCTAGTCGTCTTTTACGAGACCTACGGGTAAGAGAGGGAGAAGTGATTTGTATTCTTACTCCGTCACCACACGGAAAAGACAAGTTATTCTATAAAAAGAGGAAAAACTGAGATTTCCAAAAAATAATTGTATTATAATCCTTATTAGCAACCACCCTTGCTTTGTTTTGGTTTCAGTTGCCTTACCCGCGTAGTTTCTATTCCCGTGGGAATACTAGGATAAAATATAGCCTATATTACTCCCTGATATTATAGCTTTTCATTGGTGAAATAATTTTTGAAATCGGTTCGGTGGTTTAAGCGTGAAAGCGTAACAAACATACTTTCGTATTTATGATATTAGTACATATGTACATTTTCTTTATTTTTAATAAAAACAAACAATCTACGCTTTTTTCTTGCTTTGGTGTTACATACATATTATATCGCTTAGTCATATTTTACGACACCGAGGGCAAAGAAAAGGTATGGTGAAGTACTAAGGAGTAAGTTCCGTTACCGTATGGAACATATTTTACTTATAACTGTTATATAAAGAAAAGCTTGAAAGGCGAGGTCTATATTTATTTCTAACCTAAAATTACTTTTATTTAAGTCCCAAAAGCTAATGCCGTGTTTTCTTTTAAACTATTTACAGACGCTATTTTCTTGTGGAACGTGTTTACGTGTTAAATTACAAAAAAAAGTTTGAAAGAGAAACGCTAAAGAGATAACATTAACTTTTATTTTAGACTTTAACAACACCTTTTTTTAGGGTTCCGTACTCAAAGAGTAAAAACGGGACCCTATTAGTAAGATTTCGCTATCTGGCCGCCCGTCTGTCTGTCACCAGGCTGTATCTCAAGAACCGCGATAGCTAAACAAATCAATTCAAATCTATACCAATAAATAAAATTGTAGTGTCTGTTTGTAATGGGGGAGTAAGGGGCGAACGGAACTAAGACCTTATCCGACCCTATTGTCAACCTCACCTGCACGCGCCGGATGGCGACGGGGTAGCGTGTTACTACCCCGTGGTGCTCCCTGCTAGACAACAGACGAGGCTCTGGCGACCGAGCAAATGGCGGGATAACCATTCACCTGGCTGGGCAACCGGTTAGAAGAGGCCAAAACGACCTTGGGATTTAAATAACCCCAAAAAGGCTTAAATGCAGAAGGCAAAGGGAAACCACTGCATAACAATTTCCCAAGAAAGTCATCATGAAGGTACAGTCAAATATACAGAGGAGGCCATGCGATCCGCTTAGCAACCGGCGCCGTTCTGCGTCCGGGGCAGTCGGTGGGAAATTGGCTACCGGCCATACGCTTGTAGGAGACCAGGCAACGTATGGAAAACATGCTACTGGAGACTCCATGAAGATGCGACATATCCAAAAGATAGGCACATGGAATGTTCGCGGCTTACTTCAACCAGGCAAGATAAAGATCCTAGAGAATGAGTTAACGAGGTGTGGTATTAATATCTGTGGTATTAGTGAAACTCACTGGAAGAGCAACGGTCATTTTCTCACAGAGACTCATGCCATATACTTCTCTGGAAATAACAATAACAGTAGAAATGGAGTTGCCTTTCTTATCCCAAAAAATCTAAGGAATAGCGTAGTGGAATATGAACCTATTAGCGACAGGATATTACGAATTAAGCTTAAAGCGACACCTGTGAATTTTAACCTTATTCAGGTCTATGCACCGACTAGTGCTGCAAGCGATGATGAGATAGAAAACTTTTATACAAAACTGGAAAATACCATCGTAAAGATCGCCCATAGGGAAGTTCTGATCATCTTGGGTGACCTCAACGCAAAGGTGGGAGCAGATGCTCATCAGTTGAGTCACTGTGTAGGTAAATTTGGCTTAGGACAACGCAACGAGCGAGGGGATCGACTCATTCAATTTGCAGCTGATAACGGCTTGGTGATATCCAACACACTCTTTGAACATCACCGACGCAGATTATATACTTGGATATCGCCAGATGGCAAACACCGCAATCAAATTGATTATGTTCTGATTAGATCGCGGTGGAAAACATCTATCAAAAACGCTCATACTCTACCGGGAGCAGACTGCGGATCAGATCATCAATTGCTGATATCGAAAGTGCAATTAAAGTTAAGAGCAGTTAGGAAACTCGACACTGGACGAAAGTTCAAAGTGACTGATAATGCGAAGTTTTTGAATGCACTAAAGCAAGCGATGATACCGTGGACGAACGTAGAATCCAACACAGAGACTCCAGATCAATTGTGGGATCGGGCTAAAAACATTATTGTGAGCTCGGTCAAAGAGGCTAGTGTAAACGTACGGAAACGGAAACAGCAGCATTGGATGAGCGATGCAACTTTAAATCTTATAGAGGAAAGGCGAAACATGAAAGCATCTGGAGCCGATATAAGATCCCTCAACGAAAAGTCTGCTAGAATTCAGGAAGCTTGTAGGCGAGACAAGAACAACCAACTTCGGAACATTTGTGCAGAAGTGGAAGTCCATGCAAATAAGAATGAATCTAGGGACCTACACCAAAAAATTCGCGCCATCACAAAAACCCTAAGTTGCAAGACCTGGGCTATTAAAAACTCTACTGGAGAGACGGTGACAAACATGGAGGCAATAGCTGAAACGTGGAGACAATACTGTCAGACCCTATTTCAAGACCCGGAATCAGAGTTTTATGTTCCTACGGAACCCGGCAACGAAGATTTCGAACCCTATATCCTGAAAGATGAAATACGAGCCGCTATTAATCATCTAAAGAACGGCAAAGCCACAGGGGTAGATGCCATACCGATCGAAACAATCAAGGCATCGGGCGAACATGGTGTCCAAATCTTCCACACCCTGTGCAATAAGATATGGCTCACAGGACAATGGCCGAAAGAATGGGCTCATACTGTTTTTGTCCCCTTGCACAAGAAGTGTTCCACCAGGACGTGCAGTAATTACCGACTTATTGCTCTTATCACTCACGCAAGTAAGATTTTACTACACGTACTAAATGAACGTCTAAAGCCCTACTTATGCAAAGAAATTGCTCCTGAACAGGCCGGTTTTGTCAAGGGGAAGGGAACCCGGGAGCAAATTTTGACAGTTCGACAAATTATAGAGAAAGCCAGAGAATTCAACAAGCCCACCTATATATGCTTTGTGGACTTCTCTAAGGCGTTCGATTCTGTCAAGTGGCCCAAACTCTGGGAAACGTTGACGGCGATGGGTGTTCCAAAACACCTGGTACACCTCCTGCGAAGACTTTATGAAGATGGCACAGCCTCAGTACGAGCAGATGAAGTCCAATCTAGTCACTTTCACCCCAGCGCCGGAGTTCGTCAGGGATGTATTGTTTCTCCGCTACTGTTCAATGTGTACACAGAGCTCATAATGAGGATTGTACTTGAAGACTGGACAGATGGCGTATCGATCGGTGGCTCGAAGATATGCAACCTGCGATATGCAGACGATACTACTTTGTTCGCCACCAGTACCCAGCACATAGAGGAACTTCTCGGAAAGATGGAACGCGTTAGCCTTGAGTTCGGACTTAAGATAAACCGGAATAAAACAAAAATGATGATTGTCGACCGCGTGTATAACAATTCTCCAGAAATTTCAGAAATTGCTAATTGTGCTGTGGTGCAATCATACATTTATCTGGGGTCCTTAATTACGAACAACGGTGGATGTATCGATGAGGTGAAGAGGCGTATGGCAATTTCCAGGTCTGCAATGGACAAATTGAGGAAAATATGGAGGAACCGTAACATATATAGAGCCACAAAAATCCGGCTAGTTCGGGCACTTGTATTCCCCATATTTTTGTACGCTGCAGAAACGTGGACCTTGCGGGAAGTGGAGAAAAAGAAGATAGACGCTCTAGAGATGTGGTGCTGGAGGAGAATGCTTGGAGTATCGTGGACTGAATTCCGTACCAACGAATCTATACTTCGAGAACTCGGCATCAAGCAGCGTCTATCATCTTTGGTACAGTCCCGTATCCTTACCTTTTTTGGTCACGTATGCCGCCGGGGTGAGGTGGCTATTGAGCGACTTGTGATCCAGGGAAGGGTTGAGGGTACCAGGCCACGGGGAAGGTCGCCTATGAGATGGACTGACCAGATAAAAGCGGCAGTACATGGTTCATCATCGCTACATGAATGCACGAGGAAAGCGGCCATCAGAGAGGAGTGGCGGCGTGTTGTGAAGCTTGCCACCAACACCTGAAATGACCACGACCACTCTGTCAAGAGTGATACCGCCAAAGAAGGAAGGTTTGTAATGTCAAAATAATAGGCTTTTTTCATACTCACGCGGTTATTTGCACGACACCTATGCCTAAAATAGCAATTAAAAAATTTTTGTCCGTCTGTCTGTTTGTTCCGGGTAATCTTCAAAACGACTGGACCGATTTCAAAAATTCTTTCACCAATGGAAAGCTATAATATCAGGGCGTAAACTAGGCTATATTTTATACCGGTATTCCCACGGGAACGGGAACTACACGGGTAAAACGACTATAACCTATAACCGAAGCGAAGCGAGGGCGGATTGCTAGTTTTTACATATACATATGTATTTCTGTTGCCGCTATAAGAATAAATACTAAAAACAAAATAAAATAAATATTTAAGGGGGGGGGCTCTCATACAAAAAACGCGATTTTTTTTTTGCTCGATATTGATAATGGCAACAGGTAGGTAGGCACTTGAAATATTCACAAAATACTCATTTGTATTATTACTTTAATAATAAATTTAAAATGATATTATATTTAAGGGGGTCTCTCATACAAAAAACCGCCATTTTTGCCTATTATTATTGCTCGATATTATAGATAGTATGGAACACTTCATTTGCGACTCCGACTCGCACTTAGCCGGTTTTTTTAAATAGTTCCTGAACTTTTAGTTTTATTTAAAAAGCAGCCAATTCTCGCGATTTGATCTCGCATAGTCACCGTTCCCATGGGAATATCAAGTTAAAGCATAAACTAAGTTCCTTCTTATACAAACAGCTACCTAGAAGTAAAATATTATCAAAATCGTTCCAGCGGTTTTAAAGTTTACATGGCATAAATAGACAAAAAATTATCAAAATTGGTTTTTAGGCTTAGGTATGTGCATGTAAATAGCCGTGTGAGCATGAAAAAAACATACTATTTTGAAATTACAAACAAACACTTTAATTTTATTTATTTACATAGATTTATCGTTGATTATTTTGATTTCTATACAATTAAATATAATTAAACTAGCTGACCCGACAGACGTTGTTCTAATCAAATAAAATAAAAGGAATTCTCCTTGAGCAGCGTCACCTACCGGATCCAATCCGGAATCTAAACCATTCTCGAATCCCCTTGAACACACACACAAAAAAAAAAAGTTTAGGAGGAATTCAGTGACATACACACGTACATAAGAAATTTATATATAAAGATAAGAAATCTTTTTTTGTCGTATAGTTATAAATTTAGAATATAAAGCAGTTTCTTTACTCTGTATCTTATAAGATCCATCGTCTCGGTTCGTATACATCCCACCGTTGGGCTCCACGTGTCGCCTCCATAATAGGAAGGGTATTGACTTAGTATATCACGCTAGTCAGATGGGTGGTATACCTCATGGATTACAATGGCGTACCATGTTATCCTAAGAGATCTTGGAGATATAAAATACGGGGTCAAACGACTGAAACAGAAGCAAAGCCAGGGCGGGTCCCTAGTATAATATAAGAAGTAATATATGAATATGCCGTGTGGTAATGTAGTAATATAAATCTCCCTCAAATCTTAGCCATGGGTGTCGTAAAAGACGACAAGGGAATATAATATATCTTTGCTAATATTATAAATGCGAAGGTATCTTTGTTTGTTACGATTTCACGCTTAAACCACCAAACCGATTTCAAAAATTTTTCATCAATGAAAAGCTATGATATCAGAGAGTATCATAGGCTATATTTTATTCCGATATTTCTACGGGAATGGGAACTACGCGAGAAAGGCGACTGGAAGCGAAGCGAAGGGGGGTTGCTAGTACAGCATATATTGTAGACAGGGTAAACTTAAAATAAAACCCTATATCAACCTATTTGACTGAAGAATTTTCATCATCATCATCATTTCAGCCTATCACCGTCCACTGCTGGACGTAGGCCACCTTCATGTTGCACCACAAAGTGCGGTCCTGTGCCGCCTGCATTCAACGACGCTCAGCAACTTTCACCAGGTCGTCGGTCGACCTAGTGGAAGGGCGTCCTACACTGTGTCGTCCATTACATGGTCGCCACGAAGAATTTTACTACTCAATAATTTCTCATAGTAGTCAAAGAAATCGAATGAGGGCTCACAAAAAGAATAGGCGACAGCATTATTGTGAGCTTACTTACATCACCAAACTACCTGCCTAAGCTCATGTTTATGGTAATATCTTCTCTTGAAGAGACCTGTATCTTTGAATTTAGATAGAATATTTCAACCAAGTAAGTAAAGCATTAAAATATGTATGGTGACGAAAAAATAATACATTTCACCATCTCTCTTATCTCGAGCTAGAACCCGTGAGCATCGTTAGAGATATATCGGGCAGAAAACATCAATATAAAAGAAAGAATCCTCGAAATAACCTTATGTCTGACTAGCTGGTATAGTAGGTCAAATTCTCTCCCATAATATAGAAGGTTTGAGTCCTACAGTGGGACGTATATAGCCTGAGATGAACTAAGTCGATAGTTAAACAGCATGCTCAGAAATATAACGGAAATAGTACACAAAAGCCTTAATATATATATAACAACCTCGTTATGTAACAGGGTCATTTTACATGGATCATTTAGCTAGTCCCTATCCAAAAAAATACCATAAAAAAACTTCGTGCTCGTAACTAAATAACTGACAAAAGCCGAAAAAAATGCGTTAAGCATCACGCGATACCTTCGCAAATATTTTTACAATGCTACACATATTTCTCCACGAGGCTACATCAGCTCTATAGAACTGTATTAACAAAAGGATAAGATAACGATCCGGGGTGAACTCCAACACGTATTGTTGGAAAACAATGCTTTTTACAACGAAAATTGTTGATGTTTTTGTGTCGATAATACTATGTTAGTTAATGTTTCTTCTGCCGTGTTCTTTATATAGTAAATACTCTTTTGGTGGGGCAGTAAGACAATCTCACTATACTTTTATTCTCATGGAATACCTAATAGTCTTCTGAGGGATCACCAGAAAAAGAATATCAGCGCTGTTTTTTGGAGTTACATGTATATCTCTGCACGATATAAAACAAAGTCACTTTCCAAACATGTATGCATAGATCTTTTAAACTACGCAAAGGATTTTAATTCAATTTCCATCAATAGACAGAATAATTCAAGATGAATGGTAATTTGTAAAATATAGCACATTTTAGCGGAAAAGTTAAAAATTTTAAATATTTGTAATTTGATGTTGTGAAAAACATATTTTTGTGTGTTGAAAACGTTGACTAAACTAGATCAAAATCAAATCCTTTTTTTTTTGTTACGGTCGGCGTACTCCTAGCCCGACTCCGTCTGGGGCGACATAGGGGCGTAAGCACGCATACCCGTAACCCACGCGCGACACGTCGCCTTCGTCGTTGGGCCGCCAATGACCGCCTCGCCTTCACCGTTGGCAATGACGTCTCCGCGGGCGTCGACGCGCCAGGCGGTAAGCTGCCTCAAAGAGACCATACCACCTTCCGCTCGCACCCCTGACACCCGCCGATACAAACCGGCGAAAAATCAAATACTACGAATTTTTGTCTTAAGAAGATCTACAAAAAGGGCATAATAATCTATCTCCTAAGGATTACAGTTATGGAGCCGCGCGCCGCCCTTTCATCAACCCGAACGTAATGAATAGCGTACTGAGCCCGCCTAAAAAAAGAATAACTCAAAGTAGCCATTTTTATTTTATACTAGCAACCCGCTCTAGCTTCGCTTCGGTTTCAGTCACCTTACCCGCGTAGTTTCCGTTGCCGTGGGAATACCGGGATAAAATATAGCCTATGTTACTCACTGATATTATAGCTTTCCATTGGTGAAAAAATTTTGAAATCGGTTTGGTGGTTTAAGCGTGAAAGCGTAACAAACAAACTTGGAAACTTACTTTCGCATTTATAATATTAGTAGAGTGTGTACGTGTGTATGTCACTGAACTCCTCCTAAGCGGCAGGATCGATTTCGATGAAATTTTTTGAGCGTGTTCAAGGGGATTCGATAATGGTTTATATTCACAATTGGACTCGATAGGTAGCGCTGCTGTCGATTTCAAGGAGAATTCCTTTCATTTAATTTGACCAGAACAACGTCTATTGAGTCAAGTAGTTTAACATATACCTATTACAAAAATATATTATTATTTATAATGAGTTATTTTAAACAATATTATTATTAATCATTATCAAAATCAAACATATTAAATACGTTGTACATTTATATATTTTACAATAAACTATTTTATTTCTTAACAACCTGTTTAACCAAAGTGTGTGTTATACACAATTAATTTCTCTTATCTATTTCCCTCCATCCATAACAGTGAAAAGATTATTTAATATTTAATTCAATTCAGGCTAACCATTGTCATCTTCACAGCTTATTTATATTCCAACCGTTAGGCTTAAGCCTACTCCCGAATAGGATTAAAATTAACTTATTATAACACGTGTAAAGGATGGTTTCATTTCGAGTTATCCGTCATTTGCATAGCTGTTATATGCCCAATATATCCCTTAGTCGTCTTTTACGACATCCATGGGTAAGATAGGGGGTGGTTAATCGTATTCTTATTCCGTCACTACATCTATACTAATATATAAAGCTGAAGAGTTTGTTTGTTTGAACGCGCTAATTTCAGGAACTACTGGTCCGATTTCAAAATTCTTTCAATGTTAGATAGTCCATGTATTGAGGAAGGCTATAGGTTATATATCATCACACTAAGACCTATAGGAGCGGAGCACCAATGAAGAATGTTTGAAAATCTTTTTTTTTTCCTTTTGAGAGCTTCCGCTGCGTAAACGGCTCAATTTTCGTAAAAATCATGTGTGACAGAATCGTATTATTAAAAAATATTTTCACCTTCTACGTAAACAAAGTCTTAGGTTAAAGTTAGCGTTAGCCCAAAGTATCTATACCACGCGGACTATGTCGGCGGCAGAAGCTAGTGTAAAATAAATACAACACCAACAAAACGCATTAATATTGTAGTAGTAGAAAGATATATATAGATACCATAATAATTTTAATATTAAGAGCAACATAAAAACCAAAAACATACGATCTTAGATACTATCTTTAGTTTAGTAATGGCCAAACATTAATGTTAGTTTTTACGACTGCTATAAGTGT
Organism: Lymantria dispar; assembly: GCA_032191425.1. Taxonomy (NCBI): domain Eukaryota; kingdom Metazoa; phylum Arthropoda; class Insecta; order Lepidoptera; family Erebidae; genus Lymantria; species Lymantria dispar. The sequence continues at coordinate 4,148,139 of CM063460.1, read as the reverse complement.
TATGAAGTATAAGAACTATTCAAATAAAAACTCTACTTAACTCCCTTATATCTCCCTTGAGGGAAACTTAATAATACGTAATCAGTTCTGATGGAAATCTACGACAATGAAAATTAAAATTTTCGTCACTGTCGCCTATATTGTTTGTTTCAAGTATGGCCATTATTAATATAAAGATTATCGTTATGGACATTCGTCAGTCAATCGTCGCCCGGTGCACACGTGTACTAACGGCTGTCTTTATTATAAAAATTAATAATTGGACTATTAATAGTGATTTTCAGTTAAATTAATTAGTAAATGATATAAAGTGATTATGACAAGAGATTGTGATATTATTTCAAATCATGCCGGCCTCAATAATCCGACATATCCTTACTTCCTTTGTAATATTATAAATGCGAAAGTAAGTTTGTTTGTGACGCTTTCACGTTCAAGATACCGAACCAAATTCAAAAATTCTTTCACCAATGCATAGCTATAATATCAGGAAGTAACATAAGCTATATTTTATCCCGATATTCTCATGGGAACGGGACCCCGGGCTTTACCCGCGTGGTAAGGCGACAGAAATCGAAACGAAGTGAGGGCGGGTTGCTAGTTCTTTTAATAAATACAACTTTAATATCTTCTATTATGTATGAACCCCACGGCGGCACTTACATACTGCAATATTTATATTTAGTCTTATATTAATCCAATAAACTATCATCGGATCGATTCATAACCGCTACTGAGAAGATCCAGTAAGAAAGTCTACCAATTATTTATATATAAATATGTATACAAAATAATAATAAACGAGGCTGAAAAGTATGAAACAAGATTTTCAGGACACAGGATTAAACAACGTTATTGAAGCAGCAAAATAATCGACACGCAGACTCTACCGAGAAGCCCTCTTTGCAATTTAGAAATAGTGCCATAAAGAACTAAGTCTATGTACTTAGTATCTTATGGCATTATTTAAACAATTTAATAATTATTTATAATTTATAACCATGAACCAATTATTAATGTACAGAAATACACATATTCAAGTTTGAAAAGCCGTATTAAACGTCACGCGTTATTAAAGTGTTATGGTAATTATTATTACAAATACTAGCTGACCCGGCGAACTCCGTACCGCCATATTTTTTTTTTGTAAATAGATATATTTTCTAAATTTCCGAAAATATAGTATCTAATGGAAGAACTATTACGGCTTTGTCGGGAAAGATTCGATGGTCTTGGTTGCTCGTCGTCCGATTGATAATGATGATTCAAAGAGAATACAAATTACTGATTATTGATTTCTGACAAAATTATAATTATCAAATTTTCAACCATACTTAATCATAGACGAAATTACGTTTAGCTGTCATTAGCGTTTTGTTATTACATATCAAATGCGTTGTTATACCACGTTTCATGGTGACTTGTATTCCCTTTGATGTTTTAGATCACGTCACACGGGAACGCTATCGAATGGGATAAAAAGTATCCTATGTCCGTCTCCTGGTTCTATATTACCTCCTCATCAATTTTCAGCTAAATCGGTACCGCCGTGCTTGAGTTATAAATAGTGTAACTAACACAACTTTCTTTTATATATATATAATATATACATATATATATATATAAAAGAAAGTTGTATATATATATTATATATATATATATCATTATTAAAAAATTTTTTTATCGTTATCACTACTTCTTCAATCACACCACAGGCGCTATCTTATCACACTATTCTTAATTTTATTTAACAGCCTTATACCACATATATTACGAAGAGCTCTCATCTCCACAGCATATTCTACTCTCATGTTCCAAATAAGCTTTAAAATATAATGGAAATGTGACCCCTGAATTTTAAAAATCTAATTTAAATATCTGATATTGCTGTGGTTCACGAGCGGTTGTTGTTAATTAACAGCACAGATAGGCTAGTTTGACACTAAAATATAATTAATAGCAAAAAAAGAATTGTATTTTTCCGTAACCAATACGAAATGAAAAGTTGTTTAAGGATTGATATAACTTGTTACCCATTTATCTATCCATCAAGATGTCGTCCAATGTGATGATATTAGCCATTCAAAGAGGGATAATGCCACTATCGCCATGCTTAGCAGGCAGATTGACGTTCAAAATTGTTGTTATAAATTTCTTAGGAAACTTCTATCCGCTCATTTTTCTGGTTGTTGCTCAGCTGCTTTTTATGATATAAAATAAAGGGCGAGAAAACAAAGAGAAGAAAATCTCGAAATAAAATACTTTGGTAACCTAACTGATCAGCATGATAAAGGAGATCAATTTCCCCCCTATTGTGAAGGAGGCTCGAGCCCAGCATTGGAGACGTATATGAGCAGATATACTGAAGATGATTTAAAATTAAGGCAACGAAGACATATTATATCCTAAACCATCACCAAACGAAAATGCCTCCTTAACTACTAAAAAAAATTACAGTATGTCATGTAGCGTTTTAAATTCTATTAATTATTTTTGCCTTTTACAGTGTTATATTAAATAATTTTATTGGTGTTTTATGTAATATAATGCAAAAAAATCTGAAGTTAATAAAATGAATTGCGTGCACTTTTGTGTTCTGCCAAATATCCCAAAGAATCATGATTTCGTTGACAGCACCCAAGTAGTGATAACAACTACGACTAAAATAACACAACTAAAGAGGTGAAAAATAACAATTTGCGAAGAAAACTATAACTCGACACTGACATCACCATTCCTTATATAAAAGAAGAAAAAGAAAATCCACTATCATTAGATATGTTCAGGGCCGGATTAAACCTATCAGGGGCCCCTAGGCAATGCAATTCACGAGGCCCCTAGGCAATTCAATTCTCGAAGCCCATTCCCTTTACTCTTTTCTTACTTTTTAAAATAATATCAGGTTGACCGAGCTTCGCTCGGAGTATTTTTGTAGCATTTATTTAGATACTTATATATTAATAAAAAATAAAAAAATAAATAATGAAATTTATATAAAAAATTACAAAAAGAGAAAAATAATAACACCGAGATTCGATCCAATGCCGTTTAACGCCGATGTCAAAAATAAAATGAAACTTGATCGATTTTTTGGGCCCGAATCCTCTAGTATGCCAAGTTTCAACAAAATCGTTGGAGCCGTTTCCGAGATCCTCAATATATATATATATATAATATATACAAGAATTGCTCGTTTAAAGATATCATCAAATCAAATCATTTATTCTACATAGGCCCCTTAAGGGCATTTTATCATCATCATCATCACAGCCCACATACTCGTACGTCCCACTGTTGGGCTCGGGCCTCCTCCACAATGGGAGGGAATTTGACCTACTATACCATGCTGGTCAAGACATGTTGGTATAGGGTTTCGTTTCGAGTTTTCCTTCTCTTACACAGATGGTATGTGCATATTATATCCCATAGTCGTCTTTTACGACATCCACGGGCAAGATAGGGAGCGGTGAATTGTATTCTTACTCCGTCACCACACGGAAAAGGAAAGGGCACTTACATGTTGTCAAATTACACGTTTGAATACAATACAATAATCTACCACCGGATCGGAACGCGGCCATAAACTGGGAAGATCCGGCCAGAAACTCAGCGGGCAGTCATTTTTTTTCTTAATCTTTTAAATATACATAATATTATGCTTCGTACAACATATATGATATTAGCTCCAGTGTGATGCCCTTCGAAATTAAATATATGTATAAATTTTCAAGATTTACTGCAAGACAAAAAAAAAATTTAAGCATAAAGGAAGAAAATATGGCTGGACCAGATCCCACAAGCAGCATATAAGATATATTTTCCATTAAAAAAATCAACAAAATGACAACAACATACCTTATCACATTGACTTAATGCATATTATCTTAATTAATAGATTATAGTTGTAATTAAATAATGATCCAGGTCTCAGGCAAGGGAAAGGAGAATTTTCAAAAAAAATGTTAATTGTAATTAATTGAATTTTTTTCTTGGTGCTTGCTCGGGGCCCCTGTTCGATGCGGGGCCCCTAGGCAGATCTAGCCCTGGATATGTTATTTCGTCTGTCAACACAGATAATAAAGAAAACTTCAGTATAATTACTTGTACAACTTCAAATTATCCAATTACAAAGTAATACAAAACTACACAATATAAAATGTTACAAAGGGTATAAACAAATAGCGTAGTTAATCTTTAGTTAAATGTATTGTTGCGATCAGTGAATAGGTTGCGAACAAATGGCATGGAAAAGGGTTTGGGGTCGTAACAAATAACAGACAAATGGTGTCGCATAAACGGCATTCGGATAGGATCGGTAGCTTTTTTGTTGAAGAGCTGGACGTTCTATATATGTTTTGTATACAATTTATAAAAGTAATAACATATTTTTCGTGTGGTGACAGAGTAAGCGTGCTATGGAGTGGGCTATGGTCAGGATTTCTCTGCGAGATAGAACCCGGAATACGGCAATCCGCAGAAGAACGGATGTAACCGACATAGCACGAAGAATTAGCACGCTGAACTGGCAATAGGCAGGCCACATCGCTCGACGAACCGACAACCGCTGGGGAAGAAAGATTCTCGAGTGGCGACCATGTATCGGACGTCGCAGTGTAGGACGAATCAGGTGGACCGACGACCTGGTGAAAGTTGCTGGGCGTCGTTAGATGCACGCGGCACAGGACCGCACTTTGTGGCGTAACATGAGAGCGGCCTACGTCCAGCAGTAGACGGCTATAGGCTTAAATGATGATGATGAACAGAGTAAGAATATAATTAATCAGCTTGGTAATAGGCGTCGTAAAAGACGTTTAAGGGGTATGATATCCGGGCTGATCACTGACGACAAGGCACTCGGTACCGGGGATCGGCTCAATGGCAAAGGAGAGAAATTACTCGGAATAAGGACAAATTATTTGTACATATTACTCGCCTCCAAAAAAAAATAGCGTGTGTTCAAAGTACGCATGGCAGAAGTGAAACTTCTTTTTCCTTTATCTCATTCTCTCGCCGGCTGAATCCTATACATTTACGTGTTTATGTCTCTATGGACTCGCTTTTTCGTTTCATCGAATTTGAAATCACAATGATTCAAAAGAAGTTTCACTTCAAAAATTAGCAGATTATTCATGGGGCAATATATACGCTTCTACAATAAATTACCTAAAAATGATAAAGTTTAAAAACCTATCAAAAATAGATTATGTAAAAAAAGATTATTAAAAAATCTCCGATTATCTAGATAATAATATAGATTGGGTGTGAGCAGCTTCTCCTTCAGCGATTTCCTTTTATTTTAAACAAACTGTTTTTTTTTTTAATAACTATTATTGTAAAGCGTAGCGTGTTTTGCCTAACGAATTTTTGTATTTTCACTATTTGTAACATATGGTGTTGGTTATGCTCACTGAAGGTGCTCACTTGCGGTAACTGCGTGGAGTGGACCTCTCCCTTCCCGCTATAGTAGTTGAGGGGAGTGCTGGCTGCTTTAGTAGTCAACTCGTGATCGGGTACCGCCTGTGAAATCTGATCCAGCCATCTATTAAAGCGCAATAATCAGACGGATCGGTATAAGGGTTAATTTCAAAATTTCCTTCTCATTCTTTCTCCGTCACCACTCGAATAAGCCTAGCAGTAGTACGTAAATACTCTTTTAGATTTTAGTAATTTTTTGCTATAATCATAGGATAAGGAATTGAAATGACTAATCTTACGCCATAACCATATTATGACTTGATTACATATATCATATAACTACTTCTGCGCCCGAATGGATTGTAATTGCAAAACCTCATATATATAGGTAGCATACATCCATCCATCCATTAGCCAATAGACGTCCATTGCTGGACATATGCCTCCCCACGAGAATGCCACTCGGAACGGTCTTGCGCCACTTGCATCCAACGGTTCCCGCGCGACTTTGAGAATGTCGTCAGTCCACCTGGTGGGGGGTCGTCCTACGCTGCGCCGTCCAATTCGTGGTCGCCACTCAAGAACCTTTCTTCCCCAACGGTTGGCGGTTCGACGAGCGATGTGGCCTGCCCATTGCCATTTCAACGTGCTAATTCTGCGGGCTATGTCAGTTACACCCGTTCTTCTACGGATTTCCGTGTTCCGAATTTTATCACGTAGAGAAATACCGAGCATAGCCCTCTCCATAGCACGCTGAGAGACTTTGAGCTTTTTATGAGACCGACATTTAGAGACCACGTTTCAGTGCCGTAAGTCATCGCTGGTAACACACACTGGTTATAAACCTTTGTTTTCATACATGTACGTTTTCATACGTGGTAGCATACGTGTACTAATAAATGTATCAAAACCTATTTAGATTAACTACGAAAACGTTACAAAGTTATTATTGAAGTAAAACTTCTTTACGCACGCTTGACTTGGGGAGTAAGCTGGTGAATTTCTGAAGCGAGCGTAACAAAAAGTGTGATCGGACGAGGCGAACGGAGATTGAAAAGGAGATATAAGTTGGTGAAGATAGAAAGAGAGAGAGTTACGTTTCGTATATATTGTAAGAGCAAAACAGAGCGGTACAAGCACACATTTTCTATCTCTCTTTCTCTCATAGCCAGTTACGCTTCGTATATCGATGAACCAGTTCAGGCCTTTTGTCTGTATCAAACTGTAAGAGCAATATATCTTAGTTGACCATAGCCATAGCCCAATTTGACCATAGCCCCCAAAAAAATACCAAAGGCTAGTCAGACGAATGGGTATTAAGGTTTCAATTACATCGATGACAAGGATCTGTACTGATGGCCCACATGGCAACAGAAAAGTGTATGTACGGCAGATTATGGGTTTGAAGGCCGGCTCTATCGTTACCCCGGACGGACATGAAAGGATGTGACTATAGCTGACCTATATAAGGGTTTTATTCGATCTCCTTTCCTTCTATTGAATAGATGTTAGGTTCATATTATATCCATCGTATTCCTTCTTCTTTTTCGTGTGGTGACGGAGTAAGAATACAATTTACCACTCCCTACCTTACCCGTGGATTTCGTACAAGACGACTAAGGGGTATAATATGCACATAAGATCTGTTCAAGACAAGGAAAACTCAAAATGAAACCCTATAACAAAATGTCTGACCAGCATGGTATAGTATGCCCTCCCATTATGGAGGAGGCCCGAGCCCAACAGTGAGACGTGTGGGCTACGATGATGATTCTTCGTCAGTACACGGTTTTACAAAAACAAATTACGAAACATTAGTTTTACGAAAAAATTGCCTTTGGAGAATTATTTCCTAGGAGAATGATTTCCTTCTTTTCTTCATCACTATCATCATCGCAGCCCATATACGTCCCACTATTGGGCTCGGGCCTCCTCCACAATGAGAGGGAATTTGACCTACTAATACCATGCTGGTCAAACATGTTAGTATAGGGTTTCATTTCGAGTTTCCCTTCTATTGCACAGATGTTATGTGCATATTATATCCCTTAGTTGCCTTTTACAATATCCACGGGCAAGATAGGGTGTGGTGAATTGTATATTTACTCCGTCACCACACGGACATAACTTCTTTTCAGTTTCTTCTCTCCTTCTTTTCAGTTCATGTATATCCCACTATTGGGCCCAGGCTGTTTTCATACTTTTTTTTGCTTGGCAACAGGCCTCCTAGTGATTATTCGCCCAATTTGCGTGAACTCACGATGCGAATAGAAGGGGCGGGGACATAAAATACTCTTACTCTTCCATCACTTCAGGGCTGGGCACGGAAGTCAAGGAATCGGTACCAGTGGTCGGCCCAATTTTTTTTTTAAAGACGTATCCCTGCGCGAAGGTAATTTTTCCTTTAATTGCGAGACACTATACAAACATGTAAATTAACGGACAGAAATCACATCCAGACCCAGAACAACAATCTGTGGTTCGCACAAAGTGTTGTCCCGCACGGGATTCAAACCCCCGACACTAGCTCAGTAGGTATATATCTCAATCACAACGCCATCTGTGCAGTCAATGGGTGAAAGAGAGGAAATATGGCAGGTTATGGGCATCATAGCTTGCTACAAAAAGAAATCATTCCATCATACGTTTTTGTTTATTTACATTTAGAATATCTACCGGCATGCTGCTTAATGATGGTAATAAAAAAAGACATTAACAAATATAGAAAACTATGTAACCACAAATCAAAACTTTGATGCAATAAAAATGAATATATGAAAGCTATAAAGCTGGTGGAGTCCGCTGTGAATGATTTCAATGTCCACAATGGTGAGCAATAACAATCTCAACAAAAATTGATGAAAATTCAAACCAATTGCATTTCTTTTTTCATATATAGTTTCACGCTTTCGCTCCCGAAGGGTTAGGTAGTGTTAAAAGTCATCTATATTGGTTTAATTTGTATTCTTGTATTTTTCATTTCAGGTTTTATGTTCCACTCTTGGACACAATAGCAGGGAATGTGTACTGTGTACTCAACCGACTCTTTCACGGGGAGTGCTCCGATTAACTGTTTGACTTGGGACCTCCGTCACCATTCTACCAACGTACCACTCGACATCGTAGCAAGGTTCATCCATTCATCTGGAAACGTTATGATCTTCAACTGTACGATTTCTTCGACGTACGTGCAAACTCTGGAATGAACTACCTACTGCTGTATTTTCCGAGCGCTATGACATGTCCTTCTTTAAACGAGGTTTAAGAAGAGTATTTTCTTCACGGTAGGCAACGGCCTGGCTGTGCTCCTGGTATTACAAAGATCCATGTGCGGCAGTATCACTTACCATCAGGTGTGCTGCTTGCTCGTTTGCCACCGATGGCAATAAAAAAAAAATTGATTTACTCTAACCACGCTGGTCAGGCGTGTTGGTATAGGCTTATATTTTAAAGTTTCATTCTCTTCCCTATATGCGTATTTAATTCCTTAGTCGCCTTTTACAGATAAGAGATGGGGTAGTGGTATTTTTACTCCTTCACCACACTGAAATCCTTCTTGTATCTTTTCTTTTTTTTATAAAATTTGAAGTTACATGGAAACCTTTATTTATATCAGCATTTATGTAGGCTATATTTTATGCCCGTATTCCCACGGGAACAGAAGCTACGCGGGTATAACAGCATAAATTAACTAATAAGAAATATTTAGGTTCCAGATAACAAATTATGTATTATCTAAACCGTTTTCATTCGAATTTCATAGTATTGCAACTGCTATCATAACATTTGAAAATATCAATGCCCTATATCGACAATCGCAGATATTCATAATTCATGACCGATAAGTAATGGTAACGGAGTAAGTATACAATTCACTGCGTCCTATTTTATCCGTGGATGTCGTAAAAGATAACTACGGGATGTAACATCTACTCCAGAGAAGAAAAACTCGTAATAAAAGCGTGCATCTTGATCAGCATGTTATCGTAGATCAACCTCCCTCTCTTTGAAGAAGAAGCCCGAGCCCAAGTTTACATATATGGACTGAGATGATGATGACGATGGAATACCAAATTAGTTTAACTTTTTTGATGTGAAACATCTATAGGCGAGAGTGAACCTGATCGTTGGCGTGGCGTAAACAGCTCGTGGCGTTACGACATCACGCTATATAACGGAATATGCGAGGGTAAACGGATTCTTATCGTGGCGACAAAACGCCACTCTATATCTATGTACATACGTAATCTATACGTAGTGTGTGAGTGAGACGGAGTGACACGATGTTGTTCACAACAAGAGAAAGCGCACAGGCGCGCTATCTCCCTCGCCTGTATATGCTAATGAAAATAATGTTTATTGAATAAAAATCATCATTTTCTGGATAAGAATCGTGATATTTTATTAATACTTTATGCCATATTAGTTCCTGTCGTAATCTGTGTCTTGTACAAAATAATTTCGATGTTTCACATCTGCCAGGTGTTCTGAACGACGGATCTCTTTTTTATTTTAACCTAATTTATTAACTTAGGTTAAAATAAAAAAGAGATCCGTGGTGCTCCCTGCTAGACAACAGACGAGGCTCTGGCGACCGAGCAAATGGCGGGATAACCATTCACCTGGCTGGGCAACCGGTTAGAAGAGGCCAAAACGACCTTGGGATTTAAATAACCCCAAAAAGGCTTAAATGCAGAAGGCAAAGGGAAACCACTGCATAACAATTTCCCAAGAAAGTCATCATGAAGGTACAGTCAAATATACAGAGGAGGCCATGCGATCCGCTTAGCAACCGGCGCCCTTCTGCGTCCGGGGCAGTCGGTGGGAAATTGGCTACCGGCCATACGCTTGTAGGAGACCAGGCAACGTATGGAAAACATGCTACTGGAGACTCCATGAAGATGCGACATATCCAAAAGATAGGCACATGGAATGTTCGCGGCTTACTTCAACCAGGCAAGATAAAGATCCTAGAGAATGAGTTAACGAGGTGTGGTATTAATATCTGCGGTATTAGTGAAACTCACTGGAAGAGCAACGGTCATTTTCTCACAGAGACTCATGCCATATACTTCTCTGGAAATGACAATAACAGTAGAAATGGAGTTGCCTTTCTTATCCCAAAAAATCTAAGGAATAGCGTAGTGGAATATGAACCTATTAGCGACAGGATATTACGAATTAAGCTTAAAGCGACACCTGTGAATTTTAACCTTATTCAGGTCTATGCACCGACTAGTGCTGCAAGCGATGATGAGATAGAAAACTTTTATACAAAACTGGAAAATACCATCGTAAAGATCGCCCATAGGGAAGTTCTGATCATCTTGGGTGACCTCAACGCAAAGTGAGAGCAGATGCTCATCAGTTGAGTCACTGTGTAGGTAAATTTGGCTTAGGACAACGCAACGAGCGAGGGGATCGACTCATTCAATTTGCAGCTGATAACGGCTTGGTGATATCCAACACACTCTTTAAACATCACCGACGCAGATTATATACTTGGATATCACCAGATGGCAAACACCGCAATCAAATTGATTATGTTCTGATTAGATCGCGGTGGAAAACATCTATCAAAAACGCTCATACTCTACCGGGAGCAGACTGCGGATCAGATCATCAATTGCTGATATCGAAAGAGCAATTAAAGTTAAGAGCAGTTAGGAAACTCGACACTGGACGAAAGTTCAAAGTGACTGATAATGCGAAGTTTTTGAATGCACTAAAGCAAGCGATGATACCGTGGACGAACGTAGAATCCAACACAGAGACTCCAGATCAGTTGTGGGATCGGGCTAAAAACATTATTGTGAGCTCGGTCAAAGAGGCTAGTGTAAACGTACGGAAACGGAAACAGCAGCATTGGATGAGCGATGCAACTTTAAATCTTATAGAGGAAAGGCGAAACATGAAAGCATCTGGAGCCGATATAAGATCCCTCAACGAAAAGTCTGCTAGAATTCAGGAAGCTTGTAGGCGAGACAAGAACAACCAACTTCGGAACATTTGTGCAGAAGTGGAAGTCCATGCAAATAAGAATGAATCTAGGGACCTACACCAAAAAATTCGCGCCATCACAAAAACCCTAAGTTGCAAGACCTGGGCTATTAAAAACTCTACTGGAGAGACGGTGACAAACATAGAGGCAATAGCTGAAACGTGGAGACAATACTGTCAGACCCTATTTCAAGACCCGGAATCAGAGTTTTATGTTCCTACGGAACCCGGCAACGAAGATTTCGAACCCTATATCCTGAAAGATGAAATACGAGCCGCTATTAATCATCTAAAGAACGGCAAAGCCACAGGGGTAGATGCCATACCGATCGAAACAATCAAGGCATCGGGCGAACATGGTGTCCAAATCTTCCACACCCTGTGCAATAAGATATGGCTCACAGGACAATGGCCGAAAGAATGGGCTCATACTGTTTTTGTCCCCTTGCACAAGAAAGGTTCCACCAAGACGTGCAGTAATTACCGACTTATTGCTCTTATCACTCACGCAAGTAAGATTTTACTACACGTACTAAATGAACGTCTAAAGCCCTACTTATGCAAAGAAATTGCTCCTGAACAGGCCGGTTTTGTCAAGGGGAAGGGAACCCGGGAGCAAATTTTGACAGTTCGACAAATTATAGAGAAAGCCAGAGAATTCAACAAGCCCACCTATATATGCTTTGTGGACTTCTCTAAGGCGTTCGATTCTGTCAAGTGGCCCAAACTCTGGGAAACGTTGACGGCGATGGGTGTTCCAAAACACCTGGTACACCTCCTGCGAAGACTTTATGAAGATGGCACAGCCTCAGTACGAGCAGATGAAGTCCAATCTAGTCACTTTCACCCCAGCGCCGGAGTTCGTCAGGGATGTATTGTTTCTCCGCTACTGTTCAATGTGTACACAGAGCTCATAATGAAGATTGTACTTGAAGACTGGACAGATGGCGTATCGATCGGTGGCTCGAAGATATGCAACCTGCGATATGCAGACGATACTACTTTGTTCGCCGCCAGTACCCAGCACATAGAGGAACTTCTCGGAAAGATGGAACGCGTTAGCCTTGAGTTCGGACTTAAGATAAACCGGAATAAAACAAAAATGATGATTGTCGACCGCGTGTATAACAATTCTCCAGAAATTTCAGAAATTGCTAATTGTGCTGTGGTGCAATCATACATTTATCTGGGGTCCTTAATTACGAACAACGGTGGATGTATCGATGAGGTGAAGAGGCGTATGGCAATTTCCAGGTCTGCAATGGACAAATTGAGGAAAATATGGAGGAACCGTAACATATATAGAGCCACAAAAATCCGGCTAGTTCGGGCACTTGTATTCCCCATATTTTTGTACGCTGCAGAAATGTGGACCTTGCGGGAAGTGGAGAAAAAGAAGATAGACGCTCTAGAGATGTGGTGCTGGAAGAGAATGCTTGGAGTATCGTGGACTGAATTCCGTACCAACGAATCTATACTTCGAGAACTCGCATCAAGCAGCGTCTATCATCTTTGGTACAGTCCCGTATCCTTACCTTTTTTGGTCACGTATGCCGCCGGGGTGAGGTGGCTATTGAGCGACTTGTGATCCAGGGAAGGGTTGAGGGTACCAGGCCACGGGGAAGGTCGCCTATGAGATGGACTGACCAGATAAAAGCGGCAGTACATGGTTCATCATCGCTACATGAATGCACGAGGAAAGCGGCCATCAGAGAGGAGTGGCGGCGTGTTGTGAAGCTTGCCACCAACACCTGAAATGATGACCACGACCACTCTGTCAAGAGTGATACCGCCAAAGAAGAATTTATTAACTTAATAAATATTTTTCGCCTTTTGAGATACGTCACATAGCCGTGTTAATTTATATGCAAAAAAAAATTAAATGCTTAAAAAGGGGCTAGGGAAACACGTAGTGGCTTTTACCTGTGTTTACACATTCGAGTATAAAGAACGTTAGCAATGTTGGATTTATATGTGTATCATGTAAAGTGCATTATCATACCCTACCATAAATACCATGACCATAAAAATTCATTAGTGTTAAGATAACACAAGCTTTGCATTTACTATGACGTATATTTATAGCCGACTACGGCAAAGGAGGGTTATATTTTTACCAATTTTTTTGAAGACTTTACCCTGCACTAAGGAAATAATCTTAGTATTGCGGAGGACTTTTCTGGATAATTTTAATAGCTTAGCGACCATGGCCCAAAAAATTGTCTCTACTCAGACTATCAGTCATCGCCCTGCTCTGGTCCCAATTATTTGGCTTTCATAGTATCTATTTCAAAAGCTGGCAAAAGTTTTTGAAATATATACTATGATATATATATGATATATATTTATGACATATATTGCCAGTATTTTTGTGACCAGCCAGACGTCAAACCTCCTTTGAAATGCAATCGTTTATTCTGTAAATACTGTTACTATAATCGGCAGCAGATATAGTTGGCCTAGTTCCAAAAAAACTTTTAGCCGTCGATGACACCAACGAAAAATGTAAGAATTGGTCGTAACCGTAGCTGCCACTACCATTAGGCCAGTTGTGCAGTCAAATATATAAATAGATGTATTATTTTCCTCATAATAGAGTCCATTGACGTAATCCATTTTCATTGTTCAAGCTACGGATAACATTTTACATTTAAATTCTTATGGGATGTAAACATTTTGAAGCTTGAATTGTTTGGGTCTTCCTAAATTACGGCCCCTAAATTTGTGGCTGCATATTGAAGTTGTAACGCGGAATATTTTGTGTTACATGGTTGTATGGAAGTTTTATAAAGGTAATATTATCTATATCTACTAGCTGACCCAACCGACGTTTTTCTGTTCAAATAAAATGAAAGGCCCCTGAAAAATGACAGCAGCGCCACCTACCGGGTTCAATTGTGTATCTATGCAAGAAACTCGACATAAAACTTTATGCAAAACACGTCTAACCATCTTAGTATAGTAAGGCCAATTTCCCTTCCAATGTAAAGAAGAAGAGAGGAGAGGATGATGATGACATTAGGCTCGAGCCTCCTCCGCAATAGAATGAAAATTGACCTATCATATCACACTGGTCAGACGGGTTGCTATAGATTTTCTTTTTTAATTTGAAGGGGTGGTTCATTACGATACACAATCTTCAGCCCAATGAAATTATGGCTCTTTTTTATTGTCGTATTTCGTACATAGTTCTAGTTTCCAACTTTAGCTTTACCAAACTGCTCGACTCTGGATTCAAATGCAAAAATCCACCATTGCTTTAACATATTTTGGCGCTTCGACTAAGGAAATCGCTCAAGAGTAGGCAGTAGGTAGCTGTGAAAATTTCTGTAACACTATTGTCAGATCGACACCGGATTCGAACTCAGAAACCCACAATCACAGTAACATACTTTGGACATTCAACTAACGGAACAGTTCAAGAGAAACAAATATGTCATCATAATCATTTCAGCTCAAATACGTCCCACTGATGGGCTCGAGCCTCCGTAATAGTATCCCCGTATCAGCAATAGGAGGGCAATTGACCTTACTATACCATGATGGTCAGACAGGTTGGTATAGAGTTTTGTTTCGAATTTTCCTTCTGCACAGATGCTTATTATATCCCTTAGTCGTGTTTTACAGTGAGAGGCAAGATAGACAGTGGTGAATTGTATTCTTACTATATCACTACACGGAATATAAGTATGTGTATAATGAAAAACCAGTCTTCGTTTATTTTTATTTTTGGCTAGCTATAGTCCTAATTTTCCGTATAGTGACTGGTGATGAAGTAAGAATATAATTCACCATGACCCCTTATTTTACCGACTAAGGTATATAAATCGTAAAAAACGACTAAAAAAATAGAAAAAATGATATAATATGTACATAACATCTATGCAGGAGAGGAAAAACTCGAAATGAAACCCTATACTGTGCTTGTCAGACATGTCGGTATAGCATTTCATTCAAGACAGGGCGTGGTGAATTTTATTCTTACTCCGTCACCACACGGAATCTTTGTAATACGATGCAGGAAATAATCATTGTTATTTCAGCTCATAATACGTCCCACTGTTGGGCTCGATCCTCCTCCATTACAGGAAGGAAATTGACCTATTATACCACGCTGGTCAGACGGGTTGGTGTAAAGTTTTCCTTTCCTTACATAGATCTAACAAAAATATATTTCAATTATCTTATATCTTTAAACGAGCAATTCTTATATATATATATATATATATATATATATAACATAACAATAAATGACATTAAATTTTAAAAGAATATGAATTCAAATTTCGTTGTAAATGTCAAGAGTTACGGTAGCTCAGATGTGAAGGTGACAGGTTTTAATTTTGGTATTTTTTCAATCAAACAGCGTCGGCTCGAATCTCGGTGTTATTATTATTCTCTTTTTGTAATTTTTTATATATTTTTCATTATTTATTTTTTATTTTTTAGTAATATATATCTAAATAAATTCGATAAAAATATGCCGAGTGAAGCTCGGTCGACCGGATATTTACAATTAAATACCAACTAGAACATTAAGTTCATTTACATAATCTTCATAACATAAAGCCGAATGTTCCCAAACAATCTCGTGACAGTTTGCTCTATAACTCCTATAGTCTATAAAAGCAACATAGCAAGTTCCCAAAGACAACGTTGTCATCAAAACGCACTTCATAAGATATGATGTTGGCCAACATTGGGCGCTTAATTTCGAAAGCGGCTTGTATTAAACCTATTTAATGACGTCACCGCCTTCCCCTAAATCCCTTTAACCTTGTAATTACTTACTGTGAAGTTACAGAGTAGCAGGTGAAACGCTAATACCTTGCAACAAATTAGAATACAGTGGTGACTTCGATTAATAAGAATAATTACTGTCGTAAGGTATTTGTGTAATTGAATAGCCGCATAATTGAAAAGTTCTGTGTGGTGACGGAGTAAGAATACAATTCACCACTCCCTACCTCTTTCCTGTGGTAGTCGTAAAAGATGACTAAGGGATATAATATGCATATAAAATCTATGCAAGAGAAGAAAAACTCGAAATAAAACGCTATGCCAACACGTCTCACCGACATGGTATACTAGGTCGACTTCTCTCCTATTATGGAGTAGGTTCGAGCCCAATAGTTGGATGTATTTAAGTCGAGGTAATAACAATAAAAAGATATATAATATGTGAATAACATCAAAACACAAGAAGAAAAACCCGAAAGAACCCTATACCGACCTAGCAACTCGCCATAATTAATTCCTGTTGAAGAGAACGTAATATTTTTTTTATTGTTTTTTGTTTGTGTTGGGGGTTAATCAAATTTTCAATTTTACTTAAAAAGTAAAATAAAAATAGATTTCTTTGTAATAATAGGTCGAAGCATAAGAATTACCTGATTAATCCGAGCATCAGTAAGTCATGTGGTGACGGGGTAATCCCCTCCATCCTCTATTTTGCCCCTATTTTTCGTAAAAAACGATTAAAGGATATAATATACACTTATTTATGCAGGAGTAGGAAAAAGTGCCCTATACCAACTCGCCTAACTATCGTGGCACTGTATGTCAATTTCTCTGCCATGATTGAGGAGGCCCCAGCTCAAAAGTGGACTTCATGGGACAAGAGATGATAATAAATATTTATGCTGACATAACGTACTTTAAAATTTAATACCCAAGATTAATGATATTATTTTAATATTATGTAAAATCCAGACTAAATGTCTTCGTACTTAATACGAAAACTGTCAAAACCTAGACATGAAAACGTCCGTCTATCCCGTTACTTAATTGTGTCATCCTAAATTCTAATGCTTAATTGATGCAAATTCTAAAGGGTTTAAACGTTATAAAGGTTTTACAGGTAAAATATTTAGTTGAGAGCCCTCCAAAAGGGAACTTTCTGAAAATTATATATGCTCAAAACTTTGTATGTTGAGTTTAAGACTATTTCAATGGCAGTTTATAAAGCGGGGCAAGCAAAATTATCGAATAACTTCACATTACTTTGTTTTACAACTACAGTTAGTATTGGATAGGCAAATATATGTATCTATTCAATACTAGCAATCCACGTTTCGTAAATAAAACTACTTTACGGATTTTATCGTGATTGTATTTGATTTTTGATTGTCCAACGTTTCGAACTCTTTGCAGCGTTCTTGGTCACGGGCGGACTGACTCGGAAGAACAATTTAGAATGTGTAATACTCGCCTTAACATCAGAAATCCTCGTTTCACTTCGGTTTCGATCGCTTTGTCCCTACATTTCAAGTCTCCAATATTTTCTAAAGAATGATAAAATAAATAATAAAAAATATATCTTCTTAATATATATAAATTACGTGTCGCGTTGTTTGTCCGCGATGGGCTCCTAAACTACTTAATCGACTTTAATCAAATTTGCACACCGTATGCACATTGATCCAACTTGAAAGATAGGATAGCTTACATCTTAATTTATAGTCGCAATATTATTTTATTGCAAATTATTTGTCTATTATTTGACATTCACAATTATCTGTCAACTCCGAACGATTTTAACAGATGGCGATTTCTGTTGACTGGATTGAGTAATTAATTAATAGATGGCGCTGCTATTTCAAACCTACAAACGTGTCATATACGATTTTACATAGATGCCATTTGTAAAAAAATATGACGACTTCCATGACAGATGTTCTCCTACAGTTCCATTTAAATAGTTTAATAAAATGTAATATAACAAAAACATTAGCCACAGCAACGCGTGACTAGGTCTACTAGTATAAATACATAATCGTATAAACATAAAAAATAATGTACCATTTTGGCATTACCAAAAAATGTTTCAAATTTTATTTATTTGTATAGATAAGAATGATAAAAGCTTAATATGTATTATTCACCATTTTACCTACATATCACCATAATTAATCCGCATATAGAAAGATAAATATCTGGTTGACCGAGCTTCGATCGGAATATTTTTATCGAATTTATTTAGATATATATTATTAAAATAAATAATGAAAATATATAAAAAATTACGAAAAAAGAATAATAATAACACCGAGATTCGAACCGACGCTGTTTGAATGCCAAAAAAAAACAAAATTAGAACCTGTCCACTTCCCAACTGAGCTATCGTAATTCATGACGTTGACAACGAAATTTGAATTCATATTATTTTAAAATTTAATGGCATTGTATTGTTTTGCTAAAAACACGGACAAAACAACATTTTCTATAAATAAAACCTAGCTAGATCGATTTTTTGGACCCGAAACCTCTAGTATGCCAAGTTTCAACAAAATCGTTGGAGCCGTTGCCGAGATCCTGAATATATATATATATATATATATATATATATATATATATATATATATATATATATATATATATATATATATATATATATATATATATACATATATATATATATACAAGAATTGCTCGTTTAAAGATGCAAGATAATGAAGGGGAGGGTGATATTTGTTCAAGCTATATTTTTCACTTTTGTATTATTTTAAATTCCTGCGATAACTGAGAAAAACACTATTCACCACCTCCTATTCTATCCGTCCGTGGCCAGCCCAACGAATTATCCTTTCAGATACCATCCCTCCCCAAATAGCGACTTCAATTGTCAATTCATCATCATTCATCAACTTTATTTCAGCTCATATACATCCCTCTGTTGAGCTCGAGCCTCCTCCACATTAGGAAGAAAATTGATCTTACCACGCTAGTCAGACGGGTTATTATAGGGTTTAATTTCGAGTTTTCCTTCTCTTGCATAGACGTTATATGCACATCATATCCCTCAGTTACCTTTTACGATATTCATGAGCAAGATAGGGAGTGGTGAATTGTATTCTTGTTTCATACCATACGGTATGTAGTAGATTTGATAATATTCGCAGCAGCCAAAAAGTATTAATCAAATTAATAACCAAACTAATATCGATCTTGCTACTACGAAACAACTTTTAAACAAATGTTTCAACAATGTATAGGATGTTTATCAACCCATTCTCAACAAGCCCGGAGCACTAGAAAACAACATGCCCCACAGCCATATAAGAAACTTTTCCCTTTTAATAGTTCTCGACTATCTTATCTTACAAAACTTAGCCGAAGATAGAGGCCTTACATTGTTAAATTATTGTTAAGTTTACAATACTTTATGAGGTAAAAAAATATTACTAGGTTGTTTTAATATTGTATGAAAGATTTTTTTTATTCTATCTTATGATATTATTTTTCATCATTATTTCTATTGTTCATTTTTATGAAATACTAGCAAACTGCTCTCGCTTCACTTCGGTTACAATCGCCTTATCCGCGTAGTTCCCGTTCCCGTGGGAATACCGAGATAAAATATAGCCTGTATTACTCAGGGATAATGTAGGTGTCCAATGGTGAAAGAATTTTTGAAATCGGCATAGTAGTTTTTGAGTTTATTCGATACAAACATACACACACACACACACAAAAATACAATTTTTTCCTCTTTATAATATTATTATAGAAGTGTAGATAGAAAAAAATTATGAATCACTTTTGAAGGCACTTAAGAAGTTATAGGTACTTCTTATGCGTAACAAGATAAAAATATTTCTAAAAAACATATAAATAAAGATATTTATTACATTGAAAGTTATATTATAACGCATTATTTAGTTGACATTTGTGACGCACACGCATCATAAAAATGTTGACTAGCCAACTTCAGAGTGTCAGTGTTCGCGATGGGAACAAAAGAAATAAAAATAGGCGAATCTTATAATATGGTATATTGTATAAGATTCAATAATTGTTAGCCCGACAATTTTGTGTGCGAATGTGTCAGTGTTCTTGTGTAATGTTTAAGTATAAGATGGCGGGTTAGTGGTCTGTATGAGTGAAGTGAATGTGTAAATGAATGTGAAAGAATCTAATGAAGGTAATGATTGCGTGGGTGTATGAATGCAGTAACGGCGGCGACAGTCAGTTTTTCGTGACAACAAAAATATTACTCTCATCATTTCTCCTTAATGCACCAAAAGAAGTAGAACTTCAAAAAAAAATAAAATTAATTCTTAATGTATATTAGAAACTTGATTGGTGACAGCGTTATTAAACTTTATTTTTCTTGTAAGTTATCTCATCATATTGTATGTTTCTTTGAACACATTATATCATTAAATAAATAAACATGCATATTTATTTTTTCGTCCTAATGGGTTCGAAAGTTGTTAAAATTGGTTAAGGCTTACCAAGCGAGTGGACGGCAGGTGTCCAGGTAAATATAAAATAGCTCATTGGGATTGCCAATCCGTTTATTAACGGATTACACCCACACATGGCATTACCCCTTCATTTGTGGAGCTACCAATGGTCGCATATAGGTATTTCCATAGGGTGACGGATTGAGAAAGCAATTCATAAGTGTATTTGATGTCAGAAAATTCGACTAAAGAATAAAGCACAAATACCACTGCAACAGAAGGAATGCGCGAATTAAAATCTTATACTAACCGATCTGAACATCGTGGTATACCAGGTCAATTTGCCTCTTATTGTGAAGAAGGCTCTAGCTCAGCAGTAGTATGAGCTGAGATGATGATATGAATGAATGATGGTCTAGGTTAAGTGAATATTGAAATGCTGATAAAAAAAATAGAAAAAAAAAATTAATTAAACAGCTTTATTGTAAAGAAACAGTAAAAATAAAATCGTGGAACACTACAAAACAAACATTTTAATCGACGATCAAAGTAGATATTTGACGTGCCCCACTATTTTATTTTTACTGTTTCTTTAGAATAAAACCGTTTAATTTAAAAATATTTTTCTATTTTTTATTTTCAAGTTTTTAGTTTTTATAATGATTTTGTATAGAGCATTGTATTATACTTGTCAAGCCCTTTCATTTAATATCCATATTAATGGGATTAAAAAAAATAGGTTATCCGCCATTTTGTAACGGCGGCCATCTTGAGTTTACAAAAATATTGACTATACATTATTGTATTGTCACCAAAACCAAAGGCGTATACCAAATTTCAAATCAATCGGTTGACAGAAAGCGGGTGAAATTTCAATTACTAAATTTGACCCAACAAAGAAAAAAATAAACAAACAAACGGGGTAAGCTAAATAAAACCGTTTAAAAATGATAATAGTAATACCGTGTAGAAAAACCTCCTGTGCGGTGAAGAAACCTTCAGGTTTCTCAAACATGGCATCACCCCTTACTTTGCTGTAATAGTGAAACCGTCTGAGATATTACCAGCAGTACTCTCCTGAGATACCTCAACTACAATCGCCAACTGCATATCTAGCGTAGTGGTTATGACCTTATCGTTCTACAAAAGAGCTAAATTGAACACCTGAATCCTAAACCAGTATTTTTTCTATGGTCAGCACATACTCCGTCCTTTCCATCCGGAGAAATGAACGGGCGGCAGACCACTCCCACCGTATACCCTTCCCTTCGCTATTGGGCCGACCACTAGTACCAAGTTTCTTGATAACCGTGGCGAACTCGGCAGAATACCTTTTCGGGTACTGTTCCTCACCGAAGTACCTCTCGAGGGGTCACCCTCACCCAATCAGGCACCTATCTTGTAGTAGCGAGGAATCGAACTGTCTTCTTTATACGGTAGAAGGTCATGAATGGTAATTAATTAACATTATTTGGTCTACTTAACAGTTAACCACTAAAAGCCATAAAAAATACTTTTCTTCAAGCCTAAGTGCCGATTTCAAGATCGTATATATTTAACTTCAGATATATATATAGTCACAATACATTATTAGGTCTGTTCCGTTCGGCCATTTCCGCTGCCTACTTCCATTTCCTGCAATTGGCTCCGACTATACGTCAGCCCTACATCTTGACTGGTCAACCGTTTAGCGATATTCGACATATTATCTCTTGAAATTTTACTTATAAACTGTCCAGTTAGCCGAAATAATAGCTACTTATATACTAATGGGAGTATAAAAATAGATATTAAACTTAAATTTTATGCTGTTTCGTAGCTGCTACGAATACTAGATACCCTAACATTGCTTGAGGGTGTCGTAAAAGACGACTAACACTTGGATCAACTCCATTTGATACCGTCTGAGCAATAAATATATTCCTAAAGAGGGTTGCTGTGAGAACCTGGAAACGTCTTCCCAGGGATAATTTCTCCCACGTACGTGCAAGCTCTGGAATGAACTACCTGTTGTTGTGTGTCCCGAGCGCTATGACATGTCCTTCTTTAAACGAGGTTTAAGAAGAGTATTTTCTTGACTGTAAGCAACGGCCTGTGTTCCTGGTATTGCAAAGGTCCATGTGCGGCAGTATTACTTACCATTAGGTGTTCTGCTCGCTCGTTTGTCACCACTGGAAAAAAAGAACTGCTGGCCAGTCATAAAACTATTACCCATAACTTTTGCGCGATGAAAAAGTCGACATTATGACAGATTGCGTCGACCCCAACTAATTGTGATGGAGGCAAGATAATGATGATGATGATTTGATTCTAATTAATATTTACTTTTGACTGCACAGAGGGCTTAATTATTTCGTAAGGATGAATGAAAACTACACTGGTGACCAGCGTGGTATCATCATCATCATTTGAGCTCATATACGTCCCACTGTTGGGCTCGAGCCTCCTCCACAAGGAAATTGATCTTACTATACCATGCTTGTCAGACAGGTTGGTATAGGGTTTTATTTCGAGTTTTTCTTCTCTTGCATAGATGTTATATGCATATTATATCCTTTAGTCATCTTTTACGACATCCACGAGCAAAATAGGGAGTGGTGAATTGTATTCTTACTCCGTCACCACACTTAAACCAGCATGGTATAGTAGGTCAAATTCTCTCTCATTTGGTCCTTCCATAGCATGATGATTTTTACTGGCGCAACTCTACAAACGCATAACGTATATCGAATTTGGAAAATCCATTTTATCTAGGGCTAATCACTGAAATTTGAAATCGACCATTCATACATGTATTAATATACATACCAAAAACGTAGTTATCAACACAATGGTCATATAATCAATAGACAATAGGGAATAACCAAATGTTCTGAACAACGTTTGACATAACAAACAAACATTAAGTACTTCCTAATCTCACCCCTATAAAGCCTCGATACACCCATCTAACACACAATAATCCCTTATAACATAACTTCATCATGGAGCCACAAATTTAAGGGTCGCAATTTCGAAAGCTCGGTATAATATAGACCCCAAAATGTTTATATCCCATAAGAATTTAACTGCGTGGGCGGACAAAAGCTGTTAATTCGAGGGATGAAATCTTATTATTAAAGCAGTTATTAAAGATAAATAACGTAATTTAAAAAACTAATAAGAATCTGCACTAATGAAATAATTATTGTATTACATTTACAAACATGTAATTAATAGATATAAATTACATTCAGGCTAAAAAAATTTATTGTATCTCACAAAGTATTGTCTTGCCTGGAAATTAAACTCATGACATGCAGCATGGCAGTTCAACATCTTAATTACTACGCCATCTATGTAGTTAATTTGTAATTCGCCAAGCGTAGCTATTTTACAAAACCTATTTGTGAAAGGAGTAGACCTTCCTTGAAGACCATATGGTGACGAAGTAAACATACAATTCGCCACTTCGTCTTGCCAGTGGATGTTGTAGAAGAGGGCTATGGGATTAAATATGTATTAAAAATCTATGAAAGAGAGCAAGGAAAACTTAAATGTATATCTACAAGTCTGACCCTGCTTGGTACGCTAGTAGATCAATTCAAACTACCAGAAATCTTGACATATTATGCCGATTTAGTATGTGGTGTGACCATGTGTTGATACAATTTATAACCCCCCCTTTTACCCCGGAAGTGTCGTAAAAGACGCCTAAGTTATGTGATAAGCAGATAATAAGATAACATTTCTGCAAGAAAAGTTAAATTCTATATAAAACCCTATATCAACCATCTAATCAGCGCGGTATATGTAGTAAGATCATTTCCCATTTTTAAAGAGGCTCAAGCCAAATTTTCTACTCAATGTATCCTAATATATGTACTGAAATAGAACTGTTCTGGTAAAATGCGTCATCATTCAGCTTTATTCAGATTTTTGTCTGTCACTGGTGGAGTTAGGCCTTCCTTGTAGAATACCAACTTGCAGTTATTCTTTTATAGATTTATTATCCTAATCATCATGCTTGGTAAACGGATTGGCGATCACGATAAGTTATTATGTGTCCCAGAAGAACAATAGGTACTGCCCATCTTCTAACAAACTCTTTAGACTATTTTTAAAACGCCCATGGGTAAGTAAGGGCTGACAATAATTATTTTGTTACCCCGTTCCATAATAGGAGAGAAATTGACCAAATATACCACGCTGTTAACAGGTTGATATAGGGTTTTATTTCGAGTCTTCCTTTTCTTGCATATGTGATATGCATATTTAATCCCTTAGTCGTCTTTACGACACCCATGAGCAAGATAAGGAGTGCTGAAATTTCTTACTCGTTCATCACACAGATCTATTAGAATAAAAGTAGCTGACCCAATAAATGTTGTTCTGTTTAAATAAAATAAAAGAAGGAATGCTCCTTGAAATCGACAGAAGCGGCACCTACCAGGTCCAATTGTGAATCTAAACCATTTTCGAATCTCTTTGAACACACACAAAAAAAAATCATCAACATCGGTCAAGCCGATTAGGAGGAGTTCAGTGACATACACAGGTATACAAGAAATAAATACATATAAAGATATCAAATAATCTATTTTTTTATTTCAATTAAGCGTTTGACATATTATGCCCTTCATAAAAACTAATTTGTGAATAGAAACGAGATCATGATATGCAAGACTGGAACCAAAATCTATTGAAAATTATCGATAGGATAAGATGAAAAGATATAAAAGAATGAATGGTTACGGTATAATCAGGATCATTAAGATGAGAATTTTCATTCAACCTTTTCATTCATTGTACACCATGAAATAAATTAATTATTACTATTTTGTATCCTCTTTATACCGATCATAGCCGTACAGAACCTTTATGTAAATGCGAAATAGAGATAGATACTCGGACGTTTGAAAGGCTTACACGGGTTCTTACGGACATAGACTAAAGAACTTTTAATATGTAGTATGAAATGCTATTTTGACGTTTATTATTATTTTCATTAGTTACAGCAAACTGAGTTAATTTTTTTAAAGACTGCATGCGGAGTTATGCCTCGCTCTTGGGAGGTTTATATCCAAACGTGAACGTTGGCAGTAGATGGATGGATTTAAAAAAAAATATTACAGTTTTCTAATTAGGTATTATAATTTCACCATATTATTTCATAAAACGCATGTAGTACAATTAAAATACAAATAAAAACGCGATAAAATCCGTTAAAGCAGTTTAATTAATAATGTATTTGTATGTACTCGCGTAAACATCAGCAATCGGTTTTTTCTGCTGATGGCAAATGAGTAAACAGCGTACCTGATGGTAAGTGATACTGCCTCTGCTGGACCTTTGCTAGGAAGACTACCGTGAAGAAAATGAAGGGATTGTGAATATGTGCAATAAGATTCGGTAATACTAAAAGCAAAAGTCCACCACACGCAACCAGTCTCAGAAATTTGAGCCGCCGGGTTTCTCGCTCACCGGACGAAGTGCATAATTAAATTACTACTACTCAAACGATTTTCTATGAGAGTGTGGTACTACTCTGTATGAACTAGCCCGCGGCTATAGACTGAAGACTGTCGACTACATAATTAAGAGAAGGAAAACTCTAAATAACACAGATGATGATGATGATTGCAAATAATCAGCTATAAACTCTTGAACACATGAGATATCCTGTTAACTGAATTACGTTTACGAACAACTAACAAAGGGTACCTTTAATTCAGTTAGACATGTTCTCGAATGTTCGAATCAATTAACTGCGATAGTTCAAATGGTCCACAATCGATCCGAATGCTTGGATGAGTACGAAAATTCCTTTGCCCCGGGTAAATACAGGCATTATGGTACAAGTATTCTGGCTTGACGTTTTATTTGTAGTACACTCAGTGCTTAGGCAATTGAATGATGAACGATGAATGATTGAAGAATTAATTGTTATTAATATCTGCGATACATTTAATGATATAGGCATTAAAAACCTCAGAATAATAACGTATAGAGGGTAAGTCCGCGCACAAAACATGAAGCATTTAAATTGGAGCCTAATGGAGCTTACGCCGGACCGTTCTGTAGTGTGCAAGGTCACTGTACTGCACGTTCGTACGCAACTCTTAAAAAACAAATAGATAATTATGACGGTTTGTGAAAAATTGATTTCATAATTTGTATAGAGGTGTGCGTTGTGTACGGGTGTAAAAGCCTGCGTCCATGTAGTATTTTTGACTTCATGTTTTTGATTCCTCGAAGTACCGACACTATCCTTCTATACGTTATTATTCTAAGAATATAACATTATTCATACTCACTTATTTCTTAAAACTAATCTAATTGCCATTTTTATAAATAAATTGCATTACGTTATCATTATTATCTTTATTTAATATACTAAATCTATATATATTTATTTATTTATTTATTTATTTATTTATTTATTTATTTATTTATTTATTTATTTATAGCAGAACCAACAGCTTACATATAATATATTACAGCAGAATAACAACAGATAGCCAATTATAGGTTCTTACAGATAGATAATTTATTACAATAGGAGAAATTCATAAGTCGACAGTAAGGAGAAACCAATCACATACTCAAACGCAAAGATCGAAGAAATGAAAAAGAAAGAATACTTATACTAAGGAATGCTACCACTGACACCCCCATAAAATATATCTATATATAACAGAAAGTCGTGTTAGTTACTATGTTTATAACTCAAGAACGACTGTACAGATTTCATTACTATTATTACATTGTGTACTTATTATTTTTGTTCAGTTTAAACAAGTCGTCACAGCTGTAAAAAGAATGCGCGACCAGCCAATGCTTAAGATGCGTTTTAAATCCATTATGATTTAGCCATGGAATTTGTGTTTTTTATATACTGCCGGTTCCATGACATAAGTTGTATTGGAGGTTTTTGTTAGTGTTAGTTTTATAATGATTAATTTAGTTGCGCTTCTAGTATTATACGAGTGAATATCCTTGTCTGTTGAGTACTCCGCTAGATTTAATTTTACATAAGTTATTAATGTTGGCTGATATTCGCACGTTTTATTGATGTCGATAGAAATTTTTACTCAGAGTATAAATTTGATTTGGGACGCGGTCGCCGCCCTCTGTGAGGCAGTTATCTCACAGAATAACGGAAAAACAGGCTGGCCTTAAAAGTCAAGGTTTCAGTATCAGTAGTCGACCCAATAGCGGGAGGGAGGAAATGCAGCGGCGGGTTATGGGGTCGTGCGCCGCCACCTCTTCACCCTGGATGTAACGGACGGTGTGCGGTCGCATAGCCTGACAAAAAAAAAGTATAAATTTGATATACGGTTTATGAGGGTTTTTACAAATATACATGCTCATAACGAAAATTATATAAGCTAATAATTTGATATTGGACGATTCAATGCTACGCGGTGATTTTAGCACTATTGAAAAGATTGCTTAAAACTAAAACGTTGACACATTTGCGAAACATGCAAATGCGGCGCGTGTATAAGGCGCTGTTCGGTTTGGTCGAACAATTAATTTATATATATATATATATATATATACATACTCCTAGTGTAGCGTTAGGATACGACCTTTACGGGTCCTATAGCCAAATAGGCCATGGGACCCGTAAAAATTGGCTAAGGGTCTCAACGGGAGAGTGGGAAGCAATTCTTTTTCGGGAAGCGTAAAAGATGTCACTGAAATCTTCAACTTACTTGTCAGTCGTAGCGGTTATAGTACTATCGTCTCAATTTTTGATATCAATCTTATATGTTACTGCAGACTATAAGCCATTATCATACCAAATTTCAAGAATTTTTCATATATTTTTCGTCATAGATTATTCATGATCATATTAAAGGACAGATATATATTTTTTTGGGTCTCTGTCCTATAGAAAGTTTCTTATAGACGACCCATTGTAGGATGACTATCAACTCGATGGATCGACGACCTGATGAAAGTTGCCGGGTATCGTTGAATGCAGACTGCACAGGACACACTTTGTGGCGATACTTGAGACCAGCCTTCTAGCAGTGCACGACGATAGGCTGAATGGCAATGATAATATTGATACTTTTATAGTAACATTTTTAAGAGTAGATGTAAAAGAAATGGTCATCAGTGAGTAGTACAGTTATATTTTTTTTTGTTAAGAGATAAAATGTGTATATCTCTGAGCAAGAAAAGCAAAATTGGAAATAGAACCCAACCCGTGACCAGCGTTGTATAGTAGGTCATCTACCATCCCATTATAAAGGAGACTAGATGAAATTAAATAAGATATTCATTACGCCCTAGGTACTACACTAATACTAGGCACAAACATATGTGTTACTAACATCCCATTACAATGCCAAGGTCGTAATTTAATAAGGTTTAATTACAAGTAATCCAGTTAACTATTGAGTAATCAAGCAACTATATGCAGATGAGGCTGAATATTCCAACTATGTTCGCAGTAATTTACATATCGACTACACAGTTCAATAGAATTGATGCATAAAATCTAACCATATAATTAAAAATTATCGCCTTTAAGACCCTTGAAACGCTATGATAAGGATTGGTGCAAATGCAATGAAAGCTGGAGCATAATTCTCAACTATAGAAGTAGATCATGATAGGAAAAAATTCAAATTTGTTTCAAAATCGTAAACCAAAATATAGGAGAAACTCGATTAACCGGACTAATTTTTGTCGATAGGCATTCGGATAATCGAAAATCCGGATAATCGAATGTATCAAAAACCTCCTTCGGTTTTGTACATAATTATGTAGTATATATATATATATATATATATATATATATTTACATAATTTTATGCGTTTATTAAAAGACAGTAAAAATTTCATCAACATCAGTTCAGCCGTTTAGGAGGAGTTCAGTGACATACACACGTACACAAGAAATATATATATATATATATAAATATAAGAACAATATAGATATATGGAGCTGGCCTATAATTTTACATCCTGTATTGCAGACCACTGACTATCATTAGAATATTAAGTCTACCTAATTTAAATTGATATTTTACAATATTTTGTTTCCTACTGCTATTAATATATGAAGAAGGCATTATTTTTCAATTACATATAAATTATTAGGAGTCCAAAATAATAATGAATTTTTAATGATAAATTAGAGATCCGGAAATAAGGGTTTCAATGAAATAATTCAAATTAAGTAAATACAAGTACTTAAATATCGCGATAAGTTTTTACAACATATAAACTGTGTAATTACATTATAAGTTGACAGTAAAAGTTTCAAAGTTTATAAGTTTTGGGGGTTAAGTTGGGGTTTTATAAGTTTGACGTCGATGTCTGTATGTCTGTGTGTGTGTCTGTATGTATCTGGCTGTGGCATCGTAGCTCTCAAACGGATGAACGGATTTCAATACAGTTTTCTTTATTGTCTTTTTATCTCATTTACATAAACCTTGTTTTATTTTTTTTACTTTTATTTATTTTACATATATTCACATATTTTCTTTTCCATAGGGGTAGGCAGGGACCATTTCCCTCCCCTTGCTACAATCATGACATATCATTTTTGCCTCCTCCACATTCATTAATATCTTCATATGTACATTTTCTTCGGTTTAGGATACTTATAAGCTGGCTTTTCTTAAGAACGTCATATTTAAACATGGAATGTCCGCCTTGGTCTTTCCCATCCAACATATTCGCCCTATAAATTTTGCTTGTTAGTCTTCTTACACACTCTTCTTCTTCTTGTTACACAACCACGCATACCAAACATACACGCACATTCACACATGCACATTATCATACTAATTAAGTTTTTTTTTTATAATTATTTTTATCATATGTATACACCAGGTGTTGGCAGAATACCAGCGCTATTTCTCTAAGTAGAAGTAGCACGAGCTGAGCCAATACCCTTTTTTGTTCCTCGTTTAAATTATTTCAATTTATGTAAGAAGCTCTTTTTAGTTATGTTTTTATAAGATCCAATGAGAACAAAATAAATGTTTTTCTTTCTTTCTTCTTTCTTTCATTCATTCTTTCTATATCGAGATATATAATATAATGTATATATAACTTGCTATCATCATCATCTTGTTCTGGTCCTATCAGACGTCATCTCTGCAGTCACTCCCGGACTATTCATGTCAGCCTCACGCCGTTCATCCATCTTTTCCTCGGTCTTCCTTTACCTCTAAAGTCTTCAACATTCATATTCAAAACTTTTCTCATAATATTACTTTCATCCCGCCTCATCACATGTCCATACCATGTCAACCGTTCACTCTATAACTTTGCCGTCACTTTCGCAACTTTCAAACTTCCTCTAATGTGTGTAATAATATATCTTGCTATATATATGTTAATTTATCTTCCGCCCAATATATATTTTCTGCTTCAACCGATTTCAATTTAAAACACTTAATTCTACATTATCGTTGAATTTTGCTAAGTACGTAATATTTAAGCTCCAGTTTTCCGAATAATGTTAACGGTTGGGCATATATTAGGGAAGCGCCGTTTAAGCTCCGGCATAAAATAAGAATAGACTCGATAATGTGAACGCAAATTGAAAATTTCATACAACGCCGTTTTATAACTTCTAATAATTTAGTAGTTCGTATATACAATTTTCTATTTGTGGTGAAGGAGTAAGAATACAATTCACCAACCCCTCTCTTGTCCGTGGGTGTCGTAAAAGACGACTAAGAAATATATCATGTAAATAATATCTATTTAAGAGAAAAAAAAAACTGGACTTAAAACACGATGCCAATAGCGCATTATAGTCGGTCTATTTCCTTTCTATTGTAAAGGAGACCCCAATAGAAGACCCACGTCTTATGTGACTTGGACTAACCCAACATGGGTGGGTCTTGGTGTCGTAAAAGCCGACTAAGGGATACGAGTGTAGATAATATCTAAGAGAATAAAAACTCGACATAAAACCCTATTACGTCTATCACGTTTATATTTGATTTTTGATTGCCCGAAGTTTCGAACACTTTACAACGTTCATGGTCACGTGCCGACTAAGAGCGACGGGCAGACAGCTGTCTGTAGTAAAATATTTCCAATAACAATCCAGCTAGTTATGCGTCACAAACAGACAACCAATTTTTTACAACCACGAGTGAAAAAAGGGAGGTGAATTGTTTTCTTAGTCCATCACCACACATAAGGTCAAATACACATTAAGTCAAATACACATAAGATCAAATACACATTAGGTGAAATACACATAAGGTCAAATACACATAAGATCAAATACACATTAGGTGAAATACACTTTAGATCAAATACACATTAGTATAATTTTATTATTTTAAAATACAGATACTATCCGTGTGGTGACGGATTAAGAATACAATTCACTACCTCCTCTCATACCCATGGGTATCGTAAAAGACGATAAAGGTGTATATAATATGGCAAGTACATGGCATGGCATGGCAAGACATGTATATAATATGGCAAGAGATGGAAAACTCAAAATAAAAACCTACCAACCCATCTGAACAGCGTGGTATGTAGGTTAATTTCCTTCCCATAGTGGAGGAGGCTTTAGCCCAACAGTGGGACGTGTAAGGGCTGAGTAAATGTAGATACAGATAAGTACTTTGTTGAACACTTTAATTTGGGACGAAATATCGCTGTAATAATTCCAATACTTTAGTCGGTAAATGTAAGTAATGTTTTCGGGGAACATTTCGTTGAAATTTGTTACGAGACGTTTTTATTGCTTAACGGTTGTTTATTTTTGATACTTGTAATATGTTAATGTCATTTAATGTTTTTATTTTCATTGTTTATATAGATGTGTTAGTCGTTTATGTAAGTTTTATATTTTGTGACATCTGTTATGTCTAGCGAGTATTTATTTGAATGTTATATTCTTATTAACAATTAAATTAATTACTACACTCATTTGCAAAAAAAACGGGCACCTAAGCAATGAACCATTTCAAATGTTAATATTTCTTTGTTTGATAATTATAGGTAGTTTTATCCACACAATTTGCTAAATTAATAAGAAAATAATCGTTTTCATCAGTATTTCATAAAATTTAGATACAATTTATGGGAAATAATGCTAAACCTCGCTAGTAGTGTATATTCGCTAGTAGTGCATATGCTCATGAAGTAAAAATAAAAAAGTTTTTTTGTTTGTTTTTCTTTAATAAAGTAAAAGCAGATAAATGTTTAGTATCGAGTGTGACCCCCTCTAGCTAAAATCACAGCTTGAATTCGTCTGGGCATGCTAGCGAGTATATCCCGGATACTTGCTTGCGGAATACGTTCCCACTCCGCAGTAATCACATTCTTCAGCTCTCTGATGGTCTGCGGAGCCGGGTGTACTGATCTCACACGCCGTTTCAGAACGTCCCAGACATGCTCTATGGGATTGAGGTCGGGACTTCGAGCTGGCCAATCCAAACGACGAATGCCGACCTCTTGCACATACGCATTAACATCGCGGGATCGGTGGGCGCGAGCATTGTCGTCCATAAAAATCGAGTCTTCACCTAGAGCGGCCAATGCGGGTTGTGCATGAGAAATTAGAACTTCCGTTATGTATCGATGCCCAGTCAGTGAGCCGTTTTCAATGAAGACTAACTCTGTACGATCCATTGAATTTATTCCTGCCCAAAACATAACAGAGCCCCCACCATAAGGT
Source organism: Lymantria dispar (assembly GCA_032191425.1). Taxonomy (NCBI): domain Eukaryota; kingdom Metazoa; phylum Arthropoda; class Insecta; order Lepidoptera; family Erebidae; genus Lymantria; species Lymantria dispar. Next base: position 4,114,875 of record CM063460.1, on the reverse strand, counting down.
GTGACTTCTTCGAAACATGCCTCTGCAAAGCGTTCTCCTTGTCTTCTTAGCACTCGCCGACGTCGATCTTCACCGAACAGAGATATCCTGGCTTCATCAGAGAACAAAACCCTATTCCAATCGTCTTGAGTCCATGATTCACAATTTCTAGCGAGCCTAAGCCTGTGAACTCTGTGCTCACGGAGTAATTTGGGGCCGCGGGCCGGGCGGTGACTGCGTATATTGGCAGCGAGAAGCCTCCTCCTGACCGTCCATAGACTAATATGCACATTTCTTACTTCTTGGAGGTTGTTCTTAAGATCCACATACGAAGATTTGCGATTTCTCAATGCGCGACTCACAAGAAAACGATCATCCCGTGGTTGGGTACATGGTTTTCTTCCAGAACCAGGCCTTCTCTCGACGGAACCAGTCTCCTGATATCGCTGCCAGGTCCTTTGGACTGTCGAGCGACTAACATTTAGCCTCCTAGCCACGAAACATTGGCTGCAACCCTCTTCAAGCAGCGCGATAATTTTGGTAGCTTTTACCACTTTATCTACCATTTTTGATACAGCCAAACAGCATTAAATAAAGCTTTGACAGTCAAGGATATGAAATTAATCGATAAAAATTGAATAAAAGTTATGAAAGTCGATGTTAACTTCTGGAACTTCGCGCCAAAAATGTAGGATAAAAAGGGGTTTTCTGTAAAAATGAACATCAAATGAAAAATTGAATTTAGAACGTACTTTTTTAAATACCACAGCATTTTTAAAACCGGCCAGTAACGTGTACAAACGATTGAAACCTTTTTGGTATTGTATCTTTTTAAATATGAATGAAAATCAAAACCGCCCGTTTTATTTGCAAATGAGTTTATAATAGTTAACGATTATTTTATGAGCATTTGCCGGCGTATTGCCTTTCGGGATTCTAGATAGAGTGGAGTGGTGGCTTATATTCTTACTCCGTCACCATACGGATCACTCCAATTTTAATGTTTAATAATAACTACTGACCAAAAACAATATAAATTATTTCATACAGAATATTTTTTTTATTTTTTTATTTTGGTACTAGCAATAAATTTGTGTGCTGTGTGGTAGCGGCTTCGAATACTACCAACCCTTGCTTTGCTCGTGGGTGTCGTAAAAGATGACTAAGAGCCATAGATTGACCCGGACTAACTCCATCTGGTACCATTTGGGTCAACGATTACATTCCCAAGGAGGGTTGACGTCAGGCAGGCGGCCGGTCATAAAATTCATTGCCGAAACTTTTTGCAATATGTCAAAACAGATGACATATTGCGTCGACCCCAAGTAATTGGGATAAGAGCAAGATGATGATGATGATGACTGGCAATAAATTTGTATCAAAAATTTAATAACTAATTCTGTAGCGAGTAGATGTAAATCTCTGTACTAACTGATGACTTTTTGAAAGTGAGACATCTTAGTTCACCCATGACTATGAACACTCGAAAGTCTTCGAAACGTCATCAATAATGAAATAAATAAAATCCGTAAAAGAGCAGTGAATGTACCAATCCTGAACCTGTAAATTTAGTCTGCAACTATAGTAGAGACACGCGGCAAGTATTTATATATTTATTTATCCAATATTATATGTTATCGTCCATCGAAAGACGGCAACTCAGAGTATTCTCTGGCAACATTTGGAGATGCGGATCATCAGACTTGAGTGTTTTAATAGCAAAAAAAGGGGAATACACTATTGAATCAGTAGAGAACATTGGTCGAAGTCAGCAAAAGTAAGAAAGTAGTGAAATACTTGGATATTGCAAGTGCATATTAAGGTTATGTTACTAAGTGTGTATTTATGAAGATGTAATTGTGGAGATATTGCATACGTATTTCACTGGATTGATGTAACACTTATACATATGATAGGCTAGGGTCATAGGGACTTTTAGGTATATTTTGCGGACTTTTTGCGGACAGCTTTTTAGATTGTGAAGGTCCTTTAAATTATTATAGTAGTTGTATGTAAAGACACCTAGATTGACCCGGACCAACTCCATCTGGTATCATTTGGGTCAACGACTACATTCCCAAGGAGGGTTGACGTCAGGCAGGCGGCCGGTCATAAAAGTCCTTGCCGATACTTTTTGCAATATGTCAAAACAGATGACATATTGCGTCGACCCCAAGTAATTGGGATAAGAGCAAGATGATGATGAGTTGTATGTAAAGACACTATTAACATTATTACGTCAGTTTACGTTGAATTTACCTACATTTTGCTATATATATTTAATTCAACAGCTATTTTGTAATTCATGTTTGTAAAAATATATTGCGGTCACGAAAGGAACACAGTCATCATTACGTCAGTCCATATATTACCCACTGCTGGGCTCGGGTCTCCTACAAAACTGTATGGAAATTAACCTACCTAGGGTTTTATTTCCACTTTTCTTCACTTGCATAGTTCTTATCTGCATATTATATCTATACCAATAAATAAAATTGGAGTGTCTGTTTGTAATGTCAAAATAATAGGTTTTTTTCATGCTCACACGGTTATTTGCACGACACCTATGCCTAAAATAGCGATTAAAAAATTTTTGTCTGTCTGTTTGTTTCGGGTAATCTTCAAAACGGCTGGACCGATTTCAAAATTTCTTTCACCAATGGCAAGCTATAATATCAGGGCGTAAACTAGGGCATATTTTATCCCGGTATTCCCACGGCAACGGGAACTACGCGGGTAAAACGACTATAACCGAAGCGAAGCGAGGGTGGGTTGCTAGTCTATATATATATAATAAAGTCGTGTTAGTTACACTATTTAAAACTCAAGAACCGCTGTACCGATTTACCTGAAAATTGGCGGAGAGGTAGCTTAGAACCAGGAGACGGACATAGAATACTTTTTATCCCGTTCGACCGGGTTCCCGTAGGGCTTGACATAAAACGTCAAAGAGAATACAAGTCACTATAATGTTTGATTTAAAATTTTATTATAAATAATATTATTTATTCAGAACTATATATAACCTCCAAATCGGCGTCACATTTTTTTTTTTTTTAATTTATTAAAGGCTTTGGCAGAACCATCAGCCTAACAGAAACTTAAAAACTACATAAGTAAGTCACTATAAAACGTGGTATAACAAAAACGCATCTATCATATAATAACAAAACGCTTTCGGAAATTTAGATAATATATTTACGAAAAAAATTATGGCGGTACGAAGTTCGCTGGGTTGGCTAGATTTAAATAAAACTACTTTACGGATTTCATCGCGTTTGAATTTGATTTTTGATTGCCCGACATTTCGAACACTTTGAAGCGTTCATATAATTTATAATTATCGCGTTAACTATTATATAATTTATAATTATCTGCAATAAGGATGACTTGCTGGCCGTGAGACATCTTAGTCCGCCTGTGATGATGGATGGTGCAAAGTGTTCGAAACGTCGGGCAATCAAAAATCAAATACAAACGCGATAAAATCCGTAAAGTAGTTTTATTTAAAACTAGCAACCCGCCCTCGCTTCGCTTCGGTTACAGTCGTTTTACCCGCGTAGTTCCCGTTCCCGTGGGAATACCGGGATTAAATATAGCCTAGTTTACGCTCTGATGTTATAGCTTTCCATTGGTGAAAGAATTTTTGAAATCGGTCCAGCCGTTTTGTAGATTACCCGGAACAAACAGACAGACAGACAAAAATTTTTTAATCGCAATTTTAGGCATAGGTGTCGTGCAAATAACCGCGTGAGCATGAAAAAAGCCTATTATTTTGATATTACTAACAGACACTCCAATTTTATTTATTGGTATAGAAGACAATAAAATCCACTAAAAATATTCAAATAATAAAATGTTGAATGTCCACGTATTCATTCGCTAACATTAACGTCATAGTTTAATCTTACGTAGTTAATATTTCTACAGTGGTAGGACCACACTGTTGACCGTTGTCTGTCTACAGCCGCGGGCCGGTCTTTCCGGGGTTGTAACAACATTCTCGCAAAAAATCGAGGTCCGAATAGTAGCAATTTGTTACTGCGCTTCATTCGGTGAGCGAGAGAGCCAAAAGCCCAACTTTCTGAGTGTGTTTGCATGTGAATTTTAGTGATGCCTTTAGTATCACCGAACCTCATTGCAGGCATTCACACTCCCTTCACTTTCTTCGCTGTAGGCCGCTGCCTAGCATAGGTCCATGAGCGGCAGCAATGCTTACCATCAGTTCTACTGTTTGCTTGTTTGCCATCGTTTTTGCTATAAAAAAAATTATTACGTTAAAGTCAATTTATCAAAATCAACATTAAACCTAAAAATATGGCATCCTAAAAATTATCCTCTGTAATAAAATATTGGTACTTTAAAGCGATCCACTTAATAATTCAACGAGGTTTTGCGTTCTTTGAAATACAAATCTAGATCCAAATGGGGTCCAAAGGCCTTTGTTTGTTAATTATCCTTTCAGATTCTGACAGTTTCATTCTGTTGTCTCAGTAATTAATACATACGTGTTATGTATTAAAAGTGATGACAGAATTTCATTTTGAATATGTCATTTTATTATAGCAGTCATGCTTCGCGTCGATTTTTGGTTTTTTTTTGGTTTCCCGTACTTAAAATCCGTGATAACTTTTAAGATATTTAATTATATACTCTTAGAATAATAATGTATAGAAGGTAAGTTCGCGCATAAAAAGTGAAGCATTTGAATTGGTGCCTAATGGAGCTTACGCTGGAACCGTTCCGTAATGTACAAGTCATTGTACTGCACTTACTTACGCAATTCTTAAAAAAATAAATAGGCAATTATGACGATTTGTGCATTCAAATGGTGTCATAACACATTTGAAAAACTTAAAAAGGTTTTTAACTTTACTTTTAAAAGTACGAGGGGTGATCCAAAAGTAATGATAATCAATAATAAACACAATGAATAAAATAAAAAAATATATTTATTTCTCAACATAGTCTCCTAGCAAGTCTATACATTTAGTCCATCTCTTTTCTAAACCTAAAATTCCCTTACAAAAAAAATCTTTATCTTGACTCTCAAAAAAGTCCTCAACCGCGGCCATCACGTCGCTATCATCATCAAATTTCTTGCCTCGGAGGTGTTCCTTGAGTCGTGGAAAGAGATAGAAGTCACTGGGGGCTAGATCTGGTGAATAGGGGGGGTGTTCCACCAACTCAAAGCCCGCTTCCTGAATGCCAGCCATGGCAATTGCAGCTTTGTGAACAGGTGCGTTGTCTTGATGGAACAACACTCCAGCCCGCAGTTTGCCTCGCCTTTTCTCCTTAATAGCCTCCCGCAATCTTCTTATTTGTTCTGCATAGTAGGAGCCTGTAATAGTGGCCCCCTTTTCCAAGTAGTCCACCATGATTATTCCTTCAGCGTCCCAAAAAACAGACGCCATAACCTTCCCTGCTGAGCTTGACACTTTGAATTTCTTCGGCGTCGGTTCATCGGATCGTTTCCATGTCATCGATTGTTGTTTTGTTTCAGGATCAAAATGGTGGATCCAGGTCTCGTCCATGGTCACAAAACGTGACAAAAAATTGTCCTTGTCTGCCTGGAACTTTTCGAGATTTGCTCTTGACATGTCGACTCGTTTCTTCTTTTGCTCGTCGTTTAACATTTTCGGTACCCAACGCGCGGAGACCTTTCTCATATGCAATTCGTTCGCAAGGATTCTTTGAATGCTGCCATATGAGATCCCTGTGACCTCAGCTACATGCCTGATAGTCACTCTTCGATCTTCCAATACAACTTCTTCAACTTTTTTCACATTTTCTTCAGTGAGGGACGTCGATGGGCGTCCTTCGCGGTGTTCGTCTTCCGTCGATGTTCTTCCCAGCTTAAACTCCTTAGCCCAGCGTGCAACTGTGGAATATGGAGGAGAAGAGTCCCCTAATGTTTCCACCAAGTCGCTGTGTATGTCTTTGGTAGACATTTTTTTCAAGCAGAGGTATTTAATGACAGCTCTGATTTCGTGTTTTTCCATTTTGATGTTCACTCCTTGACAGTCCGTATTCAAATGAATGTAGCTCCCGGGAATTGTGGCCTATTTATATGATTTTTTTTTCCTGAACTAGTGGGTAACTGAGCAAGTGACTGAAATTTTTTTGTATTTTTGTGTGCACTAGAAATAACTGATTATCATTACTTTTGGATCACCCCTCGTATTTCGACAATTTATGTTAATAAAAACAAAATTTGATTTCATAATTTGTATAGTGGTGTGCGTGTGTACGTGTGTAATCGTCTGCGCGCCATTAATATTTTTAGAGTCATGTTTCGAACGTTCGAAGTACTGACACTATCCTTCTATACGTTATTATTCTAAGGACTGTAGATATACTGTAAAGGGCAAGCTTGATCTAAATTAAATACTAATTTTATCAAACTTATCTGCTATATTTTATATAACTTATTGACTCCACTGATGGCCTAGGGATTAAGATACCGATCTACCGTGCCAGTGTTATGAGTTCAAATCCCATGTAGGACAACAATTTGTTGCTCCGGTGGTCGGCCCAACGAGGAAGGTGACGTGCCACGGGTGGCTTACGGGTGTACGTGCTTACGCTCCTCTGTCGCCCCGGACGGAGTGGAGCGAGGAGTGCGCCGACCTTAACCCACCCCCCAAAAATAAAAAGAACAACAATTTGTGCGATCCACAAATTTTTGTTTTGAGTTTGGATGTAATTTGTTTCTATTAATTATATGTCCTCCACAATACAAATTATTTACTTAGTAAATCAACATTTTATGCATCACATTTTTGATAATAATTCATTATTTTTTCGTAATATGCAAGATAAGGGGGTTATGAATTGTATTCTTACTCATCATACGGCAACTACTAAATACTATTTATTTAGTTAGTTAGCTAATAAGCAAAATCAAATTGCTTATATGTCAAGATGACATCTAAACTTCAAAGGACCATTACTTAGATGACGTCATATAGCTTAACAATAAAAACTACATTAAAACTATCAAAGAGAATGATAAAAAGTAGAATCTTTCGTTCGTAAAATTTATGGGGACATGAATTTTCACCCTCGTTAAGCTTTCAGCTATAAAGTCTCAACATTTTTTTCGCTATCACTGTTATCAATTGTCCGGAATAACTGTAGGTTAGTATATCATCAAACTTTTGATAATGTTCTAATATAGCAAAGGTTGTTATTATATAAGTTATCACTAGTAAAGTCACCTTCATCTTAGCTCATCACGTTATTCAGCTGGGCTCGTATGTCCTCCGTAATAGGAAAAAAAATATTTCCTTTCAAAAATTTATCTTCTTTATGTATAAACTAGCAACCCGCTCTCGCTTCGGTTTCAGTCGTCTTTCCTGAATGGTTCACGTTCCCGTGGGAATACCGGGATAAAATATAGCCTAGTTTACGCCCTGATATTATAGCTTTCCATTGGTGAAAGAATTTTTGAAATCGGTCCAGCCGCTTTGAAGATTACCCAGAACAAACAGACAGACAGATAAAAAATATAAAGTGTATTTTAGGCATATGTATAGTGCAAATAACCGTGTGAGCATGAACAAAGCCTATTATTTTGACATTACAAACGGACACTCCAATTTTATTTATTGGTATAGATTTCATGTGTACGTACGTGTGTATGTCACTGATCTTCTCCTACACGGCTGGAACCTGACGGCTTGTGTATTCAAGAGGATTCGATAATGGTTTAGATTCACAATTAGGCCTGGTAGGTGTCGTTGCTGTCGATTTCAATATATTTTTTTAAATTTGAACAGAACAACGTCTATACGTCAAGCTAAGTTTCAGCAAAGAGAATTGGCGACTCGCATCACCCCTTCCCAACTTAAAAACTATTCAACACAAATCCACCAGATTTACTATGATTGAGATCCACTAAGGGATTATTTGCAGATAACATATGCGAGGACAAGAAAAGCTCGAAATGTAATCATATACCAACCCATCTCACCAGCCTTGTTTGGTAGGTCAATTTCTCTTCCATTGTGGAGGAGGAACAAGCTTAATAGTATGACAATAAAAAAAAAAAAAATCTGTTATGATCACTGAGATTCATATCAGTATTCCAAACTGTATAAACACAGCTTCAATGGTTATTTAGATATTAACGTGTGAACGTCATAATTTTTATGACTAACTGACTCAAATAGATCAAAAACTCAACCAATTTCTAGATGACGGAGTTGGCCAAGGACCATAAAAAATTCGTAGACGTCTTTTACGATACCCACGAGTAGTACAAGTGTTTATAGTATTTCTAACCGCAAACACACGGCTTGGACAAAAACTTAAGTCCATAAAAAATATTTAGAAGTTTAATAAAAATAATACAGTACGTATAATAAATGAACGTCGACACGGTTTTACTGACCTCGAACATAATGTAACAACAGCCGACCTTATGTACTGAAATCTGTATCGTCTCGTTGTTAAAGCGTAAAGCCTCCGCTGAAACTGACATTTTATTTCCGCTATGTTGAAACGAGGTTAGAAATGGTTATGTAACTTGTTAATATTTGTAATGAGATGTTTATTTTACGACTTATCTCTGTCTCAAACTTCCCGTTTATTCGTTAATTAAAAGGTGGGTGTTACTTTGAAATTTATTCGTAATGAACTTGCAATGTTAGTATTGGTTTTATCAATTAATAAATTAGGTATTTAAAATCTTTTATTATATAATTCTTAGATTTCTAATGTGTTTAATAAAAATGAAAATTATGAATAACCCCTGATTCAAACTAAAATAATAAAAAAGTATTATTAGTAGTAGTAAAGTATTTTAGTATATATTTCAGGAGGTATTATCAATTAATTGTCATTTAACGATTATACTGGCACGCGTGAAGCACTTAATCGAGTGATCATACGCCATTACGTCATTATGGAAAAGAGCTGATACTTTTACACTGCTAGACCGATATTAACCAAACAAGAACCACCACAAGGAAACTGACTTTCAAATGACAAGAATCACATCGAAATTGGTCCATCCGTTTGAGAGCTACGATGTCACAGACAGACAACGACGTCAGACTTAAAACTCCCCTGTTTTTGCGTCGAGGGTTAAAAATAGACTAAAATCGGGGCTAATCGAAAAACCCTCTTTTGACTGAAAATTTTGCTTCTAGTAAGTTTCTATTATACATAAATATGTGACGGAAGTCCTAAACCACTGGAATAATTTTGATGATTTTGTTTATATGTATTCCAATTGATTTGAGAATGGTTTGGATTAATAATTGGACCCTGTAGGTGGTGTCATCGATAACAAGGGGAATTTCTTTCATTTTTTAGATTCGAGTAGAACAGCGTCCATTGTGTCAGTTAAATATAATATAAAAATATAACAAATCAATTTCAGCTGTGAGATTGCGGCTTCAATTGCTACCAAACCTTATATTAATCGTAAGCATCGTGAAAGATGACCAAGAGTTTTTCATGGAGTCTACAATATATTCCCAAAGAGATTTCATGTCAGACAGGCGCCCAGTTATAAGACTATTGCTAATAACTTTTGCAATATGGACTATGAATGAAGAGACCATATTGTGTCGACCCCAAATAATTGGGATATGACGGTAATGATGACGATAGATATATAAAAATTGCTCATTTAAAAATATTAGATAGATAGGTTAGATATAAAAAATAACGAAATCTGTCAACTTCAAATTCATCACAGTCATATTGATTCGACATGCAATGTAATCTGAGCTTTTAGCATCCAAATATATTGCGATATCTTACTTTTCCTATGTCTCAGCAAAATACATGAACGACACAATCTTTTTTATTACCATTGTTTCTCTTATGAACCCAAAAGCAAGAAAAGTCTTGAGTAAATCCAGTGCCTTGTAAATGAAAAAAGCTACTAAATTCATGTTATTAAGTCCCCAAGTTTGCTTACAGTTAGATCACCCATCCCTCTCAACGTATTTACAGAGAAAAGAGACGGATAACAGCATTCGTTCTCTTAAAAACAGAAGGCAAATGTTTGCAAATCAAAAGCCAATATCAGGGACGATCGATACAGGCTTTGACATATTTGCATAATAGGATTTGTGTACTGGGACTTACAAAATTTGGATGCGCAATAAAGGTCACAGATTGGAAAAATACACTGGGGCTTCATCCGAATGAAAAGTGGGCTGGATTCTGTAAATCAACAACAGCATTGGACAAATGGCCCCGATGTTCTAGTGCTATAAGTATACTAATGCTATCGATGAATAGGCCTTAAATGCTGGGCAAGTTAAAATGAGGATTACTGCTGGATTCTGTAAATGCAGAATGACTGCTGGATTAAATAAATGAAGGATTATAGTTGGATTCTGTGAATAAAAGATTACTGCTGGATTCAGTAAATGAAGGATTGCTGCTGAATTCTGTAAATGAAGAATTACTCCTGAATTCTGTAAATTAAGAAATACTGCTTGATTCTGTAAATAATGGAGTTCTGCTCAATTTCGCAAATGAAAGATTATTGCTGAATTCTGTAAATGAAGGATTACTGCTAAATTCTGTAAATATTACTGCTGGATTCTGTAAACTAACAACAGCATTGGACAGTTGGCTTGATTGGTCGAGTGCTATAAGTATATAAATGCAATCGATGAACTGTGTTTGATTTCTGTGCGATTTAAAAAGACGTTAGCTGCAACATTTTTTGACGATAAATAAGTCGCATGCTTAGAATAATAACATATAGAAGGTAAGTTCACGCTCAAAAAGTGAGGCATTTCAATTGGAGCCTAATGGAGCTTACGCTGGAACCGTTCCGTAATGTCAAGTCATTGTATAGCACGTACGTACACAACTCTTAAAAAATAAATTGATAATTATGACGGTTTGTGCATTCAAATGGTGTCGCAATACATTTGAAAAACTTAAAAAGGTTTTTAACATTACTTTTAAAAGTATTTCGACGATTTATGTTAATAAAAACAAAATTTGATTTCAAAATTTGTATAGTGGTTTGCGTGTGTACGTGTGTAATTGTCTGCGCGCCATTAGTATTTTTTGATTCAAATTTTGAAAGTTCGAAGTATTGACACTATCCTTCTATACGTTATTATTCTAAGGTCGCATGATTAATCGTGTGAGTATGAAAAAAATCATATTTTTTTAACATTACAAAAAAATACTTGTAGAAAATACAAAAGTTTTGTTTTTACCAAAGTTTTTAGTTATATACCACTCAGTACTTCTAATGTTCATTATTAAGAATAGGCCTCTTCGCAATCAGAAGAAGATTAAATGACAATGCCAAACTGAAAAGCCAATATAATCATCAGTTAATATATGGTCCAGTGCTGGACTTCAATCTACTCTATAATAGAAGGGAAAATAACCTATTATAGGCTGATCTTACGTGTTGGCACAGGATTTTATTCCCAGGTGCCTTCTTTTGTAAAGATATTACAGTATTTTAATCGCCTTTTACGAATCCTGCGGGCAATAGAGGAGATTTTCAATTGTATTCTTACTCAGTCACCACACGGAAAAGCAAATCTATATCTATACTAATATATAAAGAAAAAAAGTTTTGTTTGTTTGATCGCGCTAATCTCAGGAAATACTGGTTCGATTTGAAAAGTTATTTCAGTTTTAGATAGCCTGTTTATCGAGGAAGGCTATAGGCTAAATATCATTACGCTAAGACTAATAGGAACGGAGCAATAATAAAAAATCTTTCAGAATCGATTTTTTTCCTATTGAGTGCATCCGCTGCGTACACTACATAAAGGGTTAAATTTCGCAAAAATCATGTGTGACAGAATTGAATTATTTAAAAATATTTTCACCTTCTAAGTAAACAAAGGCACGGGTTAAATTTACCGTTATCCCAAAGTCACTGTTCCACGCAGATGAAGTCGCAGGCATAAGCTAGTGTAAATATATATCCTATTTTAAGCCTCCCTTTTCTAGTATATTATTCGTATGCCATCACTACACTAAGTAAATAAATACAGTAATAAAAACGGAATAAGCTTTGATTGAGCTTCAAGGTTTGTATAGGATCCCATTTAACCCAAAGCTCAAGTAACGCAAGTAATATCAAACGGAACCTAAGCTTGTCAGCAAACAGGAAAACAAGAATAAACTTGGGATTTCGTGAATCTAGGATAAGTAGCGTCTGCTTGCCTTGAAGTAATGGGTTTGGAATACAATATCTTATCAAATTCTTACTCTCCCGTGGCTGTCAAAAAAGCTAACTGACTCTCACTACATACTACCCTTTTTATTTTCTTTTTAAAGTCAGTATTCTATACAAAGGCATAAATCCTTGTGCATTTGGGGGTATTACATACATACAAATGACGCACAGAAGTTGGTACCAGACTCAAAACGATCACTTATGAGTCTGTCCTACGCGGGAACCAAACTCCCTAATTTTTTTTCATTATTTCAGCTAATAAACGTCCCACTGTTGAACTTGAATCTCCTTCATAATATAAGTTAAATTGATCTACTATACCTCGCTTCTCAGAAATTGGTAGAGGGTTTCAAGTTTTAATCTGCCACCTAAGTTTTACTAATAACTTTTCAAATTGTTGGCAGAATATTACTATTATTTCATTACCCCTAAATTAATAATTTCAATAGCTGTTTGTGTTTTACTAGCTTTTAACTATAGCAGAACAGTTTTTTTTTCTTTCTTTCAAACCTAGGTTGGAAGATTAGTATTTATACTACGCCAGTCATTCTTTTTGAAGTGAAATTTCTTAAGCGGCAATAGACGAGAATGGCGAGGGAAATTTCAAGGACGAGTCACGTTTAAGCCTTTTTCATTACGCGAGAAAGACGAAAATTTATACGTAGTGATAAAAAAAGAGAGCAAAAGCCAGCGACGTCTACACAATGGTGTAAAGCGACAGAGTAAGATATATGTATTGTATAGCGCATATGTGATTATTTCCCTAGCCGAGGCCGCGGATGACGTGCCGGGGATTAATACGTCACCCGCCGAGAGGCTGACTGCGTGAGGAAAGACCCACGTCCTCCCCGAGGGGGGGGCGTCGGTCGATGGGAGGGTACCCCAAATAGGGGGTATTCCATCGGGCTGACCACTGATGACAAGTAACCCTGCTCCGGTGGTCGGCCTAACGACGAAGGCGACGTGCATCGTGGCTGGGTTGCGGGTCGCATACCCGCTTACGCCCCTCTGTTGCCTCGGACGGAGTGGTGCGAGGAGCGCGCCGACCGCGACCCAACCCAAAAAAAAAAGAAAAAAATGTGATTATTTGATTATATCTATGAAGAATTATTATGTAAATATAAGTAAATTATTAAAATTTTATCAATAATGATGTTTCTAAGCTTATAGTGCGTCAAAAAATTAAAAATTAAACCTGAACGTTCCACAATTTCAACACAATAATACAACATGCGTTAGTTTAAATTATTTATGAAAATTTTGTTTAATTTCTTTTAAGATGCTCTCTCTCTCTGTTTTTTACACTAAATCTCTTATTTTATATTTTTCAAGAAGTTTCACTTCTATCCTGTGTACGGTGTTACGCGCGCATTTTTTTTTTTACAATAATTGAAAATGAGTACAATAATATTGTCAAGCTTTGCGTAAAACATAATTTACGAACTACAATAATAAAGTTTATCAGATTAAAAGTCAATATTACAAATGTAACCTCAATAATTTACCACCATTTTATAGGTCCAATAAAGGGGGTTGGAGCGTATAATTATTCTGCTTGAGGTACCTATAAATCTTCAGAGGTTCCCGATAGGGTCCACAATCAATCACTGACCCGAAGGCAATGCTTCATATCCTCAGATTGGTTTCATGCCTTCCTATCGGCAATCCCAAGCGTAAATGGGAACTGATAAATCAAAAAAATATTGGTCGGCTCTGCTCCTTATAAGGAGCTTGAAATAAGACGTGCTTATCTTTACAGAACATACTCGTATATACGATTTACAGACGGTCTTGCAGATATAAAAATAACTTATTTTCATTTATTCGCAAAACTTACAGCTTATACATGTTTTACAATTTATTCTAAATAGCAAAGGCCAATTACAAGTATTCATATATAGCTTACAATGAACAATAAATTTAAAAGTCGGTAAATGATAAAATGTAAACGTATATAAAAGTTGTAAATAAACTGATTATTTTGTAAAGAAAATTGTAAGTAGATACTGTTTCCAGAACAGTGTGCTCAAATTAGTAACTAATTGCCAATGCAAAAAAGAAGAAAAATTATTTTTTTTATAAATACACATCAGAAATCACAGTGTCCCTTTATATCATGTAGTTATTTAAATTGGCCTAGTTTTGTAGATTCACGAATGCCTTATGCTAAGAGCTTCGTATTAAATATTTGTCACGTTTGTAGCTGTTTGCCGAACGTTGAAAACTCTAGGTATAAGATGACATTGGACAATACTTATTCTAGTAACATTTTCTTGAACATAATACGTTGAATGCTACAGGAATTTTTAAGAAACTGACATGGTAAGCCATTCTATTATTAAAAATGTTGATTATAGTAAACTATCAGCTAGCTTACTACAGAACCCAACAGACGTTGTTCTGTTCAAATAAAAGGAATTCTCCTTGAAATCGACAGCAACGACACCTACTCGGTCCAATTGTGAATCTAAACCATTCTCGAATCCCCTTGAATACACACAAACAATTTCATCAACATCGGTCCAGCCGTTTGGATGGAATTTATGTCCATTTTTTATTTGTTTTTTCAATACAAGGTATATTTCCAGGAATAGGGTGTTATTTAAGAGCGACACTTCGGAAACACTGCCTTGTTGCCGGGACGTCAAAGGAACGTTAAGCGAAAGAATAGTCCGCCGGGTCGGCCACGGATGTCAAGGAATCGGTACCAGTGGTTGGGCCGATGGGGACAGGGAGGGAATATGGTAGGTTATGGGGTGCACGACGCCTATTCGTCGCCCCAGATAGGTTGGGCGGGGTGTGTCCAAGCTTCCATTTTCCTTTTCAGTTCATTTACGTCCCACTGTTGGGCTCGAGTCTCCTTCACAATAGGAGGAAAATTGACCTTACTATACTATGCTAATCAGGCAGGTTAGTATAGGGTTTTGTTTCGAGTTTTCCTTCTCTTGCGCAGATATTATACGCACGTAATTATTTGTCCCTTAGTAGTCTTTTACAACATCCACAGGTAAGAAAGAGAGTGATGAATTGTATTCTTACTCCGTCACCACACACTAACACAGCACAAGCTTACCACAAAAGAATGTTATTAAATAAAAAAAAATCTCTATTTTTGTAAAGGAGACGAAGAAGAAATATATATATATCAATCATTTACGCTACATAAATATTTATCTTTTAACCAGGGAATTATCTTAAAAAGCTTAAAACGCAGATATCAAAAGCGACGTTACATAATTTGATTCGGTCCCGAACTACTGATACTGAAAGGGTTATTTGAGCCAAGTAGAATCAGACAAAATAACATACCTGAAGGTATAAAACCAGATTGTTGTATCAACAATGTATTTTACTAGAATATACATTGTTCCAACAAAACATACTGAATTACAAATTCAATGCGAGTTGAAATAGTTCCTATCGTGAAAATTTTATAACATACATATTATGAAAATGATCTGAATATTTTTGTATGATATTTTAAAATATTTATTTTATAATACACTGTATCTTTTCTTACTTTATCAAAAGCAAAAGCAATAATACAATGTAACAATAACTCTTTCCTTTTATTATGTTTACGCCAATCAATCACAATTTTTGTTATCTCGGCATTAGTTATGACAACGGTGATAGCAGTAAATGCTTGACGGCCACCATTTTTTTTATAGGCAACACCCGGGATTAATAAAATAATCCTTGTATTTCGGGGGACTTTATAAAACATATTACAAGACACAAAGTACACCCCGAGTCAAAACAAGCAATTTTTGTACCGCAAAAATTATGGTTCTGCATGAGAATTGAACCCACCACACAGACACGGTAGGTATATCACTACGCTATCTGTGCAGTCAGTTATTATTCGTCTCAACTCATACACGTCCCACTGTTGGGCTCGAGCCTCCTCCCCATTATGAAGGAAATTGTCATAGTAGGTCATTGATTTAGCAAATTGAAAGTCATTACATAGAAAATTGACATAGTAGGTCATTGATTTAGCAAATTGAAAGTCATTACATAGAAAATTGACATAGAAGGTCATTGATTTAGCAAATTGAAAGTCATTACATAGAAAATTGACATAGTGGGTCATTGATTTAGCAAATTGAAAATCATTACATAGAAAATTGACATAGTAGGTCATTGATTTAGCAGATTGAAAGTCATAACATAGAAAATTGACATAGTAGGTCATTGATTTAGCAAATTGAAAGTCATTCCATAGAAAATTGACATAGTAGGTCATTGACATAGTGTTATTTCGAGTTTTCCTTCTCTTATCTGTCTCAGTTATTATTAATATTTATATAACAGTATTAGATTTAATAACATTATAATATATTAATTAACATTATATCCGTGTAGTGACGGATCCGCTCTCTGGATATCGCAAAAGACGACTAAGGGATATAATACGCTATAACATCTATGCTAGAGATGGAAAACTTATAATAAAACCCTATACCAATCTGTCTGACCAGCATGATATAGTTAGGTCAATTGCCCTCCTATTGGAGGAGACTCGAGCCCAATATTGGGACGTATATGAGCTGAATTGATAGATAATGATTGGCTCCTATTGGCTGTAGCGTTATGTATTGTATGTCTAGGACATTCCTTAAGCTAAACATTGGGATTTGCGCCAAATGCCGCCCTAGCCAAGGCCGGGGGTGATCGGACCAGGGAATTGTCCGTCACCCGCAGAGAGGCTAACCGCGCGACGGTGACCGACGTCCCAGGACGTCGAGAGGTGAGGGTACCCGAAAGGGTATTCCGTCGGGCCGACCACTGATGACAAGACACCTCTGCTTCGGTGGTCGGCCCAACAACGAGGTGACGTGGGTACGGGTGGGTTATAGGCCCGCGCGCCGTCCTTTTATTGCCCGGGACGGACTGGATCGCGCGTGCGCTTACCATAGCCCACCCATAAAAAAAAAAACTAAACATTAAGGCTTTTTGCGATACACCCAATAGTTATCAAGATTATCGCGTTCAAACAAACTCTTCACCTTTATGATATTAGATTTGTATACTTAGTTTCAACACTGTTGCGGTTTGAAGCGAAATCCGAAACGTTTTTGCGTCAACTTCCCTGAATGTTTCAAAGAATAAGTGCTGAATTTGATTACATTGTTGAGCTTGTGACTCTGTCGCTAGGAAAACAGAAAATATCAGTACTGTCATACAGTTTTACAAGTGAAACAAACACAGTGGATACTCCTGAGAATTATTGTATAAAATACAACGTAAGAGATGGAAATGTCTAAAGCTTTAGGAAAAAAATACGCATAGGTGTAACATTTGTTATTTTTTGATCTTTTTATGTTATGCTCTAGACAAAAGGTATAAATATATGATAAGCCTTTGGGAGGTTGAAATATAAATAAGAATGAAGGCTTAATAAAACTATCATCTCGACTTATAGGCGTCCTGCAACTGACTTCGAGCCTTTTTTATAACTGTTGGTGATAAATTAACAAACAGCATACCTGATGGTAAATTACTGCCGCTTATAAATCTTTGCTAGGGCACTGTCTACCATGAAAAAATGAATGGAATGTGAATGTGGTTAATGAGGTTTGGTAATACTAAAGCCATTACCAAAACACACAAACACCCTCAGAAGTGGAGCTGCCGGCTCGCGCTCACCGAAATACAGTAACAAATTATTACTACTTAAATGTTGATTTTCTGCCAAAATGTGGTACTACCCCGGTGAAGACGACGCTAGGCGTTTACATATGTGCGAGCGGTGAAGAGTGATGTAATGACGTGATGGTGATGCCAAAAAAGTACCAAATATGTTGAGATAACTGGTTTATTTAGATTATAGATTTTTAGAATAATGATATAATTATAAACAGCACAAGAAATATATAAAAAACTAATTAATAACTAATATGTAGAAAAACAATAAAAATAGATTACAATTTCGCTTAGTACCTGTAACACGCTTTTGGCCAATCCTACATCCATTAATTCAAAATTACTGTATAAACTGGCAGATATAGCACTGTATAATATGTAGATGTTATCGCCAAACGAAAGGTGGCAACACAAAGTATGCTCTGACAACATTGGTAGCTGCGTATAGCCACGCTTGAGTGGTTTACTAGCGAACAACGGTTATAAATAGATGGTCACAAATGAGTTGAAGGCATCCACATCGACCTCGAACTGCCGACCATCAAGCAGTTTATGAAACAGTGCTCTCAGAGCTACTTTGACTCTGCCATAACACACCCCAACCAACTAGTGGTTGGGGCGGCTTCCCATAGACCCTCCAAAATCTCCTCCTTCCGACGTCCTCGTCACGTCCTCGACGAAGAGGACGACATTATCACACTCGCTCAACAAAGAGCCTACACGGCCCGCGAGGCCTTAACAAATAAATATCCGCGGTTCCGCCCTCGCCGTCGAGGTGCGAAACCGCGCCGCGCAAAAGTCACTACTAAAAACGTGGGCACGTCCACTTTGCCTCCAGCGACGCCCCAAGCCGAGGTCCGTTCCCCACAGGGGGAGCCCTTGGGCGATGTCGCATAGCATACTTTTCTCTGGGTTGAGAGCCCTCAGCGCTCACCCATAGTCCGCGTCAAGCTGTCAAGGCCATCTGCGGCCAACAGCTGTAAACAAACAAAAAAAAAAAAAGAGTTGAAGGTATTCGGTGGTCACACATGGAAGAGTCAACAGAAGCAAAGAAGAAGTATCTATAACAGTTTAACATTACAAGTGCTTATTAAGGCTATGTTACTAAGTGTGTATTTATAAAGATGTAATTATGGAGGTATACGAATAAAGGATAGTATATAATATACGTCTTTGTCTTAGTGATTTATATAGTTGAATGTGTTTGCAATTATTTATCTAGTGATTACTTTGTATTGTATTGTGTGTGTATTCGGTGTGTTTTACAGGGTGATGTGGTCAGACGGACGAATAAACAGCGGAGTCTTAGTAATAGGGATCCCGTTTTTACCCTTTGGGTACGAAACCCTAAAAAGCCCAGTATTTTGACCTTACAAACAGATATTTTCAAATTTCTTTATTTGAATAGATAATTATACTACCTCTTACTATAAACTAATAATTAGAAAACTACTTACACTTAGCAAATTTGTTATAACAAAATGTTATGAACATAATTTTACGAAAACTATTAACTGGCTTAATAGTTTTTCATAAAACTATGTAAGTTATTAACATATTTAACCCAAATTTCAGCAACGTTTATAATGCTAAAATAGTTTGTTATATTACGCTTATTACAAAAATATTTAAATGTAAGGTATTTCTAATAAACCAATAAGTATTGTTTCGAACTATGTCCTAATTTGTTTTAGTTTAATGATTAAATAAATAATAATATCTGGTTGACTGAGCTTTGCTCGGTATATTTATTTTTTTGTATTTTTGCTGAACTTATTTAGATATATATTAATAAAAAATAAGAATGATGAAAGAATGAAAAAAAACTGAGCTATTGAGCTATTGTCACTCCTGGTGGCGATGGCGAAATGACATTTTATATTGTTGTATCGATTAGCTAAAAACACCGATAAAACAACATTATATATATATATATATATATAGTTGCTTGTTTAAAGATATTATTATATTGGTGACGGAGTGGCGACGGAGTAATAAGAATATCTTGCCTGTGGATGTCGTAAAAGACGACTAAGGGATATAATTTGCACATAAGATCTGTGCAAGAGAAGGAAAACTTGAAATGAAACCCTATAGCAACATGTCTGACCAGCCTGGTATATTAGGTCAAATTCCCTCCCATTGTGGAGGAGGCCCGAGCCCAACAGTGAAACGAAGTGGGCTGCGATGATGAATAGATAGGCAAATAGATGGTAGTACCACAATCTTAAAAAAAATAAGTATAAATTTTCTTTTTTTTTTTATTACTTTTGGTAGCAAATGAGCAAACGCTCACCTGATGGTCCCCATTTTTAATTTAATGTGAGCCTTTGCTTTGTTCCTTTGAAATGAACATGCATTTTACTAAATAAATAATTTTATAGAACATTATATTATTAATGTTCGCGCCAAGTGTACAGCACCGTGATATTGTGTAAAAAACGAACTATAAATATTAACGAATTATAACATAACAGTGCATTGTTCCCGCTAAAAAAGTATGGTATTAGTGCCATGCAAACTAACTGACCGAAGTGTATTGACAGACAAGAGTACGTAACGGTTATCCGACCAATCAGGGATCCAAAACGTCGCGAAAGTTGTGAAACGTAATCAGTCTGAAATAAACAATGTGAGTAATGAACTTTAAAATAGATTAATTAAACGTTTTAACGATTACGTTATTACGATTACGTTATTAGTAGTAACGATTACTTGTTGGACGTGAGACACCTTAGTCCGCCCGTGACCATGAATGCTGCAAAGTGTTCGAAACGTCGGGCAATCATAAATCAAATACAAACGTGATATAATCCGTAAAAGTAGTTTTATTTACAATGTGTAGTGCTCGCGTAAACATCAGATATCATTACGTTTTATTGTACTAAAATTATATTAAAATAGCTTTATATCATAACTAATTAACTAATATTACTAATTACAAATATTCCTCTTAACTCAATATATGACTGCTGAGTTCGAACCTCCTACAGAATACGAGGGAAAATTGACTAAATTTACCACGCTGTTCCGATGTGTTCTTATAGGGTTTTCTTGTGGCGGACCGAGCGCTACGTGCCGACGGCTGTACGCGGGGGTCATCCGGTCGATGGCCCTGTACGGCTCACCGGTGTGGGCGGGGTCCATGACCGTCCGACTCAGGGCTCTTCTGTAGTGACCACAGAAGACCATGCTGGTCAGGGCCATCCGCGGATACCGCACGGTGACGACGGAAGCAGCGTGCCTATTGGTCGGGACTCCCCCGTGGGACTATCGCCAGGGTGATGATCGGCAGCGTCAGGAATTGGAACGCGGTCGCAGCCTTCTACGAGGCAGTGATCTCGCAGAAGGAGGCGGCGGATCGCCTGCGCGAGGAGCGCAGCCTCGATGAGGCGATTCACCGCCGGTGACTTGGGCGGCGTTGGCGCGAATACCTGCGCCTCATGCTACCCTAGCCGAGGCCGCAGGTGACATGACCGGGGAATTAGTCCGTCATACGCCGAGAGGCCGACCGCGTGAGGAAAGACCGACGTCCTCCCTGAGGGGGGAATGTCGGTCGATGGGAGGGTACCCCAAGTAGGGGATATTCCGTCGGGCCGACTACTGATGACAAGTAACCCTGCTCCGGTGGTCGGCCCAACGACGAAGGCGACGTGCATCGTGGGTGGGTTGCGGGTGTGCGTGCTTAAGCTCCTCTGTCGCCCCGGACTGAGTAGTGCGAGGAATGCGCCGACCGCAAGCCACCGCAAAAAAAAAAAATAGGGTTTTATTGCGTGCGTGCTTACGCCCCTCTGTTGCCCCGGATGGAGTGGTGCGAGGAATGTGCCGACCGTAACACACCCCAAAAAATATATATAGTTTTATTTTCAATTTTCCTTCTCTTGCATAGATTTTATCGGCATATGCCCTTTAGTCGTCTTTTACGACATCGATACGGACAAGATAGGGGAGTTATATTCTTACTCAGTCACCACACGTTATTAATTAAAAAATAATATTATTATATTGTGCTAGCTGATCCAACAGACGTTGTTCCGTTCAAATCTAAAAGAATAGTAAAAGGAATTCTCCTTGAAATCGATCGCAGCACCACGTATTGATTCCAATTATCAATCTAAATTATTCTCATATCCATCGGAACAGCATTTTTTGTGATTTTTGAAAAAATCCAATTCATTTTAAGACGACGCAATACTACAAATCTATAAAAGCAAGACATTATTGAAGGACAAAACTACGTCTATTCCTTTACGAATTCAATATTTGAGGTGCGTCGAATCCAATATGTGTGTAAGACTTTCCATTATTCATCGCACTACATATGTACCTTGTGCGGGTCGTAATAAAATGGCGGCCTGAAATTTATATAAAACTAAGGCAAAGGTATCACGGTAAGCGATTGAAATCTCGCATAGATTATTTTATCTATACTTATCATCATCATAATCACAGCTCATATACGTACCACTATTGGACTCTAGCCTCCTCCACAATGGAAGGGCAATTGACCTACTATAGCATGCTAGGCGGACATGTCGGTGTAGTATTTTATTTCGAGATTTACTCCTCTTGCATAAGATGTTATATGCATATTTAATCTTGACTCATCTTTTACAACATCTACTGGCAAGAGAGGGGGTGGTGAATTGTATTCTTACTCCCTAACCATACAGAGACTTTATAATATAACATTACATTTTTACTCATCCATACTAAATACATTCTTTTAATTGCCTCTTTCCATACCCGCGAGGGTTATTAGAGAGTTCTTAAAGATTTCTTTAAGATACCATTAGTATGCGTGTAAGTATAACTTCTTATGTACACACATAAGAAGTTATACTTTTTGGCGTAACAAGAAAATCTTTCAAATAAATTTATCATTCGCGTTATCCCACGATTGCAGTAAAAAGGACACTAATGATAGAAAAAAAAGGTATTCAATACATATAAAGTTTTATTATAAAGCATTATTTAGTTGACATTTGTGCCACCGCACATAGTAAAAAATGTTCACTAGCTAACTTCTGGGTGTCGTTTTTGATGACGGAGTAATTTACGTGCCAAAAGAAATATAACTTGCAAAATCTCTATCGAATCGCTAGCAGTGAAACCTAATCCTTATCCCATGTAAGACTAAAACAATGAATGCGAGGGACAAATAAAAATAAATAATAATGGAAGACTCGTATCCTTTTTACCACTGCATTTTATTATAGAAAACGTAAGAAAAGATAAATGGGAACAGTCTAAAAACGTATTACATATAATCTATGTGTGTCAATCAAAATACCTACGTATGATCTGAATATGACAGGAGACTGTGACAGCTATTACTTGTATGAAATATAAAAAAGAAAGGACGCGACTAAAAAAATAGAAAACATATAAACAATTTGTTGTTTCGTGAATATATAGAGTTACAAATATCTTTCAGCACTTAAAGAAAATTGGTTTTCACTTTTTACACTCTAATTTCCCTAGCCGAGGCCACGGGGGACGTGACCGGGGATTAGTCCATCACCCGCCGAGAGGCCGACCGCGTGAGGAAAGACCGACGTTCTCCCCGAGGGGGACGTCGGTCGATGGGAGGGTACCCCAAATAGGGGGTATTCCGTCGGGCCGACCACTGATGACAAGTAACCCTGCTCCGGTGGTCGGCCCAACGACGAAGGCGACGTGCACGTGCGTGGGTTGCGGGTGTGCGTGCTTACGCCCCTCTGTCGCCCCGGACGGAGTGGTGCGAGGAGCGCGCCGACCGCAACAAAAAAAAAAACACTCTATTTCCCTTCACAATATTAGTCCACTAGTATTTACCCGCGACTTCGTCCGCGTGGAATAGTTACTTTGGGCTTTTTTATTTTAGGGGTGGGCTACGGTCAGCGCACCCTTCGTCCGGCCCGCGACACGTCGCCTTCGTCGTTGGGTCGACCACCGGTGCAGGGTGACTTGTCGTCAATGGTCGGCCCGACAAACTATTGATAGTTACGTTTAATAAAAGAATATCTGGTTGACCGAGCTTCGCTCGGAATATTTTTATTGTATTTTGTCGAATTTATTTAGATATATATTAATAAAAAATAAAAATAAAATAATGAAAGAATATAAAAAAATACAAAAAGAAAATAATAATAACACCGAGATTCGATCCGACGCTGTTTGAATGCCAGAACAAAACTAAAAAAAAACTGGACAATTTCCCAACTGAGCTGATAACGTCATGAGTTACGATAACTCATGACGTTGACGGCGAAATTTGAATTCATATTCTTTTAAAATATATATATATATATATATATATATACATATATATATATATATATATATATATATACATATATATATATATATATATATATATATATATATATATATATATATATATATAATATATATATATATATAATATATATATATATATATATATATATATATATATATATATATATATATAAGTTTGACGGCGGCGATACTTTGGGCTAACGCTAACTTTAACCTTCGACTTTGTTTATATAGAAGGTAAAAGTATTTGTAAATAATACGATTCTGTCACACATGATTTTTGGCGAAATTATGACCGTCTACGCACGCAGCGGCAGCTCTCAAACGGGCAAAAACCCCATTTTGAAACATTCTTCAATGGTGCTCCGTTCCTATTAGTCTCAGCGTGATGATATGTACTTTATAGCCTTTCACGATAAATGAGCTATCTAATACTGAAAGGATTTTTCAAATCGGACCAGTAGTTCCTGAGATTAGTGCATTCAAACAAATAAATTCTTCAGCTTTATATATTAGTATAGATATAGGACCCATTTTTGGGCTCGTACCTCCTCTATTATGGGAGGGATATCGACCTACTATACCACGCTAGTCAGACGTGTCATATATTTTTTAGTTTTTCATCTCTTGCATCTATGTTATCTCCCTTAGTCGTCTTTTATAACATTCATAGGGAAGAGAGGAGATGGCGAATTATATTCTTACTCTGTCATCACTCGAAATCATCAACATCACAGCCCACATACGTCACACTATTCGGCCCGGCCTTCTCTACAATGGGAGGGAATTCAACCTACTATACCATGCTGGTCAAACATGTTCGTATAGGGTTTAATTTAGAGTTTTCCTTCCCTTGCACAGATCTTACGTGCATATTATAATTACTCAAAATAATATGGTATTAACAAAATTTTATTATTCAATCTTGAAATATAATGTAGCGTTTGGGATTCGAAGCATTATCACTGGTGTTATAAATTCCTTATTTAAAAATCTCGATGGAAATTATTACTTTAATAAAAGGCATAAATCTCAAAAAATAATAACAAGAATGCAAAGCAGTTATGACGACTGGCGACAGAAGTAAGAACTTAAAAGATAAAAGTAAAAACTAAAGCCCAACTACGACATAAAACGAATTATCGTATAAATACGTATAAAGTCACGAGCAAATGCTAATAATATATATATTTTTGAAATGTACAAGTAACGCCCTTTCCAATTATGCGAAACATGACATATTTTTCTCAAATTTATTTTTTAACACAGTATTTTAAGATCTCTAGAAGGCGCCATATTAGATTTAGTGACACATCATATAGATAGTCTATAACCAGCGGACAATCAAGATGCTTGTAACCACATTTGTCCGGTTCTAATAAGTAGTTGAGGAGCGAGGAATTGTCCGTCACGGACCGGGGAATTGTCCGTCACCCGCAGAGAGGCTGACCACGCGACGGCGACCGACGTCCCAGGACGTCGAGAGGTGAGGTTACCCGAAAGGGTATTCCGTTGGGCCGACCACTGACGACAAGTCACATCTGCTCCGGTGGTCGGCCCAACAACGAGGTGACGTGGGTACGGGTGGGTTTTATGGGCCCGCGCGCCGTCCTTTCATCGCCGCGGACGCACTGGACCGCGCGTGCGCTTACCATAGCCCAACCATAAAAAAAAAAAAAAAAAAATGAGGGAACAAATGAACATACATACATAGCTTTTCAAAATTATAACCGTCCGTAGTCGGGTAAAAACTATGAAGGTTGTTATTTTTGGATATTCACATTAATTGTTTGCTCTTTAATTTAAATTTGTAAATTGAAACTTATTAAATTTATCTTGTTTTGACTAATAAATTTGAATAGATTAGCAATATTCGCATATACAGTGTTAGCATTAACACATCAGATGATCATGTAGATGACCATTTACATCAATTCCCACCCCATCCTACAGAAGTGTTCCCTTCAAATATTAAATTAATAAATTCTTTCTTTACTAAACAAACAACAACGAATAGTAAAAATAATTAAAATGTAATTATTTACGAGTGTGCCTACGAAATAATTATAGTTAGCTTATAAATATAATTTTACAAATTAATTTATAATTAAGTTATTCTTTACAAATTAGGCAATATGTATAAATATTTTCCTTGAAATTAACCATCAAAGTTCTAAGAGTAGAAGTTCAACAAATAACTTGAAACTTTTAGTTCAAATAAGTAAATAACTGAATTGAACTTAAACAGATTCTATTTGAATTCAATTAATTATCAACGGAATACAACTCAACACTCTGTATAATTTAATTATCTGTGAAACTTTTAATTTATCAATTACAACTTTTTGATTCCATATTTTTGTTGGCAAAAGTTAGTGTAAAAATATTTATATATTTTTATGTTTTTTTTTCATTCTTTATTAATTTTCTTTCTTGGTATTTCTCTCTAATTTCAATTTATACAAAAGTTTGGAGTAAATTGCGTAAGGTGCTAAAAATATTTTCATATATTTTCACCTGCTGTTTATTTTTTAATATCAGTGCTTGATATGAGTTGCTATTTTCTATTTTGAATTTAATATTCAAAGTATTTTTTTAGAATATGCTGCAAAAATATTTATACCTTTATACAGATTTTTAATATATTTTCACAGTGTATAATTTTGATTACAATAGTAATAAAAATGTTTATTATATTCAAGATATACAAGAATAGAAGTGCGTTATAAAATTTTAAAATATTACTAAATTAATTGTTATGATGTTTTTTCTTAGAATCACCATGGTCATCATCTCAGCCCATATACATCCCACTGTAGGGCTCGGGCCACCTCCACTATGAGAGGGAAATTAACCTACTATACCACGCTGGTCAGACGTGTTGGCATAGGGTTTTGTTTCGAGTTATCCTTCCCTTGCATAAATGTTGTCTGCATATTATAATCCTTTAGTCGTATTTTACGACATTCACGGGTAAGACAGGGTGATTGGTGAATTGTATTCTTACTCTGTCACCGCACGGAATAGTTCATATGATTCTTTTTTTGGAATAGTTTATAAAAGAAAAATATAACGTTAATCGAAAAGAAAGTTTCAGAACATACCTATGTAGTAAGTAGTTGTTTGTGAACTGTTTCTGGCTTTGGGATTATTTTATAAAAACAATATTACAACATCTGTAGTTACTGGAGGAAAGACTGCCCATAATCTTGAATACTGTTATTTTTGCAAAATGGCGACGCGGGCGTGAGTCACTGCGTCTCATGGCGCCCTTGCTGGGGCCGCGGGCGACTGGATGGCGGGATAGTATATCACCTGCAGAGAGACGGACCGCGTGAGGGCAACTCCAGGGAACCTGGGGGACGCCCGGTACCCGACAGGGTAACCCTCCGGGCTGGCCTCGGCCATCAAGGAGTCGGTGCCAGTGTTTGGCTCAATGGCTAAGGAAACGGAATGCAGTCGGTTATGGGGCCGCGCGCAGCCCTTTCCTCAACCTAAACGGAGCGGGCAGCATGCGTCTAGACAAAGACCTAAACAAACATATCTTGGATATCTTAAAGCAGCTAAAACGATGGTACATTAAAAACAAAATGAATTAAGAAAAATTAATGTAAGATTCTTATTTTTAACGCTTATTTAAATATCAAAAATGTATAACACGCAAACATATTCCCTAAATGTGAACCTCATAACCAAGCTAAAAGCGTGTGAGCTGTGCTATAAAGAGGGCTGAAGATTTAAAATATTGAAATCTATAGAAGAATGACTGTAACTGACACAGCATAAAGAAGTGGCAATGAGCAGGGTATATTATTCAAGAAAACAATGATCGTGGAGGAAGAAATATTCTTGAATAACGACGAGGTATCGGACTGACGATAACGAATCGGTCGGCGCATTGTAGCGCTCCGACTAGGTGCATTGACGACCTGGTAAAAAGTCGTGCCAGGAATAGTTGGCTCGAACAATACAGGATTGCACTTTGTGGCGAACTGTGAGAGAGGCTTCCGTCCTGCAGTGTATGGCAAAGAGCTGAATGATGAAACATCAAAAATCATTTTTCCCAGGAGAGTGATTACTGCCTACAAATCTGAAGTACCCATTTTCAATTATACATCCGAGGGCATATAATGTTTTTAATTCATTAACCTGAGTAGTGTTGGCTACTAATAAAATCCATACCCTCTTAGTGGGCGTTAAAAAAAAAGAGCTTTACATAAATTTGGGCCAACTAAATCTGATACGGTCTAGTAAAAATTACATTCCCCAAGAGAGTTGACGTCAGGTTAGCGGCAGGACATTCAAGTTTTCCTATACTTACTGTTTACGCGACTACATGCTATGCACCGGTGGGACGAGGGACGCCAGAAAGTTTGACGCTAGCGACATCGTGGCGTCGAGGACTTTCGAGTTTACCACCGCGGCGAGAACACGTACCTTTTAATCAGGCGCCGTTGTATTTAAATATTGTATTTAACTACTGTGCATTAAAACTGTTATTCAGTATATTGGTTGCTTTTCTTATATATTCGAGATAGGCAGCCTTAACACTTACTATGGAAGTGGAGTACTTATTGCACTGACCCTGCGTAATTTGAACAAAAACAAGATGATGATGATTTCATCTCCGGTTGAAGACAGAATTACTCACAAACAACTAACCAATCAAAGAAATGTGCTATAGGAAAAAATAAACAGGTGTTTATTTTATCCAATTGTATTAAATAATGAAAGCTTAGAAATTTCTTACCTTATAGATGTTTTCCAATCATATGACTTGAAATTTGACGCAGCTACCTGTAATTACAAAAATATATATTTTAATAAGATGGAAAGATGTTCTACAACTACTACAAAAAAGTAAAGGGTTTTTTTTTTTTTTTTTCTTGTGGGTGGGTCGCGGTCGGCGCGCCTCCGCACCACTCCGTCCGGGGCGACAGAGGGGCTTAAGCACGCAACTCCCGCGACCCACCCCAAAACCACGTCGCCTTCGTCATTGGGCCGACCACTGGAGCAGCGTTAACTTGTCGTCAGTGGTCGGCCCGACGGAATACCCCCTATTGGGGTACCCTCCCATCAACCGACGTCCCCCCCCTCGGGGAGGACGTCGGTCTTTCCTCACGCGGTCGGCCTCTCGGCGGGTGACGGACTAATCCCCGGTCACGTCACCCGCGGCCTCGGCTAGGACGGCATGAGGCGCAGATAGTTGCGCCTGCGCCGCCCCAGTCGCCGGCGGCGGAACTCCTCATCGAGGCTGCGCTCCTCACGCAGGCGATCCGCCGCCTCCTTCCGCGAGATCACTGTCTCGCAGAAGGCTGCGACCGCGTCCCAATTCCCGACGCTATCGACCATCGCCCTAGCGATAGCCGGCAGCGTCAGGTCCGTACCGATGATTGCGACGAGTTCACAGCGCTGCACTGCCCAAGCCCCGCAGGCCTCGAGCGTATGGCGCGCCGTGTCCTCGTCGCAATCGCAGTGGTGGCAGGACGGTGTACTCTCCCTCCTAACGACCTTGTGCAGGTATTTGGCGAAGCACCCATGCCCCGTCAAAACCTGCACCAGTCGGAAGGAGAGCACCCCGTGCCGCCTCTCCAACCACTGCATCAGCACCGGCCGGAAGGCCTCCACGGTTCGCACTCCGAACCGAGGCCTCTCCAGCCGGACTGCCCAACGGGGGGTGACGTCTCGGCGGGCGTCGACGCGCCGGGCGGTGAGATCCCTTAACGAGACCACACCGCCCTCCGCTCGCACCCCCATCACCCGCCGATATAGTCCGGCGAGCATCTCCGCCTCCAGGTCCCACGGGGGAGTCCCGGCCAATAGGCACGCTGCCTCCGTCGCCACCGTGCGGTATCCGGGGATGGCCCTGACCGCCGTGACCCTCTGTGGTCGCCACAGAAGGGCCCTAAGTCGGGCGGTCATAAAAAAAAAAAAAAAAAAAGTAAAGGGTGACGATACGTATTATTATCCCTTTACTATATGGTGAAAATTTAATCGCTTTAGTCATAGTCGTCGTTATCGTCATCGTCATCGTTATCGTCGTCGTCGTCGTCGTCGTCATCGTCATCGTCATCGTCAGAGTCATCGTCATCTTCATCATCATCGTCAGCGCTAGCGTCATCATCACTGTCGGTGTAATCGTCGTCGTTGTAAAAATATAATTCACCACCTCTGATCTTATCCGAATAAAAGATATAGCACGCGTATAATATTGAAATAAAACTCTATACCAGCCCGTCTGACTGTAGTAAGTCAATATCTCTCTTATATAGAAGGAGATTCAAGCCCAGCAGTGGGATGTATGTGAGCTGAAATGATTATTTATGATGCGTCTAAGACCTTACAGCAGCTTACAAAAAGAACTCTGAAATGCCATAGATATTCATAAATAGTACAAGAGAACTATCCCGACTACGTCAATTTTACTCGTTGAAACGATAAAATTGCATCATAATCAGTCTGCTCATTTAGGAGCTACGTTGCCATAAACAGGCATACAAATTTACAGATACATCAATCATATAAGACCTCTCTTTTTACGGGGCGATTAAAAACCATCTGCAGTGATTTTACGAGCTTATCCGAATCTTTTTAATAAAATATACCCTAAATCTACATGTAGAGTTTCAGAAATATTACAGAGCCTCGTAAAATACAGGATTAACACGGTTGACAACAAAAACATACTTTGCTCATAATTCCGTTACACCAAAACATATTGTTCCAAAAAAAAAAATGTATGTTCAAAATTAATGCGTGTTTTTTGACAAAAAAAATATATTTGTTTTTATACCTCCTCCGAGCGATTATTAAAACGTTTTTACTATTTTTTTACATTACTTTTAATATTTTTTACATCTCCGTATTTGCGTATCTTAAGCCGCTTTTGACGAGGTTTTCAAATAAATGTCCAAAGATTACTTTAATATTATAATTTTGTGAGGCTTGTGTAAAGTTTATTTTGGGTTAGTATAATCATTAAATATTTTGAGGGGAAACATTTTTTTATGAGATGCAAAGAAAAACAGGTTTTCATTTATATTCCTGTTTATGTCGTGTCAGTAAAAGAACACATAAAATTCCTTTTTTATTTTTTTTCATCTTATATGAAATGATAGACAAGAGCTTAATACGCCCACGCATCTTTTGTATTTTTTTACACCTTGCAAGCATTATCGTATGTTTGATACAATTCGAGATTTCAAAGCTGCTAGCGTGAATATTCTTAACAAAAAATTTACTAGGAATATAGAAATATGGATATAGAAAATTGACTTCTGTTGTAAATAAAACAATTTTACGGATTTTATCGCGTTTATATTTGATGTTGGATTGCTCTGCGTTTCGAACACTTTATCGAGGTCATGGTCACGGGTGGACTATTTTACTGATTTTATCGCTCATTAACACTTTTCAGTGTTCATGGTTACGGGTGGATGAAGCTGAGAAGTGTTCGAAACGTCGGACACATCAATTACAAACACGATAAAATCCGTATAATAGTGTTATTTATAATGCGTTGACTTCTGTTGCTGAGAAGCAGGAGTAAATCCAACGGCATCAGAGAAAGTTGGATATTAATACGAGATTTACAAAGACTGATCATATATTAAACTAAAGCTTATAGATGCAGGTGGAACAAGATCGCTCGAATGCCGATTATCGCCAGGGAGCGTGGATTCCAGGCTGGCTATGAATATGAAGAGTTCAGTATCAGTGGCTGACTCAGTGGCAAAGGAGAGGGAATACGATATGTGTTGGGATCGACCGCCCTTGTGTCGCTCCAGACAACATCAGATGGAGTTGATTCAAGCCAATGGAAAACCCTTAGTCGTCTTTCACGACCCCCACGAACAATGTGATTGGCAGCCGGCGCCACACAGCTAATAAAAATTAAAAGTATATAGAAATAATTAAAGAAAAATAAAATATATATAACAATTCAAAGTAAGATCATAAATTTCAATTCTATCATCATCATCGTTTCAGTGAGTCCCACTGTTGGTCTCGAGCCATCTTCACGATAGAAGGGCAAATAAACCTAATGCACCACGCTGATCAGACGAGTTGGGTTATATTACGAGATTTCCTTCTGCATGATGTTATGTGCAAATTTCATCTCTTCATCTTTACGATATCCACGGGCAAGAAAGTGGTTAGTGATTTGTATTCTTGCTCCGTCACCACACGGGAAATAATTATTTAGTAAAATTTAAATACTGAAATTGCAAGCACTGGCTTACTATACGGCTAAAGTAACACTTTAGTATCTGCAAATATCCGTACTACTAATTTATAGTCAACACTTATTATTCTTGTCATAAATAAACGACATTTTTCAAGACCTTATGTTTCCACACAGCCGTTTACTGCACAGATTGTAATTTAAATGCCGTACCAAGTTTCATTCTATTTTCACGGAGGACAATTATTTGTGCGAATTAGTGTTCAAAGATACGATGTAATTTGTGTCCATTAGATTGTCTTTGTAAACTCTTCTCCTAAACAAGGATTTGTTATTTAATGCCTCATGCCCTAAAATAGAAGATGTATAAGCAAAAAAGTAAAATCATTAACCCAGTATACTACGGTCGTCAGAGCGTTGGTTATCGTAATTTATTTTGGCATTTCCTACCTAATATTATCCCCTTTCGTCTCTTGATCGTATTTTATGTTCACTGGCTTAAAAGGAGGGGGTGATAAAAATTATATTCCTACTGCATCACCACACGAAAAGATTCTATAATGCAATCGAATAACTTCAAAATTAACACTTATAATACAACATGTGGGTCAAAAAGACCGTGAAATAATATCTAACTTTAACATTAATGTTCAAACACTTATTTTCCTTATGAGAACATTGGGGTTACAATGTGTATAATTACACCAGTCCATTAAAATAATACCGCTGTAAAACTTGAAGTTTTAACCCTCTGTCTTAATGTTGGCTCTTATTTGAACACGGCTTTTGTAGAGACACACCGAGGGATTTTGTTGAGCATCATCAACCCATTACTTTCACGTTGTTAGGTACGGGTCTACTTTCGAAATGAGAAGGATTAGGTCTTCACTTTGTATTTTACACAGTCAAGAGAAAATTTATATATGGATACACGTTTTCACGCAATATTTTCTTCCACAAAATGGTGAAAGAAACTCCGAATAAGTCATACTTTATTAAAGAAACTTATTAGCTGAATAGTCTATTTACTTTCTGTCTCCCATATTGCATAGCAAAGAAGTGGAAATATGTTTTATTCAACTAAAAGATAATTTTTCTAATTAAATTTGTTGCGGATCGCGGGATAGTTGTAGGTATTTCCCGATGCCTGAGGATCAAACCTAGAGCCGGTGATGGATGGTCATAAATATGGAGACCATTGTGGATCCTGGCTTACAGCTGTGGTGAAGTTTGCTGTAAAGGTTCGACTTTAAATTCTTAAGATATTAAGAGAAAGAAATATAGAAGCGGATAAAATTTTACGTTTACGCTTCTGGCTAGTACGGCTGCCAACCCGTTTACTGAATTGTATTTTTACCCCATCACCACACAGAAAATATTTCTATATACTGTTTATATAATATAATATTGTTAGTGTTCTTTTTTTTTAACTTTAATTATATTTTACTATCTAATAAATCTGAATGCATGACTATAATATCCCCCTTGACTTCCTCTCTTGGCCGTGAGTAAAAGACGACTGAGCCATACAATTTTTATATAAATCTGTTCGTGTGTTTGCAATTGAACTCCTCCTAAATGGCTGGATCGATTTTGATTTTTTGTGCATTTTCTCATGGATATGAGAATGGTTTAGATTAATAATTGGAACAGGTACTTGCTGCGATCGATTTCAATGAGAATTCGATTTACAATTTTTTTAGATTTGAACAGAACAACGTCTGTTGGATCACCTAGTATGCATATTAAGTCTGTGCAAGGGAACGAAAACTTGTCTTTGACCTTAGTATTGTTGAAGTCCAGGAGCGTCAGTCGCCATCATGTGAGCTGCTTGCTTGCATGTTATGATATGAAATATTTTTCAGTAATTATTAAACTTATGATGTACCTAGTATATAACTTACATCCAAAAAAAAAATCAAATTTAAATTTCCAATATCCTTTTTTTTTAAATAAAGCAATTTAAAAGTGTTTTACACTGTGTTAATATTTTCTTATACTCGAATAGCAGCGTAATAAATATGTCACTAAAAATAACTTAACTAAAATAAGCACGAAATGTTTGTTAGACGCATGGAGCCTGGCCAAATGTATATTATATTTGGTTGTTTTATCTTGTTCTTCTCAAACCATATATCGTCTTTCAGGATTTATTTATCCGGTATCACGGGGTGCCAGTTTACCTGAGGCGGCTAGTGGCAGACTATTTGGAGGGGCGCAGCGTCCTCTGCACCGACCGAGCAGGGGACGTTGTGCGGACGCCCATGACGTGCGGTGTCCCACAGGGGTCGGTCCTCGGACCCACCCTGTGGAACATCGGCTACGACTGGGCGTTGAGGGGGAGTCTCCCGCCCGGGCTGGGCGTGATTTGTTACGCCGACGACACGCTCGTCACAGCCCGCGGTGGGACGCTAGAAGAGGCGGTAAGCCTGGCGACCTCGGGTACCGAGGAGGTCGTCAGACGGATCGAGGCGCTGGGGTTGAGGGTCGCCCTGGACAAGACGGAGGCCCTCTTGTTCCATGGGCGCACTATGAGCCCTCCCATCGGCGTCTCGATCACCGTCCACTCGGTCGACATCAGCATCCGGGCCCATATGAGGTACTTGGGCCTGGTGCTCGACGGGCGATGGTGGTTCCGGGAGCATTTCCGTAGGCTCGCTCCGCGGCTCGTCGGCACGGCGTCCGCCCTATCGTGGCTTATGCCGAACGTGGGCGGACCGAGCGCTGCGTGCCGACGGCTGTACGCGGGGGTCATCCGGTCGATGGCCCTGTACGGCGCACCGGTGTGGGCGGGGTCCATGACCGCCCGACTTAGGGCCCTTCTGTGGCGACCACAGAGGGTCATGGCGGTCAGGGCCATCCGCGGATACCGCACGGTGGCGACGGAGGCAGCGTGCCTGTTGGCCGGGACTCCCCCGTGGGACCTGGAGGCGGAGATGCTCGCCGAACTATATCGGCGGGTGACGGGGGTGCGAGCGGAGGGCGGTGTGGTCTCGTTAAGGGATCTTACCGCCTGGCGCGTCGACGCCCGCCGAGACGTCATCGCCCGTTGGGCAGTCCGGCTGGAGAGGCCTCGGTTCGGGGTGCGAACCGTGGAGGCCTTCCGGCCGGTGCTGATGCAGTGGTTGGAGAGGCGGCACGGGGTGCTCTCCTTCCGACTGGTGCAGGTTTTGACGGGGCATGGGTGCTTCGCCAAATACCTGCACAAGGTCGTTAGGAGGGAGAGTACACCGTCCTGCCACCACTGCGATTGCGACGAGGACACGGCGCGCCATACGCTCGAGGCCTGCGGGGCTTGGGCAGTGCAGCGCTGTGAACTCGTCGCAATCATCGGTACGGACCTGACGCTGCCGGCTATCGCTAGGGCGATGGTCGACAGCGTCAGGAATTGGGACGCGGTCGCAGCCTTCTGCGAGACAGTGATCTCGCGGAAGGAGGCGGCGGATCGCCTGCGTGAGGAGCGCAGCCTCGATGAGGAGATCCGCCGCCGGCGACTGGGGCGGCGCAGGCGCAACTATCTGCGCCTCATGCCGCCTTAGCCGAGGCCGCGGGTGACGTGACCGGGGATTAGTCCGTCACCCGCCGAGAGGCCGACCGCGTGAGGAAAGACCGACGTCCCCCCCGAGGGGGGGACGTCGGTCGATGGGAGGGTACCCCAATAGGGGGTATTCCGTCGGGTCGATCACTGACGACAAGTTAACGCTGCTCCAGTGGTCGGCCCAACGACGAAGGCGACGTGGTTTTCGGGTGGGTCGCGGGAGTTGCGTGCTTAAGCCCCTCTGTCGCCCCGGACGGAGTGGTGCGGAGGCGCGCCGACCGCGGCCCACCCACAAAAAAAAAAAAAAAGGATTTATTTAAAAAGACCACAGTCCACACTATGAAATAAATTCTTGAATAATATCTTATATCACAATTGCCAGACGTTTTAGTAAGTAGTTATATTTCAAATTTGCCTTATCTTATAGAGGGAGATATTTGCCATTTAAATCCGTCATTTCTCATGAATCCCACAGGAGAAATTATTGTAAGTCCATCATCATAAGAACTACAAAATTCTCCATATAAAAAAGACTTTGTAGTCCCTAAAAGTCTATAAAAGACATAATTCTGATATCTTATAAATGGTGGCAATAAATCTTGCTTCATTTTTCATTTCAAAATAATATTGCTTTAAGAACACATTCACTGGAAAACATTTGGAAGTAAGTGCTTCGTCAATGCTTATGAAAATATCGTAAAAAGCATGATTAAGACCATAATTTCTTTTTAATAACTCCAAGTGTCGTTCCCACTACATCGCAGTCTTAACGACCAAGGTTTTAAACCATCTATCATTAAACTCGGAACTGCATAACGCTTGGAAGTTGAACAATTAAATTGGGAGTCGGTCGTTTCGAACCGAAGACATTATATGTTTGTTGTGTGTGATATAGCGTATATGGGTTATATTAGATGACTGTTTTTGTAATTGTCTACTAGAGATTGCAAGTTCCAAGTTTAACAATGTTTCTTGTAACAAATATATTACTAAGTTGTTTTGCAAGACTTGTTGTTTTTACTAATATATTCAACAACATTAAGATTAAGCCAGAAGTTGCAGAATGTAAGCTTAGTTTCTCTCTTGATTAAAAGGGAATCACAAATCAAATACGTCCAATATTAAACACTAGCTTCTACTCG
The DNA here is from genome assembly GCA_032191425.1 of Lymantria dispar. Taxonomy (NCBI): domain Eukaryota; kingdom Metazoa; phylum Arthropoda; class Insecta; order Lepidoptera; family Erebidae; genus Lymantria; species Lymantria dispar. Next base: position 4,077,916 of record CM063460.1, on the reverse strand, counting down.
CGACTTCCTCCGCGTGGTATATTTACTTCAGGCTAAAGCTAACTTTAACCTAAGTCTTTGTTTACATAGAAGGTAAAAGTATTTTTTAATAATACGATTCTGTCATACATGATTTTTGTGAAAATTTAACCGTTTACGTTTAAAAGGAAAAAAATATCGATTTTGAAACATTCTTCATAAGTGTTCCGCTCCTTTTAGTCTTAGCATGATAATATATTGCTTATAGTCTTCCTCAATAAATGGACTATCGAACACAGAAAGAATTTTTGAAATCGGTCCAGTAGTTCCTGAGATTAGCGCGTTCAAACAACCAAACTCTTCAGTTTTATATATTAGTATAGATTTTCCATGGGTTACAGACTAAGAATCCAATTAAATACAGTACATCTTCTCTGGCTTGTAGGTATCATAAAAGATGAATCAGGGTTATAATATAGCATATAAGATAGCATCATGCAAAAGAAGGAAAACTTAAAATTAAACCCTATACCAACACGTTCGTGATATAGTAGGTCAATTTCCTTCCTATTATGGAGGAGACTCGAGCCCTAAAGTGCAACATATATGAGCTGAAATGATGATGTCTTCTCAGCTCATAAGCGTCCCACTGTTGGGCTCGAGCCTCCTTCCCAATAAGAGGGCAATTGACCTTACTATACCATGCTGTTCAGACATGTTGGCATTTTTTTTTTTTTATGGGTGGGCTATGGTAAGCGCACGCGCGGTCCTGTCCGTCTGGAGCGATGAAAGGATGGCACGCGGGCCTATAACCCACCCGTACCCACGTCACCTCGTTGTTGGGCCGACCACCAGAGCAGATGTGACTTGTCATCAGTGGTCGGCCCGACGCAATACCCTTTCGGGTAACCTCTCACCTCTCGACGTACTGGGACGTCGGTCGCCATCGCGCGGTCAGTCTCTCTGCGGGTGACAGACAATTCCGCGATCCGATCACCCGCGGCCTGGGCTAGGGCGGCATTAGGCGCAGATACTCACGCCTGCGCCGCCCGAGTCGCCGGCGGCGGAACGTGTCAGAAATGTTGGCATTTTTTTTTTTTTTTTTTTATGGGTGGGCTATGGTAAGCGCACGCGCGGTCCAGTTCGTCCGGGGCGATGAAAGGACGGCGCGCGGGCCCATAACCCACCCGTACCCACGTCACCTCGTTGTTGGGCCGACCACCGGAGCAGATGTGACTTGTCGTCAGTGGTCGGCCTGACGGAATACCCTTTCGGGTAACCTCACCTCTCGACGTCTTGGGACGTCGGTCGCCGTCGCGCGGTCAGCCTCTCTGCGGGTGACGGACAATTCCCCGGTCCAATCACCCGCGGCCTCGGCTAGGGCGGCATTAGGCGCAGATACTCGCGCCTGCGCCGCCCGAGTCGCCGGCGGCGGAACGTGTCGCCGAATAGGAGCTCTACTCGCACACGATCCGCCGCCTCCTTCCGTGAGATTACGGCCTCACAGAAGGCGGCGACCGCGTCCCAGTTCCTGACGCTGACGAGCATCTCCCTGGCGATGGTCGGCAGCGCCAGGTCGGCACCGATAATTGCGACGAGTTCACGGCGATCCCCCTCCCATGCAGCACACTCCTCGAGCGTGTGCTGCGCCGTGTCCTCGTCGCAACTGCAGTGGTGGCAGGACGGTGTGCTCTCCCTCCTGACAATCTTGTGCAGGTACTTCCCGAAGCAACCGTGCCCCGTCAGCACCTGCACCAGTTGGAAGGAAAGCACCCCGTGCGTCCGCTCCAACCACTCCATCAGCACCGGCCGGAGGGCCTCGACGGTCCTGACACCGTACCGAGGACTCTCCAGCCGGACTGCCCAACGGGCAATGACTTCTTGGCGGGCGTCGACCCGCCAGGCGGTGATCTCTTTGATGGAGACCATGCCGCCGCGGGCGCGCGTCTCCCACACCCGCCGATAAATGTCGGCGAGCATCTCCGCCTCCAGGTCCCACGGGGGAGTTCCGGCCAGAAGGCACGCTGCCTCTGTCGCCACCGTGCGGTAACCCCGTATGGCCCTGATCGCCATGACCCTCTGTGGTCGCCACAGGAGGGCCCTAAGACGGACGGTCAGGGACCCCGCCCACACCGGTGCACCATACAGGGCCATCGACCGGATCACTCCCACGTACAGCTGTCGGCACGTAGCACTGGGTCCGCCCACATTCGGCATCAACCGCGAAAGGGCGGACGCCGCGCCGACAAGCCGGGGAACTAGTCGATGGAGATGCTCCCGGAACCAAAAATGCCCGTCGAGCACCAGGCCCAAGTACTTCATGTGGACCTGGATGCTGATGGTGACCGACTTCACGGTGATCGAAGCGCCGGCGGGAGGCCCGGCGGTACGGAGGCCATGGAACAAAAGGGCCTCCGTCTTTTCCAGGGCTACCCTCAACCCCAGCGCTTCGATCCGCCTGACAATCTCCTCGGTGCCGAGAGTTGCCAGGCGTGCCGCCTCCTCTAGCGTCCCACCCCGGGCTGTGACGAGTGTATCGTCGGCGTAGCAAATTACGCCCAGCCCGGGTGGGAGGCTTCCTCTCAACGCCCAGTCGTAGCCGATGTTCCACAGGGTCGGACCCCAGAAATGTTGGCATAGGGTTTTATTTCGAGTTTACCTTCTCTTGCACAGATATTATATGCATATTGTATCCCTTAGTCGTCTTTTACTACATCCACGGGTAAGATAGGGAGTGGTGAAATGTATTCTTACTCCGTCACCATGCTAAAAACCACCAAACCACACAGAAATGATAATGGTTATACTCAATATTTTTGATGTTAATAATATTTATCATCCATATATTGCATCATTACCAACACGTTTGTACTATCTACACAAATAAAGACAAGACATCAAAGTATTCTTTGTGATAAATAAAAATAACGGACAATGGAAGAAAATTGCACAACAAATGGGCGGACGTAAAATAAGAAATGTGTTAAGGAATTGAAATATGAAACAGTATTACTATAGTACTTCCGTACTGCTTCCGTGATGGTGAAAGAATACATTTCGTTTTTTACGACATCTTGGAGCAAGAGAGGGGGTGGTGAATTGTCTTCATCCATCCATCCATCAATCTACAGACGTCCACTTCTGGACATAAGCCTCCCCACGAGTCGTCCTACACTGCGCTGTCCGATTCGTGGTCGCCACTCAAGAATCTTTCTTCCTCAACGATTGTCGGTTCGACGAGCGATGTGGCCTGCCCATTGCCATTTCAACGTGCTAACTCTGCGGGCTATGTCGGTTACACCCGTTCTTCTACGGATTTCCGTGTTCCAGATTTTATCACGTAGAAAAATACCGAACATAGTCCTCTCCATAGCATGCACAGCGACTTTGAGCTTTTTTATGAGGCCGACATTTAGAGACCATGTTTCAGTGTCATAAGTCATCGCTGGTAACACACATATCATTATCATCATAATTTCAGACTACCATCACTGCTGAACGTAGGCCTCCCTCATGTTATGCCACGAAGAGCGGTCCTTTACCGCCTGCATCCAACGACGCCCAGCAACTTACACCAGGTCGTAACTGAAATACTTTTATTTGTCATTTATGCCTAACTTTAAAAGGAAATAACAAAGGATTTTATAAATAAAAACAAAAGAAACACTGCTTGAATATTTTTGGGTTCATTTTATTGAAAAAAAAGAGAACTTCACTATCACTGTGGAATAGTGGACAGAAGCTACTTTAAAAATATGATTCAAAGCGTAATCCGTATGGCTCAATATATTTTGATTGCTCAACTTTTAAACCACAGTCGTATCTATTCAGCGTTCCTGTATTTTTCTTTGTATTCCAATACCGTGAAAACTTTTCATTTCAAGACGCAATTTAAAAGCTTATCACTTTTTTTTATTAAAATAGTAGAGAAAGAATTCATCCAACATTGAATGCTTAAAAAATATTGTGATTTATTTTGTTATTGCCTTTGATCAGACGAGTAATTAGTCCACCTAAGGGTACGTAATACTCATTAATCTCTGTAAAATTAGCTGCAGTGCCTTTTTTGTCTAGCTATGATCTGAACACACCTTCGATTTATTTCGGGACAACGGAAGGACGGCATTTAATTCCAAACGTGTATTTTAAACCTCATTCATTGGGTTCGAAATAGGAAATTGCTACAACTTAGATATCGATTATATACTAGAGAGTAGTACAACTGCAAACGCTCTTCTGGGAATCAATTTATGAATACACTCCGAAAACTTTTACGAGTATGGCTTTACTTCAATTTTGTGCAGTACGCTATGATTTTGAAATCGGGTACATTAGTTGAATCATCACAAACAATAGTGGTAGGACCACACTGTGGACAGTTCTACAGCTGTGGGCCGGTGCGTCCGGGATAGTACCACACGACAGAAAATCGACGTCCGAGTAGTAGCAATTTGTTACTGTGCTTCATTCGGTGAGCGAGAGAGCCGGTAACCCAACTTTCTGAGGGTGTTTGCATGTGGTGGGTTTTAGTGATGCCTTTAGTATCACCAAACCTCAATGCACGCATTCACACTCCCTTCACTTTCTTCGCGGTAGGCAGCGGCCTTGCAAAGGTCCATGAGTAGCAGCAACACTTATTCATCAGGTATACTATCTATACCAATAAATAAAATTGAAGTGTCTGTTTGTAATGTCAAAATAATAGGCTTTTTTCATGCTCACACGGTTATTTGCACGACACCTATGCCTAAAATAGCAATTAAAAAATTTTTGTCTGTCTGTCTGTCTGTTTGTTCCGGGTAATCTTCAAAACGGCTGGACCGATTTTAAAAATTCTTTCACCAATGGAAAGCTATAATATCAGGGAGTAACATAGGCTATATTTTATCCCGGTATACCCACAGGAACGGGAACTACGCCGCGAGTAAAGCGACTGAACTACGCGGGTAAAACGACTATAACCTATAACCGAAGCGAAGCGAGGGCGGGTTGCTATTTGTAAATAAAAGTACTTTTACGGATTATATCACATTGTATTTGATTTATGATTGCCCGACGTTTCGAACACTTTGCAGCATTCATGGTGGACGTGAGACACCTTAGTCCGCCCGTGACCGATATAATCCGTAAAAGTAGTTTTATTTACAATGTGTAGTGCTCGCGTAAACATTAGATATCATCAGGTATACTATTTAAACTTTACCACCGTCTGCAATAATAAAAAAAATATATATTTCTAGGGAAATAATTTTCAAGGGAAGGAAAACTCTTGACATTTTTGACTCTAATAGACTAATTTCATTCATTCATTTCATCTCGTACACGCCGCACTGTTGGGATAGAGCCTCCTCTATGAAAGAAGGGCAATTGACCTACTATATCCCGATGGTCTGATAGGTTGGTATATGATTTAATTTCGAGTTTTCTTCCTCTTGCATAGATGTGACATGAGTATTATATCCCTTATTCGTCTTTTACAACACCTAAGGGGTAAGATAGGTGGTGAATTATATTCTTATATCGTCACCACGCGCAAATTAGGATATATGTATCAAGTTCGTCCTCATGTGGAGTACTGCTCACATCTCTGGGCAGATGCGCCCAAATATCAGTTAGACCCACTTGACTGTCTGCAAAGATGGGCTGTTCGAATCGTCGGGGATCCCAATCTTACGGACAGATTGGAGTCGCTGGAGCAGCGGAGAGACTTTGGGTCACTCTGTGTACTCTACCGACTCTTTCACGGGGAGTGCTCCGAGGAACTGTTTGACTTGGTACCACCGTCACCATTCTACCAACGTACCACTCGACATCGTATCAGGATTCATCCATTTCACCTGGAAACATTATGGTTTTCAACTGTACGTTTCCAGCGATCATTTCTCCCACGTACGTGCAAACTCTGGAATGAACTACCTGCTGCTGTGTTTCCCGAGCGCTATGATATGTCCTTCTTTAAACGAGGTTTAAGAAGAGTATTTCCTTCACGGTAGGCAGCGGCCTGGCTGTGCCCCTGGTATTGCAAAGTTCCATGTGCAGCAGTTTCACTTACCATCAGGTGTGCTGCTTGCTCGTTTGCCACCGTTGGTAATAAAAAAAAAATAATAATAGTAGACTAATAATCTTGCTTGTGGTGACGGCGTAAGAATACAATTCACCACCCTTTTTCATGTCCGTGAATTTCGTAAAAGACGATTAAGTGATATAATATGCATATAATATCTATGCAAGATAGGTAAAACTCGAAATAGAACCCACGTTTGACCAGCATGGTTTAGTAGGTCAATTTCCCTCTCATTATGGAGGAGTCTCGAGCCCAATAGTGGGACGTATATGAGCTGTGATGATGATGAATCTTCATATAAAAGTGACTATTATTCTTAAAAGTCTTCAAGTCTTGAAATCGGAGATGCTATTAAATTTAAGTAATTGGCGCATTTTATTAAAATTTTCACATTAGGCAAGTTTGCTTTAAAAAAAACAGTTTTTTTTTTAACTCAGACAATAGCGTTATAAATTAGACTTTGAAATTCTGTTCCCTTTTTTATTTTTAACGTGCCTCTAATGGATGAACCGACTGTTTCAATTAAGCGAACGAGTTATTTATTAGCATTTGATATTTTCTCTATTGTTTCAACATTATGAGTGCTCGTAATACGAATACTATCATTGTGGTTATTGTAAAAAATTACTAAGGGTTTGGATTAATTTACGACAACTCCATCTGGTGTCGTCTGGTTAAAAATTACATTCCCAAGGAGGCTTAACGTCAGACGGGCGACTGGTTATAAAACTTTTAGTAATAGACTAGCAACCCGCCCTCGCTTCGCTTCGGTTTCTGTCGCCTTATCCCCGTAGTTCCCGTTTCCGTGGGAATACCGGGATAAAATATAGCCCAGTTTACTCCCTGATATTATAATTTTCCATTGGTGAAAGATTTTTTTAAATCGGTCCAGCCATTTTGAAGATTACCCAAAACAAACAAACAGACAGACAAAAAATATAAAGTGATTTTTAGGCATATGTATAGTGCATATAACCGTGTGAGCATGAAAAAGGCCCTTATTTATTGGTATAATTGCTGCAATATTTATAATGGAAGCGAAGTATATATTGCATCGACCCCAAGTAGTTGGGACGAGAAATAAGCATGGCATGGATCACAAGTAGAATGTGAAAAATCATATGAAAAAACTCATATGTAAAAAAACATATGTAAACTCACCTGGTACCTGCTTTAAAATCATGCTCTGCTTCTTCTCTGCTATCTACCTTGCCTATATCGCATATCACAGAGCATTCGGATATCATCGTATAACTTCGATGACTTTACCTTACCGACCTTAGAAATTATTTAGTCCTGTTGAAAATATTTAATCGTGTTGAAAAGAATAAAATATAATTTACGGTTTCGTCGCTTATAAACATTGCAATAGCAAATGTGTAGCAAGTGTGACGTTATAGCATTACAAAAAATAATCACATGCTGTGAAATTTCACATCTGAAATCACCGTGGAAAATATATAATTTCGTCATAATTATGACCATGAAATAAAAGTAGCAATCATTTCCATATCTAACGACAACAGAATAATGATGATGTTTCAATAATAAGATTATTTATAACTGTGTATGATTGGTTAGGATCCAATGTGTCACCGTTTATTTCTCGTCTGGGAGCAGGACCCTATTAGAAAACTTATAACAGCAATTTTGGTCATAGCAATTTCGTTCGGCCATCTACCGGCATGGCGAATATGTTACTATTTCCTTCGAAAGCCTACGTTTTGATGTTGAAGATAATGATGAATGAATTTGTTGATAAAGTGACGACAACATAAATAGAAAAGTTTTACTATTTTACGGATTTTTACGTTTGCTTTATAACTAGAGGCTCGCCCCAGCTTCGCACGAGTCCTATGCTGATACTAAATGTACTACAGAATGTCTTCACATACAAAGTGCTGTGACAGCTTTAAGGGATATGATATGTAGAAAATAGCATTGCAAGAGAAGGAAAACTCGACATAAAACCAACCTATCTGACCAGTGTGGTATATTAAGTAAAGTTCCCTTCCGTTATGGAAGAGGCTTCAGCCCAATCCTGGAACATATATGAGCTGAGATCATACTAATGATTTTCCTATTGCAATTCATTGAGTACAGGCAGTTGCTAGATAGATAGACAGATGAACTGAAGAACAGCAGAATTTTTTTAGTAAATACTGCCCACTGAAACGTGCAAGCTTCTTCTAATAGGAGGTATTTTAATCCACTATATATATGCCAGACAGATTAATATAGAGTTTTATTTCAAACTAGCAACGTGCCCTCGCTTCGTTTCGGTTTTAGTCGCCTTACCCGCGTTAACTACGCGTTCCCGTGAGAATACCGGCATAAAATATAGCCTTTTTTTTTTGTGGGTGGGCCGCGGTCGGCGCGCCGCCGCACCACTCCGTCCGACAGAGGGGCTTAAGCACGCAACTCCCGCGACCCACCCGAAAACCACGTCGCCTTCGTCGTTGGGCCGACCACTGGAGCAGCGTTAACTTGTCGTCAGTGGTCGGCCCGAAGGAATACCCCTAATTGGGGTACCCTCCCATCGACCGACGTCCCCCCCTCGGGGAGGACGTCGGTCTTTCCTCACGCGGTCGGCCTCTCGGCGGGTGACGAACTAGTCCCCGGTCACGTCACCCGCGGCCTCGGCTAGAGCGGCATGAGGCGCAGATAGTTGCGCCTGCGCCGCCCCAGTCGCCGGCGGCGGATCTCCTCATCGAGGCTGCGCTCCTCGCGCAGGCGATCCGCCGCCTCCTTCCGCGAGATCACCGTCTCGACATAAAATATAGCCTAAGTTAGTCCTCATATATACAGCTATCTGTTACTTAAATATATAGTAGTCCAGCTGTTTTGAAGATTACACAAAACAGACAGACAAAAAAAAATAAACTGGTTTTTATGCAAATAGTCTTATGAGCATGGAAAACGATCAGTATTTTGACATTACAAAGACCATCATCGTTTCGGCTCATATACGTCCCACTGCTAAGCTCGAATCTCCTCCAAATTATGAGGAAAATTTACCTTACTAATCCATGCTGGTCAGACATTTTGGGATAGGGTTTTATTGGAATTTTCCTAGATGTTATATGCATATTTTATCCCTTAGTCGTCTTTTATGACCTCCACGGTCAAGATAGGGAGTGGTGAATTGTATTCTTACTCCGTCACCACACGAAAAACATTACAGACTTTTAAATTTTGTTTATTTGTATCGTTATATGTATATAAATCTCTTGTGTACGTGTGTATGTCACTAAACTCCTCCGAAACGGTTGGACTGATGTTAATGAAAGTTTTTGTGTGTTCAAGGGGATTCGAGAATGGTTTAGATTCACAATTGGTCCCGATAGGTGGCGCTCTATTTGAGTAGAACAACGTCTGTTGGGTCAATTTGTAGATATATAGACTTTCTTTTTCATAAATGTTGTATGCGTGTTAATATCTTCAATCGTCTTTGGCTATAACTACAGCTAAGAAATGGTATGATGAATGAAAATGCTTTTTCCGTCATGTTGAGAACTTTTATAATAGGCTTTACCGCTTTTTGGATGCAGCACCTTAAAAACATCGCTAAATATTTAAATCAAAACAATGTTGTTTAAAAGCATGCGCACCTTTATTGGATACGAACTCGTTAATTGGTTTTTCAATTAATTGAAAAATGCAATGTTGGAATTTTCTTTCGATATTTCATTACATTTGAATACGAATAAGTACTCGTATTTAAGGATAATTATTTTCGTGTTAATTAGCTGTTATAGACTTGTAATGAGCTTAGACGATTAAAGATTACAATGTTCAATTAATTTTTATTTTATGGATACATGTTCAAGGGTGGTTGAGCGTAACAAGAGTATCTAATATTGGAGAGATTTTTTAAATTTTTATTAGGTTTTGTCATGTAGTTTAGATTTTAAGTGTTTGTGCTGTCGTCGTTATAGTCATAGTTATCGTCGCCATTATCGTCCTTATCATTGTCTATTATACGCCATGTGGGTGGACCACTGGTACCCTGTCCTTGTCATCAGTGGCCCGGCGGGTTATTCGTTCTGGTACTTTCTCGAGACGACGCCCCGGCGTCTTTCTCCGTCGCCTTCATCTACGGACGTGTAATCCATAGTTTTACGATCTTAAAAATGTTGGACATAATTGTATCATCGTGATATTAATAATATGGTACTTTTGTATTTTTATTTTTCAAGTATAAATGTATGTATGTTCAAATATTTTTAGCGCGGCTACGACGTATAAAACAAGATCGCAGCCGCGGTTAGAGGGGCCCTTCACATATATCTAAGCTTGCCGACCATCAGGCAATACATGAAACAGTGCTCCCGCCGCTATTTCGACTCTGCCGTGACACACCCTAACCCACTAGTGGTAAGGGCGGCTTCTTACATCCCCTCTAAAATCTCCGCGATAAAACAACCGCGGCTAATCCTCGACGAACCCGACGATAGTATTACTCTCGCCCAGACTGAGGTATACACAGACCGCGAGGCCTTGACAAATAAATATCCACGATTCCGCCCCCGCCGCCGGGGACGGAAATCGTGCCGCGGTAAAATCATAAGCGTGGGAAGATCCATTTTGCGAGCGACCCCCCGAGCCGAGGTCCGTACCCCACAGGGGGTGCCCTCGGGATCGGTCGCTTAACTTTAATCGGGTTGAGAGCCCTCAGCGCTCACCCAACAGTCCGGGTAAAGTTGTCACAGCCATCTGAGGCTAATAACTAAGTCACACACAAAAAGAAAAAAAAGCGGTTAGAGGTCAGTCATTCGATGGTCAAGCTGTTGATGAGTTGTCGCTGAATCGTGAAGTTGTACGTTGTAGTATTGGAGTGCTGTATTATCTATGCGTTTAATGTAGTGGTGATTATATGTGATATCGGTGGTTTATTGGTAAGGTTGAATAATATTTATTACTAGCAACCCGCCCCCGCTTCGCTTCGGTTATAGGTTATAGGCGTTTTACCCGCGTAGTTCCCGTTCCCGTGGGAATACCGGAATAAAATATAGCCTAGTTTACGCCCTGATATTATAGCTTTCCATCGGTGAAATTTTAATTAATTTAAATTTAAATTTCCATGCTCTCGCAGAAAATCGACGTCTGAGTAGTAGCAATTTATTACTGCGCTTCGTTCGGTGAGCGAGAGAGCCGGAAGCCCAACTTTCTGAGGGTGATTGCGTGTGGAGGGTTTTGGTGGTGCCCTTGGTATCAGCGAGTCTCAATGCACGCATTCACACTCCCTTCGCTTTCTTCGCGGTAGGCAACGACCTTGTAAAGGTTCATGAGCGGCAGCAACACTTACCATCAGGTGTACTGTTTACTCGTTTGCCACCGTTTGCAATAAAAAAAAAAAAGAATTTTTGAAATCGGTCCAGCCGTTTTGAAGATTACCCGGAACAAACAGACAGACAGACAGACAGATAAAAAATTTTTAATTGCTATTTCAGACATAGGTGTCGTGCAAATAACCGTGTGAGCATGAAAAAAGCCTATTATTTTGACATTACAAACAGACACTCCAATTTTATTTATTGGTATAGACTAGTCCGCGAAAGTGCCATCAAGGTGAGTCGTACAATAGTGAGAGTTTAATTTTTGCAACATATGAGCGTTAGCTCTTACATTAAATGTCCAATAATAACTATAGTTATAACTATTGTTTGGCGTTCTGATATGAGTATATACTAAATTTCAATTCAGATTTAAAAATTAATACGGTATACCTAATACGATTCAACATCATCTCATCTCATAGATGTCTCACTGCTGGGCTAGACTTCCATAATAAGAGGTAAATTGACTTACTATAGCATTCTAGTTAAAAGGGTTGCTATAAGGTTTTATTTCAAGTTTCTCTTCTAAGGCACAGCTGTTATAGGCTTAATAGTCTTTTACTACATCCACGGGCAAGATAGAGGTGATGAATTGTATTCTTACTCCGTCACCATACGGAATATATGATTCACCACCTACCAATATTATTTCGGGTGATGATGAATTAAAAATACAATTCACTAACCTAGAAGGTGATCTTGAAATAAAACCCTATAACAATCCGTCTGATCGATTGTTGTAGAGTATGCCAATTTCCTTCCTATTGTGAAGGAAACTTGTACTCAGCAGTGGCATATAAGTCGAGATAATGATGACTGTGTAAGGATTAATTGAATCTTATAAATGAATTATTCAAGTAAGTGAATTTTCTTTATTTATATTTTTCTGTGGGGTGAAAAAGTCGCAGGGAGCCGTTGGATGCAGGTGGAACAGGACAGTTTTCAGTGGCATTCTCGTGGGGAGGCCTATGTTCAACACTGGATCTATATGGGCTGATGGATAGATGGAATTTTCTTTTAATTGGAACCAATTCTACCCCACATGTCCTCCACTGTAACGCCTGTAATCCAGAATCCACACAGTATCTTGGGATTCGCAACAAATTTAATTAGAAAAGAAAAATAGTAGTAGATTCAACTACCCTCCTATGCGTAGCAGGCGACTTGAAGCAAAATTAACATATAAGTAAAATAAGAAGATGAACAGCTATGTTAAGCGCAGCACGGCAACACGGATATGATAAAGCTTAAGTCTGTATGTGAGCTTTAAAATTGATTGCATTAGTAGTTAAATATCTGGTAGACCGAGTTTTACTCGGTATTTTTTTTGTTGTATTTTTGCCGAATTTATCTTTATATATATAAATTACGTGTCACGTTGTTTGTCCGCGGTGGACTCCTAAACTACTTAACCGATTTTAATCAAATTTGCACACCATGTGCAGTTTGATCCAACTTGAAAGATAGGATAGCTTACATCTAATTTATAGTCACAATATTATTTTATTGCAAATTATTTGTCTATTATTTGACATTCACAATTATCTGTTAACTCCAAACGATTTTAACAGATGGCGATATCTGTTGAATGGATTGAGTAAGTAATTAATAGATGGCGCTGCTATGTCAAACCTACAAACGTGTCATATAAGCTACACTTGAATAGCATAAATAGTTTACTAAAATGTAATATAACAAAAACCTTAGCCACAGCAACGCGTGGCCGGGTCTGCTAGTTTAGATATAAATATTAATAAAAAATAAAATGATGAAATAATAATAAAAATATCAAAAATTACAAAAAGAGCATAATAATAACACCAAGATTCGATCCCACGCTGTTTGAATGCGAAAACTAAACAAAAAAAACTGGACAACTTCCCAACCGAGCTAGTGTCACTCTTGATGTGGACAGCGAAATTTGAATTCTTATTCTTTTAATGTCATTGTATTGATTTGCTAAAAACACCGACAAAATAACATTTTCTATAAATAAAACCTAGCTGGATCGATTTTTTGGCCCCGAAACCTCTAGCATACCAAATTTCATCAAAATCGTTGGAGCTGTTTAAAGATATAAGATGTGAGCTTTAAAATTGATTGCATTAGTAGTTGATTAGAATAGTAATTTAACTTATGGTATTAATTATAGTTTACAGTACTGAAATGAATTTGAGACTATAAAATTAAGCTCTACTCTATACTAATATATAAAACTGAAGAGTTTGTTTGAATGCGCTAATCTCAGGAACTACTGGTTCGATTTGAAAAAATCTTTCAGTGTTAGATAGTCCATTTATCGCGGAAGACTATAGATTATATATCATCACGCTAAAACTAATAGGAGCGGAGCAACAATGAATAAAGTTTCAAAATCGGTTTTTCTTTTCCTTTTGAGAGCTTCCTCTGCGTAAACAGCAAAATTTTCGCAAAAATCATGTGTGACAGAATCGTATTATTAAAAAATATTTTCACCTTCAACGTAAATAAAGTCTTAGGTTATAGTTAGCGTTAGCTTAAAGTATCTATACCACGCGGATGAAGTCGCGAGCAAAAGCTAGTATTCTATATAATGATTTCTGATGTTTACGCGAGTATTCATCGCAGCCCACATACATTCTACTATTGGGCTCGGGCCTGCTCCACAATGAAAATTTGACCTACTATACCATTCTGGTCAGACGTGTTGGTATAGGGTTCCATTTCGAGCATATCTTGCATAGATGTTTTGTGCATATATCTCATAATTTTTAGGACATCCACGGGCAAGATAGAGAGTGCTGAATTGTATCCTTACTGGGTCACCACACTTATTCTTAATACAATATAATTACTAATTTCTTATCCACCTATCAGCTTATTGACGCCCAATATCGAAGAAAGGCTTCCACAAGAAAAAGGGATCTATATATAAATACGTGAAGCGAAAACTTTGTACCCCTTTTTACGAAAATTACGTGAATGGACAAGTGTGAAATTTGGCACGGTTGAAGTATATAATGAGGAGAAGTGCATAAAACTGAAATTTCATATAATAATGAATTAGAAATGCATTAAATTCATTAAAAAAGGCATTACGCACACTATCATGCAATCGCTACACACACACACATACGCTTGTGTGAGTGTGTTGCGTAACAACGATTATACACTTTTGTTTACGTTTAAAATTTCTGGTCGAACTGAATGTCAAATAATCATAATTATGATTACAATGTCTAATAGACATTTGTGTTTAATTAGTTATTAGTGAAATACAGCTTGCTCAATTACAATTGTCTATACCAATAAATAAAATTGGAGTCTGTTTGTAATGTCAAAATAATGGGCTTTTTTCATGCTCACACGGTTATTTGCACTATACATACGCCTAAAATACACTTTATATTTTTTTTGTCTGTCTGTCTGTCTGTTTGTTTGTTCCGGGTAATGTTCAAAACCACTGGACCGATTTCATAAATTCTTTCACCAATGGAAAGCTATAATATCAGGGAATAAACTATATTTTATCCTGGTATTCCCACGGGAACGGGAACTATGCCGTAAAGACGACTGAAACCGAATCGAAGCGAGAGCGGGTTGCTAGTACATTAATAAAATTAACAATTTTCTATTGTGTAGTAGAAAAATTAATTTAAATTAATTATGACCGAATTTCGACCACTCGGCGATCACTAGTAATCATAATACTTTGTAGATAGTAACACAGTTGAGCCTATAAATTGCCCAGCAGGGTGCATAGGTAAGCCACAAACGTCAAGGACTAGGTACCAGTTGGTGGCCCAATAGCGAAGGAGAGGGAATATGTGAGTTAGGCGACCCTGTGCCACCCATTTCTCACCCTGAACGGAACGAACACCATGTGTCCAGACTATAAACCCCCCCCAAAAAAAGCATGCTTAGGCAGGCCTCAATGCTTCTAGTAGCGTCTCAGGTGGTTTTTAGGGTTCCGTCCGTACCCAAAGAGTAAAAATGGGACCCTATTACTAAGACTTTGCAAATTTAAGAGTGGTAGGACCACACTGTCGACAGTTATCTGTCTACAGCCGCGGGCCGGTCTGTCCGGGGTAGTACCACACTGAGCAGAAAATCGACGTCTGAGTAGTAGCAATTAGTTACTGCGCTTCGTTCGGTGAGCGAGAGAGCCGGGAGCCCAACTTTCTGAGGGTGTTTGCGTGTGGAGGGTTTTGGTGGTGCCCTTGGTGTCACCGAGCCTCGATGCACGCATTCGCACTCCCTTCACTTTCATCGCGGTGGGCAGCGGCCTTGTAAGGGTCCATGAGCGGCAGCAACACTTACCATCAGGTGTACTGTTTGCTCGATTGCCACCATTGGCAATAAAAAAAAAAAGTCTGTCCGTCCGTCTGTCTGTCAAGAGACTGTATCTCAAGAACCACGATAGCCAGATTATGTAATTTTTTTAAATTATTTGTTGCCGCTATAACACAAATACTAAAAACAATATAAAATAAATATTTAAGGGATACAACGCGATTTTTTACGCGATGATAGGAAACCTATGTGCGCGACTCTGGATCGCACTTAGCCGGGTTTTTACGACTCTTATGATAAAATCACGGGTGGAGATATATTATAGCACTTTCGTTTCGGCTCATATACGTCCCACTGTTGGGCTCGAGCCTCCTCCATAATAGGAGGGAAATTAACCTACTAAATCACGCTGGTCAGACATATTGGTATAGGGTTTTATTTCGAGTTTTCTTTCTCTTGCATATGCATATTTTATCCCTTAGTCATCTTTTACGACGCCCAAGGGCAAGAGACGGGGTGGTGAATTGTATTCTTACTCCGTCACCACACGAATAATATTATAGCACTTTACTACAGGGAATTTTATTATATTCATCATAATTATCACCATAGGTCATATACGTCCTACTGCTGGCCTCGAGTCTTCTCTACACGGATATTAACCTACTATACCATGCTGGTCAGACGTGTTGGTATAGCATTTTATATGGTGTTTTCCTTCTCTTACGTATATGTTATATGTATAATATAATCCTTTAGACGTTTTTCACTCGCCACATAGTGACGGAGTAAGAATACAATTCAGCACCCCTACCAACTTAGTTGTATATGAAAATGTGGTCAGCCGTAAGAGCTTTTAACGTAATCTATATTACTATTATAGAATTGATGAAATTGTTTGATGACGCGAATATATATAAATAATAACTGCCATAAATAGGGACATTTTTTGTTTTGGGGGGGTCGGTTGCGGTCGACGCGCTCTTCGCACCACTCCGTCCGGGGCGACAGAGGGGCGTAAGCATGCACACCCGCAACCCACCCCACGTGCACGTTGCCTTCGTCGTTGGGCCGACCACCGGAGCAGGGTTACTTGTCATCAGTTGTCGGCCCGATGGAATACACCCTATTTGGGGTACCCTCCCATCGACCGACGATCGGATAGAGGCATAGCAATGTCTACATAGCAATTTGGGCATCCATACTAATATTATAAATGCGAAAGTAAGGATGTTTGTTTGTTTGTTTGTAACGCTTTCACGCTTAAACCACCGAACCGATTTTAAAAATTCTTTCACCAATGGAAAGCTATAATATCAGGGAGTAACATAGGCTATATTTTATCCCGGTATTCCCACAGGAACGGGAACTACGCCGCGGGTAAAGTGAAGTAAAATTATATAGCTGTGGAACACGCACGTTCAAGCGTTCTGTACTGCCGCCGTTGTCATAGCAACTGTTGAGAAAACAAAAATGGTCTTATATAGAATGTGGATATTATTAATTCTTTAGGATGAAACAATTAAATGAAATTAAAAATGTAATGATTTCTGATATTTACGCGAGTATTACACATTTGAAATAAATATTTTTCTATGCTTGATTTTTAATTACCCAACGCTTAGAATATTTTTCGGCGTTCGTGATTACGGGAGGACTTTATTCTTCTGTAAACGTGAACGCGACAAAATCTGTAAAAACAGGTTTACTGAAGTAAAACTTATTTAGAATCGTTATGATTTCAAACTCGATGAAACGAAAAAGCGAGTCCATAGAGACACAAATACGTAAATGTATAGGAATCAGCCGGCGAGAGAATGAGATAAAGGATGAAGGGTAATGATTATAGGATGGAGGAGTTTCACTTCTGATATGCGTACATTGTACAAACACTTACATTTTTACAAATTTAAAAAAAAAAAAAGGAAATACGTAATGTACGCGATGTACCTGTATTTCTCGGGACTTCCTGAGAGTCAAACTTCCTACTAACTACGGAAACCATTGTGGATCCTGGCTGACAGGTGTTACAGGGGTGGTAATGTGTGGTGGAATTTGTCGTAAAAAAGCAAAACTCCAGGCACAGTAATTAAAACGAATCTACAGATCGATTGTTAAAATAATACGAGAATTACTACAAATACCTACAATTTTCGTCTCTTATCTTGATATTCATTTAAAAGTACATTTTTTTGCTGTTTTATCACGATCCACAGGAGACCCTTAGCATCATCATTATTTCAATGAAGGAGCTTTAGTTTCTCGCTTCAGTTGATACGGAGGGACACCGGAAAAATCTAATGTTTTCAAGCTGAAAACAGCAAAGATTTTTCTTACATAATTTACTAAACGTTCTACAGAGATCGACAAGGTGATTTTAACCAAAATTTGCTATTCGGTGATGAAGAAATTATAGATAATTGAACAAAATCTATATATACTTAATTACCAACAAAACTGTTAATATTTTGATTTATTTTTAATTAAAACTAATTATATATTCTTTTCATATACGTTCTACTACTTGGCTCGAGTCTCCTCCAGAATAAGAGGAAAATTGTTTTTAAATCACGTTCGGTCAAATTGATTCTCGGTTTTTTTTCCAGTTTTCCTTCCCTTATATAGATATAATCTGCTCATCCACTCTATTTTCGTGTGGTGAAGAAGTAAGAATACAATTCACCACTCCCTTTCGGCTAAGGTATATAATATGCATATAACATCGATGTAAGAAAAGGAAAACTCGAAATGAAACCCTGATCAGCGTAGCAATATAGTAGGTCAAATTCCTTTTCATAATGGAGAAGGCCCAAGCCCAACAGTGGGACGTGTAAGAACTGAAATTATGATGAATTGCTCACTTAAAGATACGATGCAAAACTCACTTAAAGATATGATACATTTGTCAAAATGACAAATAAGCATCGTATCTTTTCATTAAAACACGAAATTTATCATGTTATAAAATATTCATAAATCTCATAGGGACGACAAGTTTAGTGTTCTGTTGAGTCAAAAGTCGAGAGCCATCCTTTGTCTGTATGCAGCTAAAAGCTTCTCAACCCCTTACTAAGGGCGTGGAACACTGCGGATTATATGTGATCATTGCATTAATGTATGTGAATTGTGCCTTAAAGTACTCATATATTAACAATGTATTTTAACGTTAGGTAGTACGTAACAGAGAGACTACATTTTCGCATTATCCCTGTTCTTCTTGTAGCTATCATTAAAGCTTACTAGGATTATCATTAAATTTTCAAATCAAATTATTCATTTTGTATAATAAGTATACTTATTTATTTCAATATTTTGTATGAAATCACATTGAAATTATTATATTTATGTTTGGAGTGAAACTTTTTAGAAGGCTTTGAAATTCTTAACCTTATTGTGTAACGGGAATTTCACGATAATCAAAAAGTTTAAGCGACTTCTTAATCACGTATTTTCGTATATTCACATGCACAAGATACAATGTTTAACGTTATTGAGTCTATTGCTTTTTTTTTCAGATTTAACCACACATTCTCGTCTAAGAATACAGTTCCCAGCATAAGAATACAGTTCAATCTATCTAGCCCGTAGGTGTCGTAAAAGACTATTAAGAGCTTTAAATAGACCCTTTTTTTTTCGATTGCGGTCGGCGCACTCCTCGCACCACTCCGTTCGGGGTAACAGAGGGGCGTAAGCACGCACACCCGCAACCCACCCGTAACACCAAGTTGCCTTCGTCGTTGGACCGACCACTGGAGCAGGGTTATTTGTCGTCAGTGGTTGGCCCAACGGCATACCCCCTGAGGAGTACCCACCCATCAACTGACGTCCCCACCTCGGGGAGGAGGTCGGTCTTTCCTCACGCGGTCGACCTCTCGGCGGGTGACGAACTAATTTCCCGATTCAGACACCACACAGATTTAGGAGTGGTAGGACCACACTGTCGACAGTTATCTGTCTACAGCCGCGGGCCGGTCCGTCCGGGGCAGTACCATGCTCTCGCAGAAAATCGACGTCTGAGTAGTAGCAATTTGTTACTGCGCTTCGTTCGGTGAGCGAGAGAGCCGGAAGCCCAACTTTCTGAGGGTGATTGCGTGTGGAGGGTTTTGGTGGTGCCCTAGGTATCACCGAGCCTCAATGCACGCATTCACACTCCCTTCGCTTTCTTCGCGGTAGGCAACGGCCTTGTAAAGATCCATGAGCGGCAGCAACACTTACCATCAGGTGTACTGTTTGCTCGTTTGCCACCGTTTGCAATAAAAAAAAAAAAAAAAAAACCTCGGCAACTTTAAATAGACCTAGGCCAACGTCATCTGCTAAAATCTCTTCAATAATTACATTCATTAATTCCTAAGAAGAGTTGAAGTCAGATAAGCGTCCGATTACAAAATTATTGCCAATAACTTTTGTAATAAATACTATGAAATAAGAGTACACATTAAGTCGTCTCTAAGTAATTAAAGAGCAAGGTGATGACGACTTATTTTGAATAAAGACCGAGCAAAGCATAACGAAGCGTAACAAAACATTTCAAAAACAGTATAAATTTACAAAACAAAATAAACAATTACTCGTGAGATAAACAGTTGCTTTATCTCCATTCAGGGTCTGTTAAATAATAAATAACTTTCATAAGATTGATGTTAGCCTGGATTTTAGTCTATATTTCAAACTTGAAATGAAAAAGTAGTAAATGTATTACACTGTATTACTCTCGCTGAGAACAGGATATTTGTATTAATGTTTGAAAATTCAAATCTTAAATTAACTATTGTGACATGTATATTTTCCGCGTGGTGACGGAGTAAGAATACAATTCACCACTCCATATCTTGCTCGTGGATGTCGTAAAAGACGATTATGATATATGACATTTGTGCAAGAGAACGAAAACTCGAAATAAAACCATATACCAATATGTCTGACCAGCATGATATAATAGGTCAAATTCCCTCCCATTGTGGAGGAATTCCGAACCCGAACAGTGGGACGTATGTGGCTGCGATGATGATGACTAATGTAATTTGTTACATATGCAGTTTGTTTTACTATTTGCTAAAGTGATAAGGTAACTCCTATTTCATTGCAATATATTATATTAGTCGGTACTAATAAGCAGTATACATGGTACTACGAATCCAGTCGACAAAAACTTGCTTATTATTCCCAAATCCTGTATTCCGGCTAAAACGCCGCTATCGCGGGCGGGGATTGGCTCAATCTCGCATAGCGAAATAGCCACCGGGCGAGACGACGCCCGCCGCGACGTCATTTTCGGTTGGGCAGTTTGGTTGGAGAAGCCTCGGTACGGTGTTCGAGCCGTCGAGGCTTTCGACCCGATGCTGATGAAGTTGGGTCGGCGTCACACGGTGATTTTATTGCGACTGGTGCAGTTATTGACGAAGCACCGTCGCAACTTCGCTAAAACCTGCATACGGTCAAAAGGAGGGAGATCACATTGAGGACACGGCGCAGCACACGCTCGAGATGTGTGTCGCGTGGGCAGAGTAGTAGTGTGAAATCGACACAATCATCGGTGCCGACCTGATGCTACGAAACATCACTAGGGAGATGCTCGACAGCGTTAGGAACTGGGGACGTGATTGCCGCCTTCTGTGAGGCAGTCATCTTTCGGAATGTACGATGTGTGTGCTGACCACGGAGCATATACTTTGTACTTACTCCGTGGTGCTGACCATAGCCCACCCATAAAGAAAACTGTAAATATAACAGTCACCATATCTAATAAGGTGGCCAAGAAAATAGGCAATCATAGTGTATACTTATAATCGATGTGTCTGTCCATTCGTTATGAGCGTAATCACATAATCTGTGGGTGGCGAACTAATCTAAGGGATTTAGTTCGTCAGCCACAAAGATGTCGACTGCGTGAAGGCGACGTACCGGCATTGCTGTTGGTTGTTGCTGGACGTTGACGGGAACGATAACCAAAAGGGTAACCCGCCGAGCTACCGAGGCCGGCCTTACCGTCGGATTAAACGGGATGTGTATAGATTCAAAAACAAATAGGGTAAACTTATAATATCGACCGCATTAAGTCAGTTTTGTCAAGGAGACCTATGTCCAACATATATGTATGTAAACGTCGAGAGTTTGATGAATCGTATGTATGTATGTATGTATTGTAATAAAAAATCTTAATAAATAATTTTAAGTTTCTAATATTATTTCATATGTTGAAAGATAACGAATATGATTCTCCGGGCCCCCTTATCATACCCGTGGGTGTCTTAAAAGATAACTAATATATGCATATAACATCTATGCAATAGAAGGATCATTTGGAATAAAATCTCATATCGACCCGTCTAACCAACATGGGTCAATTTCCTTCTCATTATGGAGCTCGAGCTCAGAAGTGGGATGAATAATAATGAATATCATTATGATAGTGTGTCTTTTTAATTAACAATATATATCAGAGAGTAGGAATACAATTCTCCACCCTTTCACCAGCCGTGAGTGCTATAAAATACGACTAAGGGATATGATATGTAGATAACATCTTAAGCCTGCAACTTTTCTGCATTAGCAACCTATTTAAAACAGTCAAGTCTTATTAAAACCAAAAGGAATTTTTGAAATTAGTAGTTAAACAAAGAAATAAATTCGTTAGCAAGTATTTGTAATATTGTTATTGTTATTTGTAGTATAAATACTGAATCGCCATTTGACGACATATAGCTTTTTCTAATTATATAATGGCCTTTTAATATCATTTTCCTTGGTCTATTAATAATAAAACTCTATACCATCCTATGTGACGTATATAGTAGCTCAATTTCTCACATTATTTAGGCGGTCAGAGCCCAACAGTGGGATAAAAGTAAGCTGGAATTATAATAATGATATAGTATAAAAGATATGAGGAAAAAACGAGCCAAGCGCACGCTCTCAGGGTACATAAATTATCGAGAATAATTTATGATATCATAAATAAAAACATAACATTATCCACTATATAACCGATGGTTAAAACTGAGAAACGACCTCGTTTGAATATAAAATAACTTACAAACTTACTATCGCATTTATAATAATAGTAAGGATCATTGATTGCCCGATGTTTTGAACATTTTTCAGCGTTCATCAAAATCAAAAGTTGTTTTTTGTTAAATAATGACTAATGCTTAATTACATCTACACCTAATAAATAAGGAAATTGTAAATAAATTCTTAACTTCAAATATATTAGTGGGATAAATATAAATTCCACTTGATAAATTAACTGTAACATATGACCAAGCTGATATAATTATTATACGTATCTCTCTTAGTAATGACTAGTATATTTAATCTAACTTAAGAAGATTATTGACTCAATGAAACAACGAATGCCAAACTAAGATAACGAAACAGTTACAAATACTTTCATTAACTACTCAGAATATATAGTAGACTTTATTTTTTTAAGCAAAACCTTCCGTAGGCTAGGCTTAGCCGTAGGTTAGGCCGTAAGTAGGCTTCAATAGTGAATTAAGATCAGATTCCTTGAAATCAGCGAAAAAATTACAGCAAACTTAAAACGTTCCTTTTTTTTGGGGTGTGGGCTACGGTCGGCGCAGTCCTCGCTCCACTCCATCCGAGGCGACAGAGGGCCGTAAGCACGCACACCCGTATAGCACGTCGCCTTCGTCGTTGGCCACCGGTGCAGAGTTCCTTGACTTCAGTGGTTAAGCTGACGGAATACTCCAAGGGAAGTACCCTCTCCCGTCGACGTCCCCTACTGGGACGCCCATCGCCGTCGCGAGGCTAACCTCCCTGCGGGTGCTCGGACTAAAAACGTAAAACGTTCCTTGGAGAAGTTTTTGGTATAATCCCATCGTAGCAAGATATTATAAGTTGACAATATCCAGCCGATAATTACTTCTTATTTTTGTATATTGAGCCATTTGGCACGCTGGAATGGAGAAAAAGGAAGAAAGGTTCTCGAGTGGCGACCACGTATCGAACGACGCAGTGTAAGCCAACTAGGTGGACCGACGACTTGGTAAATGTTGCTGGGTGTCTTTGGATGCAGGCGGCACAGAACCACACTCTGTGACGTAACATAAGGAAGCCTACGTACAGCAATGGACGCCGATAGGCTGAAATGAATGAAAGAAATGATTTAATAAAAAAAGAATAAGGAATAAGTAATGTTAGGTAAAGTTTGAAGGTTGCGTCAAAAAGTTAGAATGAGTGTCCGTTATGACATGGGCATGTGATGAGGCGAAATGAGAGTGACATTGTTAAAAAAGTTTTAAGTATGGATCTTGAAGGCCCTTTTAATACATATAATAATAAATTTACTATTGAATTATAAATAAAACTACTTTACGGTTTTTATTGCGTTTATATTTGATTTTTGATTGCCCGACGTTTCGAACACTTTGCAGCATTCATGGTCACGGGCGGATTAAAACTATGAATGTTGCAAAATGTTCGAAACGTTGGGCAATCAAAAATCAAATACAAACGTGATAGAAACCGTTAAGTAGTTTTATTGAATATGTGTAATACTCGCGTGATCATCAGAAATCATTTACTGTTGAAGTTTTGTATTATATATTTTTATATCCTCGTGTGGTGATGGAATAAGAGTACATTTCAACGCCCCTTCCCTTACCCGTGTGTGACGTAAAATACGACTAAGGGAAATCTTGCGCATATAACAACTAAGTAAGAAAAGAAAATCTCGAAATAAAACCCTATACCAATCCGCCTGACCAGCATGGTATAATTACGTCAATTTACCTCCTAATGTGGAGAAGGCTGGGCTGAAATGATAATGATGATGGTATTAGAAACTAACTTCAGTCCGCTGTTGCGCATGCATAAATAGTAACTTTTCAAGATGAAATTTTATCCAAATCTGGTTAATGGATTATGCTTCAATGAGTACGAATAGTCCAAACACATTGTCCGTGTAGTGACGGAGTAAAAATAAGTTTCACCACCCCATCTTACCCGTGGGTGTCGTAAAGGACGACTAAGGCATATAATATTATGCATACAACATCTATGTAAGAGAAGAAAAACTTGAAATAAAAATCTATATTAAACCGTCTGACCAGCGTGATATAGGTCAATTTCCTTCACCTTATTTGAGGCCCGAGCCCAGTATTAATATATACTACCACTATAATTAGCTAATATGATGAAATTATTAAATAGTGCCTTTAATAATAAGTTTGACATGTATTTTTTTTTTCAGCGCACCCGCCACCCGGCACCGTCCGGGGCATCAGAGGGGCGGCGCACGGTAAACCGCCCGATAGCACAAGTTGGGCCGATCACCGGTGCAGAGATCCTTGACTTCAATGGTCGGCCCGATGGAATACCCCGAGGGAGTACCCTCTCCCATCGACGTTTCCTTCCCGGAACGTCGGACGCCGTCGCGAGGTCAGCCTCTCTGCGGGTGACAGATTAATCCCCGGTCCGGTCACCCACAGCCTCTGCTAGGGCGGCATCAGGCATAAACATGTATTAGAAATTAGTTTCAGTCAACGGCTGGGCACAACAAAAGGTGGCTTTTCCAAGACGAAATTTTATGCAAATCCGTTAAACTATGATACTTGAATGAGAGAAAAAAATAAAATTTGAATTAATATCTCAAGGGATCACAATACCAGAATGAAAAGTGTCCTATCTGTTAATCTATCTTATGCCAAGAAAAAGTTGAATGGTGAATTGTATTCTTACTCCGTCACTACACGGATAAACCTGGCATCATCTATTCTAATGCATTATCAGCATTTATGTTCAATATATCTGTTACAGGCCTACCCGTATATCCCTACTAATATTATAAATGCGAAAGTAAGTTCGTTTGTTTGTTTGTTACGCTTTCACTCTTAAACCAGCGAACCGATTTCAAAAATTCTTTCACCATTAGAAAGCTATAAAATCATAGAATTACATAAACTATATTATATCCCGGTATTCCCACGGGAACGGAAGCTACGCGGGTAAGGCGACTGAAACCGAAACGAAGCGAGGGTGGGGTTACTAGTCTATATCTATACCAATAAATAAAATTGGAGTGTCTGTTTGTAATGTCAAAATAATAGGCTTTTTTCATGCTCACACGGTTATTTGCACTATACTTATGCCTAAAATACACTTTATATTTTTTTGTCTGTCTGTCTGTTCCAGGTAATCTTCAAAACGGCTGGACTGATTTAAAAAAATCTTTCACCACTGGAAAGCTATAATATCAGGGCGTAAACTAGGTTATATTTTATCCCGGTATTCCCACAGGAATGGAAACTACGCGGGTAAGGCGACTGAAACCGAAGCGAAGTGAGGGTGGGTTGCTAGTCTACTATAAAAGTGAAAAAAGCGTGGACCTCACTCGTCGCAAGTTTATGAAAAAAACAGCTTAAGCGACTGCTTCATAACATATTCGTAACGCGTAATTTTTTACGTGTATTCGTAACGCACTTTTCTAAAAGTATTAGCGCTAAAGTCTTTTCCTTGCAAAGTTTTTGTGACGCAGAAAGGTTCATCATCTCAGCCTATATATATGTCCCACTGTAAGGTTCAGGCCTCCTCCATAATGGGTGGGGTTTTCGTCTACTATTCCACACTGGTCATACGTGTTAGAACAGGGTTTTGTGCCGAGTTTTCCTTCTCTTGCACAGATTTTAAAATTTTTTTATGTCCCTTAGTCGTCTTTTACGACATCCACGGGCAGGATAGGGGTGATGAATTGTGTTCTTACTCCGTTACCATACGGGTGCAAGGTTGTGAATTAGAATTTCAAAGACTTTTTACAAAAAATTCTTTTTTAGAAAAAAATACGCAGACATTGCCCTTTTCTAAGAAATTCCTTTCAAAAAAATATGGAGAAATTGCCCTTTCCTAAGGAATTCCTTTTTAATATAAACTACGGTAAAACTGTCTTTCCCTTAGAAATTCCTTTGATAAAAACAAAATACGAAAGAAGCTCCGTTTAATACAACAGACCTACTTCAAGCTAATGTGCCATCAAGACGAGAAGTCATTGCACTCGTTATTTCAGGGCCAGCTCCTCCATAATTCATGATCACTTTATTTTCAGGTGTGTCTTCAGACGAAAGGCTTTTGACGCCATTTAGATCTTATAGAAAGAATATTGCTTGTATAAATAATAATAAAATATGTATCTTCATATTATTACTTAAATGCACTTAGCTCAATTACTTATTTTTATATTCTAGAGCTTTTTCCATGACTTTTCTCTATATTCCATTTATATATTATACTAGCTGACCCAATAGACCTTTTTCTGTTCAAAAAAGCGCCACCTACTGGGTCAAATTGTGAATCTAAACCATTCTCGAATCCCCTTGAACATGCACAAAAAATTTCATCAACATCGGTCCAGATAAAGACTAACAACCCACCCTTGCTTCGCTTCGGTTTCATTCGCCTTACCCGCGTAGTTCCCGTTCCTCTGAGAATGCTGGAATAAAATACAGTTAAAATACAGCCTATATTATTCCTTATATAGCCAGCTACCTGGTAGTAGAATATTATAAAAATCGGTCCAGCCGTTTTGAAGATTGCATAAAACAAAAAGACAGACAGACAAAAAAAAATTAAATCGGTTTTTGGGCATTGGCATCGTATATATAACGGCATCTGCATGAAAAAAAGCCCATTATTTTGACATTACAAATAGACACTTCAATTTTATTTATTTATATAGATATAGTAATAATAATACGTACGAACACACTGGGCCAGTCGTTATCTCACCATGAGACTAAGGCAAACCTCGGAGGTACATTATATGGCTCTCTAAGTTCTTTTGATATAAAAGAAAAAATGTATCACAAGATTTATAAGAAAGCCAATAAACCGCAGGGCACTTTGTGACGTGCTGAATGTGAGTGGCGACACTGCGGTCCTAAGTGCCTCAGAGAGTCGGCCAGGGCCTCGTATCCCACTTGCCTTTATTGGCTGACTGGAGTGGAAACCGAAGAGTGCCCGCAGAATTCTCAACTCTGGCTTGCCTTAAACGGCTGGTTAGAGAGGGGTCACCAGAGCTATATGCTCGGGGGGTGGAAGTGTCATTTTCAAGGGCATAACTACGGGGGAACCCATTGCGGGTCTCCGTTTCTCGGCGACTCGCGACGGTGAAACCGGTGCCGCATCGCTCGAGACCCCAAACCACTTGCACCAATGTTGCCCCCTGTTGCCCGTATGGCCTGCCAGTCTTTGATGACTGATTAGGGAGGCCCATTCAGTGAGTTGGCGGGTCACCGTCTACCAAAGTTTATAACATAATGGTATTGAAGGCAGACGACAGTTTTTAAATCAATAGCCTTAAGTTAGACAAGTCCATCGAACCTCCAACCCCATAACCGTATATTAGATACCATCATCAACAATAGTTTTACACCTACCGTTGGCAGTCCACGAGTGTTATGTGTGGAGAGTCATCGATAGATGTCCCATCCCATTTTACATTAAATTACTGCAAAGGCCTCTGCGTGTTGGATCCATATCCCCATGTAAGCCTTTCAAAGGACCGGGTATCTTCCCTTGGAAGATATCCGTGAATCAGGGAGATACGTACGTATTATTATTATATTGAATGACTTTAAAAAAAAAGAGAGTATATAGATTAATTTTTTTTTTCTGTTAGAATGACGAATCAATCTTTGGCTTGTTCCGTGTGGTGACGGAGTAAGAATACAATTCACCACTCACGTCTACTATCAGGTTCACCCCCGCCTATAGATGTATCACATCAAAAAACATTGGAATTATAAACAATTCATTTTCAAATTGGAAAATAACTCCAACTTGTATCAAAATTTTGACGAAGTCTGAGGAACAGCTAAAAATTCTTCGCCCTTGGTCGTCCTTTACGACACCTACAGGCAAAAGAGGGGGTGGTGAATTATATTCTTACTCCGTCACTGTAGGGATAAAAAAAATAACTACCGCAACAAGTATCAAATTATTTTCATCAAAAACTTATTATATATTATCCTATGAATTTATATTATGCCTTCAGAGAGTGTAACTTACTTGAGTAGTAAACAAAAACTTTGGGGGAAACAAGAAGGAAACTATGACGGTATCCATCAATCAATCATAATATTGTATGTAAAGCTTTATTATTTAAGGGAACCTTAAATATATACATACGTCTATATTAAACTAGCTAGTTTTAGGACCGACTTCAGAAAAGGAGGTTCTTAATTCGTCGCAAATCATTTTTATGTATGTTCACCGATTACTCGAAGAAGCTTAGAGCGATTGAGAAAATTCTCTTTTTTGTTCGCTGGTCGAAACTTTCCAGATCGTTCGATGTTCGGATCGGAATCTATACCAATAAATAAAATTGGAGTGTCTGTTTGTAATGTCAAAATAATAGGCCTTTTTTATGTTCACATAGTTATTTGCACTATACATATGCCTAAAAATCACTTTATATTTTTTTGTCTGTCTGTCTGTTTGTTCTGGGTAATCTTCAAAACGGCTGGACCGATTTCAAAAATTCTTTCACCAATGGAAAGCTATAATATCAGGGAGTAAACTAGGCTATATTTTATCCCGGTATTCCCACGGGAACGGGCACTACGGGGATAAGGCGTCAGAAACCGAATTGCCGGGTTGCTAGTCTGATAAAATATATTACTGAAAAATTTTTTGGAAAAAAGAAAACCGCCTTAAAAAACACCGAGGAATCAAAAACCAAAAAATATTATCTTTTAAAGTTGGTGCCGTCTCTAAATCACTATCTAACTGATAATACCTAAGACATCGACTTCATAAGGTATTACTTTATTCTTTTTAGTGTCATGCTGTTTTTTTAGCCGATATTTTTTTACTTACGCCCTGATGATGAGCATCGGATATGTTCGAAACCCGAGTCGACGTAATTGATCTCAGCACGTGAGTGTTTTTGCCGTTATAGATATTATAATATAAATCAGTCTCACGATAATTTCAATACTAAAATATTATTTCCCTGTTTAGCGACGAAGTAATAATATAATATTCAACACTACTTGTTTGACCGTAGGAGTTGTAGAAATCGTCTAAGACCCATTCTCATGTTGATATAAGAGAGGTGATATAACAGGCTCATAAGAGTGGGTAACAGCTGTTTCCTGGGAAAAGTACATCACCTCATTGCGATCGCCAACCCGCCTACTAAGCGGGGCAGTTATGGCAATTTACTCTAATTTTTAGGGAAGGTTTAGGTCCGACAGTGGATGCTTAAAGGTTGAATAATGATAATCAGCATCATTTCAGCTCATATTTTCGCACTGTTTAATCCTGTTTATCCTGCTCGAGCCTCTTCCACGATAGAAGGATCCTACTATACCACGCTGATAAGATGTGTTGGTATAGGATTTTGTTTCAAGTTTTCCTTCTTGTATAGACGTTTTAAGCTTATTTAATAGTTTAGTGGTCATTTACGATACCCACGGGCAAGAGACGGGGTGGTGAATTATATTTTTACTCCGTCATCACACGAAAAATAATGATCTTAGATGCCATTATTTTCGTTACACAAACACGTTATCTGGCAACATTAATGGTATAATGCATCAATCATAGTTTTTTGTTATCTCAACAGTTGTTATGATAACGGCGATTGCTGAGAACGAATGTTCCAATGTTCTTAAATTTGCTATTTTTGTATTTGTCACGTAATCTTTACATTTTTCGATAGATATCTGATCTGCTACAAAATTCATTACCACCATTAGAAACACCCTTCCATAAGACTCAAATCACTTTTATTCACCATCATAGCAGCCCACATACGTCCCACTGTGGGGCTCGCACCTCCTTCACAATGAGAGGGAATTTAACCTACTATACCGTACTGGCCAGACATGTTGGTATAGGGTTTCATTTAGAGTTTTCCTCCTCTTGCACAATTGTTTTGTGCATATTAAATCCCTTGATCATCTTATGTGACATCTACGGGCAAGATAGAGAGTGGTGAATTGTATTCTTAATTCGTTAACACACAAAATGTCTCACCTTTATTGTACGAGGTAAATTGACTCATTCTGGTGAGAGGGATTCATATTTCGAGTTTTCCTTCTTTTGTAGGGAACTCAATTGCCTAGTTTATTGCATTATGTAACTACCTACTAATTGTGAATTTGTACTATTCTCGAATCCCCTTGAATACACACAAAATATTTCGTCAACATCAGTCCAGCCGTTTAGGAGGAGTTCAGTGACATGCACACGTACACAAGAAATTTAAATATAAAAATATATATAGTTACGAAATTAAATTTTTACCAATTAAGTGTTATAATAAAATATAAAATTCTTAATACTGTCCACGAATAAAGCCTTATTGTTTCTTTTGAGATTTGATTTCAATAAAGTTAAACAAGTGACTTTCAAATATTTCAGAGACAAAAGTCATTTACTTTTTCAATCAGTGAATAGGTATTTGCGAAGAATTTTCATAATAAAATATTTTTAACTAGATCGGAGATAATTTTCGCGTTGATTAAACATAAAATTAAATTATTCAGCGAATTTCTTTAAATCACAATAGCTCGTTGATTAATTTAGGCCATATTAGATTCTCATTGTCATTGTGAAATTTAAAAAAGAATAGATTGTAGTTTTTTTTTTTTTAATTTACTTAAATATATCTAAACTTTCATGACATTAACTTCGAAGTGACAAGCTGGCGTGTAATCTATACCAATAAATAAAATTGGAGTGTCTGTTTGTAATGTTAAAATAATAGGCTTTTTTATGCTCCACGGTTATTTGCACTATACACATGCCTAAAAATTACTTTATATTTTTTGTCTGTCTGTCTGTCTGTTTGTTCCGGGTAATCTTCAAAACGGTTGGACCGATTTTAAAAATTCTTTCACCGATGGAAAGACATAATATTAGGCCGTAGCCTAGGCTATATTTTATCCCGGTATTCCCACGGGAACGAGAACTACGCGGGTAAAACGACTAAAACCGAAGCGAAGCGAGGGCGAGTTGCTAGTAAGCAATAAAACTGTTTAAGGCTTATGTAACGTTTAAATTTTGTTTTTATAATTTACACAACTGATATTTCAGATAAATATCAGCATTTATAGTTTCGAAAGGGCGTCGTAGCCGAAGACGCGTGTGGACGGACTGGGGATTAGTCCGCCACCCGCAGACAGGCCAACCGCGTGAGGGAGACGCCCTGGTAACACTGCTTTATTGCCGGGTCGTCGAAAGCGATGGTACCCGAAAGGATAATTCGCTAATCTGACCACGAATGTCAAGGAATCAGGATCAGTGGTCAATCCAAAGCTGATGTGGAGGAAATACGTTAGTTTAGGAAGCCGCACGTCAACCGTCGACCGTCGTCGCCCTGGACACCTTGAACGGAGTATATCCAGACCATAGCCTGCCACAAAAAGGGTCGAAAAGTCTTTTAATATGCAGCAAGTCGTCATTATTATAGGTATTTTTGACCCACTATAGTAAATCATAATCATAGTAAATCCTTTATCCGTGTAGTGACGGAGTAAGAATATAATTCACCATTTCTTCTTCTGGCCGACCACTGTCGACAAGTCATCCTACTCCGGTGGTTAGCCCGACGACGAAGGCGACGTGCGTACGGGTAGGATTTGGGCCCACGCGCCGTCCTTTCATCGCCCCGGACGGAATGGACCGCGTGTGCGCTTACCATAGCCCACAAAAAGAAAACCATTTCATCTTCTTGCCCGGGATGTCGTAAAAAACGACTCCGTCACTACACGGACGTTTATTTTTGAATAGCTCCAATCATTTTAATTTACTCGAAAATTTTAATAAATTAATTTGCTATTTATTAATTTTGTCAAAAATTCTTCAGAATGGATTCTAAATTAATTAAGAAGATAGCTCAATTTATCATCATTTTAGCTCATATACGTCCCACTGTTGGGCTCGAGTCTCCTCCACATTAAGAGGGAAATGACTTACTATACCATGCTGGTCAGACATATTACTATAGGCCTTTATTTCGAGTGTTCCTTCTTTTGTACAGAAGTTAAATGCATATTATATCCCTCAGTCGTCTTTTACGATATCCACGACATCCACGGATAGAAATTATTACTCAATAATCGCACTTGGCGTTTGATATAGTTGGCTAGTATATGTAAATATTGATATCACGTCAATATATAAAAGCATACATATTCTAACCTTATTTCATACTTTCTACCACTTTATAGTTTCCTATTTTATTACTGCTTTCGTTATGATGACAGATTAGAAATGTAAATAAAATCCACATAAATAAAAATACGAACGTAAACGAAGATCTGTTAAATTTTAGATTCAATCCATAAGAATCTTTAAGCGTAGTAAACCACTACTTTTCATGTAATGGCGGAGTTTAAATATAGTTCATAACCCCCTCTCTTAGCCGTGGTTGTCGTAAAAGATGACTAAAGCATGCAGATAGTATGAGGCCATGAGAACCATACTGGCCTAATTTAATGGACAAGCCTTTTGAGTACCATAGAAAATAAAGACAGTTTAGTAAAAATCATAACGATGATTATGCTGCCGGTAGTGAATATACTTGTTAAATTTTTTGGCCACCTTGGTTTTATCAAAATGTTCAATTATATCTGTAAAAAATCATAAACTCAATACTATATGGTTCTCATAGCCTCATATGACGCAGAGAAGGAAACCTCGAGATAAAACCTTATATTATTTTATATTATTCACTTGCTTTTAACTCTGCATAACCACAAATGGTGTCCAATAGATATTCAAATAAACCAATGCCGAATAAACGATGTGAAAATTTAATTAGAACAAACTTTAGACTTTTATTGGTTGAATAACTCGAGAAGCAGGAAGTTTGTAACAAGTTAGTGAACTGTCCTATTAAAGAAAGATCTTAATTAATTTGCCATGTTATCATTTAATTTTAATGTTTATCTAACTATTCAGCACCATTTGTTAAAATAATTCGGACGTAATACTATTATTTTAGGATTTTCTTTATATATCCATTTCTCTGGTGCTTTCTCAAAAAAATATGGTATATGTACTATATTCTACACTACTATAGTCCAAGATTTTAAATAAAATTGCGATATTTGATTATTTTATATTTTTAAATGCTTTTTGATTTGAGAAATTTGATCGGGCGAGGCGAATGGAAGTTGAGAGGGAGATATAAGTTAATGAAGATAGAAAGACTTTTTTTGTGTGTATAGCTGTTGGTCGCAGATGACCTTGACAGCTTAGCCCGGACTATGGGTGAGCGCTGATGGCTCTCAACCCGGTAAGATAGAAAGAAAGAGCGTTCTACATATATATCGCCGTCCGCAGCTGGACGTAGGTTTCCCTAATGCAATGACGCCCAGTGCAACCTGACCCAGGTCCCAAGTCATCGGTCCACAAGTATCAAATTGTATATCTAGTACTACTATTGTATGTAAAATAAATATTCTAGTGCTTATAGGTTTAAAATTATAGGGACAATTTAAGTATCAGCTTCTGAAAATTGCACCTCATACCGTTCAAGCGCTTTTTAAACAATTCAGTTAAGCCTTAAATTTTCTTCGTGCATATTTTTATTTTCAAATTTCATCACAATTTATGTTGGCCGAGATCCGCAGCCGCAATGAGGGGTTCCAACTTTGTTAATTTCGCTAAAAGTTGTACACTCAAGAGAGTTATTACGTAGACGCGAGCTAGGCAACCGCTACGAGATTATTCTAAACTGGACAATGAATGTAAGTTGAACTAAAGGAATAGCAGATCACTTTAATGTCTAGTAAGCTTGTTTACTTAGGTTGGTAATATTCAAAATATTGTTTTACATTATTAAATATCTTAACCCGAATTCAAATATTGTATAAACATTCTCTGAAGAGATTTATTTTTAACATGATTTTATTAACTTTATACGTGCTTTTATAACAGAAACTTTAACGATTTTTAACTGCCTCAAAACAAAAAAAAAATTGGCATTCTTATCGAAGACCGAGGACAATTTTACAATATTAAATAAGATAAAACTTTTGGAAACCTGAGAACCGGCCTTATCCAAAGGAGGCAACCTGTGCTCCAATCAGGCGTATTTTTTAGTTTTTAAACTATTATTATTTAACAATGCGAGTGAAAAAAAGAATGGTAGAAAAAGGTACGTAAAGATACTGAGCACTTAAATAATTTAAATTCTGTAAATTATTCAATAATTAGATATAAAAATGGATACATTTTTAAGTCTATACCTTCAAGCCGTTTATTCTCCAATTTCGTTTAAATATTGTTAATGAAATTCTTAAGGCATCGGTAAATGCTACGTAAATTATGTGCTATGTAATATTACATAACGGATGTCTTAATAATTTCATTAAAAATATTTAAACTTTCCATAAGATATATAGAACCTCTAGCAAAATATTTAACACCGCAGAGAGAATTTACGGAACCCCACCAAAAGTATTATTTAACTTTATAATAATTTCCTTAGTAAAATAGTGAACACTGAAGAGATTGTCATGTACAATTTAATAAGCAACTTCTATTATATATTACATTTTTACACTTACCAGAGCTTTAGCTTTAAGGCTGTGGCAAACAGTTGAACAGCACTTGTAATAGAAAGTAATAATCCTTCACGGGCGTTTCCAGTCCTCTAATAATGGGGTGCGAGGCCGGGGCACCTCCACGTGGTGCACCCTGGAAACGTCCATTTG
Source organism: Lymantria dispar (assembly GCA_032191425.1). Lineage (NCBI taxonomy): Eukaryota > Metazoa > Arthropoda > Insecta > Lepidoptera > Erebidae > Lymantria > Lymantria dispar. The sequence continues at coordinate 4,042,595 of CM063460.1, read as the reverse complement.
GACCGCCAAGATTCCGGCGGGAGGGGGGGTCTCCGCGTGCCGACTCTGAAGGCAGAGCGCACGGCGGATTTGGCCCGGGGCCAATGGGGCGGATGTGTCTCATGGCACTCCGTCGCCAGGGACGGTTGCGTCACGGCCCGGGGGCGTGACGGGTCGGTCGCTCGCGAGCGGCCAGACCCGGAAGGCCCAAACCGTAATCCTGAGTAGGGAGGTCAGGACCGGGGGTCTGCGGACTGCGGGGAAGAATAAAAAATCACCCCAATCTCAAGTTTTGCTACTCGGCGAGGAGATGTATGGCTGGTGGGATAAGAAGCGCGCGCGAAAAAAAAAACCGTCCAGTCGTTAGAGTAGTATTCAAGGAGGACTTAAACTTCCAAATCGTCATGGCAGAGGTTAACAAACGTATAACTTCACCAGAGGGTCCCGGCCAGGCCGGTGAGTCCCTTGCTGTGCCGGTGCTTGCGCGCGACGAGGAGTCGCGCCCAAGTTCGAGCACAGTCAGCTCCCAATCGTATGGGTGGGGAGCAACTTCTGCTGCAGCTGTGAGCCAGGCGAAACAAGAATCGGCTCTAGGGAGACCAAAAAGGAGGAGAAAGAAGGGGATACGCGACACATGCGTAGGACGCGTAGGAGGAGGATGGCGGAGCGGCAGGTACTAGGAGATGCCGCCGCTGCCGCGAGCGACGAGAGCGGTGTGACCGCAGCCACCGCAGGGCCGTCGCGGAACGTGGACGCCGGTGCTGCCCGGCCGTCGAAGAAAAAAGAGGAGAGCGACGAGGGCGGATCAGCCGCAGGGCGGTCGCGGGACGAGGGCGGGAAAGCCGCAGAACCGTCCCGAAAGAAGCGTGGGAGATGCGACAGCTCGACGGGGCTGTCCAGTGACGAGGGCGGCACCGCCGCAGAGCCGTCGAAGGACGAGGGTGGCGGTGCTGCAGTGCCGTCCAAGAACGACAGCTTGACGGGGCTGTCCGAGGAATCGGAGACCGACGTGGCCTACGAGCTGTCCACGGATGAGGGCGGCAGTGCCATAGGGCCATCTGTGAACGCCAGGTCGGTCTTGGAGATGTCGGCGGACGAGGGTGGTACCAAAGAGCCGTCCGCCGAGGAGATCAGTGGGCCGCAAGTCGGCCAAGGTGGGAACGAGGGCGGTGAATGCGCTGCGCAGCCGTTTGGGCCGTCTGGGGTGACTGGAGGTAGGTCGTCCGGAATGGCCATCGATAGGGTCTGCAGTGTGGTGTTGGATAGGGGAGCTGCCGAGAAAACTGAGCTGCATCCTGCGGCGAGGGCTTTCACGGCGGCCCTAAATGTTAGGAGGGAGAGGGAGGAGGCCCGCTCCCCTCCGAGGGATAGGAAGCGTCCCCTGCATAAGGGTGGCAGCTCCGCATCGGACTCGGAGGGTAGTGACGCTATCAGGCCTCCCCCCAAGGTCCCGACCGCGCGCCGGGGGCGCAGGGGTCGGGGAGGTGCGGTGGCGGCGAGACCGGCGACGCCGGGTCTGGCCTACCGGGAAGGCGAGGTGGCGGCCCTCCAGGCCGCGAACGCCCGCCTCAGCAGGGAGGTCTCCGACTTGCGGGAACGCAACAGCAAGCTGGAGACGGAGCTGGAGGCAGTACGGAGGGAGAACCGCGGGTTGGCCAAGGACGTCGCTGACCTGCGGTCTCAATTCGAGCGCCTGGTGCCGGTTGCGCCGTTGGCGCCGGCCCCGCCGTCGAGGCGGGCCGCGCCGGTGAGGGCGGGCCCATCGTCTGCGCCCGTGGAGCCGGCTGCGCCCGTCGCGGCTTCGCCGTTGCCTCCCCTCGTCGTGGTCCCTCCGCCAGCTCGTGGCCGCGGGAGACCTCGGAAGGGGGAGGAGCCGCCGCCCGACGAGGTGCATGGCGTGTCAGAGTCGGCGATACGCGTCATCCTAGCCCGAATAGGGCTAATGATGGATGCGCGTATTGAGGCCGTAGCGGCCAGGCTTCCGCCTGAGCCGCCCCTCCGACCGCCGCTCGCCGCGGACCAGACGAGGCGGCCGCAAGCGTCTGCTCCCACCCCGCTGCCCTGTCATCATTTTCTAGGCTCTCGCCTCCCGCGCATCCCACATATCCATTAGTCCGGTCACAATTCCCGTTCGCGCTGGTCGATTTGTAATTAAAAGTCATTGTACTAATTTTATAATATATTAAATGTGTCTGTGCCATTAAAATCTTTTTTTTAAAAACTAATCTTCAAGAACCCGAATAACAGTGCGTGCGACAACGGGGCGGGTCGATAGTGGACCTTTCGTTCGCTAGCCCCGAAGTCACCGCACGCGTGGGGAGCTGGCGCGTCGTGGAGGAGGTGGAGACCTTGTCGGACCACCGGTATATCCGGATGGAGGTCTCCCCGGCAATCCCGACGCCCAGCAGGGGTCACGGGGCGGATGAACGTCCTGCGTTCCCGCGATGGGCTGTGGGTCGCTTAGACCGGGACCAGCTGGCGGAGACAGCCATCGTTTACTCGTGGCTGTCCTCTGTCAACCAGTCGGACGGGGTGGACGCCGAGGCTGGCCGCATCCGCAGTGCGTTGACGCAGATCTGCGATGCGGCCATGCCCCGGGTACGGCGTCTGCCCCCGAGGAGGGGGGTCCACTGGTGGTCCCGGGAGCTGGCGGATCTCCGGGCCGCGTGTATCCGCGCCCGGAGGGCCTATACCCGCAGCTGGCGGCGCCATCGCGATGCGGAGCGGGATGCCGTGCTTTATGAGGGCTACCGCAATGCGCGGCCGGCCTTCAGGCTAGCCGTCCGCTCCACCAAGGACGTCAGTCGGCAGGAGATGCTGGACGGTCTCGACCGTGACCCCTGGGGACGCCCCTATCGCGCGGTGCTGAATAGGCTACGCGCGCGGAGCCCTTCCCTCACCGAGACTCTCCAGCCCGGCCTTCTCACCCGGGTCATCGAGGACCTGTTCCCGCGGCGGGCGGAACACACGCCCCCGGTCATGGCTCCGCCAGACACTGACCGGGAGGCCGATGACGACAGTGTTCCGCCCATCACGGAACCCGAGATGGGGGTGGCGGTGACGCGCATGCGCGCAAAGTCTACCGCCCCCGGGCCGGCGGTGTTCCTAACCGTGTGCTGGCCCTGGTCCTCGAACACCTGGGACCCCGCCTCAGGGGGCTGTTCGACGCGTGTTTAGCGTCCGGGCGGTTCCCTGGGTGCTGGAAGGAGGGAAAGCTGGTGCTCCTGCCGAAGCCGGGACGGTCTCCGGAGTCGCCTTCGGCCTACAAGCCTATCGTGCTGCTCGATGACACGGGCAAGCTACTGGAGAGGGTGGTAGCTGCCCGCATCGAGCGGCACCTCGTCGGCACGGGGCCCGATCTGTCGGACGCCCAGTTTAGGTTTAGGAGGGGTCGTTCGACGATCGCGGCTCTGTTGGGCCTGAGGGCTGTGGCGACTGAGGCCGTCACCGACGGTGGAGTGCTGTTGGTGGTATCCCTAGACATCGCCAACGCATTCAATAGTCTGCCATTCAGCTGCATCAGGGAGGCGCTCCAGTATCACGGGGTGCCAGTTTACCTGAGGCGGCTAGTGGCAGACTATATATATATATATATATACGCCCGGGCTGGGCGTGATTTGTTACGCCGACGACACGCTCGTCACAGCCCTGGTGGGACGCTAGAAGAGGCGGTAAGCCTGGCGACCTCTGGTACCGAGGAGGTCGTCAGGCGGATCGAGGCGCTGGGGTTGAGGGTCGCCCTGGACAAGACGGAGGCCCTCTTGTTCCATGGGCGCACTATGAGCCCTCCCATCGGCGTCTCGATCACCGTCCACTCGGTCGACATCAGCATCCGGGCCCATATGAGGTACTTGGGCCTGGTGCTCGACGGGCGATGGTGGTTCCGGGAGCATTTCCGCAGGCTCGCTCCACGGCTCGTCGGCGCGGCGTCCGCCCTATCGTGGCTTATGCCAAACGTGGGCGGACCGAGCGCTGCGTGCCGACGGCTGTACGCGGGGGTCATCCGGTCGGTGGCCCTGTACGGCCCACCGGTGTGGGCGGGGTCCATGACCGTCCGACTTAGGGCCCTTCTGTAGCGACCACAGAGGGTCATGGCGGTCAGGGCCATCCGCGGATACCGCACGGTGGCGACGGAAACAGCGTGCCTGTTGGCCGGGACTCCCCCGTAGGACCTGGAGGCGGAGATGCTCGCCGGACTATATCGGTGGGTGACGGGGATGCGAGCGGAGGGCGGTGTGGTCTCGTTAAGGGATCTCACCGCCTGGCACGTCGACGCCCGCCGAGACGTCATCGCCCGTTAGGCAGTCCGGCTGGAGAGGCCTCGGTTCGGGGTGCGAACCGTGGAGGTCTTCCGGCCGGTGCTGATACAGTGGTTGGAAAGGCGGCACGGGGTGCTCTCCTTCCGACTGGTGCAGGTTTTGACGGGGCATGGGTGCTTCGCCAAATACCTGCACAAGGTCGTTAGGAGGGAGAGTACACCATCCTGCCACCACTGCGATTGCGACGAGGACACGGCGCGCCATACGCTCGAGGCCTGCGGGGCTTGGGCAGTGCAGCGCTGTGAACTCGTCGCAATTATCGGTACAGACCTGACGCTGCCGGCTATCGCTAGGGCGATGGTCGACAGCGTCGGGAATTAGGACGCGGTTGTAGCCTTCTGCGAGACGGTGATCTCGCGGAAGGAGGCGGCGGATCGCCTGCGCGAGGAGCTCAGCCTCGATGGGGAGATCCGCCGCCGGCGACTGGGGCGGCGTAGGCGCAACTATCTGCGCCTCATGCCGCCGTAGCCGAGGCCGCGGGTGACGTGACCGGGGATTAGACCGTCACCCGCCGAGAGGCCGACCGCGTGAGGAAAGACCGACGTCCTCCCCGAGGGGGCGAGGGGGGACGTCGGTCGATGGGAGGGTACCCCAGTTAGGGGTATTCCGTCGGGCCGACCACTGACGACAAGTTAACGCTGCTCCAGTGGTCGGCCCAACGACAAAGCGACGTGGTTTTCGGGTGAGTTGCGGGAGTTGCGTGCTTAAGCCCCTCTGTCACTCCGGACGGAGTGGTGCGGAGGCGCGTCGACCGCAGCCCACCCACAAAAAAAAAATGCTCGAATATTTTATCTAAATTGAAGTATTGTTCGTTGTTTAAGCTATTATAAAACATGTTAATTTTGATACCTAATTCTAGAATATTGGTTTATATTTTTAGATAACTATTATATTAATAACTATTATACTATATTATTGTAAGTAAGTGGCTCAATAATGACTGCCGGCAATATTTAAAAAAGATGTCGCTCTTTTGTATACATTTCCGGCAGGCGGTACTTCCTTTGTGTGGTTTTAAGTAATAAGAGAAGACGGTCGCCATTCTACGTTACTGTATTTTCAAAATTGTGTTCTATATTGATTAATAGCGAATTGTCAACAACCAAATTGTAAATCATCAATAGAGAATTGTATCCTGCATTATACAGAGAATAAATAAAAGTTTTTCAAGCACGTTTATATTTCGATTGGCAAATTGTAACAATTCCGAAGCTGGGATAACACCAAGGAATTCAGGTGTATCATACCACCTTGGTGTGAACGTATGCTCACAGTGAGGTATGTAATAATCTTATAATCAACTTTATTCTACGTATGTTATGGTATAGTGTTGTATAAATGTTATCAAGTAACACTTACGACCTTACATATACGGCTAGTTCGGATACATACATTTTAATTTGTCAACCGACTTTATTATTGTTTTGTAATTTAGTTGATAATTTCATAAGCGAGTAAATGGTTGACTCATATTTGTGTAAGTTGATATAACTTTCACACAATGGACGCCCTTGCGTGTCTGCTTCCTACGTAATAAATATTTAGTGTGACATATCCTGTAAAATATTTGCATGTAAATAATTATTAGAACGATTATAATATTTTATTTTTAATATTATCTGTTAAGTCTGGGTTCACCATAAGAATATGAAATACATATCAACTCTGGTTATCGTAACCATTTTAAAATATTGTTCATCTTTCGCTAACAAATTCGTTACAATAGGTATTGTAAAAAGAAAAGGTGTTAATTAAATAAAACTACTAACTCGGGCACATTTCTTTTTCTTTTCTCATATTACTGGTTTTATTTAAAACAATGAAACGCTTAGGTGTTGCATAACCACTGTGGTTATGTAGTTTCTCGATAATGCAATTTCGTTTGTATTAAAACACTGATTGCTATGTTTTGGCGGCAATAGATACTCGTTGTTTGAATTTCAATTCCAGGACATTTGACCATAGATTGAAAAATATATTGAGTGAGGATGCCGAGTAACCGGTCCACAAGTAGGCGAAGGCCTATTGGACGGCATTTGAGCCCTGATTTTGGAAAAGCCTCGAGACGCAGCCGACCCCGAACGCGAGATGATGTTTCGAGGCACGGAAATAGTACGCCAGTAACACGTTACGCTGAAGATCATGATGCTAAACAACAAGGATCGAGAATATCACCCGAACTGATCGAGTCCTATGAAAAGCGTAGATATAAGTCATTTGTAATACCGCCTTTGCAGGGTCAGGTATCGTTTATGTCATCAAAGGATAAAATAGATTGTAACCGTAGAAAGTGTAGACTCTACACTGTAGAGGTACTAGGCAGAGGCGTGACAGAGTTCAGACTACCCGTGATGCGAGCGTTGTAAGGTCACGTAGCCCAGTCCAAACGCAGATCGACAGGGAGTCTTCATCTGTGACGCCGCAGCCTTCATCTGTTGATACAGTGAATTCTGAATTACTGAAATATCTTAAGGAGTCTTTGCAACTTACCACAGCTGTAAATCCACAGAGTAGAGAAAGGTTCACTAACAGTAACGTAGTGGCAGATTTTGATCCTAAATCAAAAAACCAAACGATTGTTACATGGTTAAATAAAGTTAAAGAATGCTCTGAAATTTACGGTTGGGATAGTAAGCAAACTGCGCACTATGCCCTCCCAATGTTAGTTGGCACTGCAAGAAGGTGGTACGAGGGACAATCTTACTACTTAATCTAAACTTACACTATTCTTAATCTAAATTTGTGAAATTTTATTTTTTATTTTTTAGTTAGATATTCTATAAAAGCGTTTTTTTTTAGTTTTTTTTAAACTATTATTTATTTTCCATTTATTAGTTGAATTTTCTATAAAAACGTGTTTTTTATTTACAATAATAAACATTTATTTTTCATTTACACTATTCTTAATCTAAATTTATCAAATTTTATTTTTTATTTTTTAGTTAGATTTTCTATAAAAGCGTGTTTTTTTAGTTTTTTTAAACTATTATTTATTTAATTTACTTGTCAATTAATTTTTCTTATTGTGGTTGATTAAATGTAGGCCTTATAAGCTCAAAGTTTTTCAGAATGCTAGAATGCTATGGAACGGATTTCTCTGCGAGATAAAAGCCGACATATGGAAATCCGTAGAAGAATGGCTGTAACTGACGTAGCACGAAGAACTAGCACGCTGAAGTGGCATTCAGCAGGCCGCATCGCTCAACGAACCGGCAACCATGTCCCTGCAATTTTGTCCAGCACATGCTATATCGTTCATTTATTCATTTCAGGTTATGGGACGTATGTCCCACTATTGGACTCGAGCCTCCTCCATAATAAGAAAGAAACTGACCTATTATAACCGTGCTCCATCACCACACAAAAACTGGTCAAAATAATATCCTATTGAACCATGAAACATATAATAGAAACGTAGCTCAAACGAGGTGCAAAAATATTATACTTTTTTTTCAGTTTATATTTCGTTTTGCTTATGATGCAAAACAGTGTTTACAATGCAAAATACAAATTCTTTACATTTTTTAACCATTTCACGAATAGAAATTGCCCCAGAACAAATTGTTTTGAGACAATAACAGCAAGTTTTTAGCTTGTAGCGACACTTTTCATGTTATCCGCAGTAGTTTTGCCCGCGATATAGATAATATTAACATATAAATTGTAGTTCGATGCTTATGAAATCCTGTTGACTTCGTTTAATATTACTGATGATCTTTATTTTAAAGGCAACGATTGTTGGAGTCATATTCTTTGCATATATTTATTTAACAAAAAAAATGTGTGTGTTTAGGTAAGCATGTAATTATATTTATACTTCTTTGGCGAAACAAGAATTTAACAAGTTTATTTTTAACAAGTGGCAATAGGCAGGTCACATCGCTCGACGAACCGACAACCGCTGGGGCAGAAAGGTTCTCGAGTGGCGACCACGTATTGGGCGACGCAGTGTACGACGCCCCTCTACTAGGTGGACCGACCACTTGGTGAAAGTTGCTGGGCGTCGTTGGATGCAGGCGGCACAGGACCGCACTTTGTGATGTAACATGAGGGAGGACTACATCCAGTAGTGGATGGCGATAGGCTGAAATGATGATGAAATGATGATGTTGGCGTAACAAGATTTAAATCTTAGTCTAGTCCGGCCGTGACCATGAACGCTGTAAAGCGCTCGAAACATCGGACAATCACAAATTAAATACAAACGCGATAGAATCCGTAGTTTTATTTACAAGATTAAAATCTTTCCAAAATTTTATCTATCTCGTTTGTAGAAAAAAAAACGAGAATAATAATAGAAAAAAAAAGGTATATAATACATTGAAAGTTTTATTATAACGCATTATATAGTTAACATTTGTAAAGAATTTTGACTATCTAACTTCAGGGTGTCGGTTTTTCGTGACAGTGTACTCGCGCATAGTAAAAATTTAGTTTCATCATTTTTTGCTAAAATAAGTATAACTTCAATGCATATATTATGGTTTCATCGGAACTTAAATACATACCACTGCTGGGCTTGACTCTCCTCCATAATGGAAGGTAAAAAAGTCCAAGTCCTATTGCCGTCCATAGTTGAAAGTAAGCCACCTCACGAAGGTGGATTGGAATGTTATAATCGCCATGCTTGCTCTTGGAAAGGATTATCCAATGACTGTGATAGGCTGTGATAGGGATCTAATATTATAGTTTTCACTACATGTTATAAAACAAAGTCGCTTCCCGCTGTCTATCCCTATGTATGCTTAGATCTTTAATACTACGCAACGGATTTTGATGTGGTTTTTTTTAATAGAGTGATTCACGTGGAAGGTTTATATGTATAATTCATGCATGCATGTCGCTTTTTCAAGAGTAACCTCTAAAGAAAACATATTTGTGTTGTCTAATGATAAAAAAACTGTCAACGTTATAAAGACATTCTGTAGTTTATTTAATATCAGCATTAGACTCGTGCGAAACCGGAGTGTAATATTGCGGGTCGCTATTTATTAATAAATACTTGTTAATTAAATTACGACGCATAGAAAAATCTATTTTTAACTTCATTAACATCATCATCTCATATCCGTCCCACTGCTGGGCTCGAGTTGCCTCAATAATGAGAGAGCAATTGAGCCACTATACTATGCTGGTCTGACAGATTGACATAGGCCTTTATTAGCTTCTCTTATATTAAGGCAATCCGCGTTACACCCCCGCCCAAACAGTCTCAGACACCGGTGTGTGACTCTATAATCTATTGTGTTCCATTCACTGCTAATTAAATGTACCAGCAGCATCCATTTCTTGACTTCGATGCAATTAGCAATTACACACATTTATCTAAGAAAAAGAAATAAATAATCGAACGCATTTTATTAATGACATCAACGCAAGAAATCAATCATGGCCGCGGGACTTTAGAAGCATACAATTAATAGATAAACGTTAAAACTAGACCAATGCAACAAATTGTGGATGGCACAAAGTATTAATCTGAATAAGAATTGAAACAATAAAACTAGCGCGATAAATACTCTAGAACTATCCATTCCCAGTACAATAATGCTATTTACGCAACTGGAGCCGGCCACAAGCCGCAAGTAATATCAGCTGTAAGCAAACTGTAATGAACTTCAACGTCTTTATATTATCAGGAACGCTCATCCCACAAGGCTTAGTTTTAATCCCATTAAATCTTGTCCCTCAATCATAGGATTTGAAGAAAAGGGCCGAACCTTCAACGGTAGTTGTACGTGACGTCATAGAACATGTGTGAGGTATATCTGAACGTGACTGCTTTGTTGTAGCTTAGATTAAAGACTTAAGACTCGCCTAGTTACGACCCCGGTTGGTGTAAGTAAAATCTAAGGGCATTCAGTCTGAAATGAAGATTGGTTAAAGTTTTATGATCTAAGATTTATATAAAGTTTGATCATGGATTTTCTTACTGGATAAATAAATTAACATATATAAATGATTTTTATATGTTTGCGCGAGTTATTACACATGGAAAATAAAACTACTTTACGGATTTTATCGCGTTTTCATTCGTTTCGAACACATTAAGGTTTGGTCAAACAGCGAACGGGGCGGTACGGTGATACGACGCTGGCGAGACGTAAACAGTTGTAAATTTGTAATTAGTTAATGTAGAATATGTCACACAGAGCCGTCGCGCTCGGCGCTCGACTAGCGATCGTGTCACGTTACCGCTACGTTCGGCAGGAATACAATAAGAGTGCGACGGGACGGAACGCGATCGCGACGTGAGCGTGATGATCTTTTTGTTTTATGGATATTTATTTGAGTAGTCAATTAGATAGCGCGACGGGAGCACGTCGCGTTCGACGTGACGTCAGTTTGGTATTCATTTACAAAAATGAACGTGGAGAAAGTAGAAAAATTGATCGAAATTGTTCGAGGCTACGCTTTTATGTACGATTTGAGCCATCAGCAGTATAAAAATCTATGGTTTTCCCCATATTCATGACGGTTTTTTTTTCAATTCGTGCACCCATATCCGTTTACGCAGTTTTTTTTGCTAACACAAACGCAAGCAGCACAGCTTCTACATCTGAATCGCTCGACATCTCTTTCCGAAATGCTCGAGAAATCGCGCCGTGTGCAATGGGTCGGCCGACGCGATTCTAGCGAGATCATCCCGCCCGCAGTGTGACGTCCACACCGCGATGCCGTCTCGCTAACGTCGCTTCGTCGCTCTGTCCCGTTCGCTGTTTGATCAAACCTTAAATGCTAGTGTTCGAAACGTCGGTCAATCAAAAATCGAATACAAACGCGATAAAATCTGTCATCATCGCAGCCATTTACCCCCCTTCATCCCCCTTGCTGGGCTTTCCTCCACAATGGGAGGGAATTTGACTTAATATACCACGCTGGTCAGATATGTTGGTATAGGGTTTCATTTCGAGTTTTCCTTCTCTTGGACAAAACGTTATGTACATATTATATCCCATAGTCGTCTTTTACGACGTACACGGCAAGATAGGGAATAATGAATTGTATCCTTACACCGTCACCACACGGCAAACGACTACACGGTTATTTAGACGATACATATGCCTGAAAACCACTTTAAAACATTTTTGTCTGTCTTTCCGTGTTATCTGCCAAACGGCTGAACTGATTTAATAATGTTTTATTACCAAATACCTATCTATATAAGGAGTAACTCAGACTATTTTTCCTATCAAGAAACCCCTACAAAATTTTGCCCGGTCTGAGAATCAAACCAGAGGCCTGATGGATTGCAGTCGCGTATCATAATATTTTAGAAGTTATTAGATATTGAAAAACACGGGGGCAAGGCGACTGAAACCAAAGAAAAGCAAGTGCAATCCCTCCTTGCTGGTCTTATCATAAATTTAAATAACACAGATTTTAGCGTCTTATTAACATGCAACTTGCCAACCCAGTTATCCAATGATTTGGTATAGAATCATGGCCGAGGGACCAAAGTGGACTAAATGACTCAAAGCGTAACGACTACCAACTCATTAATATTCCTCAACCGTCACATTGAGGCGGAACAACCATAGCGGAGAATATCTCATCCGATTTTTTATCGTTTTGTTTAGTTAAATATTTGAGAATGGTTTAAATACGTGATTTCATCTCGGCTTATATACGTCCGACTGCTGGAGTCGAGCCTCCTTCATAATAGGAGGAAAATTGACCTACTATACCACGCTGTTTTTTTTTACCTTTATTATTTATTTATTAACTTTATGCACCGAATACAACGGCACACTTAATGCCAATAGCTTTTCAGTATTGGTATAAGATTTTATTTTGTTTTCCTTCTCTTGCATAGATGTCATGGCCATATTATATTCCTTAGTCGTCTTTTACGAAACTGACGGGTAAGAGAGGGGATGAATAGTATTCTTATTTCGTCACCACAAGAAAAGAAAAAATAGTGATTATAGAACTTTTTCTCTTTCTATAGCCAAAATTGCTGTTTGAAGATAGTTAAAAAATAAAACCCTTCCTTTGTTAAAAATGTTGCAAAATAATTATTTATGGATGTAAGCGATGTGAATTAATTACCTAATCAAAAAAAATACTTAAGAAATATTGCTCTCAAAACCCTAATTGTTCTAGATTTAATGATCGCCTAAATTTGCTTTGAGTGTTTTTAATATGAAATGAAACTCATTTTATCTTTTATAAACTTTTATTAGTTCTATCTTTATGTTTGTTGGTTTGGAAGTTGGTGTGTATCTTTTTGAATGTACTTGCCGAACTAAAACGAGATAAATAAATTTAGTTAAAGAACTAAAACATACGCTTTAATTATAAACAAAATTAAAAAGTGAAAAATAATTCTTAATATAAGAACAAAATGATTAATGGAAAATATTGTTTTTGTGCAAAAAGCGTGGGCCCTTTGTGCCATATGTCAAGTACCAGTTTTAGACGAATCGTACCGAATGAATATTTTCGAGAACAAATTTATCGAGCACACCGCTTTTTTAATTTCTTATTAGCTGATGGTGGTGAGAAAAGTAGAACACCTGATGGTAAGTGATACTGGCATGCATGGACCTTTGTAATATCAGGAGCACAGGCCTACCGTGAAGAAAGTGCTCTTCTTAAACCTCGTTTAAATAAGGATACACTTTCACAATAATATTAAAATTCTACGTTATATTTTTTTTTTGGTGGACTGTCCGCCCATTATCATGAATGCTGAATTCTAAGCATCAGTGTGGTAAAAATAAAATTGAAACTGGGTAAAATATCAAATTATTTTATTGCATATCTCATCCAACTGAGGTTGTTCTGTTCAGAAAAAAATATGTTTACCTCCTTGACCTCGCCTCTCCTTATAGTACGATAGAACAGGGTACAGCAAGAGAAAGAAGATTTTAAATTAAACTCTATACCAACCTATCTTACCAGCATGCTGTACTAGGTCAATATCCCTCATATTATGGAGGAGGCTGAAATTCAATAGTGAAATAATGATGATGGTAATTTCTTGAAATAAGTTTAATTGGTCATTTAAATTATTGTTAATTTATTTATTTATTTAATCTTCATGCACAAAAATAAAAGTACATAGGCGGACTTGATGCCATAGGCATGTTCTTCCAGTCAACCTTAGGATGATGATGAAATAATAATAACTAGTGGTCGCCGTGTGGTCGAAATCCGGCCATAATTCATTTTAATTAATTTTTCTGCTACACAATTTTCTTTTAATTTTATTTATGTATAATTGTAAATTGAGGAAGCTGTATTTCACTAATAACTAATATATAAGTACATATGCCTATTAGACAATGTCATCATAATTATGATATTTGACATTCAGTTCGACCAGAGATTTTAACCGTAAACAAAAGTGTATAAGCGTTGCTACGTAACACACTCACACAAACGTGTGTGTATGTGTGTAGCGATTCCATTATAGTGTGCGTAATGCCTTTTTTAATGAATTTAATGCATTTCTCCTCATTATATACATCAACTGTGCCAATTTTCGTAAAAAGGTGTACAAAGTTTTTGTTTCACGTACCTATTAATATATAGACTAGTGGTCGCTGAGTGGTCGAAATTCGGCCATAATTCATAAATTAATTTTTCTGCTACAAAATTTTCTTTTAATTTTATTAATGTATAATTTTGTATTGTGCTGTGTGGTAGCGGCTTCGAATACTACCAACCCTTGCTTTGCTCGTGGGTGTCGTAAAAGACGACTAAGAGCCCTAGATTGACCCCGACCAACTCCATCTGGCACCATTTGGGTCAACGATTACATTCCCAAGGAGGGTTGACGCCAGGCAGGCGGCCGGTCATAAAAGTCACTGCCGAAACTTTTTGCAATATGTCAAAACAGATGACATATTGCGTCGACCCCAACTAATTGGGATAAGAGCAAGATGATGATGAATGTATAATTTTGTATTGAGCAAGCTGTATTTCACTAATAACTAATATATAAGTACAAATGTCTATTAGACATTGTCATCAATATTATGACTGTTTGACATTTATTACGACCAGAGATTTTCACCGTAAACAAAAGTGTATAAGCGTTGGTGTGTGTATGTGTGTGGAGCCATCGAGTTGTAGTGTGCGTAATGACTTTTTTAATTAATTTAATGCATTTCTAATCTATTATTATATGAAATTTCAGTTTTATGCACTTTTCTTCATTATATACATCAACTGTGCCAAATTTCATACTTGTCCATCCACGTAATTTTTATAAAAAGGGGTACAAAGTTTTTGCTTCAAGTATTAATATATAGATAAATAATATTAATTTCACCTGAACACAGAAAATTTCATCAAAATCGGTGCAACCGTTTAGAAGGCATTCAATCACAAAGACAGACAGAAGAGTTATACATATAACGATGTTTCAGATTTCACCTTCCTTCATACCCTTCACAAATTCACTGCCCGACATTGTAACATTACTCTTGAGACGTGCTCCAAAATTCAAACCGCAATAATTTACAATGAAACTGAATTGAAGAACGTAATAACGTCACAATGACCACGTCGAGAACGGACCAATTAATGAACTCACCACACAGAAGTCCCAAGGGTATTATGAACGATATTGAAACATGCCTGTATCTGTTACATTGATGTAGGAACAGATGTTATAGGTCAGTATGGGAATATCGGGAACACTTCATATAGCTTTGCGAGTTAAAATCAATGATGCTTGCAGTATATTTTGGAATAAAAATACTGAATATCACTATTAATCGTGTGATGACGGAGTAAGAATACAATTCACCATTTCTTATTGTGCTCTTGTATGTCGTAAAATACGATTAAGGGATGTAAAATGAATATAACATTTGTGCAAGAAAAGGACAATTTAAAATAAAAGCCTTTAGCAACACGGCTGACCAGGGTGGTTTAGAAGGTCAAATTCCTTCCCATTGTGAAGGAGGTTCGAGCCCAGCAGTAGGACGTATATAAACCGAAAGAAAAAAATATTTTAAAGTAGATTTTTTTATCATTATTAAATATCTCTCTTGATTCAATGTTAAACGCTTTAATTTAACTTGCAATGTAGAGGTCAAATCTTGTAACCAAGTTTTGAAGTAGTTTGCTACTGAATAATATACTAAATGACTTCATTCTAAATCCGGTATGGCAGACGATCCAAGAGAGACGATCCAAAAAGAAGGCGGGTTATCTTTTAACATACCTATAAGAGAAGTAAAAATAAAATAGTTTTCAAGGAAGAATACAAAAATTTAAATGACTTTAAATCTGATACAGTGGAACGGCCTAGATGGCTAGTTGTTTTGATGCACACTTTAAATATAAGTAAATGTTAATAAGGGGGCTTAATATTAAAAGAAAAGTGGTAGGGGCTACAAACACTACTTCTACTACTACATTCCTTGTAGATCTTGTAAAAGACATAAAAGTAATTCGTAGGAAGATGGGTGTAACCGACATAGCCCTATGAATCAGCACATTAGATTGGCATTGGCAGGCCACATCTCTCGTTGAACTTACAACACAGCAACAAAGAAAGGTTCTCGAGTGGTAATAGAGACAAAACGGTGTCCTGAAATGGAGGCAAAACGATGTGTCCTCGCAGCTATATGCAGGTACTCGAGAAAGCTATTATAACTCAACAATACCGATAGAAAAGAGAGAATCGCGTGCCATCCCTCCATCCATTTTTTCAGCTCCTGCCAGAGCCTCCAGCGTCTGAACAACGAATCATGGCCTTTTCAACCAAAATGCCGAACGGGCAAAGATGTGCCGGCGGGCATCAATCACCCCGCCAGTCGACCAACTCGCTAGGCGAGACATTCTCATCCCGTGCTAGCATCCCCATCTCCGCCGATGGAGTTTAACAAACATCTCTGTCTCCAAATCCAACAGAGGACTTCCCGCCAATGGGCACGCTGCCTCTGTCATCATCATATGGTATTTGCATATAGCCCTGACCAGCTAGGTTCTCTGTGGTCGTCACAAGAAGGCCCTGAAACGGCCTGCCAAGGAGAGACAACACACCACAAGGAAATAATTCTTCTATTGCGGGCTTCTATATACAATCATACATACAACTAACAGACACAGATTACACCGAAACTTAAAACAACAATTTGTTAATCGTTCATAGTATAATCCTACATGGGAAACGAACTCTTGACAATGGTACGGTAGGTCAGTATCTTAACCATTATGCCATCTGTGTAGTCAGTACTCTGGGGATTTTGGATTGTCAACATAATATGTCCTATTTTTCGCTCTTGCTCACTCCTTTTCTGTCATTGTTATACTTCATGCAGTTTATCCAACCTTTTATTAGACCCTTCTCTAACACTTTTTCTTACTTTTTCGAAATATATAAATTTTTGAAGTCTTCGATATTAATATTCAAAACTTTCCTTATAATATTTCATTCACCCCGTCTTATCAAATGTCCATAACATGTCATGCGCCTTTTTTTAACTTTATCGTCATTGGCGTATTTTTTACGGTTATAATAAAGGTATAAATAAGATATAAATTTTCCAATTTTCCAGTAAATGTCCACCGTTGTTCCATGATCATTAATCACGTCATTTGACAAGCAGATTTATGATGCTAGGCTTTTGTTTAAACACACACACAAGTTCACTATACATAATATATCTAACTTAGTTTTTGTCAAACCTTTATCATCAACTCCACTTGCGAACAATATTTATATTTAAAAAAAAATTACGGCGATTATATTAAAAAAAAAAATTAAAAACTTAAAAAACAAAATGTATTTGTCGCCGTAGAAGTAAAAAGAATATTAGTTGAGATTTTCAATGTCACACCAAGCTGTATTTAAATAACATTTATAACAGCGTCATCTATCGAAATGAAATATGCAACTATTAATTTTTTTTTATCTAATGAGATCAAGCTGCTTACACTTTCTCTTAGAAAATTGACTTCTGTTTAATAGCAATTTACTACTACGCTTTGCTTACTGAGCAAGCAAGCCGGAGTCCTAAACTCACCAGAAGTTCGGCCATAGGAATGATAAAAAATGATAGCCTTATTGGATGGACTGACGATCTAGCAAAGATCGTAAAGGTATTGTACACTATATATATGCTGAAAATGTGTAGACTAGTTAGATAGACTGTTGAATGATATGAACGTGTGAAACCCTATGTCCCATATTCGATATCAATATATTATGAAAGTAACTCACTACAAAATTCTCCAGATATTCACTGTCAGATTGTATTCGTAAAATAACTAACCAAATAAAAAACGTTGATAAAAATGCCACAGTATTTCTCTAATATATTTTTTTCTCGTTAGCGAACCGCAAATTGTTACAGCTGCAAAGAACAGTTTAAAAGTATAAAAAAACATTCGCAATTACTTGTTTCATAAATATTAATATGAAAAACATTGATGATATTGGAGATTATCGTTTTTTATTATATTTATTTTATATTTTGAAAGTAGTACCACATTGTTGATAGTCGTTTGTCTATAGCCGCGGACCGTTTCGTCCAGAATAGTGCCAAACTCTCGCAGAAAATCGACGTCCGAGTTGTAAAAATTTATTACGGTACTTCGTTCGGTGAGTGATAGAGCCGGCAGCCCAACTTTCTGCGGGTATTCGTGTGTGTGGGTATTCGGGTGGGTTTTGATAATGTCTTTAATATCACGAACCTCATTTTTTTTTGGGTGTGCTACGGTCAGCGCATCTGCCGCCCAACTCCATCCGGGGCGACAGAAGGGCGGCGCGCGGCCCCGTAACCCACCCATAGAGCACGTCGCCTTCGTCGTTGGGCGGACCACCGGTGCAGAGTTACTTGACTTCAGTGATCGACCCGACAGAATACCCCGAGGGAGTACCCTCTCCCATCGACGTGCCCCTGGATCGCCGATCGCCGTCGCGAGGCTAACCTCTCCGCGGGATCACGAACCTCGTAGCACATATTCACACCTCTCACTTTCTTCACAGTGGTAGCCTAGCAAAAAGTAAAATTCCATGAGTGGCAGTGTCACTTAATATCAGGTATTAACTATTTGCTCGTTTAGCACCGACAGCAATAAATAAAGACCCCCTGAGAAACTAATCCTAAAAGGATTACTAGGGATTTTACAAACATAAATGCCAACAAAAGTTTTATTATGACGTGTTTAGTTGAAATTTCTGACGATGCAAGCATATCGTAAAAAATGTTGACTAGTTATCACACTACACTAGGTACATCAGGGTGTCGGTTTTTCGTAATGGTGCGCGCGCACGTCGTAAAAAAATACTCTCATAATTTTTCCCTTAGGCGCCAAAGGATGTATTACTTCAAAAATAAATTAATAAACATATGAATTATTTTAACAAATAAGAAGCCTTTATAACTTGTTAAGTTAGAAAAGCAAGCTATTATGAACATTGTATTACTGCAACTTGTAAGTCGAACGTACAAGTTATCCTCTAGTATCCAAGTATAAAACTAACATCGTACCTGGTTTGTTAACACACCTGATCTTTGCTTCTGTTATTTGTAGATTTGTTGTTATTTGTAAATGCATTATATTTATGTAAAATCTGTACTGCATAAATCGTGGAGGAGTCTAAGTAGGGATCATTTATTTATTTCACCTGCAAATATTAGGGTCTTTGAGTATATGTATTCAGCGATTATTTTTCGCACGTACATATGTGCAGGATCTGGAATGAGCTACCTGCTGTTGAATTTCCCGAGCGCTATGACACGAAAATTCGCTGAATCCTATATTTAAATCTTAACTGTGATTGATTTTAAAACCACTGTATGTCTGTTTTATCCATTTATCCATTCGCCCGTAGATGGCCATTGCTAAACATAGACCTCCCCATGAGAATGTTCCTCAGAATACTCCTGTGTCACAAAAATGAATCCATTTCATGGTGAAGCTGCCGTAATTGGGGCGCCGTTATTTTAATTGCATTCATAATTTTCAGAGGAAAATAATGCCATATTCGCAACGCTTAGTAGACTGGATGGCAATCGCAGTAGATATTATAAGCTTTCTCAGGAGATAGTTGCTGCCCACTCAACCGGTGATACCCTTAGTCAATACTTATGACTGCCACAGACAAATAAAGAATGATGACGACCTCATCTCAATTCATGCATGTCCAATTGCTGGGTTCAAGCCTCCTCTATATAGAGATAGGGCTTTATTTCGAGTATTTTTTTCACCTGCATAGATGTTATATAGATATTGAATTCCTTAGTGGTATTTTATGACATCCACGGGCAAGATGGGGGTATCTCTCTCTAGTGTCTTATAAATCATCTCCAATCTTGTAACCTTAAAATAATATGTAAAACTAACCAGTCAGAACTTCAATTAACACAAAAAAAAACTTGGCAGCTAACTGCGGCAGTTTTTAAAAATAATGGTAACGACATCGTAATAAATAACGAATATAACAATAAAAATTAAATGCATATTTTAAAATGTAATTAGATGGGTATTCTTAACCATGGTTCGTATCCATGTGATGCATCCATATATTCGAGTGGTGATCGAGCAATATAATGGACAGCCCCTTCCTTTCCCATAGATGACTGTAAAAGGCGTAGATAGTTGACAATACTGCAATAGAAAAAAGCACTAAATAAAACTAGTCTGAAACAGTGTGGCAAAATAGATCGAATTCTCTTTCACAAAGAAGGTTCTAAGTTTAACAATGTTATGTGCATTTATGATCTGAAATGATGTTCCTTAGTGTTTAAAAGATGTATTGCATATAAATGAAATTACTTTCAAGTCTCTTACTCTTATATTGTATTCGACATATAATTTTATGACAGCCGTCGCGTTGTTAACTCTAAATATAAAATGTATTCGTCTAGTATGTAAGTAGTAGTTATATCTTAACATATATAAATTACGTGTCACGTTGTTTGTCCGCGATGGACTCCTAAACTACTCAACCGATTTTGATCAAATTTACACACCGTGTGCAGTTTGATCCAACTTGAAAGATAGGATCGCTTACATCTTAATTTATAGTCGCAATATTATTTTATTGCAAATTATTTTTCTATTATTTTTCACAATTATTTGCTAACTCCAAACGATTTTAACAGATGGCGATATCTGTTGACTGGATTGTGTAATTAATAATTATTAGATGGCGCTGCTATGTGAAACCTACAAACGTGTCATATACAATTTTAACGTGCTTTTTTACATAGATGCCATTTGTAAAAAAATATGACGACCTCCATGACAGATGTTCTCCTACAGTTCCACTTAAATAGTTTAATAAAATGTAATATAACAAAAAACATTAGCTACAGCAACGCGTGGCCGGGTCTGCTAGTATGTGTATATAACAGGATGATTAAGAGATCAGTGCTTAAGAACAAAGTATTGTAAGCAATGAATTTTTGCCTGGGACCAAATGGGACCATATGTCAATCAACCTAGCCAACATCTTTTCAGTTCATATACGTCCCACTATTGGTGTCGAGCTTACTTCAGAATAAAAGAGAAATTAACCAACTAACTACGCTGGTCAGACGTGTTGGTATTGTTATATTTCAAGATCCCTTTCTATTAGATTTTACATGCATATTATATAGTTTAGTCGTGTTTTATAATACTTATGGGCAAGATATGGGGTGGCGAATTGTATTCTTACTGTAACTACAAAAAAATAGTATACAAGCTTAGCCTAACTACTAGCTTATTTTAATCTCGTTATAAAGAACAACCGCTCGTGTACAAAAGTGCAAAGTTTTGGGACGGAAGTAAAAGAACAGTTTTATATTCGTAAGGCCACTGAGAAATAAGGTTTATTTCTTAGTACGTGGTAAGTTTAAATAAAACTTTACTACCAGGACATCCTTGTACTAATATTGTCGGAGATGGTGGAAGGTTGAAAACAGCAACCTAAAAAAAATTGCAAAAACAATATCATGGTTTTTGACGTTGACAACGGCCAGTTGTTTACTTGTATTTAAAAAATTAACACACTACCTTCTATGTTGCCCGTGGGTGTCGCAAAAGATTACTAAGGGGTATCATCTTCATAACAACTATAGGGTTTTATTTCGAGTTTTCCTTCTTTTGCATAGATGTCATATACATATTTTATCCCTTAGTCGTCTTTTACGACACCCATGGGCAAGAAAGTGGGTGGTGAATTGTATTCTTACTCCGTCACCAGACTGGAAACTAAGGGATATAATAATACGCAAATATTACCTATGCAACAGAAAGGAAACCTGTCATTAAACTTTATATCAGTCCGTCTGACCCGCATGGCATATGGTGTATACGATGGTAGGTCAACTTTCTTCATATTCAAGAAGAGGTCTGACCCAACAACAAGACGTATATGGGCTGAGAAGAAAGAATTTTTTACATATATTTTTTATTTTTAGACAATACCATGCACTAAGGAATTAATCCTTGTATTGCGCGATACTTTACAAACAATATAAAAATTACATCTAGACTCAAAATTTGTGAATCGTAATTATTGACTGCGTGGGAATCGAACCTGTAACACTTGGCAAGACAGGTTGCTAGGTTCGAGCCTCCTCCACAATAGGAGGAAAATTTACCTTGCTATACCATGCTGGTCAGACAGGTTGCTATAGGGTTTTCATTCAAGTTTTCTTTCTCTTGCATAGATGTTATATACGTATTCCATTAGTCGTCTTTTACGACATCCACGGGCAAGATAGAGGGTGGTGAATTGTATTCATATTCTGTTGCCACACGGAAAACAACATTAATATTAACCACTTTTTTTTTTTTTTGTGGGTGGGTCGCGGTCGGCGCGCCTCCGCACCACTCCGTCCGGGGTGACAGAGGGGCTTAAGCACGCAACTCCCGCGACCCACCCAAAAACCACGTCGCCTTCGTCGTTGGGCCGACCACTGGAGCAGCGTTAACTTGTCGTCAGTGGTCGGCCCGACGGAATACCCCTAATTGGGGTACCCTCCCATCGACCGACGTCCCCCCCTCGGGGAGGACGTCGGTCTTTCCTCACGCGGTCGGCCTCTCAGCGGGTGACGGACTAATCCCCGGTCACGTCACCCACGGCCTCGGCTAGGGCGGCATGAGGCGCAGATAGTTGCGCCTGCGCCGCCCCAGTCGCCAGCGGCGGATCTCCTCATCGAGGCTGCGCTCCTCGCGCAGGCGATCCGTCGCCTCCTTCCGCGAGATCACCGTCTCGTAGAAGGCTGCGACCGCATCCCAATTCCCGACGCTGTCGACCATCGCCCTAGCGATAGCCGGCAGCGTCAGGTCCGTACCGATGATTGCGACGAGTTCACAGCGCTGCACTGCCTAAGCCCCGCAGGCCTCGAGCGTATGGCACGCCGTGTCCTCGTCGCAATCGCAGTGGTGGCAGGAGGGTGTACTCTCCCTCCTAACGACCTTGTGCAGGTATTTGGCGAAGCACCCATGCCCCGTCAAAACCTGCACCAGTTGGAAGGAGAGCACCCCGTGCCGCCTCTCCAACCACTGCATCAGCACCGGCCGGAAGGCCTCCACGGTTCGCACCCCGAACCGAGGCCTCTCCAGCCGGACTGCCCAATGGGCAATGATGTCTCGGCGGGTGTCGACGCGCCAGGCGGTGAGATCCCTTAACGAGACCACACCGCCCCCCGCTCGCACCCCCGTCACCCGCCGATATAGTCCGGCGAGCATCTCCGCCTCCAGGTCCCATGGGAGAGTCCCGGTCAATAGGCACGCTGCTTCCGTCGCCACCGTACGGTATCCGCGGATGGCCCTGACCGCCATTACCCTCTGTGGTCGCCACAGAAGGGCCCTAAGTCGGACGGTCATGGACCCCGCCCACACCGATGCGCCGTACAGGGCCATCGAGCGGATAATATTAACCACTAAAATGTTTTGACCATTTCTCAGATTTCAAATAATATCAAATTACAGCAAATCCTTTTCGAAACACAGCTCTCTGAAGCTAAATTTCTTTTTCCTGAACCTGCAAATCATAGTTAACGATGTCCAAACTGGTATAGTAAGGTATTGTTAAACCAAAGTTATTATTCTCAATTGCAACTTAAATCTTTTTTATGTTACCCCAACCTAAAATAGGAAACATTTTCAACATTTTGCTTTGCTAATATTATAAGCGGTAAAGTTTGTGAAGATATTTTTTACTCTTTAATGAAAAAAAACATATTGTGATGAAACTATATCTATCCGTGTGGTGACGGAATAAGAATACAATGCACCACCCCCATTCTTGGCCGTGGCTGTCGTAAAAGATGACTAAGGAGCACAGCAGGCATGTAACAACCATGCAACAGAAGGCAAATTCGAAATAAAAACCCTATCATAAAACGTCTGACTAGTGTGGTATTCAAAATCAGCCCAGCGTTTAGAAGGAGTCCAATCACATATACGCGGACGGAATAATTACATATATAAAGATTTTTAATGAGTACGTTTTATTCTCACATTAACAAACATTATTTCTTTAATGTTTTACACGTCTATAATTAATGTAAACACTAGTATTTAAGCACTGAAATATTATTAATAAGTTTGTATTTATTTTCTGAACGAGCCTTGTATTAATAAATAAATTAAACATAATAATGTTCATAAATTTCAATAAATACTTTCATATATATGTATAATTAAGTAACATATAATGCAAATTAATGTAAAGCGAGTAAAAGGAAGACTTATAATCTTAATCTCACTCCAATAACAGGAAAAAGTAGTCAACATTTCCCCATTAAAGTTGGATATACCGGCGTTCGTTTCATTTGAAAAGTTTGTCATACTTCTGATTCCTTCTGCTGAAGCACCTGAAATGCGTCCAACTTTTCTAATTTTCCAATAGAACTTATATATTCCGACTACGAATCGAAATTTGTCGATAATTAACGTAAATGAGAGAATGATATGATTGTGTAAAATTTATATTACAACTAGCTAATGATATCTGATATTTACGCAAGTATTACTCATCTATACAAACAAATAAAATTGAAGTCTCTGTTTGTAATGTCAAAATAATGGGTGTTTTTCCTGCTGATCAGGTTATTTGCACGATATCTGTACCTTCTTTTTGAAGTGATTTCTTTGCGCTCATGAGGGTATTTTTTTTACGGATAAAACGCAATTTAGCGTCACGAAGATGTGCAACGTTTTTGTCGAAGAAGAGGAAGAGAGCGATTGAGAGAGAGAGTGAGAAAGGGCGAACGTAGCACGAAGCACAACCAGCAGGAAGCAGAGCAAGCGAGTGAGAAAGATGAGAGTTTCTTTTTTTAATACTGATAAAAAACACATGGAACCAAAGAAGTTTCACTTCTGACATGTGTAGTTAGTACTCACGCTATTTTTTTTTTTGGGGAGTGAACTACGATCAGCGTGCCCGCCGCCTGGCTCTGTCCGAGGCGTCAAAGGAGCAGCGCGCGGCCTTGTCATCTCCGTCGTTGGGCCGACCACCGGTACAGAGTAACTTGTCTTCAGTGGTCGGCCCGACGGAATACCCCGGTCGCAGGGTACCATCCCCTCACAATACCTGTACCTAAAAACCGGCTTAAATTTTTTTGTCTGTCTGTTTTGCGGTTACCTTCAAAACGGCCAGACCGATTTTGACAATATTTTACTACAAGATAGCTGTCTATATAAGGAGTAATGTAGGCTATATTTATCCCGGTATTCCCACGGGAATGGGGACTACGCGGGTAAGGCGAATGAAACCAAAGCGAAGCGAAGGCGGATTGCTAGTTTGAAATATAAGTATAATAATTTAATGGATCTGGTTTTACAATGCGTTTATGATCACTGCAAATGTGATAAAATATGTATTTTAATTTTTATTAGTCCATACGTCTGTATGATTATTTTTATGTAGTGTTAGAGTAGGAATACGTAATCCTATTTCTTCGTCTCTTGTATGTGTAATAAAACTATAGGATATAATATATTGATGTGAAACATCTATAAGCGAGGGTGAACCTGATCGTTGGTGTGGCGTTAACGCCACGCTTGGATATGTACATTTGAGTTACGAAACCATAACCTGTTTTAGAATTTTATACAACGCCATCTAGTGAGGTTCAAATAAATGATTAACCTAAACACATACCTATAGTGTATACTAATGAAAATAAATATTAATTTAATAAAAATTATCATTTTCTGGAAAAATATCGTAATATTTTATTAATACTTTATGCCATATTAATTCCTATCGTAATCTGTTTTTTTATGCATATACTTGTACAAAATAATTTCGATGCTTCACATCTACCAGACGTCCTGAGCGACGGCTCCTTTTTTATTTTTAATAATATTTAAATGCAAAGGAAGGAAATTTTGAAATGAAACCCTAAACGATCCTGTCTGACCAGCGTAAGATACTGGCGATTTTCTGTTGAAGAACAAGAAAATGATTGTAAGACATACCAATTCCGAATATTGTAATTCGTTGAGTCTGTAATTTAATTTAAAAGTACATTTATAGGACGAAATAGGAATATTATTGTCATCGTTTCTTACTCGGCCATGGGAGCTATAAAATTCAGCTAAGGGTGTCCACCACATGAGCTAAAGTTAGCTCCTAGAAAAGATCCTATCAAGCCAATTGCCATAATTACGCTATTCATCTCATTTGTCGGAATATTATAATTTTTAGCCTAAAGTCTTACTCGATAATTAGGCTATCCTAATAAGACCTTTTTAAATTAAAAAAATCGCAAGTTCTACTAAACTCTTCGGCCACCCACGGGCAAGAAAAAAGGTGGTGAATTCTTATTCCGTCAGCACACGGAAAAATAAACAAAAATAATAAATATTGTATCGAAATTCTTGATTGTATCAAATCTTAGCATACTTAAACACAATATTGGCATGACATTTAATATTAAAGGCAACCCTCAACACACTACGTAGAAATGTAATCAGAGGCCCTTTCTTGCTGTTTTATATTTAATAAGATACTGAAACTTTGCGGTCCACAAGGGTTAATTCAAAGAAGTTGCCATATTGAAGGAAATGTCTGCATTCCTTGTCTATAACAAGATACTAATTAAGAGAAAGGAAATAATAGAATTAGAATTAAAGGTAATTAATTGATGAGAAAGGAAATAATAGAATTAGAATTAAAGGTAATTAATTGATTTAGGTTTTTACATATAATTCATCATTAATCATTTTCTTCTTATACTGGCAATAAATTTGTACTAAAATATGGGTCAATATTTAATGAATTTAATAGCTAATTTTCTGTATCGGGTAGCTAATTATAAATGTCTGTAATAACGATGACTTGTTGGACGTGAGACATCTTAGTCCGCCCGTGACCATGAATGCTGCAAAGTGTTCGAAACGTCGGGCAATCAAAAATCAAAACGCGATAAAATCCGTAAAGTAGTTTTATATAAAATAGCAACCCGCCCTCGTTTCGCTTCGGTTTCTGTCGCCTTATCCCCGTAATTCCCGTTCCCGTGGAAATACCGGGCTAAAATATAGCCTAATTTACTCCCTAATATTATAGCTTTCCATTGGTGAAAGAATTTTTGAAATCGGTCCAGCCGTTTTGAAGATTACCCGGAACAAACAGACAGACAGACAGACAAAAATTTTTTAATCTGTATTTTAGGCATAGGTATCGTGCAAATAACCGTGTGAACATGAAAAAAGCCTATTATTTTGACATTACAAACAGACACTCCAATTTTATTTATTGGTATAGATGATTTAGGTGATTTCGTCGTTCAGTTTTTCACCGTTCACTGCTGGACTTAGACCTCCCTCATGCATCAGATGAGGCGATAATGTTGTAACCACCACGCTTGGCTTGCTGGCGGTCACAGTGAGTATTATATATTACCCAGAAAAAAGATGCTGCCCGCTCTTCTAGGGAACCCTTAGCCAATTTTTACGACTCCTTTTTTTATTACAAACGGTGGCAAACGAGCAAACAGTACACCTGATAGTAAGTATTGCTGCTGCTCATAGACCTTTATTAAGCCGCTGCCTACCATGACGAAAGTGTAGGGAGTATGAATGCGTGCAATGAGGTTCGGTGAAATTAAAGGCACACCTAAACCCACCACACGCAAACACCCTCAGAAAGTTGGGTTGCCAGCTCTCTAACTCACCGAACGAAGCGCAGTAACAAATTGCTACTACTCGGACATCGATTTTCTGCGAGAGTGTGGTACTACCCTGGACGAACCGGGCCGCTACTGTAGACAGACAACTGTCCATAGTGTGGTTCTATGAGTAAGAATGGGTGGTGATAAATTTTATTCTTATCCAGTCGCTACACTGGAAACATCATCACAGCTCATATACGTCCCATTGTTAGCTGGAGCTTTCTTGGCAATGAAAGGCAAATTCATTTACACACGCTAGTCAGATGGATTGATACAGAGTTTTATTTCAAGTTTTCTTTTTTTTTACATAGATGTATGACGTATATTATTATCACCTAGTAGTCTTTTTCGATACTCACGGGTAAGAAAGGGCGGTGGTGAATTGTATTCTTACTCCGGCACCACACGAAAAGGAAATGGAATCCATTAATATCTTTAAAAGGAGAATAGCTACTTTTACCGTCGGCGCGCTCCTCGCTCCGCTCCGTCCGGGAAGACTGAGGGGCATAAGCACGCACACCTGTAACCCATCCGCGATAATACGTCACCTTCATCGTTGGACCGCCCACCTGAGCAGAGTGACTTGTCGTCAGTGGTCAGCCCGACGGAAAGAATAACTACTTGCCCAAAGTCGATCAACATATTCCACACCGCGAATTTTAAGCGTACATAATAATATAAAGGATAATATATAAAGCAAAATGCTACTCTCTGTGGTTACTGCAGAAGTTCAAATATTGAATCGACACGTGTTTCGCCTCTGAACAAGGCATCTTCAGAACGGTTGAGCTCTGAGGGAGGAAGGGAGTTTTTAAGGCAGTTACAGCTGCGGAAACCAGTAGATCTCCCTTCCAAACTTTCGATTTACAATTAAAAATTTATACTAATAACGAAATACAAATTTAGTTTAGTCTAGCTTAGTCCCAGACTGTAAGGGCGAGGTATGTTTGAACCCATAGCATATGTTAAATAAAGGGTTAAATATATGTATTATTAAATAACTATTAAAAAATTTAATCGTGTTCTTCATTGTAGCATATTTCTTCTTTTATACTTATTTACTTTCCTTAGAAAGTAACATTTTTGAGAATTTACGAAGGCTTCGTTGAGCTACAATATATGGGTCCTTAGAGACTTTATTAAAAGGTAAAATAGGACACTTATGAGAGATTATCCAAGTTCACACTATGATATACATTTATCGCTCTCACAGGAATAAAATTATATGTTAAAATTAATAACTAAAAATGTAGTAAATAGTTTTAACATGACAGGATTGAAATTGAATATTCTCTTAACCATGAATCCATTCATCATTTTATACACACTCCATTAAAATAGATCTCAAAGAGAGTATAAATAGGAAAAGAAGAAATAAGAAATCTCAATCTTAATAAAGAAAATATCATCTCATTATCATTTCAGCCATCTACATTCCACTATTAGGCTCGGATCTCCTCCACTGTCGAAGAAAAAGGTGAGGAAAGACCGACGTCCGTCGGTCGATGGGAGGGTACCTCAAATAGCGGGTATTCCGTCGGGCCGACCACTGACGTCAAGTAACCCTGCTCCAGTGGTCGGCCCAACGACGAAGGCGACGTGCATCGTGGGTGGTTTGCGGGTGTGCGTGCTTACGCCCCTCTGTCGCCCCGGACGGAGTGGTGCGAGGAGCGCACCGACCGCAGCCCACCCCCCAAAAAAAAAAACCATAATATTTAAATGATTTATTAATGTTGTAACTATACTGATTAATGGAAAATGCCGCAATTCACGATAAAATATCAAGGATTTTAGATATTAAGGATCATTTGGCATATAATACTCAATTTGACATAATTTTGAGTTACGTCGATATTCTCGCACACCAGCGAGTACGTTATTCTGTGTAGAGATGGAGTAACATTACAATTTACCACTATCCTATCTTGCTCGATATAATATGTGTATATTATAAGATCTGTGCAAGAGAAGAAAAATTCGAAATGAAACCCTACACCAACATGTCTGACAGCATGGTATAGTAGGTCAAATTCCCTTCCATTGTGGAGGAGACCCGAGCCCAATATTGAGACGTAGATGGGTTGCTGTAATGATGATACATACTCGTATACAGGACACGTGTCGGTACAATATTCACGGGTAAGAGAGGGGGTAGCGAATTGTATTCTTACTCCGTCACCACACAGAATGCTGAATAAAAAAAAATATAAAACCAACTAAGTGCGAGTCGGAGTCGCACACAAAGGGTTCCGTACCATCTATACCAATAAATAAAATTGGAGTGTCTGTTTGTAATGTCAAAATAATAGGCTTTTTTCATGCTCACACGGTTATTTGCACGACACCTATGCCTAAAATAGCAATTAAAAAATTTTTGTCGGTCTGTCTGTTTGTTCCGGGTAATCTTCAAAACGGCTGGACCGATTTCAAAAATTCTTTCACCGATGGGAAGCTATAATATCAGGGCGTAAACTAGGCTGTGTTTTATTCCGGTATTCCCACGGGAACGGTAACTACGCTGGTAAAACGACTATAACCTATAAACGAAGCGAAGCGAGGGCGGGTTGCTAGTTATCTATAAAAATGGCCAAAAATTGCGTTTTTGTATGGGCATTTTAAATATTGATATTATTTTTAGTATTTGTTGTTATAGCGGCTACAGAAATACATAATTTGTGAAAATTTCAAATGTTTAGCTACCGCGATTCTTGAGATACAGCCTGATGACAGACAGACGGACGGACAGAGAGACAGCGACGTCTTAGTAATAGAGTTCCGTTTTTAGCGTTTGGGACCCTAAAAAAATAAATATAATTCTTTAAAAGTTTATACATCGTTATATATATCATAGGTATATATATTTTACCCCGTAGTCGTCTTTTACGACACCCACAGGTTGTTACCCGAAGTGAATTGTATTCTTACTCTATCACCATACGTATTGCCATTGCTCTCTATATATTGTGAATTTGAGGCTATGTTTGAAAATTTTACTTGAGAGACTATACCTAATATTATTTATCGAAGCGTAATTTTAGCTTCTCAAGATTTAATTTATCTTTCCCATAGGCTTTTAACTTGAGCACAAACCTCATTAATTAGCAAGTTCCATTTAGCACTTATTACAATTACCTTAGCGGTAAAGCTCTTAAACTATTGCCTGTTTCCTAGTTGCTATAATTATAAAGCTTCATGAAGCTTATTATATAATATAAATTATATAAATTATGACACCAAATATATATATGAACGGCAACTCTCACTATTAGTTAAACTTCTAGCACATTGTATATTAATTTAACATTTAATAATATTTAACAAATATAAAGACGTTTGACAAGACGTAACGTTTTGTTGATAAAGTCTTATTTTTTCAGCTTATACATTCTCCACTGTAGGGCCGCCTTCGTGATAGCAGGAAAACTTACCTATTACCTACCGGTCAGGTGGTTTGGTACATAAATACATACACTCACGCCTCTTTTCCCTAACGGTAGGCTGAGACCACTTCCTTCGACTTGCTGCGATCTTGACATACCACTTTCGCCTCCTCCACATGCATTAATCTCCTCATACATTTTCTTCGGTTCAGGGTACTTCTAACCTGGCCTTTCTTAGGAAAGTTTCCGATTTGATCGTGTAACGTCCGCCTTGATCTTCTTCTTCCAAAACTTCCCTTCACATTCGCCCTATAAATTCTCCTTGTCAGTCTCCTTTCATTCATTCTCTCTACATGGTCGAACCTACTTAACATACCTTTCTCAATTCTTGTCACTACATCTACACTTAGCGTTGCCAGGCGTTCGGATAAAGCCGGACAAAGGTAGGCTTTATAATTGCGTGTCCGGCCAAAATAATCGGTGTCCGGCTTGTCCGGCTTTTATTAGGCTTTTTACATTTTGCAAACGAGCTAGTGTCGAGCGTGGCCGAGCGCAGGCAAGTCGATTTTTATGTTAATAATCCAAAAAGCTTAATTTTACATAATTTTTTTGTCGTACCTAATAATACTAAAACACAAAATCCTCAGTAATGTAGGGTGTCCGGCCTTTCTACCTAAATGTCCGGCCAAACTGGCTGGTCTGTCCAGCTATTAGGTTTGACGACCTGGCCCTGACCCTATCTACAATCATACCACAACGTTCTCTAATTACTGTTCTTCTTCTATTCTATCACTTAATTTCACGCCAATCATGCTCCTCAGCGCTCTCATTTCCACAGCATTTATTCTGCTTTCGTACTTCTTCTGCCATATGGGTATGGCCAGCTCTCACTTCCATACATTAGGTTTGGTACAAGCACTCCTTTATGCACAGCCATGCGCTATGCGAGCCTTCTTAGACGGACTTGGGCTGCCCAAAAAGGTGCTCAAAGCACCATTTACTATGTTTTCCTTACGCACTCTTCTTTCAATATTACTTTCACATTTACCATCTCTACATGTAGGGATTTATTTCAAATTTCTCTTCCCTTGCATCTGCATATTTTATTCTTTAATGGTATTTTATGACACCCAATGAAGATAAATTTGTTGAATGTACGATTCTTATGTTTATCAGTAATCATACTGATATAACCTCTCCTTTTCATAGTCCAAAACTGACTTATTGAGCATTAAGAATATTCTCACGATGCTTTCAGATTTTACACTCCCACAGGAGAATAAGAGGTGGCCAAAAACCTTATTATTATTATTATTCTCTAGTATAGGATCCCGCTATACAACGACCTTCACCGAGATGCTTATTTGATGAAACTTATTTTTTATGTAATTTAATATGTCAATAAATATATTGCATATGGGTTGCCTAATAAATTTTAGTCCAGAGTATGATTAATTAATAATTTAATTTTTTTTTTAACATTGCACCGGTTTGATTATTAGACAAATTCTATACCAATCGAAAGTATGAAGCCCATAGAATATGCAAACGTTAGATTGCCTATTCTTTTTCAGTCACAGCTCTCGGGTAGCCAGGTATAAACAGATAAACCGATAGTAGCATTTTGCACCGGTCTGATCGATGCTTGCATATTCTATGAGCATCATACTTTCGATTGGTATAGAAGTTGTCTAATAATCAAACCGGTGCAGTGTACAAAAAAAATCTATTAATGAATCATATTCTGGGCTAAAATTTGTTAGGCAACCCATATGCAATATATTTATTGACATATTAAATTACAT
This sequence comes from Lymantria dispar, assembly GCA_032191425.1. NCBI lineage: Eukaryota > Metazoa > Arthropoda > Insecta > Lepidoptera > Erebidae > Lymantria > Lymantria dispar. The sequence continues at coordinate 4,010,025 of CM063460.1, read as the reverse complement.
AAAAAATAAGTTTCATCAAATAAGCATCTCGGTGAAGGTCGTTGTTTAGCGGGATCTTAGACCACTCCGAGTGGTGACGGAATAAGAATACAATTCACCATTCCCTATCTGGCCCGTGGATGTCGTGAAAGACGACTATGGGATATAATATGCATATAATATCTGGGCAAGAGAAGGAAAACTCGAAATAAAACACTATACCAACATATTTGACCAGCATGATAGAGTAGGTCAAATTGCCTCCCATTGTGGTGGAGGCCGACAGAGGGACGTATGTGGGCTGCGATGATGAAAAACTGTAAGCCGTCACCTATATTGGTATCATCTCATCTCAGCCCAAATAAGTCCCATTGTTGGGCAAGCCTCCTCCACGATGGACGGAAAATTGACATATTATATCTCTTTACACTACACTGTAAGTACCAGACGTGTTGGCATAGGGTTATAGGGTTTTATGACAAGTTTTGCTTCTCGTGCATAGTCATCTGCAAATTGTATCCCTTTTTTATGGGTCGGCTATGATAAGCGCACACGCCGTCCATTCCGTCCGGGGCGATGCAAGGACGGCGCGCAGGCCCATATCCCACCCGTCCTCACGTCGCCTTCGTCGTTGAGCCGACCACCAGTGCCGAGTTCCTTTCGGGTTGAGGTACCCTCTCGACGTCCCTGTCCCGGGACTTCAGTCGCCGTCGTACGGTCAGCCTCTCTGCGAGTGACGGACTAAAGTCCCCAGTCCGGTCACCCGCTGCCTCGGCTAGTGATATTATATCCCCCCTTAGTCTTTTATGATATCCACGGGTACGATAGGGAGTGGTGAATTGTATTCTTACTCCGTCACCACACGGAAAAAATACCATTGAATAAATGATATTAAATTTACCCGTGAATATAGGTATACAGCGATATCATTTATATTGTATAACACAGTACGTGTAATTGAAACTCGGTCTCGAACACGTAACAAGAGCTAAATGGGATTAACAGTAACTGTCTTCCACGATCAAGGGTAAGCGAAATTCGGGCTATGACGGAGATAGGACGTGCTTAACTCGAAATGTGTTTTAGCGCGAGGAAGACATTTTCTTTTAAGACTAATTAAAATCTGATTGTTACGTTGTTGTATTAAAATATTTGCTGTGATTTTTTTCGGATAAATATAAATATTATACTAGCAACCCGCCCTCGCTTCGCTTCGGTTTCAGACGCCTTACCCACGTAGTGGCCATTCCCTTGGGAATACCGGGCTAAAATGTAGCCTATGTTACTCCCTGATATTATAGCTTTCCATTGGTGAAAGAATTTTTGGAATCGGTTTGGTGGTTTAAGCATGAAAGCATAACAAACAAATAAACAAACTTACTTTCGTATTTATAAAATTAGTAAGGATTCATCTCTCTTCTAGGGTGGTAAGGTAGGTTTTTGGATCACATATAGTAATGTTCTGTATAGGGATCGAACCTCTTACGCTGTCATGATATATCGGAATCTTAACCACTACGCCATCTGTGCAGTCGAAGCAGTTATTTTGTTTGTACTATCACAATTTTCCGAATTAATTTAGTATTTAGCAGACAGATGAATCCTTTTTATTGGGTGGGCTACGGTTAGCGCACCTGCCACCCGGCTCCTTACGGCGAGCAGCCCCACAACCCACCCACAGCACATCGCCTTCGTCATTGAGCCGACCACCAGAGCCGAGTTCCTTGTCTTCAGTGGTCGACCTGACGGAATATCCTGAGGGATTACCCTCTCCTCGTGACGTCCCCGTCCCGGGACGTCAGTTATCTTCGCGCAGTCAGCCTCTCTGCGGGTGACGGACTAATCCCCGGTCCCGTCACCCGCGGAGACAGAGGAGTCCTACCGTAACATTGAAAACAGAAAATTACACAATACTTTATTGAATGAACTTTGTTATTTTATTTGCGTATCACACTTTTTTTTTTTAGGGTGGGCTGCGGTCGGCACGCTCCTCGCACCACTCCATCCGGAGCGACAGAGGGGCGTAAACACGCAACACCCGCAACCCACCCGAAAACCACGTCGCCTTCGTCGTTGGGCCGACCACCAGAGCAGGGTTACTTGACATCAGTGGTCGGCCCGACGGAATACCCCCTACTTGGGGTACCCTCCCATCGACCGACGTCCTCCCCGAGGGGAGGACGTCGATCTTTCCTCACGCGGCCGGCCTCTCGGCGGGTGACGGACTAATCCCCGGTCACGTCACCCGCGGCCTCGGCTAGGGCGGCATTGCACGCAGGTAATCCCGCCTGCGCCGCCCCAGTCGCTGGCGGCAGATCGCTTTATCGAGGCTGTGCTCCTCGCGTTCGCGACCCGCCGCCTCCTTCTGCGAGATATGCGTATCACACTTTGCTATGCGACAGCTACAAATACTACGATGCCTAACAATATTCATCAATGTCGTAAAAGATCTTTAAGAGCTTTACATGGATCTTTTTTTTGGGTGTGCGCTGATCATAACATAACATCATAGGGTTATGATCAGCGCACACGCCATCCGCTCCGTTCGGGGTGACGAAAGGACGGAGCGTGGCGCCATAACCCACTGTATTTCCTCCCCTTCGCCACTGGGCTCACCACCAGTATTGAGTTCCTTGCCCGTTGCCAGCCCGGCAGGATACCTCCCTCCCTAGCGCCCCTCCAGGGATGTCAGTCGCTCTCGTACGGTCAGCCTCTCTTCGAGTAAAGGACTATTCACCAGTCCAGTTGCCCGAGGCCTCGGCTAGGGCGGCATCAGGCGCAACTTTTCATACTTGGGGCAACTATATCTGATATCCTCTAGTCAACAATTACTTTCCCAAGGAGGACTGACGTTAGACAGACGGGTGGTAATAAAACTTTTGCCAAAACTATTTACAAAATTCTCACCATCATCTCAACCCACATAATTCCCACTGTTGGGCTCGAGCCGCCTCCACATTGGGAGAGAAAATTGATCTACTATACGGCGTGGTGATGGAGTAAGAATACAATTCACCACTCCCTATCTTACCCGTGGATGTCGTAAAAGACGACTATGGGATATAATATGCACATAACATCTGTGCAAGAGATGGAAAACTTGAAATGAAACCCTATACCAACGTATCTGACCAGCATGGTATAGTAGTTCAAAAGGGGGTGGCCCCTGTGGAGGAGGGCCGAGCCCAACAGTGGGATGTATGTGTTTTGCGATGATGATGATGATACCGCGCTGGTCAGACGTGTTGGAATAGGGATTTATGTCGAGTTATCGATTATGTCCCTTAATCCTCTTTTACGCTAGCCACAGGCAAGGGGTGGGATGGTGAATTGTATTCTTACACCGTCAATACACGGATTCTTTTTACAATATGTACGATGATTGAAAGAAGCATATCGTATTGACCCCCAATAACTAAGATTAAGAGCAGACTGATGATGATGACGATGATAAGGAATACTAATAATTATATTTAGTGAAACTACTCTATTGATAGTTTTGTGACTACAGGCGTGGGCCGGCCCGTCCGGAGTACCACTCTTGTAGAAAATCGATGCCTGAGTAGTAGCAATTTGTTACTACACTTCGATCGGTGAGCGAGAGAGCTGGAAGCCGAACTTTCTGAAGGTGTTTGTGGGTTTTAGTGATGCCTTTAGTATCACCGAAACTCATTACACGCATTCATAATCCCTTTACCTTAGAATAATAACGTATAGAAGGATAGTGTCAATACTTCGAACTTTAAAAATTTGAATCTACAAATACTAATGGCGGGCAGACGATTACATACGTACACACGGAAACCACTATACAAATTATGAAATCAAATTTTGTTTTTATTAACATATATCGTCGAAATACTTTTAAAAGTAATGTTAAATACCTTTTTATGTTTTTCAAATGTGTTGTGGCACCATTTGAATGCACAAGCCGTCATAATTACCTATTTATTTTTTAAAAGCGCGTGCGTACGTTCGTGCAGTGCAATGACTTGTACATTACGGGACTGTTCCGGCGTAGGCTCCATTATGCTACAATTGAAATGCCTCACTTTTTGTGCGTGGACTTACCTTCTATATGTTATTATTCTAAGCCCTTTTACTTTATTCACGTTGGGCAGCGGTATGGTGAAGATGCATGATCGAACGTATCACTTACCATCAGCGCTGTTTGCTAGTTTGCTAACGTCAGCAATGAAAAAATACTCGCATAAGTCATGAGTAATAAACATTACGGGTTGTTAAATAATCCCGAAATAGTAAAGTCAAAGTCTGCGAGATAGAATCCGAAATACGGAAATCCGCAGAAGAACGGGTGTAACCGACATAGCACGTTGAAGTGGCAATGGGCAGGCCACTTCGCTTTACGAACCGACAACCACTGGGGAAGAAAAGATCTCGAGTGGCGACCACGTATCGGACGACGCAGTGTAGAACGCCCCCCCCCACTAGGTGGACCGACGACCTGGTGAAAGTTGCTGGGCGTCGTTGGATGCAGGCGGCACAGGATCGCACTTTGTGGTGTAACATGAGGAAGGCCTACGTCCAGCAGTGGACGGCGATAGGCTGAAATGATGAAAGTCAAAACAGTCAGCAGGAAATAACAACTCTTGAACGCAATTATTCGGTTGCAAAATCCGAAATCTTATAATAAAAGTGATACAGTTATTAACAATACAATTTGACCTAAAGCAATCAACTAAATGTACGCTATAATGCTTTTGGTAACCGCATAGGTGAAAATAATACTGGACAATAGGTATTACTATATACCACAAAATTATTTCAAGCTGTTAATACTATTAAGGATTATTCACTGAGACAAGCGAAGCTGATAGCGTGGCGATCAGTAATAAAATATTACTCAAGTAATTCATTATCTATACAAATAAATTAAATTAATGTGTCTGTAATGATACATTTTTTATGCTCACATGGTTATATATACGATACTTATGTCTAAATTTCACTTTAAAAACGTTTTATCTGTCTGTTCCAGGTAATCTTGTAAACGACTGAACCGATTTTAATAATGTTTTGCTACTCGGTATTTTCCGTGTGGTGACGGAATAAGAATACAATTCACCACTCCCTATCTTGTCCGTGGATGTCGTACAAGACGACTAAGTGATATAATATGCACATAAGATCTGTGCAAGAGAAGGAAAACTCAAAATGAAACCCTATACCAACATGTCTGACCAGCATGGTATAGTAGGTTAAATTCCCTCCCATTGTGGAGGAGGCCCGAGCCGAACAGTGGGACGTATGTGGGCTGCGATGATGATGATGATGACTTGGTACTTGTCTATATGAAGAGTCGCTTAGGCTATTTTTCCTCGCAAGAATTGAGAATTACTAGTTAGTTGACGACTACAATTCTGTACACTATAACAAATTTTAAATCCAACATGGCCACCATCACAAAATTGTGAATTCCATTTTATTTCATAACTCCCTCAATATGGGTAACAAATGAAAGGCCTTAAAGTTTTTGTTTTCTTCGTATCGGGCAGTTCATCATGATTTACAATTTTACTTATTTATTTATTACCTTTTTGTTAATTTTGTACCAGATGCCTACTACTGCTTCCGCAAAGGCTTTATGAAATCCGTTTCCGCTTGTTTCCACACCGTTATTTACCGAAGTATGAATGGTTCTCTACAATATTTGAGGTGAAAATAAAGTCCAACTTGCGTTATTATCAATGATCAAATCATTGTTATATATATTAAAATCTAACATACAAATTGTTACGTCTAAATGTAGCCAACTACAATGCTATTTAATATAACTTTATCGCCATTGTCATCTCAGCTTAGAGTTGTCTCATTCCAGTAGTGAAACAGCTCTAAACCTCATCTAAAATAAAAATGAAATTGGCCCACTATATACATAATACTACGCTGGTCAGGCGTATTGATTTTATTTCGAGTTTCCATGCGCTTGCATAGATGTTACGTGCATATTATATCCCTTAGTCGTCTTTAAAACCACAACGTCGTATAACCACCGGGGGAGGTGAATTATATTCTTACTTTATCGCCACACAGAAAATGCCGCTACTCTTTTGAATATTAATTTAATTAAAAAGTGCCTTATAATGGAACTTTTTTCATTGTATCGACACTTCCGCTTACTCATCCGTGTCCGGTTCTATTTCCGTTAAAAGTCATTCTATACATATGTTTCCGCTTTTCGTTATGACATTGTTCATTATTGTTTCGTTGCATCCTACCTAGTGGTAGGACCACACTGTCGACAGTTATCTATCTACAGCCGCGGGCCGGTCCGTCCGGGATAGTACCACGCTCTCGCAGAAAATCGACGTCTGAGTAGTAGCAATTTGTTACTGCGCTTCGTTCGGTGTGCGAGAGAGCCGGAAGCCCAACTTTCTGAGGGTGTTTGCGTGTGGAAGGTTATGGTAGTGCCTTTGGTGTCACCGAGTCTCAATGCACGCATTCACACTCCCTTCACTTTCTTCGCGGTAGGCAGCGGCCTTGTAAAGGTCCATGAGCGGCAGCAACACTTACCATCAGGTGTACTGTTTGCCACTGGTTGCAATATAAATCAAAATAAAAAAAAATCAATGTTTTGTATTTGTTATACATTTCATTATATTAATTTTCATCTTATTATTTACATAATCAAATAGAATGTTCATTATAAAATGAAGGGGAAAATGCACACAGAGACAGATTTGATAACAGCTGAAGAAGATAGTTTTTTAAACTCCGATATAAAAAAGGAGTGTTATAAATTTGATGGCGATGTCTGTTTGTATTTGTATGTATGTGGCATTGTAGCTCTCAAACAGATGGGCTGACATTGATGCGGTTTTTTTCATTTCAAAGCTAGTTTATTTGCGATGGTTCTTATTTACGTTTGGTTAATATCGGTCCAGCAGTATAAGAGTATCTGCTCTTTTCGAAAATGATGTAATGGCATATGATTACCCTACTACATTATAATCGTTAAATGACAATTAATTGATAATGCCTATTGAAGAGAACATTATAATTTGATTTTTTTTTTACTTTTATTATTATAGTTTGTGTTGGGGGTTATTCAAAATTTTCAATTTTACTTATTCCGTTTGGTGACGGAGTAAGAATACAATTCACCACTCCCTTTCTTACCCGTGGATGTCGTAACAGGGATATAATACGCATATATCATCTATGCAAGAGAAGGTGAACTCGAAATAAAACCCTACACCAACCTATCTGACCAACATGGTATAGTAAAGTTAATTTCCCTCCAATTGTGGAGGAGGCTCGAGCCCAACAGTGGGACATATATGAGCTGATGATGATGACTTATATTAGGGATTTTTTATTTAGTAATTAGACTTGCAGCTTATGGAGGCCATACACGTTAGGTTTTGCATGATGGTTTTGCCTGTGCATTCATAACCGACAGTCAAGCCCTAGCGTGTATGTGATTAAACTGTACAGTTATTGATGCATGTACATGCAATCAAGCAAATATGAAAATTGATTTTTATGCCGCTCGGTTATGCTCGCGCTCGAGCATAACCGAGCGTGTGTGACGTTCGGCGAGCTTGCCTGCCACAGTTCTCATTAGTAAATAATTGTTGTAATCTGTTGATGTAAATCTCAATTCATTTATCAAATTTACATGGGAGAATTACTTTCTTTTCAATAACCAGCGTTTAGACCATTCAGTGCGATCTCTTTTTCTTGTTCTGTTCTTCAGAACAAATGTTAAGTCAAATACAGCTATTACATCGTCGTCGTTCATTGTAGTTTGTTATTGGTGTCCTACACACATCGTCATGTACTACGTAGATGTAGCTCCACTAAGAGAGGTAGGCGTCCTACACAAACCGTCACGTAGCTCAACTGAGAGTTAATGGCAAAACTGTGCATGCAAACCCTAACGTTTATGTGCAATATGAAACTCGGTTATGCCTCTTGGTTATGCATGCACGGTTTAAACCATCATGCAAAACCTAGCGTGTATGGCCTCCATTAGATGCCATCTACCGCCACCAATTACACAGATGGCGTAGTGGTTACGATATGAACTATGTTAATGCCGGGTTTCGATCCCCGTGCAGGACAACACTGTGTGTGATTAACAAATCGTTGTTCTAAATCTGGATGTAATTTGTGTCACAATCTTCTCGATGGAGATTGTGGTGTATACATGGATTTTGAATACATGTTCATATGTAATATACAGAATTTTCATATAGATACCTTTTTCATTTTTTTTTTTTGTCAGGCTCTTTTGTCTATGAGCGCCCTGCTCCATAACATCATATTGCAACTTATTTCTAATTGAGCAGGATACCTAGATAAATTTCTTTAGTTCGGTTTCCCGTGTAGTAAATTCGTTTCGGATATCTATCAGGAATAGTTACAGAAAACACTATTGGGTACCTTACATACACAAAAGGAAGTTCTATTCCCGAAAAATATTAAATCAATTCACAAAAACTACATTAATGTTCACGTAATTATTAATAAAAATAAATTGATTTATATTTTGTGTGATTTTCTATAGATTTTTTCTTTTGAATACAAAAAATAATTATTTTCCGCTGCCCCTATTGTAAGGAATGGGTCTTAATATTGTATATATCTTTCTCATAGATTAGATTATTGAGGCAGATCTGGTTCAATTTGCTAAGATGCCGCAGATTACTCTCTAAGGGACTGAATATTCGAGAGCATTAGTGATTAGTATTAACCAACATTATTTGCTACATTGTATGAAACCCGAGAGAAACTAATATTATATAACTATTTGTATCGGCAAATTTGATAGTTCAGTATTTGGAATATATGATAAATATTACGATGTTAAAAACAGTGTCTGAAAACACAGGTTTACGAACAGTGTGTGTTACCAGTGATGATTTATAGCACGGAAACATAGTCGCTAAATGTATGCCTTATAAGCAAGCTCAAAGTCGCTCAGCGTGCTATGTAGCAGGATATGCTCGAGATTTCTCTGCGAGATAGAACACATATCCGCAGGACGTTAAAGTGGTAATGGGCAGGCCACATCGCTCGACGAACCGACAATCGCTGGGGAAGAAAGGTTCTCAAGTGACGACCATGTATCGGACGACGCAGCGCAGGGTGCAGACGGATGCATCGTTGGATGCAAGTGACACAGGACCGCACTTTGTGTAACATGAGGGAGGCTTACGTCCAGCAGCGGATGGCGATAGGCTGAAATGATGATGATGATGATTATAATGTTTTTCCGTGTGGTGACGGACTAAGAATACAATTCATCACCCCCTATCTTGGCTGAGGGTGTCGTAAAAGATGACTAAGTAATATGTATATAACAGCTGTACATGAGAATGAAACCCTGAAATAAAATCCTATATCAACCAATTTGACCAGCGTTATATATTAGGTCAATTACCGCCCTATTGTGCCTAAGGCTCAAGTCCAGCTGTAGGAAATGTAGGAGCTAAAATGATGAGATGCTTACGATATTTATCGATATGGTGACGGAGAGGAAAATAATTCACCCCTCTCTTTCTTGCCTATGAGTATCATAGAAGTTGACAATCTGCATATTATGCAAATAACATCTACACGTACATATATAAGACATGGAAAACTTGAAATAAAACCCTATACTAACCCGTCTACGGCGCAGCACACGCTCGAGGAGTGTGCTGCGTGGGAGGGGGAGCGCCGTGAACTCGTCGCGATTATCGGTGCCGACCTGGCGCTGCCGACCATCGCCAGGGAGATGCTCGTCAGCGTCAGGAACTGGGATGCGGTCGCCGCCTTCTGTGAGGCCGTTATCTCACGAAAGGAGGCGGCGGATCGTGTGCGAGTAGAGATCCTATTCGGCGACACGTTCCGCCGCCGGCGACTCGGGCGGCGCAGGCGCGAGTATCTGCGCCTAATGCTGCCCTAGCCGAGGCCGCGGGTGATCGGACCGGGGAATTGTCCGTCACCCGCAGTGTGGCTAACCGCGCGACGTCGACCGACGTCCCAGGATATCGAAAGGTGAGGGTACCCGAAAGGGTATTCCGTCGGGCCGACCACTGACGACAAGTCACATCTGCTCCGGTGGTCGGCCCAACAACGAGGTGACGTGGGTACGTGTGGGTTATGGGCCCGCGCGCCTTCCTTTCATCGCCCCGGACGGACTGGACCGCATGTGCGCTTACCATAGCTAACCCATAAAAAAAAAAAATACCAACCCGTCTGACCAGCCTAGTAATAAGTAAGCCAATTTCCCTTCTCCCTCCCAGCAGACATTACTCCGTCATCATACGGAAGGTGCGCTTTACAAACGTATAATTGACGAACGCCAATTACACCCTCGGAATAATAATATATGTATCGCATAAAGATATAGGTAATATATCCCGAGTAGGAAACAAACCCGTGGCTCTTAACACAGTCAATATATTAACTACTACAGATGGCGTTGTGCATTCATTAGTTTTTACACATGTACAGTGGACCCGCGATAATCCGGACCCTGTCTAATCCGGCGCCCCTTGTAATCCGAGATCATCATCATCATCTTGCTCTTATCCCAATTACTTGGCATCGACGCAATATGTCATCTGTTTTGACATATTGCAAAATTGCAATGACTTTTATGACCGGCCGCCTGCCTGACGTCAACCCTCCTTGGGAATGTAATCGTTGACCCAAATGGTACCAGATGGAGTTGTTCCGGGTCAATCTAGGGTTCTTAGCCGTCTTTTACGACACCCACGAGCAAAGCAAGGGTTGGCAGTATTCGAAGCCGCTACCACACAGCACATTGCACAGCACCTTGTAATCCGAGATATATCTATTATTATTGAAAAATTTTTCGTCAATCTTTGTTTATAAGTAATGTATAATTGAACAGGTTACAAGTTGTACGTGTCATAACTTTTGTGCTTTTGTTTTGAATCTGATTGTTTAGTTTGAATTTTACTACATGTAACAGCGGTACGACCTAGCGTACGTTGATAGTTTAGTTATTAGTTTATTCATTGTATATTACGTATATATATACTTGTCGAATTACAAGGTACTCTTCTGAAAAAAAGCCGGACTAAAAGGGGGGGGGGATAGTCCGACACTGCCGTGTAAAACGTTTGTTGGACTACCGAAGGTCTACTGTATAGTTTATAGATAGATTATTAATATGATGACAGACCTATGCAGTGAATTGCACTCATTACTCGTCCATGTATATTTTAAGTGACGACTAAGGGGTGGTACTAACGCTCCACTAATAGCCGCAGAACTTCTCTACAATTGAGTCTGATGGTGAATGATGAATTGAGCTATGAATTAATAGATGCTCAGGGAAGTATTATGTTTTTGACGTCAAATTACAATTTTCCTCGACCATGGCTACTATAAAATATAAAAACGGAAAATTTTACATATTAAAAACTTAAATTAAAACCGAAAAAATCCCTTAAAGTTAATTGAAATAAATATTCCATGAATATAACAAAAATTTATTGTTGTAAATGCGATTAAGATTCTTTTCCAATAAAACGTTGCAAAATCTACATCTGAAAATCTCTCGCTAAACTCGGCAATGATATGAAAATAATATAATTAAAATCCACATTATAAAAGGGAAGCTAAGTTACACGACATTGCCATTTACAAGGCTACAAGCCATTTAAAAACGTCAGCTTGTGCCAACAGCCCAACAACATTGCAGAACGTTAGGGGAATTTTTATGAGGAGTCGAGCGTAGAAAGCTACGTTTTAGTACTACAATTAGTAGGAGACTAGACTAAAGATCATTTACCAATGGAATAACAAAATAGTATGTACGTAATTACAACCTTTGTGATAACGTGTGGAGAATACAATGTGTCATTTACTATTTATTCCCCTTGGTAGTCGCAAAATGGGCCGCTTGTGGGAATCTGGTCCAGCCATAATCGTTTAAATTTTATTGTCTTGCGGTTCGAAGGGCAACACACTGGAGCTAGTTCTTACAAAACATGTACACAATTGTATATCTAGTAAGAAAAAAAATAATTAAAAATAATAGACAAGCCCGCTGAGTTTCTTGCCGAATCTTCTCAGTAGCGGTCGCGTTCCGATCCGGTGGTAGTATATTTTTTTTGGAAATTGTAAACCTAACAATATGTAAGTGCCCTCTCGGGGTTTATGCATAATAAATAATTTGAATTTGAATTGGCACACGAATGATCAGGAACAAGCAGCAGTACTTTCCTCGTAACTTATAACCAACTGTCTTGTCAAGGGCGGAAGAATATATTACCAATCCTTGTGAGGAGTCCCATGCCTAATCATCACAACCATTTCAACTCACATACGAATAAATACTCGTAATAGGATGAAAATTGACTTTTATACCAAGTTGTTCAGATTAATTGGTATAAAGTTTGGTAAGAGTTTTTCTTCTCTTGCATAGATGTTACCTGTATACATCCTTACAAATACTTAATCTTTTTAAATAAAATTCCTTTACGGATTTTATCGCGTTTGTATTTGATTTTTGATTGCCCGACGTTTCGAACACTTTGCAGCATTCATGGTCACAGGCGGACTAAGGACTAATGTCTCACGTCCAACAAGTCATTGTTACTGCAGAAAATTTATAATTATCTACCCGATACAGAAATTAGTTATTAAATATTGACCCACGTTTTGAAACAAATTTATTGCCAATGTAAGAAGAAAATGATTCTATATGAAAAATTATATTGTTTATGGTTAGTAATTATTAAATTAATAGTAATATATTTAAAATACCTAACAATCTAGTATAGGTACTACCACCGAATCGGAACACGGCCACACTGAGAAAGATCCGGCAAGAAAACTCAGGCGACATGATGCTAAATTAATATTAATTTTGAAGGCGGCTTACTTTATGTTACCCAGAGGTTTTAATTTTTAAAATTATCTTTAGTTATTATTATTGTGGGTCAAATCTATACAATATGAGCTCACAGTATCTTGCAGTCTTGTGGTGGTCTTTTTGGATTTGTTTTTAATAATGTTTATAACAGGAGCCCAGCTGGATGGTAACACCCAGCCATCCTCTCTATTGAAATTTTTGTGTTTTTTAATCTCAATAGCCTCGCGTACCATTCTAGGCAGGTATCGGTGTTCTTTTGCGAGGATTTGTGGTTTATCAAACCTGATGTTATTTATTTATTTATTTGGTTAACCAACAATTGTTTATACTTATACAATTGAAAGCTTAGATTAACAAAAACGAGTATAACAATTAATTATAGGTTAACACCACATGCACATACGAACGCTCAGAATTTATATATATGTACAATAGTGATGTATAATTTTTAAAAAAATTAAAAAATCCAATTAAAACAAGTTCCATCAAATTATATCAGAATAAATAATATTGAATCAAAAGATAGAAACAAATGAAATACAATTACAATAAGTTAAAATGATATATACAATAGTTAATTATAATTTTAAAACAATTTAAAAATCTAATTTAAACAAATTCCATCAAATTAGAATGTAGAATGTTATGGCGGGCGCGGTCCTGACTATGTTCACAGACTTCTTTTTTTTTTTTATTGCAAGCAGTGGCAAACGAGCAAACAGTACACCTGATGGTAGGTGTTGCTGCCGCTCATGGACCTTTACAAGGCCGCTGCCTACCGCGAAGAAAGTGAAGGGAGTGTGAATGCGTGCATTGAGGCTCGGTGATACCAAGGGCACCACCTAAATCCACCACACGCAAACACCCTCAGAAAGTTGGGCTTCCGGCTCTCTCGCTCACCGAATGAAACGCAGTAACAAATTGCTACTACTCAGACGTCGATTTTCTGCGAGAGCGTGGTACTACCCCGGACAGACCGGCCCGCGGCTGTAGACAGATAACTGTCGACAGTGTGATCCTACCACTTTCCGTGGGCATACCGGGATAAAACATAGCCTATGTTACTCACTGATATTATAGCTTTCTATTGATGAAAGAATTTTGAAATCGGTTCAGTGGTTTAAGCGTGAAAGCGTAACAAATAAACTTACTTTCGCATTTATAATATTAGTAACTAGCAACCCGGTCTCGCTTTGCTTTAGTTGCCTTACCCACGTAGTTCCTGTTCCCTTGGGAATACCGGGATAAAAAATAGCCTATGTTTCTCACTGATATGATAGCTTTCCATTAGTGAAAGAATTTTGAAACCAGTTCGGTGGTTTAAGCGTGAAGGCGTAACAAACGAACAAACTTACTTTCGTATTTATAGTATTAGTAAAGATTATAATAAAATATAAATTGAAAACAATGGTCTATTTTTGATATATATATATATCTTACTGTAATTGGCGTATAAATATGACAGTGATTTAATTAGCAGCAAACAGGAAATCATGAGCAAAAACTTTTCGAGGAATTCTTATAATAAACCATGTTATTATTAGATGATCATAAGTCGGAATTTTTGAAGGAGGCCTTCACCCATTTAGGAGTGCCTGCTAACTAAATCTATTTTTTTTTTGGGGTTGGTTGCGGTCGGCGCACTCCTCGCACCACTGCGTCCGGGGCGACAGAGGGGCGTATAGCACGCAACACCCGCAACCCACCCGAACACCACGTCGCCTTCGTCGTTGGGCCGAACACCGGAGCAGGGTTACTTGTCATCAGTGGTCGGCCCGACGGAAAACTAAATCTACTTAAAATAACTTTTTCAATACTTATAAATTTACCTACCTGTTTTTTTTTTTGGGTGTGGGTTACGATCGGCGCACTCCTCGCACCACTCCGTCCGGGGTGACAGAGGGGCGTAAGCACGCACACCCGTAACCCACCCGTGACACGTCGCCTTCATCGTTGGGCCGACCACCGGTGCAGGGTGACTTGACGCTAGTGGTCGGCCCGACGGAATACCCACTGAGAAGTACCCTCGACCGACGTCCTCGGGGAGGACGTCGGTCTTTCCTCGCGCGGTCGGCCTCTCGTCGGGTGACGGGCTAATTCCCCGGTTCATTCACCTGCGGCCTCGGCTAGGGCAAAATTTTACTACCTAATCATTTTAGTATTGAAATGATCTTGAGATTGATACATATTATAGTATCTATTAGCAACCCGCCCTCGCTTCGCTTCGGTTTCAGTCGTTTTTTCTGCGTAGTTCCCGTTCCCGTGGGAATACCAGGATAAAATATAGCCTATGGTACTCCCTGATATTAAAGCTTTCCATTGGTGAAAGAATTTTTGAAGTCATTTAACCGTTTTGAAGATTACCCGGAACAAACAGACAGACAGACAGGCAGATAAAAAAATATAAAGTGTATTTTATGCATATGTATAGTGCAAATAACCGTGTGAGAATGAAAAAAGCCCAATAATTTTGACATTACAAACAGACACTCCAATTTCATTTATTGGTATATATAACGGCGGCAAATGCGTACTGAGATTGATGACGTCGACCCGAGTTTCGAGCATATCCGACCCAGAAGCCGCTTCGCACTCGCCCTGATGATGAACATCAGATATTCTCGAAACCCAGGACGACGTAATCGATCTCAGTATGTGAGTGTTTTGCCGTTATAGATATTATAAATCCTAACCATTATTACATACATTTATAGTAATTTGGTTTTCTTAAAAATATACTTGCATAATGTACATATGACTTTCTGTGAAGTGACGGAGTAAAAATACTATTCACCACTCCTTCTCTTGCCCGTGGGTGTCGTAAGAGACGACTAAGGTATTAAATATGCATATAACATCTATGCAAGAGAAGGAAAACTCGAAATGAAACCCTTTACCAACACGTCTAACCAACGTGCTATAGTAGGTCAATTTCTCTCCTTGGAGGAGGCTTTAGCCCAACAGTGGGACGTATATAAGCTGAAATGATGAATGTACATAAACTTTGTAAAAGCTAGAAATAATAGACTTATTATTATTTCTAAGCCTGTACTTGTAAATGTTTAGTATGGAATATGAGGAATGAACGCTCTGTGCGTTTGAAATATCGCCGATTTGGCAACGCATTCTATAAAGATGATATCGCCCATTATTGTGTCAAATGAATTTATGTTCTGCATTCGATTATTCAGTGAAATGATGGAATGACGCAGTAAAATTTTTGCATTGCGGCAAAATATATTTACGAAATATTCGAAATGAAAACTTCTATAGACATGTTTCTATGGGAAGTAAATTCAAGTCATCATGAACATGATTACGTGACGTGTTAACGCTAATATCTATAGCTATGTCAATGTCTGAATACTTTTTTATTTTTATGTAATAGAGACTTTTCTGTTCGTCATCAGGGGATAATAATATGACTGGGTCGGCGCAGGCGCAACTATCTGCGCCTCATGCCGCCCTAGCCGAGGCCGCGGGTGACGTGACCGGGGATTAGTCCGTCACCCGCCGAGAGGCCGACCGCGTGAGGAAAGACCGACGTCCTCCCCGAGGGGGGGACGTCGGTCGAAGGGAGGGTACCCCAATAGGGGGTATTCCGTCGGGCCGACCACTGACGATAAGTTAACGCTGCTCCAGTGGTCGGCCCAACGACGAAGGCGACGTGGTTTTCGGGTGGGTCGCGGGAGGTGCGTGCTTAAGCCCCTCTCTCGCCCCGGACGGGGTGGTGCGGCGGCGCGCCCACCGCGGCCCACCGACACAAAAGAAAAAAAAAAGGGGATAATAATAATAATAATTCTTTATTGACGTTAGATTTGACCCAAATAATATCGAGTTTCCCGGTTCCAACGATAATTACATACTCTGTTGTGTACCAGTGTCCTCCCCTTTTTTAGATGACATTTATAATTTACAGTTAGACAATTGTATGTGATGATAAAATTAAATTAAACTATAATTACAAAGGAAAAATGCCGTAATCATCACGCTTGGCAGGCGGATTGGCGATCGCAGTGAGATGTTTTACATTTTTCAGAAGAGAGCTGCTACCCACTCTACTGGTGAACCTTTAGCCGATTTTTACTCCGCCCAAAGGCAAGACACTCCTTGGTGGCGACAATTGTATTTTTATCCTGTCGCCACATGGGTCACATCACTCGACGAACCGACAACCACTGGGGAAGCTTCTCGAGTTGTGACCACGTATCGGACGACGCAGTGTAGGACGCTCTTGTAGCACTAGGTGGATCGACAACCTGGTGAAAGTTGCTGGGCGTCGTTGGATGTAGGTGGCATAGGACCGTACTCTGTGGCGTAACATAAAGGAGACCTACGTCCAGCAGTGGACGGTGAGAGGCTGAAATGAGGATGATGATAATGAAAGAGACTTTTGGTCTATCTTTTAAAATAACAAGCTCTTTTTTATTACTGTTGTTGGCAAACGAGCAGCGCATTGATGGTATTTAATACTATCTCTTAGGAACCTTAATTAGGCTGCTGCCTATTGTGAAGAAAGTGAAGGAAGTGTGACTGCGTGTATTAAGGTTCGATGATACTAAAGGCATCACCAAAGCCTACCACGGGCAAACACCTCCAGAAAGATGGGCTTACGGTTCTCGCGCTCACGGAACGAAGAGCAACAAAATGTTACTAGTCAGACGTCGATTCTCTGCGAGAGTGTATTACTAGCCGCGGGTGACGTGACCGGGGAGTTAGTCTGTCACCCGCCGAGAGGCCGACCGCGTGAGGAAAGACCGACGTCCTCCCCGAAAGGGGGACCGCGGGTGGTTGAGAGGGTACCCCAAATAAGGGGTATTCCGTCGGGCCGACCATTGATGACAAGTAACCCTGCTCCCGTGGTCGGCCCAACGACGAAGGCGATGTGGTGTTCGAGTGGGTTGTGGGTGTGCGTACTTACGCCCTTCTGTCGCCCCGGACGGAGTGGTGCGAGGAGCGCGCCGACCGCAGCCCACCCCAAAAAAAAAAAGAGTGTATTACTACCCTGGATGAATCGGCCCGCGACTGTGAATAGATTACGATCGACAGTATCTTCCTCTATAAAAAACTTACGGTAGAGAGTGAAATAAAGCTGCAGAAACGGGTGACAGAGTAAGAATACAATTCACCACGCCCCTATCTTGCCTATGAGGGTCGTAAAGGACGACAAAAGGAAATGATATGCATAAAACATTTATAAGGGGAGGGAATGCTTAAAATAAAACCTTATACCAACCTGTCTAACCCGTATGATATTAATTCAATTCAAGGTCAATTTCCCGTGTATTGTGGAATTTTACATGTAGTGACAGAGTAAGAATACAAATTACCACTCTCGATCTTGCCCGTGGAGGTAAAAGATGACTAAGGGATTATAAAACGCATATAACATCTATGCAAGATGAGGAACATTCGAAATAAAATCCTATATCAACATGTCTGACAGGCATGGTATAATAAGGTCATTTTCCCCTTTTATTGTTGAGGAGGCTTGAGCCTAACAGTAGGATATATATGAGCTGAAATGATGATGACGAAATGAAATAATCCTATTTGTTTAATTCTAAAAATCTTATTCATCTATCCATCAGCCTACGGACGTCCACTGCTGAACATAGGCCTCCCCACGAGAATGCCACTCGGAATGGTCCTGCGCCACTTGTATCCAACGGTTCCCTGCGACTTTTGAGATGTCGTCAGTCCACCTAGTAAGGGGTCGTTCTACGCTGCGTCGTCTGGTTCGTGGTCGCCACTCGAGAACCTTTTCTTAATTATGCTCTTAATTACGCTCTATATACCTAGTAAGCCTATTTTATTCTAGGCCTTCTTAATTAGGCTCTATATACCTAGTGTAAACTTAATAAAATAAAGAACTGTTAATCTATAAAATAGAACTTCTTACAAATGATAAAGACGGTCACTTATTAAGCGTAGCCTTGCGAATGTTGGCCGCATGCCAATGTACCTGGAACAAGAAAATATTGGTTCAATAAAGAGTTACTCCGGCCGAGTTTCATATTTAAACAGTATTTGAGCATCATTGAATTCATAATTTATTTTCTTAGGGCAATATTTTTACTTGTTTTTTTTCTTCGACGGGCATTGCTTATAAGAAAAATGGTTTTAGAGTTTTTGAAAGAATTTCAAGTATTATGCAGCATTTCAAATTAGGTATAAGGCAATTATACCTAATGCATAATCCATCTGTCTATCCATCTGCCGCGTAAAAGAAGTGGAAAGCATAGAAACGAACGATTGTGATTACCCTGATGTCACTTTCAAGTTGATCAGATCATACCCAGTTATAAAAAAAAAAGTAAAAAAATAATTTTTAAATTAAACGGTTTTATTGCAAAGAAACAGTAAAAATAAAATCGTGGGACACTACAAAACAAACGTTTTAATCGACGATTGTAGATATTTGACGTGCCCCACGATTTTATTTTTACTGTTTCTTTACAATAAAACCGTTTAATTTAAAAAAAAATCCTTTTTTATTTTCAAGTTTTTAGTTTTTATATTGATTTTGTATAGAGCACTGTATTCTACTTGTCAAGCCCTTTCATTTAATACCCATATTAATTGGATTGAAAAACAAATAGGTTGTCCGCCATTTTGTTTGTAGCGGCGGCCATCTTGAATTTACAAAAATATTGACTATACACAATTGTATTGTCACCAAAACCAAAGGCGTATACCAAATTTCCGATCAATCGGTTTACAGGAAGAGGGTGAAATTTCAATTACTAAATTTGACCCAACAAAGAAAAAAGATAAACGGGTAAGCTAAATAAAACCGTTTAATAAAAAGAATTTATAATAGAGATATCATTAAACACTAAACTAGCGAGAGAGCCGGAAGCCCAACTTGCCGATGGTGTTTGCGTGTGGTAGGTTTTCGTGATGCTTTTAGTATCACCGAACGTCATTGCACGCATTCATACTCCCTTCATTTACTTCGCGGTAGGCAGCGGCCATGCAAAGGTCTATGAGCGACAGCAACACTTACCATCAGGTGTTAGCATGCTCGTTTGCCAACGATTGCAATAAAAAAAAGAACTTACCATATGGTGACGAAGAATACCTTCCTCATGGGCATCGTAAAAGGTAACTAAGCTATATAATACGGATATTTATATGCGTATTATGTCTTTAACATCTTTGCCCGAGACACGAGATGAAAAGCCTTACATACCTGATAAGCGTGGTGTAATAATTTCTTTTCTATTATGGAATAAGCTCCAGCAGACCAGTAGAACGTATATAAGTTGTGATGATCATGAATCGTTCAAAATATTTCATTATTTGTACTCGATCTTATCACGATGTACTTTTTTTTTTGTGTGGACTATGGTTAGCGCACACGCGGTCCATTCCGTCCGGGGCGATGAAAGGACGGCGCGCGGGCCCATAACCCACCCGTGCCCACGTCACCTCGTTGTTGGGCCGACTACCGGAGCAGAGGTGACTTGTTATCAGTGGTCGGCCCGACGGAATACCCTTTCGGGTACCCTCACCTCTCGACGTCCTGGGACGTCGGTCGCCGTCACGCGGTCAGCCTCTCTGCGGGTGACGGACAATTCCCCGGTCCGATCACCCGCGACCTCGGCTAAGGCAGCATTAGGCGCAGATACTCGTGCCTGCACTGCCCGAGTCGCCGGCGGCGGAACGTGACGCGTAGTACCCCATCACGCTGTACTTTGAAGAATATTTTATAAAGGATTGTTTGTAACCAAAATACAGGTCTACGATCAGTGTGTGTTACCAGTGATGACCTATGACACGGAAACATGGTCCCTAAATGTAGGTCTCATTATCAAGCTCAAAGTCGCTCAACGTGCTATGGAGCGGGCTATGCTTGGGATTTCTCTGCGAGATGGAATCCGAAATACGGAATAAAAAAAAATGCTGGCGAAGATAGGTTCTCGAATAGCGAGTCTAGTCTCTAGTTCTCGGCGTAGTGTAGGACGCCCCTCCACTAGGTGGACCGACGGCCTGATGAAAATTGCTGGGCGTCGTTGGATACAGGCGGCACAGGACCGTACTTTGTGGCTTAACATGAGGGAGGCCTACGTCCCGCAGTGGACGGTGATAAGCTGAAATGATGATAAATGATGTTTGTAAACCATAATTTTTATAGCCTACTGGTCCGTAAATTCATTATCAGTATTCCCTTTAAATGTCCAAAGGTCGGATAGGATTGGCTAGCATCTCTAAAACTTCTACCCTTCAATGTTTTACACATTAGCAGTTTGTTTATTACGAAATTACCCTTAAGATGATTCGTTCAAATTCAAATCACGTATGTCATTAATTTTAATATCTATATTAAGAAAATTGCATAAAAATAGGAAACGCTTATGGCTGAGAAATAAAACATTTTAGTCATTTCCCTGTCAACGTTGATCTTTATCATTTTACGTATTTTTAACATCTCAGCACATAATATCTCACGGTTTGGCTCGGGCTGCCTCCTCCCGGGATAGCGTGAGGGGGACCGAGGTCCCTAGAAGGGTGTTAGGGAGGGAGAGTACCCAAAAAGGTATGCCGCCGGGCTGGCTACAGACGATAAGGGACTTGGTACCGGTGTACCGATAATCGACCCAATAACGAAGGGGTAGGAATACGGTGGATTATGGGGATGCATGCTGCCCTTTTATTACCGGATGTATTGGACGGCGTGTGCACTCATCATAGCCCAACCGAAAAAAAACTCAGATTTATTTCGAGTTTTTCTTGTCTTGCGTTCGTTATCTGCAACAATGGGACAACACTTTGTGCGATCCACAAATTGTTGTTCTAAGTCTGGATGTAATTTGTGTCCGTTAATTATATGTTTGTAAAGTCCCCCGCAATACAAGGATTATTTCCTTAGTGCAGGGTGTTGTCTTAAATAAATAAATAAATAAATCTGCATATTATATCCCTTAGTCGACTTTTAAGATACCCACGGGTAAGATACGGGTAGTAAATTATATTCTTACTCTGTTGCCACATGGAAAAATTTACGTAAAATAGAAGAGCGAGTGTGTGTTACCAGTGATGACTTACGGCACGGAAACGTGGTCCCTAAATGTAGGCCTCATATCAAGACTCAAAGTCGCTCAGCGTGCTATGGAACGGGCTATGCTCGAGATTTCTCTGCGAGATAGAATCCGGAATACAGAAATCCGCAGAAGAACGGGTGTAACCGACATAGCACGAAGAATTAGCACGCTGAAGTGGCAATGGGCAGGCCACATCGCTCGACGAACCGACAACCGCTGGGGAAGAAAGGTTCTCGAGTGGCGACCACGCATCGGACGACGCAGTGTAGGACGCCCCCCCACTAGGTGGACCGACGACCTAGTGAAAGTTGCTGGGCGTCGTTGGATGCAGGCGGCACAGGACCGCACATTATGGCGCAATATGAGGGAGGCCTACGTCCAGCAGTGGACGGCAATAGGCTGAAATGATGAGAAGAGCGATATTGTCAGTCAAACTCCATGAAAATATTAGTATCACATTAGACAGAAACTAGTTTTATTACACTAGGGAAATACCCAACCAAGTGTGTTAATGAAATTTCATATTTAAACTGTATGTAGAACGAACAATGAAGCATCTTTGGATTGCATTGGAATTTAGAATGCCTCATTGTTTATTTTCATACTGTTAATTTATTGTTTTGGGCAGTGTTCCAAACTGTGATCGTTGTTTTAGTTCCTTATAAATAAATACTAAAAAGATACATGTTTATATGTGAATGACGGCACTGCTTTGAAAATAATTGCGTCATCATCATCGCAGCCCACGTACGTCCCACTGTTGGACTCGGGCCTCCTACACAATGGAAGAGAATTTAACCTACTATTCCATGCTGGTAAGACATGTTGTTATAGGGTTTTATTTCGAGTTTTCCTTCTCTTGCACAGATCTTATTTGCATATTATATTCCTTAGTCGTCTTTTACGACATCCTCGGGCAAGATAGGGAGTAGTGAATTGTATTGAGTAATAATAATTATATTTATTATATTTAAGAGTGGTAGGACCACACTGTCGACAGTTATCTGTCTACAGCCGCGGGCCGGTCCGTCCGGGGCGACGAAAGGACGGCGCGCGGGCCCATAACCCACCCGTACCCACTTCGCCTCGTTGTTGGGCTGACCATCGGAAGACGGGTTGGTATAGGGTGTTATTTAGAGTTTTCGTCTCTTGCATAGAAGTTATACGCATATTTAATCTCTTAGTTGTCTTTTATGACGCCCACGGGTAAGACACTGGATGATAAATTGTATTCTTACTCGGTCACCACACAGAATGATGACTTTAATATTCAAAAAATAAGTCATCCAAATTTCCTTTCTTACTATCTATAGACTCTAGTCTTAAAGATACACAATCTCGCTTTTTAATACGCTTTTATTAGCTTCAGACGTATGTATGTTAGTAACGGAATCTTTGATTTAAAATCATGTGATTTTGACCCCCTTCAAAACGTCGGATTAACTCGAAATTTGGCATATTTATTAAGGACCGATGACAATTCAATATTTTAAACAGTTTGACCCGTTATCCTTACTATGATAATCAGGATTAGCGAAAATTCAACTGAAAAGTGAAAAATAAATAATAGTTCAAAAAAACTAAAAAAATACGCTTTTAAAGAAAATTATGGGTGATTTTTAAGATATTATCAAAATGATAATCCTTCTACACATATCTGTCAATAAAATATTTATAACTATTGACAACATGCACCCCACGCTTTTTTTACAATAAAAAGTATTTTATTTTATATACACTTTTCTTAATTCAAATTTTTTTAAATTTATTTTCAATTTTTTAGTTGGATTTTCTTTAAAAACGTATTTTTTTAGTTTTTTTTGAACTATTATTTATTGTTAAAAATAAATAACGACAGCCAAGTTATGCTTCAATCGCCCATTAGTTTATATTTATATTTACACTTGTTTCAATTAAAATTATTAGTATTAAAATATCTGTTTTAGTTGAAGAGCGATGAAGCCTGTTCATAGCCACGCTAAAGTGATAATGAGCAGGCCACATCCCTCGCGAACCCACAACCACTGGTGATGGCGGTTCTCGAGTGACGACCACGTATCGGATGATGCAGTATAAGACGCCCCCCACCAGGTGGACCGACCATATGGTGAAAATTTCTGGGCAACGTTGGATGGAAGCGGCACAGAACCGCACTTTGTGGCGAAATATGAGAGAGTCCTACGTCCAGCAATGGACAGGGATAGGCTGAATGATGATTAATTTTTACAATAAGCTACTTTTTTTGTGTGTATAAGCCATGACTGTTACTTTTGAGTCAATTTGTTATTATAGTTAATTTTATACTTATTGACTTCACCAGCTTAAGTAAAGACAATCAGTTCCGATGATATAAAAGGCTTTGCCAAAATTGTTTAAAAAGACCGAATTAAGGGCAGTAACATATTTTTATTATACAGATGTTTATTTTGTACTAGCAACCCGCCCTCGCTTCGGTTATAGTCGTTTTACCCGCGTAGTTACCGTTCCCGTAGGAATACCGGGATAAAATATAGCCTAGTTTACGCCCTGATATTATAGCTTTCCATTGGTGAAAGAATTTTTGAAATCTGTTCAGCCGTTTTGAAGATTACCCGGAACAAACAGACAGACCGACAGACAGACAGACAAAAATTTTTTAATCGCTATTTTAGGCATAGGTGTCGTGCAAATAACCGTGTGAGCATGAAAAAAGCCTATTATTTTGACATTACAAACAGACACTCCAATTTTATTTGTTGGTATAGACGAGAATGTAGCACTAACCCGGATGGACCGGCACACGTTTGTAGACAGAAGATTGTCGACCATTTGGTTCTACCACATATAATTTTCATCCCTTTTGATATGAAACTTCTTTCCGCGCATGAGGGTCAAATTTTTACGGATGAAATGCAATTTAGTGACACGAAAATGTGACACGTTTTTGTCCAAGAAGAGGGAGAGAGTGATTGAAACTGATTGAGAGAGAGTGAGAAAGGGAGAGCATAGCACAACACATAGCCATGGAGTGAGAGTAGGGAGCAAGCGAGTCAGAAAGATCGAGAGAGAGAGAGAGTGAGTACAATTTTTTCTTTTTTTTTATGTTTTTTTATCTATACCAATAAATAAAATTGGAGTGTCTGTTTGTAATGTCAAAATAATAGGTCTTTTTTATGCTCATGCGGTTATTTGCACTTTACATATGCCTAAAAATCACTTTATATTTTTTTTGTCTGTCTGTCTGTCTGTTTGTTCCGGGTAATCTACAAAACGGCTGGACCGATTTAAAAAATTATTTTACCATTGGAAAGCTATAATATCAGGGAGTAAACTAGGCTACATTTTACCCCGGTATTCCCATGGGAACAAGATCTACGGGAATAAGACGACAGAAAACGAAGTGAAGCGAGGGCGTGTTGCTAGTTTACTATATATTGACAAAAAACACATGGCAAGAAGAAGTTTCACTTCTGAGATACGTACTTTGTACGCACGCTCGTTGTGTTTTCTTTTATGTAATTATTTGTTGACCTAACAGACGTAGTTCTGTTTAAATAAAGCGCCACCTACCGCATCTAATTATGAATCTAAACCATTTTCGAATGCCCTTGATCACACATAAAAAATTTCGTTAACATCGGTCCAGTCGTTTAGGAGGAGTTTAGTGACATATACACACGTACGCAAGAAATTTATATATAAAGATAAGTTAGCATACCAATGTTTACTGTGTTCATCTGATCATTTCAGACTTTTAAAATGCAGATTTCAAATAGTGTTGGGTTGATTCAAATGCTGTTATTATTGTTACTAATATGACTATTTACAATTTTGAAAAATCTATGAACCTTGTAAATAAAACTACTTTTACGGATTATATCGCGTTTGTATTTGATTTATGATTGCCCGACGTTTCGAACACTTTACAGCATTCATGGTCACGGGCGGACTAAGGTGTCTTACATCCAACAAGTAATCGTTATTACAGACATTTATAATTATCTACCCGATACAGAAAATTAGTTATAAATTTATTAAATTGTTACCCTTTTAAATTTGTTGTTAAATTGTTAAATTAACCTTATTAAATTTATAACTATTTTCTGTATCGGGTAGATAATTGTAAATGTCTGTAATAACGATTACTTGTTGGACGTGAGACACCTTATTCCGCCCGTGACCATGAATGCTACAAAGTGTTCGAAACGTCAGGCAATCATAAATCAAATACAAACGCGATATAATCCGTAAAAGTAGTTTTATTTACAATGTGTAGTGCTCGCGTAAACATCAGATATCATTATCTATGAACCTATTAAATGTAGTTCTTCTGTACTTGCACTTCTTGTGACCTGTAACTTAGACTAGTTAGGCTGCAGCTTAAAATCAGCGCTGCAAGTTTATGTAGCATATGCTGAGCTGTTGCCTTTTGGACACTCATATTATGAATTTCATTTATGTATACTTAGAATATTTCAATCATCAATATTTTTTCGTCTTCGTTTTTATATCACTTGTGTACCTATTTTTCTATGTCAGGCATGTAACTATAGTGTCCAATAAATCTTATTTTCTTTCTTTCTTTCTTTCACTAACCAGAAGCAACTAGTGTGTGCTAAACAAATTGCTTTCTACCGTAATACATACTACTAAACTTAGAGAAATTTATTAGGTTTAAAATTGTACAATTTAGTATGTATATAGAACGTTTGATCGAAATATATTGCATCGGTGAGCTCATTATTTGCCACTATCCAAATGTAGGTCATTAATGAAACTTTCGGTGTTTATTTACTCAATACTTCTTCAATAAATTTAATATTAAAAGAGGAAATCGGCTCAAGTGAGAAGCAGTTTGAGCGTGTCATAATAAATCGGATTTTACACAGAATCATAATCTTTATAGAGAAAGCAAACTCGAAATAAAGACCTATACCAATCCGTCTGATCAGCGTGGTATTGTAGTAGAACTTCTCTTCCCCTGTGGAGGAGGCTCGAGCCCAACAGTGAGACCTAGCCGAGGCCGCGGGTGACGTGACCGGGGAGAGTAACCCTACTCCGGTGGTCGGCCCAACGACGAAGGCAATGTGGTGTTCGGGTATGCGTGCTTACGCCCCTCTGTCACCCCGGACGGAGTGGTGCGAGGAGCGCGCCGACCGCAGGCTTACAGTGAGACGTGTATGAGCCAAGGCGATGAGATGATGATATAATCTATATGATGTAAATAAAACTACGAATTTTATTGCGTTTGTATTTGATTTTTGATTGCCCGAAGTTTCGAACAATTTGCAGCGTTCATGGTTACGGGGGGACTAAGATGTCTCAATCAACAAGTCATCGTTATTACAGAGATTTATAATTATCTACCCGCTACAGAAATTAGTAATTAGAATTTGACCTACGTTTTGGTAAAAAAATATTGCCAGTATAAAAAGAAAATAATACTATATGAAAAAATTATATTGTATATGGTTAGTAATTATTAAATTATTAGTAATTATTATGATAATTTATTAACCAACCAAATCTAGTATACTAGCACGGAATCAGAACGCGGCCACATTGAGAAAGATCCGGCAAGAAAATTCAGGAGCCGTAATGCTAAATGAATTTTAATTTTTAAAGGCGGCTCACTTTGTCTTAGTAAGACATAAATCCGTAGTTTTATTTACAACTAGCAATCCGCCCTCGCTTCGCTTCGGTTATAGGTTATAGTCGTTTTACCCGCGTAGTTGCCGTTCCCGTGGGAATACCGGGATAAATCAGTTATTCCCTGATATTATAGCTTTCCATTGGTGAAAGAATTTTTGAAATCAGTCCAGCCGTTTTAAGGATTACCCGGAACAAACAGACATACAGACAAAAAAATATAAAATGATTTTTAAGCACATGTATAGTGCAAATAACCGTGTGAGCATGAAAAAAACTTATTATTTTGACATTACAACCAGACACTCCAATTTTATTTATTGGTATAGATGTGTAATGTTCGCGTAAACATTAGAAATCGTAATCTATATGATATTACATTTTAATATAATCGTTGACCATATGGCATCAGATAAATTTGGCTCAAGTTCATGTAAAGTTGGTTGTCTTTTACGATCCTCACAAGCAATGTTACGGGGTGTCCTGCTTGAACGACGAATACGATGCGACACGACACGACACAGTGCGGCGCGATGCTACAAGCGACAAGTATCCTATGTGATTTTGGTCATTACTTCTCGAATTTAATAGTGGACAAGTACACTACCATTTTGTTAGAAAGTTCTTAAAAAAACACCTTAAAAACCCAGAAAGAAAACAAATATAATCGCTTCTGAATCAACCATTCTGTATTTCGTGATGTCGCGTCAGTTTGCTCTCAAAACAGGCATGCTCGATGTCGCGATTCGTCGCAAACTGTCATTTAGGCCGCAAGCAGGCATCTCATTGAGTTGATCGCGTTCGTCGTGTCCGCAGCGTCGCGTCGCGTCGTATTCGTCGCTCACGCAGGCCACGGCCTTAGAGTTAGCAGTATTTGTAGCCGCATAGCAATAATATTATTATTTAATATTTTATTTTATAAATATCTTATATAACACGCGTATAATATCTATGTAAGAAAAGAAAAATCTTAAATGAAACCCTATACCAACCTATCTGACCAGCATGGTATAGTAAGGTCAATTTCCCTCCTATTGTGGAGGAAGCACGACCCCTACACAAGCCAAGATGATGATGAATATTTTAAATGGGTGGCAGTCTACCCGTGGTAATCCACCCGTGACCATGAACGCTGCAAAGCATTCGAAACGTCGGGCAATCAAAAATCAAATACAAACGCGAAAAAAACGGTAAAGTAGTATTATTTACATGATGAATATTTTATTCAAAATCCGTTGCTATTTAAAATTACATATTTTATATAACGTTTAAAGCAACTTGATGACTTTTTTTGTCCCTTATTTCACACATCGGCACCTGAAAGCCTTAATGTAGCCACCCCGTTCTGAACTCATCAATCATGGCATGACAAAGTAGCCGATCTATCAGATCTGACTTAATGACATTAACTTGTGCTGAGATATTATTCTTATCTCTATCACGTAGATAGATATCTATAAGAGTGAAAAGGACGACAAATATTTGAGGCCTCTCTTAAATCAAGTTAATGATCCTGTTTATTGATTCTTAAATCAGGGATGCGTTAATACAGTCGTTGATTCTACGCGTGTTAATGGGTTACAAATACATTTGTCACGACACCCTTTCTTAACCGTGGATGTTAGTAAAAAATGACTCAAGAACGTGAGCAGATAACATCACTGCAAGGGAAGGAAATCTTGAAATAAAAACTTATAACAACCTGATGATTTCTGATGTTTACGCGAGTATTACAAATTGTAATTAAAATTATTCTGGAGTTTTTATCACGTTTGTATTTGATTTTTGATTGCACCCGCGCGTCTCCTCCCCCGCGCAGACCACACCACCCGCCCTATTGTGGCTGACACAAATGTACATATCCAAGCGTGGCGTTAACGCCACGCCAACAATTAGGATCATTCTCATCTGTAGATTTTATTTTTCACTTTAAAAAATATATTGTTCATGGTTAGTAATGATTAAAATTTGTAGTAATTATTATGACAATTAGGGACACGATATCGAACAGAAAGTATCGATACTGTACTCATGAGTAGTATCGAAAGAAAAGTATCGTACTCATTAAAGTATCGAAACAAAAGTATCGATATTTTAAAGTATCAAAAAATGCTATGCCTACCTCTAAATACATAATGTCTATCAACTTCTACACGCAGAAAATCAATTAAGAATCATAGACAGCAGACAAAAGTCGGTATGAAAGTTTAAGCCGCCATGACACTTATGCAGTCGTTCAGTAACAGTACATATAATATGGGCAAATGGCCACTTTTGCTAGCTGAAACTTTACTGTTTGGCACGTGACAATGGTTCGCTGTCTCTACTTGTGGCAAACCTACTCATATTTTACTTTGTAAATGTTACTTTTCTTTTATTTTATACTTGCTTTTATATAGCAATACAGGGATTACGATCTCGCCGGGGCTTTTTGTAATTATATACTGTATTTAAGTGCATGTTATGAGAGATTACTTTTAGTCTGTGATTATAAACTCTAAAAGCGTAAGGACTTTTAAGTATATAGTGTATTACGTTTATATTTTATACTAGCAACCCACCCTCGCTTCGCTTCGGTTATAGTCGTTTTACCCACGTAGTTCCCGTTCCCGTGGGAATACCGGGATAAAATATAACCTAGTTTACGCCCTGATATTATAGCTTTCCATTGGTGAAATAATTTTTGAAATCGGTTCAGCCGTTTTGAAGATTACCTGGAACAAACAGACAGACAGACAGACAATTTTTTTTTAATCGCTATTTTAGGCATAGGTGTCGTGTAAATAACCGTGTGAGCATGAAAGAAGCCTATTATTTTGATATTACAAAGAGACATTCCAATTTTATTTATTGGTATAGACTAGCTGATCCAACAGACGTTGTTCTGTTCAAATAAAATAAAAGGAATTCTCCTTGATTTCGACAGCAGTGCCACCTAACTAGTCCAATTGTGAATCTAAACCATTCTCAAAGCCCCTTCAACACACACAAAAAATTTCATCCACATTGATCTAGCTATTTAGGAGGAGTTCAGTGATATACATACGTACACAAGAAATATAAACAAGATGATTCTTCTGTGTAAAACAAGTAATGGCGATATTTAAAATGAAAGAATATTATTTACTAGCAACCCGCCCTCGCTTCGCTTCGGTTTCAGTCGCTTTACCCGCGGCGTAGTTCCCGTTCCAGTGGGAATACCTGGATAAAATATAGCCTATGTTACTCCCTGATATTATAGCTTTCCATTGGTGAAAGAATTTTTGAAATCGGTTCGGTGGTTTAAGCGTGAAAGCGTTACAAACAAACAAATAAACAAACAAACATCCTTACTTTCGCATTTATAATATTAGTATGGATATTTTGATCAATTTAATATCTCCTATTCAATAATCAATACTATCCTAATCCTATCACCTAATCTATATTATCTATCTTGCCCGTGGGTGTCGTAAAAGACGACGAAAGGGTTAAATATGCATTATGCACATAACATCTATGCAAGAGAAAGAAAACTGAAACAAAACTCTATACCAAAATGTCTGACCAGCGTGGTGTAGAAGGTCAATTGCCTTCTCACAGGGGGAGGAAGCTCGCGCCCAATAGTGTGACCTATTTGACCTGAAATAATGAATGATAAATTCTAAAGTATTGTATACATAAAGAAGAATGCATGTAGCCAAAAACTGGCAAATGTAATTTGTACTATATTACAATGTTCCAGAAAGTGTTGACAGTATAATTGGTTCATAATTAACAGGGACATCGGTGAGTCTCTTGGGTCAAAACAACGAGCTATTGACTCTAATATATAAGTATTAAACACGCCTATCAGACATAATGTATTTCTCACGTCCAAAAAGGAAAATAATCATGTTATCTTCCTTTTAACTGGCTTATAGTTTGGGTTGTCTACCGAATGTTTTATTTGTTGGCGGGCTATAGCCTGGTTCCATTTCATTTTAAATTCTAGGATGAGAGCAAGATGCCACTGAGTTCAAGGAATTAGTGGAGGTAGACCAATGGTCAGTCTAATGGCGATTAGGAGGGAATTACTAGCTGAGGCCGCGGGTGATTGGACCGGGGAGTTAGTCCGTCACTCGCCGAGAGGCAGACTGCGCGAAGAAAGACCGACGTCCCCACCGAGGGGGAACGTCGGTCGAGGAGAGGATACTCCTCAGGGAGTATTCCGTCGGGCTGAGCACTGACAATAAGTCACCCTGCTACGGTGGTCGGCCCAACGACGAAGGCGACGTTCCACGGGTGGGTTACGGGTGTGCGTGCTTACGCCCCTCTGTCGCCCCGCACGGAGCGGAGCATGGAGTGCGCTAACCGTAACCCACACGCCAAAAATAAAAAATCGGGGAATTACTATATTCTCTTGAGTATGAAGCCACATCTCACCCTTCCGTAGCGCCAAACGGTTTTTTTTTTTATTACTGTTGCTGGCAATCGAGGAATCAGTTCATCTGATGATAACTGATACTGCCGCTCATACCACCATGCTAGGCCACTGCCTATCGTGAAGAAAGTGAAAGCAGTGTAAATGTATGATACTAAAGGCTGAATAAGCAAACATCCTCAGAAAGTTGGGCTTCCAGTTCTCTTACTCACCGAATGGAGGGCCGTAACAATTTACTACTACTCAGACGTCAATTTATGGTAAGACTGTGGTACTATCCCGGACAAACTGGCTTGCGAATTTGTCATCGGTCACCACAGGGAATCCAGCTCCTATATGGTTCCTACCACATGTGTATGTATATTTATATCTTCCATAATAGCACAACTATAGAACTTTATTTATTGCATTTCTATTTGTACTTTACCGAGTTTTTGAACAATTTTCAGCATTCGTCAAAGGATAAGATCAAAATTAATATATTATGTATGTAAAATTAATATATTGATTCCTGGTGTTTACGCGAGTATTACATACACATCTATACCAATAAATAAAATTGGAGTGTCTGTTTGTAATGTCAAAATAATAGGCTTTTTTCATGCTCACACGGTTATTTGCACGACACCTATGCCTAAAATAGCAATTAAAAAATTTTTGTCTGTCTCTCTGTCTGTCCGTTTGTTCCGGGTAATCTTCAAAACGGCTGGACCGATTTCAAAAATTCTTTCACCAATGGAAAGCTATAATATCAGGGCGTAAACTAGGCTATATTTTATCCCGGTATTCCCACGGGAACGGGAACTACGCGGGTAAAACGATTATAACCTATAACCGAAGCGAAGCGAGGGCGGGTTGCTAGTTGTAAATAAAACTACTTTCACGGTTTTTATCACGTTTGTATTTGATTTTCGATTGTCCGACGTTTCAAACACTACAGCGTTCATGATCATGGTCCGCCCGTGAACATGAACGCGACAAAATCAGTAAAAATAGTTTTATTTACTACTAGCAACCCGCCCTCGCTTCGCTTCGGTTATAGGTTATAGTCGTTTTACCCGCGTAGTTCCCGTTCCCGTAGGAATGCCGGGATAAAATATAGCCTAGTTTACGCCCTGATATTATAGCTTTCCATTGGTGAAAGAATTTTTGAAATCGGTCCAGCCGTTTTGAAGATTACCCGGAACAAACAGACAGACAGACAGATAGACAAAAATTTTTTAATTGCTATTTTAGGCATAGGTGTCGTGCAAATAACCGTGTGAGCATGAAAAAAGCCTATTATTTTGACATTATAAACAGACACTCCAATTTTATTTATTGGTATAGATATATAGTCAAATTAAAAAACCTCCATGCATGAAAAAGAACTCTGCTTTTAAAAACATAATAACTGTTTTGTACATACAAAAAATACGCCTATCTTTCCGGTAAATTGCAACTGAAAGCCTTATGCATCCCCGGCCGCACAAAAAAGAAAAATAAACTCCTCTTATCGCACAAAAACATACATGACACCCGAATGATGAATGCGTGTAAATTTCCTTTGCAGAGGGTAAAATAAAAAAGTTGATTGATACCTGCACATGAACCGGTAGCTTGGTCGGTCTGGCTGCCGAGAGTTAGCTGTAATTTTTAAGTTTAAAAAAAATTCCGTGTGGTTATGAAGTATGGATACAATTTACCATCACCTTTCTTATCCATGGGTGTCGTAAAAGACGACTAAGGGACTATACTATGCATTCAACATCTATGCAACAGATGGAAAACTTGGAATAAAACTAAACTAACCCGTCTGACCAGCGTGGACCAGGTCAATTTTACTCCTATTTTCAGGAGGATAGGAGACTCCAGCCCAGCAGTGGGACGTATATGAGTCGAAATTATGATGAATTCCATTAAGTTTTTGTCTTAACTAGTTCATTAGTTAATTATTTCTGGTAACGAAAATATAACGGTTGCTTTTCATATATTTTCTTTAATTCTTGTCAAGGGTTATTTCATATTTCTAATTTTATTTATTAATAGTAATGCTTATAAAGGATTTCTCATTTATTCATCATCATCATTTCAGCCTATCGCCGTCCACTGTTGGGCGTAGGCTTCCCTCATGTTACGCCACAAAGTACGGTCCTGGACCGCCTGCTTCCAATGACGCCCAGCAACTTTCACTAGGTCGTCGGTCCACATTTATTCATACTTTCAATAAATTTGGAGATTTTGTATGTCCGATATTCTTCCTTAGTTCTCTTGTCTTTCAGCAGCTTCTTTCTTAAATAATCAAAAGCATACTTCTCACAATAACTCACCAAAGAAACTCTGTTATGAAATTTCACTAACAAAGTCATTTGCCGCTCCATCCAAATTCGCTGCCAATTCTCAAACTAACAATTACATTACAGACGGCAGTTGAAATTATTTCACTTTTAAACTTTGCTATTTACTCTTTTGTATGAACTGTGTATATTGTTTACCAGTATTTAATAGGCTTCCAATAATGGCCAACAAAGTTTCAATGTACGAGCGGTGTACAGAAGTTATGTTTTAAAATAGTGTTTTTGATTTATTGAGTAAAACACTGGCAATGTTGTACTTTCAATGTATTTTGTAATATTATTACTTCATTTTTGTAATATCATCATCTCGGCTCATATAATATGATGTTAAATAAATTACTTCTCTTATACATATTATATAGTATGACCCTTATTATTCTAAAACTTATATAATTTATTTCTTAGGAACTTAAATACACAAGTAATAAATGGTCTAAAAACTCAAAATAGGAGACAAATACTTATTCAAATAAACCGCTGCCAGTAGGTAACGTGCCCAGAATGCTGGCAGCATTGCCACGTTGGATGACAATGCTTAACCTCTGTGCCAAGTAAAGCCCAGCATTCCGATCACGTGTCGCTTCATTAAGGCGTTTACTTAAATCTTTAAATATATTATGGGCGCCAGGCCCCCACGGTCCCAAAGTTTCTACCCCAAAAGGCTTAAATATGTATACACTGTCTAGAGTACAGTATTTGCGCCTTTTGAGGTTCTCTGCTGATTCAGCCGCCGCTCCAGCCTCAATTTCAGTTTCGTTTTTATTTATTCTAAAATAAATAAATTACATAGTACATTTATGAATCGCATAAATGTCCTGTATAGCTATCAAACCAACAACACATCGATAATTTATTTATTTTGTTATGCTCTATATGGTTAAGTTATAGTTAATGTTACTAGTTCTATCTATGCAGAGAAGCAGGTGCATATTCTAAAGTTTACGATGTTATTGTGAGCCTTCTGAAGGCGAGGCAGTTATATTTTATGATTTCTATCATAATCTACAAAGTAGTGTGTATTTTGATTAGTTTAGATTTTATAGCGGTTGTATTAGATTTTTGATTGCAGGTCAAAATTTAATAACTAATTTTCTGTATCAGGTAAATATTTATAAATCTCTGTAATAACGATAACTTGTTGGACTTGTAACACCTTAGTCCGCCCGTGACCATGAACGGTGTTTGCACGTGTTTGAAGCTCGAAGTGTCAATCAAAAATCAAATACAAACGCAATAAAATCCGTAAAGTATTTTAAATAAAACTACTACGTAATTATATTTAAAAAACCTATCAATCTAGTATACTACCACCAGATCGGCACACGGCCACACTGAGAAAGATCCGGCAAGAAAACTCAGGTGACATGATGCTAAATTAATATTAATTTTGAAGGCGGCTTACTTTATGTTACTAAGAGGTTTTAATTTATAAAATCATTTTCATATAGAATCATTTTCTTCTTACACTGGCAATAACAATTTGGATTTGCACTGGCAATTTGTATCAAAATGTGGGCCAATATTTAATAACTAATTTTTGTATCGGGTAGATAATTATAAATTTTCTGCAGTAACGATGACTTGTTGGACGTGAGACATCTTAGTCCGTCCGTGACCATGAACGCTGCAAAGTGTTCGAAACGTCGGGTAATCAAAAATCAAATAAAGTAGTTTTATTTAAAACTAGCAATCCGCCCTCGCTTCGCTTCGGTTATAGGTTATAGTCGTTTTACCCGCGTAGTTCCCGTTCCCGTGGGAATACCGGGATAAAATATAGCCTAGTTTACGCCCTGATATTATAGCTTTGCATTGGTGAAAGAATTTTTGAAATCGGTCCAGCCGTTTTGAAGATTACCCGGAACAAACAGACAGACAGACAGACAAAAATTTTTTAATTGCTATTTTAGGCATAGGTGTCGTGCAAATAACCGTGTGAGCATGAAAAAAGCCTATTATTTTGACATTACAAACAGACACTCCAATTTTATTTATTGGTATAGATGTGTAATACTCGCGTAAACATCAGAAATCATACGTAAAGTAGTTTTATTTACAATGTGTACCTAATATTCGCGTAAACATCAGAAATCATTACTTTTGATTTGTTTTCCGTGTGGTGACGGAGTAAAACCATCACCGCCTATCCTACCCGTGAGTGCTACTAAGGCGACTATGGGATATCATCATCATCTCAGCTCATTTAGGAGGGGAATTGCCCTATTATACCAAGTCGATCAGGCTTACAGGTTTCATTTTAAGTTCTCTTGTACAGATGTCATCTGCTTACTATATGCCTTAGCCGTCTGTTACAGTGCCCACGGGTAAAAAGGAGTGGTGTATTGTAGTCTTACTCCATCACCACACGGGATATAATTAGCATATGAATGTAAATTTAGCCACTGCCACCAAGAATAAAATTAATTCATTTAGGAAATCAAGCAATCCCTTAATTCAGACAACCGCTGTTCGCGTTTGACTTTTCCTTTACTTTCTTAAGTTTTCTCTCCTTAAATTACATTATTTTATCAATTCTGAACAGATATCGTAGTGGTTAAGATACCGACCTACAATGCCAGTGTCGCATGTTCAAATCCCGTGCAGGACAACACTTTGTGCGATCCATAAATTATTGTTCCGAGCCTGAATGTAATTTGTGTCTCTCGCATTACAAGGATTAATACCTTAGTGCAGTGTGTTGTCTTTTTAAAGAAAAAAGATTTTTTTTATAATTTATCTAGAAAAAATACTGAACTAGGCTCGATCGACAAATATTCTAATGCTATATTTTCTCTACAATAAATTTGTCGTGTAGTGACAGAGTAAGAATACAATTTACCACCCTTTTTTTTTGGAGGTGGGTTGCGGTCGGCGCGCTCCTTGCACCACTCCGTCCGGGGCGACAGAGCGGCGTAAGCACGCACACCCGCAACCCACTCTACCTGCACGTCACCTTCGTTATTGGGCCGACCACCGGAGCAGGGTTACTTGTCATCAGTGGTCGGCCCGACGGAATACCCCCTACGTGGGGTACCCTCCCATCGACCGACGGTCGGTCTTTCCTCACGCGGTCGGCCTCTCGGCGGGTGATGGACTAATCCTCGATCACGTCACCCGCGGCCTCGGCTAGGGCAGCACGAGGCGCAGGTATTCGCACCTACGCCGCCCCAGTCGCCGGCGGCGGATCGCCTCATCGAAGCTGTGCTCCTCATTTCACCACCCCTGCCCCTTTTGCTTACGGGTAACATAAAAGCCGAGTCAAATCATTTATTATGCATAAACACCGAGAGGGCACTTACATATGGTCAAGTTAACAAAATTAAATCAAATTATTCAAAAAAATTACTACCACCGAATCAGATCGCGATCGCTACTGAGAATATCCGGCGAGAAACTCGGCGGGCTTGTCTATTATTTACAACATATTATTATTTATATATTATTATATTATTATAAAATTGTTTACAACATGTATTGTAAGTACCAGCTCCAGTGTGATGCCCTTCAAACAACAAGATACGTAATTCCAACGATTATGGCTGGATCAGATCCCACAAGCGGCACCCGATCACGAGTTAACTACTAGAGCAGCCATCACTCCCCTCAACCACTATGGAGGGAAGGGAGGGACCCGCTCTACGCAGCGAGCGTCAGCGCAGGAGAGCGTGACTAACATATATTACAAACAATAAAATTACAAAAATTCTTTCGCAAAACACGTTACGCTTTACAATAAAAGTTAAAAAAAAAACAGTTTATTTAAAATAACAAGGCAATTACTGAATGAGGAGCTGCTCACAACCAATCTGTATTATCATCTAGCTAACCTTTTTTACAAAATCTATTCTTGATAGATTGGCAGGATTAAATATACAGTTATACTCCACCGACTCTTTAATGGGGAGTGCTCCGAGGAACTGTTCGACTTGGTACCACCGTCACCATTTCACCAACGTAACACTCGACACCGTAGCAAGGTTCATACATTTCACCTGAAAACGTTATTGTCTTCAACTATACGTTTCCAGCGATCATTTCTCCTACGTACGTGCGAACTCTGGAATGAACTACATGCTGCTGTGTTTCCCGTGCGCTATAACATGTCCTTCTTTAAACAAGATTTAAGAAGAGTATTTTCTTCACGGTAGGTAACGGCCTGGCTGTGCTTCTGGTATTGCAATGGTCCATGTGCGGCAGTAACTTACCATCAGTTGTGCTTGCTCGTTTGCACCATTGCCATTGAAAATAAAAGATAACGAGAAATCTATGCAAGATAAGACGAAGAAGGAGAAATCGAAATGAAATCCTATACCAATCCGTCTTCCACGCGCCGTCCTTTCATCGCCCCGGACGGATTGGACCGCGCGTGCGCGTCCAAAGCCCACCCAAAAAAAAAAAAAAAAAAAAAAATACCAATCCGTCTTACGAGCTTGGTATAGGAGGTCAATTTGCCTTCTATATTAGAGGAGGATCTAGTCCAGTAGTAAAGAAAAATCAGTTGTTATGATTTCAATTAATTTCTAAATATTATCTTCAAAAACCATTTATTCCTGAACTGCTTACATCTCTCAACCCTATTTTTGCTAAATTACCCTTCTAAACGTTTTATGTATATTGACATTATTTTGTTAACAACATCCTTTGATAGAACCTCACTTCAGAGGGGGTTTCAGCATGAAAATCGAGTTACTTTAGCGGTATCTGCATTAACTTGGGTAGCAAATGTTATATTGGACGTTGTATCTTCCGTATAATATAGTTGAACAATTTTGAATTATATTTGCGGAGAAAATTTTGTATAAAAAATCATATTAGGTACTTAGCATTATATTAAACGATTTTTTCGTTTGGTGACGGAGTAAATATGTGACTTTTATATGGTAGGAACTTACTGTCAACAGTTGTCTGTTTATAGCTGCGGGCCCATTTACCCTGGGTAGTACCACACTTTCACAGAAAATAGACGTCTGCGTAATAGAAATTTGTCATTGCACTTCGTTCGGTGAGTGAGTGAGCGAGCAGACCAAATTTCTGAGGGTATTGTTGTGCGGGGTGGTTGTCTCATTACACGCATTCAGACTCCCTTCACTTTCCTCACGGTATGCAGCGGCATGGCAAAGGTCTATGAGCAGCAGAACTACTTACCAATATAATAATAATATAATATAATAATATATTTATTTCAACAAGAAATGCTATTTTACAGAATTGATTACAGTAGTCCCTGAACTAGGCTAAGGCCTGTATCTCAGGAACCAGAGCTGCAGGTTTACAAATTTTAGCATTAGTGACCACATTAGTGTAGGTGACATAAAAACTAGATTTAAAGTTTGGTCATGTGTGCATGCAAGTGTGGTCTCATGTGATGAGTCGTGCAGCGGGGTGGGTGTGTTTGTGTGCGTGTATGTGTATATGTGCGTGTGTGTATGTGCGTGTATGTGGTGTATGTCGTCTCCTGTGCAATTATATGTTAAGATTGATGATTTTTTCAGTTGAGTTATAAGAAAGAGAAAGTAACCATGTTTTTACAATAATTTTGCATGAGAAGTAGGACACATCTTTCGGGTTACAGTGCTTTGATACTGCGTTGTAAATATGAGGATGTGAGAATAGTGGGCATCGTCTCGCCAGGAGAGAATTTGTTCGCGGACAGGGGATTCTGAAGGTTCTTTTCCTGGTGATCTCTTGATAGTCTTTTCGACTTTTTAAGCATTTGTGTGTTAGCAGCGTGGCTTTTAGGATAAATAATTGCCTGACCCTTAAGACGGCGAATTCTTGATATAGAAGATCTGTAGGGTGTCGATAAGGTTTTTTCAACATGACTTTAATCACAGCCCTTTGAGCTCTCTCCAATTCGATTAGTGCAGTTTTTGCTGCGCCGCCCCATAATGAGATATCGTATTGTAATATTGATTGGCATAACGCGAAATAGACGGTTCGCAGAGTGGCAGGAGGTGTGCAGTCTCGTAATGATTTTGCCATGTAGATGAGCTTACGAGTGCGACTGGAGAGTAGGCGTATGTGGGATTTGAAGGACAAGTTACTGTCAATGACAATACCGAGATATTTAATTGAACATGTATTGTCTACTGTCACACAGGTGCAGCGATTGCTGGGTTCAGTGATGTTCGGAGAGCAAGTGTGATATTTTAGAGCGAGTTGTTGCGGCGGTTTGGATTTTGCGGTTTTGTAAAAATTTATAGTTTTGGTCTTTTTTAAATTTAGCGTTAAGATGTTTCTGTTTAGGAAATCGGCTACGGTTTTGAGCCCCGTCTCTGCGTAGTAGTATGCTTTTTCCCAGGTCTTTGCATGAAATAAAATTACTGTGTCATTCGCGTAGGAGATTGTATGGCCATTAGAAAGTGGGAGATGCAGTAAATCATTAATATAGATTGTGAATAAGGTAGGACCAAGTATGCTGCCCTGTGGGACACCAAAACTGGTTCACTCGTCTGGTCTCCGACCTTAACATATTGCTTCCGGTTAGTGAGATAGCTGCGAAACCAGTTCAGTACTGTTCCTCTGATTCCTGATGCCTCCAACTTCCGCAAGAGAAGGTCAACAGAAATGGTGTCAAAGGCTTTAGCCAGGTCTAAGAATACACCCACAC
This sequence comes from Lymantria dispar, assembly GCA_032191425.1. Lineage (NCBI taxonomy): Eukaryota > Metazoa > Arthropoda > Insecta > Lepidoptera > Erebidae > Lymantria > Lymantria dispar. The sequence goes on along the minus strand of CM063460.1, from coordinate 3,969,164 downwards.
AGTGCTCGCCGCTTTCTGTTAACGTCGACACGGTATTAGCTAGTAATGTGGCTGCGTCCTCTGTCGATTTACCCTTGCGAAAGCCAAACTGTCTGTCTGAGGTGTTCTATTTGCAATAGGTGTTCTATTTGCTTGTTTGACACCATAGCAATAAAAAAAAATTATTTATGAACATTCTTAGTACTTTCCTCAACTGCAGCATAAACTGCCCAAAAATATAACAAGTATGAATCTACTTCTTGGGTTAACCATGTACTTCTTTATACTATCACCTCTTAGGCGATAATGTAAAGGGCAATAGAAAGATATAAGACACATTTCTATTAATGTGCTTATTACTGCCCAAAAATGGCAATTATATGGACTAAGAAGAACAATTTTATGATGATCACAAATTCGTATCGACATAGTAAAAATACAAGTCACCATCCCTTTTCCTGCCTGTGGGTCTCGCAAAACTAAGGGATTATTATATGCAAATAACATGCAAGCGAAGGAAATCTCGAAATAGAAACTTATACATATATATGAGCCGTGATGATGAAAGTTATTCTAAGATTCAGTATTCCTTTTATTAGTAAAATATAAATACATAAATTTTGTCTCGAAATAATTTTGTAAATCATTACTTAGATTTAGCATCATTTGTGGACCTCACAAAGAATTATCCTGCGTTTTTATCGAACTCACAACACTCGGTACGAGAGATCGTAACTTTAACAACTTCACCATTTGTGCATATAACTGTTATTACATGTAGCAGGATCTAGAATGAATACTGCTGTGCTTCTGCTGCAGTACTTTTCGAGCGCTATGGCATGTACTTCTTTAAATGAGGTTTAAGAAGAGCACTTTCTTCATGGTAGGCAGTGCCTTAGCTGTGCCCCTGGTATTTTAAAGCGGCAGTAAACTTACTATTTAGCGTGCTGCTTGCTTCTTTGTCACCACCGGTAAAGAAAGAATAAAATGTCGACAAACAATAACGCGCAATTCCATCTTTATACACTTATAATAGAAAGTCTCTGTAATCTTCTAGCAATTATAATCATTGACGTCGTGCTTGTATTTATGAATTACATCTATACAAATAAATCCACAGATTTTGATTGACCCAGATACCCGATATTTTATTAATTTAGAGAGTGATTGCATGTCGAGTTGTCCTATACAATACCTTCATGCTTACATCAAACTATCGGCAAGGATAAATTCAGACTATAAGTATTAGTAAAACCATGACAGATATAAAAACGTGTAGTGACAAAGTAATATTCTTTCCTGAGCGTTTATCTTCTTTATCGCGCTCTAAAACTAGCAATTTGTTACTGCGCTTCATTCGGTGAGCGAGAGAGCTGGAAGCCCAACTTTGTGAAGATGTTTGCATCAGTATCACTTGCCATTGGCTGTGCTGTATATATATATATATATATATCCTTATCCTTACTTCCTTCTTTCACCAATGGATAACTATAATATCAGGGATTAAATAGGCTATATTTTAAACAAGTATTTACACGGGAATGGAAACTAGGCGAATAAAACGAGGGCGGGTTGCTGGTATATATATAAATGAATTTCTATTTCTCTTGATCGGATGATGCGATATTACGCGTGAACGGATGAAAAAATTTCACTAATTCTTTTTTGTTGTGTTTATTATTGTATTATTATTAGGAGAAGGTTCTTATGAAAGTGAAATTAAGAAAGTTAATATGAGAAAATTTAAGAAAACTTAATGATAATATTAATTTGACATAACTGTCAGTTGTTTGACATGACTGCCAGTTGTTTCCAATAACTGTCAGAATTGAGAGAATGCGCGCTGCAAATGTCGTTTAACACAGATGAATCGGTTGATAAGTAATTAATTATTTCATGTAATTTAATTTCAATTATACAATACCTATGTTTTTGAAAAGTGTTTATTCGTCACGATAAGTTAAGAGCAATCATGCTTGTAGAGAAAGTTCAATTTGCGCGCGCGATCTAAAAAATCCCGGAATAACAATTATCGTAAAGATCCAATTTTTTTTTTATTTTACGCGAAACGTGAAATTTATCTCACCACTTAAGGGGTTTTTTTTTTTTTTTTTTAAAAAAAGGGGTGAAAAACGCCATTTTGGGGTAAAAATATCGATTATACACAATTAAAAAATTCGTCTTTCAAATTCAACTATTTAGTGCACTAATGGTTGAAGAAAAAGAGGGGGTCATTCGGCGTTTTCTATGAGAAAAAATCATGGAAAAATGTCTTCGAGTTTTCGTGTTTTTTTTTGTTTAAATGTGGCCAATTTTTTTTTTGTAGTGGAAATATCGCACTTTTCACCCCAGATTCTAAGAGGGCACACTACAAAGTACGGGAGACCATATTTTTTTTTTCAATAATCTCGTTTTTTAATGATGAGAAGTATCCTTAAACATGATGAAAAAAAAACGAGTCTCGGTCATTAATGGGTTAATATAGACATTTTCATCATCTTGCTCTTATCCCAATTACTTGGGGTCGACGCAATATGTCATCTGTTTTGACATATTGCAAAAAGTTTCGGCAATGACTTTTATGACCGGCCGCCTGCCTGACGTCAACCCTCCTTGGGAATGTAATCGTTGACCCAAATGGTACCAGATGGAGTTGGTCCGGGTCAATCTAGCGCTCTTAGTCGTCTTTTACGACACCCACGAGCAAAGCAAGGGTTGGTAGTATTCGAAGCCGCTACCACACAGCAATAAATAATATAGACATTTTGATAGGTTTTAATAGACTGTTCTGATATAAAGTAGAATCATCATCATCGCAGCCCACATACATCCCACCTTTGAGCCCGGGCCTCCTCCACTATGGGATCCCTTCCATTAATTTACCTACTATACCATGCTGGTCAGACAGGTTAGTAGAGGGTTTTATTTCGAGTTTTCCTTCTCTTGCAGAAGTAAGGAATTTCCCTCCTATTGTAGAGGAGGCTCGAGCCCAACAGCGGGACGTTTATGAGCTGTGATGAAGATATACATATATATACTAGCTGACCCAACGGACGTTGTTCTGTTCAAATAAAACAAATTCTCCTAGAAATAGACAACAGCGCCACCTACCGGGTCCAATTGTGAATCTAAACCATTCTCGAATCCCCTTGCACACACACGAAAAATGTAATCAAAATCGGTCCAGCCGTAGACGTCGCAAAGATGATACATCAAATTTATATTTTTCATTCATGTCAGTTTATATACGTCCCACTACTAAACTCGAGCGTCCTCAAAAGTAGGGTAATTGAACTACTACTTGATCGTCAGACAGGTATAGGCCTTTATTTCCTGTTTTCCCTGTCTTGTACAGAATAGAATAGAAGTCTTTATTAGCTTTAAATTAAGTACATTTTTGGGTGTAGGTGATGAAAAATATAAAATCATTCCCCATCTAGTCATTACAAATTACATGCAAATATAAAATATGTACTTACAAACTATTTATCAAATTAAAATTATTGAATGATTATATAAAATAAATGCAACAATTTAAATAAACACATTAGGTATCTATAATTAATTATGAATCAATTCTATAGACTAATTTACTAAATAATTACAATATATATACGTTAAGATATTATTGTTATTTCTAATAATCGTTATATTTATTGTCAAAAAATTCTTTGAGGTCATAAAAGTTTTTCTTCATTAGCCACCAACTCAGTTTTGCTATAAATTTATAATTAATATAGATGCCATCTGCATATTATATCCCTTAGTAGTCTACCAACCCACCGATTGTATTCTTGGTTCGTCATCACACAAAATCCATATAAATTGGTGCTTTTTTTATTGTGATGACCGTAAGAATACAATTCACCATCCTGTCTCTTGCCCGTGGGAATCATAAAAGACTACCAAGGGGTTATATATGTATATAACATCTACACAAAACCCTTATTTTATACTTGCGTAAACTGCGTACTATACTTGCGTAAATTGCGTACTTGCGTAAATTGCGTATACTTGCGTAAACATGCTTATGTTTACGCAAGTATCACACATTATAAATAAAACTATTTTTACGGATTTTATCGGAGTTTACAGCGTTCATGGTCACGGGCGAACTAAGATGATATGGACTAAAATTGGGCCGCGTACCGATCCGGTGGTAGTATGTATATTAGATTTAAATTGACAAATTGTCATAAAATAATCATCATTCATCATCATCATTTCAGCCTATCGCCGTCCACTGCTGGACGTAGACCTCCCTCATGTTACGCCACAAAGTGCGGTGCTGTGCCGCCTGCATCCAACGACGCCCAGCAACTTTCACCAGGTCGTCGGTTCACCTAGTGGGTGGGTGTCCTACACTGCGTCGTCCCGAGCTTAGCTCGTTCCATAGCGCGCTAAGCGACTTTGAGCCTTGTTATGAGGCCTACATTTAGGGACCACGTTTCTGTGCCGTAAGTCATCACTGGTAACACACACTGGTCCTAGACCTGTATTTTCAGATACTGAGGTATGTTGAACGATAAAATAATAATTATTATAAATTTAATATCTAATAATTAATGACCAATAACAAGTCTGATATAAAATCATATCCTTTTTGTACTGGCAATGAATTTGTTTCAAAATGTGGGTCAAAATTAACAACTAATACTGTAACGGGTAGCTACAAATCTCTGTAATCACGACAACTTGTTGAACGTGAGACATCTTAGTCCGCCCGTGACCATGTACGCTGTAAATTCTTCAAAACGTCGGGCAACCCATAATCAAATATAAACGCGATAAAATTCGTGAAAATATTTTATTTATAAAGCAAGGTAATTTCAAAATAAAACCCTACACATGTCTAACCAGTGTGGTACAATTCCCGCCTATTGCGGAAGACCCATGAGCCCAGCAGTGGAACGTACATGAGCAGAAATAAAGATGTTTTTTTATAGAATTAAACTATCAACGGTTATGCAAACAAATAATAATAGAAAACATTTCATAACGCAATACTTTTTTAATTGGGTCACATATACTTGACGGGTACGGGTAACATCCGTTTCAACCTGTTATTGTCAACTTTGTTACTACTAGCTTTTATAGGATATATAGAACGAATAAATGATAAATATTGAGAAAGAGCCACGCTAATGACAGCTTTCTGCCTGCATATATAAATGTATTGACTCGTCAATGATGCTTTTTTTATGGTGACCATCCGGGACGACTAAAAGACTCCCTCTCCTTCACCATTAGGCCGACCAGCAGTACCGAGTTTCTTGTCATCCATGGTCAACCCGGCAGGATACCCTTTATATACCTTCCCTCCCTCCCTAACGCCCCTTTATGGAAGTCGGTCGTCCTCAAGCGGTCAGCTTCTCTATTCCTCAATCCAGTCACCCGCGGCCTCGGCTAGGGCGACATCAGGCGCAGGTATCGTCAATGATGATACCACAATCTTGTAGAAAATAAATACGAGTGAACCGGTAATAAAAAAAAAATATTAAGGGATGGACCACCCTTAACAATTAAGGGAATAAAAATAGATTTTGACCAATTCGCAGATCTACCCGATATGCATAAAAAATTTCATGAGAATCGGTCGAACCATTTCTGAGGAGTTTAATTACAAATACCGTGACACGAGAATTTTATAGCTTTTCTCAATCAGAAAACCTTTTCAAAGTATTTATAATATTAGCTCGTTCAAACAAACAGATTCTTCAGCTTTATTATAGTAATATAGATTCAAGGTCATGAAGACCCGCTGTACGCAGCGTAGCATCGATAACAGATCGAGAACAATAGAGAAAGCTTACTTGAAAAGCTTTTTGTGAGTCTGAATGTTGTTATTACTATAATGATGAAACTCAGACCTTTACAAAATAGTAATTACCACAGCGTTGACTTTACGAATTACCTCGATTATGTCTAAACTTTAGGGCGAACTTGCTTATTCTAACAATTTCAAATTCATAATCTAAGTCATTTAGATTTAAGGGATGATACATTATCGGAATAACCCAGTACACTGTCTAAAAGTTAGCAAATTTTAACAATTCTAACTTGCGATTATATTTAGAACTAGCAAATTGCCGCAGTCTCGTCCGTGTAGTTTCCGTTACTGTGGTATCATTTCAGCCTGTATAAGGCTCACTGCTGGGCCCAGGCCTCCTCCACAATGGGAGAGAAATCGACCTACTATTAATGTATTGTATATTAACAAAATAATCCGAATATGATTTTGATTAAAATTTACTAATTATTAATTTTCCTGTTTCACTTTTAAACACAGCTTTGTTGATTTCATTAGTCATTTTATATGAGCCCATTTAAGCCGTATTGTTCCTGTCCTTCAAAATGGAAAGGCAAATTGATCTACTATACTAAGCCAATCGTGTTGATATAGGGTTTTTATGCCGAGTTTTCCTTCCATTGCCTAAATGTTGTCTGCATGGGCAAGAGAGAGTGTGGTGAACGTCAGACATCTTAGTCCGCCCATGACCATGAATGTCGTAAAGTGTTCAAAACTTCGGGCAATCACAACTCAAATATAAACACGATAAAAGCCGTAGTTTTATTTAAAATGTGTAATACTCGCGTAAACATCAGAAATCATTAATGCATATTACGTCGATGACAAGTAAATTGGATAAGAACAGATTTTGGTGATAGCTCGGGAAACCTTTGTTATCTTCGACACGCTAATTGATGAAGGCAATAGACTTTCCTAAAGCATGTTTTTATACCTTAGATTTTTGAAGTGAAACTTCTTTGCGCACATGAGGGTAATCTTTTTACGGATGAAACGCAATTTAGCGTCACGAAGATGTGCAGCGTTTTTGTCGAAGAAGAGGGAGAGAGCGATTGAGACCGATTGAGAGAGAGTGAGAAAGGGCGAACATAGCACAAAGCACAGCCATGGGGGAGAGTAGGGAGCAAGCGAGTGAGAAAGATCGAGAGATATTTTTTAATACTGATAAAAATCACATGGAACCAAAGAAGTTTCACTTCTGACATGCGGACTTAGTATTCACGCTATTTTTTTTTTCTAAATATTTTTTTTTTTTTATGTAGGTAGTGGCAAAGGAGCAAACAGTACACCTGATGGTAAGTGTTGCTGCCGCTCATGGACCTTAACAAAGCCGCTGCCTACCGCAAAGAAAGTGAAGGGAGTGTGAATGCATGCATTGAGGCTCGGTGATACCAAAGGCACTACCATAACCCTCCACACGCAAACACCCTCAGAAAGTTGGGCTTCCGGCTCTTTCGCTCAACGAACGAAGCGCAGTAACAAATTGCTACTACTCAGACGTCGATTTTCTGCGAGAGCGTGGTACTACCCCGGACGGACCGGTCCGCGGCTGTAGATAGATAACTGTCGACAGTGTGGTCCTACCATAACGCCTGAGTTTATCAAACTAACTAATTTATTCAGTTGAAAACTTCATTAATTCATTAATTTCAGCTGAATCTCTTCCTTGAGAGCGTCATCATCATCTCACCTCCTATAGATCCCACTGTTGGGCTCAAGCCTCCTCCACAATAGAAGAAAAATTAAGCTCCTATACCATGTTGGTCAGATGTGTTGACACAGGGTTTTATTTCGAGTTTTCCTTTTTTAGCACATATGTTATATGGATATGACTTAGTCGTTTTTTTTTTACGACACCCACGGGCAAGAGAGGGGTAAAGATTTTTTTTTAAAGACGAATCCCTGCTCCAAGGTAATTATTCTTGATATCTAGGGTCTTTACAGTCATGTAGATTAATGGACACAAATTACATCCAGACTCAGTATTATTGTATTGTATTATATGTAGTATTGTATTATATGTAGTATTGTATTATATGTAGTATTGTATTCTCACTCTATCACAATACGGAATCTTGAGAGCTTACACCACAGTTATCGCTTATATTGCTTCTAATTCGATTGGTTAAATCGTTAGTGTGCCCACTGTATCTGTTTATACTCGAGCCAATATCGTAGAGAGATTGTACAAACATCGTTACAAAAATGAATGAAGCCAAAAACACGTAGCAGTCCAGTCAATCTGCAAACAAACCGGCCTCCTATGACCTCTTCGAGCAAGACAAATGTGTTCATAAGTAAGAGGCTTTAGTATAAAGCTAAGGGTTCTATAGATGCTGGTCGTTGATGATACAGCTGTAGAATTGATTGCGTAAGATGGTTACGTACGACCGGATCTATCAACGTCGCTAAACAAATGCTGAAGACCCGCAGCTGAAACTAATACCAATATTAGCTATACTTATTTTAGTAACATTTTCTACCAAATGAATACGCCTGTATTGGTCTAAGATCCCGCTATACAACGACCTTCACTGATATGCTTATTTGACGAAACTTATTTTTTATGTAATTTAATATGTCAATAAATATATTGCGTATGGGTTGCCTAACAAATTTTAGTCCAGAGTATGATTAATTAATTTTTTTTGTACAGTGCACCCGTTTGATTATTAGATAAATTCTATACCAATCGAAAGTATGAAGCCCATAGAATATGCAAACATCGATCAGACCACCGGTGCAAAATGCTAGTAGCGATTTATCTTTTTAAACCTGGCTACCCGAGAGTTGTGACCGGAAAAGAATAGGCAATCTAACGTTTGCATATTCTATGGGCTTCATACTTTCGATTGGTATAGAATTTGTCTAATAATTAAACCGGTGCACTGTTCAAAAATATTTTTTTTTTTAATTATTAATTAATCATACTCTGGACTAAAATTTGTTAGGCAACCCATATGTAATATAGTTATTGACATATTAAATTACATAAAAAATAAGTTTCATCAAATAAGCGTCTCGGTGAAGGTCGTTGTATAGCGGGATCCTATACTATATATTGGACGTGTTTTTATTAACAGCACTTTACGATCGATGAAGCCTTTTTGTTAATCGCCTTATATTATGGCATGGCCGAATTATTAACGCTTCTATAGAAACGGGGATTAGGGACATATTGATGTATGTTCTAAATATTTTTAGCGTTTCTTTTTCGTCTTTTACTTATACGTGTCGTTCTAATGAGCAAAACTTTTTGCAAAGAGAAGGTGAATAATGAAGTGTATAAAGGATTTTATTTCAATATTTTGTTCTCAGAGAGTAATTTTCTTTTAACGTATGGTGACGGAGTCAGAATACAATTGACCACCGTCTCTCTTACTCGTGGGTAAATATCGAAACCAAAAACATCGATGTATCGAAACATCGATGTTTTTTAACGATCGTGCAAACAACTTTAATTTTAAAATGCAAGCTATATTTATTATCTGTATATAATATTATCATTATATAGATGAGTCTTTAGAACAAGGGAGATGTAGAGTTGAGGAAATAAAGTTATATTTAACATCTATTTATCTATTCAGTAAAGTTATTACAAGCTTAACTGTAACATGTTACCTATTTAGAAACAGAGTTGTTTAAAATATTTTTTTTTACGAAAACGTAGATACGTTAGTCACTAACTCTGGTGAATAGACTGTCACGCAAGTTTTTCGTAGAAAATAACATCGATACATTGATGTTTCACAATAATAAACATCGATGATAAACATCGATGTTAAGTTATTGCATAGCTTTTATCGCGGGCTTTGAGCGCGGCGACCGAATCAAGAAATTCCGTAACGAAAATAAAACCTAACATCCGCCTACCATGTAGCTCGACGGGGCGTTCGGTGTGACGATCGTCGACATTCTGCGTTCGTCCGTCTCGGTGCGCACCCGTGCCACCGCTTTACGTAACTTACGACAAAAAGTGTTTTCACGCGTTTTCTAACGGTCCCAAAGATCTTCAGCGGACGACAGTGGTAATCCAAACCACCTTTATTGTTATACATACAGTACATTTGTTTCCTTATCGGTCACAAGCTCAAAAAGTGTAACTTGAATTTATATCAAAGAAAAAACTTCAACTAATATAAAAGAAAATAATACTGCATAAATAAAAAATAAATAAATAATTATAATTGCATAAGTTACTGTGTGGTGGCAGCTTCGAATACTACCAACCCTTGCTTTGCTCGTGGGTGTCGTAAAAGACGACTAAGAGCCCTAGATTGACCCGGACCAACTCCATCTGGTACCATTTGGGTCAACGTTTACATTCCCAAGGAGGGTTGACGTCAGGCAGGCGGCCAGTCATAAAAGTCATTGCCGAAACTTTTTGCAATATGTCAAAACAGAAGACATATTGCGTCGACCCCAAGTAATTGGGATAAGAGCAGGATGATGATGATGATGATGAATTATAATTGCATAAGTTGAAAAATGCTTTGCAATAGTTTTACCGCGACAGTCCCCGAGTGCCACACGTTTTTTTTTACTGATACATCGATGTTTCAAAAACATCGATGTATCGTTTGCATCCCTACCCGTGGGTGTAGTAAAAGGCGACTAAGATATCTTATGCATTTAACAACTATGCAGGGGAAGTAAAAGTCAAAGCAAATCCTATACGACCCCACTTGACCACCGTGGTATAGCAGTTCAATTTATCTCCCAATGTGGAAGAGGTTCAAGACCAGTTGTAGAACATATATGAGCTGTGATGATAAAGATGAATGGAGAAGGAATTCACTAACCCTACCTTTCCAAAGTTGTATAAAATAATCAAGGAATCTTAGAATAATAACGTATAGAAGGTAAGTCCGCGCACAAAAAATGAAATTGGAGCCTAATGGAGCTTATACCGGACCGTTCCGTAGTGTACAAGGTCACTGTACTGAACGTACGTACGCAAATCTTAAAAAATAAACAGGTAATTATGGCGGTTTGTGCATTCAAATGGTGTTACAACACATTTGAAAAACATAAAAAGGTTTTTAACATTATTTTTAAAAGTATTTCGATGATTTATGTTCATAAAAACAAAATTTGATTTCATAATTTGTATAGTGGTGTGCGTGTGTACGTGTGTAATCACGTGCGTGCATGTAGTATTTTTGGCTTCATGTTTTCGATCGCTTTAAGTACCGACACTATCCGCTATTCTATACGTTATTATTCTAAGCGAGGAATATAAAAAGCAGATAACATCCCTATAATAATATCACTACAAACCCTAGTAGTATCACCAGCGTGGTATACAAGGTGAATTTCCGTCGCATAACCATTGAGACTCGAACCCAACAATGAAAGATTTGTAAAGCGATAAGAACTCATTTCTCATTAGACCTTTGTAAAAGGAAAGTAAAGGTAGGCGTAGTATCCTCAAACGAATCATTAATATAAAATTATTCATCATCATTATTTCAACCCATATACGTCCCACTGCTGGGCTCGAGCCTCCTCCACAATAGGAGGGAAATTGACCTTACTATACCATGCTCGTCAAACAGGTTGGTATAGGGTTATATTTCGAGTTTTTTTTTCTCTTGCATAGATGTTATATGCATATTATATTACTTTGTCGTCTTTTAAGACATCCACGGGCAAAATAGGGAATGATGAATTGTCTTCTTATTCCGTCATCACACGGAAAAATATAAAATGTGTATTAGTATTTGCCGCTTGATACCGTCACCACATACAATTCACCACCTATCTAGTAAATATCGTAAGAGACGACTATGGGATATAATATGCACATAACATCTGTGCAAGAGAAGGGAAAGCCGAAATGAAACCCTATACCAACAAGTTTGACCAGCATGGTGTAGTACCTAGGTCATATCCCATCGTGGAGGAGACTTGAGCCCAACAGTGGGATGTCTGTGAGCTGTGATGATGAGGAGAGTGGTAATACTTACTCCTCTAGTATTTCCTGATCCGACTTTTATGATTAAAATAAATAAGCGATGATGACATATTTTCTTTAAATCATTATCACAAGAAATAAATAAAAACAAACCTCCAAAATAAAAATAAAACAATAAATGTAAACCATTGAATATTTCTCCCACAAACGCTATTAACCTTTAAAAGTTGCCATGTTTATTACTTTAATGCTTTATAACTGCTAAAATGTTGCCAGTCGCGAAAACAATAAAATATAAGCAAACACTGAGCTTAATGGAGAATAAAAAAGTAAATTTTCGCCCAACGACTTGTCGTAAATGCTTCCGACAATGAGATTTTTCCATTATTACTTTCGGTGTGATATTTGACCGGCATATGTGCTTAAAATATTGTAGAGCCAGGCCGCATTTAGCAGTTAATAGCAAAAAAACAATTTCAACAAACTTCATCCTAAATAATAAGTCTGTGTGGTGACAAGGTAAGAATACAATTCACCAATCCATCTCTTGCTCATGAATATCGTAAAAGGCGACCAAGGGAATATAATATGCAGGTAACATAGTCAGAGAAGAAAAACTCGAAATATTATTCTATAGCTTGAATTTTAATTGCCTGATGTTTCGATCACTTTCAGCGTTCATGCTCACGCGCGATAAAAATTGTAACAGTAGTTCGTATTTCGTGTGGTGACGGAGTAAGAATACAATTCACCAATCCCTATCTTGCCCGTGGATGACGTAAAAGACGATTAAGGATTTGCCACCGTAGTCATAAAAATACAATAAAGGATATAAGGTATCTTCCATTTAGGAAAAGTATGTATATGCCATTGGAAACAGCCCATGGGATTGAAAATAAATTTTGGTTGGTCATTAGTCATAATATTTCAGTCATTGTTAACTTTTTTTCTGTATGATATGAGATATTTTTCAAGTTCCATACACAGATATACAAGATTCCTCTCAATGTTTTCCTTCGTCACTATTATTTCTATTTCACATATTACTAGCTGACCCAATAGATGTTGTTCTGTTTAAATAAAACAAAAGGAACTCTCCTTAAAATCAACAGCAGCACCGCCTTCCGAGTCCAATTGTGAATCTAAACCATTCTCGAATCCCCTTGAACACACACAAACAATTTCATCAACATCGGTCCAGTCGTTTAGGAGAAGTTCACATACACACGTAAACAAGAAATTTATGTATAAAGAAGATAAAGTCTATATCCTGCTATAAAGAATTAATCCTCGTAATGCTGCGGACTTAATAAACGTACAATTTATGAACACATATTACACCTAGCGCACCCGCAGCCCGGCTCCGTTCGGAGCGACAGAGGGGCGACGCTCGGTCCCATAACCCACCCGTAGCCGTGTCGCCTTAGGCCTCATTTACGGAGACGCGGCGTGTCGCACGTCGCGATAGGCTGCGCGGCCCGCACTAAATTCAAATGTAGGGCGTTGGATGAGTGCGTTTACGGAGAAGCGATTTTACACGCGTTTACTTGAAATGGAGTGTGTTTTACGGCCGAGCCCGCGGATGGCATCGTCGCGTCTCACGCGGCGTTTATCGCGGCGGCGCACGCAGCGGCGATTCTCGATAAAGCGATGCCTGTGGCGGAACCTTCTGCCAGCCTCATTTAGTTACCGTGCAACACAGACGTAGTCACCGTTGCAATGGAGTATGATATGATCGACTTTTTTTTAGAAGAAAATTGTATGTTAAAAAGTGAGTTATTTAATATAAGGAGTGGCCCAGTGTTTACAGCAGCGGCACATGATAAGTTTGGGTCGGTTTAACTGAGAATCCGGCGTGCGCCGCTGCGATGCCCGCCGCGTGCTTCGCTACACGCTTGAGAATACGATGCGGGCGCAGCTGTGGGCACCGCCACTCTTCCCGCCTCGCGTCTCTATAAACAACATCGTATATTGCTATAAGTCTGTGTTTACGCGTGCGATGATACGTGCCGCTTCACGCGCCGCCGCTACGTAAACAATAAAAACGTCCGACGCACCGCGAGACGCCACGTCACACGCGACGCGCGACGTCCCGCGTCTCCGTAAATGAGGCCTTAGTCGTTGGGCCAGTGCTGAGTTCCTTGTCTTCAGTGGTTGGCCCGAGGGAATACCCTAAGGGGTACCCTCTCCTGTTGACGTCCCTATATCAACACGTTTAATCAGCGTGGTACCTATAGTGGATTAGTTTCCCTTCCACTGTGAATGAGGCTGTTTTATATGCATATTTAAACCTATAATCACCCATACGATACCTATGAGGCAAGATAAGAAGTGGTGAATTGTATTTTACTTCATTACCGACTATTTTTTTTTTATTGCAAACGTTGGCAAACGAGCAAACAGTATACCTGGCGGTTAGTGTTGCTGCCACTCATGGACCTTTGCTAGGCTGCTGCCCACCGTGATGAAAGTGAAGGTAGTGTGAAAGTGTGCCATAAGGTTCGGTGAAATTAAAGGCATCACCAAAACCCACCACACGCAAACACCCTCAGAAAGTTGGGCTTCCGGCTCTCTCGCTTACCGAACGAAACAAAGTAATAAATTGCTACTATTCAGACATCGATTTTCTGCGAGAGTGGTATTACCCCGGATAGACGGGCCCGCGACTGTAGACAGACAACTGCCAACATTGTAGTCCTACCACTACAACAAATAATGAACAATAAAAATATAATATAATTTTCTCATATCTCTTAATTAACAATGTAATAACACATGTCAGTCAAAAGTTATCATAACAATTCCAAATAATATCACAATAACACCCATATAGTTATATTCTATTATAGAAGCATTTACCCTGACACCCTAACACGAAATCCTTTACCTGAATAACTCACCCAGCCTCTAACAACATATACGGTTATACAGGTAAATTAAATTCCTCAGCTTTATACAGATAGATAGAGGAAGTTATATACATCTGTAAACTGTTGGGTAATATTAGAAATCGGATTAGTCTTATATGAGAAGATTAAAGCACAACTTAAGGTAGTGTTATTAAACAGATTAGTTAAAAAACTTTACAGCGTAAACTTTAAGCGGCAAATCATAAATCTAACAGAAATGCAATAAAATCCGTATAATATTTTTATTTACAATGTGTAATACTCGCGTAAACGTCAGAACGCATTATTTAGAGATTAAAATTTATTAAATCTGATCTTAATTAGATGAAAATAAAATAAAAAATATAATTCTTAATTAGATGAAAATAATGAAAAAAAAATCGACATTCTTTGGGGACTGCCGATAGAAGTGAAAACGAAGTAACTTTGTCGTCGAGTTATCAGATTATTATTTTTAACTATTTTTGGTTAGTAAAGAATTGTTAATGACTAATTCAAAATTTAATCCTTGATCATAAACGTTTCTTTATAACAAAAAAATAATTCGAAAATAATAATCTTAATAGGTTATAGCTAATATTAAATAGAAAATATGTAGTGCAATATTGAAAATATTACACTACATATTTTCTAACAAAAGTTAAACAACATTTCAAATTTAGCTCCTGGTGCTTGTGGTTGTTAAAGGAAAGAGCGGGCGTGCATGCGCTACATGCAAATTTGCGCAAGCGCCCTGCATCCTCTTACAAATTTTAGATCAGGTCACGTGTCCTGATGCGAGTTTAACATAACCCATCCCAAAAAGTGCACAACGCCGTTAAATAAGGTTTCACTTCAGTTTTTTAAATATGTACTACCTCATGTATAAAATATTGTGATAAGGTATTTATAAAAATATGTTTTTATATTTATTTTGATATGTTGATTAACCCTTAGATTGTTCATGATTATCATAAAAGACGACTAAGAACTTAATATAGACCTCGGCTAAATCCATTTGATGCCCTGCGGTCATAAATTACATTTACAAGGAAGGTTGATATCAGGCAGGAAGCCGATTGCAAAATTATTGCAAAAAATTGTGCAATATGTACGATGATAGAAGAGTAAATTGCTTGGTGCTTTTTAATTGGTGTAAAGGCAAAATGACGATGATGATGTTTTTTTTAATTTTCCTTCAAGATTGGCGTTTTATTTGGGGATTAAAAATTGGCAGTTAAAGAAACTGCCTATAGAAGTGAAAAACTTAGATCTTTTAGTATTAAAATTAGAAAATTCATGTTTGAATTAAAACTATCAATTTTAATCTGGTTTTCACATTTACTGAGTGTCCGTAACAATTGTATGCATGTTTATATGTTTTTTTATTATTCAAATATATTACAAGCTGTACATGATCATAACAAAATATAAATACAATGCAATTAAAATAACAATTAATATAATCAAACAAAAACACTATTCCAACAATGCACAGTATATACACATTGAACTTTTCATTAAATCCATTCAATTTCACTTATAAGATTTACACAGCACTATACGTCAGCACTATACGTGAGCGCTATAGCTAAAGATGTACTGCTATAAGCATGTCGGTGATGCGAACGCACGAGATTTCACCCATACAAAAAGTGTTTAAGGCGCACAGCACATTGCGCGTGCGCCAATCATGAGCATGACGGTGACGCGAACCCATAAGATTTTCCCCTACCAAATAGTGCCAGAAGAAATTTTCACTTCAAAAATATTTAAGCAAACAATATTGTTTCTCTGCTATTTATTTAAAGAATGCGGCTGTGACATCGCTCTAATTGTCATTCAAGCGAAGCACAATTAACGCGTCGTTAAAGAAATAAAACAGCCTCTGTGCTTCTAATCTTAGAGACGTGATTAGGTGATTGAGAGAGACTATATTTTGATCTTAAATAAGTATTATATTTATCATCGTCATCCTGTTTTTAACTCCCGACCTCGAAAAGAGAGGTGTTATAAGTTTGACGTCGATCTCTATCTGACTATTCAAATGGATGGACCGATTTAGGTGCGGTTTTTTCATTTGAAAACCAGTTTCCTTGGCGTGGTTCTTAGGTATGTTTCATGTAAACTTATTTGTTTTATCTTGCTTTTTTAGGACTAATCCCACCACATATTTCCACCATTGTAAATCCTGTAAACCAGGATCCACAATAATCTCCATAGGTAACACCGAGATTTGACCCTCAGGCAGTTCCGGGAAGAGATTTTAATTATCTTCGGAACCGCAACAAATATAATTCGAAAAATTTAAACAGGAGGAGTTGGAAGAGATTGATTTCACTTTCCTTTTATGCAATGCGGGAGACATGAAGCAAAATTGACTAGTAACTTTGCAGTAATATCAAATAAACTCTCCTATGGGAAACACATTGCTCCTTAATAGAATCATGAACTATAAGGATACTCCTTTTAATACAAAATTATACCCAAAAATTCACCAAACATATGTCCATGACAAATACTCTTAATAAATATGCATACCACGACAACTAAAATACTTGAAACGTTCATCACGTACACAAATAATTAAATATGTCCCACCTATGCACACCAGTTTAATTTCACCTACCTGTTCCATTCCTTCTAATTATACCCTTGGCTTTAATTAAATCGTGGTAGATAAATTCGCGTCTCTCTCTTAACCTGCGCTTGTTGTAACGAACACTGTGGCTAGTGGATTAGGCTCTATTCATATAAGGCTATCAATTTATTTATGATATTGTTTTACCAATGACATATTATAATGATAAATTATAATGATTTAATTTTACCATATCGTAAATAATATTGCAAATACGAAAATAAGTCTATCTGTTACGCTTGTACACCTAAAACACTAAACTGGTTCAAAAACCAATGGAAATCAACCACTAAACTGATTTAAAAAAATACTGATGTAAAACCACATTATAGGCTATATTTTATTCCCGTATTTCCACGGGAATGAATAGATTTGTATATGGAGGTAGTGAAGTTTGTCTACTTACTTAAAATTTATAAATTAGATCGAGGTGTATTTAACTGCAGACCGTTCAATAGCCAGCCTCAATTGAATAGACTGTATCAATTTTGCGTATTGATTTAAGTAGAAAACTTCCGTTTCCAGTATGCTAGATTATATTATCATGTAGAATATCTTTGGCGCAAAACTGTTAAGTAACTGTAAAGTTGTTGTTCTTAGTTTGGAAATAAATTGTGTCTATTAGTTCTTTATTTGTAAAGATAAAATCCTTATAAAGAAATAAATCCTTATATATATTTTTAGTGCAGGCTTTATTCTTCAGGGTTTCATACCAAATTTTATCATAAAAGGAATTTTATTATTCTCTAATGAAGAATACCATGTATCATCACCTCTTCCCGTGGAAGTCGTAAAACCGGCTAAGGAATCTACAGAAAAACGGGCAGAGGTACTCTCCGGAAAAAATTATCGCTGACACATTTGACAAGCGTAACGATTATGTTAATGAATAATATACTATTGAAGATTATATAACTAATATTTTCTTTTATATTGTCAATGGTGGCAAACGAGCAAGCAGCACACCTGATGGTAAGTGATACTGCCTCACATGGACTTTTACAATATCAAGGGCATAGCCAGGCCGTTGCCCATCGTGAAGAAAATGCTCTTCTTAAGCCTCGTTTAAAGAAGAACATGTCATAGCGCTCGGGCAACACAGCAGCAGGTAGTTTATTCCAGAGCTTGCACATACGTGGGAGAAATGTTGACTATAACGTTTCCAGGTGAAATGGATGCTACGGTGTCGAATGTAGAATGATTCTGTTTTCATCCGCTTATAATTTGCTATAAAGTTTTGCCTACCGTGTACAAACCCTTATGCAATAGCGAACATTGCGGTTACTGTATACTTAAGGTTTAATTTCATGTTGCGAATGACTTAGCTTACCGTGGAAGTACCTCGTTAGTTTGTATATATAGCTCCGGCAATAAATATGAACAACGAACTCTTGTGTATTTAGAAATGTTTACTCATACACTTTAAATATTTTTTACGATTAATTGACCTTACTACACCGATTAAGACCTCACTTATGGTAATATATTGTATTCTTATGTTGTCTTTAATTTTATTTATTTTTCAGTCTCAAGCCTTCGTTATAGAACAAAATTGGTCTACCAATGTCTATTCATGGATATACGACTCCCTAAAAAGGGCGATAGTGCACTAATTACCACACTTGAACGTATCTATTGTGGTTAACCCATATGAAGGACCATAAAAAAATATCTGCCAAGCTAGTAGTAGCCAATAGGTTGTAGGGTGGGTTGTAGGACCCTATGCTGCCCAGCCACAATTAGATGACCGAGCGCTTTAAAATCAGAATATACGCATAAAAAAATACATATTGTACCAAACAAAAATTTAATTACTAAGCCAGACCCAAAATTTAAATAAATTAAACACAACTCTATCCCCTAAAACACGGTAATAAAAAAGTTGAAAACCGCATATTAAATATGTCACGTGAAACAAAACAGGTAGGTAACATCCACACTTAGCAGAAAAGCAAAATTAACATGCACAGGAAACTTGCAGATAAGTCCTAACTAATTAAGTAGAGGTGGACCCTTTTAAAGCGCATTAAAATTAAATGTACTCTGGCAACACCGACTGACGATTGTTGGCAACGTTGAAACTGTTTTTAATCTGTAGAGTGTCTGTTTTATTCGTATGTGTGTTTAAAAGTTAATTTGCAAATGTAAATACGTTGGTTAAAATGTAGTTGAATCCTCTTGTTATACCCATGTCAATGTTCTAGTTCGATAAATAGTGTAATTTTAGTTTTTGAAGTGATATTTTAGACTTATGACGCCCAGTTTGTATAGAAAAAAAACATGAACTTGCACGCTTTCATTATTCTAGCTCATATACGTCCTACTGTTAGGCTCGAGCTTCCTCGACAATAGGAGGGATTTTTTTTATTGGCAATGGTGGCACCATGCAAAGGCAAAGGAGCAAATAGTACATCTGATGGTAAATGATTCTGCCGCCCATCAACGTTTGCAATACCAGGGACACAACCAGGTCGTTGCCTGCCATGAAGCAAATGCTCTTCTTTAACCTCGATTAAAGAAGGACATTTCATAGCGCTCGGGAAACACAGCAGCAGGTAGTTTATTCCAGAGCCTGCACTTACGTGGGAGAAATGATCGCTGGAAACGTACAGTTGAAGACCATAACGTTTCCAGGTGAAATGAATGAGCCCTGCTGCGGTATCACTGGTACATTGATAAAATGATGACGGTGTTACCAAGTCAAACAGTTCCTCAGAGCACTCCCCATGAAAGAGCCGATAGAGTAC
The DNA here is from genome assembly GCA_032191425.1 of Lymantria dispar. Lineage (NCBI taxonomy): Eukaryota > Metazoa > Arthropoda > Insecta > Lepidoptera > Erebidae > Lymantria > Lymantria dispar. The sequence continues at coordinate 3,949,183 of CM063460.1, read as the reverse complement.
ACAGAGTAACTCAATGTCTCTTCGCCGCTCCATTGACTCCAATCCATCCGTAAGATTGGGAACCCCGACGGTTCGAACTGCACGCCTTTGTAGGGAGTCAAATGGGTCTAGCTGATATTTGGGTGCGCCTGCCCAGAGATGTCAGCAGTACTCCACATGAGGATGAATTTGTACTTTGTATACCTCGCTGGCGAAACGGGTTGGTATAGGGTTTGATTTCAAGTTTTGCTTCTCTTGCATAGACGTTATCTGAATATATAAGTCGTCTTTTACGACAACCATAGGCAAGAGAGGGTGTGGTAAAGTTCATTCTCTGTCACCACACGGAATGAGCTTGCATGCTCTACGGTCTCCTTTACTTCAAAATTTGACCTTGAAGGAAATTGACATATTACACACTGGTGGGATGGGTTGGTATAGGGTTTTATTTCGGGTTTACCTTCTCTTGCACTGATGTTACGTGCATATAATAATCTCTTAGCCGTATTTTACGATAGCCACGGATAAGATAGGCGGTGGTGAATTGTATTCTTACTCCATCACCACGCACTAGATATACAGGTATAGAATAATTATGTAGTATCTCTTTATTAGTTAATCGCATCGCAAGCTGAAGCGATAATGCAATAGAAAAGAAACTAGGTGCTTTAAAGCACGATAGTTAATTTTATTTATATTCATCATCATCATCAGCTTGCTCTTATCCCAATTACTTGGGGTCGACGCAATGTCATTTGTTTTGACATATTGCAAAAAGTTTCGGCAATGACTTTTATGACCGGCCGCCTGCCTGACGTCAACCCTCCTTGGGAATCTAATCGTTGACCCAAATGGTACCAGATGGAGTTGGTCCGGGTCAATCTAGGGCTCTTAGTCGCCTTTTACGACACCCACGAGCAAAGCAAGGGTTGGTAGTATTCGAAGCCGCTACCACACAGCAAATTAATTTAGTTAATTTTATTTATATTACGAGGTGTTAATGGTGCTTCACCTAAGCGGACAATTACTAGGTACAGCAGCTGTATTTTTTTGAAATGAACAGCAAGGAACTTAATATTATTAAAGGCCAATATTATCTGCACTACATTTTTATGTCTTTAAACAAGATAAAGTGAATGAAAGAGTGAACTATTGAGTTAACTAGTAAGCGAGATAATGAGTGAGCTAGTGAGTGAATTAGTGAGTGACCTAATGAGTAAAGTGACTGAACTAATAAGTGTTCTAGTAAGTGAAGTTGTCTGCTCTAAATTGTTATGTCTTTAAACGAGATAAAGTGAATGAAAGAGTGAACTAGTGAGTGAACAGCGAATGAAACAGTGAGTGAAGTAGTGAATAAACTAATGAGTAAACTAGTAAGTGAACTAGCGAAGGCACTAGTGAGTGAACTAGTGAGTGAACTAGTGAAAGAAAATATCTTAAGAAAACTAAATTTGCGTTATTTAAGACTTCTACAGAAAACACACTTCTTAAATTTATGAATTTTATATCCTAGATAGGATACATCGGTGCAAGCAGCCACGAACTTTATGTCAGTAGATATAGAAAATTAATCATTATACGTAAGCCTCCCTCATTTCTATGAGCCACACAATACGGTCTTAGGCCACACAAACCCTAGCATTTCCAGTAAGTTTTACCAAGTCGCAAGTCCATCTGATGAGGAGCATACTACCTTCCGTCGTGCTATACGCGGTCGCCAGCCATGACATTGCTCTGTAGGTACTGGTTCATCGAGCGGTATGGCCTGCCTATTCCAACTTCGGCGTGCTAATATATTTAAAAAAAATTTTAGAGGATTTGTATTTTCACTTCCGTGTGGTGACGGACTAAGAATACAACTCACCACTCCCTCTCTTCCGTGGGTCTCGTAAGAGACGACTAAGGGATATTATACGCATTTTTTTTTTGGGGTGGGTTGTGGTTGGCGCACTCCTCGCACCACTCCGGACACAGGGGCGTAAGCACACACACCCACAACCCACCCACGATGCACTTCGCCTTCGTCCTTGGGCCGACCACCGGAGCAGGGTGACTTGACGTCAGTGGTCGGCCCAACGGAATACCTCCTATTTGGGGTACCCTCCCATCTACCGACGTCCCCCCCTCGGGAAGGACGATCGATGATCCCCCCCCTCGCAGGCGATCCGCCGCCTCCTTCCGCGAGACTACTGCCTCGCAGAAGGCTGCGACCGCGTCCCAGTTACGCATATGACATCTACGCAAGAGAAGGAAAACTCGAAACAAAACCCTATGCCAACTTGTCTGACCAGCATGGTATAGTAAGGTCTATTGGCCGCCTATTATGGAGGAGGCTCGAGCCCAATAGTGGGACTTATTCGAGCCGAGATGATGATGACGTATTTTCAAAACCTAGAATATTTTTACCCCTGTTATAGAGATCACATGGTTTTTGCTAAGTAAAAAAAAATTGCCAAAGCTAGTAATACATTAGAAAGCCGACCCTGATACGATAAGAATAAAGGTAGCGATAGAGCCGGCAGCCCAACTTTCTAAGGGCGTCCGCTTGTGGTGGGTATTCGTGATGCTTTTACTATCACCGAACCGCATTCAATAACACTCTCTCTCTAACTTTGTTCATGACGTAGGCAAAGGTCTAACTAGCAAAGGGCCCATTGTGGTGTTTGCTCCTTTACCAACAACAGTAATAAAAACACTTAATAGATAAATTAAATTTCCCATGTGGTGACGGAGTAAGAATACAATCACCACTCCCTATCTTGCCCGTAGATGTCGTAAAAGACGACTATGGGATATAGTATGCACATAACATCTGTGCAAGAGAAGGAAAACTCGAAATTAAACCCTAAACCAACATTTCTGCCCAGCATAGTATAGTAGGTCAAATTTCCTCCCATTGTGGAGGGGGTCCGAGCCCAACAATGGGATGTTTGTGGGCTGCGATGATGATGATAATGAAATTAAATTAATAAACTGGCAATAAATTTATTATAGCAAAAAAAAAAAATATGCCTGTTACTGAATTATTAAGGATTACATAGATAAAATCTAAAAAAGAATATAAAATTGTTTCCGTCATAAATAGGTCCTTCTTAACAAAAGTTTGGTTAAAAGCGATTTAAAATTCTAAATGATCAGTAATCGTTATTTATATAACAAAACGAACAAAGCTTAGAAATGTTATGTTGAAATACAGAGGTAAAGAAATAAATAAGAAGGTAATCTGCCTGTAAAACGTTTTCAATGAGTAAATTTGTATTTTAATCTGGGCCGAGATGGAGAAGTGAGGGAGGTTTTAGGCCTATATTTTATTAATGTCAAAAGCGTTATTTGCTTTATAATTTTAAAATAAAACTTCTATTCATTCATTTCAGCTTACATACGTCCCATTGTTGGGCTCGAGCCTCCTTCAGGACAGGAGCGAAATTGACTACAGTAAAAACATAATGTTTATCTAAATATAATTATTTGTCAAATGTTATTGTTCTTATGAATTATTTCTCATAATACAGGGTCGTTTATAATTTTTGAGACGCCACATTAAATATTTTACTCTCTTCCAATGATAGTCTTCAAAAATAAGAAAAAGCTTTTCAAATTAATGTAATACTTGCTACTAAAAAAAAGGTGGTGTTATTACTAACAACCGTGCTAAGTATTATGAAATCGATTCCCACTCAGGATGTGTAATCCACAAACGATGGTTGTGAGTATAACTGTATATGCAATCCACAATCCAGCAAAATGAATCTTCTATTTGTTTGATGAGAGAGTAAGAATGCAATTCACTACGCGCCTTATCTCACCTTATCTTGTCCGTGGTTATAGAAAGAAAGAATTAGAGGAATAAAGAAAGAAAGAAATTATTTATTTGGGCTTTACAGCATTATTTTCTAAGAGAAAAAAAAAACAAGAGCTATTCAATTATACAAAATTAAAAAAGACTACTAAGACTACTAAAATAACATTCAAGTAAATATATATTATCTTATCTTATCTTAAAAAATACAAAAAAAAAACCAGGAAAAAAGTTATCGCTTAAAACGACCCAGGAATTAATTAATTATCATATAACATATGTGCAACAGAAGCGAAACCCGAAACAAAACCCATTACCTACGAGTCCATCAGCGTGGCATAGGAGGTTATGGAGAAGGCTCGAGTCCAACATAAGGACGCATATGAGCCGGGATTGTGATGAACCTTTTATACCTCACGCTAACCAAACGAGTGAGCTTATTTTTTTCAGGCCTCGTCAAAACCATCTGGGGCAACAAAAGTACGGCGTTTGACCTCTTAATCTAATCTATTCCTTCCTCATTGTCACTAATCTACGCTGGTCAAGACGTGTTGGCATAGGGTTTTATTTCAAGTTTTCTTGATCATCAATTGATGTTATCCGCATACATTATCCCTTATAGTCCATAAAATATAGCTTGATCTCTGTGACAGATGTCAACGAAACCAACGAAGTAAGTTTGAACGAGCGACATGTGTACAATTTCAATTTGTCTCAAATATATTTTCATTCTTCTCATGTCAGTTTTATTGCAACTGAAGTAGAATATATTATAAATATAAAAAAATTCATGCCTAAAATGTACCTGATAAGTACTGAAATACCTAGTAATCATTTTATACATAAATGACGCTTACACACGTACAAGGTCTTATTGGACTGAAAATAAAAAAGAGATGGGACAGTCGATATACGTAAATGGATAACCGATCTGTATTAAATTATTCGTAAAAGAAATAAACCCAATACAGTACCTATATAAAACGTTCAACATATTTTTTACAATTAAAACAGACAGTTACATTATAAAATACATAAATTGAATTAATTAAACATTAAAAAACTACTTTTCGTCTCAGAGTAGATAATAATATTATGTGCGCATTATTATCAATAAACTAGACATTTATTTATAAAAAAGTCGTAATTGATTGATTGATCTAACGACTGTCCCCATTTGGCAGAAAATGATAAATATTCTAGCAGGAACGCTCCAGTGATGACGATAATAGTGACTTAGACCTTGATTGTACTCCTTTTGAATAATTAAAATAGTCAAAAAAAAAACACTTTTTATTTGAAATAAATTCAATATGATTTTCATTGATTGAATTTTAATTATAATAGAAAATCACAATTATAAAAATAAAGAGTTTTATCGATAAAAAACTACGGACTTTATCGTAAGCGTGACAGAACTAGGGACAACTGTCACAGAGATCAAGCTATATTTTATGGACTATAGTTGTTTTATACGACCTCCCCGTGGTAATGAATTGTATTTTTAGTGCACCACCACATGGAAACTATCACCAGACGGAAAATTATACGACTCTCACCTGAATGAAATGGATGGCAACAAATTTTGGTATTTTTTCTTTTTATAAATTTATATACAATTTACAGACAACAATATTTCCAACTAATTATCTGAGGCGGATCAAGTTAGATATTTACCTGAGCCTTGAACTCGCCAATCGATACAGAAAATCGTTATTTGAATCACTACCTATGTAGTTAATATATACACTTCATAAATTGAAGCTTCCGCTTTCCGCTTCGCTTATCACAAAATCCGCACCCATGCCCAGTTTCCCTAGCTTCGGCTTAAAACCTTTTGAATATTTTAATTTGGCCGCTTTACTTTCATAATATTTCGTTCCTACGCAACCCTAATTATCTTTGAATATATTCATAATATGTCAAATAGATTTATCAATGAAGCATTACCAAGGAAATTTGGAAATCAATAAGGTCCTTTGTTTATTTTATAGGTATCCTTTAAGAAGATTTAAAGCTCAGCTATTTATTCGTGAAATATTATTTTATTTGCCTCATTGATTAAGCGGCTTAAAATATCTAATAATGGACATTTCTGTTCTGAATTAGAATTGTGGGTCAAGATATTTTTATCAGTGACATTAAATGTTATGATAAAATTAAATTAATAAATATACATCGATTTTACTCACGTATGGCTACAATCATATTAACATCATTGCAGCTAATATACGTCCCCCTGTTGTGTTCTAGCCTCTTCTACAATGGGAATAAAACCCTATGCCAATATGCCCGACCGGCGAGATATAATAGGTCAATTTAGAAGTAACAGAGGTCCGAGGTCAACAGTGAGACTTAGCCTAGCTTTAATATTAATGTTACCTTCTTTAAACTACGTTTATGAAGAGCACTTTCTTCATGGTAGGCAACGGCCTTTTTTTTGTTCATGTTTATTTTTTTTATTGCAAATGGTGGCTAACGAGCAAACAGTACATGTGATGGTAAGTGTCGCTGCCGCTCATGGACCTTTGCAAAGCCGCTGCTTAGTGCAAAGACAGTGAAGGGAGTGTGATGCGTGCAATGAGGTTCGGTGATACTAAAAGCATCACTAGAACCCACCACACTCAAATATCCATGACGAGGACACGGCGACGCATACGCTCGAGGTCTGCGCCGCTTGGGCCATGCAGCGTCGTGAACTTGTCGCAATCATCGGTGCCGACCTGACGCTGCCGGCCATCGCTAGCGCGATGGTCGACAGCGTCAGAAATTGGGACGTGGTCGCAGCCTTCTGCGAGACAGTGATCTCGCAGAAGAAGGTGGCGGATTGCCTGCGCGAGGAGCGCAGCCTAGATGAGGAGATCCGCTGCCGGCGAATAGGGCAGGCGCAACTACCTGCGCCTCATGCCGTCCTAGCCGAGGCCGCGGGTGACGTGACCGGGGATTAGTCCGTCACCCGCTGAGAGGCCGACCGCGTGAGGAAAGACCGACGTCCTCCCCGAGAGGGGGACGTCGGTCGATGGGAGGGTACCCCAATAGGGGGTATTCCGTCGGGCCGACCACTGACGACAAGTTAACGCTGCTCCAGTGGTCGGCCCAACGACGATGGCGACGTGGTTTTCGGGTGGGTCGCGGGAGTTGCGTGCTTTAGCCCCTCTGTCGCCCCGGACGGAGTGGTGCGGAGGCGCGCCGACCACAGCCCACCCACAAAAAAAAAAAAAAATACTCAAATATCCTCAGAAAATTGGGCTGAAGTGCAGCAGTATCGCCCACCATCTCGTGCTGCTTGCTCATTTGCCACTATCAGCAATATTAAAATATTGGAAGGACTATAAATGGTGTAAAAATACAATATTTACGCGATGATATCCACAATAATAGTGTTATTTCTTACGTATATTATTCACGTAAACATCAGAAATGATAAGTATCTTCATCATCATTCTGTTTTTATCGAATAATTACTTTAGGTTGACGCAATATATGTACTCATCTTCTATCTTAAATATTACAAAATCTTGCCTATAATTATTTCTGATGATTACGCGAGCATTACATATTTTAAATAAAACTAATTTACGGATTTTATCACGCTTTATTTGATTTTTGATTGCCCGACGTTTCGAAAACTTTGGAGCGTTCATGGTCATTATTAGCCATGGTTCATTAGTCCACCCGTGACCATGAACGCTGCAAAGTGTTCGAAACGTCGGGTAATTAAAAACCAATTACAAACGCGATTAAATCTGTAAAATAGTTTTATTTAAAATCTTGGCAATAGTTTTTATGATCGGTATTTGAACCAAAATGTGGGTAAGAATTTAATAATTAATGTCTGTAGCGGGTAGATATGTGGGTGACGTGACCGGGGATTAGTCCGTCACCCGCCGAGAGGCCGACCGTGAGGAAAGACCGACGTCCGCCTCGAGGGGGTGACGTTGGTCGATGGGAGGATACCCCAATAGGGGGTATTCCGTCGGGCCGACCACTGATGTCAAGTAACCCTGCTCCGGTGGTCGGTCCAACGACGACGGCGACGTGGTTTTCGGGTGGGTTGCGGGAGTTGCGTGCTTAAGCCCCTCTGTCGCCCCGGACGGAGTGGTGCGGAGGCGCGCCGACCGCAGCCCACCCACAAAAAAAAAAAAAAGCGGGTAGATATAAATCTCTGTACCTAATAACGATGACTTGTAGGACGTGAGATATCTTAGTCCGCCCGTGACCATAAACACTGTAAGGTGTTCGAATCGTCTGGCAATTAAATCAAATACAAACGCGATAAAATCCGTAAAAATAGTTTTACAATGTTTAATACTCGCGTAAACATCAGAAATCATGAGATTAAAACGTGTACGGTGCCTAATATATATACACCGCTTCACTTATCATGATTACTCAGCATTTTACCATCCCTAAAGCATATGTATTGGTAGTCAAACGGTATTTTCGACCTTTTGAAAAGGTAAAAATACGATTATGTAGTATTGACTGAGTAAAACGAATAATTATAGTACTTTTAAAGCTATTATGTATATCATCAAAGGTAAGGTTTCTTTTTTAACTTTTAAATATAATCGATTTTTGTTATTTGGTGGTGAGCAAAAAGTCGGTTAATGGACATCAAACAGCTACTCACTGAAAATGTCTTCGTTCAGGCAAATTGCAAAATGCTTTTGAGTGTACATATGAGGGTTACTCTAGCTTAAGTATTGACCTTCTTTCTCAAACATGTATACAATATTTTAATAGGACTATTTTCTCTAATTCATTTTGAACAGAGAGCTAGCGTCCAATTTTTAACGTCATTTGAATTTAAATTTATTATTAGTTTTTTATTTTAAATTTATTATTAGTTTAAATTTATTTATTAGTTTTAATAAAACTACTTTTACGGATTGTATCGCGTTTGTATTTGATTTATGATTGCCCGACGTTTCGAACATTTTGCAGCATTCATGGTCACGGGCGGACTAAGGTGTCTCACGTTCATCAAGTCATCGTTATTACAGATATTTATAATTATCTACCCGATACAGAAAATTAGTTATTAAATTTATTAAATTTTTAAACCACAATTTAGTACAAATTTGGTTTTATTTACAACTAGCAATCCGCCCTCACTTCGCTTCGGTTATAGGTTATAGGTTATAGTCGTTTTACCCGCGTAGTTCCCGTTCCCGTGGGAATACCGGGATAAAATATAGCCTAGTTTACGCCCTGATATTATAGCTTTCCATTGGTGAAAGAATTTTTGAAATCGGTCCAGCCGTTTTGAAGATTACCCGGAACAAACAGACAGACAGACAGAAAGACAGACAGACAGACAAAATTTTTTTAATTGCTATTTTAGGCATAGGTGTCGTGCAAATAACCGTGTGAGCATGAGAAAAGCCTATTATTTTGACATTACAAACAGACACTCCAATTTTATTTATTGGTATAGATGTGTAGTACTCGCGTAAACATCAGATATTATTAGTTTTAAGTTAAACTAGTAAATTCTCATGGTTTTACTCAGGTAGTTCCCGTTCTAATGGGTATACCGCTATAAAATATAGCCTAAGTTACCTCATACAGGGTGATCTGACCGGAGAATTGCCCGTCACCCGCAGAGAGGGTGACCGCGCGACGGCGACCGACGTCCCAGGACGTCGAGAGGTGAGGTTACCCGAAAGGGTATTCCGTCGGGCCGACCACTGACGACAAGTCACATCTGCTCCGGTGGTCGGCTCAACAACGAGGTGACGTGGGTACGGGTGGGTTATGGGCCCGCGCGCCGTCCCTTCGTCGACCCGGACGGACTGGACCGCGCGTGCGCTTACCATAGGCCATCCAAAAAGAAAAAAAAATGTTACCTCATACAGTACTCGTATTCTTCAAAACGACTGGACCAATACTGATAATATTTTACTACTAGGTCTATATATGGATTATCTTAGATTATTTTTCCTCTCAGAAGAATCCTATAAAATGTTGTATTATATTGCAGATTTAAAATGCGGGGCAAAGTATGGGGACAAAAACTGAAGCGAAACGAAGGCAGGTTGCTAATGCAATATTAAAATATGCAAATTGGTAACTCATGACGTACATCAATAAAAATTCCTTGTTCTAATTATTTGGCGTTTTTAAAGTGAAACTTCTTGAGATAAGTTGTGATTTTAAACTCGATGAAACGAAAAAGCGAGTCCATAGAGACACAACTTTATTGATATCAAGCAAAACTAGGCAAAAAATGACGTTTTTTGTATCGGAACCCGCCTTAAATATACCATATTTTATTTAAATTTTACTACTTACTATTTAATTAAAAATATAACTGAGTATTTTGTTAATATTTCAAGTGCCTACCTATTGTCATTATCGGTATCGAGTAAAAAAAAAGCAAAAAATCGTGTTTGTTGCATGGGAGCCCTCCTTAAATATTTATTTTATTTTGTTTTTAATATTTGTTGTTAAAATGGCAACAGAAATACATAATTTGTAAAAACTTCAACTGTCTAGCTATCGTGGTTCTTGAGATGCAGCCTGGTGAAAGATAAACGAACAGACAGACGAACAGACAGACAGCGAAGTCTTAGTAATAGGGAAAGACCGACGTCCTCCTCAAGAAGGGGACGTCGGTCGATGGGAGGGTACCCCACTAGGGGGTATTCCGTCGGGCCGACCACTGACGATAAGTAACCCTGCTCCGGTGGTCGGTCCAACAACGAAGGCGACGTAGTGTTCGGGTGGGTTGCGGTTATACGTGCTTACGTCCCTCTGTCACTCCGAACGGAGTGGTGCGAGGAGTGCGCCGACCACGACCCATCGCAATATAAAAATAAATGAAAAGGTCTTAGTAATAAGGTCCCGTTTTTCCCTTTGGATACGGAACCCTAAAAACAACTAAAAGGATCAATTTGACCTAAGGCCAACAGAAGGAGTTTCTTCTGATGTCGTTTGCTCAACAATATTATCTATACCAATAAATAAAATTGGAGTGTCTGTTTGTAATATCAAAATAATAGACTTTTTTCATGCTCACACGGTTATTTGCACGACACCTATGCCTAAAATAGCAATTAAAAAATTTTTGTCTGTCTGTCTGTCTTTCTGTCTGTCTGTCTGTTTGTTCCGGGTAATCTTCAAAACGGCTGGACCGATTTCAAAAATTCTTTCACCAATGGAAAGCTATAAAATGAGGGCGTTAACTAGGCTATATTTTATCCCGGTATTTCCACGGGAACGGGAACTACGCGCTTAAAACGACTATAACCTATAACCGAAGCGAAGCGAGAGCGGATTGCTGGTAATAAATAAAAATTATAAGCACTAATTATCTTGACAATACTTTTCTGTTTATTCAAAGGCCTTTGAATTACCTTACAAGAAAAATATAGGGTATATTTAGCGTAAAAAAAATATAGAGTATAAAAAGTAGGTTCTAATAATTATATGTCATGTTCAAAGTCCTCATTAGTGGTATGTCATGTTGAGCGGTAGATAATTATTTAGTTATTTTCAAAGTCCAGAATATTCTATAATGTTTATTTAGCCTTGTATTTGATCTTATGAAAATATCTTTAGTAAATATCATGTCAAATTCAGGTCAGGGAAAAGTTTCTTCGCATTCTATATGAAAATTCAAGACATTTTTTTTTTCAAAGTTTGTTTACGTTTAATTAATTACAATAATAATTGCCGATCTTGTGCTACTTTTACAAAAATGGCGGCCATTTTATCAGTAACAGGGCGACCAGAGTGAGGTGCAACTGTGATATCAAAATTTCCGGATCGAAAACGTTTAAATCAACTTTGTGCTACCCTTACTGACGCATAAGGTCCATAAACGTCACAATATTTTTTCGTGACCTGCGTTGCATTTTTTCAGTTTTTGTAATGGAATTTTAAAATGTATCGAACTTCTCCATTAGATCCATACATTTTGATAGAAAGAAATACAGCGGGAAACAACATTTTACTAAATTATGTTTTTAAAACGTAAACTTTTTAATGGTATCAAAACCAACCAGATGCAACTAGCCAAAGAGATTTTATGAAAGTTTTATACAGACTATATGCGAAAAAACTTTTCTCCGACCTTATATATACCTTTATAGACATATCCTACATAGATACTTAATCCAAATCATATCATCAAAATAGCTGAGTTAGTCTATAGAGGATTTTAACGGTGTTGATCTTGATAGAATGGTTGTGTTTATATAAAATACTTAACAATTTCAGCTCATATAAGCCCCACTTTTTGGTCGGGCCTCCTCCACAATGAAAGGGAAATTGACCTACTGTACCATACCGATCAAACATCTGAACATATCATACACCAATGATTTATAGAACTATAAAACACTAGCTGACCCGGCGAGCTACGCACCGCCATAATTTTTTTCGTAAATATTCTTCGAAATTACCGAAAATATAGTCTCTAACGGAAGAACCATTACGGCTTAGTCGGAAAAGATAATTATCAAATTTTCAACCATACTTACGCATAGACAAAATTACGTGTAGCTGTCATTTGCGTTTAGTTATTACATATCAAAAGCGTTTTTGTTATACCACGTTTCATAGTGATTTGTATTATCTTTGACGTTTTATGTCACGACCCACAGGAATGCGATCGAACGGGATAAAAAGTATCCTATGTCCGTCTCCTGGTTCTAAACTGCCTCCCCATCAATTTTCACCCAAATCGGTATAGCCATTCTTGAGTTATAAATAGTGTAACTAACACGACTTTCTTTTATATATATAGATTATTTATCGCTTCACACTGCTGTGTGGTAGCGGCTTCGAATACTACCAACCCTTGCTTTGCTCGTGGGTGTCGTAAAAGACGACTAAGAGCCCTAGATTGACCCGGACCAACTCCATCTGGTACCATTTGGGTCAACGATTACATTCCCAAGGAGGGTTGACGTCAGGCAGGCGGCCGGTCATAAAAGTCATTGCCGAAACTTTTTGCAATATGTCAAAACAGATGACATATTGCGTCGACCCCAAGTAATTGGGATAAGAGCAAGATGATGATGATGATTTATCGCTTCACACCTATGACTTGGATACACAAGAAAGTTCATCATCATCATCGCAGCCCACATACGTCCCACGGTTGGGCTTGGGCCTCCTCCACAACGGAAAGGAATTCGACCTCCTACACCATGCGGGTCAAACATGTTGGTATTGGGTTTCATGTCGAGTTTTCTTCTCTTGCAGAGATGTTATGTACATATCTCATAGTCGTCCTTTACGACATCCACGGGCAAGATAGGGAGTGGTTAATTGTATTCTTACTCCATTACTACACGGACCACAAGAAAATTACAAATTAAATGTTTCACTACCTATATTTAAGACCTATATCGGGACGAAGTTCTTTGTATTGCCAGTTGGTGGCAGACATATGCAGTTGGTGGCAGGCAATACCATTAATACACAGGTATAGCCAAGCCATTGCTTCAACATTTCAACCTATTCCCGTCCACTGCTGAACGTAAACCTCTTTCCTGTTACGCCACAGAGTCCGTTCGTCTACCACCTGCATTCAACGATGCCCAGCTACTTTCACCAGATTGTCGGTTCACCTAGTCTCCTACATTGCGTCATCCGATACGTGGTCGCCACTTGAGAATTTTTCTTCCCCAGCGATTTTTATTTCGTCGAGCGATGTGGGCAGCCCATTGCCACTTCAGCGTGCTAATTCTTCGTACTATGATGGTTACACCCGTTCTTCTGCGGATTTTCGTATTTCAGTTTCTATCTCGCAGAGAAATCCCGAGCATAGCTCGATCCATAGCACGTTGAGCGACTTTGAGCTTGGTTATTATCGAATACATTTAAGGACCACATTTCCGTGCCGTAAGTCATCACTGGTAACACACACTGGTTGTAGACCTGTGTTGTAATTGCTTAGCGTGAGAAAATTTGTGTCTTCATAGGATTGAACTGAACTAAGTACCGGTCACCTCATTCCGAGGCCCGCCCCAAAGAGCTCTCACCAGATATTACAATATATAATAATAATATACATATATGCGATACTTCAAAAAACTACCTCACAAAGAGTATCTTATCTTATATCTTTAAACGAGCAATTCTTGTATATATATATATATATTCAGGATCTCGGTAACGGCCCCAACGATTTTGTTGAAACTTGGCATACTAGAGGTTTCGGGTCCAAAAAATCGATCTAGCTAGGTTTTATTTATAGAAAATGTTGTTTTGTCCGTGTTTTTAGCAAAACAAATAATAACATTAAATTTTAAAAGAATGTGAATTCAAATTTCGTTGTCAACGTCATGAGTTACGATAGCTCAAATGGGAAGTTGACAGGTTCTAATTTTGATTTTGTTGACATTCAAACAGCGTCGGTTCGAATCTCGGTGTTATTATTATTCTCTTTTTGTAATTTTTTATATATTTTTCATTATTTATTTTTTATTAATATATATCTAAATAAATTCGATAAAAATATTCCGAGCGAAGTTCGGTCAACCAGATATTTCTTATTTAAAAGTGTATTCGATATCACAATTCATATATTTGACAGTTCAATAATACCACGCTTAGCAATCTTTTAATATACGTAGCGAAAAGGCTTATGGCGAAAATTAATTTTGACAGAAATTAATATAGAGCTCGAATAGCTAAAATAAAAAAAAACTAATCTTTATTGCCAATCAATCTATGTGTATTTTCATTGAATTATATTAAATAAAATCGCTCAAGTACGAGTCGGGCTCGCGCCCTAAGGGTTCCGTACCATTGACTAGGTAAACACAAATTTTGTATTGTAACTGATATCGGGCAAAAATAGCCAAAAAATGGCATTTTTGTATGGGAACCCTCCTTAAATATTTATTTTATTTTGTTTTTAGTATTTGTTGTTATAGCGGCAACAGAAAAACTGAATTTGTTAAAAATTCAACTACATATCTATCGCGGTTCTTGAGATACAGCCTGGTGACAGACAGACGGACGGACAGACAGCAAAGTCTTAGTATTCGGGTCCCGTTTTTACGCTTGGGTACGGAACCCTAAAAAGATCAGACTGCTCATATGTAATAATCTTAAAGATTAGATTAATGTAGCGATTACAAATACATTGATGTCAGCTTCTTCTGTGTACTCTATCGGCTCTTTCACGGGGAGTGCTCTGAGGAACTGTTTGACTTGGTACCACCGTCACCGTTTTACCAACGTACCATTTGACACCGCAGCAGGGTTCATCCGTTTCACCTGGAAACGATATGGTTTCTGTGTCTCCCGAGCGCTATAACATGTCCTTCTTTAAACGAGGTTTAAGAAGAGTATTTTCTTCACGGTAGGCAACGGCCTGGCTGTGCCCCTGGTATTGCAAAGGTCCATGTGCGGCAGTATCACTTACCATCAGGTGTGCTGCCTGCTCGTATGTCACCATGGGCAATAAAAGAAAGCTTCATCTGGTGTCATCTAGTCAACATAGAATGTAATATTCTCAAGGAGGTTTGACGTCAGGCAGGTAACCGGTCTTCAAACTATTGCTAATAACTTCGCAATTTGTATGATACTTTTGTAATATGTATGATACTGGAGGAATACATATTGCGTCGAGCCCAAGTAATTGCAATAACAGCAGGATTTCTTTTTTTTTTTATGGGTGGGCTGCGGTCGGCGCGCCTCCGCACCACTCCGTCCGGGGCGACAGAGGGGCTTAAGCTCGCAACTCCCGCAACCCACCCGAAAACCACCTCGCCTTCGTCGTTGGGTTGTCAGTGGTCAGTCCTTGTAGTCAGTGGTCGGCCCGACGGAATACCCCCTACGTGGGGTACCCTCCCATCAACCGACGTCCCTCCCTCGGGGAGGGCGTCGGTCTTTCCTCACGCGGTCGGTCTCTCGGCGGGTGACGGACTAATCCTCGGTCACGTCACCCGCAGCCTCGGCTAGGGCGGCATGAGGCGCAATAACAGCAGGATAATGATGAATAAGTTTTTTTTTAATGTATCCCTGTAAACATCTTCACTATGGAAATGAGCTCTATATTTAAACACGAGGTAGTATTCCAATCCAAGTTCAAGTATAGAGAACTAATAAACCGCACCGAACCATTTCGAGAAAAGTTTGATACCTTCATAGTACAAATAAATATTTATACAATAGATCATAGGTTATTTGGTTTATATAAATAACTAGCTTCTGCTCGCGACTTCGTCCGCATTGTATAGATACTTTGGGTTGACGCTAACTTTAACCTAAGACTTTTTTTACGTAGAAGGTGAAAATATTTTTTAATAAAACGATTCTGTCACACATGAAAATTTAGTAGTTTACGCAGCGGAAGCTCTCAAAAGGAATAAAATCACGATTTTGAAACATTCTTCATTGGTGCTCAGCTCCTGTTGGCGTGAATATATATAGCCTGTGGACTTACTCGATAAATGGGCTATCTAACATTGAAAGAATTTTTCAAATCAGACCAGTAGTTCCTGAGATTAGCGCGTTCAAACAAACAAACTCTTCAGCTTTACATATTAGTATAGATATAGATTTGATTATTGGAATTTAAGAAGTCTTCATCGGCGCTATGATAAATGTCACACTACTAATCTCGAGCCTTCTCCCTAATGGGAGGGAAATTCATCTACTACACCACGCTGGTCAGACGAGTTGTTATAAGATTTTATTTAGAACTTTTCTTGACACTAGTGGTCGCCGTGTGGTCGAAATTCGTCTATAATTCATTTTAATCAATTTTTCTGCTACACAATTTTCTTTAATTTTATTTATGTTAATTGTAAATTGAGCAAGCTGTATTTCACTAATAACTAGACGCACAAATCTCTATTATACATTGTCATCATAATTATGATTGTTTGACATTCAGTTCGACCGGAGATTTTGACCGTAAACAAAAGTGTATAAGCGTTGCTACGCAACACACTCACACAAACGCGCGTGTGTGTGTGTGTGTGTATAGCGATAGCGTTGTAGTGTGCGTAATGCCTTTTGTAATGAATTTAATGCATTTCTAATCCATTATTATATGAAATTTCAATTTTATGCACTTCTCCTCATTATATACTTCAACTGTGCCAAATTTCATACTTGTCCATCCACGTAATTTTCGTAAAAACGGGTACAAAATTTTTGCTTCACGTATTTATATACTTATAGATATATGTTATTTGCATATTATTAATCCCTTAGTCGTCTTTTACGACACCCACAGGCGGTGTTAAATTATATTCTTACGCCATCATCACACGTAAGGCAACTTATTTGAGTATGAAAAACATTTTTACAGTTGAAAAATAAATAATTGCATATGTATTTTATTTCATAATTTCAGCTCATATACGCTTCACTGTTGGGCTCCACAGTAGGAGGGCAATTGACCTTAACATACTATGCTAGTCAGACAGGTTAGTATAGGGTTTCATTTCGACTTTTCCTTCTCTTGCATAGATATTAAATGTGTATTATATCCTTTAGTCGTCTTTTACGACATCCACGGGTAAAATAGAGAGTGGTAAATTGTATTCTTACTACGTCACCACACGGACAATTATGTATTTTAAATGTATATTTTGTATGAATAGTTATTTATATAAATAATTAAATATCTGGTTGACACAAACTTTGCTTGGTATATTTTTTTTTGTAAGTGAATGATTTTTCACGAACATATTTAGGATTATTAATAAATAACTAAAAATTATGAAATAATGGAAAAATATTAAAAATAAAAAACAGAATAATAATAACATCGAGATTCGATCTCGCGCTGTTTGAATGCGACTGGACAACTTGCCAACTGAGCTATTATCTCTTGACGGCGACGGCGAAATTTAAATTCCTATTTTAATTGCATTTTATGTCATTGTTTTGATTAGCTAAAAATACCGACAAAACAACATTTTCTATAAATAAAACCTAGCTAGAACGATTTATCGCGTCCGATCCCCTGTATACTAAATGTCATCAAAATCATTGGAGCCGTTTCTACGATTCAGATAACATATATACAAGAATTGCTCGTTTAAAGATGTAACATTGTATAATTTGTAATCTTCCGCGACCAAAAAATGGCTTCACTCGCATTAACATAGATTTTTCAATTCCAACTAAAGTAGAAGCGTGCATTTTTCAAGACCGATAATCTATGTGTTAGTCCATATTGTAATTTATCTCTGTGCAAAATTTCTTCCAAATTTATTCTGCCTTTCTGGCATTATTTTATAGCAAATATTCTACAAACTTTTGCATTTATTAGAGTAGTAGGTGGGGTACTTTTGTCTTTTTATTTAAATCTATTCATTTATTCCTCCTAGCTTTTATTACGTCCAATCTTATTCAGTTCTACTTTTCAGTATAATTAGTTTCAGTAGAATATTGTTTTCCACTCAACGAATGCAACTTGACCTCCATAACTCAACTTTTATATTAGGAGTGGTAGGACCACACTGTCGACAGTTATCTGTCTACAGCCGCGGGCCGGTCCGTCCGGGGCAGTACCATGCTCTCGCAGAAAATCGACGTCTGAGTAGTAGCAATTTGTTACTGCGCTTCGTTCGGTGAGCGAGAGAGCCGGAAGCCCAACTTTCTGAGGGTGATTGCGTGTGGAGGGTTTTGGTGGTGCCCTTGGTATCACCGAGCCTCAATGCACGCATTCACACTCCCTTCGCTTTCTTCGCGGTAGGCAACGGTCTTGTAAAGGTCCATGAGCGGCAGCAACACTTATCATCAGGTCTACTGTTTGCTCGTTTGCCACCGTTTGCAATAAAAAAAAAAAAAAAAAACTCAGAGAAGTTAGCGATCTTATGATTAGATGAGATATCGTAATATCTAATATAGACTAAGAGCCTGTGAACCCCAGACCTTCGTCATTTTATTAAAGCTGAAACTTTGTCGGCGCATGCTCCCAACACAGGTAAGAACGGTGGCCCATTATGAAGTTGAGGTTACAGTGGCTTTGGCAGATAAAAGGTACTAAAGGTGTGTAAAATACCGATCAATTTTCGTCAAATTATTAAATTATTAAGTCTGGCAATAAATAACTTGATTTTAATAACGTTCTGAAGGTAATATCAAAAAATCACGCTTAATAATTTGACGATAATAGATCGGTATTTTACACACCTTTAATACCTTTTAAAGCCACTGCAACCAAAACTTCATACTGGGCCACCGTTCTTACCTGTATTGGGAGCATGCGCTGACAAAGTTTCAGCTTTAATAAAATAACGAAGATCTGGAGTTCGTGGGCTCTTGTGTTAATAGAATTGACAACCCGTATAGATTAGTCATTACATCCTTACTAATATCATAAATGCGAAAGTAAGTTTGTAAATAAAACTACTTTTACGGATTTTATCGCGTTTGTATTTAATTTATTATTGCCCGACGTTTCGAACGCTTTACAGCATTCATGGTCACGGGTGGACTGTTTGTTTGTCAGTTTGTTTGTTTATTACGCTTTCACGCTTAAACCACCGAACCGATTTCAAAAATTATTTCACCAATGGAAAGCTATAATATCAGAGAGTAACATAGGCTATATTTTATCCCGGTATTTCCACGGAAACCGGAACTACGTGGGTATGGCAACTGAAGCCGAAGCGAAGCGAGGGTGGGTTGCTAGTTTTTTAATAAGCGACTTTATCGTTATTATGTAGCTCATTTACATAACATTTTTGGGCTCGAGTCTTCTTCAATGTAGGAGTCACATTGTCTTACTATACCTCGTTGGTCGGACGGGTTGTTATGGAGTTTTATTTCGAGTTTCCCTTCTCTTGCAATTAATGACATATGCATATTATATCTATTAGTCGTCTTTTACGACATCCCATTAGCAACTTAAAGGTTGATAATATTCATAGCCGATACCACATAGCAACTTTCAAACCATGAATTACTACATAGCATAAAATAAAGTTACTGCTCGCTGTCTGTCTAGCCCTATGTATGCTTAGATCTTTAAAACTACACAATGGACTTTAATGCAGTTTGCGATTGTATAATACATGCATAAATTATGTCGCTCTTTCAAGAGTAACCTCTGAAGGATATATATTGATATTGTCTATTTACAAAAAATCTGTGAACGTTGTATATAAAACATTTAGCAATGGACCCGTGCGAAGCGGGGACGGGTTGCTAGTACGTAATAATATCCAAAACCATACACGATAGGAATACTATATAAATCACTAGCAGCGCCCTGGGGTTTTACCCCCATAGCTCCCCTTCCCGTGAGAATATCAAGATAAGTTATAGCCTATGTGTTATTCTGATATGTAAGCTATATTATTGTGCAGTGACATCAAAATCTATTCAGTAATTTTTATGTGAAAGAGCAACAAACATTTTTACATCTTCACATCCTCACAAACTTTCGTAATACGATTACGAGCTTCTTAAACAATGAGTGAAGACGTCCTTTATGTTTTCATATCAATAATTTCATACCATCCTCTTATAGTAAGCCAGATGACAGAATAGTTTGGATGGCGGAACATCGGCAATCGTACATCTACTATTAAACCCCGGAGGACAACAAGTTTATTGGTTACTAATAACACATTCGAGCATTTGAAATATATATATATAGAACAACTCTTCGGCATCCAGCTTCAATATGAGGTGTAATTTTGTAGATATAAATAAGAACATAATATTTCTTAGTCTCCTTCTACGATCAATATTTATACTACCGTTGTTCAGTTTATCAACGTCGATTGTTGGATTTGGGGTTTCTCAAGTGGCAAAATACAATGATCAATTTTTTTGAAAGACAAACTCTTTTCACAAGGAAACAGTCCTTGCATTGCTGGGGACTTTACAAACGTATATTTTTTTTTTAATTATGATATAACTTAACAGTTGTCTCATAATAATTACAATCTAGCCATAAGGCTAATAAGTAATTTAAATCTAACTTAATTTGCTAAGATTTACTGAGTAAGAATGGACAGACCATTGGTACTTTTCTTATAGTCTCTAGTAATAATAGAAAACACTTTGTTCTTGTGTTCTTCAAAGATAGCACTCACTGCACGACTACTCACTAATTTCACTAAAACTTACTAGGTAGTTGTGTGGCACTACCTTCTAGTTTTTTCAATCTTTGATCAAAGGAAGTTAAAATATTTAATATTTTACTTAAATTGGAGTCTCCCATCTTGGGTGATTGTGTATCGTGTATCAGTGTTTTTATATGTGGCTGCTGTGCTTTCGTGGCTTGGGCATATGACACATTTGTGTGTGTAAGACGTATCGAATGATTGTTATTAACTTTAGGCGCCTGGGTGGTAGGCGCAGTAACTTTTTTTTTTTGAGTTTTTTTGTTTTCACTGGTGTAGTTCTTTAGCGACCAAACACCCTCTGTAGTTAGCCGGGTGTGACTCACAGCAATGAACACATTTGGGTTTATCTGCTATCGATTTTGTGCAGTCTCTGGTAAGGTGTTTACCAGTACACTTCACACATCTAGGTTCCTTGGAACAATATTTCTGTGTAAGACCATATGCCTGGCATCTTTTACACTGTAGTATTAATTTGGATGTTTTTAAAGGCTGCACTTCAACCTTACAGCCCAGTATGGTCTTAATACTATATATCTGATCTATGTTTTCATCTTTTTCAAATGAAAGCATAAACATATTTAAAGGTTCTTTGGTCCTCCAACATAATTTATTTACGGTTTCCCGAATTCTAAATCCTTTTGCATTTAAGTCTTCTACTATTCTGTTTGGTAAGCATGATGAGTGGAGGTTTTTTGCTATGACCCTAATCGGGCTATCTTGTTTGCTTTCATACGAGTGCCAAAGACAATTATTTTGCAATAATAGCGTAGTAATAGCTCTGTAGGAATCTTCGTCCTTGGCGTTTACTTTCACACTCATAATTTTTACCATGAAAGAGTCCTTATCTGAGCAGGTCAAAAGTAGGTTATATACGCGTATTATATCTTTCGGTCGTCTTTTACGATATCCACGGGCAAGATGAGGGAGTGATGGTATAAGTACGTAAATACGTAAAAAATTAGTATTTTGGTAGATATTTCAAAACCGTAACAAAACACTTTCTAGATAGAATATAATTAACTCAGCATCTACAATCTAAATATTGCTGTGTGGTAGCGGCTTCGAATACTACCAACCCTTGCTTTGCTCGTGGGTGTCGTAAAAGACGACTAAGAGCCCTAGATTGACCCGGACCAACTCCATCTGGTACCATTTGGGTCAACGATTACATTCCCAAGAAGGGTTGACGTCAGGCAGGCGGCCGGTCATAAAAGTCATTGCCGAAACTTTTTGTAATATGTCAAAACAGATGACATATTGCGTCGACCCCAAGTAATTGGGATAAGAGCAAGATGATGATGATCTACAATCTAAATATGTACCACTATTGAGCAATGGAAGGAAAAGACCTACTATCTCACGCTAATTACAGCAGTTGGAATGAGATTTTGCTGTTTGTGAAAGTGCCATGCAGAGTGCATGGGACTTTCACAAACCGTACGTTTGTACGTCAGACATTTTGGTCCGCCCGTGCCTATGAATGCAGTAAAGTGTTCGAAACGTCGGGCAATCATAAATCAAATACAAACGCGATATAATCCGTAAAATTAGTTTTATTTACAATGTGTAGTGCTCGCGTAAATATCAGAAATCATTACTTAGCATTATTATCCTAATGATTTCTAATGCCTACGCTAGTATTGCACATTATAAATTAAAGTATATTTACGGATTTTATCGCGTTTGAATTTGATTTTTGATTGCCCAGCATTTTGAACACTTCAGCGTTCATGGCCACGGGCAGACAGGCAGACGCCTGTGACTATCATATTTTAGATATATTTTATCCCATTGAATACTAAATTTGGTTTTGCCTTTAGTCGCCTTTTACGACACACATGGGCAGTGTGTGGTTAATAGCGTTCTTACTCTGCTCCACATGGAAAAAATATTATTATAAATTATTTTACCAATCTTGTATATAATGCAATAGTCAACCCCTAAGCAATGTACACGAGTATATTGGGGGAATCCCTTTCGCCAGCTTCTACACTTAATTGAATCTGGGATCAAAATCACAGGCTTAAAGAATTCTCGCTTCGACGATTCACGTTTTATTAACATTGGTCCTGTATTGAGCAAGGCTTTGAATTTAATTTGACATATAAAGGTTATATGATTCTAAGTTGTGTTGTTACAAGGATTTAAGGAATTTTTAAACAACACTAAATTCAAATTCCATTAGTCATCATCATTACATCTCATATAAATCACACTACTAGTAATGGACGTATATGAGTAGTTCCCTTCCTTTGTGGAGGAGGAAAACTGACTTACTATACCATGCTGGTCAGACGGGTTAATATAGGGTGCGATAATCCCTTAGTAGTTTTATACGAAACTCACAGTCAAGATAGGAAGTGATGAATTGTATTCTTACTCCCTCCCTTTTGTTTCATTTTCTGTATGAAAATCATCATCAGCATAGTTCCGCCTTTATTCCAATTACTCGAGATTTACTCAATATGTACGCTTCTTTTATAGTAAACTAGCTGACCTGGCGAATTTCATACCGCCATATTTTTTATTTCGTTAATATATTTTCTAAATTGCTGAAAATATAGTCTGTCTTTAGCTGTCATTGCGTTTTGTTATTACATGCCAGACGCGTTTTTGTTATACCATGTTTCATAGGGACTTGTATTCTCTTTGACGTTTTATGTGACATCACACGGGAACACGATCAAACGGGATAAAAAGTATACTATGTCCGTCTCCTGGATCTAAGCTACCTCCCCACCAATTTTCAGTTAAATCAGTCCAGCCGTTCTTGAGTTATAAATAGTGTAACTAACACGACTTTCTTTTATATATATAGATTTAAGATCAAAATGTTAGCAACATTTTGGCTTTAATTTTATGACCAGTCGTCTGCCTGATGCCAGTACTCTTTGGAAACGTATTTGTTGTTCAGACGACATCAGATGGAGTTGGTCCAGGTCAAAAGCTCTCATTCGTCTTTTACGACACTCGCGAGAAATGTAATGGTTGGTAGTATTTGTAACTGCCAAATCACAGCAACCAATTATAATTTATTTCGTATTAACAAATGAATAAGTGCAAGCTTTCTCCATGTTATAACGGGGTAAGAATACAATTCACCTCTCTTGTCTGTGAGTATTGTAAAATACAACTAAGGCATATAAATAAGCATATAGCATCTGTGCAAGAGAAGGAAAACTCTAAACAAAACCCTATTCCAATACGTCTGACCAGCGTGGAATAGTAAGTGAATTCCCCTCCCATTATGGAGGAGGCCTGAGCCCAATAGGATATATATTGGCTGAGATGATTAAGTACAAAGTTTGAAACTATGCATGGTGTAAAAATATATTATTAACCTTTTTCTTTGTCCTGTAATAATTACACCCTGTAGTATAAATATACCACAGATCAACTTATCTCTTTGGCAAAACGCAGTTTCCAATAAAAAGAATCTAGCATAAACATTTATATATACAATGAGATGAGACGATATAGCTCGAACTGTCAAAAAAATTTCAGATTAGCTAAGCTTCTAACCCTACAAGATCCAACTCTAGAGGGCCTAACTTTACATACTCTTTTTTTATGGGTTTCGTCCTGGGCTACGCAAGGGCGATGACTTTATTTCACCTTCATCATTGGGGTAACTACTGATACCGAGTTCTTTGGCTTTCGTGGCGAGCCCGGCGGGATACAATTTCGGGTACAGTCCCTTTCTGACGTCTCCCAGAGCGCCGCCCTTACGCGCTCAAACTTTCTACGGCTGATAAACTATTTCCTGGTTCAGTTACCCATCCTTCATAAACTCTACACCTTAATAAAAATAAATGACATGCCCATTTTGCTTTTGACGTGACAACGTCTAATAAATCAATGAACGCTGGCTGCATGCACGAAAAAGTGTCCCGTTGCAATTGTCGCGTTACACCTCTTGTCCCGTTACGCTGATTCAATTTTATTCATAAAAGTATGCAGTCATTTGATCAATGTTTTGTTATGACGTTGTCACGTTAAACTATCGTCCGTAAACCGACTTTACAGACAACCATGTTTGTTTTTTATTAAACAATAGTTTCTGTAGTAAAGAAAACAATGCAATATACAGAACTATTTATTTTTAAACAAGTTACGCAAACAAATAAAATTGACAGCCTATTCTGTTCACAATGACAGTTCATCCGTTAAAACAAAGAAACAGCACAATAAAAACAACCATAAAACGGATAACCCACTGAAATATATCGACGACATTTGCACTGGCGTCTGGCACTGTACTGAATTAAACAACAACCGATCGAAACATCTAGAAACTGAGATCTACCATCAATCTCCTGTTCTTCAGAACGATATGCTTGTCAAAAATAGAAAAAGCTTTTTACCAACGCTTGTAACAAACAAAAAACCACTTTAGTATATAAAAAACAAGTCATCAATTCGCTTGTTGAGGTGTGTGACGTTAAAATTCTATATACATAGGTAAGTAATATACGGATGGAAAGCACTTATGTAAGTGCGAAACCTTTGTCAAGCGTTCGAGAGTATTATGAGTCCGTCTGTTTGTTTAATTCAAGCGTTTCATTCAATAGTAAAAGGGCGTTGTATTTTTATGTCAACTGATAAGTTAGAAACGTGATAAGTGACATGTAAAAGCAAAGGGCATAATACTATTTTAGAAGTTAATATCAGGTTGACCGAGCTTCGCTCGGAATATTTTTGTAGAATTTATTTAAGGATATATTAATAAAAAATAAATAATGAAAAATATATAGAAAAATACAAAAAGAGAATAATAATAACACCGAGATTCGATCCGACGCTGTTTGACACACAAAAACTAAAATTAAAACCGGTCAATGTCTCACCTGAGCTACCGTAACTCTTGACGTTGAGAACGAAATTTGAATTCATATTCTTTTAAAATCTAATGTCATTGTAACGTTTTGCTAAAAATACCGACAAAAGAACATTTTCTATACATAAAACCTAGCAAGATCGATTTTTTTGGACCCGAATCCTCTAGTATGCCAAGTTTCATCAAAATCGTTGGTGCCGTTTCCGAGATCCTGAAAATATATATATTTACAAGAATTGCTCGTTTAAAGATATAAGATTTACAATAAAGATAACTACCTCATGTATACCGTATGGTGACGGAGTAAGAATACAATTCACCACCTATATTGTCCGTGGATATCGTAAAAAACGAATAACGGATATGATATGCATTTATGCAAAATAAGGAATACTCGAAATAAAACACTATATCAACCCGTTTGGGTTGGTCAATTTCCCTTTGCAGGAGGAGTAGGCTTTTATAAGCTGCGATGAATGAATGAAAAGATGACCACAGAAGCACAGTCCTGCTTAAGATGCTTGCTCTACCATACCTAGTCTTCGATTTCCATGCAGAAAAATATTTTGTGCGATGTACAAGTTGTTGTTCCGAATCTCAATGCAATGTAATGTAATGTATAAAGTTCTCCGAAATGAAAGGATTTTTGTAGAGTATTGAGTGTTTTTTAAAAGCTATAGATGTCAAGGAATCAGAAACAATGGTCGATGCAATAGGGATTGAGAGGGATTACGGTAGATTATGGGGCCGCACGCTACCTTGCCGTCGCCCCGGATAGGTTAGGTGAGGTAACCGTAGCTTACTCTAAATAATGAATAAATGTTGATTTCTGATGTTTATGCAAATATTTCATATTATAATTAAAACTATTTTTATGGATTTAATGACGTTTATATTTGATTTTTGAATGCCCATTGTTTCGAAGACTTTTCAGCGTATATGAACTCTAAAATCAGTAAAATTTTTAGTGTTCATGAATGTTGAAATCAGAATGTTGTTTAAAAAAATTATAAAAATCATATCTTATTATTAGGTAACTTTTTACTATTTTAGCACAAACTTATTTAAGATTAGCTTACCCTCAGCTGGTCATAACTTCACTGGGACATTACCTTAAACAAACAGTTCACTTATATAGATTAAATTTCAATTAAGTATTAGAAATTTATGTCTATTATATTACTTTGGCATAAATATGTGTGGTAGCGGCTACGAATATTACCAACGCTTACATTGCTCGAGAGTGTCATAAAAGACAAGAGCTTTACATAGACCTGGACCAACTCCATGTGATGCCGTCTGATCAACAATACAAAAGAAAGGTTCACGGTCGTCTGGCCGTGAACTGGTCATAAAACTATTGCCAATCATTATCATCATCATTTCAGCTCGTATATGTCCCACTGTTGGGCTCGAGCCTCGAGCTCGAACAATAGGAGGGAAATTGACTTTACTATACCATGCTGATGAAACAGGTTGGCATAGTGTTTAATTTCGAGTTTTTCTTCTCTTGCATAGATGTTATATGCGTATTATGTCCCTTAATCATCTTTTACGACTTCCACGGGCAAGATAGGGAGTGGTAAATTGTATTCTTACTCCGTCACCACATGCGATGGCAATAACTTTTGCAAAATGTACTACAAAGAGTGAAAGTATACAGAGAGTGGGAGGACATATTGATTTGACCATTTGTACATATTGATTAGCATTTGGAATAAGAGTAATTTGATGATAATATCTATTTTCAGCACGTCACTTATTTTCATGTCATCGTTCGAAATTAAATATCTTATGTATATAAATCTCCTGTCACGATGTTTGTCCGCGATGGATTCCTAAACTACTTAACCGATTTTAAATTAAATTGGCACACCGTGAGCAGTCTGATCCAACTTGAGAAATAGGATAGCTTAGATCTTTAATTATAGTCGCAATTTTATTTTATTACAAATTATTTGTCTATAATTAATTGATAGTCACAATTATCTGTTAACTCCAAAAGATTCTAACAGATGGCGATATCTGTTGACTGAATTTAAGTAATTTAAGTAATTTGTGTGTGCTCAATGAGATTCGAGAATGGTTTAGATTCACAATTGGACCCGGTATGTGGCGCTTTATTTGAACAGAACAACGTCTGTTGGGTCAACTAGTTCTTTTATATTTTTAAACACAACACTCTTGAAGCAATGTTTAATAGTTAACTATATGCTCCCAGGACCCAGGAGTACATTATTATGATCATACAAAGGCTATTAATCGTAGACCGAAATCCGCTTTGTAGTGTCGAGATCAAATGTCATCAGACGATTCTGCGCTCCATATAAGCGTTGAAGGGGCCGCTGTAGTCTTAGTGGATATTCCGGTCGCGCAGGTGACAAATAAGTCTTATAAGTATGTGATATTTAGTTCTTAAATTCATTTCCACAAAGTAAACTTTTTATTCTTAAAGGAGCCTAATCCGTTTCTATAACTTCATCTCCTCATTCTGTGCATCTCGTACTACTGAATTACGTTAGTGGTTGTTACCACCTAGCATTAGGTGAACTGTTTGCTCATCGCTCCTAACGGTAATAAAGAAAATATTGAATCATCATTACATACACCTCAAATGAAAACGGTTTAACAAACATATCACGCGCCATTATTCTAATTTCAATACGGCGAATACCCAAGATGGCCGACGCTTCAAAATGGCGACCGTCGTAGTTAACGGATACTTATAACTTTTTGTCCACAAAAGTTATACATTATGCTGACGAAAAGGTTGTTCTTACTAGTACTTTTTACATAATATTCTATTTTAACATATACCTATTTTTATTTTTAGTAAAAGTTTTGTGAATAAGGTTTGCCAGGCCTATCCGGCATAACCGAACCATACTGGTTCGGTTATTAAATGAAGCGAATGTGAATTATTTCGTAATAGTAATTTTAGATGATGTCCGAGGTTCGTGAGTTAGACATATAAGACTTAGAACTGTTTGAATTTTTTATGATTTCGAGAATATTTCTTCATCCATTTCATCATTCATTCATTTAACTTCCAACATGTTATCTTTATTGGAGTTTTTTTTTTGTCTACCAAATATATATAGCTTTAATAACTAATTATATCAAACGTAGATTATAAAAAAACTATTTTACTAGTTTATTAGTGAATTATTAGTACATTACATTGCACGTAGGTACATACATTTTATTTAATAATCTTTGAAAAGAAATTACATGTGACAATTTAACTGGCTGTCTCTGCCTCTGGAATTATGATCTTGAGATATGAATTGTACAGTTCGTTGAAATAAAGAAAATCTATATATTAATGTATGAAAACTAGGTCATACTGAAAAAAATTAAGTACCAGAGCTCAGAGAAAATAAATATTACTCGCTTATATCTATCATATTATCTATCTATCATATTATCTGAGCTAGTATGGCGCTGGGAACGGATATCCAATAAGTGTAGTTTCAAATATTTTTTTTTAAAATTTTATCTGATATTAAGCTAGTATAAAAGAACAACAACACATATAAAATGAAACTATTTTAATAGGATTTTTTCCTTTAATATTCGGACGCACCGTTTCGAACACTTTAAGGATGATGATCACGGGAGGAACCTCTTTTTTGTAGTAGGCTATGGTCTGGATACACCCCGCACAACCTCTCCGGGGCGTGACAGATGAGCGGTGTGCGGCCCCATAACCTTTTTTTTGAGTGGGTCATGGTCAGCGCACCCGGATCCGTCCGGGGCGGCAGAGGGGTGGCACGCGGCCACATGACTCACCCGTGACACGTCGCCTTCGTTGTTGGCCCAACCACCGGTGCAGGGTAACTTGTCTTCAGTGTTCGGCCCGACAGAATACCCCGGTCGCGGGGTACCCTCTCCTCTCGACGTTCCCCCTCAGGTCGGCATCGCGCGATCAGCCTCTCTGCGGGTGCCGGACTAAAAGTCTGGTCTAGTCACCCGCGGCCTCGGCTAGAGGGGCATTAGGCGCAAATACTCGCGCCTGCGCTGCCCGAGTCGCCGGCGGCAGATTGCGTCGTCGTGAAGGCGTTCCTCCCGCGTGCGCTCCGCCGCCTTCTTCCGCCAGATGCGGCCCTATAACCTACCGTATTTCCTCTCCATTACCATTGGGCCGCCCACTGGTATTCCCGATTCTAGCCCGTTGCTTGACATCCTTGATGAGCGCGGCGGGTTACTCTTTCGGGTACCATCGGCTTCGATGCTCCGGCAACAAAGCAATGTTGCTGGGGCATCGCCTTTAGACGGAGGGGATCTCATTGATTTGAACTAAACGCTAGAAAATCTTCCAAACATTGGGAAATTATACTCAATTACAAATGCTATAAGTTTATAGAATTAACCCAGCATATCAAATGCATAAATAAACAAAAAAAAAATAGTGCGTGGAGTCCCTCCGCGCGTTCCAAGTGCCACGCATTCACTCTCGCTCTGTCTCTTTCTATTCACCCTCTCCAGGAGCGTTGAACGTTTAACGCAACAGTGCTTTCATAGCCCCTCCATGGTAGCGTTAAACGTTTAACGCAACCTTGTTGGAAGTCGCATTAGAAGTTTCACTTCAAAAATGAACCGTAATTTGAAACGTTTTGAAATGTATTTATCGATATTTGATCAACTCAAAATATGTCCTTTAATCGTTTTAAATGAGAATACGTTTTTTATATTTGCGGAAACGTAAAATGGTTATCCTTATTCACATATTATTATAGAAAATATTTTCTTCAGAAACTCTCATGGAAAAAATAATATAATATCGAGCTTCGCAAAAGGTAGCGACCGAGTTGAGTAATAACCCTTTATTCCTTTCTTGTACATATTTTCTGTGGCCTTTTGTCATTAATCTTATTCAAATGTTTTAGTGTATTATAATACTAGCGATCTGTAATCGCTTCGTTTCTGTTTCAGCCGCTTTTGCGCCATAATTTAAAATCATCGTCGTCATCACCGTCATCATCGTCATCATCGTCATCATCGTCATCATCGTCGTCATCGTCATCATCGTCGTCATCGTCATCATCGTCGCCCTCGTCATCATCGTCGTCATCGTCATCATCGTCGCCCTCGTCATCATCGTCATCGTTTTCAACATCATCATCGTCATCGTCGTCATCATCGTCATCATCGTCTTCATTGTCACCACTAGTATAGATGTTATATGTCATCATCATCATCATCATCTCAGCCCATATACGTCCCACTGTTGGGCTCGGGCCTCCTCCATAATGGAAGGGTAATTGACCTACTATACCACGCTGGTCAGACGTGTTAGTATAGGGTTTTATTTCGAGTTTTCCTTCTCTCGCATAGATGTTATATGCGTTTTATATCCCTTAGTCGTCTCGTACGATCACCCACGGGTAAGATAGGGGGTGGTGAATTGTATTCTTACTCCGTCACCACACGGACATACATATATGTATACTAGCATTATAACCCTTAGTCGCCTTTTACGATATCTACGAGTTGCTCGTATGGGGCGGTGAATTGTATTCTTACTCCAGCACCACACTAAAAAACACGATAAGTAAAGCAAGTAGAGACAGCTAATATACACTCATTTGCAAAAAAAACGGGCACCTAAGCAATGAACCATTTCAAATGTTAATATTTCTTTGTTTGATAATTATAGGTAGTTTTATCCACACAATTTGCTAAATTAATAAGAAAATAATCGTTTTCATCAGTATTTCATAAAATTTAGATACAATTTATGGGAAATAATGCTAAACCTCGCTAGTAGTGTATATTCGCTAGTAGTGCATATGCTCATGAAGTAAAAATAAAAAAGTTTTTTTGTTTGTTTTTCTTTAATAAAGTAAAAGCAGATAAATGTTTAGTATCGAGTGTGACCCCCTCTAGCTAAAATCACAGCTTGAATTCGTCTGGGCATGCTAGCGAGTATATCCCGGATACTTGCTTGCGGAATACGTTCCCACTCCGCAGTAATCACATTCTTCAGCTCTCTGATGGTCTGCGGAGCCGGGTGTACTGATCTCACACGCCGTTTCAGAACGTCCCAGACATGCTCTATGGGATTGAGGTCGGGACTTCGAGCTGGCCAATCCAAACGACGAATGCCGACCTCTTGCACATACGCATTAACATCGCGGGATCGGTGGGCGCGAGCATTGTCGTCCATAAAAATCGAGTCTTCACCTAGAGCGGCCAATGCGGGTTGTGCATGAGAAATTAGAACTTCCGTTATGTATCGATGCCCAGTCAGTGAGCCGTTTTCAATGAAGACTAACTCTGTACGATCCATTGAATTTATTCCTGCCCAAAACATAACAGAGCCCCCACCATAAGGTGTGATTTCTTCGAAACATGCCTCTGCAAATCGTTCTCCTTGTCTTCTTAGCACTCGCCGACGTCGATCTTCACCGAACAGAGATATCCTGGCTTCATCAGAGAACAAAACCCTATTCCAATCGTCTTGAGTCCATGATTCACAATTTCTAGCGAACCTAAGCCTGTGAACTCTGTGCTCACGGAGTAATTTGGGGCCGCGGGCCGGGCGGTGACTGCGTATATTGGCAGCGAGAAGCCTCCTCCTGACCGTCCATAGACTAATATGCACATTTCTTACTTCTTGGAGGTTGTTCTTAAGATCCACATACGAAGATTTGCGATTTCTCAATGCGCGACTCACAAGAAAACGATCATCCCGTGGTTGGGTACATGGTTTTCTTCCAGAACCAGGCCTTCTCTCGACGGAACCAGTCTCCTGATATCGCTGCCAGGTCCTTTGGACTGTCGAGCGACTAACATTTAGCCTCCTAGCCACGAAACATTGGCTGCAACCCTCTTCAAGCAGCGCGATAATTTTGGTAGCTTTTACCACTTTATCTACCATTTTTGATACAGCCAAACAGCATTAAATAAAGCTTTGACAGTCAAGGATATGAAATTAATCGATAAAAATTGAATAAAAGTTATGAAAGTCGATGTTAACTTCTGGAACTTCGCGCCAAAAATGTAGGATAAAAAGGGGTTTTCTGTAAAAATGAACATCAAATGAAAAATTGAATTTAGAACGTACTTTTTTAAATACCACAGCATTTTTAAAACCGGCCAGTAACGTGTACAAACGATTGAAACCTTTTTGGTATTGTATCTTTTTAAATATGAATGAAAATCAAAACCGCCCGTTTTTTTTGCAAATGAGTTTATTTATAAAAATATCATTAATTACCAAATTATATAATATACCTAATCTTAAAATAATTTAATAACCCCCAGTTTCCAACTTTCTTTTATACATATTTGAAATAATTTCTATAGTACCAGGCGCGCAGAGCGATGCTAGAGTTACTTCTTATAATTAAAAGGATTGAATTGAATCAAGATTTCAACTTAATTACCTCCTACAGACTTCGCATAGAGGTTTCCCTGTTGCCCGTTGGTGTTTGAAATAGCTGAATGCACATCAGCAGACATTACTTGATTTATTCGTAACTTAGATACTTTGATGCTATCTATGTGGTTAAGCAAATTGGACTAACTATTTCGAAGCGCAACTGAATCGTTATATTGCATTTGGAAAGCAACTCGAATGCTGAAATATATTTTATACATGCAATGTCCATTATGAAAATTTCATTCATATTAAAGCAAATGTTGCCGTCACTGGAAAATCATGAGATATTACAATTTATTACTCCTTTTAGATTTATTAATACAGATTATTTTCTGTGTGGATTTACTTTGGATTTATGGATCATTCTACTTTCAGGGTATCTATGTCTACCGTTAGGCATAGGCCTTCCCACGAATGTAATAACGCCACAGTATGGCGACACTACGGATAATTTTCTGACTGGTACCATAAATGGACCGGCTTGTCTTCTGTAATCTCGTACGGTGACGCTGTAAAAATACAATTCACCATTCACAACTCCTCGCTCTTACCCGTGTGTAATTGTAAAAAGCGACTGCATACCTTAGTCGCTCTTCCTGCAGAGTCTTAAGCAGAGATTACCATTGTAAGAGAAGAAAACTCAAAATAAAACTCTATACTAACCCGTCTGATCAGCGTTATACAGTAGGTACTATGGAGGAAACTTAAACCCAGAAGTAGTTCTTAAATGAGTTGAGATGTTGACAATTCCAAGTATTACCGGATAATCTCACGGTAAATTAGCTATCAGTTTGCCACTGTGCTTAGTTCAGTGAGCGAAGGAGTAGGAGGTCCCCACTCTAACGTAGGGAACGATATGAATGTACCTCTAATATTACAAAGGTTTCATGAGAGCCAGTAGCCGTCACCTTCTGGTGAGCAGCATGATTATCTGCCACTAAAAACAATAAAAAACTGTAAATGGCTTTGTGACCATGCTTAGTATTATAAGTTGCCTAATAAAGTCATGCAGTCCATTCTGATGATCGCTTTTCTTGGCAATAGGCTTTGGCTTTGGTGTACCTTTTTTGATCCATCTGGCGCGGTGGAGAGGACGCCATGCGACCCCATAACCTGCCGTACGCAATACCTATTATATACCATATGGGTGGACCACTAGTACCCGTATTCTGATGATCCCTAAGCCATCCAGGAATCCAATCCAGCCAGCCAAGAAACCAGGGGAAGCAACTGAATACCTGATAATATCACTAAACATAACACGCTAATAACGTTGGAGTGGTAGGACCACACTGTCGACAGTTATCTGTCTACAGCCGCGGGCTGGTCCGTCCGGGACGGTACCATGCTCTCGCAGAAAATTGATATCTAAGTAGTAGCAATTTGTTACTGCGCTTCGTTCGGTGAGCGAGAGAGCCGGAAGCCCAACTTTCTGAGGGTGATTGCGTGTGGAGGGTTTTGGTGGTGCCCTTGGTATCACCGAGCCTCAATGCACGCATTCACAATCCCTTCGCTTTCTTCGCGGTAGGCAACGGCACGACCTTGTAAAGGTCCATGAGCGGCAGCAACACTTACCATCAGGTGTACTGTTTGCTCGTTTGCCATCGTTTGCAATAAAAAAAAAACGTAATATTCCGACATATTTTTAAATCAAATGCAAAATAAATTCGACAAAAACTTCTCACAATGAATACCGTACACACTGATTCTATTCAAACACCATAAGTAGTATGCTAAGTGTTTGTTTAGTTATAATAATGAAGATCCTTTTAGTAAATAGCTGTAAACATTTTTAATGTTTGTTTTTTTAGAACCTTAATTCCAAGCTGAGACTAAAAAATGCTTGTTAAGGTAAAAAATGTAAATGCCTTCTACTTAGTGAGCCATTTTAGTTTTTCACAAGTGGTTTTATCGTAAACCTTAGGATTATTCTGGAACTTTCCCTCTTGTTTGCTATTGCGGTTAATCTTCAGATTACGCGAAGCAGATTAAGGCTTGTTTCAGATTAATTGTGTGTAGTAGTGATTTTTTATTTCAGATAATGAGGATAAACGTTATCTTTTTAATATTCTTTGATAAGCAACTATTTTTTTTATGTATGTGGATATTATTTGTGTCTGTTAATTGTATATTTGTAAGGTCCAACAATACAAATATTAGATTCTTAATGCAGTGTAAGATAAAAAAAAAAAATAAGAATACAACGTGTCCCTTTACTTTTTTGTAGCATTCTCAGGCATTAGGCTCTCATCCCTTTTAGGGAGCCCAACGAATGATGGAAGAAGGATCATCATCATCACCACATCTCATATATGTCCTACTGCTGAACTTCGAGTCTTCTCAACAATAGGAGGAAAATCGACCATACCACTTATATCATTCATCTTAGCCTATATATGTCCCACTGTTGGGCTCAAGCCTCCTCTAGAATGGGAGGGTTATTGGCCTACTATTCCACGCTGGTCAGACGTATTGAAATAGGGTTTTGTTTCCAGTTTTCCTGCTCTTTTACAGATGTTATATGCTAATTATATCTCTTAGTCGTCTTTTACGAGATCCACGGGCAAGATAGGGAATGGTGAATTGTATTCTTACTCCGTCACCACACAGAAAATGTCCACTCATATACATACCGACAGTTATATCGCATTGGTCATAAGTTTTGATATAGGAACTCATTTTGTTTTCCATCACTTGCATAGATGTGGTATACATATATTTTAAGACCAGATAGGGGGGTGGTAAATTGTATTAGTATTCCGTCACCACACGGACAAAGAGAATCGTTTAACTCCTATCCGTTCAATTCTATTCTTCCATCATTACATTTTATTGGTTTTAAGTCTCTAACGATAATAATGATTCATAAAATAACAACAAGATAAAAATAAAAACTAAAACCCAACAACGACAAAAAAACGATTTATCAGATAAATACGGGTAAAGTCACAAGCAAATGTTAATAATATTTTAGAAATGTACAAGTAACGCCCTTTCCAATGATACGATACATGACATATTTGTCTCAAATTTATTTTTTAACGCAGTACTTTAAGACCTTTAGAGGGCTCCATATTAGATTCAGTGACACATCATATAGCTTATAACCAGCGGACAATCAAGGCGCTTCTAACAATACCTCATTTGTCTGGTTCTAATAAGTAGTTGAGGAGCTATGAGGGAACAGATGAACATACATACATACATAGCCTGTCAAAATTATAACTCTCCGTAGTTGAGTAAAAAATATTAATTCGTTATAAAACGGTTTTAACTCAGTATAATATATATAACACAACAAATATTGTAGATTAAAAAAATCTATGCATGTTAATTCCAATATACTTTAGCAAATAACATGCAAAAGTGTTTATACTTTATAAGACGTTTTAAAGTTTCCTAATTTGTATTCAAAGAATAGCTTAAGCCAAAGTACTTTGCAGAGTATATTCATAAAATATTTAACAAATATATTCTTACTTGTGTTTCTTAAAACAACACCCTGCGTTATGAAATGAATCCTAAATAAGAAATTCGAAAGTGTGCTATTGTAGAAAATCGATGTCTCATTACCACGAGACTTCGTTTGGTGAGAAAGTCTGAAGCTGATCATCATCATCATCATAATCAACATCGTGCTCTTGTCTCAATTAATCAATATGAACTTTTCTTCCATAGCAATAGTTTTATGATCTTACGACAACCCTCCTTGGGCATATAATTGTTTTCCTGGCGGCATCAGATGGGGTCAGCCCAGATCGATGAAAACCTCTCAGTCATTCTTAGAGTTCCGTAAAAGGTAAAAATGGTACTCTATTACTAAAACTTCGCTTTCTATCCATCCGTCTGTCTGTCATCAGCCTGTACCTCAAGAACCACGATAACTAGACAGTTGAATTTTTTACAAATTATGTATTTCTGTTGTCGCTATAACAACAAATACTAAAAACAAAATAAAATAAATATTTAAGGGGAGCTACCATACAACAAACGCGATTTTTATAGATAATGGTACGGAACCCTACGTGCGCGACTCCGATTCGCACTTCGCCGGTTTTTTACAATCCCCGAGTAAGGATTAGTTGTATTCATAACCACATGGTGCAGAAATGCACCTTATAGGCCTGGTAGCATTACAGATTGCCGGATTACCACCAGATGGATTGTTTGCTGGTCTATCACTAAAGGTAATAATAAAATTCACATCCAAAACAAAAGACTTTTCTCATTTCTTTTTAAAAATGTAGGAGACAGAGGAATGTCACATTCCTTTCGCAATAACGATACAAAAGCTATTCTAATCGCATTTGTAATATATTTGCCCGCATCTCTGACATTCAATCGTGCCATCTCTTTTGTCTATAAAGTATTGAAGATGATAAAAAGAATAAACAATATGTTCCGATGTTGTAACTTGATTAATTATCA
The DNA here is from genome assembly GCA_032191425.1 of Lymantria dispar. Lineage (NCBI taxonomy): Eukaryota > Metazoa > Arthropoda > Insecta > Lepidoptera > Erebidae > Lymantria > Lymantria dispar. The sequence goes on along the minus strand of CM063460.1, from coordinate 3,911,687 downwards.
ACATATTATGGAATGAAGCTGTTTAAATTGAATGATTGAAAATAATTCATGACCTTTGCCCTTGGGTGTCATAAAAGACGATCTTGTGACACACACTCGACATAAAATCCTATGCCAACACGTCTGACCAACGCATGTAAGTCTATTTCGCTCTAACTGTGAAAAAGGCTCAAGCCCAACAGTGGGATTTACGTGGTCTAAGATAAATATTTGTTTTATTTTCATGCTGTAAACCTATCTTATTTCTTGTAATTCGTAAAGTGACATTTTGCAATTTATAATCCGAAATAAAACATCTTTTCACCATGTAATTTTAGTCCCAAACGCAGACGAACAGTCACAATCAATGCTTGCTATTGCTAGTTTACTGTGATTGTCAAACTCGTAACGTCAAGTTTTGAGGTAATGCATTTTTTGTTTCTTTTGACTCCACAGATGTTATGTGTATATGTCTGAGTATTCGTTGTGTTAACTGTATGAGGCTGTATTGAGTGTGCGTGTGTGGGTGTGTGTGCCCTGGCATGAACATAATATCATAATCGCTACAATCACCAAACAAGTTAGGAATTTACTAGTAAAGTACTGGCTGCCAAATCTCCTTAGCCAGTTTTTAAGAACACTTCGAAAAAGTAAGTAATAAATACACAAAATATTCTTAATCATCACCACACGGTAAATAAAACTTAAAAATCAATAAAAGCACCTAACATACATCCAACTGGTACCATATATGAAATGTATGTCATCAAAATATAATATTAAAATATCAATGGAAGGCTGTCAGGGTTTTGTAGTCCATGTAACTTTATTTCCGCACTCTGAACGTATATTCTTGTTAAACAAGGATCAAACCCTTCACCGGAGTGATCTGTAATCCTGCTGCTTAATTTATTAGCTACACGTATCTTATACAAGGAAAATCTACTGCATTATAAGTACTCTTCCGTTCCGGAAATAAGCGCAATTGCCAATTATATCTTCGCTAATCTAAATTAATACCAAAATCTCTTTCTTTGCTTGAGCGCATTAATCTTAGTCAACAATTAGATTACCAAATAATTATTTTGTGTTATTTCGATATTTCGCATACTGAAGAGGGTTATAAGATAAGCAACGTTACGAGCCAGAGGAAAACACAAAATGATATGCACTGTTCCTAAATCCTATCCCTGATAAGATTTATGCAAAATTTCAAAACGATCGCTGAAGTAGTTAAGGCGTGAAAACGTAATAAACTAATATTCACATTTATAAGATTCTTTTATTAGCGAAACTCCTTTAAACAGCTGGATTGAAAGCGAGTCTAAATAACCGGCTAAGGGATCAAGGGTCCAAGGCAATGAGCGGTAGTACTCTTCTAGGAAACCCATAACACCTACCGTGACTGCCAACCCATCTAGCATGCGTAGCAATTTTACGGTTATCCTTTTTATGAAAAGGTTTATTTTTAATAATAGAGAGCGTTGATAGTCTGATGATGATAATAATGATAATGTTAATACGAAGATTTTAATAATGAAGATGTTAATAATGATGATGTTAATAATGAAGATATTAATAATGAAGATGTCAATAATGATGATGTTAATAATGAAGATTTTAATAATGAAGATGTCAATAATGATGATGAATTATGATTTGTATGTAACATCTGTTGGGTCAACTAATCAAACATAATTTATCTGAATCTCATTGATGTTGAATAATGGTGTAAAAGTAACGAAAGAAAGCGTACCCGTATGTATTCGTTACTAGCAGAATGAGTACTGGTTACTTTCGTATCGTTACGTTACTCGTTATTTCTGATACCTCTATCTCAGGACACCGAATCGTGTCGTATTCCGTACCCTTACGGTATAACGTCCCAACATAACAACATTCGTTATTTGTAGATTACATTTGTATACCAAGATGCGTAAGGTGCATTTTTCACTTTACCGTATGTTGAACCCGATTTGTGTTAAAGTTATTCTAAATTTAGATTCATTTAATAGGTAAGTATAAAACTACAAATGAACTATTAACAGAATCTACAAAATTTGCTATGGATTTATTATTTTAAAAATGTTGACAACGAGCTTATGTTATTGCCAATCATAAACTTTTCTACAAATACAATACATTAAACAAACAGTAAAAAAAATTAACGACATATTTACAGATTATATTTTTTTTTTTACTTATCAAACAAAAATCGTTATTTGTAATGTACATCTTTAAATTAACAGAATAAACTCGCGAATGCATAATATATACGATCAGCTAACATTATAGGCATCAACGTTACTTGTGTGAACTAAAACAGTGTAGGTACCCATAATACGAAACATGCGAGTAACGAAATGGATTGGTGAGTAACGTTTCGTTACTTCGTACTAAATGGCGCACCCGTTACTCGGTACCGAATACATACGGTTTGCTATACAGTTCTAATATTGAAATAAACAGTTCTCCTACAGATAATGTATTCATTCATGTAACAATAATACTGTGATGTGAGTAACAAATGAAAATGAATGTAAGCTTCATTTATATTCGTATTATTCATCAATTGTTAAGATGAATATTCTTATCTATACCAATAAATAAAATTGGAGTGTCTGTTTGTAATGTCAAAATAATAGACTTTTTTCATGCTCACACGGTTATTTGCACGACACCTATGCCTAAAATAGCAATTAAAAAATTTTTGTCTGTCTGTCTGTCTGTCTATCTGTCTGTCTGTCTGTCTGTTTGTTCCGGGTAATCTTCAAAACGGCTGGACCGATTTCAAAAATTCTTTCACCAATGGCAAGCTATAATATCAGGGCGTAAACTAGGCTATATTTTATCCCGGTTTTCCCACGGGAACGGGAACTACGCGGGTAAAACGACTATAACCTATAACCGAAGCGAAGCGAGGGCGGGTTGCTAGTATTGAATATTTTTATACTCTCAGATGTTACTCTTTTCATTTATAGGTTATTGATTTAATTATCACCCAAGTACTTATGTTATCCTTATTTTATAGTTTACGTTTTATCGTGCTGTGGTTTAGTAAGTATAGATGTATATCATTAATGGATTGTAACTTGTAGATGGCATTCGTTAGTAACATATCATTAGTACTATATAATATATCATTAATATAAAGAAAACTACCATGTAAATAATATGTGGAATCACCAAAACCAACCACACGCAAAAACCCTCAGAATGTTGGGCTTTCTAATTCTATGTTTAATTGTATGTGAAAACATTAATACTGTAATATTGTGTTTAACACACAATATGTCCAAGAGTGGTAGGACCACACTGTCGACAGTTATCTGTCTACAGCCGCGGGCCGGTCCGGGGTAGTACCACACTGAGCAGAAAATCGACGTCGGAGTAGTAGCAATTTGTTACTGCGCTTCGTTCGGTGAGCGAGAGAGCCGGAAGCCCAACTTTCTGAGGGTGTTTGTGTGTGGAGGGTTTTGGTGGTGCCCTTGGCATCACCGAGCCTTAATGCACACATTCACACTCCCTTCAGTTTCTTCGCGGTAGGCAGCGACCCTGTAAAGGTCCATGAGCGGCAGCAACACTTACCACCAGGTGTACTGTTTGCTCGTTTTTTGCCACTGTTTGCAATAAATAAAAAAAAAACAAAAAAAAATGTTTTTTCCGTAAAGAATTTTCGGTGTGCTTATGAAGTAAGAATACATTTCACTAACCCCACTCTTGCGCACGGGTGTCGTTGAAGACAACTACGGGCATATGTAAATAACATCTATAAGAGAAGAAAATCTCGAAATACAACCCTATACCAACATGTTTGACCAGCGTGGAATAGTAGATCAATTTCCCTATTTTAGAGGAGGTCCGACAGTATATGAACTGAAATGAAAGAAGTGGCAATGGACAGGGCAAATTGTTCGCCGAACCGATAACGATTGGGGATGAAATGTTCTCGAATGGTGATCACGAATCAGACGACGCGGTGTATATAGGACTTTTGATTCTCTATCACTGACGCCACTTTCAGGCCTCACTTTTAGTAACCTTTCCACACCGATTGTCCTAAAATTTTGCATTACGACTACACATTATCGACAAAATTTCAATGCTATCAGTTTTGTAGTTACGGCATGATAGTATAAAACCAACTAAAAAAAGGATAGATAGTAATTTCCAACCAAAATAATGCCTCATATTTGAAATCAACGAAACCACAAACAGAAACCAATGAACGTAAACTCATATAATTGGAATTGTTCCTCAAATTAAGAACAAATTACTCTATTTGAAATTGAATTTGTATAGAGGACGCCACAAATAATTTATTAACAATTAACTTTTTAATGTGAGCGCTTTTGATGTTCGTTAAATTGTTAATTCAAGTTAATTTTATAAGAGCAAATACACATATTGCAAATACACAAATTGTTTTGATATCTATGCAAAAACAGATTCATCATCATCATGGGTTCGAGCAGTCCCTACTATACTACGCTGTACCGACGTGTTGGTATAGGGTTTTGTTTCGAGTTTTGCTTCTCTTCCATAGATGTTATATGCATATGCTATCCGTTAGTCGTTTTTACGACGGCCAAGGGCAAGAGAAGGCGTGGTGAATTGTATTCTTACTCCGTCACCCCCCAGATAAAAAAAAAGAAAACAGATTGTAATGATGTTATTTTGTATAGTACAAAAATTTCTTTTGTCGTTTATAATTACAATGTGTCAGCCGTTTTTTATTCACAAAAGAATCCTGAAAATTGCCTGTGGCATCTCCATCATTATCATCATCATCATCATTTCAGCCTATCGCAGTCCACTGCTGGACGTAAGCCTCCCTTATGTTACGCCACAAAGAGCGGTTCTGTGCCGCCTGCATCCAACGACGTCCAGCAACTTTCACCAGGTCGTCGATCCACCTAGTGGGCAGACGTCCTATACTGTGTCGTTGTCGTCGTCCGATACGTGGTCACCACTCGAGAACCTTTCTCTCCCAGCGGTTGTCGGTTCGTCGAGCATTGTGGCCTGCCCATTGCTACTTCAGCGTGCTAATTCTTCGTGCTATGTTGGTTACACCCGTTCTTCTGCGGATTTCCGGATTCTATCTTGTAGAGAAATCCCGAGCACAGCCCGCTCCATAGCAAGCTGAGCGACTAAGAGCCTTGTTATGAGGTCTACATTTAGAGACCACGTTTCCGTGCCGTAAATCATCACTGGTAACAAACACTGATCGCAGGCTTGTGTTTTCAGATACTGAGGTATCATTATACGATGATAAAAATGTATAAATAATTGTCAAAATAAAACTAGACATACGGTGCTTTTAATCGTCTTCACGAAAGGAGGAAGTTGTTAATTCAACTGAATTTAAATATTTTTGATATTTGCGCGAGTATTGTAAATAAAACTACTTTACGGATTTTATCGCGTTTGTATTTGATTTTTGATTGCCCCACGTCAACACAAACACTTTACAGGCGTCATGGTCACAGGCGCCCGTGCCCCTTAACGTAGTTTCAACTGAATTTGTTTATGATTAGGCCTCAGAGTGTTTCTCTAGGTTTTTTTTTTTGGGATTGTCAGTCCGTCCGGGCCGACAGAGGGGCGCTGCGTGGCCCTATGACCCGCAGCAGGTCGCCTTCATCGGGCCGACTACCGGTGCAGAGTTCCTTGTCGTCAGTGGTCGGCCCGACGAAATACCCTTTCAGGTACCCATCATCATCTCTCGACGGCCCTGTATTGGGTCGTCAGTCACCATCGCGCGGTCAGCCTCTCTGCGGGTGACGGAGTAAAGTCCACGGTCCGGTCACCCGCGGCCTCGGCTAGGTATTTCATACAGACCTAGACCAACTTCTTCAGATTCTGTTTGGTCAGCAATTAAAATCTTAGGAAGAGTTAATGTAATGGCGTACTCATTACGGGTGCGTTATGGGCTCGCGCCCCGTCCTTTCATTGTCCCGAACGAAATGGGCAGCGTGTGTTCTTACCATATGCCATAGGCCATAAAAAAGAGCTATATAAAATGTAAAACTTAATGTGTAAATTAACAACAATTTACTTTGTAAGGCAGCTCATTATTTCGGCTGTCCGAAAACTTCTTATATACAGATTTTCTGACAATTGGAAAGCAAAATCTCAATGTACAAGGATCGCGACTGTAAGCCTCTTATAAATACAACCTTCCAAGCCTAAAGAGTGGAAAATCCAACATAATCTGATGATGACACGATTCTGAAATTAGGACCCGAAGATTTTACATTCAAATGAGTTTTGTTGAAGTCTACTTTTTTGGATATAATAATGTTATTTTACGGAATGAGTGAGGATGTTGAAAATTTTGTTTCGAGATAATACGTTTTTCTTTTGCGTTACAAAGAAAATTTAGCAAACATTTTAAACACTATAAAATACAGTTGTATTAATTAATCATTAAGCGCGTGGTTTCAGCTAAGTAGTTCATGTTCTTAATCAAATACAACCTGTATTACTCGCTGATAATCATCATAATTTCAGTCCATACACGTCCCACTGTTGGACTCGAGCCTCCTCCACAATAGGAGGGAATTTTACCTTACTATACCATGCTGGTCGACAGGTCGGTGTAGGGTTTCATTTCGAGTTTTCTTTCTCTTTCATAAATGTTATATACGTCGTCTTAGTCATCTTATACGACATCCACGGGCAAGATAGGGATGATGAATTGTATTCTTACTCCGTCATCACACGGATAGTCGCTGATAATATAGTTTTCAATTTGTGAAAGAATATTTCAAATCGGTTAAGTGATTTAAGCGTATAAACGTAGGAAACAAACTCACATGTGTTTTTAAAACATTAGTTACGATGTTAGCTATATGCTCCACTCATTTATATAGATATATACTATCAGAACAGGCTTCTCCGAAGTATATCTTTTCTTTCATCATCATCATCATCTCAGCCTAGATACGTCCCACTGTTGGGCTCGGGCCTCCTCTATAATGGAAGGGTAATTGACCTACTATACCACGCTGGTCAGACGTGTTGGTATAGGATTTTATTTCGAGTTTTCATTCTCTCGTATAGATGTTATATACGTTTTATATCCCTTAGTAGTCTCGTACGATCACCCGCGAGTAAGATGGGGGTGACGAATTGTATTCTTACTCCGTCACCACACGGATCTTTTCTTTATCTATCTTTTCTTTACGCCGAAATAAATAATCCTAGAATATCACAATCCCTTTGGGTTGCGTAAGTCATATGACGTCATTCAGTGGAAAAATGCTATTCTGCCAACTTATTAGGCTCTAAAAGTAATTCCAATTACCATCAGTTGTCTTATTCCAATTATTTGGGATCAATGTATTATGTATCTTTACCTTTATCATACATCATCATCTCGGCTCAAATACGTCCCACTGCTGGGCTCGAGCCTCCTTCACAGGCGGAGGGAAATTGACCTTACTAGACCATGCTGATCAGATAGTTTGGTATGGACTTTTGTTTCGAGTTTTCTCCTATCTTGCATAGATGTTATATGAGTACTGTATTCCTTAGTCATCTTTTACGTCATCCACGGACAAGATAGGGAGTGGTGAACTGTATTCTTATTCCGTCACCACACGAAACATTTAATTACTACTTCATAATATTTTCTTACCTGATTTTGTTCAATGAACCACATTTTTATATCATCAAAGTAAAATCTTATACGACATTCATTAGCTGAGTGCATTTCAGGAGCTGTTGATGAATTATTAAAAAAAAGCGAAGTGCATTCAAGACCACTCCTTCCGTGTAATTAAAACGGACCGCCCATTAACGAAAACCATACTCCATTTTGATAGGAAACGTTTTATTTCAGGGATCCCTTTTAAATTTTTTTAATTATATTTTTTACTAGCAACCCGCCCTCGCTTCGCTTCGGTTATAGGCTATAGTCGTTTTACCCGCGTAGTTCCCGTTCCCGTGGGAATAGCGGGATAAAATATAGCCTAGTTTACGCCCTGACATTATAGCTTTCCATTGGTGAAAGAATTTTTGAAATCGGTCCAGCCGTTTAGAAGATTACCCGGAACAAACAGACAGACACAACAGACAAAAATTTTTTAATTGCTATTTTAGGCATAGGTGTCGTGCAAATAACCGTATGGGCATGAAAAAAGCCTATTATTTTGACATTACAAACAGACACTCTAATTTTATTTATTGGTATAGATTTAAAGGAACCAGTGTGCTGTGTGGTTAGCGACTACAAATACTACGAATCCTTGTATTGCTCTCGATTGTCATAAAATATTTAAATCGGCCTAGGCTAACTCTTTTAAATGCTGTATCGTCAACAGTACCCGATAAAGAACTGTTTAAACTAAATAAATTAAGTTAGTAGTAGGTATTAACATAACCAAATAAAGCTAAGTAATAGTTAAACCACATTCAAAACTATAACTATCTAATGACTTCTGATGTTTACGCGAGTATTACACATCTATACTAATAAATAAAATTGGAGTGTCTGTTTGTAATGTCAAAATAATAGGCTTTTTTCATGCTCACACGGTTATTTGCACTATACATATGCCTAACATTTACTTTATTTTTTTTGCCTGTCTGTTTGTTTGTTTGTTCCGGGTAATCTTCAAAACGGCTGGACCGATTTCAAAAATCCTTTTACCAAGGGAAAGCTTATAATATCAGGGATATAGGCTATATTTTATCCCGGTAATCCCACGGGATTGGGAACCACGCGAGTAAGGCCACTGAAACCGAAACGAAACGAGGTTGAGTTGCTAGTTGTAAATAAAACTACTTTGCGGATTTTATCGCGTTTCGAACACTTTGCAGTGTTCGTGTCCGCCCGTGACCATGAATGCTACAAAGTATTCGAAACATCGGGCAAATAAAAATCAAATACAAACGCGGTAAAATCCGTAAAGTATTTATTTACCACTGACGACAAGTAAACCTGCTCCGGTGGTCGGCCCAATGACGAAGGCGAGGTGGTTTTCGGGTGGGTTGTGGGAGTTGCGTGCTTAAGCCCCTCTGTCGCCCCGGACGGAGTGGTGCGGAGGCGCGCCGACCGCAGCCCACCCAAAAATAAAAAAAAAATAAAAAAGTAGATTTATTTACAATGTGTACTAGCGTAAACATCAGAAATTTTTATTATTTTTAGTCTTACTAACAACAAAAACAACAAACTTACTTTCGCATTTATAATATTAGTAAGGATGTAAGTAGTTATGTTATTATTATTAGTTTTTGTTTTTAGTATGCTGTAGAGGTTGAAATAATTATTTTTCTTTCAACAATTACATTCCTAAGAAGGGCTAACGATAGGCAGGCGACCGGTTATAAAACTATTGCTAAAATTTATGCAATATATACTAGGAAAGTACATATGGAGTTGATACCATATAAAAGTAGGTTAATTACGATTTAAAGGGACCTTAATAAAAGTTACTTCAAATTAAGATAATTCTAAACAAAAAAAAAACTGACTTCAACCGTTTTGTCATGGATGTTATTATCAGAACTAGAGCAAATTGAAATAGGACCAAATAGGAAGCACCAGCTTGTAAATAAAAAAGAGTCATTGAAATTCACCCAGTCGAAAGTTCTGAGGAAACAAACAAATAATACAGTCAAATTGAGAACCGCCTCCTTTTTTGAAGTCGGTTAAAAATAAATATCATAAGCAGTTAATTTCTACCTACCTTATTTTTTTATCGCGTGATAAGTGAAGAGTACAACGTTTAGCACTTACTTTCGCAAGTCGTAAAACAGGCTAGAGAGAATGAAGCGTATGAATAGCATCGCTCTTCTAGAAAATTCATGGCTGGGCTCGCTGACCAGTCTAATAAACCTGGTGTTTATTGCGAAATCTCCTCGTCAGTGGATGTCTATACGCTGATAAGTAAATTATAGAGCTTTGTAAATAAAACTATTTTACGGATATACGCGTATACCCGCAGGTAGAGAATTATAAGTCTCTCTAATAACGATGACTTGTTGGACGTGAGACATCATAATCCGCCTGTAACTATAAAAGCTGTAAAGTATTCGAAACGCCGAGCAATCAAAAATCAAATACAAACGCGGTAAAAATCCATAAAATAGATTTATTTACAATTTGTACTCGCGTAAACATCAGAAATTTTTATCATTTTTAGTACTAGTCTTTGTTTTTATGATAGTATGTAAGTAGTTATGTTATTAATACTATTTTTTTTTTTAATATGCTGTGTAGGCGGAAATAATTATTGTTCTTTCTTCCTTTCGTTCTAAATTATTGTATAGAATTTTGAATTTGGTTTAACTATTACTTAGCTTAATTTGGTTACGTTTATACCTATAACTAACTTAATTTATTTAGTTTAAACAGTTCTTTGGCGTATGGTGATGAAATAATAATATAATTCACCATCCCAATCATGGATAAGAAATTCATGAGTAACGAAAAAGAGAACTAAGGGATATGATATTTGCGGATGACGTGACCGGGGATTAGTCCGTCACCCGCCGAGAGGCCGACCGCGTGAGGAAAGACCAACGTCCTCCCCGAGGGGGGACGTTGGTCGATAGGAGGGTACCCCAAATAGGGAGTATTTCGTCGGGCTGATCACTGATGACAAGTAACCCTGCTCCGGTGGTCGGCCCAACGACGAAGGCGACGTGGTGTTCGGGTGGGTTGCAGGTCTTGCGTGCTTACGCCCCTCTGTCGCCTCGGACGGAGTGGTGCGAGGAGCGCGCTGACCGCAGCCCACCCCAAAAAAAAAAGAAAGGGGATATGATATTTGCAAGAGAAGAAAATCTCTAAATGAAACTCTATACCTTTTCCGTGTGGTGACGGAGTAAAAATACAAATCACCACTCCATATCTTGCCCCTGGATGTCGTACAAGACGACTACGGGATATAATATACATATAACATCTGTGCAAGAGAAGGAAAACTCGAAACGAAACCCTTTACCAACATGTCTGACTAGCATGGTATAGTAGGTCAAATTCCCTCCGATTGTGGAGGAAGCCCGAGCCCAACAGTGGGACGTATGTGGGCTGCGATGATGATGATGATGATGAAACTATACAAATCAATCTAACCAGTATTGTATAGTGGTTTACTTAGCCACCTGACCCAGCATTCTAACCCAATAATTATAATGTACATCTGCTTCAGTGTAAAATTAACCAATGTAATATTATAGTTAGTTTGATTGTTACGTAATGATTTCTAATGTTTACGTGAGCATTACACATTGTAAATAATACTACTTTACTCACGGGTGGACTAAGGACCTTCCCTGGCCCGCCCGTGATAAAATCCGTAATTTTATTTACAACTAGCAACCCGCCCTCGCTTCGCTTCGGTTTTAGTCGTTTTACCCGCGTAGTTCCCGTTCCCGTGGGAATACCGGGATAAAATATAGTCTAGGTTACTCCCTGATATTATAGCTTTCCATTGGTGAAAGAATTTTTGAAATCGGTTCAGCCGTTTTGAAGATTACTCGGAACATACAGACAGACAGACAAAAAATTTTTAATCTGTATTTTAGGCATGTGTATAGTGCAAATAACCGTGTGAGAATGAAAAAAGCCCATTATTTTGACATTACAAACAGACTCCAATTTTATTTATTGGTATAGATTATTCATTGTTACGCTTATACACCTAAATACCCAAAGCAATTTTAAAAATTCTTCCATCAATACAGAGCTACATTATCAGCGAGTAACAAATACCATATTTTATCCTGATATTCCCACAGAATAGAGGGCCACAGCGGATATTTGAATTTCAAAATTTTCTTCAGTAATGGAAAGCTAATTCCGTGTGGTGACGGAGTAAGAATACAATTCACCACCCCCTATCTTACCCGTGGGTGATCGTACGAGACGACTAAGGGATATAAAACGCATATAACATCTATGCGAGAGAAGGAAAACTCGAAATAAAACCCTATACCAACACGTTTGACCAGCGTGGTATAGTAGGTCAATTACCCTTCCATTATGGAGGAGGCCCGAGCCCAACAGTGGGACGTATGTGGGCTGAGATGATGAATGGAAAGCTACATTATTAGTAATTAATATGTTTCATCCCCATATTTCCACGGAAACGGGTACTTACGGAATGTAAGCATATCAATTTTTTAGTACTTAATATATTCTATGTTCTGCGTAATAGAATCCGAAATACGGAAATCCACAGAAGAACGGGTGTAACCGACATAGCACGAAGAATTAGCATGCTAAAGTGGCAATGGGCAGGCCATATCGCTCGACGAACCGACAACTGCTGGGGAAGAAAGGAAGAAGAAAGGTTGGCGAAAGTTGCTGGGCGTCGTTGGATGCAGGCGGCACTGAACCGCACTTTGTGGCGTGACATGGGGGAGGCCTACGTCCAGCAATGGACGGCGATAGGTTGAAATGATGATGACAATGATATTCTATGTAATTATGTAAATGCGATTATAAAACAATTAAATAATACATAGGCCATATTTTTAAAGCATTCTCCATTTTAAATTCAATTAATTCTACACAATAAAATCACTTAACGAGCAATCTCTCAAAATTCGTTAAGCCTTGTTCCATTTTAACCTGTAAATACCAACCAACAAACAAGCCATCGTTCAAAATTCATCGAACATATGTATACATGTGTTAAGTTATCTTTTCCTCTCATTCAGGTGAACCCGTGGTTATGTTTGGATTCTCGACAGGTGGGTCAACAAAATTTGCATGCAGTCTGTGAACTGGTTTTATCTACTGGCTGTTATAAGCGTTATACTTATTTCACTGTAACTTTGAAATTATTTCACTGTTATTTTGAAAATGTAATTATTTTTGATGTTTGTGTGAAAATTACATCATTATCATCATCATCATTTCAGCTCATATAGTCCTACTGTTAAGCTTGGGCCTCCTCCATTATGGGAGGGATTTTGACCTATTACCACGCTGGTCAGACGTTTCATTTCGTTCTTTTACATTAATGTTATCTAAATATTAATCCCTTAGTCGTCTTTAACAACACCCACGGGTACGAGAGGGAGTGGTGAAATGTATTCTTAGTCCGTCACCACACAGAACAACTATTAACAGTCTAATTTTAAAAAGGTTTTCAATTTGACAGTATTATTTACTGGAGTGAAAACTTCTGTGAGGAGGTTTAGAGGGAGATAAGTTGTCATCGACGTATTAGCGCTGCCCATGTGTCTTGGTAAGAAATCCTTACTAGTATTATAAGTGCGAAAGTAAGTTTGTTTGTTTGTTTATTTGTTTGTTACGCTTTCACGCTTAAACCACCAAACCGATTTCAAAAATTCTTTCACCAGTGGAAAGCTATAATATCAGGGAGTAACATAGGCTATATTTAATCCCGGTATTCCCACGGGAACGGAAATTGCGCGGATAAGGCGACTGAAACCGAAGCCAAGCGAGGGCGGGTTCCTAGTATCAAAATAAATATATTTGTTGCTCAGAGTGATCATATTTGTCAAAATCAGATAAATGTAAATAGTTAAATAAAATGATTAGGTTAATCTAGACGTGTGGTGATGGAGTAAGAATACAATTTATCACTCTCTAGCCTGCCCGTGGATGTCATAAAAGTCGACTAATGGATATAATGCGTACTAGCAACCCGCCCTCGCTTCGCTTCGGTTTTAATCGTTTTACCCGCCTAATGCCCGTTCCCGTCGGAATACCGGGATAAAATATAGCCTAGTTTACTCCATGATATTATAGCTTTCCATTGGTGAAAGAATTTTTTAAATCGGTCCAGCCGTTTTGAAGATTACTCGGAACAAACAGACAGACAGACAGACAAAAAAAATATAAAGTGATTTTTAAGCATGTGTATATTGCAAATAACCGTGTGAGCATGAAAAAGGACTATTATTTTGACATTACAAACAGACACTCCAATTTTATTTATTGATATAGATATACCATTTATGCCATAGAAGGAAACCTTGAAATAAAACCCTATACCAACCTGTCTTACCAGCATCGTATAGTAAGGTCAATTTCCCTTATATTGTGGAGAAGGCTCGAACCCAACAGAGGATCTTATATAACCTTAATGATGACGATGATGAATAGTTAGAAAACGCCGCTTCAAATACTCTTTTTTTTTTTTTTTCAAATAGAAAAATTATAATTGTAACCGAATATTATCAGCACTCCGAATAACGTAAATTAAACTTAATCTCATCTTTAGCATCCATTTAAATTTCAGATACGATCTATAAATAAAACGAAGCGAGCGCACAAACTTCTAGAACTTTCCAGTTTAAACATCGGGTAACACTAAATTAAGTTACGTGTAATGAAATTTATTGGACTCGACAAACTAACGATCTAAGTGATAGTGAGTATGGCTTTTAAATGTTATAAGTTTAAAAAGTGTTAGAAAAAAATATATGTCCCAGTTTTTTCAGAGCAGCTGCATTATTTACCGTAGCGACTTATATACGTCCCACTGTTGGGCTCAAGCTTCCTCCACAATAGGAGGGAAATTAACCTTATTATACCATGCTAGTCAGAAGGGTTGGTTTATTTTTTTTTTTTTTGGGTGGGCTATGGTAAGCGCACGCGCGGTCCTGTCCGTCCGGGGCGATGAAAGGACGGCGCGCGGGCCCATAACCCACCCGTACCCACGTCACCTCGTTGTTGGGCCGACCACCGGAGCAGATGTGACTTGTTGTCAGTGGTCAAGAAGGGTTGGTATAGGGTTCTGTTTCGAGTTTTCCTTCTCTTGCATAGAAGTGGCTGTTTTGTGAGTATTATATCCCTTAATCGTTTTTTATGACATCCACGGGCAAGATAGGGAGTGGTAAATTGTATTCTTACTTTGTCACTACATGGAAATTATTTTGATATGAAATTATTTTTGACGACTTTAAATCGATACACCATCGATCCATCCACCATAGACGTTAACTTTTGGACATAGGCCTCCCCACGAGAATGCCACTCGGAACGATCCTGTGCCATTTACATCTAATCGTTCTACCAAATTAACTATTACATTCCAGAGGAAGGTTGACGTCAGACAGGGGGCCTGTCATAAAACTATAATTAAAACTTATGAATTATGTACTATCAAAGTAGATATTGAGTCGACCTCTAGTAATTGGAATAAGCGATGATGATAATTTCTCAATATCTTTGTAAAATTATAAATAATGATAAATGCTTTCATTGTCATAATCTTAACCCATATACGTCCCATTGTTGGGCTCGGGCCTCCTCACTATGGGTGGTAAATTGATCAACTATACCACGCTGGTCAGACGGGTTTTGTGCTCTTGCATAGATATTATATGCATATTATATCCCTTAGTCGTCTTTTACGTTACCCACGGGCAAAAGAGGGGGTGGTGAATTGTGTTCTTACTCTGTCACCACACGGGCAAATGATTTATTTTTGCAAATTAGGATAGAACTAATCTTAGATCAGTTTTCAATATTAAACATAATTTTTCTTTAATTGTCTAGTCATTAATTTCTGTTTTGCGAATACTTTCACTAATATTAGATTGGAATGAATGAAATCTCTCTGTGAAGTCGGAATTTGGAATCCTATAGCTCTGAGGTTCGGATTCCAATTGCTCACAAATATTCAAGATCCGTCGCTACATATTTACCTTCTCAAATTTGATTTATAGTATATCTTTATATCAGACTATTAGGGAGCAAAAATGAAAGTTATGCTTTTGATCAATATATGTACTCATATTTTGCTTCTTATCTTATAAATTGCTAATCAAAATTTGTTAAAAAAGATGTCGTCGAATCCTTTTATAATTATAGGTTACTAGCTGACCCGGCGAACTTCTTGCCAAAATATTTTTTTCGTAAATATATTTTCTAAATTGCCGAAGAAATAGTCTCTAATACGGCTCTGTCAGGCAAGATTCAATCGTCTTGGTCGCGACAGTGTTAATGATGATTCAAAGAGAATACAAATTACTGATTATGAATTATGGCAAAATTATAATTACCAAATTTTTAACCATACTTAATCATAGACAAAATTACGTTTAGCTGTCATTTGCGTTTTGTTATTACATATTAAATGCGTTTTTGTTATACCACGTTTCATAGTGACTTGTATTCTCTTTGACGTTTTATGTCACGTCCCATGGGAATGCAATCGAACGGGATGAACAGTATCCTATGTCCTTCTCCTGGTTCTAAGCTACCTCTCCATAAATTTTTAACCAAATCCGTACAGCCGTTCTTGAGTTATAAATAGTGTAACTAACACGACTTTCTTTTATACATATAGATGTCATGTCCCACTAAAATTCATTATGACCTGTTCAAAAACACATAAAATTTTGAATACAATTTTTTTTAACTAGAGAATTTTAAATAATTACTACCTAAACCGAGCTTAGCACATATATCTTTTGTTGTATTTTTTTGAAAATATATTTAGATATTAAATAACAAAATTTTACGGCGTTTCGTATATATATCCTCATGTGATGTTAGATAAATTGAAACAAACAAACTCATCAGCCTTATAAAACTAATTTAGATTAGGAAAACAGACATTGGATTCAAATGAACTTTGTACTTTCTTATCTATACCAATAAATAAAATTGGAGTGTCTTATTGTAATATCAAAATAATAGGCTTTTTTCATGCTCACACGGTTATTTGCACGACACCTATGCCTAAAATAGCAATTAAAAAATTTTCGTCTGTCTGTCTGTCTGTCTGTTTGTTCCGAGTAATCTTCAAAACGGCTGGACCGATTTCATAAATTCTTTCACTAATGGAAAGCTATAATATCAGGGCATAAACTAGGCTATATTTTATCCCGGTATTCTAACGGGAACGGAAACTACGCGGGTAAAACGACTATAACCTATAACCGAAGCGAGGGCGGGTTGCTAGTGAACAAATATTAGTATAGGATCCCGCTATACAACGACCTTCACCGAGATGCTTATTTGATGAAACTTATTTTTTATGTAATTTAATCTATACCAATAAATAAAATTGGAGTGTCTGTTTGTAATGTCAAAATAATAGGCTTTTTCATGCTCACACGGTTATTTGCATGACACCTATGCCTAAAATAGCAATTAAAAAATTTTTGTCTGTCTGTCTGTCTGTTTGTTCCGGGTAATCTTCAAAATGGCTGGACCGATTTCAAACATTCTTTCACTAATGGAAAGCTATAATATCAGGGCGTAAACGTGTCAATAAATATATTGCATACTAGCAATCCGCCCTTGCTTCGCTTCGGTTATAGGTTATAGTCGTTTTACCCGCGTAGTTCCCGTTCCCGTGGGAATACCGGGATAAAATATAGCCTAGTTTACGCCCTGATATTATAGCTTTCCATTGGTGAAAGAATTTTTGAAATCGGTCCAGCCGTTTTGAAGATTACCCGGAACAAACAGACAGACAGACAGACAGATAGACAAAAATTTGAGCATGAAAAAAGCCTATTATTTTGACATTACAAACAGACACTCCAATTTTATTTATTGGTATAGATGGGTTGCCTAACAAACTTTAGTCTGACTAGAAAATTTTTGTAATTATCGGTCACTTCATATGAAACGAGAATAAGTTATTGGCATTGTTTTTTTTTTAAGTTAACACCTTTTTTTTTTTTAATGTGTAAGCGCACGCGTGGTCTAGTCCGTCCGGGGCGATGAAAGGACGGCGCGCGTTAGCACCCTGACCTTATTTTTGGGTATGGGCTATGTCCAGCCCACTCCTCGCCCGGCTCCATAAGGGGCGACAGATGGACGTAAGCACGCACACCCGTAACTCACCCATATAGCACGTCGCTTTCGTCGTTGAGCTGACCACCGGTGCAGAGTTCCTTGACTTCAGTGGTCGACCCGACTAATACGCAGGGTATTAGTCGGGTCGACCACTAAGGGAATAATATACTTTAATTACGAGGAATGGTTTCCGCGTGGTAACATAGTAGGAATACAATTCCCTACCCCCTCTCTTGCCCAAGGGTGTTGTAAAAGACGATTAAGGGATATGTTCTGCATGTAAGATATGAGTGAGAAGGAAAACTACCAACAAGTCTGACCAGCGTTGTATAGTAGGTCAATTTGCCCCGCGTAGTGGACGAGGCCCGAGGTCAATAGTGGAACGTATATGGGTTGAATTGATGATTGCGAGAGGTGTTACAAACATATATTAACAATCCAACTCAAAATCGTAACTTTTGGATCAAACAAAGTATTGTCTGCTTGAGAAACGAACCCAAGACTAAGGCACGGTAGGTTAGTATTTTAATCAACACACCAACTACGCAGTCAAATAAACCCATAGCTTATTTTATACGTTGATTCGAATAAAATCAGACACCAAACGTTTGCCATTTGGCTGCGCGCCCATGTTTATGCTAATTTTCATCTCAGCCTTTTGTCTTTATTATTAGCATAGAGGCAAAAGTTTCAGTTCAAAATCCCCTCCGTATAAAATAAATATTTTTTTACAAATTTTATCTCTTTGTTAAAGAACGTCCACCGCTGGACAAAGCCTCCCCACGAGAATGTCACGCAGAAGGTCCACCTGCATTCAATGGTTCCCTGCGACTTTCAGAATATCGGCGGCCCACCTTTTTTTTGGGACTAGGCTACGGTCAGCGCACCCGTCACCTGGCTCCGTCCGGGGCGACAGGGCCTGTAACCCACACGTGATACGTCACCTTCCTCGTTGGGCCGACCACCGGTGCAGGTTGACTTGTCGTCAGTTGTCGGCCCAACGGAATACCCCTTGAGGACTACCCTCTTCTCGACCGACGTCCCGCCGCTATTCGGGGACGTCGGTCTTCGTCGCACGGTCGGCCTCTCGGTGGGTGACTGACTAACTCCGCAGTCCAGTCATCCGCGGCCTCGGCTAGGGCGGCATTATCATCATTCATAGTTTTGAGTTTTCACTTCTGTCGGCAGTCCTCTTGCCTGCATTGTGTTTTCTTTTTTAACTTAAGCTTTGAACTTTTTTGTACAAAAATTTAATCTTTTATCACATTTTTCTTCCCTTTAAGCTATCTAACATCTTACCGACATTCCAAGCTACATTCATAGCAAAAAAGCCGTAACGAAAAAATCCTCCCCCTTGAAGTCAACGAACTTGTTAGCTCATATAATAGGTCGTAAAGAAATGTCATAAAATGAATATCGTTGAGTAGGTGAATGTGTTCCACTGAGATTTTTATTGCCTCCTTCGTAACGATAATGAACGTATTTATTGAGAGCACTTTAGATTTAAAACTAACTAGCTATCATCATCTCAGCTCGTAAACATCCCACTGCTGGGCTTGAGCCTCCTTTTCTTTATTTATTGCAAACGCTGACAAATGAGCAAACAATACACCTGATGGTAAGTGTTGCTGCCGCTCATGGACCTTTGCAAGGCCGCTGCCTACCACGAAGAAAGTGAAGGGAGTGTGAATGCATGCAATGAGGATCGGTGATACTAAAGGCATCACTAAAACCTACCACGCGCAAACACCCTCAGAAAGTTGGGCTTCCGGCTGCCTCGCTCACCGAACGAAGCGCAGTAACAAATTGCTACTACTCGGACGTCAATTTTCTGCGCGAGTGTGGTACTACCCCGGACGGACCGGTCCGCAGCTGTAGACAGACAACTGACAACAGTGTGGTCCTACCACTTATTAAGTGCTACCTCCTCTTCAATAGGAGAGAAATTGACCTACTATACTATGCTGGTCAAATAATAAAGTTGGTATTTTTGGCAAGATATGGTGCGGCCGCGCGACATCCATCACGTCTGGTGTGACGAGAGGGTGACGCGCATCTCTATAACCTGTCGTATTCCCTCCCCTTGACGTCCGTGGCCAGCCCGGAGGGAACACATGGAATTTTTTTTTATTTTTATGGACTATGGTAAGCGCACGCGCGGTCCTGCCCGTCCGGGGCGATGAAAGGACGGCGCGCGGGCCCATAACCCACCCGTACCCACGTCACCTCGTTGTTGGGCCGACCACCGGAGCAGATGTAACTTGTCGTCAGTGGTCGGCCTGACGGAATACCCTTTCGGGTAACCTCACCTCTCGACGTCCTGGGACGTCGGTTGCCGTCGCGCGGTTAGCCTCCTTGCGGATGACCGACGATTCCGCGATCCTATCACCCGCGGGAACACGTTAGTTTAGGGTTTTATTTCAAATTTTCTCTTGCTGTGTTATATGCATATTATATCCCTTAGTCATCTTCTACGACTGTTACGGGCAAGATAAGGATTGGTTACTTATATTCTTACTACGTCACCACACGGAAACAACGTATATGTTACGAATTTTATCGCTCGTGACGTAAAGTGTTCGAAACGCCGGGCAACGCGATAGTCTGTAAAAATAGTTCTATTTATAATGTGTAATATTCACGTAAACATCAAGAATTATTTTGTATGTATTTTTATGCCTATATACATATCAGATATTATAACAAGGAAATTTGTATCAGGGAAACGCTAGTTACCTCGAATTGCACCTTCAATGGGCAGAGAGGAGATAAGCCATATTATAGGACTCGACGCTACTCTTCAGACTCTTAAGGCATAGTATAGTCATCTATCCAGTGATGTATCTCGGCCGTAACCTTGAATTAAATGCCTAAACGTAAACATGTGATAGGGCTGCCCGCCTCCAGCATTTTAATTACATTTGCCTACTTTGTGTTTCCATTTAGTTTTGTATATACTTTTCTTATATAAACAAATAAAATACTTTGTGAATTGAATAGGAAGTGTTCAATAAGAATGCGTGTTGATTTATGATTGGTAGTTTTAATTAAAAAAAACATGTTTATGTTTAAATAACAAATCGGTCTATAAATTTAAATTATCTAGTGACAGACAGACGGTCAAATTATTTTTTTCTAGTACTATTCATACACATAGTACAATAAACATATATTATTAATAATAAAATACTACGTCTTTACTTTGTATTATATAAACTAACAAAACAAAATACATTATGAGTTTTAACACAAGCGTACCGTAACATGATTCATGAACTGCCTATAACTATTTCACTCGTGTCAATCACTTTATTCACTTTATTTATTAATCCAGACAACTTTTTTTCGGAAGATAAAAGGAAATTAAAACGACACACATTATGTACCTACCTACTAGTAAGTAAAATTATTTTATAATCTTACCTTTCAGAGTTTCCAGGTAATCTAAAAAAAGTTATCTCTGGATTCGTTATTGACGAATTCATGCAACCAAAAACAGCACAATATACCCTACTTGTCATATTAAATATGTGTATAATTATGTATTTTAGTGAAAAATTCGCGCAGTTATTGTTAAAAAAACAACACACCGTTCGTTCGTCACTGCAGCATAGTCGCGACTGTCTACATGCCGAGCGCATGCCGAGATCGAGGCGCATAGGTATAGCTCGCGTTTCGTCCGTTTGTATGAAGTTGGATTACTGGTAGATTATATTACCGTGCTTAAGGACACAAAAAAACTTAGAAAAATCACATGATTAAAATAATTGAGCATATACATATACAGTCTATCAATATACACTGGGTAATTACGGTGGACTTTTGAAGCTCCATTCAAGCTAAGCAATAAAATAATAGAAAATTATACTTTAAAATTTAAAAACTCGCTTACAAGCTGACAGCCCGACTCATAGAAGTTCCGAATCTTGCGCATGCGTAGTTCGTACACTAACTCTGTCTCTCTTGCTCTTATGCAAAGGATACGATTAGAAATTTCTAAACCCTGGCGAATCTAATCACGATATTCGCATATTTATAACGAATTATTACAATGTCATGGACCTTTGACGAGTGTGCAAAGATTAAACAAAAATTTGTTCGTTCACAGTGGGGCAAAATGACGTTCAAAGTTTCCGTTATATACATAGATTACGTACATATTTACAGGTGAAACTAATAAAAGCTTGTTAATAATTAAGAATAATTTGACGCTTTTAAAGTAATACCTGGATGACCGAACTTATCTCGGTACTTTTTTCTGGTACATTTTGTTTTTTTTTTTTCGAAATACATTTAGAGAGTAATAGGTCTTCTCACAAGCAAAGAATACGTAGAATCGCTTCATACGCCAATACAACATTTAAAAAAAGAGCTGATACTGATGCTGGACCACCGCAAGGAAAGTGTCTTTCAAAAAACACACACACCACATGTCACATACATACACACAAACAGCCAGACAACGACGTCAAACTTATAACACCCCTCCTTTTGTTTCGGTGGTTAAAAATAAGAGATTAAAATATCACATTATATACATACATTAAGAATGAGCACAAAATATAGTCTTGATGATTAGCTTCAAACGTAGTTAATACACTATATACTTGTCTCGAGCACTACGTTAGTAAATGTAGTAAAATTTTACGATTTTAAGTGCTTATAGTGACATATAAAACAGCACTTTTATTTTTATGTCATATCTTTTATCTTATTTTACTGTATTTTAGCAATTTTATATATGTTTTCCGTGTGGTGTGAAGTAGAATACAATTCACCAACCCCTTTCTTAGCCGTGAGAGTCGTAAAGGTTGATTCAAATCCAAATCCATTTATTATGCATAAAACCCGGGACTTACATATTGTCAAGTTAACAAAATTAAATCTAATTATTAAAAAAAAACTACCACCGGATCGGCACGCGACCGCTACTGAGAAGATCCGGCAAGAAACTCAGCTTGTCTATTTTTTTTTTTTTCTTATTTCATATAAAATTGTGTATCTACACAATTTTATGTATGTTATATCTATAAAATGTCTTGTAAGTACTAGCTCCAGTGTGATGCCCTTCGAAGCACAAGATATAAAAGAAAGTCGTGTTAGTTACACTATTTATAACTCAAGAACGGCTATACCGATTTGGCTGAAAATTGGTGCGGAGGTAGCGTAGAACCAGGAGACGGGCATAGGCTTAGAATAATAACATATAGAAGGTAAGTTCACGCACAAAAAGTGAGGCATTTCAATTGGAGCCTAATGGAGCTTACACCGGCACCGTTCCGTAATGTACAAGTCATTGTACTGCACGAACGTACGCAATTCTTAAAAAATAAATAGGTAATTATGACGGTTTGTGCATTCAAATGGTGTCACAACACATTTGAAAAATATAAAAAGATTATTAACATTACTTTTAAAGGTAATTCGACGATTTATGTTAATAAAAACAAAATTTGATTTCATAATTTGTATAGTGGTGTGCGTGTGTACGTGTGTAATCGTCTGCGCGCCATTAGTATTTTTAGATTCAAATTTTGAAAGTTCGAAGTATTGACACTATCCTTCTATACGTTATTATTCTAAGGGCATAGGATACTTTTATCCCGTTGGATCGCGTTCCCGTGTGACGTGACATAAAACGTCAAAGAGAATATAAGTCACTATGAAACGTGGTTTAACAAAAAAGCATTTGATATGTAATGAGGAAACGCAAATGACAGCTAAACGTAATTTTGTTTATGATTAAGTATGGTTGAAAATTTGATAATTATGATTTCAGTCAGAAATCAATAATCAGTAATTTGTACTCTCTTTGAATCATCATTAACAATGGCGCGACCAAGACGATTGAATCTTTCGCGACAAAACCGTAATGGTTTTTCAGTTAGAGACTATATTTTCGGCAATTTACATAATATATTTACGAAAAAAATATGGCGGTACGAAGTTCGCCGGGACAGCTAGTGTAATATAATTGAAAGAATTATGGCTGGAACAGATCCCATAAGCGGCACCCGGTCTCGAATTAACTACTAGAGTAGCCATCAATCCCCTCAACCACTATGGAGGGATGGGAGAGACCCGCTCCACGCCGTTACCGCAAGTAGATCCAAGTAGTAGCAACTAGATGTTTCCGTGTGGTGAGAAATAGAATAGAATTTCATCACCCTCTTTCTTAGCCGTGAGGGTCGTAAAAATTGACTAACATAAGTAATTGATATCATCTGTAGATAAAATAGAGAATTAAACAGCATTTATTGTCAGTTACAGTATTGTTAATAGTTAATTTTGCAAACATGGGAATGCTCGACGTTGTGCTACATAGAAACTATGCGGGGCTGGTTTTCAATAAACCCCTCTCGTTCGTTCTGTTTGTCCATTCGGACAGGCAAAGGGATCAAACACCATACAGCCAAATCTGATACAAATTTCTTCATATTATTTAACATTTCTTTATATAGAATAGCTTATTTATAGTCATCGTCCGTCAGTAAGTCAAGTCGTTACCTTTAATTTGACGCTGAAAACCTAATTAAATGATGTCTCTGGGAATTTCGGTAGAATAAGAAAATACACGTAAACCACTCTTATATCATATTCGCCACACTTCAGCATCTTAACTGCATTATATTACATAAAATATCAGCAAAATTATTCAATATATCACTATAAAACACAAAAAAAACGAATTTATTACAAGAGCTTAACATGACATTGCCATATTCGCGCCGAAACGCCCTTTTCGTTCGATTTTTTTTCTTATCTTTTTTTGTCGATAGTATATACCATAAATATTGCTGTGTGGTAGCGGCTTCGAATACTACCAACCCTTGCTTTGCTCGTAGGTGTCGTAAAAGACGACTAAGAGCCCTAGATTGACCCGGACCAACTCCATCTGGTACCATTTGGGTCAACGATTACATTCCCAAGGAGGGTTGACGTCAGACAGGCGGCCGGTCATAAAAGTCATTGCCGAAACTTTTTGCAATATATGTCAAAACAGATGACATATTGCGTCGACCCCAAGTAATTGGGATAAGAGCAAGATGATGATGATGATGATGATGGTATATACCATAAATAAAAAAAAGATAAGAAAAAGTGAGCTCTTTGCCACAAAGATAAACTTTAAACAAAATAACAAAATTTGTTTGGCAAAACTGACTACACTTTACAATGACAGTAGTAGCTATAGTGTATAATACTTTTATTGAAAAGCATGGCATAAGAGAGAAGGAGAGCATAGAAGGGAAGTGGAATCATTATTTTCTAACTCTCTTTACCCTTTTGTTATAAAATTTTTTGGGGATCCCAAGACAATAAAAACCATTTTCTTGGACTGTCTATCAAACCTAGATGTTATCTATTGTGGATCCTGGCATACAGGAGCTACAATGGTGGAAATGTGAAATTGAAATATTTCCAAACTAAAACAGGCTTTTTTTTGTGGGTGGGCTGAGGTAAAATAAAACAGGCTAAGCGCGAGTCGGAGTCGCGCACGTACGGTTCCGTACCATCATCTATAAAAATCGTGATTGTTGTATGGGAGCCCCTTTAAATATTTATTTTATTTTTAGTATTTGTTAGTATAGCGGCAACAGAAATACCTACATAATTTGTAAAAATTTCAACTGTCTAGCTATCGCAGTTCTTAAGATACAGCCTGGTGACAGACAGAGGGACGGACAGACAGCGAAGTCTTAGTAATAAAGTCCCGTTTTTACCCTTTGAGTACGGAACTCTAAAAAAACTAAATCATCCCCCGCAATACATGGACATCAGTTGCTTAAAAATGAATATTGTCTTAAAAAAATATCACTACCATCTCATAGGAGTCCCATTCGTCAGCTCGGGCCTCCTCCACTATGGAAAGGAAATAGACCTACTATAACGCGCTGGATAAACCTTTTCTTATATAGATCATCATTATCATCGCAGACCATATACGTCCCACTATTGGGCTTGGGCCTCCTCCAAACTACTATACCATGCTGGTCAGACATGTTGGTATAGGGTTTCATTTCGAGTTTTTCTACTCTTGCACAGATGTTATATGCATATTATATCCCATAGTCGTCTTTTACGACATCCACGGGTAAGATAGGGTATTCTATTCTTACTCCTTCACCACACAGAAACTTAGATAGATTTTACATGCATATTACATCCCTTAATCGACTTTTACAACAGGGAACCATAGGTGGTGAATTATATTCTCCTTCACCACACAGATATAATGAAATATATTGTAACATTATTATTGACTGACCCTAAACCACACCAATGGCTTCATTTATATCTATTTATAGAGACATTTACATTACTAAAGAGCACAGAGTAATAAAAGTGTCGCATTTTACATCCCAAGATAGAGTTTACGTCGTTCAAACTTTACTATCACCGATTCCATAAAATTGTCTCTAAAGTAATTTATAACTGCACTGCTATTGTATTGAACGCCACAGTTGAGGAGAAAATTATCTACAACTAGCAATCCGCCCTCGCTTCGCTTCGATTTCATTCGCATTACACGCGTATTTCCTGTTTCCGTGAGAATATCAGGATAAAATATGGCCTATGTTACTCCCTCATATTATAGCTTTCCATTGGTGAAACAATTTTTGAAATCGGTTTGGTGATTTAAGCGTGAAAGCGTAACAAACAAACCAACTTACTTTCGCATTTATAATATTAGTAAGGATACCACACTGGCAATTTTATTTCGAGTTATCCTTCTCTTTCATACATGCTTTATGTATTAAATTTTCCTTAGTCGTCTTTTCGTCTTCAACCACGGGCAATTTAAGTTAGTGACTTGTATTCTTACTCCGCGAAAATATTATTTAGGATTGAATAAAGCATTTTTAGTTTCTCCAAATATCATAAATTAGAAAATTTCATCAAACATTCTAGTTACAAGTTTCACCTCGCAGCTTACTAATCCTTTCAGTCAGATACCTATAAGGATTACCCGGCTCTCTGACGCGTTGCCCGGACGAAACGGATTAATCCGCTTGGAATTTTTCATCCACGCCTGTACTTTAATTACGAATGCTGACTCGAACAAAATGTGTTGCGAAAAATGTTACTGAATTTATTTCAGTTATTAACGAAGATTTATATTATTTAGTTTGCAGATTTTCTTTTTTAACAAATTAAGCATGTTTTTTGATGTGAAACATTTATAGGCGAGGGTGAACCTGATCGTTGGTGTGGCGTAAGCTGCGCGTGGCGTAAAACTACGAGTTGCTGACACAATTTGAAATATGTTAGAATTTTTAATTCTTGTATTTAATGAAAATACATGTTTATTGAACAAAAATCATCATAATATTTTTATTTATACTTTATGCCATATTAGTTCCTGTCGTAATCTGTTCTTTTATGCATATTTACTTGTACAAAATAATTTTGATGTTTCACATCTGTCAGGCGTATTGAGCGACGGCTTACTTTTTTTTTATAGTAACGGAGTAAGAACCACCACCCTCTCTCTGGCCCATGGGTGTCGTAAAAGAGTTAATAGATATAATATGCAGATAATACCTATTCAAGAGAAGGGCAACTCTTAAGAAAACTATAACTCAACCCACTTGACCAGCTTAAGAAAGTAAGACTCAGGACTCCTCTCATAGTGGAGGAGGCCCAAGTCTAATAATGGAACGTATATTTCCTCAAATGATGCATAATTATCTCAATATATGACAAATAGCGATTTTTACACGAGTATGTATGTAACTGTGACTTCGTGTAGTGACGGAGTAAGAATTAAAACCACCACTCGCTATCTTGTCTGTGGATATCGTAAAAGATGACTAAGGGATATATTACGCATATAATATCTATGCAAGAAAACTCGAAATGAAACCCTTTTTTTTATGGGTGGGCTATGGTAAACGCACACGCGGTCCATTCCATCCGGGGCGACAAAAGGACAACGCGCCCATAACCCACCCGTACCCACGTCGTCTTCGTCATTGGACCGACCACCAGAGCAAGGTGCATCATGATCAACCACCAAAAAAAAAGGAAGGTGACTGATCAAAGAACTATTGCCATTACTGTAAATTACTGATAAGGGTGTGTCACAATCCTTTATGTTCCTGTGACCGTCGTCAGAACTGGCAGAGGTAGTATAAAAAAATAGGCAACAACAGTCTTTCGGCCAGTAATAATGTGTTGGCCAACCTGCCTATCAAGTTTGGTAGTTATGGCATTACTAGCAACCCGCCCTCGCTTCGTTTCTAGTCGCCTTACCCGCGTAGTTTCCGTTCCCGTAGGAATACCGGGATAAAATATAGCCTATGTTACTCCCTGATCTTATAGCTTTCCATTGGTGAAAGAATTATTGAAATCAGTTCTGTGGTTTAAGCGTGAAAGCGTAACTAACAAACTTACTCTCATTTATAAATTAATTTATAATAATAGTAAGGATTTAATCAAGAATAGCTGATAGGCGCCCACTTACTTCGCACACTATCAATTTCAACGTGAACCTAATCTTTTTATATTGAGCAATACATAAGTATGTATTGAAAATATTAAAGATTTTCCAATAGTCTTTTAGCAATAGATATATCGCTACTATAGCAACGTTTGAGAGGGAAATAGTTACAATAACAATGGTTACTATGGCAACAACAATTGTAAAGGCTACCAACGCTTGATATTTCTGATAGTAGATAAATAAGTATATTTTGTATAGGATTTATGTAAAATCCTTCCTTTGTACGTTACAAAAAGAATATCAAAGCAAAATTTGGAGTAAATCGGACTTTTTTGTGAATCTATTTTGAAGATCTCGTGATGGGTCAGTCATTTAATGAAGAAACAAACAATAAATTTGTGAGAAAATAAGATTTCAAATGCTATCAAAATATAAATTATTATTCAAATGATTGAATCTAACTGCATATAGATGTCAATAAGTAAATCGCTAATTAACACTAACATTAAAATAATAATAATTCAATAATTAATTTGCGTATTTAGAGAAAACAACAAATTTATAACAATTTATTAAAATGTTCCTCTCTTTGCCTGTTGCCGTGCCGTGCCTTTTATTTCGCCCTATCGCCCCCCGTGCAATTCCTCATAAGCGACCGAAATACCCACTAAAATGCACAGTGGCCCTTGCCGCGCTTTTAAGGGGTGCCAGAGAGATCGTCTAATGTCAATTTATCTGCGACACCCCAAAGCTTGGCCGTCTGGTCACGTCTTATCATCATTTAGGAGGATCGCATAACGGTGTCTCCTCCTCCCCGTTCGCTACCGGCGGAGCCAGTCAGCGGATGCAAGCGCCTCGGGTGCCCTGTCCGTAGCTTTCTTCCTCCTCATAACAGCCTCATAAAAAAAAGCCCATCAAAGACCAGTACCTGTCGCTGCCAAGCATCTTGGAGATGATGATGGTAATATTCGCTGGCAGGACGTAGCGCTAGGGCGCCCAGACAAGTGGTATTTCCAATGTGTCGTCGTCACTGTTGCCTTGCTCTAAAGGGTCAATAATTATTACAAAATTTAGTAGTTAAGAATTTTTATCCGAGTGGTTACCATCTAAGAATACAATTAACCACCCCTTTTCTTGCCCGTGGATATCGTAAAAGACGACTAAAGGATATATGCAGGCAACATCGGCTCAAGGAAGGGAAAGCTAGAAATAAAACCCTATGTCAATCCGCCTGACCAGCGTTATATAGTAGATTAATTTCCTTTTTATTACAGAGGAGGCGATCCCAACAGTGGGACGTATAACACCTTTTAAACATTATGGTATGCAATAAAGATTGATATCGAAATTAAAGTTAGTGAGTGGTGTTTCGCTTATATCTATATCTAAATTGGATGAAGCTAACCTAATATAAATGTATGATAGATATCTCCAATAAATTTTTACACCACAATCTGGGAAGCCATAAAAATATAAGTTAAGATAAACCAAAATCCAACTAGACACCTAAAACTTTCATATGTATGTTTCATAAAGACTAAAGTCTTCAGGGAGTGAGCGAGGTAATTGGCCAGTACCTCGAAGGGTCACGTAAATAAGATTTATGTCTGCTTATGTAGAGGTCCGAATTTCTGTGAGCCTCAACTTATAGTTTACGGGTCAAGGGTGCCGTTAGTGAAATTAAGAAACTCCCTTGATATTTTAGCTTGCCGAAAAAAAAGATCGTTGTTTTAAAAATAATGAAAATGTTTTGGTGAAATCTACCTTATCTCAAGATATTTTAAGTACTACGATTTAATAATTCTTAGCGTGGCTACATTCCGATCCGGTGGTATTATATTAGATATTTTAGGTTTAAATTAATAAATTGTAATAATATAATAATTGTTACAAATTTAATGTTTAATAATTACTAACCAAATATAATATATAATTTTTTATACAGAATAATTGTCTTTTTGTATTGGATTGCATTCATAATTCTATCGACACATACTCTTGGAAAAATCATTATCTCCATCTCAGCCCATATACGTCCCACTATTGTGCTTGGACCTCCTAGACTATGGAAGCGAATTTGACCTACCACACTGGTCAAACGTATTGGTATAGGGGTTTATTTCTAGTTTCCCCTGTCTTGCATAAATATTATATATCTTAGTCGCCTTTTACTATACCCACGGGCAGGAGAGAGGTGATGAATTATATTCTTACTCCGTCACCACATAGAAAATCAAACTATATAATAAAAATGCTGAAGAAAATCCAAAACAAGACTGCAATATATATCTTCTTCCTTTGTACCAATCCCTATCATAACCATTTAGACAAAATATTATTTTTCTGTGGATTAACTGCAATGTGAACCTCTGTAACCCAAAGAGATAAAAATATTCTAAGATTTAAGCAAATGTTAGAACTGTAAAGTCATATGCTAGCTCTCCATATTGGCAGAACCACCCTATGCTTGAAATTTTATTTATGAAACTGAATATATATTTTACAATATTTCAGTTGTGCAACGATTTCATAATTTCAGCCTATCGCCGTCCACTGCTGGACGTATGCCTCTCTCATGTTACGCCACAAAGTGCGGTCCTGTCCGCCTGCATCCAACGACGCCCAGCAACTTTCACCAGGTCATCGGTCCACCTGGTGAGAGGCCGTCCTACATTGCGGCGACCGATATGTGGTCGCCTCGAGAATCTTTCTTCCCCAGCGGTTGTCGGTTCGCAGAGCGATGTGGCCTGCCCATTGCCATTCAGCGTGCTAATTCTTCGTGCTACGTCGGTTACATCCGTTTTTCTGCTGATTTCTGTATCGTCGTCTCTTCCACAGTACGAGGGAAATTGACCTACTATTATACTACGCTGGTAATTACTGGTATTTATTTCGATTTTCCCTTCTCTTGCGCAGATGTTATATGCATATTATAATCCCTTTTATGATACCCACGGATATCCGTGGGTATTTTCATATAAAGAGGTGGTGAATTGTCATCTTGTGTTTCGTGTGGGCACGATTTATACACAACTCTTAAAACCATTGCTTCATATGGTGAGAATCAAACTTGAGACCTACGAGTCATAGTCTAGTAGTCTCTTACTCGATTATAGCTACAAATTAAATATAACAATATCATTTAAAATAATTGTTTGCTTTAAAAATGTATACCCAATTACTTAACATTTGTTTGGTCGAAATTTGCCGAATAAATTATGCATGACATTATCGTATCATTTCGATAAGATATAATGGATATAAATCATAAAACAATCTGATTTGTATTCCACCACATCAATTATCGTGAATTTAAAAACGTTTATTATCTAACTAGCAAATAAACGTGGTTTCACACCGCGTAGTGCCCGTTCCCGTGGGAATCATCTCAAACTACATATTTCCCGCTGTTGAGCTCTGACCTCCTCCATAATAGGAGGAAAATTGCCCTACTAGTTCACGCTGGTCAGACGTGTTGGAATTGGATTTGCTTTCGAGTTTTTCCTATGATATTTGAATATTTTAGCCCTTTTTTTGGGGGTGAGCTACGGTCAGCGCACCCGCCGCCCGACTCCGTCCGGGACGACAGAGGAGCGCCACGTGACCCCATGACCCACCCGTGGCACATCGCCTCCGTCGTTAGGCCGACTACTGGTGCAGAGTTCCTTGTCTTCAGTGGTCGGCTCGACGAAACACCCCGGTCGCGGAGTACCCTCTCCTCACGACGTCACTCCTCGGGGACGTCGGTCGCCGTCACGCTATTGTCCTCTTGGCGGGTGACGAACTAAATCCCCGATCCAGTCACCCGCGGCCTTGGGTAGGGCGGCATCAAGCGCAGATAGTCGCGTCTGCGCCGCCCCAGTCGCCGGCGGCGGGCCACGTCGTCGTGGAAGCGTTGCTCCCGCGCGCGCTCCGCCACCTCCTTCCGCGAGACGACAGCCTCGAAGACGGCGGTGACCGCCACCCAGTTTCTGATGCTGCTGAGCATCTCCCTAACAATGGTCGGTAGTGTCAGGTCGGCATCGATTCCTATTACACCCCTCACTCACGGGTAAGAAAAAAAAAATGGTAAATTATATTCTTACTTCGTCGCCACACGACGAGCCTGTCATATCGTAATTACAATATTTTTTCTGTTCTATTCAACAGTTCCTTTCTTATCCGTGGGTGTGGTAAAAGAGGATTCGAGGATATAATATACATATAACATCAATGCAAGAGAAGAAAACCTCGAAATAGAACCCTATACCTACACGTCTGACCAACGTGGTATAGTAAGTCAATTTCCCTCCCAATATGGAAGAGGCTCAAGCCCAGCAGTGGGACGAATATGAGCTGTGATGATGATATGACAGGAAAGTATAATGAAACATTGTATTCTCACTCAGCTACCATATGGATAACATTTAACAGAATTCAGTTAACAAAATAAACCCTAAATTTAATCATTGGATGGATGGAATCCATTTCAATAACTGAGATTGACTATTTCAAGTGGTTTACGTGTAACGAATTCTTAAACCCGTATTGCTTTTATATCTTCATATCAAGATGCGAGCGCGTGTTAATAAATATAAAACGAAAGTGGTGAATGTAGAGTGAGCTATGTTTATAAATTTTGCTAATTTTAGCTTGTGTTCATGAATATCATCGTAATATGGAGATTTTTATGTAATACTATCTTATTGGTTCCGTGGCTTCTTCATTTTTCATTTCGGCTCATATACGTCCCACTGCTGGGCTTGAGCCTCCTCCACTAGGAGGAACATTAATCGTGCTATAAAATGCTGGTCAGACAGGTTGGTATTTTTTTTTATGGGTGGGCTATGGTAAGCGCACACGCGATCCATTCCGTCGGGGGCGACGAAAGGACGGCGCGCGGGCCCATAACCCAGCCGTACCCACGTCGCCTTCGTCGTTGGGCCGACCACCAGTGCAAAGTTCCTTGTCCTCAGTGGTCGGCCCGAGACAGGTTGGTATAGGGTTTTATTTCGAGTATTCCATCTCTTGCGCAGATGTTATATGCATATTATATCCCTTAGTCTTCTTTTACTACATCCACGGGCAAGATAGGGAGTGGTGATTTGTATTCTGATTCCGTCACTACACGAACACTATATCTTTTACATTATATTGTAGAAATATAACCATGGTAAAATGATATCTGATGTTTACGCGAGTATTACACATTATAAAAAATCGTTATTACAGTCATTTATATGTACATTCCTGAGGAGGGTTGACGTCAGGCAGGCGGCCGGTCATAAAAGTCATTGCCGAAACTTTTTGCAATATGTCAAAACAGATGACATATTGCGTCGACCCCAAGTAATTGGGATAAGAGCAAGATGATGATGATGAGTCATTTATATCTACCCTCTACAGACATTAGTTATTAAATATTGACTCATATGTTTTGTGATCTATGTGACCTACTTTTGAGAAATAATATATGGCAATGATATATACTATAAGCATAGAAATTTATTGCCGCACTTCATTCGAACATCGAGAGAGGCGGAAGCTCAACATTCTGAGGGTATTTGCGTATGGTTTTTGGTGATTTCTTTAGATGTGGCGTTCAGTGGTCAACATGTCGGCTGCCACATAGCCGGTGTTTGTGTCAATAACTCTAGTTACGGTGACGATATGGTGCTACTGAGCGCTTCGGTCTGTGGTTTGAAGAGGTTGATAGGGACCTGTGAGAAATACGCGCATAACCATGGATTGCAGTATAATATCACAAAAAGTAAAGGGATGATATTTGAGGCTGATGGGAAACGTATTCAGAACGTACCGTCTCTCTTTCTGAATGATATGTCCTTGGAAAGGGACATGTTCAGATATCTAGGGCATATAGTAACGACTGATCTAAAAGACAATGAAGACATTGGACGGGAGCGAAGATCCCTGTCAATTAGAGTAAACATGATAGCCCGCAGGTTAGCACGCAGTTTCGCAGAGGTTAAAATCACGCTCTTTAAAGCATATTGTACCTCACTATATACGTGTAGCTTGTGGGTTAATTACTCTAAAGAAAAGCTACAGTGATCTTCGTGTCCTGTACAATAATGGGTTTCGTATGTTGTTAGGACTGCCCAGATACTGCAGTGCCTCCGGCATGTTTGCAGACGCGCACACGACTTATTTCCACGCAACTATGCGTAAACGATCTGCGTCGTTGGTCAGCAGGGTGCGCGCCAGTACCAACACAGTTCTGATAATGATAACATCTAGGCTTGATTGTCCTTATCTTTTACATTGTTGTCAGAGACATGTCTCAGCAATGATACCTAAGACTAGGATGACATAATTAATATTTTAAATTGTAAATAAATTAGTACTAACATTACTAACATAATATATAAGCAAAATGTTACTAATTCACTAACAATCTATGGATTATGTGTTAAATAAAGATATATTATTATTATTATATTTAGTACTAGCAACCTGCCCTCGCTTCGCTTCGGTTTCAGTCATCTTAACCGCGTAGTGCCCGTTCCCGTAAGAATACCGGGATAAAATATAGCCTATGTTACTCCCTGATAGTATAGCTTTCCATTGGTGAAAGAATTTTTGAAATCAGTCCAGTAGTTTCGGAACCTATTCAATACAAACAAACAAACAAATCTTTCCTCTTTATAATATTAGTATAGATTAATGAACGTAATTGCTCACATTCACACTCCCTTTCTTCAACAAAGCCAGCTCTCTAGCAAAGGTCTATGAGTATTACTATCACTCATTAGTACTCGTTTTGCTCGTTTGCCATAAAAAGCAATAAAAAGTAATACTACAAACTTATTTGACACACCAACATGTCGCGGTTGAAGCGCAGTAACAAATTAAATCAGAAATGAAACAAACCGTTCACACGGCTGGAATTCGTAACACTATCCTCATTCATTTCAAAATAAAATAACAACTATATTCCCTAAAGTATAACATGAATGTAAAATATACTAAATAGAATGAAAAGTTTCACTGAAAATGAGTGGTTGAAATTTTAAATGATATTATTTTCCTGTGAGTTGTTGAAATTATAATCCTTACTGGTATTATAAATGCGAAAGTACGTTTGTTTTTTTATTTGTTTATTTGTTACGCTTTCACGCTTAAACCACTGAACTGATTTCAAAAATTCTTTCGCCAATTGAAAGATATAATATCAAGGAGTAACATAGGCTATATTTTATCCCGGTATGCCCAAGATGAACGGGAGCTGCGCGGGTACGGCGACTGAAACCGAAGCGAAGCGAGAGCGGGTTGCTAGTACCTATGCCATACTTTCGTGTGGTGACGGAATAAGAATACAATTCACCATTCCCTATCTTGCACGTGGATGTCGTAAATGATGACTAAGGATTATAATACGCATATAACATAGATGCAAGAGAAGAAAAACTCAAAACAAAAACCTATACCTATCTGTCCAACCAGCATGGTATAGTAAGGTCTAATTCCCTCCTATTGTGGAGGAGGCTCGAGCCCAGCAGTGGGACGTATATGAGCTGTGATGGTGATGATGATGATGACGATGCCATTTTTCCTCGTTTGATGGGTTTGAGAATGCAATTATCATCAGCGTATACATTCCCGTGGGAGACCTGTGGCAGAGAGAGAAGAGTAAAGTAGCTCATAGGAAGTGTATAAATCCTCACTGCGATCGTGACGTAGGAAGCGTGGGAGACCCAAAAAGAAATGGACGGATTGTGTGAGTGAGGATATGCGTTTAAAAGCAGTGTGTGCAGATATGACGACTGATAGGAGGCTATGGAAACCCATACAAAAAATGAGTATCGGCCCATTAATGGGCCAAGACTGGCAGCTGATTGAAAGGTATCGGCCAAGAATTACAATATGTCGTCGGGCCAAAGCTGGGCGAGTAATGGGCTGTAACGCCATCCCGATATCGGATCCTATGATCGGCCGAGCATAGGACCCGAGCAGCGGCCGAGCATAGGACCTGAGCAGCGGCCGAGCGTAGTCTTAGAATGTCGGCCGAGCACTATATAATAGTTTCTGCCGAACGTTCTACTATTATAGAATATTTTTAATTTAATAATAATAATATAAAAAAGGGAGTTTTCATTCCTCCCTCAATAACTACTTATTACTAAACAGCTGATTCAACTTTCAATATGCATGCGCTGCCAAAAAAGTGTCATAGCATCGGTCAAGGATCGGCTGAGGATCGCGAATTATTATAGTGTATATAATATGGCGGGCGATGATAGGCCTGCCGTCGGCCATTAAAAAATTCCGATACTTGGCCGAGCATTAGTAACCGCACCTTTTTTTTTTTTTTTTTTTTTCACGCTGTGGCAATGCATTTACGCACATCCCCCGCCGGTTACAGACAGGGGAGTGTGTGTGGGACTTGCCGGCCACAGAAGTGACCGAAATACCCACTAAAACCACAGCGGCCCCTTCCGCGCTTTTACGAGGTGCCGGAGAGATCGTCTGATGGCATTCTATCCCCGACACCCCAACGCTTGGCCGTCTGGCCACGTCCTGTCATCATTCAGGGCGGTGGAAGGAGGAGCGCATAACGGCGTCTCCTCCTCCCTGGTCGCCGCCGGCGGAGCGAGTCTGCGGACGCAAGTGCCTCGCGTGCCCGCTCCGCGGCCTCCTTCTTTGTAATGACAGCCTCACAGAAGGAGGCCATCGACGACCAACAGCTGTCGCTGCCGAGCATCTTCGAGATGATGGTCGACAACGACAGGTCCGCTGTTCCCATGTCCGTTGACAGGACGTGGCGCTGAGGCCCCCAGGCGGGGCATACTTCTAGTGTGTGGCGCGCATCGTCGATTAGCGCGCCACACTCATGGCATCTTGGGGCCTCTTCTCTTCCAATTTTGTGCAGGTACTTACCGAAGACCCCATGTCCGGTAAGCACCTGCACCATCCTAAATGTAAGGCTGCCGTGCCTTCTCCTGAGCCAGCGGTGGAGATGCGGCGCAACCGCCTCCACAATCCCCCGCCCTGCTACGGGGGACTCTAGATCCTCCCTCCACCGCCGGATGACTTCCCTTCGGGCCACTTCCTGAACTCTGCCCAATCCCCTTGTGGAGACTCGCTCGCCGTTGACTCGCGATGTGGCGCGGAACCGATATATTTCTGCCAACGCTTCCGCCACCAGTGCCCAAGGGGGGTCGCCCGCCAGCAGTGTTGCCGCAGTCCAGGACACAGTACGGTAGCCCCTAATAGCCCTCACCGCGATGACCCTCTGCGGTCGACGCAGGAGGGCTCTGTTGCGGGCGGTGAGGGACTCCGACCAGATAATTAGTAACCGCACCTTGGCCGATCAACGGAAAATAGTTAAGCATCGGCAACTTTGTATGGGAAGTAAGAATATGTTGTGCCGACCCCACTTAGTGTGGGATGAGGGCAGGCACATGATGATGATTACCAACTCACATAAGCATGGCAATTACGACGTTATCCCCTCGGTAATAGAGGAAGGTGTTTTTTTTATTGCAGACGGTGGCAAATGAGCAACAGTAAGTGTTGCTGCCGCTTATGGACCTTTACTACTCCGCTGTCTACCGCGAAGAAAGTGAAGGGAGTGTGAATGCGTGCAATGAGGTTCCATATGCAACCATATTTTTTATCACAATGGGGGGAAAATTAACTTACTATATCACGCTAGTCAGATGTGTTGCTATAGATAAAGATAGATAAAGATAAAACTGTTTTATTGACACTTAGCTTAAATTTAGATATTACAGTAAGTCGAATGAAATATAAAGATTTTATAAGAAAATTAAAATAATACCTAAACTTAACTATAAATACAACACAAAGAAGAAAAACAAAATATGATAAGTGTCAATGAGATTCCCATTCAGCAATAATGCTACAGTGCAATATGCTACACTGCAACGCTGATTTTCAATGGGTACCTTAATGACGTACGAATTAATCAAACGAACAAAAAGCCTAAGCGACAAGATAGCAGTTACATAAATATAGAGATACATAATAAGAATTTAATAAATAAGAA
Source organism: Lymantria dispar (assembly GCA_032191425.1). Taxonomy (NCBI): domain Eukaryota; kingdom Metazoa; phylum Arthropoda; class Insecta; order Lepidoptera; family Erebidae; genus Lymantria; species Lymantria dispar. The sequence goes on along the minus strand of CM063460.1, from coordinate 3,873,512 downwards.
GTATATTTTAATATTAATTTGATACAAAAGAAGAATGTAATTATAAGAATTAGGTATATTGATTGGTATTAGTCAAAAGTATTACCATGTTTTTTTTTTTTTTTTTTTTATGGGTGGGTCGCGGTCGGCGCGCCTCCGCACCACTCCGTCCGGGGCGACAGAGGGGCCTAAGCACGCAACTCCCGCAACCCACCCGAAAACCACCTCGCCTTCGTCATTGGGCCGACCACCGGAGCAGGTTTACTTGTCGTCAGTGGTCGGCCCGACGGAATACCCCCTACGCGGGGTACCCTCCCGTCGACCGACGTCCCCCCCTCGGGGAGGACGTCGGTCTTTCCTCACGCGGTCGGCCTCTCGGCGGGTGACGGACTAATCCCCGGTCACGTCACCCGCGGCCTCGGCTAGGGCGGCATGAGGCGCAGATAATTGCGCCTGCGCCGCCCCAGTCGCCGGCGGCGGATCTCCTCATCGAGGCTGCGCTCCACGCGCAGACGATCCGCCGCCTCCTTCTGCGAGATCACTGTCTCGCAGAAGGCTGCGACCGCGTCCCAGTTCCTGACGCTGTCGACCATCGCCCTAGCGATGGCCGGCAGCGTCAGGTCGGCACCGATGATTGCGACGAGTTCACGGCGCTGCACTGCCCAAGCCGCGCAGGCCTCGAGCGTGTGGCGCGCCGTGTCCTCGTCGCAATCGCAGTGGTGGCAGGACGGTGTACTCTCCCTCCTCACGACCCTGTGCAGGTATTTGGCGAAGCTCCCGTGCCCCGTCAACACCTGCACTAGTCGGAAGGAGAGCACCCCGTGCCGCCTCTCCAACCACTGCATCAGCACCGGCCACGGTTCCACGGTTCGCACCCCGAACCGAGGCCTCTCCAGCCGGACTGCCCAACGGGCAATGACGTCTCGGCGGGCGTCGACGCGCAGGCGGTGAGATCCCTTAACGAGATCACACCGCCCTCCCCGCGCACCCCCGACACCCGCCGATACAACTCGGCGAGCATTTCCGCCTCCAGGTCCCACGGGGGAGTCCCGGCCAATAGGCACGCTGCCTCCGTCGCAACCGTGCGGTATCCGCGGATGGCCCTGACCGCCATGACCCTCTGTGGTCGCCACAGAAGGGCCCTAAGTCGGACGGTCAAGGACCCCGCCCACACCGGTGCGCCGTACAGGGCCATCGACCGGATGACCCCCGTGTACAGCCGTCGGCACGTAGCGCTCGGTCCGCCCACGTTCGGCATTAGCCACGATAGGGCGGACGCCGCGCCGACGAGCCGCGGAGCGAGCCTGCGGAAATGCTCCCGGAACCACCATTGCCCGTCGAGCACCAGGCCCAAGTACCTCATATGGGCCCGGATGCTGATGTCAACCGATCGGACGGTGATCGAGACGCCGATGGGAGGGCTCATAAGGCGCCCATGGAACAAGAGGGCCTCCGTCTTGTCCAGGGCGACCCTCAACCCCAGCGCCTCGATCCGCCTGACGACCTCTTCGGTGCCATAGGTCGCCAGGCTTACCGCCTCTTCTAGCGTCCCACCGCGGGCTGTGACGAGCGTGTCGTCGGCGTAACAAATCACGCCCAGCCCGGGCGGGAGGCTCCCCCGCAACGCCCAGTCGTAGCCGATGTTCCACAGGGTGGGTCCGAGGACCGACCCCTGTGGGACACCGCACGTCATGGGCGTTCGCACAACGTCCCCTGCTCGGTTGGTACAGAGGACGCTGCGCCCCACCAAATAGTCTGCCACTAGCCGCCTCAGGTAAGCTGGCACTCCGTGATACCGGAGCGCCTCCCTGATGCAGCTGAATGGCAGACTATTGAATGCGTTGGCGATGTCTAGGGACACCGCCAACAGCACTCCCCCACCGGTGACGGCCTCAGTCGCCACGGCCCTCAGGCGCAACAGAGCCGCGATCGTCGAACGACCCCTCCTAAACCCAAACTGGGCGTCCGACAGATCGGGCCCCGTGCCGACGAGGTGCCGCTCGATGCGGGCAGCTACCACCCTCTCCAGTAGCTTGCCCGTGTCATCGAGCAGCACGATAGGCCTGTAGGCCGAAGGCGACCCCGGAGACCGTCCCGGCTTCGGCAGGAGCACCAGCCTTCCCTCCTTCCAGCACCCAGGGAACCGTCCGGACGCTAAACACGCGTCGAACAGCTCCCTGAGGCGGGGACCCAGGTGGTCGAGGACCAGGCCCAACACGCGGTTTGGAACACCGTCGGGCCCGGGGGCGGTGGACTTTGCGCACATGCGCGCCACCGCCACTCCCATCTCGGGTTCCGTGATGGGCGGAACACTGTCGTCGTCGGCCTCCCGGTCAGTGTCTGGCGGAGCCATGACCGGGGGCGTGTGTTCCGCCCGCCGCGGGAACAGGTCCTCGACGACCCGGGTGAGAAGGCTGGGCTGGAGAGTCTCGGTGAGGGGAAGGCCCCGCGCGCGGAGCTTATTCAGCACCGCGCGATAGGGGCGTCCCCAGGGGTCACGATCGAGACCGTCCAGCATCTCCTGCCGACTGACGTCCTTGGCGGAGCGGACGGCCAGCCTGAAGGCCGACCGCGCATTGCGGTAGCCCTCATACAGCAAGGCCTCCCGCTCCGCGTCGCGTTGCCGCCGCCGGCTGCGGGTGTAGGCCCTCCGGGCGCGAATGCACGCGGCCCGGAGATCCGCCAGCTCCCGGGACCACCAGTGGACCGCCCTCCTCGGGGGCGGACGCCGTACCCGGGGCATGGCCGCATCGCAGATCTGCGTCAACGCACTGCGGATGCGGCCAGCCTCGGCGTCCACCCCGTCCGACTGGTTGGCAGAGGACAGCCACGAGTAAACGATGGCTGTCTCCGCCAGCTGGTCCCGGTCTAAGCGACCCACAGCCCATCGCGGGAACGCAGGACGTCCATCCGCCCCGTGACCCCTGCTGGGCGTCGGGATTACCGGGGAGACCTCCATCCGGATATACCGGTGGTCCGACAAGGTCTCCACCTCCTCCACGACGCGCCAGCTCCCCACGCGTGCGGCGACCTCGGGGCTAGCGAACGAAAGGTCCACTATCGACCCGCCCCGTTGTCGCACGCACGTATGCACCGAGCCCCTGTTCAGCAAACAGAGGCCCAGTGCCGCCGCCCACTCCTCGATCGCCCGTCCTCGGTCGTTCGTCCGGGGAGACCCCCACGCCACGGACTTGGCGTTGAAGTCCCCCAAGACGAAGACCTGGCGCGATGCCATTCGCCGTAACGAGGCCTCCATGATGGTGAGGGAGGCCTCGAAATCGGTCACACTCCAGTTAGGGGAGAGATAGACTCCGAGGAGCGTAATCTCCCCCCAGTCCGCCGCGACGTATCCGACGCCCCTGTCCCTAAGGGTCAGAGGCGACGAAGGCCACGACGTGGAGGCGACGATTGCCACGGTGCCATCGGTGCTACCCAACCAGTTAGGCCGGTCGGGCACCACGTACGGCTCCGCGGCTACGGCTACTCCTATCAACCACTCCGCCATGGCTTGCAGGAACACGTCCTGCGCACCGGCGGTGTGGTTGAGGTTGGCCTGGAGGAGACGAATGGATACGGGGTCCATTAACGGTCCGTATCCATCGTCACCTCCTCCGTGCTGACGGGCGATCGGGCCGCGCTTGGAGCGGGGACTGGCCCGGTCGATGGGCCGTCCCGCCCCTTCGGGGCCGATGCCGGGGGTCTGCAGTCCCCAGAGCCCATGCGGTGTTTGGCAGGCCTATTGCCTGCCGCACACGCGGGGCAGTGGGGCACCGCAGAGCACGATGCCGCCTGGTGTCCGGTCTGACCGCATCGGAAACATAGCCCGCTGCAGTCAAAGCAGTTTTTGCATGTCGGTCGGGTATGCCCGACCGCCATGCATTTGTAACACCTCGCGGGCCGGGGCTCTAGCACGGTTACCCGCGCCGAGCTCCAGCCCACGAGGAGCCTGCCTGAGTCGGCCAATTGCTTGACCGACTCCACCGGACACTGCACCCAGGCAGCACCGACGCCGCCCGGACCAGTGCGAATGGTGCCAATCCGGACGGTGTCCGAGGCACATCCGGTACGCGCCATAATGGCCTCCCGGACGTCCTCCACCGTCACGGAATCGTCCAAGCCCGTCAGGCGCATCTCTGCGCACTTGACAGGCCTGGCGATTCGGACACCATCCTCCGGCCCGAACAGCCCCCTCAACATCGTGGCCAAACTATCGGCCGTCTTCGCGCCCTCGGCCCCAGGGAACTCGAGTATTCGAGCCCCTGTCCGGGCCTTGCGGGTCCTCGCCTCGACGCCCCCGATACCGGAGACGTCCAGCTCCCGCCGGGCGCGTTTTAGGACGGCCTCATAGTTGAGGCCCCTCTCAGCCGCCTCAGGCAGCACGGTGATGACCACCGCGGCCGTCTTCGGCGACTTGAGGCCCCTGCGCGACCTTTTCTTCCCCTTTCTGCCGGCTCCCGCTTGGGGAGCGGCGGCCACGGCGGCACTCTTGGCCGCCGCTCTCCGCTTCTGGCCGCGTGCCTTCCTGCTCCGCTCAGCCACCTGCCAGCCCTGTTCGAGCCTGGCAGCAGCGCTGAGCGCAGCAGGAGCGTTCGCGGGTGCGCTGGCCGGCGCCTGCGGTGCAGCCGCTGGCGCCGGCCGCGGCCCGGCCTTGGCGGGAGCCGGCACCTTGCCGGCCTTCTTGGCCCCCTTGGGCCCGGCCGCGGCCGCAGCGTAGCTCACCACGCGGCCACCCTGACAGGGCAGCGGGGTGGGAGCTGACGCTTGCGGCCGCCTCGCCTTGTCCGCGGCGAGCGGCGGTCGGAGGGGCGGCTCAGGCGGGAGCCTGGCCGCTACGGCGGCGATACGCGCATCCACCATCACCCCTACTCGGGCTAGGATCACGCGTACCGCCGACTCCGACACGCCGTGCACCTCGTCGGGCGGCGGCTCCTCCCCCCTCCGAGGTCTGCCGCGGCCACGAGCCGGCGGGGGGACCACGACGAGGGGAGGAAGCGCCGAAGCCGCGACGGGTGCAGCTGGCGCAGCTGCCGCGACGGGCGCAGCCGGCGCCACGGGCGCAGACGACGGGCCCGCCCTCCCCGGCGCAGCCCGTTTCGGTGGCGAGGCCGGCACAGGCGGCGCGGCCGGCGCCAGGCGCGCGAACTGGGCACGCAGGTCGGCCATCTCCTTGGCCAACCCGCGGTTCTCCCGTCGCACCGCCGATAGCTCCGTCTCCAGCTTGCGGTTGCGTTCCCGCAAGCCGGAGACCTCCTCACTAAGGCGGGCGTTCGCGGCCTGGAGGGCCGCCACCTCGCCACCGTGGCCGGCCGGACCTGGTGTCCCCGGCAACGCCGCCACCACCGATCCTCGGCCTCTGCGCCCCCGGCGCATGGTCGGGACCTTGGGAGGAGGCATGGTGATGGAACTCCCCTCCGAGTCGGTGTTGGAGCGGCCACCCTCTTGCAGGGGGCGCTTCCAGGGCCTCGGGGGGAGGGCCTCCTCCCTCTTCCTCGCACTTGGGGCTGGAGCTGGCGCCTTTGCAGCCCCCTCCGTCCTCTTCCTCGGCGACGACGACGACGACGGCGACGACGGCAACGACGACGGCCTAACTGCACCCTCAACTGACGGCGCGCCTATCAACTGTCTACCTGCGGCGCATCCACCGCCCTCGTCCCTACTCCGGCCGACTAGCACCCAAGGGGTGCTGCTCTCCTCGGCGGACGGCTCTGCGGCACTTCCGCCCACGTCCGTCAGCTCCATCTCCGATGCCTCGGATGGCCCTGCGGCACTGCCGCCCTCATCCTGCGACGGCTCTGCGGCAATGCCGCCCTCATCGCTCGACAGCTCGGAGCTTTCGCCCGCTAACCTTACGCACGGCTCTGCGGCAATGCCGCCCTCGTGCTCGGACCCGCTGCTGCTGCCGCTCTCCTCACGCGGCGGCCCTGCAGTGGTCTCCATCCTCTCCTCCGACGGCTGGGCAGCAACGCCACCCCCGTCCCGCGACGGCCCTGCAACAGCAATGCTGCCGCCCTCGTCGCGTGCGGCAATGGCTTCAGCCTTCATCCGCGCCCGCCACGCCTTCGATGCATTGGCGCTAATGCGGGCTCGTGCAGCGGCGGAACGCCTCGGCTTTGTCCTTCGGGTCTTCTTCCGCACCTGCACCTCCTCCTCGTTCCCCCTCCCCCCCCGAGCCACCTGGTGTTGAGCCGGGCTCTCGGCTTCTGAGGCAGTAGTTGTCCCCCACCCATACGATTGGGGACTGACTGTGCCGGGACTTGGGCGCGACTCCAAATGGACGCCGCGCGCAAGCACCGGCACAGCAAGGGATTCCCCGGCCTGGCCGGGACCCTCTGGTGAAGTGTTACTTGTATTAACTTCTGCCATTTTTTTGGACGTTTTTGAGTCTTGCCTTGACTACCACTCTAACGACTGGACGCTCACGCGCTTCTTAACCCACCAGTCATACATCTCCTCGCCGAGTGGCCAAACTTAAGATTGGGGTAATTTTTTATAGGGGTTTTCTTCCCCGCGGTCCGAAGACCCCCGGTCCTGACCCCCCTGCTCAGGATTACGGTTTGGGCCTTCCGGGTCTGGCCGCTCGCGAGCGACCGACCCGTCACGCCCCCGGGCCGTGACGCAACCGTCCCTGGCGACGGAGTGCCATGAGGCACATCCGCCCCATTGGCCCCGGGTCAGATCCGCCGTGCGCTCTGCCACCAGAGCCGCACGCGGAGACCCCCCCCCCCCCCTGCCGGAATCTTGGCCGTCCAAATGGACGCATGACGTCCAAATGGACGTTACCAGGGAGCACCACGAGGAGGTGCTCCGGCCGCGCCCCCCAAAGTATTACCATGTTGAACATCATTCATAGTTATGATATAGCATTTATTTAATCACCGAGACCCGAACATAAGTCCAAACGTGTAGCCACAATTTTATAAATATATGTCACATGTTTTGCTGCTTTTTAAGAAGATATATTTTAAGGTATAATTTAAAAGAAAATTTGCTAGTTTTATTTTGACACGGTGGAGGAATAGAATGCCAACACTTAGTTGCAGCAAATTTGAAACATCCCCTGAAAGCTGTAGTTTTAAATCGCGGTATAGATAGGGTTTTGTTAAGAGTTTGCCTTCTCTTACATGGATATTATATGCATATTATTTGCCTTAGTATTCTTTTACGACACCCACGGATGAGAGGGGGTGAAGGGGTGGTGAATTGTATTCTTACTCCATCACCACACGGCATAACGGGAGGCAGAAACTCATGAGAAATGTATAAAACCTCACTGCGATCACCAACTCGGATACCAAACGTCGCGATTACGACATTATACCCTCAATTATGGAGGAAATCCACGTCGAGTAGTGGATGGCGAAAGGCTGGATGGAAATTATCATCATCATCTCGGCGCATATATGTCCTGCTTCGCTCGAGCCTCCTTCACAATAGAAGACAAATTGACTTACTATTCCATGCTAGTATTATTGCTCTGTCACCACGTGGCTAATTACAGTCTACGTATTAATTACCATTAGTTTCGACAGTTGTTTTTAAATTTTATCACCTAAAATTATCCCCACTCGGCATCCAGATGATCTTTACTGATCAAAAATAGGTTTCGGAAATGCTGGATACTTAGAAACGTTCAATTAAAGAAATATTGTTAAAACATATAGTTTCATTTCGAGTTTGCCTTCTCGTAGATAGATGTTATATGCATATTGTAATCCTTTAGTCGTCTTTAACGACGCCCACGGTTTTTGAATTGTATTCTTACTTCATTACTACACGAAAACTACTTCTTTCACTTCCAAAGATATTACCTATATATCATATCCCTCAGTTCTACTTTCTTCTCTTACAAAAATACGTGTATTATCTATACAGGGTTTTCTCTACTATAGGAGGTAAAATCGACCAACTATACCACGTTGGTCAAACAGGTTGGCATAAGGTTTGGTGTTTTGGTGTTTCGAGTTTTTCTTATTTCACAAAAATATTTTTTATATATATTATACCCTTAGAATAATAATGTATAGAAGGATAGTGTCAGTTTTTCGAACGTTCGAAACATGAATCTAAAAATACTAATGGTGCGCAGATAATTACACACGTACACACGCACACGTCTATACAAATTATGAAATCAAATTTTGTTTTTATTAACATAAATCGTCGAAATACTTTTCTAAGTAATGTTTAAAACCTTTTTAAGTTTTTCAAATGTGTTATGACACCATTTAAATGCAAAAACCGTCATAATTACCTTTTTATTTTTTAAGAGTTGCGTACCTACGTGCAGTACAATGACTTGTACATTACGGAACGGTTCCGGCGTAAGCTCGGGCTTAGGCTCCAATTGAAATGCTTCACTCTTTGTGCGCAAACTTACCTTCTATACGTTATTATTCTAAGATATACCCCCTCAATTATCTTTCACCAATAAAAAAGCGCTTAAATATAATCGCTTTTACATAAGTAATACTTAACTACAATATAGTTAAAATATCGAGCAAAGTCCAGTTTGGGATTCATTTGGAGGACAAAGCCAAATTGGCAAGCAAAAAGTTGGGCGTCCTGAAAAGAGCCAGGCGGTACTTCACACCGAGACAGCGTCTTGTGCTATACAAAGCACAAGCTCGTCCTCATGTGGAGTACTGCTCACATCTCTGGGCAGGTGCGCCCAAATATCAGCTAGACCCACTTGACTCCCTGCAAAGACGGGCTGTTCGAATCGTCGGGGATCCCAATCTTACGGACAGATTGGAGTCGCTGGAGCAGCGGAGAGACTTTGGGTCACTCTGTGTACTCTACCGACTCTTTCACGGGGAGTGCTCCGAGGAACTGTTTGACTTGGTACCACCGTCACCATTCTACCAACGTACCACTCGACATCGCAGCAGGGTTCATCCATTTCACCTGGAAACGTTATGGTCTTCAACTGTACGTTTCCAGCGATCATTTCTCCCACGTACGTGCAAGCTCTGGAATGAACTACCTGCTGCTGTGTTTCCCGAGCGCTATGACATGTCCTTCTTTAAACCAGGTTTAAGAAGAGTATTTCCTTCACGGTAGGCAGCGGCCTGGCTGTGCCCCTGGTATTGCAATGGTCCATGTGCAGCAGTTTCACTTACCATCAGGTGCTGCTTGCTCGTTTGCCACCGTTGGAAATAAAAAAAAAAAAAAAAAAGTTACTAATAATGCATTCAAAGCTTAACTTCTAGCTTAATTGTTCACTGAATCACATTATATACGCGTCAGGAACACGCATTAACATATTGTTTACTGTTGATTAGCTTGACTAATTGATCTCAGACCAGTGTATACAATGAATACTTGAATACAATACCGTATATATATGCCTTAAGTTTAAGTTAAAGCGCCTTAAGTTACTCACGTAAGTATAATGGATGATAATTATAATGTTTCATAATTTTTCCTTCATTTATACACTAAACACTAATTGTATTCTAAATTGGAAGCCTCTATGTCGGCTAGAAGTGCCACTTTAATATTGATGATCGGTCAGTCAGTCAGTGAGTGACAAAATTACGAAATTTTGACTAGTTATAATTCTTAAACTATTGGTTCAAATTGAATGAAATTTGAAATACACAATGTGTATACAAGGCCTGCTAGGTTATTAAAAATTTAGGTTTCTAGTTTTATTAACAACGAAGTTATAGGGGGTCGAAAATGGCCTGAATGGCTTCGAGAAAAGTATGTTACGGCAGTTTTGCGTTTTGCCCGACTTTTTTTTGCTCGACATTGACGGGGGCACTGCGTGCCCCCAGATTACGGAATTTTTTTTTTTGGGGGTTGGGTTGCGGTCGGCGCGCTCCTCGCACCACTCCGTCCGGGGCGACAGAGGGGCGTAAGCACGCACGCCTGCAACCCACCCACGATACACGTTGCCTTTGTCGTTGGGCCGACCACCGGAGCAGGGTTACTTGTCATCAGTGGTTGGCCCGACGGAATACCCCCTACTTGGGGTACCCTCCCATCGACCGACGTCCCTCCCTCGGGGAGGACGTCGGTCTTTCCTCACGCGGTCGGCCTCTCGGCGGGTGACGGACAAATTCCCCGGTCACGTCACCCGCGGCCTCGGTTAGGTCGGCATGAGGCGCAAGTATTCGCGCCTACGCCGCCCCAGTCGCCGGCGGCGGATCGCCTCATCGAGGCTGCGCTCCTCGCGTAGGCGATCCGCCGCCTCAATTACGGAGTAAGAATACAATTCATCGAGCTCTTGTCTTGACATATTAATTACTTTCCGTGTGGTGACGGAGTAAGAATTTCAACACCCTTCTTGTCCGTGGGAGGCGTAAAAAGCGACTGGACAAGGGCTATCTATCTTAAAGTAATAATTTATTAGATACTTCCTTAAGAAGTTTTTTGAAAGTTATTGAGGTTTAGGATTTTTAACCATAATGATGGGAAAATTTACGTACTATACCGCGATTTTCATGTAAGTTAGCATAGGATTTTATTTGCAGTTTTCCTTCTATTTCGTAGATGTCTACATATTGTAATCCATTAATCGCCTTTTACAATACCCACGGGCTAGGAAAGGGGGTGATGAATTGTATTATTACTCCATCGGCACGTAAAACGGTCATAAGTATTTTAAATTACGGGAATTTCAAAAGCTCGTGTAAATTAATATAAAGTTTAATCTTGACATTCAATATTTCCGTTCAACTTATCATTATGTTAATGTGTATAACTTTACAATAGCATTAGAATTGTGTACTTTGAAAATGCCAAACAAATTAGTTTTGATGTTTTGGACATTTGACACTTGAAAACGTCAGGGGGATTATTTGTCAACATTCCCAATTTCCAGGAGAATAAATCAATTTATCGGCAACATTTTATAAGTGACATTAACTTCTTGTTGTGACATTGGGAGCAAAGATCGATGGATGTTTTTTGTGAAATAACGGCATTTTACATTACTGAGCATTCGTGCTATCCATCTATTTGGAAAGAATATTAAAACAATTGCCTATATTGTGACGCAGTAAGCCTGCAATCTTAGAATAATAACGTATTATAGGATAGTGTCGGTACTTAAGCGATCAAAAACATGAAGCCAAAAATACTACATGCGTGCAAGTGATTACACACTTACAATCGCACACCACTATACAATAGAGTTACCTTGTACGCAATGACCTTCTACACGGTCCGGCATATGGAGCCATTTCTGGCTCCAATTTAAATGCTTCAAATTTTGTGCGCGGCGTTTGCTTCTATGAGTTATTATTCTAAGAATTCAATTCACTATTTATGAAAATTATTCCATCCAATTATGGAAGAGGCTGGAGGCCAAAAGTGAGGCGTATATGAACTTTGATGATGATGGTAAAGATGATTAAAATAATTTGTGATGAAACTTGTATGATGGTGGTTATGAATACTATTATTCCTTTTTTTGGGAGTGGGCTACGGTCGGTGCACCCGTCGCCCGTCTCCGTCCGGGGCGACAGAGGGGCGTAAACACGCACACCTGTAACCCACCCGTGATACGTCGCCTTCGTCGATGGACAGACCACCGGTGCAGGGTGACTTGACGTCAGTGGTCGGCCCGACGGAATACCCCTTGAAGAGTACCCTCTCCTCGATCGACAATTGAGGAGGTCAACCTCAATACCATTATTCCTAACCCATTTTTTCGACCATTATGAATACATATTGAACTTACTCCACGTAATTAGGATAGGACCAGAATGATAATTGTGATAATCTCTTAGTCATCTTTTACGACACCCACGAATAAAATAGAGAGTGGTGAAATTCTTACTCCATTACATGGATAAGAAGTATTTATGTATTTAATCAAGTAAAGCTTGACGCTTTCAACCAAACAGCCGTTAGAGAAAAATTATGAACTTGCTCACTGTACGAGTCCGCTTTGAAAGCCACCAGCGAAATTCCGAATGATGTATGTCTATAGTCTTTATATATTGTTAGGTTTTTTGCTCATAAATAATACTAAAATACTCGGGTATTATATGAAAGTGTATTTTACTGCTTTTTTTATTAACTGTGAGTGTGTGTATATTTTTATCTTTGTATAAATATACATCCGTCATCTTTACAGTCTTTGCGTGTAATGATGAAAGAACAATACAATTTACCAACACATTTCTTGCCAATTATTGTCGTAAAAGCCTATAAAGAAAAGAAAATCTCAAAAGAACATCCTGTACCAATCTGTTAGACCATCTTAGTTGTGTATCATCATCATTTCAGCTCATAACGTCCCACTGTTGGGCTCAAGCCTCCACCACAATAAGAGATTGACCTTACTATACCATGCTAGTCAGACAGTTTGTGGGCGTAAGCGTAAGCGCACGCGCAGTCCATTCCGTCCGGGGCGATGAAAGGACGGCGCGCGGGCCCATAACCCACCCGTACCCACGTCACCTCGCTGTTGGACCGACCACCGGAGCAAGGTGACTTGTCGTCAGTGGTCGGTCCGACGGAATACCCTTTCAGGTACCCTCAACTCTCGACGTCCTGGGACGTCGGTCGCCGTCGCGCGGTCAGCCTCTCTGCGAGTGACCGACTAAATTCCCCGGTCCGATCACCCGCGGCCTTGGCTAGGGCAGAGTCAGGCGCAGGTAGCCTCGCCTACGCCGCCCCAAATGCTTGTTACCTGACCTGATCCAATTTTGATGGTTCTTTTTTTATTTGAAAAATGGTACTTATCGTGTTCCAGTTTGTGACAGTTTGGTATAGGGTTATATTTAAAATTTTTCTTCTCTTGCATCTTAGTCACCTTTTATGATATCCACGTGCAAGACAGACAGTGGTGAATTGTATTCTTACTCCATCACCATAAGGAAATGTTATACTAAATTCAAATTCTAGATGTATTGCCGTACCAAAATGCTTATTTAAAACATTGAAATGTTTCACGTTTGCAAAGAAGAAAGCCACGCGAAGATTTTATGACCTTACATCTGTGAAAGTTTTACGAGCCATAAAGCAAATGTCACATGCCTTGTACGCATACTACAGCGGAATGTTTGGGTTCAAAGATTAAAGTTTTGAATTCTATACAAAGTATTTAGAAGACTTTTTTAAAGACAACACCCAGCGCTAAGAAAATAATTCTTGTATTGCGAGGGACTTCGCAAACATATAATTATCAGATACTATTATAACCAACCGGGAACCGTTGGATGCAAGTGGCGCAGGATCGTACCGAGTGGACCGAGTGGTATTCTCGTCGGGAGGCCTATGTCCAGCAGTGGACGTCTGTAGGCTGATGGATGGATAATTATATCCAAACTCAGAACAACACTTTGTGAATCTACGTAATGTTGTCCAGCGTGAGGTCCGAACCCACGACACTGACACGGTAGGTCGATTTTTTACTTTATTTTTTAAACTAGCAACCGCCCACGCTTCGCTTCGGTTTCAGTCGTGTTCCCTGCGTAGTTCCCGTTCCCATGAGAATACCGGGATAAAATATAGCCTAGTTTGTATATATAGCCTAGTCTGTGTACTCTACCGACTCTTTCACGGGGAGTGCTCCGAGGAACTGTTTGACTTGGTACCACCGTCACCATTCTACCAACGTACCACTCGACATCGTAGCAGGGTTCATCCTTTTCACCTGGAAACGTTATGGTCTTCAACTGTAGGTTTCCAGCGATCATTTCTCCCACGTACGTGCAAGCTCTGGAATGAACTACCTGCTGCTGTGTTTCCCGAGCGCTATGACATGTCCTTCTTTAAACGAGGTTTAAGAAGAGTATTTCCTTCACGGTAGGCAGCGGCCTAGCTGTGCCCCTGGTATTACAAAGGTCCATGTGCAGCAGTTTCACTTACCATCAGGTGTGTTGCTTGCTCGTTTGCTACCGTTGGCAATAAAAAAAAAAAAGTTTACGCCCTAATATTATAGCTTTCCATTGGTTAAAGAATTTTTGAAATCGGTCCAGCCGTTTTGAAGATTACCCGGAACAAACAGACAGACAGACAGACAAAATTTTTTTAATTTGTATTTTAGGCATAGGTGTCGTGAAAATAACCGTGTGAGCATGAAAAAAGCCTATTATTTTCACATTACAAACAGACACTCTAATTTTATTTATTGGTATAGATTTGTACAGTTATTAATTTAATAGCGATCAGCAAATTTCAAAGTATCTTGTCCATGAATACATAATAACATTTAATAATATGTTACCATGGACGTCCTAATATGGACGCCCCTCACTAGATGGACCGACGACCTAGTGAAAGTTGCTGGGCGTCGTTGTATGCAGGCGGCACAGAACCGCACTTTGTGGCATAACATGAGGAAGGCCTACGTCCAGGAGTGGACGGCGATAGGCTGAAATTCAGAATGAATGATATAATAATATATCTACTCAGTTATTTTGTATATTATTATGTTAATATCTGGCTGACCGAACTTTGCTCGGTATAATTGTATCTTTGATGAACTTATTTAGATAGATATTAATAAAAAATAAAAATGATGAAATCCTTACTAATATTATAAATGCGAAAGTAACTCTGTCTGTCTGTCTGTCTGTCTGCTACGCTTTCACGTCTAAACCACTGGACCGATTTTGATGAAATTTGGTACAGAGATGGACTAAAGCTTGAGAAAGGACATAGGCTACTTTTTATCGCGAAAAAATGGGTATAAGGGGTTGCAATAGGGGATGACATTTTGTATGGAAATTCGTCATTTTCGATGATAGAACCACGAATCTTTGTATTAAGAGACCTAATAATAAATAAATAAATATTTGTTCAAGCGTTTTGGAAATTTCATTTACATGGGGATGAAATTCAACCCCTAAAATACCAAAAAGCATACAGCCGAAACCACTGGGCCTAGAAACGTATTTTTTTTACACCATCGTATTTCTTGGGGTGCACGAGCACTAGCAAAGGATTTTTGGAAATTCACCCCCTTAAGGGGGTGAAAAACATATAGTCTTTCACGTCTAAACTGATTTTGATGAAATTTGGTACAGAGATGGACTAAAGCTTGAGAAAGGATATAGGCTACTTTTTATCGCATAAAAATGTGTATAAGGGGTTGAAATAGGGGATGACATTTTGTATGGAAATTCGTCATTTTCGATGATCGAACCACGAATCTTTGTATTGAGGCACCTAATAATAAATAAATTAATATTCGCTCAAGCGTTTTGGAAATTCCATTTACATGGGGATGAAATTCAACCCCTAAAATACCAAAAAGCATACAGCCGAAACCACTGGACATTGAAACGTATTTTTTTTTACACCATCGTATTTCTTGGGGTGCACGAGCACTAGCAAAGGATTTTTGGAAATTCACCCCTTTAAGGGGGTGAAAAACATATAGTATTTCGCGTCTAAACCGATTTTAATGAAATTTGGTACAGAGATGGACTAAAGCTTGAAAAAGGATATAGGCTACTTTTTATTGCGAAAAAATGGGTATAAGGGGTTGAAATAGGGGATGACATTTTGTATGGAAATTCGTCATTTTCGATGATCGAACCACGAATCTTTGTATTGAGGCACCTAATAATAAATAAATAAATATTCGCTCAAGCGTTTTGGAAATTCCATTTACAAGGGGATGAAATTCAACCCCTGAAATACCAAAAAGCATACAGCCGAAACCACTGGGCCTGGAAACGTATTTTTTTTTACACCATCGTATTTCTTGGGGTGCCCGGACGGAGTGGTGCGAGGAGCGCGCCAACCGCAGCCCAATCCAAAAAAAAGGGGGTTGAAAAGCATATAGCCTTTCACGTCGAAACCACTTAACCGATTTTGATGAAATTTGGTACAGAGATGAACTAAAGCTTGAGAAAGGATATAAGGCTACTTTTTATCGCGAAAAAATAGGTATAAGGGGTTGAAATAGAGGAAAGTATTTTCTTTTTACGTCGTCTTATTTCTTGGGGTACACGAGCACTAGCAAAGGATTTTTGGATAATCACCCCCTTAAGTGGGTGAAAAGCGTATAGACGAAACTCTTGGAGCTAGGAACGTAAAACTTTCTATGCAATTCTCTTTCTTTTGTTGTAAGTGAGCTCTAAGAAATTATTTTATTAAAATCAACTCCTAAAGGGGTGCAAAATAAATAGCCGAAATCATTAGGCCTAGAAACATGGAATATTTTATAAAGTTTCCTTTCTTGGGGAAAGAGAGATTTTTGCAATTTTAGCCCTAAGGGGGTGAAAAGTGTTTAACCGAAATCACTGAGCCTAGGAAGGATCATTTTAGTACACGGTCGGCTTTCTTGGATTACCCCCAGATTTTCTTAGTGCTCATTTACCAAGCACTATGAAACAATTTTTGGCAAGGATAAGCGAGCTCTAACAAAGAATTTTTGGAAATTCAACCCCTAAGAGGGTTAAAGATACCGGGCCTAAGAATGTGAAATTTTGTATACCGATCGGTTATTTGGGGTAAGCACTCACTAAGAAACAATTTTGGGCTGCCCCAAAAGGATAAAACACATATAGTCGAAGACACCCAGCCAATGATATATCATCATTATCTTGCTCTTATCCTAATTACTTTGGATCGACGCGATATGTAGGTACTCTTCTGCCATCGTAGATATATTGCAAAGGTTCTAGCAACATTTTATGACCTGGCGCACGACATTGTTGGCCAGACGGTATCACCGGTCCAGGTCGATGTAAATCTTTGTCTTAGTAGTATTTTGCGATACCCACGAATAATGAAAGCGTGGTAATATTTCTACCAGCTACCAGACAGTAAGTTACAATCAAGATATTATTCCAATTTTCTATCTCTACAAATAAATAAATTTGAAGCGTCTGTTTGTCTATCAAAATAATAGGTTTTATTTATGCTCACACAATACGGTCCAAATTTTTGTCTGTCTGTCTATTCGTTACAGGTAATCTTCAAAATGGCTGGACCGATATTGATTAAATTTTACCATCAGGTCTACCAGTCGTATATAAGGAATAACTTAGACTATATTTTATCCCAGGTTATATTTTATCTCGGTGTGGCTGAATTAAGTCGATTTTAAAATTATTTCACCAATGGAAAGCTATTTTTAAGCGAGTAACATATTTAAGCTATTTTTATCCCGATATTCCTACGGGATCGGGTACAATGTCGGTGAAATCACGGGAATTTAATGGTTTTAAAAATTAATTCACTAATGAAAAGCTATATTATCAGTGAAAGTAGTATCTATTTTCATCCCGGTATTTGCCCAGGAACGAGAACTATACCGTCCCCCGGTATAGTTGTCGAGCAATTTTTAAAATTCTTTCACCAATGGAAAGCTACCTATGTTGTCAGCGAGTAACATAGGCAATTTAGATCTCTGATATTTCTGGGATTTATATTATTTTTTTTTTTTTGTATGTGTGTAAATTTATAATATCAGCGAGTAACATAGGCATTTTTTATCCCGGTATTGGCATGGGAATTTCTACGTGAATGAAACTGCGGGTGTTTGATTGATATAATTTTTTTTTCACCAATGGAAAAGTACGTTATCAGAGACTAAAGAAAGGCATATTTATCATCGTATTTGCACGGCAATCTGAACTACAAGGCTGGAAGTAATATTCAAATGTGAAAGTTTGTGAAGATATTTGGATGTTTGTTACTCAATCACGCTTAAACTTTTGAGCAGATTTGGATGAAAATTGATACGTAGATAGAGTATTTCTTAAATTAAGAAATGTAATACTCTTTATGCCGATAATATTCTTTGCGATAATAGTTCAATATGCAAGTAAATTTTTACGCGGGCGAAGCCGCGGGCAAAAGCTAGTAATATAATAAATATCAAAACCTACAAAAACAGAATATAATAACACCGAAATTCGATCTCACGCTGTTTGAATGCGACTGGACTACTTCCCAACTGAGTTATCGTACTCTTGATGGCGACGGCTAAATTTAAATTTCTATTCTATTGACATTTTGTGTCATTGTAGTGATTAGCTAAAACACCGACAAAACAACATTTTCTATATATAAAACCTAGTTAGATCGATTTTTTGGCCCCGAAACCTCTAGTATACTAAATCTCATGAAAATCGTTGGAGCCGTTGCCGAGATCCTGAATAGGTATCTTATATCTTTAAACGAGCAATTCTTGTATATATATATATATATATATTCAGGATCTCGGAAACGGCTCCAACGATTTTGTTGAAACTTGGCATACTTGAGGATTCGGGTCCAAAAAATCGATCTAGCTAGGTTTTATTTATAGAAAATGTTCTTTTGTCGGTGTTTTTAGCATAACAATAAATTACATTAAATTATAAAAGAATATGAATTCAAATTTCGTTGTAAATGTCAAGAGATACGGCAGCTCAGTTGGGAGACGGCTGGTTTTAAGTTTGAGTTTTGTAGCATCCAAACAGCGTCGGTTCGAATCTTGGTGGTTATTATTATTCTCTTTTTGTAATTTTTTTATATAATTTTTATTTTTTATTAATATATATCTAAATAAATTCTACAAAAATATTCCGAGCGAAGCTCGGTCAACCTGATATTATATATATACACAAGAAACGCTCGTTTAAAGATACAAGATAAGATTATGTAAAACCTATAAGTTTTTGCTCATTGGATTAGGTTTAACAGAAAAGTATTAAACAAGCAATAAATTTTTACTCATGTGACGGCAACCTCAAACAGCACTGGTATAAAACAAAATATAAAATAAACTACGTAAATAAACACTTGAAATGCTACCTTTAATAAAAAACCAATATTATTAATATAAAATTCGTATTTAACTAACATTCCACTAAAATAACTTTTAATGGCATACCCTTTATGAAAATGGATCAAAGGGTGCCTGAAATATCGAATTCAATTTAATATTAATGTTGTTGATATACTACATTGCTTTCATCGCTTCGATATTACAAAGATACATGAATGATTTGTGTGTAATGTACCAAGCTTACATCTCGTTTTTGGTAGGCTTCTTTTCGTCGCAAAATATTACCAAATAGCAAATAACCACGGTTTCACATTCGTAGTTCAAGTTGCTGCAGGCATATGGATATAAAATCATCATTATCATTTCAGTTTACATCAATCCCACTGTTAGGCTCTAATCTCCTACACATTTTTTTTTACTGCCAATGGTGGCAAACAAGCAAGCAGCACACCTGATGGTAAGTGATGCAGCCGCACATGGACCTTTGCAATACCAGGGGCACAGCTAGGCTGTTGCCTACCGTGCAGAAAATGCTCTTCTTAAACCTCGTTTCTATTCCATGTGGTGACGGAGTAAGAAAACAATTCACCACTCCCTATCTTGCCCGTGGATGTCATACATGACGACTAAGGGATATAATATACACATAAGATCTGTGTAAAAGAAGGCAAACTCGAAATGAAATGCTATACCAACATATCTGACCAGCATAGTATAGTAGGTCAAATTCCCTCCCATTGTGGAGGAGTCCCGAGCCCAACAGTGGGACGTATGTGGGCTGCGATGATGATGATGAAACCTCGTTTAAAGAATGACATGTCATAGCGCTCGGGAAACACAACAGCAGGTAATTCATTCCAGAGCCTGCACATATGTGGGAGAAATTATCGTTGGAAACGTACAGTTAATGATCATAACGTTTCCAGGTGAAATGGATGAACCCTGTTGCGGTATCGAGTGGTACGTTGGTAAAACGGTGACGGTGGTACCAAGTCAAACAGTTCCAGTTCACTATGAAAGCGTCGGTAGAGTACACAAAGTGACCCAAAGTCTCAGCGCCACTCCAGTGCCTCTAACCTGTCCGTAAGATTGAGATCCCCGACTATTCAAATAGCACGTCTTTCACCTTTGTAGGGAGTCAAGTGGGTCTAGCTGATATTTGGGCGCACCTGCCCAGAGATGTAAGCAGCACTCTATAAGAGAACGAACTTGTGCTTTGTATAGCACAAGATGCTGTCTCGGTGTGAAGCCTGACTCTGTTCAGGACGCCCAACCGTACAATAGGACTGAAACTGACCTTCTATACCCAGCTGGTCAGAGGTATAAGTATAGATAGTATGGGGAGTATCATATCTCTTTACTGTATTTTACGACATCCATGAGTAAAGACGGGGTAATGAATTGTTTTATTTACTCCATCACCATACGGAAATTTTTACGCTTTTAAAAGCACTTGTGATAATTTAAATTCACTATTATCACCCTCTCCATTCCCGTAGGTAATCGAAAAAGGCTATTAAAAAACATAATCAGATAACATAATGCAAGAGGAAGAAAATTCGATATATAACTCTATCTCGATTCATTTGACCAGCGTGGTATGAGTCAATTTTATCTTTTTTTTTTTTATTGCAACCAGTGGCAAACGAGCAAACAGTGCACCTGATGGTAAGTATTGCTGCTGCAACACTAAGAAGATATTGAAGTCCAGCAGTGGGAGGTAGGAATAACAATATTCATAATTTCAGCTCATAGACGTCCCAATATTGGGCTCGAGCTACCTCCACAATAGAAGGGAATCTGATCTTATTATACCATGCTAGTCAAACAGATTGGTATAGTGTTTTATTTCAAATTCAATTCAATTTCAAGATATTAGAAATTTAAAATGCAGGGGCAAGGCGACTATAACCGAAGCGCAGCGATGGCGGAATGCTAGTACCTAAGCAATAAATCCTAGCCGAGGCCGCGGGTGACCCTAGCCGAGGCCGCGGGTGACGTGACCGGGGATTAGTCCGTCACCCCCCGAGAGGCCGACCGCGTGAGGAAAGACAGACGTCCTCCCCGATGGGGGGACGTCGATCGATGGGAGAATACCCCAATAGGGGGTATTCCGTTGGGCCAACCACTGATGTCAAGTAACCCTGCTCCGGTGGTCGGCCCAACGACGAAGGCGACGTGGTTTTCGGGTGGGTTGCGGGTGTTGCGTGCTTACGTCCCTCTGTCGCCCCGGACGGAGTGGTGCGAGGAGCGTGCCAACCGCAGCCCACCCAAAATAAAAAAAAAACCTAAGCAATAAATAATTAAGTCTGAATAATCATTAGATAGATACATTATCATCTTAAATTCATTAATAGTTTGTTAATAATGATTTATAACGACAAATATATATCAATAGCATCTAAATCAAACAAGATATTACGAAATATTATTTACGTTCTACAGCCAATGTATCTGCACATCTGCGTTATACCATTTATCAACATCAAAAGTTTCTAACTTCACATACTGTATCTATAAATCATATCATTCAACTGACTAAAATCGAGACGCTTTCATATATTGTAAAAAAGTTACAACACTAACCGCACTATATAAAACTGTTTATTGAAATTTATTAAGAAAAATATATCGCGTAATAAGTAACAAAGTTAAAAATTCAATTTGAGATAATTTGGTATTTTTTATTGCAAATGATTGCAAACAAACAAACAGTACACCTGATGGTAAGTATTGCTGCCGCTCATGGACCTTTGCAAAGCCGCTGCCGCGGTAGCGAAGGTTGAGGAGTGTGAAGGCGTGCAATGAGGCTTGGTGATACTAAAGGCAACACCAAAACCTACCTTGGTTGTGAGCAGCTCCTCATTCAGCAATTTCCTTGTTATTTTAAATATACTGTTTGTAAATGTACTTTTAACTTTTATTGTAAAGTGTAGCGTGTTTTGCCTAACGAATTTTTGTATTTTCAGCGTTTGTAACATATTGTGGTGTTGGTCATGCTCACATAAGGATCTACTTGCGGTAGCTGTGTGGAGCGGGTCTCTCCCTTCCCTCCATAGTGGTTGAGGGGAGTGATGGCTGCTCTAGTAGTTAACTCGTGATCGGGTGCCGCTTGTGGGATCTGGTCCAGCCATAATCGTTTAAATTATATTAAGTGTCTTGCGGTTCGATAGGCATCACACTGGAGCTTGTTCTTACAAAACATGTACACAATTGTATAACTAGTAAGAAGAAAAAAAAAATTAAAAATAATGACAAGCCCGCTAAGTTTCTTGCCGGATCTTCTCAGTAGCGGTCGCGTTCCGATCCGGTGGTAGTATATTTTTTTTGGAAATTGTAAACCTGACAATATGTAAGTGCCCTCTCAGGGTTTATGCATAATAAAATAATTTGAATTTGAATTTACCACACGCAAACACCCTCAAAAAGTTGGGTTGCCGGCTGTTTCACACAGGTACAAATGCAGAGAAATAATGGATCTACGAAAAATATTAAATTTGTTCAAGGTAAATAAAACTACTTTACGGATTTTATCGCGATAAAATCCGTAAAGTATTTTAAATAGAACTACTTTACGGATTTTATCGCGTTTGTATTTGATTTTTGATTACCCGACGTTTCGAACACTTTACAGCGTTCATGATCACGGGTGGACTAAGATGTCTCACGTCCAACAAGTCATCGTTACTGCAGAAAATTTTATAATTATCTACCCGATACAGAAATTAGTTATTAAATATTGACCCACATTTTGATACAAAATTTATTGCCAGTGTAAGAAGAAAATGATTCTATATGAAAAAATTATATTGTTTATGGTTAGTAATAATTAAACATTAAAATTAATAGTAATTATATTTAAAAAACTAACTAATAATCTAGTATACTACCACCGGATCGGAACACGGTTACACTGAGAAAGATCCGGCAAGAAAACTCAGGTAACATGATGCTAAATTAAAGTTAATTTTGAAGGCGGCTTACTTTATGTTACTAAAAAGGTTTTAATTTACAAAATTATCTTTAGTTATTATTATTGTGGGTCAAATCTATACAATATGAGCTCACTGTGTCTTGCAGTCTTGTGGTGGTCTTTTTGGATTTCTTTTTAATAATGTTTATAACAGGATCCCAGCTTGATGGTAACATCCAGCCATCCTCTCTATTGAAATTTTTGTGTTTTTTAATCTCAATAGCCTCGCGTACCATTCTAGGCAGGTATCGGTGTTCTTTTGCGAGGATTTGTGGTTTATCAAACCTGATGTTATGGTGGGCGCGGTCCTGACTATGTTCACAGACTGCAGACCTAGTGTCACGGCGGTGCTTCACATCGGCTATGTGTTCTTTGATCCGAGTTCTTATGGATCTCTTTGTTTGTCCAATGTAAGAGAGACCACAGTCACAGTCAAGTTTATATACTCCTGCATCTTGTAAAGGGATCTGGCACTTGACAGGTGGTAAGAATTGGCTAATCCTCTTCAGTGGCTTAAAATAAGTTTTAATGGAAGAGCGTTTCAGGATGTAGCCAATCTTGTCAGTGACTCCTTTGACATAAGGTAGTATTGCAGGGAGGCGCTCAACTGTGGGTGGTTTCACTCGGTCTCTGCGACGGGGGCGAGGAACTGGCAGCTTGTTTGCACGTAGCACCTGCTTGACATGCTGCAGCTCCCCAGCCAGGTGTTCATCGTCACAGATTCCTCGTGCTCTCTGCAACAAAGATTTACACACGGTAGCTAACTGTGAAGGGGGATGATGAGAATCACCGTTCAAGTATCTGTCTGTATGTGTTGCTTTACGATACACTGTATGACTCAAGGTGTTATTAGGGTTACGTATAACCAAAATGTCTAAGAAGGCTAAAGAGTTATTTGACTCCAGTTCCATAGTGAATTGAATTTTTGGATTAATGGAGTTAAGATGGTTTAGGAATATGGTTATTTTGTCTGTGGGTAATATTGTGAAAGTGTCATCTACGTACCGCTTGTAGAACCTGGGTGTGACAGGTGAGCTTGATAAGGCCGTCTCCTCGAAGTCCTCCATGAATATATCGGCAACGACAGGGGAGACCGGCGAGCCCATAGCCACTCCATCTACTTGCTTGTAGAAGTCATCATTCCACATTAAATAGCCAGTTGTTAGGCATTGACGTAACAGTTCCGCATATCCCAATGGCATATTATTGTCAGATAGCTTCTTAGATATGGTTTCGATGCAATCCTCCACAGGTAGAGAGGTGAAGAGTGATGTGACATCAAAACTGACCATAGTTTCATTGTCAGCGAGATGTAGATCTTTGATTTCACTGACAAAATGGTAAGAGTCTTTCACAAATGCACTAGTGTGTCCCCGGAGTTGGGAGAGGACTTTCGCAACCTTCTGTGCTAATTTATAAGTCGGCGTGTCGATCTGACTTACTATTGGTCGCAGTGGTGCATTTGATTTGTGTATCTTGGGCAACCCATATAATTTAGGTGGTTTGACGCATGGTGGTATTAGATTTTTCACGTCTAGATGTAATGTATCGGAGTACTTTATTATTAGTTTCTTTGTGTTCTTTAGAACGACATTGGTGGGGTCTGTTTTGACCTTCTTGTACGTTGTTTCATCCGACAAAAGTTGGTTAATTTTATCATTATAATCCGACGTATTCATAACCACGGTCGCGTTTCCTTTATCTGCGCGCAGGATGACGATATCTGATTTATTCCGTAGGTTTTTTAAGGCTAAATAATGTTGTTTTGGAAGATTATTTTTGGGTAGACCGCTACGACGCAATAAGGACGAGACATCCTGCCGAATAGCCTCCATATCTTCCGTCCCGTCGCAGAGACCGAGTGAAACCACCCACAGTTGAGCGCCTCCCTGCAATACTACCTTATGTCAAAGGAGTCACTGACAAGATTGGCTACATCCTGAAACGCTCTTCCATTAAAACTTATTTTAAGCCACTGAAGAGGATTAGCCAATTCTTACCACCTGTCAAGTGCCAGATCCCTTTACAAGATGCAGGAGTATATAAACTTGACTGTGACTGTGGTCTCTCTTACATTGGACAAACAAAGAGATCCATAAGAACTCGGATCAAAGAACACATAGCCGATGTGAAGCACCGCCGTGACACTAGGTCTGCAGTCTGTGAACATAGTCAGGACCGCGCCCACCATAACATCAGGTTTGATAAACCACAAATCCTCGCAAAAGAACACCGATACCTGCCTAGAATGGTACGCGAGGCTATTGAGATTAAAAAACACAAAAATTTCAATAGAGAGGATGGCTGGATGTTACCATCAAGCTGGGATCCTGTTATAAACATTATTAAAAAGAAATCCAAAAAGACCACCACAAGACTGCAAGACACAGTGAGCTCATATTGTATAGATTTGACCCACAATAATAATAACTAAAGATAATTTTGTAAATTAAAACCTTTTTAGTAACATAAAGTAAGCCGCCTTCAAAATTAACTTTAATTTAGCATCATGTTACCTGAGTTTTCTTGCCGGATCTTTCTCAGTGTAACCGTGTTCCGATCCGGTGGTAGTATACTAGATTACTAGTTAGTTTTTTAAATATAATTACTATTAATTTTAATGTTTAATTATTACTAACCATAAACAATATAATTTTTTCATATAGAATCATTTTCTTCTTACACTGGCAATAAATTTTGTATCAAAATGTGGGTCAATATTTAATAACTAATTTCTGTATCGGGTAGATAATTATAAAATTTTCTGCAGTAACGATGACTTGTTGGACGTGAGACATCTTAGTCCACCCGTGATCATGAACGCTGTAAAGTGTTCGAAACGTCGGGTAATCAAAAATCAAATACAAACGCGATAAAATCCGTAAAGTAGTTTTATTTAAAATGTATAATACTCGCGTAAACATCAGAAATCATTATCCGTAAAGTAGTTTTATTTACAACCAGCAACCCGCCTTCGCTTCGCTTCGTTTTCAATCGCCTTAGCCGCGTAGTTCCCAATCCCGTGAGAATACCGGGAAAAAATATAGCCTATGTTACTCCCTGATATTACAGCTTTCCATTGGTGAAAGAATTTTTGAAATCGGTCTAGTAGTTTCGGAGCTCATTCAATACAAACAAACAAATCTTTCCTCTTTATAATATTAGTGTAGATGTGTGTAATACTGGCGTAAACATCAGAAAGCATTTATGCAAGGTATTATATGCTTAGATTTTGCTTTATTGCCGATCGCAGCAAACGAGCAAGCAGTAAGAGAGGAGCAGTAAGCAGGAGAGGGGGTAGTAAATTGTATTCTTACTCCGTCACCATACGGAATTCCATTGTTAAATTTATGGTAAAGACTCGTACCGACAGAGGGGTTTATATGAGTCGGGATGGCTAACTATAAAATTAATAAATCAATATAAATAATTATTGACTGTAACTAGGCCGAAACCAAAATTTCGGTCAGACACTAGTAATAATATGTTCCGTGTGATGACGGCGTAAGAATACAATTAACCACTCCCTATCTTGCCCGTGGATGTCGTAAAAGGTGACTAAGGGATATAATACATATATAACATCTATGAAAGAGAAGGAAAACTTAAAATAAAACCCTATACCAACCTGTTTGACCAGCATGGTATAGTGAGGTCAAATCCCCTCTCATTGTGGAGGAGGCCCGAGCCCAGCTGTGCTCCGTCACTACACGGAATCGATCACCACATGAAAAATTGAAATCATTTATTTATTTTTTATAACGTCACATTTTTATCTCGAAAGAGGCAAACAAATATATAACAAAAAACGTCTAACACCGGACTACGCAAAAAATGCGCACTTGAAATAAATAACAAGGAAATAAATACAAAAAATCTCTCAGCCGATTTTAATGACTTCCGTGAGAAAGTAAGCGATGCATTGTATTCTTAACCATTCGCAAAAGGACGAAATACTTTTATTATATTATATTTTTACTAGCTAATCCAATAGACACTTTTCTGTACAAATCTAATAATAATAATCACTAAAATTGAAAATTCTGTATAATAACCGAAACAAACTAAAATAATAAAAAAGGTATTACGTTCTCTTCAAAGGAATTATCCCAAAAATACGATATGTCTGAAATTTTCGAAGAGTTGGGTTAACCGGAGACTATTCTAGTTGCAGCATCAAGTCGAAGTTATCAATTAACCATTTGACGATTATACTGGCACGCGTGAAGCATTTAATCGAAAAATCATACACCATTTCAATTTTGAACCGATACTCTTACATTACTTGATCGATATTAACCAAATTTAGCTAAGAACCACCGCCAGGAAAGTGGCTTTCAAATAAAAAAAACCGCATCGAAATCGGTCCATCCGTTTGAGAGCTACAATGGTACAGATAGACACATACACACGTGAAAACAAGATCAGCGGCATCCGATTGTTAATCTAAGACATCCTTCAGTCCACAATACACATAACAAAAAACATGAAAATCCAGACGTTTAGGAATTCATTGACGTCCCACTACTGGGCTCGAGCCTCCTTCCAATGGGAAGTAAATTAACCTACTATACTATGCTTGTCAGACAGGTTGGTATAGGGTTTTATTCCGGGATTTCTATGCATAGATATTATGTGCATATTATATCCCTTAGTCGTCTTTTTGACCCACGATCAAGATAGTGGTGAATTGTATTCTTACTCCGTCATCATACAAAAGTGTATATTCATATCATCATCATCATTTCAGCCTATCCCTGTCCACTGCTGGACGAAGGCCTCTTTCATTTTTCGCTACTGAGTTAGGTCCTGTGCCGCCTGCATCCGACAACGCCTAGCAACCTTCAACAGGTTCGTCGGTCCACCTAGTGGGGGGCGTCCTACACTGCATTGTCCGATACATGATCGCTACTCAAGAACCTTTCTTCCCCAGCGGTTCGTGCTCTGCTATATCTATTAGATTCATATTATTAAAAAAATATAATTACTGTTAAAAATGCATTTATTAACTTTCACGTCGAGCGGTTAACCTCAAGAATTTAATTATGCTGGCGGATTAAAATGAGTTCGATAAATATTAGTCTAAAAAGTAATAGTCGGGTCGGGGTTTTGTCGACCTTTCGACTTTCCATCGGCAAAGATAATATTCGATTTTACTACTGAGCGAATAGAATTTTAAATTTAATAACAATAATCTATACTACTAATATTATAAAGAAGAAAGATTTGATTGTTTGTTTGTATTGAATAGGTTCCGAAACTACTAGACTGATTTCAAAAATTCTTTCACCAATGTAAAGCTATAATATCAGGCAATATCATAGGCTATATTTTATTCTGGTGTTCTCACGGGGTTGGGAGCTACGCGAGTAAGACAACTGAAACCGAAGCGAAGTGAGGATGGATTGCTAGTACTAAATAAATAAGCTTATATGGCTTCATTTTGTTGCTTATGGTTTGGTTATGATTACTAAAAAGGCCTCGGCTTGCGATAGCTACGTGGAAGTGGATCTCTAGCCTCCCTCCCATGTGATTGAGAGGAATGATGGCTGTTCTAATACTTAATTCTTAATTGGATGCCGCTTGTAGTCTCTGGTGCAGCCATATATATTACTTATATACTTTTTTATTAAATTTAAAAAAAAATCTGGCATCATACTCGTTAAACATACTTGTTAAATATACTTGTTAAACATGTTATACAGATACAACTTCATTTCATATAATACTTCATACTAGCCCAGGTGAATTGTATTCTTATTCTAACACCACACGGGGATTTTTAATTTAAAACAATTCTCAATTTCATTTTGAAGAACTAAATGTAGCCGTACATATAAATGATGACACGACAATATATTAATTAGTTTGGGTCGAGTCGCTCATAAATAAACACATGAATGCGCTCTGTCTTTTCTCTCAACATATATCACCCGACTAAACTCTGTACCTTAACAACACCCAGACTCAACAGTGGTGACCCCGAACGTTCCGACAACGGTGCGACTCGTGAATTAGGAGTGACAGTAGATGAGCATTATTATTATTAGCATTATTTTTAGTGAAAAACTTTCTGCTAGTGAATTAGAACTTTTACATTTTTTTTTAATTAGAATTAAAACTTTTGTGTACTTTACAACTTCGCAATGATGGCTGATAATCACCATAACGTCGATAAGCGCGCGTCTCGACGAAATTGAACGTGCCAGGAGAGCTGCCCGATCGCCTTTCAGCAGGAGCCGTTCCAGAGATGGAAGAGCAGCGTCCTGTGGACCGAGAGGACGCACTCCCCACCGTACACCAGCAGGCAAGGATTGGGTATGCTTTTACCATTATAAGTACAAGGAGAAGGCACACCGCTGTACTAAGCCTTGTGCCTGGAAGAGGCAGGAAAACTAGCCGCCGCGCAGTCATCGTTGGCGGGGGTCTGCAGCGGGGCAAATTACGCCTTAGTGTTTCGGACCGCTGTAGTGGATTACGATTTTTAATTGATACTGGCGCGAACATTTCCATAGTGCCGCGTAGTAAGTGACTAAAAACATAGACAGTGAACATTCAGACTATATGTTATATGCGGCAAATGGAACTGTTATAAAGACTTTCGGAATAAATACTTTAGTACTAGATTTAGGTTTACGTAGAGCCTTTCGCTGGACATTTGTAATCGCCGATGTACGCCAGCCGATTATAAGTGCTAATTTTTTTGTATATTTTAACCTAATTGTTAATTTAAGTGTACGTAAACTTTGTGATGGTATTACTAAATTAAACGTTTTAACTGGGATTGTCAACAGTAACGAGCAATCAGTAAGAACGCTAGACGGAAATCATCCATTTTACGATTTGTTAGCTGAATACCCAGAAATTACGAGCACCACCTGTCCATGCCAAGGCGAGGCCGTTGCCACCGCACCGATATACTAAGATAAGAGAGGAATTTAAGATTATGCAAGAGTTAGGGATTTGTAGACCGTCGAAAAGTGCGTGGGCAAGCCTTTTACATGTTGTCCCCAAAAAGGATGGTCAGATTCGTCCATGTGGTGATTATAGAGCACTTAATGCTATGGACTCAGCCGGATAGATACCCGATACCGAGATTACATGATTTCACTTAATTGTTGTATGGTAAAAAGTAATTTTCGCGAATTGATATTAATAGAGCTTACCATTTTATAATGGTATCGCCCGAGGATGTCGAGAAGACGACAGTGATTACACCGTTCGGACTATTTGAATTTCCCCGTATGCCCTTTGGTTTGCGAAATGCCGCACAAACCTTTCAACGGTTTATGAATCACACAGTTTTGGAAGGTCTAGATTATTTGTATAATTACATTGATGACGTCATAATCGCAAGCGAGGATTTAGAGAGTCATAAAAAACATTTACGGGAAGTTTTTGAACGATTTAACTAATTTAGAATTACCGTAAATTTACACAAGTGTTGTTTCGGTCAACCAAAGTTAGAATTTTTAGGCCTTGAGGTTTCAACAGAAGGTATACGACCTTTGAAGGATAAAGTAGACGCAATTAAAAATTTCCCGAAACTGGAAACCGTTCAACAACTTCGTAGATTTTTAGGAATGGTAAATTTTTATCGATTACGTTTGCCACACGCAGTAGAATATCAAGCCAAGTTAAATAAATATTTAATAAGTTCAAAGAAGAACGATAAAACCATTGAGAAATGGACAGAAAAAGCAAACAAAGCATTTTCACAATGTAAAATTAATTTACAAAAGGCAACTACATTATGTTATCCGAAACCTGACGCCGCGCTTGCATTTATGACGAACGCATCGAGTACGTGTGTGGGTGCGGTGTTGCAACAGTTCGTAAACAACAAATGGGAACCGCTTGGATATTTTTCAAAGAAAATGACCACAGCTGAGACCAAATTCAGTACTTACGATAGGGAATTGTTAGCAGTATTTTCAGCTATTAGATATTTTAGAAATATGATAGAAGATCGTAATTTAATTGTATATACAGACAACAAACCTTTACCATTTGCGTTTTCCAAAATAGGAGGAAACAATGAGTTACCGCGTCGTATTCGACAACTTTTATTTATAAGTGAGTTTACATCAGATATTCGATACATAGACGACGATAAGAATGTTGTAGCCGATGCACTTTCGCGCGTGGAGACTATCAGTTGTCCTACAGTATTAAATTATGCCGATATAGCACATTCACAAGCTAGCGACGAGCAGCTCGCTGAGTTACGTAGGAGATCGTATAACCAGTACAAATTTAAGGAAATATTATTGTCAGACTATAATATTCCTATAGTATACGAAACTTCAACAGACAAAATTCGACCTTATATACCAGAGCAATACAGGCGTTTAGCATTTGATTCGGTACATAATTTGAACCACCCAGGAATTCGAACCTCAAGAAAACTTATAAAGGAAAGATTTTTCTGGGTCAATATGAACGTAGATATTAATAAATGGGCAGAGAGTTGTATTCAATGCCAACGTTCTAAGGTACATACCTACGAAATCAAAAATTGGCCATTTTCCGTTAGCAGATAAGTTTAGTCCTATTCATGTAGATATTGTAGGCCCTTTACCTATATCTTTGCAAGACAGATATTTAGTTACGATTGTAGACCGTCAAACTGGATGGCCTGAAGCCTTTCCAGTTAAGGATATTACGGCAGAGACGATCGCTAAAGTGGTAGTAGAGGGATGGATTTCGCGATTTGGCTGCCCTGTTAAACTCACCAGTGACCAGGATAGGCAATTTGAGAGTCACGTTTTTAAGGAATTATTAAAGTGTCTAGGTATTGATAAGACACGTACTACTCCCTACCACCCGCAATGCAATGGATTAGTTGAAAGATGGCACCATTCACTGAAAGCAGCCCTTATGGCTCGATTAGATTCTAAGACATGGGTTGAAGAATTATCCATCGTTTTGTTAGGACTTCGTGTAACACCACGAACTGACTCAGGTGTCAGTGCAGCCGAATTAGCCTATGGACAAACCTTAAGATTGGCAGGAGATTTTTACAATGATAATTTTATGCCAATTTTAGATCATTGTGAATATGTAAAGCATTTACGCGCTATGATAAGTAATTTAAAACCTAAGCAGCTATCGCGTAAGGATGTAGACACAGTGTTTGTACATAGCGATTTGAATAAATGTACGCACGTTTTTGTACGAGTGGATTCAGTTAAAAAATCACTTGAACCTCCCTATGAAGGACCATATAAAGTCCTAAATAGGACGGATGAAGTATTTTTAGTGCAAATGCCTAATCGAGAGGTGTATATATATCAGTAGATAGGTTAAAGCCTGCCTATGTACAGTTGACAGATGTAGAAGATAACTTACGTAACAAAAAGAATGTTATATCGGATAGCCCAAAAATTGTGAAATTTGCAAAGAAACCAATTGTACCGTCGGGAAATAGCGATAGAAATCGCTCAGTTCATTACCCTGTTACACGTAGTAGCCGCATTGTCAAACTACCGGTACGTTTTGCTGAGTAAGTAGAGACACAGTAAAACGATATTATTTGCACATTATTGCATTTCGTAAGACATTTGTAAATGTAGTTAGTAATTGTTGATAACTGCTTAATAAGTATTTCGCAAAACATTTATAACTTTTAATATAATTAGTAATTATTGGTAATTGCTTACGAAGGAAGTCATTGACACTTCACGTAAGTTCTGCTGAGCAATTCTTGTATATATATATATATATATATATATATATATATATATATATATTCAGGATCTCGGAAACGGCTCCAACGATTTTGTTGAAACTTGGCATACTAGAGGATTCGGGCCCAAAAAATCGATCTAGCTAGGTTTTATGTATAGCAATGTTGTTTTGTCAGTGTTTTTGGCAGACAATATAATGACATTAAATTTTAAAAGAATATGAATTCAAATTTTGCCATCAATGTCATGAGTTACGATAGCTCAGTGGCGAAGTAGTCAGGTTTCATTTTATTTTTGACATCGGCGACAAACGGCGTCGGATCGAATCTCGGTGTTATTATTATTCTCTTTTTGTAATTTTTATATATATAATTTTCATTATTTATTTTTTTATTTTTTATTAATATATAATCTGAATAAATGCTACAAAAATACTCGAGCGAAGCTTGGTCAACCTGATATTAAGCATTTATGTTATGTGCATGCTAGTATAGTGTATGTTTGTTAAAAAGATTTCTTATTTTTATTTCATGTCATGTATTTTGTTGATGTCATGTCATTGTCATGTATTTTTGAACTTGTTATTTATTATAGCTATGTATTATAGTGTACGTATGTATTATACTTACGTATTTTTGAATATTTACCGTTAATATTTTTTTACGTTTTGTTTTATCTATTGAAAATGTGTTCTTTATTTTGTCAGTAATTTTAAGAATAAGATTATCTTTATACTTTTATGTTATACTTACCATTTTTTATAACGTTTATTATTTTGAATTTGTATCTTTTTACGTAACATTGTTCTCCCATTTTATGTTTAATTTTAAGGGGGGGAATGATGTAGCGGTATATATAAATGACAACACGACAATATATATTAGTTCCGGGTTGAGAGCCTTCAGCGCTCACCCATAGTCCGCGTCAAGCTGTCAAGGCCATCTACGGCCAACAGCTGTACACACACAAAAAAGAAAAAAAAACAGTATATTAATTAGTCTGGGTCGAGTCGCTCATAAATAAACACATGAACGCGCTCTGTCTTTTCTCTCAACATATATATCACCCGACTACACTCTGTACCTTAACAACACCCAGATTCAACAAAAAAAGTTAAAAAAAAAGAACCGAGCGTGCTGAGTTTCTTGCCGTATATTCGCAGCTTGTTCAGTATGTTCCAATCTAATGATAGATAATTAGATTAATTTTAAACCAAATGTAAAATTGATAATATGTACTCGCACCCGTGTAGTGACGATTTAAGATTACTATTCATCATCCTATATCTTGCCCGGGGATCTCGTTAAAGGCGACTAAGACGCATTTAATATATATGCAAGAGAAGGAACAGTCGAAATAAAATCCTATATCAACTTGACTGACTAGCGTGATATTGCTATTCAAATAAATAACACAAACAGTAATAATCAATTTCACTCTTATCAAGGAGGATGCTCGAGTTACGTAGTGGGACATGTATGAGCTGAAATGACAAACAGATACAGATTTAGAACTATCAAAGATCGTTGAAGCCTGACCTGTCAATCAAGTTTAACTAGCTCCCAAATCCATCAGCATATAAACTTCTAATATTATTGTTACGGCTGGCGATTGCAATGGCGATCATAATTGATGTTATAAACTTTTAAGAGAATGCTACTCACTTTTCTGTTGATTTACTAGCCGATTTCGACTCTTACGAAAAAAAAATGAGCTGTCCCTCAGTCAGGTCATCATTTCATCATCATTTCAGCCCATTGCCGTCCACTGCTGAACGTAGGCCTCCCTCATGTTGCGCCGTCGTCTACACCGAACAGTCAGGTGTACTGAGTGAAAAATCGAAATTATTTTGAACAAGTATATATGCATAAAAGAACGGATTATGACAGGATTTAATATGGGATAATGTATAAATTTTCATTAAATACAAGAATTAAAAATACTAAAAGATTTCATCAATTCTACAATCAGTTATTTCTGTAATAATATAATAGTTATATTAGACGCTTCTGACGATATTACTGTGACAATTGATCGGAACTACACATAGTAACATAGAGCATGGCGATGCCTCGTCACAGCATGCCTCGCCATGACGGCAATCGGTTTTAGGTGCGACTATAGATGTTACGCATCAAAAGATTAAAATAAATGGCGGGTAATACTTTGGACTAATTATATTTAAATCTAATTATAGGTAGGTATTGGTACCTACTGCGGTAAACGCCATAATTTAATGCACGCAAGGTGTTAACATATTGTATTCATTCGATAACTACCCATCAATAAACCAACAGCCAATCGAAATGGATTTTTGGTTCAAGAAAATCAGAATAATTGGTCTGCCATAGCTGTCAGCTGAACCGTCATTATCGTTTCCCTAGCTGCCACCAAAAATTACGAGCGACACTCAAGTTTTAATTGCTCCATTTGATTATTAGGCTGAAGTTGTTAATTGGGCTTCATACCTTTGAAGTCCCCTTTGAATTAAACTAGAGTTTGTTCGACTACTCTCGGATATCATGATACTCTACTGCTGTTATAATTTTAGGTTACAAATTCATTTATTTTATTTTGTTTTTTAATTAAAACTTCTTGAGGCACGTTAGCTGATTTTGGTATGGCCACAACGCACTGATCTCGCATGACCGTCATTCAATGTACATCGTCCTTAATGAATAGGAGCCCTTTTTTATGGTATGCTATAGTCAGTGCACACGCCATCCATTCTGTTCGGGGTGACGAAAGGGTAAGGCTCGGCCCCATGATCCACCGTGCCTCTCCTACGCCATTGGGCCGACCACCGGTACCTAGATCCTTGTCGTCCGTGGACAGGCCGGCCGGATACCCTTTCGGGTACCTTCCCTAAATAACACCCCTCCCGGGATGACGGTCGCCCTCGAATGGAAAGGAGCCTACTGAGTTTTTTTGCCAGATCCTTTTTCGACGCGTGATTTATCTATATTCTATATCTATATTCTATATATATTAACTCATCACCATAATCCTGGATCCATAAGGGGCACATATTTGAAATTTGGCAGATATATTCCTTTTGTCGAGTAGAGGTCAGCTAAGAACGGATTTTACGAAACTCTACCTGCAGGGAGTGTTGCGGGGGCATTAACAATAATATACATATAAAGGAACAGGGTGAGCCGAAGCTACTGAAGCTAGAAAAATGAAATATGGACCGTAGCTTCATTTTGTAACGTAAACACCACCTCGATCCGCCTGACGATTTCTTCGGTGGCTTGAGTCGCCAGGCTTGCCGCCTCTTCTAGCGTTCCACCGCAGACTGTGACGAGCGTGTCGTCGGCGTAACAAATCACGCCCAGCCCGGGCGGGAGGCCCCCCCGCAACGCCCAGTTGTAGCCGATGTTCCACAGGGTGGGTCCGAAGACCGACCCCTGTGGGACACCGCACGTCATGGGCGTTCGCACAACATCCCCTACCCGGTTGACGTAGAGGACGTTGCACCCCTCCAAATAGTCTGCCACTAGCCGCCTTAGGTAAGCTGGCGCCCCATGATACCGGAGCGCCTCCCTAATGCAACTGAATGGCAGACTATTGAATGCGTTGGCGATGTCTAGAGACACCACCAACAGCACTCCCCCGCCGGTGACGGCCTCAGTCGCCACGGCCTTCAGGAGCAACAGAGCCTCGATCGTCGAACGACCCCTCTAAAACTGAAAACACTCCTGGACGGATTTCGATAATCCTTTCACCATTAGAATGTTACAGTATCCCTGAGTAACATAGGCTATATTTTATCCCAGTATACCCACGGGAACGAGAACTACGCGAGTAAAGCGACTGAAACCGAAGCGAAGCGAGGGCGGGTTGCTAGTATATAATAAATTATTTTAAATTTGAATTTGAACTTCAAAACCATCTCATCATGATCTCAGCTCTTAGATGATATATCCCATTACTAGGCTCGAGCAGCCTCCACAGTGAGAGTTAGTTTAACCTTTGTTTTTTGTTCACGCTGTGGAATTGCTTTTACGTACTATCCCCCGCCAGTGACAAACTTCTCGAATAGGACTCACCAGCCGCATTCTCGATCGGAATACTAACTAAAAGTTTAGCGGCACCTTCCGCATTATTCGGGATACCGGATAGATTGTCTGAGGACATTCAATCCCTGACATCCCAACTCATGATCATCTGCTCACGTCCTGCCGGCATTTAGGGTGGTGGGAGTAGATATTATAGCCTCCTCGGAGAGATGGTAGAGCGGCGGCGCAACCGCTGCACCCAGTCTTTCCCTAACTTCCCTTCGAGCCACCCCTTATGCTCGCCTTATAATCTCCTTGCCCTTATAATCTCCTTGCTCACCATCAGCTCAAGCCATGCCACGGCGCTGGCAAGCTTCCGCCAATGCCTCATCCACAAGCTACCAGGGCAAGTTAGCTTCACCTACTGTATCATTGATTTGTCTGGTGTTGGTATTTTATTTCAAGTCTTTTTTTTCTATTTCTTTAATATTATCTGTTTATATTCCTCTTGTAGTCTTTTACGATCACCCACGGGAAAGCAACCTGGTGGCTTTTGTATTCTTACTCCGGTACTACAAGGCAAATAATTACTTGAAAAATAACTTGTTAACAAAATTAAAATTACTTGTTATCAAATTATTCAGAGGTTATTGTAATCAATAGCTCAAGAATAACCTCGAACGCAACAGCAAATTTAAAGGTCAAATTACAACCTTGACCGAAATCCAATTCCCGCTAAATCGTATACTCATACAAAACGAAATCAATGTTCGATATCAAGTCGAATCGATAACTGTCCAAGAGACACGGCTCTCGGTGTCGACCTGATAAAGAGGCCGTATCGTTAGGGCTAGCACATTATGAAAACTATAATTTCTTAAAAAAATTATAGATGTTCTAGTTATTTTTTTATATGTTACGAGCTGACCCAACAGACGTTGTTGTGTTCAAATAAAATAAAAGGAATTCTCTTTGGAATCGCCAGCGCCAGTTACCGGGTCCAAATAATAATCTAAACCTTCTAGACCCCTTGAACACACACAAAATATTTCATCGATATTGATGAAATATTTTGTGTGTCCAGCCATTTAGAAGGAGTGCCATGACATACACACGCACACGAGATATATATAAAGATTTGTTATATTATTTACGATGACCAGAACCATCGTCAAGCAAACCAGTGTTTGCGGCTATAACTTCACCAAAGTATGACCGCGTCATATGGCATTTTATAGAGAGGATACTACATGTTAGAAAAATTATAAATTTAACTACGATTGCCAACCCATCTACCAAAAGTAACGTCCATTACTTTATGTGCCAATACAGTATATCTTCAGTAATAAAGGTTCATCATCATCATCATCACAGCTCATATACGTTCCAATGATGGGCTTGACGTACAGTGACGGAATAAGAATACAATTCCCTCCCATACAAAACGCCCAATTCCATCCAATACAAAACGCTCCCTATCTTGGTCGTGGGTATCATTAAAGATGACTAAAGGATATAATAAGCATTTAACATATCTATGTAGGAGAAGAAAAACTCAAAACAAAACCCTATACTATCTGACCAACATGGTATAGTAAGATAGATTGATGTTTAAGGTAGATTAAGGTAGATTGACCCACAATAATAATAATAATAATAGTTAAAGATAATTTTATAAATAAAAATCTTTTAGTAAGACAAAGTAAGCTTCATCTAAAATTAAAAATCAATATTAATTTAGCATCATGTCCCCTGAGTTTTCTTGCCGGATCTTTCTCAGTGTGGCCGCGTTCCGATCCGGTGGTAGTATATTAGTTTTGTTAGTTTTAAATCAACAAATTGTAACAATAATTGCTACAAATTTATAATTAATAATTACTAACCATAAACAATATATTTTTTTATATAGAATCATTTTCTTCTTACACTGGCAATAAATTTGCACTAAAATGTGGGTCACAATTTAATAAATTTATAACAAATTTTCTGTATCGGGTAGATAATTATAAATGTCTGTAATAACGATTACTTGTTGGACGTGAGACACCTTAGTCCGCCCGTGACCATGAATGCTGCAAAGTATTCGAAACGTCGGGCAATCATAAATCAAATACAAACGCGATATAATCCGTAAAAGTAGTTTTATTTACAAGGTAGATTTCCTTTCTATTGTGAAGGAGGCTCGATCCCAGCAGTGGGACGTATATAAGGCGAGATGATGATGATACCATGCTGGTCATATGCGTGGATATAAAGCTTTATTTCTAATTTTCTTTCTCTTATATACATCTTATATGCATATTATATCCCTCAATCGCCTTTTACGGCACCCACGGCTAGGATAGTTGCCACACGTAAAAAAGACGCCCATAAACATGGAATCAATATTGAGGATGTTATTTTAATGGCTATTGCCTATATTATCTTTTATGAATATAGTTCCGATTCGTAGATCAGGTATAAAGCGCTTATCCACTTAGAAATTTACAATAGCAAGTCTCATATTAATTTTAAAATTAATATGAGACTTGCTATTGTATTTTAAAATTAATGATAAAAAAATAAAAATCTAACTAACCAGGCAACCCTATTTGGAATAAAAAACGGGGCAAGATTTATTTTGGCTTTTTTTTTCAATTGACACTTTAATAGCGTAACTTTGGTTTGGCGAGATATAATTTTAAATTCTGCAAGAGAATTCTATGAAAATGCAGATGGATTTTTTTTTAATTTGTTTTAAAGTCTCATGGCTTTATTGCTGAAGGGTTAAGCAGAAATATAAATACAGTACTTCGTAACAAATTTATGAATTTCTACGTAAAAGGACGACTCTTCTGCTACTAACCAAGCGCAGGACTAAATTTAAAGCTTATTGATAAGTATTTCTCCAAGAAACCAATAAAATTTAAAAAAGTTGCCAGAGAACTGCAATACCATTTCTTAAAGTTCGTTAATTTCTTCATTATAGATCAATAATTTCAACGATATGACTAGTTTCAACTAAATGTCACCATTCATTACAACTAGGGAGTGTAAGGACCAACATTCCTGGCTAATTGTAGTGATAATGGCATTATCTCTCCTTGGAAAGGCCTATGTCCAACAATTGAAGTCGTTATGCTGATGGATGAATTATTCTGATGTTTTATACATGCTTCAAAATATTTATAGTGATTGTTTTATCATCATCATTCAGCTTTCACCTTCCACCATTAATGCCTAATAGCAGAGTCCGCAGTCTTTTGACAGAAAGGCCTCGGTTTGGTGTTCGGACCGTCGAAGCCTTCCGGTCAGTTCTGATGGAGTGGTTATGTCGGCGGCACGGGGTCCTCTCCTTCCGACTGGTGCAGGTATTGCCGGGGCATGATTGATTCGGTAAGTACCTGTCCAAGATAGCGAGGAGAGTGAAGACGCTGTTCTACCAGTACTGCGATTGCGATGAGGATAAGTCGCAGCACACACACTTTCAGGTAAATATCATGCTTAGCACTTAAATTGGAAATCGCAAGGAGATTTGGTCTTAGGAATGCCGGTCATTTTTTTTACTGCAAACGGTGGCAAACGAACAAACAGTACACCTGATAAGTGTTGCTGCCGTTCATGGACCTTTGCTAGACCGCTGCCTACCGTGAAAAAAGTGAAAGTAGTGTGAATGCAATGAGTTTTGGTAAAACTAAAGGCATCACCAAAAGACACCACATGCAAACACCCTCAGAAAGTTGGGCTTCCGGCTCTCTCGCTCACCGAACGAAGTGCAGTAAAAAATTGCTACTACTCAGACCTTGATTTGCTGCTCAGTGTGGTACTAGCCCGGACGAACCGGCCCGCGGCTGTAGACAGGCAACTGTCAACAGTGTGGTCCTACCACTACTAAATATATATGCATATTCTCCGCAACTATGAAGTCATCTAAATAAACAAGATCACCAATTAAGTTTCATTTAACTGCGGCTTTATCCTCGTTAATTCACGAGTCATTTACTATAGGAGTTAAGGAGTGCTCGGAGAACGACCGGCGGTAAACACTGACGATAGTTCCAGAGTTCCATCCCATTTGTTTTGAATGTGAACATGTAGTTTATCTTGATGAAATGTGTGATAGAATTTTATATGCTTTGCGTCCTTTGTTAGGCTGAAAGGATAGACCTTTTGATTTTACTACTTTGGTATATCATTTACTCGTGTGTCGCCTTGAATTCGCACGCGTTTCTATTCAACTTTAACAGCCTTATTAAGCCATTTTGATATGAAATACGCAAAAGAACTTTTAATGGATTTTTTATTACGCTAGAAATCTTTGCCTAGTTAAACTTAGTTTGGCAAAAACTAAGATTTATATCTAAAGAAAAAACTTGGCATTTTTATTTTCTAAGTTACAAATGACATATATTATTCGTATTTATTATATTAAATAAATAAAATATAGATAGCCTACGTAAAATATGACATAAATAGATAAAGAATAAATAGAGAGACGTGGAGGACGTCACCTCACTATAGTCCATAAAATATAGGATGATCTCTGTGACAGTTGTCCCTAGCGTTGTCACGCTTACCTACGATAAAGTCTGTAATTTTTAATCGATAAAACTCTTTATTTTTATAATTGTGATTTTCTTCTAGAAATAAAATACAATCAATGAAAATCTTTTTGAATTCATTTCAAACAAAACTATTTTTGATTGTTTTAATTATTCAAAAGGTCAAGACAATCAAGGTCTAGGTCACTATTATCGTCATCACTGGAGCGTTCCTGCTTGAACATTATCATTTTTTACCAATAGAGGGACAGTCGTTAGATCACTCGATCAATTACATCTGTTTTATAAATAAATATGTTTAGTTTATTCACAATAATGAGTACATAATATTATCATTTACTCTGAGACAAAAAGTACTTTTTAAATGTTTAATTAATTCAATTTATGTATTTTATAATGTAACTGTCTGTTTTAATTGTAAAAAATATGTTGAAAGTTTTATATAGGTACTGTATTGAGTTTATTTCTCTTATGAATCGTTTAATAAAGATCGGTTATCGATTTACGTATATCGACTGGCCCTTCTCTTTTTTATTTTTAATCCAGTATGTCCTTGTACATGCGTAAGCGTCATTTATGTATAAAATGTTTACTAGGTATTTCAGTACTTACGAGGTACATTTTAGGCATGAAAATTAATATTTTTATATTTATAATATATTGCAATTCAGTTGCAATAAAACTGGCACGAAAAGAATGAAAATATATTTGATACAAAATGAAATTGTAAACATGTCGTTCGTTCAAACTTACTTCGTTGGTTTCGTTGACATCTGTCACAGAGATCGAGCTATATTTTATGGACTATAGATGGACCGCCCCGATCTGGTGAAAGTTGCTGGGCGTTGTTGGATACGGGTAGTACAGGTCCGTACTTTGTGGCGAAACATGAGGGAGGCCTATGTCCAAAAGTGGATGGGGTTAGGCTGAATAACGATGAAGATGATGATTAATATGGAGATGACATCTGATAGGATTGTGTGGAAAAGTAAAATATATTGCATCAACTTCAAATAATTGGGAGAAGGATGCTGATGATTAGTTAAAACAAAAATTAAAAATTAAATGACAAAAAGGACAATTTAAAAATAATACATAAAAAAGTCGAAGTAAGATTGACAATAGAAAACAAATTTAAAATAAACTATAACCTCGGTTTTAACAGACTATATTGTAAACTTTACTAGATAGGGAAATTAAATTTAATCCAGTTTCATTAGGGAAAATCATTTCGTCTTCATTTCGGTAAGTCCCACAGCAGGGCTTGAGCCTCCGCCACAATAAGAGTAAAGTGCTGGTAAGACGGGTTGGTATATGGTTTTATTATCAGATTTTCCTCAATTACATAGCTGTTATCCGCGTATTGTAGTCCCTTAATCATCTTTTTGACACCCACGAGTAAGAGAGGGGATGGGATGGGAATTGTATTCCTATTCCGTCACCATATGGAAAAAGAGAACTATAAATATATTTTTAAATAAAGTCAAGATGCGATATTGATTTTAAAGTGAATACTTCAATAGGCAGGTTTGGATGGGGTGTAAATAGATATAAATTGTGATGGAAATGGTCACGTGACATGTTATGACTAACTATACTCCACGTGGACATGGTCCGCCGCCGGCGACTGGGACGACACAGGCGCGAGTACCTGCGCGGGTGACTAGACGAGGATTTTAGTCCGTCACCCGCAGAGAGGCTGACCGCGCGACGGCGACCGACGTCACCGGAAAAGGGACGTCGAGAGGA
Source organism: Lymantria dispar (assembly GCA_032191425.1). Taxonomy (NCBI): domain Eukaryota; kingdom Metazoa; phylum Arthropoda; class Insecta; order Lepidoptera; family Erebidae; genus Lymantria; species Lymantria dispar. Next base: position 3,830,892 of record CM063460.1, on the reverse strand, counting down.
AAGGGTAGCCGCTCAGGGTATTCCGTCGGGTCGACCACGAAGGACAAGGAACTCGGTACTGGTGGTCGGCCCAACGACGTAGTGGGTTATGGGAGGCTGCGCTGACCATAGCTCAGCGTCACAAAAAATGGCTAACAATATATCTATAGCTATGTCATTGTCACTGTATCTGTGCTGTTAGATGTCAAAACTAGACAAATGTAAACAGTTTTAATTTACAAATTTTAATTTAAGATCAAACAATTAATTTGAATATCCAAAAATAACAACTGTTTGTTCAAAGTTTTAAGTTTTCACTTCTTTTAGTCCTGTCTGATTTATGTTTTTACGTATTTCGTATTCAAATAAATCATCATTGGGTAAAGAAATCAAATCATGTTCTTCATATAATTCCATTGCTCCAATTGGCTACGCAGCAATTGAGATAACAAGCTTGCACGCTTTTCTTTGTTATATCTTAGTGAAATCTACAATAAAAGTAAGTTACATGGAAAATATTATTCAGTCATTCAGCCTTACGGCCATTTTTGTTGACCCATTTAAAATACCTATACCCTTTGTACCGTATTTGGTGACGGGTTAAAATATTGCACTGACTTCTTTCCTTCCCGTGGGAGCTATAAAAACTGGCTGAAGGCTTCATTAACAGAAAGCAACAGCTCTTTAATCATCATTATCCAGCATTTATTTCAATTACTTAAACTCGTATATGTATTCTGCTTCTATTTTACATATTGTAAAGGTTATAGCATCAATCCGCCATGGGAATGTAATTGTGGACTAAATGGCATTAGATGGAGTTGGCCCAGGCCGATGTAAAGTTCTCGGCTTTGCCGACAAGCAATGTAAGGGTTGGTCATATCCATAGCTGCTACCACACAGTAAGCGCTCTAATGAGGAACTTATAATTACAAATCCGAATTAATTCTAATAAAAAAATAAACGTTAATAAAAACTTTTCAAACATATATATAAACTAGCTGACCCAACAGACTTTGTTCTGTTCAAATTTGTAATAAAATAGTAATTTGGATTCCCCTTAAAATCGATCGCAGCGCCACCTACCGGTTCCAATTATTAATCTAAACCGAATGGTTTGGATGTTCCGAATGGCTATCCCGATGGATATAAGAATTCATATCCATCGGAATGACCACAAATAAATCATCAAAATTGGTCCAGCCGTTTAGGAGTTCAATTACAAATACACGAACAGAAGATTTTATTTATATATAAAGATAGAAAAGTTTATACAGTCGAAAAAAAGGTTACATTAGAAAGGTTAAGTTTAAACGTTAAGTTTTCTTAAATTTTCTAATTAACTGTGCATCTTTCTTATTTTTTTTCATGTAAAGGACTTTTTTTAAATATTAGAAAACTTAAAAAACAGATAAACAATATCGGTAAAGTCGTTCTCAAGTTATATTATTGTCCTGCCCAAACAGCGCCATCTACCGGTTCTAATTGTGAATCTAAACCATCCTCGAATTCTCTTGAACATACACAAAAAATTTCCTCAACATCGGTCCAGTTGTTTAGGAGGCGTTCAGTGACATACACACGTACGCTAAAAATTTATATATAAGATAATCCCAAAAACTCAGAAGTATCACTTATGGAGAGCAAAGAGAATTCTTTCTGCCACATACTGATCTAAGATCCCGCTATACAACGACCTTCACCGAGATGCTTATTTGATGAAACTTATTTTTTATGTAATTTAATATGTCAATAAATATATTGCATATGGGTTGCCTAACAAATTTTAGTCCAGAGTATGATTCATTATTTTTTTTTTTTTTATGTACGTACATTGCACCGGTTTGATTATTAGACAAATTCTATACCAATCGATGAATGATATGAAGCCCATAGAAAATGCAAACGTCAATCAGACCGGTGCAAAATTCTAGTATCGATTTATCTGTTTATACCTGGCTACCCGAGAGTTGTGATTGGAGAAGAATAGGCAATCTAACGTTTGCATATTCTATGGGCTTCATACTTTCGATTGGTATAGAATTTGTCTAATAATCAAACCGGTGCAATGTTCAAAAAAATTTTTTTTTTTTAATTATTAATTAATCATACTCTGGACTAAAATTTGTTAGGCAACCCATATGCAATATATTTATTGACATATTAAATTACATAAAAAATAAGTTTCATCAAATAAGCATCTCGGTGAAGGTCGTTATATAGCGGGATCCTATACTATACGTATTAGATCTGGAATGAGCTACTTGCTGCTGTGTTTCCCGAGCGCTACTTTTTTTCTTTTTTTTTTTGGGGTGGGCTACGGTCGGTGCGCTTCCGCACCACTCTGTCCGGGGCGACAGAGGGGCTTGAGCACGCAACACCCGCAACCCACCCGAACACCACGTCGCCTTCGTCGTTGGACCGAACACCGGAGCAGGGTTACTTGTCATCAGTGGTCGGCCCGACGGAATACCCCCTACGTGGGGTACCCTCCCATCGACCGACGTCCCCCCCTCGGGGAGGACGTTGGTCTTTTCTCACGCGGTCGGCCTCTCGGCGGGTGACGGACTAATCCCCCGTCACGTAACCCGCGGCCTCAGCTAGGGCGGCATGGCACGCAGGTAATTCCGCCTGCGCCGCCCCAGTCGCTGGCGGCGGGTCGCTTCATCGAGGCTGTGCTCCTCGCGCGTGCGACCCGCCGTCTTCTTCTGCGAGATCACTGCTTCGCAGAAGGCTGCGACCGCGTCCCAGTTCCGGCCTCGGCTAGGACGGCATGGCTCCCGAGCGCTATGGCATGTCCTTCTTTAAACGAGGCTTAAGAAGAGCACTTTCTCACGGTAGATGACGGCTTGGCTGTGCTACTGATATTGCTAAGATTCATGTGCGGCAGTATCACTTAACGACATATGTATGTGTTGCTTGCTCGTTTGCCACCATCGGCAAAGAAAAAATCCTTCATGAGGAATGGAACCCACAGTACTGCGCACGAGAGATCAGTACTCAAACCAATTCGCTATCTCTATAGTCGTAATAACCACGAATTACATTTTCCATATCTTATATATAAATTTCTAGCGTACGTGTGTATGTCACTGAACTCCTCCTAAACGGCTGGACCGATGTTGACGAAATTTTTTGTGTGTATTCAAAGGGATTCGAGGATAGTATAGATTCACAATTGGACCCGGTAGGTGGCGCTGTTCGGGCAGGACAATAACATAACTTGAGAACGACTTTACCGATTCCGTGCATCTTTTTTTTTTGAGCTTTCTAATACTTTGTAAAAACCTTTTACGGGTAAAAAATTAGAAAAGTAGCGCATAAAATTTTAAAATTTAAGGAAACTCAATGACTATAAAGTATGTACAGAACAACGTCTGTTGGGTCAGCTAGTCAACTGTATATTTTTTAAGTTTTAATTTTTTTTTTATTGCAAGCAGTGGCAAACGAGGAAGCAGTACATCTGATGGTAAGTGTTGCTGCCGCTCATGGACCTTTACAAGGCTGCTGTCTACCGCGAAGAAGGTGAAGGGAGTGTGAATGCTTGCAATGAGGCTCGGTGATACCAAAGGCAGCACCAAAACCCTCTACACGCAAACACCCTCAGAAAGTTGGGCTTCCGGCTCTCTCGCTCACCGAACGAAGCGCAGTAACAAATTGCTACTACTCAGACGTCAATTTTCTGCGAGAGCATGGTACTACCCCGGATGGACCGGGCCCGCGGCTGTAGACAGATAACTGTCGACAGTGTGGTCCTACCACTATAAATTTAATTATTTAAATATATCCGTGTGGTAAATGAAGTGAAAATACGATTCTCCAATCCCTATGTTACCCGTGGGTGTCGTAAAGGAAGACTAAGTGATCTAACAAGCACATAATATATATACAACGGAAGGAAAATATGACATAAAACATCATATCAACACGTTTGACTAGCGGGATGTAGTAGTTCAATTTCCCTATTGAGGCGAAGGCTTGAACCCAACAATGGAACTTTTGAGAACTAAGATGGATGATGATTAGTTTAAAAGAATTTTATATTGTGATACTAATTCTCGCCTTGTGTGTATTTCGTTAGAAATATCTCTGCACTCTCAATATTTTTTAAGGAACTAAGGAAACAATCCTTATATTGCGGGTAACTATAAACATACTATTAATAGAAACAAATTATATTCAGACTCGGAACAATAATTTGTGGATCGTACAAAGCAAGCAGCATATGCTTGGACATCGAACCAGCGACACGACCACCAGTTGGTATACTTGCATAAGCGAATGTATTCAACAGATATATGATAATAAAACATTTCTTCAAATAAATAACTAAAAGAAATTGCCTTTTTATTATAAATGCATTTATGCAAAATATATTTATTTACCTAATAAGTCAGCTAGTCATAAATTTTTTCTTATCTGGCTGGCTTAATATATCAAACTGGAATTTAATATTATTGAGTTAGACATAAGAAGAATGGAGTTCACCGAAATCTAATTAAATATTAGATAGAATAATGCAAATTTAAGAAAATTACATTAAGTTTTATGGCTTTTAGTTAAAAACTGCTTACAATATATTAGCTTTCAGACTTTTGCGAGTAGTGAATTTGTCTTAAAGAAATTATATTGCCTATATCTTTATATATATATATATATATATGATCCTTCAGTCCGTGTTTATGTGATTGAACTCTTCTTAAACGGCTGGGCTAAATTTGATGTTGTTTGTGTATTCCAATGTATTTGAAAATGGTTTACCAACCAACTTAACATACCTTTTTCAATCCTTGTCACTACATCTACTTTCATATCACAACGTTCTCTAATCCCTCTGTTCTTAATTCTATCACTCAATTTCACATCAATCATGCTCCTTCATCATCTCAGCCCATACACGTCCCACTTTTGGGCTCGGGCCTCCTCCATAATGGAAGGGTAATTGACCTACTATACCACGCTGGTCGGACGTGTTGGTATAGGGTTTTATTTCGAGTTTTCCTTCTCTCGCATAGATGTTATATGGGTTTTATATCCCTTAGTCGTCTCGTACGATCACCCACGGGTAAGATAGGGGGTGGTGAATTGTATTCTTACTCCGTCACCACACGGAAAATGCTCCTTATTTAAGGTAAAATGTATAAAAATGTCAATATGTATGTGCCTCCTCGGGTTTTATGCATAATAAATGATTTGAATTTGAATTTACAGCCTTGCTATAAAATACGATGATGTTTCTTATTTACTGAAAAACTTTTAATGAGCTCGCAAATATAAGACTAGCTCACAACTTAGGCAATTTTTATTGTAAATCCAATATATGAAAAATAAAACTACATCAATAAATAACGAAAATAAATAAACATTGTTAATACTTTATACCCGTACGCATGTGTTTCTATAATCCAACGTTCCCAATTTATTATTTCATTCATCTGTAATCTTATTTCAGAGACGGAGACTTACAATTTTTCAGCTGAAAAAGGCGCCTTTATCGGTCCATTCGGCCGTGAAAGCAGGAGGGAATAGAAGGGAGGGATAGGAGGGCAATCCGTGTGAGGATTTCCTTGACGATATGCGCTGTGCATTACGCAATAACTGTTGATAAGATAGGAGTACTTCAAGAAATTCGGGTTTTGTGGAACAACAGTTCACTGCTGAATAGAAATAATAAGATTAAAGAAAATTGAATTAAATGTTGTACATCTATACCAATAAATAAAATTGGAGTGTCTGTTTGTAATGTCAAAATAATAGACTTTTTTCATGCTCACACGGTTATTTGCACAACACCTATGCCGAAAATAGCGAATAAAAAATTTTTGTCTGTCTGTCTGTCTGTTTGTTCCGGGTAATCTTCAAAACGGCTGGACCGATTTCAAAAATTCTTTCACCAATGGAAAGCTATAATATAAGGGCGTAAACTAGGCTATATTTTATCCCGGTATTCCCACGGGCACGGGAACTACGCGGGTAAAATGACTAAAACCGAAGCGAAGCGAGGGCGGGTTGCTAGTTGTAAATAAAACTACTTTTACGGATTATATCGCGTTTGTATTTGATTTATGATTGCCCGACGTTTCAAACACTTTGTTTGATTTTATTATTAACTATAATAATGATGTAGCGATTTCAATAGCGAGCTTTCGAGTCGAATGTTATACTCGTAGGTGCAGGTCTACGCAAAATACTTACGGTTATATTTATCCACTAAGAGTGTCCTGCAGTTTCGCCCACAGTTCCTCTTCCCGTGGGCATATCGGGATAAATTATAGCCTATGTGTTATTTTGATATGTAAGCTATATTGTTGGCCAGTTTCATCAAAATCCATGCAATAGTTTTTGCGGGAAAGAGCAACAGACATCTTCACATACTCACATACTTTCGCTTTTATAAAATTAGTAAGGATTATTGGCATTTACTATTGTAAAAAACTAGCTAAGTGCGAGTTGGAGTCGCGCACAAAGGGCTCCGTACCATTATTTTTAAAAACTCGTTTGTTGAATGGGAGCCCCACTTAAATATTTATTTTATTTTGTTTTTAGTATTTGTTGTTATAGCGGCAAAAGAAATACATAATTTGTAAAAATTTCAACTGTATAGCTATCGCGGTTCTTGATTGAGATAGAGCTTGGTGACAGACAGATGGACGGACAGACAGCGAAGTTTTAGTAATAAGGTCTCGTTTTACCCTTTCGATACGGAACCCTAAAAAGCATCATTAAGGGCATCTTTTCCGTGTGGTTATGAAGAAGGAATACAATTCACCACCAATAGGGTGGTGGTCTTATCGCTGGGTGTCATAAAATATGACTAAGGGATATCATATACAATAGTAATACCTATGAAAAACCTCAACACAAAAACCTATGCAAACAAATTTATCCTACGCGGTATAGTAGGCCAAGGCCGCTTCTACTGTGGGGGAGGGCCAAGCCCAACAGTGGGACTTACATGGACTGAGATGATGATGATGATGATCTTCAAGGGAATATAACGCCATAATGGCTAAAGGAACACCAGAGGAAGCATATGCCTTCTTTTGGAGAACTGATAACAGGAATTCCAATTATCCTAGCACCTGATAAACGTGGGAATTATTGCATTATTCCCCCTCTGCCATGAGGGGAAGCTTAACGCCAGCCTCCGACCCACGTAGACGTCGAAACGCTTCTTTTAGCAGGGTATGGTGTAAACCTTTGCCGTACGTTTCATCTGAGGAAACAAGGCGGCAGCGAGCAGTCCCATAATCCTCCATTTCCTCTCCATCACTGTTGGCTCGACCCCAGTGGTCGATTTATTACATCCTTGAAATCTATGGCCAGTCCAAATATCGATACACTAATGTATTGTAATGAATATATCATCATCATCATCATCTCAGCTAGGCTCGAGCCTAGCAGTGAAACGGCTCGAGCCTAGCAGTGAAACGGCTCGAGCCTCCTCCACAATTGACCTTACTACACCATACCGATCAAACAGGTTGGTAAAGGGTTTTGTTTCGAGTGTTTCTTTTCTTGCAGAGATGTTATATGCGTATTATATCCCTCAGTCGTCTTTTACGACATCTACGGGCAAGACAGGGCATGATGAATTGTATTCTTACTCCGTCACCACACGGAATAATGTATACTTAATATTATTTTATATAAATCTTTGACAACCCTATTTGAAGTAACGAAGATACCCATCAGCTGCTCGTTCGCTCGTGAAAGTTACTCGTGATGGTTAAACCATCAAAATAAATGCGACTAAAGCCATTGAAATAAGACAAAGATACGTTTCCCGGTCACAGAATAAACTCAATAAAACAAATCACATTCACAACTTTGTAAAATGAAGTTTACACTCGAATTATTCTTTTGTGTCAATGCAAAACTAGCAAAGTTTTGTAATAAGCCGGCCATAATGCTTTTTGGAGTATAGTTGCTACGATGTCCGATAGCTTTCTATCTTCTACAAGTTATTTTTAATATTATTTATGTGAAATTTGTTTACATTTTTGTGTACAAGCTAAACATAGTAATAAATAGATCAGATATTCAAGAGTTTGAGAAACAAATCAACCTTCACGGTCAGAAAATAAACAAAAACAATTTTTTATCTGTTTTATTGAATATATTTCTAATTCAAAATCATAATCATTCTCCAAGAAAATTGTTCCAAAGTTAATTTATACAAAATAAATTAAGACTAGTACCAATGGAAGAAATGAAACCATTTTACTGATTTTATCGCGTTTGTATTTGATTTTGTTTGCCCGATGTTTCAAACACTTTGCAGCGTTCATGGTCACGGGCGGACTAAGATGTTTCACGTCCAACAAGTCATCTTTCTTACAAAGATTTGTATTATCTACCCGCTACGGAAATTGCTTATTAAATTTCGACCCACATTTTAATACACAATGAACGCTGCAAAGTGTTTAAAACGTCAGGCAATGAAAATTCCAATACAAACGCGATAAAACCCTAAAATAGTTTTATTTAAAATGTGTAATGCTCGCATAAACATCAGAAATCATTATGGAAGAAATTATTAGCGCATACGGACTCCATTTTTGGGATTAAGACTTCTTCATAAAAGTAGAAGAAAATATGATTATGATCAGAACCATTGTGTGTTCTTATGCGTATCTCGTGCAGACGGATTAAAAATTTCCTTATAAAATTTCCCATATCAAATGCATTTATTATTACCTCGCATTGTAAATAATCTCCGTGTGGTGACGGAGTAAGAATACAATTCATCACTCCCCATCTTGCCCATGGGTGTCGTAAATAACGGCTAAGGGATATAATATGCAAATAAGGTCTATGCAAAAAAATCGAGATATCGAGAAACCCTCAACCTGTCTGTTTAGCGTGGTATAACAGGTCAAAATCTCTCCCATAGTGGAGGAGGTTCTAAACCAAACAATGGAACGTGTACAATTGAATCAGATTGCTCAAAGAAAGCATTGTACTTTTAGAGTAATAAAAACAATAATTGGCTGTCTTTAGATTATTTAATAAGTTGGCCTTTATCTAAATAACTGAGCAGAGATAAACAATAGCTTTAAAGCAATAAATTATTATGAGCTCAGTTCAGAGAGCCGCAATACTTTGTATTGTATAATAGTTCACTTTATTACTATGTGATTTGAATATTTATCTGTTTTGTTTTAGACTTTTTATTATCAACTGCACACTTTTGAACTTAGTTTCTAAGATCGGAGTCGTATTTAAAATTTAAGTCTTTTTGTTTTAAAAACGACAACTTGCACTAAGGAAATAATCTTTGTTATTGCTGGGGCGTTTACAAACGTAAAGAACAACAATTTGTGGATCGCAAAAAGTGCTGTCCTGTGGGATTCGAACCTGCGATACTGACACGGTATTCCAGCATCTTAATCTACCATCTGTGCAATCAATAACTCATAAGACGACTGCTGTGCATTCTCTTGATGATGTTCAAGCCGGAAAGTGAGGTTTGGTGACATTTAGTATTTTAGTGTCATCACAGAGTTAACTTCTCTTATACTGAACTCTAGCTATCTATCCTAGCCGAGGCCATGGGTGACGAAACCGAGGATTAGTCCGTCACTCACAGAGAGGCTGACCGCACGACGGCGACCAACGTCCTGGGAAGGAGATGCCGAGAGGAGAGAGTACCCCCTCAGAATGTTCCGTCGGATCGACCACTGAACTCGGCTCTGGTGGTCCGCCCAACGACCAAGGCGACGTGCTATTGGTGGGTTACAGGGCCGCGCGGCGCCCCTCTGTCACCCCGGACGAAGCCGGGCAGTGGGTGCGGTGACCGTAGCCCACTCTCAATATATACTGAACACATTTTGTTATTTTATGGGGCTTCTATATGATAGAAATGATCTACGCTAGAAATTTCTTTTATACGGGTTGGAATAGGATTTTAAAATTTTCTTTTCTTGCGATAATGATATCGGCAGGTATTCCTTAATCAGCTTCTTCTACACCCACGGGAAAGAAAAAGATAGAGGATTGGATTCATCTGTCTCCATCATACGAAAACTATTAATAAACGGTATTAAAAACAATAAAATCTAGCATTTCATCTCAATACATTTAAGTCCAAGTGTTGGAGTCGAACCTACTCCATAATAGAAGGGATACTGACCTACTATAGCACGTTGGTCAAACGTATTGGCATAATGATGCCAAGTTTTCCTTCTCTTTAATAGATGTTAGATTCATACATGTTACACCTAGGAATGATCGATACTAATTAGTACTCATATGGTATCGATAGTTTTCATTCGATACTAGTACTACTCGGTATCGAATGAAAATAATAGTATCGATCGGCAGGTATTGTGGCGGAGAACCCGGTTTTATTGCCGGGTTTTACGTGATGAGCTATTTTTTTCGCTAAATTGTTGTAGTAAATGGTAAGTTATCATCATTTTCATGCCAGTTTCAGATTTTCTTGACTTCCACTTAGATTACCTAAAAAAAAGCTCATCACAATCCTACCAGGAAAAACGAATGCTTCATAAACGATTCGGCTTTTACAAAACCTACAGGATACAACATTATTTTCTTTCTTCCTTTTTCTTTGTTGTTCAAGCTTACAAGATAATATTTTCTCACTCTATTTTATTCATTTATATGTACTATTCACTCTTTTTTATTCATGACTTAGAAATTTATTCTTTTCTTTAGATTTCACAGAATCAACGAACGCAAATTACAACCAAACTGAACAATCATTTGCGAATGGTACAAAGTAGTTTTGCCTGGAAATCAAACCTATGAAACTCAGCATAAGGGAACAGTAACTTGAATATTGCGCCATTTATGTGTTTCAAATGACGTAAGACAAGTATTATCGGCTTTAAGATTTACGAAATTCCGCATAACATTGATTGGACATTCGCCAAAGGCATGTTGGAACAAAAGAAATTTAAAATATTTTAATTTATCTTTGGACAGAAAAATATAATGGTACAATAAGGATAACCGTCTACTATGACAGCAGTTACCCTATATAATCAAGATAGACACAGACATACAGATTAAGAGGACAGCAAGTCATATAATTACACTTGTTTCTTAAAAACTGGCTGAAAAATTACCAGGAGGGCAATAGCAGCGGAAGATCAAGGACTCAAGTACAATGCTAATAAGAGTGAGATTATGGTTTTTGAAGCTGGTGTTAGAAGCTATCGTACCATACCGGAGATATCACTCTGCGGATCACCTCTGCAAAGAGTTATCAGTTTTAAGTACTTGAGTCATTGGGTTACCGAGGATTTTAATGACAACAAAGACATAGATAGAAAGGATAGGTCATTTTCGGTACGTTGTAACATGCTGGCTCGCAGGTTTGTACGATGTATTGAAGCGGTCACCTTATATAAGGCTTTTTGCCGACCATTTTAAACTTGCAGCCTGTGAACCAGCGCCTTTTCAAGAGCGACCTGCATGTGCAATATAATTCTCCATGATAGCAAGGATCTACTACACCACGCTGGTCAGACAGATTGATATAGAGTATTTTCGAGATTTCCTTCTCTTGCACAAATATTTTATGCATATTTAATAGTCGTTTTTTGCGACACCCACGGACAAGAGAGGGGGTGGTGAATTGTATTCTTACCCCGTCACCATACGGAAAGTTCTCCACAATACTGCACAGATGGCATAGTGGTTAAGATAGCGACTTACGACGCCAGTGTCGGGGGTTCGAATCCCACGCGGGACAACATTTTGTGGGATACACAAATTGTTGTTCTGAGTCTGGATGTAATTTGTGTTCGTTAATTATATGTTTGTAAAGTCTCCCGCAACACAAGGATTATTTTCCTTAGTGCAGGATATGGTGTTTTTAAAAAAAAACAATACGAGTGATATTAACCTATATGACATAGGTTAATATCCTATATGAAATATTATATCTCTTAGTCGACTTTTAAGACTCGAACGGGCAAGTATTATAAGAATATCTATATATACAGTCTAACCAGAAGCAAATCCTTTCACCAGTATACAAAAGTATTACAGATATTAATTTTAAACTCAATATGACTTGTCAAAATACAGACGTGAAAAATTGAAAGATTTCGTTCGAACAGAAGCTTATTGTCTATCCCTGCTGAATCCTCCACAATCTTTGTGCCCACATTTTTCAAAGTGACTTTGATTCAATCTGTGTTTGCAAAGGAACAATGGCTTAACCTAGATCCGAAAGACAATGCTTTGTCTGTCTCTAGATTTTTAATCATGTACTTGTCTATGCCTATTAGAATCAAGTTTCACATATACAAATAACATAATATTCTTAGAATAATAACGTATAGAAGGATAGTGTCGATACTTCGAACGTTCGAAACATGAATCTAAAAATACTGCGCGCAGCCGATTACACACGTACACACGCACACCACTATACAAATTATGAAATCAAATATTGTTTTTATTAAAATAAATCGTCGAAATACTTTTAAAAGTAATGTTAAAAAAACCTTTTTAAGTTTTTCAAATGTGTTGTGACACCATTTGAATGCACAAACCGTCATAATTACCTATTTATTTTTTAAGAGTTGCGTACGTACGTGCAGTACAGTGACTTGTTCATTACGGAACGGTTGCGGCGTAAGCACCATTAGGCTCCAATTGATATGCTTCATTTTTGGTGCGCGAACTTACCTTCTATACGTTATTATTCTAAGATGATATTATTCTATGAAAGTACATATGTTTTTGCTAAAAGAGTTTATTTACCTGGACGTATAATGGAAGTTGAAGATTAGTTATTCAACACTGAAAAATGGTTGCTTCAAAATGTATTTTATAGTTTAGAAAAATACTTTGCTAAGAAAATGCAATTCGTGTGGTGACGGAGTAAGAATACAATTCACCACCCCCTATTTTACCCGTAGGTGATCATACGAGATGACTAAGGGATATAAAACGCATATAACATCTATGCGAGAGAAGGAAAACTCGAAATAAAACCCTATACCAACACGTCTGACCAACGTGGTATAGTAGGTTAATTACCCTTCCATTATGGAGGAGGGCCGAGCCCAACAGTGGAACATATATGGGCGGAGATGAGATGATGAAGAAAATGCAGTACTATCAGCCTGTTATATTTTATCTTTTACATCTATATTTCTTGCATACGTGTGTATGTCATTAAACTCCTTCTAAACAGCTGGACCGATGTTGATGAAATTTTTTGTGTGTATTCAAGGGGATTCGAGAATGATTTAGATTTACAATTGGACCCGGTAGGTGGCGCTGCTGTAGATTTCAAGAAGAATTCCTTTTATTATATTTGAATAGAACAACGTCTGTTGGGTCATCTCGTTTTATATAGAAAACGTATAGTCTGTTTTAATATGCATTATTATATAAACAGCATTAAGATACATAAACTATTATTGTAATGTCCAATTGGGTCAGCTAGTGATACTAGAATATTGTTAACATCCATGTAAAACACGGTTTATAGCTATATAACAGATTCACACATGTTGATGTGTCTGTTTATATGTGTATCTATTAACCTGTTTATCATTTTTTTTGGGACTAATCCCACCACACATTCTCTAAGCCAGGATCCACAATGGTCTCCGTATAAGACACCGAGGTTTGACCCTCGGGGGGTCCCGTGAAACTATTTTAACCCGTTGGGACTTGCAACAAATTTAATTAGAAAAGAAAAACAGGAGGAGTTGGAAATATTCCACTTTCCACCTACGCAAAGCGGGAGTCATGAAGCAAAGTTAGCTAATAAGCCAGTAAATAAGGATTTGTACAACTACGTGAAACGCAGTGGTATAGCACCACGGATTGAAAAGAGCTTAATTGACCTATTTGTGAGCTTTAGGTTTGGTTGCAATAGTAGGTATGGCAAAAGCGTCTAAACGCACGGAAATTTTCTCGAGTTGCTACAAGATCCGAATAGTATATTACCCCAGACGTATAATACAGATTGTCTTACAAGAGGTCTTGCTCGTTGCGCCAGAGAATGCACTCCCAAAGGATGTGATGAGCTGTTTGTTCAAAATCGGAGTTTATCATAGATAGATACATGTATCTGTGCAGCTATGTATTTCTTTGTATCTCCGTATCTCTCTGTATATCCGTATCTCCGCGTCCCCTCGTACCCGCATCTCGGTATCTTAATATATCATCATATCGGTATCTCGATATCTCGGTATCCCGGCAACTCGATATCTCGGTATCACATTATCTCGGTATCTCGATATTTCGATACCTCGGCATCTCGCTATTACGACGCCCAGCAACTTTTACCAGGTAGTCGATTCACCTAGTAGGGCGGCATCCTATACTGCATCGTCCAATACGTGGTCCAGAACCTTTATTCCCCACCGGTTGTCGGTTCGTTGAGCGATGCAGGCCTGACCATTGCCACTTCAGCGTGCTAATTCTTGTTGGACCGGCCACGGAGGACATGAAACTCGGTACCGGTGGTCGGCCTGACGACGAAGGAGAGGAGATACCGTTATGGGACCACGTACCACTCCATTGGCACCCCTGACGAAGCGGACGCCGTGTGCATTGACAATAGCCCCACCCCAAAAAAAAGCATGCTTATTGTTATCGCCAATCGAAAGGTGGCAACACAAAGTATGTTCTGACAACATTTGTAGCTACGTACCGTCACGCTTGAATGGTTTACTAGCGAACAACGGGTATAAATAGATGATCACGAATGAGTTGAGGACCACACACGCGAAGCCCTTCAGACTACACAGGCTACAAACATTACAGAATAGGTTCATGCGCCGAGCGACGGGAGTACCGTGGTTCATGCGCAATGTGGATCTTCACATAGATCTAGGCTTGCCGACCATCAGGCAATACATGAAGCAGTGCTCCCGCCGCTACTTCGATTCTGCCGTCACTCACCCTAACCCACTGGTGGTATGGGCTTCTTCTTACATCCCTTCTAAAATATTCGCGATCAAACAACCGCGACTAATACTATAGGAACCGGACGTTAGTATCACACTCGTCCAGCCCGCGAGACCCTGACAAATAAATATCCACAATTCTGCCCCCGCCACCGAGAAGAAAATCGTGTCGCGTTAAAGTTATAAACGTGGGAATGCCCACTTTGCCAGCGACCCCTCGTGCCGAGGTCCGTATGCCACAGGGGGTGCCCTCGGAATCGGTCGCTTAACTTTAAACGGGTTGAGAGCCCTCAGCGCTCACCCAATAGTCCGGGTAAAATTGTCACAGCCATCTGAAGCTAACAACAGAGTCACACAAAAAAAAAAGAGATGAGGACATTCGGTGATCACACATTGCTCTGAAAGGAAGAAGTATACTATTTGTATATTAAAAGTGCATATTAAGCGTGTATTTATGACTAGCAACCCGCCCTCGTTTCGCTTCGGTTATAGGTTATAGTCGTTTTACCCGCGTAGTTCCCGTTCTCGTGGGAATACCGGGATAAAATATAGCCTAGTTTACGCCCTGATATTATAGCTTTCCATTGGTGAAAGAATTTTTGAAATCGGTCAAGCCGTTTTGAAGATTACCCGGAACAAACAGACAGACAGACAAAAATTTTTTAATTGCTATTTTAGGCATAGATGTCGTGCAAATAACCGTGTGAGCATGAAAAAAGCCTATTATTTTGACATTACAAACAGACACTCCAATTTTATTTATTGGTATAGATATAGATGATGTTGCTGTGTGGTAGCGGCTTCGAATACTACCAACCCTTGCTTTGCTCGTGGGTGTCGTAAAAGACGACTAAGAGCCCTAGATTGACCCGGACCAACTCCATCTGGTACTATTTGGGTTAACGATTACATTCCCAAGGAGGGTTGACGTCAGGCAGGCGGCCGGTCATAAAAATCATTGCCGAAACTTTTTGCAATATGTCAAAACATATGATGACATATTGCGTCGACCCTAAGTAATTGGGATAAGAGCAAGATGATGATGATGATAGATGATGTAATTGTGGAGACATATATGTAACGAAATGCATATGATACTCGGGATTGACGTATTGCTTATATTATTCTTCGCGCTTCATTCTCAGTTACACTCGTTCCGTATTTCAGATTCTATAATATAATTAAAGCCAATATATTGCCTAAAATTTAATTAAAATTCCATGACCCAAACTGATATTAAATCTCTATTGAAATCTCTATTCTCTCTTTAATATTTAGAGTTAATCAAATTATTAACTAATAACATCAAATACTTCGTACAAAATATAAAAGACAATAAAGGTAGGTAGCTTTTGTTCGACAACCGCGTCTAAGCGATATTAAACGGTACGGCCTTAACTTTTTAAGTTTCATAAATTAATTTTCTTTTAATAAAACAGAAACTCTTCTAAGGCTTTCATCTAATATTTCCTCTACGATGTAATAAATGTAATACGTGAAATATAAAAGAGAATTTTGGGAGGAATGCCAGTTTTATTATTATTATTTTAATATTGAAGCATGAATTTAAATATTTCCTTATGGCAACGGAGTAGAAATACGCTTTACCATCACTTAATTCACTCGTGAGTATCTTAAAAGACGACTAAAGTTTATAATATGCATATAACATAAATTCAAGAGAAGGAAAAATCGAATTAAACCCTTTATCTACCATCATCGTATAGTAGGTCACTTTCCCTCCCATTGAAGAGGAGACGCGAGCCCAATAATGAGACCCGTGTGAGCTGGGATAATGATGATAATGGAGAAAACTATGGCTAGACCAGATCACTTCTCTCAACAGCTTTGGAGAGAAGGGAGAGAACCACTTGCTAGGATTGACGCGAAGTCTAGATTCAAGAACCGTAGTGATTTATGACATATTAAGAAAATAAACGTGTGCCTTGAGTCCAATTTTATCTGTACAGTATTCAACGTATACACTGTCTACATGAGAAGGAAAGATCAGGTTCAAACCCAACGTCTCTGATCAACTTCATATAATAAATTTTCTCTACAATTGCAGACGAGACCCCTTACTCGATACTAGGAATGATATCTGTTATATTTATGGCTGTTGGTGAGTAAACAGCACACCTTTTTTTTTGGGGGTGGGTTACGATCGCCGAACTCCTCGCACCACTCCGTCCGGGGCAACAGAGGGGCGTATGCACGCACACCTGTAACCCACCCGCGACACGTTGCCGTCGTCGTTGGGCCGATCACCGGAGCAGTGTGACTTGACGTCAGTAGTCGGCCCGACGGAATAGACGGGAAGTAATACTGCCGCGCATGGACCTTTGATAGGCCGCTGGATACCGTAACTAAATTAAAAGGAGTGTGAATGCGTGCAATGATGTTTGGTGATATCAAAAGCATCACCAAAACAAACCACACGCAAACATCCTTACAAAGTTGGGCTGCCGATTCTCTTGCTCACCGAACGAAGCGCAGTAACAAATCGCTACTACTCAGATGTCGATTTTCTGCGTGAATGTGGTACTACACCAAACGGACTAGCTGGTTTTCTTGAGGCTAATAACTATAGACCAGAATTGAATTGAAAAGAAAAAAAACAAAAATATTTCAACATAATTTACTAAGTGGTAGGACCACACTGTCGACAGTTATCTGTCTACAGCCGCGGGCCGGTCCGTCCGGGGTAGTACCACGCTCTCGCAGAAAATCGACGTCTGAGTAGTAGCAATTTGTTACTGCGCTTCGTTCGGTGAGCGAGAGAGCCGGAAGCCCAACTTTCTGAGGGTGTGTGAGTGTGGAGGGTTTTGGTGGTGCCTTTGGTATCACCGAGCCTCAATGCACGCATTCACACTCCCTTCACTTTCTTCGCGGTAGGCAGCGGCCTTGTAAAAGTCCATGAGCGGCAGCAACAATTACCATCAGATGTACTGTTTGCTTGTTTGCCACTGCTTGCAATAAAAAAAAACACATAACTAAGCTATAAATTCAACGTGAATTGCTTATAACGTGATCAAGACAATATAACAAGAATACTTTGAAGTCCTTCAATGATAACTTGAACTTTCTCGAGTTGTAAAGTTTCTTAAAACTCAATAATAAATATTGCTATGTGCATTTGCAAAGCAATTCCATTAAAAACTAAACATGAAAGTGATCTTAAAGTTATTCGAGTATATAATACTTCATATTTTCTTTGAAAGAATATTAAACAATCGTCAGGTTTATTTAATATTCAAAGTTTCGTTATGTTTTCTTCAGAAGTATTTTATATCTTAAGCAATTATTGTTGATTAAAAAACATTTTTATATTAATACTAGTAACCCGCCCTCGCTTCGCTTCGGTTTCAGTTGCTTTACCCGCGGCGTAGTTCCCGTTCCTGTAGGAATACCGGGATAAAATATAGCCTATGTTACTCCCTGATATTATAGCTTTCCATTGGTGAAAGAATTTTTGAAATCGGTTCGGTGGTTTAAGCGTGAAAGCGTTACAAACAAACAAACCAACATCCTTACTTTCGCATTTATAATATTAGTATGGATGTTTATATTAATCTTGTTAGAAGAATAGCAAATTCATATACAGTTCTAATAGAAGAACTTGTATTAATATTTACAAGAACACTTCTATAGATTATCGGTGTTTTGAAAAAGAAACATCGCATATCGGGAATGAAAATTATTGATTACAAAGTTCACAGCTTTGGGTAATTGAGGAAAATATGTTTACAAAAATGTAACACTATCTATCTATTCTATCTTTATATATATGTATATATTTCTTGCGTACGTGTGTATGTCACTGAACTTCTCCTAAACGGCTGCACCCTTATTGATGAAATTTTTTGTGTGTCTTTGAGGAGATTCGAGAATGGTTTAGATCCACAATTGGACCCGGTAGGTGGCGCTACTGAGAATTTCTTTTACTTTATTTGATCAGAACAACGTCTGTTGGGTCAGCTAGTCATATATATAAATTTCTTGTGTACATGTGTATGTCACTGAACTCCTCCTAAACGAGTATACCGATGTTGATGAATTTTTTGTGTGTGTCCAAGGGGATACGAGAATGGTTTAGATTCACAATTGGACTCGGTAGGTGGTACTTATTTGAACAGAACAACGTCTGTTGGGTCAGCTAAAAAAATACTAAGACGGATTTTTATTATGTTGAGCTAATTAGGTCACTTTGATTACATTTAGTTAAATTAAATTTGAGTATCACATTCATCATAATCATCCTTATTTTAGCTCATATACGTCCTACTGCTGGGCTCGAGTCTGCTCTACAATAGGAGGGAAGTTGGTTTTAATTTGAGTTTGCCTTCTCTTGCATAGATGTTATATGCATATTACATTTCTCAGTCGTCTTTTATAACATCCATGAGTGGTGAATTGTATTCTTATTCCGTCACCACACGGAATAGAAACAAGTTTCATATAAAAAATAAATTTACTTATCCTATTGTATGTAATTTTTACATATAGAAATGACTACTCCCTCTTACAATCTAAAATATTATATTAAAGGCCACCTAAATTTTTTATTCCAGGTATTTTTAATTTGAGAACTACCCATCTGGATAGGCGATAAATTTTTTGTCCTCTTTAGGTCCTTATCTAAGCTCGTTATCTAGATAATAATAAATTACTTGTTATGTTACAATCTGTGGTTTTTTCTGAACAAAAGTTACTCTATATTATTTTTTTTTTTTTTGAGGCGGCGGATCGCCTGCGCGAGGAGCGCAGCCTCGATGAGGAGATCCGCCGCCGGCGACTGGGGCGGCGTAGGCGCAACTATCTGCGCCTCATGCCGCCCTAGCCGAGGCCGCGGGTGACGTGACCGGGGATTAGTCCGTCACCCGCCGAGAGGCCGACCGCGTGAGGAAAGACCGATGTCCTCCCCGAGGGGGGGACGTCGGTCGATGGGAGGGTACCCCAATAGAGGGTATTCCGTCGGGCCGACCACTGACGACAAGTTAACGCTGCTCCAGTGGTTGGCCCAACGACGAAGGTGACGTGGTTTTTGGGTGGGTCGCGAGAGTTGCGTGCTTAATCCCCTCTGTCGCCCCGGACGGAGTGGTGCGGAGGCGCGCCGACCGCGACCCACCCACAAAAAAAAAAAGAAAAGCTCTATATTATTTTCCTGTAGATATATAGAATATCTTAAAAGGGGTAATGTGAAATTTTAAGACAATTTATTTAGTAGTTAAGACGTTAAAATGTAACGAACAATGAAACTACAATACCCATTTTTAATACTAGGAATTTTACTGACCGAGGTCCATACCACACGATTTAATTGCTTACTATAGAGCCATGTTTAGGTGACTATGCCCTATGTATATCTCGCGCAACCATCAGGAACAACGGAAGAAAGGCATGGGGCTCCATTATTTGCCATGTTTCCTCTCTCAGGCTATTAGGTAGGCCACCGGCATGAATTCCTTGACAACCCGCCTAGTTGGTTACCATTTTTTCTACGGATGGCTGATTAATTCTTACTCAGATCACCCAAACTAATTGTACCATTGATATGTAACAAACGAAAACACGTTTTCTTAAATTAAAACCCAACCAAACCACTTAAGAGAAAATTTCACGGAAATTTATGATTCTTATCAATTTGACCCCAAAAGATAATGTAAATGAAAAGAAGGGGTGAATTAATCTAAAATAGGGTAGCTCAAGTATGTAATTGAATAATTTCGTTTTAAGTGAACTTAGTAAGGAAGCGACGTTGCCCAGGAAAGGCAAAGTTAAGTGGCCAATTTCGCTGACTTTTATGATGAGAATATAAAAAATAAATTCAAGTTTTTTTTTCTGATATTATCACGTAATTCGAAGACAAGATTCGGCACAAATTCAAAGAAATTTAATTACAATTAAAGTAACTGTTAAAATAAGCAGAAAATACGATTTACTTCGTCGCTCGCTTCGTTCTCGTGTGAGGAATTTAAGCTCGAATTTCTAGCTACGGTAGAGAAAACTGAATGACTGAAATATTCGGAGCTCCTATTTTTGCGACCGAAAATCCTTTTCACGTATATCACAATAAAATGAAGGTAAGTAATGCGATACACTGAAAATCCACCGCGTTTTTAACACTTGCGAGAAATTTAATATGTTTATCTATAGAATTATTCTGTACTTCTATAGTGTATGTGACTGAACTACTAAAATACTGAATCTGTTTTGATACACTTTTGTGTTCAATTGGAGTAATGAATAGTTAAATTAACAATTTAATCCGGTAAGTGACAGCCGTTACGTCGACTAGTTTATAAATAAAATACTAATTAGTTAGGCTATGCTCGGGATTTCTCTGCGAGATAGAATCCGGAATACGGAAATCCGCAGAAGAACGGGTGTAACCGACATAGCACGAAGAATTAGCACGCTGAAGTGGCAATGAGCAGGCCACATCGCTCGACGAACCGACAACCGCTGGGGAAGAAAGGTTCTCGAGTGGCGACCACGTATCGGACGACGCAGTGTAGGACGCCCCCCCACTAGGTGGACCGATGACCTAGTGAAAGTTGCTGGGCGTCGTTGGATGCAGGCGGCACAGGACCGCACATTGTGACGCAACATGAGGGAGGCCTACGTCCAGCAGTGGACGGCTGTAGGCTAAAATGATGATGATGATGATGACTAATTAGTATGATTACAACTTAATTTATCTCAGATATAAATCAATATCTGGTTGACCAAGCTTCACTCGGAATATTTTTGTCGAATTTATTTAGATATATATTAATAAAAAATAAATAATGAAAATTATATAAAAATTACAAAAAGAGAATAATAATAACACCGAGATTGGAACCGACGCTGTTTGAATGCCACAAAACCCAAAATTAAAACCGGCCGTCTCCCCAACTGAGCTATCGTAACTCACGACGTTGACAACGAAATTTGAATTCATATTCTTTTAAAATTTAATGTCATTATATTGTTTTACTAAAAACGCACGCACAACATTTTTTGGACCCGCAACCTCTAGTATGCCAAGTTTCAACAAAATCGTTGGAGCCGTTTCCGAGATCCTGAATATATATATATATATATACATACATATATATATATATATATATATATATATATATATATTCAGGATCGGATATATATATATATATATATACAAGAATTGCTCGTTTAAAGATATAAGATATCTGCCTGTAAAGCTATCTAGAGTCTACAAACTTCGTCCTCATCGTCATTTTAGTGCCAATTTGAGGGTGTTTGCATATGGTGGGTTTTGGTGATGTCATTAGTTTCACCGAACTTCATTGCACGCATTCACACTCCCTTCACTTTCTTCACGATAGGCAGCGGCCTAAGAAAGGTCCATGAGCGGCAGCACACTGAACACTTACCATCAGATGTACCGTTTGTTTGTTTTCACCGTTTGCAGTTAATATATATGTATATACTAGCTGACCGAACAGACGTTGTTCTGTTCAAATAAAATAACGCCACCTACCGGGTCCAATTGTGAATCTAAACCATTCTCGAATCCCCTTGAATACACACAAAAAATTTCATCAACATCCAGCTGTTTAGGAGTAGTTCAGTGACATACACACGTACGCAAGAAATATATATATATAAAGATATATATAGGCCCTACTAATGGACTCGGATACCTACTTTATAAGTGCGTATTTAATCTTCTATACCACGCTGGTTAGACGTGTTGGCATGGGGTTCTATCTCGAGTGTTCCTTCTATTTCATAGACATTATATTCATATTATATCCCTTAATGATCTTTTACGACTGCTACGGGTAAAACAGGGGTGGTTGATGAAACTTCACAATAATATAGCTTAAATATCAGAATAACACATAGGCTATAATTTATCCCGATATTCCCACGGGAAAGGGAACTATGCGAGTAAAACCGCAGGGCGCTGCTTGTATAATGTAATCATATTAAACAACGATCAGGTAACAACTATACGATGGTTGATAACAATAATTCGAAATAAAATCAACCAACATATCTTACCAGCATAATATCTTTAAATAAATACGTGAAGCTAAAACTTTGTACCCCTTTTTACGAATATTACGTGGACGGACATGTATGAAATTTGGCACGGTTGAAGTATATAATGAGGAGAAGTGCATAAAACTGAAATTTCATATAATAATGGATTAGAAATGCATTAAATTCATTAAAAAAGGCATTACGCACACTACCATGCAATCGCTACACACACACACACACACGTTTGCGTGAGTGTGTTGCGTAGCAACGCTTATACACTTTTGTTTACGGTTAAAATCTCTGGTCGAACTGAATGTCAAACAATCATAATTATGATGACAATGTCTAATAGAGATTTGTGCTTATATATTAGTTATTAGTGAAATACAGCTTGCTCAATTTACATAAATAAAATTAAAGAAAATTGTGTAGCAGAAAAATTAATTAAAATAAATTATGGCCGAATTTCGACCACACGGCGACCACTAGTATTATTACGCTAACTTGTCCTTCTATTGTGGGAGCCAATTCACCATAATAATTTACCATAATCACTTCATACTACAAAACAAAGTCGCTTCCCGCTGTCTATATGTCCCTATGTATGCTTAAATCTTTAAAACTACGCAACGGCTTTTGATCCTGTTTCTTTAATAGAGTGATTCAAGAGGAAGATTTATATGTATAATAAATACATAATATGTCGCTATTTCAAGAGTAATCTCTAAAGAAAACATGTTTGTATTGTCCAATGACAAAAAAGCTGTGTACGTTGTGCATAAAGATATTCTGTAGTATATTTAGTATCAGCATTGGACCCGTGCGACGGCGCCGGGTCGCTAGTATTTTCTAAAACTAAATCATAAATACTAAATGTATCCCATATGCTTATAGCCAGTATTTCAAGTTTCATCTCCTAAGGTACAATTCGTATTACTAAATCTCTATTTACAAGCAGATACGTCATTTTCTCAGATCGCTGCGAACCAATTAAAACTTGTAATTGGCTTTTTTGACAGCCAACAGCGTAATATTAAGGACGCGTTAGTTACTTGTTGCCAAATTTGATTTCAAAGGAACATCAATTTGTTTTACAACTTCTTAATAGGATAGATTTTAGATAAAACATTGAATACTCTTTAGGAGATTTTGGTTAAATCAAGAATGAAAATTGTATCAAGAATTGACTGCACTGGCGTTGAGATTAAGATACCGACCTACGATGTCAGTGTCACGGGTTCTAATCCCACGCAGGACAATACTTTATGCGATTCACAAATTTTTGTTCTGGGTCTATATGTAATTTGTGTCCGTTAAACTATGTTTGTATAGTCTCCCGCAAAACAAGGATTATACGGGCCGACCACTGACGACAAGTCAACCTGCACCGGTGGTCGGCCCAACGACGAAGGCGACGTGTCACGGGTGGGTTATAGGGGCCGCGCGCCGCCCCTCTGTTGCCCCGGATGGAGCCAGGCGACGGGTGGGCTGCCCTTAGCCCACCCCTAAATAAAATACAAGGATTATTTCCTTAGTGCAAGGTGTTGTCTTTAATAAAAGCATATTATGTTTCTCATATATTAGTTAATGTATCATCATCATCGTCATCATCACAGCTTATATACGTCCCACTGCGGTGCTTAAACCTCCTCAACAATAGGAGGGTAATTGACTTACTACAACGCGCTGGTCAGACATGCTGATACACGGTCTTATTTCGAGTTTTTATTCTCTTGCATAGATGTTCTATGCATATTATAATCCCTTAATCGTCTTTTACGACACCTACCAGCAAGGAAGAAGGTAGTGAATGGTATTCTTACTCCATCGCCACACGGAGAAATTAAAGTAGTTTGTGAAATATATAATTTCATAATTTTAATCTTGATTTAATTAATAACCTTTACAATTAAATTAAATCTCGTTAAAAATTATTTTTACGCAGTGGGATTTTCATATAACCTTGGCAATGGAATTAGGTTTTTTTTCCGCCTCCACAACGGAAGGGAATTTGACCTACAATACCACGCTGGTCAGGTATGTAGGTATAGGATTTTATTTCGAGTTTTCCTTCTCTTGTACAGATGTTATGTACATATTATATCCCATAGTCGTCTTTTATGACATCCAAGGGCAGTATAGGGAGTAGTTAATTGTATCCTTACTCCGTCACCACACAGAAAGTAGAAAAACTAAGAAGTAGTATAACTAATAAATTTTCGCGCCACGAAATAAATTTCTTGCACACTGTTAAAGCAACAGCTTTAAAAAAAAGCTGTTGCTTTAACAAGTGCTTTATTAAACTCTTCATCATTAATCAGCTCTATCTCAATTACTTTCATCATTTCAGCTTCTCGCCATCCACTGCTGGACGTAACCCTCCCTCATGTTACGCCACAAAGTGCAGTCCTGTGCTACCTGCATCCTACGCCCAGCGACTTTCACCAGGTCGTCGGTCCACCTGGAGGGGGGCGTCCAACACTGCATCGTCCAATACGTGATCGCCACTCAAGAACCTTTCTGCCCCAGCGGATGTCGGTTCGTTGAACGATGTGGCCTGCCCATTGCCACTTCAGCGTGCTAATTCTTCGTGCTATGTCGGTTACACCCGTTCTTCTGCGGATTGCCGTATTTCGGATTCTGTCTCGCAGAGAAATCCCTGGCATATCCCGCTCCATAGCATACTGAGCGACTTTAGGCCTTGTTATGAGGCATCCATTACTTAACTCAAGTCAATATATATACCAATTTCATAGTACACATTGCAAAAGTTTTATAACCAAAAGTCTTCTTAACGTCAACCCTCCTTGTAATTGTTGACCATATGGCGTAAGATAGTGTTGATCCAGGTTGATGTAAGCTCTTGGATCACACTTGGTCATCTTTTACGACACCCACGAGTTATCTAATGGTTGGTATATTGGTAGGCGCTATCACACGGCAATTTATTATTTATATTTTATATTTAAATATTGCTCAAATTACTCTTTATATAGACGGCTAACCAGTAGTAAAATATTATCAAAATCTATCCAGTCGTTTTGGAGATTAACCGGAACAAGCAGACAGATAAAAAAAATATTTAGACATAAGAAACAGAGATACAATAAAAAATTTAACTTGTTTTTAAACATAGGTATGGACTTTTGACGCGAATGTCAAAATGTCATGTGGCGTTTTATGTTCTTTTCATTATTTGAGTGTTTTAAAGTGTTATATTCAATAATTTTGCTGATATTTTATGTAATATAATGCAGATAAAATTCTGAACTGTAGTGAAAATGATATAATAGTGAATTACGTGCATTTTGACATTCTGCCCAAATTTCCTGAGACGCATGACTTGTATCAGCACCAAGTCATGCTAACGACTGACTGAAAGACTAAGACTAAAGACGTGAATAATAATCAATATACTCGACACTGGCACCAATAGCTCATATTATTGTAGCTCATTGCCATTAACTAAGAAGAAGAAGAACATAGGTATCGTGCAAATAACCGTGTAAGCGTAAACAAAAACCTATTATTTTGACATTACAAACAACTTCAATTTTGCGTATTTGTATAGATTACCACGCTGCAAAATACGCAAACAAAACACGATTACAGGCAGATTTGAATTTGCCTATCCTTGGTTGTCCGCATTGATTCCTTTGTTAGCCAAAATAGCTGACAGCTGTCAATGGCATTGGCGCCATTTCAATTCATTACTAAAGTAGGATAAATACATGCTATCATCATCGTTAGTATATTACAAAATGAATGAATAACCATTTTACCACATTAATGTAATTTTAATTTAATTAATTACGTCCTTTTTCTGTATGGTGACGGAGTAAAAATACAATTCACCACTATGTTACCCGTAGATGTCGTAAAGGACGACTTACGTTTACGTTTACGACGATATATGTTTAAGGCTATAAGCCTTTATTGCTTATGGGTGAATTAAGTAGACGCAATACGTCCATTTCTTTTAAATGTTTAATAATAATATTAATACCATCAAAAACATAACTTGTAAAAAACCAAGTTCTTTTACCATAAAAAGTTGTGAGAAGTATGTAATACCAAGGCGGTTAATTTATTTACTTAAGGGTGCTTCTATCTTAAGTTTATACGTAATTAGCTAACGTAACAACCTCTTATAGTAACCATATCTATATTAAAGATCTTTTATATTTTAAACTAGCAACCCGCCCTCGCTTCACTTCGGTTTCAGCCGCCTTACCCGCGTAGTTCCCGTTCCCGTGGGAATACTGGTCTAAAATAAAGCTTATGTTACTCCCTGATATTATAGCTTTCAATTGGTGAAAGAATTTTTGAAATTAATCCAGTAGTTTCGGAGCCTATTCGTTACAAACATACATACAAACCTTTCCTCTTTATAATATTATAGTGTAATAGTATAGATAAACAGATTGACTTGGCCATATTGCAATAGGTAACTAATATTCTGTATCGGGTAGATAATTATAAATGTCTGTAATAACGATGACTTGTTGGACGTGAGATACCTTAGTCCGCCCGTGACCATGAATGCTGCAAAGGATTTGAAACGTCGGGCAATCATAAATCAAATACAAACGTGATATAATCCGTAAAAGCAGTTTTATTTACAACTAGCTTTTGCCCGCGGCTTCGCCCGCGTAAAAGTTGGCTTGCATATTTCTTTTTATTGTGTTATTGTGGTGACGGAGTAAGAATACAATACACCACCTATCTTGCCCGTGGATGTCGTAGAAGACGACTATGGGATATATACACATAACATCTATGCAAGAGAAGGAAAACTCAAAAAATGAAACCCTATACCAACATATCTGACCAGCATGGTATAGTAGGTCAAATTCCCTCCCATTATGGAGGAGGCCCGAGCCCAAGAGTGAGAACTATGTGGGCTGCGGTGATGATGATGATGATATTTCTTAATTTAAGAAATACTCTATCTATGTGTCAATTTTCATCCAAATCTGGTCAACATTTTACGCGTGATCGAGTAACAAACGTCCAAATATCTTCACAAATTTTTATACTTGAATATTACTTCCACCCTTGTAGTTCAAATTCACGTGGAAAGACGATGATAAATATGGCCATCCTTAGTCGCTGATAATACATTATCCATGATAGGTTTCCATTGGTGAAAAAAAAAACATTGATCAAACTCCCGTAGTTTCACCCACGTAGACCCCATTCCCATGCGAATGCCAAGATAAAAGTTGCTTATGTTACTCGCTGATATTATAAGTTTACATGGGTGAAAAAAAAATTGTACTAATCAAAGCCCATACAAATATCCGAGATAAAAATTGCCTGTTACTCGCTGATAACGTAGCTTCCTATTGTTGAAAGAATTTTAAAAATTGGTCAACATCCACCGGTTTCTCGCAGAGTTCTCGTTCCCGGGCAAACACCAGGATGAAAATAGCCTTTATTTGTTATTCACTGATAATTTAGATTTTCTTTCGTAAATTAATTTTTATATCCATTAAACGCCCGCGATTTCACCGGCATTGTGCTCGGGCCCGTAGGAATATTGGGATAAAAAATAGCCTAAATATGTTCATCATAATTTCGGCTCATATACGTCCCACTGCTGGGCTCGAGCCTTCTCCATAGTAGGAGGGAAATTAACCTTACTATACCATGCTGGTCAGATAGGTTGGTATAGGGTTTTGTTTCGAGTTTTCCATCTCTTGCATAGATGTTATATGCGTAATATATCCCTGAGTCGTCTTTTACGACACCCACGGGTAAGAGAGGGGGTGGTGAATTGTATTCTTACTCCGTTACCACACGGCAATAAAACCTAAATATGTTACTCGCTTAAAATCAGCTTTCCGTTAGTGAAATAATTTTAAAATCGATTAAATTCTTACAGTTGTTCCAGCCACACCGGGATAAAATATAGCCTTGGATAAAATATAGCCTAAGTTATTCCTTATGTAAGGCTTGGTAGACCTGGTTGTAAAGTATTATCAGTATCGGTCCAGCCGTTTTGAAGATTATCCGTATCGAATAGACAGACAAAAAAAAATCAGCCGTTTTTAGGGTTTCGTACCCAAAGGGTAAATACGGGACACTATTACTAAAACTTCGCTGTCTGTCCGTCCGTCAGACAGACGGACCAAGCTGTATCCGAAGGACCGCGATAGCTAGACAGTTGATTTTTTTACAAATTATGCATTTCTGTTGCCGCTATAACAATAAATATTAAAAATAAAATAAATATTTAAGGGGGCTCCTATACCACAAACGCAATTTTCCCTCTTTGTATAGATAATGGTATGGAACCCTGTGTGCGTGACCCCGACTCGCATTTGGCCGGTTTTTTAGACATAGGTATCGTGCAAATAATTGTGTGAGCATAAATAAAGCCTATTACTTTGACAACAAATAGACGCTTCAAATTTGTTTATTTCTAGAGATAGAAAATTGGATTAATATCTTGATTTTAACTTACTGTCTGGTAGCGGCTAGGAATATTATAACACTGTCATTGTTTGTGGGTGTCGCAAAATGCTACTAAGACAAAGATTAAATTGACCTGGACCAATTGGTGATGCCATCTATGTCTAGCCAGCTATGTCGTCTGGCAGGCAGCTGGTCATAAAATATTGCTAGAAGAACCTTTGCAATATATCTACGATGGCAGAGGACCGCCTACATATTGCGTCGATCCAAAGTAATCTTGATAAGCGAGCATTAAAAAAAAATAATGGGGTAACCCAAGAAAGCTGACCGTGTACTAAAATGATCGTTCCTAGGCTCAGTGATATCGGTTATACGCTTTTCACCTCCTTAGGGGTAAAATTGCAAAAACTCTTTTTTAGTGAGCACTTTCCCCAAGAAAGACAACTTTGTAGGATAAACGATTTTTTAAATAATCGATTTTTTGTTCTTCAAAATAAATCGATTATAAAATAATCGATTAATTAAAAATAAATAATCGATTATAAAATAATCGATTTTTCCCAACAGGATAATGATGACTCTTTTAGGAAATGTGAGCTTCATCTTCTAATATAGTATGAAATACTGCACGCAGTATTGTGATGACCTTGTTTTTTTTAGGATATCTGGCTGTGAAATAATCGATTAATTTTATTATAAAATAATCGATTTTCTATTATTTTGATAATCGATTGTAAAAATCGATTATTACAAAAAAAAATCGATTAATAATCGATTGTTATAAAAATCGATTATTTTTTCACATCCCTAGTTTCTAGGCCTAATAATTTCGGATATACATTTTTCACCCCCTTAGAGATTGCATTTCAAAAACAAATTTTTTAGAGCTCATTTACAACAAAAGAAGGAGAATCGCACAATACACAGAAATACATAGTTTCACGTTCCTAACCCCAATAGTTTCGGCTATACGATTTTCACCCTCTTAAGGGGTGATTTTCTAAAAATACTTCGCTAGAGCTCGTGTTTCGTAGAGCGTAACAGACAGACAGACAGACAGACAGAGTTACTTTCGCATTTATAATATTAGTAAGGAAGTAAGAATTATCAGGTGCTTTAATACAAAGGTTCACGGTTCTATCATCGAAAATGACGAATTTCCATACAAAATATCATCCCCTATTTCAACCCCTTATACCCATTTTTTCGCAGTAAAAAGTAGCCTATATCTTTTCTCAAGCTTTAGTCCATCTCTATACCAAATTTCATCAAAATCGGTTTAGACGTGAAAGGCTATATGCTTTTCACCCCCTTAAGGGGGTGAATTTCCAAAAATCCTTTGCTAGTGCTCGTGCACCCCAAGAAATACGATGGTGTAAAAAAAAATACGTTTCTAGGCCCAGTGGTTTCGGCTGTATGCTTTTTGGTATTTTAGGGGTTGAATTTCATCCTCATGTAAATGAAATTTCCAAAACGCTTGAACGAATATTTATTTATTTATTATTAGGTGCCTTAATACAAAGATTCGTGGTTCTGTCATCGAAAATGACGAATTTCCATACAAAATGTCATCCCCTATTTCAACCCCTTATACCCATTTTTTCGCGATAAAAAGTAGCCTATGTCCTTTCTCAAGCTTTAGTCCATCTCTGTACCAAATTTCATCAAAATCGGTCCAGCGGTTTAGACGTGAAAGCGTAGCAGACAGACAGACAGACAGATAGAGTTACTTTCGCATTTATAATATTAGTAAGGATAAGGATAAGGATGTGTAGTGCTCGCGTAAACATCAGATATCATCATATTGCTTGATTTTTGCTCGACTTGGTAGGGACACTACCGTGCCCCCAGTTATAACTCTTTAGTTAGAACAGTGGTGACGGAGGAAGTACTATTCTATTTCTATTTTATTACTATTCATCACCCTATTTTTGCCCGTGGGTGTCGTAAAAGACTACTAAGGGATAATAATATGCAAATAAAATCTGTGCAAGAGAAGGAAAATTCGAATTAAAATCCTATACTAAATGAATCATATATATGAATCAAGCTTTGAAGAAACATTTGTAGTATTTTTATAACACACATGAATATATAAATTCAAAACAGAGCACTTCAGAAATTGTTCAAAAGTTGCAAGTAAAAGTTTTGGATACTTGTGTGACTTACTAAAGTTTGGCCAAAGTTTATGCAAATCTTTGTTTTTGTCTTTTTCTTTCACATTTAGACTAAACTTGAGGTGAGCGTGAATCGTCGTGTTCGTAGCCACGTTTTTTTTTTATTGTTGTTGATAACAAGCAAGCAAACAGAAATGCATAATGGTAAGTGATTCTGCCACGCATGGGCCTATGCTAAATTGTGAAGAAAATAAAGGGAGTGTGAATGCGTGCAATAAGATTCAGTAATATTTAAAGCATTACCAAAACACAAACACTCGGAAAGGTGGGCTTCTAGCTCTCTCAGTCCCCGAATGAAATGCCGTAACAAATTACCACTATTCAGACGTTGATTTTCTGCGAGAGTGTGGTACTGCCTCGGACGGACCGGCTCGCGACTGTAGACAGACAACTATCAACAGTGTTGTCCTACCACTTGAAAGTATATTATTATTAAAAGAAGAAAAATCTAAATAAAACCCTCATGTTTGACCAGCGCAGTATAGTAAGTCAATTTCTGTCTCATTGTAAAGGAGCCCAGAAGTGGGACTTATGTGGGCTGCGATGAAATAATGAATATACATTTCCTCTACAAATATACCATACGTACATATGATTCGTTTTATAGGTTCTTAAAACCGAAGCAGGTCGTTCCAATGGTCGACATCTCTGGAGGAGTCAAGGCTTTGCATGTATTTCTTTTTCTCTAAATTATGGAATGAATTCTAGTCACATAGTATTTCAATTCAATTATCTTTTGAGATATGATTATTTACAATTGTAATAAGATCAGTTTTTTAGTGTAATAAGCTGGGTCAGGCAGGGTTAGAGTCTTTCTCTATGGTGAGCATTGAATGTGCACAAAAATCGGGTCGTATTTGATCCTAGCAGGTAAGTTTATTGCTATTGAAATATATTTTTTTTAACACAACATCTTGCTCTAAGGAAATAATCCTTGTATTGTGGGGGACTTTAAAAACATATAATTTAACGGACATCAATTACACCCAGGCTCAGAATAACAATTTGTAGATCACACAAAATATCCTGCACGGGAATCCAACCCGTGACATTGGCATTGTAGGTCGGTATCTTACCCACTACGTTATCTATGCAGTCGATTTCTAACATATGCCAAACTCATCATAATTTTGGTATTAAAAAAAACTGAAACCATTTACAGTTAAGATTACAAAGATTAGGGAAGATAGTTCATTATTCATACCTTAATAGCAGCTTGTAATTAATGCGAACACCTTAGAATGCCTGAAACAGAAAATAATTTTAATTACTTTCAATATATCAATTAATAATACAGCTAGATCTAGTGGTGCGGTCAGGTTGCAGCCATAATGCCAATGAAAAGGATTGGTGACACATTGTATTTATCATCATCATTGTCGTCATTTCAGCTCATATACTTCCCACTGTTAGGCTCAAGCCTCCTTCATAACAGGAGGGAAATTAATCTTACTATATGGTGTAGTAGTATAGCTGATCAGACACGTTGGTATAGTGTTTTATTTCAAGTTATTCTTCGCTTGCATAGATGTTATATGCGTATTATTTTCCTTATTCGTATTTTACGACATCCACGGGCAAGAAAGGAAGTGGTTATTTGTATTCTTACGCCGTCATCACACGGAACATATTATTACTAGTGTCTGACCGAAATTTCGGTTTCGGCCTAGTTTCAGCCAAAAAAACGGGATGCAGCTTAGTTTTGGTTCTGGCTGATAAATCGAGCCGAAACTGCGGCTGAAATCGAAACTGAATTAATGAGTTTTTGCACTGGACTAGGACATGCTCGGTGCACGAGGTGTGAGAGACTAAGTGTCATTTTACCACGGTCAAAGTCATCTGACAATTTTAGTTCTTTCGTTTGTGTCTGCGGGTCACGAATCTCACAGTTTGAGATGATCACTTCAAAACAGGCATATTTTATTTCACTATTTATGTGATATAGCTCATAAATTATCGAGAACAGTTACCATCTTTGCAATTTTTTAGAAATAAGGCATACACAATAGTGTCTTATCATCTAGGTTTATTATTAAATCGAAATCATTTTGTTTTTATAGTTATTAGTTTCGTAAGTTTAATTTTATGTTTATATCAGTAAAGAGTAAAAACTGATTGATTATGATAGACTATTTATTTTTCTTCTCACAAAAATATTAATCTTGTTATTTACACGAAAGTTTCGGTTTCGGCCGAAACTGAGACAGAAGCCGAAATTCGATTTCGGTTTCCGCCGTAAAAAGTCGTTTTGCTCGGACACTAATTATTACCAGTCAACATATATAACAGTATCTAAGCTGACAAATGATGTGAAAAAAAATCTAAATATTCTCAAAAGTAAATAATAAAACTTTCATGATAACCAATATATAAAAACAGATTGTGTCTGTGTTAATTTTTTTGTGAGTTATTTTCATTTGCATATTTGTCCAAGTGAAAACACGTAACTAAATTTACTACTACAATTGCCGTATGATTATGGAGTAAGAATACAATTCAGTATCCTATCTCTTGCCCATGAGTATCATAAAAGGCGACTAAGGGATGCTTATAACATCTATGCAAGAGAAGGTATACTCGAAATAAAACCCTATAGCTACACATCTAGCCAGCGTGGTATAGTAGATCAATTTCGCTCCTATTGTAGAGGCAGCCCGAACCCAGCATTGCGACTTTTATACGCTATGAGTATGATGATAAGATGGTGTGAAATAAAATACGGTGATAATGTGACTGCCTAGCCAAGTTAAGCAAAAACGTGAAATGCTAAAAGTTTTCACCGATCTGATATTCTTTTGTTGCTTAAAATAATATTCAAAATACTAAACTATTGAAATAAACAGAAATTCTTTAAAATATTTGGAATATTCGAGATAGTTATTATTTATTTATAAATATAAAAATAATATTCATATTTTATTTTTTGTAAGTCTACTGTCGGCGCACCCACTGCCCGCCTCCGTCGGCCCACCCGTTAGGACGTCGTAGGTCGACAACCGGTGCAGAGTGCCTTGTCTTCGATGGTTGGCCTGACGGAATACCCGGAGGTAGTACCTTCTTACGTCGACGTCCCCTTCCTGGGACGTCGGTCGCCGTCGCGAGGTCAGCCTCTCCGCGGGGGACGGAAAATCCCCAGTCCGGTCACCCTAGCAGCCTTTACTAGAGCGGTATCAGGCGCAGGTACTCGCGCCTGCGCCGCCCAAGTCGCCGGCGGCGGACTGCGTCCACGTGAAGGCTTCCTCACGTACATAATCCGCCGCCTCCTTCCGCGAGATGACAGCCTCGCAGAAAGCTGCGACGGCGTCCCAGTTCCTGAACCTTGCGAGCATTTTCCTAGCGATGGTCAGCAGCATCAGGTCGGCAACGATGATTGCGACGAATTCACGGCGCAAAATAATATCCAATGGGGGTAATTATAAAATATCTCAGTTAAAATAAAAAGTGAAAGAAAAAGTGATTATATTGAATAGAAAAAGTGCGGCACCTACTTCTTTCCCAAATAAACTGTTATTTGAGAAAACAGTTGAAACGAATTTCTGTGTAGATTCTAATCTTCTTTGCAATGATCTCTACAATTTCAGAAATTGCTTTTATAGTCTGATTGTCTTTCGTTTTATTAGTTCACAGTGGAAATAATGTCTCGCGCATTTTATATTTCTAATGAGAACCTTTTCCGTGTGGTGACGAAGTAAAAATACAATTCACCACCCCCTCTCTTGCCAGTGGGTGTCGCAAAAGAGAACTAAGGGCCATAATATGCGGCAAGAGAAGGCAAACTCGACCTAAAATGCTATGGCAACAAGCCTGACCGGCGCGGTATAATAGGTCAATTTCCATCCCACTGTGGAGGAAGCCCGAGCCCAACAGTGAAACTTGTGTGGGCTATGAGGGAAGTGTTGTAACCAATAATCACCGTCTGGCTAGTAGTTTAAGTTAATTTAACTAATTATGAATAAGGCTCATTCTCAAAAGTGTTATAGCAACTCGCGAAAATTGCCGTGACTTCAGATATTTCTGCCATACCTATTATTGCAATCCACCTTAAGGCTCCCATAGATAGTCTCGTGACGGTGATTGGCGTCCCGAGAAGTGGACGTCGATGGGAGAGGGTTCTCCCTCGGAGTATTCTGTCGAGCCGACCACTGAAGTCAAGGAACTCTGCACCGGTGGTCGGCCCAACGACGAAGGCGACGTGCTATCGGGTGGGTTACGAGGCCACGCGCCGCCCCTCTGTCACCCCAGACGAAGCTGGGTGGCGGGTGCGCCGACCGTTGCCGACCCCAAAAAAAAATTAATGCTCCCATAAATATAGTTGTTTTAAGCTACGTCGTATGTGTGATGCTGTACTGCTACACTTATCGTAGCTGTACACCCAAATAATAGGTTATTTATTTTATTTCACTTCATGTCCATAACACTATGATTCATAAACGAGAAGTGGAGTTATTCCTCTTGTTTTTCCCTTCTAATATATTTTTTTTTATTGAGACTAATCCCACCACACATTCCCACCATTATAACTCCTATAAGCCAGGATCCACAATGGTCTCCATAAATGACACCGAGGTTTGACCCTCAGGCAATCCCGGGATATGATTTTAATTGTCTTGGGACCCGCAACAAATTTAATTAGAGAAG
Source organism: Lymantria dispar (assembly GCA_032191425.1). NCBI lineage: Eukaryota > Metazoa > Arthropoda > Insecta > Lepidoptera > Erebidae > Lymantria > Lymantria dispar. Next base: position 3,794,759 of record CM063460.1, on the reverse strand, counting down.
ATTAAAGAGGAGGAGTTGGAAAGAGAGATTCCACTTCCCTCCCAAGCAAAACGGGAGACAGAAAAACAAAATGACTAGTCAGCCAATAAGTAAAAAGGTGTACAGCTACGATAGCGCAGCAGTACGGCACCACGGATACGGAAGAGCTTAAAGGGGCCTATATGTGAGCGTTAAGATTGATTGCTACAGTAGGTATGGCAGAAACGCATGAACGCACGGAAATTTTCTCGAGTTGCTACAAGGTCCGTATAGTATACTACCCCACAGGTGACTTGCAAACTGTTTAACATAAGGTTACGCTCGTTTCGCCAGAGATCGCAACCCCAGAGAATGTGATGTGCTGATTGTTCATACTCGTGGTCAGATGTGGAACATTGACATAATGGTGATGGTACGAGTTTAAAAGAAAATAATTTACTTTTAAAGTTGCCATGGCCAGTTTAAAATTGGGCCACGAAGTGGTCAACCTAATATAAGTCTAATAAAATTTGTAACGGGTCATAATATAATTAAAAGCGTGTGCCGAAAATTCCTGAGGATCAAAAGTTGACCATTTATGGAGACCATTGTGGAACCTAATTTACGGAATTTATACTGATATGGGATGTGATGAGTCCCATAAATAAAGTATAAGAAAATCAATACATCACAAGCCTTTGCTCGCAAAACTTCTATATTAAATTACCAAAACACTTTCAAGATTTTCCTTCCTTAATTGAAGTAGCGAAAGAATTTAACACTTCCAACTTTTTCATCATCATCAACAAAGATAATACGACCTCTTTAGTAAACAAAGACATAATCAAGATGGCACACTTTACAACAATATTAAACTAAGTATGCTTTAATAGAACGTAAGTTATAACCTCGAGATATGTAACTTTACGACTATATACAATACTAGCAATCCGCCCTCGCTTCGCTTCGGATTCAGTCGCCTTACGCGCGTAGTTCCCGTTCCCGTGGGAATACCGGGATAAAATATAGCCTATGTTACTCCCTGATATTATAGCTTTCCAATGGTGAAAGAATTTTTAAAATCGGTCCAGTACTTTTTGAGTTTATTCGTTACATACAAACTTACAAATTTTACCTCTTTATAATATTAGTATAGACTAGCTGACCCGGCGAACTTCACACCGCCTTTTTCGTAATTATTTTGTTTTAGTATTTATCAGTTTGATTTTAGTATTATCCGTGCGGTGACGGAGTAAGAATACAATTCATAACCCGTGTGTATCATAAAAGATTACTAAGGGATATACCGCCTTTTCTTATCGATTCCAAAACCTTTTTTAATCTAGATCTACATGTAATTATGTCAAAAATGCCGAACCGACGGGACGAACATCAAATGTTTGACAGGTAAGAACAGTTTGTATGGGAAAATAAAATTATTGTTTTTAGTATTTTACTCGCAATTTTTCCATATTTTCTCACCGTATAAACCTTCCCTGGACTTCCACAAATAATTCAAGACCAAAATTAGACAAATCAGTCCAGCCATTCTCGAGTTTTAGCGAGACTAACGAACAGCAATTCATTTTTATATACATATAGATAATTGTGTGAATTTATGAGAAAATCAATAAATGTAGCCTATAGCATTTATTCCCCTGCAGGTGCTGACGGGGCACGGTTGCTTCGGGAAGTACCTGCACAAGATTGACAGGAGGGAGAGCACACCGTCCTGCCACCACTGCAGTTGCGACGAGAACACGGTGCAGCACACGCTCGAAGAGTGTGCTGCATGAGAGGGGGATCGCCGTGAACTCGTCGCAATTATCGGTGCCAACCTGGTGCTGCCGACCATCGTCAGGGAGATGCTCGTCAGCGTCAGCAACTGGGACGCGGTTGCCGCCTTCTGTGAGGCCGTTATCTCACGGAAGGAGGCGGCGGATCTTGTGCGAGTAGAGCTCCTATTCGGCGACACGTGCCGCCGCCGGCGACTCGGGCGGCGCAGGCGCGAGTATCTGCGCCTAATGCCGCCCTAGCCGAGGCCGTGGGTGATCGGACCGGGGAATTGTCCGTCACCCGCAGAGAGGCTGACCGCGCGACGGCGACCGACGTCCTAGGACGTCGAGAGGTGAAGTTACCCGAAAGGGTATTCCGTCGGGCCGACCACTGACGACAAGTCACATCTGCTCCGGTGGTCGGCCCAATAACGAGGTGACATGGGTACGGGTAGGTTATGGGCCCGCGCGACGTCCTTTCATCGCCCTGGACGAACTGGACCGCGCATGCGCTTACCATAGCCCACCCATAAAATAAAAAAAAAAATAAAAAAATAGCGTATATTCCCCGTATAGTTACGGAATAAGAATACAATTCACCACCCCCATTCTGCCCATGGATATATGGTTGTTCAATGCACATTGAACATGCAACGCAGCAAATTCAAAAGTAGAGCATGTCAACATACAAGTAAAGCATGTCAACATACAAATTTGCAAAATTAGCACTGACATGATTAAAGACACTGCGTTATACTTTACACTTACGACACACTAACACAAAATGGTATATGTGTGTATTAGCAATAAGTAGTATATAAGGTGTACATTGTGTAAAATAAATCAGATTTGAATTTATTCATCTCTCATTTACATCCCTCTCACTGTGGCCAAGACACCCTTAGCCGTCAGTTCTGACCAGTCCTGTGAGTCTGCTTGACTGGCAGTGAGAGTTACCAATCCTCCACCCAAACCTCCATCTCACTGTGGCCAAGACACCCTTAGCCGTCAGTTCTGACCGGTCCTGTGAGTCTGCTTGACCGGCAGTGAGAATTACCAATCCTCCACCCAAACATCCATCTCACATCTACCTGTCACCTTAGGTAGCGCGGTGCAGGTATCCCATCATATAGGCTAGGAACTTAAGGGCTTTAGGTACTTCAAACTATAACCTTAGGTTCTTCTGTCAAACACGGCGTTAGTTCCATAGCCCAGACTACGCCTGTACAATGGTAAAAGACGATTGAGAGATATAGTATGCATATTAAATCTATGTAAGAGAAGAAAAACTCGTAATGTAATCCTATGCTAACATGTGATGAGTGACTGGACCGGGGATTAGCCCATCACCCGCAGAGAGGCTGACCGCGTGATGATGAATGCAATACTTCAATTAATATAATACCTGAAATGATTTTGGTGTCTTTGTTACTTATTGTACCAACCCTAAATGTTTACCATGACCTGGCGTGACTTTGAACATAGTTGAGTCACGACATTATAAAGAATTGCTTTCAGTATAATCGATAGTTAATAAAATACCTTACATACGACCGAGGACAAAGAGAATCGTCGTATTTGCAATGAAACTTAACATTTTGTGTTATTAAGTTTAAAAAAGTACAGAAGCACGCTTTTATAGAAAACCAAACAAAAATACCTATACGAAATAAATTCTAATAAACATAAATTAAGTTAAAAATATAGTGGGGAAAAATAATTTATTTTTTGTTTGATTTGGTCAAATGCGCATTTGAAGCCGAACCATTCTGAGGATGCCTCGTTTAGAGACGAAACACGTGTCGAATAAATATTAGAAGTTCTTTTTTTTTAGGGTGGGTTACGGTCGACGCGCTCCTCGCTTCACTCCGTCCGGGGCGACAGAGGCGCGTAAGCACGCACACCCGTAACCACCCGTGACACGTCACTTTCGTCGTTGGACCGACCACCGGAGCAGGGTAACTTGTCATCAGTGGTCAGCCCGACGGAATACTCCTTATTTGAGGTCCCATCGACCAACGTCCCCCCCTCGGGGAGAACGTCGGTCTTTCTTCACGCGGTCGGCAGTATCTCAGCCCATATAAGTTCAACTGTTAAGCTTGGGCCTACGCCACAATGGAAGAGAAATGGACCCACTATACTGTTCAGACATGTTAGCACAAGGTTTTATGTCGAGTGTTTCATTTCTATAATAATATACCACTTTAACTTATGGAATTAAATTTTATTTGGGTTTTCGAAAAACATAATAGTTGTAGGACCACACTGTTGACAGCTGTCTACAGACGCGGGCTGGTCCGTCGGCGATGGTACCCTCGTAGAATTAGCAGCAATTTATTATTGCGCTTCGTTTGGTGAGCGAGAGAGCTGACAGCCCAACTTTCTGAGAGTCTGGTATGCCTTTAGTATCACCGAACCTCATTGCACGCATTCACACTCCCTTCAATTCCTTCGCGGTAGGCAGCGCCCTAGCTGTGCCCCTGGTATTGCAAAGGTCCATGAGTGGTAGCAACATCTACCATCAGGTATACTGTTTGCTCGTCTACGACCGTTTGTAATAAAAAAACAAAGCTTAAATACGAGTTAATTTTGAAAAGATTAAGGTATTATTATTTATTATCATAATGCTTGCTTTTAGTCTCAAAAAACAAATACATAATTGTTAATTTTACGTTAAGTTAGAAATTCTTTTAATAATCCAACATCGAATTGGCAAACAGCCGCAAGCTGTAAAGATCTGTCGAGAAACTCGTGTTAATTTTTAAATTAATTCATTTAAAATGAATTTTTACGTATATAACACGCTTAGGAAATATATCTCCAGTGTGACGCCCTTCTTCTCCCTTATTTTTTTTATATATGTATATCATCATCACGTAACTGAGCTCTTCATTTACGTTCCACTACTAAACTCGAGCTTGTTCTATAATACAAATGAAATTATCCTACCACGCTGGTCAGATATTTTGTTGTAGGGTTTCAATTCGAGTTTTTTTGTTTTATTACATAGATTGAAAATTATATCCCTTAATTCTCGTTTACGACACCCACAGGTATGACAAGAGGCGGTGTTTTTTTTTCCTCCCTTATCCTTACCACACGGATGTTATTATAATGGGGGTTTAAATACGAAATTTCCGTTTTAACGTACTAGCCACTTTGAATTAAAATTAAACATATGGTGTCAATTATCAAAGTGAAACTGTTTTCAAACGAAAAGTATAACATTCAAAATTTAAAAAATGTATGACCTTTGATCGTTTCAAGTTCAATTGTTTTTACATTCAGCTTTTGAAGTGAACAGCGAAAATCAGAGTAATTTTCGAATACGAATTCCGACGTGAGACTAACGCAGCAGAAACGGGTCGTAATGCCAATGTTGTATTTGGAGAGGATATGGCTAATGAATGCACCGTGTGTTTTTGGTGTAACCGCTTTCGTAGTGGAAACTGGGACTTGAAGAATGAACCATGAGGAAGACCAACCACTAAGGTAAATAACAATGAATTGAAGGTGACGGTGAAAGCCGATCCGAGTCAAACTACGAAGGAATTAGCGGCATGGTTTGACGTTAGCATACCACAACAATATACACACACAATATTGAGCCATTTGCACCAAATGGGTAAAATAAAAAAACTTGAAAATGGGTGCCTCATGATTTGACTGATTTGAGCAGAGAGCAGCGTGCGTTGAAGCTTACCTTATCCTGTCAAACCGGTATAGAAATGAATGGATTTTAAACCGAATTGTGAGGTGTGATGAAATGTGCATTCTTTATGATAATCGCAAGCGAACAACGCAATGGCTGACCCCAGGTCAAACGCTACATCAATACCCTAAACCGAACCTTACCCATAAAAAGGTGATAGTAATTATTTAGTGGTCACTTCATGGTGTAATTCACCACAATTTCCGCAGATATGGTCAAACAATAAATGAGGAAACAATACAAAATACCTTCACACAGTTTGTGGAGTCCAGGACTCCAGAGTTCTATCGCAAAGGTTTAAATGATATTCCAATTAGATGGCAGCAATTATATAGATAATGAGCTTAAATACTTTGATTAAAGAAATCGGTTTTATGAACAAAAAAAAATTGGTTTTAATTTATCAGTTCGCAACGGCAACTTTAATCCCTAATATAAGCTCAATTAACTTAAATTTAAAACATAAAATATTTAACACGTAACCTAATTCAAAGATTTTCCAAACAGAACCATTTACACACCCACTCTGAAAAACCGGAACGAATGTAGAAAACAAAAATAAAACCGTAAACGTAATAAAGTCGTATTTGAACCGAATGAGAATGTTTTCAAAACTCATTCCGCGTTTACTGGCTGATACGGTTTTACGTTTCGTTACGATTGAATTCCATTTAGTTTAGTTTGGCTTTTATGCCAATGTTTAGTACACTTGAGAAACATTTTAAGTGGAACTAGAATTATATTTATTAAAGACCTGCTGTACCCAGCGCGCTTTGCTACGCCACTAACTAAAATAAATTTGAAGGAAAGCCATTACACAAATATCCAATTTATTTTGAGTCATATTATTGATTTTGGTCATGTCGAAAAAATTATGACATTACAGCGTTTCGTAATGACTTCTGATGTTTGCGCGAGTATTAAACATTTTAAAGAAAACTATTTAATGGATTTTATTGCGCTTGTATTTAATTTTTGATTGCCCGACGTTTTGAACACTTTGCAGCGTTCATGGTCACGGGCGGACTAAGATGTCTCACATCCAACAAGTCATCAGTTTTACAGAAAATTTATAATTATCTACCCGATACAGAAAATTATTGCAAATATTGCAGCCTTTCGTTTCAATTCGATATTTATTAAAGAGCTGAAATTAATACGTCTTTATATGAATAGTCATATTAGTCTTAGTCGCTTCCATTGATCGGGTGCTGATAACCAAATCAATGTTTTCTCTGGGAATTTTGCAGAACATGAAAATGCACGCACTTTATATTAAATCATATTTACACTTCCGAATTTTCTCTGCGTTTTATTACACTAGCAACTCGCCCTCGCTTCGCTTCGGTTTTAATCGTCTTACCCGCGTAATTTCCGTTCCCGTGGGAATACCTGGATTAAATATAGCCTATGTTACTCCCTGATATTATGGCTTCCCATTGATGAAAGAATTTTTGAAAATTGAATTTTTTTTCGGTGATTTAAGCGTGAAAGCGTAACAAACAAACAAACTTACTTTCGCATTTATAATATTAGTAAGGATAAAATAGCAGCAAAATTATTCAATATAACCCTGTAAAATACCAAAGGAATAAATAAAATTTAAAAGCGCTACATCACATTTTGACATTCCGTAAAAATCCACAACTTGAAATGTCAACATTTGCTGTTTTCCTTTCAATTCAAATCAGCATTAACTGGGCTTTTTGACGCGAATGTCAAAATGTCAGAAGAAGAAAGTAAGAAAATGATCGAAATTCGAAGCAATTCTGCAGAAAACCAGCAAGTAGTGTACTTGCTGGTTTTCTGTTTCTTATTTTTGTCCGATTGGTGATTCCATAACTCACGACTTAACGATCTAAAGTAATTAACGATTGCATTAGCATATTTCCTCACCTCATACTCCCGGCTCATATACTACTGCTGGGTGGAGCCTGCTCCATATCGGAAGGGAAATTGACCTATACAACGCTGGTCAGACGATTTTGCATAGGGTTTTATTTCGAGAGTTACTTCTTTTGCATAGAAGTTATCTGCATATTGTAATTCCTTAGTCGTTTTATACGGCACCTACGGACAAGAAAAGGAGTGGGGCATTGTATTCTTACTCCATCACCACACGGAAGGTAGCATGGTTAGAATTATTAAAATAGATGAAATTTAAAAATTTACGGATTTTATCGGGATTGATTTCAATCCGCCCCTGATCGTGAACGCTGTAAAGTGTTCGAAACGTCGAGCAATCAAAAATCAAATACAAACGCGTTAAATCCGTAGTTTTAGTAGTTTTATTCACAACGCGTAAACATCAGAAGTCATTGCATTAAAATCATTCTAAACGACCTTAGTCAGAAATATTCAAAGTAATGCGGTAGAAAATTTAAATGAATTGAAACTTCTGAGATTGCGAGTAGCGATGCAGATGCATAATTGAATAAATTCGTTAAAGTATTATTGCATTTAATTCCGGAATTTCAGCCATCTCCGTCTACAGCAGTTATTATTTACGAGTTTTTTGTTCAGCTTTATTTATTCTTATTTTCGACTACAGTCCGGCCACATTCTACACAATTGTTCGCAGTAACTAAATGGCGACATTGGGCTATACAATCTATCGTGCACCCTGCCTATTTCTTTTCAGTAGACCATCAGCATTGCTAACTTGGCTTCCGTGGCTTTTTGATCTATCCATTCACATATTCGTCCATTATAGTCATCGTAAAAGACGACAATTATTATATTATTATATATTATTATTATTATATTATTATTAATTAATTATTTATTTATAACAATTTATTTATAACAGACAATTATTATTATATATATAATTAATTTATATTTACAAAAGAAGGAAAATTTGATATAAAGCCATATACCCAATGTCTGAGCAGCGTGGTGTAGACCAATTTTCCTTTTATTGTGGAGGAGGCTCGAGGCCATCAGTAGGACTTGTATAGGTTCAAATGGTGATGAAGGTAAACCTGACTAATAACAATTTGCTACTACACTTCTATTGATAAGCAAAGGAGGCGACGATGCTTGTTTCCTGTTCTCATTCCATTTCATCTAAACTACAAGTTGGGAGTATCCTGATATTACCGAGGGCTACGTGTAAGCAGTTATTACATCATTTGCTCATCATCACCATCACTGTCAGGCTCGAGCCTCCACCATAATAGGAGGGATATTTACCTAAAATACCACGCTGGTCAGGCAAGTTTGCATAGTTTTATTTCGAGTTTTATCTGCATATCTCCTAGTCTTATACGGCACCCACAAAGAAAGAGAGTGTTGGATTGTATTCTTACTCCATCACCACACGGGCTATTTGTTCACATATCTTCAAAGTAGAAAAGCATTTGACAAAATACCGGAACTCTTCGCTTCGCTGGTTACGCGATAATATTCTTTATGCATCTCTCGCGAATCGTTTCAGATTCGGTTTCATTACACTAACGAAATAATTCAATTACGCTTCTCGCTGCTCAGACTGTGAGAGCTTGCTTTTCATGGATTATTTTTATAGCTTAGCAATTTCAGTGTTGCATTCCAATATTCTTCGCGTTTTGCAGAATTATTTGGTCTTGGAATTTATGTGCTAAGTGTCATGTGATGAGGTGTAAATTGAATGCGTGTTTAATTTTTTTATATTCAAAAAGCTATTCGTGTGGTGACGGAGTAAAAATATAATAAAGCCCTATTTTGCTCATGGGTGTCGTAAAAGATAACTAAGGGATATAAGAAGCATATATACGCAAGAGAAGGAGTGACTTTCTCGTAGAAAGGTCTATGTCCTACAATGGACGTATACGGTCTAATGAATAGATATATGGAAGAGAAGGACAACTCAAAATTAAATCGTACACCTTCCTGCCTGACCAACTTAAGTTTAGTAGGTCAATTTCCCTCTCAAGATGGAGGAGTAAGCCCAGCAGTAGGATCTCCTACTAGCTCATATCTACGAGCTGTGATGAGATAACAATGAAATGACTCTTTAATTCTGCGCATTTCCGTTGTCATAAGAACTGCTGACATAACAAAAATATATTATTGATGTTAATATTATTATTAATCCGACGCGACGTCGTAGTAATTCAAACAATATCATCATCATTTGTCTGCACTCGTCCCACGCTAAGTAGGGTCGATACAACATCTTAAGAAAATTATTCTCCTTCCATAGTCTCCTATCAGCCGTCATATCTACACTCACTTTTTTCATACGTATATCCTCATTCATACAGTTCATCCATCTCTTTTCGGGTCTACCACGCTTCTTACATCCATCCATAATCATACCAATAACCCGCCTTGCCCCTTGATACCTCCTCATCACATGTCCATACCAAGACAGTCTCGCACTTCGAATTTTCTCCATCACTGGTGTCACTAGCAGGGTTCCCCTAATATACTCATTTCTTAATTATTTAAACAATATGATAACATAAAATAAATATGTAAACCACGTAAACAAAGCTGCTGACTAGTTAGTAATCCTAATAATTAGTACCCTAAATCTTATGTATGACTCCTTTTTGATGTGAAACATCTATAGGCGAGGGTGATCCCGATTATCGCGTGGCGTTAACGCCACGCTTCGCGGCACCCTTTTAATTAACGAAAAATAAAAATCTGAAAACATATGTGTACATTTTTGTAACGAAACCATAGTGCGATTTAAAATTTGTACAACGCCATCTAGTGCGCTTAATGTAAATTGTTACCTATAATAGAAACTAATGAAAATAAATGTTTATTGAATAAAAATCATCATTTTCTTGGAAAAAAAAATCGTAATATTATTTTTATTAATATGCTATTATAGTGCCTGTCGTAATCTGTTCTTTTATGCATATATACTTAATCTATAAAATAATGTATAATTCTCTAACTTGCCAATATAAGTATACCATACCTACTTACAGTACTTTCACGTACGAAAACTGGACAATCGCTTTTTATAGGTGTTTTATTAGTTTCAGATGTATATTTATTTGTTTGTATGTTACAGACTCCTAGGAATTGGATCTTGACCCACTTTCAACATTCAGATTTCATTTAAAATTTGTTAATTTAACAAGAACCAATGACGATAAAATAATTTAAATAGCTTGTCTCATTATCATCATCATCATTACAGGATTAGAGATTTCTTTATAAAATATATTTTGTAGCTGAGATTTAGCCTTAGCTCGACAGATGTCGTTATTTTTGTTTGCTAAATCACACTTTCTTAACCGATCCTTTTGACTTGAACTACGCAGAAGTGTGCGAGGGAGGCGTATCGACGCTATGTTAGGTTGTAAGCGGCCAAGCGGTGAATTAATATCATTTCTTTGTAATATCTTAGATAATAGTAGAAATCGTATTATTCTATTCAATACTTTAACATATTAGTTCCTGTCGTAATCTATGCTTTTATTCATATATACTAGGGATGTCGGAAGTGAAAAAAAATATCGATATTTATAAAAAGATCAATATCGACGTCGATATATCGAAAAAGAAATATCGATATATCGGTCTTTAAAAAAATGCGTTTATTAAATAGTACAGTATTTAGTAGGGATGTCGGCAATGAAAAAACATATCAATATATAGATATATCTATATTTATCAAAAAAATATCGGTATATCGGTCAAATTTTTAAAACATTTTGTGTTTTTAAAATAATAATGTATTTAGTTCACTCAAAATTCTTTTTTATTAAGCAATAATTACAAAAATATCAAAAACAAAAAAACTATTTTCGAACCAATATTTTTCAACTTATTATATATTATATATTTATTCATATCCCATATTATATATTTATACCTATATTATATATTTATACATATCCCAGGAGAGAGCTACTGCCCACTCTCCTGGTAAACCCTTATACAATTTTTACGACTCGAAAGGGGTGGTGACAATTATATTCTTAACCCGACGCCATACGTAACTTAGTTAAGATCAAATTACTAAAAACGAAATCACTTTAATTGCCGGGGAATTGTGTCTATTTTTCTTTAATAACAAGTCAATTGTATAGAAAAAAATAAGTGATATAAAACTATTCGGTTAACGATTTATCATTTGAATTCTAAGCGACAGTTGGATATATGTATTGGAATAATTCGATTATCATGTGTGTCAATAACAATAATTGTTCTTAATAAAAAGTGACAATCAAATGGCAATCAAAACATACTAATGTAGTGGCAATCAAAACATACTAATCACAGAGTATGTATACAGTTAATGCTATACTTTTATATTTCCTATCTTTTACGGTTCTAGATTCTAGACTTGATTTACACAAACAAAAAAAATATCGTGTTTGATTCGATTTCGATATTGGATATTTAATATCGATATATCAGCTCAAAATATATCTGTTAAAAATATCGATATTTCTAACAAAAAATATCCATATATCGATATTTTTTCAACAAGAAATTATTTTGTATATACTTGTACAAAATAATTTCGAAGTTTCACATCTGCCAGGCGTCCTGAGCGACGGCTCACTTTTTTTTTTTATTGCCAATGGTGGCAAACGAGCAGGCAGTACACCTGATGGTAAGTGATCCTGCCGCCCATGGATCTTTGCAATACCAGGGTCACAGCTAGGCTGTTGCCTACCGTGAAGAAAATACTCTTCTTAAACCTTGTTTAAAGAAGGATATGTCATAGCGCTCAGGAAACACAGCAGCAGGTAGTTCATTCCAGAGCCTGCACATATGTGAGAGAAATGATTACTGGAAACGTACAGTTGAAGACCATAACATTTCCAGGTGAAATGGATGAACCCTGCTGCGGCGTCGAGTGGTACGTTGGTAAAACAGTGACGGTGGTACCAAGTCAAACAGTTCTTCAGAGCACTCTGTCATGAGAGAGCTGGTAGAGTACACAGAGTGATCCAAAATATCTCCGTCGCTCCAATGACTCCAATCCGTCAGTAAGTCTTATGTATTATACATATTATGCCGAGTGGAAACCCCAAAACCATTCTAAAAGCTCTTTCACCAACAAAAAGCTACATTATCAGCAAGTAACATGGGCTTTATTTTATCTCCGTTTTCTCACGGAACAAAGCTTCGAAGGTGAAACCGTGAGAATTTGAATGATTTTAAAACTTCTTTCACCACTAGAAAGCTATAGTATCAGCGCGGGGCAAACTATATTTTATCCCCGGAACCGGAAACAGGAACTCCACTGTTAAAATCGAGGGTATTTGCCAATAATTTAATGTTTTGATAGCAGTCAAATAAAGTCCATTGTATACAATGTCAATATTTTCACAGCAATGTAAGAATAACACAAATAGTTTGTAGCAAACTATCTATACTAATATTATAAAGAGGTAAAATTTGTAAGTTTGTATGCAGGGGGTAATCTCTGGAACTCATAATCTAATTCTAATTTTATTTTAACTGGCAGAAAGCTACATTATTCCTGAGTGCTATAGGCTATAAATTGTTTCTATAACATGTATATTAACCGAGCTATCACAACTTTTGTCTGGCAAGTCGGAAAAAAATACCTCGTAAAACAGAATTATTTGCGTGCGCTGCCTAAACAGTTGCTTAAAATTAAAAAGAATGTATGGCTACCTGGTTCATCTTAATTATTTCTACAAAAAAGTCAGCGATACCATATCTCTATCTTTTATATTTTATCTTTTATACTTCTATTATTGCATTAAAAAATTTTTTTTTCGGCATTGTTACGTTTGGTTGATTATTTGAGCAACAAAATATTAATTCTTATGACAATAAATTATTTCAGTATCACAAGAACATCATACAGATAAGATTTGCCATTTACAGTATATCAATTGGTCATACAGTTTCGGAGATAATATAAAATTACTAAAACGCAAAATGACCCTAGCATAACTTTCATTGTGCAGACGTTTTACCTATTTGCCCATAGATGGCGTTCTGCAATGACGTCATTTTTCTGAATCGCGGTGTTAAGACTTTCCGTGGATTGATGACCCTCTCGAATTATTATGCCCACGTTGTCGTTAGTTGGAGTTCTAAAAATTACATGTCAGTTGGTTATTGGTTTCGGTTGTTTCGTTCGCATGGTTGTTGTTGTTGATAGATACCTCATAATCGAAAATATCGTAATTTCGTTGTACGTTTGTTTTGTATGTTCGTAGTTTCGTACTTCGTTCTATCGTAATAATCGACACGAGTTATTCGATATTACGATTGTTTTGTTTTGTAAAGGCGGACGGTGTTCGAGTCGCTCTCCCTTTGTTCATAATTGTTTTCAAGTCTGTGCGTGGTTTGTTGAGAGCATGCCTAAAAGGAAATCTCAACTGTCTCGGCAGACATCACAGACAAGAGCCGCTCGAGTACGCCGTACGGAAGAATCTGCCCCTGAAAATGAGCAACGCCTCTCGAGAAATAGAGAATATATTTCGCAAGCACGCGCTAGAGAATCTAGCTCCGAGCGCTCACAGCGCCTCGCAAGCCAAAATGTGAGGACGACGCGGGCCCGTGCTCGAGAAACTAGCGCTGAACGTGCGCAATCATTTGCCCTGACTATTAATAAGTCCCAGGGACAAACATTCTCTTTGGTTGGCATTGACCTACGAAAAGAATGTTTTTCCCATGGGCAATTATATGTTGGTCTATCAAGAGTGGGATCATCCGAAAGGCAGATTATTCTGTTACCGGAAAATAAAACAACCTCAAACATTGTATATAGAGAAGCTTTAAATTAAATAGATACCTAACTTAAACAAATAAATAAAATAAGTAAAAGGCAACTAAGGGTTAAGTTACCTTGAGCAGAAAATAGAACTTCGGTAATCTTTTAAGTTACTGATCTGATTCCAAAAAATATTTTACTAATAAAATTAAATACAGTAATATCAATCGAGTGTAATCTTATGTTAAAACAAGAAATTTTCCGCGGACGAAGTCGCGGGCAGAAGCTAGTTAGTGATATTTATTTAGGCGTCTGGTGGATCCGAATAAACGTCAGAAAATGATGTGTCTCTATTATAGTTGATGAAATTTATTTATGAATCTTAGAATCTTAGAATTTTCCGTGTCTATTATTACATTCTTCACTAATTATATTAAAGTGAAACTTCTTTAGAATCGTTGTGATATCAAACTCGATGAAACGAAAAAGCGAGTCCATAATGACACAAACACGTAAATATATAGGATTATAATGAGATAGAACACATTCGTGTAGCGTCTCCACTATCATCTACTAAGTATTGTCCATATGTATGCTCCTGTGTGGTTGGATAGTCAGTATATCTATATTTTTTACTATTGACAATACGTGGGACCAAATAAGTTACACTTCTGACATGCATAATTTATACGCACGCTCTTTTTTTTGAAGTTATACTTCTTTTGGCGCGTGAGGAAAAAAGATGACGGTAAAATTGCGATGCTCGCTCAAGCCGTCACAAAAGATCGACACTCTAAAGTTAACTAGACAATACTTTTACGATGCGCGCGTGTACCGTCATAAATGTCAACTAGATAATGCGTTATAATAATACTTCTATTGTGTTAGATACTTATTTTTCTATTATTAGTCTCGTTTTTCTAGGAACGCATGATAACACGAAGGACAAAATTAGAGAAACATTTTTATCTTGTTACGTCGAAGAATTATAAATTCTTACGTGCGTACATAAGTACACGCACATTTTTTTTATCCGCAATGGTGGCAAATAAGCATTCAGCATGGTGGTAAGTGATACTGTCGCTCCAAGGTCCACGTGACCGATGGCAGGGTGTGCAATGCCCGGGGCACAGCTAGGCCGTTGCCTTACCACGACGAAAATGCTCGTGTTAAACCTTGTTTAAATAAAGACATGTCATTGCGCTCGCCAACCACAGCAGCAGGTACTTCATTCCAGAACTTGCACGTACGAGGAAAACATGATTGCTGGAAATGTGTAGTTGAAGACTATGACGTGTCCAGAGGAAATGGATAAACTCTGCTACGGTGTCGAGTGGTACGTTGGTAAAACGGTGACGGTGGTACCAAGTTAATCAGTTCTTCAGAGCATTCTTCATGAAAGAGCCGGTAGAGTACACAGAGTGACCCAAAGTCTCTTCGCCGCTCCAGTGACCCCAACCTGTCCATAACATTGAGATCTCCGATGATTCGAACAGCACGCCTTGGGAGGGAGTCAAATAGGTCTGCTGGTGTGGAGTCAGGAGAAGATCTAGTAAAGATGACTAATGGTTTTCAATATGCAAGACACGGATGGGACGTGTCACTAGTTGTGAGAGACCATAGGCTGAGACCATATTTCAGATATGTCTACCCTGGTGGTCAGTAGTTTGGGACTCCAAGCATCATTTATGATGAGCGTTGAAGCCTCCAAGAACCACTACCTCCGTAGATGGACACTGGTCCAATATTTCATCAATTCCCCATTGGACGTTCTCAAATTACCATAAGAGGTAGGTATAATGTCATTCTAGTTCCAAATCACTTTAAAGTTCTAACTGCCAGTAATAAAATAGACTTATCAGTTCAGCAGAACCTTTTAGTGAAAACATTCCCGATTACTCGAACACAATTCTATTTAAAATTGTTCGAGTCATCACTCCCGTAAAGTGTATCTTAACTAAGTTTTCATTGATAACATTACTACCGAGGCAAAGGTCGCTAACTTAATAACAACAAGTTATATTTATATTATATATCAACTATATTTTGTTTTCATCTTTTCGTGTGGTTTTTTTTTTTGGGCGGGCTATAATCAGAACACACGCAGTTCATTCTGTTCAGGGTCATGCAAAGGCGACGCGCGGCCTTGTAACCCATCGTAATCCTTCCCCTTCGCGATTGGGTCGGGCCCATTTTTTGTGTTTGCCAGTGGATTCGAGAATAGTTTAAATTCGAGCAGTATATATATTATTAGTGTGAAACATAGACGAGGGTGAAACTGATTGTTGTTGCGTGGCGTTAACGCCACGTATATATGCACAAATGTAGTCTATACGTAGTAATATGTAAGTGCGACGGAGCGATGCGATGTTGTGTGCAAGCGCCTGTGTGATTTTTCTCTCGCCGCACTGAGCTCAGTATAGGTATAAAGTAGTAGAGGTATAAAATTCTAAAGTTAAAAGCATTTATTTCTTATGTTATTTAAATGGGAAATAGAAAGTTGCAAACCGCGACCACTAAATCTTTAAATTAAGAGCTCAAATTTTGACGAGGTCTTTATTTTAGCATTCTCTGACAGAATTTGCCGACCATTTGAAAAAAAAAATATTCGATTTTTTTGAAACACCCTAAGCTATTTATATATATATATATATATATATATATATATATATATATATATATATATATATATATATATATATATATATATATATATATATATATATATGTATATGTACCTAGAGTGTATACTAATGAAAATAAATGTTTATTGAATAAAAATCATCACTTTCTGGAAACAACATCGTAATATTTTATTAATACTTTATGCCATATTATATTCCAATCGTAATCTGTTTTTTTATGCATATGTACTCGTAAAAAATAATTTCGATGTTTCACATCTGCCAGACGTCCGGAGCGGCTCCCTTTTATTCATTTTCCGTTAGGTTATGAATCAATGTATAAGTAAGTTTTAAGCCTTATACATTTAAAAAGTATTCAATTTGTTCCAATATTGAAATGATTAAAAAGTATAACTCGGTCACGAAACAGTACGAGTATACATATGTTTGCATTTTATTGAGTCGTTGAACTTTGACCTCTCAAAGCAACATGAAAAAATGTATACCAACGACAATCTTTGTCACGCAATTTATATTAAAAACTTTTAGATGTCTCTTTGGCAAACGGCTAACGCGAACGTTATTATTGTCGAAATAATAATAATGTTCCATCTTTTTACTATATTATATTTTAGCTGTATGTGGTGACGGAATAAGAATACAATTGACTGCTTCCTATCTTGCCCGTGGATGACATAAAAGACGGCTAAGGGATATCTTGTGCATATAACAACTGTGCAAGAGAAGGAAAACTCGAAATAAAACCCTATACCAACCAACCTGACCAGCGTGGTATAGTTGGTCAATTTCCCTCTCAATACGGAGGAGGATAGAGCCCAGTAGTGGGACGTATATGAGCTGTGATGATGATTATGATGATATTTTATACCTGTCCCTGTGGTGGCGGAATAAGAATACAATTGACTACTTTTTATCTTGCCCGTGGATGTCGTTCAGACGACTACGGGATATAATACGCGTAAAACATATATGCAAGAGAAAGAAACTTCTAAACCATTTCCTATACCAACATGTCTTGTGAGGGTACCCGAAAGGGTATTCCGTCGGGCCGACTACTGACGACAAGTCACCCTGCTTCGGTGGTCGGCCCAACAACGAGGTGACGTGGGTACGGGTGGGTTATAAGCCCGCGCGCCGTCTTTTCATCGCCCTGGACGGAATGGACCGCGTGTGCGCTTACCATAGCAAACGCATAAAAAAAAAAACAAAAGAAAATACCAACATGTCTGACCAGCATGGTATAGTAAGGTCAATTTCCCTTCTATTATGCACTCTAGAGCTCAGCAGTAGGACATATATCAGCCGAGATGAGACAATACTTTATAGCTATCTTTCCTACGAGTTAATTTACCAAATTATAAAGTACATATTATGTTTAAATTTTTTTCCGTTTGGTAACAGGGTAAGAATACAATTCACCACTACAGCTTGCCCTTTGTAAAATACGACCAAGGCATAGGAATTTGCCAATAACAGCTGTGCAGTAGAAGGAAAACCCAAAATAAAACATTGTAACAACCCGTCTGACCAGTGTGCTATAGTAGGTCAATTTCGCTCCTATCACGAGGGTATCTTGAGCCCGGCAATGGGACAATGATGATAATGAATTGAATAGGGATCGACATATATTGATGGAATCTCTCAAAATTAGTACGCAGTTTTTACGAAGAGAAAATTAACTTGAATTTTTCTTGACACGCTACCTTGTATCTAGATCAAATAAAAACGAAATAAAATCCATAAAAATAGTTTTATATCAAATCGCAACCTTTCCTCGCATCGTTTCGGTTTCAATGGCCTTTCCCGCGTAGTTCCCGTTCCCGTGGGAATATCATTATCATCCCGCTCTCATCCCAATTACTTGGGGTCGACGCAATATGTCATATTCTTCCACACAATCCTATCAGACGTAACCTCTGCAGTCACTCCCAGACTATCCATGTCATGCCTCACGCACTCCATCCATCTTTTCCTCGGTCTTCCTTTACCCCTAAAGCCTTCAACATTCATACCCAAAAACTTTCCTCGCACCATTACTTTCATCCCGCCTCATCACATATCCATACCATATCAGCCGTTCACTCTTTAACTTTCCGTCACTGGCGCAACTTTCAAACTTCCTCTGATGTGTTCATTTCTCACTTTATCCATTCTTGTTACACCACACATCCATCTCAACATTCGCATCTCCGCTACATGAAGTGCGCCGTGGGAATATCGGCATAAAATATAGCCTACGTTACTCCTTATATAGACAGCTCTACCTGGTAGTAAAATATTATCAAAATCCATCCAGCCGTTTTCATAATAACCCAAAATAAACAAACAGAGAGACAGACAAAAAATTTTTACACCGGTTTCCGGCATAGGTATCATGCAAATATCAACATGAAAAAAACCCATTATTTTGACATTTCAAACAGACGCTTCAATTTTATTTATTTGTATAGATTTATAATACTCGCATAAACATCAGATATATATCAATACTTTTTTTTTTGGGGCTGGGCTGCGGTCAGCGCACTCCTCGCACCACTCCGTCCGGGGCGACAGAGGGGCGCGCCCCTCTGGCGTAAGCACGCACACCCGCAACCCACCCG
Source organism: Lymantria dispar (assembly GCA_032191425.1). Classification (NCBI taxonomy): domain Eukaryota; kingdom Metazoa; phylum Arthropoda; class Insecta; order Lepidoptera; family Erebidae; genus Lymantria; species Lymantria dispar. The sequence continues at coordinate 3,775,416 of CM063460.1, read as the reverse complement.
AACACCACGTCGCCTTCGTCGTTGGGCCGACCACCGGAACAGGATTACTTGTCATCAGTGGTCGGCCCGACGGAATACCTGCTAGTGGGGTACCCTCCTATCGACCGACGTCCCCCCCTCGGGGAGGACGTCGGTCTTTTCTCACGCCGTCAGTCTTTCGACGGACTAACTCCCCGATCACGTCACCCGCGGCCCCGGCTAGATATATATTAATACTCGCAACCCGCCCTAGCTTCGCTTCGGTTTTAGTCGCCTTACCCGCGTAGTTCCGGGAATAAAATCCGCCTATGTTACTCCCTGATGTAATAGCTTTCCATTGATGAAAGAATTCTTTAAATCGGTTCGGTGGTTTAAGCGTGAAAGCACAACAAACAAATAAATAAACAAACAAACAAATAAACAAACAAACAAACAAACTTACTTTGGCATTTATAATATTAGTAAGGATAAAGTAACTAGAACAGTTACTTTTTACGACCATTACGGTCTAGAAAGAGGATAGCGAATTGTATTTCTACTCTGTCGCCACACAGATAATTAATTACAATCAACAATACAACTAATTTTATTGTATTACGCACTTTTATAGCACAGTCATCTTCTTGAATCCCCACATAATTGCACTATCTATTCCTATCATTAATGATTACCCACCATTCTCAGTGCCGCATCAGATCGTTAGCTTCCTAATAACGTTTATTTGACGACGCAGCGACGTTCATATCTGTTCATATTACATGAATAAGATAACGTGTGATACACGTCTTGATGTTATTCTAGCGTCATACAAGGAGAGTTATATTGTAAATGATACTGTTTAAACACATTATCAAGTTGTCGATCATTTTCAAACTTCCTAATTTATTAGTATTTAAATGCTTCCGTGAGAGAAGTAACAGTAGATACTAATGGTCGCCGTGTGGTCGAAATTCGGACATAATTCATTTTAATTAATTTTTCTACTACACAATTTTCTTTTAATTTTATTTATGTACTAGCAACCCGCCCTCGCTTCGCTTTGGTTATAGTCATTTTACCCGCGTAGTTCCCGTTCCCATGGGAAGATCGGGATAAAATATAGCCTAGTTTACGCCCTGATATTATAGCTTTCCATTGGTGAAAGAATTTTTGAAAACGGTCCAGCCGTTTTGAAGATTTCCCGGAACAAACAGACAGACAAAAATTTTTTTAATTGCTATTTTAGGCATAGGTGTCGTGCAAATAACCGTGTGAGCATGAAAAAAGCCTGTTATTTTGATATTACAAACAGACACTCCAATTTTATTTATTGGTATAGATAATTGTAAATTGAGCAAGCTGTATTTCATTAATAACTAATATATAAAGTACTAAGTACAAATGCTTATTAGACATTGTTATCATAATTATGATTATTTGACAATCGATTTGACCAGAGATTTTAACCGTAAACAAAAGTTTATATGGTCGCGCATGTGTGCGTGTGCGTATAGCGATTGCGTTGTAGCGTGGGTAATGTCTTTTTTTAATGAATTTAATGTATTTCTAATCCATTATTATATGAAATTTCAGTTTTATGCACTTCTCCTCTTTATATACTTCAACTGTGCCAAATTTCATACTTGTGCATCGCCGTGATTTTGGTAAAAATGGGTACAAAGTTTTCCCGTCGCGTATTAATATATAAATAGTGGATCACACTGCCGGTAGCCGTTTATCTACAGACGCGGGCTGGTCACTCTCGAAGAAAATTGACGTCTGAGTAGCAGCTATTTGTTCCTGCGCTTCGTTCGGTGGTTTCTCTGTGGCTTTAATGACTATATTCTAACCGATAGATGGTAAAACCAGATAAAGTTTTAATTTTATCATCATCATTACAACCTGCATACGTCCCACTGTTAGGCTCGAGACGCCACCACAATGGTAGGGAATTTGATCTAGTATACCATGGTGGTCAAACAGGTTAATATAGGGTTTTGTTTCGAGTTTTTCTTCTCTTACACAGATGTTATGTGCATATTATATCCCATAGTCGTCTTTTACATTATCCACGGACAGGATACGGGGTGTTTATTTGTATTTATATTCCGTCATCATCTGTATACAATAACTTACACCCCATATAAACCTACCTATAAAAGGTTTCACTTCAAAAAATCTCATATTAATTTAATACTAAATAAGTTCTAATTCTAAGTCATTCCGTAATTTGTGGTAGTGGATATTTAGAATCACTTAAACACACATTCGAAGCTACATCCCTCATAAAAGCCAACATCGACTATTAATTAACCCTGATTATCGTACGGCCGCTAAAACCACACAATTCGGTACGGATCTAATGCGTTTCCGCAAAACATTTGCACTTTACCTTCGTATTCGAAATTAGAAGCTCTCGTAACATACACGAGGTTGTTGGTGTTTATTTCAAGTGTCTATTTATCAGTCTTAACTTATACTAGGTATTTAATAATTTTATGCGAATATCCTTGAAAATATTAGACTAAGAATCATCATCATCACAGCTCATATACGTCCCACCATTGGGCATGAGCATCCTCTATATTGGGAGGGAAATTGACCTAGTATATCATGCTGGTCCCATTGCGGTTTTCCCTTCTCTTGCATAGTCGTTATATGCACAGGATTTTTTTTTTATTGCCAACGGTGGCAAACGAGCAACCAACACACCTTATGATAAGTAATCCTACCGCACATGGACCTTTGCAATACCAGGGGCACAGCTAGGCCGTTGCCTACCGTGAAAGAAATACTCTTCTTAAACCTCGTTTAAAGAAGGACATGTCATAGCGCTCGGAAAACACAGCAGCAGGTAGTTCATTCCAGAACTTGCACGTACGTGGGAGAAATGATCGCTGGAAACATACAGTTGAAGACCGTAACGTTTCCAGGTGAAATGGATGAACCCTGCTACGATGTCGAATGGTATGTTGGTAGAATGGTGACGGTGGTACCAGGATATCCCTTAGTCGTCTTTTATGACACCCACGGGCAAGATAGGGGGTTGGTGAATTATATTCTTACTCCTTCACCACAGGAATAGGAGTAAGAATACAATTCACAAACTCTTTTCTTTGATATCGTAAAAGACGACGAAGTTTTAAATAAAACTACTTTACGGATTTTATCGCGTTTGTATTTGATTTTTGATGACCCAATCAAAATCAAATCAATCAATCAAAAATCAAATACAAACGCGATAAAATCCGTAAAGTAGTTTTATTTAAAATGTATAATACTCGCGTAAACATCAGAAATCATGACGACGAAGTTACTTATTATAATAATTACTCAGTCGCCTTTCTAAAGAAATCGTATAGACCACATTGAATGATTTCAAAATCTATAAAGGACATTTTTGAAAAAAGTTTATATGTTTTACATATATTCCTGTGCGAATATCGAAATAATATGTATCCTATTATACTCGGTGATAATGTAGTTTTCCATTAGTGAAAGAATTTTTATAATCAGTATAGTGGTTTAGGCGTGAAAGCGCAACTAATTTATTTATAATATTTGTTAGAATAGACAATTTCCGGACTGGCTACGAATGTCAAAGATTCGGTACCAGTTGCTGGCGCAATGGCCAAGAGGAGGGGTTACGGGGCTTATGAAATCGCGCGTTGCCTTCGCGTCTCCCCGGACGGAGTGCAAGGCGTGTTTAACTTACTGACCATAGCCCACCCAAAAAAAGAATAGATTGTTTTAAATCCCCAAAAAATTATATATCCCATCGCGCGCAGTATGAACCAAATAACTTTTGTTATAGTAATAACTAACCTTATCCAATTCTGCTAGACGAAACCTGCAATCAAAGAAAAATATATCAATTATACTTTCTTAATATACTAAATAGTAATCTCATAAAGTTAGCATGATAGGCAGAAATACGACACTGATATTGAGAGACAATATCTTGTGTAGCTTTGGTTTCAAAAGAAATATTTTCGGCTAATAAACTTGCTTTCAGGTAACAAGTATATCAAAATCATAAGCGCTATTTTATAAGAATAATGAAACACGTTTATTAACTAAAATTTAAAGTTATATTTTTTTTGGCGCATTGGGAAAAATGGAAAAAGTAAATTTTTACGATGCGTGCGTACACCGTCACGAAAAAGCGACACCATGAAGTTAGTTGCTCAACATTTTTTGAGATGCGTGCGCACTGTCGCTAATGTCAACTAGGGCTGTTGATAAAATATCGATAAATCGAAATATCGATATTATTATTTAAAAATATCGATACTTATCACCTATATTTCCTTGGATGATATATGGATAGTTGGATACTCAAAAGTAAGTATCGAGAGTCGAAATTTATTTGAATAAAATTATTGATTTATCGTTTTTTGTAAAGTATGTATTCTACACAATCACTATTCTACATATTTCAGATTGACACTAAGCTACTCCAGGCCCCAAATAAAAACGTAACCCTATCACGATACAAATTTTCTAACAACACTATCTGGGGAAGTATATGATTACAATTTACGTACTAATACTTGACTCACTGCTACCCCGCTAAACTATCTTGAAATATATATATGTAATAAAACCGTATCCCGTAAAATACCTTATCATCCATATCACCCATACTTAGTATCGCTTAAGTGCCTGTAATACGCTATTAAGATATAACGTGGCATATGATAACAAACTATTACCATACATTTGCCTTACTAAGTTTGCGGAGGCTGTATATAGATAAAATATTGGTATAGTGAAGCTCTCCCTATTCTCTAAGGGTTTTAGGGAAGTGATAACTACTCTAGTAGCTAAGCCGTGATCGATCACAGGTACGATATGCGGTACTCGAGTATCGCTTGTGAGATCTGGTTCAGCTATAATATTTTGCATTATATTTGAAAATTGGAGCATATACTTATTGAACATGTATAAAATAAGTCTATAAAAAAAATTTATATTAAAAAATCCTACCGTGTCCTTCGCCGGATCTTCTCAATAGCAATCATGTTACGATGCGGTGTTAGTTTATTGGATTAATTTATGATAAAATGTAAAAAAATAACAGTAAGTGTTCCCCTCCAAATGTAATAAATAACTTTGAAATTGAGTCTTTGATACGAGTAATAGGTTAACAGGTATTAGTAAAAATATATAATTAAAAGTTATCAAGTAATAGTCATAATAAGGACTCTTAATGATGAGCCGGTGCCTCATACGTCTCGCCGTGCTATTGTTTGCTTTGTATTAGCTAATATTGATATTAGTTTAAAATATTGGTAATATCCGAATTGAACAGGAATTTTATATTGTAATAGGCAAGCAAGTACTCGCAGTGATTTATAACTACCTAAAAACTAGTCACTGAATTATTAGTGGAAGGATGTTTTACTAATGTTTGACTAATACCCAGTACTAATATATAGAATAATAGGATTACCTAAAAATTATCCTAATAAACATCTCTACTAATTAGGAAGTCATACGGATTTGAATAATAGTGATACGTCGGGCGCGATCTACTTATTTGAAACATCGAATAAGCCATAACTGGAGTGAAATTGACCTACTACATCATGCTGGACAAACGGGTTCATGATCATCTTCATCCCAGGTCATATATAGACCCCCCTATTAAGCTCGAATCTCCTCCACAATGGAAGGGATATTGACCTAGTTTCCCACGCTAGACAGGTTGGTACAGGATTTTATTTCAAGTATTGTTTCATTTGCGTAGATATTATCTGCAATAATCGCTTAGTCATCTTTTACGACACCCATGAACAAGAAAGGAGATGATGATTGTAATCTTACATTTCGTCACACGGATGATATTAAAATTAATATTTTCATTAAAAAGAAATATAATTTATACGAAGAGTTTGAAGCGCCATTTGATAATATTTTGTACGCTTTAACTATTGTATGTATTATTAAGTAAAAAATTACTTAAATGTGTGTAGAAAAATAAATGTGTCTGTTGTCAAATTCTAATAATAAATTATGGAGTGCAATAAAGTTTGAAATTGAAGTTTGAAAATGCCATTTCATCATCATCATCATCTTGCTTATTCTAATTACTTATCCCATAATATCTTATCCCAATTACTTGGGGTCGACGCAATATGTCGTCTGTTTTGACATATTGCAAAAAGTTTCGGCAATGGCTTTTATGACCGGCCGCCTGCCTGACGTCAACCTTCCTTGGGAATGTAATCGTTGACCCAAATGGTACCAGATGGAGTTGGTCTGGGTCAATCTAGGGCTCTTAGTCGGATTTTACGACACCCACGAGCAAAGCAAGGGTTGGTAGTATTCGAAGCCGCTACCACACAGCACTTTGAAAATGCCATTTATCGATAATTAATAAAGTTTTAAAGTTATACTTCTTTTGGTGCATTAGGGAAAACTATGAGAGTAAATTTTTACGATGCCGGGCACACCATCACGATAAACCGACACCGTGAAGTTAGGTAGTCAACATTTTACAATGTGCGCGCACACCGTCACAAATGTAAACCAGATAATACGTTCTAATAAAACTTACGGTGTATTATGTACCTTTTTTCTATATTAGTGTCATTTTTTCTGCAAACGTAGGATAACATGAAGGATAAAATTATAAGAAAGATTTTTTGTATATATACAGCGTGTCCCTAAATTAAACGTCCAACGGTAAGTGGGTGATAGATGACTTTATAACAGCTATGAAAAAAAAAATCATGTCACTTTTTTTTTTCATATGAACATATTACTAAAAACAGTGGAAAATCCTTTGTAAGTTATCAGGTGAAATACATACCAAACTGGAGCGTGCTCTACGTATTTATTTCCTTGAAACAATATCTTGGAGGTAAAACGTACGAGAACATGGTTTGACATATTAATTCCAGGTAAGACATGTAGATAGCGAACGTACTATTTTATCCTCCTTCATATTAGCAGAAAAATAAATTTACTATAAAATGCTTCGATTTACATAGTGGTTTTTTGACGTGGCAACATCTTATAATTCGATGGAGCCGACTGCACACACGAAAAAACATGACGTATGCGGCGTTACCTCGCTCTGAGACATTCTATTTAAGGCTTGATCCATATAAAATATCTATTAAACAAATAAATTCGTCGATTTCCTTCCTATTGTTTAGGAGGCTCAAGCCCAATAGTGGAGCGTATATGAACTAAGATGATTACTTAAAATTCTCTCATAACTCTCACAGACATATGATATTATTATTCTCTTCATCATCATCATCACAGCTCATATACGTCCCACTGCTGGGTTCGAGCCCCCTCCACAACGGGAGGGGAATTGACCTATTATACCACGCTGGTCAGGCGGGTTGGTATAGGGTTTTATTATGCATTGCCTTAGTCGTATGCTATTATATATATGCTATTCCCTTAGTCGCCTTTTACGACACCCACAGGCAAGAGAGGTGGTGACGAATTATATTCTTATTCCGTCACCACACGGAAAATTTCTTTTTATTCAAACCAAAATACTAATTTATTAGTCTCTTCTACAATTGAAGGATAATTATTTTTTTAGAACACACAGAAAATTCCTTTCACTCCTTGAGAAAGAAAGTAGTATAAAATTGTTATTATTACTCCGTCACCACATACAAAACCATTCTAATAATTACTAATTCATTTAAAATAGACTTAATATCAAAATCGATAATCAAATTATTGTACAGTGTTCCGTTATAATTACCCAAACTTCCATACAACGTATTACAATGAAATTCTGGAACAAAATACATTAAGACACAATCCAATTATCGACTTTGCGATTACTAAATCGCATTGCAAGCGTCCCTTATAATCGAATATTAGCAAAAAGCCTAACGACAGTAGGCGGGGCAAAGGATCCGGAGGGAAAACGTACATTTTTCCACCATTGAATGCCTTGACCTGACCGTATTTCATACAAATTGTAGATAAGAAGTAGGGTGGTTATATTAAATATTTACGTGGGAATGTATACATTTTTAATATATACTCACAATTCCGGTATTAATACATTTTCGTTACTAGCATCCCTTTTCTTACTACGAACATTATGCAACACTATTTTCAGACACAGTTTATTATTATTAACCTGGTAGTTGAATGATGTATGGTAATAAAAATTATTCAATCTCTTCCGTATGGTGACCGAGTAAAAATACAATTCACCACCCCCTCTCTTGCCCGCGGGTATCGTAAAAGACGACTTTTTTTTTGTGGGTGGGCTGCGATTGGCGCACCTCTGCACCACTCCGTCCGGGGCGACAGAGGGGCTTAAGCACGCAACTCCCGCAACCCACCCGAAAACCACGTCGCCTTCATCGTTGGGCCGACCACCGGAGCAGGGTTACTTGACATCAGTGAATCGTAAAAGACGACTAAGGGATACAATATGCATATAATATCTGTGCAAGAGAAGGAAAACTCGAAACAAAACTCTATTGTGGAGCTTTTAAATTTTATTTATTACTATGGTGTTTAGCAGTGTTACATCAAAAAGTTTTGCTGGCATTTTATGTAATATAGCGCAGAAAAATTCTTAAGTGTAATGAATACTATTTGATAATTAATTGCGTGCATTTTCATGTACCGCAAAATTCTCAAAGAAATAATTGGTTTGATTGTCAGCACCTAATCAATGGTAGAGGCTAACGCTAAAATAAAGACACTAAAGACGTATTAAGAAGAATATTAAAACTTGACACTGGCACCAATAGTTCAAAATTGTGGCTTATTGCCATTACAAAAGAAGAAAAAGAAATTATAGATCTGTCATAACTGTCATTTAAACTCATTTTAATTTCAGCCCAGTGATGCGGCCCCCGCCCGTTTCTAGTCCGTCCCCAGCTATACTCAGTGCCAGATAACGTGGCAAAAGACGGCCGTCACCTACCTTCACCACGATATCTTAAAATGCAAAAAAATCTATCACTTACCATACATATCTATCGAAAAGTTGTATCGCAACATTCTCTTGGTAGAGGCCTACAAGGAAGCAACATTACAAACAGCACAACTCAAAATTTTACGAAATCTAGTAAAATTACCATAGGCAATATATGTTTTTAATATCCTATAATCATGTATTTCATTGTTTTAAAATACCAGCTTAACCTGTAACTGGTGACATTTCATTATTTTATAAATAATATCATTAATAACAATGCCAAATTACATTCAAATATCTGAAAATCAAAAGTTTTTAAGTAACATTAAAATTAAAGTACCGAGAATATTTATATAAATTCAATATAATATAGATCCTATAATTAAATACGTAATTAGCTTCGAAGAATTATGTAACGCCCAGAAAATGCCAAGTTTTAAGTTATGACACATTTTTTTCAACTCATTTTACCGTCAGGTGTAATAAACCTAAAGGATCGCACAAGTAGATGCAAGATTTTAGGTTATGTGTATCAAATATAAAATCTTTTCTTAACTGATTTTAGCGTCAGGTGTACGAGATCAGTGGTGTCGTGTGGCCTAGTCGCCATTTTGTTTGACATTCCGTGTGGAGCACGTAAAAGATATTGAAAAAAAAAAATGATGGGCCTCGATGATAGCATATACCGATAGTGATAGTAGTGGAAGTGATAGTTCAGAACTACAGATTTTTGTAAAGTCATAAATAAATTATTTTAGTATATTATTTTACCTCACCTTACGTATTTAGCAAAAAGTTAGCCTTAAGATAGGTTAGCTATCAGTTTCATGCTAGGGCAGTGGTAAGGTAGGTAACGTGTACGTATGCTTTGTTCTTGCACGTGTAGGTGTTTAATAATTTCTTAATTGAAATTCTAAACAAATTACACATTGACATGTTTGTAACCTCTGTACTGTCTAGCCACCTTCACCACGATATTACAACGATAAGACGGTTTGTATGGAAAGCGATAGAATTAGCGATAAATTACTTGGATTTGATGATATCATGGTGAAGGTCGCTAAATGACCTCTTTTGCCATGCTATTTGGCAAACACTATAGTAGGTAATAAATGCATAGGTACGTCTCATCATCATCATTCTGCTCTTAAACCAATGTTATGTCTACCAATATTTTAGCAATAATTTTATGACCGACCGCTTGCTTGACATCAAATGTCCTTGAGAATGTAATTATTCACCAAATAGCATCAGATGAAGTTGATCCAGGTCGATGAAAAATTCTTAGTCGTCTTATACGATACCCACGAACAATTGATAGAATGATTATGTATGGTTGGTATAATATGATTGATTCGTAGCCACTACCACATACAAATGCAAGCAAACCTACACGGCGATTCTGAAAACGATTATATATTGTAAATAAAACTACGGATTTTATCGCGTTTGTATTTGATTTATGATTGCCCTACGTTTCGAACATTTTACAGCGACCATGAACGCTATAAAGTGTTCGAAACGTCGGCCAATCACAAATCAAATACAAATACGATAAAATCTGTAAAGTAGTTTTATTTACAATATATAATACTCGCGTAAACATCAAAAATCGTTACGACTTAATATGTATACCCGTTCATTAATTTATGTAAAATTAATCCTATTAAGTTCAAGTTAAACCTTTTGCAAATTTCACATTTATTCATTTTCTTTTATCTTAAATAGTACGGTGTCACCCTAAATATCTTGCGAATAATATTCGTTGATTTAAAACGTCTATTCGCTACCCTTACCCAAAAACAATGAAAGTAATTCGTCTAATGCTATAGTTTTAATTAATTTGGAGGAGAATTAATTATGTTGTGTGATGTAGCCGTTAATAGTTTGTAAATCGTTTAGCTATTAGATTTAATAGTGAATGGAGATATAATTGTATTTTAAAGGGCTTTAATTGTTATCCTGTTTTGACGCCATTGTGATTTTAATTTTGAAAACTGCTACTGTCTATATATTTTGATAATCTATATCATAATGATTACTGATGTTTACGCGAGTATTACACATCTACACTAATATTATAAAGAGGAAAGATTTGCTTGTTTGTATTGAATAGGCTCCGAAACTACTGGACCGATTTCAAAAATTCTGTCACCAATGAAACGCTATAATATTAGGGAGTAACATAGGCTATATTTTATCCTGGTATTCTCGCATGTTTGGGCACTACTGTCACGTGACTTATTAACGTTAATACTATATCTGTGACTAGCAATCCGCCCTCGCTTCGCTTCGGATTCAGTCGCCTTACGCACGTAGTTCCCGTTTCCGTGGGAATACCGGGATAAAATATAGCCTATGTTACTCCCTGATATTATAGCTTTCCAATGGTGAAAGAATTTTTAAAATAGGTACAGTACTTTTTGAGTTTATTCGTTACATACAAAAATACAAAAATACAAATCTTTCCTCTTTATCATATTAGTGTAGACTATGTCAATGTCAATTATTATCTGTATAGATAGATGTCAAAACCAGATAAATGTAAAAGTTATAATTAAAATTTTTAATTGAAAATTAAAATTCATTTGAATTACCAAAAATATCCCGTTCGTTCATACTTTTTACAGTTTTTACTTCTGGCTCCAGTTATCGTTACTGGTTTATGGTCTTTTTAAGGTTCCGAACCCTAAAAGGATAAAAACGGAACCCTATTACTAAGACTTCGCTATCTGTCCGTCCACCTGTCTGTCACCAGGCTGTATCTCAAGAACCGTGATAGCTAGACAGTTGAATTTTTTACAAATTAAGTATTTTTGTTCCCGCTATAACAACAAATACTAAAAACAAAATAAAAAATATATTTAAGGAGGGCTCCCATACAACTAACGCGATTTTTTTTATAGATAATGGTACGGACTCGTCGTGCGTGACCTCAACTCGCACTTAGCCGGTCTTTTATTGATTTATATTATTCATTAATTCAGCAAACTATAAACGTTTATTGTTGGATACAGGTATCGCCATGAAAGTGAAAAAATGTCAATCACCATACATGGCAAGCAGTTTGGCGATCGCGGTGGGTGATATAAGTTGTCCGAGCGCTGCTGACCAGTCTGATCCATTAGCCGATCTTACGATACCCACAGTAAAATTTAGAGGACGTAACATAATTTGTTTTTAATTCTAATGAAGTATTCATAATAATGGTACGTACGGTAATAATAAATGATTACGAATTTCTTTTCACAAAATGATGCTTTTTGTTCAATAAACATTTATTTTCATTAGTATACACTATAGGTATGTGTTTAGATTAATAATTTATTTTGAGTTCACTAGATGGCGTTGTACAAAATTCTAAAACATGTTATGGTTTCGTTACACAAATGTACATATCCAAGCGTGGCGTTAACGCCACGCCAATGACAAATAATAATAAATATCCACATTACCGCCCCCGCCGACGGGGACGGAAGACGTGTCGCGTTAAAATCATAAGCGTGGGAGTGCCCACTTTGCCAGCGACCGCCCGAGCCAAGGTCCGTACCCCACAGGGGGTGCCCTTGGGATCGGTCGCTTAACTTTAAACGGGTTGAGAGCCCTCAGCGCTCACCCACCAGTCCGGGTAAAGTTGTCACAGCCATCTGAGGCTAACAACTAAGTCACACACAAAAAAAAAAAAAAAAATGCCACGCCAACCATCAGGTTCACCCTCGCTTATAGATGTTTCACATTAAAAATAACAGTGACATTTTCGTTAACGTATTTTAAAAACAAATTTGATCTGTCAAAGCGGAAAAAAAAATATTTAAAATGTTACATGGCCTAAGTGCTTCTCGTTAAACCTAAATGATTGAAAATATTTTCACTTTGGCTTTTACTGAGGGTTTAATAATGGTCGGCAAATAATGTTGACACAATTTATAGATTGGTTACATAAAATTGAAATTAATTTTTTTACTAAGCTAGATCAACATATAGAACGCATTTCTTCTAACCGGACATATTTTTGATGTACAGTGGATTTCATTAATAACGACCTCGGTTGTTACGACTTTTCGGTTATAGCGACATCGAACTTGCGTCCCTAGAATTTAAAGCATACTTTCGTAGGAAATTCATTTGGTAATAACGACTGCGGATATAACGTCTAATTCGGGTATACCGACTTGTTTTTATTAACTATTTGGGACAGATTCTTAGAAATTTCTTGCGGATGTTGCGATGGAGTCGGCAAAGGCTCAAAGTCTCATTCATAAGCTTTAACTATTAAGCTTTCTTATCCTTTGTTTATATTCGCAGATGGTCAAATGCTTTGTTTGTGTGTAGCGTTACTTAGCATGTGCGCGAAGTTGAAATTATAAATCAGTTACGTAGCTATTTCCAGTGAGTGAACAGCGTTTCTTAAACTTGTGAAAATGGCTCCTAGACGTACGTTTACTGGGACGTCGAGAGGTGAGGGTACCCGAAAGGGTATTCCGTCGGACCGACCACTGAGGACAAGGAACTCGGCACTGGTGGTTGGCGCAACGACAAAGGCGACGTGGGTACGGGTGGGCTATGGGCCTGCGCGCCATTCTTTCGTCACCTCGGACGGAATGGACCGCGTGTGCGCTTACCATGCCCACCCATTAAAAAAAAAGAAGACGTACATTTATTACTAAAGAAAAACTGATTTCAGATATAGAAACCTCGGGATATAGCGACGACATTAAAGTGGTCCCTCCGCCGTCGTTATAACCGAAATATACTGTATTTTTTTTTATCATTTTACTTCTTAGCTTATATTGTCTCCCAAACATTGCTATTCATCATCATCATCTCAGCCTACTTTAGCTACTTCTGGCATTATTGCCTACTGTTGGGCTCAGGCCTCATCTATAATAAGAGGGCTTGCCTCATCCACAGTATGCTTATTATATCCCTCAGTCGTCTTTTACGACATCCACGGGCAAGATTGGGGTGGTGAATTGTATTCTTACTCCGTCTCCATCACCACAAACTTTTCAATTACGGCATTATATTACTTTTCCTCTTCCTTTTGTTTTTGTTTGTCCACTCTGCCTGCCAAATTATGCCATTACGGTTTTATAGTAAAAACCAATAGCCTGATGTATAGATTAAGATATTTTTTTATTAATTTCGAATTATTAGTACAATTATCGGCAAGTAGGCCGGTATCTTAACCAATACGCTATCTGTGCAGTTTCATAAATCATGTCCAAGTAAACGGCCATCATAGCAACTCATGGTCACCCTACAGCACTGTATTCACGTCAACACACAATACTCAGGAGTCATAGTGACTAAGTGACATTTACGACAGTTTTTCGACGTCACTCTTTGTGGACTTGAAAATGTATTGAAGATAGTGGATTATTTTATACGCCTATAATCAGCGTACCTTCCTAGTCAACTATAAAAGAAGCTAGTTGAAGTCTTTATTGGATATTCTTTCATTTCTGCTGATAGTTCACCTACTGGTATCAAGGCACCTCGTCGATAGGAATGAAATTGACCTACTATACCATACTGGTCGGAAGGGTTGGTAAGAACGTTTCCTTCTCTTCCATCCATCAGCCTACAGACATCCACTGCTGGACATAGGCCTCCCGACGAGAATGCCACTCGGAACGGTCCTGCGCCACTTGCATCTAACGGTTCCCTGCTACTTTAGAATGTCATCAGTCCACAGTGGGGAGTCATCCTACGCTGCGTCGTCCGATTCGTGGTCGCTACTCAAGAACCTTTCTTCCCCAACGATTATCGGTCTGACAAGCGATGTGGATTCCTTCTCTTACACAGATTTTATATGCGTTTTATATCCCTGAATCGTCCTTTACGATACTTGTTCTTCTACGGATTTTCGTATGCCAGATTTTGTCCTGTTCATGATGCACATTAAGCAACTTTGTGTTTTTTTATGAGGCCAACTTTTAGAGATCTCGTTTCAATGCCATAGGTTATCGTTCGTAGTACACACTAGTTATAAATCTATAAGCTAAAATGGTATAAATTCTCTTCAATTTCATATTTTGATCCACCTAAGAAAATGCTTTGTTGTATACTACGCTACGCATTCCGCTAGTATCGACTAAATAACTTACTGATATAAATTTCATATATTTTATAACATACCTCTTTTGTTCAAAAAGTTTCTCAAGTTTCCCAAAATCCTAGCAATTCCTTCTTATTTTAATTACTGTTTGTGGCGAGCAAACAGCACACCCGATAGTATGACTGATACTGCTGCACATAGACCTTTGCAATATCAGGAACCGCTGCCTACCGTGAAAAAAGTGAAGGGAGCGTGATTGCGTGCAATGAAGTTCGGTAATTTTAAAGCCATCACCAAATCTACCACAGGCAAACACCCTCAGAAAGTTGGACTTCTGGCTGTACCTTTTATATTCCACTTCTGTTCCCATCAATTTTTAAGATAAGCATCGACCTGGCCACTCCTGATATTATTAAAGTCCATGAATGAAAGCTAGCAGTTATCATCATGTGTATTCCTTCATTATCTGCTACCATAGATAATCAAAAAAATAAAAGAATCTCTTCATTATTAGTAACTGTATATTAAAATCATAAAGAAAAACTATAAAAATATATATGACTGAACGTAACTCGTTAAAGCACTAAGGGTCATCTTAGTACTGTGTGGGTGGATCGTAAGTTATCATGTGAAAAAGATGGCGAATATACTTTATGCATAGGGTTGATACTTTAAGCATATTCGTCATCATCATCATCCTATTCGAGGTTCTCAAAACTAAAGACGTGTACAAAATTTTATTTCAATCAATCAAGGGTAAAATTTCATTAGTAAATTTGATCCCAAAAAACAAGCAGGACAAGCTAAATAAAACCCTCCCTCTCTTACCCGTGGGTGTCGTAAAATACGACTAAGAGGGAATTATGCATATAACATCTATCTAAGAGAAGGAAAACTCAAAATAAAACCCTATACCAACCCGTCTGACCAGCGTGGTATAGTAGGTCAATTTCCTTCTTAATGTGGAGGAAAGCTTGAGCCCAATAGTGGGACGTATTATGAGCTGAAATAAAATGATAAAGCTAAATAAAACCTACTCCGTGTGGTGACGGAGTAAGAATACAATTCACCACCCCCTATCTTACCCGTGGGTGATCGTACGAGATGACTAAGGGATATAAAACGCATATAATATCTATGCGAGAGAAGGAAAACTCGAAATAAAACCCTATACCAACACGTCTGACCAGCGTGGTATAGTAGGTCAATTACCCTTCCATTATGGAGGAGGCCCGAGCCCAACAGTGGGACGTATAAGGGCTGAGATGATGAGATGATGAAATAAAACCTTTTAAAAATGTTACCTATATACCAATTTGCGGAGTATAATATGCTTAAAGCACGGCGACAATTATATTACTACTTATTTCGTCGCGGCATGGTAATCGTTATAGTTTGAAAAAGACCCTGCTTTTATAAACATAAGTATCTAAGTGATCGTGTGAGTATTCAACTTAAATAGTACTGTACAAGTGGCAAAATGTTCTAAATGCTACCTTTTGTGTCAATTTTGGTGGATTCGAAATCTATCGCAGAATAATTCTTTGTATGATCCAGAAATTATCGTTCTGGTTATGATATGTGTTCGATAGTTATATATTCGTATAGTCTGCAGCGACATACACATTTAATGCGGCGTTATCTTTTTTAAAAACAGAAAAATATTTCAAATAAAACATTTCTTAAGGATTTTATCGTTTTTATATTTAATTTTGCACCCCCGATGTTTCGAAGAATTTTCACCGTTCATGGTCACGACTGGTCAAGTAAAAATAGGTTAATTTTAAATATGTAATACCCGCGTAAACACCAAAGATCTAACATGAAAATAGTTTACGTCAGCCCTAATCGCATGTATCATATTTTATATAAAACTGGAACAAATTCAACAGGGTATTCTCGAGAAACGTGCTCGCATAAAATTGTGCTAATTTTGAGATGCCAACTTCATCTGAAGAGATAAACACATCCTAGAAGATATATATAGCTTTGTTTTGTCATTAATATATATCCAAACCCTATTAATCCAACTTGCCGAGTGGTGACGGAGTAAGAATACAATTCATCACCCCGAATATGGGAGTCGTAAAAGACGACTAAGGGATATAATGTGCCGATAACATCTATGCAATAGAAGGCGAAACTCGAAATGAAACCTGTCCAAGCTGTCTGACCAGCGTGATACGTCAATTTCCATCTGTTGTAGAGGAGGGCCGAGCCCAATAGTGGGATGTATATGAACTGTGATGATAATATATATCCAAAACCTTTAAACGAGTGATTCTTGTATTTTCTTAAGTTTCTGTATATTCATCATCATCATTGCAGCCTATCGCCATCCACTGCTGGACGTAGGCCCCCCTCATGTTACGCAACAAAGTGCGGTCCTGTGCCGCCTGCATCCAACGACGCCCAGCAACTTTCACCAGGTCGTCGGTCCACCTAGTGGGGGGGCATCCTACACTGCGTCGTCCGATACGTGGTCGCCACTCAAGAACCTTTCTTCCCCAGCGGTTGTCGTTTCGTCGAGCCATGTGTCCAAGTCACTTTTTATTTTTAACCTGCGTTATCTGCGCTTCCAACAAGAAATATCCGATGGCAAACCTAGCCTATTTGTCGTTATAGTACTTGAAAATATCGTACAAGGTCTGATTTTTCACCGTTTTTAGTAATATGCTCATATCAAAAAAAAAAGTGATATGGATTTTTTTTATTTTTTTCATAGCTGTCATAAAGTCATCTACCACCCACTTTCCGTTGGACGTTTAATTTAGGGACACCCTGTATATATAAAGATATCGCCAAATATAAAATACCTTCTGATTGGATAATCTAATAAACTGCGATGAACTTGAAGTTTTGCTTTGATGTGGATATATAATCAATTGGTATATTACTTTATACCAAAGTTTTAGGGGTCATTGATGCCTTTAGCAATTACTATTGAACCTCAAACGAACTTGAAATGTTGTTAACATACAACAATATGAAATACTAAAGATATATTATTGCTTAGATCATCATCATCATCATCTTGCTCTTATCCCAATTACTTGGGGTCGACGCAATATGTCATCTGTTTTGACATATTGCAAAAAGGTACCAGATGGAGCTGGTCCGGATCAATCTAGGGCTCTTAGTCATCTTTTACGACACCCACGAGCAAAGCAAGGGTTGGTAGTATTCGAAGCCGCTGCCACACAGCAAGATGCTTATATATAGTATTGTATTTGTTACAGCGTTACGTTCGGTGAGCGAGAGAGCTGGAAGACCAACTTCCTGACGGTGTTTGTCTGTGGTAAGTTCTAGTATCACCGAAACTCATTGCATGCATTCACATTCCCTTCACTTTATTCACGGTGGGCAGTGGCCTTGCAAATCTCCATGAGCGGCAGCAATACTTACCATCAGATGTACTGTTTGCGCATTTGCCACCGTTTGCAATAAAAAAAAATACTTAATAATCATCATTTCAGCTCATATATGCCCCACTGCTCGGCTCAAGTCTCCTCTACAATGGGCAGAAATTTGATTCAAATATCACGGTGGTTATACAGGTTGATATAGAATTTTATTTCGAGTTTGCCTTCTCTTGCAGAGATGTTATCTGCAATAAGGGATTATTGTTGTTTGATACAGCAAGGAATGGGACAGTGAAAAGTGTTCTTACTCCGTCACCGCACGGAACGTTGTTCATAATGCCAAGTTATGAGGGTTCAAAGAATCGACGTAACGCTTCGAGAAAAGTTTTTAGTACCCTTGCGCTTTAACTGGCTCGTCTTGAAGACACTCCCTTGGCCCGAGATACAATTTCAATTCAATCGAATGCCAAAAATTCAATTTTAAAATTATTGAAAACTAGCGTACCCAGCCCGCTTCGCCGGGCTAGATTTTGCTTTATTTTATTTAAACAATAAACTTACATCATTAAATATTTAATTTAACTCTCACAATATATTAAATTATTCTATTTGACAGTTCAAAAAGAGGAGTGCTCCGATTGTCACCAAACTTTACAAGATTACTCGCCAAGTCAATCTGGAGCTTCCCTGAAAGTTTCATTGAAATCGGTCCAGCCGTTTCGGAGCCCATATGGAACATACCCACACACTTTCTCTTTTATATATATAGATAGAAGAATCATAAAGTCTCTACATTATCATCTTCATCCCAACTCATATATGTCCCACTGCTGGGCTCGAATCTCCTCCATAATGGTAAGAAATTTGACTTAATATATCACACTGATCAGAAAGGTATAGGCTTGGTATAGGTTTTTGTTTCAAGTTTACCTTCTCTTGCATAGATATTATATGCGTATTATAATCCCTTGGTCTTCTTTTACGACACCCATGAGCAAAAAAGGGGGTAGTAAATTGTACTATTACTCCGTCACCACACGGAAATTTCTCTACATAGAATCAAACAATAGAAAATTATAGTTTAAAAAACTAAAAAACACGCTTATAAGCTTACAGTACGAACCATAGAAGTTTCCAATTTCGCGGATGCGTAGTTCGCTCATCTCTCTTGCTCTTGGGTTTAGTAATTTCTAATCGTATTCTTGCAAAGAATACGATTAGAAATTACTAAACCCTGGCGAATCTAATCAGGATATTCGCCTATTTTGATCGAATTATTGCATTGTCATGGGCCTTTGACGAGGGTGCAAAGTTTAAGTAAAATCTTTTCGTTTAAAGTGGGGCAAAATGACGTTCAAAGATTGCGTTGCATACATACATACATAGATACATACATAGATAGATACATACATACTGAAACTAATAAAAGCGTGTTAATAAAAAAGAATATTTCTAGTACCATATGTACAATTATATGAAATGTACATATATTAAGGAAGACGAACGTAATTCTTACTTCCAAGAATATGTGTGATAAAGCATCGCTATTATTTTGGGGCTGTAATAAATTAATACACTTAGAACAAAATGAGCACTTTATTAGTAAGATAAGCATTTATTATTATGATTATTTGACGGTTGTTATTATAATAATTTCTGGCATTACACATAATTATGATAATGATTGTTGATGTTTATGCGAACACACATATAAATCTATTTTTACTGGTTTTATCGCGTTTGATTTTTACTTTGCCGACGTTTTCGTAAACCGTTCCGTTCATGGTTATAGACGGCCAACTCTAATACAAATGCTATAAAATCCACAATGACCATGAACGCTGAAAATTATTCGAAATAAAAGGTAAGTCTAATAAAAAAGCGATCGGAAGCGTATATTACATATTTAAAATCCATCACTGTTTATGGAGGTGCTATGTGGTGATCAACCCTACAATGCTCGACTAGAAATGCAAATATCGAAACCAAGAGCATCGATGTATCGATACATCAATGTTTCAGAACAAATATCGATGTACAAAAAACATATCGATGTATCGAAACATCGACGTTTTTCCTTGCGGAATTGCGATGATATTTTGTTTTAGTTAAATTCTAAGAGTATAACTTATAATCAATTTCATACAAGCATGTTTTTTACATGAAGCACCAACATTTGCCTGATGTGATGAGTTTTTCTGTTAGTTATTTAGAAACAGAGTACCTAAACTGTTACGCAAGCTCTGCTAAAAGTACCATACATTTTAAATCATGAAGACAAAACATCGTATACAATAACATCAATACATCAACATCAATGTTAGACAATAGTGAACACCGATTGCTAGCATCGATGTTTCTTTCACTGAAACATCGATGTTTCAGAAACATCGATGTATCGTTTGCATCCCTCTCAACATAGAAAGTCAATAATTATGCTAAACTATCTCTGCGTAAATAAACAATAACTTTTCATGAAAAGGAAAAAGTAGAAATTAGTAGAGTTTCTTCATTTTAATCAGCCTTACAGCATCTCCATATCCCTAATGGAGTTGACATTCCGATACGGTACGATACGATATTAGATTTAATGATTAAAAAGATATCGACTTTTTTTATTTAATTACAGAACAAACCCTTGTCACTGTTCAGCTTAACCTTTCTACATATTCATATACCCACTCGAAAATCTCCTGACATCAAATGTTGGAACTAGGTCTCCGGAAGCGATACCGCCCACGCTCCGCTGGTGAAAATAACTTTCTAAAAAGACTTCTATTGAGGTCTCCCACGAGTTAGAGGCAACGACATATATTAAGATAAATTTGGACTGTACTGAATGCCCTACATAAATAAAATACAACTAACTGATCTATTTTGATCCAACTACGTCTAAAAAAGTATATAATGCATCGTCGCCCATCATATCATAGCTATACTAACTGGGGTTGAGGGACAAAGGTAAGAACGGCAGCAGCATTTTCGTGACAAACTTACACTTGCCAACCCCAGAGCCAAGGGTATTTATTACTGAACTAATTGCCCGTTCTGAATGCCTAAGTCCTATGATGTCAATGAGTTTACAGCCCTTACAGTGGGAACTGGCTCTGGAATAAACTACCTGCTGCTGTGTTTCCCGGGCGCTATAATATGTCCTTCTTTAAAAGCGGTTTAAGATGATAATTATCTTCACTCAATCAAACTTCCACTATGTCTTGGTATACACGAGTGTAGGGAGTACGAAACAGAGCACAAACAGAACCACGAATATAAGAAACAATGTATAATGCTTCCTATCTCATTTTCTCTCGTGTTAAATCTTATGAATTTATGTGTCTGTCTCTTTTGTTTCATCAACTTTCAAATCACAAGTATGATAAAGAAGATTTCACTTCAAAAAGAACACGTCATATTCGCCGTAATTTCATAATATATCATTATTATATTCCACAATAAAGAAGCTCTGAACTAGTTTAAAACACAATCTCATAATTATAAAACTGTATCATAGCGAGTGCATTGATGCGCGAAATAGACTTGTTTATCGAGTTAAATTATGGAACAGGTTAGCTGGAAAATACTGCTAGATAATGGCTTAAGCATAAGTTAATCGTGAGGAAAATATGATGTGCAGGTGAGCTGGTTTTATTAGCCCATGTTTGGATTCAACTTAAAAGGTTTATATCTAAGCTTCTTTTATAATCGTTCATAGATGGCGTTGCACAGTAGCGCTAAACGGCACAATCATTTCATTACATGCATGATACAAATTAAAAGAAAGAGAAATCCGCAAATCGCCCGGTCCCTCACGCGATTAGCCACCTAGATGTCGCTGATCATCTTAAGCTAGACCTCCCCTGGATAACCGGGGCTCTCATCTGGCTGAGACTGTCCGCCTCCGGAATCCGGATGTGAAGAGCGGAGGGGGCCGTGGCTCTCTATCACCCAAGGACTCGGTGCTGTTCAGCATCGGCTAAGAGACCACGGTCAGAGGGTTCAGCCCTGGAACCGTTTTCCCCATCCCAGTCGGGGTGGAGAGCATAGTCGAAGTTCACCTTTTCTCCATCTGGCGTCCTCGACACGTTCTTGACGAAGAGAAGGACGCCATCACACTCGCTCAACGTAAAGTTAACATGTCCTGCGAAGCTATTACACCTAAATACCCAAGTCGAGGTGCGAAACCGCGTCGCACAAAAGTCACGAACTAAAACGTGGGCACGTCCACTTTGCCTCCAGCGACGCCCCATGCCGAGGTCCATGCCCCAAAGGAGGAGCCCTGGACGATGTCGCTTAGTATACTTTCACTGAGTTGAGAGCCTTTAGCCCTTTTTTTTTTGGGAGCTTTTAGCCCTCACCTTTTAGTCCACATCAAGCTGTCAAGACCATCTGCAACAAACAGCTATATATACACAAAAAAAAAATGTTCACCCTTTCAGGTTCAGAGCTCTCAGCACGCACACTAATCAGTCCGGATAAAGTTGTCACAATCAACAGCGGCCAAGAG
Organism: Lymantria dispar; assembly: GCA_032191425.1. Classification (NCBI taxonomy): domain Eukaryota; kingdom Metazoa; phylum Arthropoda; class Insecta; order Lepidoptera; family Erebidae; genus Lymantria; species Lymantria dispar. The sequence goes on along the minus strand of CM063460.1, from coordinate 3,752,611 downwards.
CTAGAGCTAAACAAAAAACAAACTCTAACACTTGGACTGGGTTTAGAGCCCTCAGCGCTCAGCCATGCAGGGAAATTTGCGGCTAACAGCAATATACACATTAAAAAATCTAATCTAATCCTTGGTTGATGTCATTTGATTATTGTTATAGTGTCGAGAGCTATCGCTGCTCAAAGATACTCCAGGCCAAGTTGCAAAAGCCATCTGCAGCTAACAGCTATACATGCCGTACAAAAATGATCTCTTTATATAGACATCGGGTAAAGAGCCCTTAGCATTCACCCAACAATCCAAATATGGTTGTCAAGATCATTTATGATTAACAAATATAGTCACATGAAAAAAAGAACTTCGTATAGTATTGTCTGCTGAAATCTAAACATATGATGAATAGAAATGAAAGTCATGTGACAAGAAAGGTTATCACTGTAAATGTGAATGGATGTGTAAATCGTGGAAGACAAAAAAATAGACACAATCTCGCAGAAAATTGACGTCTAAGTAGTAGCAATTTGTTACGGCTCTTCGTTGGGTAAGCGAGAGAGCTGGAATCCCAACTTTGTAAAAGTGTTTGCATGTAGTGGGTTTTGGTGATGGCTTAGTATTACTAGACCTCATTGCACGCATTCACACTCCATCATGGTAGGCAACAGCCTAGCAAAAGTCCATGAGAGGCAGTATCAGTTACCATCAGGTTTGCTCGCAATTTATTCGCAAATACTCTTGGAACAAGTCACTAGTATTCTAAACATCAATGGAAAAGTTATCTTATTGAAAATAATGCAGTATTATACTTTGTCACCCTACTAAGTTATTACAGTTATCAATCTTTGTTTTTCTAGTCAACGTTGGAAGCCTAATAAAGTGGTTTTGTCGACATAAATAAAGCAATCACACTCTTATGTTATTTTCCTCTCACAATATAAAAACATTATGGACTATATTTAGAAGTATTAAGGTCGATGGATGTTCTGAAGGTCCTCAAGGACATTAGGATATCAGGCTTAGAGCTGACATTTATTCGCCTACGTTATTCGCCCAGAGATATTATAAATGCGTAAAATACGACCTATTATATAATTCCAAATATGATAACGGCTTCTGAACACAATATGGCACAACCCCTCTAACAATATTGTAAATAAAACTACTTTACGGATTTTATCGCGTTTGTATTTGATTTTGTGATTGCCTGGCGTTTTGAACACTTTGCAGCTTTCATGGTAACGGGCGGTCGAGGATGTCACACGTCCAATAAGTCATTGTTATTTATCGTAAGAAATAGAGAGAACTGTAGACAGCTAGAGGAGGTACACCCGAAGAGGCGACCTACAGAAATTAAAATTACTACACAAATTTAATTCTATTAGGATTTGATAACGGTATAATAATATTTTTGCCGTATAGTGACGGTGGTCGATGGTAGTGGTGAAGTAAGAATACAATTGACCACTCCCTATCTTACCACTGAATGTCGTGAAAGACGACTATGGGATATAATATGCACATAACATCTGTGCAAGAGAAGGAAAACTCGAAATGAAAACCTATATCAACATCTCTAACCAGCATGGTATAAGGTCAAATTTCCTCTCATTGTGCAGGAGGCCCGAGCCCAACAGTGGGACGTATGTGGGCTGCGATGATGATGTTAATAATAATGTTAATGCTAATAATAATTCATAAATTTTCACGTCGTGACGGAGTAAGAATACAGTTCACTGTCCCCTTTTTTACCTGTATATCGTAAAAGATAGCAAAGAGATATTATATGCACACGCAGATCTACGACCAGTGTGTATTACCAGTGATGACTTACGGTACGGAAACGTGGTCCGTAAATGTAGGTTTCATAACAAGGCTCAAAGTCGCTCAACGTGCTATGGAGCGGGTTATACTCGGGCTTTCTCTTTGAGATAGAATCCGAAATACGAAAATCCACAGAAGAGCGGGTGTAACCGACATAGTATGAAGAATTAACACGTTGAAGTGGCAATGGGCAGGCCACGTCGCTCGACGAACCAATAACCGCGGGTGAAGCATGAAAGGTTCTAAAATGGCGAACACATATCGGACGACGCAGTATAGGACGCCAACTAGGTGGACCGATAACCTAGTGAAAGTTGCTGAGCATCGTTGGATGTAGGCGGCACAGGACCGCATTTGTGGCGTAACATTAGGGAGGCCTACATCCAGCAGTGGACGGGGATAGGCTGAAATGATGGTGACCAATGATGATTATAGATATAGCAGATAACATTTACGTAATGGAAGTAATATTCTAAATAAAATCTCATATCAACTCGTCTGACCAGCATGGTAGTAAGTCAATTACCCTCCTATTGTGGAGGCTCGAGCCCAGCATTGAAATATATATGAGATGAAATAATAATGGACAAGTGACTGTAACCATCTTTTACTTTCCCGTGAAAAAATCTTAGGGGAAAATAATAGAAGAAAGGTAATACTATCTTGGGAAATTCATAACAGCAAATACGAACGCCCACGCGCCTACTAAGGGTAGCGTTCAGTCATCTTCATAACTAATATATTCTTTACATTTTCATATATGTACATCAAATAATATGTATTAGATATTCATACAAAAATTAAATACGCTAAAGCCATATAAAATACAATATTGATGTAGCAAATATCGTAGCTGTTCCGTAGACTCACTACGCAATCTACGGCGTAGTACTTTGTTAAACTTTTCCTAACTTTTGCAATATATAGATTTTCGATTAATCACAGTAATTGAATGAACGATAATTTATCGGTTATGAAGCATGTACCTGTATTTCCGTATGGTGAGGGAGTAAGAATACAAATCACTATATCATGGCCGTGAGTATCTTAGAAATGTCTAAGGGTTATAAAATACAAATAACATCTAGGCAGAAGGGAAAAAAAGAACCAATAGCTAATGAATTCCTCTGGATGATATAATACGTGAATTTCTCTCATATTTTCTCATAAGTGTCTCGAACCCACCAGTGGAATCCCTTTCGTTTGCAGGAAATATCTTAAGAGACGACATCTTAATTTAGTTATAAAGCAATAAGCAGTACGCTAAGAAAAACTCGAATTAACGTCCTATATCCGAGCAACCATATAAAGGAAACACGGATTAAGCCATCGAATTTCCATCCTTCTTTCTCAATTGGGACATTATTTTCGTAGGTATATATAATATTACTTTATCATGGGAAGGAAATCAGGTGTACTAATAAAATGGGCAGCAGTATTCTTTTAGGTAAATTGCAATACAGGCTACGCTAGGGGTAGCAAAAGTGACTTAATTCAGCCCTAGAAAAGCCTTCATTCAACAGAAATAAAATAAAAGAGAAAAAACTTAGGATATCCTTTTACTATTCACTAAAAATCTAATATCAGTAACTGAAGCTATCCAAAATTGTCCGATAATCCGAAATAATTTTATATCCGTAATCGCATCCTAAACCGATATAATATTATTCTAATATCCGGATGTGATAGTTCATATCTGCAACATCCTTAATAAACGGATTTACATTATGAGAACTCGGTTCAATAAAACAAACCAATATATTTTCATTTGGGCATCGTCCAGTATTATGCAAGTCCTAAAACGGTTCAAAGGAAAAAGCCGGTCCATCGCGTACCCCAATCTAGTTACACATCCTACACGAAATTTGGTGAGGTAATCGAAAATTCAATTAGATTATCCTCATGTCGTTGTCAAGGGCTTCCCTTATCACAGAAGGGATCGAATAACAGGAAAAAATATTGCGTTTTGTTATTTTATTCTACAAGTGTTGTTTTTCCCGCTTTTCCTCGGTACTTTTTAATATAAACTTCTAAAATATATTTACTGCTAATATTTTTTTCCCATTTGAAAAGTCAACACCACGCGAAATAATAAATTCTTATGTTCAGAGTCTTTATATGTCTTCAACGGACTCAAATTGCACTTACAATTAGAATTGGTACAATCATTTTGGGATCAAACGAATTGTTTAAGATATAAGTTGAATCTTCTATATTCGGCAAGAAAGTTCATTTTCACATGATTTGAGCAATAATTATTTTTATTCCGCCCGTGACTATGAACGCTGAAAAGTGTTTGAAACGTCAGGCAATCAAAAATCAATTACAACCACGATAAAAATTGTAAAACAGTTTTATTACAGTTTCATATAGGTTCTATTAGCGTTCAAGGAAAGGATCCCGTGAACATGGACGTAAACGAAAAACCAGTTTTATTTATAACTAGCAACCCGCCCTCGCTTCACTTCGGTTTCAGTTGTCTTATCCCCGTAGTGCCCTTTCCCGTGGAAATACCGGGATAAACTATAGCCTAGTTTACTCCCTGATATTATAGCTTTCCATTGGTGAAAGAATTTTTGAAATCGGTCCAGCCGTTTTGAAGATTACCCGGAACAAACAGACATACAGACAAAAAAAATATTAAGTGTATTTTAGGCATATGTATAGTGCAAATAACCGTGTGAGCGTGAAAAAAGCCTATTATTTTGACATTACAAACAGACACTTCAATTTTATTTATTGGTATAGGCTACCTAACCCAACAGAAATGTTTCCATTCAAATAAAATAGCAGTGCCACCGCCGGGGTCCAATTGTGAATCTAAACCATTCTCGAATCCCCTTGAACATATACAAAAAATCTCATTAATATCGGTCCAGCCGTTTAGGAGGAGTTCAGTGACGTACACACGTACACAAGAAATATATATCTATACCAATAAATAAAATTGGAGTGTCTGTTTGTAATGTCAAAATAATAGGCTTTTTTCATGCTCATTTATTGCTGGCTCATTTACTGCTGCTCATTTATTGCTCATTTATTGCTGGTTATTTGCACGACACCTATGCCTAAAATAGCAATTAAAAAATTTTTGTCTGTCTGTCTGTCTGTCTGTAAGCTATAACATCAGGGCGTAAACTAGGCTATATTTTATCCCGGTATTCCCACGGGAACGGGAACTACGCGGGTAAAACGACTATAACCTATAACCGAAGCGAAGCGAGGGCGGATTGCTAGTATATATATAAAGTTGTATAATACTCGCGTAAATATCAGAAACATTACGTATCATAATTTATAACACCGACTTAATAACCAAGACTTTTCAACCAGCCAATAGGGACATAATATGAGTTGAGTTCACGATCAGAGGTTTACTTTCAAATCAATATCATCATCGTCATCATCATCACAGCTCATACACGTGCCACTACTGGGCTCAAGCCACCTCCACGTTGAGAGGAAAATTGACCAACTATACCACGCTGATCGGGTTGATATAGGGTTTTTGACGTGACAACGTCTAATAAATCGATGAACGCTGGCTGCATGCACGAAAAAGTGTCCCGTTATGCTCATTGTCCCGTTACGCACATTACCCCGTTACGCCCACTGTCCCGTTACGCTCATTCAATTTAATTCATAAAAGTATGCAGTCATTTCATCAATGTTTTGTTATGACGTTGTCACGTTAAACTGTCGTCCGTAAACCGATTTTACAGACAACCAGGTTTTTTCAAGTTTTCCTTCTCTTGCACAGTTGTTATATACACAAAAAATATAAAGATATCATGGGTCATCATCATAATCATCATCTCAGCTCATTTAAGTTGCATTGTTTGACTCGAGCCTCCTCCACGATAGGTGAAAAATTACTTCATTACGCTGTTTAATCATGTCGGTATTGCATTTAATTTCAAGTTTACCTAATCTTTCACAGATTTTATGTTCATATCATTAATAGTTATCTTTTATGACGCTCAAGAACAGGGTAATTTCTTTTCATACATATCACGCTGGGCTCCATAATAAAAGGGAATTCGAACTATTACATCATGCTTACATTTTGGGACTAATCCCACCACACATTCCCACCATTGTAACTCCTGTAAGCCAGGATCCACAATGGTCTCCATAAATGACACCGAGGTTTGACCCTCAGGCAGTCCCGGGATATGATTTTAATTGTCTTGGGACCCGCAACAAATTTAATTAGAAAAGATTAAAGAGGAGGAGTTGGAAAGAGAGATTCCACTTCCCTCCCAGGCAAAGCGGGAGACAGGAAAACAAAATGACTAGTCAGCCAATAAGTAAACAGGAGTACAGCTACGATAGCGCAGCAGTACGGCACCACGGATACGGAAGAGCTTAACGGGGCCTATATGTGAGCGTTAAGATTGATTGCTACAGTAGGTATGGCAGAAACGCATGAACGCACGGAAATTTTCTCGAGTTGCTACAAGGTCCGTATAGTATACTACCCCACAGGTGACTTGCAAACTGTTTAACATAAGGTTACGCTCGTTTCGCCAGAGATCGCACTCCCAGAGAATGTGATGTGCTGATTGTTCATACTCGTGGTCAGATGTGGAACATTGACATAATGGTGATGGTACGAGTTTAAAAGAAAATAATTTACTTTTAAAGTTGCCATGGCCAGTTAAAAATTGGGCCACGAAGTGGTCAACCTCCAACCACACCTTCTCCAGGCGCTCCCGGATGCATGGAAAAAATAGATAAAGATGACGACCTTTCGATGATGAATCCCATCTTTCTTGCCATTCAGTTAAATGTTCCTCATAAACAATGGATTGTGGTGCAAACAATCTAGCAATTTTATTTCGGTCGCGCGGTAGAAGGAAATCTGTATTCATAGTTTCCTTTGTGGTGTAATACATTGACGCTCGTCTCTGAATCTCCAAATCAACCGGAAGTACACCCGCGAGTACTGGTAAGGCCTCGGTACTAACCGTTCTATAGGCTTTACATAAGAATATTAGGGCCAATCGTTGGCTCTGTAGTAATTTAAGGCGAGCCGCCCCTATGGTGGCCCTATCGGCCCATACAGGTGCAGCGTAACAAATACACCCCAAATATGTGGCCATGTATATGGTTTTAAGTGTATTAAAACGAAGGCCCCAAGTAGATGTGGATATTCTAGTAAGCGCGTAGAAATTCCGTTTCGCTTTTTCGCCTACAGTTTTAATATGTTCAATAAATGAAAAATTTTTTTCTAAGACTAGGCCGAGATAGCAAACTGATTCTTTCTTTTTGACAGTCATATTATTGAATTTTATACGCGGCGCTGATTGTAAATGTCCTTTTAATAAAAGATGATATGTTTTTTGTGGTGCGAAGGCAAGCCGGTTTCGTGTACCCCAATCGAATATATCACTGAGGCATGTTTCCGCTAATTTCCCTAAACCATCCCTTGTGTTCGATTGTATAAGTAAAAGTCCGTCGTCTGCATAGCCGATCAGTAGACAATTTTTCGGTAGAGGTAACTCGAGAAAATCGTCAAAACCTAAATTCCATAGATATGGACTTAATACCGAACCTTGAGGGCAGCCCATCGTCAGTGGTTTCGACACAGCATGGTGACCAAGTTTCAATTTAGTCGAGCCATTTAAAAAGTACGACTGCATCATGCTTATCAAATTAACTGATATTGTATTTAAATTAACCTCCTCTTTAGATTTTATACACATACTGCTAGAATGTACCCGCAGTAGAGCAACCCGCCCTTGCTTCGCTTCGGTTTCAGTTGCCTTACCCGCGTAGTTCCCGTTCCCGTGAGAATACCGGCATAAAATATAGCCTACTAGCAATCCGCCCTCGCTTCGCTTCGGTTTCAGTTGCCTTACCCGCGTAGTTCCCGTTCCCTTGAGAATACCGGGATAAAAAATTATAAATTTTCTGCAATAACGATGACTTATTGGACGCGAGACATCTTAGTCCGCCCGTGACCATGAACGCTGCAAAGTGTTCGAAACGTCGGGCAATCAAAAATCAAATACAAACGCGATAAAGTGGTTTTATTTAAAACTAGCAACCCGCCTTCGCTTCGCTTCGGTTTTTAGTTGTTTTGCCCGCTTAGTTCCCGTTCCCGTGTGAATACCGGGATAAAATATAGCCTAGTTTACGCCCTGATAATATAGCTTTCCATTAGTGAAAGAATTTTTGAAATCGGTCCAGCCATTTTGAAGATTACCCAGAACAGACAGACAGGCAGACAGACAGACAGTCAGACAGACAGACAAAAAATTTTTAATCTGTATTTTAGGCATAGGTGTCGTGCAAATAACCGTGTGAGCATGAAAAAAGTCTATTATTTTGACATTATAAACAGACACTCCAATTTTATTTATTGGTATAGATGTGTAATACTCGCGTAAACATCAGCAATCATTATGGATATAGAACCCTATACCAACACGTCTGACCAGCGTGATATAGATGAATATCCCTCTCATATTCGAAGTCTTGAGCCCATCTGTAACACATTTATGAACTGTGAAAATGGTGATATATTTTAAAATGGAAGGAATGAAGGGAGGCCCATCACTTTCCCACGGTAATCAATATACCGCACACCACAAAATGCCGACATTTGAAGCCAAACTGTCCTGAGGATGCATCGTTTAGAGGCGAAACACTTGTCGAAAAAATATTCGAAGTTCTGCGAAAAATTGCAAATTGATGTCTAGAAGGTGCTCATCACGTAAGATTTCCTTATTTACTATTCCACCTTAATCCTGTCCCGTATTCCTTCTATTGTGATGTGCAGTATTTTGATTATCGTCGCCAAGTGGTGGGTCTCTCCTCCTTCCTTCTATTTTAAAATAAAAATGGATTGCAGCATTGTATCGCCTAATTCAATCTATACTTTAATATGTAAAGCTGAAGAGTTTGTTTGTTTGAACGCGCTAATCTCAGGAACTAGTGGTCCGATATGAAAAATTCATTCAGTTTTAGATAGCCTATTTATCGTGGAAGGCTATAGGTTATATATCATCACGCTAAGATCAACAGGAGCGGAGCACCAATAAAGAATGTTTCAAAATCAGTTTTGTTTTTTCTTTTGAGAGCTGCCGCTGTGTAAACGGCTAAATTATCGCAAAAAATGAAAATCATGACTGACAGAATCGTATTATTGAAAATTATTTTTGCCTTCTACGTAAACAACTTCTTAGGTCAAAGTTAGCGTTAGCCCAAAGTATTTATACCACGCGAACGAAGTCGCAAGCAGAAGTTAGTCAATTATATTGATGATAATAAAATTGTATTTTACAAGCTTTTATTTAGTTTCACCTGTCCCGTTGCCTGTAATCAAATCTTGCAAGTTAAATTTGATCCACTTCCCGGTTTCTGATTGAGCTAAAATTTTGCATGCATATATAAATCAGACATGACAATGCAATGTCATTGTGACATAGAGATGATCTGATGATGGACCTAGAAGCTAGCCATAGGAACTCCGCAATTAAACGACTCAACCCCATCGAGTTTGAGCTCAATTTATTCGTCTTGACAAGTACTTTGATACTATATGGTAACTAGGATCTGATGATTGACCTGGATTTTTATCCTTTTAGTTCATTTTATTAACAAATAATAAGAGCTTGTTTTTAAAAAAGGTTTTTCTTTAATTTATTTCCTCTCCATCAGCACACGCAACATTAAAAAATATTTAGAATTTTATCAGTTAAAGTATTAGTATAGAACAGATGGCCATATACAAATGATAAATCACGGAGCTTATGGAAATAACGAGTTGGAATCCGTTGGGTAAAACCTATCTACAAACAGCTACCCTTAATCCCTACTTAACAAACATTTCACCCGAAATCGATGCTTTATTCTCCTTAGAAGCCTCCTCGGGACACTAAAGACCTTTCGATCGTTCTTTTTTTTTCGATAATAAAACACGACAGATTGTGTGCCATCCCTAAAGTATACGCATACTTGTTTTTTAATTCCAATTACTCGTTTACGTTAATAAAATAGGGCTGCCTCTATAATATAAAAGGTAAGGTTATATACGTCTTGTATCGGATGACGCAGTGTAGGACGACCCCTTACTGCCTATCGATATTGAACTAATACCCTGCACTAAGGAACTAATCCGCTACTAGTTTGACTGGCAATATCTTAGAAGTTGTAGAGAACCGCTGGATGCAAGTGGCATAAGACTGTTCCAAATGGTATTCTCGTGGGTAAACTTATGTGCAACAGTGGACGTGGGCCAATGAATAGATCATCTCCATCATCTTCATGCGATGACAAGTTAAAAATACAATATATAGCCATCGCTTAGAATAATAACCTATTGAAGGTAAGTCCGCGCACAAAAAAATGAAGCATTTAAATTGGAGCCTAATGGAGCTTACGTCGGAGCGTTCCGTAGTGTACAAGTTCACTGTACTGCACGTACGTACGGAACTCTTAGAAAATACATAGGCAATAATGACGGTTTGTGCATTCAAATGGTATCACAACACATTTGAAAAACATAAAAAGATTATTAACATTACTTTTAAAAGTATTTCGATGATTTATGTTAATAAAAACATAATTTGATTTCATAATTTGTATAGTGGTGTGCGTGTGTACGTGTGTAATCGCCTGCGCGCATGTAGTATTTTTGGCTTCATGTTTTTGATCGCTCGAAGTACCGACATTATCCTTCTATACGTTATTATTCTAAGAACCATCGTCATTCTGTCTTATCCCGATTTGTTGGAGTTGACCCAATATGTCCTCTCCTTTCACTCAGTCAAGTTTATCTTATACTTTGTGCAGTTCATACAACTCTTATTCCATCACCCTTAGAACCTTCAAGAACTTTCTTCACAATATTACTTTCATTCCATCACAGCTATGCCATGGTACGCTCATCATCGTCATTATCATCATCGCAGCCTACATACGTCTCACTGTTAGGCTCGAGCCTCCTCCATAATGGGAGGGAATTTGACCTACTATACCATGTTGGTCAGACATGTTGGTATAGGGTTTCAATTCGAGTTTTCCTTCTCTTGCACATATGTTATGTGCATATTATATCCCATAGTAGTTTTTTAGGACATCCACGAGCAAGTTAGGGGGTGGTGAATTGTATTCTTACTCCGTCACCACACTCATTTAGCTATCTATACCAATAAATAAAATTGGAGTGTCTGTTTGTAATGTCAAAATAATAGGTTTTTTTCATGCTCACGTGGTTATTTGCACGACACCTATGCCTAAAATAGCGATTAAAAAAATTTTGTCTGTCTGTCTGTCTGTTTATTCCGGGTAATCTTCATAACGGATGCACCGATTTCGAAAATTCTTTCACCAATGGCAAGCTATAATATCAGGGCGCAAACTAGGCTATATTTTATCCCGGTATGCCCACGGGAACGGGAACTACGCGGGTAAAGCGACTATAACCGAAGCGAAGCGAGGGCGGGTTGCTAGTATAATAATAATACAGATAGCTCTAAGTTTAAAGCTGTCCCATAAACTATATAAAAGACCTTCATTATAGACAAATAGGGCATTATATGTTGCCTATATAGAAACTTGTCCCGTATAAGAAACAAACCCGAAAACGGTCAATATTACAAAGAACTACTTAATTTGCTACACCAGCTGTGTATTTTAATAGTGATATTTCAAATGACAACCCTTGTCTATCTTTGTGAATGATATGTGACCAATATATTATTTCATTCATTCAAATAAAATATTCATTCAATCTCGTTCGTATATTTCTCTTGGGTAATTATACCATTTTTTATTATTTATTATACTTCGTGTAATGAGATTTTACTCGAATTTAAACTCAAAATATATACGTTAAAATTCGTAGAAAATTATTTTATTAGTAAGATTCTGCCCGCGGCTTGGTCTGTGTAAAAAGTGATTTTCCGAAGATGAAATTTTACCCGCAATTTTATTGGTTGATTACTTAGAATAATAACGTATAGAAGGATAGTGTCAGTACTTCGAACTTTAAAAATTTGAATCTAAAAATACTAATGGCGGGCAGACGATTACACACGTACACACGGAAACCACTATACAAATTATGAAATCAAATTTTGTTTTTATTAACATAAATCGTCGAAATACATTTAAAAGTAATGTTAAAAACCTTTTTATGTTTTTCAAATATGTTGTGGCACCATTTGATTGCACAAGCCGTCATAATTACCTATTTATTTATTAAGAGTTGCGTACGTTCGTGCAGTGCAATGACTTGTACATTACGGGACTGTTCCGGCGTAGGCTCCATTAGGCTCCAATTGAAATGCCTCACTTTTTGTGCGTTGACTTACCTTCTATATGTTATTATTCTAAGGTTGATAAAAAAAAAGAGCGTGCGTACAAAGTACGCTTCCCGACTATTGGGGAGGAGAATCGAGCCCAGCAGTGGGACATACATGAGTTGAGACAACGATATCGCGCTGGTCATATGTATCTGGTATAGGGTTTTATATCTAGGTTTTCTTATTTGTGACGCCCGGTTGCCTCTCAAACTTAAGGGGAAAATATACAAGAGTGTCATCAGACCTGTTGCTATGTATGGATCTGAATGTTGGGCATTGTAAAGGACGGATGAGAGCAGAGTGCACGCTACAGAGATGCGAATGCTAAGATGGATGTGTGGGGTTACAAGGTTAGATAAAGTAAAAAATGAGTATATTAGGGGAAGCCTAAAAGTGGCACCAGATTAGGAGCGCGAGATTGTCATGATATGGACATGTGATGAGGAGGGATGAAAGGCATGTGACAAAGAGGGTTATCAATATGATTGTGGATGGACGAAAGAAGCGTGGGAGACTCAAGAAGAGATGGATGGACTGCGTGAATGAGGATATGCGTATGAAAGCAGTGAGTGCAGATATGACGCCTGATAGGAGGTTATGGAAGGTAAAAACATGTTGTGCCGACCCCACTTAGCGTGGGATGAGGGCAGGCAAATGATGATCTAGTTTTTCTTATCTTGCATGCATGTTATTTGCATATTATATCGCTTATCTTCCGTGTGGTGACAGAGTAAGAATACAATTCACCACCCCCTATCTTACTCGTGGGTGATCGTACGAGACGACTAAGGGATATAAAACGCATATAACATCTATGCGAGAGAAGGAAAGCTCGAAATAAAACCCTATATCAACACGTCTGACCAGCATGGTATAGTAGATCAATTACCCTTCCATTATGGAGGAGGCCCGAGCCCAACAGTGGGACGTATATGGGCTGAGACGATGATGATGATATCGCTTAATCGTCATAGGTAAGAAAGGAGGGTGAAGGGGGCTATTTAAATTGTATTCTTACTCGGCGCGCTCAGTAACTTCCACCAGGACGTCGGTCCACCTAGTGTGAGGACTTCCTACACAGCGTCATCTGATACGTGGTCGCCACTGGAGAGCCTTTTTCACCAGTGGTTGTCGGTTCGTCGAGCGATAAGTCCTGCCTATTACCACTTCAGCGTGCTAATTCTTCGTGCTATGTTGGTTACACCCGTTCTTCTATTAATTTCTATTTTTCTAAATCTATCTCGCAAAGAAATCCCGAACATAACCCGCGTTATAATACGCTGAGCGGCTTTAAGCTTAGTTATGAAGCTCACATTTAGGGATCACGTTTCCGTGTCGTAAGTCATATCTAGTAACACACACTCATTGACCTGTGTTTTCAGACACTGAGGTATAGAAAACTATGTTTGATAATAATTATTCCACAAATACGTACAATACTGAATCAATTACAGATATGTCGGCAAGTAAGAAAACGGCAATATTTTTTATCGATTCGCTTAAAGCTCACCCTTGTTTTGTAAACATTCCCTTTGTTAACCTCGATATAGTTCAAGTTACATCTGTCCGGGATACCTTTGTCAGTCCTAAATCCACATTTAGTCTGCAGTTCTCACTAACAGTACGCAAATTATTCCATTAACATTTAAATACATTTTTTTTCGGAGTATTTCGAAAGTGCTTCTGTTTAGACTAACTTAATTATTCGTAGAAATTCTGTTTAAATATATATCTATGGAAATATTATAATTTATTTAATAACTCGTGGAATATTTCACTTTTTGAATTTATTTATAATTCTTTTGGCGCGTTAGGGAAAAGTGATGACCGACAGCTGTACGCGGGGGTCATCTGGTTGATGGCCCTGTACGGCACACTAGTGTGAGCGGGTTCCCTGACCGTCCATCTGAGGACTACATACGGATACCGCACGGTGACGATGAAGGCAGCGTGGCTGTTGGCCGGGACTCCCCCGTCCTGGAGGCGAAGATGAGTGGACAGAGCAGCGCCGTGAACTCGTCATAATCATCGGTGCCGACATGACACCGGCGACCATTGATAGAGAGATACTCGACAGGGTCAGGAACTGAGATGCGGATGTCGCCTTCTGCGAGGCTGTCATCTCGCGGAGGGAGGCAGCAGAGCGTGCACGGGAGGAACTCCTCCACGGCGACACGATCTGCCGCCGGCGACTTAGGCGGAGCGGGCGCGGGGACCTGCGCCTAATGCTAGCCGAGGCCGCGGGTAATCGGACCGGGAATTAGTCCGTCACCCGCAGAGAGGTTGACAGCGTAACGGTGATCGATATCTCGAAAAAGGGACGTCGAAAGAGCAGGGTACCCCATAGTATATCCCACCGGGCTGGCCACAGAGGACAAGGAACTCGGTACCCGTGGTCGGCCCAATGGCAAAAGAGAGTAGATACAGTGGGTTATGGCCGCCCCTTCGTCGCCACGGATGTGACGGACGTGCTGACCATAGCCTTATCTAAAATAAAAAAGGGAAAAATGATGGAAGTAAATTCAGATGCGCGCGAAAAACCCAACCCTGAAGTTAACTGGTCAACATTTTTCACGATGCGCACATTTATCACCGTCACACATATCAACTAGATAACGCGTTATAATAAAATTATTAATGTACCTATTAAATATTTTTTTTATTATTAGTCATTTTTCTACAAACTTTCTGAGGGTGTTTATGTGTGGAGGGTTTTGGTGGTGCCCTTGGTATCACCGAGCCTCAATGCACGCATTCACACTCCCTTCACTTTCTTCGCGGTAGGCAGCGACCCTGTAAAGGTCCATGAGCGGCAGCAACACTTACCATCAGGTGTACTGTTTGCTCGTTTGCCATTGCTTGCAATAAAAAAAAAAACGAAAAAGCACCGTTCGCAATATAAAAAAAAATAATAATAAAATCTGTGCAAAAGAAGGAAGACTCAACATAAAACCAGCCAACACGCCTGACAAACACGGTTTAGTAGATCAATAACCCTTTGTAGAGGGGGCCCGAGCTCAATAGTGGGTCGTGTACGGGCTGAGAAGAAAATGGTGATAATGTGGTGAAAAAGTAAGAACAAAATTCACCCTCTCTTACCCGTGGGTATTGTAAGAGACGACTAAGGGATATGATATACTAAGGCATATGACATTTATGCAAGAGAAGTAAAACTCGATATAAAATCCTATGCCAACACGTCTGACCAGCGTGGTATAGTAGGTCGATTGCCGTCCCATTTTGGAGGAGGCTGGAGCCCAACAGTGGGATGTATACGAGCTGAAATGATGAAATAAAATGATGAAGTTTCATTTTATATTTATATTAGTAAAGAGTAAAAACTGACTGATTATGATTGACTTAGATTACTTGCCACAAAAATGTTGACTTTATAATTTACACAGAAGTTTCGGTTTCGGCTAAAACTGAGACTGAAGCCGAAACTCGGTCTCGCCCGTAAAATGTAGTTCCAGTCGGACACTTTGGGACTTTGAAAATCTGTTGCACATAGCAACAGATTTTAAAAATCCGTATATTCTAAGTATGAGCTTTAAACAAAAGTATAAATAATTAAAGCAATTTTAGTCAAATACCGAGCACAAAGTTATTCATAAAATTAATCACGAACGTTCAAAGAATTTCTTTTCATTGGAATGAAATCAATATTAGTAAAATCAGGCCATTGTGTTCCCAGAGAGGCCAGTCAGTGAGATCAATTAGATACTAAATACTGCTTTACGTAAAATATTGCTATGTTAATAGCAATTTGATTTCTTTGAAATAAAGCGTTTTAAAATATAACGTTATTAATTTATATTATGTATAAAGTTTAATAATATAACATATAACATCTAAGCGAGAGAAGGCAAACTCGAAATAAAACCCCATACCAACACGTCTGACCAGCATGGTATACTAGGTCAAATTCCCTCCCATTGTAGAGGAGCCCAAGCCCGAGCCCAACAGTGGGGCGTATGTGGGCTGCGAAGATGATTTTCGATTTCAGATTCCGTGCTACTTTTGAGAATGGCCGGTAGCAAAATATGATTTAGCTTTTAAATATTTTTAGCAGTAAAGGATATCTCATCATCATCATTTCAGCTGATATACCTATTGACCCTAGTGGTCTATTGACCTTGCTGTACCATGCTGGTCAGACAGGTTGGTATAGGATTTTATTTCGAACTAGCAACCCGCCCTCGCTTCGCTTCGGTTATAGGTTATAGTCGTTTTACCCGCGTAGTTCCCGTTCCCGTGGGATACCGTACCGGGATAAAATATAGCCTAGTTTACGCCCTGATATTATAAACTCATTTGCAAAAAAAACGGGCACCTAAGCAATGAACCATTTCAAATGTTAATATTTCTTTGTTTGATAATTATAGGTAGTTTTATCCACACAATTTGCTAAATTAATAAGAAAATAATCGTTTTCATCAGTATTTCATAAAATTTAGATACAATTTATGGGAAATAATGCTAAACCTCGCTAGTAGTGTATATTCGCTAGTAGTGCATATGCTCATGAAGTAAAAATAAAAAAGTTTTTTTGTTTGTTTTTCTTTAATAAAGTAAAAGCAGATAAATGTTTAGTATCGAGTGTGACCCCCTCTAGCTAAAATCACAGCTTGAATTCGTCTGGGCATGCTAGCGAGTATATCCCGGATACTTGCTTGCGGAATACGTTCCCACTCCGCAGTAATCACATTCTTCAGCTCTCTGATGGTCTGCGGAGCCGGGTGTACTGATCTCACACGCCGTTTCAGAACGTCCCAGACATGCTCTATGGGATTGAGGTCGGGACTTCGAGCTGGCCAATCCAAACGACGAATGCCGACCTCTTGCACATACGCATTAACATCGCGGGATCGGTGGGCGCGAGCATTGTCGTCCATAAAAATCGAGTCTTCACCTAGAGCGGCCAATGCGGGTTGTGCATGAGAAATTAGAACTTCCGTTATGTATCGATGCCCAGTCAGTGAGCCGTTTTCAATGAAGACTAACTCTGTACGATCCATTGAATTTATTCCTGCCCAAAACATAACAGAGCCCCCACCATAAGGTGTGATTTCTTCGAAACATGCCTCTGCAAAGCGTTCTCCTTGTCTTCTTAGCACTCGCCGACGTCGATCTTCACCGAACAGAGATATCCTGGCTTCATCAGAAAACAAAACCCTATTCCAATCGTCTTGAGTCCATGATTCACAATTTCTAGCGAACCTAAGCCTGTGAACTCTGTGCTCACGGAGTAATTTGGGGCCGCGGGCCGGGCGGTGACTGCGTATATTGGCAGCGAGAAGCCTCCTCCTGACCGTCCATAGACTAATATGCACATTTCTTACTTCTTGGAGGTTGTTCTTAAGATCCACATACGAAGATTTGCGATTTCTCAATGCGCGACTCACAAGAAAACGATCATCCCGTGGTTGGGTACATGGTTTTCTTCCAGAACCAGGCCTTCTCTCGACGGAACCAGTCTCCTGATATCGCTGCCAGGTCCTTTGGACTGTCGAGCGACTAACATTTAGCCTCCTAGCCACGAAACATTGCCTGCAACCCTCTTCAAGCAGCGCGATAATTTTGGTAGCTTTTACCACTTTATCTACCATTTTTGATACAGCCAAACAGCATTAAATAAAGCTTTGACAGTCAAGGATATGAAATTAATCGATAAAAATTGAATAAAAGTTATGAAAGTCGATGTTAACTTCTGGAACTTCGCGCCAAAAATGTAGGATAAAAAGGGGTTTTCTGTAAAAATGAACATCAAATGAAAAATTGAATTTAGAACGTACTTTTTTAAATACCACAGCATTTTTAAAACCGGCCAGTAACGTGTACAAACGATTGAAACCTTTTTGGTATTGTATCTTTTTAAATATGAATGAAAATCGAAACCGCCCGTTTTTTTTGCAAATGAGTTTAGCTTTCCATTGGTGAAAGAATTTTTGAAATCGGTCCAGCCGTTTTGAAGATTACCCGGAACAAACAAACAAACAGACAGACAGACAGACAAAATTTTTTTAATTGCTATTTTAGGCATAGGTGTCGTGCAAATAACCGTGTGAGCATGAAAAAAGCCTATTATTTTGACATTACAAACAGACACTCCAATTTTATTTATTGGTATAGATGTATATGACATGTGACATACAAACGTACACGAGAAATATCGAAATATCTTTATATCATTTTATATATATATATATATATATATATATATATATATATATTTCTTGTGTACGTTTGTATGTCACTGAATTCATCTTAAACATCTGGACCGATGTTGATGAAATTTTGTGTGTGCATATGTGTGTGTGCATGTGTGTGTGTGTGTGTGTGCATGTGTGTGTGTATGTGTGTGTGTGTGTGTGTGTTCAAGAGGATTCGAGAATTATTTAGATTCACAATTGGAACCGGTAGGTGGCGCTGCTGTCGATTTCAAGGAGAATTCCTTTTATTTTATTTAAACAGAACAACGTCTGTTGGTGACTAATGTATAATAAGTTTCAGCGATAAGAATCAATATCTTTTCCACCACCTTATCTAGATGATAATACAGACTGTTTACGATGAGTAGCTTCTTATTCAGCAAATTTCTTGTTATTCCATCTGTTACATTTTTATAAGTCTAATTTTGTTCTTTTTTCAGGATTTCCGATGTTTACACAAGCATTGTAGCATTGTAAATATTATATATAGCATTGTAAATAAAACTATTATTACGATCTTTATCACCTTTGGTGTTTGACTTTTGAACGTTCATTTTCTTGGGCGGACTTGTTGTAAAGTGTTCGAAATGTCAAACAATTAATAATCAAACACTTTTTTTTTTTTGGGGGTGGGTTGCGGTCGGCGCGCTCCTCGCACCACTCCGTCCAGGGCGACAGAGGGGCCTAAGCACGCATACCCGCAACCCACCCCACCTGCACGTCACTTTCGTCGTTGGGCCGACCACTGGAGCAGAGTTACTTGTCATCAGTGGTCGGCCCGACGGAATACCCCCTACTTGGGGTACCCTCCCATCGACCGACGTCCCCCCCTCGGGGAGGACGTCGGTCTTTCCTCACGCGGCCTCTCGGCGGGTGACGGGCTAATTCCCCGGTTACGTCACCCGCGGCCTCGGCTAGGGCGGCATGAGGCGCAGGTATTCGTGCCTACGCCGCCCCAGTCGCCGGCGGCGGATCGCCTCATCGAGGCTGCGCTCCTCGCGCAGGCAATCCGCCGCCTCCTTCCGCGAGATCACTGCCTCGCAAAAGGCTGCGACCACGTCCCAATTCCTGACGCTGCCGACCATCGCCCTAGCGATAGTCGGCAGCGTCAGGTCGGCACCGATGATTGTGACCAGTTCACGGCGCTACGCTGCCCAAGCGGCGCAGGCCTCGAGTGTATGCCGCGCCGTGTCTAATCAAACACTAACACGATAAAATCCGTAAAATAGTTTTATGTACAATTTTTTTTTTGTTTTAACTATAAACTTTAGTGCTTAACGAATTTAGATTTTGTTATTTTAACTAAAGTTTGTGGTTTGTAGCTACAATATTAGTCATTCTCACTGAGAGATCTCAGCTGGTAGCTACATGGGGCGGATGTCGCCCTTTGCTTCAAGATGATCGAAAGGAGTAATCGCTGGTCGGGTCGTATTTGCAAATCCCAATCTGGTTCAACTACAATCATTTGTAGTAGTAGTAAATTTTAAAAATATTATAAATGCGAAAGTAACACTGTATGTCTGTTACGCTTTCATGTCCAAACCGCTAAACCAATTTTGACGGAATCTGTTACAGGGATAGACTAAGAAAGTAGATAGATTGAGAAAGTATATATGTAGGCTTTTATATCGCGAAAAAATTAAAGGCGCATTGAAATGTATTCCTACAACGTGAACTCATTTAATAAAACGCCTTTTTGGGCAGTTTACATTTAGAATTTTTGTAATACAGCAATACTCCGGACTTACGCGGTAGGTGGGACCGAGTGATAATCGCGTAAGTCGGAATTTAATTTTGCTTATATTAAATATACAAAAAAATGGTTACTTGGAACTAGTTCAAAGAAGACAATAATTTTAAAGAATATGGTCAAAATCTTAGATAAAATATAATTAAATTTTTATGAATAAAGCAAGTAAACCTAAGCCTAAGCTCAAAG
The DNA here is from genome assembly GCA_032191425.1 of Lymantria dispar. Lineage (NCBI taxonomy): Eukaryota > Metazoa > Arthropoda > Insecta > Lepidoptera > Erebidae > Lymantria > Lymantria dispar. The sequence goes on along the minus strand of CM063460.1, from coordinate 3,732,335 downwards.
AGAAAACCGTGCATCTTTGAATTCACGTAAAACGGGGCCGCGTAACACGTGATTTTATTGTACAAAGGTTACATATTATTCCTATGTCAGATTTTGGAAAAGATCACGATTTATTAGTGATATCATCAATACATAAAAGATCACGATTTATTAGTGATATCATCAATACATAATAGTATACTGCATAATTCTTGGGTCTTTTCAATTTAATATTGTATTAGTACAAAGTACTTACAGTTGTGATATAATTTATGTAAATTAAACTTAATCCCAAATCACCTGCTAGCTGATACTACTCACTCACTTCTAACTTTCTGTTTGGCTATAAAATGTCACAATTAGACACAATACAAGCAGCACAAGTCAACTTGGAGGAGACTTTCACAAAGAGAATGGCAGAATTAGAAACACAACTACAAGTCGGGGCACCTGCTAAGGACACTGTGGCTAAAGTTGCTGAAGAATTTCGTACCTTCAGGGAGCTAATGTTTTCCATGCTCAGACTTATACGTCAGCAAATAAGTGAGTGTTCCCGCACGGTAGATCTTCTAGAGACCAGACACAGGAAGAAAGCACTAATCTTCATGGGAATAGCCGAAGCTGAAAAGGAGGACTGCACTGCTGTCATTCTTGATATAATACATTCAAATATGTCACTAAAGGAGATCTCAGCACCCAGCATTAGTGTTTGTCACAGGTTAGGCACACCTAACAACAACCACAGCCGTCCTATTTTGGTAAGGTTTTCTAGTCTTGATATTAGATCACTTATATGGAGAACTAAGTCTAAACTGAAAGGCTCAATTGCATCCATTAAGGAGTTTTTGACAAAGCCCCGGCAGACTGTCTTCAATAAAGCCCGGCAGCATTTTGGTATGCGCTCTTGCTGGACACAAGATGGTATCATTGTGGTAAAAGCTCCTGATGGTACTCGGCACAAGTTTTTCACCATGGATGATCTTAATCAACTCATTATCAAGTATCCCAGGGCAGTTGGAGAGTCTTCAAGCACAGAAAATTCAACGACCATCACCGGTAATATAAAATCGCGCAGGAATATATAACAGTACTTTTGCCTTTTGTAACTATAAATTTCCTATTTCATTATTAGTGCTAGTTGTCAACTCATATTTCTATTCAAAACGCAACACATTCTTTTTAATCATGTAATATCATTCTATCTGTTATTGTTTACTTATTAGATCGAATTGTACAAATGTCAAGCTATATGTTTGACGTAAGATCTACGTGACGTTTAGTTACTCCTGAATTCCGTTGTACGCATAACATGCCTCACAAACTGTATGTCTGCTGCTATTTCATAATTGTACACCTCTTAGCTCGTAGGTGATGCGGATTTTTATATATAGAAATTTAGTAAAGTAACATCCTATAATTTAGTCCCACATAATTATATTATTTGTATTATATTTTATTTATATTATATTTTATTTTTATATATTTATTCCATGTATTCAGATGATGATTCTTATTACTCTGCCAATTCTTCTTCAGATGATGACAGTTTCTGTTCAGCATCTCCCACGCTTGGAGACTGTGTGCGACAAACTTTTAACAATAATTCACACAATTTGTTAAAGGTATGCCATATAAACGCACAGAGTATCCCAAGCCAATACAGTGACTTTTTAGAAACATTCACTGATACTGACGTTAACGCCATTCTGATATCAGAAAGCTGGCTCAAACCTCAACTTCTTTCCACTGCTTACCCTCTTGCTGACTTCATACTTATTCGTAACGATCGGGCTGAGCGAAGAGGAGGTGGTGTTGCGATATATCTCCGCAGCCACATTCCCTATAAAATTCTTTTTTCATCTTCCGTATCTTCCTCTGCTGAGTTTCTCTTTTTAGAGATATGTACCAAAGGGGCTAAAGCCGTCCTTGGTGTTGTATACTGTCCTCCCAATGTCGACTACTTCTCCAGTCTCGATTCGATTCTGGAATCTTTAGGGTCAGAATATTCACACTACATCATCATGGGCGATTTTAACACTGATCTCCTTTCTTCCCATTTACCACGTGTTCAAAAACTCCTTGAAGTCATTCAGTCTGCCAATCTACAGATTGTACCCTTACAGGCCACTCACCACAACAGGGATGGCAACGACACATGGCTAGACCTAATCCTCACCTCCAACCCTTCTCTTGTCTCCTCTAACGGCCAATTTTCTGCCCCCGCCTTCTCTCACCACGATCTCGTTTTCCTTTCTTACGTCTTGAAACCTCCTAAGCCTAAGCCTAAATTTCTGTACATGCGTTGTTTTAACAGAATCAACCTCACTGATTTACAGAGTGATGCCTCAGCACTTGACTGGGACTTTTTACGAGCATCTTCGTCAATTGACGAGAAAGTACGGTGCTTTGGTGAAGTAGTCCACCACCTCTTCGATAATCACGCACCTATCAGATAGGTAAAATTAAAACGTCCACCAGCACCCTGGATCTCAGAAGACATCCGTAAGGCAATGAAGCGCAGAGACCGAGCATATCGAAAATATAGAGGTGATCGGTGCCAAGAACTTTGGTCTGAGTATAAGGCTGCAAGGAATCGGTGTAATCAGATGATTCGTAATGCTAAACGCCGCCACATTCTTGACAATATTAGTTCTTCTTCCGCTGCCAATGCCTGGCAGTTTCTAGGGACTCTAGGCATCGGTAAACACTGTCATTCAGATTCTCAGGTGACAGTGGGTTTGGATGACATCAATCAGCACTTTTCTTTCTCTATCCCGTTGGACCACAAAACCAAAAGTCACACTTTAGATTATCTAAAGCAGTTACCTCAGTCTAACATCTATCCGAAGAAATCAAAAAATAATCCTATCCATTAAGTCTAATGCTGTGGGATGTGATTACGTAAGTCGTCGCATGATCACAGCAATATTGGACCACCTTCTTCCTGTTATTTCACATATTATTAACTTTTCTCTTGAATCTGGCTGTTTCCCATTATTATGGCGTAAGGCTTATGTAATACCTTTGCCTAAAATTTCTAATCCTTCTCTTCCTAATCACTTCCGTCCTATATCTATTCTTCCCTTTCTTTCTAAGGTTCTGGAGGCTTGCGTGCATAAGCAATTATCGGATTTCATTTTCAAAAATAATCTCTTATGTCAATTCCAGTCCGGCTTCCGACCAGGCCACAGCACAACATCCGCTCTCCTAAAAGTGACTGGCGATATTAGGGCTGGTATGGAGAAAACCAATGTGACGGTTCTAGTCTTAATAGATTTCTCTAACGCCTTCAATACCGTCAATCACGATATCCTTCTAGCCATCTTATCTCACTTCCTGATCTCACCCAACGCACTGGAATGGTTCTCTTCTTATCTTCAGGGGCGTCAGCAGTGTGTCCGCATCGAAGACAGCTTTTCGAATTGGTGCGACCTCAGCGCTGGCGTCCCTCAGGGCGGTATTCTCTCTCCTTTGTTATTTTCTATCTTTATTAATCTTATTACTTATAATCTTCAGTGTTCGTATCATCTTTATGCCGATGACTTGCAGCTTTACTGTCAAGCGAGTGTGGAGGATATGCCGTCAGCAATTGCCAAAATCAATACAGACCTTGACAGCATAAAAGTTGGTGTTGCCAGTTCGGGTTGATGGTGAACCCTACCAAGTGTCAGGCAATAATTGTGGGTAGTCAGCGTATGATAGGCCGAGTAGACGTCAAATCTCTCCCATCTATATTGTACGACGGCTCTATTGTACCGCTGTCCCCTGACGTAAAAGACCTTGGCTTATATATCGACTCCACTCTCAATTGGAGAACTCAAGTAACCAGAGTAAGTCAGCGAGTCACCTGTAGCTTACGTGCTCTCAATCGGTTGAGACATTTTCTACCGGTTAAAACTAAAACGACGCTTGTCCAAACTTTAATTTTTCCTCTAATTGACTATGGTGATGTGTGTTATTTTGACCTGAATGCAGATCTTCTTAATAAACTAGACCGTCTTCTCAATAACTGCATTCGATTCATATATAATCTTCGCAAGTATGATCATATTTCTGCTTATCGTTCTCAATTAAATTTTCTAACTATTCGACAACGCCGTAGTTTGCGTGCCCTTACTTTTCTATATTCTATCCTCAACTCTCCTAATTCTCCTAATTACTTGTCTTATTTCTTTCAATACCTCTCTACTAATCATGACAGAAACCTTCGCTCCTCCAAAAACTTGCTCTTACTTTGTCCATCTCATCACTCTGATCGTGTGCATTCCTCTTTCGTTGTCCAGGCGGTTCTCCTCTGGAACTCACTACCTCTCGGTATCAGGATGGCAACTAGTCGTCAAACATTTAAGAAGAGCGTTCGACTCCATCTCTTAAACGAGTTGGCAGAATCATCACAACTGATATAATGTCCTTATAATTATGTATATATTTATCTATGTAAAATATATTTTCTTTTTCATTTTACAATAATATAGCTATCTCGGAACATGCACCTACCTTTTTTTTCGTCTCTGCATCACCTATGGTTGACTGGTAGAGAATGCCTTTGGCATTAAGTCCGCCATTGCATTGTTGCATGAAGTTTAATAAATAAATAAAATAAATATCCCTCTTTATTCATCCACTATCAATTCCACGGTGCGGGTAAATTATATATACCTAATCTTGCCATAAATACTGTAACAAAGAATAAAAATGTTTCTATTACAAATAACAATTACTACTTTTACAGGGTTTTAGTTTAAAACATAAATATAAAACAATTTAAAATCTAAAAAGTTTATTCAAAGTGGTCTCCATTGGCTGCAATACAGTCCTTTAAACATTGAGGCCAGTTGTCAATAGAAGCACGCACTCTTTCCATGGCCAAATTCTTCACTGCCAATCGTATGGATTGTTTTAGGGACTCCAAATTATCACGGCGTTTAATGCAAGCCGTACTCTCTAAAACTGACCATAAATCAGAATCTAGCGGATTAAGATCGGGACTAGATGATGGCCAGTCTTCAGCTCTGATGAAGTCCGAAACGTTTGTTTCCAACCAAGACCGAGCTTTATGACCCGGCGCCGAGACTTTAAAATTTTTCTGTGAACTGCCTTTGCGTACCGCTTCAGTAGTTGTTTCGATTTTACTACCCTATTCCTTTTAAATTATTAGGTAAGAAATAACCAGTACGTCTCTTATAGGATGCAAGTCCCAAATCATCTTTTAAAATACACAACATGGTTCTAGGTGCTTTCTACATCTCCCGAGACAAAATCTTTTACTTTCGGACAGGATTTCTTCGAATTCTTTCCCGTACTGCTTTGACAACCTTTTTCATACGAACACTACGTAGACAGCCAGATCTTTTTCTGTCATAAACAGAGGAGGTCTCATTGTACCTATTGATAGCCCGGTACACAAACATTTTACTAATACCAAGCGTATGGAGAGTTTAAAAAATTGCATTTGGCTCCATATCTGCGTTGTGTAATGCAATCACAGAGATTCGGTTCTTTTTATCACCCCGCTCCATTTTAATATCGCAAAATAATGTACAAAGTATTGACGCCAAAATGAGAAAACACAACAATCATATAAAAATAATAGATCCCAAATTCAAATGTAATATTTTGTTTATTTTTAATTGTAACAGTATTTATGGTCAGTATTTATGGTAAATCTAAAAAAATAGCAAATTGAATTCTCCTTAAAATTGATCGCAGCGCCACTTACCGCGTCCAATTGTGAATCTGAACCATTCTGGAATCCCCTTGAACACACAAAAAATTTCGTCAACATCGGTCCAGTCGTTTAGGAGGAGTTCGGTAACATACACACGTACACAATAAATATATAAATAAAGATAAATACTTAATTTTGCACAGACCCAATTGCACTTCATATAATGTAGATTAAATTCGACAAGACTAAATGAAATAAGTAATATCACCTGACCTCATAAATTTGAACACAATTCGAGAGCAAACTTCTTAATTTACACAAACGCTTAGCGTGAGTTAGCCAAGCTGGGTTTAATTGGACCCTCCTCAGAATTGCAACCCTCGAAGCCTACTAAAGTGAATTTAATGAATAAGGATCCCCGTTCTTAATTTGGATGGACACTAGACAGTGTGATTGATTCGAATTTGTCTTTTCTGAGAACTCTACTTAATAACATTTTCAACGACGTTTGAGAAAAACAAGATTTGAGCTCGACGTTATTAAATTTTAGGGTTCGTAATTCAGTGAAGCCTCGTTTGTATTATAGTATGGGTAAGTAGTAGTCCCGTTGATAAAAACTTGAACTGTCATAATGAGTTTTGATGCTTACGCGAGTATTGCTCATCTTTATTCGTTCGTGTGTTTGTAATTAAACTCCTCCGAAATGGCTCGATCGAGTCTCATGAAATTTCGTGTGCATATCAAGTAGGTCTGCGAATCAATCAACATCTATTTTTCATCCCCCTAAATGTTAAGGGTAGTCCAGTGCTTAATTTTTGTATTATATTTTAAACGAAAATCTGAAAATCAGGCCGAATGTTTTACGTGTTAAAGTGACGAGAGAGAGTCCCTTTTTGGGACCATTAACATGGACCTGAGCCATCCACCTAATGCAATGGCATTGAACTAATGAGTTCAAGAATTACATTCTCAAAAAACTATTACAAATATCTACGCTGGAAGAAGAGTATATATTGAGCTGACTGCAGGTTATTGAGGTAAAAGCAGGCTGATGATGTTGATTCACAGTCACACCCCGTCCTAACTGCCCAGGGACGCGGCAAGGACGTCATATCCTATACAGTACAGTATACTCTCGATCACCATTTGGGCAGGCCACCGCCACAAATCTTTGTTTTCAATGGTAATGAAGCAGCTTCAAACATTTCTAATATTTTTCCGTATGGTGATGGAGTAAGAATACAATTCGTCACCCCCGTTGCCAGTGAATGTCGTAAAAGACGACTAAGGGATACAATACGCATATAAAATTTACCCAAGAAAAGGCAATCTCGTCACAAATCCTGTGCCAATATGTCTGAATAGCGTGACATAGCAGATCAATTTCCCTCCCATAATATAAGAGAACCGAGCCCAACAGTGGGACGTATATGATCTAAAACGAAACATTTCTAACATATTAGATAATCCACTTCCAAATCCATTCAACCGATGTATTACGATTATTTATAAACAGATTCTACAATACCGTTTTGTTCTTATTCTCAACGGAGAATCCTCAAATATGTTCCTTAGTCAACAAGCCGCCCCAATTTTCATATTTGCCATGTGATCCGCAATTGTTTGACAAACATGTACTTCGAGATTAAATGTTTGAGGTTGGATTCAATTTTAAAACAAGACTGTTTAATGATTATATGGTTACGCTTCCCCTACGCTCAATGCTGCGGTCTTATTTCCATTTAATTTATAAGCTTTATATAAAACTGGAGCAAATAACCATTGAATACATATATATTTACAATCTAAAAAGGTTCTAATTTATGGGGGTCCTGTGCTCCTATATTTTAGGTAACACCTATATGGCTGCATAGATAGTGTTCGGTACCAAACATTTTTATATTAGTTTAATAATTAAATCCATGTAGGGTAGTTCTGTTTTTTGTGGTTCGCGGTTGGCTCGGAGCCGGCCGCCACTTTCACTTTTACTTTCGCTTTGTTCGCGGATCGACTTGCGTTGGAAGTAACGGTCGCGTACGCACATATTTTGTAATTGCTATGTCTTTTGTGGACTAAAGCCGTGAAATCGTGGTATTCGTAATATTGCGCGCCACCCTTTGTTTTGTGTACCGCTTATGTACGCGAGTTAATTAGAATTAAGTATATATTTGTGAACATTAAATTGTGTGTACGAGTAGCAAGCCTGGGTCCTTGAAGTGTACGAGGCCGTTGTCATCACCGCGCTTTTGGATACAAGCTAAGTAACCCCTCAGTTAGTTTCTATTTGTCTGGCCAGACCGAACGCTGAGTTAGGTTACGTTATAGCTACCTCCGCGGTATCTACTCGTAAGTGTTAAAATCTGTTCTTGTACTATCATTTAGGAGAACTTAAAATAGCCTTGCGTAATCGCAAGCCAATGTTATTACCCATTTGGTATCCCTCACTGGCCTGGTGTTCCCTTCCACTGCGCATCCTAGGTCAGTAGGGAACGGTAATGAACATACTTTCTGGTAGCAGAGCGTGGTTCTAGTGAATCTAGTAATTTTGTTTGGTATTGATATCTACAAGTGCCCGTGTTGAAAAATAAATCGATATATAATTACTTGAATTTTACGTATTACGGCCCAGTTTAATAAATAGTCTGGTGTATAAAGATACACATTAAATATTTGTGTGATTGATCATTTGTGTACTTATTGTTATTAGTTATTAAAAATATCATATAAATAAGTTCACTGCAACATTTGAAATTTTGAATATCATTGTTTACTTAATGTGCCACAGAGTAATAAAATAATTTGCGTAGTACATTGTGCCACAGAGTAGTGCAGTCTCGTGATTGAATGAACGAATGAATTGAACTGTATAGACAATTAGTTTAATATTATTTTGCGTTTTGTTTATGGTACTTATACAGACAAATATTAACGTTTCCCTTTGCGCAATAATTTAATTGTTGTTCAATTTTGTAATTTGTATTTTTTGATTGTTGTTTCAATTGGTTGATTTATTTAGTTGATTATATATATATTTTTTTTTGTTGTTGGAATTTAATTATTTTATTCGATTATTATGGCTGCTTTTGCTAGCGCTAAGGACTCGGCAGGTAAGCTGCGCTCTGAGTTGAGATGGTTCTCGACTGCAACCGCCTTGGTTGATAGGTCTGATCGAAATGAGTCTCTCCTGGATAGGTACAGCAAATTGGATACGCGCTTACAATTTGTTGATGATGTGTACCGTAACTTCAACACAAAAATTTTAGATATTTCTGATGAAGATTACCCACAAACGTATCGTGACTTGGTACACGCGGATTATGACCAGATCATGGATTATGCAGATCGAATCTCACAGCGTGCTAGGGAAATTTCCGCGTCGAAAAGGGGTGAGTCTCCCGCGTCTAGGGATGTGAAACCTTCTACGTCGGGCTTATTGAGTAAACTGCCCACTTTGGACCTGCCGCGTTTTGATGGTCGTTTGGACCAATGGCTAGGTTTCATAAACTTGTTTGAGAGCTTAGTCCACGCGCGTTCTGACTTAGGTTCCGCTCAAAAATTGGCCTACCTGTTCTCCGTGTTGGAAGGTGAGGCGAGAGGTTTAGTTCAGCACCTGGAGATCAATGATGGAAACTACCTAGTGGCACGTAACCTTCTCATAAAGCGTTACCAAAATAAGCGTTGCCTGGCAGATACACACATTGGTCAGCTCTTGGGTCTGCCAGTGGTATCTAGGGTCTCGGCTTTAAGGTCCGACTTATTGAACCCATTGATGATTGCGATCAACGCACTGGAAAGGTTAGACCTTCCGGTGAGCACTTGGTCATATATGCTGGTGCATATTGTTTTGAAAAAGCTTCCTGCGGAACTTAGGGCTCGTTTCGAGCAAAAATATGGAGGTGATGATGCAACTCACTTGCCTGCTTTTGATGACCTTAAGAAGTTTTTGGAAGACGAGTGTAGGATGGTGGACATGACGGTCGTTGACAGGTCATTTGGTCAACAGTTGCCGCGGTCATCGGCTCCGACCCGCAATCACGCCTTTAGAAGGCCAGAGGTTCGTCACCCACCACGTTTTGCTGCTGTACAGTCGCGACCTGAGTGCACCTATTGCAAGTCCCCGAGTCATAAAGTTGCCAGTTGCTCAGATTTTACTGCGCTGCACGTGGCCTCGCGTAGGCGTTTGGCTAAGGCTCGAGGTTGGTGCTTTTCTTGCTTGGGAAACCATTTCCAGCGCGATTGCCCTAATCCTCGCCCATGTACATACTGCGGAGGCCAGCATTTGAAACTTCTTTGTGCGAATAATAATGGGATTGGTCGTGAACATGAACGTCAAGGCTCACCTACGGGTAGTTATGAGCGAAGGCACCGGTATGAAAACCGCAGTTCGAGACCTAGTCGCTCACCCCCGCGCGTCGTAGATTCTGCCGCAGCGAGGCGCCCACAAGGTCAATGCTCGCCGTCATCGGAAGCCCGTGGCAAGAGTGATAACCACGATTCGCGCCCGTATCGTCACGGGCGGGTACCTACCTTTGATGACGCTTCCCGTGAACATGAGAATCACCCGCTGCCTAGACGACATTAGGAACACGGCGCCTCCCCCCGTCATGCACCACCCCCGTTTGAAACCGTACTCCTACCCACTGCTTCTGTAAGGGTCTGGGGACGGACAGGTGCCTCTGTTGTGGTCCGGGCAATTCTGGACACAGGCTCTCAGGGGTGTATAGCGTCTTCTTGGTTGGTGGGGCAGGTACGCCTAAGTATGCGTGATTTTCCTCATGTCACTAGAGGTGTTGGCAACGCAGTTGTGGCCAATGTTGAAGGCCAAGTATTATGTGCGTTCTCTCCTATAAACTCGTCAAGCCCACTGTTTGAGTGTTCAGCCATTGTTATGAACAATATTTTGGGCACCCATCCGGAGAAGCAGTTGTCTCCGTATGCTATTGGTTTAGCGTCGGGTTTGAACTTGGCAGACCCCAAATTTGGTATACCTGGATCGGTCGATTTGTTGCTAGGCGCCGATGTTCTGGGAAACATATTCTTGGGTAGCATTCAGGTCATGCAACCAGGAGGCATGGTAGCCATCCCGACCATATTTGGCTCTGCACTGATGGGACCGGTCCTCACGGATACCCGTCTTGACATTGGCTTGATGGTAGGCTCTGCTCTCTCTGATGCGGTTCAGAGGTTTTGGGAAGTGGAAGAACCACCACAGGCTCCGCGCACTGATCCGGAGCATGAGGAGTGCGAATTGTTTTACCAAAACAATACGAGTCGCCTACGTACTGGTCAGATTATGACTCGATTGCCGTTTCTCGCCGTACGGCCACCACTTGGCACCTCGCGGCCTGCTGCTGAGAAACGACTATTGGCTATGGAGCGCCGAATGGCTCGAGATGCTCTCCTAAAGGAGAAATACATTGATTTTATGCGTGAATATGAGGAGTTGGGACACATGTCTGTGTCGAAATTAGATTGGCAAACAGTGGATCACTTCTTTCTACCGCATCATGCTGTAATTAAGGCATCAAATGGCAAATTGCGTACAGTATTCGATGGTTCTGCGCAAACTTCAACGCGTGTATCGTTGAACAATTGTTTGTATGCTGGTCCTAAATTGATCAAGGATCTCTGTGACGTCATCACTCGGTTTCGTCGACATCAGGTTGTATTTGTGGCTGACATAAGGATGATGTTCAGACAGACGATTATTCACCCGGATGACCGTCGGTATCAGTTGATTCTATGGCGTGAAAGCCCCCAGGATCCCATGGTTGTTTATGAGCTCAATACAAACACGTACGGGTTAAAGTCAAGCCCCTATTTGGCTATACGGTCTCTGTGGGAGCTCGCGGACCTGGAGCGCTTAAAGTTTCCTCGCGCAGCCGCGATTTTGAAAGAGGATTTGTATGTCGATGACATTTGTACTGGTGCACCCTCTGAGAAAGAGGCCATCCTTCTACGGGATGAATTGATAGGCATCTTAGCCACCGCGGGCTATGAGTTACGGAAGTGGATATCCAACTCACCTGCGCTTTTGAAGGGACTTCCGGATGAACATCAGCAAGATCCGCATTTGTTCGAGAATATCGAGAACCCTGCTATGATGACTGTTCTCGGCATTCAGTATAAACCAGCCCCAGACATATTCACTTACAATGTTGACTTAGAGTTGCCGCGCATTTGGACTAAGCGTTTGGTGCTTTCCACGGTTGCAAGAACATTTGATCCAAATGGTTGGATATGTCCCGTCATATTTTGGGCTAAATGCCTTTTACAAAGGCTTTGGATGGCAGGACTAGGCTGGGACGAACCTCTTCGGGGAGCTTTGATGGAAGACTGGACCAAATTTGTATCCTCACTTCCTGCGATCAATGAGGTATCGATCCCTCGTTCTATGCTTCCTCCAGGAAAGTACCAGGCAACCCTGCATGGTTTCTCGGACGCCTCTGAACGGGGTTACGCCACTTGTGTATATTTGCGTACGGTGGGTTCTGACAGCCAAGTAAAGATCTCACTGGTCATGGCCAAGAGCAAGGTGGCACCCCTACGGACTGCTTTGACAATCCCTAAACTTGAATTGGCAGGGGCTACTCTGCTTGTGCGTCTCCTTAATCACGTGTCGAATTTGTTGCGTCATACTGTGAACATTAGCACCACTTACGCGTGGACTGACAGCCAAATTGTTTTGTGCTGGTTAAAGGCTTCAGTTCACACCTTAGAGGTATTTGTAGCGAACCGAGTCTCCCAAATTCAGAAATCTGAGACTCCCTTGATTTGGAGGCATGTGCCTGGTGAGCTTAACCCAGCTGATTGTGCATCTCGGGGTTGTACATCCCCCGCCTTGGTAACGCACTCCCTTTGGTGGGGACCGGAATGGTTATTACGCTCAGAGTCTGAATGGCCACTGACGCCGGTTTTGGACGTAGGTCCGTTGCCTGGATTGCGACTGCTCGCTGTTGAGAGGCGTGCTTGTGAATTCGATCCAAATGTCTTATTGAATCGGTATAGCTCCCTCGATAAATTAGTAAGTGTAACAGCTTGGATTAAGCGCTTCTATTACAACTGTAAGCACTTACGGAACAAAAAATTAGAGGCTTTTCTATCACCACAAGAACGACAGGAGGCTTTTTGCCATTGGATACGTGTGGTACAGGATACATATTTTGAAAGGGAGATTGAAATTTTGAAAGCTGGTAAGGCTAAACTAACAGGAACCTTGCGTATGTTGAGCCCCTTTTTGGACAACACGGGTGTCTTACGTGTTGGAGGTCGCCTCAGAAACTCTAGTCTACCCTACGGTAGTCGGCACCCTATATTGTTACCCAAGCAAGGTCATTTTGTGCAATTGTTGGTGACGGACCGTCACATTAGAAATTCTCACGCTGGCTGTAACGCCTTATTAGCCATATTGCAGCGAGAATTTTGGATTTTGTCTGCTCGAAGAACGATTCGCAGTGTGGTATTTCGTTGCATGCCTTGTTACAGGCTGAAGGCTAGTACCATGCAACCTTTGATGGGTGACCTCCCTTCTGATCGTGTCAGAGAATCGAGGCCGTTCGCCGGTGTAGGCACCGACTTTGCAGGTCCTTTTTTGGTTAAGACTTCAACTCTACGAAACAGTAAAACAGTCAAGGCCTATTTGTGTGTCTTCGTATGTCTGTCAACTAAAGCGGCGCACCTTGAATTAGTGTCATCCCTCTCCACCGAGGCATTTGTTGCGACACTTGATAGATTTGTTTCAAGGAGAGGACTGCCTTCTTTGATACGTTCGGACTGTGGCACAAATTTTAAGGGAACCAATAATTATTTGAAAGATGTACATGATTTTTTAGCCAGCAATCACACAAATATTGGTAATAAACTAACCAGTCGTAGTATAACCTGGAAATTTAGTCCGGCAGCATGCCCACATTGGGGTGGTATTTTCGAAGCCGCAGTTAAGGTTGCTAAAGCACATTTGCGACGAGTTATTGGTGAGTCTGTACTCACATTTGAAGAACTCGCAACTGTGTTTTGTAAGATAGAGGCCGTAATGAACTCGCGACCGTTGTGTCCGATCTCTTCAGACCCGAGTGACTTGGAGGTTCTCACACCGGGTCATTTTTTGATTGGTCAGCCACTTGATGCTTTGCCTGAGTACCCCTTTGTTGATGTGAGACCAAGTCGTCTCTCGCGGTTTGAGTTGGTCCAACAGCTTACTCAAAGCTTTTGGAAGCGTTGGAGCTTAGAATATCTTCATGTTCTCCAGCAGCGCGTTAAGTGGACTGACAAGACTAATCCACCTCGAGTTGGTGACCTCGTTTTGATAAAAGATACCAATTTGCCGCCACTGTGCTGGCGTCGCGGCCGAATTTTAAATTTAGTATATGGCGCAGATAATGTGCCTCGTTTTGCTGAGGTTCAGGTGGACGGTTCGGTACTGAAGAGAGCGGTAGCAACATTGTCCCGTTTACCAATTGATTAGCGGCCAGGTAGACCTGTCCGAGGCGGGTAGATGTTCGGTACCAAACATTTTTATATTAGTTTAATAATTAAATCCATGTAGGGTAGTTCTGTTTTTTGTGGTTCGCGGTTGGCTCGGAGCCGGCCGCCACTTTCACTTTTACTTTCGCTTTGTTCGCGGATCGACTTGCGTTGGAAGTAACGGTCGCGTACGCACATATTTTGTAATTGCTATGTCTTTTGTGGACTAAAGCCGTGAAATCGTGGTATTCGTAATATTGCGCGCCACCCTTTGTTTTGTGTACCGCTTATGTACGCGAGTTAATTAGAATTAAGTATATATTTGTGAACATTAAATTGTGTGTACGAGTAGCAAGCCTGGGTCCTTGAAGTGTACGAGGCCGTTGTCATCACCGCGCTTTTGGATACAAGCTAAGTAACCCCTCAGTTAGTTTCTATTTGTCTGGCCAGACCGAACGCTGAGTTAGGTTACGTTATAGCTACCTCCGCGGTATCTACTCGTAAGTGTTAAAATCTGTTCTTGTACTATCATTTAGGAGAACTTAAAATAGCCTTGCGTAATCGCAAGCCAATGTTATTACCCATTTGGTATCCCTCACTGGCCTGGTGTTCCCTTCCACTGCGCATCCTAGGTCAGTAGGGAACGGTAATGAACAGATAGCATGATCATCATCAGGGAGTTGACTTTAAAATAAATGCACGGTTATTGCAACAAACCCTAAATTTTAGCTTGTAAAAATATAAATAATGTTACAAGCTAAACACATAACTTAATATGTTAATTAAAACTTTCATGTCTTTGTTCCGTGTGGGGATGGAGTAAGAATACAATTCACCACCCTTCTCTTTCCCGTGAGTATCGTAAAAGGCGGCTAAAGGATATTCTGTGCATATAACAACTGTGCAATAGAAGAAAAATTCGAAATAAAATCCTATACCAAACCGACGTCGAGAGGTGAGGTTACCCGAAAGGGTATTCCGTCGGCCCGACCACTGACGACAAGTCACATCTGCTCCGGTGGTCGGCCCAACAACGAGGTGACGTGGGTACGGGTGGGTTATGGGCCCGCGCGCCGTCCTTTCATCGCCCCGGACGGACTCGACCGCGCGTGCGCTTACCATAGCCCACCCATAAAAAAAAAATACCAAACCGCTTGACCAGCGTGGTATGGTAAGTTAATTTTCTTCTCAATGTAGAGAAGAGTCGGGCGCAGTAGTGGGATGTACATGAGCTGTGATGATTAGGGATGCAAATATTGAAACCAAAAACATCGATGTATCGAAACATCGATGTTTTTTTAATGATCGTGCAAACAACTTTAATTTTAAAATGCAAGCTATTTCTATCTAATTATTACCTGTAACAATATTATCATTGAATAGGTAAATCTTTAGAACAAGGGAGATGTAGAGTTGAGGAAATAAAATTATATTTAACATATATTTCTCTATTTAGTAAAGTTATTACAAGCTTAATTGCAGCAAGTTACCTATTTAGAAACAGATTTTAAATATCAGTTTTTACGAAAACATACATACGTAACCATTTACTCTGGTAAATAAACTGTCACGCAAGTTTTGCTTAAATGACCATGCATTTCAGACAGATGTCAGGCAAAACATCGATGTTAAAACATCGTGGAAAATAACATCGATGTTTCGCAATAATGAACATCGATGGCAAACATCGATGTTTTTTTACTGAAACATCGATGTATTATTTGCATTCCTAGTGATGATGTGATGATGATGACTACAACATGTTTAGTAAGTATTATATTTCTTTTTCCCTTTTGTCGCCAAGCAACATTCAATTTATTACCTAACGCGTTATTCTTTTAAAAAAATCAATACAAATTCTATCAAATTCTTAGGGCTGAAACTTTTTAGGATATAATCTGGATGGAGCCGACAAAAAGTCCATTATTGAAGAGTCTCTCTTTATCTTGTTATAGGCGTTTCCTTTTAACTTTCACTAAATCAGAGTGCCTTTTTTTATTGATAAATGGAGGCCCGTTTTGTAATATCACTCAGTGTCAACGAAACGTTTATACGAATATATTATTGGGTGTAATATTGTTAAGGGCTTGGTTTATTATTTAATTTGCTACTTCACGAAGTAAACTTGTTAAATATGATTAATTGAAGAAAATTTTTCCTCGTAATTATAACATATTATCTTGTATTATTTTACCTTGTGGGGTCGGAATAAGAATGTACCGTAAATATTGACTAAAGGATACAATATGCATATCTTATATATAAATTTCTAGCGTACGTGTATATGTCACTGAACTCCTCCTAAACGGCTGGACCAATGTTGACAAATTTTTTTGTGTGTGTCCAAGGGGATTCGAGGATGGTTTAGATTCACAATTGGACCCGGTAGGTGGCATTGTTCGAGCAGGACAATAACATAACTTAAGAACTACTTTACCGATTTCGTACATCTTTTTTTTTAAGTTTTCTAATATTTAAAAAAATCAAAAAAGGACATTACGAAATAAAAAAACAAGAAAATTGCGCAGAAATTAAAAAAATTAAGAAAACCTTTTTCGACTATATAAACTTTATATATATATAAATTTTCTGTCCGTGTGTTTATAATTGAACTCCTTCTAAACGGCTGGACCAATTTTGATGATTTTTTGTGGCCATTCCGATGGATATAAATTCTCATAACTATCGGAATGGCAATTCGGCATATCCAAAACATTCAGTTTAGATTAATAATTGGAGCCGGTAGATGGCGCTGCGATCGATTTCAAAGATAATTCAATTTTAATTTTTTTACAGATTTGAACAGAACAGCGGCTGTCACATAAATTATTTAAAAGCTTTTATTGAACTTGCCCTGTTAGTATGTTAGTATGGAACAAATCTTGCGAGTTAAATTAGAACCACTTCCTGTCGTTAGATTAGATTAAAATTTGGTTTACTTACGTAACTTCGGTGACAATGCAATAATATGCTACCATGAAGCTGGTCTCAAGATGGTGGCTATAGGAACTCCTAAATTAAACAAGATAAAACCGTCGAGTTTGGACTCGTTTGAATAGTCTTGACAAGTACTCTTGTGCAACATGATAGCCAGGGTCTCAAGATGGCGTCGGAAGGTGGCCATAGGAACTCCTAAACTAAATTCTCTTCGAAAAAGCCAAGGCCAAGTCTTATAAATAGATTGCCAAGTCAATCTATTTATTTAAAACATAAAAGATCTTTAATATTGATATAGTCACTATAAGAAGTTGTTAGGTTAGCTATTTACGTAATAACTTAAGAAGAAAGGTCCCTTAAGCAGGGACTGAATGAGTTAACCGACTTGGTATAACATGGATCTCACAACTTTTTATAGTAGAAGAACTCAGTTGCGAGGCTTGGCTTTTTTAAAAAGTTTTGTTTTTGATGGTATCTCATTTCTTTTTGTACATACCTACCTACTTATATTCCTTTCCGGTACCTTCTACTTCTCGAATACCAACAACGGATTTTCTTAAAGGCCACTCTCTGAAAAATGAGACATCTCTCCTTTCCGCTTGAATCATTTCTACCTAAACTAAACGGAGAGAAATAAGGAAATTTGATTGGTTTTTTGAAACACATCTTCTCTAGTCTCCTCTCCGCTTTGATGGCAATCGAGCCTAATGATGGCATTCTTTCTTTCAGGTGAATTTCAGGCAATTTAGTTTGCTTAATACTTTGGGAGATTTTGGTACAATTTCATAAGACATGTCCCACTCTTGCTTTTTCATTCCGTTGATTGACTGTTTTACAAGTTATCTTAGAACATATCTTGTTTTTTTTTTTTCACTTTTGGTATTGTTTAATTTTTAGTTATTTTATTTTTTGAGCTTTGATACTATTCTTAATCGATTGTTGATGTTTGATTTTTATTGTTGTTATTATTAATATTTGCACGTGTAGTACGTACTTATTTTAGTTTTAGGTATTCTCAACAAAACAAAAATATTGTTCTAATTAAGTAATAAGCGTTGAGTTTGCTGACAATCGTCACACCATAGGCCGCTACTGAAAAACAGCGTTGTGGTGTTACCACAACATAAAGCTGAGTAGCGTTCCTTTTACTCACTTGCGGGTGGGATCCTAGCTCTTACATCTATGTATATATAAAATAAGTTGTACAAATATGTATCCCCCTGCGAGGGAGAAATAAACTATTTTTCTTTCTTTCTTTCTATACCTAATTATATCTAGGTATCTGTCTACACCTATTACGCCAATCATCATTCAAACTATCGCCGTCCACTGCAGAACATAGACCACCCTCATGCTTCACCATAAAGTGCGGTACTGTGGTACCTGCATCCAACGACGCTCATGGGTAACAGAGTTGCCATGACTAGGGCTCATTTTTCTTCGCCATATGAGGAGTAATGGCCTAATCGTCACGTTTAGTAGTCGGGTTGGTTTTGCAGTGAGATATCATACATTTCCCCGGCAAGAGCTGCTGCCCACTCTCCTGTTGAATCTTTTTTTTTAAATGACAACTCCTTGCACTAAAGGAATAATAATCCTTATATTGTGGGGGACTTTACAAACATATAATTCATCATCACAGCCATCATACGTCCCACTGTTGGGCTCGAGCCTCCTCTACAATGGGAGGGAATTTGACTCACTATACCATGTTGGTCAGATATTTTGATATAGTGTTTCATTTCGAGTTTTCCATCTCATGCACAGATGGTATGTGCATATTATATCCTATAGTCGTCTTATACGACGTCCAAGGGCAAGATAGAGAGTGGTGAATTGTATTCTTACTTCATCACCACACGGAAAGAACATTTAATTAACCGACAAAAATTACATTCAGACTCAGAACAACAATTTGTGGATCGTACAAGGTGTTGTCTTGCATGAAGTTATCCGGCGGTGGAGGGAAGATCTGGAGTCCCCCGCAGCAGGGCGGGGGACTGTGGAGGCGGTTGCGCCGCATCTCCACCGCTGGCTCACGAGGAGGCACGGCAACTTAACCTTTAGGATGGTGCAGGTGCTTACCGGACACGGGGTCTTCGGTAAGTACCTGCATGGAATTGGAAGAGAAGGGGCCCCAGGATGCCATGAGTGTGGCGCAGCAATCGACGATTCGCGCCACACTTTGGAAGTTTGCCCCGCCTGGGGGCCCCAACGCCACGTCCTATCGATGGAATTCGGAATAGACCTGTCGTTGCCGACCATTATCACACAGATGCTCGACAGCGACAGGTGCTGGTCGTCCATGGCCTCATTTTGTGAGGCCGTTATTTCAAGGAAGGAGGCTGCGGAACGAGAACGCGAGGCACTTGCCTCCGCTGACTCGCTCCGCGCGCGGCGACCCGGGAGGAGACAGGCGCCAATATGCGCAACTCCTTCCACCGCCCTGAATGACGATAGGACGTGGCCAGACGGCCATGCGTTGGGGTGTCGGGGATTGAATGTCATCAGACGATCTCTCCGGCGCCCCGTAAAAGCGCGGAAGGGGCCGCTGTGGTTTTAGTGGGTATTCCGATCACATGGTGACCGGCGAGCCCCACACACTCCTCCGTCTGTCACCGGCGGGGGACGGTGCGTAAATGCATTTCCACAGCGTGAAAAAAAAAAAAAAAAAAAAAAAAAAAGGTGTTGTCTTGCATGGGATTCGAACCCGCGACACTGGCACGGTACGTTGGTATCTTAACCACTACGCCATCTGCGCACTCTTTAGCCGGTTTTTACGATTCCCATAAGGAAGCCATGATGGCGACAAATGTATTCTTATTTTTTACAAAGTTACATTTCATTAACTGCAAATGTAACTTTGTAATTCCATATATTTATATGGGTTTACAAAATTATTTATGCAGTTAATGAATCTCGGAAACTGGAGGAAAATTACAATGTTTCATAATTTTTCCTACATTTATACACTAAACACTAATTGTATTCTAAATTTGAAGTTTCTATATCTGCTAGAAGTGCCTCTTTAATATTGATGATCGGCCAGTCATTTTGTCAGTGAGTGACAAAATTACGAAAATTTGACTAGTTATAATTCTTAAACTATTGGTTCAAATTGAATGAAATTTGAAATACACAATGTATATACAATGCCTGCTGGGTCACTAAAAATTCAGGCTTCTAGTTTTATTCACAACGAAGTTATATGGGGTCGAAAATGGTCTCAATTGCTTCGAGAAAAGTATGTTACGGCAGTGTTGCGTTTTGCTCGACTTTTTTTTTTTGCTCGACTTAGCGGGGGCACTGCCGTGCCCCCAGATTTGTTTACTAACACTAGCTTTTTGTATTATTGTTACTAACACTATGGGCGTCCGCCTGCAATAAATGATTATTATTATTATACTTGTATCTCCTTAAGATTCACGGGATCTTCCTAGAGAAGATATACGGTCCTTTGAAAGGCTTACATGGAGATATGGATCCAACACGCAGAGGCCTTTGGAGGAATTTAATGTTAAAATGGGATGAGACATCTACCGATGACACTCCACGTTTGCATACAATACTCGTGAACTGCCAACGGTAGGTGTAAAACTATTGTGCAATTATGATATCTAAACCTGATTATGGGGTTGTGAGGTTCAATGGACTGGAGAAAATGAAATTATTGATTTAAAACTATCGTCTGCCTTCAATACCTTTATCGTCTTGAACTTTGGCAGACGTTGACTCGCCAACTCACTGAATGGGCCCCTCCAAACAGTCGCCACCGACACGCAGGCCATACGGGCAACAGAGGAGCAAACATTGATGTAAGTGGCTTGGAGTGTCGAGCGGTGCGGCGCCGGTCCACCATCGCAAGTCCCCGATAAACGGAGACCCACAGTAGTTTCCCCGTAGTTATTCCCTTGAAAATGACACTTCCACCCCCGCGCATATAAATAGCTCTGGCGACCCCTCTCTGACCAGCCGTTTAAGGCAAACCAGAGTTGAGAATCCTGCAGGCACTCTTCAGTTTCCACTCCATCCAGTCAATAAAGGCGAGCTGGATACGAGGCCCTGGCCGACTTTCTGGGGCACTCAGGACCGTAGTGTCGCCACTCACATTCAGCACGCCACAAGCTGCCCTGCGGTTTGTTGGCTTTCCTATAAATCTTATGATACATTTTTTCTTTTATATCAAAACAACTTAGAGAGCCATATAATGTTCCGCCGAGGTTTGCGTTAGTCCCATAGTGAGATAACGACTGGCTCAGAGGTTATTATTATTATAGTATTTAAATTTACTTAACGAATATAAAAGGGTTGTCCTGCATTCTGTCGGTATCTTAATCGTTACACTATCTTTGCAGTCAAGTTCAAGACAAGTAATATTAAATTTGTCTAGTTTATAAATACCGCTTTCTCAAACGGTTAAAGTGTCTCGCCTATTAATAGTTCATCTACGGGTCTACGGTAATCACCAACGTCAAATCGACTGTAGACAGCGGGTTATCTTTGAATTAAATTTTGCGCCTCATGCCGTCCTAGCCGAGGCCGCGGGTCACGTGACCGGGGATTAGTCCGTCACCCGCCGAGAGGCCGACCGCGTGAGGAAAGACCGACGTCCTCCCCGAGGGAGGGACGTCGGTCGATGGGAGGTTACCCCAATAGGGGGTATTCCGTCGGGCCGACCACTGATGTCAAGTAACCCTGCTCCGGTGGTCGCCCCAACGACGAAGGCGACGTGGTCTTCGGGTGGGTTGCGGGAGTTGCGTGCTTAAGCCCCTCTGTCGCCCCGGACGGAGTGGTGCGGAGGCGCGCCGACCGCAACCCACCCACAAAAAAAAAAAAAATCTTTGAATTAAATTTATCTTTTATTACTTTTGACAAATAGAGACATATTACGAAGAATTAGCACGCTGAATTGACAATGGGCAGGCCACATCATTCAACAACCGATAGGGAAGAAAGGTTCTTGAGTGGCTACCACGTATCATATGACGCAGTGTAGGACGAAAACTAGGTGGACTGACGACCTGGTGAAGGTTGCCTGGCGTTGTAAAATGTAGGCGGCACAGAATCGCGCTTTGTTGGGAAACATGTGGGCTACAGGCTGAATGATGAATTAATATTTATTTTTTACTTTTAATTCTATAATCCATTACATATTACACTACATAACATTTTTACATTACATAATTTTATTTGAAACTAGCAACCCGCCCGCGTAGTTCCCGTTTCCGTGGGAATACCGGGATAAAATATAGCCTAGTTTACGCCCTGATATTATAGCTTTCCATTGGTGAAAGAATTTTTGAAATCGGTCCAGCCGTTTTGAAGATTACCCGGAACAAACAGACAGACAGACAAAAATTTTTAATTGCTATTTTAGGCATAGGTGTCGTGCAAATAACCGCGTGAGCATGAAAAAAGCCTATTATTTTGACATTACAAACAGACACTCCAATTTTATTTATTGGTATAGATCAGTTGAATTCTCTTTTTTTTTTGTCAGTGCATATTACCATTTTTATTATACAGTATTATAATTTCATTCAAGAAGAGATATAAAAAAGTAAACGAACTACACAATCCTTAGTCCCTCGTAATAAGGTGTCTTTATAATCGCTAACCAGACTTAACTGCAAACTTTAAGGCACCAATTCTCTGGTATAATCCTCTAAAATCTACAGAAAACTTCAGAAAATTATTTCTTGCTTGAACCAGATTTAACTATGCACATACAAAAGACATTAAACGAAATATTCGTTTCATTATTCCATGTGCTTCTTTTTTTGAGGGGCGGGTTACGGTCGGTGGACTCCTCGCTCCACTCCGTCCGGGGCGACAGAGGGACGTAAGCACGCACACCCGTAACCCACCCGTATAGCAAGTTGCCTTCGTCGTTGGGTCGACCCCCAGCGCAGAGTTCCTTGACTTCAGTGGTCGAATATTCCATGTGGTAGGAGCACACTGTCAGTAGTCGTCTATCTACAGCCACGGGCCACCATACTCTCAAAAAATTGTAGTCAGTATAGCAGCAATTTATTACTGCACTTTCGGTGAGTGAGAGAGCCGGCAAAGGAAAGTTGGGCAACTTTCTGAGGGTGTTTGCGTGTGATTTTGGTGTCCAATCTTGTCCATTGCATGCTCCCTTCACTTTCTTGACAGTAGTCAGTGGGCTAGAAAAGGTTCAGGGGCGACAATATCACTTACTCATATTAAAAAAATACAAAATAAATGAAACTGTATTACAAAGTAAATAACAATAATACGCAACTGATCTCCGACCCCCGTAAAGAGCCCGTAAGTCTTCAATATTATATTTCGGAGTAATTCGAGAACGGCTTCTTTCTATTGAACCTGTTAATTGATGGATCTCTTACACTCTTGTTTATAAACAGAGATAATAACTAAAGATAATTCCAAGGATATCATGTAACGAAAGCTTAATTACACGAAATCTATTTTCTGTATAAAAATCATTAACTAAAACCTTATTCAGTACTAGGGACCCTCTTTCGCTTCGCATCGATTTCAGTCGCCTTGTCATTTTAAATTTACAATAACTCCTTACAGCCTCGGTTTCGAGTCCAGGACGATCAAAATTTTATAGTTTTTCGAGGATAAAACATAATCTAAGTTACTCCTCACAGCTACATAGCAATAAAATATTATCAAAATGTGTCCATCCGTTTGAATTATTACCCGAAACAAACAGACTGATGACTGATTGACAAACAAAACAATTTTAAAGTAGTTTTTAGGCAGATTATCGTGTAAATAACTGTATGAATAAAACCTATTATTTTGACTTTACGAACAGACAATTTTATTTATTTGTATAGAATCAAACACACACATACACACACACACACTTATACGTACATTTTGAGCCTCGTCTACAATAGGAGAGAATTTAACCTACTACACCACTCTAGTCAGACCAATTGACTGCACAGATGGCGTAGTGGTGAAACTGCCGACCTACCGTGCCAGTGTCACGGGTTCGAAACCCACGCAGGACAACACTTTGAGCGATCCGAAATTGTTGATCTGAGTCTGGATGTAATTTACATTCGTTATGTTTATAATGTCCTCCGCAATACAAGAGTATTTCTTTAGTGCAGAGTGTTGTCTTTTTTTGGTATTTCTTTTTGGTGGGCTGGCCACGGACGACACGTAACTTGGTACCGGTGGTCGGCCCAACGACGAAGGAGAGGAGATATATTGGGTTATGGGGCCGCGCGCCGCCCTTTCGTCACCCTGGACGCCTTTTTGTCACCCTAGGCGCCCTTTCGTCACCCCGAACGGAACGGACAGCGTCGACGCTGACCATAGCCCACCCAGAACAAAATTTCTTAAAAAAAAATGCATATGGAATCCCTTAGTTGTATTTTACCACAACCAAGAGTAAGATGTGGTGAATTGTATTCTTTTTCCATCGCCACAAATAAGAAATAAGATAAAATTTATCACAACGTTACTGTTCAGATGAATCTCAAACAGGGGCGGGCGCGTTGTCTTTTTCATACAGAGTACATTTGTATATAAGGCTATTGTATATGCCCCATATAGTGAACATCGCCGTTCGCGTGCCTACATTTGTTCAGAAAGATATTCATGGCACGACGCTTTAAGTTTCTATGAAATGTTTTTTGTATCTGGTTGAAAACACTCCAATAATACAATGAATGGTAATATTTTTTGAAGTTAAAATAATTATAGTAATTTTTTAAGACTCGAGCGCACACCGTCACGAAAAACTGACACCTTGAAGTTAGCTTGTTAATATTTTTAACGATGCGCGCGCACACCGTCATATATGTCAGCTACATAATGCGTTATAAAAAAACCATGTTTTTAAATACCTTTTTCCTATTAATAGCGACGTTTTTTCTACTAACGTAGGATAAAATTTTTATAAAGATCTTGTTACGCCAAAGAAGTATAACTTCTTACGTGCATACATAAATACACACAGACACTTATAGGTATAGTAAAATATTATTAAGGCATTTAAGAAGATATCGACACTGCTAAAGAAGGACAATTCGAAATGAAAATCTATATCTGACGCCCAATAGTGTTATATGGCCATGCCCAATTTTATATGCCCATGGATATCGTAAATGACTAAGAGATTATAAATTGCATATCATCTATGCAAGAGAAGTTAAACTCGAAATAACCAGACGTTGGCAATTCATCGAGCGATATGTCCTGCCGATAGTCACTTCAGTGCTTGTGTGTTTTATCAGTTACAGACGTTCGTTTACGGATTTCTGTACTTCGAATGCCATTTCGCAGAGAAATCCCAATCATACCCTGCTCGATTAGGGATGCAAACGATACATCGATGTTTCGATTAAAAAAAACATCGATGCTTGCCATTGATGTTCACTATTGTAAAACATCGATGTATCGATGTTATTTTATACGATGTTTTGCCTGTATGATTTAAAATGTATGGTACTTTTAGCAGAGCCTGCAAAAAGTCCTCATATTCCTCACATTACGCAAATGTTAGTTTCGTGTCAAAAATATGCTTGAATTAGCTAAAAAAAAAGCTCATTGCGTAGCTTTCTAAAAAACATCGATGTTTCCATACATCGAATTTTTTGGACATCGATGTTTGTTATAAAACATCGATATATCGATACATTTTTGGTTTCGATATTTGCATCCCTATGCTCGATAGCGTTACCTGGGATTAATTCTTCTCGAGAATGCTATCGTTATCCAGACGGCATCAGGAGTAGCTGTCTCTTGTCTATATATCTCTTAGTCTTCTTTTACGACACCCACTAGCAATGTTATCATCATCATCTTAGCCTATATATGTCCCACTATTGGGCTCAGACATTCTCCATAATGGGAAGGGAATTTACCTTAGTAGGTGCTAGTCAGACAAGTTGATACAGGGTTTCATTTCGATTTTTCCATCTCTTGCCAGGATGTTAGACAATGATTTCTGATGTTTACGCGAGTATTACACATTTTAAATAAAACTACTTTAAGGATTTTATCGCGTTTGTGTTTGATTTTTGATTACCTGACGTTTCGAACACTTTGCAGCGTTCATGGTCACGGGCAGACTAAAATGTCTCACGTCTAATAAGTCATCGTTATATAAATTTTATGCAGTAACGATGACTTGTTACTTATAAAATCCAGATGTTATGTGCTTATTATATCCCATAGTCGTCTTTTACGACATCCACGGGCAAGAGAGAAAGCTGTTGAATTATATTCTTACTCCGTCACCACACGGAAATTATGCTTGCATGCTTATTGTATTATAGGAAGGCTAATGTCCAAACTTGGAAGTCAATAGACGGATGGAGGGATGAAATTAAGCCATCAAAGGTTACAGACATATATACCAGTCCCGTTTGATTAAACAGTACAAAGACTGGACGTAGTATTGTTGTACAAATGAAAGGCATAGTGTCGTCGCAATATCGTGTCGCAACGTGCATCTTTGTGTTTTAGTAAAATTACATATAAATACATTATTTTCAATGTTTTTTAGATCAAATAAGTTTTATCATCAAGATCATCTCGGCCTATATATATGTCCCACTGTTGGGCTTAGGCCTCTTCCATAATGGGAGAGGAATTGTCCTATTATTCTACGCTGGTCAGACGTGTTTGAATATGGTTCTGTTTCGAGTTTTCATTCTTTTTCACAGATGTTATATGCTTGTTGTATCCCTTATTCGCCTTTTACGACATCCACGGGCAAGATAGGGAGTGGTGAATTATATTTTTACTCCGTCACCACACGGAGAAGTACCTAAGTTTAATCCTATATCTTTAAACGAGCAATTCTTGTATATATATATATATATATATATTCAGGATCTCGGCAACGGCTCCAACGATTTTGTTGAAACTTGGCATACTAGAGGATTCGAGTCCAAAAAATCGATCTAGCGTATATATATATATATATATATATATATATATATATATATATATATATATATATATATATACGCTAGATCGATTTTTTTTCGATATATATATATATATATATATATATATATATATATTCAGGGCGGTTTCGGGTCCAAAAAATCGATCTAGCTAGGTTTTATTTATAGAAAATGTTGTTTTTTTAGTAAAACAATATAATGACATTAAATTTTAAAAGAATATGAATTCACGTTTCGTTGTCAACGTCATAGAGTTACGATAGCTCAGTTGGGGAGACGGCCGGTTTTAATTTTGGGTTTTGTGATATTCAAACAGCGTCGGTTCGAATCTCGGTGTTATTATTATTCTCTTTTTGTAATTTTTTATATAATTTTCATTATTTATTTTTTATTAATATATATCTAAATAAATTCGACAAAAATATTCCGAGCGAAGCTCGGTCAACCAGATATTATTATTTTAAGCGTGCCAATATTTAAGAACAGTTTCAAGTAATTTTTTTAATTCACATACTGGTAGCACCACATTGTTGACAGTTATATGTTTACAGCCGCGGACCGGCCCGTCCGGGGTAGTACCACACTGAGCAGAAAATCGACGTCCGAATAGTAGCAATTTGTTACTGCGCTTCGTTCGGTGAGGGAGAGAGCCGGCAGCCCAACTTTCTGAGGATGTTTGCGTGTGGTGTTAGTGATGTCTTTAGTATAATCAAACCTCATTGCACACATTCACACTCCCTTTACTTTCTTCGCGGTAGGTAGTGGCCTAGCAAAGGTATATGAGCGGCAGCAACAATTACCATCAGGTGTACTGTTAGCTCGTTTGCTACCGTTTGCAATAATAAAAAAGTAGTGCTATGATTATTTTCTTGACATTTATCGTTTTCTTTAAATTTGTATTTGACAGCATTATTTTTACTGCCGATGGTGATAAACGAGCTAACAGCATACTTGATAGTAAGTGATATTTCATTCATCTTAACTTATCCCTTAGAAATCGTTAAAATCTGTTAACGGAGCACTCTCCTAACAAACTCAAAATATCAACGCCGGTCACGAATTCGTCGTACATTCGTGACCGGATTCTATGTGCAACAGTGATCACGGATATAATAACAAGAGTTATTCAAATATTATAACTTACTTTTCGCGTGGTGACCGAGTAAGAATACGATTCACCATCCTCTGAGTGGCGTAAAAGATGAATAAGGGATAATTGTGATATATTGTATTTTTAGGGATATATTATACATATAACAATTATATGGACAACAAGAAGGAAAACTCGAAAGAAAACCGTTACCAACCAGACTAACCATCGTAGTACAGACGATCAATTTGCCTCCCAATGTAAGGGATATTTGTCATTTATTGTGTACGAGCAATGCGCCCTCACTTCGCTTCGGTTTCAGTCGCCTCACTCGCGTAATTGCTGTTCCCGTGGGAATACCGGGATAAAATATAACCTATGTTACTCCCTGATATCGTAGCTTTCCATTGGTGAAAGAATTTTTAAAATTGGTTCGGTAGTTTAATCGTGAAAGCGTAACAAACAAACATACTTTCGCATCTTATCTTACTAATATTATAAACGCGAAAGTTTGTGAGGATGTGATGATGTGAAGATGTTTGTTGGTCTTGCACGCAAAAACTAATGAATGGATTTTGATGAAACTTCACAATAATATAGCTTATATATCAAAATAACACATAGGCTATAATTTATCCCGATATTCCCATGGGAAGAGGAACTGCGGGTGAAACCGCAGGGCGCTGCTAGTTTATAATATTAGTAAGGATTTGTAGATTATATGTGCATTTAACAATTATGCAAGAGAAAGGTAAACTCGAAATAAAATCCTATACCGAGCCGTCTGACCATCATGGTATAGTCAATCAATTTTACCCCTTAATGTGGAGGGGGCTTGAATCCAATATTGGGTTTTTTATGAGCTGTGTTGAAAATGATTATATAACTTACAAAAGAAGTTTCACTAGAAATAAACCCTACGTTAAACAATTTTTTTATTCCCTTTATTGACAGACGAGCAAACAGCAAATCTTATAGTAATTAGAAACTGCCACTCATGAACTTTAGAAATACCAGATGTACATTTCTGTCTACCGTAATGGAGAAAGTCACAGGATTACGCTCTCTGTCCTTATTCGATTCCCTCTGCGTTTTTGGGTCTCGGGCTTCCTCCATCACCGAACAAAGCATACTAGCCTGTTATTATTCAAACGTTGTTTTTGTGCGAGGGTGCGGTACTACCCCGGTCAAAAAAGCCAATTTCTTTTTACAAACAGAAAAATGTCAGCTAGTGCCCAGATAGGACCACAATAGTCTACCATTATAATCCACCTAATGTGAAATACTAGACCAGTGTTTTTCACATATACATCAGGCCATAGTGGGCTTTTTTTGGGTGGGCTATAGTTAGCACACATGGCGTCCGTTCCGTCCGCGGTGTCGAAAGGCGGCGCCTGGTCTTACAACCCATCATATTCCCTGCCCTTCGCCAATAGGCAGACCACTGGTATCGAGATTCTTGACATCCGTGGCTTACCCAGCAGGAGGTCTACCATTATAACCTGGCCAATGTGAAATAACCGACCAATGTTTTTCCCTTTTACGTCAGGCCACTGTGGCCTCCCATTTTAATCTGGCTAATTTAAAATAACAGACCAAGGTTTTTTCCCATTTACACCAGACCATAGTGGCCTACCTTTATAATCTGGCCAATGTAAAATAACGACCAATGTTGTTTCCCATTTACGTTAAACTATGGTAGCCTATTATAATCTGACCAATGTGAAATAGTAGACCAATGTTTATTCGTATTTAAGTCCATTAAAATATATACATCAAGAAAGAAAAAGAAAATTAACAAGAAAATCACAAAGACACAAATCCAAAGAATAAACATGTTTACAGTATTCACATTTAAAGCACACTATAAAAGTAATAACCGGTTAACACAAGCTTGCCTCTCAAACTAGATGGTCTATGAATGGGACGCTCGAGTCGTGAACAACTTGGCTGTGAATGGAATGTGCTTTTGTACTACGTTTATATTCTTAATGTACAACTTATAATGCAATTGTTTAACAAAGATGGACAAGTTTTGTTTGAAACTATACCGCAGAATTTATCGTATAGTGAAGGAGTAAGAAAACAATTCATACCTTTTTGAAGTGAAACTTCTTTGGGCGTATGAGGGTAAAATTTTTATGGATGATACGCAATTTAGTGACACAAAAATGTGGGACGTTTTTGTCCAAGAAGAGGGAGAGAGCGATTGAGACCGATTGAGAGGGAGTGAGAAAGGGCGAACATAGCACGATGCACATAACCATGGAGCGAGAGCAGGGAGCAAAAGAGTGAGAAAGATCGAGAAAGAGAGTAAAAGAATGCATTATTTTAATGTTAACAAAAACCACGTGGCACCAAAGAAGTTTCACTTCTGACGTGCGTACTTTCTGTGCACGCTCTTTCTTTTTATTACTCCTTTTAGCAAACGAGCAAACAGCACGTTTGATGGTAAGTGATACTGCCGCATGGCCCTTTGGACCTTTGCTAGGCCGCTATCTACCGTAAAATAGGGATGGGAAAATTAACGATTTTTATATTAATCGATTATTTTCTTGTAATAAGCGATTTTTAATAATCGATTATCTACATAATAAAAATCGATTTAAAATAAATCGTTTTTTTTATATTAAAATTAATCGATTATTTTAGTATTTGTCTATATATTTGTAGTATTCGTATATATATATATATATATATATATATAAATATAATATTTAGTATTTTTTGTTTAAATTTAAAGTTTTCTATTACATAGAAATTAAAGGTCACTCTCAGATTTCTTAATAAAAAAGAGGTCATCACAATTCTGTCAGGAAATTAAAAATAATTAATCGATTTTTTTCAAATCGATTTATTTTAAAGAAAGAAAAGTCAATTATTTATTAATCAATTTTCCCCTTCAAGTCACATCCCTACCGTAAAGGGAGTGTAAATACGTGCACTGAGTTTCGGTGATATTAAAAGCCCAAACTACGTACAAACATCCTCAAAAGTAGGGCTTCCGGTTATCTCACTCAGCGTAAGGACATAGGGTATCTTTCCCATTGGTGTTGTAAATAAATACCTCATCATCATCATCACAGCTCACATACATCCCACTGTTGGGCTCTCGCCTCCTCCACAAGGGGAGAGAAATCGACCTACTATACCACGCTGGTGTTGATATATGATTAATTTTGAGTTTTCCTTCTCTTGAATAGATATCATATGCATATTCTATCCTGTAGTCGTCTTTTACGATACCCTCGGGCAAGAAAGGGGAGTTATGAATGTAACCTTAATTCATCACCACACGGATACACGACCTAAGGATTTTTTTCGCGTTCCAAACAAATATCAACATTTACATTAAACACTAATAAAAACAAACAAATAACGTGGAGCACTGGCACAAATGAGTAATAGTCTATACACCACACGGTCAGCTTATGTGAACCATAGGTGTTGCCATATTGGCCTCGAGCGCCTTTCACTTTACCCCTACTCCGTGGCCGACCGTCACGCGACATGCAATAGATGGATGAAAAAGTTTGAGGCGATGTAATAAAAGTTTCACTTTAATAAGCATACTTATAAAAGAAATGGATACCTCTAAATGAAACACTGAAGCAGTACGTCCCATCAGTCTTTTTTTTATTTGTTCATGTTGTGAAATTGCATTTATGCACTGTCCCCCGCCAGTGTGGGACTCACCGGCCACATTCGCGACCGGAATACCCACTAAAACCACAGCAGCCCCTTCCGCGCTTTTACGGGTGCCGGAGAGATCGTCTGATGACATTCAATCCCTGGCACCCCAACGCGTGGCCCTCTGGCCACAACCTGCCGTCATTATTCAGGGCGGTGGGAGTAGGTGCGCATATTGTCGTCTCCTCCTCCCGGGTTGCCGGCGACGGAGCGAGTAGGCAGAGGCAAGGGCCTCGCGTTCCCGCTCCGTCGCTTTCTTCCTGGATATGACTACCTCGCACGTCCTATCAGTCTGGTGTAGGAGATCAATTTCCCTTCTATCATAAAGAAGGCTCAAGCTTAGCAGTGGAACTTTTATGAGCTGTAATAATAATCTTCTTCAATCATACATACTGCAAAATTTTAATAAGTTTTTTAACCGGCAGCTTGCCTGACATAAATACTCGTTGGGAATGTAATTATTGACCAAACGGCTTTAAATGCAATTGACACAGACCTATGTAAAACTCTTTATCGTCTAAAGATTTGTGATGATTATGCGTTACATACTGTAAATAAAACTACCGATTTTATCACGTTTGTATTTGATTTTTGATTGCCCGACGTTTCGAACACTTTTCAGCGTTCATGGTCACGGGCAGACTAAGATGTCTTACGTCCAACAAGTCATCGTTATTATAGATATATATATATACCCGCTACAGACATTAGTTATTAAATTTGGACCCTCATTTTGGTATAAATTTATTGCCAGTACAAGAAGAAAATGTTTATATATGAAAAAATTATATTGTTTATGGTTAATAATTATTAAACATTAAATTTTGTAGTAATTATTATTTCAATTTATTAATTTAAAGATGACAAATCTGGTATACTACTTAGTCGTTTTTTTACGACACAGATGTCTTAATCGTCTATTACGACACAGAGAAACAATGTAAGGGTTGGTAGTATTCGTAGTAGCTACAACAACAGTAACTTCGAAGACAAACCTAGGACTACAAATCAAAATAAATTCTACCTTTTGCTTATACCACTTAGGAGACAGCATGAAGATAAGTAATTTTAATACGCCATTTAAAGAGCCATTTAGGGAGCTATTCTTGAGCGGTGTTGCGAGAAGCATGCTTAAACGAATCGGCTGAATGAGCCTCTTGGATATTAACTTGGAAACATTAATGGCGAAAACGACTGTTCTGTTTTAAAACTTCATGTTTTGTAATAAATATATTATGCTATTAAACATAACGGTCACTTAGTATTTAAATAAAAAAATAACATTTTTTTATTTAACAATCTATCATTATCATCATCATAACTTCTGTACATGCCATTGATGTGATCCAACCTCCTTCACACCATCTCCATCAGTTTCTTTTACGTGGAGACGATGCAGACATTCAGCAATATATGTGTCGATAAGGTAGATGGACGAAAATGCATGCTTTGATAAGGTTCTTTATCTTCATTTCGACTAGAACTTCCTCATAAATATGGGAATCGTAACCGCTATGGTTGGTAACCGGAATAGTGGTCGTAGTTTGGTGTTATATCCATCCATCCTGATGGATGGATAGGCTGATGCCTATAGACTCCACTGTTGGATATAGGCCTCTCCACGAGAATGCCACTCGGAACGATCCTGTGCCACTTGCATCTCATCTCTGCGACTTTCAAGATGTTCTCAGTCCACCTAGTAGGTGGTCGCCCTACGCTGCGTCGTCCGATTCGTGGTTACCACACAAAAACCTTTCTTCCCCAATTTGTTGTCGGTTCGACAAGCGATGTGACCTACCCATTGCCATTTCAAAGTGCTTATTCTGCGGGCTATGTCGGTTACACTCGTTCTTCTACGGATTTCCATATGCCGAATTTTACTATGTAAAGAAATACCGAGCATAGGCCTCTGCATAGCATGTTGAAAGACTTTGAGCGGTGTTATATATCTATTAAAAAATACCTGCTACCTATTCTACCTGTGAAATCCTTAACCAATTTTTATAACTGCCAAGTAAGCATTCTAGCCGCTAGTGCCGATTTCGAATCAGCCCAGCAGCTTTACATTGACCTGAGCCACCTTTATCTAATATCATTATTACCTATTGCAGAGTATTATATTCTAAATTACAAATTATCCCTGGATAAGTTAGATGATAAAAGCACAAATCAATAATCCTATTAGATATACGTAAGATATGTATAAAGAAGGGCGTCGAACAATAGTTGTCCGTTCGTTTATTCCCTACGGAAATGAGGGCAGTAAGGCCACTGTACGGATAGCGAAAATTGGCTGTACGTGCCGCGATATCGATGTAACAGAGACAAGGGGGCCTTTGGGCCTCTTATACAAAAGCTTAGCATACACACAGCTTCATACTTAGCACGTACCCTGTTTTATTCGATTATCACGCTTCGTAATCAGTTATGACAAGCTTAGAATATAATTTTCCTGTACTGTACATATGCTAAAATGTCCCCTATTCCACACATATCTCCTTATAATCATCATCTTGAACGGGCAATTTAGGAGGATCTTCTTATCCAACATACCTAAGTAAGTGTCTAAAAGCACATGTCTATGACCAGTGTGCGTTACCAGTGATGACTTTATAGAACGTGTTTGATAAATTTCTCATAAACCAAACTTAAAGTTACTCAGCGTGCTATGGAGCGAGCTATACTTTAGCTTGAATCCGAAATACGGAAATCCGTAGAAGAACGTGTATAACCTATATAGCACGAAGGATTATCATGCTGAAGTAGCAATGAGTAGTCCACATCGCTTGACGAACCGACCGCTAGGGAAAAAGGTTCTTGAGTAGCAACCCTATATTGCACGACGTAGTATAGAACGCCTCCCAACTAGGGGGACCAACGACCTGAAAGTTGTTAGGCGTCGTTGGATGCAGCGGTACGCTGCCCAGGACTGCACTTTATGGAGAAATATGAGAGACTACTACGTCCAGCAGTAGGCGCAGATAAAATCTAAATCAAGATGGATGATGATTCGTAGTCCGTGTTATGACAGACTTAGAATATCATTGCGACGGCGACCGACGTCCCGGAAAGGGGACATCGAGAGGAGAGGTTATCAAGGAGGACAAGGAACTCGGCACCG
Source organism: Lymantria dispar (assembly GCA_032191425.1). Taxonomy (NCBI): domain Eukaryota; kingdom Metazoa; phylum Arthropoda; class Insecta; order Lepidoptera; family Erebidae; genus Lymantria; species Lymantria dispar. The sequence continues at coordinate 3,697,461 of CM063460.1, read as the reverse complement.
GTGGTCGGTCCAACGACGAAGGCGACGTGCTACAGGTGGGTTACGAACCGCGCGTCGCCCGGGCGACGGGTGCGTTGACCATAGCCTACCCCAAAAAAAGGCTTAAAAAATCTTCACCTTCCTTTCCATATATATTTCTATTTGTTGCTGTTTTGATTATTGTCTATAACTTTTTAAATTAATTAAATGCCATCCCAAGACCCCTAATAGCTTTTCGCGAGACGGCTTAAAAGTTAAACATTGGGGTCATCTGTGAAGACAGTTGTGAATCCTAGTTTTCAGGACTTACAATGACGGAAATGTTTGTAATGTACAAGTGGTCTTAAAAAATCTTATATCCCTGAATAGTAATTTAATATCATTCATTCATTCATTACAGTTCTTATACGTCCCAGTCCTAGGGTCGAGTTTCCTCCATATTGGGAGGGAAATTAACCTACTATACCACGCTGGTCAGGCGGGTTTTATTTCGAGTTTTCCTTCTCTTGTATAGTTGTTATGAAGACATCCCTTAGTTGTCTTTTACGACACCCACGCGCAAGAGAGGGGGTAGTGAATTGTATTCTTACACCGTCACCACACGGAAAAATTTAATTTAGTAACAGAAAAATCTAGAACATTTAAAAAATTATCCCACAAAAAGAATATATTTATACATAAAATAGTTAGCTACAAAATTGAGGCTGAGGAGATGTTAAGAAAAATTAGAAAAAGTTATTACATTCTGTGTGTTGTTGTTTTCAACACTCTTCATGAATTTTAATGAAGTCTTCTTTTATAAGCAAGGTAACTTAAAGAGTGCCAACAGGCTTCCATTGCTTGTTCTATTATACATTTTCAACACTATTTTATATTAAAATTAAATTTTGCAATCCTTATTCCCTTGTGATTACGGATTAAGAATACAATTGAGCAGCCCCTTTCTCTTTCTCTATCATAGGTAACATCGATGCAAGAAGTAGAAAACTACATATAACCAGCTACATATCTGACCAACGACCACGCTGTAAGTCAATAAGAGGTCAATTTCCACCCTATTGTAGAACAGGAACGAACCCAGCAGCATATTCTCAATAGTAGGACTTAAAGTGCGAAGATTATGAGATCATAATGAATTTCTATTCCTTTTAACGTAGTAACAAAACAATTCCCCCATTTCTTACCCGTGGGTATCCTAAGAGGTCCTCTTTAAAGGAATATAATATGTATATAACATCACATCCTCTCTGTACTCACTCCCTTAATGATATATTTGTAAAGTCCCTCAAATAAGAGTTACGCTGTGCAAGGCGTCCTTTATAAAAATATGATGTCGAGAATGAAGACGATGATGATGGCACTGCCAAACTCCTTCCACCCCTCCGTTAATAGATGATAGAAGGATGACATAAAGGCCATATAAATCACAATGCCTCCTGTATATGCCATTTAAACGAATCGCCAAGATGCCTTATTAGTTAGTTGTCTTACCCGGCTATTATGGAATTAATATCAGCTGCAGTAATTCAATTCATTTTTATTATTTCGCTTACAAAACAAGCTTTGATTTAGCTTGCAATTAGTATTTTATACAGTAACTATTAAGGAGTTATTACACACGAAGCGTTTTATTAAATAAATCGCAAAATAAAGTTTTGATTCTGGAAATAAAAATTTGACATGCTAGGCTACCTATTTATTTCCGTCGGACCGACCACTGATGACAAGTAACCCTGCTCCGGTGGTCGGGCCAACGACGAAGGCGACGTGCATCGTGGGTGGGTTGCGGGAGTTGCGCGCGTACGCCCCTCTGTCGCCCCGGACGGAGTGGTGCGAGGAGCGCGCCGACCGCAACCCACCCCAAAAAAAAAGGCTACCTATTTATTAGTTAAAAATTAACGAATGCCCACACGGAACACAAACCCAAATCTATTAGAAATCCAGTCCAATCACCCTACTCTTTGGATTAGCGTGGACTGACGTATGGCAGTGAAACAGTCACTCGTATATGTCATCTTTATGGGCAATTTTAACTTAGAATTGTATTAATTTTTTCTTATGGTGTCAGGTCAACATCGCCCGATCCGTTTGGAGTGACGAGATGAGCCGACAAACGAGCATATAGCTCGCTGATTACTTACCTCTCTTATGATTACTTATGCCGCCGATTACTTATGAATTTTATGACGAATCTTCCTTTTCCTTTCGGATACCGTCTCGAATTACAAAGTAGTGACATCGCTTAAATGTCACTACTTTATTTTCTTAAAAGATAACACCCTGCACTAAGGAAATAATCCTTGTATGGCGGGGGACTTTACAAATATATAATTAACGGACACAAATTACATCGAGACTCATAACAAAAATTTATTTAACTAATATTTAAATTAATAAAATATAGCATTCAACATCTTTGTTTATAAATATTTTAATATTTATGCAACTAAACAAAAGCTTTTTCTCATTCACTACTTAACAATAACCATCAAACGATGCTCGAATATCAAGAGCAAGACACATCTATCGCAAAATATTTACACTACAGGCGAAAACATGTATATGGCAGACGTCTCTCTACTTACATAAACAACGCTTGCACGAGAACAGATACGAGTCTTGCATAAATCATTCAAAACTGATTTAGACACGAGATTCATCATTTATGGACCATAAATTTTACAGTACCTTCTCTGTAAATAAGAAGACGATTCAGCCCCCTTTCTGCACCCACAGTGTCACTAGAAGTGACGTAAATAGATATATGTAATTGCCTAAACTACGGATCGTGGTTTAGTTCCCAGCGATCTTTTTTTTTTGTTTTTTTTTATTGCGAACTGTGGCAGAAGAGCAAACAGTGCACCTGATAGTAAGTGTTGCTGTCGCTCATGGACCTTTGCAAGCCTTTTTTTTTTTTTTGTTAACGCTGTGGAAATGCAATTTACGCACTACCCCTCGTCGGTAACAGACGAGGGGGGTGTGTGGGACTCACCAGTCGCCTATGCAACCGGAATACCCACTAAAACCAACAGTGGTCCCTACCGCGCTTTTACGGAGTGCCGGAGAGATCGTCTAATGACATTCGATCCCCGACACTCCTACGCAAGGCCGTCAGGCCACGTCCTGTCGTCACTCAAGGCAGTGGGAGGAGACGCGCATATCGGCGCCTCCCCCTCCCTGGCCGCCGCCTACGGAGCGAGTTAGCGGACGCAAGTGCCTCACGTTCCCGCTTCGCGGCCTCCTTCCGGGCGATGACCTCCTCGCAGAAAGAGGCCATCGCCGACCAACCTTTGCAAGCCTGTTACCTACCGTGAAGAGAGTGAATGGAGTGTGAATGCGTACAATGAGGTTCGGTGATACTAAAGGCATCACTAAAACCCACCACACACAAACACCCTCAGAAAATTGGGCTTCTGGCTCTCTCACTCACCGAACGAAGTGTAATAACAAATTGCTACTACTCGGTCGTCGATTTTCTGCTCAGTGTGGTACTACCCCGGACGGACCGCCCGCGGCTGTAGACAGACAACTGTCAACAGTGATGTCCTACCACTATGAATCTTTTCTACCACGTACGCGCAGGCTCTGGAATGAACTACTTACTGTGTTTCCCGAGCGCTATGACATGTCCTTCTTTAAATGGGGTTCAGAAAAGCAATATCTTCACGATGGGCAACGGCTCAGCTGTGCCCCTGGTATTGCGGAGGTCCATGTACGATATTATCATTTACAATCAGGTGCGCTGCTTGCTAGTTTGCGACCATCGGCAATAAAAAAAAAAGATTGTGTGGTTTTATGAAACCACTGTAAAAGTGAAACTTTACAAAAAAAAAGCAACATTTATATTAAACACTGATAAAAACAAACAAATAACGTGGATGAGTCTATACACTACACGGTCAGCTGATGCGAACCATACTGGCGCCGCCATATTGGCCTCGGCTGCTCTGTCGAGCGCCTTACCCTTAATCACTACTCCGCGGTCAACCATCACGCGACACGCAATAGATGGACGAAAAAGTTTAAGGTGATGTAATAAAAGTTTCACTTTAAAAAGAACATCATCATCATCTTGCTCTTATCCCAATTCCTTGGGGTCAACGCAATATGTCATCTGTTTTGACATATTGCAAAAAGTTTCGGCAATGACTTTTATGACCGGCCGCCTGCCTGACGTCAACCCTCCTTGGGAATGTAATCGGTGACCCAAATGGTACCAGATGGAGTTGGTCCGGGTCAATGTAGGGCTCTTAGTCGTCTTTTACGACACCCACGAGCAAAGCAAGGGTTGGTAGTATTCGAAGTCGCTACCACACAGCACTTAAAAAGAACATGTGAAAAAAATATATAAGCCAGAATTTTCATGCTATAAGCCATTCTTGTGTAATAGGTCCTTAACAGCAGCAAGGTAAACAAACAGTTGATTGCCGCTGTGGTTTTAAATCATCCAAGTTGTGAATAAAAGTTAAAAGTGCAAAACTTTGAACGTTTCAAAACAACTAATGTTGTTTTTATGTAACAGTTAAGCATTGAAGCGTGCTCGGTACGTGATGCGTTTGTTCATTTGTAAGAATATCGACTACGGGGTGGGATTGACCTATATTTATATAAGTATAAGAAATGATTGTACTTGTATTTTAGGTTAGATTGAAGAAATATTTGTGGAAACCTCAATCTTTTTTCGCGGTTTAAGGTTTTCTTGAAGTCAAAATTTATATAGGCAGGTTTGAATGTGGTGGGAGGGATTTAATATGCATATAGTATCTGTGCAAGAGAAGGAAAACTTGCAATAAAACCCAATACCAACATGTCTGACCAGCATGGTATAGTAGGTCAATTTCCCCCTTATTGGGGAGGAGGCTCGAGCACAGCAGTGGAACTTGTATGAGCTGAGACGAGAGGACACGGTAGAGGAGCAAATTCATGTAAGTCGTGATCGACATGGTCGTATGGCGTATTAACGCTAACTACATGTAGCTATGCTACAAAGATAGTGTGTCTATGTCAGTATATCTGTGCCGATAGATATCAAAATCAGGTAAACGTAGGAAGTTTTAATTCATCAAACAATTAATTTCAATATCAAAAACTAATAATTGTTTGTTCCTAGTTTTAAGTTTTCACTTCTGTCGGCATTCCTCATGGCTGTTTTGTATTCTTTTTTCTGTCAGTTATTCGTATTCAGTCAATAGAACATTTCTGAAGAGGAAATTAGAGCCAAAGATAATAGTAGGTACCTAAATCTAAGCTCGGTAGTAGTTTCTATGTGGTGACAGAGTAAGAATACAATTCGCCACCCCCTCTCTTCCCCGTGGGTGTGATAATAGACGACTAAGGGATAAAATATGTATATAACATCTACGGCAGAAAAGAAAAACTCGAAACAAAACTTTATGACCAACACGTCTGACCAGTGTGATTTAAAAAAAAAAAAAAGTAGATTAATTTTATTCCCTTCAGTAAGGTCTGAGCCCAACAGTATGACGTGTATGGGCTGAGATGACAATAACAATATCTTTGTAAATAAAACTACTTTAAGGATTCTATCGGGTTTGTATTTGATTTTTGATTGCCCGATGTTTCGAACACTTTACAGCATTCATGATCACGGGCGGACTGTTTTATTTACAATGTGTAATACCGCGAGTATTACACATTGTAAATAAAACAGTCCGCCCGTAAACATTAGAAATCATAATGATAATATCGTTTTAGTTAACTATCATCTATCAGACAGGTGTTGACTTTCCGTCTAAGTTTATCTAACCCAAGATTCGAACCTGAATTCTAATATGATAGCCGTATGCTTACACGTCTAAAAGAACAAATTATTCTTAATATTATTCGTTCAATGATATGTGAAAATCTTTTAATTCGATTCATTTCTTCTTTTGTATACGCTGTTTATTTCTCCCCCCTTCCCACCCATTACGTCCATTTTACCTGTACAAATAATGCTTTTAGGCCTCGTTATAAATCACAGACACAAATATGGGGAATGTTTTCGAGGTGAATGTAATAAATGAGCCGAATATATGAAATTAAGTATGTCGATTTATTATGACTGTACTTTCTACAATAAAGTGTATGTAAAGAAAGTCGGCCAAGTGCGAGTCGGACTCGCGCACGTAGAGTTCCTTACCATTTTAAGTATTATTCGTAATTATAAGAGAGTCGTATTAAAAAAAAAATCGTATATTAGACAGTCAAATTTTTGCAGTATTGTGAATGATATTTCATAGTGACTAAACATTAATGGACTAATAAATGTATAATTTCCGTGTGGGGACGGAGTAAGAATACAATTCACCACCACTTCTCTTAACCGGGGGTGTTGTAAAAGAGGACTAACAGATTTAATAGAAAACAGTGGGAGTTGAGATGATGTAAAAATAGAATAATCCACTCCAATAATCCATCTAGAATAGAATGGAATGTTCATCTAGAAAAAAATTGAGTATTCCTTTCGCCGTGCTTTCATAGTTCTATGCTTTTATTCTAAACAATTTTAAGAATAAATTAAATAAGTTTAAATAAACTAAATACAAAATAACAAAAAAGCGATCAAACCCATAGATTATAGATTTGATATATCGCTTCCTCCAATCATTCGAATAAATTCTAACATAAACCAATTCGTTCGTTCACAAGAATTTGAATTGAGAACGAGCGAACGCTTTATGCCGTTTCACGCGTTCCACGTTCAAAAATATTGATAGTGCTGTTCTAAATTCAAATACGGGCGCACTATATTTGTAGATATATTGATCTTTTGTTGACTTTTGCGGTATTCAGTTATTATATTCAGCCTGTATGGCTATCGGTGAATGAAGAGAACGCACAGGAACATTTCGGTTCTAAAGCTTTATATTTTTTACTGTTACTCCATTTTTTTTTGTGTTTTTATGACCTGGTAACAAGGACCTTTAGGTCATAACTTTTTTTGTTCTGTTACTCCAATGACATGGACAGTCGATAATGAGGTAATGAATTAGGAAACCAGATATGACAAATGTAATAATGTGAAATATTTTAGGATTCCTCGTGTAGCCATAGATACAAGTATTTGAAATGACGGTAAATTAAAAATCAAATACACGATAAGATACGTGAAAATAGTTTTATTTCAATTATGTACTTAAAACTGTGGACTTAAAACCTAAAAATTTTGGGTTTAAAACCCAAAAAAAATAACAGAATACATTCTTATTAGTATAATAAATAATAATTTATGCTCTGTTTAAAAAAAACGGTATTTTTTGCTCGGTTTTTTTAACAGAACAGACTACGGAGGCTTTTTGAATGGCTTTATGACAGGCATTGTAAAACGGAACTGTCTCGTTCAAAACGGGAATTATGGTCACGTGATGGATATGTGGGTGACTCACATCTCACCCACCATCTACACTTACACCTAATACACATTACACATTCATACACAACACCTACAAAACATTCACACTCTTAACATCAATAACACGGCAATAAAACATCAGCCTATACACACGACGCGGCGCGAACATAACGGGACTACCAGTCACGATGCGCCCGCGTCTGCGCCAGCGCCAGTCGGTGACTACACGCTGTTAGAGCAACCCGCGTTCGCTTGCATAAAAATCTCATTTGCTATCGCTAGTGCGTAATTGTATATTGTTGCTTATTAATTATTAATTCAATTCTATTATTATTCAATTCTATTATTACTCAATTCTACTTACTCCTGTCTACTCTATCTCTCCTTCTTTAATTTATGTGGTACCTGTGTTTGTGATCTACATATAAAACTGTACAATAAACGAACATTGTGCCGAGACTGTGTACTCTTTATTTGAGAGCTGAAGAATATTACACCAGGTAACCCATAGATATTATATATCCTGCTTAGTTCCACAATAGAAGGGAAAGTGTATAGGGTGTGTCTATTCTTCTCTTGCATTGTTTTTCTCTTGCATATTTAATCCCTTGGTCGTATTTTACTACACCTCAAGGGTATGGTGGCAAGAGAGGGAGTAGTGAGTTATGTTCTTACTCCGTCACCACACGTTAAACTGTATCCTAACTCCGTAAATAATATAAAAATAATATAGCAGAATAGGAATACATTGGCTGAAATCTCATTCAATTAACAAAACCAGGACACAGTTTTTTTTTTTTTTCAGATAAAAACCATACGATATGTCTATTATAAGTTTTTGTCTAAAAATGTAATAAAAACCATAAAGTAGATTTTTATTTAAAGATATCATAACGATAAATTTTGCATTTTAAATTCAGAACGTCGAATTTCGTATTTAGGCTATTAAGCGTTTAGCTCATTCAATCCTCGTTTTCGAGCGTTTTCTTTTGGCAGCATTCATAATAGTTTATCTCCACGGGCAGATATCCAAGTAGAATTTAATATATTATGAGCTCTCTATGCAATACAAATTCTTATATTTATGCATAAAATTATACGAGATAGCAGAATGCTCAACTTTCTGAGAGTGTTTGCGTGTGGTGGGTTTTGGTGATGCCTTTATTATTTATTTATTTACAATCAATTATAATAGCTTTACAGGATATTTAACCTAATGCGATATTATAAGTATAAAAATTCAGAAAAAAAATTCAATTCATTCAAATTCAATTCATTCAACTATTTAGTTTCACCAAATCTGATTTCCTGCGTTCACACTTCCTTAACTTTCTTCACGGTATGTAGCAGCTTAGCAAATGTCCATGAGTGACAGCAACACTTACCATCCTTACCATCAGGTGTACTATTTGCTCGTTTGCCACTGTTTGGAATAAAAAAAAAACATCATTATCCGTGTAATGACGGAGTAAGAATACGATTTAACACCCCCTTTCTAACCCGTGGGTATCAATAAAAAACGACTAAGGAATGTAATATACAGATAATATCTATACAAAAGAAGGGAAACTCGTCATAAAAACTTATACTAACCCATCTGACCAGCGCGGTAGTAGGTCAATTTCCCTTCCATTGCGGTGACTTGAGCCCAGCCGGACGTGAATAGGCTGATTATAAATATGAAAACTTTTGCAAGAGAAAGAAAACTCGAATCGAAAACCCTCTAACACGTCTGACCAGCGTGATTATAGTGGGTCAATTTCCCTCCGATTGTGAAGGAGGACTGAGGCCAATAAAGGGACGTTTATAGGCTGAAATGGTGTGATGTTGATGCAATTACTTGTACATTATCCTTAATGATTATTAATCTTATCCGTGTGGTGACGGAGTAAGAATACAATTCACCACCCCATATCTTGCCCGTGGATGTCGTAAAAGAAGTCTAAGAGATATAATATGCACATGAAATCTGTGCAAGAGAAGGAAAATTCGAAATGAGACTCTATACCAACCTGTCTGACCAGCATGGTGTAGTGGGTCAAAATCCCTCCCATTATGGAGTAGGCCTAAGCGCAACAGTAGGACATAAATGCGCTGTCATGATGATGATAATTCTCATATGCGTCAGAATAGCCACAAAAATCGTGGATTCGTAAAAGAGGACTAAGGGATATAATACGCAGATAACATCTATGTAAGAAGAGAAAAACTCTAAACGCTATACTAACCCGTTTGACCGTGATTATAGTGGAACAATTTCCCTCCAATTCTATAGGAAGCTCAAGCAACAGTGGGACAAATATGATAGATAGCTATAATGATGATTATAAATGTCAATTTTCATTATAAATAAACATAATTTGGAAGCAAAAAGCTTAAACTGTATGCACATAAAATTCTCGTTGGCAACTGATTTTTTATTAAATCTCTCTCCCAGTCCAAGTCTAACAGTGTAGAGCAAATGCCATAGTCTCCAGTTCAATCGCATTTCGATTTAAAAACAACGTAATTCCGATATTCAGTGTTCCCAGAGGCGATTTCGCGTTCGAAAATATTCTTTTTATTTTTAGATCGATACAATATGTGGCTTTCTGCGTAAACTATAATACCAGCCAGTATCATATTTGAAGGTTTTATTAAAAAAAATACAAAACTATTGTGAGGATTATTGACAGAAGTGAAAACATAAAACTGTGAACAATTGTTATTTGGATAGACATATTTTATCTATGTGGGGACAGAATAAGAATACAATTCATCCCCCTTTAGCTTACCCGTGGGTGTCGTAAAAGACGACAAGGATTATAACTTTACATATAATATCTATGCAAGACAGAGATATCTCGAAATAAAACCCTGTACCACCCCGTCTGACCAATATGGTATAGTAGGACAATTTTCTTCCCATTGTGGAGGAGCCTCAAGCCCAACAGTGGGACGTATATGGGCTGTATGGGCAGAGTGAGAGAGCCGGCAGCCCAACTTTCTGAGGGTGTTTGTGTGTGATGGGCTCTTCTGCTGCTACCGTTTGCAATAAAAAAAAACGGCACCTGATCGCCAGTTAAGTATTAGAATAGCCATCATTCGCCTCAACCAAATTTTTCGTTTGTTCTTTTTTTTAAAAGCAACAGTCCTGCACTACGGAAATAATCCTTATATCGCAGGGAACTTTACTAAAACATAATTGGCAAACACAAATTACATCCACATTCAGAACAACAATTTATGGATCGCACTATGTATTGTCCTACATGGGATTCGAACCCATGACACCGGCATGGTATGTCGATATATTAACCACTACGCCATTTGTGCAGTAATTGAATAGAAAGGAGAGATTATTGAAATACCACGTGAGGAAAGCCATGGGCAAAGCGTTTAATAATAAATATACATCATTATCATCTTAGCCTATATATGTCCTACTCTTGGCCTCAGGCCTCTTCCATAATGGGAGGGGAATAGACCTACTATTCTGCGCTGTTCAGACGTGTTGGAATATGGTTTTGTTTCGAGTTTTCCTTCTCTTGCATAGATGTTATATGCTTATAATATCTCTTAGTCGTCTTATACGACATCCACAGGTGAAATAGGGAGTGGTGAATTGTATGCTTACTCCGTCAATACAATGAAAGATATTATACATACGTACAGATAATTTAAATTATAGTAATTAAAACCACAAAAGCATAGTTAGGTATATCTAAAAGTTTTCAAATAATTCCCAACGTAAATTTAAATCTGAAATTAGTTTACGTGACCTCAGTTTTGATTGACGCTGAACAACAAAAAGCTATTTGAGCTTATCATTTTAACCTACACTAGTAATGTCTGCGGCACGAACTAAAGCTTGTTATTTTATTTTTTTATTTATTCTAAACGGTAGCAAACGAGTACACTGTACGGATGTGAAAAATAATCTATTTTTATAATAATCGATTATTACAAAAAAATAATCGATTTTTAAAATCAAAATAATAAAAATCGATTATTAATCGACTTTTTATTATTTGAAATTCGATCGAAATTAATCGATTAATCATTTCCTAAAAAAAAGAGGTTATCATAATCTTGTTGGGAGAAAAAAAAAACGATTATTTTATAATCGATTATTTATTTTTAATTAATCGATTATTTTATAATCGATTTATTTTAAAGAACAAAAAATCGATTATTTAAAAAATCGATTATTTGCCCTCCAAGTCACATCCCTAGCAAACTGTACGCCTGATAGTAAGTGATGCTGCCGCTTATGGACATTTGCTAGGCCGCTGTTTATGATGAAGAAAGTGGAGGGTGCATGATATTAAAGGCATCACCAAAAACCAAACGCACGCAAACACCCTCAGAAAGTTGGACTGCCGGCTCTCTCGCTCACCAAACGAAGCGCAATAACTAATTGCTACCATTCAGACGTCGATTTTCTGCTCAGTGTGGTACCCAGGACGGATCAGCCCGCGGCTGTAGACAGACAACTGTCAACAATGTGGTCCTACCAGTATAAAGTTCCAAGTATTTAAATGAATACGATCAAAATTTTATATCATCATATACTCATTCATCTCACATAAGTTCTAATGTTGAGCTCTGCCTACTCCACAATGGAAGGTAAATTGACCTACTAAAACGGCTTCGTTTAAACTTTTGACAGAGAGCTTTATTTCGAGTATTTCTTCTCCCGCATAGGTGTTATATGCATATTATATCCCTTAGTCGTCTTTTACGACACCCACGGGCAAGATAGGGCATGGTGAATTGTATTCTTACTCCGTCACTACACGCTGTTCTATAAAAATAAAAAAAATTGTCGAAGTTCTTTTTTTATTACACCTATGCCTAAATTTCAATTTTAATGACATATATCTCTAAACTAGATTATCTGACGTTTTTTTTTTTTGATGAGGAATGAAAGCTTCTGCTGAATCTTTTCAGTGGTGATCGCTTCTATCTGTTAATAGTTTTATAAATTCAAATTTAAGTCACCACAGCTGGTATCCACTTCCCTGGCGCCCATTCAACTACCTTTTACGACTCCTACAGCATACATTCACACGTTTTATTTATTTATTTTATTTATTTATTCATTCAACAGCTCACAACACTTACAGTTTTCCAAAACGTGTAGTAAGCTATTACAATTTTACAATTTAAATGTAAAATTATAAGATAAAATGCAAACAAAATTTCAAGAAGTGCATCGAATTTGATGAAGAATTTATCAACTTGCGAATAGTGAGCAATCAGAGAGTTGAGCAGTGCAATAACCTGACTAGTTGGGGCGTATTATGCCCATATAGTTGTCTGTCTACAGCCACGGATCGGTCCGTCCGGGTTAGTACCACGCTGAGCAGAAAATCGACGACTGAGTAGTAGCAATTTGTTATTGCGCTTCTTTCGTTGAGCGAGAGAGCGGGCAGCCCAACTTTTTGAGGGTATTTGCGTAGGTTTTGGTGATGTCTTTAGTTTCACCGAACCCCATTGCACGCATTCACACTCCCTTCATATCCTTCGCGGTAGGCAGTAGCCTTGCAGAGGTCCATGAGCGGCAACAGCACTTACCATTAGGTGTACTGTTAGCTCGTTTGCTACCGTTTGCAATTAAAAAAACCTGTTGTGGAGCAAGCAGGCGGTCTGAAGGAAATCATGTATATTGAATCAGTGCTGGTAGCGAACATAGTATAACTTTCTATCTTTCATAAACATCTTTTTCTTAATCCAAGTATTGAGGGCAAATATCATTAGATTGTAAATAACTTAAGTATCAAATGACCGCGCAAAGCCGAAATTGGAAGCTCCGTGTATTAATAATTTTAATTAAACACATCCTATGTAATCTACGCGAACAGTACCATTAATACTTGTGTATTATTAAAGCTAAGCTTCGTATATTGATAGTGTAATATATGATACGATTTATATGCTAATATTTTGTTATTACATACGTTGTAATCCTGTTTTGACAGTCAGAATACTGTTAATAATGATTGTGTGACCCGATTATATAAAATTTGCTTCTTTGTGTTAACGGAGTAAGAATAGAAATCTCCATGCCCGTAGGTGTGTCGGGCCGACCACTGACGACAAGTCACCCTGCTCCGGTGGTCGGCCCAACGACGAGGGCGACGTATTACGGGTGGGTTACGGGTGTGTGTGCTTACGCCCCTCTGTCGCCCCGGACGGAGCGGAGCGAGGAGTGCGCCGACCGTAACTAATCGCAAAAAAAAATACCCGTAGGTGTTTTAAAAAAAAGTGAGCCGTCGCTCAGGACGTCTGACAGATGTGAAACATCGAAACTATTTTGTACGAGTAGAGACACGGTATCGAATATAAAGTATCGATACTGAACTCATGAATAGTATCGAAAGATAAGTAACGTACTGTTTAAAGTATCGAGTACTTTTATTTACTTTATCTTTAGGTATCGAGTACTTTTCTTTCGATACCGATACTTTTGTATTCGATATTTTAGTCAATAAGTACTTTTTGGTAGGTATCGTATCGAATAAATTATCCATTTTAAAATTGACTTTACGACTCATATTTATGGTAACGTCATTTAGTACAAACGAAATGAACGCTCTAAAACGTAGCTTGAAATAATTTGCGATTTATAAACCAGAAATAGCGACATCTATCGAGCAAACGACCAACTCTAAGCTTCAATATATTTTATAAAGAACTCTCTAATCCTGTAATGATAATAAGACAAGCTGTTTAAAGTGAGTCAAAATCCAATTCGTAAGGTGACATACAAACAAATAAATACACAGCTGAAACTAATAAAAGCCTATAAAAAATGAAATGCTTTCATCCGTTCACAGACATTCTTTCCGCACGAAGAGTGTGATTTAGGAAACAGAAATGGCGGCATTTATCGAGCTAACGACCAACTCTCAGCTTCAATATATTTAATAAAGAAATTTTTAATCCTGTAATGATAATAAGACAAGCTATATAAATAATTTTAACGTCATTGGTCCTCCTTAAATTTTCAACTTTTAAATGAAATTTTACTGTTTAAAGTGAGTCAAAATCCAATTCCTATGAAGTCGGTAATATACAAAGAAATAAATATATATACACCTGAAACTAATAAAAGCCTATAAAAAAACAGTTCTCCAGTTTTCGTAGCTGAAAGTAAACTAAATACCATACCTACTGGTATATTTATATTACTAAGTTAGAGAATTTTACATTAAATTATAAAACAAGTATATATGCATGAAAGAACATTAGATTACGACAGGAACTAATACGATAAAACTAAGGCATAAAGTATTAATAAAATATCGCGATATTTTTCCAAAAAATGATGATTTTTATTCAATAAACATTTATTTTCATTAATATATACATTATAAGTAACAATTTACTTTGAGTTCACTAGATGGCGTTGTACAAAATTTTAAATCGCACCATGGTTTCGTTTCAAAGATGTAGGTATATGCATCCAAATATTTATTTATTATTTAATTATTAGGGGACCGCGAGGCGTGGCGTTAAACGCCACGCGATGATCACGGTCACCCTCGCCTATAGATGTTTCACATCAAAAACGACAGACAAAGTCTATGCAAGAGAGGAAAAATTCGAAATGAAATCCGTCTGACAAATGTTGTAAAGTAGGTCAAATTCCTTTCTATTATGGAGGAAGCTCGCACCCAGCCTATATGAGCTGAGATGATAATAAGGATTAGATAATACTACCTTCTTGTTTTTATACCGTATGTTGTTACCGTATTTCTATAGCTACGAGTAAATTCATCATCATCGTTTCAGCCTATCGCTGTCAACTGCTGGATCTAGGCCTCCCTCATGTTACGCCACAAAGTGCGGTCCTATGCCGCCTGCATCCAACGACGCCCAGCAACTTTCACCAGATCGTCGCTCCACCTAGTGGGGAGGTCCTACACTGCGTCAATGCTACAATACGTGGTCGCCACTCGAGAAGCTTTCTTCCCCAGCGGTAGTAAATTAGTATAATATTAATGTAAAAATAGATCCTGTGGCTGCAGAAAAGAGAAGAAAAGGAACACAAAACAGTCATAGCGACTGCCGACAATAGTGAAAACTTAAAACTATAAAAAAACAGTTGTTATTTTTGTGACGTTATAATTAATTGTTCTAATGAATTTAAATGCTTAAACCAAAAATTTATTCATTCATCTCAGTTCATATACACGTCCCACAGGTGGGCTCGCTCCTCATCTATATTGGGAAGCAAATAGACCTATTATAACAAGATGGTATTGGTACAGGGTTTTACTTCGAATTTTCTTTTTCTTGTATACGCATTATTTAATCTCTCAATCATCTTTTACGACACCCACGGGTAGGAGAAAGCGTGGTATATTGTATTCTTACTCCATTACCTCATGTGAAAATCAAAAATTAACATTTTTAAATTAAAACTTTTTAATATTTATCTGGTTTTTGACATATATCTGCACAGATATAATGACACTAACATAGCTACAGATGTAGCATTAATACATCACATTACCATGTCGATGACGACTTCTATGAATTTACTCCCTATACAAATTTGCCTATAGAAGTGTTCACTTCAAACAAACTTCATGAACGTCTATTGTAACTGCAGCGTGCAGTTAAATTATAATACAAATTGCTTAAATTGTCACCAAAATTACAGTGTTGTAGTTTGTAGACATGACAAGTTGTGAAACTTATCCGGTGTACAATCAAAGCTACAAGAATATAAATTAAACCAATAAAACTACATTTATTATACATTTTTTCTTGTGATGACGGAGTAAGAAAACAATTCACCTCTTCTTATCTTACGTGGGTATCGTAAAAGAAAGATAGTAAAACATTTATTCTGTTCTCGTTAAATCTAATAAAAACACAAACATAACTAAATGAAAGAGAGAAAAAGAACAAAAAAAAAAGACCGAGAAAAAAAAATGCTATTCGTTCAGCTCGTGCTACTTCTTATTAAAGAAACAGCGCTGGTATTCTGCGAACATCTGGAAAGAAAACTAAGAGATACGATATATCTTTATATATAAATTTCTTGTGTTCATGTGTATGTCACAAAATTCCTAATAAACGACTAGACCGGTGTTAACAAAATTTTTTGTGTGTGTTCAAAGGGATTCGAGAATGATTTAGATTCACAATTGGACCCAGTAGGAGGCGCTGCTGTATTATTTGAACAGAACAACGTCTGTTGGGTCAACTAGTATGTATATAAAGATATAGGTATGTATTACATATAAAAAATCTATGGAAGAGAAATGAAACCAAAAATAACATTTTCATCATCATCATCTCAGCCCATATACGTCCCACTGTTGGGCTCGGGCCTCCTCCATAATGGAAGGGTAATTGACCTACTATACCACGCTGGTTAGACGTGTTGGTATAGGGTTTTATTTCGAGTTTTCCTTCCCTCGCATAGATGTTATATGCGTTTTATATCCCTTAGTCGTCTCGTACGATCACTCACGGGTAAGATAGGGGGTGGTGAATTGTATTCTTACTCCGTCACCACACGGACTACAATATTAAATAACATTTTATTTATAGCGAATACCAACGCGTCTGACCAAAGTTTCTTGCATGGATTTATCAGCATATTATACTCCTAAATCTTTTATCACACTCACAAGCAGAAAGACAATAATTAATTGTATGCTGATTTTTGACACTACAGGAAAATTATTAATTTAAAACTATCTGTGCTAGTGGCACCTCCAAAACTGCATTGTATTCAGAGGCGATATGACAAGTTCGCAAACTTACTTTGTGTACAGTCTACACGACAAGAGAATAACATTTTATATAAATGAAACTCGCGAAACTACATTAATTACAACATTGTTTGCTTACGGTTTAAAGAAACTTTCCTGAAATGTCTGATTTTCTGTGCATTGCACCAGATAACTAAACAAGTTAAAAGAAAAAGACAGAATTTTAATTTAAAGTGATAAATTCCGAACCAGGTTTAAATTCACTTTCTCTGCGAAATTAAATACTTAACTAAGATTTACACAATCTTAAAGTAGTTAATGCTTTAGCTGAAAAAATCGGCTGAGTGCGAATCGGAGTCACGCACGTAGGATTCCGTATCCTTATCTATAAAAATCCTGTTTGTTGTATGGGAGCCCCTTTAATATTTATTTTATTTTGTTTTTAATATTTGTTGTTAAAGCGGCAACAGAAATACATAATTTTTAAAAATTTCAACCGTCTAGCTATCGCGGATCTTGAGATACGGCCTGGTGGCAGACAGACGGACGGACAGACAGCGAAGTCTTAGTAATAGGGTCCTGTTTTTACCCTTTAGGTACGAAACCCTAAAAAATATGTCGATACATACAACGTTTTAATCAATAATATCCGATGTTTGTATGTCGGTTCTCTATATATTTCTAAAATATTCATTCGATTTTAAGGGAATTTTATGCAGTTATTCTACATCAGTAACGATTTCTATGAAAATGAACTATCTCTTAGAGAAATGTGGATTAAAAACAAGACATATTAACTGATTCGTAGCTAATATTAATAATACGAATGTGAATTTATTACTCGTTTACATTTAAACCACTAAACTCTTCCAACCATTAACTCTTTCACCATTAAAAGGCTACATAAGCAGCAAATAACATAGACCATATTTTATAAATGGAAACGGGCACTATGTGGATGAAATGCTGAGAATTCATCATTATTATATTCTCCGTGTGGTGACAGAATAAGAATTCACCGCCCCCTCTCTTATCCGTGGGTGTCGTTAAAGACGACTAACGGATATAATATGCTTATAATGTCTATACAGAAGGAAAACTCGCAACATAACCCTATACCAACAGGTCTGACCAGCGTGGTATAGTCAGTCAATTTCCCTCCCATAATGGCGAAGGCCCGAATCCAACGGTGGGACGTATATAGGCCGTGATGATGATAAAAACCGTCGATGATGTAAGATTAGAAGACAATAGTCACTATCCGTTCTTTGTCTATTTATGACCGTGAAAAATAACTTAGGGATACAGGCAGATAATATTACATACATAAATGTACCTCAGTGATAGGACCACACTATTGACAGCTGTCTGTCTACAGCCGCGGGCCGATCCGTCCGGGATAGTACCACACTGAGCAGAAAATCGACGTTTGAGTAGTAGCAATTTGTTACTGCGCTTCGTTCGGTGAGCGAGAAAGCCGGCAGTCCAACTTTCTGAGGGTGATTGTGTGTGGTAAGTTTGGTGATAACTTTAGTTACATCAAACCTCATTGCACGCATTCACGCTCCCTTCACTGCTTTCATGGTAGGCAGCGGGCTGGCAAAGGTCCATGAGCGGCAGCAACATTTACCAACGGGTGTACTGTTTGCTCCTTTGCAATAAAAAAAAACATAAGTATTATTAATCCATTATTATCAATATAAGGTACCGTATTTGTATAAGCAGAATAAATACTCTACATTGAATGTAGTATTTTAAACTAACACTAAAAGTCTTGATAAAGATCTTGAATACCATAAATAACTACTGAATGTTATAAAACAAAAAGAAAATAGTGAATTAATTAACACGGTTTCTGTGTAAAACTAGTTTTTTGGCACGCCACTGCTGTAGTTTTAAGTCTAAAAGGAATTTACTGCTATATTTTTTTTTTAAAAGCACTCCTTGGATGATTTAAGCGTTTAACCCGATTTAAGCTTAATTTTAACATGAAATTAGAACGGAATTTCCTGCAATATGAACAGTAATAAAATATATGTATCCTAATATTCATTCTGTGCAACTTATATATAAGTAACTAGTTGTCCTGCTTTTCTAAGGAACGAAGATATATAATTTAACCTTGTATTGCAAATCTGAGAATACAACGGTCACCAACTTCTTCACTCCTGTGGATTAAGGATTAAGTGTTGTAAGCAAGTTGTAAACAGTAAATGTGCTGTCTCTAAAATTACAAATACGTAATTTTGGAGACAGCACAGATAAAAGACGACTAAGGAATTATATTTATGCAGATAATCATCATCATTATCATTTCAGCTCATATACATCCCACTGTTGGGCTAGAGCCTCCTCCGCAATAGGAGGGAAATCGACCTTAATATACCATGCTAGTCAGACAGGTTGGTATAGGGTTTTATTTCGAGGTTTCCTTCTCTTGCATAGATGTTATATGCGTATTATGTATTATATCCCTTAGTCGTCTTTTACAACATCCATGGGCGAGGTAGGGAGGGGTGAATTGTATTCTTACTTTGTTACCACACGGAAATGCAGATAATATGCATATATAATTCCTTAATCGTCTTTAACGTCACCCACGGGTAAGAGAGGGGGGTGGTGAGTTGTATTCTTATTCCATCACCACATGGAAAGCTGTCTTTTTTTCTATTTTATTCAACTTGTATAAAAATTATTAAATCATATCTGCGTACAATAATTTTCAGCGAAATACCTAACTTCGCGATTTTGAACCTGAAATTACCTCCGCGTACAATCCTCTGCGGACAAAGATGTCTGACGCCATGTGTGTCAAAATTTAATAACTAATTCTATAGCGGGTAGCTATGAATCTCTGTAATAATGATGTTTCGTTGGCCAAGAGACATCTTAGTCCGCCCGTGAGTAACTAAGTAAAGTAAAAATAAAGTGTAAGAAACGGCAGTCAAAAATTCAATACACATTCAAATTCAAATCATTTATTATGTATAAGCCCCGCGGGGGCACTTACATATTGTCATTTTTTTTACATTTTAACTTAAATTACTACCGGATCGGAACGCGACCGCACTGAGAAAAGCCGGCAAGCAAGTCAGTGTGATTGTCTTCTTTTTAATTTACTAGTTTTTTTTAATAAAATTACATACAACAACATGCCTATTAATAGCTCCAGTATGCCTTTCGAACCATGATATAGTTATTAAATATAGTGAAAAAGTACCATGGCTGGACGAGATCCCGCAAGCGGCACCCGATCACGTATTAACCACTAGAGCAGCCATCACTCCCTTCAACCGCAATGAAGGGAAGGGAGTGACCCACTCATTGTAGCTACCGCAAGCAGACCCTTTAGTGAACATGACCAATACCGTTTGCCATAAACATAAAACACAAATCAAATAACAAATTCGTTTGACAAACAACTACGCTTTACAATTATAATAGCTACAACAGAATAAACATGTGTGCAACACCTTTCATTGAATTAACGAGAAAATGCCTGAATGAGGAGCTGCTCATAACCAATCTGTATTATCATCAAGATAATCTGAGATTTTATAATAACCTTAAATCTAATACGAACACGATAGAATCCGTAGAAACAGTTATATTTATAATTTTATGTCAAAATACCAAATCCTTTACTAACTCGAAAGTATATTTTACTGCACAAATGGCGTAGTGGTTAAGATACCGACCTACAGTGTCAGTCTTTATTTATTTAATTCAATTGATTTCTGGCATCTTAACCACGATTCGAATCCCACGCCAGACAGCACTTTGTTCTTCTGAGTCTGGATGTAACTTGTAGTCCTCAATTATATATTTGACTAGCAACCCGCCCTTGCTTCGCTTCGGTCATAGGTTATAGTTGTTTTATCCGCGTAGTTCCCGTTCCCGTGGGAATACCGAGATAAAATATAGCCTAGTTTACGCCCTGATATTATAGCTTTCCATTGGTGAAAGAATTTTTGAAATCGGTCCAGCCGTTTTGAAGATTACCCGGAACAAACAGACAGACAGACAAAAATTTTTTAATTGCTATTTTAGGCATAGGTGTCGTGCAAATAACCGTGTGAGCATGAAAAAAGCCTATTATTTTGACATTACATACAGACACTCCAATTTTATTTATTGGTATAGATAAAATCCCCACAATACAAGGATTATTTCTTACTAGCAACCCGCCCTCGCTTCGCTTCGGTTTCACTCGGCTTGCCCTCGTAGTTTTCGTCCTCGTGGGAATACCGGGATAATATATAGCCTATGTTACTCCCTGATATTATAGCTTTCCATTGGTGAAAGAATTTTTGAAATCGGTTCAGTGGTTTAAGCGTGAAAGCGAAAGAACAAACAAACAAACAACCTTACTTTCGCATTTATAATATTAGTAAGGAAGTGCTAGGTGCTGTCTTTCAAAGAAAAATTATATAACATAGTCTATCAGATCTATCGATGTACATTGTTGTACATAGGCTTAGGGAACTACAAAACTATAATCACTACGCTTGTGGGACGGGTTGACGTTCACAGTTGCTTTTATAAATTTCCCAGGAGGCGGCTGCTATCTGTTTTCCTGGCAATCCCTCAATCAGTTTTAACTACTCTCACAGGAAAATAAGTGGTAGTAATGTATTGCATTCTTAACCATTCGTTACACGTAAAGGGATAAATCTGGTACTTTTAATTTTGCCCTATATACCTTAATCGTCTTATACGACATCCAAGAGCAAGATAGGGAACGGTGAATTGTATAATATGCATATAACATTTGTGAAAGAGAAGGAAAACTCGAAATTAATGTCTCACCAGCATGGTATAATAGGTCAAATTCCCTCCCATTGCGGACGATGCCCGAGCCCAACAGTGGGACGTATGTGGGCTACGATGATGATCTGTCTATACTTGCAAAGTTTGAAAGCAGATAGACCAATTTTGACGTAACACTCATTAGTTTTTTTTAAAAACAACATTCCGCGCTAAGTGTAATAAAATAATGCATGTATTAGACTTTACTAACATATAACTTACAGACACAAATTACAGCCAAATTCAAAACAGCAATTTATGGATCTCACATGTTGTCCTGCATGGGATTCGAATCTCCGTCACTAGCACTGTAGCACCTACAATACTGATTTTAACCACTACGTTATCTGTATCATTATCAGATAACTGATGTTATGACAAATAACTAAGTCCAGTAATGAAGTATGTTGAGATTAGGCATGCTCCACCATTCTTATGCTTCTCCCATATACAGATTGACACCTTAGAATAATAACGTATAGAAGGATAGTGTCGCTACTTCGAACGATCGAAATATGAATTTAAAAATACTACATGCGCGTAGACGATTACACACGTACACACGCACACCACTATAGAAATTATGAAATCAAATTATGTTTTTATTAACATAAATCGTTGAAATAATTTTAAAAGTAATGTTAAAAACCTTTTTAAGTTTTTCAAATGTGTTACGACACCATTTAAATGCACAAACTGTCATAATTACGTATTTATTTTTTAAGAGTTGCATACGTACGTGCGGTACAGTGACCTTGTACACTACTGAACGGTTCCGGCATAAGCTCCATTAGGCTCCAATTGAAATGCTTCACTTTTTGTACGCGAACTTACCTTCTATACGTTATTATTCTAAGGATTGACACATTAAAAAAAAATAGCGTGAGTACTAAGTACGCATGTCAGAAGTGAACTTCTTTGGTTTCATGTGTTTGTTATCAGTATTAAAAAAAAGAATAAAAAAAATATACTCTCAATCTTTCTCACTCGCTTGCTCCCTACTCTCGCCTGGCTATGTTCGCCCATGGCTACGCTTCGTGCTATGTTCGCCCTTTCTCACTCTCTCTCAATCGGTCTCAATCGCTCTCTCCCTCTTCTTCGACAAAAACACTGCACATCTTCGTGACGCTAAAATAAAAAAATTACCCTCATGCGCGTAAATAAGTTTCACTTAAAAAATACAACATAAATACCTACAGTAAAATATATAAACTACGCCACAAGCCTAGCCGCGAGCAAAGCGTTTTTCTATGGTAAAATTAAAATTTAAGCACTTCGCGAGACAATAAAATGTTTTTACTTAATTAAATATTTTACCATACCTCTCACAAGCTTTCTGTTTAAAAAAACCCTTCATTTCCCTTTAAAATATTCCACGTAGCTACACCCATTACAGAACTGATAAAAGTTGCAATCTTTTTTAATCACCCCCTTTTCTTTGGTCTACAAAAGTGTGTTATTATTTTTAACGTAAATTTAAATAAAATTACACAATTTTCAACTCTTTGAACCGCGTTGATTGTTCTTTTGTTTGATATTCTTTTCATTTTTGAAACGGTAGCATTTAATGACTTCAAGGGTTGTTACTAGTTGCTTTAAGAGCGTTATCGGTAATAAGCGGCCGTAAACCCAAAAATGTGGTTTTTTGAGGACTGGTTACTCGTTCATCATAATAGCTTACTAAAAATTTATATAACCACTACATTAAACACATCTTTATATTGTGCTTGTATAGAATTATAACTCAATATTGTAACTATTTTATTAAAAGGCAAGGGTATTTTGAACTTAAGTTAATGAGATTTTACGAAAACGCTGAGTTTTGAAGTTCAGGTACGAATAAACGATAAGTCGTGGCGGCTCGAAAAAAATTGTAGATGTTAGGAAAATTACTGTTCTTGGGTATGTATAAAATGAAATTCAAGATTTCTTCCTTTTAAAACTAAAAAAAAAAATATTTCTTTAAGATTAATTTGACGAAAATGGTTCCTGTAAAACATTTAATTTTGTGAATAATACTAACCTTGGAATATTTAAAAAAATATCCACTATTTGTTCGACTAGTGTAGAAGCAGTAAAAAAAAAACCAAATTGAAATATGAATAGTCACCCTCGTAATTAAATTTTAAATATTACTATAAATTGAACGGCATAACACGGCCGGTTATGAGGAGGCCACCACCACCCCCACCACAAAGGTACCTTCCGGCACCTAAACCCACACGCAACCCGTGGGTTAATTCCCAAAGCAGGGCGGAATACCCCCCCCCTGCCCACCAAATTAGCCACCCCGCCGGCACCCGCGAACGCGACACCGTCGGCAAAGGCCGCTAATAATAATAATTATAAACCGCCAACCGTTGGGCAAAAACAGCCACCCGCGGGCCTCCCTAAGCCTCCTCAAGGCAAACCTATCAACACACACGCGCCAGCCGCTAGCGGTCTAGACCCGGATCTAGACCTAGTGGCCAGATTCGCGTCAATAATAAATATTGCAGAAATACGCGTAATCGCAGCGGAACTGCGTAAAAACGAAGGCAACAGCCTCGCATTACTTAACGTCGCCATGAGGTTCTCACCCGTTCTAGAGAGCCTCGGTTCCTTCAGAGCCTAAGTATGGATACGTACACACCAGGCAGAGTCAAAACAAGATCACTCCGCGTAGGGTTTTTCAACGCGAACGGTCTCGCTCGCCAGAGAGACGAAATAGGTACATTTCTACAAGACCAGCAGCTTGACCTTTTACTAGTCCAAGAGACTTTTCTTAAACCCTATTCAAGAGACCCTAAAATTGCAAACTACAATCTAGTGCGCAACGATAGGGTCGGCTCTCCCCTAGGCGGGACTCTCATTTATTATAAAAGGTCACTGCACTGCACACCCCTAGATCCCCCCGCCATGACGTACATTGAAGCCTCGGTCTGTCGGCTGGCCCTCACCGGTCACCAGCCACTGATCATAGCATCAGCATACCTTTCCCCTCCTAATGGGGACACACCAAAAGAGTTGCTTGAGAGTGACCTCCAAGCCCTCCTAAAACTCGGCGACGCCGTCATTATCGCAGGCGATTTAAACGCCAAAAGTAAGTCGTGGAATAGCCACACCAACAACCGCAGGGGACTGGCCCTCGAGACTTACGCAGATCGGCTCGGGTTCGACATCATAGCCCCAATGGAGCCGACTCACTTCCCTCACACAGTCGAGCACAGGCCCGACGTACTAGATATAGCCCTATTAAAGAACATAAACCTACGTTTATGTCTAATAGAGGTAATACACGAGCTTAACTCGGATCACCGCCCGGTGGTCATTGACTTCGCCCCCCGATACGGCCCCTCAGGCCTCACTCCCCCCACTGAAAAAGTGTGCACAGACTGGGAGCGACTGAAGGCTAAACTCCAGTCTCCCTCCTCGTCGGCTCATCTTGACAGTGTATGTAATACATTAAATAACAAAGAGGACATCGAATCCGCGATCGACGCCCTCACCGGTCACGTACAATCGTTAGTTAACGATTGTTCACGGAGAGTGCCCGACACGAGCAATCGTAGAAGGTGCTTACCCGCTGACGTCCGCGACCTACTGAGGCGTAAGAACGCAGCCATAAGAGCCTACGACCGCTTCCCCTGCGAAGATAACCGCTATCATATGCGGTCACTGCAGAGGGCGGTTAAGACGGCTATAAATGAGTTTAGACAAAACGAATGGGACGCCACCTTAAGCGAACTGGAGCCTTCGCACCAGGCTTACTGGCGGCTTGCCCGTTCTTTCAAAAAGGATACGGTGTCCACCATGCCACCCTTAAACCGCCCCAATCAACCGCCGGCGTTCGATGACGATGAAAAGTCTGAATGTCTGGCGGCCGACCTTGAGCAGCAATGTACGTCGAGTACACAACACACAGACGCGCGACACACCGACACCGTTAACAGCGAAGTGGAACGATGTACATCGCGTACGCGTACCGCAGACGCTGAGCCACAAGAGCCTATACCAACAGCGACAGTGGAGGAGGTTCAGTCGATAGTTAGAGGTCTCCACCCTAGGAAATCCCCCGGTTCGGACGGTATTTCTAATAGAGTTATTAAACTCTTCTCTCATTCACTATTATTAATATTAACAGCAATTATTAACGCCGCATTAGTCAATTACATATTTCCTAAACAATGGAAAAAAGCCGTGGTAATAGGTATACCTAAACCCGGCAAGCGACGTACCGAACCGTCATCATATCGCCCGATTAGTTTACTCAACAGTTTAGGTAAAATATATGAGCGCGTACTACTTAGTAGGCTAAGAAAGTACGCTGAGGAAAACAACCTCATCCCGCCGATTCAGTTCGGCTTTCGCACGCAACACTCTTGCGTTCAGCAAGTACATCGAATAGTCGAGTATACAAGTTATAAACTGCAACGCGGTTTATATACGGGTATGCTTCTATTTGATGTAGAAAAAGCGTTTGACAAAGTCTGGCATAACGGCCTTATTTTCAAGTTAATAAAGTTCAAAATCCCCCACTATTTAGTTATGATAGTTAGAGACTTCCTACTCGAGCGTAGCTTTCGCTACAGAGTGGAAGGTACTTTATCAGCACCGCACAAGCTAGAAGCCGGCGTCCCCCAGGGATCGGTGCTCTCTCCAATTCTCTTCTCGCTGTTCACCAGCGACATACCCCAACATAGTAAAATACAAACAGCATTATTCGCTGACGACACTGCCATCTTCTATGCAGGTCGATCTCCCGCAACAGTGACAACCGTTCTCCAAACTGCGGCTACCGCCCTAGCCAAATGGACTAGGAAATGGAGAATCGGTATAAACCCCACCAAAAGCCAGGCGATCATATTTCATAAGGGGATTGATCGCCGCTACCCAATGGCTGAATATCCACAGATAAAGATGTTCGACCAACCCATCCCCTGGACAAGGGAGGTCAAATATCTGGGTGTGACCTTGGACAGACGACTGACCTTCGGTCCTCACATAGGGCGAGTCCGCGCGCGCGCAGCCCTAGTGCTAGGATGGTTACACAGCTTAGTACACGCAAAGTCTAAGCTATCTCTCCGTAATAAAGTTAGATTATACACCGCTTGTATACGTCCTATCATGACGTATGCAAGTGTAGTGTTTACACAAGCGAAGCCACGCAGGCTACATCGGCTACAGGCATTACAGAATAGGTTCATGCGCCGAGCGACGGGAGCACCGTGGTACATGCGCAATGTGGATCTTCACATAGATCTTGGCTTGCCGACCATCAGGCAATACATGAAACAGTGCTCCCGCCGCTACTTCGACTCTGCCGCGACACACCCGAACCCATTAGTGGTAAGGGCGGCTTCTTACATCCCCTCTAAAATGTCCGCGATTAAACAACCGCGACTAATACTCGACGAACCCGACGACACTATTACTCTCGCCCAGACTGAGGCATACACAGCCCGCGCGGCCTTGACAAATAGTAGTAAATATCCACGTTACCGCCCCCGCCGACGGGGAAGGAAGACGTGTCGCGTTAAAATCATAAACGTGGGAGTGCCCACTTTGCCAGCGACCGCCCGAGCCGAGGTCCGTACCCCACAGGGGGTGCCCTCGGGATGGGTCGCTTAACTTTAAGCGGGTTGAGAGCCCTCAGCGCTCACCCACCAGTCCGGGTAAAGTTGTCACAGCCATCTGAGGCTAACAACTAAGTCACACAAAAAAAAAAAAAAAAAAAAAAGTTCGTAAGCCAGTCGCGCCTTGACGCTCAACGGAGCAGGGTCACGTCGCTCGAGCTCTCCGCTCACAGCGTAAAAGACGACAATACGAACTTGAGCGTATACTGCGACTGATCGGTTTTGATTCTTAAGTATTTATTACTACCTAATTCTTTTAATTACTTTCATGCGATCTCTATAAAGAATAATATAGAATCTTTTTACGTTTTTAGTCGTGACTTTTGCGCGGCGCGGTTTCGCACCTCGACGGCGAGGGCGGAACCGTGGATATTTATTTGTTAGGGCCTCGCGGGCCGTGTAGGCTCTTTGTTGAGCGAGTGTGATATTGTCGTCCTCTTCGTCGAGGACGTCGGATGGATGAGATTTTGGAGGGTCTATAGGAAGCCGCCCCAACCACTAGTTGGTTGGGGTGTGTCATGGCAGAGTCAAAGTAGCTCTGAGCGCACCGTTTCATAAACTGCTTGATGGTCGGCAGTTTCGAGGTCGATGTGGAGATCGACGTTTCGTATGAACCACGGTGCTCCCGTAGCTCGGCGCATGAAACGATTTTGTAGTGTCTGTAGCCTGTGGATCCTGTGTGGCTTTACGTGCGCGAACACCACGCTGGCATAGGTCATGATAGGGCGTATGCAGGTGGTGTAAAGTCGGACTTTGAGAACACACGACAAAACTGTAAGGTACTTATAGTTTCAAAAGAGTAAACGAAAAGAGAAGTGAGCCGTCACTCAGGACGCCTGTCAGATGTGAAACATCAAAATTATTTTGAAGTCGTTACCACAAATCGTGGCGTTAACGCCGCTTTTAATGCCACGCGACGATCAGGTTCACCCCGCCTATAGATATTTCACATCAAAAATCCGAACGGAACATATATGCAGCCTCATCTTCTGAAGATTATCAGCTAACTCAAATTTAATGTTTAATAATGCTAACTCAAATTTAATGTTTAATAATACTAACCATACACAATATAATTTTTTCATAGAGAATCATTTTCTTCTTGTACTAGCAATAAATATGTAGTAAAGTGTGGATCAAAATTTAATAACTAATTTCTGTAGTGGGTAGATTTAAATCTCTGACTGGACTTGTTAGACATCCATGGCCATGGGGACTAGGGCCATACTCGACTACTGCACGGCAGCCACGGAGGCAGCGTACCTCTTGGCCGGAACTCTCAGGTGGGACCTGCAGGCGGAGGTACTCGCCGAGCTTTACCTGCGAGTATCAGAGACGCGAGCCACATATAGCCTCAATCAAGGTGATTGCCGCCTGGCGGGTCGACGCCCGCCGAGACGCCATTGCTCGTTGGGCAATCGGACTGGAGAAGCCTCAATACGGTATCAGGACCGTCGAGTCCGAGAAGCCTCAATACGGTATCAGGACCGTCGAGTCCTTTCAGCTGGTGCTGATGGGGTGGTTGGGTCGGCAACACGGGGTACATTCCTTCCGACTGGTGCAGGTATTGATGGGTCACGATAGCCAAGTACCTGCGCAAGCTCGTTAGGAGGGAGAGCACACCATCCTGCCACCACTGCTATTGCGACGTGAGCACGGCGCAGCACAGGCTCGAGGTGTGTGCCTCGTAGGCAGAGAAGCGCCGTGAACTCGTTGCAATCACCGGTGCCGACCGGACCCTGCCGACCATCACTAGGGAGATGCTCAGCAGCGTCAGGAACTGGAACGCGGTCACCGCCTTCTGTGAGGCTGTCATCTCACGAAAGGAGAAGCCGGCTCGTCTGATCAATCTTTGGTCACACGTTCCGCCACCGGCGACTCGGGCGGCGCAGATACGAGTATCCGCGCCTCACGCCGCCCTAGGCGAGTCCGCGGGTGACCGGACCGGGGACTTTAGTGTGTCACCCGCAGAGAGCCTGACCGTGTGACGGCGACCGACGTCCCGGGATAGGGACGTCGATTGGAGTTTTTTTATTTTCTTAAAATTATTACACATTAATGTGATAATTTAAAAAAAATAAGTTGTCGAGTCTCGAACCCGAGACGAGAGTTCCCGCCGGCGAGCACGTTACCACGAGATTACCGCTTGTTGGCGATTCGACTTTGAATTTTTCTAGTACATAAATTACCCATCCAACTTTGACCCTTAAAATCTTTTAACGAGGGCCCAGGCCCTTGACCCTAATATTTGGTAGTTGTGATACCCTCGTGCCCCCTCTACCACCCCACCAAAAATCATGGAAATCCCCGACCCACACGTCTGAGGGTCTCCTTGTAAGTTATACTCTGTGCCTATATTTTACTATTTCCTGTACTTTGCATATTAAAAATACAATTTTAACCGTTTTACTGTTATGAGATTTGGTTTTTAATTAAAAATTTTAAAATTTACATCATGTTGATTTTTGAAAATCTACTTCTCCGAAGAATATATTAGAGATTGATTATTATAAGCGCCAAGGCTCAAGACTGGTCATTCTATGAACTCGCGTGTGTGTAGTGCATTAGTGTGCGTCGATATCGGACCGTAGCAAAAAACCAAAAATGCGAGAAGTGCCGATTACCGATAACGCTCTTAATGATAATTCATATTTATGGTGACGGAATAAAAACACTATCGCAATAAAATAAAAATTGGAATTTGTTACGAATAATCAAAATTCAATAATCGATTTTAAGAAATGACAATCAATCATCAGCATTTCGATCCGAGGAACTAGTGATCGCCGAGTGGTCGAAGTTCGACCATAATGTATTTAAATAATTTTTTCTGCTACACAATTTTCTTTTAATTTTATTTATGTATAACTTTATATCGAGCAAGCTATATTTCACTAATAATATATAAGTACAAATGTCTATTAGACATTGTCATCATAATTATAATAATTATTATTGTTTGACAATACTAATTAATACTTCCTTCTTTAATAGTTTAATCTTTTGTTTTTCTTTCTAGCTGTCTTCTCATGCATGCAAATCAAATCAAATCATTTATTCTGCATAGGCCCCTTGAGGGCACTTACATATTGTCAAATTTATACTTCGTTTGAATATCTACCATTCTATCTAATATCTACGATGCTCATTAGTGCATCCATTGCACGACACTGGCAAAAGTTGCTGATGGCTACTATCGGCAGGTTGCCATAAAACATAAAAAAATATTTAGTTTGACATTCAGTTCGACTAGAGATTTAAACCGTAAACAAAATTGTATAAGCGTTGATATATGTGTATGTGTGCAGCGATTGCATGGTAGTGTGCGTAATACCTTTTTTAATGCATTTAATGTATTTCTAACTCATTATTATATGAAATTTCAGTGTTAGGAGAAGTGCTCTCCTCATTATATACTTCAACTGTGCCAAATTTCATACTTATCCATCCACGTAATTTTCGTAAAAAGGGGTACAAAGTTTTTGCCTCACGTAATATATATAGGTAACATACGAAGGAATTGCTGAGACTTCTTTTTTTAATGCCTATTGTGATAAAGGGATAAGCAACACACCTGATGGTAAGTGATGCTGTCACTGGCCCATTGCAATACCAGGAGCAGAGCCACGCCGTAACAATACCAGAGGAAAAGCCCCGCCGTTGCTTACACTAAAGTGCTCCTCTTAAACTTCGTTTAAAGAAGGACGTGTCATAGCGCTCAGGAATTGCCGCAGCAGGTAGTTCAAATCATACTTCGGATGACATAAAAACTATTTTCATAGAATATGTTCCACAAGACGACGCGTCTATAAAGACAGTTATAAATTGTTTCCATTTTTACTTATAGCTATTTGCTCATTTAACTACAATATCAGGTTGACCGAGCTTCGCTCGGAGTATTTTTGTAGCATTTATTCAGATATATATTAATAAAAAATAAATAAAGAAAATTATATAAAAAATTACAAAAAGAGAATAATAATAACACCGAGATTCGATCCGACGGCGTTTGTCGCCGATGTCAAAAATAAAATGAAACCTGACTACTTCGCCACTGAGCTATCGTAATTCATGACATTGATGGCAAAATTTGAATTCATATTCTTTTAAAATTTAATGTCATTATATTGTCTGCCAAAAACACTGACAAAACAACATTTTCTATACATAAAATTTCTTGATAATACCGACAACACTTAAAACGTACAGATTAACACCTGGTACGTTGTAATTTAAGTTTTGAACTGAGTAATTACGTTATGGAAACATACATTTTGAGATAATTATTTTTGTTCATTAGTTGGGAAAATAATGTTCGTAATCATCATCATCATCATCGCAGCCCACATAAGTCCTACTGTTGGGCTCGGGCCTCCTTCACAATGTGGGGGAATTTGACCTACTATACCATGCTGGTCAGACATGTTGGTATTCTTTTTTCTTTTTTTTTTATGGGTGGGCTATGGTAAGCACACGCGCGGTCCAGTCCATCCGGGGCGATGAAAGGACGGCGCGCGGGCCCATAACCCACCCGTACCCACGTCACCTCGTTGTTGGGCCGACCACCGGAGCAGATGTGACTTGTCGTCAGTGGTCGGCCTGATGGAATACCCTTTCGGGTAACCTCACCTCTCGACGTCCTGGGACGTCGGTCGCCATCGCGCGGTCAGCCTCTCCGCGGGTGACGGACAATTCCCCGGTCCGATCACCCGGGACATGTTGGTATAGCGTTTCTTTTCGAGTTTTCCTTCTCTTGCACAGATGTTATGTGCATATTATATCCCATAGTTGTCTTTTACGACATCCACAGGTAAGATAGGGAGTGGTGAATTGTATTCTTACTCCGTTATCACACGGAAAGTTGGTAATATGATTTCATATTTTGCCCTACTAAAAGCATCATCAAAACCCACCACAGGCGAACACGCTCAAAAAGTTCGGCTTCCAGCTCTTGTCTTACCAAACGATTCGCAGTAACAAATTATTACTACGCAAACGTCGATTTTCTGCGAGTGTGAGGTACTATCCTAGATTTGCTGGTCCGCAGCTGTAGACAAAGACTGTCAACACCTTTTATTATACCTTTTATTTTTAAGTAATCAGAAGAATCTTATATCTTTAAACGAGCAATTCTTGTAAATATATATATTTTCAGGATCTCGGAAACGGCACCAACGATTTTGATGAAACTTGGCATACTAGAGGATTCGGGTCCAAAAAATCGATCTAGCTAGGTTTTATGTATAGAAAATGTTCTTTTGTCGGTGTTTTTAGCAAAACGATACAATGACATTAGATTTTAAAAGAATATGAATTCCAATTTCGTTCTCAATGTCAAGAGTTACGGTAGCTCAGGTGAGACATTGACCGGTTTTAATTTTAGTTTTTGTGTGTCAAACAGCGTCGGATCGAATCTCGGTGTTATTATTATTCTCTTTTTGTAATTTTTTATATATTTATTATTATTTATATTTTATTAATATATCCCTAAATAAATTCTACAAAAATATTCCGAGCGCAGCTCAGCCAACCTGATATTTACGTATATATATATATATATATATATATATATATATATATATACACTAGCTGATTCAACAGACGTTGTTCTGTTCAAATAAAATAAAAGGAATTCTTCTTGAAAGCGACAGCAACGCCACCTACCAGTTCCTTTAAATCTAATAAAATAAATTCTCCTTAAAAACGGCAGCAGCGCCACCGTCCGGGTCCAATTGTGAATCTAAACCATTCTCGAATCCCCTTGAACACACACAAAAAATTTCATCAACATCGGTCCAGCCGTTTAGAAGGAGTTCAATGACATACACACGTACGTAAGAAATATATGTATTAAGATATTTCTTGAGCTTGTAATAATATTGTCAATAAACTTTGCTATCTAGATAGAACACGCAAGAATCTCTAGCTGTCCCTGTACAAGTAATTCCAAGATCAAATTAGGTATAAGCCGCAATGTATTGCCAACTATTAGAAGGTGGAAGATTAGTTGTAATAAGTTTGTTACCAACATCTAAACCCACACGAGTGGAACAATTTGTTTGAGCTGATAACGGTTGTAGTTTCGGCTCTTCGTTTGCTTGCCTTTGCCTACCTAGCTTCGAAAAAAAAGTTAGTGCTTTGTATAAATTCGTAGGTATTAAAGAAAATAACTTTTTTATCTATCTAAATTAATAAAATTTAGCATTTAAAATGCTAAGTTTTCCGTGTAGTAACAAAGTATGCTTACTTTGCCACCCCCTCTCTTACCCATACTTCTCATAAAAGACGACTAAGGAATTCAGAAAAGGAAAACATGGCAATCATTTTCCTTTGTAAAAAAGGGAGCCGTAGTTCAGGACGCCTAGCAGATGTAAAACATCGAAATTATTTTGTACAACTATATATAAAATGATTAATAAATGTGGAGGAGGCAATAGTGGTATGTCAAGATCGTGGCAGAGAGAAATGGTCTCTGCCTACCCCTATGGGAAAGAGGCGTGAATATATGTATGTATGTTTACTAATTATTGCTCGTGGGTGTCGCAAAAGCCGACTAAGGTATATAATATGCATATAACATCTATGAAAGAGATGGAAAACTTGAAATAAAACTCTAAACCAACACACCAGTGTGGTAACTATAACTACTAAGTTTAATTTCATTCCAATTATGGAGTAGGCTCAATCCCAGCAGTGGGACGTAAATGAGCTATGATAATGATAATAATCCTGATGATTCATGCATTTTTACAACTCCTTGGAACTAAGGGATTCTTAACCAATCACTGCATAGGCAATTAACCTTTCAGTAATCCTAGTGAAATATGCTCTTAATGTCATGAAACAAAAATTCATACCTAAATATGGCGGACGATGTTATTCTGAATTTGATGACCTTGTGAGATATGACCGTAGATAACAGTTACGTGTAACAAAAAGTACCCTCGGGCATAGACATTATTATAACTTTTTAATACGTCTGCGCTCTCACGAATGGTGTTAGGAAACAAACCGGATATTATACTTAATATACTTCATCATCATCATTTCAGCTCATATACATCCTACTGTTGGCCTCGAGCCCCCTCCACAATAAGAGGGAAATTGACCTTCTATCATGCTGGTCAGACAGGTTGGTATAGGGTTTTATTTCGATTTTTCTTCTCTTGCAAGATGTTATATGCGTAAGATGCTCGGCAGCGACAGGTGCTGGTCGTCGATGGCCCCATTTTGCGAGGTCGTCATACCAAGGAAGGAAGCGGTGGAGCCGATACCCTGGGAGGAGGAGGCGACAATATGCGCAACTACTCCCACTGCCCTGAATAATAACGAGAGGACGTGGCCAGACGACCATGCATTGGGTTGTCGGGCATTGAATGTCATCATACGATCTCCCCGGCACCCCGTAAAAGCGCGGAAGAGGTTGCTGTGGTTTTAGTGGGTGTTCTGGTCGCGGGTGTGGCCGTCGAGTTCCACACGTGTACATAAATACATCATCATCATCATCATCATTTCAGCCTATTGCCGTCCACTGCTGGACGTAGGCCTCCCTCATATTGCGCCACAATGTGCGGTCCTGTGCCGCCTGCATCCAACGACGCCCAGCAACTTTCACTAGGTCGTCGGTCCACCTAGTGGGGGGGCGTCCTACACTGCGTCGTCCGATGGGTGGTCGCCACTCGAGAACCTTTCTTCCCCAGCGGTTGTCGGTTCGTCGAGCGATGTGGCCTGCCCATTGCCACTTCAGCGTGCTAATTCTTCGTGCTATGTCGGTTACACCCGTTTTTCTGCGGATTTCTGTATTCCGGATTCTATCTCGCAGAGAAATCCGGAGCATAGCCCGTTCCATAGCACGCTGAGCGACTTTGAGTCTTGATATGAGGCCTACATTTAGGGACCACGTTTCCGTGCCGTAAGTCATCACTGGTAACACACACTGATCGTAGACCTGTGTTTTCAGACACTGAGGTATGTTGGACGAGAAGATCCTCTTAAGTTTCCCGAACGCTGCCCAACCGAGTTGGATTCGTCGGCTGATCTCTTTCTCGAAATTGGATCTACCTAACTGGACTGTTTGTCCTAGGTAAACATAGTGATTGACAACTTCGAGAATCGCATTGCCAACTAGGACCGGTACAGGAATGACATGGGTATTTGACATGACTTTCGTCTTGTCCATGTTCATTCGTAGACCCACTAGTTGGGATATCCTGCTGAGATCATTGAGCATAGTGCCAAGGTTCTCCATGAATTCTGCCATAACGACGATATCGTCTGCGAATCGAAGGTGAGTGATGTATTCGCCGTTAATGTTGATGCCGAGTCCAGTCCAGTCTAAGAGCTTGAAGACATCTTCCAGTGCAGTGGTGAACAGTTTCGGAGAGATGACATCTCCCTGTCTCACGCCTTTCTGCAACTGGATCGGTTTCGTACTCTTATCCCGGATACGGACTTGCTTGCCTTTTTTTCTGCGTCGTTAGTAGAAAATGCCCGAAGTACCTCTACTCGAAGCTTACATGGAGAAGCAACCACCGTGAACGAGAAAGTCGACGCTGTGCTCAACAGCTGGCTACGCCATCGCATAAAACTAGTTCATTTCGCGGCAGCTTCAGATACGCGGCTTCTAAAATCTGGAACAACCTGCCTCCGCCAATAAGAGATCTGAAAAATATTCACATTTTTAGAACACACATAAAAAAATTTCTACTAAGTCATCAAATAAAATTTGAATGTTATAAAATTGATATTTCTGTGATATAAACTTTTTTTAAATAATAATATTTTTTTCTGTACCCTCAATTACAACAAAGACTTACTTACGTGTAAAATACGCGATCTTCTAAAATCCAAATTTGTATACAATATACTTTACTACTATTATCGGCAGGATCGGTATTACGTATTAGTACGTTGTAGCTGAATCTGTCAATCTGTGACAGTAGTATTATTAGTACCTATCTGCTGAACACAATATGGTGAACGCAGTAAGAGGCCGCGGCAAAGTAGCATTTGTTTGGCCGGAAGTCAAGCCAAGTTATTTTAATATTTCCATCATCTTTTTTCTTTTTTCAAATTATTTATTTATAATTTTGTCACACATATTATTTATATTTGAATTATTATATGATATTTATTAACATCAGTGGTTATTTATTATTCATATCAGTAAAGTATCTTAAAAGTACATATTACAACACGTATTTATGGTTAACTGATATCCGTGAGTCACAGAACAGGGTTGCCAGCGGAAGATCAGTGTTGGGTGATACCCAGCTAATGCTGAGATGGTGACCCTTTCGGCAGGACATGTATTAGGTCGCTTTAGTCTGCTACTGATCCTTCAGACTGTTGTGGTCGTACACCTTTTGTTCGGTTTATCCTAAACTATTATTACTGATGAACTGACCACTATATATATATTTTTTGTTTTTATAATTTTTATTTAGTATACCTTACTTTTTTCTCATTTTAAATTAAGCATAAATATATTTCTTCTGATGATAATTATCTTTAGCATGTCCTACGCCGAATAAATGCATTTTTCTTTCTTCTTTCTTTCTTTCTACATTGTGGCGATCCTATACTAACACTTCAGCACTTCGATATAGCGATGGTCAATTTGGCACCGCTGAAGGGACTGCAGCACCGCTCAAGTTTCGACTGAATCAAAGGCTTTCTCATAGTCCACAAACGCTAAGAACAGGGGCCGATTATACTCCTCGGTCTTTTGTATAATCTGCCGAAGCGTGAGGATATGGTCTATGGTGCTATAGCCTTTTCGGAAGCCGGCTTATTCGGGCATACATAAATACAATTATATATAATTAAAAAGATAATTGTGTAGCAGAAAAAAATTAATAAATCATGGTCGAATTTCGATTACTCGGCAACTACTAGTATAAAATAAATATAGAAGCAAACATAAATCAAAATCATTTATAAATTGAACGTTAAAACCAAACAACTTATCTAAATTGTAAGAGTAACTATTAATCAACAATCCACCCACGATCCTATCAAAATCCAACGAAAATTAATTTAACAATTGCTGTAATTGAATTTTAAGGTTAAGTTTTTTATTTTCGAATTTCTGTAACCGTTTTCATTTAACTAAATATATATAACAAGTTTTCCTCGTATTTTTCTTGTCTAAGTATAATTGCTAGAAATCCGTAGCTATTGCTACGACCGCTACAACGTAGCATTCAAAGCTACGTTGTAGCGCTAGAGTATTGTGATACAGGAAAGACCGACGTCCTCGCCGAGAGGGGGACGTCGGTCGATGGAAGGGTACTCCTTAGGGGGTATTCCGTTGGGCCGACCACTGACGTCAAGACACCCTGCTCCGGTGGTCGGTCGTGCGTGCTTACGCCCCTCTATCGCCCCGGACGGAGTGGTGCGAGGAGTGCGCTGACCGCAACCCACCCCAAAAAAAAAGAGTATTGTAATACGTCTTCAGTCTTTTCCCTGCGAAATATTTTGTATTTATAAGAATTTTACGTGTGGTAATGGAGTAAGAATACTCAATAATTCTTTGTAATTAATTATGAGATGTGACAAAGATGCTACAAAGTTGTAAGGACCTTAACTTAAAGGTTCAACTGTCCTGAAGGCCGTGGTAGCGGAGGCCGTCACCGGCGGAGGAGTCCTGTTGGCGGTGTCCCTGGACATCGCCAACGCCTTCAACAGTCTGCCATTCAGCTGCATCAGGGAGGGGCTGAGATATCACGGGGTGCCCGTGTACCTCAGGCGGCTGGTGGCAGACTACTTGGAGGGGCGCAGCGTCCTCTACGTTGACCGAGTAGAGGACGTTGTGCGAACGCCCATGACGTGCGGTGTCCCGCAGGGGTCGGTTCTGGGTCCGACCCTGTGGAACATCGGCTACGACTGGGCGTTGAGAGGAAGCCTCCCACCCGGGCTGGGCGTAATTTGCTACGCCGACGATACACTCGTCACAGCCCGGGGTGGGACGCTAGAGGAGGCGGCACGCCTGGCAAATCTCGGCACCGAGGAGATTGTCAGGCGGATCGAAGCGCTGGGGTTGAGGGTAGCCCTGGAAAAGACGGAGGCCCTTTTGTTCCATGGCCTCCGTACCGCCGGGCCGCCCGCCGGTGCTTCGATCACCGTGAAGTCGGTCACCATCAGCATCCAGGCCCACATGAAGTACTTGGGCTTGGTGCTCGACGGGCATTTTTGGTTCCGGGAGCATCTCCATCGACTTGTTCCCCGGCTTGTCGGCGCGGCGTCCGCCCTTTCGCGGCTGATGCCGAATGTGGGCGGACCCAGTGCTACGTGCCGACAGCTGTACGTGGGGGTGATCCGGTCGATGGCCCTGTATGGCGCACCGGTGTGGGCGGCGTCCCTGACCGTCCGTCTTAGGGCCCTCCTGTGGCGACCACAGAGGGTCATGGCGGTAAGGCCATACGGGGTTACCGCACGGTGGCGACGGAGGCAGCGTGCCTCCTGGCCGGAACTCCCCCGTGGGACCTGGAGGCGGAGGTGCTCGCCGACATTTATCGGCGGGTGTCCGAGACGCGCGCCCGCGGCAGCATGGTCTCCATCAGAGAGATCACCGCCTGGCGGGTCGACGCCCGCCGAGAAGTCATTGCCCGTTGGGCAGTCCGGCTGGAGAGTCCTCGGTACGGTGTCAGGACCGTCGAAGCTCTCCGGCCGGTGCTGATGGAGTGGTTGGAGCGGACGCACGGGGTGCTTTCCTTCCGACTGGTGCAGGTGCTGACGGGGCACGGTTGCTTCGGGAAGTACCTGCACAAGATTGTCAGGAGGGAGAGCACACCGTCCTGCCACCACTGCAGTTGCGACGAGGACACGGCGCAGCACACGCTCGAGGAGTGTGCTGCATGGGAGGGGGATCGCCGTGAACTCGTCGCAATTATCGGTGCCGACCTGGCGCTGCCGACCATCGCCAGGGAGATGCTCGTCAGCGTGAGGAACTGGGACGTGGTCGCCGCGTTCTGTGAGGCCGTAATCTCACGGAAGGAGGCGGCGGATCGTGTGCGAGTAGAGATCCTATTCGGCGACACGTTCCGCCGCCGGCGACTCGGACGGCGCAGGCGCGAGTATCTGCGCCTAATGCCGCCCTAGCCGAGGCCGCGGGTGATCGGACCGGGGAATTGTCCGTCACCCGCGGAGAGGCTAATCGCGCGACAGCGACCGACGTCCCAGGACGTCGAGAGGTGAGGGTACCCGAAAGGGTATTCCGTCGGGCCGACCACTGACGACAAGTCACATCTGCTCCGGTGGTCGGCCCAACAACGAGGTGACGTG
This sequence comes from Lymantria dispar, assembly GCA_032191425.1. Taxonomy (NCBI): domain Eukaryota; kingdom Metazoa; phylum Arthropoda; class Insecta; order Lepidoptera; family Erebidae; genus Lymantria; species Lymantria dispar. The sequence goes on along the minus strand of CM063460.1, from coordinate 3,657,703 downwards.
GGTACGGGTGGGTTATGGGACCGCGCGCCGTCCTTTTATCGCCCCGGACGGATTGGACCGCGCGTGCGCTTACCATAGCCCACCCATAAAAAAAAAAAAAAAAAAAGTTTCAACTGTACGTTTCCAGCTATCATTTTCCCACGTATGTGCAAGCTCTAGAATGAACTACCTGCTGCTGTGTTTTCCGAGCGCTACGACATGTGCTTCTTTAAACGAGGTTTAAGAAGAGTATTTTATTCACGGTAGGCAACGACCCAGCTGTGCCCCTGGTATTCCAAAGGTCCATGTGCGGCAGTATCACTTACCATCAGATGTGCTGCTCGCTCGTTTGCCACCATTGGTAATAAAAAAAATGCTAAATCGTCGACCAAAAAATAGGGTGATGAATTATATTCTAACTCTGTCACCACACGGAAAAGTTATGAATAAAAAAATCTAATTAACGTACTCAAACTCATCCAAAACATGAGACAGATAAAGTAATAGATTACATAAAACTTAAGCTAACTTGCACGCGGTCTGCGGCTGCCGAAACTTCACCATTTTGTGTTGAACTTGTCTTTCCTTCGAGAATTCATTTGTGGGATACTATACAGATGTTGTGCAAGGACTTATAATGGTTTTTCTCGCTGTCCAGAACTTTCTAGAACTCTGTTTACAGTTTAGCAGTTGTGTATGATATAGAACAATTACTAAGCACCAATTATAATCATATTTGCAGCAGAAAAATATTGATGGCTGCTCTAGTAGTTGACTCAACATTAAGTGCCGTTTATTTGCTTTTCCATCTTGCCTCCTAATTATTTGGAATCGATGCGATTGGTATTTTTCTACCATCGCATAGATTGCAATTTCCGTTTGATGGTAACTCTCGTTAGAATTGTAACTGTTATTGCCACCAGACTGGCCACAGACGTCAAGGATTAAGTACCAGTGATCAGCCCAATAGCGAGGGGGAGAGAAAAGTGGGATATGGAGCCCCACACTGCTTATTTTCGTCGCCTCGGACGGAACGAATGGCGTATGTGCGGACCATAGCCGCTAATGCCATAGCCCCAATATGATATTAATGGCATTAGTGGAGTTGATCCAAGTTAAAGTAAAGAACTTATTCAAGTTTTAAGACAACCAGTGGCTATATTAGTGTTGGTAGTATTTGTTGCCGCAACCACACATTAATATCAATATATTTTTGTATCATATTAAAAACAAAATTAAATATATCCTGGTTCATACTAAAGGCAACATACGAAAGCTAATATTTAGTAGAAGTAACTTTAAATTTACGAGCCCATTATAAATTAAACAATTTTTACAAATTTTATCGCGTTTGTATTTGATTTTAGATTTCACAACATTTCGGATACTTTCAGCGTTAATGGTCACAGGCGGAATAGCGATCATGAAAGATGAAAATAAAAAAAATAAAAAACGCGATAAAATACGTGAAAATACTTTTATTTGAGTGTAAATACTCGCGTAAACATCAATAATCAATTACCAGCGCGCTAAGTTTTAACCACAGCACTAAAAAAATATTGCTTTTATTGCAGGTGACATTTTAAGGGACATCAATTACACCCAGACACAGAACAACAGTTTGTGAATCACACATAATATTGGCCAGTAAATGACAATATGTAAGTACTTTTATTAGACGTATACATCTATACCAATAAATAAAATTGGAGTGTCTGTTTGTAATGTCAAAATAATGGGCTTTTTTCATGCTCACACGGTTATTTGCACGACACCTATGCCTAAAATAGCAATTAAAAATTTTTGAAGTTATACTTCTTTAGGCGCGTTATGAAAAAATGATGAGAGTGAAATTTTAATTATGTGACACAAAATTAACAGTATGAAGTTGTCTGCTTAACCGCTCATTAAGTCTCGAAAAAAAAGCTACCAACAAAATAGAAATTGAACCTCGATATTAGTCGCGCATGTTGGTACGCTCGTCACCTCTGATCACTGTTTTTTTTTTCTTTTTTTTTATTTTTATTTTATTTTTTTTTTCTTTTTTTTTATATTGTTTTTTATTTTTTTTTATTTTATTTTTTATTTTTTTTTATTTTTTTTTCTTTTTTTTATTTTTTTTATTTTTTTTTATTATTATTTTTTTCATTTTTTTTTATTTAGATTATTCTCTAAATTTGGTTTTTAATAATTATATATATATATTTTAATGATGCCAAAGAAGTATAACTTCTCACGCGCGTACATAAGTACATGCACCCATTTTTTTTTTGTCTGTCTGTTTGTCTGTCTGTCTGTCTGTTTGTTCCGGGTAATCTTCAAAACGGCTGGACCGATTTCAAAAATTCTTTCACCAATGGAAAGCTATAATATCAGGGCGTAAACTAGGCTATATTTTATCCCGGTATTCCCACGGGAACGGGATCTACGCGGGTAAAACGACTATAACTTATAACCGAAGCGAAGCGAGGGCGGATTGCTAGTAATAAATAATTTAATTTGACCCAAAATAAAAGCCTTTGTCAACCTGTCTAGTCTGCATGAGAAAATTTCTCTTCCATAATGAACAAGCCTTTTTTTTTTTTTTTTTTTTTGTTTCGCTGTGGAAAATGCATTTATGCATCCCCCCCGTATGAGTCGCAGGGGGGTATGTAGGACTCGCCGACGATGGCTCGTCGGAATACCTACTAAAAACCAGCAGCGGCCCACTTCCTCGTCTATTTTGGGGTGCCAAAGGGTCGCCTTTTGGGCATGCGACTTTGGCATCCCGACGGTCGGCCTTGCGGCCACGTCCCGTGTAGGGATTATCACGATGGAGGATCCATCAGGCGGGCGTACTCCCTCCGCCGTCTCCCTAATCGCCGTCTGCGAATTTGATTGGCGTGGGCGTTATAAACTCATTTGCAAAAAAAAACGGGCGGTTTTGATTTTAATTCATATTTAAAAAGATACAATACCAAAAAGGTTTCAATCGTTTGTACACGTTACTGGCCGGTTTTAAAAATGCTGTGGTATTTAAAAAAGTACGTTCTAAATTCAATTTTTCATTTGATGTTCATTTTTACAGAAAACCCCTTTTTATCCTACATTTTTGGCGCGAAGTTCCAGAAGTTAACATCGACTTTCATAACTTTTATTCAATTTTTATCGATTAATTTCATATCCTTGACTGTCAAAGCTTTATTTAATGCTGTTTGGCTGTATCAAAAATGGTAGATAAAGTGGTAAAAGCTACCAAAATTATCGCGCTGCTTGAAGAGGGTTGCAGCCAATGTTTCGTGGCTAGGAGGCTAAATGTTAGTCGCTCGACAGTCCAAAGGACCTGGCAGCGATATCAGGAGACTGGTTCCGTCCAGAGAAGGCCTGGTTCTGGAAGAAAACCATGTACCCAACCACGGGATGATCGTTTTCTTGTGAGTCGCGCATTGAGAAATCGCAAATCTTCGTATGTGGATCTTAAGAACAACCTCCAAGAAGTAAGAAATGTGCATATCCCATGTGATCATCCCGTGGTTGGGTACATGGTTTTCTTCCAGAACCAGGCCTTCTCTCGACGGAACCAGTCTCCTGATATCGCTGCCAGGTCCTTTGGACTGTCGAGCGACTAACATTTAGCCTCCTAGCCACGAAACATTGGCTGCAACCCTCTTCAAGCAGCGCGATAATTTTGGTAGCTTTTACCACTTTATCTACCATTTTTGATACAGCCAAACAGCATTAAATAAAGCTTTGACAGTCAAGGATATGAAATTAATCGATAAAAATTGAATAAAAGTTATGAAAGTCGATGTTAACTTCTGGAACTTCGCGCCAAAAATGTAGGATAAAAAGGGGTTTTCTGTAAAAATGAACATCAAATGAAAAATTGAATTTAGAACGTACTTTTTTAAATACCACAGCATTTTTAAAACCGGCCAGTAACGTGTACAAACGATTGAAACCTTTTTGGTATTGTATCTTTTTAAATATGAATTAAAATCAAAACCGCCCGTTTTTTTTGCAAATGAGTTTATTACCAGGCTTGTTCATTATGGAAGAGAAATTTTCTCATGCAGACTAGACAGGTTGACAAAGGCTTTTATTTTGGGTCAAATTAAATTATTTATTACTAGCAATCCGCCCTCGCTTCGCTTCGGTTATAAGTTATAGTCGTTTTACCCGCGTAGATCCCGTTCCCGTGGGAATACCGGGATAAAATATAGCCTAGTTTACGCCCTGATATTATAGCTTTCCATTGGTGAAAGAATTTTTGAAATCGGTCCAGCCGTTTTGAAGATTACCCGGAACAAACAGACAGACAGACAGACAAACAGACAGACAAAAAAAAAATGGGTGCGTGTACTTATGTACGCGCGTGAGAAGTTATACTTCTTTGGCATCATTAAAATATATATATATAATTATTAAAAACCAAATTTAGAGAATAATCTAAATAAAAAAAATGAAAAAAATAATAATAAAAAAAAAATAAAAAAAATAAAAAAAAAGAAAAAAAAATAAAAAAAAATAAAAAATAAAATAAAAAAAAATAAAAAACAATATAAAAAAAAAAGAAAAAAAAAATAAAATAAAAATAAAAAAAAAGAAAAAAAAAACAGTGATCAGAGGTGACGAGCGTACCAACATGCGCGACTAATATCGAGGTTCAATTTCTATTTTGTTGGTAGCTTTTTTTTCGAGACTTAATGAGCGGTTAAGCAGACAACTTCATACTGTTAATTTTGTGTCACATAATTAAAATTTCACTCTCATCATTTTTTCATAACGCGCCTAAAGAAGTATAACTTCAAAAATTTTTAATTGCTATTTTAGGCATAGGTGTCGTGCAAATAACCGTGTGAGCATGAAAAAAGCCCATTATTTTGACATTACAAACAGACACTCCAATTTTATTTATTGGTATAGATGTATACGTCTAATAAAAGTACTTACATATTGTCATTTACTGGCCAATATTATGTGTGATTCACAAACTGTTGTTCTGTGTCTGGGTGTAATTGATGTCCCTTAAAATGTCACCTGCAATAAAAGCAATATTTTTTTAGTGCTGTGGTTAAAACTTAGCGCGCTGGTAATTGATTATTGATGTTTACGCGAGTATTTACACTCAAATAAAAGTATTTTCACGTATTTTATCGCGTTTTTTATTTTTTTTATTTTCATCTTTCATGATCGCTATTCCGCCTGTGACCATTAACGCTGAAAGTATCCGAAATGTTGTGAAATCTAAAATCAAATACAAACGCGATAAAATTTGTAAAAATTGTTTAATTTATAATGGGCTCGTAAATTTAAAGTTACTTCTACTAAATATTAGCTTTCGTATGTTGCCTTTAGTATGAACCAGGATATATTTAATTTTGTTTTTAATATGATACAAAAATATATTGATATTAATGTGTGGTTGCGGCAACAAATACTACCAACACTAATATAGCCACTGGTTGTCTTAAAACTTGAATAAGTTCTTTACTTTAACTTGGATCAACTCCACTAATGCCATTAATATCATATTGGGGCTATGGCATTAGCGGCTATGGTCCGCACATACGCCATTCGTTCCGTCCGAGGCGACGAAAATAAGCAGTGTGGGGCTCCATATCCCACTTTTCTCTCCCCCTCGCTATTGGGCTGATCACTGGTACTTAATCCTTGACGTCTGTGGCCAGTCTGGTGGCAATAACAGTTACAATTCTAACGAGAGTTACCATCAAACGGAAATTGCAATCTATGCGATGGTAGAAAAATACCAATCGCATCGATTCCAAATAATTAGGAGGCAAGATGGAAAAGCAAATAAACGGCACTTAATGTTGAGTCAACTACTAGAGCAGCCATCAATATTTTTCTGCTGCAAATATGATTATAATTGGTGCTTAGTAATTGTTCTATATCATACACAACTGCTAAACTGTAAACAGAGTTCTAGAAAGTTCTGGACAGCGAGAAAAACCATTATAAGTCCTTGCACAACATCTGTATAGTATCCCACAAATGAATTCTCGAAGGAAAGACAAGTTCAACACAAAATGGTGAAGTTTCGGCAGCCGCAGACCGCGTGCAAGTTAGCTTAAGTTTTATGTAATCTATTACTTTATCTGTCTCATGTTTTGGATGAGTTTGAGTACGTTAATTAGATTTTTTTATTCATAACTTTTCCGTGTGGTGACAGAGTTAGAATATAATTCATCACCCTATTTTTTGGTCGACGATTTAGCATTTTTTTTATTACCAATGGTGGCAAACGAGCGAGCAGCACATCTGATGGTAAGTGATACTGCCGCACATGGACCTTTGGAATACCAGGGGCACAGCTGGGTCGTTGCCTACCGTGAATAAAATACTCTTCTTAAACCTCGTTTAAAGAAGCACATGTCGTAGCGCTCGGAAAACACAGCAGCAGGTAGTTCATTCTAGAGCTTGCACATACGTGGGAAAATGATAGCTGGAAACGTACAGTTGAAACTTTTTTTTTTTTTTTTTTTATGGGTGGGCTATGGTAAGCGCACGCGCGGTCCAATCCGTCCGGGGCGATAAAAGGACGGCGCGCGGTCCCATAACCCACCCGTACCCACGTCACCTCGTTGTTGGGCCGACCACCGGAGCAGATGTGACTTGTCGTCAGTGGTCGGCCCGACGGAATACCCTTTCGGGTACCCTCACCTCTCGACGTCCTGGGACGTCGGTCGCTGTCGCGCGATTAGCCTCTCCGCGGGTGACGGACAATTCCCCGGTCCGATCACCCGCGGCCTCGGCTAGGGCGGCATTAGGCGCAGATACTCGCGCCTGCGCCGTCCGAGTCGCCGGCGGCGGAACGTGTCGCCGAATAGGATCTCTACTCGCACACGATCCGCCGCCTCCTTCCGTGAGATTACGGCCTCACAGAACGCGGCGACCACGTCCCAGTTCCTCACGCTGACGAGCATCTCCCTGGCGATGGTCGGCAGCGCCAGGTCGGCACCGATAATTGCGACGAGTTCACGGCGATCCCCCTCCCATGCAGCACACTCCTCGAGCGTGTGCTGCGCCGTGTCCTCGTCGCAACTGCAGTGGTGGCAGGACGGTGTGCTCTCCCTCCTGACAATCTTGTGCAGGTACTTCCCGAAGCAACCGTGCCCCGTCAGCACCTGCACCAGTCGGAAGGAAAGCACCCCGTGCGTCCGCTCCAACCACTCCATCAGCACCGGCCGGAGAGCTTCGACGGTCCTGACACCGTACCGAGGACTCTCCAGCCGGACTGCCCAACGGGCAATGACTTCTCGGCGGGCGTCGACCCGCCAGGCGGTGATCTCTCTGATGGAGACCATGCTGCCGCGGGCGCGCGTCTCGGACACCCGCCGATAAATGTCGGCGAGCACCTCCGCCTCCAGGTCCCACGGGGGAGTTCCGGCCAGGAGGCACGCTGCCTCCGTCGCCACCGTGCGGTAACCCCGTATGGCCTTACCGCCATGACCCTCTGTGGTCGCCACAGGAGGGCCCTAAGACGGACGGTCAGGGACGCCGCCCACACCGGTGCGCCATACAGGGCCATCGACCGGATCACCCCCACGTACAGCTGTCGGCACGTAGCACTGGGTCCGCCCACATTCGGCATCAGCCGCGAAAGGGCGGACGCCGCGCCGACAAGCCGGGGAACAAGTCGATGGAGATGCTCCCGGAACCAAAAATGCCCGTCGAGCACCAAGCCCAAGTACTTCATGTGGGCCTGGATGCTGATGGTGACCGACTTCACGGTGATCGAAGCACCGGCGGGCGGCCCGGCGGTACGGAGGCCATGGAACAAAAGGGCCTCCGTCTTTTCCAGGGCTACCCTCAACCCCAGCGCTTCGATCCGCCTGACAATCTCCTCGGTGCCGAGATTTGCCAGGCGTGCCGCCTCCTCTAGCGTCCCACCCCGGGCTGTGACGAGTGTATCGTCGGCGTAGCAAATTACGCCCAGCCCGGGTGGGAGGCTTCCTCTCAACGCCCAGTCGTAGCCGATGTTCCACAGGGTCGGACCCAGAACCGACCCCTGCGGGACACCGCACGTCATGGGCGTTCGCACAACGTCCTCTACTCGGTCAACGTAGAGGACGCTGCGCCCCTCCAAGTAGTCTGCCACCAGCCGCCTGAGGTACACGGGCACCCCGTGATATCTCAGCCCCTCCCTGATGCAGCTGAATGGCAGACTGTTGAAGGCGTTGGCGATGTCCAGGGACACCGCCAACAGGACTCCTCCGCCGGTGACGGCCTCCGCTACCACGGCCTTCAGGACAGTTGAACCTTTAAGTTAAGGTCCTTACAACTTTGTAGCATCTTTGTCACATCTCATAATTAATTACAAAGAATTATTGAGTATTCTTACTCCATTACCACACGTAAAATTCTTATAAATACAAAATATTTCGCAGGGAAAAGACTGAAGACGTATTACAATACTCTTTTTTTTTGGGGTGGGTTGCGGTCAGCGCACTCCTCGCACCACTCCGTCCGGGGCGATAGAGGGGCGTAAGCACGCACGACCGACCACCGGAGCAGGGTGTCTTGACGTCAGTGGTCGGCCCAACGGAATACCCCCTAAGGAGTACCCTTCCATCGACCGACGTCCCCCTCTCGGCGAGGACGTCGGTCTTTCCTGTATCACAATACTCTAGCGCTACAACGTAGCTTTGAATGCTACGTTGTAGCGGTCGTAGCAATAGCTACGGATTTCTAGCAATTATACTTAGACAAGAAAAATACGAGGAAAACTTGTTATATATATTTAGTTAAATGAAAACGGTTACAGAAATTCGAAAATAAAAAACTTAACCTTAAAATTCAATTACAGCAATTGTTAAATTAATTTTCGTTGGATTTTGATAGGATCGTGGGTGGATTGTAGCCTCCTCCTGACCGTCCATAGACTATGGACGGTCAGGAGGAGGCTTCTCGCTGCCAATGTACGCAGTCACCGCCCGGCCCGCGGCCCCAAATTACTCCGTGAGCACAGAGTTCACAGGCTTAGGTTTGCTAGAAATTGTGAATCATGGACTCAAGACGATTGGAATAGGGTTTTGTTCTCTGATGAAGCCAGGATATCTCTGTTCGGTGAAGATCGACGTCGGCGAGTGCTAAGAAGACAAGGAGAACGCTTTGCAGAGGCATGTTTCGAAGAAATCACACCTTATGGTGGGGGCTCTGTTATGTTTTGGGCAGGAATAAATTCAATGGATCGTACAGAGTTAGTCTTCATTGAAAACGGCTCACTGACTGGGCATCGATACATAACGGAAGTTCTAATTTCTCATGCACAACCCGCATTGGCCGCTCTAGGTGAAGACTCGATTTTTATGGACGACAATGCTCGCGCCCACCGATCCCGCGATGTTAATGCGTATGTGCAAGAGGTCGGCATTCGTCGTTTGGATTGGCCAGCTCGAAGTCCCGACCTCAATCCCATAGAGCATGTCTGGGACGTTCTGAAACGGCGTGTGAGATCAGTACACCCGGCTCCGCAGACCATCAGAGAGCTGAAGAATGTGATTACTGCGGAGTGGGAACGTATTCCGCAAGCAAGTATCCGGGATATACTCGCTAGCATGCCCAGACGAATTCAAGCTGTGATTTTAGCTAGAGGGTGTCACACTCGATACTAAACATTTATCTGCTTTTACTTTATTAAAGAAAAACAAACAAAAAAACTTTTTTATTTTTACTTCATGAGCATATGCACTACTAGCGAATATACACTACTAGCGAGGTTTAGCATTATTTCCCATAAATTGTATCTAAATTTTATGAAATACTGATGAAAACGATTATTTTCTTATTAATTTAGCAAATTGTGTGGATAAAACTACCTATAATTATCAAACAAAGAAATATTAACATTTGAAATGGTTCATTGCTTAGGTGCCCGTTTTTTTTGCAAATGAGTTTATATTCAATTGACTGCACAGAGGCGTAGTGATTAAGGTAGCGGACCTCCAGTGCCAGTGTAGGCGGTTTGAATCCTACGCAGGACAACACTTTGTGCGATCCACAAATTGTTGTTCTGAGTCTGAATGTAATTTGTGTCAGTCACTATACGAGTATATAAGTCACCGCAGTAAGCATATAGCCTTTCACGTCGAAACCACTTAACCGATTTTGATGAAATTTGGTACAGAGATGAACTAAAGCTTGAGAAAGGATATAAAGCTACTTTTTATCGCGAAAAAATAGGTATAAGGGGTTGAAATAGGGGAAAGTATTTTCTTTTTACGTCGTCTTATTTCTTGGGGTACACGAGCACTAGCAAAGAATTTTTGGAAAATCACCCCCTTAAGTGAGTGAACAGCGTATAGACGAAACTCTTGGAGCTAGCAACGTAAAACTTTCTATGCAATTCTCTTTCCTTTGTTGTAAGTGAGCTCTAAGAAATTATTTTATTAAAATCAACTCCTAAAGGGGTGCAAAATATATGGCCGAAATCATTAGGCCTAGAAACATGGAATTTTGTATAAAGTTGCCTTTCTTGGGGAAAGAGAGATTTTTGCAATTTTAGCCCTAAGGTGGTGAAAAGCGTTTAACCGAAATCACTGAGCCTAGGAAGGATCATTTTAGTACACGGTCGGCTTTGTTGGATTACCCCCAGATTTTCTTAGTGCTCACTTACCAAGCACTAAGAATTTTTGCCAATTCAACCCCTAAGAAGGTGTAAGCGTATAGCCAAAGATACCGGGCCTAAGAATGTGAAATTTTGTATACCGATCGGTTATTTGGGGTAAGCACGCACTAAGAAACAATTTTGGGCTGCCCCAAAAGGATAAAACGCATATAGTCGAAGACACCCAGCCAATGATATATCATCATTATCTTGCTCTTATCCTAATTACTTTGGATCGACGCAATATGTAGATACTCTACTGCCATCGTAGATATATTGCAAAGGTTCTAGCAACATTTTATGACTTGGCCGACATTGTTGGCCAGACGGCATCACCAATTGGTCCAGGTCGATGTAAATCTTTGTCTTAGTAGTATTTTGCGACACCCACAAACAATGAAAGCGTGGTAATATTTCTAGCAGCTACCAGACAGTAAGTTACAATCAAAATATTATTCCAATTTTCTATCACTACAAATAAATAAATTTGAAGTGTCTGTTTGTCTATCAAAATAATAGGTTTTATTTATGCTCACACAATACGGTCCAAATTTTTTTGTCTGTCTGTCTATTCGTTACAGGTAATCTTCAAAATGGCTGGACCGATAATGATTATATTTTACCATCAGGTCTACCAGTCGTACATAAGGAATAACTTAAACTATTTTATCCCAGGCTATATTTTATCCCAGTGTGGATGAATTAAGTCGATTTTAAAATTATTTCACTAATGGAAAGCTATTTTTAAGCGAGTAACATATTTAAGCTATAATGGTAATGGTTTTAAAAATAAATTCACTAATGAAAAGCTATATTATCAGTGAATACCATATAAAGGCTATTTTCATCCCTGTGTTTGCCCAGGAACGAAAACTATACCGAGGGATGTCGACCAATTTTTAAAATTCTTTCACCAATGGAAAGCTACCTATGTTATCAGCGAGTAACATAAGCAATTTATATCTCTGATATTTCTGGGATTTATTTTTTTTTTTTTACCCATGTTAATTTATAATATCAGCGAGTAACATAAGCATTTTTTATTTCGGTATTGGCATGGGAATGGGGTCTACGTGAATGAAACTGCGGGTGTTTGATTGATATAATTTTTTTTTCACCAATGGAAAAGTACGTTATCAGAGACTAAGGAAAGGCATATTTACCATCGTATTTGCACTGCAATCTGAACTACAAGGCTTTTTTTTTTTTTTTTTTTTATGGGTGGGCTATGGTAAGCGCACGCGCGGTCCAATCCGTCCGGGGCGATGAAAGGACGGCGCGCGGGCCCATAACCCACCCGTACCCACGTCACCTCGTTGTTGGGCCGACCACCGGAGCAGATGTGACTTGTCGTCAGTGGTCGGCCCGACGGAATACCCTTTCGGGTATCCTCACCTCTCGACGTACTGGGACGTCGGTCGCCGTCGCGCGGTCAGCCTCTCCGCGGGTGACGGACAATTCCCCGGTCCGATCACCCGCGGCCTCGGCTAGGGCGGTATTAGGCGCAGATACTCGCGTCTGCGCCGCCCGAGTCGCCGGCGGCGGAACGTGTCGCCGAATAGGAGCTCTACTCGCACACGATCCGCCGCCTCCTTCCGTGAGATTACGGCCTCACAGAAGGCGGCGACCGCGTCCCAGTTCCTGACGCTGACGAGCATCTCCCTGGCGATGGTCGGCAGCGCCAGGTCGGCACCGATAATTGCGACGAGTTCACGGCGATCCCCCTCCCATGCAGCACACTCCTCGAGCGTGTGCTGCGCCGTGTCCTCGTCGCAACTGCAGTGGTGGCAGGACGGTGTGCTCTCCCTCCTGACAATCTTGTGCAGGTACTTCCCGAAGCAACCGTGCCCCGTCAGCACCTGCACCAGTCGGAAGGAAAGCACCCCGTGCGTCCGCTACAACCACTCCATCAGCACCGGCCGGAGGGCCTCGACAGTCCTGACACCGTACCGAGGACTCTCCAGCCGGACTGCCCAACGGGCAATTACTTCTCGGCGGGCGTCGACTCGCCAGGCGGTGATCTCATTGATGGAGACCATGCTGCCGCGGGCGCGCGTCTCCGACACCCGCCGATAAATGTCGGCGAGCATCTCCGCCTCCAGGTCCCACGGGGGGGTTCCGGCCAGGAGGCACGCTGCCTCCGTCGCCACCGTGCAGTAACCCCGTATGGCCCTGATCGCCATGACCCTCTGTGGTCGCCACAGGAGGGCCCTAAGACGGACGGTCAGGGACCCCGCCCACACCGGTGCGCCGTACAGGGCCATCGACCGGATCACCCCCACGTACAGCTGTCGGCACGTAGCACTGGGTCCGCCCACATTCGGCATCAGCCGCGAAAGGGCGGACGCCGCGCCGACAAGCCGAGGAACAAGTCGATGGAGATGCTCCCGGAACCAAAAATGCCCGTCGAGCACCAAGCCCAAGTACTTCATGTGGGCCTGGATGCTGATGGTGACCGAATTCACGGTGATCGAAGCGCCGGCGGGAGGCCCGGCGGTACGGAGGCCATGGAACAAAAGGGCCTCCGTCTTTTCCAGGGCTACCCTCAACCCCAGCGCTTCGATCCGCCTGACAATCTCCTCGGTGCCGAGAGTTGCCAGGCGTGCCGCCTCCTCGAGCGTCCCACCCCGGGCTATGACGAGTGTATCGTCGGCGTAGCAAATTACGCCCAGCCCGGGTGGGAGGCTTCCTCTCAACGCCCAGTCGTAGCCGATGTTCCACAGGGTCGGACCCAGAACCGACCCCTGTGGGACACCGCACGTCATGGGCGTTCGCACAACGTCCCCTACTCGGTCAACGTAGAGGACGCTGCGCCCCTCCAAGTAGTCTGCCACCAGCCGCCTGAGGTACACGGGCACCCCGTGGTACCTTAGCCCCTCCCTGATGCAGCTGAATGGCAGACTGTTGAAGGCGTTGGCGATGTCCAGGGACACCGCCAATAGGACTCCTCCGCCGGTGACGGCCTCCGCTACCACGGCCTTCAGGCGCAGCAGGGCCGCGATCGTCGAACGCCCCCTCCGAAAACCAAACTGGGCGTCGGACAGATCGGGCCCAACCCCGACAAGGTGCCGCTCGATGCGGGCAGCCAACACCCTCTCCAGCAGCTTGCCCGCATCATCGAGCAGCACGATGGGCCTGTAGGCCGAGGCCGACTCGGGAGACCGTCCCGGCTTCGGCAGGAGAACCAGCCTCCCCTCTTTCCAGCACCCAGGGAACTGCCCGGACGTCAAACAGGCGTCGAACAGTCCCCTGAGGCGTGGTCCCAGATGCTCGAGGACCAGGGCAGCACACGGTTTGGAATACCGTCGGGCCCTGGGGCGGTGGATTTGACTCGCATACGCGCCACCGCCGCCCCCATTTCCGGCTCCGTGATGGGTGGAGCACTTTCATCGTCGGCCTCCCGGTCGCTGTCCGGCGAAGCCATGACCGGGGGCGTGTGCTCCACCCGCCGTGGAAAGAGGTCCTCGACAACTCTGGTGAGGAGGCTGGGCTGGAGAGTCTCGGTGAGGGGGGGGCCCCGCCCGCGGAGCTCGTTCAGCGCCGCGAGGTAGGGGCGACCCCAGGGGTCACGCTCGAGACTGTCCAGCATCTCCCGCCGACTAACGTCCTTGGCGGTACGGACGGCCAGCCTGAAGGCAGACCGCGCACTGCGGTAAGCCTCGTACAGCTGGCCCTCCCGCTCAGCGTCGCGGTGACGCGCTCGGCTGCGGGTGTAGGCCCTCCGGGCACGTATGCACGCGGCCCGAAGGTCCGCCAATTCTCGGGACCACCAGGGGACCGCACTCTTCGGGGGCCGACGCCGCACACGGGGCATGGCCGCATCGCAGATCTGCGTTAACGCACAGCGGATGCGGCCAGCCTCGGCATCCACCCCGTCCGCCTGGGGCGATGAGGACAGCCACGACTGAACGATGGCTGCCTCCGCCAACAGGTCCCGATCCAATCGACCCACAGCCCACCGCGGAAACGCGGGAGCTCCGTCCGCCATGTGACCCCTGCTGGGCCCCAGGAGGGTCCGGGAGACCTCTATCCGGATGTATCGGTGGTCGGATAGGGTCTCAACCTCCTCCTGGACGCACCAGCTCCTCACACGTGCTGCGACATTAGGGCTAGCGAACGACAAGTCCACTATCGACCCGCCCTGCTGCCGCACGCACGTTTGCACCGAGCCCCTGTTCAGCAAACAGAGGCCCAGTGCCGCCGCCCACTCTTCGACCGCCCGCCCGCGGTCATTCGTCCTGGGGGACCCCCACGCCGTGGACTTGGCGTTGTAGTCCCCCATGACGAAGACCTGGCGCGGTGCCAGTCGCCGTATCGAGGCTCCCAGGATGGTGAGGAAGGCCCCGAAATCCGTCGCGCTCCTGTTAGGGGAGAAGTAAACACCAAATAGCGTAACCTCTCCCCATTCCGCCGCGACATACCCATCGCCCCTGTCCTTGAGCAGCAAGGGCGGGAAATGCCACGACGTGGAGGCGACGATTGCCACAGAGCCGTCACTGCTGCCCAGCCAATTGGGCCGGTCAGGCACCACGTACGGCTCCGCGGCTACGGCTGCACCGATCAACCACTCCGCCATGGCTTGCAGGAAAACGTCCTGTGCCTCGGCGGCGTGGTTGAGGTTGGCCTGCAGGAGGTGGTAAGATTCGGCCGCCATTAGTGGGCCGTATCCATTACCTCCTCCACGCTGGCGGGCGATCGGGTCGCGCTAGGGGCAGGAGCGGCCGGGGTCGTCGGGCCGCTCCGCCCCTTTGGGGCCGAAGCCGGGGGTCTGCACTCCCTGCCCCCCATGCGGTGCTTGGCGGGCCTATTGCCCGCCGCACACGCGGGGCAGTGGGGAGTGGCGGCGCACGATGCCGCCTTATGCCCGGGTTGACCGCAGCGGAAACAAAGGTCGCTGCAGTCAAAGCAGTTAGTGCATGTCGGCCGAGTGTGTCCGACCGCCATGCACTTGTAGCACCTCGCAGGCCGGGACTCCAGCACGGTCACCCGCGCCGAGCTCCAGCCCACGAGGAGCCTGCCTGAGCCGGCCAATTGCTTGGCCGACTCCACCGGGCACTGCACCCAGGCAGCACCGACGCCGCCCGGACCAGGGTGGATGGCGCCAATTCGGACGGTGTCCACGGGACACCCGGTTTTCGAGACAATGGCCTCCCGGATGTCATCCACCGTCACGGAGTCGTCCAGACCCGCGACGCGTAGTTCTGCGCACTTTACGGGTCTGGCGATTTTGACGCCATCCTCCTCTGCGAACAGACCCCTCAACTTGGCCGCCATGCTATCGGCCGTCTTGGCGCCCTCGGCCCCAGGGAACTCTAGAATCCGAGCCCCTGTCGGGGCCTTGCGGGTCCTGGCTTCGACGCCTCCTAAATCGGAGACGTCAAGCTCCCGCCGGGCGCGACGTAAGACGGCCTCATAGCTGAGGCCGTTTTCGGCGGCCTCAGGCAGCACGGTGATCACCACCGCGGCTGACTTCGGCGGCCGGAGCCTCCTGCGCGACCTCTTGCTTTCGGCTCCTGCCTTGGGAGCATGGAGGCATTGGCGGCGCTTTTGGCCTCCGCTCTCCTCTTCTGGCCGCGACTTTTTCGGCTGCGCTCAGCCGTCTGCCAACCCTCTTCGGGGGCAACGGGGTCGCTAGGCGCAGCAGTCGCGGTCGCGGCTACGGTGGCCGCCGCCGACGATGCAGCTGCCGGCGGCGGCTTAGGTCCGGCCTTGGCAAGAGCCGGTGCCACCTTCTTCTTCGCGGCGGGTCCTTTGGTTTTCGGCCCAGCAACGGCCGCAGCGTAGCTTCCCACGCGCCCGCCCTGGCAGGGTAGCGCGGTAGTAGCTGACGCCGCAGCCTTCGGCCTGTCCGCAGCAAGCGGCGGCCGGAGACGGGGCTCCGGAGGCAGGGACAGTCTCTGCTCCAGAGCCGCCATGCGCGCGTCAAGCATTTTGCCAACAACTTCCACTACGGCGCGCATGGTCTGGTCCGGCACGCCATCCACCGCGGGCAGCGGGACCACTTCGGCTGGCTGGGCCCTCTGGGAACTCGCCGCAGCGCGAGTTGGCGCAGCGGGGATGACGGGGGCGGCGGCAGGGCCGGCAGTTGTCGGCGGCACGGTCCTCGCCAGCTGCGCGACCTGGCGCCGCAAGTCGGCCATTTGTTTGGCCAACTCGCGGTTCGCCTTCTGCACCGCCGACAGCTCCTTTTGTAGGGCCTTGTTCTTCTCCTGCAGGCCCGAAACCTCGCTACTAAGGCGGGTATTTTCGGCCTGCAGGGTTGCCACGTTAGTTGGTGGGGGGTCGATACCTACAGCGGGCTCAGTAGCTGCCGCGCCGGTGGGAGGTATGTCCGCTAACACCCTCATCATTCTTGCGGCAGCCGCCTCATTCGCCCGCTTTTGGGCATCAGTCCCCCGCGTATGGCTGATCGACGCCGGAGCCGCTGACCTCGCCGCCACCATTGCAGCCCCTCGCCCCCTACGAGAGGCTGGAACCTTGGGAGGAGGCATGATAGCGCCACTCCCCTCGGAGGCGGATCCTGAGGTGCCACCCATATTCAGGGGGCGCTTCCGCACCATCGAGGGGAGGGCCTCCTCCCCAACCTCTAAGGCTGCCGCGAGGACCGATGCTGGAGACTGGGATGACCCACCGACAGTCTCAGCAGCCGACATGTCGGTGTCTGACGGCCCTGCGGCAGTACTGCCGCCCTCGTCAGCACTCGGAGCGGCTGCAGCGGCCTCCCTAGCCAGCCGCTCCTGCCTGGCCAACTCGCGCCTCTTTACGCTCGTAGCCTTTCCTGTCCCCATGTTCTTCCTCTTCTTTCTCTTTTTAGGGGCCTCGAGTGTCGCCGGCCCCTTGCCTGATCTTGTGGCCTCAAGTGCCGAACTAGCAGCCGAGCTGCAGTCGGACGAGGCATCCCTCTCCTCTGGGCCAGTTTTGCCGTAGCTTGGCCGGGCTATAACGTGAGAACTAATAGGTTCCCCGCTGTCAGTGGTTTTGGGCGTCTCACCCCTCCTATCTACATCCAAATTGTACGAAGAATCCATTCGATTCCCACGAGTATGGGAGAAATAAAGGTCGACCCGGGCAGAGATCCCGATACCCGGGCAAGCGTACATTTGTATCCCAACACAGGGGGTCCGCAGGTACCCTGGCTGGGGGCGCGCTAACGACTGAACAACCCATCAGCCATGCATCCTCTCGCCGCGCGCCAGAACTTAGGATTCTGGGTGATTGTTTTATAGAGGTTTTCTTCCTCGCGGTCCAGGCGGTTAAGCCAAGACCCTCGCTCCTGAATCTAGGCCTCAAGACAAATGTCCCGAAGCAAGAATCAGGTCTACGATTTGTCGCGGTTGGCAAATGCCTGCTCAGTCCTCAAACGAATGAGTGACTGAGCCCGTCGAATTTTCGCGTCCAATACCCTCTACAATTAGAGGGCATGGAGCGAATTTGGGGCATCCCACAAACTGGGCCCCCCCTCGGGCCAGATATTTGCCACGAGCGACAATTCCAGAGAGCAGTCCAAGAAATTGTCGCTCGTGCCCAGGGTACACCACGCGGAGGTTTCTGGCGTAGTACCCCTGAACTACAAGGCTGGAAGTAATATTCAAATGTGAAAGTTTGTGAAGATATTTGGATGTTTGTTACTCAATCACGCTTAAACTGTTGAGCAGATTTGGATGAAAATTGACACGTAGATAGAGTATTTCTTAAATTAAGAAATGTAATACTCTTTATGTCGATAATATTCTTTGCGATAATAGTTCAATATGCAAGTAAACTTTTACGCGGGCGAAGCCGCGGGCAAAAGCTAGTATATTGTAAATGTTTATTTTTTACACATTATAGAATACATATTTTCACTAAATCCATTCAATTTCACATAAGATATACACAGCACTATACGTCAGCTCTATAGATATCCCGCTATTTTTTTTTGGGGGTGGGTTGCGGTCGGCGCGTTCCTCGCACCACTCTGTCCAGGGCGACAGAGGGGCGTAAGCACGCACACCCCCAACCCACCCACGTGCACGTCGCCTTCGTCGTTGGGCTGACCACCAGATCAGGGTTACTTGTCATAAGTGGTCGGCCCGACGGAATACCCCCTATTTGGGGTACCCTCCCACCGACTTTCCTCATGCGGTCGGCCTCTCGGCGGGTGACGTACTCATTCCCGGTCACGTCACCCGCGGCCACGGCTAGGGCGGCATGAGGTGCAAGTACTCACGCCTACGCCGCCCCAGTCACCGGCGACGGATCGCCACATCGAGGCTGCGCTCCTCGCGCAAGCGATGCGCCGCCAGCTATCCCGCTATAAGCATGTCAGTGACGCGAATGCACGAAATTTCACCTAAAACGCAGAATACTTTGCGCATGCGCTAGTCATGAGCATGTCGGTGACGCGAACCCATAAGATTTTCCTTTTTTTCTCCTACCAAAGAGTGCCCAACGCGGCTAAATAAATTTGCACTTAAAAAAAATGGCTCAAGTTTAAATATTGTCGCAGTTGTTAAAATACGATTATAAGTACAATAATTTTTATCTATGGTAAGTCCCTTCATAAGAAACACTAATAAGGAAGCTTCAACGACCGCCATGTTTACGTTTCGTTGGAATTATAGAGACAATTAGGGATAACAAAGTTTAGCAAAAAGTTATCTCTAACTAATGTACAAGGATGGATAAGTCTTGTTCTTTTGATTACATATATAGACTTACGCATCTTTCACAAGGAGATAGGCAGAAATGTAAGTTTTCACTTGGGATGTTCTATTTTGTTTTTTAAAAAAATATCAGACCACATTAAACAATAAATTCTTGTTGGAGACTAAAGAAATATAAATTTGCTGACTCATATTCATCATCAGCTCATATTCATCATCAGCTCATATTCGTCCGGCCACTGGGCTTGAGCCTTTTGCACATTGTGAGGAAAATTGATCTACTATACCACGCTGGTCATGCAGATTGGTATAGGATTTTATTTCGAGCTTTCCTTCTCTCGTATAGTTATTATATGCATAAGATATCCCTGAGTCGTCTTTTACAACACCCATGGATAAGATAGAGAGTGGTGAATTGTCACCACACGGAATATATGATAGATTATTTATCAAGAATTGTCTTGCATGGAAATCAAACACATTATACTCAATATAGAAAATTACTACACTATCTTTATAGAATACTAGCTGACCCGGCGAACTTCGTACCGACATAATTTTTTTTCGTAAATATATTTTTTAAATTTACGAAAATATAGTCTCTGGAAGAACCATTACAGCTTTGTCCGGAAAGATTCCATCGTCTTGGTTGCGGCATTGTTAATGATGATTCAAAGAGAATACAAATTACTCATTATTAATTTCTGACAATACTTTTTTTTTTTTATTGCCAACGGTGGCAAACGAGCAAACAGTACACCTGATGGTAAGTGTTGCTGCCGCTCATGGACCCTTACAAGGCCGCTGCCTACCGCGAAAAAATGAAGGGAGTGTGAATGCGTGAATTGAGGCTTGTTGATACCCAGGGCACCATCAAAACCCTCCACGCGCAAACACCCTCAGAAAGTTGGGCTGCCGGCTCTCTCGCTCACCGAACGAAGCGCAGTAACAAATTGCTACTACTCAGACGTCGATTTTCTGCGAGAGCGTGGTACTGCCCCGGACGGACCGGCCCGCGGCTGTAGACAGATAACTGTCAACAGTGTGGTCCTACCACTCTTTTAAAAATAAATATTATAATTATCAAAATTTTCAACCATACCAACCATAATTTTTTTAACTATAGACAAATTAATTACGTTTAGCTGTCATTTGCGTTTTGTTATTACATATCAAATACGTTGCGTACAAGTACGCAAGTTCTCTTTGACATTTTCTGTCACGTCACACGGTAACGCGATCGAACGGGATAAAAGAGTTATTGGCGAAATCTTGTAAACACCATTTAAAAAAAAGACGGGATAAAAAGTATCCTATGCCCGTCTCCTGCTTCTAAGCTACCTCCCCACCAATTTTCAGCCAAATCGGTACAGCTGTTCTTGAATTATAAATAGTGTCGATCTCGACTTTCTTTTATAGATTTTCCAACTTACCTTTTTCTCGTCTTTTATCATTATCATCTCAGCTCATGTACGTCCCACTGCTGAGCAAGCTTCCTGTATAATACCAGGAAAATTGATGTCCTATAAGTACTATACTAGTCAAAGTAGTTAATATAGGTTTTATTTCGAGTTACTCTTCTCTTGCATAGTTATCTTTATATATAAATTTCTTGTGTATGTGTGTATGTCACTGAACTCCTCCTAAATGGCTGGCTGGACGTTGATGAAATTTTTGTCCGTATTCAAGAGAAATTGAGAATGGTGTATATTCACAATTGGACCCGATAGGTGTTATTTTATTGTGAACAGACATCTGTTGGGTCAGTTAGTTATATACAATTTTTGTGTACGTGTGTATGTCACTGAACTCCTCCTAAACGGCTGGACCGATATTGATGAAATATTTGGTCCATGTTCAAGGGAATTCAAGAATAGATTAGGTTCACAATTGGACCCGATAGGTGGCATTTATTTGCACAGAACAACGTCTCTTGGGTCAGCTAGTATTAAATATGTCGCAGAGCGTGATAATTAAAGGAAGAAGATAACGGAATGTCAAGCAAATTAGTTTGTTATTATTTTCGTTAACCGTTAATTTATTCATTTTGAATTTTGCTTGAGTGTGTTTAGTTGTGACACGATAGAGGGTGTTAAGGCTACCTATCTCGAATATATAAGAAAAGCAACCAATATACTGGATAACTGGTTTAATTTACAATAGTAATATACAATATTTTAAGTACAACGGCGCCTGATTGAAAAGTACGTATTCTCGCCGCGATGCTAAGCTCGAAAGTGCTCGACGCTTCGATGTCGCTAGCGTCGAACTTTCTGGCACGTCCCTCGCCCCACCGATGCATAGTATGTAGTCGCGTAAACAGAGGGTAGTTTACAAAAAGTTAGTCAACTTGAAAGGTGCTACATTCTCACGATTCAGTATTCGGTGAGCAGTTGTAGCGATCGGTCTTTACTAACCTCATTAAATTCCATGTGATTATTCTGTAGAGTGTTAGTACTAAAATATTGTTTCTTTAGTGATTTGAATATCAAAGTTAAGTTTGTTAATTAAAGACTTAGTGTACTGGACGTTAACCTAGTGTTATTTTCACTATACCTCCATGTCTGGACAACACATGGACGAACTGGTAAATGAAGGTCTACTGCTCCCGCCGTCAAATATATTATCCTTATAGTCCATAAAATATAGGATGATCTCTGTGACAGTTTTCCCTAGTGCTGTCACGCTTACGATAAAGTCCGTAGTTTTTATCGATAAAACTATATTTTTATAATTGTGATTTTCTATTATAATTAAAAAATTAAAATACAATCAATGAAACTCTTTTTGAATTTATTTCAAACAAAACTGTTTTTTGACTGTTTTAATTATTCAAAAGGTCAAGACAATCAAGGTCTAGGTCACTATTATCGTCATCACTGGAGCGTTCCTGCTAGAACATTTAGCATTTTTTGCCAAAACAGGAACCAGTCGTTAGGTCAATCGATCACTTACGACTGTTTTATAAATAAATATGTCTAGTTTATTGACAATAAAGCGTATATAATATTATCATTTTCTCTAAGACAAAAAGTAGTTTTTTTATGTTTAATTAATTCAATTTATATATTTTATAATGTAACAGTCTGTTTTAATTGTAAAAATATGTTGAAAGTTTTATATAGGCACTATATTGGGTTTATTTTTTTTATGAATAATTTAATAAAGATCACTTATCGATTTACGTATATCGACTGTCCCATCTCTTTTGTATTTTCAGTCCAGTATGACCTTGTACGTGCGTAAGCGTCTTTTTATTAAAATGTTTACTGGGTATTTCAGTAGTTACGAGGTACATTTTAGGTATGAATATTAATATTTTTATATTTATAATATATTGCAGTTCAGTTGCAATAAAACTGGCACGAAAAGAATGAAAATATATTTGATACAAAATGAAATTCTAAACATGTCGCTCGTTCAAACTTACTTCGTTGGTTTCGTTGATATCTGTCACAGAGATCAAGCTATATTTAATGGACTATAAGTGACGTACAACCAAGAAAAGAAGTAACAATATGAACCTACTATTTGGCATTCGGTATTACACCGAATTTTACGCCGTCCATGTGGTAACGGATTAAGAATATAATTCACCACACCCTCTCTTGGCATTGAGTGTCGTAAAAGACGACTAAATATATGATATGCAGATAACATCAAGAAGAACAGGTGTAACCGACATAGCCCGCAGAATTAGCACGTTGAAATGGCAATGGGCAGGCCACATCGCTCGTCGAACCGCCAACCATTGGGGAAGAAAGGTTCTTGAGTGGCGACCACGAATGGGACGGCGCAGCGTAGGACGACCCCCACTAGGTGGACTGACGACATTCTCAAACTCGCAGAGAACTGTTGAATGCAAGTGGCGCAGGACCGTTCCGAGTGGCATTCTTGTGGGGAGGCCTATGTCCAGCAGTGGACGTCTATAGGCTGATGGATGGATGGAAGATAACATACAAGATATACAACAACGCAAGAGAAGGAAAACTCCTCAGAAAACTCTGCACTAAACACAGTGGGGTGTAGTTGATCAATTTCCCTCCCAATTGTATTCCCATTACGGAGGAGGCCCGAGCTCAACAGTGGGACTTAGGTGTGCTGAGATGAACATGATTACTTTTTATCAAGTCGAAATTACAGAACTTCAAAGACTATTTACGTCGTTATTACAACAGGACTATGATGACAAATAATGAATTTACTTAAACAATTAATCAAGCTCTATCACAGGTTATTATAAATTACATTGTTATTTACATTTAACTGTTTTATAAATGAATTAAGCAAAAACATTACAACATATTTATTTTATACAAAACCAAAGCTGACGAAAGACGAGAAGGTGAACGGAAGTTTGATTTTTCCTAGTTACCATATTATAAAACTAATGTATAATGTGTTTTTATAAATGATAAAGTTGGAATATATATCCTTGCTAATATTATAAATGCGAAAGTAAGTTTATTGGTTGTTTGTTCGTTTGTTTATTTGTTACGTTTTCTCATTTAAACCGCCGAACAAATTTCAAAAATTCTTTCACCAATGGAAAGCTATAATATCAGGGAGTAACATAGGCTATATTTTATCCCGATATTCCCACGGGAACTACGCGGGTAAGGCGACTGAAACTGAAGCGAAGCGTGGGTGGGTTGCTAGTTTTATATAAATGTTTCAAAAATTACTAAAAAACTACTTTAACTTAAAATGGAAAATTGTTATTGTGTGTTAGTGTTATTAATCATAGTCAAATAAAAATTTTATCTCGACTTATAAAGAAAGCTCAAGCTCAGGAGTGGGACGTATATGAGGCGAGATGAGTAGATGAGATTTTTTAAGATACTGTTGTATTATTAAAAATAATATTTAAGATACTTTGCCGCATGGATAGTGAAATCAAAATACTTCACCACACCCTTTCCTGTCGTGGGTGGCGTAAGAGACGACTAAGGAATTATAGTATGTAAAAACATATATGCAAGAGAAAAAACCCTATATCAACCCATATGACCAGCGTGATATAGTGGGTCTATTACCCTCCCATTGCGAAGGAGGCTCGAGCCGAGCAGTTGAAATAATGACATAATATCTGGTTGACCGAGCTTTGCTCGGAATATTTTTGTTGTATTTTTGTTGAGTTTATTTAGATATATATTAATAAATAATAAAAATTAAATAATAAAAAATATAAAAAATTACAAAAAGAGAATGATAATAACACCGATATTCGAGCCGACGCTGTTTGAATATCAAAACAAAACTGAAAGAAAACTGAACAACTTCCCAACTGAGCTATCGTAACTCATGACGTTGACGGCGAAATTAGAATTCATATTCTTTTAAAATTTAATGTAATTGTATTGTTTTTGCTAAAAACACCGACAAACAACATTTTCTATAAATAAAACCTAGCTAGATCGATATATATATATATATATATATATATATATATATAAACAAGAATTGCTCGTTTAAAGATATAAGATAATAGAATAGAATAGAATAGCATTTATTGTCACATAATAACTAATCATTATAATACATGTTTTTAATTAATTTTGGCTGGTTTTCAGCAAACCCCTTTCCTCAAACATATAAGAAAGAAAAAATAACAAAAAGAAAAGAAAAAAAGAAAAGGAATAAAAATAAGTTACAATAACAATGATAACAATATAAATAACATTAATGAATTGAATTATGAAAGATGTGCTTTTATAATGATGATGACGTTTAAGATAATTTAATTTTTAACACATTACTAATAACATCGAAAGTCGTGTAGAAACTATTGAGTTAAGGCCGCTGATTTAAAGCTCATCATCATCATTTCAGCCTATCGCCGTCCACTGCTGGACGTAGACCTCTCTCATGTTACGCCATAGACAGCGGTCTTGTGCCGCCTGCAACCAACGACGCCCAGCAACTTTCACCAGGTCGCCGGTCCAGCTAGTGGGGGGCGTCCTACACTGTGTCGTCCGATACGTGGTCGCCATTCGAGAACCTTTCTTAAAGCCTTTTTTAAAGCTCAAATTGAATAAATTCTCAGTGTGTTGATGGAGTAAGAATACAATTCAACATCCCCTTGTCCGTGAATATCGTAAAAGGACTCGTAAGTCTAAGTAGGTCAATTTCCCTTACATCGAAGAAGCTTGAGCCTAACAGTGGCACATCATATCAGCTGAATGTATCTCTTAACTCTTCAATGATTAAGGCTCAATTTTTCTATAAGCATATAATGTCTTAACACAGCTCTTTGCGATATCTATGAACATTTACGTCATCTCAGTGTGACAGCTTTAAGATATAACGCCAGTAAACACGTTAAGAATTTATTTGATCGCAGCGAATCAAGACCATGGTTTATCTTTATATACAAATTTCGTGTGCACGTACACACGAAATTTATGTATGTCACTGAACTCCTCCTGAACGGCTGGACCGATGAAATTTTTTGTGCTGTTCAAGGGGATTTGAGAATAGGTGGTGGTAGAGTAAGTGGCGCTTATTTGAACAGAACAACGTCTGTTGGGTCAGCTAGTTAAAATATAAATGGTTGTTTCGTGAATTCGTGTATCGATAGGTTATGAATATAATATATCATCGACCTTTCCCTTGGGTGTCCTAACCCCGTTTTGAATTGTCACTCAAAGAATTTGGCAGCAGGAATTTGTTTGGAATTTATTAATCACCTACTGCGATCACTAACGCGTCTATGCCGATATCAAGGCATCGCTACCGGTAATTAGTCCAAATGACGTTGGGAAGATACCACTCTATGAAGCCGCTTGGCAACCTTCCGTTGCCTCGGACGTTACGGGCAGGGTGTGTTCAGACCGAGCAGTGTAATAGTAATTTGCACCCTTGAGATTATGGCATGGTGGACGCCGATGGCCGCGGGTGACGTGACCGGAGAATTAATCCGTCACCCGCCGAGAGGCCGACCGCGTGAGGAAAGATCGACGTCCTCCACAAGGGGGGGACATCAGTCGATGGGAGGGTACCCCAAATAGGGGGTATTCAGTCGGGCCGACCACTGACGTCAAGTCACCCTGCTCCGGTGGTCGGCCCAACGACGAAGGCGACGTGCATCGTGGGTGGGTTGCGGGTGTGCGTGCTTACGCCCCTCTGTCGCCCCGGACGGAGTGGTGCCAGGAGTGCGCCGACCGCAACCCACCCCAAAAAAAAATAAACAAATGGTGGAGTCCGATAGGCTAATAGACGTGTAATTATCACCTGTTTTAAAGATAAAGAAACGTGATGAAACCAATAGAATTCTTATCAAACTCAAAATCCGTACTTCACGATCGAAAGTCGCTTTATTTCAGCACTGGACTATCGAAACAACCTATGTATATAAAAATATCAAATAAGTATGTCACTTAAATGTCAAAGAAAAATATTAAAACGAAATATATTCTTCAAAGAAAATATATAATGCTATTTATTATTACATGACATATTTCGAGAAAATGATAAGCAGAATATTGTGTAAATATAAAAATAAGGATGACATTAAATTTTATAAAATCCTTATGATTTGTCACGTTTATTTTCTTGGATCTTATTGATCATCAATCATCATCAATTCAGCTCAAATCATCATCAGTCTCAGTGGTGAAGTTGAGTCTCCTCTGCAACGGGAGGGATTTAAACTAATGTACTACGTTGATTGATCTTTTACCATCATCATCATCATCACAGCCCACATACGTCCCACTATTGGGCTCGGGCCTCCTCCACATTGGAGGTAATTTAACCTACTATATCATGTTGGTATAGCGTTTCATTTCGAGTTTTCATTCTCTAGCACAGATGTTATGTGCATATTATATCCCATAGTCGTCTTTTACGACATCCATGGCTAAGATAGAGAGTGGTGAATTATATTCTCTCTCCATTACCATACGGAACCTCTACAATAGGAGGAAATTAACCCACTATACCACGCTGGTCGGA
This sequence comes from Lymantria dispar, assembly GCA_032191425.1. Taxonomy (NCBI): domain Eukaryota; kingdom Metazoa; phylum Arthropoda; class Insecta; order Lepidoptera; family Erebidae; genus Lymantria; species Lymantria dispar. The sequence continues at coordinate 3,630,514 of CM063460.1, read as the reverse complement.
CAGATTGGCAGTTTTATTTCGATTTTTACTTCTATTGTATAGATTTTATCTGCATAATAAGTATAAAGCAGCAACAATAGATGTTGTCCATCATCTTCAGAGTCATAGCCCATATTTTATGTGGGTAAGCGGGCGAAGAGACTAGGACTTTAAAGAAAACACTTGGCGATATAACTGATGTTTAGTCACTTCTACACTTTAAATCTCAAATTACCTACGAATGCTACGATAACACCAAGTACTATGATATTCCACCCGAACACGTGGGCGTGTGCGCACTGCTCAACGGTTCGACTCGTAATGGCCGCCTCCTTTTTTTTGTGTGTGTGTATAGCTGTTGGTCGCAGGTGACCTTGACAGCTTAACGCGGGCAATGGGTGAGCGCGGATGTCTCTCAACCCGGTAAGTAAGTTAAGCAATGGCCGCCTCCCCAGCGCTCGGTCTTACATCACCTCGCATTAATTCGTTTGGTTGTACAATCAACTACGGCGGTGCGCCGTTAACTATTATAATTTTTTTGTTATTGCTGTTAGTGGCAAACGAACCAACAGCACAACTGATGGTCAGCGATACTGTCGCTTATGGACCTTTTCTGAACCCCCGTCTACCGTGAAGAAAGTGAAGGGAGGTGTGAATGTATGCAATGACGTTCACTGATACTAAAGGCATCAACCACACGCAAAAACCTCAGAAAGTTGAGGCTTCCTGTTCTCTCGCTCACTGAATGAAGCGCAGTAACAAATTCTTACTACTCAGACGTCGATTCTCTGCGAGAACTTTCTCTGGTACCACTTTGGATTATTAGTAAAATTAATAATATAACCTCGGTTTACTTTCGAATCGTTATTTTTCGACAATAATAAGGGCTTGCCGGGCGTAAGTAAAATTATAGTCTAATAAAAATTCCAACTGCTAGTTCCTCAGATTTATGGGGTGGTCACTGATTGAGAATGCAATTTACCACCCTCTTTCGAGTAACATTAATCCAAGTGTAGGAAAAGTCAAAATAAAACTCTATTCCAACACAGTGATAGTGACCAGCTGATAATCTTTACTAATATTATAAATGCGAAAGTAAGTTTGTTTGTTTGTTACGCTTTCACGCTTAAACCACCGAACCGATTTCAAAAATTCTTTCAACAATCGATAGCTATATTACCTACTAGTAACATAAGCTATATTTTATCCTGATATTCCCACGGGAACGGGATATACACGGGTAAGGCGACTGAAACCGAAGCGAAGCGAAGGCGTGTTGCTAGTATTCAAATAAAATATAATGCCTTGGTCACAGTGCCGTCTACCGGTCACATTATTAATCTTAACCATTCTCAAATCTAGTGGAATAGATGCAAAAAATCATCTAAATCGGTCCAAGCGTTAGGAAGTATTCAGTTACATACATAGGGACAGAAGATATACCAACCTGTCTGACCAGCATAGTATTATAAGGTCAATTTCCCTCCTATTGTGGTGGAGGTTCAAGTCCAGCAGTGGGACGTATATGAGCCGAGATGATGATGATTTATATTTATATAAAGCCTTATATGATTTTGAGTTCATGAGATTAACGTATTCGTACAAACTATTCAGGTTTGTAATAGTAATATCGATTTACAACAGAATGTATGTTGCGTAACTCCTTAGAGATACTGGTATATATATCGGTGAATTAATCTTAATTTGTATCGAGACGCATGGCTTACGTATACATATAAGTATACAGCCGTAATTATATTGTCATTTGCCTTCTGGGGTAACTCTAATGTATGTTTCAATATATTTGAAGAGAATATAATAACATAAGATTGCCTCACGAGATATATTTTCGATATCGAAAATTCACCGACGCAAAAGTTGCAAGGAGAGATTGAATAAGAAGGTTCGACCTCCGAAAGAATGACCAGGGCTATTAAGGTGCCATTCCAATCTCGGCCACAGGCTGCGGATGCAGGCTGCGTACGCAGGTAGCACACGCATGAAACGCAGCCGCTGCCTGCATTCGCAGCCGGTAGTAATTCCGAGGCTGGTTGCACGTGCTGCGGCGGGCTACATCTAATTCCTTCTAGACAGTATCTTTAGCCACATTATTCTTATATTTTATGTGGCTTGTATAAAAAAGAATAGAATATTTTGTTACAAGATTACTTAACTGATCTTGTTCAGCCTCCGAAAATCCCATTTTCTTGAAATAAATATTGAAGCTAAATCTGAATATCGAGAGCCGATAAAAATTCTATGATTCTATCCAATATGAGCGTTAATTTGATTGCAAAATAAGTTTGGTGAGATTGGCTCCGAGTAGCGACTACTTGGGACTTATCTCAACAGGTTGGAGTGACGTAACTACGTACGCATCGACTTGCAGCTGCAACACTACTGGTCTACGATCGGATGCGGCTGCAAGTCGCAGCAGCACTTGCCGCCGAGGCTCCGTAGCTCGTGCAGCCGCAGCCGCGTTCGGAATATTTTTCACAGAATTCCATACTACTTACTACATAGAAAACCAGTTGTGTAGCCACAGCCAGATTCGTGCAGCCGCTGCATGTACTGCCTGCATCCGCAGCCTGCAGCCGAGGTTGAAATAGCACCTTTAAAGTCTCTGAATATTTGGTAACATGGTTCTCTTCTATCATTTCAGAAGGGTCGAACAAATTTCAGTGTAATAAGGAACATACAGTTTACTTTCCTAGATGATTAAAAGGCATGTGATAAAGAGGGTTATCAATATGATTATGGATGGACTTAAGAACTGTGGGAGGCCCAAAAAAGATGGATGTTTTGTGTGAATGAGGATATGCGCATGAAAGCAGTGAGTGCACATATAACGATTGACAGGAGTTTATGTAAGATAAGAACATGTCGTGCCGACTCCACTTAGTGTGGGATGAAGAGCAGGCTATTGATGAGACGTAAATGACGGATAAGTTCACAAATAAAACCAGTGTAACGGAAGGTAAAAGTCGAATTAAAACTTATCTGCAACAGCAGCCAACTGTAAAGTTTTATGTTAAGTTTTCCTTCTCTTGCATTGATGTAATCTGAATATAAAATCCTACATTACTCGTCTTTTCAACACCCACGGGTAAGAAAGAGGGGTGAATTGTATTCTTAACTCGTCATAACACGAGAATACTAAACAAATATTTATATTACAACTAGCTGACCCAATAGACGTTATTCTGTTCAAATAAAATAAAAACAGCGCCACCTACCGGGTCCAATTGTGAATCTAAACCATTCTCGGAACCCCTTGAACACACACAAAAAATTTCATCAACATCGGTCCAGTCGTTTAGAAGTTCAGTGACATACACACATACCCAAGGAATTTATATATAGAGATTAAAACATTTTATTATCTTTTATCTAAATACAATATTTCCATATGATAGATTTATAATTATTACCAGCACTATCTTTAATTGAGATTAAAATACGTAGCACATGCCGTAGGCGCTCTACGTGATTAACACTTAAGTTATTATCACAACGCTATTTATGAAGAATTTTCGAAATCGGTTCGATGGTTTAAGCGTGAAAGCGTAACAAACAAACAAACTTACTTTCATATTTATAATATTAGTAAGGATAAAACATTTTGTTATCTTATACATAAATACAATATTTCCATATGACAGATTTATAATTATTACCAGCACTATCTTTAATTGAGAATAAAATACGCAGCACACACCGTAGGCGTTCTACGTAATTAACACTAAGTTATTATAAATAAAGCTGTTTTACGGATTTTATCGCATTTGTATTTGATTATTCACTGCTGGACTGTTCGAATACTTTATAGCATTCATGGTCACGGACTGTTATGAACGCTGAAAATCAAATGCAAACGCGTTAAAATCCGTAAAATTAGTTTTATTTACAAACTGTAAACGAATATAGAGAAAACATCAGAAATAACTAAATAAACTAATTATGTTATTTTGTCCAAAATAATACTTATTTCCGTGTGGTGACGAAGTAAGAATATAATTCACCACTCCATTCCCCGCGCATGTCGTAAAAGATGACTATGGTATATAAAATGCACATAAGATCTGCGCAAGAGAAGGAAAACTCGACATGAAACCCTATACCAACATGTCTGACAAGCATGGTATAGTATGTCACATTCATTGTGGAGAAGGCTCGAGTCCGATAGTGGAAGGTACATATGTGGGCTGCGGTGAATGTTGACCAATTAAAAGTAAAAGATCTTCTTAATTAAAAGTTAACTACGATTATTATTCTTTAAGTCTCACGGACTTATACTAGACGAAATATCATCATTATCATCATCATCATAGCTCATATACGTTCCACTATATCGGGCTATAGGCTCCTCCGCAATAGGAGGGCAGTTGACCTGCCTCGTAGGATAGTACGGGGTTTTATTTAGAGTTTGCCTTCTTTTACCCAACTGCTACATGCATAATATTTTTTTTCACGCTATGGAAATGCATTTACACACTATCCTCCGCCAGTTACAGGCAGGTGAGTGTGTGTGGGACTCGCTGGCCACAGAAGTGACCGAAATATCCACTAAAACCACAGCGGCCCCTTCCGCGCTTTTATGGGATGCCGGAGAGATCGTCTGATAATATTCTATCCCCGAAACCCCAACGCTTGGCCGTCTGGCCATGTCTTGTCATCATTCAGGGCGGTGGGTGGAGGAGCGCATAGCGGCATCTCCTCCTCCCTGGTCGTCGCCGGCGGAGCGAGTCAGCGGACGCAAGCCCCTCGCGTGCCCGCTCCGCAGCCTCCTTCTTTGTCATGACAGCCTCACAAAAGGAGGCCATCGACGACCAACAGCTATCGCTGCCGAGTATCTTAGAGATAATGGTCGGCAACGACAGGTCTGTTATTCCCAGTTCCGTTGTCAGGACGTGGCGCTGAGGCCCCTAGGCGGGACATACTGCCAGTGTGTGGCGCGCATCGTCGATTAGCGCGCCACACTCATGACATCCTGTGGTCTTTTCTCTTCCAATTTTGTTACATGCATAATATATCGTGGCAAAGTGGCAAATTGTATTCTTACTCCATCACTAAATAACTAAAAGAAATGACGACATTAGCATTATTATAACACAAATATTTCGATTTCCGTGTGGTGACGGAATAAGAATACAATTCACCACTCCCTGTCTTGCCCGTGGATGTCGTATAAGACGACTATGGGATATAATGTGCACATAACATCTGTGCAAGAGAAGGAAAACTCGAAATGAAACCCTATACCAACATGTCTGACCAGCATGGTATAGTAGGTCGAATTCCCTCCCAATGTGGAGGAGGCCCGAGCCCAACAGTGGGACATATGTGGGCTGCGATGATGATGATGATGAAATATTTCGAAGTTTCCTTTTACTCTACATAAATCTATTGCTGCTGACGAGGCTTACTTCCGAAGTTTCTGGAGTTTAAATACAGGATATATACACCTCGTGCCACACATATACAGCTATTATTTCTAGCTATTATAAACAAAATGCACTAGCCAATATTCCATATGGTGAAAAGTAAGAATAGGTACAATTTAACAACCAATTTTATACCCGTGGGTATTGTGAAACTTGACTAAGAGATATAATACGACATCTACGCAAGAGAACACATACTCGAAATAAAATCCTATACCAACCTGACAACTATCTGATATGTAGGTCAATTTCTTCCATTGTGGAAGAAGTTCGAGCCCAAGCATTAGAATATATATATGAGCTCAGATGATGATGATTATATTTATTACGTATAAATTCTGTCGCAAATATTTTCCCTGTGGTGAGGGAATAAGAACACTTTTCACCACTCCCCATCTTCCCAGTGGATGTCCTAAAAGATGACTAAAGGATATAATGTACATATAATATCTGTGCAAAAAAAGGAAAACTCAAAATAAAACCTTATACCATATACATGTCTGATCAGCATGGTCAATTTCCCTCCTATTAGAGAAAAGACTCAAGCCAGCAGCGGCACGTATATGAGCTGAAACATACTTAAATATTGATAATTTTGCATTTTATTTAAAATTCAATTCCAATTATCTATCATTGGATCAAAATAGGGACGCAAGGGAAAAGCCGTCAAGAAACTCAACGGAGAATTTTTAAATTACTTCATTTTTATAAAATTGTCCCTTGTGGCGACGAAATAAGGATTCAAGGTGACTGTATAAGGTCACAAGCCTTACTTGCTCGGGGTAGTCTCGAGATATGATGAGGTTTTTTTTATTGCAAACGGTAGCATACGAGCAAAAAGTGTACCGCGTGTCGCCTACCGCGAAGAAGGGATTATAATTGCGTGCAATTTTCGGTGATACTAAAAACACTTTTAAACAGTTACAGTTTTTAAATTCTCGCTTACCCTTAATTTTCTCACTTCTTGCTTTTTTTATTGCAGACGGTGGCAAACGAGTAGACAGTACACCTGATGGTAAGTTTTGCTGCCGCTCATGGACCTTTGCAAGGCCGCTGCCAACCGCGTAGAAAGTGAAGGGAGTGTAATAGCGCGCACTGAGGTTCGGTGATACTAAAGGCATCACTAAAACCGTAACACGCAAACACCCACAGAAAGTTGGGCTGCTGGCTCTCTCGCTCACCGAACGAAGCGCAGTAACAAATTGCTACTACTCGGACATCGATTTTCTGCGTGTGTAACTACCCCGGATGGACTGACCTGCGGCTGTAGACAAATTACTGTCAACAGTATGATTCTACTAGTATCGCAGAAGCTCTCTACAGTGAAAGGCTTAACTCCTCAAGGCTACCGCTAACCGTTAAACGTTGTGGAGTAGGTCATCGTCATAAAATGGATGACGAAAGGCATGCTAAATGATGATAATGATAATCCAAAATTGTCTAAACTAGGGGAAACCATTATATTCGAACCTTGTTACTCAGTAAGAAAACAATTACCCCCTATCTTGCCCGTGGGTGTTTTAAAAGATCAAGGCTATGTTATGCAGATAATATCTAGCTAGCTAGCAAGAGAAGGAAAACTCGACATAGAATCCTATACAAACACGCCTGACCAGCGTGGTATAATAGCTCAATATCCCTTCCATTATGGAGTAAGCTCGAGGCCAACAATGGGACTTATATGGGCTGAAACGATGATGATTAGCTCCACAGTGATAACCTTTGAATCAGAGAAAACCATTATATTTGTATCAATCAAATTGCAAAAGATTATGGTTGATCCAAATTTCACAGCACCCAATTACAAGTTTAACTACTAGAGCAGTCCTCTCTCTCCTAAGCCACATAAGACGTAAGGTATAAACCCGCTACAAGTTTGGGTTATAATCTATACATCTACACAAATAAATAAAATTGAAGTGTCTCATTGTAATGTCAAAATATGGGGCTTTTGTCATGCTCACACTGTTATCTGCATGACACGTATGCCTAAAATATAGTTTAATTTTTTTTGTTTCTCTACCTGTTTGAGGTAATCTTCAAAACAGCTGTACCGATTTTAATATTTTACTTCAAGGTAGCTATCTATATATGGAGTAACTTAGGCTATGTTTTATCCCGGTATTCTCACGGTAACAAGAACTACGCGGGTAAGATGACTGAAACCGAAGCGAAGCGAAGCAGGTTGGTAGTATTATTATAAACGAAAAAGCTACAACAAAATTTCACTCGAAAATTCCTTTTTAAATCGCCGTAGTACGAAGGCTGAAGAAAATGTTAAGTATAATGCATAATAGCTAGCGACCTCATTTCCAAGGGAATAATTGTACCTACTTGTCAAGTAAACCATTTATATAGAGTAGTGGAGTCGTGATAGGGTTTAGCTGAGAGAGTCTACAGCACAGATGGCGTAATTAAAATATCGACGTACCGTGTCAAGTGTCACGGCTTGGGTTTCTGTACAAGAAAATATTTTATACGATCCACAATCTGTCTAGTCTAAGTGTAATTTGCGATCGTTAATTGTATATTTGTAAAGTTGTCCACAGTACTCTTGTGCAGGATGTTGTCTAAAAGAAAATAATAATAAAGGTTTCGTCATCATCATCATCATTTACGTCCCATTATTGGGCCCGAGGCTCCCCTACAATAGGAGGGAAATTGACTTTACTAACCATGCTGATCAAACAGGTTGGTATAGGGTTTTATTGCGAGTTTTCCTTCTCTTGCTTAGATTTATATGCGTATTATATCCCTTAATCATCTTTTACGGCATCCACGTACAAGACTGAGTGAGGGAGTGATGAATTGTATTCTTACTCCGTCACCACATGGACAGATTTTGCCTTGTATTTTATAACAGCCTATATATTAAAAAATACTTCTTCATCATCATCATCTCAATCGGTACACGTTCCACTATCGTTTCGAGATCTTGTATAGGTATTATATGTATATTATATACTTTAATCGTTTTTTACACCAACGGGCAAGAGCCATCACCACACGGAGAATATATACTGTTTATATATATTTTACAATTCTAGTACTATCTATTATTTTACAATTTTATACAAAATGAAATCGTAAAAAAAAAACAAAAAGCACCAGCCCGCTTCGTTTCTTATCTGTTCCTCTCAGAAGCGGCCGCATTTCGATACGGTATTAGATAAATTTAAGGAAAAATACAATATTATATGAAGCGAGGTAGCAAATTGCTATTACTCAACTTTTAGATGAAAATTTTCCGCGAGGATATTAAACTAGCGCGAACGAGTTAATTCATTTATAGTCAGAAAACTATCAGCAGCATGGCCCTGTCACCTTTTAGGATACCAACGATACCTTTTAGGAATAAAAGATCTATCACTCAGAAATGGCATTCATCCATTAACCTATAGACGTCCACTCCTGGACATAGACCTCCCCACGAGAATGCCACTCGTAACGGTCCTGTGCCACTTACATTCAACGGTTCCCTGCGACTTTGAAACTGTCGTTATTCCACCCAGAAGGGGATCGTCCCACGCTGCGTCGTCCAATTCGTGGTCGCCACTTAAGAACCTTTCTTCCCCGACATTTGTCGCTTCGACGAGCGATGTAGCCTACCCAATGCAATTTCAATGTGGTAATTCTGCGAGTCATGTTGGTTACACCCGTTCTTTTACGGATTTCCGTGTTCCGGGTTTTATCACGAAGAGGTATACCGAGCATAGCTCTCTACATAGCACGTTAAGCGACTTTGAGCCTTTTTATGAGGCTGATATTTAGATACCAGGAATGATATACTTTCCCAGTATTAAAATATTTTTATATTATAATATCTCTGTGTGGTGACAGAATAAGAATACTATTCATCACCCCTTTACCCGCTCGTGAGTGTCATTAAAAAGACTATGGGATATAATATACGGATAATACCTGTGAAATAAAAAGAAAACTCTACATAAAACCTATGACAACTCATCTGAACCGCACGGTATAATAAATAAATTTCTCTAACCCGAGGTCAACAACGGGACTTATATGCGCTAGCATGTCGAAGATCATGATGTTATTATTGAAAATTATATTCATTAATTTCCAAATACTATTTTTTACAATCCAATTTACTTTTATTAGTGATTTCTAACGTTTACTCGAATACTACGTATCCTAATATTACAAATGCGAATTTACGTTTTCACGCCAAAACCACAAAATAGATTTGAAAAATTTTATCACTACTGAGAAACTATATTATCAGCGAATAACATAGATTATATTTTATCTCCAAATTGGAAGGAAACGAGAACTACGCGAGTAAGACTGTATAAATTCCCAGTACAAATAAAACTATTTTTACTTAAACTTTTTTTATAGTGGAATTAAAAATAGAATAACGTAAATCTAGTTTAATTTCATACTACAATTATCAAAATGAATAATTGTAATCATTCATTTGGAATGTTCAAATATAATAAATTTTCTCAACCTATATATTAATACATTACAACGCTCAAGTAATTTTCTCGGTCGGTATAAAACTTGCCCCTAATTCTGTCTAGATATAGTCTTAATCGTACAGCCTCGTAGCGTTCGCAAATCGCCAGTCATCCACCGACATACTATTAATTACTTTTCACGATAAAGAAAACCCGCTCTATATTTTATGGGCCTATGTTTTAATAAAAGTGCTCCGTTGTAATACGAATATTAATATATTAAAAGATTTATTGTGGCGTTTCACAAAATATTTTTTATAGAATCTATCTTTTGCTCTGAGAATTTTCTCGTATAAAGATTGAAGAATATAATGATTGGCCTTGCCTTATTAACCGTTTAAGGAATTACTGAATGATTGCGCAAAAAAAAAAATATAACTCCATTATGGACACCGAGGGCTGATAAATGGATATATGGATTCACCTCTAATGTATTATAGGCACGCCTTGTAACTTCTAGTGTCAATTACTAAGGCAAAATTTACCGTTTTTGATTCGTCATAATTTCAGAAAACTCGAAATAAAACCCTATAACATCCCGCCTGATCAGTGTGGTATAGTAAATCAATTTCCCTTCCAATATGGAGGAAGCTTCAGCCCAGTAGTGGGACGTATATAAGCTGTGACAAAAATTCATATTACGTTTTTGTTAATCATTTTTTTTGCGAAAGACTAAAACATTTTTTTTTTTGCTCGCCTCAGAATTTGAACCAGTAATTTTAGAATCACAGTAACATCATCTTAGCTCATATACTGAGCCACACCACCACTGGACTCGAGCCTCCTTCGTAAGAAGGGAAATTGACTTACGCGCTGCTCAACAGATTGGTATAGGGTTTTATTTCCCGTTTTCCTTCTCTAGCATAGATCTTATATGCATATTATATTCTTTAGTCTTTTTTTACGATACCCACGGTCAAGATGATGATATGTCATCTGTTTTGACATATTGCAAAAAGTTTCGGCAATGACTTTTATGACCGGCCGCCTGCCTGACGTCAACCCTCCTTGGGAATGTAATCGTTGACCCAAATGGTACCAGATGGAGTTGGTCCGGGTCAATCTAGGGCTCTTAGTCGTCTTTTACGACACCCACGAGCAAAGCAAGGGTTGGTAGTATTCGAAGCCGCTACCACACAGCACATAGTGTAGTAACATACTTAAAGACACTTTTTAAATATCTCTTACAAAGAATCATTATAAAGTAAGTAATGAAATATTACTTAAAAGTCCTTCGTAATGTATATACAATTTATAATAGGCAATAATTATATTTATATTATGCCAATCCATCTGACCAGCATGATATAGTAGATGAATTTCCTTCCCACTGTGGAAAGGCCTCGAGCCGAATAGTGGCAGCTGTTGTAATGTTGAATAATTACATTTAAAAATGAACGACGTTTTACATAATAAAATTGATCTAGCTCTAGGACAAATTATATTTTAATAGTTGAAATTACATACATTAATTTTTCAAATTTCAATTTTGTTCGACAATTACTTATGTTACTTAAGTAAATTATATTACAGAAATGGACTTACCTGCTACAAATAACTAACACACACGAAGCTTACGACAAAATATTAAATTACAAAACGCTAAATTTGAAACACTATAATTATTTTTTAAACAGTTGAAATCATTCACAACCACTTTTTATATATACACAACTACACAACAAACACACAAACACGACAGTTTACGAAAGTCGCTGTTTTTTTTAACCAAGCAAAGGACACGTTCGAACAGTGAGCCTAAAGGCGGTATACTGGCTGAACAACACGAAGTTTGCCGACAGACAAAGTTATGTCGTCCCTTTCCCGCGCGAAAGAAAACTGGGGGTTGAAGAATTTCCCAATTAAAAATCGTTAATAAACAAGATTATTACGTTGTGATAAAGTAAGGGTGAAAATGTAATGATGAGATATTATTAAAAAAAAAACAATTATTTATTATCTTTTGCCGAAAATGAATTTCAAATTATTTATATTTTTATATTACGTACCTTGTTAAAGTAGCTAATAACGCTAAAATAAATATTTTAGTAACATTTTCGATGTCTGCTGAAATACATTAACATTTTAACTTAAAGGAAACGTTGGTAGAATATTATTCAATTTCAAGTTACAAACTTTTCGCGAAGGTTATAAACATCATTTTGCTACGTAAATTTTAGAATAATTATCCTAATTATATGTTTTTTTTAGTTGTAAATACACTTTCCTTATGATAACGAAGGAAGAATAGAATTCATCACCGCTCCCCTGCACGGAAGTATCGTAAAAGATTACTGAGTTAGACATAAAATAAAAATAATAGACTGCTAAATAGATGTGAGGGCTTGCCTTGACGACAGAGTAACACTACAACTCACCCCGTGGGTGTCGTAAAAGACGACTAAGGAATACAATATGCGTATAAAAGCTGAGCTAGAACAGGAAAACTCAAAAGAAAACCCTATAACAATCCGTTTGAACAGCGTGGTATAATAGGTCAATTTCCCTACAATTTTTTTCATTGCAAACGGTGGCAAACGAGCAAACAGTATACCTGATGGTAAGTGTTGCTGCCGCTCATGGACCTTTGCAAGGCCGCTGCGTACCGTGAAGAAAGTGAAAGGAGTGTGAATGCGTGCGGTGATATTAAAGGCATCACTAAAACGGCATCAGAAAGTTGGGCTGCCGGCTCTCTCGCTCACCGATTGAAGCGCAGTAACCAAATGCTACCACTCGGACGTCAATTTTCTGCTCAGTGTGGTACTACTCCAGACGGACCAACCTGCGGCTGTATACAAACAACTGCCAATAGTGTGGTCCAACCACTACCTGCTATTTTGGAGACGGCTCTCTCTTACCCAACGGTGACATACACGCTAAAATGATGACGATATTACTGTGGTTCTAATATTAAGGAGTATGATATGCCTACAGCTGTGCAAGAGAAACTTGAAGTAAAATACCTTCTGACCGGGCGGCGTACTATAGTAAGTCATCTATACCAATAAATAAAATTGGAGTGCCTGTTTGTAATGTCAAAATAATAGGCTTTTTTCATGCTCACACGGTTATTTGCACGACACCTATGCCTAAAATAGCAATTAAAAAATTTTTGTCTGTCTGTCTGTTTGTTCCGGGTAATCTTCAAAACGACTGGACCAATTTCAAAAATTCTTTCACCAATGGAACGCTATAATATCAGGGCGTAAACTAGGCTATATTTTATCCCGGTATTCCCATGGGAACGGGAACTACGCGGGTAAAACGACTATAACCTATAACCGAAGCGAAGCGAGGGCGGGTTGCTAGTGGTAAATAAAACTAAATTACGAATTTTATCGTGTTTGTTAGTGAAGTGATCTCAACGTCGGGCAACCAAATGTGATGTGGTGATGTGATTTTATTTATTGGTATAGATGCATAACACTCGCGTAAAAATCAGAAATCATTGTATATAATACTGCTATAGCAGGGCAATTTGTCCTATTTAGGGACACGAAATCGAATAGAAAGTATCGATGGAAATTTAAGCTTAAAATAAGTTATTTTTATAATTTATTCTATACGATACCTGCCAAAAAGTACCTACTTACTGAGTAAAAGTATCGAATACAAAGTAACGAGTACAGAAGCCTCGGTATCGAAAGAGAAATACGCGGTTACAAAAAGTATCGATACTCTTTCAAATCCTTACTCCTATTGAGGCGAAGGCTGGAGCCCAGCAGTGGAACGTAGATATATTAACTGTGATAATGAAGCTGAATAAATCAAAAGTAAGTAAATCTCAAAATAAATTATGTTATACCAGTCTAGTAAAACTATCTGTGTGGTGGACGGAGTAAGAATACCATTCACCACATCATTTCCTGCCCACGGGTGTCGTAAAGGTGACTAAGGGATTATTTGCATCGATATCAACATCGATCGATGCAAGAGAAGGAAAACTCGAAATAAAACTCTATACCAACATGTCTGACCAGCATGGTATAGTAAGGTCAATTTCCCTCTCATTGTTTGGAGTGCATGAGCAGTGGGTCGTAGATGAGCTGTGATGATGATGATGATTTTTTCTTATCTTGCCCGTAGATGTCGCAAAAGACGAGTAATAGATTTAATATGCACATAACATCTGCGCAAGAGAGGAAAAACTCGAAATAAAAGCAACATGTCTGACCAGCATGGTATAGTAGGTCAAATTCCCTCCCATTTTGGAGGAGACCCGAGTCTAAAAGTGGGACGTATGTAAGCTGCCATAATGATGATGACGTAGAACGGCGCGGGGAACGAACCCACGTTCCTCAACATAGAAGTTCGCATAGAATTTAGAGACCATTTCTGTAATCATTCAAATATCATCATTATTTCAGCACTAGTAACCCGCCCCCGCTTCGCTTCGGTTTCAGTCGCCTTACCCGCGGAGTTCCCGTGGGAATACTGGGATAAAATATAGCCTATATTACTCCCTGATATTATATCTTTCCATTGGTGAAAGAATTGTTGAAATCGGTTCGCTCGTTTAAGCGTGAAAACGTAACAAAGAAACAAACTTACTTTCGCATCCTTACTAATATTATAAAAGCGAAAGTAAGTTTGTTTGTTTGTTTATTTATTTGTTTGTTTGTTACGCTTTCACGCTTAAACCAATGAACCATCATCATCATCTTGCTCTTATCCCAATTACTTGGGGTCGACGCAATATGTCATCTGTTTTGACATATTGCAAAAAGTTTCGGCAATGACTTTTATGACCGGCCGCCTGCCTGACGTCAACCCTCCTTGGGAATGTAATCGTTGACCCAAATGGTACCAGATGGAGTTGGTCCGGGTCAATCTAGGGCTCTTAGTCGTCTTTTACGACACCCACGAGCAAAGCAAGGGTTGGTAGTATTCGAAGCCGCTACCACACAGCACCAATGAACCAATGAACCGATTTCAAAAATTCTTTCATCAATGGAAAGCTATAATATCAGGGAGTAACATAGGCTATATTTTATCCCGGTATTCCCACGGGAATAAGAACTATGAGGGTAAGATGACTGAAACCGAAGCGAAGTGAAGGCGGGTTGGTAGTTTATAATATTAGTAAGGATATCACTGTCCACCGCTGGACATAGGCCTCCCTCAAGTTACGTCAAAAAGTGCGGTCCTGTGCTGCCTGCATCCAACAACAAGTAATCCAATTATTCAAGTATAGTCGTATATGAAGCATTTAGAATGTATAATGTTTTTATCGCCATCAAAGACGAATAAGTGTGTGAGTTATACCCATCTCAGCGGAAGGGTGGCGATTGAAATAATCCCTCTTACATGCTAACTCGCTTAAAAATTGAGAGCGGAGAACTCATGCGTGTATTTCTTTATCAATACATTAGCCAGTGCTAGAATTTATATTGAAATAACTGTAAATATATGAATAATTCTTAGATTGCGCTGATGACGTAGTGGTTAAGATACCGACCTACCGTGCCAGTGTCATGGATTCGAATCCTACGCAGAACAACATTTTGTCCGATCAATAAATTGTTGTTCTGAGTCTGTACGTAATTTGTGTCCATTCATTATATGTTTGTGAAGTCCCCCGCAACACAAGGATTGTTTTTGTTTTGAGAGTGTGGTATTACCACCGACAGACTGGCCCGCGGCTGTAGATACATGAATGTCGATAGTGTGATTCTACCACATTAAATACCTATCCTACCGCATAATTTCTTAGATTCTTCTTCTAGATTATTATTGGGGAATTTTAAAAAGCCAGTCTCCGATTGACATTACTTAGTACTTACTACTTAATATGTTATAATAAAAAAATCGTCGCTCAGGACGCCTATTTCTTTTTTTGTTCACGCTGTGGAAATGCATTTACGCACTGTCCCCCCGCCAGTGACAGACGGGGGGGGGGCGTGTGGGACTCACCGACCACATCCGCGGCCAAAATACCCACTAAAACCACAGCGGCCCCTTCCGCGCTTTTACGGGGTGCCGGAGAGGTCGTCTGATGACATTCAATCCCCGACACCCTAATAAAAAGTCTCAATATACAACCAGGTTCAGAACTCACGGCCATCATTCCATAACCGACGCACATATGCATCGGGACCATGATAGGATGTTGCTCAGGACGCCTGGCAGATCTATCGAAATTGTTTTGTACAAGTATATATGCATAAAAGAACAGACGACGACAGGAACTAATATGGCATAAAGTATACATAAAATTTTACGATATTTTTTCCAGAAAATGATGATTTTTATTCAATAAACATTTATTTTAATTAGTATACACTATAGATACCTATGTGTTTAGGTTGATTATTTATATTGAGCTCCCTAGATGGCGTTGTACAATATTCTAAAATAGTTTTCGTTACACAAATGTACATATGCAAGCGTGGCGTTAACGCCACGCCAACGTTCAGGTTCACCCTCGCCTATAGATGTTTCACATCAATAATACGTTATTTCAGTTTTTTTATTACATCACCCTGCACTAGAGAAATTAATCCTTGTATTGCGGGGGACGTTACAAAGATATAATTAACAGACACAAATTACATCCAAACTCAGAACAACAATTTGTGTATCACACAAAGTAAGATTCGCCTATTCTATACCTATAATATTATTTCCATTTTAGGTATATTCCATTTTCCATTCCATTTCAGTTCATATACGTCCCACTACTGCACTCCGGCCTCCTTCACAAAATGAGGTAGGTTGATAAGTTTCTTCTTGTCATCACATTGATAAACCTTATAAATATTAGCTTAAATTTATTTTCTTCTAAGTTACTTTTTTTAACCGCAAATTACGTGGCATTTTCGGCCTTTCTCTTCATCCACTGATCGTCCGTAGGCAAACCCTTTTAGCGATAAGCCTAAACCTCGCCGTTCCATTATATCATACATATTTATGTAGCAATAAAAGACTAAGCACTGTTGAGACACTGACTTTTCTATTCGTAACATATATTTATGTTGAATACGTAATTATCTAAAGACATAATTGAGTTGCCGATGAGAAAAACGTCTCGAATATTTCCATTAAATGGGGCATTAATAGATTTTGTCTGAGAATTCGTCAATAAAAATAAGTCTTACTACTTTTGATATAAATTTATTGACATTATGAATGAAATGGTTATATATATTAACTAGCAACCCGCCCTCGCTTCGCTTCGGTTATAAGTTATAGTCGTTTTACCCGCGTAGTTTCCATTCCCGTGGGAATACCGGGATAAAATATAGCCTAGTTTACGCCCTGATATTATAGCTTTCCATTGGTGAAAGAATTTTTGAAATCGGTCCAGCCGTTTTGAAGATTACCCGGAACAAACAGACAGACAGACAGACAGACAGATAAAAAATTTTCAATTGCTATTTTAGGCATAGGTGTCGTGCAAATAACCGTGTGAGCATGAAAAAAGCTTATTATTTTGACATTACAAACAGACACTCCAATTTTATTTATTGGTATGATAAATATGTATATATTCTTTGTTTTGTTATTATTGACTTATTCAAAAGAACCTTCGATTTTTCTTGTAGGATCTTTCTCAGTGTGGGCGTGTTCTGGCCGAGTGGTAGCATATTAGATTTTTCAGGTTTAAATTAATATTTAAATTGTTACAGATTTTAAATAAAACTACTTTACGGATTATAACGCGTTTGTAGTAAACCTATACTAACAGGTCTGTCCAGTGTGGTATAGTATGTGAACGAGGCTCTATCAACGCCCAGCAGCAAATGAATATGAATCAAAATTAAAGTGTTGCCAACACATCTATTTCCTTAGTGAAAGGTTATCTTTAAAACAAAAACTCGTCACTACTCGATGTTGAAGTTACTTCATCATCACAGCTCATATATGTCCCACTACTGGGCTCGAGCCTCCTCCACATTGTGAGAGAAATTGACCTACTATACCAAGATGATCAGACTTATTGGCATAGGATTTTATGTTGGAGTTTTACATCTATTTTTATGTTCTACCCCTTGGTTTTAGGTTTTAGGATAACCACGGGTAAAAAAAAGCGTGCCTACAAAATACGCAAGTCAGAAGTGAAACTTCCAAGGAAGTTTCACTTCTGGGCTCGAGCCTCCTCCACATTGTGAGAGAAATTGACCTACTATACCAAGATGATCAGACTTATTGGCATAGGATTTTATGTTGGAGTTTTACATCTATTTTTATGTTCTACCCCTTGGTTTTAGGTTTTAGGATAACCACGGGTAAAAAAAGCGTGCCTACAAAATACGCAAGTCAGAAGTGAAACTTCCTTGGTGCCACGTGTTTTTTGTTAATATAAAAAAAAAATAAAAAGTGATAAAAAATATTGGACGCTTTTGTTTTGGGTGGGTTACGGTCGGCGCACTCTTTTTTTTTTTTTTTTTTTGTGTGGGCTGCGGTCGGCGCGCCTTCGCACCACTCCGTCCGGGGCGACAGAGGGGCTCAAGCCCGCAACTCCCGCAACCCACCCGAACACCACGTCGCCCTCGTCGCTGGGCCGACCACTGGAGCAGGCTTACTTGTCATCAGTGGTCAGCCCGACGAAATACCCTCTACCCGGGGTACCCTCCCATCGACCGACGTCCCCCCCTCGGGGAGGACGTCGGTCTTTCCTCACGCGGTCGGCCTCTCGGCGGGTGACGGACTAATCCCCGGTCACGTCACCCGCGGCCTCGGCTAGGGCGGCATTGCACGCAGGTACTCCCGCCTGCGCTGCCCCAGTCGCCGACGGCGGGTCGCATCATCGAGGCTGTGCTCCTCGCGCTCGCGACCCGCCGCCTCCTTCTGCGAGATAACTGCCTCGCAGAAGGCTGCGACCACGTCCCAATTCCTGATGCTGCCGAGCATCTCCCTAGCGATGGTCAGCAGCGTCAGGTCTGCACCGATGATTGCGACGAGTTCACGACGCGGCTCTGCCCAAGCGGCACAGACCTCGAGCGTGTGCTGCGCCGTGTCCTCGTCGCAATCGCAGTGGTGGCAGGACGGAGTTCTCTCCCTCCTAGCGACCCTGTACAGGTACTTGCCGAAGCATCCATGCCCCGTCAAGACCTGCACGAGTCGGAAGGAGAGCACCCCGTGCCGCCTTTCTAACCACTGCATTAGCACCGGCCGGAAGGCCTCCACGGTCCTAACACCGTATCGAGGCCTCTCCAGCCGGTCTGCCCAACGGGCGATGACGTCCCGGCGGGCGTCGACGCGCCAGGCGGTGAGCTCCTTCAAGGAAACAACACCACCCCCCCCCCCCCGCGCACCCCCGACACCCGCCGATACAAGTCGGCGAGCATTTCCGCCTCCAGGTCCCACGGGGGAGTCCCGGCCAATAGGCACGCCGCCTCCGTCGCCACCGTGCGGTACCCGCGGATGATCCTGACCGCCATGACCTTCTGTGGACGCCACAGAAGGGCCCTAAGTCGGGCGGTCATGGATCCCGCCCACACCGGTGCGCCGTACAGGGCCATCGACCGGATGACCCCCGCGTACAGCTGTCGACATGCCGCGCTCGGTCCGCCCACATTCGGCATCAGCCATTGTAGGGCGGACGCCACGCCGACGAGCCGCGGGACGAGCCTGCGGAAATGCTCCCGAAACCACCATCGCCCGTCGAGCACCAGGCCCAAGTACTTCATATGGGCCTGGATGCTGATCCCAACCGAATTGACGGTGATCGAGACGCCGATGGGAGGGTCCATACGGGGCCCATGGAACAAGAGGGCCTCCGTCTTGTCCAGGGCCACCCTCAACCCCAGCGCCTCGATCCGCCTGACGACCTCTTCGGTGCCTGAGGTCGCCAGGCTTACCGCCTCTTGTAGCGTCCCACCGCGGGCTGTGACGAGCGTGTCGTCGGCGTAACAAATCACGCCCAGCCCGGGTGGGAGGCTCCCCCGCAACGCCCAGTCGTAGCCGATGTTCCACAGGGTGGGTCCGAGGACCGACCCCTGTGGAACACCGCACGTCATGGGCGTTCGCACAACGTCCCCTACTCGGTTGGCGTAGAGGACGCTGCACTCCTCTAAATAGTCTGCCACCAGCCGCCTCAGGTAAACGGTCGGCGCACTCTTCGCACCACTCCGTCCGGGGCGACGGAGGGGCATAAGCACGCACATCCGTATGTGCTATACCTACGGGTCGCCTTCGTCATTGGGTCGACCACCGGCAGAGAAAATATTGTACGCTACTCGTTGCTAACGCTCGCGCTGGCCTGTAACGGGTATACTACGGGCATGCGTTCGAGTGCCACGCATTCACTCTCGCTCTGTCCCTTTCCATTCTCGTAACGTTAAACATTTAACGCAACCTTGTTGAAACTCGTCTTAAAAGTTTCACTTCAATAGGGGGTGGTGAATTGTATTCATACTCCGTCACAACACGGAAAAGTTAATAAGATAATAAAAAAGTTTATTTATGCGTGAGAATTTGTTGTTTAACTTCGTGTTCACGCGAAGCAACTCGGTCATCTCATATATTATCATACCGCGCCGGCTACATTGTTTTATTTTTGTCCCTAACACTTTTTCCCCTAAGAGGATAATGCATAAAATATTATTGTTCTGTTTCACGTACTAATGTCTTATTCATATTTATTTTCAAATTAATAAACATAAATAACGTTTCGTGCGGTGACAGATTAGGAATATAATTCACTACCCGCTGTCTTTCCTGTGGGTGTCAAAGACGAGTAAGGGATATGACATGCAGATAATATAAAGCCAAGAGAAGGAAAACTTGTTATCGAACCTTACGTCCGACCGGCGCGGTATAATAGGTCTGTTTCGATTCTATGGTGGCGTTCAGGCCTAGCGATGTGACTTATGTAAGCTGAGATGAAATACTAATTACACCTAAAAGTAAAAAAACTGTCAACAAAAACTTACCAGAAGCAAATTGGTATACCGTTCTTTTTGTTCTTTTTTTCAGTGTTTCCTCCTAATCATGTAAGGTTTCTAACAAACACCCATTCATACAAATCTGTTCAAGCGTTTAGAAATTTTAATGAGATAAGAAACCGTTCTGTGTGGTGATGGAGAAAGAATACAATTCACCACTCCCTTTCTTGACCGTGTATGTCGTAAAAGACGACTAAAAGATATAATATGCATAGAACATTTGTGCTATTATATACCCGTAGAGATTCATTCATTCATCGATTTCGGCGCATATGAATACGTGCTGGGGTAGCCACTGCTGGGCTCGAGCCTCCTCCACAATAGGAGGTGTTTCCAGTTACCTTTTCTTCTATGCGTTATATATTCCTTAATCGACTTTTACGACATCCACAGGCAAGAGAAGGAATGGTTATTCTTGTTCGTTGTTTAGAAGGATTTTAGTGAGATACACACGTACACAAGAAATATATATTTAAAGATAGAATTGTTTGGAAAACATTAGTAGGGGACGATCTAAAGGGAAACTCAGAAATATCAGCTGTTATCTAACATATATTCTGCAAGTCAGTAACCGTTGCGTTGCGGATATGAGTTATATATTGCTTCGGTTAAGGCGGAGGGTACTGTATCATGGAGCATGTTGGCTGTCGAAATTATCCCTTGTGGTAATAATGTTTATTTGTGGTCATATCGTGACATGATACATTAGTAGGAACAATGACATACTGTCAGTCAGATCGTAGATAAAAAGCCACGGTGACAAATAAATATACGTAAAAATTAGCTTTTGTGCTGTGTGATGACGGCTACAAATATAAAGTCCGGGAAAAAGGTCTTCGTATTGTAAACAAAAGTAGTTTACAAATTTTATCGCGTTTGTATTTGATTTTTAATTGCCCGACTTTTCGAACCCCTTACAGCCTTATATACCCAAAGAGGGTTGACGTTAGATAGGCGGCAACTATTGCTAAATATGTAACTATTATTAACTCATTAGTATTTGTATATTTCGAAATTTCATCAATATACCTTACTCATCTTTTACGACAGTCGCAAAAAGGGCTCCCCCTTAAGGGTGTCGTAAAAGATGACTAAGGTATTATAATAAGCAGATAATATATGGATAGAGAAGTAAAACTCGAATTAAAAAGCCCTACACCAACCCATCTAACCAGGGTGGTGTAGTAGGTCAATTTCCCTCCCATTATGGAGGAGGCTCGAATCCAACAGTGAGCTGTGAGGATAATGATGATCAAATACGTTTTTTTTTATGGTAAATGGGACACAATGGCGGTATTGCAATTTTTGTAAGCAAGTATCCACATATCCACTCTATAGACGAAACTAAGGTTTGACCCTCAAACAGTCCCGCAAAACGATTTTAGAAGTCTTGGGATCTGAAATTCAATTAGAAAATTTAATATAAAATAACAAAAAATAGGCGGTGTCAGCAATGATTGAAGGATTGGAAGTAAGGTATATTGTATTTTTAGCACTCAGAACTTACCTATCTAATTTAACGGTTACCTATCTATATCAAATTAACGAAGCATACGCGACACCCTATCGCGGGGTCAAGAGCCAATTAAACGTGGGTTTCGTGCTATCCTTAATTAATCGTAAAAATGCTTGTCTCTCAAGAGTTTCGAGGGTCCTTCTACCATCGCACGATGAGTAATCAAAGATAACGTTGCCCGCATCTTTATTTTATTGCTTTTCAAGAGTGTTTTATTAGTAACTTTCTTATTTATATATCACTTATACTTGATGACTTTCCGTGTGGTGACAGAGTAAGAATACAATTCACCACTTCTTCTCATACCATTTCATCTGCATCCAACGGTTCCCTGCGACCTTCAAAATATCATCCATAATGTCCTGTTATTCGGGTTCTTGTAGATTAGTTAGCGATGAGACGAATTGCTTTTTTTCAATTCGAATCAATCGAATTAAAATTACTATTACATACAATTCGAATTGATTCGAATCGTCACATTCGTCACGTCAGCATTATAGTCAAATTCGTACTCGTATGTCGAGTCATCCGCCTGTGAAGCCGAGTTGGCGAGTTATAATTCGTTTACATTATTATTCGAGTGAGAGTTTTTTTTTTTGGCGGATCGGTTTGCATTACGAATGAGTCGAGATTAAAATCATCATATCATAATAACAAAAAGTAATAATAAAATCATTACATATAAAAAATACATTTTTTTAAACAAAGTCTGATTCTAATAAGTTATTACCCGATAAATCAACTTTAAAAAAAATAAATAGGTACGTTTTTATACGTCTCAGGTTTACTCATAATTAATAGCTATTATTATTAATTACGTAAACGAGCAGTCAACAAAAGCAAGAAAACATTAATTAAATCGCGCGAGGGACGAATTGTAAATGTAATAGGTTAGTTACCTGAGGTAGATCCTCAAACGAACCGAATTGCATCCAACCAACTCGTGATTCTTAGAACATTTCGTGTATTTCGTATTTTCTCACTCGTACAATGAATAGAAAACGAATCAACGAATGTCCTACCAAACCGAGTCGAATGATCGCCGTGCCGCTGCGGCCGACCGCGCTACGAGTACCTACCTGCCTACAAGTACGACACGAGTTAACGAATTGATTCGGTTTCGGTCAACGGCGATTCGAATGAACGAGTCAATAGTCTTATTCCAGTTATTCGAATTAAATGATTCGAATTACGCAACGCTAGATTAGTTTTAAAAAAAAAGGTTTTAATGGTCACAGACACATTTAATTGAATTTAAAATATGTACAATTATTAAAGTGATTTTTAATTATAAATCGACCAGCGCGAATGTAATTTATAACCGGACTGACTGGTGAACTGGTGAGTGTGTGGGATGCGCGGGAGGCGAGAGCCTAGAAATGATGATACGGCAGAAAAGAGGAAAGCTAAGAGAAACAGGGAAGAATTATAATTATAACAGCCCGCTACCAAAATGAGCCCGTGGAATGACGGAACTGCCGTGACTGGAATTCGTTACTTTATTTGAACCATATTTTTCCATGTTGTAACGAAGTAAGAATACAATTCACCACTCCCTTTTTTTTGTTGACACTGTGCAAATGCATTTACGCACTGTCCCCCGTCAGTGACGGACGGGGGGGCCGTGTGGGACTCACCGACCACATCCGCGGCCGGAATACCCACTAAAACCACAGCGGCCCCTTCCGCGCTTTTACGGGGTGCCGGAGAGGTCGTCTGATGACATTCAATCCCCGACACCCCAACGCATGGTCGTCTGGACACGTCCTGTCATTACTGTTCAGGGCGGTGGGAGTAGGTGGGGATATTGTCGCCTCCTCCTCCCGGGTCGCCGGCGACGAAGCGAGTCAGGAGACGCAAGCGCCTCGCGTTTCCGCTCCGCCGCTTCCTTCCTTGATATGACGGCCTCACAAAATAGGCCATCGACGACCAGCACCTGTCGCTGTCAAGCATCTTTGCGATAACGGTCGGCAGCGACAGGTCCGCTCCAAGTACCGCCGACAGGTCGTGGCGCTGAGACCCCCAGGAGGGCATGTCTCCAATGTGTGACGCGCATCATCAGCTGGCGCGCCACACTCATGACATCCGGGGGTCTCTTCTCTTCTAATCATATGCAGGTACTTACCGAAGACCCCGTGTCCGGTAAGCACCTGCACCATCCTAAATGTTAGGTTGCCGTGCTTCCTTGTGAGCCAGCGGTGGAAATGCGGCGCAACCGCTTCCACAGTCCCCCGCCCTGCTACGGGGGACTCCAGGTCTTCCCTCCACCGCCGGATAACCCCCCTTTGGGCCACTTCTTGTGCTCTGCCCAGTCTCCTTGCAAAGACTTGTTCGCCGTTGGCCCGAGCTGTTGCACGGAGCTGGTAGACCTCCGCCAACGCCGCAGCCACAAGTGGCCAAGGCGGATCGCCTGCCAGTAGCGTCGCGACAGTCCAAGACACTGTACGATAACCCCTGATAGTTCTCACCGCCATGACTCTCTGCGGTCGACGCAGGAGGGCCTTGTTGCGGGCGGTAAGGGACTCCGACCAGATAACAATACACCACTCCCCATCTTGACCGTGGGTATCATAAAAGACGACTAAGGGATGCTCAATATGCCTCATTCAAATTGGAGGGTGGTCAGATGTGTTGCTATAGGATTTTATGTTGAGTTTTCCGTCTCTTGAAATGCCGTTTTTGGCATATTATATCCCTTAGCCGTTTTAAAACACCCACGGGTAAGAGAGGGAGTGGTGAATTGTATTCTTACCCTGCCACAACATGGAGACGACTTTCTTTAGTTCAAGGAAATGTATATGTATACTTTCTCTCCACAACAAAATTGACAAGGAGAGTTAATAACATATACTAAGTATTTTATAACATCAGATATATTCATTATATTGAAGTTTACAATACATCGGAGCACTAAAAGTTATACTGCCGTTGATAAGAGTAACAGCATTCGCCATCTATCCATCGAATAATACACTAATAAGACTTAAAATCTTTGACTTAAAAGATTACATTACCTATTTTTAGTTCTTAAGTTTAAAGGCAAAGCTAGTATTTTTTAATGTTTACGCGGGTATAACATATTTAAAATGAAAATTGCATTTACGAATTTTATCATGTGTGTATTTGATTTTAGATTTCCCGGCGTTCCCAACACTTTTCAGAATTCATATATGACGATTAAGTATGTCACGTTCAACAAGTCATCGTTATTCATCATCAGCCTATCGGCGTCCCCTGCTGAACGTAGGCCTCCCTCATGATACGCTATAAAGTGCGGTCCTGTGCCGCCTGCATCCAACGGCACCCAGCAACTTTAGCCAGGTTGTTGGTCCACCTAGTTCGTCCTACACTGCGTCGTCCGATACTTGGTCGCCACTCGAGAACCTTTCTTCCCCATCGGTTATCCGTTCGTCGACGGTCGCTGGTCTACCCATTGCCACTTCAGCGTGCTAATTCTTCGTGCTATGTCGGTTACACCCGTTCTTCAGTGGATTTCTGTATTTCGGATTCTATCTCGCAGAGAAATTCCGAGTATAGCCCGCTCCATAACACGCTGAGCGACTTTGAGCTTGGTTATAAGACCTACATTTAGGGGCCACGTTTTCGTACCGTTAATCATCATTGGTAACACACACTGGACGTAGACCTGTGTTTTCAGACACTGAGGTATGTTGAACGAGAAGATCCTCTTAAATTTCTCGAAGTTCATTATGACTGAGATTTACATCTACCCACTACTTTTTCATCATCATCATCGCAGCCCACATACGTCCCACTGTTGGGCTCGGGCCTTTTCCACAACAGGAGGGAATTTGACTTACTATACCATGCTAGTCAGACATGTTGGTATAGGGTTTCATTTCGAGTTTTCCTTCTCTTGCGCAGATCTTATGTGCATATTGTATCCCTTAATCGTCTTTTACGACGTCCAAGGGCAAGATAGGGAGTTGTGAATTGTCTTCTTACTCCGTCACCACATGGAAAGACCCATATTTTTAAATGGTTTATAAATTGGCAGGTATTAATAAAGCAATACCTACTTCTTAGCGTACCAGAGGATGTCATTAGCTTAGCAAAATATGACATATAATAAATAAATGTGAATTGTATTCTTACCTCATCCTCATACGGCTAAATCAGAATATGTACAATGTATAGCTTATACATTGTCTAAGATGCAATATAAGAAGACAATGCAACACCTTGTTACATTTGACAAGTTATATTAACATTGACTCGCAAGATATAACTCGCAAGTATTGACTCTAGGAAGCACTCACCGAGCATACGTAAGATCATTATTAATTCAGAACACCTCAGTTCCCGTCCAATAAGGCGAGCTATAACTCAGCAAGACAAAATTAAATTGGCAGTCAACCGTTCTCAAAAAGCTAAGACATGCGTTCGTGTATTAATTGTTTAGTATATTGTGGCTTATTTTGCCCAATCTTAAGGTTGGCATTTATTGGGTGACAGTGGATGCTTTTATCAGCTTGTAGCTATAGTCTGAATTTATGCCTCGATGTTGCCGAGTTCGGTATCCAAACTCAATTTTTTTTAAAGACAACGTCCTGTGCTTAGAAAATAATCCTTGTATTGTGTAACAATTTATGGTTCTAGTGTTGTCTTGCGTGGGTTTCGAACCCGCGACACTGGCACAGTAGGTCGATATCTTATCCACCACACTATCTGTGGAATCACACATCATTCTTCACAGAGAGTGATTTTATCCCTAGCCGGGGCAGCGGATGATACCGACTACCCGGAGAAGCCACCGGTCCCAACGGCGAGGGTCGCCGGGGCATCGACTAAAGAAGATACCCGAAGATCACCACCACCGATCTGGCCACTAATAGCAATAGCGGGCATTGGCGGCCCGCTCACATGGCCATTGATAAGTACTGTGTACACTTGTACAGTGTTATGGGATTACACGCCGTAGTCCTGAATGGATCAGAGATCATACCTTAGCCTGTCCCCAAAAAAAAGGAAATTTTATGATGTTCCTTGTCTTCAAGTCCACAAAAATAGCACTTCTGGACACAACAATAAGTCACCTCGTCTTGCCTTGTCCTCGTCCCCCTCGTCTCGACTTTATATCTTCTTAAATTTTCTTCTGTTACGAAGATAAATGTGTTTTGAATTATTCATTTATTAGCTTCAACGGTATGTTTATTTTATAGGAATTATACGGCCTCATTACGGATACCATAATTAAGCCAAGTCTTTACACAGGGAGCTTTAAGTGTTGTCTGTCAGTAGGTCAAGAGTTTATACTTTAACAGAACGATGGGACTTTTGATAGGAATTTCAAAGCGTCATTTAATGTTCTTGTATTATATTCAATATCTTAGCATTTTAATGTGTTATATAATAAATAATTTTGATGGCATTTTATGCACTGTGATGCCGAGGATCTGCTAGGATTTAGTGAATATGATATAAAAGTGCTTTACAAATGCCGGTACATTAATTCTTGATGTTTTTGAAGATCTCTTGAGATCGATAATAATTTGTAGATTATGTTGGATAATGATGACAATAAGATTTATAATAGATAATTAAATTACTGTTACAAGTTACAAGGCTGGTACCGGTATGTAACACGTTGTAGGTATAACAAGATATCAGGCCAAATCATCTTCGCTAATCGTCAGCGCAGATCGGCTACTTATTTGCCACGCATAGGCAACAGATGACGTGACACGTTCTCAACATGAACAACGAATATTTTCATTTTACAATGTTCGGACCGTCGAGGCTTTCGTCGAGTGATTGGGTCGGCGACACGGGGTGCTTTCCTTCCGACTCATGCAGGTATTGACGGGGCATGGTAGCTTCACAAATATTTACCTGCACATGATCATGAAGAAGGAAATCTTACTGTCCTACTACCATTGCGATTGCGACGAGGACACGGCACAATATACGCTCCAGCTGTGTGCGGCGTGGACAAGGCAGCGTCGTGAACTTGTCGCAATCATCGGTGCCGACCTGAAGCTGCTAACTATCGCTAGGGCGATTCTCGACAGAATCAGGAATGGGATGCGGTCGCCGCCTTCCATGTGGCAGTTATGTCACGGAAAGAGGGGACGGATTGTGCCCGGGTTTACCTCCTTTACGACACGATCAGCCGCTGACGATTTTGGCGCGCAGGCGTCGTGGAATTTACGAGCGTGGCGTGGCACGTAATTCAATCGACAAACGACTAATGTAACGGATTAAAGTTAACGGATGTACAATTTAACGGAAGTTAACAAGAGCGTTTTCTTTCCGTGTGGTGACGGAGTAAGAATACAATTCACCACCCCCTATCTTACCAGTGGGTGATCGTACGAGACGACTAAGGGATATAAAACGCATATAACATCTATGCGAGAGAAGGAAAACTCGAAATAAAACCCTATACCAACACGTCTGACCAGCGTGGTATAGTAGATCAATTACCCTTCCATTATGGAGGAGGCCCGAGCCCAGCAGTGGGACGTATGTGGGCTGAGATGATGAGATGATGAGATGATGAACAAAAGCGTTAACGTTTTTTGAAGTTAACTTAAAAGCAGATTTTAACCTCGTTAATTAACGGTTAACGGATTAAAGAGTTAATGTCCACCTTTGGAAATAGGTTATCAGTGAATGCATCGGACGGGCCACGGAGGGCAAGGAACTCGGTACCGGTGGTCGGCCCAACGGCGAAGGAGAGGAGCTACGGTGGGTTATGGGGCCGCGCGCCGCCCCTTCGTCGCCCCGGGTGGAGCTGAACGACGGGTACACCGACCATAACCCACCCAAAAAAAAAAAAAATCAAGGAATGCAGGATAGAAATATGTGTAGTAAATGAAATAAATTGTTATCAGTTGACTATTGATTTAATAATAAAATATTCTGATAATTTACAATTAAAATGACTAAATCAGTATCTTGCTCTTATCCACATACAAAATACTTGGGGCTGCAGAATATGTAATCATTTTAAGGTTCCATACCCAAAGGGTAAAAGCGGGACCTTATTACTAAGACTTCGACTGTCTGTCTGTGTCACCAGGCTGCATCTCAAGAACGAACGAAGAAGAGTTGATTTTTTTACAAATTATGTATTTCTGTTGCCGCTATAACAACAAATACTAAAAACAAAATAAAATAGATATTTGAGGCAGACTCCCTTACAACAAACGTGATATTTTTGCCCTTTTCGCGCAATGGTACTGAACCCTTCATGCAGGAGTCCGACTCGTACTTGGTCAATTTTTTCATAGTACATATGGCATTAATTTTAAGACCTTGGGACTGTAATTGTTGAGCATACCAATGGAATTGACCAAGGTCAATGTAAAATTGTCCACACTTGGACATACAAACTAATCTGTTTTTACGTCTATTAATTGTGAAACTCGGAAATGTGCTAGCAAGTATCTTTTAAAACAGCCAAACGTAATAGAATTCCATTAGTGAACATGTTGCTCCCATGCATGCATGCTCCCAAAAGTCGACCATGGCAGACCAACACCTGTCGCTACGCAGCATTGCATTAACTACAGCTGACAGCAACGAGTATCCAACAAAGTCATGTCCTTAAGATATTCAAGGTCAAATATGACATCACCATGTATCAGAACAGCCTAGTGGTGGTAGGGTAACAACACTGTATATTGGCAGTCTTTATTCTTTAGGGGCAATAAAAAAATCCAGCCGAATGTACAGCAGTGACCTGAGCAACTCACCCAAACCACAATCACCAAGGCTACAGATCTTTCCACCCTTCATAGGGAGTTATATGTCCAACTGATTACATGAATAAATTGATGTAAAGTGAATAAAATCCATTACACTAAAAAAATTTTAATATGACAAAAATCTAATAGGCAAATCCATTCCCATATTTCTATAGAACAAGCCATTCATTCCAGTTTTAGGTGCAAAATATCTTCTCAATACTTCTCTAACTTCAGCTACAGTTATAGCTGGGACACCTTCATAACCGGATTTAATATAGACAGCATTATTTAAACTGACCGGATTACAAAAATATCCCCCTTCGAATTTACTAAAGGGATCGCCGCTTCTTTTTTTACCATCCTGACGTACTAAAAATACACCGTCCACTATCTCCGCGACAGTTTCATATGCAATAAAACATAGAATTTCTAAAGCGGAATTTGAAAGCTTAAATTCTTTGGTAGGATTAATCCAGCGTTCTAATTTGACAAATCCTTTGCCGAGGCCATAACCGGAACGAAAAGATGCACATCTAGCTTTATGATAAGCTTCATACTTTTCAAAAGACATAGACTCTGTAATTTTTGCCGCTCTAACTTTTCTTAAGTGGTCAATAGCATCAAATTTTATAGAACTAACTTCATCCCACTCATCTATTTCTTTAATACAGTCTATATGTGTTCTGCGTTTTTTTACTGTGGGATCACTGCCATCTTCTAAAATGATACCTGATATTAATGGATTATTATGTTCATTTGAGGAAGAAACGTTAAGTGAACATTTTTTATCGATCATATCCAATTTGATTTGATAATCGTATAGACGCCTTAATTTTAAAATATTCTTCCTCATTTGATAAATAAGATCGAAGTTTGTTATAAACTTGCTTCCTCGCAGTATAGAGTATTGAAATGCTTCTTGTATCATCGTCTTTAACTGCTGATGTACAATGAATTCCACTAAGACAACAGTAGCTGCGTTTGGATTAGGATTATCACCGAAACCATGCATCATATTCGAAATCTCCTTTTGAAAGTTTGTTACCTCGCCTGTAGCGTCAAGTGCAAAATATGAAACCATCTTTAGCAGGTATAAGAGACATCTAAAACTGCCATGTAATTTTATAAAAACAATGTAAACATAACCTCAGTACGTACAGTATACAGTATACAATTCCTTTTTTTTTATTAGGGATGTCAAAATCGATTTTTATAATTATCGATTTTTTATTTGTAATATCGATTTTTTTTATATTAAAATTAATCGATTATTTCATTGCCAGATCTCCTAAAAAAAGGTCATCACGATACTGCGTGCAATGTCTTACTACATTAGAAAATAAAGCTCACAATTCCTAAAAAAAAAAGTTATCATAATCCTATTGGGAGAAAAAAATCGATTATTTTATAATCGCTTACTTATTATTAATTAATCGATTATTTTAAATCGTTTTTTTTTAAACCAAAACTCGATTATTTAATTAGTCGATTATTTTCCCTCCAAATCACATCCCTATTTTTGATTCAACTCTAGGGATGACGATCTGAGATCGATTGATCGAAGAATCGATTTTTCAAGCCTAAAAATCGTTTTTATAAATCGATACTTTACCCTAGAGAATTGCCGCTCGATTTTTTTATGTTAATGTTTTATGTTTCATACTATTTTATGAGATTAATAACACTTATGAATTTACGAATTTCCTAAAAAATAAACCTCATCACATCTTTACCCTTCAGATTTCCTAAAGAAAAAAAGGTCATCACCAGCCCGACCAAAAGAAAAGATTGATAGATCGATTAATCAGGAATCTCCGGACCTCAATTTTTTAATGAATCGATTCTTTGGACGATAATTCAAGTCGATTCAAGAATCGATCTGTTTCAGAAAGATCGCCTATTCCTATTCTGCTCGTCCATTCGGAAGAGCAAAGCGATGAAAGCCCATACAGCCAAGTTTTATACAATTTTTTTGATAAATTATATTAGTTTCTTAACGTCTCTAGAGCTTCATATTAGTCATTGGTAAGTCAAAACGTCGACTTTGACAATACTATAGTCGCAATTTTGATGACACTTTGTGTATTGTCATGCGGAAGCACTGCTGCGGTGTAGTAATTATGATATATAAGTGCTTCCAAATTGTGTGGCTTGTCACCAAAATGCCCAGAAAATGCTATAATAATGTGGCTATAGCATTCTTGAAGGCGATAATTTAACTTACTGGCCGATAAGGATAATATGAAGATACTAAAGATGTTAAACTGATATTTTGTAAATTGTAACTCGATACTTGCAATAATTAGTAGCTAATTGCCAGTATAAAAATGAAGAATAAAGCCATAACAGTTGGCATTTGACAGACTTGACAGTCTTATTTTGACAATTTATGTGACATTATTACACGCGGAAATTTGCAAACAATGATAATTGATAATAGATATTAGATAATTTTGACAGAACGTGTATTGGTTTCTCGTGACCTAACAGATTTCTCTATGTTTTATATTCATACCACAAAATTAACAACAAAATCATGAATCTAAGAAATTTACTAGTAAACCAGACAAAAAATATTTTGATGAGACAAATCCGTCTTACATCATGCTGGTCATGCGGTAAAGAAGCCAAAAAAATAGAGTTGGATCTGTTCTGCGGCAACTGCAAGGCTCTACAAGAACCCAATAAAAAAGATAACTATTTCAAAATTATGGGAGTAGGGGAAACTTACGATTTAAACGAGACTGAACTAGCGAAGAAATATAAAGAATTACAGAAGTATTTACACCCTGATAAATTTGCTAACAGGTAATAATATAATTCTTCATCCAAAAAAAAATTTTTGCTGCCGTGGGATAACACGGCCATAGAGGACTACTACTGAATACCGAATAATACTGAATAATAGGTATTAAGTCTCCTCCACAAAAAAAAACACATACAACTAGATACAGTTGTCGATGTCTCAGCTCCCGCCCATTGCTGGGCGCGAGCCTCCTCTACAATAGGAAGGAAATTTACCTACTATGCTGATCAAACATGTTGTTTATTTCGAGTCTTCCTTCTCATGCATAGACATTATATGCACATTGTATCCCTAGTGATCTTTTACGACATCCATGGGCTAGATAGGGAATGGTGAACTATATTCTTACTCTGTAAAATGAAAAATATAAAAATACAATTGTTATAAAACCTATTCTATGTTATAACATTAAATATATTTAATACACAGTCAAATTTAGATGCATAGTTAACCTGAGTAAATATTTTTGAAGAGCAATTTTTTGTAAAAGCTATCTTAGTCACTAATGTGGCTCCTATAAAAGATGGACTAAGGGATGCAATCTTCAGATAACATATGTAAGAGAAGGAAAACTTGATATAAAACCCTTACCAACCTGTACAGCTGGTGTGATGTCATAGATAAATTTCTCTCCCTTTTACAAGTTGATGTGAAGAGTTTAAAAGATTTGCTTATAATACATTATTCTTTCATAATTTTTACAGAGATAAGAAAGAGCAGGAGATATCAGCAGAATACTCTTCTCTTGTGAATGAAGCTTATAAAACATTATTAGAACCATTAGCTAGAGGTAAGTTTAAAATCAACTGCACAGATGGGATAGTGGTTAAGATAACTAACCTACCATGCCAGTGGTTCCAATCCCATCCAGGGAAACACTTTGATCAATCTACAAATTATTATTCTAAGCCTGGGTATAATTTGTGTCCATTAATTATATGAAAGTATTTCCTTAGTTTGTGGTTAAAATAAAAAGAAAATGTTATATTATGTATAAGCATAGCAACAATGACAGTTTAAATTTAAGCACCTTAGTCTGGCCTTCAAAAATTAAAAAAGAAAATCAAATTAAGAATAAATATTTTCACATCTCTCTTCTTGACTGACATTTGCCTGTAAAAATAAATTAACATACAATATGTAACTTTATGTCGACATTAGGAATTCAATTTTTTTTTATAAGTAAACCTTGTAATAAGCTTTTAAACATAAATTATGTAAAATATAAATAGGTTTGAAGTAATTTAAAGTTTATATTCTTAGTAGAATTTAAAGAAAAGCTTGTTTAATAACTGTTAATTTATTTACATACATATATAGTTAAAATTTTCAATATTTTTGTCCAATATTTCAGGAATATATATGTTACGGCTCAGAGGCAAAGAAATTCCAGAGAAAACAGAAGTAGACCAAGAATTCCTTATGAAAATAATGGAGAAGAATGAAGAAGTTGAAAATGCCGAATCAAATGAAGAAATAATGATATTAAATAAAGAAAATAAAAATCATATTGAGAGACTTCAGAAAGATGTTTCTAAAGCATTTTTCGAGGGTGATATGAAAAGAGTTATAAAACTATTAGGTATTATGAAATATTATACTAGCATAGACAATCAAATTCAGGCATCTATAAGAAGTAAAGGCATTATTCGATAATACTGTTAAACAACTATTGCAATAGGCTTTGTTAATGAAGCAATATAGAATTTTTCTAGAACTATTCAATTACAATATTATGAAATCTGTCCAATTTATCTGGTGGCTGTCCAAATTTAATAGCAATAATTGTTAATGAAATGTTTTAGTCTGCCTTAATCTCCATTACTATGGTGAGATCTTGACATGAAATGAAATAGTTGATTTATTGTTATATGTATTTCTTGTTGAATGCAACAGTGTATGTTTTATTATTTAAAAAAATATAATTTATTTTAAATAAGGAGCTAATTCAAATACCTTGTGTATTCTTAATATTTATCTTGTGGAAAGAGAGTGTAACAGGGAACTATCATTGCCGAGTCTGGATCAATAGGTATCTATTAATGGCACCACAAAGGGCGCTTTATAACGCCCTATGCTATCCTGGTTACCACCAGTTACCTTGAATAGCTCTTGGATAGGCGGAAGACGTACATTTATACCATAGTCCGCTAACAAATTGTAATCTACCCACTTATTATAGATGGGAGTCATGCCTGGCAATATTTCTTGGAAATTATGTACTTCTTTAATTTTTAACAAAAAAACCGACTTCAAACAGTAAACTAAAAAGCAAAAAACTTTACGAAGTATAAGAAAAATGTTAAAATTGCCTATAAAATTTGAAGACCCCCATGAATTTCTCAAGAATACCATCATCAGATCCTGACCTGATGACTATGGGACCACCTGGGAAGTATACCCTATTAAATAAAAAAATAATTTTGCAAATCGGTCCAGGCGTCTTTGAGTAATCGGTGAACATACATAAAAAAAAAATACTCCGATGAATTGAGAACCTTCTCCTTTTTTTGAAGTCGATTAATAAAACAGGACCAAATTTACAATAAATTGTTATTATATGTACAAAATAAAATTCATTAGAAGTAAAATAAGTTTTATTTAACACGCTTTTGTCAGTTTGTTAGGGTTCCATACCCCAAAGGGTAAAAACAGGAACCCTATTATTAAGACTTTGCTGTCTGTCTGTCACGAGGCTGTACCTCAAGGACCGCGATAGCTAGACAGTTGAAATTTTTACTAATTACATATTTCTGTTACCCACTATAGCAACAAAAATAAAATAAATATTTAAGGGGAGCTCCCATACAACAAACGCGATTGTTTTGCCCTTTTTATAGATCATGATACGGAACCCTTCGTACGTGATTCCGACTCGCACTTAGCCGGTTTTTTATATTTGTAAACGCCTCTTTTGAACTCGAATTTTATCCATTTGAAACTCAGATTTCATGTAAATGTTGTAGAATTATCAAGAACCGATGACAACAATTCGATAGGATTATCTTATTTCACTGATTAGGATCGCCAGGATTAATAATTTGCTTAGTGTGAAAGCAAGAGGGATACGGTGGTTATAGGGCGCGCGCCGCCCATACGTCACTCTGGAGGAAACGGATGTTGTGCGTCCAGACTAGCCCGCCAATTAAAAAGTAGTTGCACTCTGAGTGTCTAAAGGAGTGAAAACTTCAACAATTACATGTATATTCTTATAATATAGGTAGGTACTGTAAAACTGGCTAATAGAAAAATATCTTGGGAAAACTTCAAACGATTTATATGGCAATGTCTGTAACCGCATCAAAAAATCTGCACCTTTAATAATTTGGTGATAATATGTTTCTTAGTAAAGTTTAATATGTGGTAATATCGCTAAATCCGTTAAAACTGAACGCCTTAGTTAACACTAAAATAATATGGTTTAATCGCTTAGTTTGATTTTCCCTACATAGCTAAATTTGCATGTGCTGTTTGCATGTTACACTTATTGGTTTAAATTCATTTTTAAAAAATAGTTAATAAAAGGGATCATCCTTTTATTAACTATTTTTATTATATAAATATATTCTGATGTATAAATTTAAGGAAAGAATGTGTATTTTAACACGCTTTTATTAGCTTCACCTGTATGTTTATTTGTAACGTCCACCTTTGAGCTCGATTTTGCCCTACTTTGAGCGATGGGATTTTCTTTAAACTTTGCACATCTATCAAAGACCGATGACAATGCAATAGGTAATCCACTTTTTTTTACGGTCGCCGCACTGCTCGCCCGCTCCTTCCGGGGCGACAGAGGTACGTAAGCGAAGCGTGTCTTTTAGTTTTTTTTAAACTATATTTATATTAAATTGTTTTGTAAACCGTTATTTTTTTTTCAATTTTTCGTGGAAATTAGACACATAAAGTGGTAAATAGCTTCGCCTTTTTTTTTCGGGGGCGGGGTGGTCTACGGTCAACGCACCCGTCGCCCGGCTCCGTCCGGGGCAACAGAGGGACGCAAGCGCGCGGCCCCGTAACCCACCCGTGACACGTCGCCTTCGTCGTTGGGCCGACCATCGGTGCAGGGTGACTTGTCAGTGGTCAAATAGCTACGCCTGATAATGGCTTTTTCCAAACCCGTAATATTTATTATCGTTTACTATACCTACCTAGCCCTGGGAGGTGTAAAAACCGACTCAGGATTCACCAGGCTAATAGGCAACAACACTCTTCGAAAAATTTTAGAACACCAGTTGTAATCGCCTTGTGAAGCGATTATGACATTATCACGTTTTTTGGGGATCCAATTTGATATAAAGCTCCCCACAAAGGGTGATAGACATTCATTGGGATTTCTATGGACCAATGGGTATTTCATCATCATCATCGCAGCCCACATACCTCCCACTGTTGGGTTCGGGCCACCTTCACAATGGGAGGGAATTTGACCTACTCTACCATTCTGGTCAGACATGTTGGTATAGGGTTTCATTTCGAGTTTTCCCTTTTTTGCACAGGTCTGGTGTGCTTATATTATAGGGATGTAGGGATACATCCTTAGTCGTCTTTTACGACATCCACGGGCAAGATAGGGAGTAGTGAATTATATTCTTACTCCTTCACCACACGGAAATGGAGATGGGTATTTATAAATTGCAATTCAAACTGGCGGAATTTCAAATAAGAGGTGTCTCAAACCACTAAACATCTACACTAATTGTTAGATCAATTCCACAGAAAAATTAAGTATTAATATTTCTGTGATCAATTCCATAAATAGGTACTCATGTCAAAGAGAAACAAACATTATGATAAATGATGAAAAATCTTGTAAAAAAAAAAGCTCCTCATTATCTAAAATCCCGTTATTTAATTAATATTACATATATATATATATAAAGTTCGTACGTTCGTGTGTGAATAAAATTTATATAAGATCCTCGATGCTCTATTGGCAAAAGTGTGCCTGTGACTGTGAAATCCCAGATGCGAATACTTGAATGAGCAACAAAAAAAGTTTGTGGCTTTGCTGCAGACTTTCTCAATGGTGCAACGATGCTGCAAGTCAGAAGTTTCGAACTGTACCCATTCCTCAGCTTCTTTATGTCTAACGTCTACACATTATAAGTATATCTTAGAATAATAACGTATAGAAGGTAAGTTCGCGTACAAATAGTGAAGCATTTCAATTGTAGGCTAATGGAGCTTACGCCGGAACCGTTCCGTAGTGTACAAGTCATTGTATTGCACGTACGTACGCAACTCTTAAAAAATAAATAGGTAATTATGACGGTTTGTGCATTCAAATGGTGTCATAACACATTTGAAAATCTTAAAAAGGTTTTTAACATTACTTTTAAAAGTATTTCGACGATTTATGTTAATAAAAACAAAATTTGATTTCATAATTTGTATAGTGGTGTGCGTGTGTACGTGTATAATCGTCTGCGCGCCACTAGTATTTTTAGATTCATGTTTCGAACTTTTGAAGTATTGACACTATCCTTCTATACGTTATAATTCTAAGAAGTATATATTACCTATTATATCTTAGCAGCTTCCATGTGGTGATAAAGTAAGAATACAATTATACACTTCCTTTGGTCCGTGGGTGTTGTAAAAAAGAACTACGAAATATGTATAGAAGAGATGGAAACCTCGACCTTATAGCAACTCATTTAATTAGCTTGATTCATTCATTCATAATTTCGGCTCATACAAGTTCCACTGCTGGGCTCGAACCTCCTCCACAATAGGAGGGAATTTGACCTATAGTCTAACTTTTTATTAGCTGCAGTAAAATGACGTTTTGTGGGTTGCCGGTTTTTGAAGAAAAATAAATAGGGATGTAGCTAAATGAGTGAATCATAAATGAATAATCAGTTTGGTTTTTTTTTTGAGATTTAATATTAAGTTGTAATGTATTTTTTTACCCTATTATTATTACTATACTAGAGGATTGATCTTTTTTAGTGGAAGTATAGGGAGGTACATTCAAAATGAAACAAAAACGTCATAATAATGTTATTTAATTAATCTTTTTCGAAATCACTGTCGCTGTCGCTTTCGGTCACACTAATAACAAATCTATCTGTCACTTCATCTATAATATGATCGAGGTGGGACATTTTATCTTCCTCTTTAATAGTGTGAGACACACAGTCACTCCACTTAGCCGGTGTCACTTTCTTGATTCCTTCTTGGAATAAAGTTTTCACTTCTTGCATTTTATACGTCTTATTATTGTTTGCGACATGACTCTTTACCTGCGTCCATACCAACTCAATGGGGTTTAATTCAGTGATAAGGGGGCAGTCTTAAAAGTGTGATACCTTTTTGTGCAGCCATCTCGTCTACGGCATATTTCTCAGTATGATTTTGTTGTTTCACAATATCTATGAGAGTGGCCTTGACCATATTTGGTTCAAACGCAATATTTTTAGTAGTCAGCCACTCTTGAATTCGTGCTTTCGTCCACGACATCTTCGGGATTGTTTCGATCTTCCGAGAGTGATAGGGCGCATTGTCCATTAC
This sequence comes from Lymantria dispar, assembly GCA_032191425.1. Taxonomy (NCBI): domain Eukaryota; kingdom Metazoa; phylum Arthropoda; class Insecta; order Lepidoptera; family Erebidae; genus Lymantria; species Lymantria dispar. Next base: position 3,591,168 of record CM063460.1, on the reverse strand, counting down.
GACTACTGCATTCGGCTTGAGTTTAGGTTAGGTTAGGTTAGGTTAGGAATAGGAATACCGCCGAACCAATCCTCGAAACACTCCGCGTTCATTTCATCATGGTAGTCTTCTGTACCTTTCTTTGCTTCAAACATAAGAAGTCCGTCGACCAGGAAGCCTTCTTCTCCGCCTATGTGACTAATTATGAGTCGTTTGCCCTTTCCTGTGGGATTTTTTAATCCCGTAGTCAGGCCGTCTAAAAATGCCTGTCGAGAAGATTTAATACTTCCGTCAATCCAGGTTTTTTTTTGTAGTATGACCTGAAAAGAACAAAAAAGAATCATAAGTTTCGACATCAAAACAAAAAGGGAACAAATAGAAGAAACTAAGAGTTGACACGTACCAGCGTTGACCCAGGTCTCGTCTTGATAATATATGTATTTTCCCTCCCTACGATATTGTTTAATTCAGTGGTTCTCAAACTTTTTAAATGACGGAACCCTTTTGGGAAGCAAAATACTTGATGGAACCCTACAATAAAACAATTATTTTTATAAGTGTATTCTATATTAATCAGCATAATAAAAGTACAATGTATCAGTTACTAATTATTATTTACTTCACCACTTGGTAAGGACAATAATAGAAAACATTAAAAAAGAAAAAATCTAACTAGTGGGAGGTATGAAACTGTTTTTTTATTTTTCATCAATTGCTTGATATCAGGTTTGATGGAAGAAAGTTGGAGTCTCATATCAGCTTCGGCGTCCAGTCTATTGCGATATTTTGTTTTCGTGGCTGCGTAGGTAGAGAATCCTGTTTCGCACAAATATGTAGTTGGGAACGGGAGAAGAATATCCAGAGCCATTTGGCCAAGCATTGCATATTCATCTTGGATTCTGCACCAAAAATCATTAAGAGGCGTCGTTTTGAACAATGACTCCATACTTGTGTCTGATGACATTTCTAAAAGAGATTCATATATCTCATTTGACATGTTTTCAGGCGTTTCCAAGTTGGGTAAAAAAGGATTATGAATCCAGGAGTTCACTTTAATTTTTGTATTGTGTTCTTCGGGAAAATACTTTTCAAAAGATGCGCGCATCGAACTGAGATATTGGACCAATTCTTCAAACACATTATCTTCAAACATTTCTGAGTCGTTTTCGCTAACAAACTCACTGAGTAACGTAAAACTTTCTATTTCTTTCTTACCAATGCAAATGATCCAAAAATCTAATTTTCTTTTAAAAGCAGTTATTTTATTATAGGCCTGAAACACTGTTGTCTGTTTACCTTGCAACGATAAATTTAGTTCGTTAAGTTTTTGAAAGATATCCGCCATAAAAGACAATCGGAACAACCAAGTTTTATCATACAAACGGTCCTTCAAATTAAAAGAAGTATCTGCTGAAAGAAACATTTGTAACTCGGCTCTAAGTTCAAATAGCCTTGTTAAAGTTTTTCCCCGAGACAGCCATCGCACTTCTGTATGGAGCAGCAGTGTTTTATGTTTGCTGCCATAATCTTCACACAATAATGAGAATAATCGGGATTGTAGTGGTCGTGATTTGATAAAATTAATTATTTTTACCGCTTCATCCATAACTAATTTTAGATTAGACGGCATTTGCTTCATCGCAAGTGCTTGTCTATGCAGAATACAATGACTGGAACTACAATTAGGCACTTTATTTTTCATTCGTGACACTGCTCCTGCTGTTTTACCTGTCATCGCCTTGGCCCCATCTGTACAAATGTCAATGCAATTGTTCCAACTGAGATTATGTTCTTCAAAAAATATATTTATTTTATTAAAAATTTCTTCCCCGGTAGTGTTTGTAAGCAGCGATGAACACATAAGCATGTCTTCTTCAAAAGAACTTTTATATGGATATCTCACAATAACCAGCAGGATAGCCAAACCAGCGACATCAGTCGACTCGTCCATTTGCAAAGCGAATCGTGTATTTTGTAGACGTGTAACTAGTTCTTGTTTGACGTAGCTTGCCAGATCATGGATTCGTCGTGAAACAGTATCGTTTGATAGCGGAACAGTAGAAAGATGCTTTGCAGATTTTTCATCAAGCATACATTTTGTTATGTCTAATACACATGGTTTTATTAATTTCTCAGCGATAGTGTGCGCTTCACCTGCTTGTGCAATGCGATAGCTAACTAAGTATGATGCCTCCGTGGCCTTTTCGTTGGTAGTTTGTGTTACATGCATCATATTTTTTTGACTTTCTAATAACTGATCTTTTTTGCGAACAAAAAATTCTTTATTCTTGTCTTTAGTCTCGGGGTGTACGGTTTCTAAATGTCGACGCAATTTGGCAGGTGCCATGGAACTATTAGGAAGCAGTTTACTACAGAGCATGCAGAGAGGTGAGCCGTTGGAATCAACAAATCCGAAACTGATATAAGATTCATCATACTTCCTTTTTTTCGTCTTTGAAACCGTCGAGCTTGACGTCGTGGCACTCGTGGCATCATCTTCTGGATCGGTGATTGCTAAATTCTCCGCGCGCATTGCTTTTGAACATTCAGCGTCATTAGAAGATGTTGTTGGAACACGTTTAACACCTTTAAGCCAACGTTCCATTCTTCTTTATTTATAATGTTACAAGTCAGGATAGTGGGGTTTAAATAATGCACAATCGTTACTGCGTATAAGAGACTAAATTTAGAACCTACAGGGAAGAAATGTATAAAACTGAGACAACAGAATACAGCAGGCAGTAAAACAATGAACACTAGTTTCTCGCTAGCGAGCTTGTAAGTAGGTAGTAACTTATCGCTCCGAACGCTAATCATCAACTGACGACGCCAACGCTTTTAGCTGTTGGTCGCAGATGACCTTGACAGCTTAACGCGGGCAATGGGCGAGCGGAAGGCTCTCAACCCGGTAAGTAAGTTAAGCGAACATCGCCCGAGGGCTCCCCCTGTGGGGAACGGACCTCGGCTTGGGGCGTCGCTGAAAGCAAAGTGGGCGTGGCCACGTTTAGGTTAATGATTTTTACGCGGCGCGGTTTTCGACCTCGTCGGCGAGGCCGATACCGCGCAGTTTTATGTGTTATCGCTGCGCGAGCTGTGTAGGCCCTTTCTTGGGCGATCGTGATGGCATCATCCCCTTCTTCAAGGAGATGACGGGGTCGTCGGACCGCGGATATTTTTGATGGGACGTAGTTTACCGCCCCAACCACTAGTGGATTGGGGTGAGTCGTGGCAGAGTCAAATAGCGCTGGAAGCAACGCTTCATATACTGCCTGATGGTCGGCAATTCGAGGTCGATGTGTAGATCGACATTACGAACGAACCACGGTGCTCCCGTTGCCCGTCGCATGAATCTATTTTGTAGTGTTTGTAACCTGTGGATCCTGTTTGGCCTAACGTGCGCGAACACTACACTGGCATACGTCATGATCGGGCGTATGCAGGTAGTGTATAATCGGACTTTATTTTTGAGTGATAGTTTGGACGAACGCCAACGCGCGATCGCCGCTTTTATACTTAGTCCTAGACTCGATCTCAAATATTCTCGAAAATACTCGAGTCGGCACCTTTGATAAACAAAAAGCAAAAATAAAAACAGAAATTTAAAAATAGCGTTGTAAACAATATCGACTTTATCCTTTGAAGTTAGAGACGAAAGTCGCTAGTTGACAACTATAGCGTCTAATTCAGAGGCGGCTTTTATCAAAGAGACTGAGCGCTTACAAGTATACTACCCGCTCGTTTTAAGTTTGCCGCTGGCGATAGGTATGAGTGTATGACGTTCGAAATTTTTTATTTAATTGTAACAATAAAAATTGTGTACGTTAGATATTTGGGTAAAACTATGACACATTATAAGTTTTGTTGTCACGTGGGGGAGGGTACGCGCATTCCACAGACCGGCAAACTTAGAGCGAACGCGTTGTACAAGTATAAAATTGTTGAGACCAAACTTATGAGATATTGTACCAGCTAATGTAACACAAGCTTATACAAATACAAATAAATAAATAAATAACATTCATAGCGTTTTGTCTCCGCGCGGCCGCGGAGTCCGCACAGCCGCGGAGCGACCAGAGAGAGGTGTTTTGATTTTTTTATTTCTAAATTCTTGCGGAACCCCGACAGAGGTATCACGGAACCCTAGGGTTCCGCGGAACACACTTAGAGTATAGCTGGTTTAATTAAACGCAGGTAGCGCTGGCGCCATGATATGATATCTTGTCTATCAATAAGCACACTCTTGCGTGATCGAGTAGCGAATTCGAAATTAAGATGCTTCATAATTTCTCTCAATGTCTCTTTCGAGAAGTTGGGCAATCCTGGGTCATCATTTACAACTTGCAGCACCTAAAAATGATTAAAGTTATTACCTAATTGGTTAAGATTACACATGGGATGGGAGAAAACATACATAACGTATAATAAAAAGATGAGTGACGACATGTGTAAACTAACTTTTGCGATGGTGGGTATTTCATTTCTATGAAAGAACTGATGTACAATTCGTCTAACAGCAGTGAATGTGAAATCATCAAGTTTATCTTTAAATGTAAGTTTTGGGCCCGTTTTTTTGGGAGGTTTTGGTGATTCGCTGTCGTTCTCCTTGTGCTCCTTTAAAACGGAATAAACTGTGCGGACGGATATTCCCAAGACTTCAGCCACCTTGTTAACGCATTCACTTGTTTTTGGAACTTCAATGTTTGATTCTGAAGATTTCACTTCAAACACATATTTGTAAACGTTTTGGACCCAAAGTTTTTCAGTTGCACTTAGAGCTACACGTGGCCTTTTTTTCTTATGAGATAAAAATGTGTCTCCATCTTGCGATGTGCTCGGCAGAGCATCCATGTCTTCAATGTATCAAACAAAAAAAACTAACACGATTAACGAAAACAGGTAATAAAAACAAACACAACGTAACATAAGTTTAACAATAATGATAACAAAAACAACGCGCAGTAGGCAAATCTAAGTTATTCATGCACTCAAAACAGAAGTATGAAGCCGAATGAGCGAATGACGACCGAAACAAAATGGCGGTCAAACGTTATCGTAGCACCGTAACCAAAAACCAGTACTACCAACTTGAGAGAGCGTTTTCTTGAGTGTTACCTTGTATATGTCTAAAAGGATCAACGTTTATACAGCCTTTTATTTACATTAATATTAAATAGAATTTAGTATGATCATTATGAGTCAGCTATGGAACGATTAGATATTCTGTAAACTTTTGTGAACTGAATCACATCCCTATTGAGATTAGGCTGTCAACATTATTTTACGGAATGACATTTAGAAACGTCATTTTACTGCAGCTAATAAAAAGTTAGACTTTACTATACCACACTGGTCAGACATGTTGGTATAGGATTTTGTTTCTAGTTTTCCTTCTCTGCATAGATATTATATGTATATTTTATCCCTTAGTCGTTTTCGTCGTTTTTACTACCCTTAAGGACAAGAGAGGGGTTGGTGAATTGTATTCTTATTGCGTCACCATACGGATAAATTAGCGTGATATTGAAGATCAATGTGCCTCCTGTTGTACAAGAACTTCAAGCCCAACACTGGGATGTTTAAGAGCTCAAATGATAATGATTTCTGATGTTTACGCGAGTATTACACATTTTAAATAAAACTACTTTACGGATTTTATCGCGTTTGTATTCATGGTCACGGACGGACTAAGATGTCTCACGTCCAACAAGTCATCGTTTATGCAGTAAATTTATAATTATCAACCCGATACAGAAAATAGTTACAATAACTAATCAAATACAAACGCGATAAAATCCGTAAAGTAGTTTTATTTAAAAAGCTGAAATGATGATATCCTGATAATATCTGTTGATGTTGACTACTTACGTGAATTCGTAATATGAAAGACCCTTTTTTTATCCAGACTATAGTCAAAGCCTATTTCTCTTCTATATCTATAGAGCAGGTTATCAATACTGACTACTGCATTTCAATGTATACGTAACCATCATCATTCCAGCTTATATACGATACGTCCCAGTATTGTGCTCAAGGCTCCTTCACAATAGGAGGTAAACTGCTACTACACCATGCTGGCCAGACAGGTTGGTATAGGGTTTTGTTTCGAATTTTCCTTCTCTTGCATAGATGTTATATGCGTATTATATCCCTTAGTCATCTTTTATTACATCCACAGGTAAGATAGGGAATGGTGAATTGTATACTTCGTCACCACACGGAAAATACCGAAAGGTATTTTAAATATGATATACATTTGCACGCATCGCGAGTTTAAAAAAGTAATTATATTTATAATTGAAAAGTAATTATTTGTTTTTGTTGGCGATACGAATCAATCTTCAATGGTCAGTTATAACAAAGTTGCTTGGAGGCGCTTGCTATTATGATTAATGGTTTTAACAGCACTACTTTTATGGCGTAATAGAACTTGATACTTTATTCATAAAATACATATCTTTAACTATTATTGATTCCAGTTGACCAATAATTTTAAGTAAAGAAACGACTTCAAAATAGACCAAATTGAAATGGTACCACACGGGCAGCACCATCTTTGAAATAGAGAAAAAAACTCATCAAATTCGGATCAAAAGGTAACAAACAATAAAAAATATAGTCGAATTGAGAACTTACTCCTTTTCGGCATATCCGGATCCAGGTCAATGTTTTTTATTTCCATTTACAAATGTTTTGTAAAAATGCTTATTATTATTTGATCATCCTATTTTCATTTATTAATATTTGATCACCGCATTTTCATCTATTAATTTCAATCAATTTTGCATCAAAATACGATAGATCGGGCCTATTGATTGTACTCACACTTTTTACATGTACCCCTTCATCGAACTGATGGAAGCGTTATGATATACACACATACAGGTCACCATTTACCTGCTAAAATCCTGTGATATTACTACCACCCAACTATTTGAAGATCAAATGCTATTTTCTTCGTATTATTTCCTCTATTGAAGACATAGATACGTATATCACAAAAGATCTATTCTTTTAAATAAAGCATAATGTATTTTCTGTGTGGTGAGGGAATAATATTAAAGGACATATATGCATATACCATCTATACAACTTAGGAAAACTCGAAATAAAACGCTATACCAGCCCGTATGAGCAGTGTGATATAATAGGTCAATTTACCATCTATTGTGGAGGAGAATCGATCCCATCAGTGGGATGCATTTGAGCTGATGATGTATTGGTTTTTATGAAAAATAAATAAAAGTAATTGAATCATTTTAAATTTAATATCTTTTTTTTTTGGGTGGGTTGCGGTCGGCGCGCTCCTCGCACCACTCCGTCCGGGGCGACAGAGGGGCGTAAGCACGCAACACCCGCAACCCACCCACGCTGCACGTCGCCTTCGTCGTCGTCCCCCCCTCGGAGAGGACGTTGGTCTTTCCTCACGCGATCGGCCTCTCGGCGCGTGACGGACTAATTCCCTGGTCACGTCACCCTAAATTTAATATCTAAGGGATAAAAACGTCGGTAGCCATATCGTTCTGTGTACGCTTATTCTTCACAAAACATTCAAAAGTATCAAGACTATTATTGAATCCGCGCTATACCTAAAATAAGCTCAAGATAATTTAAGTTTCACTCAAGAAAGTCGAGTGCTGTCAAGCTCAGTATTACTTTCAGTGTAATCTTCCAAGGTGCCTGCTTGTTAGTGCTTGTGCGATAGTGTCTGTATAAAATCACAATATAAATAAAAGATTTATTGCAATTATGTCCGCTTACCTCATATATAAAATTTGGTATAAATTTGCAATATTATACACCTTGTGTTTAGTTAAAGGTGAGTACTTTTTTATTTACACATCATAGTTATGGAAGTGGTTGCACTAACCGTTAGTTTTCTTATTTGACTTTAACATAATAACGTGACCATAATTTTCTATATTGTCAGAATGAGACACTTGCAGAAATAGGTACAGATATGAGTTTTAAACATAAAAAAATTGGTGGTCTGTAAAGTCGCTCTACGGACAATAAATTTACATGATAATGTTATAAGAAAACGTTGATGTAAATTGCATACTTGATGAATTAAATTGCATTATAATCACTAAATTATCATTATCTATACAAAGGTTAATTGAAAATTAAATTTATTCGGTATATTAACATTTATTGGCACTCGTTAATTCAAATAGGGTAAGGTGGGGCACAATGTTACATGGGGTACACTGTTACAGGGCAAGTATCTACGATTCTATCATTCACTTTTCATCATTTCAGCCTATTGCCGTCCACTGCTGGACGTAGGCCTCCCTCATATTGCGCCACAATGTGCGGTCCTGTGCCGCCTGCATCCAACGACGCCCAGCAACTTTCACTAGGTCGTCGGTCCACCTAGTGGGGGGGCGTCCTACACTGCGTCGTCCGATGCGTGGTCGCCACTCGAGAACCTTTCTTCCCCAGCGGTTGTCGGTTCGTCGAGCGATGTGGCCTGCCCATTGCCACTTCAGCGTGCTAATTCTTCGTGCTATGTCGGTTACACCCGTTCTTCTGCGGATTTCTGTATTCCGGATTCTATCTCGCAGAGAAATCCCGAGCATAGCCCGTTCCATAGCACGCTGAGCGACTTTGAGCCTTGATATGAGGCCTACATTTAGGGACCACGTTTCCGTGCCGTAAGTCATCACTGGTAACACACACTGGTCGTAGACCTGTGTTTTCAGACACTGAGGTATGTTGGACGAGAAGATCCTCTTAAGTTTCCCGAACGCTGCCCAACCGAGTTGGATTCGTCGGCTGATCTCTTTCTCGAAATTGGATCTACCTAACTGGACTGTTTGTCCTAGGTAAACATAGTGATTGACAACTTCGAGAATCGCATTGCCAACTAGGACCGGTACAGGAATGACATGGGTATTTGACATGACTTTCGTCTTGTCCATGTTCATTCGTAGACCCACTAGTTGGGATACCCTGCTGAGATCATTGAGCATAGTGCCAAGGTCCTCCATGGATTCTGCCATAACGACGATATCGTCTGCGAATCGAAGGTGAGTGATGTATTCGCCGTTAATGTTGATGCCGAGTCCAGTCCAGTCTAAGAGCTTGAAGACATCTTCCAGTGCAGTGGTGAACAGTTTCGGAGAGATGACATCTCCCTGTCTCACGCCTTTCTGCAACTGGATCGGTTTCGTACTCTTATCCCGGATACGGACTGACATTGTGGCGTTCCTATACAAACACTTCAGCACTTCGATATAGCGATGGTCGATTTGGCACCGCTGAAGGGACTGCAGCACCGCCCAAGTTTCGACTGAATCAAAGGCTTTCTCATAGTCCACAAACGCTAAGCACAGGGGCCGATTATACTCCTCGGTCTTTTGTATAATCTGCCGAAGCGTGAGGATATGGTCTATGGTGCTATAGCCTTTTCGGAAGCCGGCTTGTTCGGGCGGCTGGAAGTCATCGAGCTTGCGCGTGAGTCGATTGGTAATGACCCTCGAAAACAACTTATAAACATGGCTCAGGAGTGAGATGGGTCTGTAGTTCTTTAAAAGAGCTTTGTCACCCTTCTTGAAGAACAGCACCACCACACTCCTGGTCCACGACTCTGGAACGTCGCCCCCGAGGATAACGGAATTAAATAGCTTCTGAAGGGCTATTAATACCGGCTTGCCGCCCGCCTTCAAAAGCTCTGCCGTAATTCCGTCATCTCCCGGTGCCTTACCGTTACGTAGTTGTTTGAGAGCCATTCTGATCTCGTACAAGCTGATGTCCGGGATTTCTTCGGTATAGTGCCGAGTTAGCTTGGATCTGGGATCTTGGACCAAGCCGACAACAGGATTTCGGGATGATTTGTATAACTGTCCATAGAACCTTTCGACCTCTCCCAAGATCTCACTTTGGGATGAAATGACAGTGCCGTCATCGGTCTTCAGCTTAGTCATTTGGCTTTTCCCAATAGACAGATCTTGTGCGAACACTTTCGAGCCACGATTCCGCTCTATCGCTTCTTTAATACGGAACGTATTAAATCGGCGAATATCGCGACGCACAGACCTGGAGATCTGTCTATTTAGCTGCCTATGTTTGGACCAATCGGCTGCAGACTGCACCGTCATCTCTTTTCTCCGCTCCATGAGCTCGAGAGTCTGGTCAGAAAGTTTTTTAGGTCTATTAACGCGGTGAGCCTTGAAAAATTTCGACCCAACCGCGTGGACAGTTTCCACGAACCTGTTGTTCATATCGTTCGGAGATTCGCACTCGTCCAGACATTGGAAGCGATTATGTAGTTCGAGTTGAAAGTTTTCGAGGTTCTGGTATTGGACAGATGTAGGTCGGAGTGTAGACTTCATCAAGCGTGACCGCTCGACTTTTGTATGGATATTCAATGTGCCTCGTACCATCCGGTGATCGCTCCCAGTTTTAATTCTGCTGATCACTGAGACATCATTGAATATCTGTCGTTTGTCTGACAAGATGAAGTCTATCTCATTTTTTGTTGAACCATCGGGGCTAATCCAGGTCCATTTCCTTTGTGGCTGCTTCCTGAAGAAAGAATTCATCATAAAGAGGCTTTCCTTCTCCAGAAAATCAGCCAGTTTCTGGCCCCTCTGGTTTCTCTGTCCATATCCATGTTTCCCCACTCTCAACTCATCATCACTCCCTTTACCTATTTTCGCGTTAAAGTCTCCCATAACCACCGTGAAGTGGGTTTTGGACGCGTGTATGGCTTTCGAGATGTCCTCGTAAAATGCCTCCACTTCGTCGTCGGAGTATGTCGAGGTCGGTGCGTATACCTGTATAACCTTCAGCGAATACCTCTTGGTAATTCTGAGTATAAGGTACGCTACCCTTGTCGACACACTCTCGATCCTCTCCACGTTGTCTATGAGAGACTTACGAACGATAAACCCTATACCACCTTGGGACGGGTGATCGCCCTCCCGGTAGAAGAGCAAGTTTCCAGACTGGAGGATTATCGTGCCCTCGCCCTCTCTTCGCACTTCTGATAATCCTACAATGTCCCAGCGGATTTTGCTCAATTCCTCTTCCAGCTCGATGACCCTCTCGTCAGTCCTGAGTGTCCGAATGTTGTGTGTTACCAGGGCCAAGGGTCGTTTTTGTTGGTAGCCGGATCGCTGCCGGAGATTCCTCGCACCCCCCGCTCCACCACTACTGGGCCCGCCACCAAAATGAGCCCGTAGGGTACCGGAGCCGCCGTGACTGGGGGCCATTTTTTTGTTGTACGCCATTTTTAAAAAAGGGGATATTGCCGTAATCGCCACGCTTGGCAGGCGGGTTGGCGATCGCAGTATGGATGTTTTACGTTTCCCAGGAGAGAGCTGCTGCCCACTCTCCTGGTGAACCCTCAGCCGATTTTTACGACTCCCACGGGCAAGTAAGGGGTGGCGACACATGTATTCTCAAACCGTCGCCACACGGTCATTCACTTTTATAAGTTGGAAATCAGTTGTGACAAGCTCATAGGGAGCCACCTTTAAACAGTTGTCATTGCCCGTATTTGTTCTGCGTTTTAGAGATAACAAACAAAAATCGAATTTATGTGGTCAAACCTAGAAAAAATCAAGTCAATGTTATTCATTTGATTCCTGGTGTATTATATATAGGTAAGTGATTGTGATTTTCTTTGTCCCTTTGTATTCTTAGCTTCAAATTATAGTTAAGTAGATTTTTGTAAACATAACCTAAGAAGACTCATTTGATATTTTTTGGATTTGACTCGTCTGGGGCACTGTGTTACGGGGCACTGTGTTACATTGTAACAATTAATGCTATTAACGTATTTTTGTACTCTACCTAGGTTTTAAAAGGAAAGGGCGAAAGAGGAAGACGGATCATGGTCTTTATACAGCAAATAATATGAGAGAAGCAATTAGGTTGGTAGAAAGTGGTATAAGTCTTTGAAATGCAGCACGTGAAAAAAATGTTGCAAAATAACCAAACGTCCGTCAGGCAGATTTTTATACATTCCAGAAGAATATTATAAAGAAATTTAATATTTGTCAGATATCTATTCAGATATATTTTCTTATTGTTATTTTTGTATAATACTGTGATATTGTAACATTGTTCCCCTTGCCCTGTAACAGTGTACCCCAGATATGGGGTTCAGTGTTACAATCGACCTATCTCATTAAAGTGCAATTTATATTAAGTAGTTGCTAAGAGAATTTATGTTTTAATTATTTTAAGTAAAGATAGACTGCTGTAGTTTATATCCATCCCAATTAGAAGTTAATTAAATAAATATTTTCATCGTTACATTGTCATTTGTTTTTTTTTGTAACACTGTGCCCCACCTTACCTACCTATTGCATTACTTAAATTAGAGATAGATGCGTCGCTAGCAGAGAAAGCTTAGATGGATCTCTCGGTGCCTCTTTATCGCTTGATCCGTCCTCCCGCTTGTACTCTAGGTTCGGGTGGAACGTGCCATTGAGTCGTGCTTTTTCGTGCATGCGGCTGGCGTTCATCGATTTATAAGACGTTATTACGCAAAAACATTTGAAAAATCCTGCAGAAATAAGTGAAAATATGAACTTAAAACCTAAAGACACGTAAACATTTTTCAGGTGTTTTAGTTATATAGCTTTTAGTATAGAACAAATCCGCATCAGTATAACGGGTCATTTGGTCGGCTGGCGACAACGGAATTACGGAACAGACAATCTGAAAACGGGACTGTCCCATTGAAAATAGGAAGTATGGTCAGTGGTCACGTTAGGTATACAGTTATAGCGCTTACTATGTTACTAATATACTTACTGTTTTTATTCGCATAGCATTTCTTTTGTTTATGAAATGATAGAATTTTTTATGATATTTAAATAGAAATTGTATATAAAATTATGTATTATACAAAAATCACGTATATTTTTTTTTTTATTGCCAACGGTGGCAAACGAGCAAGCAGCACACCTGATGGTAAGTGAAACTGCTGCACATGGACCTTTGCAATACCAGGGGCACAGCTAGGCCGCTGCCTACCGTGAAGGAAATACTCTTCTTAAACCTCGTTTAAAGAAGGACATGTCATAGCGCTCGGGAAACACAGCAGCAGGTAGTTCATTCCAGAGCTTGCACGTACGTGGGAGAAATGATCGCTGGAAACGTACAGTTGAAGACCATAACGTTTCCAGGTGAAATGGATGAACCCTGCTACGATGTCGAGTGGTACGTTGGTAGAATGGTGACGGTGGTACCAAGTCAAACTATATAACTAATAATATAATGCCATAATTTAAGAATAGGATACCAGCCTTTCCTGCGAGTATCTTTAAAGACGTTAGCAGATAATGTTTATTTGTATAAGAGAAGGAAAACTAGAAGGAAAAGCTTGCTCCTACTGTGGAGACTGTTAAAGATCTTTATTTATTTAATCCCTTTCTAAACTACTGGACAGATTTTTTTTTTTAATCAAATTTTAGGTTGCTACCTGGACAGACTAAAGTCACGATCAAACCTGCTGGCGGCGCCGTGATCGCACTCCTTGTGGTGACGGGGTAAGAATATACCTTATCCACCACTCTATCTCTTGCCCGTGGCTGTAGTAAAAGATGACTAAGGGATATAATATGCCGACAGCATCAATGCAAGAGAAGAAAAACTCGAAATAAAACCCTATGCCAACACTTCTGAACTGCGTGGTATAGCAAGTCAAAGTCCCTCTCATAGATGAGGCTCAAACCCAACAATGAGATATAATATATGGGCTAAGGTAATGAAGATGATAATAAAATAATATAGGCCATTTTGCCTTCCATTATGGCTCGAGCATAATAGTGGAACGTATGTAGTTCAGCCAATTACTGCTGAAGAGTTAAGAAGAGCTGAAGAGGTAAAAATATATTTTTTTATAAATTTCACAAGCCCACACATTTTTACTTTTGCGTTACTTTTCTTGTATTTTTCAGTAAACTCAATCCGATATTTAAACAGAGTAATCCAAGGATCTCCAACTTCAATATCGGACTATCCAGTTTTAGCCCAACTGCTACTAGATCCGTGGGGCTCACAACAATACATGCAGCATTGTGCTGGAGTCATCTTGACCTCAAGACACGTCATGTCGGCTGCACACTGCTTCCAATACAATGCTAACACGAGAAGAAGGTAAATCATTGCACACTCACCTACTTAATTTTATATATATATATATATATTTCTTGTGTACGTTTGTATGTTACTGAACTCCTCCTAAATGGTGGGACCAATGTAGATGAATTTTTTGTGTGCGTTCAAGAGGTTTCGAGAATGGTTTAGATTCACAATTGGACCCGGTAGGTGGCGCTGCTGTCGATTTCAAGGAGAATTCCTTTTATTTTATTTGAACAGAACAACGTCTGTTGGGTCAGCTAGTATGTAATATGTTCATTCACAATGTTTTCAATGCTTATTATGAGCAAAGGATTACAAAAGTTAAACATAAATAACTTTGAAAATTTGTGATAAGGTGTTGTAGGGGTGGACGAAATAGGAATTCAATGTGTCACCGCTTCCTTTCCCGGGATGTAGATTTCCAAATAAAGCCTCTTTTAAGCCGGCTATGGGCTGGTCGCAAATCGATCAGCCCATAGCCGGCTAAAAGAGGCTTATCCAAGACGATAAAAAAAATGCTTCAAACGGTGTTGAAGGGTATGTGGCCATTTCATAGCCTGTCAAAAAAAAAGGCGATGCAAGGATGGTTTGGGACTCCTTATCTCGTCATGCATTTTCTCTTTGCCTTTAGAGCAGGCCACTAGTGATGCTGTCTCAGCTTGTTTGGTCCATCCTGATTCGTTGATGCGTCTGTTATACATACTACAGCAAGACTATTTATTCCTCGTAGCTTAGAAACTAAGAATAACCTACTACTTATGTGGTGATTAGGAACACGATATGCCACCATTAACCATTACTTTCCCGTTGGAGTCTTAGTAATTGACTGAGGAATCACCAGTAATCAAAACAGCAGTAATCTCCCGGGAAACCTACAACATCAACGATCTTTTACCACAATCACCATTCTTGAGGCCTATATTCATCAGGGGATCTCAATGGACTAATGGATATATAGATAACTATGAGCTGAGAAGAAGTGGAAAATTATCAAGAAAATCTGTTTCAGTTACTCTAACCCAAAATATTGGAAGATTCGCGTTGGATCTTCATACCGGAACAGAGGGGGCGTAATACACGATATGAAGTTAATAATCCCTCATCCAGATTTCGATAAAGTATACTACACAAATGATATAGCCATTGTAGTCGCATCTAAACAGTTTATATTTAACAATAATGTGAAACAAAGCACTATTATAAAGCAAGATGTTGAAATAAAACCTGATTCTATATGTCAGCTGGCTGGTTGGGGAGTTCTAGAGGTGAGTATAAATTGTGTGTTAGTTTGCCACGCGTGGAGACGGCATAATAATACAGTTTTCCCTAGGAGTAGCATTAGAAACAGTCAGTTGTGGATATTGAATTTATAGGGAAATGTGAAACGAAAATTTTATGTGTGGTTACTATCGTATTATTCTTCTTATGTTCAAGTGTCAGTTCGACTGGTCGAAAGAAAACCTGTTGTAACGTATATCGTACAGACACCTATCCGAAATTATTCGAAATTGATATCGGTTTTGGTTACATATTTTTGTTTCGGATATCCGACAGTTTCAGTTGCGAATACGGATCTTCATTACATCTCTAGTTTTCACCACCCTATTTCTTACATGTGGGAGTCGTTAAAGCAGCTGCAGGATTACCCAAAGAAACGATAACAGAACTCTTCTAAAAAATGTTGAAAATCTTATTGATGTCATCGCCAACCCAACTATTAAGTGTGGTTATTATGAGTATTTTACCCAATATGTCCAATAATAAACTTCGATAGGCTGTAGGATGGAATCTGATGCTTAAGTTATTAATAGAACAAACACCAGAATATTTTTTAAATTATAACTGATACATCTGCCAGTTTTTATTTTCTGAATATCAAATTTTCTTCTAAGATATTGAAGATCCTTTTTTATCCTTCTGATATCATATATATATAGGTATCATTCCTCCAAGTAAATTAGCTTTTTTTTGAGGTGGGTTACGGTCGGCGCACTCCTCGCCCAACTCCGTCCGGGGCGACAGATAGGCGTAAGTACGCACACCCGTAACCCACCCGTGACATATCGCCTTCGTTGTTGGGCCGACCACCGGAGCAGAGTGGCTTGTCGTCAGTGGTTGGCCCGACGGAATACCCCTTGAGGACTACCCTCTCCTCGACCGACGTTATCCCACCTCGGGGAGGGCGTCGGTCTTTCCTCGCGTGGTCGGCCCCTCGGCGGGTGACGGACTAACTCCGCGGTCCAGTCACCCACGGCCTCGGCTAGAAGTAAACTAGCATAGAATATCTAGTCACCGTAACAATGTAAACAAAATATTAAAAAAATGGATAAAAGGAAAATAATAGTCAATTTGTTATTTATTCACAGCCTGGTGGACCTCAGCCCGATTTATTACAACACACAACATTAACTACAATAGACACCAAAATCTGTAATTATCGATACAGTACTATTGGAGCACTCGTCCAAGAAGATTCCATGATGTGTGCTGGACGTCTGGATATGACAGGGCCTGACGGATGTTATGGGGATTCGGGTGGTCCTCTAATCTATAAAGGCTTGGTAGTGGGCCTGGTCTCCTTTGGTTACTCTTGCGGGCATCGATACTTCCCCGGCGTGTACACTAAAGTGTCGCATTACACCAATTGGGTGGTTGCCACTGTTAATAATAATAAATAATATTGTTAAATTTGACTTTTTAATCATTATATTTGTGTTTATTATGTTGTTCAAATTATTAAAGTTTCGAGTTTATATAATTTTAAAAATTACACGTCAGTCGAACAGCTAGTTTCAAGCTTAAACTGGATCGTTAGACTCAAAAGGGCTCGAGTAGCTCTCGAGAAGATATTAAGTCAATCAACAGCCAACACTGAACTGGTTTCAGGGAACAAAGATGGACTTCTCATATGAAACTACACATTTTACATTTACAATATGTTTATTCCATTTTTCGTTAATAGTATAAACGAACTATTTGAGCTTCTACATTTAGGCCGCACACAGGCTTGTGCTTTACTGATAAATGCCACCTCAACTATACGGCCGGACATACGACAAGGTACTCGGCACTGGTGGTCGGCCTAACGATAAAGGTGACGTGGGTACGGGTGGGTTATGGGCCCGCGCGCCGTCCTGCCGTAGCCTCGGACAGAATGGACCGTGTATGCACCCACCCATAAAAAAAACTATACGGCCAGCCCGAGGCTGATTAGCTTAGATAGTTTCAAGAGGATTTAATTATTTTTCTGAAATTCGGACGTTGGACACCTGAAAGAATAATAATGTTGTAGGATCTTTAGACCGTTACAGACGTCACAAAATTTGAAAACACTAAGGGCGCCTTCAAATTTGCCGTAAAGTGCCGCGCGGTGGCAGCGCGTTTGCATCGTTGCGGCCGCGCTACTTTGTAAATCTATATAAATAAACAACGTGCGGTTACAGCGCTACAACCGCGCTGCAACCGCGCATCAATTCATTGATCGACTAATGATGCGCGCACGTATTTTTTTGTACAAGTAGAGCAGAGTTTCTTCGTCAGAGTCCATCCTGAAACTATGTACTACACTACGATTCTCAAACCTAGCGACAGCAGCGCGGCTGCAGAGCTGCAGACGCGCTGCCGCCGTGCGGCACTTTGGGGCAAATTTGAAGGCACCCTAACTCTTCTTGTCCCTATGTAATGCGCAAACTGGCAGATTCGTGTAAGAATTAAACCATTATCAGCTATTGTTCTAACTCCATACTTGATGGCCTAAACTAAATAAGGCCAAGACGCATGCCCCTTTAGGAAGAAAGAAAAGCCTTGCGTTAATGGTTGATTTAGTGTCTGTTTAGTGTGTCTTTTAGCCACAGAGTACTTCAAACATGTACTACATCTGTGCAGCATAATCTGTGCAGCTGTCAACTAATGTCATTTCTTAATTACCTAGATTGTACCCATCTATTCTATCAATAGCGCAGTGGCTATTTTACAAAAGTGAGAAAGCAGAAATGACAGTAACTGTCTATGATTAGTTATCATTTTCAACGCCATTTTCTAATCTAATCTATGGGGAAGCTATTAACACATAAAATAAATACAAATAATACATCGTTTTCGTATGATAATAATTTAATAATTGAATAATATGACATGTATGTAAGATGACTTCATAATAAAATGTCTATGAAATTAGTATGGAGTTTGTAATTATAACATTCCTCCCCATTCACATTTCGTCGATTAACCGACGCGGTGGACGTACTGTGCGCTGGCTGCGACGAAGTGTATGTGCTACAACAGTAGTCGTAGGCGTGACGAAAGGAGGCGAAGCAGCTGTAGATGGTGTAGTCGCAACCGTCATCGCAGGTGTGATTTCATTAGGGCTGGACTTAGTTGATGCGGATGCTAATGGTGATGTCGGTGATGGAATTGAAGATGATACATGTATAGGCGTGGATGACGTGCATGGAATAGGCGCTGAAGTTGTACCCATGAATGTGGGTGACGTGGCAATGGATGATAGTGTTGGTGGTGCGGTATTCGAAATGGTAACTCGTGATCTGATATGATCAGCATGCCTCCGTTTTACTCCCCCATCAGATGTTGTGACGATATAAGAATATTTATGATTACGAGTTGTAACTGTTGCGGGTTGCCATTTCTTTTCATTTTTTGTCTTAATGTAAACTTCTTCGTCTGGATGATAATTAGGAGTTGAAGCCATGATATTGGCTTTCACTTGTTTCTATATACACCAGTAATGAATACAAAAAAGCTATATACAGTAGAAACCGGATGTAGCGACCTTTAAGGGCCCAGCGATACTATGTCGTACTAACCGGATGACGTACAAAACGGCAGGATTATTTCTTAAGTACATAAGTACATACCTAACTTACGAATACATAGTGGTAACGTAATCGACTGCGGTATCTATGGTCTCGGGTTCGAGACCCGACAACTTATTTTTTTTAAATTATCACAATATTGTGTTAATTTTTTTTATAATTTTACGCCATCTATCGCCCAAAGTCAAAATTTGATATTTTTTTTGAATCGCGAATTGCACGTCAATACAAGATATTTAGTGTATAATCTATGACATAAACTAGATTTAAACTAGCCGAGTTAATAATGGCAACGTTATTTTTGAGGTCGCTATTTTCACCAATTAAGGTCGCTATTGCGACGTAATAAGCTTGCTATTTCGACTTAATATGTATTTAATAGTCTGTGGCACTTTTATGAAATAGGCGCGGCCTATCAATAGTATTGATTTTTATAAATTTAGCGTTAACCACGTTGAATTTTAATAATCCTCAACATTATCTAATTTTATAATGGGCAAAATAGGTGTTGTTGCATTCATTAAAAGTTTCTACTACGATCCTTTCAAGTGGTGAGTTATTAAATTCATTATAACCTCAATCCGCTAAATGTGTTAATTTTAAGAGGCATTAAATTATAACCAAATATTGAAATCACGTATTACTTTCTTACTGCCATCTTAATAGTAGTATATCTATCTATACTCTAATGCAAAATATATTAAATGTAACAAGTCTATCAAATGTGTAAATGCTTTTTAGATAGGCTAAACAGTGTTTCTGCTTCTTGTAAAGTTGATAATATTGCATATAATTGCCCACTCTAATTATAATTATATTTATATGTAAAAAAAAGTGTTGATGTTGATATGAAATACTTTCAAACAGCAGAAATTTAAAAAACAGGTACTTGATATATCAATGAATATTGTTATTATAATGAAAACAATATTAAAACCTTAGAATAATAACATATAGAAGGTAAGTAAAGTAAGTGAGGCATTTCAATTGGAGCCTAATGGAGCTTACGCCGGAACAATCCCGTAATGTACAAGTCATTGCACTGCACGAACGTATGCAACTCTTAAAAAATAAATAGGTAATTATGACGGCTTGTGCATTCAAATGGTGCCACAACACATTGAAAAACATAAAAAGGTTTTTAACATTACTTTTAAAAGTATTTCGACGATTTATGTTAATAAAAACAAAATTTGATTTCATAATTTGTATAGTGGTGTGCGTGTGTACATGTGTAATCGTCTGTGCGCCATTAGTAGTTTTAGATTCAAATCTTTAAAGTTCGAAGTACTGACACTATCCTTCTATACGTTATTATTCTAAGATTAAAACGAAAGTAATTTAGTCCCATGCATTTGATTTCAATGCTGCTACAATATATACATCTTCATTATCTCATCCCATATTAGTCCCACTATTGGGCTTGGGCCTCCTCCATAATAGGGAAATTGACCGACTATACAGTGTCCGATGTGTAAGCATAGGGTTTTATTTTCAGTTTGCCGTCTCTTGCATTTTCTGACATGTCTTAATTCTGTATGGATATAATTTTGATAACATCTAGTTCAACTGTCATATAAAGACTGTTACAATTAAAACCTTTTGTCTTACAAAAGCATGGTAAAACCATCTTTACTGATCCCAATATAAAAAATATATATATATTGATACCAGTTTATTGTATAGATAATTTCTTAATGGCATGGGAAGTTTACCTAATAACATTGGGACTGTATTTTACCCTTTTATTATGAGCAATATTTGTATAACAATGAAAAAAAATTATGAACAGAATGATGTTCTTATAATCTCAGTTGATATACGCCCACTGATAAGCTTCAACCCCCACTAAATAGGAAGGAACTTTAACTAATACTAATGATTGCCATGTGTTGAAATTCGGCCATAATTAATTAAAATATTTTTTTCTGTTACATAATTTGCTTTTAATTCTATTTATACATAATTGTACATAGCAAGCTGTATTTTACTAATATGTAAGTACAAATGTCTATTAGACATTTTCATCATAATTATGATTGTTTGACATTCAGTTCCACTAGAGATTTTAACCGTAAACAAAAGTGTATAAGTGTGTGTGTGTAGTGTGCGTAATGCCTTTTTTAATGTTATAATCCATTATTATATGAAATTTCAGTTTTATGCATTTCATACATACTTCAACTGTGCCAAATTTCATATTTGTCCATCCACGTAAGTTTTATAAAAAGGGGTACAAAGTTTTTGCTTCACATATTAATTAATATACACAATGACATTTATGTCGTCTTACAAAAGCTTGTCAATTAAAGTATCCAGTATCTACTATTCATTCATACAATTAAAAGGTTAAAAACAATATTTATTTTCCATAAAAAAATAGGATGATCTCTGTGACAGTTCTCCCTAGTGCTGTCACGCTTACGATAAAGTCTGAAGTTTATTATCGATAAACTTCTTAATTTTTATAATTGTGATTTTCTATTATAATTATAATACAATCAATGAAAATCTTTTTGAATTTATTTCAAACCAAACTGTTTTTTGACTGTTTTAATTAATCAAAGGTCAAGACAATCAAGGTCTAGGTTACTATTATGGTCATCAATGGAGCGTTCCTGCTAGAACGTTTATCATTTTTTGCCAAAATAGGGACAGTCGTTAGATCAATCGATCAATTACGACTGTATTATAAATAAATATGTCTAGTTTATTGACGTAAGGCGTACATAATATTATCATTTACTCAGAGACAACAAGTAGTTTTTTAATGTTTAATTAATTTAACTTATGTATTTTATAACGTAACTGTTTGTTATAATTGTAATAAATCTGTTGAAAGTTTTATATGGGTACTGTATTGGGTTTATTTCTTAAATGAATAATTTAATAAAGGTTGGTTATCGATTTACGTATATCGACTGTCCCATCTCTTTTATATTTTCAGTCCAGTATGACCTTGTACATGTGTAACCATAAATTTTCTATTAAATGTTTACTAGGTATTTCAGTACTTACGAGGTACATTTTAAGTATGAATATTAATATTTTTATATTTATAATATATTGCACTTCAGTTGCAATAAAACTGGCACGAAACAAATGAAAATATATGTGATACAAAATGAAATTGTAAATATGTCGCTCGTTCAAACTTACTTCGTCGGTTTCGTTGACATCTGTCACAGAGATCAAGCTATATTTTATAGACTATAGTGGTAGTTATAAAAAAATAATAAAATAAATTAAAGTTAATATTTTGTAACAGCCTATTTATCATGTTTACATTTTAAACACACAAATCATGCGGAATTTCGTTAGCCAATCATAGCTAGGAAGTCCACGTGGACAGCTATTATAAAGCGTAATCCCTACCTACCCAGGAATCCTTGGCGAACCCCGATTGGCTGCCTTTTTGTTTTAGTATCCGCCGGTGTGCGAAAGTTGAAGGTCGTGCGCATGAACTTACAATTTCCCTACACGTAATTACATATTTCGCGACATCGTTGTGTGTTTGTGTTGTTACGAAATGTCTAATAGACATTATCAATACTCGAATATTGTACCTGTACGTAGTACAAATAGTGCACAAATGGTGGTTTATGCAGAGATGAAAAAATGGTGAGCAATTTGAACAGTTCTTTCAATATCGGTAGAACGATATTCTTGTTACTTTGTTCGCAATTATTTGTAAATAGCTGATTCCATTTTATCTAAATACCTCTGAACCAATTTACTTTATTGAAATAATGACCTACTAGTAGACTAGTAGATGCCAAGTCTCTAACACTTTAAATAATTGTTCCTGACGGTCCTAAGTGCGTAGAAAGTATTAAGGGAAAAATTGGACTCCGCACGTACTGAATATGTAGTGGTATTTCTGAAAAGGACGTAGGTATGGTACAATTTTACGAGTTGACAATCGAACTTTTTCTAAGGTGTAAATTGAATGAACGGGCGGGCCGGGCGGTAGTACAACAGCTGTGTTAAGTACCTACATACGCGCTCACTACATGCTGTTTCCTTAATATTTTAACTTGTAATTATTTATAATAATTTTTATTATAAAATATTCTAGTAAATATTTTTTCTTAACTTTTAATTGTACGAATGTATTGTAGATACTGGATACTTTAATTGGCCTGCTTTTGTAGGACGACATAAATGTCACCGTGTATATTGCAATTCAGTTGCAATAAAACTGGCACGATAAGAATGAAAATATATTTGATACATAATGAAATTGTAAACATGTCGCTCGTTCAAACTTACTTCGTTGGTTTCGTTGACATCTGTCACAGAGATCAAGCTATATTTTATGAACTATAATAGAATATTTTTAATAAAAGTTATTATAAATAATTACTAATTAAAATAGTAAGGAAACAGCATGTAGCGAACGCATAGGTACTCAACACAGCTGATGTAGTATGTAGGTACTATGACCACTTGACCGCGGCGCCAATCGGGCATCGCAAAGGATACCTGTTAGGTATCTAGCGTAGGGAATTACGCTTTGTAAAAGCCGTCCACGTGGACTTGGCTAACGAAATTCTGCATGATTGCTTTTGTTTAAAATGTAAACATGATAAACAGGCTGTTACAAAATATTAAGTTTAATTTATTTTATTATTTTTTTATAACTACGACTCTTAGAATAATAACGTATAGAAGGATAGTGTCAATACTTCGAAAGTTCGAAACATGAATTTAAAAATACTAACGGCGCGCAGACGATTACACACGCACACTACTATACAAATTATGAAATCAAATTTTGTTTTTATTAACATAAATCGTCGAAGTACTTTTAATAAAAAGTAATGTTAAAAACCTTTTTATGTTTTTCAAATGTGTTGTGACACCATTTGAATGCATAAACCGTCATTTACCTATTTATTTTTTAAGGGTTGCGTACGTACGTGCAGTACAGTGACCTTGTACATCACGGAATGGTTCCGGCGTAAGCTCCATTAGGCTCCAATTGAAATGCTTCACTTTTTGTGCGCGAACTTACCTTGTATACGTTATTATTCTAAGCTGCGACTATTGAACATTTAAATATGTTAAATATGTTTCTTTGGTCGGATACTTTTATGGTTTTTTTTTTGTAAGACGATAAAAATGTCACCGTATACAAATACTACGCTAGTCAGCTGGTTTGATATAGATTTTTATAACCAATTTTCTTTTGTAAATAAAACACTTTGCAGCATTCATGGTCACGGGCGGACTAAGGTGTCTCACGTCCAACAAGTAATCGTTATTACAGACATTTGACAATTTTCTTTTTCTTGCATAGATGTTTGTGTGAACTGATGATTCTACATATTATATCTCTTAAGTTATCTTTTTCAATACCTATGTATTTTACTCTGTCTCCGAAAAGAGTTGATATTTAAATATGTAATGTTTGTTTAATATAATGTTTGTATATTATATAATTTATTTTTCATATGCTCTTATATGTCCCATTATTGGGCTCGAGCCTCCTCCATAATAGGAGAGAAATTGATCTTACTATACCATGCTTTTTTTTTGTGGGTGGGCTGCGGTCGGCGCGCCTCCGCACCACTACGTCCGGGGCGACAGAGGGGCTTAAGCACGCAACTCACGCAACCCACCCGAAAACCACCTCGCCTTCGTCGTTGGGCCGACCACCGGAGCAGAGTTAACTTGTCGTCAGTGGTAGGGCCGACGGAATACCCCCTACGTGGGGTACCCTCCCATCGACCGACGTCCCCCCCTCGGGGAGGACGTCGGTCTTTCCTCACGCGGTCGGCCTCTCGGCGGGTGACGGACTAATCCCCGGTTACGTCACCCTCGGCCTCGGCTAGGGCGGCATGAGGCGCAGGTGTTTGCGCCTGCGCCGCCCCATTCGCCAGCGGCGGATCTCCTCATCGAGGCTGCGCTCCTCGCGCAGACGATCCATACTATACTATACCATGCTGGTCAGACAGGTTAGTATAGGGTTTTATTTTGAGTTTCCCTTCTCTTGCATAGATGTTATATGTGTATAATATCACTTAGTCGTCTTTTACGATGATGAGATGATAACGGTGGTGATCAGTATTCTTACTCTGTTACCATACCACACCGCGGGAAATAATTTATTATATTATTTTTAAATATACTTATCCTCATTTAATATTAATATTACTTATCAATATTTATTCATATTCTTATCACTGAGTAGTATATAAATACACATTTGTTCTTAATTTTTTTTATGTTTACATACTTGGTATAATCATAGACTAGTTGGAAAGAAGTGATAATAATTATTTGTTATCATAAATAAAATATACAGTTTACTAATATTGAGCTATTTAATAAATTAGTGTTAGACTCCTCTCTGAAAAATTAAACAATTATAGTTAAAAGCTTAACTTCATTTATACTCAACTCAACTTTCATTAATAAGTCTATAGAATTTTGAGTTTGCAAGTATTTTCATGTTTGTTTTTTCATGTTTTCATGTTAAATTTTTATTGGATTTTATAAAAATATTTTAATAATAAATATTGCCTCACAAAATTTAATTAATTAATTATTCGATATTTCAAAATGGTTGAGGTTTAAATCTTTTTAATTAATTCTTTTTTTTTCATAGAGTATGATACAGTAGAAACTCGATTATCCAGCTCTCAGTTATACGGATTCGCGATTATCCGGACTACCAACCGCGACCTATGTATTGTACCTACAAATCGAATTTATGCAAGCATGAACGTGACTGCAATGACATGTCCCGCCCGCAGCCCGCGCATCGCTACCCCCACGCGTTTCGTTATTGTTTTAGTTAGTAATTGTTACTCCACTCTGACGTGCGTGTCCCGCGGGACATGTATTCGTCTTTTAATAAGCGCATAAAATTTTGTACATACCTACTACATATGAATATAACCAAAGGTTTTTCATACATTCGATTATCCGAATGCCTAACGACAACAATTAGTCGGGTTAATCGAGTTTCTATTGTGTATAAATCATATTGTCTATGACTTTATAATTCAAAATATTGTATAATCTGTATTATTTTTTTAATCTTTCAGGTCAATTGTAAAGAGCGTAGGTATATTCGGAGTGGGTGTTGTTATTGCAAACGAATGTACAGGCGTAGAGATAATGCCCGCTATGCCACAATAAAATTAATACAGTGTTAATAAATTATATAGTAAGAATTACAATATGTTAAATTATTTCTTGTTAATTTTCCTCATCGGCGGTGCGGTTTGTGATGTAAAAAGGCCGAACTTTGTTTTAATATTAACCGATGATCAAGACGTTGCTCTCGGTGGAATGGTTGGTACAATAGAAATGTGATTGTGAAATAAATGATATAGTTAATACATGTTGTAGTTTTATTTATTTATTATTTCAGAAACCCATGAAGAGTGTACAGCGCTTCATCGGAAATGAAGGTGTTACTTTTACAAATTCGGTGAGTTTCATTTATAATATTATTTTAGAAGCAACATTTCGCACCAAGGAATAAATTCTCCTATGATAACTTTACAGAAAGGTATAATATTAAGTTGTGAGTTACATAAAAAAGTGCCCTGGAGAACGACCTGTGTGCCTACTCTTGAAATCAATTCTAATTTCGAATCCGATTCAATTCCATTCTCACCAAACTTATATTTGGTACTCTTGAACAAAATCGAGAATGAATTCTTCGTATTTGCCGTTGTTATTTTCACCAAATGTGTCGTATTTTCTTGCTTTAAATTATTAACGTTATCGGTCTCGATCACCACAAAGACGCTTTTTTGAAATTGTGCAACATTAACGATTTTAAACTACGTCAAAATCACGTCGGGAGTAGCAAATATTTGATTTAATCGAGGACAGTCGAATTCATTTAGTTGAAAATATTCCACTGAATTTGATTCCAATCGCTGTGCGCTAATATCGCTTTCAAGAGTACCAAATTTGCTCAAATTCGAGCTGTGATTGGATTTAAGATTGGAATCGAGATTCAAGAGTAGGCACACTGGTGTTGCGGAGATGCAATCCATGAACTTAGACATAGAGTCCGCTATAGCAAAAATTTGATGTCAATCGTCGCCTGTAACACATCGTATCGGTATTGATATACCTACTAACGGCTATCAGTTATTTAGGTATAAACAAATGACAATGATTCGACGCTGTTGACTAACTACTTAAATCACAACAATGTTTGGTTTCATGCCGTGATTCTCATTTCGCTCTATTGGTAACCAAACTTCTAATAATATAATTCTAATAACCAAAATAATTATGACATCTCCCTCACCCCTTCTCTCCTCCCCCTCTCGACCTCCCCCCCCCTACCTCCCTCTGCCCCCTTTCTCACCCTTTCTCTCATTATACGTGATTCCTGACGTGCAAAATAGAGAGGGGTCGGTTATTGGCTAACGGCATAATAACAAGCAACATTTCACTAATATTTATATAAACCAAAGACTCTTATTTGTATGACTTAATTGTCATAAACTTTGATGAATCACTATCGTATGCTACGAAAACTGTTCATTATAGTTTGACCTATAAAAGGTTATAATGCTTAAACCGTTCATAAATAGAAATTAGGGTGCGATTACTTCACAAGTATTCATCAACTCAAAACCCGGTTTTATATCCTTATTCGGCAACTGTTATCGATATTGGTATTGACATCAAATATCGGTTAGTAACCTTTGCCAGGAATAACCGCCCATGAGAATATAGAAATATCATGTCGCTCTTGAATTATATTCATTTTTATAGTGTTATGTTGAATAATTTTGCTGATATTTTATATTATATTTTCTTCTTCTTTTTTTGTCTTGGCAATCAGCTATTAATACAAGCCATTTTTGCACATGTCGAGTTATAATTTTCTTTTCAAATTATCAATTTCTTCATGTCAGTAATGGTCCGTCAGAAAGTCAAAGTGTCGCCTCCAACAGTGTAATGGCCACTGTTAGGGGTATCTTCTGAGAATTTTGGTGGCAAAACTGCTGAGGTGTAGTGAATATGATATAAAACTGCTATACATACCTTTTTGTTTCCACCAAAATTCTCTGAAGATACCCCTAACAGTGGCCATTACACTGTTGGAGGCGACACTTTGACTTACTGACGGACCATTACTGACATGAAGAAATTGATAATTTGAAAAGAAAATTATAACTCGACACGTGCAAAAATGGCTTGTATTAATAGCTGATTGCCAAGACAAAAAAGAAGAAGAACAACGAAAATGCCTCTGGATATATGGAGTGTAGAGGTAAGGAGATCCGTCTCTGTGTGAAAAAGTGTCCGTTAAAATCTGCTAAATAAGGGTGGCGCTACAATAGCGACAGAGTAAATTTAAAAAAAGGCGCTGAATGTTATTAGAATAAGATAGAGAGATAAAAAGGACGAAACAACCGTCTCGTTGAAAAAGTAGAAAACAAAAGTTCTTAAGAAGCAAAATAATAAAAGTAAATTTCATAAATGTCAGTTTTAAAATAGATGTAAAAATTCATGATAATAATTAATGAAGAATATAAAAAGAATTGATATTGACACTGTCACAACTGTCACTAACTTAACTCGGCATAGTTCAATCAATTAACAACTGCTCAATTCATATCATACCCTATGCCTATGCTAGCGCCATTCTGGAGGGTTTTTGAACTGTTATTTAGTGCTGAAAGTGGGACACTTTTTCAAGCTTCCTCCCATATGAGACGGTTCTCCTTACCTTTACCCTCCATATCTGGATAGCAGACGTTGATGACAGCCGTTTCGTTTAAAAACTATATTCTAATAAAACTAGTTGCAAATAACAAAATACCTCCATACGATTGGGAATAATAAGGTGTAAGAAGACGATGGGTATATGAAAATATAATATAAATATAACTATTTTTCTGGATTTTATCACGTTTATTTTTGATTGCCCGACGTTTCGAACACTTCAGTGTTCATGGTCACGGTAGAATCCCGTAATAAAATCCTATCCGCGATAAAATCCGTAAAAATAGTTTCATTTAATACTTGCATAAACATCAGAACCGTGTGGTGACGGAGAGAAATACAATTCACCACACCCACTTCTGCCTGCGGGTATCGTTAAAGGTGACTAAGGGATATCTTGAGCATATAACAACTATGAAAGAGAAAAATTCTCGAAATAAAACCCTATAACAACCCGCGTGTTATAGTTGATCAAATTCAATTTATAGTGGAGGCTCGAGTCCACTAGTGGCACTGAATGATACATCAGAAAATATATTAGTTTGAATACAATAGTCATTGCTCTTTCCTTTCCCTCAGTCATCATAAAAATCCATTAAGGGATGTAAACAAATAACGTCATTGCAAGAGAAGGCAACCTCGAAATGAAACTATACCATCCCGTATGACCAATGTGGTATAGTAGGCTAACCCTCTTAAAGTTATCATTAGGGTTGCCAACCATATTTTATTAAAATATGGTTGGCATTAAAATATGGTTTATAATAAAGTATCCTACTTTATTTTTGGTATTTATACTTTTGCCTACCAATAAAGTATATGAAAATATTTTATTTCCAACCTTTACTGTGATGCGCAAGGGCGTCGCCAATTCAGTTGCCCCCATAGAGATCAAATGTAGCTAGCCGCAAGGCGACCAATTCGACTGTATCAGGCGTTCATATGTTTTATCCTCCATAAAATTGTCATTAACAACCAACCCCCACCCTCCCCTTATTCATGGCGACTGGCTGGCTGGCGACGCCCTTGGTGATGCGTAAAACAAATACTCATTATGGGTACTTAACTATTTAACGGTACACATAAGTGAAAACGGATGATGGAAACGATTTATAATTGCTAAACGAAATGTTAAATGTCAGACGTGACGTGCATGCCAATCAAACTTTATATGGGCTAAAAGCACATATAAATACGTTTTTAGAACAATAAAAAATTAAAAATCCTTTTTTTCCCTATCCATACCACTCTATACGTTATTTTTTTCAAAAAAGTTGGAAACAACTAGTGTCATATCCATTGGTCACATACCCTAGGGTCAGGTCAGGCCAAACGAAACTCTACTTAAAGGTGAACGCACACTTATCCGAGTCGAACGAAACGAATTTTAGAATTTTGTGTATGAAATCTCATGAAACCTCGCACACTTCCCCGCGTCGAATCTTCCGAATCTGAGGTGTGCGAGGTTTCATGAGATTCCATATACAGAATTCTAAAATTCGTTTCGTTCGACGCGTTCGGCTCGGATAAGTGTGCGTTCACCTTTAGGGTTTCGTTTGACTTTAATTAAAAGTTTTCATTTATTAATGGAATTCACTATAAAATAATAAGCAAATGAGTAGGTAGACTCATATCGAGGTCAAGTTTTCTTGTTAAAACGAATCTTCTATGATATAAATCTTTTTATAACGAGCCTCACTGTAACATTATTTTGTGTTATGAATAATACCCATGAGTTTTGTTATAACGAAGTTCCGTTATGTACACCGTGGAATCTAATTGGCTATTTTCCCGAAATGTACATAACTACATACTCAGTAAATGATATAGAACCATACTACAGCATATATTCAATAAAATAAAAACATAAATTCTTGTCATTTGCAATCCCGGACGTTTCCTTAAAATATCATTTTTGCATGTATTTAAGGGCATTGACCGTAGGTACGGTAGCATGCTAACTGACCTATTAAAACATAGACCAAGGTCACACGACTCGGGCGCATCACTAAAGAAGAAAGGAGTGCGGGTGAGGTGCGACACTGAGCTCCGAGGTGCTATGCCTATAATTATTTTGTTTTACTTATTATTGCGATTTAATACGAATGCTATGTCGTAGGCATGTTGGGAACAATACCGTTGCATGTCAGACAAACTTAACAATGTCTAATTATCAGACTTTTTTTCTAATTGTATTATGTTTTTAGTTATGTGGGGATATTAAGAATGATTAACTGAGTACATACGTTTCAGGAAAACAGCCAATTAGATTCCACGGTGTATAATTAAGTACAGTAAAACCCGTTTAAGGCGATTTCGCAGGGACCCGACCAAAACGCGTCTTAGGCGGGAAAAGGGAAAAATGTGCCATATTATTTATTATATTCTATTATTATTTTGAATACCTACGTATTGAATTTAACATTTAAAAATTACTCAAAATAAAATAATCACTTATTTTAGTTTGACAAAAAGATTTTGAGACATTGGCAATTACAAGATTTTCAACGTAATTTAATTTTCGCAATGCGTTTTCGCTTTGATTCAAAGAAGTTACATAGCGTCTCAAATCATTAACTGCTAATAATACCTGGGCATGTGACAAAATCGGAGTTGACCCATCTTCTTCTTGGTCATTATCACTTAGGGTCGCTCGACAGTCGTCACTTCGTCAGTCGCTGGCCGCCGCCGCAAGGGGGCGTCCATAAATTACGTGAGGTGTTTTTTGAAATTTTCTGTAACTCCCTCCCCCCCCCCTGGTGAGATGCCGTGAGATTTTATTCAACCCCCTTCCCCATCCCCCAATCTCACGTGAGATTTTTCAAAATGTGGGTTTCTTAAGTAAACGCGTTGGAGCAGGTACTCAGATTACAAATTTAAAACCTCAGTTGCACATCTATCTTATTTTATATCTATGGTATAACGTCGAAGTATGAATGGAATTATTTTCTTCCGAACGAATTAGTGAATGATCTTAATCGAATTACGATTACGCTTAAGATTAAATCTTAAGCATGTACAATCTGGATTAAATGGACCAAAATAGTATAATTTTATTTTTGTTTCAATCAGAAAAATAATTGCGTGATATTTGCCGAGACCCTCCCTCTCTCCAACGTAAGATTAGATGAGATTTGACTCGACCCCCACCCCCCCTTAAACATCTCACGTATTTTATGAACGCCCCCTAATATGTGTATTTGAGTGGCACGTGTTAGCGTATTAAACGGGATGACGATCGTATTAAGCGTTAAGAAATGTATGAAAACATGCCTCAAGTTGCTGGGACTGACGCAAAATGGCGTATTATGTGGGAAATCATATTAAACGGGTTCTACTGTATACATTGTTTTATTCAAATAAATAATATTGACCATTTTTTTAAGACAACTTCCAATAAGTAAGTATTCCTTATACTGTGGGGTATTTTCGTCTCAGCTCATACACGTCCCACTGCTAGTCTCAAACCTCCTACCCAATAGGAGGGCAGTTGACCTACTATACCATGCTGTTCAGACATGTTGGTATAGGGTTTAATTTCGAGTTCTCCTTCTCATGCACAGATGTTATATGCATATTATATTCCTCAGTCTATTATCATATCATATTATATTCCTCTTTTACGCCATCCACTGATAAGATATGGAGTGGTAAATTGTATTCTTACTCCGTCCCCGCACGGCAAACGTGTGGCCGCACTTTACAAATATAAAATTAACGAACACAAATTACAAACAGGCTTAATAAAAACCATTTTCGGAAAACATAAAGTTTTTTCATGCGTGGGTTTCGAATCTGTGACACTGGTAAGGGAGTTCAGTGTATATGTATAACACAATATGTAAGTGTACGGCTGAACCGATTTTGATGAAGCTTTGAGGAAATGTTCAGATTAGCCTAGGCAGTGAGAGAAATTTTGTATCCTGGTAGCGAACGGGTTAATAGATTGTTTTTTTATATATTTTCTTTTATTTATTATTTATACAAGCTAAAATTGAAGAATCGGTTTGTAATGACCACCTGTACCTCCAAAAACCAGTTTAAATAATTTTTGTCTGTCTATTTGTTCTGGGTAATCTTTAAACCGCCTGGACCGACTTTGATTATATTTTACCACCGCCTGGTAGTATAAGTCTGTATAAGGAGTAACTTAGCCTATATTTCATCCCGGTATTCCTACTGGAAAGGGAACTACGCGGGTGAAACCTCGATAATTTGCTAGTAATATATAAGTAATATTCCCGAACGATAGAAAATTATTCAATTTATGCGAGTGAAACCGCGGGCTATCTTTATATATAAATTTCTTATGTATGTCACTGAATTCTTCCTAAACGGCGGACCGATGTTGATGAATTTTTTTGTGTGTTCAAGGGGATTCAAGAATGGTTTAAATTCACAATTGAATCCGGTAGGTGGCGCTGCGATCGATTTCAAAGAGAATTCCTTTAATTTTTTTAAATTTGAACAGAACAACGTCTGTTGGGTCAGCTAGTTAAATTATAAATTCTTTATTTACAGTATGTAGCCTCTCCTATATGCTGTCCAAGTCGGGCCAGTCTACTTACAGGACTTTACGTTCATAACCATCATACAGTTAATAACTCTGTGCAAGGTGGTTGCTACAGCGATGGCTGGAGAAAGACCAAGGAGAACTATACTTTCGCAACGATCTTGAAGGATGCGGGCTACCAGACATTTTATGCTGGAAAGTATTTAAATGATGTAAGTATGGACTACAGGCAAGATAAACACAAATTCAGTCTAACCCGTGGGTATCGTAAAAAACCACTAAATGATTAAATATGCATATAATATTTATGCAAGAGCAGTGACGAATTTAGGCTTGATGCCGCCTTAGGACCTGTTTATCGCGTGGGTGACGTGACTGGGAAATTAGTCCGTCATCCGCCGAGAGGCTGACCGCGTGAGGAAAGATCGACGGCCTCCCCGAGGGGGGGACGTCGGTCGATGGGAGGGTACCCCAAGTAGGGGGTATTCCGTCGGGCCGACCACTGATGACAAGTAACCCTGCTCCGGTGGTCGGCCCAACGACGAAGGCGACGTGCATCGCGGGTGAGTTGCGGGTGTGCGTGCTTACGCCTGGAAAGGAAAGAAAAGGACCTGTTTATCGCGCCGCCCTGAATAAATTTTATTAATTTTGATCCCATAGTTTTCTTTCATGTTTTATAGCTTTATTTCCTTAGAATTTAATATTCAATTATAACTAATAAATATTACAGATATGTATCTGTAATATTTATTACTTAATAAACATTAAACAAATAAATAAATTAATCAATTTAAAAATTTCTTTTTTGTCAGCTTTCTATAAAAAAATATTTTATCTGCTTTTTTTGTCTCTGAAATTTTGGCATTTTGAAAATTTTGCCGCCCCTCAAACCATGTCGCCCTAGGCCCAGGCCCGAGGGGCCTAGGCGTAAATCCATCACTGTGCAAGATTACACACGCACACCACTATACAAATTATGAAAACAAATTTTGTTTTTATTAACATAAATCGTCGAAGTACTTTTAATAAAAAGTAATGTTAAAAACCTTTTTATGTTTTTCAAATGTGTTGTGACACCATTTGAATGCATAAACCGTCATTTACCTATTTATTTTTTAAGGGTTGCGTACGTACGTGCAGTACAGTGACCTTGTACATTACGGAATGGTTCCGGCGTAAGCTCCATTAGGCTCCAATTGAAATGCTTCACTTTTTGTGCGCGAACTTACCTTGTATACGTTATTATTCTAAGGATTAAAGGATATAATATACAGATGGCATTGACGCAAAAGAAGGAAAACTACATAAAATATAAGGTAACAAGCCAGATCATCTGATTATACTAGCTGATTCGCGCTACTTCGTCTACGTTTCATAAGAGAGAGAGAGAGAAAAAGAGAAATTTAGACGGAATAATTAATAAGTACATATTACGCACATATTTTCCGTGTGGTGACGGAGTAAAAATACAATTAACCACCCCTGTCTGGCCTGTGGGTGTCGCAAAAGAGTACTGACGGATTAAATATGCTTATAACATCTTTACTTGAGAAACACTACCGGGCTCGAGCCTCTCCCATAATGGGCGGGAAATTGACCTTACTATGGCATGCTGGTCAGATTGCTGCAGGGTTTTATTTCGGGTTTTCCTTCACTTGCATAGCTGTTATATACATATTTAATCGTCTTTTACGATACCCACAGATGCGGTAGTAAATTGTATTCTTACTCCGTCCCCACATGGAGTCGTCACCATTTCGGATAATCCGAAACAATTTAATATCTACAACATCCTTAATAATAGATATTGGAAACATGTTTTTAAGCTCCTTCTTTTTGGTTCGCAGTACGGCATGAACGCAGCCAATGGCGATGCCTCCGTGCCCCCAGGGTGGACGGAATGGCACGGATTGATCGGCAACTCTGTATACTATAATTATACAATATCAAATAACGGAGTACCAACGTATTCCACCGATCAGTACCTCACCGATGTTATTGTAAGTATATTTTTTTAATAGCGCTGTGTGGTAGCGGCTACGAATACTGCCAACCCTTGCTTTGCTCGTGGGTATCGTAAAAGACGACTAAGAGCCCTAGATTGACCCGGACCAACTCCATCTGGTACCATTTGGGTCAACAATTACATTCCCAAGGAGGGTTGACGTCAGGCAGGCGGCCGGTCATAAAAGTCATTGCCGAAACTTTTTGCAATATATCAAAACAGATGACATATTGCGTCGACCCCAAGTAATTGGGATAAGAGCAAGATGATGATGATGATTTTTTTAATTTGTCAGGTTATCTGTCTGGCTACAGGTAGTTATCTGTCATGTTCATGGTAATATTTTTATAACCTGCCGCCTGCCTGACCTCAACCCTCCCTAGGAATGTAATTACATCATCAAATAAAATTGACGTAGGTTGATAAAAAGCTTTTTCGTCTTGTACAACACCTACGAATGAGGTAGTTTTGTTGGTTATCACCATGGAGCACATGCAAAGCATAACCATAGCTCTTAGTCGTCTTTTAGGACACCCACGACCAAGAAAGGGGTACTTCGTCACCACACAAAGCCTAATCACAGGATATTATTTCCAGCGCGAGCTAGCAGTAAGTTATATAGAGAACCAGACGGAGTCTGCGCCATTTCTGATGGTGGTAGCCCCACCAGCTCCACACCAGCCATTCACTCCAGCACCTCGACATCAAGACATGTACTCGAACATTACAGCAGTTAGAAACCCCAATTTCAATGTAGCCGCCGAGGTGAGTAGACTTTCATATATTTTTTTAGACTAAGGTAATAATTGTCCGTGTGGTTAGAGTGAAAATATTTTTTTTGAGACATACGCCCTGATCTAAGGAAAAATAATAATAATTGGAGTGGGACTTTACAAACATATAATTAACTGACACAAATTACATCCACACTCAAAACAACTATTTGTGAATCGCACAAAGTGTTGTCCTACGTGGGATTGCTCGTTTGACACCGTTTGCAATAAAAATGAAAAAAGAAGAAAAAAGTGTTATGACCGGCTGTCTCAACGTCTTACTCAAGCTCTTGTCTTTTACGATACCTACTAGCACTATAACGGTTGTATTCATAGCCACTATCACACAGCTACATCTTATTTTTAACAGGTAAAAGGTAGCAATACCTTCGAACTTTCGACTGGGTGAACCGATTCTGATGATTCTTTTTTTTTTTAAAAAGCTGATGCTTCCCGTGTGGGCCTAGTTCCAATTTGATCCAATGTTTACAATGGCATCCATGAGAAAACGGTTCTTTTTTAAAGTGAAAACTTCTTTAGCATCGTAAATAAAACTACTTTTACGGATTATATCGCGTTTGTATTTGATTTATGATTGCCCGACGTTTCGAACACTTTGCAGCATTCATGGTCACGGGTGGACTAAGGTGTCTCACGTCCAACAAGTAATCGTTATTACAGACATCTACCCGATACAGAAAATGACCATGAATGCTGCAAAGTGTTTGAAACGTCGGGCAATCATAAATCAAATACAAACGCGATATAATCCGTAAAAGTAATTTTATTTACAATGTGTAGTGCTCGCGTGAACATCAAATATCATTCTTTAGCATCATTGTGATTTGAAAGTCGATGAAACGAAAAAGCGACAGTAAAAAGAGACAGGCACATAAATTCATAAGATTTAACATTCATAAGATTTAAAATGAGATAGAAAGTATTATACAGTGTTTCTTATATTCGTGGTTCTCTTTGTGCTCTCTTTCGTACCGCCTCCACTCGTGTTTACAAAGACATAGTGGGAGTTTTTCCTTGGGCCTCAGAGTTGTACGTTGTTTGTGCGCGCATGGGTAGTAAAAGCTTGTACAAAATTTTTGAAGATTTCACTTCTCCACCTGTGAATTGCACACAAGTTTTTTTTTTTGTTCATAATTATCACCATCACCAAACTAAAGTTAAGGAATACTGTTATTAGGATAAACATTGGCTTCTTCGGATGTCCCCATCACCCCTACCGGCCGCATCACTACCTGAACTGGACCGCGTATACCGTCAGCGTTGGCAGACGTTACTTGCTGTCGACGAGATGGTAGCTGATATCGTAGACACGTTAGAGACAAGAGGTCTCATGGACAATACCTATGTGATCTATACTTCGGATAATGGTTATCATATGGGTTAGTATTATGACATTTTTTTTCATTTTTAAAAGCGACAACACTGTGCACTAAGGAAATAATGGTTGTATTTTTTTTGTTGGGGGGTGGGCCATAGTCGGCGCATTCGCCGCCCGGCTCCGTCCGGGGCGACAGAGGGGCGCTGCGCGGCCCCACGACCCAACCGTAGCACGTCGCCTTCGTCGTTGGGCCGACCACTGGTGCAGAGTTCCTTGTCTTCCATGGTTTGCCTGCCGGAATACCCCGGTCGCGGAGTACCCTCTCCTGTCGACGTCCTCCCTTGGGGACGTTAGTCACGCTCGCGCGAAATAATCCTTGTAATGCGGGGGACTTTACAAACATATAATTAACGTACACTAATTACATTCAAACTCAGAACAACAATTGTGGATTGCGCAGTGATTTTGTGTGTTGGATTCGAACCCACGGCACTGGCTACGGTGGGTCGGTATCTTAACCACTAGGTACGCCATCTGCGCAATCTTTGGATTCGTAACAATGTATTCCGTGTGGTGACGGATTAGGAATACAATTCACCATCCCCTTTCACCATTTATGCAAGAGAAGGCCAACTCGAAAACCCAGACCAGCACGGTATAGTAGGTCAAATTCGCTCCCGTTGTGGAGGAGGCTCGAGCCCAGTACTCGGATGTATAAGAGCTGTGATGATGAAGGAATATTATAGGAATGTTGGTAACAACTATGCAGGAGAAGGAAATCTCGACATAAAATACTAAGCCACACACTATCGTAGTATGGTGGGTCAATTTCCCTCCTATTGTGGAGGAGACTCGATCCCAGCAGTGGGACATATACGAGCTTAAATAATCATCATCATTTCAGCTTATCACCGTCCACTCCTGGACGTAGGCCTCCCTCATGTTACCCCACAAAGTGTGGTCCTGTGCCGCCTGCATCCAACGACGCCCAGCAACTTTCACCAGGTCATCGGTCCACCTAGTTGCATCTTACACTACGTCGTCCGATACGTGGTCGCCACTCGAGAACCTTTCTTTCCCAGCAGTTGTCGGTTCGTCAAGCGATGTGGCCTGTCCATTGCCCCCTTCAGCGTGCTAATTCTTCGTGTTATGTCAGTTACACCCGTTCTTCTGCGGGTTTCCGCATCTCGGATTCTGTCTCGCAGCGAGATCCCGAGCATAGTCCGTCCTATAGCACACTGAACGAATTTGAGCCTTGTTACGAGGCCTATATTTAGGGACCACGTTTCCATGCCTTAAGTCATCAATGCTACACACGCTTAAAAAATGATGATTAATATTCCACAGGTCAATTCTCTCAAATGTATGACAAGAGACAAGCATACGAATCAGATATCAAAGTGCCTTTACTAATTAAAGGCCCAGGCATCAAACCCAATACTTCACAGACAGATCCTGTATTAAACATAGATATAGGTCCCACCATTATCCACCTAGCTGGCTTGACACAGGCCGGTATGGATGGTAGACCTATTAACTTTGAAGACGGCAAGAGTGAAAGGTATATGCTAATAGAATATCATGGGGAAGGAAGAACTGGTTCTGTGGATGAAAACTGTCCTTGGAAATATGATGGAGATAATTTGGCTGTAAGTACTAATACTATTTAAAGTAAAAGAACATTTGTTCGAGGTCTGACCAGTAGTTTTTTAGAGTGCCGTATCCAAAGGGTAAAAACGAGACCCCATTACTAAGACTTCGCTGTCCGTCCGTCTGTCTATCACCAGGCTGTAAATCAAGAACCGCGATAGCTAGACAGTTGAGATGTTTACAAATTATGTATTTCTGTTGCCGCTATAACAACAAATACTAAAAACAAAATAAAATCAATATTTAAGGCGGGCTCCCATACAACAAACACGATTTTTATAGTTAATGGCATGGAACCCTTCGTGCGCAACCCCGACTCGCACTTGGCCGGTTTTTTAGATATTGTGAATAATGCGTATTTGGTTTACTGCATTGGAATCGGTTTTTTTTTAATATAAAAATGTTTGATTAAATTCCTAGTACGAGTACTTTTTAAGCGACTTTACAAAAGTAGGTTCCCAGTTCAACTATTTTTTTTTTCTTTGTTAACTGGATGAACCAACTTTATTTATTCTTAATTTGAAAGCTGGTACTTCTCGTGTGGTCCCATTTGGTCCAGTTCTAACAGTCGCCTCCATGAGAAAACGGTCGAAGTCAGTTTTATTCTCGCTAATTTTTTTTTTTTTTCAGGAATGCTACCCTCAGTACGATTGTAAATGTCAAGACTCTAGAAATAATACGTATGGTTGTCTTCGGCACATAGCTGATAGAATTGATATGAAGTACTGCGTGTTTGCTGATGATGAGGTAAATTGCAATAGCAATTATATATATTTTTTAATTGTAACTGATTATCTTCTGCTCACAACATCGCCCGCTTAAGAAGTAACTTGCCCAAGATGAATTTTGTCAAATCCAGATTATGATTGATTAAGTGAGAAAGTTAACTTGAACTATTATCTTAAGAGAACACATTACCTGGGAAAAAGTATCTTTTGTATTAATCCAAGAAGTATGTGATTTTCTATCAAAATCTTTTCAGCGAGTGTTCGTGATTGAGTAAAATATACCCAAACATCTTTCATAGTATAGGAACTCTTCGTGTAGAAATTATAATAATTAATCGTTTAACTAAAAAAAAACCTACTTCAAACAGTAAACTAATTAAAATTGTCTATAAAATTTTAAGAATTCTATCAATTTCTCAAGGACACTATCATTAGATCCTGACCTGATGACTATGAGACCACCTGGGAAGTATACCCTATCAAGCAAAATAAGAATTTTGCAAATCGGTCCAGGCGTCTTTGAGTAATCGGTGAACATACATAAAAAATATTCCGACGAATTGAGAACCTCCTCCTTTTTTTTGAAGTCGGTTTTATAACCGACTTCAAAAAAGTTACTTTAAAAATTTAAAAAGCCGCGATGTGTGCAAAGAATGCCTACCTAACTTCGTGTTTCCCTGTGTGGTAACCGAGTAAGAATATCGTTCACCACCCCAATTTTTTGACCATGGGTGTCGTAAAAATCTACTAAGAGATATAATATGTAGATAACATCTATGCAAGATAAGGAAGGAATGAAAGAAGACTTTTTATTGATACTTCGCTTAAATTTAAATAAAATAATATCTGGTTGACCGAGCTTCGCTCGGAATATTTTTGTCGAATTTATTTAGATATATATTAATAAAAAATAAATAATGAAAATTATATAAAAAACTACAAAAAGAGAATAATAATAACACCGAGATTCGAACCGACGCTGTTTAAATGTCACATAATCCAAAATTAAAACCACCCGTCTCCCCACCTGAGCTATCGGAACTCACGACGTTGACAACGAAATTTGAATTCATATTCTTTTACAATTTAATGTCATTGTTTGTTTTGCTAAAAACACGGACAAAACATTTTCTATAAATAAAACCTAGCTAGATCGATTTTTTGAACCCGAAACCTCTAGTATGCCAAGTTTCAACAAAATCGTTGGAGCCGTTTCCGAGATCCTGAATATATATATATATATATAT
Organism: Lymantria dispar; assembly: GCA_032191425.1. NCBI lineage: Eukaryota > Metazoa > Arthropoda > Insecta > Lepidoptera > Erebidae > Lymantria > Lymantria dispar. Next base: position 3,550,291 of record CM063460.1, on the reverse strand, counting down.
ATATATATATATATATATATATATATATATATATATACAAGAATTGCTCGTTTAAAGATATAAGATTCACTTTAAAAAAATTAAAATAATCGTTTAACTTAATATAGTTTGTTTAATAAGATATTAAAATAATAGTTACAACTCAACTGTACATATAAAATAAGAGTATCACCGAGCCTCATTGCACTCATTCACACTCCCTTTACTTTCTTCACGGTAGGCAGCGGCCTTGTAAAGGTCCTTTAGCGGCAGCAACACTTACCAAGTGTACTGTTTGCTCGTTTGCCACTGCTTGCATTAAAAAAAAAGGATAATAATACAAAATGCCAAGAAGGAAAAATCAAACTCTATACTAATCCGTCAGACCAGCATGGTATAGTAGGTCATGCATTATAGAAGAGCCCAGCTATGAGGCGTATATGAGTTGTGACGATAATGATCAGTTACACATAAGTAACAAGTTCCCTGTGGTGACGGAGTAAGAATACAAGGTCCAATATCCCTCCTATTCTGGAGGAGGCTCGAACTGAAATGAAGTAGTTTTTAATTTGTTTTTTTTTAATTCACAGAAATTCGAAGAAATGTATAATTTAAGAAAAGATCCGTACGAGTTGCACAATGCCGTGAACGACATATTACCAGCTATCAAACATTGGTATAAACTTGTTTTGTCCAGACTGTTAACCTGTGCTGGCCATAAAAGTTGTGATGACCCTTTCTATGTAGAATAATAAAAAATCAAAAAAACTTATTGCTAAAAATTTTAGTTGTAATATCTTAATAAATAAATTAGTTTTTTATAAACAATTGTTTTATTAAATAAAACTTGACGTATGAAAAATGAATGCTACACGCGGGATTCGAACCCACGTCTATGAAAATACCGTTAGTCCGTCAACCGCAGAGGCTGACCGCGCGACGGCATCCGACGTCCTGAATGTCGGGAGGTACCCCACAAGGTATTCCATCGGGTCGGCCATGGAGGACAAGGAACTTGGTACCGTCTTGGTTGGCCCAAAGGCGAAGGAGAGGAACTATAGTGGGTTATGGGGCCGCGCGCCGCCCCGGACGGAGCTAAACGCCGGGTACGTGGACCATAAACAAAAAAAATTGGAATACCGTTCCAATCACCCTACCGTATGGACCAGCGTGGACTGGCGTATGAGTCATTTGTATTTGCCGCTTTTAGTGTCGTATAATCTCCCAAGCATTGAATTAAAAAACTTTGTGTGGACTGACGATTAAATCGTCTTAACGCAGAGGCCGATCGTGTGAGAGCAACGCTCCAACAATACTATTGTTGATTGAAAATAAAATAAAATTTTACGGATTTCGGGTTTAGGCTTCGGGTCATTTTTTTTATTGCCAACGGTGGCAAACGAGCAAGCAGCACACCTGATGGTAAGTGATACTGCCGCAAATGGACCTTTGCAATACCAGGGGCACAGCCACGCCGTTGCCTACCGTGAAGAAAATACTCTTCTTAAACTTCGTTTAAAGAAGGATATGTCATAGCGCTCGGGAAACACAGCAGCAGGTAGTTCATTCCAGAGCTTGCACATACGTGGGAGAAATGATCGCTGAAAACGTACAATTGAAGACCATAACGTTTCCAGGTGAAATGGATGAATCCTGCTACGATGTCGAGTGGTTAGCGAATAATTTCCTCCTTATCACCACAGAGACAAGGCAATCACAGTGTTACCAATTTTTTCTATCCCCTTAAGACGATCAAAAGATGACCCCGAATTTGGCAGTTTCTGTTAGGTAGGGCGAAGCCCAAGTTTGACACTGATCTAGTCCATAGCCTGACAGAAAATAAGTATCACAGTCTCGTAGATTATCGGCGTCTGAGTAGCAAAAATTTGCTACCGCACTTCAATGAGTGAAAGCCGAAGATATAAATCTACTACTACACTAAGTCGTCTAATCAACGTGGTATAGTAAATTAATTTCCCTTGCATAGTGAAAGAGGCTCGAGCCCAATGGTGGGACGTATATGGGCTGAAATGATGATATTACCACGCTGGTCAGACGCATTAGCATAGGGTTTAATTTAGAGGTTCCCTTCTCTTGCATTGATGTTCATCATATACGAAAAGTTTATACTTAGAGTAAATATATGAGATAGAAAATTCGAAATAAAATCTTATACCAACACGTCTGACCAGCGTGGTGTAGTAAATCAATTTCGCTACTATTGTGGAGGAGGCTTGAGCCCAACAGTTGCACATAGATGGGCCGATATGCTAATAAGTATTATATTATAATTAGAATAAATCATCATCTCAGCACATACGTCCCACTGTTGGGCTCCGGCCTCCTCCACAATGGGAGGTAATTTGACCTACTACACCACGCTGGTCAGATCTGTTGGTATAGGGTTTCATTTCGAGTTTTCCTTCTCTTGCACAGATGTTATGTGGATATTATATCCCTTAATCGTCTTTTACGACATCCACGGGCAAGATAGGGAGTGGTGAATTTTTTATTCTTACTCCGTCACCACACAGAAAATTAGAGTAAATAAAACTACACAATTAAAAATATAACTGTATTACAAATCAATTAACTTTTAAATAAATATATCTATAATGTACAACGTAAGTATAAAACATTATCAAAAACATCACAGACTGATAAATTTAATGGCGGTTTACTTGTAACATGCAACGTATCTGAAACAACACAATAATATATATTAACCATCAGTCTATAGAGAGCCACTGTTGGCATAGGCCTCCCCACGAGAATAGGAACTACTAGGAATGCTCCTGCGCGACTTGCATCCAACGGTTCCCTGCGACTTTGTAGATGTCGTCAGTCCACCTAGTAGAGGTAAGGGCTTCCTACCGAGATCTCAGTATTGCGGGATACCGCGCCATTTTCCAATCCCGCATGATGCGGGATTACGGGTGCGGGATCCGCGGGATTTGCGGGACTGAAAAAAGCGTGCATGCAACCTCAAACTTAATAAACTCTCAAACTCAAACAGTAACATATCTATACCAATAAATAAAATTGTAGTGTCTGTTTGTAATGTCAAAATAATAGGCATTTTTTATGCTCACACGGTTATTTGCACTATACATATGGCTAAAATACACTTTATATTTTTTTGTCTGTCTATCTGTCTGTTCCGGGTAATCTTCAAAACGGCTGGACCGATTTCAAAAATTCTTTCACCAATGGAAAGCTATAATATCAGGGAGTAACCTACGCTATATTTTATCCCGGTATGCCCACGGGAACTAAGCGGGTAAAACGACTATAACCTATAACCGAAGCGAAGCGAGGGTGGGTTGCTAGTATTGAATAAAAACAACACAAAAGAAATCTTCAAAAATACACAATTTTTAATTTTAATTTAATGTAATATATATATATATGTATTAATAATTGTTTTAATGTTAAGGTTTCATACTAACATAGATTTAAGTTTTACAAACATTTTTGAGTCTTGGTTACTCGAATAAACAATATTATTATTATTATATTGTATCTCTCAATTTTACGGCTATCTTCCTTTTTTGTTTTTTAAGGGAAGATACCCGGTTCTTTGAAAGGCTTACATGGGAATATGGATCCAACACGCAGAGGCCTTTGGAGAAATTTAATGTAAAAATGGGATGAGACATCTACCGATGACACTCCACGTTTGCACACAACACTCGTGGACTGCCAACGGTAGGTGTAAAACTATTGTGCAATTATGATATCTAAAACCAGATTATGGGGTTGTAAGGTTTGATGGATTGGATTAAATGAAACTATTGATTGAATAACTGTCGTCTGCCTTCAATACCTTTATCGTCTTGAACTTTGGCAGACGGTGACTCGCCAACTCACTGAATGGGCCCCTCCAAACGGTCGCCACAGGCACACAGGCCATACGGGCAACAGGAGGGCAAAATTGGTGCAAGTGGCTTGGGGTGTCGAGCGGTGCGGCGCCGGTTTCACCATCGCAGTGGTTTCCCCGTAGTTATGCCCTTGAAAATGACACTTCCACCCCCGAGCATATAGCTCTGGTGACCCCTCTCTGATCAGCCGTTTAAGGCAAGCCAGAGTTGAGAATCCTGCGGGCACTCTTCGGTTTCCGCTCCAGCCAGCCAGTAAAGGCGAGCTGGATACGAGGCCCTGGCCGACTCTCTGGGGCATTCAGGACCGCAGTGTCGCCACTTACATTCAGCACGCCACAAGCTGCCCTGCGGTTTATTGGCTTTCCTATAAATCTTGAGATACATTTTTTTCTTTTATATCAAAAGAACTTAGAGAGCCATATAATGTTCTTCCGAGGTTTGCGTTAGTCTCATGGTGAGATAACGACTGGCCCAGAGGGGTAAGTATTATTATTATTATTATTAAAACCCATTGGAAAGAGATGGGGGGTAGTGAATCGTATTTTTACTCCGTCACCGTGTGGTGAGCTTTTCCATCACTGACGGAATTTCCAAACTCCTAGTAATATATATACAATTTCGTATGTTTGGCAATTGTTGAATTGTAAAGATAATAAATTATTTCCTCACCTGGTTTGTGTCAGGTGACCGCAGGCACTTGCTGCTGTTTCTTTATGCTGAAGAAGTCTGTCAACTTGCTCTGATTGTGGTAGTCCTCTTTGATCACCAACGGACACGGAAAGTATTTCTGATGCCAAGAACATAAAAAATTAACAATAAAGACTTAACGATTTCTGATGTTTACGCCAGTATTAAACATCTATACCAATAAATAAAATTGGAGTGTCTGTTTGTAATGTCAAAATAATGGGCTTTTTTCATGCTCACACGGTTATTTGCACTATACATATGTCTAAAATACACTTTATATTTTTTTGTCTGTCTGTCTGTTTATTCCGGGTAATCTTCAAAACGGCTGGACCGATTTCAAAAATTCTTTCACCAATGGAAAGCTATAATATCAGGGAGTAAACTTGGCTATATTTTATCCCGCTATTCCCACGGGAACTACGCAGGAAAGACGACTGAAACCGAAGCGAAGCGAGGGCGGGTTGCTAGTTGTAAAGAAAATAGTTCGTTTCGTTAACAGGACCGCACTCTGTGGCGTAACATAAGAGGCCTACTTCCAACAGTCGACGGCGATGGGCTGAAATGATGAATGATGAAAACTGTTTTACGGATTTTATGGCGTTTGTATTTGATTTTTGATTACCCGACGTTTCGAACCCTTTACTACATTCAGCCTTAGGCAAACGCGATAAACTCCGTAAAATAGTTTTATTCCTTAGTTTCATCATCATCACAGCTCATATACGTCCCACTACTGGACTCGAGCCTCCTCCACAATGAGAGGGAAACTGACCTACTATACCACGCTGGTCAGACGTATTGGAATAGGGCTCTATTTCGAGTTTACCTTCTCTTGCATAGATGTTTTTGCATTAATTCCAGTTGGTCTAAGATCCCGCTATACAACGACCTTCACCGAGATGCTTATTTGATGAAACTTATTTTTTATGTAATTTAATATGTCAATAAATATATTGCATATGGGTTGCCTAACAAATTTTAGTCCAGAGTATGGTTCATTAATATTTTTTTTTTGTACATTGCACCGGTTTGATTATTAGACCAATTCTATACCAATCGAAAGTATGAAGCCCATAGAATATGCAAACGTCGATCAGACCGGTGCAAACTGCTAGTATCGATTTATCTGTTTATACCTCGCTACCCGAGAGTTGTGATCGGAAAAGAATAAGTAATCTAACGTTTGCATATTCTATGGGCTTCATACTCTCGATTGGTATAGAATTTGTCTAATAATCAAACCGGTGCAATGTCCAAAAAAAAATTTTTTTTATTAATTATTAATTAATCATACTCTGGACTAAAATTTGTTAGGCAACCCATATGCAATATATTTATTGACATATTAAATTACATAAAAAATAAGTTTCATTAAATAAGCATCTCGGTGAAGGTCGTTGTATAGCGGGATCCTATACTAAGTCGCCTTGTACGACATCCATGGGCAAGAAAGGGTGAAAAAGTAATGAATCGTATTCTTACTCCGTCATCACACAGACAGATCCTTAATTAACAAAAAACGTTATAAAAACCGGCCAAGCGCGAGTCGGAGTCGCGCATGAAGAGTTAATCATAAAATGCGCATGAAGAGTGAATAGAAAGAAAGAAAGAAAGAAAGAAAAACATTTATTTCGGTTTCCAAAACGTAAAGTAAGTAATCAAAATTCGTACAAATTCATGCATATAGGATACCGAAAAAGGTCTCACCTCAGCATGAGCTGCATCACAAACGTGTTACAGCGCTGATTTTCAGGTAAAACCTTTAGAGTGAGTACGGTTCATCACAACGTATACAATAGAATACTGCGCCACACTATATATTGTATGCACAGTATACACACAGACTTAAACATACTAAGTACTATTTCTTCCTATTCATTTATTATAATTGTGATTTTTGATTATTCGTAAAACTTAAAAAACATACATATATGGCCATATACACAAAGACACACACATACACAAAGACAACGCATGCGCACGCATATGCACATAAACATGTACATGCATATAAACATATTTACAATTTATTAGTTTATGGATGAATGATAAAATATCAAAAAATGAATCTATAAAAAGGGCAAAAAAAAAATCGCGTTTGTTGTATAGGACCCTCCTTAAATTTTTATTTTATTTTGTTTTTAGTATTTGTTGTTATAGCGGCAAAAGAAATACATAATTTGTAAAAATTCAACGGTCTAGCTATTGCGGTTCTTGAGATACAGCCTGGTGACAGACAGACAGTGAAGTCTTAGTAATAGGGTCCCGTTTTTACCCTTTGGGTACGGAACCCTAAAACTTACCTGCACAGCCTTGACTCCTCCAGAGATGTCGACCGTTGGCACGACCTGCTTCGGTTTCAAGAACTTCACAAAACGTATCAGCTCCGAGAAACTTGAATGTTCACTATATGGAATACCTGTACAGGAAATATACTTTCATCATCTGATCTTGGCCCACTGAAGTCCCACTTTTGGGATTGGGCCTCCTCCACAATGGGAGGGAATTTGACCCGCTATACTGCGCTGATGAGACTTATTAGCACAGAATTTTGTTTCGAGTTTTGCTTCTTAATAATAATATACCTTCATGGGGTAGAATCACACTGTCAAGTCTTCTATCACGGGCCTGTACGTCCAGGGTAGTACCAAACTCTCAAAGAAAACCGACGTCCGAGTAATAGCAATTTGTTACTGCACTTCGTTCCGTGAACTAGAGATCCGGCAGCCCAACTTTCTGAGGGTGTTAGCGTGTAGTGGATTTTAATGATGCCTTTAGTATCACCGAACCTCATTACATGCATTCACACTCCCTTTATTTTCTTTATGGATGGCAGCGGCCTAGAAAAGGTTCATGAGCGACAGTATCAGTTACCATTAGGTGCAGTACTGTTTGTTTGTTTGCCACCAACGGCGATAAAATAAAATCCCACAAGCGGCACCCAATCACGGGTTAACTACTAGTACAGCCATCACTGCCTATGGAGAGAATTACAAAATAATGGAATCGATTTTCCTTAGCCGATTTTAATGACTCCCAAGGGCAAATAAGGAGTGACGAAAATCTCGGGCTGGTCACGGACGTCCACGATTCGGTGGTAGGCATGGAAGGCCCAAATGTCAATGATGGGGGAATACGGCGGGTTATGGGGTAACATTGCCCTTTCGTAACCGAAGGCGTACGACCAGCACCATAACCTTTAAATTTATCATAAATTATATCATAAATTTTTCTTTAACCTGTTAATAAAGGCGGGGAGGCCCCCTTTTTTTTAACATGTTAAAGAAAAATTTAGTTGCTTCAATTTGATCCTTCAACTTTGTCAGAACTTATTACAATGGTCTAGCTGCATACCATGAATGGTGACCATGTCCTTCTCGACGCTAGGTGACTTCCCATTTTCCCAACCACTCGGCTTGAAGGCTACCACTTCACTGAACGTGCCTTTCAAACTGTCCAGATATGCCCGTAATTTCTGCCAAAATAATACATAAATAATACATACTTATTTCCGTATGGTGACGGAGTAAGAATACAATTCACCACTCCCTATCTTGGCCGTGGATGTCGTAAAAGACGACTAAGGAATATAATATGCAAATAACATCTACGCAAGAGAAGGAAAATTCAAATTAAAACCCTCTAACAACTCGTCTGACCAGCATCATATAGTAAGGTCAATTTCCCTTCCATTGTGGAAGAGGCTCGAGCCTAGTTGAGGAACGTATATGAGCTGAAATGAATGAATGATTCATTTAGTCAAATACAACATTACAAAAGGGAGAAGGGTGTATGCCATACCTTCCTTTGATATTCAAATACAAACGAGACACTGCCCCACCCGACACGATAATTACCTCTGTCACTTTTTATCACACAAAAAGATTGCAGATAAGAATTTCAAAGCCCTCCTGTTAAATATTTAAACAAAAACCATTACGAGATATTAAAGAGCATAATGAATGGGTCATTTAAAGAAAAACCTAAATAAAGCTGTAGTAAATAAAATCAAATATAAATTAAAAATATGTCACTTACAAAAGAAGTGTATGGCTATTGGATTCTTACCTCATGTGTAAGGTCCCTCATAGGAACAACATGTAACTGACAGGATTGGGGCGGAGCGTGACCGAAGCTCCTCCCCTCTACCGCTTGCAACACCCTATCCTTTTCTGGACACGCCCACACCGAACAACCGACGCGACGGGACATGCCTAGAAAGAACTTTTCTTTACCTGCAAACAACAAAAAAGAATGTAATAGATTTTAGTTTCATCCATTCATCCCTCAGTTTATCAGGCCATTAATTTAATCTATGTCATCATCACCATAATCCTGCTGTTATAATAATTACTTGGAGTCAACGCAATACGTACTACTCTTCCAACGTAACATATTGCAAATGTTACTAAGTTTTATAACCGACCGCCGGCCTGACGTCAACCCTCCTTGTGAATGTAATCGTTGACCAGTTGCCATCAGCTGAAGTTGGCCCAGGTGGCTACAGGATGTAAAGCTCTTAGTCGCCTTTACATCACCCACGAGCATTGTAAATGTTGGTAGTTCTGGTAGCCGCTACCAAACAGCATTGAATATCTGTGCAAGAGAAGGCAAACTCGAAATAAACCCAGCCCGTCTGACCAGTGTGATATAGTAGGTCTATTTTCCAACCCTTGTGGTGGGAATAGACGAGTTGAAAGAATGATAGTCATCATTATGGTATATAGTTTAATGATTAAAAAAATTAAATGTATAGAAAATTCTAGAAATTCTTACCAATTGTATAGGTCCCGCACACGATGAGTACGCTAGAAAACTTCTTGCCGGCCTTCTCCAAGGCCATTTTCTTCTGGCGCAGTATGTAGAGCGCCATCTCTAGGCTCTGGTCTTGCGTTGGGAAGTCGTAGCGTGGATTGCAGTATCTATAACCAGTCAAATCCGTCAGCCTATCCAGGTCTTTAAGGTAGCCTGTACCCCTGTTCTCTAATAGGTGGGTGATTGGACCTGAGATAATCTCAGATCTGCAGGGAAGCTCACCGCGGCAGGACAACGCCCGGGAGTTTTGTTGTTGGGACGTTGAAGTGTAGGTACTCGAAAGTATAGCCATTTGAGCGTATCATGAAGTCAAGGAATCTTGGTCGTTGCTGTTCAATCGGCAGGCCACCAATAGATTTACTATGACCCGCTTAACTGACAGTGACAAGTAATTTGATATGTCATGGGGATGGCATTCAGCCATCAATACATATTTTTTTTAAAACAACACCCTGCACTAAGGAACTAAAGTGTGTATTAGGTGGGTCTTTAAAAATATAATTATAAAATTACACTCACTCAGAACTACAGATTGTTGATCGCATACTTTATTCGCATAGAAAATGTAGACTTCATAACCATACCCAAACTCGTTCAGTGTGATATGGAGCGGGCTATGCTCGAGATTTGTCTGCGAGATAGAATCCGAAACAGAGAAATCCGTGAAAGAACGGGTCTAACGGCTATAGCACGAAGAATTAGAACGCTGAAGTGACAATGGGAAGCCCACGTCGGTCGGCACCGGCAATCGCTGAGGAAGAAAGGTTCTCGAGTGACGACCACGCATCGAACGACACAATGTAAGACGTATCTTCCTTTATGCTGAAGAGTAGAGTCCTTGAGTGATTGTAAAAAAGGACTGAGGAACGGAAACGAATAACTAATCACTGGAATAAAAGAAAACTGAAAAATAAACCCTGTATTATCCTGTCTGATCAGCACATAGTAGGTCAATTTCTCCCATATTTTCGGGCAAGCTGGAGACCAGCTGTGGCTATGCGAGTAGAAATGACGATGATGAAATATGTCATACTGGGTCAGTCTGGTCAGTTCCATGTGTATAAGGCTATCCATCTATCCATCAGCTCATAGACATCCACAGTTTGACACGATAATGTCACTCAGAATGGTCCTATACCAATTGTATCCAACGCCTCCTTCCTGGTCACTACTCGAAAACCATGTATATAAATAACTAGCAACCCGCCCTCGTTTCAGTCGCCTTACCCGCGTAGTTCCCGTTCCCGTGGGAATACCGGGATAAAATATAGCTTATATTACTCAAGGTGAGTGTAGCTTTCCAATGGTGAAAGAATGTTTGAAATCGGCACAGTAGTTTTTGAGTTTGTTCATTACAAACATACACACACACACACAAAAATACAAATAATTCCTCTTTATAATATTAGTGTAGATTTTCAGAAAAAAAAGTAGGCTCAACTCACGTGGTATCCAAGTAGATAGTATCAATGTCCTTGTTCCAGAAGATAGGGTACGATTCCATTAGGGGCGTGCCTCTAAAGTCACCAGTGTGAAGCAATGTCTTGCCGTTTGCTAATGTGAACACCAGCATCACGGCACCTGGACAGCTGTAGCAGAACATCGAACTTATTTAATGAAAGTGAAACCCTTTTTTATTTGAAATTCTGATCCTAATATAGAAGTATTTGCCGACACTTTTAAAGAGTTACAGTTTTTAAATTCTCGCTTGCCCTTAATTTTCTCATTTCTTGCTTTTTTTTATTGCAGACGTTCAGACGTTGACTGACGAGTAGACAGTACACCTGATGGTAAGTGTTGCTGCCGCTCATGGATCTTTGCAAGGCCGCTGCCTACCGCGAAGAAAGTGAAAGGAATGTGAATGCGTGCAATGAGACTCGTTGATACTAATGGTCACTAAAACCCACCACATGCAAAGACCCCTCAGAAAGTTGAGCTTTCGGCTCTCTCGCTCACCGAACCAAGCGCAGTAACAAATTGCTACTAATCAGACGTTGATTTTCTGCTCAGTGCGGTACTACCCCGGACGGACCGGCCCGCAGCTGTAGACAAACAACTGTCAACAGTGTGATCCTACCACATTTCCTGTACTTAGAATGACTTCAGTGGGCTTGATTGATTAATTGACAGCATAATATACCATTTCCGTTCAGAGTACCAGTTCAGAGAGTGTCACTATCAGTTGTCTGTCCGTCAACTGATTAGTGCCACTACGGGCGCGCGATCCCGGACTGCTCCAGCTGCTGCTGTCGTTCCTCTTTCCTATATCCCATGACAGTAGTATCCTTAACCCATTTTCTTCCTTATTCATCCACCATGTCCCATTCTTTTCCCCATAAACGAGAATTCTCGAGGAGGGTTGGCGTCAGGCGGGCGGCCGGCCATAAAATTAATAGCCGTATCTTTTTTACAACATGGTTTTGAGGTAAAAACATGTTGAGCCGACCCCACTTAGCGTGGGACGAGGGCAGGCAAATGATGATAATATACCATTTCCGATTGGTGACAGGGTAAGAATACAATTCACCTGCCCCTGTTGTCTGTGGGTATTACTAAAATACGGCTGAGGAATATAATGCAAGAGAAAGAATAAAATGGCAATAAAATCTATGCAAAGAAAACTTAAGTCTATAAGTCCCATTTGGCCAGTGCGTGATAATAGCTCAAATTCCCTTTTATTGTGGAGACTCAAGCCCAGAAGTGAGACGACGAGAGCTGAGATGGAAGAATGAACGACTAATACGTAAGAAACATCTTTAACTTCATTCATTTATGTCCAACTGCTGGACTCGAGCTTCCTCCATAATAGGAGGGAAATGGAGCTACTATACCAAGCTGGTCAGTCGAGTTGGTGTAAGGTTTATTTTCGAGTTTTCCTTCTTTTGCATAGTTATATATATATATTATATATATTATATATATATATATATATATATATATATATTAATATTATATTATAATTTAATATTATATTAATTTAAAAATATTATAATTATTATATATATATATATATATTTAAATACTCACTGGTTGGCCTCAACAGCAGTGACCTCGATACCCTCCACTCTGATAGTTTCGTCTAATCTCATCACGTGGATCTGCTTTGGACTTACTCCCAACCTCGATGTGCATAAATCCGCTGAAAATAATTACATCATCAAAATTTTATTATTATTATTTTGTTATTCTTAATAACAGCACCTTGCACTATCAATAGGTAGCGAAAGATCAAAAAAAGAACTTAAAAGAGAAGTAACATCTAGATTCAGAATCTTTATATATATCATTCTTTTAGTGTGTATGTGACTGAAGTCCTCCTAAACGATTAGATGGATTTGGATTTTTTTTTGTGTAAGTTCCAGTGGGTTCGAGAATGGTTTAAATTAATAATTGGATCCGGTAGGTGGCGCTGGGATCGATTTCAAAAAGAATTCTTTTATTTTTATAGATTTGAACATAACAGCGTCTGTTGGCCCAGTGTTGGCGGATGATTTCATCACGATCGTTCAACAAAGAGCACAGCAAAGAACACAGCCCGCGCGGCCATAACATAAAAATATCCACATTACCGCCCCCGCCCCCGGGATCGGCAACTGCGCCACGTAGCATCCAATGACCGCGTGGAAATCTTTCGACTGCACAGATGGCGTAGTGATTAAGGTTCCAACCTACCGTGCCAGTGTCGGGAGTTCGAATCCCACGCGGGACAACACTTTGTGCGATATACAAATTGTTGTTCCTAGTCCAGATGTAATTTGTGTCCATTAATTATGTGTTTGTAAAGTCCGCCGCAACACAAGGATTATTTCCTTAGTGCAGGATGTTGTCTTATATTAAAAGAAAAATTATCCTAACGTGGTCACGCCCGCTTTGCCTCCAGCGACGCCCCACGTCGAGGTCCTATCTCCACAGCGTCGCGATGTCGCTTAAAATTTTACTGGGTTGAGAACCCTCAGTACTCACCCATAGTCATGGCTAACGTGTGAAAGTGGCCCAAAGCCCTCAAGACATATCATTTGTGCCTTCACCCATAATCATGGCTAACGTGTGAAAGTGGCCCAAAGCCCTCAAGACATATCATTTGTGCCTTAAGTGCTTGGAAATCAAATATTCACACAAGAAATGCTAAAAATAATATTAAGAAATATCTTAACTTAAAATTTGGATGGCATCACCAGCAGCGCGAACGTATTGGCGCATGCGCCGCGGCTACTACTCTGTATACCTACACACATATATATATATATATATATATATATATATATATATATATATATATATATATATATATATACGCGATGGAATCGAAATAATACTTCGTATGGCTTTTAAACTGTATTCAACAATTAGCGTTAACAATGTTCTATTATAACCAGTAATTACACGGATGCCGCCGGATAAACCACAAGTTAAGGAAACGCCGTGATTTCGATGAAACATGGCAACAGCTACAACCGATCGCCCTCGAGTCTCATTCCCATCTGAATTTTCATGGGACCGCCTTAAAACAAACTCTCATAATAACATTCCAAATGTAAACAGTCATGTCAAGTGGTCATAAATTATTGCCAATCGCTGTATCGACTCCACCAAAGTATAGCACTTTTCGTTTCCATAATCAAGTGTTTCTTAAGTATTAAGAATGACGCTGCGACATATACATATATATATATATATATATATATATATATATAGTGTAACGGTATTGAATCTGACGCTATCGGATAACGGTCATAAATCTGACACTTAGCATAGTTAGAGAGGCCGCTTAGCAACGCTCATATGCGAGCATCCCGAACGTCCGTATAGAAACTTCTCTCCCAAACTATATGAACCTAATCAGCGTGGTATTGTCAGTCAATTTCCCTCGCACAGAAAAACACTGTTTAAACAAGACAGAGTGATGCTACAAAACTCGACTTTGCCGAATTAGCGTACAATACGTACCAGTAATTTTGGAACAGTACAGCATTTTGTTAAAGGTCTTCTTGAGTCCACAGTAGTGGTCGGAGTGGAAGTGTGTCAGGAAATAATGCTTCACGTTCTCAATGTCCCCGTAGGAAAACGCATCCACCGCGAAATGGGTGCCTGGATATTCAAAAAATATATTAATTTTAGCAAAATTTACCTTGCATACGGCAGTTTTATGGTCTAAAGTAGCGTTTGCCATTGAGTGGGTTCCGACTCGGTACCGTGCTATCTGAATATAAAAATATATATTTCGTATGTTCAAAACGTAGGTTTGTCTGGACAGATAGCGTACAGCTACATAAAATACATACCTACCGTGCCAGTGTCCCGGGTATCATAAGTGGCACATCACTCTGTGCGGTCCACAAATTGTTGTTCGAGTTCAATTGTCTCGAAATAATTTGTGTCCGTTAATTATAAATTTGTTTAAAGTCCCCCACAATACACGGATTATTTCCTTATTGCAGGGTGTTGTCATTAAAAAAAAAAGTATATTTTCAGTCACTACATCTAGTCCTTATCACTTCTCTCTCTCACTTCACTTTCCCTCAAATGTCGTAAAAACTAAAGTATACAAGCAAAAAAACATCAAGAGACTCGAAATAAAATCTTACGTCGATCTATCTAACCAGGAGAGCTATATCGCCCTCTAATTATAGAAGTAGTGTAGTACATATCCAATAAATGAACGTTAATAGGCTGAAAAAGAAAACCTTAAAAACGGATATCTAATTTCGCGATGAAATGTTTCTATTTGCTGTTGATGGCAAACGAGCAAACAGCACATATCTAAAGGTAAGTGATTCTGCACCCATAGATCTTTGCTAGATTGCTGCATACTATGAAGAAAGAAACGTTTGTAAACGCGTGCAATGAGATTCGGCAATACTAAAGGCATCACTAAAACAAGCAAACACCCTCAGAAAGTTAGGCTTTCGGCTCTCTCGCTCACCGAACGAATCAGTAGCAGACTGCTAGTACTCAGACGTCGATTCTATGCGAGAGTAGACAAATGACTGTCAAGAGCATAGTCCTACCACACATTCATCATCATCATCATTTCAGCCTATTGCCGTCCACAGCTGGACATAGGCCTCCTACATGTTACGCCACAGTCACATTACATTATTAAAAATCACACACCTAACATTATTAAAAACAATAACTCAATTGATATAACGTACCTGCGACAATCTTATGGTGCGGTATAGACTTTGAGGTAGGTTGAGACTTCTTCGTCGACGCAGACCTTGCTGGTATATTAAATTGTATAGAATCCAAATTTTTTCGGGGCGTATGTGAAGTAGGACTATCGATTTTACGGCGTGGTGAGGCGGACGTAATCTGAGGCGATCCCACTCTTTTTGGGGTGCAGACCCTGATCGGCCCGATTGAGGCTTCGTTATCCGTCCATCTACTTAAATAAGGTGACCTATGTCCATTTTTATCGTAAACCGAGTTCTTACTCATCGCCGACACATCACCATTTTTGAACAACCCACCTTTCACAGATTTATTTAAACGATTAATTATTTTTGAATTTTTATCAAAATAACTGTCAATTGATTTCTGCCTCAGTCTGCCATTAGCAATCCCATTACTGATATTAGATCCCAACACTGCTTTTCTATTCTTAACACTTTTATTTTGACTTCGGTCCAAAATATTCCGCTTAACCAATTTATAATTTGGCGGTTGTACAATGACGTGCGATATCTTTTCAACGGCACTTGTATTTAAAATAAGAACTTTAGTATCTTCTGTCGAATTTGACAACTTTTTCTTTTTAATTTCTAGATTGACAGTTACGGCTGATCTTTTAGACGGGTTTAGAAATTGAGATACGTCTTCAAGAGCACTGTCAGAGCTTAATTGGGAGTTTTCAATGATTTCACAATCGACTAGAGTATTATCATTTTCATGTAATACTGTAACCCTTTTTATGTTGCTCTTTTTGGAATTGATATCAACGCTTTGGCAATTATTGATGCCAAAAGACACTGAAACTGCAGCTCTTTCATCAACATTGTAAATAATTGTAGATTCGCTCTTTGTTTCGAATGTATGATCTAGTTCTGTATTGGATGATACGGATATTAAAGGCGCATCGACTTCGACTTTCTTTGTATCTAAACTATGATTTATGTATTTTGAAGTTAATGATTTATTGGTTTCATTTATTATAGATATAGTTTTTCCCTGTAATTCTAATTTGTCTTCAACTAGACCTAGTGGAAGCAAGTCGAAAGTATCAACAACGCTTTGAAGATCTTCTATAGCCGAGAATCCTAAACTGTTATCATCTATAGTCTTTTTTGGTGGAGGCAATTTTGGAACAATATAATTATTTTGGACAAGGTTACCAACATTTTGTGAATTTTCATTGTTTAGCGGGTGTATCTGAAATAAGTTGGTATGTTAATTATGATATAGAACATTATTCAGTATTTGTCGTTGACTAAAACATTGTCTTACTAAGGCATTCGCCAAGTATCTTAAAAAAATGGATCAGAAATCCGCACAAACTGATAATTACAAACGATGATTTTAAAGAAAACATATTTATTTGAGTTCTAGCTATGCCAGCGACTTCATTTGCCGTTCATGAAGAATACGTCAATCACCATTGCTCGGCAATAGTTTCTGAGATAAAAGGTACTCCATAGGTATTCTGTATTCATGAAAAAGAGTACACGAAATTACAAGACGATCAGATGAGTAGTTAAAGGCGGCGTAATATAAGACTCACATTCGCATTCATAATATAGTTTGGATTCAATCCAAACATCCATCAGCCAATTAACATCCATTGCTGGCGATATCCTTCCCGATAAGGGAGACAATGCTACAATTGCTATGTTTGACAGCAGCTTTGAGGATTGTAGCAAGCTTTATTAACCCAGCAGAATACCGTTACCCTTTCAGGTCGCGATACCTTATCCAATTTTTACAACAGAGTACTAGTATCACATTATATTTTTAAGCCATCACCACACAACAATTTATCATTAGGTATGGTTTTAAAAAAGCTCTTATGAATGGCATGTAGCTCCTACTATTGTACCCTCCGGGTGGTGAACCTGGGCAGTAAACAACTCGCAACGAGAACTTTACTAGAAAGTTGAACTTTCTGTAAGAAGATAATAGAATAAGATGGAGATGCAGGAAGATAATAGAAATAGAGCAAGAATAATGATAGGTCTTTAAAAATAGCTGACGCTGTTCTGTTCTAAAATAATTCTGACCCAAAAAAAAGACTTCAACTGTTTTCTCATGAATGCCATTGTCAAAACTGGATGAAATTGGACCACACGGGAAACACTCATTCTTAAATTAAAAAAAAATAAACGAAATCGGTTCACCCAGTCAAAAATTCTGAGGTAAGAAACATAAAAAAATTAAAAAATACAGGTGAATTGAGAACCTCCTTTTTTGAAGTGGGTTAAAAAAAGAAAATAATTGGCCTTGAAATCGATCGTAGAGCCACCTACCGGGTTCAATTATTAATTTAAATCATGCCCGAATTCACCTGAAAACATGAAAAAATTTATAAAAATCGGGCTAAGCGAAAGAAAAGGTAAGGTGCAAGTGTAGAGCTCATC
The DNA here is from genome assembly GCA_032191425.1 of Lymantria dispar. Taxonomy (NCBI): domain Eukaryota; kingdom Metazoa; phylum Arthropoda; class Insecta; order Lepidoptera; family Erebidae; genus Lymantria; species Lymantria dispar. The sequence goes on along the minus strand of CM063460.1, from coordinate 3,532,353 downwards.
AAGGCAATCCCGATGGCTTACTTAATTCCCCAGAGAAATGAGGTTGAAACACCACATGTGTGTCTTCTTGCTTTTGTGGCGGTCAAAAGTCAAGTTCTTTCACTCTGTGCGGGGGTATTTTTAAAAGCATAGTCTTGTGAGGCCGATATAGTCTCTTACGCACTGTAAAGAAGTTCAAACTGGTCCCGAATAGACCTCATTCGCACTAGCTGAAAGTCCATAAAAATGGCTTAGCAGTGAAGCAGTAGTTTTAAATAAGCTATTTTTTTATATTTATATATCAAATATATTATATTTATTTTATATTTATATTTTTATATTTTATATATCAAATATTAAGAATCTCGGAAACTGTTTCAACAATTATCATGAGATTTAGTAAGCAGGTTTCGAAGCGATAAATTAATCTATGTTTAAGTAATAGAAATAGTTGTTTTCTTAGTGTTGCCAGACAATAAAAAAATTGGTTGCCTGTATAGTTGGTTTACGAACGATAATTTTACGTAATAACATCAAAAGAAACACAAACTCAAAACAAAACGTGAAAAATTGCATACTGTTATGAATTGATTTAAATTATTATTACTGAACTATCATTAGTTTATGAGATACAAAGGAGTTAGATGAAAATTAAAAAAAAATCAATACATTAAGATTAATTTGCAGTCGTTAATTCAAATATTTTTTTTAAAGAGAGATAGATGTGTCACAAGCCGAACGCTTATCGTGTCTCTCTATCGCTCGTTTCGCTTGGCTCTGGTGGAACGTGACAATGAGTCATGCTTTTTCGTGCGTGCAGCCTTCATTAATCAATTTATAAGATATTATCATGTCAATAATTTAATTGGAATATAAACTTAGCTATTACTATCTAGTATAAGAACATCTATTTCAGTAAGAAATAAAGCAGTAGCTGAATCTAAATAGTCCCAATTCAATCCTCCATTTTTTATTATTTTACGCCTTTCTAATTTTAAATGCGTAGGCGAATAGGTATGGCTAAGAGTGCTATGTCTCAACTCGATAAGATCTGGAGGAATCGGAAAATCACACTGAAGACTAAGATGAAATTTGTCCACTCCTTGGTGTTCTCGATTTTCCTCTACGGCGTCGAGATATGGACACTGAGAGCAGCTGACCGAAACCGCATTGACGCCTTTAAGATGTGGTGCTGGAGGAAAATGTTGCGTATACCTTGGACTGCACATAGGACCAACGCATCAATTCTCAAACAGATTAAAATCAAGTCCAGGCTATCAACAACTTGCCTTAAGATGATACTCGAGTACTTTGGCCATATAGCAAGAAAGGAAGATGCAAATCTTGAAAAGCATTAGCTTTTGACCATTAGGTCATAGGAAAGATAGAAGGAAAGAGGTCCCGTGGTCGTAGCCCGATGCGTTGGTCAGATCAGATCTGCACCACTCTCAAGATTCCATTGCACGAGGCTCTACGGATAGCAACCAACAGGTCCAAATGGCGCTCCATCATACAAGATCGCATCCTGAAGGACAGGGGTCACGACCCCCAGTAATGGGGAATACGAATCAAGGAGAAGGAGGAGGAATTTTAAATACTCTCCTCATTATTTCATCAATCCTTACTAATATTATAAATGCGAAAGTAAGTTTGTTTGTTACGTTTTCACGCTTCCGCAATCAAATTTCTAAAATTCTTGCACCAATGGAAAGCTATAAAATCAGGGAGTAAACATAGGCTATAGTTTATTCCAGTATTCCCACAGGAACATAAACGGGGAAGCGAGTTAGATTGCTAGTTACTATATAATTTAGCAAAAACATTACTAGCTGACCTCCACCATCCAGGTACTACATAATTAAAATGCAACAAAAGTTGTTCTATTTCATCGATAACATAGTTTCGAGTCTGGGTGTAGTTTGGGTCCATCTTCATTGGAGCTGGGTGTTGTGTTTAAAAAACTGCTCTGCCAAGAATGGACAATGTTCCTTTTACTGTGAAGGAGGTTTGCTCAACAGTAGAATATAGTGGCATACAGACGAAAAATATAGTGGCATCAATATGATTGTGGATGCACGTAAGAAGCATGCAAGACCCAAGAAGAGATGGATCGATTGTGTGAATGAGCATATGTTTATGGAAGCAGTGAGTGCAAATATGACAGCTGATAGGAGACTATGGAAGGTAAAATCGTGTTATGCCGACCCCACTTAGCGTGGGATGAGGGCAGGCAAATAATGATGACAGACATCATCATCACCATCCTTCTCTTATCTCAATGGGGTGCAAATCGCAGGGTCAATGCAATATATACTATTTGGTCATTGTACATATTGTAAAGTTTTATGACTGGCCGCATGTCTTATATCAACTCTTACAAATGTACAGTCATCATCTTCTTATCCCAATTACTTGGTGTCGACGCAATATGTCATCTATTTTGACATATTGCAAAAAGTTTCGGCAATGACTTTTATGACCGGCCGCGTGCCTGACGTCAACCCTCCTTGGGAATGTAATCGTTGACCCAAATGGTACCAGATGGAGTTGGTCCGGGTCAATCTAGGGCTCTTAGTCGTCTTTTACGACACCCACGAGCAAAGCAAGGGTTGGTAGTATTCGAAGCCGCTACCACACAGCACTCTTACAAATGTACAGTAATACGCGATAGGTGGGAACGAGCGATAAACGTAAGTCGAATTCGCGTAAGTCAGGATTTAATTTTACTTAAACTTTTTACTTAAAAATGTTTATTTGGAATTTGTTCAAAGAAGTTTTAAATAATGTTATTAATAAAATATTAAATGAAAAATAATTGACCTTTTCTGAATAAAAAAGTAAGTCTAAGTTCGGAGCAATTAAATAAAAAACCGTGTATCACCAAATTCACGTAAACAGGGTAGTGTAAGTCAGGGTATTACTGTAATTATAGAATGGCAGCAAATAAAGTTAGCCCAGGTCGATGAAACGAGGACTGTAAAGGTAGATAGTATATAGAACTGCTCCCTCTCAGAGTATGACTTATAGACTACAAAGATATAACTCACCTTATCTTTACTTTTTAAGTTCTGTTTCAGACCATTATTTCGTTTTAATGACAACGAACACCTGCTTACAGATGAGTTCTGTTAGGAAATACATCAATAAATTATTTACTTTATCAGGATCAAGTAACAGGCATAGTATATTCAGAAAAAATACCATGGACAGCAAGATTTCCTAATTTCCAATGCCAATATACCCAGAAGGATAGCAAAACTGCCATGTTGAATTGGCAGTATTTTGCGCAAAATCATCATCATCATATAAACCCGTGCCCTTATTAAGTTAGGACCTCCTCTCATCGTCATCATCTCAGCTCATATACGTCCCACTGTTGGGACCGAGTCTCCTCCATAATAGGAGGGAAAACTATACCCCGCTGTTCAGACGGGTTGATATAGGTAGGATCTCCTCTATAGGAGGGAAATTGATTTGCTATACCACGCTGATCAGCAGACGTGTTGGTATAGGATTTTATGTCAATTTTTCCTCCTCTTGCATAGATGTTATCTGCACATTATATCCTTTAGTTATCGTTATCTATACTCATGGGCAAGAGACGGGGTGGTGAAATGTATCCTTACTCCGACACCACAGAAAAAATATTAAAATATACATGCAAAATATAATAATAAACCATATCAACCTGTGTCAGAGAAAAACCATTATATTTTCTCACGGCTCTAGGATTTAATAGAGATGGTTGGTAGTCATTTATGTCGTCTGTATTCATCACTTATAACAAACACATCACATTTAAAAAAATATTGTATCACAAAAATATTATTGTTTTATTTTACACAAATAAAATAAAGTAAATAAACACTCGACATGAATAGACCTGACGATTTTTGGGATTAATTCTTCAATCGATACATTGCGAAATATTAATTTTTAAATCGATATTTCGTATTCTATAGGTAAGTGAACAAATATTTAACAAAAAAAATACATAGGATTTTTCAATTTTTATTCGAACCATTTCCTATTATATATTTTAATTCGCTGAATATTTATACGGAGATACTAATAAGTTTTCATTTTTAGAAAACTCGCGATACATATAGCTGCTTGCTTTTCTACATTTATCTGTAATAGATACAAAAAATACACTAATTTCCTGCATTAAAAATATTTTTTGTAAATTGTATTACATTGCAAATAACAATGCACGTGTGTGTTTGTATTTTATTGCATTATAAATAACACTGATCTATCGTTTTTTATTTAATTTTTTGTGAAATGATCATCTTCTATCGAGTTCGTTAGTTTTGCACGATTGTCTTACATTTTTATTAAAAATATAAAATTAAGAGCAAATTGAAAAAAGATCCACTGATCGGAAATCGATCTTTTATGCCTCGATTTTTTGAAGAACCGATTCTTTGCATGACGGTACAAATCGATTTTTCCGGAACGAATTGCATCCCTACCAAGATATATGCTGTCAAATTTATGACATTTTTTGAGGCGGGAACGTAAAACTTGGATTGGGTGTTATATAAAATTCATTATACATATTAATGTTTTAGGGCTTAGAATAATTACGTATAGAAGGATAGTGTCAGTACTTCGAACTTTAAAAATTTGAATCTAAAAATACTAATGGCGCGCAGACGATTACACACGTACACACGGAAACCACTATACAAATTATGAAATCAAATTTTGTTTTTATTGACATAAATCGTCGAAATACTTTTAAAAGTAATGTTATTTTTTTATTTTTTTTTTATTGCACGCAATGGCAAACGAGCAAACAGTACACCTGATGGTAAGTGTTGCTGCCACTCATGGACTTTTACAAGGCCGCTGCCTACCGCGAAGAAAGTGAAGGGAGTGTGAATGCGTGCAATGAGGCTCGGTGATACTAAAGGCACCATCAAAACCCTCCACACACAAAGCACACACCCTCAGAAAGTTGGGCTTCCGGCTGTTTCGCTCACCGAATGAAGCGCAGTAACAGATTGCTACTACTCAGACGTCGATTTTCTGCGAGAGCGTGGTACTACCCCGGACGGACCGGCCCGCGGCTGTAGACAGATAACTGTCGACAGTGTGGTCCTACCACTACCGAAAAAACCTTTTTATGTTTTTCAAATGTGTTGTTGACACCATTTGAATGCACAAGCCGTCATAATTACCTATTTATTTTTTAAGAGTTGCGTACGTTCGTGCAGTGCAATGACTTGTACATTATGGGACTGTTCCGGCGTAAGCTCCATTAGGCTCCAATTGAAATGCCTCACTTTTTGTGCGTGAACTTACCTTCTATATGTTATTATTCTAAGGTTTTAGGGTGTCATTTTCAATATCTTGTTATTCATTATGTTTATTTTGAAAATTGTAACTCGTGACAATAACAATGGTCTCGTATTAATAACTATTAGCTGGTTCCCAATACATTTTCAAGGGAGACAAAGCCTATACAAGAAGAAGAACGTAGGGTAAGAACCCAAGATTACGATTTTAACATTTCAATATTTTTATATTGTACAGCATAATCAGATACTATCCTTGTGTAAGTCAAATTCTAGATTTTAATCCACACTGGATACAATTTAAAGATGGATAAAAATACATGTAATGTGCTATTTAATCACATTAATTTATTCTGCATAGCTTAAATGACAGCAACATTTTATTTTTCTTCGTATTCCCAATCTACATACATCTCACTGATGAAAACGAGTGTCCTTCAGATGAGGGTAATGAAGGAAGAAATCAAAATGATTTACGACCTCTTTTTTTATTTTATTTTTTATGTTTTTCACCTATTTTTTGCAGGTGGGCCACGGTCAGCGCACCCGCCGCCTAGCTCCATTCGTGGCGACAGAGGGGTGGCGCAGGGCCTCGTAACCAACCCGCGTGGCACGTTGCCTTCGTCGTGGGGCCGACGACCAGAGCAGGGTGACTTATCGTCAGTGGTCAGCCCGACGGAATACCCCATGAGGAGTATCCTCTCCACGACCGACATCCCCCCCTCGGGGAGGACGTCGATATGATTTACCACCTTGGCATATTGTGCTATCCTCGCTTAAGAGAAAGATATAGAAATTTTTTTAGAAATATTCGATCCCTCTCATGGCAAATAGGCTGAAAGCTACATTCATTATTGGCTTAGAGATAATACGAAAAATAATAATTAATATGAGATAGTTTGTTATTGATAAACATAATAACATTATGAATAAGAGATTTCAACCGAGATGGGATCCACAGCATACCATACTATTTTGTATAGCTTGTCGAGCTTCACTATTTAAAAAATAATTCATAACCATTATAGTTATAGGTTTATTAAACTTTATTATTATATTCTTCCTTTGTACACTCCATAGGCAATTCGATATCGCTTCTCTATGATTGAAACAAAATACACACGTCAGTCTAAAATAGATAATTGCCATATAAGATATTTTTTCCAAGTTCATGTATTCAGATATGAGAAGAAATATGTAACCATCGAAAGCTCAGTTTTTTTGCCGTATTATTTATCTTTGAAATACCATCAACAGTCTATACAATATTACAAATATGATCAATAGATATACAACTCAGACTTAAATAGATTTAAGGTGGTATTGTAATGGGAACTTATATCCTTCTTACTGGTAACAATATACTAAACTTCAACAATTTTATTTTCATGGGAGTACCTATGTTCTGTGAATATTAATTTTATTTTTGTGGATCGGAGACAAGTTGAATTAAATAAAGACTCAGAAATATTCTCTGAACTATTTTTGAATTATTACGAATGTGAGTATTTCATTTGTTTATATATATATCATATGTTGTTAGGTTAGATGTTACCTTTAATTTCTGCTGACTGTCCTAATGATTTTTATGTTTAAATTTTGCGCTTAATTTTCTAGGGGCTGAATATGGCTTTTTATTTTTAATACGCTCGAGACAGTTCTCCGTGTATTAAATCAATTCGTTGCACAAACATGTTGCGCTTGACTGAACTTAAATAATCAATAACAAATGCAGAGAGTAAATTTTGCGGTCTCATGCAAATATTTACGCGCAAATTTTTCATATATTTAAATTTATTTAGTAACATCGGTCGTTTTCACGTTGGAAAATAATATACATGTCCATTATTTACACTTACGTTTAACATTTTACACATTAAACAGACTAATATTATTTCAATAATCACTTATGTATTTTAATAAATCTTTAAGAAAAACTATGATTATAGGAATAGCTTTGTGCCTTAGAAAACATATTTTTTCGTAATTTTTTTATTCCTGTAATAATTTTTAATAGATTTTCATGTCGTAGTTTCCTATTTTAACTGTGATTTTGTTAATTACATTGTTTAATAAGTATATGTGTTGCATCATAGATTAAATTATTAACTTAATGTTGTCAAATATGAAATAATTTATTTTCAATATATATTTATACATTATGTTTATTATACCAACAATTTTCCACAATTCTGCAAGGCAAGAAGATAATTTTGAAGACAGATAAAGTGTTCTTTGACAAGGATAATTAAAAAAAAATTGAATATGGTTGGCACAAGACGTGCACGCAATAATGCCAACTCAGTGATAATACCTCGTCAGAATTCAGTGTCTGACAATGGAAGGACTCGTCAGAACCTTAGTCCTGAGGCATTAGCAGCCATGAGTAAGGAACAACTACGTGCGGAATGCAGAAAACGGGGACAACGTTCTACGGGCAACAAAAACGAGCTGGTATAAAGCTGTTTGAGTTTGAATCTGTGCTTTATAATTTTTTTTTTATTTTGCCTGCTGTATTGTGGTGCTTACATTTTTAATTTGTAGGTTTATAGTGTAAAAACTAGTGATTTTTTTTTTGTTGTGATTAAATGCATTAAATTTATATAAACATTATTTTTGCACTGTGTTTATAAATATATATATTAGTTTATTCAATTTTTTTTTTGTTTTAATGACGTTACTGTTAATATTGTTATTGCTTAAGTTTTTGTTGTAACATTTTTAAGTTTTAATATTTGTTTATAGTTTTTTATTTAGTAGCACATCATATATGTTTGAGTCACAAATCAGAAATAATGATAATGAGAGGTTACAATAAATGTGTGCACATTTATTGTAACCTTTCCAATGGACAATAAGAACTCATTTCCGTGTAGTAACAGATTATGAATCATCATCATCTTGCTCTTATCCCAATTACTTGGGGTCGACGCAATATGTCATCTGTTTTGACATATTGCAAAAAGTTTCGGCAATGACTTTTATGACCGGCCGCCTGCCTGACGACAACCCTCCTTGGGAATGTAATCGTTGACCCAAATGGTACCAGATGGAGTTGGTCCGGGTCAATCTAGGGCTCTTAGTCGTCTTTTACGACACCCACGAGCAAAGCAAGGGTTGGTAGTATTCGAAGCCGCTACCACACAGCACAGATTATGAACACAGTAACAGATTATGAATACAGAATACAATAAATCATTACCATCCTTTTTGAGTGTGTTTTAAAAAATAGCTAAAAGGTATATATAACTTTACTTAGTAAAAACTTTACTTAGTGTAGACTTAATTTAGTGAAAACTTTACCTTTAAACTTTTACTTAGTGAAAACTTTATTTAGTAAAAATTTTACTTAGTAAAACTCAAAACTGTAAAACTGATATGTTAACCTATCTGGTCATCATTACATAGTAGGCCAATTTCCCATAGTACTTTACCCCTTTTGTTTTTTTTAGTTGAATATTTTTAACTTTTAGTCAATGGACTATTTTATCATAGTGGGCTACATTGCCGGCCGGCTAACAAAAGAATACCTCTTCCTCTCATTATAGCAACGACTTGTACTATAGTACACAGCAGCTGTGTTACATAGCAGTGATAGATATATTAACCAAGTAAAATTGCTAGATTGTTTGCACCACAATCCATTGTCTATGAAGAGGTTTTAACTGAATGGCAAGAAAGATGGGATTCATCATCGAAAGGTCGTCATCTTTATCTATTCTTCCATGCATCCGGGAGCGCCTGGAGAAGGTGTGGCGTTGACCACTTTGTGGCCCAATTTTTAACTGGCCATGGCAACTTTAAAAGTAAATTATTTTCTTTTAAACTTGTACCATCACCATTATGTCAATGTTCCACATCTGACCACGAGTATGAACAATCATCACATTCTCTGGGAGTGCGATCTCTGGCGAAACGAGCATAACCTTGCAAGTCACCTGTGGGGTAGTATACTATACGGACCTTGTAGCAATTCGAGAAAATTTCTGTGTGTTCATGCGTTTCTGCCATACCTACTGTAGCAATCAATCTTAACGCTCAAATATAGGCCCCGTTAAGCTCTTCCGTATCCGTGGTGCCGTACTGCTGCGCTATCGTAGCTGTACACCTTTTTACTTATTGGCTGACTAGTCGTTTTGTTTTCCTGTCGCCCGCTTTGCCTAGGAGGGAAGTGGAATCTCTCTCTCCAACTCCTCCTCTTTAATCTTTTCTAATTAAATTTGTTGCGGGTCCCAAGACAATTAAAATCATATCCCTGGACTGCCTGAGGGTCAAATCTCGGTGTCATTTAAGGAGACCATTGTGGATCGTGGCTTACAGGAGTTCCAATGGTGGGAATGTGTGGTGGCATTAGTCCCAAAAAAAAAATATTAACCAAGTAGATTACCTATATATATATATTCCGTAATTTTTTTTTTTTTTGTGGGTGGGCCGCGGTCGGCGCGCCTCCGCTCCACTCCGTCCGGGGCGACAGAGGGGCAACTCCCGCGACCCACCCGAAAACCACGTCGCTTTCGTCGTTGGGCCGACCACTGGAGCAGCGTTAACTTGTCGTCAGTGGTCGGCCCGACGGAATACCACTAATTGGGGTACCCTCCCATCGATCGACGTCCCCCCCTCGGGGAGGACGTCGGTCTTTCCTCACGCGGTCGGCCTCTCGGCGGGTGACGGACTAATCCCCGGTCACGTCACCCGCATATATTCCGTAATGAGGATGCTATGTTAAATTATTTAATAATAATTTTTAATAGTACGAAACGTTATGCCAATGTTATTCGATCGGAATTGGCGAGATAGCGATTTTGGCTTGGCAGGTGTTTTGGCGATTGAAATTGTTGGTACATATATTTTCCCTAAGAGAGTGGCTCCTGGAGATCCCTTAGTCAGTAATTACGATTCTACATGGCAAGTAAATAGATGATAATGTATTCTTAACCTGTGATCATACGGAATGATTCCTTTTTTATCTGGATTTTTTTTCGTTTTATCCGGAATTATTCCTTATTTTACCCGGAATTTTCTACATATTACGGTTTATACCTTGTAATATAACGCAAGCATGTATGCGTGTGCTATTATTGTAAAAACTGTAACAAAACTTTATATGTATTTACTAGTAGGCTATAAGTAAAACAGCTAATCCAGTTTTTTAAAATTTAGCCAAAATTAAGATTTCTCATAATTTTTTATTGTAGTTTTCGTGCTAATTTTGTGTCTTAATGTCTTGACATTAGACAACAAACATCCGTTCGGTAATTGGTGCGCGGATATGGTCCAAATGGCCATGAGGTCAGGGTCAAAAACTTAAATGAATCATTCAACAACCGCGGGAAACAGGTCATACGTTATTGTAACTGACCATACTGACTTAAGAGCGTTATAAAATTATTTAAACGGAACGGGCCCTTTTAACACGCTTTGGCCTGTATGTGTTTTTATTTGTATGCAACGAAATTTTTGAACGTGATTTTCGCTCCTTTCGAAACTTTGGATTAATTTAAAACTTTGTACACTTATCAAGGAGCGATGACAATGCAATAGTTTATATTGTTTATCCCATTATCTCAACTAGCTTAGCTCAAAGTTGCTCAGAGTGCTATGGAACGGGTTATGCTCGGGATTTCTCTACAAGATAAAAGCCGAAATACGGTAATCCGTAGAAGAACGGGTGTACGCTGAGGTGGCATTGGATAAGCCACATCGTTTGATAAAGTGGTAACCACTGGGAAAGGACGATTCTCGAGTGATGACTACGTATTGGACGATGCAGTGTAGCACGCCTCCGCACCTACTAGGTGGACCGACGTTCTGGTGAAAGTTGTTGGGCGTCGTTCACTAAAACATGCAGGAAACATGAGTGTGGGCAAACGTGAAGGATACCTATGACCAGCAGTAGACCGCGAAACGCTGAATGATGATCCTATTATCTTTAGCAGGACATTCAGGATTAGCGTTTTTCGTGCCAATGTTAATTTGACAGCTATTCTATTTATCAGACATAGATTCACCGTCAATATAATTATGTACATTGTCAAATGCCTTCTACTTCGTATTACTGGTACCCATAATTCTATATGGTTTTATAGAATTCCATAATATCGTCATAGATTGTACTAAGTTATATTAATTATTAGAATATTTAATGTTTATTTCTTCCGTGTTGGTTTATCACGATACGCATGCGTGTCTGTGTGTTATTGTTTTTAATTATATAAATATACTCAATACTTGATTCATTCGTAATAAACATGAGGTGATTGCGTGCGGCAATCAAAAGCAAACGATGTGTGACGATTTACACACTATTGACTATTGTTAAAGATGGCAGCCAAATAGGTAACAAGTGCTGACCAAATTTCAGTTTGAAATTAACTAGTACACAGTCTGAGCATGTGTTCTTAGTGGTTAAGATACCGACCTACCATGCCGATGCCATTCGAATACAATGCCGGTGCCATTCGAATACCATCCCGATGCCATTCGAATACCACGCAGGATACTACTTTTTGTGATCCACAAATTGTTGTTCTGAGTCTGGGTGTAATTTGTGTCCCTTAATTACATGTCTATAAAGTCCCCCGTAATACAAGGACTATGTCCTTGGAGCAGTGTCGTCTTTAAAAAAAAAGCAAAAAGACACTAGTTGAGCTATTTTTTACAATTTCAAACCCTCTTCCCCGATTCGATGACCACACGTAGCACAAGTTAAGATGCAATTTTGTTGAAACTTATTTAAGACCCCCCCAAGTAAATAGGTTATGTAGTATGGCCAGGTTTTCTAATGTGTGACGCTGCAATAATTTCACAACCGCCTAAAACATTTGGTCCTTTGAACATGAATATTTTTTCCATTCTTATCCAAATCTATTTATTAATAGTATTAATAAACTTAATTATATTATCAGTCTATGTCAAAACATCTTTGCTTCTTCTTACCGTATTAGCAAATAGCTACTAATGCCAGCCGATTGTTGCCAGCGTCAATATAAACTATTTTCTTTATCAATGATAAGTTTCTTTACTTCTTTAGCTTTATCATATCGGTAATTGTCAGAAAGTCAAATAAACACATTCAATAGCCTCACAGTTAATGGTATCTACTGAGAATTTTGCTGGAAAATAAAAACATTTGTAAAACACTTTTATATCATATTCACTAAATACCAGTCGGCCATCCGCATCACATTACATAAAATGTCATAAAAAATATTTAATATAATACCTTAAAACACTAACATTTTATATGTTGAACACCATATGACGCTTTCAAAGTCCTATCAAAAGTCCAACGTCTTTACTATCTGCTTTTTATTCGGCAATGACGTTTATCAATTTAAAAATGTAATCGTATAAAGCACGTTTATGAACGAATATTGTAAGTGATGTACTTTTTAAATGAAACATCATTAAAATTTATAGCTTTGGTTTAGGCGTTTCATTCGTTGAATCAATATAGATCGTTTGATCTTCAATGATCTTACAAACAGACTTATCTAAAGTATTTTGTTTGACGGTGAACAGTAATACAGTAGATATCTTTATCGAATTTTATAAACATCTATCCAAATGCTTGCCAAATGATTTTATAAATTAATTAGTGTATTAGGTTTTTTTCATTAGTAGCTGAAAACATATAGAGAAAGTCTACCTCATATTGACTGATAATCATATTTCACGAAATCGGTAATAATGAAGGGAATGAAAGAAACAGGGGCCTTAGAATGACATAGCGAGAACTTTCATTCAGCTAAAACCTAATGATTTTATAAATGTGTCCGTTTATTTGCCGTCCGTTTTGTGCCCGTTTATTTGTTGTGGTATGAAAGTAGATGTATAAGGATTGAAAAACGTATATTAGGTTGGTTTGGTCATGTAGAGAGAATGAATGAAAGGAGATTGACCAAGAGAATTTATAGGGCGAATGTGAACGGAAGTGTTGGAAGGGCAAGACCAAGGTGGATGTTCCACGATCAAATAGGGGACGTTCTTAAGAAAGGCCAGGTTAAAAGTATCCTAAACCGAAGAACATGTATGAGGAGATTAATGAATGTGCAGGAGGGGCAAGTGACAAGATCGTAGCAAGTGGAGGGAACTAGTCCCTGCCTACCCCTCTGAATGTATAGGCGTGAATGTATGTATGTATTTATTTGCAAATGGAAGCTATAAAAACAGGCTACACATTGTGATTATAATATTATCCCACTCGTGAGGCCTATGTCCAATCTTGAACGCCGATAACGGAAAATATACTAAAATACAAAATTGCGAAAAATTTGCTCTTGTTTCCATGGATACATTATTAACGACTGCCGTTATCAGAAATCGATAAAAATACAATCATTTTAATAAAAGTTGTACATGTTGTATGATTAGTCTATCGATGAACGAAGAGGTGATTATTCATTCGGTCATTATTAAAAATCGATCGAAAACGTTACGGCAACGTCAAGTTAGTAGTTTATGGGCGGTTTATTATTTTTAATTTTTTTATCGACTTCGCTGCCGCGTCCTTTTTTAAACAAGATTTAAGAAGAGCACATCCTTCACGCTAAGCAGCGCCCTAGCTGTGCCTGTCACTTACCATCAGCTGTGCTTATTGTTCATTTGCCACCAATAACAATAAAATTAAATACGCTATTCTCACTTTCGTTTTATATATTACGAATATTGCTATGTTGTAGTAGTTACGAATATTACCAGCCACACATTGTTCGTGGGTGTCGTAAAAGACGACTAAAGAGTTTACACAGACCAAGGCTCCATGTGATGGCGTGTGGTCAAGAATTACATTCCCAAGAAAGGTTGACATAACACATAACTTCTTACGTGCGTATATAAGTAGGTACACAGACACATTTTTTGAAGTGAAACTTCTTTACGCGCATGAGGGTAAATTTTTTACGGATGAAACGCAATTTACCGTCACGAAGATGTGCAGCGTTTTTGTCGAAGAAGAGGGAGAGAGCGATTGAGACTGATTGAGAGAGAGTGAGAAAGGGCGAACGTAGCACGGAGCATAGCCATGGGGCGAGAGTAGGGAGCAAGCGAGTGAGAAAGATCGATAGATTTTTTTAAAAAAAATTTAATACTGATAAAAACACATGGAACCAAAGAAGTTTCACTTCTTACGTGCCTACTTTGTACTCACGCTATTTTTTTCCTAGCGTTAAATACCCTTGGTAATAATAAAAACTCGAACCTGTTTTTAACAACACTAGAATTATATCTATTCGATAAGTTCAAAGATCGTTCAATTAACTTAATTACTTCAATGTAAATCTTTCATTATTACCACTATCTTTAATTTTCTAATTAAACTAAAACGACTTTTGTGGTATTTTATCTCTTATTAATTATTATTATTATACCTTCGTGGCGGCGGTGCGAAATGATGAGTAATAGGATAGTATTATTTCGGATAGTTTCGATTGATCGTCGTTTCGTATACGTCCCACTGCTGGGCTCGAGCCTTATACACAGTGGAAGGAAATCGACTTACTCGTCGATGTCGACGTCGGACGGGTTGGTGTCTCTAGCCACGTAAGTCACACTATAGGGCTCGGGCCTCCGACTCTATAGAAGTAAAATTGATCTACTACCGACGTGAAAATTTACGGGTTAGTTTAGGCTTTCATTTCGAGTTTTCCTTCTCTTGCAATGATGTTATCTGCTTGTGTCCCTTAATCGTCTCTTACGTTTATCATTTCATATTGTCATTTCAGATATCCAATAGTTACTAGTCACCATTGCATCCCTATTATTATGTGTAACTAGCAACCCGCCCTCGCTTCGATTTCTGTCGCCTTATCCCCGTAGTTCCCGTTCCCGTGGGAATACCGCGATAAAATATAGCCTAGTTTACTCCCTGATATTATAGCTTTCCATTGGTGAAAGAATTTTTGAAATCGGTCCAGCCGTTTTGAAGATTACCCGGGACAAACAGACAGACAAAAAAAATTAAAGTGATTTTTAGGCATATGTATAGTGCAAATAACCGTGTGAGCATGAAAAAAGCCTATTATTTTGACATTACAAACAGACTCCAATTTTATTTATTGGTGTAGATGAATATTGTTAAGTTTTTATTGCTATAAATGCTATAATAGTTATTACGTATATGTACTGGGAAAAATAGTTGAGTCTATTTATCGACATTGTGTTCCAATGTTGTATATGGACCTTTCTTGATAGTCCTGTGACACCTTTCTTGACGGCAGGCATACGATCCATTCTTTCTCTTTCTTTTACGTGACGCAGGCTTGTTGAGTAGATCAACTACTAGACTACTACCAGATACATCCAACATCAAGTTCACAATAAGACAACTGAGTACTTAATAATTGTTAGATTAGCGTCTGAAAAAAGTCTGAGATTTAAAATGCCGCCTGCATATTAAACATACTCTACGTTTAATATGCAGACGGTATTTTAAACGCTATTTATGCCATTAATAACAATAATTCATTTGACGCTGCCAAATGTCAAACAAATAGTGCTATTTAAAATTAGACTGTATGTCGTTAGACTTAAGTATAGTGACGCAGTAAGAATGCGATAGCCATCACCCCTCTTGTTTCCCGTAGGTGATCGTTAAAGAGCAAGAGCCACCCGACCAGTGTGATATGTGGAGAAAAACAAAACGGTCTAGTTACTCAAACATCGGTTTGAAATTTTCATTTCCTTTCGTAGTAAACACAAAAAAATAAAATTTGGAATTCGACAAAAAATTAAAGACTAACTATAAGAAACAATATTTTAGTTGCTTTTTATTCAAATTAATTGATACAGATAAAAAGCATAAAAAATTCATGCTTCACTCTTAGTAATGTTTTAAAGGTTCATAACTCAGCAATAAAGTATCCTACAAAAAAAATGTGTGTACACATCCACGTCTACTAGAACTGCTAGAAGTATAACTGACCATAAACGAAATTCAGGATCTCTTTTTTTTCGTTGTCCGCTTGACATGTAATGTCCCATAATTTTCATTTTATTGTGGTGCTTAGAAGAGGCTTGAGTCCCAAATAACTTGCTTTGTTTGAATATATGGGTTGTGGATGAAGCTGTGGACCGAAAATGGATCGTCTATCTGTCCATCGTTCTGCTTGACGAAGCGATAAAGCCCTTTAAGCGAATCATCGCGGCCCAATTGCCTTATTTGAATGGGGTCCGAACTTGGTAGGTTAGCAATTTTGTTGAGTTGAATAATGCGTTTGAAAATTATACTAGCAAGATTTTCTATTCGAGTATTCCGTTTTTAGCATTGTCGATACTTATTTTTCGAATGCCTATTGTCCGGGGCAAAGGCCTAAATCGCTATTGTACAAAAAGTATTGGCCGTTTAAGGATGGTAAAAATTCTATAATTAACTCTTTGTTTACATCTCTCAACGATGAATAATCTCTGTGGATTTTCGTTTTCTGCGTCTTAGTAAGGTAAATTTGTCATGTCACTGCATCCTTTGGATCTGATACAGGTTTCACTGTCCCTAAAAAAGAATGCCGTAATCACCACTTTTGGCAGGTGGATTGACTTTATAAGATTCTCAGAAGAGATTGGCTGCCCAACATCTGGGTGATCCCTCGGTCGGTTGTCACCTATGTGAAAATAAGGAGTCTTATATGTGTCACTAACATAGTATTTTCAAACCTTCACCACACTTTGGGTATCAAATAGATATCAAAATGTCTCATCATTCATTCATTATTTCAACTCATAAATGTCCTACTGTTGGGCTCAAGCCTTCTCCACATTAGGAGGTAAATTGACCTACCACGCTCGTCAAACGTATTGGTATAGGGTTTCATTTCAAGTTTTCCTTCTCTTGCATAAATGTTATATACATATCTAATCCCTTAGTCGTATTTTACGACGCTCACGGCGAAGAGCCGAGGGGGTTGTGAATTATGTTCTTACTCCGTCACCGCACGGAACTACTAAATCAATAAACAAAATGTTAAAATTTTAATTAACAAGTTAGTGAAATTTTGGCATTGAAAATAATATTTGACATAGATGTCGCGAGACGGACGAGACACGTCGTGAACGATGTGTGTATGAATATCGGGCATTGGACTTGTATTTAAACGTGATGTGGTGCGTACTTGGATCTGCTCAATCACGCCACCGCGTTTATTTCCGGAATTTATACTACACAGCCATTTTGAACTCTATTGTAACTTGTTAAGACTCGTTACTGTTATTTTTGTTTGACATTGTTATCGTTTCGACGCGAAGTATTTAATTTTGTTCTTTGTTAAATTTTAAAATTATCTGATTAGAAAGATGTTTCACATGTGAAGCACAAAATGAATTGCGATTTAATTTTTGGATGAACGCCATTATTATAAGAAGGCAGTTACCAGGAAATTGTATTTATATGTCTGCTATTTATCGGTCAATCAGCTCTAAAATAATATCTCAATTTTGACTTAAAAACTACAAAAAAAAAATAGTCGCAATTGTGATATCGCAAATTTATATTATTAGATTTATTACTCTGTACAAAAATATGTTAATCAAGTGATAAGTGGATCAAAATCCTTTGTTTAATTTTAATAATTGTTAGCTGCTATGATTCATCAATCTCTATGCTATTATCAGAAACCATATATTTTTAAACGCGTTTAAAAAAAAAGCTAGTTCTTAATTTAAAAGTCGCGGCAAAATACGTTGTCTTATTTTACTAATTTGAAGTCTGCGAAAATAAAACCGGTTTTAGTGCAAAAAATAAAAAGAATTGCTTACGTTAATTTAATTTTAATTGTTCTCTACGTATTCTTACAATGACTTAATCAAACGATAGTGAATTGAGAGAGTGTTCGTTGAAAGTGAAATTCGTTTTGATGGTGGCGTGATGTCAGTCGCATTTCACTCACGACTTTGTAATAAACAAGTTACCCGCGCGCGGTCAGTTGGCGAGTTATATAAAAAATTTTAATAACAGTGATTAAATTTAATTTGTGATTTTTTTTATCTGTGTGCGTTATCGAGTTGGCGCTTTTAATTTATCTACATTCTAGGTACGCAATTACGCAAATATTTTTCTATTGATTTTAGTAAGTATACTATGTGTAATTTAACCCGAATGTTATATTTCGAATAGAAATGGTTTCGTAGATCCACGATTATTCATTTCCTCCCTATTTACCGGACGCATTTAAGAATTTTATGGCAAATACTAATTTTGTTGATCCGGCAATTGAATTCGAGACTTCACGATCAGCAGCGATATACACTTGTCATTGTACCTTCACATAGACTAATCAGCCTACAATATTCGCTTTATTCTTACAATTAAATAACTCAAAAATAAAATTAAAAAGCATGCACATATAAACTCTTAATAATTCAAATATATTTTGTTTTCTTTTTAATATTATGCAAAGCATCTCGTTAAAATTCAAAATTAGCTAACTAATTAAGTAACGAGTATAGTTTCAATGTAGGTTACTATAACCACAGAGGCGTAGGCGTAACTTTTTAATTTACACAGTTATGATATAAAGCATTTTGTACCTCCAAAGAAGGTAATTTAATGAAGCCATCTGGTGCGTTGTTTTCCTTTTTTATTATTTTTTTAGTACGGAGATTTCTATTATATGAAAAAATCCCCCACTATTCATGTTTTTTTTTTAATATAATTCCCGGTTATATTTACAAATCGCACCTTTAATCCAATAGCTTCACTAAACATTTTTTCGAATAACTGTTTTAATGCCATCTAATTGCTGAGCATTGAATTTACACATTGCTTCAATTTATATTTTTAATTTCGCTTAACTTTTTAAATTTTGTCGAAAATGTGTACCTACGTCACTAATATTTTAAATTATTTATATCCACTAATTAATAATAATTAAAATGGAAAAATGTGTTTTAATAAGAATAAAAGACAATTATTCCTGAAACGCTAATATACTCTTATTTATATTAGTTAATATTTGTTATAAATCTTTAAATAGCTCTCCTGTAAAATTTGCTTATTTGGGATAGTGACGGTATTGGAATAAAGGTGCGATATGCTTCTTCATAAACGTTCCTAATTTCAGCTCATATACGTTCCACTATTAGTCTCGAACCTCCTCCACTATAGGGGGAAATTGGCCTACCTACTATACCACGTTAGTCAGACGTTAGTATAGGGTTTCATTTCAAGATTTCTTTCTCTTGCATAGATGTTATATGCATATTTAATCCCTTAGTCGTCTTTTACAAGATCCACGGGTAAGAAGGGGTGGTGAATTGTATTCTTACTCCATCACCACACGGAAGTCGCAAATATTAGCAAGCACATAATTTATCGCTGATCATGAATTCATCATAACCAACTATGCTTTCTTATCTATCCGATGATGCGTAGGACATCTGTTTAATAGCAAAGTGACGGTTTACGGTGAACAGAATGTGGTGATGAGTGAAGAATTCGATGTGTAAAAGACAAGATTAGGAAAAATAAGGGGGAACACTTTTTCCCCTCGGTAGTCGTCAATATTGGCGGATCGCTACGAGAACATCCAGCGGTATTCTCCTGGAATATTTATAGTACCTATACTCTCAATCGTAAAATTGCCTGCCGTGGTCATTATAGCACTACCGAACACAACCCCCCCCCCCCTTTTTTTTTTGGTAAGCTATGGTCTAGACGCATCCCGTTCAGTCCACCCGGGGCTGCTTGCGGCCCCATAACCTACCGTATTTCCTTCCCAACGTCATGGGGCCGACCATTGGTACCGATTGCTTGACATCTGTGAACAGCATTATCCCCTGTTGGGTTGGTCCTCCTTACAGTGGACGTCTTTAGGCCGATGTATAGATGGAAAATACAGCCATGTTGTACACTCATCATCCTGCTTCTACCCCAATTACTTGGGGTCGACGCAATATGTACTATACTTATTGTGGAGGAACCCAGTAGTCCACTACTAGCATTCTCCACAACCTATATAAACTGAGATGACAGGTACTACATTAACAATAAATAACATTTTTTCTTTGGAATCATCATCTCATCTCAGTCCATGCACGTCCCGCTGTTGGGCTCGGGCCTCCTTAATAATGGGAGGGAATTTGACCTACTATTTTTTTTTGTGTATGTGTAGCTGTTGGTAGCAGATGACCTTGATAGCTTAACGCGGTCAATGGGTGAGAGCTGATGGCTCTCAACCCGGTAATATATTGGTATAGGGTTTCATTTCAAATGTACCTTCTCTTACGTAGATATTATATGCATATTGCATCGCCTGGTCGTCTTTTACGACACCCACAGGCAAGGGAGGGGGTGGTAAATTGTATTCTTGCTCCGTCACCACACTGAAAATGTTTGGAATACCTTGTTCAAATATGTTTCAATATATACACTTAAATGAATTGCTTTGTACAAATGAAAATTGTCAATATTAACACTTAACCATATCTACGCTACGTATCTATTTGACAATATTGACTTATAAATATTAACAACGCAATTAATATTTTTCCTGTGGTTATACAATAATATAATGGATTTTTCAACAAGAACTTTGTTTTCTAAAACGAAATAAAACAAGAAATTTAGATGAAGATGATTCAAATTTTTATTGTATTACGAAGAGAAAAGTTCGGCAATTATGAATGAAAAATGATATCTGACAAATGTCCACCACGACCACGCTGAGAGATGTCGATTCTTTCATCAAAGTTTTTAATCAGTTTTTGGCAAAATGGCGGGTCTATTTCGTTAATCACATCACGGATTTTGAGTTTTAAGGCTGCAATCGATTCGATTGGCTCCGTATAGACTCTGTCCTTAACATAGCCCCACAAAAAATAATCTAGTGGTGTTAAATCACACTATCTGGCTGGCCACAACATTACTTTCATCCCGCCTCATCACATGTCCATACCATGTCAGCCGTTCACTCTTTAAATTTTCCGTCACTGGCGCAAATCTAAGGGATATAATATGCATGTAACATCTATGCAAGAGAAATAAAACTCTAAACTAACATGTCTGACTGGCGTAATATAATAGGTCAATTGCCCTTCTATTGTGGAGGGGGCTCGAGCAGTGTGATGATAAGCTGTTTATGATACTTATACACTATTAACGATCCGCCCTCGCTACGCTTCGATTCCAGTCGCTTTGGCCCCGTATTCTAAATGTGCAATACATCTATACCAATAAATAAAATTGGAGTGTCTGTTTGTAATGTCAAAATAATAGGCTTTTTTCATGCTCACACGGTTATTTGCACGACACCTATGCCTAAAATAGCAATTAAAAAATTTTTGTCTGTCTGTCTGTTCCGGGTAATCTTCAAAACGGCTGGATCGATTTCAAAAATTCTTTCACCAATGGAAAGCTATAATATCAGGGCGTAAACTAGGCTATATTTTATCCCGGTATTCCCACGGAAACGGGAACTACGCGGGAAAAACGACTATAACCGAAGCGAAGCGAAGGCGGAATTCGACTCGCGGCCAAAATTTCATAGAGTTTTCTGTGAGGGAAAATAGCCTAAGTTACTCCTTATATAGCTACCTGATAGTACAGCTACCTGATAGTAAAATATTATGAAAGTCGATCCAGACATTTTGATGATTACCCGGAACAAACAGATAGAGAAAAAAAAAACTGGTTTTTAGGCAAAGGTATCGTGAAAATAACCGTGTGAGCATAAAATACCTATTATTTTGACATTACAAACAGACACTTCAATTTTATTTATTTGGCTTATCTGCTCTAGTAGTTAATTCGTGATCGGGGTGCCGCTGTAGGATCTGCTCCAGCCATAATCGTTTGAATTATATTAATGTGTCTTGCGGTTCGAAGGGCATCACACTGGAGCTAGTTCTTACAAAACATGTACACAATTATTGTATATCTAGTAAGAAGAAAAAAAAATAAAAATAATAGACAAGCCCGCTGAGTTTCTTGCCGGATCTTCTCAGTAGCGGTCGCGTTCCGATCCGGTGGTAGTGTATTTTTTTGGTAAATGTAAACCTGACAATATGTAAGTGCCCTCTCCGGGTTTATGCATAATAAATATTTTGAATTTGTATAAATCAGCTGTTATGATGAATTGCATATTTAAAACATTTGATATATTCAAATGTATAAATTAATTTACTGTTTCAAATTGTTTTAGTTAAAACATTTTTATATAATACAATTTTATTATCGCTGTTTTGACTGTATCCGGCGATAACACAGTTTGAATAAATAGACCGGTCTAAATTTTTTGCCACGATATAAAGCAATGTGCAGCTAAGAGCTAGAATACTTCAGAAATAAATAAAATAATAAAAACTTCAATTTAAAAAAAGCAGGATTGCTGTTATTGTTTTATTGCAAACGGTGGCAAACGAGCAAACAGTACACCTGATGGTAACTGATACTGTCCCTTATGGGACCTTTGCTAGGCCGCTGCCAACCGTGAAGAAAGTGAAGGGAGTGTGAATGCGTGCAATGAGATTCGGTGATACTAAAGGCATCATCAAAATCCACCATACACAATCATCCTCAGAAAGTTGGGCTTCCTGCTTTCTCGCTCATCGAACGAAGCGCAATAACAAATTGCTACTACTCAGACATCGATTTTCTGCAAGAGTGTGGTACTACTCCGGACGGACCATTCCGCGGCTGGTTGACACGTCTGTCAACAGTGTGGGCGTACCACTACCAAAAGCATTGTTGCTGTACCATTGTTGGTCATTATCCTGTTCTTATCCAAATTATTTGGGGTCGACTATCTACTTTTCTTCCATAGTATATGTTGCAAGAGAAGGAAAACTCGAAATAAATAGGGTTTTATTTCGAGTCAGAGATCAAGCTGTCTGACCAGCATAGTATAGTATGGTCTCTTTCTCTCTTATTGTAGTGGAGGCTCGAGCCCAACAGTGGGACGTATATGAGCTGAAATGATGATGATGAATGATATGTTGCAAAAGTTATTGGCATTAGTTTTAAAATCGCCCGCATTTTTTTTTGGTCCTGCCTGGATGCACCCCGTCCAATCTTCCCTGGGCGACAGAATCAAATCATTTATTATGCATAAACCCTGAGAGGGCACTTACATATTGTCAAGTTTACAAAATTAAAATAAATTATCCAAAACTACCGCCGGATCGGAACGCGACTGATACTGAGAAGATCCGGCTAAATCTCAGCGGGCTTGTCTATTGTTTTTAATTATTATTTTTTTCTTCTTACTAGATATATACTTACTGTGTACAACATGTTTTACAAGAACTAGCTCCAGTGTGATGCCCTTCGAACCACAAATCGGCATGATGATCGGCATTCGGCCTTATAACCTACCGTATTCCATCCCTATCGCCATTGGGCCGACCACTGGTATCGATTCTAGACCGGGTGCCTGCCCGATGTTTATTCTTCTTAGGAATGTACCTAATTCTTGACTAGACGGCATCAGATGAAGCTAGTCCTGGATGTAAGCTCTTAGTCGTCATTTACGACTTCCACGAATAATGTAAGAGTTGATAGTATAGTCGTTACCACACATTGTTTATTCCATACGAGATTGATTTCTGATAACAGTCAATAGATCCTTTGTTGTCAAGACTTGTACTTGGAAATGTTGTTATGATGATTATTCACAGCAAAGTAGTATTTTCCAATTCGGCATTCTCGATTGTGCAATATTACGTGTCACTTATTTCCTTAAAGCATACGGACTTTGCACAGTTAATCATGAGTTTGGTCTTTAAAATTGATTTTTAGATTGCTTCAAATGTTACTAGTCTATACAATATAGCGTCCGTTAATCTCTGAGGTCTCCTGTCTATAAACAAATATTTTACAGGACGCACATTAAACTGAGTTACAGCATATTGATTATGGCAACTAAAAACTAGTTAGTGTAATACCGCGGGTATTACACATTTTACAACTTGAGACTAAATATTTGTTAAAGTTTTCGTACCTAAATTGCATTTTAAATGAATACCTCATCCAAAGAGATAAACGTGTAGTAATACTCTGTTATAAGTAATTCAAAGTAATGTTAAAACTAAATTTGCATATTTTATCATATTGAATTTACGTCAGGGTCGGCAAGAATTTACCCGTTACGTTACGTACGTTATGGTCATTTGTTACGCATTACTGATAGTCTGTATCAAACAAAACTAATTACATGTGCTTCGCTTCAGTTATATAAGTAACAGAATCAGTGCTGCGGATCCAATAAACACGACCGATATTATGCATAGAGGAACATATCATTATCATCATTCATACTATTGCCGTCCACTGCTGGACGTCCCTCGCTAATGTTTTGCCACAGAGTGCGGTCCGGTGCCGCCTGCTTCGAACGACGCCCAGCAATTTTCACCTGGTCGTCGGTACACTTAATGGGGGGCGTCTTACACTGCGTCGTCCGACATTTGGTCGCCACTCCAGAATCTTTTTTCCCCAGCGGTTGTCGGTACATATACAGAGTGTATCAGATTAAGGGGCAACCCGGTCAAACGGGAGTTAGGCAGTAGTGGTAGGAACCCATAAAAAATATTTGAAGGAAAAATATCGATTTGTTAATGAATTAGAGACAGAGGCGACTTTGTTTCTACGTTACCATTGAAGCGTTTGCGCGATTCATACCTATTTAATTTATACTGTATTTGCTTTACATGCCTACATGTATCCTGCCTGTACAGGCTGTACATGGCTATATAATACGTAACATTTAAGGCATAGACTCTTAGACACACATTTTTGAAATCACTATAACTCTATTTTTATTTTGTTTTTTGTCTTATTACACATTCTAATTACAATCTATGTCCGTTAAACTATAACATACTCAAACAGTTGGCCGCACTCTGTATATCGATGATATTATGCATTTTTTTAATTAACTCGTTCATCTATGGAGTAGTGAATTTTCTATATTATATAACCGTTAGTCCTATTTCTGAGGTCGATCCTCATCCACAATAAGAGGGCAATTGACCTACTAATACATAGGTCATAGGTCAGACATGTTGGTATAGGATTTTATTTCAAGTTTTTAAGTTAGTTTCAAGAAAAAAGTTTATTTGTTTCGCTTTGACTAGTTTAGCCACTTAGAGTACCTATATTGAAAATTTCGTATGACAACATGTCTGCCATAAAAAAAAAGTTATATGACATGATTTGATAAAAAAGAATTGAAAAGAAACATTGATTGACATAACCGTAATGCAAGTGAAAGTCTGGTGTAGCTGATTTTAAATATATTAATACATATAATTATAATTTGTGTATGTGACTGAACTAATAAACGGCTGGACCGATTTGGACGAAATTTTGTGTGTATATTTGAGTGAGATGGCTTAAAAATACAATCGGACTCTGTAGATGAGATGAATGAACTGCTTGTATCGTTTTACTAATTTTTAAATGACTGTTGGAACCAACGAGGAACCAACACACCTGATGATCAGTGATACTGCTGCTCATAGACCTTTGCTAGGTTGCTGCCTATCGTGAAGGGAGTGTGAATGCGTGCAAGGCAGTTCGGTGATACAAAACGCATTAACAAAACCCACCGCACGCAAGCACCCTCCAGAAAATTTGGCTTCCAGCTCTCGCTCACCGAACAAAGTGCAGTAACAAATTGTTATTACTCTGACGTCAATTTTCTGAGAGACTATGATATTACCCTAAACCAGTGATGGACAGAGTACGGCCCGCGGGCGAACTCCGGCTCGCGGGCGAACTCCGGCCCGCGAAAGTATTTAATCCGGCCCGCCGAGAGTCCATCCATCCTGAATATTCTAGTCAGCATTTTGGCGCGAAAAATAAATTCTGACGTTAATATTATTGAAAATCTTTCATTATCTCATAATTAACTTGCCATAATTATAATTATCTCGGCAGTCTGTCACAGGTATTACTTTATTTATTGGAAAAATCCATTCTATTCATCTATCGGTGAAGCTAAACTGTTATGGAAAATCAAAAACAATTCCATATGTCTCACACGCCTAACAAGGCGTAAAAGTAAAAGGTATTTTGTTTATAAAAAGCTTTTAAATAAAATGCATTTTTTCTATAGCTGGCCCCCTCCTCTAGAATTTCTGAAACTTTGTGGCCCGCCATTAAAAAAGTTGGCCCACCACTCAGTGTTGCCAACTTAGGGGTTTTCCCCCCAAATTTAGGGGGTAAATAAGTGGGATGGGGTTTTTAGGGGCGTTCTATTTTTAGAAGCATATTTAGGGATTTTTTGAATTAAAAAAAATAAAAATACCAGCGTAGCGACATCTAGTATCCATCAGCACGATATCAGGCTTATTTGCAATAATAGTCCTGTCCGTGGTGATAGACCGGTCCCAGTAGAGTTTGGAGCTTACTTAATTATTATTATTATTGTTTATTAAGTAACTATGTCACATAAATGTCACATATATGAGGCATATTTCTTTTTTGCCCGAATATACAGGGTGGCGCAATAGAACGTGCATTTTTAAAATAATTATTAAAAAATAAATACAAAAGGTATAGTTAAAATAAAACTAAGCAATTATTAAGTGATAACTGAAGTTTATTTTTTAAAAATAACATCATCTAAATGATGACCCTCTCTACGTTGGCACTCCTCTAACCGCAAACGGAAATTACCGAAAACTTTCTTAAGTAGTGCTGGTGTGATTGCTGCCATTTCACCACGAATATTCTCCTTGAGCTGACTGATGTTTCTCGGATTATTGGTGTAGACTTTGTGTTTGAGGTATCCCCACAAAAAAAAGTCAGGAGGCGTCAAGTCTGGACTGCGCGGAGGCCATGGGATATCACCTCTTTTCGAAATCAGTTTGCCAGGGAACATCTGCTTCACAACCGCCATGGAGTCATTTGATGTGTGACTGGTAGCTCCGTCTTGTTGGAACCAAGTCCTAGAGTTCTTTATTCTTGAATTTTCAAGTTCTGGGGCCAAAAAACCTTCCAACATCGCAACATAGCGTTCGGTATTAACAGTGATGTTTTGCCCCCGTGCGTTTTCAAAAAAATAAGGACCAATTATTCCTTTGGCAGATATTGCGGCCCAAACTGTCACTTTAGGGCTATGTAACGGTTTTTGATGTTTGAGTCTGGGATTTTCACTATTCCAATAACGACAATTTTGGCGGTTTACGAACCCATTCATATGAAAATGTGCCTCATCAGAGAAAAGGATGTTTTCAAAATTTGAAAACCGATTGAGCATTTCATTAGCAAATGTGAGCCGTTCTATGAAGTCAGAGTCTTTCAATTCTTGAGTTAATTGCAGCTTGTATGGATGCAATTTAAGATCCAAGTTTAAAATTCGTTGCAAACTTCGTCGCGATATGTTTAGGACAGACGATCTCTTGCGAGTAGACATTTGTGGATCTTCTCGTACCGACTGCTTAACACTCTCAATATTGTCTTCGGTCCTAGATGTGCGTGGACGACCTTTTGCGTGTGGTTTAAACGTCGATCCAGTCTCTTCAAAACGCTTTATCCAGATTTTAATTAAATTAGCACTCGGAGCCTCCCTAATTTGCCGTACACCATACTCAGAACAAAATAGTCGCCTGACAACTACGTACGAACGAGAGTTTTCGTAAAATGCGCGCACGCAAAATGCGCGACGCTTCCCGTCGAAGTGACTCATAGTGACTAAAACTTTATGAACCGCGCTACCCAACGATATCGGTCTCCCCCCGCCCACGCCCCTTCTACCCCGCAAAAAAAGATGATGCAATATGCACGTTCTATTGCGCCACCCTGTATATTTATGTTCAGTACGGGTACTAACGTATTACTTATTCTTATTTTAATGAAATCATTTTTAGGGGGATTTTCATGTAATTGTGTCAATTTTAGGGGTTTTTAACTATGATTTAGGGATAAATATTTTAGGGAGTTGGTATCACTGCCACCACTGCCCTAAATCGTCTCGGCTGTAAACAGACGACTCTTGACAGTGTGGTCCTAGTCCTACCACTACTAAACTTTCATGAAAACCTTCAATATTGTTTTGATCAAGCAAGGTCTGCTAGATCCAGTCATATGTTAATTAAAAATTAAAGCGAACCATTAAAATTAAACAAAATTAATATTTATAAATGTGATATACCTAATGATTTCTGATGTTTGTGCGAGTATTACACATTTTAAATTAAACTACGGATTTTATCGCGTTTGTATTTGATTTTTGATTGCCGACGTTTCGAACACTTTGCAGCGTTCATGGTCTTTTTTTTGGATTTTTTGGATAGAATAATTTTAATGTTAAATAATTACTAACCATAAACAATATAATTTTTTCATATAGAATCATTTTCTTCTTACATATCAAATTGTGGGTCAATATTTAATAACTATTTTCGGTATCTGGTAGATAATTATAAATTTTCTGCAATAACGATGACTTATTGGACGAGTGACATCTTAGTCTGCCCGTGACCATGAACGCTGCAAAGTGTTCGAAACGTCGGGCAATCAAAAATCAAATACAAACGCGATAAAATCCGTAAAGTAGTTTTATTTAAAATGTGATATACCTACCTAACATTATCTAGACATTAACATATCAAAGTACCATAAATTCTCTAGTTGAGTAAATAGGTAGGCTATTCTTTATATAAACTCTTTTTATTTTTATTACATTAGGCTTATTTAGACATCTTTTTCTGCTATTATAAAGGTAAACAGTTCAATAACGTAGATACTCCATAATCGACACAATCGACTAATTTGACATTTAAAATCGATAAAAACTAATTCTATAGTCGATAAATGATCAATAAAATCATTTTAATGATCAATAAAAAATAAAGTGTTTCATCGTTTTAAATATCGAATTTGTGTGAATGAATATGTGAATGTATCGATCTCGTACGGTGCTTCCGTTCTAGACAACAGTGATTAAATTTTACTATCAATAAAAACAGAAAAAAATTCATACTGTTATCTATTACCAGCTGATCTACGCAACTTCGTCTATTCTTACTAATATTATAAATGCGAAAGTAAATTTGTCTGTTACGCTTTCACGCTTAAACTACTGAACCGATTTTAAAAATTCTATCACCTATGGAAAGTTATATTAGAGCGTAACATAGGCTATATTTTATGCCGGTACTCCCACGGGAACAGGAAGTACGCGGGTAAGGCGACTGAAACCGAAGCGAAGCGATGGCGGGTTGCTAGTATTACATAAGAGAGTGAGGGTATCGTAGGCACCTACGAATGTATAACGCGCAACACCCTCAACGACAGCTGTCATAAGGAAACAATGTTCCCCCTTTTGTAACATTTTTCATTAATGCTCCCCTCCTATTGTTCGTAGCGTCATATAGCTTATAGCCTTCCTCAATAAATATTCTACCCAACAATAAAGGATTTTTTTTTCAATTTAAAGCAGTAGTTCCTGAGATTAGTTTAGCCCAAAGAAACTCTTCAGCTTTATTAATATAGATTACAAATATCGAATTTTCGCTAAGAAATTGCTAGTAATAATTGGAAATATTAGTCATAAGCAAAGAAGATAATTAGATATTATCCAGCCATCTTAACTAATATTTTATACTTGACTTTTGATGAATGACTTCTGTTGGCGTTACACCTTGCCATAATATTTTAACTTTGTCTGTTTTTGTCTGTCAAAAGTGGCAGGTTTGTTATTTTTTATCGTCGTCATATTTAATGTGGATACAAAAGCCAAAGTGCCTAATTAAATACATTTTTAAAAATACCGCACACACGTCACAAAACCAATGAAATTATATTTTTGTATTTAATTTATAGCCATTGCACCTTTCCATCATTTGCTTTTTTATGTATTTTTTTTTAATGTTATATATATTTTTAGTAAATTAGTTAATTTTTTAATTTTTCAGCTCGCCCGTCTCGGGTATTACAAGCTGGCGGCCGCAGTGCAAGCAGATAACACCGAACAGCGCACGCGCAACGGTTTACATCATCCACATCCTAAGGAGATCAGGTAATTAATATGTAATTCTACCTATCTATTATGTGGTAGGACCACACAGTGGACAGTCATCCGTCTTTAGCCGCAGGCCGGTCCGTCCGGGATAGTACACACTCTCGAAGAAAATCGACGTCTGTCTCTGAATAGTAACAATTGGTCACTGTACTTCGTTCGGTGAGCGAGAAGGCGAGAAGCCCAACTTTCTGAGGGCGTTTGTACTTATATGGAGGTGATTCCTTTAGTATCACCAAAACTCTATCGATTTGTGAAAACAATATAACATTTATTTTCACATTGACCTAGTTACAAGCATTTCAATTTCATTAATTAGACTGAGAGAGCAATACAAACAACGTGACGTCAATAAACGTAAAGCGCTCTAAACAAATATGCTAAAAAACTGTGTGTATAGTGCGAGAAAAAATTGATATTCATGTAAATAATGACTTGAAAAGAATAATATACATTCTGTAAATATTTATATTTTACAATTATTCTTGCATATATTTTTTTTAATTTACATATACAGTGGACCCGCGGTAATCCGGCCCCTGTCTAATCCGGCACCCCTTGTAATCCGACATGTCTATATTAATGAATATTTTTTCCCTCAATTTTTGCTAATGTAAGTTATGCATGATAGAACAGGTTACAACTTGTACGCGGCACTACTATTGAGCTTTAGTTTTGATTTTGATTGTTTACTTTAAATTTGACTACATGTGGCCTGATGTGCTTTCATAGTTAGTTTATACATTGTATATTACCTGTCATATACAGTCATACATACCTGTCGGATTACAAGGCACTCTTCGCCCAGACTGAGGCATACACAGCCCGCGAGGCCTTGACAAATAAATATCCACGTTTCCGCCCCGTTCGCCGGGGACGGAAAACGTGTCGCGTTAAAATCATAAACGTGGGAGTGCCTACTTTGGCAGCGACCCCCCGAGCCGAGGTCCGTACCCCACAGGGAGTACCCTCGTGATCGGTCGCTTAACTTTAAACGGGTTGAGAGCCCTCAGCGCTCACCCACCAGTCCGGGTAAAATTGTCACAGCCATCTGAGGAACTAAGTCATACAAAAAAAAAAAAAAAACAAGGCACTCTTTGTAAAAAAATCCGAACTGTAAAGGGTCTTAGACAGCACTCTATAATCCGACAAATTCGTTAGTCCGACACTGTCGTACAAAACGTTTTCCGGATTATCGAGGGTCCACTGTATCTGTCATCGTCTTACTGTTATTGGTTACTCCAATTATTTGGGTTCGACGCGATAGGTACTCTTCATACAATGTGCATTTTTTTTTGGGTGGGCTATGGTCAGCATGCACGCTATCCATTTCGCCTGAAGAAGGGCGGAGCGCAGCCCCATAACCCACCGTATTCCTTCGCTATTAGGCAACCACCGGTACCGAATTCCTTCTCGTCCGTGGCCAGCCCAAAACGGGATATCTTTTAGGGTCTCCTTCCCTAACGCCCTGAGATCACGGTCGCCCTCGCGCGGTTAGCTTCACTGCGGGTGACGAACTATTCTCCGGTCCAATCACCCGCTGCCTTGGATAGGGCGGATCAGGCGCAGGTACTCGTACTTGCGTCGCCCAAGTCGCTGGCAGCGGACCGTGTCGCCGTAGAGGAGTTCCTCACGCGCACACCCCGTCGCCTCCTTCCGTGAGATGACAGCCTCACAGGCGGCGACCGCCTCCCAGACACCGTGCATATTGCAAAAGGTTTTAGCGATAGTTTTATCACCAGCCGCTTGTCTCACAATCAAACTGGTCGATGTAAATCTCTTAGTCGTCTTTTACGAAACCCATGCGCAATCTAAGGGTTGGTCTTGGTAGTATTCGTGGCCGCTACCACATAGCAGGATTTTACTTGCATTTTAAAAAATATTATTAATAACATAGGTTTTAGCGATAGTTTTATCACCAGCCGCTTGTCTCATAATCAAACTGGTCGATGTAAATCTCTTAGTCGTCTTTTACGAAACCCATGCGCAATCTAAGGGTTGGTCTTGGTAGTATTCGTGGCCGCTACCACATAGCAGGATTTTACTTGCATTTTAAAAATATTATTAATAACATCACCCACCAGTCCGGGTAAAGTTGTCACAGCCATCTGAGGCTAACAACTAAGTCATACAAAAAAAAAAAAAAAACAAGGCACTCTTTGTAAAAAAATCCGAACTGTAAAGGGTCTTAGACAGCACTCTATAATCCGACAAATTCGTTAGTCCGACACTGCCGTACAAAACGTTTTTCGGATTATCGAGGGTCCACTGTATCTGTCATCGTCTTACTGTTATTGGTTACCCCAATTATTTGGGTTCGACGCGATAGGTACTCTTCATACAATGTGCATTTTTTTTTTGGGTGGGCTATGGTCAGCATGCACGCTATCCATTTCGCCTGAAGAAGGGCGGAGCGCAGCCCCATAACCCACCGTATTCCTTCGCTATTAGGCAACCACCGGTACCGAATTCCTTCTCGTCCGTGGCCAGCCCAAAACGGGATATCTTTTAGGGTCTCCTTCCCTAACGCCCTGAGATCACGGTCGCCCTCGCGCGGTTAGCTTCACTGCGGGTGACGGACTATTCTCCGGTCCAATCACCCGCTGCCTTGGATAGGGCGGATCAGGCGCAGGTACTCGTACTTGCGTCGCCCAAGTCGCTGGCAGCGGACCGTGTCGCCGTAGAGGAGTTCCTCACGCGCACACCCCGTCGCCTCCTTCCGTGAGATGACTGCCTCACAGGCGGCGACCGCCTCCCAGACACCGTGCATATTGCAAAAGGTTTTAGCGATAGTTTTATCACCAGCCGCTTGTCTCACAATCAAACTGGTCGATGTAAATCTCTTAGTCGTCTTTTACGAAACCCATGCGCAATCTAAGGGTTGGTAGTAGTGTTGCCCAAAAAAGTCTTGGTCTTGCGAGAAATGCGAGACCGAGACCAAGGCCGCTTAATTTTTGCAAGACCAAGACCAAGACTGGCCCTGCAAGACTTGAACAAGACCAAGAGTGGGCCTGCAAGAGTCTCGCGGTCTTGCATTTAATTCAAATCACCATTTCAGCTTATATACGGTTGAGCTCGTGTCTTCTACATAACAGGAGGAGAATCGGCCGTGGCCGGAGGGGAATCGCCACGGTGATCGGCCGTGTTGTTACAGGTCATACATGTCAAGTTTTCCTTCTCTTGCACCGATGTTATATATTATAGCCCTTAGTCGTGGGTTCGCAGTCACGGGTAAAATAGGGAGTGATGAATTATATTCTTACTCCGTCACTACACGGCAAGTCAAATCAGTCTTGAGATATCCATCTATTGGCCAATCGATTCCCAATGTTGGTGTTGGCTTTTCAGAATTACTCTTCGGAAAGGCTTAAGGACAAAAATACCGTAATCACGAGAGTGCTCTTGCCCATTATACATATTTATATATCCGTTTATTCATTAGCCCAACGACGTTCACTGTTGGACATAGAAATATGCCTACAATTAATCTATATAAATGTCCATGTAGGGACAGAGTACGATCACCATCAGGCAGTACATGAAGCGTTGCTCCCAGCGCTATTTTGCCTCTGCCACGACTCACCCCAATCCACTAGTGGTTGGGGCGGTAAACTACGTCCCCTCATAAATATCCGCGGTCCGACGTCCTCGTCATCTTCTTGAAGAAGAAGATGACGCTATTATGATCGCCCAAGAAAGGACCTACACAGCTTGCGCAGCGATAACAGATACAACTCCGCGGTATCGGCCTCGCCGTCGAGGTCGAAAACCGCGCCGCGTAAAAGTCATTAACCTAAACTTGGCCACGCCCACTTTGCTCTCAGCGACGCCCCGAGCCGAGGTCTGTTCCCCACAGGGGGGAGCCTCGGGCGATATTCGCTTAACTTACTTACCGGGTTGAGAGCCATCAGCGCTCACCCATTGACCGCGTTAAGCTGTCAAGGTCATCTGCGACCAACAGCTACACACACACAAAAAAAAAGACAGAGTACGAATATAATTCACCACTCTCTTACCCGTGGATGTCGTATCAAATCGGATCGGGCAATGGTGTTAGGAACCCATGAAAAAAAATTGAAATAAAATTATCGATTCGTTAATGAATTGAGAGACATGTAAGTTCTCAATTTTGTCATCGTTTTTTCGTGTAAATTGATTAAAATGTATAAAGGAATGATACTTAATCTACAACATATTCGTATTTTGTTAAATGTTCATTAGAATTTGAATAAATCAATGATTACGTTTGCATAAGCAAGACAAACTTCGCTTTAACATAAATCAGCTGATCGGCCGATGACCGTTGATGAGTCGCCTTTGTACCTACGTAACCATTGAAAGGTTCGCGCAAATCTAATACCTATTTATACTGTCGAAATTTTACATGCTTACATATATCCTGTCTGTACATACCTACATAATGCATAAAATTTAAGGCATAAACTCTTAGACACACATTTTTGTAATCACTATAACTTTTACGTTATATTGTTTTTGTGTAATATACATTCTAATTATGATCTATGACTGTTGAACTACAACATACATGAACAGTTGTCCCATAACCTGATACACCCTGTGTATATAACATATGTGCAATAGAAGTGAAACTAGAAAGAAAACCCTGTACCAACATGTCTGACCAGCGTGAAAAAAACCTGTTGCTCTATTGCCTATATAAATATAGGCAATAGAGCAACAGGTTTTTTCAAGTATCCAGAGTATCAGTAACTAAACTGGAAATACAATAGATACATACCACTTAATTTGAAGGGGAATATAAACAATCGCATTAATTGTAAAATATCGCATTGATTATAAAATGACATAAAATTTATTGTATCAACTGCCTCGTGTGGTGACGTCTTAAGAAAATAGGGTTGAAAGTCCTGTCATAAGAGTAGTAACGCTGTCTAATGGAACACCAGGGGAATAGAAGAGTAATTTTCTCCAGTGGTAAGTATTGTATTCAATAGTGAACTATAGGATAGCAGATGGATAGATAGGATAGGATATTTGATTAATTTAGTTGGATTTTTCATTGCCATGATAAATTACTGTTACGTTATTCTAACTGCAAAACTTTGCGATACTCTTGCTGCAATACCAAGACTCGGGTGCGCAAGACCAAGACGAGACCAGGTGTGATGTTGCAAGACCAAGACCAAGACCGGTCCAAGTCTCGTCTTGGTCTTGCATTTGGGCAACACTAGTTGGTAGTATTCGTGGCCGCTACCACATAGCAGGATTTTACTTGCATTTTAAAAAATATTATTAATAACATATCATACTACTATCTACAGTAACCAAATACTTAATTAGATATTGCGATTTTATTAGAAAGTGTTGCGTCGAGATCAAATAGGTAGCCATTTTACTTTCTAAATACGTACTTAGCTTGTTCAATGGTGACATCGCTCTTGTAAATAATTTATAACAGCGTTTAATTTGGAGTAGAAATAAATGAAATCATTATAGAATTAAATGAGTGGTTCAATCTACATCTACACTAATATTATAAAGAGGGAAAATTTGTATTTTTGTGTGTGTGTATGTTTGTAATGAATAAACTCAAAAACTACTGTGCCGAGTTCAAAAATTCTTTCACCACTAGAAAGCTACATTCACCCTGAGTAACATAGGCTATATTTTACCCCGCTATTCCCACGGGAACGGGAACTACGCGGGTTGCTAGTTTCAAATATAACGATTTTGTGCTTTAGTTTATTTAGCATTTCACATGCTAGATTATCAGAAAAAAAATCGTGAATCTAAAATCAAATAGGACTTATCAACTTAGCTCATATATGTACACGTTAGGGATGATACGGATATGATGTTTCGGATCTGGATACGGTTACGAATATTCCATCCATCCATCAGCCTACAGACGACCATTGCTGGACGTAGGCTTTCCCACGAGAATGCCACTCGGAACGATCCTGTACCACTTGCATCCAACGGTTCCTTGCAAGTTTGAAAATATCGTCAGTTTTGCCTACCCCAAAAAAAATTTGAATCTTTGAAAATTATTTTTTTCTTAAATAGTTGTAATCTATTGGAAATTAAGATATTGAGACGTATTTTTGTTTATTTTTGTAGTTAAACGTACTTGTTACAAAAATAATTAAAGAAATTTTGAAGTCTAACAATAGGTGAAAATATATCTTTTGTTGATAAAACTTATTTTTTTAAATTTGTATGAGAGCTAAGATTGCAAGACTTAAATTTTAATAAATAAACATCAGTTAATGAGAAATAAAACTTATACCATCCTGTCTTTCGTGGCAGGTTGTCTTCCATAGGAAGACTAAAACAGGTAGATTAAAAAGCTAAATAAATACGCTTATACATAATCTAACTAAAAACGACAAACTTAAAACTTGCACTGTCATCGGTCCTTGATAAATGTGCAAAGTTGCAAATTAATCCGAAGTTTATAAGGGGGTGAAAATCACGTTCAAAGATAGATCACATACAAACAAATCAATATAGGCATGTTAAAAATATAATAAAACAAATCTCGTCTTTGCTAATAGATAAGTCAATAATTTAAAAACGTTAATTCTTGATACTGTGAATTAAAATACGTACGATCGCTTGTAGTAAAGTTATTAAAAAGTAAAATTTTCGCACATTTAAAGCGGCCGCAGACATACAATAGGGAATATGCATGATTTTTTTAATTTTTTTAAACGTTTCTACTAGTTATTACATTACTAGAAATAAATATAACACATCAAACCATTACGCTAAAAAAAAAATTTAAAAATCGCTATTCTTTTTGGGCGATGTAAACGCGACTACTTCGGCGCGCGTATTCTGTGACGTCAGAGTACTCGACACTCGTACAAGTTGCTAGGGCTGTCAACTAGGGCTATTGATATTTTTATAAATATCGTTTTTCAACATATCGATGTTTTACAATGTATCAATATCGGGGTTCGCTATATTGAAAAAAATATCTATATATCGTAAATAAAACTACTTTTACGGATTATATCGCGTTTGTATTTGATTTATGATTGCCCGACGTTTCGAACACTTTGCAGCATTCATGGTCACGGGCGGACTAAGATGTCTCACGTCCAACAAGTAATCGTTATTACAGACATTTATAAATGTCAAAATATCGATATTATTATTTAAAAATATCAATACTTAATACTGAACTTTTTTTGGACCATATATCGATAATTAAAAGTAAGTATCGAGGATCGATATTTATTTGATTAAATTTGGTGTTTTATCTTTTCTTGTAAAGTATTTATTCTACAAAATCATCGTAAACTTAATCTACTGTAAAAGCGCTGGCATGAAATTGATGATTAGTTATCACTTACTCCTAGAATTTGATAAAAAAAAGCTCGGCACGTAACCCCGCAATGAACGAAGTTAAAGAGTGGTCATGGGGCAAATATCGAAATTTCGATATTTTTTTCGTTATATCGAACTCCGATATTGATATATTTAAAAATATCGATATATCGAAAAACTGTTTTTTTTAATATCGACAGCCCTAACTAGAAGACTCGGGTGTCACGTGTTCAAAATGTGACATCATAGTCCTCCAACCAATGCGGTGCGTTTCAGAAATTTTGCGCGCGAATCTCAAAAAAAGCACTTTTTGATAATTAAATTTAATAAATAATGATAAAATTAAAAAATAATTGTATAGGTACGTTTGTTAAGCAATAAAGATTACAAATAAAAATAATTTGTTCATTTCGGAGTTTCGTGCATATTCCCTATCGTAACTTGGCCGATTAAATCGCAAGTAGGTGTATTAGATGTAGTTACTTATGCTAGCCCGCACATCTTCTCCAACTAAATCGTCCAACTAATTAATTGGACACCGATCGTATCAGAATCAAGATTCCCTTCCGATTACGCACAATTAAAAAGTTGTCCAACTATTGGCCAACTGCTTGTTAGCACGGTTATCCTATGCAAGTTCGCACACTATCCAACTTTGTTGGACAGTTGCACGGCAAGATGCAAGATGACCACACGCGTGCGCGTGATTTCCCCACGCTCGCATCTTCGTCGACGGGTACGACGTCTGTCTCCCGATCACTTGTAGCAAACGAAAAAGTAGAAGAGCTCATAGAGGAAGTTCAAAAAAGGCCAGCGTTGTACATGTACAAAAAAGACTTGAAACAATTTACTGAGTTTAGAATGCAATGTATGACGCTTCCCATATTGTAATCTGTTACTTAATATGGGATGCACCCAAAATGTTCTCTTTTGTTTTCGTCTTCTTTTTATTAATAGAGCAATTAAAATGTTTTCCCGCATTTTCACGCACACGCACCGCGCTAGCAATACTGGCACCGACTAAATCGATTAAGTCTACGGCGTGTAACCAATTAAATAAAGTTGGCCAACTAAATTGTAAAATAGTCGTCAAACTTGCAATTGTATGTCTGCGGGCTCTCTTAGACGTTCTGTCTAGAACTAGATAATGCGAATTATCATCATCATTATTTCGGCCCATACATGTCCCACTGTTAGGCCCCTGGGCCTCCTCCACTATTGGAGGCAAATTGACCTCCTATACCGCGCTTTGAGACTTATTGGCATAGGATTTTGTTTTGAGTTTTGCTCCTCTTGATAGATGTTATATGCTTACTATATCCGTTAGTCGTCTTTTACGACACCCACAGGCAAGAAAGGAGGTGATAAATTATATTCTTACTCCGTTACTACACGGATACTGACAATTGTAATGTTTTTTGTTTATTGATCCAATAAAGACTTATTATTATTATTATTAAAAAATTATAATTTTAACAAAAAGATCTATTTGAACTAGATAAGATTGAAATGGGACCACACGGAAAGCACGAGCTTTCAAATAGATGAAAAAAGAATCATTAAAATTGCTTGATCATCATCACAGCTCATATATGTCCCATTGCTAGGCTCGAACCTCCTCTACAACGGGAGGGAAATTGACCTTCGATACCAGGCGGGTTGGTATAGGGTTTTATTTCGAGTTTACCTTCAAGACCTATGCAAGACATAGATGTTGTATGCATACAATCCCTTAGTCGTCTTTTACGACACCCACGGCCAAGAACGGGGGTGGTGAATTGTATTCTTACTTCGTCACCACACGGAAGAAAAAAAAATCGGTTCACTCAGTCGAAAATTCTGACGTAAAAAATTTTTTTTTAACTTGACTCGTTCAAAAAGAAACAAAAGTTTCTCGTCTGATTTTCTCGTTTTCGTTTTCAGTCGAAACAAGACGCAACCAATGGATACTGAGAGTCTTGTACTATGGAGGCGGCCATTCATCACGCTTGAATATTTCTTCAGAGAACTATTCATATTAATCTCTACCGGACTACAGAGGTAAGAGTTACCTTCGCATTTTATATGAAAATTCGAGACTTTTTTTTTCAAAGTTTATTTAATTACAATATATATGTGCTATTTTGTTCTATGACTCTGCCATCTTGAAGAGAGAAGTGAGATGATCCCGTTCCTGTAGAAATTTTGGCGCTTTTGATAAATAAAAAACGCGACAGTCCTCTTTTCCCGTCCAGTTTTTTTCGCACCTAGCGATCCATTTTTCTTTTATTGTCATAAATTTTTAAAAGGAATCGAATTTCTTCATTAGATTCACTCGTTTTGACAGAAAGAAAAACAGATAAAACACGGCGGGAAACAACATTTTACCAAATTTGTTTCCTTTTTCGAAAAAACCTTTTCAATTATATTAAAATCAGCCAAGTATAACTTACAGTCAAAGAGATTTTATTAAAGGTAACTACTATTATGCTAGGCTGGTCCGACATGTTGGCATAGGGTTTCATGTTGAATTTTCTTTCTCTTGCATAGATATTATGTGCATATAATATGCCTTAGTCATCTTTCACGACACCCAAGGGCAAGAAAGCCTGTGGCGAATTGTATTCTTACTCCGTCACCATACGAAAAAATGTTACATACCTGAAGGCCTGTTCTTGAAATCCATTCTAATTTCGAATCCGATTCAATTCCAATCTCACCACACTTATATTTGGTACTCTTAAACAAAATCGAGAATGTGCCGTATTTTATTACTTTAAATTATTAACGTTACCCAATTCGATCACCACAAAGACGCTTTCTTGAAATTGTGCAACATTAACGATTTTACACTACGTCAAAATCACGCCGGGAGTAGCAAATATTTGACTTAATCGACGAGAGTGGAATTTATTTAGTTTAAAAAAAATCCACCGAATTTGAATCCAATCTTGCGCTAGTGTCGCTTTCAAGAGTACCAAATCGCTCAAATTCGAGCTGCGATTGGATTTAAGATTGGAATCGAGATTCAAGAGTAGGCATACTGATTGTACCCGTTCAGGGATAAAGATTTATTAAATTAATATATTTCTATTACAGGTTATTAGCATATAAGTTGCTAGCGCTTACAATAACTGTAGCA
This sequence comes from Lymantria dispar, assembly GCA_032191425.1. Lineage (NCBI taxonomy): Eukaryota > Metazoa > Arthropoda > Insecta > Lepidoptera > Erebidae > Lymantria > Lymantria dispar. Next base: position 3,491,683 of record CM063460.1, on the reverse strand, counting down.
ATATTAAGCACAGCTATCTCTTACTATCTTAATGGTCCACACCAGCCTTATGTACAGGTATGTAGAATTTATCATTATACACGGTGACATTTATGTCGTCTTACAAATGCAGGCCAATTAAAGTATCCAGTATCTACAATACATTCGTACAATTAAAAGTTTAAAAAAAAGATTTACCAGAATATTTTTTAATAAAAATTATTATAAATAATTACAAGTTAAAATAGTAGGGAAACAGCATGTAGTGAGCGTGGCGAGCGCGTATGGTAGGTACTTAACACAGCTGTTACCTCGCCGCCCGCGCGGTCATTCTTTTACACCTTAGAAAAAGTTCGATTGTCAACTCGTAAAATTGTACCATAATCTACCTACGTCCTTTTCAGAAATACCACTACATATTCAGTACGTGCGGAGTCCAATTTTTTCCTTAATACTTTCTACGCACTTAGGACCGTCAGGAACAATTCTTTAAAGTGTTAGAGACTTGGTATCTACTAGTCAACTAGTAGGTCATTATTTCAATAAAGTAAATTGGTTCAGAGGTATTTAGATAAAATGGAATCTGTTATTTACAAACAATTGCGAACAAAGTAACAAGAATATCGTTCTACCGATATTGAAAGAACTGTTCAAATTGCTCACCATTTTTTTGTCTCTGCATAAACCACCATTTGTGCACTATTTGTACTACGTACAGGTACGATATTCGAGTATTGATAATGTCTATTAGACATTTCGTAACAACACAAACACACAACGATGTCGCGAAATATGTAATTACTTGTAGGGAAATTGTAAGTTCATGCGCACAACCTTCAACTTTCGTACACCGGCGGATACTAAAACTTTGTGATTTGTTTGTTTAAAATGTAAACACGATAAACAGGCTGTTACAAAATATTAACTTTAATTTATTTTATTATTTTTTTATAACTACCACTATTGAACATTTAAATATGTTAGATATGTTTCTTAGGTCGGATACTTTTATGGTTTTTTTTTTGTAAGACGATAAAAAAGTCACCGTGTATTATCGTCATTTCAGCTCATAAACGTCCCACTGTTGGGTTCGAGCCTCCTCCACAATAGGAGCGAAACCTTACTATATCATGCTGGTCAGACAGGTTGGTATAAGGTTTTATTTCGAGCTTTTCTTCTCTTGCATAGATGTTATATCCTTACTAATATTATAAATGCGAAAGTCAGTTTGTTTCGTTTATTTGTTACGCTTTCACGCTTAAACCACCGAACCAATTTAAAAAATTCATTCACCAATGGAAAGCTATAATAATATCAGGGAGTAACATAGACTATATTTTATCTCAGTATTCCCACAGGAACGGGAATTACGTGGGTAAGGCGACTGAAACCGAAGCGAAGCGAGGGCGGGTTGCTAGTGCATAATATATCCCTTAGTCGTCTTTTACGATATCCACAAAAAATATTGTAAATAAAACTACTTTAATAGATTTTATCGCGTTTGTATTTGATTTATGATTGCCTGACGTTTCGAACACTTTGCAGCATTTATCATCACGGGCGGTCTGTTCGCTCGTGATGATAAATGCTGTAAAGTTGGGGTAATCATAAATCAAATACAAACGCGATAAAATCTGTAAAAGTAGTATTATTTACAATGTGTACTCGCGTAAACATCAGATATTATAAAAAAATATTTAGATAAAGTAAGCAGTTTTTTTTTTTTTAAATAATCATTTAGTATCATTCCTTTTAAGTTTTCTTGTCGGATTCTTCCCAATGTGCCCGCGTTCCGATCCAGTGATAGTATATCAGATTTGTTAGGTTTAAATTAATACATTTTCATCTATACCAATAAATATAATTGGAGTGTCTGTTTGTAATGTCAAAATAATAGGCTTTTTTCATGCTCACACGGTTATTTGCACGACACCTATGCCTAAAATAGCAATTAAAAAATTTGTGTCTGTCTGTCTGTTTGTTTGTTCCGGGTAATCTTCAAAACGGCTGGACCGATTTCAAAAATTATTTCACCAATGGAAAGCTATAATATCAGGGCGTAAACTAAGCTATATTTTATCCCGGTATTCCCACGGGAACGGGAACTACGCGGGCAAAACGACTATAACCTACAACCGAAGCGAAGCGAGGGCGGGTTGCTAGTAATATAATATAATTAAACAAAAATTGAATAACATGTATCATTTGATTGATGCCCACATATATTTTTATTTATTTATTTAAGACAACACCCTGCACTAAGGAAATAATCCTTGTATTGCGGGGGACTTTACAAACATATAATTAACGGACACAAATTACATCCAGACTCAGAACAACAATTTGTGGATCGCACAAAGTGTTGTCCCGCGTGTGATTCGAACCCCTGACACTGGCGCTGTAGGTCGCTATCTTAACCACTACGCCATCTGTGCAGTCCAGTCAGTCAGAATGTTTAATAATTACTGACCATCAACAATATATTTTTTATTGTAGATTTTTTTTTTGTGATCTTGGTGACATTTATCGTGTAGAGTCCATTTTGGATTCTGGCTTACAGGAGTTATAAATGTAGAAATGTGTGGTGATATTAGTCCCATCAAAAAGAGTGGATTTTTCTTAGTTTCAATAGGAGTACTCTTCTTCCACAGGTAGTAGTAACGACGGTAGCATGGTGGGGCTGGTGGGTAGTGTTAGGTATATGCAGTTCCGTGGGTCTGGGCACCGGTCTACATACTTTCTTACTATACCTTGGACCTCACATAGCGAGGGTCACGCTTGCCGCCTACGAGTGTGGAGCCTTAAACTTTCCTCAACCGCCTTATCCTAACGAGTGAGTATGTTACACCACTTCCTATAGTTACTTCTCTCTTATAGCTTTTTGTTTTTGGGGGGTGGGTTGCGGTCGGCGCGCTCCTCGCACCACTCCGTCCGGGGCGACAGAGGGGCGTAAGCACGCACACCCGCAACCCACCCGAACACCACGTCACCTTCGTTGTTCGGCCGACCACCGGAGCAGGGTTACTTGTCATCAGTGGTCGGCCCGACGGAATACCCCCTTATTTGGGGTACCCTCTCATCGACCGACATAACCCCATTGGGGAGGACGTGGGTTTTTCCTCACGTGGTCGGCCTCTCGGCGGGTGACGGACTAACTCCCCGGTCATCTCACCCACGGCCGAGGCTAGGGCGGCATGACGCGTTTTCTCTTATAGCTGTCGAGGTGTCGGATCCATGGTGTATTCCAATAAACAACAATTTGTAGATCGCGCAAAGTGTTGTCGTGTCATGACGTCGTGTCATGACGTCGGCTCATATGCGTCCCACTGGTAGCCTCGAACCTCCTCCATAATAGGAGGGAAATTCATCTTCCTATACCACACAGGTTAGTAGGGTTTTGTTTCGAGTTTTACTTCTGCATAGATCTTCTATGCGTATTATATCCCTTAGTTATCTTTTACGACATCCACAGGCAGCATATGAGTGGTAATTATTGCAGATACCATCTATGCAAGAGAAGGAAAACTCAAAATATAACTTTATACCAACCCGTCTGACCAGCGTGATATAGTAGGTCAAAATTTCCTTCCCATTGAGGAGGCTCGAGTCCAGCAGTGGGACGTATATGAGCTCTGATGATGATGATATTCTGTAAAAAAATAGGTTAAACGCAGGAAGCGTTTGTAAAATTTACTAAAAATAATTTTCTATTTCAGTATAATATGCCCAGCTGTGATAGACCCAAATAATACCGTTACAATATGGAATATTATGTCCAAAGTGCGGATAGAGTCCATGATGTGGGGTATCGGCACGGCTTTGGGTGAATTACCACCATACTTCATGGCGAGAGCTGCCAGATTATCGGGCGGGGGAGTCGCAGAACTTACAGCTAATGACGATTCCAGAACTGGCAGGTAAGTAATACCATTTTTAGTCAAATTATTTAGACCTAAATGAAAAAGAACTTTCACGTGAAAAATGTTCTCGTTAGCAGTATAGTAAAACTATATATTTATTAATTTTTACTATTCATTAACTAGAGTTGTCTTAGGACATGCCGGGGTCGTTAGGCATACAGAAGTTTGAGGTCCAGTGAGAAACCAAAAACACAATAAGATAAAATCATCAATGTGTTTTTACTAAGATTCCTATTGGTTTGAATTGGTTAAGATCCTGCGGATTTTTAGGGCCCTCGGCAAAATTAGGAATCCTAGAGACAGGCCTCTCATGCCCTTAGGCCTCACCAATAAGTCACACTGATTTCGTGAGTTTTTGACACCATGTTGACATTTGTGAGATCCTCCCCCTAGTGTGACGTCACATATTTTGCAATTTTACAAAATATAAATAATGAAATCACTACGAAACGAGGTGCTTGAGGCAAGAATTTGTCAAAGAGCTGATGTCGTTTAAGATATAGTAGGGTATATTCTGAAATTTTCGGTTAATAGTTCGAATTTGGTATTTCAATACTTAGTAGATTTTAAAAATGATTTTACGAAACTTAGTAGAAGTTCAAAGCCCTCCCGTAACAAAAATCATTTCAAAAAGGTTATTTTAGTCTTCTGAAACTAGCCAAATACAATGTGGACTTAACATAGACTACTTTAATCCATTCCAGAGCGAAGCAGATGGTCCAAAAGTTAGTCCAAAGCGTCGGTTTTGCCGGTATATTAGCATGCGCGTCAATACCCAACCCGCTATTTGACCTAGCTGGTCTGACTTGCGGCCACTTTTTGGTGCCTTTTTGGACGTTCTTCGGGGCCACGGTCCTGGGCAAGGCGGTCATTAAAATGCACATACAGAAGATGTTTGTCATCATTGCGTTTAACGAGACTCTTGTGGGGTAAGTGTTTGATGTGAATTTATTTGGTTTGATAAATAGTTTTAGGGTTAACATAGATTTTTGATAATTATACTTCTTTTGAAGAAGAAAAATAATTAAAAATAATAGACAAGCCCGCTGAGCGCTGAGTTTCTTGCCGGATCTTCTCAATAGCGGTCGCGTTCCGATCCGGTAGTAATTAATTTTTTTGTATAATTTAATTTTGTAAACTTGACAATACGTGAGTGCCCTCCCGGTGGTTATGCATAAAAAAGATTTGAATTTGAATTTTGGCGCATTAGCGAAAAATGATGAGAATAAATTTATACCGTCACGAAAAACCGACACCCTGAAGTTAGCTAGTCAATATTTTTTACAATGCGCGCGCGCACCGTCACATATGTCAACTAGATAATGCGTTATAATAAAACTTTCAATGTATTAAATACCATTTCTTCTGTTATTAGTGTCGATTTTTCTACAAATGTAGGATAACGCGGAGGCTAATATTTTTACGAAGATTTTTCTCTTGTTTCGCCAAAGAAGTACAAATTCTTACGTCCGTACATAAGTGCGCACACAATTTTTCTTCCGAGTGTTCTTTCTCTTGTAGTAATGGTATCTGCTTGCATTCCTTAAACGTCTTTTACGTTAATCTACAGAAAGGAAGGCAGGCGTTCCAACAGCCTATCGAGGTCCATTGTTGGATTTCTCCTCGCCTTGTGATGACGGGGCGTCTGATGCTGTAATAAACACGTTTAGTATGCCGTTTGGCTCTTTGTGGATATCTCTCTTTCCGGGTTGTGAGCCCTCAGCGGTCGCCCATAGTCTGGGCAATACTGTTAAAGCTATCTGACTATTGAACACTGAACAAAAAAGTGGCGGTATTATATTAATCCTTCTCTCTGAGGAGAAAATAATTTGGTCTATAAAGATTTTATTTAGGTAGAAGCTAGGAAACACATATGATACCAATTAATTATTAAAATTAAAAAAAAAATACAAGAATAGATCATCATCTCAGCCCATAAACGTCTCACTGTTGGGATCGGGGACTTCACTGTAGGGGAATATTGACTTACTACACCAATCTGTTCATGTGTTCGCATAGGGTTTTGTTTCGAGATTACCTTGTCTTGCATAGATGGTGTATGCATATTATAACCCTTACTCGTCTTCTACCACACCTACGGGCAAGAGAGAAGATGGTGAATTGTAGTCTTACCTTGTCACTTATCCAACAGATATTGATGATGATAATTTTATGTTCACAGACAAGTATTATCCTGGGTTGAAAGGATACCATACATCGGTCCAAAGCTTGAAGCACCATTGCTGGAATTCCTCCGGAACCAAAAAGCACGTCTGCATAAAAACGACTCCGCAATCCCAGCTGATAACCAAGGGTCTGTGCTGTCGAATCTTTTGGAGAAATTCGTGCTGGCAATGGTAGTATATTTTGTGGTCTCCATAGTGAATGCTCTTGCACAAAATTACAGCAAGCGGATTGGGAAGAAGAAGGGCAAGAAACGCGAATAGGGTTTGCGATCGCCGGCCGACGCTCTTATTGTTCTTGGTACGTATATCCATCCATCTAACTTATAACCTCAAGTTTGGGAGCGTAAGGAAGCCTTACATCATCATTATCCTCATCATCATCTCAGCTCATATAGGTCCCACTTTTGGGCTCGGGTCTTCCCAATGTGGAAGGGAATTTGATCTGCTATACCACGCTAGTCAGATATAGAGTTTTATTTCGAGTTTTCCCGTCTCTTGCATCGATGTGGTATGCATATTACATCACTTAATCGTCTTTTACGACATCCACGGGTATGTCAGGGTGTGGTGAATTGTATTTTTACTCTGTCATCACACAGAAAATATATCTGTAATAGTGGCATATCTTCTCTGTGTGGTAACAGAGTAAGAATAGAATTCACTACTTCCTATCTTACCCATGGATGTCGTAAAGGACGATTAAGGGAAATAATATGCACATAATATCTGTGCAAGAGAAAGAAAGCTCGAAATAAAAGCTTATACCAACATGTCTGACCAGCAAGGTATAGTAGGTCAATTTCGTTTCAATTGAAGAGAAGGCCTGAGCCCAACAGTGGGATTTATATGGGCTGCGATGATGATAACATATCTCTAATAATATAATTTTATTTGTCAGCAGCATGTCGGCGTGGTTCGTCCCGCTCATCACGTCGGTAGCGTCACTTCCAAACAATAATGATATAGCCGCCCATGCTCGTGCCATTAGTGTGGCGGAACTAATGGCACATAAAGTTTAGTGCGTTGAAACTAACTTCTTCAACAGTTAAATGCGATTTAATGCGGCGAAACTAATCACATTAACAGTTGAACGCTGATTAGTGCGACGGAACTAATCAATACAATTGTTTACGGTCATTAAGTGTGACGTAACTTATGACACAATAAAAATTAGTGCGTTGGAACTAACTCCACCCATAGTTAGTGCGATTTAGTGCGGCAAAACTAATTACATCAACAGTTGAACGCTGATTAGTGCGACGTAACTAATCACTTCAACTGTTTTAGTGTCATTAAGTGTGGCGTAACCAATCGCGTCGACACTTTAGTGTGTTTGAGTGCAACAAAACTAATTAATCCAAGGGTTTAGTGTGATTTAGTGCAATAGAATGTGTTTGATTGTGGTTTAGTACAACAAATTTCATAACAAGAGTTAAATGCAATGGAGTACCGCGGAATCTCAACATCCATCTTTATAATGAAGACAACAAGAACTTACTAAATGGTAATTATAAATAGATAAAAATAGTCTATTCTGTTATGTTTTAAAGTGTGCTGATTGTCATACATATTTATAATACTATATGCATCTACTTAAGACAATTGTTACTACTTAAAATTAATATTTTTTGCTTCAATGAATGTAGCTTATAAACTTGGAACACTGAAATTAAATTGCACAAGAAAATTAATATTTCAACAGAATGTTATACATAATTTAAATTACTAAATCTATACCAATAAATAAAATTGGAGTGTCTGTTTGTAATGTCAAAATAATAGGCTTTTTTCATGCTCACACGGTTATTTGCACGACACCTATGCCTAAAATAGCAAAAAAATTTTGTCTGTCTGTCTGTTCCGGGTAATCTTCAAAACGGCTGGACCGATTTCAAAAATTCTATCACCAATGGAAAGCTATAATATCAGGGTGTAAACTAGGCTATATTTTATCCCGGTATTCCCACGGGAACGGGAACTACGCGGGTAAAACGACTATAACCTATAACCGAAGCGAAGCGAGGGCGGGTTGCTAGTAATTATAATAATTGTATATGTGTTGTTCATCATCCATCCACCAGGGATTATGTGGTTCACCATGCTAGGCAACTTGTGTTATAATTTTCCGAAGAGAATGGTCCTGTCCATTCACTTAATGATCCCCTCTACCGGTTTTTACGCCTGCTAATATTTAAGGCCAAAAACTTTAGGGAGCAAAGTTTACGATAGGCAGTGAACCTGGCTATGCCCCTAATATTTTGAAGGTGGTCTTTAAATATGAACTTAAAATATTAACTTAGGAATAAATTATGTCATTTGTATGCAGAGAAGTTTGATACATCTCAAATATATTAATATTTTTAATCAATGATCAAAAGTTTGAAGTAATATGACAAAATTGACTTTACAATAACCAATCATTCAGTTTGACCATACTGGTGTAAAACGGAGAATGGAATTGCTGGTCAGGTAGTTTCAAATTGAATTCCTTGATCAGGGTTTATTGGGTGGAACCGGTTACCATTAGCGAATTAATAGCACCATATAATGTGCAAATTTGGCCTGGGAGAATGCAATAACTCCTGACATGAGACCTGAAAGTGACAGACAAAATGTAGCCGTCACGCGCCCCATTTGCGGTTAAATGCAAAAATATCTTCTTGGATATACAGGCTGTATCAGGTTATGGGGCAACTGTTCAAGTATGTTATAGTTTAACGATCATAGAACGTAATTAGAATGTACATTACACAAAAAAACAATATAACATAAAAGTTATAGTGACTTTAAAAATGTGTCTAAGAGTCTATGCCTTAAATGTTACGTATTATGTAGGCATGTACAGACAGAATACATGTAGGCATGTAAAGCTTCGACAGTATAATTTCATTAATTCCTACCTAGAATTGCGCAAACGCTTCAATGACAGCGTAGGTACAAAGGCGAGCCGTCAACGGTCATAAGCCGATCAGATGTTTTAATGCGAAGTTTGTCTTGATTATGCGAACGTAATCATTGATTTATTCAATTTCTAATAAACATTTCACAAAGTATGAGTATGTTGCGTATTAAGTATCATTGACTTTATACATTTCAATCAGATTTACATGAAAAAACGATGACAAAATTGAAAATTCATTAACGAATGGATATTTTTCGTTAAAATTTTTTTCATGGTTGCCTACCACCATAGCTCAGCTCCCTTTTGACCAGTTGCCCCATAACCTGACACATCCTGTATACCCACGTTATTTTGAAACAGCCAAATAACAATATGATTGCCCTAAATTTTATTGTGGGGTATTTGCTAAGATCAAGTTGCATTGTTAAAACCACACTATTGCATGTAACAGAGATGCTCATCCATCTCACGTCAAAGCAGGAGAAAATGATGATGACTTTAGAGACAAAAGTGATATTGTTGAGAAAGTACTGAATAACAATGTTGACAGTAAAAGAAGACCAAAGAAAAGATGGACGAATTGTGTCAAGTATAATATAGAAGCAAAGGAAACGATGACATAATAGTGTGTGGAGAATTAAAACACTTAAAATACCTAATTGTGATAAGGGCAGGTGGAATAGCACATCATTGAAACACCTAATTAAAATATTAATAATGATGTTTAATTTCAATAATTAAATTAAACAGCTATTGCCAGAGATTATATATCTTGCCTTTACTTATTTTTAAAAAACATAATTATTATTTAATATAGATTAAACGCTACAGTTCGTTTTTATGTCTAATTTAGGCAATTTAAACAGTTTATATTTAGCGTTTGTTTAATTTTGCAGGACAGAATGGTTGAAATATTTCCCTCTCATATTTGTTTCAGTTATCGTACTGGTGTATAACAATAATTACAATTTATATGTAATTGTCTATTGCGGTAAAAGGATTTACACTCTAATTCGTAATGTTGAAATTTATACTATAAATATGCCCTTTGAAAAGTTGAATTTGTCCATGATTAAACTTATCATTATAATTATGAGGTAATTAATTAATGTGTGGTTCTAATTCGGTTTAGTACAAGATGGTGCATTTTATATATACATACCATGCATGTTCTTTAAATAATATAGAAGTTACTTGAGCAATAATTAGGTTAATCACATAAAGTGCAGATCCAATTTGGTTCAAGGGATGTCGCAAAAATAATATTAATAATAACTAAAGTTTTAATTACTGTGGAACGAATTTTTTCTGGTCGGTGACTCCCCAAATAACAAACCATTATGAAAACAATATCATTCTCTTGTCTTTATAATTAATAGGTATGGAGTGAGTGAGCGAAGATACTAAAGCCAAAATGTAATTGTGGACTTGTCTTCATGTTCAGTGGAAATTTGGGTGCTTCTAAAACTTATTGGCGAGTTACCAATATTAGCGTTTATTATGGTGAACGCACACTTATCCGAGTCGAAAGGAACGAATTTTAGAATTTTGTATAGAAATCGTCTTCCAGATTCGGACGATTCGACGCGGTCAATTGTGCGAGGTTTCATGAGATTTCATATACAGAATTCTAAAATCCGTATCGTTCGACGCGTTCGGCTCGGATAAGTGTGCGTTTACCTTTAGTTGGACAATCGCGTGGCCCATTGGCGCATGAGGCGGCATCTTCATTGTATAAAAAAAAAACATTGAATTACACAATTAAATACTATATATCATAATATAAATAAGTTTTACCAACCGAAAACAATCATTACACCCAAGGATTGCTGTTGAGTGACGCTCATACTTTTGCTCCATAATTATTGCCTTAGTGTAAATGTTGCCTTTAGAAAAATAATAATAAGTAGCACAATTTTAACTCATTTGCTTTTAATATAACATCTAAAACAGATATCTAAGTTTATATTATCTACTAAAAATTACAAAAAATCGGTTTAAAGATTGAAAGACAATTTTAATAAGAAGCTTTATTATAAGCTTTATTCTAGAGCTTAAAAATTATAGTTCAAAATTAACATATAAGTCATAAAAATTATGTAAAGTGAACTGTTAACCAAATTTAATTCATGTGATTACAAATTCCAAATTGAAAATAATCTTTTGGTGCTGGTGTTCCTAATATTGTTATTTTCAGCAACTGTTATATTTTTTTTTTTAAGTATTGTATTACCTAAGTCCAAGGTAGATACTATTACAATTTATTTATTGTTTATGGCTTTGTATTTATGCGTTATAAATTAATTTAGCTGTATTTAAATAATACATAATATTTATTAAAATAACAAGAATATCTGTATATAAATAGAAGAGCTGGTTTGTAAAATGTTTGCACGATATTTAATTTTACACATTGAATAATATGGGTTACTTAAAAGATCTTTTACAATAATTGTAAGTTATATTACTTCGATTCAGTTTAATTATTTTTAATATTCATATCATACTTGTGTAACGTGTCATTTAGTAATCAATAGTAGAAAAAAAATGAGAGATAGGCTTTTTATTATTTATTCCAAGATTATGTACCACACTTGGAGACAATAATGTATAATAATTTTCATGAAAAATATATATCTTGCTCATTAACTCTATTAATTCAATTTATTTTAACACTTTGAATTAGTTTTAAAATTACATCACAATAAATGTGATTTGTTTTACAGTAATATGTAGTTACATTAATATTGTATATTATCCATTCACTGATGAAAGACATTTTATAACTCGTATAGAGTAAACAGTAGTTAGTTAAAGGAAATTAAAATTAAGTAGATAAAGTCCAGTATTAAAATTATGGATTTTACATAGAGTGGTGTAACGCAGAAATGTGTTAAATATGACTAGTATTCAGTGAATAGCAAATGTAAAGACAGAATTTTTAAAATATGATATTGCTGTTGATGTGAAATGCAAAATTGTTATTTTAATTACATGGCCTTTGCTGTATAAAGGAGGTTGACAAACAATAATGGTGATAATTTGATTTAGACTTTTCATTAGGGACGGCTCACACTTGCACGACAGAGTAGGGTACGTGTCTTGGTAGATGCGGTCCATGTTTTCTACTATTAATCTATATGACGGCGTGTATTTAATAATCGTCTTGCAAGATAAATCTAGTAACTAATTTATAAATCACAATCATATATGATGATGTTTTTGTTTACAAATAAATAATAACTAGTTGCTTTAAGAGTCGCGGCATATGCAGACTCTCGATTACTGGTGCCTCCTTCTCAATACTAGGTAAATTTGTTTTTTTTTTGCTGACGCGATATTAATTTCAAAGCAGTAAAATATGTACTATATTTTGTATCTAAAGCACATTATTACTGCTTGATGGCGAGTTTATCATGAATCGACCCTAATATTTGTTGCTCTGATCTCCTTTATTATTTACTTCTGAAGGAATAGACGATGACGTTTATATATTTACACAATAAGTACCTATATGCATTTCACAAAAAAATCTTATTACATCATGGGTAATTTTACTATTAAAAATTTATAGCAGTGTGAAAATTAATAATTGTAGTACTTGTAGTATTTAAATGTCTCGTAATCCAAATTATACTAAATATTACACTTTCAATCATATTATTTTATTCATGAAATATAATTTTTGACAGTAGTAAACACTAATTATAGTGCCAAAGTATTAATTATATATTAAATTATATTATTGCGGTTAAGTATAAAATTTAGTATAATTTGTATCCCAAAATAAACTATGGTGACATTCATTTAAACTTTAATTTATCTAGAATAATATCAATGTGTTCGTATATAGTTTTAAAGTGCACACTACATTCCACAATATGTGTTAAACTGTTTTAATAGTTCTTCATTTGAATTAATTACTATGTAGGTACAATTTTAGATCAAGCTAGATTAATTCAGTTTTTCTTTTTAAGTCTCAGATAAACTTAGGTTGAATACCATATAAAAACAACATGGCTGATAAAGAGGTTTGATTTCAACAAAGTAATTTCTTTCTACAATATTTCCTTATTTATCAACGGATACATCTCACAAATTTATAATTATGAAGTAGTAACCACAATTTCAAGTGAATAAATGATGAAAAAATTACATATGAATATTGTGCCATTAGGCGGGTTTGATCCGAATTGCAAAATTCCCCCCAAAAAATGTTCATCAACGCGGCAGTAATGCAATGTCAAATTGAAAACAAATCCGCTTCAAATTATTTTGCTTACACTCCTTTCTTCCTTCCTTTTGTTTTGGAAAGGTATCTATTACCGACCTCACCATGCTTTTACACGGAAGCAGGGTATATGTAATACCCTGTTTCCATGTAATAGGTAGGTACGGTGCTGACCTTAGAGTTTGGTACACTCTTAGAATAATAACATATAGAAGGATAGTGTCAGTACTTCGAACTTTAAAAATTAGAATCTAAAAATACTAATGGCGCGTAGGCGATTACACACGTACACACGCAAACCACTATACAAATTATGAAATCAAATTTTGTTTTTATTAACATAAATCGTCGAAATAATTTTAAAAGTAATGTTTAAAAACCTTTTTCAAAAGTTTTTCAAATGTGTTGTGACCCCATTTGAATGCACCAACCGTCATAATTACCTATATATATTTTAAGAGTTGCCTACGTTCGTGCAGTATAATGACTTGTACATTACGGAACGGTTCCGGCGTAAGCTCCATTAGGCTCCAATTGAAATGCCTCACTTTTTGTGCGTGAACTTACCTTCTATACGTTATTATTCTAAGAGTACACTATAGATCTTATAAGACACATGATACGTACAGTCCGATTGCTGATAGATTACTATTGTTATTTAGCGTAAATGTTAAAAAAAAAATAAGCAATATATTTTATTTGGATGTTTATTTGTACTGAATAAAGATGTACCACTTTGAATGGCCAAAAATGTAAATGAAAACATAAATATCAATAATTTCCTTTATACTTTGTACGTTTATGCTAACAGTCAAACGTGTACTTAATCCTCTGATTTATTATTTCAATTTATTTCTTCTTCAATATAAAGTTCTACTAACCTAAGATTACAAGAACATAATATGTTTTGAATTAGCTATCGTGACAGAAATACGGTTGATTTCTGGCTGTTCAGCTATGGAGTGTATGAAACTGCAGGATTTATGCTAAAACTACAAACATACTTAAAAGGAATGTTTTTTTTCCAATTGTATTTTATTATTATTCACTGTATTTAATGCAACTTTATTTATAGTTACATACATACATACATACATAGTATGTACAGTTTTGTGGAGTGGTACATTAGTACAAAATATTTTTTTGTAAGTTTGAGGTTGCACTCGTAAAGCAATAAATGAATGTTCACAGGTGAGTGTTTTAATTTTTTCAAAACCTTCACACTGCATTTAGATGCAGTGTGAAGGTGAACCCAAAACAATTTACTAAACTTAAGCAAACACCTTTTTATCAAGTCGCAATGCAGACCCTAAGTTAGGAAAACTCAAAAGGCCTTTAATATCATAACCAGAATCAAAATTGTTGCATCTAATAAGTAGACAGATCTGTTTATGATTGAACGCTGAGAAATACATCGACAAATTGACATTAAATTCCGTAACATAGTTTATTGTGTATTTGTAATAAACTCGGGGTAACGTCGGAATAGGCGTGACGAAAGATTTTGAAATCCTTTTCCGTAATGTGGGCACACACTTACTATTTACGAAAAAAACCTATATTTCGGTAATAAATTTATGTTTAAAGAAGTTTAAAACAATTTTTCCAATATTTTTTAAATATAGCGCGAAAACAGCTCGCCGGTGTCATGGCGTCGGCTGTTACGTCACGTTAAGGTAACCACGTCCTTGTGTCTATGTGTAGCGATGAAAGTAAGCAAAACATTAAATTAATTATTGTGATAAAAATGAATTCCAAAGTTTATAAGTGGTGTGCAGTACCTCAGTGCAAAAATACATCAATAAAAACCCCCAACAAAGTATTTTTACATGTTCCTAATAAGAAAATAATAAGAGTTGAGTGGTTAAAGCTCGCAAAGCTGTGAGGGAGCTAACCTCAAGAATAAACAATGACAAGTTTAATGTAAATATAAGCTATGAAAATAAAATAAACTCACATCAGTTCAAAACGAGTTAGATTATATCTAAGTTGGTACTAGAGATTAGGTTACTAGAAACATGGTAGTAAAGATAAACAAAAATTTACTTAAAAAGAAGTTTTTACGTTTCTAAACTCAGGCGAGCAAAATTCTTTATTTGTAGCGAGGAAATCACCCAACATCAATACATTAATCCTTTTCTTTTTTTTTTTTGGGGTGGGCTGCGGTTGGCGCGCCTCCGCACCACTCCGTCCGGGGCGACAGAGGGGCTTAAGCACGCAACACCCGCAACCCACCCGAACACCACGTCGCCTTCGTCGTTGGGCCGACTACTGGAGCAGGGTTACTTGTAATCAGTGGTCGGCCCGATGGAATACCCCGCTACCTGGGGCACCCTCCCATCGACCGACATCCCCCCCTCGGGGAGGACGTCGGTCTTTCCTCACGCGGTCGGCCTCTCGGCGGGTGACGGACTAATCCCCGGTCACGTCACCCGCGGCCTCGGCTAGGGCGGCATTGCACTATCTGGTCGGAGTCCCTCACCGTCCGCAACAGAGCCCTTTTGCGACGACCGCAGAGGGCTATGGCAGTGATGGCCATCAGGGGCTACCGTACTGTGTCATGGACTGCAGCGACACTGCTGGTAGGCGACCCGCCTTGGCCACTGGTGGCGGAGGCGTTGGCGGAAGTGTACCGGTTCCGCGCCACAGCCCGAGCCAACGGAGAGCAAGTGTCCATAAGGGGACTGGGCAGAGCCCAGGAAGTGGCCCGAAGGGAAGTAATCCGGCGGTGGAGGGAAGAGCTGGAGTCCCCCGTAGCAGGGCGGGGGACTGTGGAGGCGGTTGCGCCACATCTCCACCGCTGGCTCAGGAGAAGGCACGGCAGCCTTACATTTAGGATGGTGCAGGTGCTTACCGGACATGGGGTCTTCGGTAAGTACCTGCACAAAATTGGAAGAGAAGAGGCCCCAGGATGTCATGAGTGTGGCGCGGCAATTGACGATGCGCGCCACACACTGGAAGTATGCCCCGCCTGGGGGCCACAGCGCCACGTCCTCTCAACGGACATGGCAACAACAGACCTGTCGTTGCCGACCATCATCTCCAAGATGCTCGGCAGCGACAGCTGTTGGTCGTCGATGGCCTCCTTCTGTGAGGCTGTCATGACAAGGAAGGAGGCCGCGGAGCGGGCACGCGAGGCGCTTGCGTCCTCTGACTCGCTCCGCCGGCGACGACCAGGGAGGAGGAGACGCCGCTATGCGCTCCTCCACCCACCACTCTGAATGATGACAGGACGTGGCCAGACGGCCAAGCGTTGGGGTGTCAGGGATAGAATGTTATCAGACGATCTCTCCGGCACCCCGTAAAAGCGCGGAAGGGGCCGCTGTGGTTTTAGTGGGTATTTCGGTCACTTCAGTGGCCGGCGAGTCCCACACACACTCCCCTGTCTGTAACCGGCGGGGGAATAGTGCGCAAATGCATTTCCACAGCGTGAAAAAAAAAAAAAAAGGGCGGCATTGCACGCAGGTAATCCCGCCTGCGCTGCCCCAGTCGCCGGCAGCAGGTCGCATCATCGAGGCTGTGCTCCTCGCGCTCGCGACCCGCCGCCTCCTTCTGCGAGATAACTGCCTCGCAGAAGGCTGCGACCGCGTCCCAATTCCTGATGCTGCTGAGCATCTCCCTAGCGATGGTCGGCAGCGTCAGGTCGGCACCGATGATTGCGACGAGTTCACGACGCGACTCTGCCCAAGCGGCACAGACCTCGAGCGTATGCTGCGCCGTGTCCTCGTCGCAATCGCAGTGGTGGCAGGACGGAGTTCTCTCCCTCCTAGCGACCCTGTACAGGTACTTGCCGAAGAATCCATGCCCCGTCAAGACCTGTACGAGTCGGAAGGAGAGCACCCCGTGCCGCCTTTCCAACCACTGCATCAGCACCGGCCGAAAGGCCTCCACGGAACAAACACCGTATCGAGGCCTCTCCAGCCGGTCTGCCCAACGGGCGATGACGTCTCGGCGGGCGTCGACGCGCCAGGCGGTGAGCTCCCTCAGGGAAACAACACCGCCCCCCCGCGCACCCCCGACACCCGCCGATACAAGTCGGCGAGCATTTCCGCCTCCAGGTCCCACGGGGGAGTCCCGGCCAACAGGCACGCCGCCCCCGTCGCCACCGTGCGGTACCCGCGGATGATACTGACCGCCATGACCTTTTGTGGACGCCACAGGAGGGCCCTAAGTCGGGCGGTCATGGATCCCGCCCACACCGATGCGCCGTAGAGGGCCATCGACCGGTTGACCCCCGCGTACAGCCGTCGACATGCCGCGCTCGGTCCGCCCACATTCGGCATCAGCCATTGTAGGGCGGATGCCACGCCGACGAGCCGCAGGACGAGCCTGCGCAAATGCTCCCGAAACCACCATCGCCCGTCGAGCACCAGGCCCAAGTACTTCATATGGGCCTGGATGCTGATCCCAACCGAATTGACGGTGATCGAGACGCCGATGGGAGGGTCCATACGGGGCCCATGGAACAAGAGGGCCTCCGTCTTGTCCAGGGCCACCCTCAACCCCAGTGCCTCTATCCACCTGAGACCTCTTCGATGCCTTAGGTCGCCAGGCTTACCGCCTCTTGTAGCGTCCCACCGCGGGCTGTGACGAGCGTGTCGTCGGCGTAACAAATCACGCCCAGCCCGGGTGGGAGGCTCGCCCGCAACGCCCAGTCGTAGCCGATGTTCCACAGGGTGGATCCGAGAACCGACCCCTGTGGAACACCGCACGTCATGGGCGTTCGCACAACGTCCCCTACTCGGTTGGCGTAGAGGACGCTGCGCCCCTCCAAATAGTCTGCCACCAGCCGACAATACATCAATCCTGAGCAAATTTGAGCTGTTTGCTTTAACAAAGCTTGGTTCCATTGTAATAATCGAGTGGAGTCGGTAAATCACACGTAAACAAATAAAAAATCAATCCAAATGCGTAATCAGTAGTACTGAGAACAACAAACAGAGTAGTTTACCTTAACGTGACGTAATACACTGTGATTGGTGTTTCAGCCAAAATGGCCGAATCCAGTATTTTAATGATTTAATTTATTGAAAATCTTAATAATCTCAATTATTTAGATAAATCTAAAGTAGCGTATTAAATTTTTTTGATATGTATTTTCCCTTAAAATCATTAATGCGATTCGATCGATTCTTTTATACTGTCGTCACGCCTATTGTATGAATAAAAAATATTTATTTGTTTATAATTCACTCGCTCTTATATGGTTGATTTCGTTTTTGCTTTCGGTTCATTTTTAAGAACGATAACAGCTGCAATAATAATTAATGAACAAACATATCCATTTCCACTTATATTGTTAAAAAACTAAATATTGCAAGAGAAGACGAAAACCATGCCCATTATGTACCTTTCGCTTAGTCAAACGCACAAACAAAACAAAAAAATAGGACTGTCAAATTGATATTCACAGAATGTCTGTATGGGAGTTGTTTCCTTTGTTTGTTCAATCGGATGGACAGAACCAGAAGAAAATGATATGGCTTTTTTTTTAAATGGCAATCTGCCGACATGCGGACGATATAGTGGTTATGGCAGAATCCATGGAGGACCTTGGCACAATGCTCAATGATCTCAGCAGGGTATCCCAACTAGTGGGTTTACGAATGAACATGGACAAGACGAAAGTCATGTCAAATGCCCATGTCATTCCTGTACCGGTCCTAATTGGTAATGCGATTCTCGAAGTTGTCGATCACTAGGTTTACCTCGGCCAAACAGTCCAGTTAGGTAGATCCAATTTCGAGAAAGAGATCAGCCGACGAATCCAACTCGGTTGGGCAGCGTTCGGGAAACTTAAGAGGATCTTCTCGTCCAACATACCTCAGTGTCTGAAAACACAGGTCTACGACCAGTGTGTGTTACCAGTGATGACTTACGGCACGGAAACGTGGTCCCTAAATGTAGGCCTCAAATCAAGGCTCAAAGTCGCTCAGCGTGCTATGGAGCGGGCTATGCTCGGGATTTCTCTGCGAGATAGAATTCGGAATACGGAAATCCGCAGAAGAACGAGTGTAACCGACATAGCACGAAGAATTAGCACGCTGAAGTGGCAATGGGCAGGCCACATCGCTCGACGAACTGACAACCGCTGGGGAAGAAAGGTTCTCGAGTGGCGACCACGTATCGGACGACGCAGTGTAGGACGCCCCCTCACTAGGTGGACCGATGACCTAGTGAAAGTTGCTGGACGTCATTGGATGCAGGCGGCACAGGACCGCACATTGTGGCGCAACATGAGGGAGGCCTACGTCCAGCCGTGGACGGCAATAGGCTGAAATGATGATGATGATGAATCTGCCGACATTAGGCATCAGCAACTTTTGCCAGTGTCATGTAATGGATACACATGTGAGCATGCAAGAGAAAACAGCCAGAAAGAAAAACAAAAGACAAAACTATTAAAGAAGGAAGTATTAATGTAGCATAAAATAATGATATAACTTTCCAAAATATAGTATTACTCTATGGATATGACATTAACTTGACACTAGGGATGAGCGATATTAGTCAAATATCGATATTGATATCGATAGGCAAATATCGATAAGTCGATATTATCGGGCACAAAATATCGATATTTCGTAATATCGATATTTTATAATATCGAAATTAATGGAGAGACAATTCGCCGTACAAATTTTGTTGACCTTTTTTTTTTTAGGAAATTTCTCTTGATGTTTTAAAATGCAGCGGGATTACAACGAAATAAGATCTTCCGGGCAAAAATTTTGATGAGCTTTTTTTTTTTATAGGGAATTTGTCCGGATGTCTGGGAATTATCAGAATTATTTTATTAATAATTTTTCATCTCATTACAAAAGCTATATCGTGTTAATAATATCAATATCGTATTCATAATATCGATATGGCGATATTTCAAAGTTATAAATATCGATATTTCGGCGGCTAATTTCGATAATATCGATAAATATCGCTCATCCCTACTTGACACGGTTATTCGGCGCGAATTTGGAAATGTCATGTTAAGCTCTTGTATTACATTCATTTTTTTAGTGTTTTATAGTGTTATATTGAATAATTTTGCTGATATTTTATGTAATATAATATAATTAAGGTGCTGAAGTGTGGTGAATGTGATATAAGAGTGGTTTACGTGTATTTTCATATTCAACCGGAATCCCCAGAGAAATTATCTAATTAGGTTTTCAGCGCCTAATTAATGATAACGACTTGACTAACTGACGGACAATGACTATAAATAAGTTATACAATATGAAGAAGTATGTAAATAATTTGAGAATTTATAATTAATTTTGTAATTTGGTTTAAGCTGATGGCTTCGTTGCCAAAGCTTCATTTATTAAAAAAAAAACAAAAATTGACTTGACATTGACAGATCTAAGGAGTTTCGGCGCGAATATGGAAATGTCATATTAAGCTCTTGTATTATATTTATTTTTTTAGTGTTTTATAGTGTTATATTGTATAAATTTGCTGATGTTTTATGTTATATAATATAATTAAGGTGCTGGAGTGTGGTGAATGTGATATAAGAGTGGTTTACGTGTATTTTCATATTTAACCGAAATTCCCAGAGAAATCATCTAATTAGGTTCTCAGCGCCTAATTAATGATAACGACTTGACTTACTGACGGACAATGACTGTTAATAAGTTATACAATATGAAGAAGTAAATAATATGTAAAGAAATAAGCTACGTAAGACAAGGCAGTATGGTCGAAAGGACTTTAGCCTGCCCGTAAGGGCGATCCAAACAAAAAAAAAATTGACAGATCTAATTAACTTTTTAGGTTATATTGGATTTTTACGAGATTTTGTTGTAAAATTTCATAATACCGTAACATAGTATTATTAAAATGTTGAGGCGGCTAGCGTGTACGGTCGTCCAATCTCGCGGTATAAAGCACACGGTTAACATAAAGTGGGTGAGACCAGAATATGTACCCTCTTATAAACCAGAAAAGGCTGGTGATCTCGAAGGTCTACCTCCAATTCCCGAAAGCGCTTTAGGTCAAGATTATGCATTAAGCGAAGAAATCAAAGAGTAAGTACAAAACTTTCTTGCAATTATCACTAAAGTTCTGAATAGCTGTTTTATTGCCAGAATCTTGGAGAATAATATTATCTTTCTACACTTGTTATTTTTATGTTACATATGGTGAGTGTGAGAACTGTATATTGGTAAAACGTACATTGGTTTTACTAATATTAGTCGCTTAATGGTCACTAAATATCATTTTAGTTCATATACTATATAACTAATGGACATTGTTGGAGGTATATTGATTTACCATACTATGCTAATCAGAAGGGTTGGTATGATTTAAATTCGACTATACTACCGGCATGCTATGATGGCCATTTTGATGTTTGTCCAGTCATGAAGTTTCGTATTTATAGTAATTATATTTGAAGGAGCAAATTGCTGTTCTTTATTGTCAATAGTGACGTGCAGTTAGTCATAAAATTTATCGAATCATTATTTTAGGACAAAAAATTTATTACATTGATTTTTAAACTACGGTACCGCGAACATTATTTTTTTTTTATAAGATTATAATTATTGGTGTACTTATTTACCACACCACTCGGCATTTGTTTTTCGAAATTCAAAATTTAAAAAAATAAAATTTTATACTTCGTCACATTGGATCGCTAGCCACACAACTACTACCTCCTGCAAACTTCTGTCAATGCTCTATGCAAAACAAAGCCGTTTCGACTTGACATTGCTTCGAAAAGTACAAACTGTGAGTGCAGTGCGATTGTGATATAGTTTTGACCTGGCTTTGGATTTCAGATATTGATACTGCAGCACTGCTTGTTAATTTAGACTCTGTTTATGCCTTTTATTGTGGATTTCGTCGATATGGCCGAACGTACACAGAGAACTGTCTTAAACAGTCAGACGCGTGAGTTCGTTATACGCCTTCGTAACTATTTCGATCGTGAATCTCAAAATGAAGGGGCCTTACTATTGTGAATATAATGCAATTGAGTTGGTGTGGGCTCAAATTAAGGGATATGCTGCAAGACACAATACAAAACTTCCATTTACCACAACAAAGATGTTAAAATATTAGAAGAAGCTTGTAAACAATGTGACTAAAGGAGACTGGGAAAAGGTTGTGAATAGAACTGTTAAATTAATAAGGGAAAATTATGAAAGAGATGTGAACATAGATAATATTTGAGAAAACGAACTTGTAATTTATGTAGGTGGTGATAGCCGTGACGACAGTGAAAATAGCAGTATAGACGAATCTGATTAAAAAAAAAAGCCTTTTGTGGCACCTTTTTTTGGTCTCTTTTTGTATTAATTTGTTTCGTGTGCATATAAGTATTTTCATTCCAATATTCAGATAATTCAAATATATAAAGTTAGCATTTATAGTTTTGTTTTATTAAATCTTTTTAATCGGGTACTACTTGCAATAAAAACTTGTAGATTTCATTACCTATATTTTTTTCGAAAATAAATCGACATTTCACATCACTATTGTAATATGTCAAAACGGCCATCATAGCGTGCCACAACTATAGTTATTCTATTATACAGAACACTTATTAAGATATGTGTATTATATCTCTTAGTTGTCTTACAATATGCTTGTGCATAAAGGGAGTAGTGAATTGTAATCTTATGTCATAAACCAAACAAACTACATATAAAATATTGCACATATTTTCTATGTGGTAGGGAGTGATAGGACCACACTTTCGACAGTTATCTGTCTACAGCCGCGGGCCGGTCCGTCCGGGGCAGTACCATGCTCTCGCAGAAAATCGACATCTGAGTAGTAGCAATTTGTTACTACGCTTCGTTTGGTGAGCGAGAGAGCCGGAAGCCCTACTTTCTAAGGGTGATTGCGTGTGGAGGGTTTTGGTGGTGCCCTTGGTATCACCGAGCCTCAATGCACGCATTCACACTCCCTTCGCTTTCTTCGCGTTAGGTAACGGCCTTGTAAAGGTCCATGAGCGGCAGCAACACTTACCATCAGGTGTACTGTTTGCTCGTTTGCCACTGTTTGCAATAAAAAAGAAAAAAAAAATGTAGATATCCTTGATTGTTCCAAAGACTCCTTTTGAAAATACTATCATTCATCATCATTGCGGTCCATATACATCCCGCTGTTGGGCTTGAGCCTCCTCCACAATATGAGGCAAATTGACCTTACTATACCGTGCTGGTAAGACATGTTGGCATAGGGTTTTATTTTGAGGTTTCCTTCTCTTGCCCAGATCTTATGTCCATATTATATTCCATAGTTGGCTTAATTGACATCCACAGGTAAGATAGGGAGTGGTGAAATGTATTCTTACTCCGTCATGATACAGAACAGCACATTCAGTTTACTATAAAATTAAATCTCTTAAACTGTTTAAAATGTTTAAATTTCTAGTTGCAGTTAAAATTACTGTACTCTAATAGTATCATTGGTAAAGATTTTAACAATACTTTAAATGTTTTACATAATATTTTAGTGCACCGGAATCCGTGCGGAAAATATTCTCAGTTGCCCACCTTGGACGGAAAGCATATAACAACTTAGTAAAGGAAGAGCTGATGAACAGAGTACGGAGGCATCAGTATGATAACTGTACAGCTGAGACTAAAAGTATGTGTTAAATCATGAATTTATCGTAGAAAATATTTTTTTAATAATAAAACTTATATCCTACTAATATTATAAATGAAATGAAAGTTTGTGAGGATGTTTGTTGCTCTTTCACGCAAAAACTACTGATTAGATTCTGATGAAATTTCACAATAATACAGCTTACATATCAGAATAACACATAGGCTATATTCTGATATTCCCACGGGAAGGTGAACTATGTAGGTAAAACTGCAGGGCGCTGCTAGTTTATCATAAAAAAGTTACTTCTGAGATGATATATTACACAAAAGATCTGAAAACTGAAAGTGGCCGTGGTTTCAAGGTGGTAAAAGAACCGTAGCTTCAAGTTTTGTATACATTAATTTTTAATGTCTCGGATAACAGGAGAACGGTATGGATTTCATCTTAAACATTATTACAACATGTATAGTTGTCACAAAAAAAAGACCTGTTTTGACAGTTCACGCCCAAGAAGTTTTCTATTTTTTACCGATTGAAATGTTTTGAAGGTAATTACATTTTTCATTGACGGGTACCGGCCACTGGGCTAAGTGCTGGGGCATAACGATTTTTTCATATTGTCCACAGACTATTAATAATCGATTAAGGAAAAATGAATCGATCACAAGATATTTTTTATGGCGGACTCGTTCTTGGCCGGTGTTATTAGTTTTAATACTAGTATTTAGATCAACTAATTAAAGAATTTCACCAGCTGTGTAGTGATTTTTACTGAAAATTCGAGATGTCAATATTGACAATATGAAAATGAAATAATATATAATATGGGTGACAATAGTTCGACTGACAATTTTGGCTCATCATCTTAAGAAAATGATTGACTGAAGATTCACTTTTCTCGATATTTTTGTGATTGAGTGAATGTTATTGTAACAAAAATATTAAATGATAGAAAAATGACAATTCGTAACATTGTATCATTTCAAAATAGCTACAATATCACAGTTTAAGTAAAATTTTCAAATGAGAACTTTAATCCAATGCACTTTACAATACATTTTCAAATCGATTATATACTTATGCAAACTTGAATCGATTTATCGTGAGTATCGAGTTGTATGGTTCATCACTAATTACATCGGTAAGACCAAATGTCAAAACGGGCCTCTTATTTTGTGACAACTATACACAAAATGGCGATATGGCCATATACAGGATGTATCAGGTTATGGGGCAACTGGTCAAATGGGTGTTAGGCAATGGTGGTAGGAACACATGAAAAAAATTTGAAGGAAAAATGTTGATTCATGAATGAATTAGAGACATGTAAAGTTTTCAGTTTTATCATCGCTTTTTCGTGTAAATCTGATTGAAATGTATAAAGGCAGTGACACTTAATCTGCAACACATTCGTACTTTGTTAAATGTTCATTAGAAATTTAATAAATCAATGATTACGTTCGCATAGGCATGACAAACTTTGCTTAAATCAGCTGAATGGCGGATGACCGTTGACGAGTCGCCTTTGTAGCTACGTTATCATTGAAGCGTTTGCGCAATTCATACCTATTCATACTGTCGAAGCTTTATATGCCTACATGTATCCTGTCTGTACATGCCTACATAATACGTAACATTTAAGGCATAGACTCTTAGACACACATTTTTGAAATCACTAAAACTTTTATGTTATATTGTTTTTTGTATAATATACATTATAATTACGATCTATGAACACACTCGAACAGTTGCCTTCTAACCTGATACACTCTGTATATTACTAGAGGGGTTTTAAATCACTTATATAATATACCATTGTGAAGAATAATAAAACTATAGTTTAATTAAAAGCTATTTTAAATAATGTGTGGTAGCAGCAACAAGTACTACCAACCCTTACATTGTTTGTGGGTATTGTAAACGACAACTAAGGACTTTATATAGACCAGCGCCAATTCTATCTGATGCCGTCTGCTCAATAATCGCATTCCCAAGCAAGGTTGATGTCAGGCCTCAGGGTGGGCCCCAGAACTGACCCTTGTGGGACGCCGCACGATATCTTCGTCTGTGCAACGCTCTCTGTGTGTATAGAGCAACTACACTGAGAGGGTTGAGGCAGGCAGCCTTTTATAAAACTAATATTGCCAATAATTTTTACAATATGTACTACGAAAAGAAAAAACAATACATGTCGAGTCAAACTCAAGTAATTGGAGTAAGAAAGAGCAAGGTGATAATGATATTTTAAAATCTTTACATTTGAACCAAGTAATAAATATCTTATTCCAGAGGACTTTATTTTTATTTTATTAATCATTTAAATTCCTATTTCTCAGCTATTCTGTTATCTGTACAGGCAAGGTACATAAGTAATTAAAAATCTTATAATTTATTCCAGTTGCATGGCTTACTGGACAGATTCGTTATCTGCAAGACACTATGGATAAATTTCCAAGAAATTCTAAAATGAAGGTAAGTTACACAATGGAGATTATATCCTATGCAGCAAGACATAAAAATAGTTGAAGATAATTTTCAAATATCCTATCTATACCAATAAATAAAATTGGAGTGTCTGTTTGTAATGTCAAAATAATAGACATTTTTCATGCTCACACGGTTATTTGCACGATACCTATGCCCAAAATAGCAATTAAAAATTTTTGTCTGTCTGTCTGTCTGTTTGTTCCGGGTAATCTTCAAAACGGCTGGACCGATTTCAAAAATTCTTTCACCAATGGAAAGCTATAATATCAGGGCGTAAACTAGGCTATATTTTATCCCGGTATTCCCACGGGAACGGGAACTACGCGGGTAAAACGACTATAACCTATAACCAAAGCGAAGCGAGGGCGGGTTGCTAGTATATAAATAAATATGAATACATTCCTAATACATACTTATGAAGATCATGGATCAATATCCTCCTCTTCTTTTTGAAGGAATATAGGATGTACGCCTTCCTGTCTATCCATCTCCTGCTTCACACAAAAAATGGATGGAATATCCATTTTTCCCTAAAACTTTAAATATTCATTCTTAAAACTTGCCTCATATTACTTTCATCCCATCTCATGAGATGTGCATACCATGTCAAGTGTTCACTCTTTAACTTTTATGACACGGGAGCAATTTTAAAATTCCTCTAACATTGTCATTCATGTTCAATACTTATAATATGTTAATACAGTAATACCCCAGACTTACGCGATAGGTGGGACCGAGTGATAATCGCGTAAGTCGAATTCGCGTAAGTCGGGACTTAATTTTGCTTATATTAAATGTACAAAAAAATTGGTTATTTGAAACTACTTCAAAGAAGACAATAATTTTAAAGAATATGGTCAAAATTTTTAAATATTATAAAAAAAATTGAAATTTTACGAATAATAAAGTAAATCTAAGGCTTGCGCGCTCGAAGAGAAACCCACGTATCATTAAATTCGCGTAAAACGGGGTAACCTAAGTCGGGGTATTACTGTATATTATAATATACTTTTTTACCATTTTACTTGATTTTATCATCTAGAAATAATAATAAAAATATTTGAAAGCAAAATTTACAACTAACTGTTGTTATTTGACGACTTTTTTGGTTATAGCAACTTGTCCAAGAACGAATCGACAGAAGGAAAAAATTGCTGAAGTACTTACGACAGTACGATTACAAGAAATTTGAATGGCTATTGGAAAAACTCAACATAGAATATAAGGCACATCCTGAGTAAGTCACGTATGCATATGTTTTCATTTTTCACCCAAATTGCCACAAGGTACCTACCATAAACAATGTAGCCACTGCTAAAGGCGACAATTTGACTTACTAACGGAGAAAGACTTTAAATGAAGTGTTAATGTGTAGATTTGGCTTAAAGATCTTAGTAACCGAGTCACGAATAAAAAAGAAAAACCCACCCAGTGCTGATTTTATTTATTTATTTATTACAAGGGATGGGTGATCTCTCTGAAAAAGATCGATTCTCGATTGTCGTCCAAAGAATCGATTGACAAGAAAATCGAGGTCTGCGTGATCGATTTCCGATTAATCGATCTATGGATTTTTTTTCACCTTTTCTTCCAATTCAATACGAGATATGTTTCTTGCGGGATTGTGGTGACCTTTTTTTTAATAAATCTGGAGAGTAACGCCTTAAAATTATATACAACATGTAACATAATTAACGCACACCCTGAAAGTAATTTGTTCAGAATCAGTATCTGGATCGATTTTGATTGTTTTTTATGTAGCTAATTTTTTTTCTCAAATTTAGTTAGAACTAAGTAAATTACAATCATCCTAAACAGCTAGCTAAACAGTTCATAGAAACGAAAATGGAACGTAAATCAGTGTATTAAGACTTTTTAAAATGAAATATTAAATTAGTAAGCAAATTTCATCATTCAATTAAAGAAATCTGATATTTATTTCAAGGCTAATAGTCTTTTACAAATACCTACAGTGACAGCCGGTGCACAGTAACACTACAGTACCTACATAAAAGAAAGCCACGTACCTAATACAAAAATAATTACTTTCTCTTTCTTTCGGCGGCTATTACCTTACAATAGAGCGAGACGACTGCGCCGATCAAAAAAGCCTAAACAACGAAATCAACAAAATATGTTTGAGACAAGTCATCAGTCATAAGAGGTCAATTGTAAAGTGCAAATAAAATATCGTAATCCCGCATTTCGCTGTCTTTTCGGTATACCAACGTTCAATACACGGAAATGGTGAGAACTTTGGCACGCTGTGATGATAATGTGGCACTAGCGTGTAGAACATTTAACGCGAGATACGGTACTAGTGTAGACCGCCGGGCTATGTTATCAGCAACACAACGCCTTCGAGACCACGGAACTTTTCGTCCAAACACGGCTATCGACAGGGGAGACAATATGCGTACACACACTCGTCTTCAAAACGAAATTCTCGATTATTTCGACGAAAATCCACATAGTAATACCCGGGAAGTAGCGCCACGCTTTGGGTGTAGTCATATGCACATATGGCGCACGCTTCGTGGTGATGGCGAGCATCCATTCCACCTCAGGCGATGCCAGGAGTTGACGCCAAGTGGCTACTTACCACGCTTAGAGTTCTGCCGCTGGTTATTACAAAATTGGCAGCGAAACATTATTTGGACTGACGAAAGTACATTCACTCGTGTGGGAATATATAATCAACATAACACCCATTTATGGATGCATGAAAATCCACACGCATGCAGAGTAGACTCCTTCCAACATCGATTTTCAATCAATGTCTGGGCGGGTATAATCGGTACACACATACTGGGACCCGTATTTTTACAACGTCTAACAGGAGAATCATATTTACTGTTTTTGCGAGAAACTTTAGCTTCCCTATTAGAGGACATACCTCTTGTTAATTTACAAGAGTTATCTTACCAACACGATGGTGCCCCCGCGCTTTTCACCTGGAGTGTTCGCCAGCATCTTCATGCCGAGTACGGAGAACGCTGGATAGGTCGCGGGAGACCTGTCCAGTGGCCTCCTAGATCAGCTGATTTGACGCCACTCGACTTTTTTTGTGGGGGCGAATTAAATCGCTAGTTTATAACACAGAGACAACAAGTGCCGAGGAACTAAAAAATAAGATAATAACCGCCTTTGAAAAAGTGAAAAGTGACACTGCAGTATTATCTAAAATAAAACAACAATTACGAAAACGGTCATTAAAATGCATTGAACAAGGCGGTGGACATTTTGAAAATGTTTTAAAACGACAACGCCGTGTGAGTGCAAATTAAACTGTAAGTTTGTTTATGATATTTAAATTATTGTAAATATTTTGATTCACACCTTTTACGCCGACTTTGTTTAACTTTGTCGTAGGTATTTTGGCGTCTAATAAAATCACACTTTATCAGCAGTTTATTCATTCTTATTTACAAATTTTTTAGTTTAACAAATCAGTAATTATGAAATATTGGCTTCACATTGAACAAAATTATTCAATGCCGACAATCCAAAGCCTGAAAAGTGTGATGGAAAGAAGAATCGTAAATATTTACTATCATAAAGCATAATGTAGTTTTTTTTTTTTTTTTTTTAATGGCAATCTGCCGACATTCCCCATCAGCAACTTTTGCCAGTGTCGTGTACTGGCTGCACATGTGAGCATGCAAGAGAAGACAGCCAGAAAGGAAAACAAAAGACTAAACTATTAAAGGCGGAAGTATTAATGTAGCTTAAAATAAAATAATTGACTAATGAAATAATACATAATAAATACATAACTACTGATGGAATAAATACATAAGTATACATTAATGAATGGACGAATTTTAACTAACACAACTAATCTCAACTAACTAATATATTATAACTTTATCTTATTAATAATAATGAATTTCATGAATGTAGAAACAATACGAGACTCTGAGAATAATGAAAGAAGATAACGAACATTAACAGGGCGGGGCAGATTCAATTTATCGAGAATGCCGTCAAAATTGAACGCATTGTTTCTACTGCAATTAAGAAAGATGTGGTCAATCGTACCGTCGTCAAGACCACATTCACAGAGAGAACTGTCCCTAACCCTGATTTTATGTAGGAAGACGGGAGAACAGCAATGACCAAGCCGAACCCGGCAGATTACAGATATCACTAATTTTGAGGCATTTTTGTATTTAAAAAACCATGGTTTTATAGGAATATTGGGCTGAATTAATGCATAAAGGCTACCCTTAGACTTACTAGACACTGTCCACAGGGCCTGCCACGATTTAAACAAATTAACCTTTGCAAAGTGCAACAGGTCATATATTTGCACACAATAATATTTGCGATCTGATAGGTTGCTGGAAATAGCCGCTTTAGCCATTGAATCGGCACACTCATTACCCGAAATTCCAGAGTGCCTCGGAATCCATACCAATATCACCTCAATTTTATTAACGAAGCAGGAGAATAAGCAGTTTCTTATCTCGGCAATTATGGGACTTCTGAGCTTATCTTTGAATGGATCCTTGATAATGGCCTCCAGGGCACTTTTGGAGTCTGAAAAAATAACAGCTTTATTTATATTGTGAGAAGCAATAAATAAACAAGCCTATAAAATCCCAATGCATTCGCCAGTAAATACAGATGTTTCCGGAGGACATTGGAAAAGTAGGGAAATTTGTGACTGGGGATAATACACAGATATGCCAGTTTTGCCCACCGCATCCAATTTAGAGGCATCTGTGAAAAATTTATGATGATGCTGCCAATTTTGATAAACAATATCTAGAAATTGCGAATTGGTCTGATCAGAATCTTTATCTAAACCAATACAGGGAATGTAATTAGGCAAAAATTTTGTACACTCAAATGGAGATTCATATAAAGGGAATTTGACGCATTGATGAATTGGAATATTTGACTCAACAATACAAATATGTCGATACGAATTAAGGACTAAAGGGGGAGCTCTATGTTTCCAATAATCATTCAACTCACAAAGTCTGTTTAAGACGGAAAGTTTTGAGAGAAGAACATGATTTTTTAAGAAATATGACTTATATATAAACCTGTCCGCAAGATACTGCCTCCGAAGAGCCAGAGGAGGATCTCCGCTCTCCACTTGCAAAGCATTGCTAGGGGTGGATTTCATACAACCTAAGACAATACGGAGTGATTTTGATTGAATAATGTCTAATTTTGTCAAAGCGGCTTTGTTACATGGTTCCAGAAGAAAAGTACCATAATCCAATAAACTCCTTATTGTGGCGTTGTAGATGAGTTTCAGTGTGAACGGATGAGCTCCCCACCAAACACCTGTAAGGGCTCGCAGCATGTTAAGGTTCCTCTCACACTTACTGGAGATATAATTGAAGTGAGGGACACCAGATAATTTAGAATCGAGAATTACACCTAAAAATTTGACGCTAGCTTCGGTTTTAATAGGAACATTTTCAATTTCAAGGTTAACATTAGGGATAGTTCTTTTGCGCGAAAATACCACCATGGAGCTTTTGGAGGCTGAGAGATGGAGACCATGCGAGGACAACCAGCGATTAAGGGAGTTGAGAGATATTTGAGCAGAATCTCTAGCATTTTCTATGGATGGGTTTATGGCATATAGACAGAGGTCATCCGCATATTGCAAAATTTTGCAGTCAATGTTAAGAGATTTTTGCAGATCTGCTGTGTAAATATTATATAGTAACGGACTGAGAACAGAGCCTTGAGGGAGGCCACGCCAAACCCTTCTGGAAAGCCTATTTTGCTCGTCCGGAAGATGTAGATTTACAGTACGACCAGAAAGAAGATTACCAATGCTGGTTCTCATCTTAACCGAAATATTAAGATCACGCAGTTTACGTTTGAGCAGAGAAAGCAAGACGTTGTCGTATGCAGAAGAGATATCCAAAAAGCAGGCTATAACATATTGATTATAACTAAAGGCTATACGAGTATCTGCTACGAAGGACCCAATGTTATCCATGGTACCGAAACCCTTACGAAAACCAAATTGAGACTCGGCTATTAGACCTTTATTCTCCACATACCACTCTAACCGGTTTTTTATTAAATGTTCAAATATTTTACTAATAACGGGAGAGAGAGCAATGTAGTTATTTCGTGTACCTATTATTACCAAGTAGGTAATAGGCGTGACGACAGTATAAAAGAATCGATGCATTAATGATTTTAAGGGAAAATACATATCAAAAAATTTAATACGCTACTTTAGATTTATCTAAATAATTGAGATTATTAAGATTTTCAATAAATTAAATCATTAAAATACTGCATTCGGCCATTTTGGCTGAAACACCAATCACAGTGCATTACGTCATGTTAAGGTAAACTACTCTGTTTGTTGTTCTCAGTACTACTGATTACGCATTTGGATTGATTTTTTATTTGTTTACGAGTGATTTACCGACTCCACTCGATTATTACAATGGAACCAAGCTTTGTTAAAGCAAACAGCTCAAATTTGCCCAGGATTGATGTATTGTCGGCTGGTGGCAGACTATTTGGAGGGGCGCAGCGTCCTCTACGCCAACCGGGGTTGCTCCTCGGATCCACCTTGTGGAACATCGGCTACGACTGGGCGTTGCGGGGGAGCCTCCCACCCGGGCTGGGCGTGATTTGTTACGCCGACGACACGCTCGTCACAGCCCGCGGTGGGACGCTACAAGAGGCGGTAAGCCTGGCGACCTCAGGCATCGAAGAGGAGGGTCATCAGGCGGATCGAGGCGCTGGGGTTGAGGGTGGCCCTGGACAAGACGGAGACCCTCTTGTTCCATGGGCCCCGTATGGACCCTCCCATCGGCGTCTCGATCACCGTCAATTCGGTTGGGATCAGCATCCAGGCCCATATGAAGTACTTGGGCCTGGTGCTCAACGGGCGATGGTGGTTTCGGGAGCATTTCCGCAGGCTCGTCCTGCGGCTCGTCGGCGTGGCGTCCGCCCTACAATGGCTGATGCCGAATGTGGGCGGACCGAGCGCGGCATGTCGACGGCTGTACGCGGGGGTCATCCGGTCGATGGCCCTCTACGGCGCACCGGTGTGGGCGGGATCCATGACCGCCCGACTTAGGGCCCTCCTGTGGCGTCCACAAAAGGTCATGGCGGTCAGTATCATCCGCGGGTACCGCACGGTGGCGACGGAGGCGGCGTGCCTGTTGGCCGGGACTCCCCCGTGGGACCTGGAGGCGGAAATGCTCGCCGACTTGTATCGGCGGGTGTCGGGGGTGCGGTGTTGTTGTCCTGAGGGAGCTCACCGCCTGGCGCGTCGACGCCCGCCGAGACGTCATCGCCCGTTGGGCAGACCGGCTGGAGAGGCCTCGATACGGTGTTTGTTCCGTGGAGGCCTGCCGGCCGGTGCTGATGCAGTGGTTGGAAAGGCGGCACGGGGTGCTCTCCTTCCGACTCGTACAGGTCTTGACGGGGCATGGATGCTTCGGCAAGTACCTGTACAGGGTCGCTAGGAGGGAGAGAACTCCGTCCTGCCACCACTGCGATTGCGACGAGGACATGGCGCAGCATACGCTCGAGGTCTGTGCCGCTTGGGCAGAGCCGCGTCGTGAACTCGTCGCAATCATCGGTGCCGACCATCGCTAGGGAGATGCTCGGCAGCATCAGGAATTGGGACGCGGTCGCAGCCTTCTGCGAGACAGTTATCTCGCAGAAGGAGGCGGCGGGTCGCGAGCGCGAGGAGCACAGCCTCGATGATGCGACCCGCTGCCGGCGACTGGGGCGGCGCAGGCGGGATTACCTGCGTGCAATGCCGCCCTAGCCGAGGCCGCGGGTGACGTGACCGGGGATTAGTCCGTCACCCGCCGAGAGGCCGACCGCGTGAGGAAAGACCGACGTCCTTCCCGAGGGGGGGATGTCGGTCGATGGGAGGGTGCCCCGGGTAGGGGGGTATTCCGTCGGGCCGACCACTGATGACAAGTAACCCTGCTCCAGTGGTCGGCCCAACGACGAAGGCGACGTGGTGTTCGGGTGGGTTGCGGGTGTTGCGTGCTTAAGCCCCTCTGTCGCCCCGGACGGAGTGGTGCGGAGGCGCGCCGACCGCAGCCCACCCAAAAAAAAAAAAAAGGATTGATGTATTGATGTTGGGTGATTTCCTCGCTACAAATAAAGAATTTTGCTCGCCTGAGTTTAGAAACGTAAAAACTTCTTTGTAAGTAAATTTTTGTTTATCTTTACTACCATGTTTCTAGTAACCTAATCTCTAGTACCAACTTAGATATAATCTAACTCATTTCGAACTGATGTGAGTTTATTTTATTTTCATAGCTTATTTTTACATTAAACTTCGTCATTGTTTATTCTTGAGGTGAGCTCCCTCACAGCTTTGCGAGCTTTAACCACTTAACTCTTATTATTTTCTTATTAGGAACATGTAAAAATACTTTGTTGGGGGTTTTTATGGATGTATTTTTGCACTGAGGTACTGCACACCACTTATAAACTTTGGAATTCATTTTTATCACAAGAATTAATTTAATGTTTTGCTTACTTTCTTCGCTACACATAGACACAAGGACGTGGTTACCTTAACGTGACGTAACAGCCGACGCCATGACACCGGCGAGCTCGCCGGTGCGCGGTTTCGCGCTATATTTAAAAAATATTGGAAAAATTGTTTTAAACTTCTTTAAACATAAATTTATTACCGAAATATAGGTTTTTTCGTAAATAGTAAGTGTGTGCCCACATTACGGAAAAGGATTTCAAAATCTTTCGTCACGCCTATTATTGGCGGGCGGCACTCGGAGTTGTTCAGTCGGTGACCATTTTATTTCCACGAAATGGGAATAACTAATTTCACAAATAAACAATGTTAACGTACATATAAATAATATTTGGTGTATGCATTGCGTTTATATCATTATATTCTAATTGGGGTGTTTGAGGGTGTGCGTTAATTATGTTACATGTTGTAGACATGAATCGTTTAGAAACTGAACACTATTCGCCTGGGCAGAATTGTGATCAGCTTTTTTTTTCTTAAGTGTTGTTGTAGAATTCTGGGGTAAAGTATCGATTCACCGAATCGATTCAGTGCTTCGTATTGATTTATAAAATCGATATTTTTGGGCCTCAATAATCAATTCTTCGATTAATCGATCTCAGATCGCCACCCCTACAAAATACTAATTGTACATATTTATAGGATATAGCCTCACAAAATCATGTTATCGGTTTGGCAGTGGGCGATCATATTATTAGCCTTCCGTTTAATCTATTGACCATTTTATGAATAAGTAATTCGTAGGCAGTTGTAATATTCCGGGCTGGCCACGGATGAGAAGGAACTCGGTACTGGTGGTCCACCCAATGGCGAAAGAGAGGGAATATGGTGGTTTATAGAGTCACGTTCCGCCCTTTTGTCACCCCGGACGGAACAGACGTGTGCGCTGACCATAGCCCACCCAAAACAAAAAAAGGGAGCCGTCGCTCAGGACGCCTGGCAGATGTGAAACATCGAAATTACTTTGTACAACTATGAATGCATAAAAGAACAGATTGGGACAGGAACTATTATGGCATAAAGTATTACGATTTTTTTTCCAGAAAATGTTGATTTTTATTGAATAAACATTTATTTTCATTAGTATACACTATAGATATGTGTTTAGGTTAATCATTTATTTTGAGCTCACTAGATGGCGTTGTACAAAATTCTAAAACCGGTGGTTTCGTTACACAAATGTACATATACAAACGTGGCGTTAACGTCACGTCAACGATCAGGTTCAACCTCGCCTATAAATGTTTCACATCAAAAAAGGCAGTCATAATATTCATTGTTTTTAAACCCGCTAATTATATAACTTTTGCGTACTAATTGTATTTTCTGTTATTAAATAAAATGTTAATGATGAGAGTACCTGTTCTACGCACTTACACCATACATTGATCTGTTTTCTTTTAAAGAATATTATTCTTCTATTATAAACTAATAAATAAATGCTTTTTGCTTCCCACAGATCATCTCACAAACTGTCTCGCAGGGAGTCCCTCCGAGAACTAACCAGGCTGCACTGTGATGATATTCGCCAGAAAAAACTAGACGATTATAAAAACTTACTGGAAAGTCAACAAGGTCCTTACTTAAAACAGAAATTGGAAACGTTAACATTTATAAGAAATGAACAGGTCGAGTTGAAAGTGCCTATAACCGTTACCGAGCAGGATATTAAAAAAGTTGCAAAAATGCTGGAGGAATGGACCTTGAAGGATCAAGCGAAACAAGAGGCTAAGAGGAAAAAGAAGAGCATTCTCCTGGATGTAAATTGAATAAGATACATATTTAATAAATAATTACATTATTGAAACCCGAGTTTATATATTCTTTATTCCTCG
This sequence comes from Lymantria dispar, assembly GCA_032191425.1. Taxonomy (NCBI): domain Eukaryota; kingdom Metazoa; phylum Arthropoda; class Insecta; order Lepidoptera; family Erebidae; genus Lymantria; species Lymantria dispar. Next base: position 3,455,056 of record CM063460.1, on the reverse strand, counting down.
TTTAGAAATTGATCTACTATACCAATCACAGGATAAGTTGGCCTAGACGTAGGTTTACGTGCCTTCGTCATAATCTCATACAACCGTAAGAAAGCAGTAATGGGCACATATTAAAAATGTTCGCATAGGTTATATGTCTCAGTTTATGGAATAACTGGTCAAACTGTAGTTAGGCTATGATGGTAGGAACGGGGGGAACCCATGAAAAAGAAGTAAAAATATCGATTCGCTAATGAATTGGAGTCATGTAAAGTTTTCAATTTTGTCATCCCTTTTTCGTGTGAATCTGATCAAAATGTATAAAGTCGGTGATACTTAATTACACCATATTCGTACTTTGTTAAATGTTCTTTAGAAATTGAATAAATCAATGATTATGTTCGCATAACCAAGACAATATCAGCTGATAGGTCATCGACCGTTAGTCGCCACAGCTTCATACTTATAAAGCCTACATGTATCCTGTTTAACATGTAACATTTAAGGCATAGACTCTTAGACCCATATTTTTGTAATCATTATAACTTTTGTTTTTTTGTGTAATATACATTCTAATTACGATCCACGACCGTTACAACTACAACATACTCGAACAGTTGTTCCATAACCTGAGACCTTCTGTATAACTTGTTATAACGACACGCTATATTTATAACGCTTATTATTTTTTATGTTATGATATATTACTTGGCTTCGTAAAACGACGTTTGGATAATCGTCGTGCTGTTAGACGTTACCTGTATTTAATTACTATGAATGTAAGTATAACAATATGTTCGAGCTGATGGTGCTGTTCTAGCAATTAATGAACCGTATTTATTGCCATCTATCAACCCGAGAATGCGTTGGACATAGGCCTCCCCACGAGAATGCCATACGAAAACGGAATGATCCTATGTCACTTGCATTCCACGGTTCCCTGTGCCTTTCAAGTTGTCGTCAGTCCACTTAGTAAGGGTCGTCCGATTTGTAGTCGCCACTCGTCCCCAAAGGTTAGCCGTTCGATAAGCAATGTGGCCTGCCCATTGGCTCTAGTAGTTGAACTCGTGATCGGGTGTGAACTGATTAAAATATCACATAGTTCAGAACCATTTTATTAATATTAAACAAAAAAAATAAGTAAGAAACCTTAATAATAATAATGACAAATATAAAGCGTATTGTCAAAAATCAGTCGAATTTGGACGGAGTTTTTACATAAAAAACACTGATATTTTTTAATTACATAATGTTAATAATAGCATATAATAAATGAGTTAAACACTTAATTAAGGAAGACGGAGCTTAAAATCTATAATTTACATAACTTAATAACTACAGAAAGAAATTAACATACAATAATCAACCATTATGGCTTTAAAACCTACTTATAATATAATAAATAATAATAATAAATATTTATTATTATTTATTACTATAACATACAATAATCAACCATTATGGCTTTAAAACCTACTTATGGTGTTAAGATCTGGCCAGGAATGTCAAGGATTTGGTACCAGTCAGCCCAATCATGTAGGGAAGGGAATACCGTGGGTTATAGGTCTCAGTGCCGCCCTTTCGCCGCCCCGGACGGCGTGTACCATAGCCCGCCCAAAATTAACGGTATCAAGATGCCACTGGTGGAGTTATTTTTAAGGAATAACACGTAAAAGAAATGTGTATAACTCATGAAAGTTTAGGATGGACCGATTTTCATGAAATGAAAATATAAGATTTTATTAGGGTTTTATGTGGTTCGTGATTGAAGCCGGTAGATGGCGCTATGAAAAACTCCTCTTTTTCTTTCCCCGGAACTTCTTGAAGGTCAAACCTCCGTGTCTTACACGAAAACCATTTGTGGATTCTAGCGTGCAGGAGTTACAGTGGTGGAATTAATCCCAACAAAAATGATCTTTAATGAACTACCTGCTGCTGTTTTCCGAGCGCCTTACCATCCTTCTTTAAACAAGGTTTAAGAAGAGCACTTTCTTAACAAGCAACTGCCTAGCTGTGCCATGTGTGGCAGTATCATTTACCATCAGGTGTGCTGCTTGCTTTTTCGCCACCGTTGACAATAAAAAAAGATTTCAAGGCATTTTATTAGGTTGGGTTCACACGGCATTGTCCTGCACGGTTCCTTTGTATTCGTTATTTTAACGTACAATCACCCGGGTGTTCAATACGGTAGTTTTTCATTAGTGTAAAAACGAATCGCCGCTGTCTTTACAGAGTTGTATAAAAAAGCATGAACATCGTGCCGTGTGAACGAGACGGAGCTATACTATACGCCACTGCAAGCCGAATACGTTAAAGTTCATTCGATTTGCTTGACAAGTCCGTTGAGTATTCGTTTAAACGCATAAGCGGTGTACGATTTTTTACAAACGACATGTGAAGGGTTCTATGTACAATGTATGTGCCAAGACGTATACTGAAAATAAACGTGCAGGTCAATGGCGTGTGAACCCAACCTTAGATTTATATAGAGCAATTATCTGTTCAGCTAGTTTTACATACGATATTGGGAAGCTGGGAAGGACAAAGCATGAGTTCCAGGAAAACTGCTTGTAGCAACAAGATAAGTGATTCAAGAGTGTGGGTAAGTTTGAACTGAAGTATTACGGGGCGAATAGGGGTTAAAGTGCGGTTGTATGTGGTGCGCGGGCGTATGCAGTGGGGATAAAGCCGGAGCGTCGCGATTTGGGTGCATGCGCCCATAGCCACCCCTCCACTGTCTGCGCGGTCAAGTCTGCGTATACCCATTCCCCTCGTTTCACTGATAGATCGTCTGGCGCCTGCGCCTATAAAAATATAATGTCACATGTTTAATTATGGACGCGATTTTTTACAAACCTCTCACTAGTAGGGATGTGACTTGGAGGGAAAATAATCGATTTTTTGTTCTTTTATAAAATAATCGATTAATTAAATATAAATAATAGATTATAAAAAAATCAATTATTTCTCCCAACAGGATTATGATGACTATTGTTTCTTTTTAGGAAATGTGTGCTTTATTTTCTAATATAGTATGAAATACTGCACGCAGTATCGTGATCTTTTTTTTTTTTAGGAAATTTGGCAGTGAAATAATCGATTAATTTCGATCGAATTTCGAATAATAAAAAATCGATTATTTTTTCACATCCCTACTCACTAGGTTGTAGTTCATCATTATCATCCTGGCTAATATACGTCCCACTACTGGGCTCGATGCTCCTCCATAATAGGAGAGTAATTCAACTACAATACCGAGATTGACTTTTATTGAGTTTTCCTTCTCTTGCATAGATGTTATATGCATATTCCCTTAGTCGTCTTATACGATATATATTCTAGTTGGTTGTAGTTTTAATTTATACTAGCTGATCCGCGTAACCTGGTCTGCTTCAGATTAAAAAGAGAAAATTAGAGAGTGACTCGTAGGCACTTATAGCGCGCGTCGCATTAAAAGGATGCTCGAAAGTTGCTCTCCGTTTTTGCAACATTTTTTATTGATTGCTCTTGGTCGTAGCATGATATTATATAGCCTATAGTCTTTCTCCATAAATGGGCTATACAGAAAGAAAAGATTTTTCATTTAGAATTTAGTAGTTTATGAGATTAGCGCGCACAAATAAACATTTCAGCGTCATAATATTGTTATAGATATATATTAGCTTTTTCATTAATGCTTATCTCCTATTGGTCGTAAAGTAATTATATAGCCTTTTTCGATAAATGAACTATCATACACTAAAAGATGTTTTTAATTCGAATCAGTAGTTTCTCAGAAACTCGCGCGTACAACCAAACAAACTTTTTAGCTTTATAATATTAAAAATCATAATGTATTTTAAACTAACCTTATAATCATAAAGCATGACTAGTTCTGTGCCGTGGTACCGCCCATCGCCGTCCAGTTGTTGTGCGTTGTTTATATTATTGTTCAACATGTTGTTTGCCGTTGCTGGCGGCGATAGTGTCGGCTGTGTGTTATCTTGTTGCGTAGCTGTTGATAAAAATAGTGTTTATATGAATTTATAGGCTGTTGAATCGACTTTATCCGTGTGGTGACGGAGTAAGAATACTATTTACCACTCTCTTTCTTGCCCGGGGGTGTCGTGAAAGACGACTAAGGGATATTCTATGCATATTACATCTATGCAGGAAAAGGAAAATTCGATATAAAACCCTATACCATCAGGTCTGACCAGCGTGGTATAGTAGGTCAATTTCCCTCCTATTGCGGAGGAGACTTGAGCCCAACAGTGGGATGTCTATGAGCTGCGATGATGATGATGAATCGTCTTACCCACACTGGTCAGATGTATTGGCATAGGGTTTCAAGTTTTACTCCTCTTGCATTGATGTTATCTGCATATTAAATCCTTTTCTCGTTTTTACGAAACCCAAGGCAAGATAATAAAGACAAGTTAGAATAGGTTTGACCCCCAGCAAGCCCCGAAAACGCTTTTAATTAATTATTGCGACAGCACAGATGGCGTAGTGGTTAATATACCTACCTACTGTGCTAGTGTCGCGGGTTCGAATCCCACGCAGAACACTGCGATTCACAAATTATTATTCTGAGTCTGGATGTAATCTGTGGTCCTTAGTTACATGTTTGTAAAATTCCTCGCAATACAAGGATTATTTCCTTAGTGCAGGGCATTGTCAAAACAACAATTGACTTGGGACCCATAATAAATTTAGTTAGAAAAGAATAAATAAATTCATATGAATTTTCTAGTATATACCTTGTACAACAGCTGGATAAACAAAACCTGACGGTATGAAGCCCTCCTGACCATCGCTACGAACAATCCAATACCAATCTGGGTCTTCTCTGTTCAGTACTGAAAAAAAAAAATCTATATTAGTACTAGTTTTCCGTGTGGTGAGGGAGTAAAAATAATTTACCATTCTCCCTATCTTAGCGTGAGTGTCGTAAAATAACATATAATAACAAATTACCACGGTTGCACCTAAGCAGTCCCAGTTCCTGTGGGAATACCGGAATAAAATATAGCCTTTTTTTGGGGGTGGGTTACGGTCGGCGCACTCCTCGCACCATTCCGTCCGGGGCGACAGAGGGGCGTAAGCACGCACACCCGTAATCCACCCGTGACACGTCGCCTTCGTCGTTGGGACGACCACCGGAGCAGGGTGACTTAACGTCAGTGGTCGGCCCGACGGAATACCTACCCTATTTAGGAGTACCCTTCCATCGTTCCTCCCTCGGGGAGGAAGTCGGTCTTTCCTCACGCGGTCGGCCTCTCGGAGGGTGAGGGACTAATTCCCCGGTCACGTCACCCGCGGCCTCGGCTAGGGCGGCATGAGGTGCAGATAATCGCGCCTAAGCCGCCCCCAGACGCCGGCGGCGGTTCGCGTCGTCGAGGAGGCATTCCTCGCGCACGCGCTCCGCAGCCTCCTTCCGCGAGACTACTGCCTCGCGGAAGGCAGCGATCGCGTCCCAGTTAACCAGAAACCTGCACCAGTCGGAAGGAGAGCATCCCGTGCCGCCGTTTCAACTACTGCATCAGCACCGGTCGGAAGGCCTCCAGGGTCCGCACCCTGAATCGAGGCCTCTCCAGCCGGACTGCCCAACGGGCAATAACGTCTCGGCGGGCGTCGACGCGCCAGGCGGTGGCCTCCCTCACAGAGACCACACCGCGCCCCGCTCGCACCCCCGACACCCGCCGATACAAACCGGCGAGCATTTCCGCCTCCAGGTCCCACAGGGGAGTCCCGGCTTAGATTAAAATATAGCCTAAGTGACTCCTTATACAGACAGATATCTAGTAGTAAAATATCATCATAATGGGTTTAGTCGTTTTGAAGATTATTCGGTACAAACTGACAGACAGACAAGATTTTTAAACATGTTTTTAACCATATATACTGTGTTAGAATGGAAAAAACGTGAAACATAACAAAAAAAATGTATTCTTTTGATATTGCAAACTTGGTGAAATGGATGAACCCTGCTACGCTGTTGAGAGGTGAAGATGGTACCAAGTCAAATTACACAGATGGCGTAGTGGTTAAGATACCGACCTAACGTGCCAGTGTCACGCTTTCAAATCTCACTCAGGACAACACTTTGTGCGATCCACAAATTGCTGTTTTGAGTCTGGGTGTAATTTGTGTCTGTTAATTATATGTTTGTAAAGTCCCCTGTAATACAAGGATAATTTTCTAATTGCTGGGCGTTTCTTTAAAAAAACAATATAAAAAGACAATTCCTCAGAGCAATCCCTATGAAAGAGACGGTTCAGTACACAGATTGACCCAAAGTCTCACTGCCGCTCCAGTGACTTCAACCTGTTCATGAGATTGGGATTCCGGATGATTCGAACAGAACGTATATGCTAAAAAGAAGGCAAATTTGATACTGTACAACCTTATACTAATAAGTTTGTCCACCATGGTATAGTAGATCAGTTTTCCTTCTATTGTGAAAGAGGCTCTAAACCCAGCAGTAAATACCGGTAATCATTATCAAAAACAGTATCTTCTAAATTGGTTCATAAATAAAGGTCAAAAAATGAATATTAATTTTCACCTGTAACAAACTCCCCACGCTCCACATCGACATCATTCTCGTCTCTTGCTGTGAAGGTATATAACACCACATATCTCCCCGAGGGGTCTTTGCTGAAGGGGCACGCTTCACCCTCACTGCCAAGCTCCGAATGACCATCATTAGTGACACCATCTGATACTGATAATCTGAAAGTAATATGATAAGGTAATGTATTTTTTTTCGTATGATGACAGAGTAAGAGTACTATTCACCACTTCATATTTTGCCCGTGGGTGTCGTAAAAGACGACTAAGGGATATAAAATGCATATAAGATTAGAGCAAGAAAAGGAAAACTCGACAAAAAAACCGTAGGCCGTCTGATCAGCGTGGTTAAGAGGCTGGTACCCAGCAGTGGGTCTTGATGATGAATCTACAGCGTAAGCTGCTATTGTTCATTTATTCTCTATGTAATTACACAATCCAATTTGTCCGAGTAAGAATCGTCACCACCAGTGGCGGCTGTACCATAAGTGCGCTCGTGCGCTGAACCACCAAATCAAAATATTTAAAAACTACAAAATTTTACTTCATATTTATTATTAAATTACCATTAATATTTATTTATTCTTTGAACATAAAAAAACATAACAAATAAAATTACAAATTATGACGAAACAATATAAGCGCTTTATACTAAACTATTAAAACTTATATTCCTTGTAAAAAAAAATCTCGTGCGCTGAGGCGAGCGCACGGGGACTGCCCGTACAACTTGTATTAGAAATGAGTTAAAACGCCTGGCGCGTGAGACAGAAGATAGTTCATAGAAATATGTTGAAAAATGAGTCTGTTTCCGTACGGCGCACGGGCGAACCGAACATTGCCGAGAGAACTCTACTTACGACGAAATTCGCTGATGATGGCTCGTTAAGTACAGTAAGTAGATATAGTTTCGATGTATCTGTGACGAGTTAAATATGGTTTGTTTACATTAATTGTTTTTTTTTATTTTGGTCTTAGTTCTATTTTATACTGCGTATACAGTGGGTGAAAATGAGCATAAATATAGACTATATTAAAGACAATAACAAAACCTTTTAAAATAAAGTTGATATAAATTGGCGGGACCGCCAAGGCCCTCTTTTATAAATATTTTTTGAAGTGTGAAAAACAAACAAAATACCTATTTTTCTTCGCATGTACATCTACAAAATGTAATGCGTTCAAAAATAATTTAAAAAAAAAATTTACGTAAATTGTTGTTCCATTGCAATTTCTGATCTTTATACTTAGTGAGGAAGTAAAGTGAACCACCACTTTGATGACTCACCAGCCGCCACTGGTCACCACCCCACTTTCTTACCTGTGGGTGTCTTAAAGACCACTAAGGGATATTATATGTAGATAATATCTATGCAAGGGAAGGAAAACTTGACATAAAACCCTATGCCAAGTCTGACCATCTCACCAAAAAAAGCCAAAACCAAAAAAAGCAAAAAATCTGTCGCAGTCGGCGATCTATATAAAATTTAATAAAAAATACGCATTTCGCAGTGCGTGCTATGTGAAATTTCATTTAATAAATATCAATCACTAGCAACCCGCCCTCGCTTCGGTTTCAGTCGCTTTACCCGCGGCGTAGTTCCCGTTCCCGTGGGAATACCGGGATAAAATATAGCCTATGTTACTCCCTGATGTTATAGCTTTCCATTGGTGAAAGAATTTTTGAAATCGGTTCGGTAGTTTAAGCGTGAAAGCGTTACAAACAAACAAACAACCTTACTTTCGCATTTATAATATTAGTATGGATGTAAGTTAAAATCGCATGTTGAGATTTTGCAGTATGTATTATGCCCAATTGGTTCATCTTTCAGCTGTTTGCCCTCCACTGCTAGATGTAGACTCCGCTCATACTATGAAAATAATAGAACTTACATAGAACACATTCATTGTGTGCGTGTGCGGGTACAAGCGTGCGGGTGTGTGCGTGTCTGTCTGTGCGAACGTGTGGCTGCGTAAGTGGTGCGGGCATGTGTGTGAGTGCGCGGGTGTGTACGCGTGTGTTAGTACGCGTGCGTGCCTGCGTCAGTACATGTGTGTGTGTGTGTGTGTGCGTGCGTGTGTGCGTGCGTGTGTGTGTGTGTGTGTGTGTGTGTGTGTGTGTGTGTGTGCGTGTGTGTGCGTGTGTGTGTGTGTGTGTGTGTGTGTGTGCGTGTGTGCGCGCGCGCGCGCGCGCGCGTGTGTGTGTGTGTGTGTGTGTGGATGCGTGCGTGCTTTTGTGTGAGTGTATGTGGAAGCGTGCGGGGTGTCAGAGTGTTATGTGCGCGTGTATACGTGCGCGTGTGCGTATGTGAGAAGCTTCATGAAGTTTGTATGCCACCTTTTTACCTCCCATTACATTGAAGTTTCATATCCAACTGTGGGAGGTTTATAAAGAAGACAATGAGCCATGTTATATTTAATTACTAGCAACCCGCCCTCGCTTCGGTTTCAGTCATCTTACCCGCGTAGTTCCCAATCCCATGGAAATACCGGGATAAATTATAGCCTAGATTACTCCCTGATATTATAGCTTTCTATTGGTGAAAGAATTTTTTAAATCGGTCCAGCCGTTTTTAGATTACCCGGAACAAACAGACAGACAGACAAAAAATTTATAAAGTGATTTTTTGGAATATGTATAGTTTAATCGTGTGAGGATGAAAAAGCCTATTATTTTGACATTACAAACAGACACTCCAATTTTATTTATTGGTATAGATTTACTTACTGTGATACATCCCTATGTGCTAAATCTGTAGGCGATCTGCTTCTTGGCAGTTTCTTCTTAAGGTCATGTTCACATGGTGCGCAGTAAGAGTGCGGTATGAAGCCCTCACGACGGGACTCGGCCACTATGACATACACCCAATCATTTTCTCTGTACAATACATTGACTATCTGACCACGTTTAACCTGTAAAAATAAAGATTGTCATATCAAAGTAGTGGTCACCTTATGAGTGATTAAGAAATGGAATGTCACTAATTTTTTTTTATACCAAAACATTAAAGGATGCAGTTAAAACTTATAAATAGGAAGCAACTGGTGAAGGATTGTAAAAGAAAGGAAGTAATGAAAGTAATTAGAGCAGCTCTTAGCCAAAAGGCACACCAAACTAAGATATACTATAAATAAAACATATTTATATACATTTATTAAAAAAAAATTAAAACAAGAAAATAATTTGGGGTATAAAGTCACTTCCCCATGGGAGCCAAAACAAGTGACATCACCAGGAGAATGAGGAGCACTATTGCCCTGGGAAATATGATCATATTTTTTGTATTATACCTATTTTTCACTATCTTTTTAACCCCGCCCTCCCCTCAGTGATACCAGTGGTCCTCCTAGCACAGGCAAAGGTAGTTTTGTTCAAGTGCAATATTACTAAAGATCCCCTTACCCCTGAACAGGTCACACAATGTGGGCATGTACCCAAACCAATTCAGAGCTCACCAGGATAATGAGCACCAGTAGTTTTCTAGAAAATATTACAACACACTAATAATTTATAAGTTCAGGTATGGTTTGACAAAATTATGATCCTTAAGAAACCTATTTCAACTGATTTAATCAATTTATCTACATTAGTGAAATATAATTTATAGAAATTAAATTAGAGTTGTAGAAACATCTACAAGATAAGGTTCTCACCTCCAGCTCATCATCAACACAAGGAGCAAAGTCATGGAGAACCACCATCTTGGAATCTGGACTGAGGCCATGCTCTTTCTCAATCCCAACTCGTACTAATGTTTCTATGCTAGCCGAACCTGTGATCCGTCCCATTCCAGGGCTTAGACCTGAGCCGGGACGGGAGAGATCTTTATCAGAGTCTCCACTGCTAGCTGTGAAAATAATGTTATTAAACAATTAATGTCACATTCCAAAAAATAAAGTAACTATAAAAATAGTGGTTTAAGTAGTGACCTTAAGAGTCCACTTTAGGATTCAATATGTAACCGTTTGTTTTCCTAAATAAATAAAAAAAATAAATAAATAAAGAATCATTCTTGGTAAGGCTCACAAACAGTTGTTCTCAAGGTGTCATTTGAAAAGGATGGATATTTTTTGAAGTGAAACTTCTTTAGAATCGTTGTGATTTCAAACTCGATGAAACGAAAAAGCGAGTCCATAGAGACACCCACACGTAAATTTATAGGATTCAGCCGGCGAGAGACTGAGATGAGAACATATTCACGTAGCGACCCCACTATCTCCTACTTATGTATGATTTACTACTTATGAGTAACGATTTACGATTAAAATTTACGTATTTTGATTTACGATTAACGTTAAAGTATAAAGTAAAAAAGATAAAGGAAAAAGGATAAGGGCAAAAGGATAAAGGATAGGGGAAAAAGGATGAGAGAAAAAGGATAAGGGAAAAAGGATAAAGGATAGGGGAAAAAGGATAAGAGAAAAAGGATAAGGGAAAAAGGATAAGGAAAAAAGGATAAGGAAAAAAGGATAAGGGAAAAAGGATAAGGGAAAAAGGATAAGGGAAAAAGGATAAGGGAAAAAGGATAAGGGAAAAAAGATAAGGGAAAAAGGATAAGGGAAAAAGGATAAGAGAAAAAGGATAAGGGAAAAAGGATAAGGCAAAAAGGATAAGGCAAAAAGGATAAGGGAAAAAGGATAAGGGAAAAAGGATAAGGGAAAAAGGATAAGGGAAAAAGGATAAGGGAAAAAGGATAAGGGAAAAAGGATAAGGGAAAAAGGATAAGGCAAAAAGGATAAGGGACGAAGGATAAGGGAAAAAGGATAAAGGAAAACACGTAGGACCAAAGAAGTTTCACTTTTGACAAGCGTACTTTGTACGCACACTCTACAACTACTATTATTACCCTGCACTATGGAAATGATCCTTGTGTTGCGGAGGACTTTACAAACATATAATTAATAAACATAAATTACATCCAGACTTAGAACAATAAATTGCGGATCGCACAGTGTTGTCCTGCATGGGATTCAAACCCGCGACACTGCCATCGTATGTTGGTATCTTAACCACGTCAACTGTGCAATCACTGTCTGTACATCTGTGCAATCAGTTTGGTAACAGACTTTACACTAAAACTATTTTACTTTCATTTACAATTGCTTCAATCAAATTATTTCAGATGATCCAACAGTTTCAGATAATTTTGGCTATGGATTGTATATTTAAGGAATTGGAAAAGGAAATTGGTTGTATTACCACATCATCATCATTATCGCAGCCCACATACATCCCACTGTTGGGCTCGGGCCTCCTCCACAGTGGGAGGGAATTTGACCTACTATAACATGCTGGTCAGACATGTTGGTATAGGGTTTCATTTAGAGTTTTCCTTCTCTTGCACAGATCCTATGTGCATATTATATCCCATAGTCGTCTTTTACGACATCCACAAGCAAGATAGGGAGTGGTGAATTGTATTCTTACTCCGTCACCACATGGCAATATGTATTACCACAATTAGATTATATTTGTATTATTCACTTTGGAGACGATTATGTTTAGTTTGTTAATAGAAAACCTATTGTAACATGTCTCATTAAGACACAGACCAAACTAGATATAAACGTTTGAGATATCCCATAGTTTTGGTTCTTGTTATGGAGCACCAGAACATTCCTAATTTGAATCTTCTAATTTTCTGTTTTTAAAGTTTCGTAATATAAGGATTTATACTAAGCATAACATTCTATTTTTAAAAATTTAAGGACAGCATTGGTCACTAAGCTTCAGAACTCTACACAAATACACTAATTATAAATAAATATACACTAATTTATAACTATCACAATATACTTTAGAGATTAAAAATGAAAACACGAATGCATTTTTTAACTTTATAAGCTCAGCTATGGTATTAATCCTCTAAAATGGATGGAGAATTAATTTCAACACACAAAACATGTTTTTTATATTTCCTGCATAGAGTACGAAACTTACAGTGCATGTAACTTGCTTAAATTTATATAAAAGTTTGTTCTGTTTATAATTTCACTAAAAATTGTATAAATTAGTATGAATATAAATGATCCAATCTAATAATTTTCCTAAAATATATAATTATGTACGACAATAATTAAAATTTACAGTGTGCTTTTATATAGAAAAGCTTTTGCACCTGCTATGAATGCTTGTAAGTATTTTTTAGGCATTCATGAGTGTAAATTTACAGCTGATGATTATATTTTGTTCAAAAGGGTTATTCACGTTCCATTCGTGCCAATTATTTTTCGAGGTCAAGGATGCTGAACACTCAGTTGAACAGGTAGAACAGGATGAAATGACTAGTTTTAAGTTATATATTTATAAAATTATATAGAAAGTGTGAGGTCATTGACATGACAAGTTCTCAATGAAAGCTCGACTTACATTTCTTCTTCTTGCCCCTTCTTATTCTTACTGGACACAAAAAAGCCATTCTGCAATAAGTTATTTATGCATATCTAATCAGTTATATTAGGTTAAGGACATTTATTGTCAATGTTTTATATAAAAACACAATTTTCTCACGATTTCCTACATGTCAAAAAAGTTCACACAACAACTTTTGAAGCGTTTAGTTACTGCTTGTTGAATCGAAAACGCGTAGCATGTTACGAGTAAATCAACGTTTTATTTCTACATCATGTACACTTTCAGTTATAAACGTAACTCTTTGATGTAACTACCACAGGTGGGCACAGTTAATGCAAAAGTTAACTTCGTTAATTCGTTAATTAAAATGTTAACTTCGATAATCGTTAAAGCGTTAAATTTGAGATAATTTAAGTTAAAGTTAATCGTTAAAGTTAACTATTTAAAACTTATACTGGTTTTAGGCTGAGAGAAATAGATAAATTCTACAGCATGTAGTGGAATTATGTCGCATATTATGCATCTGTCCACACTAGTTTGCGACATGCTACTACCGGTCGCCGCGATACCAAAAGATTCACCAATACTTTACGACGCTTTCTGACGTAGTCACCGGGTGGCGGCGAGAACATATCATTTCTGCTATTATCATAATCTACAATAGAAGAAGGTTCGGGATCGTGATTTTTGATTGCCCGACGTTTCGAACACTTTGCACCGTTCATGGTCACGGGCTCTTTGATGTAACTACCACAGGTGGGCACAGTTAATGCAAAAGTTAACTTCGTTAATTCGTTAATTAAAATGTTAACTTCGATAATCGTTAAAGCGTTAAATTTGAGATAATTTAAGTTAAAGTTAATCGTTAAAGTTAACTATTTAAAACTTATACTGGTTTTAGGCTGAGAGAAATAGATAAATTCTACAGCATGTAGTGGAATTATGTCGCATATTATGCATCTGTCCACACTAGTTTGCGACATGCTACTACCGGTCGCCGCGATACCAAAAGATTCACCAATACTTTACGACGCTTTCTGACGTAGTCACCGGGTGGCGGCGAGAACATATCATTTCTGCTATTATCATAATCTACAATAGAAGAAGGTTCGGGATCGTGATTTTTGATTGCCCGACGTTTCGAACACTTTGCACCGTTCATGGTCACGGGCGGACTAAGATCTTCTAAAGGACTAAAATCTTAGGCCGCACGTGATCATGAACGCTGAAATTTGTTCGAAACGTCGGGCAATCAAAAATCAAATACATACGAGATAAAATCCGTAAAGTAGTGTTATTTAAAATACTGCCTAATATTTTGCAATATGCACTCTACATGGTCCCTAAGTAATTGGGATAAGAGCAAGATATGATGATGACGATAAGTACTTTTTAAAAAACTTTTGATTGGAAAAGTAATTACCACTTCAACTAACAATTTTCCGTAGAACTTTGAATATAATTCTACACTCTCAACTTCTACTTCTTTATCTCTGAACGAGGTACCTTCAGGATAGTTTGTTCAGATGCGATCACAGTTCCGGAGCTTACTCATCACATAGAAGTATCAATCTTGATCATTCTTCAAAGACATTTTATAATAAAAATGTTTCTAGACATTGGGTGAAGATTACACGTCTCAGCATTTCTTACATTAGGTACCCTAGAAGTCGTAAAAAATGGCTACAGGACCCAGTAGAAGAGTCATCAGCACTCTCTTGAAAATTTACAACGACCAACTATGTTTAGTAATATCTCCATTATTAATGCCTGAATAGGGAACAGTTTGATAGGCTAAGGACAAAGATGTATAAACATGTCATTCGTTTTTCATTAGTTTTATTTTACTAGTGGTAGGGTCACGCTACTGATAATTTTCTGTCTGCAATTATAAATGGATCAGTTGGTCAAAGATATTAGTACCTACCATAATTAGGGATGAAAACGATATTTCGATGTTTCAATAAAAAAACATCGATTCTTATATCATCGATAAAATATCGATGTATCGATGTTATTTTATACGATATTTTGCCTGCATGATTTAAAATGTATGGTACTTTTAGCAGAAAGCCTGTGTAACAGTTTAGGTACTCTCTTTCTAAATAACTAAAAAAAAACTCATCACATCGTGCAAATGTTGGTGTTTCATGCTTGTTTTAACTAAAAAAAAAGCTCATCGCATAGATCTCTAAAAACATAGATGTTTGATCTGAAACGTCGATATTCTTGGTTTCGATATTTGCATCCCTAACCATAATCACGCTGAAAAACATGTCCAAGTAGCAATTTTTTGTTGCACATAACAAAGGTGGTTTTTTTTCAATATTGGGATGCGAATTAAAAACAACTACATTTTATTAAAAAATTCTTTCTCTAAAACTCCATTAGGGTATAAATTTTTAAGCTAGTTTTTTTTATCAGGCTTATTACTTCTGCTGTCATTTTATGATGCACCAGAAAATATCCCATCTAAACTTTGCATTCGCTTCATAAAACTTTCATTTGCTTTCTTTCGTTAATTAATAATATTGATGCAAGAGATGGCAAACTCGGAATGAAACCCTATACCGATATACCTAACCAGCGTGGTATAGTCGGTTAATTTCCCTCCTATTGTGGAGGAGGCTCGAACACAGCAGTGGTGTGAATGAGAATTTTTAAGCTATTTTATTTTTTGCCTTTCATGGCTTGTATGTATTCCAAAACGAGAAAAAATAACTGCTTTGTCGGAGTAAATATTTGTAAATTGTAGTAAGAACTACCTCGATCACGTCAGTTGTTAATTAAAAAAAAACTCATCATATTTGGTCCAATGGTTTACAAGCTATGATGCCATTGACGCACTAATCACTGTCAACTTCAAACTTAGAGCGATAGTTCCCTCTTTTATCGACTTGCCTTAAAAAATGCAAAAAGATTTCTGTAGACAGTCTTCGGTAAAAATATCAAAGAGTTTTTATGACAATATTACGTTGAATGTTGACCAATATTTCAATGTACCCTTGAAAGGCTTATGATTGATCGTATCGTTTTATATAAGGGTGTGTACTCAATAAAGATATTAGTATTATTGAAAATTCTTTATTCATACATATAGCATTAGAAGTTCACGATATAAAGGCAGTCCTCCACTTACGTGCTAACTTTCAAAGATACATTTGGCACATGATTAACAGGAACAGCAAAATACAAAAATACACACAGATTACTTATCAACATTTATACATTTAATATAATTTTAAACATAACTGAATCGTATTTTTTTTAGATTAATAATATAATTTTACATTCATAACTTCGTAAACTTTAATTTAATAGCTTTTAATACGAATATTATAAATATTTTAACTATGATTCCATTTTATAACTGTAAATCAAATTTATTTTAAAAGGTAGAATATTAAAAATTAGCTTGCTTGATAATAATCTAAAACTGTTATGAGAAAAGGTATTAAATAGGTAACAATATTTATATCGATAATTTGCCGACGTATTTGTACTTTAGAGTTTTCAGATTCAAGGTGTAAAATTAAACAATTTTTTGATCTTTAGTCAATCGATCAGACAGTCGGTCAATGTCAGTTAATATTGATAATTTTATAAAGCTACTTTTACGGATTTTATCGCGTTTGTATTTGATTTGAGAGTGCCCGACGTTTCGAAAACTTTACAGCGTTCATTGTCACGGACGGACTAAGATGTCTGACGTCCAAAAAAGTCACCGTTATTACAGATTTTTATAATTATTTACCCGCTACGTAGTAGTGTTCGAAACGTCGGTCAATCACAAATCAAATACAAACGCGATAAAATCCGTAAAAGTAGTTTTATTTACAATGTGTAGTGCTCGGGTAAACATCAGAATTCACTACAATTTTATAAAGTTACATGTAAACATTTGGCAGATATAAATAGGAAATAGAAATATCTTTAACCGATATCTAAGCAAGATATTATTACCCATTTAGAATAGGTATTTTTTTTAATATCGCAGTCCTTAGAAATCATACTGAATATTTTTCACTATATAATTTTATATATTATTACAGTACAAACCTGCGTAAGAAGTTCCATTTTAAAAATAACATTCGTATTAATATACTAAGCACCGTTCTACAACAAAGCTCTTCATACATCAAAACATTTATATTTTATAAAAAATATTGAAAACTTTAATATTTTACAGACCCATAGATTAAGTTTTTGTAAATTACATTTTTTTTTCATATTCGACGTATTGTGCAGAGTAATAATTATTGTGAATAATTTTAACTCAACTGGACTTAAAAATATGATTAACCTTTTCAACGTTTTTATGAAATATTTACACAAGATTATATATTAAATTTAAAATTAATCGTGTAATAAAATAAACCTCGAATTATAAAAGATATTTTTATTAAAACTAAAGATGTTGAGTGTCTGTCAATGCATGCCAGGATTCATGACGATGATCAGGAAATTTAATACAGTCCATCCAATGTTTTAGTCGCCTACCTTTACTACTGGCTCCTAAAATAAGGCTGCCTAGAAAGTCGTTAGGTTTGCCGTAGTCCTTATCCCAAACTGTCAATGTCAAATTCTGGCGGGAAAGTTCTGTAGGACGAGTTTCAAAAAAGAATTCTTCGTTCCAAACTGGATTTAAGTTTCGCCATTTAATTGAAGTTTTGTGCTTCTTGTGATATGGGTCCGGATCTAAATGTCTGCGAACAGTAATATTTTTGTTAGAGCGTAATTTTTATATAACAATAAAATTGAGAAATTTAAATTGAGATGACAGTTTTTATTTTGATTGTGGTTTACGTCTTAAATAACTTTTTAGTGTCAGGTTTTTCATGTATCATTTACTTGATTGTTTCGTATAAAAATGCACAATTTTTTATAGTCAGATATAGGTATTGATGTAATAAGCTAAACAAAATCATTAAAATTCGCTGAAACACGTAATGAAGTAATGCAGAGAAGTGACTAAGAAAAATGACTGCTTTGGAGATATATCGATACGGATAATTATGGCGGGTCGACGCCCGCCGAGAAGTCATTGCCCGTTGGGCAGTTCGGCTGGAGAGTCCTCGGTACGGTGTCAGGACCGTCGAGGCCCTCCGGCCGGTGCTGATGGAGTGGTTGGAGCGGACGCACGGGGTGCTTTCCTTCCGACTGGTGCAGGTGCTGACGGGGCACGGTTGCTTCGGGAAGTACCTGCACAAGATTGTCAGGAGGGAGAGCACACCGTCCTGCCACCACTGCAGTTGCGACGAGGACACAGCACAGCACACGCTTGAGGAGTGTGCTGCATGGGAGGGGGATCGCCGTGAACTCGTCGCAATTATCGGTGCCGACCTGGCGCTGCCGACCATCGCCAGGGAGATGCTCGTCAGCGTCAGGAACTGGGACGCGGTCGCCGCCTTCTGTGAGGCCGTAATCTCACGGAAGGAGGCGGCGGATCGTGTGCGAGTAGAGCTCCTATTCGGCGACACGTTCCGCCGCCGGCGGCTGGGGCGGCGCAGGCGCGAGTATCTGCGCCTAATGCCGCCCTAGCCGAGGCCGCGGGTGATCGGACCGGGGAATTGTCCATCACCCGCAGAGAGGCTGACCGCGCGACGGCGACCGACGTCCCAGGACGTCGAGAGGTGAGGTTACCCGAAAGGGTATTCCGTTGGGCCGACCACTGACGACAAGTCACATCTGCTCCGGTGGTCGGCCCAACAACGAGGTGACGTGGGTACGGGTGGGTTATGGGCCCGCGCGCCGTCCTTTCATCGCCCCGGACGTACTGGACCGCGCGTGCGCTTACCATAGCCCACCCATAAAAAAAAAAAAAAAAAACTATATATACTTAGAACGGATTATTCCGTTCTAAAATTAATACAATTTTTTTGGCATGTTCCATTAAATAATTTGGTGTGTGGTGGCAGCAACGAATACTACCAACCCTGGATGTCGTAAAAGGCGACTAAAAGCTTAACATTGATCTGGGCCAATTTCAAACCACCTTACCTTAAATACCAATGAGGGTTGACTTCAGGCAGGTAGTCGGTCTTAAAACAATTGCATAAAAAACTTGCAATATTTATGATGAACACCTCAAGTTATTTTCCATGTGGTAACGAAGTAAGAATACAATTCACCACCCCCCTCCTCTTGCCCATGGATGTTGTAAACGACGACTAAGGGATATAATATGCATATAATATCTATGTAAGAAAAGGAAAACTCGAAACAAAAGCCCATACCTTCACGTCTGACCAGCGTGGTATAGTAAATCAATTTTCCTCCCATAGTGGAAGAGGCCCGAGCTCAACACTTTTTTTGGGGTGGGCTATAGTTAGCGCACCGGGGGCGACAAATGGACGCACGCGGCCTTATGACCCACGCGTAGCACGTCGCCTTCGTCTTTGGGCCGAACAGCGGTACCGAGTCCCTTGTCCTCCCGTTGTCGGCCTGGCGAAATACCCCACGGGGTACATTCTCCTCTCGACGTCCCCTTCCCGGGACGTCGGTCGCCGTCGCGCGGTCAGCCTCTCTGTGAGTGACGGACTAATCCTCGGTCCCGTTTCCCTCGGCCTCGGCTAGGGCCCGAGCTCAACACTGGGACGTGTATGGGTTGAGATGGGACAAGACCTCAAGCAATTTGGGTATGATCAGAATAATAATGCTGTATTAAATAAATTTTGATGGCATTTACGAAAAACTTACAGTTTAACAAAAGGATCGGAATAACCGTTGCTGTCTTGCGGTGGAAGATCAGCTCCTCTACAAACTGTTACTACCAGCGCTCTCCTCTTTGTACTGTAGCACAACGCAAGAAGAATCCTCGGTCCTGCAGGCTCTGTTCCGTTAGACCCTGATAGAGCCAAGCGGAGCTGTGCTGGTGATGATGCGCATTCTCTTAGCGCCACTGTAGCAGAACCCATTTCATCGCAACCGTATCTGTTAGAAAAAAAATATTAGTGACCCAAATTTTTTTTTTGTGAAACATCTGTAGGAGAGTGTTAAACTGATCATGGCGAGGCCTCGCCACGCTCTATGATAGTAAGTGTAGTGCCGACCAATTGTCACAGTAATATCGTTAGAGGGATCGAATATAATAACTATTATATATTACAGAAATCACTGATTAAAAGAATTTATTTTTCACAATTTGAAATATTTTAAAGTTTTTAATTCTTATATTTAATGAAAATAAATGTTTATTAAATAAAACTCATCATTTCCTGTCGTAATCTGTTCTTTTATGCATATATACTTGTACAAAATAATTTCGATGCTTCACATCTGCCAGGCGTCCTGAGCAACGACTCACTTTTTATTTTTAATTTTTTAATTCCTTGATTTTGATGACCTGCTCTACGGGTTATATCGCTCACACGTGGTTGGCGGACTAATACCCGGCCAACCACACACAAACTCGCCCTAGGACAGTATCAGGTGGCCGCGACGGCGAACGACGTACCCGACGCGTCGGTCGAGGAGAGGGTGCTTCGCAGGGGTATTTTGTCGGGCCGACCACTGAAGATAAGTCACCCTACACCGATGGTCGGCCCAACGACGAAGGCGACGTGCTGCGGCTAAGTTGCAGAGACGCGTGCCGCCCCGGACAAAGCCGGGCGGCGGGTGTGCTGTCCGTAGCCCACCCCAAAAAAGGGCAATATGAGATGCAGCAGATGCATGAAATTAACATCTCAATCGTGTTAAATATATTATTGGAGAAATAGGAGAAATACGCCTTTTGCAAATGAGACAAAGACGCTTTAAAGACGTAATCCCATCTTTGTTTAACTGAGCACGTTCTATCATTATTGAATAACGGTTCATCTAATGAGAACGCTTCTATTTCTGTGATATGTCTATATTTATTTTCATCTCATTAATCATTCATCTTAGCCTATATACGTCTCACTATTGAGCTTAAACCTCCTCTATAATGGGAGGGGGAATTGACCTGCTATTCCACCCTGATCAGACGTGTTGGAATAAGGTTTTGTTTCGAGTTTCCTTTCTCTTGCATAGATGTTATATGCATATTATGTCCCTTAGTGGTCTTTTACGATATCCACGGGCAAGATAGGGAGTGGTGAATTGTATTCCGTCACCATACAGATTTTTTTCACACGTAAACATTTTGGTGACCGAGTAAGAATACAATTCACCACTCGATTTCTTGCCAGTAGGTGTCGTAAAAGATGACTAAGGGATATAATATGCATATAATACCTGTGCAAGAGAAGGAAAACTTGAAACAAAACCCTAAACTAACACGTCTGATCAGCGTGGTATCATCATCATCATCATCTCAGCCCATATACGTCCCACTGTTGGGCTCGGGCCTCCTCCATAATGGAAGGGTAATTGACCTACTATACCACGCTGGTCAGACGTGTTGGTATAGGGTTTTATTTCGAGTTTTCCTTCTCTCACATAGATGTTACATGCTTTTTATATCCCTTAGTCGTCTCGTACGATCACCCACGGGTAAGATATGGAGTGGTGAATTGTATTCTTACTCCATCACCACACGAAAAAGCGTGGTATAGTAGCTCAATTTCCCTTTCGTAGTGGAGGAGGCTCGAGCCCAACAGTGGGACGTGCATGGGCTGAGATGATGATGAATTGTTTCTATGTTTTAATACGACTTCGTTAAAAAATAAATCTGATATAACCATAGGATATTCGTGTGGTGACGGAGTAAGAATATAATTCAGCAACCCCTTTCTTGTCCGTGGATGTCGTAAAAGACGACTAAGGGATATAATATTCATACAAAATATAATTCACTACCCTCTTTCTTGGATGTAGTAAAAGACTACTAACGGATATGATATGCATACAAAATCGATGCAAGAGAAGGAAAACTCGAAATGAAACCCTATACCAATACGCAACGTGGTACAGTGGTTAATTTCACTCCTATTGAGGAGTAGGCTTGAGGCCAGCCATATCGATTGGGACGTATATGAGCTGTGATGATGATGATGAACCATAGGGTTTTGGGTTTGCAAATTAAATTCTTTAAAAACTACTAATTGTTAAAACTTTTTTCTTGGTTCATACGCGTCCCACTCGAGCCTCCTTCATAATGAGAGGGAAATTAACCTAATAAATCATGCTGATCAGTCATGTTGGTATAGGATTCCATTTCGAGATTTCTTTCTCTAGCATAGATGTCATAGACGTCTTTTACGACATTTGGCAAGGAAGAGGTGGTGAATTGTACTCTTACTCCGTCACCAACAAGTTTAGGCATTTATTTTTTTTTTTTGTGGGTGAGCCGCGGTCGGCGCGCCTCCGCACCACTCCGTCCGGGGCGACAGAGGGGCTTAAGCACGCAACTCCCGCGACCCACCCGAAAACCACGTCGCCTTCGTCGTTGGGCCGACCACTGGAGCAGCGTTAACTTGTCGTCAGTGGTCGGCCCGACGGAATACCCCCTATTGGGGTACCCTCCCATCGACCGACGTCCCCCCCTCGGGGAGGACGTCGGTCTTTCCTCACGCGGTCGGCCTCTCGGCGGGTGACGAACTAATCCCCGGTCACGTCACCCGCGGCCTCGGCTAAACAAGTTTAGGCATGAAAAATTATTGCCACACATGAATCGAATCTAAATCTGATTCTATTCGTTCTAATCATCGTTAAATGCTAAAACTCAGTAATTTTGGTAATAGGGTTATATCATAATCCAATACATATCTAACTGAAAAGCTCGGAATAGGAGTGACAATTTGATTGTTACGTCCGCCCACCCTGGTGTAATTGATAGGACGATTGGAAGGGTTGTGAGTTTGAGTCCCACGCAATCGTTTAAAAACATCCATCCTTGAGGGGTTATTTATTTGTGTAACAGGGCTGCGAGCTTAAACGTTAAAGCAGTTAACATTTTAAACAGCTGTGGGTTCTTTTTATTTAGCCGGTTAACATCTGAATGTCTTCCGTCCTATCCATCTAGAGCAACGGACGAAAAGCCGGTGTACAGCCTCATAACCTACTATGTTCCTCAACGTCATTGGATCGACCACTGGAACTGATTTTTTAACATCCTTAACCGGTCCGGTGGGTTATCTTTTCGGATGCCGTCCCTATCGACGCTCCAGAAACAAAGAGCAGTGTTTACGAAGAGTCATCCTCACGTAATCGACTGCCCTGCAAGTGGCGGACTAATTACTGGTCTATCGACCGCGTGGGTTCTAGTCCTGTCTTTTTTTGTGGTAGGCTTTGGACTGGACTCACCCCACCTATTCTGTCCGGACGATGGATGGGAGGCGTGCAGCTCCATAACCTACCGTATCCCCTTCCTATCGCTATTAGGCCGATCAGATTCTAGGCCTGCCTGAAATAAACTTTTTTCTGCATGCAAATGGGTTTTAGACATTTTTTGGCATCAAACTATGTATTAGAATAGAACTTACCTGTCATCATCGAACAGTACAATCTCCAATGACTTTATAGTAAGATCCGATTCTGTAATGCCGAAGAAATGGAGTGTTTCGTTAAACTCCGGGTTCTTCGTCTTGTGCACGGTTTTGGTTCTAAGTCTATTGGAGTACGTTCCTTCTGGAAAGAGATAAATTTTATAATTCCATTTCTTCATCAATCTATCGATGTGGACATCGCATGGAGATAGGCTTTTTGAATATTAAGTTCCTATTGTACATATTTTCTGTAAAAGATGTTTCGATGATTCTTATCTGTTAGGAATCTTTTTAGCGCTTTTTTGAATAAAAATATCTACTCACCTTTGGGCAAAACTTCTAGCCTGCAAAACGGATCTGATAATCCTGTCATATCCATGCCAATTAAACCTCTTGCTCTTAAAACAGTTACGGCTAATGATGAAGTGGCATTATCATATGCCAATTTAATTTCCAGAGTGCCAAATCCAGCATCGGGAATTGCAGGTGGTCTGTCTTGAGCTGGTTTTTGTTCTTTTCTCATGCTTCGAAGGCTGTATGCACTTCCTTTAGAACCGGTTCGTTTTAAAGCGCCTAGGGAGCGTTGGGTAAGGCTATCAGCTCGATGGAGACTTAGGCCGCTGAAGCCGTGAGACAGGATATCTGTTTCATTCCATTCATAATGGGTGTCCTAGAAGAAAGCATGGTTCAAGTTTTATTATGCAATCGCAATTCTTTAGTAAATCTTTTGTAGTAGATAACTTGGATAGACTGGACCTACAGCACTTTATATTTTATGTGTTGACGGCATTCAAAATGGTATTACAGTCGGTTTTCTAGCTATACCACTACTGTGAGAATATATATACATAAACCCTCGCAGACTAAAGAGATTCCGGGCGCTGGCCACAGACATCAAGTATTTAGTACCAATAGTCGGTGCAATGGCGAAGGGGAGATAATACGAAAAAACTAAAGAAAAGATTACAATATTTTGGGTCTAGATATCTGGATAGTGCTCAACTTGGCAATTTAAGAGTGTCCACTTAGGCCTGAAAGTCTTTGGTAGCTAATTGTCTTTTCTTTTTTTTAAAGCGTGCCGTGCAATGTGTTTAAACATGAGTCGAAATCCTATGCTGACTGAAAGAACCCCATGCTTATATTTCATTCGTTCTATTAATATGACTCGGATATATAAAATCGAGACTTTTTCAGACGTAGAGCCAACGGAATATAATTAAGAAGCATTTCAAGTTTAATATATATATAAATAAACTCATTTGCAAAAAAAACGGGCACCTAAGCAATGAACCATTTCAAATGTTAATATTTCTTTGTTTGATAATTATAGGTAGTTTTATCCACACAATTTGCTAAATTAATAAGAAAATAATCGTTTTCATCAGTATTTCATAAAATTTAGATACAATTTATGGGAAATAATGCTAAACCTCGCTAGTAGTGTATATTCGCTAGTAGTGCATATGCTCATGAAGTAAAAATAAAAAAGTTTTTTTGTTTGTTTTTCTTTAATAAAGTAAAAGCAGATAGATGTTTAGTATCGAGTGTGACCCCCTCTAGCTAAAATCACAGCTTGAATTCGTCTGGGCATGCTAGCGAGTATATCCCGGATACTTGCTTGCGGAATACGTTCCCACTCCGCAGTAATCACATTCTTCAGCTCTCTGATGGTCTGCGGAGCCGGGTGTACTGATCTCACACGCCGTTTCAGAACGTCCCAGACATGCTCTATGGGATTGAGGTCGGGACTTCGAGCTGGCCAATCCAAACGACGAATGCCGACCTCTTGCACATACGCATTAACATCGCGGGATCGGTGGGCGCGAGCATTGTCGTCCATAAAAATCGAGTCTTCACCTAGAGCGGCCAATGCGAGTTGTGCATGAGAAATTAGAACTTCCGTTATGTATCGATGCCCAGTCAGTGAGCCGTTTTCAATGAAGACTAACTCTGTACGATCCATTGAATTTATTCATGCCCAAAACATAACAGAGCCCCCACCATAAGGTGTGATTTCTTCGGAACATGCCTCTGCAAAGCGTTCTCCTTGTCTTCTTAGCACTCGCCGACGTCGATCTTCACCGAACAGAGATATCCTGGCTTCATCAGAGAACAAAACCCTATTCCAATCGTCTTGAGTCCATGATTCACAATTTCTAGCGAACCTAAGCCTGTGAACTCTGTGCTCACGGAGTAATTTGGGGCCGCGGGCCGGGCGGTGACTGCGTATATTGGCAGCGAGAAGCCTCCTTCTGACCGTCCATAGACTAATATGCACATTTCTTACTTCTTGGAGGTTGTTCTTAAGATCCACATACGAAGATTTGCGATTTCTCAATGCGCGACTCACAAGAAAACGATCATCCCGTGGTTGGGTACATGGTTTTCTTCCAGAACCAGGCCTTCTCTCGACGGAACCAGTCTCCTTATATCACTGCCAGGTCCTTTGGACTGTCGAGCGACTAACATTTAGCCTCCTAGCCACGAAACATTGGCTGCAACCCTCTTCAAGCAGCGCGATAATTTTGGTAGCTTTTACCACTTTATCTACCATTTTTGATACAGCCAAACAGCATTAAATAAAGCTTTGACAGTCAAGGATATGAAATTAATCGATAAAAATTGAATAAAAGTTATGAAAGTCGATGTTAACTTCTGGAACTTCGCGCCAAAAATATAGGATAAAAAGGGGTTTTCTGTAAAAATGAACATCAAATGAAAAATTGAATTTAGAACGTACTTTTTTAAATACCACAGCATTTTTAAAACCGGCCAGTAACGTGTACAAACGATTGAAACCTTTTTGGTATTGTATCTTTTTAAATATGAATGAAAATCAAAACCGCCCGTTTTTTTTGCAAATGAGTTTACTAGCAACCCGCCCTCGCTTCGCTTTGGTTTCAGTCGCCTTACCTGCGTAGTTTTCGTTCCCGTGGGAATACTGGGATAAAATATAGTCTATGTTACTCCCTGATATTATAACTCTCCATTGGTGAAGGAATTTTTGAAATCGGTTCAGTGGTTTAAGCGTGAAAGCGCAACAAACAAACAAATTTACTTTCGCATTTATAATAATAGTGAGGATAGATAAATAGACGGCAAATGGTTAAGTAGCACAATATGGACACTTAAATAATGTAATAATATGAAATACAAGACATGAGGCATGCTCCTAACAAAACCAAGGTCGAAAACTGATAGAGTTAGATAATATGATGATAGAGATAACCTAACAATAAAAATAATAACATGTAAAAAATATATAAAATCTTCTAAAAGAAATATTGGATCATTAGCTCATTGTGAAAGCCTTCAAAGGATGTTCCTTCATG
The DNA here is from genome assembly GCA_032191425.1 of Lymantria dispar. NCBI lineage: Eukaryota > Metazoa > Arthropoda > Insecta > Lepidoptera > Erebidae > Lymantria > Lymantria dispar. The sequence continues at coordinate 3,428,426 of CM063460.1, read as the reverse complement.
TTTATTTTTTCAGGCATTTTTGTCATTTTAACTAACCGGTTTGATTTTATTTCATTTGTAAATAAAACTTATAGAATGTTTATCTTCATCTGCCTCTTCTGGAAATTTCTTAGAGTAAATACTAAGAATACTTAAAAAAAGGAACAAAACAAAATTTTAGATAAAGATTATTTCTTTTCAGAAAGCTGACAGAGATGAAATCGCTTATTTTATCGCAGACGACAACTCGAGCAGACAGTAACTGGAGTTCTGGAGGCAACATGAAAGTATTATGTTGCTATTATAAATTAAATACCAAATTTTAGTATAATTGCCATAATCAACGTCAGGCCCGTCGGCGATCTCAGTACGCGGTATAGTTTGTCTACTATCTATTTGCCGAAATTTATGTTTTTGTGGTGGGTTTGTGTTAGGTTTAAATACACTCTATATAATCTGTCCCTTCCGTGTGGTGACGGAGTCATCATCATCATCTTGCTCTTATCCCAATTACTTGAGGTCGACGCAATATGTCATCTGTTTTGACATATTGCAAAAAGTTTCGGCAATGACTTTTATGACTGGCCGCCTGCCTGACGTCAACCCTCCTTGGGAATGTAATCGTTGACCCAAATGGTACCAGATGGAGTTGGTCCGGGTCAATCTAGGGCTCTTAGTCGTTTTTTACGACACCCACGAGCAAAGCAAGGGTTGGTAGTATTCGATGCCGCTACCACACACAGTGTGGTGACGGAGTGAGAATACAATTCACTACCCCCTATCTTACCCGTGGGTGATCATACGAGACGACTAAGGGATATAAAACGCATATAATATCTATGCGAGAGAAGGAAAACTCGAAATAAAACCCTATACCAACACGTCTGACCAGCGTGGTATAGTAGGTCAATTACCCTTCCATTATGGAGGAGGCCCGAGCCCAACAGTGGGACGTATATGGGCTGAAATGATGATGATGATATAATCTGTCCCAGAAGACAGGCAGCGTGTGACCACATGGCTACCACATTCTCTTCGCATCACCATTTGGTCGACCACTGGTACCGATTCCTTATTTATGCGATATCTGCGTATAGCTCTGACTGCCAGGGCCCTTTGTAGTCGCCACAAGAGAGCCCTGAGTCAGACAGTCAGGGACTCCACCCATATCGGTGCGTCGTACAGGGCCATGGATCAAACCACCCTCGCGTATAGCCGTCGGTACGTAGCGCTGGGCCCGTTCACATTTGGCATTCTGTGTGCAGAGCTTATTCAGCGCTGCAGTATAAGGGTGACCCCAGAGATCACGCTTAAGATTGTCCAGCATCTCTTATCGACTTACGTCCTTGGCGTGACGGATGGCCACCCAGTAGGCATTGCGGTGATGCCACAGACTGCGGTACTGATAATACCCTTTTTTTTTGGGTGGGCTATGCTTAGCACACACGCTGTCAATTCCGTCTGGGGTGACGAAAGGACGGCCCGCGGTCCCATAACCCATCATAATTCTCCTCCTTCGCCATTGTCGTCCGTGGCCGGCCCGATAGGATACCCTTCCGGGTACCTTCCCTATCTCCAACGCTCCTCTGGGGACGTCGGTCGCCCCCACGCGGTCAGCCTGTACGAGTGACTGGACCGGGGAATAGTCCGTCATGTTTTACGACGAACAAAGGGAAGGAAGGGGTTATTATATATTTTATTCTTAACCTGTCACCACGCGGGGATGCTGCAAATCCACAGTTAAATCCTACACTAATATTATAAACGCGAAAGCTTATGAGTATTTGAAGATGTTTGTTGCTCTTTCAAGCAAAATCTACTGAATGGATTTTGGTGAAACTTCGCAATAATATAGCTTATATATCAGAATAACACATAGGCTATAATTTATCTCTATATTCCTACGGGAAGGGGAACTATGCGGGTAAAACCGCAGGGCGCTGCTAGTCTATTTATATGGTACTTAGTATTTAATTTTAATGTAAGATAACCCAAAGAAATGCCCAAAATGCTACAATTATATAATGATGCTTATAAAAGTGGTGCTTGCGTGTAGTATGGATGAGAGAGATGGAGTAAGAATGCAATTTAATCCCCTTGTTTTACCTGTAGTTGTTATAAAATACGACTAAGGGATATGATATGCAGACAGTTATCATCCTATGGGCTGCAATGATGATGATGAGTGCTTACTTTGTATTTTACCCTTAGCTACAATTTTTAAAGAAAACCTTTAGTAGCCATTGTTCTACTATGGTGAGTACTTAGTAATAGACATTGTTTTAAGCTGAAATTGAAAGATATATATAAACAAACCTGTCAGTATTAACTGTAACCCTGTATCTATTAACTGTTTGAAAACTGGCTAAAACAAACAATAGGTAAGTACAGCAGCTTTTTTTATCTATACAAATAAATAAAATTAAAGTGTCTGTTTGTAAGGTCAAAATAATAAGATTTTTGCGTTCACACGGTTATTTGCACAGCACCTATGCCTATAAACCAGTTTTAAGGTTTTTGGTCAGTCTATCTGTCTGTTTATTCCGGGTATTCTCAAAACGGCTGAACCGATTTTGATAATATTTTGCTACCAAGTAACTGTCTATATAAGGAGTAACTTGGGCTATCTTTCCTCCTATAAAATTTTGCCTGGTCCGGGACTCGAACCCAAGCCACATGCTTGCTCGGCAAAGTAGTTGGAACTGAAATACAGCGACGTCATAGCACATTATAGTAAGTCTATTCCCCTCTTAATGTGGAGGAGGCTCAAGCCCAGCAGTAGGACGGTACGAGCCGAGACGACGAAAGACGTTTTCTTTTTATATATTTCTTTTCCTTAAAAAAATATTTTATTAACCGAAAATATCCGAAACTATTCCATAATCTGAATTTATTTGATATCCGTAATCACATCTGAAACTGTGAATGGAAGTGTGAATTGTCGAGTTGTTGCGGAGCAAGAATACAATTCACCGCCTCCTATATTGCTAGTAGATGCTGTAAAAGGGTGGGGATAACTAAGAGAAATTATATTCAGTTAACATCTATGCAAGCGAAGGGAAATTCGACTAAGCAGGCGGACTAAGATGTCTCACGTCCAACAAGTAATCGTTATTATTACCGAATCCTTATCATGATAAATCAAAAAACAAATACAAATGTGATAAAATTCGTAAGATTAGTTTTATTGACCAACTAGGATGGCTCTGACGGCAAAATTTCTTGGGAATGCACATAATTGTTGACTGGTCGGCATCAGATGGTATTGGTCTAGGTCATTTTAAAGCTTTTCGTGTCTTTTAAGATACCTACGACCAATGCATTATTACAATATCCGATATAAGAAATATATAATCTCATCAGTTACTTATTAGTCAGTGCCGGATTAAGCACAAGCACAATAACAAATTCTGTCGAGGGGTCCTTGGTTTGCTTCAGGTTCTCAAGTTTATGGTATTAAATAAAACAAAACTGTTACGGCATGCAAGATATTTTACGCTCCTATTTAAATTTGTATTGTTTTTAATTACAATCACACAGGCGTTGGAGTGCGAGGCCCCCCAATTCGCGGGGCCCCTAGCATTTGTTATTCTTGCTATATGGCTAATCCGGCACTGTTATTAGTAATAAGTAAAATTAAAAATTTTGAATAACCTCCGATACTAATTAAAACAATGAAAAAAAAAGTATTATGTTTCTCTTCAACAGGAATTACACAGGTCTGCGAAATTTTTTTTTGAAAAGTTTTTTTTTTGATCTATGGTTAATAGTTGCTTTAAGTGTCTTAAAAGTAATAGAAAACGGTATTCATATGATATATACCACGTCACATTTACCAGATTTAGATGATATACTATTTGAATACGAAAAGGAACAAAGCAAATATTTAATAAAATGAATGAGAATTATTTGAGAATATTTTGTATTTTTATTGAGTCTATAGCTATTAAAATACAAAATTAAGATATACAAGAAGAAAATAATTAGTAATAACGTTTTCATTTTTGAAAATAAGGCTTAGTTTTGTTGATTTTCGTTTATATTTTTTTCATTTCATCTCTATGTATCATCCAGCAATAGTTCGACATCATATTAACGTTCCAACGTCCTTGATATCTTCTTTCCACCTCTTTTTATGTCCCGATAAAACCGTTCACCTTGTTCTTGACGGTGGTCGCCTAGATTTTTTGGAAAACGATCATTGTGACACTTCAAAACATGAATTTTCAGACTTATATTACAGCCTAAATTTTTATAGGCTTTAACATTTTCCGGACCATATTTTTATACTCACGATCTTTACTGTTGCCTAGAAACTTAGATATGATGTTTTTAAAGTCATGCTAGGCATTTCGTTCCAAGGTGGTCATCAAATGCACATGAAAACTAACCATTTGTGTTTGGTGTACTCCAAAATATCTTTCACATATTCGTAAATATTTTAAGATAAACTAAATGAGCTAAACAAATGCAAATATATTGCCGATATGCAAAAGGACATCCGTTAAGCTTGATGAATCTATTATATTAAGAGTCACCATTGTTGTGTATTAAATACGATATTGAATTTTTGTATTAAACAGCAAAATACTAAATTATCCTCTTTCTTAAAATACTCCACAAATTCTTGTTCCCTTGTTCAATACCAGTATGTATTACTAGTCATCTAATAAATTGTTTTATTTTAGTCGAGAACCAAGCAGTTCTGCAGCATCCTTAGGTAATCCAAGATCCCGTACCAAATCATTCAGTTTTTGCTGCTTTAATATTCGAGGGTCATTTGTAAGGTGAAAAATTTCTCCATTTCGTTATGTATACGCAAAAAAAAATGTGACGTCATACATTAAAACAAAGTTTATATTTGCTATATACAGACCAATATCTACATGTTTGTGATGAATTTACTTAAAAAACTTTTTCACCGCAGACCTGTCTTATCAATTAATTGTTATTTAACGAGTAAAAGTATAAACTTGCACGAGTTACTTTGCACTTAATCGATTAATCATACGCCATTAAATCATTTTGGAAACGAAGTGATACTCTTGCATTATTGGACAGATATTAATTAAACATAGCTAAGAACCACCGCAAGGAAACTGGCATTCAAATGAAAAAAAATAACCATTGAAATCGATCCATCCGTTTGAGAGCTACGATGCCACAGTCACACACACACACATACGCACACGCACACACACACACGCACACACACACACACACACGCACGCACAGACACACGCGCGCACACACACACACGTACACACACGGATACACACGCACACACACACACAGACATCGACGTCAAACTTATAACAGTCCTCTTTTTCCGTCGGGGGTTAATAAGAAATAAATGATAGATTATCTATTCATTCACAGTGACACATTGCAAATAGGTTACCTTGTTAAAAAATGCACCCGGATATAATCTATATGTATATATAAAAGAAAGTCGTGTTAGTTACACTATTTATACGGCTGAACGGCTGTACCGATTGGACTGAAAATTGGTGGGGAGGTAGCTTAGATCCAGGAGACGGACATAGGATACTTTTTATCCCATTCGATCGCATTCCCGTGGGACGTAACATAGAACGTCAAAGAGAATACAAGTCACTATGAAACGTAGTATAATAAAAACGCATCTGACATGTAATAACCAAACGCAAGTGACAGCTATAGACAGATTATATTATCGGAACTTTAGAAAAAATATATTTACGAAAAATATTATGGCGGTACGAAGTTCGCCGGGATAACTAGTATTAAATATTAAAATTTTTACTTAAATTTATTTAATCTACTTCACTCATTGGTTATTTAAAAAAAATGTACACTTGTTACGGGAATATATGCAACAGAATTGAAAACGTAGAGGTTGCCTACTTTCACCACTGTGTAACTATGTAGTTGCCAGGTATTAACACCTGTAACCTAGTAAGGCTTCGTTCTATTTGTAGCCACCGCACAGAAAATGTCACATAATAATTAGGGGGCGTTCATAAAATACGTGAGATGTTTAAGGGGGGGAGGGGGTTGAGTCAAAACTCATCTAATCGTACGTTTTTGTCTCGGCAAATATCACGCAATTTTTTTTCTGATCGAAACAAAAAAAAATTATACTATTTTGGTCCATTTAATCCAGATTGTACATGCTCAAGATTTAATCTTAAGCATTATTACCTTTCATAGCTTTATTATAAGTACTTATAATTAAACTCTCAGCAATATTGATTACTAGTCTTAACTGGTCGTAAATAAAAGCACGAAGCATTTTTTTTTTCTTTTTACAATAACAATCCAACGCGTTTACGTAAGAAACCCACATTTTGAAAAATCTCATGTGAGATTGGGGGATGGGGGAGGGGGGTTGAATAAAATCTCACGACATCTCACCAGGGGGGGAGGGAACGTCAGAAAATTTAAAAAAACACCTCACGTAATTTATGGACGCCCCCTTAGCAGCAATTGATTCTAATATTTTCACTTAACTTTTAGAAAATGTCAACGAAAAAGCAGTAAAAATAGTAGATATGTGTTTACTGTATTATAATGGTTGTCAACGATTGATGTATGGCTAACTTAAGATGGATCTATGGAGATATAAATTGGAGGAAATGGGGAAACAAAAAGATAAAAGAAGATATAAATATAATAGGAAGATTAAAAGTAATCTAAATAGTTACTTAATATTATAAATGCGAAAGTAAGTTTGTTTGTTTGTTACGCTTTCACGCTTAAACCACCGAACCGATTTCAAAAATTATTTCACCAATGGTAAGCTATAATGTCAGGGAGTAATATAGGCTATATTTCATGCCGGTATTCCTACGGGAACGGGAACTACGCGGGTAAAACGACTGAATCCGAAGCGAAGCGAGGGCGGGTTGCTAGTAAAATAAAAAGCAAATTAAAAGTTTCAAAGTGGTCGAGCCCCGTTGTTATAATATTCAATATGTAGCCATTAGGGTTCATCCATATAGTATTGTTAAAATAATTTCGTGATTTTTGAACCCGCCCCCGCCCTTGCCACAGTTGATCGCATTTGTGTGAGGCCCCTACTTGTATGCAGTCAAATATTTTACGATTAACATCATCATTAGCCCACATACGTCCCACTATTGGGGTCGGGCCTCTTCCGCAATGGGAGGGCATTTGACCTGCTATACCATGCTGGTCAGACATGTAGGTATAGGTTTTCATTTCGAGTTTTCTTCTCTTGCACAGATGTTATGTGCATATTATATCCCACAGTCGTCTTTTACGGCATAGATGTTTATGCATATTTAATCCTATAAACGTCTTTCACTACATCCTTGGGCAAAATAAGGGTAGTGAATAATATTCTTCATCATCATCATCATCGCAGCCCACATACGTCCCACTATTGGGCTCGGGCCTCCTCCACAATGGGAGGGAATTAGACCTACTATACCATGCTGGTCAGACATGTTGGTATAGGGTTTCATTTCGAGTTTTCCTTCTCTTGCACAGATGTTATGTGCACATTATATCCCATAGTCGTCTTATACGACATCCACGGGCAGGATAGGGAGTGGTGAATTGTATTCTTACTCCGTCACCACACGGACACATAATATTCTTACTCCATCACAATACCAATACATTTTCAATTCAAGTAATACTTTAATAAATGACATTTCGAAGTCACAAATTACACCAAAGTATAAGAATTGCCATCACAAAGTGATTTATTTCGCATCAATCAAGTTCGTAGCAGATAATTTTGGTGCCGAATTCTTCCCAAATAGATCGTAACACAATTAAAGCTTGAATCAATAAAAAAGCGTCGTCTGAGTGTCACCCTTAAGATATGTGGGGGTGTAATTATATTATAAGGTTTATTTTATCTTATTGAAATGAATATCGAGAGAAAATTGTACAAAATTAATGTAACATATCTTTTATATAGAATATCTTTTTTTTAATCTGCGCTAAGGAAATATACGCCCTTTTTACCACCGGTACCGAGATTCTTGTCCTGCGTGGTCGGCCCGAAATATAGGGCTACGGTCAGCGTCGGGCTCCGTCTGGGGCGACAGAGGGGCTTCGCGCGGCCTCGTAACCCACCCGTGGCACGTCGCTTTCGTCGTTGGGCCGACCATTGGAGCAGGGTGACTTGTCGTCAGTGATCGGCCCGACGGAATACCCCTTGAAGAGTACCCTCTCCTAAATATTATACGCCCTAAATGTATTCTTCTTGTGATGACGGAGTAAGAATGCAATCACATACGTCTGCTGAGCTCAAGCCTCCTCCACAATGGGAGGGTAACTGACCTGCTACGCCATGCTGGTTGGGCGTGTTGATATAGAGTTTGATTTCGAATTTTCTGCTCTTGTATAGATTGGCAAATAATCGTCTTTTACGACATTCATGGGCAAGAAAGGAGGTAGTGAATTATATTCTTACTTCGTCACACGACAAATTTATTTCATACTAGCAACCCGCCCTCGCTTCGCTTCGGTTATAGTCGTTTTACCCGCGTAGTTCCCGTTCCCGTGGAAATACCGGGATAAAATATAGCCTAGTTTACTCCCTGATATTATAGCTTTCCATTGGTGAAAGAATTTTTGAAATCGGTCCAGCCGTTTTGAAGATTACCCGGCACAAACAGACAGACAGACAGACAAAAATTTTTTAATGTGTATTTTAGGCATAGGTGGCGTGCAAATAACCGTGTGAGCATGAAAAAAACCTATTATTTTGACATTACAAACAGACACTCCAATTTTATTTATTGGTATAGACTAGCTGACCCGGCGAACTTCGCACCGCCTTTTTCGTAATTATTTTGTTTTAGTATTTATCAGTTTGGTTTTAGTATTATCCGTGCGGTGACGGAGTAAGAATACAATTCACCACCCGTGTGTGTCGTAAAAGACGACTAAGGGATATACCGCCTTTTCTTATCGATTCCAAAACCTTTTTTAATCTAGATCTACATGTAATTATGTCAAAAATGCCGAACTGACGGGACGATCATCAAATATTTGACAGGTAAGAACAGTTTGTATGGGGAAAAATTATTGTTTTTAGTATTTTACTCGTAATTTTCCATATTTTCTCACCGTATAAACCTTCCCTGAACTTCCACAAATAATTCAAGACCAAAATTAGCCAAATCAGTCCAGCCGTTCTCGAGTTTTAGCGAGACTAACGAACAGCAATTCATTTCTATATATATTTCTATTAAGATTTTGTGCGGACCAGTCTCGTCTGTTATAATTTACGACAAAATAATTGGAGCGGAACTAGCTCGATTCGTATTGTCCGGTGACACGGCCAGCCGTCGCGACGTACGACAACCTACGTCATCGGCTACGTCATCCTTTTATTAACTCGGTTGGGGGCAGACATGGGACATTAACTGTGTACGTACTTATTTAATGAAAGATTTATTACAAATTAATATTGTCTTGCTGGTATAATAGCTAAAGCCTACGATTGTAGAACGTAATGTCCAACTTTCAAATCTTTGGTAATGAAATTATAAAAATACTAGCAACCCGCCCCTGCTTCGCCTCGGTTTCAGTCGCCTTACCCGCGTAGTGCCCGTTCCCGTGGGAATACCGGGATAAAATATAGCCTATGTTACTCCTATATACTCCTGATATTATAGCTTTCATTTGGTGAAAGAATTTTCGAAATTGGTTCGGTTTAATCGTGAAAGCGTAACAAACAAATAAACAAACAAACAAACTTACTTTCGCATTTATAATATTAGTAAGGATTTCTACACGATTCCGTGTGATAACGGAGTAAGAATTTACAACCCCCTCTCACAATTCATCACTGCCAATCTTGCCCGTGGGTGTCATAAAAGACGACCAAGGGATTAAATACGCATATAACACCTATACAAGAGAAGGAAAATTTGAAATTAAACCCTATACCAACATGTCTGACCAGTGTGGTTATTGTACATCAATTTCTCTCCTATTGTGGAGGAGGCCAGAGCCTAATAGTAGGACCTATGTGGGCTGAGATGATGATGAGATGATTAAATTGTGGTATAGAAGGTCAATTTTGCTTTTACGGTGAAAGAGGCTTGAGGCCAGTGGTGGAATATAATAGAGCTGAGATGATGATTATGTGAAATAAAGTTCATTTGTGGAGATGCCGTCATTTCAAGTCATAAAAACCGCTTAGTTATTACTGAGCCGAGGCAGTCATCTTACGGAAGGAGCCAGCGGAGCGTGTGTGAGAGGAACTCCTCTACGGCGACACGGGTCTGCCGCCGGCGACTCGGCGCGATTACCTGCGCCTGGCATGTGGCCCTAGTCAACGCCGCGGGTGACTGGACTGGGGAATAGTCCATCACCCGCAGAGAGGCTGACCCCGCGAGAGCGACCGACGTTCCGGTAAGGGTGTTGGAAAGGGAGGGTACCCGAAAAGGTATCCCACCAGGCTGGCCACGAACGATAAGGAAGTCGGTACCGGTGGTCGGCCCGATGGTGACGGCGAGGGATTACGGTGGGTTATAAGGGCGCGCGCCGTCCTTTCGTCGCTCCGGATGAATTAGACGGTGTGTGAGCTGATTATAACCCACCCAAAAAATATAAGTTGCAAAATATGTGGGAGGCTTACGTCCAGCACTATAGTTGTCACAAAATAAGAGGCCCGTTTTGACACTTGGTCTTACCGATGTATTTAGTGATGAATTATACGAGTGCTGACTCGATACTCACGATAAATCGAATTAAGTTTAAATGAGTATATAATCGATTTGAATATGGATTGTAAAGTGCATTGGATTAAAGTTCTGGTTTGAAAATTTTACTTAAACTGTGATATTGTAGATACTTTGAAATGATACAATGTTACAAATGTTAATTTATCTATCATTTAACATTTTTGTGACAATAACATTCACTCAATCACAAAAATATCGAGAAAAAGTGAATCTTCAGTCAATCATTTTCTTAAGATGATGAGCCAAAATTGTTAGTTGAGCTATCGTCACCCATATATATATATATATATTATTTCATTTTCATATTATCAATATTGACGTCTCGAATTTCCAGTAAAAATCACTACACAGCTGGTGAAATTCTGTAATTAGTTGGTCTAAATACTAGTATTCAAATTAATAACACCAGCCAAGTACGAGTCCGGCTTAAAAAAATATTTCTTTATTTTTCGAACGATTTATTTTTCCTTAACCGATTATTAATAGTCTGTGGATAATATGAAAAAAATCGTTATGCTACAGCACTTTGCCCAATGGGCGGTACCCGTCAATGAAAAATATAATTACCTTCAAAACATTTCGACCGGTAAAAAATAGAAAACTTCTTGGGCGTCAACTGTCAAAACGGGCCTTTTATTTTGTGACTACTATAGACAGCAATAGACTAAATGATAATTATGGAGATCTTTCTAAAATAATAAAGGTTTATTATCAAATATTAACAAAAACAATTGTCTGGTTTGACATTTAATCTGGGTGTAAATTTATAGATCACGTCCTCTCCGCCCGTACGCCTCTGATGTTACAATTACTGTTGATTTAGGATGGCGCCCGGGATTTGTGTTGCTAGATTTGTATTACTAGTTTGTTTATTTATAGAACAAAGTTTCGAGACTTAAGATGGGATTCAGGACACCGAGCTATTTGTTACTGAACATGTAATAAGGTGTCTCCTATTTAGAGGTGAAGCATAAATATTGGATGGAAATTTGATATTGACGTGAAACATCTATAGACGAGAGTATACCTGATCGTTGGCGTGGTGTAAAGCGACGCATGCCGTGGCGTAGGGCTATGGGCCCGCGCGCCGTCCTTCCATCGCCCCGGGCGGAATGGACCGCGTGTGCGCTTACCATCGAGTTTTATGGGGATGGATGGCATGAGTAGTGATAGATCGGATGAAAAGTGACGTATGGGGGACGGATGGGGTGAGTGGTGAGTGATCGTGATAGATCGGAGCTGTGAAAATAACATAATAGTTATTGATTTAGTTTTTTTTTATTGCAAACGGTGGCAAACGAGCAAACAGTACACCTAATGGTAAGTGTTGCTGCCACTCATGGACCTTTACAGGGTCGCTGCCTACCACGAAGAAAGTGAAGGGAGTGTGAATGCCTGCATTGAGGCTCGGTGATACCAAGGGCATCACCAAAACCCTCCACACACAAACACTGCGAGAGCATGGTACTGCCCCGGACGGACCGGCCCGCGGCTGTAGACAGATTACTGTCGACAGTGTGGTCCTACCACTCTTGAAGCATTTCAATTTTTATTAATTAGATAGAGAGAGTAATAAAAACTAACCTTATCGTTACACTATCCATACTACTTACGCGTCCACTATAAAAAAAAGCTATGCGAGAACAGGATAGAACATGATCCTCGCAAGCCTAATAATTACAAAAGCTTGTAACTTTTTTAATCGTTTATATTTTTTAATTGTTGTGTTGTGTTTTCATAAATTAAAGAAAATCATGAATCTCTAAAAAAAATTAAAGAAAAATAACTCAAATGCCGTACAAAATCATTCATTTAAGTCAAGGCTGTTCAACCATAGGCTCGCGGGCCTCACATTGGCCCGCGGACACATTTTGAATGGCCCGCGGGCAAAATTCTGAAATCCCCGTCAAGTTGAAAATGTAAAAAATGGCTTAAATTATCTAAAAGAAAAAATCTACGTAATTTGTAAACTTATTAAACATTAAAATTCGTTAAAAAACAATTTCAAAAAATGTTACTTATCAAAATCTGACAAATGTTACATCTCTTAGTTATTCGCTTCATTAGTGGCACCCCAAAAATTTCTGAACCATCCGCTTGGCCCGTCTGTTAAAAAAACTTGAGCAGCCTTGATTTAAATAGTGATATGCACCAATTAATGATTCCATTCGAGTATGTGAAGAAATATTTCAAGTTCATTCTACTGCACGACTTGTTTGAGCAAAATTGTAGAAACCTTGTCGACTCTTTCAATTAGAATTCTTGTGACAGTTTATAAAGTCATATCTCACTTAATACTTCACAGAGCACGTACAATCTCCATTTAAAAGAAACATATTTCTACGAAGAAAATGTCATAACCTTTTGACACAAATTTTATACAATTTGCAAGAAATAATTGAAGGATTACTGACGGAGTGCTCTCATACATGCCACGTGAGATTTAATACGTACCTAGGCGTAATATGTAAGTACTAGGTTTGTATCCAACCCTTTTATAGATAAAAACGTGACATCAATACATATTATTAAAGAAAGTTAATAATGTGTGTGCCTTTATATCTTAGAATCGAGCTGCGTTACAACGAAGTTAGTTATATGGTGTAGTAGCTTTCTATCTACTGTCCATGAAGAGGGCTCACGTTTTTATCTGAAAGGGGTACTTCTAAAGATATAAGTCTAAAAGTTTTACTCTTTGAATTTTCTTAATCCAGACAATTTGGGAGTATTCGAGAGCATTCTACAACATTACAGAACATTTTTGTTTATTCTAGAAAGTTTTAGCATATATTATAAAATAGTCTAGTAAGTTCTGCAAAATCTTAGATCATTGTGGAACATTCCAGAACACCCTTAATACATTTATAAATGTTCGAAACGTTCACGAAATGTTCTAGAACATCTTAGATTTTAATGAAAATTACATTTTTATATGTGAAAGTTTATTGTTTTATTACAACTAATGCATAATCTCAGCTAATCCTACTATCCTAGTAATATTATGAATGAGAACTTTTGTGAAGATCATGTGTTTGTTACACAATCACGACTAAATCATTGAACAGATTTAGATGAAAATTGGCCCATAGATAGAGCATTTCTTGCATTAACACATAAGATATATTTTATCTCTGTACTATTTTGAGATAGTTCAACTTTCCTTTTTACTCAGTCCAGCATAATAAATACACTGAAAGAATTTGCATAAAATTTCATGCTGGGAAAGTTATTCTTACGCGGTTGAAACTGTGGGCAGAAGCTAGTTATAAAAAGGACTTGTAAAACGCTAAATGACGTTACAAGAATAATATTAAAATAGAAAACAGCGTGTTGTTTCTTATATGCTCTCATAACAGTTAAGTTTGATGGCATATTCAAGCTCGTTTATACATAAGGGTTGATTACATGAAATGAACATTATAGAATTAAATAGTCCGTCTTCTGAACTAAGATAAATTTCAACGTTTATTGTTACCTAACAACAATTGTATTACAGTAATTTTTGTAGTTAAAGTTGACAATAGGGGAATGAATGCTCATTGTTGTGCTGCATAGAAATTATGAACGGTAGTCGGTTCGACGAGCGATGTGACCTGTCTATTGCCATTTCATCGTGCTAATTTTGCGGGCTATGTCGGTTACACCCGATCTGCTACGGATTGCCGTATTCCAGATCTTATCACGTATCACACACAAAAAAAAGTTAACATCGGTCCAGCTGCTTAGGAGGAGTTCGGTGACATACACACGTATACAAAAAATTTATATATAAAATAAAGTTATATACCTACTGTTGCCGACAAAGCAATAGCAACTGCTAAGATAACAGGCAGCTGCTGTCACGGCTAGTTTGCCAATAAAATGTATTAATGTTATTACCATAAACATACAATTCAACTGCCGTGTGGTAGCGGCTAAGAGTTTTTCATAGACGTTTTTTTTTGGGGGTGCGTTACGGTCGGCGCACTCCTCGCTCCACTTCATCTGGAGCGACAGAGGGGCGTAAGCACGCACACCCGTAACCCACCTGTGACATGTCGCCTTCATCGTTGGACCGACCACCGGAGCAGGGTGACTTGACATCAGTGGTCGGTCCGACGGAATACCCCTAGAGGAGTACCCTCTCCTCGACCGATGTCCCCCCTCGGGAGGACTAATTCCCCGATCCAGTCACCTGCAGTTTTTCATAGACCTGGACATTACACGTAATTCTATGATATATCAACATCTAAATTAATATAAATTATGCATACAATACAATACTGAAATTGGTTATGCTACAAAACCAACAGTAATACGTCTGGGAATAAATAAGGCTCAGAGTCATCATCACCCTAGACTTATCTCAATTCCTTGGGATCGACTAGGGACATGAAAAAAGTATCGATACTTTTCGGTAACGATTACTTTCCTTTCGATACCGATACTTTTGTACTCGATACTTTGTGTTCGACACTTTTACTCAATGTGTACTTTTTGGTAGGTATCGTATCGAATAAATTGTAGAAATAACTTATTTTAAACTTGCATTTTTATCCGTTCACAGATGTTCAATTCCTAAAAAAAAAGCTCGTCATAGGAATCCCGCGAATGTTGGTGCTTTATGTAAAAGATATGCTTGCATGAAATATTATATCACTTCTTCCTAGAATTCACCTACAAAAAGCTCATCACAATTCCGCAATGAAGGTATCTGATAAGTTCTATGAAAAGTATTCGATACTTTGAAGTATCAATATTTTATTTTCGATACTACTCATGAGTATTGATACTTTCTATTCGATCTCGTGTCCGGGCTGAATCAATTTGTAATCTTATTTCATGGCACTGCAAAGTTATTGACAATAATTTTTTGACCGGCAGCCAGTTTGACGTCAAACCTCCTTGAGAATGTAATAGTCAGACAGCATCAGATGGTTCAGGTCTATGTAAAGCC
The DNA here is from genome assembly GCA_032191425.1 of Lymantria dispar. Lineage (NCBI taxonomy): Eukaryota > Metazoa > Arthropoda > Insecta > Lepidoptera > Erebidae > Lymantria > Lymantria dispar. The sequence continues at coordinate 3,412,796 of CM063460.1, read as the reverse complement.
CTTCATCGTCTTCTACGATATCCACTTGCAATGCCTTACACTGCTCCTTACTCAGCCATACATATCAAACATACACGCACATTCACACATGCACATTCACATACTAATTAAGTTTTTATAATAATTTTTATCATGTATGTATATACATACATATGTTGTTATGATACCAGGTGTTGGCAGAATACCAGCGCTATTTTCTTTAAGTAGAAGTAGCACGAGCAGAGCCAATAGTCTTTTTTGTTCCTCGTTAGAATTGTTTAATTTTATGTAAGAAGCTCTTTTTTTAGTTGTTTGTGTTTTTATAAGATCTAACGAGAACAGAATAACTGTTTTTCTTTCATTCTTTCTATGTAAGGCTTGGTAGTATTCGTAGCCGCTACTACATAGCTTTATTGAAACTGACATAGTAGGAAGAATTTGCAGAAGTGGCAATGGCTAGGCCACATCGCACAGCAAACAGATATCTTTCATCATTCATCATCATTCCAGCCTATCGCCGTCCACTGCTGGATGTAGGCCTCCCTCATGTTACGCCACAAAGTGCGGTCCTGTGCCACCTGCGTCCAACGACGCCCAGCAACTGTCACTAGGTCGTCGGTCCACCTAGTTGGGGCGTCCTATACTGCGTCGTCCGAGACATGGTCGCCACTCGAGAACCTAAGAGTGGTAGGACCACACTGTCGACAATTATCTGTCTACAGCCGCGGGCCGGTCCGTCCGGGGTAGTACCACACTGAGCAGAAAATCGACGTCTGAGTAGTAGCAATTAGTTACTGCGCTTCGTTTGGTGAGCGAGAGAGCCGGAAGCCCAACTTTCTGAGGGTGTTTGCATGTGGAGGGTTTTGGTGGTGCCTTTGGTATCACCGAGCCTCAATGCACTCAATCACACTCCCTTCACTTTCTTCGCGGTAGGCAGCGGCCTTGTAAAGGTCCATGAGCGGCAGCAACACTTACCATCAGGAGTATTGTTTGCTCGTTTGCAATAAAAAATAAACCTTTTTTCCACAGTGGTTGTCGGTTCGTCGAGCGTTGTGGCCTGCCCATTGCCACTTCAGCGTGCTAATTCTTCGTGCTACGTCGGTTACACCCGTTCTTCTGCGGATTGCCGTATATCGAATTCTATTTCGCAGAGAAAACCCGAGCATAGCCCGTTCCATAGCACGCTGAGCGACTTTGAGCCTTGTTATGAAGCCTACGTTTAGGGACCACGTTTCTGTGCCATAAGTCATCACTGCTACACACGCTTAAATAATGATGATTATTATTCCACAGGTCAATTCTCACAAATGTATGACAAGAGACAATCATATGAATCAGATATCCAAGTGCCTTTACTAATTAAAGGCCCAGGTATCAAACCTAATACTTCGCAGTCAGATCCTGTATTAAACATAGATATAGGTCCCACAATTATCCATGAAAGGTACATGCTGATAGAATATCATGGGGAAGGAAGAACTGGTTCTGTGGATGAAAACTGTCCTTGGAAATATGATGGAGATAATTTGGCTGTAAGTATACAGTACACACTGGTCGTAGACCTGTATTAATCGATAATCACTGGTTAAAAAAGATTCTCAAATAGCGATCATGTATCGAATGATTTGTGTAGGATGCCCCCCACTGGTTGGACCCTACCAGTTAGTGAAGGTTGTTGGCAGTCCTTGGATGTGAGTAGTACGGGACGGAGTTTTGAAGCGATCTATGAGTGAAACTTACGTCCAACAGTGGGCAGCAAAAGGCCGAACGATGATTTACTAACTAATATTATAAACACAAATGTAAGAAAAATTAGAATAGGTGTCGTTGTATAGGCGTGAAAACGTAACAAACACGCTTACACGCCTATACAACGAAACCTATTCTAATTTTTTCACCAATGGATAGATAAATTATTAGCGAGGAACATAGGCTATATTTTATGCCTGTATTTCCACGAGAACATAAACTACGCGGATGAAACCTCGGGCATTTTATACTACGCAGATAATTGAAATAGTCATATTTGTGCAACTTAAGTTCTAACCCGTTTCTGTGTGGTGACGGAGTAAGAATATAATTCACCACTTCCTATTTTGCACGTGGAAGTCATAAAAGACGACTGTGGGATATAATATGCATATAACATCTGTGCAAGAGAAGGAAAACTCAAAACAAAACTCTACACCAACATGTCTGACCAGCATGGTATTTTTTTTTTATGGGTGGGCTATGGTAAGCGCACGCGCGGTCCTGTCCGTCCGGGGCGATGAAAGGACGGCGCGCGGGCCCATAACCCACCCGTACCCACGTCACCTCGTTGTTGGGCCGAGCACCGGGGCAGATGTGACTTGTCATCAGTGGTTGACCAGCATGGTATAGTAGGTCAAATTCCCTCCCATTGTGGAGGAGGCCTGATCACAACAGTGAGAAGTATGTGGGCTGAGATGATGATGATGACGTGCAAGCCCGATACCTTTATGTAGCAGCCTTAAGTTGTTTTGGAGAGAAGCCATGATTCTCACTCCGCTAAAACCCTTCGGGGTTACGGCAGGGATGGATACAACTTTATAACTTGCCTTAGGTAAAGTCTCTATTGATATTTCAGTGGAACACACGTATAGAGTTCTTGTCTTCGGTCTATTAACATTCTATTTACCTACCACTCGACTATCGCTACTATTTAAGTTATTAAAATATAATATTTATTCAACGAGACGTCTGTATGAACGTTCATACACACGCATTTGTTTGCTAATATTAATACTGCGTTCATGTATTTAAATGTCATCATATCATCATCTTGCTCTTATACCAATTACTTGGGGTCGACGCAATATGTCATCTGTTTTGACATATTGCAAAAAGTTTCGGCAATGACTTTTATGACCGGCCGCCTGCCTGACGTCAACCCTCCTTGGGAATGTAATCGTTGACCCAAATGGTACCAGATGGAGTTGGTCCGGGTCAATCTAGGGCTCTTAGTCATCTTTTACGACACCCACGAGCAAAGCAAGGGTTGGTAGTATTCGAAGCCGCTACCACACAGCATGTATTTAAATGTACCTTTTATTAATATTTCTTATGTCTTTTAATGAATATATCACTATCCTGCGCTTATCTCAATTACTCGCGGGAGACGTAATATGTATGATCCTTCCGTCGTAGATATTGCAAAAGTTTTGGTAATAGGTTTATGAAAGGCCGCCTTCCTGACGTCAACTCTCTTCAGGAATGTATTTGTTGACCAAACGGCATCAGATGGGGTTGACCTAATTCGATGAAAAGCTCTTATTTGTATTCATAACCGTTAAATAAACCTCAAAATAAAATTTTGTTATATTTTATGAAGTGAATTTCAATAAAGTACGAAACACGTCTTCCATCAATTCTGTTAAAGAATGTTTATGCAAAATTTGAAGTAGATTGGACGAAGGAATTACGTTGTTCCATATAAACTTTGTTAAATAAGACAAGAAACGGGATGTTGATTTTTGTTTTAATTTCGTCACCGCACGGATACACAGCAATATTCGATTGTATTACTCTTCTCAAAGCCTCAGATGTAAAGGCTATAAAAATTATATTAAGATGTCTGCCCACTACATCGTTTCATATTATGACCATGTTAAGAATTTATCGCGTGAAAATAAAAATGACAAGGACTACTATACTCATTAGAACGGAGCGTAGCTGCACAGACAGATTATAACACATTGTCAACTGGTAGTAGTCTTCTTATTTATTAACTAACCAGCTAATTTTGCATCATGTCTCCTGCATTGAGTAGGGTGGAAGTGGAATCAATCTCTTCCAACTCCTCCTGTTTAACTTTTTCTAATTAAATATGTTGCGGGTCAAGACAATTAAGATCATTTCCCGGGACTGCCTGAGGGTCAAACCCCGGTGTGATCTATGGAGACCATTTGGATTTTGGCTTACAGGAGTTACAAGGGTGGGAATGTGTGGTGAGATTAGTCCCATTTAAAAAAGAAATAGCTTCATAATGTTTAACGCCTTGCTACCCAACACTTAGCTACGTATGTTTCTATAAAACACAAATCCTTGTGATTCTAACGGCCATGTAATTTATCAACGTTAGCTAGGTATATCTATAATTCATTTTCATTTCATGCATAAAGCTGCATAGTACAAATAAAAAATAGACAATCCCGCTGAGTCGCCCCCGCGGGGTTTATACATAATAAATGATTTGAATTTGAGTACCTACACAATATGTCAAAAATTTTAGTGTCCGAGTCTATAGTCAAAATTTTTGATGTATGAGTTGAGTCTCTAGTTAAAGTCGCTCAGTGGACTATGCTCGGGATTTCTCTGCGTGATAAATATAATCCAAAATACAGAAATCCGCAGAAGAATGGGTGTAACTGACATAGCACGAAGAATTAGCACGCTGAATTGGCAATGAGCAGGCCACATCGCTTGACGAACTAACAACTACTGAGGAAGATAGGTTTTCGATTGGCGATCACGTATCAGACGATACAATGAAAGTTGCTGGGCGTTGTTAGATGCAGGCGGCACAGGACCGCACTCTGTGGTGTAACGTGATGGAGGCCTGCGTCCAGCAGTTGACGGCGATAGGCTGAAATCGGTCTTTAGTCTAATAAAACACGTTTATTAGTTTTCTAAAGATTCACTTTTAATAAAGTATAAAAAAGACACATTTAATTTTTCTGTGTGTGACGGAGTAAGAATACAATTTATTACTCACTATCTTGTCTGTGGATGTCGTAAAATATAATATGCATATAACATCTGTGCAAGAGGAGGAATATCTATACCAATAAATAAAATTGGAGTGTCTGTTTGTAATGTCAAAATAATAGGCTTTTTTCATGCTCACATGGTTATTTGCGGTAGGTGTCGTACCTATGCCTAAAATAGCAATTAAAAAATTTTTGTCTGTCTGTCTGTTTGTTCCGGGTAATCTTCAAAACGGCTGGACCGATTTCAAAAATTCTTTCACCAATGGCAAGCTATAATATCAGGGCGTAAACTAGGCTATATTTTATCCCGGTATTCCCACGGGAACGGGAACTACGCGGGTAAAACGACTATAACCTATAACCGAAGCGAAGCGAGGGCGGGTTGCTAGTTCGAAATAAAACTCTACCAACTTATCTGATTAGCATAGTAGCGCATTTCTCTCCTATTGGGGAGAAGAGATGAGCCCAGCAGAGGGGACGTGTATGAACTGAGACGAATATTATCATAAAAAACAGGTAATTGATAAAATAATAAAAGAGGTAACACCGAGGACCGAACCAAGGCTGTCTGGGTTAAGCATATACGCATATTATATCCGGGCACCCGCGGAGGGGTTAGCCTTGCGACGGCGTTCGGCGTCCCAGTAGGGGACGTCGACGGGGAGAGGGTACTTCGTCGGGGTATTTCGTCGGGTCGACCACTGAAGTCAAGGAACTCTGCACCGGTCGTCGACCCAATGACGAAGGCGACATGATATACGGGTGGGTTACGGGTGTGCGTGCTTACGGCCCTCTGTCGCCCCGGACGGAGTGGTGCGAAGAGTGCGCCGACCGTACCCCACAAAAAAAATATGCATACTATATCCCTTAATCGTCTTTTACGACATCCATGGGCAAGATTACTCCGTCACCACACGGATTTTATTTTTTACTAGCAACCCGCCCTCGCTTCGCTTTTTGTCGCCTTATTCTCGTAGTTTCCGTTCCCGTGGGAATACCGGGATAAAATATAGCCTAGTTTACTCCCTGATATTATAGCTTTCCATTGGTGAAAGAATTTTTTAAATCGGTCCAGCCGTTTTGAAGATTACCCGGAACAAACAGACAGACGGACAGACAGACAAAAAAAATTTAAAGTGATTTTTAGGCATATGTATAGTGCAAATGACCATGTGCGCATGAAAAGGGCCTAATATTTTAATATTACAAACAGACCCTCCAATTTTATTTATTGGTATAGATAATTTACCAAAAAATATATAGAACTAAATAAAACGACATAGTGGGCGGACTCCTTTAATGGGTTCGATTCTAATAGCATTTTAGTTGTTATAGGATAGTAATATTGTAGTACTCAGCTTTTGGTTGTTAGGTTAATAGGATTTTCATGTTGCTATATTTATTGATCATTTACCCAAATTGATTTTAACCCAATACCGATATTATTTGTCCGTTAAAGTGTATGAAATAGGTCTGTAGAATGATATTTAATTATAAATGATAATCGCCGATAATTGACAAGCCTGGAGGCCTATGTATATATATCATCATATATATATATATATATATATATATATAACATTTATTTTAGGTTACCATTAGTGATTTTTTAATTTTTATTAGTGCTGTGTGGTAGTGGCTTCGAATACTACCAACCCTTGCTTTGCTCGTGGGTGTCGTAATAGACGACTAAGAGCCCTAGATTGACCCGGACCAACTCCATCTGGTACCATTGGGGTCAACGATTACATTCCCAAGGAGGGTTGACGTCAGGCAGGCGGCCGGTCATAAAAGTAATTGCGAAACTTTTTGCAATATGTCAAAACAGATAACATATTGCGTCGACCCCAAGTAATTGGGATAAGAGCAAGATGATGATGATGATGATTAGGGATTTTTTAAGTTTGTATTCGATTTATGATTACCCGACGTTTTGAACACTTTGCAGCGTTCATGGTCACGGTTGGACTAAGATGTCACACGTCCAACAAGTCATCGTTATTATAGATATTTATAATTATGTACCCGCTACAGAAATTTTGACCCACATTTTGGTACAAATTATTCTATATATAAAATTATTCTATGCTACTCTAATCATTTTCTTCAAATCCGTAAAGTACTTTTATTTACAATATTACCATTAGGCTATATTTTAGGTATCCGGTCGATGGCCCTGTACGGCGCACCGGTGTGGGCGGGGTCCTTGATCGTCCGACTTAGGGCCCTTCTGTGGCGACCACAGAGGGTCATGGCGGTCAGGGCCATCCGCGGATACCGCACGGTGACGACGGAGGCAGCGTGCCTATTGGCCGGGACTCCCCCGTGGGACCTGGAGGCGGAGATGCTCGCCGGATGGTATCGGCGGGTGACGGGGGTGCGAGCGGAGGGTGGTGAGATCTCGTTAAGGGAGCTCACCGCCTGGCGCGTCGACGCCCGCCGAGACGTCATTGCCCGTTGGGCAGTCCGGCTGGAGAGGCCTCGGTTCGGGGTGCGAACCGTGGAGGCCTTCCGGCCGGTGCTGATGCAGTGGTTGGAAAGGCGGCACGGGGTGCTCTCCTTCCGACTAGTGCAGGTGACGGGGCATGGGAGCTTCGCCAAATACCTGCACAAGGTCGAGGAGGGAGAGTACACCGTCCTGCCACCACTGCGATTGCGACGAGGACATGGCGCGCCACACGCTCGAGGCCTGCGCGGCTTGGGCAGTGAACTCGTCGCAATCATCGGTGCCGACCTGACGCTGCCGGCCATCGCTAGGGCGATGGTCGACAGCGTCGGGAATTGAGACGCGGTCGCAGCCTTCTGCGAGACAGTGATCTTGCAGAAGGAGGCGGCGGATCGTCTGCGCGTGGAGCGCAGCCTCGATGAGGAGATCCGCCGCCGGCGACTGGGGCGGCGTAGGCGCAACTATCTGCGCCTCATGCCGCTCTAGCCGAGGCCGCGGGTGACGTGACCGGGGATTAGTCCGTCACCCGCCGAGAGGCTGACCGCGTGAGGAAAGACCGACGTCCTCCCCGAGGGGGGGACGTCGGTCGATGGGAGGGTACCCCGCGTAGGGGGTATTCCGTCGGGCCGACCACTGACGACAAGTAAACCTGCTCCGGTGGTCGGCCCAATGACGAAGGCGAGGTGGTTTTCGGGTGGGTTGCGGGAGTTGCGTGCTTAAGCCCCTCTGTCGCCCCGGACGGAGTGGTGCGGAGGCGCGCCGACCGCAGCCCACCCACAAAAAAAAAGAAAAAAGCATATATTTTAGGTGACACCTATACCCATTTAAATAAGACTGAAAATCAATGTGTTCGTATATAATATATTTCTTGAGGTGTTACATGAAATTTTAATTTCTATTTAGGTTATGGTCTGGACACATTCCGCACAATGTGTCTGGGATGACGGAAGGCCGCCACGCAGTTCCAGTTTTTCTGCCACTACAGCGACTCCGATCTGTCCCTGATATTGGGATCATTGACAATTCTAAAAACATGTCTTTGCAGGGGGTCAAGTGGGTCTAATTCTTCTAATACTGGGGCTCTAATAATACTGAGGCTCTAATAATACTGAGGCTCCTCTAATACTGAAGCGCGCCTGCCCAGAGATGTAACCTGGCTCTGTCTAAGACGCCCAGCTTTCTGCTTGCCAAATTGATTTTATCCCACAAATGACTCCCAAACTGGACTTTGGCTGATACTTCGACGTCGAGGTTCCCTAATACTGTCGCCAGTTTGGAGAGTTACTTCTTAGAACTAAGGCATCATGACAAGCGGGTCGTTGTTTTCAGTGAGCGCGCTAACTTGTGCCTTTGTGGGGTCGAGTTACACTAACTTCCATTTACCAATGGGATAAGGCTAGCCCTAGAGAGCACTCGATTTTAGAAACAAGTTGAACCCTTCTTTCCTGTAACATACTCCGAGGAACATTCTGGTGCACAGTATACCGTTCATCTGTAAGCTGTATTATCGGATTCGTGATGGCCATTCGAGAACCTTTCTTCCCTAACGCTTGTTAGTTTGACGAGCGATGTGACTTACCCGTTGCAATTTCAACGTACTAATGCTTCGGGCTATGTCTGTTACACCCATTCTTCTACAGATTTGCTGATTTTATCAAGTAGTTAAATACGAGCATAGCAATCTCCATAGCAAGTTAAGCGACTTTGAGTCTTTTTATGAGGCCGATATTTATAGACCATGTTTCAGTGTCGTCCGATTATTGCTGATAACACACACTGCTAATAAATTTTTGTTATTAGACACTGCGGAATATTGGACGAGAAGGTCCTCTTAAGTTTCCCGAACGACCCCTAGCCGAATTGGTATCCTCGATTGACCTCTTTCTCGAAATTGGATCTAGCTAACTGGACTGTTTATCCTAAGTAAACATAGTGATCGATAACTTCGATAATCGCATTCCCAACTAGGACCGATACGGGAATGACATGGGCAGTAGACACGACTTTCATCTTATCCATGTTCATTTGTAGACTTACTAGTTGAGAAACTCTAATGTAATAACCCACGATTTCTTATTTTTCTTCAACTATAGAAGTGTCTGCTATTTATGCATGATTTTTTTTTTAATTGTAAAAATAGTAGGTATTATTTACATAAAGCATTAATTTTTTCCATCAAATAAACGGAATTTTCTATGTGGTGATGGAGTTGGAATAAAATGCAACATCATCTTTATTTGCCGCGTAGTGTAGGCAATATAAACGATAACATCACTACGATCAAAGGAAAACTTGAAATGAAACTTTATATAAAACGGTCTGGTCACTGAGAAGTAGTACTTTAATTTCACTTACTCTGAGTTGCGAATGTTAGGGAATACATAATTGTAAAAAATACAAATTTTATTGAAAATCTTAACCCATTTCCATCACTTCACTTCAGCTCATATACGTCCTACTGTTGGGCTCAAGCCTCCCCCACATTAGGAGGAAAGTTGACCTACTATACCACGCTGGTCAGATGTGTTGCTATAGGGTTTTATTTCGAGTTATCCTTCTCTTATATAGATGTTATATGTAATGTATTATATTTAATGTCTTACGACACCCACGGGTAGCGTTGCCAGGCGTCCGGATAAAGCCGGACATAGGTAGGTAGGCTCGTTAATTGTGTGGCCTTCCAAAATAAGCGGTGTCCGGCTTTTATTAGGCTTTTTAAATCGTAATCGAGCTAGCGCCGAGCGTGGCCGCGCGCAGGCCAGTCGACTGTTGACATAATAATCCAAAAAGCTTAAATTTACATACATTTTTTGGTCGTACCTAATAATACTAAAACACAAAATCCTCAATAATGTAGGGTGTCCGGCCTTTCTACCCAAATGTCCGGCCAAACTGGCTGGTCTGTCCAGCTATTAGGTTTGACGACATGGCAACCCTACCCACGGGCAAGATGGTGAATTGTATTCTTACTTAATTATTTCTGATGTTTACGCGAGCATTACACATTGTAAATAGAACCAACTACTCTCTCACCATGACTCCACCATGAACGCTGCAAAGTGTTCGAAACGTCGGGCAATCAAAAAATAAATACGCGCGAACATATATAGATACAAACGCAATAAAATCCGTAAAATAGTTTTATTTACAATGTATTGTTACTCCTTCACTACACGGAAAATCTAAGTCATGTCCATAGATCGTGTTAAAAATACACTCGAAATTAAATGTATTTATACAGCCTTTGTTCATTTGATTTGATTTAATTATTCCGGTAAAATAATTTCCTTCCAATTAGGTATTTTGTTTTAATTGGAGAATATAATTAGTATGAAAAATTAAACAATGTTTTGTATAGCACGATTCTAATCAAGTAAGTCATTGTCTGAGAGTATTATTACTCTGTGCAAATAACCAATTAAATAACTTCAGACGCTATTTGATATAGATTAGAATTTCGGCGCGAATATGGAAATGTTAGGTTACGCTCTTGAATAGTATTAATTTTTTAGTGTTTTATAGTGTTATATTGAATAATTTTGCTGATATTTTATATAATATAATACAGTTAAGGTGCTGAAGTGTAGTGAATGTGATATAAGAGTGGTTTACGTGTATTTTCATATTTTTACCGAAATTCCCAGAGAAATCATTTAATTTGGTTTTCAGCGCCCAATTAATGGTAACGATTTGACTTACAGACGGACGATGACTTTTAATAAGCTACGCAATATGAGGAAGTGGTAAATAATATGTGGGGATTTTTGACGCGAATGTCAAAACGTCACGTAGCGCTTTTATATTTTTTTTTTTATTATTTTAGTGTTTTGAAGTGTTACATTGAATAATTTTGCTGATATTTTAAATAATATAATGCAGATAAAATTCTGGAATGTTGTGAATATGATATAATAGTGAATTACGTGCATTTTGGCATTATGCCGAAATTCCCAGAGAAGGCATGACTTCGATATCAGCACCAAATCATGCTAACGACTGACTGATAGACTAAGACTAAAGACGTGAATAATTAAACAATATAATAACTCGACACTGGCACCAATAGATCATATTATTGTAGCTCATTGCCATTAAATAAGAAGAAGAAGAAGAATAATATGTGAAGAAAATTATTTGTAAGCTACGTAAGACAAGGCAGTATGGTCGAAAAGACTTTATTTGCGCAGGCTGCGCATAAGGGTGATTAAATAAAAAATAACGGACACAAATTGCACCCAGACTCAGAACAATAATATAATATCCTGATCAATGTGAAGACTTAAGTCATAACACATGCCAAGGTAGAGAAGTATCTGTGAGAGGTAGCCTCTCCCGTGCTGATGGAGTAGTTGGGTCGGCAACACGGGGATGCTTTCCTTCCGCCTGGTGCAGGTTTTGATGGGGTACGCTTGCGCTTCGGCAAGTACCTACGAGACCGGTCTACCACTACTGCGATTGTGACGAGGACATGGCGCTACACACTTTCGAGGTGTGTGTTGTGCGGGCGGGGCACCGCCGTGAACTTGTCGCAATCATCGGTACCAATCTGACGCTGCCGACCGTCGATAGTGTGATGCTCGATAGCGTTAAGAACTAGAACACGGTCCTCGGCAATAGTTTCGCGGAAAGAGGCGTCAGATCGTGTCCGGGAATAACGCCTTTGCAGCGATACGTTCCGCTGCTAGTGACTCGGGCGGCGCAGGCGCGAGTATCTACGCATATGTGGACCGGGGAATAGTCCGTCACCCGCAGAGGGCTATCCGCGTGAGGGAATGTGAGGAGAGACGGTACCCGAAAGGGTACTGTGGCTGTCGACTGTCGACAGCACAGATGTTGAAGTGAGCAATGAATACAAAAATAAATATTCACAAATTTTTGATACACTCAAATTGCTCAACAAATAAATAATCAAATTTGTTTATCCTTGAACCTATAGATTCTATTTTTAGTACTTAATTTATTTTATCTCGACGATCTATTTAAACCTTCGCAATGTACTTCCTTGACACAAGTTAATGAGGCCAACGACGAGATGTTTCGAACGATAAGTTTCGTCAATTGCACTGTCATATCCCCATGGTATTAATTTCTTTTTTAAGGCATTTTAGGACATGGTTACAAAGAACTCTATTCAAGATCTCTAAGTGTACAGTTCTGAATATTCATCATCATCATCATCATCTCAGCCTATACACATTCCACTGTTGGGCTCGGGCCTCCTCCACTGGAGGGAAATTCACCTACTATACCACGCTGGTCAGACGTGTTGGTATAAGATATTATTTCGAGTTTTCCTTCTTTTGCATAGATATTATATGCATATTATATTCATTAGTCGTCTTTTACGACACCCACGGGCAAGAGGGGGGTGGTGAATTGTTCTCTTACACCGTCACTACACGGATAAATATTATCAAAAGAAAACTATTTACATAGATCTGGGCCTACTATATTTGATGCCTTCTGCTCAACAATTGGTGGTGACAGAGGAAGAATACAATTCACCACTCCCTATCTTGTCCGTGGATGTCGTATGAGACGACTATGGAATATAATATGCACATATGTGCAAGAAAAGGAAAACTCCAAATGAAACCCTATACCAACATATCTGACCAGCATGGTATAGTAGGTCAAATTTCCTCCCATTGTGGAGGAGGCCCGAGCCCAACAGTGGGACGTAAGTGTACTGCGATGATGATGATGATGATGACTGCCATACATGAGGGTGGGCACTAACACTCCCCTATGTATTACTAACTAGACTTGCCTGTTTAGACAAATTCCTGCTGCTCATAAAGGCGTGCAGTGACAAAAGCAAGGTGATGATAATAGTTACTAAGACCTTTATTCCAAGTCATTTCATTTAAAGTCATTGTCTTTAAGTCAACTTAGTCGCCTTTAATATTGCCATGGCGACACTATCTATGTTATCATTTGAGTATTTTCGTGGAAAATGAAAACATGTAAAACACTATTATATCATATTTATTATACCCTAGCACTTCCTCCGCATCAAATATCATAAAATACCGTCAAAATTATTTAATATATCATGTTAAAACACTAAGATATAATATAGAGACCACTATGTGACGGTTTTACGTTCCTGCCAAAACTCCCATAGTATTAAGAATACGATGTGTTGCCACCCTTTACCCAATCCTTAATCCATGGGAGTCGCAAAACTGACAGAATATTAGAGGAATGAGCACCAATACTTCCTTTTTTAACAGGCTCTGGTCTGGACATCATCTCGAGCAAGAGAAGGGCAGCCAGCGACCCTTTAACCTGTAATACGATAATATTACAATCTCATTGCCATTTTGGCCACCGGTACCAATTACTTGGCGTCGGTGGTAGCAGCACCTTCCTCAAACGCTCAGAGGTACCGGACACCTTGCTTTTTAAAAACTGCATTCTTTAACGTTTGATAATGACGGATCGAGTAGAAGTCTTTGAACCATATTCAGTGGTGCTAATTGACAGTGAATAAGGGAATGCGACTTTGACTTTGTTCTATATAAAATAGAATTTTCTATATAATGTTTTCTTCATAGAAACTATTTCTCACTCTATACGCCTTTGTAAGAGAAGGAAATTTAAAATGTAACCCTATTCTAACCCATCTGACCAGCGTGGTATGTAGGTCGATGTCCCTCCCATTTAGGCTCGAGCCCAGCCAGACTATTATGCGCTAATATGATGATGTACATTGAAGAAAAATGTGTAATAATAATTAAAAATAATGATATCTGATGTTTACGCGAAAAAGTAAGCAAAATAATTAAAAATATACTAAGTGCTGTGTGGTAGTGGCTTCGAATACTACCAACCCTTGCTTTGCTCGTGGGTGTCGTAAAAGACGACTAAGAGCCCTAGATTGACCCGGACCAACTCCATCCGGTATCATTTGGGTCAACGATTACATTCCCAAGGAGGGTTGACGTCAGGAAGGCGACCGGTCATAAAAGTCATTGCCGAAACTTTTTGCAATATGTCAAAACAGATGACATATTGCGTCGACCCCAAGTAATTGGGATAAGAGCAAGATGATGATGATGAATTAAAAATATACATAATTAAAGAAGTTTCAAGCTTTTTCTGTTCAAGAAAGGGTGAGGTATTTCTTTACTTTTTCTGTTCAGGGCCCGAGCCCAACAGTGGGATGTATGTGAGCTACGATGATGATGATGACAATAGAATGTCGAAACACGTCACGTAACCATGTCAACAATAATGTCGATTTACATGAATTTACGCCCCATACAAAACTGCCTATAAAATTTTTCACCTCAACAATTTTATTTGTTAGAATGCCCCAACCTCATAGGACGTAATTTTACAAAACAATGCTTGGAATTTCTAATAACATCCAATATTAGATTTTCGAGAAACGACAATATAAGGAATATTTTATCCAAATGCAGCGAAGCCCAAGAGGAGGGTTAGGGGCTGTTTTTGACCTATATGTCCATTTCTTTGTCTGCGATAAATTATTCGATGTTGCGAATGGCACGTTGTATAATTATACATTTCCTAATAAAACCGGCTAGTGCGAGTCGGAGTCGCGCACAAAGGGTTCCGTACCATTATCTATAAAAGTGGTATCAGGAGTGGTAGGACCACACTTATCTATCTACAGCCGCGGGCCGGTCCGTCCGGGGCAGTACCATGCTCTCGCAGAAAATCGACGTCCGAGTAGTAGCAATTTGTTACTGCGCTTCGTTCGGTGAGCGAGAGGGCCGGAAGCCCAACTTTCTGAGGGTGATTGCGTGTGGAGGGTTTTGGTGGTGCCCTTGGTATCACCGAGCCTCAATGCACGCATTCACACTCCCTTCGCTTTCTTCGCGATAGGCAGCGGCCTTGTAAAGGTCCATGAGCTGCAGCAACACTTACCATCAGGTGTACTGTTTGCTCGTTTGCCACCGTTTGCATTAAAAAAAAAAGGGCAAAAAAAATTGTGTATGGGGCGGGGCTCCCATACACGATTTTTTTATATAAAATATTTATTTTATTTTATTTTTAGTTTTTGATGCTATAGCGGCAACAGAAATACATAATTTGTAAAAATTTCAACTGTCTAGCTATCGCGGTTTTTGAGATACAGCCTGGTGACAGACAGGCGGACGGACAAACAGCGAAGTTAGTAATAGGGTCCCGTTTTTACCTTTTGGGTACGGAATCCTAAAAAACGGAAGTGGATTTTAAGCGCTTTAATTTGCAGTGACATTTTTTACAAATCCTTAGCGTGGGGTGTCAAAATAAAAAAGGCTTTAAAAGGCGAGTCCCGAAAATATTCGTCCGAAAATGTTCGTCTGAAAATGTTCATCCGAAAATGTCCGAAAATTCTATATAGTTTGTGTATCATTCGGTTTTTGAAGTGAAACTTCTTTAGAATTGTTGTGATATCGAGTCCATAAAGATACAAACACGTAAATGCATAGGATTCAGCTGCGAGAGAATGAGATAAAGGATGCAAGATGAAGGATGAAGGACAAAGAAGTTTCACTTCTGTCATGCGTCCGTTATATAAGTACGCTCTGTTTTTTTTTATTAATACTTTTCATCATGATTATTATTATTATAGATCATATATATAATTATAAATTATATATGCTTGCAATCATAGAGACAAATTATTCAAACTATGGTTAAATGATAGTAGTAATATGATACTAAAAAGTTTATACAACAAGGCTAGGAATTATGCAAATAAATTAATATACAGAGGAAAAAATAACCAAATAAGAAATGAAATATACAACAATATAAAAGATAACAAAAAACTGTGGGAAATAATAAATAAAATTACAGGACGAACCAAATCTTCTATAGATAATATCATTACTAATGCATTTGGTAAAAATAATATAAGTAACACAGTCATCGCGGAGAATTTTGCAGAAGTATTTAATAATGGTGTCAAAAATATGTTACCCCAGTGCAGAAAAAAGCTACTGACAGAGGATGTGCATGTGTTTAAAAGTGCAAATGTTACCTTGAGACTCAAAAAAGCCACAACAGCAGCTATAGAAAAAATTATCACATCATTAAACCCACAAAAAGCACCAGGAATTGATAAAATTAGAGCAACCGACATACAGAAAATTTGTAAAAATATTGCCCCTGTAATAACCAAATTCGTCAATGCCACTTTAGCAGCTGGAAAATACCCCAATGAGCTAAAGACAGGATTAATAAGACCTATTCCTAAAAAAGGGAGTCGACAGGTATACGCAAACTATAGACCAATAACAATACTTTCCACTATTAATAAAATTGTAGAAAAGCAAATTTCGAAACAAATATATGAATTTTATAGTGCGAATAACGTCATTAGTACAAAACAATTTGGATTTCAACCTCGAAAAAGTACTACACAATTACTTTCATCTTTTACTGATGCTATATATGATCACCTTAACAATAAAAAACATATCTTACTAGTATTTGTGGATTATAGCAGGGCTTTTGACACACTTAGACATGACCTATTACTAGAAAAGCTAGAAGCATGTGGCATTAGAGGTTCACTCCTAACATGGTGTCGAAACTATCTTAATAGTAGATCATACTGCATTAAGGTGGGTGATGCTTATAGTGGTATGGTACAGGTCACAGAAGGTACAGCACAAGGCTCGGTTCTTGGACCACTGCACTATATTACCTATGTCAACGAATTGGCAAATGTAATAAAAAATAGCGATATGTACCAATTCGCGGATGACACATGTCTAATAGCTGCCGATAACAATATATCCTTAGCTCTAAAACGTTTACAAACAGACTTCACGTTACTAAACAAATGGTCACATGATGCGGGACTAGTACTCAACGCCAGCAAAACAAAAATGATGTACATAAGCACTAGTCAGAACAGAAAACCGCAGCAACTTAGGCTCATCGCTCATGATCACAGTTGTCTCCATCTAAATAACGTATCACAATGTAATTGTAAATCTATAGACGTGGTATCTGTACATATGTACTTAGGTCTTATCATAGACAGCCGCATGAAATGGTCAAGTCATATAAATTATGTATGTGACAAATTGCGCGCTATCCTTGCTAAACTCACGCTTGTCAGAAACAAAATACCCTATGACATCCGACTTCTACTCTACAAAGCTCTAGGTGAATCGGTAATATCTTATGGACTTAGTAGCTACGGTCGCACTTATAAAACTCACCTTAATCTAATATATCACATTCAAATCCAAATATTAAAGCAAATTGTACCGCTAAAGATAAAAAAACAATATCAGTCAGACTATGCGCAACTTTTCTCTCATTGTAAACTCATTCCGATACATGAAAAAGTAAAACTAGCACTACTTTCTGAAAATTATTTTAATGACTGTCTTAAGAAATACAACACTAAACCTAATATGACACTACGTAATACTTTTACAAAACTAATAATACCCACATTTAAAAACTTTTTTGGTCAAATGTGTCTTAGTCATATCATACCGGTACTAATTAATAAATTACCACCGGAATTTAAAAAAACAGTTACACCAAAAAACTTAACTCACAAATTAAAAAAACATTACATTGAAGAAATAACACTCACTAATCAACATATATTTAATAAATAGAAAAGGAAACATGCTGTATCTGTGACACATTAATATTAATATGTAATAACTTGAGGGTATATCTATGAAGATGTGCGGGCTCACTGCTTGCCGCCGTTATGTATAAGTATTCTTGTAAATATTGTCGACGTTTCCTAGGTGTACAGATAAACCTAAACTGGTTTTTGGCTACACCTTTTAATAGAATTTAAGGACTTGATGTACTAATATGAATAAATAAATAAAATAAATAAATAAAAAATAAATAAAATAAATATACATCCCACTGCTGGGATTATGTCTATTCCAAAATAGAAGGGAAATTGACCTATTATCCTATGCTGGTCAGACGAGTTTATTTTACAGGCTTTATTTTGAGATGTCCTGCTCTTTTATAGATTGGCGAGAAGATGTCCTAGTATAGCGGGCTAATCGACGGGTTTATTTCGAATTTTCTTTTTTGTTTAGTCGTTATCTGCATACTAGTTCCCTTAGTGACTTGTATTCTTACTCTGTCAATAAATGGAGTGATATTTCATTCGAACATAGTAATACATTGCCGCCATGTGTTTGGATGAATTAAAGTCAATGAAAGTATTTTTTGCCAATATACAACAAAATTATTTACCAATGTTAGAGTTGTCAACTATTTGTACGAGCTATAAATTATATTAAATTCGTGGAAGCAAATTAAACAGTTTCCATATAGTAACGGAGTACAAATACAATTCAACACCCCCCTCTTAAAAACCGTGTCGTAAAAACCGCCTTAGGGATATGATACGCAGATAATAATAGGTCTTTACCTATGTAATTGCCATTCTGCAGTACTGGCCATTTCAAATCAAAATAATTTTTGTTTGGCTAAGAATTCTAATTTCAAATTAATTTTATTTTAAAACATGGAATTCATTTTCCAAAAGTTGTCATTTGTTTATTGATTAGTATTACGTTTTCATCGCATTACAATCTTTTTCGTCATCATGGATACGTTAAAAATTCGAGTAATTATGGGATATGAGTATCGTCGTGGCAGCAGTCGAGGGTTTTGGTGGTGCCCTTGTAGGTAGGCAACGGCCTTGTAAAGGTCCATGAGCGGCAGCAACACTTACCACCAGGTGTACTGTTTGCTCGTTTGCCACCGTTTGCAATAAAAAAAAAAAAAAAAAAAAAAAGCAACGCGGCACAAGCGGCACGCAACAACAACGACGTTTACGGAGCTAACACTACAAACCAACGCACCGCCTGTTATTGGTTTGCTCGCTTCCGTTCTGGAAATGAACCTCGCGGTCGTCCGAAGACTTTGGTCGACAATGACTAATTAAAGGTGATTGTGGAAGCCGATGATACACAATGTACGGCTGAATTAGCAGCAGCTTTCGACGTTAGCGTCAAAACAATATTGGTCCATTTGCGTCAAATTGGCAAGGTAAGAAAGCTTGACAAATGGGTGCCCCACGAACTCAATGATCGTCAACGCGAAGTACGCGTCGAGACATGCCTTGCATTGCTCAACAGACACACAAATGAAGGAATTTTGAAACGCATTGTTACTTGTGATGAAAGATGGATTCTGTTTGATAACCGCAAGCGCTCAGCAAGTTGTTTGGATTCTGGTTCAACACCTAAACAATGTCCTAAACGAAAACTTACTCCTAGAAAAGTGATGGTCACTGTTTGGTGGTCTAGCGCCGGTGTGATTCATCACAGCTTCTTACCAAACGGGGTGAGCATTACTGCAGATGTGTACTGTGAAGAACTGAACACAATGATGGAGAAGCTGGCATATCTCCAACCAGCATTGGTCAATCGCTCGTCTGCGCTGCTTCTGCACGACAATGCGCGACCTCATACTGCACAGCAGACGGTCTCCAAGTTGCACGAACTGGGGTTGGAAGCTCTCCGTTATCCGCTATACTCACCAGACCTTGCGCCTACAGACTACTTCTTTTTCCAGAATTTGTATAACTTTTTGGCGGGAAAGAAATTCAATACCCGAGAGGCAGTACAAAATGCCTTTGAAGAATTTGTTGCCTCCCGTCCAGCTGATTTCTCTAAGAAGGGCATCAATAAACTGCCGCTGCGTTGGCAAAGATGCATTGATTGCATGGGTGATTACTTCGATTAATACAAATAAAAAATACATGAAAAAAAAATCGTTTAATTTTTTTCATACATAACGGCAATTTCATAGGTAAAGACCTAATATTTATGCAAGAGAAGGAAAACTCGACATAAAACTCTACCAACATGTCTGACCAGCGCTGTGTAGTAGGTCAATTTCTTTTCCATTGTGGAGTAGACCCAAGCCCAACAGTGGAACTTATATGAAACTTTCTTTATTGCAAACAGTGGCAAGCGAGCAAACAGTACACCTGATGGTAAGTGTTGCTGCCGCTCATTGACTTTTGTAAGGCGTGTGAATGCGTGCAATGAGTTTGGGTGATATTAACCCCTCGAGCGCTTTTGGGACACCATTTGACCCAAAAAAAAAATGTGCTCAAAGCGCTTTTGGGACACACGTTGACCCAAAAAAATACTTTACAATTAGCAATTACTTTTAGTACATTTATTTAAATCAACTAATCAAAAGCTATTAATATATATTTTATTTCATATTTCCTTGTCATATAGCAATAATAATAAGCAATAATAAAGTTTACGTAAAACCATAAATTTCACTGAACTTTTTTCAATATACTCAAGCGCGCGGGGCACTCGAGAGCGACGCGATGTTTGGAGCGTGAGGGGTTAAAGGCATCATTAAAACCCACCGCACGCAAACCCCTTAGAAAATTGGACTTCCAGTTCTCTCGCTGAAGCGAACGAAGCGCAGTAACAAATTGCTACTATTCGGACGTCGATTTTCTGCTCAGCGTACTACCCCGGACGGACCGGCCCGCGGCTGTAGACAGATAACTGTCAACAGTGTGGTCATACCACTACCAAGATGATGTGATGACAGTATCTTAGAAAAATTTATAATATTTTTTAACCCCTAATGTAAAATGGGTGTTTTATAAGTTTGATATGTTTGTGTTGCCGTGTAAGTTTCATTTGTTCCATACATTTTTTTTGTATGTTTTAGCTATTAGCCGCAGATGGTTTAAACAGCTTAACTCGGACTGTGGATGAGCGCTAAGGGCTATCAA
The DNA here is from genome assembly GCA_032191425.1 of Lymantria dispar. Taxonomy (NCBI): domain Eukaryota; kingdom Metazoa; phylum Arthropoda; class Insecta; order Lepidoptera; family Erebidae; genus Lymantria; species Lymantria dispar. The sequence continues at coordinate 3,391,906 of CM063460.1, read as the reverse complement.
CTCAGAACTTTCTTATGATTATGCGTGTATAACTTTTTTATTAATGACGATATATGATGCAGATGATTTTGCGCTGTTAAGCTAGTATATACATAGAAAATCATTGAAAAAAATACATTGCATTGCACCTGCCTAATTTATTTCTGCTCCACCCTAGATCGACTGGCAGAAAATGCCTAAGACATTAAGTCCGCCTTGTACCTTTTTGTGTGCAAAAGTTTTAAATAAATAAATAAAAATCTGTTTTATTTAAAAGAATTTTCTTATAGAGTGCAACCTTAATATAACGAACCTCAATTTAACGACTTCCTCGAACTAATTTTTCGTAATCCTCTTGAATTGTCCATAAGAGTCAGTGTAAATTTACTTTAGATTACGAATTTTTTAACGAACAACGTCTTTATAACGAATTTTCAACTATCAAAAAAAGATGTAAATACCTCTATATGACCCTTAATCCCGTAGTATGTGATTCAGTCGCGACAGATTTCGACACGTTTTTTTTCGTAAAACAATTGAAGTCATTTGATGGAAAATAATGTAAACAGTGCTGCTCGTCACTATTGTTGAAGATTCTAATTGCTGAATGCAAAAATGATGAGGTGAATTTCAAACTATTTCTTTACCTCTTTATACCAACCTTACCTTAATATAACAAACCTCAGTTTAACGAATTACTTGATATAACGAATATTTAGGAGTTCCCTTCGGATTTGTTATATCGAGGTTGCACTGTATATGTTAGAAATTTAAGAATTTATCGTTAAAGGAATTAAAATGGGGCCATCCAAAACATTCTCTTTAGCCATAAAGGAAATAAAGTAATTAAAATAAAACAATTTTTAAGACTTTAATGGCGTTTGTATTTGATTTTTATTTTTTTTGTTGACCTTTCGAATTATTATTTTATTTTCATCATTCTGGCTCATATACGACCCACTACTAGGCTCGAGCATCCTCCATAATAAGAGGGCAATTGATCTTACCATGCTGGTCAGACAGTTTGGTACAGGGTTTTTTTCGAGCTTTCCATCTCTGATGTTATATGCGTAATATATCCCTTAGTCACTTCTTACGACATACACCCACGAGCAAGAGAAAGGATCGTCAATTGTATTGTTATTCCGTCACTACACGGAAAACTTTCGAATATTTTTCACATTTCTTAACTTTTAGGAGTACAGTCCTATGGTGACTATGAATCAAATATAAATGCGATGAATACCGGAAAAACTTTAAAATTATGCGTGCTCACGTAAATATTCGATATCATTAAATTGTAATATAACAATAAAATATAATAATATTTTATAATATTTTTTTATTTATTTATTTAAGACAACACCCTGCACTAAGGAAATAATCCTTGTATTGCGGGGGACTTTACAAACATATAATTAACGGACACAAATTACATCCAGACTCAGAACAACAATTTGTGGATCGCACAAAGTGTTGTCCCGCGTGGGATTCGAACCCCCGACACTGGCGCTATCTTAACCACTACGCCATCTGTGCAGTCATAATAGTATGGTTGGCAACCTTAAGCCATATTTATTTTAAAAGTTTTTGTTTTACAACTAGGGTAATCTTTTATTCTCAATAAAGGTCATATATTTCAGATTCAGACAACTCTGTTCAATATGTTGTTTTATGTTTATTAGATAGGTAAAATCTCCCGACAGCTGGGCCAATACGCAATAAGGAATCCTATTCAGTCGAAAATAAGTTAAAGCAATATGCTTTATATTGCAATTAAAATGAAAAAATACCTTTAAAACATAGAATCATAATCATCATTTTGGCTCATATACGTCCCACTGCTGGGCTCGAGTCTCCTCCACAATAGGAGGGAAATTGACCTACTATACCATGCTGGTCAGACAGATCGGTTTTTCGAGTTTAGCTACTCTTGATGTTATATGCATATTATATCCCGTTGTCGTCTTTTACGACACCCACGGGCAAGAAAGCGGAGAGTAAGTTGCATTATTACCCTATCACCACACGAATTTTTTTTGTTAAGCATATATTATTAAAAATTTATCAAACCGTGTCCAAATCTTGGCCTGGGAATATACAGGTGTATCAGGTTATGGGGCAACTGGTCAAACGGGAGGTAGGCAATGGTGGTAGGCACCCATAAAAAAATTTGAAGAAAAAATATCGATTCGTTAATGAATTAGAGACATGTAAAGTTTTCAATTTTGTCATTGTTTTTTCGTTTAAATCTGATTGAAATGTATAAAGTCAGTGATACTTAATCTGCAACATATTCGTACTTTGTTAAATGTTCAATAGAAATTGAAAAAAATCAATGATTATGTTCGCATAAGCAAAACGAACTTCGCTTTAAATCAGCTGATCGGCCGATTACCGTCGCCGAGTCACGCTTGTACCTACAGTCCCATTGAAGCGTTTGCGCAATTCTAGGTATGCATGAATGAAATTATACTGTCGAAGCTTTACATGCCTACATGTATCCTGTCTATCCATGCCTACATAATACGTAACATTTAAGGCGTAGACTGTTTGACACACATTTTTGAAATTACTATAACTTTTATGTTATATTGTTTTTTGTGTAATATACATTTTAATTACGATCTATGGCCGGTATACTACAACATACTCGAACAGTTGCCCCATAACCTGATACATCCTGTATATTATCATTTATTAGAATACATTTTGCTTCACTTAACACGAAAGTGGTTATCTATACCAATAAATAAAATTGGAGTGTCTGTTTGTAATGTCAAAATAATAGGCTTTTTTCATGCTCACACGGTTATTTGCACGACATCTATGCCTAAAATAGCAATTAAAAAATTTTTGTCTGTCTGTCTGTTTGTTCCGGGTAATCTTCAACGTCTGGACCGATTTCAAAAATTCTTTCACCAATGGAAAGCTATAATATCAGGGCGTAAAGTAGGCTATATTTTATCCCGGTATTCCCACGGGAACGGGAACTACGTGGGTAAAACAACTATAAACTATAACCGAAGCGAAGCGAGGGCGGATTGCTAGTAAGTAATAAACGTGAACAGTGTGCAAGCTTCGCTCTCATAACACCTTTCCTATTTGATGACGAATTGAATAATCTGTTACTGAGAGATTGATTAACACTTTTGCTTTGAACAGAAATATTCTGATTGAAGTATTCGAAGGTCCCCTAATCGTTTTTCGCTCCTATCGTTACAATTAAGGCTTTGAAGTGGGTCAAACAGGATTACCGTAAACGTTTTAGTAGTTATTTCGATTTAGCTCAACGAAAACGGTTTTTCTTTTTATTGGCGATGGTGGCAAGTGAGCAAGCAGCACACCTGATGGTAAATGATACTGCCGCATATGGACCTTTGTAATACCAGGGGCATAGCTAGGCCGTTGCCTAGCATGAAGAAAATGATCTTCTTAAGCTTCGTTTAAAGAAGGACATGTCATAGGGCTCGAGAAATACAACAGCAGGTAGTTCATTCCAGAACCTGCACATACATGGGCGAAATCTTTTCAAATATATAAAGCAGAAGAATTTGTTTGTTTGAACGCGCTAGTCTCAAGAACTACTGGTCCGCTTTGAAAAATTCTCTGTGTTAGATAGGCCATTTACCGACGAAGGCTATAGGCTATCATCACACTAAGATTAACAGGAGCTGAGCACCAATGAAGAATGTTTCGAAATTGGGGTTCTTTTTTTCTTTTGAAAGCTTTCACTACGTAAACGGCAAAATTTTCGCAAAAATCAAGTGTGACAGAATCGTATTATTGAAAAATATTTTCACCTTCTACGTAAACAAAGTCTTAGGTTAAAGTTAGCGTTAGCCCAATGTATCTATACCACGCGGACGAAGTCGCGAGCAGAAGCTAGTGATTAATAAATTATATATGATACTGCATATTTTTTAATCTACGACGCAAAAATAAGGGTGTTAGTTTGATGTGTTTGTGACTTTGGCATCGTAGCATCTAAACAATTGGACCGATTGTGATGGGCTTTTATTTTCTGACGCGATAGAAATAATACTTAGCTATGATTTATGTATATCTGGTTAGGTGTTTTAAAGTCATCTTTTTGTTAGCTGCCGTGGATTGCATGTGGATGTGCATGTACTTTTAAACATATGTGACCTAACGTTTATAACAAGCAGAGGAGTGCCTTTTTTACTGTTATTTGGTCGGCCAGTCGACGGTATGGAACTACTGTAAACATTATACTCGTATTCTTATATACAGTATATCTTTTTTTTTTTTTTTTGGTGGGCTATGGTAAGCGCACGCGCGGTCCAGTCCCTCCGGGGCGATGAAAAGACCGCGCGCGGGCCCATAACCCACCCATACCCACGTCACCTCGTTGTTGGGCCGACCACCGGAGCAGATGTGACTTGTCGTCAGTGGTCGGCCCGACGGATATACAGTATATCTAAGGTAAGTTTTTAATTTTGTCATTGATTTTTCGTGGGAATCAGTATTTTCGTATACAAGTATATATCGGTATATTCGTACTTTGTTAATCATCGTCAGCAGCCTATAAACATCATACTATTGGGCTCGGGCTCCCTCCACTATGGGCAGGAAATTGACCTACTATACCACGCTGGTCAGACGTATTGGTATAGGGTTTTGTTACAAGTTTTCCTTCTCTTGCATTTATATTATATCCCTTATTTGTCTTTTACGAGACCCACGGGTAAGAGAGGGGGTGGTGAATTGTATTCTTATTCCGTCACCTTTATTAAATGCTTATTAGAAATTGAATAAATTAATGATTACGTTTGCATAAGCAAGACAAGATTCGCCTTAATATAGTCATTTCGGCTGATCGGCTGACGACCGTAGGTGTTAGGTGGGCGCGACGGTTTTTGAATGAAATGCCGACTCACAGAAATGTAATAAGGAAAAAGGAAACAAACGAAATAATTACCTACATGATGTAGGCAAAATCTATACCAATAAATAAAATTGGAGTGTCTGTTTGTAATGTCAAAATAAAAAGCTTTTTTCATGCTTACACGGTTATTTGCACGACACCTATGCCTAAAATACAGTTTAAAATTTTTTTGTCTGTCTGTCTGTCTGTTTGTTCCGGGTAATCTTCAAAACGGCTGGACCGATTTCAAAAATTCTTTCACCAATGGAAAGCTATAATGTCAGGGCGTAAACTAGGCTATATTTTATCCCGGTATTCCCACGGGAACGGGAACTACGCGGGTAAAACGACTAAAACCGAAGCGAAGCGAGGGCGGGTTGCTAGTAAAACAATAAAATCTAAACTGTAAATTGTTGTCGAAAGTGAAATTCGTCTATGTTAAAATATTTGTGTGCCTGATGCCGCCCTAGCAGACGCTGCGGGTGACCGGACCGGGATGTTTAGTCTGTCACCCGCGGAGAGGCTGACCTCGCGACGGCGACCGATATCCCGGGCAAGAGACGTTGACGGAAGAGGGTTCGCCTTCAGGATATGCCGTTGGGCCGACCACTGAAGATGAGGAATTCTGCACCGTCAGCCCAACAACGAAGGCGACTTGCTATCGGGTGGGTTACGGGGCCGCGCGCCGGATCTCTGTCGCTCCGGATGGAGCAGAGCGGCTAGTGAACTGAACGTAGGCGACTAAAAAAAAAATAGATGTATCATATTTTGGGCTAATAAGCCAATGAAAGAGTGTCAAATGTGCCTTCATGTTACCGTTAGACTGTGGATATCGTTCGTTTTTAAAACTGAATTATTCGTTTTTATTTTAGTCTAACTCGGATGTTCGGTCTAGTGACAGGTATGAATGATTATTATCTCCTTACGACTTTTCAACCATATTCGTGAGTTAACGCGCAATAAGCTTAGACACACATTTTTCTGGCCGACCAATGATGACACCCTGCTCCGGTGGTCGGCCCAACGACGAAGGCGACGTGCATCGTGGGTGGGTTGCGGAAGTTGCGTGCTTACGCCCCTCTGTCGCCCCGGACGGAGTGGTGCGAGGAGCGCGCCGACCGCAAACCACCCCACAAAAAAAAAACACACATTTTAAAAATCACTACAACTGTTATATTTTATTATTTGTTGTATAATATACATTCTAATAACCATGTACGACTGTTTAACTACAACATACTGGAACAGCTATTTAATAGCTTGAGACAATCTAACTAACCTATTCCCCCGCCGTGTCAAAATAAAACTAGCAAATTTTCTTTTAAATTATACCTTAAAAGATATCTTTTTAAAAAGCAGCAAAACATGTGACATATTTATATAAAATGTGGCTACACGTTTGGGCTTATGTTCGGGACTCGGTGATTAAATAAATGCTTCATATCATAACTATGAATGATGTTCAACATAGTAATACTTTTGGCTAATACCAATCAATATACCTAATTCTTATCATTACATTCTTCTTTTATATCAAATTATTATTAAAATATACTTCTTATTTATTAAATTCTTATTATGTATCTGTATATTTATGTAACTGATATCTTGTCGCTTAGGCTTTTTGTTCGTTTGATTAATTCGTACGTCATTAAGGTACCCATTGAAAATCAGCGTTGCAGTGTAGCATATTGCACTGTAGCATTATTGCTGAATCATTGACACTTATCATATTTTGTTTTTATTCTTTGTGCTGTATTTACAGTTAAGTTTAGCTATTATTGTAATTTTCTTATAAAACCTTTATATTTCATTCGACTTACTGTAATATCTAAATTTAAGCTAAGTGTCAATAAAACAGTTTTATCTTTTAACCTGTACAAAATATACCGAAACAAAATTTAGTGTTTTTTAAAAAGTAGCTTACAATTTAAATTACATTAGGGCACTTGGCATTAATTAAAACGTTACCCGACTATCAAATGAAGTAAAATATTGTTGTATTGTTAGTAACGTTTAATTGAAACCCTTTAAATTGTCGATTGCTATAACAGTTTGTTTTCTCGTTTACTTAGCTCTGTGTTTCTAGTTATATTAAGATTGCGGTGATGTTACTGGGTAATTAATGTGGCCACACGTCCCGTTTTGAAAGAGACAGTCTCGTTTTCAGGACCTGTTGTCCCGAGCAGAGCCGGATTAACCCTATCAAGGCCCCTAGACAATGCGATTCTCGGGTCCATGGTGCAAGGTCTATGAGCAGTCGTATCACTTAGCATCAGGTGTGTTGTTTTCTCTTTTGCCACCAACAGCAATAAAAAGATTAATGTTGAGGAAGTATACAAGTTAAAAAAAAATCGTTTCATGAAAGGTTATTTTCCTTGGTGCACGCTCGAGGTCCCTAATCAATGCGGGGTTCGTAGGCAGTTGCCTAATCCGCCTTATGGATAATACGGCCCTTTTTTTATTTTTGTGGGTGGGTCGCGGTCGGCGCGCCTCCGCACCACTCCGTCCGGGGCGACAGAGGGGCTTAAGCAGGTATCGCCCGCGACCCAACCAAAAACCACGTCACCTTCGTCGTTGGGCCGACCACTGGAGCAGCGTTAACTTGTCGTCAATGGTCGGCCCGACGGAATACCCCTAATTGGGGTACCCTCCTATCGACCGACGTCTCCCCCTCGGGGAGGACGTCGGTCTTTCCTCACGCGGTCGGCCTCTCAGCGGGTGACGGACTAATCCCCGGTCACGTCACCCGCGGCCCTAATCCGGCCCTGGTCCCGAGTCGTAAAAAAATATTCCGTATTTGCAAATAGAGCGTAAATTTTGACGTGTTCTTGTTTTTTTTTTTAGTCCATCCTCATCTTCATCAGCCCCCATTAGCCCCATTGTTGGGTTAGGGCCTACTTCACAATAGAAGGGGAATCGACCTAGTATATAACGCTGGTCAAAATTGTTCTAATTCGAGTATTCCCTCTCTTGCATAGATGTTATATTCTTGTTAAAATCCCTTGATAATCTTGGTGGTGAATTGTATTCTTCCACTGTCCTCATATGGGCAGTGATATTTAGTTCATGTTTTTACCTATTCCCGCAAGACCTTTCGTGTGTCCTTGTTTTTTTTAGCTCTATTCATATAATAATTTCGGCTAGTATCCCGTTCTGCCACAAAGAACAGGACAGTTACTCGAAGTTCCCGTTTTGAATTAACGAAAAATATGGTCAGATTAGACTTAAGTCGTGCGTAGTGGCTCTTTGTACATACAATTTCTGGGGGCTTTTGTGCTATTGTTTTCAACTTATTCTGAAATTTTGAATATAATATCCATTTATTTACTAATAGCAATTCATCCTCGCTTCTCGGACTCAGACGTTAATTTTCTGCGATAGTGTGGTACTACCCCGGACAGACCGGCTGGGGCTGTAGACATAAGACTCGACAGTGTGGTCCTTACTATAATTACCAGTATCTGTGTCCATATCCGAAACTTCATATCCGCAATCCCATTAAAACCATCAATGAATTTTATCACTCTTCCTCCTTTTTATGTTTTGGCAATCAACTACTAATACAAGCTATTTCTGTCAATGTCGGCTTATAATTTTTTTTTACAAATTATCAGTTTCTTTATATAAGTAATTGTCCGTCATTAAGTCATATTATCGGCTCGGCACGTCAAATTATCGGCACTGTTAATGGTATCTTCTGAAAATTTTGGTGGAAACAAAAAAGTATGTAAAGCACTTTTATATTATATTCACTATACCACAGCAGTTCTTCCACCAAATATTATATAAAATGTCATCAAAATTATTTAATATAATATGTTATAACAGTAATATATCGAATATAACATAAGAACACCATATGACACTTCCACATTCCCGCTAAAAGTCAGAATTTTAATTAATTTGGCCTAAATTAATTCATCATTAGATAAAATACGAAACATCATAGACTTTTTCCCTTCGATTTGTTTAATTGGATAGGCAAAGATAACGTGGCTTATATAGCCAAAATTTTTTTTTTTAATATTAATTTGATGTTAACATATCGAATTGTCTAAATGCTACCTTTGTACTCGTATTAGCATCGAATGTTATTCTTATAAAAATAAAATATGTTTTTATTTCTAATTAATGGTCTCTACTCTATAAAAGCTTTGTTTTGCAAAATTAAAGGATGAGAAATGATTAGACAAATTAGTACATACCAATGGTGAACCAATGGACTTTTTGCTGTCAGTGTTACTGCCTTGCCTTGAGAAGGAAGGTGCGTGTATGCTGAGCGGAGACCCAGGTTCAGAATCTGTTTTACCTTCATTGCTGCTGTTGCCCGCTTCCTGTATATTAATACATATAATATAATATAACTACTATGCATGGTGACGGAGTAAAAATGAAATTCATCACTCAATCAAATCATGCCCGTGAGTGTCGTAAAAGACAACTAAGGGATATAATATGCATATCTGATCTATGCAAGAGAAGGAAAACCTCTGACTAGCGTGGTGTACTAAATTAATTTCCTTCTCAAAGTGGAGGAGGCCCAAACCCAACATCTCAGATCAGATCTCTCTCAATGTACTACATTAGCAGGTAAATAAAAAAAAAAACCTATTATACCATGCTGGACAGACGTGTTGGTATAGGGTTTTGTTTCGAGTTTTTCTTCTCTTGCATTGATATATGCATGCGTGCATATTATATCGCTTAATCGTCTTTCATGATATCCATGTCCAAGATAGATAGAGAAGAGAGGTGAATTGTATTCTTACTCCGTCACCACACGGAATTTTAGTATAATTTAACTTGTGATCACGTATCGCTTATGAAATCTATTCCAGTCCTATTTTTAACTCTTGATAGTTATTATCTACGAGTTTGGTTGTAACCGACTCCATTGAACTCGATTTTGTTTCATCTTAAACGATCAGATTTCATTTAAAAGTTGTTGACTTCTCATCTTAGCTCCTATACGTCCCACTGTTGGGCTCGAGCCTACTCTATAATAAGAGGGAAAGTCACTATGACAGGCTGACCAGGCGGTTTAGGATAATGTTTATTTCGACAATTTCTTCTCTTGCATAGATGTTATTTGCATATTTGATCCCTTAGTCGTCTTTTACGACATTCACGGGCAAGATAAGGGGTGGTGAATTGTATTCTAACTCTGTCACCACACGGAGTAGTCAAGAACCGATGTATATACTAATTATATTATTATCCAGAGGATAAGGGAGACTTATTAAGAAAAAAAATGGAACATAATCTTCCTTACCTGCAAAGACCTGGCCAGCTCCGTGTCATTATATCGACCTGTAGTTCTTCTTTCAGGTAGAGTGTACTTGGGCAATGATTTAAAGAACCAAGCGCCCGATTTCTTCCACATTTCCCTGGTCTCCGCGCACAGATTACACATATAAGATTCCCTGGAATATAGCGGTGATCTGTAAAAAGGAAATTCTTTTATTTTTTACTCATTAAAACATCCATGTGGTGTCGAAGTAATTATACAATTCATCATTGTCATAATTATTACACATGTCAGTTCATAAACGTACCACTGCGAGTCTACTCCACAATTGGAGGGCAATTGACTTATTATAAACACGCTGGTCAGACGTGTTGGTATAGGCTGTTATTTCGAATAATTCTTCCTCTGCGTAGATGTTATATGCACATTTAATCCTTTAGTCGTTTCTTACAGTACTCAGGGGCAAGAAGTAGTGGTGTATTGTATTCTAACTCCGTTACAACACGATACCATTTTACTAACATAAATTTTATATGAAACGTCTGGAAGGAGCAAAAAAGCAAAAAGAAATTGAAACGAAGTTCACTTGTGCACTAATAAAGCTTTAAGACTGATGCACGGGAGACTAAAGAGGCTCTAAGTTTAGCAAGTGTTACTTTATTCTGTTGAAATTGACTGCACAGATCGCGTAGTGGTTAAAATACCCTATCAGTGTCGTGGGTTCGTATCCCACGCAGGACAAGACTTTGTGGGGTCCACAAATTGTTTATCTGAGTCTGGGTGTCATTTGTGTCCGGTAATTTAATATTTGTAAAGTCCCCCGCAATACAAGGATTATTGCCTTAATAAATAAAAAGGGGTGACGTTGATATTCTGCCGAGACCTAGAGTGAAATCACGGATAGTCACAATTAAATACATTTCCTTAATGCGATTAAATATTCTTTTTGATATAATTCATTTTTCTTATTTAAGAACTTCTACGATTTTAGATATCTATTTCTCTAAAGAATACAATTCACTTACAAGAGAAATGTAAAATAAACGATGATGAAATTCATTACGACCATGAAAATCATTATTTCAGCTCATATACGTCCCACTGTTGGACTCAAGCCTCCTCGACTACGGAAGAGAAATTTACCTACTATACCACGCTTACCAGACGTGTTGGCATAGGGTTATGTTTGCGGGTGATCGGATCGGGGAATTGTCCGTCACCCGCAGAGAGGCTGACCGCGCGACGGCGACCGACGTCCCAGGACGTCGAGAGGTGAGGTTACCCGAAAGGATATTCCGTCGGGCCGACCACTGACGACAAGTCACCTCTGCTCCGGTGGTCGGCCCAACAACGAGGTGATGTGGGTACGTGTGTATTATGAGCCCGCGCGCCGTCCTTTCATCGCCCTGGACAGACTGGACCACGCGTGCGCTTACCACAGCTGTCACAGTTGTCTGTAAAGTCGGTTTACTGACGATAGTTGAACTTGACAACGTCATAAGAAAATACTGATGGAATGATTTATTTATTTGATAGATATTTTGTATGGCAAGCCTTAAATGGAACGCCTCAGAGCGAGGTAACGCCGCATACGTCATATTTTTTCGTGTGTGCAGCCGGCTCCATCGAATTATAAGACGTTGTCACGTCAAATATATATATATATATATATATATATATATATAGTTATGTTTCGGGCTTTCCTTTTCTTAGATAGATAATATATGCATATCTAATCCCGTTTTTTGCGACATCCACCGGCAAGAGAGGGGGTGATGTATTGTATTCTTACTACGTCATCACATGGAAAATCACACAGTATGACTGATGAAACTAAACTCACCTATGTGGTGGATTATCAATGACACATTTGGAGCAAGCTGTGTGTCTGCAGATTGAACAAGTCCTCAAAGGTGCCAGCAGCCGTGCTGTCTCACCACAAAGCAGGCAGGTACGTGGAACGGGACCTTGTGCTGAACGACGCATACCTAAAAAACATTCATTCAATGATTTACTTCGGCATATATACGTCCCACTACTGGGCTTGAGTCTCCTCCACAATAGGAGGGAATTTGATCTTACTATGCTGGTCAGACAGGTTGATATAAGGTTTTGTTTCGAGTTTTCGTTCTCTGAAATCATTCTCCGAAAAAATATAAATGTATTCAAGTGCAAGTTTTCCTTCTCTGAATAGTTTTCTGATATAATATTGATGTATTCAAATTAATATAGTATTCATTTAGTATATTTCCATGTGGTGATGGAGTAAGAATACAATTTACCACCCGCTGTCTTGCCTATGTCATAAAAGATGACTAAGGGAAATAATACGCAAATAAAATTTATGCAAAGGAGGTAAACTCGAAATAAAACCCTATACCAATCCGTCTGACTAGCGTGATATAGTAGGTCAATTCCCCTGACCCCTCCTATGCTAGAGGAGACTTAATCTCAGTAGGGAGATAGTGAGCTATAATGATAATGATGGTAGTGATAATATTAATCCAATAAATTACCTCTGGAACGCGACTGCCACTGAAAAGACCCGTCAAAAATCTTAGTGGGTTTGTTTAACATATTATTGTCCATCGAAGGGTGGGAACTCAGAGTGTGCTCTGGCAACATTCGTAGCTACCGAGTTTAAATGGTTTAATAGTGAAAAATGGGTATAAACAGGGGATTCAAAGCTGTAGACAGTATTTAGTTGTAATTTTTTAACATTAGAAAAAATTTTAGTGTTTAATATATAATTCTAGTAAAGAATATGCTTAGCGTTGGATATAGAGTAAGAATACAATTTACTACCCCCTATCTTGCCCGTAGGTGTTGTAAAACACGGCTAAGGGATATGATATAAAGAAAATATCTAAACGTGGCGGTATACCCTGGTGGAAATTTTTTGGGACTTTTCTCTGAAAATCTCTATAAAGACTTATCTTGAATTCTAAAGAATTTTTCAAAGATTTTCAGAGAAAAATCCCAAAAATTTGCACTAGGGTAGGGTTTCATTTCGAATTTTCCTTCTCTTAAATAGTTATTATATGCATCGCTTAGTCCTCTTTTACGACACCCACGGGCAAGAAAAGGAGTGGTAAACTATATTGTTACGTTAAGTGAAAAACATATAATACACTAGACTGTGGTTTCACCTCGTTCCCGTTTCCATGGTAATACCGGAATAAACGGATACCATCAAAAACAAAACTTGTAAAAAAAAGCCAAGCCTCGCAACTGAGTTCTTCTACCATAAAAAGTTGTGAAATCAATGTTATACCAAGTCGGTTAACTCATTCAGTCCCTGCTTAAGGGACCTTTCTTCTTAAGTTATTACGTAAATAGCTAACCTAACAACTTCATATAGTGACTATATCAATATTAAAGATATTTTATGTCTTAAATAAACAGAATGACTTGGCAATTTCGTTGTTGTGTTGTTTTGAGTCTGGATGTTATTTATCTCCGTTAATTATGTTTATAAAGTCCTCGTAATACAAGGTTTAATTTTCTTAGCGCAGGGTGTTGCCTTATTAAAATAAAAAAATACTGTAATTAATGAAAATTGGTGAAACAAATAATATCTTTGCGACAACCCTTACTTTTCACACGACAAATAGGTCGAGGTCGATAATTAAGGTTAAATACTTCTGACGTCAGCGGCTGCAATCAACAATTTAGTTACATTCGAAGTTAGATGCTGCGTTTGATTTCTTTCAAGCATAATAACTAATACGTGTATTGACGGCAGGAGCCTGTCAATGATATGGGGTCCTCGGATTATAGGGGCCCCTAATATGTGTTTTTGTCATACGTGCCTATAAAGATAAAGAAAAGTAATCTCTTTTTCCCGAGTTAAGCATTCGCCCAAAATTTACGGGATTCCCGTAATGAGCTTGTTTTTAGTTAAATTCTAGGAGGAAGTGATAACCACGGACTATATACAAAGAGTATATACGAGTGGTGGCTTTTCCGTGTGGTGACGGAGTAAGAATACAATTCACCACCTTTATCTTACCCGTGGGTGATCGTACGAGACGACTAAGGGATATAAAACGCATATAACATCTTTGCGAGAGAAGGAAAACTCGAAATAAAACCCTATACCAACACGTCTGCAGTCTGCCATTCAGCTGCATCAGGGAGGGGCTGAGATATCACGGGGTGCCCGTGTACCTCAGGCGGCTGGTGGCAGACTACTTGGAGGGGCGCAGCGTCCTCTACGTTGACCGAGTAGGGGACGTTGTGCGAACGCCCATGACGTGCGATGTCCCGCAGGGGTCGGTTCTGGGTCCGACCCTGTGGAACATCGGCTACGACTGGGCGTTGAGAGGAAGCCTCCCACCCGGGCTGGGCGTAATTTGCTACGCCGACGATACACTCGTCACAGCCCGGGGTAGGACGCTAGAGGAGGCGGCACGCCTGGCAACTCTCGGCACCGAGGAGATTGTCAGGCGGATCGAAGCGCTGGGGTTGAGGGTAGCCCTGGAAAAGACGGAGGCCCTTTTGTTCCATGGCCTCCGTACCGCCGGGCCTCCCGCCGGCGCTTCGATCACCGTGAAGTCGGTCACCATCAGCATCCAGGCCCACATGAAGTACTTGGGCTTGGTGCTCGACGGGCATTTTTGGTTCCGGGAGCATCTCCATCGACTTGTTCCCCAGCTTGTCGGCGCGGCGTCCGCCCTTTCGCGGCTGATGCCGAATATGGCCGGACCCAGTGCTACGTGCCGACAGCTGTACGTGGGGGTGATCCGGTCGATGGCCCTGTATGGCGCACCGGTGTGGGCGGCGTCCCTGACCGTCCGTCTTAGGGCCCTCCTGTGGCGACCACAGAGGGTCATGGCGGTCAGGGCCATACGGGGTTACCGCACGGTGGCGACGGAGGCAGCGGTCCTCCTGGCCGGAACTCCCCCGTGGGACCTGGAGGCGGAGATGCTCGCCGACATTTATCGGCGGGTGTCGGAGACGCGCGCCCGCGGCGGCATGGTCTCCATCAGAGAGATCACCGCCTGGCGGGTCGACGCCCGCCGAGAAGTCATTGCCCGTTGGGCAGTCCAGCTGGAGAGTCCTCGGTACGGTGTCCGGACCGTCGAGGCCCTCCGGCCGGTGCTGATGGAGTGGTTGGAGCGGACGCACGGGGTGCTTTCTTTCCGACTGGTGCAGGTGCTGACGGGGCAGGGTTGCTTCGGGAAGTACCTGCACAAGATTGTCAGGAGGGAGAGCACACCGTCCTGCCACCACTGCAGTTGCGACGAGGACACAGCGCAGCACACGCTCGAGGAGTGTGCTGCATGGGAGGGGGATCGCCGTGAACTCGTCGCATTTATAGGTGCCGACCTGGCGCTGTCGACCATCGTCAGGGCGATGCTCGTCAGCGTCAGGAACTGGGACGCGGTCGCCGCCTTCTGTGAGGCCGTAATCTCACGGAAGGAGGCGGCGGATCGTGTGCGAGTAGAGCTCCTATTTGGCGACACGTTCCGCCGGCGGCGACTCGGGCGGCGCAGGCGCGAGTATCTGCGCCTAATGCCGCCCTAGCCGAGGCCGCGGGTGATCGGACCGGGGAATTGTCCGTCACCCACAGAGAGGCTAACCGCGCACTGGCGACCGACGTCCCAGGACGTCGAGAGGTGAGGGTACCCGAAAGGGTATTCCGTCGGGCCGACCACTGACGACAAGTCACATCTGCTCCGGTGGTCGGCCCAACAACGAGGTGACGTGGGTACGGGTGGGTTATGGGCCCGCGCGCCGTCCTTTCATCGCCCCGGACGGACTGGACCGCGCGTGCGCTTACCATAGCCCACCCATAAAAAAAAAAAATACCAACACGTCTAACCAGCGTGGTATAGTAGTTCAATTACCCTTCCATTATGGAGGAGGCCCGAGCCCAATAGTGGGACGTATATGGGCTGAGATGATGATATACGAGTATATACAAGTTTGTACTTAGTCCATGGTGATAACTTACATCAATTTCATACAAACATTTTTGTTTCTTTTGTGAGAAATCTTGGACCTCCAACTAATTTTGATACATAGCCTCACCACGCCACGCTACGCCATTGATTGATGGAAGAAGAATACAATATCATCATCTTCATTTCAACTCTTATACGTCCCACTCTTGGGCTCGAGCCTCCTCCACAATAGGAGGGAAATTGAGCTTACTATACCATGCTAGTCAGACACGTGGTATAGAGTTTTATTTCGAGTCTTACTTCTCTTGTATAAATGTTACTATATTCCTTAGTCGTCTTTCAAGATACCACGGGTAAGATAGGGAGGAATTGTATTCTTATGGCGTCACCACACGGATACAATATACTACATTCTATCTTGCCCGTGGGTGTCGTAAAAGATGACTAAGGTATAATTTGCAGTATAAGATGTTTATAATTTGCTGATTCTGTGTGGTGTCGGAGTAAGACAACAAATCACCACCTTCTCCCCTCTTGCCGTGGGTGTCGTAAAATACGGTTATGGGATATGATATGTAGATAACATCTATGCAAGAGAAGGAAACACATACATATCTACATAGATTCACGCCTCTTTCTTATAGAGGTAGGCAGAGACCATTTCCCTCTACTTGCTATGATCTTGACATACCACTTTCGAGTCCTCCACATTCATTAATCTCTTCATGCATATTCTTAGGTTTAGGGTATTTTTAACCTGGCCTTTTTTAAGAATGTCCCCGATTCGATCATGGGACGTCGCCTTGGTCTTCCCCTTCCAACACTTCTGTTCACATTCACCCAATAAATTCTCCTTGTCAATCTTATTTCCCTCCCTCCTCGACTTAAAACCATCACCAACCACCACCACCAACACGTCTGACCAGCGTGGTATAGTAGGTTAATTTCCTTCCCATTTTGTACAGAGGCCCAAGCCCAACAGTGGCACTTATGTGGCCTGAGGTGATGATGATCTATAGTTTTCGAAGTAACATCCATAGGAGACAAAAATTATATTATGTATTTGGCAACCAGTTTAGTGTTTGACAGACAATCTTTTAATTCGTTTGTCTGTGCTAATGTAATTGAACTCCTAAACGGCTGGACCGAATTTCGATGATTTTTTTATGTGTTTTCCAGTGGATTTGAGAATGGTATAGTATATTATTAATTTGACCTGGTAGATGAGGTTGCGATCGATTACAAAGAGGATCCCTTTTATTTTCTTTGAATTTGAACAGAACAATGTCTGATGGGTCAGCTAGTATTATAGTACCTACCTATATATATAAGATGACTATGTCGTAACATTATCACCATCATCATCATCATTCAGCCTATCACCATCCACTGCTGGATGTAGGCCTCTCTTATGTTCTATCATAAGGTGCATCTGCATCCAAAGACGCCCAGCAACTTTCACCAGGTCGTCTGACCACTTAGTGGGAGGACGTCCTACACATGGTCCTGTGTTCCATACGTGGTCGTCACTCGAGAACCTCTCTTTCCCAGCGGTTGTTGATTCGTAGAGCAATGCGGCCTGCCCATTAGAATATGTAGTATAAAAGAATAGTAGATATTGAGTCGACCCCAATTAATTGAGAATAAGAGCAGAATGATAAAATTAAAAAAAATCTATTCTACAAATTAAAAACCGCCTAAGTGCGAGTTGGAGTCGCGCACAAAAGGTTCTGTACTAATCTATACCAATAAATAAAATTGGAGTGTCTGTTTGTAATGTCAAAATAATAGGCTTTTTTCATGCTCACACGGTTAGTTGCACGACACCTATGCCTAAAATAGCAATTAAAATTTTTTGTCTGTCTGTCTGTTTGTGCCAGGTAATCTTCAAAACGGCTGGACCGATTTCAAAAATTCTTTCACCAATGGAAAGTTATAATATCAGGGCGTAAACTAGGCTATATTTTATCCCGGTATTCCCACGGGAACGGGATCTACGCGGGTAAAACGACTATAACCTATAACCGAAGCGAAGCGAGGGCTGGTTGCTAGTCTACATATATAAAAGAAAGTCGTGTTAGTTACACTATTTATAACTTGAGAACAACTGTACCGATTTGGCTCAAAATTGGTGGGGAGGTAGCTTAGATCCAGGAGACGGACATAGGATACTTTTTATCCCGTTCGATCTCGTTCCCGTGTGACGTAACATAGAACGTCAAAGAGTATACAAATCACTATGAAACGTGGTATAACAAAAATGCATCTGACATGTAATAACCAAATGCAAATGACAGCTATAGACAGACTATATTTTCGCCAATTTAGAAAATATATTCACGAAAAATATTATGGCGGTACGAAGTTCGCCGGGATGGCTAGTTAGTTATCTATAAAAAATGCAAAAAAATCGCGTTTGTTGTATGGGGCCCCCCTTAAATATTCATTTTATTTTATTTTTAGTATTTGTTGTTATAGCGGCAATAGAAATACATTATTTGTAAAAATCTCAACTGTCTAGGCTGTATCTCGAGGACCACTATAGTGGTCCTCGAGATACAGCCTGGTGACAGACAGTCAGACGGACGGACAGACAGCGAAGTCTTAGTAATAGAGTCCCGTTTTTATCCTTTGGGTACGGAACCCCAAAAAAATAACCAAAATTAAATAAGAAAAAAGAAAATTGTACTCTCTCATTCTCTCTCTCTCTCGATCTTTCTCAGTCGCTTGCTCCCTACTCTCGCTCCATGGCTATGTGCTTCGTGCTTTTTTCGCCCTTTCTCACTCTCTCTTAATCGGTCTCAAACGCTCTCTTCCTTTTCTTAGCCAAAAACGTCCTCATTTTCGTGTTACTCAATTGTGTTTTATCCGTAAAAATTTTACCGTCATGCGCGCAGTTTAACTTCAAAAAAAATCTATACCAAAAATTAAAAACAAACGTTCGTGAAGCACAAAGAATTGTCTTGCATAAGATCAAAACCTCGACACTCGGTACTCGCACCTTTGAGAGAAATTTAATGTTTAAAAAAAAAGATAGTATGCAAATATTGTAGCAGAACTTTAAAAGGGGACAGAGGACTGACCGTGTATTACATTTATAAATAGAACCACCTCCGTGCCTTTCCCAAGAGGGGAGCAAGGCATGATATAATGTGAGTAGATGCGACCTTGGCTTATGTGATTATATTTACTAAGAAATATGGAAATTGACGAATAATTTTGGTTTAATATGCGATATTTCCCGTTGGCTGTTTTTCGGTTCAATGCTATAATCACGCGACTGTGTGATTCAGCGATTCTATCCGGACAAAAAAAACATTTTTGACTATTTCTACAGATTCTTGAGAAATTTTTAGAGCGAAATGATTTCCGATGTTTACGCGAGTATTACACATTATAAATAAAGCTATTTTTACAAATTTTATCGCGTTTATATTTGATTATTGAGTGCCCGACGAGTCGCTGTTTAAAAATCAATAAGAATTTAGCATCATACCCTCTGAGTTTTCTTGCTTGCTTGAGAGCTTACTCAGCGTGGCCGCGTTCCGATCCGGGTGGTAGTATATTGGATTTATTAAGTTTAAATTAATAAATTGTCATAATATAATAATTGATACAAATTTAATGTTTAATAATTAGTGGGAAATATTTTCTTTTGTCCTATAGAATCATTTTCTTTTTATACTGGCAATAAAATTGTATTAAAAATAAGATTTTATCGCGTTTTTAATTTTGATTGCTTGATATTGCGAACACTTTTCAGCATTCATGATCGCGGTTAATAACTAATTCGATAGCGGGTAGATATTAATAAAACCCGCCTGAAGAGTGTATATTGTGCAGGACATTTCTGTTTCTATTCTAGAGGAAGCTTGAGACTTATATGATCAGCAGAGGTTGCCTCTTTTTTTATAACGGATAATGTGTGTTCTGTGAGGTGACAGAGTAAGAATACAATTCACGACGAACGTGTAGAGAACCTGGAGGTGGAAGGAGCACACTGTTGACAATTGTCTGTCTACAGCCGTGGAGCGGTCGGGGTAGTACCACACTGAGCAGAAAATCGATGTATCTGATTAGTAACAATTTGTTACTGCGCTTCGTTTAGTGAGCGAGAGAGCCGGCATCCCAACTTTGTGAGGATGTTTACATGTGGTGAGTGTTGGTGATTGACCTTCTTCACGGTAGACAATGGCCTTGCAAAGATCCATGAGCGGCAGCAACACTTACCATCAAGGGTACTGTCTGCTCGTTTGGCACGGTATGCTTAAAAAAAACGTGAAGATACCTTCAAGTCTAGCAACCAGTTTGCCAACTCTCTTAGCTTCGACTTCGTCAACTTTTTCAGCTCTTTTGACGACAGCTGCTATAGCTTCTCTTTCGCTAGCCGTCAAGGGTGGCTCGCTTCTGGCTGCACTCCATCCTGTACGGAGTCTGTAACAATGAAATAAATATGTGTTATATGCTTATAATGATATTTCTCTGTGTGGAGTAAGAATACAATTCACCACCCTCTGCCTTGCTCGTGGGCGTCTTACAAGACAACTTAGGGATTAGATATGCATATAACATCTATGCAAGAAAAGGAAAACTCGAAAGAAAACACTATAACAAAACATAGTAGTATAGTAGGTCAAATTTACGCCCTATTATGGACGAGGTTTGAGCCCAACAATGGGATAAATATGAGCTGAAATGATGATGATTATGATAAAAGTTATTTTATTTTAAAAGTATAAATATTCAGTTATAAGTTTTAATGATTATCACTAATATATAAAAAAAAAACTAATGTATGAACTAAGTTAACATATGTGTTAAAAACGATCCTGACGACACTTTTGACGTCCGTAGTTTAATTGGTTTTTAGAAGTTTCTCGACTCGTCCGAACGTTGAACTTTTTAAGTGCGTCAGAATTAGAAAGAAGTCAATTTACCTACTATTAATTTAATTCCTCTATACCTGTATATACAGTAATATCCAGGAATTGCGCGATACGTGAAACTAAGCGAATCAAGCGATAATTGCGTAAGCCGTGATTCAATTTTAATTATAATCATTATCATCATTTCAAATCATATATGACCCACTGTTGGGCTGGAGCCTCCTTCACAATAGGAGGGAAATTGACGTTACCATACCACGCTGGTCAAATAGGTTGGTATAGGGTTTTATTTAGAGTTTTCCTTCTCTTGCATAGATGTTATATGTATATTATATCCCTTAGTCGTCTTTTACGTCATCCACGGGCAAGATTGGTGGTGAATTGTATTTTTACTCCGTCACCACACGGAACTTACTTATAACAAACATAGAAAAAAACATAATATCTAATTGGCACTAGTTCTTACAAAACCGTAATTTTAAATTATATGTTGAATAATGTCTGAGCTAAATAAAACTATTTTACGGCTTTTATTGCGTTTTTATTTGATTCTTGTTTGCCCAACTGGTCCGATTTGAAAAATTCTTTCAGTGTTAGATAGCCCATTTATCGTGGAAGGCTATAGGTTATATATCATCACGCTAAGATCAACAGGAGCGGAGCATCAATGAAGAAAGTTTCGACATCGGATTTTTATGAAGTGAAACTTTTTTAGAATCATTGTGATTTCAAACGCGATGAAACGAAAAAGCGAGTCCATAGAGACACAAACACGTAAATGTATAGGACACATAGCAGGCGAGCGAGAGAATGAGATAAAGGATGAAGGAGTTTCACTTCTGATATGCGTACTTTGTACACACTCTTTTTTTTCCTTTTGAGAGCTTCCGCTGCGTAAACGGCTAGATTTTCGCAAAATTCATGTGTGACGGAATAGTATTATTAAAAAAACTAGCAACCGGCCCTCGCTTCGCTTCGGCTTTAGTCGTTTTTCGTAGTAGAAATTTTAATTATTTAAAATATTAAAATTGATTATCATAGAGTTTATCTATACATATAAAATGCTTTATCCTGAATGACTGACTGACGAATCAATGCACAGCATAAACTACTGATCGTAGTGACCTGAAATTTGGAACGTCTGCTCTTTGTATGACGTAGGCATCCGATAAGAAAGGGTTTGCCAAAATTCTATCCCTAAGGTATAAAAAGGGAGGCAATATTTGTATGAGGCAACATAATTCCTTAGTCCAATCTACTTCAAATGCTTAAATATTCTGTGACAGAATTGATGGAAGACGTGTTTCTTATTTGATTGAAATTCATCTCCTAACAGGGTTAAAAACAGGTAGAAATTTGTTTTGCCTCGAAGCTAATATCAATACTCCTTGTGGTTTTGATTTAACTTACATTTTATTTCGAGACAATTTGAAAACTTCATTCGATTTTATTTAAAAAAGATTGAACGCAAAAGCTCGGTGTAATGCAAATACTATTAAAACCAACTTCGACTTCTACGCGTACGGAGTCGCAGGCAAAATGCTAGTAGATAACAAATAATTTTGTATATGAAATGCTGTAAATAAGTTTTTATTATTTTAAAAATAAAACAAAACTACACGTACCTAAAAGGTTCTTCGTAAGTGAATGCCTTATTTCCAACTTTACATAATAATAATTTCTCTTAACAATAGCATCTTATGATGTTATTGTGAAGAGAATATATACGTAATACTTAATACGTCACATATTTATATTTTGTTTTATTGCATGTGATGGCAAACGAGAAAACAGCACCCTTTTTTTCCTTTGTGGTGGGTCGCGGTCAGCGCACTCCTCGCACCACTCCGCCTACCCGCAACCCACCCAAACACCACGTCGCCGTCGTCGTTGGACCGACCACCGGAGCAGGATTACTTGTCATCAGTGGTCGGCCCAACGGAGTACCCCCTAGTCCCCCCACCCTCCCATCGACCGACGTCCCCCTCTCGGGGAAGACGTCGGTAGAAAACAGCACCTTTGTTGGTTAGTGATACTGTCGCTCATAAACCTTTGCCAGGCCGCTGTTTACTGTGAAAGAAAGTGAAGAAAGTGTGAATGCGTGCAATGAGGTTCGGTGATGCTAAAAGCACCACACCCAAACATCTTCAGAAAGTTAGGCTGCCGGCCGGCTTTCTCGCTCACTGAACGAAGTGCAGTAACAAATTGATACTATTCAGATGTTGATTTTCTACGAGAGTGTAATTTTCTACAGATGGACAGGTCGAAGCTGTATACCAATGGTTCCCAACCAGTGGTCCGTGGACCACCAGTGATCTCATCATCATCATCATCTTGCTCTTATCCCAATTACTTGGGGTCGACGCAATATGTCATCTGTTTTGACATATTGCAAAAAGTTTCGGCAATGACTTTTATGACCGGCCGCCTGCCTGACGTCAACCCTCCTTGGGAATGTAATCGTTGACCCAAATGGTACCAGATGGAGTTGGTCCGGGTCAATCTAGGGCTCTTAGTCGTCTTTTACGACACCCACGAGCAAAGCAAGGGTTGGTAGTATTCGAAGCCGCTACCACACAGCACAGTGATCTACAGAAGCCAAAATATGGTCCGCGAATGATTAATTATTACACAATTTACTTATGTGAACAAGGATTTTCTGCTTCGTTATTAATTAAAACCAAGGCGAGGAATCGCTTTGAGTAATAATATTAGACTTAAGATGGCCGAACTCGTGCAAAAGATGCAAGCTCAAAAATCACGTTAATACAAAATAGGTTTATCTTAATAATATTATTATTTCTTTTTATGTAATTTCCTATTGAGTTTTAAATAAAACTACTTTACGGATTTTATCGCGTTTGTATTTGATTTTTGATTGCCCGACGTTTCGAATACTTTGCAGCGTTCATGGTCACGGGCGGACTGTAATCCGTAAAGTAGTTTTATTTAAAACTAGCAACCCGCCCTCGCTTCGCTTCGGTTTTAGTCGTTTTACCCGCGTAGTTCCCGTTCCCGTGGGAATATCAGGATAAAGTATAGCCTAGTTTAGATATAGCCTAGTTTACGCCCTGATATTATAGCTTTCTATTGGTGAAAGAATTTTTGAAATCGGTTCAGCCGTTTTGAAGATTACCCGGAACAAACAGACAGACAGATAAAATTTTTTTAATCCGTATTTTAGGCGTATGTGTCGTGCAAATAAGCCGTGTGAGCATGAAAAAAGCCTATTATTTTGACATTACAAACAGACACTCCAATTTTATTTATCGGTAGTTTAAAATGCGTAATACTCGCATAAACATCAAAAATTTCTATTGAGTCTTTAATTAAAGTTTCACTTTATTACAGTTTATTTTTATTTAACTTACACAGTGGTCCCTGACCAAAAAAAGGATATGAACCCCTGATGTAGACAAACGATTGTTGACAGTGTAACATATGGGTTTTATTATTAAAAAAATTTGAATTATAAATTTTCCGTATGATAACAGTGTAAGAATACATCTTTCTCAGCTCATATACATACTCCCCACTGCTGGGCTGAATCCTCCTTCACAATAGGAGGGAAATTGACCAACTAAACCATGCTATCAAACATGAGGGTTTTATTTCAAGCATTTCTTCTCTTGCTCAGATGTTATATATTATTAGTACTAGCTGACCCGTCGAACTTCGCACCGCCTTTTTGGTAATTATTTTGTTTTAGTATTTATTAGTTTGGTTTTAGTATAATCTGTGCGGTGACGGAGTAAGAATACAATTCACCACCCGTGTGTGTCGTAAAAGACGACTAAGGGATATACCGCCTTTTCTTATCGATTCCAAAACTTTTTTAATCTGGATCTACATGTAATTATGCTAAAAATGTCGAACCGACGGAACGAACATCAAATGTAGGTAAGAACAGTTTGTATGCTAAAATAAAATTATTGTTTTTAGTATTTTACTCGCAATTTTCCATATTTTCTCACCGTATAAACCTTCCCTGGACTTCCACAAATAATTCAAGACCAAAATTAGCCAAATCGGTCAAGCCGTTCTTGAATTTTAGCGAGACTAACGAACAGCAATGAATTTTTAAATATATAGATAGATTAGTATTTTTTCACGACATTCACGGGCAAGATGGGTGGTTGGTGTATTGTATTCTTATACCGTCACCACACGGAAATATCTTGTATTATTAATTCGTAACTTTGGACTTTGAACGGTAGTATAAGTGAAACTTATATCGATGTGTAATCACATGCTTTAATCCGATGTACTACTATTCATATTTTGATGGATAGATTATTTGATAACTGATATTGCAACGTACTTAAAGCCTTACATATAATCTTTGCATATCAAATACTAGCTTCTGCTCGCGACTTCGTCCGATAGATACTTTGGGCTAACGCTAACTTTAACCTAAGACTTTGTTTACGTAGAAGGTGAAAAACGTCTGAGTAGTAGCGATTTGTGCGCTTCGTTCGGTGAGCGAGAGAGCCGGCAGCCCACCTTTCTGAGGGTGTTTGCGTGTGGAGGGTTTTGGTGGTGCCCTTGGTATTACCGAGCCTCAATGCACGCATTCACACTCCCTTCACTTTCTTCGCGGTAGGCAACGGCCTTGTAAAGGTCCATGAGCGGCAGCAACACTTACCATCAGGTGTACTGTTGGCTCGTTTGTCACCGTTTACAATAAAAAAAAAGAATATATCTACGCGGGTAAAACGACTAAAACCGAAGCGAAGCGAGGGCGGGTTGCTAGTTTTAAATAAAACTACTTTACGGATTACAGTCCGCCCGTGACCATGAACGCTGCAAAGTATTCGAAACGTCGGGCAATCAAAAATCAAATACAAACGCGATAAAATCCGTAAAGTAGTTTTATTTAAAACTCAATAGGAAATTACATAAAAAGAAATAATAATATTATTAAGATAAACCTATTTTGTATTAACGTGATTTTTGAGCTTGCATCTTTTGCACGAGTTCGGCCATCTTAAGTCTAATATTATTACTCAAAGCGATTCCTCGCCTTGGTTTTAATTAATAACGAAGCAGAAAATCCTTGTTCACATAAGTAAATTGTGTAATAATTAATCATTCGCGGACCATATTTTGGCTTCTGTAGATCACTATGCTGTGTGGTAGCGGCTTCGAATACTACCAACCCTTGCTTTGCTCGTGGGTGTCGTAAAAGACGACTAAGAGCCCTAGATTGACCCGGACCAACTCCATCTGGTACCATTTGGGTCAACGATTACATTCCCAAGGAGGGTTGACGTCAGGCAGGCGGCCGGTCATAAAAGTCATTGCCGAAACTTTTTGCAATATATCAAAACAGATGACATATTGCGTCGACCCCAAGTAATTGGGATAAGAGCAAGATGATGATGATGAGATCACTGGTGGTCCACGGACCACTGGTTGGGAACCATTGGTATACAGCTTCGACCTGTCCATCTGTAGAAAATTACACTCTCGCAGAAAATCAACATCTGAATAGTATCAATTTGTTACTGCACTTCGTTCAGTGAGCGAAAAAGCTGGCAACCTAACTCTCTGAAGATGTTTGGGTGTGATGCTTTTAGCATCACCGAACCTCATTGCACGCATTCAGACTTTCTTCACTTTTTTTCATAGTAAACAGCGGCCTGGCAAAGGTTTATGAGCGACATTATCACCAACCATCAAAGGTGCTGTTTTCTACCGACGTCTTCCCCGAGAGGGGGGACGTCGGTCGATGGGAGGGTACCCCACTAGGGGGTATTCCGTTGGGCCGACCACTGATGACAAGTAACCCTGCTCCGGTGGTCGGTCCAACGACGACGGCGACGTGGTGTTCGGGTGGGTTGCGGGTAGGCGGAGTGGTGCGAGGAGTGCGTCGACCGCGACTCACCACAAAGGAAAAAAAGGGTGCTGTTTACTCGTTTGCCATCACATGCAATAAAACAAAATATAAATATGTATTTATTTGACGTAGCTTGTGACGTAACTTTCATGTTAATTAAAGGATAAGAAATAAACCAGTCTGTATAAACATATATATTCTTGTTGACGTAACAATACTTACATATAACAAGGCCCCTTGGCATGAACCAGTGACGTATTAAGTATTACGTATATATTCTCTTCACAATAACATCATAAGATGCTATTGTGAAGAGAAATTATTATTATGTAAAGTTGGAAATAAGGCATTCACTTACGAAGGACCTTTTAGGTACGTATAGTTTTATTTTATTTTTAAAATAATATAAATTATTTACAGCAATTCATATACAAAATTATTTGTTATCTACTAGCATTTTGCCTGCGACTCCGTACGCGTAGAAGTCGAAGTTGGTTTTAATAGTATTTGAGCCACCGAGCTTTTGCGTTCAATCTTTTTTAAATAAAATCGAATGAAGTTTTCAAATTGTCTCGAAATAAAATGTAAGTTAAATCAAAACCACAAGGAGTATTGATATTAGCTTCGAGGCAAAACAAATTTTTACCTGTTTTTAACCCCGTTAGGAGATGAATTTCAATCAAATAAGAAACACGTCTTCCATCAATTCTGTCACAGAATATTTAAGCATTTGAAGTAGATTGGACTAAGGAATTATGTTGCCTCATACAAATATTGCCTCCCTTTTTATACCTTAGGGATAGAATTTTGGCAAACCCTTTCTTATCGGATGCCTACGTCATACAAAGAGCAGACGTTCCAAATTTCAGGTCACTAAGTAGTAGAAATTTTAATTATTTAAAATATTAAAATTGATTATCATAGAGTTTATCTATACATATAAAATGCTTTATCCTGAATGACTGACTGACGAATCAATGCACAGCATAAACTAATGATCGTAGTGACCTGAAATTTGGAACGTCTGCTCTTTGTATGACGTAGGCATCCGATAAGAAAGGGTTTGCCAAAATTCTATCCCTAAGGTATAAAAAGGGAGGCAATATTTGTATGAGGCAACATAATTCCTTAGTCCAATCTACTTCAAATGCTTAAATATTCTGTGACAGAATTGATGGAAGACGTGTTTCTTATTTGATTGAAATTCATCTCCTAACAGGGTTAAAAACAGGTAGAAATTTGTTTTGCCTCGAAGCTAATATCAATACTCCTTGTGGTTTTGATTTAACTTACATTTTATTTCGAGACAATTTGAAAACTTCATTCGATTTTATTTAAAAAAGATTGAACGCAAAAGCTCGGTGTAATGCAAATACTATTAAAACCAACTTCGACTTCTACGCGTACGGAGTCGCAGGCAAAATGCTAGTAGATAACAAATAATTTTGTATATGAAATGCTGTAAATAAGTTTTTATTATTTTAAAAATAAAACAAAACTACACGTACCTAAAAGGTTCTTCGTAAGTGAATGCCTTATTTCCAACTTTACATAATAATAATTTCTCTTAACAATAGCATCTTATGATGTTATTGTGAAGA
Organism: Lymantria dispar; assembly: GCA_032191425.1. Classification (NCBI taxonomy): domain Eukaryota; kingdom Metazoa; phylum Arthropoda; class Insecta; order Lepidoptera; family Erebidae; genus Lymantria; species Lymantria dispar. The sequence goes on along the minus strand of CM063460.1, from coordinate 3,363,553 downwards.
GAATATATACGTAATACTTAATACGTCACATATTTATATTTTGTTTTATTGCATGTGATGGCAAACGAGAAAACAGCACCCTTTTTTTCCTTTGTGGTGGGTCGCGGTCAGCGCACTCCTCGCACCACTCCGCCTACCCGCAACCCACCCGAACACCACGTCGCCGTCGTCGTTGGACCGACCACCGGAGCAGGATTACTTGTCATCAGTGGTCGGCCCAACGGAGTACCCCCTAGTCCCCCCACCCTCCCATCGACCGACGTCCCCCTCTCGGGGAAGACGTCGGTAGAAAACAGCACCTTTGTTGGTTAGTGATACTGTCGCTCATAAACCTTTGCCAGGCCGCTGTTTACTGTGAAAGAAAGTGAAGAAAGTGTGAATGCGTGCAATGAGGTTCGGTGATGCTAAAAGCACCACACCCAAACATCTTCAGAAAGTTAGGCTGCCGGCCGGCTTTCTCGCTCACTGAACGAAGTGCAGTAACAAATTGATACTATTCAGATGTTGATTTTCTACGAGAGTGTAATTTTCTACAGATGGACAGGTCGAAGCTGTATACCAATGGTTCCCAACCAGTGGTCCGTGGACCACCAGTGATCTCATCATCATCATCATCTTGCTCTTATCCCAATTACTTGGGGTCGACGCAATATGTCATCTGTTTTGACATATTGCAAAAAGTTTCGGCAATGACTTTTATGACCGGCCGCCTGCCTGACGTCAACCCTCCTTGGGAATGTAATCGTTGACCCAAATGGTACCAGATGGAGTTGGTCCGGGTCAATCTAGGGCTCTTAGTCGTCTTTTACGACACCCACGAGCAAAGCAAGGGTTGGTAGTATTCGAAGCCGCTACCACACAGCACAGTGATCTACAGAAGCCAAAATATGGTCCGCGAATGATTAATTATTACACAATTTACTTATGTGAACAAGGATTTTCTGCTTCGTTATTAATTAAAACCAAGGCGAGGAATCGCTTTGAGTAATAATATTAGACTTAAGATGGCCGAACTCGTGCAAAAGATGCAAGCTCAAAAATCACATTAATACAAAATAGGTTTATCTTAATAATATTATTATTTCTTTTTATGTAATTTCCTATTGAGTTTTAAATAAAACTACTTTACGGATTTTATCGCGTTTGTATTTGATTTTTGATTGCCCGACGTTTCGAATACTTTGCAGCGTTCATGGTCACGGGCGGACTGTAATCCGTAAAGTAGTTTTATTTAAAACTAGCAACCCGCCCTCGCTTCGCTTCGGTTTTAGTCGTTTTACCCGCGTAGTTCCCGTTCCCGTGGGAATATCAGGATAAAGTATAGCCTAGTTTAGATATAGCCTAGTTTACGCCCTGATATTATAGCTTTCTATTGGTGAAAGAATTTTTGAAATCGGTTCAGCCGTTTTGAAGATTACCCGGAACAAACAGACAGACAGATAAAATTTTTTTAATCCGTATTTTAGGCGTATGTGTCGTGCAAATAAGCCGTGTGAGCATGAAAAAAGCCTATTATTTTGACATTACAAACAGACACTCCAATTTTATTTATCGGTAGTTTAAAATGCGTAATACTCGCATAAACATCAAAAATTTCTATTGAGTCTTTAATTAAAGTTTCACTTTATTACAGTTTATTTTTATTTAACTTACACAGTGGTCCCTGACCAAAAAAAGGATATGAACCCCTGATGTAGACAAACGATTGTTGACAGTGTAACATATGGGTTTTATTATTAAAAAAATTTGAATTATAAATTTTCCGTATGATAACAGTGTAAGAATACATCTTTCTCAGCTCATATACATACTCCCCACTGCTGGGCTGAATCCTCCTTCACAATAGGAGGGAAATTGACCAACTAAACCATGCTATCAAACATGAGGGTTTTATTTCAAGCATTTCTTCTCTTGCTCAGATGTTATATATTATTAGTACTAGCTGACCCGTCGAACTTCGCACCGCCTTTTTGGTAATTATTTTGTTTTAGTATTTATTAGTTTGGTTTTAGTATAATCTGTGCGGTGACGGAGTAAGAATACAATTCACCACCCGTGTGTGTCGTAAAAGACGACTAAGGGATATACCGCCTTTTCTTATCGATTCCAAAACTTTTTTAATCTGGATCTACATGTAATTATGCTAAAAATGTCGAACCGACGGAACGAACATCAAATGTAGGTAAGAACAGTTTGTATGCTAAAATAAAATTATTGTTTTTAGTATTTTACTCGCAATTTTCCATATTTTCTCACCGTATAAACCTTCCCTGGACTTCCACAAATAATTCAAGACCAAAATTAGCCAAATCGGTCAAGCCGTTCTTGAATTTTAGCGAGACTAACGAACAGCAATGAATTTTTAAATATATAGATAGATTAGTATTTTTTCACGACATTCACGGGCAAGATGGGTGGTTGGTGTATTGTATTCTTATACCGTCACCACACGGAAATATCTTGTATTATTAATTCGTAACTTTGGACTTTGAACGGTAGTATAAGTGAAACTTATATCGATGTGTAATCACATGCTTTAATCCGATGTACTACTATTCATATTTTGATGGATAGATTATTTGATAACTGATATTGCAACGTACTTAAAGCCTTACATATAATCTTTGCATATCAAATACTAGCTTCTGCTCGCGACTTCGTCCGATAGATACTTTGGGCTAACGCTAACTTTAACCTAAGACTTTGTTTACGTAGAAGGTGAAAAACGTCTGAGTAGTAGCGATTTGTGCGCTTCGTTCGGTGAGCGAGAGAGCCGGCAGCCCACCTTTCTGAGGGTGTTTGCGTGTGGAGGGTTTTGGTGGTGCCCTTGGTATTACCGAGCCTCAATGCACGCATTCACACTCCCTTCACTTTCTTCGCGGTAGGCAACGGCCTTGTAAAGGTCCATGAGCGGCAGCAACACTTACCATCAGGTGTACTGTTGGCTCGTTTGTCACCGTTTACAATAAAAAAAAAGAATATATCTACGCGGGTAAAACGACTAAAACCGAAGCGAAGCGAGGGCGGGTTGCTAGTTTTAAATAAAACTACTTTACGGATTACAGTCCGCCCGTGACCATGAACGCTGCAAAGTATTCGAAACGTCGGGCAATCAAAAATCAAATACAAACGCGATAAAATCCGTAAAGTAGTTTTATTTAAAACTCAATAGGAAATTACATAAAAAGAAATAATAATATTATTAAGATAAACCTATTTTGTATTAATGTGATTTTTGAGCTTGCATCTTTTGCACGAGTTCGGCCATCTTAAGTCTAATATTATTACTCAAAGCGATTCCTCGCCTTGGTTTTAATTAATAACGAAGCAGAAAATCCTTGTTCACATAAGTAAATTGTGTAATAATTAATCATTCGCGGACCATATTTTGGCTTCTGTAGATCACTGTGCTGTGTGGTAGCGGCTTCGAATACTACCAACCCTTGCTTTGCTCGTGGGTGTCGTAAAAGACGACTAAGAGCCCTAGATTGACCCGGACCAACTCCATCTGGTACCATTTGGGTCAACGATTACATTCCCAAGGAGGGTTGACGTCAGGCAGGCGGCCGGTCATAAAAGTCATTGCCGAAACTTTTTGCAATATGTCAAAACAGATGACATATTGCGTCGACCCCAAGTAATTGGGATAAGAGCAAGATGATGATGATGAGATCACTGGTGGTCCACGGACCACTGGTTGGGAACCATTGGTATACAGCTTCGACCTGTCCATCTGTAGAAAATTACACTCTCGCAGAAAATCAACATCTGAATAGTATCAATTTGTTACTGCACTTCGTTCAGTGAGCGAAAAAGCTGGCAACCTAACTCTCTGAAGATGTTTGGGTGTGATGCTTTTAGCATCACCGAACCTCATTGCACGCATTCAGACTTTCTTCACTTTTTTTCATAGTAAACAGCGGCCTGGCAAAGGTTTATGAGCGACATTATCACCAACCATCAAAGGTGCTGTTTTCTACCGACGTCTTCCCCGAGAGGGGGGACGTCGATGGGAGGGTACCCCACTAGGGGGTATTCCGTTGGGCCGACCACTGATGACAAGTAACCCTGCTCCGGTGGTCGGTCCAACGACGACGGCGACGTGGTGTTCGGGTGGGTTGCGGGTAGGCGGAGTGGTGCGAGGAGTGCGTCGACCGCGACTCACCACAAAGGAAAAAAAGGGTGCTGTTTACTCGTTTGCCATCACATGCAATAAAACAAAATATAAATATGTATTTATTTGACGTAGCTTGTGACGTAACTTTCATGTTAATTAAAGGATAAGAAATAAACCAGTCTGTATAAACATATATATTCTTGTTGACGTAACAATACTTACATATAACAAGGCCCCTTGGCATGAACCAGTGACGTATTAAGTATTACGTATATATTCTCTTCACAATAACATCATAAGATGCTATTGTGAAGAGAAATTATTATTATGTAAAGTTGGAAATAAGGCATTCACTTACGAAGGACCTTTTAGGTACGTATAGTTTTATTTTATTTTTAAAATAATATAAATTATTTACAGCAATTCATATACAAAATTATTTGTTATCTACTAGCATTTTGCCTGCGACTCCGTACGCGTAGAAGTCGAAGTTGGTTTTAATAGTATTTGAGCCACCGAGCTTTTGCGTTCAATCTTTTTTAAATAAAATCGAATGAAGTTTTCAAATTGTCTCGAAATAAAATGTAAGTTAAATCAAAACCACAAGGAGTATTGATATTAGCTTCGAGGCAAAACAAATTTTTACGTTTTTAACCCCGTTAGGAGATGAATTTTAATCAAATAAGAAACACGTCTTCCATCAATTCTGTCACAGAATATTTAAGCATTTGAAGTAGATTGGACTAAGGAATTATGTTGCCTCATACAAATATTGCCTCCCTTTTTATACCTTAGGGATAGAATTTTGGTAAACCCTTTCTTATCGGATGCCTACGTCATACAAAGAGCAGACGTTCCAAATTTCAGGTCACTACGATCAGTAGTTTATGCTGTGCATTGATTCGTCAGTCAGTCATTGAGGATAAAGCATTTTATGTGTATAGATAAACTCTATGATTATCAATTTTAATATTTTAAATAATTAATATATCTACTACCGGATCAGAAAGCGATCGCCACTGAAAAAAATTGCTAAGAAATTCAGGCAATTTGTCTTATATTTTGTCACTAATTTATTTTGTATAAAACTGCGTGTAAGAAGATTAGCAAGTATTAGTTCCAACTAGCGTTTCGAACCACGATATAATATAATTGTCAAATATAAAACAAAAACAAATATAAAACAAAAGATTATATGATAAAGATTACATTATATGTCAAATACTAGCAACCCGCCCTCACTTCGCTTCGGTTATAGTCGTTTTACCCGCGTAGTTCTCGTTCCCGTGGGAATACCGGGATAAAATATAGCCTAGTTTACGCCCTGATATTATAGCTTTCCATTGGTGAAAGAATTTTTGAAATCGGTTCAGCCGTTTTGAAGATTACCCGAAACAAACAGACAGAGTGGTAGGACCACACTGTCGACAGTTATCTGTCTACAGCCGCGGGCCGGTCCGTCCGGGGCAGTACCATGCTTTCGCAGAAGATCGACGTCTGAGTAGTAGCAATTTGTTACTGCGCTTCGTTCGGTGAGCGAGAGAGCCGGAAGCCCAACTTTCTGAGGGTGATTGCGTGTGGAGGGTTTTGGTGGTGCCCTTGGTATCACCGAGCCTCAATGCACGCATTCACACTCCCTTCGCTTTCTTCGCGGTAGGCAACGGCCTTGTAAAGGTCCATGAGCGGCAGCAACACTTAACCATCAGGTGTACTGTTTGCTCGTTTGCCACCGTTTGCAATAAAAAAAAAAAAACAGACAGACAAAAATTTTTTAATTGCTATTTTAGGCATAGGCAAATAACCGTGTGAGCATGAAAAAAGCCTATTATTTTGACATTACAAACAGACACTCCAATTTTATTTATTGGTATACATAAAACAAAAGATTATATCTGGACCAGATCCTACCGCACACGCTCGCGAGTTTATAAGTTTTTTATTTATCCTTACTAACATTATAAATGCGAAAGTAAGTTTGTTTGTTTATTTGTTTGTTACGCTTTCACTCCTAAACCACCGAACCGATTTCAATAATTCTTTCACTAATGGAAAGTTATAATATCAGGGAGTAACATAGGCTATATTTATATCACGAAGCGAAGCGAGGGCGGTTTGCTAGTTATTTATAAATTAGCACTTCATTTAAAGTCATTGTCTGTCAGTAAGTCAAATCATTGCCTATAACAGTGCTATAATCAAATTGTGTAATGCTATCTTCTGGGAATTTTCATTGAAAACGAAAACATAAGCACTGTTACATTACATTCACTTTTCTCAGCACTTCCTTCGCATTATATTACAGAAAATAACATCGAAGCTACATAGTTTCACATACAGCACATATAGTAAATACATATTTACAATAACACGTTAAAATATTAAGATACCGAATATAATACAAGAACACTACGTGCCCGTCAAAACTCCTGTGCACTCAGAATTATGTAGGTATCTATAAATAGATTGTGTCTAGAAAGACACTTTCATTAGTAAGCGATTTCTATTGTCAAAGAGAATCACATCGTTCTTTTGTTTATGCTTACAAGTGAGCAGTAAGCCGTTCATTATTGAGAAAAAGGAATAGCAAAATGTTCCCGATATGAGAAAACTGATAATTGGATTAGTCAGTCCAACGTTTAGCTTTAAAAGAAATTAATTTCTAACTAGTTATTGTAACTAGTTGACTGTTCGTTTTAAAATGTTTTTATAAAACTTGTGTTTTATTGTTTATTAAACGGTTTAAGCAACTGCTGATGTTGAGGTGTCAGTTTTGAATTGTAAGATTATTTTAGGTATAAAACTTATATAAAAGAAATTGTGCTTATTCTTTTTTGTATTGAACGAGCCATTGTTGCCAGTGTCGAGTCACAATTTTCTTCACAAATTATCAGTTTCTTCACGTCTTTAGTTTCTTTATGTTATCTTAACTTTTTATCTACCATCCTTCGTCGACGCTTAAGTGATATGGATACAAGTCCTTTGGGCAAAGATATTCGTCATCACCATCTTCCTTTCAGCTCGTATACATCCCAACTGTTGGGTTCAAGCCGCTTTCACAATAGAAGGGAAATTAACCCACTATATCGCGCTGGACGCGAAATAAAATCCTATACCAAATAGGATTTAAGTTTTCTTTCTCTTGCCTATTATCTTTATATTATAGCCCCTTAGTTTTTTTTTACGACACTCAAGGGTAAGAAAATTCATATATATGCAGTCTAGTCGACTTGCAACCATGGCCAGGACGCTGCAGAAGCGCGGCAGCCCCAACAACACCCTGAACGCGTTATTATATTGGATACGGAGGGCATTGTAAGATTTACGAGTATGTCTAGCCCACAGACTGCATGTATAGAAAGATGTATAATAGGCTCTAAACAGGGTAATTTTCACCTGTGTTGTACATGGAGCAAACCTGCGAGCTATCATATTCGCTCTCACGGACAGTGCCCTCCGTTCCCGTTCCAGGTCATCATTGTCCTTAAGATCAGGAGTCAATATGTGCCCTAAATAGTTAAACCTGAAAACTCTTTTCAGGTTGTCACCTTTAAGAAGTATTGCCGGTACACTTTGAGGACTTTTTCCCTCGGTCTCAAAGACCATGAGCTCGCTTTTATTCGTGTTATATAATAACTCGTGACGTGTAGCATAATTCTCACAAATCGTGATCAGTTGGCGCAGCCCACACGGTGACGCACTCAATAGCGCCATGTCATCGGCATAGGTGATGTTATTCACGCATACTCCATCAATATGACATCCAGCCCTAGTGCCACTGAGCTCGCCAATCAAGTCATTAATATACACGTTGAAAAGGGTAGGTGAGGACAACCCCTCTGCCTCACACCACATTCTAACCTGTAGGACTATGATAGAGTTCCTGCCCATCTCACAGTATATCATCTCACAGTCTCTATAGTTAGATTAATTTCCCTCCTATTGTGGAGGAGGCTCGAGCCCAACAGTGGGACGTATATGAGCTGAAATGATGATGAATTATATATTTGTAAAGACCCCAGCAATACAAGGATTATTTCCTTAGTTCAGTGTGTTGTCTTTAAAAAAAATGGTTTTGTATACCTTTTTTTGGGACTAATCCCTCCACACATTCCCACCACTGTAACTCCTGTAAGCCAGGATCCACAATGGTCTCCGTATAAGACACCGAGGTTTGACCCTCAGAAAGTCCCGGAAAATGCTTTTAATTGTCTTGGAGCCCGCAACAAATTTAATTAGAAAGAAAAACAGGAGTATTTTGAAAGATTCCACTTCCCTCCTATGGAAAGCGGGAGACATGAAGCAAAGTTGACTCATACGCCAGTAAATAAGACTATGTACAACTACGTGAAACGCAGCGGTACAGCACCACGGATTGAATAGAGCTTAATGGACCTATTTGTGAGCTTTTTATAGTAGTAGTTTTTTATAGTAGGTATAGTAGTAGTTGTAGTTCGTTTTATATTTTTATTTATGGTTTGGTCATGCTCACTGAATAAGGTTCTGCTTGCGGTAGCTATGTGGGGCGGGTCGCTCCCTTCCCTCTAATTTGGTTGAGGAGAGTGATGGCTACTCTAGTAGTTAACTCGTGATCGGGTGCTGCTTGTGGGATCTGGTCCAGCCATATTTTCCTCCTTTCTTTAATGCTTTAATTTTTTTGTCTTGTACTAAATTTTGAAATTTTATACATATATACAATTTCGAAGGGCATCACACTGGAGCTAATACCATATATGTTGTACGAAGCATAAAATTATGTATATTTAAAAGATTAAAAAAAAAATGACTGCCCGCTGAGTTTCTTGCCGGATCTTCTCAGTTTGTGGCCGCGTTCCGATCCGGTGGTAGATTATTGTATTGTGTTCAAACGTGTAATTTGACAATATGTAAGTGCCCTTAAGGGGCCTATGCAGAATAAATGATTTGATTTAGATTTGGTTGCATTGGTAGATATGGCAAAAGCGCCTGAACGCACGGAATTTGGTATACCTGTGTATGTGTATACGTGTATGTGAAATAGGCAATTATCTTATCTTATCTTATGCCATATGTGAGCTGTACTCTGGTATTGCGGTGAGCGTCATGATAATCGTCGTCGTGTCATAATATTTTTATTTTTCTCTTCTGTACAAATAAATAAAATTCAAGTGTTTGTTTATCAGTCAGTGGGTTTTTTTCATGCTCCCGTGGTTATTTGCACAACACCTTTTGCATTTAATTTTTTTGGGTGGGCTAAATTGCCTCGGCTAGGGCGGCATCAGGCACAGGTACTTCCGTCTGCGATGATACCTATGGCTAAAAGTCAGTTTACAGATTTTTTGATTGCCTGATTGGTCCAGGTTATCGTATAATGGTTGGACCGAATTTAAAAATATTTTACAAAAGGTCTATATAAGGTAGTTTAGGCTATTTTAGTCCCCGAAAACACCTATAAAATTTGGTTTAGTCTGGGAATTGAACCTGAATAATCATGGATTGTAATCGCGTGCCGTAATATCGCAAAGCGATTGTTATCAAAGCCAAGCAAGGGTAGGTCGTTAGTGTATAAATAAAATTCTTTTGTATTGATAGTCAAGTATTTTCAAACAACAATTTGGATATGCTTGCTTTGACAGGAGGCTTAGATGTTCATTCATTTATTATTCTAAGAATATATGTTTCAATAATTGTATATAAATATATCCTACATTACATCAAAGGAAGATAGAAAAGTTATTTTATGTAGAAAAACTGCTAAACCTTGAAAGCAACTGTTCGTTCTCTTAAACGTTAAAGTCAAACGTAAATTTATTTTGGTCCCAAAATAACAAAGTGATTTATTTCCCAGGCAGAAAATAAACTCATTTGCAAAAAAAACGGGCGGTTTTGATTTTCATTCATATTTAAAAAGATACAATACCAAAAAGGTTTCAATCGTTTGTACACGTTACTGGCCGGTTTTAAAAATGCTGTGGTATTTAAAAAAGTACGTTCTAAATTCAATTTTTCATTTGATGTTCATTTTTACAGAAAACCCCTTTTTATCCTACATTTTTGGCGCGAAGTTCCAGAAGTTAACATCGACTTTCATAACTTTTATTCAATTTTTATCGATTAATTTCATATCCTTGACTGTCAAAGCTTTATTTAATGCTGTTTGGCTGTATCAAAAATGGTAGATAAAGTGGTAAAAGCTACCAAAATTATCGCGCTGCTTGAAGAGGGTTGCAGCCAATGTTTCGTGGCTAGGAGGCTAAATGTTAGTCGCTCGACAGTCCAAAGGACCTGGCAGCGATATCAGGAGACTGGTTCCGTCGAGAGAAGGCCTGGTTCTGGAAGAAAACCATGTACCCAACCACGGGATGATCGTTTTCTTGTGAGTCGCGCATTGAGAAATCGCAAATCTTCGTATGTGGATCTTAAGAACAACCTCCAAGAAGTAAGAAATGTGCATATTAGTCTATGGACGGTCAAGAGGAGGCTTCTCGCTGCCAATATACGCAGTCACCGCCCGGCCCGCGGCCCCAAATTACTCCGTGAGCACAGAGTTCACAGGCTTAGGTTCGCTAGAAATTGTGAATCATGGACTCAAGACGATTGGAATAGGGTTTTGTTCTCTGATGAAGCCAGGATATCTCTGTTCGGTGAAGATCGACGTCGGCGAGTGCTAAGAAGACAAGGAGAACGCTTTGCAGAGGCATGTTTCGAAGAAATCACACCTTATGGTGGTGGCTCTGTTATGTTTTGGGCAGGAATAAATTCAATGGATCGTACAGAGTTAGTCTTCATTGAAAACGGCTCACTGACTGGGCATCGATACATAACGGAAGTTCTAATTTCTCATGCACAACCCGCATTGGCCGCTCTAGGTGAAGACTCGATTTTTATGGACGACAATGCTCGCGCCCACCGATCCCGCGATGTTAATGCGTATGTGCAAGAGGTCGGCATTCGTCGTTTGGATTGGCCAGCTCGAAGTCCCGACCTCAATCCCATAGAGCATGTCTGGGACGTTCTGAAACGGCGTGTGAGATCAGTACACCCGGCTCCGCAGACCATCAGAGAGCTGAAGAATGTGATTACTGCGGAGTGGGAACGTATTCCGCAAGCAAGTATCCGGGATATACTCGCTAGCATGCCCAGACGAATTCAAGCTGTGATTTTAGCTAGAGGGGGTCACACTCGATACTAAACATTTATCTGCTTTTACTTTATTAAAGAAAAACAAACAAAAAAACTTTTTTATTTTTACTTCATGAGCATATGCACTACTAGCGAATATACACTACTAGCGAGGTTTAGCATTATTTCCCATAAATTGTATCTAAATTTTATGAAATACTGATGAAAACGATTATTTTCTTATTAATTTAGCAAATTGTGTGGATAAAACTACCTATAATTATCAAACAAAGAAATATTAACATTTGAAATGGTTCATTGCTAAGGTGCCCGTTTTTTTTGCAAATGAGTTTATAAATATCCTTAAATTTTATTCTATTGTTAGGTTTAAAAACTTTTCACCGAAATGCTTTCAGTTTTGGCGGGAATTTTACTATTAGTAATGCAACAGAAATATATTAACAAAGCAAATTTTAGTGGCAATAAAACCGGAAATGGATCCGGCAGTGTGAACACAAAGAAAAACTTCGTTTTTGATGCAATTTTATAATGAAATTAATATTGAAAATAAATATGAAATGAATACATCCAACCATCCATCAGCCTACAGACGTCCACTGCTGGATATAGGCCTTCCCACGAGAATGCCACTCTGAACGCTCCTGTGTCACTTGCATCCAACGGTTCCCTTTGAAAATGTCGTTAATCCTTCTAGTAGGGTCTTTCTTCCCCAACGGTAGTCGGATCAACGAGCGAATAAGTTGTAATGAATATTCATAGGTGGACCGATGACCTGGTGAAAGTTGCTGGACGTCGGTGGATGCGGCACAAGACCGCACTTTGTGGCGTAACATCAGGGAGGCCTACGGCCAGCAATGGACGGCTGAAATGATGATAATGATTCATCATCAATAATAAATAGTTATCGTTTCTGCTCATATTTATACCACTGTTATGCTCGAGCCTCCTCCATAATAGGAGGGACATGGACCCTACTATAACACGCTGGTTATATGGGTAAAACTTGAAATAAAACCCTATTGGTATATAACCCGCCGCGGGTGACCGGACCGGAGAATTTAGTCCGTCACCCGCAGAGAGGCTGACTGCGCGACGGCGACCGACGTCCCGGGACGGGGACGTGAAGAGGTGGGTACCCGAAAAGGTATTCCGTCGGGCCGACCACTGACGACAAGTCACCCTGCTCCGGTGGTCGGCCCAACGACGAAGTTGACGTGGGTACGGGTGGGTTATGGGCCCGCGCGCCGTCCTTTCGTCGCCCCGGACGGAATGGACCGCGTGTGCGCTTACCATAGCCCACATATTAAAAAAAAAATTGGTATAAAACCCTATATCAATAGGGTTTTATTTCGAGTTTTGCTTTTATTGCACAGACGTTATATGAATATCATATCTTGTAAATAAAACTACGTTTATGTATTTTATCGCGTTTGTATTTGATTTATGATTGCACGACGTTTCGAACACTTTACAGCATTCATGGTCACGGGCAGACTAAGATGTCTGACGTCCAAACGAGTCAACGTTATTACAGATTTTTTTTTAAATCTAGTCTAGTCTAATCTAGACCGCCCGTGACCATGAACGCTGCAGTGTTACAAACGGCGGGCAATCATAAATCAAATACAAACGCGTTATAATCCGTAAAAGTAGTTTTATTTACAACTAGCAACCCGCCCTCGCTTCGCTTCGGTTTTAGTCGTTTTACCCGTGTAATTCCCGTTCCCGTGGGAATACCGGGATAAAATATGGCCTAGGTTACTGCTTGATATTATAGCTTTCCATTGTTGAAAGAATTTTTGAAATCGGACCTGCCGTTTTGTAGATTACCCGGAACAGACAGACAGACAAATTTTTTTTAATCTGTATTTTAGGCATAGGTGTCTTGCAAATAACCGTGTGAGCATGAAAAAAGCCTATTATTTTGACATTACAAACAGACACTCCAATTTTATTTATTGGTATAGATGTGTAGTGCTCGTGTAAACATCAGAAATCAATAGCATATCTCTTAGTCGTCTTTTACGACAGCTATAGGGAACATGGTGGTGATTTCTATTGTTACTCCGTCACTATCCATCCGGATCAAATTAAGGTAAGATCTTAGAATAATAACGTATAGAAGGATAGTGTCCATAAGTAAGCCATTAAAATATGAAGCAAACAATAATACAAGCGCGCGGGCAATTACGCACGTACACACGCACACCACTATACAAATTATGAAATCAAATTTTCATAAATCATCGGAATATTTTTAAAAGTAATGTTAAAAACCTTTTAATTTTTTTTCAAATGTGTTGTGACACCATTTGAAGGCACAAACCGTCATATTTTTAACATTACGTACGTACGTGCAGTACACGTGTGACCTTGTATATTAGGGAACGGTTGCGGCGTAAGCTCCATTAGGCTCCAATTGAAATGCTTCACTTTTTGTGCGCGAACTTACCTTCTATACGTTATTATTCTAAGGGTGAGATACATTTTAAAGACCACATTTACACGTAAGATCTGGATAATCGATTCGAACATGTATTTATAATGATGAATAATGAAAAAAAAGTAATAAATAGACTATTAAAACAACAACACAATACATATTAAAATTGTTTATTTCCAAAGATATAAAAATATGTTAATATATCATATTTATTTTGTGATCTCTTACTCTGACCCTAGTTTCAATCTGGTAGTGCACCATTTTTTTCTTTTTTTTATGGGTGGTCTATGGTAAGCGCACGCGCGGCCCAGTCCGTCCGGGGCGATGAAAGGACGGCGCGCGGGCCCATAACCCACCCGTACCCACGTCACCTCGTTGTTGGGCCGACCACCGGAGCAGATGTGACTTGTCGTCAATGGTCGGCCCGACGGAATACCCTTTCAGGTAACCTCACCTAAGGTAGTGCACCATAGACAATAGTCTGATCATACCCCGCCGGAAAAATTTAGGGTTGTAATTGTACAAACCATAATGATTGCGCTGCCAACACTATAAAAAGCAACAATGGTTCTAATATCATATAATAGAAAGTGTAATACAGTTTATTAGTTAACCATAATTTTGGTCCCTTTAAAATGCTTCTTAATGTAAATCGATGTAGTATTTTTTATGTTATTTTTTTTGTAATTTTTGTAGTGAAACTTTTTACAAAAGGATTCCAAAAGACTGATAGCGACCTTTGTGATGAAATATCGTCATAAGCGACTGTTATATCGCGTATTTTTATTTATTTTTTGTATAACAAAATAGTTTAATACAATAGAATGGTTTGATTTTTTTCTTAAAAAAGCAATTTAATTTATATATATATATATACCAATTTTGTAAATATTATATTTTATAATGTACTTCAAAGCCAATAGAATTGGACGCAAAGTCCTATGAGAAGGCAATTTCGAAACGAAACCCTTTACCAACCAACCTGTGAACAGCATGATGTGGTACCTAATGAACATAATGGATACAAATTACATCCAGACTCATAACAACAATTTGTGGATCGCACAAAGTTTTGTCCTGTATGGGATTCGAGCCCTCGACACTGGCACTGTAGGTCGGTCTCGTAACCACTACGCCACTGTGCAGTCAACTAGATAATAGGTCAAAACAGCCAGCCTCTTCTGTAGAAAATTATATGGAGCGATTTTTAACTTTGATGTTGATACTTTTGGAGAACGCAGAGCTCGGAGAAAAGAATATTATGAAAAGGCTGGCTTTTGTCACGCTTTTCCTCCTCGAATAAGTCGAAAATGGTTCTAATCATCATCATCTTGCTCTTATCCCAATTACTTAGGGTCGACGCAATATGTCATGTTTTGACATATTGCAAAAAGTTTCGGCAATGACTTTTATGACCGGCCGCCTGCCTGACGTCAACCCTCCTTGGGAATGTAATCGTTGACCCAAATGGTACCAGATGGAGTTGGTCCGGGTCAATCTAGGGCTCTTAGTCGTCTTTTACGACACCCACGAGCAAAGCAATTTAGTTCTAATAGGATTTTTAATGGGTTTTTTACGTTATTAATTATGTTTGAATACTTATGAAATACATTTTTTGCGTAGGGATCCGAGAGCATTTTCGCTAACTTGCTCGGCGACTTGTCGGCGCGGCGTCCACACTTTCATGGCTCATGCCGAATGCGAGCGGACCCAGCGCTACGTGCCGGCGGCTGTATGCGGGGGTGATTCGGTACATGGTCCTGTACAGTGTACCCTTGCGGGTGAAGTCCCTGATCGTCCGACTCAGGGCTCTCTTATGGCGACCACAGAGGGCCATGGTGATCAGGGCTAAACGCAGATACCGCACGGTTGCAACGAAGGCAGCATGTCTGTTGGCTGAAACTCCCCCGTGGGACTTGGAGGCGGAGATGCTAGCTGGTATTTGGCGACGCTGGTATTTGGCGACGCTGGTATTTGGCGACGCTGGTATTTGGCGACGCTGGCATGGGGCAGCTATGTCTCGTTTCGCGAGCTGGCCGCTTGACGAGGCGATGCCCGCCGGGACGTCATTGCTCGTTGGACAGGCCAGCTGAAAAGACCTCGATTCGGTGTTCGGAACGTCAAAGCCTTCCGGCCGATGGTGATGGAGTGATTGGGTAGGCGGCACGGGGTCCTCTCCTTCCGACTGGTGCAGGTCTTGTCGGGGCAAGGTTGTTTCGGCAAGTACCTGCATAAAGTCGCGAGGAGGCAGAGGACGCCGTCCCGCCACCACTGCAATTGCAACAACGACACGGCGCAGCATACGCCCGAAGTCTGCGTGGCCCGGGTAGAGCAGTACTTTCTCCGTGTTGTGACGGAGTAAAAATTGTACACCACCGAGAGGGTGCCCTTGAGTGTTGTAAAATACGACTAAAGGATTATAATATGCGGATAACATCTTTGCAAAAAGCAAACTCGAAATAAAACCATATACCAATACATCTGACCGGTATGGTATACTAGGTCAATTTTCCTCCCGTTGCGGAAGAGGCTCGAGCCCAACAGTGCGATGTATATGGGCCCTGATTATGATAACACCGGTCAACACGATTTCTGGGTTTGGCTCCTGAATGTAAAATTTTGGTTTATCTTATGTTACAAATAAATTAAAAAATATCTGTTCCGATCAAAGTTTGCTTTTATAGAATTTTGAAATCACCTATTACTGGCCTATTAAGTTTATTCTGAATATTTTGACTTTGCCAGTCCTGTTAACATTTTCTAACTAAATACGATATAAAAGTCGGATGTTACAACTGTATTGGACGTTTTTGTATTAGTAATATACAAGTAAACACTCACTAGTGCCCTTCAGAAAGAATGCACAATTTGCAATTAAGATAGTCAAAGTGCTCATAAAAATCAATTAAAATCTTCAAAATGTACTTATCAACATATATCAGACAAAAGCAAACTTTAAGAGTTAAAAATAGATATCCGAGTGTTTTTCGACGTTTGGAATTAGAATTCAATCATTAGAACAGAAACCAAAAATATATTTTTTTTGTTGACCTGTGTTATGAACAATAAGTATATAATTCAGCCAACATTTTACATAGGTACTCAAATATCGCATGTAGTGTAACGTTAGAATATCATCGTCCCCTTATATTACGGGAAGTCAAATGGCAGATCTATAGAAAAAATATATTCTGCCGAATCTTATTTCACTTGGAAAGTCGACGCCAAGATACTATTGATACTCGATAAAATAGTGTTGGAATCGAATTTTATAGTTTGTTATTCTTGACAGCGATACTTTTTTGAAGTAATAACGTCTTATAAATCGATGAACGCCGGCTGCACGTATAAAAAAGCATGGCTCAATGTCACGTTCCGCCCGAGTGGAGCGTGCAAGCGAGAACGTGGAACAGGCGATAGAGAGGCACGATGGGTATTATTATAATATGTTTAACGCATTTTTTGTATTATAAAAAATAATGATAATACAGCGATAATTATACAATTCAATTCATAAGAGTATGTAAATTTTTTTATGACGTTATCACGTAAAATTATCTGTAAATCGATTTCCAGACAACCAATTTGGGATGGCGGTATACGGTCCCATAAACTACTGTATTACTTTCTCATTGTCATTTGGACTGATATTCGGTATTGATTTTTTGACATCAGTAGTTGATTTTTTTTTTTTTATTGCAAACGGTGGCAAACGAGCAAACAGTACAGCTGATGGTAAGTGTTGCTACCGCTCATGGACCTCTACAAGGCCGCTGCCTACCGCGAAGAAATTGAAGGGAATATGAATGCGTGCATTGAGGCTCGGTGATACCAAGGGCACCACCAAAACCCTCCACACGCAAACACCCTCAGAAAATTGGGCTTCCGGCTCTCTCGCTCACCGAACGAAGCGCAGTAACAAATCGCTACTACTCAGACTTCGATTTTCTGCGAGAGTGTGGTACTGCCCCGGACGGACCGGCCCGCGGCTGTAGACAGATAACTGTCGACAGTGTGGTCCTACCACTCCATAGTTGATGGCGACACTAGCGCTCCATTGGAATCGATTTTAGAGGATTTATATTGCCGTCCCCTACTGAACGTCGACCTCCTTCATGTTTCACCACAAAATGCAATCTTGTGCCGTCTGCATCCAAAGAAGCCTAATAATGCTGTAACTGGAGGCCATTTCTATTCTACTCGTCATATAAGGAGATAATCGCCACGCTTGACAGGCGAGTTGGCGATCACAGTAAGATGTAATACATTTCCAAGCAAGGGGTAGCGACAATTGTATTTTTATCCCTTCGCCACACGGGAATAATTTAAAATTATAAAAACACCCTTTGTTTCAACTAATCGTGAAGCAAAATTGGAATTGAATAAAGTACGATTTTTATAAAACTAAAAATTTAAATGCTATTTCAACGTGCTTCATTATCAAACGATTCAATAGTGTTTCAAGTTTAGAAAACTACTGTAATCACTTCCAAGAAAAGTAAACTGTACGTATCAACAGTAGAGACTCCAGATAAATAAAATATTATGATTTTGAGATTCAAATGAGGCATTACATTAAATTATTATAAACTCAATGTAATTAGATAGCTATTTACTTATTAAATAACGTCAGGGCCTTTGATTTGTTTCAACATCTAATAATTCGTATTTCATTAGAATATCAAAAATTTCTCTTTTTGCCTGTATCTTCTGTAATGGTTGCAATTTTTTTAATACAACCTTAACGTGTTCTGCAAAGGAAGACAATTCGTCATCGTCGTTATGCTGGTGTATATTTTCCAAAACATTCTGACATGGTATTTCTTCGTCTGGATATGTTAAAAATTCTTTTTTTAAACGTTTTTTGTTGATGGATTTTGGGTACGACACATTGACGGATGTTGGAAGTGGAGATGAAGTTGGCGATATATCCGTCGGAGATGATGTATCATCCGTTCCGCTGTTATCCGCTTGTGATTCGGATTTATCTTGTGATATTTGACTGCTCTGAGATTCTTGTAAAGTGATTTGATATGGATCAATGTTACAAATTGTTGTACGTTTGTTCGGAATTGAATCCAAAAATGAAAATAATTTTGCGTAGTGCCAAAATTTTGATCTTGGGTTTTTTGGACCTGTTGATCCAATATGTTTACGTTTTTGACGGTAATAAGTGTCTTTTAAGTTTTTCCAATGCTTTTTGCAGTGTTCACCTGTTTGATAAAAGTAAATAATTTTTATTTGTTCAGATTTATCAACATATTTATTAGATGTGAAGCAACATTAAGAATGGTAATAGAGAAAAAGTAGCTATAATCCTATTTTTTTATGCATAACATTTCCATCATTAAACCTTAACAGGCGTATTTTATTTGCAAATTCCAGTCCGTATTGGCTTACATAATGATTTCTGATGTTTCCGCGAGTATATACACACACATTATAAATAATACTATTTTTAAGGATTTTATCGCGTTTGTATTTGATTTTTGATTGTGCAACGTTTCGAACACTCTTCAGTGTTCATGGCACGCCCGTGACCATTAAAATAGTTTTATTTATAATGAAACTAGCAACCCGCCCTCACTTCGCTTCGAGTTCAGTCGCCTTACTCGCGTAGCTACCGTTCCCGTGGAAATATCGGGATACACTAGCCTAAGTAGCCTATGTAAAGCGCTTATTACACTACACGATATTCAGGGCCCTGAATCACTAGGGGTGCTCTACAACAGCTAAATTGTGAGACCTGTTTCACCAGTTTCAGTTTAAGCGAAATAACAGTTTCAGAAAACTGTTCCAAAATAACAGGCTGTTGTGCTGTAATACGAGAAAAAAGGGGGAAATAACCATTCTTTAGGAATAATGTTTAGAAGTGGTTTCAGTGTTTGTTCCTAAAATGAAAACGATCCTTCCTGCTTTACATACTTAGGACTGATTTATGTATATATTTTAAACATGAGCGTTATTTCACGTCATTAGTTACAATAACCCATTACGCGTCATGTAACAATCACTATTTACGAGTCGACAAGTAAAAGACTGATTTTTGTAACTACGTTATACTTAACACGACTCACAGATATGGGATAACAGTATTATTTTCGAGCGAGCGAGAAAGAGCCAACCACACAACGTTGATTACGCTAAGTACATTTCTTTCGCATCGCGGCCGAGCGAGCGAGCGAGATGGCTAATCGAATGACACGAAATTATTCGAAGTAATCCGACCAAATACCAAACACTTACGTGCCGTGGTATGCAACAAAGACCAAACAGCGTAACAATACATTTTATACCTTTAATTTTCATACGTAAAATTGCATTTATTGATAATAAAATAGAGTGATTTTTGTTTATAAGTAATTTCAACGGCTTGACGTTGCGGGAAACAAAGCCAGTGTTACTTTGAAATTTGAATTTAAAGTAAAGAATTTAATTTATTTATTGTTTTAGTTTGTTGTTTTACTAATAAAAATATCATACATTATAAAGTGCATATAACAGTGAAAAAAACTGTAAATATATCAAAAGTGAAAATAAACTGTAAATATAATCATTGTATATACAATCACTTTACTTTTAAATACGTCTGCATTAATACAAATTTAATTAAAATAATAGTTTAATTATAACCTCTAATCAATCGCAAATACATATAATGCAGTCAGTCCTCGGCCTGAAAAAAGTATGAAAGGAAGTTAATATATTGATTTAACTGTATAGCTACAAATTTATTTTCGTTTCGCGTGTAACTGTGTATAGTTAGTGCAGCTATTCATACAATATGTAAACAATCAAAGTACCTGTATACAAATAAGTCGTTACAAAAATCACTAGTTTTGAAGCACGTGACGTCGACCAAGTTACTAAATTCGTTATGTTTCTTAAAGATAACGTAACGACCCCTGTCTAATATATTTAAGCATGTATTTATTTTATGTATATATATAATATTATTATTACATACAATAGTGTATGTAATTAATTATTATTTATGCATATATATGCGCTTTATGCCTAAACGCTTTCCCGCAACGTCAAGCCGTTGAAATTGCTTATAAACAAAAATCACTCTATTTTATTATCAATAAATGCAATTTTACGTATGAAAATTAAAGGTATAAAATGTATTGTTACGCTGTTTGGTCTTTGTTGCATATCTCGGCACGTGAGTGTTCGGTATTTGGTCGGATAAGCCGTTGAGGCTTGACGTTGCGGGGAACGAAGCGAGTGTTACTTTGAAATTTGAATTTAAAGTAAAGAATTTAATTTATTTATTGTTTTAGTTTGTTGTTTTACTAATAAAAACATCATACATTATAAAGTGCATATAACAGTGAAAAAAACTGTAAATATATCAAAAGTGTAAATAAACTGTAAATATAATCATTGTATATACAATCAATTTACTTTTAAATACGTCTGCATTAATACAAATTTAATTAAAATAATAGTTTAATTATAACCTCTAATCAATCGTAAATACATATAATGCAGTCAGTCCTCAGCCTGAAAAAAGTATGAAAGGAAGTTAATTTATTGATTTAACTGTATAGCTACAAATTTATTTTCGTTTCGCGTGTAACTGTATATAGTTAGTGCAGCTATTCATACAATATGTAAACAATCAAAGTAGCTGTATACAAATCAGTCGTTACAAAAATCACTAGTTTTGAAACACGTGACGTCGACCAAGTCACTAGTTTCGTTACGTTTCTTATTACTACGTTTATCATTTGGTGAAAACCGCATGAAAATCTGTCCAGTAGTTTTTGCGTTCATCGCGTTCAGACAGACAGACAGAGGCCGCCGGGGACTTTGTTTTATAATATTTAAAGATATACCTTGTTTTGTCTTTACAAATATACAATTAACGAACACAAATTACTCCGTATCCAGATTTCGAACAAAAATTTGTGGATCGCACAGAGTACAGGTAACAATGTCACTGGCATATGGAGGGTAGAGGTAAGGAGCACAATCTCTGTGTTGGAAAAATGTCCTCTGAATAGCCTTAAATAAAGACGGCGTTGCTGTACCAGAGGACCGTTTTTAAAGATAGCGCCAAAAGTAAACTTCAATCAATCAAATATTCAACCAATCAGCAAACATCAAGTCACCTAAAATAGTTAAATTCAGATCGTACACTCCACTTCACCAGCGCCCCTATTTAATGCTATTTTGTGGCCACATTTTGAGACAGAAGGCCATATGAGAGTGTACTCCTTACCTCTACCCTCCATATCACAGGCATGATAGGTTAACTACTGCGCTATGTGCGCGGTCTTGTTACAGCTTTTTACCTAATTATTTTTCTCTATTCGTATATTTCTGTAATGGTTGCCTGAAGGATATTGTTATTTGTTATAAGGTCGCAAATTATACATATAATATCTTTGTATCATTAAATTTTCATGTGGACGTGACGGATTAAGGATACCTACTATTCATCCCCTCATATCTTGCCAGTGAATGTCGTAAAAGACAACTAACTTACACGTATATAATATACTAGCTGACCCAACAGACGTTGTTCTATTTAAATCTAAAAAATAGTAAAAGGTATTCTCCGTGAAAACGATCACAGCGCCACCTTCCGGGTCCAATTGTGAATCTAAACCATTCTCGAATGCCCTTGATTGCAAACAAAAATGTCATCAACATTGGTCCAGCCGTTTAGGAGGAGTTCAGTTACATACACACGTACACAAGAAATTTATATATAAAGACTAGCTGACCCAACAGACGTTGTTCTGTTCAAATCAGTAAAAAATAGAAAATTTAATTCTCCTTGAAATCGATCGCAACGCCACCTACCGATTCCAGTTATTAATCTAATCCGAATGGTTTAGATGTTTCGAATGGCTATACCGATGGATATGAGAATTCATATCCGGAAGTGCCACAAAAAGTCATCAAAATTGGCCCAGCCTTTTAGAAGGAGTTCAATTGCAAACACACGAACAGAAGATTTATATAGGTATATAAAGATAGAAAAGTTTATATAGTCGAAAAAAAAGGTTACATTAGAAAAGTATATATAAACATAAGTTATCTTTTTTCAAATTTTCTGCGCAACTTTCTTATTTATTTTTGGTAAAAGCCTTTTTTAATTTAGAAAACTTAAAAAAAAAGACGGACGATATCGATAAAGTCCTTCTCAAGTTATGTTATTGTCCTGCCCGAACAGCGCCGCTTACCGGATCCAATTGTGAATCTAAACCATTCTCGAATGCCCTTGAACGCACACAAAAAATGTCCAGCCGTTTAGGAGGAGTACAGTTACATACACACGTACACAAGTAATTTATATATAAAGATATTATTATGCAAGAGAAGAAAATCTCGAAATAAAACCCTCCCGTCTGACCAACGTGGCGTAGTAGGTCAATTTCACTCCTATCAAGGAGGAGACTTGAGCCTAGTAGTGGGACGTATATGAGTTGAAATATCTTTTTTTGTGTTGGCGGGTTAATGTCTCCATAAAGGGATGCTTGCCCAAAGCGAATGCAGAAGTAATACGATTAAACAACTGTGGTAAAAACTATTCCAAACGGTTAGCTTCAATCGACCATTACATTCTGCCTGCATACTTAAAGTGACTATACGTCCCGTTTCGAACGGGACAGTCCTGTTTTCAAATGGTTAGCCCTGTTGTCCCGAACTTTACAAAATGTTCCGTTTTACAAACAGAGCCTAATTGATTATTTAATATACTGACAGGGACGATTTTTTTTGTTTTCAATCCATATTTATAATCGGTGACTCTTTACGTGGTCTTGATTTTTTAGCTTTTAATTTCACAAGTTTACTTATTTTTGCAAGTGTCCCATTTTGGTCATTCAATTGTTCAAGCGTCCCGTTTAGAGTAATAAAGAAATATGACCACTTTAGGCATACCTTATTATTATTAAATGTTATTTATTTAGTAAAGTTTTTTATACATAATTAAGAAACAAGCTTGTAATGTCTTTTATTAATTCGCAATATAATCTCAAAAATCTTGCGTAGGTAAGTAATTATTTACATACTACGCAAACAAACTTCGTTGACAGATTAATTTATGAGAACATAGATACAACGTCTTTACAAAATTAAACATGACATTGTTTACTGCAATTATTATTATAGGCACAGTACAATTATTACATAGTACAATTATTTATATAGGCACCTTATAAGTATAATTTTTACATGCATAATTTGATCTGATAAACAAATATTTTCTATCTTTTTCTCACTTGTTTAAATCGAACTATTGCTCGCTCACTCGCTTTTGATTATATATTTTATCTCTCTCGCTCGCATGTGGCAATGTATTGCGTAGAATGCAAAAGAGCACATCATAGCAATGTTCCAGTCAGTGCCTAATCCAAATTATACATTTATTATCTTGTTAATATCAATCAAGTTTTGGAATAATGGTGTTTTGATAATATAAATCGGTTCAGAGGTCAGTAGTTCTGGTTTGCGTGGTGTAAAATACTACGATTTAACACAATAGCTAAGCACTTTAAAACAATTACATTTTAAATTTTATCAACAACATTTGCCCGAGTTTCTTGATTACTTACCTCCTGGATTAGTAGTTAGATATAACAATTTGTTATTTCTTTTTTAATAATAGGATAATAATGGTACTTACTTTTTTTATTTAACTTTTTCCAATTTCAGACCATACTTTCTCTTTATTTTTTGTATTTTTATAGTCTTCGTTGTTTACATTGTATAGTAAGGGATGCTGAAATACCAGGGATATTAAGATTTCGTCGTCCTTATCATTAAATATTTCCATTGGCTCCATTATTATTCAATTTAGAATGTAATAATCCTAAAAAATCAGATAGGTGGCAGCGTCGCTACACTGCTAAAGTGGACGCGTCACTAACGCTGACGTCCGACGACATTGAATCAGCGCTTGCGACACCTACAGCAAATATCTTACTCGGCGACGCATAGCAACTACAGAAGCGCTTAATTTTGTTTCATGCTAGTTTAGAAAATATTAAGAGGCTGTGCGCTAACTGGTAGATGTAAATACTAAATATACAATGAAATAAAAATTGTAATATTGTAAAATGTATTTGGTAGACGGAGTTCAGTTCAGAATAACATTGCAATTAAATTAAAACTGTGATCCATATCTTAATAGCCAAAAAATGTGTGTAATTTCCGTGGCTAACCTAACCTACCCCACCCTTCGTGCCGTGGATTTGATTCTCACGCAGGACAAAACTTTATACGATACCAGCAACCCGTCCTCGCTTCGCTTCGGGTGCAGTTACCTTACCCGCGTAGTTCCCGTTCCCGTGGGAATACCGGGACAAAATATAGCTTATGTTACTCCCTGATATTAAAGCTTTTCATTGGTGAAAGATTTTTGAAATCGATTCGGTAGTTTAAGCGTAAAAGCGTAACAAACAAACAAATAAACAAACTTACTTTCGCATTTACAATATTAGTAAGGATATGATCTAACAATTATTGTTCTGAGGCAGAGTGTAAATTCTGTTAATTGTGTTTTTGTAAAATCTTCCAGAATTCAAAGATCGTTATGCCGAGTATAGTTTAGTTAAAAAAAAAATATATAGATTATGCACCAATGTCCATAGGTCATATGTATTGCTGTTACTCTTTGCTCCTTAACGATTTATTTCAAACAGTAGCTACTAAATACATATATTCAAATTCTTTTTTGTTGTCTGAATCAATTTTATTTTAAACACATTCTGCACTAAAGAACAAATCTTTGTATCTCGAAGCTTTAAATAAAAATGGCAAAAAAGAACAAAAATTTCGCATCCAGACTAGGAGTAACTAATAATTTGCGGAAAGCGCAAATTATATTATTTGCGTAGGAATCGAATCTACGAAAATTACCATTGGAGGAAATTCACCATCATACTTAGACTATTACATCATTAGAGCAGTCAAACTGATAGGTAATAGCGATTTCGTCCAGTACTGAAGAAGCGCTTGGGCACTCTATGCTTTAACTTTAAATGTTAGATCATCAAAAAGATAATATCCAGCGCTGAAAGCGCTAAGATTGCACACATTGACTACAAAACAGAGTAGAACGGGGAGGCAAGCGTCCGTGACTATGTCGCTAGTCGCTACTTCGGAAGACATTCAAATAAAGTTCTCTACATTTACCGTTCTATCGAGGCACGGCGCCACTGACGCCTCAGGCTTACTCAGGCACCTCAACAACGTTCAACCACGTATTTAAATAAAAAGATATAATTTTTTAATTTCCTAGTATTCTTTCTGTTAATAAATACTGGCTATACAAACAATTTTTCGCTTGGTGACGGAGTAATAATACAATTCAGTACCCGCTGTCTTCCCCGTGGGTGTTTGTCTATACCAACACGCCTGACCAGCGTGGTATAGTAGGTCAATTGCCTTCCTATTGTGGAATGATGCTCGAGCCCAACAGTGAGACGTATATGAGTTGAAATGATACTATTCAAACAACTATTTGTGGATTCCAAAAAAGTAATACATTCCTCATCTCAGCTCCTATACATATGTCTTACTACTAGGTTCGAGACTCCTTTATAATAGAAGGGAAAATGACCTACCACGTAGACAGGTTGATATAGAGTAAAAATTCTAAAACAGTTTATGGTTTCGTTACACAAATATACATATCAAAGCGTGGCGTTTAACACCACACCAACGATCAGGTTCACCCTCGCCTATAGATGTTTCACATCAAAAGCGAAACAGATACTCAAGTGTCTAGTTTTGACGTAAAAAATATAGTAAGATTTAACATTAGACTACTAAAGGTAAATAATCTCGTATGCACACATAAATGTTCAAATCCGCTTTTACTTTTAAATCACTATTTATTATTAAATTAGCGGCCCGCGTTCACTTCGCTTTGGTTTCGGATGTTTTCCCGCCGCATTTTGAATCTGTGATAACTTCTAAAATATTATGTAAATGGTAATTTTGATCTAGATTAAAAGGTATTAAGGCGTATTTAATGTATTTAATTAGGTAAGGAATAATATTGTATTATTAATATAGCTTCGTAAATAAACTATTATTATTTTTACCTAAATTTTAAATAATAACAATGGCTACTCTGTACTATTTTTAGGAGATAAATATATATTGGCATTTTTTTTTTTTGTGGGTGGGCCGCGGTCGGCGCGCCTCCGCACCACTCCGTCCGGGGCGACAGAGGGGCTTAAGCACGCAACTCTCGCGACCCACCCAAAACCACGTCGCCTTCGTCGTTGGGCCGACCACTGGAGCAGCGTTAACTTGTCGTCAGTGGTCGGCCCGACGGAATACCCTCTTATTGGGGTACCCTCCCATCGACTGACGTCCCCCCCTCGGCGAGGACGTCGGTCCTTCCTCACGCGGTCGGCCTCTCGGCGGGTGACGGACTAATCCGCGGTCACATCACCCGCGGCCTCGGCTAAGGCGGCATGAGGCGCAGATAGTTGCGCCTGCGCCGCCCCAGTCGCCGGCGGCGGATCTCCTCATCGAGGCTGCGCTCCTCACGCAGGCGATCCGCCGCCTCCTTCCGCGAGATCACTGTCTCGCAGAAGGCTGCGACCGCGTCCCAATTCCCGACGCTGTCGACCATCGCCCTAGCGATAGCCGGCAGCGTCAGGTCCGTACCGATGATTGCGACGAGTTCACAGCGCTGCACTGCCCAAGCCGCGCAGGCCTCGAGCGTATGGCGCGCCGTGTCCTCGTCGCAATCGCAGTGGTGGCAGGACGGTGTACTCTCCCTCCTAACGACCTTGTGCAGGTATTTGGCGAAGCACCCATGCCCCGTCAAAACCTGCACCAGTCGGAAGGAGAGCACCCCGTGCCGCCTCTCCAACCACTGCATCAGTACCGGCCGGAAGGCCTCCACGGTTCGCACCCCGAACCGAGGCCTCTCCAGCTGGACTGCCCAACGGGCGATGACGTCTCGGCGGGCGCCGACGCGCCAGGCGGTGAGATCCCTTAACGAGACCACAACGCCCTCCGCTCGCACCCCCGTCACCCGCCGATATAGTCCGGCGAGCATCTCCGCCTCCAGGTCCCACGGGGGAGTCCCGGCCAGTAGGCACGCTGCCTCCGTCGCCACCGTGCGGTATCCGCGGATGGCCCTGACCGCCGTGACCCTCTGTGGTCGCCACAGAAGGGCCCTAAGTCGGGCGGTCATGGACCCCGCCCACACCGGTGCGCCGTACAGGGCCATCGACCGGATGACCCCCGCGTACAGCCGTCGGCACAAATATATATTGGCATAATGGTCCTAGTAACCGAGCCATAAACACATAAAAAAAAAATATATGGTATATACCACCGTGAACTTTTTTGTATATTATTTTCAAATATACAATATTGTAGTATATTATTTTGATTTCATTTTGATAGAATCCGAAATACGGAAATGCGCAGAAGAACCGGTGTAACTGATTTAGCTCGAAGAATTAGCATGCTTTTTTTTTTGGGGTGGGCTGCGGTCGGCGCGCCTCCGCACCACTCCGTCCGGGGCGACAGAGGGGCTTAAGCACGCAACACCCGCATTCCACCCGAACACCACGTCGCCTTCGTTGTTGGGCCAACCACTGGAGCAGGGTTACTTGTCATCAGTGGTCGGCCTGACGGAATACCCCCTACCCGGGGCACCCTCCCATCGACCGACGTCCCCCTCGGGGAGGACGTCGGTCTTTCCTCACGCGGTCGGCCTCTCGGCGGGTGACGGACAAGCTTATGATTAGCATGCTGAAGTGGCAATGGGCAGGCCACATCACTCGACGAACCGACAACCGCTGGGGAAGAAAGGTTTTCGAGTGGCGACCACATATCGGACGACGCAGTGTAGGACGCCCCCCACTAGGTGTACCGACGACCTGGTGAAGGTTGCTGGGTGTCGTTAGATACAGGCGGCACAGGACCGCACTCTGTGGCGCAACGTGAGGGAGGCTTACGTCAAGCAGTGGACGGCGATAGGCTGAAATGATGATGATGATAACTTTGATTTATCTTGTTATATTTAGCCAACATTTGCAATGTAAGTGTACAAAATTATATTTTCTTTGATATCACATTATAAATCTTTGATAAGTTCACCCAGATTTGGAACAACGAGTTAGAGACTTTAGGTCACTCTGCGTACTCTATCGGCTCTTTTATAGGGAGTGCCCTAAGGAACTGTTTGACTTGGTACCACCGTCACCATTTTACCAACGTACCACTCGACACCGCAGCAAAGTTCATCCATTTCACTTGGAAACTTTATGGTCTTCAACTGTACGTTTCCAGCGATCATTTCTCCCACGTACGTGCAGGCTCTGGAATGAATTATCTGCTGCTGTGTTTCCCAAGCGCTATAACATATCCTTCTTTAAACGAGGTTTAACAAAAGTATTTACTTCACGATAGGCAACGGCCTAGCTGTGTCCCTGGTATTGCAAAGGTCCATGTGCGGCAGTATCACTTTCTATCAGGTGTGCTGCCTGCTCGTTTGCCACCAACGGCAATAAAAAAAAAACCGGTCTCCCAGCAGAGAACTTCTATAGGTAGGAATCTTCTGGTGATTCCTCTGCCGATTTTTACGAACTTTACAAAAAGAGAAGATAACATCGGCACCTTTGCATCGACATTCATATTTTCTGCTGGTAACACATTATATTTTCAACGCATTACATCAGCACCAGGAGAAAATAGAAATGAAATATATATTTACTAAACTCCGGTTGAATTTAATTGCATTACAGACACGATTTACAGAAACCAATCAAGGTTTATAGCTCGAGTAGTATTAAAACTTTTTAATAGGTTTTTACTCTCAGAACGTGAACCTTTGGGACTTTACGATTGAATAAAAACATTCGCTGAACAGATAGCGTTGGTTAAGACCGATCTATCATGTCATATGAGTTTGATTCCCATACAAGACCATATTTTGTGGTCCCACTCACAGGCTCGAATATATATGTAGGTCCATGTGGTTACGGAATGAGAATTTACCACTTGCTAACTTGACCGCGGATGTCGTAAAAGACGGCTAAGCGATATAATACACATCATATAGAACCTTGAAAAAAAAAAACCCCTACACCAACCTGTCCGTCAACAGTGTCACCATGGTATAGTAAGGTCAATTTCCCTCCCACTGGTGGAGCAGCCCAGCAGTGGGACGTATATGAGCCAAAAGGAAACTTTCTGAGGGTGTATGTCTGTGGGGGGTTTTACTCTTAGTGATGTCTTTAGAATCACAGAACCTCATTACACGCTTTCGCACTCCTTTCACTTTTTCACGGTAAGCAGAGACCTTGCAAAGTGAACGGCAGCAACACTTACCATCAGTTGTTCTGTTAATTCGTTTACCCACATTTCAAAAAAAAAAATTATACTATCATGTATTTCGTTTCTAAGTATATCATCATCATCATCATCTCAGCTCACATACGTCCCACTGTTGGGCTCGGGCCTCCTCCATAATGGAAGGGTCATTGACCTACTATACCACGCTGGTCAGACGTGTTGGTATAGGGTTTTATTTCGAGTTTTTCTTCTCTCGCATAGATGTTATATGCGTTTTATGTCCCTTAGTCGTCTCGTACGATCACCCACGGGTAAGATAGGGGGTGGTGAATTGTATTCTTACTCCGTCACCACACGGAATACTAAAAAGAAAAATACTATCATGTATTTCGTTTCTAAGTATATATTGAATAGTAAATATATTCTTTGTATAATTGTCCGTGTGGTAACGGAGTAAGAATACAATTCACCACTCCCTATCTTGCCCGTGGATGTCGTATAAGACGACTATGGGATATAATGTGCACATAACATCTGTGCAAGAGAAGGAAAACTCGATATGAAACCCTATACCAACATGTCTGACCAGCATGGTATAGTAGGTCAAATTCCCTCCCATTGTGGAGGAGGCCCGAGCCCAACAGTGGGACGTATGTGGGCTGCGATGATGATGATGAAATATATTCTGAAATATCCGAAATAAAGTACTCGTTCCCTATTACCCTAGAGAAGTCTGCTTGTTTAAATAATATACAGAGTTACATCAAATAGTCTCAAGAAATCTTTTTAATGTAATGTTGTATATTTAGTAAATCTCATAGGACATGTCTTTATTATTACGCTAATTATGTGTACATTTCCTTGTGATAACGGAGTAAGACTACAATTCACCACCCCCTTATGGCATCACCATGGGCAAAAAGACGATTAAGTAATTAAATATGCATGTAACATCTATTCAAGAGAAGAAAAACAGGAAATAAGACCCTATACCAACATGTCTGTAGTCACTAGGTAGATTTCATTCTTATTGTGGAGGAGGCCCAAGCCCAACACTGGGACTTATGTAGACTGAGACGATGATGATGACAATGGATTGAAAACCTAAAGAAAACCATAATACGACATGATAATTTACTCTGCTCACAAATCACTCTGCGAACGAGAAGATCTTCTTATACAACTTGTGGCAACAGGTCTTGAAAACGGGACTGTGCCTTTCAAAACGAGATGTATGGCCAGTTTACTTACCCAGTAACATCACCGCAATCTTAATATAACTACAAACACAGAGCTAAGTAAACGAGAAATCATAAACTGTAGCACTCGACAATCAAAAAGGTTTCAATTAAACGTTACTAACAATACAACAATATTTTGCTTCGTTTAATAGACGGGAAAACCCTCTTATGAATGCCAAGTGCCTTAATTTAATTTAAATTGCAAGCCAATTTTGAAAAAAAAATAAAACACATAGGTTGTAAAGTATAGGCTTAGAATAATAACGTATAGAAGATAAGTCCACGCACAAAAAATGAAGCATTTAAATTGGAGCATAATGGAGCTTACGCCGGCACCGTTTCGTAATGTACAAGATAGATCGTTATGACGGTTTGTGCATTCAAATGGTGTCAAAATACATTTGAAAAACATAAAAAGTGTATTAACATTACTTTTAAAAGTATTCCGGCGATTTATGTTAATAAAAACAAAATTTGATTTCATCATTTGTATAGTGGTGTGCGTGTGTACGTGTGTAATCGCCTGCACGCATTTAGTATTTTTGGCGTCATGTTTTTGAACGCTTAAGTACCGACACTATCCTTCTATACGTTATTATTCTAAGGTCGTAGGTAATTTCACTCTTATTCTGGAAGGGACTCTAGCCCTGCAGTAAGACGTATATGAGCTGAAATGAAGCACCATTCATAATTCATAGTTTCGTTTTGTACTACAATCAAATAATGACCAGTACGTAGAATTGAAAATTTTGAAAAGCCGCATCGCTATCGGTCTATCCGTTTGAGAGCTACGATGCCACAGACAGATACACACACACACACACAAACAGACATCGAAGCCAATCTTATAAAACTCCTCTTTGCATCAGGGGTTAAAAAAATAAGTTTAGTATTATATTGGCACTCTTTATAAAATGAAGGCATATCTCGCCGGATAAAATATGCTAAACAAATAAAAAGTTGCTTATCGTTCTTTTTGTAATTAAGTCCTTTTTTTCGGTCCATCACGGTCGGCGCACTGTAATTAAGTCCCTGCCACTTTTTACTCTGTTGTTCATCATAGTTGCCAGTATTTTAAAGCTATAATAATCGATTATCTACGTGGTGACGGAGTAAGAATACAATCACTACCCCCTTTCTTGCTCGTGGGTGTTGTAAAGACGACTAAGGGATTATTATCGCGCTGACCGCAAAAAAAGGGATTAATATGCATATAACATTTGTGCAAGCGAAGGTCGAGACAAAACCCTGTTCCAATATCTCCAAATCGTGTGAAATAATTGGTCAGTCTATTGAGATTTTAAGGGTGTAGGTTGGGTTCTGAGTGTTTTTTATAGATTGCTACATATGTATTTGCCTAGTCTTAGAATAAAAATATATATTATTATATTATATAGATTTTAAATAAAATAGGCTACGTCAATACGAGTATGATTATATACAAACCACCATTTGCCAGCCACCATCAGATGGGAAGCGACTCGAGAGACTGATCTCGAACCTCCTCCACAATAGGGGTGAAAATGATCTTACTATACCGTGCTAGTCAGATAGGTTGGTACAGGGTTTTGTTTCGAGTTTTTCTTCTCTTGCATAGATGTAACGTACATATTATATATATGACTCACTTCTCGACGTCCCTGTCCCGGGACGTCGGTCGCTGTCGCGCAGTCAGCCTCTCTGCGGGTGACGGACTAAATTCCCCGGTCCGGTCACCCGCAGCCTCGGCTAGGGCGCCATCAGGCGCAGGTACTCGCGCCTGCGCCGCCCAAGTCGCCGGCGGCGGAACGTGTCACCGAAGAGGAGCTCCTCTCGCGCACTATCCGCCACCTCCTTCCGTGGGATGACGGCCTCACAGAAGGCGGCGACCGCGTCCCAGTTCCTGACGCTGTCGAGCATCTTCCTGGCGATGGTCGGCAGCGTCAGGTTGCCACCGATGATCGCGACGAGTTCACGGCGTTCCTCTGCTCACGCGAAACACACCTCGAGCGTGTGCTGCGCCGTGTCCTCGTCGCAATCGCATCGCAGTGGTGGCAGGACGGTGTGCTCTCACTCCTGACGATCTTGTGCAGGTACTTGGAGAAGTAACCGTGCCCCGTCAGCACCTGCACCAGTCGGAAGGAAAGCACCCCGTGCGTCCGCTCCAACCACTCCATCAGCACCGGCCGGTAGGCCTCGACGGTCCTGACCGTACCGAGAACTCTCCAGCCGGACTGCCCAACGGGCAATGACGTCTCGGCGGGCGTCGACACGCCAGGCGGTGATCTCTTGCAATGAGACCATACCCACGCGGGCACACATCTCCGACACCCGCCGGTAAATTCCGGCGAGCATTTCTGCCTCCAGGTCCCACGGGCGAGTTCCGGCCAGGAGGCATGTTGCCTCCGTCGCCACCATGCGGTAACCGCGTATGGCCCTGATCGTCATGGCCCTCTGTGGTCGCCACAAGAGGGCCCTCAGACGGACAGTCAGGGACCCGGCCCACACCGGTGTACCATCGGCACATAGCGCTGGGTCCACCCACATTCGGCATCAGCTACGAAAGGGCGGACGCCGCGCTGACAAGCCGGGGAACAAGTCGACGAAAATGCTCCCGGAACCACCAGTGCCCGTCGAGCACCAGGCCCAAGTACATACTTCATGTGGGCCTGGATGCTGATGGTAACCGAATTCACGGTGATCGAAGCGCCGGCGTAAGGCCCGACGGTACGGAGGCCATGGAACAAGAGGGCCTCCGTCTTGTCCAGGGCTACCCTCAACCCCAGCGCTCCAATCCACATGACAATCTCCACGGTGCCATGAGTTGCCAGGCGTGCCGCCTCTTCTAGCGTCTCACCCCGGGCTGTGACGAGCGTATCGTCAGCGTAGCAAATTACGCCCAGCCCGGGTGGGAAGCTTCCTCTCAACGCCCAGTCGTAGCCGATATTCCACAGGGTCGGACTCAGAACCGACCCCTGTTGGACACCACACGTCATGGACGTTCGCACAACGTCCCCTACTCGGTTAACATAGAGGACGCTGCGCTCCTCCAAGTGGTCTACTACCAGCCGCCTTAGGTACACGGACACCCCGTGATACTGCAGTGCCTCATTGATGCACCTGAATGACAGACTATTGAAGGCGTTGGCGATGTCCAGGGACACCGCCAAAGATAGCGGGTGGTGAATTGTATTCTTATTCCGTCACCACACGGAAAACACCGCGATATACTAGTTAATAATTAAAATAGTTATCCGTGTGATGACGGTGGAAGAATACAAATCACCACTCCCTATCTTGCCTGTGGATGTAGTAAAAGACGACTAAAGGATATAATACGCATATAACATCCATGCAGGAATGGGAAAACCTGAAATAAAGCTCTATACCAACGTGTCTGACCAGCATTGTGTAGTAAGGTAAATTTCCCTCTTATTGTGGAGGAGGCTCGAGCCCAACAGTGAGATGTATATGAGCTGAAATGATGATCATGATACTGAATCGAAAGTATAAATTTAGTCTAGTTTAGGAAATGGTTCATGAAAATGCTTCGATGAAAATCAGCTGACATTTACTATAAAAGTTGACCTTAACAAACATTACAGCTGAAGTCATCACGTTTTGCCCGATAACATTCAGTATATAAACAAAGGAGTTTATGAATAATTTAGCAGCGTCGACAAGCGGAAACGGATGCGGCAACAGATAGCAAAGGAAGGTCGCCATTGATTATGTTGGTAGACCTGCTTTGGTAATAAATGTCAATTTATATAAATGCATGTATTTTTTTATGTACGTACCTTCATTAAATCTTAAGATTTTTTTAATGGAAATAGTGTTTTTTTTTTATTACTAACGGTGGCAAACGAGCAAATAGTACACCTGATGGTAAGTGTTGCTGCCGCCCATGGACATTTGCTGGCTGCTGCCCACCGTGAAAAAAATGCAATGAGGATCAATGATACTATCATCGAAACCGAAACACTTTCAGAAAGTTGGGCTGCAGGCTCTCTTTCTCTCTCATTATCAAATGAGGCTTTATTCAGCCTGCTCCTTATCCAGTCTTTCGCCGTTTAATTATCGCTATCCTTCATTTCAAGTCGCATAGGTCGTACTTGATGTACGGCAAAATTAACCTTCTATATCACGTTGATCAAATGTGTTGGTATAGGGTTTCCCTTCTCTTGAATAGACGTTCTATGCATATTATATCCCTTAGTCGTCTTTTACTACACCCATGGGTAGGATAGGGGGTAGTGAATTGTATTCTTACTCCGACACCACACGGAATATATGACGAACTAGCAACTCGCCCTCGCTTCGCTTCAGTTTCTGTCGCCTTATCCCCGTAGTTCCCGTTCCCGTGGGAATACCGGGATGAAATATAGCCTAGTTTACTCCCTGATATTATAGCTTTCCACTGGTGAAAGAATTTTTGAAATCGGTCCAGCCGTTTTGAAGATTATCCGGCACAAACAGACAGACAAAAAAAATATAAAGTGATTTATAGGCATAGATATCGTCCAAATAACCGTGTGAGCATGAAAAAAGCCTATTATTTTGACATTACAAACAGACACTCCAATTTTATTTATTGGTATAGATAGCGAAATTATAGTACTGCGTTAAACGTTTCTCAAGAGAGTGATCTTATGTTAACTGCCCTCTATGGGTCCTATAATCATTTTGACCTAATGATTTCTGATGTTTACGCGAGTAACATTTTAAATAAAACTACATTACGGATGTTATCGCGTTTGTATTTGATTTTTGATTGCCCGACGTTTCGAAAACTTTGCAGCGTTCATGGTCAGACATTTAAATGTCTGTAATAACGATGACTTGTTGGACGTGAGACACCTTAGTCCGCCCGTGACCATGAACGTTGCAAAGTGTTCGAAACGTCGGGCAATCAAAAATCAAATACAAACGCGATAAAATCCGTAGTTTTATTTAAAATCATTTTGACCATTAAGAAGTATAGTCAAAATTTTTATTTAATTAATTTTAAACCAAAGTCTTAGTCTCTTCTCTTTAAGTCAAACCACACTGATTGAGATCAGAACACGAGGGTAATGATTTTTAGGGTGCCGTACTCAAAGGGTAAACACCGGACCCTATTACTAAGACTTCGCTGTCTGTCCGTCCGTCTGTCAGTCCATCTGTCTGTCAGCACTCACCAGGCTGCAAGAGGGGGCTTTCAAGAACCGCGGATTAGCGGAAGTAGGCCCTCATGGTACGCCACAGAGTGCAGCCCTGTGTCGCCTGCATTCAACGACGCCTAGCATCTTTGACCAGGCCGTCGGTCCATTTAGTAGAGGGGCGTCCTACTCTTCCCCAGCGATTGTCGTTTCCTCGAGCGATGTGGCCTGCCCATTGCCACTTCAGCATGCTAATTCTTCGTGCTATATCAGTTACACGCGTTCTTCTGCTGGTTTACGGATTTTGGTTTTTTTACCGACTTCTAAAAAAAGAGGAGGTTCTCAAGTCAGATGTTTGTATTTTTTATGTTTGTTCGCGCATAACTCCATCGCTTGCCAACAGATTTGAATTTTTGTTTTGTTGGAAAAGGTATACTTCCCAAAAGGTCCTATGTAGATTTTATTGAAATCGGACAAGCGTAGACAATTCAACAAATATCTAAAAACATTAAAGTCGGTTTTCTTTTGCAAAAATATTTTTATTTTATTAATCATAAATGATAATAATTCTTTTAGAGATAAAATAATAAGCATTGCTCCGGTCGATGAATAATAAGCGAACAGGCGAGAAATAAACATGACAGTGATAGCGAAAGCTTTTAGGGACTCTGTCGGATTTCGTTAAAGATTAACATTCTATCGAGAAGGCGATGTCGAATAATTCAGAAATACCATCAAATTTATTTTGTAACTCTTAACACAATTTCAAAGTGGGTTTTTTCAGACCCTTTTGAAATGGAATTTTAATGAAAATTAAGAGTTTCGTAAATAATATGTTTTTGTAACCACGTAATCTCTACGAAGTGACCATACAGAAGATTTTAAGGATTTTATAGCGTTTGTATTTGATTTTTGATTGCCCGACGTTTCGAACACGTTTCATAGTTCACGTTTCGACCATGAACGCGATAAAATCCGTAAAATAGTTTTATTTACAATGTGTAATACTCGCGTCAAACATCAGATATCGCTACATACAGAAGATTCTTTGTAGTCCGGATAATCGAAAATATTAATCACATCAGCCCATAAATTCGCCATCTCCACTATTAGAAAATGACCAACTATACCGCGCTGGTCAGACGTGTTGGCAAAGGGATTTATTTAGAGTTTTCTTGCTCCTCCATAGATGTTATATGCATATTGAAGTGAAACTTTTAATGCGACTTTCAACAAGGTTGTGTTAAACGTTTAACGCTACGGGAATAGAAAGAGACAGAGTGAGAGTGAATGCGTGGCACTCGAACGCATGCGGGTAGTATACCTGTTACAGGCCAGCGCGAGCGTTAGCAACGAGTAGCGTCCAACATTTTTTATCATTTCTTATTTTTTTTATCTTTTTTTTTATATTGACAAAAAACACGTAGCATCAAAGAAGTTTCACTTCTGACATGCATATTTTGTACGCACGCTCTTTTTTTTATAGCTTTAATCGTCTTTTACGACACCCACGGGCAAGAAAGGGGGTGGTGTATTATATTCTTAATCCGTCTCCACGTAGAAAATGTATTATAATATAATAAAAAAAAATACATTAAGTCAGATTTTAATTGTAATACATAAAATTTTCTGTGTGTGGAGCGGAGTATTCATCATCTACATTTGTGCCCGTGGGAGCAGTAAAACTTTACTAAAAGATATGCAGATAAAATCTGCACAAAAGAAGCAAACTCGGTACTAACCTCTCAAACCAGTAAATTCTTTAGGAGTGGTAGCACCACACTGTCGACAGTTATCTGTCTACAGCCGCGGGCCGGTCCGTCCGGGGTAGTACCACACTCTCGCAAAAAATCGACGTCTGAGTAGTAGCAATTTGTTACTGCGCTTCGTTCGGTGAGCGAGAGAGCCGGAAGCCCAACTTTCTGAGGGTGTTTGCATGTGGAGGATTTTGGTGGTCCCTTTAGTATCAGCGAGCCTCAATGCACGTATTCATACTCCCTTCACTTTCTTCGCGGTAGGCAACGGCCTTATAAAGGTCCATGAGCGGCAGCAACACTTACCATCAGGTGTATTGTTTGCTCGTTTGCCACCGTTTGCAATAAAAAAAAAAATAGTACGTCAATATCCCTTTTAATGTGATGAAGGTTTGAGCTTAGAATTCTTTATCATTCATCTCAATTTTCCCTATTATGGAGGAGGCTTGAGCCCAGCAGTGTGATATGGTACGCGCCAAGATGATGTTGAGGATCCCTCTTATACCTCCTAAATTCCCTCTCTTTTTTTTTGTTCTTTTTTTGTTTCTTTTTTTTGGGGGTGGGTTATGGTCGGCGCACTCCTCGCACCACTCCGTCCGGGGCGACAGAGGGGCGTAAGCATGCACACCCGTAACCCACCCGCGACACGTCGCCTTCATCGTTGGACCGACCACCGGAGCGGGGTGACTTGACGTCAGTGGTCGGCCCGACGGAATACCCCAAGAGAGTACTCTCTCCCTTCGACGTCTCCTACTGGGACGCCGATCGCTGTCGCGAGGCTAATCTCTCCGCGGGTGCCCTGACTAAATCCCCGGTCTGGTCACCCGCAGCCTCTGCTAGGGCGGCATCAGGCGCAAAATGCCCTGTGATTTAATACTAATGGTTAGATTAAATTATAATTAAATCTATACCAATAAATAAAATTGGAGTGTCTGTTTGTAATGTCAAAATAATAGGCTTTTTTCATGCTCACACGGTTATTTGCACGACACCTATGCCTAAAATAGCAATTAAAAAATTTTTGTCTCTGTCTGTCTGTCTGTTTGTTCCGGGTAATCTTCAAAACGGCTGGACCGATTTCAAAAATTCTTTCACCAATGGAAAGCTATAATATCAGGGCGTAAACTAGGCTATATTATCCCGGTATTCCCACGGGAACGGGAACTACGCGGGTAAAACGACTATAACCTATAACCGAAGCGAAGCGAGGGCGGATTGCTAGTATAATATATATGTAGTGTTTACGATGCCCTCAAAAAGCTGCGTGCAGGCGCCAGACGTAAATCCCTTTGAAATCTTCCTAAAAGGAAATTAAATCCTTTTAATCCTGAAACGTGATCTGTTTTTAGCTGCGGAATAATATGCGACGTTAATCCTACGGACTGAAAATTTGCTTTGCTAACGAATGTCGATATCGCCTATGTGGTTACGGAGTAAAAATACAATTAACAACCCCCCTTCCTCTCTTATCCGTGGGTATCATAAAAGACGACTAAGGGACATAATATGCAGATAACATCTATGCAAGAGATGGGATCCTCGATTTAAAACCCAATAATAATAATAACCTGTCTGATGAAGGGGGAATAATTGGGCAATTGCCCTCCCGTTGTAGAGGAGGCATGAGCCCAACAGTTGGGCTGAAATAAGCTGAGATGATGATGGTGAACGAATGTCGATCACCGAGCCAAATGCACAATAGATTTTATCTATACCAATAAATAAAATTGGAGTGTCTGTTTGTAATGTCAAAATAATAGGCTTTTTTCATGCTCACACGGTTATTTGCACGACACCTATGCCTAAAATACAGATTAAAATTTTTTTGTCTGTCTGTCTGTTTGTTCCGGGTAATCTTCAAAACGGCTGGACCGATTTCAAAAATTCTTTCACCAATGGAAAGCTATAATATCAGGGCGTAAACTAGGCTATATTTTATCCCGGTATTTCCACGGGAACAGGAACTACGCGGGTAAAACGACCAAAACAGAAGCGAAGCGAGGGCGGGTTGCTAGTATTTATTAAATATCTATGCAAGAGAAGGAAAACTGGCAACAAAACCTCATACCAAAACGACTGACCAGCGTTGTATAGGAGAGGAGAGCGACGAGGGCGGATCAGCCGCAGGACCGTCGCGGGACGAGGGCGGGAAAGCCGCAGAGCCGTCCCCAAAAAGGCGCGGAGGAAGCGACAGCTCGACGGGGCTGTCGAGCGACGAGGGCGGCACCGCCGCAGAGCCGTCGCAGGACGAGGGCGGTGGTGCTGCAGGGCCGCCGAAAGCTATGCGCCGGAGAAGCTGCTCGACGGGGCTATCGGACAGCTCCGGGAGCGATGTGGCGTACGCGCTGTCGACAGACGAGGGCGGCAGTGCCGCAGGGCCGTCTGTCTCTGAGATGTCGGCGGACGAGGGCGGCAATACCACAGAGCCGTCCGCCGACGAAAACATCAGCCATCAGCTGCAGGTCGTCCAGAGGAGGGACAAGGGCGGTGGATGCGCGGGTCCGTCCAAAGGTGGTAGGAGTAGGGAAGGCAGGCCGTCAATTGAGGAGGGTATAGGTAGGCCGTCATCCCAGAGGAAGGAGAAGGAGTTAGGAGGTAGGAAGGAGAAGGAGACGGGTAGGGGGGCTGCCGAGGAGGCTCTAACGGCAGCCCCAATTGTGAAGGAGAGGGAGGAGGCCCTCCCCCCGAGCGTCCGGAAGCGCCCCCTGCAAAAGGGTGGTGGCTCAAGCTCCGACTCGGAGGGGAGTTTCATCGTGCCTCCTCCCAAGGTCTCGACCATGCGCCGTGGGCGCAGGGGTAGGGGATCGGCGGTGGCGGCGAGGCCGGGGACCCCAGGTCCGGCCTGCCAGAGCGGGGAGGTTGCGGCCCTGCAGGCCGCGAATGCCCGCCTCAGTAAGGAGGTTTCCGGCCTGCGGGAGCGCAACCGGAAGCTCGAGTCGGAGCTGTCGGCGGTGCGAAAGGAGAACCGCGGGTTGGCCAAAGACGTGGCTGACCTGCGGTCTCAAGTCGCACTCTTAGTGCCAGCCGCACCGCCGACGCCGGCCTCGCCGCCGAAACGGGCTGCGCCGGAGAGGGCGGGCCCGTCGACTGCGCCCGTGGCGCCGCCTGCGCCTGTGGTGCCTGCCGCGCCGGTTGCGCCCACCGCGCCGGCCGTTGGCGCCGCCAAGAAGCGCGGCGGGCCCCGAAAGGAGGCAGAGCCGCTGCCCGTGGTGCACGGCGTGCCGGAGGGGTCGATGCGCGTCATCTTTGCTAAGCTTGAGCTTATGCTGGATGCGCGCATCAAGGCCTTGGTGGATCGCCTTCCGCCCGAGCCACCCCTCCGGCCGCCGCTCGCCACGGATAGAGCGAGGCGGCCGCAAGCGTTGGCTCCCACCCCGCTGCCCTGTCAGGGTGGCCGCGTGGTGAGCTACGCTGCGGCCGCCGCTGGGCCCAAGGGGGCCAAGAAGGCCGGCAAGGTGCCGGCTCCCGCCAAGGCCGGGCCGCGGCCGGTGCCAGCGGCTGCACCGCAGGCGCCGGCCAGCGCACCCGCGACCGCTCCTGCTGCGCTCAGCGCTGCTGCCAGGCTCGAACAGGGCTGGCAGGTGGCTGAGCGGAGCAGGAAGGCACGCGGCCAGAAGCGGAGAGCGGCGGCCAAGGGTGCCGCCGTGGCCGCCGCTCCCCAGGCGGGAGTCGGCAGAAAGGGGAAAAGGTCGCGCAGGGGCCTCAAGTCGCCGAAGACGGCCGCGGTGGTCATCACCGTGCTGCCTGAGGCGGCTGAGAGGGGCCTCAACTATGAGGCCGTCCTAAAACGCGCCCGGCGGGAGCTGGACGTCTCCGACATCGGAGGCGTCGAGGCTAGGACCCGCAAGGCCCGGACAGGGGCTCGAATTCTCGAGTTCCCTGGGGCCGAGGGCGCGAAGACGGCCGATAGTGTGGCTTCGAAGCTGCGGGGGCTGTTCGGGCCAGAGGATGGTGTCCGAATCGCCAGGCCTGTCAAGTGCGCAGAGATGCGCCTGACGGGCTTGGACGATTCCGTGACGGTGGAGGACGTCCGAGAGGCCATTATGGCGCGTACCGGATGTGCCTCGGACACCGTCCGGATTGGCACCATCCGCCCTGGTCCAGGCGGCGTCGGTGCTGTCTGGGTGCAGTGTCCGGTGGAGTCGGTCAAGCAATTGGCCGACTCAGGCAGACTCCTCGTGGGCTGGAGCTCGGCGCGGGTAAGCGTGCTAGAGCCCCGGCCCGCGAGGTGTTATAAATGCATGGCGGTCGGGCATACCCGACCGACATGCAAAAACTGCTTTGACTGCAGCGGGCTATGTTTCCGTTGCGGTCTGACCGGACACCAGGCGGCATCGTGCTCTGCGGTGCCCCACTGCCCCGCGTGTGCGGCAGGCAATAGGCCTGCCAAACATCGCATGGGCTCTGGGGACTGCAGACCCCCGGCATCGGCCCCAAAGGGGCGGGGCGGCCTATCGACCGGGCCAACCCCCGCTCCGAGCGCGACCCGATCGCCCGTTAGCGCGGAGGAGGTGACGATGGATACGGACCGTTAATGGACCCCGTATCCATCCGTCTCCTCCAAGCCAATCTCAATCACTCCGCCGGTGCGCAGGACGTTTTCCTGCAAGCCATGGCGGAGTGGTTGATAGGAGTAGCCGTAGCCGCGGAGCCGTACGCGGTGCCCGACCGGCCAAATTGGCTGGGCAGCACCGACGGTACCGTGGCAATCATCGCCTCCACGTCGTGGCCTTCGTCGCCTCTGATCCTTAGGGACAGGGGCGTCGGATACGTCGCGGCGGACTGGGGAGAGATTACGCTCCTCGGAGTATATCTCTCCCCTGCCTGGAGAGCGGCTGATTTCGGGGTCTCCCTTACCATCTTGGGAGCCTCGTTACGGCGATTGGCACCGCGCCAGGTGATCGTATTGGGGGACTTCAACGCCAAGTCCGTGGCGTGGGGGTCCTCCCGTACGGACGACCGAGGACGGGCGGTCGAGGATTGGGCGGCGGCTCTGGGCCTCTGTTTGCTGAACAGAGGCTCGGTGCATACATGCGTGCGACCTCAGGGCAGGTCGATAGTGGACCTTTCGTTCGCTAGCCCTGAGGTCGCTGCACGCGTGGGGAGCTGGTGCGTCGAGGAGGAGGTTGAGACCTTGTCGGACCACCGGTATATCCGGATGGAGGTCTCCCTGACAATCCCGGCGCCCGGCAGGGGTCACAGGGGGGCGGTAGGGCGTCCTGCGTTCCCGCGATGGGCTGTGGGTCGCCTAGACCGGGACCTGCTGGCGGAGGCAGCCATCGTTCATTCGTGGCTGTCCTCTGCCAA
Source organism: Lymantria dispar (assembly GCA_032191425.1). Lineage (NCBI taxonomy): Eukaryota > Metazoa > Arthropoda > Insecta > Lepidoptera > Erebidae > Lymantria > Lymantria dispar. The sequence continues at coordinate 3,320,162 of CM063460.1, read as the reverse complement.
CCAGTTGGACGGGGTGGACGCCGAGGCTGGCCGCATCCGCAGTGCGTTGACGCAGATCTGCGATGCGGCCATGCCCCGGGTACGGCGTCTGCCCCCGAGGAGGGCTGTCCACTGGTGGTCCCGGGAGCTGGCAGATCTCCGGGCCGCGTGTATTCGCGCCCGGAGGGCTTACACCCGCAGCCGGCGGCGCAATCGCAGCGCGGAACTGGAGGGCCAGCTTTACGAGGGCTACCGCAATGCGCGGTCGGCCTTCAGGCTGGCCGTCCGTTCCGCCAAGGACGCCAGTCGGCGGGAGATGCTGGAGAGTCTCGACCGTGACCCCTGGGGTCGCCCCTATGGTGCGGCGCTGAGTAAGCTCCGCGCACGGGGCCCGCCCCTCACCGAGACTCTCCAACCCAGCCTCCTTACCCGGGTCGTCGAGGACCTGTTCCCACGACGGGCGGAACACACGCCCCCGGTCATGGCGCCGCCAGACAATGACCGGGAGGGCGATGGTGGCAGTGTTCCGCTCATCACGGAACCGGAGATGAGGGCGTCGGTGGCGCGCATGCGCGGAAAATCCACCGCCCCCGGGCCCGACGGTATTCCAAACCGTGTGTTGGCCCTGGTCCTCGACCATCTGGGTCCCCGCCTCAGGGAGCTGTTCGACGCGTGTTTAGCGTCCGGGCGGTTCCCTGGGTGCTGGAAGGAGGGGAGGCTGGTTCTCCTGCCGAAGCCGGGACGGCCTCCGGAGTCGTCATCGGCCTACAGGCCTATCGTGCTGCTCGATGATATGGGCAAGCTACTGGAGAGGATAGTAGCTGCCCGCATCGAGCGGCACCTTGTCGGCACGGGGCCCGATCTGTCGGACGCCCAGTTTGGGTTTAGGAGAGGTCGTTCGACGATCGAGGCCCTGTTGCGCCTGAGGGCCGTGGCGACTGAGGCCGTCACCGGCGGGGGAGTGCTGTTGGTGGTGTCCCTAGACATCGCCAACGCATTCAATAGTCTGCCATTCAGCTGCGTCAGGGAGGCGCTCCGTTACCACGGAGTGCCAGCTTACCTGAGGCGGCTGGTGGCAGACTATTTAGAGGAGCGCAGCGTCCTCTACGCCAACCGAGTAGGGGACGTTGTGCGAACGCCCATGACGTGCGGTGTTCCACAGGGGTCGGTCCTCGGACCCACCCTGTGGAACATCGGCTACGACTGGGCGTTGCGGGGGAGTCTCCCACCCGGGCTGGGCGTGATTTGTTACGCCGACGACACGCTCGTCACAGCCCGCGGTGGGACGCTACAAGAGGCGGTAAGCCTGGCGACCTCAGGCACCGAAGAGGTCGTCAGGCGGATCGAGGCGCTGGGGTTGAGGGTGGCCCTGGACAAGACGGAGGCCCTCTTGTTCCATGGGCCCCGTATGGACCCTCCCATCGGCGTCTCGATCACCGTCAATTCGGTTGGGATCAGCATCCAGGCCCATATGAAGTACTTGGGCCTGGTGCTCGACGGGCGATGGTGGTTTCGGGAGCATTTCCGCAGGCTCGTCCCGCGGCTCGTCGGCGTGGCGTCCGCCCTACAATGGCTGATGCCGAATGTGGGCGGACCGAGCGCGGCATGTCGACAGCTGTACGCGGGGGTCATCCGATCGATGGCCCTGTACGGCGCACCGGTGTGGGCGGGATCCATGACCGCCCGACTCAGGGCCCTTCTGTGGCGTCCACAGAAGGTCATGGCGGTCAGGATCATCCGCGGGTACCGCACGGTGGCGACGGAGGCGGCGTGCCTATTGGCCGGGACTCCCCCGTGGGACCTGGAGGCGGAAATGCTCGCCGACTTGTATCGGCGGGTGTCGGGGGTGCGCGGGGGGGGTGGTGTTGTTTCCTTGAAGGAGCTCACCGCCTGGCGCGTCGACGCCCGCCGGGACGTCATCGCCCGTTGGGCAGACCGGCTGGAGAGGCCTCGATACGGTGTTTGGACCGTGGAGGCCTTCTGGCCGGTGCTGATGCAGTGGTTAGAAAGGCGGCACGGGGTGCTCTCCTTCCGACTCGTGCAGGTCTTGACGGGGCATGGATGCTTCGGCAAGTACCTGTACAGGGTCGCTAGGAGGGAGAGAACTCCGTCCTGCCACCACTGCGATTGCGACGAGGACACGGCGCAGCACACGCTCGAGGTCTGTGCCGCTTGGGCAGAGCCGCGTCGTGAACTCGTCGCAATCATCGGTGCAGACCTGACGCTGCCGACCATCGCTAGGGAGATGCTCGGCAGCATCAGGAATTGGGACGCGGTCGCAGCCTTCTGCGAGGCAGTTATCTCGCAGAAGGAGGCGGCGGGTCGCGAGCGCGAGGAGCACAGCCTCGATGATGCGACCCGCCGTCGGCGACTGGGGCGGCGCAGGCGGGAGTACCTGCGTGCAATGCCGCCCTAGCCGAGGCCGCGGGTGACGTGACCGGGGATTAGTCCATCACCCGCCGAGAGGTCAACCGCGTGAGGAAAGACCGACGTCCCCCCCTCGGGGAGGACGGATGGGAGGGTACCCCGGGTAGAGGGTATTTCGTCGGGCTGACCACTGATGACAAGTAACCCTGCTCCAGTGGTCGGCCCAGCGACGAGGGCGACGTGGTGTTCGGGTGGGTTGCGGGAGTTGCGGGCTTGAGCCCCTCTGTCGCCCCGGACGGAGTGGTGCGTAGGCGCGCCGACCGCAGCCCACAAAAAAAAAAAAAAAAAAAAAAAAAGCGTTGTATAGTAGGTCAACTTCCCTCCCATAGTGGAGGAGGCCCGAGCCCAACAGCGGGACGTGTACGGGCTAAGATGATGAAGAATTGGAATTATTTTGAGCCACATCCACAATAGGAATAAAATTGACCTACTACCAAGTTTGTCAGACTTGTTGGTATTTGGTTTCTCTTACGTAGATGTTATATGAATATTTAATCACTTAGTCGTCTATTATGACGGTTAGCGAGAAGTTGTTGAATTCTATTCTTACAAATGTATCACTAACTAGTATAAAATAAAGTCGCTTCACGCTGTCTGCCTATCCCTATGTATGCTTAGGTCTTTAAGACTACCCAACGGATTTTGATGAGGTTTTAAATAAAGTGATTCAAGAGGAATGTTTATCTATACCAATAAATAAAATTGGAGTGTCTGTTTGTAATGTCAAAATAATTGACTACACAGATGGCGTAATGGTTAAAATAGCGACCTACAGCGCCAGTGTCGGGGGTTCGAATCCCACGCGGGACAACACTTTGTGCGATCCACAAATTGTTGTTCTGAGTCTGGATGTAATTTGTGTCCGTTAATTATATGTTTGTAAAGTCCCCCGCAATACAAGGATTATTTCCTTAGTGCAGGGTGTTGTCTTAAGTAAATAAATAAAAATAGACTTTTTTCATGCTCACACGGTTATTTGCACGACACCTATGCCTAAAATAGCGATTAAAAAATTTTTGTCTGTCTGTCTGTCTGTTTGTTCCGGGTAATCTTCAAAACGGCTGAACCGATTTAAAATTTCTTTCACCAATGAAAAGCTATAATATTAGGGCGTAAACTAGGCTATATTTTATCCAGGTATTCCCACGGGAACGGGAACTACGCGGGTAAAACGACTAAAACCGAAGCGAAGCGAGGGCGGGTTGCTAGTATGAATAATAATAATATAATAAATACATGCAAAATATGTCGCTCTTTCAAGAGTAACCTCTAAAGAAAATATGTTTGTATTGTCTAATGACAAAAAAGCTGTGAACGTTGTATAAAAAGACATTCTGTAGTATATTTATTATCAGCACTAGCAACCCGCCCTCGCTTCGCTTCGGTTTTAGTCGTTTTACCCGCGTAGTTTCCGTTCCCGTGGGAATATCAGAATAAAATATATCCTAGTTTACGCGCTGATATATAATATCAGCGCGTAAACTAGGATATATTTTTTTGCTTTCCATTGGTGAAAGAATTTTTGAAATCGGTCCAGCCGTTTTGAAGATTGCCCGGAACAAACAGACAGACAAAAAAAATATAAAATGATTTTTTAGGCATGTGTATAGTGCACCTTAGCCGAGGCCGCGGGTGATCTGAGGGGGAATTGTCCGTCACCCGCAGTGTGGCTAACCGCGCGACGGCGACCGACGTCCCAGGACGTCCAGAGGTGACGTTACCCGAAAGGGTATTCCGTCAGGCCGACCACTGACGACAAGTCACATCTGCTCCGGTGGTCGGCCCAACAACGAGGTGACGTGGGTACGGGAGGGTTATGGGCCCGCGCGCTGTCCTTTCATCGCCCCGGACGGACTGGACCGCGCGTGCACTTACCATAGCCCAACCATAAAAAAAATGTGTATAGTGCAAATAACCGTGTGATCATGAAAAAAGCTTATTATTTTGACATTACAAACAGACACTTCAATTTTATTTGTTGGTATAGATGGGACCAAAGATGATGGGATGGGATGGGATGCAAAGCCAGGGCGGGTCGCTAGTAAAATATATATCTTCTAAAATATTCTAACTCGTATTCACCAATATGTTTCCAGGAATACGTAATAATTTACAATATTTGCTTGTTTGTCAATTTCTTATTTGACAATTGTGTGTATTGGATATTTGATGTAAGTAAATTGTTATCTGGAATCAATAAATATTTATCATTGTTTGGAAATATTTATTGCTTATTTTATTTTGTATTATTTGAATATGGGAATTGTGTTTACTACTAGCAATTCGCCCTCGCTTCGCTTCGGTTTGAGTCGCCTTGTCCCAGCATTTTAAATCTCTGATATCTTCTAACATATTAAAATACGGGACGGTAGTTCATGAGCTCTCGTCTTAAAATAATAACATATAGAAGTCCACGCACAAAAAGTGAGGCATTTCAATTGGAGCCTAATGGAGCTTACGCCGGCACAGTCCCGTAATGTACAAGTCATTGCACTGCACGAACGTACGCAACTCTTAAAAAATAAATAGGTAATTATGACGGCTTGTGCAATCAAATGGTGCCACAACACATTTGAAAAACATAAAAAGGTTTTTAACATTACTTTTAAAAGTATTTCGACGATTTATGTTAATAAAAACAAAATTTTATTTCATAATTTGTATAGTGGTGTGCGTGTGTACGTGTGTAATCGTCTGCCCGCCATTAGTATTTTTAGATTCAAATTTTTAAAGTTCGAAGTACTGACACTATCCTTCTATACGTTATTATTCTAAGGCTCTCGTGTTAAAACGCTTTTTTATAATAAAAAATATTTTTTCTTGTATATACTATTCTTAATTCAAATTTTAAAGAATTTATTTTCTATTTTTTAGTTGGATTTTCTTTAAAAGCGTATTTTTTTAGTTTTTTTGAACTATTATTTATTTTAAGTAATGCAACACTAAAACCAATTAATTTATCAATGTCTCTTTTAGCTTTCAACTTTACTCATTAACGTTTATATAACGCCAAGTTACTTAAGAGCAACTTAGTCAATTAAAAGCTACGGTCAGCTGAGAAGTTTTATTTAGTTTTTATTTTCTAACTAGCGACCCGCCCCGGATTCGCACGGGTCCAATGATGATACTAAATATACTACAGAAAAACGTTCACAGCTTTTTGTCATTAAACAATAAAAACATGTTTACTTTAGAGATTATTCTTGAAAGAGCAACATATTACGCATGTATTATACATATAAACCTTAGGCCTCATTTACGGAGACGCGGCGCGTCGCGCGTCGCGATAGGCTGCGCGGCCCGCACTAAATTCAAATGTAGGGCGTTGGATGAGTGCGTTTACGGAGAAGCGATTTTACACGCGTTTGCTTGAAATGGAGCGTGTTCTACGGCCGAGCCCGCGGATGGCATCGTCACGTCTCACGCGGCGTTTATCGCGGCGGCGCACGCAGCGACGATTCTCGATGAAGCGATGCCTGTGGCGGAACATTCTGCTAGTCTCATTTGCTAATCGTGCAACACAGACGTAGTTACCGTCGCAATGGAGTATGATATGATAGACTTTTTAGAAGAAAACTGTATTTTAAAAAGTGAGTTATTTAATATAAAGAGTGGCCCAGTGTTTATAATAGCGGAACATGAGAAGTTGAAGTTTGGGTCGGATTAACTGAGAATCCCGCGTGCGCCGCAGCGATGCTCGCCGCGTGCTCCGCTACACACTTAAGAATACGACGCGGGCGCAGCGGCGGGCATCGCCACTCTTCCCGCCTCGCGTCTCTATAAACAACATCGCATATTGTTATAAGTGTGTTTACGCGTGCGATGATAGGTGCCGCTTCACGCGCCGCCGCTACGTAAACAATAAAAATGTCCGACGCGCCTCGAGACGCCACGCCACACGCGACGCGCGACGCCTCGCGTCTCCGTAAATGAGGCCTTCCTCTTGGATCACTCTATCTATAAAAAACCGCATCAAAATCTGTTGTGTAATTTTTAAAGATCTAAGCATACATAAGGACAGACAGACAGTGGGAAGTGATTTTGTTTTATGCTATGTAGTGATAATTATCTATACCAATAAATAAAAATGGAGTGTCTGTTTGTAATATCAAAATAATAGGCCTTTTTCATGCTCACACGGTTATTTGCACTATACATATTGCCTAAAATACACTTTATATTTTTTTTGTCTGTCTGTCTGTTTGTTCCGAGTAATCTTCAAAACGGCTGGACCGATTTCAAAAATTCTTTCACCAATGGAAAGCTATAATATCAGGGCGTAACCTAGGCTATATTTTATCCCGGTATTCCCACGGGAACGGGTGCTACGCAGGAAAGACGACTGAAACCGAAGCGTAGCGAGGACGGGTTGCTAGTTTAACCTAACTTCGTTCATCTCGGATCATACATGTTCCACTGCTAGGCTCAAGTTTCCCTCACAATAGCGAAATTAACATACTACTACGCTGGAGAGAGGGATTGGTATTATCACTCACGCTGGTAAGAACTGTTGGTATAGGGTTGTATTTCAAGTTTTCCTTATCTTACATAGATCTTATATGCATACTAGCAACCCGTCCTCGCTTCGCTTTGGTTTTAGTCGTTTTACCCGCGTAGTTCCCGTTCCCGTAGGAATACCGGGATAAAATATAGCCTAGTTTACGCCCTGATATTATAGCTTTCCATTGGTGAAAGAATTTTTGAAATCGGTCCAGCCGTTTCGAAGATTACCCGGAACAAACAGACAGACAGACAAAAATTTTTTAATTCATATTTTAGGCATAGGTGTCGTGCAAATAACCGTGTGAGCATGAAAAAATCCTATTATTTTGACATTACAAACAGACACTCCAATTTTATTTATTGGTTTAGATTTAATCCCTTAATCGTCTTTTACGACATCCGATTGGTATAGGTTATTTTCTGTACTCGAGGTGGTATTAAAAGGATTAACCCACCGGGCAAGATTAATAACAAGAATAGGTGTGGGTGGCATTCTTATGTGGCATAAGAGGCACGTGTGCGAGGGGCTATGGGGCCGCGGAGGTCCCCTCTGTTGTCTTGGACGGATCTGGGTTGACCATACACATAGGTTGTCCCCAATAAGGTAACAAATGTGTAGTCAATTGAATTCTAACTACGTCACTATACGGAGGACATATGAGGCCATAAGACCCATACTGGCCTAATTCAATGGACTAGCCTTTTGACTACCATAGAAAATAAAGACAGTTTAGTAAAAATCATAACAATGATTATGCTGTGAATATTCTTTGTATCACTTTTAGGCCACTATAGTTCTATCAAAATGTTCAATTGTATCTATAAAACGTAAACTCAATACTGTAAAAAAATTATTTAGGCCACTATGGTTCTATCAAAATGTTCAATTGTATCTATAAAACGTAAACTCAATACTGTAAAAAAATTATTTAGGCCACTATGGTTCTATCAAAATGTTCAATTGTATCTGTAAAATGTAAGCTCAATACTGTAAAAAAATGATTTAGGCCACTATGGTTCTATCAAAATGTTCAATTGTATTTGTAAAACATAAACTCAATACTGTAAAAAAATTATTTAGGCCACTATGGTTCTATCAAAATGTTCAATTATATCTGTAAAACGTAAACTCAATACTGTAAAAAAATTATTTAGGCCACTATGGTTCTATCAAAATGTTCAATTGTATCTATAAAACGTAAACTCAATACTGTAAAAAAATTATTTAGGCCACTATGGTTCTATCAAAATGTTCAATTGTATCTGTAAAACGTAAACTCAATACTGTAAAAAAATTATTTAGGCCACTATGGTTCTATCAAAATGTTCAATTGTATCTGTAAAATGTAAGCTCAATACTGTAAAAAAAATGATTTAGGCCACTATGGTTCTATCAAAATGTTCAATTGTATTTGTAAAACATAACCTCAATACTGTAAAAAAATTATTTAGGCCACTATGGTTCTATCAAAATGTCCAATTGTATCTATAAAACGTAAACTCAATACTGTAAAAAAATTATTTAGGCCACTATGGTTCTCATGGCCTCATATCATCTCTTTATTATTTCGGCCCATATAAGTCCGACTGTCTTCCGTGTGGTGACAGAGTAAGAATACAATTCACCACCCCCTATCTTACCCGTGTGTGATCGTACGAGACGACTAAGAGATATAAAACGCATATAACATCTATGCGATAGAAGGAAAACTCGAAATAAATCCCTATACCAACACGTCTGACCAGTGTGGTATAGTAGGTCAATTACCCTTCCATTATGGAGGAGGCCTGAGCCCAACATTGGGACGTATATGGGCTAAGATGATGAGATGATGAAGTCCGACTGTTGAGCTCGGGCCTCCTCCATAATAGGAGGGAAATTGACATGCTATACCGCGCTGGTCAGACGTGTTGGCATACAGTTTCATTTCGAGTTTTCCTTGTCTTGCATAGATGTTATCTGTAGATCATATCTCTTTGTCGTCTTTTACGACACCCACGGAAAACATAGGGGCTGATGAATTGTATTCTTACTCCGTCACTATACGGACGTGTGTCTGTGTTTCAAATAATAAGAGATCCGCTGAAGACGAAAACTTAAATTAACTAATATATTGCTTTACAAAATATATATAATACAAAATATACATAATACGAAATATACAAATAAATTACATTTAATAAAATACAATACAAAATTATTATTAGTAGTAAGTAAACATATTTATTAACTAGCAACCCGCCCTCGCTTCGCTTCGGTTATAGGTTATAGTCGTTTTACCCGCGTAGTTCCCGTTCCCGTGGGAACACCGGGATAAAATATAGCCTAGTTTACGCCCTGATATTATAGCTTTCCATTGGTGAAAGAATTTTTGAAATCGGTCCAGCCGTTTTGAAGATTACCCGGAACAAACAGACAGACAGACAGACAAAAAATTTTTAATTGCTATTTTAGGCATAGGTGTCGTGCAAATAACTGTGTGAGCATGAAAAAAGCCTATTATTTTGACATTACAAACAGACACTCCAATTTTATTTATTGGTATAGATAACATCTTACGATGTTGCCAGAATTAATTACATTTTATCAGGAAATTTCTCGAAATTATTACCTACCTGCTCTCTCAAATACTTATTCTTTGTATCGACAAAGATGTTATTATAGTAGTAATTATACCCATAATTACTACTATAATAAAATCTTTGTCGATACTTTGTATATACCCTATAGTGAGTATGCTTTCCGTGTGGTGACGGAGTAAGAATACAATTCACCACTCCCTATCTTACCCGTGGATATCAAGACGTTTAAGCGATATAATATGAATATTACATCTATGCAAGAGAAAGAACACTTTTTTTTTATTGCAAACAGTGGCAAACGAGCAAACAGTACACCTGATGGTAAGTGTTGCTGCCGCTCATGGACCTTTACAGGGTCGCTGCCTACCGCGAAGAAAGTATGGAAGAAGAATGGAGTGTGAATGCGTGCATTGAGGCTCGGTGGTACCAAGGGCACCACCAAAACCCTCCACACACAAACACCCTCAGAAAGTTGGGCTTCCGGCTCTCTCGCTCACCGAACGAAGCGCAGTAACAAATTGCTACTACTCAGACGTCGATTTTCTGCGAGAGTGTGGTACTGCCCCGGACGGACCGGCTCGCGGCTGTAGACAGATAACTGTCGACAGTGTGGTCCTACCACTCTTCAGCACTCGAAATAAAACCCTATATCAACACGTCTGACCAGCGTGGTATACTAGGTCAATATCCCTCCCATAGTGGAGGAGGCCCGAGGCCAACAGTGGCACGTGTATGGGCTGAGATGATGAGATGATTAATTATGCGTAATTGCTATGTAGTGGCTACGAAACCCATCGTTATATTGTCCGAGGGTGTCGTAAAAGACGATTAAGAGTCTTATGGTAGTTAACTCGTGCTCGGGTGCCGCTTATGGGATCTGGTCCAGCCATAATAGTTTGAATTATATTAAATTAAAGTTTGTAAAGTCCCTCGCAATACAGGGATTATTTCCTTAGTGCAGGGTGTTGTCTTAAAAAAAAAAATATTTCAAGTATCTTGCGGTTCGAAGGGCATTACACTGGAGCTAGTTCTTACAAAACATGTACACAATTGTATATCTAGGAAGAAGAAAAAAAATTAATAATAATAGACAAACCCGCTGAGTTTCTTGCCGGATCTTCTCAATAGCAGTCGCGTTCCGATCCGGTGGTAGTATATTTTTTTTGGAAATTGTAAACCTGATAATATGTAAGTGCCCTCTCGGGGTTTATGCATAATATTTAATTTGAATTTGAGTTTGAATTTATCGATCTGGGGCAACTCCATTTGATGGCGTCAGATCAACAGTTACATTCCTAAGAAGGGTAGATATTATGTAGGCGACCGGTTTTAATACTATTGCCAAAATTTTTGCAATATGTACTCAAATAGAAGAGTAGGTACATATTGACTCAACCCCAAGTAATAGAGCAGGATTGGCAAAAGCGTATTGGCAAATAAGACCTCTTTGCTGAGAAACTAAAAAAATGTCCGGATTTCATTAAACCACAGGAATAGGTTATCCTCCGTGTGGTGGCGGAGTAAAAATACAATTCACGACCCCATCTCTTGTCCGTGGGTGTCGTAAAAGACAAGTTAGGGATATAATATGCAAGAGAAGGAAAACTCGAAATAAAGTACTAAACGAACCCGTGTGAACAGCATGGTATAGTAGGTCAATTTCTCTCCCTGTGGCGGAGGCTCAAGCCCAGCAGTGGGGCGTATATGAGCTGTGATGATTATAATGATGATGATGACTAGGTTATGAGAAGCACAAAATCAAAAGAACTGCTGTTATTGAATGTACACAGAATTTTTAATAATCAGATCGTCGTCGTCCCAGCTCATGCACGCCCCACAGCTGGGCTTAAGCCTCCTTCTCAATAGAAGGAAAATTGATCCACTATACCATGCTGCTCAGACTTGTTGGTATAGGGTTCCATTTCGAATTTTCCTTCTCTTGCACGGATGTTATATGCATATTATATCCCTTAGTTGTCCTTCTACGACATTCACGGGTAAGAAAGTAAATTATATTCATACATGGAGTATAATCCACCACCACAAGGAAAATAATCAGATTAAAAAAAATTAAAGATAAAAAAAAATCTTTTTTTAAAAGCAAGCTTTTATTATTTGTTAATAAATTTAACTAAAAAGCTAACTCTTCAAGACGAATCAAATAAGCCTAAACTCGATGGGGTTGCCTCGTTTTCTTACGAAGTTCCTATGGCCAGCTTCCAAGTCCATCATCAGATCAGCTCTATGCCACAATATCATTGCATTGTTATCCGATTTATACATGCATACAAAATTTCAGTTCAATCGGACACCGGGCAGTGGATCAAATTTAACTTGCAAGATTTGATTACAGACAACGGGACAAGTGAAACTAAATAAAAGCTTGTAAAAACCAGTTCTGGACACTTATATTTCACATGAACATTTTACTTTCTGTTATTTTGTAATGGAAAATAGGAGGGGAGTCCCATCATTCCTTGGCTAAACAATATATCGCCTACCCCAAAAAATCAAAATAGGCTAGAACATAAGGACTAATCTATATAGGACCTAAGGATATTTTTTACACTTCTAAGATGAATAGTCTCCAGAGTTCCAATTTACCGAACCGGGGATTTAGTCCGGCACCCGCGGAGAGGTTAGCCTCGCGACGGCGATCGGCGTCTCAGTAGGGGACGTCGATGGGAGAAGGTACACTCTCGTTGTATTCCGTCGCGGGTCGACCACTGAAGTCAAGGAACTCTGCACCGGTGGTCGACCCAACGACGAAGGCGACGTGCTATACGGGTGGGTTACGGGTGTGCGTGCTTACGCCCCTCTGTCGCCCAAGACGAAGCCGGGCGAAGAGTGCACCGACCGTAACCCACCACCAAAAAAAAAGAACTCCAATTTGTTTTTTTTTTGCAGAACTTTGAATATTGATTCGACATGTCTTTCACTTCTAAACGAGACATCCCTTAGTATTTAAATAAATCTGCTTCATTTTTTTTTCTTTCTAGAAGAGTTTGGTATATTATCAAAGATAGAAAGACTGCTAGGTTACCTTTTCTATCCTCCATTTCAAAATAATAATGGATTACCGCTATTTATAGCAAAACTCAATAAATATTCCCTTTTCATGTTTTCTCCAGTTATATTATACCCTTTACAAATGATATTTTTTGTTAAATCAGACAGTGACGTATATAAATTTCCAAGAACCGACAGATATTTGATCGCCGCATACAAATATATATGATACTTAGTAACACCAGATTTCAGGATTTTTGAGGATACCGATATACAAGCCAAGTCATAAATGCTCAAGTTACTGATGGTCATAGTCGCACAAAACTCGCAACGTTAAATCTAGTTTACTTTTATATTAAAATATATAAATTATTGTATTAAGTTTATTTTACGTGTGGTGACGGAGAGAAAATATAATTCATCACTCCCTATTTTGTCCGTGGATGTCGTATAAAACGTCTAAGGGATATAATATGCACATAATATCCATGCAATAGAAGGTTAACCCGAAATGAAACGCTATACTAACATGATTGTCTCTGACCAGCATGTTATATAGTTGGTCTATTTCTTTCCTAACGGTGAGCACAGCTGTGGGACGTGTACAAGCCGAGACGACAACGATTAAGTTTATTATGGTGCCGAAAAATCTATAAATATAAACAAAATAAAAGGGAAACTCAATAATTAGCGACGTAAAAATGCATTGAATGAATCACTTCGAACCATAATAGCAAGTTTACAAGAACTAAGTGCCTACTCAATGGAGCGCTTCAGAGATAAAACGTATCTTTTATATTAACAATACGTAACATTGTCATATTGTATATATTTATAACATTTTCACATTTTATCAAGGGCAAAAAAATTATTCATCCATTTCAACTAGAATACAGAGAATCAAAATATAAACAAAAACACAGCTGTGATACAAAACTTTGCTAATTACTTACTTTGCTCTCAATGACAGCTGTCGATCGTTCGGACACACATATTTATTGGCTTTACTTTGAAAATTCATTGCAGTGTTAAAAAAAAGAATTAAAATATAATATTTCAAAACTGTTCTAATAAGCGCGGGAAAACGGCGCGTTACGCGCGTTCGCGCCTGTTGATAGCTTCCAACTGTTGCTTCGCGTGTGGAGGCTTCTAATAATCGATATTTTAACAACGCTCTTGAAAAACTAACAATAAGTTGCGAGCGACATCCCTTTATCAGTAAGATAAACATGTAAATACACAATGATTACATATTGTGCTTGATATTAAGTTCACGACTTCAATTTATGGAAGATTGTTTGTTTGTAGTTGTATATTTCAGTAAAGTTGTCAATTAGGTATAATTGTGATGCTTATTCCGTACTTTTGTACCGCATTCAGTTCATCTACGTGGTGACGTAGAAAGATAGTGAATTATCTATGCGTAGAAAGAAAACAATTCAAACGTTTTGCCGTAAAAGACTATGAATAGACGTAAGCACATAATAACACAACGAAAACAGGAAAACTAAACTCGAAATAAAAGACTAACTCTTCTTGCTAGAGTAGTATATTTAATTTTCATCGGATTAAGAAATATTAGCCTTCACTCAACAGTATTTCGGTAACTGTAACAAAAACAAAAGTTTTCAGTGAGAAGGACGCCTACTCACCAGTAGGATCTATATGGACTAAGAACAAGCATATTCAGTACCTCTTTTAGAATTAAATTTGGTCCACTAATTGCTGTATATAAAACTAAATATTTTAAGAAATAAATTTAATTGTTGATCTAGTAACAAATATTCCGAAAGATTTCTAATATTAAAATTTAAACAAAGCGATACATACATAAAAAATGGAATTAGACGAGAATTTAGACTGTCAGTATTTTAAATTTCCCGGTAAATCGCTTATGAAATGATGTTACAAGTAAATTACGTAAAGCAAAAAGTTTTATTTGTTGGATATATTTTTTTATTTAATTTAATTATAATTTATGTTCAGTTAAGGATTTACTAATGTTTATAAATAACAGTATGTTTCAAAAATATCAATGAAATATATTTATATTTCTTTCAGTTGCTATTGTGCTAGACAAATGTGTATCCGAATACAAAATGAGATATGTGTATATCTTCTCTTTCTTACATGACAGCCAGTGATGTACACTTTTTCACTGTTAACGGCTAGCGTGTTATTATTAATTAGTTAATTCATCAACATCAGTTTATCGACGGATCCTTCCCATTAAAGACCACATGGCACTGTTATGCCGGCTAGAAGTTATTGCTACAAACACCATGCCCATTCGCCAGCGTATCCCTTAGACGACTTTTATGATTGCCTCTCGCAAGTAAAGGAGAATGATAATTGTATTCTTATTTTGTCGCCACTCGGGTAAATTAGCTAATTAATTAAATGTTATTCGTTAAGATTGTAAAGTGTGAAATGTGATACTTGAGATAATTAGTTTAAAAAATCCTAATAAGAGGCAATGAGGTAATTTCTAAACGCTTTTCTTTATAGTAAAACAAAGAAATTCAGTACAATATCAAAGCTAAAAAAACAGCTTATGTCGAACACACAGTGTCAAGTGAAACTTTTGCATGAAATATTATAGTAATGTAAAGTTAAATTTAAATTATCAACTTATCATTGACTTGTGATGCATAGAATTCACATAACTATTACAATTATATTCAGCAATTTGGTCACTATATTGCATTTATTGCACATATTTTATGTTTATTTTGTTTAATAAATAATAATCACCCATATATTAAAAAATCATTATCAGCTACAACCAACTGTGTGAGCCCGTGAAACAAGTGGGCCCGCAGAGCAGAACTGAAAACAGGTGAGAGGATTCAATCGCACCACTCGATCGGGTTACTTACGCATTTCACTGTGGCGTCAGAACAAAAAAATACTTTAAACTGTTTAGAGAAATTTCACTTCAATAAACTTTATAAATAAAAACAATATATATCTTTTCTCCTATTTTCCAAGAATACTTTAATGTATTAATTATTTTATATCACACGAAACGTAATGATCAATGTATACAATTTACTACAGTAAAAATAGCATTTTGTGTAACCAGAAATTAATAACACATTAAAATAATAGTAATATACTATTGCTATAGATTATATTACCTTACGTTATATTATTCATTTTAATTCAACTATACATGTTGCAACCCTATTGTGTCAGATTTAATTTGACATTTCACTTTTTTTAGTAATGATGGCGCACTTGCGAAAGGTGTTTAGTTTGTTGTAATAAATTTTATGTTGTGTCGTGAAGTGAAAATTTTGTGATTTTAAATGCCGTACCGCAGGCGCTTTTCAGCCAAGATGCCGGATTTCGACGACGATATCACTGTCGTCGATGTTTACGATTTAGCATCGGACATTGGCAAGGAATGTGAAATAATTATCGAAAAATACGGCCCTGACGCCGTTACAGCTCTTCTTCCTAAGGTGATAAACGCTTTAGAGTTGCTCGAGAACCTAGCAGTGAGGAACGAGAAGGAAAACCAAGCTTTACAGGAGTTAACGGCAAAGATTTCCCAATTGGAAAATGATAAGATTGAAAAGGCTGAATACAGACAACGCTTCGAAAAGGTAGGTGGTTGAGGTCATTGTTAGGCAAATAAGTATTATTTGTTGCCGCGAAGTGCGTGTTATACACTGAACACACGAAATGTTCAGTATTTCGACATATCAAATTCATCAGTTTCTGTTGCAATACAATAATGAATAAACTATAGTTTGACGCGTCGAATCGTACCTTGATGTACCTGTTCACGTGTGTACTGTCTAATAATTAACCACTTGTAACTGTCGTATTATAAATTATTTTAAATTTCGAACTATAGTGAAAAGTTTATTTGTTTTTTTTTTTGAATGCCAGTTTATAGTGCTGTAATATAAAAACTATTTCTTCCTGCTACTTAATTGATTTATGAAATTTAATTTAAAGATATATCTCCTTGTGGTAATGATTATTTATGCCTTACAGTCTTTAGTATTACCTTTGCCTGTAGTTACACAAGTCGGCTTAAGGAAAATAACTTTTAACCTATGTGTAACTATTTCCGCAGTACTTGTTGGGAGGATTACACTATGTATTTGTTATTTAATCATATCATTAAATGCTACAAAATACTTTTAAGTCAGATGCTTAAAATACAAAAAATAAATTAAAGCCATTGTGCTCTCTGCCTGAGATTGTATTACGATCATCATCATCTCAGCTCACATATGTCCCACTGTTGGGCTCGACTCTATTCTACAATGGGATGGAAATTGATATAACACACTGGTCAGACAGATTGGTATAAGGTTTTATTGCCAGTACTCGGTCTTGTGTAATTGTTGTCTGCTTGTTTTAATCCTTTAGGGTCATGTATGAGACCCATAGACTAGATAGGGTATGGTGAATTATATTATTATCCCATCACTATATGAAAAGACCTTAAATTACTTACCATACAGTGGAATATTCATTATCTTTTGTAAAAGACAGCAGAAGAAAGAATCCGTAATTATTATTTCTCTCCTAGTTAGACTTAAGACAGTCCATCTTCAGTCAATTATATGAATTCATTACTTTATCTTATGCCCGTATGGTTACAGAGAAAGATTACAGTTAACCAACCCGCCATTTTGCCCATGGGTGTTGTAAAACATGACTTAGAGATATATGCAGGTAACATTTATGCAAGAGAAGAAAAAACTCGATATACAACCCTTTTACAAGTCTGACCACTATGGAATTGTAGGTCAATTCTACTCACATTGTAGGGTAGGCCTGGTTCCAATCATTGGACTTATATAGGCTGAGATGAATGAAAAATTACCTTTCTCAATTTAAATGAATATGAAATGGGGATCTAATTATTCAGATTATAGTTTTACACTATCACAATGATTGAATTAAATAAAATATATATGTATGTATGAACATTTTCCATGTGGCGACAGAGTAAGAATACTATTCACCTCCCCTATCTTACCCATGGGTGTCATAAAAGGTGATAAATAATAATAATAATTATTTTTATTTCGGACAAGTAACATCCATAGAGGGTTAGTAAATACAATCTTAAAAAGGTGCATGTAATAAGAATAATGTAGTATAAAATGAATGATGTAATAATGTAGTATGTAATGTAAGCAAGAATATTGGCAAGGTAAGCAAGTTGTCACTCTAATTTTGGGGTTAATAATATAGGCAAAATTCATCGTCTTAGGTCATGTATGTCCCATTGCTGGGCTCAAGCTTCTCCTTCCCCTAATATAGTTCCCCTCTACAATACCATACTGGTGAATCAAGTTGGTATAGAGTTTAATTTTGAGTTTTCAATAAATGTTATCTACATATTGTATCCCTTAGTTCTCCTTTACAATACCCACAAGCAAGAAAGGGAGTGGCGGTATTCTTACTCCATCGCTACAGGGAAAATGCACTACATCTTATATATAAATTGCTAGCGTATGTGTGTATGTCACAGAACTCCTCCTAAACGGCTGGACCGATGTTGACGAATTCTGTGTGTGTTCAAGGTGATTCGAGGATGGTTTAGATTGACAATTGGACCCGGTAGGTGGCGCTGTTCGGGCAGGACAATAGCATAACTTGAGAATGACGTTACTGATTTCGTTCATCTTATTTTTTAAGTTTTTTAATATTTCAAAAAAGGCCTTTATGGAAAAAGAAATAAGAAAGTTGCGCAGAAAATTTAAAAAAACTTAATGACTATAAACTGTACAGGACAACGTCTGTCGGATCAGCTAGTTATATAGATTTTTGGCTATTAGAATAGCAAATATCGCACTAAGTCTTCGCTGTATTTGATATGTGTAGAACCAATAGTGGTAGGACCACGCTGTTGGCAGTTGTTTGTCTACAGACGAGGGCCGGTCCGTCCGAGGTAGTACCACACTGAGCAGAAAATCAATGTCCAAATAGTAACAATTTATTACTGCACTTTGTTTGGTGAGTTTGAGAGTCAGAAATCCAACTTTCTGAGGGTGATTGCATGTGTTTTAGTGATGCCATTAGTATTGCCGAACCTCATTTCTTCTTTCTTCGCAGTAGGCAGGGTCCTTGTCCATGAGCGGCAGCAACATTTTTCATCAGGTGTACTGTTTGGTTGTTTGCCTCCGTTAGCAATAAAAAAGTCACATAACATATATTTACAGCTAACTAAACCTTTAAGATGCCCAACTCTTAAAATGTTTTATTAAATATTATTCATAGGATAAAGTACAACATAAAGATGACTGTATATGACTTTCATTTTTACTTTCTAAAGAAAAAAATCACCTCTATAGTATCCATTTCAACATTATTAAAGTATTGATTATCTAAATCATGATACTTTCATTTATCACATGCTGTATTCCTTAGAATTAAACTAAAATGTCTACTATTTATAACTACCACTAATGATCTTAATCCTACTACAAAGTGTGAATAATAAATTTCAAATGGGGAAATGGACCTTACTATTATACCATGCTGGTCAGATAGGTGGGTATTGGGTTTTATTTCGAGTTTTCCTTGTCTTGCATAGATGACATATGTGTAATATATCCCTTAGTCTTCTTTTAGGACACCCACGGGTAAGAGTGGGGGTGGAAAATTGTATTCTTACTCCTTCACCACACGGAAAGCAATTCAGACTTCTTAAATGCAATTGGAGTACAGATAGCATAATGGAGTGGCTAACATATCTCCTATCATACCAGTATAGTGAGTTCGACTCCTATGTAAGATCTTCAAAATTTAGAATAACTAGCAGCCCGCCCTCGCTTCGCTTCGGTTTCAGTCTTTCCTGCGTAGTTCGCGTGGGAATACCGGGATAAAATATAGCCTAGTTTACTCCCTGATATTATAGCTTTCCATTGATGATAGAATTTTTGAAATCGGTCCAGCCGTTTTAAAGATTACCCGGATCAAACAGATAGACAGACAGACAAAAAAAATATAAAGTGTATTTTAGGCATATGTATAGTGCAAATAACCGTGTGAGCATGAAAAACGCCTATTATTTTGACATTACAAACAGACACTCCAATTTTATTTATTGGTAGAGATTTGTATCAGTTAACTATATGTAAAACAAAAACAAGTATAAGTGTGTGAGAGCCCACCAGTGGGCTATATATGAGCTCAGATGATTGACCTCTAATATTGAATATATCCATTCTCCTGGACTAAGGCTATTTATATCATTATGGCCACATTCAGTAGTCTGGTTTGGCGATAGCAGTCAGTATTATAAAGTTACTAAGGAGACTGCTGAACCCACGACACTTGGCTTGGTAGATTGCTGTCTCAACCACTGCGCCATCTGTGTAGTAAATTGATAAGGGAAAGTTAATATTTATAGAATGTGTTTATTTATCTTACGTCTATATGAATAAATCTTGGAGTTAATGTGTTTTGTCATTTATTGTAATCAATCATTCATTAGTTATTGCTTGTGTTATCTTGTATTCTAACTATTATCATGAATGCGTAAGTAAGTTTATTTGTTTGTTACGCATTCACATCTAAAAGATTAAACCAATTTAAATATTCTGTCACCAATCGAAAGTTACATCAGCGAGGCAATATTTTATCTCCATATTCTCATTACTCGAATAAAAATGCGCGAATTTGCCAGTCATTTATATATTTCTGGTTCAACCAGCATCGCTTGTGTGGATATTTAAACTTGATCTTTTGTTTGAATATTTAATTCCTAGGCATTAATAATAATAATAACTTTAATAACATTTTTTAAATAAAACTACTTTACGGATTTTATCGCGTTTGTATTTGATTTTTGATTGCCCGACGTTTTGAACACTTTGCAGCGTTCATGGTCACGGGCGGACTAAGATATCTCACGTCCAACAAGTCATCGTTATTGCAGATAATTTGTAATCTACCCAATACAGAAATTAGTTATTAAACATTGACCCACATTTTGATACAAATTTATTGCCAGTGTAAAAAGAAAATGATTCTATATGAAAAAATATATTGTTTATGGTTAGTAATTATTTAACATTAAAATTAATAGTAATTATATTTATAAAACCTAACAATCTAGTATACTACCACTGGATCAGAACACGGCCACACTGAGAAAGATCCGGCCAGAAAACTCAGGTGACATGATGCTAAATTAATATTAATTTTGAAAGCGGCTTACTTTATGGTACTAAGAGGTTTTGATTTAAATCTTTTTAAAATGTGCAATACTCGCGTAAACATCAGAAATCATTATTTAATAACATTGACAATTAACATTGTCAATCATGATTTTTAATACGTTTTTATTAGCTTCACCTGTATGTTTGTTTGTAACGTCCACATTTGAACTCGATTTTACACTACTTTGAGCGATCAGATTTTGTTTAAACTTTGCACATCTATCAAAGACCGATGACAAACGAAAATAACGAACGAAAAGCTTTTGTGCCACATTTTCGTAAGTCGAGCACCCCCACGCTTTTTCACAATAATATTAATATATTTCGTTCATTATTATAAGCGTGCTTTTTAGTTTTTTAAACTATATTTATTATTATCTAAGCATATTATAATATCTAAAACGGCAAAAACACTCACGTGCTGAGATCGATTAGGTCGACCCGGGTTTCGAGCATGTCTGATGCTCATCATCAGGGCGAGTGCGTAGCGGCGTCTGCGAGGCCCTGGCGTGCACTGCGCGATGCATATCGAGCAGCGCGCCTCAACACAGCCATGAGGGGTGCGGGGGAGGTGTTCGCCTCTTGATCGTCCTCGGCGGAAACGTCGGACGAAACTTCACACCCGGAGTTAAGCGGCGTTGTTGGTATGTCACTCCGTGTGTCGTCACCATCATATACCACGCTGGTCACGTCACTCTCCACGCACATCATCACCTTACGACTCACGGCAGTATTAAGAGCTGGTAACCATGCTGACGACAGCTTCCATCCACCGTCTCTGTTGAAGGTCTGATGTCGGTTTATCTCTATGGCCTCACGTATTTTCCGCGGTCTGTAACGTCTCTCTGTGGCTAATACGGAGGCTTTGTCGAACCGAATGTAGTGCCTTGTATTCGCGAGACTGGCATGCTCTGCTATTGCTGATTGTGTCGTATCCATGCTCTTCATACTCCTGATGTGTTCAGTTAGTCTGGTGACGATGTTGCGTCCAGTTTCTCCCACATAACTCTTGCCACAATCACATGGTACTTGATAGACGCCTGGTACGCCCAGGTGGTTTTTGTCTTTTGGCGAACGAAGCATTAGAACACGGAGTGACATACCAACAACGCCGCTTAACTCCGGGTGTGAAGTTTCGTCCGACGTTTCCGCCGAGGACGATCAAGAGGTGAACACCTCTCCCGCACCCCTCATGGCTGTGTCGAGGCGCGCTGCTCGATATGCATCGTGCAGTGCACGCCGGGGCCTCGCAGACGCCGCTGCGCACTCGCCCTGATGATGAGCATCGGACATGCTCGAAACCCGGGTCGACGTAATCGATCTCAGCACGTGAGTGTTTTTGCCGTTTTAGATATTATAATATGGATCAGTCTCACGATAATTTCAATACTAAAATTATCTAAGCAGTTGTTATGTAACTCCTCTACGGCGATACGTTCCGCCGCCGGCGACTTAATGCGGCGCAGGCGCGAGTAACTGCGTCTGATGCCGCCCTAGCCGAGGCCGCGGGTGACTGACCGGGAAATAGTCCCTCACCTGCAGAGAGACTGACTACGTGAGGGCTAGGAAAGTTATCCGAAAGGATAACCCGCCGGGCTGTTACAGATGTCGAGGATTTGTTACCAATTGACTGATCCAATGGTGAAGGGGAGTGAATACGGTGGGATAGGGCCGCGCGCCGCAAGTGCTTCGTCTCGAAGGGAATGGATGGCGTGTATGCTAACCATAGCTCGTCCCAAAAGAAAGCAGTTTTCATGTAACGTTCACTGGGCAGAATGCTTGATACGCGAGATCCCATAGCCTCCATATTTTGACCGAGTTCTTAACATTTATAGAGGCTGTTTCGCCCTTATATATTATAGCCTTTAAAATTCCTTGATATATACACTCTCTGCCGTGTGTGACGGAGTATGAATACAATTCATCGCCCCTCTCCTGCCCGTGGATGTCGTGAAAGACGCTTAAGGGATATAATATGCTAATAACATCAATACAAGAGAAGGAAAACTCGTAATAAAATCCTATGTCAATAAGTCTGACCAGCGTGGGATACAGGTCAAAACTCTTCTCATAAAGGAGGAACTGAGCCCAACTGTGGGATATATGTATATGCGCTAAGGTGATTATATACTGTTTTCTATAGATACCAATAAATAAAATTGGAGTGTCTGTTTGTAATGTCAAAATAATAGGCTTTTTTCATGCTCACACGGTTATTTGCACGACACCTATGCCTAAAATACAGATTAAAAATTTTTGTCTGTCTGTCTGTCTGTTTGTTCCGGGTAATCTTCAAAACGGCTGGACCGATTTCAAAAATTCTTTCACCAATGGAAAGCTATAATATCAGGGCGTAAACTAGGCTATATTTTATCCCGGTATTCCCACGGGAACGGGAACTACGCGGGTAAAACGACTAAAACCGAAGCGAAGCGAGGGCGGGTTGCTAGTATACAATAAAATTCAAGCGCTAAACTTAGACACATTTTCTATTTAAGCATGTTCAAACAGTTTTCAGTCTCTGATATATAGTTTGATAGGATATTCATTGCATCTTCTAAGTGTTTAAACTGGTTCACACCTTTCGATGGAACAGTCACTGCTTTATCTTTATGATCGGTCCACGTAATTAGAACTGCTGATTTAACTAGCTGAAGATATTGAGGCTGATTGGTTAAATATTAGATTTGATGATCGAAAATTATAAGACATTAAAATTTATTACTCGCTTGCAAGGGCGCTATGTTCAAGAATACTTTTACTGTTCACCTGTGCTGAGCTTTCACCGACCATCGAAGCTTACCTTTCACTTTTTCAAGACACATTATCTATAGATAAATCAACTATATTCTACGTCAACCAATTGGTTCGTTGACAACATAGTCGACATCAAATACCTCATCTCTATCTCCGTGGATGTTCAGATCGCCAAGTCGTTGGAATAATGTAAGACTAAATTAATGCGAAAAATATTGTAAAATTAGTATTATTTCATGTTTTTAACTACTTGTTAAACATTTGGAATTGGTTAATTATGCTTGGTTTGTTTATAATCACGTCTTCATGGATGAATGAGTAGGATACCATTCCCGTTCAGGTAAACTTACAACTCCCTTTAGTCGCTGTAGTAGTAGTAGTAGTAGAATAGTAGCCCACTTAGTCGCTGTCATCTATTAGATACGGTTTTGCACATTCTAAAATTTTTTCGCGACTCAGGCATTCACTTAGGAACTGATAATCGGTATTTACGTCATTGCACTCACTAGGCAGTTACTCATATAATGATATATTTTGTGACACGGCAGATATATTACATATACATGTAATATATCTGCCGTGTGGTGACGGAATAAGAAAACGGGTTACCACTCCTTTACGTTCCATTTGGGAATCGTAAAAACCGGTTCACCAGGAGATAGAGAAGCAGTAATCTCCTAGAAAAGGTAACACTAATAAAGATTCGCCAGTCAAACTTGGCCATTACAATATTATCTTCTATTTAGGGAGCAATGTGCAGCAGAGGAAGTCGAGCCATCAGCTCAGTCTATCAGTATATACATATATGTACTTCAACAGCAGTAGTCTAGAATGGAAAATATTGTAGAGGTCTCGAATTCAAATGGCGCATCTGTTTTTTTCGTAGTTAGAGGCGTATTAAAACCGTAACGAACATTTGGATTAAGAGTGGAGAAAAACATTGAAATAAACCGAGAATTGGACAGGTTTAGGTGATTTTTAATTATAATTTCAGCTCATTTATCTCCCACTGTTGGGCTTGTTGGAATTGGCTGTTGGAGCCTCGTCCACAATCAGAACGAAGTTGATCTACTATATCACGGTGGCCAAACGTATAGCTATAAGATTCTATTTCGAGTTTTTTTTCTCTTGCATAGATGTGATATGCATATCTCTTAGTCGTTTTTTACGAAAGCCACAGGCAGGTCAAGGAGCGCTAAATTATATTCTTACTTCGTCACCACACGGAATGATTTTTTTTAACATATGACATTAAATTAACTCGTTTTGACAGGTTACCGGTAGGTGTAACGCTAGAGATTTTTCATGAAAAGAAACTTAATTATATTTAATTAATAATAATTAGAAAATCCGTGCGAATACGTACTTTATTACGTACTAGCAATCCGCCCTCGTTTGCTTCGGTTTCAGTCGCCTTACCCGCGTAGTTCCCGTTCTCGTGGAATACCGGGATTAAATACAGGATGTATCAGGTTATGGGGCAACTAGTCAAACGGGAGCTAGGCAATGAAAAAAATATCGATTCGTTAATGAATTAAGAGACATGTAAAGTTTTAAATTTTGTCATCGCTTTTTCGTGTAAATTTGATTGAAATATATAAAGTCAATGACACTTAATCTACAACATATTCGTATTTTGTTAAATGTTCATTAGAAATTGAATAAATCAATAATTACGTTCGCATAAGCAAGTCAAACTTTGCTTTAGAGCAGCTGATCGGCCGATGACCGTTGACGAGTCGTCGTTATACCTAGGAGCGCAGCCTCGATGAGGAGATCCGCCGCCGGCGACTGGGGCGGCGTAGGCGCAACTATCTGCGCCTCATGCCGCCCTAGCCGAGGCTGCGGGTGACGTGACCGGGGATTAGTCCGTCACCCGCCGAGAGGCCGACCGCGTGAGGAAAGACCGACGTCCTCCCCGAGGGGGGGACGCCGGTCGATGGGAGGGTACCCCACGTAGGGGGTATTCCGTCGGGCCGACCACTGACGACAAGTAAACCTGCTCCGGTGGTCGGCCCAATGATGAAGGCGAGGTGGTTTTCGGGTGGGTTGCGGGAGTTGCGTGCTTAAGCCCCTCTGTCGCCCCAGACGGAGTGGTGCGCAGGCGCGCCGACCGCAGCCCACCCACAAAAAAAAAAAATACCTAAGTTACCATTGAAGCGTTCGCGCAAATCATACGTATTTATAAATACTGTCGAAGCTTTACATGCCTACATGTATCCTGCTCGTACATGTCTACATAAAACGTAACATTTAAGGCATAGACTTTTAGACACACATTTGTAATCACTATAATTTTTATGTTATAATGTTTTTTTGCGTAATAAACATTCTAATTACGATCTATGACCGTTAAACTATAACATACTCGAACAGTTGCCCCATAGCCTGATACATTCTGTATATAGATCTAATAATGCTATCAGCCTCAAAAGGAATATGTGCCTTAGCAGAATGTTGTAACTTATAAACTACGAGTTACATAAATTAGAATATTAAAGTTTTTTCAGCGTATTCAGGAAGCAAACAAATCTAATATAGTTGGTTTATAGAATGCTTAATAAAAACTCTGAGTCATATTGTAAAAATATTTTTAATGAATGTAAATTGAAATGATTTAAATGATTTGTAATTACGTGTTACAGACTGTATGTCTGAATTGAAATCCATACATTAATTACCTATATCAAATGTATGCAAAATTAAATCGGACTGTTTAATCGCTTCTCAGTACATATAAGTCCCATTGCACAAGCTTCCATTATAAAAAAATCCGCCGCACGGTTATTATTCCTTTTTGGAGGCGGTTTTCTAGTGTATCCAGTTAATGCACGGTATAATTTTAAGAAGTACTTAGCTGTTGTCATCTGATTGCTGCAGTGCAAAGAGTAATAGAAGCTGACCGGATGCCATAATATTCATGGCAGTCACACACGTACATATACTTGTTGATTTGTTAATGGTCCGTGCATGTCACGCATCGATTTAGTGAGCATAGTCTGATATTGTTATGCGACACGTTCCTAGCACGGTCGTATTTGTTTAAAAAAGTTCAAGAATTAGAATCAAAGTGAAAAATTGTAAAAATGTTAGAACCAAAAGGTCCTTGTCCTAGGGTTCCTTTACAGGGGCATAAGATCACACCTATGCTTTGAACATCTCTATGTTGTTTTTTTTGTTTTAGTATTTTTATAAACACGATTTTTCTTATTCGGGTTTTAATCTTTAAATTTATTTCTCAAATCTGCGGCAAATTACAAGTTGATGTTCTGTAAGGTGCTCATCACGTGAGAGTAAGATTTTCTTATTTCCTAGTCCACCTTAATCCTATCCCGTATTCCTTCTATTGTGGTGTACGGTATATTGATTGCTGTGGGAAAGTGGTGGGTCTCTCCATTTTAATATAAAAATGGATTACCGCAATGTATCGCCTAATTCAATCAATTAACTTATTTCTCCTCTAAATTATTTCGAAGTTTTATTATAATGACCAATACCAAGTCCTTCCCATTGTGAAGGAGGCTCCAGCTTAAAAGTGGGATGTATATCAGTTGCGATGATTGTAACGACTTAGTTAAAAAAAAATTAATTGAGAATTTTATGTTGTCTAGAGGGCGACATATTGAATTTAGTAGGACGTGACATAGCATGTAATCAGCGGACGATAAAGGTTAACGACATTTAGGCCAACAACCGAGTAAATTTTTGAAGTAAAACTTCTTTAGACTTAGGAATTACGTACTCGGATCTTTTTTCGACGGAACTAACAGTTTTTGAACGGAAGTGGGTGAAGTCTAACTAGTGTGAGGTTATTTATATATAATATATATTTTTATTAGAATGGATTTTCATATTGGAAAAGCTTCAGGGGTGCACTCTCGGGATTTTAATCCAAGATGGCGGAACGCAGGGGCGTTAGCTTTAGCCGCCACCTTGAAAATGCGTGTCACAAATATCTCGTTAATCGTCGATCGTACGACAAAAATATAGAGATAATTTTCATAGATAATCATATTTACTAACATTTATACGAAACTTTTTTTGTAGAATGCATACTTTTCTTATAGCTCTCCAAACTTTTGCCGATATAGTTATTGCTAAATATGTAGTTAACGGTGCATGTTACATTAAAAATGGTAATAACCAAATTTGTAGAACATTAAATTTCCTATATATCTAAATAATTTGTGTATAATTGCCCTAATAATTTCTTAAATTAGGACGAATAGAAATTATGAAAGAAAATAATTCTCCGCAGTCTAGTAATAACTATAGGTGTTTTCAAGTCATATTTTACGATGTGTGGATTGGAATGACCTCACACCTGTATTCTTGTTCCGTCACAATATAGACTAATATTTATGCTCATTTTCGTCGGCTTGTTATCGTCGGCAGCGCAATGTTTATTGACAAAAACTACCTCAAGGTCGTAGTAATGCAATAGCCAAACAAAGATACAACAAATAACTTTTTAAATAGTAAATTATTTCTTTATTCTAATATTATTGTTAAACAAAATGAAACACGCTCTCTGAATGTGTTTGAGCTGTAAAAATAATTTTGATTTGCTGACCTTTCGAACACTTCAGCAGCGTTCATGGTCTGACTGATGAGTCTCAGGTCGAACAAGTCATCGTTATTATGAGATTTATGCCTACCCGCTACAGAAATTAGATATTAAATTTTGACTCACATTTGGATACAAATTTACTGCCAGTACAAGAAAGAATTGAGTCTCTATGACGGATTCTATGGACTCGAGACACTTTATACCCTCACATCGTGAAATTGAAAGTCAAATAAACGCGAAAAATCTGTTAAAATTAAGCGACCATACCACGCTAGTCAGAGGGGGTGTGGTAAATTGTATTCTTACTCCGTCACCACACGAAATAACCACGCCCTTTGTGATGTCAATATTTAGCCAGATTTGAACATATTTCGATATAAGTACGTGTAATACAATAATCATACATCCTTGAACAATACGGATTACACGCACGTTACAATTCCACGTCACGGAATTGCATTAACACCTCATAAGAATGTTACGATACGTAACGACCATGAGATATTGCTGTTCAACGCTTATTATTATGTCATTTATGTGGTTTATATGTTGAAAGTAACTGTTATAATTATTATGTTGCTAATGAGGTACATAGCACAAGGCCTCGACGCCGGTGGTCCGACCAAATGGTGATTAAACGGTAGGTTACGGAGTGTCTGGGACGTGGTCGCCGTCTTCTGCGAGGCAGTCGTTTCACGGAAGGAGACGGCGAATTTCTCTACGGCGACACGGTCTGTCGCCGGCGATTTAGGCGGCGCAGGCGCGAGTACCTGCACCTGATGTCGCCATAGCCGAGGCTGCCGGGGAATAGTCCGTCACCCGTAGAGAGCTCAATGGCGAAGGGGAGGGATTACGGTGGGTTATGGGACCGCGCGTCGCCCTTGCGTCGCTCCGGACGGAGTGGACGGCGTGTGAATAGGTTACCCCCTTCACCGCCTTTTCGCTTCCGTCGCCCGGGCGGTGCGGATGAAGTGTGACTGATTCATAATCTGTCCCCAAAGAAAATACTGTTACCCAGGTATGGATTTGAATCCTCGTGTATAACGTAATTGTTGAACGGGTAACTATTTAATGAGGATAATAACAGAATCACCACTCTGGTCGTGCGGGTAAACGATCTCAGCTGGTTTTGTTTCCTAGACGTAAGACGTATTTCCCTTACTGTCATCTGAGATGACTAAGTGGGCTAGTTAGATGGTCAGTACCAGCCAAAAAGGTTTGTTTTTTTTGTGGTAGGAGCACATTGTTGATAGTCGGGTGTCTACAGCCACGGGCCGGTCTGTCTGGGGTACCGTAATCTCGCAGAAGATCGACGTCAGATTAGTAGCAGTTTGTTACGGTGTTTCGGCGAGTGAGAGAGCCGGAAGCTCATCCTTTTGAGGATGTTTGCGTGTGGTGGGTTTTGGTGATACCTGCAGTGTATTTAACCTTATTGATAGGTTTGTCTATGACGTTAAAAGGAATATATGTTAATCAAAAGAAATATACATCAGTTAGACTCCAACCGCAGTTTCATTTATTACATTGGCGACGAGAAAAATATTATTCAATGAATCTGCGCGTACTTATAGCAATTATTTGGCCAACGACCCGTTATCCTCTCTATCGCCAGATGCCTCGACAAGAAAAAAGATATGGTATGCCAGATTGATTAAGGAAATGTAAAATCCTTTTATGTAGATATTAAGATGCTAGTTTTATATTACTTAATTTTATATAATTGTTATGCGGGAAAAGCATACATGTTTTAAATGGTAATTGATGTTTCATGAATATTCAGATTTAAAAGGGGAGATGTGCAGTGTATTTAACCTTATTGATAGGTTTGTCTATGACGTTAAAGGGAATAAATGTTAATGAAGAGAAATATACATCAGTTAGACTCCAACCGCAGTTTCATTTATTACAATACCTTTAATATCACCGAACTTCGTTTGCATGTATTCACACTCCCTTCACTTTCTTCACGGTAGGCAGCGGTCTAGCAAATGTCCATGAGCGGCAGTAACACTTGCCATTAGGTGTGCTGTTTGCAACCAACAGCAATAAAAATACATCTTTTACGACATTCACGGGTAAGAGAAGAGGTGTTTAATTGTATTCTTACTCCGTAACGATACGGAAGGGTTTCCTATAAAGTTGTCGTTATTTTTTTTTAACGTGGAATTGTCTTTTGAAACTATTTGCTTATGAGAGCAAATCGTTGCGATAACGTTTCGATCTGATACCGAACATGTTGCTTGACAAAGTGTTTTATGTTCGTTTATGTAATGTACCTACGAGTATAATGAATGAAGATTTTTTTTCTTATAACGCTCACTCTTGGCTAATTTAGCTTGTTATGAGGTAAAAACTATTTTTTACAGATTTCATCGCGTTTGTATTTGATTTTTATTTGCCCAATATGTAGAATACTTTTAATAAAATTATTTTTACGTATTTTATTGCGTTTGTATTTGAATGCCCGATGTTTCGAATACTTTTAAGCGCACACGGTCACGAAATGACTGTCCACTTATATGATTACAAACTTTAGAAATCAAACACTTATCAGTTATCAGAGTTCATGTTCACGGGTATATCGTTATCAAATTAATAACTAAAATATATAAAATATTTAAAATTGAGATGTCAATTTGTACATTCATTTAAAATAGATCAAATTGGAAGGTCTGTTTTTAATGTCGTTTGTTTAATTTTCACACGGATATTTACACGATATCTATGCCTAAAAATCAGTTTAAATATGTTTGTCTGTGTGTTTATTGCGGTTAATCTTCCAAACGGCTAGACTGATATTGATAATATTTTAAAATCAGATAGCTATCTGTATAAAGAGTAACTTAGGCTATATTTTATCCCGATTTTTCGACGGGAATTGCAAGTAATCATCATCATCTTGCTCTTATCCCAATTACTTGGGGTCGACGCAATATGTCATCTGTTTTGACATATTGCAAAAAGTTTCGGCAATGACTTTTATGACCGGCCGCCTGCCTGAAGTCAACCCTCCTTGGGAATGTAATCGTTGACCCAAATGGTGCCAGATGGAGTTGGTCCGGGTCAATGTAGGGCTCTTAGTCGTCTTTTACGACACCCACGAGCAAAGTAAGGGTTGGTAGTATTCGAAGCCGCTACCACACAGCACAGGGAATTGCAAGTAATATATACATTTAAAAATAATAACGATGACTTGACGTAAAACACTTTAGTCCTGGCGCATTTCCGTATTTATCTTACTAGTATTGCAAAGATCCATGAGCTGCTAGCATTTACCATCTTACAAACAAGCGACATACCACTAAAAACAATATATATTTTTTTCAGAAGTCTTAATAATATTTACCGTTCAGTGATTATTATGAATAATGATAATAAACGCAGGATGCAAAAGTTAGTAGGACGTTAATCAAGGTCTTATGATGCATTGAGATTTTAAATTTGATTCGGTACTGTAATATTACTTTGAGTAAAAAGACGACGTAGGAGAACAGTCTATAGCCGCGGGCCGGTCTGTCCGGGGTAGTAGCATCATCTCGCAGAAAATCGACGTCCGAGTATAGTAGCAATTTGTAACTGCACTTCGTCGTTCGGTGAGCGAGAGAGTCGGAAGCACAACTTTCTGAGGGTGTTTGCGTTTGGTGAGTTTTGGTGATGCCTTTAGTATCACCTAACATCACTGCACATGTTCACACTTACTTCACAGTAGGTAGCGGCCTAGCAGAAGGTCCATGAGGGGCCGTATCACTTACCATCAGTCTGTTTACCCGTTTGCCACCAATAGCAGTAAAAAAACTGAAAAGGTAATTCAAATAAACATAGTTAATTAATTTTGTCTATAGTATATTGTTATGGCTTTAAGGCAGGCAACGCTCTGGTAGTAAAGAATAGATTTTTTTTTATCGCGAGAATTTTAAAAACATACAATTAATGGTCTCAACATGCATTGAAATCAAGAATGAATTGTGTGTTAGACAAAGGACTGTTTTGAATGGATATCGAACCACTATATTGGTATTTTAGAACACTGCGTCATCTGCGCAATCGAACTGAAACTGTTATTCTCTGACGCAAATCCTTTTGTTTCTTTGCCGCAGTCTACCCACTAAAATCCACAATCATCTTAGCCCAAATACGTCCCACTATTGCACTTGGACCTTCCGCTAATATAGGAGAGGGAATTGATCTTAATATCACGCTGATCAGATGAGTTGGTATATGGTTTTGTCGAGTTTTTTTCTCTTGCATAGATGTTATTTGCATATCGCATCCTTTAGTCCTCATTTACAACACCCACGTGCAAGTTGCCTGATAAATATTCTATTCCACATAAAAGATCAACAATGAATTTTTTTTTGCTAGACTTTGATTCGATTTCAGAATTTCAAGTATATTCATCAACATTTCGGGCACCATAAGTCCCATTACTGAGCTTGGCACGGGGAAGAGGCGGGGTGATGAAAATCCCTGCACAGAAAAATCAACAATCTTTTTTTATTGTTTCCACTTTAATTCGACTTTAGAAGTTCGATTTTATTAGCACGTGACTATTGTTTCTAAATATCCAACAATAAATAGCAATAGTTTAACAAATATATGTAATATTTGCATTACAAAACAATCAGTTGAAGTGAACACCACCATTTTCCGGTAACACTCGACGAACATAACTATTATGATTAGTGGCAAGGCCGAGTTTTGTGTAAGATATTACAAATTTAACAACAAGACTTAATTACCATCGTATTTAATATGTTTTACGTAAGATGAATTGCAATCGTATTGTGGTGAAGTGTAGTCACCGACCGCCCTGGGACATAATCGTTGCGCTTGTTAGTATGGGAAATAATACTGATTACATTTTATTTAGTTTATATAACAAAATTTGTATAATGACTTGGAGTTTATACATTTTATTCTCTGCTGTTCGACTAAAAGTGATGTAAATATGATCTTTTCCGTGTGGTAACGGAGTAAGAATACAATTCACGAACCCATCTTGCCTGTGACTGTTGTAAAAGACAAGATCCATGCAAGAGAAGGGAAACTTTTATATGCAAATGGTGGCAAAAGAGGAAACAGTACACCTGATTGTAAGTGTTGCAGCTCATGGACCTTTGCAAGGCTGTTGCCTACCGCGAAGATAGTGAAGGAAGTGTGAATGTGTGCAATGAAGTTCGGTGATACTAAAGGCATCACTAAAACCCACCACATGCAAACACGCTCAGAAAGTTAGACTGCTGGCTCTCTCGCTCACCGAACGGAACGTAGTAACAAATTGCTGCTATTCTGACGTTGACTTTCTGCTTAATGTTGTACTAACCCATATGGACCGGCCTGCGGTTGTGGACAGATAACTATCAACAGTATGGTCCTATGAAAATCTCTTAATATCTATGCCAATCCGCCTGACCAGCGCGGCTTGGTTATAGTGGGTTAATTTTTCCTTCCATTGTGGAGGAGACTCGAGCCTACATTGATTCTCGTGAAACGTTATAGGTGGATAATTAAGTGGGACTTTTTGTAAATCTCATTTTGTAATTTTTACAAAATCAATTATTGTATGGTTTATTGAAAATGTAAAAATACATTGTATTTCCACAACTTACCATACGGCAAATTGTTAGGCTGCCATTCAAATATAAAAAAAAAAAATGGGTAAAGCAATATTTTGCGAAGATTTATTTCCGTTCGTACAAGTTCCATGATTAAGAATAGTTCTCTTGCACAATGGTATGGATCAAATAAATAGGGGACCCTCTAACCATTAGTAAATTAATTGAAAACCGTTTCAGGCATAAAACTTACTTTTATTTATTATTTTCACCAGAAAGTATTCAAATGTGTGGCTGCCTCAATTCAGGTTTTTACAGAATAAGAGACTATCATTCGCTTATATCTAATGCTAGAATTTAATGTAAAAATATATTTAGAAAATGAGGCGTTGCGTCGAGACTGAAAGTGAAGCGAGGGCGGGTTGCTATTTATAATAATATCAATAATGTTCCATATTTCTAAAGAATTTCTTGCCATTGTGTTTTGTCCCAGTTATTAATGTTTTGGAAAACTTCGGAGGATTTTATTGTTCTGTAATATACCTAAATCGATCTAGTAATATTTTAAATCTGAAAGCAAAGACAGATTAATTATTAGAAAGGATAGATTAATTATGAGATTTTTTTTTGTTTTTATTTACATATATTTTAAAAGATCTGTCCACACACCATCCAAATCGTTTGAGACTTCGGACACAATCTGCTGTATTCTTCTCCGTCAATTGAATTGGTTTCTACAACCCAAATCAAGAAGACTTCGGTGTCTTGGTTTCTACCTAAATATATAATTTGGTACGCATTTTAAGACAAAATATAACAACACATTGCTGTAAATAATAATTGATCAGATAACAGAAAAAAACGTCGAGAAACTTAAGAGCATCTTCTCATCCAACATACTTCAGTGTCTGAACGCACAGATTTACGGCCAGTGTGTGTTACCTGTGATGACTTACGGCACAGAAACGTAGTCACTAAATGTAGGCCTCCTAATCATGCTCAAAGTCGCTAGACGTGCTCTGGGGCGGGCTATGCTCGGGATTTTTCTACGAAATAGAACCCGAAAAACAGAAATCCGTAGAAGAACGGGCGTAACTTGCATATCACGAATTAGCGCGCAGAAGTGGAGATGAGTATGCCTGATCCCTTGATTAACCGACAACCGCTGAGGAAGAAAGGTTCTCGAGTGGCGACCATATATCGGACGACGTAGTATAAGACACCCTCCCGCTAGTTGGACCCACGATCTGGTGAACGTTGCTGGGCGTCGTCGGATACAGGCAGCACAGGATCGCACTTCGTGGCGAAACATGAGGGAGGCCTAAGTCCAGCAGTAGACGACGATAGGCTGAATGATAATAATGAATGTAAAAGGACATGTTCTTGTATGACTCGATTAAAATTTAAATGTGTCAGACTCGATTAAAATATAATGTTTAATGTGCTAGCGGTTTCTGGATTGTGTTGATTTGATTGCCATTTATCCGCCATGTTTACTGGCCCGGCCTTTAGCGAACTAGGTCACAGCTGAACACTCTCCCTAGTGAGATATAGATTTGTGTACGTAATGGCTATGCTTTCATCAGAATTTTTCTGTCGTAAGCCTTTTAGACACGCGTAAAACTGCTGGAAAATTTTCATCTTATAACGATGTAAAGAAATACGACTGTTTTATATGACAATCAAAAAGTATTCTTTTTTCTCCGTGTTGTGATGAAGAAAGAATACAATTCATCATCCCTTATCTCCTCCGTGGGTGCCGTAAAAGACGCTTAAGTGATTAAATGTGTATTTAACATCTATGCAAGAGAAAAGAGACTAGAAATTGAACCATATACTAACCCGTCTGACTAGAGTGTATTAGGTCCGCTGGTCCGGTGCTCCGGTCGGTCCAACGACGAAGGTGACGTGGGTACGGCTGGGTTATGGGCCCGCGCGCCGTCGTTTAGTCGCCCCGGACGGAAAGGACCGCGTGTGCGCTTACCATAGCCCACCCATTAAAAAAAAAAGAGTGTATTAGGTCAATTTCCCTCCTATAATGAGGGAGGCTCGATCCTAACAGTGGGAGATATATGAGCTGATATGATCATCATTTTTTTGCTGTTTATAAAATGTATACAATTTCATAAATTCTTCTCTACCTGATGATGGGTGACCCAGTTTTATTTTTTCGTAAATTATTTTTGAGCTTATTCAGATCCTCCTTTTTTGCCTTCTGTCGCAATTCCGCAGATGCACCTTCACCAATATCCAAGTAATATTGCCTCAAAAAAATCTTCATAGTTTTCTATAGCTTATAAAATATAGTTCTGTCGATGTCAGTAAGTCTGATTTTTATTGCTTAAAATGTTGTCGTTGGTATGTTTAATGTATGTATATGTCTGATTATTATAATTTTTTTAAGATAACATGTTACCGGTGATACTTGCGTCATCAAAAGGTATCTAACCTTAAAAAGTTTAATGTACACATATATATATACCTAAATAAAATCGAATTTTTTGTTTGTAATGGCGAAATAGTATGTTTTTTCAAGCTCGCACGGTTATTTGCACGATATACATGCTTAAAAACCAGTGTAAACTTTTTGTCTATCTGTCTTGTTTGTTCCGGGTAATCTGCAAAACTGCTAGACCAATTTTACAATATTTTATTAATGGCTGTTTAAGTAAAGGGCGGCTCTTTTTCCTCTCAGAAGAACTAAAATTCGGTCCGGTGAGGGTATCACACTCGCTTCATGGACATCACTGCGTACCAATATCTCCATATTGGAGATTTAAAATTCGAAGACGAAACTAAGTTGAAAATAGTAACTTAGGCTACAAAGTCGATGCGGAAACGGAGTCAAAGCAAATTTAATTATAATATTAACAATTTATGGTTCACTCTAAAAGCAATTGGTTTTATTTTTTCTTTTTATTGTTAATATACATATGTATTATCATCGCAGCCCGCATACATCCCATTGGTGGGCTTGGGCCTACTCCACATTGGGAGAGAATTTGATACCGTGCTGGTCAGACGTACCAGGTATAGGGTTTCATTTCGAGTTTTCCTTCTCTTGGATAGATGTTCTGTGCCTTCCTTAGTCGGCTTTTACGACATCCACGGGCAAGATAGGGAATGGTGAATTGCATTCTTACTCCGTCGCCACACAGAATATATATTTATTTTCCGTGCACGGTGACGGTGTAAGAATACAATTTATCGCTGCCTTTTTTGCCCGTGGATATCGTAAAAGACGACTAAGAGATACAATAACATCTATGCGCGAAAAGCCAATTTCGAAATAAAACCAATACATGTGACCAGCGTGGCATAGTAGGTAGATATCTCTCCTATTCTGGAGGAGACTCAAACCCCGCAGTGGGATAGGTATGAGTTTAGATGATGATGATTTTATTGATTGCTATTTGGCATAGGGCTTT
This sequence comes from Lymantria dispar, assembly GCA_032191425.1. Taxonomy (NCBI): domain Eukaryota; kingdom Metazoa; phylum Arthropoda; class Insecta; order Lepidoptera; family Erebidae; genus Lymantria; species Lymantria dispar. Next base: position 3,283,153 of record CM063460.1, on the reverse strand, counting down.
ATTTTTCGGGTCGACCACTGATTTCAAGCAACTCTGCACCGGTGGTCGACCCAACGACGAAGGCGACGTGCTATACGGGTGGGTTATGGGTGTGCGTGTTTACGCCCCTCTGTCGCCCCGGACGGAGTGGTGCGAGGAGCGCGCCGACCGTAAAACCCCCAGAAAAGGGCTTTATTTTGAGTATTCCCCTTTATCAGTGATGTTATTTCCCCAGTCGTATCTTACATTACCTGAATTGTAAACTCATTCATCATCACACTCAAATGATTCATTTGGAAATTATTTGAACACATCCAAAAGATATTTCTTTTTATCTATACTTTATCCATCTATACAATTAAATAAATTTGAAGTGTCTGTTTGTAATGTCAAAATACTGGCATTTTTTCATGCACACACGCATTATTTGCACGAGACTCTTGTCTTAAATACCAGTTTAAAATTTTTTGTCTGTCTGTTTGTTTGAGGTAATCATCAAAACGGTGGGACCGATTTTGATATTACTTTACTACCAGGTAGCCATCTATATAAGGAATAACTTATTTTATGCCAGTATTCCCATAGGAGCGTGAACTATGCGGGTAAGGCGACTGAAACCGAAACGAAGCCAGGTTGCTAGTCTATACCAATAAATAAAATTGGAGTGTCTGTTTGTAATGTCAAAATAATAGGCTTTTTTCATGCTCACACGGTTATTTGCACGACACCTATGCCTAAAATACAGATTAAAAAAAAATTGTCTGTCTTTCAGTCTGTTTGTTCCGGGTAATCTTCAAAACGGCTGGACCGATTTCAAAAATTATTTCACCAATGGAAAGATATAATATCAGGGCGTAAACTAGGCTATATTTTATCCCGGTATTCCCACGGGATTGGAAACTACGCGGGTAAAACGACTAAAACCGAAGCGAAGCGAGGGCGGGTTGCTAGTTTCTTTATAAAAGACAATATCAGTACAATAATCCTTGCATTGCGGGGGACTTTACAAACATATAATTAACGGACACATTTTTTACATCCAGACTCAAAGTGTTTTGAGTAATAATTTTGACATATGATTCAAACTGCGATACTGGCACTGTATATCGGTATCTTAAACACTACGGCAATTGTGCAGTCAGTTGTAAACTTATTGGTCACTGCACCCAAAGGATTCACTTGAAAATTATTTGAACATATCCAAAAGATAGATGTTTGAGTAAGTTATACGTGTTTATATATAGTTTGAAAATGGGCGTTTGAATCGACTATTTTATCATTGTATGAATATGCATGGCAGTTTAGTAAACGGATCGTCTGGTTTGCACATTGCCTTTTTATCGCGATCGGTCTGTTGTAGGTGTTGGCGACGAATGTTCTCCATCGGTTTTATTGTTTAACTAGCACATTCCAATAAAATAGTTCCCGTTCCTATGAGAATACGGGGATTTAATATAGCCTAAGTTACTTTTTATACAAACTGCTACCTCACCATTCATTATCATCATTTCAGCTTATATACGTCCCACTGCTGGGTTCGAGCCTCCTCTATAGTAAGAGGGAAATTGACCTACAATACCACGTTGGTCAGGCATGTTGGTATAGCATAGACAGCTTAGTCGAGGCCACGGGTGACCGGACCGGGGATTAGTCCGTCACCCGCAGAGAGGCTGACCTCGTGACGGGGACCGACGTCCTAGACGTCGGATGTAGAGGGTATCCCGCAGGGTATTCCGTCGGGCCGACCACGAAGGACAAGGAACTCTGTGGTCTCCGATACTCGAATCGGTGGTCGGTCCAACGACGAAGGCGACGAGCTACGGTGGATACGGTGGATCCGTACGGAGCCGGGCATAGAAAAAAAATCATAGTCTAGCTGTCTATGCTTTTTTTAGTAGTAGTATAGTAGTAAAATATTATCAAAATGGGTCAAGCCTTTTAAAGATTACCCGGATAAGAACAGACAGAGAAAAATAGTGTATGAAAAAACGTACTATTTTGACATTACGAACAGACACATTAATTTTATTTATTTGTATAGACGAACTGGGCAAAAGTATATTAAACGTGGTTAGGGTTCGGATAGAGCAAACGTTTGTAGAAAGAAATCTACTGACCGAATTGAATGTTGTCGATAGGATATTGTGATTAATAGATGTATTATTTACTAGGTTTATTAGGTAGTGAGTTATTTGTGAAATTCTTACAATTGTACAAAACTCTTTTACGTATTTTATCGCGTTTTTATTTAATTTTTGATTGTCTAACATTTCGAACAATTTATAGAATTCATGGTCACGGGCGGACGAATTTGATATGTTGGGCAATCAAAAATCAAATACAAACGTGATAAAATACATCTAAATAAATTTATACAGTTTTTTTTTTGGGTGGGCTATATAAATAGTCAGCGCCCACTCCGTCTGGGGTGCCGAAAGGGCGGTGTCCGGCCCCATAACCCACCGTATTTCCTCTCTTTCGTCATTGGGCCGACCACCGGTACCGAGTTTCTTGTCGTCCGTGGTCAGACTGGCATTCACAATAATTCTTGCGTAAACATCATAGGCGTCTAACTGCGGAGTTCGAGTCTCCTTCACAATATGAGGGAAATTATTATTACATACCATACGACGCTGTTGAGATGGTTTGGCATAGGGTTTCATTTCGAGTTTTCCTGGAGTTTCGAGTTGTCCGGAGGACACTGTCGACATTCGTTTGTCTACAGCTGCGGATCGATGGGTAGTACCACTCTCTCGTCGAAAATCGACGTCTAGTAGTAGCAATTTGTTATTGCGCTTCGTTCAATGAGCGAGAAAGCTCACAGTCCACCTTTATGAGGGTGTTTGCTTGTGGTGGGTTTGGTGATGCCTTTAGTATCACTGAACCTTATTGCACGCATTCATACTCCCTTCACTTCTTTCACGGTACGCAGCAGTCTGGCAAAGGACTGGTAGGACCACACTGTCGACAGTTATCTGTCTACAGCCGCGGGCCGGTCCGTCCGGGGCAGTACCACACTGAGCAGAAAATCGACGTCTGAGTAGTAGCGATTTGTTACTGAGCTTTGTTCGGTGAGCGAGAGAGCCGGCAGCCCAATTTTCTGAGGGTGTTTGCGTGTGGAGGATTTTGGTGGTGCCCTTGGTATCACCGAGCCTCAATGCACGCATTCACACTCCCTTCAATTTCTTCGCGGTAGGCAGCGGCCTTGTAAAGGTCCATGAGCGGCAGCAACACTTACCATCAGGGTACACCTGATTGCTCGTTTGCCACCGTTTGCAATAAAAAAAAAAGGTCCACTAGTAGCAGTAGCACTTACCATCAGATGTGCTGTTTGAGCGTTTGTCATCAATAGCTATAAAAAAAAAAATCCTGTTCTCGAGATATAAAAAAAATCATTGACGGAACAATACAGTTAGTTAAAAGTAAAATTTAAAAGCGAAAATGGGATTCATAAATTTGAATAGCCTTGATGAAATTAAATTTTCAGTGCGTAATTTAATTAAAACATTAATGACATTTTTGGCAAGGGATGAGAAATCCATTATGTTACAAAACGGAGTTTGTTCGGTTGGTACGTGACTGTGTAATTGTTATGTATAAGCTTCACGTTTGACCGATTTACGGGTGCCGTTCTCGAGGGAAATGTGCTTAATTTACGAAAAGAAAATTACATTTATATCAGAACTTGTATATATACAGATTGAGGTAGGTATATTGTAAATAAAACTACTTTACGGATTTTATCGAGTTTGTATTTGATTTTTGATTGCCCGACGTTTTGAACACTTTGCAGCAATCATGGTCACGGGCGGACTAAGATGTCTCACGTCCAACAAGTCATCGTTATTACAGAAAAATAATTATCTACCCGATACAGAAAATTAGTTATTAAATACTCAATATTTAATAACTAATTTTGATACAAATTTGATACAAAATTTTGCCAGTGTAAGAAAGAAAATAATTCTATACGAAAAAAATATATTGTTTATGGTTAGTAATTATTTGACATTAAAATTAGTAGTAAACCTAACAATCTAGTATACTACCACCGGATCGGCACACGGCCACATTGAGAAAGATCCGACAAGAAAACTCAGGAGACATAGGAGTGGTAGGACCACACTGTCGACAGTTATCTGTCTACAGCCGCGGGCCGGTCCGTCCGGGGCAGTACCATGCTCTCGCAGAAAATCGACGTCTGAGTAGTAGCAATTTGTTACTGCGCTTCGTTCGGTGAGCGAGAGAGCCGGAAGCCCAACTTTCTGAGGGTGATTGCGTGTGGAGGGTTTTGGTGGTGCCCTTGGTATCACCGAGCCTCAATGCACGCATTCACACTCCCTTCGCTTTCTTCGCGGTAGGCAACGGCCTTGTAAAGGTCCATGAGCGCCAGCAACACTTACTATCAGGTGTACTGTTTGCTCGTTTGCCACCGTTTGCAATAAAAAAAAAAAAAAAAAAAAGACATGATGCTAAATTAATATAAATTTTTAAGGCGGCTTACTTTATCTTACTAAGAGGTTTTAATTTATATAATTTTATGAGTAATACTCACGTAAACATCAGAAATCATTGAGGTATATTCTTGTCCGGGTGATAACAGAGTAAGAATTCAATTCACCATAATATTGCTTTATTGAATTTTAACTTAATAGTCTCCTTGAAGTGTGGATGGTGGCCAAGTTATCATTCACGGTTGAATGTAAATCTCTCCAAGAGAAGCATTTCATAATTGCTAACTTAGGCAGACGAGTTGGTTGGTAGTCATAAGTTGTCCAGGAATGTGCTGCTGGGCATTATCTTGATGGATACCTTAGCCAGCCTTTGCTACTTCTATGGTCAAGTGAGGAAGTAAGGCAGAGATGACACGATGCATTCTCAAGTCGTTAACATAAGGGCGAAACTTATAGAACAGTCATCATCATCATCATGACAGGCCAACTTACGTCCCTATACCATGCTGGTCAGACCTGTTAGTATAGGGTTTCATTTCGAGTTTTCCTTCTCTTGCACAGATGTTATGTGCATATTACACCCCTTAGTCGTCTTTTACGACATCTATGGGCAAGATAGAGAGTGGTGAATTGTATTCTTACTTCGTGAGCTGACGGAAAGAAGATAGAACAGTAGATAAATAGAATTTAGCTTCTAACGTTTATCCAGTCCACCAAGTGTTAAACTTTCTGCCCGCCCTTCTATTAACACGTTAAACGGCGGCTTGATTTTCCGTTTTTCATTTGGGCCATGGGGGCACCATGTAGTCGACATACAGTTGTTCCGTTAGAGCCGTTGGGTACACCATATGACCGCGAACCCGCTCACAAATTACATTTTCTTTGGTTTTTACTACGTGATTCACCACGTTTTAAAGCCTCTAACGCAAAAAAAATATTATTAAAACTTTTGAAACAAGCGATTTTATGTTGGCTCTATATAATGATTCTATAATGAAAATTTATACTACTTTTGGTTAATAATTATTAAACATTATATTTATAATAATTATTATATTTATTTATTTAAGACAACACCCTAACCAGCACATTCTAAATAAGTGAGGCACAAACGGTGACCCCCATAGCGTTCAACGTGTTAAATTAGAGGCCATAATACCTTTGCGAAGCAGCGTGCAAACGTCCAATAAGAAGTATAAATATATTTTTTAACAAGTACCGAGTCATCGACTAAGTCCATATATTCGCCATCATCGTAGTTATTATAAAAGATAATCATTTAAATACCACGTAACAGACACACTGGTTGTTCGTTATCACAAACTGTTATGCATCGCGTGTCTTGATGTTTTTTTAATTAAAAATACAATTTCAAGATCAGTTACGTAACTTTTAACATAGACAATGACCCCGTATCTTCACGTATAGAATACTGAAATGAATATTAAACTTTTTATTTTTATTGATTGCAAAGTAAACAAATGTGAGAACAATTGGCCTGTTTGTATCCCATGGTTCTCTTTGTGATGACGGGATTAAAGGGATGAAAGGTAAAGTTGATTCACCGTCACGGATAATTGGACTACAGCCTTAGAATAATAACATATAGAAGGTAAGTTCACGCTCAAAAAGTGAGGCATTTCAATTGGAGCCTAATGGAGCTTACGCCGGAACCGTTCCGTAATGTACAAATCATTGTACTGCACGTACGTACACAACTCTTAAAAATAAATTGATAATTATGACGGTTTGTGCATTCAAATGGTGTCACAACACATTTGAAAAACTTAAAAAGGTTTTTAATATTACTTTTAAAAGTATTTCGACGATTTATGTTAATAAAAACAAAATTTGATTTCATAATTTGTATAGTGGTTTGCGTGTGTACGTGTGTAATCGTCTGCCCGCCATTAGTATTTTTAGATTCAAATTTTGAAAGTTCGAAGTACTGACACTATCCTTCTATACGTTATTATTCTAAGACTACAGCCTTCTTCTTCATATCACATACGTTTCACAATCATCATCATCTCAGCCCATACACGTCCTACTGTTGGTCTCGGGCCTCCTGCACAATAAGAGGGAAATTGACCTACTATACCACGCTGGTCAGACATGTTGGTATAGGGTTTTGTTTCAAGATTTCGTTCCCTTGCATAGATATTATATGCATATTGTATCCCTTAGTCGTCTTTGCCGACACCCACGGCAAGAGAAGGGGTGGTGAATTGTCTTCTTAATCCGTCACCACACGGAAATTTGATGGTCCTCGCCAAATCCTCCCCATTATTCATTCTCCCTTCACAGAGGAGAAATGGTAACCTTACTCTAGCAGGGTCTTGTTTCAAATTATCTTCTTTTGCGGTGATGAATCGTTTGTACGAAATCCGCGTACCTATTACGAGGTCTTGTCGTTTTTTATGCTAAGGAAAACGAAGGACTGTCGAATTGTATTATTTCTCCGTCAATACGTGGAACGACTACATCTCTTTCCGACCGGGTTGACATTACAATTATTAACTAAAATTATTTTTTAATCAGGAAATTGAAGCGATCGAAGAACAATGGAGAACAGAGTCCGCAGACCTTGTCACAGCGGTAGCTCGACTCCAGGAAGAGAATAAGCGCCTGCGGCGGACTATCAATGCCCCGGCTGATGGTAAGTTGAAGAAATCCATATTAATATCATCAAGGTAATACTGGTGCTGTGTAGTGGCAGCCACGAATACTACCTCGTGGTCCGTCGTAAAACCCGCCTGAAGGATCAAGAGGGTAATGAGCCGTAGCGCTTTTCTCAAAAACTCAGAACAGCTATTGCATTTATCAACCAACCTTCCAAGCGTAGCGAATTTGCCATTACTTTTCTAATGAAGAGGTCTGCTAATGGAACATCCATTACCGGATCTGTGCGAGGCTAATGATGATTGAAAGAGTAACAAATATGTCTGCCGATTGATTAGGAATACAATCCAGTTTCTGACACAATTCTCTCACGTTCTAAGGGTCCAGGAAAAGGTAGCATTGAAATAAATACGGTACAAAACAATATAACCTTGGTGAAGTCCCTATAAAGAGCGCTATTTGCTGGAAATATTGACTCAAACGCCTCATTCTTTTTGTAAAGAATTTAGGATATTTCGACGGTTAAATACATTTGATGCAGATCAAACGAATTGTTGCCTTGAAGCATTACTTTCTATGAAATCAAACTGGTCACGTGTTTTTATAACTAGTTGTTGAACGCGCCTTCGCTTGCGGATTCTTTTTTTTTATTTTTCTATCGTTTTTAGTAGTGCATCTTGTAGTATTTATACTACAAATCTCTATTCTTTTCTCTATACTCCAGTGTAGCACGTTTTGGGCGGTGCAGGCGCAGGACCTGCGCCTGATGTCGCCCTAATCTGGGCCGCCGATGACTGGAGGGAGGAGAGGCAATATACCCGTAAGGGTTAGCTGCTGTGTTGGCCACGATCCTTAAGGAATTCAGTATCAGTGGTTTATCTAAAGGCGAATGGGATACGGGGAATGCGTACTATACCTATTAGACCAGGGTCGATAATTTCTGAAACTAAAAAAATAATAGTAGGATGAAAAGAAGAGAATATAACAAAACTGAAAGGAAAAATAATTTACGGGCGATCTGAGGTCGGGAAGTGGATGGGGGTGAGTTTTTAAGACTATAAAACGGTTTTTCTCGATTGCCGACAAAACTAAAAGTCCTATGGAAAATAATTAAATGGCAAAGTTGTAGGTAATAAAGAGATCTACAACTTTTGTATTTACAGTTTTTTCGCATAACCTCAAAATTTATGTGAAAAATTCAACTAACCAAGTTTTTCGTTCTTTATTTTTTTCTTATAAAAAAAAAACATAATTAAATCAGCCCTGGTCTATATAGTACACATTCATATGGGGCCACACGCCGCCCTTTCGTCACCCCGGACAACGAAAAGCGTGCATCCAGACCACAGCCCGTTCAAAATAAGAGCGTGCTATACGTTACGGATATTATTAATTTCTTTATAAAACATCTTAGGCTAAATAAATCCTGCCATTATAAGGTACTTAACAAACAAAATTAATAGACGCTATTTATACTTAAACTCGCGCTACGTCATTTCTATAGTCTATTTGTTGCCCACTCTTTTTATTTTGGTTGGGACTAATTAATCACGCATTCCATCTGCGACACTGAGATTTGACCCTCAAAAAGTCTCGGGTAACCCTTTAAATTGTCTTGAGATCCACAATAAATTTGGTTAGAAAAGACGAATAGGGGGTGTTGGAAAGATTTTATTGCCCTACTATATCCGGCGTTAGACATTAAGTGGAATCACCTATCAGCCAGTAAATAAGAGTATACATATCGTAGGGTACGCAGAAGTACAGCATGCCATAATTTGTGGCCCACATTGCTAGTCGAACCAACAACCCTTGGGTAGGAGAAATTCTCGAGTGGCGGCCACGAATTTGATGACGCCGCGTAGGACAACTCCCTACTAGGTGGACAGACGGCATTTTGTAACCGTTGGATGCAAGTGTCATAGAACTGTTCTGCATGCCATTCTCGTGGGGAGGCTCTATGTCTGACAGTGGATCTAGAGGCTGATGGATGGATTACTTGTTTAAAGCTAAATAACCCATAAACATCATCACCTTGCTCTCATCCCAATTATTTGGGGTGGACTGAATATGTACTCTTCTTTCATAGTATATATTGCAAAACTTATGGGCAATAGTTTTATGACTGGCCGCCTGTTTGACGTCAACCATCCTTGGGAATAGAATTGTTGACCAGACGACATCAAATAGAGTTGACCCTGGTATATATAAAGCTCTTAGTCGTCCTTTACGACACCTAGGACTTATGTAAGTGTTGGTATTTCTCGTAGCAGGCACCAAACAGTATGAAGTTACCAATAAACATAAATCGCCGTCCACTGCGGGACGTAAGCTTCCTTTATGTTTCGCCACGAAGTGCGATCCTTTGCCGCTTGCATCCAACGATGCCCAGCAACCTTCACCAGGTCGTCGGACCCAAATAAACATATTCCACAAATATATCATGTCCTTTTTGTAGAGCTATCTTTATGCGAAAAATATAAAATTTTCAGATAGACATTTAATTTGAGAATTTTTAATGTTTCGAGGTCCTTTCAAATCTCCATCTCCCCAGAGTCCGTCTTCACGATTTGATTAATTACTGCTGCCGCGATTTACTCAATTCCCTTGGTAACAATTTTTTAACGCTTCAATCCAGAGCTGGCCGTAATTTACGAATAGTGAATACGTTTTAATGATTATAAATGATATTGCAGATTTAGTAATTTTATTACTCGAGATTTTTCTTGTGTACTGTTTTAACATTATCATAAAAAAAAATATGTTAAAGTGTCTTTTTTATGGGTCAGTTGCCTCGTGGAGCAGTTAGTGTAAGTGTCCTATTGCGGTCGTTAATTTCTGGGCCGGGTAAAAAATTAACGGTAGGTTCTTCTAAACTTTTCAAATTTATCCGAAGAAACAATAATCAGCTGTTTCCAAAAAAAAAAACAAAAATAAATATTAAATAAACAAATCATCACCTCCCCCGTATATTGTCCGTGATAATCGCAAAAAAGATATACTCAATACAGCTTATCGTAAGGCAGGGCTTGGACAATCGTTTCTCTATCATCCAACTAAGCAAAAAGATGCATTTAAATAGTGAAATGGTTATTCGTGTGTTGACGGAGTAAGAATACAATTCGCGTGGTGGATTCGGTGTCGTAAAAGACGACTAAGGAATTAATATGCATATAACCTATATGTCAGACAAGGAAAACTTGAAATAGAATCCTATACCAACCTGTCTGACCAGTATTTATATATATTTCCGTATGGTGACGGAGTAAGAATACATTTCATAACTCCCTTGTCTTGCCCGTTGATGTCGTAAAAGATGACTAAGGGATATAATATGTTTTAAATAAAACTACTTTACGGATTTTATCGCGTTTGTATTTGATTTTTGATTACCCGACGTTTCGAACACTTTACAGCGTTCATGGTCACGGGTGGACTAAGATGTCTCACGTCCAACAAGTCATCGTTACTGCAGAAAATTTATAATTATCTACCCGATACAGAAATTAGTTATTAAATATTGACCCACATTTTGATACAAAATTTATTGCCAGTGTAAGAAGAAAATGATTCTATATGAAAAAATTATATTGTTTATGGTTAGTAATAATTAAACATTAAAATTAATACTAATTATATTTAAAAAACTAACTAATAATTTAGTATACTACCACCGGATCGGAACACGGTCACACTGAGAAAGATCCGGCAAGAAAACTCAGGTAACATGATGCTAAATTAATGTTAATTTTGAAGGCGGCTTACTTTATGTTACTAAAAGGTTTTAATTTATAAAATTATCTTTAGTTATTATTATTGTGGGTCAAATCTATACCAATAAATAAAATTGGAGTGTCTGTTTGTAATGTCAAAATAATAGGCTTTTTTCATGCTCACACAGTTATTTGCATGACACCTATGCCTAAAATACCAATTAAAAATTTTTTGTCTGTCTGTCTGTCTGTCTGTCTGTTTGTTCCGGGTAATCTTCAAAACGGCTGGACCGATTTCAAAAATTCTTTCACTAATGGAAAGCTATAATATCAGGGCGTAAACTAGGTTATATTTTATCCCGGTATACCCACGGGAACGGGAACTACGCGGGTAAAACGACTATAACCTATAACAGAAGCGAAGCGAGGGCGGGTTGCTAGTCTAATATATATATAATATGCACATAGCATCTGTGCAAGAGAAGGAAAATTCGAAATGAAACCCTATACCAACATGTCTGACATGCTATAATAGGTCAGTTTCCCTCTTATTATGGAGGAGGTTCGAGCCTATGGGATGTATATAAGCTGAGATCGTGATGAGTGAAATGGTGTGTTAAAAATGTTATCGTCAGTACAATGCGATGATGTGAATTCGAATCGACAAATTAGTGACTATTATATGAGTCAATTTTTATACATAACTAGCAACCCGCCCTCGCTTCGGTTTTAGTCGTTTTACCCGTGTAGTTCCCGTTCCCGTGGGAATACTGGGATAAAATATAGCCTAGTTTATGCCCTGATATTATAGCTTTGCATTGGTGAAAGAATTTTTGAAATCGGTCCAGCCGTTTTGAAGATTACCCGGAACAAACAGACAGACAAAAATTTTTTAATTGCTATTTTAGGCATAGGTGTCGTGCAAATAACCGTGTGAGCATGAAAAAAGCCTATTATTTTGACATTACAAGCAGACACTCCAATTTTATTTATTGGTATAGATGAATCATTTTTAAGTATTAACTTTACGTCACTTGGCAAGCGTGTAGTTTGGTCATTTAAGTATAATAAGCAAGTTATGATGTCATCCTAACTTGCGGGTCTGCTAAAACCATACTTTAGCGAGGTTGCACGTTCAAAATGCAATATTTAAGATTATTACTTAAAGACTTATGTTTTAGAAGCACTATGTCGACAGTTGTTTGTCTACAACCATGGTTAGGTCTGTCCACGGTAGTACCACACTCTTGCGACAAATCAACGTCTGAGTAGTAGCAATTTGTTATGGCACTTTGAAATCGGTTCGGTGGTTTAAGCGTGAAAGCGTAACAAACAAACAAACAAAGTTACTTTCGCATCTATACCAATAAATAAAATTGGAGTGTCTGTTTGTAATGTCAAAATAATAGGCTTTTTTCATGCTCACACGGTTATTTGCACGACACCTATGCCTAAAATACAGATTTAAAAATTTTTGTGTCTGTCTGTCTGTTTGTTCCGGGTAATCTTCAAAACGGCTGGACTGATTTCAAAAATTCTTTAACCAATGGAAAGCTATAATATCAGAGAGTAACCTAGGATATATTTTATCCCGGTATTCCTACGGGAACGGGAACTACGAGGGTGAAACGACTAAAACCGAAGCGAAGTGAGGGCGGGTTGCTAGTTTATAATATTACTAAGAATTTGTTACTGTTCAGTATAATTTTAAATACAATATCTACTTCATTATCTTGGCTTATGGGGGGGTGGTAAATTGTATTCTTACTCCGTCACTACATGAATAACGAATATCCACTTGTCTATTAAATGTATTTATTATCTCGTACAAAGGTGCAATTGTAAATTAAAACTAATTGGTAATTAGAAAAATTCTGCCTCAATAAGTCTTAAAAAATTTAAATTGTTTTTCATCTGTCTGCCAAGTGTGATGATTATGTATTTATCTTCTACTTGGGTCTTTAGTCAACCCTGAACATCAATAGGCCAATGCATGGCAACGAAATATTATGATAATTAAAACAAGATTGTTGTCACAATAGGAACAAGTGCACCGCCATCACCAGCCCGGGAACACGACCAGGAGGTGCTCTCCAGGTTAAGCAGCACAGCGGAGAAGCAACGAGCAACACTGCGTCATCAGGAATTACAGCTGCAAGAGAAACAACAGCTCATCGACAGCGTTAGTACATATTTTTTTTTTATCAAAATTACGCCACACTAAGAAACAGTTTTATTTTTACCCGACTACGGAGGGTTATGATTTTGACAGCCTATGTATGTATATACATCTGTTCCCCTCACAGCTCCTCAATTACTTATTAGAATCGGATAAATGAGGTATTATTAGAAGCGTCTTGATCGTCTGCTGGTTATCTATACCAATAAATAAAATTGGAGTGTCTGTTTGTAATGTCAAAATAATAGGCTTTTTTCATGCTCACACGGTTATTTGCACGACACCTATGCCTAAAATAGCAATTAAAAAATTTTTGCCTGTCTGTCTGTCTGTTTGTTCCGGGTAATCTTCAAAACGGCTGGACCGATTTCAAAAATTCTTTCACCAATGGAAAGCTATAATATCAGGGCGTAAACTAGGCTATATTTTATCCCGGTATTCCCACGGGAACGGGAACTACGCGCGTAAAACGACTATAACCTATAACCGAAGCGAAGCGAGGGCGGGTTGCTAGTAGGCTATATGATTTGTCACTGAATCTAAAATGGCGCCCTCTAGATATCTTAAAGTACGATGTTAAAAAATAAATTTGAGATAAATATGTTGTGTTTCATATCATTAGAAGGGGCGTTACTTGTAGATTTCAAAAATATGTATATATATTATTAGCATTTAGCTCGTGACTTTATCCGTATCAGATAACTCGTTCTTTGTCGTAGTTGGGTTTTAGTTTTATCTTGAATATTGTTAAAAGTAATGTGGCCAGGGTCTTGACTTTTTTACCCGAAAGGGAATAGAAAGCCGACGGGCCGGCCACGGATGCCAAGAATCGGTATCAGTGGTCGGCCCAATGGCGTTGGGGAGGGAATACGGTAGGTTATGGGGTCGCACGCCGCTCATCCTTCGCCCCGGACATATTGGGCGGGGTGAAGGCCTACCACACAAAAAGGCTCTTGACAATTTTCCGTCTATAGCCATGAATGAGTCAGCGCCTCTAAGTTACTACTACAATTTCGCAGAAAATCGACGTCTGAGTATTAGACATTCAACCGCGCTTCGTTCCTTGAGCGCTAGAGGTGTATAAAAATGGAGTAGTTATGGCATTATTCCTCATTTTGTGATGTTTAACAGTTAACGTTGATTAATTCATTGATGTATGGATAAAATAATCAGAACAGTAAAAACAACATTTTTATACGTCTCTACAATGATTTCTGATATTTAAACAAGTGTTTTTATGCATATGTAATAAAACTATTTTTATGTATTACTAGCAACCCGCCCTCGCTTCGCTTCGGTTTCAGTCACTTAAACCGGCGTAGTTCCTGTTCCTGTGGGAATACCGGGATAAAATATAGCCTATGTTACTCCCTGATATTATAGCTTTCCATTGGTGAAAGAATTTTTGAAATCGGTTCGGTGGTTTAAGCGTGAAAGCGTTACAAACAAACAAACAAACAAACATCCTTACTTTCGCATTTATAATATTAGTATGGATGTATACTCCATGTATGTTCAAGATTGCCATCATGCCAGTGTGGTCTAAGTATCGATCTTTTGTGCTGAGTGTCGTGAGTTCGATCGCTATGTAGCATATTAATTGTTCAGAGTATGGTTGTAACTTGTATGTTAATTGTATGTTTGAAGTATCGCAACTTTAAACCTTAGTGCCGTAAATTATATTGAAATAATTTATAATACATTGTATTTATGAAATTTATCGTATTTAGTTAATAATCTATCATGTATTTTTGAAGTAAAACCGCTTTAGCCGCAACTTTGTTTTTCAGTAATTCAGATCTTTTTACAGACTGAAGTGACTTATTAGTTATTAACTGAATAATAAAGGTTAACGAAGTTTTACTTCAACTGCGAGTTCATTTTCAACGCATTCAATTTCTTTTTGTTTACTTATAAAATTAACCCACTAAGGGAATCATCTTTATAATACGGAGCATTTTACAAACGTACAATTCCCGGACGTAAATTACAATCAGACTCGGAACAACAATTTGTGGATCGCCTAAGTATATCCGTCACCACATTGATTGCATTAAAATAATTTTATTTCATATGTGTAATAGTCGCGTAAACAGAAATCATTAGCTCATAATCATTTTAAATGTCGACATATTTACAATTTTGTGTATACTCGCTACAATGTTGAAGCAATACATACCAAACAACTTCAACTATTTGAATAATAAATAATTAAAATATTATTTACATATTTAACTAATGCATACATTAGGCAAATGCTTAATTTTTTAAAATTTAATTGTTAAATTAATCTGTTAACGAAAGTAAAAACTAGTTATCATTCAAACAATAGACAAGATTGCTCATTTCCCACGAGCGTAATATGTTTTATACTTATTATTCAATATTATATAATCTTATAAAAACGTGCAATCTTCGCCATCGAATATTTAGACAAAATTAAAAAATGTATAATAAAAAAATTTATCAAGTAACTGGCAGCGCCTTGCGGTTTCACCCGCAGTGCCAGTCCCGTGGGAATATCGGGATAAATTATAGCCTGTGTGTATATTCTGATATGTAAGCTATATTATTTTTATTAAGTTTCATCAAAATCCATTCAGTAGTTTTTGCGTGAAAAAGCAACAAATATCTTCACATTTTCACATCTTCACATCCTCACATGCAAACTTTTTCGTTTATAATATTAGTAGGATACGATAATTATTTCATAGTTACGGATATTAGACTTTTAGGGCATTGTGAAAGGGAAGCGAAGCGAGGGCGGGTTGCTAGTCGGTAAATATAGCAATCATTGCACCATTACTTCCAAACGTCTTCCAAAGGATAATAGACATTAAATTGTGGATTACGAAACGCTGGACGGCTGTGCGTCAAATGACATCCCAGCAAGCACTAAAAAGGACAGTGAAATGAAATAATTTGTTAGTTCAAGAACTAACAAATATAATATAATATAGCTTACATATCAGAATAACAGATAGGCTATAATTTATCCTGATATTCCCAAGGGCAGAGGAATTGCGGGTGAAACCATAGGGTGCTCCTAATATAATCTAAACTAACAATAATATCTATGCAAGAGAAGGAAAACTGAAAATGAAACCCTATACCAAACCGTCTGATCAGCGTCATTCAGGTCAATTTCCCTCCTACTGCGGAGGAGGCTCGAGCCCAGCAGCGGAGCATACATATATGAGCTGTGATGATGATGACGTGACCAGACAGATAGCTTATCTAAAAAAAATCGTTACAACTCAGTTTTCTCTAGGGATGTGACTTGGAGGGAAAATAATCGATTTTTTGTGCTTTAAAATAAATCGATTATGAGATAATCGAGTAATTAAAAATAAATAATTGATTATAAAATAATTGATTTTTCCTCCCAACAGGATCCCAATATGATGACATTTTTTTTTTAGGAAATGTGAGCTTCATATTCTAATATAGTATAAAACACTGCTCGCAGTATCATGATGACCTTTTGTTTTTTATTTAGGAAATCTGGCAGTGAAATAATCGATTAATTTCGATCGAATTTCGAATAATAAAGAAACGATTAATAATCGATTCTTTATTATTGTGATAATCGATTGCAAAAATAGATTATTACAAAAAAATAATCGATTATTATAAAAATCGATTATTTTTTCACATCCCTAGTTTTCTCCCTGCAGCCATAAAAGTGTCGTCGTAGAACTAGAGTCTCGTAGAATATTTTCGTCTTAGTAATATTAATAATTTTCGTACATTGACCGAGAGCTGAAATCTCATCCTACGATATAGTTAGAAGATAGCGGTCTGGCGCATAATATTACAGGGGTCTTGAATGGCAATTATGTCTTATCGTCGCATCGACTCAACTGTCTCTAGAGGCGATATAAAAAAAATTGGCAATTTGTCACCAGTTTTAGTTTATTCATTCATTTTTTTCATTTCGGCTCATGTATGTCCCGCTGCAGGGCCCGAACCTCCTCCATAATAGGAGAGAAATTGACTCTACTATACCATGCTGGTCAGACAGGTTGGTATAGGGTTTTATTAAAGTAAAAAAATTAAAGATGTTATATGAGTATTATATCTAGTCATATTTTACGGGCAAGAACGCGGAATTTTAGTTTATACTCTTGGAATTTTAGTTTATACTCTTGGAATTAATATAAATCGCATCTGTATTCATCGTATTCTGTTGATGTCAATGAATTTATTAAACCTGTTTCTAGAGACGGGTGCCCTGAACCCTGTTTTGTAACTTTTCGTTACAGAATGAATGATTAAAAAGAGTATAGTTACTTAAAATGGCACTATAGAAAAGTTTGTTTCCTTTTTAATGACAATATCAAAGAAATGATCATTTTATTTCGAGGGATTATGGATATATACTTGATAATTTGTCAATCATATAAAATATTGTCCTACATCGAACTCGCGACACTTAGCTAAGTCTATATGCAGTCAAAAGTTACTCTAAAATTGTACAAAAATCAGCATGATTTTAGTGCGGCCATAAATCTCTATATTGCCCATAAAAGTTCGCAATGTACATCTTTTTTTACGATGCTCTTGTGTCTATAGAGATAAGGTTCGCATTCGCGTTAAAGTTAACAAGATTCACTGTTTTTATGTATCAAACTTATCGGTCCTAATAGCATTTAAATCGTGTTTATTGGTTAAAATTCATGATATCGTTGGTCCAAATTGTATTCTGAAAGTATTTGAAAATGCTTAAAAGAATTTAATAGTGTGACTACCGCGCAGAATTTTATACTTTTTTTTGAAAATAGATATGAAATACTAGAGAAAAAGAAAACGGAGTAGATATTTCTTCTTTTTTAGGGTTCCGTACTCAAAGGGTGAAAACGGGATCGTTTTTTTTTTTTTTTTTTTATTGCAAGCAGTGGCAAACGAGCAAACAGTACACCTGATGGTAAGTGTTGCTGCCGCTCATGGACCTTTACAAGGCCGCTGCCTACCGCGAAGAAAGTGAAGGGAGTGTGAATGCGTGCATTGAGGCTCGGTGATACTAAAGGCACCATCAAAACCCTCCACACGCAAACATCCTCAGAAAGTTGGGCTTCCGGCTCTCTCGCTCACCGAACGAAGCGCAGTAACAAATTGCTACTACTCAGACGTCGATTTTCTGCGAGAGTGTGGTACTGCCCCGGACGGGCCGGCCCGGGCGGCTGTAGACAGATAACTGTCGACAGTGTGGTCCTACCACTCCAAGTCCTACCAATCCTTTTACTAAGACTTCGCTGTCTGTCCGTCCGTCTGTCTGTCACCAGGCTGTATCTCAAGAACCGCGATAGCTAGACAGTTGAAATTTTAACAAATTATGTATTTCTGTAGAAAATAAATATTTAAGGGGGGCTCCCATACAACAAACGTAATTTTTTTGCCCTTTTTATAGATAACTAGCAACCCGTCCTCGCTTCGCTTCGGTTTCAGTCGCCTTACCCGCGTAGTGCTTGTTCCCGTGGGAATACCGGAATAAAATATAGCCTATGTTACTCCCTGATATTATAGCTTTCCATTGGTGAAAGAATTTTTGAAATCGGTTCGGTGGTTTAAGCGTGAACGTCAGTCCGTCATCTATACAGCAGTTTTTGATAATAAATTAGAAAAAAATCAACTAAATTACAATAAATCTGTCTTGTAAATATATTCAAGTACACTGTAATTAAATTACAAGGCTACGCGGGTGTTACAGGAGCTAGCTAATTGTTATCAACTTAAATTTATCATTGACCTTGTTTTTGGACCCGTATAATTATGTACCTACAAAATATACTTTAAATAATACTGAGGACTGAGAATGGTACAATCATACCATGAACACTGAAGTTGTTCGAAAAGTCGGGATCACTATTTTCATCATCATTTTGGCTCATATACGTCCTATTTACGTCCCTGGGCTTGAGCCTCGTCCATAATAGGAGGGAAATTGACCTTATTTATACCATGCTGGTCAGACAGTTTCATATAGGTTTTGTCGAGTTTTCCGTAATATATCCCTTAGTCGTCTTTAACGACACCCACGGATATGAGAGCAGTTGGTGAATTGTATTCTTACTGCGTCACCACAAGAAATAGTAAAAATCTAATACAAATGCTATAAAATCTGTACAGATAGTCTTATTTCATATTTTCCACGATTTCACCCGCGTAGTTCCCGTTGGCGTTTCCCGTTATTTGACGTTACTTGCTGATAACGTAGCTTTCCATTCATCATCATCTTTTCAGCTATTGTATGTCCTACTGTTGGCCTCGAGCGTCCTTTACAATAGGAGGGAAATTGACCTACTATACCACGCTAGTCAGACGGTTTGGTATAAGAGTACTCGACATAATAATTTTCCTTTTCTCCAGTTTTCCATGTCTTGAATAGATGTTATATGCATATGTAATCCTTTAGTCGTCTTTTAAGCACCAGGGGAGTGGAGCACTATCGCTCTTCTACGAAATTTAATACCATCATCTGTAATCGCCAATTTGAACTAGCAAGCGTGGCGATTATATTACTATCACCTTTGCGTAGATGCCACTGTAAAATAGCGAACTTATACAGTTTGATGTAGACTTCATATCTGATTGATGTAAAGATCGAAAGGCAGTTCTTATCGAATATGCTATTACTTACATATAATCCCATAGTATCGGGATAAGAATACAATTGTCGCCATCTTTTACCCGTGGAAAATCGTATAAAGAATCTGCTAAAATTTTCATCGGGAAATTGGCCACTAGCTCTCTCCCGGTTAACACCACACTACGATCGCAAACCAGCTTGAAAAGCGTGGTAAATTACGGCTCCATCCCTTATTTATAGAGTAGGCCTACGCTCGACATTGGACGGTGAAAGGTTGAATAATTTCACTTACGTATAGATACTGAAAACAAAGGTTTATATTATAACCAGTGTGTGTTAGCAGCGATAACATAAGGCACTGAAACGTGATCTCTAAATGTCGGCCTCATAAAAAGGCTCTAAAGCGCTCAACTTGCCATGGAGAGCTCGGTATTTCTCTACGTAATAAAATCCGAAATACGGAAATCCGTAGAAGAACGGGCGTAACCGACATAGACCGTAAAATAAGCACGCTGAAATAACAATGGGTAGGCCACATCGCTTGTTGTACCGACAATCGTTGGGGAAGAATGGTTCTCGAGTGGTGACTCCAAATTGGACGACGAACGTAGGACGACCACCTACTAGGTGGACTGACGATATCTTGAAATCGCTGGGAACCATTGGATGCAAGTGGCACAGTACCGTTCCGAGTGACATTCTCGTGGGGAGGCGTATGTCGAACAGTGGATGTCTATAGGCTGATGGATGGATAGATAGATACTTTTTGCGCCTGTTGCCGCCCTAGCTGACTCCGCGGGTAACCGGACCGGGAATTTTAGTCCGTCACCCGCAGAGAGGCTGACCACGCGACGTCGACCGACGTCCTGGACGTCGAGAACAGGGTACCTCGCAAGGTATTCCGTCGGGCCGACCACGAAGGACAAGGAACTCAGACCGGTGGTCGGCCCAATGACGAGGGTGACGTGCTACGATGGGTTATGGGGCCGCGCGCCGCCCCTCTATCGCTCCGGACGGAGCCGGCCGGCGGGTGCGCTGACAATAGTCCAACCCAAAAAAAAGAGATACTTTTATTTAATTTTTGTCTCCATCCCCCTTTGTAACTTAATAAGATAGCAACTTTCCAATCTAAATGAGCCTTATTATGTTACGCATCAAATTTAGTAAGAAATTTATAATTACTTGTAAGAACTTTGTTACGATTTTGACGAATAAGAGATTAAATTAAAGTGATTTGCGCTTCTGTTCTCGTACTAATTACAAAGATTACTAAACGTTCTATTTTTGACGGATACCTACATCTCCTCAGCCTATAAATTGACTGCACAGATGGTGTAGTGGTTAAGATACCGTCCTACCGTGCCAGTATCGTGGGTTCGAATCCCGCGCAGGACAACACTTTGTGCAATCCTCAAATTATTGTTGTGAGTCGGGATGCAATTTTTGTAGCTTAGTAATATGTTTTTAAAGTCCCCCGCAATACAAGGATTATTTCCTTAGTGCAGGTTGCAACTTTATTTAAGAAAAAATTAAATGACGCTTGGACCTATTCTACTATATATAAATAATTGACCTGCTATACAACGCTGGTTAGACGTCTCCATCATCATCACAGTCTACCCCTTACAGTATACTCCTTCCACTGCTAGACTTTGAGCCTCCTTCACAATAAGAGGGTAACCTATTATATCACGCTGCTTAGATGTGTTGGTATTTTTTTTTTTTTGGTGGTGCTATGGTAAGTGCACACACAGTCCATTTCGTCCAGGGTGACGAAACGACGGCGCGCAGGTCCATAACCCACCCGTACCCACGTTGCCTCGTTATTGGGCCGATCACCGGAGCAGAGTGACTTGTCGTCATTGGTCGGCCCGACGGAATACCCTTTCGGGTACCCTCACCTCTCGACGTCCCTGTCCCGGGACGGCGGTCGTCGTCGCGCGGTCAGCCTCTCTGCGGGTGACGGACTAAATTCTCCTGTCCAATCACCCGCGGCCTCGGCTAGGGCGGCATCAGGCGCAGGTACTCGCGCCTGCGGCCATGCTGTCGTCGACGTAGCAAATTACGCCCAGCCCGGGTGGGAGGCTTCCTCTCAACGCCCAGTCGTAGCCGATATTCCACAGGGTCGGACCCAGAACCGACCCCTGTGGGACACCGTACGTCATGGGCGTTCGCACAACGTCCCCTACTCGGTTAACGTAGAGGACGCTGCGCCCCTCCAAGTAGTCTGCCACCAGCCGCCTCAGGTACACGGGCACCCTGTGATACCGAAGCGTCTTCCTGATGCAGCTGAATGGCAGACTGTTGAAGGCGTTGGTGATGTCCAGGGACACCGCCAACAGCACTCCTCCACCGGTGAGGGCCTCCGTCACTACGGCCCTCAGGCGCAGCAGGGTCGCGATCGTCGAACGCCCCCTCCTATAACCAAACTGGGCGTCCGACAGATCGGGCCTGACCCCGACGAGGTGCTGTTCGATGCGGGCAGCCAGAACCCTCTCCAGCAGCTTGCCCGCATCATCGAGCAGTAAGATGGGCTTGTGGGCTGAGGCCGACTCGGGAGACCGTCCTGGCTTCGGCAGGAGTACCAGCCTACCCTCCTTCCAGCACCCAGGGAATTGCCCGGACGCCAAACAAGCGTCGAACAGTCCCCTGAGGCGTGGTCCCAGGTGTTCGAGGACCAGGGCCTGCACACGGTTGGGCACACCGTCGGGTCCGGGGCGGTGGATTTGGCTCGCATACGCGTCACCGCCACCCCCATCTGCGGCTCCGTGATGGGCGGAACACTTGTCGTCGTCCTCCCGGTCGATGTCCGGCGAAGCCATGACCGGTGGCGTGTGCTGCGCCCGCCGTGGAAAGAGGTCCTCGACAACTCTGGTGAGGAGGCTGGGCTTGAGTCACGGTTGGGCCGCCCGCGGAGCTTGCTCAGCGCCGCGAGATAGGGGCGACCCCAGGGATCAAAAAGAAAATCTTTCCAGAAAACAAGAAAATCTTTCCAGCCATCATGAGATTTATGCACACTTTTCTCTCATGTTATAGAGGAAGGTCAATAGTAAAGTTATGTGCTGAACAAGAAGATTTATAGCGGTATAGCTAGGTTGCTATCTTTAAATCGAGGTCTGAATTGTAGCAATTTGTTACTGTCCTTCGTTTGTTGAGCGATGGAGCTGGAGGTCAGCCCTAACTTACGTTAGTCAGCCTGTGACTCTAGTATTGTAGAGATTCATAAGCAGAAGTTAACACTTACAGATGTTGCATTTGCTTTTTTATCACCAAAAGCAATAAATAAGAATTCATTTTTTTATCTTCATCATCTCAGCTCATACATGTCCCAATGCTGGACTAGGGCCTCCTCCATATTAAGAAAGAAATTAACATACTGTACGCTAAACACACACTGGTCAGAGATTGGTATAGGGATTTTTTCGATTTCTCCTTTATTTCTATAGATGTTATATTATATCCCTTAGTGCTTTTTACGACACCCAGGGGTAAGATAGAGTTTGGTGAAATACATTATTTCTTCACCATACGGAAATCTTTATAACGAGTACCAAAATTGTTAGCGAGAAATTTCGTTAATTTTTTCATTCAGAATATTGTTAGTATGGCTTTTACCTATGCAATATAGATGGAAATTTCGCATCTCATAAAGGTTATCACAGTTTTTCAGGCTTTGAAAAGGTGTATATCTTTTTTATAATATAAAACAAACATTTGCTTTTAATTTTGCTAACGAAAACCCTAGGTAGAATATTTTAGCATTTCTTTTTCCATTTCAATGCAAATCCACCGTCCATATAAAATATTCAGAGCGCTACTCAAAGGTGCAAATAGTAGTATAAAGGTGAGTTTCGTACTTTTTTTATAATCAAAAGTTCGCATTCAACCATCCACTGCGTATTTAAGTAGCTCGTAATTTTATTCATGTCGGTATATAGTCTGTACTACGTTGATGAGATGTGGTTTTTTCATATAAAATGTTGTTTAAAAAGATGTTTTAAAATTTATCAGATATAAGCTTAGGTAAAATGTAAATGAGGCTAATTAATAAGTCTAAATAATTCTATATCTATACCAATAAATAAAATTGGAGTGTCTGTTTGTAATGTCAAAATAATAGCCTTTTTTCATGCTCACACGGTTATTTGCACGACACCTATGCGTAAAATAGCAATTAAAAAATTTTTGTCTGTCTGTCTGTTTGTTCCGGGTAATCTTCAAAACGGCTGGACCGATTTCAAAAATTCTTTCACCAATGGAAAGTTATAATATCAGGGCGTAAACTAGGCTATATTTTATCCCGGTATTCCCACGGGAACGGGAACTACGCGGGTAAAACGACTATAACCGAAGCGCCTCCTGTCCGGGGCGACAGAGGGGCTTAAGCACGCAACTCCCGCAACCCACCCGAAAACCACGTCGCCTTCGTCGTTGGGCCGACCACCGGAGCAGGGTTACTTGATATCAGTGGTCGGCCCGACGGAATACCCCCCCATTGTGGTACCCTCCCATCGACCGACGTACACGAACGAAAAACGAGTATGAGCTAAATTATTTTTTTTTTAATTTTTGCCTGTGAACTGATTAAAAATCATAATTATGAATTACTATATGAAAACTAAAGGGGAGAGGAAGGGTCTTGGCATATAATACGAGTGGTCACTGAGGGGTGGGAGGGGTCGAAAAATCTAAAAAACTAGGTCATGTAGTATAGGTATGTTCCCTAAGTTTGTAATATACTAGATGTCCCTTGGCTTCGCCAGAGTAATTTGCATATTAATTTACTAGCAACCCGTCCTCGCTTCGCTTCGGATTCAGTTACCTTAGTAGCGTTCATAGAAGACATAATTTGTTTCGTTGCATTTGTCGTGCGTGAGGCCGTGAGTTAACATCGATAATAAATTCCGTTAACATCGTTGTTACGATATTTTTCGTATAGCAACATCGATGATCGTCGAACATCGATGATCATCGAGCATCCCTAACAAGAACAGGAAGATGCTAATTTGATAGTTACGAACTTTACAACGTGACGTTGTTTGGTCAGAACATATAATTTAAAAAAATAAACCTATCCGCTATCGTCGTTCAATGATGTTCAAAACATTATGGCATTATCATAGATAATGCTAATACCAATTGATTGATATTCTAATATAAAAAAAAATTGTATATAAAAATAATCTTCCGTGTGGTGCCGGAGTAAGAATACGATTCACCACCCTCCTTGTCCGGGTGTCGTAAAAGACGAATAAGGGATTATAATACGCCCATAACATCTGTACAGCAGCAGGAAAACTCGAAATATAACCATATACCAACCCGTCTTATCAGCGTGGTTATACTAGGTCAATTGCCTTCCTATTGTGGAGGAGGCTCGAGCCCAGCAGTGAGACATATATGAGCTGTGAAGATAACGACGCTAAAAATAATTTTTGTTATATTTTATGAATTGAATTTCAATAAAATACAATACTTCCATCAATTCTGTTAAAGAATGTTTATGCAAAATTTGAAGTAGATTGGACTAAGGAATAACGTTATCCCATACAAACTGCCTCCATTTTTCAAGCTCTTAGGGGTAGAATTTGGGAAAGTTTTCTTATCGAATGCCCTTCGTCACACCCTTCAAGATTCAGGTCTCCACTGTGCGTAGATCCGTGAGGCAGTCAGTCATTCAAAATAAAGCATTTTATCTGTCTAGATATGCAATCAATTCGGTTATGGTTACAGAGTTCCATAACATTACTAGTTTGTATAATTTTGTGAAAGCATAATAAATTATGTCTGATCTATTTTTAACAACCATATTTTGGATAGGTGTAATGACATTGTTACAGTAGAAAGAGCCTAAGAAAATCTAAAATAAATCGCTCCTGGCGCATGGTACTTTTTGTTTTTTATAGCCTTTAGTGGTACCTGATGATAAGTGTTAAATGTCATGGATCTTCCCAATAACAGGGACGCAGCGAGACAGCTGAATATCGTAAGATGTAATAGTTGAAGATTATATTATAAATCCAAAACCTTTTAATAAGATAACGTAAGCCGCCTTTTTAAAATTAATAATAATTTAGTATCATGCCCTCCTGAGTTTTCTTGCCGGATCTTTCTCAGTGAGGCCGAGTGCCGATCCGGTGGTAGTATATTAGATTTGTTAGGATTAAATTAATAAACGGTCATAATAATTACTACAAATTTAATGTTTAATAATTACTAAACATAAAGAATATAATTTTCTCATATAGAATAATTTTTTTGTACTGACAATAAATTTGTAACAAAATGTGGGTCAAAATTTAATAACAAGTTCTATAGCAGGTAGATAATTATAAATATCTGCAATAACGATGACTTGTTGGACGTCAGATATCTTAGTCCGCCCGTGACCATGAATGCCGTAAAGTGTTCGAAAGCAATCGAAAATCAAAGAGAAACGCGATAAAATCCGTAAAGTAGTTTTATTTACAATGTGCAATACTCACGTAAATCATCAGATATCACTATCGTAAGATGTTCTTTGGGCCTCGGGGTTACTTGCTCGCTGAAAGAAAGTACACATTGCTATTACTTTGAAGTTATTTTCGTACTTACTACTTCGGATGCGTCGACTCATTCTGTACTAAGAAATATAAAACATTTATTCTATTCTCGTTAAACCTAATAAAAACACAAACATAACTAAAGAAAAGAATTTCATATATCATCATCATCATCATCTCAACTCATATCTTCCATTATTGAGCTCAGGCTTCCTCCACTTATGTCAGACGTATAGGGTTTTATTTCGAGTTTTCCTTTTCTTGCATAGATATATGCATATCATATCCCTTGGTCGTCTTTTACCACACCCATGGTCAAGAAAGGGGGTGGTGACTTATATTCTTACTCCGTCACCAGACAGCTGTCGTATAATAAACCTTTTACTTTATACACAAGAGAGTTAACAAAAACAAGATGTAGTAAGTATCCCAATCGTATCTAGATTTCAATAACATGCCATAGTATGATACTGAAATCAATACAAGATTAGACAGTAGTACAGTTATTTACGTATCTAGAATTCAAGATATTACTGCATTGCGGCCTTTACCGTCTGGTATGCTAATGTTAATACTATTTATCTTATATCTTTAAACGAGCAATTCTTGTATATATATATATATATATATATATATTCAGGATCTCGGAAACGGCTCCAACGATTTTGTTGAAACTTGGCATACTAGAGGATTCGGGTCCAAAAAATCGATCTAGCTAGGTTTTATTTATAGAAAATGTTCTTTTGTCGGTGTTTTTAGCATAACAATAAATGACATTAAATTTTAAAAGAATATGAATTCAAATTTCGTTGTGAATGTCAAGAGATACGGCAGCTCAGTTGGGAGACTGCCGGTTTTACTTTTGAGTTTTGTAGCATCCAAACAGCGTCGGTTCGAATCTCGGTGTTATTATTATTCTCTTTTTGTAATTTTTTTATATCATTTTTATTTTTTATTAATATATATCTAAATAAATTCTACAAAAATATTCCGAGCGAAGCTCGGTCAACCGGTATTTTATATATATGCCCGCAACTTGGCTGACATAGTTTAACTTACATAATTTTTGTTTTCCTGATTAAATAGAAGTTATGCTGCATTAATTCTTCATCATCATCATCAGAGCTCATATGCGTCCGTTGGACTCGAGCCTCTTCCACAATGGGACGGAAATTTGTCCACTATCTTGCGTAGATGTTATCTGCAAATAATTTCTTAGCCGTCTCTTACTGATGAGAAAGGGTGTGGTGAATTGTATTCTTACTCCGTCACCACACGGCAATCATCATTCTTCTCTTATTCCAATTACTTGGGATCGACTCAATATGTACATACTCTTGTCTCATAGTACATGTTTTAAACCTTTTGGCAATATTTTTGGCCCGAATGTTAAAAAACTTGAGCGGCCTTGGCTTAGATGTTTTCGAAGCCTATAAGTAATTTTGTTTGTGCGGGCACATGCGAACACAAGTCTTCCTTTCGAGATGACAATAGGGCGGCGCTGGCCCATAACCCACTGTATTCTCTCCTCTTCGCCATTGGGCCACAACTGGCAAGTTCCTTAACGTAATTTGTCAGACCGGTGGGATACCTTTTCGGGTACCGTCCCTCAAAATAATGGTTTCGAAGTCTTTACTACTAATATTATAAACGCGAAAGATTGTATGTGGAGTATTTTTGTTGCTCTTTCACGCAAAAAGCTACTGAATAGATTTTGATGAAATTTCACAATAATACATCTTACGTATTAGAATAACACATAGGCTATAATTTATCCCGATGTTCCCGGGAAGGAGAATTATGCAGGTAAAACCGCAGGGCGCTGCTAGTGTTTTATATGTTTATTTTATATTATTTTTTGTTTTTCTGTTTCTTTGTACACAAATAAATATATGTAAATGGATTCGGCTTTAAAGGTCTTAATTATCTAGTTTTAGTAAGAATTCATTAGGTTCTTCAAACAGAATTATCCACCTGTAACCTACTACCAGTGTTTTAATAAATTTTGTTATTCAGCCTCCGTTTTGAGGTCGAGTGCTTAAAATAGGTTAATGTAGTGGTCGTTAGCCTCACAGCTTATACAAGAGTTATGTACAGATCTGGATAGCTGGCGGATCCTCTTGAATATTGGATGACCACTTACGCTTCAGAACTGTGGAGATGAGGTACTTTAGTAGCAAAATATTACAGTCAGTTTTAATATATATCTAGAATATAATAACAATTAAAACTTAATATGGAAGGAATCAACCTTAGAATGAACTGCCAAGTATCTCATTAAGTAACTACCGCTGAAATTTTCTTTAATCACTGAAATTTTATCATTCATCATTATCTCAGCCAATATATGTCCCACTATTGGGCTCAGGCCTCCTCCATAATAGGAGGGGGATTGACCTATTATTCCACGCTGGTCAGCTATTGTGGAGGAGGCTCGAGCCCAGCAGTGGGACGTGTAGGAGCTGAAATGATGATTATTACCACTCTCGATAGACATGGTTACGATTTTTATAAGTTTTTTTGGGGGAATTTTGTTGCCGCCCATTCTACTGGTGATCGCTCAGCTAATTTGTACAACTTAAACAGAAAAGCGCCCTTAATTTCCCGTTGGGTGAAATGTATTGTACGTTTCTCAAGTCAACACACAGGAGCTCGAATAATTGAAAGTTATTGTATTATTTTCTTTTCCTTTTTATTTACTTTGTTCTATTTATAACTCTGAGCACTTTTTTCATTGTTAAGGCGGGTATAGTCGTTGGGTTTCCATATACATTTCTGGCGCTTTTATTCTATTATTTGTTATTATACAGTGCAATATAAATAATGTAATTTGTGTTCGTTAATTATATGTTTGTAAAGTTTGCCGCGATTTTCTGTGTGGTGATGGAGTAAGAATAAGAATACAATACACCACACCTTATCTTGCCCATGGATGTCGTAAAAGACGATTATGGAATATGATATTCACATAACACCTGTGCAAGAGAAGGAAAACTCGAAATGAAAACTTAGGGTTTCATTGGTATAGACCAACACGTCTGGCCAGCATGGTATAGTAGGTCAAATTCCCTTCCATTGTGGAGGCGGCCCGAGCACAACAGTGGGACGTATGTGGCCTGTGATGATGATAATAAAAGTCCTCCGCAATACAAGTATTGTCTTTTCTAAAAAAAAAAAACTTTCCTCATCAGACTAGTTATATGTTCAAAACAAAAGTGATTCATTAAAAGTCATATCTAAGTTAGTAGTCATTTAATTATATTGTATCGTTAATAATAATAATAATAAAAATAAAATATCAAGACTTAGCTCACGAGATTGTCGACATGTGGGATGTGGACACGGCAATCGTTGTACCGATAGTCATTTCGACCAACGGGATAATAGCCAAGAGCCTCGATCAACACCTAAAGAGGCTCGCGTTAGGTAGTTGGATTGCGGGTCTGATGCAGAAGACGGTATTACTGGACACGGCGCGCATAGTGAGGAAGTTCCTCTCTTTGTAGCCCTAACCACCGGCGCACTGTGGGACCGATCGGTATATTTCATCTCAAAAATCGATAACTTTGTTGTTTTGTGATGTTTCCCCTTGAATTTTTTTTTATGTATTAATGAATATATAGGCAATAAAAGAAATTAAACATCATTATTTTAAAAGTTATATAATTTTCATAAAAAAATGACAAAGATAACGATATACGAAATTACATACAAAAAATTATACAGTTATAATAAAATGACAATAAAAGTAACACTTTTACTTAAAATAAGTTTAAGACTTAATTATTATTATTATTATCAAACAAATATCCTAAAAAATGACACCATAAAAAAAATTGCGATCCTATTCATAACCTTCTATTTCCAATAATTCTTTAGCTTCGTCAAACAATTCTTTGGATATTACAAAACTGGGTTTATTTAAACTAGATATATAAGGATCAGATGTATATAACAAAATATGCAGAACGTCCTCGTTTGTTGCTGATCTGGAACACTTCCTAGCGTGATGTAACCTATATTTTTTGTAATCTTTATTCCTGGCTTCCTGAGCATCTTCGGATAATTGTCCTATAGGCAGAACTGCATAATGCTCTATTATTTTAGCACCATGTATAAGTACTTTATGGACCGAAGATGGCATGTAATACCAGTTATATTTGCTTACGTATAATTGCGCGATTATCAATGTATACTGACCAAATTTTTCTGCGTTTATAGGGAATCCCGATGACATGGTTTGAAGAATTACATAAAATCTCTTAATTAATTCTCCATCAATTCCAGTTATCCCTGCAGAGCATTCGTAATTTTGAAAAAATCGCCTTGCTGTATTTCCGTCATTGCTATTACCGGAACCTTGACGTGGTTTATCAATGTGCAAACCAAGCACTTCTCGGAAACGTTTTTGGACATATTTTTTCTTGTCTTCTTTAAGTTTCTTGTTTTCTGGAGTTGTTGCTGACCACTTCTCAAAACCCAAATTATAAGAAATATGGAGGATCGTCTCCATAAATCTTATCCATGCATGTAGTGTCGACAATCCGTATTTAAATGCATCTTCATTTTCAACTCTTGATGTAACTTTTAAAAGATCGTTCATTTGTCTGGGAGTTGCTCCACAAACAGTGCAGGTAGCACTGGATGATGTGTTCGTTAACACTTGAGCAACTTTCCCATCAATCATTGTCATAAACAGTTCATGTTTAACCTCGATGACTTTGTCGTCTATAGACACAAGAGTTGAAATCATTTGATTAATTTTGGCTTCAATTTCACTGACAACCGCTGTAGTTTTTTCGGGTGTTTCTTTTGCAAATTCTAATGAAATTGGTCTGCAATATCTAACAGATGAGCAAGTAGGATTCTGCCATATAACTGTAGACGTTTCTTCGTCTACTAGTCGCAGTGGTACAAGGGACACTATAAACAAATTAGCATCCGTTATTTGTTCGTTTTCTTCCGGTAGAATTTGTTTATACTCACTTTGCCCGGAAGATCCATCACACCCCCATTTAGTGAACAGCTTGAGACGATTGTAGTTTGTCGAACCTGACTTTATCTTTATAATACGGCAGACTGTATGGTCTAAGAGATCTTGCAGATTAATTTTTGCGCTTATATTTGTCACCGTTATGCTAGATGCAGGCGGATAGCAAGCCTTTTTTGCTTCACTTAGTATTTGATACGAAGGTAAAACGGAACTTAAATTTTTATCAACGAGCCTTTTTCTTAGGTACCCATATTGGGCTTTCGTTAGATCCGTTTCAATACACATGCTCAATGCCTCTTCTTTTGTAAAAGAAAGTGCACTATCTGGACTGATTATGGTTTGTAGAATTGCTTTCTTCTCGTCTTTTTCCTTGTTTCTGATAATAGACACAATTGACGCTTCGTCATTTTCACCCATAGATCGTAAACCTTGCACATAAGCGTTACGGACATGTCCCATTCCATACTCCTGGAGCAGTTCCATATTTTTTCGTTTTTTTGTGTTTTTCGAACACTCGTCGTATGGTTTTGTTGGTCTACCACGATCACCAGAAGTATTCAAGCCAGATATTTCAGAGGTTGAGGTACTGCAAGAATTCAATGGTACTTTAAATTCACCGTTTAACCAATTTGAGTATAGATACGATACGCTTTCCCGCCTAAGATGCGTTTTGGGTCGGGTCCCTGCGAAATCGTCTTAAACGGGTTTTACTGTATATTTAAAAACTAAAAGAAAACTGTACTACTATAGAAAGTCTACTACTCAATCAATGATTATTTGAATGATAAATTGATTTGATTGCCATGTAATTAATGTTTTATTGTTATAGTGTTTTTGTTTTCTATATTAATTAAACTGAAATTGTTATTATTATTACATTTACATTATTATTTTATTACTTACTTATTAAATGTAATAATAATAACAATTTCAGTTTAATTAATATAGAAAACAAAAACACTATAACAATAAAACATTAATTACATGGCAATCAAATCAATTTATCATTCAAATAATCATTGATTGAGTAGTAGACTTTCTATAGTAGTACAGTTTTCTTTTAGTTTTTAAATATACAGTAAAACCCGTTTAAGACGATTTCGCAGGGACCCGACCCAAAACGCATCTTAGGCGGGAAAGCGTATTATGCGGGCAAGGGAAAAATGTACCATTGTTATTTATTATGTTATATTATTATTTTGAATACCTACGTATTGAATTTAACATTTAAAAATTACTTAAAACTTTGTTTATTTTCTTTATTTAATATACTTACTACTAGATACATTTTAAAATATTAAAAAATAAAAATATAAAAAAATGTTGTTTATTATTATTACGTTACTTAAAGTAATCACTTATTTTAGTTTGACAAAACGATTTTGAGGCATTAGCATTTACAAGATTTTCAACGTAATTTAATTTTCGTAATGCGTCTTCGCTTTGATTCAAAGAAGTTACATAACATCTTAAATCATTAACTGCTGATAATGCCTGGGCGTCTGACAAAATCGGAGTTGACTCCTCTTCTTCTTGGTCATTATCACTTAGGGTCGCTCGACAGTCGCTGGCCGCTGCCGCAAGGAGTAATATGTGTATTTGAGTGGCACGTGTATTAAACGGGATGACGATCGTATTAAGCGTTAAGAAATGTATGAAAACATGTCTCAAGTTGCTGAGACTGACGCAAAATAGCGTATTATGCGGGAATACGTATTAAACGTGATCGTATTAAACGGGTTCTACTGTATTTTATAATATACTGGCAACCCGCCCTCGCTTTGCTTTCAGTCGTCTTACCCCTGTAGTTCCCGTTCCCATGGGAATACCGGGATAAAATATAACCTATGCTACTCCCTGATATTATAGCTTTCCATTGGTGAAAGAATTTTTGAAATCGGTTGTGTGTTTTAAGCGTGAAAGTGTAACAAACAAACATTCTTACTTTCGTATTTATAATATTAGTAAGGATTAGATATTTACATCATTGTAGAAATTTATATTTGCCGTGCGGTAATGGTGTAAGAATACAATTCACCACCCTCTATCTTACTCGTGGGTGTCGTAAAAGACAAAAAGGTTTATAATATGCATATAGCATCTATGCAAGAGATGGAAAACACGAAAGAAAACCCTATACCAATCCATCTGACCAGTGTGGTATATTAGGTCAATTTCCCTCCCTTTGCAGAGGAGGCTCGAGCGCAGCACTGGGACTGATGATGACTATGAGCTGTGATGATATTGTATCAACCCGAATGGCATTTAAGTATTTATCCTTACTAATTTTATAACTGTCGGCGACTGGGGCGGCGTAGGCGCGACTACCTGCGCCTTATGCCGCTCTAGCCGAGGCCGCGGGTGATGTGACCGGGGAATTAGTCCGCCGCGAGAGGCCGACCGCGTGAGGAAAGACCGACGTCCTCCCCGAGGGGGGGATGTCGGTCGATGGGAGGGTACCCCAATAGGGGGTATTCCGTCGGGCCGACCACTGATGACAAGTAACCCTGCTCCGGTGGTCGGCCTAACGACGAAGGCGACGTGCATCGTGGGTGGGTTGCGGGAGTTGCGTGCTTACGCCCCTCTGTCGCCCCGGACGGAGTGGTGCGAGGAGCGTGCCGACCGCAACCCACCCCAAAAAAAAAAAACTAATTTTATAAATGCGAAAGTAAGTTTTTTGTTACGCTTTCACGCTTATACCACCAAACCGATTTCAAAAATTCTTTCACCAATGTAAAACCATAATATCAGTAACTTAGGCTATATTTTATTCCGGTATTCCCACGGGAAAGCGAACTACGCGGGTAAGACGACTGAAACCTAAGCGATACGAGGGTGGATTGCTAGTATATATTAATTACAAGTTAGTTTAGGTCACTTCGTTATCGAGGGCACCTTTAGAACCCATAAAAAAGAACTATAAAATAGATATAACCCATTTACTTTACCAAATGTTCGTGTAATAACGACCTAAATTCTATTAGGTTCGGCAATCACTTTTTTTAATAGCAGACATGTCTAGCCGTGACGTAGCTATGTGTGTTTACGATTCTACTTCCCCTTTCACCCTCTTGCAAGGGGATTTTAGACATAAGATAGGAGGGTATGGTAATAAGGACACCATTATTGATTTAACTGTTGTTTTCTCAATTGAGGAGACGTTTTAAGCCTATTTCAAAAAAGGAGAAGGTTCTCAATTCGACTGTATGTTTTATTTTTGTATGTATATTACGGTATTATTTCGTCAATCATGAATCGATTTCGATGATGTTGTCCCACATAAATCTGATCAAGATGACCCAGTTGTTTTTGAGTTATCCATAATTATGCGTATTTCGTTCATCTGGGTTATATTGTGATTTCTGATGTTTACACGAGAATTACACATCTAAACAAATAATTAAAATTGAAGTGTCTGTTTGTAATGTCAAAATACTGGCCTTTTTTCATGCTCACATGGTTATTTGCACGACACCTATGCCTGGAAGCCAGTTTATAAATTTTTTATCTGTCTGTCTGTTTGTTTCGGGTCCTCGCCCGGGCCCGGTGCCCTTTTAGGCACCCACCGATACGGTGACCGGGCCTGGTATGAATGGCCTGCTTTTTAAGATCATTCTTTCAGACTGAAAAATAATTGTATTGCATAATACAAGTTAGAATATGCTTTTTGTTTTGTTATATTATATTTATAAAGCCTACAAGCTTACTTATAAAGAAACATATCGGGTTGCAATCTCTAATTATATCCCTTCGTCGTCTTTCACGACACCGGCAAGGAAAAGGCGTGGTGAATTGTATTCTTACCTACCACAGGCTAAATAAATATTTTAATATGTTTTTATTAGATTACACTTTACGTAAGTTTGTATATAATAGAATCTATGAACATAAGTGTAGGTAATCTAGTGCCTGACATTTAAATAATTTGTAAATTTACAGGCGTAATAAATTAAATCATTTTACAATAAATTAGTCGTTCTGTGTAATGAGTGAGAAGATAAATGGATTAAGAATATCAAGGGTCACAAACCCTTGTTTACCTGTGAGCGTCGTAAAAACAGTCTTATGATCGTAAAAACAGTCTTATGAGTAAAAACGGTCATATCTACCCTAGGAAAATGATTAAACTTAATTACGATTGCTAATCTTGATAATCATGACATTAGTTCCCTACGTGAGGAGGCCAATGAGCAATTATGGACGTTAATTTGCTGTTGGATTAATTTTTCTGACGCATTCGTTTTACTTAATATAATTACATATAATAGTGTCTCTTATTCGTCTCAACTCATGTACATCCCACTGTTGGGCTCGAGCCTCCTCAACAATAGGAGGGAAAATTGACCTACTATACCACACTGGTCAGACGCGTTGGTATAAGGTTTTAATTTAAGTTTGCCTTCTTTTGTACAGATGTTATATATTATTTGTCTTAATTTTTTACGATACCCACTTCTAACATCTCACTGTTCGGTGGTGACGGAGTAAGAATACAATTCACCACTCCCTATCTTACCCGTGGATGTCGTATAAGACGACAATGGGATATAATATGCACATAACATCTGTGCAAGAGAAGGAAAACTCTAAATGAAACCCTATACCAACATGTCTGACCAGCATGGTATAGTAAGTCAAATTTCCTCCCATTGTGGAGGAGACCCGAGCCCAACAGTCGGACGTATGTGGGCTGCGATGATGATGATGATGATGATACTACAATATATCGAGTATTTTAACTGCAAAAACTCCAATGCTTCTGGTATAACAGCCATAAAATGATCTAAAAATCTTCTAACAAGAGGTTAAGAAAATTATTAATCCAGGTTAAAATCTGTTTTATTTCGGCTTGCTACTAACGTGATATTGGGGACTACTCCTCAATAAGAAATTGACCTTCTATGTATGCCACGCGGGTAAGACGGATTGGCATAGGGTTTATATCCAGTTTTCCTTCTCTTGCATAGATGATATATGCGTATTGTATCCCTTAGACCTCTTTTAAGATATTCACGGGCAAGAGAAAGAGATGGTGAATTGCCTTCTTGCTTCGTTACCACATTATAATTCGTTTTAGTGATTTTTTTTTTATTGCCTACGGTGGCAAACGAGCAAACAGTACACCTGATGGTAAGTGTTGCTGCCGCTAATGGACCTTTACAAGGCCGCTGCCTACCGCGAAAAAATGAAGGGAGTGTGAATGCGTGAATTGAGGCTTGTTGATACCCAGGGCACCACCAAAACCCTCCACACGCAAACACCCTCAGAAAGTTGATTATTTAAAATTCGTTTTATTTACAAACATATTTTACTTTAAATCTAATTAAACAAAGGTTAGAAATAATGAACTATATAAGATTTCAAATTCAAAATAAACGTAATTAGGTAAACTGAAATACACCCAGTATTTCAAAGGTTATCTCAGAAGCCCGTGTTGGCGGCCGACATCAAAGACGTTATCAGCTATAGAATAAAAACAACAACGCGTTCTTATCTGTGCTCTCTATTTATAACTATCTTCATTGTTCGTTATTTTTCAATTTATTTTTCAAATCATGCCATATATTTCCTTTATAATCGATGTATTTCTTCATAAGATATGGTAAATTTGTCTAGTATATTAAGCTGGCTAAATCTCTTTCATACAACTATCTATTTATCATTGTCTGCTGTTGAACAAAGACTTGCTTTTTGAGAAATAATATCATAATCGTCACGCTTGTAAAATAGGATTGTGATCCTAGTTTGTTGTCTTTCAGTAGATTGTTGCTGCCCATGGTCATAATTTCAAATTTTATGCTTAAAGTATTTTGTTGATTCTTTTAATAAGCATTCGCTAAATAAATTTCTCAATGGCGAAATTGACTGCACAGATGGCGTAGCTACGCGTTGTGGTTAAGATACCAACCCGCAGCGTCAGTGTCAGGGGTTCAAATCCCACGCAGGACAACACTTTGTTGTTCTGAGTTTGGATGTTATTTGTTAGTTATATGTTTGTAAAGTCTGCCGCAATGCAAGGATTATTTCCTTAGTGGGTGTTGCGTTTAAAAAAGTACTTGTACTGTAGAACTCCCGGGATACCAATATCCTTATTTCAAATAAAAAAAAACTATACAAATTTCCTCAAGTTTTGAGAAGTTTCTCTTTGAAATTGCAGTAATAAGCTTACAGTTTGCAGCTGTACCTAGTTAACGGTAATAGACTTATCCCCTACGTGAGAATAATAATTGTTTTTTTTTTAAACACTACGCCCCACATTTGGGAATAAATCCGCTAATAAATTAATGCCGGCATTGTACTTGTTGCATCAAATTTAATAATAGTCCCTTATTTATTTAATAAATAAATAGTTCTTATTTATTTAATAAATAAATAAGGGACACAAATTACGATTCTGCCACAGAACAATCACTACTGTCCCACCAAGAATGACCATTTGTGGATCGCACAAAGGGTTCTTCATGCATTCGTCGGTATCATTTTTCGTCGTAACTCACGAGATAAAAAGAAATAATATAAAAATAATCATTATTAACAATTAACGTGACGCGATCGCGGGAACAATCAGCATAATAAATAAATATATAATAATGCATATAATAATTATGTAAAACACGGAACTTAAGTTCTAATCTTTCTTTCCTTGTTCCAGTCTATATGTGTAGGTATATTTTGTGTCTAACGTTCATTTTTATAACTGTTAAAAAATCTAATTTTAGTGCAGTTGACTTGATTTATTAATAGAGGAGTGACTTTAAATGTCTGCTTACGTATATTGCAATGTGAATTCGATTATAATTACTCAATAAAATTTCGCAGAACACAAATATTTGTTAGTTTTTGTGTGTTGAAGTTGATTAGACTCCAGAAGTACCGTTGGACTACAGCTTTTCGAAAATAGGAGGGAAATTGAGCAATACCATTCAGACAGGTTGATATAGGGTTCTGATTCGAGTTTTTCTTCTCTTGCAGAGATGTTATATGAGTATTATAATACTCTAAATATATTCCTTAGTCGTCCTTTACAACATTCACGAGTAATCCTTATAGTCGTTACCTGATACGATGGACGGTCGTAAACAGTTTTTCTTGGTGTTCTATTGGTGTTATAAGAAGAAACCCTGCTATACGGACCTTACATATAATGCGAAAAACCAGATAGATGATCATTATGAGTCCTAAGACAGACCCAATTATTCTGTTTGCCTTCATTCATATGCCCTTTTAAGTGGTAATCTGTCTGAGGATCACTGCTTCGGATAATCGGACCGGGGATTTTAGTACGGCCACTCGAGGAGAGCTTACCGCTTGATGGCGAGGCCCCGACGGTGAAAGTAGCCGGAGCGTCTGACGGGCCACTGATGACAAGGACGATTATCGCTGGCCGGCCCACATGGCGTATGTGTACTGTGTACGTCAGGTGATGGTGTCGCTCGCCTTTCCTTCCGTCACCCCGGGTGAATCGGACGGGATGTGATCATACCATAACCTATCTCCAAAAAAAGTGTCACGGTTTCTTACAAGATTTTGTCCTTCAACGCAGGGGGCTCTTTGAAGAACATCGATTTTATCTTCGAGATTACATGTTTATTTTTATCCATATCTCTCGGAAACATACAACTTTTTATCATGACATTGACAGCATATTATCTAAACTTATCAATTATTTGACCGCCATACTTATCTCGGTGATAGACAAACAGAAACTATGACAAATGTACTGTACATTATGTATCTATAGGCCCTAGTTGATATAGAGATATTAAATAATATTACTTATATATTTTAGTCGTGTTTTGTGTATTAAAAATGGCTATTTTGGATGCTTTGCAGTTGACAAATCAAGTGGATAAATTGGCACAGGTCAGCCGAGATCTCAGGCGGAAACATAAGTCGCTACAGAATCAGGTGAGCAGTTACAATTTATTAACTCCATTCGACTTTACAAGGTTACGTCAACGGGCCATGATGAAACGTTACCTCTTTACAAGATTATGTCAACAATTGAAGTAGCCATGTAAAGCCGAAGAAATGGTTTTTTTGTATGTTATGTTACTTGGTGATAGACGTTAGTTCAAATTTTAACCCGTGAAAAATATATGTACACGAACTTGGTAATCGATTTTAAGTTACTGTTAACTGTCGTATCGATTTCAGATCTTCAAGTATGATGCTATGAATAAAATTAAGATATGGTTCCATAGATAACCTTAAGAAATTTGGTAGATGCGTTTGGTACTTCAAGAGGTTTGCAAAGTTGCTATAGTATTTCCTATCCATAGAGGCGAATTTGTGATACAATACTTTATTTATATTTGATAAAAATGAAATGACAAATTAAATTAATACATATTTACAATATGATTTTTCTGTAAAGGCAATATTTTTACGTTAATGTATTTATTCCAAGTTCTTTTACATAGTCGTGTTCTTGTTTAATAATTTTGGAACATATTTGGAAAATATACGATTTGTATAAAATAATAAATACAAGGAAGAACTAGGATAAATATTTATATATTTTTTAGTATAACTATACTATATTTTTGTGCACCTCTGGCCCTAAAACAGGCATGCCCATTTGCAATTAATAAAAACTTCTTGATAAAAAAGTTGGTGCGTAAAATATAGCCTACTTTAGCGTCATTTAAAATTTAACAGTATGTATTTCTTAAACACCTTTATGAGAGAAAAATCGTCAAAAACGTCTTTCTGTATTTGAAAATCTTGTTCGTCTTTTCTTTATATTTTTTTAATTGTTGTTATAATGGTAACAGAAATACATATTCTGTAAAATTAATAGCTATTAAGCTCAGTTACAGCCCGACTGACAGATGGACAGAAGGGAGGCTTAGTAATAGGTAACCGTTGGCACCCTATGGATACAGAACTATAAGAAACCTGCTTAAACTATAAATCTTTATATATAAATATCTTGTGTACATGTGTATGTCACTGAACTCCTAAACGGCTGATCCGATGTTGAAGAAATTTTTTGTGCATATTCAAGGGGATTCGGGAATGGTTCAGATTCACAATTGGATCCTGTAGGTGGCGCTTCTTTGAACAGAACAATGTCTGTTGGGTCAGCTAGTAAATATATAAAATATAATCGTTACAATTATTATTTATAATTATAATTTTTTTAAGTAAAGCAATTTTTTATTATATATTTTCTTTTCTATAACTATACATCTTTCGTTTTTCACTTCTGTTATATTACTTTAAATAAATAATGGGACTGTTAAAGCCTGCCAAGGTTAGAAAAGGACCATCAATCCATGGAATCAATACCGACGACCCGATCAATTGGCGGTGAGGAGTAATTTAGCAGGCTATGGAGACGCACGCGCCTTTCGTCGCCCCGACGGCGACAGTTTGAACAAGGGCGACTAAATCCTAATCTATCAAAAAGAAGGAGCATACGAAGAGTATCCCCGTATTGCGCAGAAAAAAAAAATGATTTGATGTGGTTATGTAGCTTAAGCGTAGAAAGAAAGAATCAGGCATAAAAAGTTTATAATTAACGAATACAACACCATTAAAAATAATAGATTCTTGTGAAATAAAACTATTTTTATGGCTTTTGTCGCTTCATTACTTATATACGTTGCACTGTTTGGCTCGAAGCTCCTCCACAATATGGGGGAAATTGCCCTACTATACCAAGCTGGTCGTCGGACCAGGGTTTTGTTTCGAGTCATCCTTCTCTTGCATAGACGTTTTTTTAAAGACAACACTGCACTAAGGAAATAGTCCTTGTATTGCAGGGAACTTTACAAACATATACTTAAAGAACACAAATTACATCCAAAATTTTAACTTATGTATATAATTTATATTTTCTCGACGTTTCGAACACTCTTCAACATTCACAGTCATGGGAGGTTCTTACAAATACGATAAAAGTCTGAAAAATTGTTTTATTCACATTTGTAATACTCACGATAACATCGGTAATAATAGATACTTGGGCTATTCTAGAATAATAAACATTAATAGTCGTTTGTTGAAATTAATTTACTTAATATTTTATGTGGCCATTAGCTAATGGATAGTACTTTCATTTCATTCCACGAATGTAGGAAATAATTATGATTATAAGTCAAATAAGGCAGTCTCGATATAAATTAATATTTTAAAGTAGTGGAAACGATAGTCGAGTTGGAGTCCAATAGAATGTAGAGGTATCGAGATCAATGCCCACGATGCCCATCTATATTCAGTCATTCATTTCAGCTCATATGCGTCCTACTATTGGGCACGAGCCTCCTCCACAATAGGAAGGAAATTGACCTTACTATACCATGCTGGTCAGACAGATTGGTATAGGGTTTTATTTCGAGTTTTTCTTCTCTTGCGTTGATGTTATATGCGTATTGTATCCCCTAGTTGTCTCTTACGACATCTATGGGCTGCATAGGGAGTGGTGAATTGTATTCTTACTCCGTCACCACGCGGTATATATTTTCTATTATATCTTATATCTTTAAACGAGCAATTCTTGTATATATATATATATATATATTCAGGATTTCGGAAACGGCTCCAACGATTTTGATGAAAATTGTCATACTGGAGGTTTCGGGTCCAAAAAATCGATCTAGCTGGATTTTATATATAGAAAATGTTGTTTTGTCGGTGTTTTTAGCTAATCAATACAATGACATAAAATGTCATTAGAATATGGATTCAAATTTCGCCGTCAACGTCAAGAGTGGCGATAGCTCAGCTGGGAAGTTGTCCAGTTTCTTTTGTTTTGTCATTCAATCAGCGTGGGATCGAATCTCGGTGTTATTATTATTCTCTTTTTGTAATTTTAGATTTTTTTCATTATCTAATTTAATTTTTTATTAATATATATCTAAATAAATTCGACAAAAATACAACAAAAATATACCGAGCGAAGCTCGGTCAACCAGATATTGTGTATTAATTGGTACATGATGATTCTCGCTTCCATTTAATTGCAAAAGATATCTATGTGGTATTTAAAATAATTTTGCAGACGTTTGGAATCTGTGTCTGTAATAGCAAGTTAAGCCGTTGATCCTCGCTGTCATGAAGACCTATGACAGTTGAAATGTACAGATTGTAGTTTCGAATATCTTGATAACTGGACTTATTTTATTTTGTGTTGCTAAAGTTAGGTGCCAATGTCTTCGTAGAAAAATGAGCTCAAAGGATTAAATGACTGCACAGATGCCGTAGTGGTTATGACATCGATTTAAGGTGCCGTGGGTTCGAATCCCACGCAGGACAACACTGTGCGATTCATAAATCGGAGTTTGGGTGTAATTTTTGTCCGTCAATTGTATGTTTGCAAAATCCCCGCAATACAAAGTTTAATTCCTTAGCGCAGGGTGTCTTTTGATAAAACAAAAATATAGTGATTTTGTTATTTTTTCATTGTTAAAATCGATAGTGTTCGCATTATGACCTAATACTAGACATGCATTATTTCCAACAGTGTATTTTGTTTTATACGTGCGGTGTACATTGTAAGGATAAAATTCCCCACACTCTGTCTCGTTCGTGGATATCAGTAAAAGACGACTAAAGAATATAGAAGCAAAAAAATATTTATGCAAAAGAATGAAAAATCGAAATAAAACCTTGTAATAATAATAACACGTCTGACTAGCGTTGGTATATGGTAACTCATTTATTCCTCTCATTGTGTAGAAAATTGGAATTCAGCAGTGCGAAATATATGAGCTGAGATCATAATGATGTGTTTTTGTTTAAATATTTGCAAGTAGTTAGTGACTTCGTGCGGTAACGGAGTCAGAATACATTTCACCACCCCTCTCTTGCCCATGGATATTTTAAAAGACGACTAAGAGATATAATGTGCATAAATGTTCTATACAAGAGAAGGAAAACTCGACATCGAATCCTGTGTCAACACGTTTGACCGTATAGTAGATCAATTTCCCTCCCATTATGGAGGAGGCCCGAGTCCAACAGTGGGACTTATGTGGGCTGCAATGATGATGATAGTGATGTTTCTTATTTATTTATTGTATATTTTATTTATTATATTCTTTTGATGATATTAATTAAGCTTTTCAATCCAAGACGTGTGTCGCCAATTTTAGTGAAGCAATTTAGAACACGCACAAGTTCAATTAAATTAACTTCCAAGATAGTGGCTATAAAAAAAGTAACGATGTAAACGTAACTGCTACATTTATTCAATGGTTTAAGTATGTAATAGTTGACATTCTATATCCAAAGCCCGATCGGGTAGATAGTT
This sequence comes from Lymantria dispar, assembly GCA_032191425.1. Lineage (NCBI taxonomy): Eukaryota > Metazoa > Arthropoda > Insecta > Lepidoptera > Erebidae > Lymantria > Lymantria dispar. The sequence goes on along the minus strand of CM063460.1, from coordinate 3,239,823 downwards.
GATTTCTGCAGATTTGTTTGCTAATTTTTTAGGTTATTTTTAATAACAAGTCTATAACTATATTTGGTTAATTTATATAGGCTTGTAGGAATAAAAGTGGATGGTTCCTCCCATTATATCTTATAATCCGTACAAAGCTGTAATGGTGTAAATAATAAGAAATACGAACATTTTTATATAGAGCGTGCTTTTAACGTAATCATTCAAAAATAAAAAGGAAGTTGCAAGGCACTCGAAACGGGTTAAATTCATTGACATCAATGGAATGCGGCGATTAAGGATGTGTTCCTATTAATTCTGAATAGGGTTGCCAGGTCGCCAAACATAATAGCCAGACAGACCAGCCAGTTTGGCTGGATATTTGGTTAAAAAGTCCAACAGCAAACAATGTAAAAAGCTGGATAAGATGGACACCGTTTATATTGATCGGCCACGCAATCAAAAAGCCTATCTTTGGCTTTGCCCGAACGCTTGACAACGCTAATTCCGAATAATAATATTCTGTGTTACGAATACTACCTAAGAGTATTTTTAACGACTAAGAGCGTTTACATTGACCTAAGTCAACTCCATCTGATGGCGTCTGATCAACAATTACATTACCAAGAAGCGTTAACGTTTCAGGCAGGCGGCCGATTATAAAACGATTGCCATTATCTTGCCATGTACTGTGAAGGAAGAGTACATATTTCGTCGACTTTAAGTAATTAGGAAAATAACAGGATGATAAGAAAACTACAGAAAAACCGAACAAAGTGACCGAGTAAAAAAACAATTCACTACCTCTTGCTCGTGGGTGTCGTAAAAGACCACTAAGGGATTGAGTATGCATATAACATCTATGCAAGGTCAATTTCCCTCCCATTATGGAGGAGGGTCGAGCTTAACAGTGGAACGTATATGAGCTGAAGTGATGATGATTGATGAAAACAGCGAGAACTAATAAAATCTAATTGGCATAACACAGGAGGCGGAGAGGTATGATAGGACGAATCTTCATAATCTTGGACACTGGCGTAAAATAGACATAATCTTAGTATACTGTAGAATTCACTTAGAAACTGAGAGAATCCATTTATCTATTAATCTGTCGACGTTAATTATTGCATATAGTCTTTCCCTAAGAGGGTTTAATGACATGATTGCCATGCTTTGGCATTATAGTTTCTCAGAAGAATACTGCTGTCCATTCTTCTGTGATCATCATCATCTCAGCCCACATACGTCCCACTGTTGGGCTCGGGCCTCCTTCATAATGGAAGGGTAATTGACCTACTATACCACGCTGGTCAGACGTGTTGGTATAGGGTTTTATTTCGAGTTTTCCTTCTGTCGCATAGATGTTGTCTGCATTTTATAATCTTCTATAGATTTAGTCGTAAACGCATATACGTTTTATATCCCTTAGTCGTCTCGTACGATCACCCACGGATAAGATAGGGGGTGGCGAATTGTATTCTTACTCCGTCACCACGCGGAAATCTTCTGTGATACTTCAGCCAATTTTTACAATTTCCACTCGATTGGAAGACTGCACAGATGACGCAGTGGTTAACATACCGTGCTGATCCATCATGGTATTGTCATAGATTCGGTTCCTATGCACGACAATACGTTGAGCGATCTATAAATTGTTGTTTTGAGGCTGGGTGTAATTTGTGTCCATGAATTATATGTTTGTAAACTCTCCCACAATACTTACCTATTAAGAATATTGCCTTAGAGCATTGTAGACTTGATAAAAAATAAAGAAAAGGACTGGTGACAAATTGTATTCTTACCCCTCACCACGCGGTGCTTGCCAATATTGAGGTATGTATAATTTCATACTTATAACATTCAGTGTGAACTGTTCAGTTTTCATTTCAATAATGCACAACCACATTTATCTACCTCTCTTCTCCTAAAGCATGCGAATAGGAGAGAAACAGCACATAGTTCTTTTTTATTTATATTATTTTTAATCTTCACAATGATAAGCAACGATTCAACTTTACAAATTAGTAAACTCCCGCGTACGATAACAGTACAGAAAATATGTCAGTAGTATCGCAATGTTATTGGTAGTATAATTTTTTATATCACTAATTTCACAAAATGTATAAATTTTTATAACTATTCTGATCATATCCTCGTCTGACAAAGCGTAACATCAAAATTATTTCGTCTACAAAATGTATAATGTAGATGATTTGTTGAGCGTGTGTATCTGTATGTTCCAGCAACTGCCAAAGGGTACAGAAAGGATATTGTCGGGGTATCTGTTTGAAAGCTTTTTGCCCGATCCCAAAAATGAGGTATGTACAATGACGCTTTGTCAACAGGGGTGTGAACAGCATGCTTTGAAACTGTACCATCTATGATTTAATTAGGTTTGGAGTGTAAATAAATAAGCTTCATTGTAGCATGAATGTTAATATATATATTTTTATTGCAATGTGCTTTTGTCGTCGTAAATGTATTATAAAGGCGTTGTAAAAGTATCCGCTCAAACATTTAAAAGGCTTCTTTACAGTTCTTATATAGCCCACTGTTAGGACGAGTGCCTAAAGAAAATACTATATACAGCGTGTATCAGGTTATGGGGCAACTGGTCAAACGGGAGTTAGGCAATGGTGGTAGAAGCCCATAAAAAACATTTGAAAATTATTGATTCGTTTCGTAATATTATTCGTAATGAATTAGAGACTTAGTTTTCAATTTTGTCATCGCTTTTTCATGTAAATCTAATAGAAATGTATAAAGTCAGTGATACTTAATCTGCGACATATTCGCACTTTGTTAAATGTTTATTACTGATTACGTTCGCATAATCAAGACAAACTTCGCTTTAAATCAGCTGACCGGCCGATGACCGTTGTCGAGCCGTTATGTACCTACGATGTCATTGAAGCCGGAAGCGGGTGCGCAATTCTAGGTATAGATGAATGAAATTATACTGTCGAAGCTTTACGTGCCTACATGTATCCTGTTCGTACATGCCTACATAATACGTAACATTTAAGGCATAGACTCTTAGACACACCTTTTTGAAATCACTATAACTATTATGTTATATTGTTTTTGTGTAATATACATTCTAATTATGATCTATGACCGTTAAACTACAACATACTCGAACAGTTGTCCCATAACCTGATGCACCCCTGTATATTGCAGTTCAAATGGCATGGCATAGTAATCATTTGCAAGTTTGATTTCTCTTTTTTATTGATATTATCTGCTCACGTGCCTCAGTAGGGTTTTAAGTTTGCAACGGGAGAAAAGTTTATAGGTTTAATAAGACCGCCCATATATAAAGTATTCGGTACATAACTTTGTATGAATAAGGTGTAATTCCACGTTTATATTTTATTAGTCCGTAGGCGAATTGAAATGTCTATTTATAGTTTTCTTGCGGTAATACTCGTGATAATGTTGACAAAAGTGACGAAAAGCCTCATTGATATTGATTAGACTCGGCGATTGATAACCAATTGGTATATTAGTATCGAGTTCAAGTATATAAGCAATAGATTATTTTTAAAAAGTAATAAATAAAATGGTATTAGTAATAAAACGGTTAGATTAATATAATTGAAACATAATAAAATTGTTAAATTAATAGAATAGTTAAATAAAACCATTGTGGATTAACCAAAATCCACAATGGTTTCGATAGCGGACTCCAAGCTTTAACCCTAAGGTAGTCCCAAAAAACGATTTCGTCTTGAAACTAGCAATACATTGTATTATAAATTAAAAAAAGATAAATAGCAGGATTTAGAAAACCTTACCTATAATTAAAAACTATAAACGACATATCTTCATTTAATAAAAGTGTTATTAGGGCTTGCGACATTTTGAAAGTCAATAACACAATACAACACGATGTAATATTTAGATAATAAATTTTAAATTACATCATGTAATATAAAATCGATAATCGAAATAACTGTTTTTTTTATCTATTTTTCTTTAAATAGATCCAGACAGTTATTAATAAAAAAAACTAATTTTGTTTCTTATACTTATAATGAAATAGTTACAGAAGTTGACAATTACAGATGATTGAGCGTTAAAATTACTTTTGTTACAATAGTATTATGAATTTACTTGAATAACTATTATCGAATAGCAGATTAGTCTTCCGGTCTGTCAGCATTCGAATATTAGCAATATTGGAGGTCTATTTACGAGTTTCCAATTCGCCTTGTCTATGCAATCTATGCTAATATAACGCTGAAGAGGTTGTTCGGTTGAACGCGCTAATCTCAGGAACTACTGATTCTAATTGAAAAATTCTTTTAGTGTTGAATAGCCCGTTTAACGAGGAAGGTTATATGATATACAACATCACTCTATGGCCCATAAGAGCTGAGTATCAATGAGAAATCTTGTAGAATTTGCGGAAACAATATCCTTTTTAAAAAGTTCTATCACTTGCGTTGCGCTTTATTTTAGACGTGATTGGTATAAGTGCCTAGAACCCATGGTATAATAGAAGAAAGCTGTGTGGTATCCGTTACTAATACTACCGACCCTTACAATCCTCGTGGGGATCGTAAAATACCATTAAGAGCTTTACATAGACCTGGGCCAACTCCATCTAACGCCGTCTACATTCCCAAGTAGGGTTGACGTCAGGTAGGCAGCCAGTCAAAACTATTATTAATTTTTCAATATGTACTATGAAAGATATATGCGTACATATTTAGTAGAGAGAGTATGGGTATAAGAGCAGGATGATTATAATATTACTATATCAAAATGTCCCATCCATTGTAAAGAAATCTCATATTTAACAGTGGAATTTATATGAGCTGTAAAGATGAATAATACTCCCAAAATATCGTGATTCATTGAGCAAAGGACACTTATTGATTGTGAGTTTCAAAAGCACAGATAAATGCCACAAAATTTCTTTAAATATTCAGCCGATTATGGTAAGGAATATCATTGGGTTTCATTAATTTCTTTAGTTACACCGTCGTTCTTCTCTATTCTCCTTCCTAACTCTATATTTGTCGGGCAATTTTGATATAACCTCGAAACATGAAAGGTAATTTAATTTAACATTTCTCCGTCTAATAAAAATATCGCATGATGAATCATCGGTTTTGCCATAAAATAATAATCTATACTAATATTATAAAGAGGTAAAATTTGTAAGTTTGTATGCAGGGGGTAATCTCTGGAACTCATAATCTAATTCTAATTTTATTTTAACTGGCAGAAAGCTACATTATTCCTGAGTGCTATAGGCTATAAATTGTTTCTATAACATGTATATTAACCGAGCTATCACAACTTTTGTCTGGCAAGTCGGAAAAAAATACCTCGTAAAACAGAATTATTTGCGTGCGCTGCCTAAACAGTTGCTTAAAATTAAAAAGAATGTATGGCTACCTGGTTCATCTTAATTATTTCTACAAAAAAGTCAGCGATACCATATCTCTATCTTTTATATTTTATCTTTTATACTTCTATTATTGCATTAAAAAATTTTTTTTTCGGCATTGTTACGTTTGGTTGATTATTTGAGCAACAAAATATTAATTCTTATGACAATAAATTATTTCAGTATCACAGGAACATCATACAGATAAGATTTGCCATTTACAGTATATCAATTGGTCATAAAGTTTCGGAGATAATATAAAATTACTAAAACGCAAAATGACCCTAGCATAACTTTCATTGTGCAGACGTTTTACCTATTTGCCCATAGATGGCGTTCTGCAATGACGTCATTTTTCTGAATCGCGGTGTTAAGACTTTCCGTGGATTGATGACCCTCTCGAATTATTATGCCCACGTTGTCGTTAGTTGGAGTTCTAAAAATTACATGTCAGTTGGTTATTGGTTTCGGTTGTTTCGTTCGCATGGTTGTTGTTGTTGATAGATACCTCATAATCGAAAATATCGTAATTTCGTTGTACGTTTGTTTTGTATGTTCGTAGTTTCGTACTTCGTTCTATCGTAATAATCGACACGAGTTATTCGATATTACGATTGTTTTGTTTTGTAAAGGCGGACGGTGTTCGAGTCGCTCTCCCTTTGTTCATAATTGTTTTCAAGTCTGTGCGTGGTTTGTTGAGAGCATGCCTAAAAGGAAATCTCAACTGTCTCGGCAGACATCACAGACAAGAGCCGATCGAGTACGCCGTACGGAAGAATCTGCCCCTGAAAATGAGCAACGCCTCTCGAGAAATAGAGAATATATTTCGCAAGCACGCGCTAGAGAATCTAGCTCCGAGCGCTCACAGCGCCTCGCAAGCCAAAATGTGAGGACGACGCGGGCCCGTGCTCGAGAAACTAGCGCTGAACGTGCGCACCGTCTATCTGAGTTAAGGCAGCATGTCTGTGAGACAAGGGATAGGGAGACTAGCACTGAGCGCTCGCAGCGCCTAGCAACAGAAAGACAGCGAGCAGCTACAGTCAGAGCGCGTAATCGGAATATAGCCCAAGGAAATAGATCAGCCTTCAATTACGATGCCAATATAGATTATGCTCAGCAAAACACTGTGAAAATAGGCGAAATGAATAAAACATGTCCTAAGTGTTTTGCAAATAAATGGAGCGATGAACCAAATGGTATGTGTTGTGCTGCAGGAAAAGTGGTTCTTCCTGATATCCAGGCACCACCACAACCAATAAAAGATCTATTACTGGGCAATCATCTATTATCTGCGCATTTTTTAAAAAACATACGAAAGTATAATACACTCTTCCAAATGACGTCATTCGGTGCTAAAGAAATTCGCGAAGGAAACTTTATGCCTACATTTAAAGTAGAAGGGCAAGTTTATCACTTAATTGGTAGTCTACTCCCTTCGCCAGGGCAAAGCCCGCAGTTTCTACAAATTTATTTCATTTCTGATGCCGACCAACTTTCGTTGCGGTCTAATATTGCTCCTAACCTAAATATCGATTTAATCAATGATTTACAGACGTCGTTAAATAGTCATAACATTTATATTCGCAGTTTCAAATACAATTTAGAACATAACTCTTCATCTGAAAACTTAAAATTAATCATTCACGCTGACCGCACTCCACAAAATCAACATCGTGGAAGATACAATTCACCTACAGCAAACGAAGTTGCAGTATTATTGGTGGACGAAGATAAGGGACCTAGAGATATAGTCCTTCATTGCAAAGATGGTCAACTGAAAAGAGTTTCTGAATTACACAGAGCTTACGATCCCTTACAATACCCTTTGATGTTTGTTAACGGTGAAGATGGTTATTATTTGACTATCCCTCTACAAAATTCAGCGCGAAATAAAACAGTTTCGTGTATGCAATTTTATATGTATAGATTGATGACCAGGGCCAACAGTTTTAATCCCCTTCATTATTATCGGGATTTGTTTAGTCAATACTGTGTTGACATGATGGCTAAAATGATAACAGAGAGACTAAGTTACATAAGTCGCAATCAACAACAACTGAGAGCTGATGACTATATCCATTTAAGAGACGCTATAAATCAGGATGCTAATGTCAACGCTGCAAATATTGGCCAACATGTCATCTTGCCTTCATCTTTCACCGGCTCTCCGCGTTACATGCATGAAAAAACCCAAGATGCAATGACGTATGTACGCAACTATGGAAGACCCGATTTATTTGTGACGTTCACTTGCAATCCGGAGTGGCCAGAAATTAAGAAAGAGCTATTTGCTGGCCAACGTTCTTTCGACCGTCATGACATTATTGCTAGGGTTTTTCATTTAAAGATGAAGAAAATGATCAAGTCGTTCACTAAAGACGAGGTATTCGGCAAAGTCAAATGCCATATGCTTAGTGTTGAATGGCAAAAACGCGGACTACCACACTGTCATATGCTGTTTTGGTTTGCACAAAAAATACAACCAGATGAAATAGACAGTATAATAGTTGCTGAACTACCAAACAAAGATGATGACCCAATATTATTCGATATTATCACCAAAAACATGATCCATGGACCTTGTGGGGAGCACAATTTATCATCACCGTGTATGAAGAACGGTATATGTTCAAAGAAATATCCTCGGCGATTCGTCACCGATACTCAGACAGGCGAGGATGGTTATCCTGTATATCGTCGTCGTAATGCTGAAAATGGTGGTCAAGTCGCAGTTGTAAACATCAGAGGGAGGCCGATTACAATAGATAACAGATGGATTGTACCATACTCTCCAATGTTGTGCAGGTCATTTAACGCCCACATTAACGTCGAATACTGCCATTCAGTTCAGGCTATAAAATATATATGTAAATATATAAATAAAGGTTCCGATCAAGCCACGTTCAGCGTTAGAAATCCGCATGATGAGGTGGAAAATTATTTAAATGGGCGATATATAAGTACATCGGAAGCCGTCTGGCGAATACTCGAATTTCCGATCCACGACCGACATCCCACGGTCGTGCATTTGGCCGTGCACTTAGAAAACGGGCAAAGGGTGTTTTTCACACCAGGAACTGCGCGACAAGTTGCCCAAAATCCGCGCAAAACCACTCTATTAGCGTTTTTTGAACTCTGCAATACCGACGAATTTGCAAAAACGCTGTTGTACCACGAAGTTCCACACTATTATACGTGGGCTAATAACAAATTTTCAAGACGAAGGCGCGGTCAAGACGTCGATGGGCATCCAGAAATAAAAAGAGATGAAGCTTTGGGAAGAGTGTACGGTGTACATCCGTCACAATCAGAATGCTTTTATCTAAGAATTTTATTGCACCACGTACGCGGTCCCACATCATTCAAAGATTTGAAAACTATAAATGGAGTGGTCAAGGAGACGTATCAAGCGGCTTGCCGGGACAGAGGTTTGCTGGAAAATGATGATCACTGGGAGAAGACATTAAGAGAAGCTTCGATGTCGGAATGTTCATTGAAACTTAGGGAGTTATTTGTGGTGATACTGCTATTTTGTCAGCCATCTGAACCGTTAAAACTATGGGATATCTTCAAGGACAATTTTTGTGAAGATATCAGACATAGAAATCGACAACAAAATCAGGACTTTACCATGCCTTTTAATGATGTTATGTACAATGAAGGTTTAATACAAATTGAAAACAAACTTTTAGCATTGAATGATAAAACATTGAGTGACTTTGGATTACCGTCTCCAGTTCGCCCTGTAAATGATGCAATAGATACAATGTTGGTACATCCGCACAACATCAGTGAATTAGCTACTTTTGTAAATGAAAATTTGCCTAAATTAGTCACAGACCAAAAACAGGCTTTTGATGAAATTATTGATAGCGTAACGAATAATAAAGGAAAAATTTTTTTTTTAGACGCCCCAGGAGGCACAGGGAAAACATTCCTCGCTAATTTAATATTAGCACATGTTAGGCAATCCGGAAAAATAGCTTTGGCAGTGGCTTCTTCTGGGATTGCGGCTACTTTATTGAGTGACGGTAAAACTGCTCACTCTACCTTCAAACTCCCATTGACAGTTTCATTGGAGCAACAGTCGGTATGTTCGATACGCAAAAATGGGCCCATTGGTCAATTGTTACAGAATACGTCGTTGATAATGTGGGACGAATGTACCATGAGTCATAGAGCTCATGTTGAAGCAGTGGATCGAACACTTAAGGACTTGAGAAACTCAGTCGCTGTCATGGGTGGTGTCACTTTTGTGTTTGCAGGTGACTTTCGTCAGACACTTCCCGTCGTCACAAGAGGTACACGTGCGGATATCATAAAGGCATGTCTAAAATCATCGCCCCTATGGAGTATAGTCCAAACTTTGAATTTACGTACGAACATGAGAGTCCACGTTATTGGAAATATGGATAACGATTTTCCACAACAGCTGCTCAAAATTGGAGAAGGGTCTTTTTCTTCTCGAACCTTGGACTCTAACTCTGCGGAAATCGTTATAAATGAGACTCTGGGTCGTATAGTTCACAGTCTACAGCATCTTATAGATGCAGTATATCCTGACCTCGAATATTTACTAGATAGAGACATTCATTGGCATTGTTCAAGGGCTATCGTCTCACCAAGGAACGATACAGTCAATGAAATCAATAATCTAATTTTACAAAAAGTTCCCGGCCATGGTAAAATCTACAAGTCAATTGATACAGTGTGTAATATCGAGGATGCAGTCCACTATCCGCAGGAATTTTTAAATTCCCTTAAACCATCTGGTCTGCCACCTCACGAACTGCTGTTGAAATCCGGGACACCTATCATGCTTTTAAGAAATTTAAGCCCACCTAACCTGTGCAATGGCACAAGGCTACTAATAAAAGATTTAAAAGACAACCTAATTGTGGCGACCATTCTCATCGGCCCAGGAGCTGGCCAGTTGGCGCACATCCCAAGAATTCCAATGATTCCGACGGACCTACCCATACCGTTTAAACGACTCCAGTTTCCAATAAAAACATCATTTGCCCTGACTATTAATAAGTCCCAGGGACAAACATTCTCTTTGGTTGGCATTGACCTACGAAAAGAATGTTTTTCCCATGGGCAATTATATGTTGGTCTATCAAGAGTGGGATCATCCGAAAGGCAGATTATTCTGTTACCGGAAAATAAAACAACCTCAAACATTGTATATAGAGAAGCTTTAAATTAAATAGATACCTAACTTAAACAAATAAATAAAATAAGTAAAAGGCAACTAAGGGTTAAGTTACCTTGAGCAGAAAATAGAACTTCGGTAATCTTTTAAGTTACTGATCTGATTCCAAAAAATATTTTACTAATAAAATTAAATACAGTAATATCAATCGAGTGTAATCTTATGTTAAAACAAGAAATTTTCCGCGGACGAAGTCGCGGGCAGAAGCTAGTTATTTATAAGTACATTTATCATTAACAATAAATCATTTTGTTTAGTTTAATATGTTATAGGAACATCTTTTAAAAGTTTGAGTAGTTACTTTAAGAACACCGAACAATGCTTTAGAAAAGTGACAGTGGCTTACGCTCCTAAATTGGCGATAGAATGATTGTCAGTTAGCACCAATTCGTGTCTTCCGCTACTTACGCCAATAGAAGGCCACGTATTATATTGATCAGTAAAGTTATTTTCTCGTCAGACAGGTGAGAAGTAACCTAAGAATATCCAATGTAAAAATACTTTTTTCATGTTTACACGAATATGTTGTAAATAAAACTATTTTACGGATTTTATCTCTTTTGTATTTGTTTTTGATTGATTCATGAACACTGTAAAATATTCCAAATGTCGGGCAATCAATAATCAAATACAAACGCGATGAAAGCCGTAAAATAATTTTATTTACAATGCTTAATAATAACGTAAACATACACAACACAACATAAATAATTACACGAATATGGCTGATTTTTTTTCCAATAATAAAAAATATTCTTATAAAAATGAGTTAAATTTGCATTTTTGATGCAAATTATTTAATTCTTTAATTTTTTTGTTGACTCGGTTATAATCTAGATACTTTTTTTTACTAATCTAGATATTAATTCAATAGATATAGAATTGCAGACTTTATCGCGTTCAATATCGTGCTGTGTGGTAGCGGCTTCGAATACTACCAACCCTTGCTTTGCTCGTGGGTGTCGTAAAAGACGACTAAGAGCCCTAGATTGATCCGGACCAACTCCATCTCGTACCATTTGGGTCAACGATTACATTCCCAAGGAGGGTTGACGTCAGGCAGGCGGCCGGTCATAAAAGTCATTGCCGAAACTTTTTGCAATATGTCAAAACGGATGACATATTGCGTCGACCCCAAGTAATTGGGATAAGAGCAAGATGATGATGATGATCGCGTTCAATATTGAATTGGCTATTTAGAATCTTGAAGTATCCATATAGATCGTATTCGTCGTAAAGGATAATTTGTAATATTTGGATGTAGACTTAAATGCGATAAAATCTGTGTAATTAATATTTTTTTATATCTATATAACTCACTGTTACATTTAATTATGCAATAAGTCTGTACAAAGAACCTATTTATAACTCTATTTTAAATTTACCTAATAAATTGCTCAAAAAATTTCACAATAAAACCGAATCAAAAACCGCCATTACTCCGATTAACCACCTCCTAACTTGCCCCTTGCATGTAGTCAAAGATGCTAAAAAAAAAACGGTGCTAAATTACAAAATTTAAATTATAAACAAAATTATTAAAAGTAGAGATAGAAAACTCGAAATAACACCCCTATACCAATTTGTCTTACCGGCGCGGCTTGGTATAGTCAGTATCCCTCCTATTATGGAAGAGGCTCGAGCCCAGCAGTGTGACATGTATGAGCCGAGATAATGATGAGAAATTAAAAGTTCAATTTGTATGTTAACTTAAAATTATATATTTACGCCTCTAAAAAGCGCCTTATTGAACATGAGCTTTATCGAATGAAGTTCTGTGACGTAAGTAGTTGTCTGTGGATGTGTGCGTGTGTGTGTACGTACAGATAAGTAGTTAATATGCGTGTGTGGTATGTATTATTAATGTACGTATAAATAATAGGAGGGTAATAGTTCCCCATTTATCGCCCATGTGTGGTGTCCTAAAAGACGACTAAGGGATATAATAATTTAACATCAATACAAGAGAAGGAAAACTCGAAATGACACCCTATACCAACCTGTCTGGCCAGCATGGTATAGTACGGTCAATTGCCCTCCTATTGTGGAGGAGGCTCGAGCCCAGCAGTGGAATGTATATGAGCCGAAAGATTATAAATAGTTCAAATCACACGCTGTCCTTTTGACCCATGAGGGGAGTCCTTTTTTGGAATGACATCACCTGCTTTCCTATCTCGGTCGTCTCTTGCGAAACTTGCGTGAATAGAAAAGATGAATACATTTATAATTCATAAGCAGGTTTATTCCGTGTGTAGACGGAGAAAGAATATAATTCACCATAACTTGCCCGTGGGTGTCGTAAACGACAATTAAGGGGTATCATATGCATGTGTTTCCGTGTGGTGACGGAGTAAGAATACAATTCACCACTCCCTATCTTACCCGTGGATGTCGTATAAGACGACAATGGGATATAATATGCACATAACATCTGTGCAAGAGAAGCAAAACTCGAAATGAAACCCTATACCAACATGTCTGACCTGCATGGTATAGTAGGTCAAATTCTCTCCCATTGTGGAGGAGGCCCGAACCCAACAGTGGGACGTATGTGGGCTGCGATGATGATATGCATATAATCTACGCAAGAGATGAAAAACTCGAAATATAGCCTTATGCGGTCAGACATGTTGACGTCTGATCAGCGTGGTATAGTAAGTCGATTGCCCTTGTGGAGGGGGCCGTAGTGGGGAAGGGGTGAGTTGGATTACGTATAAAACACCAATGCAATACAAGGACACCTAGAAATAAAACCTTTATTTTATTAAATACTTTTTTTTTCTATTATTAGTGTTGTTTTCTAAACGGAAGGATAATATTTTTAGAAAGATTTTTATCGTGTTACGCCAAAGAAATATGTATAACATCTTACATACACTGTTTAAAGTGAAACTTTCTTTAGAATCGTTGTGATTTCAAACTCGATGAAACGAAAAAGCGAGTCCATAGAGACACAAATACGTAAATGGGATAAATGGTATAGGATTCAGCCCGCGACAGAATGAGATATAGGATGCAAGATGAAGGATGAAGGATGCAGGATAAGGGATAAAGAAGATTCACTTCTGACATTCATACTTTGTACACACGCTCTTTTTTTAAAAGCTTTTAACTTGCCCTGTTAGTATGGGACAAATCTTGCGAGTTAAATTAGAACCACTTCCTGTCGTTAGATTAGGTTGAAATTTGGTTTAATTACCAAACTTCGGTGGCAATGCAATAATATAGTACCAATAAGCTGGTCTCAAGATGGCGTCGGAAGGTGGCTATAGGAACTCCTAAACAAAACAAGATAAAACCGTCGAGTTTGGACTCGTTTGAATAGTCTTGGTTTCTTAGTTTTAGAGCATTTAAATAAAAGCTTGATTTTAAAAACCTTATTAATTAATTTTTATTTTGTTAAATTACTTCTTAGCAATATAATGTTGATTTACAGCACACGAGACTTTTTGTTTTTTTATCAGCCAAATGCTATATATACATAAACGCTAATTGCTAAGATTATATAGTTTTTTTCGGATTAATCCCAGCACACGTTCCCACCATTCTAGCTTCTGTTAATCAGGATCTACAACGGTCTTCATAGATGTCACCGCGATTTGACCTTCAAAGGGCCTCAGTCTTGGTTAATACTTTTAATTGTATATGGACCCTCAACAAATTTTATCGGAAAAGTTAAAGGCGAGGATTTGAAAAATAATGATTTCTCTTTCCTCCTATATTGCGGGAGACAGCAAGAAAATTGACTGGTGTTCAAATAGATTTACAAACCATGAACACACACCTGCCGGTGTGGTGATGATATAAGAATACAATTAAACACCCACTATCTTGCCCGTAGATATAGTAAAAGTCGACTAAGGGGTGTCATATCCATATAAAACCTACGCAAGAGATTGACAACTCGAAATAAAACCCTATGCTAAGACGTCTGGCCATCGTGGTATAGTAAGTCAATTTCTCTCTTGTAGTGGAGGGGGCTCGAGCCCAATAGTGGGACGTATATGGGCCAAGCTGATGATTACGGAGTAAGAGTACAATTCAATAACCTTATTTCTTACCCGTATGTATCGTAATAGACGATTGAGTATTATGGAAATAACATTTATTCAAAAGAAGGAAAACTCCCTATAAATATATACCAAATCGTTTGTCTAGCGGGTTATAGCGAATTAATTTACCTCACATTATGGATGAGGTTTAATCCCAGCAATGGGACGTCTATAAGTCTGGTTTGACTTACACTATTGCATTGGGGAAGCCTGTTATAATAAATGTAATTGGTAATTTAATAAATAAATAAGCTGAAATACAGACTATCGAATACGTCATATCGAATTAGCATTAAGGTAATAGCAAAATGCCGATAGGCGTATAAATAATGCACGCCTTACTGTTAGAACTGACCACCATAATAGGAGAGAGATTAATTTCTCACTACACTGGTCGAACTGGTATGTATAGATACAAGTTTGTCGTTTCAAGTTTTTCTTCAATTGCATTGTTAAATACTTCATGATCGCGGTTCATATACTGGTTGGTTAGTCTCCTCCACAATAGGAGATGGACCTACTATACCATGCTGATCAGACGGGATTGTATAGGGGTTTATTTCGAATTTTACTTGTTTTACATAGATGTTTATATAAATATTTTATTAGGGATGTGACTTGAGGGAATATAATCGATTTTTTAAATAATCGATTTTTTGTTCTTTAAAATAAATCGATTATAATATAATCGATTAATTCAAAATAAATAATCGATTATTTTAACCCAACAGGATTATGATGACTTTTTTTTTAGGAAATATAAGCTTTATCTAATATAGTATGAAATGACTTTTTTAGGCAAGCTGGCAGTGAATAATCGATTAATTTCGATCGAATTTCGAACAATAAAAATCGATTAATAATCGATTTTTATCATATGGATAATCGATTGTAAAAATAGATTAATTTTTTTTTTGTAATAATTGATTATTATAAAAATCGATTATTTTTCACATCCCTATATTATATCCCTTAGTCGTCTTTTACGACACCCACAAGCAGAAAAATAATTGTATTTTTCGGTCATTACACAGAATAGTGTTTCAGATATTATATATTACACTTCCAGAACAGAGACGTGATATATTAAGCTTCGTCTGGATATTCTTATGCTATAAAGCATAAGAAAAAATATGAAAATATGAATATGAAACTTGCCGTGTGATTTAGCATGACTTGCTTTCGGTGTAAGAATACATTTCACCACCCTTCTTTTACCCACGAGTGTCGTAAAAGACGACTGCGGGATATAATATGCATATAACATCTATGCAAAAAAAAGGAAATCTCGATACAAAACCCTATACCAACCTGTCTGGCCAGAATGGTATAGTAAGGTCAATTTCCTTCCTATTGTGGAGGAGGCTCGTGCCCAGCAGTGGGACATATATAAGCCGAGATCATGTCAACATCCCTTGTTATCCCGTGGGAATCATAACAACCAGCTTGAAAGATCAGTAGGAGAATGGCTTTACAGCAACACTACTGGGGTACGTAGTAAAGCATCACTTCTTCACATTGTACTTGTAAAGATTAATTTCCGTTCATTGTAGCCGATGATACGGCTGATACAACAATAGTCAGAATATAAAAATTTATGGAGCAGCGGCATCATTCGTCGTTTGCGACTGTCGCAGACCTTGGAAACGATGCCATACATGCCGACTATTGTCGCGTAAGATGCGCCCATTTTTAATCGCGCAACGCACGGATATGAACCTTAACATTAACTAAAACAATTTTTACGGATTTTATCGCGTTTGTATTTGATGTTTGATCGCTTCACGTTTCGAACGCTTTTCAGCGTTCATAGTTACAGGAAAAGTGTTCCAAACGTCGGGCAATCAAAAATAAAATACAAACGCGATAAAATCCGTAAAAATAATTTTATTAATGTGTAATACTCGCGTAATCTTAAGAGATTTTTATATCAACTGCAACCGCCAAGCTGTTATTTAAAACTGGCGGTTATGATGAACCCCTGCTTAGAAAAACTTCTTCGAACAGTAGATGTACTCGTATCTAGGCTGATTGATGGAATCCGATATAGAATTATATTCTTAATTCCTCATTACGTGTATCGTATTGCACTAGGGTAGGTTTTATGGTATCTAAATACTCTGAAGAACATTTGTATATTTTTTAAATTTATTTACCACTTAAAATATACCTCGTAACTCTATTAAATTTGTATGTAAATTAAAGTTATCAAACTCTTTGTAAAATATTATAAATACACAGAAAAAGGTTCAAGAAAGCTGTCAAAGATTGGAGAAATACACGCAAACCTATGCCGCACGTGAATTATTTTGCTTTTCGCGCTAATAATGCCTTACATCACGTGAAGCTTTCGCGTCCGCGAATGCCCGTGATAATCTGGATAAAAACAAAAAAATATACACCGATTGTGATTTTGCTCACGCGTTCGATCAGCTGCCGCGTGCTTTATGCCTACACAGACATGTTTTTGTGCTATTAGTAAAATTATTTCTGTTGATTATTTTCAGATGCGATTAGTTTGTGAGGAGCGATCGGAACTGACTGCCATAGTTCAATCACAACAGAGGGATATTGCTGCGTTACAACAGGACAGCGCACAGAACAAGGTCAGTTTTATTATACATATATTGGTGGATTGGACATGTAGAAAGAATGAGTTAACAGAGGATGACGAAGCAAGTATGCAAAGCAAGTGGGACGGTTACAAGAGGAAGACCACGCAGTATGTTTCTGGATCAAATTGGAGACGTGCTGGTGAATGGTCATATTAAGAACTAACTTCTGCTCGCGACTTCGTCCTCGTAGTACTTTGGGTTAACGCAAATAAGACTTTGTTTACATAGAGGTGAAAATATTTTTCAATAATACGATTCTGTGACACATGATTTTTGAGAAAATTTTGCCGTTTATGCAGCGGAAGCTCTCAAAAGGGAATAATACCCATAGATTTTGAAACATACTTCATTTGTTCTCCGCTCCTGTTCGTCTTAGCGTGATGATATATAGCCTATAGCCTTCCTGGATAAATGGGCTATCGAACACTGAAGGCATTTTTCAAATCGGACCAGTAGTTCCAGAGATTAGCGCGTTCAAACAAACTCCTCAGCTTTATATATTACTATAGATATGCGTAACATGAAGATTTTGATGAGTGTGAGTGAAGCGATGGCAGTATGTATGTCAGGATCGTAACTTGTGACAATCCGTAGTCTCTGTCTATCCCTTTGGCAAGCAGGCGTAAGGTTATGTATGTATGTATATACAACAATATTGTAAGCAAACAATATTGTTTGCTTTATGAGATTGTCGCTTGTGGAATCTGCTCCAGCCATACTCGTTGAAATTATATTTATGAATTATATTACGTATCAAAATATGTTCGAAGAGCATCACATTGGAGCTTTTCAAATTTTGCCATGGGTTTCTACCGCTATTGCGTAACTACCGTTTGATTAGTTGCTCCATAACCTGAAACATTTTGTATAAGTCCTCATGGGGCCTAAACATTATAAATGATTTGATTTGTTTATTTTTTAACTGTGCATAATATCTAAAAGTAAATTGTTGTAGAATTTTTATTTTATAGTTCATTTCTACCTTTGTCAAATTTTTACTTATTTTCAAAATAAAGATTGCTTTATGCCGCTGAATGTTATATCCGACTTTATTATTAAGTGACATTTTGAATTGAAGGTTGTTTCAAAGCCTTTATTATTAATTACATTTTTATCATTTTTAAAATGCGAGAATTAATAAATAAAAATATATGCTATACTATAAATTATATTTATTGGCTCTACGTTGTTCATTAACACCTTTTTTTTATTTTGAAGGCTTTTTTATTTTTATATTTAACGTTTTAATAAATAAATTTTAAATTGTCGTTTACTTTGGTTATTTTAAAGTAAAATTCACGTGCTGTTTTATGAAGTATCCTTTTAACTTTTATTTCAGAAGTGTCCATCATGCGGTGCAGCGACTCCCGAGGGTGTCGATGGAGCAGAGGACGACGATCAGTCGTCTCGACCCACGTTCAGCGTCCGCGAATTGAGAGCCATACTACACGAGCGCAACGAACTCAAGCTAAAATTGAACCGCGCTGAGGAACAACTTAGTGCTTTGCAAATTGACCCACAACACGACAGGTGAATGTCATATTATTTTTTTTTTTATTATTGCCAACGGTGGCAAACGAGCAAGCAGCACACCTGATGGTAAGTAAAACTGGTGCACGTGGACCTTTGCAATACCAGGGGCACAGCCAGGCCGCTGCCTACCGTGAAGGAAATATTCTTCTTAAACCTCGTTTAAAGAAGGACATGTCATAGCGCTCGGGAAACACAGCAGCAAGTAGTTCATTCCAGAGCTTGCACGTACGTGGGAGAAATGATCGCTGGAAACGTACAGTTGAAGACCATAACGTGACGTGTTAACGCTAACACTATATCTATAGATATATAAATGCCACTATACCTATATGTGCTGACTGAGATATCAAAACCATATAAAAGTAAACAGTTTTAATTTCATTTCAGCTCATAAACGCCCCACTGTTGGGCTCGAGCCTCCTCCACGTTAGGAAGGAAATTGACCTTACTATACCATGCTGGTCGGACAGGTTGATATAGGGATTTATTTCGAGTTTTCCTTCTCTTGCATAGATATTATATGCATATTGTATCCCTTAGTCGTCTTTTACAACATCTACGTGCAAGATAGGGAGTGGTGAATTGATTCTTATTTCGTCACCACACGGATTTAATATAAAAAGTTACAATTTAAGATCAAACAATTAATTTGGATATCCTAAAGCAACTGTTTGTTCATAGTTTTAAGTTTTTCACTTTTGTTGCCAGTATGAGGACTGGTTGCTTTGTGTTTTTTTTAAATCGACCCCTAAGTAATTGGGATAAGGCAGCCTTATGATGGTGGTGAAACAAGTTTTTATGTCACCAAATAAAGTTTCTCGCTTCCTCGTTCCTTCTCGCTTCTCGTCGTAGCACAACACTTTCTTCAAACGATGTCCCATTATTAGACACAGTCCACCTTTTCAACCATTCATTCACCAAACTATTGATATCCATAGGCATTCCTAATCTTTATATATCTAAATGTTCTGTTCGTGTGTTTGTAAATGAACTACATACTTTTAAACGGCTGGAATGATGTTGATGAAATTTTTGGGTATGTTCAAGCGGGTTTAAGTATGGTTTAAATCCACAATTGGGGCCGGTAGGTGGCGCTCTTGTCGATTTCAAGGAGAATTCCTTTTATTTTATTTGAACAGAACAACGTCTGTTGGGTCAGCTAGTGAGGTATAAGGGCATAATCAGTCCCGGTTCAAGTTCCCAAAAGGATACTCTGCCTATACGCCGGCCAATTTTACTTCATGTCTTTCACCCTGCATAGAAAGGAAGTGACATTTTTGCAAGTTCTCCTGTTTTTTGTTTTCTAATCAAATTTATTGTAGGTCCAAGACAATTAAAAACGTTATTTAAAGACAAAGACTTCATGAGGGTCAAACCTTGGTTATGGAGACCATTATATATCCTGGCTTATAGCAGTTACAGTGGTGAGAATGTGTGGGGATTAGTCGCATTGAAAATATTGTATTCTTAACTTACTCCGTGTGGTGATGGAGTACGAATACAATCACCACCCCCTCTATTGCCAGTGGGTGTCATAAAAAACGATTAATATACATATAATATCTATACGAGTTATCGTTATCGTTCGGGAAACTTAAGAGGATCTTCTCGTCCAATATTCCGCAGTGTCTGAAAACAAAGGTTTATAACCAGTGTGTGTTACCAGCGATGACTTACGGCACTGAAACGTGGTCTCTAAATGTCGGCCTCATAAAAAAGCTCAAAGTCGCTCAGCGTGCTATGGAGAGGGCTATGCTCGGTATTTCTCTACGTGATAAAATTCGGAACACGGAAACCCGTAGAAGAACGGGTGTAACCGACATAGCCCGCAGAATTAGCACGTTGAAATGGCAATGGGCAGGCCACATCGCTCGTCGAACCGACAACCGTTGGGGAAGAAAGGTTCTTGAGTGGCGACCACGAATTGGACGGCGCAGCGTAGGACGACCCCCCACCAGGTGGACTGACGACATTCTCAAAGTCGCAGGGAACCGTTGGATTCAGGTGGCGCAGGACCGTTCCGAGTGGCATTCTCGTGGGGAGGCCTATGTCCAGCAGTGGACGTCTATTGGCTGATGGAAGGATCTATACGAGTATAGAAAACCTTGAAACTAAACCCTATGCCAACACTTCTGACCAAAGTGATATAGCAGGTCAATTTCCTTACCATATGAGCTATGATGATGATGATATGATGATTTTTATTCCATCCAAATTTCTAGTGAGCCATGTTTAAAATGTTATTTATTTTTAAATTATAGTGGTTCAGACACATCACCGTCAGCAAGCACTGGGCCAGTAGACGACGAAGCACCGGTCCAGGGTCCGTTGCCAGCAGAACCCGATGACGCCCCATGGAAGAGGAAAAGTGGTATCAGGAAGTTGTAAGTACTGGTGCACTAATACCATCTTCCTATTTGCACTCACATTCCCGCTTTGAGAATAGATTTGCTGTGGGTTGATTGGTCCATTTAGAATTGCATTGCATTGTTCATGGGTTTCTCTTTACACGCTTAAAGGCACATGCAATAGGCATGCCAATTTTAGCATGTAACTTACCATTCCTTTTATCCTTATAACTTTCATTTCCTAAGATTTAGGCGAAACCACATCAATACTTGGTTAGGTATTTCTTTTTATTTATGCTATGTGGTAGTAACTACGTATACTACGAACTTTTATTGTTCGTGGGTGTCGTAAAAACTAAGAGCTTTACATAGACCAGGGCCAGGGTCTGACGCTGTATGGTCAACAGTTATATTCACAAAGTGGATTGACGTCAAACAGACGAGCGGTCTTTTTAACTATTGCTAATAAATTTTGCAATATATACTATGAACGAAAGTAGATATTGATTAATCGATCGACTCCAACTAATTGGGATGCAGTAGCAACGTGATGATGATGATGTATTTTTTTATTTACTTGGTGGTATGCGAGCAGTCTAGCCTCATAGTAAGTGGTAACTGCCACTCGTAGATCTCTTCAATATTAGTTGCAACATTATTGACCTACCGTAAAGTAACGATTTCGACCTCCGAACGAACTGGCTGTACGCAGAAAACAGTCAGCAGTATGACTATCTTGTCGGGCTGGTCACGGAAGACGAGGAACTCGGTACCGGTGGTCGGCCCAATGGCGAAGGAGAGGAAAAGTGGGTTATGGGGCCGCGCGACGGCCTTTCGTCACCTAGGACGGGACGGACGGCGTGTGAGCGGCCTATAAGCCCAAGCAACAAAAAAAAAGTGTGACTATAATTTCAAATATATGCTTGTATATACTGCCTTCAGCTTCATTCTAATGGTCTGAAACATTTTGTTCTGTTATTAAAAATGGAAGATCATTTTATATTGGTCTGATCTTAGCTTAGCTTGCTTTGTTCTATCTTCTCAGCTTATATCACCCACTCTTGTGTAAGTGTATCATTCCACCCTGGCTATGCCAGCCAGGGTGGAATGATAAGCTTTTATTTTACTGCACAGTTGGCAGAATGATACAAATACTTTCGTGTCGTGCATTCGATTCCCACGTAGGATTTCTTGTAATATTTACAAATGTTTGTTCTGAGTGTTGGTGCTATTTGTCTGTTAATGGTACATTTGTGAATACCGCACCACACGAGGCTATATTCCTAAGTTTGAGATCCTATCTTTAAAAAAATTTTAGCTTTCCTTCTCCTACTGTGATGCTATTTTCTTACATCTATTATTCATGACACAATAACACACAAGACACAAACAAAACACAGGTCTACGACCAGTGTGTGTTAACAGTGATGATTTACGGCACAGAAACGTGGTCCCTAAATGTAGGTAGGCCTCATAAAAAGTCGCACAGCGTGCTATGGAACGGGCTATGCTCGGGTTTTCTCTGCAAGATAGAATCCGGAATACGGCAATCCGCAGAATAACGAGTGTAACCGATATAGCGCGAAGAAGTGGCAATGGGCAGGTCTTACCGCTCGACGAAGCCACAACCGCTGGGGAAGAAAGGTTCTTGAGTGACGACCACGTTTCGGACGACGCAGTGTAGGACGCCCCTCCTAGGTGGACCCACGACCTGGTGAAAGTTGCTGGGCGTCGTTGGATGCAGGCGGCACAGGACCGCACTTTTTGGCGTAACATGAGGGAAGCCTACGTCCAGCAGTAGACGGCGATAGGCTGAAATGATGATGATTATTCATGGTAGAGAAATGTCACCAATATCTTCTCGTTGAGGCAGTAAGCCTTCATATCGTCTGACTAGCGTTATATAGTCGGTCAATTTCCCGTCTGTTAGTTGAGGAGGAGGTCAACAATGGGACGTATAAAAGCTGAGAGGATATTTTTTTTATAATTCGTGTAAATTGAAGATAAAAAGTACAAAAATAATTATAAACGATTCACAATTAAAGTTATTATGGTTATATATTTCTCGCACATTGATACATTTTCAAGTTTTGGAGATCGCGACTATCACTTTATCGTTTAATTATTAAAATTGAATTACTAGTTTAATATAAAAATTAATGTTACGGATTCTATCGCGCTTGTATTATTTATATTATTGCTCAATGTTTGGAACACTTCTCAGCATTTATGGTCACGGGCGGACTAAGATGTCTCACGTCCAACAAGTCATCGTTATTAGAGAGATTTATATCTACCCGCTACAAAATTAGTTATTAAATTTTGACCTACATTTTGATACAAATTTATTGCCAGTACAAAAAGAAAATAATTCTATATGAAAAAATTATATCGTTAATGGTCACTAATTATTAAACATAACTGTCACCGTGAAAAGTGTTGGAAACGTCGGGTAGTCAAAAATCAACTACAAACGCAATAAAATCCGTAAAAATAGTTAAATGACATAACATTTTTTTCAAAAATTTATATATTTTCTAGACTATTTTGTACATATGCTATAAAAGAGGTAATAAACATGTCAATTGATTATAAAAATCACTTAAATATTAGTTAATTACACATTTTAATCACAAAGAGCTAATTAAGTTTGTTGCAAATAAAGGATAGTTAAAATCCTCTTATATTTTAATAAACCTGCAAAATTTTCAAATCCTGTTTAAGTTACATTAAATTTGTTTCGGTCCCAAGACAATTAAAATCATATGTCTGGATCTATGGAGACCATTGTAGATCCTGGCTTACTGAAGTTACAATGGTAGCAATGGCAATCGTCCTAATAATAATACTGCAAAAGTATCGTAATTAACTTGGTCGCGAAATAGTTGGAGGGAAGAAATAGTGATCAAAGTGGGGTCGCTTATCGGGCAGCGCTTAGCTATCTATAGTATTATATTGACAAATTTGTTTATAGTTGTCCTTTATTAAGGGTGTCAATGGAGCCTATGAAAAATGTTATGATCACATCACTACCAACTGCAGCTAATGTAATATACACCTCCAATCCGTGACGTCATATCCTTTCACACATTTGGGTTTTATTTTGGTTCTGGTAACATTTTTTCATAATTTTCGTTTTGTTTCGAGCATGAAAATTAGTTGTAAGCATAAAAATGATTAAATTTTGGTTATACTTTTCAAAATTTGTATGTTTTTAGGTGATATTATTATAAATATTATTGAAAAATGCCACCAGGGCTGAAAGAGATGGCGCACAGAAGATAAGCACGCCGCATGGTGTTGCATGTTTAAAAATAAAGATTTACACGATTCATGACGCTTCACGCTTGACCACTCTTCCTATCCCCTCCCATTTTTTATTTAACCATTATCACTTGTTTATGTCGAGCACTTTGTTTTCAGTTTTTTTTTAATTTCATTTTACGGTTCATCTTTCATACACTAACTTTATGTATTGTGCTAATGTGGAAAGTGCACATTTTTGAATGAAGTTTTATTTTTTTTATCATTATTTTTCCGTATTGTAGATATAGATATAATTTACACCTATAATGTGAGTATTTATTTCTAGAAAATTAAATGAAAAAATTTTATTCACAAGAAAAAGTATATATAATTTTTATTTTATTTTTATAAAGTAATATATAAACCATTTCACTTTTTTTTTAATATCCTACTATTCTTTTATCTTACTGCCGTATTTTTTTTTGTTCCCCCCCTTTATATCCTCCCCTTACATGCTGTGTGTAACGGTTGGGTGGGTAGGTTCGGGCTGCTGATGACGTCACGAGCGTCAGCACGTCGCTCATCGCCGCCACGTATCTCTTTCGGCCCTTGGTGTTGAAGATATACATAGGTATGTTAAATTATAATTTTATATTGTTAAGTGCTCACGATTGATTCTCAATTCAATATTTAACAGTTTCAATGACTTCGGTAATAATATAATAGTTATTTTCGATACTCTAACGGTATTACTGTGACTATTGGTCGAAACTATACTTACTATCATAGAGCGTGGCGACGCATCGCCACGGCATCTGTCGCCACACCATCAATTTTACGCGCGGCTGTATATCTATGTCTCACATCAAAAACTGTTAAGTATTGATTTAATCAATTTTTTAGTCTATTCGTGGGATTAGGCATATAAAATAACTGTCTGAACAGGCAAAAGATATAATAAGCAATGCGAATAAGTTGCTCAATATTACAACTCATTTTCAAAGAATAATTGTAACTAGCAACCCGCCCTCGCTTCGCTTCGGTTTTAGTCGTTTTACCCGCGTAGTTCCCGTGGGAATACCAGGATAAAATATAGCCTAGTTTACGCGCTGATATTATAGCTTTCCATTGGTGAAAGAATTTTTGAAATCTGTCCAGCCGTTTTGAAGATTACCCGGAACAAACAGACAGACAGACAAAAATTTTTTAATCTGTATTTTAGGCATACGTGTCGTGCAAATAATCGTGTGAGCATGAAAAAAGTCTATTATTTTGACATTACAAACACTCCAATTTTATTTATTGGTATAGATGAAGACGTCAATTTCACTTACTGACGGACTTACTAATATAAGAGACTAAAGACGCGAAGAAACTGATAACTATAAAGAAAATTATATCTCGACATTGACAATACTAGCTCGCATTACTAGCTGATTGCCAATACAAAAAAAAGAGTGTGTGTACAAAGTACGCAGATCAGAAGTGAAACTCCTTTATCCATTATTCATTATCCATTATGCTTCATCCTTTATCTCATTTTCTCGCCGGCTCGCCGTTTGTGTCTCTATGGACTCGCTTTTTCGTTTCATCGAGTTTGAAATCACAACGATTCTAAAGAAGTTTCACTTAAAAAAAAAGAAAGAACAACTTTGAAAATAGAGAATTCTTAAAATATGTCTAATTCCCGCCGTTGCTGGCGGGTACCGGTTCCTTAACGTCCTTGACTAGCCCTGCGGTTTACACTTTCACAATCCGTAGCGTCCTATGCTAAACAGTTTTTGCTAATTTTATTCCAATCGTAAGCACTTATCAAATTATTTTTCTTTTAATAATATTTTTAATAGTTTTTTAACTAACTAGTTATCTAGAAGTATAACCATGTTCAATATACACTAACACTAGTTTCCTTTTGCTTATTAAACATTGACACTGTAGTTAGGCAGTAGATAATATAACCCATTTTTACTTAATATTAGTAAATTAAATTAGTTTAATTTGATTTCATCTTAATTTAGTGTCTAACGTATTACTAAAAGCTACAGACAGAAATGTGATAAAATAATGAACTAATTACAAAAAAAATAAACATGTCGTTTGATGTGGTGACGGAGTAAGAATAAAATCCATCACTCCATATCTTGCCTGTGGATATCGTGAAAGACGACCAACGGAGGAAATATGCATATCACGTCAGTGCAAGAAAAGGAAAACTCGAAATGAAGCCCTGTACTAACATGTCTGATCAGCGCAGTACAGTAGGTTAATTTTCCCTTCCATGGAGGAGGCTCGAGCTTAATAGAGGGTTTTGACCAACATTTTTGACCAGCATAGTATTGTAGGTCAATTCCCTCCTTATGTGGAGGAGGCTCGAGCCCAGCAGTGAAAAGTGTATGAGTTGAGACGAAACGACACTTTTATAGAAAATCAAACGAAATAATGGAAACTAAAAATCGCTAATCCTGTAAGGATAACGGTACTAACAGTTCAAAATTTTGAATTGTCGTCGGTTCTCGCTAAGTAGGTATGTCATATGTCCAGTCAATCCGACGTTTTGAAGGGGGTCAAAGTATCATGTCGAAAGTTTCCATTACATAGGCTCATATTAACATATGTATGAAGCTAATAAAAACTTGTTAAAAATAATAGTAGAAATTGGTAGATATTTATAATTCGTTTGTCATATATTTTTTTGACTGCACGGCTGATGTAGTGGTTAAGATACCGATGTAAATTACCATGTGTCGTGGGTTCGATTCCCACGTAGAAAAATAATTTATGCGTTTCACAAATTGTTGTCCTGTCTGGATGTAATTTATGGCCATTAGTTAATTTTTTTGTAAATACCCTTGAAAAATAATAAAAATGTCATCAGTGCAATGCGTTGCTTTTTAAAAAAAAATATCGAAGGTTAATGTTAGCTAGCCTAAAATCCCTATACCAACGTAAAAGTTTCGTGGGGAGGTCTATGTCCAGCAGTGGACGTAGACGAGCTGATGGATTAACGTAAGAGTCACAGGTTCAGAAGAATTACATAGATTCTGCTCGAGGCTTCGCCCGCGTAAAAGTAACTTGCTCGATATGAAATTTTATACAAATTTAATGAATGCTTGATCGAGTAAAAAAAAATAAAGTTGAACTATCCCAAAAGAATAAATTACCGGGATAAAAAGTATTTTATGTGTTAATCCAAAAAATATTCTATGTATATGCTAATTGTTTGCTTATGATTGATTAACAAATTGTCCTTGTGGTGACGGAATAGGAATACAATTGACATCTTCCTCTGGCCCGTGAATGACGTAAAAGACGACTAAGAAATATAATACATATATTAAATCTATGCAAGAGAAAGAAAACTCGAAACAATTTGTCTGACTAGCATGGTATAGTAAAGTCAATTTCTCTCCTATTGTGGAAGGTATGCGCCCAGCAGTGGGACGTATATGAGCTGAAATGATAAATGATGATGTGAAGGAATCCCGTGCCCAAAAGTGGGACGTGTATGGGTTGAGAAGATGATGATGGAATGCTATTTAAAAGTCCGATTCACTTATAATACACAATAATAATAATATCCATTTATTTCAGACTATGTCCATATAAAAAACTTAACTATGTCTAGTACTAATTAAAAAACTAAGTTTAAAATAAATAAACCAAAAGTTATTATTCATTGCTAAACCAGATAGTCACATGTCAATTTCAATATCAATAAGAGTTATAATCAAAATAAAATTGCATGAAATTAAATTAACTTTAACTTGAAGGAAAATTTAATTGTTTTTTTACAATACCTTCAAATACACTTCATATGGATATTTTGGTAATCTGTGAATCAGGTTTGTTTTAATCATTTATTTCTTTATGCTATTGAAATTATTGTATGTTCCAGTTTTCGCAAGCTCTTTGCTGAGTCTGATATCGCCGTGGGCGGGCTCCAGCGGCGATCGCTCTCGTCCTTGGCGCGGCGCACAGTCCCTTCGCCCGCCCCCCCTACCGCCGCGGCCCCCACCCCTTCTGCGTAGGCACTCACTCCCTCATCAAACACCACACAACTCCCCAACCCCTACAAAACACAGACGATACTCGGACAACAGAAATCCAAATTTAACAGTATCTAAACTAGACCTTAGACAGGAATTACTCAACCTGAACCTCGGAACACAGGAATTCGATTCTTGGCTCGGTGAAAAATTCAACGAGGACGACGAATATGAAAATGAATCTTATCGTGAAAGGTTTGTGCACGATATTCCATTGCAAAGATCTATTTCTCTAGATAGAGGAATTGATATATTTAATCATTTACAAAATATTGTGGATTGTTCTGCAAGCGAATGTTCTATTTGGACAGAAGATGAATTAGAGGAGAAATGCAGTTCTTTTGAAAGGTATAAGAGTTTTGAAGATATACCTGGTTCTCCATCTAAAGTGAGAAGTAGAAGGGCATCAACAGGAGTTAATCACGCATTCTCAGAGCGTAATTTAGCTCTGACAGTTTTGAAAGAAAGTTATAAGGGCTTAGAAACTGATGGCGGAAGTGTTTCACCGCAGATTAAGAAATTGCAAAAATGTTTCACTTTTGCTGGAGCTCTTGACAGTGTTAAAGATGATACTACAGGAATGGTTGAAGAGGAACAAGTGAATAAAAATTCTATGAGCCTTAAGGTTCTGATACAGAACGACAGCTGCAGTAGTTGTCCTGTATCACCAGATATTCAAAGATTAAAGAAATTTAACTTCCGAAATTCAATAGACGATGTCGTCTCTTCAGATGATGATGATCAAAATTTAGATATTCGGGAACCGTTTTATAGGACAATTATGGTTGAAGATGGGAAAGCCAGACGGCTAAGAAGGTCTGGTCTCCAAGCCATTGCGAGGGACAGCTTAAGGAAGGGAGTACTCGTGAAACAAGAGTTTAAGAGCAGCGAAAACCTAGTAAAGCGTCGTAGATCATTAGAATTTGCTGGGTCGTCCTCTGAAAGATTTAATATTACTATGAGTGAAAAAGACATACGGACAAATACATGTAATTTACAAAAAAGTATGCTTTCAATAACAAGGAATCATCAGAAATTAGTTCCAGAAATCATCATATCCCACGCTGACTCAGATCTAAACGCCAGTGTTGCCAAATCAAATACTTCCAATTCAGTAGAAATTAGTAGAAACTGTGATTGTCGGATATGTACCGATGGTGATAGAGGTTGTTTCATACGAAAAGCCATGAGTAAGTTATTCGTTAAAATTGTATCTTGTAGAGATTTTAGTAGGAAGATTTATTGGGATGAAAACAATAATTTAAACGAGAACGAAATGTACAACTGTATTATGCAAATATTGAAATTGATGCTTGGACTTTGGTTAAGGCATCTTGATCATAATTAAATTTAGCATAACAACTTTAATATTATTGGGGGCAGTTAGAACCTCGAAATCTTTGCATTTAACAAATAGGTTGCCTTCAAACAATTTGTCATCTGCAGAATTCCGAGTGCCATTAACTGCTAATTAACCCCTTTTTGTTCCATATTAAAATATGGTCTACCATATATGATATAGACGTACGAAATTATGGTCTAAGAGATTTATACTATGTGCAAACATTATGACCATAGAAAAACTGAAATAATAGCGGGTGGATTTGCAAACCGCAAAAAGTCCACCCGCAACTACTCCACCACTAAAATACATGGTATAAATCTCGTTACCCATAATATCGCGAGTATTAATGACCATGATAATTTGAAATCTTATTTTATATGGCTATGTATTGAAGGGTGTTATGTAATAGGAATAAAATGTTGTAGTGTTACTCGATATTTACAATTTGACTGCTTTATTTTGTTAGGAATTCTGCAAAGGATTTTATATTGCAACGTAGCAGTTACCGTTTTATATCAAGCGGTTCGCTTTATCGTTGTAGTAATAAAAATACACATTATTGCAGCAAAACCTGACTATTTAGTTCTTTTGCAGCCAAAAGCATTTTGTCTGTGATTTATTTGGATTTTTTTTTAATCTATGACTAGCGATGTTGCAACAATTAATATTTAGTCGTGATTAAGTGCTATATCAATATTGGATTAATGTTTAGCATCTTATTATTAATTGATGTTTGTGTGTCAATTTATCTATGAAGTAGGCTAATACAATTTGAAATACAAAAAAATGGTTTTTAACATATAAATTCTTAACAATACACTTAATAATTTACTTGCGCGATTCAGAACTATGATGGTCATAAATTAGTTCTGATAACATCTGCTAGATGGCGTTAAAATAATTTTGTTGGTGAATTTTGAAGACTTACGAAATAAAACCTATTTCAAATGGTATTTATGCTGAAAAAATATAGTGACATTATTTAAAGAATTTAATAGTGTATGATCGATTTGTGTGGGTGTTAGACATTTTATACATTATATTGTTGTTTCATTAATATTTAAGCAGGTGTAGTCTGTGAAAATACTTAAGAACTGGTGCTGAGAGAAGTTATGTTCCGTTTGCACGAGTACGGAAACACCTAATCTGTTGCCTTAGCGTATAAACAATGAACTTCAGAGCTGTCCGTCTGCTTTAATCGATTCAAGTATACGCTTCTATGTGAGAAATATAAACAGTGATGATATTATTGATGTATATAATACACATATTTATTTAAATAATGGCATTATTTGACGGATTAAAAGAATATCATAGGCCATTTGATAAATTGTTCCGGAATCTATTAGCTTACATGGTAAGTATCGAGTATTTGATAACGCCCAAATGACTTACTTGTGCTTATAGCTTCATCTTTGCAAGGATCTTTCTCTATAACACCGTTCGAATTTTCTTGTTTATTCTGTTACGATATTCATTAGCTAATAATCTTAATATGACACTTACGTACTTTTATTGCTATTAAAAGGAGTTTAAGATTACATTTAAATTAAAAAAGTACCGTAAATGTAATAATTATATTATAAATATTAATAAACGAGACGTTCCGTAGCGATAAAGCTTTTTAGTAATCTTGGGCAAGATTTTTTCACAGACTACCCTCAATTCCCTTTATTGAAAATGATTTTGCATCATACCTACATATGTAAATAATACATATTGTTCGTCAGTGTGAGTGCCATTAATGTGGGTCTATACAGACTGAATGACATATCCATTTGGTCGTGGACATGTTAGGTTATGGACATTTCGTATTCTTTTTTAAGTATACTTTAAAACCTATGGAGGGTATTTTTTAAATATCTGTTCAAAGATTTTTCGACTATTTCAATGAGAAATCATATTTTGCGCATAAAATTACGAGTGGGAACTTTTTTTCGAAAATAAAACATCGTAATTCAATGCAAGCGTTCACTATTGGATGTAGACCTTCAAATGAGGGAGTATTGCCATTAACGCTGCCCTTGGCGCGTAGTTTCAAGATGGCTGATTGCTTGAAACTTTGAAAGAAAATAAACCATATGACCAGATATTTAAAAAAATATCTAAATGCACTTCAGGCCAAAAGAAATGATAAAAATAAGAAAAAAAATGTTGACTTGTATAGTGGCCTAAATATATTTGAACGATACAATTGATATTAATTTTTAGTTTTTAATTCTTCACATAAAAGTATTAAGTTACCAAATAAAAAATAGCCTAAATTTCACTTAAGATTTGATTCGTTTCCGGGTGTAGTGGTAAAGATGCTTAATGTTTTTGTTTAGAGTATATAATGCGTAATCAGAACCACTTTTAATTTCTTCATTACAATTTAGCTTTCGCGGTCTGTTGCTGAACATAGGTCTCCATTATGCCTCACCACAAAGTGCGGCCCTGTGCCGCTCGCATCCAGCGACTCCCAGCAACTTTCACCAAGTTGTCGGTCCACCTGGTTAATACTTTTAATTTATTACTGTAGAATTTGTAGTTTATTTGAATTCCAAAATTAATAACCGGATAGAATAAATTCATCGAGTATCATCAATAAAAATTACTAATTTAAAAATACCCTTCCAAATAATTATGGAAATGAAAAATTCGATAAAATATCACAAACTTCTATAGAATGAATTAATTATTTTTATAAGCACGGGCCTCCTCTTTTAATGAGAGGGATATCGGCCACAATCCAAATAATTTGTAAAAATATTGTTTTTTTATTTATTTGGAATAAACGTGCTGTTCAATACAGTTGTCTATGCGAATATATAATTATCAAATCATTGAGTCTGTCTTCGTTAGTACAACTGCACTTAAACCAGGTCTGGATCTTATTAAAAACTGGTGTTAAAAGAGGCAAACTTTTATATATACGTTGCTCTTTTTATCTAGCAAGTTAATAATCTTTACAAAACTTAATTTCAAAGAATTTTTCAGAACAATTTTTACTGCTACCCTCGAAAAATAATCACTCCATATTTATTTCATTAGATAAATCTAGCACATCGACAATAAGAAACTTTGGTACACAAAAAAAAAAAAAAAAAACTAAAATGTAACATAGACTAGACATTAGTTGACAAACGTTTGACTGTGTAGTAACAGTTTAGAATAAACCAGTTTGTATTGATAACAAGTTTTTAAATCTATGAAATAACATAACTTATTAGAAATGCTATCGGTAGTATGTTCTAAGAAAAAGTATAAAAATATGCTTTTTAAATTTTATTGAACTAAGTCAGCTTGACTTGGATTCCTGGTCTTTATTTTGAGTCAATTTCTGTATCGATCGATCTGTAGCACAATGGATAAATAGATTATGTATTTCAACCAAAATCTTTTTCTAGAGCATAATACTGATAGAAGATGTTGTATTGTTGTGGGACTATTAAATATCGGTTCTCGCATGAACACTAATGTAGTTTCTTCGTGTTTATAATTTTATATAATATTTTGTGAAGGTAAATAAATAATTATTATGCATATGAAAATTTTCTGATTTTGACCATTTTCTACTTTAAATATAATAATATAATCATGGCTAATTTATATATGACATTAATTTAAATATGTTTTCAAATTCGTAGCGAGGAATCTATAAGTTCTGTATTCTTAAAGTTTGACCATAATAGACAACTAAGCATTTATGGGGTATAAATAGTCTTAGATATTTTTTACATGTTGAAGGAATACGAATATATTTCGTATCTGTTAGTGCCGTAAAAGGCAAGTAAGGTAACATGATGTGCAGTTAACAACCAGGGTCAGATTAATCCTATCAAGACCCCTAGGCAATGCGATTCTCGGGCCCATGGTCCGTGAGCAGCAGCATCACTTACCATCAGGTGTGCTGTTTTCTCTTTGGTCACAAACTATTAAACGGTATTAAAAAAGAATAATATTGAAGGAATATACAATTTTTAAAATCTCGGGCTCGGGGCCCCTACTAAGTGCGGGGCCCCAAGGCAGTTGCCTAGTTCGCCTTATGGATAATCTGGCTCTGTTAACAATTATTCAAAAGAAGAAAAACTTGACTTAAAACTATATCAATTGGTTAACTTCCCTCCCACTGTTAACAAGGTTCAAACCCGGCATTGGGACGCATATGGACTGAGGAAAAGAAATGTTAGATTATTTACTTAACATTTAATTCGAGACAAATGTAAAGAGATGACTATGAATCGCAAACAAAAGTATCATGTTAATATGGTGACATTTTAAATAGTTTATCTTCACAAATATTATACTTGAAATGCGGCTGAAATAATGCGATTGATTGTGTAAATATAAAAAAAAACAACCTGGATTTACAACCATTTATTATAACTGTCAAACGCATCATTTCAGTGGTTGGATAATAGTTATAATTAATAATTTATGAATTAATATGTTGTGCTATGGTTTTGTAATATATGGACACATTTTTATGTCCGCAAATGTATCTTTAGAAATATTTCATTCCGTAATTTGTAAGCTGTTTGTTTCTTTATTATTATTTTTTTGTTTATTTCTAGTCACAGTAATGCTGGATACTAGAGTGTGTGATAACATAAAAGGGGGTATTTAAAAGTAAGAATGTATGTACGTTTAAAGAGAAGGTAGTTTATTATTTTATTTCAAAGTGTGTATTTAAAGTATTAAGTGTCGCTGCTAAAAATATTTTAATTATTAAAATAAAATTACGAAAGACAAATCGATATAATATCGATGCAGTAATTGATTTAAGATAAATTGTTTTCATTCTACCCTCTTGAGATATTTATCCATTGTTATTAAGGTTGACAAAAGTTGTTTTAACTTGCCCGCAATGAAAATCAATAAAATAACTTGGTAGTAAATGGTAGTTATTGCTATATTTTTAGCTAAATACCCCCATTTTTATTTAATATTTCACAAATCCAATGGGTTATCGGGATCATTAAGCACGTTTTGTAGAACCATTGCCCATAATTATCATACTAAGATTATCAATAGTGATCATTTCATGTTGTAAAAATATTGGAACATTTATACATTTGACATGTAATATTTATAATTTGACAGTGTCAAAATTAATATATCATCTGTTTATATTGTAGATTGTGTTTTATTTATGTGCTCTGTGCGTCCTAGTGCTTGGAATAGGGAACTTCGGCGGGTTAACAGTATGGTCATGACATTGTGGAAGGCAAAGAGCTAGCTTACTGGACGGGGTGAACTGGGACGATTACTTTAAATGATGCGATTATTGATAAATTAAGACTTGGCATAAAGGTCTTTGTAAACAAGCTTTAAAATTCTTCATTCAGGCGCTGATCAAGTGTATTCGAATGCAATCGCCGTGATGAAAATTTTATGCTTAAATTATATCCAGGAGGTGATGACCTCCAAGGTCCTTCACTGTATCCATTTCTATTGATATGATGGTAAGTCCCATTGTAATTTTAGTTTCTGCTGTGGAGAAGGAACAAGTCCAATAGTGGGACGTATTTGAACGGCGAAGAACACGGTAAGTTCCTCACATCAAGTTATATAATTCTGTACAGAGGTCTCACAAATAGATGCATTGTTTACGAAATTAATGCGTTGAGGGGGCGTTGGTATAAGTAGCACCTAAGTCGGTTCGATCCTCATGCAGTCTGATCGATTCACTAACAATTGTATTTAGTCCAGGTGTTATTTGTGTCCAGGCCGGCTACTGATGTCAAGGGATTGGTACTAGTGGTCAGCCCAATGGCTATGGGGAGGGAATACAATAGGTTATGGGGCCGCATGCCGCCCGTCCGACGCCCCACATAGATTGGACGAAGTGTCTTCAGACCATAGCTTTCTAAAAAAAGTGTTATTTGTGTCCATTAATTTTATACTTGTAAAGTTCTTTACTAACCAAACACAATAACTTTTTTCATATAGAATCATTTTCTTATACTGGCAATAAATTTGTACCAAAATGTGGGTCAAAATTTAATAACTATTTCTCTGTATCGGGTAGATAATTATAAATATCTGTAATAACGATGACTTGTTGGACGTGAGACGTCTTATTCCGTCCGTGACCATGAACACTGCAAAGTGTTCTAAATGTCGGGCAATCAAAAATCAAACACAAAAGCGATAAAATCCGTAGTTTTATTTACAATGTGTAATACTCGCGTAAACATGAGAAATCATTAAGTCCTTTTTTAATTTTAGTAGTCTATGGTCTGGTCACACCCTGCTCTATTTCCTCGGGACAATGGAAGGGCGGCGTACGGTCCCTTATGTCCCTATTTTAGTCCCTTCCCATTGCCATTGGGTTGACCACTGGTACCAATACCTCGCCATCTGTGACCAGCCTTGTAAAGTCCTACGCGATATAAGAATCTATTCCTTAGTGCCGGATATTACCTACAAATCCTACAATAATAGATAATAAATTGAGTTGTAACAAACAAAATTAATAGCCCGCTGAGAACACGTTACGATTGAGCCTACTCATGCACTACGCTCCGCTTGCCTCATTTATCATATTTTGGAGCTATAAAGCTAGCGATTTTAAATTCCCTACGCAAAAAGGGATGGATTATTAAAGGAGGGATTATTAAAAATTTTAAAGGTTAGGTGTTTGGCCAGCTCACGAGACAAAGAGCGGATGCACGAAGAATTACGAGTCTCTGCTCTGCTGTGACTCTCTCTCTATTTGTATGAACATCAAACTCACTGTTATGTAGGATTATTTTCCGTATGGTGACAAGAGCCTGGGGTTGAGGGTAGCCCTGGAAAAGACGGAGGCCCTTTTGTTCCATGGCCTCCGTATCGCCGGGCCGCCCGCCGGCGCTTCAATCACCGTGAAGTAGGTCACCATCAGCATCCAGGCCCACATGAAGTACTTGGGCTTGGTGCTCGACGGGCATTTTTGGTTCCGGGAGCATTTCCATCGACTTGTTCCCCGGCTTGTTGGCGCGGCGTCCGCCCTTTCGCGGCTGATGCCGAATGTGGGCGGACCCAGTGCTACGTGCCGACAGCTGTACGTGGGGGTGATCCGGTCGATGGCCCTGTATGGCGCACCGGTGTGGGCGGCGTCCCTGACCGTCCGTCTTAGGGCCCTCCTGTGGCGACCACAGAGGGTCATGGCGGTCAGGGCCATACGGGGTTACCGCACGGTGGCGACGGAGGCAGCGTGCCTCCTGGCCGGAACTCCCCCGTGGGACCTGGAGGCGGAGATGCTCGCCGACATTTATCGGTGGGTGTCCGAGACGCGCGCCTGCGGCGGCATGGTCTCCATCAGAGAGATCACCGCCTAGCGGGTCGACGCCCGTCGAGAAGTCATTGCCCGTTGGGCAGTCCGGCTGGAGAGTCCTCGGTACGGTGTCAGGACCGTCGAGGCCCTCCGGCCGGTGCTGATGGAGTCGTTGGAGCGGACGCACGGGGTGATTTCCTTCCGACTGGTGCAGGTGCTGACGGGGCACGGTTGCTTCGGGAAGTACCTGTACAAGATTGTCAGGAGGGAGAGCACACTGTTCTGCCACCACTGCAGTTGCGACGAGGACACGGCGCAGCATACGCTTGAGGAGTGTGCTGCATGGGAGGGGGATCGCCGTGAACTCGTCGCAATTATCGGTGCCGCCCTGGCGCTGCCGACCATCGCAAGGGAGATGCTCGTCAGTGTCAGGAACTGGGACGCGGTCGCCGCCTTCTGTGAGGCCGTAATCTCACGGCAGGAGGCGGCGGATCGTGTGCGAGTAGAGATCCTATTCGGCGACACGTTCCGCCGGCGGCGCAGGCGCGAGTATCTGCGCCTAATGCCGCCCTAGCCGAGGCCGCGGGTGATCGGACCGGGGAATTGTCCGTCACCCGCGGAGAGGCTAACCGCACGACGGCGACCGACGTCCCAGGACGTCGAGAGGTGAGGGTACCCGAAAGGGTATTCCGTCGGGCCGACCACTGACGACAAGTCATATCTGCTCCGGTGGTCGGCCCAACAACGTGGTGACGTTCCCGCGCGCCGTCCTTTCATCGCCCCGGGCGGACTGGACCGCGCGTGCGCTTACCATAGCCCACCCATAAAAAAAAAAAAATGGTGACAAGAGTAAGAATACAATTCAATACTTCCTTTCTTGTCCGAGGGTGTCATAAATGACGTGTAAGCAGGGCCGGCCCGCCCATACGGTGAACAGAGCAGTCGCTCCAGGCGCCAAATCCTAGGGGGCGCCTAAATGGTAAAGAAAAATAAAAGAATTTTTTTTTCGATTGTCTATATGTATTTTAAGCGAAGAGATGAACGAGGTGCGCGCGAATAGAGTGGTTGAGATCTTCGCGTTCCATACTTACTTTACACTCACAATTGGTATAGGTATATATTATTAGGAGCAAATGGGAGAGGCGCCATAATTGGATCTCGCTCCATTCTAAAAT
The DNA here is from genome assembly GCA_032191425.1 of Lymantria dispar. Lineage (NCBI taxonomy): Eukaryota > Metazoa > Arthropoda > Insecta > Lepidoptera > Erebidae > Lymantria > Lymantria dispar. The sequence goes on along the minus strand of CM063460.1, from coordinate 3,201,628 downwards.
TTACTTCGGGCCGGCGCTGCGTGTAAGTAAAAATCATGCAGATAACTCTATACAAGAGAAGGAAATTTTGAAATGAAATCCTATATCAGCGTAATATAGCAGCGCTATTTTCTCTCCTAATATGGAGCAGACTGGAGCCCAGCGGTGGGACGTACATGAACTGTAATTATGATGGTAAAAGTGACGTACTGTGTGGAAGATCTTTAAATAATTCGTCTAACCAGCATGGTATAGTAGGTCAATGGAAGATGCTCGATTCGATGATGATGAATAATGATTTTTTCGTGCGGTGACGGAGTGAGAACACTGTTCATCACCCCTTCTCTTACTCGTGGTAAAAGACGCGTAAAGGAAACATCCTAATATCCATGCAAGAGAACTCGATATAAAACGTCAACACGTCTGACCAGCATGGTGTTGTAGGTCAATTTCCCTTCTTTCTTGTAGAGCTCAATAGTGGCTTATTTAGAATGAGACGATGAAGATGAATAATAATTTATATTCTTTCTACAATAACGATACTGATCTGCAGAATTTAAGAAAAGTATAAAATATACATATTGTGTAAGACGTGTCCAAACTGGGTATGGCAGCAAGCCGATTGGAGCCTGTGTCACCAGGCCACCAGGTCACTTATTGCCAAAGAACTTTGAACGACAAAAGTTATTTTATATTCTGCGTTTTTTTTTTAAGTTTCGATTATAACATGAAGATTTATTTCATAAATATTACATTTTGGTAAAGGGTTTCATTTCGAGTTTCCATTTCTAGGACAATTATTATAACCATATTATATCCCTTAGACATATTTAACGACAGCCACGAGTATTCTTACTTCACTCGAATTAAATATTAACAAGTTTAAAATACTTATAGAAGATGGGCGCGTTCTATAAAGTGTAAATTAAACATAATTGAAACTAAAGCTTTCCATGTGGTGACGGGGTAAGAATACAATTTATCACCCCCTCTTACCCGTGGGTGTCGTAAAAGACGACTAAGGGATATAATGTGCATATAATATCTATACAAGAGAAGGAAAACTCGAAACAAAACCCTATACCAACACGTCCGACCAGTGTGGTATAGTAGGTCAATTTCCCTCCCATTGTGGAGAAGGCCCGAGCCTAGCAGTGGGACGTGTATGGGCTGGAATGATGAGACGATGAGAACCATAGCTAAGCTTAGTAAAACATGTATTCCTTAGTTAAATACGTCATCATCATCATCATCATTTCAGCTTATTATCGTCCACTGCTGGACGTAGGCCTCCCTCATGTTACGTCACAAGGTGCGGTCCTGTGCCGCCTGCATCCAACGGCGTCCAGCAACTTTCACCAGGTCGTCAGTCCACCTAGAGGGAGGGGCGTCCTACACTGCGTCGTCCGATACGTGACCGCCACTCGAGAATCTTTCTTCCCCAGCGGTTGTCGATTCGTAGAGCGATGTGGCCTGCCCATTGCCACATCAGCGTGCTATGTCAAATACGTATTCCCCGCTAATTTTATTGCCACAAACGAAACGTATATTCAGGAACTTAGACAAGTTATTTTTTTACGAATAACTTCATAATTAATAGCATATCAATGAAACTAGCGTTCAACCGTGAATTTTGATAAATATCCAAGGATCGATACTTTTACGCAATGAGTACTTTTAGGCAGGTATCGTATGGTAACAAATTGAGTACAATATGAGGTAACAAATTGTACAAAGTATCCATGTTAAATTTGACCTTACGGCTCATGCTTATGGTAACGCCATCTAGGTAAAGCGTAACGAACCTTGTAAAAAGTGGCTCGACATATTTTAATTCGAACACACAAAACAATCTTCTAAAATAAAAGCTCATCAAATCAGGACAAATTCCTAAAAAAAAGGTCATCACGACCTGGATTCTAGGAAAAGTACTCAATACTGGATACTTTGGAGTATCGATACTTTTGTTTCGGTACTTTATTGAGTACGATACTTTGTCTTCGATACTACTCATGAATACAGTATCGATACTTTCGTTTCGATATCGTGTCCCTAGCCTCGCCACGGCAAACGTTGCTTTATGCCACGCCAACGATCAGGTTTACCTTCGTCTATAGATGAAAAATTATGTTAGTGTGATTTAACGGAATAAAAAGATGTATTGACTTCTTGACCTAACAGTTTCGAGCAGGTGGCTGGATTCTAGTTATTTAGTCCTAGTTTATTAACCTAGATAAGGAAATATAACATTATGCAAGGCCCGAGGCTCTTTGGCAACACAATAAATAAATTAATAGAACGGTTAAGTTGAAACATAGTATCAGACTAAATTATGTGACATTTTAAAAGTAACGTAACTTAGTGATTGAAACTCGTTTCACAATTATAGAATTTTAAACGAATTAAAAAAATGAGTAAATAAAAGTATTTTTACAGTTTTTAATCACGTTTGTATTTGATTTTTGATTGTGAACATACGAAGTGTCTGCCCATGACCATGAGTACTGTGTTCGAAATGTCGGGCAGTCTAAAACTTATACAAACGCGATAAAAACCACAAAATAAGTTTTATTTACAATGTATAATACTCGCGTAAACACAGGTCTCATAATGATTAGGTTTTCAATTCGTTAATATTTTTTTAAGTAATATTTCTTTCCGTGTGGTGACAGAGTAAGAAAGCAATTCACCACCCTCTCCCATATCCGTGGCTGTCGATGCTTGCAACATTTATGCAAGAGAGGGAAAACTCGAAATAAAATCCTGTACCAACCTATCTGTCCAGCGTGGTATAGCAGATTAATATATTAATAGCACATGTATTCTAATTAGAAAAATTGTTAATAAAAATATTAATATTAAGCTTATCATTTACAAAGCATTCACAAATTAGTAAACTCGGTACTCGTCGAGCTAGCCTATTAGTACTACCAAAGGTACGAAGAAATTATGAAAAAAGAAACATCACTTTTGAAGGAGCACAATTGTATAATAAACTACCTTCATATATAAAAATATCTTAATTTATTTAATGTGTTCAAATATAAATTATTACATTACTAGTTGACCCGGCAAACTTCGTACCGCCATATTTTTTTAGGTAAATATATTTTCTAAATTGCCGAAAATATAGTCTCTAATGGAAGAACCATTACAGCTTTGTCGGGAAAGATTCGATCGTCTTGGTCGCGGCATTGTTAATGATAACTCAAAGAGAATACGAATTACTCATTATTGATTTCTGACAAAATTATAATTATCAAATTTTCAACCATACTTAACTATAGACAAAATTTCGTTTAGCTGTCATTTGCATTTTGTTATTACATATCAAATGCGTTTTTTTATACTACGTTTCATAGTGACATGTATTCTTTTTGACATTTTATGTCACGTCACACGGGAACGCGATCGAACGGGATAAAAGCGTTATTGGCGAAATCTTGTAAATACCATTATAAAGAAACGGGATATAAAGTATCCTATGTCCGTCGCCTGGTTGTAAGCCACTTCCCCACCAATTTTCAGCCAAATCGGTATAGCTGTTCTTGAGTTATAAATAGTGTAACTAACACGACTTTCTTTTATATATATAGAGAGATATACAAGAAATTCCAATTCCAAATATGATTAAAACACATCAAATGAATGCTCAAGAAAGCTTTGTAACCTGATTGATTTTACTAGTTATTACTTTTTATAATCATTGTTCTCATGTAAGTGACTAGTGTCTTTTTGAGAATAAATTCTTTAAATCTAATTTCCCTCCTATTGTGGAAGAGGCTCGAGCCCAGCAATGGAACGTATAAAATCTATGATAATAATGACGCTAATGATGAATATTTCTTAACGAACTAGTGTTGTCTCGGCGTCACGTAGAGGACGCGTGATAATTTCATTAAGGGTTCTTTCTGTGGTTTCAACCGCATATGTTGAAGAATATACGGTACTTGAGGTGATGTGCTATATTAATTCGTTCTGCACACCGCCGCAGCGGTAAGCCCGAACTAGATAAGACCTCTGGTTACCCTCGGTGAAGAAAGAATTGTATTCTTACTTCGTCACCACACGGAGAAGGTTCTGATGTTTAATATTACTTAAATCAAATAAAATTATTGTCGTTATTGCGTTGCGTTTTATTGCATTTATTGTTATAGAAGGATTTTACTATCCACCATAACATGTTTGCTGAAAATAATTTAAAACGTTGATGAAGACCTTCTATACCATGCTCCACAGACGCGATAAAAACCGTAGTAATAATTTTATTTCATTTAGAACAAAAACCTTGAAAACTAATACGGCCATTAACTATGAACTCAATGCCACAAGCAATATCAAACAAGACCAAATTACAGCTTACTACAAGTACATAATCAAAGATTTTCTCTCAAAGTGCCCCGCTGACCGTCAGAGCGAACGGTAATTGATGGTTTATGCCATCAATTGTAATACCAATATGATTATATGAATAATACAAACTTGTTTATGTACATATGTAACCGATATAGAAGAAAGTTCTAACAGGCAATAGAAAAATGATGATAAACGTGGAACAAACTGACGAAATAGCTATATAGAAGGTTCGCTTAGAGAAGCAGTTGTAAAATTATAACGATTCCTAGTACAAAGACAGAAAAATAATAAGCCTGCAAGTATTATAGTATTTTATCAGAAGGTTCCAACCATTGCTCGTTGGAAACTTCTGATAAAATAATCGAAAATGACTATTGCAAGGGTCAAAGTAATCTTTCTACTACTATTTACGATTGAATTTATAATCTGCCAGCGATTCGATATACTTTTCAGTGTTCATTGTTACGAAAGGAGTTCTTTTCTAAAGAAGCGATAAAATGCATAATGTCGGTTGGGCACTGTTCGGGAAACTTAAGATGGTCTTCCCATCCAGCATACCTCAGTGTCAGAAGATACAGGTCTACGATCGGTGTGTGTTACCAGTAATAACTTACGGCACGGAAACGTGGTCCCTAAATGTTGGCATTATAATCAAGCTCAAAGTCGCTCAGCGTGTTAAGGAGCGAGCTGAGATTTTTCTGCGATAATCCGAAATACGGAAAGCCGTAGAGGAACGGGTGTAACCGACATGGCACATAAAATTAGCAAGCTACAGTGGCAATGGGCAGGCCACATCGTTCAACGAATCCACAACCACTGGGGGAGAAAAGTTCTAGAGTGGCGACTACGTATCGAACGACGCAGTGTAGGACGCCAACTAGGTGGACGACGACCTAGTGAAAGTTGTTGGGCATCTTTGGATCCAGGAAACATGTGGCAGGCCTACGTCCAACAGTGGACGGCGATGGGCCTGATCAGCCCTAACCAGACCTGCTCAGGCCGGATCTGGCCCGGTCATTTTTCATGCCTGATCAGGCCACATCAGGCCTGAACATTTTTTCCCGGGAACACAATTCATCACTCGCTATATTACCCATGGATGTGGTAAAAGATAACTAAAGGATAAAGTAAGCATATAACATCTATACAAGAGAAAGAAAACGCGGAGGAGGTTCGAGCCTAACAGTTGGACGCATATGAACTGAAATTATGATGGTGATGATGATGATGACGATGAATACTTGGAAAAGCTCTAGAAAATCGTTCTTATTATATGGTGACTCGTTCGTTTTGCTGTATGTAACTAAAGCCACTGACTTGATTGCCATCAACATTGACTCCAAGGTTTAATTAAGGACTTTGACTGCCGTCAATTAGATTCCCACGGAGGTTTGTGTGATTCACACTTGTTTTAAGTCTGAGAGTTCGTTCTTCGTTCCTTGTGACAAAGATCTGTTCCACAATGTAGGATGTTATATTTTATGAATTAAAAAATCATCACGTTCATTATTAGACATAAGTATACATATCTAAATAGCTATAATAACACAGTTGCAATGCAATGCAGTTGGTGTTTTAAGTAACCCTGGTAGTCTTTTTGTGACGTTAAACAAAACTATTTTGACGGTTTCTATAGCGTTTGTATTTGATTTTTGATATTTCTCGACGAATCGAACACTTTTCTGAGTTTACGTGAAAGTCCTTGTGATTTCTCCGTTTTTACGACTATCACGGGTAACTCTATTACCTTGTAGAAAAATTGTTTTGAAATTGTAACCATTAACAGGTATGTTTTAGTTGGCATTAATTACTAATTAGCCTACTTTGTATGATTTATTGAATTAGTTGATGGCAAATATCCATTAGTATTTTTATTGGATGCGATTGATGCCGCCCTAGCAGAGGCTGCGGGTGACCGGACCGGGGAGTTAAATCCGTCACCTGCTGACCTCCTGACGACGACCGACGTCCCGAGAAGGGGACGTCAATGGGAGAGGGTACCCCCTCAAGGTATTACGTCGGGCCGACCCCTGAAGACAAGGAATTCTGCGCCGGTGGTCGGCCCAACGACGAAGGCGACGTGCTATCGGGTGGGTTACGGAGCCGCGCGACGCCCCTCTGTCGCCCTGGACGGAGCCGAACGGCAGGTGCGCTGACCGTAGCCTACCCCATAAAAAAGCAAATGTATTTTGATTAGATATTCATCATTATCCTGCTTTTATCACCATTACAATGTAACATAGTTGATGTAATATGTACTCTTCTTAGTACCATACATATTGTAAAGGTTGTATGACTAGCCGCCTAATGTTGACCCTCCTTGGGAATTAGATTATTTTGATTAGAATTTGTGATTTTGTACTGTAATATTTCGCAAAATGATGAATATTGTAACCTGATTTTTAGAAGAAAGAAAAACATTTATTCTGTTCTCGTTAAAACTAATAAAAATATAAAACATCAAAGAACTTCTTACATAAAATAATTTAATTTTTACGAGGAACAGAAAAGGCTATTGGCTCAGCTCACACTACTTCTTAAAACACAGTGCTGGTATTCAGCCAACACTTGGTATATATATTTTATTTAAACATAATTGTCAAAATTTAACTAGTGTATGTGCTGGTGTGTATGTTTGCGTGCGAGTTTGTATGTTTGCGTGCGGGTTTGTATGTGTGTATTTTTGTAAGGATGATTTTATAACTTCTACTAAAAATAATTGATTTAGAGACATTGTCTTTGAAAATCCTTATCACGCGAGTTCAAGTCTCAAGCATCCCTTTTCCTATGTTTCACTACTAGGCTCGAAGCTCCTCCACAATAGGAAGAAAACTGACCTACCTATACCACGCTGACCGAACAGTTTTGTATAGGATTTTATTTAAAATTTTCCTTTTCTTGATTATATCTTATTTGTACCATATTCCTCTGTCATATTTACACCCACAGACAAGATAAGGGCTTGTGAATTGTATGCTTACTCCTTCAAAACACTAGATCAAATCTAGTTGAAAATAATTATCTGGGCGTCATTAACCAACTGGTTTTTCTTCGCCTACCGTTATCACTTAAAATTATACTAGGCGGCCATCAAACGCAATTCTCAACACTATAATTATAGGTTTATATAGCAACATTATTTCACAGCTGTTTACCGCTACACCGCATTCCTGTCCATCACCTATCAAGCAAATATAGTTATGTATTCTACATAGATAACTCTGCATGTAGAGTAAGAGTATATTTCACTATCTCTACTCTCACCTGTTTCCGTGTGGTGACGGAGTAACAATACAATTCATCACTCCAACTTTTCCCGTGAATATCGTAAAAAGCGTCTAAGTGATATAATATGTGTACATCTATGCAAGAGAAGGTAATCTCAAGATGAAACTCTGTATCAACAAATCTGACCAGCGTATTATAGTTGGTCAATTTCCCTCTTAAAGTGGAGGAGACTCGAGCCCAACAGTGGAACAAATATGAACTGAAATGATGATGATGGTGATCCGTATTCGTACCTGTGGGTTTCGTAAAAGACGATTATGAGACTTAAGCAGATAATATCGTTGCTCTAAACGAAAAACCTCGACGTCCCTGTGCGAAACTGGACTAGTATATAGTAAATTTTTCTTCTACTGTGGAGGTCCAAGCTCGCAATGGAACGCATATGTGCTGAGATATATTCATATATATATTCAATACTGCGTTTTCTTTATTATATACTAGCAATCCGCCCTCGCTTCGCTTCGGTTATAGGTTATAGTCGTTTTACCCGCGTAGTTCCCGTTCTCGTGGGAATACCGGGATAAAATATAGCCTAGTTTACGCCCTGATATTATAGCTTTCCATTGGTGAAAGAATTTTTGAAGTCAGTCCAGCCGTTTTGAAGATTACCCGGAACAAACAGACAGACAGACAGACAAAAATTTTTTAATTGCTATTTTAGGCATAGGTGTCGTGCAAATAACCGTGTGAGCATGAAAAAAGCCTATTATTTTGACATTACAAACAGACACTCCAATTTTATTTATTGGTATAAATTTGTGGAGTTCTTCATGACAAATATAAGCCATTTTTTTAAATACAACACCAAGGAACTAACCCTTATAATGCGGTTTATGGTTTGGACACACGCCCTCCAATTCTTGGGGGGGTAACGAAAGGGCGATGCGCGCTTCCATAACTCACTATATTCCCTCCCTCATAGACGTTCGAAGCCAACCTGGCGAATTACCCTTTTGAGTACCACCTCCCCCCGACGCTAACCGCGACTATACATAGTATTGTCTTGCATAGCAATCGACATTTGCTAAGTCACTATGTTAACAACTACGCCATCTTTGCAGTCAAATTATGTCCACAGATAGTATTCTCTTACTTATAATGGCCACACTATTAAAAGTTTTCAGTCTGTAGCCATAAAACTCCCAATTTATCCCGGATAGTATCACACTCTCACGGAAAATCCCTGATAAATGCCTGATTAGTAACAAATTGATACTTAGTACTTCGGCCCATTCTCCCTTTTTTAGGTTTTAAGTCTGCGATCATAATAAAATCGCTAAATTGTTTGCGCCGCAATCCATTGTTTATGAAGACCTTTTAACCGAATGGCAGAAGAGATGGGATTCATCATCATCGTCATCTCTATCTATTTTTCCATGTATAAGCAAACGCATAAAGAAAGTATGGCTCGAGATCGATCATCGGGTGGCCCAATTCCTAACTGAGATGGTAATTTAAAAAGTAAATTATTCTCTTTTAATCTCATATCCTCACAATTATGTTAATGTTCCACGTTTGACCACCAGTATGAATAATCAGCAAACTCCATCCTCTGGGAGTGCTATTTCTGGCGTAACGAGCGCGAACATATGTTAAACAGTTTGCAAGTCACCTCTGGGGTAGTATACTATACGGATCTTGTAGCAACTCGAGAAAATTGCCATACGTTCAGGCGTTTCTGCCATGTCTACAATAGCAATCAATCTTAAGGCTCACATATATCCTCCATCAAGCTCGCCTATATCCCTGATGCTGTATGGCTGCGTTTATCGTATTTCCACATAGAGGATATGTATATTATACATATTTATTGACTAACTAGTCAATTTTGCTTCATGTCTCCCGCATTGCATAGGAGGGAAGAGGCATCAATCTCTTCCAATTCCTCCTGTTTAATTTTTCTAATTAAATTTGTTGCGGGTTCCAAGACAATTTAAATAATTGCCCGGTTCCTCGGTGTGATCTATGGATACCATTGTGGATCCTGGTTTACAATAGTTACAATGGTGGGAATGTGTTGTGTCCCATAAAAAGTTCACATATTTACTTATTACTTTACAAGAACACGTTCTTGTTTAATTGTGGCTTTTAATTTTATATTTGTACCTATTTCTGCAAATGTCTTATTCCGATACGAAGAAAAAGATACGGCTCAGTTACACAAGTATCCCATTTTGACGTAAAAATATGGTCTTATTAGACAGAACCCAATAGGATGCTAGTGTGAGTGTGACCACTTGATATGAGGTGTTTAGCATATCCTCCAAAGAACGGAAAAGAAAACAAATAGTACACGACCCAAGTCAGTTATTATAAATATGATGATATCTTGTACCGGCTTTTACTAACAACCGGTTCTCACACGCAGGTTTTGACATACATAACGAACTTTCTTCGTTTCAAGCATTCCGCCCAATACGGTTATAGGCTAAAAATTACAATCTTGTTAGCATAATGGTTAATCGAATTAAATAAAAAAACAGCTTAATTTAAACTTTCTTCAAACGACATTTTTTTGACAGAATTCTAATGTTTAATGCGAGTACTTATTACATTTTTAAAATAAAATTATTATTACGAATTTTATCGTGTTTGTATTTGATTTTCGATTTCTCAACGTTTCAAAAACTTTTCAGCGTGTAGTCATGGAAAGTCCCCTTGTGACCATGAACGCGATAAAATCCGTAAAAATATTTTTATTTAAAATTTTTCAACCGATTTAAAAAGGCAGCTCTGAATTTGTCTGTATAAGTATATTTACGTGTACTTTAGACCTATTTTTCAGGTGAGCCGATTTTGGTGTTTTTTTTTTATTTGAAAACTAGTGTTTTCGATATGGTCCTATATAAATTTGATTCAGATCTGATTCTGGAGTTTTGAGTTATCCTCAATAATAGATATTTGGTTCACTACATTAATTTGAATCATAAATATATTATTACTAGCTGACCCAACAGACGTTGTTCTGTTCAAATAAAATAAAAGGGATTCTCCTTGAAATCGACAGCAGCACCACCTAGCGGGTCCGATTGTGAATCTAAACCTTTCTGGAATCATCTTGAACATGCACAAAAAATTTCATCGACGGCGGTGCAGCCGTTTAGAAGGAGTTCACTAACATACATACGTACACAAGAAATTTACATATGAAGATAATAATCATACGAAAATTAGTATGAAAATTGCGAGGTATTTCTTTCGTTTGTATTTCTCTTTCTGTCTAATTAATATATTTGAAATGCTTGTATCATTATCAGCACCTTGCTTTTATCTCAATGACTTGGAGTCGACTCAATATTTATGCACTTTTCTCCCGTCATACTTACATATTGTAAAAGGTTTTGGACACCGTTTTACAACTGGCCATCTGCTTGACCTCAACCCCCGTTGAGAATGTAATTATTGATCAGATTGTATCGGATGGAGTTGGCTCAGGACGATTTCAAGCTTTTAGTCGTCTTTTACGACACCCACGAGTAATGTAAGTGTTGGTAATATTTATAGCCACTACCACACAGCACTACTTAATATTACATTGATAACATCATCGTTTTGGCTCATATACGTTCCACTACTGGGCTCGAGCCTCCTCCATAATGGGAGAGAATTTGACCTACTATACCATGCTGGTCAGACATGTTGGTATAGGGTGTTATTTTATGTTTACCTTCTTTTGTACAGATGTTATATGCATTTTATATCCCTTAGTAGTTAACGTTAACGACATCCACGGGTAAGATAGGGAGCGGTGAATTGTATTATTACTCCTGTTCGTGTGTTTGTAATTGAAGTCCTTCTAAAGGGCTGAACCGATTTTCATGCGATAATGGGAATAATATGAAAATAAAATAAGCATTCTTTTCAGCTCCTGCCGGTGAGGGAAATTGAGCTATAGTAGCTCGCGTTACTTAGTTACATTTCGAGTTTGACTTTTAGATGTGAAACATCGAGGCGAGGGTAAACCTGATCGTTGGCGTGGCGTAAGGCGACGCATGCCGTGGCGTCTCCACGCTATATGATAGTAAGCGTAGTACCTATCCTACCAATTGTCACAGTAATATCGTCAGACACATCGAATAGAACTATTGTATTATTATAGAAATCACTGACTAAAAGAATTGAGTTGTTACAATTTAAACAATTTTTGAATTTTAGTGCCTGTATTTAATGAAAATAAATGTTTATTGAATAAAAATCATCATTTTCTGGATAAAAATCGAAATATTTTTTTATATTCTATACCATGTTAGTTCACCTTCTTCTGTTCTTTTATACATATATACTTGTACAGAATAATTTCTATGTTTTACATCTGCTAGGCGTCCTGAGCAAAGGCTCACTTTTTTTCAGTAGGTAATTTACTCTAAAGGGTTTTTCAACAAGAACTTTGTTTTCTAAAACAAAATAAAACGAGAAATTTAGATGAAGATGAATCAAATTTTTATTGTATTACGAAGAGAAAAGTTCGGCAATTATGAATGAAAAATGATATCCGGCATGACCACGCTGAGAGATGTCGATTCTTTCATCAAAGTTTTTAATCACTTTTTGGCAAAATGGCGGGTCTATTTCGTTAATCACATCACGGATTTTGAGTTTTAAGGCTGCAATCGATTCGATTGGCTCCGTATAGACTCTGTCCTTAACATAGCCCCACAAAAAATAATCCAGTGGTGTTAAATCACACGATCTGGCTGGCCACATAACAGCTGATTTTCGAATAGGTCAAATTGAGTTGTTCAACAACAACTTAATTTTGGCCTATTATTGATGACGTGGATATCACTGACATGTGGTTTCAACAGGACGGTGCCACATGTCACACATCTAATGAAACGATCAATTTATTGCAAACCAAATTTCCCGATCGCATAATTTCACGAAAACTTATATATTTTAATTAATTCTTAAGATAGTCATTGCAAAGAGTGATAGCCGCTGTTATATGCATTTTAAATCCCTTAGTCGTCCTTTACGACACCCACGGGGCAAGAAATGAGTTGAAAATTGTATTTTTACTCCGTCACCATACGGGTAATAATTTAATAACATACTTTTTATATACATAGGTGTGGCCATACACATCCGATCATTATTATTACCGATACTTTATGAAACATTAGTTATTTAACGATCGTTATTCATATCGAGGCTACATACATTGTTTCCTAAATACTTAGTATCTAGTTCTAATCAATAATTAAAAAAGAATTGTAACCAGTTTTTATTACATCAACCCAATAAAATCAGAACGCGGCAAGAAAGTATTTCTTCATATATTACAAATTGATATCATAAAAATATAATTTATATCTAATTTATGTAATATGAACAGTTATTACTGTTATTTGAAATAATTATGCCACCGGCGTAGGTCGTGTGACGGCGGTACATGGCCCAAACTGATAACGTTGACATTCATAACTTATAATTAAGGTCGTTTGTAAATATACGGCCGAATGCTTGATTGAATCATTAGCTGTAAATCTTTCGTTATCATCATCATCATCGCAGCCCACATACGTCCCACTATTGGGCTCGGGCATCCTCCATAATGGGAGGGAATTTGACCTACTATACCGTACTTGTCAGACATGTTAATATAGGGTTTTATTTGAGTTTTCCTTCTCTTGCACAGATGTTACGTACATATTATATCCCATAGTCGTCTTTTACGACATTCACCGGCAAGATAGGCAGTGGTGAATTGTATTCTGACTCCGTCACCAAACGGACATCTTTACTAAATGTAACTCTTTATTTATATATAAACCTTTTGTTCGTGTGTTTCGAAAACCTTCTAAACGGCTGAATTGAATTTGATGATTTTTTTTTGTGACTGTTCCGATGGATATGCAAATGGTTTAGATTAATAACTGGAACCACTAGGTGGCGCTGCGATTGATTTCAAGGAGCATTTACCATTTTTTTAGATTTGTACAGAACAATGTCTGTTGGGTCAGCTATTAAATATGTATTTTCCGTGTGGTGAAGAAGTAAGAATACAATTCACCACTCTCTCTTTTACCTGTGGGTGTCGTAAAGGACGAGTAAAGGATATGATATGCAGATAATATCTATGCAATAGCAGGAATAATCAGCATAATCGCCTATACGTCTGACCAGTGCAGTTTAGTGGATCAATTTCTCGTCCATTGTGGAATGGGCCTCTTCAACAACGGGACTGAGCTGAATGAATGAAAAACGAATATATGTATATTGAAATTTGTGAACGGAGATTTTTTATATTATTTTTTCGCGAATCCTTTTAAATATAAGAAAGAATCGACTGATATCCTCACCGAGGGGCGGACGTCGGTCGATGGGAGGGTACCCCTCAGGGGGTATTTCGTGCGGGCGGAACACACGCCCCCGGTCATGGCTCCGCCAGACACTGACCGGGAGGCCGACGACGACAGTGTTCCGCCCATCACGGAACCCGAGATGGGAGTGGCGGTGGCGCGCATGTGCGCAAAGTCCACCGCCCCCGGGCCCGACGGTGTTCCAAACCGCGTGTTGGGCCTGGTCCTCGACCACCTGGGTCCCCGCCTCAGGGAGCTGTTCGACACGTGTTTAGCGTCCGGACGGTTCCCTGGGTGCTGGAAGGAGGGAAGGCTGGTGCTCCTGCCGAAGCCGGGACGGTCTCCGGGGTCGCCTTCGGCCTACAGGCCTATCGTGCTGCTCGATGACACGGGCAAGCTACTGGAGAGGGTGGTAGCTGCCCGCATCGAGCGGCACCTCGTCGGCACGGGGCCCGATCTGTCGGACGCCCAGTTTGGGTTTAGGAGGGGTCGTTCGACGATCGCGGCTCTGTTGCGCCTGAGGGCCGTGGCGACTGAGGCCGTCACCGGTGGGGGAGTGCTGTTGGCGGTGTCCCTAGACATCGCCAACGCATTCAATAGTCTGCCATTCAGCTGCATCAGGGAGGCGCTCCGGTATCACGGAGTGCCAGCTTACCTGAGGCGGCTAGTGGCAGACTATTTGGTGGGGCGCAGCGTCCTCTGTACCAACCGAGCAGGGGACGTTGTGCGAACGCCCATGACGTGCGGTGTCCCACAGGGGTCGGTCCTCGGACCCACCCTGTGGAACATCGGCTACGACTGGGCGTTGCGGGGGAGCCTCCCGCCCGGGCTGGGCGTGATTTGTTACGCCGACGACACGCTCGTCACAGCCCGCGGTGGGACGCTAGAAGAGGCGGTAAGCCTGGCGACCTATGGCACCGAAGAGGTCGTCAGGCAGATCGAGGCGCTGGGGTTGAGGGTCGCCCTGGACAAGACGGAGGCCCTCTTGTTCCATGGGCGCCTTATGAGCCCTCCCATCGGCGTCTCGATCACCGTCCGATCGGTTGACATCAGCATCCGGGCCCATATGAGGTACTTGGGCCTGGTGCTCGACGGGCAATGGTGGTTCCGGGAGCATTTCCGCAGGCTCGCTCCGCGGCTCGTCGGCGCGGCGTCCGCCCTATCGTGGCTAATGCCGAACATGGGCGGACCGAGCGCTACGTGCCGACGGCTGTACACGGGGGTCATCCGGTCGATGGCGCTGTACGGCGCACCGGTGTGGGCGGGGTCCTTGACCGTCCGACTTAGGGCCCTTCTGTGGCGACCACAGAGGGTCATGGCGGTCAGGGCCATCCGCGGATACCGCACGGTTGCGACGGAGGCAGCGTGCCTATTGGCCGGGACTCCCCCGTGGGACCTGGAGGCGGAAATGCTCGCCGAGTTGTATCGGCGGGTGTCGGGGGTGCGCGGGGAGGGCGGTGTGATCTCGTTAAGGGATCTCACCGCCTGGCGCGTCGATGCCCGCCGAGACGTCATTGCCCGTTGGGCAGTCCGGCTGGAGAGGCCTCGGTTCGGGGTGCGAACCGTGGAGGCCTTCCGGCCGGTGCTGATGCAGTGGTTGGAGAGGCGGCACGGGGTGCTCTCCTTCCGACTAGTGCAGGTGTTGACGGGGCACGGGAGCTTCGCCAAATACCTGCACAGGGTCGTGAGGAGGGAGAGTACACCGTCCTGCCACCACTGCGATTGCGACGAGGACACGGCGCGCCACACGCTCGAGGCCTGCGCGGCTTGGGCAGTGCAGCGCCGTGAACTCGTCGCAATCATCGGTGCCGACCTGACGCTGCCGGCCATCGCTAGGGCGATGGTCGACAGCGTCAGGAACTGGGACGCGGTCGCAGCCTTCTGCGAGACTGTGATCTCGCAGAAGGAGGCGGCGGATCGTCTGCGCGTGGAGCGCAGCCTCGATGAGGAGATCCGCCGCCGGCGACTGGGGCGGCGCAGGCGCAACTATCTGCGCCTCATGCCGCCCTAGCCGAGGCCGCGGGTGACGTGACCGGGGATTAGTCCGTCACCCGCCGAGAGGCCAACCGCGTGAGGAAAGACCGACGTCCTCCTCGAGGGGGGGACGTCGGTCGATGGGAGGGTACCCCGCGTAGGGGGTATTCCGTCGGGCCGACCACTGACGACAAGTAAACCTGCTCCGGTGGTCGGCCCAATGACGAAGGCGAGGTGGTTTTCGGGTGGGTTGCGGGAGTTGCGTGCTTAAGCCCCTCTGTCGCCCCGGACGGAGTGGTGCGGAGGCGCGCCGACCGCGACCCACCCAAAAAAAAAAAAAAAAAAAAAAAAAGGGGGTATTTCGTCGGGCCGACCACTGACGACAAGTAACCCTGCTCCGGTGGTCGGTCCAACGACGAAGGCGACGTGGTGTTCAGGTGGGTTGCGGGTGTGCGTGCTTACGCCCCTCTGTCGCCCCGGACGGCGTGGTGCGAGGAGTAAGCCGAAAAAAAAAAAAGAAAGAGAATAAGCAAGAAGAAGATATGTTTTTAATACTTCAAATACATTACATTTAATACTTCAATTAATTTCTGTTTACTTATTATAAAATCATTATCTTATACCAATTACTTAGGAAAGATGCAATTATGTGCTCTTCTTAAATCTAACAGCACACTTTTATGTGATAGGAGGACACTGCCGACAGTTGTCTGTCTACAGCCGCGGCCGGTCCGTCCGAGTTAGTACCACACTCACGCAGAAAATCGACGTCTGATTGGTAGAAATTTGTTACTGCACTTCGTTCCGTGAGTGATATAGTCAAAAGCACAACTTTCTGCGGGTGTTAGGGTGTTGATAGGTTTTGGTGGATGCCTTTGGTATCCGAATCTCATTACTCGCATTCACACTCCCTTAGATGTGCTGTTTGCTCGTTAGCCACCAACAGCTGTAAAGTAAAATTAAAATGGAATAATATATTTCAATTCATCATATCATATTAATTCTTCTGGCAATCAAAATATACTTAATTAATTCTGTAGGCTTAAACTTTATTAATTATGAACTTTCAATTTAAATATTTCACTAATTTAAATGTTAATATTAATTTAATACTTTTTTACTAATTTAAATTATATAATTAATTCAAGTATTGGGTGTGGTAGGTCTATAAAATGGTATTTCAATTAATTAAAATAACCTTTATTTATGTATTTTGGTCAAGAAACTAATAATGCACGAATGTCACCTACTTTTTATGCCTAACACGATGACCGGGTCAATATGCAACATACCAGTGTTCTGATCCACTTTAACCTTGGCGTATTCATCTTCTTTTTAGCTCATGTTATCGCAGTTTTAGTAGTTAACCTAAAATCTAGTGGCGCTTGTGGATTTTTTTTTCACGTGGGAAAATGCAATCTTTAAGCATTCATTGATAGATGGGGAATGCCGGGCTCAGCATCGATTTATTGTCAGCGCCATTACCAGCTAAAAACCACATGCAGTTCCTGTCTCTCGGTTACGACGAAGTCATGGGGCCGTTTTCACGTGCACTACAAGCTTGTGGGATTTGGTCCAGCCATATTTTATATTATATTTAGTAAAAAGCTTATATCATGCACGAAAGATATTACCTATATTGAATCTAAATCTAATACTTAAAAATATTTTGTACACAATTTTATATATAAGTAAAATTGAAAATTTTGTTAAACCCCCGACACGAACATAGCAGACTTTAAGAAATATAATTCGCCATTTGTATTCTAATAGTTAAGCACTTTTATTTGATACACATATTGAGGTAGTTGTGAAAATAAAAAAAAAATCGACATTTTGTGTTGACGACAATTATGGATTAGAAATTTATTATAGCGTATAGTCTACTAATAAATCAATTTGATACCCATATTCAGGGATTTGTGAAAAAATATGTAATCCGCCATTTTATGGTAACGACCATCTTGGATGGATTTCTGCAGCTAATTCACCATTCAAACAAAAAAAAATTTAAATCGGTTCATCTGTTTGGAAGCTCAAGTTCTCAAGTACGCCCGCAGGATCGCACACACGCACTGAGGCACACACATACACACACACACACAAGCGTGCACGCAGGCACGCACACACGCACTCAGGTACGCACGCACACGCACACGCAAACTCATAACAACCCGCCGTTTTCGTGTCGGAATTTAAAAATGAAATAAATGTAAAAATAAGCTCGCCGAGTTTCTTTCTGAATCTTCTCAGTCAGAACTGCTCGCCGATTCAATGTTAGCTTAGGACTTTGGACCTAGGACCTTGTACACAATGAGAGGGAAACTGATTTACTATACGAAGCTGATCAAGCGCCTTGGTATATGATTTTATTTCGAAATATATTGTCTTACAAGGATGTTGTTTGTTTAAAATTAGTCTCTTTTACGACGCGATTCTAATTGTATTTCGATGAAATCAAGATTTCATGAATTGGATAGGTCAGTTTTGGATAGCCTATTTATTTATAGCAAGGCGTATATAAAATCACGTTATGATTAATAGGAGCAGAGTATGAATGAAAAATAGGTCAAAAACAGGGGAAATGTATTCATTTGGAGAGCTGCAGGGCAGGCGCTGTGCGTTACAGGTGCCTATGATGTACGAGAGTGCAAGAGAGTTCTAACCATCTCTATCTTTCTCTTATGTAACGAAAACGAAGTTGAGTGATACAGCTAGTGTATATAACTGCCTCATCGTTATAATACCTTGGGCAAATCATTACCCTTTCTGACATGCGAATTTTCTTCATTTACGAGGATTCCAAAAGAAAAATGTGAAAACAAGCTCCACAAGTAGCTTCGAATTTAAAGCCACCAATTAGCTATAGCTAACTAGCTGTAGTCCCCAATAGAAGGGAAATTGACCTAATACATCACGCTGGTCTGATATGTTGATATAGCTTTTATTTCAAGTTTTCCTACTCTTGCACAAATGTAATATGCATATAGCATATTGTTTCCCTTAGTCGTTTATTACGGCATCCACGGGTAGAGTGCTGAATTGTATTCTTAATCCGTCACCACACAGAAAAATTGGTGGCAATTTTAATAATTATATTTTTTTTATTGACGATGGTGGCAAATGAGTAGGCTGGTAAGTGACACTGCCGCACATGGACCTTTGCAATACCAGGGGCACAGCCAGACCGTTGCCTATCGTGATGTAAATACTCTTCTTAAACCTCGTTTAAAGGACATGTCATAGCGCTCAGGAAACACAGCAGCAGGTAGTTCATTCCAGAGCCTGCACGTACGTGGGAGAAATGATCGCTGGAAATGAACAGTTGAAGACCATAACGTTTCCAGGTGAAATAGATGAACCCTGCTACGGTATCGAGAGGTACGTTGATAAAACGGTGACGGTGGTACCAAGTCAAGCAGTTCCTCGGAGCAGTCCCCATGAAAGAACAGAGTGACCCAAAGTCTCTTCGCCGCTCCAGTGACTCCAATCTGAACGTAAGATATAAAATTATTATTATAGCAAGCACGAAGCTTCGAATGTGATCGGTAATCGTCGTTATATTCATTCCCTATTAGCTACGAGAAGTTAAACAATCTTTTGGTGAAAGTCGCTAAGAACTCGCGTTACGTCAGAAAAATATAAAAAAAAAACAATTAAAAATCTTCAAAAATTAGCTTTATCAATTATATATCTATTAAGGATAAGCACGACATTTAATCAATTATTTATTTATTAATA
The DNA here is from genome assembly GCA_032191425.1 of Lymantria dispar. Taxonomy (NCBI): domain Eukaryota; kingdom Metazoa; phylum Arthropoda; class Insecta; order Lepidoptera; family Erebidae; genus Lymantria; species Lymantria dispar. The sequence goes on along the minus strand of CM063460.1, from coordinate 3,181,988 downwards.
AATTCCAATCATAGCAGTTTCATAAGAGCTTGCTATTTATATTAACGTAACTATTCCTATGCTTGCCAAATTGAAGAGAAACCGTTTATTAACAATCTAAGACTTTCGCATCGAAAATATCAAAAATACCATAGCCTTAATTTGTATCCTCCCATCTTAAATCACTTTAGCACGTATATAATAGTTAAATTTTTAATTGGTATTATGAAATATTTTGTGATTAATTTTTTAAATTAACTTTTATTTTATTGTAGTTGCTAGTGGAAAGGGTGACATTCATTGTCATCATTAAAGAATAACTACCTTGATTTCTGACGTTTACGCGAGCATTCGCCTGTGACCAAAAATCGTAAAAATATACAGACCAATTCAGAACCTCCTCGCTTTTTAAATCGGTTAACATTTTAAAATAGAATTAGTTTTACAGATTTAATTGCGTTCATGGTCACAGGGGGGATAGTACTCCCATGACCACACGCTGTAAAGTGTTCGAAACGTCCGGTAATCTAAATCAAATGCAAACGCGATAAAATCTATAAAATTTTCTGTTTCATTTGCAATAATTGACTTCTATATTGTTTATGTTATCTATCTATACATATAATAAAACTATAGAAGTCGAAATTCTGTACATTGAAAAAAAAAACGCGAAAAAACGTGTCAGAAGGGGGGGGTGTTAGAAGTGAAATAGAACACATCCAGATTATTTTCAAATTTTTTGTTTCTCTGTCTGTTTGTCTGTTTATCTGTTTGTACGGGCTAATCTCCGAAGTTATTGGACCGATTTCAATAAAATTTTGCATGGTGGTACCTTACATCCCCGGTCAACATTTAGGATATTTTTAATCCCGAAAAATTATAGAGTTCCCGTGGGATAGATAAAAAACTGTAGTAACTTATACAGCTTAGTACACAACCTACTTAATCGATATAAAAAGATTCATTATAAACGAAATTTATTCTGAAAATACACCACGCAGAGGATATCTCTTTTTTTAATGGTGTAAAATAGGGGATGAATTATGCTTTGATATTTTTCACTCTAAAACACAAGTAATAAATTCATACTACCTCAATGATTAATTAACTGCACTGATAGCATAGTGGTTAAGATAACAACTTACCATGCCAGTGTCACGGGTTCAATTCCAACGCCGGATAATTTTTTGTGTGATCGACGAATTGTTGGTGGGTAGAGTAGACTAGGTAGTACTAAACTGAGTCTAATTTGTGTCTGTCACTTATATGTTTGTGAGGTTTCGCAGTGGAGGGTGTAACGCGAAATCCATAGTTTGTTGAATAACTAATAAAAATCGGCCAAGTGTGAATCGGACTCGCGCACGAAGGGTTCCCTACCATTAACTAGGTAAACAACAGTAGGTACACAAAAATTTTATATTTTAACATTCACCTGTTACCATTTACTGATATCGAGCAAAATAAGGCAAAAAATGGCGTTTTTGTATGAGAGCCCCTGTTAAATATTTATTTTATTTTTATTACTTAAGGTCCTACTGTTATCCTTTTGGTACGGTACCCTACAAAGGAAGGCTGTGCAGGGTTACTCGAACACCCTTTTTTGACACCACACAGCAAATTATGTTGTCGTGGTATCACCCGCGCGCGGTCACTGTTGGCATACAAGCAAGCAGCACACCTAATGGTAAGTGACACTGCTCATGAACTTTTGCCAGGTCGCTGCCTACCGTGAAGAAAGTGCAATGAGGTTTGGTAATACTAAAGGTATCACCAAAACCCACCACATGGAAACCCGCGATATTAGATGGACGACTGTCGAAAGTATGATTCTATCACGTAAAGATAGTAAAGTAAAGCGCAAGCACTCAGTCTAGACACCACCCGACACGACAGCAGTGGAACGAGTCAGCTTGGAAGTTTTTCTTCCTGACTCGCTCTGTCAAGTTCTTACGCAAGATAACTGCCAAGCAGAAAATGGCGACCTCATACGACAGTTCTTGATCTATCGACTATGGTCTAAGTGATGGTCAGTAGCTTTGGTAGTGACGCTTACGATGAATTCACGCCGCTGCTCTACCCCGGCCACACCGATCTTTTTTTTCATTGCAAATGGTGGCTAACCAGCTAACAGTAAACCTGACGGTAAGTGTTGCTGCCGCTCATGGACCTTTGCTAGGCAGCTGCCTATCGTGAAGAAAGTTAAGTGAGTGTGAATGCCTGCAATAAAAAGTTCGGTGATACTAAAGACATCACTAAAATCCACCACACGTAAACACGCTCAGAAAGTTGGGCTGCTGGTTCTCTCACACACCGAACGAAGCAAAGTAATAAATTGCTACTACTCGGATGTTGATTTTTGCGAGAGTGTGGTAATACCCCGGACGGACCTGCCCGCGGCTGTAGACAGACAACTGTCAACAGTATAGTTCTACAACTATTAAATAAAAAAAAACATATCTCAAAAGTATGTCTGCTGTATCTTTACTGGGACCACAATTGTGAGAGGGCGGGGTGGTCGACACGGTACGGTATCTGCGTGTAGCCCTAAGCACCTTGACTTTCTGCGAATTCCAGAAAAAAGTACTAAGACAAGTGGTCAGAGCTCACCCACATAGGTGCATCGTACAGGGCCATTGATCGAAACAGTCTCGCGTATAGCCGTTAACATGAAACACCGCGTCAACGAGCCGGGGAGTAATTTGATAAAAATGCTCCTGAAAGCCCGTCGAGTACTAAGCCCAAATATCTTATCTGGTACTCGATCGAGTGGAACCGAATTAACAGTGATTGCTGTGCCGACGTGTGTATAGTTACGAGTTCTATGAAACAACTAATCATTCATTTTATTTAGACCTACTCTAAGCGGCAGTGTGACTCATTGAATCACCACCTCGATACCTGTATAGTATGGTCAAATGTAACTCTTATTTAAATTAAGCCCAACCTGAAGTAAGTCCAGTCTCAGCTAATATACCTGACGCTGTTGACCATCGCCAGGAAGATGCTCGACAGCGTCAGGAACTGGGACGGAAGAAGACGGCGAATCGTGCGCGAGAGGAGCTCCTTTTCGGTGACACGTTCTGTCGCCGGCGACTCGGGCGATGCCGCACTAGCCGAGGCCACGGGTGACCGGACCGGGGACTTTCGTCCGGGACCCATAGAGGAGTGACCGCGCGACGGCGATCGACGTCCCAGGACAGGGATGTCGAGAAGTGAGGGTACCCGAAAGGGTATTCCGTCGGGCCGACCATTGACGACAAATCACCCTGCTCCGGTGGTCAGCCCAACGACGAAGGCGACGTGGATACGGGTGGGTTATAGACTCGCGCTTCGTCCTTTTGTCGCCCCGGACGGAATGAAACGCGTATGCGCTTACCATAGCCCAACCATAAAAGAAGAAGTCTCAGCTAATATACCATACAATCACCCGCACGAAGTGCACGAACTACCTCAGCTGGGAACAGAACAAAATAGGCGTTAGCACAAAGTCCTCTGCGCACTTCACGCAGCGGCCACTGCGCCGCTTCAAATAATCTAGAATGAGCCGCTTAAGTATAGAAGCACCCCTTGATAACAACGCCTGCCTGATATACCAGATTGGCAAACTATTAAATGATTTGACGACATCTAAATACACCGCCTACAGCATCTCTCTGCCAGTGGGCGCCTTAATGACGACGAGCCACAAGCATAGAAAGGTGGCGGTCGTCTGCCAGAAAAAGTTGGTCTAATCGAGACAACCTCGCTAAGGTGCTGGCTGATGCGAGAAATCAAGATTCTCTACACTAACTTGCCATCAAGAGCAACACGTTGGGCCTGTAGAACCCTGAATACACTACACAGTTATCTGTGATTGCCCTTGCCACATATGACTTCTACGCGGACGAAGTTGCGGGCAACAGCTAGTTTTAAATAAATCTGATATATTACCATCTCTATATTCAGTGTGCTATGTGTAAAAATATGGCATAATATGTAATTATTATTTACGTAACGACGGTTAGCACGATGGTCTTTCGGCTAAAACGGTATTTTAAACTATGTTTGATAACATCAAGCCAAGAAAGGACAAACCTATAACAAAATTCTATGCCAGTCTTTTAGCCATTTTCCTACGAAATATGGAATGAACCTAACTACACATTCCCATCAAACATCTATAAACCAAACTCTTCAATAATTTTTATTAATGACATGTAAGAGAGTATTATCATTATCATCTCAGCTCATATACGTTCCACTGCTGGGCTCGAGTCTCCTCCTGCATTTGAGGAAAATTGACTTAATATACCACTTCGGTCAGACGGGTTGCCATAGGGTTTTATTTCGAGTACCTTCTCTTTCAAAAATGTTACCTGCATATCATATCCCTTAGTCATCTTTTACGACACCCACGGGCATGATAAGGAATGATGAATTGTATTCTTACTCCGTCACCAAACGGAGAGATTAGCAAAAATAAATATCTTTGCGATTAGCACAAAATAAATTGGGAAAGAAATGCAATACGAGGGAATAGAACACAGAATTGACTGATCAGCTAACACAGACAGGAATGTTCGTAAAAAGAATTTGTTTTTGTAATACCTAAACTATCTTTCTTCTTCTTTTCGATCTTTTTATATCTTAACTGTGCAATAGAATATTTCTTGAATAATTTTAGTATTTTGTTTTAAACTTGCACGAACACATGTTACAGAATCTTGCGCAAGAAATCGATAGGTATATGGCTTACCTTATAATTTATTGTTAAGACAATTTTCAAGTGATAATCAATAAAAATCCGTATGGTGACGGAGTAAGAATACAATTCACCAGTCCCTATCTTGCCCGTGGATGTCGTAAAATAGATTTAAGGGTATCTAACATCTATGCAAGAGAAGGCAAACTCGAAATAAAACGCTATAACAATCCGTCTAATCAGCATGATATAGTAGATAAATATTTCTCCTATTATGGAAGAGGCTCGAGCTCAACAGTGGGACGTATATAAACCAAAATGATGAATAATTTTCAAAAAATCTTAACAGAAGACAGTTATATTTGTTATAATTGTGCAACAAAAGGTCTAAAACCGTATTAGTATGTGAGAAAATTTCCAAAAACTGTTCGTTGCTTGATACCTACGTATCTATACTACTTTCACCCCAAATTGGATTTGATTTAGATCAATTAATCCAATCTAGAGAAGTTAATATGACCAAAGTAAATAAATTTAAAATTTTCTCCGTGCAGTGACGGAGTAAGAATACAACTCACCAACCCCTATCATACTTGTGGATGTCGTAAAAGATGACTAAGAGATTTGCTATGCAGATAATATATAATATCTCTGCATAGAAGGAAACTCGACATAAAACCCTATGCCAATACGTCTGACAAGCGTGGTAATATTATAATTGTTCCGATTGATATATTGCTGTTGGTCTTATTCCCTAGAAGAGTGCTACTCATTTTCTTGATGATCTGCATCAGATTTTTACACCTTACATTCTTAATCCGTCACAAAAAAAAACTATCTGTCGTACTAATTCTGGCCACTCCCTTTCTACGCAATATCTACATATTTCGGTACATGTTTGGCAAACGCTTGCACGCATGAATGTAGAATAGCTTAGCGGAGCGTAGAGAGGTTCTGTCCGAACAACGAGGACGCGAGATCTTATGTACCGCGACCAAAACTGTTTGATATTTAGGGATGCTGCGTATATGTACCTACTAAAAAAAGAGCTCATGTTATTAAATAAAGCTGAATAGTGCTTGAGATATTGTGGATTCGATTTACTTGGAGTACCATATTTTCTGTGATCCACCAATTTTTGTTCTGTGTCTGGGATAATTTGAGTCCCCTTTTTTTGTGCTGGGCTACGGTCAGCACACCCACCGCCCGGCTCCGTCCGAGCGACAGAGGGGTGTCGCGCGGCCCCCTACCCCACCCGTGACACGTCGCCTTCGTCGTTGGGCCAACCACCGGTGCAGGGTGACTTGTTATCACAAAAGGATGATTCACAAGATTTTTAAAGAAATTAAATGAAGGTAGTGATTCACCCATAGATGATGATGCCGATTATTTCTGCGTAATTTATTGCTTAGACTATTCAGAAAGTTAACCAGGGGAAAAGTGGTGGCAGTGTTAAGTTTCCAGGGGATGGCTACATTCAAAATGCGTTCCAGGTGCTGGTCTTATTTTCGTTTGTGTCAATTGCAACAGTGATTACGGCGATTAAGTTGCTAAGACCTTATTAATATTATCTTTTCAGATAATTAAATTTGATTTCATTTATTTTATTAAGCACGCAGAATTAGCACGCTGAAATGGCAATGGGCAGGCCACATTGCTCGTCGAAAACCGTTGGGGAAGAAAGGTTCTCGAGTGGTAACCACAAACTGGACGACACAGCGTAGGGCGACCCCCTACTAGGTGCACTGACAACATCTTAAAAGTCGCGGGGCACCGTTGGATGCAAGTGGCGGAGGACCGTTTCGAGTGGATGGAAGTTTAATTTTAAACCAAAAGGCTGAATGTAATCCTAAAGTTAGTCTTAAGATAGGTTAGGGTTTGTTTATTTTATTTTTTGTTAATTATCCAAAGATTTATTACTTTAAGTTTTGTTGTTCTGTCACTAAAAAAACTATGAATAAAGAGCTAATTGTCAAACATATATTGTATTTCATCTCTAGTTAACATTGAACCCCTGTATTGGCTAGATAAGCTTAGTGCTCAACTTGCCCCATACCCTTGCTCAACTTACCCCACCTATGGGGTACGTTGACTTTCCGCATTTAAATGGCTGTATCTCTTAAATTCGACTTGTTACATAAAATACTAGAAGCACCTTTAGTAAAGGATAAATTACTAATCCATCAGGCCACATGACACCTCATTGAGACTTATAATTGAGGAGCTATATCCGCTCAAGTGAAAATGTGCTCAACTAGCCCCGCCCTACCCTACCATACTCTTAGAGAAAATCAATATTAAAGTAGTAGCATTTTTTACTGCACTTCTTTTGACTAGAAAAGCGAGAGGTCCCGGAGGTCCATACACCATCTTATCATAGGCGACCTATATATCTTTAGTTTTTCATGGGTACATGAGCGTCCGTTACAACTTAAAAAAGCTCAGAACGACAAATGGCTGTTCATTATATCATTTGATTCTTAAAGTAACTAATTCTTTTTCAAAGTTTGACTCACTTCTGATAGACTTACTGAAATTAGCTAAATTGGCAAATGCATTTTATTAGATTTATTATGAGAACTTTTTAATCTATCTTACAATTTGCAGACAAAAATAGTCTTCAATCAAAAGTACGACCCAAAAACCTAATGATTTTTACTGCGCCACTACCAATTAACAAAAAATAACTAGTCAAGTTCAAAGAGGAACTTTGTATAAATAAAACAAAGAAATTAATAATACATTCGTATTCATTATTACATAAACACATGCTGGTAATGAGCATTTCCTTAAGATAATAATTAGTTACTTCCAATGTTAATTCAACATTATAATTTTTTTAATGAAGACTTTAATTAACTGTTTGTTTTAATAAATTACTAGTACCAGATAAACTGCGTTTGCTCAGGTCTAAGAATAGATAGAAACATTGACAGCTTACTTAGTGCGTTCAAAAAAGATCATCATTGGTTTCGCCTTTACTTAAAAAAATCTGTCTTATAGAAGCCCTCATAGGTTTGAGCCCGCATTGACTAATTTTAGATGTTATCAAGGTTAAATAACCATTTCCTAGTCCCTTGAAGGTCGTCATTTTAACATATGAGGAACGAAAATTCTTCTTGAACAGGAACATAAATTTTATATACAAAAAAAATATATACTCTGTTTATAATACCATATCCGCCGTCCAGTAGTTATTTTCAAGGAGTTTTAGGATGACTTGGTACCAGTGGTCGGCCCAATGGTAAAAGGAAGGAAATGCCATGGGTTATGGGGATGCGGGGTACTCTTTGGCCACCCAGAACTAAACGGACGGCTTGTGTTCAGATCATAGCTCGTCCAAAAAAAAATGGTTAAATAAGCATTTTATGCATTAAATAATTTTCATTTTCTACTGTATGGTTTTAACAGCGTAATGCTGATGAAATTCGGTTTAATAAAAATATGGCTGATATATATATTTTTTTTTGTATTGTCCGTGTGGTGGCGGAGTAAGAATACAATTCACCACCCGCTGCCATCTTGCCCGTGGGTGTCGTAAAAGACGACTAAGGGATATAATATGCATTTAACGTATATGCACGAAATGGAAAACTCGAAACAAAACCGTATACAAACCTGTCTGTTCAGCATGGTATAGTAAAGTCAATTTCCCTCCTATTGTGGAGGAGGCTGGAGCCCAGCAGTGGGACGTATGTGAGTCGAGACGATGATGATGATTGGCAAACAGCTACTAATACGAGTCCATAGTTGCCACGAACGATCAGTTTCTTCACATCTCTAGTTTCTTTATATTAGTCATTGTCTGTCAGTAAATTAAATTATCGCTTTCCATATGGCTGTGGCCATAGCAGCGTTAATGGTATCTTCTAAGAATTTTGGTTGAAAACACAAAGCTCTTTTATATCAGAAATTCTTTAGCATCACATTTCAAATGCCATCAATAGTATCTAATATAATACGCTAAAGAACTAGAACATTAAATATAGCACAAGAACACCACATGACGCTTTCACATTCCCTTCCAAAAAACTTTTTCCTTCTACGGGTGTGCTAATAAAGGATTTAGTTGTGTATGCAGAGCCTTAGCCAGAGCGGCGTATGGTCGGACCGGCAATTTGTCAATTATCTGCACTGAGATCGTCCTTGTGAGTGGCGTTGTCCCAGGAGGTCGACAGGAGAGCCGAACCTTAGACACTGAGAGTGACGCCATGGTGAAGATAACTAGTAAGTACAGATGGCCAGAAGGAGCGGCAAGATCACATATGGCAAATTAAAAGGCTTCACGCTGTCTGCGTTACTTTGGACGAGGTGAACTATATATATGAAACTATATATAAACGATCCAATAAATGGCATATAACTTCACTGTACTCAAAATTCTAAATAAAATCATTCCACGAAACGTCTGGTCAGCGTGGCGTACCAAATTCATTCACTTTCGCATTCTTCCTCCCGTTAATTCCTTAACAGACAGACAATCTTGCCTCGCATAATAAGAGAAAAATTGATGCTGGTAAAACGGGTTGGGATTTGGTTTCATTTTGAGTCTGTTTTCTTTTGCATACATTAAGTATATTATACCCCGTAATCGTCTTTTACGACATCCATGTGCAACATTGATGATGGTGAATTTTATTCTTACTTTACCGCACAGAAAAGAAATAGAAATCTATACTAATATATAAAGCTGAAGAGTTTGTTTATTTGAACGCGCTAATCTCAGGAACTACTCGTAATGATTTGAAAAATTCTTTCAGTGTTAGATAGATAGATATATAATCACGCTAAAGCCAACAGGAGCGAAGCACCAATTAAGAATGTCTCAAAATCAAGGTTTTTTTTTGAGAGGTTCCTCTGCATAAACGGCTAAATTTTCGCAAAAATCATGTGATAGAATTGTATTATTAAAAAAAATATTTTCACCTTCCACGTAAGTCTTAGGTTAAAGTTAGCGTTAGTTCAAAGTATCTATATCACGCGGACGAAATCGTGAGCAGAAGCTAGTTATTCATAAATTGAAAGTATCAAGACGGTTAGTTTTTCTATAAATAAGTAAAGGTGAGGTGCTCAGACGCATCGAGTGACGTCTATTCTCGCTTTGCCATCAAAGTTCAGTTTGCCGTGAGCGGTCGTACGGAGTGTACGTATGAATTCACGCATTTGAATATCATATTATTTTTAAACAAATTTGTGTCGCTATATGTGTTTGTTCTTCCAAGATTTTAAATATACAAATAGTTTTGAAAATTTTATAGTTTCAGTACATTTGTGTTGAAAAGTCTTGCTTTCAAGGACAGTGTTACGAGAATTCGACTATTTTTAAGTGGTTTTTTTTTTGTAACAATTTCTGTTTTAATCCAGGATTGCAATTGTGGATAAAAGGTTAGTGTATAAAATATTTTTACTACTTAACTTCGTAATTTTTTTATTAAGTTTGACTGTGGGTAAACTTAGTACAGTTAGAGTCACTGTGCCTAGACGCAACTTAGCTGTCTTATGTAGGTATGTCAGCGCAAGCTGGTGTCTTTTCACTTTATAACGATATTGGAAAGGAATTGTAATCGTGTAGATTGAAATTGTGATTCTTTAATTACAATTGAAGTGTAGTAACATTGATCTAACTTAACTTTAACATAAGTTTACTTTACTTCCTTTCTACGGAACATAATGAAAATATGTACAAACATGTAATTTAAGTTTCTCAAGGATAATGAACGGAAAGTGGGGCATGTTTTAATTGAAACAAAATTTTAACTTTCACACGAGTAAAAGTAAAGAAATTGTCGCTTTCGTCACACGTACAAAGAACAATTCCTTGTGTAGAGACTGTGATATTATGAAGAACTTTTAACCGGATGACCGGACATTGAAGTTTTACCCGGTTAATAACTGTAAGAAATTCAGTTCAACCACCTTCTGTGTTTTCATATTAATTTATAAATAAATATCCGCGTCATAACATCAATCTCAAAGAATGTTATTAAAAAATAATTAAAATAAAATTTATACAGATGCTAGAAATGTAAATTAAAATATAAACGAAACTACAATTTCGTTTTATTGTTAAAATCATAATAAATAATTTAAATACTGAAATAACACTAATTAAAATCATTTAACGGCACTTTCAACAGAAATACTTAACCAAAACATACTTATAAATATTTAAAGGCTCTTTTATATACAGTTTTATATCGTCAACAACCTACCCCTATCCCAATTACTTGGGGTTGACTTGAACCCTTCTTTTATATAGTATATATTGCAAATTTCTAGCGATAGTTTTATGATTGGCCGCCTGACAACAACCCTCCTTGTATTGGAACTATTTACTAGATATAACTATTGACTCCTAGGCATGTAATTGTTAACCTGACGGCAACAGATCGTTAGTCTAGATCGATGAAAATTTTTAGTTGTCTTTTACGACACCCACGAGCAACGGTTTTTAGGATGCTGTACCCAAAGGGTAAAAACGGGACTCTATTACTAAGACTTCGCCGTCTGCTAATACAAATGCTGCGTCGCACAAATTATGTATTTCTGTTGCCGCTATAACAACAAATACTTAAACATCTTCTATACCAATAAATAAAATTGGAGTGTCTGTTTGTAATGTCAAAATAATAGGCTTTTTTCATGCGCACACGGTTATTTGCACGACACCTATGCCTAAAATAGCAATTAAAAAATTTTTATCTGTCTGTCTGTCTGTTTGTTCCGGGTAATCTTCAAAACGCCTGGACCGATTTCAAAAATTCTTTCACCAATGGAAAGCTATAATATCAGGGCGTAAACTAGGCTATATTTTATCCCGGTATTCCCACGGGAACGGGAACTACGCGGGTAAAACAACTATAACCTATAACCGAAGCGAAGCGAGGGCGGGTTGCTAGTAAAATATATATTTAAGGCGGGCTTTCAAACAAAAAATGCAATTTTTGCCTTATTTTTTATAGATAATGGTACGCAACCCTTCGTGCGTGACTCAGACTTGTACTTAGCCGGTTTTTTTTTATAAAAGACAACAGCCTGCACTAGGGAAATAATCCTTGTATTGCGGGGGACTTTACAAACATATAATTAACGGACACAAATTACATCCAGACTCAGAACAAAAATTCGCGACAAGAACTCGCGACACTTACATTGTGGGTCGGTATTTTAATCACTACGCCATCTGTGCAGTCATGTTGGTAGTATTCGTAGCTGCTACGACACAACTTGCACGAAAAACTTTATATATATATATATATATATATATATATATATATATATATATAGTTGTATAATATAGTTTGCTTTCCTATGATAATATGTTGACGGCTATCAGTAATCAAACCTTATCGGACAGGAAACTTGCCCGATCCGCTGATTGCCTTATGGGTATAATTTAATTAAAAGATATCATAAAACAGAACAAAATAATAATCGATCACAGTTCAGAACTAGAGCTTCTATAATGGGAGGCGATTTGGTTGGTTTGGGGTTTTATTCCGAGTTTTGCTTCTCTTGTTGATGTTATCTGAATATCATAATCCCTTAGTCGTTATTTACGACATCCAGAGGCAAGAAAGGGAGTGGTTGTATTCTTACTCTGTTACCACACGGAAAATAATTATATTTTAATACAACATTTACAGGATATTTAATTTATCCTTTTCCATAAATGTGCTTCCGCAAATTTCGTGTTGGTGCTAAAATTCACACATTCGATTTGGTAAAAATAAAATAGTAATTTAGTTATTTTATTTCTTTATATAAAATTAATATCGTGTTGATAAATAAATGTTTATGGCTTGAACGAATAAAATTCTATTGATTTTAAATAAATGTCCTTGGCAGAATATTGATTATGTGACTCAAATACCCACATATTTGAGTCAAACGAGGACTTTGTGCTTTTTTTTAATGTATTTTTTTATTAGGACTTGGTTCACGACAATGGAGTGACCATTTCGTCCTCATAATGCTGCTACATAATCTAAATATATCTACTATTAATAATATTAAGCTAAATACTAACTTATAAACTAAGTCCTAGCATGTATACCAAGTTGAACAAGTTTATATGTACAATGCCCTAGCACTCGTTGTGTTAGAGTGGCTCAAAATGCTATTACATCCTCTTATATGATAGCGATTGGTATTCATTCCTGTGATTACTTCAATCCTAAGCGTTTAAGCCTAATTCCATACACACTCCACTAAAATATGTTATATATCCTCAATTATTCCACATTCTGAGCAATTAAGAAATGCGTTTTTTTTTATTAGGAATGCAAACGTAGAAGACTTTGTGTGAAAGAAGGTTGTTTCGGAGAAACAGCTAATAATTATAGAAAAAAGAAACCTTACCTATCCTCTTCATTCTTCCCGTTCTAATTATGTCCCTTAAATTAGGCAATATTTACTTAAATTATACATATAATATTACTTTTTTGTAATTTATTTCGATAATAAAAATTAATCGAAATTAATTCAAACGTATAACTACAACAAACAATATATTTTTGATTTGTAACTATTAAAATTACAAGAACAAAAATAAAGTACGAAGTTCCAAATATTTGTGGGCTCTGGTACACCGATGTTAAGGAATTAATAATGGGGCCAGCTCAAATGGACATACGGAGTAATAAGGTAGAGATTATGGGCGTCTGTCGTTCTCCCGTCGTCGCTGACCATAAGAGTGCAGTATGTCCAGCTAATTGACAGTTAAAAAAAATGCCTAACACCACCCTACTTGCAGTAAATAAATCGGGCAGGATTGCAAATATATAATATTATTATTAAATGAAGTAACTATAAAAAACCACAAACTATCAAATTAATATTGCGCGACTGTAGGTGCAAATTCTTGTCAATTTTCGCAAGCCTATAATTGGATTGGTCAATATGGCAGCAGACTGTGATGTTACGAGTTTGATACGATTTGTTGATGATGATTTATAAGTAAATCATAAGATGGAGTGAAAATTCCGTGTGGTGATCGAGTAAAAGTATAATTCATAATACCTCGTCTTTTATCGTAAAACTGACTGAAGAATATAGGTATTTTTTTTTCTAGCGAACTATTACTCGAAAGATAACCCAACAACTCGTCAATTTCGCACAACCACTGAGCTACTTTCCTTTATATTGTAAAGGAAACCTATGGTTAATAGAAATATATAATTTACAAAAAGAAGGTACTTATATTTATAACAAATAACCACTGTTTTTCACAAGCGTCCTTCAATATCAAGTATTCCAAACAACTAAAATGAGTTCCACATAAAAATATCTCTCATAAATATTTTATGAATGCAATAAAATAGTAAACAGTGACCTTAATATAAAAATTTAAAAACATTTTTTTTTTATAAAAGTAGGGAAATAGAATAACCGAATCGAATTATGATTATCAAACCCGTCGGTCCGGTCAAGTGTGCGAATACTGTATAACTTTGCGCGCCTAGTTTTTCGGCCAAAGTTGGAAATAACTGTACCGGTTTTTGTTTATGTCAAGATCTCCATACTTGTATGTAATCTCCACTGGTTCTGTTTTCTGACTCTATACCAATGCGTCAGCTTCGTATAGTAGGTCAATTTCTCTTCCGCTGTTGAGGAGGCTCGAGTCCAGCAGTGAGACATATAGGAGTTTTGATGATGATGATTATAATGAATCCACAAACAAAAGGTAACATTTATAGTTAATATCAAGTTTTTAGAATGTTTCAAATTTCATCGTCTCATCATCATCGCAGCCCACATACGTCCCACTGCTGGGCTCAGGCCTCCTCTTCAATGGGAGGAAATTTAACCTGCTATACCATGCTGGTCAGACATGTTGGTATAGGGCTTCATTTCGAGTTTTCTTCTCTTGCACATATGTTATGTGCATATTATATTCTTTGGTCGTCTTTTACGATATTCACGAGTAACATAGGGAGTGGTGAATTGTATTCTTACTCCGTCACCGCACGGATCATCGTCTATTACAGATATAATTATTGAAACAAGTCTTAGTGTTATTTTAAACTTTTAAAATTAGTAAATAGACCTATCTAAAAGTTTCACATATTCTTGAAAACCTTGAGCTCAATTAATAGAACCACCTTCTACTATTATATATATATTTTTTTTATTATTTATTTATCAGAACAAAAAAAGTTACAATTTTATACAAGTAATGACATTTAAAACCACTTGGGTTTGTTAAAATTAATGGCATTGACAGTAGCGGTTTATAACGAAGATATGAAATACGATTTCAATTTATGTTTGATGTTTGAAGTTGTAATAATATTTCTAACTTCGGGTAGTAATTCGTTTATAATTCTCGGGACCATGTAGATAGCCGTGCGTTCACCGTAAACATTGTGTGCGCGTCTCACACACAGTCTGCTATTAGCAACAGCTCGTGTATGTATAGGATGTTCAATTTTGTCTTGTGTATTTGTATTAAAAAAATGCTCTTTGAGTAGTACGTACTTAACTTGTAAAAAAATTGTTAAGACGCTGCAGTATTTGAAGAGAGCCATTTCGTTATCATGATACATACTTTTTATTTTATAAGGGACTATGTTCTTAAGAATTTTGAGCTGTAGTTTATAGATATCTTGTAGATATGATTTATATGTACGACCATAGCTGCTAAGGCCATATTGTATATGCGATTCAGCTAGTGAATTATACAACATTAGTTTCACTTTAAATGGTATGCGATTTTTTATGATTATGATATTCGCTAAAAATTGTCTTAGTTTATTGCAAACATGGTTGATATGAGCATTCCAATTAAATTTATTATCAATTACTAATCCTAGGTATTTTTGTGTGTCCGCCACTTCGATTGCAGTACAATAACAATTCAAGAGACAGCCATTATGCAGGCAAGTATGATTATGAGGCACTATGTATTTAGTATTTGAGTATTTCAAATACGGAGATTTAATTATTAGCAATTTGGTTTTATTTGAGTTAATGACTAGACCTGCATCATGGCACCATTTTATCAAGGCGTTAAAGTCGGACTGTAATTGTTCAAATGCATGAAGTGGGTCTTTGCTCGCTACTAGTAAGCATGTATCATCTGCAAATTGGTAACATGTAAGGTATGAACTGGGATGATGATTGTTATTTCTAAATGTTGTTTTTTCGTGTTTATGATATTTTGCATACAATAATTCATGAGCATGTTTAATCATTCATATTCATTTCATCAATTCATATTTAATCCGCCATTTTGAATTAATATTCAAATTCCCCTTTCCCCTTTAAGTGGTTAAAACATAGAAATTATTACCACATGACGTACATGTGGTAATAATTTCTATGTTTTAACCACTGTAGATAGTGTTAAGTAAAAAATAACATTCGTTATTATAGTTCTCAAAGGTATTTCCTTCTCATTTTAAAATATCATTCATAATGTCATATCAATTTCAATATGCGATGCACGGTTTTGATAAATATTTCCCCTTCTAATAACGAAAAATAATTAATCTTTTATTATATTTCAATAAAATAAAGGTTGGATTTTCTTCCATGTATTTATCAAAATATTTTTATCAAACTGTAAAGTAAGGCCTTTCTAGATAACAGTTATATACGTAATAACTCCTTTATTTGTAAGGCCGTTAATACAGATCTCCAAACGTGGATTTAATTCCCGTGTGACAAATCTGTCTGCTAGATTTGATGTAATTATTCGACGACATGGCACCCAACGGTGTTAGACGTTTATATAGTCATAGCAAATCAGGGTTCTGATATGAGTTTATTGCAAGATAATATACATATAATCACTGCACAGATGACGCAGTGAATCCAGTATCATAGATTCGATTTCCATGCAGGATTGTGTGATTCACAAATTCTGTGGAGTTAATTATTTGTGTCCGAAAATTATATGTCTGTAAAGTCCCCCGCGATACAAGTAATATTTTCTTCATTCAAGGTGTTGTTTTTTTAAGAAAAACATATATCTCTCATTTTAGCAGCATTATAGGTAATCTGGATGGGCAAAAAGAGTTTTCTGGTGTTTTTTTAATGTTTTTCTTCTCCATTCCCATTTAATTTGTAGTGTGTAGTATTATTTTCTCTTTATATCAGGCGAGGAGAGTCACCAATGTCTTCTACATTTAAAAGGTGGTTTAACAAGTTTAATCATAGGGTTTGTCCGTAAGAGCTGTAATCTTTGATCACTCGATTAAATCGAACCATTAAATCGAGTCATTTCTAAACAGATTAGAAATCGAACGTGTAATATATTCAAGAAAGAAAATACTAGACCAATCTAAATAACACTTTCACTATCGCAATCTTTAGTATGAAAATAAATTTTATTGTTAGTTAACACGCAAATACTAATCGAATAATTATCATTTGTAACTTTTAAATATTACTACGGTGTTTAATGTATTAGTAGACTGGCCATTTAATATTTATTTTTATTGTTTTTGATGGCAAACGAATAAACAGCACTCCTGATGGTGATTCTCATGGGCCTTTGCTAGCCTGCTGCCTACCGTGATAAAAGTAAAGGGAGTGTAAATGCATGTAATGAGGTTTATTGATACTAAAGGTATCACCAAAACCCAACACACGCAAATATTCTTAGAAAGTTAGGCATCCGACTCTCTCGCTCGCCGAACGAAGTCTAGTAACAAACAGATTATTACTACCCAGACGTTGATTTTCTACGAGAGTGTGGTACTACCTTGAAGGGACCAGACCGCGGCTGTAAACAAAAGACCGTCGACAGTAAGGTCCTATTATTATCCATTAATTTTCTGTGGGCATCATAAGGAACGAATAATTAATTTAAACTAGCAATCCGCCCTCACTTCGCTTCGGTTATAGGTTATAGTCGTTTTACCCGCGTAGTTCCCGTTCCCGTGGGAATACCGAGATAAAATATAGGCTTGTTTACGCCCTGATATTATAGCTTTCCATTGGTGAAAGAATTTTTGAAATCGGTCCAGCCGTTTTGAAGATTACCCGGAACAAACAGACAGACAGACAGACACAAAATTTTTTTTATTGCTATTTTAGGCATAGGTGTC
The DNA here is from genome assembly GCA_032191425.1 of Lymantria dispar. Classification (NCBI taxonomy): domain Eukaryota; kingdom Metazoa; phylum Arthropoda; class Insecta; order Lepidoptera; family Erebidae; genus Lymantria; species Lymantria dispar. The sequence goes on along the minus strand of CM063460.1, from coordinate 3,164,273 downwards.
ATGCAAATAACCGTGTGAGCATGAAAAAAGCCTATTATTTTGACATTACAAACAGACACTCCAATTTTATTTATTGGTATAGATAGTAGACAACATTATTGTGAGAAATGGAAATGAAAAGTTTTGTACAAAAAAAGGACTTCAATACAAAGGTATGCTGTGTTATCATATAAGTTTTACAGCTGGTCTTGAACTTCCTACCTACCTACTAAACCATATCGCATTAGTCAAATGGGTTGGTTTAGGCAATATCCGTGTGGTAACGGAATAAGAATACAATTCATTACTTTCTATCTTTCCTGTGGATGTCGTAAAAGACGACTGAGTAATATAATACGCATATAACATCTATGCAAGAGAAGGAAAACTTGAAAGAAAACCCTATACCATCCTTTCTGACCAGCATGGCATAGTAAGGTTACTACTCTCCTATTTCGGAAGAGACTCAAGCCCAGCATTATGACGTATATGAGTCCAGATGAGGTTTTATGTCGAATTTTCTTATTCTTGCGTTGATATTATTTATATCCGTAATTTATTTCTTATGACACCCACGAGCGTGATTAGGGGGTCGTGAATTGTGGCACTCTGTCACCATAGGAAATATGTAATATGTTATTGTGTAAACTGTGAATAGATATGCAAAAGTTGCTGATGATTCGCTTTTATGGAAGAGTTCCGTTTGTCTGTCAATGGAATTCATCACTAGATCTCTAAAATATAAATATTACTATTTTGTGTTCTTTTTTCAAATTTAAAGAGGGTTTTGTATAAAACTTATATGGAACAGAACCCGTTAACTTTTAAGAAAATAAAAGCCTATTTTAACGTAACGATCTGTTAAATGAGTTATGGAATTTCCCTAATCTGTGTAATGACAATATTAACTAAATCATCAACATCATCTCGGTTCAAATACGTCCCACTGCTGGGCTCAAGTCTCCACAATAAGAGGGAAATGGACCTGCTATACCACGCTAGTCAGACGTGTTGACATAGTATTGCATTTTGAGTTTTTCTACTCTTGCATAGATTTTATATGCATATTATTTCTCTCAGGCGTCTTTTACGACACCCATGGGTAAGATAGGAGGCGGTGAATTGTATTCTTACTCCGTCATCGCACAGCAACATATGTATAAGTAATTATTAAGTTACCTCGGTATTTATATTTTATTTATACAATAGTTTGTATTATTGTAGAAAGTTCATTCTAAAACTCATTGCTTAAATGGTAAGGTTGCAGAATCCACAGTTGGGTTAGGGAAAGGAGAAATCTGGTCCACGTAGCTACCATTAGCATTGATCACTTCGTTAATTAATGATAGTATCACTTAATTAACAAATAATAGTAATATAAATAAAAATGTAAATTATCTTTGTCAATTGATTTTATGATGTACAAACCAATCAAGTAAGAATTGCGTTGAAAATCAATTATAAACTTGCCATTTTAAAATAATTATACAGTTTGATAAGCGTATAATGAATGATTATTATACATACATATTTGTTAATATTTTTTCAACAACATCTCGGCCCACCTCCCACAGTTGGGCTCGAGCTTCCTCCACTATGGGAGGGTAATTGACCTACTGTACCACGCTGGTCAGACGTATTGTCATGGAATTGTGTGTTGAGATTTCCTTCTCTTGCATAGATATTATATGCATATTATATCCCTTAGTCGTCTTTTACGACACCCATGGGCAAGAGAGGGGGCGGTGAATTGTATTTTTACTCCGTCACCACATGATTATAATAAGCTGTGGTGATGATGATGATCTCAGCTCATATACGTCCTACTGCTGGGCTCGACATTCCTCTACAATAGGAAGGAAATTGATCTTACTATGGTATAGTAGCTGGTCAGACAGGTTGCTATAGGGTTTTGTTTTAAGTTTTCCTTCTCTTGCATATATGTTATGTGCAAATTATATCCCTTATTCGTCTTTTACGACATCCACGGGCAAGATAGGGAGTGGTGATGACGTTGTTATTTCGTAACAAATAAATATTCAATTTTTTTTACATTGAATGCTTGATACGTATGTCTGTGCGCGTTGACCAAACCCTCAATTTATATTTAACCTCCAATAAAACTTTTAATACAAAGAATAGTATCAAAATAATTTACATACAAAGGTCCACTATTCATTGTTATTGAATGTAAATAATAACCGGAGAATACCAATTGTTGATTTGTTTACAAATTGCTGATGTATGATTTTAAAGTTGTTATAGATTAGTGTTTACAAATAATAAAATTTTATCAATGGCATATATAAAAATACTGATTATTATTTCATATGTAAGGTAAGACCACACTGTCGATACTCTTCTATCTACGGCAGAGAAACGTCTGAGTAGTAGCAATTTAGTACTACACTTTGTTCGGTGAGCGAGAGAGCCGGAATCCCAACTTTCTGAGGGTGTTTGCGTGTGGTGGATTTAGGTGATGCTTTTAGTATCACCGAATCTTATTGCATGCATCCAAACTCTATTCACTTTCTTTACAGTAGGCAGTGGCTTAGCAAAGGTACATAAACCGCCGGAGGAGAATCCGTTTTTGGGTCACTAATGATGGAATTACGTAGTTTGATGGTCCGAACAAAAGACATCGACGAGTTCTCATTAAAATTGTTAATGTTAAGTTATTATTTTCTAATAACCGTTGTAATTAATTATATACCGGCGCATAACTTGTCTTAGTTTTTAGGTTTGGACAATTAGCTTCTAATACGAGCCATTGTTGCTTGTGTCGAGTAAATTTGCCTTTCAAAATGGTGTGCCCTTCATCATCATCATCATCATCTTGCTCTTATCCCAATTACTTGGGGTCGACGCAATATGTCATCTGTTTTGACATATTGCAAAAAGTTTCGGCAATGACTTTTATGACCGGCTTCAAAGTGGTGTGCCCTTAAATTTAGATATTGTCTGTAAGTTTAAGCGCAACACGAAAACATGTAAAGCACTGTTATTTCATATTTATTACACTTTAACACTATCTCTGTATTACATTACATATACTTCCCCAAAATAATGATTCATGATGTTATGCGAATATTACATATTTGAAAGAACTTTATTTTTACGCTCTTTATCGCGTTTGTATTTGATGTTTGATTTCTTTACGTTTCGAACACTTCAGACTTCCTGGTCGCAGGAGGATTAAGATTTTACGTCCAATAAATCGTCGTTATAACAGATAATTATATCTACCCGCTACAAGATTAGTAATTAAATTATGATCCATATTTTTAATACAAATTTATTGCTAAGACAAACATTATTATAATTTTTCACATAGAATATTTTTTTTTGTACTCGCAATGAATATGTTTTTATCTCTACTCCATTACTACAGGGGAAATGTTTATTCACATATAGTCATTAATATTGTCAACATAAACAGGAATATTTTCAACATGCTTGTGGCATTTCCGTGAAATAACACATTCTTATCACTATAAAACTATTAAGCACATCACTATGTCATCAAGTTCAAAGTCTATGAGATGTGAGAATTTCTCCTCTTTCACCAAATGTCTATGTACTATGTATATTTAAATAACAAATAGCTGTGCTTTCAACTTACCAGTTCTTATGATATTATCTAGACGAGTTATGAAACCTAAGATTATCTTATATTTAATATTATTTGTTTTATAAATGTAACTCTTAAATTTCTCCTCTTTCCGTGTAGTGACGAAGTAAGAATACAATTCACTATCCCTTATGCCACCCGTGGGTGTCGTAAAAGACGACTAAGGGAATATGATAAGCCGATAACATCTATGCAAAAGAAGGAAAACTCGATATAAAACCCTATACCAACCCGTCTGACCAGCGCGGTACAGTAGGTCAATTTCCCTCTCAATATGGAGGAGGCTCAAGCCCAACAGTGGGATGTATAGGAGTTGAAATGATGATGATGATCCTGAATGTCACAGAGAGATTATTTAAATCTTAGGCTTTATTTACATGGAGCGGGTATTAGTTCACTACCCGCAGAGAAGCCGATCGCGTGAGGGCAACCCAGTAATACTATTGCTGGGGCGTAGAAAGCAACGCTACTATACTCGTTCCAACCATTTATTTTACTTTTGGCAGGTCGAATTCTGATCAATTAGTGTTGTACCAATGTATTACGGATACTATGTTTTGTAATAATCGATTTTAGTCAGGAAGAACTTTTAATCGATTTAACACGGATATTTTATTTTTGCTTAAATACATATTTCATATTATTTAAAAACTTCACTTCTGTAAATATATTTGTTATTTGGGCACATTAATTTTTGCATACCCACTAATTCAGTCCTCCCAAAATATTTTACTTTGTACTTTGCAAAATAAAAAATAACTACTTTATGAAGCATTTTTCCATTAAGCGGGGTCCGCTGCTCCAAACTTTACTTAGAGACAATGGCGCCCTCGTCTGCGGTAGTAAATCACTAATTTTCTCATCCAGCCTACCCCTTTTTTTTTAAGCCGAATTGGCAACACTGAACGGCGCGCCGGCGACGCCATTTTGTTGTGTTGTCTGTCACTCGCAACAAGACTCCCGTGCTAGTCACATTTCTGTTCGCTGAGTGCTCTTTCATATTTTTCATACGCTGTGTTGAGTATTTATATTCTACCGTATTGATTTCATTGTTCTTACTTTGATTGAGTTGAGCGTATCGTTCCTCACAGTAAGATTTTACTTGCAAAATGACGAAAGGTATGGTGCTTAAAGGACAATCCAGAGAGTTAGTGCTGCGGCTTCGTGAATTTTTTGAAAAGGAAAGCCGCAATGGCGGATTCCTTATACCAGTAACCCAAGTTAGAGACCGTGTTGCAGCAGCATTAGGTATTAGTGCTCCAACGGTGGCGAAAATCACTAAAGAAGCCTATGGTAGTAGTGGTATTGAACAGAACAAGCTATCTACGCCTAAGAAAAAACGTCAGCCCCGTAAAGTGACAGCAATTGACAGTTTTGATACTGATGCTATTCGTCGTCATATATACAATTATTACACAAGCAAAGAGATTCCTACTTTGAAAAAATTGGTAACGTCTCTACGAAATTGTGGCTTGTTTCGTGGTCAAAAATCTTCTTTGTCAAAGGTGCTGCACCAAATCGGGTTCTTGTATAAGAAATCCGACAAAAGAAAAATTTTAATGGAACGTCGTGATATAGCCTTGTCTCGCTGTGAATTTTTAAGACAAGCGAAGAAAATAGAAGACTGGTCGAATGTCGTTTTCACAGATGAAACTTGGCTCAATGCCAATCATTCCATACCAAAAGGTTGGGCTGACGATACTGCTGCTTCTACTTCTGCAGTGCCAATGGGGAAAGGTGACCGCCTCATCATTTGCCATGTGGGAACTACAAAGGGATTTGTACCAGACGCTTTGTTAGCGTTCAAATAAAAAAAAACAGGAGACTATCATGAGGAGATGAATGCGGACGTGTATGAAAAGTGGTTCAGAGAAATGCTTACATCACTTGAAGAGCCATCAACAATATTTATTGATAATGCACCCTATCACTCTCGCCAAATTAATAAAATGCCAACACAGGCCAACAAAAAACACGAGATTATAAACTGGCTTCGTGATAATGGGGAAGATGTGGACGAATCCCTACTAAAAGTAGAATTACTTAAAATATTAAAAAGTAAAAAGCAGCCAAAACGATATGTCATCGACGAAATGGCAGCAGAATATGGGCATGTTGTAATCAGAATTCCTCCGTACCACTGTCAATATAATCCAATTGAAATGATCTGGGCACAAGTCAAAGGACACGTCGCAAGAAACAATACAACTCCTCCTTTCACAGCAAATAAAATGCTTGAACTTTTAGAAAACGCATGTGCTAGTGTGACGCCTGAAAACTGGGCGAGTGTCGTCAACAAGACAAAAAATATAATATTCTCTGATTGGAATCGGGAAATTGAATTTGACAACATACCTACACAAGAGTTAATAATAAACACTGCAGATGATTCAAGCGACGATTCGAGTTCGTATGAAGAATCCGACGATTCGTTATAATAAAATAATATTAAAATATTTTGGTTGTTTTATTTCATGTTATAGGTATGATGAGAAGATTTTTATATCTCCCTGATACAATTTTAACGTGTTGTCTATTACAACGATTCAAAACTCAGTTGTCAGATATCACGGAATCTGTGCAAGTTGTCGTGACCCGGAAGGTTACAGGATCGCACACCGCCCATCCTTTGCCCTGACAGATTGGACGAGTTATGTACTTATGTCCATTAGGCTAGGATAAAAAGGGACTTTCTTTACAAATAAGTGATCATGTTAGGCAATAATAAACAAGCGATATTTCTTTTTTTATTCATTTTACTATACAGTTTGTATTCATTAAAGGCTTTTGTATGCATCAAAGACATTTTGTTGGGGACTGATAGCGGCGTTTCCAAAATAAACAATACTTTCCATTTCCTTTTAAATTCATTTATATATCTTTATAAAAATGTTATTTATCAAAGAAAATTCACTCTTGTTCTTGAAAAATTAAAGAATATATTTATTATCCCCACCTCGCACTAAGCAATGAATTATTCTTGTATTGCGCGGGAATATAGGTACATACAATTAACGGATGCAAATTGTCAAACCCTCTGAAGGCTTCATAAACTTTGTGGATAGAAAAGAGAACTGGGTTTCGAAACTAAGATACATTGCCATTTAGACCACTAGATTACCTTTTTTATGGGTGGCCTACGGTTGGTGAACCCACCGTCCATTCCGTTTGGAGCCGCGCGTATCCCTATAAGCCACTGTATTTCATCCCCTTCGCCTTTGCTTAGCCACTTGAACCGATTCTTTGACAGCTGTGATCAGTCTGGTGAGACTGCTAGACTACCTGGGCAACCAAAAGAATTGACACAAATTTTCACTAGGATGTGTCATTTTCTTCTCATTATATTCAATAAAATTGCAGAGGAAGCTTAAATCCAATGGACTGAAGAAGCAAAAAAAAAACATAATACAACCCGCCAGGTGATATTATCAAGTCAGGCTGGCCAGGTCAAGGATTCGATACTAGTACCCGGTCCAATAGGGAAGGGGAGCGAATAGAGTGGGTTATGGGGCCACCTTCCGCCTTTTCATTACTTCAAAGGGAATGGACGGCGTGCATGTTGACTATAGCCACCTCAAAAAAACGGTGACATGAACATGTCGCAGCTCAAATCTGGCTCAGCTATTTTCTGTTACACAATAAAAATAATAGAAAGCCTACCTTTAAACTTGCCTAAGTATAGTTATTTAGTTATGACATTGTTCACATAATATTTGCTTTTAAAGAAATGTGCTAAAAGTTTCTATAAACATTTGTTTATGATAATTATCATTGTTATATGAAATCGTTTTATTGGTAGAGAATGTATTGGTTAAATTAGCGATCTCTTGTACCATTCTAGGTTGGGTTTTTTCACAGGAGAAAAAATACGTGCATAAAACTAGATTGTTAATTTGTTTACTTTTCGTATGGTCACTGAGTAAGAATATTGTTTGGCAACCTTTGTTCTGCATGCGAGTATCGTAGAAAATATCTGAGGATTATAATATCTATGGAAGCGAATGAGGACTTGAAATAAAACCCTATACCAACCTAATTGACTGACAGGGCCTCATCATTATCTCTCGGCTCATGTACCTCCCTACTGCTGGGCTCAAACCTCCTCCATAATAGAGGGAAAATTGACCTACTATACCATGCTTGTTAGACAGGTTGGTATAGGATTTTGTTTCGAATTTCCCTTGTCTTGAATTGAGGTCATATGTGTATTATATTTCTTAGTCGTCTTTTACAACATACACGGGTAGGGTAGGGAGTGGTGAATTGTATTCTTATTCCGTCACCCACGGCAACGACAATACGTCACCACAGGGCATGGTATAGTAGGCGAATTGCCCTTCATCAAACATCTTGATCACGTCAGATTTTAAATAAAAAAAAAATGGGTGCGTGTACTTATGTACGCGCGTGAGAAGTTATACTTCTTTGGCGTCATTAAAATATATATATATATAATTATTAAAAACCAAATTTAGAAAATAATCTAAATAAAAAAAAAAATAATAAAAAAAAGAAAAAAAAATATATATATAAAAAAATAAAAAAAAGGAAAAAAAATAAAAAAAAAATAAAAAAAAATAAAAATAGAAAAAAGAAATAAAAAAAAATAAAAAAAAGAAAAAAAATATATAAAAAAAATAAAAAAAAAATAAAAAAAAATAATAATAAAAAAAAATAATAAAAAAAAATAAAAAAAGAAATAAAAAAAAATAAAAAAATTAAAAAAAAATACTAAAAAAAAAAAAGAAAAAAAAAACTGTGATCAGAGGTGACGAGCGTACCAACATGCGCGACTAATATCGAGGTTCAATTTCTATTTTGTTGGTAGCTTTTTTTTCGAGACTTAATGAGCGGTTAAGCAGACAACTTGATACTGTTAATTTTGTGTCACATAATTAAAATTTCACTCTCATCATTTTTTCATAACGCGCCTAAAGAAGTATAACTTCAAAAATCATAATAATCGATAAACAGATACATCAAATTTATATCTCCTTGCGTCGGGGTTAAGAAACCTTTTCTTAAAAAAACATTAAAAAGATTCTATAAAATTACACAATTTTCAACAACGTAAATAAGCAGAAGCAAGTTAGTAATATATCTTCAAACATATGTTCAGTTATTGGAAAGCCGGCTTCAACAAGTCATTTATTACATAAGACTCTACGATGTTTTTGTTAAAAGGTTTCATTGTTGTTGGACAGGTAGTACCGGTTGTTTTTATATACATTTAATAGCCCTATACAGTACGAGAGAAGCAATGTATTGTGAATATTGTATAGGTTCACTATTGTGTAATGTGTAGTAAGGATGAACCGGTAAGTGGCTTTTGAAAGTTGTCCCTATTTAATGTCTATTATATAAATTATTATTTGATTAATCTACAGTAATTCTTGTGGTCTCTAAATATCGGTCTTATAAACAGTCTCAAAATCGTGCAGCGTGCTATGGAGAGAGCTATGCTTGGTATTTCTCTACGTAATAAAATTCGTAAGACGGATGTCCGTATAAGAAAGGGTATAACTAACTTAGCCCGTACCGACTTAGACCAACATTTTTGGAACGGACAATTCTAGGGAAGAAAAGTTCTCTAGTGGCGACCACGCATCGGATGTCACAGCGTACGATTAAATCAAGTGGTCTACTGCAAATAAAGTGAAGGGAGTGTGAATCGGTGATACTGAAGACCTTCAAAATGTTGGACTCCGGCTCTCTGTCGAAAGTGCAGTAACAAATTGCTACCACTCAGGTATCGATTTTCTGCGAAAGTTGGTACTATCCGGGAGGGACTGGCCCGCTATAGACAGAGGACTGGCGACAGTGTGCTTATACCACATAAAATCTAAATATTGGACTTGGGAACCTTATTAAGTTATGGTTAAGTGTTTTCTTATTATTATGGTGTTGTTTCGATTATGAAGAATGATATTTCAATCTGGACAAATCTTACTCATTTTTAAATTGTTAGCAAAATAAAAGGTAAATAATAAAAGGGGGTCTTCTGTACTAAGACGGGGTAATGCTGGCGATTATGTCCCACATTCAATGATGGCTTGTGAATAGATATGGCAACTTATCATTCAGGACGATACGGATACATATCGGATAAGGGGTCTTTGGTAAATACCTAACCCCATATTATTAGAGGAGAAAAGGGGCCTCTCTCTTTTTCTTCCTTGACCACCACTTCAATTTAATAGCCAGACGGCCTTGAATTGGGCTGGCGGTGGCGGACTGAATGTCATCAAAAATATCTTCAAAGTCTCGTAAAAGGACGAAAGTTGTCACTGTACTTTAATGGGTATAATGGTCGTTAGGTGACCAAGAAATTTTGGTTAGATATAAAAATTGTAAAACGCTGCAAAGTGTTCGAAACGTCGGGCAGTCAAAGATCAAATACAAACGCGATAAAGTAGTTTTATTTACAAAGTGTAATACTCGCGGCAACATCAGAAATCATTAGATATAAGTATTTACAAACGCGCTCGTCTTCTCTTGCAGTAATTTAATATCTAAATCCCTAAGTCGTCTTTTGGTATTGTATTCTTATTTTGTTAACAAGCGACTTAAGTTACGTCATCATCATCTCAATTACTTGAGGTAGACGCTCCTGCACATATTTCAAATAGTTATTGGTAACGGTTTTATGACCGACCGCTTGCCTGACGTCAAACTTCCTTAGGCATGTATTTATGGATAGGACGGCATTAGATAGAAGTGCCTTAGACCAGTATAAAGCTCTTAGTTGTCTTTTATAACACCCATGAGCAATGCAAAAGTTGGTAATAGTCGTAAGTACACTACAGAAAATTATTTAAGTTACATATAAGTAACTTGACGGGGATGTCATTTTCGCTAAGTAATAATCACGAAAACGACATGTACGAAAACGAAGATGTTATTTATGTTATTACGTTAATGTTATAACTTCATGCTTGAAATAAGTTAAGAGTTTTTGTGTCCAATTATACTTACCTACTATCCAAGTGTACTAAAACAAGTTTTATATCACATTATACTGCGCAATTTTTAATTATCCACGTTGTGACGAAGTAAAAATCATCATTTTTAGGGTTCCGTACCCTATTACTGAGACTTCGCTGTCCATCCGTCCGTCCGTCTGTCACCAGGCTGTATCTCAAGGACGGTGATAGCTAGACAGTTGAAATTTTCACAGATGATGTATTTCTATTGCCGTTATAATAACAAATAAAATACTACACAAATACAACTAAAAATAAAATAAAATAAATATTTAAGGGAACAATATAAATAAACCTATTTTTTTTTTGACGTAACAACGTCTAATAAATCGATGAACGCTGGCTGCATGCACGAAAAAGTCCCGGTTCGCTCATTGTCCCGTTACGCTGATTGATGTTACATATTATAATACGGTTTATTAATAAGATAACCGTATTATAATTGTAAAATGTTTATCAATTAAATTGTAGATTTCATTTCACTCCATGATAATTCAATAAAAATGATTCAATTTTATTCATAAAAGTATGCAGTCATTTCATCAATGTTTTGTTATGACGTTGTCACGTTAAACTATCGTCCGTAAACCGACTTTACAGACAACCGTGCTCTTTTTTTTTGGGGATGGGTTGCGGTCGGCGCGCTCCTCGCACCACTCCGTCCGGGGCGTCAGTGGGGCGTAAGCACGCACACCCATAAATAAACCCATACAACAAACTTGATTTTTTTACCGTTTCTTGCTCGATATTTATAAATAATGGTACGGAACCCTTCGTGCGCGACTCTGACTCGCACTTAGCCGGGTTTTATCAATTCAGCTCATACATATACCACGGTTGGGCTTGATCCTCCTTCGCAATAGGAGGGAAATTGACTTACTGTGACCACGTTGTTCAGACGTGTTGGTATAGGGTTTCATTTCAAGTTGTCCTTCTTTTGCATAGATGTTATAGGCGCATTATATCTCTCAGTCGTCTTTTACGACCCTCACGGGCAAGAGAAGTCCCCACACGGTTATGTTTTTTTTCTTTTTACTCTAGCGTTAGCGACAATTACACCTCGAGTACATTATAGACGAATTACGATGCTCTTTTACTAAATGTCTTGTGAACATAACCTTATAGTACACGCAGTTCATTTGTGATTTTTGGTGTTTACGCGAGTAATACACATTGTAAATAAAACTATTTTACGGATTTTATCGCGTTTTATTTGATTTTTGATTGCACCACGTTTCGAATACTTTACAGCGTTCATGGTTACAGGCGGACTAAGATGTCTCACGTCCAACAAGTCGTCGTTATTACAGATATCTCTGTACATCTACCCGTTACAGACATCTACAGACGTCGGGCAATCAAAAATCAAATAAAAACGCTATAAAATACGTACAATAATTTTAGTTTATTTGTGTTTACAACATATAGTCATTCGCGAATAAAAATGTCAACGACGAGAGAGACTAATTCCCGACCTATTGTTCTTAAACACTTATGGTGACGCTAAAACATACCACGGGTTTTCGACGCTTCAAAAACGGTGAAGTTTGAAGATATAAACGGCAAAGGATTTGGTGACGGGTTATTTATGAACCGCCGAAAATCATGGGAATTGGGATATCCTCACTACTTTGATACATAAATGTACCTATAAGGCATTTTTTTACTATAAAGCAGCGCAAGAATTTTATAAAAAAAACGGCGAGTGCAAAGTTGTAGACCTATTCTAAGAAGAGAAAAAATACAATAAACAAGCACGCGTATATATAAATCAATGGCCTCTATTTGACAGAACATTTTCGTAATAAGTCTGGTGATCTAAATGAACAAGCTACCGTGAAGATGAACTCGAAATGCATAGAGAGACAGTCTCCGCATGCGAACGTATGTACGGTAGACCTACATAACTAAACACGTAATTATAATAATTGGATCTACCTAGTTAAACATAATGATTTCAGCCTACAGAGACATGAAAAATACTTAAAATTATATATATAAATTTTCCATTCGTGTGTTTGTAATTAAACTCCTTCTAAACAGCTGGACCGATTTTGATGTTTTTTGTGGCTGTGCCGATGGATATGAGGTTGGTTTAGATTAATAATTGTAGCCGGTAGGTGGCGCTGCGGTAGATTTCAAGGAGAACTCTTAGATTTGAACAGAACAACGTCTGTTGAGTCAGTTATTAATTAATATAAATTCATAAAAATATTTATGTATTTATTTTCCGTGTGGTGACGGAGTAAGAATACAATTTACCACTCCCTTTCTTACCCGTGGATGTAGTAAAAGACAACTAAGGGATATAATATGCACATAACATTTGTGCAAGAGAAGGAAAATTCGAAATGAAACCCTATACCAATATGTCTACGGCGACCGACGTTCCAGGACGTTGAGAGGTGAGGTTACCCGAAAGGGTATTCCGTCAGGCCGACCATTGACGACAAGTCACATCTGCTCCGGTGGTCGGCCCAACAACGAGGTGACGTGGGTACGGGTGGGTTATGGGCCCGCGCGCCGTCCTTTCATCGCCCCGGACGGACTGCACCGCGCGTGCGCTTACCATAGCCCACCCAAAAAAAAAAAAAATACCAATATGTCTGACCAGGATGGCATTACGATAGAAGGATGGTATAGTAGGTCAAATTGCCTCCCATTGTGAAGGAGGCCCAAGCTGAACAGTGGGACATATGTGGGCTGCGATGATGATGATGATGAGTGGTCGGTCCCATGGCGATAGGAAGGGAATAAAGTAGCATTTCAGACCACCCTACCGTCTTCCCGGGTAGATTAGGCGGGGTGTGACCAGCGTACCCAAAACAAAAGGATAGGTGGTTTCTTTTTTTGCATAATTGCGTTCATTTGTTATTATTTGTCTGTGATGTAGAGTGTAACACATTATTTAACGTTTAGGCCGTTTGTTTTATACTTAAAAGTGAACAGTTTAATTCTTATATAAAATGCCCTTTTTTAACCGTCTTCAAAAAAAAAGGAGATTCCCAATTCGAATGTATTTTTTAGATATTGCTTTTTGTAAGTATGTTACACGATCATTCTGCCAATTATGAATCCTTTTGATGATCCTTTTTTGATTAGTAGATCATACTTCAAAAATAGTCCCATATAAATTTGAGATCTTGAATCTAACCAGTAGTTTTTGAGTTAATAATACGCATTTGGTTTATTTAGCCTAAATTGTTTTGAAGTTGAAGTTTTTATTTGTTAAATTTTGATATTATTGTGAACTTACGCGAATTTTCCACATGGTGATGCAGTAAGAATACAATTCACCGGCCTGTATTCTGCTCATGTGTGTCGTAAAAGACGACTATGGAATATAATATGCATAAAACATCTATACAAGAGAAGAAAAACCTGAGGGAAAACTATACAAACCTGTCTGACCAGCGTGGTATAGTTAGTCAATTTCCCTTCTATTACAGTGGAGGCTCGAGCCCAACAGAGCGATGTGCATCCGAAACGATGATGATGGTGTAGACAAAACTAGCTCAATCAGAAAAGCGGTGTACGGCCCCATAATCTACAGTACATTATCCCCTCCTTAACGCCATGGGTACTAGTCAGTGGTCTCTATTGCTGATTCCTTATCTACACCATAGCAAAAAAAAGGATGTCTATTAATAATTCTTCAACTTGACTTTCACAGATAAGATCTTTGTCGGTTCATTTGTGAAATTATTTAAATGTAAAACCATGTTACAAACATATTTTTATCATAAAACTCACTTTCATCGGCCATTTAATATTATATTAAGCAGAAGAAAGTAGTTGTACGCCTACATGCGGTCGACATATCATCAATTGTGGTTTAAACGTGTTTGTATATGCAGTCCTTTGGACAACATTCTTTTAACATAATGTAATATACAAAATTAGACTCGAGGAATACGTTTATCTGCGGTTCTGACCGTGAAAATTATCGCTTTGAATAACAAATGAGCATTTAGAAAGATAGCTAACGAAACACCTTAAATTAATTGCATTTAATTAAGTGTATTATTTTTTATTTTCTGTATAGTGACATAGTAAGAAAAATAAAATTCTTCTAAGTCTATCTCATCGAAGGTGTGGTTAAAAATTATGTAAGGATTTCTGATTTTTATACGAGTATATACATATTTGACTGCACGGATGGCATTGTGGTTAAGCGACCTAAAGCACCGGTGTCGGGGATTCGAATCTCTCGCGGGATAACATTTTGTGCGATCCACAAATAATTGTTCCGATACTGGATGTAATTTGTGTCCGTTAATTATATGTTTGTAAAGTCCCACCGCAATACAATGATTGTTTCCTTAGAGCAGGGTGTTCTGTGTAAAAAAAAAGAAAGAAAAAAGAAAAACATCTTTTACGGATTTATCTATGTTTGTATATGATTTTTGTTTAGAAAACTGTCTCGAATCGAACCCCAACACTGCGCAGCCAGTTATCGAAGTAGAAAATTGAATAGGTATCACTTACGAATCATCGTCATCATCACGGCATTATATTCCTCCACTACTGACTTTGAATCTACTTCGTAATGGTTAGTAAATTGAGGCCTTGGCATAGCGCTATACGTCCAGTTTTCTTCTTTGACATAGAAATTATCTGCATATCCCTTAAACATCTTTTATGACACTCAGATAAAATAAATCGTAGTTACTTCATCCCCGTGTAGCAACAGGATAGAATACAATCATCGCAACCCCTTACTTGTCCGTGGGAATCGTAAGGCGAATGGGCAGCAGCTATCTCCTGGGAAAACTAATAACGCCTACTGCGATTACCAATCCATCTGCCAAGTGTAGCGATTATGTCATTATTTCTACCAAGCATTCTCGTGGGGAGGCCTATGTCCAACAGTGGATGTTTATGAGCTAATGAATGGATGGATGAAACTTCATCCCTACATGGAGTCATGAATCAACTAGCTACTAAAATTGGAACTATAATTGGCTGTGATAGTTAAATTATATTACAACAAAACAGCACGGAGCGGTTCCACAAAATAAATTGCAATTGCCCGAGGCTGTTCTCAAATGGCTTTCACCTGTTGAATGATTACTACATAGATACTTGTTCATACGTCTATTTATTAATAAATACTTCTATATTAATAGTTGTAGAGATTTATCAATGTCAAATCAGCTCGGTTAGTAGCTTCGTTTGGATATATTAATTAATGATATTAATTTGTTTGAACTTTCACGTAGGCGCACAAGATTTGTAATAATATTAATACAGTGTAACCTTAATATAACGAAACTCAATATAACGAACGCCTCGATTTAACGAAGTGCTTGAAATCCCCTGGCACTCTACATAAAAGTTAGTGTAAAATATACCTTTCTATTACGAATACTTTTGTCAGAAACCTCTTTATAGTGAATTTTCAAACATTGCAAAATTTAAATAGAAGTTATAATGTACCTACCTCTATTTAAGGATTTATATTAGTGTGGTGACGGATTAAAAATACAATTCAACACCCTTTCCCCTGCCCCTGGGTGTCGTAAAAGACGTCTAAGGGATATAATAGGCATATAACATCTATGCAAGAGAGGGAAAACTCGAAATAAAACCCTATACCAACCTGTCTGACCACCATGGTATAGTAAGGCCAATTTCCCTCTTATTGTGGAGGAGGCTCGAGCCCAACAGTGGGACGTATATGAGCTAAAATGATGATACCATGCTAGTCAAACAGGTTGGTGTAAGGTTTTGTTTTGAGTTTTCTTTCTCTTGTGAGCATAGTTTATTACGCTATAAGTCTTGTGGTCTCTATAAAAGACGTACTTTGTATCTAATTAAATTAATATTCAATTTCTATGGTTATGATTATAATATTCAATATCGCACCTACAAAATGTTACCACTTGAGTGGGTAACAAACATGTAAGTCCTTTGTATGTAAATTAACATCCTTCATAACTTATGCATAACTTTATCTAACTTGTCAAATTGGTTGTTTAAATAAGCATTTTCAAACAATATACAAATAGGAACTGTTATGACCTCTAGCTATGAAATATCACTTAGGAAGTCTCATTTTTTTTTTACAGCAGTTAGTGGTAAACGAGCAAACAGCACACCTGATGGTAAATGGTGATAAATATTGCTGTTCAACCCCTCGGGGATGAATTGTATTCTTATTTCATCACCATACGGAAAGTATTTCAACATCATCGTCAACATCATTTCAGCACATATACGAGTACGTCCCATTGTTGGGCTCGAGCCTCCTCCACAATAGGAGGGATATCGACCTTACTACATCATACTGGTCAGACAAGTATAGGGTTCTGTTTTGAGTTTTCCTCTTGCATAGATGTTATATGCGTATTGTATCCCTTAGTTGTCCTTTACGACGTTCACGGGCGAGATAGGGAGTAGTGAATTGTATTCTTACTCCGTCATCACATGGAAGGTATTTAGTACGTATCATTAAATTCAAACTCTATGCCAATCCGCCTTCTATAGTAGGTCAATTTCCCTCCCATTGTGGAGTAGGCTCAAGACTAGCAGTAGGGCGTATACGAGTTATAAGAATACGGAATAAGCGAGTAATTTTTTGTTTATTTCTATATTCAGATTCTCGGAAACTGCTCCAGCGATTTGCATGAAATTTATTAAACATGAGGTTTTGAAGGCAATAAAGCGATTTAGTTAGGTTTAGTATATAGGAAATCTCTTTTGTTAGGCAGTATAAAAAAATTAGAAAACTTTGTATATCAAGTTTCAAAAGTCATATAATATTTTTGTGTCATTTTGTTAATAAAGAAGAAACAATATTATTTTTGTGTGGTGACAACAAACATAATTATTTTCGAGTAAGAATATACTTCCTATCTCTGCCATGGATGTCATAAAAGACGACTAAAGGATATAATATAAATGTTATATTTGTGCAAAAGAAGGAATATTCAAAATAAAACCCTGTATCAAAATGTTCGTGTGGTGACGGAGTAAGAATACAAATTCACCACTCCCTATCTTGCCCGTGGATGTTGTAAAAGACGACTGAAAACCCTATACCAACTTGTCTGACCAGCTAGTAAGGTCAATTGCCTTCTTATTGTGGAGAAGTCTTATGATGATGATGAACAAAATGTCTGACCAGTATGGTATAGTGCATCAATTTTACCTCCTATGGGGGAGAGGACTCTTGAGCCACACAAATAATGCGTAGTTATCTATATATTTAAAATATTAGAAAATTATAAAACACATATGTTGAAATTGAAACTAAACTCAAAAGTTAATTAAAAAAAAAAACAAATAGAAACCCGACAATTTTTATAAATGTAAGTAATTTCCGTTTCTTTATAATTAATTGATAATTCAAGGAAACGCGGAAATGCCAAATGAAGAGAGGTCGAATTCTTCGCGCGAAATTTATCAATTTTTTTTATAATATTTTAACAAAATCGAAGATTTTTTTGTTAATAAAACTATATTTTCGGATTTTATCGTGTTTGTATTGACAAGTGCAGACCATGAACGCTTTTTTTTTGGGGTGGGCTACGGACAGCGCACCCGTCGCCCGGCTCTGTCCGGGGCGACAGTAACCCACCCGTGACACGTCGCCTTCATCGTTGGCCCGACCACCGGTGCAGGGTTATTTGTCGTCAGTGGTCGGCCCGACGGAATACCCCTTGATGAGTACCCTCTCCTCGACCGACGTCCCCCCATACCATGAACGCTGGAAGGTGTTCGAAACGTCGGGCAAGTAAAAATCAAATACTAACGCGATAAAATCCGGAAAAATAGTTCTATTGACATGTGTATCGCGTGAAAATCAGAAATTTTATTCAGAACTTATCTACTTTTCAATTGGAATTTATCGACTACACGAATTGAGTATGGCTTAAAGGAGACCTTGCATGATGAGCATGGCTCGCCGGGCTGATCACGGACGTCAAGTACGCGGTACCAGTGGTAGACTCAATCGGGAAGGGGAGGTATTACAGTGGGTTGTAGGGTAGCTAGCTGTTCTTTTATTACCCCGGATGAAATACAAAAATTCTTTGCCGTGCCATCCCGTTAAGTGAGCCCCTGTTCGAAGGGTGCCAACTTCACTCAAGTGAGCGTTACACAGACGAGCGTGACGGCTTTTACTCATTCAATACCCACAAAATAAAGCATACAGAGACTAAAGAAGGTTTCGCTTCAAAAATATTTCCTTTCAAAAATGTTTCATTTTATTTGGAATGCCCATAACCACGCCCTCTTCACGTTCAAATCTTGCTTAAGTTTCACGACCGGACTGTCTGACGTCAACGTTAAAACATTAGAATTATGCAGTTTGATATCCATCAACTTAATTTAAAGTCAAAATTAAACATGAACTCACAAATTAAATGTCATATAGTCAAGGTTAATAATCTGTGGTGTTATTACTGACGTTGGAAATAAATATTTATAACCTATGACGTCACTGTTGAATATATATTTCTTTTACAAAGACAACGCCCCACACAATATTTTTAAAGTTTTTTAAGTAGGTATGTATTTACTTTTAAGTTGGATTTATATAAAGCCCACCCTACTAGTAACTATTGCTACCCCGGATTAGATTAAAATTTCAGGCTAATTCGCGGGAATACCACATTCTCGTAAAAAAAATCATGCAATTTGCTAGTGCGTTTTGTTCGTTGTCCAAAAAAAAGAAACTACGACATGGTTTGACCCTGTTATTTGCTGAGTTCTATGCTTGTCTACCAACAAGGGCAATTTAAGAAACATATTAGTCAGCTATTCTGGAACCCCAGGTTGACTTGGTAGGATATGGACCAACTTGTACGAATCCACATTGTTTCAAAACTATGTTATTTCAACTTTATAATAATACTACTCGGTTTTGTGTTATGTTCTTTAAAAGGTAATCGATTTACTGTCACCCTGGCGTCATTGAATAAAATATATATTGCTGCTGCATGAGAGAGCGAGACAACCCTATAAATTTCAAATATCATCATAACTCTGTTTCTTTCTTTTAAGAATGAACGATAACAATCTAAGTACGTCACTAAACTGCGTAACAATTATAAAGTAAGCTTACTTTAGTACATAAAATTGTCATGATATAAAATTGTTCTGGAAGAGACTCACTCGAATTCCATGTACTTAGTGTCACTACAAAAATAAAAAAATGTTCCCATAAATTTTATTTCTATTATTAATAGAAATTATTTTTGTTTCAGTGCCGGCAAAAATACCAGTTCTTACTGTAAGTATTATCTAAATTATTCCTCATGCATTTAAATTCTATAGCGTTAGGCAGAAGTGTAAATAATCTGCGGTTTATACTCGTATATAGCTATTTAACAATTGGGACCTGCGTTGTAGAAACAAATCAAAGACGAAGAATTCATTACTGCTATTCCTAACCTGACCTGAAAGTTTAGATGCCACATATTTATGCCATATGCTTAAAGCCAATGAAATAATCATATTTTTATATTTTAACCGACTTCGGATGTTTGCATTTTTTTAAATGATTGTTCGCACATAACTCCGTCGTTTGCCAACTGATTTGAAACATTTCTTTTTTTTTTGTTGCAAAGAGTATACTTTCCAAATTGTCTCATGAAAATTTTATTGAAATCGGACAAGCGGTTTTTGAAAAATAAACAAATATCTAAATAAATAAAAATGCGAATGGGTGTCCCGCACGAAAGGTTCCGTACTATCTATAAAAATGGTAAAAAAATCGCGTTTGTTGTATGGTAGCTCCCCTTAAATATTTATTTTATTTTGTTTTTAGTATTTGTTGTTATAGCGGCAATAGAAATACATCATCTGTGAAAATTTCAACTGTCTAGCTATCACTGTTCTTGAGATACAGCCTGGTGACAGACGGACGAATGGACAGCAGTCTCAGTAATAGGGTCCCGTTTTTTTTTATTTTCGTTAATTGTCTACATTAACGATCTTTTTTCTTTAAACTCGGTTTTTTTTTTTGTTAAAAGTTTTGTCATTTTAAATCAACACGTGCAATGTTAAATGAATTATTCTGTCGAATTTGCTCAACATCATCACCATGTTCTCAATTTATATACGTCCCACTGCTGGATGAGTTTCCTCCATAACAGGAGGGAAATTGACCTATTATAGCGCTGTTCCAATGGTTTCGTATAGAGTTTTCTTTTAAATTAATTTTCTCTTGCATAAATGGTATCTGCTTATATCTTTTAGTCCTCTTTACGACACCCACAAATAGGAAAGGGTGTGGTGAATTGTATTCTTACTCCATCATAACATGGAAT
This sequence comes from Lymantria dispar, assembly GCA_032191425.1. NCBI lineage: Eukaryota > Metazoa > Arthropoda > Insecta > Lepidoptera > Erebidae > Lymantria > Lymantria dispar. The sequence goes on along the minus strand of CM063460.1, from coordinate 3,143,403 downwards.
TTGTTTATTGTTTCATAATTTCACCCTATAGGTACAAGTCCCTTTGCTGGGATTGGGGCCCCTACAGAATAGGAGCAAAATTGACTAACTATTCCACATTGGTCTTATCCTTTTCTTGTATCAGATATTACCTAAAATATCATTTTATCATCATCTCGATTTATAAACATCCCACTGCTGGGCTCGAGCTTCCTCAATAATAGGATATTGTCCCACTAAATTATGGTAATCAGGCGGGCGAGTACAGGGTTTTATTTCGAGTTTCCCTGCCCTTGTGTAAAGTTATATGCATATTATATCCCTCAGTCATCTTTTATAACATCCACGGGCAAGATGGGGAGTTACGAATTGTATTTTTATTCCGTCACAACATGCATAATGTATAATAATCCTTATATTCCATAGTCGTTTTTTATGACACCCTTGGGTAGAAAAGACGTAGTTGATTCATCCTCGTAACCATACGGAAGGATCCGTTTATTAAAAATACATTAATTATGATTGTATAAGAATATTATACAATAATTAGCGAAAGTATTATCCTATCACTTTGATTACAAACCATATAATTTATGATATTAAATTATTGTATGTAAATTGCTTTGAATTAATTGAAACTAATATTTTTAACTTTAAACGAATGTATTTTGTGATATTTTTGCTTCGTTAAAAACAATGTGTCGTTTCTTTCGCAAAATTTTCATGTGATGATGGAGTAAGAATACAATTCACCAACCCATGTCTTATCCGGGGATACCGTAAACGATAATAAATGGGTTAAATATGCATAAATATAACATCTATGAAAGAGAAAGAAATCTCGAAATTAAATCCTATACCAACGCGTCTGACTAGCGTGGTATAGTAGGTCAATTTTCCCTCCTATTGTGGAGGAGGCTCGAGCCCAACAGTGGGACTAGTGGGTATATGAGTTGAAATTAAATAACAAAGACATTACAATCAGCCAAAACTTGACACCAATTAATATCCTTGACATTGGTTAAATATGCAAACCGTAGCAAGACAAAGAGAACAAAAAAATAACTTTTTTCTGCATGAAATGCAAAAAAAAACACTAGTTTTAAAACTGGTATTATGAATGTAGCTGATTGGTTCTTATCAATAGATAATCATCATCACCCTGCTCTTTATCACAATTAATTGTGGGGTCTGTATACTTTTGTTTAATATATTGAAAATGTTATTGGCAATCGTTTTATGACCGGCCGCCTAGTTGACGTCTATCCTCCTTGTAATTGTCCATCTGATTTAGTCGGCCCAGATCATTATTAGTCGTCTTTTACGACATTCATAAGCAATGTTGGTTAGTATTAATAGCCGCCCCACAGCACAATATTCGTTAAAGTTCCTATATTGTACATAAATGCGAGATGTTTTAACAATTATGAAATTTTTATCGTCCACTGTTGGATATAGGCGTCATAAATGAGGGTATAATGCCGTAATTGCCACGCTTGGCAGGAGATTCGCAACCATAGTGATGTGTTACATGTTCCCTAGGTGAGAGGTGCCTATTTTCTTGGTGATATCTCGCTTATTTTTACGTGTCCCAAGGTTAAGGGGTGGTGACAAGATTATTCTTAACCATATGGAGTGCAAGATATAATAAATTAAGATAGTAATGTGAGGCGCTTAGTCTAGCAACGTCTTTCGAGCTGAAATTTCTTAATTTTTATATTTTTTTACACCAAGGATTTCCATTCGGCCAATGGAATCCCAGTTGATACTGTGAGTAATAAATAATTGATAAGTTCATTTATGTACTTTCTTTTTTTATTGGATGTTGAAGTTAGGAAATTAATTTTTATGACGCCATATTGTAACTTATTTGGTTCTAGCATTTTCACTTACAGTTCGATTGGTAATGCAATTACGCAATCAATAGTTATGATAAATTTTAGCGAGAGAAAGCCTAAAAATATTTTTATTGCCGTTATGAAGTTAGATTTTTTTTATGTTTTGAATGCGATTACAACACGCAAACTATAGTTAGCGTTAGTCGGCTTCGTATTTTATAGTTCTCTAATCAGAGGTTTCTTGGCTAGTAATAAGTAGTAGGCCGGTATTAATACTGAATCATTAGTATCATTTTGGTTTGTATACATCTCTCCCTACTCCGGGTGGTGACGAAGTAAGAATACAGTTCACCACCGAGGAAGTTTCACCCGTGAGTGCCACAAAAGACTAAAGGAGATGATATGCAAATAATATCTTTGCAAGAGAAAGAAAATTCAACAAAAATCCTACGCAAACACGTTTGATTAGCATGATGTAGTAGGTCGATTCCCCTTCCATTATGTAGGAGGCCCGAGCCCATCAGTGGGATTTATAGGGGCTGAAATGATGTTGAGTATGATGACGTCTCTCTGCTGGGCTCAAGTTTTCACTACTATAGAAGAGAAATTTACTTAATAAACCCAGCATCTTTCTCTTCCGTCGCCGTTTATGGCAGCTTTGAGCAAGAAAGGGATTTGGGAATTCTTACTCACTCAATATACAGGAACAAACTTAATAATAATTTAATAACCTTAGAATAATAACGTATAGAAGGTAAGTCCGCGAACAAAAAATGAAGCATTTCAATTGGAGCCTAATGGAGCTTACGCCGGAACCGTTCCGCAATGCACAAGGTCACGTACGTATACAACTCTTAAAAAATAAATAGGTAATTATGACGATTTGTGCATTCAAATGGGGTCACAACACATTTGAAAAACATAAAAAGGTTTTTAACATTACTTTTGAAAGTATTTCGAGGATTTATGTTAATAAAAACAAAATTTGATTTCATAATTTGTATAGTGGTATGCGTGTGTACGTGTGTAATCGCCTGCGCGCATGTAGTATTTTTGGCTTCATGTTTCGAGCGTTCGAAGTACCGACACTACCCTTCTATACGTTATTATTCTAAGCTTATAACATAACTGTATACTAATTATGTTACAATGTTAAAATAGAATGTTAGATACAGTTTTTAATGATATGTACAACAGAATTGGCGGTACTCTCTATTATGTGTGTTATAATATGTGCCGGCGTAATAAAACACCCATACATTTCTTGTCAAAAGTGACTTACATTATTATAATGATAGGTTTGTGTTAAATTAAAGTTAGTTCGTTCTACAACTAACACGTAAAGAGGTTCTCACAGACTTTATTATATCACAGTGCACTGTAAATACAAAGTTACGTTCGAAAACGTGTGAAACATATACTCGTGAAAGCTGACCGGCCATTTGTACAGAGCAAGCAAATAGTTTTGTGTAAAACTGAACTTTCATTTTCTGACGTTGCGTATTTTGGCGCGTGTTTTGTCACCTGTCAAATTAACTTTTTTTTATAATAAATGCCGTGTTTCGTTATATTGTAATTTATTTTTGTTTACGGTTTTCAAATACAATTTCCGTTAATTGTCGTAAAGTTAAGTGTGAGAAAGTTACTTGGGTGGTGTCATTTTATGAATGTTGTTAGTACGCTAAAACAGGTCCGTGTGACCTACAAAATTGTGAGTCTTATTAACGGTTTCCGTTCATAGTTAATTTAGAATTAAATTTAAATTATTTGTCCACGTAAATGTGCATACTTCGAATTATTAAAATAAATAAATAGAAAATTTTATATGACCGTATTCTTAATTTGAAATTACTTTCAATTTCTCTTGCACCACACGGTATTTTATTCAACGAGTATTTGTGTCTTTCGCCTACTTATTGTATTGTGTGTTGTTGCTTTATCATTAAATACAGAACAATTACAGCTCTCTTAACCATAGATGATAAATATTTGCATTGTTAACGTAGCGATATCATTGTTGATTTTAATTATCTTTAGGTGATTAGATCACTGTTTAATAAATCTTGATACTAATACTAGTTTAAGGTCATATGTATAGTAGAATAAAAATGAGTAGAGAATAGATTATGAAAAATAAAAGTTGTGGTATGTCGTTAACAGAAAAACTCTAAAGCTTATAAAATCTTGATAACAGTGGTAACAATTTGGAATGCCAAAAAATTATATTGCCACACTTTAGTCTATTTATAACCCAAAATGTCGACAAATTCAAAGTTTTGGACCTCTGACTCTATCGTTCATTAAACGCAGCAAACGCAACTAGCAAATTTCTACTATACAGGCCGGCGAGTTGATGACCCATTTATTGCTGTACACTAAAAACTTTCAACCGTGTGGTTTTATTTTTATTAAACTAGAAATGTTAGCCTCAAATGGCTCAAATAATTACATACTTACGCAGAGTAGTGATGAACCCAGTAGGCTCTTAACCCAAAACATTTAAGCAATGGAGCTCAACGGCACCCCCTGTAGTGTACGAACCTTGGCTTTTTTTATTTATTATGGCCTCGCAGGCCGTGGCTGTAGCAGTTATCTACATAACTACTACAGCCACGGCCTGCCAGCCATACAATCCTTAATACATATTTTTGATCTCTAAATTTGATGGGCTGCCATGATAGTTATTCTGGCATATTTTTAATAAGTGATTGTGCTATTTATAGGAATTTTATCAAGCAATATCTCGTTACGGTAAAAATTTAATCTAGCACAAATAAAGTGATATCGTTTATAATTCGTTTTAAACTTTATGTACCGGCACTGATGTTATTACCTTCAGCCTATATTGAAAAAATATAGTGATAAGTAAAAAAAGTTTAATAGCATAGAGATTAGCCTGATTTTTTTTTTGTTGCAATCTGATGGAGATTTTTTGAGTTTCTATATCTAGCAGGCTATGGCGAAAGGCTGAATGATTAATGACGATTTGTTTTGGCAATAATGTTACCTAATGGTGAATTGGAAGCTGTCTTACTCAAAGTTAATATTTTCGGAAGGATTAATAAACTGCCATTTAAAGGGATGAATACTGTATAAACTCATTTGCAAAAAAAACGGGCGGTTTTGATTTTCATTCATATTTAAAAAGATACAATATCAAAAAGGTTTCAATCGTTTGTACACGTTACTGGCCGGTTTTAAAAATGCTGTGGTATTTAAAAAAGTACGTTCTAAATTCAATTTTTCATTTGATGTTCATTTTTACAGAAAACCCCTTTTTATCCTACATTTTTGGCGCGAAGTTCCAGAAGTTAACATCGACTTTCATAACTTTTATTCAATTTTTATCGATTAATTTCATATCATTGACTGTCAAAGCTTTATTTAATGCTGTTTGGCTGTATCAAAAATGGTAGATAAAGTGGTAAAAGCTACCAAAATTATCGCGCTGCTTGAAGAGGGTTGCAGCCAATGTTTCGTGGCTAGGAGGCTAAATGTTAGTCGCTCGACAGTCCAAAGGACCTGGCAGCGATATCAGGAGACTGGTTCCGTCGAGAGAAGGCCTGGTTCTGGAAGAAAACCATGTACCCAACCACGGGATGATCGTTTTCTTGTGAGTCGCGCATTGAGAAATCGCAAATCTTCGTATGTGGATCTTAAGAACAACCTCCAAGAAGTAAGAAATGTGCATATTAGTCTATGGACGGTCAGGAGGAGGCTTCTCGCTGCCAATATACGCAGTCACCGCCCGGCCCGCGGCCCCAAATTACTCCGTGAGCACAGAGTTCACAGGCTTAGGTTCGCTAGAAATTGTGAATCATGGACTCAAGACGATTGGAATAGGGTTTTGTTCTCTGATGAAGCCAGGATATCTCTGTTCGGTGAAGATCGACGTCGGCGAGTGCTAAGAAGACAAGGAGAACGCTTTGCAGAGGCATGTTTCGAAGAAATCACACCTTATGGTGGGGGCTCTGTTATGTTTTGGGCAGGAATAAATTCAATGGATCGTACAGAGTTAGTCTTCATTGAAAACGGCTCACTGACTGAGCATCGATACATAACGGAAGTTCTAATTTCTCATGCACAACCCGCATTGGCCGCTCTAGGTGAAGACTCGATTTTTATGGACGACAATGCTCGCGCCCACCGATCCCGCGATGTTAATGCGTATGTGCAAGAGGTCGGCATTCGTCGTTTGGATTGGCCAGCTCGAAGTCCCGACCTCAATCCCATAGAGCATGTCTGGGACGTTCTGAAACGGCGTGTGAGATCAGTACACCCGGCTCCGCAGACCATCAGAGAGCTGAAGAATGTGATTACTGCGGAGTGGGAACGTATTCCGCAAGCAAGTATCCGGGATATACTCGCTAGCATGCCCAGACGAATTCAAGCTGTGATTTTAGCTAGAGGAGGTCACACTCGATACTAAACATTTATCTGCTTTTACTTTATTAAAGAAAAACAAACAAAAAAACTTTTTTATTTTTACTTCATGAGCATATGCACTACTAGCGAGGTTTAGCATTATTTCCCATAAATTGTATCTAAATTTTATGAAATACTGATGAAAACGATTATTTTCTTATTAATTTAGCAAATTGTGTGGATAAAACTACCTATAATTATCAAACAAAGAAATATTAACATTTGAAATGGTTCATTGCTTAGGTGCCCGTTTTTTTTGCAAATGAGTGTATATAAAATTTAGTAAAATAAATAAATAAATCCAGTCGCTTTGAAGATAACCAAACTAAAGGGAACAAACAGGCGAACATATAAATAGGCTGTTTTTTAGGTAAAGGTACAAATTGTTATTCTGAGTCTGGATCTGAATATAATTTGTGTCCGTTAATTATATATTTGTAAAGTCCCCCGCAATACAAGAATTATTTCCTTAGGGGGGCGTTGCAGGCAGGGCGTTGTCTTTAAAAATATTCATATACAGGAAATGAATGTAAAATGGCTAGTACTATTCATATAAGTTATTCACAGACAATTACTCTGTATAAAATTATGATGTGCTATAAAAGATTATGTACATACATACAGACTTAAACACATAATTATATGTCTACACTAATGTGTAAGTTATGTAAAATGAATGTTAACATTGTAAATTTAACAGTTACTTATGTAGTTGATATTGCCGAGGCCGCGGGTGATCGGATCGGGGAATTGTCCGTCACCCGCAGAGAGGCTGACCGCGCGACGGCGACCGACGTCCCAGGACGTCGAGAGGTGAGGTTACTCGAAAGGGTATTCCGTCAGGCCGACCACTGACGACAAGTCACATCAATAATATAATATTAAATTATGATTAATATTTTGATATTATATTTTATTATTTGTATAATATTATTATCTTACTATATATAACTGTATTAATTTTCTAATTTTACTTATAATATCGCATTAGGTTAAATGTCCTGTAAAGGTATTATAATTGCTTGTAAATAAATAAAATAAAATAAAATGTTTGTAATGCCCCCCGTAATACAAGCATAAGTGCAGGGAGTGTCTACCACGCTGGTCAGGTGGCTTATATCTCATCATCGTTATCACAGCTGACATACGTCCCACTATTGAGCTTAAGACTCCACCACAGTGGGAGGGAATTTGACCTACATAGTTCGCTGGTCATACGGGTTAGTTCAACTTTTCCTTATCTGGCATAGCTGTTATATGCATATCACATTCCTTAGTCATGTTTTAAGTCATCCACAGACAAGAGACGGGGTGGTGAATTGTATTTTTATTCCGTCACCACATCGAATAATAATAAATATGTGCAAAATATATCATAACACTAAAGCATTACCTATAACTTTTACTATATCATTAGCATTCACAAGACTTGAGTGAAAACAATCGGTATGTATTATGTATTTACTTTCTACGTTTAAACATTTACAACATTCCTGACCCGATGTCAGAATCCTGTTGTGATTTCATTAGGGATTTCTCTTGATTTCTTTATGTGCTTTTGGTAATATTTTGAGTATTATTAGAAAGTAGCGAACCTGCTATACTACAGAATGTCTTTTTATACAACGTTCACAGCTTTTTTGTCATTAGACAATACAAACATATTTTATTTAGAGGTTACTCTTGAAAGAGCGACATATTACGCATGTATTATACATATAAACCTTCCTCTTGAATCACTCTATTAAATACCGTATCAAAATTCGTTGCGTAGTTTTGAAGATCTAAGCATACATAGGGACAGACAGACAGAGAAGCGACTTTGTTTTATACTATGTAGTGATTAATCTACCATTCTAATATTATATATGCGAAAGTATGATTGTTACGCTTTCACGCTTAAACCACGGAACCGATTTCAAAAATTCTTTCACTAATTGAAAACTATAATATGAGGGAGTAATATAAGCTATATTTTATCCCGGCATTCCCATGGGAATGGAAACTACGCGGGCAAGGCGACAGAAACCGAAGCGAAGCGCGGGCGGGTTGTTAGTTATAAATAATTAATCAAATACTATTTTCTGTATGGTGACGGAGTAGAATACAATTCGCCACCTCCTTTCTTCTACGTACTACTCCTGGGCTGAGGCCTCCTCCACAACGGGTGGTGCCTACTATATCGTGCTGGTCAGCCGTGTTAATATAGGGTTTTATGTCGAGTTTTCCTTCTCTTGCATTAATGTTATCTACATATTTTGTCCTTTTTTTTATTACAAACGGTGGCAAACGAGTAAACAGTACACCTGATGGTAAGTGTTGCCTCTGTTCATAGACCTTTGCAAAGCCGCTGCCTACCGCGAAGAAAGTGAAGGGAGTGTGAATGCGTGCAATGAGGTTCGATGATACTAAAGGCATTACTTAAAGCCACCACATGCAAACACCCTCAGAAAGTTGGGTTTTCGGCTCTCTCGCTCACCGAACGAAACGCAGTAACAAATTGCTACTACTCGGACGTCGACTTTCTGCGAGTGTAGTACCCCGGACGGACCGGCCCGCGGCTGTAGGCAGACAATTGTCAACAGTGTGGTCATACCACATATAATATCTCTTAGTCTTATACAACACTTACGGGCAAAAGAAGGGCTGAATAGTATTCTTATTTCGTCACCATAGGAACGATAATAACTGAATAATCAAACAAAGAATTGCTACAACAAAAGTGATAATTTTTTTAAAAACAATATTGTTTCAAATGCCTAATACTTGTGTAAACATCAGAAGTCATTATATTAAATTATCTGATTTATTAATATTTATTAACATGAGCTGACTGGAATATCTATTTATGTAGTTTGTATTCATTGGGTGTTTTGATAGGTCAACGACATTGTGACTCCTTTTACGATTTACCGTCAAGTTTTTCCTTTGTCTGTCCTAAGCGACAAGGCATAATTTTGAAATCTTCAATGCGTATTGTAAATAAGACTATTTTATGGATTTTATCGCGTTTGTAATTGATTTTTGATTGCCCGATGTTCAAACACTTTACAGCTTTCATGGTTACGGGCGGACTAAGATGTCTCGCATTCAACATGTCATCGTTATTAAAGAGATTTAAGTATCTACTCGCTACAGAATTAGTTATTATCTTATATATTAGTCAAAATTTAATAACTAATTCTGGGAGTGGTGAATTGTATTCTTACTCCATCATAACAAGGATAAAAAAGGGAGCCGTCGCTCAGGACGCGTGGCAGAAGTGAAACATCTAAATTATTTTGTAGAAGTATATGTATATGCATAAAAGAACCGATTACGACTGGAACGAATATGGCATAAAGTATTAATAGAATATTACCCTTTTTCCAGAAAATGATGATTTTTATTGAATAAACATTTATTTTCATTAGTATACTTACTATAGATAGGTGTTTAGCTTAATAATTTATTTTAAGCTCACTAGATGGTGTTGTACAATATTCTAAAACGGGTTATGAGTTCGTTACACAAATATACATATCCGAGCGTGGCGTTAACGCCACGTCAACGATCAGTTGCACCCACGCCCGCAGTTGTTTTACATCAAAAAATATAAAATATAGTTAAACAAAAATAGTTTAAAGTGGTTAATTTAAACATGAACCGGTGTTACGAGAAGTTTGATGCGTGACTCAAATATTATGTAAATAATTTAGACATATATATTCAAATATAACTGTATAAAAAGTATATATAAAAGGTACTATGTATAAAATATAATGTCGTCAAAACTTGCTAGCGATAACCTGTAACACGAGTCGTCTATTTTCTATTGTGGTGTGATTGTATTAAATTTTTTGAGGAATCGAGTAGTTTTTTTTTAAATGTAAATAATTTTATGACCATTTTGATTCATCATTATCACAGCTCACATGCGTCCCACTATTGGGCTTGAGCCTCCTCCACAATGGGAGGGAATTGGCGACCTACATAGCACGCTGGTCAGTCGGTTACTTCGAGTATTCCTTGCGATAATTTGCCCTTATGGTGACAGGTTACGAACAGAATTCAATTTCGCCTTTCTTTCTTATAGTTTAACGTAAAAACGACTAACAATAAGAACGCATGTAATATTGCCAAAGAAGGATGTTTCAAAATAAAATCCTATATCAACTTACCTGAAATGTGTGAATTAAGGGACGTCCGAAAATGGAGCCAGTGATAGAGAAGTTTAGGAGCGCGAGATTGTCTTGGTATGGACAAGTGTTGAAGAAGAATGAAAAACATGTGACAAGGAGGGTTATCAGTATGATTTTGCTTAGGTGTAAGAATCGTGAGAGACCCAAAAAGAAATGGATTAATTGTGTGAATAGGGATATACGTATCTTTTTCTTCGTCGTCGTAGTCTTCAACTATCTGAAGGTCGTGTCTAACTATGTTCGTGAGCTTCGGCGGTACTCCTCACTAGGCTCCTCCACGAGTTTCGAGAGAGTGGTGGTGATGGACAGATTAAGGATCTCTTTTATTTGGTCAGACCAGTGGTAGGGCGCTCTACCACGGGACCGTTACCTTCTACTCTGCCAAGCATGATTTGCTGCTCCAAGTTGTCTGGGTCCCTCCTGGCTACACGTCCGAACTAAATATTCGCAGGATGCAATCTGTTGCCAGTCTTGATTTTATCTCCAGTTGATCGAGAATTGATTTATGGGTTCTTTTTGCTGTCCAGGGAATACGCACCGATATACGTATAAAAGGAATGGAAACAGATATGACGGTTGATAAGTCTATAAAAGGTAAGTTTGCTGACCCACTTAGCGTTAGTTGAGGGCAGGTTAATGATGAATAACTCGCCTGACTAGCATGGTATAGCAGGTCAATTGCCGTCCAATTATGGAATAGGCTCGAATTTAGCAGTGGGTCATCATCTCAGCCCATATACGTCCCACTATTGAGCTCGGGCCGTCTCTTCTATGGAAGGGAAATTGTCCTGCTATATAACAATGGTCAGACGTGTTAGCATAGGGTTTTGTTTCCAATTCTTCTTGTTTTGTATAGATGTTATAGGTATATTATATCCCTGAGTCGTCTTTTACGACATCCACTGGTAAGAGAGGGGGGTGGTGAATTGTATTCTTACTCCGTCACCATACGAAGGCAGTCGGACGTATATGAGCTTTTAGTGGTAATCACACTGTTGACAATTATCTGTCTACAGACGCAGACCGGTCCGCCCGGGGTAGTACAGCACTTTTTCAGAAAATCGACGTCTGAATAGTAGCAGTTTGTTACTGCGGTTCGTTGGGTGAGCGAGAGAGCCGGAAGCCCAACTTTCTGAGGGGGTTTGCGTATGGTGGGGTTTGGTGATGCTTTTAGTTCACCGAACCTCATTGCACGCATTCATAATCTCTTCACTTCACGGTAGGCAGCGACCTAGCAAAGGTCCATGAACGGCAGCATCATTTACCATCAGGTGTACTGGTTGCTCGTTTGCCACCGTTTGCAATTAAAAAAATGATATGTTTGTAAAGTCTCCCGCAATAAAGGGAATTAGTTTGTCAGCTGGGGTCTTTAATATAGAAAGATTATTGCTATTGTTACAATTATTTGTATTACCTAAAATTTAGAGCGTATATATAATGTTGTATTATGTGTGGTAGCGGCTTCGAATACTACAAACCCTTGCTTTGCTCGTGGGTGTCGTAAAAGACGACGACTAAGAGCCCTAGATTGACCCGGACCAACTCCATCTGGTACCATTTAGGTCAGCGATTACATTCCCAAGGAGGGTTGACGTCAGGCAGGCGGCCGGTCATAAAAGTCATTGCCGAAACTTTTTGCAATATGTCAAAACAGATGACATATTGCGTCGACCCCAAGTAATTGGGATAAGAGCAAGATGATGATGATGATGATATAATGTTGTATTATATATACGCTATTATTATACGAACCAACCTTTCCGTCGACGGCCGACGATTAAGTCATTGAAACAAATATCTTCTATCTAAAAAGCTGATTCGAAGCAACATCACAGCAAAACTTGTCTCCCGGAATATTGGGATGGATTGCCCTCAAATTATTGAAGAAGCTCGTGCCTATTTTTAGGATGTAAACAGAGTAAAACGAGTGCGAGTCGGAGTCGCGCACGAAGGGTTCCGTACCCATTATCTATAAAAAGGGCAAATAAATCGCGTTTGTTGTATAGGAGCCCCCCTTAAATATTTATTTTATTTTGTTTTTAGCATTTGTTGTTATAGCTGCAATAGAAATATATAATTTGTAAAAATTTCAACTGTCTAGCTATCGTGGTTTTTGAGATACAGCTTGGTAGACAGACGGACAGACAGACAACGTAGTCTCAGTAATAGAGTCCCGTTTTTATCCTTTGAGTACTGAACCCTAAAAACAAGTATTTTTTTTAAAATGATCGGTCTTATACATTTACCTCTAGTAAGGGTCCCCAAGTCGGTCGGTGCGTGATTTGCGTGGGTCGTCATGGTTTTATTTTATAAATTTGACCCATTGCGCCCAATGTATCTAAACTTGTTTCGAGTATTTTTTGGTATAGTTCAGCACAGCGATGATAATATTGAATAGATGGTGATAAACGAAAGAAAGCGAAGATGTAATTATGTATTATATATAATTTGCGCAATTGTTATCTAATCAGCTCATATTCGTCTCACTGCTGGGCTGGAGTCTTCTTTGTAATAGGAGTGAAATTGATCTACTAAACCACGCGGGTCAAACTGATTGATATCAGGTTTTATTTTGAGTTTTTCTACTCTTGCATAGATATTATATGCGTGTATCCCTTAGTCCTCTTTCACACCCACGGCAAGAAAGCGGGTGGTGACCCAATGCAAGAAAGCGGTTGTATTCTTACTCTGTCACTACACGGCAAATCAACGATTGCGGTGTATAATGACACCCACTTTTGGGAAACCTTAAGCCCAATTACGGACGTTCAGTTGATAGGTTTTCTTATTTTCATCCAACAGCCTATAAACGTCCACTATTGGATATACGCCTTCCCACGACAATGCCACTTGGAACCATCCTATGCCACTTACATCCAACGGTTCCCTGCGACTTTCAAGATGCTATAAAACTAACTTGTAAAAACCTTTTCCTATTTATATACCACTAGCATCCCGCCCTCGCTTCGCTTCGGTTTCAGCCGCCTTACCCGCGTAATTCCCATTACCGTGGGAATACTGGTATAAAATACTGCCTACGTTACTCCCTGATATTTTAGTTTTCCATTGGTGAAAGAATTTTTGAAATCGGTTTGGTGGTTTAAGCGTGAAAGCGTAACTAACAAACTTACTTCCGCATTTATAATATTAGTAAGGATAAATAAAAAACTCGAACACTTTTGTCGTTGCTAGTACAATTCACTTTTTTTTGGTAAAATGGGCGTGTCTGGCGCGTTAATGGTACAGGTTCGGTTCCCGATCGCGTGCCCGAATGTTTTGGTATTTTAATACCTTTATTGTTTATTTTTTATTCGTTACTAGTTTTTTATGAACGTTTTAAACATTTCATGTGAGAGCAAGAATTTGAGATCAGATAAGTTAGTTGTTGTTTTTTTTACGTATTATTTGAAAATGTTAAATGATTATTAATTTTTTTTTCTGAAGACTGAAAGGGTGAGTTTTGTATTAAATGGAATCCGTATTTACTACCTTTGCCTATATTTACTTTTTTTTAAATCTAAGAATATATTTTTCTTGTGGTAAGAATACAATTTTCCACTCCTTATCTTGCCGTTTGCTGTAAAAGCCGATTAAGGTATATAATATGCACATAACACCTGTGTAAGAGAAGGAAAACTCTAAATGAAATCATATACTAACATGTCTGACCAACGTGGTATAGTATATCAAAGTTCCTTTCATTTTGGAGGAGGACCGTGCCCAACAGTGGGATGTATGTGGGCTGCGACGATGAAATGATTATTAACATTTTTTTCTGCAGAGTTTAAGAGGGTGGGTTATGTATTAAATGGAATCGGTATTTACTACCTTTGCCCATATTATTTTAAATCTAAGTCCAAAATTATATTTACCTAAAAGAAAACAGCTATGTTGTATTTGACTTGCCGTGTAGTGACGGAGTGAGAAAACAGTTCGTTATTCCCACCAATACTCGTGGGTGTCGTAAATGATGACAAAGATATTGAAATACGTAGATAACATCTATAGAGGAAAAGGAAACCTCGAAATAAAACCCTATACTAATCTGACCAGCGCATTATATTAGGCCAATTCCTCCTTTATTGAAGTCGGTTAATTAAAATCAAATCTATCGCAAATTGTGTTTATGCGTTTTCGTTCTCCTTGATATGTAGCCCAGTCGAATTAGACGAAAAACGGACCAAACCCAGGAAAAATTATAAGTAGAATTTTTCCTTTGGATTTCGTTAGAGGGGGTCACTGGGAGTCTACATTTCGGTTTTTGAATTCCCAGTGGTCTTGCGTTTTCCGCCATCTTGATTTTAAGGGTGGTTTTATGTTTTTAAATAACTCATTTATTTTCAATTTTACACGAAAAATGATCATTACCAAAGTTATTTAAAATTAAATTTCCTACAATTTTTGTTCTCATCATTTTTTCCGTAGGATCGATATTTCTCGATTCACACCCGAAAAGAAAATTGAAAACAAAAGAGTTATTCAATAAAATAATGCTGGCTCATGGTGGAAATAGAGGACGCCTTTTTATTGCTGTTGATGACAAACGAGCAAATAGTATACCTGATGGTAAATGATACTGCTGCTAATGGACCTTTGTTAGGTCGTTGCCTACCGTAAAAAAGTAAAGGAAGCGTGCATGCGTGTAATGAGAGTCGGTAATACTGAACCCATCGGCAAACCGAGTTGCACTTTCGGCTCCCTCACTTCCCGAACGAAGTGCAGTAACAAATTTCTATTAGGTAATCAGACGTCAATTTTCTACTCAGTGTGGTATTACCCCGGACGCACAGGCCCGCTGCTGTAGACAGACAACTGTCAATAATTTGCTCCTACCACATATAAATGTTTTGTGATTAAACTGTGACAACCCCACTTCTACCCATGGGTGTCATAAAAGATGAATATGGGATGTTATAAGCATTATATATCCGTGTGGTGACGGAGTTAGGATACAATTCACCACTCCTTATTTTGCCCTTAGGTATCATAAAAGACGACTAATTGATATTAACATGCAAATAAAATCTGTGCAAGAAAAGGAAAACTCGAAATGAAACCCTATACTAACATGTCTGACTAGCATGGTATAGTAGACCAACGGTGGGATGTATGTGGACTATAATGATAATGATGATGATTAAAGAATTTGTGACAATATTTGTAGTTAAGATTCTTAGAATAATAACGTATAGAAGGTAAGTTCGCGCACAAAAAGTGAAGCTTTTCAATTGGAGCCTAATGGAGCTTACGCCGGAACCATTCCGTAGTGTACAAGGTCACTCTACTGCACGTACGTATGCAACTCTTAAAAAATAAATAGGTAATTATGATAATTTGTGCATTCAAATGGTGTCATAACACATTTGAAAAACTTAAAAAGGTTTAACATTACTTTTAAAATTATGTAGACGATTTATGTTAATAAAAACAAAATTTGATTTCATAATTTGTATAGTGGTGTGCGTGAGTACGTGTAATCGTCTGCGCGCATGTAGTATTTTTAGATTCATATTTCGAACGTTCGAAGTAGCGACACTATCCTTCTATATGTTATTATTCTAAGTTAAGATTAATATAATCGCTATGAATTTATGGATGATTTCATTTTATATCTGTAATGAAGATTATAATCTGTTCAAAAGATTATCTCAAAACACATAGATGACGTAGAAGATCTCACATAATGGAAAAGGCCCGAGCCCAACAGTGGGACGTATAGAGGCTGAGAAGATGATATTACATGAATTACCAACAAAATGATTTAATATAACACTGTAAAACACTAAAATAATAGAATTTAAAAGCGCCACATGACATTTTGACATTCTTTTCAAGGATCCCATAGATTATATTTTTTTTAATCAGCCTTACGGGCAGGCAAGTCTTTTCGACCATACTGCCTTGTCGTACGTAGCTTGCAAATAATTTTCTTCACATATTATTTACCACTTCTTCATATTGAGCGGCTTATTAGGTCATCGTCCGTGAGTAAGTCAAGTCGTTACCATTAATTGGGTGCTGAAAACAAAATTAAATTACTGCTCTGGGAATTTCGGTAGAATATGCAAATACACGTAAACCACATTTATATCACATTCGCCACACTTCAGTACCTTAACTGTATTATATTACATAAAATGTTAGCAAAATTATTCAATATAAAACTATAAACCACTAAAAATGAATGTAATTGAAGAGCGTAACCTGACATTTAAATATTCGCGCCAAAACTCCCCCATAGGTTAATTAAAAGTTGTTAGTTCGTGTTTTGACGTATCATAGGTAACAAATAAAACAATAATTGAAATAAATAATATAAGGGTCATATCTCATTTAAATTCTTGTCCGATCTACCAAATCGGTAGACGACCAGAAACTGTCCCATTGGCCGATTTGTAAAGGTTTGCTCTTGGCCGAATTGCGCTACAGAATCACCGATTACTTAGAATTGATTCTTCCGTAAAATCAATACAAACGCTTCCGTAATCGATAATCGAAAACAGTGCATTTATGATTAAAGTTCTATAGGCAATTTTATGATAATTATATGGATGATTAGATTGGCTATGCCTAATGTATGTCAGTAACAGTTAATTGGAGGTCAAATTATTTTTTAATTAATGAATTCTTAAATGTGTTAATTAATAGTTCGATTAATAGCCTATTAAACATCACGTCTTCAAAAATGAGGTGATAGATAGTTTTTAAAACGAACTGAGAGTGGTCCTTCGAGCCGGATTTCTAAAGTGAAATTTGTTTTGACGTTAAAAATTCTGCCATCTTTTTGTATGTCGAAAAGTGGAGGGTTGGAATATTGCGTTGGATAGAGTGAGAACAGTGTCTCACTTGATTCCGTGTATCAAAGAAGAATAAGACATATGCTCTACTCGCTTTCATAATTTTAAGTAAAAAAATGTTAAACACAAATTATGTTATTCTAAATTAATTCATTAATAATTAATATGGTGCCCTATAATGCAAAAGTTTTACTTTACGAAATATCCTTTTTTTTCATATTTATAAGATCATAAATAAGGTGCGTAAGATCTAATCCTGACCTTTGCTGAAACGTTAGATAAAATAGAATTCGCATACTTCGAACGCAACTTCTTAAATTTAAACAACTAGAAGTGGAATCTATTGTGGTCTACTGCAAAAGGTGCTGGACCATTTGTAACTGTTTTGTGCAATTCAATATCACTGGAACAAGACTAAGTCTATGTCAAGTAATTCTTCAGCATCATCATCAGCAATATCATCATCTCAGCTCATTTATGTTTTTTTTATTGCTGTATGTGACAAACGAATAAACAGCACATGGCACACTGACAGTAGTGATACTGCTCATGGACCTTTCCTAGGCCGCTGCCTACCGGGAAGAAATTGAAGGGAGTGTGAATGTAATGAGGTTTAGTGTTACTGAAGGCATCACCAAAATTTACCACACTCAAACACATTCAGAAAGTTGGGCTTCCGGCTCTCTCGCTTACCGAACCAAGTACAATAACAAATTGCTACTACTCAGACGTCGATTTTCTGCGAGAGTGTGGTACTACCCCGAAAGAACCGGGCCATGACTGAAGTCAAACGTCTCTTCACAGTGTTCTCCTACCAAGCCCCACTGCTGTGCTCAATCCTCATCCACAATATGAGGGCGAATAACCTACCATACCACGCTGAGCAGACAGATAGACATATTTTGAGTTTGCTTTTTCATGCTTAAATGTTATGTACATATCTTAGTCGTCTTTAAAGACAGTCATGGGTAAGATCTGGCATCACACGGCATCTATAAGCAATCAGTTACCAACCAGGAATAATTAAAACTGGATTATATACATATTTGTATGTACTATTATTGCTGCATATTTAATTGCCGTATAATATTATTGTATAACTAGCAACTCGCCCTCGCTTCGCTTCGGTTTCAGTTGCTCGAGTAGTTCCTGTTCCCTTGGGAATACCGGGATAAAATATAGCCTACGTTATACCCTGATATTATAGCTTTCTATTGGTCAAAGAATTTTTGAAATCGGTCCAGTAGTTTCAGTGTCTACTCAATATAAATAAACAAGGAAATCTTTCCTCTTTTTAATATTAGTACAGATATAAATAAGTAATAATTTCCAATAAAACGTATATTTCCAATTGCAGTCTTAGAATGTTTGTAATGATACTGAATAGTTCCCTCGACCTTGTAGACTTTCTCAGAGAGGTCAGCCTAGCGAAAGGGACAGGAAACTAGCAATTATTGCTTTGACTGTTTATAGAATATAAGTTTCTGCCCGCTCATATAAAATCTAACTCGCCTGTGATGAATTTTTATCCAAAAGGATTATGCTGGACTGATTAAAGAAAAATAAAGTTAACCCTTCCTAAAAGAAGTGTTAGGATACTTTTGTTGTTAATCCAGAGTGCCAGTTAATTCCATGCCACATTGCATTAAAATTAGCCCAGCCGTTAAAGCTTGCAAAACATAACAAAAATACATCCACAAGCTTTTGCCTTTATAATATTGGTATGACATATATGACAGTGTTGTATAGTCATCCTTGTGGTGACGGAGTAAGAATGTAATTTATCAAATACTTTCTTGCCTGTGGCTGTCGTAAAAGATGACTGACTGAAGATATAATATGCATATAACAATTATGTAAAAGAAGGGAAACTCAAAATGAAACCCTATACAAACATGTTTGACCAGCTCGGTGCAGTATGTTAATTTTCTCTCATATTCTGAGGGAGGCTCGAGCCCAACAGTGTTATTTTTATGAGCTATGTTTTTATATTTTATACCTATTATGCCTTTTTTATAGGACCACTTATGGTCCAGTCTCATTCTGACCAGTTATCCAGAGTGACAAAAGGGCACTGTGATATTGGCATTATCTCATTAGGCAGTGTCACGTTCTTATTTCAATTTTTATAGATTAAAAATATTTTACCACAGGTATACTAATTTGTTTATTTTCCCGGGTTTGATAGTGTAAGGTCAAACTAATCATTACATTTAAAAAAGGAATTCAATTCTGTTCTGAAACTCATTAGATTTAATTTAATTCTTTATTTGTAAATGTAAGGCCATGGAACAAAAGCTAATACTTGGTAATAGACAATATTGTGAGAAGTAATAATAGACAACGATTGCGAATTTCATAAATTAGTTTGTGTTATTTATTTTTTAAAATAGTGATTTTCTATTTGATTAATAATAATTAAATAAATGTATTAGGACATCGTGCTTTTTCTCATAAATAATTTATAAACACACGAAAAGCATCTTTATAATCACTAAAGAATAAAAAAGTACTATAGTACAAACACTTTCCATGAACTATGATTTGCACTCCAAACAACATAGCTTACAAACACGGACGTTTTCCAACTAGCTTATGTTTGACACTGTGTATGGAATGTGACCGGTCCGACTCGCCTTGGTTGGAGGGCAACTAGCTGGACAATGTCGTAGAGCGCTGGCTAGCGATAGTAAATGTTCGTTTTATTTATTTTTTTGTAATATAGAATTGGCTCTGTCACTATTAGCTGCGTTCATGAAACGATAAGTTTTTAAATTGAAAGTATACGTGTGGAACTAAAAATTCAGCGTGGTGATCGAGTAAGAATACATTCACCACTCCCTATCTTGCCCGTGGATATCGTAAAAGATTATTAGGGGATACGATATACAAATAACATCTATGCAAGAGTAGGATTACTCGAAATAAAACCCTACGCCAGTACGTCTGTCCAGCGTAGGTGATCAATATTCCTTCCATTGTAGAGAAGGTTAATTGAAAGAAATAATTAGTCATTAATCTATTTTCTTTCCAAATTAAATGTACGTTGCATTATGTTTATATAATGAGTAATTTTAATATACTTAATATTTTTCCTTCTCACAAGAGGACTGAGGAGGTATTAGCCTGAATGACATGAAAAGTGAAAATAAATATACTATTTTTATGGATATATCGCTTTTTGTTTATTTGCCGAATTTACAGCGTTATGATTATGACCCTACAAGTGACTTAGTCCGGTCCTCCAGGGAGGACTGGGTTCAAACGAAAAAGTAAGTATGAAACGCATTAAAATCAGTAAATATTTTCTTAATTTTTATATGTAATACTCGCGTAAAACAATTTATCTTTATTTAGCTGACCCGTGGAATGCGTCTGCGTCATAAAAGAGAGAGAGAGAGAGAGTAGGGGTGATAGAGTAGCTCGTGGACAACTTAAATGCATAGCTCTAAAAATAAATAAATTTTACCCATTCTTACAACATTTTTCCTTGATGCTACGAGGAATAGGAACGGTCCTATCTCTCGTAGGTTAATATTATATATAGCTTTTTTTTTTGTGTGTGTACAGCTGTTGGCCGCAGATGGCCTTGACAGCTTGACGCGGACTATGGGTGAGCGCTGAGGGCTCTCAACCCGGAGAAAAGTATGCTAAGCGACATCGCCCAATGGCTTCCCCTGTGGGGAACGGACCTCGGCTTGGGGCGTCGCTGGAGGCAAAGTGGGCGTGCCCACGTTTTTAGTCGTGACTTTTGCGCGGCGCGGTTTCGCACCTCGACGGCGAGGGCGGAACCGCGGATATTTATTTGTTAAGGCCTCGCGGGCCGTGTAGGCTCTTTGTTGAGCGAGTGTGATATTGTCGTCCTCTTCATCGAGGACGTGACGAAGACGTCGGATGGATGAGATTTTGGAGGGTCTATAGGAAGCCGCCCCAACCACTAGTTGGTTGGGGTGTGTCATGGCAGAAATTATATATAGCCTATAGCAGAGGTGTCAAACTCAATTTTGCAGAGGACCATATTATATTAAATTTTGAATTCGTAGCCGGCCAGAATGAAATTTAAAAAAAAAAAATGAACTGAATTATTATAATATTTTATTTATTAAATTATATAGTGTATAATATACGCTTGTTTAAAATCGATCGAAGGTCTTATTGATAATTATTCTATGGCCTTATTGTACCTTTGACATGACTGGCCTATAGCTTTCCTCGATAAATGGGATATCCAACACTAAAAGAATTTTATAATTTGATCCAGTAATTCCTGTGATTAGCGAGTTCAATCAAATAAATGATATAACTTTATAATATTGGCATAGAAGTTTAAGATATTTCTTCGATCAAATTGTATGTAATTATTCTTTAATCTTGAAATGATCAGCTCTTAGCGTGATTTATTATAGACTAAAAAAGATGAAAGATGCATTGTACATTTTAGAAATAACTAGCAACCCGCCCTCGCTTCACTTCGGTTATAGGTTATAGTCGTTTTACCCGCGTAGTTCCCGTTCCCGTGGGAATACCGGGATAAAATATAGCCTAGTTTACGCCCTGATATTATAGCTTTCCATTGGTGAAAGAATTTTTGAAATCGGTCAAGCCGTTTTGAAGATTACCTGGAACAAACAGACAGACAGACAGACAGACAGACAAAAATTTTTTAATTGCTATTTTAGGCATAGATGTCGTGCAAATAACCGTGTGAGCATGAAAAAAGCCTATTATTTTGACATTACAAACAGACACTCCAATTTTATTTATTGGTATAAGTATAAATTTAGCGTTTGCATGTTACTTTTAGCGGTTACGTCATTGCTGCAACATCTTTCATCACGTTATAAGCTCGTGTTCATATCAATATTGATTTTTTTTTTAAATCAATTTGGCGAAGGAATCAATTTCGCTTTGCTTGTTCGTAGGATTTGTAAAATCGAGTAAGGTTTTACCAGAAGACCGGGGAGCTTCTCTTCTGAGAAACATCTGATGCTTCGAATTACGTCACTATCAAAATAAACAAATTTTCAATGCGCCTTTTTGACGCTAAATAGGCCCATAATTTACGGGTTTGCACAAATTTTTTGTAAAAATTTATATTATCTCATATACGTCCCACTGCAGTGCTCGAGTCTCCTGGATAATAGGACGTAAAATTGACCGATTATACCTTACTGATTAGACGGTATGGCATAGGGTTTTATTTCAAGTTTTTCTTGTCTCTAATAGATTTTTATGAATGTGGTGGCTCTGTGTAGTGACAGAGTAAAAATAAAAATCACCACCCTTTTCATGGCTATGAGTGTCTTAAAGACGACTAAAGGATTACAAAATCCAGTTAACATCTATACAAGAGAAGTAAAACTCGAAGTAAAATCCTATGCCAATTCGCATAGGTCAATTTTCTTTTCATTGTAGAGGAGGCTCAAGCCCTCCATTCGGACGTAGATAGGCTACAATGATAATGATAATAATGACGAATATATCCCTTAGTTGTTTTTACGACATCCATGTACAAGATGGGGGTGGTAAATTATATTCATACTTCATCGCCACACAGAATATGCTATTTATTTGACTATATATTGTATATTGGACGGATAATGGCAGATACATGAACCACCTATTTAACGAACATATGTTAATGTATGAAATATTACAATTTACATTTGTATGTTAAAATTATTTGTTGTTTTAAATTATAAAAAAAAAGATATATGTAATATTTTTAACAACAGAAAAATAATTACTTATTCACGTTTATTAGTAACTAGCAACCCGCCCTCGCTTCGCTTCGGTTTCAGTCTTTCCTGCGTAGTTCCCGTTCCTGTGGGAATACGGAGATAGGTTACTCCCTGATATTATTGCTATCCATTGGTGAAAGAATTTTTGAAATCAGCCCAGCCGTTTTGAAGATTACCCGGAACAAACAGACAGACAGAGAAAAAAATATAAAGTGTATTTTAGGCATATGTATAGTGCAAATAACCGTGTGAGCATGAAAAAAAGTCTATTATTTTGACATTACAAACAGACACTCCAATTTTATTTATTGGTATAGATATAGATGATTTTGTTAATAATGTCACTAGAGGACGTGGGTTTTTAATTAAAATATGCACAATGGGGCGGCCTACAAGGAGCCATCCGGGTGATAGAAAAAAAATTATAAATTGTTTTCTGACTATACTATTGATTTATACGAGTTCGCCCGCCATGAACGCTGTGCTCTTAGAATAATAACGTATAGAAAGTAAGTTCACGCAGAAAAAGTGAGGCATTTCAATTGGAGCCTAATGGAGCTTACGCCGTAACCGTTCCGTAATGTACAAGTCATTGTACTGCACGTACGTACGCAAGTCTTAAAAAAATTACTTGATAATTATGACGGTTTGTGCATTCAAATGGTGTCACAACACATTTGAAAAACTTAAAAAGGTTTTTAACGTTACTTTTAAAAGTATTTCGACATTTTATGTTAATAAAAACAAAATTTGATTTCATAATTTGTATAGTGGTTTGCGTGTGACGTCTGCGCGCCATTAGTATTTTTAGATTCAAATTTTGAAAGTTCGAAGTATTGACACTATCCTTCTATATGTTATTATTCTAAGGCTGTGCTATTAAAACACCGGCATATGAACAATCATATACAAACGCAATAAAATTCGTAAAATCCCTTTGTCGCCTTTTCGTCTCAAGGGTAAAAGAGATGGTGAATTTTATACTTTCTCCGTCACTACAACGGAAGTATATTTATTTAAAATTAAATATACGTTTATTTATTTAAAATAAATATATATTTGATTGAAATATTAAGTCGATTCGATTGATTGCCGAATGACAGCTATCTTGTTCATTCTGATAAGTTACTTTTTAAAATAGAAATGAATACAATTCGTTTCGAAGTTTAAAAGTCATTCATTATTCGAAATTTAATTTTAGAGAATTTAAAAGTAAAATATTCTTGTTAATAGTGTTGCGTTCATAACATTACGAGTTTGATTCAAAATTGATTCGTTTCAACTCGTTGGGATCGCATTCATACAGTTTTTTATTGATCATAAAACTCAAGGAAAACGCAATTGTGCTTTATTATTAATAGCTCTAGTTCAAAGAGGAGATATTTTTAAAATTTTCACATAAAAATAATAAGTTTAATAACCTTGTTACAACGTATCTATTTTACGATTGCTTTAAATCTTGCTTTTACTATAGCAGCCTTTGATATTAGACAATATATATAAATTAACAAAGTACAGAATTGAATTCGTAATGAATCTGGCAACCCTATAACTGACCAAGATGCTCTTATTTGTCTTGACAGCAATGAGGATAACAGTTTATGATAAGTATTTAAACTGCGTGCAAACATTGTAAGCGGGACAGTAGGTTATTGTACACAGTGTAACAAAGATCTTGACGTCCGTAAACTATGAAAATGTAGTTATCATCTTTTGCAAAATAAATGTGAAATGACTAGTGGGACATATAACAATAGAAGTAGGAATGCAGACAAAATAACATTATGAGTACTTTTTGGAATAGTTACAATAACGTTAATTCCAAGTTTTTGTTTATCAATTATCACATAATTTATAATAATAAGTTCCTTAACAAGTTAAATCGCTGCCTTTAATAGTGCAATAGCTCGCTATTAATGTATCTTCTAGAATTTGTTTGAAACTCCAAAATACATATTTGTGCTTTACATGCTATTATATAATATTTACAAAAGTTCAACACTTTCTTTACATTCATAAAATGCCATCACTAAAATATTTAATTTAAAATAAGACCGCCACTTGACACTTTCACATTCCCGCCAAAGCTCTTCAAAATAACACTTAAGAGTGCATAGCATAGAGTAATGTTATTATCAACGTTATATATAGTTGTGAATATAGTAGAAAAGTGACAGATTTGCTAAGTGTATCTCTACAACTTGTGGAGACATATACACAGCTCTGTACATACGAAGTATATGATTATGGTGTGTAGCTTAGAATAATAACGTATAGAAGGTAAGTTCGCGCACAAAAAGTGAAGCATTTCAATTGGAGCCTAATGAAACTTACGCCGGAACCGTTCCGTGATGTACAAGGTCACTGTACTGCACGTACGTACGCAACTCTTAAAAAATAAATAGGTAATTATGACGGTTTGTGCATTCAAATGGTGTCATAACACATTTGAAAAACTTAAAAAAATTTTAACATTAAAAGTATTTCGACTATTTATGTCAATAAAACCAAAATTTGATTTCATAATTTGTATAGTGGTGTGCGTGTGTACTTGTGTAATCGTCTGCGCGCATGTAGTATTTTTAGATTCATGTTTCGAACGTTCGAAGTACCGACACTATCCTTCTATACGTTATTATTCTAAGGTGTGTAGTTGAAAAATAAGGTTTAGTTACGGATATAGATTTTGATTATTATACTTACTACTGTGGCGCTACATATAGAAGAAAAAGCGCGCGTACAAAGTACCCATTTCAGAAGTGAAACTTCCTTGGTGCCACGTGTTTTTTGTCAATATTAAAAAAACTTACTCTCTCTCTCTCTCTTTCTTTCTTACTTACTTACTCACCTGCTTCCTACTCTTCACTCGCCTACTCTCTACTTTCTCACTCTCTCTCCATCGGTCTCTCCCTCTTCTCAGACAAAAACGTCCCACAATTTCGTGTCTATAAATTGCGTATCATCCGTAAAAATTTTACCCTCGCGTAAAAAAGTTTCACTTTAAAAACATTTATTTTTCTTGCAAAAATTGGTCTATGAATTATCCCTTTCTATATGTTGACTTGCTCTTGGTATGATTTCCGTTAAATTGATATTAAATTTTGACATATAATTCATAGTCAATGCATTAAAAATATAATTCCAAACATATTCAAAAACAGAATAGTGGCCTATTTGGCGCCATCGCGCATCGTCCTGCCGCCATTGGACCTTCACGCCCGTGTTACCGTTAAATTATTAAATTATTCAAATCGTGCAACATAATAACGGACATCTTTTAATGTGGAATTTTAACGCTGATATATCAATTTACAAGTTTGGACGATATTTAAGTTACTTTTTAATAATAAAATATTATCAAAATCTTAAACGCTTAGTGCGTTACTTATAATAATTAAATTGACTACAGGCAAAAATCATATTGCTGCCTCTGAGCGAGTATGCGGTACAATAATTATGATTAAAAGGACTGCCAGACTTACGGTATTGAATTTTAACTTTTCTTTCAATGCATCTTAAAACACGACTTTTAGCTAAAGCTATTTTAGTTATAACTAGCAAATGTTCGCGTTTTCACCCGAGTAGTTACCCGTGGGAATACCGGGATCAAATGATAGCGTTTATAATTCCTTATATAGTGAACTACCTGGTAGTAAAATATTAACAATATCGGTCCAGCCGTTTTAGAGATTACCCGGAATGAACAGATTAACAAACACAATTTTTTTACACTGCATCTTAGACATAGGTGTCGTGCAAATAATCGTGTGAGCATGACAAAACGTACTATTTTGAAATTACAAACAGACACTTAAAATTTATTTATTTGTATAGATGCGTTCATTATAATATATTGTAATGGATACATTATAATTAAAACAATTTATATTATAATTCATAATTTTGAATGACTAGAAGATTGTTTTTGTTATAGAGAAATTTTAATTTAATTTTCATACTAATACAAAAATAAATAGGTACGTTGGAGAAAATATGTTTTTCACATTTCTTCTTTTCTTGTCTTGGCAATCTACTAATATGAGCCATTTTTGCCAGTATCGAGTTATAATTTTCTTTAGAAATTATCAGTTTCTTCTAATTAGTCATTGTCCGTCATTAAGTCGCCTTCAATAGTGTTATGGCTACTGTTAACGGTATCTCCCGAGATTTTTGGC
The DNA here is from genome assembly GCA_032191425.1 of Lymantria dispar. Classification (NCBI taxonomy): domain Eukaryota; kingdom Metazoa; phylum Arthropoda; class Insecta; order Lepidoptera; family Erebidae; genus Lymantria; species Lymantria dispar. Next base: position 3,116,267 of record CM063460.1, on the reverse strand, counting down.
GGAAACGAAAAGATAAGGTGGGTGGACCCATGCATAGACACTCTAACGAATAAACAGTTTTTATTCGTTCATTTACAGAATAAATTAAACAAACAAATTATTAATTAACACTTTGTTTTATTGTGTAACATATAAATTACTTTCTTTTATTCTAGATGTAATTATTATACATTAAATCGACACTTTTAATAAGCTCTTCCAAGCGGCCTTGTAAGGAACAGGGCTCCATACAAGGCTAATATTATAAATCAGTTGTTTAACTTAAAACTAGAGTTATAATAATCAAAATATTTGCTTTTACTAAAACTATATAAAGCTCTTTCATTTAAACGAAACAATAAATGCTTAACATATAATAATCTTCTTTAAAAAAATCACCGAACATTGTATGAACAACATTGTATAACTAAGAATACATATATTAATAGAAATTATTTAAAATTTATAGTAAGGAGTATTATATCGATAAAAAATAAGTTGCCAATGAACTTTAGAACGAAATTATAAAAAAAAATAATAGCCCTCTTAGGGGTCCGTTCTTTGTAAGGCCAAAATGTTCCTAAGAAGGCCAAACTGATAATTATGTGATATTGCGACATACTTTTTTATATTTAATAAAAGAATAGAAATTAACTACTACCTAACAACTAATTTCTTTAATTATAACGCACTTACATATAATGACACTTCCCAGTCTTGTAGTCAGGAATATTTAAAATCAACCATTCCTTTCAACCATGAAAATATAAGAAAACAATAACTTAAGTTTTGAAACAAACTTATAAACTAAAAAGAATAATAGTTTTGGATGTTTAATCGCAATCTGAGCATAAAAATATGAGATATTTTAGTGAGATTAATACACTCCTCGTGATACCACTTTTGACCTTGGCTACATCTGCTTGCCTTGGTTGCCTCATGTCTTCGATTCCACACTCGCGACATGCGCTATTCCTTTTCTTGACCTTCTGCACTTTCCTTCATCTCTATTTTCAATCTTTTGTTGGTTTGTTGTTCTATGTCCCCTAGCAAGGCCATCCGTTATGATTGAGTGGCTTTTTTGATTGGCCTTACAAGGAACCACCGGCTTTCATAGGAAAATTACCGATATTTTAACTCCAATCGAAGCAAAATTATTATTTTCTTCTTTAGGGTCATAACAAAGCCTTACATGACAATTTACAAAAATATGATAATAATAGGATATTTACATAAAAATGACTTTTTACTGTGAGCGGAAATTACAATTTTAGCGTTGTTGACTGAAGTCTACAAAGAGAGGGACCCTACGAACAAAATAGCGACGCGAGTGACTTGCCGCCGCGTCTGTGTGATTCAGATTAATGGATCGTAATATGAGTGGAAGGAATCTATCATCACATGACAGGAATTATGACTTTTTTACAGTTGGCCTTCAAAGGAGCATGGCCTTCCATGGTCCACCCACCTTATATAAAGCACTTTTATATCATATTCATTATACCCCAGCATTTCACCCGTGACTTATTACAAAAAATGCCATCAAAATTATTTAATGTAATACGTTAAAATACAACCTCTCCACATGACACGTCCACATTCCCGCCAAAAACTCTACACGTCAGCGAAACGCCGTTGCTTGTTTTTTTAAAGAAAATATATATATTTTACCAAAGGGATTATGATTTCAAAACGTGATATTAAAATTTAATTTTAGTTTGGTATGTGTATAACCTTTATGTTTACGTTATAATAAATTATACATTTATGGGTTACCTAGTTTAAAAATTACCATAGTTATCAACTGTAATCATCATCATCCCATATTTGTAAGTAACCATGAACAGTTACTGTCAATATTCAAATTTCGAATGATAAATGCGTCCAATAGCCAACAAATTATTTTTTTTAATCCCACGTAATAACTAAAACTCGCAAAAGGTATTCTCAAATGAGATATCAATTAAGAAAAGATTAAGCTATAGACGATTAATAGACAACAATTTATTACTATTTGTGAATATAAAGAAAAACTATAAAAAATATATTTTTTTATTTTGTTATGAACAATTTGTATTATAATGATATCTGATGTTTACGCGAGCACTACACATTGTAAATACAACTCCTTTTACGGATAATATCTGTAATAACGTTGACTTATTTGGATGTCAGACATCTTAGTCCGCCCGTGACCATGAATGCTGTAAAGCATTCGAAACGTCGGGCAATCATAAATCAAATATAAAAGCGATATAATCCGTAAAAGTAGTTTTATTTACAATTTATATTATTTTAATCTGTATAAAATCAATTGAAAAAAAGCAGAGTTCTTCGGGCCTATTATCGATGAACATTTAAAATACAATATCGCTATTGTATTACATTAAAATGCCAGCAAAATTACTAAGTTTAACACTGTAAAACCCTAAAACAATACTTACACTAAAATAAAATTTATAACATTTTGATATGCCCGTCCAAGGCCAAAATGTCAAAGAAGTTATAATTTTGACGGAGACATAGATTTTTTTTATGTATCGTTATCAATGCGTTCTCTACAGCCAAATAGAAAGCATTTTGTTGTATTATAAGGGTATTATTGCAATAATGTGTTGTTAGAACAGTTTTGGCGGCAAAATAAAATTGTTAAAAAAGACTTAACATTCTTATGACGGGATGAGTGGGAATGTTGATAAGATAAAACTAAAAATAGAGAAGGAATATATCGATTGTATCTTATCGTTCACCTATCTTAAGACGTTTCTTTGCATTCCTTAGTTATCTTACGTACCCAAATAATTTAGGTGTTGCCAATATTGTGAAATAAAATCTGTTAATCTACTCTTAATTTAGAATTCTGCTCTTAAACTGCTCTCTGCTCGTAAAGAATGAGTTTATTTTATACTAAGGCTATTATTTGTACCTAATTACGATGACCAAGTTACAATATGTGTGGAATTATTAAGGCATTTCTTCCATCCGTATGTATTACGCTGCCTGTTTGACAAATCTGTAACTTGTTAGTACATTTTTGTTTGTCTGCAGTAGGTACGTGAAGTGAATCTCTCTCTTCTCTAAAGTAGTTGGTGGGAGTAATGGCTGTTTAAGTAGTCTGATCCAGTCGTATTCTTTGCAAATTATATTATATCCTCCATTGAAGGACATAGCGTGGATGATATTTACAACAATCAAATTACACCCGAATTCGGAATTAATATTTTCTTAGTGCAGGGTTTCCTTTTTTTTTCTGTGGATCGCAAAAAAGGAATACTTTAAGAATTAAATATTTATTTTGCGTGCGATCTAGATTAATTCTACTCAAATTACAGCCAGTTTGCAATTTTAAAAATACCCCGCACTAAGGACAAAGGCCTTGTGTCGGAATATTAAAAAAATGCACTTAACCTACACGAATTAGCATTTATATGGGAATTCCGTTCATGAATTTTAATACACGAGATCGGTAATTAGTCCAAATATGGCAAAAATATGCATTTAATTCAATAAAGCTAAAAAAACTGAAATATTCTTAAACTCGCTATATAAAAACGCGGAAATGTAAAAAAAAATGATCACGACTATTACAAAATGGCACAGGTAGATGTCAATGACCGGTCCGGGCACAGCACCGTACGCTTGTCCGAGAATTCGCAATAGCGTTTCACTGAATTGCTATTTCAATTTGTTCAATCGTTTGATTTGTATACCAAAAGAAAACTATAAATACCGTATTTAAGATGGCTCTGAGCTCGAATTTGAGCATCTTCCATAGTAAGGAAATTGACCTACTATACCAAGCTGGTCAGAAAAATTGTATAAGGCTTTTTTTTTATTTTTTGGGGTGGGTTGCCTTCGGCGCACTTTTCGCACCACTCCATCCGGGGCGACAGAGGGGAGCACGCACACCCGAACACCACGTCGCCTTCATCGTTGGACCGACCACCGGAGCAGGGTGACTTGACGTCAGTGGTCAAGGTTTTCTTGCACTAAGATTAATACTTGTATTGCGGGATTATTAACGAAAAATATAATTGACCACTCCTTATCTTTTACATTTAATTTTTTAATGAGTAGTCATAGACATGGTCATAGCCCGATGCGTTGGTTAGACCAGATCCGCACCGCTCTTAAGACTCCAATGCATGAGGCTTTACGGATAGCTACCAACAGGTCCAAATGGCGCTCCATCGTACAAGATCGCATCCTAAAGGACAAGGATCACGACCCCCAGTAATGGGGAAAACGAATCAAGGAGGGGAGTCATAGACATAGTGAATGATTTTTTTTTATTGTATACCGTGGCAAACGAGCAAACAGTAAACCTGAGGGTGAGTGTTGTTGCTGCTTATGGAGCTTTGCAAGGTCGCTGCCTACCGCAAAGAAAGTGAAGGGAGTGTGTGAATGCGTGCAATGAGGTTCGATGATAATAAAGGTATCACCAAAACCCGGCACACGCAACCACCCTCAGAAACTTGGGCTTCCCATAACTTAGCTACAGATATAGTGTTGGCTTATATGAATTTTATTCGCCATACAAACCTGCCTATAATAGGTTTCACTTCAGATATATTTTTGAAGTGAAAACTCAAACTCAACATTTCTGTTCAGAGCTTTAAATTTCACTTCTACCGCCTATCTCTATGAATGTTTAGTATTCATTTTTAATTAATTCTTATGTCACTGGAGACTTTGAAAATATATAACTAACGGATATAAGTAAAGAATTGTTTGGGGTTTAAACCTAGGGAGGGTACCGGAAAGGGTATCCCGCCGGGCTGGCCACCGAGGACAAGGAACTCGGTACTGGTGGTGACCCTAATGGCGAAGGAGAGAACCCACCGTGAGTTATGTAGCCGCGCGCCGCCCCTTCGTCACCCGGGACGGAGGGGATGGCGTATGCGCTGACCATAGCCCATCCCAAAAAAAAGGGTTCAAACCTAAGGCACTGAGCACGGAAAGGCACCACTTCCAACCACTAAGCCATTTGTATAGTCAATATTAAGCAGCCGTCACTAACAAGATGATCACAAACAATATAACACAATCGCGTTATTATTTTTAATTACAGTCTGAACACAATTATGTTTTGGACTCTTACTTAATTGTCGATTACTGTAAAAAACGATGAAAGTATAAAATCATATATTCTGCAATGTTTGAAATGTAGTTTTTATTTTGAAATACAACATTATTATTGTTTTATATCCAAATATCCGTGTGGTGATGAAATAAAAATATAATTTATCACTCCTTATATTGTCCGTGGATATCGTAAAAGACGACTAAGGGATATAATATGCATATAACATCTATGCAAGAGAAGGAAAGCTCGAAAAAAGGTCCTATACCAACCTGTCTGATAAGTATGGTATCATCATTATCATTATCGCAGTACATCCCACTGTTGGGCTCGGGCGTCCTCCATAGGAGGGACATCGCCCTTACTATACCATGCTGGTCAGACAGGTCGGTGTTTTTTTTTAATGGGTGGGCTATAGTAAGCGCATACACCGTCCATTCCATCCGGGGCGACGAAAAGACGGCGCGCGGGCCCATAACCCACCCGTACCCAGGTCACCTTCGTCGCTGGGCCGACCAACAGTGCCGAGTTCCTTGTCCTCAGTGGTCGGCCCGACGGAATATCCTTTCGGGTACCCTCACCTCTCAACGTCCCTGTCCGGAACGTCGGTCGCCCTCGCGCGATCAGCCTCTCTGTGGGTGACGGACTAAAATCCCCGGTCCGGTCATCCGCGGCCTCGGCTAGGATGGCATCAGGCGCAGGTACTCGCGCCGGCGCCGCCTGAGTCGCCGGCGGCGGTACGTGTCACCGAAGAGGAGTTCCTCTCGCCCACGATCCGCCGCCTCCTTCCGTGAGTAGACGGCCTCACAGAACGCGGCGACCGCGTTCTGTGAGCATCTGAGCTGCTGAGCATCTCCCTAGGGATGGTCGGCAGCGTTAGATCGGCAAGACAGGTTGGCATACGGTTTTGTTTCGAGTTTGACTTCTCTTACATAGATGTTATATACTTACTATATCCCTTAGTCGTCTTTTACGACATCCACCGGTAAGATAGAGAGTAATGTAATATCTATGATAAAAAAATAAACACTCGAAATTAAACCTTATACCAACATGTTTGACCAATTTCTCTCCTACTGTAAAGGTGGCTTTAGCCCAGTATTGGGATGTATATGAGCTATAATGATGATGAATGATGTAACAAGTTTTAACGTATTATATTCGTTAAGTTTTTTTCTTTAGTTATCTTATAAAAGATTTCATTAGCGAGTAACAAATTAAGATAAAAAATCTCTCTCAATAGTTTTGAAGTGCAACAAAAAAAATAACAAACTTTTGAAACTCTTAAGATGGCATGAAAAAATATGTACGGCATACTATTAAGAAGCTTTGTGTGATTTTTTGTTCTTAATGAAGCATTTGAATACAATATATACTGATGCTATGTATCGAGAATCTCATTACCAAAGCCAAACGGGTTGGTATCACCATTTAATCCATTTTAGACAGCCCAAAGCCAAATACTTTTACGAAACAAAACATAAACAGCTGTTTGAGTGAAGTTTCGTTTACAAACAGCTCAAAAATATAATTACGCACAAGATTATGAGTATGACCATTTGATTGAAGTTTCGACGCTAGCTCAAATCAATAATCGGTTATAAGATTATTGTATTGACGCTTTATGGAAACTTCTATTCTAAACAGCTTACGGTTTAAAGATGTTATTGCAGGCACTAGAACCATTTGATGATAGACACTAAAATTAAAATATAATTACAAGGTTTATTATATTAGTCGTATTTTAAGACAATATCGATGCTAAATTGCTCAAAATTTTAATTACGTACACGATTATTGTATTAATGAGATATTTTAGAGATATAAACAGCTACAAACTATGTATATTTGTCTACGATATTTATTATATTGAAACCATTTGATGATAATTTTGGTTCTAACGGCCTCAAAATAATAATCACACACACAATTCTTTATAGGGCTTATAATAGCGTATTTCGAGGTTAGTTCTATTTTCAATTAACAAAAAAATATAATATTTATAATAAAAAAAGATATATAATTATTCCGTGTGGTAACGGAGTAAGAATATAGTTCACCTATATAATATATATATATATATAATGGGTCAATAACTCTTCCATTTTGGAGGAAGACCAAGTCCAAGAGGGCCTTGTATGAGCTGAGATGACGAAAATAATAAACAAGCTATTTGTATTGGAGACGCTTTACAGAAAACTCGACTCCAAATAGCTCAAAATAATAATTAAATAAACATCAAATACATAAACATTTACAAAGCGGTTTATAAGTGCTAAGTCCCGTTAGGTACCTAGTGCGACAAGTTTATATCTAGACTAGTTTTAATACGGCTAGGCACAGTTATACGCCCTTTTTACTTGACTGTCCAGGATGTAGTATTATGTTTTTAATTATTATATTTCTTTAAATTCATCGTTATCTCGGCTCAAACAAGTCCCGCTGGTTAGCTCGAGCCTTCTCCACAATGGGATGGATATTGACCTTACCATGCTGATCAGACAGGTTGGTATAGGGTTTTTTTTTTTCTCTTGCATAGGCCTTATATGCATATTATATCCCTTTTACGACATCCACGAGAAATATGGAGCGGTGAACTGTATTCTTATTCCGTCACCATACGGGAAAAGAATCTTTCTTGAATTTCTCTTAATTATCATAATATAAGATTAGTCATTGATTAATTATTGTTGCAATTTTATTTGAAATTAAATCTAAAGTAATCCCTATAAGCAAATTAGGACAGTATGTCAATTATCCTTTCCAGTTTGGAAGTTCATGCTTCTATGAAGCGTCTACCAAAACTGTCGCCCTTACATTTAGAAGTTAAACATATTTAGACCTGATGGATTCATACAGGATTTCATTAAAATTTTTCATTCATCTACACTATGGACAGTAATATTATAAAGAGGAAAAATTTGTGCTTTGTGTGTCTGTATGTTTGTAATGAATAAACTCAAAATTTCAAAAATTCTGTCACCATTGGAAAGTTACATTATCTCTGAGTAACATAAGCTATAGTTTATCCCGTTATTCCCACGGGAACGGGAACTACGCGGGTAAGGCGACTGTAACTGAAGCGAAGCGAGGACGGGTTGCTGGTAATATTATTCACCGGTTATCTCCGTGTGATGACGGAGTAAGAATATAATTCACCACTCCCTATCTTACCCGTAGATGTCGTAATTTAATGTGGCTGACAACTAAGGGATTAAATATGCATAAAACATCTACGCAAGAGAAAGAAAATTTGAAATGAAATCCTATACCAACACGTCTGACCAGCGTCGTATAGTAATTTTTTTTTTTTTTATTGCTAACGGTGCCAAACGAGCAAACAGTACACCTGATGGTAACTGTTGCTGCCGCTCATGGACCTTTACAAGGCCGTTGCCTACCGCGAAGAAAGCGAAGGGAGTGTGAATGCGTGCATTGAGGCTCGGTGATACCAAGGGCACCACCAAAACCCGCCACACGCAATCACCCTCAGAAAGTTGGGCTTCCGGCTCTCTCGCTCACCGAACGAAGCGCGGTAATAAATTGCTACTACTCAGACGTCGATTTTCTGCGAGAGCATGGTACTGCCCCGAACGGACCGGCCCGCGGCTGTAGACAGATAACTGTCGACAGTGTGGTCCTACCACTCCTTAAGCTGAATTTTCCTCCTATTGAGAGGGTGGTTCGAACTCAACAGCGGGACGTATAGGAGCCGAAATGAAATGATGATAAAATGAAGTGGTTTTTACGTTACCCACGAGCAACGAAATGACGTTACTATTGTATTCTTACTCTGTCACTATGGGGATGAAACGTAACTATCGATCGCTTATTACCGTTTCTTTACATTATCTGTTAAAAAGCAATTTTAATGCACTTAAAACTTTAATTGATATAAAAAATGCTGTTTTTTTATAGTTTTCCGTCAGGAAGTGCTTGACAAACCTTGAATTAGATAAGGTTTATTTAAGACTTAATTCCTATACAATAGGTATCTAAACGTGTTCCAAATATCACTGAGCAAAGTTTAATGATTTATATATATGAATTTTAAAGAAAAATAATAATAAACTTTTCTAAAAGAAAAGTATTTCTTTTCTAAAACTCAACCGCAGCGCCAACAACTGCAATTATGAACATCTGAAACAAAAAATGTATGAAAATCTATTCAGTCGTTTAGGAGATACCGAATTTTGTCCCGTAACCATGAACGCTGCAAAGTGTTCGAAACGTCGGGCAATTAAAAATCAAATACAAACGCCATAAAATCTGTAAAGTAGTTTTATTTACAATGTGTAGATGATACTCGCGTAAACATCAGAAATCATTATTGATTTGTATTCTCAACCCGTCAGTTAACAGACAATATTTATGCTCATTTATTTAGTAATTAATTTTTAAATTAATTAAAATAAAAGTAAAATTAATTTTGATCATAGTCTTTCTGAGCAAAATTAAAGAAATTTAATATGGAGTACGCGCGTGGAAATAATGACTTAGCAGTATCCTTTTTCGTGTCCCCCAACCGTTTCCAACATTTCGTAAACAGGTTATAAATGTATTACTTTTGATGTGCTTAATAATTTTATAAATTAGCAACATATTTAGTAGAATTAATTGCAGTTACTGTTTATGATTTTTTTGGATATATGCGTAAATAATTAATACATGTGGTGGCAGAGTAAGAATACAATTCAACACCCCCCTATCTTGCCCATTAGTACCATAAAATAAGGGATATAATATGCAGATAAAATCGATACAAGAGAAGGAAAACTCGAAATGAAACCCTATTTCAACACTTCTGACAAGCTTGATACATTAGGTCAAACTTCCTCCCACAATAAAGGAGGCCCGAGTCCAATAGTGGGACGTATATGAATTGTGATGATGAGATGATATACGTAAATAATTGAAAGATTGAATAGATTTGATATTATAGAATACAATCAAAGAACGCGCCGAATGTATATTTACACGAACCACGTTAATGGACTTTTATGACTGACTGTCTTTGAAATTACCATTGTTTTCATCTTATGGCATTTTGGTAGCAAATCAGAGCAAGCCGCCCACCTGATTCAAATTCGAATCATTTATTATGCATAAACCTCGAGAGGGAACTTACATATTGTCAGGTTTACAATTGCCAAAAAAAAATATACTACCACCGGATCGGAACGCGACCGCTACTGAGAAGATCCGGCAAGAAACTCAGCGGGCTTGTCTATAATTTTCATTTTTAGATAAAAATTGGGTACAACAAGCTTTGTAAGAACTAGCTCCAGTATGATGCCCTTCGAACCACAAGATACGTAATACAATTCAAACGATTATGGCTGGACCAGATCCCACAAGCGGCACCCGATCACGAGTTAACTACTAGAGCAGCAATCACTCCCCTCAACCACTATGGAGGGAAGGGAGAGACCCGCTCTACGCAGCTACCGCAAGTAGATCCTTCTGTGAGCATGACCAACACCATAGTATGTTACAAACGGTGAAAATACAAAATTTCGTTAGGCAAAACACGCTACACTTTACAATAAAAATTAAAAAGAAAACAGTATATTTAAAATAACAAGGCAATTGCTGAATGAGGAGCTGCTCACAACCAATCTGTATTATCATCTACACAGTCCGAGATTTTATAATAAGCTCTTTTACAAAGTCTATTCTTGATGGCTTTTTTCAACTTTTTCATTGGCAGTTCTCGGATATTTTTAGGTAATCTATTGTAGAAGCGTATACATTGCCCCATGAACGATTTGAAAATTTATTGGTGACGAGTAGTGTGTACAACTAATTTGTCCTTATTACGAGTATTCATTTCATGAATGTCACAATATCTCTCAAAGTTAGCGATATTTTTTTTCAGATATAATATATTTTCGTTGGTTTAAAAGCTTTTGGGCAGGCTATGGTGTACACACCTCGTCCATTCTCTAGGGTCTATGGAAGGGAGGGGTATGTATATGTATTCCCTCCTCCTTATTTGGGTTGAGAGCACTCAGCGCTCACCACTAGTTCGCGTAAGGGTGTAACAGCCATCTGAGGCTAACACTCCTAGTCTGAACAAAAAGAAAAAATTAAATGTATTTCCTCCACATAGCCATTTGGCCGACCGTAGCTGGCTTGATATCCGTAGCTGGTCTGGCCCTATAGGAAAACCCTGCATATAAAACAAAGAATGGTTGAATGATGAATGATTTTAAAATGTATCGCCGTTCGAAATTACATTTAATATTATTTACTATAACCATCAACATCCGATTACAGTAAAAATATGAAACAAAAAGCTCACAAGACACTACTTTCGCCGCCCCTCATACCTATCATGCAAGAATACGAAATGCACGCAATCCATGTCTAGTTTTATTCATAGAATTTATGAATGTGCATTCATGAGCGAGCATTGAATTGTTATCTTATTAAATAAATTTTTCATTGAAACGTTTCTTAGTAGAGTTGCTTTCACACGAAATTTCCAAAGTATCTATGCCAGTTTTTATGTAATAATTTTAATAGCTTTTTTATAAAATGATATTTATAGCTTTTTTTCTGTGTAATGGCGGCTACGAATGTTATTTTAGATTGCTCCAGGGTGTTGTAAAAGACTACTAAAAAACTATATATCTAATGATCTCTGACATTTACGCGAGCATTACATGTTGTAAATAAAACTGCGTATTTTATCGCGTTTGTATTTGATTTTACTAACCGTAAACAATATATTTTTTTCATATTTCTATATGATTTTCTTCTTATACTAGCAATATATTTGTACCAAAATGTGGGTCAAAATTTCTGTAGCGGGTAGATAATTATAAATCTCTGTAATAACGATGACTTGTTGGACGTGAAACATCTTAGTTCAGCGTAGCAGCGCTCATGGTCACGGGGACCATGAGCGCTGCAAAGTGTTTGAAAAGTCGGGCAATCAAAAATCAAATACAAACGCGATAAAATCCGTAAAGTTTTATTTGCAAAGCTATTTTTTATTTATTTACATCTATTTTCCTGGGTCAACTCCATCTTGTTCTGTCTGGTCAATTATTACATTACCAGACTTGATATCAAGCTGGCGACCGATTATAAAACTGGAGCTAAAACTTTTGGAATATGTACAATAGAGGAATACATATTCCATCAATCTCAAGTAAGAGCAAGATGATGATGTATTTTTAATAAAAATGTGACCCATAAGTCTCATTTTTGAGAACCAATTTTTTCATAATGGAAAGGAAAGTGGTCTTTTACCCTACGCTGGTTGATGTGGCTATTCCTCATGACGGGAATCTCTTGAAGGCTAGTAATATAAACAGATAAAATATCAAGACGCTGCTTACAATTGTCGACATAAGGGACGTAGACTCTGCAATCATTGTAACGATATTTCATCATCTTCATTATCATATCAGATCACATAATGCCCTCTGTTGGGCTCGGGCCTCCTCCACAATGGGAGGGAAATTGACCTACTATACCACGCTGGTAATAACCAACAGTATTGGCATAGGGTTTTATGTCTAATTTTTCTTATCTTAAAGATTAAGAAAGGTATGTTAAGATGGTTTGGACATGTAGAAAGAAGGAGTGAAGAGAGAATGACAAAGCAAGTGTGAGTGGAACGGTTGCGAGAGGAAGACCACGCCGTACGTTTCTGGATCAAATTGGAGATGTGCTGGTGAAAGGTCATGTTAAGAGTACGCGTAATGGTAGAGAATGCATGAAGATGATTGTGAGTGAAGAGATGGAAGTATGTCTGGATCGTGTCTTACGACAATACGTAAACTGCCTATCCCTCTGGGAAACAGGTGTGAGGTTATGTTTTCCTTATCATACATAGATATTATCTGCATATAAAATCCCTTAATGGTCTTTTACGACACTGACGGGCAAGAGAGTTGAAACAAATATAATACTAGCTTCTGCTTGCGACTTCATACGCGTTGTATAGATACTTTGGGCTAACGCTAGCTTCAACCTAAGACTTTGCTTATGTAGAAGGTAAAAGTATTTTTTAATAATACAATTCTGTCGCACATGATTTTTGCGAAAATTTAGCCGTTTACGCAGCGGAAGCTCTCAAAAGGAAAAAGCCCGATTTTGAAACATTCTTCATTGGTGCTCCGCTCCTGTTGGCCTGGTAATATAGCTTATAGCCTTCCTCGATAAATTGGCTATCTAACACTCAAAGAATTTTTCAAATCGGACCATTAATTCCTGAGATTAGCGCGTTCAAACAAACTACAAATTCTTCAGCTTTATCGAAAGGAATATAATATTCCATTAGGAAAAAAAAGTTAAGGTTTAGAAATTGACGAATTATCAATTATGAAACTAGATTAGAATTTTGATTAACTCAATAAAATGCCACAAAAAATTATTACGTTACTACTAGAGTCACCGAATTGGTAATTCGGTGACTCTAGTTATGGAATACTGCAATGAGTGAAAGGATTTGAATGACACTGTTTCCGTATGGTGACGGAGTAATAAGACGTTTTATCACCCTATCTTGCACGTGAGTATTGTTAAAGATGACTAAGAGATACCCTTTACGAAGGTATATTATGTGCTTATAACATGGTAGCAAGTTCGATGTGGTGACGGAGTAAGAATACAATTCACCACTCCCTATCTTGCCCATGGATATCGTAAAAAACGACTATGGGATATAATATGCACATAACATCAGAATCTGTGCAAGAGAATGAAAACTCGAAATGAAACCTACCAACATGTGTGACCAGCCTGGTATAGTAGGTCAATTCCTTCCCATTGAGGAGGAGGCCCGATAACAGTGGGACGTATGAAGGCTGTGATAATGATGATTATGGTAGCAAGAGAAGGAAAACTCGCCACAAAACCCTATAGCCATCCGTTTGAACAGCATGGTAGGTCAAATTTCTTCATATTGTAGAGGAAACTCGAACCCAGTAGTGGAAATTATATTAGTTGAGATGATGATTATAATTTGTTTTAAAAGACACCACCTCGCACTACGAAAATCTTTCTTGTATTGCGGTGACTTTACAAACATATAATTAACGGATACAAATTACATTCAAACTCAGAACAACATTCTGTAGATCGCACACCGTGTTGTCCTGCATGGGATTCGAACCCCTGATACTGACACTGTAGATCAGTATCTTAATCACTAAGCCATCTGTGTATTCATGTAAGTCAGTTTCAGCGCATGTAAGTCACACTGCTAGGCACCAATCATTGTGGGGAAATCCTTTCTCTCCATTTACTGGGAGAGATTGGAATTAGTTTCATTTCGAGTTTGCATTCTCCTGCGTAAATATTATCCTCATATTTATGTCTCTTTCTCGTCTTTTACGATATTGATAAGACATAGGAATGCTGAAACCTTCGGCAAAGTAAGAGTCAAATACAAACGCTATCAATTACGTAAAAATAATTTTAGTATTCGTGTGAATATCACAAATAATTAGAAAATAAATTACGTTTAAAAATCTATTATCCACGAAAAGATCGCTAAACTATCATTAAACCTATCAATTATAGATCAAGATGCCCCTTAGGGGATAAAAGTAACACTGATACTAAAATTATAACGTACCAAAACTCTCAGTGAACTAAAGAGCATTAACCTCTGAGAATGTAGGAAGCTTTTTACCGCCTCGGGCATAAATAGTGATGTGCTATTAGATTAATCGATTATGATTATGGAGTTAGTCGACTAGTTTGTCTATGATTGAAGTTATTCCGTTTATATTTAAAAAAAATGTAACGGGATTAAATTTGAAATCGAAATACGAATCTACCCACAGATATGGACCACTTTTGGATGTTGGACAATTCATACCGATGGAATGATGTTTTTGTTGTTGATGTTTATACAATTCATACCGATGGAATCGAAAACTTAAGTTCTATATAGTTTATAGGTTATAGTTATTATAGCATCATTTCAGCCCTTATACATCCCACAGCTGGGCTAGATCTCCTCCAAAATATGTGGATAAATAACTTACTATTTAGAGGTTAAACGTGTTGGTATAGGGTTTTATTTAGAGCTGTGCTTCTCCTGCAACGTTGTTATGTGCACAAGATATCCTTTAGACATCTTTTACAACACCCATGGATAGGACAGAGGGTGGTTAGTTGTATTCTTAACGAGTCCTCACACGGATCTATAAGAGGGTAGGATATGGACAAGGCACCGTTGCGCATAAATCATTTTAACTAACCTAACTTAGGTTAGCACATAATTCTTAAGCTTAAGACAAGCGCAAAGAATAAATAACAATTCCCACATTACCATTTCTATCTATCATTAATAACATAATGGCAAAAAAATAAAAAAAAATTTTTGTCTTACTATATATACCGCAGGACCTTCTTCGCGGATATCAATAATCTCCAACCGCAAACCAACATGAACACCATGTATTTCCACGTAAAAACAAGGTCGCCATGTTGGTTTTATAATTTTTTTTTCAGTCATGGACATGGCGGCAATAAATTTGACTGAATGCACACTCCGCGTGGTGATGGTGTAAGAATATAGGCGTTGCACCATTAATTTGGGTGTCCATAGTAAAATATTGAATATGCAATCACTGTATTTATTAGGAGTTATTGCCGAAGAAAAAAATAAATCAAATATTTCTAGAAATACATTCAAAAAATGTCTTTTAAATATCATAGCATGGTAAATAGCGGTGTTGTTATTACAAATAATTATTTAAATATTAGTTGCAAATATTTCTAACATGTTGATAATAATCATTTAAACTATAATTGATAACATATACATCAATAATTGACAAATATTGATATGATAATGGAGCGATTTGCACCCATAAATACAATTCACCAATCCCTGACTTGCTCGTGGGTGACGTAAAAGACGACTAATAATTATGATATGCAGATAACATCTATGCAAGAGAAGGATAACTCGAAATAAAACCCTATACTAACATATCTGCCCAGCATGGTATAGTAATGTTGCGGGTGACATGACCGGGGATTAGTCCGTTACCCGCCGAGAGGCCGACCGCGTGAGGAAAGACCGACGTCCTCCCCGATGGGGGGACGTCGGTCAATGGGAGAGTACCCCAATAGGGGGTATTCCGTCGGGCTGACCACTGATGTCAAGTAACCCTGCTCCGGTGGTCGGCCCAACGACGAAGGCGACGTGGTTTTCGGGTGGGTTGCGTGAGTTGCGTGCTTAAGCCCCTCTGTCGCCCCGGACGGAGTGGTGCGGAGGCGCGCCGACCGCAGCCCACCCTCAAAAAGAAAGCATGGTATAGTAATGTTAATTTCCCTCCTATTATGAAGGAGGCTCGAGCCCAACATTGGGACGTATGAGTTGAAACGAACGAAATTACATAGCATTCGATAATATTAAACTGTATAAGATAAAGACCTTACATCCCTACAGTTTAGTTCTAAGTGTGTTTCCATGCTGTTATTCTTTATCTACGTCCGTTAACCTAGAGATAAGGGACGAGACATCAGGAGTTAACTCCACTGTATATATTTTAATCAATATTTGAACGTATTTACTTATGGAGTGGCGGGTTCGAATACAATGGGTTTGTATAGTACTTCTTCGTGTGGTGACGGAGTAAGAATTCACTACCCCCTCTTTTGCCCGTAGGTATCGTAAAAGACGACTAAGGGATATGCAAATACCATCTGTGCGACTGCACAGATGGTATTTGCATATCCCTTAGTCGCGGCCTAATCCCTTAGCGGCTGCACCGCAGGCGCCGGCCAGCGCACCCGCGACCGCTCCTGCTGCGCTCAGCGCTGCTGCCAGGCTCGAACAGGGCTGGCAGGTGGCTGAGCGGAGCAGGAAGGCACGCGGCCAGAAGCGGAGAGCGGCGGCCAAGAGTGCCGCCGTGGCCGCCGCTCCCCAGGCGGGAGCCGGCAGAAAGGGGAAGAAAAGGTCGCGCAGGGGCCTCAAGTCGCCGAAGACGGCCGCGGTGGTCATCACCGTGCTGCCTGAGGCGGCTGAGAGGGGCCTCAACTATGAGGCCGTCCTAAAACGCGCCCGGCGGGAGCTGGACGTCTCCGATATCGGGGGCGTCGAGGCGAGGACCCGCAAGGCCCGGACAGGGGCTCGAATACTCGAGTTCCCTGGGGCCGAGGGCGCGAAGACGGCCGATAGTTTGGCCACGATGTTGAGGGGGCTGTTCGGGCCGGAGGATGGTGTCCGAATCGCCAGGCCTGTCAAGTGCGCAGAGATGCGCCTGACGGGCTTGGACGATTCCGTGACGGTGGAGGACGTCCGGGAGGCCATTATGGCGCGTACCGGATGTGCCTCGGACACCGTCCGGATTGGCACCATTCGCACTGGTCCGGGCGGCGTCGGTGCTGCCTGGGTGCAGTGTCCGGTGGAGTCGGTCAAGCAATTGGCCGACTCAGGCAGGCTCCTCGTGGGCTGGAGCTCGGCGCGGGTAACCGTGCTAGAGCCCCGGCCCGCGAGGTGTTATAAATGCATGGCGGTCGGGCATACCCGACCGACATGCAAAAACTGCTTTGACTGCAGCGGGCTATGTTATGACGCTGCCGGCTATCGCTAGGGCGATGGTCGACAGCGTCGGGAATTGAGACGCGGTCGCAGCCTTCTGCGAGACGGTGATCTCGCGGAAGGAGGCGGCGGATCGCCTACGCGAGGAGCGCAGCCTCGACGAGGAGATCCGCCGCCGGCGACTGGGGCGGCGCAGGCGCAACTATCTGCGCCTCATGCCGCCCTAGCCGAGGCCGCGGGTGACGTGACCGGAGATTAGTCCGTCACCCGCCGAGAGGCCGACCGCGTGAGGAAAGACCGACGTCCTTCCCGAGGGGGGGACGTCGGTCGACGGGAGGGTACCCCGCGTAGGGGGTATTCCGTCGGGCCGATCACTGACGACAAGTAAACCTGCTCCGGTGGTCGGCCCAATGATGAAGGCGAGGTGGTTTTCGGGTGGGTTGCGGGAGTTGCGTGCTTAAGCCCCTCTGTCGCCCCGGACGGAGTTGTGCGGAGGCGCGCGGACCGCGACACACCCAAAAAAAAAAAAAAAAAATTCAAGTATTATTTCCCTAGTGCAAGGTGTTATCTTAAATAAATAAATAAATTTACCTATGGAGTGGCGGATTCGAATACAATGGGTCTGTATTACTTCTTCGTGTGGTGACGGAGTAAGAATACAATTCACCCCCTCTTTTGCCCGTAGGTATCGTAAAAGACGACTAAGGGATATGCAAATACCATCTACGCAAAAGATGGAATACTTGAAATAAAACTCTGTACTAACACGTCTGACTAACGTGGTACAATAGGTCAATTTACCTCCCATTGTGGATAAGACTTGGGTCCAACAGTGGGATGTATATGAGCTGCGATGATGACGATGAAATGTGTCGATTAAATACTTCACACGTGCCAGTATCTTATATCTTTAAACGAGCAATTCTTGTATATATATAATCAGGATCTCGGAAACGCCTCCAACGATTTTGATGAAATTTGCATACTAGAGGTTTCGGGGCCAAAAAAATCGATCTAGCTAGGTTTTATTTACAGAAAATGTTGTTTTGTCTGTGTTTTTATCAAAACAATACAATGACATTAAATTTTAAAAGAGTATCAATTCAAATTTCGCCGTCATCGTCAAGAGTTATAATAGCTCAGTTGGGAAGTTGTCCAGTTTTCTTTTTGTTTTGGCATTCAAACAGCGTGGGATCGAATCTCGGTGTTGTTATTATTCTCTTTTTGTAATTTTTGATATATTTCTCATTATTTATTTTTTATTAATATATATATAAATACATATATATATATATATATATATATATATATATATATATATATAATATAATATAATAATATATATATATAATATATATATATATAATAATATATATATATATATATAATATATATATATATGATATATATATATAAATAAATTCAACAAAAGTATTCCGAGCGAAGCTCGGTCAATCTCTGTTGAAGAGAACGTAATACTTTTTTTATTATCTTAGTTTCTATTATTCAACCCTTTTTAACTTTTACTTATTTCTTTGTTTTTCAATTGTAGTCACAGCCGCTGATAATTTTCTTTCAGTTTTAAATAACCTGAATTGCCTAAATTAGTACCACATTTTAGTAGAAAATTAATGTCTGAGTAGTAACAATTTGCTATTGCATTTCGTTTGGTGAACAACAAAGCTGCAGACCCAAGCTTTTACGGTAGACTGGATAGATCTGGATGTATTTCTAGTACAGCAGAGATTTATGGGTGGTAAATACCATTTACTATCAGGTGGGCTACTTATTCGTCAGCTACCAAAGATTACATTTAGTTAGATTTGCATTGAACTCCATTAGACATACTAATAATATTTTTTTCTGTTTCAGATCTTAAGAAAACAGCATCGATTTATTTTTTAAGGTAAATATTTTAATATAGCTTGGACTAAAAATCAACGGCTGGGATGCGTTTGCATTCCCAGCCATAAGGAATCACGCAGTTTGATAAAAAATAAAAGGTCTGTAATAAAAGTAGTAAGAATTTATATATAAAAATTTCATCATCATCATCGCAGCCCACATACGTCCCACTGTTGGGCTCGGGCCTCCTCCACAATGGGAGGGAAATTGACCAACTATACCATGCCGCCAGACATGTTCGTATAGGTTTTCATTTCGAGTTTGCCTTCTCTTGCACAGTTCTTATGTACATATTATATCCCTTAGTCGTCTTTTACGACATCCACGATCAAGATAGGGAGTGGTGAATTGTATTCTTACTCGGAACAGAAAAAGTTAGCACCATAGAATTAGTTTTACTAACAACTTCAAACGTGTCAAATGATTTAACGTACAATCGAAAACTTAAAGTGGAAATGACGTCACACTTCCGTTACCGGAAGTTGCGCCATCTTAGCTCACGTATAGAATATGGTGAGCTATTAAATTACATAAGGTATAAACGTTTTATTTATTGTTTTGTGTACTATGATGGATCGGTTAAACGAAAATATATTTTGTATTTAAATATTCATAAAACAAAAGTAAAAACGTCAACAGATAGCCGTATGGTGACAAGGTACGAATACAATTAGCCACCCAACCACACATGAATACAATTACAAAAAGCCACCCCCTCTCCTGTCGTGGGTGTCATAAAAGGCGACTAAGGGATATATGCAGGTAACTTCGATACAAAAGAAAGAAATCTCGATATAAATCCCTATTCCAACATGCTCATACTTATACTCGATACGAGAGAAAGAGAGAGACAGAAAGAGAAACAGAGAATGAATCATCATCATCATTATTGCGGCCCACATGCGTCCCACTATTGGGCTCGGGCCGCCTCCACAATGAGAAGGAATTTAACCATGCTGGTCAGACATGTCGGTATAGGGTTTCACTTCCAATTTTCCTTCTCTTGCACAAATGTTATGTGCATATTATATCTCTTAGTCGTCTTTTACGACATCCACAGACAAGATAGGGAGTGGTGAATTGTATTCTTACTCCGTCACCACGCGGAGAATGAATCATAGGTATATATATCGCGCAGCGTACGCAACAGAAGCTCTGAAAAGGTTTAAAATTTCGCCGCTTTTACCAGAAAAGGTATCCTCGCCAGGCTGTTCACGAAAGTCAAGGAAGGACACGGTACCAGTAGTCTGCCCAATGGCAAAGGGGAGGGCATACAACAAGTTATAGGATTGCATGCCGCCCTTAAATCACCCCAGATGGAATAGACGGCGTGCCTTCGTACCATAGCCTACCAAACAAAGGTTGATGATGACCAGTTAGTGTTATGAATTTATGAAAGATAGCTGTCGTCCACTACCGTGGTGATTCATTACACCATTTTCACGACGCCAACAATAACAAGGGTGGTGATATTTTTTAATACTGTCGTCATTGATGTAACAAAAACCCATGATACACAAACAGCGTCTCAAAAACGTCCCCATAAAAAGAGCGCTACAACAAGAATTTAGCAAGTAGTCTTGTGTTGACCGCGTTATTGTATGAACGTTAGAAATGACCAAGTGTTCATTGAACAATTGTAAAAATAATACGTCAGAAACGTTAAAAAAGGATGAGATTTCGTACTTCCAGTAAGTTAAACAGTTCATTGATTTGTTTTTATTGATTATATGACTAAATATCGGGTGGAATATGGTGATTTAGATTTTTTTGTTTCAAAATTTCACTCAACGTTGCAAGTATAATACGATGAAATTCAATGGAATCATTTTCAATGTAGAATAAGACATTAATATCTCCTTTTATTTTCGTCGAATAATACCGTGACCTTTATTATTAATATAGCTTTTTGACACCTCGTAATATAAACTTTAAAACATGCATGTAAGACTGAATTTGATTTGAAGTATGATGACCAATCAGAGGCGAGCTTCGGTCGTAATATTTTTGTGGCTTTTCGTACGTATTATTGTGAATACAACTATAAATCATGCTCATAAGGTTGAATTTTCATTAATGTATAATAATTATTTAGACTAGGACTAGGTAAATACAATTGGGGACAGTTTTAAAAGAACTTTTGTATGAGATTGTGTATCTAGTTAATTTGTTACATCAATGACTGTCGTACACAAATTATTATGTAAGCCTCATAACCAAATTCAAAGTTACTTTTTCTTGTATAACCGTAACATGCAAATATCTCTTTATCACCTTCTATGACACTCACGAGCAAGACAGGAGGTAGATAATCATATTCCTACTCCGTCACCACACGAAAATGCCGAAAAATCAGCGTGGTGGATCAAATTCCCTTTCATGGAGAAGGAGACCCGAGCTAACATACAAGCGCCAGAGCCAAAATAATGACATTAAATGTCTCAGTTTTTAAAATAACCCCTAAAACAAGTATTAACATGATAAGAGCAACAGTTATTAATCGATTCTTAGTTAATTATACATCCTAAGTATGTAATTATTACGGGCTTTGCGTTTTTCACATATTTACAGGTAAATGAAAGTCGGAAATTAAGCTAAAAACTAGTTCTAATTATACGCGTATTCGATGCAGTTTTTTATCGAGACATAATTGTTCGCTTCTGTTCAAGAATTCATCGATTAATAATTTAACATCACGCTATTTTAATCTAAGAAACTAAGCAGAGATTCATAACAATTTGTGTCATTATTATCATAATTCAACCTATCGCTGTCCACTGCATGACAATGGCCTCCCTCATGATTCACCAGAGGGTGCGGTTATGTACCACCTGCGTCTAACGACGCCCAGCAACTTTCACCAGATCGTCGGTCCATCTAGTTCAGCATCCTATACTGCGTCGTCCGATACGTAGTCGTCGCTCAAGAACCTTTCTTCCTCAGCGGTTGTCCGTTCGTCGAGCGATGTGTCCTGCCTATTGCCACTTCACCATGCTAATTCTTCTTACTATGTCGGTTACATCCGTTCTTCTATGGATTTCGGATTCTATTCCGCTTCATAGCACGTTGAACCACTAAGTTTGGTTTGCCGTGTGGTGATGGAGTAAGAATACAGTTCCCTCCTTTCTTACTCGTGCGTGTCTTAAATTAAGGAATATATTACGCATATGACATCTATGCAAGAGAAGAATAAAAATGGGAGCAGTCGCTCAGGACGCCTGGCAAATGTGAAACAAGTGTAAATGCATAAAAGAACAGATTACGACAGGAACTAATATGGCATAAAGTATTAATCAAATATTGCGATTTTTTTTTAAGAAAATTTAGATTTTTATATAAACAATAAACATTTATTTTCATTAGTATACACTATAGGTATGTGTTTAAGTTAATAATTTATTTTGCACTCGCTAGATGGCGTTGTGAAAAATTCTAAAACAGGTTATGGTTTCGTTACACAAATTTACATATCCAAGCGTGGCGATAACGCCACGCCAACGATCAGGTTCACCCTCGCCTATAGATGTTTCACATCAAAAAACTCGAAACAAAATTCTATACCAACCTGTCTGACCAGCATGGTATAGTAAGGTCAATTTCCCTCCTATTATGGAGGAGACTCAAGCCCAGCAGGGGGACGTATATGAGCCAAAATGGTAATGATGAAGTTTGGTTATGAGGCCCAGTAGGGACCAGGTTTCTATGCCGTAAGTCATCATTACCGTAAGGACCAAACATGTCTGCCATCATACGGTATTCTAATGACAACGTTTGATGTTATAAATACAAGTATGTGTCTTCCGTACGCCCGTTACAATTTAATTGTCTATTGTTTCGTTTAGTTGCGGTTCGACTCCCGTGTGAGTACTTATTGTAATGTTCACTTGACCTAAATGTTCTTGTTGTAGGCGGGCTTTTATTTGCTATGTTTCTCATGCAAACACCTGTATGTTATTGTTGATTATTTGATTAATATATCAGCTTTACCTAGCACTACGACAGCTCATATACGTCCCACTGCAGAGCTCGAACCTTCTTCGCAATGAGAGAAAAATTGACCTAGTATGCCATGCTCATAAAGGTTGGTATAGGGTTATATTTTGAGTTTTCTTTCGAGTGCATAAATATTGTCTGCATACTACAATCCCTTAGTCGCTTTTTATGCATAAGAGAGTCGTGAATTGTTGTTTTACTCCGCCTCCAGATGGAAGAGCATCGCACGGAGTATTACCTATACGGCTAATTTTTATTAACCAAAAAAATGTGATAATTTCTGACCATGAGTCCAAATGTCTTGACAATTTTTTGATAATGTTATTGATCAGTTAATAGATACTATATAATAGATTTACTTATGTACACTATGACTAACTTCTATTAAGGTTATAATAAATGATTATGCACTCTACTTAAAAAAGCAGTCTTAAGGACTGCCGATGCGAAGAAAATATATATATATAGTAAAGACTAAAACTATAAATAAACAGTTGTTATTTTTGGGGTAGTCAAATTAATTGTTTGATCTTTAATAAAAATGTATAAATTAAAGCTTATTGACATCTGTCGGCACAGACATAAGGGAGTAGACATAGCTAGAGAGTGTTAGCGTTAACAATATAAGCCGGACTTTTGACGAGAATGTCAAAATGTCCTGTCGAGCTTTTAAACTTTATTCATTGTTTAACCGTGTTATATTAAATAATTTTGCTGATATTTTATACAATATAATCCAAATAAAATATTTAAATTTAGTTAATATGATAAAATATTGAATTGCATGCATTTTCTTATTCTGTCAAAATTCCCAGAGAAACCCTGATTTGGCTGTCAGCACCTAATCAATAGTAACGACCGACTAAAATACGGAGACCAAAGAGTAATGACGTGAAGAATTAACTATTACACTGGCACCAATAGCTCGTAATCGTCTATCTTATGTCTACATCTAAATGAATTAGCAGAATCATCGCAACTTATATAATATAACGTTCGTATAATTATGTATATATACTATGTTTGTATGTAGGTATGTATATGTTTATATATATATATATATATATATATTTATATGTATATCGTATTTATGTGTTTTTATCTATGTATATCTGGTATGTATTATGTATTCTTGTATATTCCTATGTATTCTCTTTTCTTTTTTAAGCATTTAACTTTCTTTCTCGACACATGTGCCTACCAATTATTTTATCTGCACTACCTATGGTTGACTGGTAGAGAATGCCTTTGGCATTAAGTCCGCCATTGTACTCAATACATGAAGTAATAAATAAATGAATAAAAAAAAAAATCTTATTGCCATTACTAAAAAAAAAACAACATAAATCATCAATGTCCCATACAAACCTGCCTATGGAAATGAAACACTCCAAAAATGGTGCAGGATTGATGAGTATACCAATTGATTGTTTCTTTTTTAATTATCGATGATGTCATTAATAATTTTATTGATACTTTGATATTATACATTAGCTTTGCCTAGTATCACTTAGTTATATTTGCTACCCACCCGCGCTCATCCGGTCGATGGCCCTGTATGGAGCACCGGTGTGGGCGGGGTCCCTGACCGTCCGTCTTAGGGCCCTCCTGTGGCAACCACAGAGGGTTATGGCGATCAGGGCCATATCGGGTTACCGCACGGTGGCGACAGAGGCAGCGTGCCTCCTAGCCGGAACTCCCCCGTGGGATCTGGAGGCGGAGATGCTCGCCGACATTTATCGGCGGGTGTCGGAGACGCGCGCCCGCGGTGGCATGGTCTCCATCAAAGAGATCACCGCCTGGCGGGTCGACGTCCGCCGAGAAGTCATTACCCGTTGGGCAGTCCGGCTGGAGAGTCCGGCTGGAGAGTCCTCGGTACGGTGTCAGGACCGTCGAGGCCCTCCGGCCGGTGCTGATGGAGTGGTTGGAGCGGACGCACGGGGTGCTTTCCTTCCGACTGGTGCAGGTGCTGACGGGGCACGGTTGCTTCGGGAAGTACCTGCACAAGATTGTCAGGAGGGAGAGCACACCGTCCTGCCCCCACTGCAGTTGCGACGAGGACACGGCGCAGCACACGCTCGAGGAGTGTGCTGCATGGGAGGGGGATCGCCGTGAACTCGTCGCAATTATCGGTGCCAACCTGGCGCTGCCGACCATCGCCAGGCTCGTCAGCGTCAGGAACTGGGACGCGGTTGCCGCCTTCTATGAGGCCGTTATCTCACGGAAGGAGGCGGCGGATCGTGTGCGAGTAGAGCTCCTATTCGGCGACACGTTCCGCCGCCGGCGACTCGGGCGGCGCAGGCGCGAATATCTGCGCCTAATGCCGGCCTAGCCGAGGCCGCGGGTGATCGGACCGGGGAATTGTCCGTCACCCGCAGAGAGGCTGACCGCGCGATGGCGACCGACGTCCCAGTACGTCGAGAGATGAGAGGTTACCCGAAAGGGTATTACGTCGGGCCGACCACTGATGACAAGTCACATCTGCTCCGGTGGTCGGCCCAACAACGAGCTGACGTGGGTACGGGTGGGTTATGGGCCCGCGCGCCGTCCTTTCATCGCCCCGGACGGACTGGACCGCGCGTGCGCTTACCATAGCCCACCCATAAAAAAAAAATAAGAAAGCCACCCGCCCTCGCTGTACTTTGATTGTTGTTCCAACCGCTTCGGCCCTGCATTTTGAATCTCGAGTTTGAATCCCGGATCGGATAAAATTTTAAAGGGTTTTTTGAGAGGAAAAACAGCTTAAGTTGCTCCTTATAGACACAGCTACCTAGTAGTAAAAACGTATAAAAATCCAGCCATTTTGAAGATTATCCGGAACAGACAGAGAGACAAAAATGTTTTAAGTGGCTTTTAAGCGTATTATGTATATCAGGCAAATAACCGTGTAAGCATAATGTAAGCAAAACCTTACTGTTTTGACATTACAAACAGATACTTCAATCTATATATTCAGGATCTCGGAAACGGTTCCAACGATTTTGATGAAATTTGGCATACTTAGATGTTTCGGGGCCAAAAAAACGATTTAGCTAGGTTTTATTTATAGAAAATGTTGTTTTGTCGGTGTTTTTAGCAAATCAATACAATTACATTAAATTTTAAAAGAATAAGAATTCAAATTTCGCTGTCCCCGTCAAGACTGACAATAGCTCGGTAGGGAAGTTGTCCAGTTTTTTTTTTGTTTTGTTTTGGCATTCAAACAGCGTGGGATCGAATCTCGGTGTTATTATTATTCTCTTTTTGTAATTTTTGATATTTTTTTATTAATATATATCTAAATAAGTTCGGCAAAAATAAAAAAATATATACCGAGCAAAGCTCGATTAACCAGATATTTATATTTAATTGTATAGATTAAAAAGGCTATTTATGCTTAATCAAAATATGAGTGAGACGACGTACGACAATACATTTTTTAAATCAAAATAACTGTCCTTTCTTGCTGAGAAACACGTTTCTTTTAAAAAATATGTTATATTTTCAATAAGATATTATATATTATTATGTCACTTTAAAATATTCCAGAATAGTCAAGCACGATTTAACCTGTAATCAACTATAGAAATATTATAAACTTATAAAAAAAATATTTCGTGAGCACGCCGGTCATTCGTTACAAATGTTTACGAAATGTATTCTATAAAGTTTTTTAGATATTTGTTGTATTTATAACCAAGTTAATAACATGGGCATATTGTTGCAGTGTGGTGACAGAATTAGAATACAATTCACCACTCCCTATCTTGCCCGTGGATGTCGTTGACTTGTATTTTGATTCTGAAATCACAAAAAAAAACGTGTTTTAAGTTTCCCAAGAAATCGCTGCTCCGCATTATCTTGATGATCCCTCAGCCGACTTGTGTTTTTAAAGGGTGGTAACATATTCCCCATGTGGTGATAGAATAAGAATACAGTTCACCCCCCCATCTTACCCGTGAATGTCGCAAAAGACGACTAAGGGATATAATAGGGGTACTACGCCAGAAACCTCCGCGTGGTGTACCCTGGGTACGAGCGACAATTTCTTGGACTGCTCTCTGGAATTGTCGCTCGTGGCAAATATCTGGCCCGAGGGGGGGCCCAGTTTGTGGGATGCCCCAAATTCGCTCCATGCCCTCTAATTGTAGAGGGTATTGGACGCGAAAATTCGACGGGCTCAGTCACTCATTCGTTTGAGGACTGAGCAGGCATTTGCCAACCGCGACAAATCGTAGACCTGATTCTTGCTTCGGGACATTTGTCTTGAGGCCTAGATTCAGGAGCGAGGGTCTTGGCTTAACCGCCTGGACCGCGAGGAAGAAAACCTCTATAAAACAATCACCCAGAATCCTAAATTCTGGCGCGCGGCGAAAGGATGCATGGCTGATGGGTTGTTCAGTCGTTAGCGCGCCCCCAGCCAGGGTACCTGGGGACCCCCTGTGTTGGGATACAAATGTACGCTTGCCCGGGTATCGGGATCTCTGCCCGGGTCGACCTTTATTTCTCCCATACTCGTGGGAATCGAATGGATTCTTCGTACAATTTGGATGTAGATAGGAGGGGTGAGACGCCCAAAACCACCGACAGCGGGGAACCTATTAGTTCTCACGTTATAGCCCGGCCAAGCTACGGCAAAACTGGCCCAGAGGAGAGGGATGCCTCGTCCGACTGCAGCTCGGCTGCTAGTTCGGCACTTGAGGCCACAAGATCAGGCAAGGGGCCGGCGACACTCGAGGCCCCTAAAAAGAGAAAGAAGAGGAAGAACATGGGGACAGGAAAGGCTACGAGCGTAAAGAGGCGCGAGTTGGCCAGGCAGGAGCGGCTGGCTAGGGAGGCCGCTGCAGCCGCTCCGAGTGCTGACGAGGGCGGCAGTACTGCCGCAGGGCCGTCAGACACCGACATGTCGGCTGCTGAGACTGTCGGTGGGTCATCCCAGTCTCCGGCATCGGCCCTCGCGGCAGCCTTAGAGGTTGGGGAGGAGGCCCTCCCCTCGATGGTGCGGAAGCGCCCCCTGAATATGGGTGGCACCTCAGGATCCGCCTCCGAGGGGAGTAGCGCTATCATGCCTCCTCCCAAGGTTCCAGCCTCTCGCAGGGGGCGAGGGGCTGCAATGGTGGCGGCGAGGTCAGCGGCTCCGGCGTCGATCAGCCATACGCGGGGGACTGATGCCCAAAAGCGGGCGAATGAGGCGGCTGCCGCAAGAATGATGAGGGTGTTAGCGGACATACCTCCCACCGCCGCGGCAGCTACTGAGCCCGCTGTAGGTATCGACCCCCCACCAACTAACGTGGCAACCCTGCAGGCCGAAAATACCCGCCTTAGTGGCGAGGTTTCGGGCCTGCAGGAGAAGAACAAGGCCCTACAAAAGGAGCTGTCGGCGGTGCAGAAGGCGAACCGCGAGCTGGCCAAACAAATGGCCGACTTGCGGCGCCAGGTCGCGCAGCTGGCGAGGACCGCGCCGCCGATAAGTGCCGGCCCTGCCGCCGCCCCCGTCGTCCCCGCTGCGCCAACTCGCGCTGCGGCGAGTCCCCAGAGGGCCCAGCCGGCCGAAGTGGTCCCGCTGCCCGCGGTGGATGGCGTGCCGGACCAGACCATGCGCGCCGTAGTGGAGGTTGTTGGCAAAATGCTTGACGCGCGCATGGCGGCTCTGGAGCAGAGACTGTCCCTGCCTCCGGAGCCCCGTCTCCGGCCGCCGCTTGCTGCGGACAGGCCGAAGGCTGCGGCGTCAGCTCCTACCGCGCCACCCTGCCAGGGCGGGCGCATGGGAAGCTACGCTGCGGCCGTTGCTGGGCCGAAAACCAAAGGACCCGCCGCGAAGAAGAAGGTGGCACTGGCTCTTGCCAAGGCCGGACCTAAGCCGCCGCCGGCAACTGCATCGTCGGCGGTGGCCACCGTAGCCGCGACCGCGACTGCTGCGCCTAGCGACCCCGTTGCCCCCGAAGAGGGTTGGCAGACGGCTGAGCGCAGCCGAAAAAGTCGCGGCCAGAAGAGGAGAGCGGAGGCCAAAAGCGCCGCCAATGCCTCCACTCCCAAGGCAGGAGCCGAAAGCAAGAGGTCGCGCAGGAGGCTCCGGCCGCCGAAGTCAGCCGCGGTGGTGATCACCGTGCTGCCTGAGGCCGCCGAAAACGGCCTCAGCTATGAGGCCGTCTTACGTCGCGCCCGGCGGGAGCTTGACGTCTCCGATTTAGGAGGCGTCGAAGCCAGGACCCGCAAGGCCCGGACAGGGGCTCGGATTCTAGAGTTCCCTGGGGCCGAGGGCGCCAACACGGCCGATAGCATGGCGGCCAAGTTGAGGGGTCTGTTCGCAGAGGAGGATGGCGTCAAAATCGCCAGACCCGTAAAGTGCGCAGAACTACGCGTCGCGGGTCTGGACGACTCCGTGACGGTGGATGACATCCGGGAGGCCATCGTCTCGAAAACCGGGTGTCCCGTGGACACCGTCCGAATTGGCGCCATCCGCCCTGGTCCGGGCGGCGTCGGTGCTGCCTGGGTGCAGTGCCCGGTGGAGTCGGCCAAGCAATTGGCCGGCTCAGGCAGGCTCCTCGTGGGCTGGAGCTCGGCGCGGGTGACCGTGCTGGAGTCCGGCCTGCGAGGTGCTACAAGTGCATGGCGGTCGGACACACTCGGCCGACATGCACTAACTGCTTTGACTGCAGCGACCTTTGTTTCCGCTGCGGTCAACCCGGGCATAAGGCGGCATCGTGCGCCGCCACTCCCCACTGCCCCGCGTGTGCGGCGGGCAATAGGCCCGCCAAGCACCGCATGGGGGGCAGGGAGTGCAGACCCCCGGCTTCGGCCCCAGCGCGACCCGATCGCCCGCCAGCGTGGAGGAGGTAATGGATACGGCCCACTAATGGCGGCCGAATCTTACCACCTCCTGCAGGCCAACCTCAACCACGCCGCCGAGGCACAGGACGTTTTCCTGCAAGCCATGGCGGAGTGGTTGATCGGTGCAGCCGTAGCCGCGGAGCCGTACGTGGTGCCTGACCGGCCCAATTGGCTGGGCAGCAGTGACGGCTCTGTGGCAATCGTCGCCTCCACGTCGTGGCATTCCCTGCCCTTGCTGCTCAAGGACAGGGGCGATGGGTATGTCGCGGCGGAATGGGGAGAGGTTACGCTATTTGGTGTTTACTTCTCCCCTAACAGGAGCGCGACGGATTTCGGGGCCTTCCTCACCATCCTGGGGGCCTCGATACGGCGACTGGCACCGCGCCAGGTCTTCGTCATGGGGGACTACAACGCCAAGTCCACGGCGTGGGGGTCTCCCAGGACGAATGACCGCGGGCGGGCGGTCGAAGAGTGGGCGGCGGCACTGGGCCTCTGTTTGCTGAACAGGGGCTTGGTGCAAACGTGCGTGCGGCAGCAGGGCGGGTTGATAGTGGACTTGTCGTTCGCTAGCCCTAATGTCGCAGCACGTGTGAGGAGCTGGTGCGTCCAGGAGGAGGTTGAGACCCTATCCGACCACCGATACATCCGGATAGAGGTCTCCCGGACCCTCCTGCAGCCCAGCAGGGGTCACATGGCGGACGGAGCTCCCGCGTTTCCGCGGTGGGCTGTGGGTCGATTGGATCGGGACCTGTTGGCGGAGGCAGCCATCGTTCAGACGTGGCTGTCCTCAACGCCCCAGGCGGACGGGGTGGATGCCGAGGCTGGCCGCATCCGCTGTGCGTTAACGCAGATCTGCGATGCGGCCATGCCCCGTGTGCGGCGTCTGCCCCCGAAGAGTGCGGTCCCCTGGTGGTCCCGAGAATTGGCGGACCTTCGGGCCGCGTGCATATGTACCCGGAGGGCCTACACCCGCAGCCGAGCGCGTCACCGCGACGCTGAGCGGGAGGGCCAGCTGTACGAGGCTTACCGCAGTGCGCGGTCTGCCTTCAGGCTGGCCGTCCGTACCGCCAAGGACGTTAGTCGGCGGGAGATGCTGGATAGTCTCGAGCGTGACCCATGGGGTCGCCCCTACCTCGCGGCGCTGAACAAGCTCCGCGGGCGGGGCCCCCCCCTCACCGAGACTCTCCAGCCCAGCCTCCTCACCAGAGTTGTCGAGGACCTCTTTCCACAGCGGGTGGAGCACACGCCAGCGACCGGGAGGCCGACGATGAAAGTGCTCCGCCCATCACGAAGCCGGAAATGGGGGCGGCGGTGGCGCGTATGCGAGTCAAATCCACCGCCCCCGGGCCCGACGGTATTCCGAACCGTGTGCTGGCCCTGGTCCTCGAGCATCTGGGACCACGCCTCAGGGGACTGTTCGACGCCTGTTTGACGTCCGGGCAGTTCCCTGGGTGCTGGAAAGAGGGGAGGCTGGTTCTCCTGCCGAAGCCGGGACGGTCTCCCGAGTCGGCCTCGGCCTACAGGCCCATCGTGCTGCTCGATGATGCGGGCAAGCTGCTGGAGAGGGTGTTGGCTGCCCGCATCGAGCGGCACCTTGTCGGGGTTGGGCCCGATCTGTCCGACGCCCAGTTTGGTTTTCGGAGGGGGCGTTCGACGATCGCGGCCCTGCTGCGCCTGAAGGCCGTGGTAGCGGAGGCCGTCACCGGCGGAGGAGTCCTATTGGCGGTGTCCCTGGACATCGCCAACGCCTTCAACAGTCTGCCATTCAGCTGCATCAGGGAGGGGCTAAGGTACCACGGGGTGCCCGTGTACCTCAGGCGGCTGGTGGCAGACTACTTGGAGGGGCGCAGCGTCCTCTACGTTGACCGAGTAGGGGACGTTGTGCGAACGCCCATGACGTGCGGTGTCCCACAGGGGTCGGTTCTGGGTCCGACCCTGTGGCACATCGGCTACGACTGGGCGTTGAGAGGAAGCCTCCCACCCGGGCTGGGCGTAATTTGCTACGCCGACGATACACTCGTCACAGCCCGGGGTGGGACGCTCGAGGAGGCGGCACGCCTGGCAACTCTCGGCACCGAGGAGATTGTCAGGCGGATCGAAGCGCTGGGGTTGAGGGTAGCCCTGGAAAAGACGGAGGCCCTTTTGTTCCATGGCCTCCGTACCGCCGGGCCTCCCGCCGGCGCTTCGATCACCGTGAATTCGGTCACCATCAGCATCCAGGCCCACATGAAGTACTTGGGCCTGGTGCTCGACGGGCATTTTTGGTTCCGGGAGCATCTCCATCGACTTGTTCCCCGGCTTGTCGGCGCGGCGTCCGCCCTTTCGCGGCTGATGCCGAATGTGGGCGGACCCAGTGCTACGTGCCGACAGCTGTACGTGGGGGTGATCCGGTCGATGGCCCTGTACGGCGCACCGGTGTGGGCGGGGTCCCTGACCGTACGTCTTAGGGCCCTCCTGTGGCGACCACAGAGGGTCATGGCGATCAGGGCCATACGGGGTTACCGCACGGTGGCGACGGAGGCAGCGTGCCTCCTGGCCGGAACCCCCCCGTGGGACCTGGAGGCGGAGATGCTCGCCGACATTTATCGGCGGGTGTCGGAGACGCGCGCCCGCGGCAGCATGGTCTCCATCAATGAGATCACCGCCTGGCGGGTCGACGCCCGCCGAGAAGTAATTGCCCGTTGGGCAGTCCGGCTGGAGAGTCCTCGGTACGGTGTCAGGACTGTCGAAGCCCTCCGGCCGGTGCTGATGGAGTGGTTGGAGCGGACGCACGGAGTGCTTTCCTTCCGACTGGTGCAGGTGCTGACGGGGCACGGTTGCTTCGGGAAGTACCTGCACAAGATTGTCAGGAGGGAGAGCACACCGTCCTGCCACCACTGCAGTTGCGACGAGGACACGGCGCAGCACACGCTCGAGGAGTGTGCTGCATGGGAGGGGGATCGCCGTGAACTCGTCGCAATTATCGGTGCCGACCTGGCGCTGCCGACCATCGCCAGGGAGATGCTCGTCAGCGTCAGGAACTGGGACGCGGTCGCCGCCTTCTGTGAAGCCGTAATCTCACGGAAGGAGGCGGCGGATCGTGTGCGAGTAGAGCTCCTATTCGGCGACACGTTCCGCCGCCGGCGACTCGGGCGGCGCAGGCGCGAGTATCTGCGCCTAATGCCGCCCTAGCCGAGGCCGCGGGTGATCGGACCGGGGAATTGTCCGTCACCCGCGGAGAGGCTGACCGCGCGACGGCGACCGACGTCCCAGTACGTCGAGAGGTGAGGATACCCGAAAGGGTATTCCGTCGGGCCGACCACTGACGACAAGTCACATCTGCTCCGGTGGTCGGCCCAACAACGAGGTGACGTGGGTACGGGTGGGTTATGGGCCCGCGCGCCGTCCTTTCATCGCCCCGGACGGATTGGACCGCGCGTGCACTTACCATAGCCCACCCATAAAAAAAAAAAAAAAAAAAAAAAAAAGAGAAGGCAAACTTAAAATAAAATCATATACCAACACGTCTGACCAGCATGGTATAGCTATCATCATCATCTCTGCTCATATATGTCCCACTGCTGGGCTCGAGTCTCCTCCACGACAGGTGGGAAATTGACCTTACTATACAGGTCAGACAAGTTGTTATAGACTCTATACCAACTTGACAAAGTTCTATACTATAGAGTTTTGTTTCAAGTTCTCCCTCTCTTGCACAGATGTTATATGCATACTATATGACTGCACAGATGGCGTAGTGGTTAAGATAGCGACCTACAGCGCCAGTGTCGGGGGTTCGAATCCCACGCGTGACAAAACTTTGTGCGATCCATAAATTGTTGTTCTGAGTCTGGATATAATTTATGTACGTTAATTATATGTTTGTAAAGTCTACGGCAATACAAGGATTATTTCCTTAGTGCAAGGTGTTGTCTTAAATAAATAAAGAAATAAAAAAAAATCCCTAAGTCACCTTTTACGACATCCACGGGCAAGATAGGGAGTGGTGAATTGTATTCTTAACATGTATGTATGTATTCTTAATGAGTATGTATGTATAGCTATAGTAGGTAATTTTCCCTCCCATACTGTTGGAGGTCCAAACCCAATGGGAAGCTTAGAATAATAACGTATAGAAGGTAAGTTCACGCACATAAAGTGAGGCATTTCAATTGGAGCCTAATGGAGCTTACACCGGAACCGTTCCGTAATGTACAAGTCATTGTACTGCACGAACGTACGCAACTCTTAAAATATAAATAGGTAATTATGACGGTTTGTGCATTCAAATGGTGTCACAACACATTTGAAAAATATAAAAAGATTATTAACATTACTTTTAAAAGTAATTCGACGATTTATGTTAATAAAAACAAAATTTGATTTCATAATTTGTATAGTGGTGTGCGTGTGTACGTGTGTAATCGTCTGCCCGCCATTAGTATTTTTAGATTCAAATTTTGAAAGTTCGAAGTATTGACACTATCCTTCTATACGTTATTATTCTAAGATGGGAAGTCTATGGTCTGACATGATGAATATATTGCATTCTAACTCGTTACTTTAGGAAAAGCAATAACGACATCTTATTCTAGACGACCGTGTAATAATGGTGTCAACGGTTTGTAACACTATAGGTTATGCGCCGTGAGCGCACCCGTTATGATCCGTTCCAGAAGTACCTGATCAAAATTGAAATAAAACTATGCGTTTAAGAAGGTTTTCGTGTGGTGTCGGAGTAAGTATACAATTCACCACTCCCTATCTTGCCCATGGATGTCGTAAAAGACAACTATGGGATACAAAATGCACATATCGTCTGTACAAGATGAGGATAACTCGAAATGAAACCCTATACCAACATTCAAATTCCCTCCCATTTTGGAGGAGACGCGAGTCTAACAGTGGGACGAATGTAGGCTGCGATGTTGAAGGTTACGAGGTTCAAGAAGAGCATTATAAAACAGTAAGCAATAGCCTAGCTGTGGCCCTGGTATGGCAAAATTACATGTGACAGTATCACTTACCATAAGGTGTGCTGTTTGTTCTTTTGCTATCATCAGCAATGAAAAAAAAAATACGTCAAAGTTTCGGTAAAATTTTGTTTATGTTTTTGACTCAATGTAAAAAAGAGGGTATTTTTTTTTTTTTTTGTGGGTGGGCCGCGGTCGGCGCGCCTCCGCACCACTCCGTCCGGGGCAGCAGAGGGGCTTAAGCACACAACTCCCGCGACCCACCCGAAAACCACGTCGCCTTCGTCGTTGGGCCGACCACTGGAGCAGCGTTAACTTGTCGTCAGTGGTCGGCCCGACGGAATACCCCCTATTGGGGTACCCTCCCATCGACCGAGGGGGGGACGTCGGTCTTTCCTTACGCGGTCGGCCTCTAGGCGGGTGACGGACTAATCCCTGGTCACGTCACCCGCGGCCTCGGCTAGGGCGGCATGAGAAAAAAAGAGGGTATAAGAACGTGTCTGTGTGTCTATGCGTCTACCTATCTGTGGGATTCGTCTTAGCTTATAAAAGGCCCACCGCTGGCCTCAAGCCTCCACCCAGAATATGAAAAAAGTACTATTTGCATCACGCTGGTCAAACGTGTTGGTTTAGAATTTTATTTAGAGTTTTTATTTTCTTGCATAGTTGTTATATACATATAACCCTTAGTCATCTTTTACGACACCCACAGGTAAAAAGAGGGTGGTGAATTGTATTCTTATTCCGTCAACACACGGGTACTTCTAAAATAATGAATTATTTATTGAAATATTCTTGAACATGTTATTTAAAACATCCAATATAATTGAATGTATTGGAGATACGTGGCGGAAATCCATTATTATTTTAAAAGGAAGGATATCTAGGAAGGAAAACGCACTCTAAGTCGATCCGTTCTATAAATATGTGATCAAAATTGAAACAACAATAATCGTGTAAATTTCACTCACGTCAAATTGTTACCGTATTTATTTTAATATTTATGTCTGTGTTATTTAAAAATATCCGATATAATTAATTCGTCATCATCACCATGTCAGCCGATATAAGTCCCACTGTTGGACTCGGGCCTCCTCCACAATGGAAGGCAAATTGTCTCACGGGTGAGAGAGATAACTGTATTCTAACTGCGTCACACAGAAAATAATAATTGATTGATTTTACGGAAACTATTATAATAAAATTGAGGATAGGAAGAGAAACCTATTTGAAGCCGAGCCGTCCTCAGGATGCATCGTTTAGAGGTCAGACATATTTGAAAGAAAGAAAGAAAGAAAGAAAGAAAAACATTTATTTCGGTTTCCAAAACCTAAAGTAAGTAATCAAAATTCGTACAAATTCATGCATATAGGATACCGAAAAAGGTCTCACCTCAGCATGAGCTTGCATCACAAACGTGTTACAGCGCTGATTTTCAGGTAAAACCTTCAGAGTGAGTACGGTTCATCACAACGTATACAATAGAATACTGCGCCACACTTTATATTGTATGTACAGTATACACACAATATACACACAGACTTAAACATACTAAGTACTATTTCTTCCTATTCATTTATTATAATTGTGATTTTTGATTATTCGTAAAACTTAAAAAACATACATATATGGCCATATACACAAAGACACACACATACACAAAGACAACGCATGCGCACACATATGCGCATAAACATGTACATGCATATAAACATATTTACAATTTATTAGTTTATGGATTTAATAGGTTACCGGGGCATTGAAAGAGGAAACATAATATTAAAGAATTGTGGTAAATAAATTATAACTAACTTCATAAGGCTATTAACATAGTACCTGGGAGCGCGACATACATATATACATATACACATATACATACATACATATACATACATACTCATACATACATACATACATACACGTACACACATATACATATACCAGTGTAGATATATTATACAAGATGTTTTATTACGCCTTGTGTTGTTCTTCAAGCAAATATTTTTTATATTTGATTTTAAAATAGTGAACTGACTCTAACAGGCGTAAAGGAGGTGGCAAATCGTTCCAGCATCGTGAAGCAGCGAATTTGAAGCTTCCACGAAATGCTGCCGTTCTATGTCTTGGTGTTAATAATAGATAGGAGGATGCCCTTGTTTTTATTGTGTGATGATTCTTCGACCATGATAACTTGCGATATAAATATTCAGGCGTTTTTGATACCACAACATCAAACAAAAGCGTCGCTAAATGAAGTTTTCTACGTGCCGCCATTTTCATTAAATTCCCCTTATTATTTAGAATCATTATTCAATTTTCTGAGGCAAATTGAAATTTAAATCCGGAGGCACCTAGGGATGCAAATATCGAACCCAAGAACATCGATGTATCGAAACGTCGATGTTTTTTTTAGAGATCTAGAAAGTATCAGATACCTTCCTTTCAGGATTGCGACGAGCTTTTTTTTACTTAAATCTAAGAGTTAATAACTTATAATCAATCTAATCATGCAAGCATGTTTTGTACATGAGGCACCAATATTTGCGTGATGTAATGAGCTTTTTTTTATTTACTTAAAAAGAGAGTAACTAAACTGTTACGCAGGCTCTGCTAAAAGTACAATACATTTTAAATCATACAGGCAATACGATCGATATAGCGATGTTTTACAATAGTGA
Organism: Lymantria dispar; assembly: GCA_032191425.1. NCBI lineage: Eukaryota > Metazoa > Arthropoda > Insecta > Lepidoptera > Erebidae > Lymantria > Lymantria dispar. The sequence goes on along the minus strand of CM063460.1, from coordinate 3,078,347 downwards.
ACATCGATGGTAAGTATCGATGTTATTTTATTGAAACATCGATGTTCCAGAAATGTCGATGTATCGTTTACATCCCTAGATGCATCACACACGAGTAAAATGTTCCTTATATCCTATGCTACCCTGAACCTCTCATGTTCCTTTATCCTCTCCTATTATCTAGAGATGTGCGGAATACTGATTAACCGTGGCAACGTAACTGGTCTCTCTTCTTATTTGCCATTTCAATATCAATCCTAATAATTTATCAGATAGTTAAATTCTTTTAAATAGCAAGTCACCAAATATTTTTAAAAACATTCATCATCAGCCCACCAATGTCCATCGTTGGACATATGCCTCCCAACAAAGGTCCCATAATATATTTTATATGATATAAAAGTACTTTAATATGGCATATAATCTACATTGTGTCTATTTATATACGCCTAAAGTATTATCTAAAATTTAGGTGCCATTATTTCAAACAGAATTCAAATTAAAATAATATTTATTGCAATAGAAAATAATCTATTAATAGTACTAAAAAAAAAAAACTATTAAATACAACGCCGTGAACATTAGCAACGAGGCAGTGCAAAAGCAGAAAAGTCAGAATCAGTACAACAACATGCCTATTAATTAATAGCTCCAGTGTGAGTCTTTCGAACAATAATATAATATAGTTACTAATCCCACCACACATTCCCACCATTGTAACTCCTGCAAGCCAGGATCCACAATGGTCTCCATAAATGACACCGAGGTTTGACCCTCAGGCAGTCCCGGGACATGATTTTAATTGTCTTGGGACCCGCAACAAATTTAATTAGAAAAGATTAAAGAGGAGGAGTTGGAAAGAGAGATTCCACTTCCCTCCTAGGCAAAGCGGGAGACAGGAAAACAAAATGACTAGTCAGCCAATAAGTAAAAAGGTATATAGCGCAGTAGTACGGCACCACGGATACGGAAGAGCTTAACGGGGCCTATATGTGAGCGTTAAGATTGATTGCTACAGTAGGTATGGCAGAAACGCATGAACGCACGGAAATTTTCTCGAGTTTCTACAAGGTCCGTATAGTATACTACCCCACAGGTGACTTGCAAACTGTTTAACATAAGGTTACGCTCGTTTCGCCAGAGATCGCACTCCCAGAGAATGTGATGTGCTGATTGTTCATACTCGTGGTCAGATGTGGAACATTGACATAATGGTGATGGTACGAGTTTAAAAGAAAATAATTTACTTTTAAAGTTGCCATGGCCAGTTAAAAATTGGGCCACAAAGTGGTCAACCTCCAGCCACACCTTCTCCAGGCGCTCCCGGATGCATGGAAAAGTTGATAAAGATGACGACCTTTCGATGATGAATCCCATCTTTCTTGCCATTCAGTTAAAAGTTCCTCATAGACTAGACATAGATTGTGGTGCAAACAATCTAGCAATTTTATTTCGGTCGCGCGGTAGAAGGAAATCTGTATTCATAGTTTCCTTTGTGGAGTTATTAAATATAAAAAGTACCATGGCTGGGTCCCGATCACGAGTTAATCACTAGAGCAGCCGTCACTCCCTTCAACCACAATGGAGGCAAGGGAGTGACCTGCTCATCGTAGCTACCGCAAGCAGACCCAGACCCCAATAGAGAAAGAGTGCTAATATTGTAAATTATGCGTTCATATAACCCGGTTTTATGACCCAAGCGATGTAAACAAAAATGGTAAATAAAAGGGATGAAAAAATAACAGCAAATAGCTGTTATACTTTTGCGCAGTAACTTTTGGAACAAAATATACAGTTTTAATGGCGTCTATGACGTAATCGACTCTTCGGACACGTTAATTGGAGGGACAATTGTTTTGTAGTATTATATAATTATGTTATAATAACCCAGTGAGACGTGTTTTTAGATAATTGCACGTGGAAAAATTATTTTGACTTGCCCAATTACACGTTATCAACTATACCGGTACCGTAAAAAGCGGTAAATAGACCTACAGTAATTGGCACAAGGCTCTAAGAATACCTTGTGGTGAAAGGTTATAAATATACGGATCCATCCTTCCTTGCAAGTATAGGAATCTATATTACTACTAGCTGACCCAACAAACGTTGTTCTGTTCAAATAAGCGCCACCTATTGGGTCCAATTGTGAATCTAAACCATTCTCGAATCCCCTTAAACGTGCACAAAAAATTTTCATCAACATCTGTCCAGCCGATTAGGAGGATTTCAGTGACATACACACGGACACAAGAAATTTATATATAAAGATAATACAGATCGATAGATACCCAAGGGCAAGAGAGGGGGTGGTGAATTATATTCTTACTCCGTCATCACACAGATACCACCGCCTTAATTTATCCACTAGCAGCGCCCTGCAGTTTGACCCGCATAATTCCCTTTCCCGTAGGAATATCGGGATAAATTATGTCCTATGTGTTATTCTGATCTGTAAGCTGTATTATTATGATATTTCATCAAAATCCATTCAGTAGTTTTTGCGTGAAAGAGCAACAAACATACTCGCGTACAAATTTTCGCGTTTATAATATTAGTAGAAAGGATTTAGGACGGGAAGTAACCTACTATATCGTTTTGGTCAGACAAGTCTATAAATTTTTATGTCGAGTTTTCTTCTCTTACTAGACTTAAGCTATGGCCTGGACACACCCTGCCCAATCTGTCCGGGGCGACGGACAGGGCCGGATTTAAACTTAATGCCGCTTCTGGGCACCGGCAAAAAATACGCCTCAATACTGGAATTGTACTTAAATATTTTTTTATTTTTTTAATATGTTTTATATATTTTATTTTTCGAAATTAAAATCACAAATTTATTGCAAAAACTTTATTAGATGTTATATATTCTAAAAACATAAATAAATATTTGCTTTTTTTTCTAACAATTATGAATTTGGGCGACTAATAATTTTGAATCATAATTGCCGCCCTAAAAAATTTGCCGCCCAGGGCACTTACCCCGATGGCCCCTAGTGTAAATCCACCGCTGGCGACGGATGAGCAGCGTGCGAATCCATAACCTACCGTATACCCTCTCCATTTTCATTGAGCCGACCGCTGGTACCGATTTCTTGACATGAGTGGCCGTCCCAGCCACTAGATACTACCTATGATACAAAAACAATTAAATCTTTATGGCGTCCATTCATCTATTGCACACATAGGTACCTTTAATAGTGAATACATTACACAATATTACAAGACTCGTTACTGAGATATATCGCACAGAATCAACCGCAGATGTTGTGTAAAAACTCTCACTTGTGTTTATTATCCACTAGCTATTATTAATATATCTGTTACAACAACACGTGAATACGTTCCGAAAATAAGTGATCAAATCATTTTCAAACGATTTTTAAATAAATTTCTATCGTGATAATTATGTGATTTTATTAGAACTCTAAAGTCTGAAACGGACGAGAGCTTTAATAATGATTTTTTGTAAAAAAAAAAAGAAACCGCCTTCAATAATGAAGACAATGTAGATATTTTTTTTTATTTTTGCTGATTTTTCAAAAACCGCTTGTCCAATTTCGATACTTTTGGGACCATTTGGAAAGTATACCCTTTCCAACAAAAAAAGAATTATCAAAATCGGTTCATAAACGACGAAGTTATCCGCGAACAAACATAAAAAGCGTACTGTCGAATTGAGAAACCTCCTTTTTTGAAGTCTGTTAAAAAAATAAAGAAATACAACAAATTTTGGATGGAGAGCCCTCAGCGCTCACCCATAATTCGGGCATAGCTACAAAAGCCATCTGCGACTAACAGTTATACATACACAAAAAATATAGAACAAATTTCAATTTATCAACAGCGTTCAATTTCAAGCGTTAGGCGACGTGACGACATTATATGTCTTATTTTATTGTTTTTTACTGCCCATTTACTCACCATAGATAAAATGTTTGTGTAATTGAGGCCTTAGCAAATTACCTCAAAATTCTTTACTTCACTGTTAGAGCAAGGTTTAAAGAACGATTTGGGATAAATCTAGTACGGTCACGTTACAAACAGTAGCCGGAAATGGGTCAATGTCTTATTACCCTTAAGTTAATGAGCGAGAGAACCGAAGACGCAAATACCATTTTATGGCAAGCAGTTACCTGATTATGCTTCTGGTATTGCAGTTAGGCAGGTATGGCGTTTGCTCGCTTATCAAAGGTGATGAAATTTATAGATAAAATACTACTTAACATATAGCGTAGGAACTGTCGTTTTATATAAGCACCTACTGGCGACCGCTCTATAACAAAATGTAAGCCCAGATTTGATATACGACATCAAACAATTATTTTTATACTGATTTTTTTAGCCGATTTCAAAAAAGAAGCAGGTTCTCAATTCGATTGAACTTTTGACTGGGTGAATCGATTTTGATGATTCTTTTTTTATTTGAAAGTTCGTGCTTCCCGTGTGGTCCCAATTCAATTTGGGTTAGTTGACGTCAGTTTTTTTATTAAAATTATGTGAATGCCATTATAACTTCCACGTTCCTTTAAAAGTTTTTTAACATAAAATACAAATTCACAAATATTTTGCAAATACTGTAAAGATAACTGAATTGGTTGACCTATTTAAAATAAATATATTTAATTTTATAAATTAAGAAACAGCGGCGTCGTAAGTGAGGCAGCCGCTCATGAAGGTTTGCTAGGCTACTGCCTAGAATGAAGAAAGTAAAGTGAAAGGTGTAAGGAGTGTAGGTACGTGCAATGAGATTCACTATTCACTAAGGGCATCATCAAAAGGCACTACACGCAAACACCCTCAGAAATTTGGACTTGTGGCTCTTGCTCACCAAACGAGGTGCAATAACAAATTGTTACCTACTCAGACGTCGATTTTCTGCTCAATGTGGTACCACCCCGGACAGACCGGCCAGCGGCTGTAGATAGAAGACTGTCGACAGTGTATTCCTACCGCACGCATACCGTGTGTATTTCAATTCAATGTTTCAAAGCCTATCATGTTATTACAACGATGAAAATCATGCAAATTATTGCGTTATCTTGTATTGTGAGAACTTAAGGGTAATTCAACTAATGATACAGCCGTACTAGTATGTCTTTAAACAAATTTCACCTCTAATTAAGACATGACAGATAAAAAGGCTGGGAATCAAACCGGTGACCCAATTGCCTACATATCATAATGCACATTGTTTAGACGGGGAATGAAGAGTATTGTATGTTAGGGTAATCATTACTTAAATCGGACATGAATCGGACATGAATGGCACAGAATGAAAGAAAACAAGAATTTATTTTGAGAATCTTACATTCAATCAAAAAGTAAATAATTTTTTTGTGAGCTGAAATACAGTAAAAGTTTCAAAAACTTCCAAAAAGAGATGTTTCTTCTAATCCTTACAGCTCATACACGTCCCACTACTGGGCTCGACTTTCCTCCACAATGGGAGGGAAATCAATCTACTATACCAAGCTGGTCAGAAGGTTGGCATATGGTTTTATTTTGAGCTTTCCTTCTTTTGCATAGACGTTATCTGAATACTGCTTACAGTATTCTTACAGTAAGGCTTTCCCTTAGTCGTCTTTTACGACAGCCACGAGCAAGGAAGGCGGGTGGTGAAATGTATTCCTACTTCGTTACTACGTGAGAGGAGAAGAGACATTGCTCAGTATAAACTGCATTGTTATACGTATTGCGCCGCTGGTTTCCAGCAACCCCTCGACGGTAACTACTTGGATCTATTATACAATTATGTCTTTAACCACCATTTCTTGCCTATGCGGGTATCATAAAAGACAGGAAATATTTGGTGCTGACAACCAAATCATTGGGAAGTTTTAAAGAATATGAAAATGCACGTATTTAACCATTATATCATATTCCCTACCCTTCAGAACTTTCTTTGAATTATATTGCATAAAATATTAGCAAAATTATTCAATATAACAATGCAAAACACTAAAATAATGAGTAAAATATAAGAGCGCTAAATAACATTTTGACATTCGCATCAAAATTCCCAATAAGACCAAAAGGGTCGATGATGCAATATTTTTAAACGAATCACCATAACATAATTCCAATGACAACTCTGTCAGCATTTTTTGTCAATTAATTACGAAAGTTGTCTCTGATTTTATTCTCAAGCATAATCAACTGTTTTTTCTTTCAAGTATTAAAAAGAACAGTGGGGTCTCACAAAGCATTTGGGCACAGCGTGATGGCCAGGGGCGTTGTGAAAGTACGACACTTCTTTTTTTTAGTTGGTTAATTACACAATAGGTAGGGCTGATTGTGTAACTTTGATCGAGTTGATAAAAAATAGTGGGCATGCAATAAATATTAGGATAAGTTTTTATTATAAACTAGCAACAAGCCTTCGCTTCGGTTTCAGTCGTCTTTCCTGCGTAGTTCCCGTTCCTGTGGGATTACCGGGATAAAATATAGCCTAGTTTACTCCCTGATATTATAGCTTTCCATTGATGAAAGAATTTTTTAAATCGGTTCAGCCGTTTTGAAGATTACCCGGAACAAACAGACAGACAAAAAAAAAATTAAGTGATTTTTAGGCATGTGTATAGTGCAAATAACCGTGTGAGCATGAAAAAGGCCTATTATTTTGACATTACAAACAGACACTCCAATTTTATTTATTGGTATAGATAAAACTACGGATTTTATCGCGTTTGTATTTGATTTTTGCTCTCCCGACGACGTTGCGAAAACTTTACAGCACTCATGGATTTGGGCGGTGAACGCTGTAAAATGTTCGAAACATCAGAAAATCAAAAATCAATAACAAACGCGATAAAATCCATTAAGTAGATCCATCACCACACTCTCGCAGAAAATCAACGTCTGAGTAGTAACAATTAGTTACTGCGCTTCGTTCGGTGAGCGAGAGAGCCGGCAGCCCAACTTTCTGAGGGTGATTGCGTGTGGAGGGTTTTGGTGGTGCCCTTGGTATCACCGAGCCTCAATGCACGCATTCACACTCCCTTCGCTTTCTTCGCGGTAGGCAGCGGCCTTGTAAGGGTCCATGAGCGGCAGCAACACTTATCATCAGGTGTACTGTTTGCTCGTTTGCCACCGTTTGCAATAAAAAGAAAAAAAAAAGTAGTTTTATTTGCAATATGTAATACTCGCGTAAACATCAGAATTCATTAAGTTTTTATTAGGTTTAAGTTTTATTTTAGCAAAATTTTAGAAGTTTCTGCAGAATTAGAAGATCTGAAGTCTTCGTATTGGTACAGAAATTATTAGGAAAGGTTCTTGAATAGCGACCACGTATCGGATGACGCAGTGTAGGACGCCAAATTAGAGGGACCTACGACCTAATGTAAGTTGCTGGGCGTCGTTGGATACAAGCGACACAGGACCGCACTTTGTAGCTAAACATGAGTAAGGTCTACGCCCAGCAGTGGACGGCGATAGGATGAATGATGATAGTAATTAAGCAACGGTACGTTTTGTATGCTTTAACAAACATACGTTTTTTGAATATCAAAAATCTTCATCCTCATTATGTTCTCAGCTTATATATCCACTGGGGTCAAGCCTCCTCTACAATGGCAATTGACCTACTATATCGAGCTGGTCAGACAGGTTGATTTTATATATTACCTACTAGTAACCCGCCCTCGCTTCGCTTCGGTTATAGGTTATAGTCGTTTTACCCGCGTAGTTCCCGTTCCCGTGGGAATACTGGGATAACATATAGCCTAGTTTACGCCCTGATATTATAGCTTTCCATTAATGAAAGAATTTTTGGAATCGGTCCAGCCGTTTCGAAGATTACCCGGAACAATCAGACAGACAGACAAAAATTTTATAATTGCTATTTTAGGCATAGGTGTCGTGCAGATAACTGTGTGAGCATGAAAAAGCCTATTATTTTGACATTACAAACAGACACTCCAATTTTATTTATTGGTATAGATTTAGGGGAGGGAGGGGCGCTTGCTCAAAGCTGAATCCTGTATGCACACTATGGGTGATCACCTATGGCGGAAGGAGGTCAAAAAATAAATCACATAGTGTGGGTATGTTCCCCAAATAAATACACTTTTAAATGTTTTATAAAAAAACTAGCAACCCGCCCTCGCTTCGCTTCGGTTTTAGTCGTTTTGCCCGCGTAGTTTCCGTGGGAATACCGGCATAAAATATAGCCTAGTTTACGCCCTGATATTATAGCTTTCCATTGGTGAAAGAATTTTTGAAATTGGTCCTGCCGTTTTGAAGATTACCTAGAACAAACAGACAGACAAAAATTTTTTAATATGTATTTTAGGCATAGGTGTCGTGCAAATAACCGTGTGAGCATGAAAAAAGCCTATTGTTTTGACACTTCAATTTTATTTATTGGTATAGAACACAAAGCAGCCTGCTGACAGAAGTGGCAACTTAAAATTATGATTAAACTGAAATTAAAACTTTTTACATTTATCTAGCTTTGACATCTATCGGCACAGATATATGAACATAGCTACAAATGCAGTGTTAGTGTTAACACGTTACGTGAACATGTCGGTGACCACAAACACACATGAATTTACTCCTCATCCAAACCTGCCTATAGAAATATTCACTTCAATGAAATACACATATAGTTAGAATAGCGCCAAAGCGGCGAATAGGGGAACTAATCTCTCCTAGCAATACGATATTTCGCAGTTAACATTGCCTAATATTTGGATATTAGTTTGATACTTGTATTTCTGTACATTTTCATGTTCACGGCCCGTTTAGATATTTTTGTTGGCTAGTAAATGAAGTACTAAAATGATTTAATTAGGTGTCATTTGGTAGCACTCAATTTATTTTAAAATGGAGGTTATTGAGATATAAAAACAGAAATATTTCATTCAGGTGCCGTGTGCGTCTTAAAATTGAGTCCGTATTATAATTTCTACGATATACTGTAATATGAATCCAAATAAACATAATTAATATTAATGAGATGATTGCAAGGATTAATTAAAAATATGACTTTATTTCGAAAAAAAAAGTTACTTCGCATTTCAAGATATTTTACCTCAATTTTTTTATTTATTTATCATGCATATACAAAAATGCATATACATAAATAAATACATTATTAACTTAACAATTTGAATATCCTATATAATTTTCATAATAACTTATATAACTTTTTCATAATCACTTAAGTCAAATCTTTAACATTAATTGGGCGCTGACAATCAAATAAGCAATTCCTCTGGTAATTTCGCCACAAAATGAAAATGCTAAACCACTGTTATATTACATAGTTTCTATGTATTATATTATATAAAAATACTAAAGTATTGAATATCATTTAAGAGCCCTAGAGAAAATATTAATATACGTCGTCGAAACTCAGATTTTACTTCAATAAAAATATTGATACAAGAGAAACATCTAATTACCGTCGCACATAACGGGTGCTATGCGATCCCGTAAGACATTCAAATATTTTTGACTGATGAACCATAGACTGGCTCTCAAATAAAATCAAATGGACATAACAGTTGTTTTTTTTTTCTATTACGTTTCGTGAATCGTTCGGCAACTCCGTTATAATGCTTTCAACGATTTGTTGCTCTGTTTTTAAATATATAGTAATAGTTCTGTGCTAATATTAACAGTTAGAATGTAATATATTACCACCCTTTGCGATAATTAATTCTGATGTTTACGCGAATATCACACATTGTAAATAAAACTTATGGTCATACGGTCAAAAAAATGCGAGTCAAAATTTAATAATTAATTCTATAGCGGGTAGATATGAATATCTGAAATAGCGATGACTAATTGGTTGTGAGACATCTTAGTCTGCCCATGATTCTAAGCGCTGTAAATTGTTCGACCCGTCGGACAATCAAAATAATACAAACGCAATAAAATCCACCCCTTTCTATTTCAAGGAATCATCATCATCATCATCTTGCTCTTATCCCAATTACTTGGGGTCGACGCAATATGTCATCTGTTTTGACATATTGCAAAAAGTTTCGGCAATGACTTTTATGACCGGCCGCCTGCCTGACGTCAACCCTCCTTGGGAATGTAATCGTTGACCCAAATGGTACCAGATGGAGTTGGTCCGGGTCAATCTAGGGAATTTCTATTTCAAGGAATATAGGCAGATAACATTAGTACATTACTCTAAGAAAAATAAAAATGAACAGCGAGTCATTTTAAATATATAGTTAGTTTTGGGAAGGGAGGCGGAATCTATTTAAATAAATAAAAAATATCGAGTTACAGAAAATTATAACGCTTCTTCATATTATGTAGCTTATTTATAATAACTGTCCGTCCATAAGTCAGGTCATTATCATTAATTGAGCGTTGTGAACCAAATTCGATTCTTCTGGGAATTTTGGCAGAATATGAAAATCCACGCAAAACGGCGTTATACTGTAATCTTTAGCATTTGCTCTGTATTACATGCCAAAAAATACCAGGAAAATTATTTAATATAAAATATTCCATATAATTTAAAAGCACCAAATGACATTTTCTCATTCCCGCCATTTTTTTTTTATATAGACATTCACTGTCATAGATACATGTTTGTGTATTCTACATAACAATTTACTATTTCAACAAAAATTAATACACACATAAATCGCTTAGTGATCACTAAGCGATTTATGTGCTTAAAAAAAACTATAACACTCTGAGTATTCAAATTTCTCACTCATTGTATAATTTTGAAGTTAAAATTCAGCGTAAAGACAATATATTCATTGCCCAATGCGGTTAATGTCGAGAGATGTTGGTTTTTTTTTACGTTCCAATTAGAACTAACACAAGGTCATGTGTGATAATTGGACAAGATAATACTTAATTATACCTTTATGTATTTTAAGATATTTGTTTGATGATAGAATAAGAAAAAATGGGCTTTGTTTGCTTTGCCTATCCGAATGGATAAAAAAAAAAAACAAAAAATGTGTGTATTTATATACACATGTAAGAAGTTCTTTAGCGTAACAAGATAAACAATTTTCTAAAATTTTGGCCTGCGCTTTATCCTACGTTTGTAATAAAAACGACATTAATAAAAGAAAAACGTCAACGAGTCATCTTCTTCATCTTGTTTAATGGCAATAAGCTACAATAATATGAGCTATTGGTGCCAGTGTCGAGTTATTGTGTTATTGTATTGATTATTATTCACGTCTTTAGTCTTTGTCTAGTCAAGGACTGACTGTCCTTGGCAATGATTTGGAGGACCAAATCATTCCTCTGGGAATTTTGGTAGAATGTGAAAATGAACGCAATTCGCTATTATATCGTATTCACTACATTTCAGCATTTTATCGATATTACATTATATAAAATATCAGCAAAATTTAACACTGTAAAACACTAAAATAATGAAAAAAATATAAAAGCGCTGTATGACATTTTTACATTCGCGTCAAAATCCATTGAAAGTTTTATAAGAACGCATTATCTAAGTTGACATTTGTGACGGTCGGCACGCGCATCATAAAAATGTACTCTCATCATTTTTTCCCAACCCGCCCAAACAAGCAAAACTTCAAAAAAAAAAATAGAGTAAAAATAATACCTTTCAACTCGTCTTTGCTTTCTCGTGGTAGTCGCAAATGCTTGGAAAACTTATAATATTACAGCGGAACGTAATCTTACTTTTTTAAAGTATTATATTAAATAGTTTTGATGACATTTTATGTATTGTGATGCGGAGAAACTGCTGTGATGTAGTGAATATGATATAATAATTCTTTAGGAATTGAAATAAAACTCTTTTTTCTCTTTCGTATTTGATTGCCCGATCAAACACTTTTCAACGTTCATGATCACGGCAGCACCGTTCATAAATAAAAATAAAATACAAATGACTATGCTTTGACTATGCTTAAAAATCATTATGCTTTACAAATGTTTTCGTTTGCCGCCAATATTCACCCTGGAGCTAATATTTATTAAACATATTGAATTTATCTATTGGTATACAATTTTATATTAAAAATAAGTCGTTGAAGAAAAGACATGACAGTTGAGTTTTTTGATATTATTTCATTATATGATTATTTATAAGGTAAAATATAAAATTGTCAATTTGTAAGTGCCTCGCAAATGTACATAGGCACAGGAAGGCATATTTGAATTTTCTATTTGAATAATCTTTCGTCCTTAGAATAATAACGTATAGAAGGATAGTGTCAGTACTTCGAACTTTAAAAATTTGAATCTAAAAATACTAATGGCGGGCAAACGATTACACACGTACACACGGAAACCACTCTACAAATTATGAAATCAAATTTTGTTTTTATTAACATAAATCGTCGAAATAATTTTAAATGTAATGTTAAAAACCTTTTTATGTTTTTCAAATGTGTTGTGGCACCATTTGAATGCACAAGCCGTCATAATTACCTATTTATTTTTTAAGACTTGCGTACGTTCGTGCAGTGCAATGACTTGTACATTACGGGACTGTTCCGGCGTAGGCTCCATTAGGCTCCAATTGAAATGCCTCACTTTTTGTGCGTGGACTTACCTTCTATATTTTATTATTCTAAGCTTTCGTCATTTAAATCCTAGTAACATTACGTGCTGCGGTATATTTTAAAATATAATTCGCAACCTAATAAGGTAATAATATATTTGAACATAAAATTTCGTAACATGCTACGTGTAAAGAATATTATCAGAGAATTTGTCAAGCGCCCAACTTTTGAACTTTACCTGAATATTAATTTGACACTACGTTCCAAAAGTGAGTGCTCAAAATATAGAAAAAATGTCGGACCTTTTTTACATTTAATTAGTTCATCATTCATTAATTTCAGCTCATATATCTCCCACTGTTGGGCTCGAGCCTCCTCCACTCCATAGGAGGGAAATTGATCTACTATACCACGCTGGTCAGATGTGTTGGTATAGAGTTTTACTTCGAGTTTTTCTTCTCTTGCATAGATATTATATGCATATTTAATCCCTTAGTCGTCTCTTACGACACTCACGGGCAAGAGAGGGGGTGGTGAATTGTATTCTTACTCCGTCACCACACGTTAAATCATTTTTTCTAATTGAAAAACGTCTGTCTTTATTCTGTGTGATGACGGTTCAGGAATACAAAATATTACAACTCCTTATTTGCTCCGGGAAGTCGTAAAAATCAACTGAGACCAGGAGATTAAGTAGTAGCACTCTGTTGGGAAACTTAACAATAACTACTACAATCGCTAACATGCATGCTAGTCATGCTGTGTATATAGCACAGCATGACTAGCATGGAGAATTATGTAGAAGCTAGCATGTGCGAAAAAGAACTGGTACTGAAGGATAGATGGCCAAAATGGAAGAAACGTTAGTTAGTGTTTAATAACATTTCTTCTGGTGTTAAATCAAAAACAACTGCTTTATTTATAAGTTATGATTTGGAATGTGGCAACAAAACCACGACTATCCACTATCAATAAATATTGACAGAAATGCATTACGTCAAGAACTCATTACACACCTTAAGACACCGATGCCTAAAATGGTAATATATTTTTTAGTCCATAAAAATTCAGCTACACTGTTTGGTGACGAAGTAAGAATACAATTTACCACTTCTTTTTTACGCGGCTCATAAGAAAATTACTAATAAGCAGTTTACATCATTAAAAGAGAAGGAAGACTCGTGTAGTACCCGTAGGCTATTACTCTCCCGTTATAGAAGAAGCTTCTGCCCAATAGTGGTACTTATATGGACTGAAGAAGAAAATACGGCTCGAATTATGCCATCCATCAGCATGTCGACGTCTACTGATGTACATTATCCTCTACAAGTTAGGATTATTACCATATTTATACTATAATCGTCACGCTTGTCTGCCGAGATGGAAATCCAAATTAGGGTTAAGAGTTTCCTAAATGAGTGATGCTGTCTATACTGTTAGTGATCCCTGAGTAGCTACTACGCCTATAACAAGGATTGGCGGTGATGACACATTGTATTTACCCATTCAAAATCATAATTGCGCACCTTCTTTTGGAACTCTATAAAAGAACGAATTCTGAATGATGTATTAACTTGAAATACTGTTCGATTCAATTCTGTGCTTGAATTTTAATTAGATCACAGTTTGTTGATCCAAGTTTTATTAGTATTTTTCCCAAGATCGTGTACGTATTTAAATGTATTTTAAAATACCGATATAGGACCCAGTTCTTGCAAGTCGTCCGTATATTTATTTCTTAAATGGCCTCTCGATGTAGTCGAATTGGCAGATGTACAAAATAACAGTGCAATGCAGAGTAGGTATGCTTTAGGTATTAAACTATTACAGTGAAATTATAAATACACAATAACCGATAAGAATGCAGTTTTAAATTGTTCCTATATGTTATTTTTAACCCTCGACGAAAAAGAGGGGTGTAATAAGTTTGACGTCGATGTCTGTCTGCTGTGTGTGAGGCATCATAGCTCTCAAACGGATAGACCGATTTCGATGCAGTTTTTTTTTATTTGAAAGCCAGTTTCTTGGCGGTGGTTCTTAAATATGTTTGGTTAGCATCGGTCCAGTAGGTTAAGAGTATCAGCTCCAAAATGATGTAATGGCGTATGATTTTTCGATTAAGTGCTTCATGCGTGCCAGTATAATCGTCAAATGACAATTAATTCATAACTTTTGTTGAAAAGAACGTAACACTTATTCAAAATTTTAAAATTTTATGATTATTAAAGATAAATTTATCTATTTATTATTCAAACCATCAACAGACGCCATAATATAAAAAATATTTCTTCCTAAAAAAGGGTTAATTGGTTTTATAATGTTTCCAAAACAGCACTATTGTTAGTTGGTTGTTGGTGTCCATTTAGGCCAGTTTTACGTTTTATTTAATTGTATAGATTTTACACCCTTTTTTGGTTGTGCTATGGGTCAGCACACACGCCGTCCGTTCCGTTCGGGGTTACGAAAGAGCGGTGCGCGGACCCATAACCAACCTTTTTCCCTCTCCTTCGCCATTAACCCGACCACTGGTACCAAGTTCCTCGTCGGCTGTGACCTGCCTGTCCGGAGATTTTACACCCTCGAGAATTATTGAATTTATTAACTTATTTGCATTTTTTTTTTTGTCTACAGTAACCCAACAATGACATAAGCTTCCATAATGGCACTGAGACTAAAGAAAGACATTAAGAAAGCATCCTACTACGTCTGGTTCCTAGGCGCGCAGGAGTCCAGAGGATTGAGGGGCGAAGAATTTGCTCTACCAGCCATCAGGATATTAGAAGAAAGGGCACGGGATCTTGAACCATTCAAAGTTACCCTACAGGTTGGTAGTTTAAAAATATTTTAATCTTTATACATATATTTCTTATGTACGTGTATGTTACTGAACTCCTCCTAAAAAGCTGGACCTATGTTGATAAAATTTTTAGTGTATTCAAGGGGATCCGAGAACGGTTTAGATTTACAATTGGACCCGATAAATGGCCCTGCTGTCTATTTCAAGGATAATTCTTTTTATTTTATTTGAACAGAATAGCCTCTGTTGGGTCAGCACATATATTTTTAAGAATATTTGGAGTGGTAGGACCACACTGTCGACAGTTGTCTGTCTACAGCCGCGGGCCGGTCCGTCCGGAGCAGTACCATGCTCTCGCAGAAAATCGACATCTGAGTAGTAGCAATTTGTTACTGCGCTTCGTTCGGTGAGCGAGAGAGCCGGCAGCCCAACTTTCTGAGGGTGATTGCGTGTGGAGGGTTTTGGTGGTGCCCTTGGTATCACCGAGCCTCAATGCACGCATTCACACTCCCTTCGCTTTCTTCGCGGTAGGCAACGGCCTTGTAAAGGTCCATGAGCGGCAGCAACACTTACCATCAGGTGTACTGTTTGCTCGTTTGCCACCGTTTGCAATTAAAAAAAAAAAATAAAAAAATTATTGTCTTGTCTAAGGAAGCAATCCTTGTTGAAGTATTGCAAGGAAAATGCAATTAATGGACAAATTGCAATTGCATCATTGTTGATTTGTTGAACTTTTCAGTTGGGGACAGAATAAGAATATAATTCCCCACTCACTCTCGTGGATGTTGTAAAAGACGACTAAGGGATATAATACGCATATAACATCTATACCAGAGAAGAAAAACTCTAAAACCCTATAGATACCAGCCTCTCTGACCAGCGTAGTATAGTAAGATTCGCTCCTATTATGGAGGAGGCTCGAGCTCAGCTAGTGTTTTATAATATTCTGCGCAGTTGGGTAATGACCGTTGACTTTTATTCAACATGTCGGCAATACAGTCAGAAGGATATAATTGTTATTTTAATCTTAAAACCTTTTAATAAAGGTCAAATTTATAATAAAATATAAGAGCGATAATATACGAACATTTTAGTATTGAATTAAGCATAAAATGGCGGTAAGGGATCATTATTTTAAAATTGAGGTTAGGAGGGAGACCCGCCACTTTCCTACGGGTAATTTATATACTACACACCTCAAGAAAGGAAGGGTTATTTTATAGAAAGGAGAGGGAAGACGGCATTGCCGGTTTATTTGATTTGACTAGAACGTCTACCTACATCGAAAGACGACAGACAACTGTCTACAGTCTACTTATCATATATAAAGTATATGATAAGTAGATATATATTTGATATATATAATATATATACATACGTTTGATATATATACGTTTATTTACGATTTAATATATATACGTTTGACTTTATATACCATATAAAGTCAAACCCGTTTAAGACGATTTCGCAGGGACCCGACTAAAAACGCGTCTTAGGCGGGAAAGCGTATTATGCGGGCAAGGAAAAAAAAACGTGCCATTATTATTTATTATATTCTATTATTATTTTGAATACCTACGTATTGAATTTAACAAAATTACCCAAAATAAAATGTTTATTATTATTACGTTACTTAAAGTAACCATTTATTTTAGTTTGACAAAAAGATTTTGAGGCATTAGCAATTACAAGATTTTCAACCTAATTTAATGTTCGCAGTGCGTCTTCGCTTTGATTCACAGAAGTTACATAATCAATAACTGCTGATAATGCCTGGGCGTGTGACATAATCGGAGTTGACTCATCTTCTTGGTCATTATCACTTAGGAACTAGAGTCGCTCGATAGTCGCTGGCCGCTGCCGCAAGAGATAATATGTGTATTTGAGTGGCACGTGTTGGCGTATTAAACGGGATGTCGAATCGTATTAAGCGTTAAGAAATATATGAAAACATGTCTCAAGTTGCTGGGACTCACGCAAAATGGCGTATTATGCGAGAAATCGTATTAAACGTGATCGTATTAAACGGGTTCTACTGTATGTAGACAAAATGCGTATCATTTCATAAAACACGCGTCTTCTAAGCTGCGTATAATGATGAACGCACACTTATCCGAGTCGAACGAAACGAATTTTAGAATTCTGTATATGAAAACTCATGAACCCTCGCACACTTCCCCGCTTTGAATCTTCCGAATCTGGAAGACGATTTCTATTAGATACAGAATTCTAAAATTCGTTTCGTTCGACTCGTTTGGCTGGGATAAGTGTGCGTTCACCTTAAATGTAATATGTCACTAAATTACTAAACAGAGCAGTATAGTGCGTGTATTCAATTAACCTTAACCATTAGTCAGCTGCACCCAAAATACCTGAGTTTATTGCAATAAAATCAAGTATTTTTTCCTCATTGTCAGCTAAATACCTACTTAAAATATTTCACTTGTGTTGAAATAAGCAATTCCCACGATTATCATCGGATGCTGTTGAAATTGAGCGTAATGTAACAACAATTACTAATGTGATTATCTTGGCATGATTTATCTATATTAATCATTATCAACATCTCAATTCGGATATGTCCTAAAAATTCAAATTTTAAATCATTTTACTATATACATTTAATCCTAAATCCAATAATCTACCACTAGATCGGAATTGAACTAAAAGCTGAAAAGATCTGGCATAGATCTCGACAGGGTATGAAGGGGGAAGGGCATGAATACAGAGTTTGAAGAAAGTTCTCGTCATCTATACCAATAAATAATATTGGAGTGTCTGTTTGTAATGTCAAAATAATAGGCTTTTTTCATGCTCACACGGTTATTTGCACGACACCTATGCCTAAAATAGCAATTAAAAAAAATTTTCTGTCTGTCTGTTTGTTCCGGGTAATCTTCAAAACGGCTGGACCGATTTCAAAAATTCTTTCACCAATGGAAAGCTATAATATCAGGGCGTAACCTAGGCTATATTCTATCCCGGTATTCACACGGGAACGGGAACGTGGATGGACGTAAGAAGCGTGGGAGACCCAAAAAGAGAAGGATGGTCTGTGTAAATGAGGACATGCGTATGAAAAGGGTGAGTGCAGATATGACGGCTGATAGAAGGCTATGGAAGGTAAGTACATGTTGTGCCGACCCCACTTAGCGTGGGATGAGGGCAGGTAAATGATGAGTTTGTATCGGGGATTATTTAAGATAGCAACCCGCCCTCGCTTCGCTTCAGTTATAGTCGTTTTACCTGCGTAGTTTCCGTTCCCGTGGGAATACCGGGATAAAATATAGCCTAGTTTACGCCCTGATATTATAGCTTTCCATTGGTGAAAGAATTTTTGAAATCGGTCCAGCCGTTTTGAAGATTACCCGGAACAAACAGACAGACAGACAAAAATTTTTTAATTGCTATTTTAGGCATAGGTGTCGTGCAAATAACCGTGTGAGCAAGAAAAAAGCCTATTATTTTGACATTACAAACAGACACTCCAATTTTATTTATTGGTATAGATTTCAATTTTACTTATGTTAAGTAAGAAGTGTTCTTTAGTCATGTCAATGCTTTTTTATTAGGTTTAACGGAAACAGACTAAATATTTTTCTTTCTTTCAATATATATATCGTCTTCTATCGGAACATTTCATTACAGAGTATTAAAAAGATACAGCGAAAGTAACATGGCTGTATAATTGATTTATGCGTTCGGAAATTCTCTTGTATTATACAATCAATGAATGGTCCCGCTGACTGCTCGGCTTATAGCTTAATTGGCACTTATGTCATGTAGATGTTTCAACTGTAGTTTTTAACTACAGTTTGTTGACCCTAATTAGTATAACTTAACTATTGATATATACTAAGTATTTTATTAAGTATTGATTTTCCGTGTGGTGACGGAGTAGGAATACAATTCATCACCCCTCTCTTGGCTGTGGGTGTTATCAGAAACAACTTAGGGATAAGTATATATATATAAAAAATGGCAGTTATAGAGACCGATAGAATTAAAAATATTTAGTATATTAATTACCATTATTATTTTGAGTTATAATACTCAACATCAATCTGGTTTTCACATCTATTCACTCCTAGCAATAATTATATGCATGTTTATATGTTTTTTTTTTTATTCAAATATATTACGGGCTGTACAAGATCATGACAAAAAATAAATACAATTTTTTTTTTATTGCGAACCGTATCAAACGAGCAAACAGTACACCTGATGGTAAGTGTTGCTGCCGCTCATGGACCTTTACAAGGCCGCTGCCTACCGCGAAGAAAGTGAAGGGAGTGTGAATGTATGCATTGAGGCTCGGTAATACCAAAGGCACCACCAAAACCCTCCACACGCGAACACCCTCAGAAAGTTGGGCTGCCGGCTCTCTCGCTCACCGAACGAAGCGCAGTAACAAAATGCTACTACTCAGACGTCGATTTTCTGCGAAAGCATGGTACTACTCCGAACGGACCGGCCCGCGGCTGTAGACAGATAACTGTCGACAGTGTGGTCCTACCACTAAAAGGTTGATTGATAAACAACAATTTAATTGAAATTATCAAACAAAAACACTATTTCAACAATGCACAAAATATACACATTAAACTTTTCACAAAATCCATTAAATTTCACTTATAAGATACACACAGCACTATACGTCAGCTGTATAGCTATAGTTGTACTGCTATAAGTATGTCGGTGAGGGGAACTTATGGGATTTCACCCATACAAAAAGTGCCTAAGACGCACAGCACACTGCGCGTGCGCCAATCATGAGCATGTCGGTGACGCGAACCCATAAGATTTTCCACTACCTAAAACTGCCGGAATTTATCTTCTTTCTAAAATTGAATTTAATGTACCAACAAAATCTGTTAGACGCTATACACCAATTCATCTTCCACCAGCGCCCACCAACTATCGTCAAAATGCATTTCTGTGGCGAGCGGGTAACTAGTTTGAATCATCAAACTAAAACATTAAACTTTGACCTATTTGTAACTAAGGTGGTACCGATAAGACGGATGCTTAGTATGGAATTTTTTAAAAAATATATTTAATGTTACGTTCCCATTTTTGTTTATTTTTTACTAGCAACCCGCCCTCGCTTCGCTTCGGTTATAGGTTATAGTCGTTTTACCCACGTAGTTCCCGTTCCCGTGGGAATACCGGGATAAAATATAGCCTAGTTTATGCCCTGATATTATAGCTTTCCATTGGTGAAAGAATTTTTGAAATCGGTCCAGCCGTTTTGAAGATTACCCGGATTAAACAGACAGACAGACAAAAATTTTTTAATTGCTATTTTAGGCATAGGTGTCGTGCAAATAACCGTGTGAGCATGAAAAAAGCCTATTATTTTGACATTACAAACAGACACTCCAATTTTATTTATTGGTATAGATTAACTTTTGTTTGCTTATTATCCTATATAATCAGGTCACTTGTTTTTTTATTGCTGCATAAGCGTGGAAACCTATTATTAGCTTTAGGTTTTTATTTGTTCAACTTATAATGTTCTTATTAGCTGTTGGTCTTCCTAATAAAATAAAATAAAACAAAATCTAAAGTTCTTAGATATGTGTTGTAATTGAGGATTCTTTCCAGGTGTCCCATAAAGGTCTGAAGATAATCCAGAATGTGACAGCGAAGGGCAAACAGCAGACGATTAAGCACTTCATACCTCATGGCAGCATAACTAGCGCAGTGGTGCAGGCAGACGTGGTCGCCTGCGTACTACTCTTGTACAACCCTTTAACCGGTTGTCCTGTCCATGTTCACGCATACAGGTAAGTTTATATTTTGCATTTTAATATATACTTTTGGAACAGGGTGATAAAGTAAATCATTTCAGCTCATATACGTCCCACTGTTGGGCTTGTGCCGTGCTTGTGTGTCGGTGGCAAACGAGCAAACAGTACACCTGATGGTAGGTGATGCTGTCTCTCATGGACCTTTGCTAGGCCGTTGCCTAACGTTAAGAAAGTGAAGGGAGTATGAATGCGTGCAGTGAGGTTCGGTGATACTAAAGGCATCACCAAAACCCACCACAAGCAAATACCCTCAGAAAGTAGGGCTTCTTTTTTTTTTTGGTTTTTTTTTTTGGGTGGGCTGCGGTCGGCGCGCTCCACGCACCACTCCGTCCGGGGCGACAGAAGGGGCGTATAGCACGCAACACCCGAAAGTAGGGCTGCCGGCTCTCTCGCTCACAGAATGAAGCGCAATAACAGATTGCTACTACTCAAACGTCGATTTTCTGCTCAGTGTGGTACTACCCCGAACAGATTGACCCGCGACCGTAGACAGACAATTGTCAAAAGCGTGTTCCTACCACTCCTCCACAATAGGAGGGAAATTGACCTACAATACCACGCTGATCAGACGTGTTGGTATATAGAGTTTTGTTTCAAGTTTCCCTTCTTTTACGTGGTTGTTAATTACTTATATTATTGCTTAGTCGTTTTTAACGATAACCACGGGAAAGGGAGGGGGTGGTGGATTGTATTCTTACTCCATCGTTACACATGAAGTTATAAAGGCTTACTACGTGCAAATAGACATGTATTGGTATATAGTATAAGTAATGGGCACATACCCTAATATATTTGTCTTTAGGAGTTACTTGAAATTTAGGTGTCGTAAGTGAAAACTAAAACTAACGAATTAACACGCTGAAATGGCAATGGGCAGGCTACATCGCCCGACGAACCGACAACCACTGGGGACTAAAGGTTCGAGTGGCGACCACGTATCGGACGACGCAGTGTAGGACGCCTCCCCACTAGGTGGACTGGCGACCTGGTGAAAGTTGTTGGGCGTCGTTGGATGCAGGCGGCACAGGACCACACTTTGTGGCGTAACATGAAGGAGACCTACGTCCAGCTGTGAACAGCGATAGGCTGATATGATGATGAAGTAAAAATTAGTATTACGCATCGAAAGAACGTGATAATAACTTTTAAAAAGCCCTACCTGCCCTCCAAAGCTGAAAAAACTCGCAAGCAATACCGGTAACCTAGATAATGTCTCCTATACATGGGTGTTGATAACCTATTTGATGTCATCACCCCATAAGGATGAACGTAGTAACTGTGCCTCGTAACGAATTCTTTAACGATAGATGTCGCTATGACCTCTCAAGATGGCACTAAAACGTGATAGGTCAGCCGCTCGATACGCCCGCTTTGTATAAATTTATGCGTGTGCTAAATGCTTTAGTATTTTTTTAATAAACTAGCGTTAATACTGTTTTCTGTTTTTCTAAGCCGTCTGCCAAGCGTGATAGTTCTAGGGTTGCTATTTTTATTTTTATTATTGACTAGCTGACCTGGCGAACTTCGTACCGCCTTTTTTCGTAATTAAGTTATTTAATATTTATCAGTGTGGTTTTAGTATTATCCGTGCGGTGACGGAGTAAGAATACAATTCACCACGCGTTAGTGTCGTAAAATACGACTAAGTGATATAATATGCATATAATATCTATGCAAGAGAAGGAAAACTCGAAACAAATCCTTATGTTAACATGTCTGACCAGCGTGGTATAGTAGGTTGATTTCTCTCCCATAGTGGAGGAGGAGCGAGCCCAACAGTTGGACGTGTATGGGCTGAGACATTAAATGTTTGACTGGTGGTCGTTATATAAATATATTAGGTATATTTATTTTATATATATGTATGTATGTGTATGTATGTGCTGTGTGGTAGCGGATTCGAATACTACCAACCCTTGCTTTGCTCGTGGGTGTCGTAAAAGACGACTAAGAGCCCTAGATTGACCCGGACCAACTCCATCTGGTACCATTTGGGTTAACGATTACATTCCCAAGGAGCGTTGACGTCAGACAGGCGGCCGGTCATAAAAGTCATTGCCGAAACTTTTTGCAATATGTCAAAACAGATGACATATTGCGTCGACCCCAAGTAATTGGGATAAGAGCAAGATGATGATGATGTATGTATGTGTATGTATATGCTTATATATGTGTTTGTATGTATATATATATCGTATGTATGTGTTATTTATATATTATATACAGTTAACCAGTACACCTACAACTACCGCTCTTTCCTTACATGTTTCCATCCAAAGGTTGCCTGGTAGAAATCGCTTTTAGCGATAAGGCCACCCATTGTACTTTCTCCGCTTAGAATTATTATTATAAATGTGTTAACATAGGTGTGCAATAAAGTATGAATAAATAAATAAATCGGTCCAGCCGTTCTCAAGTTTTAGCGAGACTAACGAACAGCAATTCATTTTTATAAATATAGATGAAACTAATTAATATCAATTTTCTTTTTCGTTGCGGTGGGTTATGGTCAGCGCAACCGCCGCCCGGCTCCGTCCGGGGCGACAGAAGGGCAGCGCGTAGCGCCATAACCCACCGATCACCGGTACCGAGTTTCTTGTCCTCCGTGGTCGCCCCGACGCTTTACTCTGCGGGGTACTCTCTCCTCTCGATGCCGCTTTCCCGGGACGTCGGCTGCCATCGCGTGGTAAATAATATCCTTGTGGTAAACGAATATAAATATAATTTACCACTCCCTATTTTGCCAGTGGATTTCGGCAAAGAAAACTGAGGGATATAATGCACATATGACATTTATACAAAAGAAGGGCAAATCGAAACAAAACCCTATACCAATCTGACCAGTATGGTATAGTAAGGTCAATTTACCTCCTATTGTGGAGGAGGCTCGAGCCCAGCAGTAGGATGTATATGAGCCGAGATAATGAGAGATGATGATGATGAAATTAAGCAATCACTACTGAACTAGAGCCTCCTCCATAATATGAAAAATATTGACTTACTATACCACGCTGGTTGGACGATTCGGTATAGGGTTTTTATTTCGAGTTTTCCTTCTCTTGCATAGATGTTACATGCATAGTATGTCCCTTCGTAGTCTTTTACTACATCCACGGGCAAAATAGAGGCTGGTGAATTGTTTACTTTCTCCGTCACCACATGGAATACACATTTTTTCAACCTTCGCGCTACGGCATAAATATATACATACATACATATATTCACGCCTTTTTCCCATAGTGGTAGGCAGAGACCACTTCCCTCTACTTGCTACGATCTTGACATACTACTTTCGCTTCCTCTACATTCATTAATCTCTTCATGCATATTCTTCGGTTTAGGGTACTTCTAACCTGGCCTTTCTTAAGGACGTCCCCGATTTGATCGTGAAACGTCCGCCTTGGTCTTCCCTTTCCAACACTGCCGCTCAGATTCGCCTTATAAATTCTTCTTGTTAATCTCTTTTCATTCATTTTCTCTTCATGTCCATGGCATAAATAATCAATCATATTTCCGTTAAATACATATCACACATGATTTCTAAGCAAAAAAATTCGCTAGGAAAAGGTATTTACATTATAATGTCCTAAGAATTATTTCTGCCATGAAATTCGTATTAACTTTACAAAGGGCTGTGCCATCTTCAACTGACATTTACCGTCCGTGTTGTAATGTTGTTATCCTTGTGTAATATAATAATATTGCTGAAGTACACATTAAGTACTTGTTTTGATGCTGTGGTTCGTATTTGTAATATATTGTTGTTTTCAACATGACCGCATTCCAACCTAATTGTAAAATAATTAAAATAAATACATGTTTTTTTTTTTATTTGCTATGGGACAATAAACTGCTACAATATAAATATTACAAATAAATGAGGGCCTTTTTATTTTATTTTTTTGGGGTCGGGTTACGGTCGGCGCACTCCTCGCTCCACTCCGTCCGGGGCGACAGAGGGGCGTAAGCACGCACACCCGCAACCCACCCGCGCGGCACGTCGCCTTCGTCGTAAGACCGACCACCGGAGCAGGGTGACTGGACGTCAGTGGTCGGCCCGACGGAATACCCCCTATTTGGGGTACCCTCCCTAAATAAATGCAGGCCTAGAGCTATTTAAACAATATTGTAGCCTACTACATTGTTCACATATAAATACAAGAAAATTTTACATATAGTGCCGCTAGAAAGGATATGAAATACAAATAATATTAATTACAATCCTACTAATATTATATATGCGAAGGTTTGTATGTTTGTTGCTCTTTCACGCAAAAACTACTTAATGGATTTTGATAAATTTTCACAATAATACAGCTTACATATCACAATAACACATAGGATATCATTTCTCTCGATATTTCCACGGGAAAAGGAACTATGTGGGTAAAACCGCAAGGCGAGTTAGTCCATCACCCGCTGAGAGGCGGACCGCGTGCGGAAAGACCGACGTCCTCCCTGAGGGGGGACGCCGGTTGATGGGGGGGTACTCCTCAAGGAGTATTCCGTCGGGCCGACCACTGACGATAAGTCACCCTGCTCCGGTGGTCAGACCAACGACGAAGGCGACGTGTCACGGGTAGGTTACGGGTGTGCGTGCTTACGCCCCTCTGTCGCCCTGGATGGAGTGATGCAAGGAGTACGCCGACCCCACCGTAACTCGCCCGCAAAAAAAGAAAGGGCGCTGCTATTAATAAAAAATAGAAAATCCAAGTTAGTTAACTTTCTGGGCGGTAATGGAGTATGAACATACTGCATTACTGTTTTTTATTGCCTGCGGGTATAATTAAAATTGAAGCGGTATATATCATTGTATAGGCTTTTGCAAGCTTCTCATAATATGACAAGCTTCTCTATCAACCCAATATAAAGCTAAAGAATAACCCCGCGTCAAATACCACGAAGTGAGAAACATTTTTTTAATACAACTCCCTGCACTAAGGAAATAATCCTTGTATTGCGGGGAACTTTACAAACATATAATTAACGGACACAAATTGCATTCAGACTCTGAACAACAATTTGTAGATCGCACAAAGTGTTATCCTGCGTGGGATTCGAATCCACGATACTGGCATGGTAGATCGGTATCATAACCACTACGCCATCTGTGCAGTCAGAAGTCCAAATACTGTAACAGAAAAAAAAATTTTATCATCATTATCATCATCGTCATAACCGCTCATATACATGCTACTGTTGGACTCGAAGCTCTTCCGTAATAAGAAGGATTTAATCCTACTATACCACGCCTGTTAGACAGGTTGGTATAGGGTTTTATTTTGAGATTTCCATCCCTTGCATAGATGTTATATGCGTATTATATCCCTTCGTCTTAAACGACATCCACGGGCAAGTAATTAATTAGTGAAATGTATTCTTACTCCGTCAACGCAGAGTAAGTATATACTTCACTATTCAATTACTTGCCTTGCAACTTGGTAGGAATAGTAATAATCATCATCGCATCCCACACACGTCCCACTGTTGGGCTCGGGCCTCTTCCACAATGGGAGAGAATTTGACGTGTTATACAATGCTAGTCATACATGTTGGCATAGGTTTTAATTTCGAGTTTTCTTCTCTAGCACAGATGTTATTTGCATATTATATTCTTTAGTCGTCTTTTACAACATCCACGGGTAAGAAGCAGAGCAGTGAATTGTATTCTTACTCCGTCACCACACGGAAATAGTTGTAATAATATAGCACATTAAATCGTATAAACGACCAATGTTTTATTGGGTTACTATTGCTTAAATTATAATAGAAGTCCTCATTGGCCTCGCTTTCCCTATATAATCATTGCTTTCCCAGTCTACACCACACGGAAAAATAATAATTGAATATAAGTGTACAATTGATGAATCAATAAATTGATGATTCGACAATTTACACGCCCATACATTTGCTTGTCAACCAATCAAATTCACAAAGGTTGGTTCTATTGTTATATCAATTAAAAATATAAATCAGGTATATTTCATTATATATTATCTTTTTAATAATATTATGTCCATCATCTCGTCATCTACATTCCACTGTTGGGCTCGGCCTCCTGTATTACAACAATTTGTGTGTTTTAATAGTAGGGTAGTTAATTTAAACATGAAATGATAATTTCATGTTTAAATTCTCTTAAATTGATTTTATCTGCGTATTTAATCTCTTAGTCGTCTCTTACGATACCCACGGGCAAGATGCTAGTGAATTGTATTCTTATACACACGTTTGCTATATTTGGAAAACCAAATTTTACAAATCATCGTTTACGTTTAATTGCACCTGCCTAAATTATTTCTGCTCCGCCCTAGGTCGACTGGTAGAAAATGCCTAAGGCATTCAGTCCGCCTTGTACCTTATTTGGGCGCTGAAGTTTAAATAAATAAAAATATCATATATGTCCATCATTATATGGAAACCAATATCGTTATATCAATAACCCATCTAAGCTAAGCCGAATGACATTTTATGGAAATCATAAGAACAAAATGGATTAGGCTTGAACTTCCTGCGGGTGACGTGACCGGGGATTAGTCCGTCACCCGCCGAGAGGCCGACCGCGTGAGGAAAGTCCTCCCCGAGGGGGGGACGTCGGTCGATTGGAGGGTACCCCACGTAGGGGGTATTCCGTCGGGCCGACCACTGATGACAAGTAACCCTGCTCCGTTAGTCGGCCCAACGACGAAGGCGACGTGATGTTCGGGTGGGTCGCGGGTGTTGCGTGCTATACGCCCCTCTGTCGCCCCGACGGAGGGTGCGAGAAGCACGCCGACCGCAGCCCAACCAAAAAAAAAAAGGCTTGAACCTCCTCAATAATGGAACGGCAATTTACTTACTGACCACGCTGATCAGACGGATCAAAATAAAACCCTATACCAATCATTTAACCAGTTTGATATTGTAGGCCAGGTTCCCTCTGATTGTGGAAAAGACTGGATACCAGCGGACGTATATGAGCCGAGATTCTTCGAGGGCACACACGTCTGACAATAAAATTTTATTGGATTCTAAAAACTTAGAGCTTATCAAAAATATACAAAGAGGTAGTTCGATTTTATTTATTTATAAAGTTTAAGTCAATTTCAAGATTTATCTAGGCAGACATCTCCGTAAACGCCTACTCAGCAAGTTAGTTATCTCACGCAAATAAATCTTAACAGATTCATATCCTGTTAATGCTGAGATTGTAAATTGAACTCCTACGGGTTCTGTAATAGCCGCAAAGAGGTTTCAACTACCGGTTCTGCCATTGACGCCGGCTGCCAATGACCTAGGAATGCAGGGCTGACATTTAATTATTTGTTTCGTCTGCACAGAGTAATTGAAAAGTTGTTCTTTTTCTTCTTTTTTGTAGTCGCAACTAATACGAGCCCATTACTGCCAGTATCGACTTAATTTTTTTTTACAAATTATCAGTTTTTTCACGTCTTTAGTTTTTTCTTATTAGTCTTCGTCATTAAGTCTAATCGTCACCTTTAATAGTGCTATGGCCACACTGTCAATTGTCATCTTAATCGCAACCATAATCTTCTTGGAATTTAGTGCTAAACGAAAACATTTGTAAAGCACTTTTATATCATATTCACTACAACTCAGCACTTCCTCAGTACATTTTATTTTATACAACACTCTATACTAAAGAATACATCCTTGTATCACAAGGGAGGGAGTGAGTGTAAGTAACCCAGATTCAAAACAATAATTATTGAATTGCACAAAGAACAATTTTGGGTGGATATAGAACCCACGCGATTATGGCATTACTCCACTTTCGTGGGGAGGCCTATTTCTAACTGTAGATGTTGATAGTCTTATGGATGCATACAAGTCTAATATACTACTTTGGTCATGTGATTTGACATAGATATATCGAATTTTCTTTTCAATAATGTTCATAATGTTAATTTTTAATTTCCTTAAACGCTATTTACATTCGTAAAAGGGTAAGAGGCTAATAATGGTATAACACAGAACGATTTTTCCATGTGGTAACAGAATACAAAGCTCCATCGCCATTTCCTTTCTCTACCGTGGGTAAGTGTAAAAAAAACCAAGTACATAACCGAAAAATAAAAATATTCTACTCTCGCTAAATCTAATGAATAAAACACAAACATAACTAAAGAAAATAACTTCTTACATAAAATAATTTAATTTTAATGAGAAACAAAAAAGGCTATTGGATCAGCTCGTGCTACTTCTCTTTAAAGAAATAAGCACTGGTATTCCTGAACCTAAACAACATCACTGCAAAAAATAACCCAAAAATACCTATAACAACCTGAATTAGCAGCGTGGAAAAACAGGTCATCTTCCTCCCATTCTGGAGGAGATTGGTACCTAGGGATAGCGATCTGAGATCGATTAATCGAAGAATCCATTTTTCAGGCCCTTAAAATCGATTTTATGAATCGATACGATATTCATGAGCTGAGATAATGATTAGTATTTTTACAGTTTTCGTAGCAAACTTAAGTTCATAAAAAAAATTATTTATTTATAAAAATGTAAAAGTATTTAAATAAGTCAGGGTTAAACAGTTTAATGCTATTCAAACAATTTCTAATCTTTAAAAATTCCTCTATTAATCATCAATATTGCTTTCTCGTTTTAAATCGTGTTTTTATAAAGTATATATTTATTGATGAGGGGACATAATAAGGCGCGCCAAAACCACAATATACCTCATTTTAAAACCAAGGATATATTCTTATACTTTCTAATTAATAGAAATATACGCATTTTCTAGCGCAAAGGTGAATAGGGCGACCTCCATAATGAAGACACAGAAACCTCATACGAGTATATTGACTAAATATCGAAGTCATTTCCATCGATTAGTTAATATGCAAAAAAGTTTTTATTCTATCCTTTCACCACGGCAATGGTCACGTCTGTACAAGTAATTCACTCATTTTGACAGCGCGCGACTTTTGACAGTTGTTCGAAAATGGCGCGCTCGCAGATAAAAAAATACTTTCACTTTGTGTTCAAATTAAAGTTTAGCGTTAACAATGGGACACGTTTGGGTGTTACAAATGAACAGTTTAATAATATAGCGTGAAGTGAAAATTAAAAATGCGTCTGTGCGTTTTTTTATTACCAGTTTTTTTTATATTGCTTTATTTTCAACTAGCAACCCGCACTCGCTTCGCTTTAGTTTCAATCGCCTTACCCGTGTAATTCCCGTTCCTGTGGGCAAAAGCCTGTGTTACACCTTGATAATATAGCTTTTCATTTGTGAATGAATTTTTGAAATCGGTTCGGTCGTTTAAGCGTGTAAGCGAACAATCTTAACTTATCAACTTACTTTCGCATTTATAATATTAGTAAGGATGTTTAAGGAATTTCATTACATATTTTGTTTCTCAATGGTTTAAAAACTTCTGACCTATTACTGTGTGTCCGAAATCCAAAGACAAACATTCATTCCTCAGAATAATAACGTATAGAAGGATAGTGTCAATACTTCGAAAGTTCGAAACATGAATCTAAAAATACTAATGGCGCGCAGACGATTACACACGCACACCACTATACAAATTATGAAAACAAATTTTGTTTTTATTAACATAGGTAAATCGTCGAAATACTTTTAAAAGTAATGTTAAAAACCATTTTAAGTTTTTCAAATGTGTTATGACACCATTTGAATGCACAAACCGTCATAATTACCTATTTATTTTTTAAGAGTGGCGCACAGTGTATTATAAACCCCATTTTTGTTGCATGCTGTTTTTATTGTCGAAATAGATAGCTAATGATATCTGATGTTTACGCGAGCACTACACATTGTAAATAAAACTACTTTTACGGATTATATCGCGTTTGTATTTGATTTATGAAATAGATAGTTCTTATCATTTTAAGCATTAGAGTAAAACACCGGAGTCGATATGGCAAATAGTTTTTTTTTTTTATAAAAATTGCCAAAGTTGACCATAATCCGGGTACGAAAAATCACAAAAAAATTAATTAAAAAAGCTAAACTACTTATTTAAGTTTTCATTACAGTCAATAATTACACACATACTATTGGCGTATGTACGTGCAGTACAATGACTTGTACATTACGGAACGCTGCCGGCGTAAGCTCCATTAGGCTCCAATTGAAATACTTCACTTTAAGTGCGCGAACTTACCTTCTATACGTTATTATTCTAAACATTCATTCATTGTCTTTGAAGTTAATCCTGCTCATGTCTATTAGTTTTTACGTGTGGTGAAGGAATAAGAATATAATTCGCCCCCCTCTCTTGCCAGTGGGTGTCGTAAAAGGCGACTAAGGAATATATTCTTCATATAACAACTATACAAGCGACTATAAAATACCAACCCGCCTGACTGGCGCGTGATATATTAAATCAGTTGCCTTCCCAATGTGGAGGAGGCCCGAGCCTAGCGATGGGTCGTATACGAACTGTGATAATAAGGTCTATTAGTAAGTCAAATTGTTGTTAGTAGTAGTGGCTAATATAGCTATTGAATGAAGTCATCTATGCCAATGTTTCTTTTCTACCCTAGATTTTAATGCAATGTAGAAAACACTAATCTTAGATATTGAAAAACGTTTTAAATGTTTTATAATTGTAGAAATATTTGGGCAAATAAAAACTTCTTTATGCTGGGGATTTCTGGCATGACATCATACCGAAATTAAAACACACCCTTGTGGTAGCACTATGTAAAACGTACAATAAACGCTAAGTCTTAGAATAATAACATATAGAAGGTAAGTCCACGCACAAAAAGTGAGGCATTTCAATTGGAGCCTAATGGAGCCTACGCCGGAACAGTCCCGTAATGTACAAATCATTGCACTGCACGAACGTACGCAACTCTTAAAAAATAGATAATTATGACGGCATGTGCATTCAAATGGTGCCACAACACATTTGAAAAACATAAAAAGGTTTTTAATATTACTTTTAAAAGTATTTCGACGATTTATGTTAATAAAAACAAAATTTGATTTCATAATTTGTATAGTGGTTTCCGTGTGTACGTGTGTAATCGTCTGTCCGCCATTAGTATTTTTAGATTCAAATTTTTAAAGTTCGAAGTACTGACACTATCCTTCTATACGTTATTATTCTAAGCGCTAAGTGCTTGTGCAGCCCACGAGATGTTCAAAGTACATTTGTGAAACATGGAGATAGCTAATTGTTTGGTCTTATTCCGCATTTTTATATAAACACCATACAATTTCCTGAAGATATAATGCGATAAGCATAATACACATATACGCATTCTTGTTCCAAAGTCGTGTAATATAAGATAATAAAATATCATACGCAGTGACTTTACAAGTACCAAACCTGTTATAATGCAGATTATAAAATTTGCCACAGATAATAAAACATTATGATATCATCATGACAAACATTGGAGATATAAAATTACAGCCGGAAATGTGTAATATAACAAAACACGGTTTACTTTTTTTTTTTTTTTTTTTTTTTATGCAAACGGTGGCAAACGAGCAAACAGTACACCTGATGGTAAGTGTTGCTGTCGCTCATGGACCTTTACAAAGGCCGTTGCCTACCGCGAAGGGAGTGTGAATGCGCGCATTGAGGCTCGGTGATACCAAGGGCACCACCAAAACCCTCCACACGCAATCACCCTCAAAAAGTTGGGCTTCCGGCTCTCTCGCTCACCGAACGAAGCGCAGTAACAAATTGCTACTACTCAGACGTCGATTTTCTGCGAGAGCATGGTACTGCCCCGGACGGACCGGCCCGCGGCTGTAGACAGATAACTGTCGACAGTGTGGTCCTACCACTCCTAAACCACCTAACTACCACTCCTCCTTTTTGGTGCAACCATATTTTTTAAAAAGCGTAAATGTCCGTATAACTTTGCCAACTTCGTAACGCTTATTGAAGTTATGAGATGAGAAAAAACAATTGAACTTGCGACACCGTTACCGACACCTCTGTATATAAGTAACTATATATATATACGTGGGCCCCGTTTACACGTCAGTTAAGTCTGAGTTAAAATACATTGATAATATAAATTTATATAATATAAACATATATTTTGTATCTATATATGTACATGCATGTCGGAACTTTACGAATTCGTTTCGGAACTTTACAAGACGTTTTTTTTCTGTTGATCCAAAAATTGGTACCCTGAGTCTGGGTGTAATTTGTGTTTGTTAAATTATGTGTATGATATAATAAAAAAATAAATATAGTTAAAAAAAAACTAAAAATCACGCTTTCAACTAAAAAGTGTAAAATAATTTTCAATATAGCCAGAAAATAATAATGAACGAAATATATTAATATTATTGTGAAATAAGCGTGGGGCGCTTTGTGCCACATTTTCGTAAATCGAGCAACTTTTTTAAACTATACTTTTTTAAACTATATTTATTTTTCACTTTTTAGTGAATAGCTACAGGAATGTAATTAGTATGCATATTAGATTTGTCGGTACATCGATAAATGTATACGGCTCAAGACGCAATTATTACCATAGGAAAATCTCTACGCGTTTGTGTTATGCTGAGTGCCCGACTAGCTCTATCTCTCTTACTCTCATGCAAAGGATGCGGAAAGAAGTTGATGAATCCTGGCGAATTTAATTAGGACAATCGATTTTTTTAAGCGGATTATTGCATCCGACCACTGACGTTAAGTCACCTGCGGGTGGGTTACGGGCGTGCGCGCTTACGTCCCTCTGTCGCCCCGGACGTAGCGGGCGAAGAGTGTGCCGACCGTAACCCACCTCCAAAAAACGAACCCCAAAAAAAAAAGCGAATTATTGCATTGTCATTGGTCTCTGACAGGTGTGCAAAGTTTAAATAAAATTGAATCGCTCAAAATAGAAGAAAATCGAGCTCAGAGTTTGATTACAAGCATAGGTACAGGTGAAACTAATAAAAGCGTGTTAAAAAAGTGTGGTTACGAGTTTTTTTTAAAGTATTGCCTGCACAATAAAATAATTCATGACAATTCAAAAAACACTCACGTAATTGTTCAAGTTTTCACTTCTGTCGGCATTCCCGGAGTGCCACTATTTTTTTTTTATATATTTTTATGACTTTTCTTAATAATATTTAGCAATATTTTTTAAGTGCCAACATTACGATCTAGGCATCATAATAATTACTTCCAGGTCTTGGACAGTTTACACGTCATAATAATTTTCTCATTGGCTTATAACGTACAATCTATGCTCATGATTATTTTATCTTTACATTTAAAATAAAACTAAGACATGTGTGAAATAAACAAACATACGTATTTATATTATAGAACAAAAATTAATGCATTTAGCAAATTGCCGCGGTTTTATCGCGTAGTTCTCGTTTGCGTAGGAATACTGGGATAAATTGTAACCTATGTTCATCATCGTCATCATCGCAGCCCACATATGTCCCACTATTGGGCTCGGGCCTCCTCCACAATGGGAGGGAATTTGACCTACTATACCATGCTGGTCAGACATGTTGGTATAGGGTTTCGTTTCGAGTTTTCCTTCTCTTGCACAGATGTTATGTGCACATTATATCCCATAGTCGTCTTATACGACATCCACGGGCAAGATAGGGAGTGGTGAATTGTATTCTTACCCCGTCACCACACGGACAACCTATGTTACTCGCTAATAATATGGCTTCCCATTGATGAAATATTTTTTGAAATCCAACCAACATTATATTCGTATTTATAAAATTTCTGAAAGTCCTCGTGGAATCTAAGCGTTACAAATTTAATTTTGAAAATAGTATTTGCAAAGTCTTTGTGTACTCTATTTTCAAGCCGACCTCAACTGACATTTATTAATAATAAAGACTAGGATATATGAAATAAATGTTAGAAACTATATTTTAATTTATACGAATTTTTAACATTGTCCGTGACTGTAATGGATACAAACAATATAATTTCTATCACGCAATTAAACCCGCGCTCGATAGTAAATGTTAAAACATGGAGATTTTATAGTAAACAATATATGGTTGACCGAGCGTAGCTCGGTATATTTTTGTTGTATTTTTGTCGAATTTATTTAGATATATATTAATAAAAAATAAAAATTAAATAATGAAAAAAATATCAAAAATTACAAAAAGAAAATAATAATAACACCGAGATTCGATCCCACGCTGTTTGAATGCCAAAACAAAAAAAAACTGGACTACTTCCCAACTGAGCTATCGTCACTCTTGACGTCGACGGCGAAATTTGAATCCATATTCTATTGACATTTTATGTCATTGTATTGAATAGCTAAAAACACCGACAAAACCACATTTTCTATAAATAAAACATAGCTAGATCAATTTTTTGGACCTGAAACCTCTAGTATATGTATATATATATATATATATATATGTGTTGTATATGTATAATTATATATACAAGAATTGCTCGTTTATTGTTTGTTTATATCTTATAAGATAGAAACAAACAATAGGCTAATTTAAAACTCTGCTTAAAGTAATTCTTCATCATCATCTCAATGCCCATATGTCTCACCACAGGGCTCGAACTTCTTCCACAATAGGAGGGAAATTAACCTACTATACTAAACTGGTCAAACAAGTTCGTATAAGGTTTTATTTTCAGTTTTCTTTCTCTGGCAGTGGTCTGCTGACGTCATTTAGTTGTCCTTGACGATCATCCACAGAAACAGGTGTGATATTTTCTATGCTTACTCCGTCATTACACGGATAAGAAATAAAAGTTAATAGAAAATATTAATATCAAAATCCTTTTTAAATTGAAGAAGCCTAAACCTTGACATTCATCTATTAGAATGCCAGGTCATGCGTGAGTCAGACACTGTTTCGTCTCTGAGGTCAGATCCAAACAGGATAATAAGATGATTACAACATCATCAGTTCAATAATAAAAATACCTACACCTCATTTACGTATTGCCTTTTGTATAAATAATAATTGCAAGTTTGGAAGCCTAAAATAGCTCCCTGAGGAACTCCATATTTTAGTATTTTGTGAAGCATTTGATTTAACTTACATGATGATTTCTAATGTTTACGCGAGTATTACAAATTGTTAATAAAACTATATTACGGATTTTATGGCGATTGTATTCCATTTTTGATTGTCCGACGTTTCGAACATTTTACAGCGTTCATGGTCACAAGCGGCATTTATGGTCAATTTTGGCATAAATAAATTTAATAGAGGAAATGTTGGTGGAATATTTCTTTATATCGGCAAAGATGAACGAAGTTTATTGTAATTTGAATAATGATAATAAGTAAATTTTATTCTACTAAATAAAACTTAAAGAATATGTAGGAAAAAAATCCAAGACTAACAACATGCAAGCAACTAGCTATCATAAGTATTTAAAAAAGTTTATACCATCTGTGTTAAAGATTTACTATATGTTAATAGAAGCCTTGAAGGATCAATTGTACATCAGAGTGACAGGTAATCCCATCGCCTACGTGAGATGTGACCTTCGGATTACTCGCTCCGACTTGAGCAAAACAGCTGGTGTTATTATATACATTTTTCTGTTGTTAATACCACTTTATCTTATAAGGTGATGGCTCGTATAGATTATCTATCCATTATCTTCATCTTTACTACAAAGCACAATGTTTGAATTAAGTATTTATGCTTTTGAAATTACAATCACTAAAGATTTTTGTAGTACAAGATCCGGTTGTTACTAAATTCATAATTATCAAAATGTAATTTTTAATAATTATAAATTTGAGAAAACTTTTTTATTAGGTTGTAATCAAAAGTATTATCTAAATGAAAATAATTTTGATTACAACCTAATAAAAAAGTTTAAATAATGTTTTGATGTTATCAAAGTAAAAAGTTTAAATTAATTATATTTTCTTTGTTTTATGGAATTTGGTTAAATGCCTTTGTAAAAGTCCTCGCAGATAGATGTTGCTAGTTGTTATAGCTACAAAAAAGTTTCGACCAAAAGCGTTACAGTAACCAAACCTCTCCATATATTGCTGTGAAGTGATTTATCATTTATTCAAAATTAGCGGATGATTTTTTTTTCATAAATATCAATAATTATAATTAAAAATATTAGCGATCACTTTTCAAAAACAAAAATGTATTCTTTCAATTCTAATTATACCTATTTATTATTATTTTTTTTTAAATAGGTATAATTAGAATTGAAGGAATACATTTTTGTTTTTGAAAAGTAATCGCTAATATTTATAAAAAGCTTTTGAATTAATAATCTCTATTTACACGAGCATGAATTAAAACTATTTTTACGGAATTTATCGCGTTTTGATTTGCTTTCCCGACGTTGCGAACTGTTTTCAGCGTTCATGGTCACGGGAGGACGTAAGGTATCTTACGTCCAACATCGTCATTGTTATTACAGATATATATATATATATATATATATATATATATATATATATATATATATATGCACTACAGAAGTACTCATTAAATTTTGACCCACATTTTTAATACAAATTTACTGTCAGTACAATTAGTAAATATTCTGTAGTTTCGTAAATAAAAGGGCTTTTAAAAGAAAATTCCCAAATGGTAGGTCCACGCTGCTTTCAGTTTATTTGTTTGCAGCTATAAAGACGCTGATACGAAGTAGAGAAAGGCGAGAAAGATAGCCGAAGGCCAGAAATAATTACGGTAGGCAATGTTCTGACTATGAGGCAATTAATGGCAACGAAAAAAGAAATCATTCATATAGGTATATAGTATCCATACTCGGCTGCAAATATTACATGCCGTTTGAACATTGTTTAGTTTACCAATAACCAACAATAAATAGCTATTATTACTTTGTATACACGCTTTAACGACTTACTTAATTGTAAATATTGAAATTCTTGCCACGTAAAACTAAAATAAACAAATAAATCACCTTTACAGTTAAGGTCGTGTTGCATCAGTGTTTCACAGAATACCTCACCTGTACGCCAACTAAATGGCGGGAACTGAGTTACCTTTTAAGAAACAATGCATTATATTAGTTTTTCTTCAAAATTAATGTATAAATCACAATTGCTGATAACTCGTATACAACTTTTTATATTAATACGGTCCTAGCGACTAGGCCTCAATTAATGGAAGCTTTTATTTTATTGTTTGTTACAGTATAATTTTATGTACAATATACATTTATGTATGTTATTTTATTTAGAGGGAGAATAAAAATTTGTAACCTAATTAAAAGGTTACAGACGCATAAACGTTAACATTTCTGGCAAGACTATTAACAAAACTTCAAGCGTAAATACGTGACTTATAATGGACGAAATCTCCTAAATGGAACTGGCATAGTAATTGTTATATTATTAAAAAATTTCAATAGATATTATATTAAATTATTTATATAATAATGTCATCATTAGCCCCTTTTTTGTGTGACTGTTGTCATAACTTTGTATGTATGTGTACCGAATCATAAGATCTTTTTGAAGTGAAACTTCTTTAGAGTCGTTGTGATTTCAAACTCGATGAAACGAAAAAGCGAGTCAGTAGAGACACGTAAATGTATAGGATTCAGCCGGCGAGAGAATGAGATGTGAGAAAGGATAGAGGATAAAGGATGAAGGATAAAGGAGTTTCACTTCTGATATGCGTACTTTGTACACACGCTTTTTTTTCTTTTTTATGCAATGGCATGTACAAAAATTATATCATTTAGCGTTTCACGCATCATATTGTAATTTTCAGTCTATATACGTAGGACCGCGTAAAGGCGATCGACGTCCCGGTAGAGTCGTTAGGGAGGGACGGTAACAGAAAGGTTATCCCGCCGGGCTGGCCACTGACGACAGGGAACTCGGTACCAGCAGTCGGCCCAATGGCGAAGGGAAGGGAATACGGTGGAAAAGGCAGCGAGTGTGACCAACGCTTTTCTTGTGACCATAGCTTCGCCAAAAAAAGGTTATGTTGCCTTTAAAAAAATAATGAAGCTTTAAATGATTTCTAAACGGTTCACACTGAAATGCTTTAGAGGATTTGGTTAAAATTTAGAATTGATATAATACATGATATATTCTTGGATATTATAGATATGAAGTAAAAAATCAATCGCCGACGATTTATTACAACTAATACTTATCAATATAATACAATTACATTTGTGATAGCAATTCAAATATGAATAAAATCTAACTTTTAACATATAGACAATATAGAGCTATGCACAAAGATCCTTGACATTAAAATGTCAACATTCCTTCGTATCGAATCGTGTCGATATATTGAACGAGTCTTGTATTAGTCTTTTTGTGTGAGAGTACTTACTACGTATCACACCGAAGTGTACTTGCAAGTAAAACTTGTATACATGTGACTAAGGGATAGCTCAATGCTTTAGGACAGAAACGTGGTACAGTGAAAGTGACGTTTAGTAAAGAATTAACCATCAGCCAAGTACATACTTTCATGAGATGTTCGTGCCGATTTATCAAAATACGTTTCTTATTATTAGTTTAGATATTAATAAATTTTGGAGAATTAACATTTGAAACTGGATTCGATGTTTTTATAAATAATAAAAATTATTATTTATAAAAACATCGACTTACGATTTTACGATTGATAAATTATTATCATGTGATAGTAATGAGTGGGATCGCATGTGCAAGTCTTGAACCCACCTCTATTGGGTAACGTCCTCATCAATTAAGCCACTGTAAGTTTTTGGCGGGAATCTGAAGTGTCATGTGGTGTTCTTGTATTATATTCAATATCTTAGTGTTTTAACGTGTTATGTTAAATAATCTTGATGGCATTTTATGTAATATATAGCAACAGAACTGCTGAGATGTAGTGAATATGATATAAAACTGTTATACATACCTTTGTATTTCCACCAAAATTCTCAGAAGATACCCTTAACAGTGACCATTACACTGTTGAGGGCGACACTTTGACTTACTGACAGACCATTACTGACATGAAGAAACTGAGAACTTGAAAAGATAATTATAACTCGACACTGGCAAAAATGGCTCGTATTTGTAGCTGATTGCCAAGACAAAAAAGAAGAAGAAGCCACTGTGGATAGACACGCATGACAATCAAACTGTCTTAACTACTCAATCGATTGTTTTAAAATTTCGCAAACACTAACGTGCACACCAAAAATAAAAGGAACGAAAACGGAATTTACAGAAAAACTGTTCGCATGGAATGTTGAAATTTTTTGATTTAAAAGTTAAAATTAGTTGATGTAATTATTATTTTTTACTGATTACTTGAAATTGGTGATTGCTTTGTTACTACCATTTTATGTTTTAGAGTTTGTCACTTTTCTCAATAAACAGACTAATTATATATTGCAACAAATTTTTTCCAAACGGATTGTTTCTAAGTTTAGCGCATTTAAATAAACAACTCAGATTTATAGTGGTTTCATAGCTTAAGAAACTGACATTAGAAATTATGATAAAAAAAAAACTATAAAAGCCTTTTTAACCATAACTTGAAAGAAATATTTTGATTACAACGTGCGATCCCCGCTGAGTAACAAATAATAATAATCAGGTTTCTATTACGTTTCGAATGCAACAATTCAGTTTGTTTAACTAAGCGGCAAATTGGATGTAATTATAAAGGTATTTGATATACAGAACGGTGTAAGTGACAGCCATAACTTACTGTGATATTTAATCATTTTGCACGCCATCGAATTTCTTAATTTATTAATCAATGAGTTATTTTTCTTATTGTTGGCTTGGTTAGACTATATAGGGGCATGTATAAATACTGACCTTGTTATCTCGGCTTTTAATCTTAAGCATTACTGTTTCCTATCAGGATATTTTAAGTAAAGATACATATATACATTTTAAGCAGGAAGTCTGGCAGAGCTGGTATCATGTCAATTTATTTTACGTAAAAATAAAAATTACCTATGTAAGTCTTATCAGGCTATCGTAAAGCTACATTCTGACTAGTGAGATTATTTTTGTATATTTATATTATGTCATGAAAAAGTTGTCATTATTCCAATTCTACGTAAGCTTATAAGCTAATTTAAAAGGTATGTGGACATTATCAAATATCAACGGACTCCATTGCAATGTGGTCGAATATGTCAACTGATGAAGAACAACTCGTATTACCTACTGCTGTTGACTTTTTAATGGGTTTTTTCTCAATTCAAAAATATGTAATGGTAGCTTTCAAAATCAATTTTAGTAATAAAATTACTAATATAAACAAAATTAAATTTACTTTTGATAATGTTGCTTTTAACTTTTTATTTTTAGTTTTTTAAAGATACACTTAAAATCATCGTATCTAAGATTATTTTACATGGAGTATAATAGACTATATAAAAAAATCGAACTATGACGTATCAGAAGCTTACGTTTCACATTTTTACATTTACGTTTCCGCATGTACTGAGTAATTAGCAAATAATAAAAAGTAAATATGTAGATTTCTTTGGCTATAGATAATTATTTAATTTCAATGAGTGGTGACGGTTTCCGTATGGTGACTGAGTAAGAATACCCTTGGATGTCTAGCCCGTGGATGTCGTTAAATATGACTAAGCGATATAAAGTGCGTATAACATCTATGCAAGAGAATGAAACTCGTAATAAACCCCTATACCAACCCGTCTGACCAGCGTGTAGTAGTAGTAGTAGTATAGCAGGGCAATTTCTCTCCGTTTGGGGAGGAGGCTCGAGCTCAACAGATATAGATTACGTAACTTAAGCAGATGCAGATCTCGCCGAAGAAAACTTGAGATAAAGAAATCTCGGCGACAGATTTGCTTAATATGGTATAGTAAGGCAATTGCTTTTCCAAAGTAGAGAATAGTTATGTCCGACAATGCGGCTAAAGCGAGCTTACAGATAAACGTTAATTCTTACCTAAGCTGCTAGTCACCAAATATGTTTGTCTCTATACCATTCTTCTAACAACCATTATGTAACTTAATAGATAATAATATTATCGGGTTTATTGTGATGCAATATAAATTAATACCTATCTTATTACTTATCTTAGTTATTGCTCACGATCCTATCTACGATTAAGAACCAAGACAAAACAGCATCAAAAATGCCAACACTCCACTTACAATTAAAACCCAAGAGTTGCTACTGATAAAAATAAAATAATTTTAAAAGTAAGTAGTTAATTTACGTAAAACAATTTAAAAAGTATTTACCATTAACTTAAAAACACTTATTAACTAAAGCGTAAATTAACACTAAGTAACCTAACGCCCACAATATATTTACAACTAGTTTTACGCATACATTACAGAGTAAACCCACGGTATGCAGTGAATTTAAATGACATATTATTAAATTGACTACAGATTATATATTCAAATCGTTGTGCTGTTATTTTGACATTTAAATATTCTGTGTTATTTAAATGGTTGTGAAAGATTTGACCCCAGATAGACGAATTATAACATAGCTTTGTAATGACCCCATCGATAGTTCGATTGGCGGGTAAAATAAATTTCTAAATTTGAAATATTTATTCATTTTTAGCCTAAAACTAGCTGACCCGACACACTTATTTATCATCAATTACATAAAAGTCTCTACGCGTAATGTTTTACTACCCATCTCAAGTAATAAATGGGGCGATTAGAGATAATTTATTAATTATATAATAAAAATAATGAAAAATTGGCATGAACGTGAAAGCGTCGTGTGGCACTCTTAAATTATATTTAATATTTTAGGTGGCGTGATTAAACAGAAAAAGTGCTACAGCGAAAGATATGATTTAATAGTGTTTCATGTGCTATTTTGTTTTATCGAAATTCTAATGTTATGACTAGGCTTTTAATACCATACTCAATAAATTGAAATAAAATTCGTTAACTTATTGCTAATATGTTAATTACTATATTATTTTCAAATGTAATGTGTATTTCTTAGTTATACCAGAATATTTAACGTTATAAAAAAGAGATAAGCGCGCTCAGACAAACAAACTCTTCAGCTTTATAATAGTAATATTTTAGACGCAATGCTTTATTCCTATTTATCGCATAATTCCATAATATAGCTTATAATCTGTCTCGATAAACAGGTTATCTTAAGAGCGCTACATGGCTTGCAGTTTTATCTGTGCAGTTTAACTGTACAATCGAACTCGTAGGTCCATAGTTTGACTGCTTGTCCTATACACTTAATGATTTATCTGTACAGTTCGACTGTAAAGATAAATTGCACAGTTAAAACTGAAGGTCTGTAGCGCCCCTTAAAAATGTTTTTCTTAGAACCAAAAAGTTGTAGAGATTGGTGCATTAAAAAAAAAACTTATTTATAAAGCTTTTAAGAGCTCCAAACATTATTTTAACTGTGGACCAAATTACAAACAGATATGGTGCAAGGACAACATAGCCCTTTAGCATAACTAAATTTGCATATTACCTCAGAGTTGAATAATAACATTGTTATGTTAATCTTGCTTATTACATACAGGCTGTGTGTGGGCTTATAGATTTTGTTCTAAATGTTTTTAAGTATTTTATAACATGAATTACTTATGAAATGTTTAATCCTTTAGGATTAAACCTTTCATTAGGATTAATCCTTTAGGATTAAACATTTAATTCATCGCATCTTCGCAGCCCACATACGTCCCACCATTGGGCTCGAGCCTTCTCCACAATGGGAGGGAATTTGACCTACTATATCATCCTGGTCGTCTGACCAGCATGTATATATTGGTATAAGGTTTCATTTCGAATTTTCCTTCTCTTGCACAGTTGTTATATGCATATTACATCCCTTAGTCGTATTTTACGACATCCACGGGCAAGACAGAGAGGATTGTATTCTTACTCCGTCACCACACGGAAAACGCAAAAAACAAAACTTTTCATTACTTTTCCTTAAAAGATGATGTCTTTTACGACATCCATGGGCAAAAAAGTAGGGAATTGTATTCTTACTC
Source organism: Lymantria dispar (assembly GCA_032191425.1). Lineage (NCBI taxonomy): Eukaryota > Metazoa > Arthropoda > Insecta > Lepidoptera > Erebidae > Lymantria > Lymantria dispar. The sequence goes on along the minus strand of CM063460.1, from coordinate 3,034,382 downwards.
CGTCATCGTATGATTATAAACATATATATAGTTGCTATTTGTGATAGAAGTGTCATGTTTAGAGAATAATCATAGTCGTGTGCGACCTTGCCCCGTGCCGTCTTACCTTAGCAGTCAGACAAACAAAATAATAAAAACAATATAACTTTATTCAAATCTGCATACTTAATAACATATATCGTAGGCCTAAGCAATGACTTAGGCTGTCGTTTATACTCAATAAGCAAAGTCGCTTTATGTCATATTTAAACAATAATGTGACCTTATCAGCGAGTTATGTGGATTTTATAACCTTTATAAATTGCGTTTTAAGGTGGAATTTATTTTATACATACCTATCCCACCTATATCTTATTGGTCAATTTCAACGCCAATACTTCTCCTTGTGATAATAGTGATAATAATTGTTACTGCATAATTGCAAACAAGTGCACGGATGGCGTAGTGGTTCAAGTTCTGATCTTGTCTCGTCTTAGGTTTGAATACCATTCCCACAGGATAATTCTTTGGGCGAATAACAAAAAATCTTGGTGAGTGCAAAAGAGTCTGGGTGTAATTTTGCATTCGTTGTTTCTTTGTATAGACACTTATGGCAGAAGAATTTCTTACTTAATATGGAATGTTATTTTGTAAAAATTTTTGTTCCATTTTTGAAGAGTTCGATTTGGGAAGTAGAATTCAAAATAAAACTCCACCTAATAGTCTGCTTATGCTCTCTAAATAAGAAAAAAACTTAAACTAAACTATTTTAAAGTAACTCGGAACGTCATAAGTATTAAAAAAATATTAGCGTAGCCTAGAGAGCCGTTGTTTAAAAGTATATTTACTTTTGAACAACATTATAAAAACTATATTTTAAAAATTGAATGAATACATGATTTTTAAAAAATATTTTTCTGTTGCCAACAGATGTGATTCCGATCACACTGCCGAGATCCTGTATGCACACCTTCAAGCATTAATAGAAAGACCGGAGAACCAGAAAAAGTTCGCCGACATAGAACGTAAACTTCAAATGAGAGGAGCGTTACCTTCATCAAAGAAACCACCAGACTCATCTTTAGGAAGCGAAGTATCCCGCGAATCAGATTCGGGAAGCAACGAAGAAAGATGTGTTGCCAATCTATATGATAGCTTGGCTGCTGAATTAAAGCAAAAGTTGTCTACAGGTAAAAAGGGATTAGGTCAGTTTATTTTATTATTTTCATTAGGTAGATTCGCTTGCAGTACACCGGTTTGGGTATGTAGTTTTTTTTGTGCTTTATTTTTGTGTGTTTATAATATATTAGCATGCATAGTATCTCTCTTATATCTCTATTAGATGTAAATCTCCTTTAAAAATCTCTCACTGTTGAATACAAAGAGTAAAATAAGTACTGATTCCACTATAGTACACAGAGGTATGAAGCGTCGCCGCTGGGACGTCAGGGTTATCCAAAATGAACCTCCGATGCCCCCATATATACGGGCAACTGGGGGTCACTGCTGTCTTTAAATAAGTATTCCGACATCGTAACTTTATATGATGCGTCCTACATACATCGGGCAGGAGGAATAAGTAAATATTTTTTTTCACAGTAGTCTCTTTTTTGTTCACAAATTACTACTTTTTGTGTAAAATGTCAAACTTAGCATTTATAAATCAATATAAAATTAATAAATAATTTATAGGCAAATATTTTCTCACGCTAGGCAACATCTTAGTTACATATGTCCTTGGTATTGATAAAGTCTATGACCGGCAATTATAATACAAACCCACTTTAGTTTCACATAAATAGGGTCATCGATTATCGACTATTGCATTACCTTCGTAATATTATATAACTTTACTTATATTTTTTGTAATATTTTTATGCCACAAGATGGTTATATATACATATTATTATATAATACTAAACGTGATAATTGTGTAATGATATATATCATAACTTTGATTACAAATCTGTGTACATTGAATTAATGAATATATAATACCTTCAAAATATCTTAAGATATTCGAAATCAATATTTGATTATTCGTAGCTTGTTTCACAATATATAATTGAACTAAACTTTTAAAGCATCGTTTATGTAATTTAAGTTAATTTTCGTTAAATAACCTACAAGATATTATTTAGGATTCGCGCAACTAAAGAACTCCCGCGGCAAAATGTGGGACTAAAAATGACATCATCGCTAGGGTTGCATATTTAGCAACTTTTGCGCGAAAAAGGGAGACTTGTTTCATTTCAGTAATACTGAAAACAGTGATGGTGATTGTAATGTGTTCAAGTTTAAATTCAAATGCATTTATTACGTATAAATTTTGCATACTCCTTCGGGCAAATAACGGCTGGAAACCTTCTTATCATATCACACGGAGAATATTTAAAACAAATAAATGTTTATAATTTTCTTTCATTTATCTTTTTTTAATATTAAATTTTGAGTCATAAGTGAATAGTGAATTTTGTTTGTAACCTCTGTTACGGAATTACAATTTATCGCCAAGGCCTAAATGGCGCGTAGTTTAAAAAACTATAAAGACCTGTTTATTTACTTCATGTTACCAAGTTGTCACTTAATTATAGATAAGTTGCTACGTGTTATTTGAGACTTGGACAAACTTCAATAAAATTAAAAGCAAATACATAGGCGATAAAATCAATATAAATAGCCCGCAATCGCGTCACCTCGGTTTCGGACTCATTTTAAATTTGTGATAAATTTTAAAATAAGGCATATGCTGTAAAGGGCAATTTTGACATATATAAAATACATCTCATCATCATGTAATTGATTAATTTTAAATTTGATGTAAATCTGGACTAATTGGTTATAGACGGTTTGTGTAAATTGAAACAAATTTTAAGTCGTATAAAATATTTATAAATCAGCAGACTTTAATACGTCCCGCTGTTGGACTCGAGCCTCTTCCAAAGGAGGGAAATTGACCTACAATAAACATATTGGTATAAGGTTTTATTTCCTACATAGATGTTTATGATTCTCTTACATAGATGTTATATATGTACATATTTAATATCTTAGTCGTCTTTTACGACATCCACGGACAAGATAGGGAGTGGTAAATTGTATTCTTACTCTGTTACCACAAGAAAAATAAATCAGCATATTGGCTTTTAAATAAATATTTTAGGCATATATATTAGTTAGTTTAGTTTCACTGCTTACAGCAATGCTTTGCTATTTATTGTGCAATTTGTGAAATTAAATTGTAATATCAAGTTTTTAGGAAACGATATTCCAAGCTTACGCTAGTCAAAGCTGACTTAACCAAACATAATCCATTAACACTTTTTTCTAGAGAAATAACCTTTTTTCTACAGGAAAAAGCCCAATACTGCTTCCACCTCGAGATTATGATACGGTGCACCGACAAAAAGGAAACCTGAACAACATTGACACCAGACGTTGTTTAAATCAGAACATAGTTGGAGTAAACGCGAGAAGGAAGCTCGAATCTTCTGGCGGGAGCTCCGGTATCGGGAGTGACTTGGCACCGTCCCCAGAGAGGAATGAATATACCAGGCAACATGACAATCACAGTACAAGCGGTCAGTATATTTTTTCTTAAATTCACCACTAGTATCTCTAGGAGGGTAATTCTAGTCATGCTAATAAATTACATAATCGAAATAAAATCTGCGGATTCTTACTCTTCACAAGCGAAACTAGGGTATACCCGATGAGTTAATCGTAAATTGAACGCCACTCTGTATGATTGAAAATCTCTAGAGTAGCATAAGTTGCCGGTCTGACCATGAAAGACAAGGAACTCCGGGATAGAGTGATTTTATGAGGCCGCACGTCGCCCTTGTGTCGCTCCGGACGGAATGCGTGTGCGCTAACCCTTTTTTTTTTTTTTTGGGTGGGTTGCGGTCGACGCGCTCCTCGCACCACTCCGTCCGAGGTGACAGGGGCGCGTAAGCATGCAAACCCGCAACCCACCCGAACACCACGTCGCCTTCGTTGTTGGGCCAACCATTGTGCGCTAATCATAGCCCGCTAAAGAAAAATCTAGTATAAGTTCAAATTCAAATACATTATTTTCATATTTATTACACATTCTATTTTTTTTATATGGGGTTTATTTCGATTGTGTTTGATTTGTATTTGAGTCCACCCGTGACTGTGAACGCTAAAAAACGTTCAAGACGTCGGGAAGTCAAAAATCTAATACAAACGCGATGAAATCCTTAAAAAATGGTCTTTATTGCGAATTCTCCATTCGAGTAGTAAATCTGAATTATAGGTAATTAATCGTTATTAAGTAATCCTACAATCTGTGTAAAGAAAATCTCAATAGTTACCTGGACGTTTAGAGGAGCTCTCGGTAAATACGCTTGCCACTTAATCTATCCATTCATCACCCATATTAGGCTAATGGTATGATTGCCATGTTTGGCAGGCTTTTTAAGTTAGTAAGTTCACTGTAACCTATTTCCCTTTTTTTTTTTGGGGTGGGTCGCAGTCGGCGCGCTCCTAGCCCACCTCCATCCGAGGCGACAGAGGGGCGTAAACACGCACACGTCGCCTTCGTCGTTGGGCCGACCACCGGAGCAGGGTGACTTGACGTCAGTGGTCGGCCCGACGGAATACCTCTTGAGGAGTACCCTCTCCTTGACCAACGTCTCCTTGGGGAGGACGTCGGTCTTTCCTCACGTGGTGGGCCTCTCGGCGGGTGACGGACTAACTTTCCGGTCCAGTCACCCGCGGCCTCTTCTAGGGCGGCATCGGGCGCAGATACTCGTGCGTTATATATTGTTTTCTTTTTTGGAATAAAATTTTAAAAACTATCGAATTTCTTCATTAGATTTACCTACTCATTTTGACAGAAAGAAAAACAAATTGCTTTTTATTTTTGAAATATAACATGTTTAATGATATCAAAAGATACAACCAGACTTTATTAAAAGTTTATAGACTATATGCAAAAAGATTTTCCCCCGACCATATTTGCTTTATGCATTATATTTGCTTATTTCAAAATTTAACTGCATAAATGTCGTAGTAGTTAGGATACCGATGTACCGTCCAGTGTCGCGCGTTCGAATCCCATACAGAACAACTTTGGGCGACCTACAAATTGTTTGAGTCTGGATATATTTTATATACATTAGTTATATACAAAGTCCCCTGAAATACAAAAACTCCGTGGCACAGAGTGTTGTCTTCTAGAAAAAATGTGTGTTATATGAACGTGTAACAAGGAAAGGGGTGAAAGACAAGTGAAGGGTGGATTGTGTGAATAAGTATACAAGTATGAAAGAGTTAATTGTAGATATGACAGACAATAAGTCTATGGACGGTAAGAACATATTGTGGCTACTCCAATTAACGTAGAATGTTGAGGGTAAGTTATAACGGTTATGGTCCTGCTTACTTTATAAGCTAAAGCATCAATAAGTCATATGCAATTATTAACATAACTGATCTATTTGCTGATATATAAAACTTATTTTTTCGTGTGATAATGAAGTAAGCATACAATTTACAACCCCCCCTGTCCTGCCCGTGGCCTTGGCTGTCGTAAAAGACGAATAAGTGCTATATTATGCAAATAAAATCTATGAAAGAGAAGGAAAATTCCAAATAAAACTATATGTTTGACCAGTGTGGTCTAGTAAGTCACTTATTCCTATTGTGGAGGAGACTCGAGGCTAACAAAGAACTGTATGAGCTGAAATGACAGTGATGCTAAAAAAAAATATTTCAATAATCACGATGAAGTGCTGATATCAACCGTAATCATGGACTCATTATGGTATGTCCAATCTTATTAGATTTTTTTTTTAACCATTGCGTGGAAAAGAATGAGGTATTCACTTAGAGACTTTAATAATGACAATAATATTATAATGATTTCCGATGTTTTATGAAACATCAGAAATCATTATAATATTATTGTATATATACCATATATATAAATTTCTTGCGTTCGTGTGTATGTCACTGATCTCCTCCTAAACGACTAGACCAATGTTGACGAATTTCTTTGTGTGTGTTCAAGGGAATTTGAGAATGGTTTAGATTCACAACCGGACCCGGTTGGACCCGGTAGATGACGTTTTATTTGAATAGAACAACGTCTGTTGGGCCAGCTAATATATTATATAATATATGCTATCAAGAACATGACTTGTAAAAAACCGTACTTAATTAGCTAACCTAACAACTTATGGTGACGTATATTATATTAAATACCATACTAAACAGTGAGATAATAAAAAAATCGTGACTCAAACTTAGATTCGTTAGAAATAATTATTTATATAATAGCAAAATAAAAAAAAAATACATATATATTAAATTTTAAATATCATATTTAATGAGGCGATACTTTGCCGGGCTGAGTGCAGCCTACCGGGTACGCTAGTATGAAACAAAATATTTTTTATGGCGGACATATATATATATATATATATATACTAGCAGACCCGGCCACGCGTTGCTGTGGCTAATGTTTTTGTTATATTACATTTTATTAAACTATTTAAGTGGAACTGTAGGAGACGGAGTAAGGTGACGGAGTAAGAATACAATTCACCACCCCCTATCTTACCCGTGGGTGATCGTACGAGACGACTAAGGGATATAAAACGCGTATAACATCTATGCAAGAGAAGGAAAACTCGAAATAAAACCCTATACCAACACGTCTGACCAGCGTGGTATGGTGGGTCAATTGCCCTTCCATTGTGGGCCATCCCGAGCCCAACAGTGGGACGTATATGGGCTGAGATGAGATGATGTAGGAGAACATCTGTCATGGAGGTCGTCATATTTTTTTACAAATGGCATTTATGTAAAAAAGTAAGTTGAAATCGTATGTAGGTTTGACATAGGAGCGCCATCTATTATTTAATTACTCAATCCAGTCGACATATAACGCCATCTGTTAAAATCGTTTGGACTTAACAGATAATTTTGAATGTCAATTAATAGACAAATAATCGGAATAAAATAAGATTGCGACTATAAATTAAGATGTAAGCTATCCTATCATTCAAGTTGGATCAAACTGCACACGGTGTGCAAATTTGATTAAAATCGGTTAAGTAGTTTAAGAGCCCATCGGGGACAAACAACGTGACACATAATTTATATATATTAAGATATATATAATTATATATAAATATATATATATATATAATAAGACGATATTTTTTTTCACTCTCAGCCCAAAATATCATAGGATATGTCCAAACAAAAATTCTGTCCAAAGCCAGCTCTTAATTTCAATTTTAAGAGGTTCTCCATGGAACTTTCAATTTTCCCTTTTGAATAACATGGAAAACATGGTTTTTCAATACTTTTTTATCATGCAAGCTGTGAAAAAATTATTTTCTAAGAAAATAAATGAATTTATTAGTATTAAATTTAGTACAAAAAGTTCTATTGAGTTGAATTTCTATTTTCAGTATTTTGTTATATAGCTTCGAAGTTCAAATTTTCGGCTTTTTGCATTTTTTAGGTAAACATGTTATTCACAAACGTGTTATATTATTCCGTTCGGTGACACAGTAAGCGATTAAGGGGTATAATGTCTATGCAACAGAAAGAAAATCTATATCCAGAAAATCTTCTATTTTGATATCATAGACAGACACTGCCATTTTTTTTTATTTGTATATGTATTTATATAGGTATATTTTTTTTGCCTAATATATTTCTACACGAAGATTCCGTTTCGTGAGAATGGTAAAAAATATTTCCTAGTTCAAGTACGTCTGGTAAAAATGTTGAATATTTATGAATCTATTTATGTTTTATTTCATCATTATAGCAATTATAGTTTTTTATGTTTTATGGTGAATTTTCAAAGTGCCTTGGTATTCTCGTCAAGGTCGCATGATATTGTAATCTCCATGGGGAGAGAAGGGTTGGCAAACTGCTTTTATACTGCTACTATACGGAAAATTATGGATTATTGGTAAACCCATCGTAATCGTAAATATTTTTAATTTATTTCAACTTTGTAATTTGGTTTTGTGGGATTCCATTTAGTGACGGAGTAAGGATACAATTCACCACTCCCTATCTTGCCCACGGATGTCATAAAACTCGACTAAGAGATATAATAATCATACAATATAAACCAAGAGAAGGATAACTTGAAATAAAACCCCATAGCAACCTGTCAGAAAGGCATGGTATAGTAAGATCAATTTCCTTCCTATTGTGGAGGAGGTTCGAGCCCAGCGTGGGGACATATGTGAGCCGAGATGAAAATTATAATTCAGTATGTTAAATATTCCAACAAAATAAATACTTCAAAACATTTGTATAATAAATTTAAATAAATTAAAATAAAAAAGATCTGTAGACATTGTTTTTTATTTACTAAAAAAACAATTATATTTCTACACATTCTACCTACTTATTTAATTTACCATGTAATTTTATTTTTTAATATATATTAAAATATTTATATTATATTAAAAATGTGTATTTTCTGCCAATTGCCACATATTGCAAACGAAATACTTAAATGAGAACTATGTTATTAGAATTTAAATAACAATTTCCTTGTGTAGTAAATTCATTTCCCCGCAGGCATCGTAAATCTGGATATGAAAGCACCAGAGAGTGATTTCACCACCTATCTTACCCGCGGGTGACGTAAAAAGCGACTAAGGGATATAATACGCTTATAATATCTATGCAAGAGAGAAAAAACTCGAAGTACAACCCTATACCAACCTATCTGACTAGCATGGTATAGAAAGGTCAATCCCCCTCCTATTATGGAGGAGGCTCTAGCCCTGTAGTTGGACGTATATGAGCCGAGATGATGATGATGATAGTCACAAGTGATAAAAGATACAGTACCTTAGGCTATGATCCTACACGCTGTCTCTTCCGTCGGCCAGACCACGGACCACTGGACCATAAAAAAGAAGAGCAGCAGTGCTCTTACGAGACATTTCTAACATGTACTATGATCGCCAAATAATCTAACGAGCATTAGCTAGGTCATATTATTTTGCCTCCGGCATAAGGATACCTGTCTAGTAAATTATTTTGTAAAGTAAATACAATCAAAATATTTTAATTTTTCTATATGTTGAAGTAAGAATACAATTCACCTGAATCTTGCTCGTGGATGACATAAACGACGACTAAGGGATATTTACTTCTATGGAAGAGAAGTGACTCTCAAAATAAAATTTTATGTCAACCTGTCATCGGGCTATATTAGGTCAATTTCATTCCTGGAGAAGCCTCAACCCCAGAAGTGGAAGGTATATAAAGCCGAAATTATAAATCAATATATTTTTTCACTTCATAATTTACAGTCTATGTCGACTGAATTCACTAATAGGCAATAATTTAAATACCTTCTTTAAGTATCGTAATTTCGTTATTCACGCAGGACAATTCTTTCTACAACCGACAAATAATTATTCCGAGTCTGGATATAACTTGTATCCATTAATTATGTTTGTAAAATGTCTCTGCTATGTAAGTATTATTTCTTTATTGTAGGGTGATGATATCTTTATAAAAGAAATTTAATTAAAATCGTTAGTATTTCCGTATGTTCTGGTTCAAAGAGTCAAAAGTCTTGATTGCGATGTCTCTTGCGCCAACCACGGAAAGTATTAAAGCGAACTTCACCTAAACACCACGCCAAACGTACATTAAATCAGGGAACTAGGTGACATTGCTATTTGCATCACCGCTCACGTAATCTTTTGCATTTTTTTATATAAACACATTATTGCAATATGTATATATCCGTGTTTCCCCTTGTCGGTTTAAAAAAATATAGAATCTTTCCTTTGATAATCTTAAAAAGTGGTTGAGTGATACATGCATCCATCAGCCTGTAGACATCCATTGTTGAACATAGGGCTTCCCACGAGAATGCCACTTGCATCTAACGTTTGCCTGCAATTTTCAAGATGTCGCTAGTTCACCTAGTAGGATCGTCCTTCACGGCGTCCTCCGATTCGTGGTCACCCTTCAAGAACCTTTTTCCCCAACGGTTATCGGTTCGACGAGCGATGTTGCCTACCCATTCCCATTTCAACGTGTTAATTCCTTGGGCTATATCGGTTACATCCATTCTTCTACGGATTTCCGTATGCCGAGTTTAATCACGTAGAGAAATATCGACGCTAAACGACATTGAATCTCTTTGAGGCCCACTTTTAGGGACCACGTTTAAGCGCCATATGCCATCGCTGGTAACACACATCGTCGTCGAGAGATGTCTTCCCTGTGTAAGTAGGGAATTGACCAACTATACCATGCTGATCAGACGGTTTAGTACTGGTTATTATTTTGAGATTTTTCTTCTCTTGCATTGATGTTATACCTAAACATGTTATATCTCTTCGTCGTCTTATCCAACATCACAGCTAAGAAGGAGGGTGATGAATTGTATGATTTACTAGCCACATGATAATAATATCATATTTCAGTATTTACAAAACCATTTAAAATCATTTAAAATAATCAGTTATGATTACAATTATATATTATGTTTTTATTTATATTATTCTTTACATTATATGCGTGAGAAAATTCTCAATATTCGCAGTGTAGTTGTTAGTTTCCAGAGATCTTGAAACATATTTTTGTTTATTCTGTAATTAGGATACCAAATAGTAAAATTTACAAAGCAATATACATGAAGATCGCCTTATTATGGCGGTTAATAGGTACATAAAAAAATATGGCGGTTAATAAATAAAAAAATAATAACAATAACACAATAAGCACAAGTTCACTTATTTATAAATACATAAAATGGCCTTCTCTACATTGATAAATAATAACTTTCTAACTTATTTAAAAAAAAAGAGGAAAGTTCTCAATTAGTCGAAAATAAGAATACAATTCACCACTCCCTATCCTACCTGTGGGTAGAAAATCTCACAGAAATTTGTATCGACACCCAGCATCTTGGCTCGATTTAAATATTTCTCTCTTAAACCGAAAAAATACACGACCGTTTAAAATTACATATATCATAAAATATTTCATATATAACTTGCTTGAAGGTTATTGTTTATTAAATGTATAAGTACACAAACAAACGTGTGAATATGTTGGGTATATATACATATACTAGTTATGCTCGCTACTTCATTCATTTAGAGTATATACTTAGTTTATTACTGTATAATAGTAGAGATTAAGCTGCGATAACTTAGTGCGTAGACTTGGGGTTTGGCTAGACAAATGGTAATTTGTGGATTTCTTGAAGAACTTGCCTGCGTGGAAGGTGAAGCCTAGTAGGGTCTGCCTCAGAGGCTACTACTTAGATCACAGTGCCAATCAAACCTGTACGTCTAAACGATCTAGAAAGAGAAATAAACTTTAAAATAAAATAGATTAGCGATTTCTGATGTTTACGCGAGTATTATAGGTATATTGTAAATAAAACCACGAATTTTATCGCGTTTGTATTTGATTTGTGATTACCCACGCATCTTAATCCGTCCGTGACCAAGAATGCTGTAAAGTGTTCAAAATATTTTATTACAATGCGAAATAGATTAATATTTACAATGCGAAATAGATTTTAAAACAGCAAAACAGCTTAGAATTAAGACTGCATCTGCAAAACAGATTAGAATTAAGACTGCAATTAAAATCAATAATGACAACCACACTATTCTATTTGAGTGAAATTAAACACATAGGCAAAAACACATACATAGGTACAAGTTTTAATAAAAATAAATAATTTCGATGAAATTATTTGCAACTATCATCCGGAGCCCAATTGTAGTTTGCCACCGTATTTAAACGTACAAAAATTTTTATAAAAATCCGTCCGGCAAATTGGAAGTTCGATCTCTACAAATAAATCAAATTGAAGAGTCCATTTTGAATGTGAAACAATAGATTTTTTTACGCTTACATGGGGCTTGCATTTAGGTATAGGTATCGTGTATCGGTAATGGGGCCCCACGGCGCCCTTCGTCACCCCAAACGGAACAGACGGCGTGTAGCCTGCCCAAAAAAGGCTACATTTTATTCCCGTATACCCACGGAAACGGGAACTATGCGGGTGAAACCGAATTTGCTGGTCGCAAATAAATATACAGAAGAATTGTATATTAAATATTAGTAAGAACAACTCTAGATGTGTGTCGTGATTAACATATTAAAATATCTATGTTAAGGGCACCATTCCAGTTTCGACGTAGATGAAAAAAATATCCTTGTTTTTAACTGTTAATGACTAAGAATATATTTTTTCGTATGGTAATGGAGTAAGAATAGAATTCACTACCCCCTCTCTTGTCAGTGGGCATTTTAAAAGGCGACTAAGGGACTACTATGTAGATAAAATCGTTGCAATAGAAGGAAAATTCAAAAAGGCGACTAGTTGACTTCTATATAGATAACATCGTTCGTTACAAGAGATTCAAAAGAAGGAAAATTCAAAATGTTCACACATTTTTTGATTTGCATCTCGTTATAATTTGTACCCATTGTATATCTGTAAAGTCTGCGGTAATACAACGTTTTGTCATGTTTACGCGAGTATTTTAAATTATAAATACATTATAAATGAAACAATTTTTACGGATTTAATCCCGTATGTTTGTCTCGGCGTAACCATGAACACTGAAAAGTGTTGGAAACGTCTGGAAAATCAAATATAAACGCGATAAAACTTGTAAACTAGTTTTATTTATAACTAGCAGCGCGTTGCGGTTTCATCCGCAGTTCCTCTTCCCGTGGGAATATCGGGATTTATCCCGATATATTATTATATATAATTTATTTATAATCTACATGTTATTCTGATATGTAAGCTATATTATCGTGAAGTTTCATCAAAATCCATTCAGTAGTTTTTGCGTGAAAGAGCAACAAACATCTTCACATCCTCATATACAAACTTTCGCGTTTATAATATTAGTAAGGAAAGGATACAACGATTATTTCCCTAGCATAGGTAGGAACCTATGCTAGGGAAATAATGTCGTCTACACCAATAAATAAAATTGGAGTGTCTGTTTGTAATGTCAAAATAATAGGCTTTTCATGCTCACACGGTTATTTGCACGACACCTATGCCTAAAATAGCAATTAAAAAATTTTTGTCTGTCTGTTTGTTCCGGGTAATCTTCAAAACGGCTGGACCGATTTCAAAAATTCTTTCACCAATGGAAAGCTATAATATCAGGGCGTAAACTAGGCTATATTTTATCCCGGTATTCCTACGGGAACGGTAACTACGCGGGTAAAACGACTATAACCTATAACCGAAGCGAAGCGAGGGCGGATTGCTAGTCTTAAATAAAAACTGATTCATCTGTAATTAATAATAAAAATATCAGGATGAAGACGCAAATATTTAATCACAGATCTATTAAAATCGTTATATGTAATTAATTATTGCTGCGATGCTAGTCAATACGTAATATAGGAAATGATTAACCCGTTATTAAATAAATTATAGAACACGATAGATAAATACTGCTTTTTAGCTTAACGACTTTATATTTTAAAGGTAAGCAGAGGCGTACATCATTTTCTTATACCGACTAACTAAGAATACAGTTGTCACAGCTTCTTCCTTGCCCGTAGAAGTCGTAAATCGGCTGGGAGATGGCGAAAATAAACAGCAGCTTTCTACAAAGTTTAACCGCACCATATGGCATTCTATTGGGGTTTTCTAGCGATCTGGCCTTCCCCATAATAGGAGGGCAATTGACCTACTATACCGCCCTAATCAGACGGATTATTATAGGGTTCCATTTCGAGATTCCCGTCTTTTGTTTGGTAATATCGAACCAGTTTAGTGTGTGGACGGATTAAGATAATAATCCAAATGTATCTAAAAAAATCATCTCATACATCTCAGCTCATATCCCACTGTTGGGCTTCTTATAAAAGAAGAGAAATTGACCTATTGTACCACGCTAGTCAGACGGATTAGTATAGGGTTTGAGATCCCCCATCTTTTACATAGAGTCATTGCATTGTTATATGAATATTATATCCCTTAGTCGTCTTTTAGGATACGGCCAAGATAGGTAGTGAATTGTATTTTTAACGAACTTCTAAAAAAGGAAGAGGTTCTCAATTCGGATGATTGTATATTTTTTTTGTTTGCGCATAAATCCGTCGCTTGCCAACCGATTTGAAAAATTCTTTTTTGTTGAAAAGGGTATATTTCCCAAATTTTCCCATGTAGATTTTATCCAAATCGGACAAGCGGCTTTTCAAAAATCAACCAAAATCTAAAAAAATATCCACATTTTAGTCGATTTTTTTGCAAAAAATATCGAAGTGAAACTTCTAATGCGATTTCCAACAAGGTTGCGTTAAACGTTTAACGCTACGGGAATAGAAAGAGATAGAGCGAGAGAGAATGCGTGGCACTCGAACGCATGCGGGTAGTATACCTGTTACAGGCCAGCTGCGAGCGTTAGCAACGAGTAGCGTACAATATTTTTCTCATTTTTATTTTTTTATCTTTTTTTTTATATTGACAAAAAACACGTGGCACCAAAGAAGTTTCATCATCATCATCATATCAGCCCATATACGTCCCACTGTTGGGCTCAGGCCTCATCCACTATGGAAGGGAAATTGACCTACTATACCACGCTGGTCAGACGTGTTGGCATAGGGTTTTGTTTCGAGTTTTCCTTCTCTTGCATAAATGTTGTATGTATATTACCCCTTAGTCGTCTTTTACGACACCCACGGGCAAGAGAGGGGGGTGGTGAATCGTACTCCTACTCCGTCACCACACGGAAAAGAAGTTTTACTTCTGACAAATATTTTGTACAAACGCTCTTTTTTTTTCTGATTATTCTATCACCACAGCTTTACCTAGAAAAAAAAACTTGAATGCTAACTAGTATATCAAACTACACATTCACACGCATATTATATTATGAATCATATACCCGTCATATAGTTCATGAACAAGTTACATTCAAGGTCCGGATCAAGCATTGAACCGCTTGAGAAACATTCAAACTGCTAAGGTTTGGTGATTTACACAATAAAACATTTGTTATATAAATTTAAACTGAATATTTATAGTGATAACGTTGAATTTTCATTACAAATGCTAAGAAGGTGATAATTTCTGTTGAAATTTAAAAGGGTTTATTCATTCGCGATTGGTTTATTAGTGCTGTGAATTATAAGACTCGAGATTATGATTCGAAGTTCGAATATGGAGTTAGAGAAAAAATTTGTTTATTTTTTTTTTATTGCAAACGGTGGCAAACGAGCAAACAGTACACCCGATGGTAAGTGTTACTGCCGCTCATGGACCTTTATAAGGCCGTTGCCTACCGCGAAGAAAGCGAAGGGAGTGTGAATGCGTGCATTGAGGCTCCGTGATACCAAGGGCACCACCAAAACCCTCCATACGCAATCACCCTCAGAAAGTTGGGCTTCCGACTCTCTCGCTCACCGAACGAAGCACAGTAACAAATTGCTACTACTCAGACGTTGATTTTCTGCGAGAGCATGGTACTGCCCCGGACGGACCGGCCCGCGGCTGTAGACAGATAACTGTCGACAGTGTGGTCCTACCACTCCTAACTTGTGTAACTATATTTGTTAGCCGCTGATGACAGTAACAAACTTACCCAGACTGTCGTTATAACTATATGTAATATAGAGAACAAAACAATAATTTGATAATTACGCAAATACATATGTGCATTAAAAACTAAGGGAAAAACGCATAGGTATAATAATCCCCATAAAAAGCTAAATTTATTTGTAACCTCAAATGCGAATAATAAGCAAAGTTTTTCACATGCCTTTAAATAGGCACTTTGGGCCCCTTTCCCACGCCTCGCGACATAAAAACAATACTTCATGATAGAGACAAAACATATTTTCCATTAACGAGATTTTCCCAATGTGGAAAAAATACCAATTGTCTGGATAAAGATTTTCAATGGATGACCTTCCCTTTGTTTATATCATCTATAAGTGTTGCCAATATCATAGTTAATTTTTAACATAATATCTACATTTTATGTCATTACTTTTGGAAACGTTGTGGTATGAAAGTAGACAGTAGTAACAAGGATTGAAAAATGTATGTTAAGTTGGTTTGGTCATGTAGAGAGAATGAATGAAAGGAGATTGCAAGGAGAATTTATTGGGCGAATGTGAACGGACGTGTTGGAAGGGGAAGACCAAGGCGAACATTCCACGACAAATCGGGGACATTCTCAAGAAAGGCCAGGTTAAAAGTTTCCTAAACCGAAAAACATACATGAGGAGATCTGGTCTCTGCCTACCCCTATGGGAAAGATGCCTGAAAAAGGAATCAAATATCTCCTTCTCTTTCAATATTCATTTATCTAACTATACATATTAAGTCGTGTAGCGATAAAATTATCCATCCATCAACCTACAGATTGCTGGACATCCCCACGAGAATGCCACTCGAAACAGTCCTGCGCCACTTGCATCCAACGGTTCACTGCGACTTTGAGAATGTCGTCAGTCCACCTAGTAGGGGGGGTCGTCCTACGCTGCGCCGTCCGATTCGTGGTCGCCAAGAACCTTTCTTCCCCAACGGTTGTCGGTTCGACGAGCAATGTGGCCTGCCCATTGCCATTTCTACGTGCTAATTCTGCGGGCTATGTCGGTTACACCCATTCTTCTACGGATTTCTGTTTTCTGGATTTTATCACGTAGAGAAATACCGAGCATAGCCCTCTCCATAGCACGCTGAGCGACTTTGTGCTTTTTTATGAGGTTGACATTTAGAGACCACGATAAAATTATAATAGCATCTAATTTTAAAGATTGACAGACGTCTAAACAGTTAGATTTTTACAAGAATTTTAATGAAAGTTGGCACGTAAAGATTTGAATAAAAACAATACTTGCACAGTAATTGTGTTACTATTTAAAATTTTGTATAAGTATGAGTGAATGTGTGAATAAGAGAATTATTGTGTAAATGAGTGAATGAATATACGAATGCATAAATGAATGTATATATATGGGTTAATGAATCTGCTAATGAGTAGATCAATGTGTGTATAAGAGAAAGAATGAACTAATACGGTTGCTATTACTTCCTAAGCATTTCGATATCTATGCATATTTGTGTCTTCTTATATATTTATCCTTGTGGTAACAGAGGAAGAAGACAATTCACCACCCCTTATCTTGCCCGTGGACGTCGTAAAAGACGACGATGAAATAATGCATACCTGACATCTATTCAAGATACGGAATATTCGAAATAAAACCTTTTACCAATATGTCAGACCAGCATGCTGTAGAAGGTTAATTTCCCTCCTAATTTAGGCTCGATCCCAGCGGTAGGATGTAGGTGAGCTAAGATGATGTATTTCTTTGTATTTTTATTGTACAGGTATACGTACAGTACGTATAATGATAAGCCAATTTACGCAGTATATAATTCACCTATGATTTGAGGACTATTTATATATTAATACGTGAAGCAAAAACTTTGTACCCCTTTTTACGAAAATTACGTAGATGGATAAGTATAAAATTTGGCACAGTTGAAGTGCATAAAATTTAAATTTCATATAATTATGGATTGCTTTAACTAAATGTCTCATAATTAATCATAATTATGATGGCAATGTCTAATAGACATTTATACTTATATATTAGTTATTAGTAAAATACAGCTTGCTCTATATACAATTATGCATAAATAGAATTAAAAGTAAATCGTGTAGCAGAAAAAATATTTAAATAAATTATAGCCGAATTTCGAGCACTCAGCGATCACTGGTTGTATTATTTATTTCATTACGAGTCGCTTTAATAACTAAAAGCCTCAATTTCTCACGAGACAGAGTTTTATTAGTGGATGTTTATTATAAAAACTAATAGAAAATATATGCCAGTAGGTTTACTTTACGACCCATTCATGGAGTTTAAAATAGTATTAAAAATAATAACTTTGGCGTAAATTATGAGAATAACATTCATTGTTGATTACTGTCGTAGGCCCGAATAAAAGTGAAATGACGAAAGAAAGTGGTCTACAGTATTGTTCTAGTTCGCAAATACTTTTTTAATTAACAGTCTGACTTGCTGTGTGGTAGCGGCTTCGAATACTACCAACCCTTGCTTTGCTTGTGGGTGTCGTAAAAGACGACTAAGAGCCCTAGATTGACCCGGACCAACTCCATCTGGTACCATTTGGGTCAATGATTACATTCCCAAGGAGGTTTGACGTCAGGCAGGCGGCCGGTCATAAAAGTTATTGCCGAAACTTTTTGCAATATGTCAAAACAGATGACATATTGCGTCGACCCCAAGTAATTGGGATAAGAGCAAGATGATGATGATGATGATGAGTCTGACTTGTTAAAATAAGATATTAGTGGATAAAATAATTAAGAGATTAAATTTTCGTGAACGATATCTTTCTTAGAAATACGTACATCATTATCATCATTTCAGCTCATGTACGTCCTATAGCTGAGCTCCAGCCTCCTCCACAATAGGAGGGCAAATGATCTGCTGGTCCAACTACTGCGCTGGTCCGACACGTTGACATCCCTATGTCTTTCTCTAAAAAAAAACTCGAAATAAACCCCTGTTTATTTCGATTTTTTTCTGGAGTTTATGGCTCGGTTACTAAGACCTTTAAGCCATTTTATTTCGAGTATTCCTTCTCTTGCATAAATTATATATACAGTAATATCCCGACTTACGCTACCCCGTTTTACGCGAATTCAAAGATACGCGGTTTTCTCTTTGGACGCTCAGGCCTTAGGGTTACTTTTTTTAATTAATAAAATTTCAATTATTTTCATCTAACATTTTGACCGCATTATTTAAAATTATTGTCCTCTCTGAACTAGTTCCAAATGACCTTTATTTGTACATTTAATATGAATAAAATTAACGCCCGACTTACGCGAATTAAACTTACGCGATTATCGCTCTGTCCCACCTATCACGTAAGTCCGGGGTATTCCTGTACAAAAAAGTAAGATATTTAACCATAGAGTTTTTTGAACAGAGGCTCTGTTCGACCAAAGTGTACGACCAAATCTTATACAATTTTCTTCATACATTATTTAACACTTCTTCATAGTGAGTAACTTGTTAATAGCCATCGCCTGTCAGTAAGTCAAATCATTACCATTAATTTGGCGTTAAAAACCAAATTAGTGATTCTCTGGGAATTTTGGTAGTATATGAAAATTCACGTAAACCACTTTTATATCATATTCACATACACTTCAGCCTTTATATTTAACTGCATTATATTACTTAAAATATCAGCAAAATAATTGAATATTACAACTACAGAACACTAAAAAATTAATACAATTTAAGAACGTGCCATGATACTTCCATATTCCTTGCGAAACTCTTAACCATAGAGACGGTTATTATCTATTTTTTACTTTGAGCATGTAATAGACACGCTTCATTTTAGCTTACATATGTTTTTGGTATGGAAAATAAAACATTTTATTTCACTTAATATAATAAACTGTTTCTAAATTAACTGTTTAACCAATAGTAGACACAATAATAAAAATTGTGACACAAGAGGACGCTGCGTAAAAAAATACATTAATATTAATCTCCTACGTTCAGGCAAAAAAAAAAATCATTTCGTAAAAAGATTCGCATAACAAGAGTTAATTGTACTTTAAACAATGTAATTGAAAATCGTAGTTTTTTTTTTTCACATAACGCACAAACGGAGGTAACGGGAGCAACAGTCTTTAACAATGATTCTAAACTCAGCTAATCATCGCTGTCCCATACAATTTGCGCGCGCTTTTAAACAAAATGGTGTCTATTTTGACAATTAGTGTCGTGGGAAACCCATAAGGTTGTCAAAATTTATTTTAATATTAAATAAATAGCGTATTTAGATAACTTTATAAATTATTTGGCATATATATATAATATATATATATTTACATTTTGAAATAAGTCTTAAAGTATTTTTGAAAATATCTAGACAATGAACCAAATATAAACAGCGTAAAAATACCAATTTATTTTATTATTTTTAAATCTATTTTTTTTATTCGAACAAGGTCAACGACCAATCCAACTGTTGATCCTAATACATCACTCATTTTAACGGCACATAACTGTGTTCTAATATAAAATTAACTACTAACTCAGAAAGTTCCGCTAAGAAGTCTCATCGTAATAATTCAATACGCGTCAGATATTAAAAAAAAATATCCGATAACTTTCTTTGACAACCCTAGTAATAAGTATCTTTGTCACTTGCATTGACGGTCTATTGAAGACTTAAAAAGTATATTAGAACATTATTTTTAGTCAGATTCTTCTCACGATAAGAATCAAAATCCGTCATGTTTATCGATATTGCATCTACAACATTATTTCCATGAATTTACTCAACTTAAGATGTTGTAAATATAATCTTCGATTAACACGAGTCTTCCTTAGTTTAGATGGATTTCTCGCCATATGTAAGGACATAAAAAGCCAATATTATTAGCTCAATATCCAGCCGTAACTGAAGCATAGAGTCCTTAACGGGTAATGCCCATCTATAGAATCCTAAATTATCATCTAATATTAGATATAATAGATGAAAACTATTTAAGTTTCTTCTACATTCAGCAAGCACCAGTTAATTTTCAAGATTATTCTGTCCATAAATCGCTTACTCGAAAATTGCTGAAGTTATCTGGACTTATTCTGACATTTAAATTGTTATATCTTATTGAACAGTTGGTATTTAAAATAATCAATATCTGCTTTAAGCTCAAACTAAAAAGAAATTACAAAAATAATTGCAGTAGAACTCCAAATTACACTAGAAAGTTCCTAAAATATTTATTTTAAGAAAAAGGAGGAAACAAAGTTTGCCAAAAACCTTTCATAGACGGCCCTAGCATGACAGGTTTTGTTTCTATGTCAACCTCGTATTCAAAAACAAGCAAGTAAGAGTCTTTAAGATAGAGTCCCGTTATGTATAAACAGGGTTGACTAATAAACTATTTGATATTAATCGTGACTGAATATTTTAACTATTAAATAATGGCATGCTGAAATTGAAACAGAACTGCTTATATTTTTCTGTTCAACAAATTTTCAAATGAATCACAACAATTAAAAATCGACGAAAAAAGAACCAAACATCATTCTACTACTACTACTAAATTTTGAAATTTTATACAATTTCGAAGGGCATCACACTGGAGCTAATACCATATATGTTGTACGAAGCATAAAATTATGTATATTTAAAATATTAAAAAAAAATGACTGCCCGCTGAGTTTCTTGCCGGATCTTCTCAGTTTGTGGCCGCGTGCCGATCCGGTGGTAGATTATTATATTGTGTTCAAACGTGTAATTTGACAATATGTAAGTGCCCTTAAGGGGCCTATGCAGAATAAATGATTTGATTTGATTCAAAACACAAAATAATCGGAAATTAATTTAAATACTCTTGTGAACGACGCTGAATATTATTTAAAAAATATGGTGGTTCATAAAAGAATTGGGAAGCAGTCACCCATTTCACTTTCGCTGTCAACTTCCGTTCTGTAGTAATTTTATTTAGGAGTGTCGATTAGTTTTGAAATTATTTGTGTATTTCTTGGTTTTCAGTCTATAAATTAATTTTATTATCTCCTTCTACTTTTTCTTCTCAGCCATAAGGCCCATGTTGGGCCTCCTACTCCATAGAAAAGAAATTCACAGACTATACCACGCTTGTCAAACGGTTTGGTATAGGATTTTATTTTTAATTTTCCTAGGGGTAGTAAATTATTTTCTCACTCCGTTACCATACAGCCCATTATTCGGATACTCGAGGTTTTTTAATTAATTCAAGAAATATATCGACTCGTTATTTAATCCTAGGAAATCAGGGTTGACAGATGAGATAATTAGATCTACGCGTTACAAAATGCACTAAAATGGTATTTAATAACAATATTTTTTTTCATGACAATAATTGTTTGCCAACCCTATATCAAGGCGATCTTTATAGAGGCATTTTTGCCAAGCGCATTACAAAGTATGTCACGAGGGCAGGGAAGTATTTTTATGTATTTGTACGTATATTGGAACCTAAATACATAAAAATGAGCAAGAAACATTTTCGAAGCGAGAGGGCAGGTGGCCAACTATTATAATAAATTTTAACGACCGCTTATTTCGACATTCCAATGACCAAGCGCGTGCCTATGTGGGACTGCGTGAAATAATTTGACATGGCTACACTGATAAAAAGTGCTAACCATGTTTGAGATTTGCCTATGATATGAAATCTAGTTACATTTGCTTCGTGGTAACAGAGTGAGAATATATTTTTATACCTTTTTTGCCCGTGAGTGTCGTAAGAGACGACTAAGGGATGTAATACCTAAATACGTCCCACTATTGGATTCTGGCCTCCTTCACCATGTTTTTTTATGGGTGGGCTATGGTAAGCGCACACGCCTTCCATTTCGTCCGGGGCAACGAAAGGACGGCTCGCGGGCCCATATCTCACCCGTACCCACGTCGTCTTCGTCGTTGGGCCAACCACCAGTGCCGAGTTCCTTGTCCTCAGTGGTCGGCCCGACGGAATACCCTTTCGGGTACCCTCACCTCTCGACGTCCCTGTGCCGGGGGACGTCGGTCGCCGTCGCGCGGTCAGCCTCTCTGCGGGTGTCGGACTAAAGTCCGGTCACCCGGCCTCCTTCACCATGGAAGGGAAATAGACCTACTAAACGCTGGTTAGACGTGTTGGCATAAGGTTTTGTGCCGAGTTTACCTTTTCTTGCATACCTAGATGTTATTTGCATATTACATCCCTATGTCGTCTTTTACGACACTCACGGGCAAAAGAGGAGGTGGCGAATTGTATTCTTATTTCGTCACCACATGTTGCGAAGATATCACCAAAATAAACTCAAAATTAATCCCCATACCAACATGTCTGACTAGCTTAGTATACTAGGTAATTTTCCCATCTATACCAATAAATAAAATTGGAGTATCTGTTTGTAATGTCAAAATAATAGGCTTTTTTCATGCTCACACGGTTATTTGCACGACACCTATGCCTAAAATAGCAATTAAAAAATTTTTGTCTGTCTGTCTGTTTGTTCCGGGTAATCTTCAAAACGGCTGGATCGATTTAAAAAATTCTTTCACTAATGGAAAGCTATAATATCAGGGCGTAAACTAGGCTATATTTTATCCCGGTATTCCCACGGGAACGAGAACTACGCCGGTAAAACGACTATAACCGAAGCGAAGCGAGGGCGGGTTGCTAGTCTATATATATATATATATACACTCATTTGCAAAAAAAACGGGCACCTAAGCAATGAACCATTTCAAATGTTAATATTTCTTTGTTTGATAATTATAGGTAGTTTTATCCACACAATTTGCTAAATTAATAAGAAAATAATCGTTTTCATCAGTATTTCATAAAATTTAGATACAATTTATGGGAAATAATGCTAAACCTCGCTAGTAGTGTATATTCGCTAGTAGTGCATATGCTCATGAAGTAAAAATAAAAAAGTTTTTTTGTTTGTTTTTCTTTAATAAAGTAAAAGCAGATAAATGTTTAGTATCGAGTGTGACCCCCTCTAGCTAAAATCACAGCTTGAATTCGTCTGGGCATGCTAGCGAGTATATCCCGGATACTTGCTTGCGGAATACGTTCCCACTCCGCAGTAATCACATTCTTCAGCTCTCTGATGGTCTGCGGAGCCGGGTGTACTGATCTCACACGCCGTTTCAGAACGTCCCAGACATGCTCTATGGGATTGAGGTCGGGACTTCGAGCTGGCCAATCCAAACGACGAATGCCGACCTCTTGCACATACGCATTAACATCGCGGGATCGGTGGGCGCGAGCATTGTCGTCCATAAAAATCGAGTCTTCACCTAGAGCGGCCAATGCGGGTTGTGCATGAGAAATTAGAACTTCCGTTATGTATCGATGCCCAGTCAGTGAGCCGTTTTCAATGAAGACTAACTCTGTACGATCCATTGAATTTATTCCTGCCCAAAACATAACAGAGCCCCCACCATAAGGTGTGATTTCTTCGAAACATGCCTCTGCAAAGCGTTCTCCTTGTCTTCTTAGCACTCGCCGACGTCGATCTTCACCGAACAGAGATATCCTGGCTTCATCAGAGAACAAAACCCTATTCCAATCGTCTTGAGTCCATGATTCACAATTTCTAGCGAACCTAAGCCTGTGAACTCTGTGCTCACGGAGTAATTTGGGGCCGCGGGCCGGGCGGTGACTGCGTATATTGGCAGCGAGAAGCCTCCTCCTGACCGTCCATAGACTAATATGCACATTTCTTACTTCTTGGAGGTTGTTCTTAAGATCCACATACGAAGATTTGCGATTTCTCAATGCGCGACTCACAAGAAAACGATCATCCCGTGGTTGGGTACATGGTTTTCTTCCAGAACCAGGCCTTCTCTCGACGGAACCAGTCTCCTGATATCGCTGCCAGGTCCTTTGGACTGTCGAGCGACTAACATTTAGCCTCCTAGCCACGAAACATTGGCTGCAACCCTCTTCAAGCAGCGCGATAATTTTGGTAGCTTTTACCACTTTATCTACCATTTTTGATACAGCCAAACAGCAATAAATAAAGCTTTGACAGTCAAGGATATGAAATTAATCGATAAAAATTGAATAAAAGTTATGAAAGTCGATGTTAACTTCTGGAACTTCGCGCCAAAAATGTAGGATAAAAAGGGGTTTTCTGTAAAAATGAACATCAAATGAAAAATTGAATTTAGAACGTACTTTTTTAAATACCACAGCATTTTTAAAACCGGCCAGTAACGTGTACAAACGATTGAAACCTTTTTGGTATTGTATCTTTTTAAATATGAATGAAAATCAAAACCGCCCGTTTTTTTTGCAAATGAGTTTATATATATATATATATATATATATATATATATATATATATATAGAGGATCGCGCCTATAGAACTTATATAATTGTGAAGAAGAAGATTCTCTATCATCATTATCATCCTGCTCTTATCCCAATGTTTTCATCATCATCGCAGCCCACATACGTGCCACCGTTGGGCTTGGACCTATTCCACAATGGGAGGGAATTTGACCTACATGCTGGTCAGACATGTTGGTATAGGGTTGTATTTCGAGTTTTCCTTCTCTTGCACAGATATTATGTGCATATTATATCCCTTAGTCCTCTTTTACGACACCCACGGGCAAGATAGGCGGTGGTGAATTGTATTCTTACTCCGTCACCACACGGAATTCTAATAATCTAATTTTGGTATATATAAATGTATAAATATTTGGGGCCCCTACAAGTCAAGATCCTCTTAAATTGACCTTCGCCCAGCGTAATCTATACCAATAAATAAAATTGGAGAGTCTGTTTGTAATGTCAAAATCAGGCTTTTTTCATTCTCACACAGTTATTTGCACGACACCTATGCCTAAAATACAGATTAAAAAATTTTTGTCTGTCTGTCTGTCTGTTTGTTCCGGGTAATCTTTAAAACGGCTGGACCGATTTCAAAAATTCTTTCACCAATGGAAAGCTATAATATCAGGGAGTAAACTAGGCTATATTTTATCCCGGTATTCCCACGGGAACGGGAACTACGCGGGTAAAACGACTAAAACCGAAGCGAAGCGAGGGCGGGTTGCTAGTTGATAATATATTAACGTTAATTGGTCAAACCATTGATCTTGGTCAATATTTTTTTAAAATATACTTTATTAGACTCGCTCGCTGTAACCGCAGCTTTTCTAACGTAGATCAATTGTAAATTTGTTCTTACTTTGAGCGGGTTTTCTTTTGCGTTTTTTTGCTTATGTCCTTCCTATTCCACCTTAAGCCTATTTCATATTCTCCTGCCTTTCGTGAAGTGTGTGGTATAACCATTTACTGTAAGTGACGCTGCTATCGACTTCAAGAACAATTTCTTTTATTTTATTTGAACAGAACGTCTATTGGGCCAGCTAGTTATATATAAATATACATATAGAGGGCAATCTGAAAGTGACGTCAGTCATAAAAAAGACTAGATTGTCTTAAAAATAAAATAAAATAAATGGGCATATGATGAGGAGGGATGAAAGGCATTTCATAAATTGTCAATATGAATGTCTGAACGAGGATATGCGTACGAAATAAGTGATTTATGAAAGATACGGCTATGTTGTATAAATCCCACTTAGCTGGGATGCCACTTAACTTCTCTAACCCTAATTTATACATAAATATGCACGATTGGTGTAGAAAGCGCTTTAGTTATCATAGTTAACAAATAAAACTCACAGAAATTGTTTCTAATTTCAGAGGAAGACTGGGCTGAAAGTACAGCATACATGATGCACGAGGCTTTTGATGCATCACCACCCCGTCGTGCCGTTTCACCCCGCCGTGCATCACCGCGTCGTACTTCACCCCGCCGCAATTCCCCCACGCACCGCAATTCTCCTCCACGCCGTACGCTCTCACCACGCAACTACGATCGCTCCTACCCTGATGACTACGACCAATACCGAGACCAATTGGCACCCTTCCGCGATCAAAATACATACGAGCGAAGATTCCGTCACGAGTCATTAGAACGCCCCACCAAGGACAAATTCCAAGAAAAAGAAAAGTTTCAGGATGACACAGCAAATTATAGAAGACGATACGTGGCGGAAACCAAACCTTCTAATAGGAGCATCGATAGAGTAGAAGACCGCAAATTTGGTAAGCTTCAGAGAGGAGCCAGCGAAGGTAGCCTCAAAATCGCTGATACATCGCCAAAGGACAGATTCAATGTAGCTAAAGAAAAATTCATGAATTTAGAACGCGAGAGGTTTACAAAAGAGCTGGAACAGCACATGGCAATGAGGAGGAGTATGCTTGAAAGGAATAGTCGCTCGACTTCTTCCCCCGAGGAAGAAAGGAGGGACGAGCGTCAGGACCGTCACAGAGATCTAAGCTCCCGGAGAGAGCCTGAACGTTCTCATCGCGATATTGAGCGCCATAGAGACCCTGAGAGACGTAAGGACTCTGATAGAATTCGTGATATCGAGCCTATAGTCCATAGAGAGATGGAGAGGCTTCCCCGCATCGGTAGGAAACGTGATGATGTGAAACGGTTCGAGTACGGTGCCGAAGAGTACTTGAATAGAATCGAACCCAAACCTCATAGGGACGAGTTTGAAAGATACGATCGTAGAGAGAGACGGGAATTGGACAGGCGTATTGATGAAGATGAAGTTATTGAGCCTGTGATTGAAGAAAGGAGAAGAGATTGGAATGACAGGCAAAGGGCTTTCAGCCGCTCTCGTTTATTGGATGATCAACGTCAATCTTACGTAGAAGGAGACAGAGAAAGATACTACGATAGGGATTATAGGGATTTCCGTGACCTCGCTGATAGACAGCAGACAAAGTTCCGCCACAGTTACGCGGAACCGATACCAAGGGGCCGCTTGGGTACCGTCAGACCTTACTGAATGCCATAATAGATTCATAAATAATAAACAAATATTAAAACTTCGAAAAACCAAATATCACAAGGACAGAAGTTGTACGAAGGGGTGTAACGCTTCGGAATGGTTGTTAATACCCGATTTAATTGTTAAATTTAATATATTAGTGGGACATTAACAAAAATAATTATAACACGCCTCTAAACACACACATTTTAGTACCGATATCCACTACCTAATTATTAATTTCTGCAATAGCTAGCTAGCGATATGCCTAAAAATCATTTTGAACTTCTTGAAAAAAAAACTTCTAAATAGCTCTCGAATATATGTACAAACCCATAGAACATATTATTTGCAATAAAAATATGGGCAGTAAGGGCAAAAATAATTATTTTAACTCTTCTATATCTTTAGAAGTTTTAAAATAATTATTTCTTTATTACCTGTAATTATTATTTATAAACTATTAAGAATCATTGCTATGCATATTCAATAATTTATAATGAATAATTATTTATAAATTAGTTATAATTATAATTAATTGATTTACAAATTAATTATAATTAATTTGTAAATAATCATAATTAATTTGTAATTAATTATTATTATAACATTACAAATTATTATTACCTACCGCTAATGTGTAGAGGTGTGTTAAATAGAATTAGATTTGATAAGTTTTTAAGTGCCTATCCCATAGAAGTATACATATAAATACTCAATAGTGCACTTGTATATCAATTATAATATATTTGTAAATATTAACAAAAAGTACCTTTGTTATTTTATTAGATAAGACATAAACATTCAACATTGTTATATTATACAATATATTGTTATAAAAAATGTTATATTTATCGACAGGTATCAAATTATAAAAGAATGAGAAAATAATATCATTTATATTTTGTTGTGTATTGAATTCAAAATTGTATCTTTTTTGTTTGTAATTATTTTATTTCAATTAAATTTGAATAGTTTTAATGAGAATTGTAGGGAAAATTTTAATAATAATCTAAAATTATTATAGTGTGTAAAGATTACATCACCTCTTAAGAGATTTTACAACCAAATAAGATAATAATGACAAAAATTAAATAATAATTATTATTATCATCACTAAAGGTCCTTACTACATTGAAACAATTTTCACCATTTAATACATTTCGAGATACAATTTACGTCCACGTATTTTTGAGTATTGTATTCGTAAAAATATCACATTTAAATTAAATAAATTCGTAAATAATGTGCCTGTAAAAACAAATTATGGCATTAATTATACTTGTAATGTACAAATTTGTTAAAATGCTATAGAACTAATGACTTTTGATGTTTACGGAAGTATTAGACATATTAAATAAAAATATTTTTACGGATTCTAACGCTTTTAATTTAGTACTTTTAATTATGTATTTTTCCTTGTGGTGACGGAGTAAAATACGATTCACCACCCCATATCAAACCCATGAGTGTCGTAAAAGACGACTAAGGTATTGAATATGCACAAAACATTTATGCAAGAGAAGGAAAACTCAAAATAAAACCCTATAGCAACACGGTATAGTAAATAAATTTCTGTCTTATTGTCGAGCAGGCAGGCAGACAGTGGGACGTATATACCTAAAAAAATTATGATGACGTATTTCATGATTTACAATATTTTAATTATGAAATTTGAAGTTTACAATAACAGATTCTTTTGCAAAACACAAAAAAAAATCACAGAGACAGAAAAATAATACGTATTATAATTTATTATATTATATAAGAGTAAAAATACAATTCACCACTATCTTGCTCGTGGATGTCGTAAAAGACGACTATGGGATATAATATGCACATCACATCTGTGCAAGAGAAGGAAAACTCGAAATTAAACCCTATACCAACACGTCTGATTAGCGTGGTATAGTAGGTCAAATTCCCTCCCATTGTGGAAGAGGCCCGAGCCCAACAGTGGGGCTGCGATGATGATGATAGAGTTTCCGTGTAGTGACTTAGCTTCAATACTATTCAGCACCTCATCTTGCCAGTAGCTGTCGTCAAAGACGACTAAGAGATATAAAACGCATATAAGATCTATGCAAGAGAAGGAAAACTCTAAATAAAACCTTATACCAACCCGTCAGACAAGCGTGATATAGTAGGTATCCATCCTATTATGGAGGAAGCTCAACCCCAGCAATTAGAAGTATATAAACCGATCATCATCATCTCACCGGGTCGAGAGCCATCAGCGCTCACCCATAGCCCGGGCTAAGCTGTCAAAGCCATCTGTGGCCAACAGCTATACACACAAAAAAAAACCATCATTTCAGCCTATCGCCGTCCACTGCTGCACGTGGGCCTCCCTCATAAAGCCGATATGATGACTATAATTTTATTAAAATTTGAAATACAAAATTCCACCAACAATATTTTCATGTAGAATTTTTAAATTCCTCAGGAATTAGCTGTTGTTATTCTTTTGTTGTTACTACTCCAATGTCAAGCACAGCGTTATGACAAATTATTAATAATTAAATCTTCATATATATAAATCTTCTGTTCGTGTGTTTGTAATTGAACTCCTAATCGACTGGATTGATTTTGATGTTTTTTTTGTAGCCGTCTCTATGGATATGAGAATGGTTTAGATTAATAATTGGAATTCGATATGTGGCGTTGCTATCGATTTCAAGGAGAATTCCTTTTACTATTTTTTTTAGATTTGAACAGAACAACGTCTGTTAGTTCACATAGTAAATCTTTATATATAATTATATTTCTTGTATATGTCACTGAACTCCTCCTAAACGGCTGGACTGATGTTGATGAAATTTTTTGTGCACGTTCAAGGGGATTCGTGAATGGTTTAGACTTACAATTGGACCCGGTAGGTGCCGTTATTTTATTTGAACAGAACGTCTGTTGGGTCAGATAGAAAATTATATACCTATATTTTCAATAATTCGTCAGATTGAGTCTCTATGCAATCTATACACACATCTATACAAACAAATAAAATTGAAGTGTCTGTTTATAATATCAAAATTCTGGGCTTTTTTCACGCTCACACGGTTATTTGAACGACACCTATACCTAAAATACAGTTAAAAATACATGTGGTGACAAAGTAAGAATACAAGTCACCAGCACCTCTCTTGTTCGTGGGTGTCGTAAAACACGACTAAGGGACTAAATATGCATATAACATCCATGCAAAAGAAAGAAAACTCTAAACGGAACCCTATACCAACACGTCTGACCAGCTTGATATAATAGGTCAATTCCCTCCTGTCGAGCCCAACAATGGGACGTATATGAGCTGAAATGATGCTGATGAATACTTATGCGATAATAATGCGATAATTTCTGGACGAATAAAACGTTATTTTGACATAGTGAAGTTTTACACAATTTACGATTAATGAATTCTAAAAATAATTCTTGAGAGTTTAATTAAAATGAATTGAACGTAACTGCTATCAACCTAAATACCACTATGTTTATAGTTACCTAATCATGTTAATAATTATGGATTTCCTCCGGTTAACTACATTCTTTTAATTCCTTGTAGGCATTTTTTGCATAAGTTATTTAGCACGTAGTCATTCAGATTTCGTTCAAGTATTTGTGTGGACATCGTGGCTTTTCAACATAAACATTTTAAGATATTTGATTTCAAAAGATAGGCTTTAGGCTTGTTATGTAGTGTTGGGAACATCGCTTCGTTAATGCCATCTACATGAACTTTCATGAAAACATGAAATCATAAGGCACCCATTTTTCAAGATTATTTATTTTAGCGATTTGGTGCAAATGGGTCAATATTGTGGGTATGCTAACGTCAACCATGCCGCAAATTCCTTAGTAGTTTAACTCGGATCGGCTTCCACCATCACCTTCAATTCATCGTCACCTTAGTGGCTGGTCTTCCTCGTGGTTCATTGTTGGTCCCAGTTTTTACTACGAAAGCGGTTAAACCAAAAACGCACGATACGTTCGTTAGCCCTATCCTCTCCAAACACAGCATTGACATTATTAGCCGTTTCTGCTGCGTTAGTCCCACGTCGGAACTCGTATTCGAAAATTACTCTGATTTTCACCGTATACAACATGCACGAGCAAGAGAGGGGTAGTTAATTGTATTCTTACTCCGTCACCACACGGAGTATTAATATAATCCTTACTAATATTATAAATGCGAAAGTAATTTTGTTTGTTACGCTTTCACACTTAAACCACTGAACCGATTTCAAAAATTCTTTCACCGATGGAAAGCTATAATATCAGGGAGTAATATAGGCTATATTTTATCCCGGTATTTCCACGGGAATGGGAACTACGCGGGTAAGGCCACTGAAACCGAAGCGAAGCGAGGGCGGGTTGCTAGTATTATATAATTTGTGCCTAATTATCTAGCGAAGTTGAATACATTTGCTTAAAATAGGTTTGACAGGATATATAGCTGTTCGCGATGGGAACAAAAGGAATAAAAATAGGCGAATCTTATAATGTAGATATATTGATCATGATTTTACAATTGTTAGCCCGACAATTTTTGTGTGCGATGTGTCTGTGTTCTTGTGTAATGTGTAGGTATGATGGCGAATTAACGGTCTGTATGAATGAAGTGAATGTGTAATTGAATGTGAAGGAATATAATGAAGATAATGATTGCGTAGGTGTAGAAAAGTTGTAACGGCGGCGACAATAGCAAAAATCGTAACACAAACTTTTAACGTTGGATTAAGAATATAATGTATTATAAACCCTGTGGAAGTCATATAAATCGACTGAGGAATCAACAAAGAAAGAGCAGCTCTTCTGGGAAACAACAATATGCAACACGTATGCTGCTTGCTGGCAATCATGGCGGCTTAGGGTGCGACCACTAATACATAAACCCGGCTCATATATGTATCCTACGCCTGGCCTCGAGCTTCTACCAAAATAAGAATGATATCTTAGAATAATAACGTATAGAAGGATAGTGTCAATACTACGAACGTTCGAAATATGAATCTCAAAATACTAATGGCGCGCAGACGATTATACACGTACACACCACTATACAAATTATGAAATCATATTTTGTTTTTATTAACATAAATCGTCGAAATATTTTTAAAAGTAATGTTAAAAACCTTTTTAAGTTTTTCAAATGTGTTATGACACCATTTGAATGCACAAACCGTCATAATTACCTATTTATTTTTTAAGAGTTGTGTACGTTCGTGCAGTGCAATGACTTGTTCATTACGGGAACGGTTCCGGCGTAAGCTCCATTAGGCTACAATTGAAATGCATCACTTTTTGTGCGCGAACTTACCTTCTATACGTTATTATTCTAAGAATGATATTGACTTACTGTGGGACCTATGTGGGCTGCGATGATGATGATGGACTTACTATATCAACACTGTTGATGCTGGGTTGATATAAGTTTTGCCATCTTTTGCATAGATTTTATATGCATATAATATCCTCAAGCGTTTTTTGCGATACCTTTACGATACGATATTGCGATACTTACGGATAGATTGGAGTCGCTGGAGCAGCGGAGAGACTTTGGGTCACTCTGTGTGCTCTATCAAATCTTTCACGGGGAGTGCTCCGAAGAACTGTTCGTAGCAGGGTTCATCCATTTCACCTGGAATCGTTATGGTCTTCAGTTGAAGACCATAACGTACAGTTATACGTTTCCAGCGATCATTTTCTCACGTACGTGCAAGCTTTGAAATGAACTACCTGCTACTGTGTTTCCCGAGCGCTTTGGCATGACCTTTTTCCGAGGGGGGGACGTCGGTCGATGGGAGGGTACCCCAAATAGGGAGTATTCCGTCGGGCCAACCACTGATGACAAGTAACCCTCCGGTGGTCGGCCCAACGACGAAGGCGACGTGCACGTGGGTGGGTTGCGGGTGTGCGTGCTTACGCCCCTCTGTCGCCCCGGACGGAGTGGTGCGAGGAGCGCGCCAAACGCAACCCACCCCCAAAAAAAAAATGTCCTTCTTTAAACGAGGTTTAAGAAGAGTATTTTCTTTATGGTAGGCAACGGCCTGGCTGTGCCCCTGGTATTGCAAAGGTCCATGTGCGGCAGTATCACTTACCATCAGGTGTGCTGCTTGCTCGTTTGCCACCGCTGGCAATAAAAAAGAAACCCACGGACAAGATGGTGGTGAAATGTATTCCTACTCCATCACCACACAAAATTAATAAGTATAGAGAATAATAATATGTTATTAATGTTTTAAGATTTCCTTTCTAACTAGTTTTTTAATACGAATGAGGGATTACATTTTTTTGCAGTTTTTTGAAATAGTCTAGTTAGCCTATAGTACTTAAGTACTCACGTGATTGGTCTTGCATGCATATTATAAGCGATAATTCTGTAAAAGAAGACAATATATTAGGTCTTTACCTATGAAATTGCCGTTATGTATGAAAAAAATTAAACGATTTTTTTTCATGTATTTTTTATTTGTATTAATCGAAGTAATCACCCATGGAATCAATGCATCTTTTCCAACGCAGCGGCAGTTTATTGATGTCCTTCTTAAAGAAATCAGCTGGACGGGAGGCAACAAATTCTTCAAAGGCATTTTGTACTGCCTCTCGGTATTGAATTTCTTTCCCGCCAAAAAGTTATCCAAATTCTTGAAAAAGAAGTAGTCTGTAGGCGCAAGGTCTGGTGAGTATGGCGGATAACGGAGAGCTTCCAACCCCAGTTCTTGCAACTTGGAGAACGTCTGCTGTGCAGTATGAGGTTCGCGCATTGTCGTACAGGAGCAGTGGAGACGAGCGATTGACCAATGCTGGTTGAAGATGTGCCAGCTTCTCCATCATTGTGTTCAGTTCTTCACAGTACACATCTGCGGAAATGCTCACCCCGTTTGGTAAGAAGCTGTGATGAATCACACCGGCGCTAGACCGCCAAACAGTGACCATCACTTTTCTAGGGGTAAGTTTTCGTTTAGGGCATTGTTTAGGTGCTGAACCAGGATCCAATCAACTTACTGAGCACTTGCGGTTATCAAACAGAATCCATTTTTCATCGCAAGTAACAATGCGTTTCAAAATTTCTTCATTTGTGTGTTTGTTGAGCAATGCAAAGCATGTCTCGACGCGTACTTCGCGCTGGCGATCATTGAGTTCATGGGGCACCCATTTGTCAAGCTTTCTTACCTTGACAATTTGACGCAAATGGACCAATATTGTTTTGACGCTAACGTCGAAAACTGCTGCTAATTCAGCCGTAGATTGTGTATCATCGGCTTCCACAATCGCCTTTAATTCGTCATTGTCGACCAAAGTCTTCGGACGACCGCGAGATTCATTTTTCAGGTCGAAATTTCCAGAACGGAAGCGAGCAAACCAATAACAGGCGGTGCGTTGGTTTGTAGTGTTAGCTCCGTAAACGTCGTTGATGTTGCGTGCCGCTTGTGCCGCGTTGCTGCCACGACGATACTCATATTTCATAATTACTCGAATTTTTAACGTATCCATGATGACGAAAAAGATTGAAATGCGATGAAAACGTAACACTAATCAATAAACAAATGACTACTTTTGGAAAATGAATTCCATGTTTTAAAATAAAATTAATTTGAAATTAGAATTCTTAGCCAAACAAAAATTATTTTGATTTGAAATGGCCAGTACTGCAGAATGGCAATTACATAGGTAAAGACCTATTATAAGATTTCATTCCGGAACCGAAGTATTGAAAAAGCCAGCATAACATGTGAACGTATTAATTGGCCCTTAGCTTAACAATAGTATTTGCAATCACTGATTTACCTGTTCTTTAATCATCTCTTACACAGGAATGAAAGAGTTAATGATACACTATTGTTCAGGGTTAGACTTTAAATTATTTCTCAATGTTTATATAATTTTGTATTTGACACTTATTCGCAATTTCAATAAATTGCCATTATTATTTCACTAGGCGTGTTATTGTAATATGTTATGGGTGCTCTTCCTCTGTTCTACATGAATGTAAGCATTATTATTATCGCCACCTTGAAAGTGTTCTTCATTCCTTTTGTAACCGTCTCATTGAACAAATAAAATATTAATTAAGTAACGCTGGAGTTTGATTGTTCATATTCCCTGAGCAACGTAAGGGTTGATGGTTATTGGAGCCACTAATTAAACAACATGAACTTCATAAAACCAAGAAATTAGATATAAAAACTGCTCAGATGGTATAGTGACTAAGATACTAACCAACCGTGCCAGGGTTGTGGATTAGAATTCCTTGCAGGACAACATTTTGTGCAATTCACAAATTGCTCTTGTGTCTGGATGTGATTTGGGTCCGTTAATTACGTTTGTAAAGCAACATAAGGATACTTAGTGCAGGGTATCTTTAAAAAAAATAAAATATCAGAATTATTATTATGAAATTGTAATTATTTACAACAGTAACGCGCTGTGTTGCCAGCACGCAAACATATTGCACATATATTGCACAAGTTACACAGATCGACAGTTTACAACTTTATACATACAAATAAATAATAAAATTAAAATTTCCAAATTGATTTAATAAAACCGAATATAAAACTTCAATAAATAAAATTAATTGATCAATAATATAGAGAGAATATTCGCTTCGATTATGATGAATATGCCGTTTGTAAAAAAAAATTGGTATTCAAATAATTGCTTGTTATTATTGATATTTATCTAATACATATTAGTAAGCTTCAATTATTAAAGGCCTTGCTAGAATCTATTTAGATTCTATTGAATGTTTTCTTCAATATTTTGAATGTATCACTTTATAATCAATGAATTATCAATGGTTAGAAGTGTTGATTTAGTTTCTAAAATTAAATATAATCATGTCTATCGCAGATAAATGTTTCTCATAATACAGGTTATATCCTAGTTTGGCTAAGAATACACTGGATCTTTTTTATCTTCCAGTTTCATAGTTTTTAATTACAGTAAAGAACATTAATCTTATTAATACAAGTTTCTTTTTAATATAATTGAAGACCTCAATTAGATTTAAAGCTCAACATATCGGTTGCATTCTCATTATTTATCAATTTTTGATCTTATTTGGTACATCAAAATTAATAATTAAAGATTTTAAATTCGGTTTCATTATATCAACTTGACAATATTATATTAAAACTATAGAGCTTAGAGATGATACAAAATATTAATACATTTTAAGCATTTTTCTCCAGCTTTATTTATATATTCTTTTCAATAAATTACGATTCGTGTAAGAACAAGAACATAAATGATTTTATTATTGATTCTCCTTTTCAATTCCTTGCTCGAAGGCCATAGGCCAAATTCATTTGACAACGTCATTTGAAAATGTTAATACTATTTCAATGGTAATGTGTTTGTTACCGATTAAAATGCAATACAGTAATACTTTCAGATAATCATACATTATTCTTGAGGCAAATCAATCCTTTTTGTGGACTGCATAACTTTGCATTGAGGTCATTATGTCCAAGAACATATGTTGTTGCAAGTTTTTACTTAAATTTGATGTAAATACATAATAATTATGTTTATATCAGCTGTAATCTTTCGTAGTACATACAAATCTCTGCAGTCATCGCCAAAAGGCTATTTACGTAGCTGTTTTGTATTCACCTGTACAAAAATAATATATATTTTACCTTGAAAATTGCTTGTGGTAGGTAATGTTTCTCTTCATAAATCGATCGCTTTGAAAACTATATATTGCTCGGTCGTTGTCTTGCCGATGATATTGTCAGTACTGTACACCGTACACACTGTAATCGAAATCTAATATCCACAATAATATAAGACTATTATTTTATTATTTCGACGAGACAGGCTTAACGTTTATTCACGAAATGGCGACAGAAAACTGTTAAAACATTTTGTTGACGATAATTTTGTAATTTTACTATTTTGAGAAAAATATTTAAATTAATTTATAGGTCATATTTATATTAATTTTATTTTCAAATAACATAAATACTTTGTTTTAAATCGCCATTTTGTATTAACGCATCACATTTATATTAAAAATAATGTTAAACCAGTCTCATAGTTATAAAATATAGATTTGAAGTATTATAAACAAAATAGGGTTATTTTGGCAACGAACATGCTATAATAAAATTGACTAATTACTGTAACAAATATATATACATCCAATACAATCCTAGTTTTTATCGGACAATATACAGCCACAAATTAAGGTTCTGTACAGCCATAAATTAAGGTCAACTAGGCTTCATGATATTAATATTCCAAATTTAAAGTTATAATAATTATTTATATACATATATAAACAATAATTTATTCCGAGAAATAATTCACCTAATTAGGTTTATTTAGGTGGCAGTGTGAATATTTTAGAATTAAATGAGAATACGGAACATTTTCTTCAAAATATGAAAGATCTTTTATCTACAAAAGTTTCTTTATTATGGATATTTTACTCTAAAATAATGTTCTAAGCCAAAACCAACCAATAATTATATAAGTATTGTTACGAATAATATTAGACTAGCTGATTGCTATCAAAATTATGGGTTGATAATAATAATATATTTGTTAAATGAATCCTTGTCAATATATAAGTTTTTATTGACAAATATTTGAAACAACAAGAGCAGTCGTTAGAATTTTCCGAATGTAGGATTTTGATTATTATCTTCAACCATAACTCTGTCTATTAAACATATGTATATAATATTATTTTCATAATAAATAATTACATAGTTTTATATAACTCTTTATATATACTTATAAGCCTTATTATAAAATAAGGTGGTATACTTGAAATATATTGATATATACGAATATACTTATAATAATTATTTCCAATACGGCTCGCACTTGGCGATTGGCACGGTTGGATAAATATATACTGTTTACGCCTTAGTTTTCATCAAACCAGTATTAGTTTTTCGATGATTCAGCTAATCATTTGATGTTAAATGCAAAATAGTAGCTATGGAACGTAGCCAATTAGTTATCAACTGAAGAATCCTACTCCATTTCGAGAAGGAATTAGCGGACATAACCTGTCCATTAAGCCCAAGTGTTTACTGCTTTACGGCTGAAAAAGTTAGTTATAACTGATCAATTCGTAATAGTCGGAGGTTGAATATTCTTTAGTAATAAATTATTGAACATTCTTTACAAATAAATCAGTTCATGAAATTTGCAGTGTGAATATGCCTTTTATATTTGATCACAACTTCTTAACGAATTAAAGTAGTAAAAATATTTTTAAACGTCATCATCATTCAAGCATATATTTTAAATATGCAGAACATGATAAGAACAGCAGATCACTAATGGTAAGTCCACGTAAATGGTCGAAATTAATGTATAATCAAAAATCTTATGATATACTTTCAAAGACCTTGTAGCATTGACATCAAATAATTTCATAGCAAGAATTTCAGAGAACGAAGACCATTTTCAATTTATTTAAAATCTAAATACAAATCTGGTTGGATGAAAACAGAAGTGAAAATAAACTACTCCAAATAAACTGTCCCGAATTCAAATACAATGTATCGGATGACATTGTATAACTTTGACATAAAATAAAGTTCACGGTCAATTTTATTTATTTATTCAATTTCCAAAAAATATTCGCTTCGTATCGCTTAAAATAGTATTGCACAATAAAAATTAAATAATATATATATTGCACCCTATTCTTTGTCTCGTATAAATATTGCACAAAATTATAATATTAGTCTTATTTTCAATAATTCTATCGTTGGAAAAATTTCGGTTATTACGAGAATATTCGTAATAAAACCTTCGACAAATTTAGGTTCTAATGGGCATATTCGATAAAGTTGCATATTAATGTCACAAAAATGTTGCAAAATATTTTTACTTCATAAAAATGACATTATATTCCCATATAAAGTAATACAATAAATCCAATTTCATAGTGTCGTCATAAAATGTATAAAATATCTTACAATTAAATTCGAAAAAACAATCTGTGGTCATTCGAATTATGGCAGATTGTGTTTTTAAAAAAATATTGTTTAAAGTTATTTATGTACTTTCAGAAGTA
Organism: Lymantria dispar; assembly: GCA_032191425.1. Lineage (NCBI taxonomy): Eukaryota > Metazoa > Arthropoda > Insecta > Lepidoptera > Erebidae > Lymantria > Lymantria dispar. The sequence continues at coordinate 2,994,909 of CM063460.1, read as the reverse complement.
CAGCAGGTATTAGGGTAAGTAACCTAGGGTGTCTTCGAGGCTAGCGTTCCTGCTGAGTGGTGTATGAGCGAAAAGAGCGGCGGCGGGTAGACGGGTATGTTGGGAGGGCGCAGCCCGAGCGCAGAGGGAACGAACATCCGTCCGCTGCGAGAGACGCACGTCAGCAAACAGCGCTGCCATCTCAGCTGATTTCTTCACACTTAACGCATCCTGGGATCCAGCACCCGTGCTGCGGACTACATGCAAAACTCATATAGACACTAACACATTTGCAGTCGAATCATTCTGAAGATAGCTGGTTCAGAGACGATGATCATCATCACAGCTCAAATACGTCTCACTGCTAGGCTTAAACCCCCTTCACTATGAGAGGGAAATTGAACTAAAAGGATATAAATAAAAGGATTCATTATCTCAGCTCGCTTACGTTCTGGAGGGGGGCTGGTACAGGCTGGAGCCTCCTGCTCTATAGGAGGGCAATTGACTTACTATACCAGGCTGGTTAGTCGTGTTGTAACCCTGTTATAGGGTTATCTTTTGAGTTTTCTTTCTACTTTAGTCGTCTTTTATGACACCCACGAGCAAGAAAAGTGGTGGTGAATTGTATTCTTACTCCGTCACGGCATGGATAGGGAAAAATAATTATATGCTATTCCACCATGCTCACATCCCGTCTTAATTATTTGGGCTCTATTCCTTCCCTCTATTGCCGAGTAATGACGGACTTTCGCCTTTGAATGAATTATAACAGTTACCTATTCCAAGTTATTGAAAACTTCAAAATATTATCCTCAAAGACATGCACAGCAACACATTTCAACTCGGCCAACGTTTTTTTTTACGTAACCCAGGATTCTGACCGAAGGTCCTTCGAACATAACTTATGCCACTGCCACAGGGTAGTTTGACTAGTCCATTTCCAATAGTTCCATCCACTGTTGGACATTAAACTACCCACATCATCATCATCTCAGCCCATGTACGTCCCACTGTTGGGCTCGAGCATCCTCCACAATGGAAGCGAAATTGACCTACTATACAACGAGTTTTTCTTCTGTGTGGACTTTACGGATTTTAAATACCGTCTATCGGAAAATGTATCTAATATTTGAACAAGAATTATATTAGGCAACAACATGATGACATAATCTAAATTCGCATGAGTGAATAAGCTAGACTTAAAAAAAATTAATAAACTTAAAAAAAATCTTTAAAAATAAATTTCTTTTGAATATTTCATTTATAAAGTGTCATTATTTATAAAAGAATATTTTCTAGAATGTAAATAGTTTGTCAAATCTTTATATATATATATATAAATCATGTGTATATACATAATTATACATTTCGTCTATATATGTATATAATTCGTGTTTGTAATTGAACTCCTTCTAAACGGCTAGACCGTTCGATTCTTATGATTTTTTTTGTATGTGCTGCAATGGATTCGAGAATAGTTTAGATAAATAATTGGATCCGGTAGGTGGGGCGGGGCTGCTGTCGATTTCAAAGAAAATTCCTTTTATTTTATTTAAACAGAACAACGTTGGGTCAGCTTGTACTGAGTAATTTTGTAGTCACCATTCATCATTTTAGCTCATATACGTCAAACTCTTGGGCACTAGCATCCTCCATAATAAGAAGGAAATTCACCTGATCAAACGGATTTGGTATAAGATTTCATTTCGAGTTTTCCTTTTCATACTTACTGTATACCCTAGACGTTTTTTTAAGACAGTCGCGAACAAGAAAGGGGATGCTGAGATGTATTTTTACGTCGCCATCAGATAGTTTACTAATATAATTTAGTAACCTGTAAGTCGTTGCATGTTCCTCGTTCTAGGTTTGTTCTGAAGCAGCAACTCATAGTCCAGGGCAACGTTATCAGTACTGCGCGCTCGACGGCCACGGTCAGACCGGCGACGACCGCCTCCCTCCCATCTACTGAAAATATACAAATATACATTATTATCTCATAATTAAGTCACTGAAAGGATCGAATCTCCTTCACTAATTTACAGTAAAAAAAAAGATATTTAATTTTTACTAGATTATTAATTTAGTAAAAATTAAATATCTTTTTTTGGCTGGGTCTCCGTTCCGTCTGCGGTAACGAAAGGGCGGCCATTGGCCCAACCACCGCCGGTACGAGTTCCTTGTCGTCCGGCGGGATACCCTTTCGGGTACCGTCCCTCAGTAATGCCCCTCCAAGGACGTCGGTCGCCTCGCCCTCACGTAGTCTGCCTCTCTGCGGGTGACGGACTATTGCCCGGTCCAGTAATCCGCGGCCTCGGCTAGGACGGCAGCCATCCTAAGTCGCCGGCGGCGGATGGTGTCGCCGTAGAGGAGTTCCTCAAATACATACTCCGCCGCCTCCTTCCATGAGATAACTGTCTCATAGCAGGCGACGATCACGTCCCAGTTCCTGACGCTGCCAAGCATCTCCCTAACGATGGACGGTAGCGTCAGGTCGCCACTGATGATTGCAACAAGTTCCACACACCCCTCGAGCATGTACGGCGTCGTGTCTTTTACGATATCCACGAGCAAGATAGGGGATGGTGAATTGTATTCTACGTCACACGGATATACCATTTGAGTTCATTTTCAAGTCCTTGTGTTCGATGGAAGATCAGAACCTCTCGCAGATCTATATGGACTATAACCCCGTTCAAGTAAATTCTGGATTATAATAATGTTATACAATATTTTACGTAATTTTAGTTGAATAATAAATATTAGGAAAACACGTACCTTCCTCTAACACTCTTATCATCATCAAATGCCCTTCTCATCCTGTCCGAATATGCCTTAGAGGGACTTCTTAGATACTCCATACTGTGTGAAGCCTGCATCCGCCTTGGTCCGGTGCAGTAACATTTATTGCTGTCGGCACAACTCTCGGAATCACACGAACAGTAACTGAAGTCTCCTTCATAATATTCTCTGTAAAAAATATAAAAAAGAATTTACTAAACTGCTTTTCTTGTAGTAACGGAGTAAAAATACAATTCACCACTCCCTATCTTACCCGTGTATGTCGTAAAAGACGGCTAAGGGATACAATATGGGTATAATATCTATGAAAGACAAGTAAAACTCGATACCAAACCCTATTCCAAAAGGGTAGAATAGTACGTTGACTTTCCTCCACTTATGGAGGAGTCCAATAGTGGGACTTATATAGATTTAGATGACGAGACTGCTTCTAATCACGATGAGGAACAATAAACAATTAAAGGAAAAGAATTAAGTGAAAAAAATGCAATAAAGAAAGTGCTTGAAAATTGAGAAAGGATATTAATTGTAGATTAATCAAGACAAATGGTTCTGAACAAGTGAAGAAAGTAAAGATATTTATTGTAGAGGATTAGTCAAAAGAAAAACGCTTGTGAACAAGTGAAGAAAGTGCATTTCTCAATTAATGTCAAATGATCTTGATTTATTTTACAATTAAATATTTGGTTAAAGACTATCTAACACGATATGACGATAATTACTTCTGATGTTTACGAGAATATTACTATGGTATATCATCACAGTTCTGGGCCAATTTTATATGATGCTGTCTTGTCAACAATTACATTCTCAAGGAGGGTTGATGTAAAGCAGGCGGACATATAACTATTACCTATAACTACAAATAATTGGGATAAGAGCTGGATGATGATGATAACAAACATATAAATTGTAAAACATTTAGTACATCTTTCTTACTGAATTGTATAATTAAAATAAGCATTTTAAATAAACGCTATTTGTTCTCAAGATATTTTAATAACTTATAACGCATTTTATTCTAATTAATTTCTAATAATGCATATTTATAAAGCAATTGTTCAAGCGCATTCATTCCATCACCACATAACCTTGAATTTTCAGTAAATATAGTTAAAAAATAAAGATTATGAATCGATTTAATAATTCACCGCCATTGGGCTCTCTTAATATCAGACAGTGAAAATCCTTTCTCAGGAATAATCATAAAAGATGACTAAGGGCCGTAAGTAGATTACATCACTGCAAAACATTGTAAACTCGAAATAAATAGCTATACCAAACTGTCGAACCAGCATAATATAGTAATTTAAAATCCCTCCCTAATTTGATTGACACTCGAGCCTAGCAGTGGAACCTATATAAGGAGATAATGCTTGAAGATTTAGACTAAGTTGTATAATCTGAACTTCACCACCATAAAAGCAACGATATAAATAATTACATCATCCAAGAAAATACTGCGGTAATCAAAGTAAAACAATATGCCGAATATTTGAGTCCAACAGTGGAATCTATATGAGCTACTATGATGATGATAACAGAATCTCTTAATAAGATAAAGGCTGCAGCATTGGACTTGTTTGATGACATGTTAGTAGTTTAATCTGAACTTCATAACATAAAAGCCATAGTATAAATAATTACACTATCCAAAGAGATACTGACGTAAGCAAAGTTAAACATTGAGCCAGACATTCGAGTCCATAAATGGAACTTATATTAGGTGATATAATGATGGTACTACTAGGAACTCTTAAGAAAATAATGATTGAAACTTTAGACTCTGTTGATGACACATCAGTAGGTTAATTTGAATTTCACCACCATAAAAACAACAGTACAAATAATTACACCATCCAAGGAGATACTGAGGTAATCAAAGTAAATATATTTAGTGAAACTAATTATAAAATATACTTAATTCAGTTCAGTAATTCAAGAAGCGCCTTGCACGGACGTTGCACGCTCTAATAATCCTTTACACATTTCATTTCTACTACATCAAATACTTAATATAGATGGTCATTATTTTAAAGACGATAAAGCTCATAATACTGTAGCCGATATAAAATTTAATATAATTAAAACAGCAACTCTCTTGGATGAGTTCCATTGGTGGTAAACGAATGGACGTCGAAAGTAGAGAAATTTTGGTAAACAGTATGTGAATAATTGTATTTTGTGTTGTTTGCATTTTTTTTAATTGGTTACTGTCTTACGTCGTATCAATAATTATGTTGAAAGTGACGTCACGCCGTTTACATTAGACTTACGCTTAGCATTCTTAGATTTGTACTCAAACGTCGGTTTGAATTCTGCTGTTGGTATTACGTAAACGTTATAGAGGTATTAATTTTTAGCAGGCGAAATTAATGAGTCAAAATTAATGGCTGCTCGTTTTGAGTAAATGTCTGTTATGCACTTTTAAAAAGATTACATTTTATAAATTAGTGGATTCTTGTAGTGAAACTGACATCTCTCAGTCTATTGAAATTATGTGAACAATTTTAAATGTCACAAATTATTGAAACTTTTTCAATGCATTTCATTTCTTTCTACTTTTTTAAGTCATTGTATCTTTGTGACTTTATAAATATACAGATGAGGGATATAAACTAGACCCTGATTTAGGATAATCATTTGTGGGAAATAACTATTTTATGTGGATATCGAACTCGTCAGGATTCTTGAGCTTCTTACATAATATCCCGAAAACGCCTTACATCGCCAAATTAACCACCACTAAAGATACCTCTGTGTGGTGTCGGAGTAAGAATATAATTCGCCACCCCCTATCTTGGACGTGGATGTCGTAAAAAAGGACTAAGGATATGCATATAACATCTATACAAGAGAAGAATAACTCTATATAACACTTTATAGCAACACATGTGACCATTACGATGTACTAGGTCAATTTCCCTCTCATTGGGGAGGAGGCTCAAGCTGAATAGTGGACATATATGTATATAAGTTGTGATGATGCAAATAATGATGATGATCATAATAGCTACCTAACTCCAGCATCATCATCATCAACATCATTTCAGGTCATACACGTCCTACTGCTGGGTTCAAGCCTCCTCCGAATGATAGGGAAATTGACCTACTATACCTCGCGGGTCAGACGTGTTGGCATAATCAACCCCTATGATTTCAAGATTTTCTTCTCTTTTCACGAATGTTATCTACATATCTCTTAGTCGTCTTTTACGTAGACCCATGGGTAAGAAATGGCATGGTGAATTGTATTCTTACTCTGTCTGCGTCTTTTTCGAAATTGTAAGTAAGAAACTAAAGAAGCTTTTCAGTTCGTTGCTAACTCAATGTTTGAATCTTATTTGTTCAAATTACTTTGTGTGTAATAAAACTGCTTCGTATCGAATTTATCTTGAAACATCATCTATAATCGTGATGGCCTCTTACAAAATGTCAATGATACCCTCAAAAGAATTACGCAAATCATTCCAGCTTAGATTTTAGTATTATTATATGCTATTATCATTATAACCACCGATATGACTGACAATAAATGCTTTACTATATGACTTATGAAATGATAAAAATGGATGAAATCACCAAATAATATTTGCAATAGTTTCCTCTTATTAGTCAATTATATTGTATGTAATCTCCGGTTAAAAATAAGAACATAGTTAAATTTGTAAAATTTTAAATAGAAATCATTCTTTGAAAAGAGAGCCGGTTTTAAGGTGGTGAAGTTTAGCAATATATGTCTAGCAAATCTTAGCCAATTTTTCTATGTGCAATACTAATAGGTATCCGTAGATATCCATAAAGTAAAGCAACTATGACGTTAAGACAAGGTAAATAGCTATCCTCATATATTATTTTTCTTTGATGACTTTAATAATCTTAGCTCAGATTTCACACACCAAAATAGCATATTATGAAATATTGCTCTAAGATATATGGCCTATACCTAGTAGGTAATATATTATTAAAATAAATATAAAAGAGTTATTCAGAAAAAGAAGTCTATGCATATTCTCGTCATCATTTGACTGCCCACATTCCATGCTAAATGGGTTCGGCACAACATGTTCTTACTTTCCATAGCCTCTTATCAGCCGTCATATCTACACTCACTGCTTTCATACGCATATCGTCATTCAAACAATCCATCAATCTCTTTTTGGGTCTCCCACGCTTTTTACTTTCATCCATAATCATATTGATAACTTGTCACATGCCTTCCATCTCTCCTTATCACATGTTCATACCTCCTAATCTTCTCAATCACTGGTGCCCATTTCTTGTATTATCTAACCTTGTAACCCCACACATGCATCTTAGCATACACATCTCTGTAGCATGCACTCTTCTCTAGTCCGTCTTTTACAATGCTCAACATTCATATCCATTCATAGGTACAGGTCTGACGATACTCTTGTATATTTGCCTCTTATTTTTAAGGGGCGCCCGTGCGTCACAGATTGTTCCCAAGATCTATCGCCATTTCATCCATCCTGCATTAATTTACTATTTACCTCTCGGTCAATGTTGCTATCATCTTGGAGAAGAGAGTCTAGGTACTTAAAGTCGAAAGAAACCGGTAGGGATAACCCGTCTAAGGCAATGTGAGAGAATTGGGAAGAGCTACCGAAGTTACAGAAAAATGTTGAGTCTTAATGCGGCTGATCTTAAGGCCTACACTTTCCAGCCTCTCTCATCATTTCTCCAGTCTGCTCTGAACACCAGCTGCCTCCTTTCCGACGAGAACTATGTAATCTACAAACAGCATACACCACGGTGCTTCCCCCTGTATGTCTGATGTCAGAGCATCGATCAAGAGGAGCGACATTAAACTCATCAGTGACTCCGACTTCGGATCAGACATTCATGCGCGCTTATGCATACATAGCTTTAATCTTACATACTTTTCCGGCACTCTTCTTTCTTTCAAAACTCACTACAGAACTTCTTTAGGAACTCGGTCGTACACCTTCTCTAGGTCAATATTTACCATGCGCACTTTGATATTTTGCATGAGTTGGCTTAAGGCAAAAATTCCATCAATGGTTCCTAGTCCTGGCATAAAGCTAAACTGTTTCTAGGTTATTATAAAGTATAATGTATATACTTTATAATAACGCAGAAACAGTTTGGCTCTCTCATTCTTTTCTCTATCAAAAATCTATGCATATTTTATTGTAAATATATACTTGTCATAATCTTCAATAGTGACGTAAACTTATACTGTTATAATATTATTTTAGTTTTAAAATATGAATCTTCAGCATTAACATGTGATTTATGTATAAAAGTTACGATATCAATGACATCATCATGTATGTTATCGCTTAAACACTTTCTATCACTAACATATAATAAAATATTTGTAAAATAAAAGATTTCACTAAAAATTTCCTCATAATTGCTAACCCTACACCTTAATATAACAAATTAATTACTCTAACGACTTTCACATGAGGTAATCACATGCCTATTACATTCAAAACTATTCCAATATATTCATAAAAGTATTCTGATAAAAAATACTCACTTAGAACAATCCCTACAACTTTTGCTTTTGCTGATGATTTTGGATTTAACTGAACCCTTGGCATCCACAGCTGAGCAATAACACTTGTTCCTACAATCACCTTTTAAGGAGCAGTAGCATCTATCGACACAGCTTTCAGACTCGCATTCGGAACATGACACGTACCCACTAGAACTGTTTCTGTTCTGACATCCAAGTCGGTTGCTTAATGTCAAGAAGTCCGAATCCTCAGATGTTGATGTCCTTTCTCCATGTCTCGGCTTCCCAGTACGTTTTGAGACATGCACGACTTTGTCAGGACGTTTTGAATTCCTTTGACGTGGTACGTGGCGTTTGGGTAGAGATTGAATTGGTTCTTTTGGTCGAAATTGTCTTATATCATAGCTGGAGGTGGAAACTGAACTTTCAGAAAGCGGGTTTTTGGGTGTTGCCACATTAAAACAATTAGCTTTATTCTCTCTACTACTTAAGTCCTTCCCGAAAGGCATTCGGAAGACCATACGTAAACCATTTGCGCCTTTCCATATTTTCTTTTTTTTATTTTGAAATAGGCTGTTCTTTCTCAGTACCTTCTTTTTCTGCTTCTTCATTATGGCTTTGCTGTGCTGGAATATCTCATCTTTCGTAAGTGTTACAGCCAGTTTTAATAAAAATTCCTTGTATATCGGTTTCAAATCATTGAAGGACATACCTTCAGCATCTATTATGGCGCTTAGAATCTCATCCATCGAATGTAAGTTCTCCTGAACTTTGAATTCATTAAAAAGCTCATTGAACCCTAACGGTGATCCGCCTCCTTTCTTACCATTGTTCCTGTAAACAAATTATATATAACATTAATTTTTTTATACATATTGTCTGCGTGTGTTAATTGACGCATCTTATAACCCCAGGTTATTTGTTACCCAGATTGCCCGTTCAGATATATTAAAGTCAAACGTTATTTTAATATGTATGACTTAATTCTTGTTTTCGTTTCTTACGTTTCGCTATTGTGCACGAACCTCCACTACAATGAAGGTAAAATGGTTTGCTATATGTATTCTTATATTTAAACGGTATAAATAAAGAGTTTTAGTTTGAGTTTACTTTCCTGTTCAGTGATGTTATATGGTTACGTGCTTTCTTTCCTCAATCATCATATGAAAAAAAAATACTGTAACTACATCCTAACTACGAGTACATAATACTATAAATACGAATATAAATTTGTTTATTTGTTACTGTACCTCTAAACGATTAAATTGATTTTAAAAAATATTTCACCAATGGAAGACTTTATTATCAAGGAGTAAAATTTCTATTTTCTTTCTTCTTCTTTCTGGCTACATTCTATCCTGGCAATTCCACGGGAGCTATGGATTTGCTAGTTATGATATATTAAGTCTGCTTTTGATACTTCAACGTATATGTATCATATTTTATACGCGTACTTGTGACTGAACATTTAAACTGTTGGACAGATTTTGATGATAATTTTAGCCTATATTTCAGTGTTTTCTTTTTCCTGTTTAGTTTATTATCTTATCGAGCAAAATTACTCGTTTTTATCAGATAAACAATGAAGTTAGTTAATTTTATTTAGCAATAGGTACTTTACCTTTCTCACTAAGGACGTTAAAACTAGCTCAACGCAAATTTGAGTAGAGGAATGTAGCAGACTCGGTTGTACTACCACAATTACTCACATGCGAGTTCTCGAAACAGTCCACTGATCACGATCAATTTAAGTATCGTTATACAGCTATTTCAATCATATGGATCACGTGAAAAACCACAAATGAAGATGTCAGCGCACGTAATGTGTAAAAGGAAATAGCACAGCCGATGCGTGTCTATGAAATTGCTTTAAACGAAATCTTAACACTTGATTTATTAAGCGAAAGAATGAAAAATGTCCGGACGCTGACGGATTAAAAATACTTTATGTCGCAATAGATAACTTTCCCGTTTGAGTCAGTATGATATTCATAGCGTTATTCTACCTTGGGGGAAAGATGGGAAGAGCTATATTTATAAGTGATAGATCTATCTATTAATAGATAGACGAAAATTTAGAAACAATACATACCTTTGTCCAATCGACTTGTATCTAGTTAGTCCGCCGGCGTTTAAAAAGCTGCCTGAACGAGGAATGGCCACTTTAGTTAATATGTCACCTGATTCTGATAAAGACTTCCTCCCACTCTGACTTCTTCGCAAAGGTTCTTTCATAGGCGGATCCGGAGGTGCCTCCAAAGGAGGTTTTATAGGGATTGGAGGTGGTATAGTCGGTGGTCTTTGTATACTTTTCCGTCTCTCTAACTGTCGGAACAGCTCAATTTTCTCAGATACTTTACTTCGAACAGAAGATTCACTACTGCTTTGGACATTCTGCAAATTTTCATTCTGAAGGACATCGTTACTTTGTGATGTTCTTAAGGATTTCTTTGACTCCTGAGTCTCACTACCACTTGTATCGATATGTCTAATAGAATCCAGCTTAGCTTTAACTTCTTCGACTGTGATTCTCCTTAAATCGGTGGGAGGGATCGAAGGTGGTAGGGGTAAATGCGGTAGACTCTCCGTTGAAATATTTTTCATCCTGTCTAATTTAGCTTTTTCAGAGAATGATTCGCAGGTAGAGAATCCATCTGCTCTATCACTTTCGCCGCTTAAGGAAGACGTGCTTCTCTTCTTGCGGGGTGGCCTAGTAGGAATTTCATGTGGTGACATACTGCTACCAACGCTCAGGCAGCTTACACCATTTCTGTTCTTCAACTTCTTATGGTCACTATGACCCTGCCGGCTCATGTGCGCCATCAGCGATTTGTATAACGTGGCCGCTATTACGATAGCGTCCTCAGTCGTCTGGCATACAAACCCATGACACTCCAATTGCTTCGCGACACCGACCTTCCTCATCACGACAGCGAAAAGTGGTGAATGCGAATTTTCGTTGTGGGAGAGGATATATTTCTTATCAGCTGACTCTAAAGTTTTAAAAAGAGCTTGTCGATCTATATTGTCGGGATCTGTGATTAGAGGCAGGAAAGCGTAGCATAAGCCATGCTCATCCAATTCTGAAGATTGGACCACGAACTTGACGGCTGACCATACTGCTATCGTTGGGAAAGGATTTAATTGTTCTATTTCACCTTTATCCCCTTTGTAATTTACTTTTAAACCACTCTTTGAAATTTCTAATCTGCCGTTGAGGGGACTTTTATGGCGGTGGTTTCTTTTGTATGAAAAGTATAGATCTTTGAGGGGTATTTGCAGGCCTGAGAGGCTGGTGACTTTGCTCTGTAAGGGCGTAGATCCTAAGTAATGTACATTAAATATGTGTACGCCTATACACTCGATGGGTTGTTTGGACTCCCCCGCCATGTCAGCGAACATACGTTCTATCCGATCCTGTACTGTATTATTGATAGTATTGATTTTTGTTTGACAGTAGCCGTCGTCATCCTCGTAGATCGTTACTTTTTCTTCGATCGTTGATTCAATCTGTGAACAAAGAATTTAGAAAATTACATTTTAAGTGAGTGAAGTTTTTATTTGTCACTTCTCTATATTATACTACACTAAGAACCATTCTTTGTACGAGACCGATGGGTAAAACAGGAGATGATAGAATATTATTAGTTGACAGAATAGTATAGAGACATTCTTCAAACTATATCAATCACACTGTAAATATGAACCTCCTCTGAAGTGAATTTATTTTTTTCTGGAGGTGGATTTTATTTTGAGTGTCCTTCTCTTGAATAGATGTTATCTGTTTCTATCTCTTAAGTGAAGTGTACGGGTAATAAAGGGATCATCATCACACGGCTTCGTCATATTGGCTCCTACGGCTTTCTATGTGGTGACGGAGGAAGAAAAATTCACCACCGCTTATGTTGCCCACGGGTATTGTAAAAGACGACTTCACATACAACTTGCGTATGTCTTACAGCTGGGCTCGAACCTCCTCCCAAATAGAAGGGAAATTGACTTACTATACTACGCTGGTCAAAAGAGAATGATAGAGTTTTATATCGAGTATGTCTTCTCTTGCATAGATGTTATATTATGCATATTAAATCTATATCCCTGAGAAGTTTTTCCGTGTAGTATACCATCATTTAGATAACATTAATGCAAGAGAAGTAAAACTCATAATATAACTTTTTTTTCGCTTGGGCAAATGCAATTTTTACGCATCTTGCCCACCTTTGATAGATGGGCTCAACGTCGAATTTTTATCGGCGCCACTACCAGCTAAAAACCACCGCTGTTCCTGTCCCTCGGCTACGATGAAGTCATGGGACGGTTTTCACATGCACCACAAGATCATAAGATAACTCTATACTAACTTATTTGACCAGTATGGTATAATAGGTCGATTACTCTTAGTATGTGGATAAGGTTTAAGCTTAGTAGTGGTGTATAAATGAGCTGTGATCATGATATAGCCAAGTACATTGTATAGATAAAAAACAAATAAATTCATAGCTAATAAAAGCATTTTAGTAATTAAGTAAGCAAAGTCTATATGTAATCGAATATATAGAAATATTACTTAAATGCGTTAGTACAATTTCGCACATATATTCGCAATCTAACATAATTATAGTAACAACAGTTACAAAATTCAGCGTACTAGTTTCATGTTACATTTTTATACGAGTTCGATTTCATTGGAATAATAAAGGTGAAATTAACGTGAGGTAACGGAGTAAAAATACAATTCACAACCCCACACACACATCTTATCCGTGGATGTTATAAAAGAGTGATAGTGTATAATTATAATAAGCATATAACATCTATGTAACAGTAGGGATGCAAACGATACATCGATGTTTTAGGAACATCGTTTCAATAAAAATATCGATGTTATTTTATACAATGTTTTGACATCGATGTTTTTTCTGCATGATTTAAAATGTATGGTTCTTTTAGCAGAGGCTGCATAACAGTTTAGGTACTCTGTTTCTAAATAACTAAAAAAATGCTTATCACATCACGCAAACGTTAGTGCTTCACGCAAAGAACATGCATGAAATTGATTATAAGTTATTACTCTTAGAATTTAACTAAAAAAAATAAATAAAAAAAGCAGTCGCAATCCGGCTAGGAAAAACATCGATGTTCTTAGATATTTGCATCTCTATGCAAGAGAAAAAAAAGTCGAAATAAAACCTGCCCGATATAGTAGGTAAATTTTTCTCCTATTGGGGAGGAGGCTTGAGTTTAGCTCTGAGGCGTGTATAAGCTAAGATGATGATGAGTAGCTTAACAATCATTAGACATAGGTCTATCCAAGGGCTAAAGACCCAAAATCCTCGTACTTGGCAAGCGAGTTGGCGGTGTTAGGTATACCATTCCAAGAAGAGAGCTCCTGCCCACTTTCCTGCGGATTGCTCAAACAGTTTTACCACTCCCATCTAGCCGTTTTTAGTGGTGAAAGGTATTCTTACTCCGCTACCACACAAAAAATAAGATGAGATACATCTTGATGCATAAATGGAATTGCGAACATTTGTGGATTACGAGATGACAATAAAATATTTACCTTATCCCTCCTATCCAAATCTTGGCTCAAGCTGGCAGCATACTGGCTGGCGACAGAGCGCGTGTCATCGAACAGTGCATCGATCTTCTGTTTATAGGAGAGAGAAGATACTGACGGAGCTCGCGCCCGCCGCGGCTCATCCTCGCGGCCCAGGCGGAACCCGCCCAGAGGCGCGCTCTGATTCTCGCAAGTCACCATCTAAAGGCAAAAAATAAATAACTTTAAGAAAAACAACATTTTTTGTAGTGAAGTTTATTAACTTTATTTTTTCTGGCTTTCCGTGAGATGACCGAGTAAGAATAGAATTCACCACTCCCTATCTTGCCCATGGATGTTGTAAAAGGCGACTATGGGATATAATATACACATAACGTAGATGTTATGTGTATATTAGATGCAAGGGAAGGAAGACTAGAAATGAAACCCTATACCAACATGTCTGATTAGCATGGTATAGTAGGTCAAATTTCCTCCCGTTGTGTGGGAGGTCCGAGCCCAACAGTAAGAAGCATGTGGGCTGCGATGATGATGATGATGATGACAGAAGGCATGAGGATCTCGTCATCTCATCATCTAATATTATATTCGTCCCAAGTTGACATAGGTCCGGTCAAGCGGGCTGGTTTTATTTTGATTTTTTCTTCTCTTACATATATGCATATTATAAGCTCTTAGTTGTCATTTAAGACACCCAGGGGGCAGGGTACAGGGTGGTGAGTTGTATTCATATCCCGTCGTCTCTCGGCAAAAGTATTATAGTGGAGGATCTCTCTCATCCATCAGCCTATAAATATTACCTGATGGATAAAGATCTACCTAAGGAGGAATGTGGTGAAAGAGTAAGAATACAATTTATCACTCCCTCTCCTATGGGTAAAATAAAAGACGACTAATTAATATGTAGATAACATCTATGCATTGTATATCATACAAGGAATCCTCGACATAAAATCAACATGGTCAGATTTAATTATGCCAACACGTCTGACCAGCACAGTTTAGTAAGTTAATTTCCCTTCTATTGTGGAGGAGGTCTGAGCCCACGCTTGGCAAAGCAAGTTGATGATCGTATATGACGTTATAAGTCTCCGTGAAGAGTGCAGCTCAACCTCCTGGTGCTTCTTCAGCAAGTTTCTACACTTACCTATTGATTATTCTCAATCTTTTATCACATAGGAACTCTTTATTTCGTATACTCCATATCCCCGAATGAATAAACAGGGAGGCAATTCTCACTCATAGAAATAGATCGCGAAATAAAGAAAAGTATTTTTATACCACCCTGCGCTAAGGACACAATCGTTGCATTGCGTGCGACTTTACAAACATTTAAAATAATAGACATAAATTACACCAAGACCAACCGGGTTGAGAGCCTTCCGCTCGCCCATTGCCCGCGTTAAGCTGTCAAGGTCATCTGCGACCAACAGCTAAATACACACAAAAAAAAAAAAACACCAAGATTAACAATCGTGAATAAAAATATGCGGAGCCCAATTCTCTGTAAATCAAGCCGTAAGCATCGGTTATTTTTTCTTTTTGAGACAATTCCCATTATAGTAACTCTTGTAAGACAGAATCCACAATGGTCTCCATAGATCACATGGGCAACGGTCTAGCAAAAGGTTCATGAGCGGCAGAATCATTTACCATCGGGTGTACTGTTTGCTCGTTTGCCAGCAACAGCAATAAAAAAAGTCCCGGGGAACACGTTTAATAATCTTGGAAACCACCCATTGTGTATGTAAGTAGCAATTATTGCAATAACTTAAGTAAGAGTAAGTAAATATGTTGCAAAGTCCATCAAAGTCGTCCCACCGCGTTATACTCACTATGTATATTCAAATATGTTATGAAAGTACCGCTTTACCGACTGTATAATGTTACCATTTACATATTTTACAATGAAATTATTACTGTACATGGAGTCGAATAAGTAACATAATGTTACAAACTATTGTTTGTTTATTTGCGTAATATTTATTGCATTTTTTTTATTACAATACCACATGAAATTACACAAACGGCTAGTCGTAAAAATTAGGCAAAACCCTTTCGATTTCAATTATTATTTCACTATAGAGTAAAAAAGTGCGATTCGAAATATTTTTCAATTTCTAAAAGGTTCAAAATCGAGTTGATATGCATTATGGTATTGCGACTACGAATACTACCCTTATATAGCCTCACGCCTGCTTACAGAGGTGTAGGCAGAGACTGCGGATTGCTAAAAACCACGATCCTAACATACTTCCATCGCTTCACTTACATTTAAAGTCTTCAGATATTCTCTACGGTTACGCATACTCTTAACATGACCTTTCATCAGCACATCTTTCATTTAATCCAGAAACGTACGGCCTGGACTTCGTCTTATAGCTGTTGACATTTATTTCGTCAACCTCTCTTCACTCATGCTATGCGGCTCCTATGCTGATGCTATGCTAAACGGGCTGGCATTTTATTAGAACCCACGCCATGAAACCCCGTCATTGAATCTCTTATAAGTCAGGTTCCACAATGATCACCGTAAACGTCACCAAGATTAACCCTTAAGTAGCTGCGGATAACGTTTTTAATATTCTTAAAACCCGCAACAAATTTAATTAGAAAATATAAACAATAGCAAAATTGACTGTTCAGCGCGTAAATAAGAGTATGTAAGGCTATAATAAGCACAGCAGTAAGACATCACACATAGGACATTGACATACATTGACATACCATACTGCGCTGGTCAGACGTGCTGGTTTAACGTTTAATGTCGAGTTTTCTTTATCTTGTATAAATATTATCTGCATATCAAATTCCTTATTATCTTTTACGACATTCACGGGCAAGAGAAAGAGAAATGAATTGTATTCTTACTCCGTGACCACATGGAAAAATATTTTCTATATATCAACAAATATAAAAAAATATATATATATCAACAAATAATTCCGTCATTTTAATAATTGCTTTCCATTATTACTTATTTGGGCCCTAACTTTCGAAGTAAGCAGAGACCATCATTATGACTTACCCTTATTTCACGTCGTTTTTTACAACATTCACGTGCAAGATATGGAGTGACGAATTATATTCTTACTTCATCAGCAAATGGAAGGATTTTTACAATACTTCATATGAAAAAAAAATGGTGATCAACTTATTCTTACTCCATTGATTTTATAAAATAAAATAATAAATAACTTGATATTTTAAAATACATTAACAAAGATTACTCGTGATTATTTTTATATTTAACCTTATAATTAAATATAATTATAAAATTATTTAATAACTGTCAATGTCAAAATTTGCAACGGTCGGCCGTATTAATATATTTTAACTGTGATCCTTGATCATATTAATTTCAATTTACATAGTAACGATCTAAAATTAAATGTAAAGAATAGTTAAAAACATATTTTAATCATTATTTCGATTTAGTTACCTATATTTCTATGTTTTATATAATATACGGAAAAACGGAGACTCAGATTCTCCGTTTTTCTTTATTAACTACTAGTAAATTCCCGTGTGGTGACGGAGTAAGAATACAATTCATCAACCCTTCTTTCGCCCGTCGTTGTCATAAAAGATGACTAAGGGTTTAAATACGCATAACACCTATGCAAGAGAAGAACAACTTGAAATGAAACCCTATACCAATACCTCTGACCAGAGTAATATAGTAGGTCGATTTCTCTCCTATTGTGGAGTGTTGAAGTGATGATGATTATGATGAAGTTCCCGCAATTTTACTCGCGTAATTCCCGTGGGAATATGGGAAATATATATATTGCCTACATTGGCTAATAATGTTGGTTTCCAGTGGTGAAAGAAATTTCAAAATCGGTAAAGTGTTTGGAGCATGAAAAAGTATCAAACAAACTCCCTGGCATTTAAAATATTAGTTTCGATGTTAATTGACCTCAATATATTCGTTTCTCCAAGTTATATCTGGAGTAACAGGAACTGTAACTCCAGATATAACTCAGAAAAATTCCTAGTGCTTTCTTTGGTAGATATACTACTGAAATCAATCTTAACGCTCACATATAGACCCGTTAAGCTCTGTCATATCGATGGTTCTGTACTATTATGGTAGATGTACAACAAAAAGAAGCAGTTGTCTACTTACTGATTAGTCAATTTTGCCTCACGTGTTCCGCTTTACATAGGAGGGAAGTGGATTTTTGCCAACTCCTTGTATTTATTATTGCAGGTCTCAAGACAATTAATAGTATCTCCTGAGACTACCTCAACCTCCATGTCTTTTAAGGAGATATTTGTGAGTCCTAGCTTATAGGAGTTACTCGTACAATGGTAGGAATATAAGGTAAGATTAGTCAGTAGGAAAAATATTCGCTTCTATTGGAATTAAACTAAATTTATACATACGTGTTTCATACCTATATTTACTACTTCAGGTATGCTTAAGATCATCGAGATCAAGGAATCATTCCCAGTGCTCAATTCATGGATGGGGAAGGGAGTTAGTAGTTTATGAGACTGCATGCTACCCTTCCGTCGCCCCAGACGGATTGTCCGGCGTGTATCCAAATCATATCATCATCATAATCATTTCATCTCACACGTCCCACTATTGGGCTTCAGCCTCATCCATTATTGGAGGAAAATTTACTTACTATATCACGCGAGTCAGACGGGTTGATTTAGAATTTTATTTCGAATTTGCATATTCCTTAGAGCCACGGGCAAGAGTACACCACGTCGGATGAATTGTACTTTTACTCCGTCGCCACACGGAAAATAGAGCATATAGCCTACCCCAAAAAAAAGAGATGCGTGAGATTATAAAAATCAAGCTAGCATACTCTAATCATTAAAATTACAGCACCGATGAATAATTAATCGGTATATACATTACTAGATCAATTTGCGTAATAAAATAACAGGTATTATTTTTTGTATAGGCGTTTTTACGCTACAATATTTATGGAAATTTTTATTATGCTGTAAAATACTTGTACAGCAGGTTACCCACCCACAAACTAGATTTTATGTAATAATTTTCTTTCTTGAAAGACAACAATAGCCTGAAATTACAAACTGCTATTAAATTAATTGTCTATGTGGTAACGGAGTAAGAATACAATTCACCACTCCCTATCTTGCCCGTGGATGTCGTAAAAGACGACTAAGGGATATAATAAGTATATAATATCTCTGCAAAAGAAGGAAAACTCGAAACAAAACCCTATTCCAACACGTCTGACCTGAAATAGTAGGTGATTTTCCCTCTCTTTGTAGAGGAGGCTCGAGCCCAGCACTGGGGACGTATATGAGCTGTGATGATGATGATTAAATGAATTATTTAGGGATAGTTTCTTTATTTCTTCATCTTCACCTCGGTTCATATACATCCAACTGTTGGGCTCGAGCCTACTCCATAATAGGAGAGGAATTGTTTCACTATACCATAGTGGTCAGACAAGTTGGTATAGGATTTTATTGTGAGCTTTTTAAGCTCTGGTTATAGACATATCTTGTGTTATAGACATATCATATTAAACAATTAATACACCCACATATACGAAAATGGATAGGGAATTATATTCTTCTCGTTGATTCCATTCTAGTATTGAGTTCATTGTTATATCTATTACATATATCTTGATGCTGTGTTCAACATCTGTTTAATATTAAGATCTATATTGTTAAAAGTCTTATGGAGCGCCATAGTAAAATTATGTTAAAATAAAGAAAATTAAATTTATCCCCTGTTTTATACCTTAAGTGGATGGAAATTGACAAATGCTGAAACATGTTTTTAGAGTAGGTGTTGTTTCAGATTATTGTTTCAGAATACTGCTTAAGACACTGAATAAAAAAAATGTGCCGATAGAAACTTTCCTACGTTTCACCCCCTTTGTAGGTTGAAGTGAAATAAAGGAGAATTTCACTTCAACCTCCAAAGGGTAATTAGAACTGAATTTTGGTTATGCTTTTCTTTTTTAAATTGAAATTCTTGGTTAAACATGTAATCAATATTCGAAATTCTGTGGCAAAATAACATGGATACAGTTTTTATCTTCACATGTAAATTTTACCATTAAATTGTCCCCCTTCGCAACTAAATTTCGTAAAAATTCTTTCTTAACAAGTATCTATGTCACAAAAAGATACTACAGTCAACATTTGATATTTCTAAATTCAGTAGTTTTGTCTCAAAGTTGATGAATCAGTCAACTATCTTCTTTATATATAAACATTATATCATAAGACAACAGACAAGATTAGTACACATTGTATCATTCAGTTATTAATACTGAATGAAGAAAATATTCAACTCAATGTTTTAATTTATTATGTATAAGTTTAATTAATTACGTATGTTTGCGTGAAATTTTAATGTTGTAACTTTTTTTGTGTATACATGTACATATATTTAATGCAAGCGGGTCGATTTTCGCAAGGAGAGGCCGTTCTGACGGTCATTGGTGGATCATATTCAGTTGTATTATTAAAACGTTGGCCTCATTAATTTTCCTTGTGGTGATGGAGTAAGAATACAATTCATCACCCCTTCTTGCACGTGGGTGTCGTAAGAGACGACTAAGGGATTAAATATGCATATAATATGTTATATATTGACATGTTGGTATAGGGTTTTATTTCGAGTTTTCCTTCTCTTGCACAGATGTTATGTGAGTATTGTATCCCATAGTCGTCTTTTACGTCATTCACGGGTAAGATAGGGAGTGGTGAATAGTATTCTTACTCCGTGACCACATTGAAAATGTTTTTTAAAATACTTCTTAGAAACTTACATTATAGTTATTATAAGTGGGCAGATACCAATAAAAATTATTTTGGTGTTCTAAGGATCATCTACAAATTGATGTTCCGAGTCTTAATTGTACTTTTGAAGTCCTCTACAATACAAAGATTAGTTAATCAATGCAGTATCTTTAAAAAAAACATGCATGGGCATAAAATTATATGACGTAATGTACATTGTTTTTTTTCTTGCAAACGGTGGTAAACGAGCAAACAGCACACCTGCTGGTAGCTGTTGCTGCCTCGTGGACCTTTACTGGGCCGCTATCTACCGTGAATAAAGTAAGGGTAGTGTGAATGCGTGTCATTATAGGTTCGGTAATACTAAAGGAATCATCAAAACACAGAAACACTCTCAGAAAGTTGGGCTTCCTATTCTCTGACTCACCGAACCAAACGCAGTAAAAAATTGCTAGGTACTACTCATACATAGATTTTCTGCTCATTATGGACCTCGGACCGACTGGGCCACAGCTATAGACGGAAAACTATAGATATTGTTGTCGTAGCACATTTTCAATACTTCTGTTTAATTCCTTTCGTAGTAGTTGTTCATGATGAATCACGTAAATCATCATCATCATCCTTTTCTTACACTATTACTTGCTTTCCACGCATAATGCGCTTTTATTCCACAAAATCCTATCAGGTGTCATCACGTTTTTAGGGTACAGTACTCAAAGAGTAAAAACGGGACCCTATGTATTACTAAGACTTCGCTGTCTGTCTGTCCCTCTGTCCGTCCGTCTGTCTGTCACCAGGCTCTATCTCAAGAACCGCGATAGCTAGAAAATTGCAATTTTTACAAATTATGTATTTTTCTTGTCGCTATATCAGCAAATATTAAAAACAAAATAAAATAAATATTTAAGGGCCTCCCTCCCATACGACAAACGCGATTTTTTTTGCTCTTTTTATAGATAATGGTACAGAACCCTTCGTGCGCGACTCCGACTCGCGCTTATACGGTTTTTATCCAATCATACATCACGCAATTCAGTCATCTTTTCTTCCCTTACCTCTAAAGCTATACATATTTAAACCTTTCCTCAGAACACTACTTTCATCCTTACTCATCACATACCTATTCTTACTACGTCGTTTATTCTCTCGATGGCATAAATGATAAAAAAAATCGCAGTCACACTTCAACTCATATATTTCCCACTGCTGGGCTCCACCCTCTTCTACAATAAAAAGGAAATTGATCCACTAGGTGGACCGACGATCTGGTAAAAGTTGCTGGGCGTCGTTGGATGCAGGCGGCACAAGACCATACTCTGTAGGGTAACATGAGGGAGGCCTACGTCTAGCAGTGGACGGCGATAGTCTGAAATGATGATGATGACCTACTATACCATGCTGCTGAGACGAATTGTTATAGGTATTTATTTCAAGTTTTCCTTCTCTTGCATAGATGTTATATGCATATTGAATCCCTTAGTCGTATCTTATGATACCCACGGGAAAAACAGGGGGTGATGAATTGTATTCTTACTCCATCACCACACGGCAATAGACTTATTTCGCAATAGACTTACATTAATGCAGGTTAACATTTTGTAATTTTGAATTCAATATTTCATTTCATAAGTTTTTGTATTTTTATTTGAAACGTTGCGTTGATACGTTTGACAGCTTCTTGACTATATTTTATGTGCAATATTATGTCATAATTATTGCATAAAACTCAAATATTTGTGTTACAGCTAGAGTTTAACAGTATTATAAACTATTGGTAGGATCACCCTGTCGACAGTTATCTGTCTACAGCCGCGGGCCGGTCCGTCCGGGGTAGTACCACGCTCTCGCAAAAAATCGACGTCTGAGTAGTAGCAATTTGTTACTGCGCTTCGTTCGGTGAGCGAGAGAGCCGGAAGCCCAACTTTCTGTGTGTTTGCGTGTGGAGGATTTTGGTGGTGCCTTTGGTAACACCAAGCCTCAATGCACTCATTCACACTCCCTTCACTTTCTTCACGGTAGGCAGCGGTCTTGTAAAGGTCCATGAGCGGCAGCAACATCTACCATCAGGTGTACTGTTTGCTCGTTCGCCACTGCTTGCAATAAAAAAAAAAAACATCTCATCATCTCAGCCCACATACATCCCACTGCTGGGCTCTCGAGCCTCCACCATAATATAAATTGTCCAACCAATGACGCTGATCAGATGGACCAATGAAATTTACCCATGCTGGTCACAATAGGAAGGAATGTGAACAACGAAAGAAATTGACCCACGTGGACAGACAGGTATTATTGATGTGAAACATCTATAGGCGAGGGTGACCGTGATCGTCGCGTGGCGTTTAACGCCACGCCTCGCGGTCCCCTATTAATTAAAAATAATAAATATTTGGATGCATATACCTACATTTTTGTAACGAAACCATGGTGCGATTTAAAATTTTGTACAACGCCATCTAGTGGACTCAAAGTAAATTGTTACTTATAATGTATATTAATGAAAATAAATGTTTATTGAATAAAAATCATCATTTTTTGGAAAAAAATCGCGATATTTTATTAATACTTTATGCCTTAGTTTTATCGTATTAGTTCCTGTCGTAATCTAATGTTCTTTTATGCATATATACTTGTTTTATAAATTAATGTAAACTTCATAATATAAATATAGTAGGTATGGTATTTAGTTTACTTTCAGCTACGAAACCCGTTTTTTTATAGGCTTTTATTAGTTTCAGGTGTATATATATTTATTTCTTTGTATATTACCGACTTCATAGGAATTGGATTTTGACTCACTTTAAACAGTCAAATTACATTTAAAAGTTGAAAATTTAAGGTGGACCAATGACGTTAAAATTATTTAAATAGCTTGTCTTATTATCATTCATCATCATCATCATTTCAGCCTATCGCCGTCCACTGCTGGACGTAGGCCTCCCTCATGTTGCGCCACAATGAGCGGTCCTGTGCCGCCTGCATCCAACGACGCCCAGCTACTTTCACTAGGTCATCGGTCCACCTAGTTGGGGGGCGTCCTACACTGCGTCGTCCGATACGTGGTCGCCACTCGAGAACCTTTCTTCCCCAGCGGTTATCGGTTCGTCGAGCGATGTGGCCTGCCCATTGCCACTTCAGCGTGCTAATTCTTCGTGCTATGTCGGTTACAACCGTTCTTCTGCGGATTTCCGTATTCCGGATTCTATCTCGCAGAGAAATCGCGAGCATAGCCCGCTCCATAGCACGCTGAGCGACTTTGAGCCTTGATATGAGGCCTACATTTAGGGACCACGTTTCCGTGCCGTAAGTCATCACTGGTAACACACACTGGTCAAAGACCTGTGTTTTCAGACACTGAGGTATGTTGGACGAAAAGATCCTCTTAAGTTTCCCGAACACTGCCCAACCGAGTTGGATTCGTCGGCTGATCTCTTTCTCGAAATTGGATCTACCTAACTGGACTGTTTGTCCTAGGTAAACATAGTGATCGACAACTTCAAGAATCGCATTGCCAACTAGGACCGGTACAGGAATGACATGGGCATTTGACATGACTTTCGTCTTGTCCATGTTCATTCGTAAACCCACTAGTTGGGATACCCTGCTGAGATCATTGAGCATTGTGCCAAGGTCCTCCATGGATTCTGCCATAACGACTATATCGTCCGCAAATCGAAGGTGAGTGATGTATTCGCCGTTAATGTTGATGCCGAGTCCAGTCCAGTCTAAGAGCTTGAAGACATCTTCCAGTGCAGTGGTGAACAGTTTCGGAGAGATAACATCTCTCTGTCTCACGCCTTTCTGCAACTGGATCGGTTTCGTACTCTTATCCCGGATACGGACTGACATTGTGGCGTTCCTATACAAACACTTCAGCACTTCGATATAGCGATAGTCGATTTGGCACCGCTGAAGGGACTGCAGCACCGCCCAAGTTTCGACTGAATCAAAGGCTTTCTCATAGTCCACAAACGCTAAGCACAGGGGCCGATTATACTCCTCGGTCTTTTGTATAATCTGCCGAAGCGTGAGGATATGGTCTATGGTGCTATAGCCTTTTCGAAAGCCGGCTTGTTCGGGCGGCTGGAAGTCATCGAGCTTGCGCGAGAGTCGATTGGTAATGACCCTCGAGAACAACTTATAAACATGGCTCAGGAGTGAGATGGATCTGTAGTTCTTTAGAATTATTATCATTACAGGATTAAAAATTTCTTTATTAAATATATTGAAGCTGAGAGTTGGTCGTTAGCTCGATAAATGCCGCCATTTCTGTTTCCTAAATCACACTCTTCGTGCGGAAAGAATGTCTGTGAACGGATGAAAGGATTTCATTTTTATAGGCTTTTATTAGTTTCAGCTGTGTATTTATTTGTTTGTATGTCACCAACTCCTTAAGAATTGGATTTTGACTCACTTTAAACAGCTTGTCTTATTATCATTACAGGATTAGAGAGTTCTTTATAAAATATATTGTAGCTTAGAGTTGGCCGTTTGCTCGATAGATGCCGCTATTTCTGGTTTATAAATCGCAAATTATTTCAAGCTACGTTTTAGAAGGTTCATTTCGTTTCTACTTAAATGACGTTATCATAAATATGAGTTGTAAAGTCAGTTTTAAAATGGATAATTTATTCGATACGATACCTACCAAAAAGTACTTATTGACTAAAATATCGAATACAAAAGTATCGGTATCGAAAGAAAGGTACTCGATACCTAAAGATAAGGTAAATAAAAGTACTCGATACTTTAAACAGTACGTTACTTATCTTTCGATACTATTCATGAGTTCAATATCGATACTTTATTTTCGATACCGTGTCTCTACTCGTACAAAATAGTTTCGATGTTTCACATCTGTCAGGCGTCCTAAGCGACGGCTCACTTTTTTTTTCGAGTCGTGTTTTACGACGCCCACGAGGTGGCAAAAATGTATTCTTATATATCTATTATTAACATAATATGAATATCATTTAGTTTCATAAAACTCAATCGCGATAAAGCAATCTACACGAAGAATGATATTTCAAAGTATATAAAAATATATAGTATATAAATAATAATTAATAATAACGTATTATTGCATCCGAAATGTCAATAGAACAATCAATTTTGTAAATAAATTGTTTCCTATTTCGTTTTTTTTTTGTAATATCGAAAGTTTTGTAATATTTATATTTTAAGCAATATGAATTTTATAAATATAAAGTGGAAATTTATCATCAAAACTCATATACGTCCCACTGTTGAGCTCGCTGCCTCCATAATGGAAGGGAAAATGACCTACTATACCACGCTGGTCAGACGTGTTGGTACAAGGTTTTATTTCCAGTTTTCCTTCTCTTGCATAGATGTTATATAGTATATTATATCCCTTAGTCGTCTTTTACGACACCCACGGGCAAGGGGGTGGTGAATACAACTCTCCAACTCCCTTTCATTCCCGTGAGTAAAAGACGACTAAAGATTAATTTTCTGTGTGGTGACGAAGTAAGAACACAATTCACCATTCCCGACACCCATGGGTAAGGGATACCCGTGGGTATCGAAAAAGACGACTAAGGGATTAAATATGCAGATAACATCAATACAAGGGCAGGAAAACTCGAAATTAAATCCTATCCAACACGTTGGACCAGCGTGGTATAGTAGATCTATTTCCCTCCTACAATGGAGGAGGATCCAGCCCAAGAGTGGGTGGTATATGGACTGAGATGATGATGAAAGGTGAACCTTGCCGTTCATAACAGCCAATGCCAGTCGCGCGCGATTAATTGCATGCTACAAATGCGCCTGACTGTGACGATAATAATTTAGATGAAAATGCATGGCGCATCTTACGTCATTCATCGTGTACGTCTATTACAGACTTCGAAAACGCCGCCATACATTTAACACTTTGACTATTGATGCATCACACGGCAATAATCGCAGGCAGCTGCGATCGGTCATGATGGACGGAAAACAACTTTTTGGGACACAAATAGAACATATTACTGAAAAAAAAACCGGCTAAGTGCGAGTCGAATCGCGCACAAAGGGTTCCGTACCATTATCTATAAAAAAAACCTCTTTTATTGTATGGGAGCCCCCTTTATTATTTATTTTATTTTATTTTAATTACCTATATTTAAAGAAAACATAAAACTAAATATTCTGTGAATAGTTAAAGCGTATACTTGTCACCGTTATTAGTGTCGAGCAAGAAACGGTAAAAAAATTAAGTTTTTTGTATGGGAGCCCGGGATGTATGTTGATTTATTTTATTTTTAGTATTTGTTGTTATAGCGGCAATAAAAATACATCACCTGTGAAAATTTCAATTGTCTAGCTATCACCGTTCTTGAGATACAGCCTGGTGACAGATGGACGGACGGACAGCGAAGCCTCAGTAATTAGGTCCCGTTTTTACCCTTTGAGTACGGAACCCTAAAAAGGACTCGAGTTAAAACCGTATATCGACGTCTGACTAATGTAGTATAGTAGGTCAATTGCCTTATTATTGCGGAGGAGCTTGATCCCAACATTATCATCATCATTTGCCTGCCCTTATCCCACGCTAAGTGGGGTCGGCACAACATGTACTTACCTTACATAACCTCCTATCGGCCGTCATATCTGCACTCACCTTTTTTATACGCATATCCTCATTCACACAGTTCATCCATCTCTTTTTGGGTTCCCCACGCTTCTTACGTCCATCCACATTCATATCGATAACCCGCCTCGTCACATGCCTTTCATCTCTCCTCATCACGTCCATACCAAGACAAAAGAGCTTGATTCCAACAATGAGACTTATATGAGCTGAGATAGGACCCGGAATCTGTGATCAACTCTAAAGACAAAGGGTACCACGTGGTTCTTGAAGCCCCATTCTGAATTATTTTCAGCTCGAATTATCGTTTCAGCTAGTCTATGTTCCTCTGTTAGGCTCGAGCCTCCTCCACAATAAACGGGACACGTGGAACGGTTGATAGTCATCATCATCGTAGACCACATACGTCCCACTGTTGGGCTCCGACCTCCTCCACAATTGGAGGGAATTTGACCTAATATACCATACTGGTCAGATATGTTGATATAGGGCTTCATTTCGAGTTTTTCTTCTCTTGCACATATGTTATGTACATATTATATCCCTTAGTTGTCTTTTACGTCATCCACGTGCAAGATAGGGAGTGGTGAATTGTATTCTTATGCCGTCACCACACGGAAACTGTTGATAGTATTAGCTAATAGAATGTATTCTTTAAGTGCGTAAAATAGTGGATTAAAATCTACGATTATACTTTCACTTGATTAATTATGCGGGTGACGTGACCGGGGAATTAGTCCGTCACCCGCCGAGAGGCCGACCGCGTGAGGAAAGACCGACGTCCTCCCCGAGGGAGGGACGTCGGTCGATGGCAGGGTACCCCAATAGGGGGTATTCCGTCGGGCCGACCACTGATGTCAAGTAACCCTGGTCCGGTGGTCGGCCCAACGACGAAAGCGACGTGCATCATGGGTAAGTTGCGGGAGTTGCGTGCTTACGCCCCTCTGTCGCCCCGGACGGCGTGGTGCGAGGAGCGCGCCGACCGCAACCCACCCCCAAAAAAAAAACTTAATTAATTATTGAAATAAAAAATAGCAAATAAATGTTATAGACGACGCCGCGATGATTTTACTTTTGCGATATAGAAATCAATCCCTCAGACAATATATTCTTCTAGTGATTTCTGATGTTTACGCGAGTATTACACATTTTAAATAAATCTACTTTACGGATATAGAATCGTTTTCTTCTTACACTGACAATAAAGTATCAAAATGTGGCTCAATATTTAATAACTAATTTCTGTATCGGGTAGATAATTATAAAATTATCTGCAATAACGATGTCTTGTTGGATGTGAGACATCTTAGGCCGCCCGTGACCATGAACGCTGCAAAGTGTTCGAACCGTCGCGTCGGGCAATCAAAAATCAAATACAAACGCGATAAAATCCGTAAAGTAGTTTTATTCATCTAGTGTGCAAAACAGGGGTAGAATTTTACTTTGATATTTCTAGAACATAAATAATGAAAACGTATTTAACAGCGATGCATAATTTCGACACGTAAAATTAGGGTCTAGTCTAGTTATTGTGAAAGTTAATACTCACTTTTTAATAAGCTGATGGGCCTTGGGCCCAATATTTGTTAGCATTTTGACACACCCACACCGCCTATACAGAGCACCTGTAACAAAATTAATTTAATTAATTAAAACTATTCAAATACAAATATACTTTTATAAGTTGAAATTGAAGTGACTGTTTGTACTTAATATCAAAATAATAGGTCAATCTGATTGTTTCGGGTAATCTTCCAAAAAATTCCAGCAGATTTTGATATTTTACTACTAGGTACATGTTTATATAAAGAGTAACTTAGGCTATTTTTCCTCTTAGGCGTTTCCTCTATAAAAGATTGCTTGATCCGGGAATCGAACCCGAATGTTTTATAAGATATTGGCATTTTACAATGCGGGGCCAAGGCGACTACAACTGAAGCGAAGCGAGGACGGGTTACTAGTTATAATACATATTTTTTTAATGGTAAGCTAATTATTTGCGAATAGCTTGAATAATATGGATAAATCTTTTCCCATAGGTTTCATAAAAGATGACTAAGAGATATAATATGCATTTGACATCTATGCAAGAGATGGAAGTATAGGGCTACGCTGGTCCTCTGACCAGTGTAGTATAGTAGGTCAAATTCCCTCAACACAGGATGCTTAAGCCCAGCAGTGGAACGTATAGGAGCTGTAATGATGACAATACTCTTTCTACGAGAAACAAATCTGGTACAAATAAAAGCATATGTACTTCAGATTGCCTTTCTAGAGTTGGACTTCGCCTCAATAACAAAAATATTATTATAATAACGTATTAGAGTTGATGATAATAAACATAAATGTTCAAAGGCCCTTGTGAAGATAATACCCAGAAAAACGATTTATATGACAAGTTACGTGCTGTGTAAATCTAACCGCATTATTTTATAAATTGACAGGAAATGCGATCATAATAAGTCTGAAATCACCACAAATTGTTAAGCTTTGTTACATTCCTGAGTTACAAATATGTAATAATAATTCACATTCTTTCTAAAGTTCAATGGCATGAAAGTTTTGAAAGTCAGTTGTCATTTATATCAATAACTTGCTATTTAATAAATCATTAACAGGTATTCTTGCTCCTGTGTGTTGTAAAAGATAAATAAGGGATATAATATGCTAATATCATCTACGTAAAAGAAGAAAAACTTAAAATAAAACAGAATTGAGACCAGTGGCGGCTGTACCTTAAGTGCGCTCGTGCGCTGAACCACCAAATCAAAATATTTAAAAACTACAAAATTTAACTTCATATTTATTTTTAAATTACCATTAATATTTATTCTTTGAACATAAAAAAACATAACAAATAAAATTTCAAATTATGACGAAACAATATAAGCGCTTTACTAAACTATTAAAACTTATATTCCTTGTAAAAAAAATCTCGTGCGCTGAGGCGAGTGCACGGGGACTGCCCATACAACTTGTATTAAAAATGAGTTAAAACGCCTGGCGCGTGAGACAGAAGATAGTTCATAGAAATATGCTGAAAAATGAGTTTGTTTCCGTACGGCGCACGGGCGAACCGAACATTGCCGAGAGAACTCGACTTACGACGAAATTCGCTGATGATGTCTCGTTAAGTACAGTAAGTAGATATAGTTTCGATGTATCTGTGACGAATTAAATATGGTTTGTTTACATTAATTGTTTTTTTTATTTTGGTCTTAGTTCTATTTTATACTGCGTGTACAGTGGGTGAAAATGAGCATAAATATAGACTATATTAAAGACAATAACAAAACTTTTTAAAATAAAGTTAATATAAGTTAACGGGACCGTCAAGGCCCTCTTTTATAAATATTTTTTGAAGTGTGAATAACAAACAAAATACCTATTTTTCTTCGCAAGTACACCTACAAAATGTAATGCGTTCAAAAATAATTAAAAAAAACTTTTTTACGTAAATTGTTGTTCCATTACAATTTCTGATCTTAATACTTAGTGAGGAAGTAAAGTGAACCACCACTTTGATGACCCACCAGCCGCCACTGATTGAGACGTATTTATTACTAGAGGTCCCTGAATGGTCGAAGTTCGGCCATAATTCATTTGAAATAATTTTCTGCTACGAATTTTCTTTTAATTATATTGATGTATAATTGTAAATTGAGCAAGTTGTATTTCACTAATAAATAATATATAAGTTCCAAAATCTATTAGACATTGTCATCATAATTATGATTGTTTGACATTTAGTTTGACCAGAAATTTTAACCGTAAACAAAAGTGTATAAGCGTGCGCGTGTGTGTGTGTGTGTGTGTGTGTGCGTGTGCGTGTGCGTGTGTGTGTGTGTGTGTGTGTTTGAGTGTGTGTGTGTGTGTGTATCGATTGAATGGTAGTGTGCGTAATGCCTTTTTTAATGAAATGTAAATGTATTTCTAAATCATTATTTTATTCAATTTTAATTTTCTGCACTTCTCCTCAATGTATTCTTTAACTGTTCTAAATTTTATATTTCCTCGCCCGCGTAATTTTCGTAAAAAGGGGTACAAGGTTTTTGCTTCACGTATTAATATATAGGTAATACGGTAAGCTGGAGAATACGATTTGTTTTATATATTTTGATGTAACTATCCGTGATTTCACTACTATCGTTCTATATGAAAACCAGCGCTACACCGTCTCGGTGCAGCACATGCTCATATAGGACATTTTTCGATCTCTTATGTACTATTTTGTTAATCTATGGCTTTCTATGCTTTTTAGCTTATTTTTATAACTTATTTTAGTACAGTTTTTAAGTATAGAATATCTGGTTGACCGAGCTTCGCTCGGAATATTTTTATCAAATTTATTTAGATATATATTAATAAAAAATAAATAATGAAAAATATACAAAAAATTACAAAAAGAGAATAATAATAACACCGAGATTCGAACCAATGCTGTTTGAATGCCAAAAAAACCAAAATTAGAACTTGTCAACTTCCCATCTGAGCTATCGTAACTCGTGACGTTGACAACAAAATTTGAATTCATATTCTTTTAAAATTTAATGTCATTGTTTGTTTTGCTAAAAACATGAACAAAACTACATTTTCTATAAATAAAACCTAGCTAGATCGTTTATTTGGACCCGAAACCTCTAGTATGCCAAGTTTCGTCAACAAAGTCAACAAAATCGTTGGAGCCGTTGCTCGTTTAAAGATATAAGATTTTTAAATTAAATTAAGCATAATCTTTAGAATTTATATAGATTCTGTAGCGATTTTTGCTGTGAGATTGAAATAAATGAGTTTTCTTTCTCTCTTTCTTTCTCCTAGACGTACACGAGCTAAGATGAAGATACCGAAGATATGGACATAATCTGTTATTATGAAATTCGTGATTATAAATAATTGTTTATTCTTAGTCATCACAGCCTATACGAGTGCCATTGCTGGGTTCGAACCTCATCCACAACGAAAAGTAAATCGACCTGCTATACCAAGCTGTTCAGAGGGAGTTGGTATATGTATTTATGGTAAAACTTAGCATTTCTAATTTTTTTATTGATGTGCAACTTCTTGCGTTGTAGATTTAAAAGTAACAAAACCACATCCGATCTGCGCAACTTCTTGCAATGGGAGTGTACCTTTATCTGATGATACACTCTACCGACTATGACAAAACACACAATTAACTTCAAATAGTTAAATGTAATAGGTACTTACTCAATTATAAAATTACATACTGTTTAATTTTTAGGCAAAGACATTGAATATATGTAACAAATAAAAAATATTTCACTCTATTTATTTGTCATTGTGTATCTATAATCTATAGTTTTTTTTAAGGATTTATTACTTGAGAAAATTATTTTACAGCAATAAGTTGGAAAATCTGTACATTGATATTTTTAGCGCAAACTACCGGCGGAATCTAAGAAATAAAACACATATTCATTTTCAGAATTGTCAGCTCTTTGTAGCTCTTTAAGCCATACCTTAAGCTCTGTGGTTGGTCCAACGACAAAGGCGACGTCTCGTTGGTGGGTTACGGCTGTGCGTGCTTACGCCCCTCTGTCGCCCCGGACGGATTGGAGCGAAGAGTGCGCCGACCGTAACCCACCCCCAAAAAAAATTATCATCATGATCGATGATGACGAAAAGATGATCATGATCATCATCATTATCTCGGCCCATATGCATCCCACCATTGGATTCTGACATTCTGCACTGTGGGAAGTCAATTGACCTATTATACCACGCTTTTGGCATAGGATTTTATGTCGAATTTTCTTTCCTTTGCATAGATGTTATATTACACATCATATCCCTTAGTATTTTTTTTATTTTTTTTTTATTGCAAGCAGTGGCAAACGAGCAAACAGTACACCTGATGATAAGTGTTGCTGCCGCTCATGGACCTTTACAAGGCCGCTGCCTACCGCGAAGAAAGTGAAGGAAGTGTGAATGCGTGCATTGAGGCTCGGTGACACTAAAGGCACCATCAAAACCCTCCACACGCAAACACCCTCAGAAAGTTGGGCTTCCGGCTCTCTCGCTCACCGAACGAAGCGCAGTAATAAATTGCTACTACTCAGACGTCGATTTTCTGCGAGAGCGTGGTACTGCCCCGGACGGACCGGCCCGCGTCTGTAGACAGATAACCGTCGACAGTGTGGTTCTACCACTCCATAATAACTCATAATTTTTAACGATAACGACAGGCAAGAGATGGGGTGGTGAATTATATTCTTACTCCGTCACCACACGAAAATCCAATAAGTCTATGACAAAATTTGAAATTAATTTACATTTGTACACGTCTCACTGTTGAGCTCGAGCCTCCTCCCGAATAGGAGGGCAGTTGACACCCTATAGCATGCTGGTCAGAGTATTATAGGGTAGTATAGGGTTTTATTTTGAGTTTTCATTCTCTTGCACAGATATTATATGCATATTATATCCCTTAGTCGTCTTTTACAACATCAACAGGCAAGATGGGGAGTGGTGAATTGTACTCCGTCACCACACGGAAAATTCGTACATTCGTATTTAACCAGTAAATTTAGAATTACTTCTACAAGTTTATTACTTGTTACATACAATGATTCTCATTCAACAACAATCGCTAACAATTTTCCATAAGTAAAAATTCCCCATGATATGTAATTAATTCGCCTACAAAACAACGCTAAAGATCAATGACCTAAGATTATACTTATAACAATCCGCAGAATACGTCGAAGTCTTAACTATGTAAATGAGTTAAATGTGAAAGCAAGAGTTATGCAGACTAAAGGACCAAATTCGCTTAGGGTTACCAGTCGTATGAATATGCTTTTCTTTATTTATTTTATTTCATATTGATTAGATTAAAATCTCGATTATTGCGTCATTGATCTAATGTTGTAGTTGATTACCTATTAAAGCATATATTGACCGATTGAATAGATCTTACTGAAGTAAGGGGTTAAGAATTTAACTATGTTACTATCCTGGCATTTTCTGTTAGAGTCGTAAAAGCCAGCTGAGAAATCACCAATGACATGTACAGAAGCGCTCTCATTGAAAACAAATAAAATCAACTGCGATTTCCAACACTTCTGCCAAAGGGTAACAATTCCTTTTTTTTAATACACAAACTGTATTAGAAATGTTACACGTAAAAATACATGAAGTAATGAATATTCTTATACAAATAGTATACATTAACATAAGTCGTTATTCTTACTTTGACCTCCCATATATGTTATGACGGTATTCTAAAAAATTAGAAAATATTTACATAGAAAAACTATTAACCAAGTGAAGCTTCAGGCAAAGCATCATCTAACTGATGTGTAGCTTTTGTTTCGAGTTTTCCTTCTTTTGTATAAATATTATATACATATTATATACCTTAGTTGCCTTTAACGACACCCACGGGCAAGAGAGGAGGGTGGTGAATTGTATTTTTCCCCGTCACCAAGTGGAAAAAAAAAAACAAAAAAAAAATATATATATATATATTTTATCCCTCGTAAGAAATACAATTCATTATACACTTGAATTGTATTTTTACTATATCACGGATGACCGGGCAAAGCACTAGTTTCAAAATAAATAGACAGCCCTAAATATAATATTGCAGCATTGTTATTAACAAATTTATATTCAAATCATGTAATAATAATGCTTAGTTATCTCTCAATTACAAATATGTAGATATTATTAGTAATTTTTGTTAATCTAAAACTAATTTAGCTGAGGCGAGAGGTTAGAGTTATCTTTATGCGAGTCATTTTGTTTTATTAACTTTTTAATTGCCAATAGTCGCAAACGAGTTAACAACTTAACAGTTAACAAGTGGACATAAACACAGTCGTATAGATAATCTGTGGTTATGTTATTCAAATGCCTATTTTGAATATGATATAACAACGGTTTACATTCATTTTCACTAAAATTCGCAGAATATACTAATTAACATTGTAGCCATCGCATTGTTGAAGTCTACGATTTAACTTACCGACAGACATCGGCTTTAAATGAAGTGGTAATTTAAAGATTTGGCTTAAAGGTCTTAGTAACGAAGACAAAAACTCAAAAGAAAACTTATTTTGAGAGTTTTAGCGGCAACGGGGAAATATTTGGCACTTTTAAATTACATATATATCATCATAGCCCATATACGTGTCGGTATTGGGCTCGAGCTTCTTCCACTAGGAGAGGAAAATTGATCTACTATACCATGATGGTCACACGGGTTGGTATAGGGTTTTTATTTCGAATTTTCCTCCCCTTTTATAGTTGTAACTAGCAACCCGCCCTCGCTTCGCTTCGGTTTTAGTCGTTTTACCCGCGTAGTTCCCGTTCCTGTGGGAATACCGGGATAAAATATAGCCTAGTTTACTCCCTGATATTATAGCTTTCCATTGGTGAAAGAATTTTTGAAATCGGCCCAGCCGTTTTGAAGATTACCCGGAACAGACATACAGATAGACAAAAACTTTTTAATCTGTATTTTAGGCATAGGTGTCGTGCAAATAACCGTGTGAGTATGAAAAAAAGCCTATTATTTTGACATTACCAACAGACACTCCAATTTTATTTATTGCTATAGATATTCACTTTATATATCTTAGGTTTGAAACTTTGAGAATCTTACCAATATTTTTCCTTCAACGTAATGGAAATTATGGCTTTACAGCGAATAAATTATGTCATATAGCTAATATCAAAATTAAAAAAAAAATACGTAGATTTTGAGGTTGATGTTCGTAGGTTTGCAAAAAAGGTCTAAAATCTGTGGAACTACGTCAAAATACGTAGATCTGGCAACACTAAACCTATAGTAAGTCAAATTCTCTACCTTTACGGAGGAGGCTCATGCCCAATAGTAGGATATACACGGTG
Organism: Lymantria dispar; assembly: GCA_032191425.1. Classification (NCBI taxonomy): domain Eukaryota; kingdom Metazoa; phylum Arthropoda; class Insecta; order Lepidoptera; family Erebidae; genus Lymantria; species Lymantria dispar. The sequence goes on along the minus strand of CM063460.1, from coordinate 2,958,828 downwards.
ACATTTTTATCGTCTTACAAAAAAAATCATAAAAGTATCCGACCAAAGAAACATATTATCTAACATATTTAAATGTTCAATAGTGGCAGTTGTAAAAAAATAATAATAAAAATAAAGTAAAGTTAATATTTTGTAACAGCCTGTTTATCTGTTTCGTGTTATATATATATATATATATATATGTTTACATTTTAAACAAAAGCAATCATGCGGAATTTCGTTAGCCAATTATAGGTATGAAGTCCACGTGGACGGCTTTTACAAAGCGTAATTCCCTACGCTAGATACCTAACAGGTACCCTTTGCGATGTCCGATTGGCGCCGCGGTCAAGTGGTCGTAGTACCTACATACTACATCAGCTGTGTTGAGTACCTATGCGGTCGCTACAAGCTGTTTCCTTATTACTTTAATTAGTAATTATTTATAATAACTTTTATTAAAAAATATTCTATTAAATATTGCTTTTAACCTTTTAATTGTATGAATGAATAGTAGATACTGGATACTTTAATTGACCTGCTTTTGTAAGACGACATAAATGTCACCGTGTATAAGATGATGATGATATTGTATATAGTGTTGGTGATAGTTTTATGATAGAACGTGTGTGAGCTGGGATGATATCTATGACGATGCACTCAATTAATCAAGACGGATCTAGTGAATATATTTTTGTAAATGTCACAAAATTAATAATCCATTCTGCAACCGTCTGGAATTAGACGAGACCCGTTCACATTTACAATAATTAATACAAAATATTAACAAATAGCCTAATTTATATATTCTTTGATATGATGCGTGCATATATTAGATTGTGTATATTTAATATCAAGGTTATTTGTTAGGTGGTCTATTAAATGTGACTCTGGGTTGCCACAAAAATATTCTAATTTCTACCAATCAATAATTTAAATTATTGTGTCCTGTTATTAATACCATTCTAATGGAAATGGACATGTCAGTTAATTATATATAAGTCCCCACAATATAAAGATTAATCCTTCAATGCAGAATATTGTAAAAAAATAGCACGAAGCAATCATGAGGACTACCGGCAGAAGTGAAAATTTAAGCCATGAGCAAACACATGTTGTGTTTGGATATTCAAATTAATTGTTTGATGTTAAATCAAAAATTTTATCTGGTTTTGACATATTTCAGCACGGATATAGTGATATAGACATTGCTAAAGGGCGTTAGCATGTTATGTCATTATTTCGATGACCTCTTACATGTACTAGGTAGTTTCGATGCGGACTCCGAAACGGCCTAGAGAAGTTTTCGCTTCCAAAAAAACCGATAAAATTTAGAATCACTTAAAGAATAAATTTCGAAAATTTTTGTTACTTTTATCAATCACTTCCGACTTTATTGGCTGTATGTCAATTGATTCAAATCATTTAGTATTCAAAAACCCCGCGAAGATTTACTACTACCATCGGGTCGAGACGTGTTCGCTACTGAGAATATCTGGCAAGAAACTCGGCGAGCTTGTCTATTATTTTTATAATTATTTTTTTTACTAACTTCTTTTGTATAAAATTGTATACCATAAATTTAGCCAGATATGTAATATTATCTATACCAATAAATAAAATTGGAGTGTCTGTTTGTTATGTCAAAATAATAGGCTTTTTTCATGCTCACGCGGTTATTTGCACGACATCCTATGCCTAAAATACAGATTAAAAAATTTTTGGCTGTCTGTCTGTTTGTTCCGGGTAATCTTCAAAACAGCTGGACCGATTTGAAAAATTCTTTCACCAATGGAAAGTTATAATATCAGGGAGTAACCTAGGCTATATTTAATCCCGGTATCCCCACGGGAACGGGAACTACGCGGGTAAAACGACTAAAACCGAAGCGAAGCGAGGGCGGATTGCTAGTTCACTAATATAATTCAAACGATTATAGCGGGACCAGATTCCACAATCGGAACAATATGTAAATATTTTTTTAATACATGTATCATCATTCATCATTTTACTGCATGTGTTACTGATCCACTCAAAAGCCATATTATGTGCTCCATGCTGGTCAATAGGCAACGGAATGCGGTCAAATCATAACAAGTCAAAACATACTAAATTATTTTTTAATGTATTCTTATATACTTCCTTAAAAATGATACCATAAATCATGTTATGTATTAATTACATTATATAATATGATGGTATTACATATTGGTAACGGAAAGACGACAATCATTCACTCAACGTCCATTCTCGTCCGTTACAATATTCCAATTTGTACCTAATTGTAATAAGTTTAATATGTAATGAGGACGGTACTTTTCACTTTAAAAGCTCATAATCAATTATAAATCTATATATTTTATTTCCGTGTTGTGACGGAGTAAAAATACAATTCACCACCCCCTCTCTTGCGGGCAAGGGGGGTAATCGTAAAAGGTGACTAAGGGATGTCTTGTGCATATTACAACTATGCAAGAAAATGAAAACTCGAGATATATATACCAACCCCTGATCCCCCTATCCCAACCCGCCTGATCAGCATGGTATAGTAGGTCAATGTGGAGAATCCCACCCATCGTGGAGGAGGCTCGAGCCCTTTGGTGGAGCTTTTTAGTGTAATACATATATTCTTCCTCCTTAAACGTGTCAGACATAAATAAGAGAGTTTCTATAATAAAATTGAGAGTGGTAGGACCACACTTTCGACAGCTATCTACAGCCCCGGGCCGGACTGTCCGGGGCAGTACCACACTCTCGCAGAAAATCGACGTCTGAGTAGTAGCGATTTGTTACTGCGCTTCGTTCGGTGAGCGAGAGAGCCAGAAGCCCAACTTTCTGAGGGTGTTTGCGTGTGGAGCGTTTTGGTGGTGCCCTTGGTATTACCGAGCCTCAATGCACGCATTCACACTCCCTTCACTTTCTTCGCGGTAGGCAGCGGCCTTGTAAAGGTCCATGAGCGGCAGCAACACTTACCATCAGGTGTACTGTTTGCTTGTTTGCCACCGTTTGCAATAAAAAAAAATATAGACCTGTTATTGGTTAGACAGTTAAGCAACGATTTTATTTCGAAATTTACTTTTCTTGAACTGATGTCGCGCCGTAATAGGTTTTGTTAGTAGATAATCTTCTCACAACATAAAAGCAAGGAAAGTTACATCGGGTGACGTAGTGTTGCCCAAAAAAGTCTTGGTCTTGCGGTCTTGGTCTTGGTCTTGCGAGAAATGCGAGACCGAGACCAAGACCAAGACCGCTTAATTTTTGCAAGACCAAGACCAAGACTGGCCCTGCAAGACTTGAGCAAGACCAAGACTGGGCCTGCAAGAGTCTCGCGGTCTTGCATTTAATTCAAATCACCATTTCAGCTTATATACGGTTGAGCTCGTGTCTTCTACATAACAGGAGGCGAATCGGCCGTGGCCGGAGGGGAATCGCCACGGTGATCGGCCGTGTTGTTACAGGTCATACATGTCAAGTTTTCCTTCTCTTGCACCGATGTTATATATTATAGCCCTTAGTCGTGGGTTCGCAGTCACGGGTAAAATAGGGGGTGATGAATTATATTCTTACTCCGTCACTACACGGCAAGTCAAATCAGTCTTGAGATATCCATCTATTGGCCAATCGATTCCCAATGTTGGTGTTGGCTTTTCAGAATTACTCTTCGGAAAGGCTTAAGGACAAAAATACCGTAATCACGAGAGTGCTCTTGCCCATTATACATATTTATATATCCGTTTATTCATTAGCCCAACGACGTTCACTGTTGGACATAGAAATATGCCTACAATTAATCTATATAAATGTCCATGTAGGGACAGAGTACGATCACCATCAGGCAGTACATGAAGCGTTGCTCCCAGCGCTATTTTGCCTCTGCCACGACTCACCCCAATCCACTAGTGGTTGGGCGGTAAACTACGTCCCCTCAAAAATATCCGCGGTCCGATGTCCTCGTCATCTTCTTGAAGAAGAAGATGACGCTATTATGATCGCCCAAGAAAGGACCTACACAGCTCGCGCAGCGATAACAGATAAAACTCCGCGGTATCGGCCTCGCCGTCGAGGTCGAAAACCGCGCCGCGTAAAAGTCATTAACCTAAACTTGGCCACGCCCACTTTGCTCTCAGCGACGCCCCGAGCCGAGGTCCGTTCCCCACAGGGGGGGAGCCCTCGGGCGATGTTCGCTTAACTTACTTACCGGGTTGAGAGCCATCAGCGCTCACCCATTGACCGCGTTAAGCTGTCAAGGTCATCTGCGACCAACAGCTACATACACACAAAAAAAAAGACAGAGTACGAATATAATTCACCACTCTCTTACCCGTGGATGTCGTATCAAATCGGATCGGGCAATGGTGTTAGGAACCCATGAAAAAAAATTGAAATAAAAATATCGATTCGTTAATGAATTGAGAGACATGTAAGTTCTCAATTTTGTCATCGTTTTTTCGTGTAAATTGATTAAAATGTATAAAGGAATGATACTTAATCTACAACATATTCGTATTTTGTTAAATGTTCATTAGAATTTGAATAAATCAATGATTACGTATGCATGAGCAAGACAAACTTCGCTTTAACATAAATCAGCTGATCGGCCGATGACCGTTGATGAGTCGCCTTTGTACCTACGTAACCATTGAAAGGTTCGCGCAAATCTAATACCTATTTATACTGTCGAAATTTTACATGCTTACATATATCCTGTCTGTACATACCTACATAATGCATAAAATTTAAGGCATACAATTTAAGGCATAAACTCTTAGACACACATTTTGTAATCACTATAACTTTTACGTTATATTGTTTTTGTGTAATATATATACATTCTAATTATGATCTATGACTATTGAACTACAACATACATGAACAGTTGTCCCATAACCTGATACATCTTGTGTATATAACATATGTGCAAGAGAACTGAAACTAGAAAGAAAACCCTGTACCAACATGTCTGACCAGCGTGATATAGTAGATAAATTTTCCTCTTACTGGAAGGAAGCTTAAGCCCAGCAGTGGCACTTTTATGAGCTGTGACGATGACGACGAATATCATACATTTTACAAGTATTAAAACCATAAAATTTTAAATCAGTTTTATATGTTCTTGAATAAATAGTATATTAAGAGCTACATGGATCCAGCGGCCAAAGTATTTATATGGGCAATAGAGCAACAGGTTTTTTCAAGTATCCAGAGTATCAGTAACTAAACTGGAAATACAATAGATACATACCACTTAACTTGAAGAGGAATATAAACAATCGCATTAATTGTAAAATATCGCATTGATTATAAAATGACATAAAATTTATTGTATCAACTGCCTCGTGTGGTGACGTCTTAAGAAAATAGGGTCGAAAGTCCTGTCATAAGAGTAGTAACGCTGTCTAATGGAACACCAGGGGAATAGAAGAGTAATTTTCTCCAGTGGTAAGTATTGTATTCAATAGTGAAATATAGGCTAGCAGATGGATAGATAGGATAGGATATTTGATTAATTTAGTTGGATTTTTCATTGCCATGATAAATTACTGTTACGTTATTCTAACTGCAAAACTTTGCGAGACTCTTGCTGCAATACCAAGACTCGGGTGCGCAAGACCAAGACCAAGACCAAGACTCGGGTGCGCAAGACCAAGACCAAGACGAGACCAGGTGTGATGTTGCAAGACCAAGACCAAGACCAGTCCAAGTCTCGTCTTGGTCTTGCATTTGGGCAACACTAGGGTGACGGGACCGGGAATTATTCCATCACCCGCAGAGAGGTTGACTGCGCAACGGCGACCGACGTACCGGAGGATGGACGAAAAGAACGGGTACTTCGCGGGGGTATTCCGTCGGCCCGACCACTGACGACAAGCAACGTGCTACGGGTGGGTCATGGGGCCGTGCGCCGCCCCTCTGTCGCCCCGGGGCGTCCGGACGGAGCTGGGCCGTGAGTACGCTGACCATAGGCCAAAGTAAAGTTACATACCCCCTGCAATGTTACAGAAAAAAATATGGAAATATTTAAAATTTTACTCAAATCATCCATGCTAATTCTGCTTGAAATTTAACAATGTTAATCCAGAGTTTTAAGCACTTAACATTAGTAGACACAAAACAATGAAATCTAAACAAATATTTGCAAACGTTATCCAATAATTGTCTCGTATTTTAAGCCTGCTCTTAAAACTGCTATCTGTGAAATGTTCAAAATATTTCTAAATCAGTTCAACCCTATAAATTTTATTATGTAGAGCAAATCTAAAGGTTAACTTATGCATTAATACTGGTTATACCAGATTAACTTAACATTCAAACTTAATTGCATTTTAATGCAGCTATTAATATTCAAATAGACCAATAACTATGTCATCATTGGACCACATTATTATCATCAGATTGAAGATTAATAATAAAATAATAACCCGGATAGCGAATACGATGGTATTCAAGGAGACACCGGAAGTAATGTTTTAACTTATCTAATTTTACGTATTTTATAGTGTTTTTAATTTATTTTTAATTGATCGACGTTTTGCATATTTTTTAATGTTCATGGTCATGGGAAGACCAAAGTAATTTCACGCTACAAATTAATTACTATTAATTGACATTAGTACTGTTGCAGTATTAAAGAAATTCGTGTGGTGACGTAGTAAGAATCCAGTTCAACCAACCCCTGTCTTGCCCATAGCTATCGTAAAAGAAGACTAAGGGATTGAATACGTATATAACATATATGTAGATATTTAAAAAATATAGTAAACATTTTCCATTTGAGAAAAGAGTAAGAATATTCAGCATCCCCGTATCTAATCTATGATGTTTTAAAAGTTGATTTCATGAAGAAAATCCATATAATATGTGCACAAGAGATGAAGAGAGAATGAGAAAATTCCGTGTGGTAACGGAGTAAGAATACAATTCACCCCCTATCTTCTCTGTGGGTAATCTTTCATAAAAAAACGACTAAGGGACATAATATCTAGCCATGAGATTGAAAACTTGACATAAAACCCTATACCAACAGGTCTAACCAGCGCAGTATGATAGGTCAATATCCCTTCCATTATGGAGGTGGCTTGAGCCCAGCAGTGGGGCTTCTGTGGGCTAAGATAATGATGATGATGATGGTTTGCGCACACTGCGCCCAATCTATCCGAGCCGATAGAAACCCTGCGTTCGACCTCAAACTGTCCTATAATACTTTACTGTTAATTAAGCGGGGTCACTGGGACTGAAGCCAAGTAGCCTTCGGAGGCCTCTTGCCAGAGTACCCGTCGATGTGTTGGTAGCAAAGTGCTGTGACGATGATCACACGCGGTAGCACTTTTATCTGACTTAAGATTCCAAACCAAGGCAACTATTGATTATATCTCATTGCACTAACAGAAAAGTTCTATTATAATGGCAATAAGCCGCAATTATGAGCTACTGGTGTCAGTATCGAGTTATAATATTTATTCTTCACTTCTTTAGTCTTCGTATTTTAGTCGTTACCATTGATTAGATGCTGACAACCAAATATGATTCCTCTGAGATTTTGGCAGAATATAAAAATGCACAATGACTATTATACCATATTCCCTACATTTTAATATTTCATCTGCATTATATTACATAATCAGTAAAATGATTCAATACAACACTCTAACATACTAAAATAATGAATACAATTTAAAAGCGCTACATGACATTTGACATTCTGTTCAAAAGACCAACAGAAAAGTCAAAAATTTTAAAAAATATATGTTAAGTAACAGCTGACGGATCGAGGTCACTGACGTTCCTATTATCATTTAAAAGTTATTAAAAATCTGTGTCATTATAAACATTACGCAATTACATGTGTTACATTTTTTTTAAAAAAACAGAATAAACAAATAACAATTTTTTTTTTTATAAATTTTCTTTTTTGGAAAGCGATAACAAATCCACGCTCCTGGTTTGCTACAAGCTCTTCTGTCTGCATAAAGACAGTTTGAATAACTCCCTAATAAAAGTATGCACAGTATTCGATCGTAATCTCATTTAATACACATCATTATTGTCTCACTCATATATGTCCCACAGCTGGGATCGAGCCTCTTTCACAATAAGAGAGAGCTTTACCTATTATACCACGCTGGTCGGACAGGTTGGTATAGAATTTTATTTCGTGTGTACCTTCTCTTAGATAAATATTAATTGCATTTGTAGTCGTCCTTTACGATCACCCACGGCAAGATTGGGGTAATGAATTGTATTCTTACTCCGTCACCACACAGAAATATTTAATACACAAAACAGTTAAGTTAATTATACATTTTTCTGTAATAACGATGACTTATTGGACGTGAGACATCTTAGTCCGCCCGTGACCATGAACGCTGCAAAGTTTTCGAAACGTCGGGCAATCAAAAATCAAATACAAACGCGATAATATCCGTAAAGTAGTTTTATTTAAAATGTGTAATACTCGCGTAAACATCAGAAATCATTACACAAAACAATTTTATCTCAATAAGGTATCATCATCATCTCAGCCCATATACGTCCCACTGTTGGGCTCGGGCCTCCTCCATAATGCAAGGATAATTGACCAACTATACCACGCTGGTCAGACGTGTTGGTACAGGGTTTTATTTTGAGTTTTCCTTCTCTCGCATAGATGTTATATGCGTTTTATATCCCTTAGTCGTCTCGTACGATCACCCACGGGTACGATAGGGGGTGTTGAATTGTATTCTTACTCCATCACCACACGGAATAAAAGTATATAATTTAAAGATTATTAATAATTTTTAAAATGCCAAGGTAGGCATACTAATGTACCATGATTTTCCATTTTCACACATAACACACACAGCACATAACATTCTATTTGTTAGAAGCAATTCGATGCAGCTACGTAGAACTATTGAAAACTGCTTGCAAATAACCGCAAGCCTGTTTTGTATTTCTCTATTATGTTCTTACACAATTTCACCTATTAATTTTCGCTTCCTTATTATACTTACAACGGCTATAGAATATTATTGTCATGTATATTCGTTCTACTGTTGAATACGACCTTCCGCTAGAACAGGGGTTCCTAAACTTTAGATCATCATCTTGCTCTTATCCCAATTACTTGGGGTCGACGCAATATGTCATCTGTTTTGTGATATTGCAAAAAGTTTCGGCAATGACTTTTATAACCGGCCGCCTGCCTAACGTCAACCCTCCTTGGGAATGTAATCGTTGACCCAAATGGTACCAGATGGAGTTGGTCCGGGTCAATCTAGGGCTCTTAGTCGTCTTTTACGACAGCCACGAGCAAAGCAAGGGTTGGTAGTATTCGAAGCCGCTACCACACAGCACACACAGACACAGTTCCTAAACTTTAGATAACGAAACGAATACCTTTTACTTATGGAACTCCATATCAAATTATATCAAGTATTAAACCGTTCTGTGCCATAGTTCAGGCCTAATTCTTGTTATCTGTCTACTTACATAATAATAATGAGTTCTTCCCATCATTAATTTTGCGCCCATTTTAAGTTAATATTTGTAACCATAGTATTATTTTACAGCCAACTAAAGTTAGAAGCTATTTAATTTTAGCGGAACCCTGATGACTACTCTACGGAACCCCTAAGTTCCGCGCACACACTGTGGGAATCTCTGCTCTAGAAGAGGGTAATTAGTCTAAATATCGCTAGCCAGAAAGGTTATCATAGGGTTTTATATAGAGACGAAGAAATTATTACGAAACCGTTAAAAATAGACATAAAAGGTTGACTTTCAAACATTAACAAACATATCAACTAGTAAACTCTTAATAAAAATAAAACTAATTATAAAATTTTAACAATTATGTAATGGTAAATAATTAATTTTTAAATCATAATTATCAATCACATTTAAAATGTAAAATAATTCAAGTTAATTATAACAAAATGATATTAACATCTTTTGTAATTTATCATTTCTAAATGTCAACAGATTCGTTATAAATAATATCCGACTAATCCTAATGTTTAAAATTATATAAAAGAAAAAACTAGCGTATAAAATAACTAGCGACCCGCCCTCGCGTGTTCCGTGTAGTGACGGAGTAAGAATACAAATCACCACCCTGTATCTTGCCCATGGACGTAGACGACTAAAGGAATATAATGTGTATATAACATTTATGCTAAAGACAACTGGAAATAAAAACCTTATATCACCACGTATGACCAGCGTGGTATAGTGGTATTCCCTGCTATTGTGGAGGAGGCTAGAGTCCAACAGTGGGACGTGTATGAGACGAATGAATGACGATAACCCACCCTCGCGGCGCTTCGGTTCCGGCCGCTTTGCCCCCGCATTTTATATCTTCTAAGATTCGAGTACCGGACCAAATAAACATTTCAAAGATAGCCTAAGTTACTCTTTATATAGAAAACTAATAGTAAAATATTATCATAATCAGTCCAGTCGTTTTGCAGATTACGCGGCACAAACAGACCGATAAAAAATTTAAAGTAGTTTTTAAGCAAAGGTATATACACGAGTAAATAGCCGTGTGAGCATGAAAAAATCCTACTATTTGGACATTACAAACAGACATTTCAATTTATTTTTTTCGTAAAGATATTTTGATTTTAATTTTTCCATTTGAGGATCGAGTAAGAATATTCATAACCCCCATATCTAGTCCGTGGGAGTCATAAAAAAATTATTGAAGAATAAAATTTCATACCACTATAAAACATATACGCAAAAGAAACAAAACTCGAAATAAAATTCTATCCCAAACTGCAGTACTGTGTGATTTAATAGGTCAAATATCTGGTTGACCGAGCTTCGCTCGGTATATTTTTGTTGAATTTATCTAGGTATATACAGGGTGTATCAGGTTATGGAGCAACTGTTCGAGTATGTTGTAGTGTACCGGCCATAGATCGTAATTAAAATGTATATTACACAAAAAACAATATAACATAAAAGTTATAGTAATTTCAAAAATGTGTGTCAAACAGTCTACGCCTTAAATGTTACGTATTATGTAGGCATGGATAGACAGGATACATGTAGGCATTTAAAGCTTCGACAGTATAATTTCATTCATACATACCTAGAATTGCGCAAACGCTTCAATGGGATCGTAGGTACAAACGTGACTCGGCGACGATAATCGGCCGATCAGCTGATTTAAAGCGAAGTTCGTTTTGCTTATGCGAACGTAATCATTGATTTTTTCAATTTCTATTAAACATTTAACAAAGTACGAATATGTTGCAGATTAAGTATCTGACTGACTTTATACATTTCAATCAGAATTAAACAAAAAAACAATGACAAAATTGAAAACTTTACATATCTCTAATTCATTAACGAATCGATATTTTTCCTTCAAATTTTTTTTATGGGTTCTTACCACCATTGCTACCCCCCGTTTGACCAGTTATCCCATAACCTGATACATCCTGTATATTAATAAAATATAAAAATTAAATAATGAAATAAATATCAAAAATTACAAAAAGAGAATAATAATAACACCGAGATTCAATCCCACGCTGTTTGAATGCCAAAACAAAACAAAAATAACTGGACAACTTCCCAACTGAGCTATCGCCACTCTTGGCGTTGATGGCAAAATTTGAATCCATATTCTATTGACATTTTACGTCATTGTATTGATTAGCTAAAAACACCGACAAAACAACATTTTCTATAAATAAAACATAGCTAGAGCGACTTTTTGGCCCAGAAACCTCTAGTATGCCAAATTTCATCAAAATCGTTGGAGCCGTTTCCGAGATCCTTAATATTGCTTGTTTAAAGATATAAGATTTAAAAAGCAAATACAAGCTGCCACTAAAATTTTTATTTGATATTTTTAATTTGTATTATGATATCATCCTAATATTTTTTCAACTTCTACGGAAAAGTTTAACTTGGGAAAACTATCATTATCCGCGGCTCCTCCATGATGGGAAGGAAATCTACCTACTATTCACTACTACTACACTAGTCAGACGGGTTGGTATAGGGCTTTATTCGATAGATGTTATTTGCAATAATCCCATAATCGTCTTTTACTATACTCACGGGCAATAAAGGGGAGTGATGAATTGTATTCTTACTCCGCCACCACACGGAAAAAAACAACGGAAATCCTATATAGCGACTTTAGTAAGATATCATCATCATCATTGCAGCCCACATATGTCCCATTGTTGGGCTCGGGCCTCCTCCACAATGGAAGGGAATTTGACCTACTATACCATGCTGGTCAGACATGTTGGTATAGGGTTTCATTTCGAGTTTTCCTTCTCTTGCACAGATTTTATGTGCATATTATATCCCTTAGTCGTCTTGTACGACATCCACGGGCAAGATAGGGAGTTGTGAATTGTATTTTTACTCCGTCACCACACGAATTGATACTAAGATCTATACCAATAAATAAAATTGGAGTGTCTGTTTGTAATGTCAAAATAATAGACTTTTTTCATGCTCACAGGGTTATTTGCACGACACCTATGCCTAAAATAGCAATTAAAAAATTTTTGTCTGTCTGTCTGTTTGTTCTGGGTAATCTTCAAAACGGCTGGACCGATTTCAAAAATTCTTTCACCAATGGAAAGCTATAATATCAGGGCGTAAACTAGGCTATATTTTATCCCGATATTCTCACGGGAACGGGAACTACGCGGGTAAAACGACTATAACCTATAACCGAAGCGAAGCGAGGGCGGGTTGCTAGTACAATAATATTAAACGCCTGTTTACTAAGATTACAATTCCAATAATTAATTTAAATTGTAACTTTCTCGCAAAAATAACGAAAATTTAATGTATTTTGAAAGTGTACGCCCAAAGAATGAAGTCGATGCAACTGCTTATGTAACAAGTTTGATATATTTTAAAGCGAAATAATATATTGACGTCATTTTATAAGTATTTGAAAATAAGTTTAGGCATTCGTTTATTTTGTAATTACTAGTAACCCGCCCTCACTTCGCTTTGTGAGCAGTTTACCTTACCCGCGTAGTTCCCGTTCCCATGAGAATACCGGCATAAAATATAGCCTTTGTTACTTCCTGATATTATAGCTTTCCATTGGTGATAGAATTTTTGAAATCAGTTCTATAGTTTAAGCGTGAAAGCGTAACAAACAAACAAAGAAATAAACTTACTTTCTCATTTATAATATTAGTAAGGATTTCTTTATGGTGACGGGGTAAGAATACAATTCACCATCCCTCTACGTAAAACACGACTAAGGGATTAAATATACGTACATCTATGCAAGAGATGGATGGAATAAAGTTCTGTACCAACACGTCTGACCAGCGTGGTATAGTAGTTTAATTTCCCTTCTATTGTACCCCTACAAATATGAGCCTACCCAGACCAACAATGGGACGTATGTTAGCTGAAATGATGATGTTGAAATCATATGGAGAAGACTCGGGTTAAGTAATGCAGCGTATGACATCAAATGAGCTTTTTTTTTGTTTTTTTTTTTTATGGGTGGACTATGGTCACACGCCGTCCATTCCGTCCGGGACGACGATAGGAAGGCACACGGGACCATAACCCACCCGTACCCACGTCGCCTTCGCTGTTGGGCCGACCACCAGTGTCGAGTTCCTTGTCTTCAGTAGTCGGCTCGACGGCATAATAAACAGTGCAGCATATAATATAAAATGAACTCAGATAAATATTTTTCCTCAATTTCATTTTAAAGACTTGTATGAATGGTGAATACTTTAAAACCTTAAGCAATTAGTTTTAAGGCATTATTATTAAATGTTGTTTTTATTATTATATAATATTATTATTAAATGACCACATTATTAAAAAAAATATAAGTGCAAATCAATAAAACCGCCAATCAGAATTGCTTTATTGAAAGCGAATCTTCTATTGTATTGTTTGCAGTTAAATCAGTTCCACTTTATAAACTTGTTATATGATTGTGTATTCATGGAATAAATTATATCTGACAAATTTTATTCGTAACATATCATGAATATATAATAGAATGGACGATGTGGAAAATATAACTTTCTGATGTTAACATATCTATTTCTGATGTTTACGAGGTTATTTATTATTTCGACTCATTTATATTTCACTGCTGTGCTCGTGGTTTCTCCACAATGGGAGGGAAACCAATCTACTATACCACGCTGGTCAGACGTGTTGGTGTATGATTTTATTTCGAGTTTTATTTATTTTGTACAGGTCTTATATGCATATATATTTAAACGAGCAATTCTTGTATTTATATATATATATATATATATATATATATATATATATATATATATATATATATATATATATATATATAAACTCATTTGCAAAAAAAACGGGCACCTAAGCAATGAACCATTTCAAATGTTAATATTTCTTTGTTTGATAATTATAGGTAGTTTTATCCACACAATTTGCTAAATTAATAAGAAAATAATCGTTTTCATCAGTATTTCATAAAATTTAGATACAATTTATGGGAAATAATGCTAAACCTCGCTAGTAGTGTATATTCGCTAGTAGTGCATATGCTCATGAAGTAAAAATAAAAAAGTTTTTTTGTTTGTTTTTCTTTAATAAAGTAAAAGCAGATAAATGTTTAGTATCGAGTGTGACCCCCTCTAGCTAAAATCACAGCTTGAATTCGTCTGGGCATGCTAGCGAGTATATCCCGGATACTTGCTTGCGGAATACGTTCCCACTCCGCAGTAATCACATTCTTCAGCTCTCTGATGGTCTGCGGAGCCGGGTGTACTGATCTCACACGCCGTTTCAGAACGTCCCAGACATGCTCTATGGGATTGAGGTCGGGACTTCGAGCTGGCCAATCCAAACGACGAATGCCGACCTCTTGCACATACGCATTAACATCGCGGGATCGGTGGGCGCGAGCATTGTCGTCCATAAAAATCGAGTCTTCACCTAGAGCGGCCAATGCGGGTTGTGCATGAGAAATTAGAACTTCCGTTATGTATCGATGCCCAGTCAGTGAGCCGTTTTCAATGAAGACTAACTCTGTACGATCCATTGAATTTATTCCTGCCCAAAACATAACAGAGCCCCCACCATAAGGTGTGATTTCTTCGAAACATGCCTCTGCAAAGCGTTCTCCTTGTCTTCTTAGCACTCGCCGACGTCGATCTTCACCGAACAGAGATATCCTGTCTTCATCAGAGAACAAAACCCTATTCCAATCGTCTTGAGTCCATGATTCACAATTTCTAGCGAACCTAAGCCTGTGAACTCTGTGCTCACGGAGTAATTTGGGGCCGCGGGCCGGGCGGTGACTGCGTATATTGGCAGCGAGAAGCCTCCTCCTGACCGTCCATAGACTAATATGCACATTTCTTACTTCTTGGAGGTTGTTCTTAAGATCCACATACGAAGATTTGCGATTTCTCAATGCGCGACTCACAAGAAAACGATCATCCCGTGGTTGGGTACATGGTTTTCTTCCAGAACCAGGCCTTCTCTCGACGGAACCAGTCTCCTGATATCGCTGCCAGGTCCTTTGGACTGTCGAGCGACTAACATTTAGCCTCCTAGCCACGAAACATTGGCTGCAACCCTCTTCAAGCAGCGCGATAATTTTGGTAGCTTTTACCACTTTATCTACCATTTTTGATACAGCCAAACAGCATTAAATAAAGCTTTGACAGTCAAGGATATGAAATTAATCGATAAAAATTGAATAAAAGTTATGAAAGTCGATGTTAACTTCTGGAACTTCGCGCCAAAAATGTAGGATAAAAAGGGGTTTTCTGTAAAAATGAACATCAAATGAAAAATTGAATTTAGAACGTACTTTTTTAAATACCACAGCATTTTTAAAACCGGCCAGTAACGTGTACAAACGATTGAAACCTTTTTGGTATTGTATCTTTTTAAATATGAATGAAAATCAAAACCGCCCGTTTTTTTTGCAAATGAGTTTATATATATATATATATATATATATATATAAATATATATTCAGGATCTCGGAAACGGCTCCAACGATTTTGTTGAAACTTGGCATACTAGAGGATGCGTGTCCAAAAAATCGATCTAGCTAGGTTTTATTCATAGAAAATGTTCTTTTGTCGGTGTTTTTAGCATAACAATAAATGACATTAAATTTTAAAAGAATATGAATTCAAATTTCGATGATGAGTTACGAAAGCTCAGTTGGGAAGTTGTCCAGTTTTCTTTTAGTTTTGTTTTGGCATTCAAACAGCATCGGATCGAATCTCGGTGTTCATATTATTCTCTTTTTGTAATTTTTATATCTTTTTCATTATTTAATTTTCATTTTTTATTAATATATCTATACCAATAAATAAAATTGGAGTGTCTGTTTGTAATGTCAAAATAATAGGCTTTTTTCATGCTCACACGGTTATTTGCACGACACCTATGCCTAAAATAGCAATTAAAAAACTGTCTGTCTGTCTGTCTGTCTGTCCGTCTGTCTGTCTGTCTATTTGTTCCGGGTAATGTTCAAAACGGCTGGACCGATTTCAAAGATTCTTTCACCAATGGAAAGCTATAATATCAGGGCGTAAACTAGGCTATATTTTATCCCGGTATTCCCACGGGAACGGCAACTACGCAGGTAAAACGACTATAACCTATAACCGAAGCGAAGCGAGGGCGGATTGCTAGTATCTAAATAAATTCGACAAAAATACAACAAAATATGCCGAGCGAAGCTCGGTCAACCAGATATTGTGCATTTTGTATGCCTGTCGTTTTTTACGACATCCACAGTCAAAATAGAGAGTGGTGAATTGTATTCTCAATTCTCTACGGAAGACTCAATGTTCCACTGTTAAACTCGAGCCTCCTCCATAATAGGAGGGCTCATCATCATCATCACAGCTTATATACGTTCTACTGTTGGACTCATGCCTTCTCCACAATGGGAGGAAATTTGACTTACTATACTATGCTGGTCAGACGTGTTGATAGGGTTTAGGATGAGAGTTTTATTTCGAGTTTACCTTATCATGCATAGATATTATATGCTTATACCCCTTAATCGCCTTTTACGACATCCACGGGCAAGATAGGGAGTGGTGAATTGTATTCTTACTCCGTCGCCATACGGAAAAAAAATACAGGTAATTTGTAAATTAAACTTGGAATGTGTTGTAATAACCAGTACCTATATCCAACAAATTATCAGATAAACCCACTGCCCGTATTACAGAAAAAATGCTCATCCCTACGGAGACAATCATTAAGGTCGTCACTGGCGGGCTTGCCGCGATACTCCCAGCCGCTGAACCATCCCTGAAACACTAGTCCCACGCCAATCCGCGAGAGGCGGCACCTTCGCCGAACTGCCGCCTGGTAAGCGAAAGCAGCTGACCAGCGTGGACCGAGCTACCTCTTATCATGGCAACGACGCCAAACTCACCCCAGGACACGTCGACCTGCAGGACAACGGCGAAAAAAACCGCAGTAAGGGGCACACAAGCCCGATACTGCCTCCAAATATATATTGTACACAAAAATCATTATAAATATTATTTAATGAATAAATAAGTAACAAAAAAAATAAAAATGCTGTGTGGTGGCGGTCACAAATACCGTCAATCCTTACATTGTTCGTGGGAGTCGTAAAAGACAACTAAGACACTTATATAGACCTTATAGGGCCATCTTCATTTCATTCATTTCAGCCTATTATCGTCCACTGCTGGACGCAGGCCTCCCTCATGTTACGCCACAATGTGCGGTTCTGTGCCGTCTGCATCCAACGACGCCCAGCAACTTTCACTAGGTCATCGGTCCACCTAGTGGGGGGGGCGTCCTACACTGCGTCGTCCGATACGTGGTCGCCACTCAAGAACCTTTCTTCCCCAGCGGTTGTCGGTTTGTCGAGTGATGTGGCCTGCCTATTGCCACTTCATCTTAGTGTTGCCCAAAAAAGTCTTGGTCTTGGTCTTGCGAGAAATGCGAGACCGAGACCAAGACCAAGACTGCAAGACTTGAGCAAGACCAAGACTGGGCCTGCAAGAGTCTCGCGGTCTTGCATTTAATTCAAGTCACCATTTCAGCTTATATACGGTTGAGCTCGTGTCTTCTACATAACAGGAGGGAAATCGGCCGTGGCCGGAGGGGAATCGCCACGGTGATCGCCCGTGTTGTTACAGGTCATACATGTCAAGTTTTCCTTCTCTTGCGCCGATGTTATATATTATAGCCCTTAGTCGTGGGTTCGCAGTCGCGGGTAAAATAGGGGGTGATGAATTATATTCTTACTCCGTCACTACACGGCAAGTCAAATCAGTCTTGAGATATCCATCTATTGGCCAATCGATTCCCAATGTTGGTGTTGGCTTTTCAGAATTAATCTTGGGAAAGGCTTAAGGACAAAAATACCGCAATACGAGAGTGCTCTTGCCCATTATACATATTTATATATCCGTTTATTCATTAACCCAACGACGTTCACTGTTGGACATAGAAATATGCCTACAATTAATCTACATAAATGTCCATGTAGGAACAGAGTATGAATATAATTCACCGCTCTCTTACCCGTGGATGTCGTATCAAATCGGATCGGGCAATGGTGTTAGGAACCCATGAAAAAAAATTGAAATAAAAATATCGATTTGCTAATGAATTGAGAGACATGTAAGTTCTCAATTTTGTCATCGTTTTTTCGTGTAAATTTGATTAAAATGTATAAAGCAATGATACTTAATTTACAACCTATTCGTATTTTGTTAAATGTTCATTAGAATTTGAATAAATCAATGATTACGTTTGCATAAGCAAGACAAACTTCGCTTTAACATAAATCAACTGATCAGCCCATGACCGTTGATGAGTCGCCTTTGTACCTACGTAACCATTAAAAGGTTCGTGCAAATCTAATACCTATTTATACTGTCGAAATTTTACATGCTTACATATATCCTGTCTGTATATACCTACATAATGCATAAAATTTAAGGCATAAACTCTTAGACACACATTTTTGTAAACACTATAACTTTTACGTTATATTGTTTATGTGCAATATACATTCCAATTATGATCTATGACCGTTGAACTACAACATACACGAACAGTTGCCCCATAACCTGATACACCCTGTGTATATAACACAATGTGCAAGAGAAGTGAAACTAGAAATAAAACCCTATATCAACATGTCTGACCAGCGTGGTATAGTAGATAAATTTTCCTCTTAATGGAAGGAAGCTTAAGCCCAGCAATGGCACTTTTATGAGCTGTGACGATGACGACGAATATCATACATTTTACAAGTATTAAAACCATAAAAGTTTAAATCAGTTTTATATGTTCTTGAACAAATAATATATTAAGAGCTACATGGATCCAGCGGCCAAAGTATTTATATAGGCAATAGAGCAACAGATTTTTTCAAGTATCCCGAGTATCAGTAACTAAACTGGAAATACAATAGATACATACCACTTAACTTGAAGGAGAATATAAACAATCGCATTAATTGTAAAAATATCGCATTGATTATAAAATGACATAAAATTTATTGTATCAATTGCCTCGTGTGGTGACGTCTTAAGAAAATAGGGTCGAAAGTCCTGTCATAAGAGTAGTAACGCTGTCTAATGGAACACCAGGGGAATAGAAGAGTAATTTTCCCCAGTGGTAAGTATTGTATTCAATAGTGAACTATAGGCTAGCAGATGGATAGATAGGATAGGAAGCTATTTGATTAATTCAGTTGGATTTTTCATTGCCATGATAAATGACTGTTACGTTATTCCAACTGCAAGACTTGCAAGACTTTGCGAGACTCTTGCTGCAATACCAAGACCAAGACCAAGACTCGGGTGCGCAAGATCAAGACGAGACCAGGTGTGATGTTGCAAGACCAAGACCAAGACTGGTCCAAGTCTCATCTTGGTCTTGCATTTGGGCAACACTACTTCATCTCCATCTAATGTCACTCAATTGCATTTCCAAGGAGAGGTAACGTCAGAAGCGGGCGGTCATAAAACTATAGCAAATAACGTTTGCGATATTTGCAAGAAGAGTACATATCGAATCGAACACGTGTAATTAGGATAAGAGCGATAATGAAGATGATGTTGACTGACAAATAATATCAATCATATGATGTTATGTCTTATATACATTGCATTAGGTATTACCTAATATTTATATGACACAGCTCAGAAAATTTTGCTTACTATGAACGACGCACCAGATAAACGACTTGGCATAAATTATTTCTCTTCTAATGATTTGATATTCATCCCGTAATCGATTTTAACGTTCCCTATTTGTAAGGAAGACGTGATATTCATTGTATTCTTATTCATACCACTCCCTTTCTTATCGTCGTGGGTGTCGTAAAGACGATTAAGGATATGATATGCAGATTACATCTATGGCAATACGTCTGACCAGCGGTAGTAGGTCAATATCCCTCCCATAATGTAGGAGGCTCAAACCCAACATTGGTACTTGTGTGGGTTGAGATGATGATAATATAACCATCCCCCCGATTGAAAAAGGTGCGATTCCAACAATATGTGGAATACGAACTTTGATGATGATGAAGGCGATGTTGACAAATTGAATTCTTAACCCAAAATACGATAAAACATGTTGGAAAACACGATAATTTAGTCAAAATGAAATAAAAAGACTATGTGTACTTATGTACGAACGTAAGAAGTTATACTTCTTTGGCCTAACAAGATAAAATCTTTCTAAAAATATTGTCCTTCGCATTTATTTAATACTTTGAAAGTTTTATTTTAACGCACTTTGGAATAGGTTCATGCGTAAGGCTAAGGGCGCACCATGGTTCATACGCAATGCCGATCTCCACATCGACTTGCACTTGCCAACCATCAGGCAAGATATGAAACAGTATGCCTGTAGATACTTTGATTTTGTCACAATACTCCCCAACCCCTCGATGAGCGCTGCGACCAACTATCCCCTGTCCCGGATCTCGAAGGTCCCTCGGCTGAGGCTCGTTCTTGATGAGCCCGACAACGAGATCACAGTAGCTCAAAGAACATCGTACAGGGCCCGTGAGGCCACAACAAATAAAAAATAAAGGTTTCGTCCTCCGCGTAAAAATCAATGTAATTACCGTGGGGACTCCCACTTAGCCCTCAGCAACGCCCCAAGCCGAGATGCGTACCCCACAGAAAGTGACCATGTACCCCGTGCTTAAATGTTTTGGGTTGAGAACCCTCAGCGCTCACCACTAGTCCGCGTAAGGGTGTAACAGCCATCTGAGGCTAACACTACAAACAAACAAAAATATTATAACGCATTATGTAGTTATACAATTTATAATTTTATCTTAACACGCCAAAAAAAGTATAACTTCAATAATTTTAACCAAAAACACCGACTTCAAACAGTAAACTAATAAAATACTCACAATCAATGACAAAACTTACAAACGCACTAGTCGCCCTTACGATTTTTGAAAGTACCACTCGATTTCTCTGGTCTGCCATCATCAAGCCCTGATTTCCTTATCATGGGACCACCTTACAAATACCTTCTTTCTAACAAAAAAAGAATCATCAAAATCGGTTCATAAACGACGAAGTTATCCGCGAACAAACATAAAAAAGCATATTTTTTTTTTTTTTTTGTCGGTGGGCTGCGGTCCGCGCGCCTCCGCACCACTCCGTCCGGGGCGACAGAGGGGCTTAATCACGCAACTACCGCAACCCACCCGAAAACCACCTCGCCTTCGTCATTGGGAAAAAAAAAAAGCATATATACGGTCGAATTGAGAAACCTCCTCCTTTTTTGAAGTCGGTTAAAAATATTCAACACCACACCCAACTATGAATAAAATTATTATGATATAATTTTTATGTTGTTAAACCGCATATGTTTTGTCCATATATCACAAAATGACGACATATAAAAGTGAAATTTATTGCGATTATAGAACCATTATATAACTCGTTTATAGAAAAAGTAAGAATCCCCATAATGGCGATTATAAATAACACGATAAATTGACTTTCTCGTATCAATAGTTGCCCGGCCCTTTATATTCAATTAACTTTTTGGTATTTACTCGTTTTTATTTATAAATAAAACGTTTATATTTGTGAATACGATCATAAGAATTTCAAAATAAATGTTATAATTAAATAAATTACACATTGCAATCGTGAGGTTTACCGACAGAATTGAAAACTTAAAACTATAAATACTTGTTATTTTTGAATATTGAAATTCATTGTTGGATCTTAAATCAAAACTATTTTAATCTTTTTTTTACATTTATCTAGGTTTGAAACCCATCGGCGCAGATATAATGACATTGACATTGCTACAGTACACATTAAGCCGGTGACGTGACCGGGGAATTAGTCCGTCACCCGCTGAGAGGCCGACCGCGTGAGGAAAGACCAACGTCCTCCCCGAGGGGGGGACGTCGGTCGATGGGAGGATACCCCAATAGGGGGTATTCCGTCGGGCCGACCACTGATGTCAAGTAACCCTGCTCCGGTGGTCGGCCCAACGACGAAGGCGACATGCATCGTGGGTGGGTTGCGGGAGTTGCGTGCTTATGCCCCTCTGTCGCCCCGGACGGAGTGGTGCGAGAGCGCGCCGACCGCAACCCACCCCCAAAAAAAAAAGAAAAAACAGTACACATTAAAAGGCTTACGAAGATGCTTAGCGTGCTATGGAGTGGCTATGCTTGGTATGTTTCTGTATGATAAAAGGGATATCGGTAGAAAAATGGGTGTAACTGACATAACCCGAAGAATTAGCACACTGTAATAGCAATGGGCAGGCCATATCGCTCTCCAAACCGACTATCTGGACAAGAAAGGTTCTCAAAAGGCGACCACGAATCAGACCAACTAGATGGACTGACGACTTTACCATGTGGTGACGGAGTAACATTACAATTCCCCACTCCCTCTCTTAACCGTGGGTGTCATAAAAGAGGACTAAGAGATTAAATATGTATATAACATCTATGCCAGAGAAGGAAAACTTAAAATAAAACCCTGTACCAAAATATCTGACCAGCGTCGCATAGTGGGTCAATTTTCCTCCTATTGTGGAGGAGGCTATGAGCGGAAATGATGATGAGAGAGGTGTTGGGGGCAAGTGGCATAAGACCGTTCTGAGTCGCATTCTCCTGGGGAGACCTATGTCCTATAGTAGACGTCTACGGGCTGATGGATGATGACTGTATGTCAAATCATCTTTTTAGACGACACAATTTATCTATTAGAAAAAATTACCCACAAAATTTGGAGAGGCCTTGTAAGTTATAAGTTACACTTATAAGTTATTATAAGTTACTCTGCTGGGTAGCAGTATAACTTATAAGGACTGAGAGAAAAAAATGAATTAGTTCAGGGTGTCGAAAATGCCAACGCCAATTTATCTATTTTACTATAATCGTCTTCGTTTCAGCTTATACACGTCCCATTGTTGGGGGTCGAATCTCCTCCCCAATAGGAGGGAAATTGATCTACTATACCATGGTGATTAAACATGTCATACGGTTTTAAGTTTCTTCTCTTGCATAGATTTAAAGTATTTTGTTTGATGTTCATTCATTTTCCGTGTGGTGACAGAGTAAGAATACCATTCACCCCTTTTTTGACGTGGGTATCGTAAAAGATGACTACGGGATTATAATATGCATACCATATAAAAAAAAGAAAATTCTAAATGAAACCCTATACCAAGGAGGCTCGAACCTAGAAGCGTCGTATATCAGCGAAAAATGATGATTCTGAGATAATGTATATAAAGTTATATTTAAGTAAACAAATATGCCAGAGTGATCTAGCCAAGTCTACCTCTTATATCTGGTGCCATGAGTTCGATCCCCAAGTAGAACAATTCTCTATATCATATATATTTTTTCGGGTACCGGACCGGAGATGTAGTCCGGCACCCGTGGAGAGGTTAGACTCGCGGCGGCGATCGGCGTCCCGGCGGGACGTCGATAGGAGAGGGTACCCCCATCGGGGTATTTCGTCGGGTCGACAACTTAAGTCAAGGAACTCCGCACTTGTGGTTGGCCCAACGACGAAGTCAACGTGCTTTATAGATGGTCTACGGTGGCGCACGCCGCCCCTCTGTCGCTCCGAACGGAGCCGGGCGGCGGGGGCGCTGACAGTAGCCTGCCGCAAAAAAAAAATCGTATATATATTTTGCATTCATTTACCTCTTAATCATCTTGTACAAAGTGTACGTCAAGAAAAAATACAAAGAACTACTTATCATTATCCCAGCAGTGGGACATGAGCTGTGATGATCAATTTATGGGTGTGCTCAAAATAATAATAAATTAATTAGTAAGTAAAGTTAGTATTTAATCAAATCATTTAATCAAATCTAATGAGCACGTTGAAGTATTGCAAACTAGAAACGTGTTGTTAGTATAAGATGTACGTAATAATTTGTACCGTTGTAACCTGTATTTACTAAGCGAGGTAAGCTTTACTAAGACTAGTTTCTGATGTAGACTTGTTAGCTATAGATGTCGAGAACTGGTTTATATAATTATTAATTTAGTAAATTGTATAGTAAATTTGGTATTTAACTAGCTAATCTGTGTATTAGTGTCACATAAAAGAGAAAGAGGGAGAGCAGACTGTCGACAGTTGTCTGTCTACAGCCATGAGCCGATCGGTTCGGGGTAGTACCACACTCTTTCATAAAATCGAGCCTGTTTCTAAACGTGAGCCTCTCCAAATTGCGAATAATACGATGATCATTCTTTCACTTAGAATTTCCTATCTGAAATTTTTGGATAATCGAAACTATCGGTAACAGTCGGTAATAATAATTTTGATAGCCGCAACGGTATTATGTTATTTTAATATCCTTATCCGTAACCAGAATTGAAACTTTATCTTTTTTTTTGTGAGCTAGCCTCAGAACAGGCAGTACACCTGATGGTAAGTGACACTTTTTTTTTGGGGTGGTCTGCGATCAGCGCGTTCGTCGCACCACTCCGTCCGGGGCGACAGAGGGGCGTAAGCACGCACACCCGCAACCCACCCGACAACCACGTCGCCTTCGTCGTTGGGCCGACCACCGTTGGTAAGTGACACTGCCGCACATAGACCTTTGCAATACCAGGGGCACAGCTAGGCCGTTGTCCACCGTGAAGAGAATACTCTTCTTAAACCTCGTTTAAAGAAGGACACTATTGAGCTCGAGCCTCCTCTACAATTACTATACCTTGCTGGTCGACGTATTGGTATTGGATATTATTGCGAATTTCCCTTAGCTATTATCTGCGTATTCCATCACTTAGTTGTCTTTTACGTCACCCACGAGTAAGAAACAGGGTGCTGGATTGTATTCTTACTCCATCATGAAAAACGTTTACTTTTCATCTAACCACCATCACACAGAATTTAATTTTTAATTAACCAAAAATAAAATAGTTTATTACAAAAAAAAACTTTTAATATAGCAGCCGCAAACAGCCATCAAATATCTACTATCTAATATTTGTTGACTAGACTAGAGAAATAAACCTTGAATCAATTAATCAATTAAAAAAATGCTGTTTTTATTAATATTTTCGTAAACTATAACTGAATACAAAACAGTTGCATCAATTATCTACAGACGATGTAGATAATTGATGCAACTGTTTTGTATTTTTTAAAATGTTTATTTTTATATTTAAATTTCTTGTGTACGTGTGTATGTCACTAAACTCCTCCTAAACGGCTGGACCGATGTTGATGAAATTTTTTGTGTGTGTTCAAGGGAATTCGAGAATGGTTTAGGTTCACAATTGAACCCGGTAGGTGGCGCTGCTGTTTTTTTTTTTAATTTAAACAGAACAACGTCTGTTGGTACAGCAAGTATGAATATACATTCCGTGTGGTTTCAGTAAGAATACAATTCACCACCCCTGCTCCACCCATGGGTGTCGTAGGGGATGTAATATGCATATAACATGTATACAAAAGAAGAAAATCATAAACTAGCTAAGTTTAGGGTGTCGGTTTTCGTGACGGTGTTCGTGCGCTTCATAAAAATTTACTCAGATTAGTTTTACCTACCGCACCAAAAGAAGTACCTTTAACTTAAAAAAATGCGTAGAACCACATATAAGTACATATCTCATTGGTAATTTGTCGTTAGAATTAACATATTTTCGCAACTTCAATACTTTCACATCCATATGAGTGTATCGAAATTTCTAGTGCAAATATAACTATATACGTAATTGTTATTACTTGGAAATGAAAGTAATTAGTTATGAGGAATGGTGGCATCCATGAACGAGACAGCGTAGGACGACTACTGGATTGTTGTTTTCATCTTGGCTTTAGGCTTGTAGGATCTGGTCCAGCCATAATCGTTTGAATTATATTAAGTATCTTGCGGTTCGAAGGGCATCACACTGGAGCTAGTTCTTACAAAACATGTACACAATTGTATATCTAGTTAAAAGAAAAAAATAATAGACAAGCCCGCTGAGTTTCTTGCCGGATCTTCTCAGTAGCAGGTCGCGTCCCGATCCGGTGGTAGCATATTTAAATTTTTTTTTTTGGAAATTGTAAACCTGACAATATGTAAGTGCCCTCTCGGGGTTAAGAGCGTTATCGGTAATCGGCACTCTCGCATTTTAGGTATTTTGCTACGGTCCGATATCGACGCACACTAATTGCACTACACACAGGCGAGTTCATAGAATGACCAGTCTTGAGCCTTGGCGCTTATAATCAATCTCTAATATATTCTTCGGAGAAGGAGATTTTCAAAAATCAACATGATGTAAATTTTAAAATTTTTAATTAAAAGCCAAATCTCATAACAGTAAAACGGTTAAAATTGTATTTTTAATATGCAAAGTACAGGAAATAGTAAAATATAGGCACAGAGTATAACTAACTTACAAGGAGACCCTCAGACGTTTGGGTCGGGGATTTCCATGATTTTTGGTGGGGTGGTAGAGGAGACACGAGGGTATCACAACTACCAAATATTAGGGTCAACTGGGCCCTCGTTAAAAAGATTTTAAGGGTCAAAGTTGGATGGGTAATTTATGTACTAGAAAAATTCAAAGTCGAATCGCCAACAAGCGGTAATCTCGTGGTAACGTGCTCGCCGGCGGGAACTCTGGTCTCGGGTTCGAGACTCGACAACTTATTTTTTTTAAATTATCACATTATTGTGTAATAATTTAAAAAAAATAAAAAAACCCCAATCGACGTCCCTATACCGGGACGTCGATTGCCGTCACACGGTCAGGCTCTCTGCGGGTAACACACAGTCCTCGGTCCGGTCACACGCGGACTCGCCTAGGGCGGCGTGAGGCGCGGATACTCGTATCTGCGCCGCCCGAGTCATCGGTGGCGGAACGTGTGGCCAAAGATTAATCACACACGAGCCGGCGTCTCCTTTCGTGAGATGACAGCCTCACAGAAGGCGGTGACCGCGTTCCTGACGCTGCTGAGCATCTCCCTAGTGATGGTCGGCAGGGTCCGGCCGGCACCGGTGATTGCAACGAGTTCACGGCGCTGCTCTGCCCACGAGGCACACACCTCGAGCCTGTACTGCGCCGTGCTCACGTTGCAATCGCAGTGGTAACAGGATGGTGGTGTGCTCTCTCTCCTAACGAGCTTGCGCAGGTACTTGGCTATCGTGACCCATCAATACCTGCACCAGTCGGAAGGAATGTACCCGTGCCGTACCCCGTGCTGCCGACCCAACCACCCCATCAGCACCAGCTGAAAGGACTCGGCGGTCCTGATACCGTATTGAGGCTTCTCCAGTCCGATTGCCCAACGAGCAATGGCGTCTCGGCGGGCGTCGACCCGCCAGGCGGCAATCACCTTGATTGAGGCTATATGTGGCTCGCGTCTCTGATACTCGCAGGTAAAGCTCGGCGAGTACCTCCGCCTGCAGGTCCCACCGGAGAGTTCCGGCCAAGAGGCACGCTGCCTCCGTGGCTGCCGTGCAGTAGTCGAGTATAGCCCTAGTCGCCATGGCCATGGATGTCTAACAAGTCCAGTCAGAGATTTAAATCTACCCACTATATGAAATGAAATGAATTTATTGCAAGAAATATGGTTTACATTGTGCGGTTAATGGTTCACAAAGAGGTCTCACATACTTCGTCGCTTATTACGACATGCAACATAATACATATATACTTACATGTTTTTTTGTTCGATATTAGACTTCTGAGTCTTACATTTGAAATTCTAATTTTATTCATATTCATTAGATTTTTCCAGTCAAAAAAAAATAAATTCATGTCATAATTATAAAAAAAAATGTTAACAGAATAATATTAAAAAAAAACAAACATTAATACAAAACATAAAAATTAAAGAGTATAATCATATCATTTTATAAATATGGTTATGTCATACCAAAAAAGTCATTCATTGAATAAAAACATTTCTCAAGGAGCCACTTACGTAGATTTGTCTTAAAAGGCTTAAGTGGCAGATCTCTCATAATTTTTGGTAAATTATTATAGATTTTAATTATCATATAATAGCAGTTTCTTTGATACAGTGTAGTTGAACAACTAGGTGTAATTAGTCTTGGCGGATCCCTATTTTTTATTACTGATTTATGTTTTTTTTCAAAAGTGCTAAAATATGAACCGTGTTCCTTAACAAAACAACCTGCCTGAAAAATGTATAGACATGTAAGAGTCAGTATCTTTAATTTTTTAAAAAGTGGTTCACAACTTGCAAGAGGATGAGCAGCACATATTGCTCGTACAGATTTTTTTTGCACAATGAATGCTCTATTAATATTTGTTGAGTTACCCCACAATAGAAGACCATATCTCAAGACTGAGTCAACGTAGCCATAATACGCAGTAAGTGCAATACTATGTCCCGAGATACGCCTTAAAGTTCTAAGCGCAAAAATAAATTTATTTAATTTTTTACAAATGTCATCTATATGCGTTTTCCAGTTACAGTTATAGAAATTAGTTATTAAATTTTGATCCACATTTTGCTATATATTTATTGCTAGTACAAGAAGAAAATGATTCTCTATAAAAAAATTATATTGTGTATGGTTAGTAATTATTAAACATTAAATTTGAGTTAGCTGATAATCTTCAGAAGATGAGGCTGCATAAATGTTCCGTTCGGATTTTTGATGTGAAATATCTATAGGCGGGGTGAACCTGATCGTCGCGTGGCATTAAAAGCGGCGTTAACGCCACGCTTTGCGGTAACGACTTCAAAATAATTTTGATGTTTCACATCTGCCAGGCGTCCTGAGTGACGGCTCACTTCTCTTTTCGTTTACTCTTTTGAAACTATAGGTACCTTACAATTTTGTCGTGTGTTCTCTTTTTCCTTGCCTTGTAACCGATTTTGTTCCCAAGATACAATCTGCTTTTTCGACCCATCACCTAAAACGTAAAAAGATTCTATATTATTCTTTATAGAGATCGCATGAAAGTAATTAAAAGAATTAGGTAGTAATAAATACTTACGAATCAAAACCGATCAGTCGCAGTATACGCTGAAGTTCGTATTGTCGTCTTTTACGCTGTGAGCGAAGAGCTCGAGCGACGTGACCCTGCTCCGTTGAGCGCCAAGGCGCGACTGGCTTACGAACAATTATGCCGTTCAATTTATAGTAATATTTAAAATTTAATTACGAGGGTGACTATTCGTATTTCAATTTGGGTTTTTTTTTACTGCTTCTACAATAGTCGAACAAATAGTGGATATTTTTTTAAATATTCCAAAGTTAGTATTATTCACAAAATTAAATGTTTTACAGGAGCCATTTTCGTCAAATTAATCTTAAGGAAATATTTTTTTTTAGTTTTAAAAGGAAGAAATCTTGAATTTCATTTTATACATACCCAAGAACAGTAATTTTCCTAACATCTACAAGTTTTTTCGAGCTGCCACGACTTATCGTTTATTCGTACCTGAACTTTAAAACTCAGCGTTTTCGTAAAATCTCATTAACTTAAGTTCAAAATACCCTTGCCTTTTAATAAAATAGTTACAATATTGAGTTATAATTCTGTACAAGCACAATATAAAGATGTGTTTAATGTAGTGGTTATATAAATTTTTAGTAAGCTATTATGATGAACGAGTAACCAGTCCTCAAAAAACCACATTTTTGGGTTTACGGCCGCTTATTACCGATAACGCTCTTAATGCATAATAAATGATTTGAATTCTTAAAAGATTTTTTTTAAAGACAACACCCTGCACTAAGGAAATAATCCTTGTATTGCGGGGGACTTTACAAACATATAAATTAACGAACATAAATTACACCCAGACTTAGAATAACAATTTGTGGATCACACAAGTTTTGTTCTGCGTGGGATTCGAACCCCCGACACTGGCACTGTAGGTATCTTAACCACTACCCCATCTGTGCAGTCAAAGATGCTGGACGTCGTTGGATGCTGGTGGCATAGGCAAGTTCCGCGTAGCATTCTCGTAAGGAAGCTTATGTACAACAATAGACGTTTATGGACTAACGTTTATGGTTTAACGACTTGGGATCGACATAATCTATACTCGTCTTCATCATCATCATCATCACAGCTCACATACGTTCCACTGTTGGGCTCGAGCCTCCTTCACAATAGGAGGGAAATTGACCTACTATACCACGCTCGTCAGACATGGTGGTATAGGGCTTTATTTCAAGTTTTCCTTTTCTCACATAGATGTTATATGCATATATCCCTTAGTCGTCTTTTACGACTCCCACGGGCGCAGAGAAGGGGTGAATTGTATTCTTACTCTGTCACCACATGGACGACACGTCTGACATCGTACAAATTGCAAAAATTATTGAGAATAGTTTTGTGACGTGCCATCTGACATCTGACCTGACGTCAACCGTCCTTGGTAATGTAATTGCTGACCAGGCTGCATCAGATGGGGTTGATCCAGTTCGATATGATGCTCTTAGGCTCCATTTACGACAACCACGAGCAATGTAAGAGTTGGTAGTATTCCTAGCCATTATTGTATAGTATAGGTTCATATACGCTTATTTTCGAGAGTTTTAGTAGCGCAGTCATCACTCTACTAATAAATATAATCAAAGGCAGACAGATAACAAATTTACGATCATTTTTCAACTGATTTTTGCAGACAGGCAAAGCTTAAGTACGAATTGATTTACTTAAAATTTCTTAAATGCCTAAGCCCCGAAAAGTAAAAAAAAGAAAACAAAGGATTAATGGCACTCAATTTCTAATTGTCAACAAGAAATGTCAAACGAATATGCATGTTCGCATTATCATTTTATGAACTAAACGGTAAAAGTCAAGATATGTCATGTTTAGTTCTAGAAACTGGGGCGAACACTTCACGATTAAGATTTTCAATAGCTGTTTAAGACAAGCTTTGCATGTAAAATTACAGCAACTTTGTTCACTGTGTCACTCATTTCGGCCTCCTTTCTAATCATGAACCCGACACCATATGACATGTCTAGCATTATCATGATCTCAATTAATATACGTCCTATTGCTCCCTCTTACAAAGTAAAAGGATAATTGTTCAGCTGGTCAGACGGGTTAAACCAGGTTGAGAGACCTCAGCACTCACCCATAGTCCGGGAAAACCTGTAAAAGTCAACTGCGGCTAAAATCTATAAACACAGAAAAAAGGTGGCATTTGAATTTTCTTTGTCTTGCTTGTTTTCGGCATTTTTTAAACACCCTACACTAAGTAAATAATCCTATCTATATATATGTGTGTGTGTGTGTGTGTGTGTGTGTGAATATGTATAAGAATATAATCCAACAAGCAATTGTAGTAAGTATATTGCTATAGTTTCAGAATCTCGGCAATAGCTGTAAAGATTATCATGAAATTTAGTTTGCTAGCTTTTATTTCTATACATGAAACTTAGCTAGATTTTCTATAAAATCTCATATTTTCAGTTTTTTTAGGCAATGAAAATAGCTCAATTGGGAAATAGAGCTGAAATTTAATCCCGAATAGATCTTCAGTATTCCCTTATTCTTTTTTATTCAAAACTAGCTGACCCGGCGAACTTCGTACCGCCATAATATTTTCGTAAATATATTTTCCAAAAATATAGTCTGTCAATAGCTGTCATTTGCGTTTTGTTATTACATGTCAGATACGTTTTGTTATACTACGTTTCATAATTACTTGTATTATCTTTGACGTTTTATGTTATGTCACACGGGAACGCGATCGAACGGGATAACAAGTATCCCATTTTCGTCTCCTGGATCTTAGCTACCTTCCTACCAATTTTCAGCCGAATCAGTACAGCCGTTCTTGAGTTATAAATAGTGTAACTAACACGACTTTCTTTTATATATATAGACTAGCAACCCGCCCTCGCTTCGCTTCGGTTTCAGTCGCCTTACTCGCATAGTTCCCGTTCCCGTATGAATAACGGGATAAAATGTAGCCTATGTTACTCCCTGATATTATAGCTTTCAAATGGTGAAAGAATTTTTTAAATCGGCACCGTGGTTTAACGTGAAAGCGTAACAAACAAATAAACAAATCGTTAAACTTACTTTCGCATTTATAATATTAGTAAGGATTATACTCCGAAATAGAACAACAATTTGTGGATTACGCAGATTACTGCCCTGCGTGGGAATTAAACCTCCGATCCGGCCATGGTAGGTTGGTAACTACTATGTCATCCTTTTAGTCGAATATTATATACCTACCTTAGTTGTTATTTACGACATCAACAGTGTAACATATCAAACAAGATGAAGTGTTAGATAAATTATATTCTTACTTCGTCACTACACGCAAAGATATAACTATGTTGGCAAATATATCAAGATCTCGTGTACCGTAAATAATATTGATAACAAAAGCGCAAATGTTTAATGTAGAAAGTAATAATTCAGTAATTCTTCAACATTATCGTAAGTGCAGTATCTAATTGTAAATTAATTTTGAAATGTTATTGGTAAATACTTTTGTGAATGTAATTACCCATATCTGGTGAGAATAATGCAATATTTTACCATTAACTGCGATGTATAGTCACGTATATTAAGCCATACAAAATTATATGGTAAACTAGCAACCCGCCCTCGCTTCGCTCCGATTTCAATCACCTTACCCGTACTATTCCCGTTCTAGTAGAATATCGGGACAAAATACAGCCTAAGTTACTCCTTATATCGACAGCTACCTGATAGTAAAATATTATCAATATCGGTCCAACTGTTTTGAAGATTACACGAAACAAACAGACAGTCAGACTGACACTAAGGAAATCAATTCTTGCATTGCGGGGTACTTTACAAACATAGGTATAATTAACGGACATAAATTACATCTAGACTCAAAACAACAATTTATGGATGCCAAAAATTTGTCTTGCGTGGGATACGAACCCCAACACTGTAAGTAGGTATCTTAACCACTACAGTGTTAGTGCAGTCGAAAGTATGAAAAATAATTTCCAACTCAAAGCAATACATTTATCAAGATCGTAAGATTATTAGATTCCAACCCATATATAACAGCGAGACAGCTCAAAGGATTTTACCTCTAGATGATAACGGTCTTGTATAACCAGTATATCCAACAAATTATCACATAAACCCACTGCCCGTATTACAGAATGCACTTTGTAACATTATTTTATTATAACGGACTACCAAGGCTTCTCATAACGTAGCGGGCTATTTACATATTCACTGGAAACCTTTGATAATCTCTACATATACAATTACCATTATACGGAGTAAGAATATAATTCACCACTCCATATCTTGCCCGTGGATGTCGTAAAAGACGACTAAGGGATATAATATGCATATAACATCTATGCAAGAGAATGAAAAATTGGAATAAAACCCTATAGCAACCTAGATAGGTTGCTATAGGGTTATACCTTATGGGTTAGGGGTATACCTTATGACTATGCTGGTCAGATGACCAGCATAGTCATAAGGTCAATTGCCCTCCTATTTTGATGATGAGATGAGATAGAAATGATGATGATGAATATAATTACTTGTAGCGTTAGCGACTACGTATATTACCCATACATTACGTATCGTTATTTAACTTTTATAGTTTGTGGGCTGAATTGTCATCTTGATTCATTAATTTTAGCTCGTATACGTCCCACTCCTGGCCTCAAGCGTCCTCCAAAATGAAAGGAAAATTGACCTACTACACCACTCTGGTCAGGGTTTGGGTATGGGCCAGTAAAACGTTTTATCAAAGACTGGATATAAGTGGGACACCCATATCTTTTTAAGACAGTCTCACGTCAATTTATACTAATATTATAAAGCTTATGGGTTTTTTTGGTTGAACGCCCTTAAAACAGTTGATTCTTATTAAAAGATTCTTTAGTATTCCCTTTATCAAGGCAGATTATAGACTTTTTATGAGACTAATCCCACCATACATTCCAACCACTGTAACTTCTGTAAACTAGGATTCACAATGATCTCCATATAAGACACCAAGATTTGATCCTCAGGCAGTCCCGGAAAACGCTTTCAATTGTCATGAAACCCACAACAAATTTAAGTAGAAGAGAAAAAAGGCAAGAGTTGGAAAGATCCTACGTCCCTCTTATGCAAAGCGGGAGACATGAAGCAAAGCAGGCTAATAAATCAGTAGATAAAAGGATATACAACTAAGTGAAGCGCAGCAGTATAACACCACGGATTTAACATAGCTTAAGAGACCTATATGTGAGCTTTAGGATTGGTTGCAATAGTGGATATGACAAAAATGCCTGAATGCACGTAAATTATCTCAAGTTCAAATTCATCACATCACAACATTACACGGTAGATTTATTCCTCTTGAGAGCTTTTGTTGTTCTAATATTGCGTTATACCTACGACGAACTCTCTCCAACTCTCGCTTTCTTTCTTATATGACGAATTTATCTATTAATCTGGCAGTCTACTCTAGGTTGTAAGAAATAGACAGTTTAATCTATAATCAGGTTATATTATACAATACAATCTTCAGTTATACGTGAAAGTTGTCTAATCATTCAAATAATACAAAATAATGCAGCTTTTATTTGATACATTTTATTACGCGCAACTTTCGTTATGAATGTTTAAGCTTTGAATTGAAATTGATTCGAGATTACGTGACAGATAAAAGTTAATTGATTTATTGTTCCTTCGCAAAGAAATGCATAATAAAATTATTCTTTGTTATAGTAATCATAAATAATATTATTCCGGTCGCTAATAGTGCATTGAACAATCAGTAAATTATTTTTTTTTAAGTGAAATCTTTTGTTGGCAGTTTTAAATGGAGAGTAAATTCGTGTAAGTTGTCATGGACATGGTCACGTGACGTGTTAACGGTTATAGTATATCTGTAGCTATGTTAATGTCGCTATATCTGTACTGATAGACTTCAAATCCAGATAAATGTATAAAGTTTATATTTAAGATCAAACAACTTGAATATGCAAAAATAACAGCTGTTTGTTCCTAGTTTTAAGTTTTCAGTTCTGTAGGCAGTTCTTATTACTGCTTTGTTCTCTTTTTTATAATAATTATAATCTACCACGGGACAACTAAACGCTGACGTAGACAGTGGACCATTGAGGGTTCCGCTCAGACTTTTGAGTAGACCATGAAGTCAAACTTCATAAATACATTATCTTATATTTATCTAATCATTCAGTTTTAATTAGTTATAGATTTTTAAGCAGTATTAGAAATAGGTCCTTATATCGAACAGAACTTTATAAACATATAACTAAACGACACAAATTATTCAAACTTGGAATAATCATAAGTATTAGATATCACGAAAAATTATCTTGCTTAAGAACCATATCCACGACATATCATGGAAGCTCAGTATTTAAAGCACTCCCATGTCTGGTACTTTGAAATTGCTGTTTGTTTAACCAGGTCTTGGTCGGGGTATTGAGCGTGAGGGGCTGGCATGGTGTACAGGGAGACCCGATGGGAATGGTCACCGCCGGCCACCTGCCGGTCAGCAGGGGACCCGAACCCAGGATCATCCTCCCTGGGAGGCTGTCCCACCAACCGGCGAAAATCCCGTTGGGTAGTCGTCGTGCCAGTGTGGGAAACCGGAGTGGACCTCGGCGGCTACACACGGGGGGGCATCGGGGGCCCTTCCGTGCTTCGTGTCAGCTCCTCACAACACTCACTCCTCGACCATGCACTATGCCCTGCCTTTTTTTTTTGGTATCACCAAACTCCGTTATACACATTCACACTCCCTTCCTCCTCTTCTTAAATTAAAAATCATGGCCAAGAAAGTTAAAAAGAGACGATTTTCTACGGCGGTCCCCTTATCCACATTTGATGTGGATTTTTGCAATATCAGGGGTTTACATAGCAATCTCGACGCCGTCCACCATCACCTCGAGACGGCGCGGCCTGCCTTACTCTTTTTAACGGAGACGCAGATAGGTGCTCCGGATGACATTTCGTACCTAAATTACCCCGGCTACGAGTTGGAGCATACCTTCCGTCGTAAAGCCGGGGTGTGCGTATTCATCCGAGGTGATATCTGCTGTCGCCGCCTTCGGGCCCTCGAACATGGTGACTTGTCAATCCTGTGGCTACGCGTAGACTATGGAGGGCTTACCCGCATCTACGCATGCCTCTACAGGTCCCATGGCAGTGATCCGGGGTCAATTCAATTATTTGAGAACGTCCAATGGGGGATTGACGAAATATTGGAGCAGTGTCCATCAGCGGAGGTGGTGGTTCTTGGAGACTTCAACGCTCATCATAAAGAGTGGCTGGGGTCCCGAACCACCGACCTCCAGGGTCGACATCTCTTCAATATGGTCTCGGCCTATGGTCTCTCACAACTGGTGACACAGCCCACCCGTATCCCAGATATTGAGAGCCATGAGTCTTCTTTACTGGATCTTCTACTGACTACACACCAGCACGGATATCAGGTAGTGGTTGAAGCGCCTCTTGGATCTTCTGACCACTGCTTGGTCCGTAGCAGTGCCCCTGTTGTAAGGCCTAGTCGTTCTAAGGCGACTGGGACTCGCAGAGTCTGGCAATATAAGTCAGCAGATTGGGATGGACTGCGCGAGTTTTACGCATCCTACCCATGGAAGCGGCTTTGCTTCGCCTCTGGGGACCCTGGCGTCTGTGCGGACTGCGTTACCGAAACGGTTATTACGGGGATGGAATTATTCATCCCCAACACCAAAATACCCGTCGGTGGCCGCAGCCGACCCTGGTTTAACAAAACCTGCAGGACGGCTGCATGCCAGAAACAGTCCGCATATCGGGCCTGGAATAGGGCCAAAAAATGCCAGGACCCGAACGCCAAAGAGGTGAAGCGGAAATTTAACGCCGCTTCTAGATCTAGTAAGAAGGCTATTGCCAGAGCCAAGGCGGAACATGTTGCCAGAATTGGCGAGCGATTGCAAAGCTATCCTGCTGGGAGTCGTGCATTCTGGTCGCTCGCCAAGGCTGCACAAGGCAACTTCTGCCAGCCCAATCTCCCACCACTGCAGAAACACGATGGTAGTCTGGCCCACAGCGCAAAGGAGAAGGCCGATCTTCTAGGTCAATTCTTTGCCTGTAACTCGACTTTGGATGCCGGAGCTGCCACACCACCTACCATCCCACGGTGTGAAAGCTCACTGCCCGAAATCCGCATCACGCAGCGAGCGGTTAGGCGGGAGCTGCGGCTTTTAGACGTCCATAAGTCGAGTGGACCGGATGGCATCCCTGCAGTGGTACTAAAGACGTGCGCCCCTGAATTGACTCCCATCCTCACGCGCCTATACCGACTTTCCTACGCTACTAATAGGGTTCCGTCTTCGTGGAAGGTAGCCCATGTCCACCCGATCCCTAAAAAGGGAGACCGGTCTGACCCATCGAATTACAGGCCAATTGCGATAACATCCTTGCTCTCCAAGATAATGGAGAAGGTTATAAACCGCCAGCTTCTGCAGTACCTTGAGGATCGCCAGCTTATCAGTGATCGCCAATACGGCTTTCGTCATGGTCGGTCGGCTGGTGATCTTCTTGTGTACCTCACACACCGTTGGGCAGAGGCCTTGGAGGGCAAGGGTGAGGCGCTGGCGTTCAGCCTAGATATCGCAAAGGCGTTCGATAGGGTCTGGCACAGGGCACTTCTATCGAAGCTACCATCATACGGAATCCCCGAGGGACTATGTAATTGGATTGCCAGCTTTTTGGATGGTCGGAGTATAAAAGTCGTCGTAGATGGCTCCTGCTCCGATACCATGACCATTAATGCTGGTGTACCACAAGGCTCGGTGCTCTCCCCGACGTTGTTTATCCTGCATATCAATGACATGCTCTCTATCGAGAGTATGCGTTGCTATGCGGATGACAGTACGGGTGATGAGCGGTACACTGAGCAACGGTATATCCCTCGGAGTATTCAGGAAAGAAGGGTTCAACTTGTGTCTGAAGTCGAGCGCTCTCTGGGGCGGGCCTCGGAATGGGGTGAACGGAACCTAGTCCAGTTCAACCCCACAAAGACACAAGTTTGCGCGTTCACTGCAAAGAAGGACCCATTTGTCATGGCGCCTCAGTTCCAAGGAGTAACTCTTCCAATTTCT
This sequence comes from Lymantria dispar, assembly GCA_032191425.1. Taxonomy (NCBI): domain Eukaryota; kingdom Metazoa; phylum Arthropoda; class Insecta; order Lepidoptera; family Erebidae; genus Lymantria; species Lymantria dispar. The sequence goes on along the minus strand of CM063460.1, from coordinate 2,920,311 downwards.
GAGAGTATTGGGATTCTCGGCGTCAAAATATCGAGCAAAGTCCAGTTTGGGAGTCATTTGGAGGACAAAGCCAAATTGGCAAGCAAAAAGTTGGGCGTCCTGAACAGAGCCAGGCGGTACTTCACACCGAGACAGCGTCTTGTGCTATACAAAGCACAAGTTCGTCCTCATGTGGAGTACTGCTCACATCTCTGGGCAGGTGCGCCCAAATATCAGCTAGACCCACTTGACTCCCTGCAAAGATGGGCTGTTCGAATCGTCGGGGATCTAAATCTTACGGACAGATTGGAGTCGCTGGAGCAGCGGAGAGACTTTGGGTCACTCTGTGTACTCTACCGACTCTTTCACGGGGAGTGCTCCGAGGAACTGTTTGACTTGGTACCACCGTCACCATTCTACCAACGTACCACTCGACATCGCAGCAGGGTTCATCCATTTCACCTGGAAACGTTATGGTCTTCAACTGTACGTTTCCAGCGATCATTTCTCCCACGTACGTGCAAGCTCTGGAATGAACTACCTGCTGCTGTGTTTCCCGAGCGCTATGACATGTCCTTCTTTAAACGAGGTTTAAGAAGAGTATTTCCTTCACGGTAGGCAGCGGCCTGGCTGTGCCCCTGGTATTGCAATGGTCCATGTGCAGCAGTTTCACTTACCATCAGGTGTGCTGCTTGCTCGTTTGCCACCGTTGGCAATAAAAAAAAAAAAAAAAAAAAAATTTCACTTAATTATTTCTGATTTTTATGAAAATATTACACATTATTATTATTTAAAACAAAACTAATTTTAGGGATTTTATCGTGTTTGTATTTATTTAATTTACAATTTTTTGATAATTCGAACACATGTTTTAGCGAAAATTTAATAAGAAATGTGGTCTAGGGTAATAATGGTGACTTGTTGTACATGAGACATCTTAATGCTCTCATAACCATGAACGCTGAAGTGAAATTAAAAGTCAAATAAAACGATATAAAATTGATAATGATATAATTAATATTTGATCATTTTTATGTAATTATAAATAGACATATTCTTTATTTCTTTAAATACAAAACTGAATGCTAACGCTGTTAATAATTAACGACTGCTTTTCCATTTTCAAGAATACAGGAAATGCAAAATATTATAATGATTGCAATATAAGTCTTAAATTATTACGCCGTTTGATAAAATTACATATATTATGTAAATTTATTTCATATTATATATTAGTTAATATGCTTATTTTTATATTGTAAATAAGATGCATACATCATTTTATTTATCAAAGTCATTAAGAAGAACCGTTCCGTGTGGTGACGGTGTAAGAATACATTTCACCACTCCCTATCTTGCCCGTGGATGTCGTACAAGATGACACTCTCGCAGAAAATCGACGTCTGAGTAGTAGCAATTAGTTACTGCGCTTCGTTCGGTGAGCGAGAGAGCCGGAGCCCAACTTTCTGAGGGTGTTTGCGTGTGGAGGGTTTTGGTGGTGCCCTTGGTGTCACCGAGCCTCGATGCACTCATTCGCACTCCCTTCACTTTCTTCGCGGTGGGCAGCGGCCTTGTAAGGGTCCATGAGCGGCAGCAACACTTACCATCAGGTGTACTGTTTGCTCGTTTGCCACCGTTGGCAATAAAAAAAAAAGATGACTATGGGATATAAAATGTACATAACATCTGTGCAACAGAAGGAAAACTCAAAATAAAACCCTATACCAACATGTCTGACTAGCGTGGTGTAGTAAGTCGAGTTCCTTCCCATTGTGGAGGAGGCCCGAGCCCAACAGTGGGGCGCATGTGGGCTGCGATGATGATGATGATTAAGAAGACGCTTTTCGACGAAGTGAGAATATACCAACCCCTCTCGCCCGTGGGTGCCGTACAAGATGACTAAGGGATACGATATGCAGATAATATGTATGCAACAGAAGGGAAACTTGGCATAAAACCCTATACCAACACGTCTGACCAGCGCGATTTAATAGGTCAATTTCTCTCTCATTGTGAAGGAGGCCCGAGCCCAACAGTGGAACCTAATTGGGCTGAGATGATGATGATTTAGAAGAATGCTTTAGTCGTTGATATACGAATTCTAGGGAAGGAGTTATTGAATAATAAGGTCTTTTCTTTCTATATGTATTCTACTCAGGGCCGGCCCGCCCATACGGGGAACAGAGCAGTCTCTCCAGGCGCCAAATCCTAGAGGGCGCCTAAATGGTTCCATACTTTACACTCACAATTGGTAGAGGTATATATTATTAGGAGCAAACGGGCAAGGCGCCATAATTAGATCTCGCTCCATTCTAAAATTTACTTCGGGCCGGCGCTGATTCTACTGTCCATGAATCATGATTCTTTTCCAGATGGAGAAACGGAAGTTGACTAAAAGTATTGACAGGCCTTTTAATATCTAATTTTTCTTGTATTAGATTTATATCTCTCTCTATATATACATATCTCTTAGGCAAATTTTTATCGATCACCAATATTTTTTCAATATTTGCGTTATAGAAGAAAGTCTTATAAAATAATATAAAATAACTCAAGTTATTATTAATTTAATTCAAACATTGAATAGTAATACAATTGCTATGGATATTTTGTTTTGAAGATTGCAAAAATTGTATATATATTTTTACTTTATTTTATTTATAAGTATATTTAGATAGATATTTACGCGCGAGCTGTTGTTAAATTTCTTACTAAAATGTGAATATTTATAAGTCTGTAACTTTCAAATTAGATTTTAATTACCAATTCTGTATTTAAACAACATAACTTATATATTAGATAAATAAATATTGTATTTAAAATTTAACTGTACAGTATCAATTAAAGTGAAAGATCCCAGATATTTGTATGGACTACCCAACAACTATGCATTACTTAAGGGTTGTTTACCATAAGAATAAAATTCATTCACTTCATCACATATATGTCCCACTTCTGGGATCGAGCCTCTTCTACTATAGGAGGGAAAATAACCTAATATAAGTCAGAAGTGTTGCTATAGAATTTTAATTCGAGTTTTCCTTCTCTTACATAGATGCTATATGCATATTAAATCCCTTAGTCGCCTTGAATGATACTCACGGGCAAGAAAGGGATGGTAAACTGTATTTTTACGCCGTCACGACACGAAAAAAAAATCATTAAATACTTACAAATTAATATTGATGCCATTGAGATATAATATATGTACATATATTAAAAGATCTCATATTTTCATTGCCATAAACTTTCCCGTGAGATATTGAAATGAAAAGTATTATAATATATACAATAAATAACATTATAAACATTTCTCCATATAATTGATGTAACCAAATGGAAAAATCTTTATTTATTATGTAATAATTATTGTGTAAATATAATTTACATATGTTGACTAATATTAAATGATTTTTTTTATTTAACACTGGTTTTGGAATTAATTTAACTACACTGATGACATAGTGGTTAAGATACCAACCTACCGTGCCAGTGTCGTGGGTAGGAATCCCATTGAGGACAGCAGTTTGTGCGATCCACAAATTATTGTTCTGAGTCTGGATGTTGTTTTTGTCCATTAATTATTAGTAAATCCTCTGCAATACAAGGATTATTTCCTTAGTTCAGGGTCCTTCCGCGTAGGGGTGAGATCCCGACAATACTGTTTTATTGTTGAGGCGTGGAAAAGGACGAAATCCGTCCGGCCTCGGATGACAAGGAATCGGTACCAGTGGTTGGCCCAATCGCGATGAGGAAGGAACACGATAGATTATGGGGTTATACCCACCCATCCTTCACTCCGGGCATATTAGGCGAGGTATGACCAAACGATAGCCTGCTATGAAAAAGCCCCATAAAAAGGTTCTTTTCAAATCTATAATACTCATATACACATCAGAAGTCATTAAACACTGAAGAAGCCATTATTCATTAATTATTATATTCGCCATTAAAAATAACATATATAAATTAATTCATTTATTAATATTAAGCGTGAATAAATTAAAATTATTATTGATGAGTTAATTTGCAGAAGCTTAATGAAAGTTGCATATAGAGCATGTGTTGTCTGTATCAATAATCGCTTAATCATTTTATGATCACTGACCGACTTCAAACGTTCACGACTTTCTACATATAAACTCCTTTCAGCGCCAATAAAATATTTAATCACTTAATATACACTTTCGGCTTATATACGTCTCACTATTGGCCTCGACCCTCCTCCATAATAGGAGGGAAATTAACCTTACTATATAGTGGTTAGACGTGTTTGTGTAAGATTTTGTTTCGAGTTTTCCTTCTCTTGCTGTGTATGTTATATGCATATTTCATTCCTTAGCCGTCTTTTACGCTACATACAGGCACGAGAGGGGATGCTGAATTGTATTCTTACTCCGTCACCAAACAGAGAAAAAAAAATAACTATACTATATATACTACAAATGTATACTATAATATACTATAAATTTATATACGCTGATTTTTTGATAATTAGGTATTATAGAACTAATAATAATAATAATTTATTTATAGCTTTCAAAATACAGTACACCAACTTGGTACAATAAGACCTAAAATTATGTACAAGTGAGCAAAATATAAGTACAATCACTTTCTGTAGCAAATTATGAAATAGTGAGTAACAGTTTAATTAGTTAATTAATATACTTACAATACGTACCTATGTAAGTTCACTGTAGATTTCTAGGTACACTGTATGAACTCACAAACCAAAATATAAATTGTAATATTCACAGAAAAGATACACAATTTGAAAACAAAAATAAAACTATATCTAAATGTACCTACACTAATAGTAGTATGCGGTAACACAAGACTAACATATTTATAGGATATTTTATCAATTCACGTTGCTAGATGGTACTTTAAAATAATATTATTAGATATTTGTCTTTAAAAATAGTTCACTGTAACTTTAATTTCTATTTATTTATTAGTCGAACGTCGAGAACTATACATCATATTTTTCACACAGACATTTCTTTTCTAATTTATATTAAAATAACAATTCTTTTTTTAATACTATAATAATAATTACAAGTAATTATACAACGATAATATTAAAATAAAACTCATACTTTCTCACTCTTGAAATAGTAATCACGTTATTTTAAAAATTGAAATTATCATCATCAGGGATGGTAATCCATCATCATCGCAGCCCATATACATCACACTGTTGAGAGGGAATTTGACCTACTATACGTTATGTGCATATTATATCCCTTAGTCGTATTTTACGACATCCACGGGCAAGATAGGGAGTGGTGAATTCTATTCTTGCTCCGTCACCACAGAGAAAATATTACACTGCACCAATATATAAATAATTTAAGAACTTAACAATTACGGTCGTTATATTAACATTCAATGTGTTCATACTTCAGTATAGAAAGTATTAATCCCAATAAATGAGTGATTACTGTAAAAACTTTCACAACTTGGAATTTATTAATGTTGGAGACGGTCGTCCTTGAAATTTAGGTCTTCAACTAACTCGATTCTGTTTGCTTATTAGGTAATTTGAGTTCAATGAATAAGGATATAGTAACTACTGTAATACAGTGGATACGATATCGACCTACAGTACCAGTGTCAGGGGTTTCGAATCCCACGCAGGACAACACATTGTGCGATCCACAAATTGTTGTTCTGAGTCTGGATGTAATTTGTATCCGTTTTCTGTAAAATCCCCCGCAATACAAGAACTAATTTCCTTAGTGCAGGGTGTCTTTTAAATGTCTTTTAAAAAAAAAGGTAATATCAAAAAATATTTTTGAGTAAAAAAGAAAACCACCTTCAAGAAATATTGAAGTTCGTAGTGTAGTAATAAGTTAGGTAGTGGCTTATAGGAGGCACCAACCTCAAAAGGTAGTATTTTCTTTCTTTTTTCTTTATAATGATAGATCTTATTTTCAGATCTAATGGTCATGGGGCCACCTGTAAAGTATATCCTATTGAACAAGAACAGAATTTGCCTGATCGGCCCAAGCGTATTGAGTACATAATCGGTGAAAATAGAAGATTGCGACTAATTGAAAATCTCCTTTTTGAAATCAGTTAAAAATAAAATACTAAATAAACTATCATAATTTTATAATAATTTAATTATAACTGTTATATAATCTGTGTAAATATTAAATAATTTAAAAAAATAAGAAAATATGAATTAGTTTCGTGTAAATTGATAAATTAATACGCTCCGTATTAAAGAAGCGATAGAGCGGAATCGTGGCTCAAAAGTGTTCGCACAAGATCTGTCTATTGGGCAAAGCCAAATGACTAAGCTGAAGACCGACGATGGCACTGTCATTTCATCCCAAAATGAAATCTTGGGAGAGGTCGAAAGGTTCTATGGACAGTTATACAAATCATCCCGAAATCCTGTTGTCGGCTTGGACCAAGATCCCAGATCCAAGCTAACTCGGCACTATACCGAAGAAATCCCGGACATCATCTTGTACGAGATCAGAATGGCTCTCAAACAACTACGTAACGGTAAGGCACCGGGAGATGACGGAATTACGGCAGAGCTTCTGAAGGCGGGCGGCAAGCCAGTCTTAATAGCCCTTCAAAAGCTATTTAATTCCGTTATCCTCGGGGGCGACGTTCCAGAGTCGTGGACCAGGAGTGTGGTGGTGCTGTTCTTCAAGAAGGGTGACAAAGCTCTTCTAAAGAACTACAGACCCATCTCACTCCTGAGCCATGTTTATAAGTTGTTCTCGAGGGTCATTACCAATCGACTCTCGCGCAAGCTCGATGACTTCCAGCCGCCCGAACAAGCCGGCTTCCGAAAAGGCTATAGCACCATAGACCATATCCTCACGCTTCGGCAGATTATACAAAAGACCGAGGAGTATAATCGGCCCCTGTGCTTAGCGTTTGTGGACTATGAGAAAGCCTTTGATTCAGTCGAAACTTGGGCGGTGCTGCAGTCCCTTCAGCGGTGCCAAATCGACTATCACTATATCGAAGTGCTGAAGTGTTTGTATAGGAACGCCACAATGTCAGTCCATATCCGGGATAAGAGTACGAATCCGATCCAGTTGCAGAAAGGCGTGAGACAGGGAGATGTTATCTCTCCGAAACTGTTCACCACTGCACTGGAAGATGTCTTCAAGCTCTTAGACTGGATTGGACTCGGCATCAACATTAACGGCGAATACATCACTCACCTCCGATTTGCGGACGATATAGTCGTTATGGCAGAATCCATGGAGGACCTTGGCACAATGCTCAATGATCTCAGCAGGGTATCCCAACTAGTGGGTTTACGAATGAACATGGACAAGACGAAAGTCATGTCAAATGCCCATGTCATTCCTGTACCGGTCCTAGTTGGCAATGCGATTCTTGAAGTTGTCGATCACTATGTTTACCTAGGACAAACAGTCCAGTTAGGTAGATCCAATTTCGAGAAAGAGATCAGCCGACGAATCCAACTCGGTTGGGCAGCGTTCGGGAAACTTAAGAGGATCTTCTCGTCCAACATACCTCAGTGTCTGAAAACACAGGTCTTTGACCAGTGTGTGTTACCAGTGATGACTTACGGCACGGAAACGTGGTCCCTAAATGTAGGCCTCATATCAAGGCTCAAAGTCGCTCAGCGTGCTATGGAGCGGGCTATGCTCGGGATTTCTCTGCGAGATAGAATCCGGAATACGGAAATCCGCAGAAGAACGGGTGTAACCGACATAGCACGAAGAATTAGCACGCTGAAGTGGCAATGGGCAGGCCACATCGCTCGACGAACCAACAACCGCTGGGGAAGAAAGGTTCTCGACTGGCGACCACGTATCGGACGACGCAGTGTAGGACGCCCCCCCACTAGGTGGGCCGATGACCTAGTGAAAGTAGCTGGGCGTCGTTGGATGCAGGCGGCACAGGACCGCTCATTGTGGCGCAACATGAGGGAGGCCTACGTCCAGCAGTGGACGGCGATAGGCTGAAATGATGACGATGATGATGAAATTGATAAAAAAAGTTACCTAAATTTGATTCATTCATTTAAATCATAATCTTAGTACATAAAAACACTGTTTTATTTTTCAGTTAATTTAAACTTTATATTAATTTATTAAACAGATCTCCATTAAATTGAACATGTAGTTTGACATTAACTTAGAAAAAGGCAAATATTGTGTTTTTTTGTGGTTTCTTATATGTAATCTTATTTCTCCTTGGAGTGTACAAACTTTAGTTGTGTAATCTTAATTCTATTTAAGGTGTATCTTTTTCAGTTAGTATAGTTAATAATATATAATAAAAAAGCTATGAGCCGTATGGTGTCAACGAACACTACCAATTCTTACATTGCACGTAGATATAGTAAAGGACGACAATTTTTATCATACGACTAGGTCATGAAATGTTGTAAAAAAACGAATTCAAAATTTTAAAAGCGGGATCGGTCTATTCTCGATGGGTCTTCGAAAACATACCAATCATGCTTGTGAAAAATTCGACTTACGAAATCGAAATAACATTCCAATGACGAGAATTGTCTCCTTTTTTTCTTTTGAACTGGTTTTGGTATGATGCACGACGAAGGGGACGGCGCGCTACACCATAAACTTCCATATACAGTCTAATTATCATACTGGTATAATTTGTATTAAAAATTCCGTACAACCATTGCTTGCTCGATGCTTACAATATAAGGATTTATTCTGACCACGGTGTGTTGTATTTAAAACTAGAAAAAAAATATAATAATATACCAGATCCAATGTAAATCAAAGTCAATTTAAATATTCAATATTTAATTAAATTATGGATGACTAGAAATGTTTGCATCTGTGGAAGTTTCAATCGAAGGTTATATTAATATTGAAAGTTGGTAACCTTTTAATTCGATCGTCTGCCTTGGGATGCTTGCGATAAATAGATTAGCTATACGGTTCATTCGACAATTTCAGTTGCTGTAACATGTGTTTATTTACTATTAGCAACATTATCGTCGTACCCCAATTACTAGGAGCCGACTCAATGTGTACTTCTTAATAGTACATATTGCAAAAATGATTGGCAATCGTTTTTCACTGGCCGACTGCCTCACGTCAACCCTCCTTGATAGTACAATTTACATAGTGGAGGAGACCTGAACTCAACAGTAGGACGTATACAGGCTTTTTAGGGGTGGGCTATGGTCAGCGCTCCACGCGGCGAGAGAGGGGCGGCGCGCAGCCTCATAACCCACCGTAGCTCCTCGCCAAATGGTGGTGACTGCGTAACAGTTCCTAAGACTGTCGAGCATCTCCCTAGCGATGGTTGGCAGCGTCAGATCGGCAACGATGATCGCGATGAGTTCACGGAGCTGCTCGGCCCACTCGGCACTCACCTCGAATGTGAATGTGAATGTGAAAACGTGTGTGAATGTGCTCTCCCTCCACACAACCGTGTACAGATACTTGGCAAAGCAGGAAAGCACCCCGTGCCGCCGATCCAGCCAGTTCATCAGCACTGGCCGGAAGGCCTCGACGGTTCTGAGACCGTACCTAGGCCTCTCCAGCCGGACAGCCCAAAGAGCAATGGTCTCGACGGGCTTCGACCCGCCAGGCGGCAATCTCCTTCAGCGAGACCATGCCGCCTCCCGCTCAGGATGTATACAGGCTGCGGTGAGATTAATAATAGGCATCATCTAAAATGTTGTGATCATTGTACTTAAAATTTCAATTTGCTATTTGGACTTAGAATATAATTCATATCAATAATTAAGATGTTGACTTTCAAGAAAATAAAAGAATTTATTTAAAAAAAAATAACAACGCTGAGAAATAAATCGTTATGTCGTAAGAACTTAGGTCAAACATACTTTTTTTAAACATAAAAATCGTCATTACCTCAGCTTATTTAAGTACCGTTTATAATTACATTTTTACAGGTTTCATCGCACTGTTAGGCTCGGGCCTCCTCCACAATAGGAGGGAATTTGACCTACTATACCATGTTGGTCAGACATGTTGATATAGGGTTTCATTTCGAGTTTTCTTTCTCTTCCACAGAACTTATGTGCATATTATATCTCTTAGTCGTCTTTTACGACATTCAGGGGCAAGATAGGGAGTGATGAATTGTATTTTTACTCCGTCACCACACGGACTGTCAAATTCAAATCATTTATTATGCATAAACCCCAAGAGGGCACTTACATATTGTCAGGTTTACAATTTCCAAAAAAAATATACTACCACCGGATCGGAACGCGACCGCTACTGAGAAGATCCGGCAAGAAACTCAGCGGGCTTGTCTATTATTTTTAATTATTTTTTTCTTCTTACTAGATATACAATTGGGTACATGTTTTGTAAAAACTAGCTCCAGTGTGATGCCCTTCGCACCGCAACATACTTAATATAATTCAAACGATTATGGCTGGACCAGATCCCACAAGCGTCACCACAAGCGGACAGTCACCACACAATTTTAAATAACAATATTTAATATCTAACTTATATATTATTCAAAAGATTACATAACGAAGTGATTACTCGTGTTTAATGAATTAAAAATTCAATTTAGAAACTAGCCTGCATCCGTTAGCAATAAAAATCATGTCGTCAATGCTAATTTTATTTTATCATATTGCGAATAATTATGAGACATAACATTTTTAGAAAACCGCCATGCGAATAAACTTGAAATGAATTCAATATTACCTCAATACTTTCACTGATTTTCAAAATGATATTAAGTGGTATCATAAATTTGAATTGCATTTGAGTTAATGTTAAATGTACGAACGATAACTAGTTTCTATTTATATTGTACAGAGTTGCGGAACATGGACATAATATTACTTTGTAACCATAATAATTACACATATACTAATATTATAAATACGAAAGTAAATTAATTTCTTTGTTTGTTACGCTTTCACGCTTAAACTTTTAAAAAATTCTTTCAGCAATGGAATCCATAATATCAGGGAGTAACGTAGGCTATATTTTATCTCGATATTCCTACGGGAACGGAAACTACATGGATAAGGCGACTGAAACCGAAGCGAAGCAAAAACGGGTTGCTAGTATTTTATAATTTTTAAACTGGAAGGGGTTGTAAAGAGTTAATAAGCAAGGGACAATAGTATACTGAAAAATAATTCACTGCGAATAAAAAATAGTTGGATTTAATGATTTCTGATGTCAAGTTAATATGACAAGTCTTAGTCTAACAAGAACTTGTTGGACGTAAAATATCTTAGTCCGCCCGTGACCATGAACGCTGTAAAGTATTTAAACATCGGACAATCAAATACAAACGCGATAAAATCCTTAAAATAGTTTTATTTACATAGGCAGATTAAGAACCTACATCAAAAGAAAATAGTATAATGAGCTACTGCTAGAAATATATAATGTACTAGCTGACCCAACAGACGTTGTGTGTTCTGTTCAAATAAAATAAAAGGAATTCTCCTTGAAGTCGACAGCAGCACCACCCGCCGGGTCTAATTGTGAATCTAAACCATTCTCGAATCCTCTTGAATACACACAAAAAAATTCATCAGCATCGGTCCAACCGTTTAGGAAAAGTTCAGTGACACACACATACGAAATATTTATATAAAGTTAAAAAGAAACGTTTTAAATGTGATAAAAATGAAAATACAACAAATAACAAAACATGAAAAATATAAAACCTTTGGAGGCCGATGAGCAAGTAGCCCAGGTGGACTGCTATAGTATGGTTAACGATAACTGTAACCATATTTTGCATTACATTTAAAAATTATATTAAGCCACAGTTCTTAGGGTAATGTACTGGATCTATCACAATCATTACTTTGCCTCTCTTTCATAGTACATATTGCAAACGATGACTAGTACGCATGATATATTACGCATATGATATCTATGCAAAAAATGGGAAACGAAACCAAACCTTTCGACCCCATTCGGCTCATAGAGGTCCCAATGTTGGGCGCCAGCCTCCTCCAAGGGGTGAAATTTACCTTACTGTACAATGCTAGTCAAACAGGTTGCTATATGATTTTATTTCGAGTTTTCTATCTCATGCATAGTGGATATAAATACATATTATATCTCTTAGTCGTCTTTTATTACAACCAGGCAAGACAGAGGTTCAGGTTTTAGTTCCAAATCATTAGGGGACTTGGGCTTAAATGCTCCTCTGACATAATCAGAGACCTTTATAAGCCAGACTATTTTATAGCAAGAGAAGATAATTGATAAGGAAGAAAGAAGTAGGATGATGTGTTAAAATAGTTAGTAGTAATGTAGTAGTAAGTAATAAGAATGAGAGTAGGAGTGTGGTGAATATTGGGATAGTAAAGAAATAGACAATGATGTGGCAAGACAGGGGTTGGAAATAATATTCTTTCTCCGGATTTGTATAAGGTTGACAAAGGGTTAAATTTCGCATTGTCCTTCTCTTAATTATATCTTATTGGTGTCAAATAATAATAAGCCTAATATATTGCTCTACATTATCGCGCTCAAAACAATATGTTTCTACTTCAATTAGGGATTGTAATCCAATTAATTTCTGCAGCTTTCGCCGTACACTGCTGAACGTTGGACATCCGACGATGACTTTCCGTGTAGTGACGAAGTAAGAATACTAGTCTCCAACCCTTTCTTGCCCATAGGTGTCGTAAAAGACTATTAAGAAATATCATTTAAAAATAACGTCTAAGCAATAGAGGGAAAACACTAAATAAAACTCTATACTAACCCGTATGATCAGCATAGTAGGTCAATTGCCCTCACATTGTGGAGGAGATTTGACCCCAACAGCGGGGCGTTTATGAGCTGACATGACTACATATTGTCCTCCCACATAGAACTTGCCATAAACGTCAACTTAACAAGGGAGTGATCGTAGCAAGATGTTACATATTTCCCCGCAGAGCACTGCTTCCAATTCTCTTAAAAAACCATCAGTACATTTTTACGACTGAAAAACCGAGGCTTTTTTTAAGAGTGGCGACTACTACATTCTTGTCCCATCACTGAAAAATTATCCAGTGATCGAGTATTTTTAAACTGTGTCTTTAAGTGACATTGAATATTAAAACAGGTGAATGAACTTTATAAAAGAGAAAGAACAATGCATATTTATTATTTTAAATGTTGTCTATGTTCATTTATAGTTTAATCTATGCTCATTTTATATTTATGGCGGGAATTAGCTATTCTGATTTCGTAATTTCCAAATTCAAAATACTAATTTATTTTATACGTATCCTGTTTAGTTTTCTCTACGAATGCTTAATGATAATAGTAATTTCGAAATCAAAACAAACTGTCTTAAATATGGAAATTGAGTGTTTTTTGATAACTCACTACATTCTCAACCATCTTCATCATTTAGCTCTTATTCTATTTACTTGGAACGACGCCATCTTCTTCCAAATATTCATACTGCAACTTTTGACAAAAGTTTAAATGACTTTGTAACGGAATGTAATTGTTGTCCAACTAGCATTACATAGTTGGCAGAGGTTCAAATTCAAGTTATTCATTATGCATAAACCCCGCGAGGGCACCAACGTATTGTCAATTTCAAGAATATTAAACTAATCCAATTAGCTACTACCGTGTGACCACTACTGAAAATATTCGGCAAAAAACTCAACGGGCTGATTCGGGTCTATTATTTTTAAAAATATTTCTTTTACTAACTACTTTTATACATATAAGATTCTATGCAACATGTCTAGCATGTAACAGCATGTACCATTTATAAATATCTACCCGATACAGAAAATTAGTTATTAAATGTTGACCCACATTTTGATACAAATTTATTACCAGTGTAAGAAGAAAATGATTTCATATAGAATCATTGAAAATTTTCTGTAATAACGATGACTTGTTGGACGTGAGACATCTTAGTCCGCCCGTGATCATGAACGTTGCAAAATTTTCGAAATGTCGGGCAATCAAAAATCAAATACAAACGCGATAAAATCCGTAGTGTTATTTAAAATATAAACTAGTTTTATTTTAAATATGTAATTATAACTCACAAACATAATTCAAACAATTATGGCTGGACCATATATCACAAGCTGCACTTGAGCACGTCTAAATTACTAAGGCAGCCATCACTCCTAACAGCCACTACAGAGGAAATAGAGAGCTCCACGCATCGTTCTATGCAGAAGAAGAGCTTCAGCTACCTATTAATCATATTTTTGACACTTACGAGCAATGTAGAGGTTAGTCATTTTCATAGCCACCATCACAGACTAGGCATGACTAGACCATAGCCTATAAAAAAGTAATTAAAAAACAGCTCAACTTAACTGTCCTTTTGAAAATAGCCTAAAAAGCTACAATACATCTCATTGTAAATAAAATTATTTTATGGATTTTATTGCATTTGTATTTGATTTTTGATTGCCCGACGTTTCTAACACTTTACAGCGTTCAAGGTCATGGTGACAAACTCGATAAAATCTGTAAACTACTTTTATTTACAATGTGTAATACTATAATATATATATATATATAATAAACATCAGGAATCACTGCAATATCATCATCATCATCATTTCAGTTTATATACGTCCCACTGCTGGGCTCGAGCCTCCTCCACAATAGGAGGGAAATCGACATTACTATACCATGGCGATCAGACAGGTTAGTATAGCGGTTTATTTCTCTGCACCGGTGTTCGGCCCAACGACGAAGGCGACGTGCCCGCCGTTCCTCTATCGCCCCGGACGAAGCCGGGCGACAAGTGCGCTGACCGTAGCACATCTCCAAAAAAAAAATTGGGTTTTATTTCGAGTTTCCCTTCTTTTTCATAGATATTGTATGCGTAGTCGTCTACCTTTAGTTGTCTTTTACGACATCCACGGGCAAGATACGGAGTGGTGAGATGTATTCTTACTCCGTCACCAAACGGAATCATCATTACAATATATATCTCACTGAAGTAATCACATGGCATACTCGTGCTCATGATCATCACGCATGTCCAATACTCGTAATAATGTATAGTAGAAAGGTGAAAGTTGCCATCTGTATTACAAACCATCTTAACAACAATACCTTCTGTACATATTAAATTGTTTTCTAAAGCACCAAAGGTATTTTACCTTGAGGCATACTTAGCACATCTTATTGTTACCATCAGGTCATATAAGGGAGAGAAATTGAGCTACTATACCATGCTGATCAGACTTTATCATATCTCTTAGTTGTCTTTTACGACCACGGGCATGAAAATGTTTATGTTTTTACGCAATCATATACTTTTTTCTGATGGCAGACCATGGTGCGGGGCGACGGAAAGGGAGCGGCGAATGGAAAATATACTATACCTGGTATTGTTTGTATATATCTATACCAATAAATAAAATCGGAGTGTCTGTTTGTAATGTCAAAATAATAGGCTTTTTTCATCCTTACACGGTTATTTGCACGACACCTATGTCTAAAATACAAATTAAAAAAAAATTATCTGTCTGTCTGTCTGTTTGTTCCGGGTAATCTTCAAAACGGCTGGACCGATTTCAAAAATTGTTTCACCAATGGAAAGCTATAATATCAGGACGTAAACTAGGCTATATTTTATCCCGGTATTCCCGCGGGAACGGGAACTACGCGGATAAAACGACTAAAACCGAAGCGAAGCGAGGGCGGGTTGCTAGTTAGGTATAAGATTATAATTTTGCTACATTTGAATAACCCAATTTCAGAAATCATTGCTCACATTGCATTGCACCTGCCTAATTTATTTCTGCTCCTCCCTAGGTCAACTGGCAGAAAATGCCTAAGGCATTAAGTCCGCCTAATACCCTTTTTTGTGTGTGCAGAAGTTTTAAATAAATAAAATAAATATTTCTAATAAGTTTATTCTACTCAACCCTTCGCCTATCTGATAAGCATAATATAGACCACCTTTTTTTTTGAGGATGGGTTACGGTCGGCGCACTCCTCGCACCACTCCGTACGGGGCGACAGAGGGGCGTAAGTACGCACACCCGCAACACACCCATATAGCACGTCGACCTCGTCGTTAGGTCGACCATCGTATAAAAAATACCATAGTATAAAATAATGTAGTTAATAATGAACTATTATAACCATGGTTATCCGAGCGAGACTAAAACTATCAATCTGGTATTTTTATATGATTTTTTAAAGCTGTTTGCTAAAGTTATGGACGGAATTCACGTAATCTGTAAATACGTATGTAAGACGGAAAACGTTTATTTCCGTCCAGCTTAGAAAGTTAACACATGATAAATCTAGTCTAATGGTTTATTTATATCATACTTAGTAATACTAAATCCAATCGAAGTCGACTAAGAAATAATGACAGTATTATGACATTAAGGATTTTTATCCTAGGCCTTAATTAAGAAAAAAAGGCAATGAAACTGGGCCTGACATAATACATATTGACTTTAAAAAGCAATTAATTACTTACTCTTAACTAGACTCGGTAAGGTTACATACATTTCTCTACATTCAAATAAAAATGGATGAAAGTTATAAAATCGTAATGATAGTGAAATTAACAGCCACAAATAAAATGCATTTCATAATGACTGTCCATTGTGAACATAGAAATGTAAACAGGTCCAAAATGTTGTCCCGACCTTCGGCCTTAACTTTCGCTGACGTGAAAAAAAAGAGACAATATAAGTTCCGCGTCGTCATTATTAACTCAAATAAAAAAAATATAACAGGCTGTATACAGAAGTTCCTTAACGTTCGCCAAAATAATGACATTGAAGAGTTGCGCGGCAAAAAGAACAATATGGCGACTTGTTTCCTTTAGTTGTCAACAGCCATTTGAATGGATATTTGTTAGTGATCTGGTTTGCTTTTAAAACAATGATTATGCTTAGTAAAATGTATTTGGTTAACGACGTGTGTTATAATAACACTAAAATGTGTTTCATTTTGTACATTTCTTTTTTAAAACTCTTAGATGGTGAGTACTGTATTAAATAGAGGATCACCATATATACAATAAACAGGACGAGATTTCTGAATATTTTGTTTGTCCAGGCAAGCAAAGAGGGCAGCGTCAACAAAGATGCTACCTGAAAGGGTAAACAGGATCCATTGGCGATGTGGAAAGAACACTTTGGGTTATGGAGCCGCACGTCGCCCTTCCGTCACCCAGACAGAATGGACGAGCTGTGTCCAGACCATAACATGCACAAAAACAAAAGTCAACCAAATACAGCCACATTTTGTACAATTTCTCCATAAATTAAAAAAAATGTTCGTGTATGGGCAGAGGGAGGTAGAAATCTTAAAATATGACTATGTGATGTAGGCAGATTACATCACGACAAGAGAAGTAAACCTCGAAATATAAACCCATAGCAACGAGTCTGAGCAACGTGATATAGTGGACCAATTTTCATCTCACTGTGGAGGAGTTTAGAGCCCAGCAATAAAACGTGTATTAGCCGAGATGATGACAATAATTTCAATATTTCCTTACTTGATTAAAATCACTATCCGTCTGTAAGAGAAATCGTTACATTTAATTAGGTGCTGGCGACCCAATTAAAGATTTCTTTTGGGCTTTTGACTTAAGAATACATGCAAAGCACTATTAAATACATATTCACTATACTTTAGTATATTTCCTGTATTACATTACAAAAATATGACAAGCATTAAAAACAATACTTATCATCATAAAACACTACAATATTGAATGTGATTTAAAAGCACTATATGTCATGCTCACATTCCCGCCAAAACTACCTTGCGCATAGTATCCAATGTGTATTTTTTTTTAAGTGAAACTTCTTTAGAATTGTTGTGATTTCTAACTCGATGAAACGAAAAAGCGAGTCCATAGAGACACAAACACGTAAATGTATAGGATTCAGCCGGCGATAGAATGAGATAAAGGATAGAGGATAATGGATAAAGTAGTTTCACTTCTGATATGCGTACTTTGTACACACAATCTCTTTTTTCAATTATGTATGACTCTGTGTAAGGTCTTAATAAAGGTTTTAATAGTGGCAAACGCGCATACCGTTCGATATAACTGTTGATCATGACATTGGTCAGACGCACGCGACGGATGCCCCACTTCATA
Organism: Lymantria dispar; assembly: GCA_032191425.1. Lineage (NCBI taxonomy): Eukaryota > Metazoa > Arthropoda > Insecta > Lepidoptera > Erebidae > Lymantria > Lymantria dispar. Next base: position 2,902,257 of record CM063460.1, on the reverse strand, counting down.
CGAATTTATTTCTCATCACATGCAGTGCCGTTAAATTGTAACTGAAATAATATTCTCGGAAATGGAAAGTAACTACGTGGTTTTATTCGATTTGTGGAAGCAATCTCTTCATCGGAGATTACTCTTAGATCCTGTGTTTCTTACCTATATATACTGCTTTTCTTCAGGGAGAGGCAAGGGAAAATGTCATCTTTTGCATACCGTGTCTTACATCAAATAACTATATCTTTAATTCCACTGGATAAGCGTAATCATCATCATCAGCTCATATATTTCCCACTTCTAAACTCGAACCACCTCTATGATAGCAGGCAAATTGATCTGCTCTAACATTTCAATCCAATAGGGAACTATTTTGAGTTTTATTTTGGTTTTTTTCCTCTTGCACGGATATTGTATACATATTATATCTCTCAGTCATCCTTTACGACATACAAGGGCAGACAGTGAATTGTATACTTACTCTGTCACCACAGGGAAATTAGCATAATTACATACATATGTACCACATACATACATATGTACCACTGTTTGACTCAGGCCTTTCTCTATGGCAGGGGAATTGATTTACTATTCCAAGCTAGTCAGACGTGTTGGAATTGGGTTTTGTTTCGAATTTTTTTTCTCTTGCACAGATGTTATATGCATATTATATCCCTTAGTCGTCTTTTACGAAATCCACATGCAAGATATGAAATGTTGAATTGTATTCTTACTCCGTCACCACACAGAATAAGTTCATTTCCTACATCTTAAAAAAACAATATAATATTTCATCTTTTTAAATCCTACCTAATAATGAGTTTCCTATCAGGTTTTAAAAGTATGATAGATCAAATACTAACATGCAAAAAACAGAAGTATATTCCAGCCGCGGCGTCGAAACTCGAGTATTCTGCGTGGTTGTCAAGATGTCTCCGCTATACTAATGTAGATTAATTATATCGCAATACAGATAGCATAAAGATAAGAAAGCGGACATAAACCCGTTCCTTCCCATTTAAACCTTTCACTTGAGATGGGATATATGACTAAGTTTCACCTTAATAGCCTTTCTGTTATATTAGTGGACGATAACAGAAAATTTATCATCTTTAGACTTAAGATTTGTCTTTGTTCTTCGAAAACAATAGCCATCTTCGACGTTTAAGTATCGATGAATTATTGAAAAGCACTTCGAGAGAAACATCTCTGTCTACAGTTTCAAAACGCTAAACTTGATTTGTCTTGCTTACGAATCTATACATGAATAATATAAGATTATAATCATTTTTCCGTGTGGTTACGGTGTAAGAATACATTTCAACATTTCACCCCTCTTGCACGTGGGTGTCGTAAACGACTAAGGGATTAAATATGCATATGTACAGAATTTAGGCAAGAGAAGGAAAACTCAAAATAAAACCCTGTATCAACACGTTTGATCAGCATGTTATAGTAAGTCAAGTACCCTCCCATTATGGGGAAGACTCGAGCCAAGCAGTGGGACGTATAAGCTGTGATGATTCATTTTTGAATTTTAATTAATTTTAAGTCACTACATCAATGGTTAAGATAAATCTTGCCACATGTCGCGAGTTCTATTCCAACGTAGATCAATACTTTTTGCGATCTATAAATTGTAGCTCAGAGTTTGAGTGTAATTCATGTCTATTAATTATATTAAGTCCGCCACGGTAGTTACTTACTCGCAGAGAATTGTCTTTAAAAAAAATATTAACTAAAGTCCGAAAGACAATTTCGAATACTTTTTTGTTTGTTGCTGGGCTTGGATTAATCGCACTTGGAGAGGTCAATGGCAATTTTTGTCTATGCGTTGGATGTATTTTGGATGTGTTTTGAATAAGCGATTAGGAAGTACAGACTATCTAACAAGCGATGAATCATTGAAATTGATTGTAATTATAGAGAATTATTCGTATATATTTCGCACAGAAACTCATCTCATTTAAATGTAAATAATTAAGTGCTTTGACATACGATTGATTTAAATTATTGATATTTAGCATTTGACGTACTAAGCTGTTAATAAAGACTTATTTGGGAGCGAAAAGTGAAAATCACGTGGGGCTTGCATACACCTATTGGCAATATAGCCACTTTATCCTCTATACCAACACGTATAACCAGCGTGGCATAATAGATCAATTTCCCTCCCATTTTGGACTTAATTCCAGCAGTGGGACATATATGAGCCGAGATGATGATTGGCAACTTCCAATCATCTTACCATTTAGACTGAAATTTAAACTTTTTCTGAAAGATAACGTATAGAACCTCTGCTACTGTAAACACACCAAAGTAAGTCACAATTTAAATATCGTACGTACCGACCCATACTGGCCTAATTTCTACGACAGTTGGAACGGTTTCTCTAAAGCTCTAAAGATGGGGATCAAGTCTCAAGTCTGGTAATCATTTCTCGCTCGCTAACTTTTTAAGGTTCCGTACGCTAAGGGTAGAAACAGGACTCTATTACTAAGACTTCGCTGTCTGTCCGTCCGTCTATCCGTCCGTCTGTCTGTCACCAGACTGTATCTCAAGAATCGCGATAACTAGACAATTGAATTTTTTACAAATTATGTATTTCTGTTATCGCAATAACAACAAATACTAAAAACAAATTAAAATCTTATATCTTTAAACGAGCAATTCTTGTATATATATATATATATATATATATATTCAGGATCTTGGAAACGGCTCCAACGATTTTGTTGAAACTTGGCATACTAGAGGATTCGGGTCCAAAAAATCGATCTAGCTAGGTTTTATTTATAGAAAATGTTGTTTTGTCCGTGTTTTTAGTAAAACAATATACGTTATTACGGATCATCATCGCAGCCCACATACGTCCCACTATTGGGCTCGGGCCTCCTCCACAATGGGAGAGAATTTAACCTACTATACCGTGCTGGTCAGACATGTTGATATAGGGTTTAATTTCGAGTTTTCCTTCTCTTGTACAGATCTTATCTGATCTTGTTATTATATCCCTTAGTCGTCTTTTACGACATCCACGGGCAAGATAGGGAGTGGTGACTTCTATTCTTAATCCGTCACCACACGGAAAGCGTTACTACGGATATCCGTACGATATCCGTAATAACGATGACATATTAGATCTGAGACATTTTAGTCCATCCGTGACCATGAACGCTGATTTAAGCAATCAAAAATAAACGCGAAAAAATTCGTAAAATATTTTTGTTTACAATGTATAATACTCACGTGAACATCAGAAATCATCTTATATCTTTAAACGAGCAATTCTTGTATATATATACCTATATATATATTCAGGATCTCGGCAACAGCTCCAACGATTATGTTGAAACTTGGCATACTAGAGGTTTCGGGTCCAAAAAATCGATCTAGCTAGGTTTTATTTATAGAAAATGTTCTTTTGTGTTTTTAGCATAACAATAAATGACATTAAATTTTAAAAGAATATGAATTTAAATTTCGTTGTAAATGTTAAGAGTTCCGGTAGCTCAGTTGGGGGACGGCCGGTTTTAATTTTGAGTTTTGTAGCATTCAAACAGCGTCGGTTCGAATCTCGGTGTTATTATTATTCTCTTTTTGTAATTTTTTTATATAATTTTTAGTTTTTATTAATATATCTAAATAAATTCTATAAAATATATTCTATATTTAATATCTATATTTAATATCAGGTCAACCTGATATTAAATATTTAAGGGGGGCTCCCATACAACAAACGCGATTTTATAGACAATGGTACGGAACCCTACGTGTGCAACTCCGACGCGCACTTATTTTTATCATTCAACATGGCTGTTACCATATAACTACAACATCATTGTCAGCAATAAACGTTAATAAATTATAATGGTCATTAAATCTTAGTTCGAAATAAGTATTCGACAACACAAAAGAAAGTTTTATACATGAATATGCGATTTACGGTTTGTTTTAAAATATAATTTTGTAGTTTTACGTAACATTAATATTTTATGTAGCTTATTGTAGCATTGTTATATTCAATACTAGCAACACGCCCTTGCTTCGCTTCGGTTTCATTCGCCTTACCCGCATAGCGCCCGTTCCCATGGGAATACCGGCATAAAATATAGCCAAAATCACTCCTTATATAGATAAAATATTATTAAAATCGGTCCAGCCGTTTTGAAGATTACCTCGAATAAATAGAGAGATAGACAATACATTTTTAAATTCTATTTTAGATATAGATGTCGTGCAAATAACCGTGTGAGCATTAAAAATGCTTAGTATTTTGACATTACAATCAGACCTTCAATTTTATTTATTTGTATACATTACACGACGGAATCTTGCACATGGATGTCGTAAAAGACGACTAAGGGATATAATACGCATATGATATCCATGTAAGAGAAGGAAAACTCGAAATAAAACCCTTTACCAAACTGTCTGAGTAGCATGGTATAGTAAAGTCGATTATCCTCCTATTGTGGAGGAGGCTCGAGCCCAACAGTGGAACATATAGGAGCTGAAATGATGATGAAACAACGTTGTCGCAACCATGATTTAATTTTCCATACATTCATCCTTTCCCTATGGCGAGAGAATAAGGATGCAATTCCCCTCCATTTGTATCGTGACGACTTCCTTCGCGGTAGGGAGCATCCTAACCTCGGTTTAAGAAATGGAACACTCGAAATAAAATCCTATACCGACACGTCTGACCAGCGAACATAAGTCAATATCCCTCCTATAATGAAGGAGAATCGATCCCAGCAATGGGACGTATATAACCCGAGATAATGACGATTCAAAATCATTAATAAATAATTATTTTTATTTCATTTGAATATATTAATACTGATTATGCAACTTAACTATTATTTACATCATCGTTTTAAAATTTTATACCCAATTAATGAGTAAATTAGAAATCTTAAATTATAGTTAAAAACATTAAAAACTATGTTTACCAATAATGAATGTTAATTTACAAATTTGAATATTATTTTAAATGTTTAGTTTATTATCAATAATATCTATGGAAATATATTAAAGAGGGATTTACTTATGATACTTTAAAGATTTTATCGCTTTTTTTGTATTTTTTGACGTGATAACGTCGCCGTCGTATAAATCAATGAATACCGCCTGCACGCACGAAAAAGCATGACTCATTGTCACATTCACCTGAACCAAGCGTGCAAGCGAGATCGCATCAAAAGCGATAGAGAGGCACGTTCGGCCTACGCGTTCGGCTTGTATAACACAACTATCTCTAATTTTCATTCCGGACACATGCCGTTAAACAAATTTGGCAACCTAATGAAGAAATTACCGTCACCCAAATATGATGTTTGCATAGAAGACGATGAAGATGTGTATCATATCTTGACAAGATGTGCTCAGAACCAGGCCCTCAGATCACAGCTCAGTATCGGCTTCACTTTATCAGACCCTCTGGTGGAGGAAGTGAAACTGATACTGAACACGGTCAAATATGCGCTGAGTCATAGGAAAACTAACAATATTTAGTTTAAACTAGTATTAAGATAACATATTTTGATTATACCTACAGTGTCATATTCGTAATTGTAAAAAAGCTCTTTAAATAAAGAAATAAAAAACCTATCTCTAATTTAAGTAAAAATATTTGAATTTACTGGTGCAAATCAATGTTAATTTATCGATAAAATTGTAATTTTTCACCACCCTCTCTTATCTGTGGGTGTCGTATAAGATGACTAAGAGATTAAAGGATGTGATGCGCTAATAACATTTATGCAAGCGAATGAAAACTCGACATAAAACCGTATGCCAACACGTCTGACCAGCGCAGTATAGTAGGTCAATTTCCGTCCAGTAGTGGAGAAGGCCCAACTATGGGACGTGTATGGCCTGAGATGATGATGATAATGATTATACAAAAGAATGATAATTTAGTGATAATAATTCAATTCATAAAAATATGCAATTTATCATCAATGATTTCTTATGACGTTATCATATAAAATTATTTTCGTAAACCGGCTTTACAGGCAACCAATTTTTTTTTTACAATTCAGACGTTTTTTAACACTTTTCAGCGATCACAGACAAATTTCGCCTTTGTCCGTCTATGTAATATTAATGCAAAGATCAGAAATCATTATAGATTTGGTTAAAAACTTGACGAGTCGGGACGACGGCGAAGCGCTGACGGAACGGTAATACGGCGTGGATGTCACACTGTGGACGTGGTGAGCCTTATTTTATTAACGCCCCCTGTGTGACATTTCCTTTATTAATTTGTAAATTACACCTGCTTACGTTGCGCCAGCATCGCATCGCCCCTCCGCTCCGTCCGCTGTTTCATCAAAAGATTATTTCTATTTGCTTCGTGAACATTTTTGCGACTCCCACGTAAAGGCATGGGTGGTGACATGACAATATGGAGGTAGGTAGAGTACGACAGATGGAACCCCATAGGTTGTACGCTGCCACCTCTGCCGTCCGAGGTGGTTTAGATAGAATATAACTGGAGTATATAGACATTAATGAATGTGGAGGAGGCGAAAGTGGTATGGCAATATCATAGCAATTGGAGGGTGGTCTCTGCCTACCCCTATGGGATCTTTCCCAGTGAAAAAATGTGTGTGTGTGTGTGTGTACTTACGTAAGCACGTAAAATGTTATTCTTCTTTGGCAAAACAAGATAAAAATCTTCCTAAACATTTTATCTTTCGTGTTATCCTACAATTGTAGAAAAAGCGACACTAATAATAGAAAAAAATGTATTTAATACATACATACAGTTTTATTATAACACATTTATTTGATATTTGTGACGGTATGCGCGCGCATCGTAAAAAATGTTGACTTCAGGGTACCGCGCGACGGCGACCGACGACCGGGACAGGGACGTCGAGAGGTGAGGGTACCCGAAAGGGTATTCCGTCGGGCCCACCACTGATGACAAGTCACCCTGCTCCGGTGGTCGGCCTAACGACGAAGGCGACGTGGGTACGGGTGGGCTATGGGCCCGCGCGCCGTCCTTCCGTCGCCCCGGACGGAATGGACCGCGTGTGGCCATACCATGGCCCACCCATAAAAAAAGTTACATTCAGGGTGTCAGTTTTTCATGACATGTAAAAATTTCCGCTCATAATAATAATTTCGTAACGAGCCCAAAGAAAAATAACTTCAATAATATAATTACGAAATCGGTAGCTAGAAACAGCGATAATTTTACTGTCAAGTCATATAAGGAGGAGAAAGTCGTTCATTAATTATTATCTGCAAGTTGAGAGCAATAAATCTATGTGCTTAGACTTGACACAAAATCTAATACGGGTATATAAACAATTATTGTCAAATCATTGCATCAAATTGATCGACATATATGAAAATTATTATATTTTGTTACCGTTAATCACAGTCAAATAGATTTACAGATCTACCACACTGCACAGATAGCGTAGAGGTTAATGTACCGGCCTACCGTGCCAATGTCGCGGATTTGAATCACACCCAGAACAAAACTTTGTGCGATCAATAACTCATCAATAAGTTGATGTAAATCAATAAGTTGTTCTGAGTTTGGATGTAATTGGTGTCCTTTAATTATATGTTTGTAAAGTCAAGTGTAAAGAATTATTTCCTTAGTGCAGAACATTGTCTTTTCTTGATAGGTAAGTTTTTTTTGCTGTTGGTGGCAAACAAGCAACCTGATGATGTACCAATAATTTTTTTTTGTTTTTGTATTATATTTTTGAATAAATATATTTCGTAATGCGAAGGCCATCATATTGGAGTTCTCTAGCTGAGGACGCGGACGACTGATCAGAGAACAGTCCGTCATCCGTAGAGAGGTTGACAGCTTGAGGGTGACACTCCTCTCACACTCAAGGACGTCGGGGAGGGATACATACCCGAAAAGGTAACCCTAGCCACGGACGTCAAGGGCTCGGTACCAATAGTCAGTCCAATGAGGAAGGTGAGGAGTTACGGAGGGTTATGAAATCAGGCGACGCCCTTTCGTCATCTCGGACGAAGCGGACGACCTGCGTGAAGACCACTGCCCAATCACACTGAAGCTAATTTTTGCTAAACATGTTGTATACAATTTTGTTCATGTTATATAAGCTTCAGGGCCTGAATAAAACCCATTATTCATAATGTCAGCTCATATACTTCTACTGCCTACTCCGTGTGGTGACAGAGTAAGAATACAATCCTCCACTCCCTATCTTACCCGTGGATACCGTAAAAGATGACTAGGGAATATAGCAAGCATATAACAGCTATACAAGAAGAGGAAAGTTTGAAACAATCAAACCTACTCCGATACATCTACCAGCGTGGAATAGTAGGTCAATTCTCCTCCCATTGTGGAGGAGGCCTGAGCCCAGTAGTGGTATATATATAGACTGAGATGATGACGCCTACTGCTGGGCTTAATTCTTCTCCTCAATAGGGGAGAAGTTGACCTAATGTAGCCGCAAATCAGACAAGCTGGTATAGAGTTTTATATCAAGATTTCCTCATCTCACATAGATGTTATAGACACATTATATTCCTTCTTCATTATAGTCTTTCACGACACTTAGGGGCAAGATAAAGAGTGGTTAATTGTATTCTTTTCTGTGTGGTGACGGAGTAAGAATACAATTCATCACCCCCCTATCTTGCCTGTGGGTGTCGTAAAAGACGACTAAGGGATATAAAATTAAACCTCTTACCAACATGTCTGAGCGTGGTGTAGTAGGTCAAATTCCATCTTGGAGTGTCGGGGATAGAATGCCATCAGATGATCTCTCCGGCACCCCGTAAAAGAGCGGAAGGAGCCGCTGTGGGTTTTTTTTTATTGCAAAAGGTGGCAAACGAGCAAACAGTACACCTGATAGTAAGTGTTGCTGCCGCTCATGGACCTTTATAGGGTCGCTGCCTACCGTGAAGAAAGTGAAGGGAGTGTGAATGCGTGCAATGAGGCTCGGTGATACCAAAGGCACCACCAAAACCCTCCACACACAAACACCCTCAGAAAGTTGGGCTTCCGGCTCTCTCGCTCACCGAACGAAGCGCAGTAACAAATTGCTACTACTCAGACGTCGATTTTCTGCTCAGTGTGGTACTACCCCGGACGGACCGGCCCGCGGCCGTAGACAGATAACTGTCGACAGTGTGGTCCTACCAGTCTAGTAGGTATTTCGGTCACTTTTGTGTCGGGCGAGTCCCACACACACTCTTCTGTGTGTATCCGGCGGGGGATAGCGCGTAAATGCATTTCCACAGCGTGAAAAAAAAAGGTCAAATTCCATCTCATTATAAAGGAGGCCCGAGCTCAACAGTGGAACGTATGTGGGCTGCAATGATGATGATGATAAACTGTACTCTTACCCCGTCACCATTCGGAAATAAATACCCAGGACTTATAAATCAACATTCAGCTACTCGGCATTCAACGAAACAATCGCGTTAAATAAGAAGTGTTACATAAAAAAGGCGATAAGAAAGCAAGACAAGTGGGGCGCGATTCGCAAGCACGCGTTACCAGCTTGCGAAGAACTGGTTAAATCTAACTGTTTCAAAATTGCTACGAAGAAATAATAATGTTTATTTACTTAGAATAACAACTATAGTTAAGGCATTTAAATATAAATAAGTAGTTATTTTTCGTATGGTGACAGAGTAAGTATACAATTTACTAAGTTTTTTTTTTGGGGTGGCATACGGTCAGCGCATCCGCCGCCCGGCTCCGACCAGGGCGACAAAGGGGCGCCGCGCGGCCCCGTAACCCACCCGTGGCACGTCGCCTTTGTCGTTGGGCCGACCACCGGCGCAGATGATTTGTCGTGGTCGGCCCGACGGAATACCCCCTAAGGAGTACCCTCTTCTCAACCGACGGCCCCCCACTGTTCGGGAACGTCGGTCTTCGTCGCGCGGTCAGCCTCTCGGCGGGTGACGGACTAACTCCCCGGTCCAGTCACCCGCAAGATGTACGTATACAATTTACCACTATCCACTATCCACCTTGCCCTTGAAATTCTCCACTACCTATCTTCTAAGGTATACGCCTTAGTCGTCTTTTATTACAGCCACGGGCATATATAGACATATTGTATAATATGTATATATATGCTCTATATTTCAAGAGCCGGCATAAAATAATCCGTAGAGGACATAGCCCCAAGAATGAGCATGTTGAAGTGGCAATGAGCAGACCACATCGCTTGTCGAACCGACAACCGTTGGGAAAGAGAAGTTCTCGGGTGGCGACGACAAAACGAAAGACGCAGGGTAGAACGAGCGCTTACTAGGTGACCTAACGACATATTGAAAGTCACAGAGAACGGTTGAATGCAAAAATAACTTTTTAAACATCCTCGTAAGAAGGCTTGTGTCCAGCAGTGGACATCTACCAGGCTGATGGATGGACAAATGATGAATGGCCACGGGTGTATGTTAAACATGGATAAATTATACATGCATAAGACTGCTTATATATTCCAGAGTAAGTGACTTATAGGGAGCGCCACAGATTTTTGGGTTGATTAAATAGTGGTATTGGGTTTTCTTCGGAAACCCTTTTGAAGAAATTTTATGAAACCTTGATACGTGGCGATTAAATGTAATCTCGTCCTTTCGTTGTAACTAATCTTATATAGTGAAATTGAAATATATTGACCCTGATAATCTTTTCTTGGATTAAAGTGTGGTTTATAGTTATTTACCAATTCACATCTCCTTACATAACTTTCTAATCCTTATCATTTCAGTATATGATTATCAAATACTTAAAAAGTCAAAATAGAAAGTCGAACCATATCTATAAAATCAATTTAAAACTAATCAGATTACATGGAAATGTGTAATAATATATAACAATTTTGTTAATATCTTTATCTAAAAAGGTGTAAAATTTGAATACCATAATATTTGCAAGTTAATAAATATTAATTAATATTGAAAAGCATTTCGTTTAATACAAATCGCGGATTTTGATTCGCATTACGAAATAATCTCTAAGCTATATGGCCTTCAAAATGCATAAAATTTGAATTTTTACATACGTCAAAATTAGAGAAATTCACTTTCACGTTACTTATTAAATAATATGATAGATATAATACGACAGTTATATATCAAATGCTTTGATCTGAACATAAAATAATTATTTCAACGCATTAATTTATAGTGCCGATATGAAAGTTTCAATTTGCACTTAACTACTCGAATTTATATCAATTATATTTTCGATTGCGTTAGATAGACGTAAAATTTTACGGCTTTATATCATCATTTTAGCATGGCCAGCATAGCGGTGGCCTTTAAACGCATACACGCCACCGCCACCCCCATCTCCGGTTCCGTGATGGGCGGAACGCTGTCATTGGTCTCCCGGTCGCTGACGGCGAAGCCATGACCGGGAACGTGTGTTCCATCCATCGTGGGAACAGGTCCTCGACGACCCTGGCGAGGAGGCCGGACTGGAGAGTCTCGGCGAGCGAGGGGCCCCGCGCGCGGCGCTTACTCAGCGCCGCACGATAGGGGCGACCGCAGGGATCGCGCTCGAGACTGTTCAGCATCTCCTGCCGACTCATTTATCGGCATTTGCCTAATAACTTGTGGAATATGATTATAAATTCTTATTGACAGGTGATAACTATTTCTTGACTGAAGGGTCCTTTTGCATAGTTCATACCTTAACTTAGTAGGATCTCTTTTCAGAAATCTACTTCCTTCGATAACTTTAGAAAAAAAATATGAATGATTGGTATAACTCATATATTGCTAATGGTCTTTTAAAGGAAGACTAAGAATTTACATTGTCCCAGGCTAAAATCTAAGTCTGGTCACCAATTATATGGCTGAGGTCAGGCATGCGGCCGAACATAAAACTATTATCAAATTTTTTGTAATATGTAGAATGGTAGAAGAGTACATATTATGTAGACCACCAGTAATTGAAATAAGATCTGGATGATGAATAGATCTTTAAGTCTTAACTGCGGTTGTCGTTAAAGACGATTAAGGGATATCATCATCATCATCATCATCATCTTGCTCTTATCCCAATTACTTGGGGTCGACGCAATATGTCATCTGTTTTGACATATTGCAAAAAGTTTCGGCAATAACTTTTATGATCGGCCGCCTGCCTGACGTCAACCCTCCTTGGGAATGTAATCGTTGACCCAAATGGTACCAGATGGAGTTGGTCCGGGTCAATCTAGGGCTCTTAGTCGTCTTTTACGACACCCACGAGCAAAGCAAGGGTTGGTAGTATTCGAAGCCGCTACCACACAGCACAAGGGATATAATATGTATATAACATTTGTGCAAGAGATGAAAAACTCGACAGAAAACCTATGCTAACACGTCTAACCAGCATGGTATAGCAGGTCGATTTCCCTCCCATAGCAGAGGGACGTATATGAGCCAAGATAATGATGAACACATCAAGATGTCAGTAGGTCAGAACAGTATTTTTTTTGAATATAACAAAAAAACTTATGTTTTCACAATAAACATATTTACTAACAATTGGATACCCAAATAATTATATAATAAAACATTGACCGCGATGTAATAAGAAAAATGTTAAGCAAATGATGAACAACTGGATTTCTAGAACATTCTAACACAATACTTTAATTTCATGTTTTACAATAACGACCCTCGAATATTAAGTTTTAATTAAATATAACGGCTTTTAATTAATTAAATATGCAGTGGCTTTGAACAATTAATATTTATATTAAAACTAATCTTTGTATTGCTCTTTTTAATACTTTAACTAGCTGTTTTTTTTTTGTTGGTGGGTTGCGGTCGGCGCGACTTTAACTAGCTGTGACAGCATCTTCGTTTAGGTGAATTATGTATTTAATATTATCGTATGAAATGGTAGGAATAATGTATAAGGAGTTGAGAATAGGACGGGACTTTGGGCTGGTGTCGTACTTAGTAAAGATATCAAATACGTTCCACGTTGGTCAGACGGGAAGGTATAGGATTTTGTTTCGAGTTTTCCATCTCTTACATAGATGTTATATACATATCATAATCCCTTATTCGTCTTTTACGACACCCAATGGCAAGATAGGTGATGGTTAACTCCTACTCCATCACCACACGGAAAATTAATATAGCAGTTTAAACTTATTACTACCCTCGCTTCGCTTTAGTTTCAGTCGCCTTACTCGCGTAGTTCCCGTTCCCGTGAAAATACCGGAATAAAATATAGCCTATGTTACTCCCTGATATTATAGCTTTCCATTGGTAAAAGAATTATTAAATCGATTCGGTGGTTTAAGCGTCAAAGCTTAACAAACAAACAAACTTACTTTCGCATTTATAATATTAGTAAGGATTTAAGTTTATCAAAAAACATAACAAATAAATGCATTATATAATTTAATTTGATTTAGTAAACATAATCAACATTTAAGTATATAAATATCTAATATTAATAATTACTGATTTCAGATAAAATATAATAGCGTTATTCAATATTATTTACTAATATTATGTAATTACAATTTTACATTGAATACCTCAAGTGACCATCACAGCACATATACGCCCCATTGTTGAGTTCGAGCCTTCTGGAGAAGGCTCGAACTCAACAATGAATGGACGGGTTGATATAAAGTCGTTATATCGAGTTTTCCTTCTCTTGCATATATGTTATATACATAATATATAACTTTTTTTTTGGGGGGTGGATTACGGTCGACGCATTCCTCGCTACACTCCGTCCATGGCGACAGAGGGGTGTAAGCATGCACACCCGTAACCCACCCGTGACACGTCGCCTTCATCGTTGGACCGACTACCGGAGCAGGGTGACTTATCGTCAGTGGTCGGCCCGATGGTATACCCCTTACGGAGTACCCTCTCATCGACCGACGTCCCCCCCTCGGGGAGACGTTGGTCTTTCCTCGCGCGGTCGGCCTCTCGGTGTGTGACGGACTAATTCCCCGGTCCAGTCACCCGCGGCCTCGACTAGGATACTATATACCTTAATCGTCTTTTAAGATATTCAGAGGTAAGATAGGAAGGCGGTGAATTGTATTCTTACTTCGTCACCACATGAAAGGCTTCCTCATAATAGAGATAATGTCACCTCCTCAATAGTACATATCGTAAAAGTTGTTGCCAATAGTTTTATAACCTTCCTCAACTCTCCTTGGTAAGTGAGTGTAATTATTTACCAGATCGGATCAGATGTAGATGTTCCTGGTCGATGTAAAATTCTTAGTCATCTTTTACGACACCCACGAGTTGCAAGTATTCGTAGGGGCTTTCACACAGTAGATTGCCTTACATCCAACAATAGATTAATACCATAGACTGATTGATGGGCGGATGGATAAAATTCTATAACCCAATGAATGCAAACGAGTATCTAAATAGTAAAGTGATGCAAGTATTTCCATGATCCACGACCTTCACCATTTACTGCAATTTCTGGTGATAACAAAATTGGGTTTTAAAAATGGAAGGAAGGAAGGGAGATCCATCACTTTCCCACGGTTACTCAATATACCGCAAACCACAATGGAATGAAGGGAATGAAGGGAATACGGAATAGGAATAAGGTGGAATAGGAGATAAGGAAATCCTACTCTCACGCGATGAGAACCTTCCAGAATGTCAATTTGTAGTTTGCCGCAGAACTTCGGCTATTTTATCGCCTCTAAACGAGGCATCTTCAGGACTGTTTGGCTTCAAACGCGCATTTTCTTTTTGGCAGGTCCACATCGCGTGAGAGAAGGATTTCCTTATCTTCTATGCCACCTTATTTCTATTCCTTGTTCCTTCAATTCCACTGTTGTGTGCGGTATATTGATTAACCTTCCATTTTTAAAATAATGGATTTCCACAATATATCGCCTAATTCAAACAACAAAATTGGGGTTAAGCCCTCCACAAAGATACTATTCGTGTAAAAGAGCACAAGGTCAAGATGTTTTTTGGTCGTTTTTAAAGCAACATTTATTAAGCCAAGACTCGAGAAAATGCGTGCCTTATCGAACTACAAAACAGAGCATTAAAAAACTTTGCTAAGACCACTAAGCTATCTAAGTAGCCACTCAATTATAGCACCCCACATTATCGTGTCTTATCTCTAAAGGAGTACGTTTACACCACTAAAAATACTATAGGTAATTAACATTAACAAAATATCCATTAATTAATTTCTTATAGAATAAATATTGAATAAACATTTAAATATTATCAAAGAATTTAATGCAAATAGACTTTCGTATTTAAAATTAATTTAATGATTAAATAAACAATAAAAACAATTCATTGATTCCACATTTAAATTAATTTACAATTACAATTCAAAGCTCATTATTTGAAACGTGAATGTGAAACCAAAAAAGCTCGAAAAATATCTGTGCAAAAAATATTGCAGAAAGCTGGTCTCATCAACGGTGAAAAGCATTTATTCAAATCATCGTTGCAAATATTTCGAAGTGCAAACAACTTCTGTTGATGCAATTTAAGAATACAGGTTTTTATTTTAACTAGATAAATATACTTGCTTATAATTGGTGAATGATTTGTTAACGACATAAACATGAAACGTTTTGTATTGATAAATCTATATCTATTCTAATACATAAAGCTGAAGAATTTGTTTGTTTGAACGCGCTAATCTCAGGAATAACTGCTCCGATTTGAAAAAATATTTCAATGTTAGATAGCCCATTTATCGAGGAAGGTTATATGCTATATATCATCACGCTAAGACCAACAGGAGCGGAGCACCAATGAAGAATGTTTCAAAATCGGGATTTAGTTTTACGTTTGAGAGCTTTCGTTGCGTAAACGGCTAAATTTTCGCAAAAATCATGTGTGACAGAATTGTATTACTAAAGACACGCGGATAAAGTCGCGAACAGAAGCTAGTTATAAATAAAACTTGGACTTTTGGCGGGAATGTGGAAACGTCATTCAGTGTTCTTATATTATATTCAATATCTTAATGTTTTAACGTTATATTAAATAATTTTGATAACATTTTATGTAATATGTAGCGGCAAAACTGTTGGGGTGTATTGAATATAATATAAAAGTGCTTTACATACCTATATGTTTCCACCAAAATTCTCAGAAGATACCGTTAAAGGTGCCAATATCACGATTGAAAGCGACAATTTGACTTACAGACGAACAATTACTGATATGAAGAAACTAATAATTTGTAAAGAAAATTATAACTTGACACTGGCAAAAATGGCTCATATTAGTAACCAATTGTCAAGACAAAAAAAAAAGAGAAAAATAAATATAAAACTTGTTTAAAAACTGTTGTGTTGCAGCCATTACGAATACTACCAAATACAACAATAGTTGTGGATGTCATAAAGGACGATTAAGATCATTAAATCAAGCGGAGTCAATACCATCTGATCAACAATTACATTACATACAGGAGGGTTGACATTACACAGACGTCGCTAATAGAACCATTGCCGTCCGACCGTGACCATGAACTCTGTAAAGTGTTCGAAAATTCGGGCAATCAAATACAAACGCGATAAAATCCGTAAAAATAGTTTTCGTTATCCGCGAATTATGATTCGAGTTTGATGATTCTTTTTTTATTTAGTAGATCATACTTCAGAGATGGTCTCATAAAATCTTAATCCAGATTTAATCAGTAGTTTTTGAGTTATCCTTAATAATGCAAGACGATTAAGAGATATAATATGTACATAACATATAAGAAAGAGAAGGAAAATTCGAAATGAAACCCTATACCAACATGAATGACCAGTATGGTACAGTAGGTCAAATTCCCATCCATTATGTAAGAGGCCCGAGCCTAACAGTGAGACGAACGTGGGCTGCGATGATGATGATGATATTGTTATGAAGTCCGTTTTCATTTGTTCATCATCATGATCAGCTCAGCCCCTTTATGTCCAGCGTTGGGCTCGGGCCTGCTCCTTTATAAGAGGCAATTTCAACTACTTTACCACGCTGGTCAGACGTGTTGGCATAGTTTTATTTTTAGTTTACCTTCTCTTGCATTGGTGACATTTTATTTTAAAATTGTGTATTATAATAAAACTTACTCTGCAGTGGGAGTCGAACACGCGACACTGGACAGAGACATTTACACAACTAAGTCATCTAAGTATACACGTAATTGAATACGGTAACCCAGATAACAAGTCGAGATGTGGCAAATAATACAAAAAACTTATCTAGTGAGTAGAATAAAAAAGGTATTGAAGCGAATCTGGGACATATCGGTATTTATGTGCAATTATGGAACAAGAGAAGCCATATTGTTCATCTATACACATAAGAAAGAAAGAATGAAAATGTACTTATTTTGTCATCATTTCAGCTCATATACGTCCCACTGCTGGGCCCGAGCCTCTTCCATAATAGGAAGGAAATTAACCTTACTATACCATCCTGGTTAGACAGGTTGGTATAGGATTTTACCTCAAATTTTCCTTCTCTTGCTATATATTCATTGTAGTCCACATACGTCCCACTGTTGGGCTTGGGCCTCCTCCACAATAGAAGGGAATTTGACCTATACTATACCATACTGGTCAGACATGTTAGTATAGGGTTTCATTTCGAGTTTCCTTCTCTTGCACAGATCTTATGTGCATATTATATCCCTTAATCATCTTTTACGACATCCACGGATATCTATTCATATGCATAATATATCCCCTAGTCGTCTTTTACGACACCCACGGGCAAGAGGGGCGGGTGGTGAATTGCATACTTACTCCGTCACCACACCGAAAGAAAATGTATTGATAAATAAATTTTGTGATTTCTTTACTATTTAATCTTTTTAGCACTGATAATTGACATGTATCATTCAATGGAATTTAACTAAGAGTTTCGTTGTTTATCTATACCAATAAATAAAATTGGAGTGTCTGTTTGTAATGTCAAAATAATAGGCTTTTTTCATGCTCACACGGTTATTTGCACGACACCTATGCCTAAAATACAGATTAAAAAATTTTTGTCTGTCTGTCTGTTTGTTCCGGATAATCTTCAAAACGGCTGGACCGATTTCAAAAATTCTTTCACCAATGGAAAGCTATAATATCAGGGCGTAAACTAGGCTATATTTTATCCCAGTATTCCTACGGGAACGGGAACTACGCAGGTAAAACGACTAAAACCGAAACGAAGCGAGGGTGTGTTGCTAGTAAAAGTAATAAAAACACGACCAGGCCTGGGAATTAACCGCATAACTCACGGTGCTGTTTCAAACTTGTACATACACAAAACCATAGTAGGCGGAAACTAGTGATATTAGATAAAAAATAAAATAATACGCCAACAAATAAATAATGTCCTTAATCCTACTGCCATCTATTTCGTAATCATGAAAATAAATAGAATAACTGTACAAATACTTATTATTTAAAGAAAAAAAAAACGGGAGAATTATAAAACAAATTCGTAACTACAGAATATAAAAATGTCAACTTTATTACAAATTAAAATATAGAGATAATATCATTCTGGTATTTAAAATTTGAAAGTGCAAGATGCAAATAGAATAACGCTTAAAATATGAAAAGATTTGAGGATTATGAAACGAGAAGACTTATTTTACAATAAATAGTAATGATTTTCGTTTGTAATATACTAAAATACATAATACATAGTGTCATCTTAATCCAAGGGACAAAAAAAACAACGACCTGCAAGATTTTTCCCAATTTTTCAACTTCTACCGCTTTGAATTATTATTTTGCGCTCAAATTTTGAAATAGACACAAAAAACCGTACTAGAATTAAATATAATTGTAAAAGACTGTAAAGATCTCACAATAAAATCAGATTTACCATAACCTAATAATCCAATAATAACTTAATTCGTCTAATAATAAAACGCAGCACTCCAATTTTAAAATTAATTAATTTAAAAATTCCAATGCCAAGTGGAATATTGAACATAGAGTAATATACCGTTTGCAAAATTGCATAGCAAAATAATCTCAACGGTTTCAGTCAAGCAGGACAAACGAGCTAAGTGGAATTTCTCCATATTCTATCTTTCATATTACAATTCTTCATGCTCTGTGATCTAAGCATGTTACCGTAATTTAATATTTATCAGCCATGACTGCTTAAATTGACACTAAGTAATTAAGCTAAATTACTCTTTATTGTATTAGCAATAAGGTACAGAATCGATCGTAACATAATTAAGGTAAGTACTCTTGTTACTCACAGGGGCCTACGCTCTTCGCAACTTTTACTCGAAACTTTCGAGTTATGACCAATGTTGCTTGTTCATAATTCTTAAAGAAAAGATCTTGACACCAAAGCATAGATATATTTACTCAGATATTTAATTAATAATATACTGGATGAATGTAAGAAGAAATGCTACAATTCACGTGCTCAATATAATAATTATTTTAAAAATGGAATTGCGTAATTCAATTAATATCATTACACATTACGCAAGCTTTAGTTTTCTTTTTTAATAAAGGCTGTTGACACGTGCGATGATTCACTCTTAATTACGCATACAAATATTAAAAGTAAAATATATATAATAATAAAAGGACTTACCATAATAAAGTCCGAATGGTACACAAAAATCCAAAGTTGTTTAAAACTTATCAACAGAACATATAGAATAATTACAAATGTACACTGCACATCACAGATTAAAAATATTTAATTTGCGCGCGCTTCTATCTCAGAAGTTTTTTTTCTAGGTGTAAGGAAGTGTGTCATGCGTGCGGCGTACTTGCCGGCCAGTGGTCAACTGCCGAGGCGAGGCATACACGAGCCAAATCAGAAGTGAAAATTCACTGCTAAATATTATTTTAATATGTACAGAATCGCTTAATCAAGGATAACTTATAAGAATTACGAAAAATAATTTATGGTGAAAATAAAACTACTACAAATATGTTCTATAGATAATACAGAAGAAAATTCAAGCAAACCTTCGTTCATAAAGACAACTACAAAAATTTACACCCGCGACCATGTCTCCCGTTTCTGCTTTAAGAGATACAGGGTACATGCTAAGTAAACTTCATGGGTAACCAAAAGTCAGAGTATCTATAGATAGATAAATAGTAGAGATAAGCAATGATTTACATCCTTACCAACTATATTTTAGCAAAATGGTCTTAGACTCACTAAATCGTCTCGGACAAATTAATATTTAAAAAAAATAGTATAAAAGACCACGATGGATTTTGGCGGAAATGTGGATGTGTCTTGTGGTGTTCTTGTATTATTTACAATATCGTAATGTTTCAACGTGTCATATTCAATAATTTTGATGGAATTTTAAGTAATATGTAACAGAGGAACTGCTGGGGTATAGTGAATATGATATTAGAAATAAAAGTGCTTTTCATTTCCACCAAAAATCTCAGAAGATACCGTTAACCGTGGCTATAACACTGTTGAAGACGGCAATTTGACTTACTGACGGACTTAATGACTAATTAGAAGCAACTGATAATTTGTAAAGAAAGTTATAACTCGACTCTGGCGAATATGACTCGTATTGGTAGCTGATCGCCAAGACCAAAAAAAAGAGGAAGAGAAAGACCTATCTATCAATGCAAGAGAAAGAAAACTCGACATGAGAACTCTATGCCAACGCGTCTGACCAGCCCGGTATAATATGTCAATTTCCCTCCCTTTGGAGGAGGCCAGCAATGGGGCTTGTGTGGACTGAGATAATGATAATCATATATTTTATGACTATATTTTAAGTTACTGGTATAATGATAAACATATACTTTATCTCAATTCGTATACGTCCCACTGTTGGGCTCGAGCTGTCCCCACAATGATCGGGCAATTAATCTATTATACCGCTCTAGTCAGACGCGTTGATACAGGAATTTATTTCGAGTTTCCCTTCTCTTGCATAGGTTTTGTATACATATTACAATCTAGTTTCGTCTTTTACGACACCCATGGCCAAGATGAACGGTGAATTGTATTCTTACTCTGTCACCACACGGAAACATACATATGTTTGTAATTAAGTAAAAAAATTAATAAAAATACAGAGTAAAAAACCTATAAAAGTAGAGTAATATATTTTCAGCGCACTTTTTTTATGTCATTCAGCCTAAAGTACATTTGTTAGAGGAATCCAAGAAGATCAACCACATAACTTTCACATTGTAATTTTGTTCATTTATACATTAATATTGCTCGTGCCGTACAAAAAAATTTCGCTTTCTTTTATCTTACATTGATGTAACGTTTATAATACAGTGAAACGTTTTAATAACGTGCAAACGGTCACCATTCTGAGGAGTTAAATTTATCTGACGCCCTGGCCGTTCTGAAGTCCCTGGCCACCGAAGCGGTGGCCAAAAAGGAAATCATTCTGGCAGTCTCGCTCGATATAAAAAACGCTTTCAACAGTCTCCCACACGAGACGTTGAAGGAGGCACTCAGGTACCATGGAGTGCCTCCGTATCTTGTGAGGCTGTTGAAGACGTACCTCGAGGGAAGGTACGTGCTCTGGGAGGGGGCGACGGGCGTATCCATCGCCATCGGGTCGAGTGCGGCGTCCCGCAGGGCTCGGTACTCGGTCCGGTGCTGTGGAACGTCGGGTTCGACTGGCTCCTACGGGATCAGCTCCTTCCTGGGATGGTGATCATCTGTTACGCTGATGACATCCTCATCACGGTGAAGAGGGCGGACTTCCGGGGGACTGTCCGACTGGCAGAGGAAGGAGTAGCGCTCGTCGTGGACCGGATTGGGATATTGGGTCTGAGGGTCTCGCTGGATAAATCCGAGGCCCTCCTTTTCTATGGCCCACGTCGAGGTCTCCCCCGAGGAATACACATCAGTGTGTCTGGGGTTGCCGTGCCGGTGCAGGCTCAGATAAAATATTTAGGTCTGCACCTCGATTCAAATTGGAATTTCGGGCCACACTTTGCCCAACTCGTCCCGAGGCTCGTCAAGTCGGCCGCAGCACTGGGAAAGCTTCTGCCGAACACTGGTGGTCCTGGGTCGTCATGCCAGCGACTCTACGCCGGCATTCTGCGGTCCATGGCACCGTATGGTGCCCCTATCTGGTCGGAATGCCTCACCGCCCGCAACAGAGCCCTTCTGCGACGACCGCAGAAGATTATGGCGGTAAGGGCTATTAGTGGCTATCGTACTGTGTCCTAGACTGCGGCAACACTGCTGGCAGGTGCACCGCCTTGGCCGCTGGCGACAGAGGCGCTGACGGATGTATACCGGTTCCGCGCCACAGCACGAGTCAACGGCGAGCGGGTCTCCGCAGAGGGACTGGGCAGAGCTCGAGAAGTGGCTCGAACGGAAGTCATCCGGCGGTGGAGTGAAGATTTAGAGTCCCCCGTAGCAGGGCAGAGGACTGTGGAGGCAGTTGCGCCGCATCTCCACCGCTGGCTCAGGAGAAAGCACGGCAGCCTTACATTTAGAATGGTGCAGGTGCTTACCGGACATGGGGTCTTCGGTAAGTACCTGTACAGAATTGGAAGAGAAGAGGCCCCAGGATGTCATGAGTGTGACGCGCTAATCGACGATGTGCGCCACACACTGTAAGTATGCCCCGCCTGGCCAGCGCCACGACATGTCGGCGGTTCTCGGAGTGGACCTGTCACTGCCGACCGTTATCACAAAGATGCTCGGCAGCGACAGGTGCTGGTCGTCGATGGCCTCATTTTGCGAGCCCGTCATATCCAGGAAGGAAGCGGCGGAACGGGAACGAGAGGCAAGCGCCTCTGCTGACTCGCTCCGTCGCCGGCGACCCGGGAGGAGGAGGCGATAATATGCGGACTTACTGAACCCTGAATAATGACGAATAATGACAACAGGACGTGGCCAGACGGCCATGCGTTGGGGTGCCGGGGATTGAATGTCATCAGACGATCTCTCCGACACCCCGTAAAAGCGCGGAAGGGGCCGCTGTGGTTTTAGTGGGTATTCCGGCTGCGGAAGTGGCCGGTGAGTCCCACACAACCCCCGCCCACTGGCGGGGGACTGTGCGTAAATGCATTTCCACAGCGTGAACAAAAAAAAAAAGGTGTCGTATAAGACGACTTAGAGCTTTACATCGACTTGGGTTAACTCCATCTAATGCTATCTTTTCAACAATGCATTCTCAAGGGTCGACGCCCAATAGGGTCACAAAAATACTGCCTAAACCTTTACATAATGAAATATGAGTATTTACGATAGAAAAGTACTAGTACGGGATTCACTGTACATTTTTTTATTTGATTACTAACAAGCTAATTTTTCGTGAGTAGCTTTATCTTGATGAGACGCCCAACAATATTTGTACGTAAAACTCAATTGTGGTAGGTTTCGGAGGTAAGAGGGATAAAATATGTCCATTTGGTGGTGAGACAAATGGTATTATGGTATTAACAATCTCTGAGCGTAGAACCGGGATAACATGCCACGCAATTTGTAGGACAATATGACTGTTAATTTATATAAATATTAAATAAGTAAGAAAAGAAAATTAGCTTGTTAGTAATTACTTTTGATGACCTTGTTATCGATACATGTTAGAAGCAGGGGACTCTGTGATGTGTGATGTAACCATAGACTTTGTAGGACAGATATTTGTTTAGATAATTTAGATAATTATCTTGAGATATACCAAAAATGACCCCGTTAGTAATAAATTTTTGAGAACCACCAAATGGACATATTTTATCCCTCCTACCTCCGAAACCTACCACAATTGAGTTTTCGTACAGATATTGTTGGGCGTCTCATCAAGATAAAGCTACGCATGAAAAATTAGCTTGTTAGTAATCAAATAAAAAATGTACAGTGGATCCCGGCCTATACATATTGTATCGACCCCAGGATATTGCAAATTAGGCTAATAGTAGAATGACCAATTACAGGGAATGAACCTGCTAAGTTACTAGATAAGTTGGCATAGGATTTTTGTATTTCTCCTGCACAAAAAAAAATGGATAGCTAAAAAGAAGAGGGTAAAACAAGAGAATTTCTTTATTTTACATTGATATTAAGCCCCCATTTCTGTCCCTTATTCTGTCTAACTGGCAACATGAGAGAAAGATTTATTAATAGTAGAATTATTTTTCAGATGATTTAAAACTAGGCTCAGTACGGATAATTTAAAATACTGATGCTTTCATATTAAAAGCAAAGAACATTTAACTTTCGATGCCTTCATCATCATCATCTTGCTCTTATCCCAATTACTTGGGGTCGACGCAATATGTCATCTGTTTTGACATATTGCAAAAAGTTTCGGCAATGACTTTTATGACCGGCCGCCTGCCTGACGTCAACCCTCCTTGGGAATGTAATCGTTGACCCAAATGGCACCAGATGGAGTTGGTCCGGGTCAATCTAGGGCTCTTAGTCGTCTTTTACGACACCCACGAGCAAAGCAAGGGTTGGTAGTATTCGAAGCCGCTACCACACAGCACTTTTTTAACTTAACTTTCGATACTTTATTCAATTTAATTACCTTATTGGCACATGTATTATTTTTGATAACATTTTTGTTGGACCGTAAATCCAAGAAAACCGTAATCAAATATAATCGGTGTCCGCGTAATCGAGATTCTATTACATTTCACTTCTGTATATGCTTATTTCCATATTAAATTATTAGCAAAAATGAATAGTATATAATAACTATTGTGGTGACGGGATAAGAATACAATTCACCACTCCATATCCTGCCCGTGGAAATCGTAAAAGAAGACTAAGGAATATAATACGCATGTAATATTTATACAAAAGAAGGAAAACTCGAAATAAAAACCAATCTGTCTGACCACCATGGAGAGGAGGAAAAGAGGACGAATAAGAGAGATCGCTTATTGTATTTTTACTCCATAACCACACGACTAATTTATTAATATATATTTAGACCTTAGAATAATAACGTATAGAAGGATAGTGTCGATACTTCGAACGTTCGAAAGATGAATCTAAAAATACTACATGCGCGCAGACAATTACACACGTACACACGCACACCACTATACAAATTATGAAACCAAATTTTGTTTTTAACACGCTTTTTATTAACATAAATCGTCGAAATACTTTTAATAGTAATGTTAAAAACCTTTTTATGTTTTTCAAGTGTGTTGTGACCATTTGAATGCACAAACCCTCATGATTACCTATTTATTTTTTAAGAGTTGCGTTCTTACGTGCAGTACAGTGACCTTGTAGACTACGGAACGGTTCCGGCGTAAGCTCCATTAGACTCCAATTGAAATGCTTCACTTTTTGTGCGCGAACTTACCTTCTATACGTTATTATTCCAAGATTTAGACTTTTATTTTATATTATAATAAAGTATAATTCTTTCTGTGTGGTGACGAAGTATAAATATAATTCGCCCTCTCTTGCCCGTGGGTGTCGTAAAAGACGACTTTACGTAAAAGACGTAAGAGACAAAATATGCATATAACATCTATGCGCGAGAAAACTCGAAACAAAACCCTATGCCAACACGTCTGACCAGAATGGTATAGTAAGTTCAATTTTCCTCCCATTGCGGAGGAGGCTCGAGCCCAGCAGTGGGGCGTATATGAGCCGAGACCAAATAAGTTTCACTTCTCTCTTTGTTCCACTTTTTTTTAATACTTTTAACGTAGTAGGACTACGGAGTGTGGTGAAACATAACATCATTTAAGTTTATTATCTATTATGGAGTCATGTGAAATGTTTTGGTTACCTTCTCAGTGTTGTAATCTTACAACTACGTCATTATACTTTTAATGTAATAGTTGTTTAATGTGAACTAGTTAGTGTTACTTTAACAACGAATAGAAATTACATGATGCGTCTGCGTTTCGAGGCTAATAGATTAACTGTCTGTACGTATTCTGTGTCGTGAAGAACTATGAATTTACAAACGCTTCCTTTATCATAAGTGTCATAGGAGTCAATTAAGGAGTAATATCTGGTTGACAGAGCGTTGCTCGATATATTTCATTTTTAACAGACTTCAAAAAAGGAGGAGGTTTCTCAATTCGACCGTATATAAGCTTTTTTATGTTTGTTCGCGGATAACTTCATCGTTTATGAACCGATTTTGATGATTCTTTTTTTGTTGGAAAGGGTACATGGTCCCATGAAAATCTTATCGGTATCGGACAAGCAGTTTTGAAAAATCAACAATAATCTAAAAATTTATCTACACTGTCTACATTATTGAAGGCGGTTTCTTTTTGGCAAAAAAAAAATTATATAAATTGTATTTTTGACGAACATTTAAATATACATTTTATCTCCAATCAAAAGGTGCCAACACAAAGTATGTTCTGACAACATTTGTAGCTACGTATCGCCACGCTTGAGTGGTTTAATAGAGAAAGACTGATATAAAATAAGGGTCTCGAATAAGTACAGGACATCCATCCGACATCCTCGTCACGTCCTCGACGAAGAGGACGACAATATGACGAAGTATTGGACAGCGATTCAAGTCGACAACTAAGTGCGGCATGTTTTCATGACATAAAATATCGAGAGCGTGGAAAAAAATTTGGCGGCCATTTGAGTTCGCTAGTTTCTGCGGTCTGTCTATATTCGGATGGGGGATGGAATATGCGATTATATATTAAAAGCGCAAGGACTGCTGTTTTGCTACCTTATTTCATTTTAACACAATTATTATATTATTTATAAAAAATAGATAATTAATACAAGTGACTCGTCCCAGCTTTGTATGGATATGGTGTAAAGGATTATAAAATTGTGCATAGAATGCTTTAACTTAAGGTATATGGCGTCTATCTATAAAGAAGAAATATTATGTCATACCTCTCAAGGAGTTAGGCAGCATTTTTGATAAAATCTCCCAGGCTACAAACCACGTGTTTAGTAGTTTAAGTTAATCATGAACAGGCAAACTGGACAGACAGCGCATTATCATACAGAATACAGTATAATGTTTCGTCTTAAGGTATTTCTAGTACTAACAATAAGTATCTGTGTTTTTGTGGTTTACGTTAAATGTCTATTTCAAATTAAAGACTGATTTACTAATATAAATGTTTTCCAAAAAGTGATGAAAATGTTTTGTACCCTGTGCAAAATATGTCGAACTTACCCAACAAACGCTTCTTTTTACAATATTCGCTGTTTGGGGCCTTTTATTTAATACTTAAAGGCATAAATTTAATTCCTCTTAAGTTATACATAAACCACTTTTTGTCAGAGTTATCCCCTTTATACGGTTTTATTTCGAGTTAGCCTTCTTTTACACGATTTTTTTTCATAACATACGTACCTCTTGGTCGTGTTTTACGACATCCATGTGCAAAAAAGAGAGTGGTCAATTGTATTTACACGGTAGAACAAAATACTCTTCTATTCTTTATTATTGGCTGTTGTTGGCTATTATATTCACGGATTAACTGGGATACAGGATTCGGGCATGATTGCATATCATGATTGATTGATCGCATTTTATAATACCCACAGGCAAGAGAGGGGGGTGGTGAGTTGCGTACGTACGTGGAGTACAATGACTTGTACATTACGGAACGGTTCCTGCGTAAGCTCCATTAGGCTCCAATTGAAATGCCTCACTTTTTGAGCGTGAACTTACCTTCTATATGTTATTATTCTAAGTTATAACCTTTATTAGAGAAAGCAAATAATTTAACACTCTCAGTGACTATCCATAACGTGTTCTAGTTTAATTCACACGCAGGACAATCCTTTGTGTTATTCACAAAACATAGTTCTCACTCGAAGTGTAATTTGTGAACAATAATTGTATGTTTATAAGTCTTCCGTGAAACAAGCATTATTCATTCATGTAAGGTGCTATTTAAAATATAATTCCCAACCGTCTATGATTCGACTTTCTAGGGCAACTAAATGATTTAACATTTCTCAGAAGAACTCGGTTCCTTCATTTAACAGACAAAACAAATAAAGACCATAATGTCCTAATGTTATACAATTTTCCGTGTGGTACTGATAACGGACTCCCCAATGTTGTAGGTCAAATGCCCTCATAAAAAAGGAGGCCCAAACCTAACAGTGGGACATCTATAGGTTGAGATGATGATGATGCAATTTTCACAAATCCATTCAACAGCATTTCCTTTTTTTATGCTTCGTACTTTATTCAAAATTATTGTCATAACGACTTATCGTTGCTTCTCATCATGCGGTAGCAGCCTATTAATAAGTTTCTCTGAGAATTTTGACAGTGCATTTGACGCGTAAAGCACTTCTATTTCATATTTAATACACTTTAGTCTTCCGTATGGTGACCGAGTAAAGATACAGTTCACTACTCCGTATCTTGACCGTAATTGTCGTAAAAGACGCCTAAGGGATATAATATGCAGATACCGTCTATATAAGAAAAGAAAACCTCGAATTAAAATCCTATACCAACCCGTCTGTCTTGGTATAGTAGGTCAAAATCCTGTTATGAAGAAGACTCGACCCAGCAGTGGGACGTGTATGAGACGAGATAATGATGATTTTCTTACCTCGGATTACTTACTAAATGGTAGTAGCATAAAACACTCAATGTACTATGTGCACTGAAACACTACGGACGTTGAAATAGACGTCGCCACAGCTTCGACTAATTATTTAATGAACGTATATAGTTATATAATAATAGCATATAGATATATGATAGTATATATATATATATACTATATATATAATGATAGGTTATAGATAATAGTTATTATCTCAGCGTATACCGCAGTAAAGTGGGAAAAAAAGAAGGTAGTTGATACCGAGTATTCACAGAAATAGAACAGTGTAAGATTTATCCGTGTGGTGATGAAGTAAGAAAAAATTCACCACTCCCTATCTTGTCCGTGGATGTCGTAAAAGACGACTAAGGAATATAATACATAATACGCATATAACATCTATGCAAGAGAAGGAAAACTCGAAATAAAGGCCTATACCAACCTGTCTGACTAGCATGGAATAGTAAGATTAGTTTCCCTCCTATTGTGGAGGAGGCTCGAGACCAACAGTAGGACGTATATGAGCTAAAATGATGATGAATGATGAAGATACATTTTGATGCTATAGGTAACATATAGGGTGACTTGGATCTAATTATTTATGTCACATATCTAGAAGTAGTGGTGCAAATTTGAAAATATAATCATTTATGTTGAGTGACATTATCACATTAAACGCGTCTAACAGCGATGGATGTCGACCGTGTAATGGCGACTCGGCCAACGTGTGGACGGCATTGGCCGAGCGTAGACGAGTGCCTTTGATTTGTGCACAAAAACCGACACCGAGACGAAGAGAGGCGAGTGACGGCGAGTGAAGACAAATCAGCTGTCCACACGTTGGCGCTTGTATTCACTCGGCCAACTAGGCGAGCGACGGCGAGCGTTGGCCAACTAAGGCAAATCGGGTGTACACACGTTGGCGTTCGCCATCGCTCGCCTGCACTCGGCCAACATGTGGACGCCCCATAATAGAGGTTTGTGCTTATATATTAGTTATTAGTGAAATACAGCTTGCTCAATTTACAATTATACATAAATAAAACTAAAGAAAATTGTGTAGCAGAAAAATTCATTAAAATGAATTATGGCCGAATTTCGACCACACCGCGACCACTAGTTTACACTAAATACGTGCTGTAGAAAAAGTGGTTCTTGTGACGATAAATAAATCAATTAATATCAACTTGATAATAAATCTTCAATGATAATAAGAATGCTGTGCAAATTTTCTTTTGAAGATTTTATACATTTTATGTGCCACACTTACGCCTGTCCGTATAGTGAAGGAGTAAGAATACAATTCACCACTCCCTCTCTTGCCCATGGGTGTCGCAAAAGACAATTAAGTGATATATTATGCAGATAATAACTATGTAAGAGAAGGAAAACTCGACGTAAAACCCTATGCCAAAACGTGTTACCAGCGTGGTATCCATCCATCAGCCTACAGACGTCCACCGCTGGGCATAGGCCTCTCTACGAGTATGCATCCATTTTATCTTTAAGGGGGGGTATAGTGCCCTAATCGCCATGCTTGGCAGACGGGTTGGCGATCGCAGTAGGTGTTATAAGTTTTTCCAGGAGATAACTTCTGCTCGTTCTCCTGGCGAGACCCTTAGCCGATTTTTACGTATGGTATAGTAGGCCAATTTCCCTCCCATTGCGGAGGTGGCCTGAGCCAACACTGAAATGTATGTGGACTAAGATGTTAATGAAGACTTACCGCCGAACTTTCGTAAAAATTCTTGCAAAAATGTGAATATTTAGATTTCTATATCTTTTAATAGGTAGATAAATAGATATTGTATTTAAAATTAGACTATATTATAACCAATAATAGGGCAAACTGCCAGCAATTATAGAGAATTAGCGACTTGACCGACCTTTTTTTTGGGTAGACTATAGTCAACATATACGCCGCCGCTCCGTCCGGGGTGACGACAGGGCGGCGCGTGGCCCCATAACCCACCATATTCCCTCTCCTTCGCCACTGGGCCAACCACTGTTACGAGTCCCTTGTCGTCCGTGGACAGCCCGGCAGGATATCTTTTCAGATAACGTCCCCCCCTACTAGACCCGCCTAAAATGCGTCTTGTTACATTGCTTATGCCTATCTATCTTTCATAAGAAATAACAATTTATTTTATTTCAAAAGAACCTTGAATTGTAATTTAATTATTGCATTAATATAAGCAAAATGTAGCACACAGGTCGTTCATATTTTTATTTTTTTGATGTTGTAAGGTCAAATTACCAACTTTTATTTTACAGAATTTGTATGTGACATCTGTTGTCGAAAATTCGCATTACTTATTACTTACTTAACCTCTTGTCGATATAATATTCACAGAGTTAATTACAGATGGCGTGCTTGTAGTTTATATTTAGCTTTTAAAGGTGAACGCACACTTATCCGCGCCGAACGAGTCGAACGAAACGAATTTAAGAATTCTGTATATGAAATCTCATAAGACCTCGCACACTTAACCGCTTCGAATCGTCCGCATCTGGAAGACGATTTCTATACAAAATCTAAAATTCGATCCGTTCGACTCGGATAAGTGTGCGTTCACCATTCATGTAACCTGTCCGTCTTCTTAAATTACACTCTACTGCAGCTTAGCGCTTATATTTGCTAGATGGCACTGGACGTGTGATACCAGCATCGCCAACTCTACATATTTTGACGTACATCTTTGTATTTTAGCCCTTTCTTGCAAACCTACAAGGAGTGCCTCAGTACCATTGTTTTTCAACGTTTTACCGCTGTCTTACAAGTGTTCGGACTCCACGGTTTGCCGCCTGTAGCTACTTCGGGTAAGTCGCCGCCATCCGCGGGAGTGAGCACGGGTGATCCCACCCTGTTGCTCCACGCGCTAGCCGCCTTCACCTCTCCGCCGCCCATTGAGGAGGGCAGTCACCAGTTCTCGCTGGTGCGTTCGTCGTCGACTCGTTCGATGACGATTTACCGCAGCCGCGAGAACATTGCGGCTGTCGCCACACCCACCATCAGCCCGCAGCAGCCGACATCGCGTGCGTCGTCGTATTACGACCGCAGCGACGACTCCGATTCGTCTGACACTTCAATGTCGGACGGCTCGCAGGAGGACCCTTCTCCCCAAAGGGGGGAAAAGAAGATACCACCACTTCCGATGACGCCCGTCACCACGGCACCTGACCCCCTTGCGGGTGTTAGACGCCGACGCAGCCCTGAAGAAGTCGACGATCCGGTGAAGCGCGTATGTGCCGCCGGGTCCGCCTCGCCGCCTACGCACTCGCGGTGTGTGAACCCGCAAGGCGCTCCCGCGCCTGCGAAGGCTTTCACCCCGCCTGCTGCCGCACTGCTATGGTGCCATTTAGCGGCCAATCGCCGCGGCTAAGGCCGCGATCGCCAACGCCGACGCCTGCGCCGCGATCATACGCGAGCGCGGTCGCCGAGCACGCACCGAATATCGCTTCCGACGTGCCCATGCCGTCCACCAGCGCCCAGAGAGACGCCGTGCAGCCTCCAACTTCATCATCATTGAAGCCTAAATATCCCCCCATAGTGGTTGAGGTCCTACCCAACTGGATTCACCACTTGGCGGCGATCAAACAGCAGCTCGGGCGAACAGCGAATGCTCGCCCATTCGGCAAGGGCGTTCGCTTTACGCCTGCTGACGAGGAGGAATACCGCCTTCTACAGCGGTATCTTACGGTGCTAGAGACGACGGAGAAGGTCTATTGGTACTCCTACACGATGCCAGAGAACAAGGAGTTCAAAATCACCATCAGAGGTCTTCCCCACGGCTCTCCCCCTAAATTAATCATCCAGGAATTAGGATCGCTGGGTTTCACAGTGGTCTATGTCCGCCCCATTCGTGCCAGGGGTAGTCGCCCTGGCTGCATTCATCATGCAATGTTGCAGCGCAGCCATAACAACGAGGAAGTCTTCAAAGTGACGGAGTTGCTGGGCCTCACCGGTGTAGTGGTGCAGGGCTGGTGCGGCAAAGGGCGCCCTGCCCAATGCCACCGCTGCCAGCACTTCCGTCACAGCAGCCATAACTGCCATCGCCCGCTAGCCTGCGTGCGATGTGGCGGTCCGCATCCTGCCAGAGACTGCAGCCGCGCCCGCGAGACACCAGCGACGTGCATAAACTACGGCGGGCCCCACCCCGCCAACTATTCCGGCTGCCCCGTCTTACGACGAGAGGCCCGGGATCGTCAGGCGGGCACAGAAGCCATTTCAGCACTACATAGGCGCCCACAAGCGCCCGAGCAGCCCAGCGTGGCCGCCGACCCGCAGGCGACTAGCCTGATGGCGCCGGTGAACCCCGCCCCGCAGCAACGAAAACCAAAACCTAAGAAGAATAAGAAGAAAAAGAAAGCCGCCAGCGTCGCGACGCCCATAGTGAACGTCGCGACGCCCATAGCTGCCGGCGCGACGCCCGTAGCGCCGGCCGCGGTAGCGGAGCCGCTCACGCAACCGCAACCGCTTCCAGAGTGCCCTCTGCCGCCATCAGCAAACTATGAAATCCACACCCCAATATCCACGGTGATGTTGGTGCTACAGACCGTCCTCGCAGCACTCGACGCCGGCAAGCCCTACGAAGACATCGCAGACGTCGTCGCTAAGGGCTTGTCGGTGATTATGTCAAAATCGAAGCCCTGCCCTTAGAAGATCAAACCGCCGTGACGCAATCGCCCCGCTTAAACCAAAACACCTCTGAATACTTCTCGCAAGTATACAGTTGCTGTTGGTGTCCGCGGGGCGGCGACACCGGCGGTTTATACACATAAATAGAAGAAATCACAAGATCACAAGATACTATGACCAGCGTGGGACGGTGTTCGACGTGTCAGTCACCCTAGGGTCGCTGGTCGTTCGGAGCGGGGCCTCCTCCGGGGTAACCGGGGGTCTCACCCTGCTCGTCCTGACCGCCCCTATGGTGTGAAGATCGTCCACCGTCCCCCCAAACACCATCATTTAAACCCCATGACACGGTATTCTTCAATACCGGCGACGGCAACCATGGGCCGAGGGGTAATCCCTGGTACCGTTTCTCGCATCCCATACGGGGTGGAGAGCATAGTCGATGGAAAAAAAAAAATCCTACAACTTCGGACTCAAAATTTACATATCTTTCAATCTGATGAAAAACTAGGAACATTGCTCGGTGATACTGGATAAGTATTTTAATTTTAAAGCAGTGTTTTTTATTCAATACCTATCACTAAACCTAATTTCTTCATTTTATTTTAAAAAAGAAAGTTTATGTACTTTTCATAAGCAAATTTTACAATTTTTTATATTTTTCTAACCTTGTCTACTGTTTTTTTATAAATCTGAGTTGGCAATATTATGTGATACTCAAAGGTGGATACTAACCCGTTAATCCGTTAATCGTTAATTAATGAAGTTGACATTTTGATTAACGGATTAACTTTTAAGTTAACTTCAAAAGACGTTAACGCTCTTGCTAACTTCCGTTAAGTTGAACTTCCGTTAACTTTAGTCCCATTACATTAGTCGTTTGTAGATACGCTGTCATTTTGTTTGTTTTAATTACGCGCTACGCCACGCTTTTTTTTTTTTTGGTGTAGGCTGCGGTCGGCGAGCCTCCGCACCACTCCGTCCGGGGCGACAGAGGGGCTTAAGCACGCAACACCCGCAACCCACCCGAACACCACGTCGCCTTCGTCGTTGGGCCGACCACTGGAGTAGGGTTACTTGTCATCAGTGGTCGGCCCGACGTAATACCCCCCCCTACCCAGGGTACCCTCCCATTGACCGACGTCCCCCCCTCGGGAAGGACGTTGGTCTTTCCTCACGCGGTCGCTACGCCACGCATGTAAGTTTCACGACGCCCGCGCCGCCCAAGTCACCGGCGGCGGATTGTGTCGTAGAGGAGTTCCTTCCTCGCACGATCCTGCCCTCTTTCCGTGACACAACTACCACACGATATGCGGTGACCGTGTCCCAGTTCCTGACGCCGTCGAGCATCGTTCTAGCGATAGTCGGCAGCTTTAGGTCGGCACCATTGATTGCGACGATTTCAAAGTGCTGCTCTGTCGACGCGGCACACGTGTGCGTAGTGTGCCGTGTGCTCATCGCAATCGCAATGATGGCAGGACGGCGTACTCTCCTTCCTCCTCCTCGTCCTTCCTTGGCGAATTTACCATGCTCTGTCAATATCTGCATCAGTCGGAAGGGAAGCATCCCGTGCCGCCAACACAATCACTTCATCAGCATAAGCTTCGACGGCCTGAACATCGGACCCAGTCTCCTCCAACCGGACTGCCCAACGGACAATGACGATATGGTGGGCGTCGTCCCACCAGGCGGCCTCCTCGCTAAACGAGACTAAGCTGTACGCCGCCGCGCGACGCGAAATAGCAAACTGATCCCGAGCCTTCTTCAATTGCTGTGAATTCTCCTATTATAGATTATGATAACAGTAGAAGTGATATGTTCTCACCTTCACCTGGTTATTACGTCAAAAAGCGTCGTAAAACATTAGTGAATCTTTTGGTATCGCGGCTAGTGGCAGTAGCATGTCCCAAGCTAGTGTGGACAGATACATGCCCACATAATTCCGCTATATGCTGTAGAATTTATCTATTTCTCTCAGCCTAAAAGCAGTATAAATTTTAAATGTTAACCATTTATTTTTTTTTAACGGTAACTTTAACTTGCATTAAATTTTCGCAAATTTAACGCTTTAACGATTATCGAAGTTAACATTTTAATTAACGATTAACGAAGTTAACTTTTTGATTAACTGTGCCCACCTATGGTGATACTGAACAACCTGGTTTATTAACTCTCCATCGCTAAATAGGAAGAGCACAGATATAAATACGCTCTTGCAACATTTATAAGCTAGAGATCTACCCTCAAGTTGAATCCAGTTCAGTTAAGCTAGAAGCTTTCATGAAGAAAATATAGATTAGATTGACATAGGTTGTCATAAATTCAGACGTTTGTATATGGTCGTGTTCACATATGTGCATGTCTTATTTTAGTACCTATACCTTAGAATAATAACGTATATACCTTAGAATAATAAAGTACAGAAGGATAGTGTCGGTACTTAAGCGATCAAAAATGTGAAGCCAAAAATACTACGTACGTGCAAGCGATTACGCACGTACACACGCATACCATTATACAATAGAGTTGCCTTGTACGCAATATACGCATTGACCTTGTACACGTTCCGAAGTAGGGAGCCATTCTGGCTCCAACTTAAGGCCTCAAATTTTGTGCGCGAATTGAGCTTCTATGAGTTATTATTCTAAGACCTAGCGGCTTTAAAATCACTTTAATGTCTTTCGTTTTTATGTAAAAAATTAAACGGTATTGAATTTTCCATTAAACATGTCGGAGAAAGTCCAATATATAACCCAGTTATTTGCATTTTTACCAGGTTAATTAAAATTTCTGCGTGTGGTGACGGAGTAAGAATACAATTCACCACCACCTTTTTGCTCCTGGCTAAAGGACGACTGGGGAATATAAAAGATACAAAAGATACAAAGATAAATGTATATAACATCCGTACAAGAGAAAAAAAATTAGAAACAAAACCCTATGTCCTTCCATTTAACGAGCGTGGTATAGTAATCAATTCATATCCCTCAATATCAATTCAATCAATCGATATAATATGCATACAACATCTGCATGCATACATGAAAGCCAGAAATAAAATCCTATACGTGCTATGCCTATCACACTCTTGCAGAAAATCGACGTCTAAGTTTTAGCAATTTGTTAGTACACTTTTTCGGTGAGCGAAAGAGCCGGAAGCCTAACGTTCTGAGGGCGTTTGCGTGTGATGGGTTTGGTGATGCCTCTAGTATCACCGACCCTTATTTTACACATTCACACTCCCTTCACTCTCTTCGCGGTAGGCAGCAACCTGGCAAAGGTCCATAAACGGCAGTATCACCTAGCATTAGATATGTTATTTGCTGGTTTGCCACCAACAGAAATTGAAAATAAAACTATCTGAACAGTTCAGTGTCAAAGTCAACTTCTCTCCCTTATATAGGGTGTATCAGGTTATGGGGCAGTCATAGAACGTAATTAGAGTGTACATTACACGAAAAACAATATAACATAAAAGTTATAGTGATTTCAAAAAAATGTGTCTAAGAGTCTACGCCTTAAATGTTACGTATTATGTAGGCATGTACAGACAGAATACATGTAGGCATGAAAAGCTTCGACAGTATAATTTCATTCATTCATACTTAGAATTGCGCAAATGTTTCAATGACATAGGCCGATCAGCTGTTTTAAAGCGAAGTTTGTCTTGCTTATGTGAATGTAATCATTGATTTATTCAATTAACATTTAACAAAGTATGAGTATATTGCGTATTAAGTATCATTGACTTTTCAATCAGATTTACACAAAAAGCAATGACAAAATTGAAAACTTTACATGTCTCTAATTCGAATCGATATTTTTCGTTCAAATTTTTTTCATGGGATCCTACCACCATTGTCTAGCTCCCTTTTCACCACTTGCCCCATAACCTGATACACTCTGTATATATATATATATATATATATATATGTATATATATATATATATATATATATATATATATATATATATATATATATATATATATATATATATACATATATACATATATACTCCATTCCATCACTCCTCAACTTTAACCTTGTAAAATAATCATCATCATCACAGCTCATATAGTCCCACTACCGAGCTCGAGCCTCCCCCATATAGTAAGGACTATACCATACTGGTTAGGGGGTTGGTTTGGTACAGGGTTTTATTTTAAGTTTTCATTCTTTTGCATAGTTGTTATATGCACAAGATATCCCTTAGTCAGCTTTTAAGATACCCACGGGCAAGAGAGAGTTTGGTGAATTGTATTGTTACTCCGTCACCACACGGAACAAAGTAATGGGTTTACTAAAATGCCTGCATCCGTATAGATTCATTATTTTTTAAATTTTGTATGATATACAGTAAACCCCGTTTAAGACGATTTTGCAGGGACCCGATCAAAAACGCGTCTTAGGTGGGAAAGCGTATTATGCGGGAGAGGCAAAAAAAAACGTGCCATTATTATTTGTTATATTTTATTATTATTTTGAATGCCTACGTATTGAATTTAACATTTATAAATTACCTAAAATAAAATGTTTATTATTATTACGTTACTTAAAGTAATCACTTAGTTTGACAAAAAGATTTTGAGGCATTAGCAATTACAGTATTTTCAACGTAATTTAATTTTCGCAGTACGTCTTCTCTTTGATTCAAAGAAGTCACATAGCGTCTTAAATTATTAACTGCTGATAATGCCTGGGCTAGTGTTGCCCAAATGCAAGACCAAGACGAGACTTGGACCGGTCTTGGTCTTGGTCTTGCAACATCACACCTGGTCTCGTCTTGGTCTTGGTCTTGCGCACCCGAGTCTTGGTCTTGGTCTTGGTCTTGCGCACCCGAGTCTTGGTATTGCAGCAAGAGTCTCGCAAAGTTTTGCAGTTAGAATAACGTAACAGTAATTTATCATGGCAATGAAAAATCCAACTAAATTAATCAAATGTCCTATCCTATCTATCCATCTGCTAGCCTATAGTTCACTATTGAATACAATACTTACCACTGGAGAAAATTACTCTTCTATTCCCCTGGTGTTCCATTAGACAGCGTTACTACTCTTATGACAGGACTTTCGACCCTATTTTCTTAAGACGTCACCACACGAGGCAGTTGATACAATAAATTTTATGTCATTTTATAATCAATGCGATATTTTACAATTAATGCGATTGTTTATATTCCCCTTCAAGTTAAGTGGTATGTATCTATTGTATTTCCAGTTTAGTTACTGATACTCTGGATACTTGAAAAAACCTGTTGCTCTATTGCCTATATAAATACTTTGGCCGCTGGATCCACGTAGCTCTTAATATACTATTTATTCAAGAACATATAAAACTGATTTAAAATTTTATGGTTTTAATACTTGTAAAATGTATGATATTCGTCGTCATCGTCACAGCTCATAAAAGTGCCACTGCTGGGCTTAAGCTTCCTTCCAGTAAGAGGAAAATTGATCTACTATACCACGCTAGTCAGACATGTTGGTACAGGGTTTTCTTTCTAGTTTCACTTCTCTTGCACATATGTTATATACACAGGGTGTATCAGGTTATAGGACAACTGTTCATGTATGTTGTAGTTCAACAGTCATAGATCATAATTAGAATGTATATTACACAAAAACAATATAACGTAAAAGTTATAGTGATTACAAAAATGTGTGTCTAAGAGTTTATGCCTTAAATTTTATGCATTATGTAGGTATGTACAGACAGGATATATGTAAGCATGTAATATTTCGACAGTATAAATAGGTATTAGATTTGCGCGAACCTTTCAATGGTTACGTAGGTACAAAGGCGACTCATCAACGGTCATCGGCCGATCAGCTGATTTATGTTAAAGCGAAGTTTGTCTTGCTTATGCAAACGTAATCATTGATTTATTCAAATTCTAATGAACATTTAACAAAATACGAATATGTTGCAGATTAAGTATCATTCCTTTATACATTTTAATCAATTTACACGAAAAAACGATGACAAAATTGAGAACTTACATGTCTCTCAATTCATTAACGAATCGATAATTTTATTTCAATTTTTTTTCATGGGTTCCTAACACCATTGCCCGATCCGATTTGATACGACATCCACGGGTAAGAGAGTGGTGAATTATATTCGTACTGTCTTTTTTTTTGTGTGTGTGTAGCTGTTGGTCGCAGATGACCTTGACAGCTTAACGCGGTCAATGGGTGAGCGCTGATGGCTCTCAACCCGGTAAGTAAGTTAAGCGAACATCGCCCGAGGGCTCCCCCCTGTGGGGAACGGACCTCGGCTCGGGGCGTCGCTGAGAGCAAAGTGGGCGTGGCCAAGTTTAGGTTAATGACTTTTACGCGGCGCGGTTTTCGACCTCGACGGCGAGGCCGATACCGCGGAGTTTTATCTGTTATCGCTGCGCGAGCTGTGTAGGTCCTTTCTTGGGCGATCATAATAGCGTCATCTTCTTCTTCAAGAAGATGACGAGGACGTCGGACCGCGGATATTTTTGAGGGGACGTAGTTTACCGCCCCAACCACTAGTGGATTGGGGTGAGTCGTGGCAGAGGCAAAATAGCGCTGGGAACAACGCTTCATGTTCTGCCTGATGGTGATCGTACTCTGTCCCTACATGGACATTTATATAGATTAATTGTAGGCATATTTCTATGTCCAACAGTGAACGTCGTTGGGCTAATGAATAAACGGTTATATAAATATGTATAATGGGCAAGAGCACTCTCGTGATTACGGTATTTTTGTCCTTAAGCCTTTCCGAAGAGTAATTCTGGAAAGCCAACACCAACATTGGGAATCGATTGGCCAATAGATGGATATCTCAAGACTGATTTGACTTGCCGTGTAGTGACGGAGTAAGAATATAATTCATCACCCCCTATTTTACCCGTGACTGCGAACCCACGACTAAGGGCTATAATATATAACATCGGTGCAAGAGAAGGAAAACTTGACATGTATGACCTGTAATAACACGGCCGATCACCGTGGCGATTCCCCTCCGGCCACGGCTGATTCTCCTCCTGTTATGTAGAAGACACGAGCTCAACCGTATATAAGCTGAAATGGTGATTTGAATTAAATGCAAGACCGCGAGACTCTTGCAGGCCCAGTCTTGGTCTTGCTCAAGTCTTGCAGGGCCAGTCTTGGTCTTGGTCTTGCAAAAATTAAGCGGTCTTGGTCTAGGTCTCGGTCTCGCATTTCTCGCAAGACCAAGACCAAGACCGCAAGACCAAGACTTTTTTGGGCAACACTAGCCTGGGCGTGTGACAAAATCGGAGTTGACATATCTTCTTCTTGGTCATTATCACTTAGGGTCGCTCGACAGTCGTCACTTCGTCAACCGCTGGCCACTGCCGCAAGGAGTAATATGTGTATTTGAGAGGCACGTGTTGGCGTATTAAACGGGATGACGAATCGTATTAAGCGTTAGGAAATGTATGAAAACATATCTCAAGTTGCTGGGACTGACGCAAAATGGCGTATTATGCGGGAAATCGTATTGAACGTGATCGTATTAAACGGGTTCTACTGTATATCAGTTTGATGCTGCCAATGCTGTCTGATGCTAACCTTCGTTAGGCCGCCGCTTACCTTGAAGAAAATGTGAAGGGAGTGTGAATGCGTGCACAAAAGGTTCGATGATACTAAAAGCATCACCAAAATCCAACGCACGCAAACACCCTAAGAACGTTGGCCCTCCGGCTCTCTTGCTCACCAACGAAGCACAGTAAAAAATTGCTACCACTGAGACGTCGATTTTCTGCGAGAGTGTGGTACTACCCCGAATGGACTAGCCTGCGGTTGTAGCCAGAACTGTCAACAGTATGATGATGAACTAACGGACACAAATTACACCGAGACTCAGAACAACAATTTGTGGATCGCACAAAGTGTTGTCCCGCGTGGGATTCAAGCCCCCAAAACTGGCGCTGTAGATCGCTATCTTCACCACTACACCATCTGTGCATCTGTGTGTTACGAAAATGATAATTTATTTGTGGTAGGACTACTCCTGCAGCCGAAATCCTACAGCCAGAATTGTCTACAGACGCGGGCCGTCCGTTTAAAGTAATACCACTGTCGCAAAAATTGACGGCAATTTGTTATTCCACTTCGTTCGGTGAATGAGAAAGCCTGAACCCCTACTTTCTGAGGGTGTTTGCATATTATGATTTTGGTAACGCCTTTAGTATCACCGAAGCTCATTGCACGCATTCACACTTCTGCTGCTACAATTCAATATTTAATAAGTATTAATAGATAGCTGTGGTGACGAAGTAAGAATACAATTCACCACGCCTTGCCTATATTTAATAACCATAGAGATTAATATAATAAATAATTTTATTATATTTAGTGATTTAATGAGATAAATGATAAAATTTAATATAAATATATTAATAGCTCAATTCCATTAAAAACCTTTAAAATATATAATCAATTATCGCATAAAATCAAAATATTTTATAAAAAAATTCCATGTCGTAACGGAGTCAGAATACAATTCACCACTCCCTGTCTTATCCGGGGATGTCGTAAAAGGCGACTAAAGGATTAAATATGCGTATAACATCTATGCAAGAGAAGAAAAATCAAAATAAACACCTATACCAACACGTCTGACCAGCGTGGTATAGTAAATCAATTTCCCTCCTATTGTGAAGGAGGTTCGAGCCCTCTGGTTACTCTGGTCAGATAATTAGTAAAAAAAAAATTAATTGAATAAAACTCTCTGCATAATATATTACAGACTAACTTTAATTGAATAATTGTAATATAATCGAATACATCGTTGTCTGTTCGTTGAAACAAAATATTATATTAAACAAATTTAGTTATTAAAATTATCTACAAAGATACTGTACGATATCCATTTTCATTTAATTGCATTATTTTGTTAAAAAAAAAAAACAATAAAAAAATAAACTAGAAATGACGTAACATTAATGGCACTCATAGCCTAAAATATTTGCGTGATCTTTTTCTTGAAGATTTATAACTATTTACATTTTTTTTCGTAGTATTTTTTTTTAAATGAGCTACTTAAGTCTTCTGTTGACATTAATTACATTAAAGTATTCTGTTAAACATTTTAAATTATATCCTTTAACTCTTGTGAAAAATATTTAATGTTAAGATTACATGTTATCATTTTATAATATAACAAATGCTTGTAACAACGAATTTATGAAAATAACAGTTGCTAACCTTTGGCTTAAAACAACCGTACATCATCAAAGGTTAATATATAATTAATTTAAATGTAACCTTAAATTAAATGGGGCTGACTACTATTATTTTCAACCAAACTAACCTACAACATACCAAATTACATTATTCCCATCTACTTGACTAATATTTCTGTTTTGTACACACGTTATATCAACCGTTTGTTAATTCATAGGTACATATGTTCATATAATAATAATATATTTTAATGTAAATGATAATAAATGAAATTAATTTGACAATTTATATAGCTATAACTGTTTATTAAATTATAAGTCGACTAAGTTTTGATACTATATTACGCTAACAAGCTTTAAATCACATTCTGGTATTTATTTAATAGATAAAATTCGATGCATATCATGTCGCGATAATAGACGTTCATTAGTTAAGGTGAATGAACACGTTTGAGCATTACTCTGGTATATACTGAATGCTTATTCGGTACTATTAAGCGATCTAAACTTCAGTGACAGAGAAACGGCAACTTCTAAAATTTCTGAAATTGGTGGATACTTTCATTTTGAATGACATACATATGTATATGATTAAACAAGATCATAGCTGGTCAAGACCAAGCGGTAGTGACTACGAATACGACTAATCCTTATATTGCTCGTGGGTGTCGTAAAATACGACTAAGAGTTTTCACCGACCTAGGGCCAACTGCATCTGAGGCCGTCAGGTCAACAATTACATTCCCAA
Source organism: Lymantria dispar (assembly GCA_032191425.1). Taxonomy (NCBI): domain Eukaryota; kingdom Metazoa; phylum Arthropoda; class Insecta; order Lepidoptera; family Erebidae; genus Lymantria; species Lymantria dispar. Next base: position 2,859,242 of record CM063460.1, on the reverse strand, counting down.
GAAGGGTTGACGTCAGGATGGCGACCAGTCGTATAATTACTACCAATAACTTTTGCAATATATACTATGAAAGAAGAGTACATATTGAAACCATGAGTAAGAGGGATAAGAGCAGCATGACGATGATGATGATGATATGTTGGTTATGACCACGTATGCGCCTGGACAAATAATTAGAAAAAAGAAACAGGCAGACATCGATAATAAAATGCATTGAAAAGGCGTAACATGTTTACGAGTAAAAAACTAGAATTTATCATTGTCTCGAGTTTTAATTTAATACACATTAACATTCATATTTAAACTAGCTTTTATTACCAACATCTGTAAAAAAATGCATCCAATTGAGCTTATATTTCCCAAAATGTATTAACAGATAACTACATTTAACTCTTTTTAAAGCAGATGCCGAATAACTGCTATAAATATTTTGAATCCACTCAAATTCCTCAATTATTTGGAGTAAAAAATTAACTGATATACTATATAAACTGTAAAATTAAAATCATTATGCTCAAGTGCAAAAGTATTAACATATCTAAATATAGAGGAAGACAGTTTAGATTTTCATGACATTCGATCAGTTACAGAAAAATAATTTCACTTAAATAATTTTGAGCATTACATCCTAAAATATATAATTGATGTTATAATAATTAAAAAACTGACCACCATAGATAAACATTTAGCAAACAAATTTAAAAACCAATCACAGAAATTAAAAATCAATTTAATCTCATATTTAATGTCTTCAATTATAAAAAATTGATTTATATTCAAAATTCGAAAATTTAAATGAAGTTGAAGAAATTAAATGAAATATTTGCTAATAATAAATGAAACATATAATGATATTAAATGTAGACGTACACAATTACTGACTTACAGTTTAGAGTATACACTAAACTTATACATTTTAAGGCACAATTAAATAGGTATATAGATGACTATATAATGCTTATTATGCTATCTGCGTTTAATTACGATCAAAACATGCTCTATAGAAAAAAAAAAAAAAACATGAAGCAGTCATAAGAACTGCCGATAGAAATGAAAACAAATAGGTATTATTTTTTGCATATTCATATTAATCGTTTGATCTTGAATTAAAACTAAAACGTTTACATTTAACTGTTGTTTGACATCTATCAGAACAAATATAGTGTTAGCATTAACACGGCACGTGACCATGTCGATGACGACTTACATGAATTTACTCCCCATACAAACCTGCCTATAGGACTTTTCACTTCAAAAATATATTGTATTTTAATTATCATTTGATGAGATAAAAAATAAATTATTTCATATATTTCAATTAAAATACATCCTCTAATTTGATGAAAGACAATATTGTTTTTGATGCATTCAAAATCATAACATTTAAATGCATCAAAACAAATCTGTCTCAATAAACCATACGTATTGCCTCTAGAATTTGATTATCACTAATCAAAACTACAAGACCTTGTAATTATATTATACATTTATTTTTAAATTTTATACTTATTATATTCTACATTTGTGAGGTTTCGGACGCGATAACGTCTTATAAATCGATGCCCGCACGAAAAACCATGACTCTTTGTCACGTTCCACGTGAGCAATACAAATGATAGAGAAGCACGATCGGTCAAAGCGTTCGGCTTGTGACATTGTTACTTCTAATGAATCTGTATTATTTAACTGAAAAAATATTTGAATTAACGAGTGCAAAAAAATGTTAATTTATTAAAAAAATTGTAATTTTCCAATTAACTTCCTTGTATTATACAAAATAATGTTACTTCAATGATAATAATTCAATTCATAAAAGTGTAAAATTTTTCATCAATGCTTTTTTATCACGTAAAATTATCGTGTTTGTATTTGATTTTTGATTGCCCGACGTTCGAAACGTCGGGCAATCAAAAATCAAATACAAACGCGATAAAATCCGTAAAGTAGTTTTATTTAAAATGTCTAATACTCGCGTAAACATCAGAAATCATCACGTAAAATTATCCAATATTTTATTTAGAATTAAGAAAAGAATTACGTAAAAAAAATATTTTCGTCAAAGTGATAATAATTCAAGCAGGATTTAAAACGAATATTAGTATAAAACATGTAATAGATCGTAGCATATTGATATTAAATATACAAATGATTTGAAATAACATAAAAATTAAAAAATTATAATCGAGCGAATTGCGCAGACGCAGACAGATTTACACACACGCAACTGTATTTTTATCGTTAAATTTCACGCATTCACGCGTCATATATCGATATTTAATTGCTAGTTTAAAAACTATTGTTCTATAGTTTCATAGTCACCCTGTAGGTGCGTATTTTCATTAATAAATCGATTCCTATTCGATTCGTGATAAATCGAAACCTCGATTCAATGCCACGACCGTTATTTACATTTGCAGTTCAACAATTTGATAATGATTTTAATACTTGATTTTATTTTGACGACTGCGTTATTTGGTTGTTCGTTCAGATTCGTAATCGAGGTAAATAGTTTTGCTTCCGGATGGCTGGACGCTTTCATTTTCATCCGACAGATGGCGTCCTCGAGATTGTGGCGTTGTGTTATCTGTAACATACAAATCACGAGGTTAGAAACGTTTATGAACGCACAAAAAATTGTAAATTCTGCCCTGGCAAATCTAATAAATCGTCATCATCATCATCTCTGTCCATATACGTCCCACTGTTGAGCTTGGGCCTCCTCCATACGTCATTCATCATTTCAGCTTATATACGTCCTACTGCTGGGCTGAATCCTCTTCCACAGTAGAAGGGAAATTGACCTAACTATACCATATTCGTCAGACAGGTTGGTATAGGATTTTATTTCGAGTTTTCCTTCTCTTGCTTGCTTTTCTCTATATGTTATATGCGTATTATATCCCTTAGTCGTTTTTTACGACACCCACGGGCAAGGGAGTGGTGAATTGTATTCTTATTCCGTCACCACACGGATACCTCCTCTATTATTCGAGGGAAATTAACCTTCTATACCACGCTGGACAGACGTGTTAGCCCTGTATAGATGTTATAGGAATACATATTATATCACTTAGTCGTATTTTATGACACCCACGGGCAAGAGAAGTGGAGGTAAATTGTATTCTTACTCCATCACCACACAGAAAGTAGTAATAATTCAATTTGTTTGTAAATAATTACTAGTAATGCAATTTGCTTAAAACAAAACAAAAATCAACTCCGCTCTGTTGACTGAGTCATATTTCTAAACATTGTACACCGTATTTAAAATTGTGTAAATGTATGCAAATTTAACTTTGCCAATACGCATGTGCCTTATAATAATGTGCATTTGTTATTAGTAAATCCTTTACTAATAGCAAACTTATTGCATTTTAATAATTTCTGATGTTCACGCGAGTATTACACATTTTAAATAAAACTACTTTACGGATTTAATCGCGTTTGTATTTGATTTTTGATTACCCGACGTTTCGAACACTTTACAGCGTTCATGGTCACGGGTGGACTAAGATGTCTCACGTCCAACAAGTCATCGTTATTACAGAGATTTATAATTATCTACCTGTTACAGGAAATAAGTAGCATTTTGGTACAAAGTAATTATTATGACAATTTATTAATTTAGTCCGCCCGTGACCGTGAACGCTGCAAAGTGTTCGAAACGTCGGGTAATCAAAAATCAAATACAAACGCGATAAAATCCGTAAAGTACTTTTATTTACTATTGCATTTTAATTGTAAACAGTTTTATTTAGTAATAGAGAATCTATTTTAAATTGATCTGTCTCGTTAGTCTAGTAACTAAAAGTAGTTCCAGTCGTTGAATGTCCTTTCAGATAACGTATGGTTATCTTTATTGTTTCTTACTGTACAATACAATTGTATTGTAAATACAATACACAAAATACATTTTTGTATTGAAGCGTATTTGAAGCCGAACCGTCCTGAGGATGCCTCGTTTAGAGGCGAAACACATATCGAATAAATATTCGAAGTTCTGCGGAAAATTGCAAGTTGATGTTCTGGAAGATGCTCATCACGTGAGAGTAAGATTTCCTTATCTCTTAGTCCACCTTAATCCTATTCCGTATTCCTTCTATTGTGGTGTGCGGTATTTTGATTACCGTGGGAAAGTGGTGGGTCTCCCTTCCTTTCTTTCATTTTAAAATATAAATGGATTTCCGCTATATATCGCTTAATTCAATCAATAACATTTTTTGTGATAACGGAGACGATGACGGAGAAAGAATGTAATCCAATACCCCTCTTTTGCCTGTGGATGTCGTAAGAGACGACTAAGGGATATAATATGCAGATAATATCTATGCTCTAAAGTATTATGGCGCTCCTAATTCGTCGTCTAATCTCGTAGTTTTTTTGTTGTTGTTATAATTGTGACTCATTGGATGCAGGCGACACAAGACCACACTTTGTAGCGTAACATGAGGGAGGCCTACGTCCAGCAGTGGACGGCGATAGGCTGAAATGATGACGATGATCATCGCTGAAAAGATACTGCTAGCAGTACCTACATGGAGCAGGTCGCTCCCTTCCGTCCAATGTATTTGAAGAGAGTGATGGTTGCTCTAGTAATTAACTCGTGATTGATTGCTGCTTGTACGATCTGGTCCAGTCATATCTTTTTATTAGATTTGAAGAAAATAAAGAGTCCGAAGATCAAATTCCTCCCCCTACTTTTTTATCCTATCTCCAATGCTACACGCTTAACAGTCACAGTGCAGTAGTAGTTACTGTGCATCTGGTATTGCTGAAGTCCATAAGCAGCAGTTACCATTTACCATCAGATCAACTGTTTTCTCGTCTGCCAACAAAGATAATAATAAAGACGTTGAATTAGTGTTACCTGGGCGCGTGTCTCTGGCGCGTGGCGTGAGGCTCTCTCCTCTGATCTGGTTCCTCGTTTAGCTGCAGCCCCGCCACGAGCTGCATAATCTCGCGCTCCTTTTTCAGTTCCTCGCGACCTGACTCCACCTGGAAAATAATCAAGTATCACATTAAGTACTTTGAAAAATAACGGTTTATTAAGAACTAGCGATCAGCCTTCGCTGCGCTTAAGTTCCATCCGCTTTGCTCTAATATATGACCTCGGGTTCAAATCCCCGGCCATGCAATATTACGTAGGGTTTTCTGAGCAAAACTAGCCTTTTTACTCCTTATATAAACAGTTACCTGGTAGTAAAATATTATCAAAATAAGTCCAGCTGTTTTAAAGATTACCCTGCAGACTGATAGAGAGACAAAAAAACGTTAAACTGATCTTTAGGCGTAGGTATCGTGCAAATAAACGTGTATTTTCACGTCGGAATCTAATATTGAAGTTTCTCATACGAAAACCGGTTAAATTATCCGATGTTCATTTTAATAATACATTAAACGAGTTGTATCTTATCTTTATAAGCAGCAAATAACCGCTAATACAGGTATTTTTGTGCCTAACTTTCTACAGATATAGTTCAGATGTCTACAGATAATATGGCCGGAAAATATTATTATCTAGACGGCAAACACACGTGCTACTGTCTTAGCACTATCCAAAGTGTTTCAGCTGTTTGGACACTAAGCCAATGCTTCTCTAAGGGACCTTTTTGCAAAGGGACATAGCTTCTCGGCGCACGTCGCTCCGCCAAGCGACCAACTCATCACATAGATCGAACTCTGCCCAGCATCCTCACGAATTTCATAGGAGACTTTTTCTCACAGCTCTCTTTGGTTCTAACCGATAGGTTAAAGTAGCAGTTAAGATTGTGGGCGTAGTAAAAATTAGTTAAGGCAACAGAGAATGCAATCTGCAAGTGTGAAAACTAACACATCTTCTAAAGGGTGATGATTGTGATACCCCCTTCACATTGAAGCCTATATCCGCTGGACATCAAGAGGTCAATGGATACATGAACTGGGCTATCATCATCATTCCTCTGTTATCTTAATTACTTGTGGTCGACTGAATATGAACTGTAGTTTTTTTCATAGTAGGTATATTACAAAAGTTATTAGCAGTAGTTTTGGGCATTGTTAACCAGACGGCATCACTCGGAGTAGGTTCAGGTAAAAACGGCATCAGCATGCCGACTTTACAAAGAAAGTCGGCATCAGTTAGCGTTGCCAGACGTCCCAATTTTGGCGGGACGCCCCGATTTTTAAATCAAAATTAAATGTCCCACGTGGGACAGGCTCAGTCCCGCTTTTCAGAGATAACTCGATCATGCACGCAGTGTGCTGAGGAAGCGTGGGTGGTACAGACAAGTGTGTACTGGCCACCCGCCCGTCGCGTAATGAAGGTAACTGCACGGGAGAAAGTGGGGTCAGACTCAACTATTTAACGATAGGGTAAATCTGATTTAAAATATTATATTTTTATTGAAATACATTTTCTATGGCTATTTTTGCTATCTATTGTCACGTAAACGTAATTTTAATTCAAATAAAAAGATATATATTTGAAAACTTCTGATTATATACGTTTTTTTTTACTATGTCCCGCTTTCGACGAAAGAATAGCGCTGTTTTCACGTAAAAGTTCCAATATTCTGACTTGGCAAAAAAAAACTGTCAACGCTGGCATCAGTCGTCTTTAACGAATGAATGGATGAACTATGTGAATATCAACATGGTTATATATAAGTTACTATATATTTATATCCTAGTAAGTCACACTACACATCTGTCGTAGGCAAATTATTCGATAACGTTAGAATACGTAATTCATTACGCAACTATAGTCGCAATAGTAAGACGCACGCATTTCCTTATTGACGCATTTGAAATAGTTGTATACACGCATGAACTAAAATATATATAAAGTGAACTTACATACAAATTATCTGAAAATATCTGATATTTATTTTAAATAGTAGTTTGTTTCTCCTGCGCTTGTACAGTCTCTGGAATCAACGGACTGTTGCCCGAATGCTATGTGCATTTCTGATATGCAGCAACTTGCCTATGCTCCTATTGCTAAGTTATGCTAAGTATAGCATCAGGTGTGATGCTTAATCGCACCAAACAGCAATAAAAATAAACTAAAAATATATCGATTTGTAAAAACCATATTTATTTTCGACAGCAACCCGTCCTCGCTTCACTTCGGTTATAAGTTATAGTCGTTTTACCCGCGTAGTTCCCGTTCCCGTGGGAATACCGGGATAAAATATAGCCTAGTTTACGCCCTGATATTATAGCTTTCCATTGGTGAAAGAATTTTTGAAATCGATCCAGCCGTTTTGAATATTACCCGGAACAAACAGACAGACAGACAAAAAATTTTTAATTGCTATTTTAGGCATAGGTGCCGTGCAAATAACCGTGTGAGCATTAAAAAAGCCTATTATTTTGACATTACAAACAGACACTCTAATTTTATTTATTGGTATAGATTTAGCTTGTTACAAATAAAATAATTTCTGATTACGCGAATATTACACATTTGTATTTGACTTTGATTTCTCGTAATAACGATGACTTGTTGGACGTGAGCCACCCTTGTCCTCCGGTGACCATAAACACTGAAGGTGTTCGAAGCATCGTGAATTAATTAAACAGGGAAAGGGAGAGAGAGAACAATACAAACAATATGACGTCTATATCGCAATCAATATAATGCATGTGTAAACAGCGTCGTTGTGAATGAAAGGGATAAATTTTAAACGTGGAACGCAAAATTTGACATTTCTCATTCATCTAGTACATGATTTTAAAATGAGCGAAATAGGGTTTTTTTTTAAATAAATGTATTATTTTTCAAATTTATGAAATACTAGAAGAAAATCAAAGAAAAAAGGAGCCGTCGCCCAGGATGCCTGGCAGATGGGAAACATCGTAATGATTTTGTACAAGTATATATGCATAAAAGAACAGATTACGACAACTAATATGGCAAGTATTTATAAAATACTAGCAACCGGCTCTCGCTTCGCTTCGGTTTCAGTCGCTTTACCCGCGGCGTAGTTCCCGTTCCTGTGGGAATACCGGGATAAAATATAGTCTATGTTACTCCCTGATATTATAGCTTTCCATTGGTGAAAGAATTTTTGAAATCGGTTCAGTGGTTTAAGCGTGAAAACGTTACAAACAAACAAACAAACATCCTTACTTTCGCATTTATAATATTAGTATGGATGTACATATATCCAGAAGGTTTTCTATAAATGAGAATACAGCAGTTTCTCTAGTTATAAACATCTCTCTGATCATGACTAGCATATTTCCGCACTAAAGACAGCGAAACGATTATCCTAACCTGGATTATGACAGACTACAGCCTGGACACATCCGCCAAATCCGTCCGGGACGACGGTAGAGGGCCGTGTGGCCCCATAACCTATCTTATTACCTCCCCTTCACTATTGGACTGCCCGCTGGTACTGATTCCTTGACCTCGGTAACCAACCCGGCACGATAATTCTACTCTTCATCATTCAACATCATCATTTCAGCCTATTGCCGTCCACTGCTGGACGTAGGCCTCCCTCATGTTACGCCACAATGTGCGGTCCTGTGCCGCCTGCATCCAACTTTCACTAAGTCGTCGGTCCACCAAGTGGGGGGCGCATTCTATCATGCCGAGAAATCCCAAGCATAGCCCGCTCCATAGCACGTTCAGCGACTTTGAGCCTTGTTATGAGGCCTACATTTAGGGACCACGTTTTCGTGTCGTAAGTCATCTAACACACACTGGTCGTAGACCTGTGTTTTCAGACACTGAGGTATGTTGGACGAGAAGATCCTCTTAAGTTTCCCGAACGCTGCCCAACCGAGTTGGATTCTACTCTTAACTGTTTAAAAAATAGCCCCAGCATAATAAATTATGAAAACATGTAGAATTGAACATGTGAACGCACCTACTAATATTGCATTGAGTAACTCACAAAAATTTCCAAATACTTTTATTAAATTACAAAAAATCGTATTGTAATGTAGCACAAAGGTTCGCGTGACGGACGTTTCGTGCGAATTTCTTGTGAAGTACTAAACCGTTTCTGATATAATAAATGATTTTGTTGTTTTCAATAACAATTGTACATTTTTTATTAGGGTCTAAATTTAGAAAGGCAAAATTCTATGCATCAATTTGTCCGTAGATATCTTCTATTGGATATAGGCCTCCCCACGCGATGCCACTCAGAATGGTCCTGTGCCGACATTCATCAGTTCCCTGCGACTTCAAAGACATCGTAAGTTCAATCAGGAGGTCGTTCTATTAAATTAATTCAATTCAACTCAAAGAAATCAATTTAATTAAAATCAATTGTTATGCTTAAACCCCGCGAGAATAGTTCCAAACTGTGAATATTTACATTTTATCTTCATCATCATCATCACAGCCCACATACGTCCCAATGTTGGGCTCGGACCTCCTCCACAATGAGAGGGAATTTGACCTACTATACCATGCTGGTCAGACATGTTGATACAGGGTTTCATTTCGAGTTTACCTTCTCTTGCACAGATCGTATGTGCATATTATATCCCTTAGTTGTCTTTTTTCGATATCCACGGGCAAGATAGGGAGTGCTAAATTGTATTCCTACTCCATCACCACACGGAAAATTTTATTTTAATTTATTTCAAATAATCACCTCTGGATCGGTGCACGACCCATTGAGAAGATCCAGGAAGAAACTTAGCGTGCCTGACTAATACAATATACTAGACATAAATTTTTACTCTTAGATTTGGACCTCCCTAGGCGATTGCCACGTTGAACCTCATGTGGCTTAAACTCAAATTTCTGAAGACTACTACCTAGTAGGTAGTAGTCTTCAGAATAGACTACCGTATACAAGGACTCGATTCCAGTAGTCCGTCTTAATTGTGGTAAAGACTGGCAGTACGACAGGTTGTTAAAAGCCCCGGAGAACTAGGGCGTGACGAGACCATAATTAACACCAAAAAAAATGTTTCGCTTTCATTTTGATTCCATTGACCTTAAACTTAAATAGGAAACTGTAGTATTAAATTTATTTGACGGTCAGTATGTCAAAAGACAGTTAAAGTTAATGTCGCCATTGTCATAATAACTACAGCGATAACAAAAATGATAATTGATGTATTATGGATGTACTATAGATATAATTATTAATGAGGAATATTGACCTACTACACCACGCTGGTCAGACGCGTTGGTATAAGGTTTTATTTCGAGTTTACCTTCTCTAGCATAGACGTTATATACATTTTGTAGCCCTTAGTCGTCTCTTACGACATCCATGGGCAAGAAATGGAGTATTGAATTGTATTCTTACACAGTTAAAAATTCATTTTATCAATACTTATTATATTATAGGTCTAATTTATAATAATATAGTTAATAGTAGTCAATTGCCAAGAAATAATTTGAAATATATACTGCAACTAAGTCATAATTTAGATTGTAAAATACCACAGTTCATTCGTGGTAATTTGAAATCAATTTGCGGTGGAAGCACTTTCGCATGCCTTGCACCGTATGCAATAAAACTTGAATGCACATGAATCACTGTATGACCAGACTTGTATTTTTCAATCAAGCAATTCTTAAAACTAAATTCAATTCAATGATTTTTGATGTTTACGCGAGTATTACAAATTGTAAATGAAACTATTTTACGGATTTTATCACGTTTGTATTTAATTTTTGATTGCCCGACGTTTCGAACACTTTACAGCGTTTATGGTCACGGACGGACTGATTCAATTTAGTTATTAGGTTTTAGACCAGAATTGATTTTTACGTGACGTAGTAAAAATACAGTTCATCTATTTCTTTGGGTGTCGTAAAAGACTACTAAGTATCTAATATACGCATATGTAAGATCTCTTTAACAGGAGGAAAACTCGAAATAAAACACTTTATACTTTCGACTAGCGTGGGTCAATTTCCCTTCAAAGATCAAGGCTCGGGCTCAGTTAGACATATATGAGCAGATATGATATAAAACAAATAAAATAACTTTTGCCTATTCTCCTCAAGATTGCTGTGTCATTTGATTTTACGATTAATTTTAAAATTGGATGGCCGTGAGAGGTGGTTAGATTTTTGTCACGTAGTCGAACTAAATTATTTCCTAAATTCTTGTTTGCAAAAATTGCCTTAAAATGATACTAATAAACTAGATACTATGTGAAGACTAGAGAAAGGACTTTGACGAACGGGAGAGTTGGGAGGTCGGAACGGTCGGGAGGTCACCGGTGGGAAGACGGGAGTAAAAAATGGTAAAGTTATGTAGTATGAGTTCATATCGGACGACATAGTGTCAGGAATGCAAATATTGAAAGCAAGAACATCGATGTTTTAGAACAAACGTCGATGTACAAAAAACATCGCCCTAAAAACATCGAGGTTTTATGTAGTTACACTTATTCTAATGATCTATGGCCCTAGATAGTTCAAACAATCCCAAAAATCCTTAATTTTCCCCCGCAATACAAGGATTATTTCCTTAGCGCAGGATGTTAAGAAAAGCTGTTTTTGAATGGTCATCTATTGCAATCAAAGAGACAGGTAAGTATTACATATAAGTACAAACCATCACGCATATAACACACACATATTCCCACGTCGCCATCAGCATTGCTAATATCAGGTGACATTTCGTAATATGAGCGTGTGCAATAAACTTACAGTAATGCAGCGAAATTGCAATAACTTGTGAAAAATATATGAGATTTATTAAACTAGTCGGTGTTAATTAAGGCATTAAATTTTAATGGTTACCTACGTATATAGTTTTGAGTAGGGATGTTGCGAATGAATGAATGAAACGAATGAAGTTTCGGATCTAGATATGGATATTTGAATAACATTATACCAGTTTCGGATACGGTTACAGTTGTCAAATATTATTATACATCTCTGACCAAGGCGTTGTAATAGGTCAATTTCCTTCCCATTATTGAGGAGGGCCGAGCCCAACAGCTTATGTAGGCTGAGATGATGATGATAGTTTCGTATAGATACAGATATTGGAATTGATTATTTTATATTCAACTAGCGATCCACCCCACCTTCGCACAAGTCCAATTCTGATACTAAATATACTACAGAATGTCTTTATATGCAACGTTCACAGCTTTTTTGTCATTAGACAATACAAACACGTTTTCTTTAGAGGTTACTCTTGAAAGAGCGACATAATATGCATGCATTATACATATAAACCGTCCTCTTGAATCACTCTATCTATTAAAAAAAGCTATACCAAAATCCATCGCGTAGTTTTAAAGATCTAAGCATACATAGGGACAGACACACAGCAGGAAGCGACTTTGTTTTATAATATCTAGTAATGTTATTATTATTACATTCTAATCTAGTCTATGTATTCTATTTCAAAAGAATTGTAAAATAGTGATAAATGTAATAATTATCGTATTATTGCCCATTAGAGGGATACATACAAGTGTATGTATACATTCGGTGTCTGTACACCAAATGTATCCGAAATCATTCGAAACTTTAATAAGTTTCCTGGTCTTAGTTACCAGGTCATTAAAACACAAAAAAAAAATAACAGTTTCGATTACATTTTCGTTTCGGATATCCGATAGTTTCGGTTACGTTTACAAAGCTACATGACATCACTAGTTTTGAATTTCAAATAAGGAATTATAAATTGTATGACCCAAGCGTTTAAGCAATTATTCGTTAATTGTCGTCTGCGAGATATATTTATTTAATTTTGAAAAAATCTGATACTATATAATAATATCCCTAATCATGTGCAGTTGGTATACTGGTAATGATACCAACTTAAGAGTTATGTGGGTTCAATTCCCGCGCAGAATAATAGTTTGTGTCTTAGAATAATAATGTATAGAAAGATAGTGTCGGTACTTAAGCGATCAAAAACGTGAAGCCAAAAATATTACATGCGTGCAAGCGATTACACATGCACACCACTATACAACAGAATTGCTTTATACGCAGTGACCTTGTACACTACAGAAGGGTCCGGCGTAGGGAGCCATTTCTGGTTCCAATTTAAGTGCTTCAGATTTTGTGCGTGGAGTTAGCTTCTGTGAGTTATTATTCTAAGACTTTGTGTTTTCCACAAATTGTTATTCTGGTTGTAATTTGTGTCCGTAAAAATACAATTAGTATGTTTGGAAAGATCTACTACTCAAAACAAACCTAACCCACCATATCCCTTTCCCTTCGACATGGGGTCATCCACTAGCACCGAGTTCGTTGACGTCCGTGGCGAGCCCGGCACGTTTTTCCGACGTGGGTATATTTTTCGTCATTACCCGATACGATAAGCTTTAAAATGAGAGATTGATAATTAAATTTGATAAAGAAATGTGAAAGTTCTCGTGGAGCGACAGAAAAGCCGGCCAAAGAAATAATATATAATATTTACGGATGAAAAAGTAAATTTGTCCAAATTTTATCATTGAGAACACAATTATAAACTCATACGCCACACATATTATAGCATAGTCTTAGCTCATATACGTCCTACTGATGGGCTCGATCCTCCTCCCCAATAGGAGGGAAATTGAGCAACTATTCCATGCTAGTCAGGCATGTTAGTATAAGTTTTATTTCGAGTTTGCCTTCTCTTGCTGATATTATATGCATATTACGTCCCATAGTCGTCTTTTACGACATGGAGGACATCCGTCACTACACGGATTATCTTATTGCATAGCCACATTAAAATCAATCTAAACTAAAAGCCATAGATACTTTCTTTAAAAAAATCTGTTTAAAAATTTTAATAAAACTAACCTTCCATAAACCACGCCTAAATACTTCAGTCGAATTATTAACACCTTCTACCTCACGTACGTACGCGTTAGGACTTTCTACAAGCAGCTATGCAAAGAGTCTCTATTTGTGATGCCGGGCATGCGTGTTAATCATTTAAGTACGGACACGTATGCTTCACTAATTTGGCTGGCGACCTACCTATTTTGTAAATATACACCCTTATTTGATTGAAAGGTGAGGTGGTCTAAAAATTACTAATATTTATCTTACCGTTCGTGTAGTGAAGAGTTTGAATAAGAATACAATTCACGGTGGATATTGTAAAAGACGATTGACGGATATTACGCATATGAAATCTATGCAAGACATGGAAAACTCGAAACAAAACCCTATAATCTATATGAACCTGTCTGACCAATTCAAAGGTCAATTTCTTTTCTATTGAAGGAGGCTCAAACACAACAGGGACGTATATGGGCTGCGATCGAAATACATAATACATCCTTATTTATTTTTCAGACATCACTATAGATAATAATAGACGCCAATGGGGGCCTCATATTGAGAAACTGTCAAATAGGCTCAGCTCAGTGGCTTATGCGGTAAAAAAAAAATTCGCGCGTTAACCAATGTTGAAACAGCCAGAATAGTTTATTTCGCATACTTTCATAGTCTCATGTCATACGGCATATTACTTTGGGCACACTTTGGGATTGCTCCGCGGAATTTAATAGAATTTTTATTCTACAAAAAAGGGCGGTCCGCGCGATATATAATTTAAGCCCAAGAGTGTCACTAAGAGAGAAATTTAAAGAGGTAAATATTCTGACTGTTATATCTCAATATATATACGAAAATATAATATGTATAATATGTAAATAATATTATATGTAAAGAAATGTCGGTAACTTAGAAAAATATAGTGACATTCATCATGTAAATACTCGGCATAAGGATAAATTAGTTGTACATAGTACTCGTCTTCAACGAGTTAACAGATCCTTCATGGGGCAATGTATACGCTACAAATTACCTATTAATATTCGAGATATGCCAGTTAATGAGTTCAAAAAAGCAATCAAAAGTAGATTTTGTAGAAAAGGTTATTATAAAATCTCGGATTATCTTGATGATAATACAGACTGGTTATGAGCAGCTCCTCATTCAGGCATTTTCTCATTATTTCAAAAGGTGTTACATACATGTTTATTCTGTTGTTGTTACTATAATTGTAAAGCTTAGCGTGTTTTGCCAAACGAATTTGTTATTTAATTTGTGTTTTATGTTTGTGGCATATAGTATTGGTCATGCTCACCGAAGGGTCTGTTTGCGGTAGCTACGAGGAGCGGATCACTCCCTTCCCTCCATTGTGGTTGAGGGGAGTGATGGCTGCTCTAGTGGTTAACTCGTGATCGGGTGCCGCTTGCAGGATCTGGTCCAGCCATGGTACTTTTTCGTTATATTTAATAACTGTATTGTATGATGATTCGAAAGGCATCACACTGGAGCTATTAATAGACGTGTTGTTGTATATTATTTTATTAAAAAAAAAAAATAGTAAATGAATAAAAAAGAAGACAATCCCACCGAGTTTCTTAGCGGATTTTCTCAGTGCGGTAGCGTTCCGATCCGGTAGTAATTTAAGGTAAAATGTAAAAAATGACCATATGTAAGTGTCCCCGCGGGGTTTATACATAATAAAGGATTTGAATTTGAATTTTAAAGATGAATTAGAATAAAAATTGGTTGGTAATATCTATCTAACCAGTTCAGTGTGTGGAGTAAGAATATAAACCGAATATATCTAATAAATTCATCTTATCATAAGTCCCGCTGTTGGGATCAGGCCTCATCCACAATAAGAGGGAAATTGACCAACTGTACCACGCTGGTCAGACGTCATAGAGTTTTATTTCGAGGTTTCGTTTTTTTTTATTGATGTTATCTATTAGAAAGAAAGAAAAATTGTTTATTTCTCCCTCGTAGGGGGATACATATATCGCACCTTTAATCATAAACTGAATGAATTCAAAATTTACGTTTTTTGAGTTTTCAATAAAAACCGAAATAACTTCGTCAGTAGAATACGTACAATCTAACAGATAAATCGATACGACGTAAATGACAGAGATAAAAGATTGTCGTTCTCTTTTCCATTAACTCCTGAGTACATGTCGATACTTTACTTTATTCAAAAGCTGCATGTATTCATACTTATTTCATTTTATTAGAAAATTACATGTAGGTTTTATTAACACATTATGATTTAATTCAGTTTTTTATAAATTATATTGTACAATTATGGCATCGTTTTGAATTAATGCAGTTTAATACTAAAACATTTATGCAGAACTTTAATAACTAAGTTTTATTTCAGTTTTATACTACAAATAAAAAAAATATTCAGGTACATTTTAGTGAAAAGAGAAAGAAGTACGAACTTTTTTTTAAACTGCTGTCTAAGGTGTATTCTTCCTTTAGATAGTATAATTTTGTATCTTATTCCAATAATAGACTAATTACGCTACAGTTATCTTTCTTTTAAATACCTAGTCCTTCTATTCATTTTTTTATAATTTTTTTTTTTTAGTCATCAATCTAAATATGTCAAACTTTAAATGCGATTTCCCACAAAATTGAAATTTTGTGTTAATTCAGTTTATGAATAAAGGTGCGATATGTACAACTTAGTTTACATATAGATAGATGTAAGAGCTGGGATCCCACCCACAAGCGAGTAATAGGATCGCTACTCATCTTTATGTTGTAATAACACTACAACGCTGTTTTTCAATAGCAGCCTATGGTGTGACGATTGTCAGCCAACTCAACGCTTACTACTTATTTAGAACTTTTGTTAACACGCTTTTATTAGTTTCACCTGTATGTATTGCATGTAATCAAACTCTTTGAGCTCGATTTTGCCCTACTTTGAGCGATCAGATTTTCTTTAAACTTTGCACACATATCAAAGACCGATGACAATGCAATAATCCGTTTTTTTTTGTTTTTTTTTTTTGGTGTTGGTTTTTTAGATGTGGGATATCGATGTACCGACAAATCTAATACGCATACTAATTACATTCCGGTGGCTATTCACTAAAAAGTGAAAATAAATATACATAGTTTAAAAAAACTAAAAAACATGCTTTCAACTAAAAAGTGTATTGTGCTTTGTACCAAATTTTCGTAAATCGAACACCCTACACTTTTTTCACAATAATATTAATATATTTCATTCATTATTATTTTCTGCCTATATTGAAAATTATTTTACACTTTTTAGTTGAAAGCGTGTTTTTTAGGTTTTTTTAAACTATATTTTAAAGCATGCGCTACACGGTTTCAAACAGTGGTTTGAAACAAATGTTTCAAACAGTGTAGATAGATGTTTTATGCCAAATTTCGTATGACCTTTAACGCCCTTGGTAGCGAGGCTTGTGTTCAAACTACTGGACAAGCGGTGGTTTTTATCTTGTTTGAAACCATCTAGCCGCTTGTTTGAAACCAAACGAACGACAGTCCCGCTGCAGAGGTCAGCGCAGACGCATGCGACGACGTTCTGCGCACATAATGGCGCGTGAACAGACGGAACGCGATCGTGATTTTATTACTCAACTTCTCGAGTTATACAAAGAGTTGCCCTGCCTTTGGGACTTAAATTATGAAGGGTTTAAAAATAAAATACAGAAAAGAAATGCATGGGATATTTTAATTTTATCCTTCAATTGCACACAAAAGTGCAAGACTTACTCCAACTTTTTGTTGTTTTGATATGTAAGGCGTCATGACGTCGTTGTAGTGATTATACGGTACGCGAGCGTAAAGACGTCCTATCCGCGCCACGTTCTCTAAACACTGTTGGTTTCAAACAAGCTTAAAAACCATGTAGCCAGCAAAGTGCTTTTCTGCCTTTTCTGTTTCAAACCACTGTTTGAAACCGTGTAGCACATGCTTTAAGAATACCTAAGACTTATTTTATAAGTATTTACTACACGTGCAAATACCGTCGATGTAGACATCGCCCAGCACTAAGGAAATAATAATATTGTATTACGGTGGGCTTTACAAACATGTAATTGACACAACTTACATCCAGACTCAGAAAAACAATTTGTGGATCACACAAAGTTTTGGCCCGCGTAAGATTCGAATCCACGAGACTGGCTCTACAGGCTTTCTTAACCACTACGCCATATGTGCAGTCTATATGTTTACAATTTATATTTCTGTGCGGTGACGAAATAGTAATACAATTAACCACACTTTTTGAAATCCATCAGCCTACAGACGTCCACTGCTGGACATAGGCCTCCCCACGAGAATGCCACTCGGAACGTTCCTGCGCCACTTGAGTCCAACGGTTCCCTGCGACTTTGAGAATGTCGTCAGTCCACCCAGTGGGTGGTCGTCCTACGCTGCGCCGTCCGGTTCGTGGTCGCCACTCAAGAACCTTTCTTCCTCAACGGTTGTCGGTTCGACGAGCTATGTGGCCTGCCCATTGCCATTTCAACGTGCTAATTCAGCCTTTTTGAAATACTTTGGTTAAAATAATACAATGTTTTCTATTTTATTTCGCTTTAATTTCGTTCACTTTCGTTTGTAACAGAGAACAGGCACAAAATTTATAACTGTGACTTGTGAGGAATGCCAAGGTTTACTGCGTGTAACGAGTACCTTTTGTTTGTCAGAAACCTGTAATTTACAATCCTCCGTCCAAATTATTATGACTTTAAATAGCTGGAGGAATATGACGACATATCATCATTTTATCCATGTGGTGACGGAATAAAAATACAATTCACCGCTCCCTATCCTAAGAGAAGGAAAACTCGAAATGAAACCCTATATCAACATGTCTGACCAGCGTGGTATAATAGGTCAAATTCCCTCGTATGGTGCAGCCGGCTCGAGCCCAACAAGTGGGATATATATGAGCTGATGATGATCATCAATTTGGCTTATATACGTCCCATTGCTGGACTGAGCCTGCTTCAAAATAGGAGATAAATTGACTTGGACAGGACGTAGCCAAACGGTCTTGCGTAGGGATGTCGGGAATCGGATATCAATAGACAATCTCTCCGGCGGCGCTCCGTAAAAGCGCGCGCTTTTGCGCGGAAGAGACCGCTGTTGGTTTTAGTGAGTATTGCATAGGACTCGCCGTCCCACACACCTCCTCGCCTATCACTGACGGGGGACAGTGCGTAAATGCATTTCCACAGCGTTAACAAAAAAAAAAAAAGGAGATAAATTTATTTACGCTGATCAGGCGGTTTAGTATAGAATTTTGTTTCATTTTCTCCGTCTCTTCAATAGATGTTATGTACATAATATTATATCTCTTAAGGAACTATGGCTCTTAAGGTAATGGCGAATTGTATTCTTACTCCATCGCCACACAGAAATATCAATCTTACTTATCACATTATCTTAATGCTTTATGGTTTCCTAGTAACGGTATCTCATAATTTTGCTCTTATCGCAATTACTTGGTTTTTTTTTAGGGTGCCGTACTCAAAGGGTAATAACGGGACCCCATTACTTTTCGCTATCTGTTCGTCCGTCTATCTTTCACCAGGCTGTATCTCAAGAACCGCGATAGCTAGACAGTTGAAATTTTTACAAATTATGTATTTCTGTTGCCGCTATAACAACAAATACTAAGAACAAAATAATATAAATATTTAAGGGGGGGCACGATAAACGCGATTTTTCGCCCTTTTTATAGATAATTGTACGGAACCCTTCGTGTGCGACTCTGACTCACACTTAGCCGGTTTTTTAACAACAACGCTCTGTATTAAAGAAGTAATCGTTATACTGCGAGTAACTTTACAAACATATAATTAACGGACACAAATTACATCCAGACTCAGAACAACAATTTGTGTATCGCGCAAAGTGTTGGTCTGCGTAGGATTCGAACTCACGACACTCTGTGCAATTTTGAATTCAATATGTAGATACACTTCTTTCATAGTACATCCATACTAATATTATAAATGCGAAAGTAAGGATGTTTGTTTGTTTGTAACGCTTTCACGCTTAAACCACCGAACCGATTTCAAAAATTCTTTCACCAATGGAAAGCTATAATATCAGGGAGTAACATAGGCTATATTTTATCCCGGTATTCCCACAGGAACTGGAACTACGCCGCGGGTAAAGCGACTGAAACCGAAGCGAAGCGAGGGCGGGTTGCTAGTATGTACATATTGCAAAAGCGGCCGGTCTTAAAACTATTGTCAACTAGCTGACCCGGCGAACTTCGTAACGCCATATTTTTTTTCGTAAATATATTTTCTAAATTTTCGAATACCTATATAGTCTCTAATGGAAGAACCATTACAGCTTTGTAGGGAAAGATTCGATAGTTTTGGTCGCGGCATTGTTAATGATGATTCAAAGAGAATACAAATTACTTATTATTAATTTCTGACAAAATTATAATTATCAAATGTTCAACCATACTTAACTATAGACAAATTACGTTTAGCTGTCATTTGCATTTTGTTATTACATACGAAATGCGTTTTTTTAAACTACGTTTCATAGTGACTTGTTTTCTGTTTGACATTTTATGTCACGTCACACGGGAACGCGATCGAACGGGATAAAAGAGTTATTTGCGAAATCTTGTAAACACCATTAAAAAAAGAAACGGGATAAAAAGTATCCTATGTCCGTCTGCTGGTTCTAAGCTACCTCCCCACCAATTTTCAGCCAAATCGGTATAGCTGTTCTTGAGTTATAAATAGTGTAACTAACACGACTTTCTTTTATATATATTCAATAATAGTTTAAGACTGGCCGCCGAATTATCATTGACTAGTCTATGCCCGCGACTTCGTCCGCGTGGCACAGTTACTTTGGGTTAATGCTAAGTTTAAACCGCGACTTTGTTTACGTAGAAGGTGAAAATCATCATCATCTTGCTCTTATCCCAATTACTTGGGGTCGACGCAATATGTCATCTGTTTTGACATATTGCAAAAAATTTCGGCAATGACTCTTAGTCGTCTTTTACGACACCCACGAGCAAAGCAAAGGTTGGTAGTATTCGAAGCCGCTACCACACAGCACGTAGAAGATGAGAATATTTATAAATATTACAATAATGTCACACAAGGTTTTTTCGAAACCTGTTTATGTAGTGCACGCAGCGCAAGCTCTCAAAAAGAAAAAAAACCTGATTCTGAAACATTTTTCATTGTTGCTCTGCACCTATTGGTCTTAGCGTGATGATAGGTATATAGTATATAACCTATAGCCTTCCTCGATAAATGGCCTATCTAACACTGAAAGAATTTTTCAAATCGGACCAGCAGTTCATGAGATTAACGCGTTCAAACAAACAAACTCTTCCATTTTATATATTAATAGTCTATCTAATCTAAGAAGTGCATTTTGACAGGTGTCAGAGTAAGTTGTCTAGGTATGTGAATCAAATAATCGCTATCGAAAACATCCGATTTTAGTGAGAAATCGATATTGATTCTCTTTAATTAATAATCGGTTTATTTTATTTTTCTAAAAGATGAGATGGATAAATTAAATGCTAAATTAATACTAAACAAATTTAATTATGTTAGCATAAAATCTATTCATCATATTTAGTAGGATTGGGTTAAGTAAAAACAAAAACTGGATTCGAAAATAGTTATTTATTCAAAATCACTACCATTACTTGAAGTGTCATCATCGCGAACATTACAATTTACAATTCAGCCAATGAAGGAAAATGTGGAATCACGGTTTTATTTAATACGAATATTTTGAAAATTTAGTCATCATCATCATCTTGCTCTTATCCCAATTACTTGGGGTCGACGCAATATGTCATCTGTTTTGACATATTGCAAAAATTTTCGGCAATGACTTTTATGACCGGCCGCCTGCCTGACGTCAACCCTCCTTGGGAATGTAATCGTTGACCCAAATGGTACCAGATGGAGTTGGTCCGGGTCAATCTAAGGCTCTTGGTCGTCTTTTACGACACCCACGAGCAAAACAAGGGTTGGTAGTATTCGAAGCCGCTACCACACAGCTATTGAAAATTTAGTCTATTTGATTAATTATAAAATTCTAATATTTTTACCGATTATTTGGATATTCGTGAATTGGAAGTGACCACTGCACTACTGTACAGAACGTAATGACGTGACATTGAAACATCGTTAATAACAAATACTGTTTTACATGTTGTTTTTATTTTAAATTGGTTTTACGAGTTTCAACATTAGATTATTATATAATAAAGTAACCCGCAACATTTATTATATAAATAACTTAATAGTTCTTTAAAATTTAAGATATATTGTTTGTAATCATGTGTATACGTTTGACCAAAGTTATTGTGTATTAAAAAATGCGAAACGTCAAAATGCACTTCTTAGATTAGATAAACTATAGTATAGATATTGGACTAAGATACCATTTCTTTTTTTAACAAAAGTACCTTCACTTACAAAAATTTAGTTATTACTCAAAAACCACAGCATAAAAAAGAATAACCCAATCTAATTGTTTTAAAACTCCATAAACACCGATCAATTACTTATTACAATGAATTCAGCACGACTGTTATTTAACGACCGTGTGTCACGAAACATCATGGCCGCTATTGTCTATGGCTTGAGAAAGGAATGAGGAGTTTCTTCGGTATGCAGACACCGTTTTAAATTAAAGTGATTAAAACATAAGAGGCACCTCTGAATATAGAAATTATGTATGTAAATTTTATTATAACTGCCCAAGTCGCTTGGGCGCGGTCGCTAAGTACCAAGCGTACATACCTTAGGCAGAAAGCCTAAGTATTAACGTTCTTCTTTTTGAACTGGCAATAAATTTATATCAAAATGTGGGTCCAAATTTAATAACTAAAGTCTGTAGCGAGTAGAAATAAATCTTTGTAATAACGATAACTTATTAAACGTAAGACATCTTAGTCTGTCCGTGATCATGAACGCTGTAATTTGTTCGATACGTCGGGCAATCAAAAATCAAATACAAACGCGATAAATTTCGCAAAGTAGTTTTATCTACAACGTTCTTCTTCTGTTTAGATTTTGATACTTTCAGCTTACTCCCAGTACGATAACAGGTTAAAACTACATTGTCTTCAAATCTTACTTTCTCTTGAAACTCTTAAAACCTTGGCTGAGTGATTCATGTGGCTTAGATTACTACATAGTAATGTAAGAATTTTCCGTGTGGTGACGGAATAACAATACAATTCACCACCCCCTATCTTGCCCGTGGGTGTCGTAAAAGACGACTAAGGGGTGTAATATGCATATAATATCTATGAAAGAGAATTAAAACTCGATACAAAACTCTATACCAACAGGTATCTCGGATCGACCATTGAAGTCAAGGAACTCAGGCACCAGTGGTCGGCCCAACGACGAAGGCGACGTGCTATACGGGTGGGTGTGCTTACGCCCCTCTGTCACCCCGGACGGAGCCGGGCGAGGAGTGTGCCAACCGTATCACAACCCCAACAAAAAAAATGCCAACACGTCTGACAGCGTGGTATAGTAGTCCCTCCCACAGTGGAAAAGGCCTGGACCCAACAGTGAAATCCATATAGGGTTTATGGTGAGCTTATCTATACCCCCTATACCTACTAATAACATAAAACTGAAGAATTTTTTTGGTTGTTTACGAGTTACACTCGTAAGAATAAGGAAGAAGATTGGCGGTACTCGTCCGCAGTAACAATATAAAAATATAAATTAATTTAAATAATAGTACCATTACACGGATTGAAGAATTTTCATAGATCTTTTGACATTTTATAAATATACATAAATGTGATTATTTTTTAATGAATTATAAGTATTATATTTCCGCATGGTGTCGCAGTAAGAAAACAATTCAACACCAATGGCTTTGCCCCTTGGTGTCGTAAAAGGCGATTGAGGGATTATATGCAGTCAACATTCATACAAAAAAAAGGCAAGCACGAAATAAAACCAAGTTTTATTTACTAGGTTAAAAGCATAGTTATAGTAACCGTGCCGGTCAGATAGGTTGGTATAGGGTTTTGTTTTGAGTAAGGAACACGCATAAATGTTATATGAGTTACTAGCAGCGCATTGCGGTTTCACCCGCAGTTCCTCTTCCTGTAAGAATCATCATCATCATCATCTTGCTCTTATCCCAATTACTTTGGGTCGACGCAATATGTCATCTGTTTTGACATATTGCAAAAAGTTTCGGCAATGACTTTTATGACCGGCCGCATGCCTGACGTCAACCCTCCTTGGGAATGTAATCTTTGACCCAAATGGTACCAGATGGAGTTGGTCCAGGTCAATCTAGGGCTCTTAGTCGTCTTTTACGACACCCACGACCAAAGCAAGGGTTGGTAGTATTCGAAGCCGCTACCACACAGCCTGTAAGAATATCGGGATAAATTATAGCTTATGTGTTATTCTGATATGTACGCTATATTATTGTGAAATTTTATCAAAATCCATTCAGTAGTTTTTGCGCGAATGAGCAACAAACATATTCACATCTTCACATCCCCACATACAAACTTTTGCGTTTATAATATTAGTAGGATAGGACAAAGGGCAAGAGAGGTAGTAACCAAACGGAAATTGCTCATATAAAAGACTTAGAAATTTAAATATTTATTAATACTCATAAAATAGCCTACATTATTTACTAAATGACATCAAAATCACATTGTAGCGCGTAACACATAATGCATAGATGCTAATATTCACCGCTAGACCTATCGGCAATTCAACAATGTCGTTTCTAGGCCACGTTGTCCATTCACGACGACAATTCCAAGGCGACCGCTTTCACGCAATCAGCTGGCCCAAGCGTATTCAATGATAGATGGATTAGTTTTTGACAAACACATATTTCCTATTCATCATTTGGACATTCAATATCCACGTCTACTTTGAGACGTTGTCTTCTCCATCATCGTCATCATATTCTAATTCTGTTCTTCTCCTAATTATTTAGGGTTCAATTCAATAGGTACAATGGAAGTCCTCTTCCTTTGCAAAAGCACTGTACAGATGGCGTAGTGGTTAAAATACTCACAATGCCAGTGTCGCGGGTTCGAATCCCACGCAGGACAAATTTGTGCGTTCCACAAATTCTTGTTCGGATGTAATTGGTTCCGCTAATTATGTTTGTAAAGTCCCTCGCAACACAAGGACCTCAATGCAGGGTGTTGTCTTTTATTAAACTAAAAAGTCATTGCCAATAGTTATATGACCTGACGTCAACCCTCTTTGGGAATGTAATCGTTAACCAAACGGCATCAGATAGAGTTGGCCTAAATCGATTTAAAACTCTGGTCTTCTTGTACGACACCCACGAAAAAAGTAAGGATTGGTAATATTTGTACCCGCCACCACACAGCAATAGAAGATGAGACGGCAATAGCTTGCTTTCTCCATAGGGGTTATAATGCCATACTCGCTGCGTTATCAAGCTATTTATCAATCGCAATTGGCGATACGATTTACGTGTTTATTATGGCTGCCGTAAAGTGTATGTTAACGACTTATTCTAAAAATACAATTCACCATGCCCTCTTGCCCGTGGGTGCCGTAAAAGGTGACTAAACGATATGATATGCAGATGGTATCTCTATACAAGAGAAGGAAATCTCGAAATAAAATTCTATATCACCACCATTACAAGTAAGAATACAATTCACCTCTCCCTCCTGCCCCTGGATGCCGTAAAAGACGACTAAGGGGTATGTATGCAAATGGTATCTATGCAAGAGAAGACAAATTCATTCGAAATAAAATCCTATATCACCACGTCTGACCAGCGTGGTATAGGTTAATGTAGATTAACATTTCCATTTCGGTGGAAGCTCGAGTCCAGCAGTGGACCTTATATGTTTGCAGATAATGATATTCTGAACATGATATACTTATTACAGATTTATTAATACACAATTACCTATCATCTTAGAATAATAACGTATAGAAGGATAGTGTCAGTACTTCGAACTTTAAAAATTTGAATCTAAAAATACTAATGGCGGGCAGACGATTACACACGTACACACGCACACCACTATACAAATTATGAAATCAAATTTTGTTTTTATTAACATAAATCGTCGAAATACTTTTAAAAGTAATGTTAAAAACCTTTTTATGTTTTTCAAATGTGTTATGGCACCATTTGAATGCACAAGCCGTCATAATTACCTATTTATTTTTTAAGAGTTGCGTACGTTCGTGCAGTGCAATGACTTGTTGACTTGACATTACGGGATTGTTCCGGCGTAAGCTCCATTAGGCTCCAATTGAAATGCCTCACTTTTTGTGCGTGGACTTACCTTCTATATGTTATTATTCTAAGCCTATCATATATAAAATAAAAATTTATGTTTTTTAATCTTAGAGCCTAGATAGATACACGGCAATTTTTTTCCTACCGCCTACATAACTGCTTTTGTAAAATAAAGATGGTTAAAAAATAGAAAGCTGGTAATTATTGGTGACGACAGTTCTTACCGTGATAATATCAAACCACAATACGACATATATAATTTTAGTAATAAGTAGTCTTCTACGTAAAGGACTGACTGATAATACAGAAGTGTATTACACATAAGAAATGAAAATATTTTTACGATTTTCATCGCTTTTGTATTTAATTTTTACTTTCGCGACGTTTGAAATACTTTTCACGGGCAGACTAAGATATTTTACGATAATATCTGTATAAAAAGTTATATTTTATTGAGAAAAATTTTTCTCATTGTCAGAAACGTAATAATCGCGTAAATATCTTCAATAATTAATCTCATTCATTCATTTCGGCTCTTATACAACCCACTGCTGGCCTCGAGCCTCCTCCACAATGGGAGGGAAATTGATCTTACTATACCATGCTGGTGAGATATGTTGGTATAGGGTTTTGTTTTGAGTTTTCCTTCTCTTGCATAGATATCATATGTCGTCTTTTATGACACCCACAGGTAAATAAGGGATGGTGAATTGTATTCTAACTTCGTCACCACACAGAAAGTTAATTTCATTATAAGATAAATAAAATATAGTAATAAGGGATTATAATAAAAATATTGTCTGCGTAACATTAATGATAAAACGAGAACTGTTAAAAACTCACATTAAGCCGCCAAATTGTCTAGTTGTGAGAACGACCCAGTTTTTTTTTTCTCTATGCCCCGCACAGCGTGCATTCTTACATTCACAACTTTACAGATTAACAAGAAATTCTCACGAAATTCTGAGGGCGAATACTTTTTGTCCGTGGCCTCTATAAAATAAAAACTTAATAACTTTATTTGTAACCAATTTTATATAATAGTCTAAATTTATATATTAAACCCTTATTTATATTGATAAGGCGAAATGTGTTCAGAAATAAATTATAAAAGGCGGTATTTAATTGAAAATTTATAAATGAAGGATTTACAAAGGAGTGTGGAAACGAATTAGGAGACAGCTGTGACAAAATACCTAATATCTACCAAAAAAACCTTGCTTACCGCATGGATAAATTGAGTTCAGGCAACCACGATAGTATTTTTTACAGGCTATTATTGTCTGACTACAAGGATCAAACCACTCTGCAAGTGACAACTTTGATATCCGTGGTGTTATCGAAAATGTTTAGCAATTTTCAATGGAATTTATCCAAAATATATAAAAAGGGCTAAAGAAAGCGTTTTGTAGTAATCACTTAAATGTTGCCTTTATCCAATCAAATTCGGCGAATTCAACATTCGAATTAGCAAAACATTGGCTTTGTATATAAAACTATTTTATATTGCGTAAAATAGTTTTATTTACAATATGTAATACTCGCATAAACATCAGAAGTCATTATGAAAACATTAGCTGTTTATTGCAGTAATATATATATATATATATAATATATATAACAATATATATTATATATATATATATTGCAGTATATTGTAGGCTTGTGCCTACATATTTACTTTCCGTGGGCTAACGGAATACAATTCACCACCGCCTATCTTGCCCGTGGGTGTCATAAAAGACTAAGGCATATGATGCGCAGAGAACACCAAAGCACAAGAAGCAAAACTAGGCAACTACCAACAGGTCTGACCATTTTCTTTTTTCACGCTGTGGAAATGCATTTACGCACTATCCCTCACCGGTTACAGACAGGGGAGTGTGTGTGGGACTCGCCGGCCAAAGAAGTGACCGAAATACCCACTAAAACCACAGCGGCCCCTTCCGCGCTTTTACGGGGTGCCGGAGAGATCGTCTGATAACATTCTATCCCCGACACCCCAACCAACAGGTCTGACCAGCGTGATATCATTATCATCATCATTTCGACACGACACGTAGGAAAAATATAAGCTACCTATATAACACATAAGTTAACATTTTTATTTACTAAAGAACAAAGATTCATAAATTCATCCAACCACCAAAAATTAACAAAGAATGAACAAAAATATACGATCACAAAATATCTGTGAGTGAAAATCGAAGCGATGTTAACGTGTACCTACTGAGTCAAATTAAATTTACACGATTCGTTAGTTTTATTTCATTCTCAATGCGACATTGGCAGCAAGCACCAAAACTTGTGTGCCGGCGAGAAAGTAAAACGTATAGAAAAAAAAGTTGACAATCGAGTTTCTCCCGCCAAAAACCGAGGTTATTGACCGTTTGACATTCGACAGGCACGCCTAAATATCAATCGGTATATATAAATTATTAATGGCTACATACAGGATAATTTATCCAAAGACATTGTGTAAAGGAGCTCCTAAAACGAGATTAAGAAGCATTTTTGTTATTATAATGAGCTTGTTACTAGAGAGACAACGAATTATTAAAAAAACTGACCAGCTTTTATAAAGAACTATTGATTATTTTTGAAGTGGTTCTTTTGGTGCGTTAAGGGAAAATTATGAGAGAATGCACGATGAGTGCGCACACCGTCACGGAAAAACAACACGCTGAAGTTAACTAGTAATAATTTTTTACAATGCGCGCGCGCACACCGTCACAAACATCATCTTGATAATGCGTTATAATAAACATTTAATCTTAGAATAATAACGTATAGAAGGGAAGTTCGCGCACAAAAAGTGAGGCATTTCAATTGGAGCCTAATGGAGCTTACGCCGAAACCGTTCCGTAGTCTACAAGGTCACTGTACTGCACGTACATATGCAACTCTTAAAAAATAAAAAAGAAATGTGGTGTCGTGGGACACCAGGTAGGAACGAAGTTCCTTCGGCTAATGTAGAATCGACACAATTTGCAAAAAAAATCAAAATTCAGGGCTCTTTTAGTTGGTGTCCTTGTTCCGAACATTGTTAGTTTCTAATTATAAAATTTATTGTGACTAAACTATTGGGTGTAGGCTCTTGAAATTTAGGTTTTTAGTATTAAATCGGTTCTACTGGAAATTCTATGAGGTTTGTCAAAAATCCGGAGTTCCTGCGGTCAAAGATGACTGATTTATGGCAGTTTGGGGTTTGAACGATGTTTCACATCAAAAAAGGGGGAGAGGGAAGTTTCTAATGGGGGCTAGGGGTAGTCCGGGCGGCAAAATGAGGTGCAAGGGGGGTCAAAGTTTCTATCAAAAATGGTCTAGCACTTATAGTTTTTGAGATACGACGGTCAAAACAATTGTAGGTTGAACGATGTTTCACATCAAAAGAAGGGGGGAGGGAAATTTCTAATGGGGGGTAGGGGTAGTCCAGGCGGCAATGTGAGGTACAAGGGGGGTCAAAATTTCCATCAAAAATGGTCTAGCACTTATAATTTTTGAGATACGGCGGTCAAAACAATTGTAGGTTGAACGATGTTTCACATCAAAATACTATCACATTTTTCTTCGTACTTCGTCTCATTTAACGGTTTTATTCCATGCACTTTTTCTTACGGCTCCTTTTCTTACGGTTTTACTATCACATTTTTTTCAGTTCGGTCGCGCAGCAAAATCCCTATCTCCTCCAAGCCTGCCGTAAGGAACTTCGTTCCAACTTCGTTCCAATAGGTAATTATGACGGTTTGTGCATTCAAATGGTGTCGCAACATATTTGAAAAACATAAAAAGGTTTTTAACATTACTATTAAAAGTATTTCGACGATTTATGTTAATAAAAACAAAATTTGATTTCATAATTTGTATAGTGGTGTGCGTGTGTACGTGTGTAATCGTCTGTGCGCATGTAGTATTTTTAGATTCATATTTCGGACGTTCGAAGTACCGACACTATCCTTCTATACGTTATTATTCTAAGCTTTTAATGTATTAGATCTTAGAATAATAAAGTATAGAAGAATAGTGTCAGTAAATACTTCGAACTTTCGAAATTTGAATCCAAAAATACTAATGGCGCGCAGACGATTACACACGTACACAAGCAAACCACTATACAAATTATGAAATCAAATTTTGTTTTTATTAACATAAATCGTCGAAATACTTTTAAAAGTAATGTTAAAAACCTTTAAGTTTTTCAAATGTGTTGTGGCACCATTTGAATGCACAAAACCTCATAATTACCTATTTATTTTTTAAGAGTTGCGTACGTACATACGTGCAGTACACTACGGAACGGTTTCGGCGTAAGCTCCATTAGGCTCCAATTGAAATGCCTCACTTTTTGTGCGTGAACTTACCTTCTATACGTTATTATTCTAAGGTATTAGATATCTTTTCTTTTTATTATTACTGTCGCTTTTTCTACAAACGTAGGATAACGAGACAGATAAATTTTTTAGAAAGATTTTTATCTTGTTACGCCAAAGAACTATAACTTCTTACGCGCGTACATAAGTACACACCCTCTTTTTTCATTCTTTCATTCCTTCATTTAATATTGTCACATATAGCCCTTTAGAGTATATGACCATTATTATTATCCTACTCTTATCCACGTTGGAGTCAAAGCAAACCGTACTCTTCCATAACCATTGCTAACAGTTTTGGCAACAATTTTATAACCGTCTGTCTGCCTGTCTGACATCAACTCTCATTGGGAATTGTTGACCAGACGGTTTCAAATAAAGTTAATTGGTTGATGTATAGCTCTTTATAGTCTTCTATAACACCTGCGAGGCATTTAAGGGTAGGTAGTTCGTAGCCGCTTCAAGGTAGCAACCCTTTTAAAGTATATTATTATATAAATAATAGAAAACTATCCAATTAATTTCAAAAATATTATTTAACCTAATCACTGTAATTAAACCATTTGCTGGTTGGTAATTACTAAATTCATATTAATACATAAAACGGAAGTAAAACGTTAAAATTGTTTTTAAATTATATAAATAAAACTGTATGTAGGTATCTACTTCTTTTTTTAACTGTCGTATTTCTTTTGAATAAGGCCAATTCTGTTTATTGTTCCAATTAAATTCGTCTACAACAAGTCATCATCTCTAGATTTCTGTTAATTTCTCAAAACATGTCAATAAAGCACTATTATTTTATAGTCACCACACTCTAACACTTTCTCTGCATTATATTATTGACAATGTCTTACACATTTTTAATACAGCATAATAATTATAAAATTTTAAATAGTAAAATATACGTACATTTCACTTTTTCATAACATGTTTTTAAATGCTATGCTATAAATTAGTTTGCTATTTACCATGGGAGATTATGTACTTAAAGAAACCTTTATGTCCCCAGCCCATCACCTTAGCGAGCTCCATCCACTATTGGATTTAAACTTCCTTACATTTCCTTCCTATATAACGCTGTAATCACTATGCTTAAAAAGCAGGTTGACGATTATAATTACTTTTACAAGTTGCCAAGAAAGTACTTATTCTCTTGGCGATCTGTGAGTCAATTAATTGAACTTTAAACAGGGTAAAATCAGTTACTATCGACATTAAAACGTCGTTCAATCGTTAAAAATTTGTCATCGAACGAAGCCGGGGCCGTCAGATAGTGATAAATAAATTACCGAGATGTTTTATTTATGTCTGGCAACACACCTGTGTGAGGTACGACAAACTGCCAACGAGAAATTTATTATAGGTACTTTAATATTTTCTGTGCTACAAATGACCGGTTCTTTGATTTCAGTGTATTGATAAATTCACATTTAAATATTAATCGGTATATCTTGAATGTCAATTTATGTTGACGATGAGAAAATTCTCAACTTTTCTTTTTAATTTATTTATCTGTATACATTTGATGCAATGAAGGATTATATAATAATACAATGAAATAAAACTTTTTAAAAGAAGTAACCCAGCACAACGATTTATTCCTTAGCTGCTGGTGCAGTTTAGAAAAAAAAAATATCTTTTGACAACTATCTATGGTATATGGACTTTTGGCGGGAATGTAAAAGTGTCATGTGGTTATCTTGTATTATATTCTAGATCTTCGTGGTTTAACGTATTATATTAAATAATTTTGATGGCATTTTATGTAATGCGGATGCCCTTCCTTACTAATATTATAAATGCGAAAGTAAAGTTTGTTTGTTACGCTTTCACGCTTAAACCACCGAATCGATTTCCAAAATTCTTTCACCAATAGAAAGCTATAATATCAGGGAGTGAAATAAGCTATATTTTATCCCGATATTCCCATCGGAACGCGAACTGCGTGGATAGAGCCACTGAACCGAAGCGAAGCGAGGGCAGGTTGCTAGTATAATATAAAAGTGCTTTACAAATGACGCTGACAATGCTTTCTATGTGGTGACGGAGTAAGATACAATTCATCACCCTCCTATCTTACCCTCGGGTGATGTAAAAAAATACTAAGGGATATAATATACATTTAACATCTATGCTAAAGAGGGAAAACACGAAACAAAACCCTATACAAATCTGTCTGACCAGCATGGTATAGTAGGTGAATTGCCCTCCCTTTGTAGAGGAGGCTCAAGCCCAGCAGTGGGACGAATATGAGCTGTGATGAACGAATAATGAATGAATGTGAAATATTAACACTAAGAAAACCAGTTTCACTATAACGAGCGAGGTTCATATAATTATTTTATTAAAATTTCTCCATATTAAAGCAAAAAAATATTTCTATTCTTATAGCCAGTTTAAAAAATCTGTGAGAAATCCAGCTACAAAAAAGTATAGGTACTCTTAAAACATTTTAAAATTCTTCAATTTTAATAATAGTAAGTTATTAGGTAACAAAGTGAAGGCAACAATCAGTAACCGTTCAGCCAAATAATTAAAAAAAGACATTTCTTGATTGTTTTCATTTATTTCGAAATGTTCAAAATCATACCTAAAAGTTTCTTACACAAAACTATCGCTTCAAGAAATTATTAACAATAATCCTTAAATAATATGGAGATAAAAGCAGCTCGCGAAGCCATGACGGGTAAATTATCTACGGTCCCACCGAAATCATGACACGGAATTATCCTGAACGTGGGCGATTCCACATTGCCAGCAACCCCCGGCGCCGACGTCCAAACTTTAAAAAATTAAAATAACCGGCTAAGTGCGAGTCGGAGTCACGCCCAAAGGGTACCGTACCAATATCTATAAAAAGGGAAAAACCGCGTTTGTTGTATGGGAGCCCGCCTTATATATTTAATTTTTTTGTTTTTAGTATTTGTTGTTATAGCGGCAACAGAAATATATAATTTATAAAAATTTCAACTGTCTAACTACCGCAGTTCTTGAGGTACAGCCTGGTGACAGACAGACGGACGGACAGCAGTCTTAGTAACAGGGTTCCATTGTTACCATTTGGGTACGGCACCCTAAAAATGGCGTATGGGTAACGTCAAGAATACACCTCGCCCGCTTTGTTGGCAAAGAAGATTAATTCGATAGGCCGTCTTTCATCGCGGGCGGTTCTGATGGGCTATATACTACATAAAAAAAAAAACATAATAAGGAATATTTTCTCTTTGGATTACAAAAACCCATTAATGACCGCGCTGAAATTTACTTTCTGAATTGGAAATAACAAAAACTAAGATAGAAGAAACCACTTCAATGCCAACGTTGACTAAAAAAAATAAGATCATAAAACGTTACAAAAAATAAAACAGACTCTATATTTATTTTTAATTGCTATTCTGAAAATTATGAAAAATATTTCTACTGTATTTTTATAATTCCTTGCAACTTATGATTATTTTAATTTTAAAATTATTTAAAAATCTTCTAAAGTGAAAATAACTCATGCCCAGTGTATGAAGTAAATTTTTTTATTAACAATTATTATATTTCTTGTCTAGTCACGAAGTAAAAATACAATATACTACTCCTTTCATTACTGCTCGTATCAAAAAAGACAACTTCTTTGTTACAATCTAACATTACTGAAATAGAAAAATAGCTCGTATTGATATCCTATTACAATCCGCATAGCTATATGATGGGATTGTAAGACATTTTCTTCTACCTCTATGGTGGCTTCCGGGATAACAGAACATCTGATGGTAAGTGATTCTATAGCTCATGGACCTTAACAATACTAGAAGCAAAGCTAGGACAGTGCCTACCTTTAAAATGCTCTTCTCAAACCTAGTTTAAAGAAATACTTATTACCACATTCGAGACACAATACAGCAGGTAGAGCAGCAAGATCTTGCACTTCTTGTTCAAAACTAATCATACAAAAACATCATAATAAATGTCTCTTATCACAGTACACAAATTGACTGTAATATCTTGCTTATCACAGCAAAGGCTTATAGGTAATGTGTCGTTATCACAGGAAAATGACTTTTGTCTTCATTATCACAGCAATATGACCTATACAGTTTCGGTTTTCACAACTGAACAACCTATACTGTCTTGCTTATCGCAGCAAAATAGGCTATAATGTTTCGCTTATCACAGCTAAATAACCTATATTTACCTCGCTTATCACAGCAATATATGTATGTCTCACTTATCCCAGAAAATTACCCATAATGTTTCGCTTATCACAGCTAAATAACCTCCATTGTCTCGCTTATCACAGCAAAATGGACTATAATGTGTCTCTATCACAGAAATATGACTTATAATAATAATATCGTATTCAAAGTCCAGACTATTAATTATTCTATGTAGAAATTCAAGGCTTACACAAATAATTACGATATTCAGGTTTCCAATCAAACTTGCCGTAATTATAGCCAGCCTTCAACTTAATTTCACTACTGGTTAGCAAGTATAAAACAGCTGATATTTCCCTATGTTTTTACAGTTAGGCTTATAAAAAGTTACCAAGTTAATTAATTGAATTTTAAAGACACGAAGACGCGAGGATTTCAAACATTTTAATAGTTACTTTTTAAATTTACAAAACATACAAGTATCCTTCAACGTATCGGCATTTTTTGTTGGACATAGCGTCCCTACATAGGGTCGTAAGACCACAATTATCGAGATTGATAGATGAGTTGATATTGTTGGTTCTTCTCTATGGTGACGGAGTAAGAATACAATTAACCACAATCTTACCCGTGAGTGACGTAACGGAATGAACTGTATTCTTACTCCATCACCACACGGAAACGTATAATTAACGGGCACAAATACTGACATCATTATCATCAGCTTGGTTACGTTCTTGGACTCGAACCTCCTCCAAAATAGGAGGGTGACCACTGAAGACAAGGAACTCTGTGCCGGTGGTCGGCCCAACGACGAAGGCGACGTGCTATCGGGTGGGTTACGGGGCCGCGTGCCGCCCCTCTGTCGCCCCGGACGGAGCCGGGCGGCGGGTGCGCTGACCGTGGGCTACCCTAAAAAAAATGTTGGTGAGCATTTGACCATACAACGCTGGTCAGACGGATAAAACCATAGGGTTTTATTGGTATAGCAATAGGGTTTTATTTCGAGTTTTCGTTCTCTTCCACAAACGTTATACGCATATCATATCCCTTATTCGTCTTTTACGACATCCATGATTCTTATTCTGTCACCACACGATAATTTACAAATACTGAACAAATCTATATCTATCTATACCAATAAATAAAATTGGAGTGTCTGTTTGTAATGTCAAAATAATAGGCTTTTTTCATGCTCACACGGTTACTTGCACGACACCTATGCCTAAAATAGCAATTAAAAAATTTTTGTCTGTCTGTCTGTTTGTTCCGGGTAATCTTCAAAACGGCTTGACCGATTTCAAAAATTCTTTCACCAATGGAAAGCTATAATATCAGGGCGTAAACTAGGCTATATTTTATCCCGGTATTCCCACGGGAACGGGAACTACGCGGGTAAAACGACTATAACCTATAACCGAAGCAAAGCGAGGGCGGGTTGCTAGTATATTATAATACTAGCAACCCGCCCTCGCTTCGCTTCGGTTTCAGTCGTCTTTCCTGCGTAACTACGAACTCCCGTTCCCGTGGGAATACCGGGATAAAATATAACCTAGTTTACTCCTTGATATTATAGCTTTCCACTGGTGAAAGAATTTTTGAAATCGGTCTAGCGTTTTGAAGATTACCCGGAACAAACAGACAGACAGACAGACCAAAAAAAATATAAAGTGTATTTTAGGCATATGTATAGTGCAAATAACCGTGTGAGCATGAAAAAAGCCCATTATTTTGACATTACAAACAGACAATCCAATTTTATTTATTGGTATAGAAAAGGCATCCGAACTCGGAACAACAATTTGTTGATCACACAAATAATTTTCTACGTGGGAATCAAATCCGTAACACCTAGCACGCTAGACCGGTATATTAATAACTACTGAAACTGTATATTTAGCCGATATTTGATAAATAAGTTTTGTTTCGAAGCGGCCATGTTTCTTTCTATAGAGTTTATGTTGACATTCGAGGCCTCCTACAATTTCGCTTCTCAATATCATGTGATAGGCATGGCGACCGGTTCTTGTCTGACGTCACATCCGAATAAAATTCCTCGCATACCGTTAGACAAGGCCTCGCTACATAAAAAAAATTAAATTCGACATTAAAGTACTGAGGTGTGGTATAAATCTTACAAATTTGAAGAAAGTTTTATAGTCTGTCTGGTTATCTACCAATAATAATAAATTATTTTTACTCGATTTCAAACGAAGAGATGTTTTTTTTTTATGTTCAGACGGCGTCTTATTATCTTTTTTTTATCTTGGCAATGAGCTACTAACACGAGCCATTTTTGTCACTGAATTATAATTTTCTTTACAAATTATTAGTTTCTTCGTATTAGTAATTGTCCGTCAGTTAGTCAAATTGTCCCCTTCAACAGTGTTATGGTCACTTAATCTTACATTCTGAGAATTTTGGTGAAAACAAGAAGGTATGTAAAGCACTTTTATATCATATTCACTATACCCCAGCCGATTTTCCGCCACATTAGTAAATACTAATATTATAAATGTGAAAGTGAGTTTGTTACGCTTTTACGCTTAAACCCACGAAACGATTTCAAAAATCTTTTTAAATTCAAAATTCGTCAATATAAAGCTATAATATCAGAGAGTAATAGGACCTATAGGTTATATTTTATCCCGGTATTCTCATGGGAACGGTAACTATGCGGTTAAGGCGACTGAGACCGAAACGAAGCGAGGGCGGGTTGCTAGTATTACACAAAATGCCATCAACATTATTTAATACTAGCAACCCGCCCTCGCTTCGCTTCGGTTATAGGTTAGTCGTTTTACCCGCGTAGTTCCCGTTCCCGTGGGAATACCGGGATAAAATATAGCCTACTTTACGCCCTGATATTATAGCTTTCCATTGGTGAAAGAATTTTTGAAATCGGTCCAGCCGTTTTGAAGATTACCCGGAACAAACAGACAGACAGACAGACAGACAAAAAATTTTTAATTGCTATTTTAGGCATAGGTGTCGTGCAAATAACCGTGTGAGCATGAAAAAAGCCTATTATTTTGACATTACAAACAGACACTCCAATTTTATTTATTGGTATAGATTAGGATTATTAGATATAGAGAGAAGAACACCAAATAACACTTCCACACTCCCGCCAAAAGTATGACTTCTCCGTCGTATATAGACGGATTTACATAATTCATATTTTTATTCGAAAGAGGATTTTCCCGAAATGGTCCCGTTTAAGTTCCGTAAAGATTTCATGATTTTTTTTAATGTTTCTACAAATGATTGACAGTAAACATAGCTTAATAGTCTAAGTAACGATCTCTTATACCGAGTGCGTGCCTGCTTTCGATTCTCGAGCAAAACTATTTGCGATTAGCTGACAACTTCGATCCTGAGAATCGGATATTAGAACGATAATCTGGTTACCAACAGACAATGCAGTGTAGTATATTTCATCTTTGGACTAAGGAATAAATTCTTATAAACATAGAGCCTTATGCTTCGTAAACAAACATAGTTTCGCTCCTTATTCCTTAGAACTATGAGGTTTGTAACTCGTATTTATGGATTAAGAAAGCAATGCCCATCTTCCTACTCCATGTTTGTTGTAAAAAAAGACTTATGACTCACGGCTCATATACGTAATACTGCTAGGCTCGGGCCTCCTCCACAATAGGAGGGAAATTGACCTACTGTAGCACGCTGGC
This sequence comes from Lymantria dispar, assembly GCA_032191425.1. Classification (NCBI taxonomy): domain Eukaryota; kingdom Metazoa; phylum Arthropoda; class Insecta; order Lepidoptera; family Erebidae; genus Lymantria; species Lymantria dispar. Next base: position 2,821,027 of record CM063460.1, on the reverse strand, counting down.
CAGGTGCATTGGCATAGTTTTTCTTTCGATTTCTCTTAAACAGACATTGTATATTGTAATCCCTTAGTCGTCTTTTACAAGACCCACGGGTGGAAAAAGGGGTGGTGAATTATATTCTTACTCCATCAACAAGGTCAACGTAATATCAAACAAGAAAAATAGTAATAGTCTTCTTCTTCTTCTTATTTAATGGCAATGAGCTACAATTATATGAGCTACTAGCTTCTGCCCGCGACTTCGTCCGCGGAAAATTTCTTGTTTTAACATAAGATTACACTCGATTGATATTACTGTATTTAATTTTATTAGTAAAATATTTTTTGGAATCAGATCAGTAACTTAAAAGATTACCGAAGTTCTATTTTCTGCTCAAGGTAACTTAACCCTTAGTTGCCTTTTACTTATTTTATTTATTTGTTTAAGTTAGGTATCTATTTAATTTAAAGCTTCTCTATATACAATGTTTGAGGTTGTTTTATTTTCCGGTAACAGAATAATCTGCCTTTCGGATGATCCCACTCTTGATAGACCAACATATAATTGCCCATGGGAAAAACATTCTTTTCGTAGGTCAATGCCAACCAAAGAGAATGTTTGTCCCTGGGACTTATTAATAGTCAGGGCAAATGATGTTTTTATTGGAAACTGGAGTCGTTTAAACGGTATGGGTAGGTCCGTCGGAATCATTGGAATTCTTGGGATGTGCGCCAACTGGCCAGCTCCTGGGCCGATGAGAATGGTCGCCACAATTAGGTTGTCTTTTAAATCTTTTATTAGTAGCCTTGTGCCATTGCACAGGTTAGGTGGGCTTAAATTTCTTAAAAGCATGATAGGTGTCCCGGATTTCAACAGCAGTTCGTGAGGTGGCAGACCAGATGGTTTAAGGGAATTTAAAAATTCCTGCGGATAGTGGACTGCATCCTCGATATTACACACTGTATCAATTGACTTGTAGATTTTACCATGGCCGGGAACTTTTTGTAAAATTAGATTATTGATTTCATTGACTGTATCGTTCCTTGGTGAGACGATAGCCCTTGAACAATGCCAATGAATGTCTCTATCTAGTAAATATTCGAGGTCAGGATATACTGCATCTATAAGATGCTGTAGACTGTGAACTATACGACCCAGAGTCTCATTTATAACGATTTCCGCAGAGTTAGAGTCCAAGGTTCGAGAAGAAAAAGACCCTTCTCCAATTTTGAGCAGCTGTTGTGGAAAATCGTTATCCATATTTCCAATAACGTGGACTCTCATGTTCGTACGTAAATTCAAAGTTTGGACTATACTCCATAGGGGCGATGATTTTAGACATGCCTTTATGATATCCGCACGTGTACCTCTTGTGACGACGGGAAGTGTCTGACGAAAGTCACCTGCAAACACAAAAGTGACACCACCCATGACAGCGACTGAGTTTCTCAAGTCCTTAAGTGTTCGATCCACTGCTTCAACATGAGCTCTATGACTCATGGTACATTCGTCCCACATTATCAACGACGTATTCTGTAACAATTGACCAATGGGCCCATTTTTGCGTATCGAACATACCGACTGTTGCTCCAATGAAACTGTCAATGGGAGTTTGAAGGTAGAGTGAGCAGTTTTACCGTCACTCAATAAAGTAGCCGCAATCCCAGAAGAAGCCACTGCCAAAGCTATTTTTCCGGATTGCCTAACATGTGCTAATATTAAATTAGCGAGGAATGTTTTCCCTGTGCCTCCTGGGGCGTCTAAAAAAAAAATTTTTCCTTTATTATTCGTTACGCTATCAATAATTTCATCAAAAGCCTGTTTTTGGTCTGTGACTAATTTAGGCAAATTTTCATTTACAAAAGTAGCTAATTCACTGATGTTGTGCGGATGTACCAACATTGTATCTATTGCATCATTTACAGGGCGAACTGGAGACGGTAATCCAAAGTCACTCAATGTTTTATCATTCAATGCTAAAAGTTTGTTTTCAATTTGTATTAAACCTTCATTGTACATAACATCATTAAAAGGCATGGTAAAGTCCTGATTTTGTTGTCGATTTCTATGTCTGATATCTTCACAAAAATTGTCCTTGAAGATATCCCATAGTTTTAACGGTTCAGATGGCTGACAAAATAGCAGTATCACCACAAATAACTCCCTAAGTTTCAATGAACATTCCGACATCGAAGCTTCTCTTAATGTCTTCTCCCAGTGATCATCATTTTCCAGCAAACCTCTGTCCCGGCAAGCCGCTTGATACGTCTCCTTGACCACTCCATTTATAGTTTTCAAATCTTTGAATGATGTGGGACCGCGTACGTGGTGCAATAAAATTCTTAGATAAAAGCATTCTGATTGTGACGGATGTACACCGTACACTCTTCCCAAAGCTTCATCTCTTTTTATTTCTGGATGCCCATCGACGTCTTGACCGCGCCTTCGTCTTGAAAATTTGTTATTAGCCCACGTATAATAGTGTGGAACTTCGTGGTACAACAGCGTTTTTGCAAATTCGTCGGTATTGCAGAGTTCAAAAAACGCTAATAGAGTGGTTTTGCGCGGATTTTGGGCAACTTGTCGCGCAGTTCCTGGTGTGAAAAACACCCTTTGCCCGTTTTCTAAGTGCACGGCCAAATGCACGACCGTGGGATGTCGGTCGTGGATCGGAAATTCGAGTATTCGCCAGACGGCTTCCGATGTACTTATATATCGCCCATTTAAATAATTTTCCACCTCATCATGCGGATTTCTAACGCTGAACGTGGCTTGATCGGAACCTTTATTTATATATTTACATATATATTTTATAGCCTGAACTGAATGGCAGTATTCGACGTTAATGTGGGCGTTAAATGACCTGCACAACATTGGAGAGTATGGTACAATCCATCTGTTATCTATTGTAATCGGCCTCCCTCTGATGTTTACAACTGCGACTTGACCACCATTTTCAGCATTACGACGACGATATACAGGATAACCATCCTCGCCTGTCTGAGTATCGGTGACGAATCGCCGAGGATATTTCTTTGAACATATACCGTTCTTCATACACGGTGATGATAAATTGTGCTCCCCACAAGGTCCATGGATCATGTTTTTGGTGATAATATCGAATAATATTGGGTCATCATCTTTGTTTGGTAGTTCAGCAACTATTATACTGTCTATTTCATCTGGTTGTATTTTTTGTGCAAACCAAAACAGCATATGACAGTGTGGTAGTCCGCGTTTTTGCCATTCAACACTAAGCATATGGCATTTGACTTTGCCGAATACCTCGTCTTTAGTGAACGACTTGATCATTTTCTTCATCTTTAAATGAAAAACCCTAGCAATAATGTCATGACGGTCGAAAGAACGTTGGCCAGCAAATAGCTCTTTCTTAATTTCTGGCCACTCCGGATTGCAAGTGAACGTCACAAATAAATCGGGTCTTCCATAGTTGCGTACATACGTCATTGCATCTTGGGTTTTTTCATGCATGTAACGCGGAGAGCCGGTGAAAGATGAAGGCAAGATGACATGTTGGCCAATATTTGCAGCGTTGACATTAGCATCCTGATTTATAGCGTCTCTTAAATGGATATAGTCATCAGCTCTCAGTTGTTGTTGATTGCGACTTATGTAACTTAGTCTCTCTGTTATCATTTTAGCCATCATGTCAACACAGTATTGACTAAACAAATCCCGATAATAATGAAGGGGATTAAAACTGTTGGCCCTGGTCATCAATCTATACATATAAAATTGCATACACGAAACTGTTTTATTTCGCGCTGAATTTTGTAGAGGGATAGTCAAATAATAACCATCTTCACCGTTAACAAACATCAAAGGGTATTGTAAGGGATCGTAAGCTCTGTGTAATTCAGAAACTCTTTTCAGTTGACCATCTTTGCAATGAAGGACTATATCTCTAGGTCCCTTATCTTCGTCCACCAATAATACTGCAACTTCGTTTGCTGTAGGTGAATTGTATCTTCCACGATGTTGATTTTGTGGAGTGCGGTCAGCGTGAATGATTAATTTTAAGTTTTCAGATGAAGAGTTATGTTCTAAATTGTATTTGAAACTGCGAATATAAATGTTATGACTATTTAACGACGTCTGTAAATCATTGATTAAATCGATATTTAGGTTAGGAGCAATATTAGACCGCAACGAAAGTTGGTCGGCATCAGAAATGAAATAAATTTGTAGAAACTGCGGGCTTTGCCCTGGCGAAGGGAGTAGACTACCAATTAAGTGATAAACTTGCCCTTCTACTTTAAATGTAGGCATAAAGTTTCCTTCGCGAATTTCTTTAGCACCGAATGACGTCATTTGGAAGAGTGTATTATACTTTCGTATGTTTTTTAAAAAATGCGCAGATAATAGATGATTGCCCAGTAATAGATCTTTTATTGGTTGTGGTGGTGCCTGGATATCAGGAAGAACCACTTTTCCTGCAGCACAACACATACCATTTGGTTCATCGCTCCATTTATTTGCAAAACACTTAGGACATGTTTTATTCATTTCGCCTATTTTCACAGTGTTTTGCTGAGCATAATCTATATTGGCATCGTAATTGAAGGCTGATCTATTTCCTTGGGCTATATTCCGATTACGCGCTCTGACTGTAGCTGCTCGCTGTCTTTCTGTTGCTAGGCGCTGCGAGCGCTCAGTGCTAGTCTCCCTATCCCTTGTCTCACAGACATGCTGCCTTAACTCAGATAGACGGTGCGCACGTTCAGCGCTAGTTTCTCGAGCACGGGCCCGCGTCGTCCTCACATTTTGGCTTGCGAGGCGCTGTGAGCGCTCGGAGCTAGATTCTCTAGCGCGTGCTTGCGAAATATATTCTCTATTTCTCGAGAGGCGTTGCTCATTTTCAGGGGCAGATTCTTCCGTACGGCGTACTCGATCGGCTCTTGTCTGTGATGTCTGCCGAGACAGTTGAGATTTCCTTTTAGGCATGCTCTCAACAAACCACGCACAGACTTGAAAACAATTATGAACAAAGGGAGAGCGACTCGAACACCGTCCGCCTTTACAAAACAAAACAATCGTAATATCGAATAACTCGTGTCGATTATTACGATAGAACGAAGTACGAAACTACGAACATACAAAACAAACGTACAACGAAATTACGATATTTTCGATTATGAGGTATCTATCAACAACAACAACCATGCGAACGAAACAACCGAAACCAATAACCAACTGACATGTAATTTTTAGAACTCCAACTAACGACAACGTGGGCATAATAATTCGAGAGGGTCATCAATCCACGGAAAGTCTTAACACCGCGATTCAGAAAAATGACGTCATTGCAGAACGCCATCTATGGGCAAATAGGTAAAACGTCTGCACAATGAAAGTTATGCTAGGGTCATTTTGCGTTTTAGTAATTTTATATTATCTCCGAAACTGTATGACCAATTGATATACTGTAAATGGCAAATCTTATCTGTATGATGTTCCTGTGATACTGAAATAATTTATTGTCATAAGAATTAATATTTTGTTGCTCAAATAATCAACCAAACGTAACAATGCCGAAAAAAAAATTTTTTAATGCAATAATAGAAGTATAAAAGATAAAATATAAAAGATAGAGATATGGTATCGCTGACTTTTTTGTAGAAATAATTAAGATGAACCAGGTAGCCATACATTCTTTTTAATTTTAAGCAACTGTTTAGGCAGCGCACGCAAATAATTCTGTTTTACGAGGTATTTTTTTCCGACTTGCCAGACAAAAGTTGTGATAGCTCGGTTAATATACATGTTATAGAAACAATTTATAGCCTATAGCACTCAGGAATAATGTAGCTTTCTGCCAGTTAAAATAAAATTAGAATTAGATTATGAGTTCCAGAGATTACCCCCTGCATACAAACTTACAAATTTTACCTCTTTATAATATTAGTATAGATTGGTGCCAATGTCGAGTTTTTATATTTATTATATATTCACGTCTTTAGTCTTAGTCTTTCAGTCAGTCGTTAGCATGACTTGGTGCTAATATCCAAGTCATGCCTTCTCTGGGAATTTTGGCAGAATATCCAAATGCACGCAATTCACTATTATATCATATTCACTACATTTCAGAATTTTATCTACATTATATTACATAAAATATCAGCAAAATTATTCAATATAACACTTCAAAACACTAAAATAATGAATAAAATATAAAAGCGCTACGTGCCATTTTGACATTCGCGTCAAGAGTCCATAGTAATAGTCAATTATCCCAACAGCATTTTGACGTGACATGTACATACATAGATCCCCTTACAATATATTATATTCTCCATAATGGCATACAAGCAGAAGAACAGGTGTAACCGATATAGTCTGCAGAATTAGCACGTTGAAATGCCAATAGGCAGGCCACATTCGAACTGACAACCGTTGGGCAAAGTTTCTCGAATAGCGACCCCTAATCGGATGATGCGGCGTAAGACAGCCTTCTTCTAGGTGGACTAACAACATCTTGAAACTCGCAGAGAACCATTAGATGTAACTGGCACAGGATTGGTTCGAGTGGCATTCTCGTGGGGCGGCGTATGTGCAACATTGAACGTCTATAGCTAAATGGATAGATGGATAAATGTCATAAACAAGAGGGAACTGGAGACCAATCGTCTTCCTTAGCCACATTCTATTCTTAATCTGAGTACGATTAAAGATACACGGTGTAAAAGAAATTGTATTATACCAATCAAAGAGGCATTTACACGGTTTTTTTACCCATCAATTTTCCAAACAACTAATATATCATAGACAACGAGAATCTCCAAGAAGATTATAGACAAACCGGTTGGAGTTATAAAAAAAAACTAACATGTACACACATTGTAAACTTAATTTTCAAACTAATAGAATTTTATTCACAAACATATTTAGAAAGTTTTAACTAAATTGGTGCCTATTTCGTAACGTTTTTTTTTTAATAATTTCTAAATCCCAGTCTAATATTAAAATTGTATTAAATACTATATTGTATAAAACTGTATTTTACAGTTATCAGTTTTGGAACTAAACAAAAAAATTATAAATAATTAATTCAGATGTTTACGCGAGTATTAAGTATCGTATCAATATTCAGCCTTTTACCTTAACCCTTACATTTTTTAAAGGCATTAAAATGTATGTAATCAGGAAAAACCAACAAATAATTGAACATGTCGCTGGTTTGCGCAAATCAAAATTACTGATTTTAGAGAAGAGCATTTTTTATAAATTTTTTAGTGCATACCATAATATTTAATTGATTTATTGAGACTACTGATTAAAGGAAAATTTCTTTGTTCACGATAAAATATCAAGGATTTTAGATATCAAGGATCATTTGGGATAAAATATTCAATTTAACATAATTTTGAATTACGTCGATATTATCGCAAACTAGCAATATTCTATTTTGTGGTAGCCGCTACGAATATTACCAACCCTTACATGGTCCGTAGGTGTCGTATAAGACGAATAAGACTACATATACCTGTTTCAACTCCATCTGATGACGTCTGGTCAACAATTACTTCCCGAGCAGGATTGATGTCCGGCAGATGGCTGGTCATATAACTATTAACAATAACTTTTGCAATATCTTCTTAATATATATAAATTACGTGTCACGTTGTTTGTTCGCGATGGACTCCTAAACTACTTAACCGATTTTAATCAAATTTGCACACTGTGTGCAGTTTGATCCAACTTGAAAGATAGGATAGCTTCCATCTTAATTTATAGTCGCAATATTATTTTATTGCAAATTATTTGTCTATTATTTGACATTCACAATTATCTGTTAACTCCAAACGATTTTAACAGATGGCGATATCTGTTGACTGGATTGAGTAATTAATTAATAGATGGCGCTGCTATGCCAACCTACAAACGTGTCATATACGATTTTAACTTGCTTTTTTACATAGATGCCATTTGTAAAAAATATGACGACCTCCATGACAGATGTTCTCCTACAGTTCCACTTAAATAATTTAATAAAATGTAATATAACAAAAACATTAGCCAAAGCAACGCGTGGCCGGGTCTGCTAGTGTATTATAAAAAAAGAAGATATTGAGTCGACCATAAGTAATTGAAATAAGAACAGTGTGATAATAAGCCCAAATTTAATTTAAAAAGAGGCTAATCACCATGGTATTCTGTCTCCATTACTACATGGATAGAATACATCATCTCAGCTCACATAAGTCCCATTGCTGGGTTCGGGCCTCCTCCCCAATGGAAGGGAAATTGGCCTATACCGCCTTGGTCATATGTTTGCATAGAGTTTTGTTTCGAGTTTCCCTTCTCTTGCATAGATGTTATATGCATAGTCCTTTTAGTCTTATTTAACGACACCCACGGGTAAAAAAAAGGTTGTAAATTGTATTCTTACTCCATCACTACACGAGTAGAATACATTATTATATTATTACTCTAAAATGAAATTTAATAAAACCGAGTGAATAATCAAAACCTCCAAACGTACTTTCAATTAAGATATAACCTACTTTAATTACTTAATACTAAAAACATAATACGATTAAGTTCATAATGATTATTACATAATTTGTATAATTATTACTTTTTATAAAATTTATCCGCCATCTTTTCTAACATACTCTTTAATTAGACGTAGCATTGATCATAGGCATAACGACAGTTATATAAGTTTTTAATTGAATGTTGAAATATCAAATTGTGAAATTTTGACATATTAAATTTATAGATATAAATTAAATTAACACACATTTAAATTGTTAGCTTAATGATTGCTCAATTGAGCACTATAAAGACAGGCGACTTAATTGTAAAAAAATTACTTTGAATAGGAAAGATATTTTAAATAATACCCAAATAATATGTAGTATAATCGATTTCGAAACTGTTATTAATGATGTTATTTCGAGTCCATATATAATTTGTATCCGGCAATAAAGCAATGTACATATACATTCTTAAAGAGGTTTTATTTCTTAGTGCGTGTTATGTTTAAAAAATAAAAAGAACACAAAGCAATCGTGACGATAGAAGTGAAAACTTAAAACTGATCAAACAGCTGTTATTTTTGATATTCAAATTAATTATTCTATAATAAATAAAAACTTTTTATATTTATCTGGTTTTGACATCTATTAGATATAGACATTGACATAGCGAAAAGAAATTTTGACCTGAATATCAAAATGTAATGTAGTGCTTTTATATTTTTTTTTTCATTATTTTACTGTTTGACAGTGTCGTATTGAATAATTTTGCTGATATTTTATGTAATATAATATCGATTAAATACTGAAATGTGATGAATACGATATAATAGCGAATTGCGTGCATTTTCACATTCTGCCAAAATTCCCAGAGGAAGCATGATTTGGTCATCAGCTCCAAATCATTGCTGGCTGACTAAAATACGAAGACAAACGTGAATAATCAATAGAATAACTCGACACTGACACCAGCCAGCACATATTATTGTAGTTATTAAATAATAAGAAGACATAACGACTGTAGCGTTAACATGTCACGCGACCATGTTGACGAATTACAAAAATTCACACCCCAAACTTGGCTACAAAAATTTTCTCTTGAAAAACAACCGATTCTTAAATCGTTTTATTAATTAACCTTCAATATTCAGTTAGTTACGACGCGATGAGGGTACTAATTACGAGGCATATAACATAATTTTTGTCTATTTATTAATACGTGAAGCAAAAGCTTTGATCCCCCTTTTTACGAAAATTATGTGGTTGGATAAGTATAAAATTTGGCACAGTTGAAGTATATAATGAAGAGAAGTGCATAAAACTGAAATTTCATTTAATAATGGAATAGAAATACATTAAATTCATTAAAAAAGGCATTACGCACACTACCATACAATCGCTGCACACACATACACACCAACGCTTATACACTTTTGTGTACGGTTAAAATCTTTGGTCGAACTGAATGTCAAACAATCATAATTATGATGACAATGTCTAATAGACATTTGTACTTATATATTAGCTATTAATGAAATACAGCTTGCTCAATATACAATTATATATAAGTAAAATTAAAAGAAAATTGTGTAGCAGAAAAATTTATTTAAATCAATTATCGCCGAATTTCGACCACTCGGCTACCACTAGTTCTAATAAATATGTAATCCACACAAGAGAAACTGCTAATGTTGCTAGCGTACAACAAAAAAAAATATTTCACTGTTTCATGAGCAATTTTGTTATATAAAATTGTTGTTAAATAAATTTATTTAGTGTGAATTTCTTAATTCTCTGTTTTAATTATATAGGGATGTCGTATTGCTTTTAATTCAACTTGTGAAACGTTTAGCGAATTTTGAAATGTAAATACGGTCAGTATACTTATTTATAAAATACTAACTATACCAGCGAATTGACTCGCGAACGTCCATTAATTATTTTTATTTTACTAAATTATTTTCCGTGTGGTAACAGAGTAAGAATACAATTCACCACTCCCTATCTTGCCCGTGGATGTCGTAAAAGACCACTAAGGGAAATAATAAGCATATAACATCTGACCATCAAACTATATACATACTAGTTTCTCGGTATTAGTCCAACTTTTTAAATACTTAGAAAAAACTTCCTAATTGATATCATCATCATCACAGCTCATATACATCCCACTGTTGAACTCGAGCCTCCTCCATATTGGAAGGGTAATTGACCTCCTATACCACGCTGCTCAGAAGTGTTGGTATTTTTCTTTATGCGTGGGCTATGGCGCACACGCCGTCCATTCCGCCCGTGGCGACGAAAGGACGGCGTGCGGGACCCTAACCCACCCGTACCCAAGTCATCTTCGTTGTTGGGCCGACCACCGGAGCAGGGTGATTTGTCGTCAGTGGTCGCCCCGACGGAATACCCTTTCGGGTACCCCTCACAGACCTGTTGGTATAGGGTTTTATTTCGAGTTTTTCTTCTCTTGCATAGATGTTATATATATGCATATTATATCCCTTAGTCGCTATTTACGACACCCACGGACAAGAACCCTTTCTTGCCCGTAGATGTCCTGGGTGGAGAGTTATATTCTCATTCGGTCATCCCATGGAGAATTCTATTTGATATAAAGCTTCCTTATTCTGTGTATTGTAATATTAGCGGTAGAACAAATATATAATTAGCTGTAATTAATTATTTAGTAAACTTAGATAATAACCCCAATTAACCATTATTACTGGGTACATAAAGAATAAAAATACCATTAAGGCCAATTAATTTGGTCATAATTCTGGTGTATAAGTACATAAGTCTACATACAACATGCCTAATTTGTTTCAATAGAAAATTTAAAAAAATAACATATTTTTTTTTGACGTGACGTCTTGTAAATCGATGAATGCCGGCTGTACACACGAAAAAGCATGACTCATTGTCATCCATACATCGACTATCCAAACGTTGGGCTGACGAAAACGTCTTATAGGCCTTTTTTTATTGCAAACTAGCAACCCGCCCTCGCTTCGCTTCGGTTATAGGTTATAGTCGTTTTACCCGCGTAGTTCCCGTTCCCGTGGGAATACCGGGATAAAATATAGCCTAGTTTACGACCTGATATTATAGCTTTCCATTGGTGAAAGAATTTTTGAAATCGGTCCAGCCGTTTTGAAGATTACCCGGAACAAACAGACAGACAGACAAACATTTTTTAATTGCTATTTTAGGCATAGGTGTCGTGCAAATAACCGTGTGAACATGAAAAAAGCCCATTATTTTGACATTACAAACAGACACTCCAATTTTATTTATTGGTATAGACGATGGCAAACGAGTAAACAGTACACCTGATGGTAAATTTTGCTGCCGCTCATAGACCTTTGCTAGGCCTCTGCCTACCGCGAAGAAAGTGAAGGGAGTGTGAATGAGTGAAATGAGGTTCGGTGATACTAAAGTCATCACTAAAACCCACCACCAGCTAACACCCTCAGAAGGTTGGGCTGCTGGCTCTCTCGCTAACCGAACTAAGCGCAGTAACAAATTGCTACTACTCGGATGTCGATTTTCTGCTCAATGTGCTACTAGCATGTGACTTTAGACAGACTACTGTCAATAGTATGGTCTTACCACAAAAGAGCATACTTAGCGTTATATTGCAAGGATATTTGTAGAGCAATGTAGAGCATTGTAAGGGTTGGTACTATTCGTAGCCACCATCATCATTTCAGCCCATACAGGTCCCACTGTTGGGCTAGAGCCTCCTCCACAATAGGAGGGAATTTGACCTTACTACACCATGCTGGTCAGACAGGTTGGTCAGACAGGTTTCATTTCGAGATTTCCTTCTCTTGCATAGATGTTATATGCGTAATATATCCCTTAGAACATCCACGGCCAAGATAGGGAGTGGTGAATTGTATTCTTACTCCGTCACCACACGGATAAACCCATCGGATAACACCATCACACAGCATTGATATTATAAGTCCAAAATATGGAACCAAATAGAAATAAAAATCGATCTGCTCTCTTACTTCATAATCTCATCATCTCGGCTCATATACGTTCCACTGTTGATCGCGAGCCTTGAGCCCACGCTGATCAGACAGGTTCGTATAAGTTTTTTTTTCGAGTTTTCCTTTACTTGCTTAGATGTTATATACATATATTCACTCCTCTTTCCCAAAGGGATAGGCAGAGACCACTTCCCTCCACTTGCTACGATGTTGACATACCAGTTTTGCCTCCTCCACATTCATTAATCTCCTCATGCATGTTTTTTTGTTTAGGGTACTTATAACCTGGCCTTTCTTAAGAACGTTCCCGATTTCATCGTGGAATGTCCGCCTTGGTCTTCCCTTCCAACACTTCCGTTCACATTCACACTATAAATTCCCTTTGTCAATCTCCTTTCATTCATTCTCTCTACATGACCAAACCAACTTAACATACCTTTTTCAATCCTTGTCACTCCATCTACTTTCACACTACAAAGTTCCCTAATCACTCTGTTCTAAGTTTAGATGTTTTATGCATATTAAATCCCTTCGTCATCTTATACGATAGACAAGTATAAGAATACAATTCATCACCCCCCGAAGGTGGTGAATTGTATTCTTACTCCGACACCACACGGAAAACTCTCTTACTTATTATTAAATATTTTACTGCGGTTCCACGGGTAATTCTGTATTAATCGCTTATACATATATCGCGGCTATATTAATAACTTACATTTGCCACAGAATACGTGTAATTTTCATGTAATTATTTAATCAAATAACCTCAGTATCTATGTCACAATTATTGACGCAATTAAATAAAAAATCGAATTGGCATTAGCCGTGAAACAAAACGTAGCTGTCGTAATACAGATTAAAAATTTATTCAATTTATTTATCCAATCCACGAAGTATAGATACAAGGAGTCCGAACGTAATGTTGAACGAATGGTCTCCATTTAGAGGACAGAAATTATGCCGGTGGCGCATGCCACTTTTCAAGAAGTACTCGTTTAAATACTTACGCGGGAAGTTTTTTTGTTTTGTTGCCCATTTCTTTTTATTACTATTAATTTTAAATAAATAAATTAATAATTTATATTTAAATAAATTCAACATTCGCGAGCCAACACGTGTTTACATATAATAATAATAATAGCATCGGTACGTCGTAAATTCTAGCGCAGCCAGTGGCAGAAAAGAGAACTAAGATCTGGATTTATTATTCAGTACATTAAGACTATGGAAAAGCCTATACCGTTCGGACTCCTTGTATCTATACTTCGTGATCCAATCGGTGCGGTGACGGAGTAAGAACACAAATCACTACGGAGTAGTGATATGTTTCTTGTCCGTAGACTAGATGTCATTATTTTCTCAGCTCATATATGTACGTCCTACTAATAGGCTCGACACTTTTACATAATAAGATAGCAATTGAACTACTAAACCACACTAATCAAGACGCATAAGGTCCACATAAGGTTTTATTTCGATTTTTCCTCTTTCTCTTACGTAGATGTTTTATTTATATTATATCCATCATCATATATATTAAATCATGAATTTGATTTGGTTATCAGCACCCAATTAATGGTAGCGACTAAAACTATGTAATATGAAAAGACTAATAGAATATTATAACTTGAGACTGGCACTATATTATTGCTGTTTATTGCTAATAAAAAAAAATAATTTAATTCTCTCAAAAGGTTACAGTGGTTTCTTAAATATACTTAGTACACGATTTGTCTTAATTTAACCTTGTGAGAGCTGGAGTCTGAAGTAGGTTCGAAACCTGTATGACAGATAATATAAAAGAGGAAATAAAAATCAAATACAAACGCGATGAAATCCATTTATTTTATGTTAAATGAATAGTATGTAAATACCCTCATAGGATTTAAACATATTAATAACATTCAAGTTTACGCTTTAGTGACTAACGTACAACAATGTTTCAAGGGTGACGTCATACTTTGTTTTGTACTCAGCTTACTTCTTGTGAACTAAACAGTATCTAGTTCAGTGTCGCAAGTGTATTATGTCAAAGAAATATAGATATTTTGATACTAAAACCAACTTTCTAGATTATTCGATTAAGTGTAAAATCCACTGAGCTTAGAATAATAACGTATAGAAGGTAAGTCTACCGCACAACAAATGAAGCATTTTAATTGGAGCCTAATGGAGCTTACGCCAGAACCGTTCCGCAATGTACAAGGTCTGCACGTACTGCACTGCACGAACGTACGCAACTCTTAAAAAATAAATAGGTAATTATGACGGCTTGTGCATTCAAATGGTGCCACAACACATTTGAAAAACATAAAAAGGTTTTTAACATTACTTTTAAAAGTATTTCGACGATTTATGTTAATAAAAACAAATTTTGATTTCATAATTTGTATAGTGGTTTCCGTGTGTACGTGTGTAATCGTCTGCCCGCCATTAGTATTTTTAGATTCAAATTTTTAAAGTTCGAAGTACTGACACTATCCTTCTATACGTTATTATTCTAAAGGTTTGTGCATTCAAATGGTATCACAACACATTTGAAAAACATAAAAAGGTTTTTTAAATACTTTTAAAAGTATTCCGACGATTTCATAAAAACAAAATTGATTTCATAATTTGTATAGTGGTGTGCGTGTGTAATCGCCTGCGCGCATGTAGTATTTTTGGCTTCATGTTTTTGATCGCTCGAAGTACCGATACTATCCTTCTATACGTTATTCTAAGCCACTGAGATTATAAAGCGTCATCAACCGTTGAACTTCTGCAATTATTATTATAAACGCGTCATCGACGTGTTAACTCTGTGTGTGATCAGACCCCAGAACTTCAATTTGCAATTTGCCATAAAACTTCCAACAGTGATTCGATATGTACTTAGTCTCCGGGAGGCAATTCTTAATGTCCTCTCCGTATCCTTTAGTCATCTTATACGACACCCACTGACAAGATATAATATTATTGTTAAATCATATATTCAATACAAATAATGTTATTTACGTATGACGTAATTGAATAACAAATACACAACTAGAAATGGCTGCCAAGGATTTCCAACGCACGAATAAATAAAAAAAACCACAAATGTTCACACAGACAGACATTACTTCACTATGTTTTATACCTACTTGTTGCCAATATACCAATTACTAAATTTGCCCCGAATACGGGGGAAACCCATGAGGATAAGGAGATATATTTTATGTTCGCTCATTACATAATTTGATAAAATGTGCGGCTTTTTAAAAACTTATATTCAAAATTCTGCCTTTTTTACAAGTTACGAAGTAAGAATAAGTACGATTCGTCACCCCTGTGTTTCCTATGGGTGTCGTAAAATACAACTAAGGGTCATCCCTTAATTGTATTTTACGACACCCAAACTACTACGCCATCTATGCAGTCATCTGCACAGATGGCGTAGTTATTTATACCGACCTCTTTTTTCCTTTTTCTTGCTGTGGAAATGCATTTACGCACTATCCCGCCGCCGGTGGCAGACGGCGGAATGAGTGTGGGTCTCGTCGGCCACATAAACGATCGAAATACCTACTAAAACCACAGCGGCCCCTTCCACGCTTTTACGGGGTGCCGGAGAGATCGTCCGATGACATTCTATCCCCGACTCCCCAACGCTTGGCCATCTGGCCACGTCCTATCATCATTTAGGGCGGTGGCAGGAGAAGCGCATAGCAGCGTCTTCTCCTCCCTGGCCGCCGCCGGCGGAGCGAGTCAGCGGACGCAAGCGCCTCGCGTGCCCGCTCCGCGGCCTCCTTCCTTGTCATGACAGCCTCACAAAAGGAAGCCATCGACGACCAACAACTGTCGCTGTCGCGAGCATGTTGGTGATGACGGTCGACAACGACAAGTCTGTTGTTCTTATTTCTATGGACAGGACGAGGCGCTGAGGACCGCAGGCGGGGCATACTTCCAGTGTGTGCGCGCATCGTCAATTGCTGCGCCACACTCATGGCATCCTGGGGCCTCTTCTCTTCCAATTTTGTGCAGGTACTTACCGAAGACCCCATGTCCGGTAAGCACCTGCACCATCCTAAATGTAAGGCTGCCGTGCCTTCTCCTGAGCCAGCGGTGGAAATGCAGCGCAACCGCCTATTTATAATGACCTTTTTTTTTGCGGTCGGCGCTCTCCTCGCACCACTCCGTCCGGGGCGACAGAGGGGCGTAAGCACGTACACCCGCAACCCACCCCAAGTGCACATCGCCTTCGTCGTTGGACCGACCACCAGAGCAGGGTTACTTGTCATCAGTGGTCGGCCCGACGGAATAGGGGGTCTATTTGGGATACCATTTATAACGACCTACCGTGGCAGCGTCGTGGTAATTCCACGCAGGACAACACTTTGTGAGATCCACAAATTATTGTTCTGAGTCTGGATATAATTTGTGTCCGTTAATTATATGTTTTCAAAGTCCCCCGCAACACAAGGATTATCTCCCTAGTACACAGGGAGATGTCTTTAAAAAAAACTTCCCTTAGTCGTTTTTTACGACACCCACGGGTATGAGAGGGGGTGTTGAATTGTATGATAAATCCATCACCACACGGAAATCATCATATCATCTATGCGTGTAAAAAAATGTCGACGTAGATATTACATTTATAGGCATATATTATTTTTGCTTATCGTTTTAATTCTTGTGAATCTACGACCTATGAAAAATCTCAGCTGTCAGAGCTTGCTTTAGTTAAATATACCTTAAAATACTATAAATAAAGTCGATTTTCTAACGCATATAGTAATTCACAATTGTTTCTGTAGAAAAATTGTTAGCATGTATCTTAAATCTATCAACATAAAGGTCATTTTTGCATGTAATCAGTATACTACAAGACCCTCATTCCACAGTACAATTGCGTGGTATTTGCATTGTAGTTGAATATGTTAAGATATTTAGTAAGGTTTCTAATATCTTTGATTATGATTATCTTTGAACTTTTGACAGCATAACCTTTCCTAATATTGGCGTCGGTTTTCTAGTCTGAACAGTTTGAATATGATTTCATTATTGTCTTGTTGTCCGTGTGATAACGTGGTAATAATACAATTCATTCCCCCCCCCCCCCTTTCCCGCGGGTGTCGTAAAAGACGACTTAAGGATATATTACGCATATGAAATCTATGCAAGAGAAGGAAACTCGATACAAAACCCTATTCCAACAGGTCTGACCAGCATGGTATAGTAGGTCAAATTCGCTCCCATTGTGGAGGAGGCTTGAGCCCAGCAGTGGGACATATATGAGTCGACATGATGATGGTTGTCTTGTAGTAACCACCGTCGAAACAATCAAAACAAATAGTCCTAAGATTAGTATGGTAGGATATCCAAGGTTACTGTTAAACGACGGCTTCTGGGTTGCAGACCTTTACGTAACTGACTTTCCATTCATCGCCCCGGACGGGTCAAATATCACATGACCCTACAAGTCTGTCAAAAAGTACACTATTAAAATATTCTCCGAGATGCAGACTTTAGTCGACTGCAAGTCTTCATCACTCCTCAATTACGTCCCATTGCTGGACTCAACCTGGTGATGACAATCGTGTTCTTATCCCATTACCAGATATGGGTTAGTATATAATAATGCCGTTCATATATATATTTTTTTTTTAAGACAACACCATGCACTAAGGAAATAATCCTTGTATTGCTGGGAACTTTACAAACATATAATTAACGGACACAAATTACATCCAGACTCAGAACAACAAGTTGTGGATCACACAAAGTGTTGTCCCGCGTGGGATTCGAACCTCCTGACACTGGCGTTGTAAGTCGCTATCTTAACCACTACGCCATCTGTGCAGTCAATATATACATCGCGTAAGCTAAAAAAGTTACCACAATAATCATGACAAACAATAATGTTGAAAATAAAATATTAAATAAAGAATGGCAATCCTATCCAAGTATGAAAAAAGTAATAAATAAAATAAAAAAATTACTACGCTACCAAAGTGTGAAAAAAGTATTAAAATAAATTTTTAACATAAAAAAACCGACTTCAAACAAAAAACAATTCCAAAATACATTAATATGCACTAAAAAGCAAAAAAATAATAACGTATTCTTCTACAACTTGATGAAATAAAAAATATTAGAGGACTTTAAAATCAATCAAATTACAACAATATAATGTAGTTACAATTATTGTCCTTTTTGGAATCGGTGTCTAAATACGCTATTATTTTTTTGCTTTTTAGTGCATATTAATTTGTTTTGGAATTGTTTTTTGTTTGACGTCGGTTGTTTTTGTTAAAAATTTATTTTATTGTTTGATTTTTAGTGATTGTGAAGTGCACATTTTTTTCTGCCTATGAGTATACCTACTAAAAATGCTGCTCGTTTGAGACAGTGCCGTTCAACATTACGGTAGGTGACTCAAATATCCGGATAGCCTATAAGAGATTCAGCCGAGTGTCGATAATTTGCTCCTAAGAATTGAATAGTACCGTTACTTTAGCATGGATCCTATAATCAAAACCTAATCAAACTACTCTTGAAGTACATCCTATCCAATAAAAAGAATCATAGAAATCGGTTGGTGTTATAGTGAGTTTTCGTCCATGTGTACTATATACTTTATGCAAATTTAAAACTTAAATAGGTTTCTCATAGATACCACGTTCAAAACTGAACTAAATTGAAACGGGACCACACGGTAAGTATCAGCTTTCAAATAAATAAAAAAGAATCTACAAAATCAGTTCACGCAGTCGAGAGATCTGAGGTAACGAACAAAAAACAAAATTCGAATTGAGAACCTTCTCCTTTTTTAAAGTAGGTTGAAAAAGAATCATCGGATTCGGTTGGCATGATTATTGAATTTTCATCCATTTATCGCGCACATAATGCAAATTTAAGATTTATATTGTTTTCTCATGGATGCCATTGTCAAAACTGGATTAAATTGAAGTGGGACCACACGGGAAGCATCAGTTTTCAAATAAAAAAAGAATCATCACAATCGATTTACCCAGTCGAAAGTTCTGAGGTAACAAACATAAAAAAATTAAAAAAATAAAATATATACGAATTGAGAACCTCCTCCTTTTTGAATTCGGTTAAAAATTAAAATAAAGAATGTCAACCCTACCCACGTGTGAAAAAAAGTATAAAATAAAATAAATGACAACCCTACCCAGGCGTGAAAAAGGTAAAATATCTAATAAAAAAATGACAACCCTACCAAAGTGTGAAAGTGATGGCACGAAACGTTGCCTTATCTTTGGCATATCTTTATAACGTTGCTTGATTTGTATGTTAAGCCAACTGTAAAAATAATTTGCAGTTTCCTTAAAAAAAGTGAAACCTCATTTTAATACATAGTTGTAATAATTAAAATAGGTTATATAAGGGTAATTATTATATTAATATGCATTGACCAAGGACTCCAAACAATAATAATATTCGATTTCACATTATTCAATGTAAAAACAACATTAAAGACAAAATGGCCGGCACCATTTAATGTACAAAGTTGAAATTACCAAAATTCTAGTCAATATATAACTTCCTTCCTTTTTCTTGTAATTTGCGACTTCCTCGTATTTTATATGGTGTCCACTATACATATAAATATCTCTATTACGACTCATTTAAATTTACATATTATCAAATTAATAAAGTGCTGTGTGGTAGCGACTTCGAATACTACCAACCCTTGCTCTGCTCGTGGGTGTCGTAAAAGACGACTAAGAGCCCTAGATTGACCCGGACCAACTCCATCTGGTACCATTTGGGTCAACGATTACATTCCCAAGGAGGGTTGACGTCAGGCAGGCGGCCGGTCATAAAAGTCATTGCCGAAACTTTTTGCAATATGTCAAAACAGATGACATATTGCGTCGACTCCAAGTAATTGGGATAAGAGCAAGATGATGATGATGATCAAATTAATAAAAGTCTGTTCTGAGAGATTCGGAAGCTCAACTTTCTGAGGGTGTTTGCGTGTGGAGGGTTTTGGTGGTGCCCTTGGTATCACCGAGCCTCAATGCACGCATTCACACTCCCTTCACTTTCTTCGCGGTAGGCAGCGACCCTGTAAAGGTCCATGAGCGGCAGCAACACTTACCATCGGATGTACTGTTTGCTAGTTTGCCACCGTTTGCAATAAAAAAAAAATCCATATTTTTGCCATAAAACTATTATTACGGAGGTTATCTCGTTTGTATTTGACTTTTGATTTCACAACGTTTCGAACACTTTTCAGCGTTCATGCTCACGGATTCATCTCAGCTCATATGCGTCCCTCTGCTGGCCTCCTCTACAATAGAAATGGACGTTACCATACCTTGCTAGTCAGAGATGTTAGGATAGGGTTTTATTCGTGTTGATATAGAATTTTGTATCAAGTTTTTTCTCTCTTGTGATGATGTTATCTGCATAGTATATTCTTTAATCGTCGTTTACAACACCCACGGGTAAACCTCTCTCTCACTCAAGCTTACCGCAAGTTAAAATAATTACTTGGAGGAAATCTAAGCATACAAAAATAAAGATTAAACATATATAAATTGATATTTTTTACAAACAATATAGTTCCCAAACTTTCTACTGTCATATTCGTACAATAAATAAAAACTGGCCGAACGTCAATTCATAAGTTTCAACTGAGTACGTTATGTAAATGTATTAATGTGGATAAAGTGGTCCCGACACGGTGAGCAATCACGCTTTCGACTATTTCAACAATTATACCCATAGTTTATAACTTAAAGTGCCTAAAGAACAGTTAAATTTGTTCTTTACTGAACACATAACGATATTATAGTCGTAGCTTCATATATTTTTATGATGCCATTTGTCTGTCCACCCCATCCGCTGACTAGTTCACTATCCTTACTAACAATATATACGCGAAAGTTTGTGAGTATGTGAAGATGTGAGCATTTTTTTTGCTCTTTCACGCAAAAACTACTGAATAGATTTAGATGAACCTTCACAATAATATACCTTACATATCAGAATAACACATAGGCTACAATTTATCCCGATATTCCCATTGGAAGAGGTTCTGCGGGTGAAACCGCAGGGCGCTGCTACTTCTACATAATTATATAGGCCTCCCCAAAAACGCCACAATTGGCAGAAAAACGACGACTGGAATTTGTACTATTTATTCACTCAGTTATCTTAGCCCACATAAATTGCTGTTCAGCTCGAAGCTCATCCACAATGAGAGGCAAATTGACCTAATCCCATCACACACTCCCACCATTATAACTCCTGTAAGTCCACAATGATCTCCATAGATGATACCAAGATTGACTATTGGGCAGTCCCGGGAAATTCTTTTGTCTTGCGACTAACAACAAGTTAGAAAACTTAGAGGCGGACTTGGCAAAGAATGATTTCACTTCCCTCTTATGCAATAAGAGACAGAAACAAATTGAATTAATCAGCCACTAACTGAAGAGGTGTACAGCTTAGTATGGCACATTAACGGGAACTTTACATGAACCTTAAAATTGATTACAATAGTAGGTACAATAGAAACATTTAAACGCACGAAAATTTTCTCGTGTTTCTACAAAATCCATATATGTAGTAAACTTCTCCAGACTTAACTAGCAAACTGTGTATCATAAGGTCGCACTCGTTTCGCCAGAGATCGCCTTCCCAGAGAATTTGATGTGCTTATTTTCATATTCCAGGTCAGATGTGAAACATTGACGGTAATTGACCATAATATACCACGCTGTAAATAAAACTACTTTACGGAATTTATCGCGTTTGTATTTGATTTTTGATTGCCCGACGTTTCGGATACTTTAGAACGTCAAGTAGTTTTATTTACAATGTGTAATACTCACGTAGGTAAAAATTATCGGAAAAAAAATTATCAAAAATCATTACATATCACGCTGGTCAAACGGATTGGTACAGGGTTTTGTTTTGAGTTTTCTTTCTTGCATAGATGTTATATACGTACGTATTATATCCCTAGGACACTTTCCCTCCCATAGTGCAAGACTTGGCCTGAGTCCCAGCAGTGGAACGTATCGGGCTGAGATGAAGATAATAACGAAAAACATTTGACATTGTAAATGAATGATTATGATGATAATTGGCGATTTGTAAAAGATGAAAACAAACTAATTATATTTAAAATTGTTAATAATCTCCCAGTAAATTAGTCCTTGCCTGTTTTTCATAAGTGTACAACAGCGGAAACAAATCATTTGTGTAATTTGGTTTAAGGACGGATATACTCGACTAAGTCATATTTAGTTTTTAGTTATTTGTATCTTAAATGTAATTTTAACGCTATTAAATTAATGGGTTTTACTTTATTTAACATATTTTTAAATTATATTAGTTTTTGCTGTATTTCTCAGCTATGAATAATACTTCTTCTTCTTCGATGGCAATAATCTACAATAATATGAGCTATTGCTGCCAATATCGAGTTAATATATTGATTATTTACATCTTTAGTCTTCGTATTTTAGTCAGTCGTTAGCAATGATTTGGTGCTGATAACCAAATCAGCTTCCTCTTGGAATTTTGGCTGAATGTGAAAATGCACGCAATTCTATCTTATTCACTACATTTCAGCATTTTATCTGCATTATATTACATAAAATATCAACAAAATTATTCATTGTAGTGTTATATTATAAAACACTAAAATAATTAATAAAATTTAAATGTGTTACATGACATTTTGACATGTTCGTCTAAAGTTCCCTATGAATAATAATATGTAAGCGAAATAGTGGTCGACGGAGTAAGAATACAGATTACCACCCCTTTTTTCATCTGTGGGTGTCGCAAAAATCGACTGAGGAAGATAATATACTGGTAACGTCTATATAAGAGAAGGAAAAGTCGAAATAAAAGCGTATACCCGTCTGACAAACGTGATATAGTTGGCCCATTTTCCTTCCATTAATCAAATCAAATCATTTATTCTGTATAAACCCCTTAAGAGCACTTACATATTGTCAAATTTACACATCGTTTGAAAACAATACAATAATCTACCACCGGATCGAAACGCCGCCACAAACTGAGAAGATCCGGCAAGAAACTCAGCGAGCTGTAATTTTAGTTTTTTTATCTTTTAAATATATATAATTTTATACTTCGTACAGCATATGGTATTAGCTCCAGTGTGATGCCCTTCGAAATTGTATACACGTATAAATTAAAAAAAATATATAACATAAATAAAAAAAATAAAACAAAGAAAATATGGCTGGACCAGATCCCACAAGCAGCACCCGATCACGAGTTAACTACTAGAGCAGTCATCACTCCCCTCAATCACATTAGAGGGAAGGGAGCGACCCGCTCCACGTAGTCTTACACGCCCCATTGTGAGCTAGGCTCAAGCCCAACAATAGCGTATATCCGCCCCAATAGGAGGGTAATTGACCTACTATACCGCACTGGTCAGACGTGTTGGTATAGGGTTTTACGTCGAGTTTTCCTTCTCTTGCATCCGCATATTATATCCCTTAGTCATCTTTTACGACACCCAAGTTCAAAAGATTGTGGTGAATTGTATTTTTACTCAATCACCACATGGAATGATCAAACAATGATATTTATATATTTGATAATAAAATCTAACAACAAAAAGTGAAAATAATTATTTAAGCGAACTATGTGGCGTAATAGTTTCAAAATGAAATAAAACAGCAATAAAATATATTTTTTTAAGTCGCAAAACTATTTTTTTTTTGGGGTGAGTTGACTCCTCGCACTACTCCGTCCGGGCCGACAGAGGGATGTAAGCGCGCACACCCGTAACCCACCCGCGCCACACGTCGCCTTCGTCGTTGGACCGACCACCGAGGCAGGGTGACTTAACATCAGTGTTCAAATCGTCGCAAAACTATATAACAGAATTTTGACAATAAGTTTCTTTACATAGCCCTGATTCGCTATCAATAAATTTGCTCTTAACGCGATTCGACGCTATCCATGTTCGTTTACGTCAAGTTGATATGTCAAGTTTGACGTAATTAAAGATATCACGCTGAAACGTGTAACGTGTGAAAACTTCTTGTTTTTGATCATAACGAATCAAGCTTGAATGCAAACCTAGATTTGAACCCCTACGATCACATAATAATACAATACACATAATAAAATTAATTCCATACGCTAGTAGGGGCTAAGAAGCAGCTTTGCATGCAGAGTAACGTGGCTTTGATGCTTATGCAGATGCAGGACAATTCTTTATGCAATTAATAAATATAATTGCTCAAAGCCTTGGTACGGCCCAGCTGCAAACCAAACTAGGCGCATGACTGAACGTTTGATCGCGATTAACATTGCTAAGTCGCTGTATGTACCTAGCTTCCAAAATTTTCTTAAACAGCTTACCCGTATCATTAGAGAATGTCTCTGGCATTAAGTCCGTCCTGTTACCGTCAAGCTATCATCGAATGCTTAATAGTTTGTATCTAAGTAAATTTGCTGTGGGATGGTGGCTACGAATACCTAATACCAACCCTTCCACTATTCGTGGGTGTCGTAAAAGACGACTAAGAGCTTTACGTCTACCCAGAGGCTATTTTATCTGATGCCTTTCTTATAACAATTATATTCCCAAAAAGGATTGACTTCAACCAGGCGGCCGGTCATAAAACCATTGCCAATAACTTTTACAATATCTACACTAATATTATAAAAAGGTAACGCATTTCAATATGTTTGTTACGAATAAACCCAAAAACTACTGGACGGATATCGATAATTCTTTCACCATGAGAATGCTAATTGCTACATTATCCCTAAGTAACATAGAGGCCGTAGAACCTATGTTAGCCATATTTTATCGCGGTATTCCCACGGGAACGGGAACTACGCGGGTAAGGCGACTGAAACCGAAGCGAAGCGAGGACGGGCTACTATGTACTAGAAAGGAAAAGTGCATATTGTGTCAACCCCACGTATTTGAAATAAGAACCGGGTGATGAGTTATTAGTTTATGGAGTCTCCCAAATCACGAATATTTATTCCTTAGCACAGTAATCCTAAAAAAAAGAGCAATATCCCGCCAAGCAAGGCAATGTAATATTAAATCGATATTATTAAAGATTGAATATTTAAATAATGTATATTATTATTTCAGAGGTCAAAGTCAATAACAAAGATTTTTATCAAGGACATCTTGAATATAAATATTGCGTCATCAATGATTATTATACAGAATCCAACGATCACCTACATTCTTGTGACGTTGTTGACGCCATCTTGTATTTTAATTATTTGACGTTAATATTTTCACAATATAATTTATAATCCATAAACTTGTTTCAATAAGTTGTTAACAACTTTTTTTCACCTCGGCTCATATAGATAGACATACGTCCCACTGTTGGGCTCGAGCCTGCTCCACAATAGGGGGGAAATTAACCCTACTATACCATGCTGGTTAGACAGGTTGTATAGGGTCATAGATAATATACTATTAAAAAGGTATATAGGGTTTTGTTTCGAGTTTTCTTTTTCATCAGGATTGGAATTTTAATAAGTATATAGAATTGGCAAGTCTCTCATTTAACTTGCAAATTCTATATATTTAATTCTTTCAATTTATTTCTCCTTAACGATTTCTGATGTCTACGCAAGTATTAAGTATTTAAAATGGAATTATTCTTTTGGATTTTATCGTGTTTGCATTTTACCTTGCCGACATAGACTTTCATGTCTATAAAACGATTGATTTTATTTTTGCTTTTAGTAATCAATGATGTCTAGTGTCCTGTATTCAATTTAACCTTATTCTATAGATAAGTCGCTTAATGATTCCTGATGCTTACACTTTGTAAATAAAACTACTTTACGGTTCGCGAGTATTACATTTTGTAAATAAAACTACGGATATTATTGCGTTTACATTTGATTTTTGATTGCCCGCATTTCGAACAGTTTTTAGCATCCATGGTCACGGGCGGACTAAGAACGACTGTGACGGCGAAATTTAAATTTGCATTCTATTGACATTTTATGTCATTTTATTGATTAGCTAAAAACACCTACAAATCAACATTTTCTATAAATAAAACCTAGCTAGATCGATTTTTTCGCCCCGAAACCTCTAGTCTGCTAAATTTCATGAAAATCGTTGGAGCCGAATATATATATAGGTATATATATATATACACAAGAATTACTCGTTTAAAGATATAAGATTATTCCAAGAAAAACATTTCCGAGACAAAAAGTATTCTATGTGTTAATACAGGAAATGGTATGTGTAAATTTTTATCCACCTCTGTTTAGCGATTTATGCATGATTTAGTAATAAACATCCAAACATCTTCACAAACTTTCATATTCATAATATTAGTATGATAAGTAGCGTGTAAATTATATATAACAACTATGTAATCGTTCGTTTGGTGACGGAGTAAGAATACAATTCACCACCCTCTCTAGATGTCGTAAAAGACGACTAGGTTATATAATATGTATATAAAATCTATGCAAAAAAATTACAAGTCGAAATAAAACCCTATACGTTTGACTAGTGTGTCTATTATGGAGGAATTTAACCTAATAGTGGGGCCCATACGAGTTGAGATCAGACTAAAACACACAGCGATCTTACTTCAAACTGATGGTGTACATATGTTCCTTGGGCTTTAGAAATTTATTTATTTACCTGTTTCTTAGTTAATAACTTTTACATAATGTAAAAGCCTAACATTTCATCCGACCTTGTGCTTATGTTTTTTTATACTGTACCTTACTCAGGACAACAAGTTTTTGATCGCATAAATTATTGGCCTCTTTTTTTTGGGGTGGGCTACGGTCAGGCGGTACACTCGCTGCCCGGCTCCGTCCGGGGCGATAGAGGGGCATCACACGGTCCCGTAACCCACCCATGTAGCACGTCGCCTTTGCCATTGGGCTGACCACCGGTGCAGAGTTCCTTGACGTCAGTGGTCGGCCCAACGGAATACCCCGAGGTTTACTCTCTCCCACCGACATCCCCCCGGGAGGCCGATCACCGTCAAATCAAATCAATTATTCTGCATAAGGCCCTTAAGGGCACCTATATATTGTCAAGTTTAAACATTGTTTGAATACAATACAATAATCTACCACCGGATCGGCACGTCGCGAGACTAACCTCTCCGCGGGTGCCGGACTAAATCCCCGGCCCCGTCACCCACAGTCTCTGCTAGGGCGGTATCAGGCGTAAATCATTTTCCTCCAAAGAGATCGCACCTGACACATTTTCACGTACCGTCGATTGGACCTTCTTAATATTTTTTTATTTATTCATTCATTCATACATTTCAGCTCATATATCTCCCATTGTTGGGCTGGAGCCTCCCCCAAAATAGGAGAGAAATTACCCTAATTTACCACGCTGGTCAGACGTATTGGTATTTTTTTTATGGGTGAGCTATGGTAAGCGCACGCGCGGTCCAGTCCGTCCGGGGCGATGAAAGGATGGCGCGCGGGCCCATAACCCACCCGAACCCACGTCACCTCGTTGTTGGGCCGACCACCGGAGCGGATGTGACTTGTCGTCAGTGGTTCAGACGTATTGGTATTTATTTTTTTTTTTTTTTTATGGGTGGGCTATGGTAAGCGCACGCGCGGTCCAGTCCGTCCGGGGCGATGAAAGGACGGCGCGCGGGACCATAACCCACCCGTACCCACGTCACCTCGTTGTTGGGCCGACCACCGGAGCAGATGTGACTTGTCGTCAGTGGTCGGCCTGACGGAATACCCTTTCGGGTAACCCCACCTCTCGACGTCCTGGAACGTCGGTCGCCGTCGCGCGGTCAGCCTCTCTGCGGGTGACGGACAATTCCCCGGTCCGATCACCCGCGGCCTCGGCTAGACGTATTGGTATAGGATTTCTTTTCGAGTTTTCCATCTCTTGCATAGCTGTTTTATGCATATTATGTCCCATAGCCATCTTTTACGGCACCCACTGACAAAAAGGGTAATGAATTGTATTCTGACTCCGTCACCACACGGAATTTATTTATTAAACATTTTAACTATATGCGATAATTGAATAAGTATATATTCTAAAGGTTTTTAATGTAATTAAGCCGTTAAAAGCTTTAATACGTATTTAAATTTTATCATTCGCCTTATTTAATAATTGATTATAATATAATTATTTAATTTAATCTCTATGGTTACTAAATATAGTTTTTAAATTAACTATTTCATAGAGTAGTTTTCCTTGTCTGACTTTAAAGCATCGGCACAGTGTAGATTAGATCGAATACAAAACTCAACCGCAATACATTGTCTAGTGGAGTGTTAAACAATGCGGTTCAGAAGTGAGCCACAAACACCGCTATATTGATTGGATCAATCTTAGGGCTGTCGACAGCGTTACATTCCTATATTGAATATTATTAATTATATATTATACTAGTTTCTGCTCGCGACTTCGTCCGCGTGGTATAGATACTTTGTGCTAACGCTAACTTAAGACTTTTTTTACAGAGGTGAAAATATTTTTTAATAATACGATTCTGTCACATGCTTTTTGCGAAAATTTAAACGTTTACGCAGCGGAAGCTCTCAAAAGAAACAAAAAAGCCCGATTTTGAAACATTCTTCATTAGTGCTCCGCTCCTGTTGGTCTTAGTGTGATGATGTTTATAGCCTATAGCCTTCCTCGATAAATGGGCTATCTAACACTGAAATAATGTTTCAAATTGGACCAGTACTTCATTAGATTAGCGCGTTCAAACAAATAAACTCTTCCGCTTTCATATTAGTATAGATATAGATTAATTTCATACAATAATTTCATCATCGTCATCTCAGCTCGTTTACGTACGGAGGAGGCTCGAGCCTCCTCTACAATAGAAGGGAAATTGACCTACTATGTCGCTGGCCAGAAGGCTTGATATGGTATATAATATTTGCATAGATGTTAAATGCATATTATACCCCTTAGTCGTCTTTTACGATATCCAAGAGCGGCGAGCTGATTAACAACTTGCCAATTCTATATATTAAAACCCTTAAATTAATTTTTACTAAACTATTTGTGATGTTTACGCCAATCTTATAAGTTACTAGCTAACTCAGACGTTGTTTCTATTCAAATAAAATAAAATTATCCTTGAAATCGACAGCAGTGCCACGTACCGGGTCCAATTGTAAATAAAAAACCATTCTTGAAAACACACAAAAAATTTCATCAACATCGGTCCAGCCGTTTATAATCATTTCAGTGACATACACACGTACACAAGAAATATATATATATATATAAAGATAAATAAATATTTTTTACGGATTTTATCGCGTTTGTATTTGGTGTTCGATTATAAGATTTTTTAAAATTAAATTGTTCTAGTATTGAAATCACTTTCAATTTAGTGTTTAATAATTACTCACCAGTAACGATATATTTTTTACATATAGATTTTTTTTGACGTGACAACGTCTTATAATTCGATGGAGCCGGCTGCACAGACGAAAAAACATGACGTATGCGGCGTTACCTCGCTCTGAGGCGTTCCATTTAAGGCTTGATCCATACAAAATGTCTATCAAACAAATAAAATTAAAATTTTCTTTTGAAAAATGAAACCATTCCATCAGTATTTTCTTATGACGTTGTCACGTTCAACTATCGTCAGTAAACCGACTTTACACACAACCGATTTTTTTTTTGTAATACATTTGTATCAAAATGTGGCTCAAAAATTAATAACTAATTCTGCAGTGGGTAAATACAAATCTCTGTAATAACGATGATTTGTTGCACGTTAGACATCTTAGTCCGCCAGTAACGATAAACGCTGAATAGTGTCCGAAACACCGACTATTAAAAAATCAAATACAAATACGACAAAATCCATAATTTTATTTATAAAAAGCTATTGTGTGTAATAAGTGTTGCTATCACTATACAAGGTTACATTGTAGAGAAAATAATATAATTTTTAATTTATAATTCACTTTGGTCACGTAAACGAATGGTATTTGAGAAATGTTTCAAGAATATTGAATAGTTGTCTATTTTAAACACACACTACATTAAACTGAAGCGTATGTTCATTACGAAGAATAAACTTCAAAAAATCTCATCTCAGCCCATATACTTCCCACTGCTAGGCTTGGGTCTCCTCCATTGTGGGGGGGAATTTGACCTATTCTAACACATTGGTCAGACGCGTTGACACAGGTTTATTTCGAGATTGCCTTCTCTTACATCGATATTTTCTGCTTATTATAGTCGGGCAAGGGACAGCAGACCGAAGACACGACACGACACCACAATAAATATTAAAATATTAACATTTTAGTACACTTTCAAAGTACATAACTTTAATATATTATTTTTAACTTTAGAAATAAAGAACTTCAAGATAGAAACTTAAAATTTTATTTTATTGTCTAATATTTAGTTGGAACGTGGAAATATCATATGGCGCTTATAAATTATATTGAATAATTTTGTGTTTTATGACGTGTTATTTTTTTTTTTTAATTTTATGTGTAATTAATGCTCAGAAATTGTAGTATATATTATTTCAATATTATTATAATAATGTTCCGCACATCTTTTATATTTTGCCATATTGCTGAAAGGATTATATAAATAGGTGGCGAAAGATTATAGACAATGGCCATATTGACAGACTATAATTTAAAAACTAAACACTAAATTCGAGTAATAAGGTTGACCTGAGAAGCTCATTGTCGAAACTAAAAAAGGAAAATGCAACGTCTCTTGACAATTTTTTAATTAAAAAAATGAACAAAATTTAACGACATTAACGACACTAATTAACATAGCTAATAACACCCTTTCTTTTGGGTGCGGGTTACGGTCGGCGCACTCCTCGCCCGGCTCCGTCCGGGGCGACAAAAGGGCGTAAGCACGCACACCCGTAACCTACCCGTATAGCACGTCGCCTTCGTCGTTGGGCCGACCACCGGTGCAGAGTGCCTTGACTTCTTGAATACCCCAAAGGAGTAGTACCCACTCCCATCGACGTCCCCTACCGGGACGCCGATCGCCGTCGCGAGGCTAACCTCTCCGCGGGTGCCCGGACTAAATCCCAGGTCCGGTCACTAGCAGCCTCTGCCAGGATGGCATCAGGCGCAGCTAATAACACACTAATAGCACAACAATCTTTTAAAATACCAGTTTCATAAAAATGTTGTATTTTCAAAATTTAAATTTGTTACGTAAATATCTAACTTTAATGTAAAAAAAAAACGATAAAGATATCCGCATTACAAATAAGAAGTAAAAGAAATAAAAGAAATAAGTAAGTTACTTTTCACTTACGTTTTCGAAATTCTAATTCTTAGATTAAAATTATTTAGCTTTTCGGTATATACACAACAACTTTATATTATAACTTTACTTACAAAGTAATTAAAATAGCTGGAATTCGACTATCTACCTCATAAATATTTTTATATATTTTTTTAAAGTGAAATTATCAAGCTGTAATTATAAAATTATTTATCATATACGCTTAGAATAATAAAGTATAGAAGGATAGTGTCGGTAGCGATCAAAAACATGAAGCTAAAAATACTACATGCGTGCTAACGATTACACACGTACACACGCACACCACTATACAAATTATGAAATCAAATTTTGTTTTTTTTTAACATAAATCGTCGAAATACTTTTAACAGTAATGTTAAAAACCTTTTTATGTTTTTAAAATGTGTTGTCACACCATTTGAATGCAAAAACCATCATAATTACCTATTTGTTTTTTAAGAGTTCTGTACGTGCAGTACAGTGACCTTGTAAACTATGGGACCGTCCGGCGTAAGCTACATTAGGCTCCAATTTAAATGCTTCATTTTTTGTGCACGGACTTACCTTCAATACGTTATTATTCTAAGTATAATAGGCTTATTATCTTATATTCCCATATTGCTAGCCAACTGAATTTAAATCGACCACGAACACTTAATACAAACCTACACTACTTTCCAACAAAGGTTAACTAGGTCAAAGCCCTCTCTCGCTTAACAATAACCATTGAGAAATTACATTGAATATATCTTTAATAGCTATAGTACCTTCATTCATATCAAAAAACCATCGAAAGATTTTGTAACGTGAAATAAAACTAAAACACGTGTAGAAAGAATCGTTCTGCTAAATGTATTTTAGTTTTTTTCATGTGAAACATCTATAGCCAAGGGTGAATCTGCTCGTTGCCGTGGCGTTAACGCCACGCTTGGATATGTACATTTGTGTAACGAAAGCATAACCTGTTTTAGAATTTTGTACAACGCCATCTAGTGAGCTCAAAATAAATTATTAGTCTAAACACATACCTATAGGATATACTAATGAAAATAAATATTTATGGAATAAGAGTCACCATTTCTTGAATAAAAATCGTAATATTTTATTAACACTTTATGCCATATTAGTTCCTGTCGGAATCTGTTCTTTTATGCATATATGCTTGTACAAAATGAACGTAATTTTACTTAATCTTAGTAGTTGTAGTGAATAAGTTGTTTCTTTTCGTGTTTTGTTTTCTTTCGCGGGAGCTGCGTATAGAAATGCCAAATTTCGACACTTAAATTTCTTACGTATTCCCAAGTTTAAGTGGGCAGTAAATACTAGCCGTGACCTAATAAGGGCTGAATTCAGTGAGGTGAGGGTGACCTGATATCCTAAGCACAGGGTGACCTAGTTAGGAGTTAGGGCTTATCCATGTACCTACGCGGAGAATTAAGGTGCTTTTATTGTTGTTTTCTTTTTGAGCTAAGTTATACCTACCTAATCAATAACATTCTTATAGTAAAATAATTTCGATGTTTCACATCTGCCAGGCGTCCTGAGCGACGGCCCCCTTTTTTTAATATAATGTAGTACAGAGTAAAAATTCACACTTATATGTGCGTGTTTTAAAAAACGACAACAGATAACATCACAGCAAGAACATAAAAAACTTTGAAATCATGCACCAACTCGTCTTACAAGCGTGGGTTTGCTCAATATTCTATTGTGGTCCTGTCCAGTATGAAAACAATCGTGTTTTTCAAGTGACAGTTACAACCAAACCAACCTTTTAGTTTATCTATACATTCCAATTTTAAATAATGGCGCCACTGTTATCATTTAAAATAGCAACCCTAGCCGTTGACACGCCATCCATTCCGTTATAACTAATTGAAGTCGTATAGATACGCAGCCTAGCTATATAGCGCACTAGAGCTATGATAACATGATAAACTGTACCATAGACCTAACCCTTGATTTGTGTATTTAATTATCTGTAACGTTTTAAAATATTTATGAATATAGCGAGCGATAAACTCCAAAAAAAAATGTGTGAATATATGGCTTAAAGGTCCTAATAACCGAACCATAAACTCCAAAAAAATTGATGAATATATGTTAATAATTTATGTTTTTTCATATTATTTTTTTATCTTGGCAACCAGCTACTAATACCAGCCATTTTTTCCAGTGCTAAGTTAAAATTTTTTTTACAAATGATCAGTTTCTTCTAATTAGTCATTGTCCGTCAAGAAGTCCGTCAATTTGTCGCATTCAACAGTGTTATGGCCACTAGTAACGGTATTTTCTGAGATTTTTGATGCAAACAAAAAGGTATGTAAAGCACTTTTATATCATATTCACTATACCCCAGCAATTCCTCCGTCACATGCTACATAAAATGCCATTAAAATTATTTAATATAACACGTTAAACCACTATGATTTCGAATAAAATACAAGACCACCACATGAGACTTCTACATTCCCGCCAAAAACTCTCCGAATATATGTTTCTTCTTCTTCTTTTTTTGTCTTGGCAATCAGCTATTAATACAAGCCATTTTTGCCAGTGTCGAGTTATAATTTTCTTTTCAAATTATCAATTTCTTCATGTCAGTAATGGTCCGTCAGTAAGTCAAAGTGTCGCCTCCAACAGTGTAATGGCCACTGTTAGGGGTATCTTCTGAGAATTTTGGTGGAAACAAAAAGGTATGTATAGCAGTTTTATATCATATTCACTACACCTCAGCAGTTCTGTCGCTATATATTACATAAAATGCCATTAAGATTATTTAACATAACACGTTAAAACACTAAGATATTGAATATAATACAAGAACACCACTGACACTTCAGATTCTCGCCAAAAACCCGAATATATGTTTAATGGCATTCAAAAAAGAAGGACGTTCTCAATTCGATTGTATGTTTTTTTTGTATGTTACGCGATCATTCAGCCAATTATGAATCGATTTTTATGATCCTTTTATTTTCTTAGATATACTTCAGAGATGTTTCCGTATAAATTTGATTAATTATGACTAGAGGGTTTTAGTGTTATTCTTAATAAAGTGCGGTGGGAGCCCAACGTTGAAATAATAAGATAATATTAACTAATTTTCCGTATAGTGTCGGTTATTCCGTCACACACAATTTAACATTCCTATTTTGCCGATAGCTATCGTAAATAACGACTGAGCGATATAATATAACGTCTATGCAAGCGAAGATCAAAATAAATCACTGTACCAATCCATTTAACCAGCGTGGTTATAGTAAATTAATTTCAAAGAACGTGACATTGGCAAATGGGGTGATGCCAATTCCAATCCCTAGCAGAAGCGGAGAATAAAAAAAATAATTTCACTCCTATTGTTGAGAAGGCTCAAGTGAAGCATTGGGATTTGGTATATGAGCTAAGTTGATGATGATATAAACCAGCAAATATGTCAGCGAATAAGAGGTAGTTGATTGCGTTTTATATACTATTCGTTCTTGTAATAAAGTCGTTTTAAGGGACGCTGTGGTCGCTCAGCAATCCCCTTCAATAAAATAAAAAAAGTATTGAGAAATAGTTAATCGTCCGTACAGTAATGGAGTAAGAATACAATTCGTCACCCCGCTCTTGCCCGTGGGTGTTGTAAAAGACGACTAAGGGATTTCAATACGCATATAAGATCTAGGCAAGAGAGAAAAGATTTTCAATAAAACCCTCTACCAACATGTCTGATACAGGATAGTATAGTAGGTCAATTTCCATCCTAATGATATCTGATGTTTACGCGAGCACTACACATTGTAAATAAAACTACTTTTACGGATTATATCGCGTTTGTTGTACCTAATTTTCTGTATCAGATAGGTGATTATAAATGTGTGTAACAACGATGACTTGTTGGACGTGAGACACCTTAGTCCACCCGTGACCATGAATGCTGTAAAGTGTTCGAAACGTCGGGCAATCATGAATCAAATACAAACGCGATATAATCCGTAAAAGTAGTTTTATTTACAATTTCCATTCTATTATGGAGGAGGCTCGAACTCAACAGTGGGAATATATGAGCTGAAATGATGATAATAATGAATAGTTATTTAAGAAAATAGTAGATATAAATGAAATAGTGTGCGTTACCAGTGATGACTTACGGCACGGAAACGTGGTCCTTAAATGTAGGCCTCATATCAAGGCTCAAAGTCGCTCAGCGTGCTATGGAGCGGGCTATGCTCGGGATTTCTCTGCGAGATAGTATCCGGAATACGGAAATCCGCAGAAGAACGGGTGTAACCGACATAGCATGAAGAATTAGCACGCTGAAGTGGCAATGGGCAGGCCACATCGCTCGACGAACCGACAACCGCTGGGGAAGAAAGGTTCTCGAGTGGCGACCACGTATTGGACGACGCAGTGTAGGACGCCCCCCCCACTAGGTGGACCGATGACCTAGTGAAAGTAGCTGGGCGTCGTTGGATGCAGGCGGCACAGGACCGCTCATTGTGGCGCAACATGAAGGAGGCCTACGTCCAGCAGTGGACGGCGATAGGCTGAAATGTTGATGATGAAATGAAATAAATACCAGAGTATAAAACGAAACGACACAATATTTTATCTTTAATTTATTATTATTTAAATTTTTACAATAAAAAATCAATGTGTGTTTACATAAACTTATAAATATCACATGTATTACTTTATTAACATACAATTTATAGGCGTTGAATGTAAATTTTATAAAAAATATTCAATGAAGTATTTAAATGAAGTAACCTTGTGAAATATCTTAGGAAACCAGAATAACTAAATTTTTTAAATACATATATGTTTTCTATAGAACCTTCTAGAAATGCTCTGTGGTAGCGGTTACGAATACTAACAAATCTTAAATTGCTCGTGGGTGTCGTAAAAGGTGACTTAAAGCTTTAAATCGATCTGAATCAATACCATCTGAGGAACACTTACAATTCCAAGGAGTGTTGGCGTCATGCCAGCGGCCGATCGTATAACTATTGCCAAAATTTTTGCAATGTCCTTCTAGAATACTGTACTTTTTCTTTAATAGTGGAAGATTAAAAAAAAATTATAAGACCCATTTTTTTTTCTTGGGGTGGGTTTGCGGTAGGCGCACTCCTCGCGCCACTCCGTCCGGGGCGACAGGGGTGGTCGGTCCAACGACTAAGGCGACGTGCATCGTGGGTGGGTTGTGGGTGTGCGTGCTTACGCCCCTCTGTCGCTCCGGACGGAGTGGTGCAAGGAATACGCCGACCGCAACCCACCCCCAAAAACAAAAAAGTAGGTTAATTTCCCTCCTATTATGAAGGAGAGCTGATCCCAACAGTGGGATTCACATGTGCTGAGATGATGAAGATAAATACTACTATTTTACACAGCGTACGTTACACACGTATATAATCTATACCAATAAATAAAATTGGAGTGTCTGTTTGTAATGTCAAAATAATAGGCTTTTTTCATGCTCACACGGTTATTTGCACGACACCTATGCCTAAAATAGCAATTAAAAAATTTTTGTCTGTCTGTCTGTTTGTTCCGGGTAATCTTCAAAACGGCTTGACCGATTTCAAAAATTCTTTCACCAATGGAAAGCTATAATAGCAGGGCGTAAACTAGGCTATATTTATTCCCGGTATTCCCACGGGAACGGGAACTACGCGGGTAAAACGACTATAACCTATAACCGAAGCGAAGCGAGGGCGGATTGCTAGTAAAATATATACCTAATTTTCTCGTTAAACATAGACACCATTAAACCTTTGGCAATCTAGGAGTCTAATAATCTAATGGACATCATTGTCTATTAGATTTTTAGACTCCAAATCCTTGCAGGTACTTAAATTAGAGTACAAACGAACCAACATAGAAACTCTTCGACCTTATAATCTTTATATATGTATATATTTCTTGTGTAAGTGTGTATGTCATTGATCTCCTCTTAAACCGCTGGACCGATGTTGATGAAATTTTTTGTGCATGTTCAAGGGGATTCGAGAATAGTTTAGATTCACAATTGGACCCGGTAGGTGGGCGCTTATTTGAACGGAACAACGTATGTTGGGTCAGCTAATCCTTACTAATATTATAAATGCGAAAGTAAGTTTATTTGCTTGTTTGTTACGCTTTCACGCTTAAACCACTGAACCGATTTCAAAAATTCTTTCACCAATGGATAGTTATAATATCAGGGAGTAAACATATGCTATATTTTATCCCGGTATTCCCACGGGAACAGAAACTACGCGGGTAAGGCGATTGAAACCGAAGCGAACCGAGAGCGGGTTGTTGGTACGTATATAATAGCATATATATATATATATATATTTCTTAATAAACAGGTCATCTGATGATCGCCATTAGACTCCAAAGGTTTGTATCTAAATTGACTCCTTGAAACGAACCAACATAGAAACTCTTCGCCTTTGTAATCCTTACTAATATTATAAATGTGAAAGTAAGTGTGTTTGTTTGTTAGTTTTTTTGTTTGTTACTCTTTCACGCTTGAACCACCGAAACGATTTCAAAATGTCTTTCACCAATGGATAGTTATAATATCAAGGAGTAACATAGGCTATATTTTATCCCGGTATTCCTACGGGAACGGGAACTACGCGGGTAAGGCGGCTAAAACCGAAGCGAAGCGAGGGTGAATTACTAGTAGTAATATACCTATATTACAAACTAGCAATCCACCCTCGCTTCGCTTCGGTTATAGGTTATAGTCGTTTTACCCGCGTAGTTCCCGTTCCCGTGGGAATACCGGGATAAAATATAGCCTAGTTTACGCCCTGATGTTATAGCTTTCCATTGGTGAAAGAATTTTTGAAATCGGTCCAGCCGTTTTGAAGATTACCCGGAACAAACAGACAGACAGACAAAAATTTTTTAATTGCTATTTTAGGTATAGGTGTCGTGCAAATAACCGTGTGAGCATGAAAAAAGCCTATTATTTTGACATTACAAACAGACACTCCAATTTTATTTATTGGTATAGATTATATACGTGTGTAACGTACGCTGTGTAAAATAGTAGTATTTATCTTCATCATCTCAGCACATGTGAATCCCACTGTTGGGATCAGCTCTCCTTCATAATAGGAGGGAAATTATCTTTATATTCTTATCTATAGATAAGAATCTCTCCGAAGAAATCTTCTTCTCAGTAAATAGTTTGAAAACTAAATACTGTATTGTTTATTTATCTTTATAATTATCACGCCCGGTGCCATCCAAGTGAAACCATTTGAAAAACAATAGTCTGTTAACTTCATAATTACTTTCGTTACCATAAATCGCTAAAACAATCATGAACAATATATACAACACGTTTTCCTTCACTTACAAAGATGTTATCTACATGTCATGTGCGTTAATTGTCTCTTGCGATACTTACGGGCAAGAAATAAAGGGGTGAATTGTATTCTTACTCTGTCACCACATGGAATAAATAATTTAATACAGAATCTTGAGATTATCGTGAGATTAATGCATATTATAATATTTATAACGGCCAAGAACTCAAGTACCTACTGATATCAATGCGGCGTCACGCCGGGGCCTCGCGGACGCCCGCCGTTACGCAATCGCTCTGATGACGAGCATCGGATATGCTCGAAACCCGTGTCGACGTAATCGATATCAGAATTATTTATGTAAACTGTAACTCTTAGAATAATAACGTATAGAAGGTAAGTTCACGCACAAAAAGTGAGGCATTTCAATTGGAGCCTAATGGAGCTTACACCGGAACCGTTCCGTAATGTACAAGTCATTGTACTGCACGAACGTACGCAACTCTTAAAAAATAAACAGGTAATTATGACGGTTTGCGCATTCAAATGGTGTCGCAACACATTTGAAAAATATAAAAAGATTATTAACATTACTTTTAAAGGTAATTCGACGATTTATGTTAATAAAAACAAAATTTGATTTCATAATTTTTGTAGTGGTGTGCGTGTGTACGTGTGTAATCGTCCGCGCGCCATTAGTATTTTAGATTCAAATTTTAAAAGTTCGAAGTATTGACACTATCCTTCTATACGTTATTATTCTAAGCTGTAACTACTATAATATAAAAGTCCATTGTCAATTTTCCGAACAGTGTATGATTTCAAATACAAAAAAAATATCTTTTTTGGCGGACGCGTCAATATATCATGTTACACATTGTTACAGTTGATGCCATTTTCTATACCAATAAATAAAATTGGAGTGTATATTTGTAATGTCAAAATAATAGGCTTTTTTCATGCTCACACGGTTATTTGCACTATACATATGCCTAAAATACACTTTATATTTTTTTTGTCTGTCTGTCTGTTTGTTCCGGGTAATCTTCAAAACGGCTGGACCGATTTCAAAAATTCTTTCATCAATGGAAAGCTATAATGTCAGGGTGTAAACTAGGCTATATTTTATCCCGGTATTCCCACGAGAACGGGAACAACGGGGATAAGGCGACAGAAACCGAAGCGAAGCGAGGGCGGGTTGCTAGTATGTAATATAATACAAAAGATTGCTAAAATATAGTGTACATAATATAATAGTGCTTTTCAAGTGTTTTCATGTTGTGCCAAAAATTTTTTATTGAAGTCAACAACTTGATTCACTGATTTTTATAAAATCAGCTTCAGTTAATTGTAGTTGATTACCAAAACTAAAAAAGAAGAACTAAACGGTAATCTTTTAATATTATACATAGAAAAAAAATAAGCCTAGCCACCGAGATCAAGGAATCAAGTAATCGATACCAGTAGCCCATCCATTGGCAATGAACAGGGAATAGGTTGGGTCATATACGCACTTTCAATCGCCCTGGATGGAAGGGGCAGAGTGTGTCCTGACCATAACCAACAACACAAAAACAATATTATAAAAAAAAATAGCGAGTACTAAGTACGCATGTCCGAAGTGAAACTTCTTTGGTTCCATGTGTTTTTTATCAGTATTAAAATAAAAAAAAAACTCGATCTTTCTCACTCGTTTGCTTCCTACTCTCGCTCCATGGCTGTGCTTCGTGCTATGTTCGCCCTTTCTCACTCTCTCTCAATTGCTCTGTCTCTCTTCTTCGACAAAAACGCTACACATCTTCGTGCCGCTAAATTGCGTTTCATCCATAAAAATTTACCCTCATGCGCGCAAAGAAGTTTCATTTCAAAAACTTGACTTGTGATTTAGCAAAAGAGCGAACAAGAAATACCTCCTAAGAATTCTTTCTGTATAATCCGTGTCCCTAAAACTGCTTCATATTAAACCCAGTATAAAATTTAACATGACAAATATACCACTCGGAGAACTTCGCCGACATTTTTGGTAAATATTTGTTTAACCCACCTGTGTGTTGTGTTGAAAGAGTCTTTTGTGAACAAACCATTTGTGTAAAGCACTGACACAAAATGTTCATTATACAACCTTGAGAAATACAGCCGTGATCTGTATTTATACGCCTAAATTAATTATATAGGTATGTTTTTATTAATCTACTCTTCGTACTAAGGAATAAATAGAACAAATATTATTATTGCAAATAAACTATTTTATGGATTTTATCGCGTTTCTATTTGATTTTTGACAGAAAATTACTTATTAAATTTTGACTCACATTTTGGTACAAATTCTGTAGCGGGTAGATAATTATAAATCTATGAAATAACGATGACTTGTTAGACGTGAGACATCTTAGTCCGCCCGTGACCATGAACACTGAAAAGTGCTCGAAACGACGGACAATCAAAAATTAAATACGAAACGTGATAAAATGCGTAAAATAGTTTTATTTACAACGTCTACGTAAACATCAGAAATCATTAAGAATATTATTAATCAAAGTAAGGTCAATATTTGTTTTTACAAAATACAATCGTATTTCATATAAAAATCTTATTCTATCATTGTATAAGCAATTAGCTGCTAATACGAGCCCATTGTTGTCAGTATCGAGTTACAGTTTTCTTCACAAATTAACAGTTTCTTCACATCTTTTGTTTCTTCATATTACTCATTGTCTGCAAGTGATCTAAATGGTCGCCTTTAACAGTACTGTGGCTACACTATTAATCTTTTAGCAATTTAGGTGAAAAATTTAAACATTTCTAAAGCATTGTAAATAAAACTACTTGTGTCTCACGTCCAACAAGTCTGTAATAACGATTACTTGTTGGACGTGAGACACCTTAGTCCGCCCGTGACCATGAATGCTGCAAAGTGTTCGAAACGTCGGGCAATCATAAATCAAATACAAACGCGATATAACCCGTAAAAGTAGTTTTATTTACAATGTGTAGTGCTCGCGTAAACATCAGATATCATTTCTAAAGCACTTTTTTGTCATATTCACTAAACCCCAGCAATCCTTATGCACCACATTACATAAAATGTCATAAAAATTATTGAATACTAACAACCTGCCCTCGCATCGATTCGGTTTCAGTCGCCTTACCCGCCTAGTTCTCGTTTCCGTGGGAATACCGCCATAAAATATAGCCCAAGTTTCTTCTCATATAGACAGCTACCTGGTAGTAAAATATCATCAAAATTGGTCCAGCCGTTTGAAAGATTACCTCAATCAAACAGAGAAAAAAAATCAAACTGTATTTTAAGCATAGGTGTCGTTCAAATAACCGTGTGAGCATGAAAAAAGTTCAGTATTTTGACTTCAATTTTATTTCTTTGTATAGGTGTATAAATAACAAATAAAAACAGTAAGATATTGTTATAAAACTAAACCACCACGTAAAGTTTTCTTTATTACGCGTTTTTAACCTCTGCCCGCATCAAGGAGTAAATCCTTGTATCGTAAAAGAAATAATATTCAAGCTTGGCAACTAAATACATACTTTTAAAATGACGTCATTAAAAAAATATTTAAGTGGTTGGCATTTACGACTTAGAAAGGTCGAACATTGATCTAAGACCTACGGACAATTCCCTTATCGCAATAAAGGAATGTGTTACGCATTTGCTATTTGTGTTAGAGCCCAGGTAGCTGCTAATATAATACAATGTAAATGTTTTGAAATGAAACTTCTTTGCGCGCATGAGGGTGATTTTGATGAAACGCAATTTAGTGACACAAAAATGTGGGACGTTTTTATCCAAGAAAAGGGAGAGAGCGAATGACTTGCGTAGTTTGTACGAACGTTCTTTTTTTCGTGTAGGCATTTTATGCCTTAAATATCTGTTAGATTCTTACAAGTAGGTACTAATGATGAGCGTGGAAGGCTCTCAACCCAAATTATTTAAGTAATGGAGCCCAAGGGCACCTGTGGTGTATGAACCTCTACTTGGGGCATTGCTAAGTGTATAATGTAAGTTACCAGATTATTTGTATTTATTATTACGCGACACGGTTTCGCAACTCGACGGCGAAACGCAGCCGTGTTTTTTTATTTGTTACGGCCTTGTGTTGTATATGCTGTTATCTATGGAATTGTGGCTATGGAAAGGGATTCCCGTATGATGACGTAATAAGAATACAATTCATCACCCCCTATCTTACCCGTGGGTGTCGTAAAAGACAACTAATGGATATAATACGCATATAACATCTATGCAAGGGAAGGATTTTAAACAAAACTCTGTACCAACCTGTCTGACCACCATGGTATAGTAAGGTCAATTTCCTTCCTATTGTGGAGGAGGCTCGAGCTCAGCAGTGGCATATGAATCAAGATGGTAATGGTCGTATCATACAGTCACAAAAAATCGACACCGTGAAGTTAGCTTGTCAACAATGCTTACGATAAGCGCGAACATCGTCACAAATATCAACTAGATAATGCGTTATAAAAAACTTTCAATGTATTAAATACCTTCTTTTCTATTATTAGTGTGGTTTTTCTACAAACTTAGGATAACTAGAAGGATAATATTTTTAGAAAGAGTTTGATCTTGTTACAGCAAGGAAGTTTAACTTCTTACGTGCGTACATAAGTGCACACACTTTTGAAGTGAAACTTCTTTGCGCGCATGAGGGTAAATTATTTACGGATGAAACGCAATTTAGTGTCACGAAAATGTGGGATGTGGGACTTGGACAAAAGTCCAAGAAGAGGGAGAGAGCGATTGAGACCGATTGAGAGAGAGTGAGAAAGGCCGAAAATAGCACGAAGCACAGCCATGGGGCGAGAGTAGGGAGCAAGCGAGTGAGAAAGATCGAGAGATTTTTTTTATTTTTTTATTAATACTTATAAAAAACACATGGAATCAAAGAAGTTTCACTTCTGATATGCGTACTTAGTACTCACGCTTTTTTTTTATAAACAAAACATTTAATAACCCGTACATTAAAAAAATAGTCCAACCATGAACCCACACTAAACAATTCAATCAACTTAATCTCTGAACCACACTGTACTATTTAAACGGCATATTCGTGAGACAAACCCTCATTGTCATCATAACAACCATAAAACAAATATACAATAATCAACAACAAACCTTAATACCCCTTAATAAGATCTATATCAAGTGTTTGAGTTATCGTGGTAATAGCCGGCAGCGTGGACTTCTGACAAGCATGGAAATTTCATTGATAAACGAAAATGAACTATATACCTTCGTAATAAAGGTTACTTGGTAAGTATTTATACTGTGGTTGTCCCACGAGGTGAGTCGCATGGTCATTGTGCCCAGGATACCGTGAAAGGGTCGTATTTTCTTAATACAGAACTTAATACTCGCAGTTTTCTTGTGTTGACTGAGTAGAATACAATTCACCCCCACGTATTTTCTGTAGTTCTCGTAAAAGACGACTAAGGCATTTTATATGCATAGGTACTTATAAAAAACTATGCAAGAGAAAACTATAAACTGTCTGAGCACATCAGAAGTCAATTTCTCCCTTATTGTGAAGATGGCTTGGACCCAGTTGTGGGACTTAAATGAGCTAAAGTGACTCGAAATTTCTTTGCAAAATTTTCTTATTATTATCCCATCCAAGTATCATCATCATCTTGCTCTTATCCCAATTACTTGGGGTCGACGCAATATGTCATCTGTTTTGACATATTGCAAAAAGTTTCGGCAATGACTTTTATGACCGGCCACCTGCCTGACGTCAACTCTCCTTGGGAATGTAATCGTTGACCTAAATGGTACCAGATGGAGTTAGTCCGGGTCAATCTAGAGCTCTTAGTCA
Source organism: Lymantria dispar (assembly GCA_032191425.1). Classification (NCBI taxonomy): domain Eukaryota; kingdom Metazoa; phylum Arthropoda; class Insecta; order Lepidoptera; family Erebidae; genus Lymantria; species Lymantria dispar. The sequence continues at coordinate 2,776,141 of CM063460.1, read as the reverse complement.
TCTTCTACGACACCCACGAGCAAAGCAAGGGTTGGTAGTATTCGAAGCCGCTACCACACAGCACATCCAAGTATATTTTCCAAAATAAAATTCCACATTTCCTAAATTCCCCTGGTGTTCTCTTAGTCGGCTTTTAGAACGCCCACGGGTGAAAAAGGTGGGTACCGTACATGGTAACACACTGTATTCTTAACTTATCACTACTTAGGCATTTACAGTTAAGAACATACCATTAAAGTCAAAAATTTAACTAACTATTCGGCTATTAAACGACTTCAAAAAAGGAGGAAGTTCTCAATTCGTCTGCATTTTTTTTTGGGAGAACCGATTTTGATGATTCTTTTTTATTTGAGAGCTGCTTCCCAGGTGGTCCCATTTCAATTTCGTCCAGCTCTGACAATGGCATACATAAGAAAACCATTGAGGTCGGTTTTTTTAGTTAAGTATTATTCAACAAAATCAACAGAATTTTTATAAAATACAAAATCTTAACAGAAAAGAAATCGACTTCGAATGTAGTGAACTAAATACGCATTATTGAAGATACCTCAAAAACTACTTATCAGAACTTGATCAGTTTTAAACGAGATCATATCATTAGCATCAGCTTTCAAATAAAAAAAGAAACACAATAATTTGTGATGTTTACGCGAGTATTACACATCATAAATAAACTAATTTTACGGATTTTATCGCTTTTATATTTGTATTTGGATTGCCCCAGGTTTCGAACACCTTACACCGTTCATGGTCACGGACGGACTAAGATGTTTCACATCCAACATTACGAGTATTATCCCCATAGAAATCTCTATAATATCCATCCCCATAGAAATCTCTATAATAACTGCAATCAAAAATCAACGCAATAAAATCCGTAAAAATACTTTTATTTACAAAACAAGAACCATCAAAATCGATTGATCTAGAAAAAATTCTGAAGTAAAAAGAATAGGGACGAATTAAGAACCTCCTCGATCTTTTTTTAAGTCGGTTAAAAAGAAATTCAGATACATACCGTTTTACTAATTAAGATACAGTGGTATTCACGTGTGGCAATTTCTATTTCACTTAACGTTTTTACTGGACTTTTTATGTGTTTTTCTACAGTAAGTTTTTTATTTTTAAAATTAGTCTTAGGGGGCGTTCATAAAATACGTGAGATGCTTAAGGGGGGGAGGGGGTCGAGTCAAATCTCATCTAATCTTACGTTGGAGAGAGGGGGGGGTCTCGGCAAATATCACACAATTTTTTTTCTGATTGAAACAAAAAAAAATTATACTATTTTGGTCCTTTTAATCCAGATTGTACCCACTGCTTAAGATTTAATCTTAAGCGTAATCGTAATACGATTAAAATCATTCACTAATTCGTTCGAAAGAAAATAATTTCATTCATACTTCGACGTTATATCATAGATAATGCACTATAAAATAAGATAGATGTGCAACTGAGGTTTAAAATTTGTAATCTGAGTACTTGCTTCGAAAGATGCAGCTATGCTATTTTCGCAGCAGATGTGCTATTTTCAATAATATCCAACGCGTTTACTTAAGAAACCCACATTTTGAAAAATCTCACGTGAGATTGAGGGATGGGGGAAGGGGTTGAATAAAATCTCACGTCATCCCACCAGGGTGGGGAGGGAGACTCAGAAAATTTAAAAAACACCTCACGTAATTTATGGACGCCTCTTATCAAAAGCCAAGTCTAGTGGTTAATAAATAAAAAAAACATAAAAATAGTCATGAGGGTTGTCAACACGAATGATAATTTAAAACTACAGAGGCAACCCTAGTTATTTTTGAATATTCAAATTGTTTGATTTTAAATTGAAACTTATAAACTACGTAAATGTATGGTTTTAGCGTTAACACGTCACGTGGCCATGTCGATAACGACCTACATGAATTAACTCCCCAAATCTATCTATAGAAGTTTTCCCCTCAAAAATATTAAAAAAGTCCTTTACTTAATTTTGATTCGAAATTTTGATGTTTTACTGAAGGGTCGGAATAAAATGCAAATATCATTATGTTGTCTGTACAAAAGATATCAACGCGTTCATAGATCATGAGACTAAAATCCTTCGACCAACATTTAATAATGTGTAAGTAATTTGACTTCGAAATGAACTATCTATTGGCATAGAGATTATTATAATCTATGAAATGAAATGATACAATTAATTAAATAAACATTTAATATGACTTCAATATAGCTTTAATTCTTGCCCGTGGTTGTCGTAAAAGACGACTAAGGGATAGAGTATGCACGCAACATCTATGCAAGAGAAGGCAAACTCGAAATGAAACCCACCACCATTTACTAGATCTAAACGTAACCTCAACCGAGACAATCCGACAAGAAAAACAGTGGGAAGACCTTAAGTTACTTTTTAAAAAAAATTGTACACAACATGCTCAGTAAGCTTTAGCTCTAATATTTTGCCCTTCGAACGAGGATATATTACTTTTACACAAAATATAATAAAAAAATATTATGGCTAAGCCAGATCCTACAAATCACACCCATCTTAAGTTAGCTACTAGACCAGCCGTCACTAATTTGGTATGTATAAAACATCAGTTAATCTTGTTTATGTAAGGTTTCGTGAAACGTAATGCATCTTAGCACATCTGTTAAACGATCCCGTAACAAGTAGTTATAAGTGGGTTCATATATGCGGTAACAGCGCTCAACTGTCGACTCAAACCAGTTAGAAAATGTCGCCCTGATGCAACTGCAGTTTATTGAACTAACCAACATAATAAATACTAGATTAAATTGTGAAATATATGAAAATAACATTTATCGCTAGTAAAATTTTTATAAATAGCCTAGTTTTTTTGGGGTAGACCATGGTTTATACACATACCGCCCTATCTGCCCGGGGCGGCGGATGGGTGGTAGCTTCCGTGGCTATCCCGGCGGATTAACCCTTTCGGGTACCGTCCCATTCGACACCGCGCCATCAAGACAGTGTTACCGGAACGTCACCCTCACGCGGTCGACCTCTCTGCGGTTGGCGGACTAATCCTTGAAGTTTGTTATTTTTTACCTAGTTAGTGCATCAAAATGTAGGTCAAAATTTAATATCTAATATCTGTAGCGGGTAGATATAAATATCTGTAATAACGATGACTTGTTGGACGTGACACATCTTAGTCCGGCCCAATGAATGCTGTAAAGTATTCGAAACATCGGTCAATCAAAATTCAAATAAAAACGAGATAAAATCCGTAGAAATAGATTTATATGTAACGAGTAATACTCGCGTAAGCATCAGAAGTCGTTACATATTTCAATAATCGAGGTTGCCTTCATAAGACATCACTTGTGCGATCCACAAATTGTTGTTCTGACTGTGTGTATTCTGTGTCCGATAATTGTATGTTTGTAAAGTCCCCAGTAGCACAAGGATTGATTCCTTAGTGGAGAGTGTCTTTTAAAAGACAATAAAATGAAAAGAGATTGTATTTTCTGTGTTATGAGGTGGACTAAAGCCCGTTTTCATCAATTATACTTAAATACTAAATGACTTAAGCGCATTTTCACCAACGATCATTAAATTTCAAGTACCACCTAAGGCATATAATTATTAATGAATCAATTTTAGGTGTTACATAATATATCGTATTAAGTGTTGCCTAAAATATTCATTTTACTAAACATGTATATAATGCGATTAATGAATGTAAATTTAATAAATAGTTATATAAAACCATTGTAACTACATTCGATTTTCCGTGTAGTGACGGAGTAAGAATACAATTCACCATTCCCTATCTTGCCCGTAGATGTCGTGAAAGACGACTATGGGATATAATATGCACATAACATCTGTGCAAGTGAAGGGAATCTCGAAATGAAACCCTATATCAACATGTCTGACCGACATGGTAGAGTAGGTCAAATTCCCTCCCATTGTGGAGGAGGCCCGAGCCCAATAGTGGGACGTATGTGGGCTGCGATGATGACAACATACATTCGAATATATTTTATATCTATTGAACTAAGTTTGTTTTAACTGTTTACGCTTATAACACATTCCGCCATCAGTCGAATACCTAGTAACTGATAGGATTTTTTGTCCGCGATTTAATAACCGTACGCCAAGTAAACGCGGCCATATGACGCAAGTCTTGTTCTAGCGTGATACTAAATTTAAACATGAAACTTGCATGCCATTCTATCTTAGGCTTTGCTAATTGCCGTTATATGGAATATTCTCAAGTAAAAATATATAGGTTTCTGCTTACGAAACCTTACGAACCATCCAACCCAACCCAAAAATATATCTCAAGGCTCACATAACATCTTCTATTTCAGCTTAAATACATCCTACTACTGGGCTCGCCCCTCGTCCATAAAAGAAAAATTGACTTACCACGCTGGTCAGACGTATTGGTCTAAGGTCTTATTACGAGTTTACCTTTTCTTGCTTAGACGTTATACCCATATTATCTCTACTTATATTAAACAGTAAGTAGCCGAGCATTAGGCATCATCATGAGCACAAAGCATTTGATGACATAAAAATTGATTCCATTTCCTCAGTTTCCTCATAGACAAAAATAGTCAGGGAAATCCTCCTAATTGATATCATCACTATCATTATAACAGCTCATATACGTCCCACTGTTGGGCTCAAGCTTCCTCAATATTGAAGGGAAATTAACCTACTATACCAATATGTTCAGACGCGATAGTAGAGGGTTTTATTTCGAGTTTTTCTTCTCTTGCATGGCTGTTATATGCATATTATATCCCTTAGTCGTCTTTTACGACACCCACGAGCAAGATAGTGGGTGTTAAATTGTATTCTTACTCCGTCATCACATAGAAAATTACCTACTAGCTGTTTTACAAAAGAAAATATGCTAGTAAGTATATTTTTAAGAGGTTTATGTTCAAACAGGCGATCAAGTAATTTATACAACCAACTAAATCTATAAATAGCTTTGAAAACAAGACTCATAACATCTAATATTAGCGTGTTTAAAGAAATAAACTGTTCAGCTTATTATTGTTAGGTATTAAATATGTCCGCATCCAAGTAATAAGTTATAATAAATAAGAAGCAAAGTAATGCTGTTATGTAAGACATTCCTTGAGTCGACTCGCAATTGCGTCATATTTCATAATTAGTATATTATATTACTTTTGTTTTTCACGTACCTATTTTTATATAGCAGAATGATAGCTACTCTAGTAGTTTACTTGTGATTGGGGACGGCTTGTGAGATCTCGTCCAGCCATAATATTTTTGCATTTACTTTGAATAAAAGAAATATATCTTGATTTGAAGGGCATTACTTGAACTAAAAAACTAAACTCAATTCTATTGTATTATTATATTTCTTTATTTTACTATATTTTCTGTGTGATAGTGGCTACAATTAAGACCAACCCTTAAATTTTCAGATTCCCAAAGACAAGACAGTACAGTCATAATATCGCCAATAACTTTTTCAATATGTACAAAAAAGAATAGGTACATATTGCGAGTATCGCCGATACTCGCCGGTAGTCTGGCGAGAATCTCCGCCCCCACGCGATTACCATACGGAGATTACCCTAGCTATTAACCACTACCTACTACCGTAACTACCCTACTAACCCAAACACATGCCGACTTTGTGTAGCCTCAAAACCCCAACTTACGTTTGCACTTCACCCTTTGAACAAATCATTCAAACTCAACCCCTAATGAAGTAAAATAAAAGAGCTTTGTAGTGTTTACTTATAACTTTGGGGCGGGTCAGCTAGTTCGTGATAACCATGACCTTTGCAAGACGATGTATCATGCCCCTACCTTGAGCAATTACTAATATTTATAACTATACAAGTATATACTCGCTATCTTGTAAATTGATAAATTGATAAATATATTAATATATATATATATAACCGGCTACGTGAGAGTCGGAGTCGCGCATGAAAGGTTCCGTACCATTATTATCTATAAAAAGAGCGTTTGTTGAATGGGAGCCCCCTCTTAAATATTTATTTTATTTTGTTTTAGTATTTGTTGTTATAGCGGCAACAGAAATACATAATTTGTAAAAATTACAACTGTCTAACTATTGCAGTTCTTGAGATACGGCCTGGTGACAGACAGACGGATGGTCAGACAGCGAAGTCTTAGTAATAGGGTTCCGTTTTTACCCTTTGGGTACGGAACCCTAAAAAGTAAGAACACCAAATAATATATTAATTAATTCATCTTGTTCCATCCATCCTATGATGTCATCAGTCATCATGACATCACAGCTGAGATGAGTCCACTCCACAGTGGAAAGGAAATTGACCTACTAGCACGTCATTATAGGGTTTTATTTTAAATTTTCCTTCTCTTGCATATTAGTTATATGCGCAATATATCCCTTAGTCGTCTTTTACGACACCCACGGGCATGAGCGATGAAGTATTCCTAATCCTTCACCATACGGATTTTTGATATAGAACTCTTTTTGTCAAAACTAGTATTAGTCTCGCATAAAGTATCGACTGTGTGAGAATTGGTTCTCGAAAGAGTAACACGTCGGGTAAGCCAATGAGAGTGAGGTCATAAGGAATCGATAACCCATCCATTAGCGGTTAAGGGTGATAAGGCAAGCTGTTAGGTCTCGCACCGCCCATCTGTCGCTCAGAACAAGTCCAACAGGATCTGACCAGACCATGACTGTCCAAAAACAACGAAAGGCACATACTTTCTTTAACATAAAGAAATGCATTTCTTGTTTCTGCAATTCATACATCTTTATACTTATAATTCTTTTGGATATGTATGTGACTGAACTTCTAAGCGTTTTGGTTTAAATTGATAATTGGTTAAAAAAAAGATTAAATTTGCTATCTACTATAGCAGATTAAATTTGCTATCTACTATAGCAAATTTAATGTTCTTTTAGATTTATACAGAACCGAGTCTATTGGGTAAGCTATTAAAACTATACGTAGCTTAAAATCCTACTAGAATATACTCGTGACCCAGAGTCAAAGTAAAGCTTAGGACCTTTTTAAGTATTTTCCTCATCAACTTCTCGATACTTCCGCTGTTATGTTCTGAATATAAATAACAATGCTACGTGACTGTTTATATCCAAATAAAATCTAAAACAAATGAAACAAAACATGTTTTAGGATTTGGTCTAGAACTATTTTGATCATCATCATCATCTTGCTCTTATCCCAATTACTTGGGGTCGACGCAATATGTCATCTGTTTTGACATATTGCAAAAAGTTTCGGCAATGACTTTTATGACCGGCCGCCTGCCTGACGTCAACCCTCCTTGGGAATGTAATCGTTGACCCAAATGGTACCAGATGGAGTTGGTCCGGGTCAATCTAGGGCTCTTAGTCGTCTTTTACAACACCCACGAGCAAAGCAAGGGTTGGTAGTATTCGAAGCCGCTACCACACAGCAAACTAGAACTATTTTGATATTTTTGAAAATCCAACCTGCATAATATGATATGAAAACAAAAGAGATAATATGTCTTACGCGTGCGACACCGAGACATACTAATTAATAGCTAGTAACTATAATTTGAAAAGGATTGCCAATGTTTACGCGAGTCTTATACATATAATATTAAATTATTTACAATTCACCACTCCCTATCTTGCCCATGGATGTCGTAAAAGACGACTAAGATCTATCCAAGAGAAAGAAAACTCGAAACGCCCTATCTGACCAGCATCATATAGTAAGGTCAATTTCCTTCCTATTCTGGAGGAGGCTCGACCTCAACAGTGGGACGTACATGAGATGAATTTATCAATAATGATAAAATTATATTCTTTAAATCGTCTTTTCGACACCCACGCATAAGGGTGGTGAATTGTATTCTTACTCCATCACGACACGGAAAATGATGATATAAGTAAATAAAAATTGTTATGTATCAATTGCAAATAACCTTTGTATGCACTTGAGGTTTTTCTTCAATCGTATTTTATTTTATCCTCATTGTAATGAGCCATACTTAATTTCGTCGTGATTAAGAGGTCATTTGAACATTTTATGTGCAACCAGTTAAATATACATTGCTTTTGTGATGACTAATAATATAAGATTCTGTAATATTTGCATTGGTAAATCTGTACAGTTTATACTATAAAGAACACGGTGCCGTAACCTAGGGCTTTCCATTAACCAGAGCCTTGAAACTCCGTGGTATTAGCTTACACTAAATATACGAGTACCTATAATGTTATTTATATTTGAAGGTAGTTAGAGCAAATCAATAACAACCAAATTCATACATATGGCTTATCTAATTCATCATACCAAATCTTATTAAATTCGATTATTATATATTTTTTTAAAACAACGCCCTCCACTAAGGAAATAATCCTCTATTGCGGGGGGTCTTAACAAACATAGTTACCCGACACAAATTACATCCAGACTCAGAACAACAATTTGTGGATCGCACAAAGTTTTATCCTGCGTGGGATTCGAACCCACGAGACTGGCGCGTGGTAGGTCAGCATCTTAACCACTACGCCATCTGTGCAGTCATCTTTTCTAGGAGTATATATATATATATAATTTTAAGGTATGCCAATATGTAATGTTCTAAAAATAAATTGTTTTGGCTTCTGTTGTTCCAACAAAAAACCGCCATGTTAATTTTCTTCAATATCTAGGAATAACATCGGCCTATACTATAACATTTTATTAGGTGGTTATGTGTATAGATATTTGGAAAGTGTACAATTTTAAATAAACTCCTCAAAAAATCGGCTTCGATTGAGTAGACATATCGGATTTGATGATCATTCCAATACAAATCAAAAACTAAACATGAATTTAATTCAATGTAAAGATTGGGAAGTAAAGATTGAACATAACTTCACAGCAATAAGTCCCTACGTAACATGTTCGAAGATCAGCATGACCCTTTTGTGGCGAACCTACATAATTATGTAGAAAGCTGTTGCTCATTTTATTAGCTTGACCCTGCTGCAACGATCCCCTAATGAATATTCATACTTCATACCTACATATTTCATATTGGAATGCGAAGAGCGTAGGCGGAGGCATACCGTTTAATCAAAAGACTTTAATCAAAATAAATTTAAGCAATAAATTAACTTAAACGTCATATTTATTCATGGTCATCATCTCAGCTCATATACGTCCTACTCCTGGACTCGAGCCTTCTCCATAATAGGAGGGAAATGGACCTGTAATACACTGGTCAGAAGTTTTAAAGAGTTTTCTTTCTCTTGCGTATAATATACCTGATTCGTCTTTTGCAACACCAACGAATGCTACAGAGGGTGGTGGAACATTTTCTTACTCGGTCATGATACGGATATTTGTTAATAAACTCAGATATTACAGGGTCTTACCTCGGGTGGAGCTGCGAACTTCAAGTTGGCAAGCGAGCCGTGTGATCGACTGCGGTGTTCCTGTCTGATGCTATAGGAGAAGGCGCGCTCGTTGAGGTGCCCCTTCTTACGATAAATGCCTCCAGCGTCATCCACAGCCTCCAATCCTGTCATGCTTTGGGCTGCTTTTAATGCGGCAGGCGGAGGCTTCGAGCGCCGGGGATCCACTGTTGCATATTGCAGACGACCGCGCCCAGGCGGCCCAGGAGGCCCTGGAGGCCCCGGAGGACCTGGAGGATACGGCCCTGCGGCTAAAGCAGCTGGTACACGGCCACGATGTCCAAGTGTAGCATGACGCGCGTGTGGTAAAGTCGCAGCAGGATGTGCTACTAAAACTAGGGGATGTCCACCCGCCCACGTAGGTGGAGCACGTCCTAGTGACCGACCGTTCATCATTCCAGCGGGGCCAGCGTACAGTTCATCAGCGGAAGCCGTTGACTTCTTTTTAGTCTTTTTAGTAGTGGCTTTTTTCTTGGGCTCCTCGGGTGGAGGTGGGGGTGGTGGAACAGAAGCAGGGCGCGTGATCTGTCGCGGGCGAGGCGCCCGGGCTGCATGCGGGACTTCATCACTAGCGTCGTCACGTTCAGTCTCCCCTACCCACACTTTGTGATTCTCATCGCCGTCGTAAACTTCCAGCTCCTCGTCGTGCTCGAGCGGTAGGTGTGTCGGGGCACGCTCTGCTTCCAGACGTTTGGCGTACGAGCTGTCTGCGTACGCGTGGAAGCAGCAGCGAACCAACGCGTTGGCAGCCGCCTCACGCCGACATATAAACGCATGACATTCCAACACCTTAATACCTTGGGTACGTCGTAACACCGCTGCAAAAAGTGGTGGTCGACGCGGAGCTGGTGCTCTTGCAAATGGTGAATCCAGCGGTAGGAACCTCGGAGCACCCTCCACTGTAACACGTCTAACCGCCGCACAGTAGTGCAAACTCGATATCGGAAAGAACCTCGCCACCCTCGAGCCACTCTCGTCTATATTCTCCAATAGTATACCATTCGACCACACCGAAAGCCACGAGTCGATACCGCCGCTCGTCGCGCCCTTGTCCGGGTACAGTTCGCGCAGTGGCTCCTGTATGCCCTGCAGACCGTCCTTGCTCTGCTGTGGCACCGCGGAGCCGAGGTACAGCACGCGGCACCGACATATCGGCGTCGATTCCATGTCGTCACTACACTATCACAACATGACACTGCACACAACACTGAGACATATGTCGCGGAGCGTGACGCGAACTATACGTGCGGTGCCCGCCAGTCGCGAGCGGTTCTGTGGTGAACGGAATTCAAGATGGCCGGTGAGGGCGCGCGCGGCGAGGGGCTCGAGGTGGAGGGGAGAGGTGTCGGACGTACCTGCGCTCACGCACCTGCGAAGACGCCCCCGCGCCCGGCGGCCTGGCCCGGTCCGGGACGGCCGGGCACCGCGGTAGTGCCGATGAACCGGCATTGTGTCAAACGTAACTTCGCGAATTCGGTCGCGTTTCTCTCGCCGCGTCACCGCAACGCCGACGTGACGGAATGTATTACTATTGCCCTGTTGCAGTGAAAACTGAAGGTCGATCGAGATATTTCCCCAGCGGATGCGCTCAACGAACGTCCGTTTCAATAGCAATTTATTGTTTTCTACAAATTAATTAGGTCATTGTTTGAAGTCCTTCAGTTCGTTACACTTGAATGGTGTTTTGAAAACTTTTCTTTGTTACCTAGGTAATATACCTACTTAATTATCAACATTGAAATATGCAAATAGCTTAGTAATTAAATTCTACAATGATGTTACCTACTTAGATATATTAATACCATAACACTTTTTTGTTTTGAAATTTTGTCGACATTTATCGACAGTTTTTTTGGGATGGGCTATGGTCATCGCACACGACGTCCAGCTCCGTCCGGGGCGACGAAGAGGCGGCGCGCAGCCCCATAACCTACCGTATCTCCCCTCCTTCGCTATTGGGCCGACCATCGGTACCGAGTTCCTTGTCCTGTAGCCGGCCCGGTGTCGACAAAAGTTAAGGAATTTTTAATAATAAAAAGTGGTAATAAAATGTGGTGACGGAGTAAGAATACCCGTGGTTATCGTAATAGACGACTAAGGGATATAATATGCATAAACATCTATAGCAAAATATATAATTCAAAATAAAATCCTATATCAACCTGACCAGCGTAGTATAAGTCAATTGCCCTCCTATTATGGAGGAGATTCTAGATGATGATTAGTAAGTATTCCCAAGGGTATTGTATTCGAGTGAGAATACAATTCACCACCCCTCTCCATTGTCTCTGGGTGGTAAAAGACGAATAAGGGGTATGATATGCAGATAATCTATGTAAAAGAAGGAAAACTCGACATAAAACCTTATGTCAACACCGACCAGCGTGGTATAATAGGTCAAATGAGGTCCTATTGTGGAGGCTCGAGCGCAACATTGGAGCGTAGGTAGGTAAGTGAGCTATAATGATAATAACGAGACATAGAAATTTCGTATCCTTGAAATGTTTTCTTTTATCGTCAATTCAAGTGAGTCAAATTGTGTTAATACACGCTTAATCAACTTACCCGCATTTGTCAATTCGTGAAAGATTTAAGACCATTGTGTGTTTATTAACATTTTTTATTGCTGTTGGTATCAAACGAACAAACAGCGCAGCTGATGGTAAATGGTACTGCCGCTCACGGAGCTAGGCCACTGCCTACCGTGAAGGGAGAATAAATAAGTGCAATGAGGTTCGATAATGCTAAAGGATTCACTAAAATCCGTTACACGCAAACGCCCTCAGAAAGTTTTCCTGCTCGCTCGCTCACCGAACGAAGTGCAGTAACAAATTGCTACTACTCCGGAGTCAATTTTCTGCTCAGTGTGGTACTACCCTGGACTGACCAGCCTGCGGGTGTAGACAGAAGACTGTTAACAGTGTGATCCTACCACTATAAAAACACACATCATCATCATCGCAGCCCACATACGTCTCACTATTGGGCTCGGGCCTCCTCCACAATAGGAGAGAATTTGACCTACTATATCATGCTGGTCAGACATTTCATTTTGAGTTTTCCTTCTCTTGCACAGATGTTATGTGCGTATTATATCCCTTAGTCATCTTTTACGACATCCACGGGCAAGATAGGATAAGTGGTGAATTATATTCTTACTCCGTCACCACACGGAAATACACATATAATGTTAATTTTATAGTATTTTCTCAAGTGCTCTTGGGGTTTGTACACCTTTACATAGTACCAGTCTAATGGTCTCGCATTCTACTACCCTTACTTATGAGAGAAATTAATTATTTCAATCCTTCTTCCCGATGCGACGTTTCAGTTCATCAGGCAATGTGAAACGTCCATTGAGATTAAAGGTACTTTGAGAACTTTCTCTTAAGGGTATGTCGCTTTCAACGATAGTTCTAAGGATTACTATATTATTCTCACGCATATTATTGTTTTTAAAGACAACACCCTGCACTAAACAAATAATAATTGTATTGCGCGAGACTTTACAAACATGTAATTAACGGACATAAATTATATCCAAACTTAGAACAACAATTTGTGGATCGCACAGTGTTGTCCTCTGTAGGATTCGAACCCACAACACTAGTAGGTCGGTCTTAACCACCAAGCCATATATTATATCTGTACAGTCAAAGACGCAGATTGATTTTCTCTAGCAGGCTTCTATTTTTCCCAAGTATTTTTCATACGCAAACTATTTGCTCGTAAAGCTTACGTATCAGGCTACTTCTCACACAAAATATTCTTTTCAAAACTCCAATTGACTAGGAATTAAATCCTTTAAATTGCAGATTACCTTGGCAATAACATCTTACCACGACTGTCTTTGTTTCTCTCACCCAGATCGAGGAATACACAGCCTGCGCCGCAGCTTAAACACCATTTATCCACGATTTCACCCCCGCCACGGGGACCAGCGAACGCAGGCAAATGTCGGTAACCCACAAGAGGTGCCCTCTAAGTCGGTCGCTTAAATTGTATCCAGTTGAGTGTTTTCAGCGCTCGTAGGTACAACAGTCCAGGTAAAGTTGTTAGAGCCATCTGCGGCTAACAACTATATTCAAACAAAAAAAATATCTCTAATGGCAGGATATTTGGTTGGTGAAATAAAACACATACAAACGCATTTACACATTTTTATTTACACTATATCTGTGTATTTTTACCGATACTAACTAGAAAATGTCGTTTTAAAGGCTTTAATCTTAATTATCACGCAAAATACTACAAAACTTAGCTAAAAACCCTTTCACTTATGTTCTGGAAGCTATCAAGTTTAACCAAACAATAATGTTACAAGAACATATTTGTTACAAACTTAAAAAATGGTGACTGAGACATAGCCCGGTATTGGGACGTATATGAGTTCAAATGATAAACTTCTTTTATATAAAATTGTAAAAGACGACTTAAGGCATATAACACGCATATAATATCTACGCAAGAGATATAAAACTCGAAACAAAACCCTATACCAAGCCGTCTGACCAGCGTGGTATAGTAGTGCAAGTTTCCTCCTACAGTTGAGGAGGCTCGAGACCAATAGTAGGACGTATATGAGCTGAAATGATGAAAAAAAAATGATGTGACAGATAAAAACTTCTGTAATACGTATAATGTATCCCCCTTAGGCATAAACGGTGAAAATTATTCAAAACGTTTAAGAGGTCATAAACACAAATAAAAAGGAATAAAATCCGTAAATATATTTTCATTTCCTAATGGAGAATGCATGTTTTGTTGACCTCTTGGATGAAGGCAGACGAATTGCTAATGATTTTATGTTAAAAACTAATATTTGATAGTTTTGTAAGACGGTTCATCGGATCCCTGTGGTGCCTTTCTTTTCTGAATTATGTTTTGTATCTGAAACAAAATTTCAGCATTATTTAAAAACATACTAGCAATTTCACGTAGTTTCACCCGCGTAGTGCCCGTCCGCGTAGAAATATGGGAAAAATATAACCTTCTACTCACTAATAATGCAGCTTTCCATTGGGGGGAGAGAATTTTTTAAAATCCTTTAATGGTTTAGGCGTAAAATTGTAATAAATAAACTTACATTTGCATATTAATTAGGATGTAATGTGCCAAGTGTGTCCGTGTAGTGACGGAATAAGAATACGATTCACCACGCCCTGTCATTCCCGTGGATGTCGTAAAAGACGACTAAGGGATATAATACGCGTATAACATCTATGTAAGAGATGGAAAACTCGAAACAAATCCCTATACCAACCTGTCTGACCAGCATGGTATTGTAAGGTCAATTTCCTTCCTATTGTGGAGGAGACTCGAGCCCAGCAGTGGGACTTATATATGCTGAAATGGTGAATGTATGATGATAAATAATATTTTGTTATCCGTGTGGTGACGCAGTAAGAATAAAATTCGCTACTCCCTGTCTTGCCCGTGGATGTCGTAAAGACTGAAGGATATCAGTATACAATATACATATAATCTGTGCAAGAGAAGGAAAACTCGAAATAAAGCTCTATAATAAGCGTCTGATCAGCGTGATATAGAAGGTCAATATCCCTCCTATTATAAGGAGGCTCGAGACCAGCAGTGGGACGTATATGAGCCGAGATGATGATGATTATTATTATTTTTGTAAGTCGAATGTTCCTGCGAAACCGTACCGCGTAAAAATCAACAAAACTAACATGAGAACTTCCACAGTGCTCTCAGCAACGCCCCAAGCCGAGGTTCGTACCCCATGGAGATACCCTTGGACCACGTTGCTTAATTATTTTGAAGTTGAGAACCCTCAGCACTTACCACTAGTCTGCGTAAGGATGTAACAGCCATCTGAAAGTAATACTGCCAGTCCAAACAAAAAAAAAATATGTGGCAGAAGTCAAACCTTCAAAAATTTTGTACTAAGCATGACCGCACAAAGACGTACAACGCTGAGACCCAAGCAGACTCCAACTATGTCTTGGTAAACACAAGTGGAACAGGACACAAAGAGAACCACGAATATAAGAAACACTGTATAATGCTTCCTATCTCATTTTGTCCTAAGTTAAATCTTATGAATAAGATTATGTGTCTGTCTCTTTTTACTGTCGCTTTTTCGTTTCATCGACTTTCAAATCATCGCTAAAGAAATTTTCACTTCAAAAATGTTTAGGTATCGAAGTAGAAATACAATGATCATTACCCCCTTCATTTTCTGCCAATTAAGAGATGTAAGTAGATAACATTGCTGCAAGACTCGGAATAGTCGAAACCTCATGCCAACCCATGGATAATTTACCACCTATTTAACCACTACACACACTATTTAACCACCACTATTTAACCTTTATCTGGAGGAGACACTTGTCCAATTGTGGAACGTTTATGTTCTAAGAAGAACTAAGAACCATTTTTTCTATTATTAGTATATTTTATACCTGTTGCCATTCTCTATCGAGTTCCGCCTTCTCACTCTTGTCTTTGGTCTTCCTGGTCTTACGCCCGTCTTGGGTCTTCACTCCGTATTGGAAGGCGGCCTTCGGTAGTGCCTCTTTACTACTCATGTAAGCGGAATATTCCTCTTGTGTATCGAAATCCCAACGCCCTAGAAAGTAAAAATAAAAAATATAATTATTTATCTTGGAAGGAATAAGAAGCAAGCTTACTACCGTCCACTTGCTTCTGAGTTTAATTAAGAATTGCCTAGGAAAAAACAGTTCAATAAAGATCAATCCTGGTTTTAAATTAAGGATTTAACGGCCCCAGATATTTATTTGTAAGATGTTGTATATACGAAATACAAATTTATCACAAAATTTTAAAATACTTTTCTCGGTACGCCCACATTTCTCACATAGAATTCTTTTCACACGCCTTTTTTTACGTTTGCTACTTTTCTTACACTGCTCGCCTTTCTCACACAGGCTAAATTAAGGATATTTTTTTTCTCACACTTGCTACTTTTTTTGCACATCCCACCTTTCTCACACGTTATATTTTACTAACTTCCAACTTTTCTCACACAAGTCACTTTTCTCACGCGGAATGCTCTTATCAAACTGACCATTTATCACGTTAGCTACTTCCCCAGATCGGTCCCACTTTTCTCACGCTGACTTCTTTTCTCACAGTTTTCTCCTCTACAAAAAATTTTATTCTCGCGTAGTTCACTTTCATGACGACTTTTTTCACACAAACTAAATTTCTCACACACCCAAATTTAACCCACGACCTTAATTTCTCATATACCTAAATTTCACCCAGGGCTTAAATTTCTCACACCTAAATTTCTTCCACAACCTAAATTTCACCCAGGGCTTAAATTTCTCACACCTAAATTTCTTCCACGACCTAAATTACTCACACGACCTAAATTACTCACACGACCTAAATTTCTCCCACGACCTAAATTTCTCACACGACCCAAATTTCTCACACACCTAAATTTCTCCCACGACCTAAATTTCTCCCACGATTTAAATTTCTCCCACGACCTTTTCTCACACACTTAAATTTCTCCCACGACCTAATTTTCTCATACGACCTAATTTTCTCACACGACCTAAATTCACCTAAATTTCAGTAATAATATTTACACGGAAATATCGTTCTCGAGTAAACTATTTTCTTCACATTGGCTAGTTTACTCACACATTCCACTCTTCTCACGCAGCAAACTTTTCACAATAGGTACGATTCTCCGGCAGACTATTTCTCAGGGTGATTACTTTAGTCACATAGACCACTTCTCTCACACGAAATATTTTTCACACACAGGCTTCTTATTTTAAACAATACACTTTTCTCATACAGCTAAAAGAAAATTCACAATAACCCCATTTACCAACTCGTCTCATCAACGTTGCCGTTTCTATTATCATCATCTCTGCCCATATACGGTCCCACTGATGGGATCGAGCTTCCTCCACTATGGAACGGAAATATACCTACTATACCACGCTTATCAGACGTGTTGGTAACAAAACCTTTTGGTTTGTTTCGAATTTTATTTCTCTTAGATGTTATATTAACACGATATCACTTGGTCGTCTTACAATACCCACAGAGATGAGAGGCAATAGTGAGTTATATTCTTACTTCATCACCAGACGGGAAACCCGCAGCCACTTCTACTGAGAATATTTTTTTCATGTAGGTTACTTTTTTCACGTTGGCCACTTTTCTCACACAGCCCCCGTTTCTCACGCACTGGTTAATTTTTTGACGCAACCTACATTTTTTCACACAGAGTACTTTTCTCACACCACTCACCTTTCTCACACAGAATATATTTATGGAGGTCCCTTTTTTCACACTTGCTACTTTTCTCACACAGCCCAATTTTCTCACACAAAAATATACTTTACCAGGCAGTTCAAACAGTTTACTTTTCTCATACAGAGTACCTTTCTCACGCAGAATATTTTTGCCTTTCACTACTTTACTCATAGAACCCACTTTTTTCATACTACATACTTTTCTTACAAAAACCCACACTTCTTATACAGAATATTTTTCTCAAGCAGACTATTTTTGTCATGCTGGGTATTTTATTCACACAGATCACTTTTCTCACACAGAGTACTTTGCTCACACAGAGTACTATTTTACTCACACAGTTCACTTTTCTCACATTGTCCACTTTACTCACACTGTCTACTTTTTTCACACAGTGCACTTTTCTCACACTGTCCATTTTTTCTCACACAAAGCACTTTGCTCACGCAGAATACTTTTTCTCAGGCAGCTTACTTTTTTCGCGCTGCCTACGACATATGTAAACCTTGTATTCTTACCTATAGGTCCCTTCTTATTGCCCGCATCCATCTTGGTGTAATCCACTTCATCATCAGAATCATCTATCGCATCATCCATTTCCCTCAGGCCCGGGTAACATTCCGCGTACCCTTCAGGCTCGGCGGCTAGACGGGACAGTAGCGCGGCTGAACGCCGAGTTTTGTCTTCGTTACGACGGGGAGCGGATATTTCCACTGTAAATAGAAAAACAGGACTATCTTGTATATATATATGTATGTTATTAAAATAAATCTGTAGTTTGTTTGAAGTCGCTGTTCTCAGTAACTACTAAATGGTTTACAAAAATATACACTGCCGACCAAAGTTTAAGACCGCATCACAAGACACCATCAACAAATTGATTGCCCATATGCCGAGACTTATGACAAGAATCATAGAATGTAAAGAAGGATTTTTTTATGAAAAATCAGTTTAGCTATACGTTTAGCCTTTATTTTAGCGTCATCATCATCGCAGGCCACATACGTCCCACTGTTGGGATCGGGTTTCCTCTACAATGGGAGGGAATTTAACCTACTATATCATGCTAGTCAGACAGGTTGGTACAGGGTTTTATTTCGAGTTTTTCTTCTCTTGCATAGATGTTATATGCGTATTATATCCCTTATACTATTTGCGCTGTAGCATGGTGGGGGTGACACATGTCAATACCAGGTGACTAGGGATGTGACGATTCGCAATTAAATTTTTATCACTAATTATACTCGTAGCATAAATAAATGTTGTTCTGTTTATTATTGTCACGAAAATTATATATAGGAAAAAATATATTCATACAAATTATTCAATTAATTTAATAGTTCAAAAATTTTAAAAAGTTTCGTAAACGCATTCAAAACAACTGGTATTTCATATTTTTTCGTGGCATATTTTTATTGATTGGGATCGTGACGTCCGTATTGATAACATAATTGAGACATCTTTAATAATATCCGTCACAGATACGGATGATGAAAGTGACAATTCCGATGTTCCTGACTCTGATATGAGTTTAGAAGAGGATTAAAATTGAAGTAAATATGTAATAATTGTATACTTTTTAACAATAAAAAATTGAGCGCACAAATTGTTTTTTATTTATTTTTTAATCGACAATTCTTCGTAGTAGTACTTCCCATCACTAAATACGTCTTTGGTGTTACGTTATACGCATACCACTTTGATTATTTTTTCTTTCAATTTCATTTGATTTGTAGGCTAGAACATTCTAGTTGGGTTTAATTTGGAAGGTATACCTTTATTACTACAGTTATTAGTGATTTAATATATTACCGATGTGGTACAGCTGAATTAATAGATCATAATTATAAATCGCGGCAACTTTCAAGAGTGAAACGAAACTCGCCATAACTGTCACCCGCACCATGCTACAGCGCAAATACTTTAGTCGCCTATTACGACATCCACGGGCAAGATAGGGAGTGGTGATTTGTATTCTTACTTCATCACTACACGGAAAAAGCTAACTAAATGTTTAGCTTTTTTTTTAGAATGGACCATGGTAAACCGTTGAATATATTGCGTTAGAATGAAAAAGAAGATAACTTATTAAAAAGAATGAACATACTATCATCCTTGTCAGCATCAGCCGGTTTGTCAAAGTATCGCTCGCCTGTTCTGCCAGCGGGTAGGTCGCGGCGCTCGCCCACTCTGTACTCGCCAATATCACCGTATATCGAGTCATCTGCCCGTCCCTTCTCCGTTGACTTGTCCTGCACACAGAAATTTATTTTTGCTCACTTCAACTGTTCAGGTAAAGGGAACCAAGCATGAATGGCCTGAGCGAGCACGTCAGGTCCCATAAATCATTTTCTAAATTACAAATCAGTATTTTTAATGCCTTCATATTGCGTAGCTTGTTCAGCCTTTCCAGTCCAGCCTTCTTTTCTTTCTCTGAGAATTTTGTATAACACTGATATATCACATTGACTATACTTTAGTATTTTCTCTGCATAACACAACGTACAAAAAAAAAACTGTTTAATTTTATACCACATTTTTTTGGTAGACTATGGTCTGAACACACACCGCCCAATCCGCCCGGGGCGGACGATTGGGCAGCGTACGACTCCATAACCTTTTGTATTCCATCGGCATTAGGCCGACCACTAGTACCGATTCATCCATGGCCGGATGTCAAGGAATCGGTACATGCCACTGTAAAACTAACGCCTCCTCCACTTGAGAGCTAATTTGACCTACTATACCACGCTGGTCAGACGTGTTGGTATAGGATTTTGAGTTTTCCTTCTCTTTCATAGATATTATATGCATATTATATCCTTGAGTTATCTTTTACGACACCCACGAGCAAGAGAGGGGGTGGCGAATTGTATTCTTACTCCGTCATCAAAATTCCTTAGTATGTGGTTATATTTATAATATAAAAAAATACATAAAAAAATGGTGTAATACCTTTGTCTTCTTCAATTTCCTATGTCTCCCGTGTCTCAGATAAGAGAATATCTGAGCGAGTTTCTCCAGCACCACATCATCAGCGCTAGTGGCCGAACTCCTCTCATCCATTTCAGGCACGTCCGCTTTACTTCTGGTGAGAGTAGTGGGAATATCGCTGTCTATTGTCCCCTCTTCATCTAATTCCACCACATACGCCATCCGACCGGGAGCGAACATTTCATTACGTTGGATTTTTTTGCTCCTATTTAAAAAAATATCATCTAATCATCATAGCCCAAATACGTCTCACTGGGCTAGAACCTTCTCCACAGTGAGAAAGAAATCGACCAAGATTTAGAGTTTTCCTTCCCTAGCTTAAATGTTATATGGATACTACATCCCTTAGTCTTAGAATAATAACGTATAGAAGGTAAGTTCACGCACAAAAAGTGAAGCATTTCAATTGGAGTCTAATGGAGCTTACGCCGGAACCGTTCCGTAGTGTACAAGGTCACTGTACTGCACGTACGTACGCAACTCTTAAAATATAAATAGGTAATTATGACGGTTTGTGCATTCAAATGGTGTCATAACACATTTGAAAAACTTAAAAAGGTTTTTAACATTACTTTTAAAATTATTTCGACGATTTATGTTAATAAAAACAAAATTTGATTTCATAATTTGTAGTGGTGTGCGTGTGTACGTGTGTAATCGTCTGCGCGCCATTAGTATTTTTAGATTCATATTTCGAATGTTCGAAGTACCGACACTATCATTCTATACGTTATTATTCTAAGCCCTTAGTAGTCTTTTAAGACACTCACAGGTAATATAGGGAGTGGTGAATTATATTATTTCTCCATCACCACAAGGAATTCTCATCTCTTTACCATGTGGGTTCTGTGTGGTGACGGAGTAAGAATAAATCATATACGTCCCACTGCTGGGCTCCAGCCTACTCCACAAATCAAATAGAATCATCCCCGAGAGGGCACTTACATATTATCAATTTACAAAATTAAATCAAACTCTCTAATAAATGAAAATACCACTGCATGAGAACACCACTGAGAAGATCCGGCATGAAACTCGGCTGTGAGTTATTTTATTTTCTTTCTAGATATAACATTGTATACAATATATAGTGTAAACTCTTTATAACGTCACTCGATTTAACGACAAACTCCTTAAAACATCGAAATAACTTGATTTTGGTTGGTTTGTCATATTATCCATACAATGATACACTCTATATAGCATCACGTTCACTCGAAATAACAACGACAATACGGCATTATTTAGCATTGAGCTGTACTTTCTTAATTGCCAAAATTAGTAAAAACTGCAGCTGTATACGTTCTTGCCTTTGTTGTTTTGTTATTTTATTATCTAGCACGTGTTTACCTCAACTGACCTACGAAACATTGTAATAAAAATCTCTTTTGTTTTTTGTGTGATTGACTTGCACATGTTTACTTCGGCCACTGGGCTGTCGTTAGGTTGTTAAACGTTATCTTAATCATAGTTGTTGTTAAGTTTGTAAAATTTGCACTATATTAGTAAATAAATATTAGAATAATAAAATAATATAATTTTTTTTTCACTCCAATTAACGACAACTCTCTATAACATCTAAAAATTAACAGTCCCTTGCGTGTCGTTACATAGAGTTTACACTGTATCTTGTAAGTAATAGCTGCAGTGTGATGCTCTACGAACCACAAGATGCGTAATATAATTCAAACGATTGTGGCTGGAACAGAATCCACAAGCGGCACCGGTTAACTACTAGAGCAGCCATCACTTCCCTCAACCACTATGGAGTGGAGGGGAAGGGGAGAGGGAGAGAAGGAGACAGAGAGAGCGATAGAATAGAAGGAAAGGGAGGGGGAGAGGGGGAGAGAGAGAGAGAGAGAGAGAGAGGAGGAAATTAGAGAGAGGTAATAGGAGGGAAATTGACCTACTATACCATCCTGATCCGACAGGTTCATTTCCAGTTTTCCTTCTCTTGCATAGATGTTGTATGCGTATTATATCCTTTAGTCGTCTTTTACGACATCCGCGTGCAAGACATGAAGTGGTAAATTGTATTTTTATTCCGTCACCACATGGACAGTATACAGGATGTATCAGGTTATAGGGCAACTGGTCAAAGGGGAGTTAGGCAATGGTGGTAGGAACCCGCAAAAAATTTGAAGGCAAAATATCGATTCGTTAATGAGTTAGAGACATACAGTTTTCAAAACTATACAGTTTTCAATTTTGTCATCGCTTTTTCGTGTAAATCTGATTGAAATGTACAAAGTCAGTGATACTTAATCTACAACATATTTGTACTTTGTTAAATGTTCATTAGAAATGATAAATAAATCAATTATTACGTTCGCATAAGCAAGGCAAACTTCGCTTTGAATCAGCTGATCAGCCGATGACCGTTGACGAGGCGCCTTTATACCTATGTTACCGTTGAAGCATTTGCGCGATTCATACCCATTTATACTGTCGAATGTCGTTTACATGCCTACATGTATCCTGTCTGTACATGCCTACATAATACGTAACATTTAAGGCATAGACTCTTAGACACACATTTTTGTAATCACTATAACGTTTATATTATATTGTTTTTTGTGTAATATACATTCTAATTACGATCTATGATCGTTGAACTACAACATACTCGAACAGTTGGCCCATAACCTGATACAGCCTGTATATTGAGGCTCTTTTCAGATGTCTAATTGCGTCACTTTTGCCGAGAGTAGCGGCTAAAATATATGGCGTGTTAGGCTTTTAAATATAAAAGTTGTAATTACTTTTGTTCTTGTATCATGTTGTATATATTTTTTGCCATTGTTGTATTAAATTGCATTTCTTCTTCCTGTAATTTAAAAACATAATTTATAGACACACAATAATATTCTAAAAATATTTTATAATCTATACAAATAAACATGATTGATGATGTTTACACGGTTATTTGCACGATACCTAAGTGTAAAAACCAGTTTAAATTTTTTTTGTCTGGCTGTTTGTTCTGACTAACCTTCAAAGCTGCTTAGCCGATTTTGATAATATTTCACTACCAAGTAGCTGTCTTATTAGGAGTAACTGAGGCTATTTTTATTCTCAGAAAAACCTTATAATATAAAAGGTTGCCTGTATGTACCAGTATCTGTAGGTAGGTAGGTAGGTATCAGTACCAATGGAAAGCTACATAACAAAGCTATATTGTATCCCCGTATTTCCACTAGAACGCAAAATAACCATATAATACCGCAGGCATTTGCTAGTACTTAATGTAAGCTAAACAAATATTTCTGGATACTAAAAAAATATCACCGAAAATATTTATATGAAATGACTTACAACGGGCGCTTCCTTTTTCTCTTTGACAGGTGGTGCAGCAGGTATTTCCTCCTCAGGCAAAGATACCAGCCGCTCCATCTCAGCCTCTTGTTCCTGTTCCCTCGTCTGAATCTCTGATCGTACCTATAAAAAAATAATCACTACATTATGAACAACATCAATGGATGTTCTGAATAAACCCATATTTTAATAAAGCAATGAGCTAACATATTAAAAAAGGAAAATTCAGAATTAAACCCTACATAAACTGTCTGACCAGGCAGCATAATGACCAACAACGTAGTCAGCTTAAAGACCTTCACACTGTGGAGGAGTCTTGCCATGTGGTGCTGGAATAAGAATACAATTTACCATCCTGCCCTTAGGTGTTGTCAAAGGCGGCTAAAGGAAAGACTCGAATTAAAACCCCAACGTGTCTGAACCGCTTAGTATAATAACGCCGTTTAGACTGGACCCATGTACCAATTTTTTAAGATTATTAGTATACACTATGGTTTAGCTTTTCAGGTAGCATTCCCTATTAACAGTATTGCCGGAGCAGTGTCCTCACGCGATCTGCTACTCTACAGATGGCGACATCTCCATTCACTAGGACCACGCTGTCGACAGTCGTCTATCTACAGTCGCGAGACGCTCTGTCCGGGGTAGTACCACACTGAGCAGAGAATCAACGTCTGAGTAGCAGCAATTTATTACTGCACTTCTTTTGGTGAACGAGAGAACCGGAAGCACAACTTTCTGATGGTGTTTGCGTGTTGTAAGTTTTGGTTATGTCTAGATAGTTTTTTGTGTATAGCTGTTAGCCGCAGATAGATTTCACAACTTAGCCCAAACTATGGGTGAGCGCTGAGGGCTCTCAACCTAGTAAGCCTAGATAGTACCAACATAAGTGTGCCGTTTGCTTGTTTGCCACCAACAGAAACAAAAAAAAAACAATCAAAATGCATAAAACTAATAATTTTAACATAAAATCTTTACCTTTTGCAATAAAGCATAATCCAGACCTTTCACCAAATGTGTGTGTTCCATGTCACCACCGAGATATTTGGATTCCTGAAACATGTATTGTTTTTATTAATTACTAGCAACCCGCCCTCGCTTCGCTTCGGTTATAGGTTATAGTCGTTTTACCCGCGTAGTTCCTGTTCCCGTGGGAATACCGGGATAAAATATAGCCTAGTTTACGCCCTGATATTATAGCTTTCCATTGGCGAAAGAATTTTTGAAATCGGTCCAGCCGTTTTGAAGATTACCCGGAACAAACAGACAGACAGACAAAAAATTTTTAATTGCTATTTTAGGCATAGGTGTCGTGCAAATAACCGTGTGAGCATGAAAAAAGCCTATTATTTTGACATTACAAACAGACACTCCAATTTTATTTATTGGTATAGATAACAATAAATGAAATGCAATTTCTAAATCAATTAAAGTACAATATTCGGTTTTATTTCAACTGATATTAATGAGAAATTTGTGTGGCAGTACTCATAAATATTAGTAATTTGCCTATGTTAAATAACTAACTTGGATCGTTTAATAGTACAGTGAAAAGTTGGATGACGAAAATAATTAACTACTGACACCTGGACCAATTCGACGTAGAGTTGCCGTGAAACCAGAAGCCAGTTACTACTACCGTAGTTAAGTAGCTTGGCTACAATATTATACAACATATTGTATTTTTAACATGGTTTTCCGTGTAGTAAGAATACAATTCATTCCGAGAACGATAGGTATTGCTGCATTACGTATGTATATGTCACCGTAATATTATACGAACCATTAGTTTATAAACTATCTAGTGAGATTATAAACTGTCGATAGATTGTGAACGGACAAAAAAATTTACAATCAAACGCTTATATTTTCGTAAGCTTATAAACCGACTGTGTTCAACCGTCAAATTGTAATTTTAATATTTTTAACCGTCAGTTCAAAAAGAAATGACCCAATCACAGCACTGTCTTACAATTTCTCGCCTGCGAATTTGTGAACCGTCCTCTGATTGGTTGGCGTTATAAATAGCACGTGTTCATAGAGTTACAAACAAAATTGTCAGCAATTAAAAAGCTCATTGTCAGCAAATATTAACGTACATTATTAAATCCCACCAAAAAAACTGTTTTTAATATCTTTAAATTGATGTAATGTAGTAATGTCGCTAAAATAATAATGGCGACGGGGCAGCGTGTGAAAACAATGATTCGTTGAACCAATCAGCGTGCACTTTGCGTTTTGTTCACGATTTGACGGTTGAACATAGTCAGTTTATAAACTTACGTGATTAGTTTATCACAGAGTGAGAACATATACCACTCCCTATCTTGCCTATGGGTGTCGTAAGAGTATTACCAGACACAATGTACAGACAGCACCACTGCAAGGGAAGGAAAACTCGACTTAAAACATACCAACACATCAGTGTGCTACTCTTGAATGTCGATTCCAATCCTAAATCCAATCACAGCTCGAAATTGAGCAAATTTGGTACTCTTGAAAGCAACACTAACGCACGACTGGAATCAAATTTGGTGGAACTTTTTTAAACCAAATGAATTCGACTCTTGTGATATAATCAAATATTTGCTGCTCTCGACGTGATTTTGACGTAGTTTAAAATCGTTAATGTTGCACAATTTCAAGAAAGCGTCTTTGTGGTGATCGAGGTGATAACGTTATTAATTTAAAGTAAGAAAATACGGCACATTTGGTGAAAATAACAATGGCAAACGCGAAGCATTCATTCTCGATTTTGTTCAGGAGTACCAAATATAAGTTTGGTGAGATTGGAATTGAATCGGATTCGAAATTAGAATTGATTTAAAGAGTATGCCCACTGATCAGCATGATATAGTAGATCAATTTACCTTCCAAACAGAAGGAGGGCCAAGTACCATAGTGGGACAAATATGGGCTGAGATAATATTTTATTTCAACTGTTAGAGAAATAACATATACTGTGCTAATTGATGAAACCCTCTGGAATGAACTACCTGCTGCTGTGTTTCCCGAGCGCTGTGACATGTCCTTCTTTAAACAAGGTTTAAGAAGAGTATTTACTTCACGGCAGGCAACAGCCTGACTGTGCCCCGGAATCGCAAAGGTCCATGTGCAGCAGTATCAATTATCATCAGATGTGCTGCTTGCTCGTTTGTCATAGTTGGCAATAATAAAAAAAATCTTTTAAAAAGACAACTTGCATTAAGGAATAAATTCTTGTGTAACTGGGGACTTTGCACACATACAATTAACGGACATAGAATACACACATACTCAGAACAACAAGTTATGGATCCCTTTTTGCCACCATCGGCAATAAAAAAAAAACCATTATTATTTTAAAATGCAGAGCAAGAAGGAAGACCCACTATTTGCCTATGGAAAAAGTTTATATTTACACACCTGAATCATCTGCCTCCGTCTTTCTTTGGCATCCATTCCTGACTTTAAATCGGGTGCTACAGCTCTGAAATAATAAAATTATTTTGTTATTGTTTTCTATACCAATAAATAAAATTGGGGTGTCTGTTTGTAATGTCAAAATAACAGGCTTTTTTCATGCTCACACGGTTATTTGCACGACACCTACGCCTAAAATAGCGATTAAAAGATTTTTGTCTGTCTGTCTGTTTGTTCCGGGTAATCTTCAAAACGGCTGGACCGATTTCAAAAATTCTTTCACCAATGGAAAGCTATAATATCAGGGCGTAAACTAGGCTATATTTTATCCCGGTATTCCCACGGGAACGGGAACTACGCGGGTAAAACGACTAAAACCGTAGCGAAGCGAGGGCGGGTTGCTAGTATATAATAAATTAACAAGTATATTCATACAATTATCTTTGCAATATTTTGTCTAGGCTATAATGATATAGATATCGTAAAAGACGACTATGGGATATAATATGCACATAACATCTGTGCAATAGAAGGAAAACTTGAAATGAAACCCTATATCAATATGTCTGACCAGCATGGTATAGTAGATCAAATTCCCTCCCATGGTGGAGGAAGCCTAAGCCCAACAGTGGGGCATATGTGGCTGCTGTGCTGATGATATAACAAAAAAGCGCTAGGCTATAACAAAATTTTGCAATATTCAATAAATATTGCAAAATAATATATAGTATACTATTGGGCTTGAGCCTCCTCCATAACAGGAGGCAAATTGACCTACTATACCATATGGGTCAGACCTGCTATGGTTTCATTTTTTTTATTGCAAGCAGTGGCAAACGAGCAAACAGTACACCTGATAGTAAGTGTTGCTGCCGCTCATGGACCTTTACAAGGCCACTGCCTACCGTGAAGAAAGTGAAGGGAGTGTGAATGCGTGCATTGAGGCTCGGTGATACCAAAGACCATAACCCTTCACACGCAAACACCCTCAGAAAATTGAGCGGAAGCACACACAAACATACAATTAACAAACATAAATAACAACTATACTCAGAACAATAACATGTGGATCAAACAAAGAACCGTCCAACATGGGAATTGAACCCCCAAGGGGTAGTATAAGAGATAAGTATTAAGATCATTACACTCAAAATTTATAATAACGACCCATCCCAGCTTTCATTTCAGTTTTAACTGCTTTGCCTCTGCATTTTAAATCTGCAATTGCTCCTAACACATGACGTTCGGTTTGCCATTTTGTAGATTACTCGGAACAAACAGAGACAAAAAATTATGAACTACTTATTAGCCATAGGTATCATGAAAATAAATGTGTAAGCACGAAAAGGCCTACTATCCTGACATTACAAACAGACACTTCAATTATTTATCTATATATTAATACGTAAGGCAAAAACTTTGTACCCCTTTTTAGGAAGATTATATAGATGGACAGCTATGGCACAGATGAAGTATATATTGAGAAGAAGTGCATAAAAGTGAAATTTCATATAATAATGGATTTAAAATATGTTAAATTCATTAAAAAAAGGCGTTACATACACTACGATACAATCGCTACACACACACACATCCACATACACCACGCTTATACACTTTTGCTCAGGGTTAAAATCTTCGATCCAACTGAATGTCAAACAATCACAATTATGATGACAATGTCCAATAGATACTTATATATCTTATATCTTTAAACGAGCAATTCTTGTATTTATATGTATTTATATATATATATATATATATATACCTATATATATATATATATATATATATATATATATATATATATATATATATATATATATATATATATATATATATACCTATATATATACCTATATATATACCTATATATATATTCAGGCTCTCAGAAACGGCTCCAACGATTTTGTTGAAACTTGGCATACTAGAGGATTCGGGTCCAAAAAATCGATCTAGCTAGGTTTTATTTATAGAAAAAGTTCTTTTGTCGGTATTTTTAGCATAACAATAAATGACATTAAATTTTAAAAGAATATGAATTCAAATTTCATTGTAAATGTCAAGAGTTCCGGTAGCTCAGTTGGGGGACGGCCGGTTTTAATTTTGAGTTTTGTAGCATCCAAATAGCGTCGGTTCGAATCTCGGTGTTATTATTATTCTCTTTTTGTCATTTTTTATATAATTTTTAGTTCTTATTAATATATCTAAATAAATTCTATAAAAATATTCCGAGCGAAGCTCGGTCAACCTGATATTTAGTTGTAATTATTATACATTAATAAAATTAGAAGATGGTGTAGCAGAAAAAAATATTTAAATGTATTATGGCCGAATTTCGACCACTTGGCAATAACTAGTTTGTATAAATATACCTGTATGCGCTACTGGTGTTACTGGTAGGATCTGTAGGACCTAATTCATTAAGACCATCTCGCCTCTCCCGTGCACGATCCCTATACTTCTCTGCTAACTCTGCCAATTTATTATCCTCTTGCTTCTTTAAAGCTGCATAGTAAGATTTTTTCTTTCTACGAAGTTCACTTTTGTTTTCTGATGGTGGCGGCATGGACCTGAAAGAAAAATAGATGTATTATTAATATTTTCAACTAGCAATCTGCCCTCGCGTAGCTCCGGTCTCAGTCGCCTAGCCACCGCATTTTAATGTCCAATAACTTCTAAAATATTATGATACGCGACTGCAGTGCATAAGGCCTCGGGTTCGATTCCCGGACCAGGCAAAATTTTATAAGGGTTTTTGAGAGAAGAAACAGCCTACATTACTACTTATATGAGACCATGAGAACCATACTGGCCTAATGCAATGGACAAGCCTTTTGAGCACCATAAAAAATAAAGGAAAGTATAGTAAAAACCTTAACAATGATTATTTTCATTATCTAGTGAATATTCCTTGTATCACTTTTAGGCCACCTTGGTTCTATAAAAATGTTTAATTATATCTGTAAAAATCATAAACCCAATACCATAAAAATTAGTTAGGCCAATATGGTTCTCATGGCCTCATATAGACCTTATCTATATCAATAAATAAAATTGGAGTGTCTGTTTGTAATGTCAAAATAATAGGCCTTTTCATGCTCACATGGTTATTTGCACTATACATATGCCTAAATATCACTTTATAATTTTTTTGTCTGTCTGTCTGTTTGTTCCAGGTAATCCTCAAAACGGCTGGACCGATTTAAAAAATTCTTTCACCAATGGAAAGCTATAATATCAGGGAGTAAAGTAGGCTATATTTTATCCCGGTATTCCCACGGGAACTACGGGGATAAGGCGACAGAAACCGAAGCAAAGCGAGGGCGAGTTGCTAGTAGTAAAATATTATTAAAATTGGTCCAGCCATTTGGAATCGTTTGCTTGTCTGGTAGTTCTGGGTAATCCCCAGAACTACCAGACAAGCAAACGATTTTGAAAGTGATTGTATGTATAGGTATCGTGTAAATAACTGTGCGAGCATGAAAAAAGCCTATTATTTTTACATTACAGACACTTCAATTTCATTTATTTGTAGAGATAGTAGTGTAAGCTCTCTATACAATGACCAATTAAGAATACATTATGTGACCCCTCCTTAATTCGTCACAGTTCATATATGCCCTTTTGCTGGGCTCAAGCTTCCTCTAGAATATGAGGGAAAGGGCTATCTATACCAAGCTTGTCAAACGAGTTGGTATAGAGTTCTATTTCAAGTTGTCCTATTGCATTTATATGCATCTATTTTAGTCATTTTTTACGATTCTCACAGGCAAGAATGGTGGTGGTGAAATGCCTCCTCTCTTAATTAGGCTTAGGAATTGTAAAAAGGGAAGTGCACAGGCTCTGCAATATAAACAAAACAAACACAAAACTTACCCAGAATTGGCCATAGCTTCCCGCACTGAGCCGACAGGGTGAGCACTCCCTGAGGGCGTAGCTTTAGGAGTCATAAGCAGCTTCCTAAAGTCATCATTTGTAAGCCTCTGAGAGGCTGGAGTGTGTTCCACACTGGAGTCGTCCATTTTTACTTGTTAGTAAGTAACAGTGTCTAAAACAAAGTTATTTATTTGAACAACTAATATATAATTATATTTTTCAAGAAATTGTTAAGATTTTCTCGAATAAATAATAATTAGCGTCCATTCCACAGAACTAATCGCAATTCCACAATCTCGTGTGACATTTTTGACATCAAACTGACGCAAATGACATAATTAGGACTTTTTCGGGACTATGGCTTTGCTATTAATACTTTTAAGCCAAATTTAAAGATCGTTGATTCGTAGTGTCCGACCGAAATTTCGGTTTCGGTCAAAAATCGACTTAGTTTCTGTTTTGGCTGATAATCGAGCCAGAACTACGGCCGAAACCGAAACAGACTTTGTAAGTTTTGGCGTTGCGCTATCACATGCTCGGTGCACGTGGTGTGTGAGACGAAGTGTCATTTTACCGCACTCATAGTCAGAGGTGGGCATTAACTCGTTAATCCGTTAATCGTTAATTAACGAAGTTAACAATCTGCTTAACGGATTAACATTCAAGTTAACTTCAAAAAAGTTAACGCTCTTGTTAACTTCCGTTAAATTGAACTTCCGTTACATTAGTCGTTTATTGACATGCTGCTATTTTGTTTCTTTGAATTACGCGCCATGCTAAGCTCGTAAGTTCCAAGACGCCTGCGCCACCCATCCATCGCTTGATGGATCGTGTCGTAGTGGAGTTCGTCCTGTGCACGAGCCACCTTCTCTTTCTGTAATATGGCGGCGACCGCGTCTCAGTTCCTGATGTCGTCGATCGCCCTAGCGATAGTCGGCCGCTTGAAATTGGCACCGATGATTGCAACGAGTTCAAGGCACTGCTTTGTCCACGCGGCACACAACCTCGAGCGTGTACTGTACCGTGTCCTCGTCACAATCGCCATGATGGCAGGACCATGTGCTTTCCTTCCTTACGACCATGTGCAGGTATTTGGCGAAGCTATCATGCCCCGTCAATACCTACACCAATCGAAAGGAAAGCATTCCGTGCCGCCGGCCCAATCATTCCATTAGTACCGGCCGGAAAGCCTCGACAGTTCGAACAGTGTATCGCGGCCTCTCCGAGCGCATTGTTCAACGGACAACGACGTCACGGTGGGCGTCGTCCCGCCAAGCAGCCCTCTCGCTAAACGAAATTAAGCCGCTGGTCCGCGCAACTAGTCATTACGTCTAAAAGCGTCGTAAAGTATTGGGGAATCTTTAGGTATCGGAACTACCGGCAGTAGTGTATCCTAAGCTAGTGTGGACCAAGGCCGGATTCTCCATAAGGTAGATTAGGCAACTGCTTAGGGGCCCTGAGCAAGAAAAAGTTTTCTTTTTTCATTAATTGTATTTTGTTGCATTTAACAAGATTAAATTAAAAATAACCGTATCACGTCTTATTTCTCTTGCCTACTCCATCATGACACCTGAATCATCACTTAACTACAACCTATCCATCATTCATCATCATCATTTCCACAGAAATATTAATACTTTTTTCTGTGATCATTTCAGTTCAGTCCTACTGTTGGGCACGAGCCGCCTCCTCAATAGGAGGGAAACTGACCTACTATAGGAACCTCGCTGGTCAGACGTATTGATATAGGGTTTCATTTCAAGTTTTCCTTCTCTTGCATATATGTTAAATGCATCTTCTATCCCTTAGTCACCACTTACGACACCCATGGGCAAGATGGGAGGGGGGGGGGGCGGATGAATTGTATTCTTACTCCGTCACCACACGGAAAAAACCTATTCATTGTAAATAAAATAAATAAATAAACATCAGATATCATTATAAAAACCTATTAATTAAGATAATTTCAATGAATATAAAAAGTAATGAGTCAGGCATGTGAGGTGATGCTGTAGCCTCACGTCAAGATAACAAGGTATATTGTTGCAATAAGTGATTGAAGTAACAGAATCCAAAGAAGTCCATCTGATCGGCTGGAATTTCATAATAGAAAATATATATTTTAAAAAGTAAAAAAAAGGGGAAAGAATAGGGGTCTCGAGAATTGCTATGCCTAGAGGCCCTGATAGGGTTAATCAAGCCCGGGTGTGGACAGATGCATGCGAACATAATTCCACTACATGCTGTAAAATATATATATACTAGCAATCCGCCCTCGCTTCGCTTCGGTTATAGGTTATAGTCGTTTTACCCGCGTAGTTCCCGTTCCCGTGAGAATACCGGGATAAAATATAGCCTAGTTTACGCCCCGATATTATAGCTTTCCATTGGTGAAAGAATTTTTGAAATCGGTCAAGCCGTTTTGAAAATTACCCGGAACAAACAGACAGACAGACAGACAAAAATTTTTTAATTGCTATTTTAGGCATAGGTGTCGTGCAAATAACCGTGTGAGAATGAAAAAAGCCTATTATTTTGACATTACAAACAGACACTCCAATTTTATTTATTGGTATAGATTTGTCTCAAGCATTGATGTAACAAATTAACTAGATACACAATCTCATACAAAAGTTCTTTTAAAACTGTCCCCAATTGTATTTACCTAGTCCTAGTCTAAATAATTATTATACATTAATGAAAATTCAACCTTATGAGCATAATTTATAGTTGTATTCACAATAATACGTACGAAAAGCCACAAAAATTTTACGACCGAAGCTCGCCTCTGATTGGGCATCATACTTCAAATCAAATTCAGTCTTACATGCATGTTTTAAAGTTTATATTACGAGGTGTCAAAAAAGCTATATTAATAATAAACGTCACGATATTATTCGACGAAAATAAAAGGAGATATTAATGTCTTATTCTACATTGAAAATGATTCCATTGAATTGCATCGTATTATTCTTGCAACGTTGAGTGAAATTTTGAAACAAAAAAATCTAAATCATCATATGCCACCCGATATTTAGTCATATAAACAATAAAAACAAATCAATGAACTGTTTAACTTACTGGAAGTACGAAATCTCATCCGTTTTTGACGTATTATTTTTACAATTGTTCACTTCGTCATTTCTAACGTTCATACAATAACGCGGTCAACACAAGACTACTTGAAGAGAATGCTAAATTCTTGTTGTAACGCTCTTTTTATGGGGACGTTTTTGAGACGCTGTTTGTGTACCTTGGGTTTTTTGTTACATCAATGGTCTCAAGCCTAAAAGCAGTATAAGTTTTAAATGGTTAACTTTAACGATTAACTTTAACTTGCGTTAAATTTTCGCAAATTTAACGCTTTAACGATTATCGAAGTTATTTTTGTTAACGATTTAACGAAGTTAACTGTTGGATTAACTGTGCCCACCTATGCTCATAGTCATCTGATAATTTTAGTTCTTCGTTTTCGTATGCGCGTCGCGAATTTCGCAGTTTGAGATAATCACTTCAAATCAGGTAGGTATATTTAATTTCACTATTTATGTAATATAACTCATAAAATATCGAGAAATTTTCTTTTCTTTGCAATTTTTTAGAAATAAGGCAAACATACGAGTGGCTTATCACCTAGGTTTATTATAAATCGAAATTATTTATTAGTATTTAATGAAAATAGAATAGAATAGAACAGAATAGAATAGAATAGCATTTATTGTCACATAATAACTAATAATTAAAATACATGTTTTTATTTATTTTGACAATAGGGGAATGCTCAGCATTGTGCTGCATAGAAATTATGCAGGGCTGGTTTTCAGAAAACCCCTTTCCTCAAATATATAAGAAAGAAAAATAACAAAAAAAATGAGAAAAGAAAAAAAAGAAAAAGGAATAAAATAACTTACAATAAGAATGATAACAACATAAATAACATTAATGAATTGAATTATGAGGGATGTGCTTATGTATGATGAGTTCGCTTTTTCATTTTGTGTGTATGAGTGTTGAGTGTTTGTTTGCGTGTGTGGATGTGTGTATGTGTGTGCGTATGCGTGTATGTGAGCAGCGATTTAAAATACATGTTTATTAAATAAAAAGCATCATTAGGTACTGGAAAAATCATATTATTTTATTTATACATTATAGCATATTAGTTCCTATCGTAATCTGTTCTTTTATACATATATAACTGTACCAAATAATTTCGATGATTCACACCTGCCAGGCGTCCTGAGTGACGACTCACTTTATTTTGTTCTTGTATTTTAAATGTTTTGTAAGTTTCATATTATGTTTATATTAATTAAGAGTAAAAACTGACTGATTATAATAGACTATATATTTTTCTGTCCACAAAAATATTGACCTTATAATTTACACAAAAGCTTCGGTTTCGGCCGAAACTGAGACTGGAGCCGAAATTAGGTTTCGGTTTCGGCCATCAAAAGTAGTTTCAGTCGGACACTATCGATTCGTCTTTATATTTGATTTAAATGTTATTGATCAAATTATACGCAGCTTAAATAAAGATACACAAAATTATAAAAAAAAATGCTTTTTATTATTTCGTATCACTTCGCATAAAAAATCGCATAAAAATATTGGGTCATCTATCAAATGCCATAGTTGCAATGTTGATGTGTATCATAGTAAAGGCAGTTCGTGTTAAAAGCTTCCTTAAGAATATTCTGGGTTAATACCTGCTACTTCTTCTTTTAACCTATTGCCATCCAAAGCCATAGTATATCATTCTAATTGATCTCCACTCATATACCTCCCACTACTAAACTCGAGCCTTCTATACAATAGGAGGGCAATTTACCTATTTTACCACCGCTGTGTGGTAGCGGCTTCGAATACTACCAACCCTTGCTTTGCTCGTGGGTGTCGTAAAAGACGACTAAGAGCCCTAGATTGACCCGGACCAACTCCACCTGGTACCATTTGGGTCAACGATTACATTCCCAAGGAGGGTTGACGTCAGGCAGGCGGCCGGTCATAAAAATCATTGCCGAAACTTTTTGTAATATGTCAAAACAGATGACATATTGCGTCGACCCCAAGTAATTGGGATAAGAGCAAGATGATGATGACCACCCTTTTTTTTTTCTTTTTTGGAGGTGGGTTACGGTTGGCGCACTCCTCGCACCACTCCGTCCGGGGCGACAGAGGGGTGTAAGCACGCACATCCGTAACCCACCCGTGACACGTCGCCTTCGTCGTTGGGCCGACCACCGGAGCAGGGTGACTTGACGTCAGTGGTCGGCCCGAATTTTACCACCCTGATGGCGAGTTGATATTTTGGGATGCTTCTCATTGCCTAATAGATGTTACAAAGTTATCATGATTGAAATGAAACAAGCGACTTGGTCACATATTTATTAGAAATAATAAGAAATTATTGACAATAATTAACAATAATAATTACAGATTGGTAGCAATAATAAAGTACAAATTAAAATGATGTAATGAAATACTTAATACGCATAATTTTTCTCATTATTATTTCATCTGGCTATAAATAGTAGTAGTAGCTGTCCTGTATCACAATACAAACTTTAACTTATTAATCAAAGTGAACCCATCAATATGCAGCGTTGTGTCAACAAGTGACAAGTGACACAAGTTTAAGGCAGCATTCATCTCAATTTCTTTAAAAACTCAACAGTCAGAGACAGAGTTTTGAACAAAATTGTTGAGTGGGTTGGGGTGGGCTGTGTGGCATGTTCAGTGCACATGTCGTCAGTTCGGTCCAGGGTGAGGAAAGGGCAGCTCGCGGCCCCATAGCCTACCCTATTCCCTCTCCTTCGTCATTGAGCCGACCACTGTGTTCTTTGTCGCCCGTGGCCAGCCCAGCAGTATACCCTTTCCGATACCCTTGCTTTCTAACGCCCCTCCCGGGACGTCTGTCGCCTTCGCGTGGTCAGCATCTCTTCGGTCGAAAGACTATTCCACGGCCCAGTCACCCGCAGCCTGGGCTAGGGCGGCATCAAGCACAGGTACTCGCGCCTGGCGGCTCAAATCGCCAGCAGCGGACCGTATCGTCGTAGAGGAATTCCTCTCGCACATATTCCACCCCTCCTTCCGTGATGGTCGGCAGCGTCAACTCGGCACCAATGATTGCGACGAGTTCACGGCGCTGCATGTGTCCACGCTGTACACATTTCAAGCGTGTGCTGCACCGTGTCCTCGTTACAATCGCAGTGGTGACAGGACGGTGTGCTTGGCGAAGCAACCGTGCCCCGTCAACACCTGCACCAGTTGGAAGGAAAGCACCCCGTGCGCGGACCCAACCACTCCCTCAGCACCGGCTGGAAGGCCTCGACGGTACAAACACCGTACCGAGGCCTCTCCAGCCGAACTACCCAACGGGCAGTGACGTCGCGGCGGGCGTCGGTCCACCAGGCGGCCAGCTCCTGCAATGATACTATGCCGCCCTTGACCTGCGTCTCCAACACCCGCCGGTAGAGCCCGACGAGCATTTCTGCCTCCAGGTCCCACGTTCTGGCCAATAGGCACGCTGCCTCTGACCACCATGGCCCTCTGTGGACGGTACAGGAGAGCCCTCAGTCGGACGGTCAGAGACCCCACCCACATCGGTGCGCCATACAGGGCCATCGACCGGATCAGGATCACCTTCGCGTACAGCACGTAGCGCTGGGTGGCGCGCTACCTACATTCGGCATCAACCAAGAAAAAGCGAATACCGCGCCGAAACAAGAATTTTCAATTATTCTAAACAAAACTCGTCGCTAATGTCTCACTAATAAGAAAGTATAGAATAGAAAGCACCATACAATACTTAAACGACAAAAAGACATTAAGTATTAGAATAACGTTGGCAGTCATTTTTTTAATCCAAATTCACTTTATCTGCAACAAATATATTAGCAATTACAACAAAATTTTGAATAAGAATAATGACCAAAACCTTAACGTATACCACTAATCGAGGTTTTCAACGGTCTCAATGTAATGAAATTCATCTGCATTTAATAATATTATTGTAACTAAGTATGAAGAATAACATAAAATTTAGTAAATTTATAAGATTCTTTAAATAATCTATACCATTATATAAAACACAAATATATTTCCATGTCGTATAATCTTTAAAATCATATACTTAATGTGCCGCAAATTGATTTCATTAGGGGGCGTTCATAAAATACGTGAGATGTTTAAGGAGGGGAGGGGGTCGAGTCAAATCTCATCTCATCTTACGTTGGAGAGAGGGGGGGGGTCTCGACAAATATCACGCAATTTTTTTTCTGATTGAAACAAAAAAAATATACTATTTTGGTCCATTTAATCCAGATTGTACATGCTTAAGATTTAATCTTAAGCGTAATCGATTTTACTGAAAATCATATAGACATGTTGGTTCCAAAAGTCTCTCTTGAGACCGCGCATGATTCTCCATGGACTGAATTAGAGTAGATATTCTTTTTTTTAATCACAGTAGTTACGATTTAAGTATTCTATTGTTAAATTTTTATTATTAAACTCTCAGAAATATTGATTACTAGTCGTAAATAAAAAAAGCACGAAGCAATTTTTTTTTCTTTTTACAATAACAATCCATCGCGTTTACGTAAGAAACCCACATTTTGAAAAATCTCACGTGAGATTGGGGGATGGGGGAGGATTGAATAAAATCTCACGACATCTCACCAAGGAGGGAGGGAGTTACAGAAAATTTAAAAAAGCACCTCACGTAATTTATGGACGCCCTCTTAGAAAGGCAATAGTGCGAATATTCTTAGATGGTGTTAAATCACTCACACACCCAATGCATGAGGAGGCGTTAGGTGAAGTTCTGATCGATTTAAAAAAAAAATCATTTCATTTATTTCTTTTTTTCAAAACAACATTTAAGCTAGCAACGGTTCAGCTAGTATTTCACACAAGAATGGGTACTTCTTAGAGTCAAAATTCTTCTCATATTTTAAATCACTTACTGTCTTTGCTTTTCTTCGAATCTCCCTTAGGTTTACTTCCAACTTTCTTTTTTATAAAAAATTTATAACTCAAAGAACCATTATTGACAAACGTCGAAGCGTAAGCAATAGGCATTATAGAACATTTACCATGTCTGAATATATCAGCTACAGGCTCAATAAAAGAACTACATGGGTCAGTAAAGAGGAACTTTCTTTGATTATCATTCTTATTAAAAACGTGTATTTCGTAAGACCATTTGGAAGCGCCTATTTTTGTGCCAATTAGTTGAGCAGTCATATACAGCGTGCCGTTGAATATTTTCACATGAAATAAAAAGTTAAAAGAACCTATAACTATTAAGTAAGTGTGTTGACAGTTCTTGGAAAGTGCCAGTCGTATTTCGGTATCCACGTCAGCTTTTCGTTGCTCAGGATGCGACATGTCAAAATGACCAGATAGCTGTTTTAAATGTCCTCTCCAAGAGCATCCAACAGGACACTGAAACTCTTTGAAAGGGCACTCTTTAACATGAAACTCCATATCAACAACTTTAATGTACAAACAACAGCCTTCCTTCGAATGTGGGCATGGAACTTTTGTTTCTCCAACAAATTTCTCCAAATCAATATTACGTCTGGAAGTACTGTGTCCGCCACAGGTGACACATGGTCTACGGTACTCGTGACATTTCTTGCATATGCTGTGACCACTATTGCATTGAAATATTTGCAAAGTAAACATTTCTTTACAAACAGGACATTTCAATGCATCGTTAACATTTTTGTTGCGAGACCTGCAAAGAAATATTGTTAAAAAAATAAATGGCTGTTATAGAAGAATCCATATTGAAATTAGAATTGGATGCAGTGCTGTCATATTGTGCCAAAACTTTTTTGCAATATGTACGAAAGTGTAAAAGTACATATTACATTGACCC
The DNA here is from genome assembly GCA_032191425.1 of Lymantria dispar. Classification (NCBI taxonomy): domain Eukaryota; kingdom Metazoa; phylum Arthropoda; class Insecta; order Lepidoptera; family Erebidae; genus Lymantria; species Lymantria dispar. The sequence continues at coordinate 2,735,989 of CM063460.1, read as the reverse complement.
CAAATAATTGAAACTCGACCAAAATAATGATGATATTTATCATTATTTGGATGTCGTAAAAGATGACTAAGGGATATCATATGCATATAACATCTATGCAAGAGAAGGAAAACTCAAAAAAACCCTATACCAACCTGCCTGACCAGCATGGTATAGTAAGGTCAATTTCCCTCCTATTGTGGAGGCGGCTCGAGCCCAACAGTGGCACGTATGTAAGCTGAAATGATGATGATGATGAATATCGCATCCATTTTCTAATAGATGGATTTCTATCCGTTCAGCCGCCTTCGCTTAGTACAATCTAGCTGAGAGTATTGAATCAGAATGAATCGCTTGTATAATATCTCTATCTAAAAAGACGATAATATTAGTCAAATTTGTTAAACTAGTATACGGCTTTAAGTCTAATATTTGGTGATATTTTTGCCACATATTCATTTTAAATGTATTTTCAAAAGTAATACAAAACTTGATGGTAACATACCTGCTGGCAGAACGAGCACGAGCCGGGCGCGGAGGTGCTGACTGCTGATTTCTAAAAATACATACATATTTTTAATTAATACTCCATTCACAATAATATTGCAGTTCAAATTTGTAACAAGTATGGCTCTATAAAGTTTTAAGTTTTAAAAACCACTTTGAGCAATGGTAGCAAAACAATATAAAGAATTACTAACTTCTGAATCTGTCCCTTACTATTGGCCATCACAAACGATTCTACGGGTTTCATGTCCTTAGTAAATACATGTAACATAGTGGCAGAGCGTTTGGGGCCTACGTTGTTCGAATTAGGCGTAGTAGAATGTTTTTCAATCAACATATTTACTAGTTCATCATGCACGAAAGTAGAAAGCTGTTTATTGGGGCCCTGCCGCTTTTCCAATCTTTAACAGAAAGAGATTTTATGATTAATTACTACCTCCTAAATAACTAAAATAATTCTAAATTTTACTGTTCATGAATAAAGGAACGTACTTTGCTAAAGCATAAGGCATGATTCAAATGAGGACCTAAATCATTTTAATGAATAATATTAACTTAATTAGTATTACCTGGAAGTTAAGTAAACTATGTTAGGATTAACTTGTATCTGCGGGCTTTGTGTAGTAGGCATTACTGTGGGGCCTTTATTATTCAACATCGGTATAGTTTGCTGGGCCAGCCGCAGCGGTATCGGCGGCGGTAATTGCTGTTGGACTGACATGGTTTGCTGTAATGGACGTTGCGTTGGAACACATTGCGACATGTGCTGTACTGCCGGTACAGCTTTTTGAGTTTGGTTTGGCTGTTTAGCCAAATTATTCTGCGGAGTCGACTTAGCCTGTTGAATTTGGTTAGTCTGCTGTGCTAAATTATTCTGTTGATTCAACTTAGCCTGCTGAGTTTGGTTAGCACGAGACAAGTTAGCCTGTTGAGTCAACTTTACTTGTTGAGTTTGTCTAGTCTGTTGATTTAGGTTAGCCTGTTGAGTTAGATTAACCTGTTGAGGTTGTTTAATCTGTTGAGTCAGCTTAGGTTGTTGAATTTGATTAGCCTGTTGAGTCATGTTAGCATTTGGAGGCTTTTGCATAGTTTGCTGTAATGCATGATGCATTGGCATACCATGCGACATCTGATGTTGCGTCGGCATAAACTTTTGAGTTTGGTTAGTTTGTTGAGTCATATTAGTTTGTTGAGTCAACTTAGCCTGTTGAGTTTGATTAGCCTGTTTAGTCAGGTTAACTTGATGAGTTAAGTTAGCCTGTTGAGCCAAGTTAGGCTGTGGAATCCATTTAGTCTGTTGAGACTGATTAGCTTGTTGAGGCTTTTGTATGGTTTGCTGTAACGTATGTTGCATTGGTGTGCATTGTGGCATCTGCTGTTGTACTGGCGTAGCCTGAGTTTGGTTAACATTTAGAGATAAGTTAGCCTGTTGAGTCGGTTTTACTTGTTGAGTTTGGTTAGTCTGTTGCGTCAGGTTAGCTTGTTGAGTTAGGTTAACCTGTTGAGGTTGTTTAACCTGTTGAGTCAACTTAGCCTGTTCAATTTGATTAGCTTGTTGAATTAAGTTAACCTGTTGAGTCATGTTAGCATGTTGAGGCTGTAAAGGATGTTGCATTATCATATGTTGCGACATCTGCTGTAATGGCAGTGCAGCTTTTGCCTGTTGAGAAAAGTTAAGCTGTTCAGCCAACTTAGCCGGTTGAGTTTGGTTAAACTGTTGAGTAAAATTAGCTTCTTGAATCAGGATAGGCTGTTTAGTTAGGTTAGTGTGTGGCATTTGGTTAGCCTGTTGAATTAAGTTATCCTGTTGAACTTGGTTAGCCTGTTGAGTTAAGTTATTCTGTTGAATTAAGCTGGCGTGTTGTGTTAAGCCATCGTGCTGAGTCAGATTAGTCTGTAGAGTTAGGTTAGCTTGTAGTGTTACATTAGCCTGTTGAGCTTGTGCAGATGCAGCCGCTGCCTTCTCCATATACTCTTGGCATTTTTGCTCATATATCTTCCTTTGAGCATTCAGTAAATCTTGAACTTCTATTTGTGACAATTTCGGCCTGAAAAAAATAGTTAAACCATTTATAAGGTAAGCTTTCTAATACTAAACTAAAAAACTAACGTATGCTGAGTTTCAGTTAGTTTAGTTACATAGCAAAATATATTTTAAGGACATTTTTTATGCCTATGATGGCAGTTGAGCTTTCAGCCTATCTGTTTATGAGTGATAACTACTCCTAACCAACCTTAGCGCTATCAGGTACACAGCCCACTTACTGGTAACGGCCTACCGTAGGTCATAGTGTAAATATTCAGTGGCTGGTAAACAACTGTGGCACAATCTATATAATTTTGTATACTCATTCTATTCATAAATAGAATATTAACCAATGGTCTTGATGTCTTTAAAAAATACATAAATCTTTATTTATCTAGAGGCATTTGCGGGCTACAAAAAACGTGATGTCCTCGCTCAATTTCTTATTCAAGCAAGTAACAGCGGTTTATGAGGCCCAACAACGCCCTTCCGTCGTGGTTTCTCATTAGTCACTAGCATCCGATTGGGCAAGGTGGTGTCGAATCAAAGGAGAATCTGTTGATATAAGAAAGTGAGCCGCCGCTCAGTATGCCGAATATGAAACATCGAAATTATATTGTACAAGTATATATGCATAAAAGAACAGATTATGACAGGAACATAAAGTATTAATAAAAATAGTACGATCTTTTTTTCCAGAAAATGATGATTTTTATTCAATAAACATTTATATTAATTAAATACAAGAATTAAAAAATTCAACATATTTCAAATTGTGACAACCACGCGTAGCTTTACGCTACGCGTAGCTTGACGCCACGCTAACGATCAGGTTTACACTCGCCTATAGATGTTTCACATCAAAAAACGGCAACAAAAAATACTGAGATGAATTTTATCACATTTTGTCACAAATAGGCATTACATAATGATTTCTGATGTTTACGCGAGTATTATACATTTTAAATAAAACTACTTTACGGATTTTATCGCGTTTGTATTTGATTTTTGATTACCCGACGTTTCGAACACTTTACAGCGTTCATGATCACGGGTGGACTAAGATGTCTCACGTCCAACAAGTCATCGTTACTGCAGAAAATTTATAATTATCTACCTGATACAGAAATTAGTTATTAAATATTGACCCACATTTTCATACAAAATTTATTGCCAGTGTAAGAAGAAAATGATTCTATATGAAAAAATTATATTGTTTATGGTTAGTAATAATTAAACATTAAAATTAATAGTAATTATATTTAAAAACTAACTAATAATCTAGTATACTACCACCGGATCGGAACACGGTCACACTGAGAAAGATTCGGCAAGAAAACTCAGGTAACATGATGCTTAACTTTAATTTAGCATCATGTTACCTGAGTTTTCTGCATAACTTTAACAAAAATAATTTTATATATGTGTAATACTTGTGTAAACACCATACATCATTTTGTATTTCAGCATTTTTTTTATTTGTAATAGTTTCGTAATTTTGATGCATGCAAGGTTCTCTCAAACATTCACAATTTGGAATTCTTTTTTAAATGCACTAAGGAACTAAGCCTTGTCTTGTGGGGGTATTTAAAAAGATAATTTATCATCATCATTTCAGCTCATATACGTCTCACTGCTGGGCTCGAGCCTCCTTCGTAATAGGAGTGAAATTGACCTTACTATACCATGCTGGTCAGACAGGTTGGTATAGGGTTTTATTTCGCGTTTTCCATCTCTTGCATACGAGTAGATGTCATATGCGTAATATATCCCTTAGTCGTCTTTTACGACACCCATGGGTATGAGAGGGGTTGATGAATGGTCACCACCAAGAAAACCTAAATAACAGACACGAATCACACAACAATTTGTGGATCACAAATGCTTTTTGCCCACATAAGTATCGAACCATCACTCTTGGCTCAGTAGGTCGGTACTTTAATGTTGGAGTACTTAACGGCAATCCTTATCCAAGGATTTGTTGGGTAGGATCTACTTGTATGATATTTACATGGATTATTGCGCAAGTTGAATAAACAAGCTCGCACTTATCGGCAATGTCATTTCTTACGCCCCCGCACTCCGTAGACTTGACACTAATTCATTAAGCCATAGCTCGGCAAGAGACAGACTCCGGTCCGTTTGCGGACTGCAAAATGTCGAATCTCGGACCGCTAAACATTCTAATATACCTATACCAAGTACAAGTTCTTCGAATTTGCTGTTCTTCTTGAGAATCAAACTATAAAAAACAAGCTCAAGACAATCGGTGCAGTTTCTAACTTAAATTTTAGGTCTTGTGTTTGATAATTCAGTTTTTTTTCGAAGCTTATAATAAATAGGGAGCACTTAATTATTATCAGTTGTTTTTTTCTGGACTTCATTAAAATTTGCCAACAGTTGCCCGTCCCCACCTAAAACTACTTGCCCTCTGCCAATCTCTGCAATAAGCCATCCGAGTAATATATAATTCAATTGTGATCCATTTTTAGTAATTACAAACGGCATATTGATTTTTTTTTTTTTTTTTTTTTTATTGCCAACGGTGGCAAACGAGCAAGCAGCACACCTGATGGTAAGTGAAACTGCTGCACATGGACCATTGCAATACCAGGGGCACAGCCAGGCCGCTGCCTACCGTGAAGGAAATACTCTTCTTAAACCTCGTTTAAAGAAGGACATGTCATAGCGCTCGGGAAACACACATTGATACACCGTATCAGAGCTGCGTAATATGTCTCTGAGATAAGGTAATACAGATTGCTAGATTATATATAGACTTATAGATTTGTAGCAATACAGTTTATCACGATATGTAAGATAATAAACAATTTGTGTGGTGTCGGGATAAGAATACAATTTTCGCCAACACTTACACTTGCCAAAGAGGCACAGGTGATAGAGGAATGTAGGAGCGCGAGATTTTTTCTTCTTATAGACATTTGATGAGTAGGGATAACATGCACGTAACAAGGAGGCTTATCAATATCCTTGTGGATGGACATAAAATCGTGGGCGACCCAAAAAAAAAAACATGGTTGTCTGTAAAGTCGGTTTACGGACGATAGTATAACGTGACAACTTCATAACAAAACATTGATGAAATGACTGCATACTTTTATGAATAAAATTGAATCAGCGTAACCAGTATCCATTGTTATAAGCTATTGAAATTAAATCGGATTGGCAATTACCGTAAGTCTCGATTGATGGCGCTGTTCAGTTTAGCTGAATGGCATTGTACTAAATGAATATATTTGAAATCCTTTCGCATCGATAGATGACGCGCTTTAGTACAGCTGAATCGCATACTACTTTATAATAAAACAATGAGCGTAACGGGACACTTTTTCGTGCATGCAGCCAGCGTTCATCGATTTATTAGACGTTGTCACGTCAAAAAGGGACATGGATTGTGTGAATGCGTATGAAAGCAGTGAGGGCAGATATGGCGGCTGAGAGAAGAGAGAGAGTCTATAGGTGACATACCACGACTCCACTTAGCGAGGATGAGGGCAGTCTGATGACTTACTTATGGCGAGTGGCATAGCTTATGCTTAGGTACGTACGTACGTACGGTACGTACATCTTCCAAGTATCAAGGGCCACCGGTACCCGACCTTGTCATCAGTGACTTGTCTAGGCGGATTACCCTTTCGGGTACTGACCTATAAGATACCCTACCCTCTTAATCCACATTGTCTGTGAGAGTTTACGAACCATAAATTCAGCAACGCCTCGAGACGGGCATGAAGTGCAAGTTTTATGGCCTCACTCTGTCTTCGTATTTCTAATAGTCCCACTATAATATGCACTGTTGTGACTGGAGGGCGTTCATATTTTGTCCCTTATATGAGAAAAACAGAGGTCTTGAATAATCTTAGGATCAGCGGGCACCAGCGCAACGTGTGACATTAAGCCGCGGTCACAATTAATAATACCTACTAAAAGCCTATGTTTACTTGATATTTAATTATAAAAAAAAGTAATGCAAAATTAAGTTTTTTTGGAATACAAAGAAATAAGATTTTGACAATATGAACAAAAAAAATATGTATCATTATAAACCAGACGCAAATAATAATTAATGTGTTGCTAGGTACAAGGGGATTCCCATAAAAAAAAACAAATTATTAAGGAAAGAGAATCACCAATTTCTTATATAAACCTTATCATATATAGATATAAAGTTTACATTTCAATAAAAAGCTAATCATACACGTAATTTAAAGGTGATTCCCCAAGTTCAGATTAGATCATTAATAATTATAGCTTGATGCAAGAATAATAATTAGCACTGTCTCGATCTAAATACAGATTGAGCTCTAACTTCTCCTTACAAATTATATTGCGAACAAATGAAATTCTGTTTGATCATAATGATATCTGATGTTTATGCGAGCACTACACATTTGCGCGTCATGCCGCCTTAGCCGAGGCCGCGGGTTACGTGACTGTCCGTCACCCGCCGAGTGGCTGACCGCGTGAGGAAAGACCGACGTCTTCCCCGAGGGGGGACGTCGGTCGATGGGAGGGTTGGGGGTATTCCGTCGGGCCGACCACTCATGACAAGTAACCCTGCTCCGGTGGTCGGCCCAACGACGAAAGCGACGTGGTGTGTGGTGTTCGAGTGGGTTGCGGGTGTGCGTGCTTACGCCCCTCTGTCGCCCCGGATGGAGTGGTGCGAGGAGTGCGCCGACCGCAGCCTATCCCAAAAAAAGAGCCACCACACATCCTTACTAATATTATAAATGCGAAAGTAAGGATGTTTGTTTGTTTGCTACGCTTTCACGCTTAAACCACCGAACCGATTTCAAAAATTCTTTCACCATTGAAAAGCTATAATATCAGGGAGTAACTAGGCTATATTTTATCCCGGTATTCCCACGGGAACGGGCACTACGCGGGTAAAGCGACTGAAACCGAAGTGAAGCGAGGGCGGGTTGCTAGTTATAAATAAAACTACTTTTACGGATTATATCGCGTTTGTATTTGATTTATGACTGCCCGACGTTTCGAATACTTTACAGCATTCATGGTCACAGGCGGACTAAGATGTCTGACGTTCAAACAAATCAACGTTATTCCAGATTTTTATAATTATCTACCCACAATGAGAGGGAAATTGATCTTACCACGGTGATCAGACGTATTGATATAGGGTTTTACTTCGAGTTTTCCTTCTCTTGCATACATGTTATATGCTTATTATATCTCTTAGTCGTCTTTTACGACACCCACGGGTGAAGGGGGAGGGGGTGAGGTGTGACTTGTATTGTTACCCCGTCACCACACAGATTAATCAAGGTCAAAAGTATTATTTCTATAAGAAAAAATAGTTATGATAATTATATAAAACAACAAAATACTTCTTTGTTATTTTCGAGAAAAGAGTATAATTCATTATAATAGTTGGGTACCGAGTAAATTTCTTACAGATCCAAAATTATATACTGTCTGGCACATCAAGAATGTCTCGAAAAATTTAAATTGTACTCACCCTTCATTGTTCGTCCTAGCAGATTGTTCGGCGCCCATGTTGTTTTCACATTAATAAACTAATACATACGTTGGAATATTAGTATTAAGCAAAACTTTAAGAACAAATTTTAATAATAATATTATCGACAGCGTCTCAAGTTATTAAAAGCAGAACTAAGAATGAAAACACGAATAAAAACCGATATCTTTATCTAATTTTATCTTACTGAAACATACTGAACGTTGGCTGTAGTGACAAAAACATAATTCATGAGCCATTTTAAATGTCGCATACAAAGGAAATAAATGTGTGAATACATTCACAAAGAAAAATGTGTGAATACCGTTTTTTTAAAGATGAATGCATGCACTAAGCTAATTCTCCTTGCATTGCAAGGGACTTTACAAACATGTAAATTAATGGACACAAATTACAGCCAGACTCAGAACAACAATTTGTGGATCGCACAAAGTGTTGTCCTGCGTAGGATACGAACCCGCGACACTGGCGCGGTAGGTCTATATCTTAACCATTACGCCATCTGTACAGTCAATCCAGTGCATCCATCTGTGCAATGAAGTCAGTATTCTAATAAATAAATTGGAGTATATTCTACAGAACTTGGCACCCATAAGAGTGGTAGTATCACGCTGTCGACAGTTATCTGTCTACAGCCGCGAGCCGGTCCGTCCGGGGTAGTACCACACTCTCGCAGAAAATCGACGTCTGAGTAATAGCAATTTGTTACTGCGCTTCGTTCGGTGAGCGAGAGAGCCAGAAGCCCAACTTTCTGAGGGTGTTTGCGTGTGGAGAGTTTTGGTGGTGCCCTTGGTATCACCGAGCCTCAAACTTTCTTCACGGTAGGCAGCGGCCTTGTAAAGGTCTATGAGCGGCAGCAACACTTACCATCAGGTGTACTGTTCGCTCGTTTGCCACCGTTTGCAATAACAAAAAAAAACCTATTTATATCAAGACTTTTGTTGGTGAAGTCGATAACCACACCATTATAATCACAATATTGAACTTAACTGCCCTTTTCGCATTTATGTTTTTACTCGATGATATCCGATCATTATTTTTTTTTTGTATTTAAATTCATTATTATTTAGAGGTAATATTTTTTTTGCCACTTTTACGATGTATAGTTGAATTTCAGAACTAATTTCAATATTTTCTTAAATATCTTATATCTTTAAACGAGCAATTCTTGTATATACATATATACCTATATACAAATATATATATTCAGGATCTCGGAAACGGCTCGAACGATTTTGTTGAAACTTGGCATACTAGAGGATTCGGGTCCAAAAAATCGATCTAGCTAGGTTTTATTTATAGAAAATGTTGTTTTGTCCGTGTTTTTTGTAAAACAACACAATGACATTAAATAAAAGAATCATTTCAGCCTATTGCCGTCCACTGCTGGACGTAGGCCTCCCTCATATTGCGCCACAATGAGCGGTCCTGTGCCGCCTGCATCCAACGACGCCCAGCGACTTTCACTAGGTCATCGGTCCACCTAGTGGGGGAGCGTCCTACACTGCGTCGTCCGATACGTGGTCGCCACTCGAGAACCTTTCTTCCCCAGCGGTTGTCGGTTCGTCGAGCGATGTGGCCTGCCCATTGCCACTTCAGCGTGCTAATTCTTCGTGCTATGTCGGTTACACCCGTTCTTCTGCGGATTTCCGTATTCCGGATTCTATCTCGCAGAGAAATCCCGAGCATAGCCCGCTCCATAGCACGCTAAGCGACTTTGAGCCTTGTTATGAGTCCTAAATAAAAGAATATGAATTCAAATTTCGTTGTCAACGTCAAGAGTTACGGTAGATCAGGTGGGACGGTGACCGGTTCTAATTTTGGTATTTTTGACATTCAAACACGGATCAAAAACGGATCGAATCTCGGTGTTATTATTATTCTCTTTTTGTAATTTATTATATATTTTCATTATTTATTTTTTATTAATATATATCTAAATAAATTCTACAAAAATATTCCGAGCGAAGCTCGGTCAACCTGATATTGTTACTTCTAAAGGTTTCAAAAATAAAGATTAATATTTTTTTTTTTTTGCTTGGGTTACGGTCGGTGCGCTCTTCGCACCACTCCATCCAGGGCGACAGAGGGGCGTAAGCACGAAAAACCCGTAAGCCACCCGTAACATGTCGCCTTCATCGTTGGGCCGACCACCGGAGCAGGGTGACTTGACGTCAGTGGTCGGCCCGACGGAATACCCCCTGAGGAGTACCCTCTCCTCGACCGACGTCTCCCCCTCGGGGAGGACGATGGTCTTTCCTCACGCGGTTGGCCTCTCGGCGAGTGACGGACTAATTCCCCGGTCCAGTCACCCGCGGCCTCGGACCTAAAATATTATTAACCCGTTACCGCGCGGGATCCACACAAAATTTTATTTTCATAAACTATTAAGAATATAGAGATTTCTTTTAGCTAAACCCTTGTATTCATTATCCTTATTTATCAATAAAATTATGTTTTAACAAATAAATAATGATAGTACACAGTTTCCTCTGGGTATTTTGCAAAGTATAAAATCACTTACACATACTCTGTTCGTAGCATTGAATCCTGTCTAAATTGCTACTTAGCATTAACTCCCACCAGACATACAATAAGAATTGTTTCGAATATTTATAAAATATCACTACATATTATAAAACAAAGTCGCTGCCCGCTGTCTGTCTGTCCCTATGTATGCTTAAGTCTTTAAAACTACGATAGGGTGAGGCCTGTCTTTTCCTACTAATATTATAAACGCGAAAGTTTGTGAGTATCTTTGTTGCTCTTTCACGCAAAAAAAAAAACAGAATGGATATTGATGAAACTGCGCAATAATCTATACCAATAAATAAAATTGGAATGTCTGTTTGTAATGTCAAAATAATAGGCTTTTTTCATGCTCACACCGTTATTTGCATGACACCTATGGCTAAAATACAGATTAAAAATTTTTTGTCTGTCTGTCTGTCTATCTGTCTGTTTGTTCCGGATAATCTTCAAAACGGCTGCACCGATTTCAAAAATTCTTTCACCAATGGAAAGCTATATATCAGGGCGTAAACTTGGCTATATTTTATCCCGGTATTCCCACGGGAACGGGAAATACGCAGGAAAGACTGAAACCGAAGCGAAGCGAGGGCGGGTTGCTAGTAAATAATAATAAGCTTATTTATCAGAATGACATATAGGCTACAATTTATCTATTGGGAATATCTTCCCACGAGGAGGGGAACTATGCGGGAAAAACCGCAGGGCGTTGCTAGTGTATAATTGAAGATTACCCGGAACAAACAGACAGACAGACACAAAAATTTTTTAATTGCTATTTTAGGTATATGTATAGTGCAAATAACCGTGTGAGCATGAAAAAAACCTATTATTTTGACATTACAAACAGACACTCCAATTTTATTTATTGGTATAGATTGGTATAAACTACATTCGGTGAGTGAGAAAACCGAAAGCACAATTTCTGAGGGTTTTTGTGTGTGATGGGTTTTGGTCATGCTTTTTTTATCACCGATCCATATTGCGCGCATTCACACTCCCTTCACTTTCATCGCAGTAAGCAGCGGCTTAGCAAAAGTGTATGAGGGCCAATATCATTTACCATCAGGTGTGCGGTTTGCTGGTTTGCCACTAACGGCATAAAAAAAAAGAAAAACGAAATTTGGTGGATCGGCTTCTAACAGGAGTGTATCTACATATTTGTGAAAGATCTTCTGTCTGCTTCTGTGTTCCGCAGACAGACCAAATAGGTTGGCCCAAAGAGAAAGCTATAATCATCATCATCATCATCATTTCAGCCTATCGCCGTCCACTGCTGGACGTAGGCCTCCCTCATGTTGCGCCACAATGAGCGGTCCTGTGCCGCCTGCATCCAACGACGCCCAGCTACTTTCACTAGGTCATCGGTCCACCTAGTGGGGGGGCGTCCTACACTGCGTCGTCCGATACGTGGTCGCCACTCGAGAACCTTTCTTCCCCAGCGGTTGTAGGTTCGTCGAGCGATGTGGCCTGCCCATTGCCACTTCAGCGTGCTAATTCTTCGTGCTATGTCGGTTACACCCGTTCTTCTGCGGATTTCCGTATTCCGAATTCTATCTCGCAGAGAAATCCCGAGCATAGCCCGCTCCATAGCACGCTGAGCGACTTTGAGCCTTGATATGAGGCCTACATTTAGGGACCACGTTTCCGTGCCGTAAGTCATCACTGGTAACACACACTGGTCAAAGACCTGTGTTTTCAGACACTGAGGTATGTTAGACGAGAAGATCCTCTTAAGTTTCCCGAATGCTGCCCAACCGAGTTGGATTCGTCGGCTGATCTCTTTCTCGAAATTGAATCTACCTAACTGGACTGTTTGTTCGAGGTAAACATAGTGATCGACAACTTCGAGAATCGCATTGCCAACTAGGACCGGTACAGGAATGACATGGGCATTTGACATGACTTTCGTCTTGTCCATGTTCATTCGTAAACCCACTAGTTGGGATACCCTGCTGAGATCATTGAGCATTGTGCCAAGGTCCTCCATGGATTCTGCCATAACGACTATATCGTCCGCAAATCGAAGGTGAGTGATGTATTCGCCGTTAATGTTGATGCCGAGTCCAGTCCAGTCTAAGAGCTTGAAGACATCTTCTAGTGCAGTGGTGAACAGTTTCGGAGAGATAACATTTCCCTGTCTCACGCCTTTCTGCAACTGGTTCGGTTTCGTACTCTTATCCCGGATACGGACTGACATTGTGGCGTTCCTATACAAACACTTCAGCACTTCGATATAGCGATAGTCAATTTGGCACCGCTGAAGGGACTGCAGCACCGCCCAAGTTTCGACTGAATCAAAGGCTTTCTCATAGTCCACAAACGCTAAGCACAGGGGCCGATTATACTCCTCGGTCTTTTGTATAATCTGCCGAAGCGTGAGGATATGGTCTATGGTGCTATAGCCTTTTCGGAAGCCGGCTTGTTCGGGCGGCTGGAAGTCATCGAGCTTGCGCGAGAGTCGATTGGTAATGACCCTCGAGAACAACTTATAAACATGGCTCAGGAGTGAGATGGGTCTGTAGTTCTTTAGAAGAGCTTTGTCACCCTTCTTGAAGAACAGCACCACCACACTCCTGGTCCACGACTCTGGAATGTCGCCCCCGAGGATAACGGAATTAAATAGCTTTTGAAGGGCTATTAAGACTGGCTTGCCGCCCGCCTTCAGAAGCTCTGCCGTCATCTCCCGGTGCCTTACCGTTACGTAGTTGTTTGAGAGCCATTCTGATCTCGTACAAGCTGATGTCCGGGATTTCTTCGGTATAGTGCCGTGTTAGCTTGGATCTGGGATCTTGCACCAAGCCGACAACAGGATTTCGGGATGATTTGTATAACTGTCCATAGAACCTTTTGACCTCTCCCAAGATCTCACTTTGGGATGAAATGACAGTGCCATCGTCGGTCTTCAGCTTAGTCATTTGGCTTTGCCCAATAGACAGATCTTGTGCGAACACTTTTGAGCCACGATTCCGCTCTATCGCTTCTTTAATACGGAGCGTATTAAATCGGCGAATATCGCGACGCACAGACCTGGAGATCTGCCTATTTAGCTGCCTATGTTTGGACCAATCGGCTGAAGACTGTACCATCATTTCTTTTCTCCGCCCCATGAGCTCGAGAGTCTGGTCAGAAAGTTTTTTAGGTCTATTAACGCGGTGAGCCTTGAAAAATTTCGACCCAACCGCGTGGACAGTTTCCACGAACCTGTTGTTCATATCGTTCGGAGATTCGCATTCGTCCAGACAATGGAAGCGATTGTGTAATTCGAGTTGAAAGCCTTCGAGGTTCTGGTATTGGACAGATGTAGGTCGGAGTGTAGACTTCATCAAGCGTGACCGCTCGACTTTTGTGTGGATATTCAATGTGGCTCGTACCATCCGGTGATCGCTCCCAGTTTTAATCCTGCTGATCACTGAGACATCATTGAATATCTGTCGTTTGTCTGACAAGATGAAGTCTATCTCGTTTTTTGTTGAACCATCGGGGCTAATCCAGGTCCATTTCCTTTGTGGCTGCTTCCTGAAGAAGGAATTCATCATAAAGAAGCTTTCCCTCTCCAGAAAATCAGCCAGTTTCTGGCCCCTCTGGTTTCTCTGTCCATATCCATGTTTCCCCACTCTCAACTCATCATCACTCCCTTTGCCTATTTTTGCGTTAAAGTCTCCCATGACTACCGTGAAGTGGGTTTCGGACGTGTGTATGTCTTTCGAGATGTCCCCGTAAAATGCCTCCACCTCGTCGTTGGAGTATGTCGAGGTCGGTGCGTATACCTGTATAACCTTCAGCGAATACCTCTTGGTAATTCTGAGTATAAGGTACGCTACCCTTGTCGACACACTCTCGATCCTCTCCACGTTGTCTACGAGAGACCTACGAACGATAAACCCTATACCACCTTGGGACGGGTGATCGCCCTCCCGGTAGAAGAGCAAGTTTCTAGACTGGAGGATTATCGTGCCCTCGCCCTCTCTTCGCACTTCTGATAATCCTACAATGTCCCAGCGGATTTTGCTCAATTCCTCTTCCAGCTCGATGACCCTCTCGTCAGTCCTGAGTGTCCGAATGTTGTGTGTTACCAGGGCCAAGGGTCGTTTTTGTTGGTAGCCGGATCGCTGCCGGAGATTCCTCGCACCCCCCGCTCCACCACTACTGGGCCCGCCACCAAAATGAGCCCGTAGAGTACCGGAGCCGCCGTGACTGGGGGCCATTTTTTTATTGTACGCCATTTCTAAAAAAGGGGATATTGCCGTAATCGCCACGCTTGGCAGGCGGGTTGGCGATCGCAGTATAGGTGTTTTACGTTTCCCAGGAGAGAGCTGCTGCCCTGCTCTCCTGGTGAACCCTCAGCCGATTTTTACGACTCCCACGGGCAAGTAAGGGGTGGCGACATATGTATTCTCAGCCCGTCGCCACACGGGCAGGCTATAATATCAAGGAGAAACCAAGGCTAGGAACTACGCAGGAAAGACGACTGAAACCGAAGCGAAGCGAGGGCGTGTTGCTAGTACATAAAGAAAAAATATTTAAATGAATTGTGGCCGAATTTCAACCACTTGGAGACCACTAGTAGAATTAATTATACAGTACTTGTTTTTAAACTGTAAACTAGGTTCCTCCTAAACTAAGGAAAATGTTCATCAGTTCATGTTCATTTTAATAATAAAAATTCGGGATAACTGGAAAGATCTTGCCACAATGTCTGAAAACAAAGGATTAAAACTAGTGTCTGTTCAGATCGATGACCTATGAAACGTGGTCTTTAAAAATCGGCTTAATAAAAATGCTCAAAATTGCTTAGAGATACTCAGGTATGCTAAGAATTTCTCTACGTGAAAATATGCGATAATGATAAATCCTTAGAAGAACGGGTGTAACCGACATAGCCCTAGGAATTAGCACGTTGAATTAGCAATGGATAGACCACATCGCTCGTCAAACTGACAACCGTTGAGAAAGAAAGGTTCTCGAGTGGTGACCATGAATTAGACAATACAATGTGGGACAACTTCCTACTTGACGACATTTTGAAAGTCCCGAAGAACAGTTGGATGCAGGTGCAAGACAGGACCTGTTTGAGGGGCATTCTCGTGGGGAGTTCTACCCTAGCAGTGGACGTCTATGTGCTGTTAGATGAATGAATGAATAGGTTCGAATAACTTACTTTTATAAAACAGTAAGGAAAACGTCATATCGTAAATATGACTACACACTAAATCTCTAAATTGTTTAATATCTTTGTATTATATTAAATATATTAGATTGTTATGTATTTAATTAACTATTTTGTTTGCAACATATTATCAGTTACTCCGAAATAACGCATTCTGAATTCAAATGTCAGTTGCTCCAAAATAACGCGCACTGTTTACAATATGGAGGGCAGTAGGGGTACCTCTGCTCTCCATAGCATGCGCACTTTCTTATATTCACGGTCCCATCAGATACGACTGTAATGTTCGGTCCTTTATTATTACACGGTATACTTACCTCGGATCTCTCTGTCACTCATTTCCACACGCGTTAAAATTTAAATCTTTAAAATTTGTATACCCCTATTAGGACTGAATTTTTTACAGTCAACCCTATATCATCGTGTTCACAATAAAACAGCGCTTATGCTGATATACATTTTTTTCTATTATCCAATCAAGTGAAAGTAACTAGCATTGACATACCTGTTTATACCTGTCAACCCAGTAGTTCGTCCAGGTAAATAATAGTCAACCCTACGATTGCACATTCTATATGTTTTATACTTTAAGTTCAATATAAAATTTTCTTATTATCTTCATATTGCAACAGTTTAAAAAAAAAAAAAATTTTAAAAATTATTAAAAATATTCTGTCCAGGATTTTTTTTGTCTACCCATTTTTTTTGTCTACGCCGGTCACCCCGCCGAGGCCGTGGGTGACGTGACCGGGGATTAGTCCGTCACCTGCCGAGAGGCCGACCGCGTGAGGAAAGACCGACGTCCTCCCCGAGGGGGGGACGTCGGTCGATGGGAGGGTACCCCGTGTAGGGGTATTCCGTCGGGCCGACCACTGACGACAAGTAAACCTGCTCCGGTGGTCGCCCAACGACGAAGGCGAGGTGGTTTTCGGGTGGGTTGCGGGAGTAGCGTGCTTAAGCCCCTCTGTCGCCCCGGACGGAGTGGTGCGGAGGCGCACCGACCGCAGCCCACCCACAAAAAAGAAAAAAAAAAACCTTTTTTAATATATTTTCTAATATACGAAATTTATCTATACCAATAAATGGAGTGTCTGTTTGTAATGTCAAAATAATAGGTTTTTTTCATGCTCACACGGTTATTTGCACGACACCTATGCCTAAAATAGCAATTAAAAAATTTTTGTCTGTCTGTCTGTCTGTTTGATCCGGGTAATCTTCAAAACGCCTGGACCGATTACAAAAATTCTTTCACCAATGGAAAGCTATAATATCAGGGCGTAAACTAGGCTATATTTTATCCCGGTATTCCCACGGAAACGGGAACTACGCGGGTAAAACGACTATAACCTATAACCGAAGCGAAGCGAGGGTGGATTGCTAGTTATAAAATAATTTTGATTCTATTATCAACCCGGTGAATATCGATTTAGGTTCGGCTCTTCTACTAAGAGAAAACCATAAACAAAAGTGTATAAGCGTTGGCGTGTGTGTAGCCAATGCATGGTAGTGTGCGTGATGCCTTTTTTAATGTAATAAGTAGTGTAGCAATAATTTCAATCACGAGAAACTGGCAACACACGCGCTAAACATAGGCTCTATAGAACATAGTCTATAGAAGACAAGATACATAGTCTATAGAAGGGTAATCCCCTACGACTCAAATCTAATGATATAAATTAAATTTACTTAAAAGTACATACTTATAAAAGAATTGATACCTCAAAAATATCGACACGTAAAAATTATATCGAAATGAAAGTATCGATATTACTCAGGAATCGGTACTTTTTGCGGACCCCTACTTCTTCTTTCTTTCTTTCGAACTAAAATAATTAAGTTAAGTAAAATACTACTTAAATATTTTCACTATCCAACCTGAAGTAGGTTGGAAAGTGGCAGATAAAATTCTCAACCTGCCAACTTGGATCGTGGATAGCTAATGACTAGGTTGGAAGATAGGAATAAGTCAATTTTTGCACGCCGGAAAATGCACGGCTTGTATAGACCAATATCACACATAATTTTTCACGTCATTTTTGAGTGATGTGATTCCATACGTACAGTTACGCGTATAGTAAGTACAACAAAAACAAACATTTTAGTTAAAAAAGTATTTATTAAGTACGCACATAGGTAATGAATAATATCATAAGACAGACTAAAATTATTTAGCACAGTATGGCGATTATGATGCTACCCCTTAATTACTGGGGAGATTTAGCAGTAGACGGCCAAACGCTGAAAGATTAATACTAAAATACATTACATTTTTAGATTTAAAACTTGGCGCTCTTTGTCCAATAGTCGGCTTTGCCGACAATTCAACATTTAAATTTTTCTACTCAACATATTATCAGACAATGACGAATTTGTCACGCTTGTCAGGCAGGCGAGTAGAGAGAACTACAGACCATTCTCCTTCTGACTCATCTGACATACGGCCTACTACTGCTGAACACAATCCTCCTTCACAATAGAAAAGAAATTGACCACGCTGAACAGATTAGTTAGCAAAGCGTTTTAAATATAAGAGAGGGTTCTTAGAAACAATGTTATCATAATTAAAACAAGCTGTTTGATTATACATTTATTAGAGATATTCAGAAATTGAAAATAATATAATTAAGCATTAGTAATTGTAATCGTAATGGCCAATAATGTAGGCATTAAAATGTCGAAATCATATAATTAATAATTACACATAATATAATCAAGAAATATATACATTTCTAGCTAAAAGTAAACATAGTAACTGTCCTACATCATAGCAAATGAAAATGACTCGATTCAAAATCTTGAGATAAATTATATAGAGCGATTTAAAATGAATATTCTACCATCTAATGAATACAGAAATGGCGATATTTATTTATAACTTGAAGCTGATAATATATGGCACATATCAACGCGAAACGTTGAAGTGGTGCTCCTGTCTCGATTTATTGATTCTGATATCAAGCAATGGTTCGAACTAAAAAATGTCTCAATTCTATTCCTGTTGCACTTAAGTATACAAAAAAGACACTCGTTTAAACACTTCATATTTTTAAAGAATATTTGTGTTCATTTTCGACCCGTGCAATTCTACACTGTCTATGCGATTAAATATTAAAGTAACGTAGTTTATTATTTTATCATTTGTTGAAAATAATCATCAACATAATTTCAAACACATTGTCCTTGATAGTCAAGTTATGAATTTCGAATCGAGTCATTTTCATTCTCATAATGCGATGCTTTAAAATTAAAGTGAATCTATCGATGCCTTTGTCACACATTTCGTAGACACAAACATGCCTTTTTAGGAGTGGTAGGACCACACTGTCGACAGTTCTCTGTCTACAGCCGCGGGCCGGTCCGTCCGGGGCAGTACCATGCTCTCGCAGAAAATCGACGTCTGAGTAGTAGCAATTTGTTACTGCGCTTCGTTCGGTGAGCGAGAGAGCCGGAAGCCCAACTTTCTGAGGGTGATTGCGTGTGGAGGGTTTTGGTGGTGCCCTTGGTATCACCGAGCCTCAATGCACGCATTCACACTCCCTTCGCTTTCTTCGCGGTAGGCAACGGCCTTGTAAAGGTCCATGAGCGGCAGCAACACTTACCATCAGGTGTACTGTTTGCTCGTTTGCCAGCGTTTGCAATAAAAAAAAAAAAAAAAAAAAAAAAATAAACTCAAAAGTGAGTTTTAGTCAAAATGTTTGCAACTGAGTAAATTGCGCAACATTTTATTAAAATTGCAGTTTAATTTTACCCATAATATATTTTATATAATTACGTTAACAAGTCGTCAACTTGCAAAGTTATTATCATATCACTTTAAGTGAGATTTTCCAAGCGTACGATCGCCAGTGGTCGGCCCAACGACGAAGGCGACGTGGTTTTCGGGTGGGTCGCGGGAGTTGCGTGCTTAAACCCCTCTGTCGCCCCGGACGGAGTGGTGCGGAGGCGCGCCGACCGCGGCCCACCCACAAAAAAAAGAAAAAAGCGTACGATTTAATAACAATAGTATTTGAATCGTGCTGTAGAATAAAATAGAATTTTTGCACACAATATCTATCCACATTTCTTTAAACAAGACCAACTTTCTGGTATTCATTTTAAATTCACAGAACTGTCGCTTTTTATCTTTCTACCCACATCATATTTATAATGTACAGGATATATTAATCCAATTATACACATTTTATATGTTTAATATTAAATACTATACGCCAGTGGTAAACCCTTGGGCTGGCAACATATATGTCATAAAAAAAATTATATAAAACTTTTATTTAAAGGTAACCTATATTAATTTGAATGCAACAACTAGAAGGCTACCAAAATATAAAATTCTAACTACATACTTCAATATCTAGTATTCTCACTATAATAACATCTTTATTCATAACTACATATTCCTGAACATATATAAACAATCAAATACATATCGAAATTATTCTTTGCGTTTTTAAAAATGAAATTTTAGTTTTAGATCAAGTCTACCTTTAAATACTTTTAGCTTCGACTTTAAAAACAGTATGTCGTGTTTAAACCATTATGGTTTTATTAAATAGTAAAACAGTAATAAAAGTTGTAATACAATAATAAATATGTATTACACTTTACACCGGTGATCGTAAATGAGAAAAAGCAAAATCAACCACGAATAGTGTCGTAACTAGTCTAATACGCGCGCGGTGCGAATTGCTGCATCCTTTATTTGGACTGGCTATGATCCAGTCTTATAATTTGATCATTTCTAAGCCCCTTCAGGATCTATGCCCTATCTGAGCACTGCCCTATTTATAGCACCGACTACCAGTACTAATAGATAATTTGCAGCTTAATTTTATAAAATATAAACATTAATAATCCTATTGGTAGTATTACGGATGAATTGAGACTCCGTAAACGAAACTAATGTCAAAAATTTAAATTAGTTTCGAATAAGGGATTACGATTTTTTTTAGCCGTCCGAAACGATAACCTTACCTTATCTTTGACCTCTCCAAAGGGAAATAATATGATAATCATCATGATTAGCATTAGTAATTCCCCAAAAAAGGTATCCGGAACTAAAACTAACCGTAACTACATCATCCGAAATAATTTAATATTCGTAAGCTTATCTGAAACCGGTGCAATGATATTTTAATATCGAAAGCAGTTTTCAGATCCTAAATTCCATATCCCTAAATACTAGTATCTATTTAAAATAAGTTTATTACGATATCTAAGGGGATTAAAATTATGTCCTATATTGCTATAATATATCATGCACATTTTTTCCTCTACAGTAGAGACATGCGCAATGAGTAGACAACTTGATTATCAATGCATTTTAAATGCTCATCATTCTTGTAACACTTTTCTAGAGATAAAAAGGGACAAGAATGATAAAATATTCTAGATGAATTATATTGTCAACAGGTATCTTTCTAATAAGTATGAAAAAGAAAACATACCGTGCTAGCTCAGAAAGACAATAAGAGATTTTAGGATGATAATGTTGGCATGAACCTCTTAATTTTAAATTAAAATTAAGTGCTACAAAGTTAGTAAACTAACCAATTACACCGACAGGTACCCAATCTTTCTTACGAGCAATGACCAATCACGTCTTTTTATAATCTTGATAAAATAAAATTTATGTACGTTCTAGAATGCTACATGCATTCTATTTAATGCATTTATAATATTTTATTTTTTATACTTTATTTTATATTTTATTTTATATAAAAACAGAGGAATTAGGGAACGTTGTGAAATGAATGTAGATGTAGTGACAAGGATTGAGAAAGGTATGTTAAGTTGGTTCGGCCATGTAGAGAGAATGAATGAAAGGAGACTAACAAGGAGAATTTATAAGGCGAATGTGAACGGAAGTGTTGAAAGGGGAAGACCGAGGCGGACGTTCCACAATCAAATCGGGGACGTTCTTAAGAAAGGCCAGGTTAGGAGTACCCTGAACCGAAGAACATGTATGAGGAGATTAATGAATGTGGACGAGGCGAAAGTGGTATGTCAAGATCGTAGCAAGTGGAAGGAAGTGGTCTCTGCCTACCCCTATGGGAAAGAGGCGTGATTATATGTATTATTATTATATGTATGTATTTTTTATACGATATAGGCATTGATGTAACAAGGGTTTTTTGTTACATCAATGGATATAGGTATAAAAAATAAAATATTTTTAACAAAATTCTAAATTAAGTATGTAACATGAAATCAAATATGCAGCATGAGACATTACTTAAAAGAATAGAGCCTAAAGATACTCTCAACTTCACTAATTACCTTTGTTTTTCTTCAAATCTCCGTTAGGTTTACTTTCGACCGTTTGTTTTATATAGAATTTATAACTCAGAGAACCATTATTGAGAAAAGACGAAGCATAAGCAGCAGGCACTATAGAACATTTACCCTCTTTAAATATATCAGCTACGGGCTCAATATTAGAACTACATGTATCAGTAAACAGAAACTTTCTACGATTTTCATTCTTATTAAAAACATGTATTTCATATGACCATTTGGAAGCGCTTACTTTGGTGCCAATAAGTTGGACAATCATATACACCGTTTCATTAGATACTTTCACATGAAATAAAAAGTTGAAAGCACCAATAAGTACTAGGTAAATATTCTGGCTATTCTTAGAGAGTAACAGTCGTATTTCGGAATCTACGTCAACTTTTCGTTGCTCAGGATGCGACAAGTCAAAATGGCCAGATAGCTGTTTTAAATGTCCTCTCCAAGAACATCCAGCAGGACACTGAAGCTCTTTGAAAGGGCACTCTTTAACATGAAACTCCATATCAACAACTTTAATATACAAACGACAGCCTTCCTTCGAATGTGGACATGGCACTTTTGTTTCCCCAACATATCTCTCCAAATCAATGTTACGTCTGAAAGTACTGGTTCCGCCACAGGTTGCACATGGCCTACGGTACTCATGACATTTCTTGCATATGCTATGACCATTACTGCATTGAAATATTTGTAAGCCAAACATTTCTTTACAAACGGGACACTTCAATGCATCGTTGATATTTTTGTTGCGAGACCTGCAAATGTATGTTGTTGTTATAAATAAAAAAGTAAATCCACATTGAAAATAGGATTTGATGCTGTGCTAATTTTAATAATTGTTCTATTTGAACGTTTCACTCGATCCAATATTAACCTAAAAATATGGATTTTGGTCTTTCCAAAGAAGAATAATACCGAATCGCTAAACTTTCGCAGATGGGTTGGTAGTGGAAATAGTTATTGTTATAACTGTCCCAGAAGAATGCTGCAAATCGTTCCTGTTCTTAGCAATCTGTACTTACCACTCCCATGGAAAGTCAGCGGGATGACAATGTTTTCATAAATCGTCACCAATCTTTCATCCATCAATAACAATGTTACTTTAAGCTCTTGCATCTGCTATCCTTCGCGTTATTCTTTCAATTAGTAATTATTCCAGCAATAAAATCAGAAAAATTGTAAAATTACTATAAATCAAACCAGTACTTCTTTTAAAACTGAAATAGAGCATTTAATATTCCATCATCCTTTCGAAAATAATATTGTTACTTTAAAGCTAAATTTATTATATTCCAACTAAAATGTTAAAGTATTAAATCAGAACCATATGATTTTTTGTTGGATGACGTGTAAAATTTCTCCGATAAAGATTAATTACAATTGTTATTGATTATATTACTGATCTTCATAACTGATGACTATATTACTGATGATACTAGTCACAATTTGTTATATTGTCCTAATAAATAATGCAGTTAGAACGAATTTCTAATATATGCAGTTACAAGTAAGTACAGCTACAAGTCTAACAGAAAGTAATTCCTTACCGCATATAAATTTTCGTTTTTACATTACACTATAAAGTAATAAGAAATGTTGATGGTTACATACCTGCTGGCAGATCGATCTCTAGTCGACAGTGGAGGTGCTGATGGCTGGGTTCTAAAAATACATAAATATTCTAATTAATACTGCATTCACAACAAAATTAATTCGTAACAAGCATTTGTTTTTGTAAAATTTTGTGTCTTAATTTGTAACAAGCATTGTTATGAGTTCTTAGAACTACAGCAACAATATTATATGTGATAGCAAACCTGCACAAGAAAAAATACTAACCTCTGAGTCTGCCTATTATGATTGATCATCACAAAAGATTCTTCTGGTATCGTGTTACTATTTCTAAAGTTAAATGTATGCACCCTCGTAGAAGAACAACTAGGACCTGCGTTGTTCAAATTAGGATATAAATTAGATGCAGTAGGAAAGTTTTCACGCATATTTATTAATTGCTCTCTTCCATAACTATAGGGGCTTCTCTGCCTTTCCAAACTATAACAAAAAAGATTTTTATGAATAAATATTTTCTCCTCAATTACGGCAAATTTCTGACCAAAAGCTTGCGTTGCTTTTGGGTCACCAAAAGAACGAACTGTGTTAAAATGGTAGTGCAAGGGTCCAGGCGCAGCACTATCGCTTACCATCAGGTATGCTGCTTGCTCTTTCGCTACCATCGGTAATTAAAAAAACATATCACATTCGTATAAATTTAACTAATGATATTAATTAATATTACCTAGCATTCATATTAACTTCGTTAGGAGCCATTTGCGTCTGAAAGTTACGTGCAATAGGCGTTAATGTCGGGCCATAATTGTTCGACGTCGGCATAGCCTGCTGGGCTGGCTGTAGCCTCATTGTATTTTGCTGCTGTATCTGCTGTTGTACAGGCATAGTTTGCTGTAAGGGATGTTGCATTGGCATACATTGCGGCATCTGCTGTGGTCCCGGCGTGGTCTGTTGAGTCAGGTTAGCTTGTTGAGTTAAATTAGTCTGCTGAGCTTGCGTAGTTCGCGCACTTTCGGCCGCCGCCTTCTCCATGTACTCTTGGCATTTTTGCTCATATACCTTCCTTTGAGCGTTCAATAATTTTTCTACTTCTACTTGTGATAATTTCGGTCTGGAAAAAAGAGTGCAATTATTTGTAAGATAAGCTATTATAATGATAAGCTCCAATAATTTTCAAGATAATGTCAAGGGAGAACTGTCTTCCCGTGAAGAATCCTATCATCAAAACTACAACACTTCTCAGAAATCAAAACATGCTAAATTTCTCTAATGATTTTAGATGTTAAGGTGAATGTTAAATGTATGAAATAAAACAATATTTTCGGTTTTTATCGCGTTTGTATTCGACCAAGTGTTTTCGTACAAATTCACAATTTTTTATTAAATTCTTTATATGTGATCCACCATTATTAATCAGAACGGCATATTACAATAGCATAGCATTGCGATACAGATTGCTGTACAATATTTTTTTGAAAACTACCAACTTTTACATACTCGTGTCTCGAAAAAAGGAGATTAAGACCTTTATATCAACCTGAATTAAGCCCTTTTTTTGGGGTGGGTTACGGTCGGCGCACTCCTTGCACCACTCTGTCCGGGGTGACAGAGGAGCGTAAGCACGCACACCCGTAACCCACCCGTGACACGGTCAGTGGTCGGCTCGACGGAATAGCTCTTGAGGAGTACGCTCCCATCGACCGACGAAACATAAATAGACAGACAACTGTCAGCAGTGTACTGACAGTTGTCTGTCTACAGATGGAAGCAGAGTAGATGTTGCATCCATCTAAATTAATTGGGATAAAAGCAGTATAAGAATGATCACCACCCAAATTTTACAACTGCCCCAGGCAAGCCACCAAACCAAGGGCATAAAAAATAAATAATAGTTAAAAACTAAAAAAATACTCTTTTAAGGAAAATCCAACTAAAAATAGAAAATAAATTTGTAAAAATTTGAATTAAGATCAGTGTATTAGCGATGAGAAGAATTGCTTTTTTTTCAATTCGAATCAATCGAATTAAAATTACTATTGATTCGAATAGCAATTCGAATTGATTCGGATCGTCACATTCGTCACGTCAGCATTATAGTCAAATTCGTACTCGTATGTCTAGTCATCCGCCTGTGAAACCGAGTTGGCGAGTTATAATTCGTTTACATTATTATTAGAGCGAGTTTTTTTTGCGGATCGGTTTGCATTACGAATGTATCGAGATTTTGAGTTACAGCAGTGTGCTCGGTATTTGGTTACGGAAAGGGGACTTATAGGTATATTGACTTTTAAACACGTAGGTAATGACAATACTCTTTTATTATTATGATTAAACTCAGCATACTAAATAACAAAAAGTAATAATAAAAGCATATACAAAAACATCCTTTTTTTTTAAATAAAGTCTGATTCTAATTAGTAATTACCCGATATATCAACTTTAAAAAAAAATAATACGTTTTTATACGTCTCAGGTATACTCATAATTAATAACTATTATTTTTAATTACGTAAACGAGCAGTCAACAAAAGCAAGAAAACATTAAATCGCGCGAGGGACACAAAACGAATCAACGAATATCCTATCAAACCGAGTCGACTGATCGCCGCGTCAGTCGCGTCGCGCCGCCGCGGCCGCCCCCGAGAAAAGAGAAGGAAAAGTCGACACAAAAGCCTAGAATAATTCGATATAGTAAGTCAATTTCCCTCCTATTATGGAGGAGGCGCGGGCCCAACAGTGGAACGTATATGAACTGAGCTAATAAGTAATCCTACAAAAGGTCACTTAACGCCTTATACCACACGCTGGTCAGACGGATTGGTATAGGGTTTTATTGCCAGATTTCCTTCTCTTATACTCTCTCTACGTCCACTTGTACCTTCTACAGATTCACGACAATAGTTCCCACGAAAACCGCAACTGAATGTTTCTAATTTAATGATTTTTTCTTATCCTCTATAGATCACTTGCATAGCCATGATATTTCCTACAGCAGCTTACTATAATCTTATTAAATTTAATAATTCAACAACTCCACGCAATGAGCTTAAAGCAGTCCACAAAATCATCTTCAAAATTAACAATAAACATTAACGCCGCATTTTTAAAAAAATAACCTATAAAACTCCCCCTCGCTTCGCTTCGGTTTCAGTCGCCTTACTCGCGTCGTTCCCGTTCCTGTGGGAATACCAGGATAAAATATAACCTATGTTACTCCCTGATATTATAAATCTCCATTGGCGAAAGAATTTTTGAACTCGATCTGGTTGTTTAAGCATGAAAGCGTAACAAACGCACACACTTACTATCGCATTTATAATATTAGTAAGGATAACTTGATAATACACGTTCATTGGAAATCACATCCTAATTCGTATTAATATCGAAAAAGAGTGGAATAGGGTTCTATTTTCTCACCCAATAAATTCTTTATAATGGGAAAACTATCGACACCGAATGGCGAACAAAGTCTAATAATGCCTAGTCTTGAATCTCGATTACAATCTTAAATCTAATTGCAGCTCGAATTTGAGCAATATGGTACTCACAGAAATATTAATACTTCTTATTAATTTTTCTGTGATGGTACTCTTGAAAACGACACTAGGGCACGATTGGAATCAAATTCGGTGGATTTTTTTTAAACTAAATGAATTCGTCATTCATCGGTATTTGCTACTCAGGACGTGATTTTGAGGTAATTTAAATTCGTTAATGTTGCACAATTTCAAAAAAGCGTCTTTGTGGTGCTCAAGTTCGGTAACGTTATTAATTCAAAGTAATAAAGTACGGCACATTTGGTGAAAATAAGAACGACAAACGCGAAGAATTTATTCTCGATTCTGTTTAAGAGTACCAAAAAGTTTGGCGAGATTGGAATTGAATCGGATTCGAAATTAGAATTGATTACAAGAGGAGTAATCCTGAAATCGCTCGCATTTACGGTCCACGGACGTTCTCTGCGAGTTTGTACAGGGCATTATGTAATCAGTGTTGCCAACTCCTAGAAGTTCGAGTCGCTAGACAGAAATTCAAAAGTGGCTAAAACGAGTACTTATTTTTTGTGTCGAAAATCCCGACGAGTATTCCGTCCGGTCAATATTTGATGAGTTTTTTTTTTTTTTAGGACTTGTCGGGATATGCTAAGTAATATTAGGCCACACGTAACCTTATTTACGACGAAATAATAAAATCCTATGGACAAATTTTGATGAGCTTTTTTTTTCTTTTTTAGGGAATAGTTCGAGGATTCCAAAGAGTGCCAGTAGCATAGCATACTACCACGGAACACTAATATCCGTATCAACTTTTGACTTTAGAGCTGATTCCACAATTCGCCAGTTTTGTCGCTAAACAATTTTTAGCGACAAAACTTTTTTTTTGTCGCTAACACTTTAACAAAAGTCGTCATTTCTAGCGACAAAGTCGCTAAATTGGCAACACTGATTATATTTATCGTTCCTAATGTGTTCAAAGAACTGAGTCAGGCACATACTATATACTCCGACTTATCAGTAAATATACACAGTTACACACTGCGCTCTTTTTTTTTTTTTTTTTTTTTTTTTTTTTTTGTGTGTATTTAGCTGTTGGTCGCAGATGACCTTGACAGCTTAACGCGGGCAATGGGCGAGCTGAAGGCTCTCAACCCGGTAGACACACTGCGCTCACTAATGTACCATTGTTATAATGATTGTTTTTAAAACTATGTAATAACAAACATGGCGATACGATAACTAATTGTGTTCAACTTTTAAATTCTTGTGTCGTATAATTGGCATCATTCGCCATGTGGTGATGGAGTAAGAATACAATGTACCACCCCCTTTGTTGCGCGTTAGGGGATTGTAAAAGACGATTAAGGGATGGATTACGTCTTCGGGAGCATTTCCGCAGGCTTGTCCCGCGGCTCGTCGGCGTGGCGTCCGCCCTATCATGGCTTATGCCGAATGTGGGCGGACCGAGTGCTGCATGCCGACAGCTGTACGCGGGGGTCATCCGGTTGATGGCCCTCTACGGCGCACCGGTGTGGGCGGCGTCCATAACCGCCCGACTCAGGGCCCTTCTGTGGCGTCTACAGAAGGCCGTGGCGGTCAGGATCATCCGCGGGTACCGCACGGTGGCGACGAAGGTGGCGTGCCTATTGGGCGGGACTCCCCCGTGGGACCTGGAGGTGGAAATGCTTGCCGACCTGAATCGGCGAGTGTCGGGGGTGCGAGGGGAGGGCGGTATTGTTTCCTTAAGGGAGCTCACCGCCTGGTGCGTCGACGCCCGCCAAGACGTCATCGCCCGTTGGGCAGACCGGCTGGAGAGGCCTCGATACGGTGTCTGGACCGTGGAGGCCTTCCGGCCGGTGCTGATGCAGTGGTTGGAACGGCGGCACGGTGTGCTCTCCTTCCGACTGGTACAGGTCTTGACAGGGCATGGATGCTTCGGCAAGTACATGTACACGGTCGCTAGGAGGGAGAGAACACCATCCTGCCACCACAGCGATTGCGACGAGAACACGGCGCAGCATGGTCTGTGCCGCTTGAGCAGAGCAGCGTCGTGAACTCGTCGCAATCATCGGTGCCGACCTGACGCTGCCGACCATCGCTAGGGAGATGCTCGGCAGCATCAGGAATTGGGACGCGGTCGCAGCCTTCTGCAAGGCAGTGATCTCGCAGAAGGAGGCGGCGGGTCGCGCGCGCGAGAAGCACAGCCTCGACGAAGCGACCCGCCGCCAGCGACTGGGGCGGCGCAGGCGGGACTACCTGGGTGCCATGCCGCCCTAGCCGAGGCCGCGGGTGACGTGACCGGGGATTAGTCCGTCACCCGCCGAGAGGCCGACCGCGTGAAGAAAGACCGACCGATGGGAGAGTACCACAAGAAGGGCGTATTCCGTCGGGCCGACCACTGATGACAAGTAACCCTGCTCTGGTGATCGGGTCGGGTCGGATCGGTCGCCCAACGACGAAGGCGACGTGGTGTTCGGGTGGATTGTGGGTGTTGTGTTGCGTGCTTACGCCCCTCTGTCGCTCCGGACGGAGAGGTGCGAGAAACGCGCCGACCGCAGCCAATCCCAAAAAAAAAACGGGATCGATTACGTCGACCCGTGTTTCGAGCATATCCGATTTAATCCGATACTCATCATCAGGGCGAGTGCGCAGCGGCGTCTGCGAGGTCCCGGCGTGCACTGCGCGATGCATATCGAGCAGCGCGCTGCGACACAGCCATGAGGGAAGGTGTTTGCCTCTTGATCGTCTTCGGCGGAATCGTCGGACGAAACTTCACAACCGGAGAGTTAAGCGATGTTGTTGGTATGTCACTCCGTGTGTCGTCACCATCACATACCACGCTGGTCACGTCACTCTCCACGCACACCACCGCCTTATGACTCGAGAGAGCATTAAGAGCTGGTACCCATGCTGATGGCAGCTTCCATCCACCGTCTCTGTTGAAGGTCCGATGTCGGTTTATCTCAGAGACTGGGTCGACGTAATCGATCTCAGCACGTGAGCGTTTTTGCCGTTATAGATATTATAATATGGATCAGTCTCACGATAGTTTCAATACTAAAACGACTAAGGGATAATAATCCTGCTAATATTAGGTCTTTACCTATGAAATTGCCGTTATGTATGAAAAAAATTAAACGATTTTTTTTCATGTATTTTTTATTTGTATTAATCGAAGTAATCACCCATGCAATCAATGCATCTTTGCCAACGCAGCGGCAGTTTATTAATGCCCTTCTTAAAGAAATCAGGTGGACGGGAGGCAACAAATTCTTCAAAGGCATTTTTTACTGCCTCTTGGGTATTGAATTTCTTTCCCGCCAAAAAGTTATCCAAATTCTGGAAAAAGAAGTAGTCTGTAGGCGCAAGGTCTGGTGAGTATGGTGGATGACGGAGAGCTTCCAACCCCAGGTCTTGCAACTTGGAGACCGTCTGCTGTGCAGTATGAGGTCGCGCATTGTCGTGCAGGAGCAGCGGAGACGAGCGATTGACCAATGTTGGTTGGAGATGTGCCAGCTTCTCCATCATTGTGTTCAGTTCTTCACAGTACACATCTGCAGTAATGCTCACCCCGTTTGGTAAGAAGCTGTGATGAATCACACCGGCGCTAGACCGCCAAACAGTGACCATCACTTTTCTAGGGGTAAGTTTTCGTTTAGGGCATTGTTTACGTGCTGAACCAGGATCCAACCAACTTGCTGAGCGCTTGCGGTTATCAAACAGAATCCATTTTTCATCGCAAGTAACAATGCGTTTCAAAATTCCTTCATTTGTGTGTCTGTTGAGCAATGCAAGGAATGTCTCGACGCGTACTTCGCGCTGGCGATCATTGAGATCGTGGGGCACCCATTTGTCAAGCTTTCTTACCGTGCCAATTTGACGCAAATGGACCAATATTGTTTTGACGCTAACGTCGAAAGCTGCTGCTAGTTCAGCCGTAGATTGTGTATCATCGGCTTCCACAATCGCCTTTAATTTGTCATGCGAGGTTCATTTTTCAGGTCGAAATTTCCAGAACGGAAGCGAGCAAACCAATAACAGGCGGTGTGTTGGTTTGTAGTGTTAGCTCCGTAAACGTCGTTGATGTTGCGTGCCGCTTGTGCCGCGTTGCTGCCACGACGATACTCATATTCCATAATTACTCGAATTTTTAACGTATCCATGATGACGAAAAAGATTGAAATACGATGAAAACGTAACACTAATCAATAAACAAATGACTACTTTTGGAAAATGAATACCATGTTTTAAAATAAAATTAATTTGAAATTAGATTTCTTAGCCAAACAAAAATTATTTTGATTTGAAATGGCCAGTACTGCAGAACGGCAATTACATAGGTAAAGACCTATTATTATAAACGCGAAAGTATGTGTGAGTATGTCTGTTGCTCTTTCACGCAAAAACTACTGAATGGATTTTGATTAAATTTCATAATAATATAGCTTACATATCAGAATAACACAAAGGCTAAAAGTTATGCCGATATTCCCATGGTGTGATGTATGTATAGAGGTTTTATAGTTTTATGTTTCATCGATCGGCATCTTTGGTTTTGTTTGTTGCTTAGCAATAAAATTTATGATAAAATATGATGTAATTTTTATTAATATTCCTAAATATGGAATACATGGCAAGGGGAACCATGCGAGTAAAGACGCAGGGGGCTGCTAGTATACATATAATATTTATGGGAGAGAAGGAAATCTTGAATCAAATCCTATGCCAAAACGTCTGCCCAGCGTGGTATATTAGGTCAATTTCTCTTCTATATTGAAAGAGGCCCGAGCCCAATAGAAGCACGTATATGGGCTGAGATGGATACCGGGCACAGTAATGTTACAAAGACAATTTATACGAACAAGAAATTTTTGGTCAATTTTCTTCAAAAGCCTCAAAAAAATTAAATAAAAAGTCATTCAATTCCGAATAACATGAAAGCCATGATCTTTACTGGATCTTCTGCTGACTAAACATCAGCATGGATACCAGGTAGTGGTTCAAGCCCCTCTTGGATCATCTAACCACTGCTTGGTCTGGAGCAAAACCCCTGTTGTGAAACCTAATCACTCTATGGCGACAGGGTCTCGAATAATCTAGCAATATAAGTCAGCAGATTGGAATCAACTGCGGTAGTTTCATGTATCCTAATCATGGAAGGGGCTCTGCTTTGTCTCTGGAAACCTTGGTGTTTGTGCCGACTAGGCGACTATATTACCGAAACGGTTATTGCGCGAAAAAAGACATTTACGTCAAACAATTATACACGCTAACAAAAAAAATTGGTTGTCTGTAAATTCATCACCATCATCATCGCCCGCATACTTCCCACTGTTGGGCTCGGGCCTCCTCCACAATGGGAGAGAATTTGACCTACTATACCATGCTAGTCAGTCGTGTTGGTATAGAGTTTCACACAGATGTTATGTGCATAATATATCCCATAGTGGCCATAGCAATCTTTTACGGCATCCACGGGCAAGATGAGAATTGTATTCGTACTCCGTCACCACACAAAGAAATCCGGTTTACAAAAGATAATTTTGTGTGATAACAGCATAATAAAACATTGATGAAAAATTGCATACTTTTATGAATTGATTTTTATTATTATCACTAGAAACATCATCTTTATTTTCTACTAGCAACCCGCCCTCGCTTCACTTCGATTTCAGTCGATTTATCCGCGACGTAGTTCCCGTTCCCGTGGAAATACCGGGATAAAATATAGCCTATGTTACTCCCCGATATTATAGCTTTCCATTGGTGAAAGAATTTTTGAAATCGGTTCGGTAGTTTAAGCGTGAAAGCGAAACAAACAAACATCCTTACTTTCGCATTTATAATATTAGTAAGGAAGTAAGGATAATACAAAGTAGTTGAAATTTTATGTTTTCTTTTAATATTTATTTGCACTCGTTAATTCAAATTAATTCAAATGTTTTTGAAAAAGAGAGCTAGATGCGTCGCAAGCCGAACGCTTAGGCCGATCGTGCTTCTCTATCGGTTGTTACGCGCTCTCCCTTGCTCGCTCGGCTCCAGCGTACGTGACAAAGAGCCACGCTTTTTCGTACGTGCAACCGTCATTGACTTATAAAACGTTATCATATCATAACGAACGCAACGGCAAGTTAATATTCTTTAAAAGAAATGTACCTAGCTTAAAATAATAACGTATAGAAGGATAGTGTTTATACGTAAGCCATCAAAAAGATGAAGCAAACAATAATAAAAGCGCGCGGGCGATTAGGCGATTACACACGTATATACGCACACCACTATACAAATTATAAAATCAAATTTTGTTTTTATTAACATAAATCGTCGTTATACTTTTAAAAGTAATGTACTTTTTATTTTCTTTCAAATGTGTTTTGACACCATTTGAATGCACAAACCGTTATAATTACCCATTTATTTTTTAAGAGTTGCGTACATACCTGCACTGACCTTGTACAGTACGGGTTGCGGTGTAAGCTCCATTAGGCTCCAATTGAAATGTTTCACTTTTAGTGCGCGAACTTACTATCTATACGTTATAATTCTAAGGTACATTTATAAATATTCGGTCATTGAAATAAAAAATTATATCGTTATCTTAAAAACCTACCCACGAAACAAATATCGGTTCGTACTAGGTAGGTATGCAATAAAGATTTTATTGCATAAACCCAAGAACGTAAAAAAAAAACCAGGGTTTTTTTTTTTTTTTTGGGTGGGCTATGGTAAGCGCACGCGCGGTCCTGCCGGTCCGGGGCGATACCAGAACGGCGCGCGGGCCCATAACCCATCCGTACCCACGTCACCTCGTTGTTTGTTGGGCCGACCACCGGAGCAGATGTGACTTGTCATCAGTGGTCGGCCCGACGGAATACCCTTTCGGGTAACCTCACGTCTCGACGTACTGGGACGTCGGTCGCCATCGCGCGGTCAGCCTCTCTGCGGGTGACGGACAATTCCCCGGTCCGATCACCCGCGGCCTCGGCTAGGGCGGCATTAGGCGCAGATACTCGCACCTGCGCCGCCCCAGTCGCCGGCGGCGGAACGTGTCGCCGAATAAGAGCTCTACTCGCACACGATCCGCCGCCTCCTTCCGTGAGATTAGGTAGGTTTGAGTATTCAAAACAATCAATAAGTTAATTGATGGTTTTCTTTGATGATTGTTTATAAATTCATTATAATAGTTAAGTAAAAAGTATTACAATTCAAAAATAATTTCCTATTTGGTACATCAAAGATATTTTGAAAAAAAAAATTGTACTCACTCTTCTTTGTTAGCCTTTGAAGACTGTTCAGCGCCCATGTTGTTTTCTCAATAATAAACTAAGCTACACCTACTTTGGAATATTATCACTAAGAAATATTTTAATGACAGAAAAATGAGGCAATTAATACTTCTTGTTTAATATTAACTGTTATCAGTATTAACTTTGCAAGCGTCACACGCTGCAGAAAGCAGAATTAAGAATGATTCAATGAAGACGTGAACACAAAACCGATTGTTTATTTTAGGATAATTTTAGGTCCTCGGCTGACAAACACGCAACATCGGCTTTACCCCCGAGCCATAGACAAGTCCATCCTTAACAGGGTTGCCATTTGCCAGACAGAGATTTTTTTTAACTTAAACATAAAGAGCAAAAATATCGAATGACTTTTAAACTAGGGATGGCAGAAGAGAAAATAAATATCGATATTATAAAAATGTCAATATCGAAGTCAACATAATCAGAAAAAATATCGTTAAATCGATATATCAGTAAAATTTTTAGATAGGCCATTTATAAAATAATAAAATATTTAGTTCGCTAGAGCGACATTAATGAGGTAGACCACATTAATGTCAATAGTAATGTTTGTAAAAACTTAAAAAGAGTATTGTAGGGGTTGTTGTAATTTTCAAATATTTCATTAAAACTAATGTGTTTTTTTGAGTATTTTATTACATATTAGGCAAAATTTATAAAACTAGTATTAATAAAACTAAAAGAGTTTTAGCGAATATTTAACGCATATTTCTTATTTATATAAATAAACGAAATTGAACTCTGTTTGTAATGTGAAATATAATATTTTCACGCTCATATGGTTGTTCAGGCGATACCTATGTCTAAGAACGAGTTATAATATTTTCTGTCTCTTTATCCTGAGTAATCTTCAAAACAGCTGAACGGATTTTGATAATATTTTCAAACCAGGTCAGCTGTCTCTACAAAGAGTAACTTAGGCTATATTTAATCCCAATATTCTCTCGGATACCAGCACTAGTAGTCGACTTCATAACCTCAGCAATTTGCTAGTTTTATAAAACGTCGTATAAGTCTTTAAATGTGATTTATGATATTAGTTACTTAAAAAAAAGATCACACACGAACTTTACACACATTTAACTTTAAAATATTTCTTATATGTTTTTAAATTGTATTTTTTTTTTTAATATTTTGAATTAATGAAAAAAAATTGTTAAACAAATTTTCATTCGAATACTGAGTGACAATCAGACATTGGTAAATGCAGCCGTCGCTTAGGACGCCTGGAAGATGTAAAACATCTTTAATATTTTGTACAAGTATATATGCATAAAAAAACAGATTACGACAGGAACTAATATGGCATAAAGTATTAATAAAATGTTACGATTTTTTTCCAGAAAATGATGACTTTCATTCATCATTCATGATCATCATTTCAACCTATCGCTGTCGATTGCTGTACATACGCCTCCCTCATGTTAGGCCATAAAGTGCTGTGCCGTCTGCATCCAACGACGCCCAGCAACTTTCGGCTGATCTCTTTCTCGAAATTGGATCTATCTAACTGAACTGTTTGTCCTAGGTAAACATAATGATCGACAACTTCGAGAATCGCATTGCACATATTTTCATTACTATACACTATAGGTATGGAGGAAGGAATGATGATGAATGATGCGATGGCATTATACAAGACTTTAAAACATTATGGTTTCGTTACCCAAATGTACATATCCAAGCGTGGCGTTAACGTCACGCCAACGATCAGATTCAGCCTCGCCTATAAACATTTCACATCCAAAAAATGATCCGTCACTCAGTACACCTAGCAAATGTGAAACATCAAAATTTTTTTGTACAAGTATATGCACGGTGACATTTATGTCGTCTTACAAAAGCAGGCCAATTAAAGTATCCAGTATCTACAATACATTCGTACAATTAAAAGAAAAAAAAAGATTTACTAGAATATTTTTTAATAAATTGATTATAAATAATTACATGTCAAAATAGTAAGGAAACAGCATGTAGTGAGCGCGGCGAGCGCGTAGGTACTTAACACAGCTGTTACCTCGCCGCCCGCGCGGTCATTCACTTTACACCTTAGAAAAAGTTCGATTGTCAACTCGTAAAATTGTACCATAATCTACCTACGTCCTTTTCAGAAATACCACTACATATTCAGTACGTGCGGAGTCCAATTATTTCCTTAATACTTTCTACGCACTTAGGACCGTCAGGAACAATTATTTAAAGTGTTAGAGACTTGGTATCTACTAGTCTACTAGTAGGTCATTATTTTAATAAAGTAAATTGGTTCAGAGGTATTTAGATAAAATGGAATCAGCTATTTACAAATAATTGCGAACAAAGTAACAAGAATATCGTTCTACCGATATTGAAAGAACTGTTCTAATTGCTCACCATTTTTTTGTCTATGCATAAACCACCATTTGTGCACTATTTGTACTACGTACAGGTACGATATTCGAGTATTGATAATGTCTATTAGACATTTCGTAACAACACAAACACACAATGATGTCGCGAAATATGTAATTACTTGTAGGGAAATTGTAAGTTCATGCGCACGACCTTCAACTTTCGCACACCGGCGGATACTAAAACAAAAAGGCCGGCAAGCCAATGGGGTTCGCCAAGGATGCCTGGGTAGGTAGGGATTACGCTTTGTAATAAAATATAAACATGATAAACAGGCTGTTACAAAATATTAACTTTAATTTATTTTATTCTATTATTTTTTTATAACTACCACTATTGAACGTTTAAATATGTTAGATATGTTTCTTAGGTCGGATACTTTAATGGTTTTTTTTTAAGCGATAAAAAATAACTTTAATTTATTTTATTTTATTATTTTTTTATATCTACCACTATTGAACATTTAAATATGTTAGATATGTTTCTTAGGTCGGATACTTTTATGGTTTTTGAAGTTATACTTCTTTAGGCGCGTTATGAATAAATGATGAGAGTGAAATTTTAAGATGCGCGCGCATCTGTGACACAAAATTAACAGTATGAAGCTGTCTGCTTAACCTTAAATTCAATTTTTGAATTTATTATTAAATTTATTTTTAAAATATTAAATAATCAATAATAAACATTTAAAATTAAGAATCTTATAATATTTAGTACAAATTAGGTCTTATATATTTATTATTCTCTAAATTTTGTTTTTAATAATTATATATATATATATATATACTTATATATATTAATTATATATTATATAAATTTATATTAAATATATATATTTGAAATATATATATTAAATATATTATTATATAAATATATTAATTTTCAATTTTTAATATTAATTATTGATATCTAAGATCAATCTAAGATTCTTTTAGTTTAAATTTGATGACTATTAAACTGAACTTTGTTGATTATCCTTTTCCAATCCTTCTATTATTTTATTGTAATTAATTATTTGCATGCAATTAAAAAATATTTTTAAATGATGCCAAAGAAGTATAACTTCTCACGCGCGTACATAAGTACACGCACCCATTTTTTTTTTTGTAAGAGATAAAAAAGTCACCGTGTATACAGAAAATAACAGACTACGATAGGAACTAATATGGCATGATGTGTTAATAAAATATTACGATTTATATTATCATTTAAAATATTACACAACAATCATATTTAATTCACCGCACAGTCACTTACGCACAACATCACGTCACTCCGTCTCACTCATACTCCGCTACGTATAGACTATGTATACGTATATTACATAATATAACGTGGCGTTGAGTCACCGAACTGTTTACGCCACGTCAACAATCAGGTTTACCCTCGTCTATATAGGTTTCACATTAATAAATCGATTGCCATTTTTGTCATTAAATACCCCTGCTAAAAGTGACAGTTATGTAAATGCAACACAAGGTAAAGGGGTACTAGTCACAGACAATACGGTTATTGTCTTAACTTATAAGATTTTAGATTTTAGCAACTCGTTCAAATAAATAAGTAAAGACATCGTTTTTTAAACAATTTTAGATATTGGATATTCTATATCGATACATTGGATCTAAATATATCGGTTAAAATGTCGATATATCGAATTAAAAATATCGATACTTTTCCAATAAGTCTATTTCAAACCTTGCACGCAGTGCTGCCAGCCGCACGACTTAAATAGTATTTATACGACCTTTTAGCTATATGATATCAATAGTCATACGCATAATATATAACTTCATCTTAGAATTATCCTAACAAAATAAAAAAAAAAATAACATTCAATTATTTACATTTTAAAAAATATATAACAACTATCAAAATCTAGTCTTCATCTTTGTATTTCTAATGAAAGCATGCAAGAAATGTTTATTTTACTCGCACCTTAGAAATACGCAACGTATACTACTTACTACACTACACAACTTATACTACTACTTATTTTTACTTTTTTACTTTGTTCATTTGAATAAAATGTTGCAAATACTCAAAAACGCTCGCACCAACGTGACGACCGAAAGCTATATGCCTATAAATAATAAAGTACTAATAATAATCATGTCGTTGGATGCAGGCGGCACAGGACCGCACTTTGTGGCGCAACATGAGGAAGGCCTACATTCAGAAGTGGATGGCGATAGACTGAAATGATGATGATGATGATGATGAATAATCACGAGACTAAGTTAATCATTACCAGACCGTTAAGATATTATTGGTCTGCAATTAACCTCTTACGTTTAAACTAAAGTAATGAATTATAGAAAGTATAGCGACAATGAGGGTTTCTTTTCGCACATCATTAATTGATATAATTTCTTGGAATTACCCATCCATAAACAACAGCAGTATTGTTACTATGTTGAAAAAATCAGCTAACGTTTCTTTATATACAGCACATGTTAGTATTTTTATTATAAACCTGATATAATTTATTCAACTTAAATGAAACAGTGTGATCGCAAGAACGGTTTGATTATTAAAATTGATCATTCATATAACCTGCTAATAACCTAGTATTAAATTAATAATAATATAAGGGTGCAATACATACCTATAATATATTGTAACATGTGTTTAACATAGGGATGTCAATGTTAGAAAAACATCGATGTTAACATCGATGTCATAATCGAAAGCCCAACATCGATGTTCGATATTTATTGAAAACCGAACATTGATGTTAAACCACATTGATGTTAGAAAAACATCGATGTTACGTTTTAATATTTGACAAAGAAATAAAATTCTTCGGGCAAAATTGTGATGAGCCTTTTTTTTTAGGAAATCAAATTCGGATGACTTCCGGTAGTAGTCAGTACTTTTCTATGGGATGAACTGTGATGACCTTTTTTTTGACCTCGACGAGTGCGTTTTATTGCGCGAATTATCATCGATGATCAATTCCATTAACACCAATATTACGATATTGAATTATCATCCATGATCAGTTCCGTTAACATCGATGTTATAACATTTTGCCTATAACAACATCGATGTTTTTTCTTTCAAAATCGACGATGAATTCCGTTAACATCGATGTTACGATGTTTTACCTATAGCAATATAGATCTTCTTTCTTTCAATATCGATGATCATCGAACATCGATGTTCATCGAGCATCCCTAGTTTGACAGTGATCATTTGACAACTGCTGCCAAATAGATTCGCAGTGGCTATTTTACAAAAGTGAAAATGCAGAAATGACAGTTTCTGTCAATGATACCTGTCAACGATATTTTCTAATTTAATCTATGGGGGAAGCTATTAACACAAACGTTACAATAGTATCTAATTGCAAGTTTGAGTCAATAACAATAATAAAATATTCTTGATGGTCGCAATAACTTAAATAATTATGCTGAACATTATTCATTTCATAAAACCTTTCAATTTCCTTTATTTCACATATTATAATTTGATAAAATGTATAAGCGATTATTTGTTTTGCATACTAGCAATAAAATAATTCAGGTTTGCATACGTGTGCGTGCATAAATGAGAATGTGTGTATATTTTTCATCCTTGTGTGAGTTGATTTTGACAGATAATTGGGTTTGTTATTTCTATTTCGCAGGTCTACTAATATAGAATGAGCTCTGATGGTATTTGAATTCATAGTATTTAAGGGGTCATGTGCCTGGTTTTCTCTAAATTTCATTAGTATGCTATAGATATGAACCTGTCATTTTATATACGAATCATGAGTATGTTCCATTTCACAGAATTAATTGACAAGGAGTTGGTATCTAATATATAAAAATATAAAAACAAAAATCAGCTTTTCTAATTATTCTTTAACAAATAACTTCATCTTATAATAATAAGTAAATGTGGCAGTATGTAAATCGATTCATTAGTTTAATGGTTAGTGGGTATATATACATGTATACGTATGTTTACGTCCGTATATGAGTAGGTACAAGTTGTGCCGTAGTAGATATATCAAGCCAAAGCCTATTTATATTAGTATCTATAGTATGGGTTCTTATTCTTTATTGTATCTGTCATCAATTTAGGGACACAATATCGAAACGAAAGTATCAATACTGTACTCATGAATAGTATCAAAGAAAAAGTATCGTACTTAATAAAGTATCAATACTTTTTTTTATGAATTTGTCCACCTGTGTTCGGATTAAAATATGTCGAGCCACTTTTCAGAAGGTTCGTTACGCTTTACCTAGATGACGTTACTATAAGCAAGGTAAGGTAAGGTCAAGTTTAACATGGATACTTTCTACAATTTGTTCGATACGATTCCTACCTAAAAGTACTCATTGAGTAAAAGTATCGAATAGAAAATATCGAGTACAAAAGTATCGGTATCGAACGACGAGTGTACAAGATACCTAAAAGTATCGATACTTTTTTCGTGTCCCTACCTCGACTAACTATTACCTAACTAAAGTATAATATCACATAGGTACATTAAGAAGTATGAAATTTTGAAATAAAAACAATTCTTCTACAGGCTTCTGACAGATTAGTATAGTAAAAAAATTTTACTTTTTATTGTTGAACTGACTTTGTATTTTAGCAACTCTCAGACGGGCTCTGTAGAATTCATTTGGGGTCCACTCCATTACTGTGATATTCATTTCATTCACAGTGGAGCTTTGACTTGAGTTGAATGAGCGATATGGGCTCAAACATTAACTTGGATTAATACAAAGCCATGTAATATGAAAATATATAGCATTGTCATCTCGCAAAAGCTTTATACTGCAATATAATATT
Source organism: Lymantria dispar (assembly GCA_032191425.1). Classification (NCBI taxonomy): domain Eukaryota; kingdom Metazoa; phylum Arthropoda; class Insecta; order Lepidoptera; family Erebidae; genus Lymantria; species Lymantria dispar. The sequence goes on along the minus strand of CM063460.1, from coordinate 2,694,408 downwards.
ACGGAATGCTTATGATATGCTTATGACTAATAATACCTTAACGACAGGTTGAAATTGAAAGGATGGCAGTAAAGCTTATGGTATTGTAATATGTATTGCAATATCATAACCTTACCACCATCATTTACTATTTCCGTGTGCTGACGGAATAAGAATACAAAGTTATAGTTGTTGGGAGTACCAGGATGCTCTCTAAGGTTACTTGGACTGATATACCTCCAATTATATTTGATGGATCTATTATAACAATTAGTGACAAAGTCAAGGATTTAGGCATCTATATTGACAGTACGTTATCTTGGAGTCCACAGATACAAGAAGTTAGTCGTAAATTGTACGCATCAGCTAGAGCTTTGCAGAGACTGCGAAATTTTCTTCCAATTGCCACCAAAATCGCGCTTGCAAAAACCCTCCTTCTTCCTATTCTCGACTATGCAGATGTCTGCTACCTTGATCTTACAGAGGCACAACTCGATAAATTAGAGCGGCTCCAAAATTTCTGTATTCGTTTCATTTATGGACTACATAAGTATGATCACATTTCTGAGTTTCGGCAAAAGCTTCAGTGGCTTCCAATTCGCCTACGCCGGAATTTTCATACACTTGCGTTGTTGTATAACATTCTATTTAGTCCAACGACTCCTTTTTATCTTAAAGAGCGATTTAATTACCTCCATGATACTCACACAAGATCCTTGAGATCATCGGAGAATCTGAAATTAAAGATACCAACCCACTACACGGATGGGTAAATCTTTTACTGTAAAGGCTACTTTACTATGGAATGCATTGCCCGTAACAATTAGACAAAGCCAAACTTTAGCTGCTTTTAAAAAAAAGTTGACCGATCACTACTTGTCGCTGTAATATTTATTTATTGTTTCTTTTAAGTACCTATTATGCAAGTCCCTAATATATATATAGATGTGTACGTATATGTATGTGAATTTCTGCATATGTAGGTATTAGGTGTATATCTATGTGTGTAATGTGTATATGTATATATATTTATGTCTCTTATTATGTACTATTTATTGTTTTATATTGTTTTTATTTTACAAGTTATACAATTTATTATATAGTCGTTATCTATGACTTATAAATATTATTTACACTGATCTCCATTACTACCAGCAGTAAACTACCTACCATCTCTCTGTTCTACCATTTCCATCCCAAGGTTGCCTGGAAGAGATCGCTTATAGCGATAAGGCCGCCCTTTGTACATTCTGTGTTATGTTAGTATTTAAGTTGTTGTATTTTGTTTTGTAATCGGTGTACAAATAAAGAGTTATCTATCTATCTATCTATCATCACCACCTCTCTTTCCTGTGGATGTTGTATAAGACAAATAAGGGATATGTGATAAGCAGATAACATCGATGTAAAATAAAAAGAAATCGAAATGAACCCCTATATTTACGTGCCTGGCCAGTGTAATATAGTCGGTCAAGTTGCCTCCCTAGAGGTGGCCTAAGGTCCAGCAGTGAGACATATATGAATGAGGCTGAGATGATGATGAGAATGAGAAAATATATGTAAATATGTAATTGATATTGTAATATGGCGTTACGTACATGGATATTTAAAATTGAGTTACATAACTCGTTCAGTTCAGTTATTTGAAACTAAAACACTTAATATATAAAAAATACATCGTGACAAAACACCCATAATCTGTTATCCTGTATAAATAGTGATATAAACCAGATTTAAACTAGCCGAGTTCTTCTTTTTATTTAATGGCAATAAGCTACAGTAATATGAGCTATTGGTGCCAGTGTCGAGTATTATATTAGTTATTCACGTCTTTAAGTCTTCGTCTTTCAGTCAGTTGTTGGCGTGATTTGGTACTGATCAAGTCATGCCTTCTCTGGGAATTATGCCAGAATGTCAAAATGCACGCAATTCACTATTATATCATATTTACAATATATCAGAATTTTATCCGCATTAAATTACATAAAATATCAGCAACATTATTCAATATAACACTGTAAAACACTAAAATAATGAATAAAATATAAAGCGATATATGACATTTTGACATTCGCGTCAAAAGTCCAACTAGCCGAGTTAATAATGGCAGCATTATTCATGATTTCGCTATTTTCACTGATTAAGGTCGCTATTTTGACTAATTAAGGTCGCTATTGCGACGCAGGAAGATTTAATAGGTATTTAATCGTCTGTGGCACTTTTTAATGGTGTAAAAGTAACGAAAGAAAGCGTACCCGTATGTATTCGTTACTAGAAGAATGAGTACTCGTTACTTTCGTATCGTTACGTTACTCGTTACTTTTGATACCTGTATCTAAGGACACCTTGTCGAGTCGTATTCCGTACCCTTACAGTATAACGTCACGGCATAGCAACATTCGTTATTTGTAGAATACATTTCTATACCAAGCTACGTAAGGTGCATTTTTCACTTTACCGTATGTTGAACCCGATTTGTGTTAAAGTTATTCTAAATTTAGATTCATTTAATAGGTAACGTGTAAAACTACAAATGAACTATTAACAGAATCTACAAAATTTGCAATGGATTTATTATTTCAAAAATGTTGACAATGAGTTTATGTTATTTCTAATCTTAAACTTTGTCTACAAACGCAATACATTCAACACACAGTAAAAAATTTAACGACGAATTGCCAGATTATATTTTACTTATCAAACAAACATCGTTCTTTGTAACGTAAATCTTTAAATACACAGAATAAGCACGCGAATGCATAATATATACGATCAGCAAACGTTATAGGCATCAACGTTACTTGTGTGAATTAAAACAGTGTAGGTACCCAACTACCCATAATACGAAACATGCGAGTAACGAAATAGATTCGTGAGTAACGTTTCGTTACTTCGTACTAAATGCCGCAACCGTTACTTAGTACCGAATACATGCGGTTTGCTACAGTTCTAATCGTTACGTTACTCGTTACTTTTAATACCCGTATCTTAGGACACCGAATCGAGTCGTATTCCGTACGCTTACAGTATAACGTCACGAAGTAGCAATATACCTACGCAATTTGTAGAATACATTTGTAGACCAAGCCGCGTAAGGTACATTTTTTCACTTTACCGTATATTGAACCAGACTTGTTTTAAAGTTATCCTAAATTTAGTTTCATTTAATAGATAACTTGTAAAACCGTTGATAACTTGTAAAAATGTTGACCATGAGCTTATATTATTTCTAATCTTAAACTTTGTCTACAAACATAATACATTCAACAGGCAGGAAAAAAATTTACGACGAATTTCTAAATTATATTTTACTTATCAAACAAACATCGTTCTTTGTACTGTACGTCTTTAAATTAATAGAATAAGCGCACGAATGCATAATAATATTTATATGTATATACGATCAGCAAACGTTTTATCACAGGCATCAACGTTACTTGTGTGAACTAAAACAGTATAGGTACCCATGATACGAAACATGCGAGTAACGAAATGGATTCGTGAGTAACGTTTCGTTACTTCGTACTAAGTGGCGCACCCGTTACTCAGTACCGAATACATACGGTTTGCTACAGTACTAGCACTTTTGCAGAATAGACGCGGCCAGATAGATTGTCATAAACTAAACATTTATCATTACAATAATTGGTAGGATTAATTAGGTAATTAATTATAATATAGATATGAAAAGCAATGCAGTTGTTACTTTCCCATATAAGTTAGTTAATTTAAGTTAATTAATCTTTAATACTCATTCTGACTTGGGAGCCTGTACTAGTACAGTAAAGTCTAAACGCAGTATAAACATTTCTGTAATATTTATTCAGATTAACTTTTATTGATCATTGAAATAGTACTTGCATTTTATTTTTTTATACACTTTTATATTATACTTCAGAAACTAATATTTCACCATGCCGCAACTCAGAATTGAGACTAACCTACCGAGAGAGAAAATTCCTGCCGACTTTGCCTTGAAAGCAGGATCGGTGCTGGCAAAGGCACTTGGAAAACCAGAACAGGTATCTTTTATCTTACTAAGATCATAAATTAATTAGTTTCACTACCAGCCTGTTAGCCAGCGTTGACCGATAGAACATAGAGCTACATCATATCTTGCTCGCGCATTCACATATAGTTGTTTCCTTGATACTTTTTAAATAATTGCGACAACTATTGTTAGTTTTAATAATTTCTTTTCTATTATATAATACAGTCCACGGGTTTTATTCCTCCTACCACCTAAGGAATCGCCCCAATAGTTTTATTTTGAGTTTACTTTCTCTTGAATAAATATTATATGCATATTATATACCTTAGTCGCCCTTTTGAACACTCATGTGGAATATAGGTATGTTGATTTTTATTCTTATTGCCATTACTCAAAAGAAAATACAACAATATTTATATTGGCATGGGCTGATAGACCCTTTACTTACAGTAATGATATCCAGTAATACCCCGGGTTACGCTAAATCAAAGATTGAAAGCAATAAAAAAGCAAATTGAAAGGTTTACTCTTTGAACAGGCCCTAGGCTTACTTTTTTATTCATAAAATTTTAATAATAATAATAGTCCATTCATGTTTGGCCGTTTGTATCGGCGTACAAATATTTCATTTCGGTATTAATTATTATGTACATTAATTATGCCATCAATGGCTTTAATACAAGTAGAACACTAAATAAATCAGTCTAAATAAATTACAATTCCCTAATTAAATAAAAAAAAAATAATAATAATAAAATAATATAAATGTCAAAGTCAAGAATATTAATGTTACATGTCAAATAAGTAATTAATTTTTACAAATGTCATATTAGAAAATAGAAAATTGTCAAATCATACTTATTTAAATTTTACAAATATGTCCATTAGTTTTATTATAGTAGTCAATTTAATTCGGTCCAGTCATTTAATTATTTTTATTTAACATTTTGACCATATTCTTTAAAATTATAGTCCTCCTGAACCAGTTCCAAATGACCTTTTTTTGTACATTTAATATGAGCAAAATTAATTCTTGACTTACGCGATCATCACTTGATCCCACCTATCGCGTAAGTCCGGGGTTTTACTGTCTTATATTGTCAACATACTTAACTGAATAGTACCTATTTAGCCAAACTTGGATTCCAACTTTTTTTTTCATACACAGATATATATACAGTAAAACCCGTTTAAGACGATTTCGCAGGGGCCCGACCAAAAACGCGTCTTAGTCGGGAAAGCGTATTATGCGGGAAAGGCGAAAAAACGTGCCATTATTATTTATTACTAGCAACCCGCCCTCGCTTCGGTTATAGGTTATAGTCGTTTTACCCGCGTAGTGCCCGTTCCCGTGGGAATACCGGGATAAAATATAGCCTAGTTTACGCCCTGATATTATAGCTTTCCATTGGTGAAAGAATTTTTGAAATCGGTCCAGCCGTTTTGAAGATTACCCGGAACAAACAGACAGACAAAAATTTTTTAATTGCTATTTTAGGCATAGGTGTCGTGCAAATAACCGTGTGAGCATGAAAAAAGCCTATTATTTTGACATTACAAACAGACACTCCAATTTTATTTATTGGTATAGATATTCTATTATTATTTTGAATACCTACGTATTGAATTTAACATTTAAAAATTACCTAAAATAAAATAATCACTTAGTTTAGTTTGACAAAAAGATTTTGAGACATTAACAATTACAAGATTTTCAACGTAATTTAATTTTAGCATTGCGTCTTCACTTTGATTCAAAGAAGTTACATAGCGTCTTAAATCATTAACTGCTGATAATGCCTGGGCGAGTGACAAAATCGGAGTTGACACATCTTCTTCTTGGTCATTATCACTTAGGGTCGCTCGACAGTCGTCACTTCGTCAGCCGCTGGCCGCTGCCGCAAGGGTATATGTGTATTTGAGAGGCACGTGTTGGAGTATTAAATGGGATGACGAATCGTATTAAGCGTTAGAAAATGTATGAAAACATATCTCAAGTTGTTGGACTGACGTAAAATGGCGTATTATGCGGGAAATCGTATTAAACGGGTTCTACTGTATCTTTATCTTTCACAATGTGGTGAAAGATTCAGAATACACTCACTACACAAGGATAACTACTTTTCTATAAAATCATAAAATTTTACAGAATATATAGTAAATAATAGACAGAGTAGTCTTATATCAAGTAGATAGGATATTTCTTTATACTATTCACAATTTATCCTTTTTTTATTAAAACTTATAAGCTTAATTAGCATTAGTTAATTGTAATTACTTATAAGCTTGTATTAATGTGTTAATTGTATTAAATTTTAATTATATTTGTTAATTGCATTTTACGAAGTTCCCTATGACACAAAGATTTACTTATTAGAGCAAGGTGTTGTCATTTAATAGGAACTAGGTTGAGAGCCCTCAATGCTCACCCATAGTCCAGACTAAGCTGTGAAAGCCATCTGCGGCTAACATCTATAGACATGCAAAAAAAATTAAAAGGAAAACTAAACTCACTCTTTTGGTTTCAGTACTGTGTGGTGGCTGTTATGCCCGATGCTATTATGTCGTTTGGAGGTTCCACAGATCCATGCGCTATCTCTCACTTGATGTCTATCGGAGCACTTGGGGTTGAGCAAAACAAGAAGCATGCTAAAGTACTATTTGAGCTAGTGGAAAAGGAATTGGGCATTAAAAATGATAGGTGAATTATATTTTGTACTATTTATTGTATTTGTATGAATTTTATATATTTTTGTTATTGGAAGAATACTCTTTGTACAGATTTCTAGAAGTAGTGACATTTAAAGGTGCCCTTTAGTGATATGATGAGATGAGTAAGCTGTCTACCTGACTGTAAGTGGTAACTACTGTTTATGGAATTCTGTAACTCCAGGTGTACAGCAAATTGGGATCACTAGATATTAGTTTTCAACAAATACAGTAAACTTTGAAACCCCTCTATATATATAGCTGTAGACAGAAAACTATCGGCAGTGTGACTACTTCTCGAGTATGAGATAATCTTCTACAAATACATTATCTTCAACTCATCATCATCATCTTGCTCTTATCCCAATTACTTGGGGTCGACGCAATATGTCATCTGTTTTGACTTATTGCAAAAAGTTTCGGCAATGACTTTTATGACCGGCCGCCTGCCTGACGTCAACCCTCCTTGGGAATGTAATCGTTGACCCAAATGGTACCAGATGGAGTTGGTCTGGGTCAATCTAGGGCTCTTAGTCGTCTTTTACGACACCCACGAGCAAAGCAAGGGTTGGTAGTATTCGAAGCCGCTACCACACAGCAGGTTATCAGTTATATAAATACATTATCTTCAACTAATGAATAAAATACAAGTTCTTCCATGTGGTGATGGATTAAGAATACAATTAACCACCATCTTGCCAGTGGATGTCATAAAAGACGACTGAGGGATTTAATATGCATATCTATACCAATAAATAAAATTGGAGTGTCTGTTTGTAATGTCAAAATAATAGGCTTTTTTCATGCTCACACGGTTATTTGCACGACATCTATGCCTAAAATACAGATTAAAAAATTTTTGTCTGTCTGTCTGTTTGTTCCGGGTAATCTTCAGAACGGCTGGACCAATTTCAAAAATTCTTTCACTAATGGATAGCTATAATATCAGGGCGTAAACTAGGCTATATTTTATCCCGGTATTCCCACGGGAACGGGAACTACGCGAATAAAACGACTAAAACCGAAGCGAAACGAGGGCGGGTTGCTAGTAACATCTATGCAAGAAAACTCGAAACAAAAACCTATACCAATCTGTCTGACAAGCACGGTATAGTACGATCAATTTCCCTACTATTGTGGATAAGGCTTGAGTCCATCAGTATATGCGTGAGGAAAGCGCGATGGGAAGGTACCCCATTAGGGGGTATTTCGTCGGGCCGACCACCGACGACAAGAACTCTGCTCCGGTGGTCGGTCCAACGACGAAGGCGACGTGGTGTTCGGATGGGTTGCGGATGTGCATGCTTACACCCCTCTGTCGCCTCGGACGGGGTGGTGCGAGGAGAACGCCGACCGCGCCCGACCCCCAAAAAAAAAAAGCCCATCAGTATCTGAGCTGAAATGATAAACAAGTTCTTAATGCAAACCACATTTAAAATAACATAATTGATTTGTAAATCACAGTTGTGTATTACAATAAGTTCTGAATTTGATTTCATTATTTACCGCTTCTTGTAACTGTCAAAACTGATTTTATCTGTTTTAATTTATGAAAAACGGTAAAACGGTACACATGAGTATATTTTTTAAAAGGTTTTACTTAATATGACGTATAAACATTACTTGTTATTTAGTTTTGAATTATTCAAAGATTTAGTCCAATTATTTTTTCCATTACAATTAATTTGTGAGTCTACCGCCTATAATTTAAACAGTACAGGGCCGGCAGACTGTGTCATTGAGTTAGGTTTATATAGACTTAACAAGAATGCAATATCTCATCAACAATATCCTTACTAATATTATAAATGCGAAAATAAGTTTGTTTGTTACACTTTCATGCTTAAACCATGGAGCTGATTTCAAACATAGTTTCACCAATGCAAAGCTATAATATCAGGGAGTAACATAGGCTATATTTTATCCCGGTATTTCCACGGGAACGGGTATTACGCGGGTAAGGCGACTGAAACCGAAGCGAGGGCGGGTTGCTAGTGGATATGTCTTACGTTAGCAAATATCGTCATTGCAAGAGAAAGATAACTTCATCGAGTGGATTCTTTCTCAATGGATAACTCAAATTAGACTGCACAAATGGCGTAGTAGTTAAGATACCGATCTACCGTGCCAGTGTCACTGGTTTGAATCCCACGTAGGACAACATTTTGTGCAATCTATAAATTGTTGTTCTGATTCTGGATGTAATTTGTGTCTGGTAATTATGTTTGTGAAGTCCCCCGGAATACAAGGATTATTTCCTTAGTGCAGGGCGATGTCTTTAAAAAAAAAAACAAAAAATAGAATAAAATCAAGCCTTTTTTAACAAGTTGTGGTCTAGACTGCACAAGTACAGGCCACTGTGGCCCTTACTGCCGTTCTCACTTCCTGTCGCTGTTTAAGCTGACAAGCCGTTACAATTCTTTGGCATCAATGGCTCGCCTGGTGGATTGTACATTCGGCAACCGTACCCTGTTGAGGTTGCGCCCACGCGGTCGGTCCAAATGACGATTTAATCACCAGCCTGTCCACCCGTGGCTTCGAAAGCGGAGCGTCTCCGCGTACAGGATTTTCTTGGAACCGCTTCATTAACTGCTGCCGCGAAATCTGCCTGTCTATAACTATAGTTTTAAACCACATGTGGCTGTGACAATTTTGCTCGGATTGTTGGGAGATGGCTGAGGGATCTCAACTCGAAAATACTCATTTCAGCTCCTTTCCAGATAGTTTCAGATCTCCCTGTTGGGCTCGAGCCTCCTCCACAATAGGATGGAAATTGATACAACACAGGTTAGACGTGGGTTTTATTTCGAGATTTCCGTCTCTTGCATAAATGTTATACGCATATTTAGTCCCTTAGTCGTCTTTTACGACACCCACGAGCAAGAGATGGGGTGGTTAATTGTATTCTTACTCCATTACCCCAAACGAAATCTCTCTCCCAAATACTCACCGAAGCGAAACTTATTTAGACACGAATAAGTGGCAACTGAATGCTTTAGAACGGAACGCGTTATGATGGAAGTTTAGTGGCATAAACATTGTTACGCCCTCGTCGTCACGAAGACAGAGCGTGGACAACATATTCCATCGATTTTCTTGGCTAATTCTCAGCAGCAGGGTCGGAGTTTGGGATACTGACCAATTATTAGCGATATACTCGCTCTATATACCCAAGACAATAGAGAATAGGTATGTCGTGCGTTTTACTAAACTTTATTTTTACTAAATGCCTAACTAGAGCCTCCTTTTAGCCAAGCTCATTATTAAAAATATCTTCACCTTTCGGTTTTCCCATCTAGACCTGGAAACAGTAATTCATATTTCAACAGCGTACACTTTACGAATTCTCACATATTTCATGAAATTTCACTGAAATCGGTAAACCAGTTTTGGTGATTGGCGTGAGGAAACACGATGACTTGTGATTTTTTTATACGAATTAGGATTATATCTGCGATAACGATCCATCTTCGTGTGACCAGTATTAAATTTGTTATCGGAATGACTTTTATTAAATTATCGAAAGCCCTTTATGATAACACGTCGATGTTGGGAAATCATATAATTATTTCATACCTAAATGATTTTTATCGCGTTTTAATGTCGATTTTGTTATCTCTACCGTTTTGTATGCTGTACAGCATCCAGAACGCTGAAACTAGCTGACAAATTTTCATTTGAGGCTCTCAATTTAATGAGTCATGAAAACTTTACGCATTCAGCTAGGAATGAAGTTGTCATGACTAGGTATGACGATTTAAATAACTGTCCAATACTTATTCAGGCATGGCAGCATAATTATATGTATACAAATTGCCGGCGCCTAGCATCTGTCGGGCCGACCACTGAAGACAAGTTACTCTGCACCGGTGGTCGGCCCAACGGCGAAAGCGACGTACCATGGGTGGGTTACCGGGCCGTGCGCCGCCCCTCTGTCGCCACGGACGGAGCTGGGCGGCGGCTGCGCTGATAGTAGCCGACGCCAAAAAAAGAAAAAAAAAAGGGTCGCCTAGCATTTTTTTTCAGATTTTTTAGTAGTTAATATTCGGCCGCGCATTGTATCCGCTTATTGACCGTTTTTGTAAAAGTGTTTCTATCGATAAGTTACTGTTACAAATCTTTACAAATTTGTTTCGATAACGATACGAATACTTTGACACAAATATTCGTGCTAAGCTAATCCCACAGTTCAGTTACATTCTATTATTGAGTAAGGACGTTCTCCTCAACAAGGGGAAGAAAATTGACCTAATGTACCATGGCGGTCCGACGGGTTGCTATTTAATATTATTTCTAGTTGTTATTTTCTAGGGATGTGAAAAATAATCAATTTTTATAATAATCGATTATTTTTTTGTAATAATCGATTATCAAAATAATAAAAAAAAAAGATTTTTTTATATTAAAATTTACCGATTATTTTAGTATTTGCTTTTTTGTTTAAAATAAAATCACTGCCAGATTTCATAAAAAAAGCCATCACGATACTGCGTGCAGTGTTTCATACTATATTAGAAAATAAAGCTAAACATTTCCTAAAAAAAAAGTCAATCCTGTTGGGAGAGAAAAAACGATTATTTTATAATCGATTATTTTCCCTCCAAGTCACATCCCTATTATTTGCTCTTAGAGGGATGTTATATGCTGATATCTTTTAGTGTTCACCATCCATGGTGAAAGAAGGGACGGTCTAAAGTACTCATCACCACATAGATTTACCAAGCTAATGATTTTTTTGTTTCAGAATGTACATAACCTTTGAAGATAATCAAACTGGCAATGTTGGATACAAAGGCACTACCTTCCACGGTCTGTTCGGTTAGAAATATAAGTGAAATAAATGAATCAAAAGCTGGCGCTTTAAGTTGTATTTCCTATATTCTTAAATGTCTTTGTAAATTGTTATTTATTGTGAAAAGTATAAGAATAAAGCTTATTTTTATTTAGTTTTTTTTTGTTATTTATATTTACCATTGTCTGTGGGCTAAAGAGTTCATATATGTTCAATGTCCCACATGTTCTTAATAGGTGGGACGTTAATATATTATAATGGTCAGATAGAGTGACCACTCTCTTCTCCATTATTTTTCGGTAGACGGTTTTATTATTAGCCTTTAGTGGCAGACGAACCATTAGCCTACCTGATGGTAACTGCCATTGATACGTCTTGATTGTATGCCCGGATATTAATCCGGGCACACAATCAAGTCGCTGCTTAACATAACAGGGAAGAAGATTGAATATTATGGAATTAGGAAAAAAGGAAGAAATTGTGTTTAGGACTCCAGTATGTTACTTTCATGGTGATGACGGAATAGGATAATCTTTCACCATCAGCTTTCTTGTTCGTGAATATCGTAAAAAACTACTGAAAAATATGACATGATAACATCTGCAAGAGAAAAATTGCGACGTAAAAACCGATACCATCACATCGGACCATAGTAAAATAGTCTATTATTGAGAAGCAGTTTTCCGTGTGGTGACGGAATAAGAATACAATTCACCACCCCTCTCGCCCATGGGCGTCGTACAAGATGACTAAGGGATTACAATGCGCACATAACATAACATGCAAGTGAAGGAAAACTTGAAAAGGAACCATGTCTGACCAGTGTAATGTAGTGGGTCAATTTACCTTCCATTGTAGGGTAGGCTCGAGCCCAACAGTGGGACGTATATGAGCTGAGATAAATTTGTTTCTTTGCGGAGAAGGTCCAAGTTCAACACTGGGCCCTATATTGACTGAGAAGGTGTTATTATTCATCATCACAGATCATATAAATCCCACTGTTGAGGTTCCACGAAAATGACAGAGAAATGAATTAAATTTTTTCTGACTCCGTCACCACACGCAAAGCTACTGTTACAATGACCAGGAATTTGTGATTAAGTAATATTTGCGCCCCTCCAAGATCTTAGCCCGGTAACCATAGACATCATCCTAATAACATTGAATAGGTATAGAAAAAAATACAATAAATGCAAACGAGAAAAAGGAACGTTTATTTGCAGAAACAAGTGCGACACAATTTTACACAATATCTATATTAAATCTAAATATATAAAAAATCAATTGCTGTTCGCTAGTCATCGCTAAAACTTAAAAACGGCTGGACCGATTTGAATAAATTCTTTTTTAGTTTAGTTCCTTGCAATACAGGAGTGATTTAAAAATGAAACCTCAAAACAACAACTAAAGATCGCGAAATTTTTATTTTTGTAGGCGGTACTTTATCTTAATAATTTGAAGTCATTTCAAGACCGAATGGTATTGATAAATATACGGTTATCAAAATTTATAAAGGAATAAATAATAGGTGATACGAAGTTCACCAGATGACCTCGCTAGATATAATATGCACTAAATGTATAATCAAGATTGCAAAGGCAAATAAGCGTGAAATAGCCATTTTGTTATAGAGATATAATGCCTTTGTTGATAATTGATAACTTTATAAGTACTGATATAGTTCACGAAACGAGTTCTTAACATAAAAATTCTTAATGATTTCGTATGTTTACGCGAGTATTACATATTGTAAATAAAACTATTTTTACAGATTTTATTGTGTTTATATTGCCCGTTTGATTGTAGACTGCCCGTCACCATGAACTCTGTTAGTTAGTCGCGCACTAGGTCGGTTTCTTTTGCTCTTATGCAAAGGATACGATTAGAAATTTCTGGCTAATCTAATCAGGATATTCGGCTATTTTGATCGAATTATTGCATTGTCATGGGCCTTTGACGAGTGTGCAAAGTTTAGATCTTAGAATAATAACGTATAGAAGGTAAGTTCACGCACAAAAAGTGAGGCATTTCAATTGGAGCCTAATGGAGCTTATGCCGGAACCGTTCCGTAATTTACAAGTCATTGTACTACACGTACGTACGCAACTCTTAAAAAATAAATTGATAATTATGACGGTTTGTGCATTCAAATGGTGTCACAACACATTTGAAAAACTTAAAAAGGTTTTTAACATTACTTTTAAAAGTATTTCGACAATTTATGTTAATAAAAACAAAATATGATTTCATAATTTGTATAGTGGTGTGCGTGTGTAATCATCTGCGCGCCATTAGTATTTTTAGATTCAAATTTTGAAAGTTCGAAGTATTGACACTATCCTTCTATACGTTATTATTCTAAGGTTTAGATAAAAATTAAAATCTGTTCGTTCAAAGTTACATACATAGAAACATACCTACTGAAACGAATAAAAGCGTGTTACAAATAATTTTATTTACAATAAAAAGTCGTTTGCTAATTGATAAGTAAGAAGCCCATTTTTCAATACGCGAGTATTCCTTCCAGTAGATATACTTCAAGAGAAATATAATTAACAATATACTGAGACCCTATTAATAAATTTTGACAGTGATGGATTAAATTTTTTCCTATGTCCAAAATCTTCTGGTTTCAATTATTGATACGACGCTCACCATTTAACGTTGGCGTTCAAACCATGAACTATACAATCAAAACAATAGGTATTGTAATCGGTGATGGACTTAAAACTCTTTGGGGCAATGGCAAAAGTACAGCTATGGCACAGGTAATGTTTATTTAATCGACAAATTATAATGTTTATAGATCTTGATAGCAGCTCTATGTATCGAGCTCGAAAACTATCTGTAGGAACCATTAAGTACCAAAAATACCAAAAAAAAAATCGGTTGTCTGTAAAGTCGGTTTACTGACGATAGTTGAACGTGACAACGTCATAAGAAAATACTGATGGAATGGTTTCATTTTTCAAAAGAAAATTTTAATTTTATTTGTTTTTTGGTAGATATTTTGTATGGATCAAGCCTTAAATGGAACGCCTCAGAGCGAGGTAACGCCGCATACGTCATGTTTTTTCGTGTGTGCAGCCGGCTCCATCGAATTATAAGACGTTGTCACGTCAAAATTTTAAAATAGGTCAAGCTGTTTAAGATAATAATTAGGAACGCACACCAAAATTTCATGTGTTAAGTTAATGGACAATATGATGTTCCTCACAAAATATTCAATACATAATAGCCACATTACCTCTCGCTTTTAGCAAATGCAAGACTAATTTGACTGATATCCGCTCGAGATTTACATGCTACGGTAATGTGACAAAGGAATTATTTCGTTAACTCAAGCCTGTCATGTGTCGTTTCACAGCACTCCCAGACCGCTCAAAACTTTGTAAATTAGACTGGCATCATCTATTTAGATTAAAATGTAGTTATAATAATCATTAGCAGTCAAAATGTGGATACAATATAAATCATTCAATTAAAACATTTTTTTTTAAGTAACTGTTACACTCTGAACGAATTAAAATAAGTCTAAACCATTCTTCAGTATCTACATAAAATTCAATTAAGGTGTTTTTATGTTCAAACATAATTATGTAATTTGCGCACCACCAAAAAAAATCCCGCGGCAAAACTTGGAACTAGGAATAACATCGCTAGTGTTGCCAATTTAGGGAATTTATCGACCGAAATGACGAGTCGCTTCTCTTCGGTGATACCAAAATTAGTGAGTGAGTGTACTATGAACGGTATTAGTCCTTTAGTTGAACACAATAATTTTATATAATTTAAAGATACACATAGCAAAAATATCAATTGTCATTCGTATATCGTTACGTATAACTTCTCAAGTTGAACTATAAAATTCATATATGAATAATAAATGTAGAACAAAATGCTGGCGGAATACACGTCACGATTGTCTCTTACAGCGTCTGTGGTTAGTTCTGGTGGTGCGGACTACCCGCATTTTACATAATGACAGAACTGCTTTTTAATAGATTTAATATCATCAATCATGGATCAATAATAACGGAAAGTTCTACAGATTGAAAATTCATCACATCTACATGTAAGTAATCGGCTACTTTACATTCAAAATATATATGCTATATTTTCGAGCAAATATTCTGTTAATACACAAATGAAAAACGTGGCCGAGTAAACTGGATACAAATCAGTTCTCACAAATTCGTGTCAATCATAAAGCAGTAGTTCTATTAGATGTAGTTAAAACAGAAAAACAAGACACAAAATGTGCAAATAGCCTAGCCAATGAATAGCCTTCTTATCGATTTTTATTTTTAAATGATCCTGCCACTACTGACCTTTGTTAGGCCGCTGCCTACCGAGAACAAAATGAAGGGAGTGTGAATGTATACAATGAGATTAAAAACCAAACAACAAAACCCACCACACGTAAGCACCACCAGAAAGTCGGCCTAGCGGCTCTTTCGGGTACAGAACGAAATGCAGTAACAAATTACTACTATCCAGACATCGATTTTCTGCTCAGTGAGGTACTACCTCGAACGGATCGGCCCGAAGCTGTAGAAAGGAGACTGTCAAAAATGTGCTCCTACCACGACTTAATGTTGGTATACGAGCTCGCAGGCATTAAGTAGTAGCTGCCACTCAAAGAACTCGGCAATGCCAGCGATACAGTCAAGTCGCTGCCTACCATAAGATAAAAAATCTTCTTAAACCTCATTTGGAGATGGACATATAGCGCTTAGGAAACACCGCAAGAGGTAGTTTATTCCAAAGCCTACAGGTATGTTGGTTAATTAAAGTATTTATTAAAACATTTTTTAATAAATGTATAAAATTCGGCGACGCAGTCATTTATCTATCGTATATTTGATCGAAGTTTAATGCCATCATAGATTCTAAATTAAAACAATAATACACTGTTATCATATAAAGTTCTAGCCTTAGAATAATAACGTATAGAAGGATAGTATCAGTACTTCGAACTTTAAAAATTTGAATCTAAAAATACTAATGGCGGGCAGACGACTACACACGTACACACGGAAACCACTATACAAATTATGAAATCAAATTTTGTTTTTATTAACATAAATTGTCGAAATACTTTTAAAAGTAACGTTAAAAACCTTTTTAAGTTTTTCAAATGTGTTATGACACCATTTGAATGCACAAACCGTCATAATTACCTATTTATTTTTTAAGAGTTGCGTACGTTCGTGCAGTGCAATGACTTGTACATTACGGGACTGTTCCGGCGTAAGCTCCATTAGGCTCCAATTGAAATTCCTCACTTTTTGTGCGTGGACTTACCTTCTATATGTTATTATTCTAAGGTTCTAGCATTACATTTTCTCAACATAGCCTGCCAAATTAAGTTAATTAGAAAATATAACACAATTTAAAGTAATAGCAAGCTGTTCTATCATTTAACACACTTTCTAACAATTAAGCATTATAAATGTCGTAGACACTACAATAAAATAACAAATACTCACACACAATAAATATTTTTAAAATAAAAAAACACACACAGTGAACACATTCAGTATATCATTAAAATTTACGTTTTAAAAAGGTCACTTTATGAAATCAAAGATGGACGGCACGAAATGGGAATGATAGAACACCATTTTAAATTCTAAAATATTTAAAGCTGTTTTGCCGCCATTTTTAGATATATATTAAAGATAACTTACGATATAATTAACTGATTTTTATTCATTTTAGAGCCTTGATTTTAAAGGATATAAATAACCATGAAATTGTTTTAAGGAAAATTTTTAATGTCAGATATCAATTGTTCGAAGTGGACTTTAACCACATAGCGGCTAAGAATGCCATTTTCACAAACTTATTTATTGTTAGTTATATCATATTAAAATACATAAAACAGTCCCGAGGAAATGAATACCTCTGACAGCACAAATATATTAAAAAAATGATATTTAAATAATTTTGAACATACTTCTGTGAATTATGAAAATTAAGTAATGACTATTTGCATTTTCAAAACGTATGCTAGCTGTCAAATGTATTATCAGCGACTCTTTGGCATTACAGAAAAAAAAAACTAGTAAAAGTACCACTGGCTTCTTAAATTTATGTTGTACATAGATTGGACATCTGAAGTCATACCCAAATTCCGATGATTCATTAGGTGCTCAAAATCGGTGCATTCAGTACAACTGTTTACAATTTGGGACACAAATATTTGTCCCAGGCGAGATAGAACATAAAATATTCAAGATGTGATCAATACAATATAATGTCATTAGCGTGCCTTTATAACTTCATTTATCATGAGAGATCATAAATATTTTTATAGATATCATACAGTTTTAAAAATTAAATAAATTATAAACATACTATGCTACATTGTAGCATTTCAGTCCTGTTGTAGGGATATAAGTACAGTCAGCTCATTGAAACGCAGTTACTTAAACTATTATTATCGTTTTTATAAAGCCAAACCACACCCAATATACTAGTTATTACCTTAAGATAGTAGTGGGAAAATCGACGGTCCCTACGTACATAAAGACATGTCAAAAATGGCATTTTTTTTATTGCAGTCTTTAGCCAGCTTTGCCAGACGTCCCGATTTTTAAATCAAAATTAAATGTCCCGCGCTGGACATGCTCAGTCCTGCTTTTCGGAGATAACTCAACCATGCATGGGTGGAAGCGTGGGTGGGTGGCACAGACAAGTGTGTACTGGCCACCAGGCCGTCCCGTAATGAATAAGAGCGTGGGAGAGAGGGGTAAGACTCAACTATTTAACGATAGGGTAAATCTGATTTAAAGTATTATATTTTTATTGAAATACATTTACTGTGGCTATTTTTGCTATCTATTGTCACGCAAACGTAATTTTAATTCAAATAAAAAGCTAAATATTTGAAAACTTTTGATTATATGCGTTTTTTTTACTATGTCCCGCTTTCGACGAAAGAATGCCGCTGTTTTCACTCGAAAAGTTCCAAAATTCCGACTTGGCAAAAAAAATCTGGCAACGCTGTTTTTGGGCTTTTCTTATTGTATTGGCTTTAGATTTTCAATACACACATTTCATACTGCATATGTATTGAAAATCTAAAGAATACAATAAAACAAAATGCCATTTTTGACTAGTCTTTATGTACGTATTAACCGTTGAAATGACTTAATTATAACAACAGTTAAAATGTTATGCTTTTGTAAATAAATATGCTTATTTAGAAAAGCTTTTAAACATTGTTGACCACACATGGTCGAGCATAATGTAAAAAAAAACCAATGTTGATGATTCTTTCTGTTGCTACATCGTTATCACGGGCGGCATATAAAGTTTATTTTCAATCAAAGGCTAAATAAAAGTTAGCGACTCGGTTTGTCTTATGTTATCAATCAGCCAGTTAGCGCTATATCATAATTTCTCTTACGTTTAAACAAAATATGCTTACGCTTATAAACGAACATGTATATTTGTATATGTACTGTATTTAAAAGTTTTGCATTAATCACCCACTACTATCCAGCGAACTTGACATTGCTAACGGTAATGATGGATCCAAACTTTCCGTTGGTGTTTTAAATTACGAATTGGCGAAAATCACTTCATTGTGGTAATGACTATCACCCATTCAATTATACTAGAAATCAATGCTTTCACGAAGGTGTTGAATCCCGCATAACTTCCCCTACCAGGATCAGCCCTTGGCGAGTGATAATAGTGTCAAATCAACACTGAACTTAGTGCAAATTACCTTAAATCTAAAAATTCAATGGAATGTCAATTTTAACATTATTCAAGGAATATTATGAGATCAATTGAAGAAATACATTAATTATATTATTTTAACGCTCACACAGATTCCTCCCTTGCCCTGTTTACCGTATTTTTCACTTATCACACGAGCATTTAAATCTTAAAATTATTTTGCTTGTTAGGCTTCCTCAACTGTCAAAAGTTTGTTATTTGAAAATTCCCGCAACCATTTTAGGGTTGCCATCAAAATAAAAGAAAAATGGTCGATAAACAGCCAATTGAATGATGCATGAATGTATGCATTTTTTAATAAAATTCCAAATTTTTTGCCATTATATTATGATAAAATTTTATATTTTTTTGGTATAAATATCTATTAGATAGCAAGTCTAGTTTCATTTTTGTGGGTATTAAATCTTCAAAAAAGATTATTATTACTTTCAAGGACACACACCCTAGAATTAATAATATTTTATGGTGTTAATCCCATCAAGAATGGCAAAAAAAATAATGTTTCTTATTTAAAACCATATAGTATGGTGTGTAGTATTACATACCTGCATTTTTTTTTTTAGTAAAATCTTATTGCCTTTGAAATAGTATACCAAAGATTATAATTTTTGTTTCACATTACATTACTGAGACAGTAAAAGGTTTACCGGATAGACCGAGGGGTACATTCCACAAATAAAAATTGAAAACAATGTCAAATAATAACATAATTCAAACCTTAATATAAATCAATAAGCCAATGAGATCAATCATATTATTATTATTTGATTTTCTGATTAAAATTCTTTCATTAAGTCAAAATAATAATAATACACACCACGTTCTGATAAAGTCAGATGTAAATAACTAAATTGTACCTAAAAACTTATATGATTATCAGCCACATCAAATATACATTCAATAAATTAAATATTTTCTTTGTGAATGTGTAAATTTAGATATCACAAACATTGGTGTATGGTGCCAATTAGAATGGTTGAAGGATAATATTTTAATTGTTTACTCCCCCATTGTAAGCATAGTCGGCTTTGTTATGCATCACCAGGTGGTTATCCACAAAGTAGAAGCTGTCCGAACATGTCTCAAAAGGAGCAGCAATCATCTCGTCCACTGAAAAGATATAAAAATAAATATTTGAATTTTGATAAGATTTGTGTAGATATTATAGAAAAATAAATATATAATGTCTTTCTTTTGGGTGGGCTACGGTCAGCGCACCCGCGGCCCGATTCCGTCCGGGGCGAGAGAGGGGCGGCGCGCGGCCCCGTAACCCACCCGATAACAGGTCGCCTTCGTTGTTGGGCCGACAACCGGTGCAGAGTTCCTTGTCGTCAGTGGTCGGCCCGACGGAATACCCTGAGGAGGTACCCTCTTCTATCGACGTCCCCATCCCGGGACGTCGGTCACCGTCGCGAGGTCAGCCTCTCCGCGGATGACGGACTAAAATCCTCGGTCCGATCACCTGCAGCCTCTGCTAAGGCGGCATCAGGCGCAAAACTATCAATATCTACACAAATGTCAATAGAGATGTTATTTTATGGTAATTTTAGGTAAACCTATTATTGAATATATCACTTATCGCATAATATGATATCGTACCCATCCATCCATCAGCCTACACACGTCCACTGCTGGACATAGACCTCCCCACGAGAATGCCCCTCGGAACGGTCCTGTGCCACTTGCATCCAATGGTTCCCTGCGACTTTGAGAATGACGTCAGTCCACCTAGTGGGGGGGTCGTCCTACACTGCGGCGTCCAATTCGTGGTCGCCACTCAAGAACCTTTCTTCCTCAACGGTTGTCGGTTCGACGAGCGATGTGGCCTGCCCATTGCCATTTCAACGTGCTAATTCTGCGGGCTATGACGGTTACACCCGTTCTTCTACGGATTTCCGTGTTTCAGATTTTATCACGTAGAGAAATACCGAGCATAGCCCTCTCCATAGCACGTTGTGCAACTTTGAACTTTTTTATGAGGCCGACATTTAGAGACCACGTTTCAGTGCTGTAAGTCATCCCTGACCCATTGAGCTGCGTAATATTCAACATAATAATTAAAATAATTCTCGTGAAAATGCATGTTTATTGAGTAACACAGTACAATTTATTATAAAACGCCATCTGTTCTCTATTGCGCGTAACAAACCAAATAATGACGATTTGGGAATGCGCGACGCTGAGAACAGTGTGCCTACTCTTGAATCTCGATTCCAATCCTAAATCCAGTCGCAGCTCGAATTTGAGCAATTTGGTTCTCTTGTAAGCGACACTAGCGCACGATTGGAATCAAATTCGGTGAATTTTATTTAAACTAAATGAATTCGTCTCTAGTCGATTAAGTCAAATATTTGCTACTGCCGACGTCATTTTGACGTAGTTAATGTTTCAGAATTTCAAGAAAGCGTCTTTGTGGTGATTGAGTTCGGTAACGTTATTAATTTAAAGTAATAAAATACTGCACATTTGGTGAAAATAACAACGGCAAACGCGAAGAATTCATTCTCGATTTTGTTTAAGAGTACCAAATATAAGTTTGGTGAGATTGGAAGTGAATCGAACTCGAAATTAGAATTGATTTCAAGAGTAGGCCCACAGATACCACTAGTATGTATTATATGAATGCGTTACGACTGTGAGGCTGCACACACCGTATGTGTTTCTAGCCGCTTCGTAATATATTTGTATGCGATATATTATTTCAGCTAAAATACGCCCCACTGTTTGGTTCGAGCCTCCTCCATAAAAGAAGGCAACTTGACCTACTACACTATTCTGGTCAAGATGGGTTGGTATAGGGTTTTATATCGAGTTTTCCTTCTCTTGCATAGATGTTATTTCATATTATTAATCCCTTAATCGTCTTTTACAACATCCACAGTTAAAATAGGGGGTGGTTGGTGAATTGTATTCTGGCCCTGTCACCACACGGAAATGCGATATATAGCTGCAGTGATCGTGATAAGTCAGAACTTAATCATACAAAATCTTCGTCTCAATCACTCGTCAGGCATCGAGATGTTCGAGAGCGAGTGAAAAAGGGAGGCAATGATTGTGGTCGACAAATAAATAGCAATAATAGTGAGGCGAGAGAATCGCCTGGTTCGCTGTTACGCGTCGCTATTATGGTTATTTTTTTACTATTATCTGGTAACTTATTTATCCATATTCGCTTATCGTAATAAAAAACCATAATTTAAATTTTTTTGTAGTAGGGCCACACTGTGGTAGAAAATCGACGTCTGAGTAATAGCAATTAGTTAGTGCATTTCGCTCAGTGAGAAACCGAAGCCCAACTTTCTTTTTTTACTATTTGTAATACTCGCATAACATCAGGGATTTCTCATTAACATCACAGCTCATATACGTCCCACTGCTGGGCTATTCCAAATTGAGAAATTTCTTACTGTACCACATTGGTCAGAAAGAGGTTGATTTTATCATGTCTGTTTGTTTTTTGTATTCCCAGCGTATCAAACACTTTATAGCATTAATGAACACTGATAAGCGATTGAAACATTGTTAAATTGTTTTCTTATTCCTTCACCACACCAATATTAATATTGTTTTTATTATTAAATGATAGATTGACTGACTCGGAGGAAGGTAAGGTCTATTTAACTACTTTTACAGAAATTACATATATTTTTCCGTTAATTTATAAAAACCATAAAACCCTTTTAATAGCTATTGTGGGTCAAATTCCCTGTCATTGTGGAGGAGGCTGAAGCCTATCAGTAGGAGGTATGTAAGCTGAGATGAGTAATAAAAAACTATATAACGAAATTTACTTACCAAGATCGGGAGGTAATGTTGGAAATTCATAAATGTGCTCACATGTATTTCTTGAGAATGGAATACAGAACCCAAATTCAAAGTCAAAAGTTTTGAGTAATGTATCCCTGAAGAAGTGTTTCTCTATCATCCTGAAGTGATTGACAGGACAAGATCCAACTGTGAACTCTACTCTGCAATAATTTATTAAACATAAAGATTAGCATGGCTCAATGTCTTTTTTGCTATAATGGAGAAGAAATTTATTCATATAAATAAAAGCTTGGTCAGCCTCACAAAAAGGCTCCAGTTGCTCAGTGGGCTATGCTCAGTATTTCTCAATATGATAAAATCTGGAATATGGAGATATGTAGAAGAACAAGTGTAACTAACATAGCCCAAAACTTAGCATGTTGAACTTGCAATGTGCAGGCCACATCTCTTGTCAAACTGAAAACTATTGGCGAAGAACGGTTCTCAAAAGGCGATCATGGATTTATCAAACCCAGGGGACCTCCGCCAACGTGAATTGATAACATTTTAAAAGTTGCAGGGAATTATTGGATGTAGGTAGCACAAGACTGTTCTGAGTGGCATTCTTGTGGAGAGGCCTATGTCCAACAGTGGACTTTTAGGGGCTGGTAGATGGATGGATGAAAATAAATAAAAGAAATTGTAGAAGAGTCATGGCTCTAAGAGATAATAGTATTTTTAACTTCAAAAAAGGAGAAAGTTTCCCAATTCGACTGTATATGCTTTTTTTCTAAGTTTGTTTGCCGATAACTTCGTTGTTTATAGGGCGCTTTTGATGATTCTTTTTTTGTTGGAAAGGGTATACTTCCATTTGGTCGCATGAAAATTTCATCTAAATATGCTGGTCCAGTTTTTAAAAAGTTTTGAAAATCAACAAAAATCTAAAAAAATATCTACATAGTCTAACACTTACTACACTATTGAAGGCGTTTTTCTTTTTTGTAAAAAATAATTATAGATTACCTATATCTACTGTGTGGTGACGGAATAAGAATACAATTCATCACTCCCCATCAAGCCCGTGGATGTCGTATAAGACGACTATGGGATATAGTATGCACGTAACATCTGTGCGAGAGAAGGAAACTTGAAATGAAACCCTATAGTAACATGCCTGGCCAGCATGGTATAGTAGGTCAAATTCCCTCCCATTGAGGAGGAGGCCCGAGCCCAACAGTGGGACGTATGTGGGCTGCGATGATGATGAGCTATATAAGAACATATTCTCTTATCTTTGTATATAAATATTATCATCAAAAAGTTCAGGATTTCCCTAGAAGTTATAATACTCTACGAATGACGGTGCTATTTTCTGATCCACAGGCAATTTAGAAAGGCGACTGAGAATAAATGAAATACAATCTAATGAAAGATTTGAAGTCTTAAAAAAATCCCCTGCATTTAAATACAATTTAAAATATTTTGCTTATATTAATGCTGTTTAAATAATCAATACATTTAATCAGACTTACGTAGCTCCGACAGTCTTTAGTTTTAAAAATTGGGGAGTGAATTGGTAGCGTACGAATCTGCCAGCATTAGGGTCAAGTGGCTCTTCAGGAGCATCTTCAGTGCCTTCATTATCGACACCGAAATCTGTTGGGGGTTTAGCGATCTCAAACAACACCGTTCCAGTTTCAAGATCTCGAATTTTAAAACGTGTAAAATCTATATCGTATACATTAGCTTCAGGGCTACACAAATACGAGTCCGTGATTCGATCCAGTCTCAAAACATCTTCTGGTGTTATTTTACTAAGAATAACATCGCTTCTATTTGTTTCCACCAAAGATATTGATTCACATTTCTTTCCAACCAGACTCATTTTTAACTGTTAGATAATTTATCAGCAGACGTAGTAATTTAAACACAAAAGATAGGCACAATTAAAATTTATAAGGCTTTATTATAATTATATCAAAGCATTTTTATTGCTTTATCGTTGAAAATATTAAAAATATTCCTTATAAATAAAATAACGACAATTTCTTGTAATTGCTACCGACTGACTTTTGTCTTGTACTCTTGTCTCTGTCTGTTAGGGTTAGGAATGTCGATGAACATCGATGTTGAAAGGATGTTTTAACATCGATGTTGCTATAGGCAAAACATCGTAACATCGATGTTAATTGTTTTTAACATCGATGTTGAAAGGAAAACATCGATGTTGAAGGGAAAACATCGATGTTGAAAGGAAAACATTGATGTGGAAAAGGAAACATCGATGTTGAAAGGAAAACACATCGATGTTGCTATGGGCAGAACAGAGCATTGTAAGTTGTAACATCGATGTTAATGGAACGCATCTTTGAATATAAATTCAGTTGTGAACGAAATTTCCCAAAATAAAAAAAAAAAAAAGCCCATCAAAATATTCCCGGAGGGTTATACTTCTTCGCCGTAACATCGATGTTATAACTTCCGCCGTATGTTACAACATTCGACAGATTTCCTAAAAAAAAAAAAGTTCATCAAAATTTGTCCGGAGGATTTTATTGCAACGAGAGTTTATATCGTAGTAACATCGATGTTAATATTCCTGTAATATCGATTTCCTAACATCGGTGTTCGCTGTTCGATAAACATCGGACATCGATGTTTTTCTAACATCGAGCATCCCTACTGTCTGTCATTTACGGTCAGATTTTCTTTTTCTTTCGCTCTTTTCGTCTCCTATAATTATAGGCACAAAAACACGTAAATCCAATTGAAGGAAAAAAATGCGTTCTACTTTATAAATGAGCAAATTTTAAAGATGAATAGCAAAAGTATAAGATATTGGTATCGTAAAAAAATGACTTTTATATATTTAATTAATGATAAATAATGAATTTAGCTTAGAATAATTACGTATAGAAGGTAAGTTCGCGTACAAAAAGTGAAGCATTTTTTTAACATTACTTTTAAAAGTATTTCGACGATTTATGTTAATAAAAATAAAAATTGATTTCATAATTTCTATAGTGGTGTACGTGTGTAATCGTCTGCGCGCCATTAGTATTTTTAGATTCATGTTTCGAACTTTCGAAGTATTGACACTATCCTTCTATACGTTATTATTCTAAGCAATTTAGCTTATGAGTACAATTAAAATTATATATGATAAGCATCTTGGAGTGCAATTCTATTTATACCAGTTCTTATAATTGTAGTAAATCTTCAATTAAATAAAACAGATTTTATTTATTACATTTTTATTCATCAAAATGTTTTAATTTCGTCTCGGTGGCAATTTATTGCGTGACATGAAACTTCCAAGGTTCCGGTTAACCTCCTTTTCGTTACACTCTGTATCCACATTAAATTGCAGAGAATATCAATGCCTATTACTTGAAAAAGGTCATATTAAATATTTAGGTGTATATCAAAACAGTTATTGATTATTATTTAATTTATTTCGTAACAGCATTTTATATTTTTAATAGAAAATAAAATATAAACAGAATAACGAGAAATGTATATAATGGAACGTCACAAGGATCATTGATGTAATATCCGTTGCGTCATAACGAAGCATGCGCCTTGTCATTTTCATTGGTAGGTCATAGATTAAAATTAAAATAATCTACCAATTATCGGGCCATCGCTCAAGTCTCTTTCTGTGATAAGTCTTCATTTAAGGTGGTAGTGGACAGTTTGATGTGCATTTAAGTGATACAAAACAAATATACAACATGATTATCAAAGAATAGTGAGTATATTTTGCTGAGGTTATACAAGTTTCGTGAATACAAATCGATTTTAAGGAAGTCTACTTGAAAATCTGTTGTGACTTCCTATTCTTTAATTCTTGTTATCAATAGATACAGTTTTTACGTTATTTTTTCACTTTGCCATTGATTATTCTTTCAATTTGAGGCAAAATATGATGATATTCTGACAGTGACAGATCTGCAATCCCGGGTCAAGGTTTGGTTGCGAATTTCCGCGAATCTAAGTAACAGATGTTTGTGTCATAGAAATACAATCAAATTTAAATTAACTTCTCTTTGTTTACAGCCGTGTCACCCTTCCTCTAACAGTAGAAGAGGTAAGAATTTTATATTTAATTTAGCGGATATTCAAGGACACTTATCTAGTTTCACAGTTGTAAGATTCTATTAGTACTTATACTTTTAATGATAGTACTGAAACTGAGCTCATGTTTTTAAATAGGTATTGTTCATATGCTTTTATTACATTATGCTTTTAAAGGAAAAAAAAAACTAATATGTATATAACAGTTATTACTGTTGATAAATTTTTCCTTTTAAATTTTATGATCATTTGACTTAATGGTTATGTGCTAGCAGACTGTATAACAGATGACTTTCGCAAAATTATGTACTTTAGATACAGATAGAGAAATTATATAAAATTTAGTTAAAATTTTGTAAGTTATCAACATCATTGATTTATGATTGGGTTTTTTTTATATGACACCTATAGTTCTGATAAAGAGAATATTATTTATAGGTTCTATTTATACTTTATCAAATATTAATGTTATCATCACAATCTCAACCCACAGAAGTCCCACTGCCAGGTTCAGGTTTCCTCCGCAATGAGGAAAAACTCAACCTATTATATCGTACTAGTCAGATGAGTTGGTGTAGGGTTTTTATAGATTTCCATACCATAGCATAGATACAAAAAGAAAGAAATATATGGATTGATCCCATAAGATATCTAAGATCTCTTAAATGATGCATTCTTGTATCTATACCAATAAATAAAATTGGAGTGTCTGTTTGTAATGTCAAAATAATAGGCTTTTTTCATGCTCACACGGTTATTTTCACGACACCTATGCCTAAAATAGATTAAAAAATTTTTGTCTGTCTGTTTGTTCCGGGCAATCTTCAAAACGGTTGGACCGATTTCAAAAATTCTTTCACCAATGGAAAGCTATAATATCAGGGCGTAAACTAGGCTATATTTTATCCCGGTATTCCCACGGGAACGGGAACTACGCGGGTAAAACGACTAAAACCAAAGCGAAGCGAGGGCGGGTTGCTAGTATTTCTATATAATCAGAAACGGCTACAAAAATTTCTTTGAAATTTGATATGTTGCAGGTTTTGAGGGTGATAAATTAATCTAGCTAAGTTTCAATTATTGAAAATCTTGTTTTAGTAGCATTTTTAGGCAATGAAAAAGAAATGCGAAATTCAGTATATAGGTACTTAGTCCCTTTATCCAGAAAGTCCTAGATTGATCTTTTGTCTTCTCTTTCTTCAAGTTTCTTTTTTGCGAGATAAAGATTCTTTTATGATAAAGCTCTAATTAACTTAATACATGTTCGAAAAATAGATTTACAAAAATATAAATTGTACCAAACTTGATCTTTCCGTTACAATACATTATTTAGGCATATGATATGCTCTCTGTAGTAAGATCAGAAATTCAATAAATTACCGTCTAACCTCTTAATGATAGTCTACCTAAAGCCATTTGATCATAGATATTATAACCCTAAATACTGAACTATGGTAAAAGCATACTGAGAACTGGACAAAAGTCCATTCAATATTATTATGTGTCTAATACATTATTCTTTACTAGTTTTGATTATGAGCAAGTGTGTCATTAAAACTTAACCAAATGTGTTGCATTTAGAAAAAATTCCAATGTCATAAACATCATCATCTCTGCTCAAATACGTCCCACTTCCACTCACTGAAGGGTCTGCTTGCGATAGCTACGAGGAGCGGGTCACTCCCTTCTCTCTATTGTGGTCGAGGGGAGTGATGGCTGCTCTAGTGGTTAACTCGTGATCGGGTCCCGCTTGCGGGATCTGGTCTAGCCATGGTACTTTTTCGTTATATTTAATAACTGTATTGTATGATGGTTCAAAGGCACTGAGTTTCTTGCCGGATCTTCTCAGTGCAATCGCGTTCCGATTTGGTAGTAATTTAAGGTAAAATGTGAAAAAAATGACCATATGTAAGTGCTCCCAAGGGGGTTTATACATAATAAAGGATTTGAATTTGGACTGCTGGGCTCGATCCACCTCCAAAATAGGAGGGATGTTGACCTTCTATACCATGCAGATTTATATATGAATATTTATTTTATCATGAGTTTTCCTTCTCTTGTATACATGTTATATGCATATTATACCCATTAATCGCCCTATATAATATCCACGGGTAAGATAAGGAGTGATAAATTGTATTGTTACTTCGTCAGCACATGACAAGAAATATAGATTGGAGTTAATGCAGAAGCATTATTATACTTCAGTCATTAATGTTATTTTCTTCACTAGTTTTTGTTGAACAATAGTACAATACCTTTGTTTGTCTCTTCGTCTTAGCTTATACATGTCTCACTGATGAATCCATGCTGGTCAGACATGTTGGTAGAGGGTTTTATTTAGTTATTCTTCTCTTGCACAGATGTTGTATACATATTATATCTCTTAGTCGTATTTTACGACATCCACTTACAAGATAGGGAGTGATAAATTGTATTGTTATTCTGTCATCACAGGGAAAGGCACTGTTATGCAGGTAGATATTGAGTACATGCTCTATATAGGTATACCTGCTCTGTAACCAAATGGGCAAACAGAACAATCAGGATAATCTCAAAATGATAAAATTCCACTCAGCTCATATATATCTCTTCTCTCTTATGAAAGAGTCTTATACAGAATGGGAGGCAGGATGGACCTACAATATTGTGGTCAGACCGATTGGTGTAGTGTTCCTTTTCTTGCGGTAATGTTAACTTTTCACATACCTTACTTGTAATTTGTATTCTCATTCTATCTTCATGTAGGGAACAGAAATAGAATCACTCATAACCACCATTGTGATTGAACTAAAAGAGCGTCCTACATATTATCATATTATATAGAATTTAAGGTTCATCATTCATTTGTTCATTTCAGCTCATATATTTCCCACTGTTGAGCTTGAGCCTCCTCCGCAAAAGGAGGGAATTTGACCTACTACATGTTGGTATAGGGTTTTGTGTCGAGTTTTCTTTCTCTTATATCTCTATAGATGTTATATGCATATTTAATACCGTAGTCGTCTTTTACGACACCCACGGTCAGTGGGGAATTGTATTTTTACTCCATCATCATTCATCATCATCATTTCGGCTCGTATACGTCCCACTCCTGGTCTTGAGATTCCTCCACAATAGGAGGGAAAATGACCTTCCTATACCATGCTTTTTTTTTGTTTTTTGCGCTGTGGATAAAGCATTTACGCATACCCATTGCTAGTGACAGCAAGGGGGTATGTAGGACTCGCTGACGTGGTATGGTTTACTACGTCAGAATACCTACTAAAAACCTAAGCGGCCCCGCGTCTTCGCCTTTTATGGGACGCCAGAGGTTCGCCTTTTGACCATACGACTCTAACGTCCCGGCGGTGGTTAGCTTAATACTTAAGTCTTGGGTCAATCGTGCCTAGGAGAAGAGAAGCGCGTAACGTCTCTTCCTCCTCCCAAGACATTGCCTCCGCCGTGGGTCAGCATGGGCATCCGCCTCACGTGCCCGACCTGCTGCCTCCTTTTGCGCTATAACATCTTCGCAAAAGGAGGCCAAGGCCATTCAGCAACTGTCGCTGTCAAGGATCTTATCTATAACAGCCGGCGGCGACAGATCTCCGCCAACAACAGTCGCCAGGGCAAACCTCTGAGTCCCCCAGGCTGGGCACTCTTCCAAGGTGTGGCTCGCTGTGTCATTCCTATACCATGCTGATTAGACAGGTTGATAAAGGGTTTTGTTCCAAATTTTCCTTCCTTACTCCGTCAGCACAGGAATAATTTAATGTTATAATAGTGTATATAAATTATATCAATGTATGTATTACGATTATGATGTTATTTATATTTAAAACAAATAGATAAAGAGATAATGGTTCAATAGAAAATGAGTGGTTAACTTATCTGATTAACTTATCTTAGTTATCTCGGCTGAATGTAATCTATTTGTCACACTTGTGGTATTTACTGATATAATTGTAAATTAACCATTTACAGTGAGGATTTGGCATTGTTTAACCCATGTCATGATTATGAAGCGTTCTTCTACTATATGTGTTTTTCATTGCTGATGGTGGCAACCAAACATACACATGGATCTTTGCAATACTAAGGGCACAGACAGAGCTATTATTAGACAAAGTCGAGTGCTACTGTGTGTTCTCTGTATCCCTTAATTGTCTTTCTGAACCTTGCAAGTTAAGCAAAGGCTGGTGTAAGCATTGTTTGTATATGAAGTCTCGGTGTCTAGATATAGATGTTGGCATAAACTTATATTGGTTACGGATATGAAATTACTTTGGCATATCCAACAGTTTCCGTTAGTTTTAGTTATGGATATTTGATTTTTTAGAGAATTAAAAGGGAAATTCTAAGTGTTATGATTATTGTAGTAGTCTGGCACTTTGGCTGGTTGATACACAACCTGTCGTAACCAGTCTCATATGAATATAAATACTTTTTGAACCTTTTATATCGATTATCGGTTACGGTTTTTTATGTACGATAGTTTCGTACCATAAGGTAACAGAACTCCATTACATCCATAGTGAATCGTATTAATATTACACATGACAATAAAAAATTATTTTAAAAACAAACAATTTCAGCAGAACTTTCCGAAATTTTAATGGTACCATTTCGACGTTAACGTCATATAAACGGAAGAGAATTTTGCTAATCCCTCATTACATAGCGGAGTTATATCCGAACATATATAATATCAAAGATAAATCATCTTCAGTATTCAGAATATCGCCGTCCACTGCTGGACATGGGCTGGTCCGTCTGTGTCAAACGACGTCCAACAATTTTCAACAGGTAATTGGACCACCTAGTAGGGGGGCGTCCTACACTGCGTCGTCCGATACCTGGTCGCCTCTCGAGAAGTTTTTTTACCTAGCGGTTGTCGGTTCGTCGTGTGGTGTGGCCTGCCCATTACAAATTCAGCGTGCTATGTCAGTTATACTCATTCTTCGACAGATGCCCAAGTGGTGGATTCTATCTTGCAGTGAAGTTCCTATCGTAGCCCGCTCCATAAACATAACACAATTCAAGTTTTTAAAGATAAAAAATGTTGAAGTTACGACAATTTTTCTTATCTGAAACAAATGCTTCATGTTATTTCTATTCTAAGTTTTGATAGTGATCTTGTAGGTTAAGTACGATAGCCATTATGATTTGGGTTTCACCCTGAATCATGCTGGAGGACAAATTGAATCAGGTTAGGTGCAGTGGCGGCTGTACCTTAAGTGCGTTCGTGTGCTGAACCACCAAATCAAAATATTTAAAAACTACAAAATTTTATTTCTTCTTTATTTTTAAATTACCATTAATATTTATTCTTTGAACATAAAAAACATATAACAAATAAAATTTCAAATTATGACCAAACAATAATATAAGCGCATTACTAAACTATTAAAACTTATATTCCTTGTAAAAAAAAAATCGTGCGCTGAGGCGAGCGCACGGGGACTGCCCATACAACTTGTATTAGATATGAGTTAAAACGTCTGGTGCGTGAGACAGAAGAAAGTTCATAGAAATATACTGAAAAATGAGTCTGTTCCCGTACGGCGCACGGGCGAATCGAACGTTGCTGAGAGAACTCGACTTACGACGAAATTCGCCGATGATGTCTCGTTAAGTACAGTAAGTAGATATAGTTTCGATGTATCTGTGACGAGTTAAATATGGTTTGTTTACATTAATTGCTTTTTTATTTTGGTCTTAGTTCTATTTTATACTGCGTATACAGTGGGTGAAAATGAGCATAAATATAGACTATATTAAAGACAATAATAAAACTTTTTAAAATAAAGTTGATGTAAATTGGCGGGACCGCCAAGGCCCTCTTTTTTAAATATTTTTTGAAGTGTGAAAAACAAGCAAAATACCTATTTTTCTTCGCAAGTACACCTACAAAATGTAATGCGTTGAAAAATAATTAAAAAAAAAAATTTACGTAAATTGTTGTTCCATTGCAATTTCTGATCTTAATACTTAGTGAGGAAGTAAAGTGCACCACCACTTTGATGACCCACCAGCCGCCACTGGTTAGGTGTACATATTTGATGGTACCTCATCTGCCGTCTGCCCAATATGAACTCTCCTTGGAAATATAATCGTTGACCAGACAGCATCAGATGTTTTTGGTCCAGGTCGACTAAAGCTCTTAGTCGTCCTTTACGACACCCACGAGCAATGTAAAGGTTGGTAGTATTCATGGCCTCCACCATACAGCACAAAATAGTATTTTCAATCAGGAGAAAATGATTGGCGTTCCAATCTCTCAATTGTAAATAATGATTGCCGCTCGTAATTCAATCAATTACTTTACGCGATATCGAATCACACCTTAAAATATCATTATCCTTTTATTACTAAGGTAAAAAAACATTCTGCTAAATATTTTTGTGTGATAGTAGGTAAACTGTTGACAGTTGTCTGTCTACAGCCGCGGGCCGGTCCGTCCTGGGTCGTCTCCGTCCACACTGAGCAGAAAATCCTTTGTAGTAGCAATTTGTTACTGCACTTAGTTCGGGGAGCAGGAAAGCTGGTAGCCCATCTTACTTAGAGTCTGCGTGTCGTGTGTTTGATGCCTTTAGTATTACCGAACCTCTTTGCACGCATTCATACTCCATTCACTTTCTTTACAATAGGCAGTGGCCTAGCAAAGGTCTATGAGCAGCAGCATCACTTACCATCAGGTGTGCTGTTTGCTCGTTTGCCACTAACAGCATTAAACAAATCTGGCTAGACTGTTCGAGCCAACTAGGAGGGAAATTTCCCTCCTATTGTGGAGGAGGCTCAACAGTGGGCCGTATATGAGCTGAGATTAAATGATGATACACGCATCCTAACCCTAGATAATTTGCCTGTGAGTTGATATGACTATACTTTCATACATATTTCGATAGCTAAGTGCCAGGGTGTCGCAGTCACACGTTCAGCCCCTTTACAGGTAGTGGTCTGATCCCAAATCCGGCTTTTACGACATATTTTTTTTGGGCGCGCTATGGTCTGGACGTCCGCCATCTGTTCCGTTCCGGGGTGACATAAGGGCGGCGCGCGGCCCCACGACCTTACCTATGCACTCCCCTTTGAGCCGACCACTGGTACCGCGTTCACTTTCACGGCTCCTAAGGGAAAGAAATTGGCGTTGACATATTGTATATTTAACGTATCATCCGATGATATGATCATATTTTAATACAAATCACTTGATTTGTATTTGTGTATTTCATAACACGATGTTGTAATATTTCGACCTTGTCTCACGTATTAATATGGACAAAAACTGACACAAGTTTTTTTTTTGTCTTAAATACCACTTCATAATTATAATGGTTCTAAAGTTTATTCCTGATTGTTATAATTCTTTCATTTTTCATTATACATATGTTTAAATTTTATGTTTACTTATTCCATCCATCAGCTCATAAACGTTCACTGTTGGACATAGGCCTCCTTGGGGTCAACCCAATATGTATTCCTCTTCCAACGTATGTAATGAATAAGTTATTTAGCAATAGTGTTATGACAGGCTGCATTCCTAACGTCAACTCTACTTGGGGGTCTGAGACTGCAACAATTATTGTTGATCTGATTGCATCAGATGTATATAACCTAGGTAGATGTGGAGCTCTTAATCGTCTTTTACGACACCCACGAGCAATGTAAGGGTTGGTAGTATCTGTGGCCGCTACCAGACACCAATAAATAAATATATACGTATATTTAATATTAACTACCATTAAACAGGTTAGAGCAATTTCATAGGTCATTTAAGAAATCGTTTCGTCGACCAGGATGGTTTGGGCAGGGTGCAGCTAGATTCATGGGTAGACAGATCGGGGATTAGTCCGTCATCCGCAGAGAGGTCAATCGCATTAAGGCTCCCCGGTAACAGTATTTTGTTACCATCAAGGGGACGGTACCCGAAAGGGTAAATCGCCGATTCGGCCACAGATGTCAAGAAATCGATACCAGTGGTTGCCCCAATGACAATAGCGAGAGCGCACACTGTCCGTCCGTCATTCTGGACAGATTGGGCGAGGTGTGTCGAGACCATACTAACCATAACAAAAATTAAAAGTTGCTACATTATTAAAAGGGGATGCCTGTTTCTAACAATCTCGATAGGCGGATGGATGGGTGAATGGAAGGTTGGTCTTTACGTCGCCTATTTATCTGGAATAGCAGAACAGCTGCGCGGGGGCATTAAAGCTGCATTTTTTTATACCTCATCTCCTTCCCACGAGAGATAAAAGGATGGTGGACCATTGTATTACTCTATTTCACCAAAAAGACATTGTAGGTATTATTTTTTTAACTTATATTCTTCTTACATTTTGTATATATCTGAATTATTATTATTTTTTTCACGGAATCATAATGGTTTTAATTTTTTTTAATTACTTTGCACTAGCGCGCTTGCAAAAACTCAACCTTGCGTCATAACTTTAATTTATTTTTTTTACTGTTTTAAAAAAAGTTAATTATTATTATTAGCTTTGCAATGATAAAATATCCATTAATACTGCCAAATCTGCTATTGTTTTGTGGGTGGGTGTTTTGACACCTGCGTATGACAGTTATGGGTCCATAAACGATTGTTTTTCATTCAATCCAATTAGAAAAAGAAAATAATTTGCCTAGTCATAATTTTTTTATTTTAACTGCTATATGATGCATTGTTGGGCTCGAGCCTCATCCAAAATAGGACTGAAATTGACCTATTATACCATGCTGGTCAGACGCCTTGACATAAGGTTATTTTATCATCATTTGTTCGAGTTTTTCTTCTCTTGCATTGATGTTATCTGCATATTATATCCCTTAGTCGTCTTTTACAACACCCACGCGTTAGAGAAGAAATGGCGAATTGTATTCTTACTCCGTCACCTCACGGAAAACTTACTTATATGTAATGTAGATTTTAAACACGAATTAGTATTGTTTCCATTTAGGATCTCAGAGATGGAATAATCGAGCACTACTTTTTTATGTATAAAATATACAGAAAAAGTATTTATAAAACTCATAGTGACTGGCTAAGTTGTAAATGTCAAGTTTTTTTTTTAATTACCAAGGCAATAAGTCTGCAGTAAGAAACGAATTCTTGTAATATTCTACTAACTTTAAGAACATAATAACTTGAAATTAGTTACTAGAATATTTTCAGTGATCGAACCGACTAAACTAGAGAGAGGTCGATTCTAACTACTCCGCCATTAATGCTATGAAAATATCTATACAAATAAATAAAAATGAAATGTCTGTTTGTAATGTCAAAATAATACGTTATTTTCATGCTCACACGGTTATTTACGCGATTTCTATGCCTCAAAACCACTTCAACAATGTTTGACTGTCTGTTTGTTCCGGGTAAACTTAGGAGGATCTTCTCGTCCAACATACCTCAGTGTCTGAAAACACAGGTCTACGACCAGTGTGTGTTACCAGTGATGACTTACGGCACGGAAACGTGGTCCCTAAATGTAGGCCTCATGACAAGGCTCAAAGTCGCTCAGCGTGCTATGGAGCGGGCTATGCTCGGGATTTCTCTGCGAGATAGAATCCGGAATACGGAAATCCGCAGAAGAACGGGTGTAATCGACATAGCACGAAGAATTAGCACGCTGAAGTGGCAATGGGCAGGCCACTCGCTCGACGAACCGACAGCCCCTGGGGAAGAAAGGTTCTCGAGTGGCGACCACGTATCGGACGACGCAGTGTAGGACGCCCCCCCACTAGGTGGACCGATGACCTAGTGAAAGTTGCTGGGCGTCTTTGGATGCAGGCGGCACAGGACCGCACATTGTGGCGCAACATGAGGGAGGCCTACGTCCAGCAGTGGACGGCAATAGGCTGAAATGATGATGATGAATGATGAGGTACTTGTCTATATAAGGAGTAACTTGGCTGTTTTTCCTCTCAAAATCGCTATAAAATTCGCCCGATCTGGGCACCGAATCCGAGGCCTTATGAACTGCAGTCGGGTATTGTAATATTTTAAAAGATATTGGAGATAAAACCGAAGCGAAGCGAGGGCGGATTGTTAGTGATAAATACTACACAATAATGTATATACTACTGTAAAGCTGAAGAGTTTTGTTTGTTTGTTTGAATGCGCTAATCTCAAGTACTACGACTTGCATTCCGAAAGCTATTATTGTTTGAGATAGTGTATTTATCGCGCTTCCGTGTGGTGACGGACTAAGAACACAATTCACCACTCCCTATCTTGCCCGTGGATGTCGTAAAAGACGACTAAGGGATAAAATATGCACATAAGATCTGTGCAAGAGAAGGAAAACTCGAAATAAAACCCTATGCCAACATGTCTTATCAGCACAGTATAGTAGGTTAAATTCCCTCCCATTGTCGAGGAGGCCCGAGCCCAACAGTGGGACGTATGTGGGCTGGGATGATGATGATTTATCGCGAAAGGTTTTAGGTTAGGTTAATAGTTATAGGTACATCCTTACTAATATTATAAATGCGAAAGTAAGTTTGTTTGTTACGCTTTTATGCTTAAACCACCGAACCAATTTCAAAAATTCATTCACCGATGGAAAGCTATAATGTCAGGAAATAACATAGGCTATATTTTATCAAGGTATTCCCACGGGAACAGGAACTACGCGAGTAAAGCGACTGAAACCGAAGCGATTTGCGATTGCTTGTACTACATATTGTAAAGCTGAAGAATTTTCTTTGTTTGTTTGAACGCGCTAATCTCAAGTACCTACCACGATTTGGATTTAGAAAGTTGTTATTGTTTAAGATAGCGTATTTATCGAGAAATAGTTTAGGTTATGGTAGATAAGGCCGCAATATAAAGGAGCGGTATACCATGTGGTGACGGAGTACAAATACAATTCACCTTCAAGTAAGACCTCAACTAATTGGTGGTGATGATGATGATTGATGAGGATTTTTTTGACAGTCACAAACAGAATACGTTCAGAAGGATATTGCTTTTGAGATTTCTAAAATAATTCTAGTCTAATTGTGTCTGCTAATTATAACGTCATTGGAAATGTTTGTGTTGTTGTTGTATTGCTTTCGACCTTGACCTTGAGTGTACACGCGTGCGTGCGTGTGCGCGAGACTAACGAATTATATCATAGAGGGTATTGACTGTTTGTGATCGATCTGATACTCGTATGTATACTGTACTTCTCAGGCAATAATATGGTAATAGAATAATAACTCGTAGAACCTCAATTCGGGCACAAAATGTGAGGCATTTAAATTGGAGCCAGAAATGACTCCCTATCGTGACGTAGTGTGCAAGGTCACTGCGTACAAGGCGACTCTATTGTATAGTGGTGCGCGTGTGTACGTGTGTAATCGCTTGCACCCATTTAGTATTTTTGGCTTCACGTTTTTGATCGCTTAAGTACCGACACTATCCTTCTATACTAGTGACCCGCCCTCGCTTCGCTTCGGTTTCAGTCGGCTTCCCGCTACATTTTAAGTATCCAATACCTCCTAAAATATTACCGTACGCAACTGCAGTACCTGAGGCTCCGGGTTTGATTCCTGGACCAGGTAAAATTTTATAAGGGTTTTCTGGGGGGAGAATAGCCCAACTAACTCCTTATATAAACAAGTACCTGGTATTAAAATATTATCAAAATAGGTCCAGCCATTTTGAAGATTACCCGGAACAAACAGACGGACAAAAGAAATAAATTTTTAGCCGTAGCACGCTAAGCGATTTTAGGAGTAGTTGTGAGGCCTACATTTAGAGACCACGTTTTCGTGTCCTAATTCATCACCTCTAAATACACATTGGTTGTAGACCCTTGCTTGGTATTACGTTTACGTGATATTAGTTTATTGTCAAATCACGCTGTTGCTTATCAGTCAGTGAACGCAAAATTATATAACTTAGGATGACATCATAGAATGAGTAATACTTCGTGCAGGAAATCAAAAATAAAGCCTCTTTGCCGGCGATCAGACCAAATGGTGACAGAGAGATACAATACGACAAATTATGGAGTTCATTACTTCACCCCCGGCGCCTAGGACGAACTGGGCGGGGTCTGTTAAAAAAGTATGACATATATTGTTATGTTTGTTAGCCCAAACGGTGATCGATGGGAGGGTACCCCAAGTAGGGGGTATTCCGTCGGGCCGACCACTGATGACAAGTAACCCTGCTCCGGTGGTCGGTCCAACGACGAAGGCGACGTGGTGTTCGGGTGGGTTGCGTATGTTGTGTGCTTACGCCCCTTTTCGCCCCGGACGGAGTAGTGCGAGGGGCGCGCCGAACGCACCCCACCCCAAAAAAAAAAAAAAAGCCCAAACGGTGATGGGTTCGTAATACGTGAGGCTTTTTTGAGTGGTAGGACCATACTGTTGACAGTTGTCTGTCTACAGCCGCGGGCCGGTCCGTCCGGGGTAGTACCACACTGAGCAGAAAATCGACGTCCGAGTAGTAGCAATTTGTTACTGCGCTTCGTTCGGTGAGCGAGAGATCTGAAAGCCTAATTTCCTGAGGGTATTTGCGTGTGGTGAGTTTTGGTGATGCCTTTAATTTTACCGATCCTTATTGTACGCATTCACAGTCCCTTCAGGTTTTTCACGGTAGGCAACGGCCTAGCAAAGGTCCATGAGCGGCAGCAACACTTACCATCAAGTGTACTATTTGTTCGATGCCACCGTTTGCAATAAAAAGAAAATCTATTGGCGCGCATGGTAGCTGCCCTTCCGTCATCCATCTTCGAATGTGTCCAGACTTGTCTGTCGAAAATAAGAGTGACATCATTTATATCTCTCTGTTGATGATTCCAATCGGTGCATAAAAACTTAGACGTATTGAGGTGTTAGCATTTAATGTTTTTGTTTATTTCATGATATAAGTATATAAAAAAGGATACGAATAAATATAATAAATTATATAATCCTACCAATTTGTTACGGTTCAGCTCGTCCTCGACTCCATTTTACTGTTGATATTTTAATACAAGTTGTCTACACCAATAAATAAAATTGAAGTGTCTGTTTGTAATGTCAAAATAATAGACTTTTTTCATGTTCACACGGTTATTTGCACTATATATATGCCTAAAATACACTTTATATTTTTGTCTGTCAGTCTGTTTGTTTGTTCCGGGTAATCTTCAAAACGGCTGGACCGATTTCAAAAATTCTTTCACCAATGGAAAGCTATAATATCAGGGCGTAAACTAGGCTATATTTTATCCCGGTATTCTCACGGGAACGGAACTATTCAGGAAAGACGACTGAAACCGAAGCGAAGGGAGGGCGCGTTGCTAGTTTTAAAATATATATAAACACTTAAATCGAAATTAAACTTTAATATTTTAAAATTTTTTCATAAGGTGAGGCAGTAATTATATCCCTTAGTTGTCTTTGCGACACCCACGGGTAAGAAAGCATGTGGCGAATTGTATTCTTACTGCGCCATCACACGGAAATAAAAGCTGTAGACATAACGTGTTCGAATCTTCGGGGAATTCAAAATTAAATACAAACTCAACAATATCCGTAAAAAATAGTTTTATAGATTAATCAATAAAACAATTATTACGGATTATATTGCGTTTCCGTGTGGTGGCAGAGTACGAATACAATTCACCACTCCCTCTTATCTTGCCCGTGGACCGACGAACGTGAACCTAATGAAAGTTGCTGGGCGTCGTTGGATGCAGGCGGCACAGGAGCGCACATTGTGGCGTAACATGAGGGAGGCCTACGTCCAGCAGTGGACGGCAATAGGCTGAAATGATGATGATACAATGTTAGTCAGACATGTTGGTAATTGGTATAGGTTTTATTTCGAGTTTTCCTTCTCTGGCATAGATGTTATATGCGTATTACATCCCTTAATCGTCTTTTACGACATCCGCGGCCAAGATAGGAAGTGGTGCATTGTATTCTTACTCCGTCATCACACGAAAAAAGGACACTTACATATTGTCAAATTTACACAATCCAATAATCTAATAGGCACGGGACCAATTTGCGTTTATTGCAAAGACAGTTCTGGTACATCTAAACACCGATAGTGTCACAACATAACCTATCTTTATAAAAGCGCGATGTGCGAATCTGTATGCGAATTAACACGAACATGTAAACAATACATCTAAAAATATATTCAGAGTGATACATGAGGCGATTACGTTCACATGTCGAATGTATATTTAGACATTTAATACTTATGACAGCGCAATACTTATGCAGCATATTTTTCCTTGTGGCAGACCTGAATACATCCTGTCCTATTCTTTTTTTTTTGTAGGCTGTGGTCTGGGCATACCCCGCCCAATCTGTTTAGGGTGATGGATGAGCGACGTGCGGCCCCATAACCTACTGTATTCCCTCCCCATCGCCATTGGGCCGACTACTGGTACCGATTTCTTGACATCCGTGGCCGGCCCAGCGGTACCTTTTCGGGTACCCTCACCTTTGACGCCGGGGACTAATCCCGGTTTGTCCATGTCGGCTATCCTGTCCTCTCCCTTCGGCACCCGTAACATATTGACTTACTCATCAACATTGGGCTAACCACCGGTAACTGATCCCTAGACTTCGATAGTTCATCTAGCGGGGTGTTATTTGCCCGTTTACTGTCGAAGCGTCGTCTTCGGGCGGTCAGCCTCTATGACTGGCCGACTCCCCTTAGCGGATCCCCGGTCCAACCATACTAGGCTAATTTATCTCGCATTCAGGAAAGAGGATTTTTCCAATCCAATTCAACCATACTTTTTGACGGGTGTTGTAAATGGCGATTATGGAATGTAAAAAGATTATTGGTAAGAGATGGATAACGTGGAATAAAACCTTATACCAAATCGTCTGACCCAAGTTATAGGCCTTCCTACAAACGGTGGGATAATCCCTGTACGTCTATCTGTGAGAGAAATCTAGCCTAAGTATATTAAATAAATATTTTTTTATTATTATACGGGACATTTCCGTGTGGTGACGGAGTAAGAATACAATTGATCAGCCCATTGACAATGGGTATCGTAAAGACAACTAAGAATTATAATAGGCAAATAACATCTATATAAGACAAGGAAAACTTGAAATTAAAACAGCGTGGTATATTAGGTCAATTTGCCTCCTATTATGGAGGAGGCTCGAGCCTAACAGTGCGACGTATATGATCTGAAATGACGACAAGATGATGATAAACGACGAACATTTTCTTTTTTTTTGTTTTTGTAATTTAATAGTTCTTTTTTGGTAGTAACGCTACCGCCCTACGCATGTTGTGATCACATCGAGTAGGATACACTTTAACGAATGTCACTTTACCAATTATTATTATATGTAAGTTTTCTTTGTGGATTGTTAACCAGTTTTGTGAGCCAAAAAAAAAACATTTCTATGAACATACTTTTCTCACAAAAGTAGTGGTAGGACCATGCTGTTGACAGTTATCTGTCTACAGATGCGGGCCGGTCCGTCCGGGGTAGTACCACACTGAGCAGAAAGTTGGCGTCTGAGTAGCAGCAATTTGTTACTGCGCTTCGTTCGGCGAGTGAGAGAGCTGGAAGCCCAACTTTCTGAGGGTGTTTGCGTGTGGTGGGTTTTGGTGATACCTTTTTAATCAAACCTCATTGCACGCATTCACACTCCCGTCACTTTCTTTAGGGTAGGCAGCCGTCTAGCAAAGGCCTATAAGCGGCAGTATTACTTATCATCAAGTGTACTGTTTGCTCGTTTGCTACCGTATGCAATAAAATAAAGTATTTGCAAGTAGCTTGGTTTACTCAAAAATTAATTTATTCAGCAATCCTATCACATGGAACTAATGGCTATTATGAACGTTCGCACCAAGATTAAACCATAACATTACAAATGCATTATATTACACCGTATGGGTTCGTACTGGTGTCGTTATGCTTTGATTAAATTGAAACGCATGAAATTGTAAACACTCTCAGTCTCGTTGGACTTGTGGAATAAAGCGACTAACGATTTGTCTCATCTCGGCTCATATACGTCCCACTGTTGAGTTCGAGTTTTCTCCACTTGAGCTAACTCCAGCTAATGCCGATGGATCAACAATTGCAATTCCAAGGAGGGCTGCGAATAGTCAGCAAAAACATTTTAAGGAGGATTGAAGTTAGGTAGTTTTGGCCAGTCATAAAACTATTGACAAAACCTTTTACAATAGGTTATGATCTTGACACACCCCACCCAATCGGTCCGGGGCGACAGATGAGCTGCGTGCGACCCCTTAATCTACCGTATTCCCTCCTCGTCGCCATTGGGCCCACCACTGGTACCGATTCCTTGACATCAGTGGCCGCCCCGGCGAGCTATCTTTTCGTAGTACCGTCTCCTTTGACGCCCTGGCAATATTGTAGTGTTGCCAGCCAGGGCCTCACCCTCACGCGATCGGCCTCTCTGCGGTTGGCGGATTAATCCCCGGGCCGTCCACCCGCTCCTCGACGACGACGACCCTAACTAATAGGGATAAGAGCGGGTGGATGGTGATCGTGTGGAGGGGAGGCGTTAGCCCAGAAATGGATGTATAAGCTGAGATGAATATTAATAATAATTTTTCTTCTACTCGTACATAGATCCTACTGCTGGCCTTGAGCCTACATTAAAGTGTTAGGGACCTACTTTACCAAGCTGATCAGACGGGTTGGTATAGGGTATTATTTCAAGATTTTTCACTTGCATAGATGTTATATAGGTGAATTATATTGTCGCTCCATCACCAAACGGAAAAGCCGGGAGGGGTCGCTAGTTAATAATAATTAATTAGCGACCCGTCCCAGCTTCGCATGGGTCCAGTGCTGATACTAATATATATTACGGAATGTCTTTATATACAACTAGCAATCCGCCCTCGCTTCGCTTCGGATTCAGTCACCTTACGCGCGTAGTTCCCGTTCCCGTGGGAATACCGGGATAAAATATAGCCTATGTTACTCCCTGATATTATAGCTTTCCAATGGTGAAAGAATTTTTAAAATCGGTCCAGTACTTTTTGAGTTTATTCGTTACATACAAAAATACAAATCTTTCCTCTTTATAATATTAGTTATATACAACATTCACAGCTTGTTTGTCATTAGACAATACAAACATGTTTTCTTTAGAGGTTACACTTAAAAGAGCGACATATTACGCGCATGTGTTATACATACAAACCTTCCTCTTGAATCACTCTATCTATTAAAAATAACCGCATCAAAATCAGTTGCTTAGTTTTAAAGATCTAAGCATACATAGGCACAGACAGACAGTGGGAAGCGACTTTTGTCTTATAATATGTAGGGATATATTAAACTATATTTAAATTTATATTTCTCAAGATCACGGTCTGGTA
Organism: Lymantria dispar; assembly: GCA_032191425.1. NCBI lineage: Eukaryota > Metazoa > Arthropoda > Insecta > Lepidoptera > Erebidae > Lymantria > Lymantria dispar. The sequence continues at coordinate 2,650,050 of CM063460.1, read as the reverse complement.
AGGCGACTGTTGCATTCAATGATTCTTTTTTACTTGTTCTAGTACCAAGTGGCCCAGTTATACTGCGTGGCTGAAGTGTCCAAAAACGAAACCGGCGGCGGTGAAGGCATCGAAGTCATAAAAAATGAACCCTTCAAAGATTATCCACTACTCGGTAAGCGATACATGAAATATTTCATATAATTTTTGGGATTTTCTTTATAAATAGTCCACGACATACCAAATGATGATCAAAATGGTTTATTAGTGTAAAACAAAGTTACTTTGCTAATATTGTAATTTGGCTCTTATTCACCTGAAGACGCAGTCTGCTGTCCTCATTACACTAATTCCCCTAAGGTTTAAGGATACAAAATTGCTGTGTAACATCGCACCGTAGAAATCCGTAGGAAACTGTGAGCTTTCAAGATGCATCGTAAAAAAAAAATATTGCTCTTTGAATCCCAAAATCTTCATTGTTTCTTTTTGCTGTATATATATTCTTATCAATACAGTGGTGAACAATTTTCTTTACGATCCATTTCACTACCGAATTTAGGAAATACTTTGAGTGGGTAATGATTGTCGAAGGTATGGTCATTTGAACAGTGAAAGGGAAACGCCAAACAAAAGTAGGAAATCGCGTTGCTAATTCGTAGTTTTGTATTTTGACTTTATTACAATCCTACTCAACATATGTCTACTCTTTTGCCTTCCTTTACCCTTTTATTTCCTCCACATTTATATCTAAAACTCTCCTATTAATATTACTTTCGCCCCGTAGTCATGTTACAAGCAAATCTTCCGTTTTCCCCGCGTCGTAACTCAAGCACTTTGGGTCGTTGCCTTTTTATCCAATTTAGGCGGGTCGGATTTATCTCTTGAGACTTTATCTGTCGGCGTTAATAATCAATGTATCTTATCCAATATTTGTAGGTTTTCACATGCAACATTCAAATTGCAAAAATTGTACAATCGTGAAATCACTACTAGCTTTATTTATAGCCGTTGTTTAACAGATGCTTAAGATTTTTTCACTGAAATGTGTGTAATATATTGCATTAAAAGATTTGTAAGAAAAAATAACGCCTGCAATTGATATGCGCTACCAGCAGTCGCGGTAAATTTGTCAGCATTTATTAAAGATTACTTCGTGTGCTGATAGATTAAGAAAACAATTCACCACCCGCCTCTGACCTGTGGGTGTCGTAAAATCTATGCAAATTTGAAGTTAAACCCTATTCTAACACGTCTGACCAGCCTAGTATTTTTCTTTTTATTGGTAAGCGCACACGCGGTCCATTCCGTCCGGGGCGACGAAAGGACGGCGCGCGGGACCATAACCCACCCGTACCCACGTCGCCTTCGTCGTTGGGCTGACCACCGGAACAGGGTGACTTGTCGTCAGTGCTCGGCCCGACGGAATCCATCTATTTATATGACGAAGTAATGCTCAAACGTATGTAATAAATATCCAAAACGATAACCTCCTTTTTTGAAGTCTGATTGACAAGCGGTTCGCGCGGCATTTCAAGTCACGCTGCCTTAGCATATCCTTATCTATGTATATTAGGGCGTTTCAAAAAAAAAATTTCTTTCACTCGGAACCAGGCTCAAAAGTTTCGTTTAGATGCCAAAATAGGCCTCTGAAAATATGAGCTCTTAATATTAATGTTAAGTATGTCCGCATCGCACTTTTCGATTTTCCATTTTCCATAAGAATTACATAGGATTTTTTTTTTATTCTGATTTTTGTAACTAATGAACCATATAAGGAACCATCACTCTGCAATTCCCATTACATATAGAGAATTAAACGCTCTGCAAAAAAGGTCTGATAACATTTTTCGATGAATCAACTCATTCAAAAGTTATTCACGGTCAAGTTAAGTACCTTTTTTTAGTATTAAATTTAGCACAAAAAGTTCTTTTGAGTTGAATTTACACATATACATATATACAGTTTAGCTAAAAAATGCAAAAAATCAAAAATTTGAACTTCGAAGCTGTATAACAAATCAAATACTGAAAATAGACATTCAACTCAATAGAACATTTTGTACTAAATTTAATACTAAAGAAGGTATTTAACTTTGACCTTGAATAACTTTTGAATGAGGGAATTTATCGAAAAATGATATCAGTCCTTTTTTGTAGAGCGTTTAATTCTCTACAAATATATGTAATGGGAATTGCAGAGCAATGTATGGTTCATTAATTACAAAAATCAGAATAAAAAATAAAAGTTTTCCTATGTAATTCTTATTGAAAATCGAAAAGTGCGATGCGGACATCCTTAACATTAATATTAAGGACTCTGTACAGGCGTAGTCTGGGCTAGTGGACTAACGCCGTGTTTGACAGAAGAACCTAAGGTTATAGTTTGAAGTACCTAAAGGCCTTAAGTTCTTAGCCTATCTGATGGGATACCTGCACCGCGCTACCTAAGGTGACAGGTAGATGTGAGATGGATGTTGGGTGGAGGATTGGTAATTCTCACTGCCAGTCAAGCAGACTCACTCGACTGATCAGAACTGACGGCTAAGGGTGTCTTGGCCACAGTGAGATGGAGGTTTGGGTGGAGGATTGGCAACTCTCACTGCCAGTCAAGCATATTTCCAGAGACCTATTTTGGCATCTAAACGAAACTTTTGAGCCTGGTTCCGATAGAAAAAAACTATTTTTTTTTGAAACGTACTAATGTATCTCATTATTTACCTAAGCATATAGGTACTTATATACAGGTAAATAAAATTGAAGTATCTGTTTGTAATGTCAAAATAATAGTTTCTTGTCCGTGAGTATCGTAAAATTGGACGAAGGGATATAATATGCAGAAGACATCTTACAAGAGAAGGAAAACATGAAATAAAATCTTTTTTTTTGCGTGGGAAAATGCAAGTTTTACGCATGCCCACCTTTGAGAGATGGGATATTGCCGGGCTCAGCGTTGATTTATTATCAGCGCCACTACCAGCCAAAAATCACACGCTGTTCCTGTCCCTCGGTTACGGCGAAGTTATGGGACCGTTTTCACATGCACCACAACTCCGCCGGACGAAATAAAATCCTATACCAACCCATTTGACCAGCGTATGTACGTGGTATAAAGGCAATTCCACTCCCATCGTGGAGGAGCCTCGAGCCTAGGATTTGTGTGGACTGTAATCCTTACTAATATTATAAATGCGAAAGTAACTCTGTCTGTCTGTCTGTCTGTCTGTCTGTCTGTCTGTCTGTCTGTCTGCTACGCTTTCACGTCTAAACCACTGGACCGATTTTGATGAAATTTGGTACAGAGATGGACTAAAGCTTGAGAAAGGACATAGGCTACTTTTTATCGCGAAAAAATGGGTATAAGGGGTTGAAATAGGGGATGACATTTTGTATGGAAATTCGTCATTTTCGATGATAGAACCACGAATCTTTGTATTAAGGCACCTGACAATAAATAAATAAATATTCGTTCAAGGGTTTTGGAAATTTCATTTACATGGGGATGAAATTCAACCCCTAAAATATCAAAAAGCATACAGCCGAAACCACTGGGCCTAGAAACGTATTTCTTTTTTACACCATCGTATTTCTTGGGGTACACGAGCACTAGCAAAGGATTTTTGGAAATTCACCCCCTTAAGGGGGTGAAAACATATAGTCTTTCACGTCTAAACCGATTTTGATGAAATTTGGTACAGAGATGGACTAAAGCTTGAGAAAGGACATAGGCTACTTTTTATCGCGAAAAAATGGGTATAAGGGGTTGAAATAGGGGATGATATTTTGTATGGAAATTCGTAATTTTTGATGATAGAACCGTGAATCTTTGTATTAAGGCACCTGATAATAAATAAATATTCGTTCTAGCGTTTTGGTAGTTTCACTTACATGGGGATGAAATTCAACCCCTAAAATACCAAAAGCATACAGCCGAAACCACTGGGCCTAGAAACGTATTTTTTTTACACCATCGTATTTCTTGGGGTGCACGAGTACTAGCAAAGGATTTTTGGAGATTCACCCCTTTAAGGGGTTGAAAAGCAAATAGCCTTTCACGTCGAAACCGATTTTGATGAAATTTGGTACAGAGATGGACTAAAGCTTGAGAAAGGACATGGGCTACTTTTTATCGTGAAAAAATGGGTATAAGGGGTTGAAATAGGGGATGACATTTTGTATGGAAATTCGTCATTTTCGATGATAGAACCACGAATCTTTGTATTAAGGCACCTGACAATAAATAAATAAATATTCGTTCAAGCGTTTTGGAAATTTCATTTACCCATGGGATGAAATTCAACTCCTAAAATACCAAAAAGCATACAGCCGAAACCACTATGCCTAGAAACGTATTTTTTTTACACCATTGTATTTCTTGGGGTGCACGAGTACTAGCAAAGGATTTTTGGAAATTCACCCCCTTAAGGGGGTGAAAACATATAGTCTTTCACGTCGAAACCGATTTTGATGAAATTTGGTACAAAGATGGACTAAAACTTGAGAAAGGATATAGGCTACTTTTTATCGCAAAAAAATGGGTATAAGGGGTTGAAATAGGGGATGACATTTTGTATGGAAATTCGTCATTTTCGATGATCGAACCACGAATCTTTGTATTGAGGCACCTAATAATAAATAAATAAATATTCGTTCTAGCGTTTTGGTAGTTTCACTTACATGGGGATGAAATTCAACCCCTAAAATACCAAAAGCATACAGCCGAAACCACTGGGCCTAGAAACGTATTTTTTTTACACCATCGTATTTCTTGGGGTGCACATGCACTAGCAAAGGATTTTTGGAAATTCACCCCCTTAACGGGGTGAAAAGCATATAGCCTCTCACGTCTAAGCCGATTTTGATGAAATTTGATACAGAGATGGACTGAAGCTTGAGAAAGGATATAGGCTACTTTTTATTGGGAAAAATGGGTATAAGGGGTTGAAATAGGGGATGATATTTTGTATGGAAATTCATCATTTTCGATGATAGAACCGTGAATCTTTGTATGAAGGCACCTGATAATAAATAAATAAATATTCGTTCTAGCGTTTTGGTAGTTTCACTTACATAGGGATGAAAGTCAACCCCTAAAATACCAAAAAGCATACAGCCGAAACCACTGGGCCTAGAAACGTACTTTTTTTACACCATCGTATTTCTTGGGGTGCACGATTACTAGCAAAGGATTTTTGGTAATTCACCTCCTTAAGGGGTTGAAAAGCACAAGTAACCCTGCTCCGGTGGTCGGTCCAACAACGAAGGCGACATGGTGTTCGGGTGGGTTGCGGGTGTTGCGTGCTTACGCCCCTCTGTCGCCCCGGACGGAGTGGTGCGAGGAACGCGCTGACCGCAGTTCACCCCAAAAAAAGGGGATTGAAAAGCATATAGTCTTTCACGTCGAAACCACTTAACCGATTTTGATGAAATTTGGTACAGAGATGAACTAAAACTTGAGAAAGTATATAAGGCTACTTTTTATTGCGAAAAAATAGGTATAAGTGGTTGAAATAGGGGAAAGTATTTTCTTTTTACGTCGTCTTATTTCTTGGGGTACACGAGCACTAGCAAAGGATTTTTGGAAAATCACCCCCTTAAGTGAGTGAAAAGCGTATAGACGAAACTCTTGGAGCTAGGAACGTAAAACTTTCTATGCAATTCTCTTTCCTTTGTTTTAAGTGAGCTCTAAGAAATTATTTTATTAAAATCAACTCCTAAAGGGGTGAAAAATATATAGCCGAAATCATTAGGCCTAGAAACATGGAATTTTGTATAAAGTTGGCTTTCTTGGGGGAAGAGAGATTTTTGATATTTTAGCCCTAAGGGGGTGAAAAGCGTTTAACCGAAATCACTGAGCCTAGGAAGGATCATTTTAGTACACGGTTGGCTTTCTTGGATTACCCCCAGATTTTCTTAGTGCTCACTTACCAAGCACTATGAAAAAAATTTTGGCAAGGATAAGCGAGCTCTAACAAAGAATTTTTGGCAATTCAACCCCTAAGAGGTTGAAAGCGTATAGCCAAAGATACCGGGCCTAAGAATGTGAAATTTTGTATACCGATTTCGGTTATTTGGGGTAAGCACGCACTAAGAAACAATTTTGGGCTGCCCCAAAAGGATAAAACGCATATAGTCGAAGACACCCAGCCAATGATATATCATCATTATCTTGCTCTTATCCTAATTACTTTGGATCGACGCGATATGTAGGTAGGGTACCTACTACTGCCATCGTAGATATATTGCAAAGATTCTAGCAACATTTTATGACCTGGCCGACATTGTTGGCCAGACGGCATCACCAATTGGTCCAGGTCGATGTAAATCTTTGTCTTAGTAGAATTTTTTGCGACACCCACGAACAATGAAAACGTGGTAATATTTCTAGCAGCTACCAGACAGTAAGTTACAATCAAAATATTATTACAATTTTCTATCTCTACAAATAAATAAATTTGAAGCGTCTGTTTGTCTATCAAAATAATAGGTTTTATTTATGCTCACACAATACGGTCCAAATTTTTTTGTCTGTCTGTCTATTCGTTACAGGTAATCTTCAAAATGGCTGGACCGATATTGATTATATTTTACCATCAGGTCTACCAGTCGTACATAAGGAATAACTTAGACTATTTTATCTCAGGCTATATTTTATCCCGGTGTGGATGAATTAAGTCGATTTTAAAATTATTTCACTAATGGAAAGCTATTTTTAAGCGAGTAACATATTTAAGCAATTTTTATCCCGATATTCCTACGGGATCGGGTACAATGCCGGTGAAATCACGGGAATATAATGGTTTAAAAAATTAATTCACTAATGAAAAGCTATATTATCAGTGAATACCATATAAAGGCTATTTTCATCCCGGTATTTGCCCAGGAACGACAACTATACCGGGGGATGTTGACCAATTTTTAAAATTCTTTCACCAATGGAAAGCTACCTATGTTGTCAGCGAGTAGCATAGGCAATTTATATCTCTGATATTTCTGGGATTTATATATATTTTTTTTTACCCATGTAAATTTATAATATGAGCAAGTTACATAGGCATTTTTTATCTCGGTATTGGCATGGGAATGGGGTCTACGTGAATGAAACTGCGGGTGTTTGATTGATATAATTTTTTTTCACCAATGGAAAGTACGTTATCAGAGACTAAGGAAAGGCCACAATACCATCGTATTTGCATGGCAATCTGAACTACAAGGCTGGAAGTAATATTCAAATGTGAAAGTTTGTGAAGATATTTGGATGTTTGTTACTCAATCACGCTTAAACTGTTGAGCAGATTTGGATGAAAATTGACACGTAGATAGAGTATTTCTTAAATTAAGAAATGTAATACTTTTTATGTCGATAATATTCTTTGCGATAATAGTTCAATATGCAAGTAAATTTTTACGCGGGCGAAGCCGCGGGCAAAAGCTAGTGATGATATAAAGGTTATATTAAATAAAATGCGTTGGCATAGATAGGGTTTTATCTCGAGCTTTCCTTTTCTTGCATAGATGTTATTATATCCCTTAGTCGTCTTTTACGACATCCACGGGCAAGATAGGGAGTGGTGAATTGTATTTTTACGCCGTCACCACACGGAAAGATTTATATCATCATCATCATCTTCTCAGCCCATATACGTCCCACTGTTGGGCTCGGGCCTCCTCTATAATGGAAGGGTAATTGACCTATACCACGCTGGTCAGACGTGTTGGTATAGGGTTTTATTTCAAGTTTTTCTTCTCTCGCATAGATGTTATATGCGTTTTATATCCCTTAGTCGTCTCGTACGATCACCCACGGGTAAGATAGGGGGTGGTGAATTGTATTCTTACTCTGTCACCACACGGAAAGCTTTATATAATGTTAACTAATAGGTTGATGTTGATAAAATATAGAGTTTGTCTAAATAACGTACACCTTGGACTTAACCACAAGTACTCCGATAACAGTTATCTATTATAAAGACGGTAAATGATTAAAGCATATATATTATATGTCTATCGTAACATAAAATTGATAACGATAACTCGCTATTATTATAACACTAGCAACCCGCCCTCGCTTCGCTTCGGTTATAGGTTATAGTCGTTTTACCCGCGTAGTTCCCGTTCCCGTGGGAATACCGGGATAAAATATAGCCTAGTTTACGCCCTGCTATTATAGCTTTCCATTGGTGAAAGAATTTTTGAAATCGGTCCAGCCGTTTTGAAGATTACCCGGAACAAACAGACAGACAAAAAATTTTTAATTGCTATTTTAGGCATAGGTGTCGTGCAAATAACCGTGTGAGCATGAAAAAAGTCTATTATTTTGACATTACAAACAGACACTCCAATTTTATTTATTGGTATAGATTATTAGTATTTTAATACATGAAGCAAGCACATTGAAAATCGACTTCTGTGGCGCGAATATTTTCGTAAGAGAAAAATACTCGAAATAATGTCAAATAGCAACCCGTCGGAGCACCGTGGTAATCAGGTCCGTCTCTTTGTTGAAGAGAGATCCTTCCTAGATATCTACCTCCTGTAGATAGAAGACTGTTAATTGTATTCTTACTCCGTCATCACACGGAGGATGAAGACGATCGATACTTATATTTTATCAAAATGCTAAATGAGACCAATTAGTAATTTACACGCTATTATAACGCTGAAGAGTTTCTTTGTTTGAATGCGTTAATCTCGAGTGCTACAACTTGCATTCTAAAAACTCTTATTCAATATAACGTATTTATCGAGAATATGTTTAAGCTATAATACAGGGCTTCCCAAACTTATTTGCACAATGACGCCCTTGGGACTTTCTTTTATGACACCCTTCAATTCAACCTCCAAAAATACTTACCAATTTTAGTACTAATAGTCTAGCTAATGTCACCATTATCATCATTCAGCCTATCGCCGTCTATTGCTGGACATAGGCCTGCCTCATGTTTCGCCACAAGGTTGTTAGGTCGTCGGTCCACCTAATTTGCCTCCTACACTGCGTCGTTCGATACGTGATTGTCACTCGAGAATCGTTGTTCTTCAGCGGTTATTGTTTGGTCAAGCGATTTGTCCTACCCATTGCCACTTCAGCGTGCTAATTCTTCGTGCTATCTCGGTTACACCCGTTCATCGACGGATTTCCGTATTTCGGAATCGCGCAGAGCAACCCCGAGCCTTAGAATAATAACGTATAGAAGGATAGTGTCGGTACGTCGAACGTTCGAAACATGAATCTAAAATTACTACATGCGCACAGACGATTGATTATACACGTACACACGCACACCACTATACAAATTATGAATTCAAATTTTGTTTTTATTAACATAAATCGTCGAAATACTTTAAAAGTAATGTTAAAAACCTTTTTATGTTTTTCAAATGTGTTGTGACACCATTTGAATGCAAAAACCGTCATAACCTACCTATACCTATTTATTTTTTAAGAGTTGCGTCTGTACGTGCAGTACAGTGACCTTGTACATTACGGAACGGTTCCGGCGTAAGCTCCATTAGGCTCCAATTGAAATGCTTCACTTTTTGTGTGCAAACTTACCTTCCATACGTTATTATTCTAAGCCCCGAGCACAGCTCGATTTATAGCACGTGGAGCGACTTTGAGCTTAGTTATGATTAGCTTGAGTACAGGTAACAATGTGCGTTGCTCACTAGACACAATTGCATCAACACGCGACGCCCCTGGGACAATGTCGCGACGCTCCAGATATCTACAGTTTAGGAAACCCTGCTATAATAATAACGCAGCGACTTACAGGGGTGGAGCAGTGTCTATAAATGTTAATAAAGCGTATAAAATTTGATAACAATGGGGCATCCGCTTTATACGTGCTGCCCAGTCACCGTTGCATGACAACTGCTTAGATAACAAAAATGCTGTTTGATGCATTACGAGTGTTATTAATTTCTGTGTGGTGACGGAGTAAGATTACAACTCACCACCATCTTGTGCCGTAAAAGACGACTAAGGGATGTAATATGCATATAACTTATGTGCAAGAGATTTAAAGCTCAACACTTTACCAACATAGACGTGTTACCAGCATGGTGTAGGGGAAGTCCGGGCAAAGCGGACACCTTAATGTTTGATGGGCTATAGTTAGATAACCAATAGGCATATAAATAAAACAAATGTTCAATGAGAATAAACATTTATTAAAGGTTTTAATATAATTAACAAAAATTGCTTAATAGCAGTTCCTTAATTTTAATTGTCAATAATATTGGAACATATAACAGTATCTCCACTTTGCCCCATAGGTCGGGCAAAGTGGATAGGACGATAGGGCAAAGACAACACAAATACTTAGATTAATTTTAAACTAATCAGTGCAGATATAACAAAGAAATAAGCCTTCATAAGCATTCATAAATAATATTTTTGTGACTCCATTGCTTACATTTATCACATTGGATCCAATTTTAGTTATCTTTATGTATTTCTCTCCAAAATAATAGCGTACACACTGTTCTTTGTTTTCCTTAATCTTATCTTTAACAATTATATTTTTGGTGGTTTTAGTATTTTGCTTTTTCTTTGTCGCAGTATTTAAATTTATATTCATGTTTTTCATTGGTTGGCAAACCCTATCCACTTTGCCCGTGTTCACTTTGCTTTATATCTATTCATTTCATTCAAGCTAAGCTAAAACCAAATGAAGTGACGACAAAGTATTTGTTCTCTCAGAATTAATACCTGAAAATATGCACTTAAAGGACATAATCTTACTAAACAATATATTTAACTTTTACATGAGTTATTAAAGTATTACGTAACTTGAAAAGTAATAAGAAAACTTAAATATTTGGTTTTTTCGATTTTTCTCTGGAACGCGACGCGATCTTGCGCTAGCTCTGTTTGCCCACGAAAGCGGATGGGGGAGGGGGTGTAAAGACGCGAGGCGTGCGTATTCCGACATGTTCTTGACGAGAAATAAAGGGTATTCAATTTGCCTGGCCTATTCACTATGCCCGGACTTCCCCTACTTAGTAGGTGCGGGTGACGTGACCGGGGAATTAGTCCGTCACCCGCTACGAGGCCAACCGCGTGAGGAAAGACCGACGTCCTCCCCGAGGGAGGGACGTTGGTCGATGGGAGGGTACCCCAAATAGGGGGTATTCCGTCGAGCCGACCACTGACGTCAAGTCACCCTGCTCCGGTGGTCGGCCCAACGACGAAGGCGACGTGCATCGCGGGTGGGTTGCGGGAGTGCGTGCTTACGCCCCTCTGTTACCCCGGACGGAGTGGTGCGAGGAGCGCGCCGAGCGCAACTCACCCAAAAAAAAAGTGGTATACTTTGTAGATCAATTTTCTTTTGGATAGGAGACTCAAGCCCAGCAGTGGGACGTTTATGAGCTGAGACGAAAGTGTTATTAATATTATTAATGTTTAAAACAAGGGAACTTAATCCACACCAGTGAGGCTGTTAGCATTAGTTTGTGATATTTGTATCCGTTTTCACAAGCGACTTCCAATTTTTAGTTAACACTTAAGTAAATGTATATGACAAATAACATCAATGATTGATTTATGTTATGTCATCCAACGTGTAAACATTGATGTTTAAATTAACTTAAGTATTATACAAAATTTGGGTGTTAAACAGCTTTTTAACTTGTCTCTCTCGATATCCCCAGTGTAAATAGAAAATCCTTAAATGAAAATGCTCATCCTTACTTCCTTACTAATATTATAAATGCGAAAGTAAATTTATTTGTTACGCTTACACCCTTAAACCTCCGAACCGAATTTAAAAATTCTTTCATCAATGGAAAGCTATAATACCAGGGAGTAATATAGGCTATATTATTTTTATCCCGATATCCCCGCGGGAACGGGCATTACAACGGTAAAGCGACTGAAACGATGAGAACGTGTTCTTGTTTTTTTTTTTTTTTAATTTTACTGCGCTACCTTTTCCTTGTGGTGACGGAGTAAGAATACAATTCATCACTCCCTATTTTACCCGTGGATGTCATAAATGACGATTATAGTGTATAATAAGTATATAACATTTGTTCAAGAGGAGGAAAGCTCGAAACAAAACCCAATTCCAACACGTCTGACCAGCGTGGTACAGTAGGTCAATTTCCCTCATCTAGTGGTCCTTCGTCCCACTGTTGTTGGCCAGGAGGCCTCAGTATATGGGCTGAAATGACGATTATTCATAGCTCTCTTGGGAAGATTTACGGATAATATTGAACTTTAATAATCTATGATTTTTAAGTTAAATAGAGTTTGACCGCTCTTAGATCAAATTATACGATCAAGTATCGGTGATGGTCTGTCTCGGTGCGTTGAATCGCTCGTATTGATAAAGGTTAATTGATATAAATTGTGTGCTGTTTATTAACGTGGGAGTATAATCCAATGTATAATTGTGGGAGTTAATTATTATGTACTAGCAACTAGGGATGTAACTTGGAGGGAAAATAATCGATTTTTTGTTCTTTAGAAAAATCGATTTTAAAATAATCGATTATATGAAAATTAATAATCGATTTAAAATAATCGATTTTTTCTCCCAACAGGATTATGATGACCTTTTTTTAGGAAATGTGAGGTTTATTTTCTAATATAGTATGAAACACTGCACGCAGTATCGTGATGACCTTTTTTTTTTAGGAAATCTGGCAGTGAAATAATCGATTAATTTTAATACATATAAAAATAATCGATTTTTATAAAAATCGATTATTCTTTTCACATCCCTACTAGCAACCCGCCCTTTGCTTCGGTTTCAGTCGCCTTACCCACGTAGTTCCCGTTCTCGTGGGAATACCGGGATAAAATATAGCCTATGTTACTCCCTGATATTACAGCTTTCCATTGGTGAAAGAATGTTTGAAGTCTGTTTGCCGGTTTAAGCGTGAAAGCGTAACAAACAAACAAACATACTTTCGCATTTATAATATTGGTAAGGATAGTGACCGAGTCCGAATACAATACACCAGCCCCTATCTTGTCCTCCGTGGGTGTCGTAAAAGACGACTAAGGGATATAATACGTATATAACATCTATGCAAGAAAAGGAACACTCGAAATAAAATTATACCAACATGGCTGACTAGCATGGCTATAGTAAGTCAATTGCCGTCTCATCGTGAAGGCTCGAGCTCAGCAGTGGGACATGTGTGGGCTAAGAAGATGATGATATTTCCTACAAATTCGATATCATCATCAATCATCATTCGCCTGCCCTTATATCACGCTAAATGGGATCGTCATAACATGCTCTTACCTTCCATAGCCTTCTATCAGCCGTCATATCTGCACTCACTGCTTTCACACGCATACCCTCATTCATACAACCCATCCATCTCTTGTAGAGTCGCCCACGGTTCTTACGATTTACAATCATATTGATAAGCCTACTTGTCACATGCCTTCCATCCCTCCTCATCACATGTCCATACCAAGACAATCTCGTGCTCCTAATCTTCTCTACCAATGGTGCCATTTTTGTTTAGTATTTGTATAGCTGTTAGTCGCAGATGACTTTCACAGCTTACTGGGTGTCCTGCTTGAACTACGAATACGACGCGACACGACACAACGCAGTGCGGCGTGCTGCTACAAGCGTCCTATGTGATTTTGGTCATTATTTCTCGAATCATGGACAAGTACACTACAATTTTGTTAGAAAGTTCGTATTTAGAGTACATACTTAAAAAAATACTGTAAAAAACCCAGAAAGAAAACAAATATAATCGCTTTTGAATCAACCATTCTGTAGTTCGTGAGGTCGCGTCAGTTCGCTCTCAAAACAGGCACGCTTGATGTCGCGTCTCGTCGCAAACTGTCATATAGGCCGCAAGCAGGCATGTCATTGAGTTGATCGCGTTCGTCGTGTTCGCAGCGTCGCGTCGTATTTGTTGCTCACGCAGGACACCGCCTTAGCCCGGACTATAAGTGAGCGCTGATGGCTCTCAACCCGATAAGGAGTGGTGCCATTTTCGGGCTTCCCCTAATATACTCATTTCTTATCTTATCTACCTTTGTAAACTACAGATTTGATATATGGATAATAATATTCCCCTAGCTCGCCTTTTATTTCATATCACTGCCCAAATCGCTGCTTCGACTAATACGTACTTTCCAATAAATATGTGTAAGCGATCAATCATCATCGTTTGCTATGATATATTTATGTTTAAAATCTCATAGCTTAAGGGGCAAGTAGGCCTGTATATCATACCCATATTAAACTTGATGTAATTTTATTTTTTTAAGTAGACAGCATACTACATTTTGACGGTGTAATGGCGGAGAAAGAATACAATTCACCAACCCCATTCCGTAGCTATCGTAAAAGACGACTAAGGGATTAAATATGCACTTAACATCATTGTAAGAGAAGGAAAACTCGAAGCAAAACCTTATGCCAACACGTCTGACCAGCGTGGTAATGTAGGTCAATTTCCCTTCCATTATAGAGCTTGGAACAGAGCAGTGGAACGTGTTTTTTTTTTGCGAACGGTGACAAACGAGCAAACAGTACACCTGAGGGTAGGGAAGGGAGTGTGAATGCGTGCAATGAGTTTCGTTGCTACTAAAGGCATCACTAAAACCCACCACACGCAAACACCCTCAAAAACTTGGGGTTCCGGCTTTCGTATGTGGGGTGTAATTTGATGAGTCATCTTTTACGATATCCATGGACAAGGCTGAATGTGAATTGTCTCTTATGACTTTTGATGTTTACGCGAATACAATATAAAAAACTAGCGACCCGCCCCGTCTTCGCACGGTTCCAATGTTGATACTAAACTACAGAATGTATAAACAACGTTCACAGCTTTTTTGTCATTAGACAATACAAACATGTTTTCTTTAGAGGTTACTCTTGAAAGAGCGACATACAGTGCAACCTCGATATAACAAATCCGATGGTAACTCGTAAATATTCAATATATCAAGTAATTCGTTAAACTGAGGTTTGTTATATTGAGGTAAGGTTGGTCTAAAATTTGTTATAAAGAGGTAAAGAAATAATTTTATTCATCTCAACTCACCTAATAGTTTTACTCATCTCATCTCATCATATGTGCTTGAGATGAGTAAAACTATTAAACTTGCGGGAATCCTGAACTTATTAGCTATGTCTAATTTTTTCGTCGTAGGATTTTTGTCTACATAATAATGTATAGCTTTTCTGCGACTAATAAGGAACACCTTTTACGTTTCTGAGCCATTGCAACTAGAATCTTCAATAATAGTGACGAGCAGTACTGTATGCATTATTTTCCATTAAACGACTTCAATTGATTTTCAAATAAAAACGTGCCGAAACCTGTTGCTACTGAATCACATATGTACTATAGGATTAAGAGTCATATTGATGGGAACGTTATATAGAGGTTTTGAATAGACAAAATTCATTAATTAGAGGTATTTTACACTTTTTTGATATTTGAAAATTCGTTATAAAGAGGTTGTTTGTAAAAAAAATTCGTATTATTACACTGGCTCTTATGAACAATTGAAGGGGATTACTAAAAATTTGTTAAATCGAGGAAGTCGTTAAATTGAGGTTCGTTATATTAAGGTTGCACTGTATTATGCATGTATTATAGATGTAAAGCTTCCTCTTGAATCACTCTATCTATCAAATCATCATCATCATCTTGCTCTTATCCCAATTACTTGGGGTCGACGCAATATGTCATCTGTTTTGACATATTGCAAAAAGTTTCGGCAATGACTTTTATGACCGGCCGCCTGCCTGACGTCAACCCTCCTTGGGAATGTAATCGTTGACCCAAATGGTACCAGATGGAGTTGGTCCGGGTCAATCTAGGGCTCTTAGTCGTCTTTTACGATACCCACGAGCAAAGCAAGGGTTGGTAGTATTCGAAGCCGCTACCACACAGCACTCTATCAAATACCGCATCAAAATCCTTTGCGTAGTTTTAAAGATCTAAGCGTACATAGGTGCAGACAGACAGCGGGAAGCGACTTTGTTTCATAATATGTAGTGATGTTATTTTTACGAGTTTTATCGCGTCTATATTTGATTTTTGATAGCCCGACGTTTCGAACATAGCGTTCATAGTCACGAGCACTGTGAACACTGTAAAATCGAATACAAAACGCGATAAACTCCGTAAAAAATAGTTTTAGTCTTAAAATTGTTATTCCCTCTTCGTAATAAACAAGTAAAAAAGTGTTTGTTGTTATTAAATTTATTAAAAGCGAATGTGAATCTCCGAACGGGAAATGGTTGTTCGTACAACAATAGAACATCACGGTGCGTGACGTCAATTATATCAGACATTGTGACGTCACCACATCATTAAATATTATAGCATAACTTGATTGTGTTGTTTACTATTTAAAGTACATAATATATATTAGGGACTAGCAACGTCGTCGCTTCGCTTCAGTTTCTTTCGCCTTACCCGCGTAGTTCCCGTGGGAATACCGGGATAAAATATAGCCTCAGTTACTCCTTATATAGACAGCTACGTGGTAATAAAATATTATCAAAATCCGTCCAGCCGTTTGGAAGATTGCCCGAAACAGACAGACAAATATTTTTAAACCGGTTTTTAGGCATAGGTATTGGTGCAGGTGCAAAAAACCGTATCGCCATGAAAAATACCCATTATTTTAACATTACAAACAGACACTTCAATTTTATTTATTTGTGTAGACAATTTTATTGTGCTGTTTATTTAAAGTACGTAATGTATACTGGCTGACCCAACAAACGTTGTTCTATTCAAATGTAATAAAACAGTATTTTTTTTTTATTGCCAACGGTTGCAAACGAGCAAACAGTACACCTGACGGTAAGTGTTGCTGCCGCTCATGGACCTTTACAAGGCCGCTGCGTACCGTGAAGAAAGCGAAGGGAGTGTGAATGCATGCATTGAGGCTCGGTGATACCAAGGGCACTGCCAAAACCCTCCACACGCAAACACCCTCAGAAAGTTGGGCTTCCGGCTCTCTCGCTCACCGAACGAAGCGCAGTAACTAATTGCTACTACTCAGACGTCGATTTTCTGCGAGAGCGTGGTACTACCCCGGACGGACCGGCCCGCGGCTGTAGACAGATAACTGTCGACAGTGTGGTGCTATCACTCTTGGAAAAGGAATTCTGCTTGAAATCGATCGCAGTACCACCTACTGGTTCCAATTATTAATTTAAACCATTCTCATATCCATCGGTCCAACCGTTTAGAAGGTATTCAATTACAAACATACGAACAGATTTATATATGTAAAGATTGTGATGAATATGAAGTTTCGGATCTGGATTATGGATATGAAGTTACGGATCTGGATATGGTTCCGGATATACAATTATTTCGCACTAGCAGCCCCCCTAGTTTTTTGGTGGGCCATGGTCAGTTCGCTCGCCGCCCGGCTTCGTCCGGGGCGACAGAGGGGCGCCGCGCGGCTCCATGCCCCACCCATGGTACGTCGCCTTCGTCGTTGGGCCGACCACCGGTCCAGAGTTCCTTGTCTTCAATGGTCGGCCCGACGGATTAGACCGCACTAACAGTCCCCTGCGGTTTTACCCGCATAGTTCCCCTTCCCGTGGGAATATTGAGATAAATTATAGCCTATGTGTTGTGTTATTCTGATATGTAGATAAGCTATATTATTGTGAAGTTTCATCAAAATCCATTCAGTAGTTTTTGCGTGAAAGAGCAACAAACGTCCTCACATACATACTCACAAACTTTCGCGCTTATGACATTAGTAGGATTATTCGATAGTTTCGGTTACGGATATTGATATTTTAGAGAATTGTAAAAGGATTTAGCTAATTGTGATGACATCATTTCTCTTTAGAGATGCTTAGTTTTAGGCTGTCAGATCAACTGGTAGATAGAAAACCTGTTATAACCTATCTCATGCAGACACCGATTCTATTCGAAAATATCGAAAACTTTTATATCGGTTACGGTTTCGATTATATTTTCATTTCGGATATCCGATAATTTCTATTACAGTTATATAACATCTCTAATATATATTTTATTTTCAGAGAAAAAGAAAAGTACTTAAACTTAACAAACAAACTTGACGCCTAATGTTTTTCAAGTAAAAGTTTTTATGGGAGTTCCATGAAAAACTTAAATAGATGATGTGTCGGAGTACATACTTAAACAGTCATACAGTTTTAAATGTCTCGCTTGCCTTCGGGTATCGGAGACTTGGAAGGAAATTGAAAAACGTCGTGTCGTCCAATGGAGGCGCTGTTACAAATCCCATACAAATCGGTCTCGATAACGTTATACTTTGACACAAATATTCGTGCTAGGCCCACTGTGCCACGCTAGTCGAACGAGTTGCTTTAAGTTCTTATATAAAGAGACTGTAATTCTCTAACATATAAACGTCATAGGCCATAGGGTATATTAGACCATCTTTTTTTACACCTACGGGCAAGAAAATCTCTGACGAATTGACATCGAGAGAAAAAAAAAACTCGTAATAAATGCTCACACTGACAATTAGCACCGTATTTATTTAGTACTAGCAACCCGCCCTCGCTTCGCTTCGGTTTTAGTCGTTTTACCCGTGTAGTTCCCGTTCCCGTGGGAATACCGGGATAAAATATAGCCTAGTTTACGCGCTGATATTATAGCTTTCCATTGGTGAAAGAATTTTTGAAATCGGTCCAGCCGTTTTGAAGATTACCCGGAACAAACAGACAGACAGACAAAAATTTTTTAATCTGTACTTTAGGCATAGGTGTCGTGTAAATAACCATGTGAGCATGAAAAAAGCCTATTATTTTGACATTACAAACAGACACTCCAATTTTATTTATTTATATGAATTTTATTTAAAAATTAATTTGTTTTAGCGGACAAACCAGTAAAGACGTCTTCCGATCCAAGCTCTTCAGAATGTAACTACTGCCCACCTTGTAATTTACCCGGTACTTTACTAATTATTCTGTTTGCATATTATATTTGCATAAAGGTGGTAATTAAAAAAAAACATTGATTTTTGATATTTACGCGAGCATTAGCATAATACTATTTTTTACGGATTTTATTGCGTTTCTGCGATAACGAGCGGACGCTCGAATACGATAAAATCTGTAAAATTACTTTTATTTCTAAAGTATATTCAGCGTGTGGCTTTGGACCTACCTTTATGTAAAATTATCTTCGCGTATATTATAGACATATACTTACATTTTGAAGCCATTGTAGAGTCATTTTGGTTATTCGAATAAAAGATACTGTTTATAAATATTAGATAAACACCTCCATTGGGCTAGAATTTTAATCAAATTAACATGTAAAATAGAAAATCATTAGTTATAATCCATGTTGCATTGGTAATAGAAACCGTGTAAAAACGGCCACTAGTCTAGCAACTACCTTATCGTATTAATTCATTTCATTCATGAGAGAAATTAACATATACAATATATGGAAGGTGGGTCAATCTCGCTTATCGGGACGACCGCCTAGCACGATGACGCTCGCCGTGACATTGCCCGTTGGGCGATCCGGCTGGAGAGTGTCCCGCCGGGTTGGCCACTGAGGACAAGGATCTTGGTACCAGTGGTCAATCGCCAAAAGGTGGTTTATGGGACCGCGCACCGCCCTCGTGTCGCTCCGGGCGAAATAGACGCCGCGTGTGCTGACCTAGCCCGCCAAAAAAGAAAAACCTTAACATAATTAAAACGTTCATCAAACAGAGTAAATGTGTTTATAACAAAAATAGATTTATCTAGAAACAAATATTTGTATTGTTAGGCGTTTTAAGTTTACTGCTGTTTATTACTTATATAATATGTACAAATAAACTTTAAACCTCATTATAATTTAATGTGATAATTTTACGCCATTGCGATATTATTATCGCAGCCCACATAAGTCCCACTGTTGAGCTAAGGCTTCCTCTACAATGGAAGGGAAATTGACGTACTATTTCACGTTTCCCTGTGGTGACGGCATACAATTGACTAATTTCATGCTCGTGGGTGTCGTAAAAGACCCATCCAGTCATCCAGGATCACGACATTACGCCTAGTTTTAGTTATTAAGGAATGATCGAACTATATGTCAACCTATAAAGGTTCACCTCTAGCTAGGGACACGAAAAAAGTATCGATACTTTTAGGTATCGAGTACTTTTCTTTCGATACCGATACTTTTGTACTCGATACTTTGAATTCGATACTTTTACTTAATGACCACTTTTTGGCAGGTATCGTATCGAATAAATTTTAGAAATTATTAATGTTAAACTTGACCTTACGGCTCATGTTTATGGTATAGTTCAAACGTAATAAACCTTCTAAAACGTGGCTCGAAATATTTTAATCCATAAATATACGGTCAAATTCCTAAAAAAAAAGCTCATCACGACATAGATTTTAGGAAAAGTACTCAGTACTCGATACTTTGAAGTATCGTTACTTTTGTTTCGGTACTTTAATGAGTACGATACTTTTTCTTCGATACTATTCATGAGTACAATATCGATACTTTCCTTTCGATATCGTGTCCCTACCTCTAGCAAAGGCTATATATTCACGTAAAGGCTATAACGGTAGGTTTTTTTGCAAGCCCTTATAATGTAGGTTTTTGATCGATAATTTTGCGACTCGAAATACTTCGTTTTCAATTCAACTCCTAAGATGTACAGGAGATTAACTCTTACGATGTTTCTATCCATCCATCAGCCTATAGACGTCCACGGTTGGACATAGGCCTCCTCATGAGAATGCTACTCGGAATGGTCCTGCGCCACTTGCATCCAAACGGTTCCCAGCTACTTTCAAAATGTCGTCAGTCCATGACATTACAACATTTACATGAGTTACGGTGTTTCATCATCATCATCATCGCAGCTCATATACATCCCACTGCTGGGATCAAGCCTCCTCCACAATTGGAGTGAAATTGATTTTACTATACCATGCTGGTCAGACATGTTGGTATAGGGTTATGTTTAAAGTTTTTCATCTCTTGCATAGATGTTATATGCATATTATATCCCTTAGTCGGCTTTTACGACATCCACGGGTAAGATAGGGGGTGGTGAATTATATTCACGGAAAAGTGTGAGTTAAGATATTTGTGAAGATTTATTTTCTACTGAGTTTTTTTTTTACAAAATGCTCTAGTCCTTCAATATGAATGTATTTTATAGAATAATAGAACATAAATTATTGCATATAACAATGCGTTGCGTAAACGTTGACGAGTTTTTCTTTTTGTTGTTGTTGTGACGTCACTAGGCAGTTTACACAACTGTATCGCCTTTAAACACAGCCTCTGTCTGACTTGTGTTCAATGCTTTCTACATTATACTCAAAAGTAATTTAATCAAATTATAAGTGGTAATTTTACCCTTTTTTTTCGTGGATGTTTTACGGTCGGCGCACTCCTCGTGCCACTCCGTCTGGGGCGACAAAGAGACGTAAGCACGCACATCCGTGACACGTCGCCTTCGTTGTTGGGCGGCCCATCGGAGTAGGGCGACTTGTGTCAGTAGTCGGCCCGACGGAATACCCCCTGAAGAGAGACCGACGTCCTCCCTTTTCAGGGAAGACGGGCTCGAGCCTCCTCCAAAATGGGAGGGAAATTGACCTACTACACCACGCTGATCAGGCGGATTGGTATAGACTTTGTTTCCAGTTTTCCTTCTCTTGCACAGCTTTTATGTGCATAATATATCCCTTAGTTGTCTTGTATGGTCCGCTCGTGACCATGAATGCTGTAAAGTGTTCGAAACGTCGGGCAATTAAAAATCAAAAACAAACGCGATTAAATCCGTAAAGTAGTTTTATTTGCAACTAGCAATCCGCCCTTCGGTTCCCGCTTCGGTTATAGTCGTTTTACCCGCGTAGTTCCCGTTCCCGTGGGAATACCGGGATAAAATATAGCCTAGTTTACGCCCTGATATTATAGCTTTCCATTGGTGAAAGAATTTTTGAAATCGGTCCAGCCGTTTTGAAGATTACCCGGAACAAACAGACAGACATAAATTTTTGATGTGAAACATCTATAGGCGAGGGTGATCCCGATTGTCGCGTGGCGTTAACGCCACGCCTCGGGACACCATTTTAATTAACTACAAATAAAAATTCGGATACATATGTACATTTTTGTAACGAAACCATAGTGCGATTTAAAATTTGTACAACGCCATCTAGTGCGCTTAAAGTAAATTGTTACCTTTTTTTTTTTTTTTTTTTTTAATTTATTTAGAGGGCTTTGTCGCTGCGCGACCACATCGCCCTGTAAAAGACTACAAAAAACAACACAATATACATTAAACATCATTACAACTGACGCAATTAACGTCTTTGCAGACCTAATTCCGCCAACTTATATAAAATAATAGCCTCGTCAGACTCTGGTTCAGACAGTATGCTGTTACAATAGCCCACATCAAAAATTTTGTTTGTATTGAAATAGTGCCTTCTATATCCTTCGTTCCTCACACACTCCATCAGAATGTGTTGTACATCTTCCAGTACTCCACAGGTATTGCATGTTGGAGATTCTGTCTTTTTCATTAAGAATGCAAACACATTCGATGGAATGTGTGCAGAACGAAGTCTGAGGGCTGTCACCAGTGCATTACGTTTAAGTTGACTGTTGCCGAACCAAGGGTATTTGAGTATATTTGGTTGGATAGTCTTGTACCATATGCCTTTTTCTGTGGAACGTTTATCAAAATATTCCTGCCAAAGTATTCTACACTGCTCTTTAATATGCTTTACATAATCCGAGAATAAGGGAGTAACCCCCAACGGGATTCCGTCTACAGTTGCTTGTCTGGCTAATAGGTCAACGGTTTCATTATCACGTAGCCCAATATGTGACGGAATCCATTGTAAACGCACTTCTCTATGCTCAGACTGTAAGTTTAAGATTGACTCCAATATATTGTAGGCAATCGGGACGCCTCTCGCCGCGTGAGAGGTACACCGAGCCAAGTGTTGCAGAGAGCTTTTTGAATCCGTGAGGACTACAAACTTACTATGGTTTATTGATTGAATGTAAGCCAAAGATTCCGCTATAGCCATTAATTCAATGTGCATTATTGATATATTGGTATCAATGTTAAATTTCATATGTAAATTCTGAAAGGGATCGAAAAAGGCAGCACCACCAATTGTACCATTCTTAGATCCGTCGGTATAAATCTTATAATAGTTCGCATAATATTGCTGTATATATTTAATACACGTACTATGGAGAGTGAGATTATCATATGATCGTTTTGCATGATCAATTGTTGGGATTGAGTCAAATAAGACTTTTGATAAATTAAAGTTACTCATCCAGGTTGTTAACGTAAACATTTCCGGTTTAAAACTCGTGTGAATAGGAACAGAACTAAACTCAGTGTGGATAGAAACTAGTAGGGGTATTTTTTTGTTGTGCCAATAATGCGATTTAATACTATTTGCAAGTTCTTGAAGATATAGAATTGTTTTATTTGATGATAATGATTTAGATTTAAACCAAAACTTTGCTGCTAAGTATCTTCTACGATATTGGAGAGGAGGAAGACAAAGATCACTCTCCATTACATGAATTGGAGAACTGCGTATATATCCGCCTATGACGCGTAGAGATTGGTTTTGAATTTTATCTAATTTATATAAGTTCGTTTTGCAGCTGTTGTCGTATAAAAAACTAGCATAGTCTATTCTGTTGCGAATTATAGTAATATACAGACGTCTTAAATGATTTTGATGAAGTCCCCAGCCTGAGCCAGCTAAAGTTTTTAATATGTTAATTAATTTGGAAACTTTTTGTGATATTTCTGAAATGTGTTTACCCCATCTCAGGCGACTATCCAACCAAAGTCCCAAATATTTAAACTCCTGTACCACTGGTAAAGCAACATTATTAACACTAAAATGAACATTTTTCTTGTATCCACCCTTTTTAAATATGCATATTTTGCTTTTTGATGTAGACATATCCAACCCCAGATTTTTTAATGATATAATAAGCTTCTTACAAGCCCTTTGTAACTCTCTAAGTGCTAATTCTAATTTAGTATTCGAAACGTAAAGCACAAAATCGTCAGCATATTGAGAGATCTGGATATTCTGAATCAAATTACATATATTAAATGTAGCAATATTGAAAAGTAGTGGGGATAGGGGATCCCCCTGAGCTATTCCCCGGCCAGTATTTCTAATGAAACATTTATCATTTATGCAAACTTTCAATCGTCTATCATTTAAAAAGGACCATAGGTAGGAACAGATCCTAGAACCCATCCCCAAACGATCTAGGATATTTATGAGGCAAGGAACATCAATATTGTTATATGCACTGTCTATATCGACAAAGCACGCAGTAGTTATTTGATTTTGTGAAAATCCCACCTGGATATGGGAGACTAACTGTGTGAGATTGTCCAAACATGACCGACCCTTTCGAAAACCTATCATTTGTGCAGGAAACAACTGTTGACTCTCCATGAACCATTCTATTCTTTTTACCAAAATAATATGGAATATTTTGCACAGACAAGATATAAGAGAGATAGGTCGTAATGCTGGTGCAAGTGTATTGAAATTTTTACAAGCTTTGGGAATAGGTACAATTTTAATGTCACGCCATTGTGAGGGTACGTGCCCAGAAGACAGAATTAGATTATAAAGACATAATAGAAAATGATAACCACTGGGAGGTAAATTTTTTATCATAGAAAATGATATATCATCACTTCCCGGCGCGGTATCGGTTTTCTTAATAGAATTAGTCAATTCTTGTAGGGTTATTTTAGCTTCTAGTTGATTATTACTTGAATAAAATCTCGGTCGAGGAGGACTGACGCTGTCCGGTGTTAAGTCCTTCAATAACTGTTCAATTTTTCCTGGCTCAATGTTTTGATTCGTATGGTTAGCGTTATGTCCTTTCATCCATTTCATCTTTCGCCACATAACAGATGAGGAAGTAGTTTCATCTATAGACGTACAAAACTTTTGAAAGGAGCGGGTCTTTGCTGAACGAATTAATTTCTGTGCGTTACGTATTTTACTTTGAAGTAGCTCTGAATTCACAGGCGAAGGGCAGCGCCTAAACTTTGCTAAAGCTAAACGTCTCTCAGCAACTGCCTTCGATAATGACATATCCCAATAAGGTTTGGGCGTAAAGCTATTGTGAATATGTTGCGGAATTTTAATATAAGGAATACATAATTTTGCAGCCGACTGTAAAATCTTTTCGAACTCGTTATAAAATATTTGTACATTATCTGGTATGTTAAAAGCAAGAAATGACGTTTCCAGAATTTGTTTAAATGCCGGCCAATCACTCTTCTTAAAATTTCTTTTTTTTATAAAATTTTGGGGTGAATTTACTGTTCCAGATATTTTAATAATTAAATGGTCACTGCCGAGGGACTCCTTAGTAACATTCCAGTTGAAATATGTAGCTAATTCGGCAGAAACAAATGAAATATCGGGCGATGATCTTTGTAAAACACCACTTACGAGTTTTTCTCTTGTCGTAGCACCGTTATTTAATATTATGTAATTATGATCCAGTATACTATCCCAAATTTGATTACCCCTGCTATTATTTTTATACGACCAATCTGTATGATGGGCGTTAAAGTCGCCCAATATTAATGATTTACTATTACAGAGAGAGAATATAGAATCCCAGTCACTTTTTGTTGTGTGTACTGGGGAAGTACAATATATCCCTATTATATTCTCAATATGCCAACAATTGTAGATTTTAACATATACAAGCTCAATACCTGGGTTCCGAACCTGTGATAAGCATATACCCGATTTTAAAGACTTATGAACTAATATGGCAACTCCACCACTCGCGTCAGTCCTATCTTGTCTATATACATTATAACCGGATACATTAAAGTAACTGCCCGACTTCAGCCAGGTTTCAGACAAAACAGCTATATGTATTTTTTCCCGTGATAAAAATGACTCGAGTGAAACATATTTATTATTTATACTTTGGCAATTCCACTGTATGATATTTAAATTAACAAAATTATTACAATTATCCATATTCATTGAATACAACGTTAAATAACGTTGACATTAAAGAAGCAAATGATACATTATTTTGAGCAACTTTGGATACAATCCACTCTGTTAAACTTGCGACTACCTGGCGTATTTTAACTTCTAACGATTCCTTACTTAAAATTATATTTTTTAATCTATTCAATAAACACATAAAAGTTATTTCTTTTGATTTATTCGTAGTATGCGCGCAACTACTTTCGTCCAGCGTAGGTGGGTTGAGCTGATTAGGTTGAAACCAATCTTCATCGTCTGCGGGCGTAGATAACATAGGAGTTGGAGGACGCGGAGTCTGCTGACGTCTCCTTTGTTTCCTACGAGTTAGAGGTGTTTTATCTATCTGCCTTTCCTGAGGAGTTTTCAGAACATCTGACATTAACTTGTTTGTCTGTGTAGGCTGTGTAGGACGCGTAGGTATACTGACCGAACCCTGTTCGTTGAGTGGTGGGTACTCAGTTAGTGATTCCAAGCTTAATTCCCGTTCCAATGTTGGAGAAGCCGGTACAAACATACTAAGCGCCTGCCTATAAGTGCAATTGAATTCCGACATTAATTCTCTTACTCTTCTTTCTTTTTTGTAAATTGGGCAGATCTTTTGCAATGCCATGTGATTTCCTATGCAGTTCACACATCGGAAATTATCTTTTTTTTCGCAGTTAGCGTGGTTCTTTGCGCACTTTGGGCATACCACCTTTTTAGAGGGGCACATTCGTTGATTATGACCGAATTTCCAGCACCGACTGCATTGAGTTACGGGAAATACATAGGGCTCAACTTTTACCTTCATGCCGAGAATAGATATATAAGCGGGGAGCATAGAACCTTTAAATCCAAGACGTACTGATTCGGATGTGATCCAGGCCTCCACCGACTGATTATTATGATTTCTTTTCTTCAGTCTTTTAATAGACACTATTTCTATATTTGAGGTTAAATTCTCTTTAATATCTTCTTCGGTTAAATCTAACTCAATATCTTTAATTACACCAAAAGACAAACCCACTTCGGATGTCTTATGGCATCTCCATCCTAGGTCGGAAAAGGCTTCGCAGCTAACAAACGTGCTGGCATAAATGTCGTCATCAAATGTTAATATCATTTTGTATTGGTGTACATATTTAACGCGGCTTATATTCTTAATATTATTATCTTTAAATAGACGTGCCAGTGCAAATTGTTTAGGTAACGGGCTATCGCTTGTTACAGCAACCTGTGGTTTGTCCTCAATAATATTTTGATCTGACCTGCGTTTAATTTTTCGTCCCCTTGCTTGAGTAATCCATCCTTCATCCGAAGAAAATTCTTCACGTAATCTCTTCTCAGCTCTGCTACCTCCTTCTCCACTTTTATTTGGTGTAAACGCACTGCATTCCATTCTAGGTGTATTTAATACGTTAGGTTGATTCATACTGTCATCCTGCATAATTTCATTTTGTACCGACTCATCTAAGACATACGGTTCATTCTGCATTGCACGAGTACGTCTGACTCGTTGCAAGCAACTAAGATCGCACACTTATCGCACTTATATAAATCGAATACCCGCAACAAATAAACACGTCCTGCACCGACGGGGGGCAGTCAACCAGTGAAAATTGTTACCTATAATGAAAATAAATGTTTATTGAATAAAAATCATCATTTTCTTGGAAAAAAAATCGTAATATTATTTTTATTAATGTGCTATTTTAGTTCCTGTCGTAATCTGTTCTTTTATGCATATATACTTCTATAAAATAATGTATGTTCTATAAAATAATGTATAATTCTCTAACTTTCCAACATAAGTATACCATACCTACTTACAGTACTTTCACGTACGAAAACTGGACAATCGCTTTTTATAGGTGTTATATTAGTTTCAGATGTATATTTATTTGTTTGTGTTACAGACTCCTAGGAATTGGATCTTGACTCACTTTCAACAGTCAGATTTCATTTAAAATTTGTTAATTTAACAAGGACCAATGACGATAAAATAATTTAAATAGCTTGTCTCATTATCATCATCATCATTACAGGATTAGAGATTTCTTTATAAAATATATTTTGTAGCTGAGATTTAGTCTTAGCTCGATAGATGTCGTTATTTCTGTTAGCTAGATCATAATTTCTTAACCGATCCTTTTGATTTGAACTACGTAGAAGTGTGTGAGGGAGACGTAGCGACGCTATGTTAGGTCGTAAGCGACTGAGCGGTGAACTAATATCATTTCTTTGTAATATTTTAAATAATAGTAGAAATCGTATTATTTTATTCAATACTTTTCATGTTAGTTCCTGTCGTAATCTATTTTCTACAAGTATATATGAATAAATCATATATACTTGTAGAAAATAATATGGAAGTTTCACATCTGCCAGGCGTCCTGAGTGACGGCTTACTTTTTTTTTAATTGCTATTTTAGGCATAGGTGTCGTGCAAATAACCGTGTGAGCATGAAAAAAGCCTATTATTTTGACATTACAAACAGACACTCCAATTTTATTTATTGGTATAGATGTATAATACTCGCGTAAACATCAGAAACCTTAATCGTCTTTTACGACACCCATGGGTAAGATAGGGGGTGGTGAATTGTATTCTTACTCCGTCACAACACGGACGTAAAAGACTATTAAGGGATATGATAACAAATGCCTCGTTAAAAACTATTATAAATCATGTTTCGTAATGCAGCAAGGCTAGTTTTCCAATACATTCCAAGGACGTTCGCCTACATCGAAGTATTGCCTACAAGGCCCTGACAAATAAATGTCTATGATTTTGCCCTCGCCGTCGAGGTCGGTAATTGCATCGCAAAATAAAGAAAAACAATATACACGTGGGAGAACCCACATTGTAAGTGAACCCTGAACTGAGGTCCGGAAACCACAGGGTTGTCTTGAAGGAGCTTAACTTTATCGTGTTGAGAGCCCTTGGCTCTCACCTTACAGTCCGGGTGAAGTTGTTATAGCCATCTTCGGCTAACAACTATAGCCACACAAAAAGAAGTGGCAGTGAACCACTCAATAGTTGGAGAGGGGAATTACGGCTAATTATAGAACCTCACATCACCCTTCCGTGGCCCCGGGTGTTTGGGCGGTGTGAAGCTGAAACACGGCTGATCAGATAAGGAGTCGTTTATAGACATAATATCCTGTTAAAACTTATCTTATAGCATAAGTCGGTAAAGAGCAGTGGTGAGCAAACTTTTTTAATGGCGGGCCACAAAGTTTAAGAAATTCTAGAGGAGAGCCAGGATTATAGGAAAATGCATTTTGTATTAAAGCATTTTAATAAACAAAATACCTTTTACTTTAACGCCTTGTTAGGCGTGTGAGACATATGGAATTGCTTTTGAGTTTCTATAGCAGCAGAAGCAGATTCCATTTGTGACGAAGCAACTTTCAGCAGTGCGAAAAGGTGGTCATCAGTCAATCTGTTTCTGATTGAGCTTGCCCGCAATTTCATGGTTGAAAAGGGTGGAAGGACTCCCGGCAGATCGGATTAAATACTTTCGCGAGCCACAGTTGGCCCGCGGGCCGTACTTTGCCCATCACTGGTAAAGAGTAATAAAAGTGCCACGAAAGGAATTCTGCGGTTGGAATCCAGATCTGACATTACTGACTACAGTCGTGTGCATGTTATAATGGTAACTGTCTTTAACGAAAAGAAAAGGGAAACTTGGGGTGAGGCAACATCGTAGTTTTTCTATCCTGTGCTGCCTATCCTGTATTATATGGTTTAATTAACATCGATAACTATTTGATTGTGTAAATCGAACGTTAAAAGTAATTGCAAGGCAAGCATGGAGAGGAAATATAGAATGCCGTTATAGAGTCCTGGACAGTTTGAGCGCGATGTAACTAGACCATACTAAAAAAGGTTCTGGCACACATTGTAGTATACGCGACAAGTTCGAGTAATTAAAATACCAAATCTTTGTTGCGCTACCATAGCATGCAAAGTGCGAGTGACTGTCAATCTTACACTTAGTATCTGCTGGTATGTTGTGTGCTGTTTAAACCCGAGAAACTCCATTTGAAAGTTTGAGCCTGTTGAATATTGTTATCTCCGATTTGCGAAAAATCAGACTTGCTGATTTTACAGTAGGTTTTTTCGAAGAAGTAGAATCTTGGATAAAGGACTTTATAATTAAGATCTACAAATACACTTTGATTTTGATGATGACATTTTACTGTCTGAAGAACCTGAGCAAACAGAGCTCCGACCTCAACTGGTGTATAATAAAAACCAATTTTACTATATTAACTTTTTATTTGCAAAATGTAAGACGTAATTTAAAGAATCCATTGTTCCTTTTATGGGAACCAAATTCTTAACTGTGCATTATATTAATCTTAATATTTAATAAGGTAACCTTGACACGCTTTTTGTAATGACGATTTCAGTCAATTCGTTTTTGCCGTCTTAATATAATACTTACAGCAGCACTCTACATTCTCGCGTTCATAACACGAGCCAAATTGACCTGTGTTTTGAACGTAAGAATATTTTATTTTTATGCTCTGCGATATATATAAAACTAGCAACCCGCCCTCGCTTCGCTTCGGTTTTAGTCGTTTTACCCGCGTAGTTCCCGTTCCCGTAAGAATACCGGGATAAAATATAGCCTACTTTACGCCCTGATATTATAGCTTTCCATCGGTGAAAGAATTTTTGAAATCGGTCCAGCCGTTTTGAAGATTACCCGGAACAAACAGACAGACAGACAAAAAATTTTTAATCTGTATTTTAGGCATAGGTGTGCAAATAACCGTGTGAGCATGAAAAAAGCCTATTATTTTGACATTACAAACAGACACTTCAATTTTATTTATTGGTATAGATAGATGGGAAAGTTGCTATAAGTGCTAACTAATCAATTATTCCCCTAGGAAGTTTAGCATAATATGAAAATACATATAAACTTTTTAGCACTCTACCTGTATATTACATATAATTTTTAACAAAAAAGAAAACCGACTTCAAACAAAAAACTAAAAAGCAAACAATGTAACTGCTATGAATCGTTAAGGAATTCCCCAACCCGCCTGTCTTTCGGCTTCATTATCAGATTTACTCCAGACTTTTATTAAATTGTAGTCCTTTAATAAAATATTTAATGAGAAAACTTATAAACGCACTAGTCGCCCTTACGATTTTTGAAAGTTCCCCTCAATTTCTCTGGTCTTCCATGATGGAAGATTTCTGAATCCTGATTTAATATCATGGGGCCACCTTTGAAATATTTTCTTTCTAACAAAAAAAGAATCATCAAAATCGGTATATAAACGACGAAGTTATTCGTGAACACACATAAAAAAGCATATATATGGTCGAATTGAGAAACCTCCTCCTTTTTTGAAGTCTGTTAAAAATACCGCCCATATTATTCAATACTGATTGACTGCACAGATGGCCGAGTAGTTAAGATACCGACTCACTGTGCCAGTGCTGCAATGTAATTATTTCCTTAGTTCAGGGCGTTGTTTATAAAAAAACCACAATGTGAATCACTAAAGTCATCACCACCTTGCCCCTATCCCAATTACTTGGGCTCGACTCAATATACTTACATAGTACATATTACAAAAATGATTAGCAATAGTTTTATGACCGGCGGCATTACTGACGTCAACCCTCCTTGAGAATGCAATTGTTGACCTGACTGCATCCGATGCGAGTTGGCCCAAATCGATAAATAAGCTCTGAAGTCATCTTTTACGACACCCATGAGCAATATGAATCACTAAAGTATTAAATACTAGCAATCCGCCCTCGCTTCAGATTCAGTCTCCTTACACGCGTAGTTCCCGTTCCCGTGGGAATACCGGGATAAAATATAGCCTATGTTACTCTCAGATATTATAGCTTTCCAATGGTAAAAGAATTTTTAAAATCAGTCCAGTACTTTTTGAGTTTATTCGTTACATACAAAGTTACAAATCTTTCCTCATTATAATATTAGTGTAGATAGCAACCTGCCCTCGCTGCGCTTCGGTTTCAGTCGACTTATCCGCGTAGTTCCCGTTCCCGTGGAAATACCGGGATATAATATAGCCTATGTTACACCCTGATATTATAGCTTTCTATTAGTGAAAGAATTTTTGAAATCAGTCCAGTAGTTTCGGAGCCTATTCAATACAAATAAACACACACATCTTTCCTCTTTATAATATGTATTAGTATAGATAATTTAAGAGCGTCACATTGACATTTTCACGTTGCCGCCCCCTTCTTTGCGGACTTTGTCAACACTCGCGCCGTCCATTCCGTCTGGCCACTGGTATCGAATCTTTGACGACCGTGAGTATGTTTCCGTCTTGCTTATTATAATTGCCAACTTCCAACACAATGTCGTGCAAGGTCTAGGTGGTCGTCCCACTAGGAAATCCATTATTTTCTTTATAGCCTGTTTAAGAGGGCTGTTCGCTCACGGTAGGCAGCGTCATGGCTATATCTCTGATATTGTCCAGGACAGTCCATTGGCGGCAGATACCACTTATCATCATGTAGGCTGCTTGCATGTCTGCCACTAACTAGTAATAAAAAAAATGCCACTACTTGATATATTAAAGTAGATACCACAGGTGATATGACACATTAATCTGGAGTTCATTGCTTACACAACGAGGGGGCAGATAACGTAACTGTCTATGACCCCGTTGTTATCTAAAGCCGCGTCCACACTTAACGAACGAATGGGAAGGAACCAAATGAACGAAAACGCACGTCGTGAAGTAGACGAATGAACATAACGAAGACTACCTGACCCGTGATAATGCTGAAATACCCAAGATAATAGCTTGTAACCTGGAAGCAATGAGTACCTATACTCATTTGTAGAAACTGCCAGTTATTTTTAAAATCGTAAGTCGTAGCGTTATACTTTTGTGCCAAAGTTAATTACGAGTCATCTTTTTGCGCACAATTTTATATATCAAAGTAAGAGTATGTCCTTTACGTCTTCAATACAAGACAATTTATATGAAACGCCCACTCTGTGGCTAATTGTAGTTTACAGACAAGACTGAATAAAAATTCATACATCAACTTCGATAGTGTGTGTCACAAGTTAGGCATCTGCGGCCCTATTTTAAACTGGTTTCAATCATACTTAACAAATAGAATGCAATACGTAGTAGTCATGGGATTTAAATCGGAACCTTACATATTCACATCCGGTGTTCCACAAGGATCTCATTTGGGCCCTTGGTTATTTAATGTATTTATTAATGACATTACCACCTACATAAAACATAGCAGTTCATATATCTTTTTGCCGATGACTTAAAGAACCACTTGATTGCGACTTATTACAGGACGACTTGAATGAAATTAATAATTGGTATCTAAAAAATAATGTCTTTGAATATAAATAAATGCAAATATATTACATTTACTCGAAATCACAATATTATACATGCCAATTATAAAATCAATCAAACTATTCTACCGGAGGAAATAGTATTAAGAGACCTGGGTGTTATTTTTGATACAAAATTGACATTTATTCCACATTTAGATACCATAATTAATAAGGCATTCAAAATGCTAGGTTTTATCATTCGGAACGGTAAAGTGTTTCGGAATCTATACCAATAAATAAAATTGGAGTGTCTGTTTGTAATGTCAAAATAATAGGCTTTTTTCATGCTCACACGGTTATTTGCACGACACCTATGCCTAAAATACAGATTAAAAAATTGTTGTCTGTCTGTTTGTTCCGGGTAATCTTCAAAACGGCTGGACCGATTTCAAAAATTCTTTCACCAATGGAAAGCTATAATATCAGGGCGTAAACTAGGCTATATTTTATCCCGGCATTCCCACGGGAACGGGGACTACGCGGGTAAAACGACTAAAAGCGAAGCGAGGGTGGGTTGCTAGTACATATATAAAATAGCCCTCTACAAAACATATGTTCGAAGCATTGTTGAGTATTGCAGTGTAGTTTGGTCACCTAATTATAGTCTACACCAGTTAAGAATTGAACGTATTCAGAAACGCTTTTTGTGACATTTATCTTTTTCTTGTAGGCTACATAAACAACTTCCTTCATATAAGACGAAACTAAAATACTTCAAAATGGACAGTTTATTAGTTCGGAGACAATTGCTAGACATGTCCTTTCTCTATAAAGTATTAAGAAATCAATACGACTGTCCTGCTCTATTACAATGCTTTTATTTGCATATTCCTAGATGCACACCTAGGCGCGTTATTAAACCTGCATTATTACAACAACCCCGGGCAAAAACTAATTTAAAACAATTTTCTACTATTTCTAGATTATGTAGGCAATATGAACCCTTATTATTAATGTTAAGGCTGGTTCCGAGAGAAAAAATATTTTTTTTTTTAAAACGTCCTAGAATATCTATATGTATACTGTATACACGATATTTTAGGTTAGAAGTTAGTCTAAATTACTGAGATTTAGCATTTGGCACGCTAGGCAATACATATAAACTAATTAACTTTTAATAGATGTGGGTTCAAATCCTGCGTGTGGTAATTAATCGTTTTTTGTTCAAAAAAGTTTTTATAAAATATCTGATGTTATTTTTGCCATTATCAAAGATTGTTTCTGCACGAATTTTCTAACTACACGAAATGGAAATTGCTTGTATAATTTATGAAATCTATACAAATAAATAAAATTTAAGTGACTGTTTGTAATGTCAAAATAGTAGTTTTTTTTTCATGTTCACACGGTTATTTGCACGATACCTATGTCTAAAAAACCTCTATTAAAATTTTTTGGCTGTTTGTTCCGGATAATCTTCATATCTACTGGACTGATTTTGATAATATTTTATTACTAGTTGTAAAATGTTGCCCGGTCCGAAAATATTAAACCGGTTTTTAGGCATAGCTATCGTGTAAATAACTGCATCATCACGAAAAAAACCCTTTATTTTGTTACATTACAAACAGACACTTCAATTTTATTTATTTTATAATCCCTTAGTAGTCAGTCTTTTATGGCACCCCCCACAGGTACTTACCCGTGGGGGGTGGTGAATTGTATTCTTACTCCGTCATCACACGGAATGAAGATACAATACAATTTTATGAGTTTATTTGCTATATATATAAAACAAACGTAAATTAACAAAATTGCTACTAGCAACGATTATTCGTTGTTATTGATTTCCCAAATTATCCAAAGCGGCATAATGGGCGAACACTTTAAACGGTGACGTCACAGCCGGCGATTGGCTTTCGTCGCCGCAGGGTCGAAAACTCTCGACCTCTGTATCACTAAAAATAATCTTTTGTTACTGAACGTTGGCGGCGCTCTAATACTTCTACACAACATACAATGTATTACGTTTTGAAATGTGTATTATACAATTTACTCTTGAATTCATTGATTTGTATTTGATTCTCGCAAAAGTCCGTGTGGTGACGGAGTAAGAATACAATTCATCACTCTCTTGCCCGTGGGTATCGTAAAAGACGACTAAGGGATATAATATGCATATAATACGAGTATTTATGGAAGAGAAGGATAATTCGAAACAGAACCCTATACTAACACGTCTGACCGGTGTGGTGTAGTAGGTCAATTTCCCTTCCATAGTGGAGGAAATTGACCTCCCATAGTGGAGGAAATTGACCTGCTATGTACATTTTCGTGTGGTGACGAGGTAAGAATACTATTCATCACTCTCATTTTTACCCCTGGATGTCGTAATAGGCGATTTAGGAATAAAATATCCATATTATATATATGCAAGAGTTGGATAACTCAAAACAAAACCCTGTACCAAGACGTCTGACCGGCGTGGTTTAGTAAGGTCAATTTCCCTCCTATTGTTGAGGAGGCTCGAGCCAGTGGGACGTATATGAGCTGAAGTGATAATGATTTTTTTCTAATTACAAGGTAGTAAATATGTATTCTTCTAGCGTTGTGAATATTTCAATAGATTTATGCTTGGCCGTCTGCCTGACACCAATCCTTCTTGAGAGTATAATTGTTGATAAGACAGAATTAGATGGAGTTGGCTTGCGTCTATTTTATTTTATAGACAACACCCTGCACTAAGGAAGTAATCCTTGTATTGCGGGGGACTTTACAAACATATAACTAACTGACACAAATTACATCTATTATGCTTGGTCGTCTGCCTGACACCAACCCTTCTTGAGAGTATAATTGTTGATAAGACAGAATTAGATGGAATTGGCTTGCGTCTATTTTATTTTATAGACAACACCCTGCACTAAGGAAGTAATCCTTGTATTGCGGGGGACTTTACAAACATATAACTAACTGACACAAATTACATCTATTATGCTTGGTCGTCTGCCTGACACCAACCCTTCTTGAGAGTATAATTGTTGATAAGACAGAATTAGATGGAATTGGCTTGCGTCTATTTTATTTTATAGACAACACCCTGCACTAAGGAAGTAATCCTTGTATTGCGGGGGACTTTACAAACATATAACTAACTGACACAAATTACATCTATTATGCTTGGTCGTCTGCCTGACACCAACCCTTCTTGAGAGTATAATTGTTGATAAGACAGAATTAGATGGAATTGGCTTGCGTCTATTTTATTTTATAGACAACACCCTGCACTAAGGAAGTAATCCTTGTATTGCGGGGGACTTTACAAACATATAACTAACTGACACAAATTACATCTATTATGCTTGGTCGTCTGCCTGACACCAACCCTTCTTGAGAGTATAATTGTTGATAAGGCAGAATTAGATGGGGTTGACTTGTGTCTATTTTATTTTAAAGACAAAGCCCTGCACTAAGGAAATAATCCTTGTATTGCGGGGGACTTTACAAACATATAACTAACTGACACAAATTACATCCAGACTCGGAAAAACAATTTGTGGATCGTACAGTCTTGTCCTACATGGGATTCGAACCCTCGACACTGGCAGTTAAAGTTCTTAGTCGTCTTTTACGACACCCACGATCAATGTAAAAGTTGATAGTATTCGTAGCCTCTCAGTATATTGTATTAAATTAATATATTATCATTAATTCGCAGGTGGCAAATATTCATCAGGACAATACACATACAAGATTTACCATCTGGCCTCAAAGGTGCCCGCCTTCATCAGACTGCTGGCGCCGAAGGGCTCGCTAGAGGTGCACGAGGAGGCGTGGAACGCATACCCTTACTGTCGAACTGTTCTCACGGTCAGTATTCCTTTTTTAAGTGAAACTTCTTTAGAATCGTTGTGATAACAAATTCGATGAAACGAAAGAGCGATTTCATAGAGACACAAACACGTAAATGTATTGGAGAATGAGATAAAGGATAGAGGATGAAGGATAAAGGAGTTTCACTTATGATGTGTGTACTTTGTACACACACTCTTTTATTTTTCCTTTAACAGGCCAAGGAACTTGGACCTTTTAGCAAATCAAGAAAACTTCCTTGCGGTCAGGTGTCTCTGACATACTAATTGAAATCAATCTTAGGGCACGTTGTCTTATCCCTGGTTCCCCGTGATTTTATAGTTACTGTAAATCTTTGTATTTTTTACCTGACCAGTCAATTTCGTTTCGTGTATACAGTTTTGCATAGGAGGTAATATAAAACTTTCCTTCCATCCATCTATCCATCAGGTGGTAGACAACCATTGTTGGACTACTACGTCTTACCACGAGAATACTGCTCAAAACTATACAACTTGCACTCAAAGGCTCTCTGCGATTTTTAAGATGTAATTAATAACCTAGGTGCTCGTCCCACGCTGCGTCGTCTGATTCCTTGTCGCTACTTGAGAACCTTGTTTAACAGTTGTCACTTCGACAAGCGATGTGGCCGGTCTAAGAATCAACTTCTCGATACGATTTCCAGACAGGGCAATACTTTCTGTGATGCACTAATGATTGTTCAGAATCTGACTGTGATTTATGTCTGTTTATCTTTATTAAGATTTATGGTTTAGTGTGCACTAGTGTTACTAAAAATATTAAAATCTTCATCTCGGCCCATATAAGGCCTACTGTTGACTTTGGAAATCCTTCACAATCGATGTTTATTTACTTATATTCAGACGTTTTGGAATAGGGTTTTATATCAAGTTTTCCTTGCATCGACGTTACCTACGACCAAAAATCGTCATAAAATTACACCTACGGGAAGGTGTGGTTAATTGTATTCTTACTACTTATTCTGATAACACTCGTTTATAATGTTAATAGGATAAATTGTGATATTAAATACAATATATCTAAAAAGGAAATTGATTATAAGCAGCTGTAACCTACAATTTATTATCGTGATAGGATTTATCTTATCTGTGCTTAATATTGTAAAAGAATATTAGTCATAATATAATTTTGTTTTACCAAATTGAATTTTAACACCTAGATATTAAATTTCAAAATTGTTAATCATCGGATTATAAATGTATATTGTCTATACATATAATAATGCAGGCGAGAGCTGTTGTCTGTACATTTAATTTATCGGAAAATGAGTGGGGGCGATAAGAAAATAGTAACGATTTATATTTTTTAATAATAATGGTGGCAAACGACCAAGCAGCACATAAGGAAGTGAACGGAGTCTGAATGTGTGCAGTGAAGGGTCGGTGATACTTACGGTGAACCCACCACGTGCAAAAACCCTCAGAACGTTGGGCTTCTGCCTCTCTTGCTCACCGAATGAAATGTAGTAACAAATTACTACTACTACTCAGACGTCGATTTACTGCGAGAGTGTGTAACTACTCCGGACGGACCGCCCGCAGCTGTAGGTAGACGACTGTAGACAATGTACTTGACTCCCTCCAAAGGCGTGCTGCTCGAATCGTCAGGGATCCCAATCTTACGGACAGATTGAAGTCACTGGAGCGGCGGAGAGACTTTAGGTCACTGTGTACTCTATTGGCTCTTTCATGGGGAGTGCTCTGAGGAACTGTTTGACTTGGTACCACCGTCACCGTTTTACCTATGTACCACTCGACACCGCAGCAAGGTTCATCCATTTCATCTGGAAACGTTATGGTCTTTAACTATACGTTGCCAGCGATCATTTCTCCCACGTACGTGCAGGCTCTGGAATGAACTACCTGCTGCTGTGTTTCCCGAGCGCTATGACATGTCCTTCTTTAAACGAGGTTTAAGAAGAGTATTTTCTTCATGATAGGCAACGGCCTGGCTTTGGCCCTGGTATTGCAAAGGTCCATGTGCGGCAGTGTGACTGACTCAGGTGTGCTGCCTGCTCGTTTGCCACCATCAGCAATAAAAAAAAATGTAATCCTACTACATAAACGTAACCCCAAAGTGTTTTTTTTCTGTAGATTATGCTCAACAAATACAAATAGATTATGCTCAGTTTAAAGCAACGTTTAGGCTTTGTTTCATTGAAATCGGATACCAGTCAAAAATAAATTAACGCCATTGAAAGATGTTGTAGCACCCGGCATAATGACTGGTTCATAATAAAATTGAACGTAAACGAAGTCGCAGGCACCAACTAGTATAATAATAAATCATAATGAAATAAGATTTATGTAATGATTTTATGCAGTTTTTTCTACAACTCGTATAAATTTAATTATTATATGAACAATTTGCCGTGTTACTACGACAGATTAATAATACAATTCGCCACCCACTGTTTTGCCCGTGGGTGTTGTAAAAGGCGACTAACGGATATAATATGCATATTCAAGAGAAAGGAAACTCGAAATAAAAACTTTATCTCGAGCAGTGGGACATATGGTTAATGAAGCTGGACATAAAAGTTCGTTGATTCCCTATCACAATATTTAGAAATTATTTTCTTGAAAGTAGTTTATCCTTGCTAATATTATAAATGCGAAAGCAAGTTTGTTTGTTTGTTACACTTTCACGCCTAAACCACTGAACCAATTTCCAAAATTCTTTCACCAATGGAAAGCTATAATATCAGGGAGTAACATAGGCTATATTTTATGCCGGTATTCTCACGGGAACGGTAACTGCGCGGGTAAGCGGGCGAGTGAAACCTAAGCGAAGCGAGGGCGGGTTGCTAGTATCTATATAATAACTACATAGATGTAATTGTTTTCGTACCCAGTATCGTGGGTTCGATCTCCACACAGAAGAAATCTTTGTGATTAGTATCCATTAATATTGTGTGTGTTTATATATTCCGTGACACAAGAATTATATTCCTTATTGGGGGGTGTTTAAAAAAAATACAAAAATTTAAATCATCATCATTACGACATTATACAGGGTGTCAGGTTATGGGGCAACTGGTCAAATGGGAGTTAGGCAATGGTGGTAGGACCCCATGAAAAAATTTGAAATAAAAATATCGATTCGCTAATGAATTAGAAACATGTAAATTTTTCAATTTTGTCATCGCTTTTTCGTGTAAATCTGATTGAAATGTATAAAGTATTTTGGAACATATTCGTACTTTGTTAAATATTCATAAGAAATTGAATAAATCAATGATCACATTCGCATAAGTAAGACAAACTTCGCTTTAAATCAGCTGATCGGCCAATGACCATTGACGAGACGCCTTTGAACCTACGTTACCATTGAAGCGTTGGCGCAATTCATACCTATTTATACTATCGAAGCTTTACATGCCTACATGTATCCTGTCTGTACATGCCTACATAATACGTAACATTTAAGACATAGACTCTTAGACACACATTTTTATAATCACTATAAATTTTATGCTATATTGTTTTTTGTGTAATATACATTTTAATTACGACCTATGACCGTTAAACTACAATATACTTGAATAGTTGCCCCATAAGCTGATACAGCCTGTATTGCCCGACACAAGAATTATATTAATTATTGCGGGGTGTTTCATCATTTCGATCTTACATATGATCCACTGCTGAGCTCGAGCCTCCTCAATAATGCGAGGGAAATTGACCTATTATACCACACTGGTCAGACGGGTTGATAGAGGATGTTATTTCGTGTTTTTCTTCAATTGCATATAGGTGTTGTATACACAATATATCCCTTAGTCGACTTTAGAGATGTCCGTGGCCAAGATAGGGGGTGTTGCATTGTATTCTTACTCCGTCACCACAAGGACAATTGGAATGAAAAAACAATACATAGCTGGAAAACTGACTGAGTATAATTATTATTTACAGAATCCGGGCTACATGAAGGAGAATTTCGTGATCTGCATAGAGTCACTCCATGTACCTGATGCGGGTGATCAATATAATGTAAGTACATATCTGTTCACATGATAAATTATAATGACGATATTCATATATTGAATTATTATGATGATATTCATATATTGAATAGTGTCCGACCGAAACATAAATTGAATTTCGGCTTCATTCTCATTTTCGGCCGAAACCTAAACTTCTGTATAAATTATAGGGTTAATATTTTTGTAGGAAGAAAAATAAATAGTCTATCATTATAATTAGACTGATTATAATGTTCTTATGAACAAAAAAGTGAGCCGTCGCTAATGACTATAGGCAGATGTGAAGCATCGAAATTATTTTGTACAATTATTAGTAGTAACAGATTACGACAGGTACTAATATGGCATAATTTATAAATAAAATTTTAGGTTTTTTCCCCAAAATGATGATTTTTATTCAATAGACATTTATTTGCATTAAATACGAGAATGAATAAAAATATTTCAAATTGTGACAACTGTCAATTCCTTTAATCAGTGATATCTGTAGTAATATAATAATTATATTCGATGCCTTCTGACGATAATACTGTGACAATTGATCGGTACTACACTTACGTATATATCGTGGCGACGTCGCCACGCCAGCAATCGGTTTTAATCAGTTTATCGGTAAAAAATTGCAAAGATGAAAAATGTTCTCGATTATTTATGAGCTGCATCACATAAACAGTGAAATAAAATATACCTATTTTGAATTGATTATCTCAAACTGCAAAATTCGCGACGCGCAGACACAAAGGAAAGAACTAAAATTGTGAGATGACTATGAGCGCTGTGAAATGACACTTCATCTCTCGCACCATGTCCACCGAGCATGTCCTAGCGCGATAACTCACGAGTTCACTTTCGGCCGTAGTTTCGGCTCGATTATCAGCCGAAACCCGTTTTTTGAGTGAAACTAGGCCGAAACCGAAATTTCGGTCAGACACTAATACTGAATTATTATGATGATATTCATATACTGAATTATTATGATGTAAATTTTAGAATTAAATTATTTTATTTTAAACTAACACCTTCAACGTTTTGTCAATGTATCACATTTATCGAGATTTAAACAAATGTGGTGAGTGACTTTCCGAGTGGTGACGTAGTAAGAATACAATTTAGGAACCTTTGTCGTAAAAGATGACCAAGGGAGATGCTCGACAGCGTCAGGAACTGGGACGCGGTCGCCGCCTTCTGTGAGGCCGTAATCTCACGGAAGGAGGCGGCGGATCGTGTGCGAGTAGAGCTCCTATTCGGCGACACGTTCCGCCGCCGGCGACTCGGGCGGCGCAGGCGCGAGTATCTGCGCCTAATGCCGCCCTAGCCGAGGCCGCGGGTGATCGGACCGGGGAATTGTCCGTCACCCGCAGTGTGGCTAACCGCGCGACGGCGACCGACGTCCCAGGACGTCGAGAGGTGAGGTTACCCGAAAGGGTATTCCGTTGGGCCGACCACTGACGACAAGTCACATCTGCTCCGGTGGTCGGCCCAACAACGAGGTGACGTGGGTACGGGTGGGTTATGGGCCCGCGCGCCGTCCTTTCATCGCCCCGGACGGAGTGGACCGCGCGTGCGCTTACCATAGCCCACCCATAAAAAAAAAATAGGGATTAAATATGCATATAACATATATGGAAAAAAATTGCAATGAAACCCTATACCAACACGGTGGTATAGTAATGGACTTTACTATACCATGCTGGTCACACAGCTTGTTATAGGGTTTTATCTCGAGTCTTCCTACTCTTGCATAGAAGTTATTTGCTTATTATTTCTCTTGGTCGTCTTTTACGACGTCCACGGGCAAGATGGGGAGTGGTGAATTGTATTCTTACTCTGTCATCACACAGAAAATTTCTTGCAATGATATTATCTGCTTAAAACGCTTAATCTTTTACGATCATCCAATAAACTGCACAAATGTCGTTGTGGTTAAGATGCCGACCTACCGTGCCAGTGTCGCGGGTTCGAATCCCACGCAGAACAACACCTTGTGCGATCCACAAATTGTTGTTATCAGTCTGAATGTAATTTTTGTCTGTTAATTATGTTTGTAAAGTCCCCCGCAACACAAGGATTATTTCCTTAGTGCAGGGCGTTGTCATTAAAAAAAAAACAAAGTCATCTTGAATATTATGTTCTTACTCCGTTATTACATTTGAAACGCGAAAAATCAAATCGCATTAATATTACTTAGCGAACCGGTGTTTTTTTTTTTTTTTTCAAGGTTGTTCAGTGGTTATGTACAGTATTCGTTAATGATATTACACTTAATAGTTAGTTTATGTCAATGTCATACGTATGTGGAACCTGTTGTTATTGCACTCTGTACTGTGACATAAGTTCTATTAAAACAATGCTTATGTCCTTAGATTAATAACGTATAGAAAGATAGTGTCGGTACTTCGAGCGATCGAAAACATAAAGCCAAAAATACTACATGCGCGCAGGCGATTACACACGTACACCACCATACAAATTATGAAATCAAATTTTGTTTTTATCAATATAAATAGTTGTAATAATTTTAAAAGTAATGTTAAAAACCTTTTTTATGTTTTTCAAATGTGTTGTGACACCATTTAAATGCATAAACCGTCATAATTACCTATTTATTTTTTAAGAGTTGCGTACGTACCTGCAATACAGTGACCTTGTACATTACGGAATGATTCCGGCGTAAGCCATATTAGGCTCCAATTGAAATGTTTAATTTTTTGTGCGCGGACTTACCTTCAATGCGTTATTATTCTAAGGCTTATGTCATTTATGTGCCATCATTGCAGCCTATCGCCGTCCACTGCTGGACGTAGGCCTCCTTCATGTTACGCT
The DNA here is from genome assembly GCA_032191425.1 of Lymantria dispar. Classification (NCBI taxonomy): domain Eukaryota; kingdom Metazoa; phylum Arthropoda; class Insecta; order Lepidoptera; family Erebidae; genus Lymantria; species Lymantria dispar. The sequence continues at coordinate 2,606,047 of CM063460.1, read as the reverse complement.
ATAAAGTGCGGTCCTGTGCCGCCTGCATCCAACGACGCCCAACAACTTTCACCAGGTCGTCGATCCACCTAGTGGGGGGGCGTCCTATACTGCGTCGTCCGATATGTGGTCGCCACTCGAGAACCTTTCTTCCCCAGCGGTTGTTGGATCGTCGAGCGATGTGGCCTGCCCATTGCCACTTCAGCGTGCTATGTCGGTTACACCCGTTCTTCTGCGGATTGCCGTACTTCGGATTCTATCTCACAGAGAAATCCCGAGCTAATACGCTGCGCATTATGTGCTAGTACCTTTATATAAACATTACCTCGGCTACATCACCAACTGTTTGGGCACAAACCTCTACCACAATAGGAGGGAAATAGCTTGGTCAGACGGGGTGGTATAAAGTTTTATTTCGAGTTCGCCTTCTCTTGTATGCGCATGTTTTTATCTCTGAGTCGTCTTTTATGACACCCATGGGCAAGAAAGAGCGTGGTGAATTGTATTTTTATTCTGTCATGATACGGAAAGCTCATTTGAGTGCGTATATTTTAATATTTTTTTCATAAACACTGAAGGCATTACAGACACAATTTACGTTCAAATTCGGCACATTTTATGGATCGCTTAAAGTATTGTCCTGCATAGAAATCGAACCCATAACACTTGGAACGGAAGGTCGATGTTTTAACCACTACGCTCTCTGCAGTCAAATGATAATAATATGACTAAATCAAAGTAATTACCTAATTAGTGATTTTGCGTCGCTACAGCGGTTGTATGTTCTCGTAATCCTACTAATGTTATAAACGCAAGTTTGAAGATGTAAAGGTACTCTATATATATTTTTCGTGTGGTAACGGACTAAGAACACAATTTATCACTCTCTATCTCGCCTACGAATGTCTTAAAAGACGACTAAGGTATATGATAAGCAAATAATATTTATTTCATTTTTATTTCAAGGCGACACCCTACACTAAGGAAATTAATCCTTGTATTGCGGGGGACTTTAAAAACATGTAACCAATGCACTGAAATTATATCCAGACTCGGAACAACAATTTGTGGATCGTACAACGTGTTATCCTGCATGAGATTCGAACCCCCGACACTGGCACTATAGGTCGGTATCTTAACCACTACGCCATCTGTGCAATATTGATATAAGAGAAGAAAAATCAAATTAAAACCCTATACCAATCCGTCTGGCTAAGATCAATTTCACTTTTATTATGGAGAAGGCATTCGGTGGGCAGGAATGGGCGCTTGTGAGATACGTACCCGATGGGTTATGGGCTCGCGCGTCGTTCCTTCCATCTTCCTAGATGGTGTGTAAGATACCTCGGACGTTCGCCAAAAAAAAATTGCGGAGAAGGCTCGAGCCCAGCAGTGGGACGTGTAAAAGCTGAGATGATGATGATGATATATATATTATCGAGAGTGAGTCATTGGGACCAACGTCTCAATGCGCTTTCCGAGATACGGCAACTTCCTAAACATCTTACTGAAAATAGAATCATTAATTATTTCAGGTACACGAATTACCTCCAGAAAAGCTCAAGAATCGCGAAGTGGTAATGATAGACATCGCTAACGATCCTCTACCGTCGGCCGACTACAAGCCGGAGACGGACCCTACGAAATTCAAGTCAAAGAAGACTGGCCGCGGTCCACTTGTGGGGCCCAACTGGAAGAAAGAAGTGAATCCCGTCATGACATGCTACAAACTTGTAACTGCCGAGTTCAAGTGGTTTGGACTACAGGTTAGTAGTACTATAAGGGCCCCGCAGCGCGGGCGTCCGACGTCCCGGGAGCGACGTTAGAAAGGGAGGGTACACGAAAGGGTATCCTACCGGTGGTCAGACCAACGGTGAAGAAGAGAGAATACGGTGGGTTATGGGGCCGTCCTATCGTCACGCCGGAGGGAACAGACGACGTATAACCATAGCCCACCCAAAAAGAAAGTACTATAAGGGCACGCGCGGCCTGTCCAGGGCCCCACTTTGGCAATGGATGGCAGGTGCGTGTACAGCAAGCTATGAGATCGCACGCCGTCCCGTCTGTCGCCCCGAAAGATTCTAACGGGGTGTAATCATGGCATGGGGATCTATTGGAAAACGTTTAGGCATAGTTCCAATTTAATCTATTGTTAAAATTGGGAACAAGGCGATGTCTGCGCATTCTTTCATTAACGAAAAACTAAAATGGGCAAGATCTTCATCAGTAGCAACAAAAAGCAAAATCTACAATTTTTGGCTGTCTTTATATTCATGACTTTATGTGATGAATATAAAGACAGCCAAAAATTGTAGATTTAATAAGACTTGATTAGACTGGATAATTGCATCCAGCATGGGATTCAATGCATGTAGTGCAGTGTTTTATGTGTGTCTTTCTATCGCCCCGGACGGCTGAACAGGGAACCGGCCCATTAAAATATTTGTAAGCAAACATCAATTTAAGAATAAAAAAGATCAAAAAATCATATGCCCATGGCTGCGAATAAAAGATCATCAGCAGCGGATATCTACTACAATAAAACCCCGGACTTACGCGATAGGTGGGACCGAGCGATAATCGCGCAAGTCGAGTTCGTGTAAGTCGGGATTTAATTTTGCTTATATTAAATGTACAAAAACATTGATTATTTGAAACTAATTCAAAGAAGACAATATTTTTAACGAATATGGTCAAAATCCATACTAATATTATAAATGCGAAAGTAAGGATGTTTGTTTGTTTGTAACGCTTTCACGCTTAAACCACCGAACCGATTTCAAAAATTCTTTCACCAATGGAAAGCTATAATATCAGGGAGTAACATAGGCTATATTTTATCCCGGTATTCCCACAGGAACGGGAACTACGCCGCGGGTAAAGCGACTGAAACCGAAGCGAGGGCGGGTTGCTAGTATTATATAAAAAACAATTGAAATTTTATGAATAAAAAAGTAAATCTAATAGGGCGTCTACATGTTGGCCGAGTGCAGGCGAGCGATGGCGAACGCCAACGTGTGTACACCCGATTTGCCTTAGTTGGCCAACGCTCGCCTAGTTGGCCGAGTTAATACAAGCGCCAACGTGTGGACAGCTGATTTGTCTTCACTCGCCGTCGCTCGTGATCACTTGCCTCGGTGTCGGTTGTTGTGCACAAATCAAAGACACTCGTCTACGCTCGGCCAATGCCGTCTACACGTTGGCCGAGTCGTCATTACACGGTTGACATCCATCGCGGTTAGACGTGTTTAATGTGATATTGTCACTCAATATAAATGATTATATTTTCAAATTTGCATCACTACTTCTAGATATGCGACGTAAATAATTAGATCCAAGTCACCCTATATGTTACCTATAGTATCAAAATGTATCTACATCATTCATCATCATTTTAGCTAATATACGTCCTACTGTTGGGCTCGAGCCTCCTCCACAATAGGCGGGAAACTGACCTTAGTATTCCATGCTAGTCAGACAGGTTGGTATAGGGTTTTATTTCGAGGTTTCCTTCTCTTGCATATATGTTATATGCTTATTATGTATTATATCCCTTAATCGTCTTTTACGACATTCACAGACAAGATAGGGACTGGTGATTTTTTTTCTTACCCCGTCACCACACGGATATATCTTATACTGTTCTATTTCTGTGAATACTCAGTATCAACCACCTTCTTTTTTCCCACTTTACTGCTTTATACACTGAGATAATAGTTATATACGCTCATTAAATAAATAGTTGAAGCTGCAGCAACGTTAATGTCAACGTCCGTAGTGTTTCAGTGCACAATGAACACTGACATCAGCCAACGTGTAGACACTTCTACAAACGCTCGTCTACGTTGGCCACTCCCGTTGGCGTTCGCCGCACTCGGCCAACGTGTAGACACTAGCACTCGCCTTGTACCTATTTGCCGACGCTCGCGTTGGCCTAGGCTCGGCCAACGTCTGTATGGGCTATAAGGCCTGAACACTCGAAGAGAAAACCGCGTATCTTTGAATTCGCGTAAAACGGTTTAGCGTAAGTCGGGGTATTACTGTACAGTACAGTATGTATGTACTTATAATAAAAGGATTAATTAATTAGATGTTACTTAACTAAATAACTAACAAATATATTGTTTATTTTCAGAGTAGAGTTGAAAATGTGATTCAGAAATCAGAACGGCGGTTGTTCACCATATTCCATAGGTAAGTGTGAATCGTTTACTTGGTTTGGGGATGATAGTTTGGCAAGTGCCGACCTAAGCTAATTTGTTCGACATCAGAAATAAATGTCATTGAATATATCCACGACTATATTTAGAAAACAATAGTCATGTTGCATTTGTGTATTTATTTGATTGCTATCAACATTTTCAAGTATTACTATGTATTTCAATTCAATCAATTCTATCCCTTTCTAGCATAACTATGTTCATTTAAGGCAGAGTAATACAGATATCGCAATATTGACGTCACTTTGTTTGTATTGCACTCTCTATCATACACATACTTTTTTAACACGCTTTTAAGTGAAACTTCTTATGGGCTTTAATACTTCTAATGCTCCATATTTGTTATGTGATGAATACGCGATATAGGTGTCCTTTAAACTCTTTTTCTTGCGAACTGGAGAGAAGTAAGACGTACGCCCTATCCATTTTCATAATTTTATGTAAATAAGTGAATGATGATACGTCCTATTCTATACAAAAGTGATTGATAAATAATTAAAATGTTTCCCTTTAATACAAAATAATCACTTTCATCGTGTGTTTTTACGACATACTGTGTCTATAATTTATATGTGGATTTTTACGTTTTACAGGCAAGTATTCTGCTTAATGGACGACTGGTTCGGTATGACGATGGCGGATATCCGTGCGATTGAAGACCGCACTAAAGAGGAGCTGGAGCGGCTCCGGCGGGAGGGCGAAGTGCGAGGCATGCGCGCCGAGAACGAGTAGGAGGCGCACACTCGCGTGCGTGCGTGCGGCCATGCGTGCGTGCATAGCAGACACAGTTTAATTCACTGTCATAAATACACACACATAAATTTCCCAAAAGGGTAGACAAAGTAGACTTCTGATGTTTACACATATGAAATGAAACTATTTTATGCAGATTTTATCGGGTTCGTATTTGTTTTTAATTGCCGAAATTGCGACGACACTAATACCTAATACTGTTAAAAAAAACTATAACAACAATGACCTTCTGTGAATATGAATGCTGAAAAATATTCAACGTCTCTGATAGGAAAAAATCAAATGCAGAGGTGGTTAAGTATGTAAAAAATGTTTTATTTCATTGGTGGCGTTACCTAAAGATTCTACTTACTACAATTTATAAACATGCTCTTTAACTTAAAGGCATTTACAATCGATGTAAAGATGGGTGAAGGTAGGGTCAAAGACTTTCAATCTAATTGACTTGTGCAACAAAGGTATTATTTACAGTCAGCGACAGTTACCATTCACCATCAGATTGCTAGCTGGTCTGCGACTAAAGGAAAGCAATTAAAAAATGTAAGACGCAGGTTTTGATTACTTGTCGTATGGGGTCACATCCAATTGTAAGGGGGTCATGACCCCCCTAAACTAACGTTTTCTATATAATGAGGTCGGCATAGCACGTGACTATTCAAATAGAGAAAAAGAAAATGTGGAAATGATTCCTTAAAAAATAATGAAATCATTTGTGCGCAATGACAAGTACGAATTAATCTGTGTTCGCTATACACGACACGTTCAGCCGCTTAGCGAAACTTCAACCAAGCTGTTTGAATTGAAAATTCACTTCGGTATTAGAATTATTAATATAATAAATGTTTAGATGCGTTATGACGGGGTTTTCACGCGTAATATACAATAAAGTTTTGTCCATTTAGTGATATTGGAACGGCTCTGTTTGAGATTAATACGTTGGCGTATATTGGAGCATAGATAAGTATATAAACCCAAGGTACACCACGAATTTAAAAAACGGAGTAATTCTACGCCACAAATTGTTCACCCGTCTGGTTTTAATTTACGTTTCAATACGGTCACCAATATTCAACCTATTGATCAATGGGGTCATGACCCCCTTTGGGATCAAACTTTGTTTGGTTAACTTTTCATAAATTATTTTGTTGGTGTATGCTTGCATGGCAAAGCTAATGATGAGGTGTCAAATTCAAAGCCTGGATCACGGCAAGTTAACTGCAATGTCAGTGTGTTCTCCTGAAGATATAAACACCAAACTGAATACAAACTATTTTAAGTTATATATATGTTAAAAATGACATATATTTGTTGTCATAACATAAACGTAAATTCAAGGCGTGACCACACATTGTTATTAGACATCGGAAGAATGTTCCTAAATACGCCAACGGATTAGTGAATTGATTGTGTGACGTTTGACAAGATATAATGTGGCATATGGTACACGTTGCAATGGTATTGCTATATAAAACATCGAAAATTCGATTCAAACTAAACAAAAGTTAATGTTACCAGTAAACAATTGTTTCAAGCATATGCGGGTCTGCCAACAAAACATTATGGAATCTATGTTTCATCGGAAAGACATGCTAAAAAGCATATTACATACCACAGGTCTGCTTAACACGTTGAACGCCATGGGGGACACCATATGGGTCACAGTTATATAGTTGCGACCCTCTTGGCGTTCAAAATGTTAAAAGACAAGGACCTGTAGATCCCTGACTGCCGGTACAAATAGATCGCATCAGCATAAAAATAAAGGTTAATTGGTGATCTTAATTTAGGTAGTTCGATTAGGGCTTCCAATCCCGCAGCCTGAATTCAATCCCGGTATTTGCGGGATTACGAATTTTCAATCCCGCGGGATCTCGGTATTTGCGGGATCTCGCATATTGAAAATATCCACATTTATATAAAGCAAATAAAACAGTGAATTAATCAACTCCACATTTATTTACGTACATATTACTATTAAAATGAGATCAATCAAATTACACCGTTTATTTGTAACAAAAATGAATGAATTAATCAACTAACTCGACATTTATTAAAGTATTACTATTGATATGAAATCAGTGAAATTACTCCGTTTATATATCACAAAAACTCTATGCATTATCAACTAACTTCATATTTATTTAAGTATTACTGCTAGTATGAGATCAATCAAATTACACCGTTTTTTTTCTTCATAAAAAACAGTAACAAATGCTGAATAAAAAACGAATCAAAACAAATTTTCTTCAAAAAATACACAAAGAAAATTAGAAACTCAACCACATTTTTAAACTGCAAATTTGTATATGAAAATTGGTGCGGGATTGGAAGCCCTAAGTTCGATATTATTAGAACCTTAATCAGATGCAGAATAACCGAAAGTTACGAGGATTACATTGAAATTATTTAATTACTCCATGATCTGAGAACTGAACAGCTGGCTCACATCCTACAAAGGTATTCTAGCTGTCGGAACTAAAGTTGTTGCCATATTTAAAATATACACCGCAATAAATTGCCAACAATTATGTTCCTAATTGTAATTTAACTGTTCTCAAGCCAACTGGTTTGGTAAACTTTCTCACTCAGTAAATAGTCAGTTTATATCCAGCCATTGCCTTACCATATGCCCGGTTATATATTATCAAATATGTATACCATTAATAATGGTTGTTTTTATTTGAAAGCAATAATGATCCGCGCTCGGCGATTACTCGCTCATTGCCCGAGCCGAATAACTGAGATTGCCCGCAAAACAGTGTTGCCATGAATAGAAATTGATCCACTAAAAATAACATTTCTAGAAATCACTGTTAATGTACTTTTGAAATAGAAACTTTTTTCCGATATTTTGGTAAGACTTGAGGTTTCCAATGAGCATTTCATAAGAAGAGATTATTAAATTAAAACACTTGTTTGCTCAACTCTGTGAATTTAATATTTGAATTCACATATAAGTGATTTTTACTTTCTATATGAGAATTTGTCCCAATAAAATATTACTAATTTAGTAGATTTTTTTTCATGGTAACACTGAACCAAAAACTGCTGGCAGTTGCTGGTAATAATGCGGAATTGCATTTTTTTTCTCTGTATCCTACTTCTAATGCTTAAATAAATCAATAAGATTACAAAATGTATGTTATGTCCCGTGAGCGCGCGATCTCAGTGAAGCAAGGGCATAGATTTTACCATTAGGAAAATTGATATATGGTATAGATAATAATTAATAAGTCGATGTAGTCTGTGGTTAATCGGTAGTGTTGTCGTTGACCTAATTCATTAATTAAAAAAAAATCTATTTGACTACTACATTGCATTTTATGTAAAGTTCGAGTCCTCGGACTCATCTGTTGTCTGTTTATATTACATAATAAATTCTGCGCAATAATTATATATATATATATATTAGTTCTGGCACACTATAAATTATATTAGTGCAATATATTTTAAACAATGGCAACCCTCAAGGTAGTTGGGTTACATAGGGGTGTTGCAAGGTGAATGTACATGGTGTAATGGGATATTATTTTTTATTATGGTAACCTCGTTAACTTATTTATTGGGAAAACGGGTTCAGGTTGCAACACCCTCGGATAGTGATTTTTCAAATAAATATTTTTTTATTAAATAAGAATTTTTTTTTTCGTTGTTTAACAAATCAGTATTTTTTTAATATTTGTGTGACATTCCAGTTTCTGCAGTTGGTAACATTGTCTATAATCATTTGCTACGTTATGTTGGCTGTTGCTCTCTCGTGTATGGGGACAAGTAAAAATGGAATTATTGAATCGGTACAATATGAAATTATTATGAGAATATTGTTCATATTTATTTAATGTTCCTTTTAAAAGAAATAATTTGATGTAGCCATGTATATTTATACCACCTGACTCATAAACGCTGTGGAGATCTATTAGTTTTTTTTAAGTGAAACTTTTATAGGACGGCTTTGAAATTCGGATTTGCAACCTTTTGTGTGACGAAAAGTTCGCGAAAAAAACGACTTTTATATCACGTACTTGAGTATTCGTCACAATCTTTTCAGTGTGTAAGGAATACGCATAAGTACCCGACACAATAGTCGCTGAAGTCCTTTTCTCGCGAACTTGAGAAGAGTGAGACATGTTCTCTCGTTTTTATAATAAATGAACGATATACAGAACTTATTCTGTCCAAAAGTTTTTGATGAGTAATTAAAATGTTTTCTGTAATACAAAAGATTCACTTCTCCCATGTGCCTTTAGGACACGCTATGTTTAGTTTTTTTTTTAATATCACCGCGCCTATGAGTCAGGTTTTTAGTTCTGCTTATTATTGCACTTTTTTAATTAAGTTTTTTTTTACTTTGTTGTAATAAGTTTTACATCAAATACAGCGTGATAATATATTTGCGATTAGTGTTTTTATTTTTAGTTATAAAATTGTTGCCGTACCGCTTTTAGCAACGTCTAGCGCTTGTTTTAAAGTTTTCTAGTACTTAAAGTTATGTACTGAGAATCGCTTCGTTTTAGAACGATGTTTTTATCATTGGAGGTGCTCGCTTCTGTAATGCCCACAAGCTTTGCTTTTATGTTATTGAAGCTTATTTGTTGCAGTTACCAAATAAACTTAAGTACACAATTTATTTATTTTTATTTTCGTTACCATCTGTACTTTACCTTTCATAGCGTTTCCCGTTGACTTCCCGTTGAAATGAAAAAAAAAGTTTCCTCGATGCATTGATATATGTATAGTTGCTAAAATTGTCAATTTTTAAATATTTAGCTAATAAAAAAAAAGTTTTTGAATTTCTCGCATTGAATAAGTATAATGTAACTGAAATAACATTTGTTGTAAAATGTAATTTACGAATATTTTGAGGCCAACACAAATAAAATAATTTAACCTGTATTGTATTGTTTCCGTTTATTAATGAATAATTGGTGTGGTGACAGATTACATTCACCACCTCTAGTTTGCCTATGGATTTAGTAAAAAACTAAGGGATATAATATACAGATAACATCTATGCAAGAAAAGGAAAACTTTAATTAAAACCCTATAACTAACGTCTGACCAGTATGGTATAGTGGCTCTATTGTGAAGGACGGTCAAGCTCAGTTGTGGGATGTACGTAAGCTGTGACGATGACGAATGAATTGAAATTTCCACGCATGTTGAAGGGATAAGAATAAAGTTGTCATCTTCTTTTATTTGCCCGTCGATATAGTAATCGAAAAAGGATTTCACCAGAATATCGGGCAGCAGCACTGTCCTGGGGAACGTATAATACGTCACTGTTATCGCCAAGGGTGGCAATTACGACATTATCTCATTATTATTGGGGAGACCTATGTCTAGCAATAGACGGCGAAAGGCTGGATGATGAATTAATTTAATGCATACTACTATAAAAAGTTATAACTCAATCGCAGCTCTACTTCAGTAACTTTTGGCTGTAATGTGAAGTTGTATAGTATATTCAATATCTTAGTGTTTTAACGTGTTGTATTAAATCATCTTATGTAATCTGATGCAGAGGAAGTACTAAGGTGTAGTGAATATGATTTAACAGTACTTTGTTTTCATTTGCCACTAAAATCCCCAAATACTATTAACAGTATCATGGCACTGTTAAAGGCGACGATTTGACTTAATGACGGACAATAATTTTAAATTAAGTATTAATAAAGATTTGGCTTAAAGGACTTACTAAAAAATCACAAACTCCAAAACAGAACTCCGTAGGTCTAATTGTTTCTAAACCATTCAGGTACCCGCGCAAACAGGAGTACATCAAAATCTCCGCAGCCATTTAGGAGCAGTTTAATAATGAATACACTTAATGGAGGAATAGGGAAGATTGGCGCATCGGTCCGCTCTGAACCCACAGATCGCGAGATGCACGTCTAAATTTGGATACTTGTAAGATATTATCATCACCTCGACTCGTATACGTTTTACTGTTGGTCTCGAGCCGCTTCCATAAGAGAGAAATTGACGCACTATATCACAATGGTCAAACGGATTGGCAATGTTTTATTCACGTATTCCTTTTCTTGCATAGATGTTATTATGCATAACATATTCTTAGTATCTTTTACGACAAACGCGTGCAAGATTAAGACTAATAGATTGTATTCTTACTCTTAACATTTTCATCACTGGCACAATTTTCAAACTTCTAATACGGTTATTCCGTATGTAGTTAATAAGAATTAGCTCTAATTTAGATGTTGCCTTTACTTGCAGTGATGTTAGATACCTTTATACATAAATCATCTCACACTTGAGAAAAGGGTAGTAGCGTTGCATAGGAATGTTATTTTTATAGCCTCCCCGAGGGGGTGGACTGTAACGGCTGGTGCTCGAAATGTGTTGGTAGTTCCGGGAGAAATGCCGCCAACTTGCTCCACAACGTCCTATATGCGGCATGAGCCAAGATAGGGTATTTTGGCTCATGCCGAATATGGGTGGACCCAGCGCTGTTTTGATTGCTGTACGCAGGGGTGGTTCGATCCCTTGCCCTGTAAGGCAACCGTGTGGGCGAGGATCCTAAGCGTTCTCTTGGGCTCTTGTGGCAACCACATAAAGTCATTACGGACAAGGCCATACGCGGCCGCCGCACAGTGTGAATAGTGGTTGCCGTTTTGCAGCAATGTTGGTTGTTGCCGGCGCTTTGATGAGGGACGGTACCCAAAAGGATAATCTGTCGAGCTGCCCATGGAAATTACGGCATCGGTATCAGTGGTGAACTCAATCGCGAACAGGCGGTAATACGGTAAGTTATGCGGCCATACGAGAACCTATTGACGCTGTATAATCTTTAAAATACGAGATAATTTTAAGAAAACAGCAACAAGAAACCATTATTTTACACTCATTCTACCGCACCTATGAAAAATAATTTCAATAAAACACCGAATAACATTCATCATTTATTGGAAATAAAATTCAAAATGTTTCATCTTTTAAATGAATAAAATATTAATCAATCTTGAAATATGCCCTTATAAGCTTACAATGTAAAACCAAATATCACAGAGTCGACAATACTTTTGATAATCTATAGTGGCCATTAGAAAACAGTTATAATAATTAAAATAACAGAACGAATGCTTTGCATGTATGTGTCATACTTGCAGCTATTCTAGCTAGCTAAGTAATTTAGTATGTTTTGTGAAAATCATAATGTTTATTAGGATTTACCACTAGATGGCGTTATATATATATATATTACCGATAACACAAATTCAACAATTACCATGAAGTGGTGGCGTTATAAGGTACTTTTGGCGGTAGATTTTGAGAAAAAAATCAAAATTATCTTTACAAGACGTATCAAAGATGTTCATACAGTATTATAAAAGAAATTTCATAACCACAAAAACTACGTAGAAACTGAAACTGCAAAAATACATATTTCTTATTAAAAATCTACAATAGATATTTAAACATTAAAACCAGACCAAAACATATAAAACGAAATTGACAATTCTGATAGTATAATAAACTAATGCGACACTGAAAAGAATCATATTAAAAAAAAATAGCGTGAGTACTAAGTACGCGTGTCAGAAGTGAAACTTCTTTGGTTCCATGTGTTTTGTATCAGTATTAAAAATAAAAAAAAATCCCTCGATCTTTCTCACTCGCTTACTCCCTACTCTCGCCCCATGCCTGTGCTATGTTCTCCCTTTCTCGCTCTCTCTCAATCGGTCTCTCCCTCTTCTTCGACAAAAACGCTGCACATCTTTGTGACGCTAAATTGCGTTTCATCCGTAAAAAATTACCCTGATGCGCGCAAAGAAGTTTCACTTCAAAAAATGTTTTTGAGTGACAAGATTATACAGAGAATTTTCTTTTAGGGTCATGACAAGATTAAACAGGAATCTCATTAATAATTTTCTTTTGGAGATAACAAATTAATTAAATTAAAAGTAACGGGTAGGTAAGTTATAGTCCATAAAATATAGCTTCACCTGTATGTCATAGGCTGCGACAGTTATCCCTAATGCTGTAGCCACGCTTACGACGCAGTACGTATTTTTGACGATATTTTGTTTTTATTTTTTTGAATAAAATCAAAAAAACAATGTATAAAGATCATATTGGATTTTAATCAATGGATTTTAATTAAATCAAACAAAAACAATTAATTATTTTCATTATTCGAAAGGCATACATCCAAGTTCATTATCATTATTATCATCATCACGGGAGCACTCTTGAAGATTGATGACGAATTCTTGATCAGAGATTATATCAAAATCCACGCTGCCAATCCTCTTGTATGTTTTTTTTTTGTTGTTATAACAACGTTCTTGCAGTCATTCTTGGTTTTATATGTTCACAGGTATTAAATTATACCGTTATTAAATAATAACGTGAGCATCTTATTTGCAGTGAAAGGCGGCGTTGTGTTCTCTCTAGCTACGTGACCTGGAGATGATAATAAAAAACTACAGTATTTCAGAAAAATAATATTGACTCTATATACATATAGATGTCGCTTCAGCAATTTTGCGACTAGATTTAATGAATGTTTACTATATTTAAATAGAAATTGGTTTTATTCTTTTTCAAAATTATATTATAACTATAAGAATTAATTTCAAAATATCTAAAGGCACAAACCTTTCACTTGAGCCCAGATCAATTCGATTGCATTATATTGGCAGTGATATGGTGGTGGTGGGGCTTTGTCCCATTTTTATGCAATCTCGTATAAAATACAGAAGTGCGAGATTTGTGAAAATTCAACAATCGGAGAAACTCTTTTTTTAGCAGTGACTCATTGACCCCCACTTCTTTGCTTTGCAGTCATGAAATAATTTCATTTTGCGATTAGTTGTTGGAGGTTTGTCTTTTTGAACCAATCTCTAAATTTTTTGAAGTTCATTTCTTCGCGATTTTCATTGTTTTTCACTAACTTAAAGGTCAAAAGACAATTTGGTACAAAACCGGCTGATAATCCAGCATGTGCAATTATTTATTAGTCTTTGTCCCTTGCCCTCAGGAACGTTCATGGTGGATTCAGGTGTATCATCTATTCATGACTTGGAGAGTGTGTGGTTGGTATTAAGCCACGTCTCACTGGGACAAAATAGTTTTTCTCGGTAAGATTAGGAATCTCGTTTATTTGCCGCAAAAAATCAATACGGATAAGAACAACGTCTATTCTGTCCATTACGATTTTCCTTTAACTACTTTTTTACAGCCAAAGCCTATATTTTTCAGTATTGCAGCCGGACTTGATAAGCTTCCTTTGAACAAGCGTCTCTGAGAGACGCACTCAATCTTTTAAGGGTTGGAAATTCACCACGGCTATAATATGCATAAATAAAAAAATATGATTACGAATGGCAGCGGCGGCGAAATCATCAATATTCGAGATCGGGGAAGCTTTCTTTCTTTTTTTATTTGGCGTAGATAATTTCCTATCATCATCTCGCTCTCATCTTTCACCATGTTTTTCATTACCAATGCGAACGACTGTAGCTCTACCAATGCCAAGAGCGTCAGCAACTTGATGGCACACTTGCATTAATGGTATTAGCGGTCCACCATTTTGGTTCTCGCGCTCAAAGTAGACGCATAAGCGAACTACAAACTCACGGCATTCCCTGTTCAGAAAAGTCTTTTTTGCCCTTATATTATGATACCAAAAAGTAAAACTTTAACAACCACCAAAAAAATAGATAAACGTAGTGTATACATGACGTCGGCACTCGTAATGAATGATGACATCACTCTCTCATAGATAATTCATCAGATCATCCCAGCCGTCGGTTGCGCGAAAACACCGGTCAAATTCTTAAACAACTCTCATGTTTATGACACTAACGTGAACGGGACATTAGCGGAATTGTATCAAGCATAATTATACGAGCCATTTAATACAAGAAATCTAGCGAAGGCCAGCGCAATTATTAAAGCACCTGTCATTTTCTTACTCAACTGACACTGGCAGAATCGCAGCACGCTTATGCTGCTAAGGCCATTAATACAAGAAGAAGAAGACATTACTCTCGAGATCACTAGATAGTGTTGCCATAATAGTGACAGTCGTTAGATCAATCGGTAGATTACGCCTATTTTATGAATAAGCATATTTATTTTATTGACAATAATGCTTATATAGTGTCTTTTTTTTTCTCAGAGACAATAAATATGATGAATGATTTTTTAATATTAAATTAACTCAATTTATTTATTTTACACAGTAGCTGCGTATAATTATAAAAAAAAAAATACTGAAAGTGGTTTAACTTCTGTTATAAATAATTTTATAAGGAACGTTTATCGATGGTCGCATCTCTATCTTTTTCGCAGTCCAGTATGACCTTGTACGTGAGTAAGCATTATAATTTTACAAAATGATTACTAGGTATTTTAGAACTTACGAAAAACAATTTTAGGCGTGAATATTTATATTTTTGTATTTATAATGTATTACGCTTCCGTCCTCATAAAAATGGCACGTAAACAATGAAAATATAGGTGATACAAAATAAAATTTTAAACATGACATTTATTCAAAATTACTTCGTCGGTTTCATAGACATCTGTCACAGAGATCAAGCTATATTTTATGGACTATAGTCTGTGGCAAGTCGCCGCGTAATAAACACATGAAACGTGTTGTGCATGCTGTTTCTCCCTAGATGTTTCTCTCATGAAACGTGCTGTGCATGCTGTTTCTCTCATGAAACATGTTGTGCATGCTGTTTCTCTCTAGATGTTTCTCTCATGAAACGTGCTGTGCATGCTTTCTCTCTAGATCAACGATTCCCAAAGTGTGTTCCGCGGAATCTAGGGGGTTCCGTAGAATAGTCATCAGGGTTCCGCCAAAATGAAATAGCTTTTAATTTTAGTTTTGGCTGTAAAATAATATCATGGTTACAAATATTAACTTAAAATATCACAAAATTAGTGATGTGAAGAACTCATTACTATTATGTAAATAGAGAGATAGCAAGAATTAAGCCTGAACTATGTCACAGAACCGTTCATTACTTGATATCATTTGATATGGGGTTCCGTAAAATAAAAGGTATTCGGTTAGGGTGCCGTTATCTTTAAAGTTTAGGAACCCCTGTTCTACATCACCCGAACTATCCATGCTATACCCACAAAGACTCAACAAATAGTATATATGTAAAGAAGACCTCTTCATATATATACAACCGCTTTAATATACTTAGTTTGTATTAAAAATATAATCGCAATTGACATTTAGATTATAACAAAATGCGATAGTTTTACAAAGAATAATTATTTATAAAATATTAAAAAGACAAAGTAAAGGCTTTAAATGTTGTTTCTCTAATTCTTCCAGGTGAGCAAATTTGTTTTATTTATATTATAAATAATTAAATATGTTATAAATGTACATTTTGTAAATAAAGCTCTAATTCTTCCAGAGAAACGCAATTTCGTCTTCATTTTATTATTCCCTAATAATTAGAAAGTAATAACATTATAAAACAACATTTTCTGCAAATTTTACATGAAACATGGATAAATTGAGATTTGATTTTATTGTAAAATCGGCCGCAGACGGTAAGAATAATATCATATGCATAACTTCGATAGCTACACCAAACGGACAGATTTTTGAGATACCAGTGGAGTACCAACCTTCACATTTACATCCAGCAATTACCAATACCTCCAATTTTGCAAAGGTAAGAAAATCATTAAATAAAAGACACCAAATAAGGAAAGTATGGATAACCTTGACAGCTGATATATCAAAAATATATTTAGATAATGAACAGAACTTACAATTTAATGACATATATCTAGAAGAAATATCTGAAAAATAAATAATGCTGAATCTCAACCAGGTTGCTCAAATATATCGCTAGAAAAACTATTACTAGAATTGAGAAAAGAAATTGACCTGGGGACAATGATAGATCTAATAGCATTTGGCTTACCTAATTATATAGCTGATAAAATTGATAAGATACTTTGCAAGGAATTGAAGATCTTTACAAGGAACTAGGTAAATTAGAACATTTTGTTTGGAAAAATAAATATGAGAAAAATAATATTATAAATACATACAATAGACCAAAAAAAAATTCAAGAGAAAAAGCCATGCCAAATTTGTATTTCTGAAAATAAAGGGAAACGTTATCACCCGGAAGAACAATGCTGGTTTAAAGAAAAAACACAAAGGATAGCTATAAAGACTGTAAATAATTCAGAATTAGAAGTTGAACTAAATGAAGAAAATCCAAAAAACTAGAGATACCACCATTTGTAAAGATGTACTATTTATCCCAGTGGACTGTAGGCTAGGTCGTTGATGATGTAAAATAATAACGCCAATGTTTGCACTGCCACAACTTGTATTTATTTAATTTGCACAGGAAAAAGTACATTAGCGTACGTACGGTTCAATTTCAGACAGAAGAGAGCGCGAGAGTTGACAGTTATAAAAAATATAATATATATTTGTTGGAGTTGCCAACACCATTAATAAAAGTAAAGTTAATGTTAAATGATTATTTAAATGTCACTGGAATCTATGATTCAGGTTCAAATGTATCATTAATTAATGCAAGATTGTTGAAGATACAACCCAAAAAAAATACAAGTGATGGCCAAAAAGTTAACTTGAAAACTATTAATGGTGAGAAAAAAACAAAAGGTATGGTAAAATTAAAAATAAAAATTTACAGCATTGAAAAAAGTATGGATGTTTTCATTGTAGACAATGAAAATTTTAACTATGACTTTCTAATCGGATTAGACTGTATTAAACATTTCAAACTAGTACAAACCGAAGAATTAAAAATCATACAACGAAACGGCATAAAAGATAAAGACGTAACCTGTAATAAAGAGAATATGAAAAGCGAAATATACTCGCAAAATGATATTTTTAAGTCAAATGATCTCAAAATTCCTCATACACTAGGTGACACAAATGAAAATATTTTATTAAATTCTGAAGCATTAAAACAAGAAACTCTACAGACAAGTAAATGTGAAATAAATTTCAATGAGAATATAAACACAGGTGGATTCGAAATGTTTATTAACCACCTAAATTTATACCAAAAATCAAAAATCGATACGTTGATAGAGAAATACAAGACAGTCTTCGCTAAGGATAAGTACGATATCGGCACAATACAAGATTACGAAGCCCATATTGACTTGATGACGGATAAGTATTGTTACAAACGTCCATATAGATGTACACCTGAAGATAGGAGAGAAATAGAAAATCAAATATCGAAACTATTAAAGAAAAAATTAATTGAAGAATCTTATAGCCCATTTGCTGCGCGTGACTCTGGCATATAAAAAAGAGGATGGAGAAAAAACAAGACTATAGATTTTAGAGAATTAAACAAAATTGTCGTCCCGCAATCACAACCTTTTCCGTTGATTGAAGATTTAATGATCAAAACTGTAAACTGTAAATATTTCTCTACTTTGGACATAAATTCAGCCTTTTGGTCTATTCCTTTGAAAGTTCAAGATAGACATAAGACTGCGTTTGTCACACAGGAAGGCCATTTTCAATGGACATGTCTTCCATTTGGGTTAAAGACTGCTCCAGCCATCTTTCAAAGAATATTGGGTAACATAATTACAAAATACGAACTGTCTAACTTCACAGTCAATTTCATTGATGATATTTTAATTTTTTCGAAAACCTTTAAAGAACACTTAGTACATCTTTCAAGATTACTAGAAGCTATACAGAAGGCTTTAGGTTAAAATTTTCAAAATGTTCATTCGCAAGTAATCATGCCAAATATTTAGGACATATAATAGAAAATAATTCTATTAGACCCCTAAAAGATTACTTAACAGCTGTTAAAGACTTCCCAATACCAAAAGCAAGGAAAAATGTACGACAATTCCTAGGAAAAAATAATTTTCATCATAAATTTGTACCGAATAGTGCAATTATTCTGGATCCATTACACAATTTATTAAGAAAAGATGTAAAATTCAGTTGGTCAACAGAGTGTCAGGATTCATTTGATAAAATAAAAACATTATTATGTTCAAAGCCTATTTTGAATATCTTTGATCCTGAATTACCAATAGAAATTTACACAGATGCTAGTATTAAAGGAATAGGAGCAGTATTGAAACAAAATGACAAAAATGGACAGAGCAAACCAGTTGCTTACTTTTCAAAAAAATTAAATGATGCTCAAAGAAAGAAGAAGGCAATATATCTAGAAGGTCTGGCCAAAAGAAAAGCTGTGAGATATTGGCAGCATTGGCTTATGGGAAAAGAATTTACGGTATATACAGATCATAAACCGTTAGAAAATATGAACATCACCCAAAGGTTAACTGGAAGAGAATGCCTATGGCATTAAGTCTGCCTATGTACTTGTGCATGAAATTTAAATAAATAAATAAACATCAAAGCTAGAACTGATGAAGAACTAGGGGATCTTATGTATTATCTATACCAATATAATTTTAAAGTTAAATATAACCCCGGCAAGTCAAATCAAGAAGCAGACTGTTTAAGCAGAAATCCAGTTCTAGATGCAGATGAAAACATTGAAGACTTTGTAAGGGTAGTCAATCTAATAAGTATAAAAGATATAAAAAGAGATCAATACACAAATACGGAATTACAAAAAGAAAAACTTATATTTAAAAATGAAATTTACTATAAAAAGAATAAAAGAACAGAAAAACTCTTATTATCAGAAGAACTTAGCAAAAATCTAATTAAAGATGTTCACGATGTTTTGTCGCAAACATAAAACAAATTTGTAAGAATTGTGAAACTTGTATAAAAAACAAAACCAGGAGGAAATCAAAACACGGTTTGATGTCACAGTTGGGACCAGCGACACGACCGTTTGAAATAGTATCTATTGATACTATTGGAGGATTTAGAGGTTCACGGTCAACAAAAAAATATTTACACCTTCTAGTCGATCACTTTACAAGATATGCATATATATCGACATCAAAGAATCAAAACTCAAGTGATTTTATTAAACTAATAAAGAATGTAACAAATTATAACAATATTGATATAGTGTTAACAGACCAATACCCGGGCATAAATTCCAATGAATTTAAGGAATTCTTGAAGAAGCAAAATATAAATCTGATTTTTACTGCAGTGGATTCACCATTTTCAAATGGACTGAATGAAAGGCTCAATCAAACTTTAGTGAATAAGATCAGATGCAAAATAAATGAAAGGAAAAATAAATTAGCTTGGACAACAGTTGCACACAAATGTGTGGAAAAGTATAATTAAACGGAACACACAGTTACGAAATTTGCTCCAAAATACCTCTTGGAAGGAAAAAGTGTGAATATTCTGCCTCTTGAATTAAAATATAGATGCGCAAAAGGAGATCTGGAAAAAGTCAGGAAGCTAGCATTAGAGAATACAATAAGATCACATAATAATAATAAAAAACTGTTTGACCTACATAGAAGTAGGTGATAGAATCTATGTGGAAAATGGAAATCAACTAAATAGGAAGAAAATGGATGAATTAAGAATTGGACCATATACAGTTGTGAAGAAAATTGCTAGTTCAATCTATGAAGTTGATACTGGACGCAAGAAGGTGGAATCAAACCTCTACTATATTACAAAACTATCTCCAGTATGTGTTGATTAAACGATTACAATATCAAGTGTAATTGTTTTCTCTGAGGGGGGGAGATGTAAAGAAGACCTCTTCATACATATACAACCGCTTTAATATACTTAGTTTGTATTAAAAATATAATCGCAATTGACATTTAGATTATAACAAAATGCGATAGTTTTACAAAGAATAATTATTTATAAAATATTAAAAAGACAAAGTAAAGGCTTTAAATGTTGTTTCTCTAATTCTTCCAGGTGAGCAAATCTGTTTTATCTATATATATATACATATAATAAATGAGTAGAAATCGCGTGTCTGTACTTTTGATAAATTTATTAAAAAATGAATGTAGGCCGTTAAAAAAGACGAATGGAACACAAAAAATATTTTTTTGAATTTTTTGTCTGTCTGTATGTCTGTGTGTCTGTATGTATGTATGCGCTAATCTCGAAAACTACTGAACGGATTGTTCCGCAGTTTTCACAAGTAGATTAAGCCCAATTCAGGGCAACATTTAGTCTTTGTTTTATTAAAATCTGACGTCAGGAAAAAAGTTATCGTCATTTAAATTTTTTAAATCGTCGCGCCGCCGCTCTCCGTTTATGTCATTTGAAGAGTTAATTCAAAATAACTATTTTATTTATTGGTGATGTAAGAAAAACATTTTTATTACTTAATACATATTAGGTTCAGCAGCTTAGCTCATATACGTCCCGTCCCACCTCCGGGCCTGAGTCTTAATTTTTAATTGTCAATCTCTCTTCTCAATCTACAATGGAAGGGAAATTTACATACTATAATCACGTTAGTCATGTAGTTAAAATAACTATTAAAGACACCTGTGAGGTAAAAAAAATAATATTTGCATTAGTTAATATTTAGTTTAGCTACAAAGTAATAAAATGAATGATTTATTTGATTCTTTAAATGAACAACAGATGGCGCTGTAATTTTATTTATCTCGCGCTCTGGTTAAGATTCTAAAAGACGTCTACATTTACTCCTTGAATTCAGTCTAAGATTATAATACTGTTGTGTTGTGTGTGTTCTAAGGTAAAATTGATTGTATGAATTAAGCATTTGTTTGATTATTGATATTTGGCTATAAAAATACGGACTTCTTGAAATTGCTTAGCGGATTGGTTGAATTATTGCTATTCTTATTATTGGGTTATAAAAATATTGTGAATTTGAAAATACTATTATAGTCGAATTCTGTTTTATGAAATAAATTGGTGGATATGAAATAAATCTAGATAGCATTTCTTGAAATTACTGCTGTTTTTAGGGTTCCGTACCCAACGGGTAAAAACGGGACCCTATTACTGAGACTTCGCTGTCCGTCCGTCTGTCTGTCACCAGGTTGTATCTCAAGAACAGTGATAGCTAGACAATTGAAATTTTCACAGATGATATATTTCTATTGCCGCTATAACAACAAATACTAAAAATAAAATAAATATTTAAGGGGCGGCTCCCATACAACAAACTTAGCGCTTATCGTGAACGGAATACGCTTTCTCGCGCCTCAGAGACTTTTACTGATAGAAGCTCACGACTGAGCGCTGATCGTGAACGTCATATGTTATCTCACTCCTCGGAGACTTTTACTGACAGAGAGATGTGATTAAGCGCTAATTGTGTACGGAATACGCTTTCTCGCGCCCCCAGAGACTTTTACTGATAGAAGCTCACGACTGAGCGCTGATCGTGAACGTCATATGTTATCTCACGCCTAGGAGACTTTCACCGACAGAAAGATGCGATGCGAAATCCGGCGACAGAATAAAATAACTTTGGCAGTGACTTCGTCTGGAATTGCATCCTGGTGGTAAGACGGCTCATCCTATGTTTAAAATTCCAATCAATTTAGAGAGCAATGAATCACCGACATGTTCATTAACTCGCAACTGTGACAAAGCTAAAGTGTTTTAAGATTGCTGTCTAATCGTTTGGGAAGAATGCGCAGTGGTAAATAAAAAAGCTGCAGAGGCCGTGGATCGAACTCTCCGCGACGTTCGCTGTAATGAAAAGCCAATGAGGAATATTACATTGCTTTTCTCTGGGTATTTTCGGCAAACTCTGCCTTTTAAAACTAGAGGGACTAAAGCCAATGAGATCATTGCTTCACTGAAACGTTCTTATCTATGGCCCAAGTGCAAAAGTTAACCCTCACAATTAATATGCGAGATGCTAAGAACTTTCTGATATTCTAATGGAAATCGGAAACGGCGTCCTCCTTGAAGAAAACGGTCAAGTGACTCTGCCAGAAACACTTGATCGAGTTGTTTCGTCAGAAGACGAACTAATTAGTTCAGTATACGGAGACGTTTCGTGTATACCACATCAAGAAAATTCTTGATTATGTGAACGCGCTATACTCATCCTCACTCCAAAAAATTATCAAGCTGCTGCAATAAATGAAAAAATATTGGGACACGTTGCTGGGGATGGAGTAGTTCACAGTAAGGAACATCATCGAGGCTGAGATTCTCATGGGATTTGTGGTTCCGGTGAAACTGTGTTCAAATCACGAATACCACTGATATCGAACAATTTCCCCTTCCAATTTAAACGCACACAATTTCCTGTAGCTGCTTGCTTTGCGATTACCATAAACAAGTTCCAAGGTCAGACGTTAGGGACTGCTGGTGTCAATCTAAGGTCTAGCTGTTTTTCCCACGGCCAGCTCTACGTGGTCTGCTCGCGCATTATCAGCATTACTGACTAGTAATGCTGATAATTTATTTATTTTAACCCCAGCAGGAAAAACAATTAATGTAGTCTATAAAGAAGTTTTATAATAGGTGTGCAGCATCGTAATTAAAAATAACCATTGTGAAAATAAAAACTAAACAATGATTTTTTAAATATATTGAATAGATTAAAAACCACGCGGACGAAGTCGCGGGCATTAGCTAGTTTATATTATAAATAGTTAAATATGTTATAAATGTACATTTTGTAAATAAAGCTCTAATTCTTCCAGAGAAACGCAATTTCGTCTTTATTTTATTATTCCCTAATAATTAGAAAGTAATATAACATTATATATAATTTGACAGTAGAAATACATTTTTTGAAGCATGCCGTATAGATGAAGAATAAAGCATTAATTAGCAAAAAAGCACTAGATCTTACAAAAAAAAATGAGTTTAACTGGACAGAAATGGCTGACGTTGTTAGAAAAATAAAAAAAAAATGAATAAACAACTCATTTCATAAAAAGTATCCTAAAAAATCTTTAGGCTCCACATGCATGAGTTGTAGTGAAAAAAGTTGTTCTTAGTCAAATATTAAACAAGTTTTGTTGATCAGGAACTTCAATTGTTGTATTTAAAGCTTATTGTAAGTCTAATGCAAATTATAAAAATGATATTACGTGTTGAGAATATCAATGACAAAATATGTGAGAACTCTTTGTATACCATCAACTAGACCAGTGGTTCTCAAACTTTTTAAATGACGGAACCCTTTTGGGAAGCAAAATACTTGATGGAACCCTACAATAAAACAATTATTTTTATAAGTGTATTCTATATTAATCAGCATAATAAAAGTACAATGTATCAGTTACTAATTATTATTTACTTCACCACTTGGTAAGGACAATAATAGAAAACATTAAAAAAGAAAAAATCTAACTAGTGGGAGGTATGAAACTGTTTTTTATTTTTCATCAATTGCTTGATATCAGGTTTGATGGAAGAAAGTTGGAGTCTCATATCAGCTTCGGCGTCCAGTCTATTGCGATATTTTGTTTTCGTGGCTGCGTAGGTAGAGAATCCTGTTTCGCACAAATATGTAGTTGGGAACGGGAGAAGAATATCCAGAGCCATTTGGCCAAGCATTGCATATTCATCTTGGATTCTGCACCAAAAATCATTAAGAGGCGTCGTTTTGAACAATGACTCCATACTTGTGTCTGATGACATTTCTAAAAGAGATTCATATATCTCATTTGACATGTTTTCAGGCTTTTCCAAGTTGGGTAAAAAAGGATTATGAATCCAGGAGTTCACTTTAATTTTTGTATTGTGTTCTTCGGGAAAATACTTTTCAAAAGATGCGCGCATCGAACTGAGATATTGGACCAATTCTTCAAACACATTATCTTCAAACATTTCTGAGTCGTTTTCGCTAACAAACTCACTGAGTAACGTAAAACTTTCTATTTCTTTCTTACCAATGCAAATGATCCAAAAATCTAATTTTCTTTTAAAAGCAGTTATTTTATTATAGGCCTGAAACACTGTTGTCTGTTTACCTTGCAACGATAAATTTAATTCGTTAAGTTTTTGAAAGATATCCGCCATAAAAGACAATCGGAACAACCAAGTTTTATCATACAAACGGTCCTTCAAATTAAAAGAAGTATCTGCTGAAAGAAACATTTGTAACTCGGCTCTAAGTTCAAATAGCCTTGTTAAAGTTTTTCCCCGAGACAGCCATCGCACTTCTGTATGGAGCAGCAGTGTTTTATGTTTGCTGCCATAATCTTCACACAATAATGAGAACAATCGGGATTGTAGTGGTCGTGATTTGATAAAATTAATTATTTTTACCGCTTCATCCATAACTAATTTTAGATTAGACGGCATTTGCTTCATCGCAAGTGCTTGTCTATGCAGAATACAATGACTGGAACTACAATTAGGCGCTTTATTTTTCATTCGTGACACTGCTCCTGCTGTTTTACCTGTCATCGCCTTGGCCCCATCTGTACAAATGTCAATGCAATTGTTCCAACTGAGATTATGTTCTTCAAAAAATATATTTATTTTATTAAAAATTTCTTCCCCGGTAGTGTTTGTAAGCAGCGATGAACACATAAGCATGTCTTCTTCAAAAGAACTTTTATATGGATATCTCACAATAACCAGCAGGATAGCCAAACCAGCGACATCAGTCGACTCGTCCATTTGCAAAGCGAATCGTGTATTTTGTAGACGTGTAACTAGTTCTTGTTTGACGTAGCTTGCCAGATCATGGATTCGTCGTGAAACAGTATCGTTTGATAGCGGAACAGTAGAAAGATGCTTTGCAGATTTTTCATCAAGCATACATTTTGTTATGTCTAATACACATGGTTTTATTAATTTCTCAGCGATAGTGTGCGCTTCACCTGCTTGTGCAATGCGATAGCTAACTAAGTATGATGCCTCCGTGGCCTTTTCGTTGGTAGTTTGTGTTACATGCATCATATTTTTTTGACTTTCTAATAACTGATCTTTTTTGCGAACAAAAAATTCTTTATTCTTGTCTTTAGTCTCGGGGTGTACGGTTTCTAAATGTCGACGCAATTTGGCAGGTGCCATGGAACTATTAGGAAGCAGTTTACTACAGAGCATGCAGAGAGGTGAGCCGTTGGAATCAACAAATCCGAAACTGATATAAGATTCATCATACTTCCTTTTTTTCGTCTTTGAAACCGTCGAGCTTGACGTCGTGGCACTCGTGGCATCATCTTCTGGATCGGTGATTGCTAAATTCTCCGCGCGCATTGCTTTTGAACATTCAGCGTCATTAGAAGATGTTGTTGGAACACGTTTAACACCTTTAAGCCAACGTTCCATTCTTCTTTATTTATAATGTTACAAGTCAGGATAGTGGGGTTTAAATAATGCACAATCGTTACTGCGTATAAGAGACTAAATTTAGAACCTACAGGGAAGAAATGTATAAAACTGAGACAACAGAATACAGCAGGCAGTAAAACAATGAACACTAGTTTCTCGCTAGCGAGCTTGTAAGTAGGTAGTAACTTATCGCTCCGAACGCTAATCATCAACTGACGACGCCAACGCGCGATCGCCGCTTTTATACTTAGTCCTAGACTCGATCTCAAATATTCTCGAAAATACTCGAGTCGGCACCTTTGATAAACAAAAAGCAAAAATAAAAACAGAAATTTAAAAATAGCGTTGTAAACAATATCGACTTTATCCATTGAAGTTAGAGACGAAAGTCGCTAGTTGACAACTATAGCGTCTAATTCAGAGGCGGCTTTTATCAAAGAGACTGAGCGCTTACAAGTATACTACCCGCTCGTTTTAAGTTTGCCGCTGGCGATAGGTATGAGTGTATGACGTTCGAAATTTTTTATTTAATTGTAACAATAAAAATTGTGTACGTTAGATATTTGGGTAAAACTATGACACATTATAAGTTTTGTTGTCACGTGGGGGAGGGTACGCGCATTCCACAGACCGGCAAACTTAGAGCGAACGCGTTGTACAAGTATAAAATTGTTGAGACCAAACTTATGAGATATTGTACCAGCTAATGTAACACAAGCTTATACAAATACAAATAAATAAATAAATAACATTCATAGCGTTTTGTCTCCGCGCGGCCGCGGAGTCCGCACAGCCGCGGAGCGACCAGAGAGAGGTGTTTTGATTTTTTTATTTCTAAATTCTTGCGGAACCCCGACAGAGGTATCACGGAACCCTAGGGTTCCGCGGAACACACTTAGAGTATAGCTGAACTAGACAATATAAACCGCAATTTTGATTTAATTTCAAGTAAACATTTAGAAACTAACGCTATTAGATGTTGAAACTCAAAAACATTTGGACTCTAAACATCAAAATACAATTTATCCTTAAATGATGTGGACGTATTGTTTATAAAAATGTTTTCTTAATACTTTACAAATTAGGGAACAAACCGCACCTTTAATCCAATACCGTCACTAAATGAAATTTTTCGAAAAACTGTTTTTAATGGCATCTATTTGCTGAGCACTGAATTTGCACATTGCTTAAATTTATATTTTAATTATACTTTTTAATTTTTTTCGAAAATGTGTACGTCACTAATATTTTAAATTATTTATATGCACTAAGTAATAATAATTAAAATGAAAAAAAAATTGTGTTTTAATAGGAATTATAGTTGTTAATAAAATGATAAATAATAATTCAACAAAAAAACTAAAAAAATACGCTTTTAAAGAAAATCTAACTAAAAAATAGAAAATAAATTTTAAAAAATTTGAATTAAGAATAGTGTATATAAGAAAAAATATTGTTTATTGGAAAAAACGCGTGGGATGCATGTTGTCAATAGTTATAAATATTTTATTGACAGATACGAGTAGAAGGATTATCATTTTGATAATATCTTAAAAAACACCCCACGCTTTTTTTACAATAAAAAATTTTTTTTTTCATATCACTATTCTTAACTCAAATTTTTAAAAATTTATTTTCGATTTTTTTAGTTGGATTTTCTTTCAAAGCCCTTTTTTAATTTTTTGAACTATTACTTATTTTTCATTTTTAGTTGAATTTTCGCTAATCCTGATTATCCTAGTAAGGATAACGGTTCAAACTGTTTAAAATATTGAATTGTCATCGGTCCTTAATAACTATGCCAAATTTAGAGTTAATCCGACGTTTTGAAGGGGGTCAAAATCATGTTCAAAAATTCCGTTACTTACTAACATACATACGTCTGAAGGTAATAAAAGCGTATTAAAGACAAATGACAATTATTCCTGAAACGCTAATATACTCTTATTTATATGTATTACTTAATATTTGTCATAAATCTTTAACTAGCTCTCCTGTATAATTTACTTATTTAGGATAGTGACGGTATTGGAATAAAGGTGTGAAATGTTGTAGGTGTATAAAATTGGAGAAGATCAAATTAGATGAGGGTTTCACGGATGACGTGGGCTTTGTTAGACGTGGCTTCCAAAATAGAATCGCATTACATTGTAGCAAAGTAACCTGAGCGAGAATAGCTCTTAGGAAATATAAATATTTGAAAAATACATAATTATATCGCTTTTTACACCGAGTAGTTTAGAAATCAGAATTAAAATGATCTTATAATAGCTACAAAAGAATAATACTATAGAATATAATACAAAAGAATATTTTTATATAAATTACAACTACTCATTTTTCATACAAAAAAGGATTTCGTGTTCGATATTTTTAAAGCGAAAAGCATATTTGCCATTTGATAGGGGATCTCAGAAGTTCACGGGCAATAAGTAAAACACGGAGGAACCAAATATGTATAATCATGGAGACAAAACATTTTTGTATTACACCTCTGTCTAGATCTCCCACATAATTTAAAAAAATGGAAGGCGGGTATTTCCATAGAACTGTCACCATGGTCTAACTTAATTGTGACAAAACGACTTTTTTATATAAAATCTTATTAATACTTTTTTGACTTGAAAGTCTTTGAAACAAAAATTAACGCTTAAGGGGTGACAGAGACATCCATACGACTTAATCTGCGAGAGAATGAGATAGAATAAATATGTATATGATTTATACTTAAAATATAACCTAATATCTTAGCAGACCTAGAATTATATCGCCCTACTTTTTTCTTATTCCGTGTGGTGACGGTGTAAGAATATAATTCAACACCTCGTTTCCGTACCCGTGGTCGTTCCGTACCGTGGTCGTGGTCGTACCCGTGGGTGTCGTAAAAGACGACTAAGGCATTATAATTTGCAGATAATATCTACACAAGGAAAGGATAACTCGAGATAAAATCCTTTTTTGGGTGGCCTATTGTTACTACACACGCTGTCCATTCGCATACTTTTTGCATTCCTCCGGGATAACGAAAGGTCAGAGCGCGGCTACCGGGATGTCGGTCGCCCTCGCGCGGTCAGCCACTCTGCGCGTGACGTACTATTCCCCGATCCAGTCACCCACGGTTTCGGCTAGGGCGCCATCAAATGCAGATACTCGCGCCTGAGCCGCCCGAGTGTAGGGAGATAATAGCGATGGTCAGGTCGGTCAACCGATGATTGCGACGAGTTTACGGCACTGCTCTGCACACGCGGCACACACCTCGAGCATGTGCTGCGTCGTGTCTTCGTCAAAATCGCAGCGGTGGCAGGACGGTGTGCTCTCCTTCCTCACGACCGTGTGCAGGTATTTGGCGAAGCAACCATGCGCCATCAATACCTGCACCAGTCACAGGGAAAGTACCCCGCGCAGGGGCCTCCAACTACTTCATCAGCACCGGCCGGAAGGTGTCGACGGTCCGAACACCATACTGAGGCCTCTCTAGGCGAACTGCCCAAAGGCCAATGACGTCACGGCGAGCGTCCAAGCAGTCATCTCACTAAGCGAGATTGAGTTGTTCTCTGCCCGCGTCTCTAACACCCGTCGGTAAAGCTAGGCGAGCATCTCCGCCTCCAGGTCCCACGGGAGAGTCTCGCCCAACAGGCACGCTGCTACTGTGCGGTATCCACGTATGACCCTGACCGCCATAGCCCTTTGTGGACGCCACAAGAGAGCCCTTAGACGGGCAGCTAGGGACCCCGCCCACACCGGTGCGCCGTACAGGGCCATCAACCGGATTACCCCCGCATAAAGCCGTCGGAAATAAAACCCGCCTGACCAGGAAGGTATAGAGGATCAATTTTCGCCCAGTAGTGGGACGTATATGAGCTATGATAATAATGACCTTTTTATTATCTTATATCTTTAAACGAGCAATTCTTGTAAATATATATATTTTCAGGATCTCGGAAACGGCTCCAACGATTTTGTTGAAACTTGGCATACTAAAGGATTCGGGCTCAAAAAATCGATCTAGCTAGGTTTTATGTATAGAAAATGTTATTTTGTCAGTGTTTTTGACAAACAATATAATGACATTCAATTTTAAAAGAATATGAATTCAAATTTTGCCATCAATGTCATGAGTTACGATAGCTCAGTGGCGAAGTAGTCAGGTTTCGTTTTATTTTTGACATCGGCGACAAACGGCGTCGGATCGAATCTCGGTGTTATTATTATTCTCTTTTTGTAATTTTTTATATAATTTTCATTATTTATTTTTTTATTTTTTATTAATATATATCTAAATAAATGCTATAAATGCTCCGAGCGAAGCTCGGTCAACCTGATATTTATTATTTTAATTGTTAATCTATATCTAAAATCTACAACTGAAGATCAGCGTTCCAAGTTATCGTTATGCTGAGCCTTCTCAAACGCGGGCAATAATATTTTTATAATGCGAATGTATTTTCTGCGTGGTGACGGAGTAAGAATTCACCACTGTCTCTTGCTCGTGGGTGTCGTAAAAACGACTAAAGGAAAGAGAGACCTTTTAAATAAAACTACTTTACGGATTTTATCGCGTTTGTATTTGATTTTTGATTATCCGACGTTTCGAACACTTTACAGCGTTCATGATCACGGGTGGACTAAGATGTCTCACGTCCAACAAGTCATCGTTACTGCAGAAAATTTATAATTATCTACCCGATACAGAAATTAGTTATTAAATATTGACCCACATTTTGATACAAAATTTATTGCCAGTGTAAGAAGAAAATGATGAAAGAGATGAGCAGATAACATCATTGCAAGAGACGAAAAACTCGACAAAAACTCTACGCCAACATGTCTTACCAGCGCGGTGTAGTAGATCAATTTCCCTCCTATTGTGGAGGAGGCTCGAGTTCAACAGAGTAGCTGAAATGATGAATATCATCTAATTCTCTCGCAGAATCCTAAAAATTACAATTTCACAGCGTGTTAACTGCTAATAAGTTTTTTTAACTAACCGTGTCCAAAATACAAACTTATGTGTAAATTTTACATTAAAATCCAATTTAAGAAGTGTCAACAGCAAATTTAATATTATATATAAACAATCTTACATTAATAAGACTAGCCTTAGACTAGCGCATTACGATACACTACTTACTAAACGTCATGTGGACATGGCGAATAGGCTAGGTGTTCTACCTATTAAACTTAGCATAAGATGGTCACAAATTTCTTGTGAAAATCTTTTAGGCGACCAAATTATCCGTATTTATTGAAGTGAAACTTCTTTAGGTGCGTTATTAAGGCCAAAATCTATTGGCGTTACGGTTTTTGTAACGAAGAGCGTTACGCTTGGCGGTAACGTTACAATAATTATATTTCGTTCCACGAAGACTACAAGCGTGTTTTCAAAGTACAGGTAAATTGGTATACTTTGAAGTTTTATTTTTTAAATTACCGAATAATCTATAGAAGTTTCACTTCTAGTGCGTCTACACTTCGTTTAGTTTTTTTAAGGTGGCAATTTTGCCCATACTTGTGCTTGGCAAATAATTCTAACTTTATAGGCGGCATATTTTTATAATGAGGCATATTTTTAATAGAAATACCTAATTTAAGTGTTGATTTGTACTGTTTATAAATGGCAACAAAATTTATACTTAAATCAGAGCGAGAGCCTGCCAATTCGGGGGGTCTTTTGTGAGTTCTTAGCCAAGTTATTATTATTCACTAAAATATTAGCAGTAAAGGATCTTAAGTAAATCTCTTAAGCAACAAAGTCATCAAGATGAACTCTCACCTTCATCTGGAAGCCGAAAAGTCACAGTTGTACTCACCGTAACAACTTAAGCTATGTATTTAGAGAAAAAAAATCTTTTCAAAATACTTCTTAAGAACAAAATTTTAAAATTAATAGACGTGGACATAGTTTATCTCACGTCAAAACGGGATGCTTGCGTAACGTGACTATTACTTTT
Organism: Lymantria dispar; assembly: GCA_032191425.1. NCBI lineage: Eukaryota > Metazoa > Arthropoda > Insecta > Lepidoptera > Erebidae > Lymantria > Lymantria dispar. The sequence continues at coordinate 2,573,966 of CM063460.1, read as the reverse complement.
TTTTGTCAGAAATGGATAAAAAAGGAATTAAAATAATAAGGACATGTGAAAAGTATATCTACACGTCCGCATCTTGGCCGTAGCTAAAAATTCTTGTGTGCTAAGTTAAAGTATAACAACATTCGGTTTGTTTGCAAAAACGGGACATTTTTGTTATGACTGGGGACAAAGGGACAGTCAGCCTGAATACGGAATGTATGATTACATTAGGTAAAACTACCCTATTGAAATAATTAACGTTGTGAAATCATATCTCTTTTTAAGCATTTTAATATTATTGATTTCTGATGTTTACGTGGGTATTTACACATTATAAATAAAACTATTTTACGGATTATATGTTACACTGTTGACAATTGTCAGTCTACAGCCGTGGGTCGGTCTGTCCGGAGTAGTATCACACTGAGCAGAAAATCGACATCCGAGTAGTAGCCATTTGTTACTGCGCTTCGTTTGGTGAGCGAGAGAGCCGGCAGCCCAACTTTCTGAGGGTGTTTACGTGTGATGGGTTTTGGTGATGCCTTTAATATCACCGAACCTCATTGCACGCATTCACACTCCCTTCACTTTCTTCGCGGTAGGCAGCGGCCTAGCAAACTACGAGCCGCAGTAACACTTACCATCAGTGTGCCTACTCTTGAATCTCGATTCCAATCCTAAATCCAATCGCAGCTCGAATTTGAGCAAATTTGGTACTCTTGAAAGCGACACTAGCGCACGATTGGAATCAAATTCGGTGGAACGTTTCTAAACTAAATGAATTCGACTCTCGTCGATTAAGTCAAATATTTGCTACTCCCGACATGATTTTGACGTAATTTAAAATCGTTAATGTTACACAATTTCAAGAAAGCGTCTTTGTGGTGATCGAATTCGATAACGTTATTAATTTAAAGTAAGTAAATACGGCACATTTGATGAAATTAACAACGGGGAACGCGAAGTATTCATTCTCGATTTTGTTCAAGAGTACCAAATATAAGTTTGGTGAGATTGAAATTGAATCGGATTCGAAATTAGAATGGATTTCCAGAGTAGGCACACAGGTGTACTGTTTGCTAGATTGCAATAAAGTGTTCGAAACATCGGTCAATCAAAAATCAAATGCATCGCGATAAAATCCGTAAAATCGTTTTATTTACATTTTTATATTATTTAAAAACATTATTTGTCAATCCTTCTTCTAGATAAGCTGATCAGCTGTGAGAGCAATAGATACAGGATTCAATCTATTATATCGTCCCAAAATTTGATTTTATTGAGAAAAGCCAATTTAAAAACTTGAAGTACGCATTTAGTACGAACTTTTAATATGCGTTCTTCGTTCCACTGCATTTTAAGGCAGAAGATATTGTACTGACCACATAATTGGCAGAAGAATATTCATACAATCATATCTTCGTTTACAGCTTGACATTAAAAACTTGTACCTAACCTGTTCTATTCAATCGTCAACATCTAATTCTAGTTCGATGTCTGCTAGGCTGATTCGTCTAAGAGTGTTGATGACCATGTACCTGGACAGTGCCACGTAGAGGTAGCGAAACCATACCATTTGAGATTGGTGGCGCTTCATCGCTCTCACTATACGTCGACTTTCGGTCCATCGAAGGAAATATCTGAAAGGTGAAAGGCACAATTTAAAGAAAAAAAATTGGTCGTAATAAACATTTATTTCAAAAATTATAAATTTGTTTAAAATTGTGACAACTCAATTCTTTAAATCGATGACTTCGGTAATAATCCATACTAATATTATAAATGGGAAAGTAAGGATGTTTGTTTGTTTGTAACGCTTTCACGCTTAAACCACCGAACCGATTTCAAAAATTCTTTCACCAATGGAAAGCTATAATATCAGGGAGTAACATAGGCTATATTTTATCCCGGTATTCCCACAGGAACGGGAACTATGCCGCGGGTAAAGCGACTGAAACCGAAGCGAAGCGAGGGCGGGTTGCTAGTATAATATAACAGTTATATTGCGTATGCCTTTGATGGTATTACTTTAACAATTGGTCGGCACTACTATCATATACCGTGGCGACGTGACGCCAAGGCATGCGTCGCCACGTCGGAAATTGATATTACGTGCGCCTACAGATGTTTCACATAAAAAGAGAAAGACCATATTATCTATTATTGCTCTATCCTAATTTCCTGTCGACCCGCGAGATCTTCCTTATTCCTTGATCGAATCCCATGATTCATCTCTCATTGTGAAGCTTATTGTGCTGTCTAATGACGAAAAATGCGTACCTCGACTAAAATGTACTGTTTCACTTAAATTTGAGATTTAAAATCTTCTAAAAGAAGAAGAATACCTTTGGTATGAACTTTTTTCAGCGAGCTATGGTCCGGACGCATGCCATCCGTTCCGTCCGAGGTGACGAGAGGGCGGCACGCAACCCTATAACCCATCTTATTTCCTCCCCTTCGCCATTGGGCCGACCACTGGTACCGAGTTTCTTGACGACTGTGGTCAGCCCGGCGGGATATCCTTTTGGGTATCGTCCATCCCTGTTGTCCCCACGCGGTCAGCCTCTCTGCCGGTGATTATTCCCCAATGCAGTCACCCGCGGCCTTGGGCGCAGATACTCGCGTCTGCGCTGCCCAATTCGCCACTTATGATATGCGAAATTTCACACGAGCCAACTAGTAATTAATAAAAGATGCATAAAAATTTAATAAAAAAATGATTACACAAATATTCTCACCTTTTAGAAGATAATACAAAACTAAGCGGCAGGTCTAGGAAGCCGATGTATTTTCTTAATATATTTACAGAGTCTAAAGTATAGACTGTACAACCTGGAACAAATAAAACCATTATATTTGAACTCGATCATGTCAGTCTTTTGATTTAGTTCACCAGCCTCCTGATAACCAAGAATCGACATAATCCTATCTGGGGGCTACTGTACTGTGTCCCGGGCTGCGGCGACACTGCTGGCAGACGACCAGCCTTGGCCACTGGTGGTGGAGGTGTTGACGAAAGTGTACCGGCTCCGCGCCACAGCATGGCTCAACGGCGAGCAAGTCTCCACAAGGGGACTGGACAGAGGTCAGTGCCCCGAAGGGAAGTCATCCAGCAATGCACAGAAGATCTAGAGTCCCATCCCCCGGGACAGTGGAGCCGGTTGCGCCGCATCTCCACCGCTGGCCCAAGAGAAGGCACGGCAGCCTTACACTTAGGATGGTGCAGGTGTTTACCGGATATGGGGTCCTGCACAAAATTGGCAGAGAAGAGGCTCCGGAATGAAATAAGGCGGGGCGCCATTTAACGATGCACGCCACACACTGGGAGTATGCTCCGCCTGAGGGTCTCAGCGCCACATCCTGTCAGCGGATATTGGAACAATGGACCTATCATTGCCGACCATCATTTCTAAATAGCTCGGCAGTGACAGGTGGTGGTGGTCGTCAATGGTCTCCTTTTGTGAGGCTGTCATGACAAGGAAGGCCGCGGAGCGGGCACGCGAGGCGCTTGCGTCCGCTGACTTGCACCGCCTGCGGCGACTAAGTATGACGAACGTCGTAATGCGTTTCTTCTTCCACCGCCCTGAATGATGACAGAACGTGGCTAAATGGCCAAGGGTTGGGGCGTTGAGGTGTCGGGGATTGAATGACATCAGATTCTCTCTGCCACCCTATAAAAGCGCAGAAGGAGCCGCTGTAGCTTTAGTGGGTATTTCGGCCGCTTATGTGGCCGGCGAGTCCCACAAACACTCCCCTGTCTGTCACCGGCGAAAGGATAGTTCGTAAATGCATTTCCACAGAGTGAACAAAAAAAAAGGGTTGGACATAATCCACCCCAAAGAAGGACTAATATCACAATCACCACATTTAGAAGTCAGCTTTTTGTCCATTCTACTGTCATTCTTTGATGTTTTTTCATCATGTCTTTATGGCTCCCATGGGAAAGTAGGAGGTGTTGTATTCTTATCCTAACATCAGAATAACACATAAGAATTGTACTATCTGACAATTACACATTAATAATAATATGAACATAATGAACATCCACAATAAACCAATTAAAATTTTTGTTATTCCAGCAGTTGCAATTACAACAGTAATTGTTAAAAACTTCAATATGCAATGTCCCTTAATTATTAACAGATTTTACCTGATTTACTAACATTTATAAGCACTGTTCCACTCCTTTGTCTCAGTCATGTATTATATGTATTAATATAGCTAAACTAGATCTAGAACTTGGGTTTAAGAAGAGTATTTCCTTCACGGTAGGTAGCGGCCTGGCTGTGCCCCTGGTATTGCAAAGGTCCATGTGCAGCAGTTTCACTTACCATCAGGTGTGCTGCTTGCTCGTTTGCCACCATTGGCAATAAATAAAAAAAAAAAAAAAAAAATAGACCTTTCTTGATAAATGGGCTATTACCTATGATGCGATTTTTTTAATTGGTTGTAGTGCTCAAGATTACCTCATTCTAAGTAACAAACTCATTTTATAATGGAATATAGATGGATATGGAATTACCTAAATCGGAAAGTTACAATTTCATATTCTTTATTCTTTTGTCTTTGCATCATATAGTTCATTAAAATTAAAAAAGAATTATTACCTTATTTCCTGGGTTTAAATTAATATATTCTTGCAATTCTGTCATAACATATCTGCCTCATCATACTTACATTTACAAAGATACTTGCATACAAATAAACTCTATATAAAACTGGTACTTACGTTTTGGAATTAGTTTCTCTACAAACATATATGCCACAGCATAGAAAACAGCAGAGTGATTTGCATGAGATGATACTCCTCCTCTGTCAAAAGTAACAAGAGTATCTATGTCTAATGATTCTAATTTATGGTGTATTAATTTAGCTATTACAGGTACAGGCCATTGGAGTTTTGGATCATCTTTCATCCTTGTATCCATTATTATGCATATATTTTCATCAGGAACTCCAAGTTCATGACACGCAGACCATAATTCTTTACGTCTTATGTGTCCTTTGCCTTCATAGTTACCTAAAATATTTTTAACAACTTTAGTACATTGAAACAGTAGTTAACTAAATGGCTGTGTTGAAGTGACAATTGTCTTTAAAAATACAGGAATTATATTGATACATCTATTAACAGTAAATTCATTTTCACTGTTAGGCATAAAAATAAAGGGGTAATATGCCATTAATGTCATGACTGACGCGCGAGTTGGCAATTGCAGTGAGTGTTGAATTTCCTTGGAGAATACTACTGTCAGTAGGTTAAGGACCAAAGGCCTACCGCTATACTGTGGTCTGTTTACGACACTACCTTAACAAAAATTGCCAACTCCAAAAATTAGTCACATAGCCATAAAACAAAGAAGAGAAGTGAAGTGAAAGGAGCACCATCATCTTCTAGAAGTGCTTTTATCTGGGTTTTGTGACTCTCATGGGAAGGTTAGAGACGATGCCACATTATATTCTTAACTCAACACCACATTGGAATATAAACAATTTAATAAGCCATTAGATAAGTTAAATAAAAGATATACCATTAGATAAGCACAAAATATACACATCAGCACCCTGTTCACATAATCTGAAGATCGTAGGGCCAAAAAACATGCACTCGTCATCCGGGTGGGCCACAACTACTAAGACACGTTTTGCACCCAAAGCTCCTCGTGTCCTTGTTGGTAAGCGCCGAGCATATCTCCGGTAAACAACACAACATACCAGCAAGTACCCAAACACCCATAAACTTATATATAAAGCGAAATTCCTAAAATATAATAGAGTTTCCCCTAAGAACTTAATGTAAAAATTGTAGAAAAATTCAATGTCGTAAGGCGAATCGCTAAGTAACATTTCTGACTAGAGTTATAACAGTTTTTTAATTATTTATAGTGGTTACACTAGGAGAATAATTCTAAGGTGTGTTTAGATACTTTTAGTTGTTAAATTCATTTTTATTTTTTTAATGTATCTTGTTTATATCTAAATTTATTAATTTACTCTGCTCTTATGAAGTGACACTATTCCATACTAGGCTTGGGCAAAAAAAATCGATATATCAAAATATCGATATTTTATCAGAAAAAAATCGATATATATCGGCGATTTTATTTTTTTCGATATATCGATTTTCGATATTTATTTTCGGATATCAAAACCGATATCCGAATATAAATATCATAAATAAAAATTTATCCATAGAGTGGTTTGTGGCAGTATTGCCGTTTAGACAATCTAGTTAGTGGCTATAGCAAGGCTAAAAGTTGATAGTTTTATAAATAAATTGCTTTCGATAATCGGCTAAAAGTGGCTAAAGTATTTCTGGCCGAATACAATAATATCCTATTACTAATATTCTATTACTTACACTATTATTTCGGCCCGTCATTACTGAGGTATTATCAGTGCTGATACCAATCCTGTTATGTATTAGAAAACAAAAGCCTCCAAACATTTTATTAAAGATGTGATTATAACTCTCGCATCAGCTCTTTCAATAGGCTTTAGAGACAGAAACGATGACACAATTGAGCTTCTGGTTTGTGACTGTTGTTTGTAGCACTGGTCGTAGAAATAAACTGAATTTGTTTATTTTTTGTGATTAATTCACACTTCGCTTCGATATTCTCCCATTCTGTCCTATATATTTGAGCGTACCACTTTTTATTTAACGAAATGTCCACATTTCACACAAGTATTCAGTTAAAACGTTTACGAACAATAAAAATAACTGCTCGAGAGAGACTTTGGTTAGACAAAACAAAGTTCAGTATATTTGACGAGCATCTAATCCTTACTAATATTATAAATGCGAAAGTAAGGATGTTTGTTTGTTTGTTACGCTTTCGCGCTTAAACCATTGAACCGATTTCAAAAATTCTTTCACCATTGGAAAGCTATAATATCAGGGAGTAACATAGACTATATTTTATCCCGGTATTCCCTCGGGAACGGGAACTACGCGGGTAAGGCGACTGAAACTGAAGCGAAGCGAGGACGGGTTGCTAGTTGACTATAAACAAAACAAATTAGGCTTATTATTAATAATATACCTACGTACATAAATATTCATCGGGGAATCCTCTAAGACGCAAGGACTTAGGTAGTGTTGGCTACAGTTAAGTATTTTAGTTTAGTGCAAGTGGTATCTAAACGCTAAATATCAGTCGGTAGACTTCTAACTATATTAAAACAGTAGTAATAATTAAAAGTAGCCAGAAGTAGGTAGATTCATTTGTTGCTAAGATAGATTTTTATTAGGCTAAGATAGACAAAAAACCGCTAGATCTAGCCACAAAGTAGCTAAAACGGCAGCACTGGTTTGTGGTCTGTACAGTGGCGCCAACCTGAGGAGCCAACTATGACAACCACAGGATCCTGACTAACGTCTGACAGTGAATGACAGTCATCAACTAGTTTGATTGGTGTCACTGTGTACTGTACGTAGTGCTATAAATTATAGATAGAAAATAGAAACGCACACGTAATCATCATCCGAAAGGGTTGCTTCGATAGTTAATTTAACAGTGCCGGTCAGTGGAAGCAGATTGACAGGTGAGCACATTAAAGAAACAGTGCTGCTAATGTCTATATTAGACGAATACTTGTTTCAATGAGGGTCAATGTTAAGTTAATATAATATGTATGAATTATGAATAAATAACATAATAAATATTTATTTATAAAATAATAAAGCTTAATATGTAGCAACCCATCATTTAAAAATATCGATATATCGAAATATCGATATTTTTTGAAAATATATATCGATACTTTTAAAAAATTCGATACGATATATATCGATATATTTTATCCATTTGCACATCCCTATTCCATACCGATTACTGCTGTCACTGTGACATTGTAATTAATATTCAGTTTAACATCACTGTAGTCGCAGTAGAGCAGTGGGAACAAATACAGGGCACACCATACGGCGTTACACTACATAACATCTGCTCCTAGTTTAGATACTATTTATAGCACTAAAATATCATATGAGGTTTACCTTTACTGTTTTAGTGACTCGTAAAACTAGGCAATCTTGCTGTCTAGTATTCTATCATTTTCTTCATTTTAGAACGATTTGGGCAATTTGACAGAACTTTACTATCTTCTACTAGTATCCAGTGTGACCAGATTTAGTAGAATTCTGCGATTTTAGCAGAATTCAATCCCTAATTTAGGGCTTAGCAGATAATGTCGCAAATTTGAAAATTTTGGCAGATTTTGGCATAATATTTAAAAAAGCTCCGCAGGAAACTGTCAGGATTAGACATTGACTAAGTACCTGTGTTTCATTAAGATAGTTGCGCTATACATATTTAAAAAATCTGTCTTTCTTAAATAATGTAAGTTTTTTCTTCTGAACCAGCAATTCTCATATAGGTATGTACATTCTTGGGGAATAATATTTTGCTTTGAAGTTGTATGTATTGTATATTTTATGCGCAGTCAAAGACCATCGTAAGTCAGTTATATCTTACAGGAAGCTCAAATTAGACAAAATAGTGGCCGATCTGTTAATAAGCTGGTGGAACTTCTGATGCGTGAGGCATCAGACGTTCAAAAGTTTCACTATGAACAATGAAATTTTTGGAACCACATTTCAAGAAGAAGATGGATGAAGAAGGCAGATGGAAGATGGATTTAAAAAATACCAACACTTGGTCAATTTCGCAAAAGCTATGATGATTTTATCTTGTGAGCGCATATCTTCTCAAATGAACTATATAAAAAAAACGTGCGAAATAAATTTGAAAATGTCAAAGAGGTAGTTAAAGTACAGGGTGAATGCGAAATATTACGCCATCAAAAAATATGCTTAAAATAGCTTAAAACTGGCCCTTCTGAGGCGTCCACAGGAGGTCATCGGTCAGGATCATCCGCGGGTACCGCAAGGTGGCGACGGAGGCGGCGTGCCTATTGGCCGGGACTCCCCCGTAGGACCTGGAGGCGGCAATGCTCGCCAACTTGTATCGGTGGGCGTCGGGGGTGCGAGCGGAGGGCGGTGTTGTTTCCTTGAGGGAGCTCACCGCCTGGCGCGTCGACGCCTGCTGAGACGTCATCGCCCGTTGGGCAGACCGGCTGGAGAGGCCTCGATACGGTGTTTGGACCGTGGAGGCCTTACGGCCGGTGCTGATGCAGTGGTTGGAAAGGCGGCATGGGGTGCTCTCCTTCCGACTCGTACAGGTCTTGACGGGGCATGGATGCTTCGGCAAGTCCACTGCGATTGCAACGAGGACACGGCGCAGCATAGGCTCGAGGTCTGTGCCGCTTGGGCAGAGCCGCGTCGTGAACTCGTTGCAACCATCGGTGCAGACCTGACGCTGCCGACCATCGCTAGGGAGATGCTCGGTAGCATCAGGAGTTGGGACGCGGTCGCAACCTTCTGCGAGGCAGTTATCTCGCAGAAGGAGGTGGCGGGTCGCGCGCGCGAGGAGCACAGCCTCGACGATGCGACCCGCCGCCAGCGACTGGGACGGCGCAGGCGCGACTATCTGCGTGCCATGCCGCCCTAGCCGAGGCCGCGGGTGACGCGACCGGTGATTAGTCCGTCACCCGCCGAGAGGCCGACCGCGTGAGGAAAGACCGACGTCCTCCGCGAGGGGGGGACGTCAGTCGATGGGAGGGTACCCTGGGTAGGGGGTATTCCGTCGGGCCGACCACTGATGACAAGTAACCCTGCTCCAGTGTTCGGTCCAACGACGAAGGTGACGTGGTGTTCGGGTGGGTTGAGGGAGTTGCGTGCTTAAGCCCATCGCGTGTCGCCCCGGACAGAGTGGTGCGGAGGCGCGCCAACCACAGCTCACCCCAAAAAAAAAAAAGATAGCTTAAAACTCCACAGCTCTATTTAAAAAAGTGGATAGAAGTAAAAAAAAATTGTTAATAAACGTGTGAAAATATTAAGTTACATTTTTCTTTAATATTCGTGGACATTAAGACTTTATCAATTAACAGAATTTTAGCATTCATTTAAAAAAAAGCAGATTTTAGCAGAATTTAAACGAGTAGCTAGCATAATGATCAATTTAAATCTGGTCACACTGCTAGTATCTGTCAAAGGTGGTAGTTGTCAATAAACGGTGTCCATTGTTTTTAAGTTTTCATAAATTGAAATTTATTTTTATATTATCATTAATTCATCTATGTGCTACTGGGTAGCATAATAGCATTAAAATGATACAGCCAGATTATCCATCTGCCATGGGCCTCTTAGCCCATTTAAATTCAGACGAGCTAAAAGAAATGCTGAACGATGATACCAAGTTCGACACAGTCCTGAAAGATGTGAAACAGGTAATATAATATTATCACTCGCTATAGTTTTAAATAAATATATCAAATCTTCATAAACCTAATAGATAAAGTTTTAATGAAATCGTACTGAACCGAATATATTATACAATATTGATTTAGAATAAAATGAGTCATTATCTTTTATTATTGAAGTCGTATGTTTTGTGTTGAAACTTTCATCATCTGGCTTCTCATCCTTAATTTTCGTCATTTATTTATATTATGTTTTTGTATGATAATAAATTTTGGTATAATCTACTGACACTCCCAAGATTTTTTTTTTGATTGACAGCGATAATTAAAATACTTATGATTAAGTTTGTGTTTTGGGAAATAAGGTGTAAATAAGAACTCTCCTGTGATTAACTTTCTTGTTCTTTTATATCTAATGTACATAGGTTACACACAAAAATCCTTGTAATTAATTAGGTACATATATTCAGTTAATGAAATGACAATTCACAGGTAAAAGATTGGGAGACAGAAAGAGAGATGACCATTGCTAGCAATAGATCTCTGGCAGAATTTAATCTTAGCAAAGAACCAGATCTTGAAGGACTGAAGGCTGAGGTGCAAGAAAAATCAGAGATGGGTGAACAGCTGTGTTCTCGTATACAAGAGTTACTGGAGGAATATAGTTAGTATGATATTTTTTATTCCTTTTTAATTATCATTTGTGGCAAATTCGCTAGTGGGGCTTGTAGGCAATATGACCAAGGCCGAATTATCTATAAGGCGGATTAGGCAACTGCCTAGGGGCTCTGCATTAACTAGGGGCCCGGAGCAAGCACCAAGATAAAAATTAAATACATTTCATTGAACATCTTTTTTGAAAATTTTCATTTCTCTTGCCTACTTCATCATGAGACCTGGATCATCATTTAACTACAACTATAACCTATTCATTAAGATAATTTCAATAAAAGTAAAAAGAAATGAGTCAGGCATGTGAGGTAATGCTGTACCATCAAGGCAAGGTGATAAGGTATGTTGTTGCCATAAGTGATTGAAATAATAGGATACCAAAGGTGACAATCTGATCAATTGGACTTTTGTAGAAATTTATATTTCAAAAAGTAAGCAAAGGGGCCCTGAGAATTGAATTGCCTAGGGGCCCCATGAATTGCATTGCCTAGGGCACCCTGATAGGGAACAACATGTCTGACCAGCATGGTATAGTAGGTCAATAGGGAATATGCATGATATTTTTTTATTTTTTTAAATGTTTCCACTAGTTATTACATTACTAGAAATAAATATAACACATCCAAAATATAAACCATTACGCTAAAAAAAAATTTTTAAAATCGCCATTATTTATGGGCGATGAAAACGCGACTACTTCGGCGCGCGTATTCTGTGACGTCAGAGTACTCGACACTCGTACAAGTTGCTAGGGCTGCCAACTAGGGCTGTTGATATTTTTATAAATATCGTTTTTCGACATATCGATATTTTACAATGTATCAATATCGGGGTTCGCTATATCGGAAAAATATCGATATATCGATAAAAATATCGATATTTTTATTATTATTACGATTATTAAATATATTATATCTTATTTACCTTGCAGCTTTTATTCCTCCGAGTTTAACAGACATTAAATCTGAATTAGACGCGAAATATGTTGTCATCATATACACGTCTATTTTAGGAAGATTATCTGACTATACTTTGACGAAACCGGTTTCAGTCATTGTAATAAGACTTATTCACAAGATTAATACTTGAATACAGAAAACTAATAACTTATTATGAAATAACTGGGTAACAATACAAAAAAATTAGGGATGTGACTTGGAGGGACAAAATCGATTTTGTAATTATCGATTTTTGTTCTTTAAAATAAATCGATGATAAAATAATCGATTAATTTAAAAAAAATGATTATAAAATAATCGATTAATTAAAAAATCTATTATAAAATAATCGATTAATTTAAAAAAAATCGATTCTAAAATAATCGATTTTTTTCTCCCAACAGGATTATGATGGTTTTTTTTTTAGGAAATGTGAGCTTTATTTTCTAACATAGTATGAAGAATTTTGATCGAATTTCGAATAATAAAAAATCGATTAATAATCGACTATTATTATTTTGATAATCGATTGTAAAAATCAATTATTAATCGTTATTTTTTTGTAAAAATCGATTTTTATAAAAATCGATTATTTTAAATTCACATCCCTAAAAATAATCACTAGAAACATACAAACAGCAACTTGATATCACAAGGTTCTCCTCCTATCCAAGGTTCAAGGAGGGCTGTTGATAAAATATCGATATGTCAAAATATAGATATTATTATTTAAAAATATCGATACTTAATACTGAACTTATTTTGGACGATAATAAAAAGTAGGTACGTATCGAGGGTCGATATTTATTTGAATAAATTTGGTGTTTTATCTTTTCTTCTAAAGTATTTATTCTACAAAATCACCGTAAACTTAATCTACTGTAGAAGCGCTGGCATGAAACTGATGATCAGTTATCACTTACTTAGAATTTGATAAAAAAAAGCTCGGCACGGCAACCCCGCAATGAACGAAGTTAAAGAGTGGTCATGGGGAAAATATCGATATTTTTTTCGTTATATCGAACTCCGTTATTGATATATTTAAAAATATTGATATATCGAAAAACTATTTTTTTTTAATATAGACAGCCCTAACTAGAAGACTCGGGTGTCACGTGTTCAAAACGTGACATCATAGTACTCCAACCAATGCGGTGCGTTTCAGAAATTTTGCGCGCGAATCTCAAAAAAGGCACTTTTTGATAATTAAATTTAAATATTAAATAATGATAAAATTAAAAAATTATTTTATAGGTATGTTTTTTAAACAATAAAGATTACAAATAAAAATAATTTGTTCATTTTGGAGTTTCGTGCATATTCCCTATTGCCCTCCTAACGCAGAGGAGGCTCGAGTCCAACAGTGGGACTTAAAACTTGGGAGCTGAATGATGGAACTATCTGTTAAGTTAATCTGTGTATTGTACCTAAATACATAAAAAAAAATGCTTTTTCTTCAATAGAGACGAAGTCAGCAGGAATCTCTCCCGATACAACACAAGCTCTACTACAGACAGCTGCAGCGGAATCCGAAGAACAGTCGGAGTCTTTGGCACAAGATTTCCTTTCCGGAAAGATACCTGTAGAAAAATTTTTGGAAGATTTTGAACCAGCACGGAAGAATATGCACCTACGGAAGTTCAAAGCTGATAAAATGGCTGAACTACTCCGATCAGGCACACAATCATTCTTTGGTAATGGATTTGCTAAACCATACCTACCATATCCTGGTTATGGACCTCCACAGTCTGCTCCTAGTGTGCCATATCCAATGGGACCATTAAATATGCCTATGCCTGGAATGTATGGCAACCATTTTTAATTTTTTCTAATTTTACAATATTTTATGCCCTTGATGAAATATTAGATATGATTATGCAGTCTGTGCAAAAATATATTTATATTACTAAAAATGAACATGTGTCTATGGTTATATAATAATTAAAAACTTATTCCATAATCTAAATATTTATCTAGACAGGCTGTATATATTAAATAAATATGTTATAGTAACTGTGCCTGTCATAGTTTCTTCGTAAATTGTCTATCTACATAATAAATAATAGTTTAATATTAAACAAAATGGAAATGTTGCTATCCAAGTTCACTTGTGTATATATTTGACATATTAATCGGAATTTTATAGTTTTAATTTATGTTCTATTACTAAGCAATGAAAAATAGTACATCTTCTATTGTTTAGTAATAGAAACTTTTTAATTTAAGAAGTTTTTTAATTAATATAAAATGATTATAAGTCCTTTAATCTTGTACTTGAACATATAGAATTGTATTGAAAATACTCTATAAAGATAGTTTGCACCTGTTAGCCCACCCATATGGCCATAGAGATTATGGGGTTGCACACCACTGCCCTGGGTGATGTGGGCAGGGTTACACCAGACCATAGCCTATTCTCAAAAATAGATAGTTTGCACAAGTAAATTCTTGTAATAATTCTCTGTAGTATCATTTTTCTTTAATGTTTCACAATTAACATAAATATTAATATAATATTTTCTATTATAAATTTATTTGTATTATTTATTTCATTACTAAACAGGCATATATATATATGATGGTTCAATATTATGTGGGGATATTTTTTTGATGTTGCAACTAGACATATTTAATGTGAAATCTGCTCTAGTCACGATCCATCAAATTCAAAGATTCTGTTTCGATACTCAGCCCAAAAGGCGATGGGAAATTAATACCGCAGGTTATGGAGCTAGACTCTGCCTCAGATGTTTTGGTCAGGTGCGATCAACATAGGCTGTAAAAAAAACAAATGCCACCATTCTATATGAAAATAATGTATGTTATGGTATTTGACATTAAACAGTAGATATCCTAAGTCCTTTGATAGATTATTCGAAAGTTAATTGGGTATACATGAGGTTGGGTCAGATAACTTGTAAAGAATCCAATTGATATTGTAATCTGTGTTTGAAGAACAGTTTTTTTTATTAAAACAATTTTATCATGACGAAATGATGAAGTTTATATCCTTGTAATCAAATATTATTCTTATGTCAGTTTTTATAAAGTTGAAAATATAAATACAATTAAGATTTTAATTGAACCCAGTTGACATAGGCATTATTCGCATACTAATTAAAAGTTTATGAACACAATTTTTGAGGTTGATATTTTTAATAATGTTATCTTTAAAATTCGCGTTTTGATTTGCATAAGTGACCCCGTTTGGCATCGTGAATACGTGCATATAGGTACAATTATTACGATGTACACATCTATAGAAAGAACTACTTTGTTTAGGTAATTTATTATCAGTAAACATTCATAACTATGTCTATTTGTGTCAATTCTAATTATTAAATGTTGTAATTTGTTCTTTATTTCTACAAATGTCCGCATGATATTGGTGCTTAGTATATGAATGTGATGTAATATCTGTAATTGTCTATAGTAGTAATAAAGGAATACCAATTTTATTGAATCAACTTTTGTTTTTTTTATTCAACTTATGTTGATATAGGTAGCCAGTTTAAAAGCTTTTAAAGCTATCATCAATCCTTAAAACCAAGAGTTCTCTATGTATGGGTGGCGTGAGCGAATATTGAGTGTGCCGGCATCAGATAATCCGACGTGAAATGAAAAAAAAAAACTACTACTTTGAAATAAACTTCTTAGTCGGTCCCCGTCGTGAGGCTTCGCCTCTATAAATATCTACTTCTCGCTAATACTAGGAAATTTCAGCGTTACCAATATTTTATTCACATTTTTGAGAAGCCCAAGAGTTTGAACCCGAATTTGACAATTTTTGTTAGGTGGGTTTTAGTCCATCAATTATGGGAACCACTGCTTTACACGGTATAACGCCCGGTATACATCTTATATCTAAAATTAGAGCAAATCTGATTTTCGCGAGGTAGCTCTCTCTTGTCGACTTCTGTCTCACTCAGCCGTACATCATGTCCCACCATACTTCGACTTACGTGCATATGGGGTGTCCCACAGCGGTCGGTTCTGGAGCCCACCCTGTGGGACATCGGCTACGACTGGACGTTGTGAGGGAGCCTCCTATCTGGGCTGTGCGTAGTTTGGTACGCCGAAGATATAGTCGTCACAGCCCGGGATGGGGCGCTAGAGGAGGCGGCACGCCTCTCTCGGCACTGATGAGATTGTCAGGCGGATCGAGGCGTTCGGGTTGAAGGTAGCGGCGGACAAGATGGAGGCCCTATTGTCCCGTTAGATCCGTATATGTCCTCCCACCGATGCTTCGATCACCAAATTCGGTTACATCAGCATCCGGGCCCATATGAAGTACTTGGGCCTGGTGATGCTCGATGGGCATTGGTGGTTCCGGGAGTATTTCTGTCGACTTGCTCCATGGCTTGTCGGCGTGGCGTCCGACCTTTATCGGCTGATGCCGATGTTGGTGGATCCAGCGCTACGTGTCGGCAGCTGTACGCGGGGGTGAACCTGTCATAATGGCTCTGTACTGTGCACTGATGTGGACGGGTTCTTTTGATCGTCTGTCAGAGGGCTCTAATGAGACGCTCCAGGATCATAAGAATACTGTGGGTTATAGGGCCGCGTACCGCCCTTGCATTGCCGTGGATGGAATGGACGGTGTGTGCGCCGACAAGCCCACTCAAAAAAGAGGTATTTTTCTTGTTACATTTCGTTTGAATCGTCTGGAACGAAGGTAAGGCGACGTGAGGCCTTATAACCTATTATGTTTACCCTTACTGCCAATCCTTTGACTTCGGTGACCTGACCGATAAGTTTACTTGTTGGGTACCAACTATTCTTCCTTACTCTGATTCGCCACGTACTTCAGCGAAACAACCGCCGCCCGGACAGATGACGTCGCCCGTAACCCAGTTTCAGACGTTGTCAACTATGGCTCTAGAGACGGGTGTTACTGTTCGATACGTATAATTGCGAAGAGTTTTCGGCGCTGATCTACTTAAGCCTCCCAGAGCGAAGCATATGCAGTGCTATGTTCTCACCGCAATCGCAATAGGAGCAGAACGGATTCGTCCCCCCATCTGCAACCGTGTAGGTATACTTGCTTAAGTAGCCAGGCCTTGACAAAAAGGCGGGGTGCTTACCTACCTCCTGATTCGCTATGACGACGTAAACTCCTAACGTAGCTGATCTGATATCTTCAATTATTTAGGTCAGTTCTCAAACATGATCATATGATCAAAGATATCACATCGAGCTAAGTTAAGAGCATAGATTTGCTTATAATGAATACGGTGGACTTAGCATGAATATTTGCGCCACAGGTCTATAGAGTCTTCAACCTCACGCCTCATAAACATTGAGCTCGATGCTCGTCTGCAATGGGAGGGAAAATGACCTACCATACTACGCTGGTCAGGTGGCTTGGCTTAGGGATTTATTTCAAGTTTTTCTTCCCTAGCATAGATGATAACTGCATATTATAATCCCTCAGTCGTCTTTTACGACACCCAAGGGCAAGAAAGGGGGTGGAGAACTATATTCTTGATTAGTCACTACACGGAAGGGCCTATATGTATATAGTATGAACTGTTTAGGACTTTCCAGTCATTATCTATATTCTGTCTCTTAAATAGACAATTTTAATACGCTGTCTACACAGGTAATTTAATGTCTGTGCTATGATGACAGTTTTAAAAATTATAGTACAATTTACGTTCGGATACGAACGAAAACAAATTGCATCATATTAGTTAATATATGGTTTAAATTGAATATACCTACAGGTTCTAGGTACAAAGTCAATTAAAAACTTAATTGAACAAATTGAGAGTGAAAAAAAATATTCAGTTTACTCTATTGTTTTCAATTTAAATGATTAAAACATTTTTCATCACTTCACTTCCTATTTTTACCCTATAATTTATTAGTTAAAGTATTTTTTTTTATTAAATATGCTATATCTCATATTGAGATGTTCAAGTGGGTTGATTTGTTGTGATTTCTTTCACTTTTTAGAAGTAATTATATAAATTCTAAAATTAAAAAAGGTCAGTTACAAAACTGCTGCAGTGTATACGCTGACTGAATAAGATGATATTAAATACATGTTTTGTTTCAATTTTGCTGCCAATAAAAATACGTTTTCTAAAGTCAAAGGATACTAAGAATTTAGTATGTATGAAAAATACTTATCAGTGATCTGTACTTGTACAGTTTTTGTTTTACATCGCAATAGCAATGACTTGATTACTTCGATTATCACAATTTCACAATGTTTTTAAATATTACCATATTTTATTGTAATTACGATTTACTACATCTTTTATTAATTACTATCTAATCATTCACGTTGGGTTTTTTTTATTCTTCACTTTACTTTTACTTCATAATTGTAAAGGCTAGGCTATAAGCTTCTTTAGGATTTATCCCATTATTTATATATGCTAATACAGAAATCAGAACTAGAAATAATCTAAAATTAGTTATTTTATTAATATATTATAAAAGCAGATGAGTCTGGGTTAACTGTCAAAATTTGCTCGTGTTGGACGCATATCCGAAACGCAAAGTTCTTTTCTCTCTGCTTTTTTTTTAATATGGCGGAAGCAGTGACCGCCGTTTGGACGTCTGCATTTTTTATCCTCGTGAATTTATTTAGTGTCGCTAATATTTCATAAATGTGTGAAACATAAGTGAATTTATTATAGAGTGTATCATTTCTCGTTAAATTATTAATATCTAAAGTGGTTCAAAACGTCCCTTTCAGCCAAAAAAATGGTAATGATAGTTTTTTGTTTTGATACTTTTTTACAAACTTTACTTTGTTGAAAAATGTGTTTTCCCTAATAATTCTTTTTATATTATTATAATTAACAATATAGTGCCTGCTATGCCAATTTGACAGTAATTAGAGATTAGAAAAACGGAATTTTTTCCGTTATTTTCTTTGTTTTTAATTTTTCTAACCAAAAAAACTGTCAGGATGTGGTGTTGATCTCACATGTGTTATTATTTCAATGTTTCATTGTATGGTTTTATATTTGATTCTCTCCCCGGGTAGTTAATTATTCAAGCTGGGTGTGGCTGTATTGATTTTCTCTGTAGGTTCTAGATATAGTGTTAGGATATGTCTCAAACACTGCACTGTGCCTATGCCTAGCACACTTCTACAATGCGGAGTTAACGCTTTATGATCGATAATATTTTGAATTTATATACTTAGAAACTACACCACTGCATTATTAATGCTATACATTTTTATTAATATCATAAAAATGTGTAGAATTATATTTTTAGTGCTATAACATGAGTTTCTTAAAATCGTTCTATCTAACAAGTACTTGCCTTGGACGAAAGTAAAACTGCTATAAAATGAGCATAATAAAACCATGTTATCAGTTATGTAAGGTTTTTATTGTATTTTGTTAGTTTTTTAACAATGGCTAAGGCATATTCACTATGCCAATACTAGTATTGTTTCTGTTGTCATATTTCTTTATGGTCTATTTCTTATATTAGTTGTGATATATTTAATAAAAAATATGAATATATCCTTGTAGTTATTGCAAGGCCTCTAATTTATGTTGAGATTATTTTAAATATCTTTATAGTATAACTTAAGACTTTCATCAATTAGGCTTAAATGAATAATATAGTCTTTTGAATTTCTCATACATTGGACATAATTTTACTTAAGTATTTTCTTGATAGGTGATTTTTTTTTATTATTTCGCACAATAATTAATATAATAGAATTAAAAGTAACACAGTGATAATAAATTAAAAAAAAATTCTAAAGACGCAAAATATATATTTAACACGCTTACTATCATATACATTCAATGGGCATTAATAATGTACTGTTCATATGTGATGGAGTAAGAATACAATTAATTCACCCCTTATTTTGCCTGGGGTATTGTATAAGATCATTAAAGAAAAGAATACATATAACATCTATGCAAGATATAGAAAATTATAAATGAAACCCTATATGAACAAGTATGACCATTGTGGTATACTAGGTTAGTTTCACTCATATTGTGGACTTGGCTCGAGCCCAGCAGTGGAATGTAAATGAGTTGTGATGATGATTTTAGTATAGAGAAATCTCTGAATACTAACAAATATCATCATCACCATCTCAAATTTCCTCCACAATGGGAGGGAACCCTACTGTACCCCGCTGGTCAGATGGTTTGGTTTAGTGTTTTATTTCGAGTTTCACTTTTCTTGCATAATTTTATCTGCATATTATATTCCCTTAGTCATCATTTACAACATCCACAAGTAAGAAAGGGGGTGGGGGGTAGGGGTGTGGGTGTTCTGAATAGTTTTCTTATTCCGTCACCACATGGAAATTAATTTTCACAAATAATTTATATTGTATTCAAAGTATGAGTTTTAGTGAAGAAATTGTTATATACCTATATTGATATATACCATGTCCCATTAGTTAAGTAATTATAGTCTACAACCAAACAAATGTTTATCATTCTAATTGTTATATTAATAATAGTCTAGCTTTTTCTAAGAATGAGCAAATTTATAGGTTAGCTATAAACATTGTCACAGCACTTATGACTCCCACTGGGCCTCGAGTTTCTATCGGATTGAGAGCCCTCAGTGCTCCCCACAGTCCACGTTAAGCTGTCATAGCCATCTGCGGCGAACAGCTATAGTCAAACAAAAAAAAAACCTCAAGTCTTGTCCACAATAGGAGGGATTATCCTACTACCACTCTGATCAGCGTGCCTACTCTGGAAATCCATTCTAATTTCGAATCCGATTCAATTCCAATCTCACCAAACTTATATTTGGTACCTACTCGTGAACAAAATCGAGAATAAATTCTTCGTGTTTGGCGTTGTTATTTTCATCAAATGTGTGGTATTTTCTTATTTTAAATTAATAATGTTAACGAACTTGATCACTACAAAGACGCTTTCTTGCAATTGTGCAACATTATCGATTTTAAACTACGTCAAAATCGTGTCGAGAGTAGCAAATATTTGATTTAATCAACGACAGTCGAATACATTTAGTTCAAAAATATTCCACCGAATTTGATTCCAATCGTGCGCTAGTGTCGCTTTCAATAGTACCAAATTTGCTCAAATTCGAGCTGCGATTGGATTTAGGATTGGAATCGAGATTCAAGAGTAGGCACACAGATGGTTTGGTATATGACTTTATCTCGACCTTACTTCTCTTGCATCGGTTTTACCTGCATATTACAATCCCTTAGTTGTCTCTTATAACAGTCATAGGTAAGAAATGTGGTGGTGAATTGTGTTCTTACTTTAGTCACCAAATAGTTAAATACCATCTCAGCCTATATATATATGTCTCACTGTTGGGCTCAGGACTCCTCCATAATGGATGAGGAATTGACCTAATATTCCACGCTGGTCAGACGTGTTGGCATAGGGTTTTCTTTCGAGTTTTCCTTCTCTTGCATAGATGTTATATGCTTATTATATACCTAAGTCATCTTTTATGACATACACGGGCAAGATAGGGAATGGTGAATTGTATTCTTACTCCGTATATATCCGTAAATATCATTTTCTGTAGATTTATACTGTATAGAATGATAGTATCAAGTCTATTCAAATTTTTTATCACCCATCTGTGAACATAAATGGCTATAAGTGTCACATCAACACTTAAAATTCAAGGTCATAAGGGGTTCTTCAACATATTTCATTCAAGGTTTCTTTGTATTGCACAACTTGAAAGTATAATGAATCTTTTTAATGTTCTTATTTTTTATAG
Organism: Lymantria dispar; assembly: GCA_032191425.1. Taxonomy (NCBI): domain Eukaryota; kingdom Metazoa; phylum Arthropoda; class Insecta; order Lepidoptera; family Erebidae; genus Lymantria; species Lymantria dispar. The sequence continues at coordinate 2,552,391 of CM063460.1, read as the reverse complement.
TTATTGTGTGGTGACAGAGCAAGGATACAATTCACGTCTCCCTATCTTACCACATTGATGTCGTAAAAGACGACTTGTTGAGAAGACTGTAATACACATATAACATCTGTGCAAGGGAAGGAAAACTCAAGCGAAACCCTATACCAACATGTCTAACCAGCACGGTATAGCAGGTCAACTGCCTTTCTATTGGGGCGGATGGTCGAACCAGCAGTGGGGAATGTATGAACTGAGATGAGGATGATGAAGATCTTCTATAGTTATTTGCACCCCCATATTATGTAAATTAGTAGGTTATCTCATGTACTAAGTATAGGGTTTGGTACCCATATTTAATAACTAACATTCAAGATAAAAAAATTCCACTTAGTCAGGGGCTCAAATTGAATATTTCTGTGCATGTTATTATTAAAATTTCATGTCACCCTCTTTTCCATTTAGACTGTAGGTCGGTCGGAGCATTGAAGACTTTATATATGTATAATATTAGGTTTACATTTGCCTATAGAAAAAAAAATACAATGTACCACCAATCCCCTTCTTGTAATGTGGGTGATCATAAAATATGACTATTGGATGCAAGCAGATAACATGTGAGAAGAAAAAACAGAAAATACAACCTTTTTGATTTGAAACGATTTTTGATATGAAACATTTATAGCCCAGGGTGAACCTGATCATTGGCGTGGCGTTAACGCCACGCTTGGATATGTACATTTGTGTAACGAAACCATAACCTGATTTAGAAATTGTACAACGCCATCTAGTGAGCTCAAAATAAATTATTAACCTAAACATTTTAGTGTATACTAATGAAAATAAATGTTTATTAAAAGAAAATGATAATAGTTTATTAATACTTTATGCCATATTAGCTCCTCTCGTAATTTGTTCTTTTATGCATATATACTTGTACAAAATAATTTCAATGTTTTACATCTGCCAGGCATCCTGAGCGACGGCTCCCTTTTTCCCCTTTTTTCTGACCATTTTGGTATAATATGTGAAATTCCTTGTTATTTTAGAGGAGTGACGGTACTGAGATATATGAGATGAGATGATGATGATTATTTTAATAGCATCTTGATTTAAGGAATGGAATATTTTAAGGAATGGTTTCATTTTATCTGATACAAAATTTCTAAATAGTCATAACTTCTTATATTCCAGTCTAAACGGTCAGCATATGATGATGAGGATAATCCGCCAACTCCATCTGATGATTCAGACTTTGATGATGATGAGGATCCAGATAATTTGGAAGTTCCAGGTGAATATTTTATCTTGATCTGATATTTAATAATAAGCATCTCAATATCAGTGGTCTGCTGAAATGGCGATTGAGAAATAGTGTAAGGCAAGTTAATGGGGTTGCACAGTACCCCTACCGCCGCTCAGGATTGATTGGTTGGTATGTGATCAGAGCATAGCCAGTCTCCAGAAGAAAATATCTATAGTCATAACCACCAATGTAAACACTGCTCGTGCATGTTATATTTCACAAACCAAATTGTATATTTATATTTTTTTAAAGACAAGCACTAAGGCAAATAATCCATATATTGCATCCATCCACATATTAGTTATATGTTTGCAAGTCCCGGGACTTGACAAACATATAACTAACGGACATAATTTTCATCCAGATTTAGATTAACAATTTGTGAATTGCACAGTGTTGTCTTGCCTATTCAGCTTTGGCAAGTTTATACATTTATACAAATAAATAAAATTGAATCTGTTTGTAATGTCAAAATAACACGTTTTTTTTTTCATAGTCACATGGTTATTTACACCAATATCTATGCCTAAAAACCAGTTTAGATATTTTTTGTCTGTCTGGTTGTTCCAGGTGATCCTCAAAATAGCTGGGCCGAATTTCATATTTTACTATCATATAACTCTTTGTATGGGGAGTAACTTAGGCTATATCTTATTCCGATACATGTCTATATGTACATTCGTTTCATATCGCGCAAAAACTGCAGTTTTAACGAATGTAAATATATATATTTTTATTTTTACGTCAATATTACACATTGTAAATAAAACTTTTTTTAACGCATTTATCGCGTTTGTATTTGGTCACGGGCAGACTCGAGCGGTGCGCCAGTGACCATGAACGCTGAAAAGTTTTCGAAACGTCGAACAATCAAATACGAACGCGATAAAATCTGTAAAAGTTGTTTCCTTTAATATATAATTATGTAATTACTGCAAACAAAGCGATACTTTCTAGCCTTTTAATAAATTTAACGCCAATTAGAATTACGACATTATGTATGTATAATATATATTTTTTTTTATTGCAAACTAGCAACCCGCCCTCGCTTTGCTTCGGATTTAGTCGTTTTACACCCGTAGTTCCCGTTCCCGTGGGAATACCGGGATAAAATATAGCCTAGTTTACGCCCTGATATTATAGCTTTCCATTGGTGAAAGAATTTTTGAAATCGGTCCAGCTGTTTTGAAGATTACCCGGAACAAACAGACAGACAGACAAAAAAAATATAAAGTGATTTTTAGGCATGTGTATAGTGCAAATAAGCGTGTGAGCATGAAAAAAGCCTATTATTTTGACATTACAAACAGACACTCCAATTTTATTAATTGGTATAGATGGTAGCAAACAGTACACATGATGGTAAGTGTTGCTGCCGCTCATGGACCTTTGCAAGGCCGCTGCCTACCGCGAGGAAGGTGACGGGAGTGTGATTGCGTGCAATGGGCTTCGGTGATACTAAAACCCATCACACGCAAACATCCTCAGAAAGTTGTGCTTCCGGCTCTCTCGCTCATCAAACGAAGCGCAGTAACAAATTGCTATTACTCGGACGTCAATTTTCTGCTCAGTGTGGTACTGCCCCGGACGGACCCGCCCGCGGCTGTAGACAGACAACTGTCGACAGTGTGGTTCTACCACGTATCATGTTTATTTATTTATTTACTAGCAACCCGCCCTCGCTTCGCTTCGGTTTTAGTCGTTTTACCCGCGTAGTGCCCGTTCCCGTGGGAATACCGGGATTAAATATAGCCTAGTTTACGCCCTGCTATTATAGCTTTCCATTGGTGAAAGAATTTTTGAAATCAGTCCAGCCGTTTTGAAGATTACCCGGAACAAACAGACAGACAGACAAAAATTTTTTAATCTGTATTTTAGGCATAGGTATCGTGCAAATAACCGTGTGAGCATGAAAAAAGCCTATTATTTTGACATTACAAACAGACACTCCAATTTTATTTATTGGTATATATTTATTCATATAAAGACTAATTCCTATAAATCGTCAGTGTAATGCAAACTATAGGAGAACTATTGCCCATAGAAAACCACAGCTTCTATTGGCCAAATATGCTAGATAAGAACTAGGCGTTAGTCATAGGCGCAAATTATTATTGTATTATTTTTAAAGATGATGTGGGCATATTTTCCTGTTATTATAATAAATAGTAATCTTTATTGACCCTATAATAAAATAAATTATATATACAGGATGTATCAGGTTATGGGGCAACTCAAAAGGGAGCTAGGAAATGGTGGTGGGAACCCATAAAAAAAATTTGAACGAAAACTATCGATTCGTTAAGAAATTAGAGACATGTAAAGTTTTCAATTTTGTCATCGCTTTTTCGTGTAAATCTGATTGAAATGTATAAAGTCAATGATACTTAATACGCAACATATTCATACTTTGTTAAATATTCATTAGAAATTGAATAAATCAATGATTACGTTCACATAAGCAAGACAAACGTCGCTTTAAAACAGCTGATCGGCCTATGGCCGTTGACCGCTTGCCGTTGTACCTACATGTCATTGAAGCGTTTGCGCAATTCTAGTTATAAATGAAATTATACTGTCGAAGCTTTACATACCTACATGTATTCTGTCTGTACATGCCTACATAATACGTAACATTTAAGGCATAGACTCTTAGACACATTTTTTGAAATCACTATAATTTTTATGTTATATTGTTTTTTGTGTAATGTACATTCTAATTACGATCTATGACCGTTAAACTACAACATACTCGAATAGTTGTCCCATAACCTGATACACCCTGTATAGTAATTGATTTATACTGAAAGTTTATCTTATATATATATTATAGCTTATATATTATAGCGAAACAAACAATGACATTAAATTTTAAAAGAATATGAATTCAAATTTCGTTGTCAACGTCATGAGTAACGATAGCTCAGATGAGAAGTTGTTGAATTTTGGTATTTTTGGCATTCAAACAGCGTCGGTTCGAAACTCGGTGTTATTATTATTTTGTAATTTTTTATATAAATTTCATTATTTATTTTTTTATTTTTTATTAATGTATATCTAAATAAATACTACAAAAATACTCCGAGCGAAGCTCGGTCAACCTGATATTATTTATTAGTGATGGAGTATGAATAATATCCGCATAAGGATGAGGGTACAGTTTTACGTTGCGCGCACACCATCACGAAAAACCGACACCCTGAAGTTAACTATTCACAAATGTCAACTAGATAATGCGTTATAATAAAACTTTCAATGTATTAAATACCTTTTTTTTCCTATTATTATTATCGTTTTATCTACAAATCTAGGATAACGCGAAGGACCCCGGGCTGGGCGTAATCTGATACGCCGACGACACACTCGTTACAACCCGGAGTAGGACGCTAGAAGAGACGGCATGCCTGGCATCTTTCGGCACCGAGGAGATTGCCAGAAGGATCGAGCCACTGGGGCTTAGGGTGGCTCTAAATAAGACGGAGGCCCTATTGTTTCACGGGCCCCCGCAATGGTCCACCCGTCGCCGTCTTTATTACCGTCAATTCGGTCCCCATCAGCATCCGGGCCCGGATGATATATCCGAAGCAAGTACACAAAGCAAGTGTGAGTGGAACGGTTACAAGAGGAAGACCACGCCTTACGTTTCTCGATCACATTGGAGATGTGATGGTGGAAGACAAGCACACAAGAGTACGCGAAGACTTTGATGAGTATGAGTGAAGGGATGGAAGTATGTCGGGAATCGTGGCTTGTGGCAATCCGTAGCCTCTGCCTGCCCCTCTGGCTATATATGTATGTAAAAAAGTGTCCAAATAAATTGATGTAGTAATTTAGTAATGTTTATTAATATGAAATAACGTTGTCTTTAGGCGTTGTGTTGCACTTATAGCAATAGTTTTTATTTTTCATTAAAATGGTTAAATTCGACCTCAAAAATAACTGATGCATAGTTTCGTGAAAGACCATGGTGAGATTGCCTTCGTTAACATATATATCATAGTAAAATATTATGATTTGATTATGTAGTGCACTTGACCGTACGCTCCGTCTGGTGACGGAGTAAGAATACAATTCACCACTCCCTATCTTGCTCGTGGATGTCGTAAAAATGGACTATGGGATATAATATGCACATAACATCTGTGCAAGAGAAGGTAAACTCGAAATGAAACTATACCAACATGTCTGACCAGCATGGTATAGTAGGTCAAATTGCCTCCCATTGTGGAGGAGGCCGGAGCTCAACAGTGGGACATATGTGGGCTGCGACGATGATGACACTCGGCCATTGGTCTTAGATATTTGCGTTGAAAGTAATCGTAACTTTATTTCGTAATGTAAAAGAAGGTAAGCGTGGAATAAAACACTATGGTACCCCTGGTATAGTAAAGTCAATTTCCCTTCTATTGTGGAGGAGGCTCGAGCCCAACAGTGGGATGTATATGAGCTGAAATGATGACGATGATGATACCAAGCTGGTTAGACGGCTGGGTTATATTTCCTGAGTAGGAAATATAACCCAGCCGTGCATAGTTGTTATATGCCCATTATATCCCTTAGTCGTCTTTTACGACATCCACGGGCAAGATAGGCGGGTGGTGAAATGTATACGTACTCCGTCACTACACCGAATAGTCCATTTGCAATCCGCTTCAGCCATCTACCGTTTATATAGTAATCATTTTCCTCGCAAATAGGCGTTTTTAAATGGTCTAGCATGAGAAATTCAATAATTTAGCAATAGTCCAGTTAGAAGGAATAAATTTCGAAAATGAGGTCAACTGACGAATACAAACGTGCTGGTTAGCGATTGGGCAACTTAAGAGAATATTGTTGTCCAATATTATGCCATGTCTAAAATCTAAGATTAATGTGGCTATCAGCAATGAATTACGGCACTGAAACGTGGTCTTCAAAAGTCGGACTCATAAGTAAGCACAAAGGCACTCGGCATGCTAATGGAACGGGCTATGGTCGGGATTTTAATTCTTATTTTTACACTTATAAAAAATTTATATCCATAGTCGATACAAACAGATAATTAATTTTATTTCTTTTGTGAAAAGACAAGACGCCCTGTACTTAGGCAATAATCCTTGTGTTGCGGGAAAGTTTATAAACATAATTAACGAACACAAATTACATCCAGACCCAGAATAACAATTTGTGAATCTCACAAAGTGTTGTTCCGCGCGGGATTTGAACCCATGATACTGGCACGGTGGGTCGGTATCTTAAGCACTACGCCATCTATGCAGTCAAAAAATCCAAAATATCCGTAATCGTGTCTGAAACCGGTGTAATACTATTCTAATGTAATAGCCTCCTTCATAATAGGAAGGAAATTGAACTTACTATACCATAATGATATCTAATGTTTACGCGAGCACTACACATTGTAAATAAAACTACTTTTACTGATTATATCGCGTTTGTATTTGATTTATGATTGCCCGACGTTTCGAACACTTTACAGCATTCATGGTCACGGGCGGACTAAGGTGTCTCACGTCCAACAAGTAATCGTTATTACAGACATTTATAATTATCTACCCGATACAGAAAATTAGTTATAAATTTATTAAATTGTGACCCATATTTTAGTACAAATTTATTGCCAGTGTAAGAAGAAAATGATTCTATATGAAAAAATTATATTGTTTATGGTTAGTAATTATTAATTATTAAATTTGTAGCAATTATTGTTACAATTTGTTGATTTAAAACTAATAAAACTAATATACTACCACCGGATCGGAACGCGGCCACACTGAGAAAGATCCGGCAAGAAAACTCAGGGGACATGATGCTAAATTAATATTGATTTTTAATTTTAGATGCGGTTTACTTTGTCTTACTAAAAGTCTTACTATACCATGCTGTTCATACAAGTTGGTATAGGGTTTTGTTTAGAGTTTTTATTCTCTTACATACATGTTATATACGTATTATATCCCTTAGTCGCCTTTTAAGATATCCACGGGCAAGTCAGGAAGTGGTGAATTGTATTCTTACTACGTCACCACACGGAAACGGCAGCTTGGTATAGCAGATCAATTTTCCTCCTATTATGAAAGAGGCTTGATCCCAGCACCTGATGATTCATTATAATTCGTATATAATCATTTTATTGACGTTTTACTTCGGTTAGGTGTCGCTTTGTCGTTTGCACGAGATTTTATATGTAAATATGTCGTTCCCGTATGCGCGCGATGCGTTTTGTTTATTCAAGGTTATATTAGATCATAAATATGTGATGTTTCCTCGAATTGTTACTGGTTTTTATGTTTTATATCTGTATTAGTTCCATAGAATGACTTTCTACTACACATGGGCGTTATCGACTATTTCGGGCAAACGCTATTAACTGATAGTTGGTGTTAATACCGTTATTGATAACCGTCGCCGAACATCGGTATCAAAGAGGGTTTGGGTTTGGCAAACCCCTTTTTCTATGGCTGGAAGCAACGAGACTGACACGTTGAAAACGGGTCTGTTTTGTTCGTTTTGTTTTGAACTAGACAGACCCGTTTTCAACGTGTCTGTCTAGTTCAAAACAAAACGTATGGTCACGGCAGCCATGGTGACCATAAAAACATTTTGTTACGTTAATACATTTTTACAGGTGGTGGCAAGACCTTGGCGGCCGCAGCACGCATGGGCGACAAGAAAGTCACAATCACTCCACAAGTCACAGTCAAGCCAACCACAAATCCACTTGCAGGTAATTGCTGATTGATTATATACACCGTGAAATCTAATTGGTTGTTTTCCTGAAACGTATGTACTCAGTTAATCAGTCTTAATATCCCCACATAACTAAAAACATAATACATTTAGAAAAAAAGTCTGATAATTAGACTCTGATAATTAAGTTTGTCTGACATGCAACGGTATTGTTACCAACATGCCTACGACATAGCATTCGTATTAAATCGGAATAATAGCTAAAATAAAATAAGGCATAACATCTCGAAACTCGATGTCGCACCTCACCTGCTCGCGTCCCGCACCCCTTTCTTCTTTTGTGATGCGCCCGAGTCGAGAATCATCAATCACACATAATTACATAATATGGCAACAATTAATGTTTAGATTTTAGATTTAGAATAAGCAAAGCATGAATAATTAAATATCTAAGTAAATAAGTATTTTGCGTATAGTTTCGAGTTTTCTTAACTTGTTAAAACGAATCTTAGGCCTCATTTACGGAGACGCGGGGCGTCGCGTGTGGCGTGGCGTCTCGAGGCGCGTCGGACGTTTTTATTGTTTACGTAGCGGCGGCGCGTGAAGCGGCACGTATCATCACACGCGTAAACACAGACTTATAACAATATGCGATGTTGTTTATAGAGACGCGAGGCGGGAAGAGTGGCGATGCCTGCCGCTGCGCCCGCGTCGTATTCTCAAGCGTGTAGCGGAGCACGCGGCGAGCATCGCTGCGGCGCACGCGGGGTTCTCAGTTAATCCGACCCAAACTTCTCATGTTCCGCTATTATAAACACTGGGCCACTCTTTATATTAAATAACTCACTTTTTAAAATATAATTTTCTTCTAAAAAGTCTATCATATCATACTCCGTTGCGACGGTAACTACGTCTGTGTTGTACGATTAGCAAATAAGACTGGTAGAAGGTTCCGCCACAGGCATCGCTTCATCGAGAATCGCCGCTGCGTGCGCCGCCGCGATAAACGCCGCGTGAGACGTGACGATGCCATCCGCGGGCTCGGCCGTAGAACACGCTCCATTTCAAGCAAACGCGTGTGAAATCGCTTCTCCGTAAACGCACTCATCCAACGCCCTACATTTGAATTTAGTGCGGGCCGCGCAGCCTATCGCGATGCGCGACGCGCCGCGTCTCCGTAAATGAGGCCTAAGACCAGTATAACCGACAACGAATTTCAATGTAACAAATTACTCGATATAACGAATATTTTCATACTCGCTTTTTTATTTGGTCTGGGCGCACGCTGTCCGTCTCGTCTGGGGTGACAAAAGAGCGGTGCCTATAACCCGCTGTATTCCCTTCCGTCATTGGGCCGACCGCTGGTACAGAATTCTTGAGGTCCGTGGTCAGCCCGGCTCGATATCCTTTTGGAGCAGTCACTCTGTGGGTGTGGGACTATTCCCAGTCCAGTCCCTCTGCACATATTCTCATGGAGTTTTCTTATATCAAGGTTGCACTTTAGTTATGATAATGATGAATATTAATATAATAATTCTTTTGGAGTTTTTGGCGGGAATCTGAAGTGTCATGTGGTGTTCTTGTATTATATTCAATATCTTAGTGTTTTAACGTGTTATATTGAATAATTTTGATGACATTTTATGTAATATATAGTGGTAAAACTGCTGAGGTGTAGTGAATATGATATAAAATTGCTATACATACCTTTTTGTTTCCACCAAAATTCTCAGAAGATACCCTTAACAGTGGCCATTACACTGTTGAGGGCGACACTTTGACTTACTGACAGACCATTACTGACATAAAGAAACTGAGAACTTGAAAAGATAATTATAACTCGACACTGGCAAAAATGGCTCGTATCTGTAGCTGATTGCCAAGACAAAAAAGAAGAAGAAGAAGAATATTAATATTTGATGACGCCATTTTGAAGATTTCTCTAATGATGAAATACCTATTATTTAATATACATGAATGTTTTCATTAAAGACTATCAGATTTTTGATCAATAATGTGTTTATAATGATAATGTTGTTACAGCGCCATCTGGCGTCGCGTTCGGACAAACAAGCAATGTAAAACCAATCAAAATATCAGCCAATTCGCTAACGAAGCCGTTGATACACTTAGCTGGGATGGGTAGCGGTGCAAACAAATATCAAAGTAAGTAATATATAATAATATTGGACATGTTTTTTTTTACTTTAGAGGCTATAGAGAGGAATATTTCTTCATTCGTAAAGATAAAAACAGTCACTACCTATTAGGTCAAATAAACTAGTTGCAAAAATTAAGGAGATTAGAAAAAAAAATGCAAATTTTGGGATGATTTTTAACAGGTTTTAACTCTGAGGGAAATGATCGTACAACAATAAAAAAAAAAGGAATTTGTAGCTCCAAGTGTCTACTTTTTGAATATGAATTTCAATATTTTATATAGACCGCAATTTTTGAGTAGTCATAAGAAAATCACCGAAAAAAAAAATAACAATTTTTTTTTTGGTTGTCCGTAAAACGGTCTATGGATTTAAATATATTTTTTTTAATGCGGCCCTGAGACTTTTATAGAGAATTTAATTTGACCCACAAAGCTCTGTACGATGATTTGGCGCGGAGTTATACCAATTACAGCTAGGATTCTAGGGTGGGTCTTTCATAAGAGTGGGCGATTCCTGCTGTCTATGATAGCGCGAAAGATCGGCATACATATAACCTGCTTCTTATCAATGTCTAAAAACTACTAAAAAGTGCCGCATGTTCCTTGATTCGGATTCAAATACTACCAGCCCTTACATAGCTCGTGGGTGTCGTAAAAGATGACTAATAGCTTTGCATAGACCTTGGCCAACCCCATCTGATGCCAATAATTATATTCCTGCGGAGGGTTGACGTTAGGCAGGCGGCCGGTCATATAACTAACTAGTCCTTCTTTCTATTTGCTTGGGTCATTTATTTATAAAGTATATCCGCCGAAGTAAGTTAAAGGTAGTAGCCGACTTATACAACGCCGCTCTCACCCTACAAAATATATATTTAAACTAGCAATCCGCCCTCGCTTCGCTTCGGTTATAGGTTATAGTCGTTTTACTCGCGTAGTTCCCGTGGGAATACCGGGATAAAATATAGCCTAGTTTACGCCCTGATATTATAGCTTTCCATTGATGAAAGAATTTTTGAAATCGGTCCAGCCGTTTTGAAGATTACCCGGAACAAACAGACAGACAGACAACAATTTTTTAATTGCTATTTTAGGCATAGGTGTCGTGCAAATAACCGTGTGAGCATGAAAAAAGCCTATTATTTTGACATTACAAACAGACACTCCAATTTTATTTATTGGTATAGATTTGAGTTTTAGACCGTTTGGTATAAACATATTTTACATTGACAATACAAATTAACAGACTACCCGCTGTAAGCGAGCTTACTGCCATTGTACCACTCGATAGTTGACGGCTCGCTCTGCGCGCTTTAATCGAGCAGCCCTTGCGTTTTATGCGTAGACTGCTCGCTTGAAGCTCTTTGCTAGTTTGGCGGCGTGCGGGACGGGTGAGTTCTGTTCTGCTGCGCATCACTACTACTGCCGCTTGTTATTTCAATGGAAACCGATCACAAACTAGGACTGTCGCAAAAAAAGAAAAACCGCTGTAGTTGACTTCTAGTTTTAAGCGCGGCGACGCGACGGCCTGCTAACTGTCGGCGCCTCAGGCGCGACTACCTGCGCGTCATGCCGCCCTAGCCAAGGCCGCGGGTGACGTGACCGGGGAGTTAGTCCGTCACACGCCGAGAGGCCGACCGCGTGAGGAAAGACCGACGTCCTGCCCGAGGGGGGGGGACGTCGGTCGATGGGAGGGTACCCCAAATACCCCCTGTATTCCGTCGGGCCCACCACTGATGACAAGTCACCCTGCTCCGGTGGTCGGCCCAACGACGAAGGCGACGTGGTGTACGGGTGGGTTGCGGGTGTGCGTGCTTACGCCCCTCTGTCGCCCCGGACGGAGTGTTGCGAGGAGTGCGCCGACCGCAGCCCAACCCAAAAAGAAAAAAGCTGTCGGCGCCTAGATAGCGAGTAGTTTTCTCCATTTAAGACGGTGTTGTGCGGCAGTGGTATTGGAGCGGAGTCGTGTAACTTAGCTACGACCCTTATTCTTTTTTAAATAAATGTTAATATACATAGATTCGAATAATTTAATTATTGTCAAATTTTATTGATATACCATCAAATATTTATTAGCATCATTTAATATAAAAATGGCGCGTCCAAACTGGCCGTTTTGTATTACGTTCTTATAAACTAGCCCATTCAAAATGTAATAAAAACTTATAAAATTCCTTAAAATCGATCGCAGTGACGCCTACCGGGTCCAATTGGTAATCTACATCATTCTTGCATCCACACAAAAATCATCAAAACAGATCTAGACGTTTAGAAAGAGTTCAATCACATATACACATACAGAAGAATTATTTATATAAAGATCTTTATCTTGTCTTGCGTGTCACAACACATGCCACTATGGAATTTTTAACGTCACATAACAGAGACGAATCCGAACTTCGTATTGATTGCTGTTCGTGAAATTGTAGTAAATTATTGCTCAGTATTTTCTAATACAGTGGTACCCAAATTTGTTAGGCTCCGACCCGCCTAACAAGAACTGCCAAAGGGACCCACGGCTTGACTATCTTAAAGAGAGACAAAACATATCGGTAATTCTAAGATTCCCTAATCTCTGTGGTCAGAAAATATTCGCCGACGTGAGGCCTAACGACGTGGACCGGCTGAGACTTGTTTTATTTATTTATTTAGGGTAATCAAACAGATACACAATCTTATTGCTCAATGACAAAGTTATATAAATAGGCCAAATTTGTAGCTCACTAGGTTATCCACATATTATGATAAACTATGTTATAGCTGACTTGTTGAGTACATGCGAAACAGACAATGAAATTGCCTATTATAGTCATTTTTTTATCATTATGTTGGATTATCTTATATTTCAAGACCCACCCAATATCCGCTCGCCTTCGACCCATACTTTAGGAACCCCTGTTCTAATATCTATAATTCAATATAGGGTTTGCTTAAATAATAAATGTTGTGTTTCTATTACCCTTGCAGATTAGGAGAAAATAGCATCAACTTTGACCATATATACAGTTAAATAGCTAAAATTAATAGCATTAATCGGAGTGCGACTTTTATCCAAAATAATAATAAGAAAATCTCCATAAAACTATATAAGATAATACATAGTTTTTACCGACCTAAATTTACTTACTAGTTCAGAAATTCAGTAAATGACTTGTCACAACAACAATTTATATTTGCTTTGGTTAATTTCTGCTATGAATTAGACTTGCAGAATTATCATCTAGGATAAGATGATGTGAAATGGATGGAGTTTAAAAAAATACAGGTTGGAGGAGATTCGAGCCCAACAGTGGGACGAATATGAGAGATGAAAATGTCAAATGAAGATTTCTGATGTTTACGCGAGTATTACACATTTTAAATAAAACTACGGATTTTATCGCGTTTGTATTTGATTTTTGATTGCCCAACGTTTCTCGGTGTGGCCGTGTTCCGATCCGGTGGTAGTATACTAGATTGTCAGGTTTTTAAATATAATTACTATTAATTTTAATGTTAAATAATTACTAACCATAAACAATTTAATTTTTTCATATAGAATCATTTTCTTCTTACACTGACAATTAATTTGTATCAAAATGTGGGTCAATATTTAATAAAAATTTTCTGTATCGGGTAGATGATTATAAATTTTCTGCAATAACGATGACTTATTGGACGTGAGACATCTTAGTCCGCCCGTGACCATGAACGCTGCAAAGTGTTCGAAATGTTGGGCAATCAAAAATCAAATACAAATGCGATAAAATCCGTAAAGTAGTTTTATTTAAAATGTCAAATGAACCTAACAAGAAATAGGATATTAATATATACTACTATAATTTAAACAACTATAATTAAAAATTGCTTATTATTAAAAATGACATTCAAATATAAATAAATGTTAATTTTAAAAGTTGAACTTGACTTAAAATCAATCTAATGTACTGTTTTGGGACGTCTGGAAGTGCATGCAAAAAACGTCTTAAAACTTGCGTTGTTTGTGCGATGAAGCAATGCATGCATTTATATGATTTCTGCTCAGAATACGCACTTTTATGTAAACGTTCACAGCAGAAAAAGCATATTGAGAAAAATAAGGTGGTTTTTCAAATGATTCAATTGTACGATTTCTCGAGACTGGGATATTTTTCACAGACGAATATGGCGCCTTCTAGAATTTGAAACCCAGCGTAGATTTACTCCTCCTCGACCCGGGGCTGTTTAATTGTAATTCTGCCGTAAATTTTATGGCGCTATAAGAACGACCAATAAGGATATCTCCATTTATATAGATCAACATCTCATTGTATTGATTGCTTGAAAATGAATGCACAAATATTGTAATACATTTATAGATCATGCGAGCTTAAAATTACCAGTTAGTAGGCTGGTTATTTATCGCACTGCTTGAATAATGATACATCAAGACAAATATTTTTACACTCACGACTCATATCTTTAATAAACTAGTCACAAAAATTAAGGGAAATATAAAAAACGAATTTTTTGGGTTATTTTCAACGAGCTGTTACTCCGAGGAAAATAATCGTACAGCAAAAAAAAGGAAATTGTAGCCCCATGCGTCTAGTTTTCAGATACGACCATATTTTTTTTTATCGTGCTTGGCTCTGGAGAAATCTCAAGGAAACTACCAAAAAAAAAAAAACTAAATTTTTCTCGCCTTAAAAAAGTTCTAAGGGCTTCAAAATTTTTTTCATTGTTTCCTTCAGATACTCTTTTAGAAAATTTAACGCCCTTTAATTTGACGTTAAAAACAAGGCTGTACGTGTACAATGATTTGCCGCGGAGTTATTGCCAATCAAAGTAAAAAAGTACTTTTTAACTTTGACAATCAATAAATCTGGAAGAAATGATCGCTCAGGAAGTACTCGGATGGTTTTGAAAACTGGACAATGTTTTCTATAAAATACTGTGAATGACTTTTGTATATTTTTTTTTTTAATTGGAAACTTATACTGAAAAAGAGACAAAATTCGCATAATTAGGGATATTTAGATAACTTGATAACTTTAGATAAAATGGATGAACGAAGAATATTTTTGCTAATTTTTAACCTACTTCAAAAAAGGAGGAGGTTTCTCAATTCGACTGTATATATGCTTTTTTATGTTTGTTCGCGGATAACTTCGTCGTTTATGAACCAATTTTGATGAGTCTTTTTTTGTTGGAAAGGGTATATATATTTCCCAAATGCTCCAATGAAAATTTTATCGAAATCGGACCAACGCTTTTTGAAAAATCAGCAATAATTAAAAAAAAAATATCTACATTGTTGAAGGCGGTCCCTTTTTGGAACGAAGTTCCTTACGGCAGGCTTGGAGGAAATAGGGATTTTGCTGCGCGACCGAACTGAAAAAAATGTGATAGTAAAACCGTAAGAATAAAACCGTAAGAAAAAGTGCGTGGAATAAAACCGTTAAATGAGACGAAATTGTTTTGACCGCCGTATCTCAAAAACTATAAGTGCTGGACCATTTTTGATAGAAATTTTGACCCCCCTTGCACCTTACATTGCCGCCCGGACTACCCCTATCCCCCATTAGAAACTGCCCTTCCCCCCTTCTTTTGATGTGAAACATCGTTCAACCTACAATTGTTTTGACCGCCGTATCTCAGAAACTATAAGTGCTAGACCATTTTTGATAGAAATTTTGACCCCCCTTGCACTCTACATTGCCGCCCGGACTACCCCTACCCCCATTAGAAACTTCCCTCTCCCCCTTTTTTGATGTGAAACATCGTTCAAACCCCAAACTGCCATAAATCAGTCATCTTTGACCGCAGGAACTCCGGATTTTTGACAAACCTCATAGAATTGCCAGTAGAACCGATTTAATACTAAAAACCTAAATTTCAAGAGCCTATACCCAATAGTTTAGTCACAATAAATTTTATAATTAGAAACTAACAATGTTCGGAACAAGGACACCAACTAAACGAGCCCTGAATTTTGATTTTTTTTTGCAAATTGTGTCGATTCTACATTAGCCGAAGGAACTTCGTTCCTACCTGGTGTCCCACGACACACCACATTTCTTTTTTTTTGCAAAAAATAATTATTCAACCTTAGTGTCCACTAAAATCCTAAAAATTGTCCTGCTATTTTTTTTTTCATAGTGCCCCGAAGCTCCTAATTTTCTGTTTTCGCAAAAACACCATTATGAGTAAATCTTCGACTTTTATTCATTTTTTCAATGAAATAATTTTTTTTTACTTAAAAATCTTAATTTTTCTGATAAAAGAAAATGATCTTTCAGAAAATTTGACAAAAAAGAACAATTTTTTTTTAATCTTTAGTTATTGATTGGTAAAGTTAAAAAGTACTTTTTTGCTTTGATTGACGATAACTCCGCGGCAATCACCGTACAGGGTTGTTTCTAACGTCAAATTAATAGGCGGTAAATCTTCTAAAAGAGCTTCTGTACAAAACAAAGAAAAATGTTTTTTGAAGCCTGGAAAAAAGAAAAAATCTTTTTTAAGCGAGAAAATTTTTTCAATTTCCTTTTTTTTGGTACTTACCTTGGGATTTCTCCAGAGCCAAGCATTATAAAAAATTTTCATGGTCGTATCTGAAAACTAGACACTTGGGGCTACAATTTACTTTTGCTTTTACTGTACGATCATTTTCCTTGGACTTACAGCTCTTTGAAAATCACCCGAAAATTTAGATTTTTTTTATATACCTTAATTTTTGTGACTAGTGTATATGTCAGTTTTTCGTGTAGTGACAGAGTAAGAATACAATTCACCACTTCTTCATCTTGCCCGTGGATGTCGTAAAAAACGACTAAGGGATATAATACGCACATAACATTGTGCAAGAGATGGAAAACTCGAAATGAAACCCTCCCATTGTGGAGGAGGCTCGAGCCGAATAGTGGGACGTATGTGAGCCGTGATGCTGATGATGATATGTCAGTTTGTAGTGAAATCTGAATCATTATAAAATATTTTAACTATGGTTGTTGGTCAGCGGGGACGATGGCAGCACCGTCACCCTTCGCTGCGGGCTCATCCGCAGCTTACAACGCGACCTCGCTGCTCGCGCAGAGTGAGTACCGCTGTCGTACTCATGCTTTGTAGACTTGTAGCTCACATCCACTCCACCGACCGTCAGAATTTCTTGTATCAAATTATCGCTCTAAATCTTAATACTATCTTTTTTTTTTCATATACTACTCTAATTTTAAAATTTATTTACTCAACGCTCATAGTCATATCGCACCTTTAATCCAATACCGTCACTAAACGAAATTTTTCGAAAAACTGTTTTTAATGCCATCTAATTGCTGAGCACTGACTTTACACATTGCTTCAATTTATATATTTTAATTTCACTTAACTTTTTAATTTTTTTCGAAAATATGTACGTCACAAATTTTTAAAATTATTGAAATCCAATAATTAATAATAATTAAAATGAAAAAAAAAATGTGTTTTAATAGGAATAATTATTGTTAATAAAATAAAAGACAATTATTCCTGAAACGCTAATATACTCTTATTTATATTAGTTAATATTTGTCATAAATCTTTAAATAGCTCTCCTGTAAAATTTGCTTATTTAGGATAGTAACGGTATTGGATTAAAGGTGCGATATGGTATGCGACAGGTTCGAATAAATGAAATGAGTGGTCCTGGTCGCGCTACCGTAACTAGCAAAACGCAAGAGCTGTTCTATACTGGACTAATCTAACATTTAGTATAGTCGCAAATTTTTATTACCTCAAAACAGGAGAAAAAAAACGGCATAGAAAAGAATCAAGAGAGGAATTTGCCATGCCATTAGTCGATTGATTCTCTTTTTGATATTTATTTTTCTTAAGAAATAAGGAATTCTGATGAGTTTATGTAAAAAACCAGGCTTGAGGCATCCTTTGTACATATTTTTGGATGCTCTAAAGCTGTAGTTAGGATGTAGAAAAGATTGGAGTACACAGTCCATTTTAATGGCATAACAGTGAATCAAAGTTTTAATAATTCATATTATTACTAACAGGGAATCTTTAAATTTCTATCCTTTTTTACTATTTTATGGTGCATTTCTGGTTTAACGTACTTCAGTACCTACCTAACTTACTCAGTAAACAATAAAAGAATCTAATGCTTGGTTGCATATAACAGCTTCCTCCTACTTTTACAGCCATCGATTTAGCTAATTTGGTCTATGCGATTAAGTTATTCATGTAGTATGCATTCGCTTAATAGTTTTGCTGCTTTTAATATCTTTGGATGACCTACATTTGGATTCTATTTTACTTTTAGACACATACTAAACTTAGTATTAGCTTAAATCGTAATGGTTGCAGTAATATTTACTTGATTTATTTTTGGCGACTCTAAGTTTATAATATAAATAAAATTGTATAACTTAAAATTCAAACTGATTTACTTGGAAACCAGAACAAAAATTTTATTTTGCTGAAACGTTGGCGTCATCGACTTATCTTGTCTGACACTCGTATGAATTTGGATATAGATCGCAAAGTAATGATCATTTAAAATTATAAAAGGCCAACGATATCTTTTATTGCCTTGAATTATTTCTGCTCCAGCTAGGTAGACTGGGTGAAAATAAATTTAAAAATATTTATCTTTCGAAATACCTGCTGATGTATTGTTATTGAAAGTTATCGTAAATATAAATTGATATCAGTATTTTTTTTAATAATTTTTATATTTTATGTAGGATACATAATTTAAAATTTAAAATATAGGCCTTTCCTAGTAGATATAATGGCACTATCGCCATGCTTAGCAGGCGTTTTGGCTATCGCAGTTGGAAGCAAGGAGAGAATAGTATTCATATGCTGGCTAGCGAGTTGCTGGCATGAGATTATATTCCTTTTATTGCAATGGGGTTACTTTTTGCAGCCTTTTGTCATCTTTTACTACACCAGTACTTAACTACTGA
This sequence comes from Lymantria dispar, assembly GCA_032191425.1. NCBI lineage: Eukaryota > Metazoa > Arthropoda > Insecta > Lepidoptera > Erebidae > Lymantria > Lymantria dispar. The sequence continues at coordinate 2,533,343 of CM063460.1, read as the reverse complement.
ACAGTCTCATTACCCCGTAAACAATTAGTAGCTATAGAGACTTAATACAAATAAACTAGGTGACCCCAAAGAGATATTTTATATAACTATATCTATGACTTGTGCAAATTATTACGACTTTTTTATTATATTTTATCTTAGGTTTTCTCCTTTAATTCACATTAAACACAGCATAATGTAGCATATTTTATTAACACGATCATCATTTCGTAATTTAGTTTTAAATTGTATTCATTTCGTTTGTAGATAATTTATGTGGACCCTACTTATATGATCACTAGGCTTGGCTTTAGCTTCGCTTGGATTGCTTACATAGTTAATGCTATTATTTTATTTAAAACCCCCACGTCGTCCTGTGATATTATCAATATCCATACATAAATTACAAGAGTATTTTCTTCACGGTAGGCAAAGGCCTGGCTATGCCCCTGGTATTGCAACGGCCTAAGTGCAGCAGTATCACTTAGCATCAGGTGTGTTGCTTGCACGTTTTTTAGTGCCAATGGTGACCATTGGCACTAAAAAAAAACAAATCTGTTATTCCTGCAATTTCTGGACGGTGTCGATTGTTTTGGACGCTTGACAACCATTTTTTCTATATTTTGTCTACTTTGTAGAGTTATATATTATAAGCTAAACTTAATAAGCTATTTGATACCATTTTTAATTCCGGTTACTCCCGATGTTGGTGTGTTCTATCAAACAAATTCCTCAATTCCTAATAGTGTTTAGATTATTTATAACTGTTACTATTTTCGGTAGTCTAACATTATACGTTCTCATAACTTATGTATTAGCATCATCTGTATTATTCTTTATACATGGAAAAAGGTCCTTCATTAATGATATTTGTTCTACTCTAAATGTATTAACTTCTTTAATTATAACTTCACACTATCGGCTTGTACTGGTTATGTAATTATTTTTGTAGATGTATAGGCGATTTCTTTTATATAATAAATTCTACTTTGTGATATTTACGATTTCATAATTGAAATACTAACTTTAATCTTTCTGTTATATAACTTTAATGCAAAATTACAGACTATTTATCCTACACTAAACACATTGTATTATTATCCAACAGTGGGAATGATGGGAATGAACTCGTATCTACTTCAGAACTTGAACCAGATCATCGCATCAGGAATGGGTGGACCACTAGCTGGGATGTTGAACCAGTATGGACAATTTGGACCTGCGTGGGCACAAAACAAACCCGGCGTTATGTGGCAACCCGAAAAGGTAATACAGAAAGAACAGCTCTTTGTTATTACAATATAAAAAAAAAACACTCAAAAATATAAAAATAATAAATATACAGGAAATAAACGTAAAAGGAATTGGGCTCAACTTACGGCTGTGAATGCAAACCCCTTAGCCGTTGATTTTCAGTCAAACTCAAACTTACATATTGAACACACCTGCTAATATTACTGCCCTCCTAAACATAAAACGATAACACAAAAACAGTGTAAGTTTTTATTTGTATTTTATCTTCTACCTACTTTTATATTATACTGTAGTCAGACTGAGAGAACGTTTTAGAATTAACCGTCGATAGCAATAGTTTTTGAAAATAAAATGAGAGACGCAAGCCGATGTAGTTTAATGCAAATTTGATTGACGCGTATAAAGAAGACAGTATTGCTGCAAGGGAAGAAATATAGAAAAATATTGCTCAATAATGCAGGCGTATAGACTATAATAATATTGGTTTTAATTTTATTACAGATGCCAGGAGATGAAGAGGAGGTTGATGATGAAGAAATGGGTGTAGCTGAAACATACGCTGACTATATGCCGCCTAAATGTAAGTCTTTAAAATTCATTATGATTGGAATTGCTGAACTATGTGTTGGCTAGGAATCCGTTAATCAAGTCCTGAAATTAGCTTTATAATAAATAAAAGACATGTCGCATGTAGTTTTGTATATAAAAGTTACTGCATGCATCACGTTCGACTTGAATTGAGCGAGTTCAAAGAGACCGACCAAGAAATTAACATTTTCTATTAAAAATAATATATTCTTATCTTAAACCGCTTCTTAGCTTAAATAATTTTACGTTTCTTTGGCTTCTGCTTAAGACATTTTAGTAAGAAAAAAATTCGATATTGTGTTACAGTAAGGCTGGGTCGTAAGCACCCTGATCCAGTCGTAGAGACAGCATCGCTATCTTCTGTGGAGCCTGTGGATGTGACTTACCAGCTCAGCTTGCCAGATGAGACCATCCGTGGCGGTTTACTGTCAGCTCTGCAACTAGAGGCTGTTGTGTATGCATCACAAGCACACGAGCATATATTGCCTGATGGCACCCGAGCCGGCTTTCTTATTGGTGATTTTGTTATTTTTTAATTGCAAATGCTTAATAAATTTTAAATACTCTTTAATATTGAAAAATCTGTTAACCTCAGATGACTCATTACGTGTTCATGGTTGAAATATCGACAATATGTAAACTACGAACTAAATCCAGCATTTGAATAAGTGAAGCATACTCATTTCTCTCTATAAAAATATTTACATGTATTTTTTTGTGATTGGTATATAATATTCGTATCATTTTTGACTTGAATTAATAGTATATAATTAATAAATTAACTATTTGCTGTCTGAGTTAGGGCATTACGTACAGGAGTTCTTCAAGGTTTTGCACTTGATCCCTTATTTTTCATATTTTGTCTTATTCAGATATAAACTATTTCAATTATAATTGTAACATTGATTTTAAGTACCAAGCAGTGGCGGCTGGTGGGTCAACAAAGTGGTGGTGCATTTTACTTGCTCACTAAGTATTAAGATCAGAAATTGCAATGGAACAACAATTTATAAAAAAATGACATTTTTTATTATTGTCAAACTCATTACATTTTGTAGGTATACATGTGAAGAAACATGTGGTTTTATTTGGTTTCACACTTCAAAAAATATTTATAAAAGAGTGCAAATCAAAAAATATTTTGATTTGAAATTTTTTATTCAATTTAACGAGGGCAATTTTATATCAACTTAATTTTGAAAAGTTTTATCATGCTAGGCTCATTTACACTCACACCACACACGGTACACGAAGTATAGAACTAAGACCAAAATAAAAAAAAAAACAATTACTTAATGTAAAAAAAGAATATTTAACGCGTCACAGGATACATCGAAAATATAATCTACTTACGTCGCCGCCGCCAGGCAAATTTCGTCGAAAGTCGAGTGCTCGGTAATGTTCGGTTCGCCCGTGCGCCGCTCGAGCAGATTCATATTTCGGTATATTTCTATGAACTATCTTCTGTCTCACGCGCCAGGCGTTTTAACTCATAACTAATACAAGTTGTATTAGCAGTCCCCGTGCGCTCGCCTCAGCGCACGAGATTTTTTTTTCACAGGGAAAATATGTTTTAATAGTTTAGTAAAGCGTTTAAATTGTTTCGTCATAATTTGAAATTATATTTGTTATATCTTTTTGTATGTTTAAATAATAATAATATTTATTATATTATTTATATATAGTAATTTAAAATACAAAGATGAACTAACATTGTAATTATTAAATCTTTTGAATTGGTGGTTCAGTGCACGAGCGCACTTAAGGTACAACCGCCACTGGTACCAAGTGATATATGAATGCTTCTGGCAGTCATTTTAATGTAATTTTAAATTCGCACAGGTGACGGTGCCGGCGTGGGTAAAGGCCGTACGATCGCAGGCATTATTTTAGAGAATTATCACAAGGGTCGCAAGCGAGCTATATGGGTATCTGTATCAAATGATCTCAAATACGATGCAGAGAGGGATCTCAGAGATATTGGCGCTTCTAAAATCGATGTGCATCCCCTCAACAAGGTATTATTCATTACGTTTAATAAGTCAATTATTTCATTAAGTCATTTGTCTGTTTTTACTTTAAACATTGGGATTTTTTTTAAAACTCACCAAAAACTCTGTAGCAGAATTCTCGTAAGAAGTTAATAAAACCAACTACCATCATGAACCCGAAGTTCAAGGTAGGCAATTGTAGATTAACTACAGAGATATCTATGTTCAACTGACTTATTATATCACGCCGGTCAGACGGGTCAGTATAGGGTATTATTTCAAATTTTCATATATGTTATATGCATATCATAATCCCTTAGTCGTTTACAACACCCACGGGCAAGATAGGGAGTGGTGAATGTTATTCTTACACCATCACCACATGGTAAGACTTCTTTATGTATACTTCTTAATTATTATTGCATTTTTTATTAAATTTACATGCATCATAAAATATATATGGTAATGATTGAAATTATTAAACGTAAATTTGTTGTTCTTCAGTTCAAGTACGCGAAGATATCGTCTGCTATTAACGGCAATGTGAAGAAGGGCGTGATATTCAGCACATACTCGGCGCTAATCGGCGAAACTCAATCCAACACAACGAAGTATCGCACCAGACTCAAGCAGTTACTACAGTGGTGCGGCGAGGACTTCGACGGAGTTGTATCCTTTGATGATTAAAATGACGTTACCATTAATTTAATAACCCACATATACCATTCATTGATGAATGTGATATTTAAGAGAGGAAGTACGAGTTTCCCAGGAGAGTGCTGTAGCCCTTTCAAAGAAAAAAGGTGTTGAGGTTTGATTCCCACACCTTTTTTCTTTGAAATAAGAAAAACAACCTTTGAAGCATACTATTCTAGTGTGATTCAAAAGTTGTTTTTCTGAATCTTGTTGTAATTTGTCCATATTTTTTTTTAAACGATAAACGCCAAATGAAGCCAGCGCACCAAAAGAAGTATAACTTCATAAATATGGACAGTAGAATAACGAATATAACTATGACGATAGTATCCCTAACTCACATTCAGATTGTATTCGATGAGTGTCACAAAGCCAAGAACTTATGTCCCGTTGGTTCTGGTAAAGCAACCAAGACGGGTCTCACCGCTCTAGAGCTTCAGAACAAGTTACCCAAGGCTCGGGTGGTGTACGCGTCTGCGACTGGCGCCAGTGAACCCAGGAATATGGCTTACATGGTGCGACTTGGTATATGGGGTGAAGGAACTCCGTTCCCCACTTTTATGGACTTCATTAATGCCGTAGAGAAAAGGTAATTGTAAAATTGCTTTTAAGCTATTGCATAGCTTTTATCGCGGGCTTGGCGCCGGGACCGAATCAAGAAATTCCGTAACGAAAATAAAACCTCACACCCCTTACCGTGTAGCTAGCTACATGGTCTCGTACCATACATGGTACGCGGGTGGCGGCAGCTTGGCCGAGCGTACGGTCGTCGACACATTCTGCGTTCGTCCGTCTCGGTGCGCACACGTGCCACCGCTTTGCGTAACTTACGTCGCAAAAATGTTTTCGCGCGTTTTCTAACGGTCCCAACGATCTTCAGCGGACGACAGTGGTAACTCCAACCGCCTTTATTGTTATACATATAGTAAATTTGTTTTCTTATCGGTCACCACGCTCAAAAAGTGTAACTTGAATTAATCTCAAAGAAAAAACTTGAATTAATTTCAAAGTAAAAAATACTGCATAAATAAAAAATAAATAAATAATTATAATTGCATAAGTTGATAAAAATGTTACGCAATAGCTTTACCGCGGCCGTCCCCGAGTGCCACACGTATTTTTTTTTAATTTTAAGGGGATAGAATTATTTCTTTCCGTCTAGGGACGGACTAAGAATACAAGATAGGGATTGGTGAATTGTATTCTTACTGTGTCACCACATAGAAATCTCTCTTCTTAAATAGGCTAATAAAATGTGTAAATATTCAGTTTTTATTGTATGGACATGTTCAGGGGTGTGGGTGCCATGGAGATAGTAGCGATGGATATGAAACTTCGTGGGATGTACATCGCCCGTCAGCTCTCGTTCCACGGCGTCTCGTTCAAGATCGAGGAGGTGCCGCTCTCGGAGTCATTCCGGGAGACATACGACAAGGCCGTCGCACTGGTAAGTATTTGACAATTTGACACTATCAACCATTACTCTTTATCCTAGTGCCATTATTTCATTTATCATTAGTCTCAGCCTATATAAGTCCCAATATTGGGCGTAGTCGTCCCCCACAATGGGTGGGGATTTGATCACTGATAGGACTGTTGCAGCCAACAAAGCCGGCATTGTGATCCATCTATGATAGTGGAAGTCACCATCCCACATGATGGAAGTCATCTTAAAGAGTTTGAAAGGTTTTTTTTTTGAGAAAGATTATCATCACAGCTGATATACAGCCCGTGGCTTGACTCGAGTCTCTTTCACAATGGAAGGCAACTTGATGTACTGTACCGCGATTGGTATAGGGTTTTATTTCGAGATTTCCTTCTCTTACATAGATGTTGTATGTATATTATAATCCCTTAGTTGTCTTTTAAGTCACCCATGGGCAAGAACGGTGCTGGTTATCCTTTTCGTGTGGTGACGGAGTAAGAATACAATTCACCACTCCCTATCTTGCCCGTGGATATCGTAAAAGACGACTAAGGGATATAGTATGCACATAACATCTGTGCAAGAGAAGGAATACTTGAAATGAAACCCTATACCAACATGTCTGACCAGCATGGTATAGTAGGTCAAATTCCTCCCATTGTGGAGGAATCCGAACCCAACAGTGGGACGTATGTGGGCTGATGAAGAGAATGAAAAGCCTATATCGGTTCCTCTCACCAGTTCGATGTAATTGCCCCCCTTTCGTGGAGCTTTTATTTTTGCGTATTTTTCTTTTTTTTTTAGTACGACTCGAACTCAGCACAGTAAGGTATATGCGTTGGTGTGTGTAGAAGTTTGATAATGTAATACAATGCTTTTATATTTTATCAGTGGGTCGAGGCAATGCAACGTTTCACCGAGGCGGCCGAGCTCATCAATGCGGAGTCTCGCATGAAAACCACTATGTGGGGTCAGTTCTGGTCAGCGCATCAAAGATTCTTCAAGTATTTGTGTATCGCTGCCAAGGTAAATATATATCTGTATACTTTTAACACAAAATTTATAGAATTTTGACAGCTCTAGAAGTGAAGTGATATCACTTTGTTTTAATTTTTGACTGCACAGATGGCGTAGTGGTTAAGATACCAACTGGTCAAACAGAAGTTAGACAATGGTGGTGGGAGGGAACCCATAAAAAAATTTTGAAGGAAAGATATCGATTCGTTAATGAATTAGAGACATGTAAAGTTTTCAATTTTGTCATCGCTTGTTCGTGTAAATCTGATTGAAATGTATAAAGTCAGTGATACTTAATATGCAATATATTCGTAATATTCGTCGTCGTTTGTTAAATGTCCAGTAGAAATTGAATAAATCAATAATTACATTCGCATAAGCAAGACAAACTTCGCTTTGAATCAGCTGATCGGCCAACGACTGTTGATGAGACGCCTTTGTACCTACGTTACCATTGAAGCGTTTGCGTAATTTAAACCTATTTATACTGTCGAGTCCGTGTGGTGACGGAGTAAGAATACAATTCACCACCCCCTATCTTACCCGTGGGTGATCGTACGAGACGACTAATGGATATAGAACGCATATAACATCTATGCGAGACAAGGAAAACTCGAAATTAAACCCTATACCAACACGTCTGACCAGCGTGGTATAGTAGGTCAATTACCCTTCCATTATGGAGGAGGCCCGAGCCCAACAGTGGGACGTATATGGGCTGAGATGATGATGATGATACTGTCGAAGCTTTATATGCCAACATGTATCCTGTCTGTACATGTCTATTATGCATAATACGTAACATTTAAGGCAAAGACTCTTAGACACACATTTTTGAAATCACTAATTTTTATTTTATAGTGTTTTTTTTTTTTGTGTAATATATATCTAGAGATTGCAAACCGGTCCCGGTGCCCTTTTAGGCACCCACTAGGCCCGGCCATTCTTACCGGACCCGGTCACTGGACCCGGTAAGAATGGCCAACTTTTCAAAATCATTATTTCAGACTGAAGTTAGAATATACTTTTTGTTTTGTTATAATATATTTATAAAGTCACGTAACGCAACCAATATTCCGTTACATTTTGTTAGTTACAACTTTGATTACTATACAAGTTTGATTGTTTACAGTTTCAATACAGCCTAGCCTATAAGATTTCGCTATTTGCTTAATTAGTAATAGTAACACTCGCTAGTCTTAATAACCAAAGTTTAAGAAAATACATAATACTTTTAGCATATAATAATTTGTTTATTTATACCAAAGCGCAAAGCTACCATAGTTTATCTATCAATCTAATCTAAATTGTTATGACACGTTTAGTACTTTAAACTGCGTTATTAGGTTCTTATTTTAATACTAGCAACCCGCCCTCGCTTCGCTTCGGTTATAGGTTATAGTCGTTTTACCCGCGTAGTTCCCGTTCCCGTGGGAACACCGGGATAAAATATAGCCTAGTTTACGCCCTGATATTATAGCTTTCCATTGGTGAAAGAATTTTTGAAATGGGTCCAGCCGTTTTGAAGATTACCCGGAACAAATAGACAGACAGTTATCTATCGTTTCCTTCACTATGTACAATTTTTTACCAGTCATCCTGTATAATAAACAGATTCACACTTTGATATATGTAGATGTTTATTTACAATAGATCCAATAATTCTTGATAAGTTTTGGGCTTTCGGTTATTCTCTAAGCTTAGTATACCACGCTGGTTAGGCGTGTTGGTATAGGTTTTCATTTCAAGTTTTCCATCTCTTGCATAGAACATCTATCGTCTTTCACGACACCCACCACGGCAAGAGGGGGTGGTGGGAATTTTATTCTTACTCCGTCACAACACGAAATCTGATATTGAAGCAAGTATTATTATAAGTACGAAATAAAGCTACTTTTTGTAGCATTTGTAATTAAGTTTGGGAGATCACTTAGTCTGCTCGTGATCGTAAATGCTGAAAAGTGTTTGAAACATCAGGATAGTTAAAGATCAAATACAAACGCAATAAAATCCTTAGTATTAAGTAATTTTCGTAAAAATAAATAAATATGATTATTTAAGATGTAATTTCCACTTGCAGGTGAATCACGCGGTGGTGACCGCTCGCGAGGCGGTCAAGTGCGGCAAGTGTGTCGTGATAGGTTTGCAGAGCACTGGCGAGGCGCGCACACTCGACCAGCTCGAGAGGGACGACGGCGAACTCAGCGACTTTGTCTCCACCGCCAAGTGAGTGGACTTACCTCTAGTTCCAGATATTCATCATCATCATCTCGGCTCATATAGTCCCACTGTTGGGCTCGAGCCTCCTACATAATAAGAGGGAAATTGACCTATTATACCACTGGTCAGACGGGTTGGTATAGGATTTTGAGTTTCCCTCCTCTTGCATATATGTTATTTTATATGTCTCACTGCTGGCCTGGAATCTCTTCCACAATGGGAGTGAAATTGACATACCACGCTGGTTAAACGTGTTGGTACAGGTTTTTATGTCGAGTTTTCCTTCCCTTGCATAGATGTTATATGCATATTTTAATCCCTTAGTCGTATTTTACGACACTACAGGTGAACTTACACTAATCCGAGCCGAACGCGTCGAAAGAGTCGAACGAAACGAATTTTATAATTCTTTATATGAAATCTCATGAAACATCGCACACCTCAGATTCGGACGATTCGACGCGGGGAAGTGTTTTCTTCCCTTAACAGGGAAGAAAGGGAGTGGTGAATTTCATTCTTACTCCGTCACCACACGGAGTTCCCACCTGATGGCATGTATCGATAAAATTAGTATTATCAAAATTGTACTACAGCGGTAACTTTTTAACAAAATATTTTCACAACAGGGGTGTTTTCCAAACGTTGGTAGAGAAGCACTTCCCAGCGCCGGACCGCAACCGTATCAATAGACTTCTCGGCTTGGAACCGCCTCGAGCTAAAGCTACACCAGTGACAGTCTACAAGCAACAGAATGGCAACAAACACGTCAACAAGAACGGACTTGACGACGAGGCTAACACGTCTAAAAGGAAATGTGAGTGTTCAATTTTATTAACTAGCTACTCGCACTCGCCTTGCTTCCGTTTCAGTCGGTTTGCTTCACATTTTAATGTCAATATCTCCTAATATATTACTGTACTCGACAACAGTCGGTACAATCTCTAGTGGTAAGGACCACACTGTTGACAGTTGTCTGTCTACAGCCGCGGGCCGGTCCGTCCGGGGTAGTACCACACTGAGCAGAAAATTGACGTTCGAGTAATAGCAATTTGTTACTGCGCTTCGTTTGGTGAGCAAGAGAGCCGGCAGCCTGACTTTCTGAGGATGTTTGCGTGAGATGGGTTTTAGTATCACCGAAGCTCATTGCATGCAATCACACTCCCTTCACTTTCCTTGTGCAGGCAACGGGCAAAGGTCCATGAGCGGAAGCAACATTTGATATCAGGTGTACTGTTTGCTCGTTTGCCACCGATTGCAATGAAAAAGAAAAATGAGGTCTTCGATTCGATTCCTGGAACGGGCAAAATTTTGTAGGGTTTTTCTGAGAGGAAAAATAGGCTAAGTTTGTTTTTATATAGACTATTATCAATATCATTCCAACCGGTTTGAAGGTAACTTAGAACAAACAGGCAAACAGACGTAACATTTTTAAACTGTTATTATTTCATAGGTACTTTACTAATCTTATTGCGTTTGTATTTGATTTTTGATTGCCGGACGATTCGGACACTTAACAGTGTTCCGCCCGTGACCATGAACCGTAGAATAGTTTTATTTACAGTATTAAATATGTTTCAGTGACGTCACGTCAACAAGCAAACCAAGCGGCGAAGCGTATGCGCGGTGGTTCCTCATCTGACGAGTTCGTACGCGGCTCTGATGATGAACTCGATATGGAGTCTGAAGAGGAACAACGACCGCCCGGCTCCGACTCCGAGCTTTCCGACTTCAATCCCTTCCGCGGTGGCAGCGACAGTGATGATGGTAATTAATTTTTTAATTTTAAAGAAACTAGCTGACCAAACAGACGTTGTTCTGTTCAAATCTAAAGAAATAATAAAAAGAACTCTCTTTGAAATCGATCGCAGCGCCACCTACCGGTTCCAGTTATTAATCTAAACCGTTCTCATACCCATCGGAACAGCCGTAAAAATCTTCAAAATCAGTCCAACTGTTTAGAAGGAGTTCACAAACACGAATGTGATTCGTTGGACATTTAAATAGTTAACGGGATCAAACCATTCTTTATACATCAAACATCTTAAGAAACGACAAGGATCCATTCAAATATTTAGGATTTGTATCTTTGCGGGTGCAATGAGCTTCCACAGGTGAAAAAGGTTCAATGATTTTCTTCAATGATTTTTTTATTTTTATGACCGAGATTGAGTTTCGACAGGTGAAAAAGGTTCAATGATTTTTTTTATTTTTATAACCGAGATTGATATATAAGGTTATTTTCTTATCATTTCATCAAAAAAGTTAAAATGCCTGAAAATGTTAGTTGACTCATTATACTTAGGAGCCATCGACATTACCACACGAAAGCTCAATAGTCTAAAGAATGGTACATCCATCCAAATTTTACACAATAAGAAAATCTCGCGGTTTCATTCGCATAGATCCTGTGAGCATACGGAGATAAATGATAGCGTAAGCTACTTGCTGATAACGTAAAATTCCATTGGTTTAATAGTTTTGGCATGAAAACGTAACAAACAAAGTACATTTGCAGTTAAAATATTAAAATTCCAACTAAACATGTGTTGGAATAGCAAATTCAAAATAATATTACAATTTCAACAGAGCCATGGTTGGGCCGTAAAAAGAAACCGACGAAGAAAAAGAAGGCGGCGTCACCTAAGAAGAAAGTGTCGTCTACTCAGGACAAGATTGAGACCATGTTCGAACGGAAGAACAGCGCTGCGGCTACTGCCACTACTGTCACGGTCACTACACCGCAGGGTCACAACTTGACTGGCACTCCGGTTGGAACTAACGGTCTATATTTGGGTAAGAATGATAAAAAACTAGACATAGGGACACGAAAAAAGTATCTATACTTTTAGGTATCTTTCGATACCGATACTTTTGCACTCGATAATTTTACTCAATGAGTACTTTGTGGCAGGTATCGTATCGAATAAATTGTAGAAATAATCCATGTTAAACTGGAGTAAAAAATAAATTATTAACCTCTAAACATACCTACTACTGTGTGTACTACTGTGTACTAAGGAAATGTTTATTGAATAAAAATCGTCATTTTCTGGAAAAAAACCGTAATATTTTATTAATACTTTATGCCATATTAGTTCCTGTTGTAATCTGTTCTTTTATGCATATACCGATGTTTCACATCTGCCAGGTGTTCTGAGTGAAGGCTCCCTTTTTTTTTTTAATTTCTTTAAAGCTAACGCCAACTGGGAAAAGTTTTGTCTTGTGGGATTCCAACCCCCAACAGTAGAACTGTAGGTCGGTATCTTAACCACTACTCCATCTATGCAGTCATTATTTGCCCGTGGGAGGTGTAACAATTGAGTTAGTCTTCACAAAAACAGTGTGTAACAGGGCTCTCTGGGGAAACGTATAACATCTTATTGCAATCGCCAACCTCCTATCAAGCTTGGCGATAAAATATACCCCCTTTGTGGGACGATTTAGGTCCAGTAATAAATGTCGATTATCTAGAATGATATTTGAAAGCTGCTAAAAGAATTCGTCATAGTTCACATACGTCCCACTGTTGGGTTAGAGCCCCCCTCCACAATGGTAGGGAAATTAACCTATAGTACCACACTGGTCGGACGTGTTGCTGTAGGGTTTTATTTCGAGTTTTCATTCTTGCATATATGTTATATGCATATTATGTCCCTTAGTCGCCTTTTACGTCATTCACAGGCAAGAAAGGGGGTGTGAATTGTATTCTTACTCCGTCACCACAGGGAGAACTAATACCACTAATAGAGCCTGTCTCTACATATTTTAAGGTCCAGCTCGCAGTCAAGCGCCTCCTCGCTCGGCCATCGAACGCGCGTGCAGCATGAAGGAGGAACTGCTGTTGGCCATAGAACGACTTGGTCGACGGCTGCCACCCAATACCCTCGACCAGCTCGTTGATGAGCTCGGTGGCACTGAAAACGTTGCTGAGGTAAATAATTTATCAAGGATAGCTGATTGTTAGGGTTTGAGGGTATATGTAGTAAAAACTTCTTGAATATGATAGTGATTTGAATGCATATATGATGCAGTTTACCCAGAACAACCTTTTGTTGAGTTTAGTGGGTTTTTTCCCCATACCCCAATTTTTTATAAGGGACAAGGAATCCTCTTAATTTGTCTACAAATTACATCCAGAATAACAATTTTTAAATCTGTGTTCGTCAATTGTAGTTTGTGACATGCTCGCAGTACAAGGACTGGTTCTTTAATGCAGGACACACACACACACACACGAGCGCGAACATACGCATAAATGCACCAGTCCACATGCAATGCCCACTCTAGTTAAATTTTGACAACTATGTTTCAAATCCCTATGTTTTGTTGTGTATACCAGGTGTTGGTCAAATATTAATGCTATTTCTTCAGAGAGAAGTATTATGATTCAAATTTCATTATTTTATGTTGGAAGTTCTCTTTACTTTTCTATACCAATAAATAAAATTGGAGTGTATGTTTGTAATGTCAAAATAATAGGCTTTTTTCATGCTCACATGGTTATTTGCACGACACATATGCCTAAAATAGCAATTAAAAAATTTTTGTCTGTCTGTCTGTTTGTTCCGGGTAATCTTCAAAATGGCTGGACCGATTTCAAAAATTCATTCACCAATGGAAAGCTATAATATCAGGGCGTAAGCTAGGCTATATTTTATCCCGGTATTCCCACGGGAACGGGAACTACGCGGGTAAAACGACTATAACCGAAGCGAAGCGAGGGCAGATTGCTAGAACAAGAATAAATCCCTTTTATTGTCTTTCTTTCAATATTGAATATCTGTTCTAACAGCATGTATGATGGTTTGCTAACAGATGACAGGTCGTAAGGGTCGCGTAGTGCAAACAGAGGATGGTCAGATATTATATGAGAGTCGGTCGGAGGCGGACGTGCCGTTGGAAACTCTCAATCTAACAGAGAAACAACGATTCATGGACGGTGAGAAGGATGTCGCCATCATTTCGGAAGCTGCCTCTAGCGGTATCTCACTGCAAAGTGACCGAAGGTAAATATTTTACTTTTTTCGCAGTTCGTAATACTCTTATTCTTCCTAAAAATAAGAGAAATATAGCCTACTTCATCACGCGGGCAAGGCCAGCTGTTGTAGGGTTCTTTACTTCCAGTTTCCCTTTCCTTATAGTGATCTGTTTAATTAAAGTTTAGGATGTCCACGGGTAAGGCAGATGGACTGGTGGATTTTTGCCACTCGGGTGATAGTGTATCTTTTTTAAGCAGCAAGCAGATACGACGTTTAAGCAATCATTTTTATTTCGGACAAGTAATATCCATAGAAATTTTTAAGACCACATCCTACACTTAGGACAGAATCTCTGTGTGACGGAGCAGTTAGGCAAACATACATTTATTTTATTAATTAGACCCCCTTTTTAGACAGACTATGGTATGATTACTCTATCTGATCGATATGGGGCGACCAAGGAGATGACGTGCGACTTCATAACCTGTGCACAATACCAATCATACCTCATGTGGACGGATCACAAAGTCTTTGTTATCAGGGGTCCATCCAGCGTATTATCTTTTTGGGTATCTTTTGCAGTCGCCCTTACATGGTGGCCTCTCCTCGTGTGGCCGGACTTTTCTCCTAGCCAATCCCCTGCTGCCACGGCTAGGGATTAATTGACCGCTTAGGCTGCTGCTGCTGCTTACTCCTGGCAATCGTTATACGATACAAGACTATTAACATATGTATATTTTTCAGAGCGCGTAATCAAAGGCGGCGGGTGCATATAACACTAGAATTACCGTGGTCAGCCGACAGAGCGATACAGCAGTTTGGTGAGTTTATACTAGATCTAGCTGCTTACTAACTTTTATAGTACACATGGGTTTTGGACGAATATTTGCGTGAAAGTATATGTAACGTTATCGAGACCAATTTGTATGGGATTTCGATGAAACTTATCGTCCGATCCTATATAAATTAGTCTCGATAACGATACAAACACTCTAAGGCAAATATTCGTGCCCCATTTAACTACATAAAATTAGTATAACATAAATAAAATCACATAATTAAATGATATAATCTTTATCATATGTTATTATCACCATGTAATAATGGGTTAAGGATAAAATATGTCACTACCCCCTTATTTGTTCAAGGGAGTCGTAAAAACCAGTTAAAGCAGCTTTCGGGCAATTTGATAATATATACAATTCCAAATCTACCTTCAAACACACATAAGGAGATTTGCCACAGTGATTATGAGATTCAACCCCTTTAATGGGGCGGCAATTCACTCACACGCATGCATCTCCGTTTTATTGACAGCAGATTGTAGTGGTCTCTGTTGAATTTTCCTTCTCGAAATACCCACTTTAGAACTATCAGTGCTTCCACAAGTTTATCGTAGGACGCCAGAGATATGCTTTTGGACGTGAAAATCCAAGAGAAGTATCAACTATCTTATTATGTTACCAGAATGTTCAGTGTTGTCTGTCAGGTCGTACCCACCGGTCGAATCAGGTGAATGCACCAGAGTACATATTCCTCATCTCGGACCTGGCCGGAGAGAGGAGGTTCGCATCCACGGTCGCCAAACGCCTCGAGTCACTGGGCGCACTCACACATGGAGATCGCAGGGCCACGGAAACCAGAGATCTCAGTCAATTCAATATCGACAATAAATATGGTGAGTCTTTAGTTCTGTGATGATTAACTGGCTATTGCATTCGATTCATCTTAAGTAGTTTTAAGTAGATTTTCTTAAACTTGTAACATTTTTTCATATTACTTTATATTTTTTAGAAAAGAGTTTCTTAAACGCGTAAAAACTTAAAAAAGGTACGTGATCGATGATCGTTGGACTAAGTGAAAGGGGAGGCAGGTGCGCTCCCCTCTGAACCCTAGATTGCGTGATGCGTAACTGGATTTGAAAAACTAAGATCTAAATAGTCTATAAATTATTTCCGAATACACAAAATATATTCAGATGGCTAGTTTAAGGTAGTTTGGATTTCAAAAATGTATTCTAATTAGAAGGGAGATAGTTATCTCGTCTCATATACGACCCATTGCTGGGCTCAAGCCTCCTTCACAATAAGAGCTAAATTGACTGTACTATAGCATGCTGGCTGGACATGTCAGTATAGGATTTTGTTTCGAGTTTTCCCACCCTTGCATAGATGTTACATATTCTTTATCGTCTTTTGCGACATCCACGGGCAATATAGGGAGTGCCGCCTAGGCTTTTAACTTAGTCGACCTCTGTCGTCGCCAATTAGTTCCAATTAACTAAAACCACTAAAATAATCCGTGTGGTTATGGAATAAGAATACAATTCACCACTCCCTATCTGGTCCGTAGGAGTCATAAAAGATAAAATATGCATATAACATCAATGCAAGAGAAGGAAAACTGGAAACAAAACCCTATACTAAACAATCAACATGGTATAGTAGGTAAATTTCTCTCCTATTGTAAAGGAGTCTCTTACACAACGGCATAAGAGCTGAAAGTCATCATGAGATTGACATAAATCTTGTAAATACAGGTCGATCAGCGCTAGAGGCGGTAATGCGTGCGATAATGAAGTATGACACACCACTGGTGCCACCCCCTAGCGACTACTCGGGCGACTTCTTCCACGACGTGGCCGGAGCACTAGTCGGCGTTGGGCTCATAGTGAACAATGAAGCGTCGCCTGGCGTGCTCTCACTAGATAAGGTAAGTTCCCGGGACTACCTGAGGGTCAAAAATCGATGTGATCTATGAAGACCGTTGTGGGACGTGGCTTACAGGAGTTACAATGGTGGCATTGTGTGGTGGGATTTATCCAAAAAAAGATAAGGTAATATTAAGGATATAAGGGCATAATCGCTATATTTGGCAGGTGGATCGTAGTTGGCGTTATAAATTGCCAAGTAGAGTACTGCATCCATTGGAGGTTCATCAACCTCTAGGGGACTAGCGGTTGGCCCAATGCCGAAGAAGTGGGATTCCGTTGTTTTATGGGGCCGCGGGATGGACGGCGTGTCTGCTGACCATAGTCAGCCCAAAAAAAATAAGGGGACTAGTGAACTGCTTTTTAAAACTCCCACTAAAAATAAAAGTGGGACGAGTTAGTAACCTAAGGGAATGGTTAGATGTATGATTAGCTTGTTTTGATGTTTTAAGATCTAACTAGATCATAAAAAAGACTAAGATCATAAAAAAAACTAGATTACGCCTACCACACAGGCCTCCAGCCTGTGTGGTAGCGTGGTCAGTCTTAATATTAGCCCCAAGTGTCATGGCTTGATCCCCAGGCATTCCAATTCCTTTTGCGATGCCTCGACATAAGGAATTATTCCTTGGTGACATTGCCATGGAAAAAAACTGCTTCTCTTGCATAGCATATCATATCTCTTATTCATTATTTCCAACAATCATGAGCAATATGAGGGTTGATAGTCTCCGTAGCCCCTATCGCACAAGAAACTTAGATCAAATCTAGATTCCACTGTATTTGCAATAAAAATATACAAACGTGTTTATATATTTGTAGGATTACAACAATATGTCGAAGTTCCTGAACAGGATACTCGGCATGCCTGTGGACCTGCAAAACAGATTATTCAAATACTTCACTGACACACTCACTGCTGTCATGGAACAAGGTATGAATCACTCCAGCTAAACAACATCTCTTGGTGTTTTGTATACCATAAATATCAAATTATCTTAGAGTCTATAGCTGTAAGGTATAAGTCTCCATCATATTGGAAATTTATTGGTTTACTATACCAATCTGATTTGCCATGTGGTGAGGGAGTCAATGAATCTAACGTAGGAACACCCACACTGCCTTCAGAAACGATAACATCAAGCCGAGGTTCGTAACGCATAGGGGGTGCCCTAGGACCCCGTTGCTTAAATATTCTTGGTTGAGAGCCCTCTGCGATCACCATTAGTCCACGTAAGGGTGTAGCAGCCATCTGAGGCTTAATAACCCAAAAAAACCATGCCGGAGTAAGAAGTTCACCAACATCTCTTTTCGAGTTTTCTTGTCCATTTCTATTTACCCTTTTATTGCAATGGTGTTGCCTGCTTACGTTTGATTTATTTTTTTCTGTAGTCGTCTTATGTATTTATATTATGTACTAGCAACCCGCTTAATTCGCTTTGGTATCAGTCGCCTTGCCCCCGCATTTTAAATCTCCATTATCTTCTAAAATATTACGATACACGACCGCAGTTCTTGAAACGTCAGTTTCGATTCCCGGACTGGGCAAAATTTTGTCTTGAGAGAAAAATAGCCCAAGTTATTTCTTATATAGACAGGTACCTGGTGGTAAAATATTATTAAAATCGGTGCAGCCGCTTAGAAGATTACTCGTATCAAACAGACAGATAAAATTTTGTAATATAGGTTTTTGACATTACAAACAGACACTACAATTTTATTTATTTGAGATTGTCAATGTCCATTGCTGGACATACGTCCTCCCTTTCTAATATTATTTGATAATTTTACACATAATTTTGTTTTCTGTCCCTTTAGCGAAGCGCAGTGGTAGGTTCGACTTAGGTATCCTGGATTTGGGAAGCGCCGGCGAACGAGTGACGCGAGTACGATGCTTGCGTTTTGTTCGGCGTCACGCCACCGGCAGGGCGCCTGTCGAGTTACATACCGTACACTCAGAGGTACGTGACCTTCGCACAAATCAATACATTTATTCTGTATAAGTCTCTCAAGGGCACTTGCACATTGCCAAATTTACATACATACGGATTGGAACGCGGCCATAAGCTAAAAAGATCTGGGGAAGAATCTCAGCGAGTTGTTATTATTTTTTTAATGAAATTGTGTGTATACAACAAGTAATATGAGATCCTATTCGAAATATTTTTTTCACATGGTGACAAAGTTAACTATTAGAACAGCCATCATTCTCCTTACCCACATGGGAGGCAAGGGCGCGACCCGCTCCACGCAGCTACCGCAAGCAGAACCTTTTTAGTGTGCATGACTAAAACATAAACTACAAACTATAGTAAGAATGTTAACAAAACCAAAATCTTTCAATCTGTTAGGCAAAACACCCAACTCTTGTACATGTGCAATAAAAAAAAATGTGAATTCCTTCGACAAATTAGGAGCGCCATAAAGTTGTAGTAATTAAAATAATATAAATTGTTGAATGAGGAGCTGTTCATAACCTTTCTGTATTATCATCCAGATAATCCGAAATTTTGTAATAGCGTTTTCTACAAAGTCTACTCTTGATAGGCGTTTTAATCTTATTCACTCTCCCATGTCTCGGATATATTTTGGTAGCTTATTGAAAATCTTACATTTCCGTATGGTGATGGAGGAAGAATACAATTCAGCACCACTTTCGTGGATGTCGTAAAAGACGACTGTGGAACAGAATATGCATATAAAATCTGTACAAGAGAAGGAAAACTCGAAACAAAACGCTATATCAATCCGTTTGAACAGCGTGATATAATAGCACAATTATCCTACTACTATGGAGAAGGCTCGAGCCTAGCCGTGGGACGTGTATGAGTCGTATACATTGCCCCATGACATACCTACACATCACAGAAGGTAATACATAGTTATTAACTAGTATTACAGACGTATACGCTAAGCTTGAGAATTGCTGACTTTGACCTTGAATTTTTTACCAAGCAGTGGTCTAGTTACTACCGATCCGCCCTCTATATCTTCAATTCAATTCCCACCTCTGTCTTTAAAAATAAGCAATTAAAAAATTTATGTTTGATATTATGAAAATAACCTGGCGGCTATTATTTTGGAAGAAATCGACTGCT
Organism: Lymantria dispar; assembly: GCA_032191425.1. Lineage (NCBI taxonomy): Eukaryota > Metazoa > Arthropoda > Insecta > Lepidoptera > Erebidae > Lymantria > Lymantria dispar. The sequence continues at coordinate 2,513,385 of CM063460.1, read as the reverse complement.
CATTCATTTCTAGTATTATTGATCGCGTTTGTCATGATTCACCTGTTAAAATTATAAATAAAATTGTTTAGCGTGGCATGGACTGGGCAGAGGCGCTCGAGAAGTGGTCAGAGCTGAACGGCGCCAAGGAAGGATTCTACATCTCACAGCAGGCGCGTAACAATAAGAACACCGCCGTGCTCTGCGTCGCCGTACAGACAAATAGCAAGAAGGAGAAACTCACCAAGAAAGATCTCATGTTCCAAATATACAGGTCAGTGTTTACTGATTTTGTCATTCTAGAATTTACAATTTATCCTTCCATTTACCGCTCTAGAATTACATCCATCTTATTCAATGTCTTAGCTTATCGTCCCATTGCTTGGCTCGACCCTCCTCCCTAATAGGAGTGAAATTGACCTACTTATACCATGCTGGTCAGACATGTTGGTACAGGGTTTCATTTCGAGTTTTCATCCTCTTACACAGATGTTATCTCCATATTATATTTCTTAGTAATTTTTATGACATCCACAAAGATATTGTGAGAGGTGAATTGTATTCTTACTCAATCACCACATGGAACCATTCTATACTAATAATAAAACAGTAGGCAGACAGAATCTGTACATTAGAGATATTTTTGAAAATATGGTATGGCGGGTATTAGAATAATTGACAAAATACAATTCGATAATTACTAGATGTCTTTCCGTTTGTTAATTTGTTTGCAAATCACGCTCCGACTACTAAGATCTGAAGTAAGATTTACCTGTTGCCGAAAAATTGCATTTTATCACTAGTGTACATGGTTGTAATTTAAAATGATAAAAAAAATATTTATAATTAAAAAAAAAATCTGCATGAAAGACCCTTAAGGGCACTTACTTATTGACAAATTTACACACCGTTTGAAACAATTCAATAATCTAACACCACATCGGAACGTGGTCACAAGCTGAGATCTTTTTTTTTTTTCGGGGTGGGCTGCGGTCGGCGCACTCCTCGCACCACTCCGTCCGGGACGACAGAGGGGCGTAAGCACGCAGTCCCCCCCCCTCGGGGAGGACGTCGGTCTTTCCTCACGCGGTCGGCCTCTCGGCGGGTGACGGACTAGCTTCCCGGTCACGTCACCCGCGGCCTCAGCTAGAGAGCTGAGAATATCTAGCAAGAAACTAAGCTGTCAATTTTTAAATAATTTCTTTAAATAAAATTGTGTGTATACAACATAGAGTATTTTCATTAATTTTAGCCATAAACATATTTTTTGTGCTTAATCCTAACAGGTTTAGTACAAAAAAAGTATGTTTACGACTAAAATATGTTTCTGAACATATGTTTCTCTAGACTTGACTATCTGCCAGGCCATGATCGCCTATTGGGCAATAACAGCTCAGTTATAAAAACTAAGGAGAGATTTAATTTAAAATTAAAAAAAATTTACAGGCCTAACACAGGTCTACAACTCCGGCTGGAGTCCCTAGCAGAGATAGAGAAGAAGTATCGCAAAGTGGAGAGCACTGAGGCGGAGTCGTGGTGGCGTGCACAGTACCAGGCCTCGCGCTCTGTCTGCAGTCACGCATACTGGCGCGGCGCATGCAGGAACGCAGCCGACTGCGAGGTGAACCATCATCACTGATTGTTTTTAAACGTACTGTCATCATCATCAGCCACTATTGGACATAAAACTCCCCACAAGGGGTAGTAATTACATAATCAATATTCTCAGCTGTCGAGTTGGTGATAGCAGTTTGAGTTATAAGTTTCCCGGGAGAGTACCGATTTTTACTGCTTCCATGCAAAAGTAAGGATCAGCATTATATCTTTTATCCCTTGACTTTATGACACCCATGGTAAGTTGTGGGGGTGGTGAATTGTATTCTTACTCTGCCACCTCACGGATATTTATATCGAAGTTGATCTGTTATAGTTATCACAAAATAAAAGGCCCGTTTTGACATTTGTCTTAGCGGTGTAACTAGTGATTAGCCATACGACTTAGTACTCGATACTCATGATAAATCGATTTAAGTTTGCATGGGTATTTGATCGATTTGAATATGTATTGTAAAGTGCATTGGATTAAAGTTATGATTTGAAAATTTAACTTAAATTTTGATATTGTAGGTATTTTGAAATGACGCAATGTTAGGAAAGGTCAATTTTCTATCATTTAATATTTTAGTTACAATAACATTCACTCAATCACAAAAAAAGAAATTGATAAAAAGTGAATATTTTCTACAATTGTATGCGTTGTCTAAGACGTTATGTCCAAAAATCCACAACTTTTTAACACGCTTTTATTAGTTTTACCTGTATGTATGTATCTATCTATGTATGTAACGGAATCTTTGAACGTCATTTTGCCCCACTTTGAACAAACAGATTTTATTTAAACTTTATACACTCGTCAAAGGCCCATGACAATGCAATAATTTGATCAAAACAGCCGAATATCTTGATTAGATTCGTCAGGATGTAGAAATTATTAATCGTATCCTGTGCATAAGAGTAGGAGAAATACAGCTAATGTGCGAACTACGCATGCGCGAAATTTGAAACGACTATGAGTCGGACTGTCAGCTTGTAAGCGTGTTTTATAGTTTTTTAAACTATAATTTTCTATTATTTACACATTAAAACTGAAATTCTCACCAATTTAGGGAAATGAATAATACTCAACCCTGCCTCAACGATGGCGGTAATACTCCCCGAGCCATTGTTTACGACTTTTAGCTCCAAGCTCATAATTTTCAGTAAGGATCGCTACACAGCTGGTGAAATTCAATAATTAATTGGTCTGAACACTAGTATTACAATTATACTATTTCCATTTCTTTATTTTCTCGATGACAGCTCCTGTGGAAACTTGAACGAGCGTCTTTTTTACATTATGTATACATTATTTAATAAAAATATGACGCTTACGTGCGTACAAGGTCATAGCAGAGTCTGAGAAACTGATAGGGATGGAGCTATCGATAAACGTAACACGATAAGAGACCCGATATTTTTTTACAAAGTGTAAGAAACTAAACTATTGCCGGATAATTTTATACAAATTTATTAACTAATATTACATTTCATTACAAGATGTAATTATATTATGTTGATTGTTCATTTATTTATTTTAATCAAAATCTTATGAATCGCCACTATCACTCGATGAGCTCTCCTCAACATTTATTAGAAGTTCCTGTATTTCTATATTATCTAATGCCACATGAATTTCCCAATCCGACGCTATAATGTTTTGGGTTCTTCTCACAATTTTTTCCCAGTATTCGGCGGTTACTTCCGCACATGCATTTTTTAATAAATCTAACATCTTGTTTGCCGTAAAAGGGGGATGGGTATTGTTTCGAGCGGCGTGTCCTTTGATTTGTGGCCATATTAGTTCTATAGCATTGTACTGGCAATGATACGGCGGAAGTTGAAGTTGTTGGCTTCGCTCAAAAATTCGCAGCGAGCCATAGCAACGTCGTGACGCTCCTTCAATATTTTACGTTTGTCCGATTTTTTATAAGAAAATCTAATTTCTTTCAAAACTAAGCTTAATGACGATTTTTGGCCATGGAACAAACCACGTTCACGTAAAGAAATAACAAGTTTTTTAAGTGTTGGAATTTCTTTGCGCAAGTAATAGTCATATATATGACGACGAATAGCGTCAGCGTCGAAGTTGTCAACCGATGTCACACGACGTGGTTGGCGTTTCTTCTTCGGCGTACGAAGCTTATTTGCTTGCATGCCGCTTGTACCGTAAGCTTCGGTAGTAATTTTGGAAACAGTAGGTCCACTAATTTCTAATGCGGCCGCAACACGCTCTCGCACTTGCGACAGTGGTAATAGCGGGCCACCATTTTGATATTCTGCTTCAAAGTAATTTCGAACCTTGATCACCAGTTCTCTCGCCTGACTTTTCAGAACAGATCCTTTTTGATATTTGACAGCTGAGCAGCAATCAACACGGAGGAACACAAAATACACAACGTAACGTATGGATAATGTGAAAAAACTCAGCGAACAGAAATGTAGTGACCATATAGCACGACCGTCTTGTTGCGAGTGACAGATTAAAACAAATACAAAATGGCGGTGGGTCATTGAGTGTTCCCAGCTTGAAAAAATATATTTGAATGTTTTTGTTGAATTTGTCTTTGTTCAAAACATATATGCGATCGATATCATTACTTATTTGGTCACAACACTACAACTATCAAATTAGAACTGTCGTCGAGAAAATAAAGAAATGGAAATAGTATAATAAAACAATACAAGTGAAGGTCCACCTTATAAAAATTTATACTTGTCGATTAATTTTTCCTAAACCGATTATTAATAGTCTGTGGACAATATGAAAAAATCGTTATGCGCGTCACCTAGCCAAGTGGGCAGTACCCGTCAATGAAAAATGTAATTACTTTAGAACATTTCGATCAGTAAAAAATAGAGAACTTTTTTGGCGTGAACTGTCAAAACGGGCCTTTTATTTTGTGATAAGTTTAAGTGAAAATTTCTTCAGGCGCCTACAGAACTTTATTGTGTAAACAAAAATCGTGCAAATCGCGTCATCGTTGGGGGAACAAAAAGCATGAAACTCGCGTCATCGTCACCGCAGGCTTTCTCGTATACTGTGTATAATATGTACATATGTAGATATACATCCATGCGTATTTTTTGGGGATCACAACTTGGCGGATAAACGCTTCTGAACGCTTCTGGCATTTTTGAGAGTAGATGATTTAAGGCAGGCAGACATTTGTTTGAATTGTGAATCAATCATCATGATCATTTTAATCGAAGATCCAGCAACTGTATGTTTACTTTTTAAGTTTTCACTTTTGTCGGCAGTCCTCTTGACTGCTTTGTGTTTTATTTGTCAATTACTTTCTTTGGGTTATAAAAAAAAACATGTTTTCCACCCTTTACTGTCCCATAGGAGTCATGAAAATCAGGTAATCAAGGTAGAGCTCTGTGGCACTCTCCTGAGGGAACTCATGACCTCAAATGCAATTAGTCCTCCCTTCCTAGTTAGATCTACTTCCAGCAATATACGTCTGCTGATTAAGGTGATACACGTAAGAACCGCAGGTGAAGATGTGACACAAGCTATATGTGTGTTTCAGGTTGGTTTGCGTGTAAGAACACATCACGTGTTGGCCGGTTCAGTGCTCGCCGTGTGGGCACGTGTCGAGCATGTACTAGCAGCGCGCACACATCATAACAAGATGCAAGTCGTGCGCATCAAGACAGACGACGGACTCAAGATCGTCGGTACGTACACACATATCATCACTAGACGCTTCTAGCGGTTTTACCCGCATAGTTCCCTTTCCCATGTGTATATCGAGATAAATTATAGCCTGTGTGTTATTCTGATATGTAAGCTATATTATTGTCAAGTTTCATCTAAATCCATTCAGTAGTTTTTGCGTGAAAGAGCAAAAAACATCCTCACATACTCATAAAATTTTGCGTTTATAATATTAGTAGGATAATCATCATTTCAGCTCATACGCGTCCCACTGTTGGGCTTGAGCTTTCTACACAGTAGGAGGGAATTTGACCTACTATATCACGCTGGTCAGACGTGTTGGTATAGGGTTTTGTTTCGAGTTTGCCTTCTCTTGCATAGATGTTATATGCATATTTAATCCCTTAGTCATCTTTTATGACAAGGGCAGGAGTGGGGGTGGTGAATTGTATTCTTACTCCATCACCACACTGAACTACCCATATATACGCATTGCTTTCTTTGTTCTTTGCCTTCTCAGTTACATTTCATTGTTGATAACAGGTCTTATGCAGAAAAGAAAAATGAATGCCGCTTAGATAGTTTGTCATTGGGTCATATTTTTGAGCTTATTTGATTTCAAAAGTAAAACTTAAATGATTTTTCAATTAAATAACATTCAATCGAAATCAGCGTTGGATGTCTTACAATTTAGCTTATCCTAAGGTAGTTTATCCTTTCCAGTAAGACACATTTAAACCTTTTTTTATTTATAATATTTTATATTTCATTTATAATAGGTTAATTTTAAAAGGCAGTATTTCTTTTTACAGTTATTAAATTATTTGTTTCTTAAATTGCTTGTAATGAAAATAGATAAATATTGACATAGACAAGCAAACAGTACACCTAATGGTAAGTAATACTGCCGCTCATGAACCTTTGCTAGGCTGCTGCCTACCGTGAAGAAAGGAGAGGGAAGGGAGTGTGAATGCGTGAAATAAGCTTCGGTGATAACCAAAACCCACCACACGTAAACACCCTCAGAAAGTTGGACTATTTCTATAATAGAAAAAATAAATTAGCCACAACTGACTTCCAGGTGATTAATCTGTATGCTAAAAGTTATTAAATAACAATTTTATTGTGGAAATGACTCGTAGGTCTGATTGTTATATATTTTTCTCAATGTGTAGACAAAGTCTCTTCCCTAATTAAAGAACAATTGCTGTTCAGACGGGTTCGCAATAGGGCTTTACTTGTAGATTTTATCTCATTATTAAAACTTGTAAGATATTCGCAACATACTGACTTTTATTCATGGGAGCAATGTATGACATATTCATAAGTTAATTAAAAACTTATTTACTAGCTAATCAGAGGTTATTAATTTTATTTTGATACAATTTAATTACATACTAAAAATGACATTACCACTTAAACCTTAAAGTATTGATACTTCTCCATCAGGTACGCTGATCCCAAAGAACTGTGTGGAGCCGCTAAAGGAGGCGCTCTCTTCAGACGCAGTGTCGGTGAGCGAACAGAAGTTTGAACAGACCGACGCCAAGTGAACACATCGCCAATAGTTCCTCTTTCTCTCTCTATCTTTATGTTATTTACTCTCCGGCCGCACGTCTCTTACTGACTGGGTGCGGAGTTTGACTGATTTAGGACAGCCCCTACGAGTGCTCGTCAATTGTTCCTCGCATTTCGAACTGTGCGCTTATGGATATAGAATCGATATTCAAATGGCTTTATTGCGCGATTAACAAATTCAAGATCTTCAATTCGTCCTTGAATTAAATATGGGCGTTATGGTGACCTTGAGTGCCGCAGACAAGGGTAATACTGCGAATGTTAAACTGTTTGTTTTATTAATATAATGTTTTAATTTGTTCGCGTATATTAAGGTATACGTTTTTTATTATTTATTTACTAGCGAATGACAATTGTTTACGAAGTACAATTACATGTTTCTCGTGTTTATTTTTTTATTTGTCACTGTGTAAAGTAGGCCTAAAGTATCTATATGGTAGGTTCATATATGTATGTATCAATGTGTAATCTGTATCGTTAGACTTGTCCAAGTAAATATGTTTGTGTATAATATCTAAAATTTACATTTAGTACGTACCACACATTAACTATTATGAGATTTTCAACAAGTAGACGAACACTCGGAGGGACTGCGCTGGTTTCGGGACCAGCGCGAGTTTTGGTAGGTGGCGCTAGTGTGCGTACGGTATGTGTCAAGTGGCGCCATTACAACTATAATGCATATTCTAATTGCCAATTAATTCCTATTTTTAGTAGATTTAAAAAATATTAAAATTTGACTTATTGCAATTACCTGATAGTATTTTTTTTATAAAATATACGAGATCTCATTATAGAGCTCTTCCCATTATTAAAGATTCTATATCCACAAATTTTAATTTTGAGTAGACTTTAAGGCTCGGTTGTAAAATATTTTGACCTTCAAGGAGTTATTTCTTAGATTTTTTGTAAAACTTCTTATTTACATCAATAATGCCATTTTATGCAACATATCCATATTTACATAGAATTTCTCAAGTCGTATAAGTATTCTGCCTATATACTTTCATTATTGACTTAAATATATGTAATCGCTTAAATTATTCAATGAATTTCTTGCCAATTTACAATTGTTTGAATTTATAAGCAAATTTAATTAAAATAACGTGTCTATTGTAAGTATTAGTTTGATTTCTTTAGGGCATAAATCAATATCCGTTATGAAAACGTTGAAAAGCATTGAAAAAAAAAACGATAATTTTAAGTATAATATACATATTTTACTCTCCTATAATTTATTCATCACTTGTGTAGTTTGACCTTGGGCAATTGGGTACAAAAGATGAAATAGAAAAGTAAAAAAAAAGAGGAATGTTATAGGTAGTTTTCTGAAAATTAAATAAATACTTTTTATATATTTTTAACATAGAGTTGTTATTAGTTTGACATGCCTTGTGTTTCTGGCATCTTAGCTGTAGATCAATTATGCTGCGAAATGAGTTTTTTGTTTGAAAGCTGACATGATCGAAATGGTTCTTAGCTACATTAACTATAAGTATTATATCTGGCGTTTCAAGGTCATCAGAGTATTTACTTTCTAACATAAGTGACCTCATTTGAAACGCTTATGATGGATGGCTTTAGTTGGAAAGTGGATAGAGGATGGTACCATTTTAATAAATCACTAGCATTAAACCTTGGATGTTGCAGTCATATGAGGGAACTCCTCATAGGTAAATATTTGGCAATTTTGAATTGAATTGATAGGTCTGAGTACAAAAATATTTAATTGTTTTTCTATTTTATTATAATCGTAACTTTTAAGCAATTTTACAGCATAGGCCACTTAGTAAGTGTGATTAAAAGCAAAAAAGGTGTAAGAATACAAAAGGATTGACAGTTTGATATATTTCTTGTTTATGGCGTGGCCACGTGATCTATACCGTGACGTCACTAGCTTGTATCTAGTGAGAATGATCTATGGATCTATAAGGAGCGCGTGCGCTTTAGCTTAAATTTGTATTTTTTTTTATAATATATATATATATATATATATGTATGACACAATATAGCGATGAATATACATACAGAGCGCTGCTTATTTTAATTTCTTTTTAATTAAAAACTCATCGGTATAATATATGTACGAAATAGACGAATTTAATCAAAATACTATTATTTTAATTTATTATAATTGAATCTTCGCTTTATCATTTGTGAAGAGAAATATTCTGAGTATGTAGTCGGTAAAATTACCCTAAAACAACTTAGAAGAGAATAATAGTATTTGTATAAATAAATGAAGTTTCACTCTATGGACGCCACGTTTTCTTTTAAATTATGACGTAAGTCGGGCTCTGTATATTCTTGTATACGAATTATTATTATTTTTAACCATTTCTCTTATGTGTACAAATGTCCTAGTGTTTTATTTAATTGTCTGATGTTATAGAACGTTTTTATTTTTTTTTTAAATGAATCTTGACTGTCGCGCATACGATTCGAAGGATGTAATATAGTTTTAATAAATAATTATTAATTGTATGTTCTATGATGTTAGCGTATTGTTTATGGCGCGTATAAGTGCAATATTCTTATTCTTCTTACCCCACCATCATTTTACTCGTTATTACACACAATATTACTCTGTTTCCGTGCTATCAACTCTAGAACTCCTGGTCCGTTTTATATAACCGTTATGGTAATAATATGGATTTGGTTGGAAATGCAGTAATAATTTTGTTCCATCATATGGAAATAGAATCGCAATTGTGACAAGGTGCTATGCGGTGTAGGTAGCGGTCGTTTACCAGATCTATCTCAAATATCAGCCTGTTCATACTAAATGCTGAGCTGAGATGTTAGGTACATGAATAAAAATAATTAGTGTCGTATCGCCCGTTGCCTAAATTATTCTAAACATTGCTCGTTTTCGTCAACGTCTTCTAAATTTTAGATAACACTTAAATTAATATGAATGCCATACATTAACACATCATTAACCATAAAGCCTGTTTTAATCAAAGCAAGCTATATTTAAGGTGATACCTAGAGCAATCTCTAGGATTGATTGATATTGTTTCTCATTAACATTGGTGTTTAATTTATTGTTGTTACCTAAAATTTGTTATTAGTGTTGTCTTTAAAACGGGCATAAATCATTTATATAGTCTTGTGTGTTATCTAAAATATTAGATGATGTTGATAACCGAAATTAAATCAACATAAGTTATAAATAGATTTCAATTATAAGAAATTGTTTCTTTTTCTTGTTTAATGGCAATTAGCTACAATAAATACTATGAGTAATAGTATAGTGCCAATGTCGAGTTATATTGATTATTCACGTCTTTAGTCTTCGTCTTTCAGGCAGTCGTTAGCATGATTTGGTGCTGATAACCAAATCATGCTTTCTCTGGGAATTTTTGCAGAATTTCAATATGCACGCAATTCACTACATCACATAAAATATCGGCAAAATTATTCAATAAAACACTAAAACAAATAATAGAACTTAAAAGCGCTACATGACATTTTGACATTCTCGTCAAAAGTCCTAAACAAAGTATTTAAATTGTGACTTAGGCAACGGGCATAAGGTATCATCCATTATAAAAGAAGTGTTAATACAAGTATGTGCACTGTAAAGATGTGTGCGTTACTGTATTAACGATTACCAAACTCCTCCATCTTCTTCCCCGTGCGATGAAGTTAAGAATATAATGTGTAACCACCTTCCTACTTCCTGTGGTAATCGTAAAGGCCGGCTGAGGATTTACCAAAATAAAGGGTAGGATCTATGGGCATAACTCAGTAAAAATTAACTGCAATCACCAATCCTCTTCATGGACAAGACTATGCCCAGCAGTGGACGTTTCATAGGCTATTGAACGACGATGATTTACTAAATAAATATATAAGAACATGCACTTATCGATATCTGTATTTTGCCAATCACTATTTCATATTATATTATAGTTCCGAAAGTACCTGCTCAAACTTGTGATAAAAAAAAATTGCAAAGTAACTAGTATGTCTGATTGTACTCCTGTTTCCTGATGATTTCTCATCATAATCTTCCTTCCCTTATCCTGATTTATATGTGGTATAGCATATCTTCTGATTGTGGAAGAGCAAAACACCATTATAAGGCTTTATTAATGAACCTCGTGATCTGGTTCAGGTTTTATTTATTCTTCTGTGCTCTTATATTTCCGATTGTTGGACTTACTCCACAATGGGACCAAAAATTACATTCTTATATCATGGTGTGAAGACTGATTGGTATAGCTTTTTATGTCGAGTTTACCTCCCCTTGCACATAAGTTATCTGCAAACCATATCCCTTGATCATCTTTTACGACACCCATGGGTTAAGAGGAAATGGTGAATTGTATTCTTACTCACCTCACCATACGGACATTTAGACATATGGAAAAAAAAATATCCTAGTTTAAAGTTCATCATTCAAGATAATATTTAATAAACATGTATACATAAAATTTTATATAAAATAAACCATAAAAAAACATGACCAGCTCGCTGTTTCTTGCCGGGTCTCTCGCCTTGCGAGAGACTCGATGGTAGATAATTATTTAAGATTAAAAATTACAATGTGTACGTGCCCTCGCAGGCTTTATACATAATAAATAGTTTTATTTTGAATCCGCCCGGTTTCGACTTTCCTTGGGAACAAAATATTTCATATATCAAAAATGGATGAAACAGGTTGCATACGTTCCCTTAGTAACACTCTGTAGAAGGCCCCTCCGATCCCATTTATATCAAGCGATCATAAATTCGTCGAGTTTCTGACAGAAATGGATTTTCATAGGATTTCATACATTTTCAGGGGATTACATGTGTCGGGTGCGTTTCTACTAAAAAAAAAAGTGAACTTATTAATATGGGATGTAGCAAACAAGTATAAAGGAAAATAAATAATTAAAAATATCTAATCAGTTTGAGCACGTATTTAAAGTGCACCATATAAGTGGTTTACAAATACACGTAAAATTATTCTGTATTTAGATATTATATTCAATTAACTATCGATTTATTTATATGTATTGTTCCAAATTAGATGTGTCAGATAATATTTTAAAACGTTGCTGTGAGAATATTACAATTCATTTATCGATATTATTTCTATCGACTGTATCACATCACTACGTTCCAAAAGAAGGTGATCAAGAGTCAATACGCGCAGCGTTAATCTAGTTAATATTGCTGTTATCAGGTTAGATCGCAAAGCCGGAGTATATCAATTTCGCTCCTGTTGTGGTGAAGTCCCGAACCCAGTAGTGGGACGTATATGGGCTGAGATGATAAACGATAATTTCTTTAAAATTCACTCTAAATTTACAATTAGTTCACGAATTTCGTTTCTTTGCCTCGTTCGTGTGATGCCTACGAATTCCACAAACCCTTTTATTATTGGGTGTCGTAAAAAAGTGTTACATGTACTAAGAGATTTACATCGCCCTTGAGCAAATACTTACCGTGTGGTGACAGAATAAGAACACAATTCACCACTCCCTATCTTGTTCGTGGATGTCGTAAAAGACAAGGGATATAATAAATATATAACATCTATGCAAGACAAGAAAACTCTAAACAAAACCTTATACCAACCTGTCTGACCATCTATACTAATATTATAAAGAGGTAAAATTTGTAAGTTTGTATGTAACGAATAAACTCAAAAAGTACTGGACCGATTTTAAAAATTCTTTCACCATTGGAAAGCTATAATATCAGGGAGTAACATAGGCTATATTTTATCCCGGTATTCCCACGGGAACGGGAACTACGCGCGTAAGGCGACTGAATCCGAAGCGAAGCGAGGGCGGATTGCTAGTGATATAGATACGAAAAAGAATTGTGGGGCCGGCCTTGGTGTGCTTATCACTTATTTAATATGCGGCAATCAAATGATTCACTCTGTTCTTATGACTTGGGGTAATATTCTTATAATAAAATGTTGTAATAAACAGTAAGTGTTACAGCTTTTCGTAGTAAATATAAAAAAATATATAATAATAAATACAAAAAGGTAGGTGAAGGCAAAAAAAACAAATAGATTTGTTTAAAATTTTTAAACTACTGCACTTATCCACACAAACTTTTATTCTAAAGCTGTGTACTTAGGAATAGAACCTTGTACCTTATAAGCTTTACAATATCACATACACTTATAGTCACAAATTACACCTAATATCGGTGCATAGATATGAGTGCCATAAAGAATTATTTTGGGTATTATCTACACTAATATTATAGAGGAAAAAATTGTATTTTTGTGTGTGTGTATGTTTGTAATGAATAAACTCAAAAACTACTGTGCCGATTTCAAAATTTTTTTCGCCATTGGGAAGCTACATTATCCCTGAGTTATATAGGCTATATTTTATCCCGGTATTCCCACGGGAACGGGAACTACGCGGGTAAGGCGACTGTAACCGAAGCGAAGCGAGGGCGGGTTGCTAGTCATGGTATATTAAGGTAAATTTCCCTCCTATTGTGGAGGAGGTTCGAGCCCAACAATGGGACGTTATTGAGCCGAGATAATAACCAAACGCATCTGATGGCATCCGGTCAACAATTACTTTACCAGGGTGCTTTGACCTTAGGCATTTAGCTGGTAATAGAACTATTGCTAAAACTGCGATATGTACGATGTAAGAAGAGTACATATTGTGTCGACCACAAGTAATTCCAATAAGAGCGAGTGATGGTTTTAGATTTTTGATCACTTTCTTTCAGAACACATTATACTTTCTACTTATTCGGTATAGTGTAATATTCTCATAGTATATTATATTAGTGATTATAATATAATGACATGTGAATTTACTTGTTGCTGTATCGCGACAATAGGTTTGTATAAAGGGTAGTTAATATCGGTATGTTTACGGTACAGACAGTTTGTATCGTTGTCAGCAAATTGTCTACATAATTATTTCTTAATGTGTAAAAATTAAAGACAAAAAATAAATGTATATAATATAGTGTTCATTGTTTTATTTCTTAACTCAATAGTAGCTGAGCCATAAACTCCAAAAAAAAAGGGAGCCGTCGCTCAGAACGTCTGGCAGATGTGAAACATCGAAATTATTTTGTTCAAGTATACAGGGTGTATCAGGTTATGGGGCAACTGGTCAAACGGGAGATAGGCAATGGCAGTAGGAACCCATAAAAATTAAGGAAAAAATATCGATTTTAATGAATTCATTCTCTCAATGAATTCATCTCTAATTAGAGACATGTAAAGTTTTCAATTTTGTCATCGCTTTTTCGTGTAAATCTGATTGAAATGTATAAAGTCAGTGATACTTAATCTGTAACATATTCGTACTTTATTAAATGTTCATTAGAAATTGAAAAAACAATGATTACGTTCGCATAAGCAAAACAAACTTCGCTTTAAATCAGCTGATCGGCCGATGACCTTCGCAGTGTCGCGTTTTTACCTAAGTTACCATTGAAGCGTTTGCCCAATTCCTACCTATTCACACTGTCGAAGCTTTATATGCCTACGTGTATCCTATCTATAAATGCCTACATAATACGTAACATTTAAGGCATAGACTGTTTAACACACATTTTTTAAATCACTATAACTTTTATGTTATATTGCTTTTTGTGTAATATACATTTTAATTACGATCTATGACCGGTAAACTAAAACATACTCGAACAGTTGCCCCATAACCTGATACACCCTGTATATGCATAAAAGAACAGATTACGACATAAAGATATGCATATAGTATTAATAAAATATTACGATACTTTTTGCCAGAAAGTTATGATTTTTATTCAATAGACAATTATTTTCATTAGATTACACTTATAATATACAAACATAGGTATGCGAGCTTAGTGCGAGAAAGCTAGCGCGCATCATCGCGTCGCTCCGTCTCACTCACACAATACTACGTATATACATAGCGTGGCGTTTTGTCGCCACGCCACCAATTAGGTTTACTCTCGCATATTCCGTCATATAGCGTGACGTCGTATCGTCACACCAACGATCGGTTTCACCGTCGCCTATAGATGTTTCACATCAAAAAAATTCTTAACTCTAACTTAATCTCGGCAAAGGCAAGTTATTTGCTGATAGCAAGAGAATAGAGGTTATTGTGACTGCTATAAGTCTCTTAGTTAACGTTTTACAGACTTGATTGAATGCAAAGGTCGTGTAGTGGTTAAGACCTAAAGTGCCAAGAATCGCAGATTCGATTTCCGCGCAGGGCCATACTTTGTGCGATCCACAAATTGTTGTTCTCGATTTAAGTGCAGCTTGTATCCGTTCAATTACATAGGTGTAATGTTCCTCGCCATACAAGGATTATATTCTTAGCGAAGGCAATACATAAATTATAATACTTCAAGAGCCTTAAAAAAAACAAACATAAAAATAGGATTGGATTTCTGTGTGGTGACTGAGTAAGAATACAATTTACCATCACCTATCTTGCTCGTGGAGGTAGTAAAAGATGACTAAGAGATAAAATAAGCATATAACATCCATGTAAGAGAAGGAGATTGAAATAATACTACATACAACTTGTTTTGACCAGTGTGGTATAATAGGTCAATTTCTCTATTATTGTGGAGGAGGCTCGGGCCTAAGAGTGGGACATATGAGCTGAGATGATAATGATAAGCTGTAATCTATATTGTAACAAATGCAACACCTGCTTTAGTAAGTGTAAGTTATTCTCTATATTATCATACTCTTAAGTATACGAAACATTTGTCTTAATGATTTCTGATGTGATGTTTACGCGAGTATTTTAAATAAAACCACTTTACGGATTTTGTCGCGTTTGTATTTTTTGGACTTATTGGACGTGAGACATCTTAGTCCGCCCGTCACCATGAACGCTGCAAAGTGTTCGAAACGACGGGCAATTGAAAATATCAAATACCAACGCGATAAAATCCGTAGTTTTATTTAAAATTTAGCTTAATTTAAACAAATATTTAACGCTATTTCTTTTTTTAGTAAAGGCAATAAGCTACAATTATAAGTTATTGGTGCCAGTGTCGAGTTATAATATTCTTCACGTTTTTAGTCTTCAGTCATAGTCGTTACCAAAATGTGATAAAGTATTCTTAAAAATTAGTTTATAAGTTCTCTCTTATAAGTAATCTGTAGATATTTATTTCTACCATAATTCACCTATGGAAAATAAACACTAGGTATTTTGTTGGTGGTCTATACCAATAAATAAAATTGGAGTGTCTGTTTGTAATGTCAAAATAATAGGCTTTTTTCATGCTCACACGGTTATTTGCTCGACACCTATGCCTAAAATAGCAATTAAAATATTTTTGTCTGTCTGTCTGTCTGTTTGTTCCGGGTAATCTTCAAAACGGCTGGACTGATTTCAAAAATTCTTTCACCAATGGAAAGCTATAATATCAGGGCGTAAACTAGGCTATATTTTATCCCGGTATTCGCACGGGAACGGGAACTACGCGGGTAAAACGACTATAACCTATAACCGAAGCAAAGCGAGGGCGGGTTGCTAGTTTTTTTTATAAAATGGTGGTAAACATTGAAATCATAAATTTAAAATAGTTTCGATTTCATCCCAATTCGTTCCAGTGAATAACAATCATCAAATTACTGGTATAATTTAAATTCTCCGCTTTAGGCATTTAGTTTTTGGTAACAGGGTTCTCACATTGAATTTGTTAATTTAATGTGTAATATGCGTTTCGTTACATCCTCATGTGACATTATTAACATCAACTAGAGTTGTAGCTATTATAAAAAAGCTTGTACTATCTACATATTTAGCGGCTATAATCAGTAGCCTTGGTCTGTTATACCGTTTTTTTTTGTTTTGGTTGGGCTATGGACAGCACAAATGCCGGCCATTCGGTCCGGGGCGACGCAAGGGCTGCGCACGGCCCCATAACCCACCGTATCCGCTGTCCTACGTTATTAGGCCGACCACAGGTACTTAGTTCTTTGTCATCCGTGGCCAGTCCAGTGGGATACTTCTTCGGGCATTGCTCCTACCTAACGCCCCTTCCGGGACGTCGATTACTCTCGCACGGTCAGCCTCTGCGCGGGTGATGGACAACTTCCCGGTCAGTCACCCGGCTAGGGTGCTCTCAAACGCAGGCACTCGCGCGTGCGAAACCTCTAACGTCCCACAACGGGCTGTGACGAATGTACCGTCGGCGTAGCAATTTACGCCCAGCCCGGGTAGCAGGCTTTCTCGCGACGCCCAGTCGTAGTCAATGTTTCGCAGGGTGGTCTCCAGAATCTCCCTCTGTGGGACACCGCATGATATGGGCGTTGGCACTCGGTTAGTGTAGAAGACGCTGCGCCTCTCCAAGTAGTCTGCCATCAGTCGCCTCAGGTATTCGGGCACTTCATGATACCGGAGCGCCTCACTGATGCAGCTCAATGGCAGACTATTGAATGCGTTGGCGATGTCTAGGGACACCGCCAGCAGCGCTGATCTGTTACAGCCTAGTGAATTGAATAATAATATACTGAATGATTGTCCATTATGGATAGTGAAGTAGGCTATCCGTGTGGGTGGAGTCCCTGATTTGTATGTTTTGTTGAGATTTGACGATATGCCTATATAAATTATTAGGCTTGTAATTACTTCATAAATAAATTTTCATGTACGAGGGATTTCCCTTGAGAATTTATAAAATAAATTATTTCTATATATATTGATAATGGGAACAATATCATAATTTTAAAGTACAATAGCTGACATCGCTGATATAGCTGATAACTAGTTATTGAACTATAAATAACAGGCTAAGTGATCGAAGTTGTTAACAAGATATCTGTCGCTAACTTCAACTCAATGTAAATGTCATTTTCGCAGTCGCAGATGATAATGGTTGGCTTATTAAACTTTTTCGTTGTTTTCATTTAAATTTGGCTAGAAATTTTGAAAGTGCATAATTAAAATGACTGAACAAGATATCTCCGTTGAGGAACTCGAAGAAACGGTGAGTATTAATGTGCTTGACCCTTATTTTAATTGAAGAGGTACAGTTAAAATAGCGGAATGAAGATCTAGGTCACAGTGCCGCATTTTCCCTTTAAATAATAAATTCCTAGACTATCAAATTATAATGATTTTTGTATTAAAATATAATTATTTAACTATAATTTACAAATAACAAAAGTCATCGTGTTATTATTTTGTTAATATGCTAAAGTAAACATCTTGTTTACATACGCTTAGAATAGATTTGAATCTGCTTAATTTTCTATGAAAACATATTCATAATTGTATTAACATACCCTATAATATTTAGAGTAATATTTGATTAAATGTTTTAATTTTATTAGTATAGCAACAAAGCAGTATGTGCAGTAACAATCAACTATCTTTTGCTTTTATTTACATTTGGAGAACAAAAGAATATTTTTGTTTATTTTGTTAAATAATAATGATCTTACACTGGGAAGGTTATGCAATAACATTTTTATAATGACTGTTATTTATTAAAACTGCATGTTATGAATACAAAAAGGATTTTTAATAAAAATTTAGTTAATTGTAATCTAATATACATAGTTTTAAACTTTATATATAAATTTCTTGTGTATGTCACTGAACTCCTCCTAAACGGCTGGACCGATGTTATTGAAATTTTTGGTTCATGTTTAAGTGGATTCGAGAATGGTTAAATTCCCAATTGAACCCGGTTGGTGGCGCTGCTGTTGATTTTAAGGAGAATTCGTTTTATTTTATTTGAACAGAACAACATCTGTTGGGTCAGCTGGTGTAGTATAAATTATGTAGCATTGACTCAGGGGTAGAGTATGATGAGCAGCATCAGCCTCCAGATAGCAAGTGTCACTAAAAACTCAAATACAAAAGATACTTTTTGAAAAAAGGTGGACATTTTTCTGAAAATCTGTAGAAAAATCATGTTGATTTCTGTCTTAAGGTTTTCTTCACTATATGATGCTGAAAGACAATTTAGCTCTACCCTAATCAAAGACTTACGGTATTAAGTATATAATCTATTTAACAGCACATTTTTTCTTGTATATGTATTGTAAATAGCTGATCATCATCAACTAAGCTCATTTACGTACCACTGCTGGGTTCAACCTTCCTTTAAAATAGAAAGGAAATTAAACTTTGCCGACTTGACAGATTGTTACAGAGTTCCGTGTTTTCTATCACTTGCATAGATATTATATGCCATACCCATTTTTTACTACCTATATGAGCAAGAGCACTGTGGTGATGGAGTAAGAATGCAATTCACCACTCCCTATCTTGCTCGTGGATCTTGTAAAAGACGACTATGGGATATAATATGGACATAACATCTGTGCAAGGAACACTTGAAGTGAATGCCTATACCAACATGTCAGACCAGTGTGTAGTAGATCATCTTCCCTCCCATTGTGGAGGAGGCCCGAACCCAACAGTGGGCGGTATGTGGGCTGCGATGATGATGATGAGCAAGAAGGGGTGGTGAATTGTATTCTTCTTCTATCACCACATGGAGAAATAAAGGATATAGACAAATAACATGCAAGAAAAAGCAAACTCAATAAAAAATCCTTTGTCAACTGATCTAACTTGACACTTTCTCTTCCAATTGCAATAGAAATTGATGGCATTCCACATTAATACTTAATACCAGAACATTTATAGGCTGAAAAAGAAACAGAAGAATTGTGCAATTCATTGCATAAATGCCAAATGTGTATGTTCTCAATAACTTTTCAATATTCAATATCACTTTTTATAAGCTTTATATAAGCTTCACCTTTTCCATGTAGCGATGGAGTAAGAATACAATTAACTACTCCCTATCTTGCCCTTTTTATTCTTCATCTTGCTCTTATTCCAATTACTTGGAATCGACACAATATGTCATCTTCTTACATACGGTCCTATTAGACGTCAAATTCAGATCCTTTATTATGCTTAAACCCTGCGGGAGCACTTACATATGGTCACTTTTTTACATTTTACCTTACACTACTACCGGATCCGAACGCAACCGCATTGAGAAGTTCCAGCAAGAAACTCGGTGGGCTTGTCTTCTTTTTTATTCATTTACTATTTTTTTTAAATAAGATAATATACACATATACATATACATTCTTACACTAAATGCTTCAAAGTCTATGATCATACCTTTCTGTAAAACTTCGGTATCTAAACCACCCCAAAATTTGTTTGTTAAGTTGCACACTTGCACAAACCCCTCGCGATCTCCTCCAAACCAGTGCAAATGTACGTCCTTAATTCGTACTAACTCCATCAAGTACCTGGGAATAGTGATACACGAAAACTTGTCTTTCAAGGCTCACGTCCACCAACTCAGTAGTCGAGTATGTAAACTAATCTTTGTCGCTAAAAAATTTGCTAACTTACACTTCAGGCACAATTATCCGAATGGTCTATTACTGCCTCTGTCAGTCGATTATTGAATATGGCATTTCAGTCTGGGGTGGCGCTGGTCAAAGCACGTTTATCGAACTGGAAAGAGCCCAGAGAGGAGTTATAAAAGTAGCTTTGAAAAAGCCCTTCAATTACTCCACCGACTTGCTTTACAAGGAATTCGGTGTACTAAGAGTTAGGCAACTTTTAATTCTAAAAGCAGCATTGCTTACGCACAAAGGTGTAAAAGCTGCACCATACTACCAGTCTATGGTACTAAAACGCACTTTCAGAGTCCCCTGTCCCCGTGCTAATTCTCTACATGCTGTTCGCTGCCCTGCTTATCTACATCCACATATTTACAATAAAGTCAATAGACACTGTAACATATACAAAAAATCCAATTATTGCTGTCGAAAATTAATCAAAGAATGGTTATTGTCCCTTACATATGACGAAACAGAATTAATTATTAGTAAGTAATATACACATATACACACACACATGCACTCACACATACACACACACAACCAACCAACACAGAAACACTGTTGCACGCACACACGCAAATACAAACACACATACAACGTAGGCAAATATTCATGTACGCACACACACGTATCTATAGAAACACGCACACACATACAACAATTATCCCAAGTTCAGAAAGCCACTTTGTTCATGTTGCTTATTATTTCTGAAATTAAATGCAGCTCTGATTCTCAAGATACAGGCTACGGCCTAGTTTGAGAGTCGAAACTTAGTTTACTAAAATAATATTAATATAGGCATAATCTTAAGAACACATTTTTGGTAAACAGCAATTGTAAAACAACTTGGTAAATAAATATATTATTATTATTATACAACAACATGTCTATTAATAGCTCCAGTGTGATGCCTTTCGAACCATCATACAATACAGTTATTAAATATAACGAAAAAGTACCATGGCTGGACCAGATCCCGCAAGCGGCACCCGATCACGAGTTAACCACTAGAGCAGCCATCACTCCCCTCAACCACGTCATCTCTGCAGTCACTCCCAGACTATCCATGTCATGCCTCACGCAGTCCATCCATCTTTTCTTCTGTTTCCCTTTACCCCTAAAGCCTTCAACATTCATACCCAAAACTTTTCTCACAACATTACTTTCATACCGCCTCATCACATGTTCATACCATGTCAGCCGTTCACTCCTTAACTTTTCCTATCTTGCCCGTGGATGTCACAAAAGATTACTAAGGGATACAGTATGCATGTGATATCTATGAAAGAGAAGGAAAACTTAAAACCTTACACCAACCTGTCTGACCAGCATGCTATAGTGAGAACAAGTTGCCTTGTATTGTGGAGGAGGCTCAAGCCCGACAGTGGGGGGTGGAAATGAGCTGTGATGATGATATCATATAGTTTTTGAACATTGACCTGTGTCAGGTGAAGCGCACTGATGAACAATTAGACCTGATGGAGTGGAAGATGGATAATGTGGAAAAGGAATTAGTGGAGCCCATTAATACACAGGATATGTGCATTATGAACCTACTCAAATCTGTCTCGGAGGTCAGTATAAATTAATATTGTATTTTAAAATACAGTAGGAACTCTATTAACCAGACTAATTGTTGTCGTTAGTATCGAAAAGCCGGATAATCGAATGAATGAAAAACCTCCTTTGGTTTTGTGCATTTGTATTATGTACATAATTTTATGCGTTTATTAAAAGACGAATACATATCCCGCGGGGCGGGGCACGTACTTCACGAATGGAGTAACAATTACTAACTAAAACAATAACGGAACGCGTGGGGCAGCGATTCCGCGGTACATGCCATTTCAGACACGTTCATGCTTGCATAAATTCGATTTGTAGGTACAAGTTGTTAGTCCAGATAATCGCGAATCCGTATAACCGAGGTCCGGATAATCGAGTTTCTACTGTATATGGAAATAATAATATATATATTTTTATATATTAATTTTTATAATGTTCCCTTGTGGGCAGGATAAATTTTATCACAGTCTAAATTGAACTGTGAGTTTTTACTAATGAAAATTTCTTTGGGTTGAAGTTTTAAGAGTAGTAATTTCAAAATTTCGTATATATTTAGTTATTGTCCAAATCGATCGAATGTAACTAGTTTTTTAATAATTTTATGCACTTCAGTGTCTCATAGTATTGTTTAATTTCTTGCCCCATATAGCATATTTGTAAACGACAAAAAAATTGTGACTGGCAGTGTGTGATTCCACAAACTACCGTATCACTTTTGATCTCACTACCGATATCAATTCTTTGACTTTGTAGCTCATTAGGTGGGTTACATTGAGTGGACCATCACTTGTTGATCATTCTCGTGCGGTTGACCTCTGTGAGTGACGGGACTATTCACCGCCTTGATCACCCATAGGTCAGTCAGTCTTAACTTAAATATCAGTTTTTTAATGATGTCATACTGTTAACACTATCACTAAATATGATTCAGTCATTACCTGATGATCGTCATAACAAAATTGTATGATGTCATTCTGTCAATAATAGAATGCATACTAAATATGATACAGTCACCATCCGATGATGTTATTCGATATGTATTACTGATAGACGAATTATTAAAATTTACCAAAACCCTTTCCATGAGCACTTGTATCTGTGCACTCATCACAAATATGAGTCCACCATCAAATGCTACCATGGTGGCAGTTATGCAGTGGGATGTCATGACATGCCCTTTCTATCAAAACTAGGGCTATCTTCTCCCTTAGTGGCTTTTCGTTAACAAGTCCATTCCAGCGATGGTCCGGTAGCGGAAGAACAGGCGGAGGTAACCAATTGTATACCGAAAGAGAACCTAGCCTTCCACCTCTCGCGATCCATCCATATTCTATTTAGTCTTCCGTTTTCCGTGTATAATTTTCTGCATTCTAATTTAATATTATTTCATAACCAATACAGACAGTGGTTGTCTGTTAGTCGAGCGATGTGGCATCCCCATTGCCACTTCAGCGTGCTATGTCGGTTACACCTGTTCTTCTACGGATTGACGTATTTCGGATTCTATCTCGCAGAGAAATCCTGCGCTTAGCACGCTGAGCGACTTTGTTATGAGGCCCACCATTTAGGAACTACGTTTCCGTGTCATAAAAAATCACTGGTAACATGCACTGGTCGTAGAGCTGTGCTTTCAGATACTGAGGTATGTTGGATGAGAAGATCCTCTTAAGTTTCCCCAAAGCTGGCCAACCGAATAGGGTTTGCCAATTGACCTGTTTCTTGAAATTGGATCTACCTAACCTTGAGTGTTTGAACCTGATCAAAGGCGAGGGGAATGAAAGCTCTAGGCGTGCGGGCAACTTAGCTCCAGCGTCGTTACTCAATCCACACTTTTTTTACATCCTTTTCCTGTGTTCTTTTGCCTACCTGCAGGTTGAGTTTGATTGATTAAATAATATCCGCTCAACGTGTAATAGCCAGGGCGAATAGTGTCTAGTCCTACATGATTGCAGCACCTAAAGAAATCTGCCCAAACTGTCAACGGTCCAATTTTCCAATGCTTGCCTAGTTGCTTTTCTTCGCTAGTGTGTTGGCTAAAAAGGTATTACAATGAATGTGTGGCCGCGTTAGGTATAATAATACGTAATTGGACATTCAATTCGTAACCAAACTTGGACTGAAATAAAACGTCAATTTTTATTTGGCAACAATACCTGCTTAATTGTACCTTATAATGTTCGATATTAAATATTCATTGTAAGGATTAAACACAATAGCTAAAATTTACACTAAAACCTTGTGAAAATTTAACGAAGCATTTATTTATAGTTTTATGTAGATTGTCGTTAATATATATTTTCCGATGGTTTGATATTATCAACTGCCACACTCCTGCAAATTCCAACGTTAAGCTTTGTGTCCGTCCCTTATGACCTCTAAGGCAGGCTAACGCTAAGATATTGACTCTTCACAGTAAACAGTAATTAGCGCAATAAATCTGATATAGTTAACCTTTTTCAATTTACGGCAAGCTGATATTTTTTTACAACATGCTTTCGATCGCCTTTGCTTTTAGCATAAAAAAAAAGAACTGAAATGTTGTCTATGATTATTCATATAAGGCAATAAATAGGTAGATATAGAATATGTATAAACGATATAATATTTACTTTTTTCAGTCAAACGCTAATGTCGTCGACAGGTCAGAGTAATGATTATACAGCCATGTTGCTTATGGTTTGTTGTTTTACATTATTTTATATTCTATGGTGTATTGTTTGACTATTTAATGTTGCACTGAGGATTCTGCGAGACAAAATGAAAGTTCTATAAAATAATATCATTTAAAATAATAATTTTATTTAAAAATATTTTTTTACGTTAAAACAAGACGCTTGAATAACGATTACATAATTTTTTGTGTCAGAAATAAGTAAAAATATGAAATCAGCAGCTAAAAAAAGAACGTCAAAAGTCGTACTGAAATAGGTAAAACTTAAAATCTAAATAGAAACACGTTGCTATCAGTATAACAAATGATCATTTAGGCTCTGTTTACAAAAATGCTACATTTTTTTTTGGCTGCGGACAATGTGATAAAGAACCTGAAAACGAGCAGTATGGTTACGTTAATTATCTTAAGTAGTTCCACATGGTGAAAGGATAATAAATACAAATATATAAACCGACATCGACATCGTAGCAGAGTTCATCCATTTCACCTGGAAACGTTATGGTCTTCAAATGTACGTTTCCAGCGATCATTTCTCCCACGTACGTGCAAGCTCTGGAATGAACTACCTGCTGCTGTGTTTCCCGAGCGCTATGACATGTCCTTCTTTAAACGAGGTTTAAGAAGAGTATTTCCTTCACGGTAGTCAACGGCCTGGCTGTGCCCCTGGTATTGCAAAGGTCCATGTGCAGCAGTTTCACTTACCATCAGGTGTGCTGCTTGCTAGTTTGCCACCGTTGGTAATAAAAAAAAAACCTCCGTAGTTTATCTGTGGCAATCGTAAAATCTGCCTAAGAGATCAATCATGTTAGCCTCATATACGTCCCACTCTTGGGCTCGGATCTCTTTTAGTACGGGAGGGAATTTGATCTACCATGTTTGTCAGACGTGTTTGACAGGGTTTCATTTCAAGTTATCCTTTTCTTGCATGGATGTTATCTGCATATTATATCCCTTAGTCATCTCTTTGATACTCACGGACAAGTTAGGGTAAGGATGTTTGAAATATATTATTACTCCGTCACCACAAGGCATCACATCGATTAACTATGGAAAAGTGATAGCTCTTTCTTTCAATGTTATATTTTTTTTTTGTAAACAAGATAAATGTAATAAAAAATAAAACCCAACTACGACAAAATACGAGTTATCTGATAAATACAGATAAAGTCGCTATACTCGTTCCAACCATTTATTTTACTTTTGACACATGCTTTAGGACGTAACTGTTTCATTATACGCAATTATTAACTTTGAAACGAGTGAACAGAGAAATATATAAACTGCCCAATAATTTTAGTATTGAAATTATCGCGAGACTGATCCATATTATAATATCTAAAACGGCAAAACACTCACGTGCTGAGATCGATTACGTCGACCCGGGTTTCGAGCATGTCCGATGCTCATCATCAGGGCGAGTGCGCAGCGGCGTCTGCGAGGCCCCGGCGTGCATGGCGCGATGCATATCGAGCAGCGCGCCTCGACACAGCCATGAGGGGTGCGGGGGAGGTGTTCGCCTCTTGATAGTCCTCGGCGGAAACGTCGGACGAAACTTCACACCCGGAGTTAAGCGGCGTTGTTGGTATGTCACTCCGTGTGTCGTCACCATCACATACCACGCTGGTCACGTCACTCTCCACGCACACCATCACCTTGAGTGCCTGCCTGCCTGACTGCCGTGAGTCGTAAGGTCGCCGCTGCGCACTCGCCCTGATGATGAGCATCGGACATGCTCGAAACCCGGGTCGACGTAATCGATCTCAGCACGTGAGTGTTCTGCCCAATAATATTTATATATCTTAATTATTACCCACTAAATACATTAATATGCCGTAAATAGCTCTATTCATAAAATTTAAGTGATAATTCATTTCCGTTATAAAAAAGTTACGTTCTATCGCATCTAGTGACAGGATCAAAAGTATTCGGTGCAAACTAATGAATCGCAAATAATCGATTACACTTATTTGCAGTTAAGTCAGCTGACAACTGAGTTTTGAATTGTTGTAATAGACAACACGTTAAAATTGTATCAGGGAGATATAAAAATCTTCTCATCATACCTATAACATGAAATAAAACAACCAAAATATTTTAATATTATTTTATTATAACGAATCGTCGGATTCTTCATACGAACTCGAATCGTCGCTTGAATCATCTGCAGTGTTTATTATTAACTCTTGTGTAGGTATGTTGTCAAATTCAATTTCCCGATCCCAATTAGAGAATATTATATTTTTTGTCTTGTTGACGACACTCGCCCAGTTTTCAGGAGTCACACTAGCACATGCGTTTTTTAAAAGTTCAAGCATTTTATTTGCTGTGAAAGGAGGAGTTGTATTGTTTCTTGCGGCGTGTCCTTTGACTTGTGCCCAGATCATTTCAATTGGTTTATATTGACAGTGGTACGGAGGAATTCTGATTACAACATGCCCATATTCTGCTGCCATTTCGTCGATGACATATCGTTTTGGCTGCTTTTTACTTTTTAATATTTTAAGTAATTCTATTTTTAGTAGGGATTCGTCCACATCTTCCCCATTATCACGAAGCCAGTTTATAATCTCGTGTTTTTTGTTGGCCTGTGTTGGCATTTTATTAATTTGGCGAGAGTGATAGGGTGCATTATCAATAAATATTGTTGATGGCTCTTCAAGTGATGTAAGCATTTCTCTGAACCACTTTTCATACACGTCCGCATTCATCTCCTCATGATAGTCTCCTGTTTTTTTTTATTTGAACGCTAACAGAGCGTCTGGTACAAATCCCTTTGTAGTTCCCGCATGGCAAATGATGAGGCGTTCACCTTTCCCCATTGGCACTGCAGAAGTAGAAGCAGCAGTATCGTCAGTCCAACCTTTTGGTATGGAATGATTGGCATCGAGCCAAGTTTCATCTGTGAAAACGACATTCGACCAGTCTTCTATTTTCTTCGCTTGTCTTAAAAATTCACAGCGAGACAAGGCTATATCACGACGTTCCATTAAAATTTTTCTTTTGTCGGATTTCTTATACTAGAACCCGATTTGGTGCAGCACCTTTGACAAAGAAGATTTTTGACCACGAAACAAGCCACAATTTCGTAGAGACGCTACTAATTTTTTCAAAGTAGGAATCTCTTTGCTTGTGTAATAATTGTATATATGACGACGAATAGCATCAGTATCAAAACTGTCAATTGCTGTCACTTTACGGGGCTGACGTTTTTTCTTAGGCGTAGATAGCTTGTTCTGTTCAATACCACTACTACCATAGGCTTCTTTAGTGATTTTCGCCACCGTTGGAGCACTAATACCTAATGCTGCTGCAACACGGTCTCTAACTTGGGTTACTGGTATAAGGAATCCGCCATTGCGGCTTTCCTTTTCAAAAAATTCACGAAGCCGCAGCACTAACTCTCTGGATTGTCCTTTAAGCACCATACCTTTCGGCATTTTGCAAGTAAAATCTTACTGGGAGGAACGATACGCTCAACTCAATCAAAGTAAGAACAATGAAATCAATACGGTGGAATATAAATACTCAACACAGCGTATGAAAAATATGAAAGAGCACTCAGCGAACAGAAATGTGACTAGCACGGGAGTCTTGTTGCGAGTGACAGACAACACAACAAAATGGCGTCGCCGGCGCGCCGTTCAGTGTTGCCAATTCGGCTTAAAAAAAGGGGTAGGCTGGATGAGAAAATTAGTGATTTACTACCGCAGACGAGGGCGCCATTGTCTCTAAGTAAAGTTTGGAGCAGCGGACCCCGCTTAATGGAAAAATGCTTCATAAAGTAGTTATTTTTTATTTTGCAAAGTACAAAGTAAAATATTTTGGGAGGACTGAATTAGTGGGTATGCAAAAATTAATGTGCCCAAATAACAAATATATTTACAGAAGTGAAGTTTTTAAATAATATGAAATATGTATTTAAGCAAAAATAAAATATCCGTGTTAAATCGATTAAAAGTTCTTCCTGACTAAAATCGATTATTACAAAACATAGTATCCGTAATATATTGGTACAACACTAATTGATCAGAATTCGACCTGCCAAAAGTAAAATAAATGGTTGGAACGATTATAACAAATGCTAATAATATATCACACCTTTAATCCAATACCGTCACTAAATGAAATTTTCCGAAAAACTGTTTTTCATGTCATCTATTTGCTGAGCACGGAATTTACACATTGCTTCGATTTATATATTTTAATTTCACTTAACTTTTTAAATTTATTCGAAAATGTGTACGTCACTAATATTTTAAATTATTTATATCCACTAATTAATAATAATTAAAATGCAAAAAAATGTATTTTAATAGGAATAATAGTTGTTAATAAAGTAAAAACAAAAAACAATTATTCATGAAACGCTAATATACTCTTATTTATATTAGTTAATATTTGTCATAAATCTTTAAATAGCTGTCCTATATGATTTGCTTATTTAGGATAGTGACAGTATTGGAATAAAGGTGCGATATATTTTTTTGAAATGTTAAAGTAACGCCATATTTGTCTCAAATTTATTTTGTAACACAGTACAATCACAGACAATCAGACGCTTCTAACGAAACCTGCAGTTCTAATAAGTAGTTGAGGAGCTATGAAGGAAGAGATGAATTTACATACATAGCCTGTCAAAATCATAACCCTCTGTACTCGGGTAATAACTGACCACGTCCGTCCGTTACCATGAACGCTGTAAAGTGTTCGAAACGTCGGTCAATCAAAAATCAAATACAAACGCGATAAAATAGTTTGATTTACAATATGTAATAATCGCGTAAACATCAGAAAACATTTAAAATTCTCTTCTTAAAGTCTTTGAAAGACTTACGGAATTTACATAAAATAATCCACAGATAAATTTCACATTTTATCATGGAGACTGATAAATAAATACAAATGCCAAGTTTCCCTATTGAGCCATATTTTTGTGACATCTCATTACCGTTTGTGCTCGTTTGTAAATACTTATTTGCAAAAAAAAAACAACGTATAATACGAAAAAGGCACGTTGAGCCTGGTTTATGGGTGTCGGCGGCGGTTCATTATTAAAAAGGAAGAAATATTGATACTTACGTCGGATGTAGGCCGGGAGTGCCTTATCCCGGATAACGTATATACGAAGTTATGATAACATATGGGTAATTCTGTATCTACATCGAATATAACAGTAATATCGAATCGATAATATGGATTGAGGATTTATTTATATTAACGGCGGGAAGTTTTACCGTTATTTCAGCTATTATACGTGCTACTGCTGAGCTTGCACTTCCTTAGACAAAGGCTATCAAAATCAACGGAGAAGCCTCCAAATGTAAATTTTATTTATCATCATCATATTTCGACACAAAGTAACCGTACTTTGTACCTGAGCCGCTTGCATCTAACAACGCTCAACAACTTTCACCATATCGTCGGTCTACCTAGTGGGGAGCGTCCTGCACTGCGTCGTCCGATACGTGGTCGCCACCCGAGATCCTTTATTTCCCAGTGCACAGTGTATTATAAACCCCATTTTTGTTGCATGCCGTTTTTATTGTAGAAATAGATAGCTTTTATCATTTTAAGTATTAGAGTAAAACACCAGAGTCGATATGACAAGTAGTTTTTTTTATAAAAAATGCCAAAGTTGACCATAATCCGGGACCGAAAAATCACAAAAAAATTAATAAAAAAAAACCAAACTACTTATTTAAGTTTTGATTTCAGTCAATAATTACACACATGGTATTACATATTTACACAAGTTATCATTTGTTTAGTTTGATTAAATAAAAATATATAATTTATTTTGCAATTTTCTTTATAATTTTTTTACTCCGCCCTAATGGCGTATTAGGTTCTGATTTTTAGATTAAACGATTGATTAAATTTGCCTTTATGGGTGTTATTTAAATCATATTGTAATGCCGCGTTATTTCGAAATTATATCCGATTTAATTTTTATCCAGCTTTTTAAGTCTTAGAGTTGTCACCGCTACTAAAAATATTAACTTATTTTTTTTAATAAAAAGATGACCTAAACTCTGCATTAAACTTTTATGCGATGATGAGGTATATAAAAATGATCCACTTCTGTTGTATTAAATTACTTTAAATTTTTTAAGGTTCCATAGTAAAAAAAAAACGAATCCATTTAGTTTCGTTATTATAATTATGTGAATTAGACCTGCAACTTACCTTACTTATTTAATACATTCGCAGTTAGAGTATGCTGTACTTATTTCGAGTCCTTTTTGTGAAAAATATAAATCTGGCATAGAAATGGTAATGGTGGCAATATTTTTTTTTATAACATGTATTATAAATGCAGTAAAGTGTCTTATAATGCTTACAGTAAAGTGTCTTATACTGAACTATTAAATGTATTATATATTCATTGCATATATAGCATGAAAAAAAAAAGAGTCCACCCTAGTTAGACAAACGCTAAAACCTAATGCTCAACCTCTTAGGGATTCGGTACCAGTAGTCAACCCAATGGCGAAGGCGAGAGTATACTTATGAGGCTGCGTGCCGCCCTTTTGTCATCCTGGACGGAATGGACGGTATGTGTGGTGAAAATAACATCATATGTAGCAAAGAGAAATGGGAGTGGCCATTTTAGGAGCATTTTACACTCATAATGCCCCTTTGCTTCATGATCTGCCCCGAACGGCTAAGGTATATCCGTCTGAGCTCCAACTGGAGAACTTAAGGCCAGGAAGGCATGAATGGGCGCCAACCCTCATGCTGAAATTGTTGTTAACGTTTGCAAATATACGAGGAGATGACAGTTAAATCGTTTCTTCAGGTTCCGGTATGAAAGTGCTAAATCGTTTATAGCTTGCAAACTCTTCAAGGGAAATGTAAGAGATTTGCTACCAGCAGAGCGGATGCGAATTGCAATTCAATCGCATTCCATCAAAGAGTTTAAAGGCGTCTTTGCTTCATTTTTAGCAAACGCCATAAGTTATTAATAATATAGCTTAAAACTAATTTTTTTAGGTAATTCTAGATATACGTCATCTTCTAGTATACTAAATGAAAACTTCTGCCACATTCATCTATCAAAAGCTTAGAAACTATAATAAATGGGAGTCTTACATCCGAAATAACTACAACAGATATAAATGAAACAAAAAAAAAACAGTATACTTTTGAGACTTATACACCAAAGGTGGAGGTATGTCTATCTCCTTTGGTGTATAAGTATCATTGGTGATAGAAATTTATTTATAGAAATCAGATTTTACAGTTCTCTAAAAATTAACATCTCTATTGCTTTTCAAAAAAATATTTTTATCCGGATAACTTTAATTGTACCACAATATACGAAAGTGACAACCCTGACCGAAACAAGAAAATTATCGAAAACTTTGGAATAACGCAGAATTAGAATGTGATTTAAATAACACCAATAAAGGCAAATTTAATCAATCGTTTAATCTAAAAATCAGAATCTGATACGGCGTTAGGGCGGAGTAAAAAAATTATAAAGAAAAATTGCAAAATAAATTATATCTTTTTAATTAATCAAACTAAACAAATGAAAACTTGTGTAAATATATAATACTATGTGTGTAATTATTGACTGAAATCAAAACTTAAATAAGTAGTTTGGTTTTTTTTTTATTAATTTTTTTGTGATTTTTCGGACCCGGATTATGGTCAACTTTGGCATTTTTTATAAAAAAAACTACTTGTCATATCGACTCCGGTGTTTTACTCTAATACTTAAAATGATAAAAACTATCTATTTCTACAATAAAAACGGCATGCAACAAAAATGGGGTTTATAATACACTGTGCAGTGGTTGTTGGTTCGCCGAGCGATATGGCCTGCCCATTGCCATTTCAGGGTACTAATTCGCTTTGGGACGCTAGAAGAGGCGGCAAGCCTGGCGACTCTAGGCACCGAAGAGATCGTCAGGCGGATCGAGGCGTTGGGGTTGAGGGTGGCCCTGGTCAAGACGGAGGCCCTCTTGTTCCATGGACCTCGCATAGGCCCTCCCATTGGCGCCTCGATCACCGTCCATTCGGTTGAAATCAGCATCCGGGCCCATATGAGGTATTTGGGCCTGGTGCTCGACGGGCGTTGGTGGTTCCGGGCGCATTTCCGCAGGCTCGCTCCACGGCTCGTCGGTCCTCCCCGAGAGGGGGGGACTTCGGTCGATGGGAGGGTACCCCAAATAAGGGGTATTCTGTCGGGCCGACCACTGACGTCAAGACACCCTGCTCCGGTGGTCAGCCCAACGACGAAGGCGACGTGCCGCGCGGGTGGGTCGCGGGTGTGTGTGCTTACGCTCCTCTGTCGCCCTGGACGGAGTGGTGCGAGGAGTGCTCCGACCGCAATCCACCCCAAAAAAAAGGGTACTAATTTTTCGTGTTAAAAAAATAATAAAAATATCTTTTATTAAAATACTCAATTTTCCAAAAAAAAAATTGTTTGTAGGGATTATCTTAAAATTACATTGTGCGATACGCTTTTCAGCGACCTACATTCAGCTCGTCGGCGATGGAAGCTTATTTTCATATTTTATATAAAAGATGGCTTAGTAGTTAAGCCTCTTGTTTTAAAAACAGCGAGTTTAAGTACTTAATTGAGTAGTAGATATTTAATTAAAATTTAAAAATGTGTCTGCGGATAAGGGTTTGTGTAAAATACATTGCATTTTAAATTAGACTTTAATAAAACCGGTTTGCGGTGTACCCTTTAGGATTTTTATACACGTCTTTTATGGCCTATATAACCTTTTAACCTTAAAAATATTTCCTTTGTCCTTTGTTATTAAAGACCATCTTACGGGCTCGGATATCCGTCATTTCAATATATTTTTTATTTTATGTACCCCATTGGTGTCATTACACTCATCAAGAGAAATCTAATGATGTATCTTAATAGCTGCGTTCCTCAGTGCAACAAACAAATGATATTAAATTATTCGATCGAAAAACAAAGGTTTTAAATTTAAAATAAATACGTTCAAAAAATTGACAATACACAATTTTGCGAACAAAATATTATATACCTATTCTAAAAAAAATAATGTAATTAAAAGATTTCTTTGATTTAAAATGATAAAACAACAAGCCAAAACTTCATGCTTATCGATATTATAGCTGAGAAAGGCTTGACTGTAATACCAGGTCCAAGCCGTCTAAAGCCCCTGCAGTCGGGGTCTGCTTCACTCATATGAGTTCAGATGCTTCAACATACACGTTGTGGCCTATGTCTCGTCGTGTCAGCGATTCACGACACCCTATTAGATAAGAGATTTCGTAACTGCATTTCTTTTTTATTAACCGTGCATGTTATTTTGAATGAAATAATAAAATATAGTTAATCATCATTATCCCAGCTTCATATATGTTCCACTGTTGGCCCCAAAACTAAAACCTTTACTTAGATTTTTTTTCTCGTGGGAAAATGCAATCTTTACGCATGCCCCACTTCTGATAGATGGGGTAAGCCGAACTCGATTAAGTGTCAGCGCCACTACCAGCTAAAAACCACACGCTGTTCCAGCCCCTCGATTACGACGATGTCATGGAACAGTTTTCACGTGCACCATAACTCTGCTGGAGATTTTTACATGGATCTGGGTCCATCTGATGCCATCTAGTCAACAATTGCATTCCCAATGAGGGTTGACGTGGCAGGCGGCTGATTATAAAATTATTGCCAAAAATATTTTGCAATATGTACGATGAAATTAGAATATTATTTAGATGATCCTAAGTAATTGGGATAAGAGTGAAATAGGGGCTGAGAGATCCGTGTGATGGCAGAGTACGAATACAATTCACCACTCCCTATCTTGCCCGTGGATGTCGTAAAAGACGACTAAGGGATATAATATGCATATAACATCTGTGCAAGAGAAGGAAAACTCGAAACAAAACCCTATATTAACATGTCTGTCCAGCATGGTATAGTAGGGCGAGTGCCCTTCTATTGGGGAGGCGGCTTGAGCCCAGCAGTAGGACATTATGAGCTGAGATAATGAACCGATAATAAATTCATTCTACGTAATTTAAATAATAAAATATGTTTGCAGTAACGAAATAATCTTAATAATTCGCATAAATAGTTAAAAAACTTATATATTTAGTGTCCAGCTTAAATTGTTTAAGTCACTGTGTCCTACGGCCCATCGCGGATACTTCAGTTATGGGCGGCCATCTTCATGTCATTAGAATTGTTTTTTTTTTAATATTCTGTGTGCTCACGACATAGCCAGCAAGTTGAAAATACATTTGATTCGTTTCATCTATTAACAAGGACTAATCAAATGCATATATGTATAATATAATTTTTATTAATATAATACAAATAAATGAATTATTATTGAATGAATTATTATACAAGTAAACAAATCAATTAATTCTTATTTATAAAAGTGACAATTATTTTTAAATGGCGATAAATTTTCTCCTATAATACAAAGCTTAATTTTGCTCGAAGCAAAAAAAAACTGTGAGAAAAAAGCCGTTCTCTTTTTAGATCCTATACATACAGCCGTTAATTTCTTTTCGTATCGCCACATTCAATTGTTGATAAAATATTAAATTGTATATAATTTACATTTACGTGTTGTAAATAAATGTATTTTTGTACTTTATGGCTCTGTCGGTTATTTATAAAAGTGAGTCAGCTCCGACTATAGTATATTTATCAATCTATAACAATTTATGTATACAGGGTGTCTCGGGTTATGGAACAACTGGTCAAACGGGAGCTAGGCAATGGTGGTAGGAACCATGAAAAAAAAAGTAAATAAAAATATCGTGCCGAAGCGTTAATGAATTAGAGACATGTAAAGTTTTCAATTTTGTGTAAAACGAAGGCGGTGAGGGTGGCGACGAAGATAATGAAGAGACATATTATACTTTACAATTTGTAATTCCCCTTACAGCAGTTACTATGAGAATGCATTAAGATATTCTAACTGACGGTATTTATACATTCACGTGGCCCGAGCTAATACTAAATTCACCCACTTAATTGATAATATTAAATATACAATATCTTAATAATTCTAATAATTACTTACGTGCAAATATTATATAGGATTATGTAGTATTATATATTTAATACGGGGAAGTTGATACGCAGAGGTATTAATATGATGATTTCATAAACCAATACAATAAGAATCTAATACATGTAATAAAACATAATTATTATTATTATATTAGGATGGATTAGTCGACATAGTATAAGAAAATACAGAGGTCTATAACAATAAGCACTATTTTGCCATTGTATGAGAATTATATCAACTTACAGATATATTAATCAACTATTTACTACCAATTAAATTATAACACTACAATCAAGTCGGTTAATAATTACGATGTACCCAAATTCGCCGTTTATGTGAGGCCGGAAGTAATATTTGATAACATTTTTTTTCGTGTAAATCTGATTGAAATTCAGTGATACTTAATCTGCAACATATTTGTACTTTGTTAAATGTTCATTAGAAATTGAACAAATCAATGATTACGTTCGCACAAGCAAGACGAACTTAGCTTTAAATCAGCTGATCGGCCGATGACCGTTGACGAGTCGCCTTTATACCTACGTTACCATTGAAGCGTTCGCGAAAATCATACCTATTTATACTGTCGAAGCCTCTCTACATGCCTACATAATACGTAACATTTAAGGCATAGACTCTTAGACACACATTTTTGTAATCACTATACTTATATGTTATATTGTTTCTTGTGTAATATACATTCTAATTATGATCTATGACCGTTGAACTACAACATACTTGAACAGTTGCCCCCTAACCTGATACATCCTGTATATATATATTGCTTTACAAATTCGAGATGTCCTAAGTATACTTACTACATATAAACATACTCTTGTTTAATAGTCGGAGTTGACGCGTGTTGTAACGACATACTTAGGTTTTGAATGTATACAGGTGCGGTCTGATTACGCACAGCTGCGACGCGAGCTGGTTGAAGTGCAGGCTCTACAGAGGGAACTCTCCTCGCGACTTAGAGCTCAATTACGGCTGGTACACGGTAGGTTTGCTAGACTACGCCAGCGGCTCGCGGCGGCTTCACCACCACGTTGAGCGACCAGTGATGAAGGGCCCCTCATGTCTTGTCACGTGATATTTGATATGTGTTGGACTTATAGATTCTATTCGATATATCATCATTCCTCCATCTTTAACCCCAGTGTATATATTAGGTCACCGTTATATTATGCCTACTTGGTGAAGAAACCGGCAAAGTTTGAGCAAGTTTTGGCAAAATTCTTTATACGTAAATACAACGTTTGTTATTTGAAAACAGATCAACAATTCTACAAAATAGATATTATATTATTCGATGTATATTATGTTTCGGCAAGGTATTACATATTTGCAAAACAAAAACAGAATTATCTAAGCATTAAAGTTTCGCCGACGCATAATATATTGCCATTTTATTAAGAAGAATGTTTCTTAAAAAAATTGCCAATGAAACGAAATCAGTCAAAATCATCTGTTTTGTAAGATTTTTGTAAATTTGTATGACATTTAATTTTCAATGAGTTATTTAAAAAACTAATGTAGTTTAAAAACGCTCAAAATTTTATAATTAATATTGGATTATAAAATAATTATTAATGGGCCTAATGATCTTGTGCAATGGTTTAAATAGTATTTAAAAAAAATGATACATTCTTTTAAAAAAAATCGTTACGTGTATCCATAATAGTTTATGCATATACCTATATATCAGTTAAAAAAAAATTTGAATCCCAACGGGTTTGTAAGACATGAAAGGGTATGGAATATTGTATTCTAAATACATTGGTGCCCAAAAATTTGTACTGAATTATAGATAATACATGTGCCAATATAAATTTGTACCTACTAGCGAATGTCTCGTAAACAATTAACAGTATTGATCTCATCGAGGCGACGACAACCATAAAAAAATATCTGCAGGCTTCATTAACAAATTTACTACAAAATCCTGCCCGAATTTCAGTACATGTAATTTGAAAATATACTTCTATATTTGTAAAAATACGTATTTCAACAAAACACGGATGAAGGCAGGATTTGTCGTCAAGCCTCCTCATGCTAGTCCATACTAACAGTTAATTTTGTAATATGAAGAGCAAGAAACGAATAGATAGTGCGGTTTGGAATGTGTGACGATATTTTAATTTGGATATGCCTTACAGGCCTCTATAATCTCGTAATATTGCATTTCATAAAAACACATGTTTGCAATATTATACGTTCTCATTTAAATTACCGAATTTAAGCTTATAACATGCTAGATTAGTTGTAAAAAAATATTTATGAGCCAAAAATGATTGCAGCACGTAGGCCTTACTCGAACCTTCGAAAACTGGACCATTGTGGGCTGACGTATGACAACCAATTTCTCGTAATTACGGGCTTTATATAATAGGGTAGTATTCTTCTAACACAATTCTAACTGAAAAATTGAGTATTAGATTAAAGCAATGTGTACACGTTTTCCTATAGATGTCTTCTGTAAAGATGAATACTAGTGAGTTTAGTTGTCATACGGCAAACCACGCTGGTCCAATTGGCAGAGCGATTTCCAATAGGTATAGGTTCGAGTCTCATACGTAGCCATGATTTTTCGCTCGTAAATAAGTTTTTATATGTTCCCATGTTTAAAATAAAGATGAGTATTGAGAACTTTTATCAAAAACGCACTATCTGTTTTCATTTCGTTATGAGCTAGATTCAACGTTGATTAAACTAAATTTGTGAGATAGAAGGATCATACGCGATTTTTAGTTATTGTTTTGTCCAAAATAAATCAACTTGTAACGGCTAACATGGTTGTTATATTTAGTTTCTAGTATATTGCGAGAACATCTCTAAAAATGTCGTAAATTTAAGACAAGAACCACGATAGCTCGGTTTATCTATGTATTGAAAAGATTAGAGCTTTCTATATCTTAAATTTAGTTTATTAAAGTTCTCAGCATATTAATTTCTATATAATTAAAATAATTTAAATAACATAAACGCTTCGTTCTATAGTAAGTCGGTGCTAAAATATACACAGTAAATTCGAAACAAGGCTCAGGATAAATAGCAGCCATTAGCCAAATATTAACATGTCCGCTTCAAAAAGCGGAGATTGATCACTAGACGGGTCCACCTGCCACCCCTTTGTCACTTCGGAAGACGGAGTAGGGTGCAATTAAATTATAACCCATTAGCATAATAAAAGGATTAATCAATTTTGTATCTAAGGTATTTTGAGATTCTCTGGAAAATCGCCAATCGCCATGAATTTTAACCTGAGTCTTTGGTTCGCGAATAAACTGTGGTTAAGAAACTTCGTATTTAGTTAACGAAATGCCTATATTAGCGATACCGTAATCCTCAAATCTAAAATATTTATAACTCAAAAAAATTCAAGAAAAATTGCAATTAAATTAATAAAATAAACATTTGTTAAATTCGGCAATTTACAAAATAATTTAGTTTATTCTTATATAAAATAACAGTGAAAATCATTGAAAGAGTATTGCGTAAACGTTGCTCCAAACTGCAACTTTGACCTTAGAAACGATTCGGAGGTCAATATGTAGGAAGAGTTGGTTCGAATTTAACACGTGTGCTAAACAATGAATGATTATAACATGTAGAATTGTAGTTAAATGTATTTATTTTTTATTGTTAGAAAATGCTTATTACAACACCGATGTATTGGAGGAGTAAACATAACTACTGTGTTGGATACCCACCAAAAAAAAATTATACTTGCTATTTCTTGTACAGCAAAATAAAATTTGCAGAGTTATCAATTAAGTCTCCATCTTACATTTCACTTTTAAATTGAATAATGCTATATGTTGTCAACAGTCAGTGATGGATTTATGCTCAGGCTCATGAAGGCTAGCCCTAGGTGTATTTTTTCTTTTGGGCGGGCTATCGTATGTATGTACGCTGTTTGTTGCGTCAGGGGTGTCGAAAGGGCGGCGCGCGTCCAATACAGATACCACCCCCTTCCCTTTCGCCATTGGGCTGACCACTGGTACCGAATCCTTGATATCCAGCTAGCCCAGCAGTTTAGGTGGTAAAACGATCCGACTATCACAACTTTCGAAACGCTAGATTTTTTAAATCACAAAATATTGTGGATTATTATCCTCACAGATTAAAAAGAGCGGCATTCCTTGGGCGGTGTTTAATATAAATTCGCCATTGTCAGCAAGTATACTCCTATTTAATTACTTTCTATATTTCTTCTATTTGAATATTTAGAAGATATTGTATGACATTTTTAAGGTCCTTATTTTATATAAATTATTATTATTGATTTTCTTTCATGATATAACTTTATTTATATAACAATCTAAATATGTAATGGATGATTTGAACTCTGTCCTTTATGGTAATTTAGAATTGGTTATTTTTGGATATACCGTCACCCTGTTGTTAGAGCGATATGCCATTTTATATGAAGGCCTTTTTTGTGTGGGTGGTATGGCTATGGGTCAGCGCGTCCGGGGCGACAGAGGGGCGGCACGCGGCCCCATAACCCACCGTAGCACGTCACCTACGTCCTTGGGCCGACCAACGGTACCGAGTTCCTTGTCCTCCGTGGTCAGCCCGACGGAATACCCTGCGGGGTACCCTCTCCATTCGACGTCCAGGACGTTGATCGCCGTCGCACGGTCAGCCTCTCTGCGGGTGACGGACTAAACCGGTCCGGTCACCCGCAGCCTCGGCAAGGACTTATATGAAGGTACTGGGTCTGGGCTTAAATCCTAACTGTGAGTGACATTTCTCCAAGTCAAAAAATATTTGATAAATTGCTACACATAGCTAATTTTAAAAATTAAATTAACAGCAATGTTTTACGAACATTTTTCTTCAACTTTACTGTGATTTTGGTTCTTATTAAAACACAGCTGAATTGAATGTCTGTAGTATCCCTTAGACTGAAAAGTTGCATTTACTTAATCCACCATTAACTTAATCCCATTCGAGATTTTAACCGATAGAAGAAAATGGGAAATCAGGTAATTAACGCGTACTCTAGATTTCATCCTAATAGAATGAGAGAACCTTCTCCGAGAGAACCTTCCTCAGTATTTTATTTTGCATTTTTGCGAAGTGACGATTAAAAAGATCTCTGAAAATAAAATGTTAAAGCATTTCTATTTTCCATTCATCTATCAACCTATGGACATTACTGTTGAAAATAGTATACTCCAAGGAGCTACTGGCATAATCAAAAAGTTTATCCATCACAATTTTCAGATCGAGTAATTTTATCTTTTGGTGAGGCTTTAGCCCTACAGGTGAATTACAGTATTCATATGAAGAATTTGTACTTTTATAATACCTGGAGAGGTTCACCACCAAGCATCGGGTTAAATGTTTGTATGACAATGTCTTTATGAGTAGAAGTCGATCTATAATTACTCTAATCAGTTATATATTATATTTTAATGTCACTTATTAGGCCAGGAAGCCCTTATCGGGACATAATTTCAAATTTCTAATGAACTATTGAGAATTTTCTATTAAAGTTCTCGAAATATCGAGGCAAATTTTACGAAAAACTCAATACTTAAGTATTGAATTTGTCTAAATTCTTCATAATACAATTGAAGGTCTTTTCAATGTCCCAATTTTCTTCGTTCAGGTTTCCTAAATTAATTTAATGCAAAAAGTTTAAAGCTACGTATTACTAACAGTCACCTTTTGCGTTTTTACCAAAATATATTTTGAATAAAGTAAGACAGAAAAATGTCATCGTCACATTTGCGTTTGTCTTCTCTATGGTGACTTTACGAAGTAAAAAGTTCTTACCGCCGGATATGGAAGGCTAAAAAAAACTTTGCTGGTGTTAAGATTTGATATTAAGGCGATTTCACACGTTAAGAACTCTTCAGCGCCGGCATACTTCCCACAATATAATGTGTTCAAGGAAAGGCTTCATTTCTAATCATTTCAGCTATGAAAATCACTTTATTAATTATACTACGAGCGCCAACTTATTATTTTTTTGAATTCCAAATTTATAACAATTGACTTACATACAGATTCCCCAAATAAGACTGCTCCTTTTTTTGTCTTAATGATATTAATATGATACGAGCAATGTTAATCACAGTTTAGTAAATTTTATGCACATATCACGCACTTGCATGTTTTTTATATAATTACACTTTTAATATCGAATAGTTTTGAGGGTAGTTTCATAACACGGACAAGATTTAGATATTATATGTTAAAATCGTTGTTCGTGTAAAGATTTCTGCGCTAATAAAGTTTAGAGTTTTAGATATTTCCCTTTTATATATATATATGTTATTGTCGAAACAGTTTTTTGAATGTGTCATTTGAACAATATAATGCTCAAACTAATATTTAAAACTCTGATCTTTGTGTTAGCGTATAGCTCACCTAATTAATTAGTCGAAATACTAGTTGTAGTGTAAGGGAATACATGTCTGAAACTATGTTTAAGTCTAAATTACCGCGTATACCTGATTTATCTAGGTCTAGTTAGTATAGATTCAATATGGTTTTTGATATAGTTTTACACTGGAGGGACCGTGAATAGAATAAATACAGGTGATGTCGATAGCTTAATATTAAAATTAAGAAAATCTAGTCTCTTTTAAATGAAAGTCAATTGCAAGTGGCAATACTAACTATAGGTATTTTTACCAAAGACTACTACTGGATGCGTGAGAGAGAATTCGAAAGACTCCTGGACGTACCAAAGAAGACCTAGTTTGCGATTAATGTAATGTTATAAAAATCTTTCCAGTCGTTACTAAAGTCTAGTATTGAAATTATCGTGAGTTTGACATGTATTTAGAATTACATATTATAGCATAATACTTATGCGATTGGATTACGTCGTCCCCAGTTTCGAGCACATCCAATGCTCATCATTAGGACGAATGCTCAGCTTCAGCTGCAAACTCGCTTTGCACTCCTTACGTCACTAGTCTGATCGGACTATAAAAGTTAATCGAGATGCGTCTATAATTTATTCTATTGCTATAGTAATAAATACAGTGAGATTATTTC
Source organism: Lymantria dispar (assembly GCA_032191425.1). Taxonomy (NCBI): domain Eukaryota; kingdom Metazoa; phylum Arthropoda; class Insecta; order Lepidoptera; family Erebidae; genus Lymantria; species Lymantria dispar. The sequence goes on along the minus strand of CM063460.1, from coordinate 2,470,933 downwards.
TTCTAATAAGACTGAGTGAAAAGAGTTAGTTAAAAATTTCGCTATTTTACCAGATTGGATCACCTACCTTCCCGTGTAAGTAAACGGGCTTCGTAATGATCTATGAAATTGCTTTACTCTGTGAAATGGTGTTATTAATTAAATAAATATGTGCTGTTTATTTGTTGTATTACGATCGTATTTATATTTTACTATACAATCTGCTGTGTGATGACGGAGTAAGAATACAATTCGCCTCTCTTGCCTGTGTTATAAAGGCGATTAAGAGATATACTCGTAATACGCTTTATAATACAGCCCTTCTATGCATTGACGAAAGGACGAAAACTCTAAACGAAACCCAACGTCATGTCAGACCAGCTTGGTATGGTAGGTCAATTTCCCTCGTAATAGGGACTCGAAAAAAGTATCGATACTTTTAGGTATCGAGTGCTTTTCTTTCGATACCGATACTTTTGTACTCGATACTTTGCTTTCGATACTTTTACTCAATGAGTACTTTTTGGCAGATATCGTATCGAATGAGTAGTAGTATCTATGTTAAACTTGACCTTACAGCTTTTAAAGTAACGCCATCTAGTTCAAACGTAATGAACCTTCCAAGATGTGGCTCGCAATATTTTAATCCGTTCACAGACGGTCAAAATTCCTAAAAAAAAAGCTCATCTGGACATAGATTCTAGGAAAAATACTCGATACTTTCAAGTGTCGATACTTTTGTTTCGAAACTTTATTGAGTACGATACTTTTTCTTCGATAGAGTACAGTATCGATACTTTCTTTTCGATATCGTGTCCCTACCTCCTAGCGGGCCCGAGCCCAACAGTGGGACGTATATGGGCTGAGATGGTGATGATACAACGTTGCTATTTGATGGATTAAAGAAAATTTCACAAGTAAATTGACATTTCGCTCTGAAGATCATTGCATACATGTTAAGGGAAAATGAAATTCCGTTGCGTTGGAATGTCAACACAGTAATGAAAATACGCTGCAAGTTGGTAGTTTCACGGCGACGGGGAAATGATATTGAATTCTTAAATTGTATTTTTTTTTCTATCGACATCATCTATATTTAGCGAGTGACATTTAAAAGGAAAGAGAAAAGTGAGTGAGAGAGATAGAGATTATTGCGACTTCATTATAAATGTTAGTTTAGTTGTATAGTAACTTTAGTTACGCAGTTGTTTGATGTGGCTAACTAGAATTGTGACTTCTAGTTGTTTTTTTGCATGTTTATTTGTATTAGAAAATATATTTGGTATCTGTTAATAGATAATTGAATGCATGGCAATAGTTTTTGAGTTGATACTAATGCTATTCGACATACAATTAGTTGGATATCTCCAATAACGTCTTTGCTCGTCAACTAATAAAACAAATGACAGCATTAAATATGATTCCAAATTTATCGCTGCGGCTATTCGGTGTGGTGACGGACAGGGCCGGTTTAAGTCCCGTCGCACATGCCCACACTCCCATTGGCCGTCTCGAATCGTGTGCTAGTGGCAGTATGTATTTATGGCACAGTACCAAACTCCACATATCCATCCAACGTCCTCGTCACGTTCTCGACGAAGAGAACGACTATATCACACTCGCTCAACGTAGAGCATACGTCACGGCACGCGAGGCCTTAACACATAAATATCCGCGGTTCCGTCCTCGCCGCCGAGGTGCGAAAGGGCGCCGCGCAAAAGTCACGAACCAAAACGTGGGCTCGCCCACTTTGCCTCCAGCGACGCCCCAAGCCGAGGTCCGTTCCCCACAAGGGGAGCCCTTGGGCGATGTCGCTTAGTATACTTTTCTCCAGGTTGAGAGCCCTCAGCGCTCACCCATAGTCCGCGTCAAGCTGTCAAGACCATCTGCGGCCAACAGCTGTACATACACAAAAAAATACCAAACTCCGCATTTGCTCTCACGTGTCGACGCAGGCACGTACATGAGCGTGTACGCGCGTATCGGCTAGGTGTCCGAGACATTGTTTTCGAGTAGCAGTGTCGCGAGTATTTGCAAAATGTAGGCACTTATTGAAGCTGTTGGGTAGAGACACTGACTGATGTACGACTCGTGAAAGTAATTGCGGACACACACGTGCCCACCAATGTCAAAGCGACATTGGCGCAGTGTCGTGAACGAGTGCGAATGTGGGCATGTGCGGCGGACCTAACGTTATTAGGGACCCTAGGCAATGCAATTCTCGGGTCCATGGTCCAAGATTCATAAGCAGCAGTATCACTTACCATCAGGTGTGCTGTTTTTAGCCAACAACAATAATAAAAAAGGAATACTGTTGAGACAGTAGACAAATTAAAAAAAATCGTTCGATGAAAAGTTTTTTATCTTGGTGCATTCTCGGAGCTCTTAGGCAGTTGCCTAGTCCGTCTTATGGATAATCCGGCCCTGGTGACGGAGTAAGAATACAATTCACCACTCCCTATCTAAAAGATCAATCCTTGTCGTAATAGATGACCGAGGAATATAAAACGCATACATATAACATCTATGCAAGAGAAGGAAAACTCGAAACGAAACCTTATACCGACCTGTCTTACCAGCATGGCAAAGTAAAGACAATATCCCTCCTATTGTGGAGGAGGCTTGAGCCCAGCAGCGGGACGTACATGAAGCGAAATGAATGATTTGCTGCTGCATTTTTTTGGATTGATGAAAACCATTTCACCGTTTTCAAGAATAAAAACCATTGACTTGAAAATTAAGTCTTACCAGAATGTTAAGACAGGATTAGTTAATAGGCGTGCTCAACTTTAATTTTATTTATCATCATCATCTCAGCCCACATACGTCCCACTGTTGGGCTCGGGACTCCTCCATAATGGAAGGGTAATTGACCTACCACGCTGGTCAGACGTGTTGGTATAGGGTTTTATTTCGAGTTTTCCTTCTCGTATAGATGTTATATGCGTTTTATATCCCTTAGTTGTCTCGTACGATCACCCACGGGTAAGAGAGGGGGGGGTGGTGAACTGTATTCTTACTCCGTCACCACACGGAACTTATTTATTATCGCTTAAATATTCATTAAGCGGATTGTACTTTACCAGTAAAGGAACCTCCGTGTACAATACAGAAAATCTAACAACAACCGTTGTCGCATAAGCAATTGGTTCTAAGATGAGTGGAAGCGCTATTTTCATCTCATTGTCGGTTCTTCCAAAACACTGCTACGACCTCCGCCAGCCTGTTTTCATCTCAGCTCATATACGTTCCACTGTTGGGCTAAAGCCTCTTCCACAATAGAAGGGAAATTGATCTACTATACCAAGCTGGTCAGACGTGATTGTACAGGCATTAATTTCGAGTTTTTCTTCTCTTGCATAGATGTTATATCCTTTAGTCGTTTTATACGACACCCACGGGTAAGGGTGAATTATATTCTTACTCCGTCACGACACGGAAATGTAATGGTTAGTGTTAATAGCAGTTACCGAGATTGTTAATAGAGTACCGCACTGAAGATTTAGCCAAATGAGATTTAATTGTATGTCGATTCGCATCAAGATTAAATAGATATTCTCTCGAATAAATAGTTAAATAAATTTTTATTTTCAATAAACTGCACGTTGATATTATTACGAAGCACGTGCATGTAACATTTCTAATCAGCACTTATTTAATATTCAATGTTGAAATTATAACGTCATCAATAAATATTAAGTTCGGGTGTGCGAATAATTCGAACTTACGAATTATTCGTACCGAGTCGTATATTCGATTCGAATTTCGAAAAATCCCGAATAATTCGTTTTTTTTTTCGAATTATTTGCATTTTATCCGAATTATTCGTAAAGTATTACATTTTCAAACGAAATTTAATATTTAATAAGACCAAAACAAATAGAAAATATTTCTTGTCAATATTACCATCTAGATTTTTTATATTACCGAGAGAGATGAACATTTATTGAAAAAGAGCAATTGTTTTCTCTGGGTAATTGATTTATAAAGCAAAAGTATATTAATCGTAAGTAGAATATTTCGATACACGATTTAAAGGAATTTAAATGAAAAAAATTGAAAAGCCAGAAATATTTCGAGAGTTATTCGAAAATTTTCGAAGTATTCGATTTATTTTCAAATATTGGTAAAATTTCGAATAATTTGAAAATTCCATTCGAATTTCAAATCGAATATTAATATTCGTTTCGATTCGAACGATATTCGCACACCCTGAATATGAAGTTAATTTTGGAAAAATATATTGTTTGTTAAAATGTTATGTTTACAAATTCTTAATTGTATCATGCCTATATTAATTTATTAGAGCGATTAATTTAAAAATTAACTTAGTATAATAAGCATGTCTCATTGAATTTTATAGGTACCCCCACTTTTGATCAATTTTACTCGCAACGTACTTTCATGTCCAATGTATGACAATATTTATAATGCACACACTATTAATATGAAACGTAAATTATAATAAAAATGTAATTCTAAATGTTGATAACACAAAGATCTGTGAAATTTTTAATTATAGTGACGTTATTGCTACATTTTTTTTCAACTGTGGGTAGCTTAGCATATAAAATTATTGCAATTCGAATATTTGGCACAGCACTTTTTTCAACTGTGGGTAGCTTAGCATATAAAATTATTGCAATTCGAATGTTTAGCACAGCAATTTTTTCGGCGCTATATCTCTCGGCTTTAAGCTACATATAGCACACACAAACTGCTGATTCCACTAGTCTTGCTCCAATGGTAAAGCAGACAGTTTTCTTTCGACTCGGAGTAGAACAATATTCTTGTAGAAGATCGACGTATAAGGTGTAGCAATTTTTTATTGCGCTTCGTTTAGTTAGGAAGAGAGCCCGGAGGCCATATTATGATATTATCGGTTCTGCGCATGGTTTCGCAAGCTGCACAACCGGATGTTACCTCTTACTCTTTCAAAAAATGCAAAGAAAATAATCCAGTTCTTGCATTTATGCAACAATAGTATTGCTAAGACCAATCCGGGACTTACATTTGGGCATACAAAATTGCGGTGTTCTATGAGGATAAAGTACTCCATTTTTGTGCATTAGTAAAAGTAATCTATACAAATAAATAAAATTGAAGTGTCTGTACTGTCAAAATACTGCACCTTTTTCATGATCGCACGGTTATTTGCACGACACCTATGCCTAAAATAGTTTAAAATTTTTTTGTCTATTTGTTTGAGGTAATCTTCAAAACGGCTGGACCCATTTTGATGATATTTTACTATCAGGTGTCTATATAAGGAGTAACTATGTTTTATCTCGATATGCCCACGGGAACGGGACCTATGCGAGTAATTAACTCTATAAATGATATTGAAAATGGTATTTTAACATGACATATTATCTATTTGAAAAATGTTGTATATTTTTCTTCGCTGACCACTATTTTAGACCAAGAGTAGTATCGCCCAAGTCAAAAGACGTCACACTCACTTATTAATTTATACTCTTGTATTCCAGATCTTTGTGTTAATCTTTTATATATATAATATAGAAAATGTCGATATTATTTTGTATTCCGTAATATACCTAAACAATTGTGAACTAAATATTATGTTGTCAATGTAATTTTCGTTATAATTGAAACACAATTTCGAATTTGTTTACAAATAAAGAATATTTTACGGTTTATATTGTTTTTTTTTTTCGTTTGATGAAAAATAACCTAACGTATTCCTTCCCTATCGGCATTTAAGCGACCATGTAGCTCGGCGGATTACCCTTTTGGACACCCTTCGATGTCCCGGCAACAAAACAGTATTGCCGGGGAGTCATCCTTATGCGTGACCTCCGTGTGGTGACGTAGTAAGAATACAATTCACCACTCCTCACCGTGGATGTCGTTAAAAACGACTAAGTGATATAAGATCTGTGCCAGAGAAGGAAAACTATATAAAACCCTATACCAACAGGTCTGACCAGCATGGTATAGTAGGTCAATTTTCCTTCTGTTGGGGAAGAAGCTCGAGCCTAACAGTGGGACATATATTAACTGAGACGACGATGACGACATCCTTACGCGGTTGGTCTCTGCCGGTAGCGGACCAAAATTCATTACTCCCCTAGAGAAGGCCACACCACACGGGAAACCATGCGACGCAGTAAGCATACAAGTCATTAATCCTTATCCTGCCCGTAGGTTTCGTAAAAAACGACTAAGAGATATGGTTTGCATATAACATCTATACAAGAGAAAGAAAACTCGAAACAAAATCCTATACCAGCCCGTCTGACCAGCGTGGTATAGTAGATTAATTTCCCTCCTGTGCAGAGAAATGGGACGTATATGAGATGAAATGATGACTATAGATCATAGAGGTCCAGGACTAAGATAGGGGATCTTAGTCCTAGGCAATCTATAGCAACAATAGAGGCAAAACTCGAAACAACAGCCTATAAAAAACCATCTAACTAGCACGGTACAGTAGGTCAGATTTTTGATAGTACGACCACACTGTTGACAGTTGTCTGTCTACAGCCGCGGGCCGGTCCCTCCAGGGTAGTACCACACTGAGCAGAAAATCGAGACGTCCTGAGTGGTAGCAATTTGTTACTGCGCTTCGTTCGGTGAGCAAGAGAGCCGGAAGTCCAACTTCCTGAGGGTGTTTGCGTGTGGTGGGTTCTGGTGATGCCTTTAGTTTCACCGAACCTCATTGCAAGCACTCACACTTTTCGCGGTAGGCAAAGGTCAATGAGCGGCAGCAACACTTACCATCAGGTTCTGTTTGCTCGTTTGCCACCGCTTGCAATGAAAAAAAGGTCTATTGCCCTCCCATTTTGGAGGAGGCTGAACTCAAACCTTAATATATATATGAGCTGAAATTATAAATGGTGAAGTTATTTGACAGATATTATAATTATGTCATCATTCAGCCCTTTACCGTCCACTGCTGTAGACCTTATTCATATCGCCGTTGTCACTTAATGAAGGGATAATACCGTAATCTCCACGCTTGGCGATCGCAGTGTAGTGTTATAAGTCTCTTAGGAATTAACTGTTACCCGCTCTCCTGGTGAAGCCTTAGTTGATTTCTACGACTCCCACGGCCATTTTTTAGAGATTTCACTTTTTTTCGTAATGAAAAAAAAAATAAGGGTAGAATTTTTCTTTTTTTTTTCTCGAGCAGTCATAAGTAGGCCCGGCCCACCTGTTGGTGCCCGCTTATCGTTGAATTTTGGGACACGTTGTATATGTCTATTGTTGGACATGACTTATCAAATGTACATAATGCCCCATTCGCCATTATTGTCATATGGCTTGGTAATCGTAATTGATATTATGTCTTTCGTATGGTGACGGAGTGACATTAACAATTCATCACTCCCTTTCTCGCCTATGGATCTCGTAAAAGACGACTGACGAATTACAAAACGCAGATAACATTACAAGAGAAGGTAAACTTGAAATAAAATCCTATACTAACCCGTATTACCAGCGTGGTTATAGTAGGTCAATTGTCATCCAATTCTGGAGGAGACTCAGGCCTAGCAGTGGGACATATATGATGATTAAAATTTGCTAAATCAGTGTCACAAGGGTATAATAAAATACAATAATTAATTGAATATATTCCTTTATTTATTTGTACTTATAAACAGATACAAAAAAAAATACAAAACCTTTTGGAATGCAGGCTGCGGAAATATCGTTGTTACGACTGTTAATATGTTAATTTACAAACGCCACGTATTTACTTATAATTCTTATATTATTAAATACACCGTTCCGTTTTACGTTTGTAATATTTATATGACAATATATCATTTTCGTAGTAAACGACGTTGGCGTTCGAACTTAAAATTAAAAACCTAGACAATAAATGTTTTCGAGTAATTAATCCTATTATACACGTTTTTAAGAACGCCACCTAATTTTTAGTTATTAATATACATCTTTTTGATTGATTTATTAATATTGTGTCATTAAACATGTAATATTTTAGATTACCTTGAGTGTTACCTAAAATTTAGGTGTCGTTAGTGAAAACCGGCATAAGACACCTATAATACTTGTTATTGCAGCGTTTTACAAACGAAACGTATCACAGATAAAGTAAAAGAAAACATTAGCGCGACAATTTTGTCAAACATTAGAAAATAATATTAATTATATTTTGTCCAGATTCGTGTTAATATCGATTAACTTCTGCAATTGGAACTCATTATTGATGATAATAAAGCACCTTTTTTAAACGTGTAGCTAAAGAGACCAAGTTCCAATCACAGAAAAAATAAATCAAATAAAAATATGTATAATGGCACCCTGTGTCACAAAGTACAAATCAGACTTTAAAATCAACATACGAACTAAAGCTTAATTAAGAAAAAAATGTTAATAAATTAATTCAATTAATATCGTAATAACTTATATCTAATGTCGTAGTTATATTTCTTAGGTAACGATATATCGATAGATGGTTCGCAAGATTATTTTAATTACAAACGCCAGTATAAATAAATAGTAAAAAGTTACGAGTTTGCATGTACAGAGTAATTTCTCAAACAGCTAATTTATAAAACTCCTATCCTAATAGAAGCTGTATATTAAAACTTAAATTTTTATCTTGGAAAATTATGCCATTATTACGGGTAATCTGTGTCTTGTCTCTTTTTGTTGTATGTGCTAGTACTATTAATATTCTGACAGAAGTGGAACTTTAAAACTCACAATAGGAACAAACATTTCTGGATATACAAACTGTTTAATCTTACATTAAAATTTAGCAAGTCTTGGCATTATCAGCACAGATATAATTTTAGCGTTAACATGCCAAGTGATTATGTCGATGACGAATGATGACTTAAATGAATTTACTCCTCATCCAAACTTGCCTTATTGAAAGCTTGTTACATCGAAAATAGGGTATATGTTTACAAAGACCTTTATGCTGTCTTTATTTGCCCAGAGTTCACTTCATTTAAAATTATGGGTCAGTAAGTTCTTGCCTTTGGATACTGGCCAACTAATTGAAGATTTCTTAATTGTAGATTTTAGAAAATGTCAACAAGCGAAAAACATGTGATTTTACATTCACTACACTTTAGCATTTTCTCTGCCAGACATTTAAGTCCAACAAAATGATTTAATATATACACTAAAATATTGAATATCGTGACGCCATATGACAATACCTTTTTTTAGAGTTTATGGTTCGGTTACTAAAGCTATTTATAATCAAGCGAAACATCCATAGACTATATAAGTACAGTCACCAATAAAACATCTAAAACATTGCTGACCATACTTTTCTATATAAATGGCACAAAATCACTATCAGATGTATATAAAAAGAATTATTATTTGTTATGTACTCTCTGTGATGTCATGGACAGAATTTAAACGGGACCTCCTTCTATAGTAATATTTCAATATTAAACGTGCGAATGGACGATAAAAACGAAGTACATACTTTAGATTCTCAGTTGAGGTCGCCTTATAATTCTGTGATAGATTATTCGAATTAATTTCAGATAAAATGTAAGTAACCTCGCAGGGCATAAGCACTGCCACAAATTGTAAGTAACCTTGCAGAAGCCCTGCAAACGATGATTTCAGATCTTTCAAGTATTACACATTTGAAATAAAACTATTTTTAGAGATTTTATCACGTTTGTATGTTATTATAGCTTTCTCGAAGTTTCTAACACTTCAGCGCTCATGGTCATTCTCTGTAATAACATTGACTTATTGGACGTGAAACATCTTAGTCCTTCCGTGACCATAAATTCTAAAAAGTATTCGAAGTCGGGGAAAAAAAATGCCATCCACGATCATCTCGTCCCATGTACGCCCCACCGTTAGGCTCGGACCTCTACTATAGAAGGGAAATTGACCTACTATATCACGTAGGTTAGATGTGTTGGTATAGGGGTTTGTTTAGAGTTTTCCTTCTCTTGCATAAATGTTATATGCATATTATATCCCTTAGTTGTCTGTTACGACACTCATGGGCAAGAGAGGGGGCTGGTGAATTGTATTATTGCTCCGTCACCACACGGCAAATCAAATACAAATGCGATAAAATCAGTAATATTTAGGGATTACGAATTTATTTCAAATGCGTAATAAACGGTTTCAATTTCAAAGATCGCCTGTTCAATTGACATTCGTTCACTTCGTTTGTTCGTCCGTTCTATTGAAGACTTATTTATATACTACAAAATTTCACTTATACAATACAAAACGTTACAAATATTAACTACAATAGAAAAAACTTGTGTATATTTTCCGTATATCTGTCGAAACACTATGTAGTAACAAATGCAAGAAGCGGTATGCGAATATGAATCTTAAAGATTTTTAGCTAGAGTTCAATTTCAATTGATTCGTGGATTCAAGCCAATACTGTTAGTTGTTCGTCAAATTTAAATTTGTCCCCTCCACAATGAAAGAGAGGAAGAGAAATTGAATTATAATACTATTGCTTTTTAAATGGATCGGAATAGGGTTTAATAGAAATTTTTCTTCCCCTTTACTACAGGTACCGGGGGACAAAAAGGGGGTGAAATTAAAATATAACTTTGTCACCATACAGAACATTTTTCATGTTAAATATCATGTGATGTCGAGAGTATTTTTAAAATATAATATGTAGTATATTGGTTTTCAAATAAAACGAATAACAGTATACGTAGTCTTAAAAGAGGCTTGAATAAATTAAAGAGTTTAAATGCTTCGCTAAAGTTCGGGAGCAACAATAATCCAGGTAAGTTGCTTTGTGATCTTACCACCCATATATAATAGAAAAAAAAACATAAATGGAAATTATTGCTTAATTGACAACATTTGAAGCCTTAAGGTCTTGGTTTGCACTGCCGTGCACCCAAATCTATTACATAGAATGGAATATGTCCTGAATAATAAATGTGTATACATAGGTGATGTTGTGAAGACTTATGGAAGATAAGTAACAAGTTATGCTAAGTTTTGCGTCTCGGTTATTTTTTTTTTTAAGTAAAAGAGACCTCAGGGGCGTTAATTATTCGGGCCGACCACTGATGACAAGGAACTCGGCACGGGTGATCGGCCCAACAACGAAGGCGACGTGGCTACGGGTGGTTTATGGGGCGGCGAGCCGCCCCCCGCCCTCTGTCGCCCCTGACGGAGCCGGGCGGTGGGTGCACTAACTATAGCTCACTCCAAAAAAAGGAGCGTTAATTAATCAACTTTAAAAAAGAAGCAGGTCGAGCACCTGTATTTTTTTTACCACAGACTTTTCTGGATGATTTAATTTCGATGATTCCATCATTCTGCCAGCTGAGTGGTGTCGTGAAAGATTACTCATGTTAATTTTTTTATCTGTTTCTCCCCGTAGTAAAGTATTATATCGTGAATATACAAACAGACAACTTCAGGAAATAAATCGTATGCAGATTTTGATATCTCTTCAGGGAGATATTAAACAGACTAATCCTTACTAGTATTATAAATGTGAAAGTTTGTTTATTTGTTTGTTATGCTTTCACGTTTAAGTCACCGAACCGATTTCAAAATTTCTTTCACCAATTTAAAGCTATAATATCAGGGAGTAACATAGGCTATATTTTATCCCGGTATTCCTCTGGAATCCTTCCTTCCTCTTCCGTGTGGTGACGGAGTAAGAATACAATTCACCACCCCCCTATCTTACCCGTGGGTGATCGTACGAAACGACTAAGGGATATAAAACGCATATAACATCTATGCGAGAGAAGGAAAACTTGAAATAAAACCCTATACCAACACGTCTGACCAGCGTAGGCCAATTACCCTTCCATTACGGAGGAGGCCCGAGCCCAATAGTGGGACGTATATGGGCTGAGATGATGATGATGATGATTCCTCTGGAAACATGAACTATGGCGACTGAAACTGAAGCGAAGCAAGGGCGGGTTACTAGTAGTAAATAATTCTTAAAAATGAATTTATGAAATCCTGAGATTGTGTTGTCTAGTATTGGAAAAATACCTCGATGGGTTTCATTCTTCTGAAGACCTATCAGCTGGTTTTCTGCATAAAATAAATAGTGGTTATGCGTTGCTCACCATACACAGAGAGTCGGGTTATATTTGGATGAAAGCTAAAATTGTAAGAACCACTGTCAAAAAAATCTACAATAGCAAATTTTACAAAAAATTAACCAACACGCACTACTGTAAATATTAATATAACATAACTAGCAACCCGCCCTCGCTTCGCTTCGGTTTCGGTCGTCTTCCCTGCGTAGTACCCGTTCCCGTGGGAATACCGGGATAAAATATAGCCTAGTTTACGCCCTGATGTTATAGCTTTCCATTGGTGAAAGAATTTTGAAATCGGTCCAGCCGTTTTGAAGATTACCCGGAACAAACAGACAGACAGACAAAATTTTTCTAATTTGTATTTTAGGCATAGGTGTCGTGAAAATAACCCTGTGAGCATGAAAAAAGCCTATTATTTTGACATTACAAACAGACACTCCAATTTTATTTATTGGTATAGATAATAATTTTAACAGAAAAAAAATCGATTTCAACTAGACCAATTTGAAATGGGACCACGCGGGAAGCACCAACTTTCAAATAAAAAAAGAATCACCAAAATCGGTGCACCCAGTCGAAAGTTCTGAGGATCCAAACATAAAAAAAATTACACTCGAGTCCAGAACCTCCTCCTTTTTAGAAGTCGGCTAAAATATGAGAGAACGCAGTCTTATTGGAAGGCACCATAATGGACTAGTCTATTATGTCTACTTTATTTTGCCATATAAATAATACTAAATAAAACAAAATAATTTTTTATAAACAATTATTTACTCTCTAAATACAATAAGGATTATCTTTAAAATCCAAATTGTTTGATATTTTTACTTTTAAATTACTGATTTAAATTATTTTTTAATTTATTTGTGAAATTCATACATGTATGAAAATTACAAGTAAAATCTTGCATAAACTGGCAAAAAAACTGTCATCTTATTTGGATCCCAGACCATATATCTCTCTAACCCTATATCTACTTCTCTTTACTGCACTACTGTAATAGAAATTGGTCGAATTGCTCCAACTAGTCGCATAATCATAAAACGAAAAAGTTAAATGAACAATATTTCTATAATAAATAATATTGCTTTTGTTTTGCTTCGCATATTTTATTGCTACAGCTACTAAATTTCCAAATTTAAATATTGGCTATTGAAAATTTTCACATCCATAATAACTATAATGGAATTTACCAACTTTACATATTATAACTGCATTCTTTATATTGAAAAATATAAGTCTGTCCCCACTAATCCCTCAATAATTCTTTTAGGGGTATAAAAATCTGTATCGTAGTCTGTTCCTTGCCGTGGCTGACACGTTCCTAACACGATCATAGTAAGGACAGATTTTGTAGGATCAATTTGTATGGCGTTGTCTCAGCGCCGCATTCCATATATTATCATAAACACCGAACACCATACAAATCGACTACAAAAAATTAATTTAATTTAAACCAATATATTCCGAGGGTGCAAAAGTTTTTTCACGTTTACTACCATATTGTTTATGACTGAACATCACCCACTGCCAAGCGAATGCCATAAAAATAGCAGTTTCTATAACAACGAACAACAATTGTATAATGAACTAGTCGTAACATGGCAAGATTAACAGTTCAATGAACAATGGCTGGCTGACTTCTATCAAAACTTTTAATAAATCATTTCATATTATCACGAGGCATAGATCAGGAGGGTTAGCATCTAAAATTCTTGTTTATTTTATATATTCCGCCATATAAAGGAAATCATCTTAAAAAAAAAATTAGAATGTTTTAATTCGTCATGACAAAGTTCCTTTACCTCTCTCTTTTAGTACACAATGTACCCGCCAATAGTCTTCTAGATTGTATTAGATTAATTTATCAGACTTAGTCTTAGACTAGTCTATTAGTGTTTTAGATGTTGCAATACCGCGACATTTCATTTCGTTTATTCGAACCGGTTATGAGTCTTGCATTTTGTTCTAAATGATAATATTGCAGATGGGTTTGTGACGGGAATAGGGAATATTTCAGGTGTGTAACAGTGGTGGAAAGTGGCATGAGGCCTCAGTACTGGCTGTACACCCCTCCCCTTGGGCCAACAGAACTCCTTGTTCCTTGACCTCGGTGTCTCACGTACACAAAAAAAAAAATCTTGTGAAAATGCCGATTACAGTTTCATATAACCCAAATAGCTCATAGCCTCATGTCACTTTAGTATACTTATTCCCCTAGACCAACGAGGCAGTTTCAGCTTAGGGCGGGTTCTCTGTCTTTAGGGACGATAGGGATAATATCTAAGCCTCAGGAGTTGTAAGGACTGAGTTAAAGGGGCAATATCACAGCAAAGTGAATCAATACATATGGTATCCGTCACAGCTTAGACGAAGTACTACTTCAAGTCATGCCAGCCATTGTCAGCTGTTCAAAAGTTACCTAAATAACACGTTCAACAGGCGATTCCTCATTCACACTCTCCTTACCTTTGCCGTTTATCTTCAGATTAGCCAAACTGACGTAGTTACTTCGCGAAATGCCCGGCTCACGTTTTTTAGGTAAACCTTCATTTTTACCTAACTTCTTTTCAGGCACTGTAGCCAATGATGGTACGTTATTGATTTGATTACTTCGAATAAGAGGTATACCCCCATCTAATTTTGATGGTTTATCTATGATTGGTGTTTTTATCCTATTTCTTCCCATATCAATGAACTTGGGGTCTTCAGGTTTGGCTTTTTTGTCCCTGTAACTGAATCTTCCGTCTGCAAATTCTGGTTTTTCAGTGACATGTCGACGGAATATCGGTGTCATTGGTTTACCCATGCTTGCTAATTTTATATCAGACTTTAATACTTCGTTGTTGAGGACCGGTTTGTTAGTATCTGTTGGACGTATTCTATAAGAACGTATATTACTAGGTGAAGCAGGTCTTTGCACGAAAAATTTGCTTCTAGACTTATCTTTATCTTCTGCATCTTTATTTCTAACAACTTCTGCAGTGTTAGGTTTGAATAGCCTGCTGAATTTTGGTGATAGCAATTTTTTAGGGAAAAATCCAGATTTCTCTTGAGATTTTTCCTTTTCTATATTCTTAACGATGTTTTTAACACCCTCAGCCATTATAGGACTTTTAGTTAAGTGGTCTATATTGTATCTTCTGTAGTCAACGTCAGGTATTTTTCTTTCGTTTCCTAAACAGTTAACGTTTCTTAGTTCAACATCAGCTACATCGTAACTTGCTTTCTTTGGCAGTAAATTTAAATTATCAACTTTTTTAATTATATTAGGTACAATTGTTTTAGGATTGACATCCATTTTATCTGATATTTTAACTGTTTCGTGCCATGTGATTATATCTAGATCATCATCAGAAGAATCCGAATCTTCATTTTGTTCGTATTTGGTTTCAGCGCTGTTGGGTATGCTGTCGTGTCTACAGAACGGTAGAGGTGGATCCACTTCATGTTTATACTCACTCTCTAGTCCTTCAACTGATTGGTTCCGGAGAAATGAGGGTAGATGCCCGTCATATTCATCGGGAGATTCAACTTTTCGGGTTTTGGTTTGTTCTTGCAGCTTGTTGAGATGAGTGTCTGGGCTTGTACGTTTGAGTGGTAGAGGATCCAGCCATTCGGAAATGTCATCTACCTGTAATTATTAAATTTTTCGTGTAGTGACGAAGTAAAAATAGGATTCACCACCCCCTCTCCTGACCGCGAGTGTCGTAAAAGTTAAGAGATTAAATATGCATATAAAATCTATGCAATAGAATGAAAACTCGAATTGAAATCCTATACCAATGTGTTTGACTAGCATGGTCTACGTAGCTCAAAACTTCCAATTGTGGAGGAGATTCGAGCCCAACAGTGGGACGTACATGAGCTGAAATGATGAGTGATAAATCGAGGAACTCGTATTCTATTAAATAGTAATGAATTTTGTTTATTTTTCTCTAAGTTATGAAAAATAAATAAAATTCAAATCAAATTATAAAAATAAACAAAATTATTGAGGTTTGTTTGGTTGGTGTCCAAATTATTGAGGTTTTAGGGAGGTAAAATCACGGTACCAAAATATTCTCACTAATGATTATTACGCTATTATATCTCTGTGTGGTGGAATAAGTCAATTCAAAAATTCACCAAGAAAATAGAAAAGAAAGAAATACCTATAATATCTAAGCAAGAGAAGGAAAACTCGAAACAAAATCCTGTACCAACACGTCTGAGTAGCATGCTAGGTCGTTTTCCCACCCATAGTGGAGGTGGAACGAGCCCAACAGCGGGATGTGTAGGTACTTGATGAGATTATAATAAAGATTTGCTTTCATCTTCCATTTTTTTTAAACCAAGTCCATTATTTTTATAATCAATTTATTTTCACACATAAATATTTAAAAATGGAGCGCCCATTAAAAATTCGAAACCACCACCAACAACTAAAACGAAACAACCAAAAAAATAGTGGGCACTATTTTTTTGGGCGGGCTATGGTCATCGCACATGCCGAAATTTGACGAAAGGACGGAGTGCGACCCATAACCAACTACATTCCCTCCCCTTCATCATTGGGCCGACCATTGGTACAGAATTTTTTGACGTCCGTGGCTAACTCGGTGTGTTATCCTTTCGGGTGCCATCACTTAACCATACGACCATGAAAACTAGATATAAATAAAGTTGGTGATACCTTTGTGATGTTGATTGTGTTTCCATCAGCGCGGAGTATGTAGCCGGCGGTGTGTAGGGCGTGGTGACTGCGACTTAGAGGCGGAGCCCCACCAGGCCGCGCCCCCGCCCCGATATGACTCGCTGATACACACTTGCCAAGCGCGCGCCAACCTCGCTCCGGCACGCATAACGTTACGTTGGAACTTGACTATAGAACAAACATCATCGTTTAGCATTTCCGTGTGGTAACAGAATAAGAA
This sequence comes from Lymantria dispar, assembly GCA_032191425.1. NCBI lineage: Eukaryota > Metazoa > Arthropoda > Insecta > Lepidoptera > Erebidae > Lymantria > Lymantria dispar. Next base: position 2,454,009 of record CM063460.1, on the reverse strand, counting down.
TACAGAGCTTAGTCATCTTTTACAATTAAATACAATTTATCCTTATTTCCTGCAGATGGTTCCCTTTTTTTTGGTGGGCTAAGGTATACACACGCCGCCCGTTCCGTCCAGGGTGACGAAAAGGCCAAGCGCGGCCCCGTAACCCACCGTGCCGCCTTCTTCCTTGCTTCCCCAAAAGAAGGGTAAATTGTATTCAAATGCCGTGGCATGGTATACCTTAATAACACCTGTTTCAGGTACATTCAATTCGCTGCTGTCCGCCTTGCTGAGCCTATGACAGGTGCACTCCTGACAATCTGGACTGTCGGTGTGCGCGGTGGAACCTCGTCCGTACTGCACTATATCCGCCAATAGGGTAGGTGGTAACGGACCTGGCTTCGACAGATGCATCACTAGACTTTCAAACCATATTTCGATCACTTCAAAAGGTGGCCTGCAAATTAAATAGAAATATAGTGTCCGTGTGGTGTTGGAGTAAGAATACAAATAACTACTCCCTATCTTGCGCGTGATGTCGTAAAAGACGACTAAGGGATATAATAGCAGAGGCTGTGGGTGACCGGACCGGGGATTTAGTCTGGGCACCCGCGGAGAAGTTAACCTCGCGACGGTGATCGGCGTCCCAGTAGGGGACGTCGACGGGAGAGGGTACTCCCTTGGCGTATTCCGTCGGGTCGACCACTGAAGTCAAGGAACTCTGCGCCGGTGGTCGACCCAACGACGAAGGCGACGTGTCACGGGTGGGTTACGGGTGTGCGTGCTTACGCCCCTGTCGCCCTGGACGGAGTGGTGCGAGGAGTGCGCTGACCGTAACCGACAACACAAAAAAAAGAGATGTAATACGCGTATAACATCTATGTAAGAGAAAGAAAATTCGAAATAAAACCCTATACCAACTTGTCTGACCAGCATGGTATAGTTAGGTCAATTTCCCTCCTATTAGCTGGAGAGCTACTGAGCCCTACGTGTAACGGTCTTCCTGTAAGGTTAGAAATTTGTACACTAACGATTTATAGCATGCTAATTTTAAAAATTAGCAGCTGTCCCCTCGCCTGTCAAGGTCTTATGCTATTCAAAATCGCCTGTCTTTGTACATACTCATTCCAAAACGTTTACTTAAAAACATATCCAAATTTCAACTATACAGGAGTAAGTTTATTTTACCTCATCAACTATGCTTTTTTCAATTCACCTGTCACATACTTTTGCTCATTGTAATCGCCTGTCAATTTTTTTTCAAGATTTACAATAAATAAACTACATCCTATTCAATTTTGAAGCTTACAGAAACAAGTTTTTCTACTCAATTTATTTTACAATTCCAAAAATAAAGGAGCTGATGACGTGCAGGGCTGACGCCTGCCAGGTCACTGCTATTGCCCTTAGCATGCTATAAATCATTAGTGTACAAATTTCTAACCTTACTGGACGACCGTTACTCGCAGGGTTCAGTAGCTCTTGGACTATATTGTGGAGGAGGCTCGAGCCCAACAGTGGGACCTATTTGAACTGAAATGATGATAGTGGATATAAAATTTCAGCCCATACAAGGCCTACTGTTGGAGTCTGGCCTCATTCACTGTACAAGCGAAATTGACCTACTATACCACGCTGGTCAAACAGGTTGGCATAGAGTTTTCTTTATAGATAGCTGGATATATGTATATAATATCCGTTAGCTGTCTTCAAACACACCCAGGGTCGGATTATCCATAAGGCGGACTAGGCCTAGAGGCCCTGAAAATACACCAAGAAAAAAACATTTTGTATAAAATTGTATACAGTAATACCCCGACTTACGCTACTCCGTTTTACGCGAATTCAAAGATACGCGATTTTCTTTTCGAGCTGTTATAGGGTCCCTTGCCGAGGTCGTTTTAAAAAAGAATTATAACTAAAATGAAAAAGTTTATTAATAAAAGAATTACGAACTACGACAAGGATGGCAAGGGAACCCTGAATGAAACCGTTCTTCGCGGAGTTGAAGTCTAGACTGACGCTTGAGCGCTCTGCGTCAAGCTTCACACTAAAAGTGCTGACGTGACACAAATGGTTAGCGTCATACCGGCAGAGGGAGCTGAGAGCTACGTCATCAGGTTGGCATACATTGTATGGTTATAACAGAGCGCTCAAGCCTTAGATTTACTTTTTTATTCTTAAAATTTCAATTATTTTTATATAATACAGTAGAACCTTGATAACTTAAACCTCGATAACGTAAAAACCTCTATAAATTCATAACAATTTATGTTCCCCCCCTCGGTGTTCAAAACCTCTTTAACTTAAAATACGAACCCTCTATAACTTAACGAATAATTTGGGCATCGCACTTCAGTAACTCAAAAGTTGTAATGATGATGACCTTTGTAATTTCAATAATCTATCAATAAGTAATTTTAAATGAATGTGCAAACAAAAAAGTTCCCTGTAGACCATTGTTATTGCTTACACGTGTTTGCGAAATGGCTTCACATGTAAACAATACACTTAAAATACTTGAATAAATGTACCTTTAAACGTAAAATAAAATACGTAGGTATATACATATTAACATTTCAAAGTTTCATTTGCATTTAACCTAGCTCGTCTATCTCTAAAAGTACTAAAGAAAGCTCATAAACGAACCTCTGTAAGTAAAAATATAAACCAATAAAAACTCTTTAACTTAAACCCTTAGTAAGTAAAAACCTCGATAATTCAAATAATTTAACGTTTCTCTTGGTCTTTATCTTATCGAGGTTCTACTGTATTTTGACCATATTCTTTAATTATTGTCTTCTTTGAACTAGTTTCAAATAACCAATATTTTTGTACATTTAATATAAGCAAAATTAAATCCCGACTTATGTGGTTATCGCTCGGTCCCACCTATCGCGTAAGTCCGGGGTATTACTGTACTCCCTCAATATTATTCATTTTTTTATTGAAGTTGGTAGCAAAAGAGAAAACAGTACACCTGATGGTAAGTGATACTGCTGGTCATGGACCATGAACACGAGAATTGCATTGTCTATGGGCCCTGATAGGGCTATTCCGGCCCTGACGACACCCACGGGCAATTGGGTGAATTGTATTTTTACTCCGTCACCACACGGAAAATAGATACGAGTAATAGAATATAGCGGTTTTGGATACAGATATGGAATTATTTCGGATTAACCGATAGGTTCAGTTAAGGATAATGTATTTTTAGGCAATTTTATCTGTATGGTGACAGAGTGAATCATCACTGATTTTTAAAAGACGCCTTAGTTTACATTACCAGAGGTTAAGTAGTAAGGTAATTACCAGAGGTTTTTGGTTTATAAAATAATCTTTAAGTATTTTTGTGGTTTATATATATGTTACCTGGCATCAGGTTCCAAGTGGCAAGCGAGGAATGCAATCTTATAGAACGGCTCCGGGCAGCCGGACGCGCGACAGAACTTGTCCGTGAACAGAGCCTCATTCAGTCCGAAGTCAGAACGGCGCGGCAGGAAATCCGGATCAGCTGACACTCTACCTATTATCTGTCATAAAAATATATGTCTATCATTATTATCACAACTCGTATACGTCCCACTGTTGGGCTCGAGCCTTCTCCAGATTAGAAGGGAAATTGACCTACCACGCTCGTCAGACACGTTTGTAGAGGGTTTTATTTCAAGTTTGCCTTCTCTTGCATAGATCTTATCTGCATATTGCCGCCCTTAGCCGTTTTTTACGATACTCACAGGCAAGATAGGGGATGGTGGATTGTATTCCTACTGGAATCATCACACACGATACATAATATATAATTATGTAATATGTTATGCCGTGTGGTGACGGAGTAAGAAAACAATTCACCACCCCCTATCTTACCCGTGGGTAATCGTACGAGACGAATAAATAAAATTGAAGTGTCTTGTTGTAATGTCAAAATAATGGTCTTTTTTCATGCTGATATTTGCATAATACCTATGCCTAAAAACCAATTTATAAAATGTTTGTCTGTTTGTTTGAGGTAATCTTCAAAACGGCTGGACGGATTTTGATAATATTTACTACTGGGTAGCTGTCTATATAAGGAGTAACATAGGCTATATTTAATCCCGGTATTCCTACGGGAACTACGCGGGTAAGGCGAGTGAAACCGAAGCGAAGCGAGGGGAGGTTACTAATTTAAATAATAAATTTAAGCACATAAAATAAATAAAATTGGAGTGTCTGTTGATAATGTCAAAATAATACGTTATTTTCATGCTTAAACCGTTACTTGCATGTTACCTATTCCTAAAAATTAGTTTAAACATTTTTTGCCTGTCTGTTTGTAATCTTCAAAATTTGATTGGACTAATTTCGATAATATTTTACTACCATGTAGCTGTCTGTATAAGAAGTAACTCAGGCTATTTTGTAAATAAAACTACTTTACGAATTTTATCGCGTTTATGTTTGATTTTTGATTGCCCGACGTTTCGAACACTTTACAACGTTCATGGTCGTGGATGGACTAAGGCTATTTTTCTCTCAAAAAACACTAATTTTGCAGGAATCGGACCCGAGGACTGCAGTCGCGTCCTGTAATATCTTAGGAGGGCAATCGAGAGGAAGCGAGAGTGGGTCTATAGTATAATATAAAATAAAAGATATATAATTAGAATATTTACCTCACATAATATAATACCAAATGAGAACACATCCACCTTTTCATCATAAACGTTGCCGTTCATCATCTCCGGCGCCATCCAGTATGGGTTGCCAACAACCTGTAATGTAAAATATATATTTGTACTAGCTGACCCAATAGACGTTGTTCTGTTCAAATAAAATAAAAAGAATTCTTCTTGAAATCGACAGCAGCACCATCTACCGGATCCAATTGTGAGTCTAAACCATTCTCGAATCCCCTTGAATACACACAAAAAATTTCATCAACATCGGTCCAGCCGTTTAGGAGGAGTTTAGTGACATACATACACAAGAAATTTATATATGTATAAAGAAGATAGGAATGGAAGGGCAATTGACCTACTTGACCTATATTGCACGGGTCAGACATGTAACAGGATTTACTGTCCAGTTTTCCTTCTTTTGCACGGATGTCATCTGAATATCATATCCCTTAGCGTCTTTTACGACACCAATGAGAAAGAAGAAAAAAAATTGGTCTTCGGGTTCAGAAACTAGGCACTTGGAGCTACAATTTTCTTTTTTTTTTTGCTGTACGATCATTTTCTTCAAGTTACAACTCCTCCTAAATGGCTGGGCCGATTTGGATATTTTTTTGTGTGGGCTCAGGTGAATTTATGAATAGTTTAGATTAATTACCCGCTGGTGGCACTGCGATCGACTTCAAAGCATTATATTTTATTCTAATATTTACAGAATGGGGTCTGTTGGGCTAGTTGTATGTATGTATGTATATAAAATTGTAATGTATGCGAAGAAATAAGGGTAGAAGACATCATCCAGAGGGTGTCACTACCAGTTGTCTGTCCGTCAACGGATTAGTGTCACTACGGGCGCGCGATCCCGGACTGCTCTAGCTGCTGCTGTCGTCTCTATCCTATACCCCATGACAGTAGTATCCTTAACCCACTTTATCCCATAGGTATCCACCATCATTTATCCATATACCCATCCATCCATATACCCATCATTTATCCCCAGTAACGAGAATTCCTGAGGAGGGTTGGCGTCAGACAGGCGGACGGCCGTATAAAAAATAGCCGTATCTTTTACAACATGGTTTTATATGGAGGCTAGAAGGTAAAAACATGTTGTGCCGAACCCACTTAGCGTGGGATGAGGGCAGGCAAATGATGAATGTATGGGAAGAAATAAGGGTAAAAGTATGAACAAAGTATGATACAAAGTATGAACATCCAGCAATTAAAATGTTACTAACCGTATATCGTTTCCTCCTGAGCGTATTGTGCGAGGCCCTCCGCTCTAGCGAGCTGCTGGCCGTACGCTGTACTATACGTGCTAACCCAAAGTCTGCCACGATCACCGTCTTATCCTGAAACAAAACATCCATCGATCATCCATCAGCCTGTCCCAAACTGTTGGTTCTTTTTTATTGCAGTTGGTAGCGAACGAGCTAACATCACACCTGTGTGCCTACTCTTGAAATCAATTCTAATTTCGAATCCAATTCGATTCCAATCTCACCAAACTTATATTTGGTACTCTTGAACAAAATCGAGAATGAATTCTTCGCGTTTGCCGTTGTTATTTTCACCAAATTTGCCGTATTTTCTTACTTTAAATTAATAACGTTATCGAACGAATTGTACAATATTAGCGATTTTAAACTATGTCAAAATCACGTCGGGAGTAGCAAATATTTGACTTAATCGACGAGAGTCGAATTCATTTAGTTTAAAAAATACCCACTGAATTTGATTCCGATCGTGCGCTAGTGTCGCTTTCGAGAGTACCAAATTTGCTCAAATTCGAGTTGCGATTGAATTTAGGTTAGAAATCGAGATTCAAGAGTAGGCACACTGATGGTAAGTGATGCCTACCGTGAAGTAAGTGAAGGGAGTGTGAATGCGTGCAATGAGGTTCGGTGATACAAAAGCACCACCAAAGCCCATTACATGCAAATACCCTCAGAAAGTTAAGCTTTCCTCGCTCACTGAACGAAGTGCAGTAACAAATTTCAAAATGCATAACTACTACTCAGACGTCGATTTTCAACGAGTGTGTGGTACTACCCCGGACGGACCGGTCCGCGGCTGTAGACAGACGACTATCCACAGTGTGGTCCTACAACCATCATCATCAAGGCACCTCGTACACGTTGCACTGCTGAGCTCCAGTCTTCTCTACAATTGGAGGAAAATTGATCTGCTATACTTTGCCCATAAGATGGGTAGTTTTCGATTGTTCTTTCTTAGGAATTTTTATCTACTTACACTTCCTAATCGTTTTTTGTCGGTCAGTCTTGGTTGAGAAATGCCTCGCCGAGGGTCGATTATATCAAAATCACAACATATGGCAGGCTGGTTCGCGAACCGAGCCAATCACGGTTGTCAAGGAATCAGTCCCAGTGGTCGGCCTAATGGCGAGGAGAAAAAACGGTGTTATGGGACCGCACTCCGGACAGAACGGACGGCGTGTGTGATGATAGCCTACTCAAAAAAAGGCTGTTTCGTGATCAATAATCATCACTTCAGCTCCTATATATTCCAATGCTGGGGCCGAACATCCTTTTATTTATTTACTAGCAACCCGCCCTCGCTTCGCTTCGGTTTTAGTCGTTTTACCCGCGTAGTTCCCGTTCCCGTGGGAATACCGGGATAAAATATAGCCTAGTTTACGCCTTGATATTATAGCTTTCCATTGGTGAAAGAATTTTTGAAATCGGTCCAGCCGTTTTGAAGATTACCCGGAACAAACAGACAGACAAAAATTTTTAATCTGTCTTTTAGGCATAGGTGTCGTGCAAATAACCATGTGAGCATGAAAAAAGCCTATTATTTTGACATTACAAACAGACACTCCAATTTTATTTATTGGTATAGATTAAATCTCCATGCACATATAGAAATAGTACATAGGCGGACTTAATACCACAGGAATTTTCTTCCAGTCAACCTCTGGGTGATGATGAAATATAGTAGGTACCATTTATTTTGAAAATTATTATAAGAACTAAACTCCTCTTCATTGGGAAGGTAATTGATCCAATATACAGTGGATTTCATTAATAACGACCTCGGTTGTAACGACTTTTCGGTTATAGCGACGTCGAACTTGCGTGCCTAGAATTTAAAGCATACTTTCGTTGAAAATTCATTCAGTAATAGCGACGCCGGATATAACGCCTAATGCGGGTATACAGACTTGTTTTTATGATCTATTTGGGACAGATTCCTAGAAATTCCTTTCGGATGTTGCGACTAAGTCGGCACAGTCACAAAGTCTCATTCATAAGCTTCAACTATTAAGCTTTCTTATCCTTTGTTTACATTCGCAGATGGTCAAATGCTTTGTTTGTGTATGTAGTGTTATTTAGCATGTGCGCGAAGTTAAAATTATGAATCAGTGATGGCTGCTCTAGTAGTTAACTCGTGATCGGGTGCCGCTTGCGGGATCTGGTCCAACCATAATTTTTCTATTACATTTGTGATTATTATTATATTTGTGAACTATATTATATAATATTTCGAATGGCATTACACTGGAACTATTAATAAGCATGTTGTAAGATGTAATTTTATTTAAAAGAAATTTAAAAAAAGTAAATAAAAAAAAAATGGGTGCGTGTACTTATGTACGCGCGTGAGAAGTTATACTTCTTTGGCATCATTAAAATATATATATATATATAATTATTAAAAACCAAATTTAGAAAATAATGTAAATAAAAAAAAAAATAAAAAAAAGAAAAAAAAATATATATAAAAAAAGAAAAAAAAAGAAAAATAGAATAAAAAAAAAATAATAAAAAAAAAGAAAAAAAAGAAAAAAGAAAAATAAAATAAAAAAAATATATAAAAAAATACTAAAAAAAGAAAAAAAAATAATAAAAAAAAGAAAAAAAAAAGAAAAAAGAATAATAAAAAAAATAGAAAAAATAAAGAAAAAGAAATAAAAAAAAATAAAAAAAAAGAAAAAAAATATATAAAAAAATAAAAAAAAATACTAAAAAAAAAAGATAAAAAAAAAGAAAAAAAAATATATAAAAAAAATAAAAAAAAATACTAAAAGAAACAAAAAAAAAAACTGATCAGAGGTGACGAGCGTACCAACATGCGCGACTAATATCGAGGTTCAATTTCTATTTTGTTGGTAGCTTTTTTTTCGAGACTTAAGGGTGTAGATTGTTGGCCTGAGATCTCGATTTCGAGCGACCGCAGCGCCAAAGTTTAATGTAACATCCGACGGGGCGGATGAATGACCTAGAGAGCGCGATTTTCAAAATGTTTTGCAACAAACATTCCACGTTGAGAAATTGTTGTTGAACTTGAATATTTACAGCATAACAATAACGTTGAATTTTTGGAAACTAGCTGTTGATTCTTTTTAATAGATTAATAAGAGTAGTTGAGACACAATTTTTATGTTTTTCTATCATTACATTACATAGTATAAAACAAAGTCGCTATCCGCCGTCTGTCTGTCCCTATGTATGCTTAGATCTTTAAAACTACGCAACGGATTTTGATGGAGTTTATTTTAATAAATAGAATGATTCTTAAGGAAGGTTTATATGTATAATACATGCATAATATAGTAGAGAAACGCTGATTAATTTAGAGGTTTCTAATGTGATGTCGTAAATAAGCACGTTTTTTTGCGCTTATATTGCAAACGTTGGCTGAACCCTACGAGATAGACCAAAATAATGTACTACAGTATTATCCATCTTAAAAAGTTCAACAAAAAAGTCCACGATGGCATATGTCTATCTCTTAGGGATAACCCACCATAACCATTTTTTATCCTCTACTAAAAAATGATTATTTACTAAGTGATTTTATACAATACAGCATTAATCCTTATCCAATTAAGTACCTTAAATAAATTGTGCATTTATTATAGATCAATATGCTTTTTATAGTATGTAATTTAAGTGAATATTGCCGAAGATAGCGAGGGCAGGTTACTAGTTTATAATATAATATACAATCAAGAGCAGGTCCGGACTGACATTTTTGTATTCTACTTACCTAAAATTCCAACTATGTATTTATTTGTAATTTCACTACCAAAATTTATTCTAATTCGTAAAATATTCATTCAATAAAATAATTGCAAATTCAGTAGGAAGTGTGTTTATCTCTACGCAAGGAAATGTGCCTATTGCGTAAACTCAAATACTTTTTGTTTACGATCACCTCGTCGATATCTAAAAAAAATCCTAGGGTTTTAAAAAAAATGTCAATAAATGAAACACAAGTATAAAAATGATTTATTTACTACACAATAACAATTATGAGTCGCCATTACTCGCTATCTTAAAAGCGTGCTAGGGTTGTACAAAAATTAGTAAATAATTCATTTATTTACTAATTTTAACAGAAGTTTGTAAATTATTAATATACTAATTAAAAGTATGTAATTAAACAATAACGAAATATGAGTTCAAAATTCTAATGTTTTTTCATTCGATTACGGATCAAGTTCTGATTTCTGCTAATTTGATGATAAAATCAATGGCTATCACAAAACCTATCAGAATGAAAACGTTACCAGCTGCCCGATTCACGTAAGTAATAAAAACCGTAGCGCAGTGACGTCACTTCGTTTTTTGCAAATTTAGCCCTTTTAACCGACTTAAAAAAAGGAGAATTCTCAATTCGCTGTATTTTTGAACCAATTTTTATGATTCTTTACACCAGGTAACTCAGAAATTGTATAGTAATTGAGCTATTGGAAGATTTATGACAATCCAAGACTAGATAAGTAAGTGCGTTTAAAACAGAAAACCAAAAGGCGATTTCTAAGTTCCTAAGTTAAAACGACTTTTGGACTGGCGTGTTTACGTGAATCGACTGGCTGGGTAGTTAAGTTACCTGTATCTTTCAAAATCATTAGGCGTTCTTCTCTTTCATAACACGTAAAGCTCTTTCTTTCCTCTCTTTCATAGCCTCTATGATACTGGGCGCGTCACGAATGGGCATGCTTCGTGACTGCCGAGGATCAACTAATTCTGGAAGTAGGCAATCGTAATAAAACCTAACTAATTTCATCTCCATTTTCTCCTCCCAAAATTTGTCGTCCTTTTCTATAATATAAACTTTCATAGGTACAGTAGCACCAAACCAGATGCCAAGCATGCAAACGTTTCTTTTAGTAATATGTACCTGTCCCTGAATTTGGAAATACCAGTTATGATTTTTATTTATGACATAACCCTTGGAAGCCTTGTCCTTAACCCAAAAGGTATGTTTGGCCATTGCTTCATCAAGAGTCATGCCAGCTAAAGAATGTGGGCACTTAATTTCAATTAAACCGTTTGCATAAATGCCATCTGGTGTAGTACCAAGAAAGGACAATGGGCATTGCGGCCCATGAGCGGCCATCAATGAAACTAGTGTCATTTGAAAGGGGAGATCTTTGACAACAAATATTGTTCAAGGAGTACTATGAAATACCGTTTGGGAAAAAAATATAGTTAAAATACTGTTATTAAAATACTATTTTTTTTTCATTATTATTTATGTATCCTAATATTCAATACTTTTTCTATTAGAGGTCTAAGAACCTTTGTTAAAATCAGTCTCGCCATGTTTCATGCGTCAACCAATCAGCGACGAGCGCCGCTCGCACTCGGCGATTACCGTTATGCTCGAGCGCACAGCGCAGTCCATCGTTGACATTTGTTTCGTTGAGTACTGTGCGATTATTATTGTTTGACAATTTCTTTTGACTCTGGCTTGCATATCGGACTTGTTAATATCTATCTTGGTGACTTGTGCTAGTTTTTTTGGACTTTTTTTAAGCAGATTCCTATAACAATGGCAGATAATCGCCAAGTGTGTATTTTATGTAATCGATCCGTGATAAACAGAAGAAGATACGAAATAACCCGTGCTCGGTTTGAAGAACATCCCGCTGTAGGCCAATATATCTTTGAAGCTCTTACCTCTGAACATCAGGTAAGTACATCAAACGAAATCATTATTTCTTAGTTGTCACGTCAACAATATAGTACTGTTTAACTTGAGGTGGTCACAGTGTTTTAACTCTCGCGCATTGAGATTACATTTAGCTGTAAGTAGTAAGTAAACTGTTACCGACGCGGCGACGTTGTCGTTCCGTTTGATCCACGGGGCGAGAACGGGATAGAAGTATCGGTATTTACGTATGAGTAAGCGAGATAATTAATACTGCTTAGGCAATCGAGTAAAATATTTTTCTTTATATTTCGCTTTGTTTGAACAGCGTTCAATGAAAATAACTAAGCGTTTTAACTAATTGTAATACTCTCATTTTCAGATACAATACAATGGTCAGGAGTACATTTGTCGACCATGCTGGCAACGGGCAGAAAGAGCTGCGCAGCCAAGAGAAGACCGTCCACACGAATGTGTATTATATATTAAGAATATTCAAGACTCCCTAATACAGCAACGCGTTGTATGTATGAAAACTGCAGACGAACGGATCTCCGAAGGATTCCGGATAACATTAAAGTGACATTCTTGATTCATTTTAATTTTTATATTCCAAATAGTGCAAGAGTTTGCCATCATCATTTGGTATCCAATGATTGGAATCAAATAATTGACAGCCCTAACTTGCTCCACGACTTCAATGCCACACATTTTGTGCATATCATGAGCCTCATGAAAATCGCGGTGCTTCGAGGATCTATACTAGATTTTGATAATATAGATGACATGGACCCAAATGAAGTATACATCCGATTAGGCGTTAGTCGAGACCAATTTATGAATATTTTGGAACAAACTCCTTCATTGTCGAACGTATCAACACGCCCGAAAACATCTTTGGCATGCTACTTAATGAAACTGCGAAACCGTGAAGCAAATGAAAGGCTGGCGACGCTTTTTAATATGAGCCGTAGAACCCTAGAACGACATTTAACGTTCGCCAGAGACTCTCTTTTACTGGACTTCGTTCCCCGGCATCTTGGTTATGATCATCTCAATAGAATTGATGTAGCTAACCGAAACCTACAAGTTCCAAATGCAATTTTTGGAAATGCAAATGCCTTAAACAGAAAGGCAATTGTGATAGCAGACGCCACTTATATATATATACAAAAGTCCGCAAACTATTTATTCCAAAAGCGATCATATAGTCTACACAAATACACGAATTTGTTGAAACCGTTTTTAATAGTGTGCTGCGATGGCCACATTTTAGATGCCTTTGGGCCATATTCAGCCATAGAATCAGATGCACAAATAATGAAAAATATGATTGACGACGAAGGAAATCCTTTCCATTGGTTTTTTGAACATGGAGATGTGTTCATCTTAGATCGTGGGTTTCGCGACGTAATCGACGACTTACATGCCTATGGTTATGAAGCTCACTTACCGAAAACAAAAAATCGAGACGAAGATCAATTGACGACAGAACAAGCGAATAAGTCTAGGTTGGTTACTATGTGCCGCTGGGTTGTTGAAGTTATAAATGGTTGGTTCAAACGCGATTTTAAACTATTCCGACAAGACTTTTTCAATCGTGCTTTGCCTCATATGATGACAGATTTTAGAATAGGTGCTGCATTATTGAATGCTTGCAGAGAACCATTGTCAGATAACGTTCACGCTGAAACATTTATAGAAGTTATAAACCAAAGAGTGAACCAACCAAATAACCTAGCAGAGTATGTATGTATGTATGTAGTAAGTATACTTTACTTCCTCTGTTCCTTTGGATCACAATACCAGATGTCACACTTTAGACTATCTTAATCATCTTCCTCAATCTAATACCTATCCATTTCATTTTTCTCCAGTTGCGTTGGACGAGATCAAAAAAATTATCCTATCTATTAAATCTAATGCTGTGGGCTGTGACTACGTTAGTCGTCGTATGATCATGGTAATACTAGACTATCATTTCACATATAATTAACTTTTCCCTTGAATCTGGCCGTTTTCCATCACTATGGCGTAAGGCTTACGTGATACCATTGCCTAAAACTCCTAATCCTTCTCTTGATAATCATTTCCGTCCTATATCTATTCTTCCTTTTCTTTCTAAGGTGCTGGAAGCTTGTGTGCATAAGCAATTATCCGACTTCGTTTTTGGTAATAATCTCTTATGCCAGTTCCAGTCCGGTTTCCGACCCGGCCACAGTACAACATCCGCTCTCCTCGAAGTGACCAATGATATTAGGACTGGTATGGAAAAACCAATGTCACCGTTTTAGTCTTAATAGACTTCTCAAATGCCTTCAATACTGTCAGTCACGATATCCTTCTAGCTATCCTATCTCACTTCCTGATCTCGCCTAACGCACTAGAATGGTTCTCTTCTTATCTTCAGGGGCGTCAGCAATGTGTTCGCATTGAAGATAGCTACTCGAATTGGTGCGACCTCCACGCTGGCGTCCCTCAAGGCGGTATACTCTCTCCTTTGTTATTCTCTATATTTATTAACTTCATTACTTATAATCTTCAGTGTTCGTATCATCTTTATGCCGATGACTTGCAACTGTACTGTCAAGTGAGCGTGGAAAATATCCCATTAGCAATCGCCAAGATAAATAGGGATTTAGATTACATAAAAAGCTGGTGTGACCGGTTCGGGCTGACGGTAAACCCTACTAAGTGCCAAGCGATAATTGTGGGTAGTCAGCGTATAATAGGCCGAGTAGACGTCATACCTCTCCCTTCTATATCGTACAACGGTTCTATTGTACCACTATCCCCTTTTGTCAAAGACCTTGGCTTGTACATAGACTCTACTCTCAGCTGGAGAACTCACGTCGCCAGAACAAGTCAGCGAGTCATCAGTAGCTTGCGTGCTCTTAATCGGTTGAGACACTTTTTACCGGTAAGAACTAAAACAACGCTTGTTCAAACCTTAATTTTTCCCCTAATCGACTATGCTGATGTGTGTTATTTTGACCTGAATGCAGATCTTCTTAATAAACTAGACCGTCTTCTCAATAACTGCATTCGATTCATATTTAATCTTCGCAAGTATGACCATATTTCCTCCTATCGTTCTCAACTAAATTTTCTTGATATTCGCCAACGCCGTAGTATGCGCGCCCTTACTCTGCTATACTCTATTCTTAATTCTCCTAGCTACCTATCTTGTTTATTTCAATACCTCTCCACTAATCACAACAGAAATCTGCGTTCCGCCAACAATCTGCTGCTACTTTGTCCATCTCACCATACCGATCGTGTTCATTCTTCCTTTCTTGTCCAGGCGGTTCTCCTCTGGAACTCGCTACCTCTGGACATCAGAATGTCTACTAGCCGTCACACATTCAAGAAAAGAGTTCGTTTACATGTCCTAAATGAATTAGCAGAATCATCGCAACTTATGTAATATAATATTCGTATAATTATGTATATATACTATGTATGTATATATTTATATATATTTTATATATTTATATATATATATCGTATTTATGTGTTTTTTATCTATGTATATTTGGTATGTATTATGTATTCTTGTATATTCTTATGTATTCCCTTGTCTTTTTTAATCATATGACTTTCTTTCTCGACACATGTGCCTACCAATTATTATCTCTGCACTACTTATGGTTGACTGGTAGAGAATGCCTTTGGCATTAAGTCCGCCATTGTACTCAATACATGAAGTAATAAATAAATAAATAAAATATGTCCTAGCCAACAACCTTAATCGTAGACGGGCTAGTTTCGATAGCATTACAGGAAACCAACCTAACATAAGTGATTTTCCTTTGCTGACTGAGGACGATTTAACCATTTTTGCACTTGGTACATACCAAGTGAAGCTAGCCCGCAGCTATTATGCGGAGCATGTGCGACAAGGTCTCTATAATATAGAAACGTATAGGGACCCCGATGTTACAGGCCTAGGCAGGTGCGGCATCACAGCAACAAATGTTTGGCTGCTAAGATGTCGAATACAATCTAGACATACTAGGTCAAAAATATATTATTCGTACATTATAGTAGATAGAGAGAAAAGCGGCAGAGAAGCCATAGAAAACTACTATTGCAGTTGTCTAAACGGTAAGCGCACTCTTGGTTGCTGTGCCCACATTATGTGTGTAGTGTGGTATTTAGGGTGGGCGAGAAACCAAGAGGAAGATATCCGTTTACCAGCTCATTTTTTAAACGATATTATTGTAGACGACAATTGAATCCCATCATTTTCTTTTTTTAAAGGAATACTAGCATTATATACGAGCATTGTATATGTGTCTGTCAATAAATCGATGTATTTAATAACCAATTAACCTTTAGTTTTATTTAATCCATCATTATCTTATACTTAGACATGCATTACGTTTTATCATTTACGTACTTTCGGTTTAATTAATTCGATTTTTTTATATGATCAACGCTTTATAACTTTTTATCTAAACAAGTTGCCGAAATAATTTTTTGCAGTCTTAAAATATACATAATTGTCGACTAAAAAATATATAGGACAGATGTGGCCGCCGATGGGACAAGCGCCATACATTTTTGCCCATTGTCCTTTATATTGATCGTCGACGAACAAACCGCAACCTTGTATACTAATATTCTCTTGAATTTCTAACTGTTTAATTGCGGTTTCTTCGTTTTCGATACCGTACCGTACAGCAGGCAAACTGGAGATATTACTACCATAAACGATTTTACGAACAAGAACAGCACAACTTGTGCTCTCTCGTTTTTTACAAACTTCCCCGAACGATGATGAGGTTAGTAATTTTCTCCTTGTACTCATCCACTCGGAACTACTTCTTTGCAAATGGGTCGACCTTTCAAGCTCCTCTCTTTCAGCACAAGACAACTTTAAATCGGCTAAAAAAGATGACTTGGCTTTCTCATATAATTCTGGACTCGGATCAGGTTTTTCGCAGTTTGGTCCATAGTGAGCGTCTTTCGATACAGCGCTGTGGCTCTTTTTCAATCTTAATTTATGTTTAGCAATTAAACGGATTCTACGATTACAATTTTCCACTTTCGCGATCAAAGGATTAGGACTAGATTTAAATATTACTTCATGAGTTTTACTATGAATCGATCCTGTATTAAAAGACACAACAGCAGCTGCGCATCGGCCCGCATAAGAACCACGGGAAGAATAATTTACACGCTTACCCCCTACTAATTTGGCAATCACTGCATTAAAACTTTCAACTATATTACTTGTACAATTATGAATTAAACTTCTAGAATGTTATGACAGTCTTTTACTTAAAATGTGTACCGCGTCCATTAATCCGCATCCAACAATTGCTGGAAGCAACCCAACAGGTTCTATTCGACGAGTATCAGGTCTACAGAAATACTCCTTGCAATATTGGTGATTACCAAATACGTGTTGTGGACCATTTAGGATATCTTCACTAAGATTTTTTATTTTTTCTTCGAGTGACTGATTTTGATCGCCCCAATATTTAATAGCGCATTTTACACCCGTTCTTAAACGCAAATACCTTTCTTTTAGGAATTTCCGCAATTCGGAAGGATACTTAGTGTCTTTCGACAGTTTCTCCAAGCTATTGCAGTAGTTTCGTAAAAGATGATTTTTGCATTCAATTTTCTCTACTGTTAAATTACCGTACGGTCGCGAATCTAATATTTTTTTATAAGTACTGGAATCGCCATCTGCTACAAATTTATTATAAATTACACCGTGATCAACAATGGAACGTTTAAACCCCTCAACTATTATGGTCGATTCCATACCGGTAGATGATCCCGAATAATTCTTGAAACAACGGTGTTCCGAGGGCTGACTGTCGTTCTTTGCGGCTCGTGCACAAACTACGCAGTATTTATTTTTAACTCCAAAAAACAATACTTTATTAGTTTTAATGCCAATTATCGCAGCTGCGCCGGACAAGGCGGAAAAATTCTTACCATAAGATCTCTTGCTCCAACAACCGTCAACAGCAACAGATATTAATGGTGTACCATTTTTATCAACACTACCTATAGACACTGCGTACTCCGCTTCTTCCTTGACAGCTTCTGCCATGGAATGTGCTGCTGTCTTTTCCCACCAATCGCAAACCGTATTATTAATTTCATTGTATAATGAAGGTGACATGATTGGTAGGGCTACTGCGGCAGTTAATGTTTTTAACTGATAGTAGCTCCCACCAGATGATATGATACCAGATACAATTTGATGATACACTTCCATTCTATCTTCTTTCTTTTCAATCAAACACACAGTAAATTTCATACTACACATACTACATTTCATGATGAGTTTTGAGTCCAGACCAACTTTTACTTCACCTATTATACTGAGGTAACTTAACTTACAATCCATTGGACCGTGGTCCCCTATGGCCTGAAGAGCTTTAAAAAAAAAAAAGAAACGTCTACAACTCTACGCCGAACTTCCATTTCATCCACCTTTCCCTCTTGGTCGTTTTCAATAACTAGTTCCTGTAAAGAAAGATAATGGCTTGATTTTTTTTATAAAAAATAATTAAAAATTTTAAAAAATGCACAAGAATTAATACAATATTAGGTTCCTGATGAATAGAAATTATAATTTCTTTACGCATTAGGTATTGTTTTTTTATGACGTCACCTATTTGAACGTAAATTTTCTTTTGAGAAAGTAATTGAGAAGTATTTCGGTACTAAGGTGTTTGTCTCTCGATGAAAATAATAAATATTGCAAGAAAAAATCTATAGGTAGGTATTGAGATTTTGTCTTCGCCCATCACTAACTAAGTAGTTTGTTTATTTATGTAACAAGTCTACAAGAATTACGTATAACAACTTACCTCTATACAGCGCGTAGCATTGTTGCTCAGAGTCTCGGCCCCAAGGTTTTCTTTATTTTCAATACTGGAAATATTATTCATCAATATTATCCACTTTTTATTTATTTTGTACAACCCTAAGCCAGACGCTAGGCGCCTCGCGTCTGTTTGACGGTATAGGTATGTCGACAAAGTTGCGCTGTCGCCTACCTACTTCCACAATTTGATATTTAGACAATACTAGCCGACCCGGCGAACTCCGTATCGCCTTTTTTTTTTTTAAATCCTATTATTTTGATATTACATACAGATACTTCAATTTTATTTATCAGAATAGATATAGATAATACAAAGCAATATTTACATGTTATTGTAGGTATATGTCTGAATCGGGCGATCTAAATCATATGACATATTGTATTAGCTTTGTAATGTACCCTGTTCAAATGCGATAATAAATAAGTAGGGAGGAACTTACATTTTATTCCGAGATCTTTTGGCTTTGATATTTTTATAATGCGTACAAAACTTTCTTTTCCCTGGCATGACACTCAAATTCAATCAGTCCTGCGAAAAAGTTACTCAGTAGTGATAATGTAAGTTTCGAATGATAAAAGAATTATTAAAATCGGTCCAGTACTTTTTGAGTTTATTCGTTACATACAAAAATCCAAATCTTTCCTCTTTATAATACCTATTAGTGTAGATATTGTATTTTTTACGATTTATATCTAGTTCCATCATGGTTTTCTTTCAGACATTCATTATATCGATACTTTCTACTAACTGAAAATAAATTAATTATAAAAATGTTATACTTACAGTTTTTTACAAAAAACACAAATTCACAATACGTAATTCTGCTGTCTGCAGCCGACAAGCGTGGTGTCGCGTTCACTTACAGAAAGGAACTGCCGAACTGACCACCGAGATTGCACGAATGAAACGAACGTTTTATCCCATACATTTGTGTATGAAAAATTTACCTTAAAATATATCTAGATTTTAGGGCTTTAAAAGAGGAAGTCTTTGTTTGTAAAGGTATAAAAAGAAGTATACAGCTATACTTATTGGTTTCTTCAGTGTTCAAAAAGTGTTTCTTTTTATCAATTTGTGTTGATTTATGGGGTTAAATCTGAAAAATACGAAGTCATGTTTTTGCATTTTTACTCAATTTTGTGCGTTTGTTGACGTTTATTATATAACAACTATTAGGTTTAAGAGTTTAATATAAGCATGAACATACTTATTGGTCTTTGATTGTAATATATACAAATTATCATTGATATCAATCATATGTAAATAGGTTAAATATGAAAAATCGTAACACTCTTTTCGGTGATTTTCACGATCTACACCCTTAATGAGCGGTTAAGCGGACAACTTCATACTGTTAATTTTGTGTCACATAATTAAAATTTCACTCTCATCATTTTTTCATAACGCGCCTAAAGAAGTATAACTTCAAAAATAGACAATCCCGCTGAGTTTCTTGCCGGATCTTCTCAGTGCGGTCGCGTTCCGATCCGGCGGTAATTATAACTTTAAGAAAATTGTAAAAAAAATGACAATATGTAAGTGCCCTCGCCGGGTTTATACATAATAAATGATTTGAATTCAATAGGATGATATCAAAGTTACGTAGCTATTTCCAGTGAGTGAACAGTGTTTCTTAAACTTGTGAAAATGGCTCCAAGACGTACATTTACTGTTAAAGAAAAACTGATTTCGGATATAGAGACTGACGGATATAGCGACGACATTTAAGTGGTCCCTCCGGCGTCGTTATAACCGAAATACACTGTACCACGGTGTTCAGATATGTTGGTATAGTGATTTATTAATTTCTTCTCTTTGGCGAGTAAGAGAGTGGTGTTTGCTCGTTCAGCTGTCTCTCAAGTCTCCGGCCCAGTGATGTATGGTGTACTTACCTCTCGTACAAGACAGTTGTGTGAATTTAGATCTCTGTGTATCACGTTCATACGGTGAAGGTATCCCACGCCGGCGGACACGTCGCGCGCGAGACGAGCACGATCACGCCACGTGAGGGAGACAGACGTGTCCTTGATAACACATACAAGTTATATATTCATATATAAAAATCTTAAAATCATATAACATATATAATCTTAGAATAATAACGTATAGAAGGTAAGTTCGCGCATAAAAAGTGAAGCATTTCAATTGGAGCCTAATGGAGCTTACGCCGGAATCGTTCCGTAATGTACAAGTTCACTGTACTGCACGTACGTACGCAATTCTTAAAAAATAAATAGGTAATTATGACGGTTTGTTCATTCAAATGGTGTCGCAACACATTTGAAAAACATAAAAAGGGTTTTAACATTACTTTTAAAAGTATTTCCACGATTTATGTTAATAAAAACAAAATTTGATTTTTAATTTGTATAGTGGTGTGCGTGTGTACGCGTGTAATCGCCCGCGCGCTTGTTGTATTGTTTGCTTCATATTTATTATAGCTAACGTATGGACACTATCCTTCTATACGTTATTATTCTAAGTATATAATATACAAAATAAAATTAGTAGTCTTTGTGGTCGATTGCAGCGCCAGTAGCCAATTGTCAAACTATCCCATTCCGAATCCATCTGAATACACACAATTTAGGAGCCGTTTAGGAGTTCAGTCGCATATACCCGTACATTATATACATAATATATATCCAGGTGGACTCCTGTAATCTACACGCCATATAAATATCCACCATGACGTCCTCATCATCGCAGTGAGAGATCGCGAAGCTAAAAAGTTGATAAAAAAGGGAGCCATCGCTCAGGACACCTGCCAGATATGAAATATCGAAATTATTTTATACAAGTATATATGCATAAAATAACTGATTACGACAGGCACTAATATAGCATAAAGTATTAATAAAATATAACGATTTTTTTCCAGAAAATGATGATTTTTATTCAATATACATTTATTTTCATTGGTATACACTATAGGCATGTGTTTACATTAATAATTTATTTTGAGCTCACTAGATGGCGTTGAACAAAATTCTAAAACAGGTTATGGTTTCGTTTCACAAATGCAAGCGTGGTGTTAACGCCACGCCAACATTCAGGTTCATCCTCACCTATAGATGTTTCACATCAACAAACGTGACCCCAAAATTCAGTTTACCAAAGTCAACGTTTACAGCAACCCCTCAAGCTGAGTCTCGTACCCCATAAAGGATGCGCTTAGGCGATGGTGTTTAGCTTACAAATAAATTCCCCTTCACAGCAAGTTCTGGATGATCACGTTTCACGCCCACACCTCCAGTTTGCCGTGAGATAAAGAATACAATTGGCGATATCTAGTGGGTTTTATAAAAGACGACTAAGGCACATGTCATTTTCGAAAACATCGATACAAGAGAAGGAAATCTCAATTTAAAGCCTAAGTCATCTTACAGTGGAGGAAGCCCAAGTCTAATCGAGGGCTGAGAAGGATGATAATGTTACCTGTATAAGATGATGTAAGGTGCCACCAGCGACGTACTCTGTGACGAGATGTAGCCGCTTGTCCTTATACAGTACACCCACAAATCGCAACACGTTCGGATGTTTCAGGGAACGCAGTACAGCCACCTGGAAAGATTATCAAAATGTCTTAATATGTACGCGTAATTATTGCAAAAAAAAGGGCATCTGAAACTGAATCGTCCTGAGTATGCTTTGTTTATAGGCGAAACACGAATGTCGAATAAATATTCGAAGTTCTGTAGATTGTTTTTTTTTTTTGAAGTGATAACTTCTTTAGCGCGCGGGCACTCTATAGTAGGGGAAAATCTTATGAGTTCGCTTCAACGACATGCTCATGACTGTCGCACGCGCCTTAGACACTTTCTCTACGGGTGAAATCTCGTACGTTCGCGTCACCGACACGCTTATAGCAGAATATCTGTAGCTATACAGCTGATATATAGTACCGATTGATTGAAAATCCAAAAATAGCGACAGTATGCTCATAGTTCAACATTTTCACTTTTGTCGGATGTCCTCTGGACTGTTTCAATTTTTTTTTTTTAATAAGACAACAACCCCGCATTAAGGAAATAATCTTTGTATTGCGGATGACTTTACAAACATATAATTCACGGGACACAATTTACACCAAGATTCAGAACAACAATTTGTCGATCAAAGGTGTTGCCCTGCATAGAAATCGAACCCATCACACTGGCATTGTAGGTCGGCTATCTTAATAATTACGCCATCATAATACATATTACAGAACTAAGTTATTGACAATAGTTTTATGACAGACCGCCTCCTTCTTAAGAATAGGGTACAGTCAAAAGTGAAAATGGAAAAAAGCATTACACAGTAAGCGTCATCATTTCAGCCTATCGCCTTCCTCATATTACGCCACAGAGTGCGGTCCTGTGCCGCCTGCATCCAACGACTCCCAACAACTTTCACCAGGTCGTCGGTCCACCTAGTAGAGGGCGTCCTACATTGTGTCGTCCGATACATGATCGCTACTCGAGAAGCTTTCTTCCGCAGCAGTTGTCGGATTGTCGAGTGACGTGTCCTGCCCATTGCCACTTCAGCGTGCTAATTCTTCATACTATGTCGGTTACACCCGTTCATATTATTTCAGATTCTATCACGCAGAGAAATCTCGAGCATAGCCCGCTGAGACTTTGAGGCTGGTTATGAGGTTTACATTTACATTAAGCGTATGTAATTGGTATTATTACTGACCTCTTTGAGGAAGTTCCTCTGCGCATCCTCGTCGACCCTGTACAATTGTTTGAGCACCATGACCTCGTTAGTGTCCCTGTGGGTCACCTTGTACACCTCGCCGAAGAAACCGGACCCTAGCAGCTCACCCTGGCAATAAATTTAAATTACATTTTTATTATTATCAATATCTCGATTACGTCCCACATCCCACAGCTCGGGCTCGAGGCCTCCTCCACAATAGGAGTGTATTGACCTACTATGACCTACGCTATAAGGTCGGTATAAGGTTTTATATCGAGTGTTCCTTCTAGTGTATGGATGTTATCCACATACATTGATGTAACAAAAACCCAAGATACACAAACAGCGTCTCAAAAACGTCCCCATAAAAAGAGAGCTACAACAAGAATTTAGCATTCTTTTCAAATAGTCTTGTGTCGACCGCGTATGAACGTTAGAAATGGCGAAGTGTTCATTGAACAATTGTAAAAATAATATGTCAAAAACATTAAAAAAGGATGGGATTTCGTACTTCCAATAAGTTAAAGAGTTGATTGATTTGTTTTTATTATTTGACTAAATATCGGGTGGAATATGGTGATTTAGGTTTTTTGTTTCAAAATTTCACTCAACGGTGCAAGAATAATATGACAAATGTCAATGGAATCATTTTCAATGTAGAATAAGACGTTACTATATCCTTTTATTTTAGTCGAATAATACCGTGACCCTTAGAATAATAACGTATAGAAGGATAGTGTCAATACTTCGAACTTTCAAAATTTGAATCAAAAAATACTAATGGCGCGCAGATGATTACACACGTGCACACGCAAACCACTATACAAAATTATGAAATCAAATTTTGTTTTTATTAACATAAATCGTCGAAATACTTTTAAAAGTAATGTTAAAAACCTTTTTAAGTTTTTAAAATGTGTTGTGACACCATTTGAATGCACAAACCGTCATAATTACCTATTTATTTTTTAAGAGTTGCGCACGTTCGTGCAGTACAATGACTTGTACATTACGGAACGGTTCCGGCGTAAGCTCCATTAGGCTCCAATTGAAATGCCTCACTTTTTGTGCGTGAACTTACCTTCTATACGTTATTATTCTAAGACCGTGACCATTCATGCCTTGTTCAATTGGCGCGCTGTGGAAATGCATTTACGCACTGTCCCCCGCCAGTGACGGCCGGGGGGGCCGTGTGGGACTCACCGACCACATCCGCGGCTGGAATATCCACTAAAACCACAGCGGCCCCTTCCGCGCTTTTACGGGGTGCCGGAGAGGTCGTCTGATGACATTCAATCCCCAACACCCCAAGGGGACTGTGCATCTTGGGTTTTTTGTTACATCAATGTCCACATATTGTGTCCTTTAGTTGTTTTTTAAGGAAACAGAAACAAATGACATGGTGACGGTGTAAGAACACAATCCTCCACTCCCTATCATGACCGCGGGTGTCATAAAAGACGACTAAGGGATATAATATACATAATATTTATAATATGTCTATGTAAGAGAAGGAAAACTCAAAATAAAACCCTAAACCAACCAGTGTGATCAGCGTGGTAGAGTAGGTTTATTCCCCTCCTATTGTGGAGGAGGCTCGAGTCTAACAGTGGGACGTATATGAGCTGAAATGATGAATGATGATGATAAAAAAAATATAAACCTGTAGTAGGTCGCAAGCTCGGAACACCTTCTGTCCAGGTGGTGGCTCCACGCGGAAGGAGCGAGCGCGGCTCAGGTCGCACAGAACACCGCTCGGCTCCTCATCACCGTCAACACTGTAAAATAATCACCAGCTTTTGTTGTGATCATATTTTATAAATAACTAAGTGCGAGTCGGCGTCGCGCACGTAGGGTTCCGTACCATTATCTATAAAAATCGCGTTCGTTGTATGGGAGCCCTCCCTTAAATATTTATTTTATTTTGTTTTAAGTATTATATAATATTGTGAAAAATTGTGCTAAAACCCAGGAGCTTCATCTGACAACAAATTGTAATACAGTTTGGCAGAAGTAACCAATTAATTGTAAATATGTGCATTTTTCTTTAATAAATTTATTTCTATTCTATACTAGAGCAGCTATCACACAGCACGAAAAAAGCTGATTATTTATACTTACGCATCAAGCAGTTTAGACATACTGCTACTTCTTTCTTTTTCACCTAACAGCGGAGAGGATGGAGTCTGCCGCCTTTTATTCACCCATTTGCCCCCATCCTCCCCTTTCCTCTTGAACAGTCTCTCTTTTCTCCCCTCAATGTATTTCTTCTCTTTAACATCTACGTTGGAATGTTTATTTTGGGTCAAATCTTCTTTGTTGTTTATTTTCCTCTCGACTGGCGAAAGTTCTGGCTTTGATTTCTCGTCATCCACCCCGGTGTGTTTGTTCGTGTTAGCTTGTGTTTGTGTGTTTGATTGTGCACGCTTTGTGTTCGATTCCGGACTGTGTTCTATTGTTAGCTGAAAAATACACATAATTTAAGTATTACCGGTGTTTATGCGAGTATTTTAAAAACAAAACTATTTATACAGATTAGACCGGGTTTGTATTTGATTTTTAATTGACGGACGTTTCAAACACTTTACAGTGCTCCCTTTCTTTTGGAGTGGGCCATAGTCAGCTCACTCGCCGCTCGGCTCCATCCGGGGCGACAGTGGGGCGTCGCGCGGCCCTATGAGCCACTCGTGGCACGTCTCCTTCGTCGTTGAGCCGACCATCGGAGCAGAGTTGCTTATCTTCAGTGGTCGGTCCGACACTTTACAGCGCCCCTGGCCACGACTACCCCCCGATTCAGAATAACAATTTGTGGATAGTACAAAGCATTGTCCTGCGTGAAAATCGAATCCACGACAGGGCAGTCATCAATATAACATGAAACAGCTCATTCAACTTACTTGTATGACGCCATCGTGTCTATTCAAAGCTCTCTCGATCTCATCCAAGGGTTTATTTCTGACAGGTGCACCATTTATTTCCAGGATCTTGTCACCAATATGTAGAGTCAGCATCCCGCACGAAGAATCAATTCTGAGAATATGTCATTAGCATTATCACAGCCTCATGTTCGTGATTAAAGTTCTAGAAGCTACGACTGATTTATTTCTGGTCTTATTGCCGTTCCGTGAGATTCGATAAAAGGGATTAATTTTCGTGTGGTGACGGAGTAAGAATGCAATTCACCACTTCCTATCTTGCACGTGGATGTCGTAAAAGATAATTAAGGGTTGTAAATAAAATTATTTAGTAACGTGTGTATATTTGATTCTTTAGTAGTTTACGAGACCCGTAGGCAAGATAGAGGTTGGTGAATTGTATTCTTACTCCATCAACACATAAAGAAATTTAGTATATTTTTGTAAATAAAAATATTTTACGGATTTTATCACGTTTGTATTTGATTTCTGATTGCCCGACCCTTCGAACACTTTACAGCGTTCATGGTCACAGCGGACCATGCGGTTTTATGTCGAATTTTCCTTCTTTTTTATAGATGTTATCTACATATGCCTTAGTCGTTACGACATCCACGGGTAAGAGAGGAGGGTGGTGAATTGTATTCTTACTCCGTTACCACAAATTATACTGCCGTGGACTTAGTAAAAATCGGCTGTGTTGTCAACAGTATGAGTAATTCTCTTTGTAATGAACTCCATGTAGAAAAAGAGTAAATATTACCTCAACACAAAATAATTGAACTAAGAGATGACGAATAATCTTGACATATATTAAATCACTTAAAATCACAAAACGTAAGTTTAACAAAAAAAGTCTGAAACACAACTCTACGTATTTAATGAATATGGCGTATAAATATTTAAAAACTGAGCTGTTTAATAGTTCTTGCTTTTATAAAAAACGTTAAACTACATTTATAACTTGGGTATACATTAACAGTTAACTTATTAACTCTAAATAATTTCACCATTTGAATGTCATTTAATATGTCAATAAACGCGTCTAATGTAATGTAGTTTCACACAATATTATGAATAATTAAAGGAAATTAATATGATACGAGGGGTGATCCAAAAGTAATGATAATCAGTTATTTCTAGTGCACACAAAAATACAAAAAAATTTCAGTCACTTGCTCAGTTACCCACTAGTTCAGGAAAAAAAAATCATATAAATAGGCCACAATTCCCGGGAGCTACATTCATTTGAATACGGACTGTCAAGGAGTGAACATCAAAATGGAAAAACACGAAATCAGAGCTGTCATTAAATACCTCTGCTTGAAAAAAATGTCTACCAAAGACATACACAGCGACTTGGTGGAAACATTAGGGGACTCTTCTCCTCCATATTCCACAGTTGCACGCTGGGCTAAGGAGTTTAAGCTGGGAAGAACATCGACGGAAGACGAACACCGCGAAGGACGCCCATCGACGTCCCTCACTGAAGAAAATGTGAAAAAAGTTGAAGAAGTTGTATTGGAAGATCGAAGAGTGACTATCAGGCATGTAGCTGAGGTCACAGGGATCTCATATGGCAGCATTCAAAGAATCCTTGCGAACGAATTGCATATGAGAAAGGTCTCCGCGCGTTGGGTACCGAAAATGTTAAACGACGAGCAAAAGAAGAAACGAGTCGACATGTCAAGAGCAAATCTCGAAAAGTTCCAGGCAGACAAGGACAATTTTTTGTCACGTTTTGTGACCATGGACGAGACCTGGATCCACCATTTTGATCCTGAAACAAAACAACAATCGATGACATGGAAACGATCCGATGAACCGACGCCGAAGAAATTCAAAGTGTCAAGCTCAGCAGGGAAGGTTATGGCGTCTGTTTTTTGGGACGCTGAAGGAATAATCATGGTGGACTACTTGGAAAAGGGGGCCACTATTACAGGCTCCTACTATGCAGAACAAATAAGAAGATTGCGGGAGGCTATTAAGGAGAAAAGGCGAGGCAAACTGCGGGCTGGAGTGTTGTTCCATCAAGACAACGCACCTGTTCACAAAGCTGCAATTGCCATGGCTGGCATTCAGGAAGCGGGCTTTGAGTTGGTGGAACACCCCCCCTATTCACCAGATCTAGCCCCCAGTGACTTCTATCTCTTTCCACGACTCAAGGAACACCTCCGAGGCAAGAAATTTGATGATGATAGCGACGTGATGGCCGCGGTTGAGGACTTTTTTGAGAGTCAAGATAAAGATTTTTTTTGTAAGGGAATTTTAGGTTTAGAAAAGAGATGGACTAAATGTATAGACTTGCTAGGAGACTATGTTGAGAAATAAATATATTTTTTTATTTTATTCATTGTGTTTATTATTGATTATCATTACTTTTGGATCACCCCTCGTAACGTCAGTTGATTACGCATACTAAATACATCGCTACATATCGTACAAGGAATATTATTTAAAACTAGCGGGTTGCTAGTTATATATTCTAGCCCCGCATTATGTGCTTAAATTTATTTTTTAAATTAGTAACCTGCCCTCGCTTCGCTTCAGTTTTAGTCGTTTTACCCGAGTGCCCGTTTTCGTGGGAATACCAGGATAAAATATAGCCTAGTTTACTCCCTGATATTATAGCTTTCTATTGGTGAAAGAATTTTTGAAATCAGTCCAGCCGTTTTGAAGATTACCCGGAACAAACAGACAGACAGACAAAAATTTTTTAATCTGTATTTTAGGCACAGGTGTCGTGCAAATAACTGTGTGAGCATGAAAAAAGCCTATTATTTTGACATTACAAACAGACACTCCAATTTTATTTATTGGTATAGATAAAACTTGAAAAATATGAATTGAAAATACACATTTTTGTGGTGTAATCGTCCTTATTAATGACTTTTCGTGTGGTGATGGAGAAAGAATACGATTCACCATCCTCTCTCTTCCCCATCTTTCCTCGCCAGTAGGGGGTAGGAAATTGACCTATTATACCATGCTGATCAGACATGTTGGTATTGGGTTTTATTTCAAGTTTTCCTTATCCTTCCTACTCGTATTATAAATGCGAAAGTTTGTATGTGAGTATATGAAGATATTTGTTGCTCTTTCACGCAAAAACTACTGAATGCATTTTGAAGGAACTTCACAATAATATAGCTTACATATCAAAATAATACATAGGCTATAATTTATCTCGACATTCTCACGGGAAGGGGAACTGTGCGGGTAAAACCGCAGGGCGTTGCTACTCTTGCATAAATGTATATCCCTTAGTCGTCTTATAAAAGATAGGAAGTGGCGAATTGTATTCTCACTCCGTCCCCACGCAGAATGAAAAAAAAAAAGAAAGACCATCATAGGTATATAAATAAATATTAGTTTAAATGAAACAACTAAAATTGTATTGATAATACTGGTCAGTTATGTAAACACGACTGTTATCAGAATGCAATTATGTCTATTTATATTTTACTAGCAACCCGCCCTCGCTTCGGTTTCAGTCGCCTTACCCGCGTAGTTCTCGTTCTCGTGGGAATACCGGGATAAAATATAGCCTATGTTACTCCCTGATATTGTAACTTTCCATTGGTGAAAGAATTTTTGAAATCGGTTTGGTGGTTTAAGCGTGAAAGCGTAACAAACAAACAAACATCCTTACTTTCGCATTTATAATATTAGAAAGGATAAGGATGTACTTATCTAAACAAATAAATTGAAGTGTTTGTTTTTAATGTCAAAATAGGTTCTTTTCATGCTTACATACTAATTGCACAATACCTATGCCTAAAATGCACTTTAATTTTTTGTCTATTTGTTCCAGGTAATCTTCAAAACGGCTATACCGATTTTAATAATGTTTTACTACCAGGTACCTGTCCATATCAGGACTCTCTCTCTTGCTCGTGGGTGCCGTAAAAGTCTAGTCTAAAGTTTGTTTTTAATATTTTTTTTTTCTGGATGAAAGTCTCATCAGATCAGTTAGTATTGTTTGGTTTGAGACTCTCTCTCTCTCTCTCTCTCTGTAGTGACGAAGTTATTGATCACAATTACCTTCCTTGCCTGAGGCTGTTGTAAAAAATAACTAAGGAATATAAATACAGTAAAAACTCCATTATCCGGCCCTCAGCTATACGGATTCGCGATTATCCGCACTGCCAACCGCGACCTATGTATTGTACCTACAAATCGAATTTATGCAAGCGTGAACGTGTCTCAAATACAAGATCCCGGCTGCGCCCCGCGGGATCGCTGCCTCATGCGTTTCATTATTGTTTTAGTAGCATGCCCCGAGAGATATGTATTGGTCTTTCAATAAACGCATAAAATTATGTACATACTAGGTATGTACATCTGCACGAAACGGAAGGAGGTTTTTCATACATTCGATTATCCGAATGCCTTACGACAACAATTAGTTTAATCGAGTTTCTACTGTAAATAACATCCCTACTTTTTTTTGGGTAGGCTCTGGTGGGCTCCGCCGCCTGGCTCCGTCCGGGGCAACAGAGGGGCGGCGCGCGGCCCCGTAACCCACCCGATAGCACGTCGCCTTCGCGGTTGGGCCGACCACCGTTGCAGAGTTCCTTGACTTCAGTGGCCGGCCCGACGGAATACCTCGAGAGAGTACCCGCTCCCATCGAGGTCCCCCCGAGACGTCGATCGCAGTCGCGAGGTTAGCTTCACCGCGGGTGCCGGACTAAATCTGCGGTCCGGTCACCCGCGGCCTCTGCTAAAGTGACATCACACGCAGGTACTCGCGCCTGCGCCGCCCCAGTCCCCGGCGGAGGACCGTGTCCGCGTGGAGGCGTACCTCACGCACACGGTCCGAAATAACATTACTATTACGGCCTGGTCACGACTTTGGTCTTAGCGGCGAGCGGCGTGGCGTGCGGGGCGGCGCACACTGGTAAAGCCCCATACTAAGCCGTCTCAAAACCGTTTCATGTGAAAGTCGTTGTAATGGAATAAAATTTATAAATTAATATATAATACATATATAAATAATTAATACAAACGCGATATAAACCGTAAAAGTAGTTTTATTTACAATTTTTTTTTCTAGTTTGGTCTGCCATTTTAGTATATATAGTATGTAGTAGTAGTGTAGTATACGTTTATAATATGTTATTACTATGTTCTACCATTTTATGTAAATTAAACAAGCATATTTTGTATTTTTTTCTTATATTCATGTATTTTTAATTTTATTTTTTTAATTAATTTATAAACAGATTTTTTAAAATCAACGTTGTTTCATTTAAACTTTAAACATTCAAGTATGTGTGCAAAATTACTGCTCATTTAGTTTTGAAACAACTGAGATACGGAGTTTTGAGACGAAACATACGCGATTTTCCCACTGTGCGCCGCTCCGCGCTTAGCTGCTGCTCACAGCGGCAAGGTCGTGAACGGGCCGTTAGAGAAAACTCGAAATATAGATATGCAAGAGCAGCAAGCACTGATTTGGGGAGGTATCACCTATGGGGACTTGGGTATGGGATAAGAACAACATTCTCTACGACATAACATTCACTACTTAAATATTCACACAAAAATCTTGCACTATTACGCAGGCAAAGCGACATACACTAACGCTAAATACTATTTTAACATGCTATATAGTTATAATAAGTTATCTAAGTGTTATTTATAACGGAAGCACATAGCGGCAGTCACTACGTCAGTGTCGCTTGTACCTATGACAGGTGAGTTGTATGCAGATAGAGAGCGCGGCCCGGAGTAGGGCGCGAGCAGCCCTCGTCACCTTGTCGCCGCAAGCGCACGGCCCCCTAGCGATTTAGTGAGGCGCTTATTAAACTATATACAAACCTTTAACACACCTGTAACATCACTAGCGGATATAATTCTATTTTTTAAAAAAACAACGTTCTACATTATAAAATAAACACTTCTTTTGTGTGTAGCTATTTTTTTGTTTGCCGAGTTAGGTATTCTTACATTTAAAAAAAATACATTATTTTTATACACATATTTTAACTTCTTAGTCACATAGTCTGTTGTAAGTTATAGTTAGAGGATAGTTTTAATGTTTCATCATTATCAAAATTTCAACGCTGGCCTTGGAGCTTCGCCACAGGGAGAGATATATTGACCTAGCCCTTGGAGCTCCGCCACAGGGAGAGATATATTGACCTACTCTACCATACTGGTCAAACGGGTTATTAGCGTTGTATTTTAAGTTTCTTCTTCTTCTTGCAGATGTTATATGCATATGATTCCTTAGTTGTCCCTTACGACAACCACGGGTAAGATGAAGGCGGTGAATTTTATTCTTACTCCGTTACCACACGAAATGGTTTAATTGTACCAAATAAATATTAATCTCCATTGAATCTGGATTTAGAAATTATAAGCTAAATTAATTAGTAAACTATAATTACATGAATTGGACGTAGTTAAGCAAACTAGAACCAACCCAAACCTTGAGTGAAACTGAATTAAGTATAAAAGTAGACCCTCAACCGTGCTGTGCACCTACTCAGAAAATATCCTGGTCAAAAAAACTAACCCAAAAACAGAATATCATTATAAATTTGTTTTTTCAAAATAACTGTTCCATTCTTTTCAACAAATTTGAAACAAAAACTTCAATAACTCGAAAGTGAATTTTTGAGGGTTGGTTTTAGTTTGCTTATCTATGTCCAATTGATCTCTAAAAATGGATTGAGCCTAAGAACACATTAGAAATTCGTTGTGAAAATTTTAGAGAAAATTGATGACACGAATTATCGTTCATTTATTAAAGATGTTTTTTTTTATAAATTTTTCTCCGTATGGCGTCGAGATAAGAAAACAATTGTCGTCTCAAAAATAAGAATACAATTCACCACTACCTATCTTGCTCGTAATTGTCGTAGAAGGCGACTAAGGGTTTATATTATGCAGATATCATCTATGCAAGAGAAGGAAAACTCGAACTAAAACCCTATACCAGCACGTCTGAATAGTAAGGCATAGTAGGTCGACTTCCCTCCTATTGTAGATAAGGCTCCAGCTCGAATGAATAGGCTTGGCCGGGATAGTACCACAGCCCCGCAGAAAACGGACCATCATTCAGGTAGCGAGAGAACTGAGTAAAAGCTTTATCTTATGGTAGACAGCCATAAGAAAAGAATTTTAGTTAGCTCTGTCTGAGCTAACTAAAATTTGGTATTACTTGAACTTTGGTATTACGGCGATATATTAAGTTTATTAAAATAATAAAAGTGACTTACTCAGTAACTGTAAGTGTTGTTGGCGAGGTGTGACCCACCCTGATGGTAGCTGGCGGCACTTCCACCACACGTATGGAGTGAGACGCTGAACGTACTTTTGTGAAGCAACTCCCACTAGAACAAATATTGTATTTATATGTATGACAGATGGCGTTGTGGTTAGGATATCGACCTGCCGCGCCAGTGGCGTGGGTTCGAGGGTTAGCCCACGCAGAACAACTCTTTGTGCGATCCACACATTGTTGTTCTGAGTCTGGATATAATTTGTGTCCGTTAATAATATGTTTGTAAAGTCCCCCGCAACACAAGGATTATTTCCTTTATGGAGGTTGCTGTTTTTAAAAAAAAACACACAAGGATTATTTCCTTTATGGAGGATGCTGTTTAAAAAAAAAAATGAAAGCAAAAAATATTTCAAAGACTTTAATATTATGCTGTGTAGTAGCGGCTGCGAATACTACAAATCGATTCCAATCTCACCAAACTTATATTAGGTACTCTTAAACAAAATCAAGAATGAATTCTTCGCATTTGCCGTTGTTATTTTCACCAAATGTACCATATTTTATTACTTTAAATTAATAATGTTATCGAACTCGATCACTACGAAGACGCTTTCTTGAAATTGTGCAATATTAACGATTTTAAACTACGTCAAAATCACGTCGGGAGTAGCAAATATTTGACTTAATCGACGAGAGTCGAATTCATTTAGTTTAAAAAAAATTCACCGAATTTGACACCAATCGTGCGCTAATGTCGCTTTCAAGAGTACCAAATTTGGTCAAATTCGAGCTGCGATTGGATTTAGGATTGGAATCGTGATTCAAGAGTAGGCACACTGGTGGGTTTTAGTGATAGTTTTAGGAATGAGCATCATTGCAAGCATTCACATTCATTATTAAAATGCTGCGAGAGAAGGAAAACTCGAAATAAAACCCTATACCAACACGTCTGACCAGCGTGGTATAGTAGGTCAATTACCCTTCCATTATGGAGGAGGCCCGAGCCCAACAGTGGGACGTATATGGGCTGAGATGATGATTAAAATGCTGATCCTCTTCTCAATGATTACTACTTAGCTGTTTTGCAGAAAAGCTGCTTTGAAGAGAGAAGAGGCTCATATTTGAGTGCGATGATAAAGACTCACCAGTACAGATTAGACCTCTCGACGAGAGCATACGACTCGCCATCCTCAATGTGTGCGGCACATGCTACGCACGCGAAACACTCCGGATGGAAGCGATGATCACCTGCCGCCATCACCGGCCCTGTTATCACCTGTTACATAATATTGTCATAATTACAATACATGGCGGCAATGCATTATTTTGTAATAAAAGAAAAAAGATAGAGACACCGTTTTCCACGATTATATTAAGGAATAAAACATGATGGGATCGCTTACATTTCCATAGGACTCGTAAAATGACACCGCGAATGTAATCAACAGCGTTCTTATGGGAAAATTATAGAAACAATTGCGATTGCCAATCCACCTACTTAGTGTGGCGATTATGATATTAATCACTTATCAATACAAATAAATAAAATTGAAGTGTCTGTTTGTAATATCTAAATAGTAAGTTATTTTTAAAAATTATTTTAAAATTAAATTTAAAAATAACGAGTTTTCCTTCTCTTGTATAGATGTCATACGCGTATTTTGTTCTTTAGTCGTCTTTTACACCATTCACAGGCAAGATACGAATCGGTGAATTGTATTCTTACTCCGTCACCACACGGAAAGAATTCGCACGATACCTATGCCTAAATGCCAGTTTAAAAAAAAAGTCTGTTTGTTCCGGGTAATCTTCAACAGTAGTCAATTGATAGGCTGAATGACGAAAATAAATTATTTGGAACATTATTACTATACCTGTGCACATTGCTGACAGCTCTCACCATAGCTGGCCCAGTAGTCATTCTGACAGAACAGCAGTCCACCCTTCTCGAAGTACCACTTGGATAGTTGACCATCGCAAACAGAACACCTGCCAAAAAACAGTAACAGTACAATATTTTTTCTTACATTTTACCTTTAAGTTTACCCTCTTTTGCCAGTGGGTGTGGTAAAAGACGCCTAACGACCTGGCCACGACTTTGGTCTTAGCGGCGAGCGGCACGGCGTGCCGAGCGGCGCACGCTGGTAAAGCCCCATAAAAAGCCGTCTCAAAACCGTTTCATGTGAAAGTCGTTGTAATGGAATAAAATTTATAAATTAATATATAATACATATATAAATAATTAATACAAACGCGATATAAACCGTAAAAGTAGTTTTATTTACAATTTTTTTTTCTAGTTTGGTCTGCCATTTTAGTATATATAGTATGTAGTAGTAGTGTAGTATACGTTTATAATATGTTATTACTATGTTCTACCATTTTATGTAAATTAAACAAGCATATTTTGTATTTTTTCCTTATATAATTCATGTATTTTTAATTAATTTATAAACAGATTTTTTTAAATCAAAGTTGTTTCATTTAAACTTTAAACATTCAAGTATATGTGTGCAAAATTACAGCTCATTTAGTTTTGAAACAACTGAGATACGGAGTTTTGAGACGAAACATACGCGATTTTCCCACTGTGCGCCGCTCCGCGCTTAGCCGCCGCTCACAGGGGCAAGGTCGTGAACGGGCCGTAAAAGATAGACGATGCATATAAAATCTGTGCAAGAGATGGAAAACATAAAATAAAACCCTATACCAACCCGTTTGACCTGTGTGGTATAATATGTCAGTTACCATTCTATTATGCAGAGGTCTGAACCATACCATTCTATTATGGAGTCTTTGGGGGTGCACTGTGGTCAGCGCACGGGATGGAATGATGAAAGGGCAGCGCGCGGCCCCATATCCCACCGTATGCTCTCTAGAATTCATCGTGTGGTATCGTAACTCTTAAATTGAATGGACCGATTGTAAACTGACGTAATCGAGATGGTTCTTAGCTACGATTTATATCTGTTCTGTGTTTTTTGTTAACTGCGGTAGGGATGTATCATCATCACAGCTCATATACGTCCCACTGCTAGGTTCGAGCCTCCTCCACCATTGGAGGAAAATTGACCTACTATACCATGCTGGTCAGACGGATTGGTATAGGGTTTTATTTTGAGTTTTCCATCTCTTGCAGATATGTCATCTGAAATAATCCCTTAATCATCTTTTACGACATCCACGGGTAAAAAGGGGGTGGTGAATTGTATTCTTACTCCGTCATCAGACAGGAAACCACGGAATGCATATTTACTTAATTTTCAAACACATGTCACTTGAAACACCCGTGTATAACCGATAATAGCAGGATAATAAGATTGGCCACGGACGACAAGAAACTCGGTACCGATGGTCGACCCAATGGCGAAGAGGAAGGAATTGTAAAAGTAGGCTAGGTACATTCATCACTATACGACCTTTATGTTTGTGGTCGTTACCAAGACACTTTATTATTTTTTATATAACTTTACTGTTAACGATTTTAGAATATAGATTTGAGATCTGGTTTTAACAAAAGATTAAATAATGAGATATGAGATACTCATAATAGGAATGAGTGGGGCCAATGGGGCTATGGGGGTTATGGGGCCGTCTTCCGCCTTTCCATCACCGCAGATGATCATAGCACACGCAAAAAAAATATAATAATAAGAGAAGAACATGTCGAGGTTTCATCCCAGCTCATATTTGGCCCGCTGTTGGGCTCGGACCTTTTCTGTGAGAGAGAGATTGACCTACGATACCACGCTGGTCAGACGTGTTAGTATAGAATTTTATTTCGAGTTTTTCTTCTCTTGCATAGATGTTATTTGATTATCATACGCGTAGTCGTCTTTTATTACACCCTCGGATAAGACAGGTGATGTTGATTTTTTTTATTGCAAATAGCAAACAGTACATCTGATCGTGAGTGACGCTGTCACTCATGGACCTTTGCTAGGCCGCTGCCTATCGTGAAGAAGGTGAAGGGAGTATGAATGAGTGCAAGGCAGTTTAGTGATACTAAAGGCATCACCAAAACCCACCACAAGCAAACACCCTCAGAAAGTTGGGCTTCCTGCTATCTCGCTCACTGAACGAAGTGCAGTAACAAATTGCTACTAATGATTTCTGATGTTTACGCGAGTATTATACATTTTAAATAAAACTACTTTACGGATTTTATCGCGTTTGTATATGATTTTTGATTACCCGACATTTCGAACACTTTACAGCGTTCATGGTCACGGGTGGACTAAGATGTCTCACGTCCAACAAGTCATCGTTACTGCAGAAAATTTATAATTATCTACCCGATACAGAAATTAGTTATTAAATATTGACCCACATTTTGATACAAAATTTATTGCCAGTGTAAGAAGAAAATGATTCTATATGAAAAAATTATATTGTTTATGGTTAGTAATAAACGTCGATTTTCTGCTCAGTGTGGTACTACGCCGGACGGACCGGCCCACGGCTGTAGACAGACTGTCAGCAATGTGGTCCTACCACTAAATAACTTATATTCTTACTCCGTATATATTTACACACTTAAATTATTTAATACTAGCAACCCACCCTCGCTTCGCTTCGGTTATAGGCTATAGTCGTTTTACCCGCGTAGTTCCCGTTCCCGTGGGAATTACCGGGATAAAATATAGCCTAGTTTACGCCCTGATATTATAGCTTTCCATTGGTGAAAGAACTTTTGAAATCGGTCCAGCCGTTTTGAAGATTACCCGGAACAAACAGACAGACAAAAATTTTTTAATTGCTATTTTAGGCATAGGTGTCGTGCAAATAACCGTGTGAGCATGAAAAAAGCCTATTATTTTGACATTACAAACAGACACTCCAATTTTATTTATTGGTATAGATACCTACTGCGTTTCATACTTTTAATACCTATATAATTATTAATTTTTCCTGCATGAATATCCTTTTGTGATTCATAAGTTGAAAATACTTTATTTGCACTAATGATGTTTACAATTATATAAAGGTTCTCAATATATTATTTCTGGAAGATGTATTTATGTATTTACGAAATTTTTCCTAAAATACTATATCAATATCAATGTTTTGAAGATTATTTTCATCTCTAATGATCACAGCTCATTTACGTTTCGCTGCTGGGTTTGAGCCTACTCCACAATTGGCAGTGAAATTAACCTACAATACCACGTCGGGCATACGTATTGGCATAGGATTCTATCGAGCTTTCCTTCTCCCGTATTGACCTCATCAGCATTATATCCCTTAGTGGTTTTTGACCCACACAGGCAAGTGAAGTTTGGTGAATTGTATTTTTACCTCTTTCCGTGTGATGACGGAGTCAGAATACAATTCACCATTCCCTATCCTGCCCGTGGATGTCGTAAAAGACGACTAAGGGATATAATATGCACATAATATCTGTGCAAGAGACGGAAAACTCGAAATGAAACCTTATACCAACATGTCTGACCAGCATGGTATAATAGGTCAAATTCCCTCCCATTGTGGAGGAGGCCCGAGCCCAACAGTGGGACGTATGTGGGCTGTGATGATGATAATTCTTACTCCGTCACCACACGGATTCGCTTACAAATTACGTTTTAGTATTTTATTTAAAAAGCATACAAGTATTTTAATTATTTTATTGATAATAGCCAATAATAGCCTATGAACTAACAATAGCCTATGAATAATTGACAATAGCCTATGAACTAAGAGTCCATTTATGCAAAGAAAGAATACTCTATACCGACTATATAAAAATGTCCTACCACTAAGAACAATAATACAGAATGATTACCTAAAGCAGTCTTGATGCCAGTCTTGATTGAGTGCAGAGACATAGTCTCCATCGCTAATGTCATTTGAGCACCCTGCACATCTGGAGGACTCTGCAAATATTAAAAATATTTGTTAGTTAAACAAAAATCATAAACAAAAGATGAGTAATATGGTTGCAGACATGAAATAAAACTATTTAACTACAGATTTTAATGGCATTTGTATTTGATTTGTTGAATGCTGGCAAATAATCGAAACATCGGGCAATCAAAAAATTAAAATACAAACGCAATAAAATCTGTGAGTTTTATTTACAATGTGTAATATTCGCGTAAACATCAAAAGCATTTCAAGTCAAGCGGACAACGAAAAGAGTGAGTCGTGAATTTTGTTTATACTCTGGTCAGTTATACTTCTAGTAGACCTGGATGTGTACACACATTTTTTTTCGTATGGCGCTTTATTGCTGAGTTATGAGCTTTTGAAAAGTGACTAAGAGTGAAGTCATGAATTTTTGGATGATTGTTACCTGTATAAATTAATTTGTAAGAAAACTAAAAAAGACTGTTGCTTATAGTTAAAACGTTAAAGTTTATAATTATTTTGTTGTATTCTAAATTTGATTTTTTTTACGTATAGTAAACCGGAAGTGAAAATTTCAAATCGATATTTCAGTAACGTTGACACTTTTTTATTTTTAATATTTTTAACTTAAATTAAAGCCTTAAATGTATTAATTCCTCGCAAAAAAAAATTAAAATGGGAGCTCCAATAGTTTAGGAGCTCAAAGAGCTAAAATCAAATTTAGAATACAACAAAAAAATTGAAAACTTCAACTTTTAACTATAAGAAACAGTATTTTTTAGTTTTTTTACAAATTAATTGATACAGATAATAAGCATCCAAAAATTCATGATTTCATTCTTAGTCACTTTTCAAAAGCTCATAACTCAGCAATAAAGCCACATACGAAAAAAATTGTGTGTACACATCCAGGTCTACTAGAAGTGTAACTGACCAGAGTATAAACAAAATTTACAATCTCACTTTTTTTGGTTGTCCGCTTGACGTGAAATGCCCCATAAGTCATTTTGCTGAGCAGCAGAAAAGGGAAGAAGTTTTTACTCTCAGACTAATGTCATTCTGATTCTTCTAAAGTTATGATGGGTTGAGAATACACTATGTTACTTCTTTCTTTTCCTAGTGAGTCGTAAAAACTAGCTCCATTTTAATTTTTTTTATTGCCAACGGTGGCTAACGAGCAAGCAGCACACCTGATGCTAAGTGATTTTGCCACACATGGACCTTTACAATACCAGAGCACAGCCAGGCAAGTTGTCTACCGTGAAAAAATTACTCTTCTTAAACCTCGTTTAAATAAGGACATTCATAGCGCTCGGGAAACAGCAGCAGGTAGTTCATTCCAGAACTTGCACATACGTGGGAGATATGATCGCTAGAAACTTAATTGTGTCCGTTAATTATATGTTTGTAAAGTCCCACGCAATACAAGGATTATTTTCTGAGAGCGCCAGCAGACATACAATTATAAGTTGTCCGATTAAATCGCAAATAGGCGTATTAGGTGTAGTTACTTATGCTAGCCCGCACATCTTCTCCAACTAAATCGTCCAACTAATTAATTGGACACCGATCGTATCAGAATCAAGATTCCCTTCCGATTACGCACAATTAAAAAGTTGTCCAACTATCGGTCAACTGCTTGTTAGCACGGTTATCCTATGCAAGTTCGCACACTATCCAACTTTGTTGGACAGTTGCACGGCAAGATGCAAGATGACCACACGCGTGCGCGTGATTTCCCCACGCTCGCATCTTCGTCGACGGGTACGATGTCTGTCTCCCGATCACATGTTGCAAATGAAAAACTAGAGAGAAGAGCTCATAGAGGAAGCTCAAAAAAGGCCAGCGTTGTACAAAAAAGACTTGAAACAATTTATCAGGGTAATATCTGAGTTTAGAATGCAATGTATAATGCTTCCCATATTGTAATCTGTTACTTAATATGGGATGCATCCAAAATGTTCTTGGAGAGCAATGATGTTATCGCAATTGGCCTGTAATTCGAAGGATCAGACCGGTCTCCCCTTTTAGGGATCGGGTGGACATGGGCCACTTTCCACGAAGACGGCACCCTATTATTATTACGTAGGAAAGTCGGTATAGGCACGTGAGGCTGGGAGTCAATTCAGGGGCGCACGTCTCTAGCACCACTGCAGGGATGCAATGAATCACTATGAGAATAGGCACCTATACTGCCCTGAGAGATTTATTATAACATTAATTGTGAATGCACAAACTGCCAGCCAAGTGTAATGAATCATCATCATCTTGCTCTTATCCCAATTACTTGGGATCGACGCAATACGTCATCTTCTTCCATACGGTCCTATCAGACGTAATCTCTGCAGTCACTCCCAGGCTATCCATGTCATGCCTCAGGCAGTCCATCCATCTATTCCTCGGTCTTCCTTTCCCCCTAAAGCCTTCAACACTCATACCCAAAACTTTTCTCACAACATTACTTTCATCCCGCCTCATCACATGTTCATACCATGTCAGCCGTTCACTCTTTAACTTTTCCGTCACTGGCGCAACTTTCAAACTTCCTCTAATGTGTTCATTCCTCACTTTATCCATTCTTGTCACACCATACATCCATCTCAACATTTGCATCACCGCTACATGCAGTCGCCTCTCATCCGTCGCTTTTGTCGCCCAACATGCTGATCCATACAGTACAGCAGGTCTTATTAGGATTTTGTAAATTTTACCCTTTAATTTGAGGGGTACTCTGGGGTTGCATGTTGTGCCCGTGACCTGCCGCCACTTCATCCATCCCGCATCGATTCTGTGCTTCACCGCACGATCTAGGTCGCCATCGCTTTGGATAAGAGAACCTAGGTAACGGAAATCCGAGCATACTGGTATAGGTACTCCATCTAAGGATATGGGTTGAGACCGCCGATATCGCAGAACATGTATTCAAGTGCAATAAAGCCAAGTGTAATGAATATGTAGTGTTATACCCCACTTAGGGGAGTTTAAGTCCAACAGGGGCATTGACAGACTGATAGATATGAGTATATTGCATGATTCTTAATTTGTCTTTCTATAAAAAAGCCCCTTAGTTGTATTTTATGACAGCCATGGACAAGAGAAGGGTAATGAATAATATTCTTACTCCATCAACACACAGAAGATTCATACAAATTATACTAATACAATTTTAGAAAACTTGGATACCATTATGGTCTATACATAAGTTCAATAATCCCTAATATGTAAAGCTATACATCATCATCGTCATTATCTCAGCTCATATATCTTTCTCCATTGGACTCGAGCCTCCACCACAATAGAAGAAGAATGACCTAACTTGTTTTCCTCGTATGAATATTATCTGCATATCATGTTATAATCCTTTAGTCATCTTTTATGACATCCACAGACAAGACAGAGGGAAAGTGAATTGTATTTTTACTATTTCACCACACAAAAAATAATAAAGGTATACCTAGTCTTGCCATACTGTAACAATTTTTTTTTTCTATTGCAAATAACATTTATTACTTTTACAGTTTAATAGATAAATATAAAACAATTTAAAATATATAAAGCTTATTCAAAGTGGTCTCTGTTGGCTGCAATACAGTCCTTTAAATGTTGAGGCCAGTTGTCAATAGCATGCACTCGTTCCATGGGAAATGCCTTCACTGCTAATTATATGGATTGTTTTAGGGATAGCTGCTTTGCAAGAATAGTGACACAAATAAAAATCACTGATTTTAAAGAAGGGCATTTTTAAACTGTTTTATAAATGTTTTAGTGCATACCATAATATTTAAATGATTTATTGAGGCTGTGACTATATTGATTAATAGAAAATGCCTCAATTCACAATAAAATATCAAGGAATTTAGATATCAAGGATCATTTGGCACAGAATATTCAATTTTACATAATTTTGAGTTACGTCAATATTCTCGCAAACCAGTGGTATATAGTATATGATTCTAATATTCTAGTATATATATTTTGAAAAAACCTACAGTT
This sequence comes from Lymantria dispar, assembly GCA_032191425.1. NCBI lineage: Eukaryota > Metazoa > Arthropoda > Insecta > Lepidoptera > Erebidae > Lymantria > Lymantria dispar. Next base: position 2,410,940 of record CM063460.1, on the reverse strand, counting down.
TACAATGTGTTTCATAATAATGTAAAGAAGTTCATTTAAGAAAATCATACTGTAATGATCAAAATAATTTTCGATTTTTCTTTCAATAATGACAAGAATTTAACTAATCCATGGAAATTGTTTTCACCTTTGTCACAAATATATTTCCCTGAATATATACTGAACACATGATAATATTTATATATAAATTTCTTGCGTACGTGTAAATGTCACTGAACTCCTCCTAAACGGGACCGATGTTGATGAAATTTTTTGTGTGTGTTCAGGGAGATTCGAGAATGGTTTAGATTCACAATTGCATCGGGTAGGCAGCGCTGCTGTTGATTTCAAGGAGAATTCCTTTTATTTTATTTGAACAGAACATGTGCATCTCTGTTGGATTAGCTAGTTAATATAATTAACTATATAATGACTATTATTTAGTAGAAAAATAAGAAAGGAAAATATTGTCTTTAAAACATGTTACAGCATTTTTTATATTTCAATACATATTTTAGATAACATTTTTTAAAAATATTACGCTTTAAATCTATGAAAGCCTTTGTTATCGATAAGATTTGTTTGTAGTATATTAGCAATAACCCTTTAAAATCAATTTTTGACTATAATATTTTCCAAAAATGGGTGCTGTTGAATGCCAAATGCCTTTCTAATATATTGGATATTTTGAAACGCATTTATTAAAAAGTAAAACATCCTTCAACTTAGAAACAAGACGCGGAAGTAAACATCGCAATATAATTACAAAAATAACTTTAAAATTATTGAAGACTATTTTTTTGTTAGATTGACTACTTACAAAGATGTGCAGGCATTGTTTCGATAGCTGAATTTTAAAATTATAATAGATGAAGCACAAGCAAACAAAAGTTAATTTATGATAGGTATTTCAAGTATCGCCCACACATCTATGACAGATACTTTGCTCAAAACATGACTAAATATTTGTTTAGTTTACATGGACATAAGCATTATTTAGCAGAAACTCACCTATCGTATTCGGTTCCTCCATTTCATTTCAAAAAGGAATGTTATTTATTAAAATTATGTGATAAATCGCACTAAGTTACATTCCTTTAATATTATTACTTGACAATGACGCAAAGTTAGACATCGGTCATAATCAATCACTCGCTTGTCTTGTCAAAATTGGTGGATTATAATTGGTACAACGTTAGTAACATTGTACCGATTATTAATTATTAATAAATATCGGTAGTTCTTATTGTTATTAATTATTAAGGATATTCAATAAAGAAGACGCGCACTTTTGAACCAAATTGCAAAAAAAGAGTGACTGATTTTAAGAATATATTTTAATGCTTATGAGATAAATTATAGACCACTAAATACCATGTGGTTGATATAATTTTAAGTAAATAATAAAAAAATAACACCTGATGTTCATATTTGGCTTTATGTAACTGTAATAAAAAATGTTTATATTTCATGTAAGAGGGGTGAAGTAACTTCGATTGAGCATATGAGAGTTTCGGCGCGAATATGGATGTTGCTGTTTTATGTAATATAATACAATAAAGGTGCTAAAGTGTGGTGAATGTGATATAAGAGTGGTTTACGTGAATTTTCATATTCTACCGAAATATCCAGAGAGATCATTTAATTAGGTTTTCAGCGCCTAATTAATGATAACGACTTGACTTACTGACGGACAATGACTATTATAATAAGTTATACAATATGAAGAAGTAAATAATATGTAAAGAAAATTATTTGTAAGCTAAGAGTTATTCGCACTCGAGAATGGAGAAGAATAATGAGAAATTTCGCTATATTCTGCTATATTATTATGATAAGGGGAAGAACGCTGCGCAGGCTTGTGATAAAATTTGTGCTATGTACGGAGAAGATACTTTATCGAAATCTATTGCGCGGAAATTGTTCGCTCGCTTCCGTTCTGGTAATTTCAACGTGAAAGATGAGTCACACTGCAGTCGTTCAATCACTGAAAAATCTGATGAAATTCTTGAAAAAGGCCAACAAGATATGCATATCAGTAATGTTGATATTGGTATGGAGCTAGGCATCGACCGCAAAACTGTTTTGAATCATTTACATAAAGCTGGTTACAAAAAAAGCTTCACATATGGGTTGCTCATGAAATGAGCGCGAAAAACATGATGGACCGAATTAACATCTGCGATGCGCTGCTGAAATGGAATGAAATCGAGCCGTTTCTGAAACGTTTACTTAATAATCGGAGATGAAATATGGATTACTTCCAATTATTATTGGAAGCGTAAAATATCGTGGATAAAGGACGGTGAGCCGTCACAAGCGTTCGCTAAGCCAACATTGACGCCAAAAAAGTGATGTTGTGTGTGTGTGGTGAGACTGGAGGGGAAACGTCCACCATGAGCTACTTTCAACTGGGCAGACGATTGTTTCTCAACTCTACTGTGCACAACTAGAAAGATTACGCCAGGCGATTGAAAGAAAACGGCCCGAATTGATTAATAGGGAAGTTGTCGTCTTCCATCATGACAATGCCCGACCACACACTTCTTTGATGACCCGTCAAAAATTGAGAGAGTTTGCTTGTGAAGTTTTGATGCACCCACAGTGTAGTCGGGATATAGCACCCACTGACTATCATCTGTTTTGATCTCTGCAGAACTCTCTCAATGGAATGTTTTCACAGGCTTTTTTTGAACCAACTTATGGTTTCAGAAGAAGCCTGTGAAAACTACTTGATTCAGTTCTTCAACCAGAAACCACAGAAGATTTTCACTGTTGGGATCATGGATCTACCAAAAAAATGGCGAAACATTGTTGATAATAATGGAACATATTCGGTTTGAATAAATTCATCCACGCGCCATAAGGGGACGAGTCGAATTTTACTGAAAAATGCCACGAACTTTTTATTTTGAAACATATTCACAATATATAGCAACAATAATTAAGATTATAATGGGCCTATTATTCTAATTTTTCTTGCATTACTTCCGGATGTAGAAAAAGGTAGAAGAATATTTATATCTTATAATAGTAGAAATACTGAAAAATCAGTTGGAGTCGATTGGCTGGCTATGAATGACACAGCTATCAAGTGTTGCTAACTCGTTCTATGTAACATCTCACATAATTACCAATTTAGTTAGATTTAGGATTTAATACAAATAAAAACAGAAACTATTACGTATAATGTTTTATTTCAAATATTTGCGATCGGTTTCAAGCAATCTGTCATTTAAAGATTGTTAGTAGAGTACACCTATTTCAGGTCAATTGCATCAATGTTTCTTCGCCTTTATTTTTTCCACGACTTTCTTATGTTTTTTGAATTTGTTGATTGTAACTTTAACCTTAACTTTAACTTGAAGTCGCTTCATAATCTCCGACAAATCTTCATCAGACTCTGAACTATCATCTTCACCACTGTCACTGTCATCTTCTTCTTCATTATCGTCTTCTTCACCGCTGTCTTCTTCCGGTGGTGTTGGCTCAGTGACCTCTTCATCCTCTTCTAAGTTTTCGAAATCAATACCCGATACCTCTTCGAACCAGGATAGGAAAGGTCCGGGACGAATAAAACCTGAATAAGCAATTAAACGTTAATGAACGTTGGTACATTTCTTACAAACTTTAATTACAAATCTATAATTTTGATGGACCACAAATATATTGTTTTTTTCTTATTAGTATTAGGTACTTATATCATCAAAATGGATAAAAAGATACGTAGGAATACATAATTATATACAACGTCGAAAAGTTATTGAAAGCTAACGAGCATCGTAATAATTCAAATAAAATCATTTATTTCGATATGGATATAAAATATAATTATACAATTTATACAATATAAAGTATATATATGTAATTAGTATAATACAATACAAAGTCGTATGCCTAAAAGGCGACCCTTTGGCACCCCAAAATAGACGATGAAGTGGGCCGCTGTTGGTTTTTAGTAGGTATTCCGACGAGCCATCCTACGTCGGCGAGTCCTACATACCCTCCTGCGATACATACGGGGGGGATGCATAAATGCATTTTCCACAGCATAAAAAAAAGGTAGACAATATATCCGGCAACGGCCTAGCTGTGCCCCTGGTATTGTAAAGGTCCTGTGCGGCAGCGTCACTTACCATCAGGTGTGCTGCCTGGTCGTTTGTCACCATCGGCAATAAAAAAAAATATCCCCATATTTGACCCCCAAGCGGCATACAACGAAAAGCTTATAATTTCATTTAAATACCTTTAAAAATAAATGGCCTCATAATAAATACAATATATTTAGCCAAATGAAGAAATGTCATTAGCTTGTTAGTATAATTCATAGCAATGAACAAGTTCTTACCAGCCTCCAATCCAGAATGGCAACCCCAGTTACCGCCTGCGACGAAGGAGGTGACACCAATCAATGTTTCAACACCATCAGAGCCAACATGCACCAACGGGCCGCCACTGTCACCCTATATGTACAAATAAAATTTAGTGCTTAGAATAATAACGTATAGAAGGACAGAGTCAGTACTTCGAACGTTTGAAACATGAATCTAAAAATATTAATGGCGCGCAGACGATTACACACGTACACACGCACATCACTATACAAATTATGATATCAAATTTTGTTTTTATCGTCGGAGCACTTTTAAAAGTAATGTTAATGTACTTTTTATGTTTTTCAAATGTGTTGTGACACCATTTGAATGCACAAATCGTCATAATTACTTATTTATTTTTTTTTAAAGTTGCATACGTATGTGCAGTACAATGGCTTGTACATTACGGAACGGTTCCAGCGTAAGCTCCATTAGGCTCCAATTGAAATGCTTCACTTTTGTGCGCGAACTTACCTTATATACGTTATTATTCTAAGATTTAGTGATATCAAACGATTATCAGTACCCACATACTTAAATCACATCCATAAGACAATATGATATGACGAATACGCATAAGTATACGATATAGTAGTCGCTTGAGCTCTTTTTATCCCGATCATTTCCTCATATCCAAGATTGATCATAATTTAAAAACTCCTCTCATTTACTTTGTAAAAGTTTTCACATACCGTTTGCAGCATTACCTACTTATCAAGTCCAATCATTATCATCTCAGCCCATATTCGTCCTACTGTTAGGCTCGAGCCTCCTCCATAATGGAAGGGTAATTGACCTACTATACCACGCTGGTCAGACGTGTTGGTATAGGGTTTTATTTCGAGTGTTCCTTCTCTCGCATAAATGTTAAATGCGTTTTATATCCCTTAGTCGTCTCGTACGATCACCCACGGGTAAAATAGGTGGTGGTGAATTGTATTCTTACTCCGTCACCACACGAAATAGTCAAAGTAAAAATAATATCAAATCCAATAGTAAAAGTAAAACAGGAAATGAAAACACAACGAAATTTATTACAATAGACTGGTTTAGTAGTTCGCTTAACTAACTTGCAGATACAAAAATTGTTTTTCTTATACATCGAACTACTAGGCATGGTAATTCTCTACAAATAAAATCAAAATATTTATTACATATTAAGTCCTACAAGGCCATTCAGATATTGCCAATTTTACATTTTATCTGAAATTAATGCAATAATCTGTATTACACCGGTATTTGAACTCAACCGTAAGGTGAGCATATCTGTCAAGAAGCTTCAGCTAAAGATATGACATCTTTTAATTTACTTCTTTCAATATAAAATTGTATACTTATGTACAACATGTCTTTAATAGACATGTCGTGGGTATACCATTTTTATTCCATTGGGTTGCACAGGAAATATTTTCCTTTTAAAATATAATGGCACCATTATGGCTGGATCAGTCTAAATTTTGGATTGGCCTGATTCCATCCCGTCCAACCGAACGAAATCGATTTCTTAATATTGGTCGGATAGCCAATATCAAGAATACAATGAATGAAATGATGATTGTAATGATCGGGCTTAAAGCCCATAGGCAATTAGAAACATGATGAGATTCAAGAATTTTAAATAGATATTGACTATTAACTGCACAAATGAGCGCGGTACTTAAAATGCTGTCCTACAGTGCCAAATGTAACAGGTTCGATCCCGAAACAGGACAATACTTTGTGCGATCCACAAATTATTGTGCCGGGTCTGTGCACACAGACTTACAAGTTACTGTGTAAATAAATTACAATTTGTTTACGTTAAATTGAATGCTTTTTAAGTCACTAGCATTTCCAGTATTAATTCCTTAGTGCAGGTTGTAATTAAAAAAAGAAATAAAAACTATGAATATAGTTTACCTGACAAGTTGATTGTGAAGTAACATTGTACCACTTGGCGCAGATGCTGTTTGCTGTGATCAGGGAGCCGTACGTACTCATGCAAGTGGGATTCGATACCGCGAGCAAATACACCCATTGCAACATTTCCGTTGTGGCACCTGGTTGATGAAAACATTTTTATAAATTCTCACCCTGTATGTAGAGACGAAAAAATAATAGAGCGAGCACTTCCTCCCTTCCTTCCCTTCCCAGGTATTTATAAAAGTCTAAAGCCACGAAACATGGGGAACGAATTTAAATAGATAAATTAATTTCGAACTAAAGCTGCAGGTTTTCTTTAAGGCGCTGTATTCAGCTGTTAGTGTTGCCACGCTGCTGACATTTTTCTGCCTACAACCATTCTCGCAGGAAATCAACGTCTGAACAGTGGCAATTTACTTTGTATTTCGTTAAGGGGAGCGAGAGAGCCACAGTCCCAAATCCTACCTTTGAAACTTGCAAAAGTCCATGAGCGTCAAATCTCACTTACCATGAATTAGGCTTCTTGCCATCAAAAAAGATAATGCGTCTCATCGGGGTGGTGTAGTGAATTAACTTTACTTTATTTCCTTCCCTCCATTTTAAAATAATGAATTTCAGCCATATATCGCCTAATTCAATTATTTATCGGATGCATATATATATGAGATTTCTTCTCTTTCTGTGGCTCTAGATACGTCCCTCTATTGGGTACAGTTTGCCTCAAGGCGAAGAAAACTAGTTTAGCCTCTAGCCAGTTTCAAGTAAGAGAAAGATCTTACTTAAATGGACTTTTATGATAGGAATGGAAAAAGAAGTGAAAACATTCTATTCTTACTCCGTCACTATACAATTTGTCATCTTCATCGCCCTACTTTATTCGACTTGAATTTGACCTAATATGTACACACGTAACCCTTTTAATCCATGTCATACGACACGCAATCCATTCCTTCGGCGTTCCCTTACCCCTAAAGCGTTCGATATTCTATACTCAAGGCTTTCCTCATCCCATTACTTTTCTTCCGTCTCATCAAATGTTTAATAACACTTTTTAACATTTCCGTCATTGAGGCATCTTTTTTTATTGCTGTTTGTGTCAAACAGCCTATCGGATGGTAAGCGATACTGCCACTCATGGACCTTTGGTAGGCCGCTGGCTACCGTGGAGAAAGTGAAGGAAGTGTAAATCCGTGCAATGAGGTTCGGTGATACTAAAGGCATCACCAAAACCGCACGCAAACAGCCTCAGAAAGTTGAGATTACAACTCTGTTGCTCACCAAACAAAGTACAGTAACAAATTGCTACTACTCAGTTGTCGATTTTCTACTCAGTGTGGCACTATCCCGGACGGACCGGCCAACAAAGTACAGTAAAACAAATTGCTACTACTCAGTTGTCGATTTTCTACTCAGTGTGGCACTATCCCGGACGGACCGGCCAACAAAGTACAGTAAAACAAATTGCTACTACTCAGTTGTCGATTTTCTACTCAGTGTGGCACTATCCCGGACGGACCGGCCAACAAAGTACAGTAAAACAAATTGCTACTACTCAGTTGTCGATTTTCTACTCAGTGTGGCACTATCCCGGACGGACCGGCCAACAAAGTACAGTAAAACAAATTGCTACTACTCAGTTGTCGATTTTCTACTCAGTGTGGCACTATCCCGGACGGACCGGCCAACAAAGTACAGTAAAACAAATTGCTACTACTCAGTTGTCGATTTTCTACTCAGTGTGGCACTATCCCGGACGGACCGGCCAACAAAGTACAGTAAAACAAATTGCTACTACTCAGTTGTCGATTTTCTACTCAGTGTGGCACTATCCCGGACGGACCGGCCAACAAAGTACAGTAAAACAAATTGCTACTACTCAGTTGTCGATTTTCTACTCAGTGTGGCACTATCCCGGACGGACCGGCCAACAAAGTACAGTAAAACAAATTGCTACTACTCAGTTGTCGATTTTCTACTTAGTGTGGCACTATCCCGGACGGACCGGCCAACAAAGTACAGTAAAACAAATTGCTACTACTCAGTTGTCGATTTTCTACTTAGTGTGGCACTATCCTGGATGGACCGGCCAACAAAGTACAGTAAAACAAATTGCTACTACTCAGTTGTCGATTTTCTACTTAGTGTGGCACTATCCCGGATGGACCGGCCAACAAAGTACAGTAAAACAAATTGCTACTACTCAGTTGTCGATTTTCTACTTAGTGTGGCACTATCCCGGATGGACCGGCCAACAAAGTACAGTAAAACAAATTGCTACTACTCAGTTGTCGATTTTCTACTTAGTGTGGTACTATCCCAGACGGACCGGCCAACAAAGTACAGTAAAACAAATTGCTACTACTCAGTTGTCGATTTTCTACTTAGTGTGGCACTATCCCGGATGGACCGGCCAACAAAGTACAGTAAAACAAATTGCTACTACTCAGTTGTCGATTTTCTACTTAGTGTGGCACTATCCCGGACGGACCGGCCAACAAAGTACAGTAAAACAAATTGCTGCTACTCAATTGTCGATTTTCTACTCAGTGTGGCACTATCCCGGACGGACCGGCCAGCGGCTGTAGACAAACGTGCTCCTGCCACATAGAAACTTTATACGTTAATTTTCGTGTACAATATATTTTCATGATTGTATTCGTGGAAAATTATCAGCAAAGCTTTGTAGAATTACGTACCTAAATATATTAATTTAAACGTCATTGTTAATCAATATTTATAGATTACAGGTAATTTAACAAGGTCTTCTAATCATTTGCAGATGAGATTTATTGATTTGATTAGATTTTATCAAACGAAACATGTCATTGTAAATACTTTATTAAATGTTGGTAAATCAAAGCTAAATAATTATTTAATAAATACGCACGTTTACATTACGCACTTACACAGAAGGAATGTTCAAGAAATTGTCCATATGGTGACGAAGTAAGAATACAACTCACCATCTCCTATTTTATCAATAGGTTTCATAAAAGACAACTTAGAGAGGAAAGGGAACACTCGAAATAAAACCCTATACTATAATCCATTTGACCAGCACGGTATAGAGAATCGATTTCTCTTCTAATGTGGAGCAGGCTTGAGCCTAGCAGTGGGACGTATAATATATGAGCTATGATGGTGAAATTAACTAATCGGTTTCAGTTGTTTACTCCACTGGCCTCCTCAGATTATATGGATGTAACCTCAAGCCGTTGCTTCATCGCCTTTTACCTTTTACCGTGATTGGGGCAGAACCTATCAAAAACGCGACCTATCTTGTCTTGTTAATATACCGACGTACCGTACCAGTACTTATCGTGAGGCCAATTCCTATGCAGAACAGCACTTTATGCGATCCACAAATTGTTGTTATGGGTGTAATTTTTATTCATAAATTATATATATAGGGAAAGTCCTCCGAAATGCAAGACTTATACACTCATTGCAGGGCATTGTCTACTGGGACGCGGTCGCCGCCTCCTATGAAGTAGTCAATTCATGGAAGGCGGATCACACGGGAAGTAAGAACTCTTCTGCGATGACACAATCCGCTGCCGGCGACTAAGGTGTCGAACAGGGACGGTCACCAAAAAGGTATCCTGCCGAGCTGGCCACGGACGTCAACGAACTCAGTACAGGTCGGAGTTGGAGCCACGCGACGATCTTTCGTCATCCCGATCGAAATGGAAGACGTGTGTATTAACCATAGCCATCCAAGAAAAAGGTTTAAAAACAAATTGTGAGAGGCTACTAACTTCCTGTCCATGTTCTGCCATGTCCACTCGCGTGCACTCTTTCTCCTTCGTAATTCCTGAACGCATCAGCGGACGATTGAATGCGGATAGCTCTAAGATTACCTGTGAATAAGATTGTATTAAATTTATGTGCATATCCTGTGTCTTGACAAGTTAAAAATACAATAATTCGTCTCCCCTTATTTTGAAGTACCTATATATATTCGTAAAAACCGTCTGAGGTGGCGGCGAATGGCCAGTAACACTTTCTTAGGAAACGTGTAACATTAATTATGATCACCAACCGGCCTGCCAAGCTTATTGTATTATCCCCTTTAGGAAAGCCTGTGTCCAACAGTGGTCTTAGATAGGCTGATAGATGAATAGCCATATTTGTATATATGTAGACTGATGATGAGTTAAGAATACAAATTGTAGTTGCTTATTTTTTCGTGGAAATCGTAAATATTCGCCAAGGAAATACCAGGAGAACGGACAGCAGTTTTACCCTAGGATACTAGTAAACACCAACGGCGATCACCAAAGAATCAATGATATTGTAGCATTATAATCTTTAGTAACAATGAATGTTCAAAACAGTATCTAAATGTCGATTAATATATAGATGGAATTTCGATTCAAGTTTCGCGTGTGTTTATTACACACCAGATTCCAAATATGGTAAAAAGCCATGTTACGTGCTTGTTTATTCAAAACGAATACTGGTCCAGATAGCGTAATTAACATACCTATGTAAAATATTTATTTATTTATTTATTTATTTATTATTCAACTGTTCATTACACTTACAGTCTCCTAAAGCGTGTAGTAAGCTATTACAATTCTATAATTTAAGTACATAAAGTGTAAACATAATTTAGGATTACGTGGTATTTGGTGGAAAATACATCAACAACAACCTCTGGATACTGAACAATCAGTGAGTTGAGCATCGCAAGCCTGACTCATAAGGGAAAAATGTGCGGTACTTCGTTATGACGTGACTATTAAGACTTTAAGAACGATTGAAGACTCCGTACGGAGAAATTGGCGACCGATGACAAGCATTCGTTATCGTTGTACAGCCCAAAAGGCAAACAAAGGTAAAATAAGATTATAACTATGTAAAATTTGTTATAACTTACGTGTGTAGACCATTGGGCGTTGTAATTTCACGATAGAAATGTCGTTAGGTTGAACTACGGTGACCAAAAGGTCATTGTATGTAGGATGATTCCACCATTCTTTCGTTTCGAAAATGTATTCAGGTTGCGTTAGGTGAACCACGCCGCCTCGGACTACGACTGTGACGCGTCTGCCAAAAAGGTTATTCGTTTAAATACTAATAAAACATAGTGATTTATTTATTTGTAAACATAAAGCTTAAGCTTAATAATTAATCATAAAACACATCATATTAATCATTATCATAATCACGGCCCACATACGTCCCACTGTTGGGCTCGGGCCTCCTCCACAATGAAAGGGAATTTGACCTTCTATACCATGCTGGTCAGACATATTGGTATAGGGTTTCATTTCAAGTTTGCTTTCTCTTGCACAGATGTTATGTGCGTATTATATCCCATAGTCGTCTTTTACGACATCCACGGCCAAGATAGGGAATGGTGAATTGTATTCCTACTCCGACACTACGCGGCAATATTAATAATAATTACCATACATTTTATGTTTAATATATAGGTACATAGAGGGAAAAGTCGAAATAAAATCTTATACCAACAAGTTTGACTAGCGCCAATCAGGTCACTTCTTATGTTTACGCGAGTATTACACATTGTAATTAAAACTATTTTACGAATTTTATCGCGTTTATATTACACTAGCAACTCGCCCTCGCTTCGCTTCGGTTACAGTCTCCTTACCCGCGTAGTTCCCGTGGGATAAAATATAGCCTATGTTACTCCCTGATATTATAGCTTTCCATTGGTGAAAGAATTTTTTAAATCAGTGCACTAGTTTCGGAGCCTATTCAATATAAACAAACAAATCTTTCCTCTTTGTAATATTAGTATAGATTTGTGACTGACGTTTCGAAAACTTTACAGCGTTCATGGTCATGGCCGTGACAAAAATCAGTTATATTTAAGAGTTTCTGTTCAAAAACTGAGTTTTCGTATATCGCTTCTCAATAGACTGTCACTAAGGAATTGAAGAAACTGTTTACTTGGCTCGTTTGATAGGCGTTGAAGGACACACATTTAAACCCTCACGTAACCCTTTGCGAGATGTGACCAGAAAGAAAAGGCTATTATTAATTATCAACAAATAATATATTGTTTGTTATCTAAAAAAATGCTTCTGGCATGAATTACCTACACTAAAGATTATTGTTATCAAGTTGACATGAAATCTTGACGTCATTTCCTGACATAATATTTCCATATAGATACTAATTCAGCCATAAACGAAGCTCTCCATCAAATAATGGAATAGAAAGTGATTAAAATTTGTGGATGGGTAATTCCAAACCATGCTCTTTGGTCACCTTATCAGTAGATATTGGGTATTGATAACAGTATTCTTAGTTATCTCAGCTCATACACATGTCTCATCTCCAAGATGCTCGGCAGCGACAGCTGTTGGTCGTCGATGGCCTTCTGTGAGGCTGTCATGACAAGGAAGGAGGCCGCGGAGCGTCTCCGCGAGGCGCTTGCGTCCGCTGACTCGCTCCGCCGGCGGCGACCAGGGAGGAGGAGACGCCGTTATGCGCTTCTTCCCCACCGCCCTGAATGATGACAGGACGTGGCCAGACGGCCAAGCGTTGGGGTGTCGGGGATAGAATGTCATCAGATGATCTCTCTGGCACGCCGTAAAAGCGCGGAAGGGGCCGCTGTGGTTTTAGTGAGTATTTCGGTTATATTTGTGGCCGGCGAGTCCCACACACACTCCCGTCTGTAACCGGCGGTGGAATAGTGGGTAAATGCATTTCCACAGCGTGAACAAAAAAAAAGCTTATACACATGTCACTACTGGGCTCGAACCCACAATGGAAGGAAAATTTACCTACTAAACCACACCGATCAGATAGCTAGATAAAAGCTTTCATTTTAAGTGTTCTTAGTAGTAAGACCACACGGTTGACAGTTGTGTCTACAGCCGCGGGCCAGTCCGTCCGGGTATTACCACACTGAGCAGAAAATCGACGTACGAGTAGGAGCAATTTGTTACTGCGCTTCGTTCGGTGAGCGAGAGAGCTGGAAGCCCAACTTTCTGAGGGTGTTTGCGTGTGTTGGGTTTCGGTGATGACTTTAGTATCACCGAACCCCATTGTACGCATTCACAATCCCTTCACTTTCTTCGCAATAGGCAGTGGCTTTGCAAAGGTCCATGAGCGTCAGCAACACTTACCATCAGGTGTACCTACTGTTTGCTCGTTTGGCACCGCTCGTAATAAAATATAATATATTATAACTCTTAGTCTTCTTTTATGACACCTACGGGCAAAATTGTAATGGTGAAAAATAGAGAGAAACAAGAAGACAGGGATGGTGATTCGCCATATCTTTGTTGGAAAAATAAAAGTTTTGTATAAAACAATAATTTCACTCCTTTTTTTTGGGGTGGGTTACGGTCGGCGCACTCCTCGTCCGGCTCCGTCCAGGGCGACAGAGGGACGTAAGCACGCACACCCGTAACCCACCCGTGACACGTCGTTTTCGTCGTTGGACTGACCACCGGAGCAGGGTGACTTGTCGTGTGGTCGGCCCGACGGAATACCCCCTGAGGAGTACCCTCTCTTCGACCGGCGTCCCCCCTCGGGCAAGACGCCGACGCTCGGCCTCTCGGCGGTTGACGGACTAATTCCCCGGTCCAGTCACCCGCGGCCTCGGCTAAGGTGGCATCAGGTGCAGGTAATCGCGCCTGCGCCGCCCCAGTCGCCGACGGCGGTTCGCGTCGTCGAGGAGACGCTCCTCGCGCACGCGCTCCGCCGCCTCCTTTCGTGAGACTACTGCCTCGCAGAAGGCTGCGATCGCGTCCCAGTACCTGACGTTGTCCAGGCGCCCCCATCCCAAGGCCAACCACCATTGCCAAGGCGATGCTCGGCAGCGTCAGGTCGGCACCGATGATTGCGACGATTTCACGACACTGGTCAGCCCAAGCGGCATAAACCTCGAGCGTATGCTGCGCCGTGTCCTCGTCGCAATCGCAGTGGTGGCAGGACGGTGTACTCTCCCTCCTAGCGTCCGTGTGCAGGTATTTGGCGAAGCTACCATGCCTCGTCAACACCTGCACCAGTGTCGGAAGGAGAGCACCTCGTGCCGCCGCTTTAGCCATTGCATAAGCACCGGCCTCGACAGTCCGCACACCGAACCGAGACCTCTCCAGCTGGGAAATCTCGCGCGAGCCTGCGAAAATGCTCCCGGAGCCACCAATGCCCGTCGAGCACCAAGCCCAAATACTTCATATGAGCCCGGATGCTGATTTCAACCGAATTGACGGTGATTGCAATAATTTCACTCTTGACAGTCCATTACTTGGCAGATAATGCATGGTAGTTTTTTTGTTATGTCATCCAACATACAACTATTAAAACGGTCACTAAAACAATTATTAATAATTTGTAGTAATCGATTTTTTACTATAAATTGTCTGTTTAATGGTTATTTCTGGTCTATTTGCATGAAAAAGAATCTTCTTCAAGTAGAGATTTATCTGTGCCTCTAATGTCGCTAAAACTACGTGTTATTGTGATTCAATTATTTAAAAATGTCATAACAAAACTAGTTAAATACTCACTGAGCGGTACAATGCGCGGCAGTGATAACCCACTCCCTATGCACAATAGAACCACCACAAGCGCTGACTCCTCCAGCCGCGTCCACTAAACGGAGAGCTGCCTGGTGAGGGTGCTGACCGGGAAGGGCATCCCAACCAGATACTATACGATTTGCAATATCCTGAGACTCGGATTCTGAATATGAATAAATAAGGAAATTATTTTTAATGATTACGCGAGTATTACACATTGTAAATAAAACTATTTTACGGATTTTATCGCGTTCGTATTTGATTTTTGATCCAGTCCGCACCTGACCATGGAGGCTGTAAAGTGTTCGAAATGTTGGGCCATCAAAAATCAAATACAAACGCGATAAAATTCGTAAAATAGTTTCATAATTGCTGTAATACAATAGCTATAAATTGCTTCTATAAGAAAACGCACCAACTGCTCGATTTCGTTGCTAATTTCTTTAAAGTTATAGATTGTAATTTAGCTTAAGCGTCTCCTATATTATCATCATCATCGTCACAGTTGATATAGGTCCCACTATTGGGCTTGAGTCTCCTCTACAATGTGAGGGAAATTGACCTACTATACCATGCTGATCAGACGAGTACAAGGTCATATCTCGAATTTTCTTTGTCTTACATAGATGTTATCTGCGTATTATATACATTAGTCATATTTTACGACACCCACGGGCAAAAGAGGGAAGGGGGGGGGATTAATTATATTCTTAGTCCGGAATACCATCATACGGAAAATTATTAATACTTACATATTTGAAGAATATATAAATATTATTAATAATTTTTTGATGAAAGTATTATTTTCCAAAGAATAATGTTTTTTTTTATATATTAATTAAGTCACCTATATTATAAATTGACTATAATGAAAAATAAACGGTCACTTATTCATTGTGTTTCATAAGACAATATCGTATACGAAGACAACTCACCTTTCTTGATTACATCTTCTATGAATGCCGGCTGCACAAATTCAGTTGATGCCTGCAACACATATGACGCATAATCATTATCTATCTATAATAAATCAACGCCCCTCTAATTCTCGAGGTGGCCCGAGCCCAGCAGTGGGACGTACACAGGGTGGGATGATGATGACGATGTTTATCTGACTGTCATTCGATTACGTAAGCGACAATCACGATCACGGAATTAGTGGTCTGATGTGTGGTAGATCTTCTATCGCATCACGTGTGTACTTTGTCGGCGCAGTGCCATACATAATAAGCTGTCTACCTATACCTACTATTTATATTTATCTGTATTATATTACTAAAGTGAAGCTTTTTATAGTAGGAGTTTAAAATCAACAAAATTTTTGAAGTGAAACTTCTTTATCGGCGTTGAAAAAAAATTTACCGTCACATTTTTCGGTTACGCGTCACATTTTTTCGTTACGTGCCATCTTTTTCTCGTCCTTACCATGGTCGATTCGAATAAAGAGTACTTTCTCCAGTGGAGTAGGGATAGCATGTCGTTTAAGTGGACATAAAGGGATAAAGGTATAAAGGGATAAAGTGATAAAGGGATAAAGGGATAAAGGGCTAAAGGGATAAGGTGATAAGGGGATAAGGGGATAAGGGATAAAGGGATAAAGGGATAAAGGGCTAAAGGGATAAAGGGATAAGGTGATAAGGGGATAAGGGATAAAGGGATAAGGGGATAAAGGGATAAGAGACAAAGAGACAAAGGAACAACGGGACAAAGGAACAAAGGGACAAAGGATAAAGAAGTTTCACTTCTGCTATGCGTACTTTGTACACACGTTAATTTTTTTTATATGACGTATAGTTGCGAAACATAGAATTTAAGTGGTAATGCTACATGGTAAACATTTGAGAAACGAATAGTGATTATCCACCGGTAGAGCGCGGCGAGCATCTCTGCCTCCAAGTTCCACGGCGGAGTCTCGGCCAATAAGTACGATGTCTCCGTCGCCACCGTGCGATAACTGCGTACAACCCTGACCGCCATGACCCTCTGTGGACGCCACAAGAGAGCCCTTAGACGGACGATCAGAGAACACGCCCATAGGTGCGCCGTACAGAGCTATCGACCGGATCACCCTCGCGTACAGCCGTCGGCATGTAGCGCTGAGTCCGCCCATATTCAGCATCAGCCAAAATATCAGATAGCATACCGTGCGATCGCTGTAAACACCGTCGTTGTTTAGCTACAGCTCACTGATATGAAGAATACTCATTTTTCTCTAGGTTATCTTAGTGACGCAGTAAGAATACAGTTCACGACTTCCTTAACTTGCCCGTGGATGTCATAACAAACGACTAAGGGATATACCTAATAAGCATATAATTTCTGTGTGAGAGAAGTAAACTCGCTACAAAACCCTATTTCAACGAGTCTGACTAGCTTGGAATAGTATTTGGTCATTTGCCCTCCCATTGTGGAGCAGGTATGAGCTCAACAGTGGGACTGTTTGTGGGAATGCTTGATAAGTTCTTACCTGAAGTACAGTAACGGCGAGTAGTAGAAACACTGCTTTCATAAACATTTTGGATACTACTGACTGTCGCATAGTCATTTGATATCACGTTAACTTTTCATTAAAGATTATTACTTTATATCAATTATAAGATCTATGATAATCGTTTGCGATCAGATAACATGTTTTAATGATTTATTAATTTGACAACATTAAGGTTCTTAATCAACAGGCATATCGTTATCTCACGGGGAAAATTAGGTAGTGCAGCAATATTTTTGTGAATGTCATGGATGGAGTTTAGGTTCTGTGATTGAGAGAAGGGTGGCAAAATCTTCATTTGCGAGATGCGCGTTGGCATTTGAAAACCTAGCCATTGGTGAAATACTTACTACACAATCAAAATATACTCAGTCTATTCAGAGCTAGATTGGAGTTATAAAGCCCGATACGATACTTTCGAAGGGCATCACACTGGAGCTAATACTGTATGTAGAATACTTACCATTTTATTCTTATGCATATTTATACAGTCCGCAGTTTCTCGTCGGATCTTCTCAGCTTGTGGCCGCGTTCCGATCCGATGGTAAATTATTGGATTGTTTCTATCTATGTATACATTTGACAATATGTAAGTGCCCTTATGCATAATAAATAATTTGATTCATATTTGCTGTGGAATTATTTCATGACAATAATTACATTAACTAAGTATATCATCGTCATCATGCCACTCACAATCCTATCTTTCCTAAACTTGTTTAGTTTGATGGTTTTCCTTTGATGATACAGAAGGGGCTATTTACCATTTCCGGGTATTTTATGTGGTATGGCTGTAGTCTTGCCACACCACGCCTAATCAGTCCGGGGCGGCGGGTGGGCGGCGTGCGACCCCACAACCGTATTCCCTCACTATCGCCATTGGGTCGACCACTGGTACCGATATGTGGCAGGCGGATTGCCATTTTGGATATCGTCTGCTCTGACACTCCGGTACGCGGTAGCCTCTCTGCGGACTAATTCACGGTCCGTCCACGCATAGCATTGATCTCCAAATTGCTAAGCCTGTCAACTCTTAAAATGAAAGAGCAATTAGTGTATTAAATACGCCTTGCTAACCAAGCTGGTTAATATAATGTTGTTTCGAGTTGATCTTCTCTTGTAGTGAATTTATGCATACATGCATATCTTCATTACATTTTATATTCTTAGGCCATCATCATGCTGAAATAATTACTCTACTAGCATTAAGAGTTCAGACGGTTTGTCGAAATTCTAAACCTTCATTATCACAGGTCATATTCGTCCCACTGCTGGGCACGAGCTTTCTGCACATTGTATGAGGGCGCACGATGTGAGGTAAATTGATCTACTAGGTATACCAAGCTGGTCAGCCGTATTGATATAGGGTTTTTTGTTATATTGCACATGATGAAAAATTATTCAACGTGGTGTGACTATGTAAAAGTAATCAGCTTAAAGGGCGACAGATTTCCAATATTTGTAGTTAACTTGTGATATATATCTACACTAATATTATAAAGAGGAAAGATTTGTATTTTTGTATATAACGAATAAACTCAAAAAGTACTGGACCGATTTTAAAAATTCTTTCACTATTGGAAAGCTATAATATCAGGGAGTAACATAGGCTATATTTTATCCCGGTATTCCCACGGGAACGGGAACTACGCGCGTAAGGCGACTGAATCCGAAGCGAAGCGAGGGCGGATTGCTAGTATATATATATATATAATCAATACTGAATTTAATAAAATATTCAAACCCAAAATCTTAGAATAATAACGTGTAGAAGGATAGTGTCAATACTTCGAAAGTTCGAAACATGAATCTAAAAATACTAATAGCGCGCAGACGATTACACACGTACACACACACACACCACTAAGTATACAAATTATGAAATCAAACTTTGTTTTTATAAACATAAATCGTCGAAAACCTTTTTAAGTTTTTCAAATGTGTTGCGACACCATTTGAATGCACAAACCGTCATAATTACCTATTTATTTTTTAAGATTGCGCACGTACGTGCAGTACAATGACTTGTACATTACGGAACGGTTCCGGCGTAAGCTCCATTAGGCTCCAATTGAAATACTTCACTTTTTGTGCGCGAACTTTCCTTCTATACGTTATTATTCTAAGCCCAAAATATTGACTTTTGGGGTTCCTGCTGGCTTTAGTGAATGGGCTACTCCTGGTATTTACAAAAGTAGAAAAAGGTTATATGATCTTTATCATGAAAAATCTTATAACCATGATCCAGTATTTTTAGAATATGTAAAGAACTATTCCAAAATATTTAAACATGCCTGTTCCTGTACCAAATCTATTTATAATAAATGATTTTGACCTACATAATAAATGATTTTGTTTTTTCTTTTAATTTTATAACAGTTTATGAAGCTGTACGCCGCCGTCTTTTTCGCCAACCAGACTAAAGATAGTCAAAGCGTAATACGTAGTTTTATCTTTATTTTAAGTACCAAGATTAAGAAAATATGTATTTTATAAAACTATTTATGAGTTACCGATTTAGTATTTTAAAATAATTTACAACATCGAAAAGTATTAAAATTCACTGTTTTTGTATTGCAAAGTATATGGACACCCTACATAAAAATTATTGAATTATAGCATTTAGAAAAATTTGTAAATGTACAGATATACACACACACACACGAACATAGATACACATTAATATGTATCAATAATTATTAGTTTTTTTATATATGTATAACTCGGGTATATACCTACATTTACTTACTGCGTGGTGACGGAGTAAGAATATAACTCAATACCTCCTCTCTTACCCATGGGCGTCGTAAAAGACAACTAAGGGATTGAATGTGCATATAACATCTATGCAAGAAAAGGAAAACTCGAAATAAAACCCTATACCAACACGTCTGACCAGCATGGTACAGTAGGTCAATTTCGCTCCTATCGTGGAGGAAGCTTAACTCCGGCAGTATATAAGCTGAAATGAATGATATATTTACTATATAGTTTTATTGTTTATGCCAATATAAATTGGCGAACATATGAATGTGGTTGGGCAAATAAGCATTCTAACTCTCAACACAGCTAGAATTCTATTCTATTTTTCTCAGTGGCAAGTGTTGCCGTTGTCGACAATTCTGCCATTGTCAGTTATGTGGAGAAACGTGTGTGTTTTAATCGCAATTAAAATTTTGATAACATTGTAACTATATGTGATCGATTTTAACATTGGAATACGTAGACAAACACAAATAAATATATATACTATTTTATAGCAACAAGTTATTTTACAACAATAAAGTATTAGTAACTACGCTACAGAGAATTATACGTCTGCGGGACCACAAATAATATAAAGTAATAATTATGTTATAAACGGATACAATTGTATCTCATAAAGTACATAATAGTTTTAAAGAGTTTTGGGGAAGAATAAGTTAAAAGTGAGGGAAAGTTAATAGGAAGGGGAATTTTCAGTTTGATGATGAGGCTATACAGGTCTAGGCTAGGGTTATTATTGGGGCAGCTAAAAAAAATGTGCTCTAAACTGCCTTCATCTATGCCACACTCACATAAAGATGAGTCGCGAACCCGGATCTTGTGAAGAAATACTGGTGAGCAGCAATGTCCTATTCGCAATCTACACATCATGGATATAGAGGAGCGTGACATTTTTTTAAATTGGTAAAACCAAGGTTTTACGGTAACATTTGGCTGTATCGAGCGGTAAAACTTGGCCTTTCTATTACTAGAATCATCCCAGTCTAATTGCCATGTAGAGTGCAGAGCTTCTTTAGCAAGGCTTGACAAGTCATGTCCGTAATGACCAAAATATTTTAGGTCGCTGCACTGGGAAGAGATTGCAGATTTAGCCATGCTGTCAACACACTCGTTTCCCTTTATGCCACAGTGGCTCGGAATCCAGACCAACTGAACTGTTTTACCATTGGAGACACCAGAGAAGATCGTCTTTTTGATTTCGAGGATAAGGTTAGCATGTGTTCGGCTCTTGAAAGGATTCTGCTGTAATGACTTGAGGCAACTCAAAGAATCCGTGAATATCACGGACTTGTTAATGTTATGTGCCTCAATGAAAAGGCACGCTTCCAGAATACCGACACATTCACCAGTAAATACTGAGGTTTCCTTGGGGCATTTAAATTTTAAGATGATTTTAGAATTTTGATAATATACTGCCACACCCGTGTAACCAGTTTTTGATAATTTCGACGCATCAGTAAAAAATCTTTGGAAATTGTACCATTGATCTTCAACCAAGGCATTAAAAATGGAGTCCGCCGAAACAGTGTCTTTGGAGATACCTATGTCTAAATGTATGTCTGACTTGAAGCATAATACCTTATAATCGTAGTTAAAAAGAGGGAGTCTAGTATAATCTATAATAGGCCCTTCTAGCGTTTGGAATTTCCGTAAGGATTGGATCAACAAAGGAAGAGTTTTTCGTTGCCAAAAAGTTGATGAATTACATTTCTGATTTAAGTCGAGAAGTTTTTGTAGTAATGGATGATACTTCGTACCTATAAGTTTGGACAAGAAACGAGTGGCTAAATATTGCCTTCTTAAAGCTAGAGGTGGCTCTCCGCATTCAATCTGTAGCGCATTGATAGGGGAGGACTTCATACAGCCCAAAATAATTCGGAGACACTTTGTTTGTATCTTGTCCAATCTTGCAAGTGCCCCTTTGTTACAGGGAATTAACAAAAATGAAACATAATCTATCTTGCTTCGGATTAAGGCATTGTACACCAGCTTCATAGTAAATGGATGAGCTCCCCACCAAACACCAGCCAGGGCTTTTAAAATGTTGATTGTTTGCTCACTTTTTTGGACTAGATGGTTGATGTGTTGAGTTCCACTCAATTTGGAATCCAAATACACACCAAGAAACTTTACTTTAGTCATAACAGAGACATTATGGCCAAGGATATTAATGTCAATTTGAGGGATTGATCTTTTTCGAGTAAAAATAACCACCGAACACCTTGGAATAGAGAGTGACATACCATGAGCCAGCAGCCATTGGTTCAGAGAATTCAATGAGAGCTCCAGAGATGAAGCAGCGTGATTGATTGAAGGGTCCTTAACAAACAACGCCAGATCGTCGGCATATTGTAACACGTGGCAATTAATATTAAGACACGAGCCAATGTCTGCTGTATATAAATTATATAATAAAGGACTCAAAACCGACCCTTGTGGAAGCCCTTTCCATGTGGTTCTTTTTACCATAGGGGAATACTGTGTCCTCAAAACTAGTGATCGAGACATTAAAATTTCGCAAATGAATTGGACCATCTTGCCTGGTAGTCTCAGCTGGTGCAATTTTTGCCTGAGAGTGGGAAGAAGGACACAATCATAAGCAGAGGATATGTCAAGAAAAGCAGCCACAACAGATTCCTTATCAGTTAAAGCTATTTGAATGCTCGTAATAAGGGTAGCCACACTATCCATTGTACTGAGGCCTTTTCTAAATCCAAATTGAGAGCTAGGTAGTAGGTCATGAGATTCTGTAAACCACTCAAGGCGGTTTTTTAAAAGGTGCTCCAGGAGCTTTAATAATACTGAGGATAAGGCAATAGGTCTAAAACTGTTTGGGTCCTCTGGAGGTTTGCCTGGTTTTAGAATAGGAATTATGATTTGGATTTTCCAATTACTGGGAATCCAACCTGCATCATAGCAGTAGTTTAATATATTAAGGAAGTATGTTCTAGCATTTGTACTAGCATGGACTATAAAGGAATAAGGAATTCCATCAATGCCGGGTGCTGAGTCCTTTACGTAATTAAGTACCATCTCTAATTCCTTCATGGAGAAAGAATCCTCCATCGAATTATTCAAGGTGGATGTACTAGATAGATAAGGGTAAAGAATCTCTGAAGAGGAGGGAACGTAGGGAGGAGCTAAATTATCAAAAAATAGTTCAGCAGTTTGTTGGGACATTATTGAAGAAGTTGTTGGAGAGCAGGCTGATCTAAATTTATTAATGCTTTTCCATACTAAAGATAGCGGAGTAGAAGGGGATAATAAAGAACAAAAGCGAAGCCAACCTGTGCGCTTTTTTTTTCTTAACAGTCGTCTTGATTTTGCACAGACCTGTTTATATATGAGAAGATTGTCGATACTCATACTTCTGTTGTACCTCCTCTCTGCTTCTTTCCTTTCTTTAATCGCAATAGTGCATTCATGGTCCCACCATGGAGGTGATTTAATTCTTCCATAAGCACTGTTTTTCACAGGGAAGCATTTTTCTGCACACTCATATAACGACTCAACAAACTTTTGGCAGCAGTACTGAGCATGGTCATGGTCCGATTGGTTATTAACGGCAGGAAGTGAGTTAATTTTATTTTCTAGGGCTAAAGAGAATTTAGACCAGTCTGGGTTTGAGAGATTGAATTTAAGAAGTGGTGGTAGGGACCTTTCCAGGTACATTTTTTCCGTCAGGGTTATAATAATGGGGTAGTGGTCACTGCCGTGTGATAGAGATGTGCAATACCAGTGTGCAGAGACAGCTAAACTAGGGGAGCAGAAAGTGAGATCTACACAACTCTTCTGCTGTCCGGGGAGAATTCTGCGTGTTGAACATCCATCATTCAATAAACAAAGCCCAAGGTCGTCTAAGACATCGACTAGGCCTATCCCAAAGGCGTCGCACCGGTTGGAACCCCATCTAAAATGATGACAGTTGAAGTCACCCATGACTAAAACAGGACCACTAATATTTTCTAACAATCGTTTTATACTTGGTAGAAAATTGATTTGGGGGTGGGCAACATATATAGAGAGCACTGTGATACCCTCAATTTTTATAGCAGTGATGTTAATATTTGCGTGTAGTGGGGGTATATTTAGAGGAACGGCAGGTACCTGATTATTTGTTAAAAGAGCAGATCCACCGTAGCCATCTGCCCTATCACAACGAATAATATTATAAAGAGGAACGTGGAAGCAGAGGCTTGGTTTTAACCACGTCTCAGCTATAGCACAAGCTAGTGGTTTGTGTTTGTGTAAGAGGAATGTAAGGTCATGCTTATTCTGAAGCACACTCCTCACATTCCATTGGAGGAATACCTGACAGGGAGCCATTTTTATAGTTTAAGAGTAGATGTATAAGTTTTTCGGCATCGTTGGACGGTAAATGAGAAGTATTTGTCGATTTAAAAGAAGATTGCGGAGAATTCGATACGTAAGAAGTCAGAAGTTGGACAAGTAGTTGGATTATGGGAGATAAATTATCAGAGGGTTGCACTTTATTGAGAGCGCAACCGTTGGGTTGCGAAGATTGAGGTGTAGAAATAATATTATAATGTCTCGTCTTGTTGTATGAAGGAGAAAGAGGTTTGTATGTTTTGGGTTTAAGGAAAACTGTTTTTTTATATGATTGAGTTGACATCGGGCTTGTTTGTGAAGACAAAGTTTTCGTGGCTTGTGCATAGCTGCGAGAAATCGGTGGCAATGATTTACTGGCTTCTGTGTAGGGGATTACCTTCTCTGCCATCAATGTTTTTATTGCTCTTTGCCGATCATACTCCGGGCATACTCTGTCATTGGCAAAGTGGTTCCCGGAACATAAAACACAAAGTGCTTCACTCTCCAAGACCTCACAGCCATTACCAGGGTGATCTTGTGCACATTTAAAGCAGCGAGGTTTAGACCTGCAAATGGATTCTACATGGCCGAATCTGCAACACTTGCGACATTGGATAGTGGGGTATATGTATTGAGCTACAGGGAGAGATGTGTAGCAACAGAATACTCTCTTCGGTAGTATTTGTCCGTCAAAGGTTAATACACATGTTTCAGTAGGTTTCCATTCGGGTGCTTCCGCTGTGAATATTTTTCTATTGATACGCCTTACCTTAAGGATTTTACCACAGCCAATGGGGGTAGTAATGTAATTTAAAGCTTCTTCTTCGGTCATGTCCGCGGGAACACCACTAACGACTCCCATCCGGGTAATGTGGAATGTAGGAATTGTAGCAACATACTTGTGGTGGCTCAGCAGATTATTGTTAAGAAACGAGTTAGCATCCTGATAAGTTGAGAACTCGACTGATACCCGATTTCTACCTACTTTTTTATACCATCAGAAATTATATTTGAAATATTGTTTTTTAATAGAAAAATGCCAAAAGAAACAGGATGAAGGGTTGTACCGGCACTAGGGTTGGGTTCAATACGTGACACATGAACAATATACGGGGCTCTATCATCTATGGTATATTTATCGCGAACTACGGTATTTCTAGGTTGTTTTGTTGGTCTATCGGTGATATTTATGTCGATGACTGGGCGTTTACCAGACGCGGCTTGAGCAGGGTTGGGTTCTCTTAAATTACAAGCTTCTTCAGCTAATTGGGAGAGTGCATCCTTAGAGGATACATCGGGAAAGGTCGGAGGAGTGGAGAAGATTGGAGTGGTCGAGTAAGAAATGTCCGGAGGATCCGGCGGTTTTGTTTTATCCATCGTGGATAAACACGGTTAGAGCAGTACAAACCTTATACCAAGTAACTAAGACAACACACAGACAGTAATCACTAAAATAAATCACAACAGTAGCCAAAAGTAAACAAAAAAGCCAACAAAGAAAAAATAACCTAAACACACGTGTTAACCACAAACACACTCCGGCAATATTCCAACACAGCTAGAAGGAGTAATAAACAAATTGGAAAGCGTTTGAAATATATTTTATCATCGGCCTCCTTTTTTGCCAGGCTGTGGTTTCTTCGTTCCGGACAGATTGGGCAATATGTGTCCAGAACATCGCCTGAAACGCTTTTAGTTCTTTCTGTGACAGGCTATTCAATATCCGCCTAGTGTTACGCTAATAGGAGGTTATTAAATTCCACATCGCTCGTCGAACCAATAACCGTTAGGCAAGAAAGGTTATCAAGTGGCGACCACGAATCAGATGATGGAGTGTACGACGACCCCTCACTAGGTGGACTAATCCCACCACTGTAACTCCTGTAAGTCAAGATCTAATATAGCCTCCGTATAAGACACCGAGGTTTGACCCTCAGGAAGTCCCGGGAAACGCTTTTAATTGTCTTGAGACCTGCAACAAATTTAATTAGAAAAGAAAAACAGGATGGGTTTGGAAAGATTCCACTTCCCTCCTATGCAAAAGTGGGAGACATGAGGCAAAGTTGACTAATAAGCCAGTAAATAAGGGGATGTACAATTACGTGAAGCGCAGCAGTTTAGCACCACGGATACTAGGTGCTCTTTTTTTTTGGGGGGCTAATCCCACCACACATTCCACCATTGTAACTCCTGTAAGCCAGGATCCACAATGGTCTCCATAAATGACAACGAGGTTTGACCCTCAGTCACGGTTTTATTTGTCTTGGGACCCGCAACAAATTTAATTAGAAAAGATTAAAGAGGAGTTGGAAAGAGAGATTCCACTTCCCTCCTAGGCAAAGCGGGAGACTGGCTGATGGTTGAATGAAATATCAAATGATTCCCTTACATCATCATTCATTCATCATTTCAGCTCATACGCGACCGACTGCTGGACTCGAGACTTCTCCACAATAGAAGGAAAATTGACCTTACTATACCATGCTGGTCAGACAGGTTGGTATAGGGTTTTATTTCGTGTTTTCCTTTTCTTGCATAGATGTTATATGCGTATTATATGTCTTAGTCATCTTTTACGACATCCACGGGTAAGATAGGGAGTGGTGATTTGTATTCTTACTCCGTCACCACACGGACAATTATCGATTCCTTTACAAAAATTTAAAATTATATTTTCATAGATTGAAATACGTACCAACATAACAAAATTGATAGCAATAACAATCAATCTTAATTCATAATCACAAGATTAGGCAAGTTCAAAGAAACGTTTAATTACGAGATTATACATTTTAATAGAAGGGCATTATCTAAATCCGTCGAATTATATCTTCCATCTATAGAAATGACTATGACTAGATATATTCATACTAGAAAACCCAATTAGCTATGATGTTATCTAAATGTTTACTTGAAAATAAATTCAGCCTATTGTATATACATAATTAAAGAAATATCTGGTTGACCGAGCTTTGTAGGTATAATTTTTTATCGTAAATTGTATTTTTGACGAACTTATTAGATATACATTAATAAAAAAAAACAAAAATGATGAAACAAAGAAAAATATCAAAAATTACAAAAACAGAATTATAATAACACCGAGGTTCGATCTTACGCTGTTTGAATGCGACTGGACAACTTACTGAGCTATTGTCGCTCTTGACGGCGACGGCGAAATTGGAATTCCTATTCAGAGAATGTCAATAACATTTTATGTTATTGCATTGATTAGCACCGCCAAAACGATATTTTCTATAAATAAAACCTAGCTAGATCAATTTTTTGGCCCGAAACCTAGTATGCTAAATTTCATGAAAATCGTTGGAGCCTGAGTTCACCTGATCGTGCCTTTCATTTCAGAGCGTGACAGATCATCTTCATTTACAGCCTTTTTTTAGGGTGGGCTATGGTCGGCGCACCGGTCGCCCGGCTCCGTCCGGTACGACAGGAGGGCGGCGCGCAGCCCCATAACCCACCCGTAGCTCGTCGCCTTCGTCGTTGGGCCGACAAGGGTATGATGATGATATGTTATTCCCGTATTCCCACGGGCACTGGCAATACGCGGGAATTTGTTGCTTTCAATGCAAATATAAATAAAACACATTAATATAATGATACATATATATATAATGTAAAACAGTCATTGCAACAATGTATCACATATTGTATGTTACTACATACATACATCGAACGCCTGTCACACGAACTGTTGTCATAACATTTGATACAAATGATTGATAACATACACGTTTAATTGATGGCTGTTTAGTTAATGGTCAGGTGCCTGTGGATTTGCCGGTAGGATTTGTGGGCTCATCATCATCATCACAGCTCATATACGTCCCAATGTTGGGCTCGAGCCTCATACACAATGGAAATTGACTTACCTATTGACGTGTTGGTATAAGATTTTATTTTGAGTATTCCTTCTAATGCATAGATGTTATACGCATATTATATCCCTTAGTAGTCTTTTACGACACCCACGGACAAGATAGAGTGGTGAATTGTATTCTTACTCCATCACCACGAGGATTGTGGGCTCCGCATGAATATTTCCGTCAAAGTCCATATCGTTATCGAGACTATCTTTTTGGGATTTGGAGTATACAATTCACCACCTTCTTTCTCGTCCACGGGTCTCTTAAAGTCTACTAACGAATACGCAGATAACATCTAAGTATTGTATACTTGAAGAAGGAAAACTCCAGCAACCATTTTCGCGTGGTCCCTCTGACAGATAGGGTGTGCTTGGCTCAGCGTCGATTAAGTGTCAGCGCCACTGCCAGCTAAAAACCACACGCTGTTCCTCGGTTACAGCGAGTCTTTCTGACCAACATGGTATATGTTTCCGTGTGGTGACGGAGTAAAAATCCAATTCACCACTCCTTTTCTTGCCCGTGGATGTCGTAAAAGACGACTAAGGGATATAATATGCACATAACACCCGTGTAAGAGAAAGAAAACTGGAAATGAAACCCTATACCAACATGTCTGATCAGCATGGTATAGTAAAGTCAATTTCCTTCCTACTGTGGAGAAGGCTCGAGCCCAACAGTGGGATTTATGTGAGCTAAAATGAGAACACACAACAACGAAATAAATAAATGTTATCAATTATTTAACAAATACAAGTAGTACATTAGTAAACAGTTCACATGACGACCAATAGCCCCATACAATTATCTATATTACACATTTATAACACTGGTAACACTAATGCCGTATATATACGTTATTTTTTTTTAATTTATCTACATGGATGCTAGCTTTTATGTTAAACATATTCGTGAATTGAAAAATATATTACCACAGGTATGGTCTTAACATATGCACAGATGGCTTAGTGGTTAGAATATCGAGCCTAGTCTCGCGTTCGATTCCCACTCAGGAGAATACTTCCAACAAATTGTTCTTAGTTTGAGTGTAATTTATGTCCGTTAAAGAATTCTTTTATGCAATATTCTTTAAAAAAATTGGAATTAAAAGTTGTTTACGACATGTAATTGGTACTACAGCTTAACTAAAACAATCCTACTAATATTATAAACACAAAAGTTTGCGAGTATGTTAGGATGTTTGTTGCTCTTTCACGCAAAAACTACTGAATGGATTTTGATGAAACTTCACAATAATATAACTTACATATCAGAATAACACATAGGCTATAATTTAGGCGGATATTCACACGGGAAGGGGAACTATGCGGGTAAAACTGCAGAGCACTGCTAGTCTTATATATTTTTTTAAATGAATCTTTGTATAGCATAATACTTTATTAACATACATGCATAAATACATAGTTTCACGTCTCTTTCTCATAGGTGTAGGCAGAGACAACTTCCCTCCACTTGTTACGATCTTGGCATATACCATTATCTCCTCCACCTATTCATTAATCTCATCATGCATGTTCTTCGGTTCAGGGTATTTCTAACTTGGCCTTTCTTAAGAACGTTTCCGATTTGATCCTGGAACGTCCGCCTAGGTCTTATCCTTCCAACAATTCCATTCACATTCGCCCTCGCCTTCGACTTTATTAATATAGACAAAAATAACACTCAAGACTCAACCTTTGTGGACGTATAGAGCACGAAGAAATATCCTGTGCGGATATCGAAGCTAGAACATTTGGCAATGGAGATTATCACTACTGAGATATCTGTACAGTAAAGGTCCTAAATGTAGTAATATGTTTTAAAAATTCACAAATATTTTTCAAATTTTAATTTAATAAGCCCCAATTAGTATACAAACACTACTTCCACATACAAACACATAGCTGCAATAATTATATTTATGATAGCAATATGGCGACGATCTGTTACATCAATACATATTTTGGAAAAAATTATCCATTAGTAAAAATTAACTCATCTTAACCAAGGAGAGTTGAGGTCAGGCAGGCGGCTGGTCTTAAAACTATTAGCCAATAACTTTTACAATATATATTATAGCAAGAAGAATACATATACAGGGTGTATCAGGTTATGGAGCAACTGGTCAAACGGAAGGTAGGTAATGGTGGTAGGAACCGATGAAAAAATTTGAAGGAAAAATATCGATTCGTTAATGAATTAGAGACATGTAAAGTTTTCAATTTTGTCATTGTTTTTTCGTTTAAATCTGATTGAAATGTATAAAGTCAGTGATACTTAACCTGCAACATATTCGTACTTTGTTAAATGTTCAATAGAAATTGAAAAAATCAATGATTACGTTCGCATAAGCAAAACGAACTTCGTTTTAAATCAGCTGATCGGCCGATTACCGTCGTCGAGTCACGTTTGTACCTACGGTCCCATTAAAGCGTTTGCGCAATTCTAGGTATGTATGAATTAAATTATACTGTCGAAGCTTTACATGCCTACATATATCCTGTCTATCCATGCCTACATAATACTTAACATTTAAGGCGTAGACTGTATGACACACATTTTTGAAATTACTATAACTTTTATGTTATATTGTTTTTTGTGTAATGTACATTTTAATTACGATCTATGGCCGGTATACTACAACATACTCAAGCAGTTGCCCCATAACCTGATACAGGGTGTATCAGGATACATGGTGATAATCTATACAAATAAATAAAATCGAAGTGTCTGTAATGTCAAAATAATGGACTTCTTTCATGCTCTCACGGTTATTTGAACGAGACCTATGCCTAAAAAACAGTTTAAAAATTTTTTTGTCTGTTTGAGGTAAGTTTCAAAGCGGCTGGACCGGTTTGGATATTTTACTACCAGCTGTCTATATAAGAAGTAACTTAGGCTATATTTTATCCCGGTATTCCCACGGGAATGGGAACTACGAGGGTAAGGCGGCTGAAACCGAAGCGAAGCGAGGGCGGGTTGCTAGTCATTGAATAAAATGTAATCTATCAAATCAATTTTACTATGTATATATGTATGTGTGTGTGTGTGTGTGTATGTGTATGACCAAACTCCTTCTAAACAGCATTTTTTGCATATTCAGGAATGCTTATTGTCTATGGGACCTGGTAGGTAGCACTGCCATTAATTTCTAGGTATTTTATTATCATTTTTTACATTTGTCCCGAACGACGTCTGTTAGTTCAGCTAGTTTGTGTATATATGTACATGTACCGAGGGTGGAAAACATTTAAGAACAGTTTTAAAAGAGAAAGAAAACAATATCATATTCAATTTTCTATCAGCTTATGAACGACTGTCGGATATAGGCCTCCCAACGTGAATGCCACTCAGAACGGTCCTTTGCCAGTTGCATCCAACAGTTCCTTATACTTTTAATATAATATAAGCACTATATATTGATGCAACAAATCGTTCCTCCTTACAGTTAATATCTAAAAACATTATAAATTAGGCCCTAAAACGTAACGTAGGCCACTATAGGAACCTAACACTCAGATTCAACATATCACACAAACTCAGCAAATCACAAATATTTTCACTATGTGCATTATTTATTTTGTGATTAATTTTATGTAGTAGAATAAATTTATTGATCAACATCTTTTACTTTTGAACATGAAAGCAAATTAATACGGCAGAATAAATAATTGGCAATTCACAAATATTAAACATCTATATACCGGAAATAATTAGTATGCCTGTCTCATAATAAAACATATCATAGTATTGGATGATTAATACTTGGTAATTGTCAGTAGAATTACCATAAAAATAATGTAACTAAGAATTAAATTATAAACAGAATCCAGCCAGCTATGAACCAGCCGTATGCCGTGTTAGAGATGTTACAGATCCATATTACATATTGTAATTATTACTAGTTTATATAATGTTGTTTACACGTTAAACACAAATTTTCTTCTACCGCACAAAATGTCTATTTTGTTAAAACCACCCTACTTAAGCTCATTTATTTCTTTTATACAATATCCATAATCTAACATATATATTTAAAATGTTTTCATTTACAATATGGTAGACAGAATTTATGACTAAATCTATAAAGTCCGCATTTTACAAATATCTTTCATAAAGTATACAAATAATAAATGCTCAGTAAAATAGAGGCTGGATTAATTAGGGATACATATTTGTGTATTCAAATTAATATATAAACCGCAAAACTTACCAAACTAAGAATACACGAAATAGTTAAAATATCACAAACTTAGAAAATGACAAATCATTTAACAATTTCAAATATTCAGCAAAGTTAAACTCCGCAGTCTACAATATCATAATATATATGGCTGAGTTTCTAAAATGACTACGTACAATATATAAAAGTTGTGAAGTAATGTAAATTGGAATGGATTTGGCTAACAGGAAGTACACATACGGAAGAATTCAGTTCACAACCACTCAAAAAAAAACAAATTAAATTAATTAACAAATTAATAGACAATAAATAAAGTCACAAAGCAGCGTAAAGTAAATCACCCGAAAAATTCCCAAAGAATCTAATAGCCTCTATAAATACAAAATAAAAAGCATTAACATTTTTTTGGAGATTCAATTTTACGAAAAGAAAGAAATGTTACGTTAAATGGTATGTTAAACGTGTTACAAAAGAAACAAAGAAATCTGAACCAATAGCCTTATGGGCATATTCTGGTAGAAAATTCTATTTTTTTTAAATAAATTACTTTACGGATTTTACCGCGTTTGTATTTGATTTTTGATTGCCCGAAGTTTCGAACACTTTGCAGCGTTCATGGTCACGGGCGGACTAAGATGTCTCACGTCCAACTAGTCATTGTTATTGCAGAAAATTTATATGTCGTCGTATAACGTCGGTCAATAAAAAATCAAATACAAACGCGATAAAATCCGTAGTTTTATTTAAAATGTCTAGTTTTTTTTTGTAACGTTCTTAATGTATTTTGTGCGTGACATATGACCTACAATGATAACAAGAGCTGAACAGAAAATATAATATTAATGTAGAAAAAACTCTACGAAAAATATGTGTAAGAAAATGCCATAAAGTGAAGAAAGTATTATACATCTTTTCACCAACGACCTCTTAAGTTTCCGTAACACCTTACCAACGTCCCGGGAAGGGGACGTCGAGAGGAGAGGGTACCCGTCAGCGTATTTCATCGAGCGGACCACGGAGACCAAGAAACTCGGTACCGGTGATCGACCCAACGACGAAGGCGACCTCCGGCCGGAGCCGGGCAGCGGGTGCGCTGATCATAACCAACCCAAAAAAAAAGTTTACGTAATACCTAAGACAATATAAGTATATATAACATTAATGTTATATATTGCCTTAAGTGTTACCTAAAGTTAAGGAGTTGTTGGTGAAAATTGGCATTAATAATATGATTAATAAAAAAAACTGATACTTCTAATTGCGGAAGGAATGGATGAAGGAAGACCGACAAAATCCCAATTAATATTATGAATGTAAGTTTGTTTATAACGCTTTTACGCCTTAACTACTCAACTGATTGTATTATAATTATGCAAACCCATAGTCAGAGATACAGAAAAAGCTTTAAATACCCTTTATTTTCTTTTAAAAATTCTCCCCTTTCTTTTTCTGTATCGTTAATAATCATTTTATTTTAAAAATGGTGATAAAATGGCTTTCATTGTGTTGCCACGGAACAAAACATATGATAGAATTTGAAAGATCTTTGGAGCTAAGAACTAAGTACCTAAACGAATATCTCAATTTACTATGAAATTATCAACCCAGGGTCACAGTTATTCGAATTGTTACATACAGACAGTAAGTCAGATCGAAATGCTTTTTATGAACCTATATTGAAATTACTGGTGTCTGCGCCAAAATGACTTCAGAATGAAAAAATTCATTTCAAAATATTTTTACTGTCTTTACAGACTATATACAAAAAATTCGAGATAAAAAATATTAAATAAACGGCATATAGTTTATAAGAAGACTATTAGGAAGTTATCAAATTAGTTTTGGAATAGTTATTTGGTAAACATTATATATGTTTACCAACTGAAGAAAAAATTGCGATTACTAATAATTCGATACATTGACTAATTAATTTAAATTTTATATTCTATATAACATTTAATGACTTAGATCTATAGTTATGAATTTTATCAATCACTGTAGTGGCCGTATAATTTCATAAAATCTAACACCAATAATATATACAGTGCTGCATATAATTTTGAAAAATATTTGATAACAGCGCCATAACATCGGATAGAAATTACAATAAAATTTTTGGATTGATCTGTGGATGAGCCCGATAATGAATCTTTATCTCTGAATAGATAAACCAGCCAAATTTAAATATCTTATACGTAATGTAAGTTTTATAAGACATGACATAAAATATAAGTATTTATAACTAAAAAGCATGATTGTATGATGCCTGACGATATATACGCGGGGATTTCATATATGTAAGGGGCCATCTATTAAAGTACGTCACACATTAAGGCGAAGGGAGGGAACGAAGTGTGACAACGGGTGGGCGGGATCTTAAGTTTCGTGACGTCACTTTTCAAATTCCCCAAGTATTAAAAAGTCAATTTTGACCTATTAACGACAAACTTAAATATATTTCCAAACCTATCTTTTCAATAGCGTTAGCTCTTTGGTAAGGATTGTTTCGTCGTGTTTTCATTATTTATAAAATCGCAAAATACTTGATATCACACCGTTGGTTGTCTCATAAATGTGACCAATTGTATCAAGGACGGAGGGTTCGAAAAATCACGAAATTAGTGTAACGTACTTTATGGATGAACCCTAAATATGAAACAAAGCTATTTTTACGGTTTTTATCATGCATTAATTTTGTTTTCTAGACATTTCGGATACGTTACATCACAATGGGCACGGGATTGGCTGAGTAGGTTATTTGGCGTCCGACATGTCATAATTACGAAATAGGTTTTAAGGAACCCACTAAATTACTAATTACTATTAAGACCCATATATTATTAATTGCCAACGAGAAAAAGATAATTATTACAAATATATTTATAACGTTGAAATGTCGAACGCCAAATACCACCCATAACTGTATATTTTAAAATATGAGAACGAACAAAATCAAGTTAAAACGCGATATATCTATAAAAAATTGCTTTAATACAAACACGATTGTATTTGGAAATTATGAATTTTATAGAAAAATACTCAATCAAAAATATATTTTAAATATAGACGAAATATTTACATTTTCGTCTAATATTTAAATCTAATGCAAATTAGTATGGAATATCATCGTCAGAAATGTTATTTAAACCAAAAACCATTCCTAAAAACTGTAAATTACTTTGCCAAGTCTTGCATGTTATTTATACCAACATATCTGAGACAAAGATATTATATAATTTAAATATTTTTTTTGTCAATACATGGCCCTGATTAGATAAACTTTTAATATATGTAGACACTAGGTCTTTTAAGATTTTGAAGTTAAAGGAATTTATAAAATTTTCGTCTACTGTCCTCTTATTAAAATCATAAAATAAATTACAATTTTCTAATCCGAGCCATATTCATTTTATGATTTTTAAAATGGCCAAGTATACCACCCAAATGAAAATATCGATGGGGTTATCAAAAAGAGAGAGAATATTGTCAGATATATATCTATCTCTTTTCACCATCGATAGTATCGGGGTCAGGTAATATTTAGGTCCTGTATCGCCGACGGCGGTGTCCCCGACATCAGCTGCGCTTGCGCACGTCTCCCCCCTCGCGCTGCTCGAGGGGCGTAACAGCGGGGGTGGGGGGTGAGCTACTCCCTCCTAACAACATCTTGAGAGCACCCGAAGACATCAGATAGAACCAGTACAATTGAGGAAGCAGGAGAATGCAGATGGATATCTTGCATCCAGTTGGAAGAGATTTTATTGCCTGCAAAACAAAAGAATTATGTTTAAAGAGAACATTTCATTCATTTTCTCCCTTCCCTCCATTATGGTTGAGAGGAGTGATGGCTGCTCTAGTAGTTAACTCGTGATCGGGTGCCGCTTGCGGGATCTGGTCCAACTATAATTTTTTCATAACATTTGTGATTATTATTATATTTGTGAACTATATTATATAATATTTCGAATGGCATTACACTGGAACTATTAATAAGCATGTTGTAAGATGTAATTGTATTTAAAAGAAATTAGAAAATAAATAAAAAATAGACAATCCCGCTGAGTTTCTAGCCGGATCTTCGCAGTGCGTAATTATAACTTTAAGGAAAATGTAAAAAAATGACAATATGTAAGTGCCCCGCGGGGTTTATACATAATAAATGATTTGAATTTGAATTTCAACTCAAATAAGTCCCACTGCAGGGCTCCAGCCTACTCGATAATAGGAGGTAAATTGACCTATTATATCCCACTATGCTATGGAACGGGCTATGCTCGGGATTTCTCTGCGAGATAGAATCTGAAATACGGAAATCCGCAGAAGAACGGGTGTAACCGACATAGCACGAAGAATTAGCACGCTGAAGTGGCAATGGGCAGGACACATCGCTCGACGAACCGACAACCGCTAGGGAAGCGCAAGTCTTCAATAAAGATGAGAAATGCGAGTGACAAAATGACTGTCATACGCCACTTTACACTGGTCCAAGTCCCTAATATCAACTGTTCTCATCTCTAAATATGATATACCGAGCACTCTTTTTTGTGGTAAGCTATCTAATGGTAAGGTCACATTCCGCCCAATACATCCGGGGCGACGGATGAACGGCCTATTGTATTGTATCCTATTGTATATATCCGGGGCCACGGATGAGCGGCTCCATATTCTATTGTATTCCCTGCCATTAGGTAGACCACTGGTACAGATTCCTCTATATCCATGGCCAGCCCGGCGGATTATCTTTTCGGGTACCGTCCCCTTCGATGCCCGGGTAACAAGGCAGTGTTGGCGGGGCGTTGGATCTTTCGGGCCAAGTTCTTAATATCAATTATTCTCACATCTAAATATGGTATTCCGAGCACCCTACTGTACAGTAAGCAAACGTATGGCAGACTGATGACTCTACACACGAAGAATGTGACCAGCATTATGAGTCCGTTCACCAGGTACGCCCTGGACGCCTTCAGCTTCAGCCTGGAGAGGATGCCGCGTAGCGAGACGAAAGGTGTGGACAGTTCCATCAGGTACACGAAACCGAAGGTGCAATCACCCAAATCACCACGGAGATACTGTGGAAAATATATTTATGTTTTATTCTTCATAGCCATATGTTTTATTCTTTAAAGCAATGTGCTATTTTATTATCATCGTCATCACCAGGGCCCCTGGTGATGACGATGATAATAACCCTATCTGGATTAACCCTATCAGGGCCCCTAGGCAATGAAATTCTCGGATCCATGAGCAGCAGTATCCCTTACCAACAGGTGTGCTGTTTCCTCTTTTGCTACCAACGACAATAAAAAAAAGGAATAATATTGAGGGAGTATACAAATTTAAGGCCCCTAGTCGGTGCGGGGTCCCTAGGCAATTGCCTAGTCCGCCTTATGAATAATCCCGCCTGATTATCACCCTGCTCCCAATTATTTGAGGTCGATGTAATATTTTTTTAACACAACGCCCTGCGCACTAAGGAAATAATTGTATCGAGGGGAACTTTACAAACATATAATTAACAGACACAAATTACATCGACACTTGGAACAACAATTTGTAGATCGCACAGTGTTGTCCTGCGTGGTATTCGAACCCGCGACACGGACACTGTAGGTCGGTAATCTTAATCCCTACGCCATTTGCGCCATCTTTACAGGATAAAACAGATTACACAAGTAATTCGACAGTTTTATTGCATAGATGTCGTGGTAAGCTAATCTATCGTGCCAAGTGTCAGAGGTTCGAATAAGTTATCTGCGTCCGTTATTCCGTTTATAGTATGTTTACAGTCTCCCTCAATATAAAAATTTAATCACGGGTATGATGTTTCAGTGACAGACTAAGAATACAATTCACCACCCTCTATCCTGCCCATTAGTATGTATTAACGTTAATTAAATAATAGAACGATGCGCACACAATACGTTTATTCATCAAATGCATAATCCCTGTAAGGGGGTAGAGGTGAACCACATTATTATTTAGGTACCTACATAACACCTATATTGTTGTAAAAAACGACTGAGGGATAAATCAAATAAAAACGCGATAAAATGCTTAAAATAGTATTTCATAAAACTATTTTTACGAATTTTGTTGCGTTTGTATTTGACTTTTATTGCCTTTACAGCTTTTTACAGGGTATGGCTTCGTCTGGTTACGGAGTAAGAATACAATTCACTCCCCTCTATTTTGCCAGTGGGTGTTGAAAAAAACGACTAAGGGATTAAATATGTATATAACATCTGCGCAAGAAACGGAAAATTCAAAATAAAATCCTATACCAACCTGTCTGACTAGCATGGTATAGTAAAGTCGATCGATCGTCCCTCCTATTGTGGAGGAGGCTCGAGCTGAACAGTGGGACGTATATGAGCTGAGAAGATGATGATCTTTAAAAAATATTCTGTTGGCTACTCACCACAATAACGAGGAATCCAAAGCCACCAATGAACAGATGATGCATCAGTATGACAGGTTCGTGTCTACAGTAAGCGAAAAATGATATCTTGCTCTTGTCGACAGCAACGCTGTCTCCAGATGACAGCGGAGCTGATCCATTCTTCGATAGACGACGCTTATCATTTGATTTGGTGTTCATTTGAACGTGAACCTGGAATATTGGATGGTATAATTGACTGTGTGGTGACGGAGTAGGAATAAAATTCACCCCCCAACTTGCCAGCCATGGTTGTAGAAGTCGAATAAGTATGTATGTAACATCTATACAAAGAGAAGAACAGCTGGACATAACACATTATACCAACCCGTCTGACGGGCGTGGTATAGTAGGTCAATTTCTCTTCCACAAAGGAGTGAAGCTAACTGTGGGATATGGCTTAAGATGATACCAAAATTGGCCAGTTCTGTTAACAAATTTTTAAGCCGTGAAGCCAATCATCAGCGGGCGGTATGAGAAGCACAGGACAAAGTTGTTTATATATATCTTTTATTTCCTTTTTGCTACTATTACCGTGTGACAATGGAGTAAGAATACAATTCACCATCCCCTATCTTCCTGTGGATGTCGTAAAAAACGACTAAGGGATATAATATGCATATAACATCTATGTAAGAGAAGGAAAACTTTAAATAAAACTCTATACCAACATGTCTGAACAGTGCGGTATAGTAGGTCAATTGCCCTCCCATTGCAGAGAAGGTCCGAGCCTAGAAGTGGACTAAGATGATGGTAATGATGTGATTAATAACGTCCATAATACGTCAATCATAATTTTTGTGATGACAGCAGTTGTAATGAAAGGGTGCATAATACCCTATTATACAATGTCTCAGGTTGTAAAACAACTGTTCGAGTACGTTGTAGTTTAACGGTCATGGATCGTAATTAGAATGTATATTACACAAAAAAACCATAAAACATAAGCGTTTTAATGATTTCATAAATAAGTGTCTAAGAGAGTGTCTATGCCTTAAATGTTACAGCTTATGAACGGGGGTACATGTAGGCTCTATAAATCGTGTCGATCGTACAAAAAGGTAATTTTTTTTTTGTGTGTATAGCTGTTAGCCTCGGATGGCTTTCACAGCTTAGCCCGGACTATGGGTGAACGCTGATGGAATAGGTACAAAATGGCGGCGACTAATGGTCGATGACCTATCAGCTGATGTTAAGAAGGTTGTCTTGCTTATACAAACGTAATCATTGATTTATTCAATTTCTAATGAACATTTAACAAAGTACGAATACGTTTCAGATTAAGTATCACTGACTTTATACATTTCAATCAAATTTACACGAAAAAACGATGACAAAATCGAAAATTTGTAGTCAAAGACATGTAGTCTTTAATTCATTAACGAATCGATATTTATACTTCAAATTGTTGTGGGTTCCTACTACCATTGGCTAACTCCCGTTTGACAAGTTGTTCCATAACCTGATAAACCTATATATGTATTATAGCGTAAAAACTTTACATAACTTAATATCTTATTGATAAATACGCTATCATACACAATTAAGATATATTAGAATCCATATTGTGGCGGTACTTGAGATAAGCGCGCTCAAATAAACAAACACTTGAGTTATAGTAATATAATATGGAATTAGACACTATAGATAAGCTTAATGTAAACAACTTCAAAAATTACTGATACCTAGATATTTTCTGAGTTTTTTTTTTTTGTGTGTATTTAGCTGTTGGTCGCAGATGACCTTGACAGCTTAACACGGGCAATGGGCGAGCGGAAGGCTCTGAACCCGGTAAGTAAGTTAAGCGAACATCGCCCGAGGGCTCCCCCTGTGGGGAACGGACCTCGGCTCGGGGCGTCGCTGAAAGCAAAGTGGGCGTGGCCACGTTTAGGTTAATGATTTTTACGCGGCGCGGTTTTCGACCTCGTCGGCGAGGCCGATACCGCGGAGTTTTATGTGTTATCGCTGCGCGAGCTGTGTAGGCCCTTTCTTGGGCGATCGTAATGGCATCATCCCCTTCTTCAAGGAGATGACGGGCTCGTCGGACCGCGGATATTTTTGAGGGAACGTAGTTTACCGCCCCAACCACTAGTGGATTGGGGTGAGTCGTGGCAGAGTCAAAATAGCGCTGGGAGCAACGCTTCATATACTGCCTGATGGTCGGCAATTCGAGGTCGATGTGTAGATCGACATTACGAACGAACCACGGTGCTCCCGTTGCCCGTCGCATGAATCTATTTTGTAGTGTTTGTAACCTGTGGATCCTGTTTGGCCTAACGTGCGCGAACACTACACTGGCATACGTCATGATCGGCCGTATGCAGGTAGTGTATAATCGGATTTTTTCTGAGAGGAAAGTTTATTTTCTTTATATATCAATTTATAGACATTCAAAACTATGATATTTTTAAGAAGTATTTTCATTGTCCCTGTGGTAACGGAGTAAGAATACTATTCGCCACCCCTCTCTTGCTCGTGAGTATCGTAAAAGACGACTAAGGGATAAAATATTTTTTTTTATTGCCAACGGTGGCAAACGAGCAAGCAGCACACCTGATGGTAAGTGAAACTGCTGCACATGGACCTTTGCAATACCAGGGGCACAGCCAGGCCGCTGCCTACCGTGAAGGAAATACTCTTCTCAAACCTTGTTTAAAGAAGGACATGTCATAGCGCTCGGGAAACAGCAGCAGGTAGTTCATTCCAGAGCTTGCACGTACGTGGGAGAAATGATCGCTGGAAACGTACAGTTGAAGACCATAACGTTTCCAGGTGAAATGGATGAACCCTGCTACGATGTCGAGTGGTACGTTGGTAGAATTGTGACGGTGGTACCAAGTCAAACAGTTCCTCGGAGCACTCCCCGTGAAAGAGTCGGTAGAGTACACAGAGTGACCCAAAGTCTCTCTGCTGCTCCAACGACTCCCAATCTGTCCGTAAGATTGGGATCCCCGACGATTCGAACAGCCCGTCTTTGCAGGGAGTCAAGTGGGTCTAGCTGATATTTGGGCGCACCTGCCCAGAGATGTGAGCAGTACTCCACATGAGGACGAACTTGTGCTTTGTATAGCACAAGTAGCTGTCTCGGTGTGAAGTACTGCCTGGCTCTGTTCAGGACACCCAACTTTTTGCTTGCCAATTTGGCTTTGTCGTTGCTCGATATTTTGACGCCGAGAATCCCAATACTCTCAGAAATTGGGAGAGTTACTCCTTGGAACTGTGGCGCATATATGCAAATATGCATATAAAATCTATGCAAGAGAAGAAAAACTCGAAATAAAACCCTAAACCAACACGTCTGACCAGCCTGGTTATAGTAGGTCAATTTTCCTCCTATTGTGGAAGAGTCTCGAGCCCAACAATACGTATTTAAGCTGAAATGATGATGATTTTTTTAATTTATGGTATTAGAAATAAAAAAAATATATTTCAACTATTGATTAAACCTGGATTCCATCATTTATTTGACTGATTATTCAAGATTACACTGGAGATATAAAGTTTGAAAAGAAAAATTAATCAAAATTACTGACATGCTATTTGTGAGCGAAAAATATTTACTACACGACTCGAAACCACATCTATTGCAAATCCGTTTCAATGTTCTCATCAATTAGGCTTGTCGTTTGCCGCGAAAACGGTAATGCGACTCACAATTTGTTCATCATATGTATCATGACACAGAAAATTGATCTATTTGTTGAGGTCGTTGAATTTCCAATTATTGTAGCTTTAAATCCCACACGTGGTAATAATTTTTCGCTCACAAATTAGTCATTAGAAAAAAATTTCTTTCAAAAAATCAAAACTTACCACATACATACTCCATATGTCATAGAAGAAGTATGCAGCACCGAACCACGCGTAAGCTTCAGACATGTAATGCTTCGAGCGCATGAAGTCCCTGGTACATGACCAGAGACATACTATGGCGCCTGTAACGCACGATAAAGCCGCTTGTATAGCACTCACAAATCTGGAAACAGTCATTTTTTGATTTAGAATTGGATGAAAGAATGGGAGAAACAGCTTTTTCCTACGTCCCATCAATATACAGAGTGTATCAGGTTATGGGCAACTGTTCGAGTATGTTGTAGTTTAACGGTCATAGATCGTAATTGAAATGTACTAAAAAAAGTATACTACACAAAAACAATATAACAGAAAAGTTATAGTGATTTCAAAAAGGTGTGTCTAAGAGTCTATGCCTTAAATGTTACGTATTATGTAGATGCCTACATACGATGCCTGTACGGACAGGATACATGTAGGCACGTAAAGCTTCGACAAAATAATTTTATTCATCTATACTTATAATTGCGCAAACGCTTCAATGATAGCATAGGTACAAAGCGTCTCGACAACGGTCATCGGCCGATTAGCTGATTTAAAGCGAAGTTTGTCTTACTTATGCGAACGTAATCATTGATTTA
This sequence comes from Lymantria dispar, assembly GCA_032191425.1. NCBI lineage: Eukaryota > Metazoa > Arthropoda > Insecta > Lepidoptera > Erebidae > Lymantria > Lymantria dispar. Next base: position 2,367,657 of record CM063460.1, on the reverse strand, counting down.
TTCAATTTCTAATGAACATTTAACAAAGTGCGAATATGTCGCAGATTAAGTATCACTGACTTTATACATTTCAATCACATTTACACTAAAAAGCGATGACAAAATTAAAAACTTTACATGTCTCTAATTCATTAACGAATTTATATTTTCCCCTTCAAATTTTTTTCATGGGTTCCTACCACCATTGCCTAACTCCCGTTTGACCAGTTGCCCCCATAACCTGATACATCCTGTATAAGGGAGTAATACGGGATAGGCGTAGGCGTCAAGGCGTAATATATGACAAACTTGTTACACCTATCAGCATCTTCTTACTCCTATATGATAAACAGCCTTTAGAACTTCAAACTTGCATTTTTCAGAGCTTCGAATATTGATTCGACACGTGTGTCGCCTTTGAACGAGGCGTCCAATGGAGTTTTCGCCTTCAAACACGCATTTCAAGACAAGCTGTCTGAAGATATCGTGAAAAAGATTTGGATAATCCTCCTTTTCTCCATTTGAAAACAATAAGGGGGTTACGTCCGAGTAGTGACGGAGTAAGAATACAATTTACTACTCCCTATCTTACCCGTGGGTGTCGTAAAAGACGATTAAGGGATACAATATGCATATAACCTTTATGGAAGTGAAGGAAAACCGAAATAAAACCTTATACCAACCCGTCTAACTAGCGTGGTATGTCAATTTCCTCCTTATTGTGGAAGAGGCTGGATCCCAACAGTGGGGCATATTTGAGCTGAAATAATGATGATAAATGATGAAGGGATTTCCGATATGTATAGGCTAATGGACCTGGAAGCTGGCCATAGGAACTCCGTAATTAAACGACGCAACTCCATAGAGTTTGGGCTCATTTGATTCGTCTTGACGAGTACTTTGATACTATATGGTAACCAGAGTCTGATGATGGACCTGGAAGCTGACCATAGGAAGTCCGTAATTAAACTACGCAACCCCATCGAATTTGGGCTCATTTGATTAGTCTTGACGAGTTAACCTTTTTAGTTCATTTTATTAGCAAATAATAAAAGCTTGTTTTTAAAAAAGAATTTTTTTATCTTTAATTTATCTATCATTTATAGTCCTGTTATGGTCTCAGTGTCTAAGCACTACTTTGCTGTAAAACTTTTTAATTTTAAAGAAGTATAGATAGATGTCTGTATGGTGAGGAAATAAGAATACAATTAATCACCCTTTTGTTTTTTTAGCTACGGTCGGTGTACCCGCCGCCCGGCTCCGTCCGGGCCGACAGAGGGGCAGCGTACGGCCCCGTAACCCACCCATAGCACGTCGCCTCCGTCGTTAAGCCGACCACCGAAGCCGTGTAATTCACCACCCATACCCCTGGGTTTCCTAAACAACGGCTAAGGGATTAAATATAAGACTTATACAATAGAAGCAAATTTCGAAACAAAACCTTATACCGGTAAGTCAAATTGCCTGCCTTTCTAGAGTCCAACAATGGGAGCTATATGAGCTTAAAAGATAATAGATAGATAACGAGCACTTACTTATTGGTGATATCCAAAACATCTCCACAGCTCAAGCGATATTTGTTCATGAAGCGTGTACCGGGCCCGGTGTACAATGTCAACGCATTCAACAGCTCGAATAAACTCATGAAGTACACAAAACCAAACGCAGTAAGCGCACCGCCGCGGGTTTTTGATATCCTAAAACAAAAAAAAATACAAACTATTGACTACATTGTAAATAAATACTATTTTTACGGATTTCATTGAGCTTGTATTTGATTTTTGATTGTCCAACATTTCGAACACTTCACAACGTTCCTGATCACGGCCGGTCTAAGATGTCTCACAAATTATTAATAACTAATTTCTGTAGTGTAATTATCTGTGTGGTGACGGAGTAAGAATACAATTCACCACTCCCTATCTTGCCCGTGGATGTCGTAAAAGACGACTAAGGAATATAATACGCATATAACATCTATGCAAGAGGAGGAAAACTCGAAATAAAACCCTATACCAACCTGTCTGACCAGCATGGTATAGTAAGGTCAATTGCCCTTCTATTGTGTAGGAGGCTCGAGCCCAACAGTGGGACGTATATGAGTTGAAATGATGATGATGATGAATTTCTGTAGCGGGTACACATAAATCTTAATAATGATGATTTATTGGACGTAAGACATTTTAGTCCGCCCGTGACCATGAACGTTGTAAAGTGTTCGAAATGTTGGGCAATCAAAAATCAATTATAAATGCGATAAAATCCGTAAAGTAGTTTTATTTACAAAAATAATTTTATTTACAATAGTACTCGCATAAATATCAGAAATCAGTTGACTACGGTTTATATGTAGAGGCGTTTATTATTAAATTTTTATATCAGCGAGATCACGTAACCGATTTTAAACCATCCAAAAAACCATCAAACTAAAATACACTAACATAGGCCTCTACCAAAGGGGGATAAGGTTGTTATTTCCAATTTAAACCGTCAATACATAAAGAGATTTTAATAAAAATTCTCTTATCTTGCATGGTCCGTGTTGAATGATATGAAAATTGTTATCTCGATAAAAGGTAACCTTAAGATACAATATAACAAAGAATTATCCATCTTCGTCAGAAATACATCATTATCCTGTTTTTAAGAGAAGAAAAGAGAAAGAAAACTGGAAATGAAACCCTCTACCAATCTGTCTGACCAACATGATATAGTAAGGTCAATTTCCCTCCTCTTGTGGAGGAGGCTCGAGCCCAGCAGTGGGACGTATATGAGCCGAAATTATGAATGTATACTTTTTTACATAGTACATATCGCAAAAGTAATTGTCAATAGTTTTACGACCGACCAAAAGTAATTGTTGACCAGACGGCCTCAGATGGAGTTTTTATTTTAAAGACAACACCAAACCTGCAGGGTAAAATAACCCTTGTATTGCGGAGGACTTTACAAACTTATAATTAACGGACACAAATTACATCCAGAGTGTTGTCCTGCTCCCTAGCCGAGGCCGCGGGTGATCGGACCGGGGAATTGTCTGTCACCTGCAGGGAGGCTAACCGCGCGACGGCGACCGACGTCCCAGGACGTCGAGAGGTAAGGTTACCCGAAAGCGTATTCCGTCAGGCCGACCACTGACGACAAGTCACATCTGCTCCGGTAGTCGGCCCAACAACGAGGTGACGTGGGTACGGGTGGGTTATGGGCCCACGCGCCGTCCTTTCATCGTCCCGGACGGACTGGACCGCGCGTGCGCTTACCATAGCCCACCCATAAAAAAAAAAAGAGTGTTGTCCTGCTGTGGGCTGTGTCCTTCGAATACGCGAGCCTGACACGGAAGGTCGGTATATTAACCCCAACCCCATATGTGCAAGCCCAGGACTGTGTAAAGCTCTCAATCGTTTTTTATGTCACCCATGCAAGCAATCTAAGGGTTGATAGTAGTGTCCGACCGAAACTACTTGTTACGGCCGAAACTGAAACCGAATTTCGGCTCCAGTCTCAGTTTCGGCCGATACCAAAACTTCTGTGTAAATTATATGGTCAATAATTTTGTGGAAAGAAAGTAAAACAGTCTATAATAATCAGTCAGTTTTTACTCTTTACTAATATAAACATAAAAGGAAATTTACAAAACTGAACTATAAGAACAAAATAATTTCGATTTATAATCAACCTAAGTGACAAGCCACTCTTGTGTTTACCTTGTTTCTAAAAAAGACAAAAAATTGCAAATAAAAAATGTTCTCGATAATTTACGAACTACATCACATAAATAGTGATTGAATGATTACTCAATCTGCGAAATTTGAGACCCGCAGACACAAACGAAAAAACTAAAATCGTGAGATGACTTTGAGCGCGGTAAAATGACTTTGTCTCTCGCACCTCGTGCACCGAGCATGTCCTAACGCAGCGCGAAAACTCACGAATTCAGTTTCTGTTTCGGCCGTAGTTTCGGCTCGATTATAAGCCGAAACCAAAACTAAGCCGAAACTCGTTTTTTGGCCGAAACTAGTACGAAAACAAAACCGAAATTTCTGTCGGACACTAGTTAATAATATTGTTGGGTCGGCTAGATATAAAACTAAAATGCAGAATGAACCCTGATAATATGTCATTATGTTATCAATTCAAACATGGCCATGATAAGAAGACGAGCCGCTATAATCTTATGTTAATAAAACAAACCGTGAACAAAACATTTCGCGCGTCAAACACGATAATCTGTTAACCTCAACGAGACAATGTGTCAAGGTTGATTAGATAGCTCATGGTACTTACCACCTGCTGTTATATCGAGCAAATATTTATATTAGTCTAAATGAAATTGTTACGAGGTTAATCGTTGGAAAATTAAGAACGGATGGCGAATAGTATATCTTATATCTTTAAACGAGCAATTCTTGTGTATATATATATATATACACTCATTTGCAAAAAAAACGGGCACCTAAGCAATGAACCATTTCAAATGTTAATATTTCTTTGTTTGATAATTATAGGTAGTTTTATCCACACAATTTGCTAAATTAATAAGAAAATAATCGTTTTCATCAGTATTTCATAAAATTTAGATACAATTTATGGGAAATAATGCTAAACCTCGCTAGTAGTGTATATTCGCTAGTAGTGCATATGCTCATGAAGTAAAAATAAAAAAGTTTTTTTGTTTGTTTTTCTTTAATAAAGTAAAAGCAGATAAATGTTTAGTATCGAGTGTGACCCCCTCTAGCTAAAATTACAGCTTGAATTCGTCTGGGCATGCTAGCGAGTATATCCCGGATACTTGCTTGCGGAATACGTTCCCACTCCGCAGTAATCACATTCTTCAGCTCTCTGATGGTCTGCGGAGCCGGGTGTACTGATCTCACACGCCGTTTCAGAACGTCCCAGACATGCTCTATGGGATTGAGGTCGGGACTTCGAGCTGGCCAATCCAAACGACGAATGCCGACCTCTTGCACATACGCATTAACATCGCGGGATCGGTGGGCGCGAGCATTGTCGTCCATAAAAATCGAGTCTTCACCTAGAGCGGCCAATGCGGGTTGTGCATGAGAAATTAGAACTTCCGTTATGTATCGATGCCCAGTCAGTGAGCCGTTTTCAATGAAGACTAACTCTGTACGATCCATTGAATTTATTCCTGCCCAAAACATAACAGAGCCCCCACCATAAGGTGTGATTTCTTCGAAACATGCCTCTGCAAAGCGTTCTCCTTGTCTTCTTAGCACTCGCCGACGTCGATCTTCACCGAACAGAGATATCCTGGCTTCATCAGAGAACAAAACCCTATTCCAATCGTCTTGAGTCCATGATTCACAATTTCTAGCGAACCTAAGCCTGTGAACTCTGTGCTCACGGAGTAATTTGGGACCGCGGGCCGGGCGGTGACTGCGTATATTGGCAGCGAGAAGCCTCCTCCTGACCGTCCATAGACTAATATGCACATTTCTTACTTCTTGGAGGTTGTTCTTAAGATCCACATACGAAGATTTGCGATTTCTCAATGCGCGACTCACAAGAAAACGATCATCCCGTGGTTGGGTACATGGTTTTCTTCCAGAACCAGGCCTTCTCTCGACGGAACCAGTCTCCTGATATCGCTGCCAGGTCCTTTGGACTGTCGAGCGACTAACATTTAGCCTCCTAGCCACGAAACATTGGCTGCAACCCTCTTCAAGCAGCGCGATAATTTTGGTAGCTTTTACCACTTTATCTACCATTTTTGATACAGCCAAACAGCATTAAATAAAGCTTTGACAGTCAAGGATATGAAATTAATCGATAAAAATTGAATAAAAGTTATGAAAGTCGATGTTAACTTCTGGAACTTCGCGCCAAAAATGTAGGATAAAAAGGGGTTTTCTGTAAAAATGAACATCAAATGAAAAATTGAATTTAGAACGTACTTTTTTAAATACCACAGCATTTTTAAAACCGGCCAGTAACGTGTACAAACGATTGAAACCTTTTTGGTATTGTATCTTTTTAAATATGAATGAAAATCAAAACCGCCCGTTTTTTTTGCAAATGAGTTTATATTCAGGATCTCGGATACGGCACCAACGATTTTGATGAAACTTGGCATACTAGAGGTTTCGGGTCCAAAAAATCGATCTAGCTAGGTTTTATTTATAGAAAATGTCGTTTTGTCGGTGTTTTTAGCAAAACAATACAATGACATTAAATTTTAAAAGATATGAATTCAAATTTCGTTGTAAACGTCAAGAGTTACGGTAGCTCAGTTGGGAAGTGATCCAGTTCGCTTTTTGTTTTGGCATTCAAACAGCGTCGGATCGAATCTCAGTGTTATTATTATTCTCTTTTTGTAATTTTTATATTTTTTTCATTATTTAATTTTTATTTTTTTATTAATATATATCTAAATAAATTCAACAAAAATATGCCGAGCGAAGCTCGGTCAACCAGATATTATTCTTTAAAGGGAGACCTTTTTTTACACACTTTATTAACTTTCTATTGTCGTCATCATTTTTTTCAGCTCGTATACGTCCCACTGTTGGGCCCAAGCTTCCTGCTCAATAAGAGCGAAATTGGCTTATTATACGTTAATCAGATGTCGTATTAGGATTTGATTTCGAGTTTTCATCCTTTTGCAAGGAAAATACGAAATACATCTTTCTATACTAAGGTTATCCGCGTGGTGACGGAGTAAGAATACAATTCACCACTCCCTTTCTTGCACGTGAATGTCGTAAAAGACGACTAAGGGATATGCGCATATAACATCAATGCAAGAGAAGGAAAGCTCGAAATAAAATTCTATACCAACCTGTCTGACCAGCATGGTATAGTAAGGTCAATATTCCCCCTATTGTGGCGGAGGCTCGAGCCCAGTAGTGGGACGTATATGAGCCGAGAAAATGATGACACTAAGCTACTTGACCAGCATAGTAAAGTGATTATATTTAATGATATCTGATGTTTACACGAGCACTACACATTGTAAATAAAACTACTTTTACGGATTATATCGCGTTTGTATTTATGATTGCCCAACGTTTCGAACACTTTGCAGCATTCATGGTCACGGGCGGACCTGCACGTCCGGCAACGTCGGGCAATCGTAAATCAAATACAAACGCGATATAATCCGTAAAAGTAGTTTTATTTACAATGTGATTATATTTTTTAAGACAAGACAAAAAAGCAAGATGTTTAATCCCGTTTTTTGTGTCAGAACCAGGGCCGGATTATCCATAAGACGGACTAGGCAACTGCCTAGGGGGCCCCGCACAGACTAGGGGCCCGAGCATGCACCAAAGAAAAACCTTTCATCGAAAGAAGAAAATAAATTATTCCTTTTTTTATTGCTGTTGGTGGCAAAAGAGAAAACAGCACACCTGATGGTAAGTAGGAATGTGACTTGGAGGGGAAAAATCGATTAATAAATAATAGATTTGCAAAAAAATCGATTAAATATTTTTAATTAATCGATTATGTTTATAATCGATTATTTTTACTATTCGAAGTTCTTTTTTAAAGTTTTTCTCCTGACAGGATTGTGATGACCTTTTTTTTAGGAAATCTAACACAGTGATAAAAAAAGCAAATACTAAAATAATCGTTTAATTTTAATATAAAAAAAAACTATTTCTTTTAAATCGATTTTTATTATTTAGATAATCGATTATTACAAAAAATAATCGCTTAATATAAAAATCGATTATTTTTTCACATCCCTAATGGTAAGTAACACTGCTACTCATGGACCTTGGACCATGGACCCGAGAATTGCATTGCCTAGGGGCCCTGGTAGGGTTAATCCGGCCCTGGTCAGAACGGAACACTTGCAGAAATAGGTGAAAATATAAATATCATCAACATGACAACTGATATACGTCGAGCCTTCTTTTCAATGGAAGGAGAATTGACCTACCATACCATGCTGTTCAAACGGGTTGGTCTTGGTACAGGGATTTCTTTCGAGATTTCCTTCTCTTGTATAGATCTTATCATTATCACCATTTCAGCTCATAAACGTACTACTGCTGGGCTCGAGCCTCCTGGATAGGAGTGAAGTTGACGTGCTATACCACGCTGGTCAGACGGGTTGGTATAGGGTTTTATTTCGAGTTTTTTTTATTTTCTTACATAGATTTTATATACGTGTTATATTCCTTAGTCGTCTTTTACGACACCCATGGGCAAGATAGGGGTGGTGAATTGTATTCTCACTCCGTTATTACATGGCAAGATGTTATAAGCTTATTTTATTAAGCGACATCAAAAAGGAGAAGGTTCTCAATTGACTCCAAAAATAACAATAATTGTAACTACATTAAATTGTCGTAATCATTTGATTGACGTTTAAGTACTCTAATATTTTTCATTTCATCAAGTTGTAGAAGAATACCCTATTATTTTTGATTTTTAGTGCATATTAATTTGTTTTGGAATTGTTTTTTGCATGAAGTCAGTTGTTTTTGTTAAAAATTTTGTTCCTCCCTTAGTCGCCTTTTACTCGAGTGCAAGAAGAGGCTTAGTAAATTGGTTTACTCGGTCTCGTCACTAAAAAAATTTCTTTATTACTCGCTTTTATTAGCTTGATAAAAAATACAGTTCAAACTAAAACGAACAGCACAGCGTCCTCGAATGGCTGAGTGTGATAATAAAGCAATTAACATATCATTTCGCTTTCAAGACTATTGAAGTATAAATACTAACAGCATGGCTACACAATATTACCAATATCTCCGTATGGTGACGGAGTAAGAATACGATTCACCGCCAAAGCATCACAGGGGGAAGAAAGTCCCCGGGGGTGTCGTAAAAGTCGACTAAGGGATATGATATGCATAAAAAATCTATGGGACGGTTCATAAAATACGTCACGGACTAAAATTTGTTAGGCAACCCAATATAGGCAATAAAAAATAAGTTTCATCAAATAAGCATCTCGGTGAAGGTCGTTGTATAGCGGGATCCTATACTATATTAACATTAATTTTAAAAGTATTTGGACGATTTATGTTTATAAAAACAAAATTTGATTTCATAATTTGTATAGTGGTGTGCGTGTGTACGTGCGTAATCACTTGCACGCATGTAGTATTGTTTGCTTCATATTTTTGATGGCTTACGTATAGACGCTATCTTTCTATACGTTATTATTCTAAGGGATAGATATAAATATAGTTATGTAGATATAAATCCCTGTAATAGCGATGACTTGCTGGACGTAAACCACCTTAGTCCTCCCGTGACTATGAACGCTGTACAGAAATCTGTTTCTTTATTATTACAAACGTTGGCAAAAGAGCAAACAGTACATCTGATGGTAAGTGACGCTGCTGCTTATAAACCTTTGCTGGGCCGCTGTCCACCGTGAAGAAAGTTGAATGCATGCAATGAGGTTCGGTGATACTAAAGGCATCACCAAAACCCATCACATGCAAATACCCACAGAATATTGGGTTTTCGGCTCTCTCGCTCACCGAACGAAGCGCAGTAACAAATTACTACTACTCAGACTTCGATTTTCTGCGAGAGTATGGAACTCTGACGGACCGGCCTGCGGCTGTAGACAGATAACTGTCAACAGTTATCTGTCTACAGTGTGGTTCTATTCGAAACGGTAAATCAGAAAATCACATACAAACGCGATAAAATCTGTAAAAATAATCTTATTTAAAAAAGTATTGAATATAATTTAATTGTATTATACATACTTATCCTCAGGACTAAGACTGATGACCAGATTGGTAGCCGCGAACAGTGAGCCCGCATTGCACGCGGCTAAGACCAGCATCGTACTGCGATTTTTCGGCTAAAACAAGCAAAGTATCATTGTTATTTAATGTGATGAGCTACCGTGCCATTAGCTGCTGATTCGATTCTCATGAAGGACAATAATTAGTGCAATCCACAAAATATTTGTTCTGAACCACAAAATTTCAGTCCGCCCGTGACGATGAACGTTGGGAAGTGTTCGAAACGTCGGACAATCAAAAATCAAATACAAACGCGATAAAATGTGTAATACTCGCGTAAAGATCAAAAGACATTTGTTGTTCTGTCTGTTTATAAATTGTGTCCGTTAATTGTATGTTTGTAAAGTTCCCCGCAATACAAATATTGATACCTCAGTAAAGGATTGTTGCTTTTTTAGACAAAAATAAACAGCTCCATCAGGCATAGTGTTAGACTTACGCCACCCAAGATGGAGCCCCTGTGTCTAATCCCTTAAGACGGGTCGACGACTCCAGTTGCACTTATGTTACTCAGTAGGGCTCTCCGCCTGTCTGCCGTCAACCCTGCTTGATATTGTAGTTGTTGACTAGAGGCTATTAGATGAATAGGGATGCAAACGATACATCAATGATTCTAAAACAACGATTTCAATAAAAAACATTGACGCTTGTCATCAATGTTCAATATTGTAAAACATCGATGTATCGAAGTTATTTTATACGATGTTTTGACATCGATGTTTTGGCTGGATGATTTAAAATGGTACTTTTAGCAGAGCCTGCGTATCACACGCAAATGTTGGTGCTTCATGTAAAAAACATGCTTGGATGAAATTGATTATAAGTTATTACTCTTAGAATTTAACTAAAAAAAGCTCATCGCTCTTAGATCTGTAAAAAACATCGACACATCGATGTTTCGACGCATCGATGTTTTTAGGACGATATATTTGTACATAGATGTTTGTTCTGAAACATCGATGTATCGATACATCGATGTTCTTGGTTTCGATATTTGCATCCCTATAGATGAAGGTCCAGCCCAATGAAAAACTCTTGACCGTCTTTTACAACTCTCATGAGCAATCTAAGAGTTGGTAGAATTAGACTTAAAAATAATACGACGACTACGGGAAATAATATGCATATAAAATCTATGCAAGGGGAGGAAAACTTAGTACGGGTCGTTCGTCGTTTATTAGGTCAGCTTATAGAACATAACAAAGCAAAAATCTAACATATCATGAATCAACGTATGACTCACATACAGTAAGGTTCTAGAAACTTAATTGTCTAAATTGTGCGGTGATTGCGTTATCTATCATCATAATACACTAACACACATAATTATTACTGACTAGCAACCCGCCCTCGCTTCGCTTCGGTTTTAGTCGTTTTACCCGCGTAGTTCCCGTTCCCGTGGGAATACCGGGATAAAATATAGCCTAGTTTACGCCCTGATAGTATAGCTTTCCATTGGTGAAAGAATTTTTGAAATCGGTCCAGCCGTTTTGAAGATTACCCGGAACAAACAGACAGACAGACAGACAAAAATTTTTTAATTTGTATTTTAGGCATAGGTGTCGTACAAATAACCGTGTGAGCATGAAAAATGCCTATTATTTTGACATTACAAACAGACACTCCAATTTTATTTATTGGTTTAGATTGTTATAGGTTACTCCCTGTTCCTAGGTTACTCCCTGATATTATAGCTTTCCACTGGTGAAAGAATTTTTGAAATCGGTCCCGCCGTTTTGAAGATTACCCGGAACAAACAGACAGACAAAAAAAATATAAAGTGATTTTTAGGCATATGTATAGTGCAAATAACCGTGTGATCATGAAAAAGGCCTATTATTTTGACATTACAAACAGACACTCCAGTTTTATTTATTGGTATAGATAAACTTGTTTGTGCATTCATAATTAGTTGAACTTAACTTCGTTATAAAACATTTAGAAACGTGTTTTTTATCTATACTAATATTATGAAAAGGAAAATTTTTTTGTTTGTTTGTATTGAATAGGCTCCGAAACTGTCTGTTTGTTCCGGGTAATCTTCAAAACGGCTGGACCAATTTCAAAAATTCTTTCACCAATGGAAAGCTATAATATCAGGGAGTAACATAGGCTATATTTTATCCCGGTATTCCCACGTAGTTATAATATTTTTACAGAATTTGAAAAAGGAAGAGATTCTTAATTAAATGTTTTTTTTTTCTTAAATATTCCTTCCTAATATAATAAATGTGAAAGTAAGTTTGTTTGTTTATTACACTTTCACGCTTAAACCACCGAACCGATTTCAAAAATTCTTCAGAAATGGAAAGCCTTAACATCAGGGAGTAACATAGGCTATATTTGCCCGGTATTCCCACGGGAACGGGCACTACGCGGGTAAGATGACTGAAAGCGAAGCGAGAGTAGGTTGCTGGTTAATTACAATAGTAGCGGAGTAAGAACAAAATTCATCACCGCCTGTCTTGCCCATGGGTGTCGTAAAAGACGATGACATGCATATAAGATTCGTGTCATTTCAGCTATATGCGTCCCACTGCTGGACTCGAGCCTCCTTCACAATAGGAGGGAAATTGACCTTACTATACCATGCTTATCAGACAGGTTAGTATAGGGTTTTGTTTAGAGTTTTCCTTTTCTTGCATAGATGTTATATGCACATTATATCTCTCGGGTGTTTTTTACGACATCCACGGCCAAGATAAGAAGTGGTAACATGAATTGTATTCTTATTCCGTCACCACACGGAAGATCTGTGTAAGAGAAAGAAAACTCGAAAAAACCTCTATACCAACACGTCTGACCAAGGTGGTATAGTTAGGTCAATTTCCCTGCTATTGTGGAGGAGACTCGAACCCAACATAATCACGTATCCCCTTGGGAGGTACAAATAAACTATTTTCTCTCTTTCTTGTGTGTATAATTGTTAGCCGCAGATGACTTTAACAGTTTAATTCGGACTATGGGTTAGAACTGAGGGCTCTCAAACTCAAAACGCAAAGCAACATCGTCGACCCGAGGGGGGACGTCGGTCGATCGGAGAGTACCCCAAATAGGGGGTATTCCGTCGGGCCGACCACTGATGACAAGTAACCCTGCCCCGGTGGTCGGCCCAACGACGAAGGCGACGTGGTGTTCGGGTGGGTTGTGGGTGTGCGTGCTTACGCCCCTCTGTCGCCCCGGACGGAGTGGTGCGAGGAGCGCGCCGAACGTAGCCCACACAAAAAAAAAAGCAACATCGTCGAAGGGTTTCTCTTGTGGGGAACGGACCTAGATACTGCCCATAAAGTATAAGAGGGCAGATTGTTTAATGAACATGACCGCCTCGCTCTTCTCGTGATTTATCTCGTTTCTCTATTTCCTATACCATTTCGTAAAGGCGATGATAACTGTCTGGAGTGTCTTAATTACGGTTGTCGGGGACAAAGTAAAATCTCGGATTATCTTGATGATAATACAGATTGGTTATGAGCAGCTCCTCATTCAGGCATTTTCTCATTATTTCAAAAGGTTTTACTCACTTTATTCTGTTGTTGTTACTATAATTGTAAAGCGTAACGTGTTTTGTTAAACGAATTTGTTATTTAATCTGTGTTTTATGTTTGTGGCACATGGTATTGGTCATGCTCACTGAAGGCTTTGCTTGCGGTAGCTACGAGGAGCGGGTCACTCCTTTCCCTCCATTGTGGTTGAGGGGAGTGATGGCTTCTCTAGTGGTTAACTCGTGATCGGGTGCCGCTTGCGGGATTTAGTCCAGCCATGGTACTTTTTCATTATATGTATTTAATAACTGTATTGTATGATGATTTGAAAGGCATCACACTGGAGCTATTAATAGACGTGTTGTTGTATGATATTTTATTTAAATAAAAATAATAAATGAATAAAAAAGAAGACAACACCAGTGAGTTTCTTGCCGGATCTTCTCAGTGCGGTCGCGTTCCAATCCGGTAGTAATTTAAGGTAAAATGTAAAATAAAATGACAATATGTAAGTGCCCCCGCGGAGTTTATACATAACTAGCAACCTGCCCTCGCTTCGCTTCGGGTATAGGTTATAATCGTTTTACCCACGTAGTTCCCGTTCCCGTGGGAATACCGGGATAAAATATAGCCTAGTTTACGCCCTGATATTATAGCTTTCCATTGGTGAAAGAATTTTTGAAATCGGTCCAGCCGTTTTGAAGATTACCCGGAACAAACAGACAGACAGACAAAATAAAAAAAACTGTATTTTAGGCATATGTATAGTGCAAATAATGCGTGAGCATGAAAAAAGCCTATTTTGACATTACAAACAGACACTCCAATTTTATTTATTGGTATAGATAAATCAGCCTGCTTGGCCTTGCTGATTATTGCAGATTGCAGAATCGACATAGGTTAAACTAAATTTCTTAGTCTTTAAAACACACACAAACTCTAGTATTACAGCCACACCGTTTCTCGATCTTAGTTTCATTTTATGATTTAGAGATCCATTAAGAAAAATTTAATGAAATTCAACCCCTTAAGGGAGTGAAACACAGTGCAGTATGGGGGGAAAATCTCCAACGGAACGGGAACTTTTTTTTTTTTTTCTTTTTATTGCAAGCAGTGGCAAACGAGCAAACAGTACACCTGATGATAAGTGTTGCTGCCGCTCATGGACCTAAGGCCGCTGCCTACCGCGAAGAAAGTGAAGGGAGTATGAATGCGTGCATTGAGGCTCTGTGATACTAAAGGCACCATCTAAACCCTCCACACGCAAACACCCTCAGAAAGTTGGGCTTCCGGCTCTCTCGCTCACCGAACGAAGCGCAGTAACTAATTGCTACTACTCAGACGTCGATTTTCTGCGAGAGCGTGGTACTGCCCCGGACGGACCGGCCCGCGGCTGTAGACAGATAACTGTCGACAGTGTGGTCCTACCACTCCACTAACTACGAACTACGCAGAAAAGACGACTGAAACCGAAGCGAAGCGAGGGCAGGTTACTAGTTTATAAAATAAATTTAAGCACATAATGCGGAGCTAGAATATATTTATATCAAAGTTAATAACAAATAGGCAATATATTATTCAGTTATCTTACAAATGTTTATGACGCTTTTTAAGAGATTAAAGGTTAAAATTATGACATCATGTTATTTGCTCTTAAAAGTCATTTTTTCATTAAGAATGATAAACAGGGCAGTAACACATCGAGGGAAATTCATTTCACAAAACAAAATCCAGTTATAGATTGTGGTTCTTTATCTATACAAATAAATAAAATTTAAGTGTCTGTTTTAATGTCAAAAATGCTGGTCATTTTTTACGCCCGGACGGTTATTTGCACAACACAACACCTATGCCTAAAATACAGTTTAAATTTTTTTGGCTGTCTGTTTGAGGTAATTTTCAAAACGGCTGAACCGATTTTGATAATATTTTACTACCAGGTAGCTGTCTATATAAGGAGTAATTTAGGCTATATATATTTTATCCCTGTAGTCCCACAGGAACAGGAATTATGCGGGTGGCTAGTCCTCACTAATAATAGGTATATATTTTCCCTCCTTTTTAATCCTTATTTATAATGTTCAGTATATTTATTAAATGTGTACAAACCTATACTAACAATTTGTGACATCTCTTTCAGCCCACACAAGAGAAGCCACAAGACTGGTCAACTGTCACAAATACTAAATTTTTTTATTTTTCTCCAACTTGACATTGGCAGAATTATCGGTTATCGATGGAGCCATACTTATAAAAAACTGAACACATCGAAGGATCACACCGGGGATTAACCCACCAGTGGCTAGAAGAGCGATCGGGTGGGGACGATGGGTAGGTGTTTTTCTGCTGGGATGTCCATAGAAGAGATACTAGAAAAGTAAACACGCGGGACGAAAATCAAGGAATACTAGTATGTTATTGAACCTATTGAGGCGGGGAGGGAACATACGTGCGGGTATCGCATAGGTCCAGTCACAGTCCATCCTGTAGTCCGCCGGAGTGTGACATGTCCATAATTCGGCAAAAAACGAACAAGGGTTACACATACACAGGCTACATAGCGTAACATTCCGGACTGCCATAGAAGTGGTTGAAGTCTGTTTCAACATTCTGCACTTCACAATAGAAATTTGTAGGAATGATATAGTTAGCCCCGGTAATCAAATTCAAGTTCTCACTTACATCTATCACGGTATGTTCTCTGTGGGTGTTGTACAGTTATGTAAGAGCAGGAAAACTCGAAATCAACCTTCATTAATATCATCTCGGCTCATACACGTCCCATGACTGAGCTCAAGCCTCCTCCACAATAGGAGGGAAATTGAGCTTACTATACCATGTAGGTCATAAAGGTTGGTACAGGGTTTTTTTTCGAGTTTTCCTTCTCTTGCATAGATGTTATTTGCTTACTATACCCTTTAGTCGACTTCTACGACATCCACGAGCAAGATAGGGAGTGGTGAATTGTATTCTTATTCTGTCACCACACGGATAGAAGAGATAAACCTTATACTATAACTACTGACCAGCATGTTATGTAGGTGAATTTCCCTGCTATTGTGGAGGAGGCTCAATCTCAGCAGTGGCACATAAATGAGCTGAGATGATGATATCATATTAACATCATCATCAGCTTACATAGGTCCCACTGTTGGGTTCGGGCCTCCTCGACAATGGGAGGGAATTTGACCTACTATACCATACTGATCAGATATCTTGGTATAGAGTTTCATTTCGAGCTTTCCTCCTCTTGCAAAGATGTTATGTATGTATTATATCTCTTAGTCGTTTTATGACATCCACAGGCAAGGTAGGGAGTGGTGAATTGTATTCTTACTACGGAGTGGTGACGGCACCACACGGGCAATAATAATATCATATGTCAATAACTAACTGGGTCATTTCCTCAAATAATGATATTCATTTTTTCAGTTGTAATGCCATCATTCATACATATAATATTGGGACTTCTTAATGACGCTCATGATTACCATGATGACAACAGATTTATAGAAAGAGGTAAATAATTATAGATTAAACAGATAGATAATCTTTTTACAAATAAAGATTATATAGAGATAAATAAACCACATAATAATCATAATAATTATTAAAAATGGAAGTTTATAATAATAAACCAATGACAAATGATTGCACTGGAATTATGTAATACCTATTTTTAAATGATAATTTCTTATATGTTTCTATGTTTCAGTATCAGAGAAGCAGATCCAACAATTTCCCAGAAATTTCATATGAAGGAGTTTCAGGGATGATAATTCACTCAGGAAAGGAGCCCCTTAATCTAGACAGTCCCAATTCGATCCTTGGTTTTCCTTTTTACATGTATTTTTTTGTGAGAAAACTTATTATTTAAAGATATTAAAAAAAGCCTATGATGCTCTGTCATCCTAATACTTAATACCTATGGATTGTTTTTTTTTTTTAAAGACACAGAACATTCCTTTGAGGATTGCAGAAGGAATTATTCTGCACGAGGATCAATTGGTATGTGTCGAGCGAGGACCCATTCAGCACAGTATGTGTGTATATAGACCATTGTGCAGTGGAATCTATACCAGTAAATAAAATTGGAGTGTCTGTTTGTAATGTCAAAATAATAGATAGGCTTTTTCATGCTCACACGGTTATTTGCACTATACATATGCCTAAAATACACTTTATATTTTTTTTTGTCTGTCTGTCTGTTTGTTCCGGGTAATCATCAAACCGGCTGGACCGATTTCAAAAATTCTTTCAACAATGGAAAGCTATAATATCAGGGAGTAAACTAGGCTATATTTTATCCCGGTATTCCCACGGGAACGGAAACTACGCAGGAAAGACTTAAACCGAAGGGAAGCGAGGGCGGGTTGCTGATAATTAATATAAATAGATAAAAACATACAGTAATACAGTTGTTACCATTTGGCAAATATAAATATCTGGAAAACCTAGAAATTCTATTGAAGTACTGAATCATAAAGTTAGGTCATATTTTGCAGATTTTCTAACAAATGTTAAATCGAAAACAGATTAAAAATGTATCTTCGCAAAATACATACAACAACTGCACTAGCATTTAATATATTAACTGTAGATTTTATTTGAATTGATTTTTATGATTAATATCTGATAGAGAATATGTTTTGATTCTTTAAACTTATTCCAAAAAATCCTTAGATTACCTAAATAAGGTCAGAATTCTAAGACGTGGTAACGGTAAACTGGGAGAAAAATCTCTGAGATATGTAGAAACATGAAATTATAAGAGATATACATATGTATGTACAGACACACAGCAGCACAGTCACAAGAAGTCAATATAAAGGCACAATCGATTGAATATCACCGATGACATGTGGCTTGCCTTATCGAAGACAATCCCACGATTTATTTTTCTCATTGAGACCAAACAGCAGCACCCTTCTCATTAGCTTAGTAGTAAGTGTAAGGAACATACCAATGAAAGTATTTATTAATATAAATAAGACAATTTTTTTTCAAAACAAAAATATTTTTGATAGGAGTTGTTTAAATTGTTAAAGAGGTCCTTGACTGCAAAAAGTTTAAAAAACCCTGCATTATATAATGATTGTAATAGCACATACATGTGAAACTTATATCCTTATCTGTTTTTTATGAGTCACAAGGAATGTAAGGGTCGGTCACCATCATACAGTATTGATCAGGGCTTACCCTCGAAATCAATTCTAATTCCAATCTCACCAAACTCATATTTGGTACTCTTAAACAAAATCGAGAATGAAATCTTCGCATTTGCCGTGGTTATTTTCACCAAATGTGCCGTATTTTATTACTCTAAATTAATAAGTTACTGAACTCGATCACCACAAAGATGTTTTATTGAAATTGTGCAACATTAATGATTTTAAACTCGAATGTATACGTCAAAATCATGTGTGGAGTAGCAAATATTTGACTTCATCGACGAGAGTCGAATTAATTTAATTTAAAAAAGTTCCACCAAATTCGATTCCAATCATGCCCTAGTGTCACTTTCAAGAGTACCAAATTGCTCAAATTCCAGCTGTGATTGGAATCTTCTTGCACAATAGGAGGAAATATGACCAGCTGCTCAGATGGACTGGTATAGGATGTTACTACAAGTTTTCCTTCTTTGAATAAATGTTATATTGTATTCTTTAGTTGTCTTTTTTAATATTGTAAAAGACAGGGGCAATAAGGGGTGATGTACTGTATTCTTATTCTGTCCCCACATAGTAAAATTGCAAATTAGAATATTACATATTCCCATTCCATATAATGACAAATCAAAAAAGCTGACTTGACAGATTACGAAAATGGGTAGGTAGTACTCCCCTAGAGCAGTCTTGTAAAACCAATGGTGATTTTTAAACCACCTGCCACTTGTGGTGTTTTTAGCGTTATTCCCATTCAGAGAGCCATGTTCACCACAACACAGGTCAAGCTAATTTCTCAATTATATGAATAGAAACATTATGAAAAATAAAAATACTTCAAGTAATAACAAACTGATATTATCTGGTCTGATAATATATATTTTTTTTTTTAATTTATTAAAGGCTTTGGCAGAACCATCAGCCTAACAGAAACTTAAAAACTACATAAGATTCGGAACAGTAATATTTACATTATACGATACAATAATAATCTTAAAATATCTAATATATCATACATTTCCAATTGTGCTTACAATAAAATTATACAAAGCAATATACAGTGATGGAAATAGGTCTGATAATAACTTGACTGCACAGATGATATATTGATGATGAGTGTCATTGGTTTGATTCCCATGCAGTATAATACTCTGTGTGTTCCACAAATATTTATTCTGATGTTTGTATTGTTTCCAGCAATACCAGGATTATTTACTTAGTGAAGTGTGATGTCATAATCTTTAAAAATATTTTTTTATAATATATTAAAGTATTTAAAAAAAATATAAAATTCCATAAGCAATTTTTTCTTAATAATATTTAATATCTTTTGATATTCCTAATGCTCTGCAAATCTTTGCCTTCCCAACCGCTATAGCAAGGCTTAAACGAAGACCTTAAAGAACTAATACCTGGATAGATGCAGTCCACAAACTTGATAAAACAAAAATATTAAATATTTGCCCTAGTAATATCTTCACTAAAATAATATTATAAACATTCACCAAATTGCTTTTTAGTATTAAAAACGTATGAATAGACTTCTCATAATTATTCACTTATAATTGCAGTAGGTATGTAACGCATTGCAAAAAAATTGACATTTCGCAGCTGTGTCAGAAATGTACGAAAACCATTTATGAAATCACTAAAGGCTTTTCTATTAAATTTTAAACATGACTATCATCTCTATCACAAACTGTCATAGTAAAAATATTACATAAAAAATAAAATAATACCAGTTTAGAGAGAGAAGCGGAAGTTCTTACCTTATAAATTGGGGGTTCCATATTAATCGTAATACTATTATCACTATAGTCACAAAACAAAGTTTAGAAATTAAACTTGATTAAAACATTGTACATACACGTTAAAATTCGATACAAAATACGATAAATTATCTACTAAGATTCACGAATTTTCGGCACACCATCCAAGGAATTTTATTTACTTGACTTTTGAGACTTGTGCGGTGTTGCCAAATTATTGCCAAACTTGCTAAATATCCCTAGATTAAAGTTTTACTACTTGGACTTGTATGTACTTCTACTAATTAGGCATGTATAACTCTTCAAGTGACTTAGATTAATATTATTGTAGTTTCTCAAATTGAACCTTACTATTTTTACTTTTAAAATACTCTGTGGACAAAACGCTTGAAACATTAAGATTACAAGTGGTAAAAATATGACAGTGTTAAATATCTAGTCCTATGTGAGTTTAGTAAGCAAAATTATATAGGTATATTTAAGGTAGTGCTAACTTATTGTATATGTGAAATGCGTAAATAATACAATGCTGGAGTTGTAATAGACGACGACAATATGAAAAAATCGTTATGCCACAGCACTTAGCCCAGTGGGTGGTACCCGTCAATGAAAAATAAAATTACCTTCAAAACATTTCGATCGGTAAAACAGAAAACTTCTTGCACGTGAACTGTCAAAACGGGCCTCTTATTTTGTGACAACTATAAGATATGTCTCACAGAAAAAGGTGCCCCTACGCAGAAGGCAATATTGATATAAATTATATGGTAATCCATTTAGGGAGGTTGCAATATACAAGATAGGATACTTTCCTCGCATACGTTGAAGAATTCATATAATATGAATAAATAACAAAAATAATCGCACTCTGGGTATGCCAGAAGAAGCACGAAAGTAGAATTAATGCTGTGGAAATGAGAACGCTAAGGAGCATGATTGATGTGAAATTGAGTGATAGAATTAAGAACAGAGTGATTAGGAAACGTTGTGTTATGAAAATAGATGTAGTGACAAAAATTGAAAAAAGTATGTTAAGTTTGGTTTAGTTATGTAGATAGAATGTGAACTGAAGTGTTGGAAGAGGAAGACCAAGGCGGACGTTCCACGATCAAATCGATGACGTTCTTAAGAAAAGTCAGTTTAGAAGTACCCTAAACCGAAGAACATGTATGAGGAGATTAATGAATATAGAGGAGGTGTAAGTGGTATGTCAAGATCGTAGCACGTGGAGGGAAGTAGTCTCTGCCTATCCCTAAGAGAACGAAACCAATTACTCAATCAATCAATTTAATTTAATCAAGATGTTACAAATAATATAAGCCTCACCATAGTCGACCTTACGGTATGCAATCGATGTACAATTTTAACATAATATAATAATCAACATAATAGAATAATTAACAAAGGCATAATACAATAATTAACTCAAAGGCTTCATAAGTTATATCATTTCTTCAATTTGGGATTTAGAAATCCAGACCATGTTATTAGTCATGAAAGATCAGTAAATTGAATAATAAGTCAATCTACACACTCAAAAAAGAACTTAGATTATAATAATAGAAAATTATGTTGTAAAAATATTTTCCTGACAAAAAACTAAACACCTCTATTTGGTGTTATGATAACAATGTGGGCTACACCAAATACATGCATAGATAAACAGAGAAGTACATTATTGTCATGAAATACAGATTAATTATTGTCTAAATTGACAGTTACTGCCACGGTTACTGCATTAGGGCTAACTTTATCTGAGGCGGCGGATCGCCTGCGCGAGGAGCGCAGCCTCGATGAGCAGATCCGCTGTCGGCGACTGGGGCGGCGTAGGCGCAACTATCTGCGCCTCATGCCGCCCTAGCCGAGGCCGCGGGTGACGTGACCGGAGATTAGTCCGTTATCCGCTGAGAGGCCGACCGCGTGAGGAAAGACCGACGTCCTCCCCGAGGGGGGCACGTCGGTCGATGGGAGGGTACCCCAATTAGGGGTATTCCGTCGGGATGACCACTGACGACAAGTTAACGCTGCTCCGGTGGTCGGCCCAACGATGAAGGCGACGTGGTTTTTGGCCACCCACAAAAAAAAAAAAAAAAGGCTAACTTTATCTAAACAATAAATGAAATTTTTCTACTTAAAAAGCTACATCAATTAGATTGCTTAAACTATTAATAGCAATGTCTCATCAAAAATTGTATACCACTTCTTTATAGTTTCAAGTCTATAGCTCAAAAATACGATGTTCTTCGTTTGGTGATAGGCACTTTTAGGGAGTTCATAATTAAGCCGTTACTGATCTTTGTGGTAAAGTAATTTAAAGCTAAACAGGCACAAAGTCATATATTCCTTTAATTGTCGATACCCACAGAATAGGGAAGAGAGATATTTCAGTAGTTAAGCTTGTCATTGGATGTGCTTATAAATCTTTTCTTCTTGTTTCTTGTATACTTAATTGTATTATAAGTGAGCCGTCGCTCAGGACACCTGGCAGATGTGAAACATCGAAATTATTTTGTACAAGCACATATACATTCATATATGCATAAAAAGCAGATTACGTCAGGAATTGAAATGGCATAATGTATAAATAAAATGTTACGACTTATCGATATTTATATTTATCCGTGTAGTAACGGAGTAAGAATACAATTTACCACTCCCTATCTTGTCTGTGGATGTCGTAAAAGCCGACTAAGGAATATTATATGCACATAAGATCTGTGCAAGAGAAGGAAAATTCGAAATGCAATCCTATACCAATCTGTCTGACCAGCATGGTATAATAGGTGAAATTCCCTCCTATTGAGGAGGAGATCCAAGGCCAACAGTGGGACGTATATGAACTGTGATAATGATGATTTATATTTATATTATTATTATTTAAAATCATCATCATCTTGCTCTTATCCCAATTACTTGGGGTCGACGCAATATGTCATCTGTTTTAACATATTGCAAAAAGTTTCGGCAATGACTTTTATGACCGGCCACCTGCCTGACGTCAACCCTCCTTGGGAATGTAATCGTTGACCCAAATGGTACCAGATGGAGTTGGTCCGGGTCAATCTAGCGCTCTTAGTCGTCTTTTACGACACCCACGAGCAAAGCAAGGGTTGGTAATATTTGAAGCCGGTACCACACAGCAAAATAGTAATAATTATTAGCAAAATATTATTATTATTTAAAATATTAAACAATAATCGTAATTAATTCACCGCACAGTCGCTTACGCACAACATCGCGTTGCTCCGTCTCACTCACACACTACTACGTATAGTATATATATTCCATCATACAGCGGGGTATTACGTCGCCGGCCCGTTTACGCCACGCCAAAGATCATGTTTACCCTCGCATATTCTATCATATAACATATTGCGTCGCTGCGGTCTGTTTACGCCACGCTAACCATCAGGTTTGCCCTCGCCTTTAGATTTCCCCCGCCTTTAATTTCACATCAAAAAATATTAGGCCCCTCGAATAGTATATAATTAATATTTGTATGTTTATATTTAAACACAATTTTATTAATATATGATTTTGATGTAGGAATAGAAAAGGCAACATTAACAATCTGATCACTCAACTGATCAATTTACAGTACGTAACTAGTAGTTATTTATGATGGGAAGAGGGTAGTTAAAATATTAATGATGTCGTGGACTATCACTTAACTAAACGAGTGTATAAAGCTATTATATTAAGTTAAACAGTGTACAAATTAAATAATCATTCATGATCCTTTAGCCACAATGGAAATATATACAGACGGAGTGAGTTATTTGCTACTTTTTTCATTGTTGACAATTTGTTGAAATATCAAATGCTGCTTTATGACGAATTGATTATTAATGATTGATGATCGTTAAAATAGTAGTTACTGAAATAGTTAATAGTATTGCCTGTTATTAGTAACTTCATAGTGGTGTTGAGTTCGGAAAACTTCAGAAGATTTCTTCATCCAACATACCTCAGTGTCTCTAAGCACAGGTCTGCGACTAGTATGTGTTACTAGTGATAACTTACGCCACGTAAATGTGGTTCCTGAATGTAGGCCTCATAACCAAGCTGAAAGTCGGTCAGTATGCTTTGTAGTCAGTTATGCTCGGTATTTCTCTGCGCGATAGAATCC
This sequence comes from Lymantria dispar, assembly GCA_032191425.1. Taxonomy (NCBI): domain Eukaryota; kingdom Metazoa; phylum Arthropoda; class Insecta; order Lepidoptera; family Erebidae; genus Lymantria; species Lymantria dispar. The sequence continues at coordinate 2,343,393 of CM063460.1, read as the reverse complement.
GAAATAAAGAAATCCGTAGAAGAAAGGGTGTTCCCGACATAGCATGAAGAATTAGCACGCTGACGTCGCAATTGGCAGGACGCATAGCTCGATGGACTGACAACCGCTGAGGAAGAAAAGTTTTCGAGTGGCGACCATGTAGGGGACGACACAGTGTAAGACATCCCCCACTACGTGGACGGACGACTTGGTGAAGGTTGCTGGATGACGTTGGATTTAGGCGCACTAACAAAATTTTCTGTCAAACCATCTGAACGGTGTATACCTACCCTCTCTTGCGGAGGAACCGTGTGGGTGGCATGCTAATAGATGTTCATCATCCAACGTAGAAATTATAGTTGGTGTTATTTTAATAAATCGAAATCTTTATTTTTAGGAAGTCAAGAGACATAGCAGTTTTACAAGCCCTACTATGAAAAAGGCATTTGTGGCTAAGCGAGTTGGTAGAGAACGTTGTCATAGTTATCATGCTCGAACACCAAAGGACTTCAGAACCGAAGAAAATCGACTTGAAGTACCTAGGGTGAAGTATTTAGCTTATTAGTTCCACTGTAACTTAAGTAAATGAAAATTTAAAATATAAATGGTATTTGATTTGATTTATATGCAAACGTAGGCAAACTATTTTAAACTTTTAGCGAATGCATCGGTAATTGTATTACAATGACAGTTCTTTGACGTTTATAGGGTGCGTTCAAAGATATCGTAATATTTGTTTATTTTTAACGTAAAAAAGGAATTAGAAGCTAATAAAATAGTATTTTATCATCTAAAAAACATATATCTCATTGTTAAATATTAATTCAGATTTCCCGCAACTTTATTTTAATTACCCAAAACGAAATTATCGACACTAAAAGTAGTGGCTGCAGGCATTACCAAATATGGAGTTCGCTCGTTTTCCCAACCGTCCTCCCTTCGATCCTTAGTAGTTCTCAGTTTTATTTTCTTCTAAATAATTGTGTGTTATTCAAATGTTTTCATTGAATTTTCTAGCGTAATAATCATTATTTCTTCTGTTTAATCAAACGTGAGTTAGAGTTTAATAAAATATTGTGTCAAAATATAGGTCAAAGTGTCGTATAGGTTATGTTAAAAGTGAAATAATCGGATAGTTGTTGTGTGTAATATTGTTAACGGCCTTCTTTTCGCGTTACAGATGTCGTTTAGGGTGGTGCGCAGTTCTAAATTCCGCCACGTTTATGGGCAGGCCCTGAAACGTGAGCAATGTTATGATAATATAAGAGTGTCAAAAAGTTCCTGGGATTCAACATTCTGTGCGGTGAACCCTAAGTTTCTGGCTATAATCGTCGAATCTGCCGGTGGAGGCGCCTTCATAGTACTGCCACATAATAAGGTAAGTACATTTCATTGAAGCAATTGTCTATTTAACACATACAACATTATAATACCTATTATTTCTTTAAGTATTCCTCATTTAGTACATTATCGAAGTTACATATCATGTTATAATGATTAGTCATGCTACACTGACTTATAAATAACTTCCTTGGGGATAAAATTTAACATATGATTAACAAATTTTCTGGTTAATCATAATTACTTGTAGAAATTTGATACTGAGGTTGATACATTACTGTTTATCACCTTCAAATGAAATAATTATCTATGTTAATATGACTACATACCATAATATGCATATATTTTCACAAAGTACTAATTGATTTTAATTTAAAAGAAAAAAAAATCCATCAATAGTTTGTTTGATAAAGTTTCATTAATTTGTATATTACATTATTACTCTTCTGTTATAACACGGTTCTAAATATTCTTATTCTATTATTATTTATTATAACTATGTGTAGTATGTTTTACAACTATTTCAAAAGTTAAATTAATATATACTGCCTAAAGTCTTATTTGATATAAACGCTGAAGGAAACATTCTCCACGCTTTGTGAAGCATGGAGAATAACATTTGAATACTATGGTACCATATTAAACTGGACTACGACACCATAAATCCCAAAATAGCTAAGAAATGCATTTTCAACATTATAAATATATATTGTATAAATTACAATGATATTATCAAGTAGTAGTTCTCTAGTCAAAACAATTAAATAATCCATTTTGAAGTCTACCTAGAGCTTAACAGACGTCGCATAACTGTATTAATGAGTTGCCGTTAAGGAAATGAATTTACTTGCAAATTATTACCGTTAATATGAGATTCGGTCATAGTCTAAATGCTTTTGTTTTTATATGAAAGTTAGTTGATGCTTGGTTCATTTTATATACTCATATTTTCCATAATAAAATGCCACTAAATTGTGTCAATTTGTGAATAATATATAGCTGACCATCAGAAAATTGTTTATTCAATTCTTATAATTGCTTTAAATTAGTAAATTCCGACAGTAGGTAGTAGAAACTATGTAGGTTAACTGCATAGTTTCCATTAAGTTACTACCACTTAAGTTACTCTTTATATAGACAGCTACCTGATACTAAAATATTATCAAAATTAGCCTAGCCATTTTAAAAAATGTTCATAACAAGCCAACAGACAGACAAAAAATTTTAACTAGTTTTTAGACATAGGTGTCACGTAAATAACTATGTGAGTATGAAAAAAGCCCACTATTTTGACATTACAAACAGACACTTCAATTTTATTTATTTACTAGCTGACCCAACAGACATTCTGTTCAAATCTAAAAAAATAATAAAAGGTATTTTCAATATTCAGCACCACATTAATCTAAACCATTCTCATATTGACTAGAACAGCTACAAAAATATCATCAAAATTGGTCCAGCCATTTAGAAGGAGTTCAATTACAAACACACAAACATAAGATATATATATATAAATTTTCATCATTTGTCAGACCCAGACAGACGTATTTATGTTTTGTCTATAATTATATATGATGATAATTAAGTTTATTATACTTATTTAAAAGTATAATTAATTTGATTATAGCTTCTTAAAGCTATTCCAAAATATATCATGTTTCGTTTATATTTGCTTATTAATCCCTCCTGTTATTTTTATATTAATAGAATGGGTAACTTCATTATATGTACATAACGACATGTCAAAAATGGCATTTTTTATTATATTCTTTAGGCTTTTTTATTGTATTCTTTAGGCTTTTTTATTGTATTCTTTAGACTTTTTTTATTGTATTCTTTAGGCTTTTTTATTGTATTCTTTAGGCTTTAGATTTTCAATATGTACATTTCATACTGCATATGTATTTAAGTCTAAAGAATACAATAAAAAAAATGCCATTTTTGACATGTCTTTATGTACGTAGGGACTGTCGATATAGTTATCATTATGGCTTAGACCTTCCACTGTTGGTCTTGAGCCTCCTCCACAGTGGGAGAGAAATCAACCTACTATACCATGCTGATCAGACGAGTTGGTATAGGGTTCTATTTTGAATTATCCTTCTCTTGTATAGATGTTATATGCATATTATATCCCTTAGACCTTTTATACGACACCCGCGGACAAAAGAGGGGGTGGTGAATTGTATTCTTACTCTGTCACCATACCTAAAACATCCATAACATAACATATCCTACTAATATTATAATCGCGAAAGTTTGTATTTGAGGATGTGAAGATGTTTGTTGCTCTTTCACACAAAAACTACGGAATGGGTTTTGATGAAACTTCACAATAATATAGCTTACATGTCAGAATAACACATAGGCTATATTTTATCCCGATATTCCCACGGGAAGAGGAACTGCAGGTAAAACTGCAGGGCGCTGCTAGTGTTTAATTGTTCAATGTAAGAGAACTCAACATAAAGTACTACACTAATATAACTAATGGTATAGTAGGTCCATTTTGTTCCCATTTTTAAAGAGCCTCGAACCCATAATTATTGGAAAACCATTTCAATAATCCTACCAATTAGACAAGCATGGGCTTACGTATGATAACCAAATTCTCGCCGATATTGTCCGAATTTATGGCAGACATTCTACTCGCTCTTTTTCTCAGCCTTTATAAGTCCCACTGCTAGGTTTGGACCTCTACATTGGGGAATTTGATCTACTATTCCATGCTGGTCAAACGTATTGGAATAGTGTTCTACATGCCTATTGGCAAATATTTACACAGTTGCAATGGTTTGGATTATCAGAATATCATCATTATTATCATAAATCATGTACGTCCCACTGTTGGGCCGTCCCACTCAAGCCTTCTCCAAAATAGCAAGGAAACTGCTCCTACTATACTACGCTAGTCAGTCGTGGTTTTATTTCGAGTTTTACTTCTCTTGCATTGATGTTATCCGCATATTATATCCCTTACATCTTTTACGATACCCACGGGGAAGATAGGGAGGTGGTGAATTGTATTCTTACTCTGTCACCACATCGAAATATCTTAGTTATTTTAATTTTCAAAGCAAATAGTCATTGTCATAAGTAATCGCATAATTTAATTGTTTTTTTATTAAAGAACAATGCATTGAGGCGACATATGTCGTTCATTGTGCATTATAAGGGTTACAATGGTGGACAATAGGTATGAGTATAAAAACCAAGCATACATGGGAACTGGGTACTCTACACTCTACACTTTATGGTGTAATAAATGTTGCTTGCCGTACAATAAACGAAATATGAAGTAAACATATACATATCTTGTCTGTGGGTATCATGAAAGACTGGCCATGGGCGATAAGGAACTCGGTACCAGTGGCCGACCCAATGACGAAGGAGAGCGCGCATATGGTGAGTTATGAGGCCGCGCACTGACCCTTCGTTTACTAGTGGTAGGACCACACTGTCGACAGTTATCTGTCTACAGCCGCGGGCCGGTCTGTCCGGGGTAGCACCATGGTGCCGCAGAAAATCGACGTCTGAATAGTAGCATTTTGTTACTGCGCTTCGTTCGGTGAGCGAGAGAGCCGGAAGCCCAACTTTCTGAGGATGTTCGCGTGTGGAGGGTTTTGGTGGTGCCTTTGGTATCACCAAGCCTCAACGCACGCATTCACATTTTCTTCGCGGTAGGCAGCGGCCTTGTAAAGGTCCATGAGCGGCAGCAACATTTACCATCAGGTGCACTGTTTGCTCGTTTGCCACTGCTTGCAATAAAAAAAAGAAAACTTCGAACGGCTTCGTGTCGTCGTGTGTGCGGACCGTAGCTCGCCCAAAAAAAGGTCTTAAAACATTTGTAAAAGACTACCAACTTCCAGTCCATTTTCTGCTGTGTTCACTCGCCAGCACTGTTTCTCCCACCCACAAAAAAGACATCTTTTACGAAATCTATGGGCAAGAAAGAGGGTAGTGAATTACATTCTTATTTCGTCACCACACGAAAAAAAAATGATATTAAAACCTAAAAAAGAACAAAAACATGTCCCTATCAGTAGGTATTACAAAAGGTCAAATTGTTTGCAAAAATCAGACATCTTACGGTTGTGGATAACGGACAGACAACGTACTGGACTGTCTCGTTCAAAACGGGACGTATGGTCACGTTAGGTAGGTCAATTTCAATCCCATTGTGCCATACCTGAACCTAGCATTGGGGCTTATATGAGCTGAGATACCATTGAGTTTCTATATGGTGGATAATTTATTGGATTAATTTAAAAGGCATATTTGAAAATATGCATGTGCCACCGCGAGTTATATGCATAAAAAATGATTTTATATTTACTAATACTGTCACGAGTAGATACAATTCTCTGTAATAGCAGTAAGTTCTTGGACGTGATACTTCACGCGTGTTACCTTAATCCTTCCATCACCATGAACCCTAAAAAGTGTTCGACATATCGGGCAAGGAAAAATTAAATTTAAACGCGATAAAATCAATAAAAATAACCTTTATCTATACCAATAAATAAAATTGAAGTGTCTGTTTGTAATGTCAAAATAATAGGTTTTTTTATGCTCACACGGTTATTTGCACTATACACATTCCTAAAAATCATTTTATATTTTTTTTTGTCAGTCTGTCTGCCTGTTTGTTCCGGGTAATCTTCAAAATAGCTGGACCAATCTCAAAAATTTTTTCACCAATAGAAAGCTATAATATCAACGCGTAAACTAGGCTATATTTTATCCTGGTATTCCCACGGGAACGGGAACTACGCAGGTAAAACGACTAAAACCGAAGCGAAACGAGGGCGGATTGCTAGTGAATAATAAAAGACTGAAGAAAATAACTTTATGCTTATTAGAAAACAAATTTACAGTGTGGTGACAGAATAAGAATCCAAGTCATCACTCTTTATCTTGCTCGTGGATGTCGTAAAAGACGACTAAGGAATATAATACGCATATAACACATATGCAAGTAAAGAAAACTTGAAATAAAACCCTGTATCACCAGCATGGTATATTAATCAATCAATTTACCCCCAATATGGAGGAGGCTCGAGTTTGCTGTGTGGTAGCGGCTTCGAATACTACCAACCCTTGCTTTGCTCGTGGGTGTCGTAAAAGACGACTAAGAGCCCTAGATTGACCCGGACCAACTCCATCTGGTACCATTTGGGTCAACGATTACATTCCCAAGGAGGGTTGACGTCAGGCAGGCGGTCGGTCATTAAAGTCATTGCCGAAACTTTTTGCAATATGTCAAAACAGATGACATATTGCGTCGACCCCAACTAATTGGGATAAGAACAAGATGATGATGATGATGGAGGAGGCTCGAGCTCAGCTGTGGGACATAAGCATTATAAGCTGAGATAGTACAACAAATATTATATGAATACAGGAATGTGTAACAATGGTAATATAATGACACATTCGTTCAACATTATCAGTGATGTTTACTAAACTGTTAGCCGTCTGAGACACGAATGTGTCATAGAGGAAGTGTCGAATGTCGGTGTCTTGTAATAACGACTACATAATATTGATAAACGTTATTTACATGATTATACACACGTATTTATGCTGTACTTACAAATATGTACAGTAATACCCCAATACAGTAGAAACTCAATTATCCGGCCCTCGGTTATATGGATTTGCGATTATCCGGACTGCCAACCGCAACCTTGTTGTACTTACAAATCGAATTTATGCAAGCATAAACGTTCATTATTGTTTTAGGTAGTATTTCGCCGCTCTGAGGTGCATGCCCCGTGGGATATGGACTTGTCCTGCAATAAACGCCCAAAATTATGTACATATGCACAAAACTGAAGGTTTTTCATACATTCGATTATCCGGATTTTTGATTATCCGAATGCCTACCGTCAACAATTAGTCCGGTTAATCGAGTTTCTACTGTATCTACTATTGCAACCAATCCTCTAGCTCACATATAGCTTAAGCTCTGTTAAATCCGTGGTGCTGTACTGCTGCGCTGCACGTAGTCACGTCCTCTTATTTACTGGCTAATTAGCCTACTTAGCTTCATGTCTCCCGCTTTGCATATGAGGGAAGTGGAAACTTTTCAACTCCTGTTTTTCTTTTCTAATTAAATTTGTTGCGGGTTCCAAGACAATTAAAAGCGTTTCCCGGGACTTCCTGAGGGTCAAACCTCGGTGTTTTGTACGGAGCCTTGAGGATCCTGGCTTATAGGAGTTACAGTGGAGGGAATGTGTGGTGGGATTAGGCCCAAAAAAAAGAAGGTGTACATCAACTTAAGTTTTTTTTTTACGCGAATTCAAAGATACGCGGTTCTTTCATTTAAGCGCGCCGACCTTAGATTTATCTTTTTATTCATAAAATGTCAATTATTTTTTACACATCTAATATTTAATAATATTATTTAAAATTATTGTCTTCTTTGAACAAGTCCCAAATGGACAATTTCTTTTTGGACATATATAATTGCGCCACAAAATGCAATGCTGTGCCGTCTGCATCCTTCCACCAGATCGTCGGTCCATCTAGTTGGGATCGCCACTGCGTCGTTCGTTGCGTGGTCGCTACTCGAGAACCTTTCTTCCCCAGCGGTTGTCGATTCATCGAGCGATGTGTCCTGCCCATTGTCACTTTAGCGTACTCATTCTTCATGCTATGTCGGTTACGCCCGTTCTTCTACGGGTACGAGAAAAATCCCGAGCATAGCGCACTCCATATCACGCTGAGTGATTGAGTTCGGTTATGAGGCCAGTTCTTATCTAAAGTTAAAATTCCTTATGATAAATATGCCCAAAAATGGATCCTGGTCGATGACGGCATCCGACAGGCGTTCACTATCAGTTAAAAGTAAATATATATATATATATATATATATATATTGTATTCAACGTGTATTATGTATTTATGACATGTATTCTTTATTTATCGTTATTGTTATCTGTATTCGATAAAGTTATCTATGGCTTGCACATTTGTACTTGATGTCTTGGGGGTTAATTTCTAGTATTTTACGTATATGTATTTTCTCATTATCCGTGTGGTAACGGAGTAAGAATACAAATTACCCTATCTTGCCCGTGGATGTCTTAAAAGACGACTAAGGAATATCATACCCATATAACATCTATGCAAGAGAAATTAATAATCTTGGGAGTGACAACCCTCCTTGTTACATGCCTTTCATCCCTCCTCATCACATGCCGATACCAAAAGAATCTCGCGCTCCTAATCTTCTATATCAACTTTTTAACTTTTTTTAAATATATATTTTTTTGCATATATTGTTGCTTCCGCGACTTGATTGTACGGGCCCATCAGAATATCAGCGGTGTAGTATCATATTTACTGTACTATAAACTGAGATGGGCACCATATTTTGGCCTCACATATTCGACTCCTTGTTTTTAGTTAGTAGTTCTTATTTCTTTCGTTGGTGTCTATATATTGTGTGAGGTTTACAAAATAAAATTTCTTTCTTTCTATATCACTGGTAACACTGGCTTACCCAAATATACTAATTTCTAACCTTGTAACCCCACACATCCATCTTGGCATACGCTCTTCTCTCATCCGTCTTTTTCATTGTCCAACATGCAGACTTATAGGAAGACATCTCGTCTCGGCTCATATACGTTCCACTGTTGGGCTCGAGCCTCTTCCACAATAGGAGGGAAATTGACCTTACTATACCATGCTGATCAGACAGGTTAGTATAGGGTTTTAATTCGAGTTTTCTTTCTCTTGCATGGGTGTTATAAGCATATTATATCCCATAGGCTTTTACCATGGCCAAGATAGGAAGTGGTGAAGTGTATTCTTATTCCATTACCATACGGAGGTGGAGGATAGACATTTCATAGAAAAAAAATGTTTTTTTTATCGCGTTTGTATTTGATCTTTTCTTCTCTGATGTTTCGAACACTTAACATTCATAATCACGGTACGACTTAGGTTTAAAGAATTTATTCTCAAAAAAAAAACATGGTTGCCTGTAAAGTCGGTTTACGGACGATAGTTTAACGTGACAACGTCATAACAAAACATTGATGAAATGACTGCATACTTTTATGAATAAAATTGAATCAGCGTAACTGGACAATGAGCGTAACGGGCCACATTTTCGTGCATGCAGCCAGCGTTCATCGATTTATTAGACGTCACGTCAACATAGGTCGCTTACATGAGAAGAATGATTATAAAAAGTAAAATAACTAGTAAAAACTTCGCTATTACAATCTATAATATTTTTTCCATATGTACACATATTTAATGTGCATTTTATTTAGAGTTATTTTACATTCTTAGAGGGTAAACATGACAAATGCCGAAACACGTATTCATTTATTTTAATTAAGAGTATTTGTACTAGACAACAGATATCTATCTCTTGCATAGATATTATGTAGATATTTTATCTCTTAGTCGCCTTTTCTGAAACATATGGGCCGAATAAGATGCGGTGAATTGTATTCTTACTCCGGTACGTCAAATTTCGTTTATTGGAAATTAAAATATCATATTTATATGTAAAATATAATATTTATGCAAGAGAAGGAAAACTCTGAATAAAAGACAACACGTCTAACCAGCGTGGGGTAGTAGGTTAATTGTCCTCCTATTGAGGAGGTAGCTAGAGCCCAGCAGTGGGACGTATATGACCCGAAATGAAATTGATGATGATGAGTCATATAATTGAAAACGCGATAATATTTTAATTCTTTTAACTGTTGGCATTATGTTATGTCTGCGAACAGTTAAAACGAAACATTATAGTTTTTATTATAACTGTGAATGAATCACTTTTAAGCGATGCTTTCTTCAATACGAGAACAGGAACACGTTTGGCGAGACCGGCTACTACATACGTTTAAGTGCTGCTTTCTGCATTATTTTTCAACTTAAAACTTTGGAACATATTTAATATATGAATTGTTATAATATTTTCTGTGTGGTGGCGGAATAAGAATACCATTCATCATAATCATCGCAGCCCACATACGTCCCACTGTTGGGCTCGAACCTCCTCCACAATGGGGAAAAATTGACATACACCATGCTGGTCAGACATCAATGACATGTCGTCTTTTAAGATATCCACGGGCAAGACAGGGAGTGGTGAACTGTATTCTTACTCCGTCACCACACGGATTTATAAGAATACCATTCACCACCATATCTTAGTCCTGGGTGTCGTAAAGACAACTAAGGGATAAAATATGCATACATCTATGCTATAAGGAAAACGCGAGATGAAACCCTATGCCAACATGTCTGACTACCGTGGTATTGTAGGTCAATTTCGCTCCTATTTTGGAGGTGGCTCGAGCCCAACAGTGGGACGTACATGAGCTAATATGATGATGATGTTATTTTTTTTAATAATATTTGTTCATGATCATTGTAACAAAGTCCTTCAAGTAGAATGCATTGTTAGCTTCAATCTTTATATATCCAACTCTTATACATTTTTTTTTTGTATTTAATATAATATTAGAAATTCATTAACTTGAGTACATTTTTCATAATTACTACCGGTCGATGTGTTAGGTCGTTATCATTAATTGGGCGTTGACAACAAAATTAATAATACCTTTGAGAATTTGGGCGACATGTTAAAATACATGTAAACAATTGTTACATATTACTATTCACATAATAACACTTTCTCTGCATTAAATTACATAAACTACCAAAATTATTCAATACTAGCAAACCGCCCTCGCTTCGCTTCGGTTATAGGTTATAGTCGTTTTACCCGCGTAGTTCCCGTTCCCGTGGGAATACCGGGATAAAATATAGCCTAGTTTACGCCCTGATATTATAGCTTTCCATCGGTGAAAGAATTTTTGAAATCGGTCCAGCCGTTTTGAAGATTGCCCGGAACAAACAGACAGACAAAATTTTTTTAATTGGTTTTAGGCATAGGTGTCGTGCAAATAACCGTGTGAGCATGAAAAAAGCCTATTATTTTGACATTACAAACAGACACTCCAATTTTATTTATTGGTATAGATTACACAATAAAATATTAAAGTAATTTAATTAATATAATTTCTCCGTTCTGTAACCAAGTAAGAATATAATTCACAACCCCCCTTTCTTGCTCGTGGGTGTCATAAAAGACGACTAGGTGACGCAATATGTATAATTGTATACACATCTATGCGAAAAAACCGGCTAAGTGCGAGTTGGAGTCGCGCACAAAGGGTTCCGTTATCGGTACCATTATCTATAAAAAGAGCTAAACAATCGCGTCTGTTGTATGGGAGCCCCCCTTAAATATTTATTATGTTATTAATATTTGTCGTTTTAGCGGCAACAGAAATGCATAATTTGTAAAAATTTCAATTATGTATGTGTTATGTCACCAGGCTGTATCTTATGTGTTCTTAAGATACAGCCTGGTGACAGACAGACAGAGAAGTCATAGTAATAGGGTTCCGTTTTTACCCTTTGGGTACGGAACCCTGAAAAAGGGAAACTCGATATGAAACTCTATACTAACCCGTCTGACCAGCGTGGTATAGTTGGTCAATTTCCCTCCTATTGTGGATGAGGCTCAAGCTCAGCAATCTTATATCAGCTGAGATGGTGATGACGACGAATATAATTTAAGAACGCCAAATGACATTTTCACGTTCCCGCTAAAACTCATATATTGAAGAGCACTTATGTTCACAGATTAATTAAATCGATAAAAAAACATTCGGTGGGGCGACGGATAAAGAATACAATATGTCACCATCTATTTTTATCCAGCGGGTTTCGATGAGACGTTAATAGAATAAATAAATGTAGTTAAAAAAAAAACTAAAAAACATGCTTTCATAGCATATCAAACTAAAAAGTGTAGTGCAGGTGGGTTACGGGTGTGCGCGCTTACGTCCCTCTGTCGCCCCGGACGGAGCGGGCGAGGAGAGGGCCGACCGTAAACCATCCCCAAAAAAAAAGCGGACTATTGCATTGTCATCGGTCTTTGATAAATGTGCAAAGTTTAAAGAAAATTTGATCGCTCAAAGTAGGGCAAAATCGAGCTCAAAGGTGGACTTTACAAACAAACATACAGGTGAAGCTAATAAAAGCGTAATGATTTCTGATGATTACGCGAGTATAGTTAGTTTTTAAATATAATTACTATTAATTTTAATGTTAAATAATTACTAACCATAAACAATATAATTTTTTCATATAGAATCATTTTCTTCTTACACTGGCAATAAATTTTGTATCAAAATATGGGTCAATATTTAATAACTAATTTCTGTATCGGGTAGATAATTATAAATTTTCTGCAGTAACGATGACTTGTGGGACGTGAGACATCTTAGTCCCCCCGTGACTATGAACGCTGTAAAGTGTTCGAAACGTCGGGTAATCAAAAATCAAATACAAACGCGAAAAAATCTGTAAAGTAGTTTTATTTAAAACTAATAAAAGCGTGTTAAAAAACTTAACACTGGTTGTCTCGAGCCTCCTCCACAATAGGAGGGAAAAATTTACTTACCCCGGTCAGACATGTTGATATGAGGTTTCAACTCGTCTTTTCCTTCTCTTATCTCTTTATTCGTTTTTTACGACATCTACGGGCAAGATAGGGGATGGTGAATTGTATTTTTACTTGGTTAGTCGTAAAATACGACTAAGGGAACGTTTATTCTTTATATATAAATTTCTTGTGTACGTGTGTTTGTCACTGAACTCCTAGACGGCGAGACCGATGTTGATGAAATTTTTTGTGTCTGTTCAAGGGAATTCGAGAATGGTTTAGATTCACAATTGGACCCAGTAAGTGCCGCTGCTGTCGATTTAAGGAGAATTCCTTTTATTTTATTTGAACAGAACGTCTGTTGGGTCAGCTAGTCTTTATCTTTATATATAAATTTCTTGCGTACGTGTGTGTCACTAAACTCCTAAACGACTGGACCGATGTTGACACAATTGGAATATTCTTTTAACTATTTTTTAAAATTTAAACGGAACAACGTCTGTTGGGTCATCTAGTATACTTATAAAATCTATGCAAAAGAAGATTCGAAATAAAGGCACAGCGGTATATAGTATGTCAATTTGTCTTCTATCATAGAGGAAACTGCAGTCTAACAGTGACTGTAACGATGACGATGACGTAATTCACCGTATCATCTAGTATTATATTTAATCAGACAGAAATAAAATATTAAGTAACATCTAGTACAATTATAGTTTGTTAAGAATCCACAAATAATTTCCTCACGTTGACCTATATATTATTCTTGGATGCGTTTAAATAAAGATCGATCGATTATATTTCAGTGTTAGATAGCCCATTTATCGAGGAAGGTTATAGGCTATATATCATCACGCTAAGATCAACAGAAGCGAAACAACAATGAAGAATGTTTTAAAATGGTTTTTTTTTTGTTATGAGAATTTCCGCTGCGTAAACGGTTAAATTTTCGCAAAAATCATGTGTGACAGAATCGTATTATTGAAAAATATTATCATATTTTCACCTTCTACGTAAACAAAGTCTTAGGTTAAAGTTAGCATTAGCCCAAATTATCTATCCCTAGCCGAGGCCGCGGGTGACCGGACCGGGGAATTTGGTCCGTCACCCGCAGAGAGGCTGACCGCGAGACGGCAACCAACGTCCCAGGATGGGGACGTCGAGAGGTGAGGGTACCCGAAAGGGTATTCCGTCGGGCCGACCACTGACGACATGACTTGTCGTCAATGTTCCCCTGCTCCGGTTACCATACCACACACATTAAAAAAAAAACCCAAAGTATCTATTACACGCGGACGAACTCGCGAGCCGAAGCTAGTGAGGATATACTTGAGAAAGGAGCAAGTGCAGATAGGCAGAATTTAATGGAGAGTAAGAACAGTGGCGGCAGACTAATGATGAACGATGATTCTGTTGCCAATGGGAAGAAGTTATAATTAGTAGAGCGAGATTATTCTGGTATGGACATGTGATGAGAAGGGATGAAAGACACGTGACTAGGGTTATTAAAATGGTTGTGGTTGAATGTAACAATCGTGGGCGACCCAAAAAGAAAGATGTGTGAATCTATACTAATACATAAAGCTGAAGAGTTTATTTGTTTGAACGCGCTAATCTCAGGAACTAATGAACCGATTTGAAAAATTCTTTCATGAAATGAAATGAAATGAAATGAAAAATTATTTATTTCTGCGTATAAATTGGTGGTGACGAAATAAGAATTCAATTACTTGACCGAAGGAGTCGCATAAATCAGAAGATCTCACTTGAAGAATAATTAGCGGCTCTGCTGTGATACGTATGGCATCCTCATTAGGATGGCCTACCAAACACAGCGATTACGGCTTTTTAGTATAAACAACATAATATCATTTTCCCTGCATCGCATATGCTGGGCTCGAGCCTGAATAGGAAAGCAATTGACCCACTATACGAGTCTAGTCAGAAGCGTTGCTATAGGATTTTATGTCAAGTTTTGCCACTCTTGCATGTAGATATTATATTATATCCTTAGTCGTCTTTTACGACATCCACGATATCATCATAATCATTATATGTTGAGTGTACAAAGATTTTCTAGTAATTAAAAATTGCCCTAACCGAAGCTCCGGGGACTGGACCGGGGGATAGTCCGTCACCCGCAGAGAGGCTGACCGTGTGAGGGCGACCGGCGCGGCGTCCTGGGAGGGGCGTTAAAAAGGGACGATACCCGAAAGTGAATCCCGCCGGGTTAGCCACGGACATCAAGGATACCGGCCCAATGGCGAAGAAGAGGGAGTATGGGAGGTTATGGGGTCACGCACCATCCTTTCGTCACCCCAGACGGAGCGGACGGCGTCTGAGCTGACCATAGCCCACCTCAAAAAAAGGAATTAAATATTTAAAACATTCAATGTCAATGTCATTTATGCAGTCGAAATGTAAACTGCTGTGATTACTAATAACATTTCTAATCATTATAACTATCGCTCGTCATCACTACCGAGATACGCACGGTATATCATAATTATATGATTTTATCAATCATTTATTGCAAATTAGTAATTGTAATTTATACATATAACATAAAGATAGTGTGGGTAGATATACATATATGGATATAAATCCTATTTGGTTCAATGACAAATACGCTACTATTGACAGTTAGTTCAGGTAATTCTCATACTTATTTTTCACAGTTATAAATCAAAATTTACGGATCCCTGTTTTCGTTTTCTCTTGGATAATCTCAAGTTAAAGTTATATTTAGTCCTAGCTAACCTAACAGACGTTATTCTGTTCAAATCTAAAAAAATAATTCTCTAAATCGATCGCAGCGTTGCCTACCGGGTCTCATTGTTAATCTAAACCATTCTCGAATCCACTAGAACACGCCTAAAAATATATTAAAATCCGTACCTACAGTCGTTTTGGAGGAGTTTAGTCACATACACGCAGATAGAACAATTTTATTATACTAGCTGACCCAACAGACACTGTTCTGTTCAAATCTAATAAAAAAAAAAGAATTCTCTTTGAAATCGATCGCAGCGCACCACCTACCGGGTTCAATTATTAATCTAAATCATTATCAAATCCATTGGAATACACAAAAATTCAAGCCCGAGCCTAGCAGTGGGTCGTATCAGAGCCGCAATAATGATGACTATTTAAAAAAAAAGAGATTTTAATATTGCGTGTCCATTTCGGGGACCACATGAAATTGAGATCCAAATTGAGAAGCACTATGCTTGACTCTGTAAGCGTCAGTGTCATTTTCAAGAGTACGAAACATCAATATTGTGACGATAGATGGATATATCTTGACTGTCATCTATTTTTTTCATGCGTTAAGGTTTCATCCGCAGCGCTGCCAATGCTCGCACTCACATAAATTTGTTTACCCACTACTCACCGAGACTGAGTCATTATAAACATGTGTTCTTAACAGTTTCAAGGTGAGAGGATTTGATTAGAGGTTCCGCTCTACAAGTAATGGTTTCCGATATACAGTGTCGCCAAAATTTCCAATGTTCTATCTAGTGTGCACTCTGGTCAGAGATAATGTGAATTGTGGGTGAATTTCACTAACGGAAGTTTGATAAATTATAATCGTCATCCTTTGACACTTATTCCAATTAAAATATAAACTCATTTGCAAAAAAAACGGGCGGTTTTGATTTTCATTCATATTTAAAAAGATACAATACCAAAAAGGTTTCAATCGTTTGTACACGTTACTGGCCGGTTTTAAAAATGCTGTGGTATTTAAAAAAGTACGTTCTAAATTCAATTTTTCATTTGATGTTCATTTTTACAGAAAACCCCTTTTTATCCTACATTTTTGGCGCGAAGTTCCAGAAGTTAACATCGACTTTCATAACTTTTATTCAATTTTTATCGATTAATTTCATATCCTTGACTGTCAAAGCTTTATTTAATGCTGTTTGGCTGTATCAAAAATGGTAGATAAAGTGGTAAAAGCTACCAAAATTATCGCGCTGCTTGAAGAGGGTTGCAGCCAATGTTTCGTGGCTAGGAGGCTAAATGTTAGTCGCTCGACAGTCCAAAGGACCTGGCAGCGATATCAGGAGACTGGTTCCGTCGAGAGAAGGCCTGGTTCTGGAAGAAAACCATGTACCCAACCACGGGATGATCGTTTTCTTGTGAGTCGCGCATTGAGAAATCGCAAATCTTCGTATGTGGATCTTAAGAACAACCTCCAAGAAGTAAGAAATGTGCATATTAGTCTATGGACGGTCAGGAGGAGGCTTCTCGCTGCCAATATACGCAGTCACCGCCCGGCCCGCGGCCCCAAATTACTCCGTGAGCACAGAGTTCACAGGCTTAGGTTCGCTAGAAATTGTGAATCATGGACTCAAGACGATTGGAATAGGGTTTTGTTCTCTGATGAAGCCAGGATATCTCTGTTCGGTGAAGATCGACGTCGGCGAGTGCTAAGAAGACAAGGAGAACGCTTTGCAGAGGCATGTTTCGAAGAAATCACACCTTATGGTGGGGGCTCTGTTATGTTTTGGGCAGGAATAAATTCAATGGATCGTACAGAGTTAGTCTTCATTGAAAACGGCTCACTGACTGGGCATCGATACATAACGGAAGTTCTAATTTCTCATGCACAACCCGCATTGGCCGCTCTAGGTGAAGACTCGATTTTTATGGACGACAATGCTCGCGCCCACCGATCCCGCGATGTTAATGCGTATGTGCAAGAGGTCGGCATTCGTCGTTTGGATTGGCCAGCTCGAAGTCCCGACCTCAATCCCATAGAGCATGTCTGGGACGTTCTGAAACGGCGTGTGAGATCAGTACACCCGGCTCCGCAGACCATCAGAGAGCTGAAGAATGTGATTACTGCGGAGTGGGAACGTATTCCGCAAGCAAGTATCCGGGATATACTCGCTAGCATGCCCAGACGAATTCAAGCTGTGATTTTAGCTAGAGGGGGTCACACTCGATACTAAACATTTATCTGCTTTTACTTTATTAAAGAAAAACAAACAAAAAAACTTTTTTATTTTTACTTCATGAGCATATGCACTACTAGCGAATATACACTACTAGCGAGGTTTAGCATTATTTCCCATAAATTGTATCTAAATTTTATGAAATACTGATGAAAACGATTATTTTCTTATTAATTTAGCAAATTGTGTGGATAAAACTACCTATAATTATCAAACAAAGAAATATTAACATTTGAAATGGTTCATTGCTTAGGTGCCCGTTTTTTTTGCAAATGAGTTTATTTATAGGTCATGTAGCATATCCTCTTCCTATGATGGTTTACAACAAATTTTATTATGCTTTATTTGTTTTGTGATTATACAGCGATGTAGGGACACTGTTTTATGTTCACCCTATTTCAGCCGGCTTGCCGCAAGGTTCGGTGTTAGCACCGCTGCTATTTTCATTATACCCTAGCAACTTCCCAAGGGGCTATCGGTGTAGGCCAACAGCATCTACTCTTCCATAGATGAAATTGTCATCTACTGCAGTATATTGGTTCTCAGTATTAGTGTCACGAGAATACTGAGTGATCCTACCGTAATTACCAATGCAGAAAAGTGTTAGAAACGTCGAGAAAGTTAAAAACAAATACAAAAGCGATAAAAATAGTTTTATTTCATATGTGTAATAGTAGTAGCACAATAACTGCCATGGTCACTGGTTTTTATGGATCAAACTTTACTACAAAAAAGGTAAACAGCAGAAAGAGGGGAGTCAATCCTAAAAATTCCAAAGATTTTGATCTTGAAACCCACTTTTCTGAGAATTATTTGTTGGAGTTTCAAATTTTTACTGTCTTGCACATTGTTTCATTCGTAAGCTGCTTCAGTGAACTTTTATATCATGTGAAAACACAAATACTGTTTTTATGTAAATATTAAAAGAGCTAAAATTAATAGAAAGGATGATTCAGATTTGCCCATATATCATCAGCGCTTGGTAATTCTATAACACATCGGTAACATGACTAATAAAATTGTTTTTTGGCTATCATACAAATAAATGCCACTTGAAACATTCTATATTTAGTTTGTATGTACTTTTGCTATTTAAGGAAACACTAGTTATTTGCTACGACCATTAGCTGCAATGAACAATATTGGCAGAATTATTACTTATCCTATGATAATATTCTAGCGTACATCTGTCACAATTTTATGTTATCGACACGGACTTGTAAGGCCCTATTCATAAATTTGTATATTTAGATTTTTTACTTGCTTTTTTCCTGTAATGCCGGATTAAGAATACAATTCACCACCCTTTTTCTTGCCCGTGGGTGTCGTAAAAGACGACTAAGGGACATCATCTATGCAAGAGAAAGAAGACTCGAAATAAAACTCTAAACCAACATGTCTGAGCGTATATAAGTTGTAATGATGATAATGATATGCTTTTTATTTGACTTCACCTATCTGTATCGCTATAATGTAATCTTTGTACGTAATTTTTAACCCCTTCAAATTATTGGATTGCATTGTAACTTGACACACTTCTTAAGAACCAATCATAGTGTAATAATCCTAACCTGGAATCATCATTATCGCAGTCCACATGCGTCCCACTGTTGGGCTCGGGCCTCCTCCACAATGGGAGGGAATTTAACCTACTATACCGTGCTGGTAAGACATGTTGGCATACGGTTTTATTTCGAGTTTTCCTTCTCTTGCACAGATCTTATGTGCATATTATATCCCTTAGTCGTCTTTTACGACATCCACGGCCAAAATAGGGAGCGGTGAATTGTATTCTTAATCCGTCACCACACGGAAGAACCTGGATTTCCAGGATAAAATTAAAATGATCGTAACAAGTTTAGTAAATTGGCTATACGAAAAAAATAAGAAAATAAATTAGAGTTCACAAACGAGACATGTTGCGGACGTGAAGTTGCTGATCAGCTTACGGACACGGATATTAAATTTCTAGGTAATTGGAGAAAGAATACCTACACCAAATAACGATTTGATTTCGTATCGAGGTTAACATTTGGTAGATCATATTACCATCATTAGCATTTCAGCCTCCCACTGTTGGGCCTCCTCCACAATAGGAAGGACAAGAACAAGGCATATATCCTGAGATCCATCCATCTATCCATCAGCTTATAGTTATAGACGACCACTGCTGGACATAGGCCTCCCCACGAGAATGCCACTCGGAACGGTCCTGTGCCACTTGCATCCAACGGTTCCCTGCGACTTATTTTAAGATGTCGTCAGTCCACCTAGTACGGGGTCGTCCTACGCTGCGTAGTCCGGTTCATGGTCGCCACTCGAGAACCTTTAATGACCTGAGATGATGGTGATGAATTAAAATCCGAATAAATTAGACTCCCTTCAGAAGGAAGTCTTTTTTCATGTTCCGCCCCAAAGTGCGGCCCTGTGCCGCCTGCCTCCAACGACGCCCAGCAACTTTCACTAGGTCGTCGATCCACCTTGAGCATTCTACACTGCGTTGTCCGATACGTGGTGACTACTAGAGAACCCTCCTTCCTGCTGAACTGTTAATCAAGGTCAAGCATTCCGTTTATTTTTTATTTTAATCTTATTTTGGCTGTAATCTAATATTTACAGTCTGGCAACTTGAGAGAATGCGTTCTGGACAGGTTGTGATTGGCTGAGCCAAATGAAAATGTGAAAAAAAAATTTGAAATGGTGAAATATTTACGCTAAAGAGATTATTCTCGCTTTTTTCCCTAGTAATGAGTTGAAAACTGCATAAATATATCGATTTACTAAAGTTCTAAAAGATGTCCTGTGTGGAAATCGAACCCATGACATTGGCATTGTAGGTATCTTAACTTCTACGCCATCTGTGCAGTCAAGAATAAGGAATAAGTGTAGAATGATGAAGATATCATTATCTTCATTATTCTTATTATTATTAATCTCAACTCATATACGTTCTACTATTGAGCTCGAGCCTCCTCCATAATTGGAAAGAAATTTGACCTACTATACTACGTTGGTCAGACCGGTTGGTATAGGGTTTCCTATAGAGTTTTCCTTTTCTTGCTTAAGCAATATTTAAATATTATATGCCCAACCCCTAATCGTCTTTTACGACAACCACGGGCTGGTAAAGGGGTGGTGAATTGTATTCTTACTCCGTCACCACACGGGCTAATAATCCTTATAATCTAATCCTTATTGTTAGATAAAACCGATAATCGCACGTTAATCGCATTACAAAACATGGCGCTATATTTAGTTTTGGTATTATTTAAAGCAATCTATTTGCGTATGTTTGGTTATTGAGTAATAATTCGTAACGGAAATCGAGGGCCCTCCCACGCGACGTGAAAACTGTAGCGTCGTGTGCAATATACGTGTGTGAGATGGGTTATAAGTGCACCGTATTCAAGGACACACAAGGAGTACATTATGTATTAGTAAGTCTATCTGACGTTGAAGTGGCAATTGGCTGACAATATGAAACCGACAACCGCTAGGGAAGAAAGTTTGTCGAATCGCGACGAACGACGCAGTGTAGATGAATTAGATGAGATGGGTTGTAAGTGCACCGTATTCAAGGACAAGAGTCCTTTATGTAGTAGCAAATAGCCCATCTAACGCGGAAGTGGCAATTGGCTGGCCTAATCACTCGATGAAACCGACAACCGCTGGGGAAGAAAAGTGAGACGGGTTATAAGTGCACCGTATTCAAGGACACACAAGGAGTACATTATGTATTAGTAAGTCTATCTGACGTTGAAGTGGCAATTGGCTGGCAATATGAAACCGACAACCGCTAGGGAAGAAAGTTTGTCGAATCGCGACGAACGACGCAGTGTAGATGAATTAGATGAGATGGGTTGTAAGTGCACCGTATTCAAGGACAAGAGTCCTTTATGTAGTAGCAAATAGCCCATCTAACGCGGAAGTGGCAATTGGCTGGCCTAATCACTCGATGAAACCGACAACCGCTGGGGAAGAAAAGTGAGACGGGTTATAAGTGCACCGTATTCAAGGACACAAGTACATTATGTATTAGCAAATAGCAAGTCGTTGAAATAACAACTGGCTGGCCAAATCGCTTGATGAAACCGACAATTGCTGGGAGGAAAGGTGATACGGGTTGTAAGTGCACCGTAGCAATTTATTAATTAGGTAGTATATCTGACGCTAAAGTGGTAATTGACTGGCCATATCGCTAGGAAACCGACCCTATGAAACCGACAACCGCTGGAGAAGAAAGTTTCTCGAATCGCGACGGACGACGCAGTGTAGATGAATTAGATGAGATGGGTTGTAAGTGCACCGTATTCAAGAACAAGAGTCCTTATGTATTAGCAAATAGCCTATCTGACGCGGACGTGGCAATTGGCTGTCCTAATCGCTCGATGAAACCGACAACCGCTGGAAAGAAAGGTGAGACAGATTATAAGTGCACCGTATTCAAGGACACAAGTACATTATGTATTAGCAAATAGCAAGTCGCTGAAATAACAACTGGCTGGCCAAATCGCTTGATGAAACCAGCAATTGCTGGGAGGAAAGGTGATACGGGTTGTAAGTGCACCGTTTTCAATGACACGAGTACATTAGGTAGTAAGCAACCTATCTGACGTTGAAGTGGCAACTGGTTGGTCCTATATCACTCCATGAAACAGACAAAAAGTTGATGAGCGTCGTTGGATTTGAGGTTAGGTGGCAAGTCCGGCTGCCTGTCTAACCTCAAACCTCTTTAGGAATATAATTATTGATCAGACTGCATTGGATGCAGATCGATATGGAGATCTTAGTAGTCTTTTATGACACCCTCGAGGATACGCTAACTAGTATACGTACCTGTTACCACAAAGCAATAAAACTTTCTAGTTATTGTAACAGATATATTTATATGCGAATATTACCTTAATTTTTTTTTTGAGACCACGCACCATGGAAATAATCTTTATGTTGCGGGGTACTTTGTAAACATATAATTATCGGACACAAATTACGTCCAGACTCAGAACAACAATTTGTTGATCGCGAAAAGTGTTGTCTTGCGTGAGATTCGAACCCGTGACACTGGCAGTGTAGGTCAGTATCTTAATTACTACGCCACTACATATTACGCTGGTACACATTAACTTTGCCGTGGGGTGAATCTTGCCCGTGGATGTCGTAAAAGACGACTGAGGGATATAATACGCACATGATCTGTACAAGAGAAGGAAAACTCGAAATGAAACCCTATACCAACATGTCTGACCAGCATGGTATAGTAGGTCAAATTCCCTCCCATTGTGGAGGAGGCCCGAGCCCAACAGTGGGACGTATATGGGCTGCAATGATGATGATGATGACACATTAACTACATAACCGATCTTCTTGAAATTCAACATAAATTGTCAGGGATACATAAAAATCCGCGTGGTGACGGAATTAGAATACAATTCACCTCCCCCTATCTTACTCGTGGGTTTCGTAAAAGATGACATATTATGTGATACATTATGTATATAACTGTGAAGGAAAATTCGCAATAAAACCCTATGCCTACCCGCCTGACCAGTGGGATAATAAGTCAATTTTGCTATGATTGTAGAGTAGGCTCGAGGCCAGCAGTGGCACCTTTTATCCATGATAAGATACTGTTCCCGGGGCATAGTTAAGAGATAATAATGGTTATCCTAGTGCAGTCTTTTGGGCACCTTTCCAGACTTCGTTCTGGATATGTCTCCGACTATAGCTAGGTCTCCATCAAGACATGAGTTAAACAAAACTAAAAGTGTTCATTTATATTTTACGTTGGTGAATTCACTGTGTAATAATGTTGGCCGTTTGGCCGACTGCCATCTCTCGCCAACTAGTTAGAATGCATAAATATTAGGCCAAATGTTTGATCAAAATATGGTGCTATGATGTAATATCTTATTTTACACATAATAGCTGACCAAACAGACTTTGTGGCTGACAACAAATAAATTGAATTAAAAACAAGAAAAATGAAAATTTTCATAGAAATAAATCGACGAATTTTCTTTTAAATCGATGAACGCCAGCTGAACACACGAAAAAGAATGACTCATTGTCACGTTCCAAGCGAGCATGAACCGAGCGTGCAAGCGAGATAGCGTTACAAGCGATAGAGATCGGCCTAAGCGTTCCGCTTGTGAGGGTGAAACCGAAAGGGTGTTCCGTCGGGCCCACCACTGACGACAAGTCACCCCTGCTCCGGTTGTTGGCCCAACAACGAGGCGACGTGGGTACGGGTGGGTTATGGACCCGCGTGCCGTCCTTTCGTCGCTCCGGACGAAATGGACCGCGTGTGCGCTTACCATTGCCCACCCATAAAAAAAAAGAAAAAGCGTTCCGCTTGTGACGCATCTAACATCTGTAAAATTTCAGTGGAAAATATTTGAATTAACGAGTGCAAATAAATCTTGATTTATCGAAAACAAATTGTAATATTAATAAAATAAAAATTGATAAATAGCGTAATAGTTAAAATACCGACTTACCGTGTCGGGATAGTAGGTTCAAAACTCACGCAGAACAAAACTTTGTGCGATCCACAAATTGTTCTGAGTCTGGATGTAACTTGTGTCCGTTAATTATGTTTGTAACTTTTGTAAGCTAAGTTCCTCAATGGTCTCCATAAACGACACCCAAGGTTTGACCATCAGAAACTCTCGAGCAAACGCTTTTTATTGTTTTGGAACCCGCAACAAATTTAATTAGAAAAGAAAAAGGAGTTGCAAAATACCATTTACCTAAAAAATCCAACTCAGTCAAAATTGGCTAATAAAATAAGCCCATGAATAAAAGGATGCACGTAGAAGACGGGCACCGCGAGTCTGCATATAAATCTAGTCAGAGACAACTATTGCTTCTAATAATGATGTTATAATATACAGATATTTAATTTTAAATACATTTATTACTCTACGTAATATATTATCTGTGGTCGACCTATTTTCGTTTCAAAATTAAACTACAAATATTCTAACATTCGTGAGCTAGTATATATTTTCCAGTGATATTTTCACTCGCATTTCTATTTATACTATTGAAAATTCGCCTTCGTAATTCACAATTTTTCATAGTATATTTAAGATTCGTTCATTATTGCAATTTTGTATAGCTATACTAGCAACCCGCCCTCCCTTCTCTTTGGTTTCAGAAGCCTTACCCGTATAGTGCCCGTTTCCGTGGGAATACTGGCATAAAGTATAGCCTATGTTACTCCCTGATATTATAGCTTTCCATTGGTGAAAGAATTTTTGAAATCGGTTCTGTGGTTTAGTTTAAAAGAATTCGTTGAACGCGTTAATTTTGGGCAATACTAGTTGGAAATGAAAAAAATATTTTAGTGTTGTTTTTTTTTTTTGGGGTGGGCTGCGGTCGGCGCGCCCCTCGCACCACTCCGTCCGGGGCGACAGAGGGGCGTGAGCACGCAACCCACCCGAAAACCACGTCGCCTTCGTCGTTGGGCCGACTACCGGAGCAGGGTTACTTGTCATCAGTGGTCGGCCCGACGGAATACCCCCTACGTGGGGTACCCTCCCATCGACCGACGTCCCCCCTCGCGGAGGACGTCGGTCTTTCCTCACGCGGTCGGTCTCTCGGCGGGTGACGGACTAATCCCCGGTCACGTCACCCGCGGCCTCGGCTAGGGCGGCATGAGGTAGTCGCGCCTACGCCACAAATATTTTAGTGTTGGATAGCACATTTATCGAGGAAGACTATAACATCACGCTGTGACCAATAGAAGCGGAGCATTAATAAAAAATACTGCAAAAACGGGGCAAAATCTTTCTTAAAACTCTCGTATGGGTGCCTATGAAACTCTCTCTCGTTTATTAGACGGCATTAAATGGAGTTGGTTCAGATCGATGTAAAGCTCTTAGATGCTTTTACGATACCCACAAAGCAATGCAAGCCATATTCGTAGCCGTTACTACTAGACAATGTATTCAAATCACTAGTCACAATTTACAACATCCACGGGTCAGAGACTGAGTGGAGAATTGTTTTCTTACTTCTTCACCACACAATTTTAAATATGAGCGTCATATTGACAATATTTTAAATGCATTTGCCATTCCATCTTTTTACTTGGACCACATTATTAATTTATATTCAAGTGAATATAGAGAGTAAGCACTCTGATTATGGCGCCAAAAATATTTTAATAAAATTATATCTTTTCATACGATATGACTTTCACCTATGTCTCGTATAAACGTGTGAAAGTTTTCGCGCCAGTTTTCAGAGACAACGGCTATATATTTTTTTTAATTAGTTTGCGCGCGCAAGTTTACAGGTAATTAAAACTGCTTTTGTGATTATGTTCGCTTTCCGAATAGAATTTAATGTTGGAATATAAAATTTTGCATTAAAACTTGCTGCTTTTGTAATTATTTGTGTTAAATGCGTTTTTTGAATCTTAAATAAGATATATGTTGAAACTGCTATTCGCTCGTTTTATCATGGATTTGACTGTATATATGGCTTAGTGGTTATGATACCGATCTACTGTAACTGTATTAGGATTCGATTCCCACGCAGGATGGATGTGCGACTCACAATTTGTTGTTCTATGTCCGGATGTAATTTATTTAGCGACTGGTGATGCTTTTTTAAGAAAAGGAAAATATTGTCTATCAGGATTTATTCCAACAATATCGAGTCAGATCTATCACCTTTAAACAATATTTAATTCAGATATTCTCTACGGATTCTGATACTCTTGTTACGTGACGCAGACACCAGTTGCATAAATGTCAGCTTGTAAAGGTGTACTCATTTTATGCTGACAAATAAATGTTTAATCAACCACAATTAGTATTTTATATTAAACTAGCTGACCCAACAGACGTTGTACTGTTCAAATAAAATAACGCCTCGAATCCCCTCGAACACGCAAAAAAATTTCTTCAACATTGGTCCAGCCGTTTAGGAGGAGTTCAGTGACATACACACGTACGCTAGAAATCTATACCAATAAATAAAATTGGAGTGTCTGTTTGTAATGTCAAAATAATAGGCTTTTTTCATGCTCACACGGTTATTTGCGCGACACCTATGCCTAAAATAGCAATTAAAAAATTTTTGTCTGTCTGTTTGTTCCGGGTAATCTTCAAAACGGCTGGACCGATTTCAAAAATTCTTTCACCAATGGAAAGCTATAATATCAGGGCGTAAACTAGGCTATATTTTGTTCCGGTATTCCCACGGGAACGGGAACTACGCGGGTAAAACGACTATAACCTATAACCGAAGCGAAGCTAGAGCGGGTTGCTAGTTTATATATAAGAAGATATTGTTATGGAAGCATTATAGGTTGTACTTTTATTAATTTTATTACCGTAGCACCTCCATTTATATCTTGTAGTCTCAACTCATGCATGTCCCACTGCTGGGCGAGGGAGAGGCATTGAGCTACTATAGCACGCTGGTCAGACTCTTTATTTATTTATTTTTTTTTTATCTATGGGTGGGCGTAAGCGCGCATGCGGTCCATTCCGTCCGGGGCGACGAAAGGACGCCGCGCGGGCCCATAACCCACCTCTACCCACGTCACCTTCGTCGTTGGGCCGACCACCGGAGCAGGGTGACTTGTCGTCAGTGGTCGGCCCGACGGAATACCCTTTCGGGTACCCATGCTGGTCAGACATATAGCGTTTCATTTCGAGTTTTCTTTCTCTTGCATAGATGCCATAAGTATATTGTATCCCTTAGTCGTGTTTTACGACATACCCGGTCAAGATAGGGAGTGGTGAATGGTATTGTTATTCCGTCACCACACGGATTTGTTTCAGTATAAGAAATGTATTGTATAATGATTTCTGATGTTAACGCGAGTATTACATAATCTAAAAAAAAAACTATTTTACGGATTTCGATCGACGATCGCGTTTTTATTTGATTGCCTGACGTTTCGAACACTTTACAGCGTTCTTGGTCACAGGCGGACTAAGATCTTAGTTAATCAATTACAAACGCGATAAAATCCGTAGTTTTATTTACAAAATGCATTGTACAAGTGTTTGTTTTATAGATGAACTAGCAACCCGCCCTCGCTTTGCTTCGGTTTCAGTCACCTTACCCGCGTAGCTCCCGTTCCCGTGGGAATACTGGGATAAAATATAGCCTATATTATTCCCCGATAGCTTTCCATTGGTGAAAGAATTGTTGAAATCGGTTCGGTAGTTTAAGCGTGAAAGCGTAACAAACAAACAAATATACAAACAAACATATAAACAAACAAACAAACTTACTTTCGCATTTATAATATTAGTAAGGATTGAAACTTATTTGTTTTACATGTTTGTTGCAGGTTGGACGTATACCGGCGGATCATCCACTCGTTGGTGGGCACAAAGGTCCAGTGCTGGACATCGCGTGGTGCCCACACAACGACAATGTTATCGCCAGCGGCTCAGAAGACTGTGTTGTTAAGGTAATATTATTGAACTACAAAATAAGCATCAGCATTCGCATACCTTTCATATCATCATCATCTCAGCCCATATACGTCCCACTGTTGGGCCTTTTTTTTTGGGGTGTGACGCGGTCGGCGCACTCCTCGCACCACTCCGTCCGGGGCGACAGAGGGGCGTAAGCACGCACACCCGCAACCCACCCGAACACCACGTTGCCTTCGTCGTTGGACCGACCACCGGAGCAGGGTTACTTGTCATCAGTGGTCGGCCCGACGGAATACCCCCTAGTGGGGCTCGAGCCTCCCCCACAATAGAAGGGAAACTGACCTACTATACCACGCTTGTCAAATGTACAGGGTTTTATTTCGAGTTTTCCTACTCTTGCATAGATGTTATATGCATATTGTAATCCCTTAGTCGTCTTTTTAGACACCCACGGGCAAGAGAGGGGGTGGTGAATTGTATTCTTACTCCGTCACCACACGGAAAAGTGTGATAGCAATAGGTTCGTGCAAAATGACTTTTTGCCCAAGCTGATTAGGCTGCGAAATCGATCGTAACTCTTTTGGAAATAATAAAGGCTAGGAGTAAGAATACAATTTCTTTTTTTGTTGTTTTCCGTGTGGTGACGGAGTAAGAATACAATTCACCACTCTATTTTGCCTGTGGCTGTCGTAAAGGACGCCTATGGGATATAATATGCACATAACTCCCATTGTGGAGGAGGCCCGAGCCCGATGATAATGATGAAAGGCTAGGACAATATTCTAGAATGTTCTTTCCTGGTGCCAAAATATTAATATTTGGATGATGATGATGGTGACGATAATAATCTCCTTATCAAGCTTGTTTCAGTAAAATGTGACTAAATCAATG
The DNA here is from genome assembly GCA_032191425.1 of Lymantria dispar. Taxonomy (NCBI): domain Eukaryota; kingdom Metazoa; phylum Arthropoda; class Insecta; order Lepidoptera; family Erebidae; genus Lymantria; species Lymantria dispar. Next base: position 2,314,315 of record CM063460.1, on the reverse strand, counting down.
ATACGTTGATGTCCAGGTGTGGCAGATCCCGGACGGTGGTCTGTCGCGCACTCTCACTGATCCCGTTGTGGATTTGGTGTACCACCAGCGGCGTGTGGGGTTGGTGCTCTGGCATCCCACCGCTCAGAACGTGCTGCTCACTGCTGGTTCTGACAATCAAGTGAGTTTTATGATGTTGTCTGTCTTATAATGCCTGCGGCGGCTACTGATTGCGTGAGATTCTAAATTTTTGTGGAAATGGAAAGTTAGAAGTTTCATGTGGCATTCTAAATGTGGCGCTACGTTATTTAATGTTGTAGAGAAAGTGCTAAAGTATAGTGAATATAGTTTAATAGTGCTTTACATGTTGTCATAGTCTGACAACATTTTTAGTAAACCCCCAATTGATTGGGTGTATGGCTGTAGACACCCAATCAATTGGAGGTTTTCTAAAAATTCAACTGTTCACTAATAATATTTTTTTTATTATTTTTAGATAGCGATATGGAATGTAGGCACTGGTGAAGTGCTACTCAGTCTGGATTGCCACCCGGATCTCATCTATTCCGCTTGCTGGAACTGGACCGGCTCCAAGCTACTCACTACCTGCAGAGATAAGAAGATCAGGTATGTGGAAATATCAAAATAAGATTTTTGATGTTTCGCGCATATTACTCAACTAGCTGACCCACGCAACTTTGCGTCACATAAAGTATTAAGAATGAGAGGGTTAGAATGAGTGGGCCATAGGCATTTATAATGTGCAGTGCTAGTAATATACAATATCAAATGGAATAAATTTTGTTAGTTATTTTTTTCAACATTTTGCACTGATGTTCCGTTCCTATTTATTGTAGAGTAATATTATTACGTTCGGTTGTGACTGAATAAAAATACAATTCACCACTCCCTATCTTGCCTGTGGATAACGTAAAAGACGACTAAGGGATATAATATGCACATAACATCTGTGTAAGGGAAGGAAAATTCGAAATGAAACACTATACCAACATGTCTGACCAGCATGGTGTATATGGTAGGTCAAATGCCCTCCCATTGTGGAGGAGAACCGAGCCCAACAGAGGGACGTATGCGAGCTGCGATGAAGATGATGAATCTTTCAGCCTTTTCCTCCTAACTATTTTCTATGTCGAGGGAGTAAAAATATAATTCACTACTCCCTGGCTTGCCCACGAGGCTGTCTTAAAACACGACTAAGGAATTAATATGCATAAACATCTCTACAAGAGAAGTAAAATTTGAAGTTAAACCCCATACCAACACGTCTGACCAGCGTGATATAGTAGGTCAATTTTCTTCCTATTGTGGAAGAGGCTTCAGTCCAGATGTCTATTGACTGATATGATGATGTTATGATGATGTAAAAGATATCTAATTTTTTATCCTAATGTTTCAAAGATGAGACTATAAAATATGTGTTTTACAGAATCATCGATCCTCGCAAAGGTGAAGTGGAATCCGAAGCTATCGCTCACGAGGGCAGCAAGGCGTCCAGAGCCATCTTCCTCAAACACGGTCTAGTGTTTACCACTGGGTATGTATTTATCTACTGTTATCGTTCTTGTAAATCTGCACAGATGCCATAGTGATTAAGGAACTGCTAACTGTCGCGGGTTCGATAACCACACGGGCTGGCCGTGGATGTCAAGGAATCGGTACCAGGGGTTGGCCCAATGGCGATGGGGAGGGCATACGGTAGGTTATTGGGTCGCACGCCGCTTATACGTTGCTCCGGACAGATTGGACGGGGTGTGCCTATGTGCCTACTCTTGAATCTCGATTCCAATCCTAAATCCAATCGCAGCTCGAAATTGAGCAATTTGGTTCTCTTGAAAGCGACTCTAGCGCACGATTGGAATCAAATTCGGTGATTTTTTTTAAACTAAATGAATTCGACTTTCGTCGATTAAGTCAGATATTTGCTACTCCCGACGTGAATTTTGACGTGGTTTAAAATCGTTAATGTTGCACAATTTCAAGAAAACGTCTTTGTGGTGATCGAGTTCGGTAACGTTATTAAATTAAAGTAATATAAAAATAATTTTTAACAAAAAAAACTGACTTCAAACAAAAAACAATTCCCAAACAAATTAATATGCACTAAAAAGCAAAAAAATAATTCTTGTACAATGTAGTGCCCGCCCAACCTTACAACAACTTGATGAAAAAAAAAAATAGAGTACTTAAAAGTCAATCAAATTATTACGACAATATAATGTAGTTACAATTATTGTCATTTTTGGAGTCTATGTCTATGTCGGTATGTTTGTCGGTGTCCTAGTTTTGTTGACTTTTTAGTGAATGTGAAGTGCAAATTTTTTTTTCTACCTATGAGTCAACCTACTAATAGTGCTGCTCGTTTGAGACAGTGCCGTTCAACATTACGGTAGGTGACTCAAATATCCAGATACTATAAGAGATTCAGCCGAGTGTCGATAATTTGCTCCTAAGAATTGAAGAGTACCGTTACTTTAGCATGGATCCTATAATCAGAACCTAATCAAACTACCCTTGAAGTACATCCTATCCAATAAAAAGAATCATCGAAATCGGTTGGTGTTATATTGAGTTTTCGTCCATGTGTACTATATACTTTATGCAAATTTAAGACTTAAATAGTTTTCTCATGGATACCACGTTCAAAACTGGACTAAATTGAAACGGAACCACACGAAAAGCACCAGCTTTCAAATAAATAAAAAAGAATTATCAAAATCGGTTCACGCAGTCGAAAGATCTGAGGTAACGAACATAAAAAAAAATAATTATAGTCGAATTTACTTTAAAAAAGAGAAGGTTCTCAACCTTCTCCTTTTTTAAAGTCGGTTAAAAAAGAATCATCGGCTTCGGTTGGCGTTGTTATTGAGTTTTCGTCCATTTATCGCGCACATACTTAATGCAAATTATAGACTTATGTGGTTTTCCCATGGATGCCATTGTCGAAACTGGATGAAATTAAAATGGGACCACACGGGAAGCACCAGCTTTCAAACAAAAAAGAATTATCGAAATCGGTTTACCCAATCGAAAGTTCTGAGATAACAAACATAAAAAAAAATACAGACGAATTGAGAACCTCCTCCTTTTTGAAGTCGGTTAAAAATACGGCACATTTGGTGAAAATAACAACGGCAAACGCAAGAAAGAACTCATTCTCGATTTTGTTTAAGAGTATAAATATAAGCTTGCTGAAATTGGAATTGAAACGGATTCGAAATTAGAATTTATTTTAAGAGTAGGCCCATTAGCCTCTAATTAAAATGTTTGCCTGTAATACAAGTTTCGCGTCCATTGGATGTCTTTACGACACACAACTTTTTAGTTGTGTTATAACTAACGGACGAAGTTTTAACGGATAGAAGTTTTAAAAAATAAATTATTTTGCAGATTCAGTCGGATGTCCGAACGACAGTACACCCTCCGGACTCCGGACGCATTGTCCGAACCGATAGTGACCGTGGAGATTGACACCAGCAACGGTGTGATGTTCCCATTGTATGACCCGGACACGAATCTTATATACCTGTGCGGGAAGGGAGACTCCGTCATTAGATATTTTGAGGTGAGGAAGATTGTGTAACGATTTTAATATTGTCAACAATAGGTACCTGAGGCGTTTTCCTTATTATCAAATATTATCAATCCGGGGATTGGTCCGTCAGTAGGAGAGATTGATCGCGTGAGGGCGAAGTTCCAGCAACGCTGTTGCCGGGCCGTAAAGCCGAAAGGGTAACCCACGAGTCGACGGTATTTTAATGTGGTACATAAGGCCACACATTGATATTTTTTCATCCCGGTACGGATCGGTGTCCAGTAAGGTCTGGTGCTGTATTTGACATTAAGTGTTATCTAAAATTTTGTGGTCGTCGGTGTATAGGGGCTATAATATATATTTGTTACGTTTGTTATTTGCAGGTGACCCCGGAGCCACCATTCGTTCACTACATCAACACTTTCCAAACGCCAGACCCTCAGAGAGGTGAGAATCATATAATATCATAAGTTAAAAAAAATATCATTTCTCAAAAAATAAACTGCCAGTCTAATTAAAAGAAATCTTAGAAGTGAAAATTTCTTGGTAATAATTTAAATATTATTATTTAGGACGTATCGAGGATCCCTACGTACATAACGACATGTCAAAAATGGCATTTTTTTATTTTATTCTTTAAGCTTTAGATTTTCAATACATATGCACTATGAAATGTGCGTATTGAAAATCTAAATCGGGGCGACAGAGGGGCGTAAGCACGCACACCCGTAATCCACCCGTGACACGTCGCTTTCATTGGGCCGACCACCGGAGCAGGGTGACTTAACGTCAGTGGTCGGCCCGACGGAATACCCCCCTAAGATGTACCCATAAAAAAAAATGGGTGCGTGTACTTATGTACGCGCGTGAGAAGTTATACTTCTTTGGCATCATTAAAAAATAGTTTTTAATTGCATGCAAATAATTAATTACAATAAAATAATAGAAGGATTGGAAAAGGATAATCAACAAAGTTCAGTTTAATAGTCATCAAATTTAAACTAAAAGAATCTTAGATTGATCTTAGATATCAATAATTAATATTAAAAATTGAAAATTAATATATTTATATAATAATATATTTAATATATATATTTCAAATATATATATTTAATATAAATTTATATAATATATAATTAATATATATATATATATATAAATTTTGTATATAATTAATATATATATATATATATATATATATATATATATATATATATATATATATATATATATATATATATATATATATATATATAATTATTAAAAACAAAATTTAGAGAATAATAAATATATAGGACATAATTTGTACTAAATATTATAAGATTCTTAATTTTAAATGTTTATTATTGATTATTTAATATTTTACAGTTCATTTACGTTCTACTGCTGGGTTCGCTTACTCCATAACAGTAATTACCTTACTATACCACACTGGCCAAACCTGTTGGTATAGGGTTTTATTTGGAGTTATTCATCTCTTGCATAGATGTTATATGTATATAATATATATACCTTAGTTAATATTTTAAGACATCCACTGGTATGATAACGGGTGGTGAAGTGGATTCTTACTCCGTCACAAAAAAAATATTAACTAATTAAATTTTCATTTATTGCACAGTATTACATGAAAAATAATTGTTGTTTTCTTTATAATACATACATATATTCACGCCTTTTTCTCACAGGGGTAGGCAGAGACCACTTCCCTCCACTTGCTACGATCTTAACATACCACTTTCGCCTCCTCCACACTTATTAATCTCTTCATGCATATTCTTCAGTTTAGGGTACTTCTAACCTGGCCTTTCTTAAGAACGTCCTCGATTTGATCGTGGAACGTCCGCCTTGGCCTTCCCCTTCTAACACTTCCGCTCAGATTCGCCTTATAAATTCTTCTTATTAATCTTCTTTCATTCATTCTCTTTAGATACATTATAATACAAACAAATTTATAGGTACACATATAATATTTAAAAATGATTGCCACACTTTGGGCAAGAATCCACATATACTCGTACCTAATGAAAATTGATTTCAATTGTCTTACCAATTAGACTAGCGTGGGCCTTACGTATTACAACTAAATTCTCGCTCATATTGTCGTCTTTACAAGAGACGTTTCATGCACAATCTACTGCAAAATGCTTACAAATTGTTCCGATTTAATACTGGTAACTTTTCAGTTACTAACGTGTGGTGACGGAGCAAGAATAAAATTCACTGCATTTTGCCCGTGGGCATTGTAAAAGACGTAAGCGATACAATCTATACCAATAAATAAAATTGGAGTGTCTGTTTGTAATGTCAAAATAATAGGCTTTTTTCATGTTCACACGGTTATTTGCATGGCACCTGTGCCTAAAATACAGATTAAAAATTTTTTGTCTGTCTGTTTGTTCCGGGTAATCTTCAAAAGGGCTGAACCGATTTCAAAAATTCTTTCACCAATGGAAAGCTATATTATCAGGGAGTAACCTAGGCTATATTTTATCCCGGTATTCCCACGGGAACTACGCGGGTAAAACGACTAAAACCGAAGCGAAGCGAGGGCGGGTTGCTAGTATGCATATAAAATGCAAGAGAAGGAAAATTCAAAAGAAAACCTTATATCAACACGTCTGACCAGCGTGGTATAGTAGGTCAATATCCCTCACATAGTGGAGGAGGCCTGAGCCCAACAGTGGGACGTGTATGGACTGAGATGATGATGAACATTTCAGTTAAAATTTGATTAATCATTGAGACGGGATCAAGCCCCACGGGTGGCGAACGTTTGTTGTTCGTAAATAAGTTTATATAACTAAACTAGGATGTCAAATGTTAAATTTCATTAATTTACATAGCCACCTTTTCATTCAGGTATTGGTATGATGCCAAAGCGTGGTTGCGATGTGGCAACCTGTGAGATTGCCAAGTTCTACAGGCTGAATAATTCTGGATTATGTCAGGTAAGGTTTTTCACATCGAATATAATGAATAAGCGCTGCTTACTCGAAATAATATAATTATTAATTAACTTATACCACCACTGTAATCTTTGTTGGCCAATATCTATAATGATATCCATATTATATTATTTCCACAGTATTTTTGTTCAAAATTTTGTCATGTTGTTAACCTGCAGAGACTGAGGATCCCAGGATTGACCTACCCACTCTGGTCAGGCGGGTTGGTATAAGGTTTTTTCGAGTTTTCTTTTCCTTGCATAGTTGCTATATGCACAAATTATCCCTCTGTCGTATATACGACACCCACAGGTAAGATAGGGGGATAGCCAATTGTATGCGTATTCTGTCACCACAGGGAACATTAACCGAGGACAAATTATCACATACTTATAATACTGAACCAATAATGCACTTATTTATATACAGATAATAATAAGTTACTACAATTCCAGGTGGTATCAATGACCGTACCGAGGAAGTCGGAGCTCTTCCAGGAGGATTTGTATCCGGATACGCTGAGTGATGAAGCGAGCCTTACAGCCGATGAGTGGCTAGCGGGTGAAGACGCCGAGCCTTGTACTATGTCGCTAAAGGTATTTTGTTGTACAGGGAATCGAACTATATACAGTCTCCTGTGGTATTGATAGGCTACGTGCCCTTACTACTACTATGACAAACGGCAGTTGCCACTCATCATCAGATTGCTTACATGCCTATGCCATTGCCACCGGACAGCAATGTAATTTTTTTTTCGATTAATCTTTGGAACGGCTGGACCGATATTCAGTCAGTAATTTGATATCAAGCAACATAGATTACACGAGCGGGTAGAGCGCCAAGGTACATTGTTTTATCCTAATCTTTTAAAGATTTTATTACGTTCTAAGTTTTTTTTAAATATAGACTGTGGATAATATGGTTGTTAGAACTGAAACCAAAAAAACCTTTGTAACCGATCATAAACAAAAAGCCCTAAAAATAATTTTATTTCATGAACAAATGTCAGAACAGAGAGGTAATAAAATTAAAAGAACATTAATACTTAATCGTTGCGTTTTTAGAGTTTCGTACCCAAAGGGTAGAAACGGGATCCTATTACTAAGACTTCGCTGTCTGTCCATCCGTCTGTCTGTCACCAAGCTGTATCTCAAGAACCGCGATATCTAGACAGTTGAAATTTTCACAAATTATGTATTTCTGTTGCCGCTATAACAACAAATACTCCCATACAACAAACGCGATTTTTGTTCTCTTTTTTGCTCGATATCGATAATGGCAACAAGTAGGCACTTGAAATATAGAAATTGTAGTATATTTGTGTACCTACAGTTCTTTACCTATACTCGTTCCAACCATTTATTTTACTTTTGACACATGCTTTAGGACGTAACTGTTTCATTATACGCAATTATTAACTTTGAAACGAGTGAACAGAGAAATATATAAACTGCCCAATAATTTTTATATATCTTAATTATTACCCACTAAATACATTAATATGCCGTAAATAGCACTATTCATAAAATTTAAGTGATAATTCATTTCCGTTATAAAAAAAGTTACGTTCTATCGCATCTAGTGACAGGATCAAAAGTATTCGGTGCAAACTAATGAATCGCAAATAATCGATTACACTTATTTGCAGTTAAGTCAGCTGACAACTGAGTTTTGAATTGTTGTAATAGACAACACGTTAAAATTGTATCAGGGAGATATAAAAATCTTCTCATCATACCTATAACATGAAATAAAACAACCAAAATATTTTAATATTATTTTATTATAACGAATCGTCGGATTCTTCATACGAACTCGAATCGTCGCTTGAATCATCTGCAGTGTTTATTATTAACTCTTGTGTAGGTATGTTGTCAAATTCAATTTCCCGATCCCAATCAGAGAATATTATATTTTTTGTCTTGTTGACGACACTCGCCCAGTTTTCAGGCGTCACACTAGCACATGCGTTTTTTAAAAGTTCAAGCATTTTATTTGCTGTGAAAGGAGGAGTTGTATTGTTTCTTGCGGCGTGTCCTTTGACTTGTGCCCAGATCATTTCAATTGGATTATATTGACAGTGGTACGGAGGAATTCTGATTACAACATGCCCATATTCTGCTGCCATTTCGTCGATGACATATCGTTTTGGCTGCTTTTTACTTTTTAATATTTTAAGTAATTCTACTTTTAGTAGGGATTCGTCCACATCTTCCCCATTATCACGAAGCCAGTTTATAATCTCGTGTTTTTTGTTGGCCTGTGTTGGCATTTTATTAATTTGGCGAGAGTGATAGGGTGCATTATCAATAAATATTGTTGATGGCTCTTCAAGTGATGTAAGCATTTCTCTGAACCACTTTTCATACACGTCCGCATTCATCTCCTCATGTTAGTCTCCTGTTTTTTTTTATTTGAACGCTAACAGAGCGTCTGGAACCCTTTGTAGTTCCCGCATGGCAAATGATGAGGCGTTCACCTTTACCCATTGGCACTGCAGAAGTAGAAGCAGCAGTATCGTCAGTCCAACCTTTTGGTATGGAATGATTGGCATTGAGCCAAGTTTCATCTGTGAAAACGACATTCGACCAGTCTTCTATTTTCTTCGCTTGTCTTAAAAATTCACAGCGAGACAAGGCTATATCACGACGTTCCATTAAAATTTTTCTTTTGTCGGATTTCTTATACAAGAACCCGATTTGGTGCAGCACCTTTGACAAAGAAGATTTTTGACCACGAAACAAGCCACAATTTCGTAGAGACGCTACTAATTTTTTCAAAGTAGGAATCTCTTTGCTTGTGTAATAATTGTATATATGACGACGAATAGCATCAGTATCAAAACTGTCAATTGCTGTCACTTTACGGGGCTGACGTTTTTTCTTAGGCGTAGATAGCTTGTTCTGTTCAATACCACTACTACCATAGGCTTCTTTAGTGATTTTCGCCACCGTTGGAGCACTAATACCTAATGCTGCTGCAACACGGTCTCTAACTTGGGTTACTGGTATAAGGAATCCGCCATTGCGGCTTTCCTTTTCAAAAAATTCACGAAGCCGCAGCACTAACTCTCTAGATTGTCCTTTAAGTACCATACCTTTCGGCATTTTGCAAGTAAAATCTTACTGGGAGGAACGATACGCTCAACTCAATCAAAGTAAGAACAATGAAATCAATACGGTGGAATATAAATACTCAACACAGCGTATGAAAAATATGAAAGAGCACTCAGCGAACAGAAATGTGACTAGCACGGGAATCTTGTTGCGAGTGACAGACAACACAACAAAATGGTGTCGCCGGCGCGCCGTTCAGTGTTGCCAATTCGGCTTAAAAAAAAGGGGTAGGCTGGATGAGAAAATTAGTGATTTACTACCGCAGACGAGGGCGCCATTGTCTCTAAGTAAAGTTTGGAGCAGCGGACCCCGCTTAATGGAAAAATGCTTCATAAAGTAGTTATTTTTTATTTTGCAAAGTACAAAGTAAAATATTTTGGGAGGACTGAATTAGTGGGTATGCAAAAATTAATGTGCCCAAATAACAAATATATTTACAGAAGTGAAGTTTTTAAATAATATGAAATATGTATTTAAGCAAAAATAAAATATCCGTGTTAAATCGATTAAAAGTTCTTCCTGACTAAAATCGATTATTACAAAACAGTATCCGTAATACATTGGTACAACACTAATTGATCAGAATTCGACCTGCCAAAAGTAAAATAAATGGTTGGAACGAGTATAGTCAATGGTATGGAACCCTTCGTGCGTGAGTCCGACTCGTACTTGGCCGATTTTTAAGACAAACGTGACAATTTTTTTTGGAACCAATTCCATCGCACATATCCACTGTAATTTCTGTTGTTCTACAATACTCTCCATAAAAGTCGTCGAGGTCGACCCTCAAAAAGTCCTGGGAAACGATTTTAAATTTCTTAAGACCTGCAACAAATTTAATATGCAGAGACTTTCCCTAAGATGTTGCATTATTGAACTAAGCTAAGTACGCGCTCGCGAATATGCGCCCTCTATCGGCAAAAAAATCTGTCACTTAAATTGATGCCGTTCTTTCAACATTGCATTTGGACTCCTTGTATCTATAATTAATAGCCTGAAAAAAAAATATGCAATGTTGTAATGTAATATTTTTTACTCTATGTACCTAGGCATGTTTTTTTTTATTAAAATGTATTACTCTTAATATTAATTGAAGGTAAGTCTTTGTGTTTGTTGTTTTTATTAACAAATGGCTGTAACCGCAGCGATGCTTGAGTATTACATTATTTAAACTGTGAGCCGAGCTAATAATAGATTTTTCTGCTCACATACGTTTCACTGCTGGGCTCGAGCCTCTTCCTCAATAGGAGGGAAATTGACCTTATACCATAATACCACACTAATCAGACAAGTTGGTACAGGGTTTTATTTCAAGTTATCCTTCTTTTGTATAGATGTTATATCCATATTCTATCCCTTATTCGTCTTTTCCGACACCCACGGGTAAGAAAGGGGGTGATGGATTGTAGTCTTACTCCGTCACCACACAGAGGATAATAGTATTTAAAATATGAAATTTCATAGGAATCTGTTTAGCTATTTAATGTATTGAGATAACAGTTATGCCAACCATTATAAAGATGATTGGTTTACTTGTGAATGTTCATAAAGAGAAAGCAATATTTCCATCTGGTGAATGAATAGGAATACAATGTGTTAATACCCCTTCGTACTATTGCAAAAGACGACCAAAGAATGCAAGCAGATCTATTCCACGCTAATTCAAAGGTGTTGAAACAGGTTTTATTAACGAGTTTTCCTTTATTTGCTATTGTTAACTTCCCTATTATCTAACAATAATTGAAAATAATGAATTCTCATATAGTAATCACACCCTATCATTTTGCTGAGTGTGAATTAAGATTGATTTACATTTTTATTAGCGATTACTTTATTATAGCAGAGCTTCTCAAATATACGCTTAAAATGTAATAGTTATGTTATTAAATTTTTAGAGAAATACTCAAATATTATAATTGTCCCAAAAAAATAAATAAACTTTAAGAAACTCTGCTGTAATGCGTGTAACTAAGCATCTATCTTGAATGTTCCTGTTGGCTTCTTTACTTTGTCGAGTTATTATTTGTTGTGTGTTGTGTTCAGTTTTAACTATTATTTAAGAGTTTGTGAATTGACTTGTGTTACTAATACTATTTTTCTAACTACAACTATTTTCCTTGGGCCTTATTACATTTACATTAAATGTATAACTTTTATTTTTATACAAATTTATTAAGACGTGAATTTTGAAGTTTTCAACATTATAAATATTTCGCTACATATTTACATTGGTTTAAATCGATTTTTTATTTAAAATCTTTTTAAGTATTATTCGAAATTGTTTTTTCAATTACTTGCAACACTAAATGTTTTATCAGTCCATTAACAATGAAATTATTAATGTTGTTCAAATAGAAAATTATATAATATATAATTGTTTTATAAACCACACACAAGCGATTATCAAACTTTAAACTAAGTGACCCCACATATAGTTATGTCCCCAATGTTATTTAGGCAGCCAATAGTAGTGTTCAAAACAGATGCTATAAGGTAGGGATTCCCTAACCAAACTCCAGGAGCGTGCTTTGGTTGTACAGGGAGGATACGTGTCGGGGCGTGCCGCTCAGCAATTGCACGTCACGAAAAAGGCTAACGCATTAGCCGGTGCCAAAGAACGTGCCCACAGTGCCCATAGTGCTCAAGACAAGGAGCGTTCACCTACTCCGGCTACTAAAGACAGTCACGCTGGCACTCCAGCCTCGGCAACCCCACCGCCTGCCGTCACTGCTGCTATTGTGAGTATCTTTGAATTGTACTACAATTTAATAGAAATTTGAATAGTAGAGTATAGTACATTCGATATAAAAATTGTAATCTTTATTTATATATTTCTTGTGTACGTGTGTATGTCACTGAACTCCTGCTAAACGGCTGGACCGATGTTGATGAAATTTTGTGGGTGTTCAAAGGCATTCGAGAATGGTTTCGATTCACAATTTTACCCAGTAGGTGGCGCTGCTATCGAGTTTAAGGAGAATTCCTTTTACAATTTTTTTAGATTTAAACAGACTGTTAGATCAGCTACTAATGAATATAAATTTACTACAACTGAAATGCAGACACGTTTCATTAAGTTTTTAAATTTCAATGATTTCACTATTTCTAAAGACATACCAAAATAGCTCTTTAAGTATCTCGCCGAACGTATTTTAAATTGTTTATATATGACAAAATTACTAATAATTTACGATAATTGTATAAGTTGTTATTGTTTATCGTGTTTATTAATCATAAATCCTCAAAGTGAGCATTCTTGCATGTTTGTGGACGTTTGAGACTTGCAAGGGTTCAGTAGAAGACCCTCAAATAGTGTTTTTCTAAGATCGTTCGAAACATTCTTATTTAGGGTGGAAGTGGTCTAGAGAAAAAAACATTCTTAAAATGAGCAAAATACGTTTGAGAAATTATGATGTCGATAATTTATTTCAATTGTTTGATAAGTATATTATTATATTAATTATGTAAACATAATTATATTTATAACACATAACACAATTTCACAGGAGAAACAACTATCTGACTTAGTGGATGAAATCCGTAAGCTCAAGTCCGTGATCGTGAAACAAGAGAACCGAATTCGTGCACTAGAGGCCGCCGCTAAAGCTGCCCCTTCGCCGGTGCCACCTCAACCATCACCAGCACCACCCTCGCCGGCACCTACGCACAATCATGATGACGACACAATGGCGCCTGATGAGGTCTGACCACTTAGGAGGTAAAGGGGTAACACTTTGTGGCTACACGGTGGAGATTTTTAAAATGCGAAAACTAAATTATTTACAAGATCTTTATATCGATGAAGAGATTGTATAGTACAAATTTTATAAAAGTAAACAAATATTTGTTTTTAATATTTATTTTTAAGTTTTAACTTCTGCTTTACTAACCAATTTCAATATTTTTGTTTGTTAGAAATGGGATACCTCAACCAAGATATTTTGATTTTAATCTTAAGAACATTTTACTTTGGAGTAAGCACGTATTTGTAAACTCCTCAAAATTAAATATAAAATAAATTGTAATTCTGACATTAGTTCACGGCTCAAAAAAGCATAGCAAGTATGGGTTTTTGAAATTAGTATTTGAATTAAAATATTGCAGTATCTAATAATTTTCAAAGAAAAACGCGCTGGTTAATGGTTTATTTGTCGTTTCAAGTAATTATTGACTACAGAGAAAGGCGCCATGTAATATAGTCAATATAAAGCGACATTTTCGTGATATGTATACTATTTTGTAAGTCAATACCAAACGTCTTTGACTAACATATGACATTATTTGAAACACTCGGTTTCCTTAAAAAGATCTTTTTGAAAATCTTCACCACAATGTTACCTCAAAGTTGACGCGTCGATACCTATTCTACATCTGTTTTGACAGTCTATTTAGTCTATTTATGTTACATAAGTCTTTATAATGCTTAGTCGCATATATTTGTGAAACAATTGGAATGTGTATCGGTAAAAATGTACGATGAAAAATTTAAAATTTTCGATATATAAATGTAAATTGACAATAATTATAATATTGAAACTATATTTGTAATTGTAATGAAGATATTAATTTTTCATTGGGTTTTTTATCCACGAAATATATTGGCGCACAAGAAATCACTTTACAGCATTTTCAGTTGTTGTATTTTTCTTCTTAAATAGTTTTCGTGTCAACCAGTACATTTCATTGTTTATTTATATTAATAATTTGTAAATAGTAAGTATAGATGAAGTGATATTATGCGAAATAAAATTGTGCCTTATTTCATATAATTATATTATTTACATCGTATGGGCGTACTTTGATCAATTTATTTTATCATTAATGTTATACAAATTACATTTAAAACCATATAAACTCATGTTGAAATGAAGGAGTCAAAGTTAGTTATAGTTGGGGTCATTATGATACCTTTTGACCCCCAACTACGCCCATATACACATAGTCACAAGTCAATTTTGTAACGTTGGTATTATAATTGGTGATGTAAATGTATTGAGTGCCTTGACAATAATATTGTTATCTTAAATAACAGCATAATTAATATTCATGCTGTTAGGCTAGACCGTATTTAGTAGCAAGATCAAAAACTTGCAATTTTAGTAATACAGTAAGGAGTAATGAGATATAATAAATTTTAAAAATATAAACTACCTTTATGTGATGTAGAAAAATAGTTGCTTTCATTGATTTTAGTCAATGAGTTTAAGTTAAGCAAATGTTGCAGAATTAATTCAAGAACTAGAAAAGAAACAAAAGATTAGTGCTTTTCGGCAGTAGAAAATTTCGTAATGCGAATTGATTCAGTATTACAACAAAAATATGTATTGAATATATCTCTGGTATAAGTACCAGGTTACTTCATCTTACTAACTTGTCACCTTTCTACCTTGGTTTGCTAGTGTAACTTTATGAAACTTTCTCTTGGCCAAAAAATTCTTAGTAAGATTCATTTACTGTTTGCTGTAGACGACAATTAGCTTGCATTTATTACGAGAAAACTGCAACATATAAAGACGATCGCACGTACCGTCTCATCAAGGGTATATATAGTCAAGGAGCTTTAAAAACTAAATTTGTAGTCTTAAATATATTTGGGGGTCACTCGTACCCCACTTTGAGATCCTCATATTTTTATCTCATTATTCCTAACTGAAGGTGAAATTTTTTTTTTATAAAATTCACATTATCTTGTAATAAATATGATCCGTCCCATATTTTCATAAAAGAAACACACCGTATAATTAATACAGAATATAAATAATTTTATACAAAATTTGTTATAATAAAATATAAAAAATTGTAAAACTGTTCTGAATTTAATAAAAGTATAAATAAATATTATATTTGAATGTAATTTTAATAGGATCAAATCAATTGCTAGTTTTTAATGTAATGACACGATTATGTGCAGCAGTAAGATAACTTTTATTTATTTTTGTAACATGGTTTGTATATATGAGGCCATTGGTTTTGAACTATTGAATTGCAAGATACAAAAATTTGGTATAATTAAAGTTAAGAATTAATGATTGATTATTATAATTTGTAATTAGCAACACTAAAGTTCAATATTAATTTTAATTAACCGATTCTTTCAGTAAAGTCTTATAGACTTAGTTCTATGAATTTGGGTAAAGTAACCAAGAAATAAATAGATTTCTTAGCCTTTCTCTCAGTATTAGGAACAGGAATTAAGAATATTTATAATATTAAAAGATAATCGTATTATAGAGACAATTTGAGTAAACATTTTTGAACAGTAATTTGATAAAAGTTTTGTTGGTCTATTAAATATTTTAGTAATTTAAACATGAGGCATTATTACCCAATGATTTCAAAATCTATATTTTTATATAGCAACAATATTCCAATGGCCGACATATTCAAACCATATTGGAATAGTGCATTATTTTCTGGTATTTAAAATATCATAATTGAAATGGTAATATGAAAATTTGTGTGTATAAGGCTTTCAATTTCAGGTTAGACAATTGGGATACACAAATGAGATAGAAAATGAAACATAATGTACAAAATAGTGTAGTATTCGATTATCGATAACGCTATCAGCTTCATAGATTCAAATCACATTCACCCACAGTATTAGTGCAATTTATGAATACTTATTGAATGAAATGAGATATTAGAATTTTTAAAGATATAATTTTTTCAATTAAATCTCTAGAAATAAAATACGATTTTTATAAATAATAAAGTATTACCGAAGTTAAAATGTTAATTATATTGACGGTTGAAAATTGTAATATTCTGACCCATTGAGACAATTTAAAATTATTTTATACGGACTATAAATCAACGTTCTTCTTTGTCCGGCAATAATTAATAATAAATCGCAGATAATCTTAAAATTAAATTTTTAAACGTTTCTTTATCGGACATGGAGAAAATTGTGTCGGGTAATTGCAGACTAAAAAAAGAAATATAAATGGTTACTAGGACGTCATTTTAATTAAATACGATCGTAGTTATCCCCCACTGAACTGTCCCAAATGTCAAACGTGAAACAACAAAACGTTTTTGTAAGTTTAAGCTTAAGAGTCCAGTAACTTGGTGCTTTTGTATATCTCTTTAATTTTCTAATAACTATAAGGTGCATCGCTTCTAAACAAAATGCTGGCTCAATGCATTATTAATAATTACTTTCTACTATTAATCTATTCTCGTATAAGTTTGCCGTTTTTTTATTTTTACTAAGATTTTTTTATAAAATGGCGCGTAACGACACCATTTTGAATTGTAAGTGATAAACGTCAACGCGTCAACGTTTTTTTCTTTATTTTAATCATATTTCATAAAATAATTTTAATGGAATAATCAAGGACGCAAATTATCATCGAAACAAATGAAAAAAAAAGAAGTATTACATTTCACAATTATTATGATTGGTTACATTTAGGTCCTTCGCAGCTAGTCATGTCACGTATGCAATTTGACATTTGACAGTTAGTATTATAGTATAAATTTTATTAGTATTAATTACGATTTTTAGTTTTTTTTAGTTCTTTTTCTTGTGTAATTTATGATGGCGTAAATTTAGATGTTCGTTTTAGTATCATGACAAGGCAATGTATGAATTTGTATGAAATATGCTTCTATTAATTTGTATGAATATTTGTATGTAATTATAGCGCCGTAATTGTATTTAAATAAAATTTAAAAAAATTGACGTATAACTATTGTCAAAATAATAAATGTCAATGTTTCTCAAAGTTGGCTACGATTTTTTTATTCTTTATTGAGTTTTCTTTAGCATTTTTATTATCTATTGTGTATAAATACGCGCTATTTTAATGTACTTAGTGTAAATTTTATTGACAATGAGGCCTCCACTCACCGAGCACTACATAAATGCAATTAATTTATAACCTATAAAATATTGTTGAAATTATAAAAACCATAGTTTATGGTTATTAAATCATAATTAACGATGTAATAGTGTTAAAGTGGTATTTTTTTTAACGTTTTTCGCAAATGAAATGTGAAGTGTAAAAAATATATTGTCAATGTTACCAACATTATCGATATCGTATTCGGTGGGTGCATGCCTTAATCTAAGAATTTAGACTGTTAATATTGTGACGTTAAATAATTTGTAATTGTGTTTTTTTTTCTTTTTACCACCGCTTTAGACGCTTCTCATATTAATAATGAATTTCATGTGTAAACATGGTCACGATACGTTTGTTTGAAAATTGTAGAAAAATATTGCAACCACCAAAAATATATATATTATAAAATGTGTTAAAACGTCTAGGTGGATTAATAATAACATGAAAAAAAATACATGCAATCCTTAACGTGGCCATACATCCTGTTTTGTCTCTCCTGTTTGTAAATTTAGGTTTACCTACCTTAATTTACATTACTAAATAGGCTAACGTTTGTTTATAGACAATCATAATGAAAATTGAATATTGTAATTATTTAGTAGAATTTTGTTTGAAGTTATCTATTCGAATTATGATGCAGCAACAACAAAATTGGCATTGTATTTAAAAAATACAAAAAAGTGAAAGGTGCACTAATTTTGGCATAAATACGCGGGATATTGAGTTAAGAAGAGAGAAAATATACAATACAAAAAATCTTAAGCTCTAAATATTATATTATTTCTACAATTATAGGCCGGTGCTTGTAATATTTTCACTATATCCGGACAAATGTATCGTGCCATTTACTGCAAAATATTCATATATTAATGTAAATACTATCCTTTTGATTAGAAAATGTTACAAACGAAAACTGAAAATAGTAAAATATCATTGAACGCACAATAATATGTATATATTATAATACGATATCTTAGAGTGTATAAAGACTGGATAATATATCACTTTTTTATATAAAAAAAGTATAAACTTTGATATAAAACTATACACTGTTTATATATTAAAATTAGTGTTTCTGTTTATTCGTTTTCACCCCGGAATTTCTAAGATTATAAAAATATACACTACCCTTGCTAGTTACTTAATTGCTATGTAATATCAACATAATTGCTTATTTTAAGCTAAATGATAATGCCATTTTACGACGATTTCTGATGTTAACGCGAGTATTACACATTTTAAATAAAACTACTTTACGGATTTTATCGCGTTTGTATTTGATTTTTGATTGCCCGACGTTTCGAACACTTTGCAGCGTTCATGGTCACGGGCGGACTAAGATGTCTCACGTCCAACAAGTCATCATTTGTGCAGAAAATTTGTCTACAAACGCGAACGCGATAAAATCCGTAAAGTAGTTTTATCTAAATGGCATTGCTCAAGATCATAGCAACATTGTAAATAAAACTATTATACGGATTTTATCGCATTTATGGTCATAGACCGCGGTCCATGAACGCTGTAAATTGTTCGAAACGTCGGGCAATCAAAAATCATATACAAAACGCGATACAATCTGTAAAAATAATTTTATTTACAATGTGGTAATACTCGCAAAATTATTATAAGCAATACATAATGATAAGTTTATATCAATTTATTTTATTCGCTATATTCTTTATATATAAAGGCCTGGTATCGTTCACATTAAAAATATATGGTTAAAAGTTGTAACATTATATAAAACCGTGTTTACATGGTATTAATTGCAGACATCTTTTTATACAGTGTAAATATTATTTAACAATGATATTTGTACCTATACATATATATATATATATATACATATATATATATATATATATACTATACGTTACCAGACTAATATATTTCTATTGGAGTGAAACTTTTTAGGTGAGAAATTTTATTTCGCAATCTTTTTGTGTGACGAATATGCGGGTTGTAACATTCGCTTGCTGGAACTCGTTTTCTCGCATTTAAGAAGAGTGAGAACACATAAACGTAAATCTAATGTGAAAAATGGTTGAGGAATAATTAAAAATTTTCCTGTAATACAAAGGTTTCACTTCTGTCTGCCTTTACCACAGACCCTGTCTAGTTTTTTATATAATACCACAAATAAAACATGTGGATATTTAATAACAAGTTGATAGATATTGACTATTGGTAACATTTTTAAAATTATCTATCAAATTGGTAATAACGCAAGTATTGTTAGAAAAGAAATAAATTAATTAATTATGCAATAATTAGACATAATCTAAGCTCAAAAATTGATCCATTTTTATACAATCTAAAGATGTAACGATTTACGGTGCTATTATAAAAAAGTGCCAAATGCTTCGATATTTAACATTATATAAAGGCGCTTCAAATTGTATGTAATGTGTAATGTAATTAATTTTGACAACCTTGAAAGCACTTGTAATTCTCTGTTGAATTGTGTCAATTAAAATCGTCTCTTTGAAATGCCTTATATATTATAGTGCTCATTTTGTCGTTTAGTGTGCATCGGTCGTTACAAATCAATGTTCAATACATTACACATAGCGTACGTGTGGACGCGGCTTTATTTGTAATTAAATTTTTTGAGAATATTATTGAATAGGTGTTAAGTGCCTTGTTGTGTTTTGATAAATTAATACTCAAACCATAAATGTTGGTACGAAAGTTGAACAGAATATTATATATTTATTTTACTATTTTCATTGGTCGTATTACTTTATAACAACCCTTAACGTGCAGTAACAGAGTTAGAATACAATTCCCAACCCTCTGTCATGCACCTGGGTGTCGTAAAAGACGACTAAGCGATATAATATCTATATAACATCTACGCAAGAGAAGGTAAATCTGAATAACACTTGATCAACTCGCCAGACCGGCATGGTATAGTAGGTCAACTTCTCTTTGTGGAGAAAGCTATACCAACCTGTCGGACCAGCGCGGTATAGTAGAATTTATTTACCATTCCATTGTGGAACACAAACACGAAAAGTGGGACTCATGTGTAGGGACACGAAAAAAGTATCGATACTTTTAGGTATCGATTACTTTTCTTTCGATACCAACACTTATTACTCGATATTTTTACTCAATACAGGCTCACTTTTTGACAGGTATCGTATCGACTAATGAACCTTCTAAAATGTGGCGCGAAATATTTTAATTCGTTCACAGACGGTCAATTTCCTAAAAAAAGGTCATCACGACATAGATTCTAGGAAAAGTATTCAGTACTCGATACTTTGAAGTATCGATACTTTAATGAGTACGATACTTTTTCTTCGATACTACTCATTAGTATCGATACTTTCTTTTGGATATCGTGTCCCTACTCATGTGGGCTGCAATGATAATGATTACGATTATGAAGGAGTGAATGCTTATTGCTACAACCATGATATAGTAAGGTCAATTTCCCTCCTATTGTGGAGGAGGCTCGAACCCAACAGTGAATGAAAACTTACATCCTTGTGAAGTCCTCAGCAAGCCCTTCCTTAGTGTATTCTGGTAAATTTATCGGGAGTTGTGTATAAAGAGGTTGTGCTGTCATGAATAAAGAGGTATGTATGTGTATTTTAACCTCTTCATGCATCAGAAATGAACTATAAAAGGCGAAATCTTCTTTTCATTCTTCAAACTATGTAAGTTTGGAGAATGAATAGAAATGGATGGATTTTCTTTTGACTTGTTTTGGCGTGAACATACCGTAAAGGGCGACAAAATGCCGACGAGCTTGTCGTGGCGTTGCCCTCGCGCGGTCAGTCTCTCTACTGGTGGCGGACTAACCCTCGATTCAGCTAGCTGCGGCCTTGACTAGAGGGGCATCAAGTGCAAGCACTCGCTGGCTACTGTTCGACGTGACAGCGGTGGAACGAGTCAGCTTTGATTTTCTTCCTAATCCGACCCGCCGACTCCTTACGTCTAGCAGAAGATAGCGATCGCATCCCAGTTCCTGACAAATGCTAGTAAATAAAAATTTTAAATAACTATAATCAATAGAAACACAGCGAGCTTGCTCGCTGAGTTTCTTGCCGTTTCTTCTAAGTAGCGGTCGCGTTTTGATCCGGTATTTTTTGTGGAGTGTACTGCTATTAGCTACAGAGGCCTTGACTATGGATGAGAAGTCGACAATGTCTCTTCCACCCTGTAGCAAACGCTGCAATGACGCGAGTAGTCAGGTATTATTAAAATTGGAGGTTCTGTGTGCCTACTCTGGAATCGATTCCAAATCCAATCGCAGCTCGAATTTGAGCAATTTGGTACTCTTGAAAGTGACACTAGCGCACGATTGGAATCAATTTCGGTGGTTTTTTTTAAACTAAATCAATTCGACTCGTCGATCAAGTCAAATAAGTATTTGCTACTCCCGACGTGATTTTGACGTAGTTTAAAATCGTTAATATTGCATAATTTCAAGAAAGCGTCTTTGTGGTGATCGAGTTCGGTAACGTTATTGATTTACAGTAATAAAATACAGCACATTTAGTGAAAATACCAACGGCAAATACGAAGAATTCATTCTCGATTTTGTTTATGAGTACCAAATATAAGTTTGGTAAGATCGGAATTGAATCGGATTCGAAATTAGAATTGATTTCAAGAGTAGGCCCACTGAACCTGTGATATGTTATTAAATTTTAATTAAATAGTATGAAAATTGACAATAGGTAAAATGCTTTTACAGGATTAATACATAATAAACACTGCACTTCGTGTGGTGACGGAGTAAAAATATAATTCGCAACCCCCTATCTTGCCTGTGGGTGTCGTAAAAGACTAATAAGAGTTGTAATACGTATATAACATCTATGCAAAAGAAGGCAAACTTGAAATAAAACTCGGAACCTGTCTGACCAGCATGGTATCGTAAGGTCGGTTTTCCTCCTATTGTGTAGGATGCTCGAGCCCAATAGTGGGACGTATATGAGCTGTAATGATGGTAAATACTGCACTGCCCTAGTCATACCGACCTCAAGAGTTATGCTGTGCCGTGTCTTCAGCTACAATGCACAATTTTGGAGTCCCACAGGAGAGTTCTGGCTAAAGCATACACTGCCTGAGTCATGATCGTATGGTAATAGCGTATAGCCATAAAATGCTATACCCTAAGATGAGTGATCAGAACTCGCCCATACAGGTACTCCGCCCTGAACTATTGATCGAACCCGTTTCGTATACAGCGGTCAACATGTAACGTCACGTTTACAATCCGAAGAAATAATAAAAATGCTCCCAAAATCACTATTGCCCGTCGAGTACTAGGCCTAAATATATCATATGGACCTCGAACCTGAGTGGGACCATTGCCCTGTAGACCCCTGAATACCCTACACAGCTATCCGACATACCATACACACCGATTCACCAACACATCTACCGATTTATACATTTATATAACAAAAATATATAAATCGGTAGAAATAATATTTTTTGCATATACCTTAATCATTAGGGCAAATACCTTTCTTGCTAAACCTTATATACGTATTTCAAGGTACAAGTTATTTAAGTATATTATCGGTAATGCATTTTAGTATAGGTAGGTATGCATTTGCAAGCAAGATAATATCAATGTTCAACCAAAAATAACGTTGTTTTTTTTTTGGGATGGGCTGCGGTCGGCGCGCTCCTCGCACCACTCCGTCCGGGGCGACAGAGGGGCGTAAGCACACAACACCCGCAACCCACCTGAAAACCACGTCGCCTTCGTCATTGAGCCGACCACCGGAGCAGGGTTACTTGTCATCAGTGGTCGACCCGACGGAATACCCTCTACTTAGGGTACCCTCCCATCGACCGACGTCCCCCCTCGGGGAGGACGTCGGTCTTTCCTCACGCGGTCGGCCTCTCGGCGGGTGACGGACTAATCCCCAGTCACGTCACCCGCGGCCTCGGCTAGGGCGGCATGAGGCGCAGGTAGTCGCGCCTACGCCGCCGCCGCCCCAAAAAAAATAACTTTGTACCGTACAGTTTTGTTTTTGTTTGTTGTTTTAAAACGATATCCCACACTTTTCCGTGTGGTGACGGAGTAAGAAAACAAATCACCATCTCTTGTCCGTCGGTGTGTCCTAAACGAGGACTAAGGGATGTGATGGGGAAGAATTTTCTCAAGTGGCGACCATGTACCGGACGACGCAGTGTAGGACGCCCCCGTGCTAGATGGACTGACGACCTGGTGTACGTTGCTGGGCTTTGTAGAACGCAGACGGCACAGAACCGCACTTTGTGGCGATTCACGAGTGAGACTTACTTTCATTAGGGGACGGCGATAAGATGAATGACGATGATGCGTTTCAAACTGAGACAAGGCGTTGCAAATAATTCACCCGCATTTTATCGTCACGGGAGTACGTAAAAATCAAACACAAATGCTATAAAATCCGTAAAAACAACCTATATAATTATACCCCGGACTTATGCGATTGTTGAGACCAATCGATAATCTCGTAAGTCGGTATTTAATTCTGTTTATATTAAAGGTACATAAAAAATACAGTTATTTGGAACTAGTTCAAAGAAGACAATAATTTTAAAGAATGTGGTGAAAATGTTACATAAAAATAATTGATATTTTAAAAATAAAAAGTAAACCTAAGGCCTGAGCGTACAAAGAGAAAACCGCCTTTGCGTTTGCGTAAAACGGGGTAGCGTAAGTTGAGGTATTACCTACTGTATTTATAATCACGTCGCTGTACAGCCTTGTCAAAGTAAGTTTATATACACAGCGTCACCGGTACAGCGGTCAGTAACACAAATTTTGTGGTCCCCGAGTGTTAGTGATGGTCGAGTGCGCTGTGCTATTAGCCGCTATGTTGGTGACCTTGACCGGCGCCGAGCTCACTGGTATGAAGTTCTATACAATTAGTGCTGTTTATTACAATCTTGGAACTAAATAAAAGTTTAGACTGCTACAGAAATTGCTATGTAAATCATTATCTCAAGTCATTATATACGTCCCAACGGCTCGACAGTGAAACTGGTACTTGACCTACTAAGTCACTCTGATTAGTCCACACGTAAAATAATAAAAAAATATATGTACTTGTATTACATATTTAACACATATTTAATTTGTTTCTGCCTCTTTCTTTTACATATCATCATAATGTATGTGACTATATAGCATAATGGTTAGATAGGTATCGTACCAGTGTAATGGGTTCGATTGCTCAGGAAGACATTACTATGTGACAAATTGTTGTTCAAAATCTGGGTGTAATTTGTGTGCGTTAGTTTTCTAAAGGTCCCACTCAATACAAGAATTATATTTATATCTTTATACCAAAAGTAATTGAAATGACAGAAGGGCGATGTTATCACTAAGATGTGGTTTTATCATTATAAAATATCAACCATAATACTGCATCAAAACTGTTTGAAACGACATTTTGAAGACTACTTTTCCATTTAATTAATACAAATATAATGAAAGAAAATAGGTAATTATAAATTTTATCAAGTTATTGTTTTCATTCAAAATTCTATTGATTTTCTCTTGTATAACAAACGTAAAGTTACGTACATAAATTTATCAACAGGTATATCTAAACATACATAAATCTAAGTGATAAATATTGCACATCGATCCATAGAAAGAGACAATCGATTAATTTCGACTTTGTAGAGCATTGTCCCTGTCCCACATTGCTAATATTGTAGGTCCAACGATTGACATGTAGCGTCACACAGATGCGGAACAGGGATCACGCTCTACGGAGCCAAAATTAACTGATTGCCTCTTTCCAAAGATGTGCAATATTTGTTGCTGGTTACTGCACATACCATTGCAAAAAAGCACTGACGTTATTATATTTTATTATTATTACTAAGTGCTAAGCACTTAGTAATAGTTGGGTTAGCGGTCGCGGTTGGTCTACAATAAAGGATGTTGACATCATATTTTTAGAAGAGAACTATCGTGGAACCGGTTTTGAGATCCAATTCTGATCTGCTAGGGTCCAAGACTTTCTAGAGAGCTCCAATCTGACCACAGCCTGTGAGGAAATGAAAGACCTTGCAAGTCTGCCGTATTTTAGTTCTATTCGAGTTTGTGAACAGCAGGAATATATTTATTTAGTTGGATAAACGAATGATGTTTTGGCTTCAGATAAAGAGTACTATTTGATGCCGCCCCTGTATCAGCTGGATAATTTAGAAGAATGCCTGACACACCGTCGTGCCGCCTTCTGTGTCGGGACCTTCGAGCTCATGCAGTACAAGAATGACAAACTCCTCACAATTATTCAAGTACGTTATGTGTTTATTAACACCATTTGGTCTTCCCCTTGTGGCGATAGGATAAGAATATAGTTGTCGCCATCTCTTACTTTGACATGGAAGTTGTAAAAAGCAGCTAAGGATTCACCAGGAGCGTGAACAGCAGGACTCTCTTGAGAAACATATAACAACTTACTGCAATCGCCAATCCGTCTGACATGTATGGGTATAAAAATAACCCCACCAAAAGATGAGCACGCGAGACGGTAGTCTATGTGGGAGGCCTTGCGTCTAGTAGACCAAGAAAAGTTGAATGATGAGGATGATTTGTCCTCTTATCTCTATTTATGTCTCCTTTGAAATGAACCTGTCATAAAAAACATCAGCTATCGTCCTTGAGTCGACAATAGTTCTAACTTCTTACGACGACGAAAAAGATCATAAATACCTACATATACTTAATACACATAAAAATTATTTTCCAGCAATACTCTTCAAATACTCATCATTTTAATCATTCGAGAATTGATCGAGGATATTGCTTGGCGACCACCTGCTCACATATTGAAGGCATCCTCCCACATCAAAAATTCCAACGCTGCGTCAGCAGTCTCACCAAGATTAATTATGGCTTGGAAACCAATTTGACAGAGTTGCAGTACTGCAGAACTAGAAAAGAAAGAAAGAAAGTGGACGCGTGGGACGTGAGTTTTGCATATGTGATTGGTACCATACTGGTGCTAAACTTGTTTGGCACTGCATATGACTTGCTGAGGAGAGAAGATAAGCAACGTAAGTCTTATTTATTATACCAGGCGTATAGTCATTTTGTCACTGTTCCACGACAAAATGCGATTTGGAACTAATAGCTCACCACATTCTTTTGGGAATGCAGTTTTTGGCATAACGAGCCCGATATTTTGATCTTTTTAATTGATTTTGATGGCAAACGAACAAATAAGACACCTGTTGGTAAGTAAAACTGCCAGCCATAGAGAAAGGAGTGTGCATAAGTGCAATGAGGTTCGTTGATACTAAAGGCATCATCAAAGCCCAACACATGCAAACACCCTCAGAAACTTCCGACTTTTCATGTATATTGATTCAATGATTACTGCATTTTTTTGCATTAAGAAATGCAATATAAAGAGTCAATCAAAGCAATTTACGCGAATTGACCAAAGATGCTAGACGATCTCGACCATGACCTATACGATCGCCCTCAGCCTGGGTTGGGACGCTCGAAGAGACGGTACACCTGGCTACTCACGGCATCAAGGACGTGGTCCGGTGGATCGAGGCACTGGGACTTGGAGTGGCCTTGGATAAAATGGAGACCCTATTGTACTTTAGGCTCTGCGCAGATCCACCTGCTAGCGCTTCGATCACTGTTAAATCCATCCCTCTCAGTATCAAAGCCATTGGTAATATCTGGATCTGGTGCACCAATACGATAATTCCTATTTTGTATTATCATCATCTCATCCATATAAGTCTCACTCCTATATACCTTAGTCTTATTTTACGATACCCACGGGTAAGAGAGGGAGTGGTGAATTGTATTCTTACTCCATCACCACACGATTTTGTATAATGATGTTAAAATTGCAAATCAAATTGTTTAGCCTGAAAAAGCCCCTCAAGGGCACTTACATATTGTCAAATTTACACATCGTTTGAACACAATACAATATCCACCACCGGATCGGAACGCGGTCACAAGCTGAGAAGATCTAGCAAGAAACTCAGTGGGTTATCTTATTTTTTTAATTATTTTAAATATAATTGTAAGTATACAAAATATAATAGTAGCTTCATTGCGCATGGTACCTTCAGGATTGTGACGAAAATAATAATTTCCAGAGTACAAACCACTTCTTGCTTGGTCTCTGTTAATCAATTGGAGAATATTAACAGCAGATCACAGTGTTGGAAATCCGCGTATGGGAGCACTCAGACCAATTAATGCGATAAAGTAAGTACAAATACAATTAAAAAATATCCTTAATAATATTATAAATGCGAAAGTAAGTTTGTTTGTTACGCTTTCACGCTTAAACCACCGAAACGATTTCAAAAATTCTTTCACCAATGGAAAGCTATAATAACAGAGAGTAGCATAGGCTATATTTTATCCTGGTATTCCCACGGGAACTACGCGGGTAAGGCGACTGAAACTGAAACGAAGCGAGGGCTATTTAATAAATTTACTTGTCCCCAATGTACTGACTTTGACTGCACAGAGGGCGTAGTGGTTAAGATGCCAACCTACCATGGGTTCGAATCCCGCGTAGGACAACACGTATGTGCTACACACAAGTTGTTGGTCTGAGTCTGGAAGTAATTTGTGTCCGGTAATTATAAGTCTGTAAAGTCCCCTGCAATACAAGTATTATTTCCTTAGTGCAAGCAGTTGTCTTTAAAGAAAATATATATTTCATTTCAGCCTAAACATGCCCACTGCTGGGCTCGAGCCTCCTCCACAATAGGAGGAAAGTTGACTTACTATACCACGCTGGTCAGACAGGTTGGTATAGGGTTTTAATTCGAGTTTTCCTTCTCTTAACATATAATTAACAAAAAGTAATTCAACTACAATATTTACAAAGCCATACACAATAATTTGGAAACTAACTCAATCTTGTACATCAGTATTATCATCATTTCAGCTCGTATACATCCTGCTGTTGGGCTCGAATCTCCTCCATAATAGAAGGAGAATTGACTACCACGCTGGTTAGGCGTGTTGCTTTAGGGTTTTATTTTGAGATTTCCTCTTCTTGCATAAATGTTTTAAGCATATTTAATCCCTTAGTGGTCTTTTATGACACTCCTGGGCAAGAGAGGAGGTGGTGAATTGTAATCTTACTCGGTCACCAAACGATCTTGTACACAGAGGCGTAAATAAAGTGACAACTGTGGTGTTTAGACATAAATAGCATTTTGGAGAGACATAGATATGACCAAACTATGAAGCTAGATCATAGCTATCTCAACAATAAAAACTCGCACAGGAGATCAGAAATGCCTATTTACGGTACGGTTTTACTGAATCTTGTATGGTCATTGGTTTTAAGGTAGTGTTGCCCAAATGCAAGACCAAGACGAGACTTGGACTGGTCTTGGTCTTGCAACATCACACCTGGTCTCGTCTTGGTCTTGGTCTTGCGCACCCGAGTCTTGGTATTGCAGCAAGAGTCTCGCAAAGTTTTGCAGTTAGAATAACGTAACAGTAATTTATCATGGCAATGAAAAATCCAACTAAATTAATCAAATATCCTATCCTATCTATCCGCTAGCCTATAGTTCACTATTGAATACAATACTTACCACTGGAGAAAATTACTCTTCTATTCCCCTGGTGTTCCATTAGACAGCGTTACTACTCTTATGACAGGACTTTCGACCCTATTTTCTTAAGACGTCACCACACGAGGCAGTTGATACAATAAATTTTATGTCATTTTATAATCAATGCGATATTTTACAATTAATGCGATTGTTTATATTCCCCTTCAAGTTAAGTGGTATGTATCTATTGTATTTCCAGTTTAGTTACTGATACTCTGGATACTTGAAAAAACCTGTTGCTCTATTGCCTATATAAAAACTTTGGCCGCTGGATCCATGTAGCTCTTAATATACTATTTATTCAAGAACATATAAAACTGATTTAAAATTTTATGGTTTTAATACTTGTAAAATGTATGATATTCGTCGTCATCGTCACAGCTCATAAAAGTGCCACTGCTGGGCTTAAGCTTCCTTCCAGTAAGAGGAAAATTGATCTACTATACCACGCTGGTCAGACATGTTGGTACAGGGTTTTCTTTCTAGTTTCACTCCTCTTGCACATATGTTATATACACAGGGTGTATCAGGTTATGGGACAACTGTTCATGTATGTTGTAGTTCAACAGTCATAGATCATAATTAGAATGTATATTACACAAAAACAATATAACGTAAAAGTTATAGTGATTACAAAAATGTGTGTCTAAGAGTTTATGCCTTAAATTTTATGCATTATGTAGGTATGTACAGACAGGATATATGTAAGCATGTAAAATTTCGACAGTATAAATAGGTATTAGATTTGCGCGAACCTTTCAATGGTTACGTAGGTACAAAGGCGACTCATCAACGGTCATCGGCCGATCAGCTGATTTATGTTAAAGCGAAGTTTGTCTTGCGTATGCAAACGTAATCATTGATTTATTCAAATTCTAATGAACATTTAACAAAATACGAATATGTTGCAGATTAAGTATCATTCCTTTATACATTTTAATCAATTTACACGAAAAAACGATGACAAAATTGAGAACTTACATGTCTCTCAATTCATTAACGAATCGATATTTTTATTTAAATTTTTTTTCATGGGTTCCTAACACCATTGCCCGATCCGATTTGATACGACATCCACGGGTAAGAGAGTGGTGAATTATATTCGTACTCTGTCTTTTTTTTTGTGTGTGTGTAGCTGTTGGTCGCAGATGACCTTGACAGCTTAACGCGGTCAATGGGTGAGCGCTGATGGCTCTCAACCCGGTAAGTAAGTTAAGCGAACATCGCCCGAGGGCTCCCCCCTGTGGGGAACGGACCTCGGCTCGGGGCGTCGCTGAGAGCAAAGTGGGCGTGGCCAAGTTTAGGTTAATGACTTTTACGCGGCGCGGTTTTCGACCTCGACGGCGAGGCCGATACCGCGGAGTTTTATCTGTTATCGCTGCGCGAGCTGTGTAGGTCCTTTCTTGGGCGATCATAATAGCGTCATCTTCTTCTTCAAAAAGATGACGAGGACGTCGGACCGCGGATATTTTTAAGGGGACGTAGTTTACCGCCCCAACCACTAGTGGATTGGGGTGAGTCGTGGCAGAGGCAAAATAGCGCTGGGAGCAACGCTTCATGTACTGCCTGATGGTGATCGTACTCTGTCCCTACATGGACATTTATATAGATTAATTGTAGGCATATTTCTATGTCCAACAGTGAACGTCGTTGGGCTAGTGAATAAACGGATATATAAATATGTATAATGGGCAAGAGCACTCTCGTGATTACGGTATTTTTGTCCTTAAGCCTTTCCGAAGAGTAATTCTGAAAAGCCAACACCAACATTGGGAATCGATTGGCCAATAGATGGATATCTCAAGACTGATTTGACTTGCCGTGTAGAGACGGAGTAAGAATATAATTTATCACCCCCTATTTTACCCGTGACTGCGAACCCACGACTAAGGGCTATAATATATAACATCGGTGCAAGAGAAGGAAAACTTGACATGTATGACCTGTAACAACATGGCCGATCACCGTGGCGATTCCCCTCCGGGCACGGCCGATTCTCCTCCTGTTATGTAGAAGACACGAGCTCAACCGTATATAAGCTGAAATGGTGATTTGAATTAAATGCAAGACCGCGAGACTCTTGCAGGCCCAGTCTTGGTCTTGCTCAAGTCTTGCAGGGCCAGTCTTGGTCTTGGTCTTGCAAAAATTAAGCGGTCTTGGTCTTGGTCTCGGTCTCGCATTTCTCGCAAGACCAAGACCAAGACCGCAAGACCAAGACTTTTTTGGGCAACACTAGTTTTAGGTATACATATGGGCGTTCCTGCTCCCGTCTGGTGACGGAGTAAGAATACAGTCCACCACCCCATTTTTTGCTTGGGGGTATTGTAAAAGACGACTAGGGATGTAATATATGAGAGGGTACTCCAAATAGGGAGTATTCCGTCGGGCCTGCCCGCCCTGCGACCTGCGACCCTGCTCCGGTGATCGGCCTACCGACAAAGGCGACGTGGTGTGTTCGGGTGGGCTGCGGGTGTGCGTGCTTACGCCCCTCTGTCGCTCCGGACGGAGTGGTGCGAGAAGTGCAGAAAAAAACAAAAAAAAGGGATGTAATATGCATATAACATCTATAGAAAAGAAAAAAAAACTCGAAATAAAACTCTATATCAACACGTCAATTTCTCTCCCATTATGGAGCACGCTCGAGCTCAGTAGTGGGACATAAGAGATGATGATATGGAAGTTCTGAAAATAAGATAATTTCAGGGTCTTGATATTAGTACTGGTGATGTTGGCTCATACAGTATACGCGTACCACTTCAGCTACCTCTACAACCCAAGATTCTTTGAAACTGTAAGTTTATTTACCGTTATTTTATGTAAATTTTTATTATAAAAGAAATGGATTGATATTAATGATGTAATAATATTATTTTATATCTTTTAAACGATCAAGTTATCTGTAAAAAGTAACTACCAATTCTCCTTGTGATATATTAAACAATTTCCACAAATGGGTAAGTAAGAAGCAATGCTAACTCGTCACCACGCAGGGGTTTTTAGTTTGGTTTAGTTGACCGGTCGTTTTGTTAATATTAGGCAAACGACTGGTCATAAAACGCTTTCCAACTTTCCAATAGGTACCTATTATGGAAGAAGAGTATATATTTCGTTGATCCTAAGTAATTGGAGCAGGATGAGGTATTTGCGAAACAAACATTTAGAGCAAATAATAACTGATCCCAGTTAGGACCATGTTCATGAAACATGTTCATGGAACATGGTCATAATATGGGATTCTTAGCGTGAAATGAGGACAAAGTAATGATTTCACTAGTTTACAAAACTCAACTTTTTGTCTGTTGCTGTGAATTTTGTGGGCGATATAGTTCACTTGTATCACGATGATAACAAATCTATCCTCAAAAGTTTTTGTGCAGCTCGAATTTTTATGTTGTTGACTTTCCTTATTTTTGCGTATATATTCGTTAATAACGTGGGTATTTCAGTGTGTTAAGATAAATTAGCATTAGATAAAAGTTTTTGCGACATGAGCAGTTCAAGGAGAAGCTGTTTAAATAACTCTAACCTTATTTGCTACATATGTGTATTAAAAGAGTACACAAAAGCTATATCGATGGATTAAAATACATTTTTGCTGTACTTTGGGAAAGACTAGCCTCTAAGAGAAAATATGACACCTGGTCTGAAACAATAATACAAAATTCACTAGTAACTCATTATAGAATTATTTTGCCGTCACTACGTATAAAATTAGGAGTCGTGAAACAGATTGTTAAAGCACTCGTTAAAAAAGGTGATTGCTTTTCCTATATTTGCCAAAAGTTTCTTCAGCTCACTATGGAAAAGATTAAAGCCAGTATTTTTGACGGACCCTAAGTTAGAAAACTTACCAAAGATACTAGATTTAAAAATAATTTGACTGGACTTTAATTAAAAGTATGAACGGCTTTCGTATGGGTCATGCAAAACTTACTCAGAAGTAAAATGTGATAAAATTATAAACAACTTGTAGAAGACCTCCTTCAGAATTAAAAACTCTGGGATGCAATATGAGTATAAAACTCTTCTTTCTACATAGTCACCTAGACAGATGTAAAGAAAATTTATTAAACATGAGCCAGGAGCAGGGAGATCAAATGCATCACAATTTACGCGTAGTTGAGGAGCATTATCACGATTTCTGGGATAAGAATATGATGTCTAACTATTGTTGGCGCATTATACGCTATTCTTCTAAGTCCACACATAAAAGAAAAGCTTTTAAGAGAAGTTTTTTGCAACATAATAATATTTAATTAATGAAAAAACTACGTTTTTTTAGAAAATACTTATATTTTTAATTTCAAAACGTAGTACCTGAAACTCATAAACTATAGCTGACGAAAAAATTCTACTTATATATTTGTAACCAGCATATCATACGTAGTCGGCAACAGCAAACATTTCATCGGCAACAGAAACACTGTAAACTAGTGGTTTTTTTATTAATTCAAACCTAATAAAACGCGATAAAATCCGTAAAATATGTAATACTCGTGTAAACATCACAAATCAATTGATCAATTTTCTATGATTTTAGGGCGGTAAATCATTTCTATCAGCTTACTTCCAAAGCGGTAGCGTGATAGTACAGATATTCATCCTGATCTCGTGCTTCCTCTTGACGTATAAACTGCTCATATCGTGCGGAGACAAGAACCCTCTCAGTATTAAAATGTTGCCCGAATGCTTCATACATAGGATCATCAGGTATTTACATAATTTATAA
Source organism: Lymantria dispar (assembly GCA_032191425.1). Lineage (NCBI taxonomy): Eukaryota > Metazoa > Arthropoda > Insecta > Lepidoptera > Erebidae > Lymantria > Lymantria dispar. The sequence goes on along the minus strand of CM063460.1, from coordinate 2,280,545 downwards.
ACATGTTCTAATTTTTCAGGACGTAAGACTATCTCGCAGTGTTGCTATACTTTCTTATTTGGTAGATAGAGTAAGAAATTGTGTAAAATAAAAACAATGTAAGCCGACTAACTAAATACTTTATCATGCATTTGAAGTTAGTTATGTTTACGCATTTTATCGCGTTTATATTTGATTTTAGATTTTCCGACGTTTCGAATACTTTTCAGCGTTTGTGGTAACGGGAGATCCTACCTTCTCATTATCTTTTTTTGAAATATCCACTTTATTATTAGTAAGAAAATGATTTAAAAATACTTTGCTCTTATTTTTATAATAATTTATTCCGTAACACACTCAGACGAAAAAGAACGTTGCGTCTTTTTTCGCTATTTCTTTCTTATTGTTAGTTCCTGTCTCTGTAACATACATTAGAGATCCGTTTAGTTATCTTCTTATTCATCCTACGAATATATATCTTTTTGGAACCCAAAAATAATTTTTGTATTTGTGTATGCGTTATTTAGTTAGTGCGAAATATAATTTATAAAAAAGAACTAAATAAACAGATGAGTAAATGAACGGGCAGACAGACGCTTGAGTCCATTGAGGCCAATAGTGGAAGGTTGGTGAAGTAAAAACTTCTTTTTCCTAGGTTGTGAGTGAAATTGACCCGTCACGCTCTGAGGTGAAAGGCTCGATCGGGTAAACTCGTGACCGTCGAGTGTACCCGATCGAGAAAAGTACAGTTAGCTGCTCTTCCTTGCGGTGTTTATTTAATTTATATGTAATAATTGTTATTATTAATCATTATCAATTATTCAATAGTTTTTAATAGTTATTATTAATGCGTAATAATAATTATTGTAACAATCATTTGGTTTACATTTGCCAATGAAGATTTCATTTCTGTCGTGCGGTCTTAAGCACACACATTTTATTCGGTACATGTATATGCTACATAAATGTGTTATAAATTATGTGCAGGATATCTCCTCTGTACCTGTTCATCCTTGGTGTAGCGTCCTCGTGGTGGTTTCACATGGGTTCTGGGCCACTGTGGGCACCACTAGTTGGGCGCCAGGTGGCAACCTGTCGGGCAAAATGGTGGGCGAATGCGCTCTACATCAACAACGTCGTCAAACTGGGAGATACCTGCCTTGGTTTTACGTGGTAAGTTTGTATGATCCAGTATAGAAATACATTCATCCAACCTTCAATTTATCGACCTCCATTGTCGCCTATAGGTACCCCAAGTCGATTATTATTATTAAAATCATGGTGATCGGCCGACGAGTGTGCGATTTTTTTTATTTTCTTTGTCGGTTCGGGCAGGCAAGGGGACAAAAATCATACATCCAAGTCTTATGCAATTTTCTACATTATTTAATCCATCCATCTGTCCATTAGCCTACAGACGTCCACTGCTGGACATAGGCGCACCACGAGAATGCCACTCGGAATGGTCCTGCGCTACTTGCACCCAACGGTTCCCTGCGACTTTGAGAGTGTCGTCAGTCCACCTAGTGGGGGTTGCCCTATTATTTAATACTTCTTCAAATTTAGTAATATATTCATCATCTTCCTGGCCTATAGAGGTCCCATTATTGGGTTCGAGCCTCCTGTATTACCCTACTGAACCACGCTGGTCAGACTTGTTGGTATAGGGTTTCATTTCGAGTTTTCCTTTTCTTGTACAGATGTTGTATGCTTATTTACCTTAGTCGTATTTGGACGACAGCCACCACCAACATTTTACAGAGAGGTGTATTCTTACTACGTCACCACACGGAAAAGAGTTTATTAATAATTTTATTAATCACCAGTTAGTCAAATCGTTGACAATTGATTAAACCTAAAATTACATTCACTATTTCGCGTAGAATTTTTTCACAACATGAAAATACAAGTCTACCACTATAATATCATATTCACTACTCTGTAGCACTTTTTCTGTATTGTAATTAACTGCAGCACTTTTTCTGTACATAAAATTCCAGCAACATTATTTAAATATAAAACTATAAAATACTAAAGTGAAATTGAAGAGTGCGACCTGACACATCCATGGGGAATTAGGTGATGATCTGTTGTATTATAAACCCGTCATCACACAGAAAAAATAAATTAAACTATTTGTAAATAAGACAAAAGAAGGAAAACTCGAAATAAAACCTTACATCAACACGTCACACCAGCGTAATTTATATTATCGGTTTATTTATTCGCCCGGAGGCCCGAGCCCAGCAGTGGGACGTATATGGCACGGTAATATAATCATCCAGTAATGTATCTCGGCCGTAACCTTGAATTAAATGCCTAAACGTAAACATGTGATAGGGCTGCCCGCCTCCAGCATTTTAATTACATTTACCTACTTTGTGTTTCCATTTAGTTTTGTATATACTTTTCTTATATAAACAAATAAAATACTTTGTGAATTGAATAGGAAGTGTTCAATAAGAATGCGTGTTGATTTTTGATTGGTAGTTTTAATTAAAAAAAAACATGTTTATGTTTAAATAACAAATCGGTCTATAAATTTAAATTATCTAGTGACAGACAGACGGTCAAATAATTTTTTCTAGTACTATTCATACACATAGTACAATAAACATATATTATTAATAATAAAATACCACGTCTTTACTTTGAATTATATAAACTAACAAAACAAAACACATTATGAGTTTTAACACAAGCGTACTGTAACATGATTCATGAACCGCCTATAACTACCTATTTCAGTCGTGTCAATCACTTTATTCACTTTATTTATTAATCCAGACAACTTTTTTTCGGGAGATAAAAGGAAATTAAAACGACACACATTATGTACCTACCTACTAGTAAGTAAAATTATTTTATAATCTTACCTTTCAGAGTTTCCAGGTAATCTAAAAAAGTTATCTCTGGATTCGTTATTGACGAATTCATGCAACCAAAAACAGCACAATATACCCTACTTGTCATATTAAATATGTGTATAATTATGTATTTTAATGAAAAATTCGCGCAGTTATTGTTAAAGAAACAACACACCGTTCGTTCGTCACTGCAGCACAGTCGCGACTGTCTACATGCCGAGCGCATGCCGAGATCGAGGCGCTTAGGTATAGCTCGCGTTTCGTCCGTTTGTATGAAGTTGGATTACTGGTAGATTATATTACCGTGTATATGGACTGAGATAAGATAAAATGATTCATATTCATTTATTTTCCGTATAGTGAACGAGTAAGAATACAATTTACTACTCCCTATCTTACCCGTGGATGTCGTAAAAGACGACTAAGGGCTTAGAATAATAACGTATGGAAGGATAGTGTCAATACTTCGAAGGTTTGAAAGTTGAATCTAAAAACACTAATGGCGCGCAGACGATTACACACGCACACCACTATACAAATTATGAAATCAAATTTTGTTTTTATTAACATAAATCGTCGAAATACTTTTAAACGTGATGTTAAAAACCTTTTTAAGTTTTACAAATGTGTTATGGCACCATTTGAATGCACAAACCGTCATAATTACCTATTTATTTTGTTGAGTTGCGCACGTACGTGCAGTCAGCGCTCGCGCGCTCGCGAAAGCCTGCCCCCCGTCCGCCGCCGCGACGTCTGAGCCGCTGCCGCCGACTGCGCCGTGTACGTACGCGAGCGCGGCCGCTGAACGCGTGCCGACCCGCACCGTTGACGAGCCTATGCCGTCGACCAGCGCCCAGAACAACGTGCAACAGCCTCCACCAACAGAAAAGAAGCCTAAATATCTCCCCATTGTGATTGAGGTCCTTCCTAACTGGACTCACCACATGGCGGCGATAAAACAGCAGCTCGAGCGAACGGCGAATGCTCGCCCGTTCGGCAAGGGCATTCGCTTCTCGCCTGCTGACGAAGAGGAATACCGCTTCCTACAGCGGTACTTTGCAGTACTGGAGAAGACGGAGAAGGTCTCCTGGTACACGCAGCCACAGAAGATTGAGTTCAAGGTCGCCATCAGGGGTCTTCCCCATGACTCTCCCCCTGATCTCATCATCCGCGAACTGGGTCTGCTGGGATTCACCGCAGACTATGTTCGTCCCATACGTGCCAGGGGCGGTCGCCCTGGCTGCATTCATTATGCTTTATTACAGCGCAGCCATAACATAACAGAAATCTACAACGTGATGGAGCTGCTGGGCTTCACCGGTGTAGTGGTGCAGGGCTGGCGCGGTAAGGGGCGCCCTGCCCAATGTCACCGCTGCCAGCAGTTTCGCCACAGCAGCCACAATTGCCACCGCCCGCTGGCGTGTGTGCGATGTGGCAACTCGCATCTCGCCAAAGACTGCAGCCGCCCCCGCGAATCGCCGGCTACGTGCGTCAACTGCGGCGGGCCTCACCCCGCAAACTATTCCGGCTGCCCCGTCTTAAGACGCGAGGCCCGGAAACGCCAAGCGGGTACAGAAGCCCTCTCCAAAAGAAACAGGCGCCATAACGCGCCCGAGCAGCCTACAGTGGTCGCCGACCCGCAGGCGCCTACCCTGATGGCGCCGGCGAACTCACCCCCTCAGCAACCTCCTCCCTCGAAGAGGAAGAAAAAGAAGCGTGGGAAGAAAAAACAAGCCGCCACACAAACAACTTACGTCGAGACGCCCATAGTGAGCGTCGCGACGCCCGTAGCAGTCGTCGCGACGCTCATAGCGCAGGCCGCGACGTCAGCGACGCTGCCGACTCAACCGCATCCCGAGCGCCCTCCAGCGCCAGCAGCAGCCAACTATGACATAAACGCACCAATATCAACAGTGATGCTGGTGCTACAAAGCGTCCTCGAAGCACTCGACGCCGGCAAGCCTTACGAAGACATCGCAGAAGTCATCGCTAAGGGCTTGTCGGTCATTATGTCAAGAGCGAAGCCCTGCACATAAAAGAATATTAACCGCCGTGACGCAATCGCCCCGCTTAAACCGAACACCTCTGCATATTTTTATAAGTATGCAGTTGTTGTTGGTGTCCGCGGGGCGGCGACACCGGTGGTTTCATATTACGAAGTTTTATTTACCCTATCCCGCTTTCCAATACATTGATAGCGCCGAGTGGAGTGGCCACCCATTGGAGACGCAGATCGCCTGGAGCGGGGCCTCCTCCAGGGTAACTGGGGGTCTCACCCTGCTCAGGTGGACCGCCCCTTTGGGATAATTACTCAAGCGAACAAACAATTAATTCAACACTGCTCCGCTAGAGGCACTGTAGCCGGAACCCGATTGGTGCTCGGGGGTGCTGAGCGGCGTGGACCACCATGCTACCTGCCTGACATTCCGTGAAGAAAATCAAAAAGACCCGTCGATCTGTGAACCGGCGGAGACTGCAGCCGCATCAGAAGCTAACGCTTGACAATGCCTACATTACTTAAGTTAAACATAAAATCCATTGTAAATAGCCTAAGTTTTTGTGAATAAATGATTTGGACGTACGTGCAGTACAATGACTTGTACATTACGGAACGGTTCCGGCGTAAGCTCCATTAGGCTCCAATTGAAATGCTTCACTTTTTGTGCGCGAACTTACCTTCTATATGTTATTATTCTAAGACTAAGGGACATAATATGCATATAAATAACATCTATGCAGGAAAAAACTCGAATGTACCTATGACTAGCATGGTATAGTAGGACAGTTTCCCTCCTATTGGGCAGGAAGCTGAAGCCCAGCGGTGGGACGCATATGAGCTCAGATCATGATGATTCAAATTCAAAGGCTTCCTTATCAAACTTTCAGGTTTTTAGCTGTGGATATGCAGATGTATTTGTTCTGCGCTTGCCTGGTTGTAGCACTAGGTAGGCGGCCACGCTCCGCAGTATGGATACTCCTGACGGTATTGCTAGGATCGCTGGTGTTCAACTTTATCATCATATACAATTGGCAGCTACTTCCAATGATGAAGCTTACGGTGGCTGAGTGAGTACTTTGATTTTACATACTTATTCTTCAAGAATTTCCATTACGTACATTATTTTTTCGTGTGGTTTTATTTTAAGTTTTCCTTCTCTTGCATAGTTGTTATATGCACAAGACATGTCTTTGTCGCCTTTTACAACACCCACAACAGAGGGGGTGTTGAATTGTATTCTTACTCCGTCACCACCCGTAAATTTTTTGTATACTCACATTCTGATAATTTTGGTCGACGTCCCATTCAACCGTTGATTAGCAAGACAACGTGAAGTCCTAAATAGTTTTTTCCTTTCTTCTCTTTGAGCGGGCCATTGAGATCGATGCTTTGACTTTAAATGTTTCAAATTATGCCTGTGGTCACCTCCTTTTTATTTTATCATCATTTTAGCCTATATACGACTTCTTATTGGGATCCGGTATCGTCCACAATCAAAGAGAAATTGACCTACTATACCAACTTCCATGTATGTCCTGAAAGATGTCTAAGATCGATGCAAGAGAAGGAAATATCAGTATAAAACACTATTCCAACATGTTTGAAAATCGTGGAATAATATGTCAATTTCTCTCCCATTGTGGAGGAGGCCCAAGACCAAGAGTGAGACTTATATGGATTTAGATGATACCAACTTGGTTAGAGGAGTTAGGTTTTTATTTCAAGTTTTACTTCTCTTGCAATAATATTGTCTATGTTATACCTACATTAGTAATTTTGTTTTCCATGGGAAAGAAACCAATGACCATTGTATTCTTATTCTTTCACCACACGGATAAAATTTCCATTGATTTTACGGTTCACTAATTAGTTTTTAAATGTTTCCCTTGACGCTTTTATTTTAAAAACTATTTTTTTTTTCGGTTTTTTCAGAACAATGAGGAGAAAATTCGCAGGCGAAGCATCCTTCCAATGGCTGTATCAAGGTCCATGGGGTAGTGTACCTACAGCATTGATTGGAATTATAACTGCTTTTATTTATTACAATAAGCAGACTGATAACTACAGACCGGATATGGTAAATTATTTTTTATTCTGGTCCTTATGGTGACGGAAAGGCGATATGTTTGGATACTACCCATAATAATCCCTTTGAGAGCGCTAACATATTGCTTTTTTATATTTTGTTTGAAATTAATCTAGTAAACTATTAAGGGCTCGGAACGCGATCGCAAGCTAGAAGCGAAACTTGACGGTTAATATTAAATTATCTTTTCACTCAGCTTATACGTGACGCATTGTTGGGCCTGAGCCTCCTCCACAATAGAATGTAAATTGACCTACTATACCACGCTTGTCAGACGTGTTGGTATAGGGTTCTATTTCGAGCTCTCCTCTTGCACAGATATTATATGCATATTATATTCCCTAGTCTTTTATGACGGCAAGATAGGGAGTGGTAAATTGTATAACACTGGAGGTCCTGGATCGTCCTGTCGGCGTATATACACCAACATCTTGCGGTCTATGGCACTGTACGGTGCCCCCATCTGGGCGGACTCTCTCACCGCCTCCAATAAGGCTTTTCTGCGAAAGGCGCAAAAAGCCATGGCGGTGAGAACTATAAGAGCATATCGTACGGTGTCTTGGACCGCAGCCACACTGTTGGCGGGTGATCCACCCTGGCCACTTCAGGCTAGGGCGCTTGCGGAAGTCTACGGATTCCGCGCAGTGGTGCACGCCAGTGGCGGACCTAACGCCACGAGGGGAATGAGAAGGGCAAGAGAAACTGCCCAAAGGACAGTAATTCGGCGGTGGAGAGAGGAATTGGAGTCCCCCGTAGCAGGGCGGGGGACTGTCGAGGCGATTGCGCCCCACCTTCACCGCTAGATGAACCGAAGGCACGGCAACCTGACCTTCAGGATGACGCAGGTACTTACTGGACACGGGGTCTTCGGTAAGTACCTGCACAGAATTGGACGAGAAGAGGCCCCTGGATGCCATGAATGTGGGGCGCCAAATGATCATGCGCGCCACACACTGGAAGTATGTCCCGCCTGGGGGCCTCAGCGCCACGACCTGTCGGCGGTCATAGGAATAGACCTGTCGCTGTCGACCATCATCTCAGAGATGCTCGACAGCGACAGGTGCTGGACGTCGATGGCCTCTTTCTGCGAGGAGGTCATCACAAGGAAGGAGGCCGCGGAGCGGGAACGCGAAGCACTTGCGTCCGCTGACTCGCTCCGCTGGCGACGAGTAGGGAGGAGGAGGCGCCGATATGCGAATCTCATCCCGCCGCTTTGATTGACGACAGGACGTGGCCAGACGGCCTTGCGTAGGGGTGTCGGGGATCGAATGTCAAAAGGCGACCTTTCCGGCACCCCGTAAAAGCGCGGAAGGGACCGCTGTGGTTTTAGTGGGTATTCCGGAAGCATAGCCGGCGAATCCTACACTCCCCCTCGTCCGATACCGGCGGGGGATAGTGCGTAAATTGCATTTCCACAGCGAAGAAAAAAGAAAAAAAAAATTCTATCTTATATATAAATTTCTAGTGTACGTGTGTATGTCACTAAACTCCTCCTAAACGGCTGGACCGATGTTGACGAAATTTTTTGTGTGTATTCAAGGGGATTCGAGGATGGTTTAGATTCACAATTGGACCCGGTAGGTGGCGCTGTTCGCAGGACAATAACATGACTTGAGAACGACTTTACCGATTTCTTCCATCTTTTTTTTAAAGTTTTCTAATACTTTGAAAATGACTTTTATGGAAAAAAATTAGGAAAGTTGCCCAAAAAATTAGAAAATTTAAGAAAACTTAACGACTATTTAAACTTTTCTAATGTAACCTTTTTTGACTATATAAACTTTTCTATCTTTATATATATATATATATATAATTCTTCTGTTCGTATGTTTGTAAATGAACTCCTTCTAAGCGGCTGGACCGATTTTGAATTTTTTTTTTTAGGACATTCCGATGGGTATGAATGGATATCCATCGAAATAGCCATTCGGCACATCCAAACCATTCGGTTTAGATTTATAATTGGAAACGGTAGGTGGCGCTGCGATCGATTTCAAGGAGAATTTTAACAGAACAACGTCTGTTGGGTCAGTTTAATATTTTTAAGTTTTCATTCTCCAGCGCATCCGCATGCTTTACCGGCTGTCATTGGCGTGCATATGCCTGTGGCCTATATTTGGATATTTCATGAAGCGTGTTACAAATACCTGGTTGCTTTCTCTCTACACCACGATAGAGAGACCGGGATTCATCGCCTTGGCAGCTATTGTAATATTTGCATTCTTCTACAAGATTGACAGTAAGTATTCTATAATCTATACATATAAAATGCTTTGTCCTGATTCTGAATGATTGATTGACTGACGGATCAACACGTAGCCGCTGACCGTAAAGACCTGAAGCTTGAAAGGTCTCTTCATTGAATAACGTAGGCACCCGATAAGAAACAAGTTTTTAAAAAAAGAGATCAACAAGTAGAGAAAATTTGTATAGGGCAACGTTATTCTTTGGTACGTATGTATGTGACTGAGCTCCTAAATGGCTTAATCGAATTTGATGAAATCGTTTGTATGTTCAGGTGGATTCATTAATGGTTAGATGAACACATTGGACTCAGTGGGTAGAGCAAAACAAACGTTTAAAAAAAAATTATATTTGTTTCCTTTGTACGAAATAGTAACTGTTATCGCAGCCAACAAACAAATGTCTTAACAATTATGTAATCTAATTGATTTCTAATGTTTACGCGAGTATTACCACATTATAAATAAAACTATTTTTATGGATTTTATTGCGTTTGTTTGTGGACTGTCCGTGTGCGTAGTCCAACCCTGATCATGAACGCTCAAAAGTTTTATTTATAAACTAGCAACCCGCCCTCGCTCCGCTTCGGTTATAGTCGTTTTACCCGCGTAGTTCCCGTTCCCGTGAGAATACCGGGATAAAATATAGCCTAATTTACGCCCTGATATTATAGCTTTCCATTGGTGAAAGAATTTTTGAAATCGGTTCAGCCGTTTTGAAGATTACCCGGAACAAACAGACAGACAGAAAAAAAATTTTTAATCGCTATTTTAGGCATAGGTGTCGTGCAGATAACCGTGTGAGCATGAAAAAAGCCTATTATTTTGACATTACAAGCAGACACTCCAATTTTATTTATTGGTATAGATTAATTAAATTATTTAAAAGTTATTAAAAAACCTCTTATCCCTCTTAGAAATAATTTTATATGTGTATATCTGTTATACAAATAATATTTAATATTTTCTCTTATCAATATTATGTATCTTATCTTTGCTCCTTTAGTGGTATTGTGGCAAGTGCTGTTGTGGCGAGTCTGGGAGGTGCTAAGCCGTATGTCGCTGTCAATCTACCTAGTCCACTGGCTACTGTCATTGACAATCACAGCCTCGAGAATCACGACTACCACCGCTTCATTCTTTGATGTGGTAATACTTTAAGTAGATCTCTACTAATAATATGTCAAATATAATAATATACTCATCATGTCAGCTCATATACTTAAGTCCTATTCCTAGGCTGGATCTCTTTCTCGAATAGGAAGGAAATTGACCTAATATACAATGCTGGCCAGATTGGTTTTATTTATTTTTATTTATTTATAACTTTTGCACAAACAAACGCACAAGGCGGACTTAATGCCATAGGCATTCTCTACCAGCCGACCTAGGGTGGAGCAGAAATAATGTCAGGCAGGAGCAATACAAGGTGGTTAACGATGTCGCGTAATAAATCATTTATATATATTTACTATTACACAATACATATATACTCTATAAATATATATAAATACATATACATACATACATAAAAATATAAATAATAATATTTGAATGAGTGGATGTGAGCCGTCACAGATGTGTTGATTTCGAGATTGTTTATTTCGAGTTTTCCTTCTCTTGCATATAACATATCCGCACATTATATCTCTTAATGCTTACTTACCATCAGGTAAGTGTTGCTGTCGCTCATGAAAGAAAGTGAAGGGAGTTTGAATGCGTGCAATGAAGTTCAATGATTCTAAAGGCATCAGCAAAACCGACCACATGCAAACCTCCTCAGAAAGATAGGCTGCCGGCTCTCTCGCTCACTGAACGAAGCGCAGTAACAAATTGCTATTATTCGGACGTCGTTTTTCTGTTCAGTGTGGTACTACCCCGGACGTACTGGCCCCCGGCTGTATATGGCTGTTTTATAGAAATCCAAATAGTAGCTGCTGAGTTTTCAAGTTTCCATCCATTCATCCCGTAAACGCCCACTGTTAGACATAGGCCTCCCCATGAGAAACCACTCGGAATGTTCTTGCGTCACTTGCATTCAAAGGTTTCCCTCAATTTTTAGTAGGGAAACGTCCGACAGGGCGTCGTCCGATTCGTGGACGCCACTCGGGTACCTTTTCTCCCCAACGATTATTGATTCGATGAACGATTTCAATTTGCTAATTCTTCGGACTACAGAAACAAATTCTTCAGCTTTTTAATAGTAATCCTAGACTAGGATAAAATTGTTACATTTGTATTACAGATTCAACATTGGTTAGCTACAATAGTTCTGTCACACTGCGCAGCCTTCTTTCTATACATGTTCATAGAAGTACCAGCTATGAAGTTTCTTCAAGCACTTATCTCTTTCAAGTAGAAGACTTCAATGGAAAATTACAGAATTCGAACTTCATCTGGCCCAAGCTTGACACGGTCATAGCGGCGCAACAACGTTTATTTATTTCTAGAATATATTTCATTCTTATATAGGAGATATTTCTTCAAATTAAAACCACTCTATCGGCAAACAGAACCTTTTCATTGTGCATGGTGAAACCCATAAACTATGAACTACATATAGTAAAAATGTTAAAATAATATGAAGCTAAACCTAAATTCGTTAAACAAAAGACGCTACGCTATACAATTACAACAATACCAACAAAAAAGCGAGTTCAAATGATAAACTTTTTAAATTAGGATCATCTAAATAATCCAAAAAATTTTAATTGACTTTTCTAAAAAGTCTATTCTTGGTAGCCTTTTTGAACTTTTTACTGACATATTGATTTCTGATGTTTACGCGAATATACAAATTGTAAATTAAAGGATTTTTATGGATTTTATCGAGTTTGTTTTTAATTTTCCCGTATACATTGACCCATGAAAAACCTACTAATTCTTTGGAGTCGAGTAGTATGGTTAGCTAGATTAAGAGTGGTAGAATCACACTGTTGACAGTTGTCTGTCTACAGCCGCGGGCCGGTCCGTCCGGGGTAGTACCACACTGAGCAGAAAATCGACGTCTGAGTAGTAGCAATTTGTTACTGCGCTTCGTTCAGTGAGTGAGAGAGCCGGAAGCCCAACTTTCTGAGGGTGTTTGTGTGTGGAGGGTTTTGGTGGTGCTCTTGGTATCACCGAGCCTCAATGCACGCATTCACACTCCCTTCACTTTCTTCGCGGTAGGCAGCAACCCTGTAAAGGTCCATGAGCTGTAGCAACACTTACCATCAGGTATACTGTTTGCTCGTTTGCTACCGTTTGCAATAAAAAAAAAAATATCTTAATTCCTAGAGTTTACCTGATGAATGTCACTATACTTTTCAAAGGCGTTTGAGTCATTTTGCTTCAACGGCATTTTAAGTGATACCAAATGAATGCTTTTAGGGTAGGTACTGCTTATTTCATGTTATGACGGCGAGATGAATATCTAACGCGAAAATGGTGTTTTGACACATTGGCTGCTCAGAGGACCAATACAATCTCGACTAGTAAGGTCGAGAAAATATTACACTTACGTATATCTTAATCGACCACAATCTTGTAGGCCGAGATGCGATATTATATTATCATTGTACTTGCCTTACTGGTAGACGCACTTTAGGAAGCTGCGCACATGTTATCTCCATGATATGGTACTTGGGACTGGGTAGACTGGAAGGATTTCATTGCCCGGCACTAGGTACATTTAGATGAGATTATTGTTGATCAGAATTAATTATGTAAGGATTTTTACTAACCATGTTTTATGCAAGACAACCTTGTAACGAATAATAATAAGTTTCAAATGTTCGTCATAAGCTATTAAATTATTTTGTACACTACTCGCATGTAGATTTAAAAGAAATTATGTTTGTATAGATTGTATTTTTGTAGTTATTAGCAATATATAATACTTACTGATGATGCAGAAATGTCAATAAAACTAAAAGTACAGTAAAATATATGTTGTTTTGTTATAAATATATCTACTACAGGTGTAAGCGGAAAAAAATTATAATAAATTCAAATTCAAATTATTTTATTATGCATAAACCCTGAGAGGGCACTTACATATTGTCAGGTTTACAATTTCCAAAAAAAATATACTACCACCGGATCGGAACGCGACCGCTACTGAGAAGATCCGGCAAGAAACTCAGCGGGCTTGTCATTATTTTTAATTTTTTTTTTTCTTCTTACTAGTTATACAATTGTGTACATGTTTTGTAAGAACAAGCTCCAGTGTGATGCCCTTCGAACCGCAAGACACTTGATATAATTTAAACGATTATGGCTGGACCAGATCCCACAAGCGGCACCCGATCACGAGTTAACTACTAGAACAGCCATCACTCCCCTCAACCACTATGGAGGGAAGGGAGAGACCCGCTCCACGCAGCTACCGCAAGTAGATCCTTATGTGAGCATGACCAACACCACAATATGTTACAAACGCTGAAAATACAAAAATTCGTTACGCAAAACACGCTACACTTTACAATAAAAGTTAAAAGTACATTTACAAACAGTATATTTAAAATAACAAGGAAATTGCTGAATGAGGAGCTGCTCACAACCAATCTGTATTATCATTTACATAATCCGAGATTTTATAATAAGCTTTTTTACAAAGTCTATTCTTGATGGCTTTTTTAAACTTTTTCATAGGCAGGTCTCGGATATCTTTAGGTAATCTATTGTAAAAGCGTATACATTGCCCCATGAATGATTTGTTAACTTTTTGGAGACGAGTAGTGTGTACAACTAATCTGTCCTTATTACGAGTATTCATTTCATGAATGTCACAATATCTCTTAAAGTTAGCGATATTTTTTTTGACATATAATATACACTCATTTGCAAAAAAAACGGGCACCTAAGCAATGAACCATTTCAAATGTTAATACACTCATTTGCAAAAAAAACGGGCACCTAAGCAATGAACCATTTCAAATGTTAATATTTCTTTGTTTGATAATTATAGGTAGTTTTATCCACACAATTTGCTAAATTAATAAGAAAATAATCGTTTTCATCAGTATTTCATAAAATTTAGATACAATTTATGGGAAATAATGCTAAACCTCGCTAGTAGTGTATATTCGCTAGTAGTGCATATGCTCATGAAGTAAAAATAAAAAAGTTTTTTTGTTTGTTTTTCTTTAATAAAGTAAAAGCAGATAAATGTTTAGTATCGAGTGTGACCCCCTCTAGCTAAAATCACAGCTTGAATTCGTCTGGGCATGCTAGCGAGTATATCCCGGATACTTGCTTGCGGAATACGTTCCCACTCCGCAGTAATCACATTCTTCAGCTCTCTGATGGTCTGCGGAGCCGGGTGTACTGATCTCACACGCCGTTTCAGAACGTCCCAGACATGCTCTATGGGATTGAGGTCGGGACTTCGAGCTGGCCAATCCAAACGACGAATGCCGACCTCTTGCACATACGCATTAACATCGCGGGATCGGTGGGCGCGAGCATTGTCGTCCATAAAAATCGAGTCTTCACCTAGAGCGGCCAATGCGGGTTGTGCATGAGAAATTAGAACTTCCGTTATGTATCGATGCCCAGTCAGTGAGCCGTTTTCAATGAAGACTAACTCTGTACGATCCATTGAATTTATTCCTGCCCAAAACATAACAGAGCCCCCACCATAAGGTGTGATTTCTTCGAAACATGCCTCTGCAAAGCGTTCTCCTTGTCTTCTTAGCACTCGCCGACGTCGATCTTCACCGAACAGAGATATCCTGGCTTCATCAGAGAACAAAACCCTATTCCAATCGTCTTGAGTCCATGATTCACAATTTCTAGCGAACCTAAGCCTGTGAACTCTGTGCTCACGGAGTAATTTGGGGCCGCGGGCCGGGCGGTGACTGCGTATATTGGCAGCGAGAAGCCTCCTCCTGACCGTCCATAGACTAATATGCACATTTCTTACTTCTTGGAGGTTGTTCTTAAGATCCACATACGAAGATTTGCGATTTCTCAATGCGCGACTCACAAGAAAACGATCATCCCGTGGTTGGGTACATGGTTTTCTTCCAGAACCAGGCCTTCTCTCGACGGAACCAGTCTCCTGATATCGCTGCCAGGTCCTTTGGACTGTCGAGCGACTAACATTTAGCCTCCTAGCCACGAAACATTGGCTGCAACCCTCTTCAAGCAGCGCGATAATTTTGGTAGCTTTTACCACTTTATCTACCATTTTTGATACAGCCAAACAGCATTAAATAAAGCTTTGACAGTCAAGGATATGAAATTAATCGATAAAAATTGAATAAAAGTTATGAAAGTCGATGTTAACTTCTGGAACTTCGCGCCAAAAATGTAGGATAAAAAGGGGTTTTCTGTAAAAATGAACATCAAATGAAAAATTGAATTTAGAACGTACTTTTTTAAATACCACAGCATTTTTAAAACCGGCCAGTAACGTGTACAAACGATTGAAACCTTTTTGGTATTGTATCTTTTTAAATATGAATGAAAATCAAAACCGCCCGTTTTTTTTGCAAATGAGTTTAATATCGATTTTACATTTTGTCTAAAATTAATCCAGTAATCATTATGGGATCTACTTTTACGAGAGACGGTAAATGTGAAAATGATATTGAAAGAAGAGGGTGTAAGGAAAATATGGTGAATGGTGCTTTGCGCACCTTTATGGGCAGCCAGAGCCTGTCTAAGAAGGCTCGCCTGGCTGTGCATAGAGCAGTCCTTGTACTAACCCTAACGTATGGAAGTGAGAGCTGGGTATGACAGAAGAAACATGAAAGTAGATAAATGCAGGGTCGGACAGGGTCGGAAGTGCCCGGGTGGCTAACCACAAGTCTGGGGCCCGAGACTAGATGATGGTAGATAGATTACTATCGGAATACTAACATACACAAATTGAGGTAAACCAAATGTACAATTTAATTATCGACCATGTGAGAAACTCTTAGGTACGGACAATAGCACATCAAGTTTGCCAGTATAAAAGGACCTCCCTTAATAAGCGAGTTTCATATAATTCGCGCTTAGTTCAAGGTCAAAGTATAGGAACCTGATAAATATGCCAATAATTATTACTTATATTAAACACACATTTAAGAAAGGCGTTCTTTGTAAATAGTTTGACATAAGAGACTTATTAATTATATAGTCTCTCCTTTTACATTAATAGACTATAGATTATTTTGTTTTTCTAAATCAAATCAAATAATTTATTCTGTATAGGCCCCTTAAGGGCACTTACATATTGTCAAATTACAGTTTTGAATACAATACAATACAATAATCTACCACCGGATCGGAACGCGGCCACAAACTGAGAAGATCCGGCAAGAAACTCAGCGGGCAGTCATTTTTTTTCTTAACCTTTTAAATATGTATACATAATATTATGCTTAAGTACAACAAATATGGTATTAGCTCCAGTGTGATGCCCTTCGAAATTAAATATATGTATAAATTTTCAAGATTTAATGCAAGACAAAAAAAAATTAAAGCATAAAGAAAGGAAGAAAATATGGCTGGACCAGATCCCACAAGCAGCACCCGATCACGAGTTAACTACTAGAGCAGCCATCACTCTCCTCAACCATATTAGAGGGAAGGGAGCGACCCGCCCCACATAGCTACCGCAAGCAGAACCTTTTTCAGTGAGCATGACCAAACCATAAATAAAAAAATTATGATGTCCTATTATTTGGTTTTGTATTATGTATAATGTAATTTAAACATGTATATTAAATATAAGCTGTTGGATATCTCAATCCTTACTAATATTATAAATGCGAAAGTAACTCTGTCTGTCTGTCTGTCTGCTACGCTTTCACGTCTAAACCACTGAACCGATTTTGATGAAATTTGGTACAGAGATGGACTAAAGCTTGAGAAAGGACATAGGCTACTTTTTATCACGAAAAAATGGGTATAAGGGGTTGAAATAGGGGATGACATTTTGTATGGAAATTCGTCATTTTCGACGATAGAACCATGAATCTTTGTATTAAGGCATTTGATAATAAATAAATAAGTATTCGTTCTAGCATTTTGAAAATTTTACTTACATGGGGATGAAATTCAACCCCTAAAAGAACAAAAAGTATACAGCGGCAACCACTGGGCCTAGAAACGTATTTTTTTTTACTCCGGCGTATTTTTGGGGACACGAGCACTAGCAAAGTATTTTTGGCAAATCACCCCCTTAAGGGAGTGAAAAGCATATAGCCGAAACTATTGGGGCTAGGAACGTGAAACTGTGTATTTCTGTGTATTGTTCAATTCTCTTTCTTTTGTTGTAAATGAGCTCTAAGAAATTAGTTTTTGAAATTAATTCTCTAAGAGGGTGAAAAATGTATAGCCGAAATCATTAGGCCTAGAAATGTGAAATTTTGTACAAAGTTGTCTCTCTTGGGGAAAGTGCTCACTAAAAAAGATTTTTTTGCAATTTTACCCCTAAGGAGGTGAAAAGCATATAACCGATATCACTGAGCCTAGGAACGATCATTTTAGTATACGGTCGGCTTTCTTGGGTTACTCCATTATTTTTTCTCAATGCTCGCTTATCAAGATTATTTTGGATCGACGCAATATGTAGGCACTCCTCTGCCATCGTAGATATTGCAAAGGTTCTTCTAGCAACATTTTATGACCAGCTGCCTGCCAAACGACATTGCTGGCTAGATGGCATCACCAATTGGTCCAGGTCGATGTAAATCTTTGTCTTAGTAGTATTTTGCGACACTCACAAACAATGAATCCGTTATAATATTCCTAGCCGCTACCAGACAGTAAGTTAAAATCAAGATATTAATCCAATTTTCTATCTCTAGAAATAAACAAATTTGAAGCGTCTATTTGTCTGTCAAAATAATAGGTTTTATTTATGCTAACACAATTATTTGCACGATACCTATGTCTAAAAAACCGGCCAAGTGCGAGTCGGGGTCGCGCACGAAGGGTTCCGTACCATTATCTATAAAAAGGGGGAAAATTGCGTTTGTTGTATAGGAGCCACCTTAAATATTTATTTTATTTTTTATATTTATTGTTATAACGGCAACAAAAATGCATAATTTGTAAAAAATTCAACTGTCTAGCTATCGCGGTCCTTGAGATATGGCTTGGTGACAGATAGACGGACAGACAATTTTTTTTGACTTATATTCGTTACGGGTAACCTTCAAAACGGCTGGACCCATACTGATAATACTTTACTAACAGGTCTACCAAGCCTTACATAAGGAATAACTTATTTTATCCCAGGCTATATTTTATCCCGGTGTGGCTGGAACAACTGTGAGAATTTAGTCGATTTTAAAATTATTTCACTAACGCAAAGCTATTTTTGAGCGAGTAACATATTTAGGCTATTTTTTTATCCCGATATTCCTACGGGACCGGGCACAATGCCGGTGAAATTGCGGGAACTAAATGGATATAAAAATTAATTTACGAATGAAAATCTACATTATTAGTGAATAACAAATAAAGGCTATTTTCATCCTGGTGTTTCCCCGGGAACGAGAACTCCGCGAGTGAAACCGGTGGATGTTGACTAATTTTTAAATTCTTTCACCAATAGGAAGCTACGTTATCAGCGAGTAAGATAGGCAATTTTTATGTCGGATATTTGTATGGGATTTGATAATTATTATTTTTATTTTCACCCATATAAACTTATAATATCAGCGAGTAACATAGGCAATTTTTATCTCGGCGTTCGCATGGAAATAGGGTCTACGTGGGTGAAACTGCGGGAGATTGATCGATATATTTTTTTTTTCCCAAATGGAAACCTATCATGGATAATGTATTATCAGCGACTAAGGATGGCCATATTTCTCATCGTCTTTCCACTTGAATTTAAACTACAAGGGTGGAAGTAATATTCAAATATAAAAATTTGTGAAGATATTTGGACGTTTGTTACTCAATCACGCGTAAACTGTTGACCAGATTTGGATGAAAATTGACACAGAGTATTTCTTAAATTAAGAATTATGAAAACCAACTTTTACGCGGGCGAAGCCGCGGGCAAAAGCTAGTCAATAATAAAATAATAAGTATAATAAAAAATACTTGTATGGTTATGGAACAACTGTTCGAATATGTTGTAGTTAATGTATATTACACAAAAACAATGAAACAATAGTTATAGTGATTTCAAAAAAGTGTCTAAGAATCTATGCCTCATATATAATAAACAGGATAGCAATAGCAGGATAACATGGAGGCATGTAAGTTACGTCGACGGTATACGTAGGTACAAAACCGTCGCGCACGCCTAACGGTCATCGGCCGATGAGTTTTTTTTTGTGCAGACGGTAGCAAATGTGCAAGCAACATACCTGACAGTAAATGATACTGCCACACATGGGACTTTGCAATATCACGGACACAGCTAGGCCGTTACGTACCGTCGACAAAATAATCTTTTTGAAGCTTGTTTAAAGAAGGACATGTCATAGCGCTTGGGAAATACAGCAGCAGATAATTCATTCCAGAGATTCCGTACGTACAGACGTGGGAGAAATGATCGCTGGAAACATATAGATGAACTATAACGTTTCCAGATGAAATGGATGAACCCTGCTACGGTGTCGAGTGTTACGTTGGTTCAACTTTGACGATAGTACAAAGTCAAACAGTTCCTCAGAACACCCCCCGTAAAAGACCCGGTGGAGTACCCAAAGTGACCCAAAGTCTCTCCGCTGGAGCAGCGGCAGTGATTCGAATATGTTCGTAAGATTGGGATCCCGACTTTGCAGCCAGTGGGTCTAGCTGATATTTGGCGCATCTAACCAGAGAGGTGAGCTATTACACACGAGGAAGAACTTGTACTTTGTAAAACACAAGACACTGTCTAGGTGTGAAGTACTGCCTGGCTCTGTTCAGAACGCACGACTTTTTGCTTGCCAATTTGGCTTCGTCCTCCAAATGACTCCCAAACTGGACTTTGCTTGATATTTCGACGCCGAGGATCCCAATACTCAAGGAAATTTGGAGAATTACTCGTTGAAACTGAGACGACTTGACAAACGGGTCCTTTGCAGTGAGCACGCAAACGTGTCTTTGTGGGATTGAACTGGACTAAGCACCGTTCACCCCTTTCCGAGTCCCCCAGAGAGCATTCGACTTCAGACACACGTTGAACCCTTCTTTTCGGTGTATTCAGGTGATATTAAGGCGAAGTTTGTCTTGCTTATGCGAACGTGATCATTGGTTTATTCATTCATTCAATTTCCAATAAGCATTTAACAAAGTACGAGTATGTTGCAGATTGGGTATCACTGACTTTTTAAATTTCAATTATCAGATTTACAGAAAAAAACTATAAAAAAATCGTAAACTTTATATGACTCTAGTTCATTAACGAATCGAAATTTTACTGCAATTTCGTTTATATAGGTTTCCAGCACATTGTATTGCTCCCATTTGATCAACTATTCCATAACCATAGGTGGGCACAGTTAATCCAACAGTTAACTTCGTTAATTAAAATGTTAACTACGAAAATCGTTCAACTGACGACGCGCCTCACACCTTAGAGATATGCTCCACGTGGGAGTCCCAGCGACACGACTTAGTGACTGAGATCGGCGAGGACCTGTCGCTGGTTGCTGTCATAAAGAAAATGCTTGATGACCCCGCATGCTGGGCGGCCGTGGCATCCTTTTTTTTTTCACACCCAAAATACCACCAAGGGGGGACATGCATAAAAGCATTTTCCATCAGTGTCAAAAAAAAACTACGAAAATCGTTAAAGCGTTAAATTTGCGAAAACTTAAAGCAAGTTAAAGTTAACCGTTAAAATTTAACTATCTAAAACTTATACTGCTTATATCTTGCCCGTGGATGTAATAAAAGACGACTAAGGTATATAATAAGGAAGCAGCCACAAAGGAAATGGACCTGGATTAGCCCCGATGGTTCAACAAAAAACGAGATAGACTTCATCTTGTCAAACAAACGACAGATATTCAATGATGTCTCAGTGATCAGCAGGATTAAAACTGGGAGCGATCATCGGATGGTACGAGCCACATTGAATATCCACACAAAAGTCGAGCGGTCACGCTTGATGAAGTCTACACTCCGACCTACATCTGTCCAATACCAGAACCTCGAAGGCTTTCAACTCTAACTACACAATCGCTTCCAATGTCTGGACGAATGCGAATCTCCGAACGATATGAACAACAGGTTCGTGGAAACTGTCCACGCGGTTGGGTCGAAATTTTTCAAGGCTCACCGCGTTAATAGACCTAAAAAACTTTCTGACCAGACTCTCGAGCTCATGGGGCGGAGAAAAGAAATGACGGTGCAGTCTTCAGCTGATTGGTCCAAACATAGGCAGCTAAATAGGCAGATCTCTAGGTCTGTGCGTGGCGATAGTCGCCGATTTAATACGCTCCGCTAATAAAGAAGCGATAGAGTGGAATCGTGGCTCAAAAGTGTTCGCACAAGATCTGTCTATTGGGCAAAGCCAAATGACTAAGCTGAAGACCGACGATGGCACTGTCATTTCATCCTAAAGTGAGATCTTGGGAGAGGTCGAAAGGTTCTATGGACAGTTATACAAATCATCCCGAAATCCTGTTGTCGGCTTGGTCCAAGATCCCAGATCCAAGCTAACTCGGCACTATACCGAAGAAATCCCGGACATCAGCTTGTACGAGATCAGAATGGCTCTCAAACAACTACGTAACGGTAAGGCACCGGGAGATGACGGAATTACGGCAGAGCTTCTGAAGGCGGGCGGCAAGCCGGTCTTAATAGCCCTTCAGAAGCTATTTAATTCCGTTATCCTCGGGGGCGACGTTCCAGAGTCGTGGACCAGAAGTGTGGTGGTGCTGTTCTTCAAGAAGGGTGACAAAGCTCTCTTGAAGAACTACAGACCCATCTCACTCCTGAGCCACGTTTATAAGTTGTTTTCGAGGGTCATTACCAATCGACTCTCGAGCAAGCTCTATGACTTCCAGCCGCCCGAACAAGCCGGCTTCCTGAAAAGGCTATAGCACCATAGACCATATCCTCACGCTTCGGCAGATTATACAAAAGACCGAGGAGTATAATCGGCCCCTGTGCTTAGCGTTTGTGGACTATGAGAAAGCCTTTGATTCAGTCGAAACTTGGGCGGTGCTGCAGTCCCTTCAGCGGTGCCAAATCGACTATCGCTATATCGAAGTGCTGAAGTGTTTGTATAGGAACGCCACAATGTCAGTCCGTATCCGGGATAAGAGTACGAAACCGATCCAGTTGCAGAAAGGCGTGAGACAGGGAGATGTCATCTCTCCGAAACTGTTCACCATTGCACTGGAAGATGTCTTCAAGCTCTTAGACTGGACTGGACTCGGCATCAACATTAACGGCGAATACATCACTCACCTTCGATTTGCGGACGATATAGTCGTTATGGCAGAATCCATGGAGGACCTTGGCACAATACTCAATGATCTCAGCAGGGTATCCCAACTAGTGGGTTTACGAATGAACATGGACAAGACGAAAGTCATGTCAAATGCCCATGTCATTCCTGTACCGGTCCTAGTTGGCAATGCGATTCTTGAAGTTGTCGATCACTATGTTTACCTAGGACAAACAGTCCAGATAGGAAGATCCAATTTCGGGAAAGAGATCAGCCGACGAATCCAACTCGGTTGGGCAGCGTTCGGGAAACTTAAGAGGATCTTCTCGTCCAACATACCTCAGTGTCTGAAAACACAGGTCTTTGACCAGTGTGTGTTACCAGTGATGACTTACGGCACGGAAACGTGGTCCTTAAATGTAGACCTCATATCAAGGCTCAAAGTCGCTCAGCGTGCTATGAAGCGGGCTATGCTCGGGATTTCTCTGCGAGATAGAATCCGGAATACGGAAATCCGCAGAAGAACGGGTGTAACCGACATAGCACGAAGAATTAGCACGCTGAAGTGGCAATGGGCAGGCCACATCGCTCGACGAACCGACAACCGCTGGGGAAGAAAGGTTCTCGAGTGGCGACCACGTATCGGACGACGCAGTGTAGGACGCCCCCCACTAGGTGGACCGATGACCTAGTGAAAGTAGCTGGGCGTCGTTGGATGCAGGCGACACAGGACCGCTCATTGTGGCGCAACATGAGGGAGGCCTACGTCCAGCAGTGGACGGCGATAGGCTGAAATGATGAAGGTATATAATATGCACATAATATTTGTGCAAGAGAAGGAAAACTCTAAATAAAACCCTATACCAAAATGTCTGGCCAGCATGGTATAGTAGGTCAAAATTCTCCTATTGCGGAGGAGGCTCGAGCCCAGCAGCAGTGCGACATGAACGTACTGAGACGACGACAACTGCTTTTAGGCTGAAAGAAATAGATAAATTCTACAGCATGTAATAGAATTATATTGGCATGAATCTGTCCACACTAGCTTGGGATACGCTACTGCCGGTAGCCGCGATACCAAAAGATTCACCAATACTTCACGTCCGGCCGGTGCTGATGGAGTGATTGGGTCGGCGGTACGTGGGGCTTTCGTTCCGACTGGTGCCGGAATTGACGGGGTATGATAGCTTCGCCAAGTACCTGCACACGGTCGTGAGAAAGGAGAGCACACCATCCTGCCACTATTACGATTGTGACGAGGACACGACACAGTACACACTCGAGGTGTGTGTCACGTGGACAGAGTAGCGCCTTGAACTTGTCGCAATTGTCGAGGCCGACCTGATGCTGTCAACTTCAATCGCTTGGGCGACGCTAGACGACTCAGGAACTGGGACGCGGTCCCCGCCTTCCATGTGGCAGTTATATCACGGCAAGAGGGGGTGCATTGTGCGCGAGAGGAACTCCCCTACGACACCATCCACCGCCGGCGTCTCGGCTGCAGGTGTAGTGGAAATTACGAACGTGGCGTGGCGCGTAATTTAAACAAACAAATGACAGCATGTCAACAAACGACTAATTTAACGGACTTAAGTTAATGGAAGTTAACAAGAGTGTTAACATTTTTTGAAGTTAACTTAAACGTTGTTTATAAATGTTGCAGTACCGAACCTGACGAGTTTTCCATCTGAAAATTAAATTTGCTTTTTTTATACTTGTGAAACAGTGTAAAATGAAATGCATTCCACTATAATATATAAGTTGATTCGATCAAAGTTATTGCCATTCCGAAAAACCTTAGAAACTAGTTTCAGAGGATGGTTTGCTCGGGTTCAACCATTTTTAGAATTTTCTACTTCATTTCTCTCCAATTAAATGAACAATCTGATCTAATTTTACATTTGGGGGGCTCGTGCAGGCTGGGGCCCGGCTGGCAAATGCCACCTCGACTATATGGCCAGTCCGACGCTGGATAAATACTGTGGAAATGAGAGCGCTGAGGAGCATGATTGGTGTAAAACTGAGTGATAAAATTAAGAACAGTGTAATCAGGGAACGTTGTGGTATGAATGTTGATGTAGTGACAAGAATTGAGAGAGGTATGATATGTTGGTTTGGACATGTAGAGAGAATGAATGAAAGGGGATTAACAAGAAGAATTTATGAGGCGAATCTGAGCGGAAGTGTTAGAAGGGGAAGACCAAGGCAGACGTTCCACGATCAAATCGGGGACGTTCTTAAGAAAGGCCAGGTTAGAAGTACCCTAAACCGAAGAAAATCCATGAAGAGATTAATAAATGTGGATGAGGCGAAAGTGGTATGTCAAGATCGTAGCAAGTGGAGGGAAGTGGTCTCTGCCTACCCCTATGGGAAAATGGCGTGAATATATGTATGTACGTCATCATTGGATTGAAACCCAGAAGATATACCATGAAAATCTGTGGTCTCGTCATTTTTATATTACGATATGTAAATAAAATTGTATAAGTACAACATGGTCAGTATTGGCTCCAGTTTAATGCCTGTCGAATCAGGAGATTTTCACACCCAATTCTGTGCTGTAAGAAAGGAACAGCCCCTTAGAGAGGTAGACTTTCAGAGTATTCCCTTATCACAAGATGCTGTTTAGTAAATAATTGTGCTAATTTTTCAAATTCAATAAGAAAACAAATAAAGGTATCAACCCGTAATTTTTATGAGCTATGACCATTTTGTTATGGCACTGCTTTTAACCATGACACTTGACCATTTTTTATGGCGCGCGCCGCTTTTTTATGGGGCGCGCCGCCCTTGCGTAGTCCCAGGCGAAATGGACGCCTTGTGTGCTGACCATAGATCACAAAAAATAACGATAGTTCGGCCCACTACGCCATCTGTGCAGTGAATATTCTACAACTAAGATAAAATTCTCAACTTTGTTACAGGTTCAACATTGGCTAGCTACAGTTGTCCTGTCCAACAGCGCAGCCTACCTTCTATACCTGTTCGTAAAAGTACCAGCGACGAAATTCCTTCTAGCACTTATACCTTTGTAGTAGAAGATTGCATTAGAAACTTATAGAATGCTTCAATGAGCTCAGTTCTTCCGGTCGCTGTGTTTATAAAAGATAGTTAACCTTATTCTGGAATATATTACTCTAAGGGAAATACTTTTTGAGATTACGGACGCTATCTTTCAAGTTTGAATGAAACAAGATGCCGTTACAGAATATTATTAAAATCTGATAAGCCGTTACCGAGATTAGCGTAAATGAACAGCGTGACAATTATGTATTTGTATATAAACATATACTGTTGAAATAAGATTAAAAAAAACTGCTCTTAGATCCTTATGAAATTCATCACAGCTCATATACGTCCCACTACTGGGCTCGAGCCTCCTCCATATTGGGAGGGAAATCGATTTACTATACCACGCTAGTCAGGTGGGGTGGTATAGGGTTTTATTTCAAGATTCCCTTCTCTTGCATTATTGTTATAAGCACAAGATATCCCTTATTCGTCTTTTACGACACGGGCAAAAGGGGGTGGTGAATTAGTCACCACACAGAATTCCTTATGAAATTCAGACCTATTAAAAGTCTTTCAAACAAAACATGTTTTTTTTTTCAAATATGTGTATAGGTGTATGATGGAATTATGCCCGAGTAGTATAAAAATATATAAACGACCGAATTGAGAACCGTTTTTTTTTAATTCGTTCCAAAAGATATATTCTAACAAATGCTGCGATTACACTCGCGTAGTTCCCGTTCACGTGAGACTACGGGACGAAAATATAGCTAATGTTACTCGCTGATAATGTTTCCATTCATACTCCTCCTGGCGGCTGATACACGTCCTATTGTTGGGCTCGAGCGCCTCTATAATGGAAAGGAAATTGACCTACTTTACCATGCTGGTCAGACGTGCTGGTATAGGGTTTTACGTCGAGTTTTCTTTCTCTTGCATAGATATTGTATTCTTTCTCCGTCCACGTTCAAGATATTGAACTAGAGAAATTGAGCTTTGAATGAAAAAGGATCATTTTGTTGTTGATCATTGATATCTCAGCAACCAAATGGTGGCACAGTAAATAAAAAAATCTAAATCAGATATTTTTGATTTCGCGACGTTTCGAACACTTTTCAGCGTTCATTTCAAACACTTTTCATCGGTCCGGTTATAAATGGATATACACATCCATTCATAAATGGATAAAAATCCGTATAAATAGTTTTATTTATAAACATGTAGGTATAATCCACTATTTAATTTAAAAAATATGCGGTGATTATCATTGACAGTCGTTGAGAAACAATAAGAAAAAATACAGATATAAATGAAATATAATTTATATTTCAAATTCTTTATCAAACTGATCTTCAGTAATCTTTCTCTTCTTCAATTTCTTCATAAGCGCTATATCGGCAGCCAGCTCGTTCAATTCCTCTTGAGTGACAGCTTTCCTCTTTTTCTTTTTACCTCCCTCTGCGTTGTTCTGCGCTTTCAACTCTTTCCGTTTCTTTCGCTTGAGTTTACGATCTTCTTTGTTCTGTTTAGCTTGCTCCCAAGGTTGTGATTTCATCTAAAGAAGAATTTAATCTATTTACATATTTAGAACAATTATAAACAATTATAATTAATTGTTAACAATTATATTTATCTGGGAAAACAGATATCATTTAGTAAACAAAGAAATGAGGAAGTAGAGAGAAGGATTTCAATAGCTTGGAAAAAATACTGGGCACACAAGACAATTTTTAAATCACAGCTCCCTTTACAGATGAAAAAAATAGTTTTGTCTCACATATGGTTGCCAAACTTGGACATTTGATCATAAAACCAGACTCAGGATCCAAACTACTCAGAGGAAAATGGAGAGAAGCTGCCTTGGTATTAAATTAAAAGATAGAATTAGAAATGTGGACATTAGGAAGAAAACAGGGTTTACTGATGCTTTAAAATTCTTATTGCAAAGTAAATGGGAATGGGCAGGGCATATAGCCCGGTATAATGATAATAGATAGACTACAAAAATACTTAAATGGATGGGACCAAATGGCTCCCGTAAACGTGGACGACCATGTACTAGATGGGCTGATGAGATTGTCGTAGCGGCAGGTCATAGATGGAGGCATTTGGCCATAAATAGAGAGAGGTGGAAACATATGGAGGAGGCTTTTACCCAAAGGGGGTCCATACAGTAAAAATATATGACATAAATATTAATTAAAATATCATCATCATATAATTATTAGTATATTAAAATATGACATACCTAAATTAATGACAGTTAATTTATAGTGTTATGAAATATTATTTAATTTATATAACTAATCAAATTTACTTTATAATTATTTTTTTATGTTTTTTTAGTCTAATTTACTATTGTTTAATTTGTTATTATCTAATTATTTGACTTGTTATACTTGTATGGACATTAAATAAAGCTATTATTATTATTATACTCATGTATCTCCGATTCACGGCTATCTCCCAAGGGAAGATATCCGGTCCTTTGAAAGGCTTACATGGGGATATGGATCCAACACGCAGAGGCCTTTGGAGAAATTTAATGTAAAAATGGGATGGGACGTCTACTGATAACACTCCACGTCTGCACATAACACACATGGACTGCCAATGGTAGGTGTAAAACTATTGTGTGATGATGGTATCTAATAACTGTTTATGGGGTTGGAGGTTTGATGGACTGGCTAAACTAAAAACTACTGATTGAAAAACTGTCGTCTGCCTTCAATACCTTTATCTTCTTGAACTTTGGCAGACGGTGACTCGCCAACTCACTGAATGGGGACCCTTAAACGGTCGCAACAGACACACAGGCCAGACGGGCAACAGGAGGGGCAACATTGGTGCAAGTTGCTTGGGGTGTCGAGCAGTGCGGCGCCGATTTCACCATCGCAGTGGTTTCCCCGTAGTTATGCCCTTGAAAATGACACTTCCACCCCCGAGCATATAGCTCTGGCGACCCCTCTCTGACCAGCCATTTAAGGCAAGCCAGAGTTAAGAATCCTGCGGGCACTCTTCGGTTTCCACTCCGGCCAGCCAATAAAGGCGAGCTGGATACGAGGCCCTGGCCGACTCTCTGGGGCACTCAGGACCGCAGTGTCGCCACTCACATTCAGCACGCCACAAGCTGCCCTGCGGTTTATTGGCTTTCCTATAAATCTTGTGATACATTTTTTCTTTTATATCAAAAGAATTTAGAGAGCCATATAATGTTCCTCCGAGGTTTGCGTTAGTCTCATGGTGAGATAACGACTGGCCCAGAGGTTTTATTATTATTACATTTATTCAACTTAAAAACTACCTAATACAGTTTTAAATATGATATAAAAAATAAAATATTTAAAAATATAAAAAGCGTATTGACACACCGGCAGCGAATACAAGGACCAAGCCGCCGGTGGTTAGGGCTACAAAGAGAGCAACTTCCTCACTATGCGCGCTGTGTTCAGTAATACCGCCTTCTGCATCAGACCCGCAATCCAACTACCTAACGCGAGCCTCTTTAGGTGTTGATCGAGGCTCTTGGCTATTATCCCATTGGTCGAAATGACTATCGGTACAACAATTGCCGTGTCCACATCCCACATGTCGACAATCTCGTGAGCTAAGTCTTGATATTTTATTTGTTTATCTTTCTCAGCATTCACGAGATTCCCGTCATGCGGAATAGTGACATCAACAATCATTGCACGGCGCTCTAGCCGATCTATCACCACGATGTCTGGCTTATTGGCCACAATAGTCCTATCAGTGATAATAGATCGGTCCCAGTACAATGTGACTCGGCCGTTTTCGAGAACCGGCTCTGGTACATACTTGTAGTACGGCACCTCTACGCTCGCAAGTTTGTACCGCAGAGCAAGTTGCTGGTGGATGATCCTGGCTACCTGGTTATGTCTATGCAAGTACTCGCCGTTAGCAAGACGTGAACAGCCGGAAACGATATGTATGAGGGACTCGCCTGGTCGGTGGCACGCCGACAAATATCAGCCGTGCCATCCCTCAGGTTATATTTCCGGTAGTTATTCGTCTTAATAACTTCGCAGCAATTGCACAGACAAAACCTTCGGTTTCTCCGAAAAGATTACCGAATCGTAACCAGGTCACAGAGGCCGAAAGGTCTACTTCCGGGGCATGTAGGGCTCCGTAGAACCTGCCATGCAGCTCCTTACTCCTTATTATTATTATTATATTGTATCTCTCAATTTCACGGCTATCTTCCAAGCGAAGATACCCGGTCCTTTGAAAGGCTTATATGGGGATATGGATCCAACACGCAGAGGCCTTTGGAGAAATTTAATCTGAAATGGAATGGGACGTCTACCGATGACACTCCACGTCTGCACATAACACACGTGGACTGCCAGCGGTAGGTGTAAAACTATTGTGTGATGATGGTATCTAATACATGATTATGGGATTGAAGGTTAGATGGATTGGATTAAATGAAACTATTGACTGAAAAACTGTCGTCTGCCTTCAATACCTTTATCGTCTTGAAATTTGGCAGACGGTGACTCGCCAACTCACCGAATGCCCCCCCCCCCAAACGGTCGCCACAGACACGCAGGCCATAAGGGCAACAGGGGGGCAACATTGGTGCAAGTGGCTTCCCTATTGGTAAATCCGCCACAGTATTTTTAATATGTCATTAATAAGAAAACTTAGAATAAAACTCACCATTTTCTTTTTCTTCTTAGAAGGCCACACACCAGTCTTTTTATACTCTTCCAATTTCTGCAATCTACTAGTTTCTTTCTGCTTATCCTTATACGGTATATTATTAAAATCAATCTGTTCTTTAGGACTAATAAACTGCTCTTTATGTTCCGGCTTTATTTCCGGCATTAAAGGCAGTTTTAGTAGACCATAGCTGGTGGCTATGTGACCTAAAGGTAGTTCTTTGAATTGCAGAAGTAAATTACATTCGTGTTTTGTATAAGCTCGCATGTGTGACACGAAGGCACGTTGACCCTTGTCAAATACAGACCTATCCTCCATCTGCTGTTTGTGAAGTAATGAGAGGACCTGGAATCATATTTGCCTATTTTACAGCTTTTGTAAACAGTGTGGTAAGTAAGAATACAATTCAACACTCCCTATCTTACCCATGGAAGTCGTAAAAGATGACTAAGGGATATAATACGTATATAACATCTATGCAAGAAAAGAAAAACACGAAATAAAACACACGCAACGAGCTGTCTGATCAGCACGGTACAGTCAATTTACCTCCTGTTGTGGAAGAGGCTCGAGCCCAACAGTGGGTTGATTATGAGTTGAAATGATTTTAAATAAAACTACTTTACGGATTTTATCGCGTTTGTTGTTTTTAATTATAAATTTTAAATTTATAAATATAAATTTATAATTATAAATTTTCTGCAGTAACGATGACTTGTTGGACGTGAGACATCTTAGTCCACCCGTGACCATGAACGCTGTAAAGTGTTCGAAACGTCGGGTAATCAAAAATCAAATACAAACGCGATAAAATCCGTAAAGTAGTTTTATTTAAAATGTATAATACTCGCGCAAACATCAGAAATCATTAGTTGAAATGATGATGATGATTATATTCTCAAATCATCACTTTGAATAGTTTATTCAACATTAACTTCTGTCCACTTTGCCTATAAAAACAGCTTTCGGAAGATGAATTTTATCCAAATCCGTTCAAATTATTACGCGGCACACTACCGGAGCAAAAGTATCCTATGTATTATTCCAATGTATGATTAACAAACACCCAACCATCATCACAAATTTTCATTATTATAATATTAAAATATGTATGTATGTATTACTAGCAACCCGCCCTCGCTTCGCTTTGGTTTCAGTCGCCAGTTCCCGTGGGAATACCTGGATAAAATATAGCCTATGTTACTCTATAACTTTCCATTGGTGAAAGAATTTCTGAAATCGGTTTGGTAGCTTAAACGTGAAAACGTTTGTACATAACAAACGTTTTCACGCTTAAAGTTCAAAAATTCTAACAAGCAACCTTACTAAAATACGAACAAACTTACTTTCGCATTTAAAATATTAATAAGAATATATCTCCATGTGGTGACGGAGTAAGAATACAATTCACCACCCTGGCTCTTGTTCATGTGTATCATAAAAGACTATGGATGTCTTGTGCATATAACAACTATGAAAGAGAAGGAAAACACAAAAGAACCCTATACCAACCCGCCTAACCCATTCTCACTCAATGTGGAGGAGGCTCGAGCCCAGCAATGGGATGCATATGAGCTATGATGATGATGTATATATTAATTACCTTTTCCTTCAACTTGGGTGTAATTTTGATCTCATCTTTGGACTGCCTCCAATCTTTTAGTTCCACCAGTTGATTAGTCTTGATGAATGGTACATATGTATCTTCTGAAGGTAGCAAGGGTAGGAGCGAGCAGCCTGCGGCGCCTCCTCTCGCTGTCCTACCCACGCGATGGACTAGGGACGCTGGGTTAGTCGGAGGCTCCCATTGTAGAACCCACTCCACTTCTGGGATATCGAGGCCTCTGTAAATGTTACAAAATTTTGTTGTGAGAAAGGTCTATATTCTTCAAGCTACCGAGATTTAGCAATTAATACGATAGATTATTTATAAATCAATAAATATAACTGTTTTCGTTTGATAATGGAGTAAGAGTATAATTCACCACCCCCTCTCTTGCCTGTGAATATCGTAAAAGACGACTAAGGGATGTAATGCACAGATAACATTCAGACAAGAGAAGAAAGCTCGAAATAATACCCTATACCAATACGTCTGACTTTCATAAAGGAGGCCACCCGAGCGCAAATGTCTGACGTATATGCTGAAATGATGATGATAAAAATAAGTTATTTATACACCTATAAGTTATTTATACAGTCGGATCGACCATGGGTATCAAGGAATCGGTACCAGTGGTCACACCAGTAGCGGTGGGAGGGGAATACTAACAAATAGTTTATGGAGCGCACGCCGCCCATCCGTTCTGGACAGATTGGGTGGGGTGTGCCCAGACCATAGCCTACCACAAAAAAGGTTATATAAACCAGGGATGTTATAGATATGATATTTCGGTTATGGATACGGATACGGATATAGGAATAGAATTATATCGGTTACGGTTATGTAATTATTTCGGATTATCCGTTAGTTTCGGATAGTTTCGGTTACGGATATTAAATTGAAGTAAAATATAAACAAAATTACTATGAAATAATTTGGTTTTATTTAGTATAACAAATAATAAACAAACTACAAAATAGGGTTGACCGATATACATTAGCTAAAAATATCGGTGTTTTAATTCCGATAACATCGATACATCGAAGAAAAAAGAAAAGAACATTGAATAGTCAATAATTCTTTAGAGCGTCATTAGAAACACCTAACACCGAACACCGTCGTAGATGGCTCCTGCTCCGATACCTTGACCATTAATGCTAGTATACCACAAGGCTCGCTGCTCTCCCCGACGTTGTTTATCCTGCATATCAACGACATGCTCTCTATCGAGAGTATGCGTTGCTATGCGGATGACAGCACGGGTGACGAGCGGTACACCGAGCAACGGCATATCCCTGGGAGTACACAGGCAAGAAGGGTTCAACTTGTGTCTGAAGACGAGCGCTCTCTGGGGTGGGCCTCGGAATGGGGTGAACGTATGTTCAATCCCACAAAGATACAAGTTTGCGCATTCACTGCAAAGAAAGACCCATTTGGCATGGCGCTTCAGTTCCAAGGAGTAACTCTTCCAATTTCTGAGAGTATTGGGATTCTCGCCGTCGAAATATCGAGCAGAGACTAGTTTAGGAGTCATTTGAAGGACAAAGCCAAATTGGCAAGTAAAATGTCGGCCGTCCTGAGCAGAGCCAGGCGGTACTTCACACCGAGACAGCGTCTTGTGCTATACAAAGTACAAGTTCGTCCTCGTGTAGAGTACTGCTCAGATCTCTGGGCAGGTGCGCCCAAATATCAGCTCGACCCACTGACTCCCTGCAAAGGCGTGCTGTTCGAATCGTCGGGGATCCCAATCTTACGGACGGATTGGAGCCACTGGAGCAGTGGAGGCACTTTGGGTGACTTTGTGTACTCCACCGACTCTTTCACGGGGAGTGCTCCGAGGAACTGTTTGACTTGGTACCACCCGCCACCGTCATTCTACCAACGTACCACTCGACATTGTAGCAGGGTTTATCCATTTCACCTGGAAACGTTATGGTCTTCGACTGTACGTTTCCAGCGATCATTTCTGCCACGTACGTGCAAGCTCTGGAATGAACTACCTGTTGCTGTGTTTTCTGAGCGCTATGACATCTCCTTCTTTAAACGAGGTTTAAGAAGAGTATTTTCTCCACGGTAGGCAACGGCCTGGCTATGCCCCTGGTATTTCAAAGGTTTATGTGCGGCAGAATCATTTACCATCAGGTGTGCTGTTTGCTCGTTTGTCATCGTTGGCAATAAAATAAATAAATATACAAAAACACATTTCCTAAAAAAATTGGTGTGTTTATCTATTTGTTACCAAAACATCAAACATTTCTTTTATTTCATATAAAAATAAAACCACACTTCAGTAGAAAATTAGACAGTTTTATTTATTTTGTTACCAAAATATCGATGTTTTTAATACATCGATGTTTTGCAATCGATATATGTCGTGCATTGATGCTTTGGATTCGATGTTGACATCCATATAAACATCGACGTTTTTCTAATATCGATCGTCCCTACTATAAGATTCACAGGGAGTGCAAGCGCGGCGAAACAAAACCTGTCGAAACATGTTTTATTTAGACTCCACCCTTATTCGAAATTATCCGAAACTTTTGAAACGGTTACGGTTACGGATATATATTATTTCGGATAGTTTCGGTTACGGTTACGGAGCTCCATAACATCCCTAATATAAACACCAGGTCACTGATGATAAGGGCGAGTCTGGTGGCCCAACCACATGGCGAATAAGAGGTAGGTACGACAGGTTATGGGTTGCGCGCCGTCCCTTTTGTCGCCTGGACGAATCGGACGGGGTCACACCCCGTCCGATTCGTCCTCATACCATAACTTAGCCTGCCCCCCAATAAATATTTTTATTACCCTATGTGTGGCAATGATATTTCTCCCGTAAATAAGTTTTTTTTTTCCATTCGTATAGTGATGTAGGAAAATAATTCACCATTCCCTATCTTGCCAGTGGCTGTCGTAAAAGGGGACTGAGGGATATAATATACATATAATGTCTATTCAAGAAAAGGAAAACAGTGCAGTAAAATTTTCTACTATACCACGATGGTCAGACGGCGCGGTTTAGCGTTTCATTTCGAGTTTTCCAAAGTTTGAAACTTACCTCGCCAATAAATCAGTACACAACAATATAGTGTTGTCAGCAGCACGAAACTTCTCCAATATTTTACTTCTTTTCAATTTCATTTTCCCATGTATGCCGAAAATTTTTATCTCTGGCAAGAACACTGGTAACACATCCGCCCAATAATCAACGCACGCACATGTTGGTAGAAAGAACAGGCCCTTAGCTATTTTTCTGTTTCTTATAAAATTTAATAAACACAGAAACTTGTCTTGAGGTTCAACAATTATGTAATAATTTTCTAGAAGAATTGGAGTGCTGATGGTAGACTTTTCTTTTACGCTGACTACAACTGGATTTCTCAGACCTGCACGAACTAAATCATGTAGTTCTTTTGTTTGTGTAGCTGAGAAAAGACCTGTACGTCGTTGCCTGGGGAGATATTGAAGAATAGTGGTCAAAGTAGAACTGAAACCTAAATCAAGAAGACGGTCCGCCTCGTCGAGGACTAGTAGATCCTGTAATTAAAATATATAATTAATAAAGGCCAAATTAGATATTAAATAGAGAAATATCTCAGTTAAATAGAATATCTCAGATTATGGAACAACTGTTTGAGTACATTTTACTTTTACACTCGTGAATCGTAATTAGAACTTAAACAGAAAACAATAAAACATAATAGTAAGCCGATTCACACACAGCTCCGCACTCCGTCGCCTGGCGCGGAGTGGCAGTTTTTAATATTGTATGCAAGTACATCGATTAGTATAGAAAACACGCCAGGTCCAACACACCCAAAACGTGCCACGGCGCGGGAGCACGTCTCGCCCGCAGATTCTGCCGCCAGGCGCGGTGACGCGGGGCGGACTACAGCAGGAAACAAACTGCGCTCCGCAGTATCGCGCCTATTGTGTATCCAATATCTTCTATTAGGTCTACTTATTTGCTTATACAAAAACCAAATTGTTAAAACAATTGCAGCATATTGAGTGAGTTCAGTATTGCCCATTGTAACGTAACTAACCACGACGACCAAATGGAAAGTAATCTTTAGTTTGTTGCGGGCCGCGTACAAAGCTGTCAGGCACGAAGGCGTGGTAAAATCTGCTCGAAGAGGCAGATCTGCTCTGCTGCATGTAAACCGCGTCGACGGTAGAAGTACCTATGACCACATCTATGGGTCCTGTAACCTGTCTTGTAGTTTTGGTTTAAAATAAACTCATTTTGGTATTAACAATATCGCACATTTTTGATACCGCACACTGAATCTACACAACTATCAAGGTGCAGATACAAGCGCAACGGTTCCATTTGATCACTAGGAGCCATTCCATACGCTAACACCATATCAGGCTCCTGCACATTAATGAACTGGGAAAAGGCCATATTTGAATCACTTTAAATCACTAATTTTTAATATGTGGGCACAAAGTCGTAAGGAGGTAGTAATAGTTGGTACCTATGTAAATTCATACGTGTCACTGGACATCCGAGTTAGACTAAAATAAAAACAAATAATACAATTTTAAAATTTAAGTTATTTTTGGAGGCACGAGACTACAAAGTTTAAGGTAAAGGCGTCACCTTTGTCAATATTTTTTTTAAGGATAACGCTCTGCACTAATCAAATAATCCTTGCATTGCATCATAGGACTTTACAAACATAATTAACAAATACAAAATACATCCAGATTCGGAACATCCATTTGCAGCAGTGTCAGTTGCCATTAAATGTGCTGCTTGCTCGTTTGCAGTAAAAAAAAGTACTGTGTGGGATTCGAACCCGCAGGACTGGCACGGTAGGTAGGTATCTTAACCACTACGCCATCTGTGTAGTCAACTATGAAAGTCGCAGAGAGCTGTTGGATATAAGTACAGACTGGATAGATATCCATCTATCCAGTCTGTCTGCAGATTATATTCCTAGACAAAGTTTACAAGATTCAAAGAAAATTTACTGATGATGATTTTTATGCAAAAACACTGTTATCAAATGTCAATATGAATATGCTTAAAACCTATATACAGGATGTATCAGGTTATGGGGCAACTGTTTGAGTATGTTATAGTTTACCAGTCATAGATCGTAATTAAAATGTATATTATTATAGATAAAACAATATAACATAAAAGTTATTATGATTTAAAAAATGTGTGTTAAACGTCTATGCCTTAAATGTTACGGAATATGTAGGCATGTATAGACAGGATACATGTAGGCATGTAAAGCTTGGACAGTATGAATATGTAGGAATTGCGGAAACGCTTCAATAGTGGTGTAAGTAAAAACGCGACTCGGCGATGGTCATCGGCCGATTTAAAGCGAAGTTTGTTTTGCTTATGCAAACGTAATGATTGAGTTTTTCAATTTCTAATGAAGATTTAACATGGTACAATATGTTCCAGATTTACTCGAAAAAGCTATGACAAAATTGAAAACTTTACATGTCTCTAATTCATTAACAAATCAATATTTTTCCTTCAATTTTTTTTTATGGGTTCCTACCACCATTGCCTATCTCCCGTTTGACCAGTTGCCCCATAACCTGATACAACCTGTATAATAGCATACCAAATGTCAACCCAACCAGTGGAAGCAGTGCCTGCCAACAGTGGAAAACTAAATGATTTATGAAATTTAAAAAAATAGGAGAAACTAACCAATTCCTTTAATCTACCAGCCAGATTTAACTGTTTCCTTTCAGCAAGCAAGTCCTCAAATCTTCCTGGAGTGCATACAACTATTTGAGCTCCTTTCTGTATTGTTTCTACATCAGTTTCCACAGGTCTACCACCAACTAACAAAGTAATAGTTATATGTGACAACTCAGGTTCCTGGAGAAATAGTTCTATAACCTGGAAGGTAAAAATCTTTATTTAAAAACTTTGAAGCTTACAGAAGGTTAGCTATAGGTCCATTCATACCAAAAACAACTGAATATGTAACACAATTTTTTTTTAATGAGCTATGGTCATCACACAGGCCATCTGTTCCATTTGGGGTGACGAAAAGGCAGTGCTTCCCCTTCGCCATTTGATCAACCACCAGTACCAAGTTCCTTGTTGGCTATGACCAGGCCGGTGGGATACCTTTTTGGTTACCGTCCTTCCCTAACGGAGCTGATGATCTTCTTGTGTACCTCACACATCATTGGCCTTGAAGGGCAAGGGTCTGGCGCTAGCGTGCATCCTAAATATTGCAAAAGCGTAGGGTCTGGCACAGAGCACTTCTATCGAAGCTACCATCATACGGAATCCCCGAAGTAGGGGCACTGGCATGGTAGGTTGGTACCTTAACCACTGCGCCATCTGTGCAGTCCCATAAAACTGGGCAGAATCACAAATAGTAATCGCGTATAATAATTAATTTCA
The DNA here is from genome assembly GCA_032191425.1 of Lymantria dispar. NCBI lineage: Eukaryota > Metazoa > Arthropoda > Insecta > Lepidoptera > Erebidae > Lymantria > Lymantria dispar. The sequence continues at coordinate 2,242,349 of CM063460.1, read as the reverse complement.
AATACCTTATAAATTTGTGTCGCCAATTCCCTAGTTGGTGATATAATTACAGCATAAACGAAATCTTTGCGTAAAGATGTTTCCTTCTGTTTCTTTATTAGCATTTCAATCATTGGCACTACGAATGCGAGGGTCTTGCCAGATCCAGTGACTGCTTCTGCAACCACATCTTTACACGACAGGATTAATGGTATGACTGCTGCCTGAATAGGAGTCATAACCTTAAAGCCTTGCTTCTCAATACATGATAACACTGGTTTTGATAAGGAAGGTGATTGTTTGGACCAATCCTTGTTAACCATGGCTTTGTTTTGTTGTAATAAATTTCCTTCCTAAACAATAACACAGCTCGCCGCATGGCGTATTGACATTTAAGAATTAATATTGACATATTTACTTTGAGAATGACACTAATGACGTCCTAAAGGTTGCCACTTGTTTTTATGTTTATAAGCTAATGAATGAATAGAAATAAATATACACTCATCCATGTATATTGCAGTTATATATGCGATGAAAGTAGACGTGATAACATCTTATTACAATATTATATAGCTTCATAATACTAAAGCAATAATTTATCTAAAGAATAAAAATGTCATTATTTTCACTGCGAGTACGTTCAAAACATAAAAATAAAAATTTTAATTAAAGTGGGCAAGTTTATATATATATACGTATATATTGAAACTAAAATGCTTCTATTTTTTACATGTTACAGTTTATAGGGAAGAAGAAACAATAAAATTGAACATGTCTAAGATTTAAAATTAAACAAGTTTTAGAACAAAGCCAATAACAGAGAAAAGTAATCAATATGGCGCATGTTGATATGACAAATTGACAGCTGTGTTTTGTCCTCCGCGATAGTTGTGATGTTTATGTTACATCTCCAGACACATAGTAATAATTAACAATGACGAGGCCGTTTGGCGACAAACGATTCTCTATCGACGATGCTTTCGAAGAAGAGACAGATGAAGCCATCAAAGTGTACGGTGCTACGGGAGATAGATCGCCTTTACAAAACAAATTTAAAAATGGAAATGAATACCTGTCCAGGTATGATAAATTAATTTTATTATTATTATTTTTAAACATTATAGCAATTACATTTTATGTTAAAAACGCTATGCCTTTATGTTAAAATGTCAGTGTGATCATGACCTTTTTGTGACTCATATTTCCTTACTGGGGCAAAGGCAGTTGAACTATCGAACCGTTATTTGCCGTTCAGGTATAGTTCAGGTTATTCTGGCGTTAATTACTGTTAATGTTTGTTAAATGGTTTTGTACATTGACCTCTTAGATGTTAGCACTCATTTTATTGCTCTCATTATCTGAAATGTGTGATAAAGATTAATATATCGTACTTATTGCGTATTAATATCATGCCCGATTACACTATAATCACTACATAATTATACAAACTAATATTATCACAACAATAAATTGATATCTATATTCACCAAATAATTTCTAATGTTGGTATATCTAGTTTTTTATTTTTAAATAATTTGAGAGAGTAGTCAGGCTGTTTGCCCTTTGTTCAAGGAAATTAAAAAAAAGTCTAAAATTAATTTATGCACCACCTTACTTATTTTGATTGGTTCTTAGTTATTTTATAAAACTACTAGCAACCCGCCCTCGCTTTGCTTCGGTTATAGGTTATAATCGTTTTACCCGCGTAGTTCCCGTTCCCGTGGGAATACCGGGATAAAATATAGCCTAGTTTACGCCCTGATATTATAGCTTTTCATTGGTGAAAGAATTTTTGAAATCGGTCCAGCCGTTTTGAAGATTACCCGGAACAAACAGACAGACAGACGGACAAAATTTTTTTAATTGCTATTTTAGGCATAGGTGTCGTGCAAATAACCGTGTGAGCATGAAAAAAGCCTATTATTTTGACATTACAAACAGACACTCCAATTTTATTTATTGGTATAGATAATCAATTTAGAAGTTGAGTTATTCTAAATTATTTTCCTTATTATGTTTACTAATTTACATCAACAACTTGTCTCTACAAGGAAAGAACAATCTGTTTCAAATCCATATAAATTTTATAAAGCCTTCAAATCAAACTTATTAATTTATCCTTACTAATATTATAAATGCGAAAATTTTTGGGAAGATTTTTGTTGCTCTTTCACGCAAAAAGTACTAAATGGATTTTGATGAAACTTCACAATAATATAGCTTATATATCAGATAAACACATAGGCCATAATTTAGCCCGATATTCCCACGGGAAGAGGAACTGTGGGTGAAACTGCGGGGCGCTGTTAGTTAAAATATATAACATACTGACAGGATATGCTAAGCATTTCATGTTTCTAGTAATAAACATTTTAAAATAACAATATTTTATATTACTGTATATGAAGAAAAACTCGAAATAAATCCCTATACCAACCTGTCTAACCAGCATGGTATAGTAAGGTCAATTGCCCTCCTATTGTGGAGGAAGCTCAAGCCCAACAGTGGGAAGTATATGAGCTGAAATGATAATGATGACTGGATAAAGATCTTAATATTTTAGCAGCTGTAAGATTTTAAATATACTATTACTCATAATGCAAATGGGCTTTGTCAGAAGCTGGCAAGCTGGGATTCTGGAATATGTGAAATAATTTCTTTGATTATACAGGGTGTATCAGGTTACGGGACAACTGTTACTACAATATACTCGATATTGTAGTTTAACGGTCATAGATCGTAATTAGAATGTACATTACACAAAAAACAATATAACATAAAAATTATAGTGATTTCAAAAACATGTGTCTAAGAGTCTATGCCTTAAATGTTACATATTATGTAGGCATGTACAGACAGAATACATGTAGGCATGTAAAGCTTCGACAGTATAATTTCATTTATAACTAGAATTGCGCAAACGCTTCAATGACATGTAGGTACAACGGCAAGCGGTCAATGGCCATAGGCCGATCAGCTGTTTTAAAGCGAAGTTTGTCTTGCTTATGTGAACGTAATCATTGATTTATTCAATTTCTAATGAATATTCAAATCAAATCATTTATTCTCTATAGGCCCCTTAAGGGCACTTACATATTGTCAAATTACAGTTTTGAATACAATACAATAATCTACCACCGGATCGGAACGCGGCCACAAACTGAGAAGATCCGGCAAGAAACTCAGCGGGCAGTCATTTTTTTTCTTAACCTTTTAAATATGTATACATAATATTATGCTTAAGTACAACATATATGGTATTAGCTCCAGTGTGATGCCCTTCGAAATTAAATATATGTATAAATTTTCAAGATTTAATCCAAGACAAAAAAAAATTAAAGCATAAAGAAAGGAAGAAAATATGGCTGGACCAGATCCCACAAGCAGCACCCGATCACGAGTTAACTACTAGAGCAGCCATCACTCTCCTCAACCAAATTAGAGGGAAGGGAGCGACCCGTCCCACATAGCTACCGCAAGCAGAACCTTATTCAGTGAGCATGACCAAACCATAAATAAAAAAACAAAACGAACTACAACTACTACTATACCTACTATAAAAAAAAAAAAACCACTAAGTACTATAAAATAAACTATGAACTATAGCAGGTATGCAAAAGGAGATGAAAACCAAAATTCGACAGGCAAAACACGCTACGCTGTACAATCACAAGAGTAAGAGAAAAAAATAAAATAAAAAACCTGTGAATTCATACAAGTTAGGAGTACCTTAAAGCTGTAACAATTACAATAACATTAATTGCTTGAGGAGCTGCTCATAACCACTCTGTATTATCATCTAAATAATCCGAAATTTTGTAATAGCCTTTGCTACAAAGTCTACTCTTAATAGCTTTTTTAAACATGTTAATTGGCATGTCTCGGACATTTTTAGGTAGTTTATTGTAAAAACGTATACATTGCCCCATGAAAGACCTACTAATTCTTTGTAGATGAGTAGTATGAATTACTAGATTATCCTTATTCCTAGTGTTTACATGATGAATGCTACTGTACTTTTCAAATTTTTCAAAATTCTTTTTTACATACATAAGATTTTCGAATATGAATTTTGATACAACAGTTAGAATGTTTATCTCTCTGAACTTTTCCCGAAGTGAAGCTCTTGGCCCTAGACTATAAATAGCGCGGACAGCCCGTTTTTGGAGAATAAAGATGGTATTCAAATCCGCGGAGCATCCCCAAAGTAGTATGCCATATCACATAAGGCTGTGAAAATAAGAGAAATAAATTATTCTAGCCGTTTCAATGTCAGTTAACATTCGAATTTTCTTTACAGCATAAGCCGCTGAGCTAAGTCTATTTGACAATTTTTCAATATGAGGCCCCCACTGGAGTTTCGCATCTATGGTGATACCTAAAAAAACCGTGGACTCCACTAGGTCTAGGGCCACACCATTCATTTGAACGTTGGTTTCCACTTGTCTCACATTAGGTGTGGTAAATTTAATACATTTTGTTTTCTTCTCATTAAGAACAAGATTATTTATATTGAACCAATGAACAACGTTAGACAGTGCGTTGTTCATATCGTCATAACTAAGCATATTTAACAAAGTATGAATATGTTGCGTATTAAGTATCATTGACTTTATACATTTCAATCAGATTTACACGAAAAAGCGATGACAAAATTGAAAAATTATATGTCTCTAATTTCTTAACGAATCGATATTTTTCGTTCAAATGTTTTTTATGGGTTCCTACCACCATTGCCCAGCTCCCTTTTGACCAGTTGCCCCATAACCTGATACACCCTGTATAAATAAGCCTCTAATTATATGACAAGGTAAATAAAAAAAGAAACTCGTAATATATCCTGAATACAACACCGATAATTTATATCAATACTAGCTGACTTAACAGACGTTGTTGTGTTCAAATAAAATAAAAGGAATTCTTGAAATCGAGAGCAGCGCCACGTACTGGTTCCAATAGTGGATCTAAACCATTCTCGAATCCTCTTGAACAGACACAAAAAATTTTATCAACATCGGTCCAGCCGTTTCGGCGTTCAGTGACATACACACGTACACAAGAAATAAATATATAAAGATATATACAGGATGTATCAGGTTATGGGGCAACTGGTCAAAAGGCAGCTAGGCAATGGTGGTAGGACCCCATGAAAAAAAATTTAAACGAAAAATATTGATTTGTAAAGGAATTAGAGTCATGTAAAATTTTAAATTTTGTCATTGCTTTTTCGTGTAAAACTGATTAAAACGTATAAAGTCAATGATACTTAATACGCAACGTACACATACTTTGTTAAATGTTCATTAGAAAGAAATTGAATAAATCAATGATTACATTCACATAAGCAAGACAAACTTCACTTTAAAACAGCTGATTGTCCTATGACCGTTGACCGCTCGCCGTTGTACCTACGATGTCATTGAAACGTTTGCGCAATTCTAGGTATGAATTAATGAAATTATACTGTCGAAGCTTTACATGCCTACATATATTTTATCTGTACATGCCTACATAATACGTAACATTTAAGGCGTATACTCTTAGACACATTTTTTGAAATCACTATAACTTTTATGTTATACTAGCAACCCGCCCTCGCTTCGGTTTTAGTCTTTTTACCCACGTAGTTCCCGTTCCCGTGGGAATACCGGGATAAAATAAATCCTAGTTTAGGCCCTGATATTATAGCTTTCCATTGGTGAAAGAATTTTTGAAATCGGTCCAGCCGTTTTGAAGATTACCCGGAACAAACAGACAGACAGACAGACAAAAATTTTTTAATCTGTATTTTAGGCATAGGTGTCATGGAAATAACCGTGTGAGCATGAAAAAGCCTATTATTTTGACATTACAAACAGACACTCCAATTTTATTTATTGGTATAGATTGTTTTTTGTGTAATGTACATTCTAATTACGATCTATGACCGTTAAACTAAAACGTACTCGAACAGTTGCCCCATAACCTGATACATCCTGTATAACAACAATGCAAAGGAAGGATAACTCGAACTAAAACCCTATACCAACCCGTTAGTCCATCATTGTAAGTCAGTGTCTCCTATTATGGAGCAGGCTCTAATCTGGGACTTATATGAGCTAAGATAATATACATCAACTTTCCTTGTTAATATATCAATCTAATTGTTCCAATAAAAACTGTGAACACATCATGCCACAGTTTCTTGCCCTCTTGGCATACAAAATGAATTTAAATGGTACACTCATCAATTAATTTGATGAATAATACAGTTGCGAAATATCTTCTTTGTTGATCTTTGACTTAAATAATTCATTTGAGAGTATTCGTTCAAGCGAGTTATTCCTTTGATGTGTTAAAAATAATTGTGGCATTTTATTTCTTACAATGAATTGCAATGAACAGAGTTCTAAAGTCAATTTCATTATTGTGGACTTGACAGATGGCAGGTATGACTTTTTAAACTTAATAGGCAAAGGAAACAGGCATAACTAGTTTTTAATTTATGTGCATGCATAGGTAACTAATAGTCAAGGTGTTATAATTAAAATAACATACATAGAAAAATATATTTAAGGTTATTGCTTAAGGCTATTAAATAGAGCAATTATGTATTCGCTCCTGGTTTTGTTTGGATCTTGATAATAGTACAAAGCGGTTTTGTTTTTTAGGTAAAACCTACCTTTCGTGTGAAAGCTGAGTAAGAAGACAATTTACCACCCCCTCATGCCCATGGGTTTTGTAAAAGACGACTGAGGGATGTAATATGCAGATAACATCAATGAAATAAAAAGGAAAACACGAAATAAAACTATGCCGACACATCTGACCAGCTTGGTATAGTAGGTCAATTTCCCTCCTATTATGGAGGCGCCTCAAGCCCAACAGTGGAACATATATGAGCCGAAACGAAATGAAAGATAGCTTCAACCAAAATCTTAAAAAAAAAAATGCATTTTATGAAAGTCAAGCCTACCCTTGGATTGGACTTATCACTACGTTTTAGAATTTTGTAATATTCTTAATTACTTTTTATGTGATTGCCAGAGTAGTATCGTTTATTTAGCGCTTCGTTTTAATAAATCTAAATGTTACGGGTTCTTCGTGTCTACGTCGATTTCATTATGAACAGAATAACGAGGAAGCAGTACTCTCTAACAGTGCTTATAGTTGTAACTTTGTTAGACTTAGAAGCTCAGAGAAGTACTTGTAGTATAATTCTACCAGGGAGACTAATATTAGCGTTTACGGATATGAGGATTCGGATCTGGATAAGGCAGGGATTCCCAAAGTGTGTACCGCGGCACCTAGGGGTTCTGTAGAATAGTGATCAGGGTCCGCCTTTTAATAGCTTTTAATTTTAGTAATTTGGTTGTTACAAATATTATTTTGAAATAGCGCAAAATTTGTGATGAGAAGAATTTATTACTATTATGTAAGTAGACAGATAGCAAGAATTCAGCTCGCACCATGGCATATCAATGCTCGTAGACAGAGGCAATGCGCGGCGGTCTTCGTCCCCCGTTCAGATTTAACATAATTTTATATGAGATTCCATAAAATAAAAGGTGTTTGGTTGGTGTTCCGTTATCTTTAAAGTTTAGGAACCACTGGGATAAGGAGTGACATTATATTGATTTCAGATAGGGATACGAAGTTATTTCGGAATAACCGACAGTTTCGAATAATTTTGGTTATGAATATTGAATTTTTAGGAAATTGTAAAAGGGAAATTTTAAATTGTTTATATTGTATCATTTCATTTTGGATAGGCTTAAAGGTTGTTGGTTCGGCCTGTTGAAAGAAAACCTGTCGTTAGATATCTCATACAGACATCGTCGATATGAGACACGTTACAACAGGTTTTGATACCCTGTCGGAAATTATTCGAAACTTTTATACTCGTTTTCGGTTTTGTATATTTTTTTAGTTCAGATATCCGACAATTTCCGTGTGGTGACGGAGTAAGAATACAAATCACCACTCACTATTTTGCCCGTGTATGTCATAGAATACAACTATGGGATGTAACATTTATGCAAGAGAAGGAAAACTCAAAATAAAACCCTATACCAACCCGCCTGACCAGCGCGGCATGGTGAGATCAATTGCCCTCCTATTATGGAGGAGGCTTGAGTTCAGCAGTGGGACGTATATGAGCTGAAATGATGATGATGAGCCGACAGTTTCAGTTACCGTTACGGAGCTTCACGACATCCCTAATTAAAAACACAATTTTCTATGGCACATATATTCATGTCTTCTATGGCAATAAAGATAGTAGTCATCACATAATGATCATCTTTTTTATTGATTCTTGATTTTGGAGCCTTTGAAGTGTGGTTGGAGGTTTACTTTAGTTGATCCAATTTCACATTGCTCTTGTATAATAAATTATTCCCTTGCTCTATTATCTATTGCGTTGTCTGCATTCTACGTCGGACGTGGATTGCAGACAAAGCGGCAGATAACGATGGTTTAATATTGGCTGACCCAAAAAACTCTGTTCTGTATAACTCTAATTGAGATGAAATTGAGTAAAAAAAAACGAGCAGGTAGCCAAAAAGCATCGCAACAGTTCGTAGAAAGTACTAATTCTATCACGACATAAAAACAAACCTAAAAGGGGCCATTGAAAAACGTGTGAATCGCAAACTTTAGATAAATAAAATTGGAGCAATGCTAATCTTTTAGGACTCAAGGCAAACACCAAAACAATAGGGAATATGCATGATTTTTTTTAATTTTTTAAACGATTCTACTAGTTATTACATTACTAGAAATAAATATAATACATCCAAAATATAAACTATTAGCCTAAAAATTTTTTTTAATCTATCATTTTTGGGCGATTTAAACGCGGCTACTTCGGCGCGCATATTCTGTGACGTCAAGAGTACTCGCACAAGTTGCTAGGGCTGTCAATTAAGGCTGTTGATATTTTTAAAATATCGTTTTTTTCACATATCGATATTTTTAAATGTATCAATATCGGCTTACTGAATTTTTTTTGAACGATATATCGATAGGCACTAAAAAGTACGTATCGAGAGTCGATATTTATTTAAATAAATTTGGTGTTTTATCTTTTCTTGTAAAGTATTTATTCTACAAAATCACTGTAAATTTAATCTACAAAATGCTGGCACGAAGTTAATGATCAGTTATCACTTACTCCTGGAATTTGATAAAAATGCTGGGCACGGCAACCCCGCAATGAACGAAGTTAAAAAGAGGTCACGGGTTTTAGGATAAAGGATAAAAGATGGAGGATAAAGTGTTTCACTTTGGCCATGCGTACTTTATACACACGCTCTTTTTTTCTTTACATCGAACTCCGATATTGATATATTTATAAATACCGATATATCGAAAAACGATATTTTAAAAATATCGACAGCCCTAATCAGAAAACTTGACTGTACTATGACGTCACGTTTGAACAACGTTGCGTTTTAGAAATTTGCGAGCGAATCTCAAAAAATGCACTTTTTGATAATTAAATTTATTGTTCATTTGTTCATTTTGGCGTTTCGTGCATATTCCTTATTATTGAGTATCTGTACGGCAAAATACCCACCTGATGTTTGGTGCAGTCAGGTTGAATATTCCGTATACGATGATGGCACTAGGCCTCATGGGTCACTCGCTCTCCGAATGAAGCGCATAAGCATTTAATCTTTATCTTCTTCTTCTTTTATATATAAATTTCTTGTGTACGTGTGTATGTCACTGAACTCCTAAACGGCTGGACCGATGTTGATGAAATTTTTTGTGCGTGTTCAAGGGGATCCGAGAATGGGTTAGATTCACAATTGGATCTGGTAGGTGGCGCTGCAATCAATTTCAAAGAGAATTCCTTTTGCTATTTTTTTAGATTTGAACAGAACAACGTCTGTTTGGTCAGCTAGTTACTTATAAGAAGTAGATTCTCTGCCAGAGTATGTTTTTACCCTTGTCAAGTCGGCACATTTATGGCTGCAGATAGAAACCTGTCAGCAACGAGGCCATAACAATTCTTTTTTGTTCATTCGCCTACATTGAACAATGGCCTATTCTACAATAGAAGGGAAAATAGCCAATTCTGAGATTGATTTTTTGTATTGTGTAGACGGGTCAAATGTGACGGCCATATTATTTGGTTGGTTTTCGATTTTGCTATTTTCTGTTTTCTTCTCAGTTGATAGACGTCCCACTTCTGTGGGTCTACTCTTGAAATCAATTCTAATTTCGAATTCGATTCAATTTCAATCTCACCAAACTTATATTTGGTACTCTTGAACAAAATCGAGAATGAATTTATTTATTAAACTATTTTCTGTATCGGGTAGTTAATTATAAATTTTCTGCAATAGCAATGACTTATTGGACGTGAGATATCTTAGTCCGCCCGTGACCATTAACGCTGCAAAGTGTTCGAAACGTCGGGCAATCAAAAATCAAATACAAACGCGATAAAAGCCGTAAAGTAGTTTTATTTAAAACGAGAATGAATTCTTCGCGTTCGCCATTGTTATTTTCATCAAATATGCCGTATTTTCTTACTTTAAATTAATAACGTTATCGAACTCGATCACCACAAAGACGCTTTCTTGAAATTGTGTAACATTAACGATTTTAAATTACGTCAAAATCACGTCGGAAGTAGCAAATATGTGACTTAATCGACGAGAGTCGAATTCATTTAGTTTAGAAACTTTCCACCGAATTTGATTCCAATCGTGCGCTAGTGTCGCTTTCAAGAGTACCAAATTTGCTCAAATTCGAGCTGCGATTGTATTTAGGATTGGAATCGAGATTCAAGAGTAGGCACACTGTTCACAAATCTCCTCCGTAATGAGAGAGAAATTGACTTACAACGCTGGTCAATAGAGTTGGTATAAGTTTTTATGTGGAATTTTCTTTCTCTTGTATAGATTTTATTTGCATACTAGCAACCCGCCCTCGCTTCGCTTCGGTTGCAATCGCTTTACCCGCGTAGTTCCTATTCCCGTAGGAATATCGGGATAAAATATAGCGTATGTTACTCCCTGATATTGTAGCTTTCCATTGTTGTAAGAATTTTTGAAATCGGTTTGGTGGTTAAACGTGAATGCGTAACAAACAAACAAACAAACTTACTTTCACATTTATAATGTTAGTAAGGATTTTATCCCTCGGTCATCTTTCACTACACCCACGGGCGAGAGAGGGGGTGTCGAATTGTGTTCTTACTCTGTCACCACAAAACATACGTTTTATGTTTGTAGAGGTATTCATTATTTCGTATTCACTCATTTATATTTTGTGACAGATTAAGAAGACAATGTTCTTCAATTCCCATGGGCGATTGTAAAAGAGAAATAAGGAACGCAAGTAGAAAACAACACTGCAAATAATGAAAATCTCAAAATAAAATCACCGAAACGGCTTTCTTTTTCTTTTGTTCACGCTGTGGTAATGTATGTAATTGAAGGTGAATTATGTTTATACTCCGTAACCACAGAAAAAAAAATGTTAAAAACCATTAATAATGCCTTTACAATGTCTATATTTTTTACAATATACCATATCAACAAGATTTATATCAAGTAATACACATGGGTAAAGTTTTTTTTTTTTAATTTTTATTTATTTAGGGACTTTTATTACATAGTAATATGTTAGTCTCATCGTACCTTATACAGTATCTTATTCTAGGATGTTACAGTTTCATGCAGTCTTTGGTATATTAACATCTATACCAATAAATAAAATTGGAGTGTCTGTTTGTAATGTCAAAATAATAGGCTTTTTTCATGCTCACACGGTTATTTGCACGACACCTATGCCTAAAATAGAAATTAAAAAATTTTTGTCTGTCTGTCTGTCTGTTTGTTCCGGGTAATCTTCAAAACGGCTCGATCGATTTCAAAAATTCTTTCATGGAAAGCTATAATATCAGGGCGTAAACTAGGCTATATTTTATCCCGGTATTCCCACGGGAACGGGTACTACGCGGGTAAAATGACTATAACCTATAACCGAAACGAAGCAAGGGCGGGTTGCTAGTTTTATATAAATCTACTGCTGCAATTGATGTTAGATCTGATAAAATGTTGACAAACATTCCAACATCGTATAAATTCAAGTCTTACTTCAGTAATAAGGGCTCTCTCCAAATTCGAATTTTTTCACAATCCATAAGTGTTGGACATCATCAAGTGTACCACATAGATCACAATTTGGTGATTCCACTTTCTTCATGAGGTGTCCAAACTTCCTGGTTGGGTAGTGCCCTGATCGTAATCTATGTGCCATAACAATAAAAGTTCTGCTCGTCACCCGCCGAGAGGCCGACCGCGTGAGGAAAGACCGACGTCCTCCCCGAGGGGGGGACGTCGGTCGATGGGAGGGTACCCCAATTAGGGGTATTCCGTCGGGCCGACCACTGACGACAAGTTAACGCTGCTCCAGTGGTCGGCCCAACGACGAAGGCGACGTGGTTTTTGGGTGGGTCGCGGGAGTTGCGTGCTTAAGCCCCTCTGTCGCCCCGGACGGAGTGGTGCGGAGGCGCGACGACCGCGACCCACCCACAAAAAAAAAAAAAGGTTGCTATTACAGGATCAAGGTACGCGAGCAAGCTGATTTTGTATAGTTTTGTACCAGATTCCTTTTTCTTTACTTCTTTTATCAAAATATTCATTAAATTTATCGTAACATATTTGTTTTATTTGTTTAATGGGTAAAGTTTCAATATCAACAATTCAAAATTTATTGCACCTAGAGACATTATCGCGCAAATAATATCAATGATAAGATAGAAACTCAAAAGTCATGATGAGAAAGTCTAACAAAAAATACATAATATTGATTGCTTAGAATAATAACGTATAGAAGGTAAGTCCGCGCACAAAAAATGAAGCATTTCAATTGGAGCCTAATGGAGCTTACGCCGGAACCGTTCCGTAATGTACAAGGTCACAGTGCTGCACGTACGTACGCAACTTAAAAAATAAATAGGTAATTACGACGGTTTGTGCATTCAAATGGTGTCCCATCACATTTGAAAAACATTAAAAGGTTTTTAACATTACTTTTAAAAGTATTTCAACGATTTATGTTAATAAAAACAAAATTTGATTTCATAATTTGTATACTGGTGTGCGTGTGTACGTGGGTAATCGCCTGCGCGGATGTAGTATTTTTGGATTCATGTTTTCGATCGCTCGAAGTACCGATACTATCCTTCTATACGTTATTATTCTAAGATTGATTGCTTATATGACGGCATTATCCCTATGGTAACGGAGTAAGAATATCGTGGACCTTTCCTTTCCCGTGGGTGATAGTAAAAGGAGACTTAAAGACGCGAGCAGATAACATCACTGTGAGCATATCACCAACACCTCTGTCCATATTATTATTACAGTTATCATCATAGTCCTGCTCTAGGTATTGGGATACAATTACCTGGAGACGACTCTATATATACTTTTCTTTCATAGTTCATATTCGAGGCTCGAGCTCAACAGTGGGACGTATATGGGCTGTGATGATGATGATGATGAAGTTTTCTCGCTTATTAAGGTTTCACTGTATTGCTTTAGCTCTGCATTAGTTTGTTTGGCTATTGAAATATTTGGACTTGACCTTGAGTTTAAATTCATCGACAGAACTATCTCAGGCAATTACTTGCTCTACTAGTATTTGGTTGGATATGCCAAGACACTTGCAAGGTCGGACGTTATCTTAACAAATATTTAATCAAATATCAGTTAGACAATCGATATTTTTCATTTGATGACGGAGGAAGGACGTTACGTACACACGTTAACCCCTTTCTTCCATATTGCCCGCCAGTGTCGTAAAAGACGATTAAGTGGGGAGTAATTTTTATGGGCGGGCTATGGTAAGCGCACATGTGGTCCATTCCGTCCGGGGCGACGAAAGGACGGCGCGCGGGCCCATAACCCACCCGTACCCACGTCGCCATCGTCGTTGGGCCGACCATCGGAGCAGGGTGACTTGTCGTCAGTGGTCGGCCCGACGGCATATCCTGTCGGGTACCCTCACATCTCGAAGACCCTGTCCCGGGACGTTGGTCGCCGTCACGCGGTCAATCTCTGCGGGTGACGCACTAAAATCCCCTTTCCGGAGATATTACGTCAGCCAGACTGCCTGCCCAAAATAAAAAGCATTGCTCGCTTTGATGTATGATTTTTTTTCCCAATCAAGCTTTCTAGTTTCCATGTGGTGACAGATAGAATACAATTCACCACCCTTCTTTCTTGCCTGTGGGTAGTCGTAAAAGAAGATTTAGGGATTATTGCGGATAACATTTATGCAAGATAATAAAAACTCGAAAAAAAACTATAGCAACCTGTCTTATCAGCGTGGTATAGTAGGTTAATTTCACTCCTGTTCATGAAGAGGAGGCTCGAAATGTTATGGCGCTCTTAAATTTTGTTTATTAACACAAATGTATAAACAAAGTGTTATTATTGATTAATTTTGCAGCTAATTTATTTATTATAATACAGAGAAAATAATAGTATGGTAAATAATATAAATGATAAAGGTGATATAATCTAATATACCATTAGGTTTACACGCATTTATATGTTCTGCCAAAATTCGTAAAGAATTTATTTGTCAGCGCCCAATTAATTGTAACCACTTGACTTACGGCTCGTTCACGACCTTGCCGCTGTGAGCGGCGGCTAAGCGCGGAGCGGCTCACAGTGGGAAAATCGCGTATGTTTCGTCTCAAAACTCCGTACCTCAGTTGTTTCAAAACTAAATGACCTGTAATTTTGCACACATATACTTGAATGTTTAAAGTTTAAATGAAACAACTTTGATTTAAAAAAAAATCTGTTTATAAATTAATTAAAAATACATGAATTATGTAAGAAAAAAAAATACAAAATATGCTTGTTTAATTTACATAAAATGGTAGAACATAGTAATGACATATTATAAACGTATACTACACTACTACTACATACTACGGATTATATCGCATTTGTATTAATTATTTATATATGTATTATAAACTCATTTGCAAAAAAAACGGGCGGTTTTGATTTTCATTCATATTTAAAAAGATACAATACCAAAAAGGTTTCAATCGTTTGTACACGTTACTGGCCGGTTTTAAAAATGCTGTGGTATTTAAAAAAGTACATTCTAAATTCAATTTTTCATTTGATGTTCATTTTTACAGAAAACCCCTTTTTATCCTACATTTTTGGCGCGAAGTTCCAGAAGTTAACATCGACTTTCATAACTTTTATTCAATTTTTATCGATTAATTTCATATCCTTGACTGTCAAAGCTTTATTTAATGCTGTTTGGCTGTATCAAAAATGGTAGATAAAGTGGTAAAAGCTACCAAAATTATCGCGCTGCTTGAAGAGGGTTGCAGCCAATGTTTCGTGGCTAGGAGGCTAAATGTTAGTCGCTCGACAGTCCAAAGGACCTGGCAGCGATATCAGGAGACTGGTTCCGTCGAGAGAAGGCCTGGTTCTGGAAGAAAACCATGTACCCAACCACGGGATGATCGTTTTCTTGTGAGTCGCGCATTGAGAAATCGCAAATCTTCGTATGTGGATCTTAAGAACAACCTCCAAGAAGTAAGAAATGTGCATATTAGTCTATGGACGGTCAGGAGGAGGCTTCTCGCTGCCAATATACGCAGTCACCGCCCGGCCCGCGGCCCCAAATTACTCCGTGAGCACAGAGTTCACAGGCTTAGGTTCGCTAGAAATTGTGAATCATGGACTCAAGACGATTGGAATAGGGTTTTGTTCTCTGATGAAGCCAGGATATCTCTGTTCGGTGAAGATCGACGTCGGCGAGTGCTAAGAAGACAAGGAGAACGCTTTGCAGAGGCATGTTTCGAAGAAATCACACCTTATGGTGGGGGCTCTGTTATGTTTTGGGCAGGAATAAATTCAATGGATCGTACAGAGTTAGTCTTCATTGAAAACGGCTCACTGACTGGGCATCGATACATAACGGAAGTTCTAATTTCTCATGCACAACCCGCATTGGCCGCTCTAGGTGAAGACTCGATTTTTATGGACGACAATGCTCGCGCCCACCGATCCCGCGATGTTAATGCGTATGTGCAAGAGGTCGGCATTCGTCGTTTGGATTGGCCAGCTCGAAGTCCCGACCTCAATCCCATAGAGCATGTCTGGGACGTTCTGAAACGGCGTGTGAGATCAGTACACCCGGCTCCGCAGACCATCAGAGAGCTGAAGAATGTGATTACTGCGGAGTGGGAACGTATTCCGCAAGCAAGTATCCGGGATATACTCGCTAGCATGCCCAGACGAATTCAAGCTGTGATTTTAGCTAGAGGGGGTCACACTCGATACTAAACATTTATCTGCTTTTACTTTATTAAAGAAAAACAAACAAAAAAACTTTTTTATTTTTACTTCATGAGCATATGCACTACTAGCGAATATACACTACTAGCGAGGTTTAGCATTATTTCCCATAAATTGTATCTAAATTTTATGAAATACTGATGAAAACGATTATTTTCTTATTAATTTAGCAAATTGTGTGGATAAAACTACCTATAATTATCAAACAAAGAAATATTAACATTTGAAATGGTTCATTGCTTAGGTGCCCGTTTTTTTTGCAAATGAGTTTATATTAATTTATAAATTTTATTCCATTACAACGACTTTCACATGAAACGGTTTTGAGACGGCTTTTTATGGGGCTTTACCAGCGTGCGCCGCTCGGCACGCCGCGTCACTCGCCGCTAAGACCAAAGTCGTGGCCAGGCTGTTATTAGTGAGGGACACGAATAAGCTATTCAATATAAGGATATGTTGTTGCACAAAATAGAAATAAATTGTAATTAAATGTAAACCGATGGCTCCATTGCCAAATTTGCAATAAATTAAAAAGTTGCTAAGCATATTGTTATAATATTAGTTACATAGATAAATAATACGTTAGAATTTTTGTTATACTACACCTCAAACCAATATAAAACCAGTCAAATTAAAAATACTTATAAATATTGTGCAAATGCATAAACATTACAGACATATAACTTTATACGCGGATCAAGAAGTATTTCATGAAATTAAGACGATAAACATTGACAGTTTATGATTTCTTGAATGAGGTAATAACGGATTAGTTGATTGTACGGCAATCCTTTGATTATTTGGATCGTAAAGTTTCTGAATTGTTATGATGTAATTAGAGATATAATTTTTTTTGGGCGAACTAGGTTCGGCACAAAAGTCGTCCATTCTGTCTGGGGCGACACAAGAACGGCGCCAAAACTCATCGTATTCCCAGCCTTTCGGCATTGGGCCGACCGCTGGTACCAAGTACCTTGTCATTCGTGGCGAACCCCTTTCGGGTACCGTCCCTACTCGATGACCCTCTGGACCCTTCTCACGCGGTACCCTCTCTGTGGGTGACAAATTGTTTCCCAGTTCAGTCACCCGCGGCTTCGGCTAGGCCTGAGCTGATAGCTCAATAACATCTAGAAGGATTAATGAAAATAATTAAACAAAACTTTAAGACTATGTCATATATTTACTAGGCTTAGCTCGTATTCTGAAGTCAAGGAATCTGTTCAGGTTATGGGAAGTTATCAGTGCCCAAATGTCCAGACGGTTTGGGCGACGTATTAACGGTTAGACTGCCTGCGCAAAATAAAAAGCATCGCTCGCTTTCATAACATATATGAAATTTTTGTCAATCAAGTTCTCTAGCCCTTGAGAGCAATTACTTCTCCCTGGACGAAAAGTATATCCTTTTCTATATTTCTGATAACTGTGTACACGTAATTTTCAGGACGATTGAGTTTTGGGAATATTAGTAACTCAAATCAATAGACGCTGCTCTGTACAAAAAAAAAGGAATCCTTGCAACTGATCGTAGCGCCACCTACTGCGTTCTAATAAACTGTTGTAGTAGAAACTGGCTTGGGGCACATCGCATCAGTTTAATGATTTCAAAGTGTATAATCGACACAGGAAAACTTTCGTCTTTCGTTTATATGAATATAGATTTAGGATGTAAAAACACATCTTTGTACAGTCTTTTCCCGCTGTCTCTCTGACCCCTTACGCGATAGATGAAAATATTGTTACTCATTGTATATCTTAAAAACATACACAAAAAAGTCGGCGAGGGTTCATCTCTTAACCATTTTAGTCTTTAGATATCACAAATAAAATCAATTGGTTAACTAAGAAACTATTTTAAACAATACAGTATTATTCTTTATTCAATCAAATATAATAGATACGTTACCCATTTAATGTAAATCAAAATTCTTACGGCATATTATTAAAATGAATATCTTGGGAAATATCAGAGATTTAAAATGCGGGGGCAAACCGGCCGATACCGAAACGAAGCGAGTGCATGTCGATAGGAATTCCAAGCAATGTTTAATCGTGTAACTTATGTCCTTCTGACTATATTTGAAACCAATTTCCCTCCTATTATGGAACATTCGTCATTGTTATTAGCCGTTTGAACTGCTATTCGATACCATTGAGGAGACATCGGGCTCGGCAATAATATTTTTTTTTTATTGCGAACTCTGGCATACGAGCAAACAGTACACCTGATGGTAAGTGTTGCTGCCGCTCATGGACCTTTGCAAGGCCGCTGCCTACCGTGAAGAAAGTATAAGGAGTGTGAATGCGTACTACGAAGTTCGGTGATACTAAAGGCATTAACTAAAACCCACCACACGCAAACTCCCTCAGAAAATTGGGCTTCCGGCTCTCGCTCACCGAAAGAAACGCAGTAACAAATTGCTACTACTCGGACCTCGATTTTCTGCTCAGTGTGGTACTACCCCGGACGGACCGGCCCGCGGCTGTAGATTGACAACGGTCAATAGTGTGGTCAATAGAAATATTACTGTTTTCCTTTTTGTTATGTATTTGTCGTTGTTTAATATCCGCGACTACAATGTGCGGGCCCGTCAGAATATTAGCAGTGTAGTATCGTGTCTACTACCATAAGCTGAGATGGGCACCATATTTTAGCCTCGTACATATTCGACCATGTGTTTTTAGTTAGTACTAGCAACCCGCCCTCGCTTCGCTTCGGTTATAGGTTATAGTCGTTTTACCCGCCTAGTTCCCGTTCCCGTGGGAATACCGGGATAAAATATAGCCTAGTTTACGCCCTGATATTATAGCTTTCCATTGGTGAAAGAATTTTTGAAATCGGTCCAGCCGTTTTGAAGATTACCCGGAACAAACAGACAGACAAAAATTTTTTAATTGCTATTTTAGGCATAGGTGTCGTGCAAATAACCGTGTGAGCATGAAAAAAGCCTATTATTTTGACATTACAAACAGACACTCCAATTTTATTTATTGGTATAGATATAGATTTATTTCTCTATATTAATGTGAGGTTTACAAAAAAAAAATCTCTTTCATTTTACGTGAATTCCGAAGAACAGAAAGCAAGTACGGTGCGGTTTGGCCGTACCTTTACGCTAGTTCTTCGGTTTCACTCTTAGTTACGACTAAAATGTCATCTCTATCTTCTGCGAGGCACTTGTTCTTGTTTCGCGGATTGAGGAGGCAGAGTAGGTTAGAAAGGAAAGCATTTACGATAAACAGCTTCGTCGCCAAAGCGTAGGACGGTGCAGGCGCATGTACCTGCGCCCATCCTAAGCGAAGTAGTCTTGAACAATAGGCATAGGTATCCAAATAGGTAACCAACCATGCTAGCCACCGCAGGAATCAGAGTAGGCAGATATGGGCAACAATGCCTTACGGCGCCCCACGCCCCGAACAGATGAGCCATACGTGGTCAGACCATAGCCGGCCAAAAATAGCAAATTGTTACCAAGTAGACGCCTAATCTATCAGAAAAGAAGCGTTTAAGTGCCATCTTTGATTGAATAGAAAGTGATTTGTAACAACCATTATTTTTTTATCACGGTCACATTCGATTTTTAAACGCTCTCACTGAAGAGAAATTATTGGTTTTTTTTTCTCAAAACTGTTAACAATGTGTTTAACTTTGGCCTAGGATGAAAGAAAAGAGTTTTATGTTATTATTTTCAATATTGTACTACCATTTGTTACGTTAAAAACTCTAAAAATATATAAAATTTATCTCGTAGGTTTTACTAAGGCGTTGATCAAAGTAATAAAGAAATATTTTATAGAAACTCGTAGTTATTTAAAAAATATCTGTACATTTGGGAGTTGCTCTATCGTAACTTATTATAATCTCTTTTATTAAAGCATATTTTTTAGTTTTTATTCTATTATTTATGTTTTGTGTTATTTATTATTTATGTGCTGTGTGGTAGCGGCTTCGAATACTACCAACCCTTGCTTTGCTCGTGGGTGTCGTAAAAGACGACTAAGAGCCCTAGATTGACCCGGACCAACTCCATCTGGTACCATTTGGGTCAACGATTAAATTCCCAAGGAGGGTTGACGTCAGGCAGGTGGCCGGTCATAAAAGTCATTGCCGAAACTTTTTACAATATGTCAAAACAGATGACATATTGCGTCGACCCCAAGTAATTGGGATAAGAGCAAGATGATGATGATGATTTATGTTTTGATTTTTTAGTTCCCTTAATCGTTAAGATTCACAACTTTTTTCTTAGTATTCTTTATATTACTTACTTCTGACGTGGGTTATTTTAAACAATGTCTTGACAAAAAATAACTATATCGGACTTCTCCGAGGAAACTTCATTAATTTTCAAATCTCATGTCTAATCCTGAAAGTCCGAGTAAAGATGGACTAATCTTTTTAAATTAATATATTCTCCTTGATTAATGTGCAAAATTTAAACTTAATCTAACGTTCTGAACCGCTTTTAAAAATCACATACACGCGGAGCTAGTAAAAGCGAGTTTTTAACACGCTGTGTATATAAACATTTGCCGTGTGGTGGCGGAGTAAGAATATCATTCACCACTCCCAATTTTACTCATGGATGTCGTAAAAGATGACTAAGGGATGATATGCATATAAAATCTATGCAAGAGAAGGAAAACTGGAAATACACAACTACACTAACCTCTCTAACCAGCATGGTATAGTAAGGTCAATTTCCCCCCTACTGTGGAGGAGGTTCGAGCCCAGCAGTGGAACGTATATGAGCTGGGCCGAGATTATGATAATCCACTATTGACTATAGGCCTCCTATAATAGCCATTTTCACAACAAAATCGATTCAGCCGTTTCAAAGATTACCCAGACCAAAAATGTTTAAACAAGTTTTTAAGGTTACAGACATTTCAGTTTTATTTATTTGTATTTATGGCTAACTAGCAACCCGGGCTCGCTTCGCTGCGGTTTCAGTCGCCTTACCCGCGTAGTTCCTGTGGGAATACCGGGATAAAATATAGTCTATGTTACTCAGGGATAATGTAGCATTCTAATGGTGAAAGATTTATCGAAATCGTCCAGTAGTTTTTGAGTTTATTCTTAACAAACATACAAAAATACAACGTTTACTCTTTATAATATTAGTGTAGATGAATATGTCTGAAGCGACTAGTTTCGCGGCAAATGTCCAATGCAGACATTTTCATAGACTAGATTTTTAAAATAAAAATTTCTTTGATATTATTATATATCCACGTATTGTATGGGAGAGATTATAATCTAAATAATTCCATTATATAGACGCTTCATATAATCAAATATATATATACATTGACATTTTCAAGACTGATTTTATCGCTTCAATATTATTTCTGCTGGCATTGTAAAAAAAGAACTGTCTGCTTTATGATATACGGCCGTCCTTGTACCCCGATTGTCTATGCCTCAATTTGATTTTTGTGAGTCACGCTACAGCATAGAAACAACGCTCTGCTCTGATATTTTTTTAAATGTTCTAAAAAGAAAAAAGAAATCTTAAAATTTGATTGGACCATTAATATATTACATTTTTTGTCTTATTGAATTAGGTGTTAAAAAAATTTAAACACCAACTGCGATCAACAATCCGCCTGCCAAGCATGGCAATTCGTAAAGCTCCTTCGTAAGCAGCCAATATGCAACAGTGTTCGTGTGATAGGCTGATAATAATAATGAAGTGATATACAGGTGTATCAGGTTATGAGGCAACTGTTCGAGTATGTTGTAGTTTAACGGTCATAGATCAATATTAGAATGTATATTACACAAAAAACAATATACATAACATTTATAGTGATTACAAAAATGTATGTCTAAGAGTCTATGCCTTAAATGTTACGTATTATGTAGGCATGCACAGACAGGTTACATGTAAGCATATAAAGCTTCGAGAGTATTAATAGGTATTAATTGCGCAAACGCTTCAATGGTACGTAGGTACAAAGGCGGCTCGTAAACGTTCATCGGCCGATCAGCTGATTTAAAGCGAAGTTTGTCTTGCTTATGTGAACTTAATCATTGATTTATTCAATTTCTAATGAACATTTAACAAAGTACGAATATGTTGCACATCAAGTATCACTGACTTTATACATTTCAATGAGATTTACACAAAAAAGGGATGATAAAATTGAAAACTTTACACGTCTCTAACTCATTAACGAATCGATTTTTTTCCTTCAAATTTTTTTCATGCATTCCTACCACCATGGCCTAACGTCCGTTTGACCAGTTGCCCCATAACCTGATAAACCCTGTATAAATTCTTAAGCCCGTGCCCACACTCGCATTGACCGTCACGAGCCGTGTGCGAGTGGCAGTATTTAAAACCTATGGCGTACACGCTCATGTACGTGCCTGCTTCGACACGTGAGAGCAAATGAGGAGTTTGGTACATGCGCGAGTGTGGGCATGTGCGGCGGGATTAATAATTATTGGGCACGGGATTTTCTTAAAATGACAGAAAATGGCTATTATAGATGGCCTATATCCAACATTGGATCATCATAATCTTGGCCCAGCCTATTTACGTCTCACTCCTCCACTCGAGCCTCGTCTACAACAGAAAGGAAAGTGAGCTATTATACCATACTGTGCAGTCAGTATTGGTATAGGGTTTCATTTTGAGTTCTCCTTCTCATGTATAGATATTATATGGATATTGTTTCCCTCGGTCATCTTTTACAACACCCACGGACAAGATAGGGGGTGGTGAATTGTATTCATACTCTTGTCACCACACGGCAACAATGGATGGCAAATAATTAACCGCTAAGGCCCCAAATTCGTGTGCCTTAATTCCCATGATGCTGTATTTTAAAATAACCGTTATTTGTTACAGTAAGACCTACAAATGCACAGAGGATACCACATCAAGGGACTCAGATTCTTTAATCCACGAATATGTTGAAGCCACGCAGTCCATGTACTGCTGGAATCACCCTAAAGTCAGAGAAAATTGGAAAACAGTATGTGCAGCTGTTGTATTACTTTTAGTGGGCGTTGGACTCCTAGGAATGGGCGCCTTTGCCGTAGCTGAACCTGAAAACGGACTCCAAGGTGCCGTATTCTTTGTGGCTGGTATGATCTGCTTTGTACCCGGCGCCTACCATGTGGTATACATCTGGCTAGCAGCTCGCGGCCAACGAGGTTACGACTTTTATCATCTGCCATTATTTACCTGATTCGTTTTATTTTATTAAGTTTGCGTAAGCTTGTAAATGAGTGTAAATTATATGAGGAGTACGAATATCATGTCTGGAGATGATGGTCACCATTATTTTGCTCTCTAAAGATGTCAAATTTATTTGTTGTATATTAGAAAAAAAAAATCTTTTCTCTAATTAAATTTTCTAAAATGAATTATATAAAAAAAATCTAAAGTTACTTACGTTACAATGTTAAAATGAATTTGATATAGCGTTTGTAATAGGTATAATAAATTAAAAAGATATATATAGATTGCTATTTTCAAGAAAAGAGTCCCATTATAATATTTAATAATTACCTGTATCTTTTTATATCATGTAAATAAGAATGTCAGGCAAATAAGTTTAATTATTACAACAATTTTTCTTCACCAAATCAAATGTTTGGTAATAAAAATTAGTGTAATTAAAATATTTTAAAATCATTAGAATATCAAAGTGCCTAGTTGCATAGATTCAGTTTTAATTTGTGATGTTTTCATTGGTGGAATCAGTTTTGGCGGCAATAATTCCGTCGCTTGTGAATGCGAATTATTTATAATTTGTAATTTATTGAAACGTTTATCTACATTACCTGTTTGATCAATTTCCTACTAATAGGATTTTAAAACGTAATTGTGATAGAATTCGGCTGTACAATTAATTTATGGTTACTTACATTTTACAATTGCTGATTGTTTAACTGAAACAAGCGTCTTATTTCTCATGGCTGCAATCCCGTTCTGTTTAATAAAAAAAGTTAAATATTCATAAACAAAAATTGAAGGTGATTAGTTGCCATACCATTAAAAAAATCTGTTCACGATTAAGAACGGAAGGTCCATTTTTGGTTGTATTCGAAACTCGCTTAGCCTCGAATAATTATAGGCAAATGTCTTTGGCATCATTATTAATACGTGTAGCAATTTTGTTGTTATGATAGTAAGGAAACTTATATTTTAAAAACTAAAAGGATTTTTATAGACAGCTATTTGTGCATTTATCAAGTAATTATGCGTTTAAAATGTTAATTTGAAGCTAGAATATTTTGTGCATTGTGATAAATTCACGCAATATATAATCTATAGATGACACTTCTGTTCCTTCAGTAATACTCTGAAGGTTATTGTTTTCCTTTATTAATTTTTTTTTTTTTTTTATTTTAACGAACTGTAAACTTTTCCAATTTAGTCGAGGTTGATTATAAAAGCGCTAGCGAAAGTTGTTATTCTAGTCTAGTGTTTTATTATTTTGATATGTGTTCTCGAACTAACTTTCTACAATTTTTTAGCTTGATAAAAATATACAGACGCTATAATCTATCCCATTATGTATGTAGAATGCAATATACTTATATTTTACTTTTAGAGTTCTCAAATTAAGTAATTATTCCTTTTGGTATTGGAATAAAATATACGTGAATGTTATTTACAAGTACAGTACAGTTTATTTACAATGAACACGAATGAAATTAATTAAGGACTAAATTTCAATCAAAGGAAAAGTCTATTAAATTATACCGAGATAATAATATTTATAAATCTATTAGTTACAATTATTTTTGCTTTTATATTGAGCCATATTATTATTATCTATTTGGTGGGTAACGTTTACCTATATTTTGAAAGTCCCGCTCGCCTTTAACCTCGTTATAGGCTGGAATTAATCATAGTTACCTACCGTAAATAATGTGTTAAATTTATAAAGTGAAGAAAATTCATTAAATATTAAATTAATTGTTATTTATTTCGTTGGTAACTTTACCTTGCTTTTTTATGGTAGGCTATGGTGGATGAGCGGCGTACGGCCTCATAAGCTACGATGTTCCCTCCCCAACTCCATTGGGCCGACCACTACCGGTACAGATTCTTTTACCTCCTTGGCCGGCCCAGAAGATTACACTTTCGAGAACTTATTTTCCCCTACGACTTGTTTATTTTGTGTTCTTTTTATGAATAGAAATTATATTGTATTTCAATTTTACCTACCAACATATTAGAATAAATGGGTTTTTTAGATTAGTTTTTAGTGTATTAGGAAATTTCATTGCTTGAACATCAAAACAATAATGTTGGTTATGTTATCAAACTGAAAAAAGACCCACCATTATTATGTTCATTCGTCCGCCTACATAAAAACTTTTTGTCTGGTAACATAAAATTTGATATAAAATATAGAGATGTTTGAAAGCTATGAACGTTTTTATTCTTCAATGCTCTTCTATTTGCCCGTCCCTTTGACTATGTATTTTTTTAGTGTATGAAATAGGTAACATAATTGACAAAATCTAATGGAATATATGAATATTTGTAGATAAAATATACATATATGTATTACATATACAGAGTGTCTCAGGTTATGGATCAACTGTTCAAATATGATGTGGTTTAACGATCATAGATCGTAATTAGAATGCATATTACAAAAAATCAATTAAACGTAATACATAGTTATGATTTCAAAAGTGTGTGTAAGAGTCTATGCCTTAAATGTATGCAATACATATTATAAAAAGGAATGTATTTTAGGCATGTAATACATGTAGATGGTTCAAAACGGCGGCGACTAACGGTCGATGACCTAACAGCTGATATTAAGGCGAAGAGTGTTTTGTTTATGCGAACGTAATCATTGATTTATTCAATTTCTAATGAACATTTAACAAAGTACGAATATGTTGTAGATTAAGTATCACTGACTTTATACATTTCAATCAGATTTACAAAAAGAAAAAGCAATGACAAAATTGAAAATTTACATATTTTTTTTACATTACATTCATTAACGAATCGATATTTTTACTTCAAATTTTTTGGTCCCTACCACCATTGACTCCCGTTTGACCAGTTGTTCCATAACCTAAGACATCCTATATAAATTGGGTTTAATTAGCTTTCTTTCATATTGTTTGAATAATTTGTAATATTGATTTAAGATGTGGTATTGTAATTTGATTGATATACCTAGTGACTGATTTTAAATGGCATATCAGTAGTTATGATTTATGATGGCGCAATCCCGTTGCCTAATACATTATGAAGACATTTAAAAAAACTAATCATCAGTCATCACTATTTCAGCTCATATACATCTCACGGCTGGGCACTATTCCGCAATAAGAAAAATAATCGATTTTCGAGAATTTTGATATTTTTTATCAATTAGTCTGTCGTCTATCCCGATTTTTCAGTGTCTAAAATCTTCATAGAAGTTTTTAGTATTCAATCACATTTCTTACCATAAATATATATTTAACAAAATATTTATTTTAAAACTATTGTTTTTTTTTTTAATTTAAAATTACGAATTCCTTTATTAAACAATTTTATGTCATTTATTTACGATTGAAATTGCGTTAAAGTTATTGCTTAAATTTAGATATTTAAACGTCTGGAATTTAAAAATTGGATTTTAATTACCAGCTCTGCCTCTTAACGACATAGAATATATAATATGTAAATGTATATTGCATATAAAATCAGAATTTATGCTAATAATCGATAGAAAAAAGGTTGCCAGTTCACACGACGACTAGGGGCGTCTTAATATACCAACAGCACAGTTTAATACAATGAAATGAATCAACTGGCATATTAATATTGTCAAGGACGATTATCCTTGTAATATGTATGATGGACAAAACGAGTTGGCGTGAATCATTACGATTTATAAATTACAACACAACTTAGTGATGGTGCAATCTTTATAAATAGTTATGGTAGCCGTGTGATAACGGAGTTGGTATACGATATTTACGTCATCCTTTTCTTTCCCGTTGGTCGTAAATTATGAGTAAGGGAGCAAAGCAGATAACATTCATCACCATTACAGCTCATATGCGTCCCACTAATGGGCTTGGGTGTCCTTCACATTAGGAGGGAAATTGTCCTATTATACCACGCTGGTCAGACGGATTGATGTAGGGTTTTATTTTGAGATTTCTTTCTCTTATATAGTTGTATGGACAAAATATTCCTTAACCGCCTTTTACAACATCCACGGGCAGGATATGGCGGGTGGTGGATTGTATTCTTACTCCGTCATCACATGTTCAGATAACATTATTGAAAGAGAACGAAAATTCGAAATAAAATCCTACAATGACAAAGTAGATTAATAACTAACGTATATAATAAGAACGGGTTCTTGATGTGACAGAATTGTTTTCAGACTGTCTGCACCATAAAACGTACCGTTTTGCAGGCCAAATGATCATTTGTTATGCCAATACAGACTTGTTCCATTTCATTTTTAGAAAATATAATAACCAAAAAGATGTTTTTTTTTTTAGATTTATTATTCATCAATTTATATATTTACTGTGTTTCCTGGTTTCTATAGCTAAAAAAAATATATTTTTTTTTATTTCTCTCTAACCTTTCCGGGATTGCGTCTCGACATCGACGATTACAATATTATGGTTAATTAGCGGATTTGTCTATGTTCCTTAGGTTGTGTTCACGCTAATTGTCTGCCTTAAATAATTTATCGGTCAAATGTGATTTTAGGATAAATTAGTTTCGTCTAGATTTTTTAGCATACATTTCATACAGATGATTATTTTCTCGACGACGTTATCATATGCACCAGATGATAAGTGCTAACTCTGGTATAAACAGAAAATAAAACGTAGTTGCTTTAATTACGGTTTGTTTTTTTATTTCTCCACACCTAATAAGGATTGGAATTGGCATCGGTTCATTTGCCAGTGTCACTTTCTCAATATGATTGGTTATTGATTAAAAAGTTATCGCAGCAACGAAGTTCAAATTACGGCGTATTTAGAGCGGCCGCAAACATACAATTGTAAGTTGGCCGACTAAATCGTAAGTAGGTGTATTAGGCGTAGTTACTTATGCTAGCCCGCACATCGTCTCCAACTAAATCGTCCAACTAATTAATTGGACACCGATCGTATCAGAATCACGATTCCCTTCCGATTAAAAAGTTGTCCAACTATCGGTCAACTGCTTGTTAGCATGGTTATCCTATGCAAGTTCGCACACTATCCAACTTAGTTGGACAGTTGTACGACAAAATGCAATATGACCACACGCGTGCGCGTGATTTCCTCACGCTCGCATCTTCGTCGACGGGTACGACGTCAGTCTCCCGATCACTTGTTGCAAACGAAAAAGTAGAAGAGCTCATAGAGGAAGTTCAAAAAAGGCCAGCGTTGTACAAAAAAGACTTGAAACAATTTATCAGGGCAATATCTGAGTTTATAATGCAATGTATGATACTTCCCATTTTGTAATCTGTTACTTAATACGGGATGCACCCAAAATGTTCTCTTTTGTTTTCGTCTTCTTTTTATTAATAGAGCAATTAAAAGGTTTTTTTCTCGCATTTTCACGCACATGCACCGCGCTGGCAATACTGGCACTAGTCCAACTTGCAATTGTATGATAGATTTTTTTTTCTAGTACCGGTTTTCTAATATTCGACGATCGAGTCTTCCGATTAAAATTAAACATGTCGCTTACGGCGTTCAAATAATCAATTAGCTATGCACTTATCTGGATCAGTGTGCAGAATAACGATTTGGGAAATGCTAGTGTAATGTTTACTACATTATTCTAAAAGATATTTGTATCCAAGTGTCTTAATTGTAAATCGATAAACTTAGTCTAGACAAAATGTATTTGTCCTAAATTCGCGTCTGTACGGTAACATACACCTAATATTGAAGTTGTAAATAGTTTTAATAAATTAGTCATTTTTCTTCAACAGTGTTTTATTTCTTAATTACATTTTTTTATTACAAACGATGGCAAACAGTACACCTGATGGGAAGTGTTGCTGTCGCTCATGAACCTTCGCTAGGCCGCCGCTTACCGTGAAGAAACTGAAGGGAGTGTGAAAGGGTGCAACGAGGTTCGGTGTCACTAAAGGCCATAACCCACCACACGCAAACACCCTCAGAAAGTTGAGCTGCCGGCTCTCTCTCTCTCACCGAACGAAGCGCAGTAACATTGCTACCACTCAGACGTTGATTATCTGCTCAGTGTGGTACCACCCCGGACGGACCGGCCCGCGGCTGTTGATAGGCAACTGTCAACAGTGTGGCTAAGAAAATGCTCTTAGATTCTTGTTTGTGGTGTTTCCGTGTAGTGATGGAATAAGAAAACAATACACCACCCCCCTTTCTTGCCCGTGGATGTCGTAAAAGACGACTAAGGGATTACAATATGCATACAACATCGGTGCAAATAAAAAGAAAACTTGAAATAAAATCCTGTACCAACCTATTTGACCATCATGGTATAGTAGGTCAATTTCTCTCCCATTATGGAGGAGGATCAAAGCCAACAGTGAGACATAATATATGAGCTGTGATGATAATGTTTTCTTTACAAGTGATACTTGATGAAGAATGATAAAGACATTACATACAAAAATGAGATCTTATACACTGTATAAGATCTCATTTTTACAGGATGTATCAGGTTATGGTGCAATTGGTCAATCGGGAGCTAGGCTATGGTGGTAGGAACCCATGAAAAAAAAATAGCGTGAGTACTAACTACACATGCCAGAAGTGAATTCTTGCCTTCTTTGGTTCCATGTGTTTTGTTGTTATCAGTATTAAAAAAATCTCTCGATCTTTCTCACTCGCTTGCTCCCTACTCTCGCCCCATGGCTGCGCTTCGTGCTATGTTCGCCCTTTCTCACTCTCTCTCAATCGCTCTCTCCCTCTTCTTCGACAAAAACGCTGCACATCTTCGTGATGCTAAATTGCGTTTCATCCGTAAAAATTTTACCCTTAAGCGCGCAAAGTTTCACTTCAAAATTTGTTATAAAAATATTGATTCATTAATGAATTAGGGACATGTAAAGTATTGAAATGTATAAAGTCATGTACCTATATGGTTTATTTTTTCAAGAGTTGTATTTATACAGTATTGGATATCATTCTATTACTAATACTATTTTGTTTTCGAGCAGTGACAGGGTAGGAATACAAATCAGCACTCCCTATCTTGCCCATGGATGTCGTAAAAGACGACTAAGGGATATAATACACATTTAACATCAAGCAAGAGAAGGAAAATCTGAAAAAATACCCTATACCAACTTGTCTGACCAGCATGGTATAGTAAGGTCAATTTCTGTCTATTGTGGAGGAGGCTCGAGCCCAACAGTGGGACGTATATGAGCTGAAACAATGATGATGACTACTACTGTTTGCCCAACTCAATCCAAACTATTTTTTTTTTTTAAAGACAACACCTTCATTACGGAAAACATCCTTGTATGGCGGAGGACTTTATAAACATAACTAGCTGACCCAACAGACGTTGTTCTGTTCAAATAAAGCGCCACCTACCGGGTCCAATTGTGAATCTAAACCATTCTCGAATCTCATTGAGCACACACAAATTACTTAAATCCAGTCAACAGATATCGCCATCTGTTAGAATCTTTTGGAGTTAACAGATAATTGTGACTGTCAATTAAGAGCCATTTCGCAAAATGATTGCGCTCGAGTTTAGGTAAAAGACTGCAGAAATGTTTATGTGTGCGTAGCTAACTACAGCCCAACTTTCTGAGGGTGATTGCGTGTGGAGGGTTTTGGTGGTGCCCTTGGTATCACCGAGCCTCAATGCACGCATTCACACTCCCTTCGCTTTCTTCGCGGTAGGCAACGGCCTTGTAAAGGTCCATGAGCGGCAGCAACACTTACCATCAGGTGTACTGTTTGCTCGTTTGCCACCGGGAGCAATAAAAAAAAAAAAAAAAAAAAAAAAGATGCGCGTGTAACGCGAGGGTCGAGATAGACAAAGTAGTCTTGAGCCGTAAACGTGATGCGATTTGATAAAAGATTAATTGTAAGAAAATAAGTTACTTATTTTAATTGTCTAATGAAATTTTCCTGTTACATTAATAAGAAAACACAAATAAGTATGTTATGTAAAATATATAATAACACTTACCATAAAAACAAACACATGTATGTCAATTAAATGCTAAATGAATATTTTATTAGGATAGCATTTTCTCCTGCCAAAAGGTCGTCTTTTTCTAATCACTACTTTCAATAGAAAATAAGGACCAGTCCATATAGCAAATACACATAAAGTTTCGCTATGTGCAATTGGCCTTGAACCCAGTAATACCAGTTGTGTTCTAAGATTGGCTGTTCACTTTAAAACATTTCAGTCTTTTAGTTTGTCAGACAGTATCAGGATCATTTCAGTCTTTTAGCTTATCAGACAGCATCAGGATCATTTTCAAATAGCGAGGTTGGACATTTCACTTCCACTAATCCTTCATTGCCCCTAAATAAAAAAATTCCTCGTCTATAAAAAGACATTTTTCTATATTATAATTTTCTTGAGCACTGAGTTGGGCCACAATCCACCAGATTTATTACGCAGTCCTTGCGTCCCATGGCTGAAATAAGACAATAAAAAACTTCGCCTGCAATTATCTAAGAATGGGATCTACTTATACTTTGAAAGTCCCCTAGTTTAGTTTGTTAGGAGAAGAAATCTCGAAAACATTTCTCAATGAAAATTTAAAAATGTAGACATTTAGCCAGGAAAAATCTGTGTAATCATAATCAACAACTCAAATATATATCGGATTCTATCTCGCAGAGAAATCCCGAGCACAGCTTGCTCCATAGCACGCTGAGCGACTGAACTTGGTTATGAGGTCTACATTTAGGGATCATATTTTCGTGCCGTAAGTCATCACTGGTGACATACACAGGATATAGATACATGTTTTCAGAAACTGAGGTATGTTGGATGATCCTTTTAAGATCTTCTTAAGTTCTCTGAACGCTGCCCAGCCGATTTGGATTCATCGACTGACCTCTTTTTTGAAATTTGACCTACCCAACTGAACTGTTTGTCCAAGTTAATCATAATGATCGATAACTACGACAATCGCATTCGCAACTAGGACCGGTACAGGAATGACATGGGGATTTGACATGACTTTCGTCTTGTTCATGTTCATTCGTAAACCCGCGAGTTGGGATGTCGTACTGAGATCGTTGAGCATGGTGCCAAGATTCTCCATGGATTCTGCCATAATTCAAGAGTGGTAGGACCACACTGTCGACAGTTATCTGTCTATAGCCGCGGGCTGGTCCGTCCGGGGTAGTACCACGCTCTCGCAGAAAATCGACGTCTGAGTAGTAGTAATTAGTTACTGTGCTTCGTTCAGTGAGCGAGAGCCGGAAGCCCAACTTTCTGAGGGTGTTTGTGTGTGGAAGGTTTTGGT
Source organism: Lymantria dispar (assembly GCA_032191425.1). Classification (NCBI taxonomy): domain Eukaryota; kingdom Metazoa; phylum Arthropoda; class Insecta; order Lepidoptera; family Erebidae; genus Lymantria; species Lymantria dispar. Next base: position 2,209,587 of record CM063460.1, on the reverse strand, counting down.
GGTGCCCTTGGTATCACCGAGCCTCAATGCACTCATTCACACTCCCTTCACTTTCTTCGCGGTAGGCAGCGGCCTTGTAAAGGTCCATGAGCGGCAGCAACACTTACCATCAGGTGTACTGTTTGCTCATTAGCCACGGTTTGCAATAATAAAAAAAATGACGATATTACTGTAAATCGAAGATGAGTGATGTATTTGCCGTTGATGTTAATGCCAAGTCCGACTCAATATTAGAGCTTGAAGACATATTCCAGTACAGTGGTGGACAGTTTCGGAGAGATGACGTATCCCTGTCTCATGCCTTGCCGCAATCTGATCGGATTCGTACTCTTATTCCGATCAAATCTTACATACCTTCATACACGTACATCGTACGTAAATCATACATACTTGATAGTAAAAATCTTACTTATAACAAAATACGAAATGTATCAAAACTATGTAATTGCAGTATAATAATGATTTTAGAATACGAACGCACTGAATCGGGACGCAGGAACAAGTGACATAGGTCCATCCTCAACGGGTGCTCGCACCGTACTATTTTTTTTTTTTTTTTTTTTTTTTTTTTTTGTGTGTGTGTACAGCTGTTGGCCGCAGATGGCCTTGACAGCTTGACGCGGACTATGGGTGAGCGCTGAGGGCTCTCAACCCGGTAGCACCGTACTAATCGGTGCCCGCTTGTGTATCGTAATTTATTGTAATTTGGACTATTATTCAATAATTAAGAGCGTTATCGGTAATCGGCACTTCTCGCATTTTTGGTTTTTTGCTACGGTCCGATATCGACGCACACTAATGCACTACACACACGCGAGTTCATAAAATGACCAGTCTTGAGCCTTGGCGCTTATAAAAATCAATCTCTAATATATTCTTCGGAGAAGTTGATTTTCAAAAATCAACATGATGTAAATTTTAAAATTTTTAATTAAAAACCAAATCTCATAACAGTAAAACGGTTAAAATTGTATTTTTAATATGCAAAGTACAGGAAATAGTAAAATATAGGCACAGGGTATAACTTACAAGGAGACCCTCAGACGTGTGAGTCGGGGATTTCCATGATTTTTGGTGGGGTGGTAGAGGGGGTACGAGGGTATCACAACTACCAAATATTAGGGTCAACTGGGCCCTCGTTTAAAAGATTTTAAGGGTCAAAGTTGGATGGGTAATTTATGTACTAGAAAAATTCAAAGTCGAATCGCCAACAAGCGGTAATCTCGTGGTAACGTGCTCGCCGGCGGGAACTCTGGTCTCGGGTTCAAGACTCGACAACTTATTTTTTTAAATTATAACATTATTGTGTAATAATTTTAAAAAAATAAAAAAACCCCAATAGACGTCCCTATCCCGGGACGTCGGTCGCCGTCACACGGTCAGGCTCTCTGCGGGTGACACACTAAAGTCCCCAGTCCGGTCACCCGCGGACTCGCCTAGGGCGGCGTGAGGCGCGGATACTCGTATCTGCGCCGCCCGAGTCGCCGGTGGCAGAACATGTGACCAAAGATTGATCACACACGAGCCGGCTTCTCCTTTCGTGAGATGACAGCCTCACAGAAGGTGGTGACCGCGTTCCAGTTCCTGACGCTGCTGAGCATCTCCCTAGTGATGGTCGGCAGGGTCCGGTCGGCACCGGTGATTGCAACGAGTTCACGGCGCTGCTCTACCCACGAAGCACACACCTCGAGCCTGTGCTGCGCCGTGCTCACGTCGCAATAGCAGTGGTGGCAGGATGGTGTGCTCTCCCTCCTAACGAGCTTGCGCAGGTACGTGGCTATCTTGGCTACCTGCACCAGTCGGAAGGAAAGTACCCCGTGCTGCCGACCCAACCACCCCATCAGCACCAGCTGAAAGGACTCGACGGTCCCGATACCGTATTGAGGCTTCTCCAGTCCGATTGCCCAACGAGCAATGGCGTCTCGGCGGGCGTCGACCCGCCAGGCGACAATCACCTTGATTGAAGCTATATGTGGTTCGAGTCTCTGATACTCGCAGGTAAAGCTCGGCGAGTACCTCCGCCTGCAGGTCCCACCGGAGAGTTCCGGCCAAGAGGCACGCTGCCTCCGTGGCTGCCGTGCAGTAGTCGAGTATGGCCCTAGTCGCCATGGCCATGGATGTCTAACAAGTCCAGTCAGAGATTTAAATCTACCCACTACAGAAATTAGTTATTAAATTTTGATCCACATTTTGCTACATATTTATTGCTAGTACAAGAAGAAAATGATTCTCTATGAAAAAATTATATTGTGTATGGTTAGTAATTATTAAACATTAAATTTGAGTTAGCTGATAATCTTCAGAAGATAAGGGTGCATAAATGTTCCGTTCGGATTTTTGATGTGAAATATCTATAGGCGGGGTGAACCTGATCGTCGCGTGGCATTAAAAGCGGCGTTAACGCCACGCTTTGCCGTAACGACTTCAAAATAATTTTGATGTTTCACGTCTGCCAGGCGTCCTGAGTGACGGCTCACTTCTCTTTTCGTTTACTCTGAAACTATAAGTACCTTACAGTTTTGTCGTGTGTTCTCAAAGTCCGACTTTACACCACCTGCATACGGCCTATCATGACCTATGCCAGCGTGGTGTTCGCGCACGTAAAGCCACACAGGATCCACAGGCTACAGACATTACAAAATCGTTTCATGCGCCGAGCTACGGGAGCACCGTGGTTCATACGAAACGTCGATCTCCACATCGACCTCGAACTGCCGACCATCAAGCAGTTTACGAAACGGTGCTCTCAGAGCTACTTTGACTCTGCCATGACACACCCCAACCAACTAGTGGTTGGGGCGACTTCCTATAGACCCTCCAAAATCTTATCCATCCGACGTCCTCGACGAAGAGGACGACAATATCACACTCGCTCAACAAAGAGCCTACACGGCCCGCGAGGCCTTAACAAATAAACGCGGTTCCGCCCTCGCCGTCGAGGTGCGAAACCGCGCCGCGCAAAAGTCACGACTAAAAACGTGGGCACGCCCACATTGCCTCCAGCGACGCCCCAAGCCGAGGTCCGTTCCCCACAGGGGGAGCCCTTGGGCTATGTCGCTTAGCATACTTTTCTCCGGGTTGAGAGCCCTCAGCGCTCACCCATAGTCCGCGTCAAGCTGTCAAGGCCATCTGCGGCCAACAGCTGTACACACACAAAAAAAAAAAAAAAATAGTGTGTTCTCTTTTTCCTTGCCTTGTAACCGATTTTGTTCCCAAGATACAATCTGCTTTTTCGACCTATCACCTAAAACGTAAAAAGATTCTATATTATTCTTTACTAGCAACCCGCCCTCGCTTCGCTTCGGTTATAGTCGTTTTACCCGCGTAGTTCCCGTTCCCATGGGAATACCGGAATAAAATATAGCCTAGTTTACGCCCTGATATTATAGCTTTCCATTGGTGAAAGAATTTTTGAAATCGGTCCAGCCGTTTTGAAGATTACCCGGAATAAACAGACAGACAGACAGACAGACAAAAAATTTTTAATTGCTATTTTAGGCATAGGTGTCATGCAAATAACCGTGTGAGCATGAAAAAAGCCTATTATTTTGAAATTACAAACAGACACTCCAATTTTATTTATTGGTATAGATAGAGATCGCATGAAAGTAATTAAAAGAATTAGGTAGTAATAAATACTTACGAATCAAAACCGATCAGTTGCAGTATACGCTCATGTTCGTATTGTCGTCTTTTACGCTGTGAGCGGAGAGCTCGAGCGACGTGACCCTGCTCCGTAGAGCGCCAAGGCGCGACTGGCTTACGAACAATTATGCCGTTCAATTTATAGTAATATTTAAAATTTAATTACGAGGGTGACTATTCGTATTTCAATTTGGTTTTTTTTTACTGCTTCTACAATAGTCGAACAAATAGTGGATATTTTTTTAAATATTCCAAGGTTAGTATTATTCACAAAATTAAATGTTTTACAGGAGCCATTTTCGTCAAATTAATCTTAAGGAAATATTTTTTTTTTAGTTTTAAAAGGAAGAAATCTTGAATTTCATTTTATACATACCCAAAAACAGTAATTTTCCTAACATCTACAATTTTTTTCGAGCTGCCACGACTTATCGTTTATTCGTACCTGAACTTCAAAACTCAGCGTTTTCGTAAAATCTCATTAACTTAAGTTCAAAATACCCTTGCCTTTTAATAAAATAGTTACAATATTGAGTTATAATTCTGTACAAGCACAATATAAAGATGTGTTTAATGTAGTGGTTATATCAATTTTTAGTAAGCTATTATGATGAACGAGTAACCAGTCCTCAAAACACCACATTTTTGGGTTTACGGCCGCTTATTACCGATAACGCTCTTAAATACAATTAATTGCATACAAGGATTTTCAACATAACTGTAGAATTCGATTCTCCAAAGATCATAGTTTAATGTGTAATTTAATTTTGAATAATTTTATTATTTTAACGCCATAAAAAAGTAATACAAAATTTAAAAATTGTCCTGGAGTTTTATTTCTTTTTCTGATTAACGGTATAAAAAATTAAGAATGTGTTAAATTAAATGGCAATAAGAGTATATTTCTGATCTTCACTATATTTTTTGTGGCCTAAAATATAAATATTATTCATAGATACAGGGCTCTGAAATTGACTCTGAGGCGATTTTCCAGTAAAATGGTTGTGCGAGATGGGCTACTATGAATCGAACAATTGACTTTTAGAAAAAGTGCTAAATTAATCGTCAATACGAAAGATTGGCCCATTTTAATATGTATTCAATAATATCTAGATGTTACTTACGACGGTAGATTAGGAGCCCAAAATCAGAGAATTTCGAGTGTAAACGCGAAATGGCTCTTAATATATTTATATCTTATAGACAAATAATTTGTAATAAAATAAAATTGCGACTATAATTAAAGATGTAAGTTATCCTATGTTTCAAGTTGGAGCAAACTGCACACGGTGTGCAAATTTGATTAAAATCGGTTAAGTAGTTTAGGAGTCCATCACGGACAAACATCGTGACAGGAGATTTATATATATTAAGATTAACGGGCACACTACATCAAGATTTGGAACAATAATTTGTGGATTGTAGTGTCCTGTGTGGGATACGAACCTCAGGACACTGGGGTGGGCAGTCAGTGTTATAACACTACACCATCTGCACAATCAACACTTGCACCTCAGGTATAGAGCAGAAGTAATTTTTATAATATAAATTACTTAGAATAATAATGTATAGGATAGTGTCCATACGTAAGCCATCAAAAATATGAAGCAAACAATAATACCACATGCGTGCAAGCGATTACACACGTACACACGCAAACCACACTATACAAATTATGAAATCAAATTTTGTTTTTATTAAGAAATATCGTCAGAATACTTTTAAAAGTAATGTTAATATTCTTTATATTGCAGTGTGGTAGCGGCTTCGAATACTACCAACCCTTGCTTTGCTCGTGGGTGTCGTAAAAGACGACTAAGAGCCCTAGATTGACCCGGACCAACTCCATCTGGTACCATTTGGGTCAACGATTACATTCCCAAGGAGGGTTGACGTCAGGCAGGCGGCCGGTCATAAAAGTCATTGCCGAAACTTTTTGCAATATGTCAAAACAGATGACATATTGCGTCGACCCCAAGTAATTGGGATAAGAGCAAGATGATGATGATGTTAATATTCTTTTTATGTTTTTCAAATGTGTTGTGACACCATTTGAATGCACAAGCCGTCATAATTACCTATTTATTTTTTAACAGTTGCGTACGTACGTGCAGTACAGTGACCTTGTACATTACGGAACGGTGCCAGCGTAAGCTCCATTAGGCTCCAATCGAAATGCTTCACTTTAGTTGCGAACTTGCCTTCTATACATTATTATTCTAAGATAAACTACTTATTCTGTTCACTATGGTTTGAATTTTTAAATTGTAATGATTGATGAGTATTAAAAAAAAGTGGTCATTTTATATTAAATTATATTTGAAAATAAAACTATCAATAAATATATTGAGGTCTATATTAATTGTTTTCTAGCTATTCTTCTCAACTTGAAATGCTGTAAAAACCTTAATTCACCATTCCAATTTTTCAGGACATCCATTTGTTGTTGATCTAAAAGGTCAGGCATCTCCAAACCACAGGTCACGAATTCTTCTGACTCTTTTTTCTTAGTTATATTTATAACGTCTTCTCTACTGGCGTGCTGTCGATTCTTTCTTTTTCCTATTGAGTTCTTCAAGCTAATTTGATCTAACTCTTCGTCAAAGCGCGCCAAATATAATTCTATCAACTCCAAGGTCTGTTCTTTATTTAAAACCAAACAATCTTCCGGTATACGTTCTTTAAACCACAATATTTTTTCACCAATGAGGTTCTGTTTCACATGTGTAGCAAGCTTGTTCTGATCATTTTTTTCACTTCTCTTAATTTTGCTTATTATTTTTAAGGTTTTCCTGCTGTTGGGATGTTTTAGTTTTTCTATATTTTTTTTTATTTTAGGCATTATGTAGTTTGTCTAATAATATACTAGGTCCTCCTCCACACGTGTTTATGACGTTTAATTGTCAAATGTCACTTAGTGATGGGATTCGAAATGCTTTTCACTCGAGTGACTCGAGTAGTTTTTATATTACTCGCACTCGAGTTAAACTTTTGACAACTCGAGTTTCGAGTGACTCGAGTTGACTCGTACCACTTGAGTGGTTTATACCGAGCCAAGTGAGAAATTCAAGTTGTGACAAGTTTACCCGCTGTAGGTTCTCTTTGAAATTACGTAGAAATCTGTTTGTGTGAGTTGTTACTGTTTAATGTTTTGGTTATTTATGACTGTATGTTATTAGGAAGTGGTGAAAATGAGTAAAAGTGTAAAAAAAGCAATTATGTGGTCATTTTTTGACAAAAATTTAGAACAAAAACCCGTTATTTGTAAGTTTTGTAAAAAAGTTACAAAGATTTTGGTAATACAACTAACTTGATTTCTCACATGAAAAATAAACATCCAGTTCAGTACAAGTGGTGAATGTAGTTCGTCACAAGCATGTTCTTCGAGTGAAGGTGAGAGTTCTGCTTCCACGTCTGCCACTAACAATTCTATTTCAAAGAGACGGTGTTATCAGCAATTACAGCTTGCAAAGCCAAATGCTTCACTTACAAAGCAAAAATAATAATTTCTTTAGCTCTTACTAAAATGATTTGTCAAGACTTGCAACCTCTACAAATAGTGGCAAATAAAGGCTTTATTCATTTTTGCCATGAAATGAATCCTGACTATGTTTTACCCAGCAGGAAATCTTTAAGAGAGAAAATTCTTCCTGATGCTTATCATGCCACACACACTATAATAGGAGTGACGAAAGTATAAAAGAATCGATGCATTAATGATTTTAAGAGAAAATACATATCAAAAAAATTTAATACGCTACTTTAGATTTATCTAAATAATTGAGATTATTAAGATTTTCAATAAATTAAATCATTAAAATACTGTATTCGGCCATTTTGGCTGAAACACCAATCACAATGTATTACGTCACGTTAAGGTAAACTACTCTGTTTGTTGTTCTCAGTACTACTGATTACGCATTTGGATTGATTTTTTATTTGTTTACGTGTGATTTACCGACTCCACTCGATTATTACAATGGAACCAAGCTTTGTTAAAGCAAACAGCTCAAATTTGCCCAGGATTGATGTATTGTCGGCTGGTGGCAGACTATTTGGAGGGGCACAGCGTCTTCTATGCCAACCGAGTAGGGGACGTTGTGCGAACGCCCATGACGTGCGGTATTCCACAGGGGTCGGTCCTCAAACCCACCCTGTGGAACATCGGCTACGACTGGGCGTTGCGGGGGAGCCTCCCACCTGGGCTGGGCGTGATTTGTTACGCCGATGACACGCTCGTCACAGCCCGCGGTGGGACGCTATAAGAGGCGGTAAGCCTGGCGACCTCAGGCACCGAGGAGGTCGTCAGGCGGATCGAGGCGCTGGGGTTGAGGGTGGCCCTGGACAAGACGGAGGCCCTCTTGTTCCATGGGCCCCGTATGGACCCTCCCATCGGCGTCTCGATCACCGTCAATTCGGTTGGGATCAGCATCCAGGCCCATATGAAGTACTTGGGCCTGATGCTCGACGGGCGATGGTGGTTTCGGGAGCATTTCCGTAGGCTCGTCCCGCGGCTCGTCGGCGTGGCGTCCGCCCTACAATAGCTGATGCCGAATGTGGGCGGACCGAGCGCGGCATGTCGACAGCTGTACGCGGGGGTCATACGGTCGATGGCCCTCTACGGCGCACCGGTGTGGGCGGGATCCATGACCGCCCGACTTAGGGCCCTTCTGTGGAGTCCACAAAAGGTCATGGCAGTCAGTATCATCCGCGGGTACCGCACGGTGGCGACGGAGGCGGCGTGCCTGTTGGCCGGGACTCCCCCGTGGGACCTGGAGGGAGCTCACCGCCTGGCGCGTCGACGCCCGCCGAAACGTCATCGCCCGTTGGGCAGACCGGCTGGAGAGGCCTCGATACGGTGTTTGTTCCGTGGAGGCCTTCCGGCCGGTGCTGATGCAGTGGTTGGAAAGGCGGCACGGGGTGCTCTCCTTCCGACTCGTACAGGTCTTGACGGAGCATGGATGCTTCGGCAAGTACCTGTACAGGGTCGCTAGGAGGGAGAGAACTCCGTCTTGCCACCACTGCGATTGCGACGAGGACACGGCACAGCATATGCTCGAGGTCTGTGCCGCTTGGGCAGAGCCGCGTCGTGAACTCGTCGCAATCATCGGTGCCAACCTGACGCTGCCGACCATCGCTAGGGAGATGCTCGGCAGCATCAGGAATTGGGACGCGGTTGCAGCCAGGAGGCGGCGGGTCGCGAGCGCGAGGAGCACAGCCTCGATGATGCGACCCGCTGCCGGCGACTGGGGCGGCGCAGGCGGGATTACCTGCGTGCAATGCCACCCTAGCCGAGGCCGCGGGTGACGTGACCGGGGATTAGTCCGTCACCCGCCGAGAGGCCAACCGTGTGAGAAAAAACCGACGTCCTTCCCGAGGGGGGGATGTCGGTCAATGGGAGGGTACCCCGGGTAGGGGGGTATTCCGTCGGGCCGACCACTGATGACAAGTAACCCTGCTCCAGTGGTCGGCCCAACGACGAAGGTGACGTGGTGTTCGGGTGGGTTGCGGGTGTTGCGTGCTTAAGCCCCTCTGTCGCCTCGGACGGAGTGGTGCGGAGGCGCGTCGACCGCAGCCCACCCCAAAAAAAAAAAAGGATTGATGTATTGATGTTGGGTGATTTCCTCGCTACAAATAAAGAATTTTGCTCGCCTGAGTTTAGAAACGTAAAAACTTCATTGTAAGTAAATTTTTGTTTATCTTTACTACCAAGTGTCAAGCCTCTTAAGTGGATACTATATATACAGACTACAGTAAGGCGTTCGACAGAATAGACCATATAATACTTCTAAAAAAACTATTAGAAATAGGTATAAGTGGTGATTTATTCAGATGGTTTAAGTCTTATATTGATAACCGCAGCCAAGCGGTGGTATTAAACGGTTTCACGTCAACGTCTGTTCATATCCCGTCCGGTATACCACAAGGATCCTTATTAGGGCCTTTATTATTTATCATATTCGTTAATGATATAGGTACCTGCTTCTCACACTCTAAAATAATTCTTTATGCGGATGATATGAAGATCTTATCGCCCATCTCAAATATATCCAATTGCTACAACCTCCAAAAAGATTTAGATGAACTTCAAAACTACTGCCATCTTAATAGACTTGACTTGAACGTCTCTAAGTGTTTTGCTGTAACGTATTCACGCAAGCCCAAACCAATCTCATTCACTTACAAGCTGCACAATTTAGCCATAAAGAAAACTAACGTGATCAAGGATCTGGGTGTTACTTTTGACTCCAAATTAATATTTGATGCTCACATTGATAATGTTATAAAGAAAGCTAACAAGGCCCTTGGTTTTGTATTAAGATTATCGTCTGATTTTAAGAATATCAAAACATACAAAATTCTTTATTGTGCTTTTGTTCGCAGCCATTTGGAATATGCTTCACAGGTATGGAATCCAATATATAACATATATATTGATAGGATTGAAAGTATCCAGAAGCGATTTTTACGTTTTTTACAATTCAAAACTCGCAGGTATTCCTCAGACTATATTCGGCGTTGTAAACTGTTTCATTTATTACCTCTACGCGAGCGTAGACGTATAGCTGACTTATCCTACCTATTTAAGATAGCATCGGGCAAAGTGGATTGTCCTGAGCTTCTAGGCAAAATTGGACTTGTCACACGACCCAAGACACTTAGACAACCAGCATTATTGCATACGCCATTTGCGAGAACTACTTATAGGCTCAATAGTTTTATTATATTCTACTGGAAAAAATTAAGGGATCAAAAAAAAATTCCAAATTTTTCGGTAGTTTTCAACAGGCTGTAACTTTGAGAGAAATGGTCGTACAGGAAATAAAAAAAAAGAAAATTATAGCTCCAAGTGTCTAGTTTTTGGATTAGAACTTCAAAATATTATAGCCTCCACGGTTTTTGAGTAATCGTAGAAAAACCAGCAACAAAAACAATCTCAAAATTTTTTTAGTTTTTTTTTTTGGTCTACGGGCGTGGAAAAAATTTTTTCAGCTTAACCGCTATAAGGATCGGATACTTTGTTCATTTAGCTTTAATTTCTTTTTTTAAACACCCTGATACGTCCACTCCTCGCTGAGATATCGGTCTTCAAATGGAAAAGAATCTTTTTGTCTTTGATTATCGATATCTCAGCAACCAATTATCGCACAGAAAGTTAAAGGTGGGTTTCAAGAACTTGAATGAATTCCCCTTAACGACTATCCATTGCTTTTTCGAAAAAAAATTTATTTCTTTTTTCACATGAATTTGAAAATGCAACAAAAAAAGGGCTTTTGGTGGTTTTTTGGAAAATCAAGCGCTGGATCGAAAATATTGAGGAAACCACTAATGTTAAGTGTGCCTTTTACAGTTCAATATGTCCACAAAAACCCTACAAAGAATCAAATTAATCCAGCCAGCCGTTTTTTTGTTTCACTTGATCGAATTTTTGAAAAAATTAAAGGATCACGTTTTTTGCTCTGAAAAGCTCATAATTTTTAAAAATGAGAAAAAAAAATTGTTTTTCCGAGCTTTTTCCACATTTTTGTTCCATAAAGTGCTTAAATTTAAAAAAAATAAAAATTTAAAAAAAAATTCAAAAAAAAATTTTTTTTTGAAATTTTTTCTCTTGAAAAGTTTAAGAAAACAATTACCGCTGGCATTAGCGTTATCCAAAGCGTACCACGTGGAGGTCGCGCGGTCGGATTTACGCTTCTGTGTGTGTGTGTGTGTTTGTGTGTGTATATGTGTGTGTGTGTATGTGTGTGTGTGTGAATGCGTGTGCGTGTGTGTGTGTGTGTTGTGTAAGGTATTTAAGGAGAATTGAGACCCGGTGGCTCGTCAGTTCCACCGTATTTAATGACTCCAAACTCATTCTCCGAAGGTTTTTGTTGGTTCAATACCGGGTATTACCACCCCTGTTTTCAATAACGGCTCTCAAAAGTTCAGCCATGTTTATGCAGGCGGTAATTTGAGGCTGCGGAATGGTATTCCAAATGTGTTGAAGCGCGCGCTCCAAAGCAGCTAAGTTCTGCAAATTTGGATACTCTCTGCGCAACCGACGACCCATTATGTCCCAAACGTGCTCTATGGGGTTGAGATCTGGACTCATTGCTGGGTGTCGCAACAATGTGATGTCATGCCGCTCAAAGAAGTGCCTGGTAATGTTGGCTGTGTGTGGACGTGCGTTATCTTGCATCAATATGAACGACCTCAGATGTTGTTGTCTGCGCAGAACAATGGGCCTTAAAATTTGGTCGATGTAGCGTCTAGCTGTCAAATTTTCGCGTACAATTACCAAAGGTGTTCTCCAATTTCGTAAAACGCCGCCCCACACCATAACTGATCCACCGCCGTGGGCAACGACTGGACGGACAAAGTTCTGGCGAAAACGTTCTCCACGACGGCGCCAAACGAGAGGACGTCGGTCGTTGCCATACAGATTAAAACGAGACTCGTCAGTGAATAAAACATTTATCCATTGCCTCAAGCTCCAATTTTGATGATCGTTAGCATACGCTAAACGAGCTCGACGATGTCTCGCTGTCAACAGGGGTACACGATTAGGGTGTCGTGCGTGTAACCCAGTTTCACGAAGACGGTTGATGACTGTTCGAGAGCAAATGTTTCGCACTTGATGCCGTCGTCGCTGTTGCTGTTGTTGTTGCTGTTGTCTGCGATTGGGGAAGTTTCGAGCAACAATATTCGCATTGACGAAAGGTTGTTGTCGAACTTCTCTAACGATTGCCCGATCATCGCGGGCATTAGTGACTCGATGGCGACCTTGTCCGGGGCGACGATGATATTGATTCGTCTCTTGGTATCTGGTATAAGCTCGAGATACGACAGATTGACTTACACCCATCCGGATGGCAACTGCATGTTGAGTGTAACCTTCGTCAATAAGAGTCACTAACCGAGCGACTTCCACTTCCGATAAATGTCGTCTAACCATGATTAAAAATCAAAAAAGTCAGAAATTTTCAATTGACCAAAAAGTTAAAAAATTTTTTTTTTCGAAAAAGCAATGGACAGTCGTTAAGGGGAATTAATTCAAGTTCTTCTTCTTCCTTTAACTTTCTGTGCGATCATTGGTTATTGAGATATCGATAATCAAAGACAAAAAGATCCTTTTCCATTTGAAGACCGATATCTCAGCGAGGAGTGGACGTATCAGGGTGTTTAAAAAAAGAAATTAAAGCTAAATGAACAAAGTATCCGATCCTTATAGCGGTTAAGCTGAAAAATGTTTTTCCACGCCCGTAGACCAAAAAAAAAAAACTAAAAAAATTTTGAGAATTTTTTTGTTGCTGGTTTTTCTACGATTACTCAAAAACCGCGGAGGCTACAATATTTTGAAGTTCTAATCCAAAAACTAGACACTTGGAGCTACAATTTCCTTTTTTTTATTTCCTGTACGACCATTTCTCTCAAAGTTACGGCCTGTTGAAAACTACCAAAAATTTGGAATTTTTTTTTGATCCCTTAATTTTTTCCAGTAGTGTACGTGCCTCTAGAACCTTTAATGAAATTCCCGCTAAGTTTGACTTCGATCTTTATAATACCAGTGTCTCTCAAGTTAAGAATGTTTTAGCAAGCGATTTCTTTTGTGAAATGAAGTAAGTTAAGTAATTAATTCATATAAGTAATTACATATTTTGTTTAGATAACTTTTAAGCATATTGCACATCCTTTAGTTATAATTTATCATTTACCGACTTTCATTATTCTACTAGTCATTGTAAGCTATATGTGAAAACTTGTAATTGGCCTTTGTTATTTAGTATATATTGTTAAGCATGTATTAGCTGTAAGTTTTCCGAATAAATAAAAATAAAAAAATAAAATGTTTCTAGTAACCTAATCTCTAGTACCAACTTAGATATAATCTAACTCGTTTTGAACTGATGTGAGTTTATTTTATTTTCATAGCTTATTTTTACATTAAACTTGTCATTGTTTATTCTTGAGGTTAGCTCCCTCACAGCTTTGCGAGCTTTAACCACTTAACTCTTATAATTTTCTTACTAGGAACATGTAAAAATACTTTGTTGCTGTTGGGGGTTTTTATTGATGTATTTTTGCACTGAGGTACTGCACACCACTTATAAACTTTGGAATTCATTTTTATCACAAGAATTAATTTAATGTTTTGCTTACTTTCTTCGCTACACATAGACACAAGGACGTGGTTACCTTAACGTGACGTAACAGCCGACGCCATGACACCGGCGAGCTGTTTTCGCGCTATATTTAAAAAATATTGGAAAAATTGTTTTAAACTTCTTTAAACATAAATTTATTACCGAAATATAGGTTTTTTCGTAAATAGTAAGTGTGTGCCCACATTACGAAAAAGGATTTCAAAATCTTTCGTCACGCCTATTGTAGATATTCTACATTTAGTTGAATATATGGCTGCTACAACAGATTTATGGACTTCTGACAGTAACAAAGCATACCTAACTGTTACAATACATTTCATTTATAATTCAAATCTTTTTTCGCAAACTATTAGTACTCGAGAGGTTACGGAGGAACATTCTTCTATTATTTTAGCAAATGTGCTGAAGTCGATATTTGATGAGTGGCAAATTACAGAAAAATTGTGACAATAGTATTCGATAATGCTCCGAATATAAAGAAAGCTATTTCTGAATAATAAGTAAGAGGAACCACTACTGTGTAGCTCACACTTTGAACTTGGCGATCACTGACTGTAAGATAGCTAACCCTAAATTTATGGAAATTATAAATAAAGGCCAATCCATAGGCACATATTTCAAACAAAGCACCAAAGCGTCTTACAAACTTACGGAAATGCAACGTACAATGGATATGGAATGTATCAAATTAAAGCAAGATGTCCCAACGCGCTGGAATTCTACATATTTAATGCTAGATAGAATGCTCAAAATTAAAACTGCTTTATCAGCAACTATGTCCGATATGCCTGGTTCACCAAATAATTTACAAAACTTTGAATGGGAAGTGGTTTAAGAATGCGTAGATCTTCTAAGACCCCTTGAAAACTGCAGCCTTATCCGGAGAGAAATATCCAACATTGTCTTCAGTGATTCCTTTGATTAGAAATGTTCAAGCAGCACTGGTAAAAAAGATCCTAAATACAGGTATTTGTCAAGAACTAAAAAAATCTTTATTAGATGCTGTTGATAAACGGTTAGGTATTTTAGAATCAAACAAAATCTACCGCAGCATCTACCGCAAAATCTACTGCAGCTAAATCTACCTACTTGGATCCGAGATTTAAGAAAATTGGTTTTGACGTAGAATCCAATGCTGATAGGGCTATGCAATCCGTTATTGATGAAATTGAATCTACCTCTATATCCACAAATTCAGATACAGATATATATAATATCAGAACAGAATTGGAGTCTTCGTCGTCAAGCCAACCGCAACCAGAAAATAAAGACGTGAATGATTTATGGGAACATTTTGATGCAAAACTTTCGGAACGTACTACAAATCAAACATCATTAGCCTCGGCTATTATCATGGTGAAACAATTATAATGACGAAGAATACTTAGAAAAGATGATCCTATTGCTTACTGGGAGAAAAGGAAACTGATTATGCCAGTGCTGTATAAATTAGCTATGAAATATTTATGCATCCCCGCGACTTCCGTTCCTTCAGAACGAGTTTTTTCTAAAGCTGCGCTGATATGTAATCAAAGAAGAAACCGTTTGGAAGGGAAAAAAATTGATCAAATCATTTTTTTAAAGAAAGAAAGAAAGAAAAATCATTTATTTTGCTCTCATACATTTCATAAATAACAAAAAACCAATTTAGCATAATATATGCTGAGAGACAAAACAGGATCTTAGCTCAGCTAGTGTTACTTCATTGTGTAGAAGCAACGCTGATATTCTGCTAAGACCTAGAGTGGAATCACGGACAGTCACAATCAAATACTTTTAATTACTTAAATCTAGATAACTGCGTGCATATTATTACAAGAATGCGTGGAAACGTACAAATTTAATTACCCTGTACATAAGTCTATATAACATAAGACTGAGTACAGACATACATACAAAATATACACACATATATATACATGAATATATATATAAAAAGTATAACGGTGTTATTACAAATTAAATCCTTATCTCTAAAATAAATTTTGAATCTGAATTTGAGCGTTGCAAATGCTGTTTAAATTTTTTCCTGAAAACCGCTGATGATTTTAGGGCTCGCAAGGGTGGGGGCAAATCATTCCAACAGTGGGTAGCAGAGAATTTGAAACTACCGCGAAAGGCAGCAGTGCGATGTCGGGGATATTTAAAAGATATAAAGATGCTCGAGTACTCTTAAGTAGTTATTACAGCAATTTCAGTTAAATTTGTTATCTTATTAAAAATACATTATTTCTGTTCTTTTGTCGAGTTTATTTAAGTTTCATTTAAGTTAATTTTAAAGCATGTTTATTAGTACCTAAATTGTGTAAGAACATAATAAAACTGTTCATATTTGGATCTCATGAAAGTTCCTTGTTAGAATAAATTAAATTGGATTAGAACTTATTAGTAGTAGATTATAATATTTGAATTTGACTGATAGTTGATATAAGAAGTGTCTTGATTATGTATGACACGTTTAGTTTGAAGTAAAATTCTATTTTTTTACATTTTGTTTAGATTTTTTTTGAGTAGCTTTTACATTAATGCGAAAATTAATACACATTTTCTATGTACAATTAATATTGTTTTATTCGTTTTAAAATTTTGGTCACTCGAGTTTTATATTCCGAGTGACTTGAGTCAATAATAATCACTCGAGTTTTATCTTCACTCGAGTGGCATTCGAGTGAGAAAGTTACCAGTACCGAGTGACTCGAGTGAAAAAAAATCACTCGAGCATCACTAATGTCACTTATCCAACCAATATACCAACTGTCACTTATCTTTTTTATAGTGTTTACAGCATTATGAACCTAAATTCTAGGAAGTCAGTTCAAGTAAAATTTTAGTGTTCTTCGTTTTTCGTTTATGTTGGTTTATATATAGTCCATTGAAAAGTTACATTTCGGGTTGCGTTTTTTTTTTTAGAGGACGCATTTTTATTTTTTTTGTTGTGTGTAGTCAGTGTAAAGCTAAAACCTAGTTTGTGGGATCACCACCCTTGTCCCACGGCCGCCATCTTGAAAATAGGCGTTTAAATGGTTTTTACGATATATCTCTTATCTGATAAAAAAAAAATTGTTAACATTATTTGTTGCAAATTAAATTCTCTACAACGTTGCTTCAGTAACTTTTTGTCGTAGAACTATAAATAAAAAAGTTATAAATGAAAATGTTCAGAAATTCGAGAAAAAGATTATATTTTTCAATATAACTTTTTTTTATCATTTTACGAAAAAATGATACCAGACCATTTTTGTAGATCGACAAAAAGTTACTTGACCAAAGTTGTAGAGAATTTAATTTTCAACAAAAAATGTTAACAAATTTTTTTTATCAAATTAATAGTTTAAGAGATATATTGTAAAAACCATTTTAACCCCTATTTTCAAGATGGTGGCCGTGGGACAAGGGTGGCGACCCCACAAACTTGGTTTTAACTTTACACTGACACTACACATCTAAAAAATAAAATTGCGTCCTCTAAAAAACGCAAGGTAAGGCCTAAAAAATGTAACATTTCAATGGACTAATAAAGCTGCAATAAGATCGGGTGACGTGACCGGGGATTAGTCCGTCACCCGCCGAGAGGCCGACCGCGTGAGGAAAGACCGACGTCCTCCCCGAGGGGGGGACGTCGGTCGATGGGAGGGTACCCCAATAGGGGGTATTCCGTCGGGCCGACCACTGATGTCAAGCAACCCTGCTCCGGTGGTCGGCCCAACGACGAAGGCGACGTGGTTTTCGGGTGGGTTGCGGTAATTGCGTGCTTAAGCCCCTCTGTCGCCCCGGATGGAGTGGTGCGGAGGCGCGCCGACCGCAGCCCACCCACAAAAAAAAAAAAGCTGGAATAAAATGTTAGTAACTTAACTACAATCATGTTCATATGTGAATGATGATTTACGTAAACTGGAAGAAAGTAACATAAATTATAATTTCCGTGTGGTGACAGATAAAGAATACAGTTCACCACTCCCTATCTTGCTTGTGGATGTCGTAAAACACCACTAAAGGATATATATATGTATATAATATCTACGCAAGAAAAGGGAAAACTTGAAACAAATCATATACCAAACTGTCTGACTGTAAAGTAAGCTCAATTTCCCTACTATTGTGGAGGAGGCTTGAGCCCAGCAGTGGGACGTATGTTAGCCGAAATTATGATGAAATGATTGTTTAATTTTAGCTAAGTTAATGAGTCTGCTAACATATACATAAAATTGAAATTCGTAATCCCGCAAATACCGGGATTTAATTCAGGCTTTTTTTTTTTTTGTGGGTTGGTCGCGGTCGGCGCGCCTCCGCACCACTCCGTCCGGGGCGACATCGTCGCCTTCGCCGTTGGGCCGACCATTGGAGCAGCGTTAACTTGTCGTCAGTGGTCGGCCCGACGGAATACCCCCTATTGGGGTACCCTCCCATGATTTAATTCAGGCTGCGGAATTGGAAGCCCTAAGTCAAATATTCTTTTCGACCAACCGGTACCGACGCGATACCGAATCGGAACTAGAGCGATACCATAGTGTGATTACTCTGATTCTTTCGTATTTAAGAATATTTTACCAGACCGGGAATGGACAGAGACCGGAGCGAAATCGAACCGTGAACGGCATCACAGTATGAATCGACACTTAAGGTCAAAGGTACAAAATCAACTTTGCACGATTATCTCCGTTTCTCTAGCTCCAATGATGTTAACATTTATAAAATTTCACCACCTTCATCATTGCAGCCCACATGCATCCCAATATTGGGTTCGGGTTTCCTCCACTATGGGAGGGAATTTGACCTACTATACCATACTGGTCAGACCACAGAAATATTAATACTTTAGAAAGGCCATTCGGCTGATTTTGTTCGAAAACCAGCGTGGCATAATTACTCCCTCCCGCTGATGTTAACGCATATGCAAGGTCTATGCTTACAACAATTTCACACACTAACATAACACACACACATCAATTTCGAAGCTGCAGTTGGTACACAAACTATAACTAAGTCCTGTAGGCAACGTATGCTCACATATAAAAAAGCACATGTACGCTAGTGCTTGCCATGGTCGATATACTACACGATATTTATTTAGCTTGTTTTATGGGAACAAAAATATTAATGCCTTTATATTAAGCACTTACATGTGTGATGTGTTGAAGTTATTTGTAATGCAAGACAGTAATTTAACAGTAAAATCATGCAAATGAAATACTCCTCACTATACTCTGTATAGGTGACAGAAAATTTAAGTGCTATAATAAATTACGTAAGCGAGTAGCGATTTGTATATTATATTGTTCCCATATATGGTACACAAGCACACAAGATACAATTAAAATATATTAACAAGAGACCACAGTCACAATCAAATTTATAAACTCCTGCATCTTCTAGAGGGATCTGGCACTTGACAAGTGGTACGAATTGACTAATTCGTCTTGAGTGGCTTAAAAAATTTTTTATGATTGCCCGTTTCAGGATGAAGTTGGGCAATCATAAATCAAATACAAACGCGATATAATCCGTAATAAGTAGTTTTATTTACAAGTAGCAACCCGCCCTCGCTTCGCTTCGGTTATAGGTTATAGTCGTTTTACCCGCGTAGTTCCTATATAGCCTAGTTTACGCCCTGATATTATAGCTTTCCATTGGTGAAAGAATTTTTGAAATCGGTCCAGTCGTTTTGAAGATTATCCGGAACAAACAGACAGACAGACAAAAAATTTTTAATTGCTATTTTAGGCACAGGTGTCGTGCAAATAACCGTGTGAGCATGAAAAAAGCCTATTATTTTGACATTACAAACAGACACTCCATTTTATTTATTGGTATAGATGTGAAGTGCTCGCGTAAGCATCAGATATTATTCTTAAAATATGTTAAAATATTATTGTTTATTGAAATTCGGTTTATTTTTATTAGTGCTATTATTTAACTTAAAAAACAAAACAGTTATTTAATTTTTTTTTATACACTGCTACTGCTACTTGTTAGTATATTTTTGTTTATTGTAAACAAAAATGTACTAACATTATCCGTGTGGTGACGGAATAAGAATACCAATCACCACTCCGTATATTAGCCGCAGATGTCCCATCTTAATATATTGAGACGACTAAGAGATGTAGTAAGCATATAACATCTATGCAAGAAAAACTCAAAAGAAAACCCTATACTAACCTGTCTGACTACTATAGTATAGTAAGGTGGTAAATTTGCCTATTTTTGCGGAGGAGGCTCGAGCCCAGCAATGGAACATATATGAGCCAAGATGATGACTATCATGTCAACATTTCTTGGAATAAAAATTCAACACTTATGAAAAGTTAGAAATCAACACATATATAATAACTAGTAATGAATAACCAGTCTCAAGAAATTAATTCTTATCATACATTATTCCATGTTAAGGAAGAATAGAACAATTATTTTGACAACTAAATACCTACTTAATTAAACATTACGTGTAAAATTCATATATATATATATATATATATATATATATGTATATATGTATATATATATATATATATGTATATATATATATATATATATATTTAGTGATTGGTCCCGAACATAGATATTTTATTACTATTATTTTGTTATTTCTATTTTCTTAAATGCTAAAGAGTGCTAATGAGCATTATGAAGTTTGTACTATAGATCATCATCATCATCATCGCAGCTCACATACATCCCACTGTTGAGCTCGGGCCTCCTCCACAATGAGAGGTAATTTGACCTACTATACCATGCTCGTCAGACATGTTGGTATAGGGTTTCATTTCAAATTTTCCCTCTCTTGCACAGATGTTATGCGCATATTATATCCCATAGCCGTCTTTTACGACATGCACGGGCAAGATAGGGAGTGGTGAATTATATTCTTACTCCTTCACCACACGGAAAATATACAAGAATGTACTATAGATATACAAGATAAATTAAGTAGATAATGTATATCAGAATATTTTATTTTTAAATACCTATTTAAATATTGTTAATATAACTATATAAAACGATTACTAAATTAAAAGTGTTAAAATATTTATTAATATGATAAAATTAACACATAGCTAATTATTGAAATCGATAACTTATAGTATGCTGGACAACACTATCGATACGCGTGGATCAACGTCAATGTTTTGAATGAAAACGTATGCTAAGGCGGTTCACAGTGATATCGCATTGAACGTAGTACATTGCGCGGTTGCTGGACTAATAAAAGGTGATATCCATGTATGGCAGACGATGTATAATGTTTGGCTCTTTTTACGATCTCATTATTGTTTGTTACAAACGACATAATACTCTCATAAAATTACGAAATATTACTGAATTAATAAGTTTATGGACTTAATGATGAAAAGAAATGCCTTCTTAGACTATAACTACGCAACTGACTTCGTTTTCGACACGTTGTAACAGCGCAAGACGGCATATTTCTCTTTTTTGTCGGAGCTTCGTTCAAGGTCACTATATAAGCGCAACTAAGTGCCGGTAAAACGAATTTCGTCAATATTAAGACCGTTTGATCCCTATTGTGGCACGCTTGCCCCGCCCACATGGCCGTTCTATCTTATTAATTTTTCTGTGGGTCAGACATGTTGGGTTTCATTGAGTTTTCCTTGTCTTATGCAGGTGTTATGTGCATATTAAATCCCTTAGTCGTCTTTTACGATATTCATGGGCAAGATACATAGAGAGTGGTGAATTGTATTTTTCCTCCGTCACCACATGGACAAAATTTATAGAGTATAAAATATGCATTTTTCTTTTATATGCGCAACCGTTTATGCAGGCCCGCCATAAGTAGGCGTGCAAGGCGTGCACCGCACGCGGGCGGCACGTCCAGGGGGGCGGCAAATCGAGCGATGCATCACCTAATATATTCCGTATCATGTCATAATATTCACCCTACCTTAAGTATAATAAATTTCATGGGGTGGATAAAAAAAAAAAACAAACCGACCGATTGGCGTTAATACCGCCATCAGTTGGCATCCGTTAAATCTTAGATGCAATACCAAACGTCGTCTGTCAACAGGTTGAACCACCCGCCCCCGCTTGGTCGCATCCCAAGTGTCATTCCCCCATTGAAAAGCAGGGCTGGAAATTAGGGCAATTCCCTCTGAGCTTCTTTCTCAGTGGGTAGGTCCGGTACCTAGGTACTTGTACACATTCGAAGAGCATTATGGTGGATAAACAATAACGATGGCACATTGAAGTACAATTATTTTGTTAACAATTCCTTTGGTGATTAATTTGTTAATAGTTTCGGCAAAATTATTGTTATTTAAACTTTTGTGATTATAGTTCAATCATCCGTCAGTGTAAAACAGAACGCGCTGCGCAGAGACGAGCAGCGGACCGGCAGGCACTAGAGGCTGCTGTCGTTCCCCCTGGGGACGAAGGCGGCAACAATTCTGCCGCAGAGCCGTCGCAGGACGGGGACTGCAGCATTGCCGGGCTGTCATAGCACGAGGGCAGCGTTGCTGCAGGGCCTTCGGAGAGCTCAGGGACCAACACGGCCTCGGCAATGTCAACGGAGGAGGGTGGCAGTGCCGCAGAGCCGTCTGATGACGAGGGGCCACGGGCGGCCGGAGAAAGGACGGGGGCGGCAAATTGATCGCGAATCGTGGATTGTCGTTCGCTAACCCCTATGTCGCTGCACACATGAGGAGCATCCAAGAGGAGGTCGAGACCCTGACTGACCACAGGTACATTCGGATAAAAGTCTCCCGGACCCTCTGACAGGCCAGCGGGGGTCACACGGCGGATGCAGCTCTCGTGTTTCTGCGGTGGGCTGTGGGACGACTAGATCGGGATCAGTGGCGGCTGGTGTGTCAACAAAGTGGTGGTGCACTTTACTTGCTCACTAAGTATTAAGATCAGAAATTGCAATGGAACAACAATTTAAAAAAAATAATATTTTTTATTATTATCGAACTCATTACATTTTGTAGGCATATATAGAAACATGTGGTCTTATTTGGTTTTCAGTTTCAGACTTAAAAAAATATTTATAAAAGAGTGCAAATCAAAAAATATTTGAGTTGAACTCTTTTATTAAATTTAACGAGGGCCTTGGCGGTCCCGCCAATTTTATATCGACCTTATTTTGAAAAGTTTTATCATGCTAGGCTCATTTACACTCACACCACACACGGTACACGAAGTATAGAATAGAACTAAGACCAAAATAAAAAAAACAATTACTTAATGTAAATAAACAATATTTAACGCGTCACAGGATACATCGAAACAATATCTACTTACATCGCCGCCGCCAGGCAAATTTCGTCGCAAGTCGAGTGCTCTCGGTAATGTTCGGTTCACCCGTGCGCCGCTCGAGCAGACTCATTTTTCGGTATATTTCTATGAACTATCTTCTGTCTCACGCGCCAGGCGTTTTAACTCATAACTAATACAAGTTGCATTAGCAGTCCCCGTGCGCTCGCCTCAGCGCTCGAGTTTTTTTTTACAGGGAAAATAAGTTTTAATAGTTTAGTAAAGCGTTTAAATTGTTTCGTCTTAATTTGAAATTATATTTGTTATATGTTATGTTTAAATAATAATAATATTTATTATATTATTTATATATAGTAATTTAAAATATAAAGATGAACTAACATTGTAATTATTAAATCTTTTGAATTGGTGCTTCAGCGCACGAGCGCACGAGCGCCTTAACGCCGATTTGCGATGCGGCCATGCCCCATGTGCGGTGTCTCCTTCCGAACAGCGCAGTGGTCCAAAGAGTTGACAGATCTCTAGGCCATGTGCGTATACCCGCAGCCGGCGGCACCATCGCGACGAGAAGCAGGAGGGCCAGCTATACGAGGGTTACCGCAGTGGGCGGTATGTCTTCAGGTTGGCCGTCCGTCTCGCCAAAGATGTCAGTCGGTAGGAGATGCTGGACAGTCTCGAGCGTGACCGCTGGGCTCGCCCCTATTGCGCGGTGCTGAGACGCGCGCTCTCAGACTCTCCAGTCCAGCCTCCTCACCAGGGTCGTCGAGCAGTATGACCAGATTTAAAATGATCATTATGCTAGCTACTCGTTTGAATTCTGCTAAAATCTGTTTTTTTTTTAATAAATGCTAAAATTCTGCTAATAGATGAAGTTTTAATGTTCACGAATATTAAACAGACACGCAATTTAATATTTGCAATTGTTTATTAACAAAAATTTTCTAACTTCTATCCACATTTTTATATAGAGTTGTAGAGTTTTGAGCTAATTTAACCATATTTTTTATGGCGTAGAATTTACGCATTCACCCTATTCCTTAACTGCCTGTTTGATATGTAAAATTGCAGCAACATGTTCATTTTTAAACTTGTTTCACACGTCAATTTTTATATTGTTCATTTGAGAAAATATGCGCTCACAAGATATTATTAGACATAGGTATAATCATCAAAGCTTTTGCGAAATCGACCAATTGTGAATAGTTTTTAATTCCAATTACTTTCTTCACCTATCTTCTTCCTGGGAAATGTGGGTCCAAAAAATTTCAATGTTCATAGTCCTACTGGATCTTCTGAGTTTCTGATGCCACACGCATCAGAAGTTCCGCCAGCTTATAACAAATAGGAGAGGGTACTCCTCAGGGGGTATTCCGTCGGACCGACCACTGATAACAAGTCACCCTGCTCCGATGGTCGGTCCAACGACGAAGGCGACGTATCGCGGGTGGGTTACGGTGTGCGTGCTTACGCCCCTCTGTCGACCCGGGCGAAGTGTGTGAGGAGCGCACCGACCGTAACCCACCCACAAAAAAAGCTTATAACAAATCGGTCACTATTTTCTCTAAGAGCTCTCTATAAGACGCAACTGACTGACGATGGTCTTCGACTACACATAAAATGTACATTACATATAACTTCAATGCAAAATATACATTTAAAGGGTTATTCCCCAAGATTGTATATGAGATTTGCCAGGTTAGAAGAAAAAAACTTACATTATTAAAAAAAAGATAAATTTTTAAATATGTTTAGATCAACTACCCAGATTTAACACACTTATTTAGTCAATGTATAATCCTGCTAGTTTCCTGTGGAGCATTTTTAATATTATGCCAAAATCTGCTCAATTTTCAGATCTGCGAAATAATCTGCTAAACCCTAAATTATGGGTTGATTTCTGTTAAAATCGCAAAATTCTGCTAAATCTGGTCACACTGTCGTCAAGGACCTATTCCCACGTCGGGCGGAGCACACGCCCCCGGTAATGGCTTCGCCGGACAGCGACTGGGAGGCTTACGAAAGCGTTCCGCCTGCCAGAGCCGGGACGGTCTACGGACTCGTCCGCGGCATACAGGCCCATCGTGTTGCTGGATGGTGCGGGCAAGCTGTTGGAGAATCCTAGCTGCCACATCGCCCAGCACCTACGTAGGCTCGCTCCCGATCTGTCGGACGCTGAGTTCGGTTTTCGGAAAGGGTGTTCTACAATCGCGGCTATGCTGCGCCTAAGGTTGCGGGCACGAAACTTGCGACGGCCGAGCGATAGCAGGGCGACGCGACGGTGATGTATACAAAAGCATTACACAGTATAACGACGGACACGAAACGGGCGACGGCGCACAGTGGGTCGAAAGCAAGATTTTAGGGACTTAGGGACCTACTTTGGTTTTTTATTTTTGTCTTAGTGCGGATGGATAGAGCTCGTTAACGTCAATAATAATTGCCCTTAGAAGATTTTTCCTAAACTTGATAGTTTGGACAGAAAAAAATATTTTGATTTTTTTTGTATGGAGCTGATCAGATAAAGTTAAATTTCTGCTAAGTATCGTTAGATCCCGCTTTTAAACCTTTTGTTCCTTAAACCTTGTCTAGTCTACTATCATTTGATGCTATGAACATGTGCATAAAGTTGCAATTCTCCGAAATAATTGGATCAAAAAAATGAAAATATATATTAATATAAAAAGCTTTATTTTTATTCTCTTAAGTTATTTGAAGTTAAATTTAGATAGAAATATGGATTAGTAAGTGTAAGCACGTAATAATACGCATAATTACTTAACAACTAATATTATTACATTTAAAAGGTTCCTAATTAGCTTTTAAAAATGTGTAAATATTTATCTATAAATGTCTAATTGTCCATTTAATGACTGTAATTAGATTATAAAATGTTCTTTTAAATTAGATCTAATACTGAATAGTAAGTACAGGTACATAATAATAATACAAATATATCATTAACAAATTAATAAAGGGAAACGTAACTTATTACTAACAAAAGTAAACTTAAAACTAACAATATACTAGTACAACACAAACTAAAATAAAAAAAAACTTAGAATCCTTATTCACTATCGCTATTATTATCCTGTAAATTATCTACATTAATAAAATCTATATCGTCTTCTGTGGGAAAACTCAGCAGAAGCTCTTTGACTTTTGGAGAGAAAACCATTCTATGTTGTTTTACCATTCGAGGTCTTAGACTTGTGATCTATGGATCAGACGACAAAAGAAGATTGTTTAAAATATCCTCATTTGTCACCGTTCTACTTACCTTTCTAGAATGGCTCTCTCTATATTTCCGGAAATCTTTATTGCGAGCTTCCGCTGCCTCTTCCGATAGTTTACCTATAGGTATGGCACCAAACTCCTTAATTATATCCGTCCCATGTACTAACAATTTATGTACACTGGAAGACATATAATACCAGGGATATAACTGTACATACAATTTTGCAGTATCTTTACAAAAATCAGAAAACTTACTTAGGTCTACGTTCTCTCCAGATCCAACAGCCTGAAGAATCACGTGAAACCTTACAATTAAATCTTTACTAATTCCTGTTATACGGGCTGTTGTTTCTGCATCTCTAAAAAATTTTCTGGCAGTATTGCCATCATTGGTTGTGCCTACTCCTTGCTTAACTATATCAATAAGTAACCCGCAGTCCTTTTTAAATGCCTGCTGTGGTGTGGTGGTGTGAAAGAGCGCTATCTCTTTCTAAGCGCCATTTTTCTTTGTCATCCTCCCTGCAACTCCATTTTTTAAACTCCAAACGATAAGCTGCAATTAAAAAAAATGTCAGTTAGAAAAATAATGTCACAGGATGCATAAAATAACAAGGTAATAAAGTATGAAGTAAGAAATATTTACAGATGTGAAGCAAGCATTCCATGCATCTTATCCAGGCATGTGAAGATGAAATTCCGTACTGGAACATTTCGTCATTCCTTTCTCTATGAGCAAGTGATTCCCGATTGTTCATCTCTGTCAGTTTTGTTTTGCAAATATCACAGACAGCTGAGGATGTGTCTGACAAATACGAGGTTATTATGCCGTCTATCATTGTCATGAGCAATTGATGCTTAACTTCAACTTGACTGATTCTTGATGGCTGAAGTCTTTCTATTTCTTCTGTTATGCCAGCTTTTATAGTTGCCACTATTGACTGCGTTTCTTTGGTAAATTTAAACATAATCGGACGGCAATAGAAAGTCGATGAAGGTCGTTCGTTTTCCTAAACAATTGTTCTATCACAGTGTGGAAGCCTAATAGGAACTAGACTGGCCATAAAAATAGATGAATCATCAAACTCTGTTTCACTCTTTTGTTTGTAATTACTTTGACCCGAGGCTCCATCAAAGCCCCATTTGCTTATAAGCAGAAAATCTGTTGCCGAGTTTAAATCCAAAGCAATTACATCTAAAAGTCTTAAAACTGTCAAGTTGAGTAAAGCTTGCAGTTTAGCAGCAGCTCCTTCTTCAGTTATAATTATATCTTCTTTCCCTGGATAACATCTTGACTTCGCTTGTTTAATAATAAGATTACAAATATTGCTAGATCAAGAATGGCACCATACTTATTCGGAAACAAGAAGGTAATCCAGCAATCAAGATCCAATCTTATCACGACCTGGACCGACTCCTGGGAACCTCGAGTACTGCTGATTATTCCGCAAAAACCGAAAATATTTTATAACGCTCTCTTTAGTTTGTTTTGTTTTGCTCACCTGTCTATGTTTTTTTCATTCAGTGATCTAACACCACCGCATCAGTTAGTTAACCACACTCACACATTTTTACACAATTACACCAACTTACTAACTACCTTTACCCACAATCATCATAACATACTAACTACCTTTACATACAATCATCACACCCTGCGTCAGCCGCCTGTAACTACTGCTGCAATCCTATATGCCTTCATGTGCCTCCTTTTTATTATAAACTATCATGGCCTGCCATAACATTATGCAAGACATAGATGACAGTGTTCTCATAGAATGTCGCAGCTTTGATAGTATTGGTGATTGCAGGAGGCAACTAGGGAGTATTGTCAGCAACCTCAAAGTACTTACCCTTAATCTTAGAAGTTATCAGCGCAACTTTGATAAATTGTGCATAGCACTGGCCAGCCTCGATACCGACTTTGACGCCTTAGTGCTGACAGAGTGTTGGTTGAAGGGGGGCGATCTGTTAGAGACAATTCCAGGGTACTCTGTAACTAGCACGCACCAACAACAAAACAAAAACGGTGGTATAGTTATTTACTCCAAATCCGAGTGGACCACAAACTCAATTAAGCATAACATATTGGACGCTGACAGTCTTTTAATCACACTCAACAATAGCATTGCTCTTTTAGGTATTTACCGCTCACTATCCTTTTCTGACCTCCGGAACTTCTTCTGTTCGCTTGACACTACCCTGAAAAGCTTAACCAGTTATTCCACTATAATCGTCACTGGAGATATGAACATAGATATCTGCCAAACTCTAAATCACAAACATGGTGACTACCTATCTCTGATGGCATCGCACGGCCTCATTCCCGCTATCACGCAACCAACGAGAATTAACGCTTGTCTAGATCACACATTCATCAAATCCAAACATAAATCTTTTGGATTAATATGTAAAAGCTCTATCACAGACCACGATATTGTTATTGCCACCACATCAAGTAAATCAACACGGTCGAATGCAAGCAGGAATCCTTGGAGTTCTAAAATTGATGAGACTGCTGTGGCCACGGATCTGGAAAACATAAACTGGGAGAACATCTTTAGTAATTGCTGCATTGACTCAGCCGCTAACTCTTTCACCGAAACAGTCACACGAATTATACAGAAACACACAAAACATAAAAAGATAAGCCGACGTAAACTCAACATCAAACCATGGATTACCCCTGGGCTTATAAGATGCATGAGACACCGCGACAAGCTCCACATTGATTCACGGACTTACCCGGGCGACACAACACGCCGATTAGCTTTCACTCGTTACAGAAACTACTTTAATAAACTGTTACATAACTTAAAAACCGAACACTACAAACAACAAATTAATAGTTACCAAAATAACCCCAAAAAACTGTGGTCTACTCTAAAAACCATATACGACCCTAATTCCCAGAAATCGAATCCCCTGCAGCTCCTTAGTAACACCCCATCATCTTTAGACTCAATTAATAACTGTAACACTTATTTTACTTCAGTCAGCAAACAAATGTCCGAAGAAATCTTAAACTATCTGAAACACATAGCTCTTTAGTACGCAAATACAGACCCCTAGTGACGTCACCCAAATCAATTTTCCTCCGGCCATGTGATGCATCTGAAATTGACTCCATCATATCGAACCTAAAGAACGACTGCTCTCCTGGCCCAGACGGCATTACCGCTCGTCTCTTAAAAAAGTTTAAGTCCCTATTTATTAAACCATTAGTATATATCATAAACCTAAGTCTAAAAACTGGTATATTCCCGGAGTGCTGGAAAACTGCAGCGGTGAGCCCAATACATAAAAGTGGCCCAAAAGACGCGCCTGAAAATTACAGACCTATCGCGCTATTAAATATCACCTCGAAAATCCTGGAGAAGGTAGTTAACACCCGTTTAGTATCCTTTTTAGAATCTCACAAAATCATTTCAGAGAAACAGTTCGGTTTTCGTAGGGGCAGATCGACAGAAGATGCGGCCATATTATTAGCCAACACTGTATCGACGCTAGCAGAAAATGGCGAGCGATGTGTGGGTGTATTTCTAGACCTGGCTAAAGCCTTCAATACCGTTTCCGCTGACCTTCTCCTGCGCAAGATGGAGGCATCGGGAATAAGAGGCTTAGCACTGAGCTGGTTCCACAGCTATCTCTCAAATCGGCAACAATATATCAAAATTGGCGATCTAGCAAGTGACCTGCTCCCCATCGGTTTTGGAGTTCCACAGGGAAGCATACTCGGCCCGACCTTATTCAATCTGTACATTAATGATTTGTTGCACCTCCCCCTTACCAATGGCCAAATTATATCTTACGCCGATGATACAGTGATTATCTTCCACGCCAAAGCCTGGGAAAAGGTCTATCACTACGCGGAGATTGGACTCAGAACTATAGCAGAAACCCTAAATAAAAATCTACTAACTCTAAATTTAAATAAAACCAAAATTATTAACTTCCACAAAACCTCCAAATCTAAACCACCACAACACCTCCTCCTCAAATACCACACTTGCCCAAAGAACAACGTCCCTAACAAAAGTTGCAACTGTTCGATCGTAGACCAAACAGATTGTATAAAATACCTTGGCATCACAGTCGACAGTAATTTATCCTTCAAAACACATATACGCCTACTCGCCAACCGTACCAGGAAACTCATTTATGTGGTCAAAGCACTGAGAGACTGTACACCTCCATCAACATTGCGTACCGTCTACTTCGCGCTATGCCAGTCAACTCTACAATACGGCATTGCTTTATGGGGCGGCGCTGCGAAATCTGTCCTTATGGAACTAGAAAGAGCACAGAGGGCTGTACTTAAAGTAATGCTAAAAAATCTTACAGATACTCAACTGATCTCCTTTACCAAGAGTCGTCGGTCCTACGGGTCAGATAGATATTTATTCTAAAAGCCACCCTCCTTGCCCATAAATGCGTGAAAAGCCGCTCTGACTACCAGAGGACGATTCGGAGGAGAATATATAGGATTCCCTGTCCGCGAGCAGACTCACTTCTTGCGAGGCGATGCCCATTCTTCTTACATCCACACATTTACAACGCTGTCCTTAAACACTGTAACCTTAAAGATCTCTCTTACTTCACCTGCAAAAATACTGTAAAGAAATGGTTGCTCTCACTCTCATACGCTTCCACTGAAATGATCACTAATGTTAGTAAGTAATGACACAGACGCATGCACCCCCACTCAGAAACATTCGCACATATACACACATACACACACAAACACACGCAAATACACACGCGCACACACACCCTATAGCACACACACAAACACACTCAATCACGCAGTTGATCAAGTCATAACATTGGCAAAATTACTGAACATTCATTACTAAATTTTATTTTCTTTTTTCTCGTTTTGTATCTTTAAATGTTTTAAAAGTTAATGAAACATTAACTTTTAAAAATTGGATACTCACAACTCTGGCTTCCGAGATACAGGCACTAGCCTAGTTCGGGAATCGTTGTAAACATTGCTATGTATATTGTAATCGTTATCAAATAAATTATTTATTATTATTATTATTATTATTAATTTTATAATAAGAAGGATATAAGTCAGACCCATTTTCATTTGCTGCCTCTCTTAGGTTTATATAGTGCCACCTACTTAATTTAAGTGAAACTAATAAAGACAGGGCTTCATCGGGTGAATATGTACTACTTTTCGCTTTACATGTACTTAAACACTCTTTAACTTTTGCCAGATCTTCTGGGTGATTTAACAAATGGTTAATTATTTTTCCTACATCCTCATTTCCGGTGTTTCTTAAACTAGCAATTGTAGCAGCTTTCACTTCATCAGGGGATAACGAAAGCGATTTTTTAATTTCTTCTACGCGTCTTCGTTTTTGCCTGGAGCCCAATTCTTCGAAAGGTTTTCGAGGTGTAAATGTAGATGTCGAAGCTTCTGTTATAGATGGTGGTAAATTTTCAACATTATCAGTATCACAAATCCCGACCCCTTCCTGTTCAGTGTTCACAGCTTCAGGTATCACTCCTTCGGGCCAGATTATTGCACGTTCTAACCAATCACCATTTTTTCTTATAAACTGTGATAATGTGCGACTACTTCGTTCCCATCTTGCACTTATAATTGAACAATATCGCGTACAAAATTTTTGGAGCTCAGCACTGTTCTTTTCTGCCACATTGATTTTATGTTGTAGGAATTGGCAAAGTTTTTTACTATCCGACAATGATTTCAGTTGATCTCTTAAAATCATAAATAAATCTAAATTGTTCACTAAACTCTCCATTATAGCGTAAAAGGGACGATCACAATCACGAGATGTTAGTAGTAGTACGAATAAACGAATACTAGCTAATATATTTATAATAAATATGGTAATTATAAGTATAACTTCCAGTAATAGATTTTTTTTCTACTACCCTCATTAACTAATCATCCACATTAAAATTACAGTAATGGCTAAACGTGACAACACATTTTTTTTTAATATGAAAGGTTAAACTAATTACAGTCATTAAACGCACAATTAGAAATTTCTAGTTAAATATTCACACATTTTTAAAAGCTTATTAGGAACCTTTTAAATGTATTATTATTAGTTGTTAAGTAATTATGCGTATTATTACGTGCTTACACTTATTAATCCATATTAAATTTAACTTCAAATAACTTAAGAATATAAAAATAAAGCTTTTTATATTAATATATTTTTTCATTTTTTTGATCCAATTATTTCGGAGAATTGCAACTTTATGCACATGTTCATAGCATCAAATGATAGTAGACTAGACAAGGTTTAAGGAACAAAAGGTTTAAAAGCGGGATCTAACGATACTTAGCAGAAATTTAACTTTATTTGATCAGCTCCATACAAAAAAATTCAAAATATTTTTTTCTGCCCAAACTATCAAGTTTAGGAAAAATATTCTAAGGGCAATTATTATTGACGTTAACGAGCTCTATCCATCCGCACTAAGAAAAAAATAAAAAACCAAAGTAGGTCCCTAAGTCCCGAAAATCTTGCTTTCGACCCACTGTGCGGCGGGGCGGGGCGATCGAGCGATGCACGGGCGGCGATGGAGCGACTTATTATTTTAGTAATGAAAATTAATAATGAATAAAATATAATCAAATGTCTCTATACTCATTCTTGTATAGTTGTAAAATTTCATTGAATGACACCTTAGCTCGCAATAAAGCGTAGAAAATTCTCCCAAATTGGATCTTCGTTGATTTATTGGATGAGCACCATCTCTATACTATTTCCATTTCTTTATTGTCTCGATGACAGCTCCTGTGGAAACTTGAACAAGCGTCTTTTTTACATTATGTATACATTATTTAATAAAAATATGACGCTTACGCGCGTACAAGGTCATAGCAGAGTCGGAGAAACTGATAGGGATGGAGCTATCGATAAACGTAACACGATAAGAGACCCGATATTTTTTTACAAAGTGTAAGAAACTAAACTATTGCCGGATAATTTTATACAAATTTATTAACTAATATTACAATAAATTTGTATACATTTCATTACAAGATGTAATTATATTATGTTGATTGTTCATTTATTTATTTTAATCAAAATCTGATGAATCGCCACTATCACTCGATGAGCTCTCCTCAACATTTATTAAAAGTTCCTGTATTTCTATATTATCTAATGCCACATGAATTTCCCAATCCGACGCTATAATGTTTTGGGTTCTTCTCACAATTTTTCTCAGTGTTCGGCGGTTACTTCCGCACATGCATTTTTTAATAAATTTAACATCTTGTTTGCCGTAAAAGGGGGATGGGTATTGTTTCGAGCGGCGTGTCCTTTGATTTGTGCCCATATTAGTTCTATAGCATTGTACTGGCAATGATACGGCGGAAGTCGAAGAACCCAATGACCACATTCGGTAGCTATTTCGTCGGTAATATATCTTTTAGGGAGGCTTTTTTTAGATTTTAAAATATTCACTAATTGTACTTTTAATAAAGTATCATCCACATTTTGACCACCACCACCATTTTGGTCCATGACGTTTGAGCCAGTCAATTATCTCTTGTTTTTTATTGGCCTGCGTCGGCATTTTATCAATTTGTCTAAAGTGATATGTAGCGTTGTCCATAATAATTATCGACGGTTCTTCCAGAGATTGCACCATTTCTTTGAATCATCCTTCGTAAATCTCCGCATTCATTTCTTCGTGGTAGTCCACTGTTTTCTTGGATTTAAAGGCCAGTAAATCCTTTCGTAGACCCTGCATGGCATATGATAAGGCGTTCACCTTTTCCCATTGGCACTGAACTAGTGGAAGCGGCGGTGTCGTCAGTCCAGTTCTTCGATACTGTGTGGTTTGCATTTAACCAAGTCTCATCAGTGAAAATAACATTTGACCAATCTGATATCTTTTTGGCTTCACTCAAAAATTCGCAGCGAGCCATAGCAACGTCGTGACGCTCCATCAATATTTTACGTTTGTCCGATTTTTTATAAGAAAATCCAATTTCTTTCAAAACTAAGCTTAATGACGATTTTTGGCCATGGAACAAACCACGTTCACGTAAAGAAACAACAAGTTTTTTAAGTGTTGGAATTTCTTTGCGCAAGTAATAGTCATGATGTTTTTACAGAGCATTACACAGGGAAAATCAATTACAGCAAGAACAGTAAATTAATATATTTTTGATATCGGTTGCTAGGTAACATGTACAGTATATAGAAAAATAAAAAGATATAAATACTTTTTATTTCTCATTGTAGATTACACTACAACAAGTCATATATATGACGACGAATAGCGTCAGCGTCGAAGTTGTCAACCGATGTCACACGACGTGGTTGGCGTTTCTTCTTCGGCGTACGAAGCTTATTTGCTTGCATGCCGCTTGTACCGTAAGCTTCGGTAGTAATTTTTGAAACAGTAGGTCCACTAATTCCTAATGCGGCCGCAACACGCTCTCGCACTTGCGACAGTGGTAATAGCGGGCCACCATTTTGATATTCTGCTTCAAAGTAATTACGAACCTTGATCACCAGTTCTCGCGCCTGACTTTTCAGAACAGGTCCTTTAGGCATTTTGATATTTGACAGCTGGGCAGCAATCAACACGGAGGAACACAAAATACACAACGTAACGTATGGATAATGTGAAAAAACTCAGCGAACAGAAATGTAGTGACCATATAGCACGACCGTCTTGTTGCGAGTGACAGATTAAAACAAATACAAAATGGCGGTGGGTCATTGAGTATTCCCCATAGAAGTAATAAGTACTACGTACAACAGGAATGAGCTGTTGTCGCAAAATTGAAGCCGAGCGAGAGCTCAGTAACTGTACCTTTTATCCCTCTCTGGCGATCGTGACCATATTGAAATATGATTTAAGGACAATAATTATAAAAAATGATTTATGATCTGACGTCAGCAGATCATTGCTTCAGATGGATTTTAATCAAAGATGCTAATGATAAATTTGCCCTTTGCGGCACTATACATTTGCTGTTTTTGCTTGCTTTTAACACTCGCGTCCTATAGGTAGGTACTTACCGACTGGTGCTTGTGGGACACGACACGACATGCAGCTGGACTGAGATAAAATTACGATAAACTACCTACTGTGGTATATTTAATTAATTAGGTAACAAAAAACAGTTAAGTTTACATTTAAGTAATTCTAAATCGGACATTGCTAAATAAAACGGTCTTGTGAAGTTTGTGCCGCAAACCCAGCTTATTGCGGTGGTCATCACCGTGCTGCCTGAGGCGGCTGAGAGGGGCCTCAACTATGAGGCCGTCCTAAAACGCGCCCGGCGGGAGCTGGACGTCTCCGACATCGGGGGCGTCGAGGCGAGGACCCGCAAGGCCCGGATAGGGGCTCGAATACTCGAGTTCCCTGGGGCCGAGGGCGCGAAGACGGCCGATAGTTTGGCCACGATGCTGAGGGGGCTGTTCGGGCCGGAGGATGGTGTCCGAATCGCCAGGCCTGTCAAGTGCGCAGAGATGCGCCTGATGGGCTTGGACGATTCCGTGACGGTGGAGGACATCCGGGAGGCCATTATGGCGCGTACCGGATGTGCCTCGGACTCCGTCCGGATTGGCACCATCCGCACTGGTCCGGGCGGCGTCGGTGCTGCCTGGGTGCAGTGTCCGGTGGAGTCGGTCAAGCAATTGGCCGACTCAGGCAGGCTCCTCGTGGGCTGGAGCTCGGCGCGGGTAACCGTGCTAGAGCCCCGGCCCGCGAGGTGTTATAAGTGCATGGCGGTCGGGCATACCCGACCGACATGCAAAAACTGCTTTGACTGCAGCGGGCTATGTTTCCGTTGCGGTCAGACCGGACACCAGGTGGCATCGTGCTCTGCGGTGCCCCACTGCCCCGCGTGTGCGGCAGGCAATAGGCCTGCCAAACACCGCATGGGCTCTGGGGACTGCAGACCCCCGGCATCGGCCCTGAAGGGGCGGGACGGCCCATCGACCGGGCCAGTCCCCGCTACGAGCGCGGCCCGATCGCCCGTCAGCGCGGAGGAGGTGACGATGGATACGGACCGTTAATGGACCCCGTATCCATTCGTCTCCTCCAGGCCAACCTCAACCACACCGCCGGTGCGCAGGACGTGTTCCTGCAAGCCATGGCGGAGTGGTTGATAGGAGTAGCCGTAGCCGGTTGGGTAGCACCGATGGCACCGTGGCAATCGTCGCCTCCACGTCGTGGCCTTCGTCGCCTCTGACCCTTAGGGACAGCGGCGTCGGATACGTCGCGGCGGACTGGGGGGAGATTACGCTCCTCGGAGTCTATCTCTCCCCTAATTGGAGTGTGACCGATTTCGAGGCCTCCCTCACCATCATGGAGGCCTCGTTACGGCGAATGGCATCACGCCAGGTCTTCGTCTTGGGGGACTTCAACGCCAAGTCCGTGGCGTGGGGGTCTCCCCGGACGAACGACCGAGGACGGGCGATCGAGGAGTGGGCGGCGGCACTGGGCCTCTATTTGCTGAACAGGGGCTCGGTGCATACGTGCGTGCGACAACGGGGCGGGTCGATAGTGGACCTTTCGTTCGCTAGCCCCGAGGTCGCCGCACGCGTGGGGCGCTGGCGCGTCGTGGAGGAGTTGGAGACCTTGTCGGACCACCGGTATATCCGGATGGAGGTCTCCCCGGCAATCTCGACGCCCAGCAGGGGTCACGGGGCGGATGGACGTCCTGCGTTCCCGCGATGGGTTGTGGGTCGCTTAGACCGGGACCAGCTGGCGGAGACAGCCATCGTATACTCGTGGCTGTCCTCTGCCAACCAGTCGGACGGGGTGGACGCCGAGGCTGGCCGCATCCGCAGTGCGTTGACGCAGATCTGCGATGCGGCCATGCCCCGGGTACGGCGTCCGCCCCCTCCGGGCCGCGTGCATTCGCGCCCGGAGGGTCTACACCCGCAGCCGGCGGCGCCAACGCGACGCGGAGCGGGAGGCCTTGCTGTATGAGGGCTACCGCAATGCGCGGTCGGCCTTCAGGCTGGCCGTCCGCTCCGCCAAGGACGTCAGTCGGCAGGAGATGCTGGACGGTCTCGACCGTGACCCCTGGGGACGCCCCTATCGCGCGGTGCTGAATAAGCTCTGCGAGGCCGTCACCGGTGGGGGAGTGCTGTTGGCGGTGTCCCTAGACATCGCCAACGCATTCAATAGTCTGCCATTCAGCTGCATCAGGGAGGCGCTCCGGTATCACGGAGTGCCAGCTTACCTGAGGCGGCTAGTGGCAGACTATTTGGTGGGGCGCGGCGTTCTCTGTACCAACCGAGCAGGGGACGTTGTGCGAACGCCCATGACGTGCGGTGTCCCACAGGGGTCCTCGGATCCACCCTGTGGAACATCGGCTACGACTGGGCGTTGCGGGGGAGTCTCCCGCCCGGGCTGGGCGTGATTTGTTACGCCGACGACACGCTCGTCACAGCCCGCGGTGGGACGCTAGAAGAGGCGGTAAGCCTGGCGACCTATGGCACCGAAGAGGTCGTCAGGCGGATCGAGGCGCTGGGGTTGAGGGTCGCCCTGGACAAGACGGAGGCCCTCTTGTTCCATGGGCGCCTTATGAGCCCTCCCATCGGCGTCTCGATCACCCTCCGATCGGTTGACATCAGCATCCGGGCCCATATGAGGTACATTGGCCTGGTGCTCGACGGGCAATGGTGGTTCCGGGAGCATTTCCGCAGGCTCGCTCCGCGGCTCGTCGGCGCGGCGTCCGCCCTATCGTGGCTTATGCCGAACGTGGGCGGACCGAGCGCTACGTGCCGACGGCTGTATGCGGGGGTCATCCGGTCGATGGCCCTGTACGGCGCACCGGTGCGGGCGGGGTCCTTGACCGTCCGACTTAGGGCCCTTCTGTGGCGACCACAGAGGGACATGACGGTCAGGGCCATCCGCGGATACCGCACGGTGGCGACGGAGGCAGCGTGCCTATTGGCCGGGACTCCCCCGTGGGACCTGGAGGCGGAGATGCTCGCCGGATTGTATCGGCGGGTGACGGGGGTGCGAGCGGAGGGCGGTGAGATCTCGTTAAGGGAGCTCACCGCCTGGCGCGTCGACGCCCGCCGGGACGTCATTGCCCGTTGGGCAGTCCGGCTGGAGAGGCCTCGGTTCGGGGTGCGAACCGTGGAGGCCTTCCGGCCGGTGCTGATGCAGTGGTTGGAAAGGCGACACGGGGTGCTCTCCTTCCGACTAGTGCAGGTGTTGACGGGGCATGGGAGCTTCGCCAAATACCTGCACAGGGTCGTGAGGAGGGAGAGTACACCGTCCTGCCACCACTGCGATTGCGACGAGGACACGGCGCGCCACACGCTCGAGGCCTGCGCGGCTTGGGCAGTGCAGCGCCGTGAACTCGTCGCAATCATCGGTGCCGACCTGACGCTGCCGGCCATCGCTAGGGCGATGGTCGACAGCGTCGGGAACTGGGACGCGGTCGCAGCCTTCTGCGAGACAGTGATCTCGCAGAAGGAGGCGGCGGATCGTCTGCGCGTGGAGCGCAGCCTCGATGAGGAGATCCGCCGCCGGCGACTGGGGCGGCGCAGGCGCGACTATCTGCGCCTCATGCCGCCCTAGCCGAGGCCGCGGGTGACGTGACCGGGGACTAGTCCGTCACCCGCCGAGAGGCCGACCGCGTAAGGAAAGACCGACGCCCTCCCCGAGGGGGGGACGTCGGTCGATGGGAGGGTACCCCACGTAGGGGGTATTCCGTCGGGCCGACCGCTGACGACGAGTAAACCTGCTCCGGTGGTCGGCCCAATGACGAAGGCGAGGTGGTTTTCGGGTGGGTTGCGGGAGTTGCGTGCTTAAGCCCTCTGTCGCCCCGGACGGAGTGGTGCGGAGGCGCACCGACCGCAGCCCACCCACAAAAAAAAAAAAAACCAGCTTATTCCTCATATGTTTCATTGATTCTAATTTTGCATTATGAGTTAAACGTAAATTGAGATATGAATTCGCTAACGCCTTCACCAATTGAATATCATGTGGATCTTCAAATATAGATTGAGGAGGATGTGGTGGATCTAACAATGTATGTAGTTTGCCATAAAATTCTTGGAGTTGATACATGATAATTTTTTTTTTATGTAAGTTTTTTAATTATTGATTTGATAATGTAATAAACAGTTTTTCAGTGTACTTTAGAATTTCAAATACAAATCTGGAAACATGCTTAAGTTTTCCCCGATCAATAAAAGCAGTAAATGCCGAAAATTGTGATATGTCGACACAGTAGTTGTGAGCTCATTCCTGGAATGAGCTGTTATCGCAAAATTGAAGCCGAGCGAGAGCTCAGTAAAAGGCTTATTCCACTACACGATATTCAGGGCCCTAACTTAGTAGAGGTGCTCTAAAACAGCTAAATTGAGAAACCTGTTTCAGTTTTAGCGAAATAACAGTTTAAAGCATGGAGGATCGTTTTCATTTTTGGAACAAACACTGAAACCACTTCTAAACATTATTCCCAAAGAATGGTTATTTTCCCCTTTTTTCTCGTATTACAGAACAACAGGCTGTTATTTTGGAACAGTTTTTTGAAACTGTTATTTGGCTATAACTGAAACAGGTTTCACAATTTAGCTGTTGTAGTGCACCCCTACTAAGTTAGGGCCCTGAATATTGTGTAGTGTAATAAGCCTTTTACTGAACTCTCGCTCGGCTTCAATTTTTCAAATTCAAATCATTTATTATGGATAAACCCAGCGGGGGCACTTACATATTGTCATTTTTTACATTTTTTCTTAAAATTACCGCCGGATCGGAACGCGACCGCACTGAGAAGACCCGGCAAGAAAATCAGTGGGATTGATTATTTTTTATTATTTTTTCTAATTTCACTTAAATATAATTACATCTTACAACATGCTTTTTAATAGTTGCAGTGTGATGCCATTCGAAATATTATATAATACAATGGTATATACAGAGGTGGGCATTAACTCGTTAATCCGTTAATCGTTAATTAACGAATTTTGGTTAGGGGATTAACTTTTAAGTTAACTTCAAAAAATGTTAACGCTCTTGTTAACTTCTGTTAAACTGAACTTTCGTTAACTTTAGTCCGTTACATTAGTCAAGTTTAAGGCGCTGCTCCGTCCACGTGACACACACCACATATTATTACTTCTTGCCAGTGGCGTAGCGTGAGTCACTGTCGCCCGGGGCGGAGTCATAATTTGCCGCCCTTTTGCCGTCGTAAAAATAATAATTGTAGGAGTGGTAAAAAAAAAAGGGTAACAAAATGAAAGAATTGAGTGAAAAATACTTTTTCAAAACCATGTACATGTAAGTAACATGACTGTGTTAAAACATTAATTTTCACTATAAAAATAATGTTTAATAAAGTCTAAACAGTCTAAAATTGTACATTTCGCGACTTACACGCAGTGAAATCATTTATTCGGTCCTCGGACTCACCGGCTACGACTGGGCGTTGAGGGGGAGCCTCTCGCCCGGGCAGGGCGTGATTTGTTACGCCAACGACACGCTCGTCATAGCCCGCGGTGGGACGTTACAGGAGGCGGCAAGCCTGGCGACTTTAGGCACCGAAGAGATCGTCAGGCGGATCGGGACGTTGGGGTTGAGGGTGGTCCTGGATAAGACGGAGGCCCTCTTGTTCCATGGGCTTCGCATGGGCCCTCCCATGAGCGTCTCGACCACCGTCAATTCGGTTGATATCAGCATCAGGCATTGGTGGTTCCGGGAGCATTTCCGCAGGCTCGCTCCACAGCTCGTCGGCGCGGCGTCCGCCTTATCGTGGCTTATGCCGAACGTGGGTAGACAGAGCGCTACATATCGACGGCTTTACGCGGGGGTCATCCGGTCGATGGCCCTGTACGGCGCACCGGTGTGGGCGGGGTCCCTGACCGTCCGATTCAGAGTTCTACTGTGGCGACCACAGATGGCCATGGCGGTCAGGGCCATATGCGAATACCGCACGGTATCGACGGAGGCAGCGTGCCTGTTTGCCGGGACTCCCCCGTGGGACCTGGAGGCAGAAATGCTCGCCGGTTTGTATCGGTGGGTGTCAGGGCTGCAAGTGGAGGGCGGTGTAGTCTCTTTAAGGGAACTCACCGCCTGGCACGTCGACGCCCGCCAAGACGTCATTGCCCGTTGGGGAATCCGGCTGGAGAGGCCTCGGTGCGGTGTGCGGACCGTGGAAGCCTTTCGGCCGGTGCTGATGTAGTGGTTAAAACGGCGGCCAGGGATGCTCTCCTTCCGACTGGTGCAGGTTTTGACGCGGCATGGATGCTTCGCCAAATACTTGTACACGGTCGTTAGGAGGGAGAGTACACCGTCCTGCCACCACTGCGATTGCGACGAGGACACGGCGCAGCATACGCTCGAGGTTTGTGCCGCCTGGGCATAGCAGCGTCGTGAACTCGCCGCAATTATCGGCGTCGACCTGACGCTGCCGACCATCGCCAGGGCGATGCTCGACAGCGTCAGAAACTGAGACGCGGTCGCAGCCTACTGCGAGGCAGTAGTCTCGCGGAAGGAGGAGGCGGAGCGCGTACGCGAGGAGCGTCTCCTCGATGACGCGAATCGCCGCCGGCGACTGGGGCGGCGTAGGCGCGACTACCTGCATCTCATGCCGCCCTACCCAAAGCTAACTTCTTGAAAAATTAATTGTTCGACTCACAGCCAGTGTCCGCACAAAATAGTTTTGC
Source organism: Lymantria dispar (assembly GCA_032191425.1). Lineage (NCBI taxonomy): Eukaryota > Metazoa > Arthropoda > Insecta > Lepidoptera > Erebidae > Lymantria > Lymantria dispar. Next base: position 2,167,676 of record CM063460.1, on the reverse strand, counting down.
CGCCCTTCTAATAGTGGCGCCCGGGGCGGACCGCCCCTCCGTCCCCCCCTTGCTACGCCACTGCTTCTTGCGATATGTTGATTTGCACCTACAGCAAGCATTGCGAACGAATTGAACGATTGCTCCAACTTATAATTTTGAAACTACCGCGATCGTTTGCGCCACCAGAAAAATCTAAGACGATTTTCGTACACACTATCAATAAAACTGCACAAACTGTCTGCGCAGTCGAATCGCTACGATATATCATTGTCGTGTATACCGATCCTTACACCTCCGTCACCACACAGGCACGAAAACAGTATAGTCTAAATAATACCTAAGTCTAAGTAAAAAATAGTAAGTCTTAAATGGTTAACTTTTAACGTTAACTTTAACTTGCGTTAATTTTTCGCGAATTTAACGCTTTAACGATTATCGAAGTTAAAATTTTAATTAACGATTAACGAAGTTAATTTTTGGATTAACTGTGCCCACCTATTGGTATATAATACATGGGTATAATATTTATCCATATTTCCCTAATATTAAGATCTTTAGGAAATCTGAAATTGAAACAAAGTAATTTTAATATTGAAAGGAATAAAAAATGCATAGGTATTTAAGTTATTTGTTCTTGAACTAGGACTAGGATAGATATGGTCACCGTAATTCTTCATTCACAAATTATGTTTAAAAATTTCATGTGGGGTTGTCAGGTCAGGTGTCCGTATTTCATACAAATAAAAGAAAACCTATACGCCAATCGCAACATTTTTGCGTTAATAAGGTTTTGCACGTAGCAACAAATAATATTGGTTTAACATGTCGGTAATAAATTATTATTTATATTTCGAAATATTTTAGAAGTAAATGTTTTTACTTCATTACATTACATAAATCGCCTATTTTTCTACCAACAACGTAATAATTGGAATCAACTTAACTCTGGCAACTCTAAGTCACTGTTAGAAAGGGACACAGGGGACAGTGGTTGCCTTCTCACTCGGCTTCATTTTTATTTTGCGCGCGACAAGACTCTTATGTCCTTGACATAAGGTTTTATTTTCTTTATTTTAGCTGCAAGATGCACAGACAGAGCTCATTCCTGTTGTACGTAGTACTTATTACTTCCATGATAAAATCACATTCCATAATTATTGATTCTGATATACCTCATTAAATCAGCTAATTAAAATAAAAGGATCGAATTTTTAACTCGTGAGAAGGCCTATGTCCACTGCTAGACATAGGCCTCCCCACCAGAATGCCCCTCAGAATGGTCCTGTGCCACTTGTATCCAACAGTCCCTGGGACTTTCAAGATGTCCTTAGTCCGCCTAGTACAGGGTCCTCCTACGCGACGTCGATTCATCGTCGCCACACGAGAACCTTTCTTTCACAACGTTTATCGGTTCGACAAGCAATGAGGCCGGCACATTACCATTTGAAATGGTGCTAATTCTTCAGGCTATATCAGTTACACCCGTTCTTCTAAGGATTTCACTATTCCGGATTCTATCACCAAGAAAAATACTGAATATACCACATTAAGCGAGTTTGAGTATTTTTATGAGGCTGACATTTAGAGACCACGTTTAATAATTTTTATTAAATTTTATTATTTAAGCATTTTTAGAAGTTATATACCTAAGTATTATTATTTTTAACTACATTCATTTTATAGAAGAGCTAATAGCCAGCTTATTCAATATACTTCTTCTTCTTTTTTGTCTTGGCAATCAGCTACAAATACGAGCCATTTTTGCCAGTGTCGAGTTATAATTATCTTTTCAAGTTCTCAGTTTCTTCATGTCAGTAATGGTCTGTCAGTAAGTCAGTATCGCCCTCAACAGTGTAATGGCCACTGTTAAGGATATCTTCTGAGAATTTTGGTGGAAACAAAAAGGTATGTATAGCAATTTTATATAATATTCACTACACCTCAGCAGTTTTGCCACTATACAGTGTGACTGATAAAAGATTGTACATATTGAAGGAAACGATAGATAATGGTCACAGGTAACCAACAAAAATGTAAAAAGAAAACAATATTAATTAACAACATAGTAAACATCAACAATATTAGTGTCGCAAGACTCCCAAAAATATGCTCACCCTATAGACTAGAGGTATCGGATCGTATTCGAGCTTAGTGCACAGATGGCGTAGTGGTTAAGATAGTGACTTGCAACGCCGGTATCGGCGGTTCGAATCCCCCACGCGGGACATCACTTTGTGTGATCCACAACTTGTTGTTCTGAGTCTGGATGTAATTTGTGTCCGTTAATTATTATTGTTTATAAAGTTCCCAGCAATACAAGGATTATTTCCTTAGTGCATGGTGTTGTCTTAAAATTATTATTATAAATTATTATAGTCATTGATAAAGGTATCAGTCACTTTTCCTTCATACTTTGATCCTGGCTTAGGACAGGCAAAAATACCTAGCTAATAATAAACGTTCCTAACTGAATTTTTCAAAATAAATTCTCAATTTCTAATGTACTTAGATTAGAGGCAGTTGGTATAAATTAGGAGGCACCTTGGTGTTTCTGGCGTATTTAAAAAGTGGAATCATACCTATGTACAGTGATTAAATAATAAATCTATTTACAAATTACAATTACGCTAATCCCAGCAATCAAAATTAACAAAATAATTGCTTACTTCTTCGCGTACGTAAATGATCAACTTTAGTTACTAATATTGTTAATTCACAACGATTTAGTGAATATGAAATTAAAAATTCATATCACTATTATATCACTTTTTACAAATACGGTTAAAAAAAGCGCGGGCAATCAAATGACTCGCAACTGTAAGTTAATAAATACGGAAATGCAAAATGGCCAAATTAGCGCGCGCGCTTTGACTGAGTACAGACGAATTGTCACCGCGTGGGGGACACGTGCGGGAGTAGGGGTACTAGTTTTATTAGCACTTGTCAAGATCACGGGCTCGCCTAATTTCTTTTTTAATGCCGATTTTACTGCTAGAATTATTAAAAGTAGGTATAGGGATAATGTTATTAATTTACAAACAACCGTATGTTATGTTGGTTGTTTGTACGACGTCCAGCGTGGCGAGAGCGCCTGTCTAAAACAATACATACAACATACCTTTCTTTTTATACTTGGGATCCTTACGACATACAACACAATAACACATTTACGTTGACTCTCACTTGATGCTTTTACGTTAAACAGTAATCACTGGCAAAACTCGCGGGACATAGTCCATTCCTAAAGTCTAGAATACGTTGAAATTGACATGCATGTTTCATGCCACGTTTTGAAATGTTCCAAATAGTTTTGTGACGTAGATATGTACGTTAAAACTTCGAGTGGCTTCTCTTGTGCTAGCTTGCAGTTCCTCTTGGAAGTACTGCAAGATATGTCCTTCAAGGCTTACTGGAAAAGTGGTTTCAGCCACGTCCTTGAGGGTGACGCAGAATATGAAATGGGCCATAGTTAAGCAACCGCCTGCAGTATTATAGCATTATCAGCACAAGATGCCATCAACCACTACATCGAAAATTGTTATTTACATAATATCAAAAAATAATAAACGTGCATAAAAACAATCCGACAAAATTCAAAATTTAAGTACTATTTTTTTTTATATATTCGGTATCAGAATCGAGTACTGAGTAGCCTTCTTCATTAAGTACAATCTTTTACCAGTCCCCCTGTATATTACATAAAATGCCATCAAAATTATTTAATATAACACGTTAAAACACTAAGATATTGAATATAATACAAGACACATGACACTTCAGATACCCGCCAAAAACTCCTTATTCAATATATTATACGTGATAATAGGCGTGACGAAAGATTTTGAAATCCTTTTCCGTAATGTGGGCACACACTTACTATTTACGAAAAAACCTATATTTCGGTAATAAATTTATGTTTAAAGAAGTTTAAAACAATTTTTCCAATATTTTTTAAATATAGCGCGAAAACAGCTCGCCGGTGTCAAGGCGTCGGCTGTTACGTCACGTTAAGGTAACCACGTCCTTGTGTCTATGTGTAGCGAAGAAAGTAAGTAAAACATTAAATTAATTCTTGTGATAAAAATGAATTCCAAAGGTTATAAATGGTGTGCAGTACCTCAGTGCAAAAATACATCAATAAAAACCCCCAACAAAGTATTTGTACATATTCCTAACAAGAAAATAATAAGAGTTAAGTGGTTAAAGCTCGCAAAGCTGTAAGGGAGCTAACCTCAAGAATAAACAATGACAAGTTTAATGTAAAAATAAGCTATGAAAATAAAATAAACTCACATCAGTTCGAAACGAGTTAGATAATATCTAAGTTGGTACTAGAGATTAGGTTACTAGAAACATGGTAGTAAAGATAAACAAAAATTTACTTACAAAGAAGTTTTTACGTTTCTAAACTCAGGCGAGCAAAATTCTTTATTTGTAGCGAGGAAATCACCCAACATCAATACATCAATCCTTTTTTTTTTTGGGGTGGGCTGCGGTCACCGCGCCTCCGCACCACTCCGTCCGGGGCGACAGAGGGGCTTAAGCACGCAACACCCGCAACCCACCCGAACACCACGTCGCCTTCGTCGTTGGGCCGTCTACTGGAGCCAGTCATCAGTGGTCGGCCCGACGGAATACCCCATACCCGGGGTACCCTCCCATCGACTGACGTCCCCCCCTCGGGGAGGACGTCGGTCTTTCCTCACGCGGTCGGCCTCTCGGCGGGTGCCGGACTAATCCCCGGTCACGTCACCCGCGGCCTCGGCTAGGGCGGCATTGCACGCAGGTAATCCCGCCTGCGCCGCCGCAGTCGCCGGCAGCGGGTCGCATCATCGAGGCTGTGCTCCTCGCGCTCGCGACCCGCCGCCTCCTTCTGCGAGATAACTGCCTCGCAGAAGGCTGCGACAACGTCCCAATTCCTGATGCTGACGAGCATCTCCCTAGCGATGGTCGGCAGCGTCAGGTCGGCACCGATGATTGCGAAGAGGTCACTGCGCGGCTCTACCCAAGCGGCACAGACCTCGAGCGTATGCTGCGCCGTGTCCCCGTCGCAATCGCAGTGGTGGCAGGACGGAGTTCTCTCCCTCCTAGCGACCCTGTACAGGTACTTGCCGAAGCATCCATGCCCCGTCAAGACCTGTACGAGTCGGAAGGAGAGCACCCCGTGCCGCCTTTCCAACCACTGCATCAGCACCGGCCGGAAGGCCTCCACGGAACAAACACCGTATCGAGGCCTCTCCAGCCGGTCTGCCCAACGGGCGATGACGTCCCGGCGGGCTTCGACGCGCCAGGCGGTGAGCTCCCTCAGGGAAACAACACCGCCCCCCCCCCCAGCGCACCCCCGACTCCCACCGATACGAGTCGGTGAGCATTTCCGCCTCCAGGTCCCACGGGGGATTCCCGGCCAGCAGGCACGCCGCCTCCGTCGCCACCGTGCGGTACCCGCGGATGATACTGACCGCCATGACCTTTTGTGGACTCCACAGAAGGGCCCTAAGTCGGGCGGTTATGGATCCCGCCCACACCGGTGCGCCGTAGAGGGCCATCGACCGTATGACCCCCGCGTACAGCTGTCGACATGCCGCGCTCGGTCCGCCCACATTCGGCATCAGCTATTGTAGGGCGGACGCCACGCCGACGAGCCGCGGGACGAGCCTACGGAAATGCTCCCGAAACCACCATCGCCCGTCGAGCATCAGGCCCAAGTACTTCATATGGGCCTGGATGCTGATCCCAACCGAATTGACGGTGATCGAGACGCCGATGGGAGGGTCCATACGGGGCCCATGGAACAAGAGGGCCTCCGTCTTGTCCAGGGCCACCCTCAACCCCAGCGCCTCGATCCGCCTGACGACCTCCTCGGTGCCTGAGGTCGCCAGGCTTACCGCCTCTTATAGCGTCCCACCGCGGGCTGTGACGAGCGTGTCATCGGCGTAACAAATCACGCCCAGCCCGGGTGGGAGGCTCCCCCGCAACGCCCAGTCGTAGCCGATGTTCCACAGGGTGGGTTTGAGGACCGACCCCTGTGGAATACCGCACGTCATGGGCGTTCGCACAACGTCCCCTACTCGGTTGGCGTAGAAGACGCTGTGCCCCTCCAAATAGTCTGCCACCAGCCGACAATACATCAATCCTGGGCAAATTTGAGCTGTTTGCTTTAACAAAGCTTGGTTCCATTGTAATAATCGAGTGGAGTCGGTAAATCACACGTAAACAAATAAAAAATCAATCCAAATGCGTAATCAGTAGTACTGAGAACAACAAACAGAGTAGTTTACCTTAACGTGACGTAATACACTGTGATTGGTGTTTCAGCCAAAATGGTCGAATGTAGTATTTTAATGATTTAATTTATTGAAAATCTTAATAATCTCAATTATTTAGATAAATCTAAAGTAGCGTATTTATTTTTTTTGATATGTATTTGCCCTTAAAATCATACATGCATCGATTCTTTTATACTGTCGTCACGCCTTTTTTTTTTTTTTTTTTTTCACGCTGTGGAAATGCATTTACGCACTATCCCCCGCCGGTTACAGACAGGGGAGTGTGTGTGGGACTCGCCGGCCACAGAAGTGACCGAAATACCCACTAAAACCACAGCGGCCCCTTCCGCGCTTTTACGAGGTGCCGGAGAGATCGTCAGACAACATTCTATCCCCGACACCTCAACGCTTGGCCGTCTGGCCACGTCCTGTCATCATTCAGAGCGGTGGGTGGAGGAGCGCATAGCGGCGTCTCCTCCTCCCTGGTCGTCGCCGGCGGAGCGAGTCAGCGGACGCAAGCGCCTCGCGTGCCCGCTCCGCGGCCTCCTTCCTTGTCATGACAGCCTCACAGAAGGAGGCCATCGACGACCAACAGCTGTCGCTGCCGAGCATCTTGGAGATGATGGTCGGCAGCGACAGGTCTGTTATTCCCAGTTCCGTTGACAGGACGTGGCGCTGAGACCCCCAGGCGGGGCATACTTCCAGTGTGTGGCGCGTATCGTCGATTAGCGCGCCACACTCATGACATCCTGGGGCCTCTTCTCTTCCAATTCTGTGCAGGTACTTACCGAAGACCCCATACTGTCGTCACGCCTATTATAGTACTGTAGCAAACCGTATGTATTCGGTACTGAGTAACGGGTGCGCCACTTAGTACGAAGTAACGAAACGTTACTCACGAATCCATTTCGTTACTCGCATGTTTCGTATTATGGTTACCTATACTGTTTTAGTTCACCCAAGTAAGACCCCATACTGTCGTCACGCCTATTATATTACTGTAGCAAACCGTATGTATTCGGTACTGAGTAACGGGTGCGCCACTTAGTACGAAGTAACGAAACGTTACTCACGAATCCATTTCGTTACTCGCATGTTTCGTATTATGGTTACCTATACTGTTTTAGTTCACCCAAGTAACGTTGATGCCTGTAATAAAACGTTTACTGATCGTATATATATATATATATATATATATATATACAGGGTATTTTTTCAAAGAGTGCACAATTTTTTTTTTTTTATTATATTCTAGATATAAATAAAATGAGATATAAAATGTAAAATGTTTAAAATCACTAGTAATTAATTAATTATTTTGATTTGAAAATATCTAAGAATGTTCGTGACTTTTAACCACCCTATTTCCGGCCATTGAAAACGAAAAGTAGCGTAAACGCACACTAATACAGCATATTACTAACAAAAATTGTATTATAGGTAATAAGTTTACGATTTCAAGCGAATGGTTGAAACGTTTTCTCTAATTGGTGTTTATTTTCTATTTCACTTACACCCATACATATTGCTTAGTCTATCCTCTCTAACATAATCTTAATCAACCAACACTTTCCCCAATGCACGTTTTCGCATCTATTCATCTTTTTCGCACTACTCATAACATCCCATACTTCGCTGATCCTGTTCGCTCTCTTTCTAACACCCTAGTGCACTCAATCATTCCTCTCTCTTTTACTTATTATGTTGCAGGAATACAATATTAAATAACATCCTTACACAATTTTTCTCTATCCAAACATCAAACGGGCTTAAGGATCGTCGTAATAAACAGATACAATAAAATACTAGTTTATTAAAGTCACATAATAATGTTCGTATTTATTAAAGCGTATTTAAAAAGTGGAATCAACAACAATTAAACTTATCTATTCATTCGGGTCCGTGAAAAAACTCTATTACTGATATTTTAATAATTGTTCAAAATGTAGGCCGGTCCTCTCAATACAAAGCCGGGCACGTTTGATTAAATTGTTTTTTAAATTTATTTGTGTCCGAGCACTTTTCACTTCACTAAATGCAGTGATTATTTTATTACGAAGGTCTTCATAACTTCGCGCTTCTTCTACGTACACCCGTCTCTTAATCTCTCCCCACAAATAAAAGTCTAACGGGGTAAGATCTGGTGACCTTGGAGGCCACGGTATCGGACCGCCGCGTCCTATCCATCTATCACCATATTCACTATTTAAATAATTACGCACACCACTTGAATAATGAGACGGTGCGCCGTCATGTTGATAGTGTAGGTTGTTTAACAGTCCCAGGGGCACGTCATCTAATAAATCAGGAATTACACTTTGCACCATATCCAAATAGTTACCGCCAGTCAATTGGTCGACAATAAAGTACGGATCCACGATAACGTTATTAATGATCCCAGCCCAAACATTAACACTAAATCGCACTTGATGGTAACTGTCTTTGATTACGTGAGGATTGCTCACTGCCCAATAATGTTCGTTACGACTATTATAAAGTCCTATTCGTGTAAATAAGGCTTCGTCAGTCCAGAGAATGTTAGCGGAGTCGATGTTTGCCAATAACCACTAAACTGAATTCGCAACGATCCATCATTTTCATGCAGTACTTGAACGCGTTGATAATGATACGGGTGATATCCTAAGGAATTTAGCAGCTTCCACACGTAATAACGGCTTACGCCGAATTGTCGAGCTGCGTCATTAGTACTAGCACGAGGGTCCCGTTCAAAAAACTCGATTACAGCATTCTCGACTGCCGGGGTAATCGCAGCAGTACCTCCTCGAGATGTTGCATGGCCCGGTGTAGTGAACTGCCCAAAATCCAATAACCTTTGGTTGGCTGCTAAAATCGTCCTCAAATTAGGTACTCTCGAGTTAATACCTTGTCTCTGTAAACGCGGTAAAGAGTCACTCTCGTAAAGTCTTTGAGCTCCACGTAGACTTTCAGCACTTAATATGTAGCACCATACCATCTCATAATACTTGCGGTTTGAATATGTTATTTGATCTTGTGTCGTCATTGTAGAAGATAAGTAGTAAAAGATAAGCAATACGCACTCGTAATTAAGTCACGGTCAAACGTCAACTGAAACTGACAAACGTCGTAGCGCGTGCGGCGTGTGTTCGGTGGTGAGGGCGCGGGCGGTTGCAAAGCACAGGCGAGGGAATGTACCTATAGGTAATCATACGATATGACGTAACGATTTATTACGATGTCTTAGATTTATCTTTGTGTGCGTGCGTGGCGTAATTATAAAATTTATGAATGGCTACGCAATATCAACAAGTTTGATTTTTTTGGGAATGCATAAAATGTAAAATGGATATTTTTTTGAAAAAAAAGCATATGTTTTTATTTCAATAATCAATTATACTATCGATTCTGAACCTCCTGTGCAAATTTGTGCACCCTTTGAAAAAATACCCTGTATATATATTAATATTATTATTATTATTATTATTATTATTATGCATTCGCGCGCTTATTCGATTAATTTAAAGACGTACGGCACAAAGAACGATGTTTGTTTGATAAGTAAAATATAATTTGGAAATTCGTCGTTAATTGTTTTCCTGCTTGTTGAATGTATTGTGTTTGTAGACAAAGTTTAAGATTAGAAATAACATAAGCTCATAGTCAACATTTTAAAATAATAAATCCATTGCAAATTTTGTAGCTTCTGTTGATAGTTCGTTTATAGTTTTACAAGTTATCTATTAAATGAAACTAAATTTAGGATAAATTTAAAACAAATCTGGTTCAATTACGGTAAAGTGAAAAAATGTACCTTACGCGGGTTGGTCTACAAATGTATTCTACAAATTGCGTATGTGGCTACTTCGTGACGTTATACTATAAGCGTACGAAATACGACTCGATTCGGTGTCCTAAGATACGGGTATCAGTAGTAACGAGTAACATAACGATACAAAAGTGACGAGTACTCATTCTTCCAGTAACGAATACATACGGGTACGCTTTCTTTCGTTACTTTTACACCGTTAGAGAATAGGCGTGACGACAGTATAAAAGAATCGATGCATTAATGATTTTAGGGGAAAATACATATCAAAAAAATTTAATACGCTACTTTAGATTTATCTAAATAATTGAGATTATTAAGATTTTCAATAAATTAAATCATTAAAATACTGCATTCGGCCATTTTGGCTGAAACACCAATCACAGTGTATTACGTCACGTTAAGGTAAACTACTCTGTTTATTGTTCTCAGTACTACTGATTAAGCATTTGGATTGATTTTTTATTTGTTTACGTGTGATTTACCGACTTCACTCGATTATTACAATGGAACCAAGCTTTGTTAAAGCAAACAGCTCAAATTTGCCCAGAATTGATGTATTGTCGGCTGGTGGCAGACTATTTGGAGGGGCGCAGCGTCCTCTACGCCAATCGAGTAGGGGACGTTGTGCGAACGCCCATGACGAGCAGTGTTCCACAGGGGTCGGTCCTCGGACCCACCCTGTGGAACATCGGCTACGACTGGGCGTTGCGAGGGAGCCTCCCACCCGGGCTGGGCGTGATTTGTTACGCCGACGACACGCTCGTCACAGCCCGCGGTGGGACGCCACCAGAGGCGGTAAGCCTGGCGACCTCAGGCACCGAAGAGGTCGTCAGGCGGATCGAGGCGCTGGGGTTGAGGGTGACCCTGGACAAGACGGAGGCCCTCTTGTTCCATGGGCCCTGTATGGACCCTCCCATCGGCGTCTCGATCACCGTCAATTCGGTTGGGATTAGCATCCAGGCCCATATGAAGTACTTGGGCCTGGTGCTCGACGGGCGATGGTGGTTTCGGGAGCATTTCCGCAGGCTCGTCCCGCGGCTCGTCGGCGTGGCGTTCCGCCCTACAATGGCTGATGCCGAATGTGGGCGGACCGAGCGCGGCATGTCGACAGCTGTACGCGGAGGTCATCCGGTCGATGGCCCTCTACGGCGCACCGGTGTGGGCGGGATCCATGACCGCCCGACTTAGGGCCCTTCTGTGGCGTCCACAAAAGGTCATGGCGGTCAGTATCATCCACGGGTACCGCACGGTGGCGATGGAGGCGGCGTGCCTGGTGGCCGGGACTCCCCCGTGGGACCTGGAGGCGAAAATGCTCGCCGACTTGTATCGGCGGGTGTCGGGGGGTGCGCGGGGGGGGCGGTGTTGTTTCCCTGAGGGAGCTCACCGCCTGGCGCGTCGACGCCCGCCGAGACGTCATCGCCCGTTGGGCAGACCGGCTGGAGAGGCCTCGATTCGGTGTTTGGACCGTGGAGGCCTGCCGACCGGTGCTGATGCAGTGGTTGGAAAGGCGGCACGGGGTGCTCTCCTTCCGACTCGTACAGGTCTTGACGGGGCATGGATGCTTCGGCAAGTACCTGTACAGGGTCGCTAGAAGGGAGAGAACTCCAGTGGTCGGCCCAACGACGAAGGCGACGTGGTGTTCGGGTGGGTTGCGGGTGTTGCGTGCTTAAGCCCCTCTGTCGCTCCGGACGGAGTGGTGCGGAGGCGCGCCGACCGCAGCCCAGCCCAAAAAAAAAAAGGATTGATGTATTGATGTTGGGTGATTTCCTCGCTACAAATAAAGAATTTTGCTCGCCTGAGTTTAGAAACGTAAAAACTTCTTTATAAGTAAATTTTTGTTTATCTTTACTACCATGTTTCTAGTAACCTAATCTCTAGTACCAACTTAGATATAATCTAACTCGTTTTGAACTGATGTGAATTTATTTTATTTTCATAGCTTATTTTTACATTAAACTTGTCAATGTTTATTCTTGAGGTTAGCTCCCTCACAGCTTTGCGAGCTTTAACCACTTAACTCTTATTATTTTCTTGTTAGGAACATGTACAAATACTTTGTTGGGGGTTTTTATTGATGTATTTTTGCACTGAGGTACTGCACACCACTTTTTGAACTTTGGAATTAATTTTTATCACAACTTTGGAATTCATTTTTATCACAAGAATTAATTTAATGTTTTGCTTACTTTCTTCGCTACACATAGACACAAGGACGTGTTTACCTTAACGTGACGTAACAGACGACGCCATGACACCGGCGAGCTGTTTTCGCGCTATATTTAAAAAATATTGGAAAAATTGTTTTAAACTTCTTTAAACATAAATTTATTACCGAAATATAGGTTTTTTCGTAAATAGTAAGTGTGTGCCCACATTACGGAAAAGGATTTCAAAATCTTTCGTCACGCCTATTATTGTCAAACGTCAAGGAGTTTCGGCGCGAATATGGAAATGGGAAATGTCATGTTGAAGCTCTTGCACACTAAAAAAATTAATATAATATTAATTTTTTTAGTGTTTTATAGTGTTATATTGAATACTTTTGCTGAAGTTTTATGTAATATAATACAATTAAGGTGCTGAAGTGTGGTGAATGTGATATAAGAGTAGTTTACGTGTATTTGCATATTAAAATTCCCAGAGAAATCATTCAATTAGGTTTTCAGCGCCTAATTAATAATAACGACTTGACTTACTGACAGACAATGACTAAAAATAAGTTATACAATTTGAAGAAGTAAATAATATGTAAAGAAGATTATTTGTGAGCTACGTAAGACAAGGCAGTATAGTCGAAAAGACTTTAGCCTGCCCGTAAGGGCGATATAATAAAAAAAATCGAAATGTCAAACTAAATATAGATAGCCCCTCCAAGCTCAACAAAGACTTGTTTACTTGTGTAATATTTGAGAACTTTGGACAATAATGTTTAAAAGACCAAAACCAGGTGAAGATGAAGAGGATTTGATGCGGATGCAAGAAGAATTCCTTAGAGAGAAGCAAAAGAATGATATACAGCCGGCAGCTGCAGTTACAAATCTTCGCCCACAAATAAATAAACGGCCTAGTACTGAACCATGTACACGCAAACCCTCTAAATATGCTAAATCTAAAGGTCTTAAGAATCGCTCTCAAATTAGTAATGCACAAGCCAGTAGCAGCCCAGTTATGGGAGATATACTAGAAAAAAATTTCGAAGACGAATCACAAGAGATAAATTTAGAAAGCGATGATAAAGTATATTTTCCTAAAATTATTCCATCATTATTAGGTGAAATAGTTGAAAAGAACACATCTAAGTTTGTCAACTTTGATTTTAAATCAACACCACAAGGTTTCCCTGAAGTTACTAATTTCGATCCAAATATTGTCAATAAAAGAAATATTAACCAAGATAGTGACAAAATGGATGTAGACAGATCAAAAGAGAACTTACCAACAAAAAGCTATATGATAACTTCAAAGGATGCTGATGATATACACAAAGAAAATGTAAAAGTATTAAAAGAAATGTCTGAAAAAGATATATTAGAAGAACAACAACAGTTACTTTCAAATATGGATCCTAAACTCGTTGAGTTTATTAAATCAAGAAGACAGCAAACATCTAAAAGTGCTACCATTAAAAAAGAAGTGAAATTTAAAATGCCAGATATAGAAACCGAAGATATTGAACAGAAAATGGACACAGATTCTATTGTAGAGTGTGATAATCTCTGGGATAATGACATAATATCACATCCGCAAGTGAATCAATGGCTGCATTTTGATTCCTTTGAAAAAGATAAACTAGAATGGATCAAAAGTATTTCAGAGAGTAAAAAAATCAATGAAAATGAACCTTATGAAGCAAGATTTGACTTTAATGGATATCTTTTGCCGTACACAATAGAATATAATGAAAAAACTAAAACATTATTTCATCATGGTGATGAACCGCAACGTCCTGGATATTCAATTACTGAATTAATAGAGTTAACTCGATCAACTGTTATTCAACAAAGAGTTATGGCTCTAAACATAATAGCTGGCATCTTGGAATACCATAGTGCTGGCACATATAAGGATATCTTAGATATACCACTTAGTAAGTTATTTTTTATTATAAGAATAGCCATGGATGAGAATAAAGTGATTGTTCTTGAACCTGCATTAAAAGCAATGAGGAATTTACTTTATAATAGAATAGATGAAGCCAGTCTTGATACACTCATAGGTTTTGAAGAAGGCACATTACAACCTTATTTAGAAAATGATAAGTCAGAAATACAAGAACTAGATTCCAAAGAATCCGAATTCAATGATTTTCATTTAGCAGAAATTGATATTATTACTGCATTATTAAGGACAGATATTCTTCAAAGACTGTATTATATTTTGGATGTAGTGAGACCTAGTTTTAATTGTGTACAGTATTCAATGCAAATATTAATTAGGCTGGCGAGAGACTCTTTTGAAACAACACGAAAAATTATTGAAATGGAGAACCTTATGAACGCAATTATAAATAATTTTCTTCCCATTAATTCAATAAATTTTGCTTTTGATCCACAAATAGTTTATAACAGGAAGCCTATATTGTCCGCTTTAAAGTTTTTCAGAATATTATCACTTCAAACTGCGGATATTACACATGTTTTACTAAATAAATATGATATTTTGAAACCAATAGCTGAATATATAAGCTCAAAAGTCGACCGGTCATATGGACTGAAAATACAGACGGAAGCATATTGTGTGCTATCTAATTTCTTACATTTTAATATAGGCATTGAGACTGCAATATCTTTATGTCCTGTTATAATGACTACATTCTATAATCATGTTGAAACTACCAATATATTTATTAGTACACCGATTTTATCATCAACCCATGCCGCAGTGGTTCTTCAACTTCTAAGTCAACTATTGCATTGTACAGTACAAGGATTACATTCTTATAAGACGCAAATTTATCCTTTAGTAAAGGATTGTGTTCAAAAGTGGATTAGACAACTATGCCAATTAGACGAATATACTTGTGGCCATTTACGTCTTCTCTGCTCAGCTTTGGATCTGTGTAAAACTGTAATCGTGGTTGAATCTTTACCCATGAAAGTTCTTAATGAATCCCTTACATTACTATTACAATCCCAAGGATTTGAAAAACTAATTAGAAATCTTATATCTAGTTCGAATTTATTGTCTGGTTTGGAAAATAAAGATTTAAATTTTACAAGAAACTTGATGAGTTTAGGAGGATCTGCAATAGATACATCACAAAAAGTTCTACCAGTCCTAAATATATTGTCTCCTGTGTCATTTTTAGCCTCACTTTCAAGTCTCTTAACTTATATGAATGAGAAAGAAATTTCCGAATCATTCTTAAGACACATGTTACTTTATTTAAGTGAATTAAGCAAAAGAGCACCGGCTCTCTGTGACAACTGGTTCACCAGAATGGAAATAAGTTTGGTCACCAATATTATCAAATTGTCAACTCGTTTTAATGTGTCAGAAGGAAGCAAAGACTTGATTTATTCAGTGGCTAATAAGCTCTGCTATATCTTGAGGAGTGATAAGAAGCATGATCTCTATTTCTTGTTTAATAACATTGTTTTCAACAAACACTGGTTTACAGCTGAGAGGCTTTTGAATCTTGTAAATGTATCTGACACAGACAGCTTTTCTAAAGCCTTAACTTCTATTGAGAACATTAAGATGTGTTATCGTAAAGTAGTGACTATGAATTATAGAGAAACAGGCCCTAATATTTTATTGAGATCTTGGCGTGAACCTATTTTGCCGAGAGATTGGATTTATATACCAATTTTGACATTATATAGCAGACATCAAGAAACAGACAATGCCCCTAAAGTTTCCGGAGAACATGCAAAGAAAATTGCAGAAAGGGTAGCTGCCGAGAGAGAATTCATCATCATTAGCAGTCTGGAATGGATTTTGTTTAACGAATTATGTTTTCCGGAACTTTTGAAGGATATCGATGTCACAGACAGATTTTGTCGCATTATGTGCGTATTCCTTTGCGATAATTCACTATTTCTTGACAACAGAATCAAGCCTGTTTTACAGAAATGTGTGGAAACTCTATACAAAAAGAAGTCGAAATTTAATTTCGATAAACCTCTAGTTGGTCTGCATAATTTCCAGGACTTTTATACTCAGTTTTTGGAACAGTTCCAGGCTGTGAGTTATGGCGATCACACCTTTGCTTCATGCGTTTTAGTTCCTTTAGCACAGAAGCACAACATCAAATGGAGAAAACTCCTTTGGTCAGAATATGCAGGATGCCTGAAAGCCCTTGATTGTCCTGAGAATTTGCTTTGCTATAACATCGACGAATATTATTATCCTGAAGAAACTGACGAGTCGCTTTTGAAATCATATTTACAAGCTCTCGCTACTAATCTACTGCGACCAGGCACAATAGTTCATAAAATAGCATCTCATCATGTGGAACAGTATAAAATACGAAGCAATACATAAAACGTGTAAATACTTATG
The DNA here is from genome assembly GCA_032191425.1 of Lymantria dispar. Lineage (NCBI taxonomy): Eukaryota > Metazoa > Arthropoda > Insecta > Lepidoptera > Erebidae > Lymantria > Lymantria dispar. The sequence continues at coordinate 2,151,116 of CM063460.1, read as the reverse complement.
ATTATATTAAATCCGAAACTGCATTTTTCTTGTATTTATATAATTTTAATAGCCTACTGTGGGTCGGAATGTCATAACTCACAAGCCCTTGGCATCGCTCATAACTGCCGTAAAAGACGCCAGACTCTTATCTCGACCTAGTCTAATTCCGTCTGATATCGTTTGGTCGACAATTTTATTCCTGCCGGTCATAAAACTATTACCAAACTTTTCTAATATGTCCGATGAAAAAGAGTATAGTAGGTAGGTATATATAAGTATCGACCTCAAGTAAACGCCATCACATTATTACACCATACTGGTCAAATAGGATATAGAGAAAGTGTATACACTCGCTCGATTGAGAGCGCTCTACACTCACCCAATAGTCCGGGTAAAGTTGTCACAGCCATCTGCAGCTAACAACTATAATCATACAAAAAAATATATGTGTCCCATTATTCTGGTGATGCCTCGGCCGTATTTTTTTTTTCAAGATTCATCATTTCCCCTCACATTAGTTACATTGTTGGGCTCGGGCCTTACCCACAATAGGAGGGAAATCGACCTACTATACCGCGCTGGTACAGGTGTGTTGGCATTGGGTGTGATATCGAGTTTTCCTTCTCTTGCATAGATCTTATCTGCGTATCATATCCCTTAGTGATCATTTACGGCATCCACGGGCAAGAGAGGGGATGGTGAATTATATTCTTACTCTTATCACCACACGGAAGAGATAGAAAACAAAAAGAAAACCATCACGGATGGGGAACTCTGAGTGACTACGTTATTTGATTAGATTTCATTTTATTTATAAATGTTGTACCAAGGCAGCAATGCATATTAATATCTAACCGTACCTAAGTACATAGATTTACCTGTAGGTGAGTATATTTAAGAATCAACTGTTTTAAACCTATTACATCGATCGACAGGTAAGAGAGTAGCCAGGTTTATTATAATTGAATGCACAGACGGTATAGCAGTTAAGTTATCGGACAAGGGTGGGAATACAATATGTATATAAGATCTGTGCAAGAGAAGGAAAGTTTGAAATAAATTCCTATACCAATCCATTTCACCAACTTTTTATAATAGGTCAATATGAGCAAATCATCCCCTCTACACGTTCGCGGACGCGTCCGCCGATGATATCTGCGGACGCATCCGCTGACGTGTAGAGGAGGCATAAGAGAAGCTCGAGTCCGACTGTGGGGCGTATGTGAGCTGCGACGATGGACAGTAGAATTAGTAATTTCCATCGTTCCAGTGTGAGATTGATCCTCAGCTTATTGACGTTCGCTATTGGATATAGGTCTCCACCATATGTCATGAGAGACATGGGATTATGGAATAATACCCACACCATCGTAGTGGGTATTAAACATAATTTGCCTAGCAAACTGCTACTCATTCTCCTGTTGCTCTTGAGCCGATTCCCTGTGAGAGTAAGACGGTGGCGACACATGGTTTTCTTTAGCTGTCACCACACTGGTAGCTATGGCGTGTGGCCATGTGATTTTAATGTATGACTACACCTCTATCTGTTATACCTTTAAAGACAAAGGTGTTAAACGCTTATTACACTACACGATATTCAGGGCCCTGAATCACTAGGGGTGCTCTACAACAGCTAAATTGTGAGACTTGTTTCAGTTTTAGCGAAATAACAGTTTCAGAAAACTGTTCCATATATATATATACATCAATAATAATATATTATTGTATGTAATAATAATTATTTATATATATATACAGTCCCTAGCCAAATTATTAGACGCACTGTATTTTTTTGTAAATTTTATGTTTCTTACGAGTTTTTATGCAGTGATTGAATATTTACACTACAATCCTATTTATTTTTATTTGAAAGGTTTAATAGAGAATTCATATTTATATTTATTTTTAACATAGGGCAGCACTGTGTTAACTACCTGATACATGAACGTAACCAAGTACGAACCTGTATCAGTCGCGATAGGGAGTGCGTCAGGTACGAACCTGTTCCTGTGGCGTTGCGGACTATAATTTGTTTGTTTAACAGTTTTATTTGACTGGTTATTCGTTTATTTTATGTGCAGTGTTTAAAAATAATAATAAGACTATTATCATAATGGGTAGAAAAGGCGATCTTTCACCACGCAAAAAAGCTGAGATTAAGGCCCTTGTAAATGCGAAAACATTTACAAACCGTGAAATATCACGAAGATTAAAGGTTTCTGAAGCTAGTGTACGGCGCATAAAGAAGAAAATTGAGTCAGGGGAGGATTTAAGCCCAAAACGAGCAAGAAGATGCGGCAGAAAACCAATTTTCACTCCAAGGTCAGAGAGATGTTTGAAGAAAATTTGTCTCGAAAACAGATTTGCGACCACTAAATTGATAAAATCACAACTCAATGATGCTTGCGTGAATGCTTCTGAACGCACTGTCCGCAGAAAATTAAAAGAGTTAGATTTTAAGGCCTGTCGCCCAGCCAGGAAGCCCAAATTAACAGCTGCAATGAAAACAAAGTGCCTGAAGTGGGCAAAACAATGGCAAGACAAAAATGTAGACTTCTGGAGATCGGTAGGATGTTGTGATTTCATCACTATTTATACTTTATTATCATTTTCAGTTCAATAAAGCACAAAACACAAAAATTTATATATATTTATTTTATTTTTGACAGGTCTGCTTCAGTGACGAGAGCACATTCGAAATTTTGCAGAATAAAGCTTTGTATGTGCGTCGTCGTCATGGAGAAAAATTTCACCCCGACTGTGTTGTTCCAACAGTTAAACACCCTACAAAAGTGATGATTTGGTCAGTTATCAGCGGCAAGGGCACTGGACGTCTCTACGTTGTAAAAGGCATGATGAGGCAGGATCAGTACAAAGAAGTCTTAGAAAATCGCTTGATTCCGCAGATCACAGAATGGTTTCCAAATGGGGAAACATTCATTTTTATGCAAGATGGAACTCCCTGCCACACTGCTCGGTCTGTTAAAGCTTTTTTGGCTGAAAAGAATATCCCTCTATTAGATTGGCCCTGATATGAACCCAATCGAAAATGTGTGGGAGCTAATGAAGAAAGAAGTGGCTAAGGATTTGATCACAAACAAAACGCAGCTCCTAGAAAAGATTATTTACGTATGGAACCATCATCCTCAAATGCAGGAGACTGTACACTCTTGCATTGATAGCATGCCGCGCAGAATCAAAGCTTTGATAGCGGCTAAAGGAGGCTCAACAAAATATTAATTATTTTTTGATTAATTTCACTTTTGTTCAAAACTTAAGAAACATTTGTTTTTCTATATTAATGCTGTTTTATTTGCATTAAATTAATCGGTACTTATGTGAATAACACAAAACTAAAAAACAAATCATATTAAAACAATGAAACCATACAATATTGCTCAATAATTAATAATTTATATGAAATCTTACGATGCGTCTAATAATTTGGCCAGGGACTGTATATACATAAAATAAATATATGCTTAAATATATTAGACGTGGGTCGTTACGTTATTTTTAAGAAACGTAACGAAACTAGTGACTTGGTCGACGTCACGTGTTTCAAAACAAGTGATTTTTGTAACAACTGATTTGTATACAGCTACTTTGATTGTTTGCATATTGTATGAATAGCTACACTAACTATATACAGTTACACGCGAAACGAAAATAAATTTGTAGCTATACAGTTAAATCAATAAATTAACTTCCTTTCATACTTTTTTCAGGCTGAGGACTGACTGCATTATATGTATTTACGATTGATTAGAGGTTATAATTAAACTATTATTTTAATTAAATTTGTATTAATGCAGACGCATTTAAAAGTAAATTGATTGTATATCCAATGATTACATTTACAGTTTATTTACACTTTTGATATATTTACAGTTTTTTTTTCACTGTTATATGCACTTTATAATGTATGATGTTTTTATTAGTAAAACAACAAACTAAAACAATAAATAAATTAAATTATTTACTTTAAATTCAAATTTTAAAGTAACACTCGCTTCGTTTCCCGCAACGTCAAGCCGTTGAAATTACTTACATATAAACAAAAATCACTCTATTTTATTATCAGTAAATGCAATTTTACGTATGAAAATTAAAGGTATAAAATGTATTGTTACGCTGTTTGGTCTTTGTTGCATACCACGGCACGTGAGTGTTCGGTTTTTGATCGGATTACTTCGAATAATTTCGTGTCATTCGATTAGCCAACTTGCTCGCTCGCTCGGCGCGATGCGAAAGAAATGTACTTAGCGTAATCAACGTTGTGCGGTCGGCTCTTTTTCGCTCGCTCGAATATAATACTGTTATCTCATATCTGTGAGTCGTGTTAAGTATAACGTAGTTACAAAAATCACCTCTTTTACTTGTCGACTCGTAAGTAGTGATTGACATGTCGCGTAATGGGTTATTGTAACTAATGACGTGAAATAACGCTCATATCTAAAATATATACATAAATCAGTCCTAAGCATGTAAAGGAGGAAGGATCGTTTTCATTTTAGGAACAAACACTGAAACCACTTCTAAACATTATTCCTAAAGAATGGTTATTTCCCCTTTTTTCTCGCATTGCAGCACAACAGGCTGTTATTTTGGAACAGTTTTCTGAAACTGTTCTTTCGCTAAAACTGAAACAGATGAAACAGGTCACACAATTTAGCTGTTGTAGAGCACCTCTAGTGATTCAGGGTCCTGAATATCGTGTAGTGTAATAAGCCTTTTACTTCAATAAATGCAGAGAGCAAATAAGCACTTAACTACTGTTGTATTGAATGGTTTTGGTTACTGCATTTTCCAATACATCTAAAGGTGAACGCACACTTACCCGCGCCGAACGAGTCGAACGAAACGAATTTTAGAATTCTGTATACGAAACCTCGCACACTTGCCCACGTCGAATCGTCCGAATCCGGAGACGATTTCTATACAAAATTCTAAAATAAGATCTGTTCGACTCGTTCGGCTCGGATAAGTGTGCGTTTACCATAAAAATCCGATAAACTTGGCGCGAAATGTTATTCAATTGGAATAATATGCAACCATATTCGATAGATGGCGTAAGGATATTAATCGCTTCAAATAAAGTAGAATTTGATTCTTACATATACCGTGGCTATTACAGCTTCATTATCGAGGTAAAATCCTACTAAACCAATTTTATACAATACTATAATATCAAACACAATCTAAGAATCCTATTTTGTCCTATTTTATTAGTATTTGGCGACCGCTGGTAGCGGCATCTAGTGTTAAATGGAATACATTTAGCATAGTATTCAATTTTTGTTCTGGCAGTACCATACATGAAATGTCAGTTATTCCAGAATTCCAAATTGTTTGCTCTATGGAATTCCAGTTTTGCAGGTGATTTGTGTTTACCGCGGTTTAAACGTGCTAGTTTTTATTTATATGAATTAGTACTATGTTTTCCTGACAATATATAAACTATCTTACATCTATAATGATCCAAGATGTTCGTAGAAGATATTAAAAATGATTTTTACAATATTCTTCTTGGTAATGTGAGTTTTTTTCTGCGAGGTAGGTACAAACGAACTTGAATCACCTGTTGATGTGAAATTTAAAAAAATCTCTTCATTTTCAGAGAGTGTTGTTGTTAGTTCATTACGACGTTGACGCTATATGCACATGTAAAATACTTCAAGGTTTGTTTAAATGCGATAATGTGTCGTACACCTTAGTGCCCGTGGGTGGTATAGCCGAATTGAAACGCGCTTATGAAGAGAACAATGAAGAAATAAAATATGTTGTGTTGATTAATTGTGGTGGAACTATAGATTTAGTGGATATACTACAGCCGGAAGAGGATGTTGTATTTTTTGTATTGGATGCACACAAACCGACAGATGTATGTAATGTTTATAGTGACGGGCAGGTGTGTTTTATTTCTTTTATTTATTTTTACTTAACTACACATGATGCATTATCATATATATCCCACTGCCAGGCTTAAACCTCCACTACAGGTGGAAATTGATCTATGATAGCATGCTGATTGGATGGGTCAGTATAGATATTTATTTGTAGTTCTATTTCTATTGCCTAGATGTTATAAGGATATTATGTAAAATAATTAAATGTGCACTGTACTTCTGTGCTGTATGTATCAGAATATTGGGCTACAAAAGCGACAAATGAGTGCTGACTGCAATAAATTTGTGTTCTAAAGAATAGGTGTGGGAGAAATACTCCAAAATTTGACATATATATTTTAAAAGAAATCATGATCGTGATGATAATGATTTTTGATGTTTAAGTATTACACATAAATAAAACTACTTTACGGATTTTATTGCATTTGTTGTTTGATTGCCTGACGTTTCTAACACTGCAGCATTCATGGTCTCGGGTGGACTGATGTCAGAAATCAAATACAAACATGATAAAATCCTGAAGTAGTTTTATTTACATCATCATCACAGTGCCTACCCCACAAAGGGGAGGTAAACTTACCTACTATACATGTTAGTGAGATAGACTGTACATGCTAGTCAGACTCTTGAAGTGTTATCTGCTTATGGACTTTAGTCATCTCTTACGATCACCCACAGGTAAGAAAGGGGGAGTAGTGAATTATATTCGTTGTAAACACACAGATAATCTCCTCCCTTGCACCTCTTTAGTACTGGCTAAATTTACTATCAAATAGTAGAAAGGAGGCATAGGGCGAGTTGTGAGGCTTTATACCTTCTGTCGCCCTGACTGGGTTATAGACGATCCATAGCTAACCCAGAAAAGAATCACACTGGATTATAAATGTTGTATTAGGCCAAATGTCTGCTAAAGCCTATTTTCTTATTCCAGGTGAGGCTTGTATACAAAGATGATGAAGAGAACATTCCTAACTTTGATGATATATTTAGAGATGACGATGATGAAGATGAAGTTAGTAGATCCTATAGTTATATATATTAAGTATTATTTTAACAACAATTAAGTAATGTTAAGGCCCCTTTTTATTTTTGGGTGGGCTATGGTCATCGCACACGCCATCTGCTCCGTTCGGGGTGACGAAAGAGCGCGGCCCCATAATCCACCGTATTCCTTACCATTTGCCTTTAAGCTGACAACTAGTACAGAGTTTCTTGTCGCCCATGGTCAGCCTGGGGGTACCTGACGGTTTCAGGTACCCTCCCTCTCTAACGCCAGACATTGGACGTCGGTTGCCTTCGCGCGGTTAACCACTCTGCGGGTGATGGACTATTGCCCGGTCCAGTCACCCGCGGCTTCGGCTTGGGCGGCATCAGGCGCAAGTACTCGCGCCTGCGCGGGCTAAGTCGCCGGCGGCAGATCGTATCGCCGTAGAGGAGTTCTTCACGCGCACGATCCACCACCTCCTTCCGTGAGATAACTGCCTCACAGAAGGCAGCAACCGCGTCCCCATTCCTGACGTTGTCGAGCATCTCCCTAGCGATAGTCAGCAGCGTAGGTCGGCACCGATTATTGTGAAGAGTTAACGGCGCTGCTCTGCCATCGCGGCACACATCTCGAGCGTGTGCTGCGCCGTGCCCTCGTCGCAATCGCAGTGCTGGCTCCCTCCCTCTTCACGAAAATGTGCAGGTATTTGGCAAAGCAACCATACTCTGTTAATACCTGCACCAGTCGGAAGGAAAGCACCCCGTGGCGCCGACCCAACCATTCCATCAGCACCAGCCGGTAGGCCTTGACGGTCCGAACACTGTGCGGAGGCCTCTCTAGCCGAACTGCCCCATGGCCAATGACGTCGCGGCGGGCGTCGGCCTTCCAGGCGGCTTGCTCCTTCAACGAGATTATGCCGCCTCTCGCCTGCGCCTCCAACACCCGACGGTAGAGTCCGGCGAGCATTTCCACCTCCAGATCCTACGGGGGAGCCCCGGCCAATTGGTATGCAGCTTCCGTCGCCACAGAACGGTAACCGCGTATGGCCCTGACCGTCATTGCCCTCTGTGGACGCCACAGGAGAGCTCTCAAACGAACAGTAATCTTTTACTGTCCGGCTGGCCCACAGCGGTGCGCCGTACAGAGCCATCGACCGGATCACCCTCGCGTACAGCCGTCGGCACGTAGCGCTGGATCCCTCCACATTCGATATCAGCCAAGAAAGGAAGGACGCGGCGCCGACAAGCCGCGGCGCAAATGCTCCCGGAACCACCTGCGCACGTCGAGCACTAGACCCACATTTCATCTGGGCCCGGAAGCTGATGGTAACCGAATTGACGATAATCAAGGCGCCAGCGGGTGGGCTCTTACGGGGTCCATGGAATAACAGGGCCTCCGTCTTGTTTTGGGCCAGCCGTCTCGATTAGCCTAACAATATCCTCGGTGCCGAGAGTTGCCAGGCGTACCGCCTCCTCTAGTGTCTCATCCCGGGCTGTGCCGAGTGTATCGTCGGCGTAGCAAAATATGCCCACCCCGGGTGGCGAGCTCCCTCTCAACGTCCAGTCGTAGTCGATGTTCCACAGGGTGGGCCCCAGAACCGACCCCTGTGGAATGTTAATGCCTTTGCATGTTATATAAAGAGTCTTATTGCCCAATGATTTCGGATATTTACGCGAGTATTACACATTATAAATAAAACTATTTTTACGGATTTTATCGCGTTTGCATTTGATTTTTGATTGTCCGACGTTTCGAACACTCTTCAGCGTTCATGGTAACGGGCGGACTCTCGACCCGTTTCCATTAAAGACCCGAATTTTAAATAACACATAAGGACACCTCGCAAAGGAATTTGAGTTACCATACGCGTTTACACTTTAAAGACGATTGCACAGATGGTTTAGTAGTTAACTTAATCGACCGTGCCCAGTGACGGCTCGACCCCCACGCAGTGCTATATTTTACGCGAGTCATCAATTGCTGTTGTGGATCTGGTTCTAATTTGTTTTCCGTTCATTGTATGTTTGCAAAGTCCGCTGCAATACAAGGATTATTTCCTTAGTGCAGTGCAGTTGTCATAAATATAATTCAAAGTTCTGCTAGTGGATTGAACATCTCTGAGATTAATTATAACTTATAACCACACTATAGAAAATAAAATCTCTGTAGAATGAAGAGTCGGAGAGTGGACGTGAGGGTCTGGAAGCCATGGTGGAACGACGCCGCGAACGTCGAGCCTGGGAGGAAAAGCGAAACACGCTTATGTTCAATTACACGCAGTTTTCGTACTACGGAAAGCCGGTAAGTAATCTTTTATTATCATCATCTCAGCTTATATAAGTCTCAATGCTGGGCTCGAGCCACCTCTAAAATAGCAAGAAAATTGCCCTACAATATCACAATGGTTAAATGGGTTGGTACAGGGTTACATTTCGAGTTTGCTTTCTGTTACTAGAGTGGAATCCCGAAACTTAGACATCGCAAGGGAAATGCAAAAAATCAAGTGAGTTTTCGACTTATTAACAAACACACATACACGCCCACGCAAGCACACGCTCGCACACGTCTACGGACACACGCACACTCACGCACAAGCCTACACACATCCACGCCCACACATACACACACGCACGGTGCTTTTTTTAATATAATTGTTGTTGGTGGCAAACGAGCAAACAATATACCCGATGGTAAGTGTTGCTGCCGCTCATGGCCCTTTGCAAGGCCGCTGTCTTCCGTAAAGACATTGAAGGGAATGTGAATGCGTGCAATGAGGCTCGGTGATACTAGAGGCATCACTAAAACCCATCACACGCAAACACTCAGAAAGTTGGACTTCCGGCTCGCTCACCGAACGAAGCGCAGTAACAAATTGCTACTACTCGGACGTTGATTTTCTGCTCACGTGTACCCCAAATGGACCGGCTCCCGGCTGTATACAGATAACTGTCAACAGTGTGCTTCTACCACTATACACATCGGGACACATCGCTGGACAAGTCGACAACCGCTGGGGATGAAAGATTCTTGAGTGGCGACAATGAATCGGACGACGTAATGTAGCCCATTAGAAATTCAAAGTCACTCTATAAGAAATTTCACTTCAAAAAGATTAGGATGCTATATATTTTTTGTGTTCTGTATGGTAGAGTGCGTGCGTGGCTCTCGAGCTAGCGTGGCGTGCGTCGCGCTGTGGGTGGGCCGCAGTGTGGGCGGGAGGCGTGGCCTCAGCCGCGCAGTCGGCACTGCACATGCGCACACCTGCTGCAGCTCTTCTAGATGCCGATTCACTTCATCGACATCTACCACCTGAGCATCATCAGACGGTGAGTCCATCCATCTCATCAGCCTATCTATGCCCATGACATAGGCCTCCTCGATTATACTGTCATTATTTTTTTTAGTAATTAAAAAGCATGACTCATTGTCACAATCCGCTTGGGCCGAGCGTGCAAGCAAGAACGCAGCCTAAGCGTTTGGGTTATGACGCTTTACAGATAACTGAATTGGTTTTTATTTATTCTGCTTATCCATTTGTTCATCCATTACGTAAAATAACAATATTGTGTACTGTACTTCTGTGCTGCATGGATCAGAATCTACGAAAGTGATTTCTTTTTCTTTTTTAATGTGTTTGTGGCAAAGGAGCTAATAGTATACTTGAAGGTGAGTGATACTGCCGCTCATGAATCTTTATAAGGCTGCTGCCTACCGTGAAGAAGTGTAAATTCGTGCAACGAGGTTTTACTAAAAGCAACATCAAAACCCAGCACACGCAAACACGCTCGGAAAGTTGGGCTTCCGGCTCTCCCGCTCACCGAACGAAGTGCAGTTGCAAATTGCTACTACTCCGACGTCGATTTTCTACGATAATGTAGTACTATCCCGGACGGAATGGCCCGCGGTTGTAGACAGATGACAGTCGACAGTGTGGTCCTACCACAGTAAAAACACTACCTACCACACGCGTTAACGTTATCTGTAGCTATGAGACCAACATTTAGAGACAAATTTTCCGTGCCTCTTTCTTGAATTGGATCTATCTAACTGCAGTTTGTCTTAGGTAAACATAATGATTCGAAATTCGCATCGCAACTAGAATCGGTGCTGGAGTGTCACAGGCATTCGTTGTTGATGCCGATTCCGGTCCAGTTTAAGAGCTTGAAGGTATCTTCTTCCAGTGCAGTGGTGAACAGTTTCGGAGAGATGACATCTCCCTGTCTCGCATCTTTCTGCAATTGGATCGGTTTCGTACTTTGATTCCGGATACAGACTTACATTGTGGTGTTCCTATACAAAAAATTCAGCACTTCGATATAACGATAGTCGATTTGGCACTGCTGAAGGAACTGTAGCACAGCCCAAGTATCTACTGAATCAAAGGCTTCCTCATAGTCCACAAACGCTATACTCAAAGGTCAATTACATGTCTCGTTCTTCTGGATAATCTGCCAAGCGTGTGGATATAATCTATGTTTTTTTTTTTTTGTGGGTGGGTCGCGGTCGGCGCGCCTCCGCACCACTCCGTCCGGGGCGACAGAGGGGCTTAAGCACGCAACTCCCGCGACCTACCCAAAAACCACGTCGCCTTCGTCGTTGGGCCGACCACTGGAGCAGCGTTAACTTGTCGTCAGTGGTCGGCCCGACGGAATACCCCTAATTGGGGTACCCTCCCATCGACCGACGTCCCCCCCTCGGGGATATAATCTATGGTATAATAGCCTTTTCAGAAACAGACTTTTTGAGGCGACTGAGGCCTCAAATTTCGTGGGAGTCGGTTAGTTATGACACTCGAAAACAATTTGTAGACATTGCTCTAGAGTAGGATGGGTGCAACCAATTGGCTGAAGACGCGCGAAGCATAGGAAAGAAACGTCCTTCCTCCACTTGATGAAGTCCACAAAAGTTGGCTGATAAGAATTTCAAGTTCTCTCATAGAAATTTAACTTCAAAAACAAGAAATAGTGGTTAAAATTTGTGTGTACAGGGTGCTCGAGTCTCGCTAGAGAAGGACGCGTGTCTGCCATTGTATCGGCGCTGGTCGCTGGAGGCAGCCTTGCGCCACGCGCCGGACATTGCCCCACACCTTCGCCTACACACTCTGGCTGGACACGCCAGGCTGCGTCAGCTGCTAGCCGACACCGGGTATCCTATCATTTATGCACATTTAGACCGACGCCTAAATTTTATATAACCTAATGCGATATAAATGACACGATCATCATTCCAGCTCATACAAGTTCCACTGTTGGGCTCGGGCCTCCTCCACTATGTGAGGGAAATTGACTTACTATACCACGCTGGTCAGACGTGTTGATAGGGTTTTGTTTCAAGGTTTCCTTCTCATTTTTGATTGCCAGATGTTTCGAACATTTTTCAGCGTTCATGGTCACGGGCAGGATGATCGCCCTGAAGACGTCAGGCAATTAAAACTCAAATACGAACACAATGAAATCCGTAAAAATATTTTTATTTATAATACAAGATTTGATTCAAATCATTACAGTCATTTCAGAAATCAAATCAAATCATTTATTCTGCATAGGCCCCTTAAGGGCACTTACATATTGTCAAATTACACATTTGAATACAATACAACAATCTACCACCGGATCGAAACGTGGCCACAAACTGAGAAGATCCGGCAAGAAACTCAGCGGGCAGTCATTTTTTTTTCTTAATCCTTTAAATATACATAATATTATGCTTCATACAACATATATGGTATTAGCTCCAGTGTGTGCCCTTCGAAATTGTATTTGAATATATACAGGGATACTACATGATTTGATATGACATGATTGATAGTAAATACATGAATATATACAGGGATACTACATCATCGCAGCCCACAAACGTCCCACTGTTGGGTTCGGGCCTCCTCCACAATGGGAGGGAATTTCACCTGCTATACCATGCTGATCAGACATGTTAGTAAGGCTTGTGCCATTTTCTGTGTGGTGACTCAGTAAGAATACAATTCACCACTCCTTATCTTGCCCGTGGATGTCGTAAAAGACGACTAAGAGATATAATATACATATAACATCTGTGCAAGAGAAGGAAAACTGCATAATTAAAATAATTATATTTCCTATTACAGTATACCATTACAACAGGCGCGTCAGGCTTACCGCTCAATGGACGTGGAGCTCCGGCGTTCCCTGCTCAGTGCCATGGAGACGGCAGCACCCAAACACAAGTTACCTACCCCTACACATACCACATTTTTGTTGCACCGTCCTCATTCTCCAGCCCTAGCCGCCATAGATGATGTGTACGCCATTCTAGGACTAATCGAACATGTAAGTATAGACAATACATTGCTTTCCATGTGGTGATAAGAGTTAGAATATCATTCATCATCATCATAGCTTATATACTCTACAGATCGTTGTTCTGAGTGTGAATGTAATTTGTGTTCGTTAATTATATGTTTGTAAAGTCCCCCGCAACGCAAGAATTATTTCCTTAGTGCAGTGTTGTCGTTAAAAAAAATACGTCATACTGTTGGACTTGTGCTTCATCCACAATGGGAGGTAAATTGACCTACTGTATCATACTGGTCAGGCGGGTAGGTATAGGGTTTTATTTCGAGTTTTTCTTCTCTTACATAGTTGTATGCATATGTTAAGTACTTACTAGGTTAATCAAGACAGCTTGAAGGTTGATGGAACAGATCTCTTCCAATTACCCACATTTACACTAACATTTTATATAGTACTTATAATCACACATTTCAATATGGCCAAATACACCACATACCTTCCCCTATAGTTTATTTATTGTTAATAATTCACACTACTATTATTAATTGCTAATTATATACAAGTCCCTAACATACTAACTATCCATTAATAATTGTCTTTAGTTATATTACACTTCTTATTCACTTTATAATCTTTTCCCTTCATATGTTACCACCGCCTCTTGTGGTATTCCGAGAAGATCACGAATATTTCCACTTGGACATGGAGATTCATCTGACTCTCTTCGGCGTAACTGGTTCACGTGTCTAGTTACTATTGGGCCATTTTCCATTTTCACTAAGAAGCGTACTGGGCCTTTAATTCTAGTTATTTCACCTTTAACCCATTTCTCCCCTTTAGAGTAGTTCCGTAACCATACCCTGTCTCGCACACTGAAGGTCCTCACTGGTACTTCTCTATTAATCTCTATTTGAGTCACAGCCTTCGGATTGACTGAAAATGGATGAAGCATATCAAACCGTGTTCGAAATTTTCTTCTGTTTAACATCTCTGCTGGTGATTTCCCTGTAACGGTACTAGGTGCAACCCTTAATGCAAATAAGAGTCTCTGCAGCTTAACATTAATATCATTTTGAACTGAATTGAACATATCAGTTTGAACTGTCCTCTCGGCCTGTCCATTTGTAGATGGACTATATGGTGGTGTAAAAATGTGCCGAATGCCATTACACTTCATAAAATCTCCAAATTCTTTGGATGTGAAAGCAGTACCATTGTCTGAGACAAGTACTTCTGGCAAGCCTTGTTCTGCAAAAATCTCTCTAAGAGCCTGAATAGCACACTGGCTAGATGACGACCTAACAACTTTCACCTCTGGCCACTTAGAATATGGATCAATAACAATAAAAAATATCTTCTGCCGGAATGGCCCTGCAAAATCAACATGTAAGCGTTGCCACGGATTTGATGGAGTAATCCATGAGTGCGCTATAGTTGCTGGCACACTTCTATTTACTTGACAATTCTCACAATTTGCTATCTGAGCTTCTATCTCATGATCCAAGCCTGGCCACCAAAAATAGCTTCTTGCTATTGCTTTAGATATTACTACACCATCATGTGTCTCATGCAATGCTTCCAGCATATATTCACGCATTGGAGGTGGTATTACCACTCTACTTCCCCAAATAATACAGTCATTACTAATAGATAGCTCTTTTCTCTTCATCCAGTAGATTTTTAGATTAGCTTCATCCACCCTGTCAGGCCATCCATGCAATATCCAGTACTTGACCTTGGACAACACTTCATCATCTCTTGTCTTTTCTGCAATATCTTTTGGTGAGTATTGCATTGCACTCGGTGTCTCTGACAATAATAGAATATCTTCTATATCGTCAGTTATTGGCTGCCATTCCTCTGATTCTATAGGCCATCTACTGAGGGCATCAGCATTTCCAATGCTGGAACCGCGCTTATAAATTAATTCATAATCATGAGAATTTATCTTCAAAGCCCATCGCATCATTCTTGGTGACAACACTTTGGGTATTGCCTTATTTGGACTAAGTATGCCTAGGAGAGGTTTATGATCTGTGTAAATTATGATATGTCTACCATACACATATTGACTAAATTTATCTAGGCCAAACATAATTGCTGCTGCTTCTTTATCAATCTGAGCATAATTGCGTTCTGTTCTTGATAATGTTCTGGACCCCATAGCTATAGGTTTTTCAGAGCCATCATCCAATATGTGAGCTAATACTGCACCAACTCCATACTCACTTGCATCACATGTTAAAGTTATCTTCCGACTATTATCGAAGTGTATTAGGGTTTGCTCACTTGACAACATCATTTTTGCCTTACTGAATGCTTTTTCTTCATCTTCCTTCCACACCCATTTCGCATCCTTGTCTAGCAATCTGTGTAGTGGCTCCAATACTGTGGCTTTATCTTTAATAAAGCGTTCATAGAAATTCAAAAGACCCAAGAATCCCTGAAGCTCTTTAACATTCTTGGGCTTCTTTGCAGTGCTTATTAAATTCACTTTCTTTTGACTAGGATGTATGCCATGTTCATCCACTACATATCCAAGAAATTCTATTTTGTTTGTGGCAATCTCACATTTCTTTTTATTTAATCTCAACCCCACATCCTTTAGGGATTGCAGAACCTTCTCAAGTCTTTCATTATGTTCCTTGCTATCTCTACCACTAATTAAAATATCATCTAGTAGTACTGTTACACCCTTTATTCCTGCCAGTGTTGTGGACATTAACCTTTGAAATATACCAGGACATGCTTTCAAACCATACGGTAATCTGTTCATTTTATACAATCCCTTTGGAGTATTTATGGTCAATAACCTTGCAGTCTCAGTAGATACCTTCACTTGTGTGTACGCTTCCTTGAGATCTAATTTCGAAAACATACGACCTCCCGCAATCTCTGACAATGATTCATTGATCGTCGGTTGAGGGTAAGTGTCCGTATCGGTTGCTAGGTTTACAGTCAATCGGTAGTCGCCGCATAACCTTATGGTACCGTTTGGCTTTTTTACTGGCACCACTGGTGTAGCCCAGTATGAATATGGTACTGGCTCTAATACCCCTGTACACACCAACCTATCTATCTCATCACACACTTTGTCCCGTATAGCAAATGGGACAGGACGACTTCTCATAAACTTTGGTTGTGTCCCAGGCTTGCAATTCATAACAACCTCAGGTCCTCTGTATTCACCTAGTCCTTCCTTAAATACTTCTTCATATTTGCTCATCACATCCATAAGAGACTCTTTATTGTTTTCTTTAATTGAATTTATTCCTGCTACTGATATCCCTAATGGCTTAAACCAGTTTCTACCTAGCAGATTTCCTTTCCCTTGTCCTATCAGAAGAGGTAGATATCCTTTAAAGTTTTTGTATTCTACAAAAACTTGGATACTGCCATGTAAATGTACCTTATTGTGAGTCCAGGTCTGCAAGTTCAGCTCACTTTTCTCAATTTTAGGTAACCGTTTGGGCCAAATTATATGAGCCTGTTCAATGGACATTATCGAGTATGAGCATCCAGAGTCAACTTCAAAAAACACAGGCTTTTTATTTAAATGTAACATTGTATACACTGGTGGTTCACGGTATGCTCCTCCCATACAATATAAACCATTCATAAATTCTTCTGTCATCTCTTGAACATGTTCCTGTGACAACTTTTTTGTTTTACTACACATTTTTGCTATGTGGCCAATTTTCTTGCACGCATTACATTTAGATTTAATAAACTTACATTTGTGATACAAGTGGCTTCCTCCGCATCTATAGCAATATAATTTTCTTTGTTTATTCTCTCCTAGAGCATTAACTTCCATTGGTTCCTCTTCTGATCTGCTTGAGCAAGCAAGTTGTTCAGTACATATTCCAATAGGGGGTATTTTTATAACTTTCATGTCTTCTTCCCTCTTTTCCGCTTGTAGTGCCATCTCCACTGCAGATTCATATGTAAGATTTGTTTTTTTTAATAAATTTTCTTGTAATTTAGGGTCATTTACACCACACACTAATCTGTCCCGTAGTGTTCTTTCTAAATCCACAAAATTACAATACCTGGTCATTCTTCTCAGAGCCGCAATATAATCCTGCATAGATTCTTCCTTACCCTGATTTCGCATATGGAATTTATATGATTCTACTATTTTATTTGGTCGCGGTCTAAAATGTTTTTTTAATTGTTCAACAACATCAACTAGAGTAACCTGGCTAAGAGACTTGGGGAAAATTAATGTTTTCACTAACTGATACAAATCGTCCCCACAAGATGCAAAAAATATGGCTTTTTGTTTGGTTAATTCACTCACACCATGAGCTTCTAAAAAAAATCCGAATCTTTCCGAATAAGACCCCCAATCACCATTCTTTATATTAAATGTTTCAAATCTAATATCAGCCATCATGTAACACAATTTCACTGTAAATTACACTTTAATAACGATTTTTCCGCAGTCGCCACTGTTAAGTACTTACTAGGTTAATCAAGACAGCTTGAAGGTTGATGGAACAGATCTCTTCCAATTACCCACATTTACACTAACATTTTATATAGTACTTATAATCACACATTTCACTATGGCCAAATACACCACAGCATATTATAACCCTCGGTCGTCTTTTATGACACCCACGGTCAAGATAAGGAGTGGGGAATTGTATTCTTACTCCATGAATAGAATTATAGAAATTCTATTAGAATATCATTTATTGCCATCCCTTTATTGTCTGTGGGTGTCCTAAAAGACGACTAAAGCATTATAATATGCGCATAATATTGTACCAGAAAAGGAAATCCTATACCAACTCGTCTGACTTTCCCATTGTGGAGGAGGCTCGAGCCCAACACTGGGAGGTATATGAGCTGAAATGAGGTGTTAATGTCACTACATCTGTGCCAATAGACGTCAAAACCATGCATATGGAAAAAGAATTTACAAATTTTAATTTAAAATCCAATAATCAATTTAAATATTCAAAGATGACAAAAGGAAAACTCGAAATAAAAACCTATACCAACACGTCTGATCCGCGCGGTATAGTAGGTCAATTCCCCTCCTATTGTGGAGGAGGCTCAAGCCCAACAGTGGGACATAATGACCTGAAATCATGATGATGATGATGACAATTGTTTGTTCATAGTTTTAAGTTTTCACTTCTGTCAGCAGTCATCATGACAACTTTGTGTTCTTTTATGCCAGCTCATCTGCTTTTTTTGGGCTGTGATAAGCTATGCTGTGTTTTTCTCACTGAATAGTAAGTGGTAAGTGCCAGGTTTCCGCCAATTGTAAAGATTTTCTGTGAGACTGGTATTATCCAGTACCAGCCAGCGTATTATGTCTGCAGACAGAAAAATCTACTGCTCCAAGACCGGCCTTTCGTTACTCCTTTGACTGAAAACCAATATATATTTTTCAGGAAACAACTTCAAAGGCGGAAGGTTTTCAGCATGCATTATCTGCATTAGACATTGAGAGTGGAGAGAACGAGAGCCGGCGGATTGGCTGTCTCTCCGCGCAGAGAGCATTGGAAGCCGTGGCGAGAGTGGTGCATTCTACTCTTAACGGCAAAAAGCTGCATCTGGCTGGACCCTTCAGTTATTTTATCGTCCAAGAGGTATTCTTACTGAGATATATTTATTTCGCCGTCCATCTATTTGTTTAAAACATAAAGGATTTTTAATATCGATATGGTCACTATAAGAAATTGTTAAGTTAGCTAATTATGTAATAACTTAAGACAGAAGGTCCCATAAGTAGGGACTGAATGCATTAACTGACTTGGATCTCACCACTTTTATGGTAGAAGAATTGAGTTGCGAGACTTGTTTTTTTTTACAAGCTATGTTTTTGATTTTATGTCTATAGTTTGAACTATTCCTGTAAAACTTCGTCTCCTTGGTTTTTAGCTTTTAATTTCATATCTTTACTCATTTCTACAATGGTCCCGTTCTGATACAAAAAAATACGGGACCGTTTTTCAACTGTACCATTTTGACGTAAAAAAGTTGTCACATTAGGTATTGAGTTTTATTTCGAGTTTGCCATCTCTAGTCCATTGAAAAGTTACATTTGGGGTTGCGTTTTTTAGAGGACGCAATTTTATTTTTAGATGTTTAGGGGAGTCAGTGTAAAGCTAAAACCGAGTTTGTGGGATCGCCACCCTTATCCCACGGCCGCCATAAAAAACGATCTACAAAAATAGTCTGATAACATTTTTTGATAAAAAAAAAGTTGTATCGAAAAATATAAGCTTTTTCTCGAATTTCTGAACATTTGCGCTTATAACTTTTTTATTTATAGTTCTACGACAAAAAGATACTTGACCAAAGTTGTAGTGAATTTAATTTTCAACAAAAAATGTTAACAATTTTTTTTTATCATATTAATAGTTTAAGAGATATATCGTAAAAACCATTTCAAACCCTATTTTCAAGATGGCGGCCGTGGGACAAGGGTGGCGATCCTACAAACTCGGTTTTAGCTTTACACTGACCCCCCCCCCCCTACACATCTAAAAAATAAAATTGCGTCCTCTAAAAAACGCAAGGTAAGGCCTAAAAAATGTAACATTTCAATGAACTACTCTTGCATATTGTTATATGTATATTTGATCCCTTAGTCGTCTTTTGCGAGACCCATGGGCAAAATAGTGAGCAGTGAATTGTATTCATACTCCGTTCATCATTGATCATTTCAGCTCATATACGTCACACTGCTGGGCCCGAGCCTCCACAACAGGAGGGAAATTGATCTTACTATACCATGCTAGTCAGACAGGTATAGGGTTTATTTCGAGCTTTCCTTCTCTTGCATAGATGTTACATGCATATTATATCCTTACGATATCCACGAACAAGAAAGGGAGTAGTGAATTGTCTGTCACTACATGGAGTTACTCCGTTACTACACGAAAATTATAAATAACTAGCGTCTACCGCGACTTCGTCCGCGTTGAATTGGGTTTTTGTTGTTAACGCTAAAAAGTGAAAATATTTTTAAATAATACGATTGTGTCGTACATTATTTTTGCAAAACTTTAACCGTTTATGCAGCTCACGTAGCGGAAGCTCTCAAAAGGAAAAAGAGCCCCCGATTTTTAAACATTCTTTATTGGTGCTCCGCTTCTATTGGTCTTAGCATAATGATATGTAGCCTATAGCCTTCCTCGATAAATGGGCTATCGTACAATGAAAGAATTTTTAAATCGGATCAGTTCCTGAGATTAGCGCGTTCAAACGAACATACTCTTCAGTTTTATATATTGGTATAGATTTAATTGTTATATATTTATATGTAGGGTACTCCAGAGGCACGGGTGGTAAAGGGTCCCCTTTGGCTGGGTGTGGCAGCTCGCTGGGCCAGTGCCGCTGTGGGAGGCTCCCGCGCCGTAGTGGCCAGCGCCCCCACCGACGAGAATAACTGCCTGCTGCTCGGTATACCACCACGATACCAGCACGAACCAAGAAAGTAAGTATTCCTATTGGTATAATCTTTCTTACCATGTGGTGACAGTAAGAATTCAATTCAACACTCTCCTATCTGAGAAAATAATGAGAAGTGTTGACCACTATTGTAATGGAATAAGGCTTGGGGGAGAGAGACCATGGGGTCTCTAAGAGGACTGATAGTTTTTAGGATTCCGTACCCAAAGGGTAAAAATGGGACCCTATTACTGAGACTTCGCTGTCTGTCCGTCCGTCTGTCACCAGGCTGTTTCCCAAGAACTGCGATAGCAACAGTGGAAATTTTTACAAATTGTGTATTTCTGTTGGCGCTATAACGACAAATGCTATAAATAAACTAAATATTTAAGGGGGGCTCTCATACAACATACACGATTTTTTTGGCCTTTTTTGCTGGTACGAAACCCTTCGTGCGCGAGTCCAACTCGCACTTGGCCAATTTTTTTTAATTTAAGTGTTGTTTTCATACAGACAAGGGCCTTTCCATAAATAAAGGGATTATCACATAATCTGGATGGTCGGAGTATAAAAGTCGTCGTAGATGGCTCCTGCTCCGATATTATGATCACTAATGCTGGTGTACCACAAGGCTCGGTGCTCTCCCCGACGTTGTTTATCCTGCATACCAACGACATGCTCTCCATCGAGAATATGTGTTGCTATGCGGATGACAGCACGGGTGACGAGCGGTATACCGAGCAACGGAATGTCCCTTGGAGTACTCAGGAAAGAAGGGTTCAACTTGTGTCTGAAGTCGAGCACTCTCTGGGGCAAGCCTCGGAATGGGGTGAACGGAACCTAGCCCAGTTCAACCCCACAAAGACACAAGTTTGCGCGTTAACTGCAAAGAAGGACCCGTTTGTCATGGCGCCTCAGTTCCAAAGAGTAACTCTCCAAATTGCTGACAGTATTGGGATCCTCGGCGTCAAAATATCGAACAAAGTACAGTTTGGGAGTCATTTGGAGGACAAAGCCAAATTGGCTAGCAAAAAGTTGGGCGACCTGAACAGAGCCAGGCGGTACTTCACAGCATCTTGTACTATACAAAGCGCAAGTTCGTCCTCATGTGGAGTACTGCTCACATCTCTGAGCAGGCGCGCCCAAATATCAGCTAGACCCACTTAACTCTCTCCAAAGGCGTGCTGTTCGAATCGTCGGGATCCCAATCTCACGGACGGATTGGAGTCGCTGGAGCGGCGGAGAGACTTTGAGTCACTCTGTGTACTCTACCGACTCTTTCACGGGGAGTGCTCCGAGGAACTGTTTGACTTGGTACCACCGTCACCGTTTTACCATCGTACCACTCGACACCGCAGCAGGGTTCGTCCATTTCACCTGGAAACGATATGGTCTTCAACTGTACGTTTCCAGCGATCATTTCTCCCACGTACGTGCAGGCTCTGGAATGAACTACCTGCTGCTGTGTTTCCCGAGCTCTATGACATGTCCTTCTTTAAACGAGGTTTAAGAAGAGCATTTACTTCACGGTAGGCAACGGCCTGGCTGTGCCCCTGGTATTGCAAAGGTCCATGTGCGGCAGCGTCACTTACCATCAGGTATGTTGCCTTCTCGTTTGCCACCATAGGCAATAAAAAAAAAAATAACAATGACTTATTACAGTTATTTATAATTATCTACCCACTACAGTTTATTAAATTTTGACCCACATTTTCGTACAAATTTATTGCCAGTACAAGATGAAAATTATTCTATATGAAAAATGTATGGAATAGCGTGATGTTAAATAACTCCGTATGGTGACGGTCATCACCAGGCGATTAAGGGATATAATATGCGTACAATTGCGTATATTATGCGGCTCCGTAATTGTAACCGAAATATTGGATGCCCGATACGAAAATATATCCGTAACTGTAGCCGAAATAGTTTTTTTTTAATTGTTACGTTCTTTTGTTTGGACTAGGAGCTTTAGACTTAGATGGCTGTTACGCCCTTACGCGCCCTAGTGGTGAGTGCAGAGGGCTCTCAATCCAAAATCATTGGGCAAGTGATTCTTTCCCAAAAGGGTGGGATATCGCCTACAAAAAAAAAGGGAGCCGTCGCTCAGGACGCCTGGCGGATGTGAAACATCGAAATTATTTTTGTACAAGTATATATATGCATAAAAGAACAGATTACGACAGGAACTAAGATGGCATAAAGTATTAATAAAATATTACGATTTTCTATTCCAGAAAATGATGATTTTAATTTAGTAAACATTTATTTTCATTAGTATACACTGTAGGTATGTATTTAGGTTAATGATTTATTTTGAGCACACTAGATGGCGTTGTACAAAATTCTAAAACACGTTATGATTTCATTACACAAATGTACATATCCAAGCGTGGCGTCAACGCCACGCCAACGATCGAGTTCACCTTCGCCTATAGATGATCAAGAAAGTTTCTAATATGGTAATTTGTTCCCAGTCTTTTTGGTGCCGCGTTCGAGCAAGCAGCGACTAAATGTGGAGTGTCCGTCTCTCTGGATCATGTTGACTCTTCCATTATCGTCCTGCCCATCTCGCAGAGAGCACAGTTCCTGGACGGATTAACGGCTTTATTGGCGTGATGATAGATACCATCGCGATTCTCTGAGATTCTTGAATGATTATTCTTAGTGAGTGATTCAGACTTTAATCTATTCTAGAAAATATTTTATAAGATCTTATTCTGGGTGGTTTAATATTGGTTTTGATGACCAGCCTAGTCCGAGCCTTAATTAATTACAGAGGTATAATACCCTGCAGCGAATCCTAATTTTAAGTAATACTCAACATAAATGACATAAAGCAAATATTAAAATGAAAAGAAAAAAACAATTATTTTATTTGTATCTGAGCATAATATGATTTTTTTGTATCTAAACGTTCTTTGTATCTAAATTTATGAATATCAGTGCAATTAATGTAAGGTTTCATCTCCAACCTTCGAGCTCCATCATCAGAGTAGCTTGGTAGTGCCATCATACATGGGTGGTCACGTGTTTGAATGTAACCCATTATGGGTCTAAGATCCCTTACCATATCTAACTAAAAGAGTTGAAACAACTGAATAAATAATAAGAAGATAAATTGATAGCTAAGAACCATCTCAATCACAATAACTTTCAAACAGAAAATAGCATCATAATTGGTCCATTAGTTTAGGAGTTAATTCAACAGACAGACACACGAATATTACCAAACTTGCTTGCAGCATCCCTTGTCAATTAGTATGTATAAAGTATGGAGTGTAGAAGTAAGGAGGACCATCTCAGTGTTGAAAGTGTCCGTTGAAAGGAGAAAATTAAGGTGGCGCTATAGTAGCAAGTGGAAGAATTTTAAATAGAGCGCCACAAATTATTAGAGTAGGATACTAAATTAGAAAAGGAAAGAAACATTTCCGCTTTGTTACAGCGCAATTCATATTTCTTAACGACAGAAGTCAAGATAAATATTAAATTTTTCAACCCAGTACACTTCACTCTTAAGTTTCATAGGTTATTATTTACTAAATTACAGTTGACTACGTAAATAGTTGAGATTTTAAATACTGCATATTTCTTAACGACAGAAGTCAAGATAAATATTAAATTTTTCAACCCAGTACACTTCACTCCATAACTCTGTTTATAACTGCTAAGTTCATATCATTTCCACTTGCTACACTAGCGCTATTAATTTGCTGTTTACAAGTGGACACTTTTTCGACTAATCCCCCATACGAGATGGTGCTCCTTACTTCTACACTCCATAGTATAAAGATAGACAAAAAGAAAGCACAGGTTTACAACCAGTGTGTGTTACCAGTGATGACTTACGGCACGGAAACCTAGTCCCCAAATTTGGGCCTCATAACCAAGCCCAAAATCGTTGAACGTGCTATGGAGCGGGCTATGATTGAGATTTCTCCAATGATAGAAGCCGAATTACGGAAACTCAAAGGCCCATCACTCGACGCGACCGACTACCGCTAGGGACGAAAGGTTCTTGAGTGGCGACCAAATATCGGACAACACAGTGTAGGAGGCCCAACCGGGTGGACCGACGATCTGACGAAAGTTGCTGGGCGTTGTTGGATGTAGGCGACACAGGACCTCACTTTGTGGTGAAATATGAGAGAGGTCTGCGTCCACCAGTAGACCGTGAAAGACTGAATGATGATAAAAATAGACTTTGTCAATCTCTAAGGTGTATTATCACCAGGGCTCTTGAATCACGTCCAAAAGCATCCAAACACTAATCTCACAGGTTCTAGTTTTACGGTGTTAATATTACGTAATTGAAATTTGACTAAATACCACCGTCTTACATATTTACCTAAAAATGTATTTTCGTAAAAATGTATACACTTTTTATGTGAAAATATATATTTTTATAAAAATAAAATGTATAAAAATGCCTTTAAAATTAAATAAAGAACTTTGTAATTAGTTTATGGAAAGACTGTATTACAGACTTCTTGGTCACCAATAATGATGTGCCAGGAATAATGAAAATATTCCTAAATAAAATTCTCATTATTACATATATTGTTCATGGAAATTTTGTATTTTTATGAAATCTGTATTCAATGTTTGCATTATTATGATGCCCGAACTACTTATCTTGTTAAGTTATATTCATTAATTAAGCAAGTAAAAAATTAAAGAGAAATCATGTTACAATATACGAATTCTAAATTACATTTATATTTTCGTAATAATCACTAAATCTAATTCTCATAAAGAGACATTAATAGTGACTGCCCAGATAATGTAGTGGTTAAGAAGCTACTGTGCCAATGTCGTAGATTTGATCCCCACACAGGACAATGCTTTGTGACATCAACAAAGCATTGTCCAGAGTGAAGTTTTGTTTGGAGTCTTGGTATGATTTGCATGTATTGTACGTTTGGAAAGTCTCTCACAGTAAAAAATATTTCCTTAATGCAAAATGTACCTAATACAATGTTTATATGACTTGTTCAAATGAACTTCTTTAAATTTTTGTAATAATTGAATTGACTGTATAACACTGAACGCCATGGGGGAAACCATATGGGCGACATTTATAAAATATTGTGACCCCTTTGGCGTTCAACATGTTAATAAAAACAAATATTAAATTTGTAAGCATTATAAGTTAACTTATGTAATAAAATGATAAGTGTATATAATTTTTTTTATTTACTAAAATTATTTGATAATCTACAATCGTAAAATTTATATTTTGTAATAAAACATAATTAAATGGTAATATTATGACTAAAAACTTATTTACGCCTGAACCCACATCTGTTGGAGATCCAGTCTGTTGTAGCAATTAAGTTGGTGTGGTATTATAACCAAATTGGCTCTTGCCTTTACAGGCATCTGAAAGGATGTTTCAAAGATGTGGATACAAATTTGACATGTGGTAGTAGTTACGTGGGTTCAAATTTTACTTGTAATCATTTTAGCTCATCAATAAGTTAATAAATAACCTAGCAGATCAAATCTCTGTAATTTAAATATAATAAGTCATAGAGAGTATTTCTAGAGTATTTAACATTAAATTTTATTGCTTTTGATTTCAAACCCAAGGCACTTATACACACCAATTCAATCGCTTTCAATAATATTTTAAAACTACTTCTATAACATATACAATCATTTCATAGACTTTGATTTATTACTAAAAATCAAACTTATTATTGATGAATCTCCTAATCATATTTAGGGCCCATTTTGGTTGATCTTGCGGTACCATATGTCCAGCATTCCGTATTAAAACCTCTGTGAGATTCCCTGCTTTCTTGACATAACCTGCAACATGGTCTTTCACTCTCCAAATGTGTCTTTTAGCAGTTTTATACTCTTCGGAGGCAGAAAACTTTAAATTACGAAGAAAATTCTCAGTCAAAGGGTATGCCACAACTATGTCAAGTTGACCATTATAAAACATTACACGATAATGTGATAATAATTCGGAAATAGCTGGGGAAACCGATTGTAGTATATCGACAGCTAAATGAACACGGACATTGTCTCCATCATCAAATGGTAATCCGCCTACATGAACACTTTGCCTTACTTCGTCATTCTGAAGTAAATTTGTAAATACAGTCATATCTTCATCAGATTTAGTTTTTAAAAAGTTATAATAATAATCAAACCCTGTATAGGTTTTAAAAAGAGAGGAATTTGTCAATTCCCCATCCATTAGTCTATCCATAAGTACATCAGCTTGCACCCAGTTCTTCTCCTTGATTTGCTTTGCAATTTCATTTTGATATTTAAGAAAGTCCTTCAGTTGAATATCATCAATCAAACCGTGTTGATATAAATAGTTTCCATAATCTAATTGATTTATTGGATCACAATAAGCATTGCCCATTGCAAGACCTTTCAAATTGATATTTTTACTGCCATTAATGTTTGCATTTTCTTTATGTATTTCCATGCCTAATGATGGTATATATTTGCCTGCGTACGACTCGCCAGCTATGTAAAAATCATTGTCTATTAACTTTGGAAACAATTGGAAAAATTGCTTTAATGCAATATGCAAAGATTTTGCAATACATGTTTCATTATTACAGTAGCCATTATTATTTCCCGTGTAGCTAAATCCTGTTCCCACTGGGTTATCTATGAAAATTAAATGATAGTCTAAGGCCCAATGATATTTCCTCAAAGCAAAGTCATCTTTTAGGGCTATTAAAGGGCCCAATTCTGTGAATAATCCAAAGAGAGAGCTTCCACCTGGGCCACCTTGCAACCATAGGATAACAGGTGCTGATTCAATCTTAGAGAAAGGTGGGAAATACCAAAAATATAAATTAGAATCAAAATTTTCGTCTACAGTGAAAAATCCTGCATGACTGCGAAATCCCATACTGTCTGTTAATGTAACTCGAGACAGATTCTGAGCGAGAGATATTGACCCTTGTTTCAAATATGGTGTAAGTATTAAAGGTTTGCCAGCATCGTTCGGTAATTTTGCGTCCAATTTTAATCTTGGATAAACATTTGGAAAAAATACAGCGGTTCCTAGCTCCATGAGACAAAGCAAATGAATAAAATACATCAAGTTGTGGCATGGAAACATCGTTGAGAGCAAAGTTCACCAGATCAAATAGATAAAAATGGAACTTAATCTTGTATTTCCAATACTTTATTTCTAAGCGACCATTTTATTCTTAACTTCAACTTGGCACTTTGTAAATTTTCGCAGTTTTGTTTATTTTGAGCTTTTGACAGTTGACAATCAAATAGGTGTCATTGAACGCTTTAACCTTCAACTCCAATGTCATTCTACCTGTGCTTTGTTCAAACTTAGAAAATTAGAATCAAGCTTGTTTATATGACTCCAATTTAATTTGTTAAAAAATACAAAAGTTTAATTTATAGGTAAAGCTGTGTGTACACTAGTGATGTAACGAATATTCGCATATTTTTTGCATATTCGCATTCGCGAAATTATTGCGAATGTTTTTGCGAATATTTTGGCGTATATAATTTTTTTAAGTAGGTAATGATAGTTGGTTAATATAAGAAAATCCAATTCCATTAATTTCTTATGTTTTTAATGCAATAAAAATAACTTAACCTCGTAATCACATTATCAGTCTTCACTTTATCATTTGGTATCATTTATTTATTTAACTTTAGGCAATGAAGTTTCATTGCCTAAAGTTCAATTGCCTAAAGTTCAATTGCAAAAACAATCAAACTTATAACAATTTAAAAAGCAAAACTATATACTGAATGGCCTAAATGCAATGTAATCAAACAAAAATAATCTTCTATGAATTTTTACCAAAGTTTGATGTTATAATTATCTTCTTGAACAAAACTAAAAATAATAATCTACAATTAGTATTTATTTAACTTTGGGCAATGAAGCATTTTTCTTTTTTTTTTTGGGGGTGGGCTGCGGTCGGCGCGCTTCCGCATCTCTCCGTCCGGGGCGACAGAGGGGCTTAAGCACGCAACACCCACAACCCACCCGAACACCACGTCGCCTTCGTCGTTGGGCCGACCACTGGAGCAGGGTTACTTGTCATCAGTGGTCGGCCCGACGGAATACCCCCTACCCGGGGTACCCTCCCATCGACTGACGTCCCCCCTCGGGGATGACGTCGGTCTTTCCTCACGCGGTCGGCCTCTCGGCGGGTGACGGACTAATCCCCGGTCACGTCACCCGCGGCCTCGGCTAGGGCGGCATTGCACGCAGGTAATCCCGCCTGCGCCGCCCCAGTCGCCGGCAGGGGGTCGCATCATATTGGCTGTGCTCCTCGTGCTCGCGTCCCGCCGCCTCCTTCTGCGAGATAACTGCCTCGCAGAAGGCTGTGACCGCGTCCCAATTCCTGATGCTGCCGAGCATCTCCCTAGCGATGGTTGGCAGCGTCAGGGCGGCACCGATGATTGCGATGAGTTCACAACGCGGCTCTGCCCAAGCGGCACAGACCTCGAGCGTATACTGCGCCGTGTCCTCGTCGCAATCGCAGTGGTGGCAGGACGGAGTTCTTGCCCTCCTAGCGACCCTGTACAGGTACTTGCCGAAGCATCCATGCCCAGTCAAGACTTGTACGAGTTGGAAGGAGAGCACCCAGTGCCGCCTTTCGAACCACTGCATCAGCACCGGCCGGAAGGCCTCCACGGTCCAAACACCGAATCGAGGCCTCTCCAGCCGGTCTGCCCAATGGGCGATGACGTCTCGGCGGACGTCGACGTGCTAGGCGACGAGCTCCCTCAAGGAAACAACACCGCCCTCTCCACGCACCCCTGACACCCGCCGATACAAGTCGGCGAGCATTTTCGCCTCCAGGTCCCACGGGGGCGTCCCGGCCAGGCAATGAAGCCTAACAATCAAATTTTCATAAGAATTTAACAAACAAAATTATATAGTCATCATCATCTTGCTCTTATCCTAATTACTTGGGGTCGACGCAATATGTCATCTGTTTTGACATATTGCAAAACGTTTCGGCAATGACTTTTATGACCGGCCGCCTGCCTGACGTCAACCCTCCTTGGGAATGTAATCGTTGACCCAAATGGTACCAGATGGAGTTGGTCCGGGTCAAACAAAATTATATAGTAAATGGCCTAAATGCAATGTAAACAAACAAATATGATTTTTTACTATAATTAAAATCAAATAAAAGCTTAACATGAGTTGCTGTCATCATAATCACAAAGTGTTTATAGTATATCTATATTATATAGTTTATAGTATTTATAGTATAAATATAATCATTTTACATAAGAGTTAACAGTTAACACTTTAAGCAAACAAGAATAAAATTAAGTATTTTACTTTAATAAAGCTAAAAAATTTAATTGTTATTAGAACTTGTGACACAAAATTTTAATGCAATTGAAACTAATAAAATTAAATTCTTCTATTAAACTTTTCTCAGTCTTTAGATATATTTTTAATATTTAAATACTTATCAAACAAAAATTATATTCTTCTACAGTAGACCATTAAATAGTCTAACTCTAAACAAACAAAAAAATAGATTCTCAAACAAAAATACCTCTTTCGCTTAAAAAAATAACAGTTAATTATATATATTTTTCATATTAATAATTGAACTTCAGTAGGGGAATATTAAACTTTAAAAGTAGTAGTTTTGATGCCTTGTCTGCTTCAAGTCTGTTTCGATGTGGCGTGTAAATAAGTCCAGCACCACTAAATATGCGCTCGCTGGAGACACTCGTTGGTGGTGTAACTAAATAATGCCGAACTACAGGAAGCAGAAGAACGTATTTTTCTTTGTTCACTTTCCACCAAGTTAAAGGGTCAACGTCATTTGCCACACGTTTATACTGAATATTCGCATTCGCGAATGTTGTCAGCAGATATTCGCATTCGCGAATGTCCAAAATACGGCATTCGTTCATCACTAGTGTACACTATAATAACCAAATACAATTTCGATGTGTCTTACCTCTTACTCAATAAGTTAAATATTCGAAACATCATTCTATGTAGATACATATATGTAATAAGTTAATGTAAATTATAATTAGAATGGTTTTAACGATGTAGTTAAACATAATTATCTTATTATTTGACTAATTAATGAAGTCTAAATAAATTATCAGACAGACCAAGCACAGTTAGTGGTTGGTTTATTATGTTTTGAAACAACATCAAGCATAGAAATAATATTCGTAGAAGATGCATTTTAATTCAATTTATTTAAGGAATTCTTTGATTGGAATCTAAGAAGAAATAAATCTAAGAACCCCTTACCATTAGACTACATATATTTTTTAACATGGAAATGAGCGGGTTTAGATTTACAAGTTTCGCAGTGCGTGGTTCGATTTTCTTTCAGTCTGATGAGTTGTCGCCCCAACAGTACAACCGGCACGAATTAATGACGGAGTCGTCTCTGTCCTCTGAAGTCACCCCATATCTGACCCTGTTCACTGAAGAATAATAATTTTGGTTAATCTTGGTCTTCCTATTATTGATAAGGTGTCCTCCGCTGCCTGCTAACTGACTTACTTAGCTGAATCTAATTATATAAGCTAAAGAAAAGAGTAGTAATTATCTCATTGCGGTTCCAAATTTTTTCGCTTCATATCTTTTCTATACCAATAAATAAAATTGGAGGGTCTGTTTGTAATGTCAAAATAATAGGCTTTTTTCATGCTCACATGGTTATTTGCACAACACCTATGCCTAAAATACAGATTAAAAATTTTTTGTCTGTCTGTATGTTCTGGGTAATCTTCAAAACGGCTGGACCGATTTCAAAAATTCTTTCACCAATGGAAAGCTATAATATCAGCGCGTAAACTAGGCTATATTTTATCCTGGTATTCCTACGGGAACGGAAACTACGCGGGTAAAACGACTAAAACCGAAGCGAAGCGAGGGCGGGTTGCTAGTGTTATAATTTATTTGAACAGAACAACGTCTGTTGGGTTAGCTAGTATTCATATAAATTTCAATCGTCTCCAAAATAATTTTCACGTGTAGTTACGAATTGAGATATTTCCATTTCTTACAATTCATATTAGGAGGGGAAAATAGTTTTCAATTAAAATATGTAGGTATATACTATTTATCTTCTCTTCTTTTAATAAATAAAATTACAATGAGAAACAACTTTATTTAGTTCTCAAATGTAACTTTTAACGATTTCTCACTATTCTAAACACAAACTTCTTTTAAAAGAAAATTATAATCAAACACAATGTCAAAATTCAACTTCTAACTGCAATCAAGTACGTATATACCTATTTTGATTGAATAGAGGACACTTAATCTTTGTTGACATTGTAGCATGGCCATTAAAGAGAAGAGGCCTTTCAGTTAATAAACTCTACGCACCAGTAGTTTGAAACTGTGAGAAGATGCTGCAAGATTGGAGCAAGACGGTGATCGGCCTGATATGTCATTACGAGACAATATCTCGGCAAGGACGGCTTTCAGTGACTTACGATCTTTCGCCCTGGCATAGGCGTAAATATTCGGACGTAGTGTCTTGCTTGACTATAGAATATTAAATTTAGAAAACTCCAAATAATATATTAATTTCTTTATTTACGTGAATTACCTATAAATTGTCATAAATTACTAAGTTACCGCTGTACGTAATCGTCATTTTATTATATATAAATGCTGAACCAGCAAACTATTTTTGAAATCCATCGCAGCGTCCAATTATCAATCTAAATCATTCTCGAATCCACTGGAACATACACAAAAAACTCATCAAAATCGGTCCATCCTATTTAGCTATCTTTTAGGACTTGTTTAGTCACATACACACGGACAAAACTCTATAATAGTTCTCTTAATATGTAAAGAAACACATATAGATAATGAAATATCGGTATAGAGAGTGTATCAGGTTATGGGGCTAACTGTTGGAGTATCTTGTAGTTCAACGGTCATAGATCATAATTAGAATGCAAATTACATAAAAAAACAATATACCTAACATAAAAGTTATAGTAATTATAAAAATGTGTGTCTAAGAGTCTATACCTTAAATGTTACGTATTATGTAGGCATGTACAGACAGGATACATGTAGGCATGTAAAGCTTCAACAGTATAAATAGGTATGATTTGCGCGAACGCTTCAATGGTAACGTTGGTTCAAAGGCGAACCGTCAACGGTCATTGGTCTATCAGCTGATTTAAAGCGAAGTTTGTCTTACTTATTGCAAACGTAATCATTGATTTATTCAATTTCTAATGAACATTTAACAAAGTACGAATATGTTGTAGATTAAGTATCACTGAGTTTATACATTACAATCAGATTTACACGAAAAGACCATGGCCAAATTGAAATCTTTACATGTCTCTAATTCAGTGGCTCTTAACCATTTTAGGTCTGCTACCCTTATGACCTAATTCGGGTCGCTGATTTTACCCCTCCTCCCAACGTTGAAATCAAAGGTACACTTTGCGCACTAGTCGGCGGCGGCGCCTCGACTTGTCATTTTAAAATTTTTACCCCCGCGGGGCTAATTACCCCTAGGTTAGGAATCAATGCTCTAATTCATTAACGAATTGATATTTTTGTTTCAAATTTTTATCATGGGTACCTAACACCATTGCCTCGCTCCCGTTTGACCAGTTGCCCAAGAACCTGATACACCTGTATATATTAATGCAATTTCAATAAGAATATGAAGGCGTGTCCTCAGCTTCATAAATAAATCATCATCATCATCATTGCAGTTCATATACGTCCCACTGGTGGGCTCGAGCCTCCTCCTCAATAGGAGGGAAATCGACCTTATTATACCATGCTAGTGAGACAGGTTGGTATAGGATTTTATTTCTAGTTTTCCTTCTCTTGCATAGGTATTACCTATATGCGTATTATATCCCTTAGTCGTCTTTTACGACATCCACGGGTAAGATAGGGAGTGGTGAATTGTATTCTTACTCCGTCACCACACGGATGCATAAACAAATACCAAATTAGAATTTATTTATAATATATATTTTATATAATTTCTGAATATGTGTATACACAGCCTATTATATTAAATGTGCCAGTAAATGAGGACACAAAAAAGGAAGCTATGATAAGACCGGCCGGTGCGGGTGAGCGAAATAACGAATAATAACAGTAGTCTGTGCGGTGGACTTTATGAATAATACCTATTTTACAAAACTCGGCATTTGATAAAAACTTGCTTGTAATTAGGTAGTCCGTAGTTCACTTATTGTTCAAGTGGCCATTGGGACGAGATGGCGCGCATTCTGTGGACATTATTAATAACTTCTCATATAATTATAGCTGTTGAGTGTTTTTTCTTTCGTTACCCGAAGATAGAATTAGGTGAGCCTGATGATGGAGATCCAGGTAAACCTTTATTCCTTACACCATACATAGAAAATGGTACCATAGATGAAGCCAGAAAATTAGCAAGAGTTCCTTTCACGGAGGGTCTTCGCATTAAAAGTTACGCAGGCTATATCACCGTGAACAAGACTTATGATTCCAATCAATTTTTCTGGTACTTTCCTGCGATGATCCCGGACAAGGCGAACGCTCCAGTTATAGTGTGGCTGCAGGGAGGACCGGGTGCTAGTTCTTTGTTTGGCTTATTTACCGAAAATGGACCTCTAAGAGTTAGGAGAGGGAAGTTTGAAAGGAGGAAATACACTTGGGCTTTAAGTCATCATATTATTTATATAGACAATCCTGTTGGTACTGGATTCAGTTTTACTAACGAT
This sequence comes from Lymantria dispar, assembly GCA_032191425.1. Taxonomy (NCBI): domain Eukaryota; kingdom Metazoa; phylum Arthropoda; class Insecta; order Lepidoptera; family Erebidae; genus Lymantria; species Lymantria dispar. Next base: position 2,116,836 of record CM063460.1, on the reverse strand, counting down.
ACCAAAGGTTACTGCACAGATGAGACACAGGTTGGCGCTCAGTTATACTCAACTTTGATACAGTTCTTCCAACTCTTCCCTGAGCTGCAGCCGAATAAGTTCTTTGTGACCGGTGAATCCTATGGTGGTAAGTATGTACCAGCTTTAGCTTATACAATTCATAAAATGAATCCAACTGCAAAAATAAAGATTAATATGCAAGGTATAGCCATCGGTAATGGACTCAGTGATCCTGAACATCAACTAGTCTATGGAAAGTACTTGTATCAGCTAGGTCTCATTGACTGGAACCAGGCCAAGACGTTTGAAGAATATGAAAACAAAACAATAAATTTTATCAAACAGAAAAAGTTTGATGACGCCTTCAACACTTTTGACTCATTATTAAATGGCGATTTAATTGATGGAAAGAGTCTTTTTACAAATTTTACTGGTTTTAATTTCTACTTCAACTTTTTACATACCAAGGATTATATGGGCTATGAAGATTTTGGTCCAATGTTACAGAAATCTTCTGTGCGTAAAGGGATCCACGTGGGTAACTTACCCTTCAACACTGGAAAAGATGTCGAGAACAATTTAAAACAGGATGTCATGAAATCCGTGGCACCATTGATATCTGAGCTTCTAGATCATTATTATGTGGTCATTTACAATGGCCAGCTAGATATTATTGTTGCCTATCCTTTGACTGTAAACTATCTTAGAAATCTGAACTTCACGGGTGCTGAAGATTATAAAACGGCCAAAAGGTATATATGGGAGGTGGATGGAGAAGTAGCAGGCTATGTTAAACAAGCTGGGAAGTTAGTGGAAATTATGGTGAGGAATGCTGGGCATATGGTGCCCAGCGATCAGCCTAAATGGGCTCTCGATTTGATTACAAGATTTACTCATGAGAAAACATTCTTTAAACCGAAAAAGCCAGTACATTTAAATCATGATTAAGAATTATCAAATAAGAGATTTGAAATTGATTTACTCAATATAATTTAGATTTTATAATTTTTGTAATATTATATAATGATAGGTTTTAATTTTGCTTAGTTACCTACTACCCAAATTAAAGATAATGATTTATCTTAACGAGGTACTTATAATATTGTTTACCTTGACATTAAGTTAAAATGTTAGAGATATTTTTTTACTTTTAGATAGGTTGTAGCTTGAAGATATTATTTTTATGTAGCATCTCAAAAGTATAAATATAAGTTCATTTGAAGACATTATCATTATAACATTGTTATTATCATTAGGCTGTTTCTTTAAACAACTGTGTACACAGACAGTTTGAAAAGATGTGTTCCAAATTGTAATGTTATCTTTTTATCTAGAAATATATTTTTATAATGTGCTTTTAATATTGTTTTTATTTTTATAATAATAAGATTTTACATTATTTTAATCCTTTCTGCTTCTGACTGACAAATCGTTTGCTGGGTTGGTAGGTAAACAAACTACTCATACCCAGCTGACCATCATCATTTCAGCTCATATGTCACACTGTTGGGCTTGAGTCTCCACCACAACAGGAGGGAAATTGATCTTACCATACCATGCTGGTCAAACAGGTTGGTATAAGGTTTTATTTAGAGTTTTTTTCTCTACCATAGATGTTATATGCATATTATATCCTTTAGTCGTCTTTTACGACATGCACAGACAAGATAGGGCGTGGTGAATTGTATTCTTACTCCATCAGCACACGAAAAGCGAGCAGCTGATCATATTATTCTGCAAGTATTAAAATCATTCTGCAAGATGTAGCAAGAGTCCCTTTTATTTCCTTTATTGTAGGCTTGACATCTGTAAAAATTGTTTATGTAAGATTTCTCTCTTCAATATATTGTTGGGAAAGAAATTTTACTAACATATTGTTTTTAAAAGTCAACATCCTACACTAAGGAAATAATGCATGTATTGCGGGGGACTTTATAAACATAATTTACATCCAGACTCTGAACAATTTGTAGATCACAGAAAGTTTTGTCATGGGTGGGATTCGAACCTGCGACATTGGCACGATAGGTCAATATTTTAACCCATACTCCATCTGTGCATTTAACAAGAAAATAAATGCAATCATTTAGGCCAATTTTCTTCATTAAAAAGAAAATATGTTGAAATTTAAAGGAAATGAAAAGCAAGTATACCACAATTCAAAACGTTTCTTTAATCATAAACTTAAGATTACTTTGTATTGGTGAAAAATGTGTGCTTCACAGTACAGGAGACAGGAATCATTATGTAGTCACAGTAATTGACACTAATGTAAACAAATTTATGGTGCATTCATCAATGTCCTATTTTTAAGTCAAAATATCAATTATTATTTACTTTAAACAATGTAAATTCTTAAAATGTTAATAACTAGACACACAAAAGGTGTAACACTCTATTAAAAAGGAATGGTTAATGGCTTATCGTCCCTCAATGTATGTAGACAACTCTATTTCTTCGGGCAGCTCTGTAATATTGACATCAAAACGATCTTGAACTTCATTCAAAATCTTTGCATCTCCTTCGTCGGATACCATGGTTATAGCTAATCCTTTGGTACCAAATCTGCCAGCTCGAGCTACACGATGCAAATAAGTATCAGAATCTTCAGGCATATCATAGTTGAAAACAATATTTACTCTCTCAATATCCATTCCTCGTCCAAAAAGATTGGTGGCAACAAGAATTCTTTTCTGAAATTCTTTGAATTGTTGATAGCGGGATAAACGCTCATCTTGTGTCATGTTCCTGTGGATACCAATAGCCGGGAAGTTCTGATCAGTTAATAGTTGTGCTAATGCTATGCAGCGTTGTACTGATTTCACAAATATAACTACTTGATTGAATTCCAATACGTCAAGGAGTTCAAAAAGCTTCTTATTCTTCTCATTCTCCTTAAGTTTGACATAGTGTTGCTGTAAGCCATGCAGTGTTAGCTTGGCTTCATCATCCACATACACTTCCATAGGGTCCTGCATGAACTTTTTGCACACCGGTCTGATTTCTTTGCTCAGTGTGGCTGAAAACATCATAACTTGCTTCCCATGTGGAGTGTTTCTAAATATCTCCTGTACGTCGCGTCTCATGTCTAGAGATTCAAGCATTTTGTCACATTCATCTAGTATGAAGTGCTTCAAATGTTTCAGGTTCAACTTCTTATTGTTTACTAATGCTAAAATTCTACCTGGAGTTCCTACAACGATGTGTGGACACGCTGTTTTCAAGACCTCCTCATCTTTTTGAATGGGCATTCCGCCGAAAAATACTGATACTTTAACGCCTGCCATATATTTAGAGAATCGTTCATACTCTTTGCTAATCTGGAATGCCAGCTCTCTGGTATGGCACATTACGAGAACGTAAACATGATTTTCAGATGGTTCAAGTTGCTGTAGCGTTGCTAATACAAACACTGCTGTTTTGCCCATACCAGATTTGGCTTGACACAAGATATCCATACCAAGAACGGCTTGCGGAATGCATTCATGTTGTACTTCCGATGGATGTTCGAAGCCACAATCGACAATGGCGCGCAATATTTCGGGTTTTAGTAAGAAATCCCTGAAGCCTGAGCTGTGGATAGAAACATAGGATCCCTTAACCTCTTTCTTTGGCGCCGCCTCAGTCGCTCCGTCAGCGGTCTGTTGATCTGCCTGTTCTTCATCTTCGTAGTCGAGAAGATCATCGTTGTCAGCCATGATTTGTAGATTTGTAACTAATTGAAGCAATTAACTAAGGTCGCACTCCCCTAAGAGCACGTGAAATTTATTTTGAAAATTGTATTTCACAATAATGGCGGCTGGCGGCTGAATTTGGCGTCAATTTGTTTTTTTTTTAAATTGAATGTATATTCAATAAGCCTACTCTGAGTATTAGTCTTTTTGCCTATAGGTTGGCAACACTAGTTTAAAACCGTCTGAATGATATTAGAGAAAAATGTTTAATATCAAATATTGTTATAACGTAATTATTTGCTTCTATCTATTTATTTACTGTATTAAATTCGCCTAGTAATAATTTAATTTGTAATAAAATCTGATATTTTTAACAGTAGATATTGTGGTTTATCATGCAATTAACTATAGAACTAACAGCTATTGAAGTATTATAATCTCATAATGTAATTATAATTATTGTATTTTCATTTCGTATTATAATATTGTATCGTATTTTCCGTGTGGTGATGAAGTAAGAATACAAATCACCACTTCCTATCTTATCCGTGGATGTCGGAAAAGACGACTAAGGGATATAATACGCATATAACATCTATGCAAGAGAAGGAAAACTTGAAATAAAACCCTATGCCAACCTGTCTGACCAGCATGGTGGTAGTACGGTTAATTTCCCCTTCTATTGTGGAGGAGGCTCGAGCCAACTCTTCACCGAATGGCAGCAAAGATAGGATTTATTACGAAAGTTCGTTACCTACCTATATTTATTTTCGGTTTATTTGTTTAGCGTTTAGAAAAAATATATATGGGAATTTAGTACAATGTGGTTATATCCATAACAATATACTGCTGAGCTTCACGTAGTTATATATCCTCTTATCTATTTGGATTTTAGCCAAGTCTGCATGGCTGCCGGTTTGTATAGGAGTGAAGTAGAATCTTAACAAGTCCTTCTAATTTTGTTTTCTAATTTTTGCTTCGGTCTCCAAGACAATTACTTAAACGTGTTTCCTGGGACGTTCTAGGGCCTGAACCTCGGTGTCTTATAAGGATTCTAGTGTAGAGTCTAGCTTACAGAAGTTATAGTAGTGGGAATTTGTGGTGAGATTAGCCCCTCAAAAAGCATTCATTTTAAATTGAGATGAGCGCGCTAACAAAACAAATCACGATGTAATAGGTGAAAATTAAGTTAAGTGAAAAGTATTTTGTGAGGTCCCGGGCCGGACGTAATTTACTGTACTAACTACACGCTTGTTAAAGCCCGAGATGTAACACTAGATGAAGCGGCATGCCTGGCAACTCTTTCGAGGCGCTGGTACTTAGGGTGGCCTTAAATAAGGCGGAGGCCCTATTATTTCACGGGCCTCACTACTGCTCAACCGTAGGCACTTTGATTACCGTCAATTGCCGAATATTAGCGGACCCCGCACTACGTGCCGACAGCTATACGCACCTTCGTAAAGCTATCGGCATGAGATGTTAACTGCCAGATGCAAATACCGGAATAGCTTTAGAAAATATGTGAGACACATAATACATGCATGTCAAATTTAAGGGGCGTCCTCAACTTACATGGATGCCCATCATCAGATTCAGACTAGGTGACAATGGAACCACCTTAGGAATATACTCTTTGGAATGAAACACGATCTACAATTGACAGAGATATTGGCGAACAGGAGAAAAAATACATACAGTGAAACTTGGAAAATTGTAAAAATGTCTCGTCGTATTTGGCACAACTGTGGCGAGATTCTAAATGGAAATTTCCGTTTGTGTGCGACGAATGATACGAACTGTATATGAGCGTTTCGTTCATTGTGACATCACTAGGTTATTCCATTCTTACGCGACCCGAACGTACGGTACAAATGGCAGTTTTTTAAATTCGGCAATGGTATGAGTGTGTGCTGCCGGAGTAAGAATACAATTCACCACTCCCTATCCTGCCCGTGGATGTTGTATAAGACGACTATGGGATATAATATGCACATGACATCTGTGCAAGAGAAGGAAAACTCGAAACGCAACCCTATACGAACATGTCTGACCAGCATGGTATAGTAGGTCAAATTCCTTCCCATTGTGAAGGAGCCCAACAGTGGGACGTATGTGGGCTGCGATGATGATGATGAAGTAAGTGTGTGCCTTATGAAACACTGTCTATGTAACCGGAGCATTCAGGTTTCTAAATCTGAATTTTTAAGGAGGAAACCGTATGTTTGCGTCCAATCTAATTAAAATGTATATATTAAAGAAGTGCAAGCTTTTGAAGTTATTAGGAGGACATATTCCATTTCTGTCGCACAGCGTTGTTTGTTTAAGGCAGACGCATTTTAGTGTGCAGATTGCGACATTGACGTCACATTGCTTGTATTGCGCTCTCTGTCTAATTATTAAAACATTATGAAAATAAACGTTATGCTCTTTTTCCTATTTTATGTGTACATATATATTAGCCGTGTGGTGAGGAAGTAAGAATATAATTCACTACTCCCTATCTTTTCCGTGGATGTCGTAAAAGACGACTAAGGGATATGTCTATAACATCTATGCAAGCGAAGGAAAACTCGAAATGCAACTCTGTACCAATCTGTCTGACTAGCATGGTAAGGTTAATTTCTCCCCTATTATGAAGGAGGCTCGAGCCCAGCAGTGGGACGTATATGAGCTGAAATGATGATGATAATATATACTACTAGTAACCCGCCCTCGCTTCGCTTCGGTTTTAGTGCTTTTACCCACGTAGTTCCCGTTCCCGTGGGAATACTGGGATAAAATATAGCCTAGTTTACGCCCCGATATTATAGCTTTCCATTGGTGAAAGAATTTTTGAAATCGGTCCAGCCGTTTTGAAGATTACCCGGAACAAACAGACAGACAAAAAAAATATAAAGTGATTTTTAGGCATGTGTATAGTGCAAATAATCGCATGAGCCTGAAAAAAGTCTATTATTTTGACATTACAAACTGACACTCCAATTTTATTTATTGGTATAGATAAAATGTAATCAACATTCCAACTGATAGTGCAAAAACCTAATAAATAAAATAAAACGATAACAGGTTTAATTTTGCTTTTTATTATTAATCTCTACAATTTAAGGACAATATACTACACAAGTAGTATTAAGTATAAGAGTACCTATGTACCTATTACATAAACATATTTTTATGAGATTTGCTTCATAGATCTATATTTTACAGCCGTACATTTTTTATTCTATTGCCCTTTTGCTAACATAAACAATTTTATAAAATTTAAGTTTTACATGCATTTATGTAAAACTTTTTTGACATGTGATGGGCAACGCTTAAGTTAAAAGCGAACAATTCATATTAGGATTAAAAAGATAAGCATATGTAACAACAACCAATCTTAAAAAAAATCAGTAAACAAGCACATACTGTCGTGAGTCGATTAATCAAAATCCATATATATATATGTACATATATATAATATATATATATATATATATATATATATATATATATATATATATATATATATATATATATATATATATATATATATATATATATATATATATATATATATCCATATATCCATATATATCAAAATACATTTCGTTTATCAATTTCATCTTTAGAACTTTAAGATACTTTAAAAAAGGCGACATAACCAAAATTTTGTTTGCCCATGTAGAAATCCACATATACATCCATTGATTCATCTATTCATTTATACAAAGTGAAACAAAATATATTTTGGGTAAATTAGCAGGAGTGTCTCATCGCAGCATGTACTTGACTGCTGATATTTTTGAACGTCACTTCCGCTATAACGCGTTTCCGTCCCAAAGCATTCATCTACCCTTCAGTCACGTTCAATAAAGTCTTCAAGTTCGATTTGTATGAAAGGAATAGATATAAAACTAGGAACAAAGAGAAATCTAAGAATACGACCAGTTAACCAGAGTCATCCTAGAAACTTTATTTTCTAATTTAATTTAAAATTTAGACTAGTAATTATTAACTAAATCAATACATTACTAATACATATTAATGTGTTAATTAGTGTGTAAATAACCTACAACTAATTGAAAATATTTTTACAAAATCTTTAAAGTATCACAATCTCATGTTTAAAAAAAGTGTATTAAATTAAAACTATTTGAAATGTTTAATACAATGAATTCTTTTCTCGTTATAAAGAATAGAATAAGTCACAGGGTCCCTAGCCGAGGCCACGGGTGATATGACCGGGGAATTAGTCCGTCACCCGCTGAGAGGCCGACCGCGTGAGGAAAGACCGACGTCCTCCCCGATGAGGGGACATCGGTTGATGGGAAGGTACCCCAAATATGCCGTCGTCGTATTCCGTCGGGCCGACCACTACCCTACTCCGGTGGTCGGCCCAACGACGAAGGCGATGTGCATCGTGGGTGGGTTGCGCGTGTGCGTGCTTACACCCCTCTGTCGCCCCGGACTGAGTGGTACGAGGAGCGCGCCGAACGCAACCAAAAAAAAAAGGGTAGTCATTTTCTTTATTGCATTTAGTGGCAGATGTGTAATGTAGATCATCTGATAATAAGTGGTAAATACCGCTTATGGAATTCTGCATTACCAGATCTAGGCCTACTGCATTGACTATCCAACCAGAGGTATGAATAGGACGTTGTCTGATGCTTCAAGGTTCTGAAGGGGTGCAGAAATTACTAAACTATAAGACAGATTTAACATGCCAGATCATATACTTCCTATTGCTGGGCTCAAGTCTTCTCTACCATAGAAAGGACAATAGCTTACTATACCACTCTGTTTAAATGCGTTAGTATAAGGTTTTGCTTGTGTTTCATAAGTGTGGTATGCATATTTCATCCCTTATTCGTCTTTAACGACATCCACAAACAAGATGGGGAGCATTCTTACTCCGTCACCACAAGGTAGGATCATAGCTGAATTAAAAAAGAGGCTCTCCAGCATGTGTATATAAACTCGTATCGGATGTATGAAAATCTGGTTACAGCAGCACTTTCGAGAACACCGAAGACAGTCCTCTGGGTTGGCAGTCTCAACTACAAAACTCTACAGATGAAAAGTACTTATAGTAGATACTGTATAAAATAAAACACAACTGATTTCATCGTGTTTTCGACGGCCTTTTCAACGTCCATGTTATAGAGGGTAGAGGTAAGGAGCAACGTTTCTGGTATAAAAAAATGGGTGCGTGTACTTATGTACGCGCGTGAGAAGTTATACTTCTTTGGCATCATTAAAAAATAGTTTTTAATTGCATGCAAATAATTAATTACAATAAAATAATAGAAGGATTGGAAAAGGATAATCAACAAAGTTCAGTTTAATAGTCATCAAATTTAAACTAAAAGAATCTTAGATTGATCTTAGATATCAATAATTAATATTAAAAATTGAAAATTAATATATTTATATAATAATATATTTCAAATATATATATTTAATATAAATTTATATAATATATAATTAATATATATATATATATATATATATAATTATTAAAAACAAAATTTAGAGAATAATAAATATATAAGACATAATTTGTACTAAATATTATAAGATTCTTAATTTTAAATGTTTATTATTGATTATTTAATATTTTAAAAATAAATTTAATAATAAATTCAAAAATTGAATTTAAGGTTAAGCAGACAGCTTCATACTGTTAATTTTGTGTCACAGATGCGCGCGCATCTTAAAATTTCACTCTCATCATTTTTTCATAACGCGCCTAAAGAAGTATAACTTCAAAAAGTTTCCATCAAAACACACCTAAAAAGGGTGGCGCTACGATACCACAGGATAGATTAAAGAAAAGTAGTTAGAGATAGAGAAATAAACAACACATAAAAATGCGTCTTATACGACAAATATTGTAAAGTTTTGCTTGCATAATATAGTAATGAGAAGTTAATAAAACAGAAATTAAGTCCTTTATTTGTTGTATTAACTGATATTTAAGTAGTCATGAAAATATTTGTATCTCTAAACTCAGCTAACTTCATTCACTATATCTACAATAGCTAAATTCATATCATAGTTTTTCGTACGCCAGTGCTATTCTGATAGGTACTAGAAACTCTATTTTTGTCATGAAAATATTTGTATCTCTAAACTCAGCTAACTTCATTCACTATATCTACAATAGCTAAATTCATATCATAGTTTTTCGTACGCCAGTGCTATTCTGATAGGTACTAGAAACTCTATTTTTAGTGTACCTATCGCTGGACACTTTTCCAAGTTCCCCTCTATATCAGACGGTGTTCCTTACCTTCCCTCCATAGGTCATGTACAAAGGAGGAATCCTAACGTCAGTCAACCTCAACATCAAGACAATAAAAATTAAATACGAACTCTATAAAAGCCGTAAAAATAGTTTAATTTCATATATATATACTTAGTACTCGCATAAACGTCAGTAAACATTAGATCTTTTACGTCTTAACTATGGTAACTAACATTTCTCAGTGTACGGCTTCAGTGGCTTAAAATCTACGTTCCCACTCAGATAAGCGTCGACAAAATTCTGTACGGAGTCTGTGGTAATCTCGTCGCCATATTTCATGGTGACCAGCTTTTGTTTTGGGAAATCTATGGAGGTAAGCAGGGGTACTGCATCGTCTAGGCCTATATGCTCCCTGAGCATGTCTGCGCTATCTGTTCCATCTATCCCTATGTAGAACATTACGTGCTTAAATGGTTTCTTTTTCATTCTGGAGTGTCGTGATGTTGAGTAGTCGAAGTCCATGGTTTCGTCGTCAGAGGAATTCTGATATGGACAGAAGCCTGGATACTGAATGCTGCATTCTTCATAATAAGATTCTGCTGATGGTGTTAAGACTGATTCAGCGAATTCAATTTCAGTATCTTCATCGTCTGGAATGAAGTAAAATGTCATCATTCATCATCATTACAACTCGTATACGGCCTACTACTGGGCGAGCCTCCGCCATAATAGGAGGGAAATTGACCTTACTATACCATGCTGGTCAGACAGGTTGGTATAGAGATTTATTTCGAGTTTTCCATCAATTGCATAGATGTCATATGCATAATATATCCCTTAGTCGTCTCGTACGACATCCACGGGTATTAGAGGGGGTGATGAATTGTTTTTTTACTCCGTCACCACACGGAAGTAGTAAGTAGGAAGTAGTAAAATGTAGATACTGTTAGTGAAAAATACATATATTTGGATTAATCTCCCATCCCACTGCTAAGTTTGAGGTTCCTCCACATTATGAAAGGAATTGACCGGGAGGTGGACCGCGAGGATTTTATTTCCAGTGTTCTTTTTTTTACATATATATTATCTGCTTCATTCAGGACATCCAAGGACAAGAAAAGGGGGTGATGAATTGTATTCTTACCCTGTCATTATACGGATCTAAAAAAGGTATAAAAGTTTATAAAATAAGTAAGTCTTACCAATAAATAAAACTACTGCTGGATGTCGTGCCATCTTTAATAAGGCTTGCTCAGTTAGTACAGAAACTGGTCGTTGAGCCCACGGAAAATTCTGAAAATTAATGAATTTGGTACTGGATCACAATATACATGTTGTCTTTTTTTAAAAATTCGTTTGTGAAGGAAAAAAGAATTATCATATGCAAGATTTGCGGCTAGATCTAACGGAAAGCCATTCCAATTGCTTTACCAATGAAGCTTAACCTGCAAGATAAGCAAGTAACCAAATTATCGTTCAGTTCATATATTAACGATGTTGCCATCGGAAACGTTTATCATCATTATTGGTATTTCTTGAGAGGAAAATAGTCTAAGTTTCTCCTTATATAGACAGGTAGTAAAATATTAAAATCTGTTCTACCGTTTGGAAGATTACTCGGAACAAACAGACAGATAAACAAAAAAGTTTTAAACTGGTTTTTAGGCACAGGTGTAAATAATCATATGAGCATGAAAAAAACTACTATTTTAATATTACCTACAGACACTTCAATTGTATTTATTTATATAGATAATTTTTTACGGTAAAACTTTTTTACGATTTTTATTTATTACTAGCAACGCGCCCTCGCTTCGCTTCGGTTTCAGTCGCCTTACCCTCGTAGTTCTTGTTCCCGTGGGAATACCGGGACAAAATATAGCCTATATTACTCCCTGATATTATAGCTTTCCATTGGTGAAAGAATTTTTGAAATCGTTTCGGTGGTTTAAGTGTGAAAACGTAACAAACAAACTTACTTTCACATTTATAATATTAAAGTAAGAATGCTAGATTAAGAGCTAAGATTTTTCACGTCCAAAAAGTTATCATTATTACAGAGGTTTATAGATATAATATAAGCGAATACCATGGGTTTTCACAGCTATCATCAGAGTTCTGGGCACAGCCTCGCATATACTTAGCAAAATCGTTATAGTAGATTATGTTGTACTACTTACAAAACCAAGTGGGTCAGCAGCTAAGTGGTTTCTTCCATTAGCCGTCAGTATTTTGCCTGTGCCGTCGGTGATGACTAGCGCTGGTATACCGGCCACACCCAACGCAGCTGGCATTGCCAGGCGTGCATCACCAGAAGACCATGGCACTGAGAGAGCACCAACTGCTGATACTGATTGAACTGTTCGGTTATATGATTGTTCGCTTCTGTGAAAAGAAAAAAGTAAAAATGTATAGTGCTCTCTGTGGTGATGGCTAGGAATGCTACCAACACTGACATTTCTCGTCTATGTTGTAAAAGGCTTGGACCTTGGACCAACATTATCTCATATTTCATCATTATCTTCCCGGCTCATATGCGTCCCACTGCTGGGCTCCAGCTTCCTCCACAATGGGAGGTAAATTGACCTTATATATTGACTACTAGCAGCCTGCCCTCGCTTCGCTTCGGTTTCAGTCGTCTTACCCGCGTAGTTCCCGTTCCCATGGGAATGGGAACTACTCGGGGATAAAATATACCCTATGTTACTCGCTGATATTATAGATTTCCAATGGTGAAAGAATTTTTGAAATCGGTCCAGCCGTTTTGAAGATTACCCGGAACAAACAGACAGACAGACAGACAATAAATTTTTAATCTGTATTTTAGGCATAGGTGTCGTGAAAATAACCGTGTGAGCATGAAAAAAAGCCTATTATTTTGACATTACAAATAGACACTCCAATTTTATTTATTGGTATAGATTTGTAATTGACGCGTACCCATTTGAGTTTCTAATTAACAATTAACTTATTTTTTTATTTTATCATCATTTCAGCTCAAATACGTCCCACTGTTAGGCTCGCGTTTCCTATACAATAGGAGGGAAATTGACCTTACTATACCATTGCCCGTGTGGCGACGGGCTGAGAATACATATGTCGCCACCCCTTACTTGCCCGTGGGAGTCGTAAAAATCGGCTGAGGGTTCACCAGGAGAGCAGGGCAGCAGCTCTCTCCTGGGAAACGTAAAACACCTATACTGCGATCGCCAACCCGCCTGCCAAGCGTGGCGATTACGGCAATATCCCCTTTTTCTAGAAATGGCGTACAATAAAAAAATGGCCCCCAGTCACGGCGGCTCCGGTACTCTACGGGCTCATTTTGGTGGCGGGCCCAGTAGGGGTGGAGCGGGGGGTGCGAGGAATCTCCGGCAGCGATCCGGCTACCAACAAAAACGACCCTTGGCCCTGGTAACACACAACATTCGGACACTCAGGACTGACGAGAGGGTCATCGAGCTAGAAGAGGAATTGAGCAAAATCCGCTGGGACATTGTAGGATTATCAGAAGTGCGAAGAGAGGGCGAGGGCACGATAATCCTCCAGTCTGGAAACTTGCTCTTCTACCGGGAGGGCGATCACCCATCCCAAGGTGGTATAGGGTTTATCGTTCGTAGGTCTCTCGTAGACAACGTGGAGAGGATCGAGAGTGTGTCGACAAGGGTAGCGTCCCTTATACTCAGAATTACCAAGAGGTATTCGCTGAAGGTTATACAGGTATACGCACCGACCTCGACATACTCCGACGACGAGGTGTAGGCATTTTACGAGGACATCTCGAAAGCCATACACACCTCCAAAACCCACTTCACGGTAGTCATGGGAGACTTTAACGCGAAAATAGGCAAAGGGAGTGATGATGAGTTGAGAGTGGGGAAACATGGATATGGACAGAGAAACCAGAGGGGCCAGAAACTGGCTGATTTTCTGGAGAAGGAAAGCTTCTTTATGATGAATTCCTTCTTCAGGAAGCAGCCACAAAGGCAATGGACCTGGATTAGCCCCGATGGTTCAACAAAAAACGAGATAGACTTCATCTTGTCAGACAAACGACAGATATTCAATGATGTCTCAGTGATCAGCAGGATTAAAACTGGGAGTGATCATCGGATGGTACGAGGCACATTGAATATCCACACAAAAGTCGAGCGGTCACGCTTGATGAAGTCTACACTCCGACCTACATCTGTCCAATACCAGAACCTCGAAGGCTTTCAACTCGAACTACACAATCGCTTCCAATGTCTGGACGAATGCGAATCTCCGAACGATATGAACAACAGGTTCGTGGAAACTGTCCACGCGGTTGGGTCGAAATTTTTCAAGGCTCACCGCGTTAATAGACCTAAAAAACTTTCTGACCAGACTCTCGAGCTCATGGGGCGGAGAAAAGAAATGACGGTGCAGTCTTCAGCCGATTGGTCCAAACATAGGCAGCTAAATAGGCAGATCTCCAGGTCTGTGCGTCGCGATATTCGCCGATTTAATACGCTCCGTATTAAAGAAACGATAGAGCGGAATCGTGGCTCAAAATTGTTCGCACAAGATCTGTCTATTGGGCAAAGCCAAATGACTAAGCTGAAGACCGACGATGGCACTGTCATTTCATCCCAAAGTGAGATCTTGGGAGAGGTCGAAAGGTTCTATGGGCAGTTATACAAATCATCCCGAAATCCTGTTGTCGGCTTGGTCCAAGATCCCAGATCCAAGCTAACTCGGCATTATACCGAAGAAATCCCGGACATCAGCTTGTACGAGATCAGAATGGCTCTCAAACAACTATGTAACGGTAAGGCACCGGGAGATGACGGAATTACGGCAGAGCTTCTGAAGGCGGGCGGCAAGCCGGTCTTAATAGCCCTTCAGAAACTATTTAATTCCGTTATCCTCGGGGGCGACGTTCCAGAGTCGTGGACCGGGAGTGTGGTGGTGCTGATCTTCAAGAAGGGTGACAAAGCTCTCTTGAAGAAGTACAGACCCATTTCACTCCTGAGCCACGTTTATAAGTTGTTTTCGAGGGTCATTACCAATCGACTCTCGCGCAAGCTCGATGACTTCCAGCCGCCCGAACAAGCCGGCTTCCGAAAAGGCTATAGCACCATAGACCATATCCTCATGCTTCGGCAGATTATACAAAAGATCGAGGAGTATAATCGGCCCCTGTGCTTAGCGTTTGTGCACTATGATTCAGTCGAAACTTGGGCGGTGCTGGAGTCCCTTCAGCGGTGCCAAATCGACTATCGCTATATCGAAGTGCTGAAGTGTTTGTATAGGAACGCCACAATGTCAGTCCGTATCCGGGATAAGAGTACGAAACCGATCCAGTTGCAGAAAGGCGTGAGACAGGGAGATGTCATCTCTCCGAAACTGTTCACCACTGCACTGGAAGATGTCTTCAAGCTCTTAGACTGGACTAGACTCGGCATCAACATTAACGGCGAATACATCACTCACCTTCGATTTGCGGACGATATAGTCGTTATGGCAGAATCCATGGAGGACCTTGGCACAATGCTCAATGATCTCAGCAGGGTATCCCAACTAGTGGATTTACGAATGAACATGGACAAGACGAAAGTCATGTCAAATGCCCATGTCATTCCTGTACCGGTCCTAGTTGGCAATGCGATTCTTGAAGTTGTCGATCACTATGTTTACCTAGGACAAACAGTCCAGTTAGGTAGATCCAATTTCTTCAAAATTTGAAAGAGATCAGCCGACGAATCCAACTCGGTTGGGCAGCGTTTGGGAAACTTAAGAGGATCTTCTCGTCCAACATACCTCAGTGTCTGAAAACACAGGTCTTTGACCAGTGTGCGTTACCAGTGATGACTTACGGCACGGAAACGTGGTCCCTAAATGTAGGCCTCATATCAAGGCTCAAAGTCGCTCAGCGTGCTATGGAGCGGGCTATGCTCGGGATTTCTCTGCGAGATAGAATCCAGAATATGGAAATCCGCAGAAGAACGGGTGTAACTGACATAGCACGAAGAATTAGCACGCTGAAGTGGCAATGGGCAGGCCACATCGCTCGACGAACCGACAACCGCTGGGGAAGAAAGGTTCTCGAATGGCGACCACGTATCGGACGACGCAGTGTAGGACGCCCCCCCACTAGGTGGACCGATGACCTAGTGAAAGTAGCTGGGCGTCGTTGGATGCAGGCGGTACAGGACCGCTCATTGTGGCGCAACATGAGGGAGGCCTACGTCCAGCAGTGGACGGCGATAGGCTGAAATGATGATGATGATGATGATGATACCATGGTGGTCAGACAGGTTGGTATAGGGTTTTGTTTCGAGTATAATTGCTCTTGCATAGATGGTATATGAGTATTGTATCCCTTAGTCGTCTTTTACAAAATCTATGGCCAAAATAGAGAGTAGAGTAGAGAGGTAATTTGTATTCTTACTGCGTTAACACACGGAAAGTTTTTATTTACTTTAAGTTTTCTTTTATAAATTGTACCACAATAATGTTAAGTTTATATGGACATATAAATAGAAGCATATTAGTGGCCTCACCTGAGCCCGCACTAAACTTACCCTAACGTCCTAATTGTCAGTAATAAATAATCTAACTTTATTACACAAGGTTGAGTGTTAATTCCCGACGGCATGATTATAATTTAAGTTGTAATACTATACTATTTCTGACTGTTGCGTTTAATTCGAGTTAATAGTTGAAATTAGTTATATTAATTAAATCTCTTAGTTATATTAATTTCTTTCCGTGTGGTGACGGATTAAGAATACAATTAACCACCCCCTTTTTGCCCGTAGGCTGATGACTAAGGGATATAATACGCATATAAGATCTATGCAAGAGAAGAAACACTCGAAAACCCTATAACAACCAGTCTGACCAGCCAGTAAGTAACTGTACCATACAGATGATATGAGATGTTTCATGTGCATAGCAGAAAGTTATGTGGAGTCGCTGTCCATTGCCAGCAGTGTATGCTAATCCAAAGTTATTATAAACTCATTTGCAAAAAAAACGGGCGGTTTTGATTTTCATTCATATTTAAAAAGATACAATACCAAAAAGGTTTCAATCGTTTGTACACGTTACTGGCCGGTTTTAAAAATGCTGTGGTATTTAAAAAAGTACGTTCTAAATTCAATTTTTCATTTGATGTTCATTTTTACAGAAAACCCCTTTTTATCCTACATTTTTGGCGCGAAGTTCCAGAAGTTAACATCGACTTTCATAACTTTTATTCAATTTTTATCGATTAATTTCATATCCTTGACTGTCAAAGCTTTATTTAATGCTGTTTGGCTGTATCAAAAATGGTAGATAAAGTGGTAAAAGCTACCAAAATTATCGCGCTGCTTGAAGAGGGTTGCAGCCAATGTTTCGTGGCTAGGAGGCTAAATGTTAGTCGCTCGACAGTCCAAAGGACCTGGCAGCGATATCAGGAGACTGGTTCCGTCGAGAGAAGGCCTGGTTCTGGAAGAAAACCATGTACCCAACCACGGGATGATCGTTTTCTTGTGAGTCGCGCATTGAGAAATCGCAAATCTTCGTATGTGGATCTTAAGAACAACCTCCAAGAAGTAAGAAATGTGCATATTAGTCTATGGACGGTCAGGAGGAGGCTTCTCGCTGCCAATATACGCAGTCACCGCCCGGCCCGCGGCCCCAAATTACTCCGTGAGCACAGAGTTCACAGGCTTAGGTTCGCTAGAAATTGTGAATCATGGACTCAAGACGATTGGAATAGGGTTTTGTTCTCTGATGAAGCCAGGATATCTCTGTTCGGTGAAGATCGACGTCGGCGAGTGCTAAGAAGACAAGGAGAACGCTTTGCAGAGGCATGTTTCGAAGAAATCACACCTTATGGTGGGGGCTCTGTTATGTTTTGGGCAGGAATAAATTCAATGGATCGTACAGAGTTAGTCTTCATTGAAAACGGCTCACTGACTGGGCATCGATACATAACGGAAGTTCTAATTTCTCATGCACAACCCGCATTGGCCGCTCTAGGTGAAGACTCGATTTTTATGGACGACAATGCTCGCGCCCACCGATCCCGCGATGTTAATGCGTATGTGCAAGAGGTCGGCATTCGTCGTTTGGATTGGCCAGCTCGAAGTCCCGACCTCAATCCCATAGAGCATGTCTGGGACGTTCTGAAACGGCGTGTGAGATCAGTACACCCGGCTCCGCAGACCATCAGAGAGCTGAAGAATGTGATTACTGCGGAGTGGGAACGTATTCCGCAAGCAAGTATCCGGGATATACTCGCTAGCATGCCCAGACGAATTCAAGCTGTGATTTTAGCTAGAGGGGGTCACACTCGATACTAAACATTTATCTGCTTTTACTTTATTAAAGAAAAACAAACAAATAAACTTTTTTATTTTTACTTCATGAGCATATGCACTACTAGCGAATATACACTACTAGCGAGGTTTAGCATTATTTCCCATAAATTGTATCTAAATTTTATGAAATACGGATGAAAACGATTATTTTCTTATTAATTTAGCAAATTGTGTGGATAAAACTACCTATAATTATCAAACAAAGAAATATTAACATTTGAAATGGTTCATTGCTTAGGTGCCCGTTTTTTTTGCAAATGAGTGTATTATTAATCATTACACATATATGTATAGTAAAATAATTTTCTTTATGTTATAACTTATTAATATTTTTGTGATAACTTTTATTCTTTTTTTTAACTCCTTCTTGTTTTGTATTATTACTTTTTATTGCGCATGGTACGCTGTTAGCAATAAAAAATAACTGAATGATGAATAAATAAATAAATAAATAAATAAACAGTAAGTTCAATTTCCCTGATATTGTGTAGAAGGCTGGAGCCCAGCAGTGGGACGTATATGAGTTGAAATGATGATGATGGAGTCTGAAATAAATGGAATTATTATTATAATGTTTAATACTCGCGTAAATATCAAAAATCATTACGAGGATTAATTTTATTGATAACTAGCTTATGCTCGCGACTTCGTCCGCGTGGAACAATTACTTTGGGCTAATGCTAACTTTAAACCGCGATTTTGTTTACGTAGAAGGTGAAAATATTTTTAAATAATACAATTCACACATGATTTTTGCGAAACCTAACCGTTTATGTAGTGCAGGCAGCGGAAGCTCTCAAAAGGAAAAAAAATCCGATTCTGAACCATTTTTCATTGTTGCTCCGCTCCTGTTGGTCTTAGCGTGATGATATATAGCCTATCGCTATAGCCTTCCTCAATAAATGGGCTATCTAACACTGAAAGAATTTTTCAAATAGGACCAGTAGTTTCTGAGATTAGCGCGTTCAAACAAACAAACTCTTCCGCTTCATATATTAAGTATAGATTTAAAACTTCTATCAAATTTCTATGTAATAAATTATATTCTCCTCGAGTTAACTTTTACGGTAGATAAATGTGTGTCTCAAACACGATAAATATCGCATTATTTATGACGCTATCGCTATTCTTACGATATTATCGCATCTTCATAATATTTGGTTCGCTTCCGTTATTGATATATCCAATAGATATTATTAATAAGAATAGAAATGAACTTATATTTATTAATTCGTTAGAATAATAACGCATAGAAGGATAGTGTCCGTACTTAAGCGATCAAAAAGGTGAAGCCAAAAATAATACATGCGCGCAAGCAATTACACACGCATACTATACAACAGAGTTGTTTTGTGTACGCAGCCTTGTACACTACGGAACTGTCCGGCGTAGAGCTCCAATTTAAATGCTTCACTTTTTGTGTGCGGAGTTACTTTCTATGAGTTAATTCTAAGATTAATTCATTTAACATAGCTTATATACGTCATACTTCTTGGTTCGAGTCTCCTTCGCAAAGGGAGGGAAATTTACCTACTATACCACGCTGGTCAGACGACTCGATATAGGTTCATTTCGAGTTTTACTTCTTCTGTATGTGATCAAAAAAGTGAAGCCAAAGGTACTACATGTGCGTCCCTGAGTCGTTTTTTACGACACCCACGGGTAAGATATTAAAGACAACACTCAATCGAATATTGTTATCGTTGGATTATTAATAGATTTAGGATAAGTAAAGTAAAAAAAGTAAAAGAAAATTCTTAACACCCAGCGCTATAAAAAATCTTCAAGTCATGGGTCATCTATACCAATAAATAAAATTGGAGTATCTGTTTGTAATGTCAACATAATAGGCTTTTTTCAAGCTCACACGTTTATTTGCACGACACCTATGCCTAAAAAGCGATTAAAAAATTTTTGTCTGTCTGTTTGTTCCGGGTAATCTTCAAAACGGCTGAACCAATTTCAAAAATTCTTTCACCAATGGAAAGCTATAATATCAGGGCGTAAACTAGGCTATATTTTATCCCGGTATTCCCACGGGAACGGGGACTACGCGGGTAAAACGACTATAACCTATAACCGAAGCGAAGCGAGGGCGGGTTGCTAGTGTATACATATATGTACTATATTATTATATACTTTTTTTTTTTTTGTGGGTGGGCTGCGGTCCATGTGGGCTCCTCGCACTACTCCGTCCGGGGCGACAAAGGGGCTTAAGCACGAAACTCCCGCAACCCACCCGAAAACCACGTCGCCTTCGTCGTTGGGCCGACCACCGGAGCAGGGTTACTTGACATCAGTGGTCGGCCCGACGGAATACCCCCTATTGGGGTACCTTTCTCATCGACCGACGTCCCCCCCTCGGGGAGGACGTCGGTCTTTCCTCACGCGGTCGGCCTCTCGGCGGGTGACGGACTAAAATCCCCGGTCACGTAACCCGCGGCCTATATTATTATATACTAATGAAAATGAATACATATTTATTGAATAAAACTCATCATTTACTGGAAAAAAATCGTAATTTTTATCAATACTTTATGTCATATTGGTTCCCGTCGTAATCTGTTCTTTTATGTGTTGATGTTTCACATCAGCCAGGCGTCCTTAGCGACGGCTCCCTTTTTTTTCTATAGGTTGGCCTATGGTCGGCGTACACGCCGTCCATTCCATCCAGGGTGACGAAAGGGCAGCGGGCGGCCCCATAACCTACGGTATTCCCATTCTTTTGCCGTGGCCAGCCCGCCATTCGAACCCACCTAGCGTAATACGAACGGTATTAACGATTCGAACCCAATAAAAAAGTTTTTATATATAATCTACCATATTAAATACTAAATCTCAGTAATTAAAACTTTTTTTTTGATTTTTCTTTGTTTTTTGTTGTTTTTTTTTATCGCACAAAGAACTCTTGTGTGGGAAATCAATACATGACACTTGGCATGGACGCTCGTTTTTTAGAATACTATACCATACGTTAAGCACCAGCGCCTGATCATAAAAAGAAATAAGGTGTTGTCTGCGTGCGGGTAGTGCTAACTTCGATTTGTAATTAAATTAGCGACCTGCCCCGGCTTCACACGGGTCCAATGCTAATACTAAATATACTACAGAATGTCTTTATATACAACGTGTATCGCTTTTTTGTCATTAGACGATACAAACATGTTTTCGTTATAAGTTACTCTTGAAAGAGCGACATATTATGCGTGTATTATACATATGTATAAACCTTCCTCATGAATCAATCTATCTATTAAAAAAATCGCATCAAAATCTGTTGCGTAGTTTTAAAGATAAGTATACATAGGGATAGGCAGACAGCGGGCAGAGACTTTGCTTTATAAAATGTAGTGATTCAGTGCGTAATGAGCTACTGGTTTGTCATCATTGAATTTTCAGAAACAATTGTATAATAATAGTGAACAAAAGAGGGAAAACTCAAAATAAAATCCAATGCCAGCACGTCTAACCGTCAGGTAGGTCAATTTGACGTCCACCCCGAGTGAGGACGTCGGTCAAGGAAAGGGTACTCCTCAAGGAGTATTCCGTCGGACCGAACCGACGTCAAGTCACCCTGCTCCGGTGGTCGGTCCAACGACGAAGGCGATGTGTCACGGGTGGGTTACGGGTGTGCGTGCCTACGCCTCTCTGTCGCCCCGGACGGAGTGGTGCGAGGAGTGCGCCCACCGTAACCCATGCCCAAAAAAAAGGCAGGTCAATTTCCTTCTCTTTTGAAGGAGGTTCGAGCTCAAAAGTGGAATGTATACAAGCTGAATTGAAAACGAAGGGCAAACAAAATGTATAAGTATTTCGGAGGCACATTTCTAAGTGCTCGTCTAAAATCAATGCATTCATCATATTTTGCTGACTTTACGAGTAATTTGTCAGAAAATTTCTCAATAACAAGCTCGAAATCTGGCACCTCATTTGCGGTAATATATTTGTCCCCTATTATAAGGGACGAAAAATACGTGACGTATTGAGATTGCATTATATTTTTGCTCAACATTTCGGGGATAAATGCGGGTATAAAAAATATTATGTCGTATTTATTAAGTGGTATCGGTATACATTTAAGCATTAGATAAATTACACTCGAACATTGTCGACGATAACAGTTGCCAAATAGTCGTTTTACGACCCGAGTTTATACGTTATGTGTTAGGGACGAGATAGATTTACAGAGTAACTACTTACGCGATATAACCGTTTCAGAGGATTATTTTGAAATATTATATAATTTAGTAAATATTATAATATATATTCATTATCACCATATTAGGCCCACTGTTGGGATCAAACCTCTTCTACAATGTGAGGGCAATGTACTTATTGTACTACGCTGGTCCGACGGGTTGTCATAGTTTTATTTCGAGTTTTACTTATCTTTTGCTGATAATATTATTTTCACATAATATCCTTTGGTAGTCTTTTACGACTCTTATTTCGTCAACACAAGAAAATATAAGAAAATAGCATCAGATGGGCAGGCCTCATCGCACGTCGAACCGACAACCGTTGGGGAAGAAAGGTTCTCGAGTGGCAACCACGAATCGGACAACGCCGCGTTGGACGACCCTACTAGGTGGACTGACAACATCTTAAAAGTCGCAGGGAACCGTGGATCGTTCCGACTGCCATTCTCATGGAGAGGCCCATGTCCAATAGTGGACGTCTATGGGCTGGTGGATAGATGAAATATCAGATGGGCCATATAAGCCCGGCGGTCCACTTGCGGCCCGAGGACCTGGAGAGTATAGCTGTTCTACACGCTTATTGGCTGGGGAGTCGGAATTATCTTGGAATATTGAGTTTCTATATTATATACTAGCAACCCGCCCTCGCTTCGCTTCGGTTATAGGTTATAGTCGTTTAACCCGCGTAGTTCCCGTCCCCGTGGGAATACCGGGATAAAATATAGCCTAGTTTACGCCCTGATATTATAGCTTTCCATTGGTGAAAGAATTTTTGAAATCGGTCCAGCCGTTTTGAAGATTACCCGGAACAAACAGACAGACAGACAAAAATTTTTAATTGCTATTTTAGGCATAGGTGTCGTGCAAATAACCGTGTGAGCATGAAAAAAGGCTATTATTTTGACATTACAAACAGACACTCCAATTTTATTTATTGGTATAGACTAGCAACCCGTTCCTCGCTTCGTTTCGGTTTTAGTGGCCTTACCTGTTTCAGTGGCGTAGTTCCCGTTCCCGTGGAAATACCGAGATAAAATAAAGCTTTAGTTACTCTTTATATAGGCTCCTTATATACCTGGTAATAAATAATTATCGAAATCTGTCCAGCCGTTTTGAAGATTATCCAAAACAAACAAGCAGACACGCAGACAAAAATTTTTAAGCCGGTTTTTAGTAGTGTTGCCCAAAAAAGTCTTGGTCTTGCGGTCTTGGTCTTGGTCTTGCGAGAAATGCGAGGCCGAGACCAAGACCAAGACCGCTTAATTTTTGTAAGACCAAGACCAAGACTGGCCCTGCAAGACTTGAGCAAGACCAAGACTGGGCCTGCAAGAGTCTCGCGGTCTTGCATTTAATTCAAATCACCATTTCAGCTTATATACGGTTGAGCTCGTGTCTTCTACATAACAGGAGGAGAATCGGCCGTGGCCGGAGGGGAATCGCCACGGTGATCGGCCGTGTTGTTACAGGTCATACATCTCAAGTTTTCCTTCTCTTGCACCGATGTTCTATATTATAGCCCTTAGTCGTGGGTTCGCAGTCACGGGTAAAATAGGGGGTGATGAATTATATTCTTACTCCGTCACTACACGGCAAGTCAAATCAGTCTTGAGATATCCATCTATTGGCCAATCGATTCCCAATGTTGGTGTTGGCTTTTCAGAATTACTCTTCGGAAAGGCTTAAGGACAAAAATACCGTAATCACGAGAGTGCTCTTGCCCATTATACATATTTATATATCCGTTTATTCATTAGCCCAACGACGTTCACTGTTGGACATAGAAATATGCCTACAATTAATCTATATAAATGTCCATGTAGGGACAGAGTACGATCACTATCAGGCAGTACATGAAGCGTTGCTCCCAGCGCTATTTTGCCTCTGCCACGACTCACCCCAATCCACTAGTGGTTGGGGCGGTAAACTACGTCCCCTCAAAAATATCCGCGGTCCGACGTCCTCGTCATTTTCTTGAAGAAGAAGATGACGCTATTATGATCGCCCAAGAAAGGACCTACACAGCTCGCGCAGCGATAACAGATAAAACTCCGCGGTATCGGCCTCGCCGTCGAGGTCGAAAACCGCGCCGCGTAAAAGTCATTAACCTAAACTTGGCCACGCCCACTTTGCTCTCAGCGATGCCCCGAGCCGAGGTCCGTTCCCCACAGGGGGGAGCCCTCGGGCGATGTTCGCTTAACTTACTTACCGGGTTGAGAGCCATCAGCGCTCACCCATTGACCGCGTTAAGCTGTTAAGGTCATCTGCGACCAACAGCTACACACACACAAAAAAAGACAGAGTACGAATATAATTCACCACTCTCTTACCCGTGGATGTCGTATCAAATCGGATCGGGCAATGGTGTTAGGAACCCATGAAAAATAATTGAAATAAAATTATCGATTCGTTAATGAATTGAGAGACATGTAAGTTCTCAATTTTGTCATCGTTTTTTCGTGTAAATTGATTAAAATGTATAAAGGAATGATACTTAATCTGCAACATATTCGTATTTTGTTAAATGTTCATTAGAATTTGAATAAATCAATGATTACGTTTGCATAAGCAAGACAAACTTCGCTTTAACATAAATCAGCTGATCAGCCGATGACCGTTGATGAGTCGCCTTTGTACCTACGTAACCATTGAAAGGTTCGCGCAAATCTAATACCTATTTATACTGTCGAAATTTTACATGCTTACATATATCCTGTCTGTACATACCTACATAATGCATAAAATTTAAGGCATAAACTCTTAGACACACATTTTTGTAATCACTATAACTTTTACGTTATATTGTTTTTGTGTAATATACATTCTAATTATGATCTATGACTGTTGAACTACAACATACATGAACAGTTGTCCCATAACCTGATACACCCTGTGTATATAACATATGTGCAAGAGAAGTGAAACTAGAAAGAAAACCCTGTACCAACATGTCTGACCAGCGTGGTATAGTAGATCAATTTTCCTCTTACTGGAAGGAAGCTTAAGCCCAGCAGTGGCACTTTTATGAGCTGTGACGATGACGACGAATATCATACATTTTACAAGTATTAAAACCATAAAATTTTAAATCAGTTTTATATGTTCTTGAATAAATAGTATATTAAGAGCTACATGGATCCAGCGGCCAAAGTATTTATATAGGCAATAGAGCAACAGGTTTTTTCAAGTATCCAGAGTATCAGTAACTAAACTGGAAATACAATAGATACATACCACTTAACTTGAAGGGGAATATAAACAATCGCATTAATTGTAAAATATCGCATTGATTATAAAATGACATAAAATTTATTGTATCAACTGCCTCGTGTGGTGACGTCTTAAGAAAATAGGGTCGAAAGTCCTGTCATAAGAGTAGTAACGCTGTCTAATGGAACACCAGGGGAATAGAAGAGTAATTTTCTCCAGTGGTAAGTATTGTATTCAATAGTGAACTATAGGCTAGCAGATGGATAGATAGGATAGGATATTTGATTAATTTAGTTGGATTTTTCATTGCCATGATAAATTACTGTTACGTTATTCTAACTGCAAAACTTTGCGAGACTCTTGCTGCAATACCAAGACTCGGGTGCGCAAGACCAAGACCAAGACCAAGACTCGGGTGCGCAAGACCAAGACCAAGACGAGACCAGGTGTGATGTTGCAAGACCAAGACCAAGACCGGTCCAAGTCTCGTCTTGGTCTTGCATTTGGGCAACACTAGTTTTTAGGCATAGGTATCGTACAAATAACCGTATCAGCATGAAAAAATCCTATTTTTTGACATTACAAACAGATACTTCAATTTTATTTATTTGTATATATTTTTTTTTGGGGGTGGATTGTGGTCGGCGCGCTCCTCGCACCACTCCGTCCGGGGCGACAGAGGGGCGTAAGCACGC
Source organism: Lymantria dispar (assembly GCA_032191425.1). Lineage (NCBI taxonomy): Eukaryota > Metazoa > Arthropoda > Insecta > Lepidoptera > Erebidae > Lymantria > Lymantria dispar. The sequence goes on along the minus strand of CM063460.1, from coordinate 2,090,502 downwards.
ACATCCGCAACCCACCCACGATGCACGTCACCTTCGTCGTTGGGCCGACCACCGGGGCAGGGTTACTTGTCATCAGTGGTCGGCCCGACAGAATACCCCCTATTTGGGGTACCCTCCCGTCGACTGATGTCCTCCCCTCGGGGAGGACGCCGGTCTTTCCTCTCGCGGTCAGCCTCTCGGCGGGTGACGGGCTAATTCCCCGGTCACGTCACCCGCGGCCTCGGCTAGGGTGGCATGAGGCGCAAGTACTCGCGCCTACGCCGCCCCAGTCACCGGCGGTGGATCGCCTCATCGAGGCTGCGCTCCTCACGCAGGCGATCCGCCGCCTCCTTCTGCGAGATCACTGCCTCGCAGAAGGCTGCGACCGCGTCCCAGTTCCTGATGCTGCCGACCATTGCCCTGGCGATAGTCGGCAGCGCCAGGATTTATTTGTATATATTGGTGCTGGCATAACTAGTTTGTTATAATGTTGAGTTTAAACAGTGATATACAAAACTTATTAATTGAGCTTTTATGTATGTATTTCTGCTTTAGTATAGCTAAGTTTAATGTGAAAACTTTGCGGAACTATCGTTAGTTACGGTGGAGACAAATGGTTTGACGATGTATTCGACGACAGGACTTATCTGATCAATATTGGAGTTCGAGATTGTGTAACTTCAAGCGTTATGAATACTTTTGTTGGGTATAATCCAATTTTGTACGATTTGGTTTTGGACGGAAATATTTATTTTCATGATAGTTTTCGCTATAAAAACATTATTAAATAGATGTATTACTTTAAAATGGAGAAAGGCAAGGGAGACCTATAATTTTGCCATACTTAATCAATGTAAGTAACTAGGAATGAATGAACATAGGATATGATCAAGGGTGAAGGAATATATGTATTGTGAGCAGTCCTTAGAAATTGCAATTTGCCGCAGCATTTTAAATATTATAGTCGACACGTATTTTGCTTCAAAATGAGGTATACATTTTTTTTTGGAGTGGGCTAGGTCAGCGCACTTGCCCGCAGAGTTCCTTGTCTTCAGTGGTCAGCCCAACGGAATACCCCGGTCGCGGGGTACCCTCTCTTTCGACGTTCCTCCTCGGGGGACGTTGGTCGCTGTCGCGCGGTCGGTCTCTCCACGGGTGAGGACGACTCCTCTCGCGGGGTTTATCCACGTATTCTCAGGAGAAGTAAGAAAGTGAAACCATAGCAATTTGTCAGTAACATATAAATTATTAGTACTGTAATTTTGATACCATTTTTTTTAAATGCACATCTATGCATTTAAAAAAAATATCTATCTAGACGTATTAAAAAGTTCGTTCCTGACACCCATTTAGTTTAAGCTGAACACAGTCAGATAAAATAATGAATCATTATGCCAGTGTTGATCTGTAATCCGATTACAAACGGGAGTTTTAAAGAGTCCATAAAATTTAGAAGCGAGGAAACATTTAATAGATATTAAAGTAAAATAGAAAATTCTAAAGGCAAAGGTTTTGACTACAGATGGTTAGTTTCTGAACGTCTATTTAGAAAATTAAATTTACTGAAGGTAAGAATAGCATTTTGGTAAAAAGAGCCTTTTAGACGAAGCATAATAATATTGTGTTCTTCCAAATTGAGTTTATTTACTGGCTGTCATATATAGGAGTAAGCTTGTACGTTATATTGAGTTATTCAAGTCGACTGCCAACGTTGTAAGAAGTAAGACGTATATTTACCGCCATAATTCTCTTGCGCGCCATTGCATGAATTCAGCCATGACAGTTGTATGTAGGGTTGCTAACACTAAAAAATACGATTTTCGTATGACAAATAAAAGTGCTGACGTAGAGGTATATATATATATATTATGATAATCGGCAATAAATTGACCCAAAAATACTGTTTGTATTTTTTCTCTGTAACCTAATTTTGGTAACGCGAATCAAAATTGCCTAAATTAAGTTTTTTTTCTAATTGTTACATAAATAAACAGACGTAATATAATGTTACGCAAGTTGACATTCCTAATTGGAATGTATAGAAATTTATACCAAAATATCTTATAGCCCTGTTTCACTTCTTTTTTAATAAAAATATTAGCATACCCACGGGTGCTTTCAGATTAAATTCTGGGGATGAAAAGAAGGGACGATTATGTTAGAAAACAGCAGGTAATTCATTTGACTTTTTTATACATATTACTGGTTGTATCTGCTGCTTTGTTTTCTTTATTTACTTATTCCCGAGTTTTTTTAATATTGAGATTTATTGTAATTTTTGGTGAAAACTACATTCAATTTAAAGCATCAGTCTTTGCGCGGTGCGTGTACAAACATTTGTAAAGTAAAGAGAGACACACAAAAATGTAAAAATTGTTTTGCTTTTTCTTACTCTAATAAATATGCAGTCTAGACGTATTGGTTTTTCATCAATATCTATAATATACAGAATTCGACCTTTATATATTACTAGCAACCCGCCCTCGCTTCGCTTCGGTTTCAGTCGCTTTACCCGCGGCGTAGTTCCCGTTCCTGTGGGAATACCGGGATAAAATATAGCCTATGTTACTCCCTGATATTATAGCTTTCCATTGGTGAAAGAATTTTTGAAATCGGTTCGGTGGTTTAAGAGTGAAAGCGTTACAAACAAACAAACATCCTTACTTTCGCATTTATAATATCAGTATGGATATGCATAGATAAAATAATTACCTATTATGAATATTTAAAGGTTTTAGTTATGTGAATTATTTATTGATAACAATATAATCATTCTAGCTTTTATTATTTACATTATATTGGGGTCAGAATTATTGGACAGTATATCGTTTTAGCATAGAACGACACGTGATCTCCGCTGCTCACAAGAAAAAGTGTCTAGGATAGGTTCTCCATTATGAGAAGGGATTTGACCTAATATATCACCTTTTTGTTTTGGTAGGCTTTGGTCTGGATACCCCCCACTCCCTATGGCCATTGGGCCGACCACTGGTGCCGATTGCTCGACATCCGTGGCCGGTTCGGTCTGCTATACCCCAGTGAAACCTGTTGGGCTTTAGCATGGATGTTAACTGTATATGATATCCCTTAGTCGTCTCTTTAGCACCCACAACAAGATGGGGAATTGTATTCTTACTCCGTCATAGAAATGAGAGTACTGATTATGAGGATAGGTTCAAATGTCAGGATATTTGAGGTAACTCCCTATAACGATTGTTATGGCAGGCGTGCAGCCATCGTGACTCGGCATTCATGACACGTATATAAAATTGTCGACAATTGTTTTTTTTGTAGAAATATCAGATATGTAGGATTTCACACAACGTTTTTCTTTAATTGTAATGGAAATCCCTGTTGTGTGGTAGAGAGATGTAAACAATAACGAAACAATAGTAAAAAGTCAATGTGTTTATTTTTTTTAAATATCTTGGGAACAAATATGCCTATAAGATCTATGCAAGAGAAGGAATACTTAAATTTACATTCTATACCAAGACGTCTAACCACCGTGATTATGGTAGGTCAATCTCCCTCCTATTATGAGAAGGCTCCAAGCCAACAGTGGGACATATTTGAGCTGAAAAGATCGTGATGAATATCTCTAGTGGCAGACGAGTAAGCAACTCACTTCATTGTAAGTGAATACTAAGGGTGTAATAGCCAGGTCATTGTCCACTGGGCAGGAGTTACTGTAAAGTAAGTTTTGGGTCTCCTGTTTAACTATACATACATTTCCAACAGATTGTTCTGGTGATTCTAAGTCAATATTTACGACTGCCATCACAAAACAAGAAGTGGTGACAGAATGAATTCTAAAATCTTAATCTTAACTCTCTAAATCCTCATATTTATTTTTAAACAACACCTTATTGCTGTAAATAACCCTTGTGTTGCGTGGATTTAAGTTAAACCGTTAAATCCGTCCGACCGTTTATGTCCGTTAAACTACAGGCTTGTAGCATGTAGTTTAACGGACATAAATTACATCCAGACTTATCTATAACAACAATTTGCGGATTGCAAAAAGTATTGTCTTGCGTAGGATTGGATCCCATGATACTGGTAAGGTAAGTTGGTATCTTGTCCATTACGCTGAAGCGGACATCCATTTGCAAATCGCCAAAATAATTATCACGAAGTGAAATGAAACGCCTGAAATTGGTATAGAACGTAGCTATTTAAGCCTTTATTACATCAGAAAAATCAAATAATTTTGAATATTGAACAATTTGTATCGTTCAACTGCAAAATCTTTCGATTTCTTGTGCAAATTTAAAGACAGACGCTATTGAATCTCATCCCCTTCAGAGGGATTATAGCCATGAAGCGAACATTCACCCTAGGGGGTTAGTATAACCCTAAGAAATTGCGATAAAGTTCAAAGTGAAGCTTTATCGTCACCCCACAGGCGACAGTAATCGGTCCTTTATGGCGTTACAAGAATCTGCCTTACTCGAAGCGAATGAATCCCTGAAATTGTCTGACTTTATGTACATTGCAGATGACAGATAAATTATTACCGAACTTATGTAATTAGTGGTTATATAAGACATTTTTAATATATTTCTATTAATCTATATATCTATTTTTAATCTAGCTGTCATCAGTTCAGGAAACACAATAATTATAATTATTGTAGATAATTATCTACACGATTATTTGAATTTTTTTATTTTTGAAGTTATACTTCTTTAGGCGCGTTATGAAAAAATTATGAGAGTGAAATTTTAAGATGCGCGCGCATCTGTGACATAAAATTAACAGTATGAAGTTGTCTGCTTAACCGCTCATTGAGTGAAATTTTAAGATGCGCGCGCATCTGTGACACAAAATTAACAGTATGAAGCTGTCTGCTTAACCTTAAATTCAATTTTTGAATTTATTATTAAATTTATTTTTAAAATATTAAATAATCAATAATAAACATTTAAAATTAAGAATCTTATAATATTTAGTACAAATTATGTCTTATATATTTATTATTCTCATTATATAAATTTATATTAAATATATATATTTGAAATATATATATTAAATATATTATTATATAAATATATTAATTTTCAATTTTTAATATTCATTATTGATATCTAAGATCAATCTAAGATTCTTTTAGTTTAAATTTGATGACTATTAAACTGAACTTTGTTGATTATCCTTTTCCAATCCTTCTATTATTTTATTGTAATTAATTATTTGCATGCAATTAAAAACTATTTTTTAATGATGCCAAAGAAGTATAACTTCTCACGCGCGTACATAAGTACACGCACCCATTTTTTTTAATTTTCAACGCTGCGCTTCGGTTCCAACCCCGTATTGTAAATCTGCATCTGCAATCTCTCCTATGCAATTGTATTTTTCGTGTGGTGACGGAGTAAGAATACAATTCACCACTTGCTTGCCCGTGGATGTTGTAAAAGAAGACTAATGGATATAATATGCACATAACATCTATTCAAAAGAGGGAAAATTCTAAATGAATCCCTATACCAACATATCTGACCAGTATGATATATCCCATTGTGGAGGAGCTCCGAGTCCAAGTGGGACTTATGTGGATTGCGTTGATGACGATTTACTAGGGACCCGCTCACGCAGCTCTTTCGTTCCAGTCGCTTTGGCCTCGCATTGTAAATCTGCTGGCCTCTGGTTCTAGTCTCGGACCAAGCAAAGGTTTATAGAATTTTTTTGAGAGGAAAAATATATAAAATAAGAGTAACTTATCTTATATAGACAGTTACTTAGTTGTTAAATATTATCAAAATCGGTTGAGCCGTTTTATAGATTACTCAGAACAGACAAAGACAAATTTTTTTTTTAAACTGATTTTTAAATTTAGGTACCGTGCAAATAACCGTGTGAGCATGAAAAAAAACGTATTATTTTGACGTTTCAAACAGACACTTCAATTTTATTTATTTATATAAATTATTGTTTGAAAATGCTGAAAGATTATTAATTAATTTCTAAAATACTTAAGTGTGAAGAAGTAACTTCTAATATGTAACCACTTATAGTTGTTACTACAGAGTAGCAAATTAGTGGCGTCACCTGAGCCCGCCATTAACTTGCCCTAACCTCCAAATCGTGTGTAATAAATAATCTAGCTTTATTACACAAGGTTGAGTGTTAATTCCCGACGGCACGCTTATAATTTAAGTTGTAATACTGTACTATTTCTGATTGTTGCGTTTAATTCGAGTTAATAGTTGAAATTAGTTACGTTAATTAAATCTTGCAGTATGAAAATAGTAATTTTACTACTGAATTAACAGATCGTTTAGCTTTAAAAATTTAAATCTCTTAAACGAATAGTTGTTTTCAAGAAAATGAAAGTGAGTTTGTTTGTTACACTTTCACGCTTAAACCACAAAACCGATTTCAAAAATTCTTTCACCTATGGAAAGCTATAACATCAGGGAGTAACATAGGCTATATTTTATCCCGGTATTTCCACGGGAACGGGCACTACGTAAGTAAAGCGAATGAAAGCGAAGCGAGGACGGGTTGCTATTAAAATAAAAAAACACTCCACAATAGGAGGCAATTGAACGGATTGGTATAGCATTTTATATCGGGATTTCTTTCTCATAGATGCATTCTTTGCATAGATGGTATATACATATTATATCCCTTAGTCGTCTCTCACGACACCCACGGTCAAGATAGGGAATGGGGCATTGTATTCTTATTCTGTCATCGCATGGACATAAATAAAAAACCGGCTAAGTGCGAGTCGGAGTCGCGCACGAAGGGTTCCGTACCATTATTTATAAAAAATCGCGTTTCTAGTATGGGAGCCCGCTTAAATATTTATTTTATTTTGTTTTTAGTATTTGTTGTTATAGCGGCAACAGAAATACATAATTTGTAGAAATTTCAACAGTCTAGCTATCGTGGTGAGATACAGCCTGGTGACAGATAGACAGACGGACAGACAGCGAAGTCTTAGTAATAGGGTCCCGTTTTTACCTTTTGGATACGTCATCATCATCTTGCTCTTATCCCAATTACTTGGGGTCGACGCAATATGTCATCTGTTTTGACATACTGCAAAGAGTTTCAGCAATGATTTTTATGACCGGCCGCCTGCCTGACGTCAACCCTCCTTGGGAATGTAATCGTTGACACAAATGGTACCAGATGGAGTTGGTCCGGGTCAATCTAGGGCTCTTAGTCGTCTTTTACGACACCCACGAGCAAAGCAAGGGTTGGTAGTATTCGAAGCCGCTACCACACAGCACTACTCTTTGGATACGTAATCCTAATAAATCCATTTATTGTTACCGTCACCATAACACTAAGAGACTTGGTACCGTACTGAGACCTAGGAACTGTTTGAATTAGTACCACTGTCACCGTTTTACCAACGTACTACTCGACACCGTAGCAGAGTTCATCCATTTCACCTGGAAGTCTTATGGTTTTCAATTGTACGTTTCCAGCAATCATTTCTCCCACGTACGTGCAAGCTCTGGAATGAACTACTTACTGCTGTGTTTCCCGAGCGCTATGACATGTCCTTCTTTAAACGAGGTTTAAGAAGAGTATTTTTTTCACGGTAATGGATATGCCCCTGGTATTGCAGAAGTCCTTGTGCGGCAGTATCACTTACCATCAGGTGTGCTGCTCACTCGTTTGCCACCGCGGCAATAAAAAAAATAGACAACAAAATTTGGCTTCAACCGTTTCCTAAGCTCGCTGCGTCTGGCATAATGTATGCGTAAAAGTAATTGTATCACTTGAAGCTGCCCTTAATTTGGACTGACAGTGAAATCGTCCGTAATAAATACTTTGGCTTTATTGCGAGACACGGAGATTAGAAGTAAATCTCTTGGGCGTTATAAATTTAGATTTAGTTGTTTGCACAACGGGTACTGTTCCAATTATTTAGTTAATGGCTATATTTCTCAATTATCTTAAAATATCGACAGAGCTAAATAAAGTATTTTAATTAAATAGATAATAATGGTTTCTGATGTTTAAGCGAGTATTACAATGATAAATAAAACTATTTTTACGGATTTTAGCGCAATTGTATTTGATTTTTGATCCGCTCACACAGTCTGCCCGTTACTATGAACAGTAAAGCGTTTTAAATGTCGGGCAATCAAGACTCTGACATAATCCATGTGATGACAGATGAAAGAATACAATGGTCACTATTCTTTCTTTGGCCGTGAAGGAAAACGGAATTACACAAGCCCATCAGACAAACGTGGTGTGCAGTAGGCTAGAGAAAAACATTTTAAAGTGATAGTGTTAATATCTATTTGTCTTCATAATTGATAGTATTTTATTTTTAATTTCCCAACGTTTCGAACATTTCAGTGTTCATGGTCACAGGAGAACTCAGACCCAATAGTCCTCCCGTCAAATAATCTACACTAATATTATGAAGAGTAAAAAATTGTATTTTGTGTATGTGTGTGTATATTTGTAATAAATAAACTCAAAAATTACTGTGCCGAGATCAAAAATTCTTTCATCATTGAAAAGCTACATTATCCCTGAGTAACATGGGCTATATTTTATATCGGTATTCCCACGGGAACGGGCACTACACGGGTAAGACGACTGTATCCGAAGCGAGTGCGGGTTGCTAGTCAATTATAAAAGGGGCAAAATTTTGTAAAAATAGGTTTATTTTACACTAGCAACACGCCCTCACTTCGCTTCGGTTTCAGTCACCTTACCCGCGGCGTAGTTGCTGTTCCTGTGGGTATATCGGGATAAAATATAGCCTATGTTACTCTCTGATATTATAGCTTTGCATTGGTGAAAGAATTTTTGAAATCGGTTCGGTGGTTTAAGCGTGAAAGAGTAACAAACAAACAAACAAACATCCTTAGAATAATAACGTATAGAAGGATAGTGTCAGTACTTGGAACTTTCAAAATTTGAATCTAAAAATACTAATGGCGCGCAGGCGATTACACACGTACACACGCATACCACTATACAAATTATGAAATCAAATTTTTATTTATTTATTATTATTAACATAAATCATCGAAATACTTTTAAAAGTAATGTTAAAAACCTTTTTATGTTTTTCAAATGTATTGTGATACCATTTGAATGCACAAACCGTCATAATTATCTATTTATTTTTTAAGAGTTGCGTACGTTCGTGCAGTACAATGACTTGTACATTACGGGACGGTTTCGGCGTAAGCTCCATTAGGCTCCAATTGAAATGCCTCACTTTTTGTGCGTGAACTTACCTCCTATATATTATTATTCTAAGCAAACATCCTTACTTTCGCATTTATAATACTAGTAAGGATGTGTAATACTTGTGTGGTAACGGAGTAAGAATATAATTCATCACCCTCCCCTCTTATGCGTGGGTGTCGTAAAAGACGACTAAAGGATATGATATGCAGATAGCATCTATGCAAGAGAAGGAAAATTACGTAAAACCATATGCCAACACGTCTGACCAGCGTGGTATAGCATAGGTCAATTTGGAGAAGGCCCGAGCTTCACTTGGACTTATGCGAGCTGACATGATGATGATGAATACTTGTGTAAACATCAAAAATATATTTTTTTTAATATTTATCGATTTTATTAGTTTTATTCTAAGTAGGTTAGTTTACGCTCAACGAATGGGAGCATGGAAACCGTCCACAGTTCTCCCACCCTTAGGCATAAAAAAGAAGGAAGTATAGTAAGTATAATACGTACCTTTATTTTCGTAGCCCATGGTCTGGACATGGCTGTTCCGGCGGGTTATAATTTCGAATACCTTTATCGATCCCGGCAAAAACCAACAAGGTTGTCAGGGTGTCGCTCTCACGCGATCGTCCCTCTACTGGTGGCGGACTAATCCCCGGTCCATCCACCCGCGACATGTACTTCGAAGCTTCTTTTAAATGTATTTTGTGTATTTATTTTTCATAATTATATCTTTTTGATAAAACAATTACAACAAAATAAGACCATAAAGCATGTATTCTCACAATACATTTGCAGCTATTTATAAGCAAAATTCATTTACAGCGCATACAAGTGAAGCGGCGAAAAGCTATTCAGAGTGCCACCGGTCTACGCAATTAAATTATGGCGATAAATGTAGGGAGGCCACGTCGCCATTGCTGTGCGTTTCCCGCGTAAATCTATCGCCCTTTTGTTGACGTTGATTAGGGTTCACCGTACGATTTGTTACGTAAAGAACTTTTGTGAGTTTATTGGCTGTTTGTTCGATTGTTGTGGCTACAGTATGTAAATTGCAGGTATTATTAAAAAAATAACTAAGATGTATTTTTATTTACTAAGTAAGAATACAATTGAATATTGCTCGTGGGGGTCGTTTAAAGCGATTAAGAGTATAATGTAATGAGCGGTTAACATTCATGTAAGAGAAGGAAAACTTGACCTGAAACCCATCCCCTTGTTTGCCCCAATTGCCCACCCCCTTTCCCGCCCTTTGTGCATGACATCCAAGCCGAACAGTGCTACGTATATGAGAAGAAGAAAAAGAAGATGTATTACCTAGTGAGAAATATTTTTTTTAATCCTAAGTAGTATTATAAAAATGACTGTGAGTTTAATTTGTTACTCAACTTTTTTTTTAATCTTTTTGATTATCGACAATTAAAAAAATGCTACTTAATTAAGAATATTTAGTAAAAAAATGCGGGGCAGTCTTTGGGAACTGCCGATAGAAGTGAAAACTAAGTAACTTTGTCGTCGAGCTATTAGATTATTAATTTTTAATTATTTTTGGTTTGTAAAGAACTGTTAATGACTCATTTAAATTTAATTCTTGATCATGAACATTTCTTTATAAACAAAAAATATGTAATTCGAAAATTATAATCTAAATGAATAAGTTATAGCTAAAATTTATTAGAAAATGTGTAGTATAATATTTTCAACAAAAGGTAAACAACATTTCAAATTTAGCGCTTGGATTTGAAAGCAAAGAGCAGGCGCATACGCTACACGCACATTCGCACAATTTCGATCAGGTCACGTGTCCTGACGGGAGTTTAACATTTTTACCCATCCTAAAAAAAGTGCACCACGCCGCTAAAGAAGGTTTCATTTCAAAAAAACCTCAGAATTGGATAGTGAAGTATTAGACAGTACTTAACTATTAAGTTGTCAACCATAACATATCTCAATATGATTTCCCCTCTCACACTTGACGGATTTCTTGTTTTTAATGCAAGTGTCGCGTGGCACAGACATTATGTTAATGAACTGTTATGAGCATAATTAAGTGCAATAAAGATCTGGGTAATTACGTGCATGGAAGCTGTCTGCACCTTGTTCGGTGCATTTACATATATAAAAATTAAAGCTTTGTGATTATACGATATAGAGTCCGGAATATGGAAATTCGCAGAAGAACGGGTGTAACCGACAGCACGAAGAATTAGCACGCTGAAGTGGCAATGGGCAGGCCACGTCGCTCGACGAACCGACGACCGTTGGGGAAAAAAGATTCTGGAGTGGCGACCACGTATCGGACGACGCAGTGTAGGACGCACCCCCACTAGGTGGACAGACGACCTGATGAAAGTTGCTGGGCGTCGTTGGATGCAGGCGGCACAGGACCGCCCTTTGTGGCGTAACATGAGGGAGTCCAGCAGTGGACGGCGATAGGCTGAAATGATGATGATGATGATAATGATGATTATACGATAATTAAGCCATTGAAATTTTTTTAAGTAGTTTGTATTAAGTAATTTGTTTAAATGTTTTGTAAGTCTTAATTTTTTTTAATATTACTTGAAAACATTGGACAAGCAGGTTTAACACGTTGGTCATCCATATCATGAGACAATTTAGTCCGCCCGTGACCATCAACGCTGAAAGGAGTTCGAAACGTCGCGGGGAAATCAATTTATTTTTTGTACTGGCAATAAATTTGTATCAAAATGTGGCCCAAATTTTAATAACTAATTTTGTATCGGAAAGATATAAATCTCTGTAATAACGATGACTTATTGGATGTGAGACATCTTAGTCCGCCTGTGACCATGAAAAAAAAAATATTCTAAGAGTCACGCAATCAAATACAAATGCGATAAAATCTGTAAAAATAGTTTGATTTATAACTAGCAACCCGCCCTCGCTTCGCTTCAGTTTCAGTCGCTTAAACGCGCGTAGTTCCCGTTCCTGTGGGAATACCGGGATAAAATATAGCCTATGTTACTCCCTGATATTATAGCTTTCCATTGGTGAAAGAATTTTTGAAATCGGTTCGGTGGTTTAAGCGTGAAAGCGTTACAAACAAACAAAAAAACAAACATCCTTACTTTCGCATTTATAATATTAGTATGGATGAGGATTTTTAGTAAGCTTCAATTTGATGTCCTTCGAATCGTGTGCATCGTGCATTCCTCTTTCGTTGTCCAGGCGGTTCTCCTCTGGAACTCACTACCTCTCGGTATCAGGATGGCAACTAGTCGTCAAACATTTAAGAAGAGCGTTCGACTCCATCTCTTAAACGAGTTGGCAGAATCATCACAACTGATATAATGTCCTTATAATTATGTATATATACTGTGTATGTATATATTTATATATCTTAATATATATCATATCTATCTTTGTATTTGGGTGTGTATGTATCTTTGGTATGTATTATATATTTTCGTATATACCTATTTATCTATGTAAAATATATTTTCTTTTTCATTTTACAATAATATATCTCGGAACATGCACCTACCTTTTTTTCGTCTCTGCATCACCTATGGTTGACTGGTAGAGAATGCCTTTGGCATTAAGTCCGCCATTGCATTGTTGCATGAAGTTTAATAAATAAATAAAACAAATAAATAATATAATTTTACGATATAATATTAATTCTAAAAAGATTATGATTAGTTTTATACGGTAGAAGCACAGTAGCGACAATCGTCTGTCTATAGCCATCGGCCGGTCCGTTCGGGATAGTACCATATTCTCGCAGAAAATCGACTGCCGAATAGTAGCAATTTGTTATTGCATTTCATTCAGTGAGCGAGAGAGCCGGAAGCCCAACTTTCTGATGGTGTTTGCGTGTGGTGGGTTATGAAAGAAAGAAAGAAAATCTATTTATTATGATGAACAGTTGATTTAGATATAAGAATAAAATAGCAGATGCAGTTGTTGTTCATCATAAAACGTCTCCATCTCAGCATATTGCAAGTTAAAACCTGCACTGATCTTCCGTGGAGGCGCTTTAATGACGTCACGGATGCCAACTGTGCGAGTCAACATCATAAACGTTTTAAAACATATATAAGAACAAAAAAAATTAAACACATGAAGAAAAAAGAAAAAATAATAGAAAAAAGAAAAAAATAATAATAATTCATGGTGATGTCTTTAGTGTCACCGAACTTCATTGTACGTTTTCATACTCCCTTCACTTTCTTCACGGTAGGCATTGCCTAGCAAAGATCCATGAGCGGCAGATCACTTACCATCAGATGTATTGTTTGTTCATATGCCACCAATGACAACAGAAAACCAGATCCCACAAGCGGCAATCAATGACGGGTTTACTACTAGAGCAACACTCCCGTCAACCACTCTCCCCTCGTTCGGGAGTTCCCTCGAAGGTGATTGAGGAGTGTGATGGCTGCTTAGAGGTTTGAGGAGGCTGGACTGTAAGGGGAGGGGAGACGCTCACTGCACGCACATATCTTTATAATCAGTTAATTTGACTTACTGAAATTATAGACTTCAATAGGCTCGCCATTAACAGAAGGGATTAGATGGAGTTGCCCGCAGCTTGATGTAGGTTTAGCTGACTATTACGTAGCTTACGAGCAATGTAAGAGTTAGTAGTATCCGTAGCTGCTACCAGATAAATGAGATAAATGGAATAAGATTTTGTGTCGTAGAATATAGGTAACACGTACCACTTCGTAGATAAGGTTTTTAGCGTTATTATTACAGCTTATATAGGCCCTACTGTTGAGCCTGGGCCTCCTCCACTGTGGGAGGGAAATCGACCTACTATATCACGCTGGTCAATCGTGTTGGTACACGTTTTTCATGTAAATTTTATTCATCATTATTATCTCGGCCCACATAAATTCCACTATTGAGCTCGGGCCTCCTCCACTATAGGAGAATAGTAGAGCTAATCACGCTGGTCAGACATGTTAGCATAGGAGTTACATCGAGTTTGCCTTTTCTAGCATAGATGTTATCTGCATATCGTATCTCTTATTCGTCTTTTACGATACCCACAGGTAGGAGAGGGGGTGGTGAATTGTATTCTTAATCCGTCACCACACGGTTAGTTTTTTAAACACATTCAAATAAAAATAATAATATGTACAATTAGTTTTACTTAATAACGTGTCATCTGTGAAATTGCAATTAGAAATAATAAATTCTCGACTATGATTTAACTTAAATGTAAAAAATCGATTATATTTGACGGCGATTAAAGATTACATATAAAGCGAACATCTGAAAGAAAAATGTTCAGAACTAAGCACCAATAAAGATGGCGTCTCTTACGTACGATCTGAAAATGCTTCTGAATGTCGCATTATGACTTTTGATTACTGTAAGTATTTTATATTTAACTAGCTGACCCGACAGACGTTGTTCTGTTCAAATAAAATAAAAGGAATTGTCCTTGAAATCGATCGAAGCGCCACTTACCGAGTCCAATTGTGAATCTAAACTATTCTCGAATCCCCTTGAACACACGCAACAAATTTCATTAATATCGGTCCAGCCATTTAGGAGGAGTTCAGTGACATACACACGTACTCAAGAAATATATATAAAAAGAGGATTAGTGTTAGATTTCCAAATCACAAACATAAATTTCAGTCAGTGAATGTTGGTGGCAGCTGGTGGGTCAATCTGTATTACTATACTAATCAAATAGGTAGTTCATTAAATTTTTCATGAAATTTAGTATGGATAAATCTTAAGTAAATGATAGAAAGTTCACAAAAATTCATTCAAATCCATCCAGCCATTTAGTTACAGTATAAATAAATAACCTAGATACCGACTGCAGCGTCATCTGCAGGGCTGATTAGTGAATCTAAATCATCCAGGCCCTCACTTGAATACATTCAGAAAAAAATATTTAAATCCATCCAGCTGTTTAGTTGCAGTATAGATAAATAACCTAGATACCGACTGCAGTGCCATCTGTCGGGCTGATTTGTGAATCTAAATTATCCAGGCCCCACTTGAAAACATTCACAAAAATTCATTCAAATCCATCCAGCCGTTTAGTTGCAGTATGGATAAATAACCTAGATACCTAGTCGTTAAGTTTTCTTAAACTTTCTGATTTACTGCGCAACTTGCCTAATTTTTTCCGTAAACGCCTTTTTCAAAGTATTAGAAAAATTCAAAAGAAAGATGGACGAAATCGTTGAAGTCGTTCTCAAGTTATGTTATTATCCTGCCCGGACAGCGCCACCTACCGTGTCCAATTATGAATCTAAACCGACCTCGAATCCCCTTGAACACACACAAAAAATTTCGTCAATATCGGTCCAGCCGTTTAGGAGGAGTTCAGTGACATACACACGTACGCTAGAACTTTATATATAAGATTAATAATAATCATGATCATCATCTCAGCCCACGTAAGTTCTAATGTTGGGCTCGGGCCTTCTATCAATCGGAGGGAAATTGATCTACAATACCACGCTTTTTAAATGGATTAGTAAAGGATTTCATTTTTGGTTTGTCTTCTTTAACAGGGATGTTATCTGTATCCTGTACCCCTTAGTCGTTTTTTATGAAATCCAACAAGAAAGGGGGTGGTGAAGTGTATTCCTTACGCTGTCACCACACGGAAAATAAAACATATAAATATTATACACACAGTAATACACACACAGAGAAAATACACATATATACACACATAGAGACACATATATATATATATATATATATATATATATATATATATATATATATATATATATATATATATATATATATATATATATATATACTCGCACGCACGCACACACGACCGCACGCATACCTGTGGATGTATACACAATCGCGTGTACATATGACCACGGGCAAGATTAGTTTGAATATGTATTTACGCACTATATTGTCAAAATTTATTCTCTCTTCAATATTGTGTTAATAGGTACGTTTTATGGTACTCATCCCTATCACCGACTACTGCTGGACATAGACTTTCGCCTGTACCCAACGACACCCAACAATTTTCACCAAGACATCGGTCCACCTAGTTGGGAAGCGTCCTATACTGTGTCGTCCGATAGGTGATCGTCACTAGAAAACCTTTCTTCCCTAGCATTCTTTTTCATCCCTATACAATCGTTTTAACAAGTAAACGAGTGTACATCATTTTACAGATTTCTCAAATATCTACGGCCAGTCACTTTTTCGATCTTCGTTTAAAAATTTATAAAAAGAATTCAAAGCAAGACCGACTATTGATCTTGATGTTGGAAACATAACGATCGAGAATGGAGTCATTCAAATAAAATGAATAAAAACTGGAATAGTATGGTCTCGAGTAATATATTCATGCGCCGAGTAATCTAAATAGAATTGATAGATATAGATGGAATGACATGCGTTGGAATAATATAAATAGAATTGATAGAAATAGATGGAATGACATGAGTTTAAATAATTTAAACAGAGATGATAGAGATAGCCGGTATAACATGCGTTTAGATAATCCAAATAGAATTGATATAAATAGATGGCATGACATGAGTTTGAGTAACCTAAACAGAGATGATGAAGATAGCCGGTATAACATGCGTCTTAATAATCTGAATAGAATTGATAGAAATAGATGGAATGACATGAGTTTGAGTAACCTAAACAGAGATGATGAAGATAGCCGGTATAACATGCGTTTAAATAATCTAAATAGAATTGATAGAAATAAATGGAATGACATGAGTTTAAGTAACTTAAACAGAGATGATGAAGATAGCCGGTATAACATGCGTTCTAATAATCTAAATAGAATTGATAGAAATAGATGGAATGACGTGAATTTGAGTAACCTAAACAGAGACGATGAAGATAGATGGCATAATATGCATTTGAGTAATTTAATCAGAGTTGACAGAAATAATTGGAGAAACATGAATTCGAGTAGTCTAAACAGAAACGATAGAAATAACTGGAATAAAATGGGTGTAAGTAATTTAAACAGAGTTAATAGAAATTGCTGGGATAACAGAGCTTCAAGCAATCTGAACAGATATAACGGTAATATTTGGAACAGCATGGGTAGTCTTAACAGAGATGATGGAAATAACTTGAATAGCATGGATATGAGAAATCTAAATAGCGATACTGGGAATAACTGGAACAATATACGTTCGAGCATTCTCAACAGTGCTGACAGTAACAACTGGAGTAACATGGATTCGAGTAGTTTAAACAGAGATGATAGTAATAATTGGAATAACATGGGTATGGGTGATCAAAATAAAGTTGATTGGACTAACATGGGTTTTATTAGTCTAAACAGAGACAATGGAAATAACTGGAAAGGCATGGATATGAGTAGTTTGAACAGGGATGATGAAAATAACTGGAAAGAGATGCATTCGAGTAATCTAAACAATGTGGATAGAAACAACTGGAGTAACATGGGTTCAAGTAGTCTGAGAGACAGTGGATATGACTGGAATAACATGGGTTTCACTAATCTAAACAGGGATCACGGAAATAATTGGAAAAACATGCGTTTAAGTATTCTCAACAGTGCTAAGAGAAACGACTGGAATAAAATGGACTCAAGTAGTCAAGACAGAGATGATAGTAATCAATGGAATAACATGCGTATGAGTGATCTAAACAGGGTTGATAGGAATGACATAGATTTTAGTAGCCTAAATAGATATAATGGGAATAATTGGAATAACATCGGTTGGAATAGTCTAAAAAGAGTTGATGGAAATAACTGAAATAGTATGGATATGGGTAATTTAAACAGGAATAATGTACATAACTGGAAAGATATGTTTTCGAGTAATTTAAAAAATGTTGATAAAAACAACTGGAGTAACATGGGTTCGAGGATTCTAAATAGAGATGATGGCAATAGTTGGAATAACATGGGTATGAATAATCTAAACAGGGATGATAGAACTAACTGGAATAATTTGAGTTCAAGTAGTCTGGGCGACAATGGAAGTAACATGGCCATAACTGATCCAAATAGAGAAGATGGAAATGACTGGGATTAGAGTGTTATTACACTTTTTAAAGTTGATATATACTGTTCAATATAACACCTTTTTGGACAATTAATTGATTTTTGATGATTTAAATATTTTATGAAAATAATAAAATTATGACCTAAAATTATAAATTAACGAATAGTTTTGTCTTCATTGCTCCTTAGTTACCTTTGCCGTAATTCATAACTATAAAGTATAGCTAGGCCAAATTCGATACACAATTTTTGTAAGCGTTTTAGATTTAAGTAAGTTTCTTAGGGGCCTTAATATTGCTTAGTAACTGGATATAATTTGATTGTGTGTACAACAAAATCAAGTTTTACTGGAATTAATTGCAGAATGCGAATATTATAGTTTCATTAGCATAATAGTAAAAATAAACTCAACCACTATGACTAAGTGAGCTTAAAATATAAATTACGTCAATGAACATCCTTACCTTATTAAACGCGAAAGTAAGTTTGTTTGTTTGTTTGTGCGTGAAAGCGTATTCACGCTTAAACCACCAAACCGATTTCAAAAATTCTTTCACCAATGGAAAGCTATAATATCAGGGAGTAACATAGGGAATAGGAACTACACGAGTAAAGCAACTGGAACCGAAGAGAGGGCGGGTTGCTAGTCTTTATATAAATCTTCTGTTCGTGTGTTTGTAATTGAACTCCTAAACGGCTGGACCGATTTTGATGATTTTTTGTGGGTGTTCCGAAATATATGGGAATGGTTTAGATTAGTAATTGGAACCGGTAGGTGGCGCTGCGATCGATTCCAAGGAAAATTCCATTTACTATTTTTTTAGATTTGAACAGAACAACGTCTATTGGGTCACCTAGTATTATATTACAACTTGGTTTTTTATTGTTGTTAGTGGCAAGTGAGCAAACAGCATACCTAATAGTAAGTGATATTGCTGCTCATTGATAAATATTTTAAAAAAATCTACTTTTCTATACCGTATTTGAACACAAATGACCCACAGAGTATTTTTCTTTTCATAAACAGCCGGAGTTTTTAATTAAATTTTTATTCGTTAATACTGGAAAAGTTACAAGCTCATAAGCTGGGGCCACTGCGAGTACTTCGAGTTTATTACAAGCATTTACTTTTATGTGAAAATTATCTCCTTTTGAAGGAAAGGCTACGTTTGCGTTTGTTCGTTGTGATAAAGATTGTTTTTATGTAGGAATCTTTTAAAACTGTTTACTTAATATATAGCCGATGTTAAAGTACGGGTTCGAATTCAGAGCAAAAACTGCTATTGTATTTTTGAAAATGTTATTGATAAAATTTCTCACATTGATTATTCTCTGTAACTACCTCTTTCTTTTTACCCGACTACGGAAGGTTATGGAATTTGACAGGCTATGTATGTATGTATGTATGTTCATCTGGTCCCTCATAGTTCCTCAATTAAAATTAGAACCGGACAAATGAGGTATCGTTAGAAGCGTCTTGATCGTTCACTGGTTATTACCAGGCTATATGATGTCACTGAATCTAATATGACGCTCTCTAGAGGTCTTAAAGTACTGCGTTAAAAAATAAATTTGAGACAAATATGTCGCGTTTTGTATTATTGGAAAGGGCGTTACTTGTACATTTTAAAAATAAATATATTATTAGCATTTGCTCGTGACTTTATCCGTATTTATCCAATAACTGGTTTTTTATCGTAGTTGGGTTTTAGTTTTTACTTTTATCTAATTCGTAAATGTCTTAAAATGTGGCAAGCCTAAAGTATATAATATGACAGTAAAAGAAGGGATATGACAGCAAAAGAAGCAAGTTGTGTTATAAATTTCTATATTAATCAGCTTAACTAGCTTGGTTGTAGTATAGAACGCTTAAGGAGTAAATAAAGCAAAAGTAATGCACTTTTTAAATATATCGACATATATCTGTAATAACGTTGACGTGTTTGGACGTCAGACATCTTAGTCCGTCCATGAATGCTGTAAGGTGTTCGAAATGTCGGGCAATCACAAATCAAATACTAACGCGATAAAATCCGTAAAGTATGTAGTTTTATTTACAATATATCGACATTGTTTATATATATATATGGACCGGATTTCATCGAATCGTGCTGAAATCTTCAGGATCAGAAAAGGAGACTTTTCTTGATTACTTTTGAGGAAAAAAAAACATCTATTTCACTTGGAAACGTTATGGTGTTCAACTGTACGTTTCCAGCGATCTCTGGAATGAACTACTTGCTGCTTCTTAAACGAGGTTTAAGAAGAGTATTTACTTCACGGTAGGTAACGGCCTGGCTGTGCCCCTGGTATTGCAAAGGTCCATGTGCGGCAGTATCACTTACCATCAGGTGTGCTGCCTGCTCGTTTGACACCATCGGCAATAAAAAAAAAATCCCCCACTAGCTGGACCGGCGACCTAGTGAAAGTTGCTGGGCGTGATTGGACGCATTTTATGGTGAAACATGAGGGAGGTTACGTCCAGCGGTGGACGTCAACGTTCCACATTGGAATAGTAAAAACCAAACTAAAATGCAATAAAGTCAAGAAAATTATGTTTTTTTTTTTATAAATATAATATTCGCGTAGCTAAACTTCGATAATAATTGTCTATGAGATACCTTCAAACAGTTGTCAGTTCTATTTACATTTGGATATGTTTTTCAAAAGTTAAATTGGCTTTAAGCGGATACAGACGTTACCAATTCACCCCTATTTATTGTGCAGACAGAATTGCCGCGGGCAAATAAATGAGATAAAAAACGATTGACGGCTGTTCTGTATTTTGTTACGTTCAATAAAAAAGGTAGCAAAGGTAGAAGCTATTTGGAAAATGCAAATATAACATGGGGGAAACAAACGAATACTTTTTGAAAGACAACCTTTGTAAATTAAACTACTTTTACGGATTTTATCGCGTTTGTATTTGATTTATGATTGCCCGACATTTCATCCATTCATGGTCACGGGTCCGCCCTGACCATGTATGCTGTAAAGTAGAAACGTTGGGCAATCATAAATCAAATACAAATGCGATAAAATCCGTAAAAGTAGTTTTATTTACGATATGTAGTGCTCGCGTAAACATCAGAAATCATTTTGATTTAACCTTTGTTATGCCAGACTTTTTAAATTATTTATTTGTTTGCAGTAGTATATACATATATAGAAATAAAGTAAAAACCGCGCGATGACGGCGTAAGAATACACTTCACAATCCCTACCTTGGCTGTGACGTAAAAGTTGTCTTTTAAGCATATAAGTAGATAGCATCTCTGCAAGGAAGACTCGAAATAATTCAACACGTCTCTTGCATAGGTCTTATATACATAGTATATCCCTTAGTCGTCTTTTACGACACCCACGGCAAGAGAGTGGGCAGTGAATGGTATTCTTACTCCGTCACCACACGGAGAAATAATTTATATTATGACATAAAAAAATATTTCACCATCATTCATCAGTTTTATTAACAAAAAGTTATAACATATAAAGATAAATAGGAAATGATGCCTTTGTCGGAAAGAGAGTTTGAAACAAAAACCTATTTTCGTTTGTAGATCGCGTACATAAATAGGACCACACTGTTGACAGTTGTCTGTCTACAGCCGCGGGCCGGTGCGTCCGGGATAGTACCATATTGAGCAGAAAATCGATGTCCGAGTAGTAACAATTTGTTACTGCACTTCGTTCGGTGAGCGAGAGAGCCGGAAGCCTATCTTTCTGAGGCTGTTTGCGTGTGGAGGAGTTTTAGTATCACCGAACCTCAATGCACGCATTCACACTCCCTTCACTTTCTTCGCGGTAGGGAGCGGCCTTGTAAAGGTCCATGAGCGGCGGCAACACTTACCATTAGGTGTACTATTTGCTGGTTTACCATAGTTTGCAATAAAAAAAATATAATTTATTTTACCTAAGTATCGAGCTCACGATACTAAGCGTTCAAACCATTACAGACACCATTTGTACACTTAAAATACACCAATTTTTACTAAATTACCTTCATTTTAAAGTATTTTTTAAAATTGCACAATTACTCTGCCTGTTCGTATAAAATTATAAGCTTCGAGTACACTTCATTTTGTCCAGAATTCAGCGATACGCACGTACAGAGGGCAATCCCTATTAATTAGGGGTGCGCTTATTAAAATAAATGAATGAATTTAAACGGCCTCACAGATATAGTGTCTTTTTATTTTGAATTTATAAACGTAGGCTTTGTATATGGCGTACAATTAGATACATCTGCGTTCAGATTAAGAAAAAAGGAATACAATAGGAATTAACTTAGCATCATTTTAAATCGTATTTTTTTTCATACAACTTTTATTTTAACTGTTGTTTAACACCTGTAAGTGTTACAAAAAAAAGGATGGAATTTTTTTGCCTACTTTTTAAATCGTACGTACGTACTAAACGTTACTGGTATTTTATATGTTTTTTTTTTACATTTCTATGGGGTATATTTGTCTATAAATTTCATTTCAGAACATATGTCCCATTGCTGGACTCGAGCCTCCTCCACAATAGGAGGGAAATTGATCAAACATGCATCAAGAAAAAGAAATTATTCGTTGAACGATTTTTTTGAAAATTTGTTTTCCAACTCAATATTAATCCCTTTTTTATTGCTGTTGTTGGAAAAAGAGACAACAGCACACCTGATTGTAAGTGATACTTTTGCTCGTGGACCTTGGACCATGGATCCGAAAAATGCATTGCTTGTCTTTTACGACAGCCACGGAGGGAATGGTGTATTGTATTCTTAAATAAAAAGACAGGAAAAAGATCACAGACATAATAACATACAGGTCGAAGCACAACTTCAAAAATATTATTGTCCATATCTTCCTTGTAATGTTTGTGTATACTACCCATGTTGGGCTTTTTTATAAATGCTATAGAGTCACAAAATAGCAAACTTCCTTTGCTTGATTTTTTTTTGTTTGGATCGCCTTTACGGACAGGCTAAATAAAGTCTTTTCGACCATACTGCCTTGTCTTACGTAGTTTACTTCTTTACATATTATTTACTTCTTCATATTGTATAACTTATTAATAGTCATTGTCCATCAGTAAGTCAAGTTGTTATCATTAATTAGGCGCTGAAAACCTAATTAGATGATTTCGCTGGGAATTTTGGTTGAAAATGAAAATACACGTAAACCACTCTTATATCACATTCACCACACTTCAGCACGTTAATTATATTATATAAAACATCAGCAAAATTATACAATATAACACTATAAAACACTAAAAAAATTAATATAATACAAGAGCTTAACATGACATTTTCATATTCGCGCCGAAGCTCTTCCTTTGCTTGATGAAATTGGGTTTCAATTTAATATAGGTACCTTCAGTGTTGCCAAAGAGGATTTATAAAAAAAACTTTTTAATATCAAAAAGTTTGACATTGGAACGTTCCGCAAACATCCTGTGTTACTATATAGTATCGATCGCAGCCCTATTCTCACCCCTGTATTAGCCAGACGGCTACCTGTCGCGACTGTGACGTCATACCACCCTTTTCCACGGTACCGGTACGTAGCATAAATAGGGTTGTTCGCTATACGGGCTGTTTGATTAGATGCCCTAAGCTTATTGATTGGAGTGTGGGTTAACGAATAATGCGTGAATTGAATCCAGTTGCGATTTATAAGTTAGTCAGGGGTAAAGTGGATTGCCGCGAATCGATTCCAGTCTAGAGGTTTATGAATAACATAAGATGATAATAAGGTTTTTTTTATTTTAACCTTTGATAGTGGTTCGCTGTGTGCCAACACAAGGCTACAATTACTACCAACCTTTAGATTGTTCGTGGTTGTCGTAAAAGACAATTTTGATCGTGGTTGTTTTTGAATTTTAAGTGTCTGACGTTTTGAAACGTTACTTTTTGGTAGTTCCATGGCTACGAATGCCGCAAAATCGGGCAATTAAAAATCCAATAATTAGCTTATATACGTTCCATTGCTGGGCTCGAGTCTGCTCCACAATGGAAGGGCAAATGACCCACTATACCACGCTGGTCAGGCGGATTAGCATAGTGTTTTATTTCAAGTTTTTCTTCTTTTGCATAGATGTCATCTGCATTTTATATCCCTTCGTCGTCTTTTACGACACTCACGGCCAAGAGTGGAATTAATTATATTCTTACTTCGTCACCACATAGAAAACGTATCTACCCACACTGGCCTAAGTGGTAGGTCGGTTAGAACTTATTTTCAATAGATGAGGGTTCAAGTCTCATGTAGGCCATTCATTTTTTGCCTTGCAAATAAGTTTTTTTAAAAATTACTTAGCATATTAAATCCTAAAACTCTAATTAAAAAGAGTTTAGACTTGGATTCGAATTCGAAATCTTTATCGTGGAATTATCAGTGTTACTTCTATAGGTATGTTGTTTCTTTTCATTCATTTTGCATGGTAGTGAAGATTATACGACGCAGCTGCTCTCAATCAAGCACCTTTGATATTAATTTTTCGTTATACAGCACTTTCTGAAGGCATGATTTAAAGGGAATATTTTATAATGACTAAGGGCGTTGGATAGAGCTTTATTTTGAGTGCAAAGCGATCTGTGTCAGGAAACATATTCATCATTATCATAGCCCATACATCTCACTGTTGGGCTTGGGACTCTTTCACTGTGGGAGGGAGATTGAACCATTATACCACGCTGGTCAGATAGATTAGTATAGGGTTTTATATCCAGTTTGCCTTCTCTCGCATGGATGTTATACGTATTTATATCCTTTCATCATCATTATCATCATTTTAGCTCATATACGTCCTACTGTTGGGTTCGAGCCTCTTCCACAATAGGAGGGAAATTGACCTTACTATACCACGCTGGCTAGACGTATTGGTATAGAGTTTTATATCGGGTTCTCCTTCTGTTGCGTGAAAATTATACGCATGTTATATCCTTTAGTCGTATTTTACAACACGGGTAAGAGAAACGGTCGTGAATTGTATTCTTACTCCGTCACCAAATGGATAATGTAAGATGTAATTGTTTTAAGTTAATTAATTGCATAAAGGTGTACCTGCCGTGCAAAATGTATGTTCGAATCCCAAGCTTGAGAAATTTTTGTGCGACTAATGATTAAATAGAGTTTGGGTGTCATTTGTGTTCATTAATTGTATGTTTGGCGTGTGGTGACGTTGTAAGAAGCCCTCTTTCTTCATCACGTCGACTCATGTACGTCACTATTGGATTCAAGTTGCCTTCATAATAGGAGCGAAATTGACCTACTATGCACGCTGGTCGGACGTGTTGGCATTCATGACAAGGAAGGAGGCCGCGGAGCGAGCACGCGAGGCGTTTGCGTCCGCTGACTCGCTCCGCCGGCGACGACCAGGGAGGAGGAGACACTGCTATGCGCTCCTCCTCCCACCGCCCTGAAGGACGTGGCCAGACGGCCAAGGGTTCGGGTGTCGGGGATAGAGTGTCACCAGATGATCTCTCCGGCAACCCGTAAAAGCGCGGAAGAGGCCGCTGTGGTTTTAGTGGATATATCGGTCACTTCTGTGGCCGGCGAGTCCCACACACACTCCCCTGTCTGTAACCGGTGGGGGATAGTGCGTAAATGCATTTCCACAGCGTGAAAAAAAAAATACGCGTTGCCATAGGGTTTTATTTCGAGTTTTTTTTCTTTTGCATAGATGTTATATGCATGATGTCGGACAACACCCGAATCGCCTTTTACGACACCCACGAGCAAGAGACGGGGTTGTGAATTGTATTTTTACTCCGTCACCACACGAACCTTTTTCTTACTGGTGGATATTATAATAAACTAAGGGATGTTATATACAGATAATATGTTTGCAAGAGAAGGGAAATTCGATATAAAATTATAAACCTAGAGAAAAACTTTCTAGAACTTTCTGAGCGGCGTGATATAGTAGGTCAAATTCAATTCTATTTTGGAGAAGTTCTGAGTCCAACGGCAGAATTGCATGTTGACAAGTCCACAGCCTCAGGAAAGAGTCCTTGTGTGTTCTCGTTTATAAAATACCACAGATTATGTCTTCTATAAAATAAAGTTTTCATAATAATCAATGATGTTATCGAAGTCTGAAGAATACACTCACATAAGAATCTCAATCGACAGGTCAGTATATTTAAAAATATTTTTTAATTTGTTCTAAATACTACGTGTGGTGACAGAGTAAGAATACAATTCACCACCCCCCCTCTCTTACCCGGGGGTGTCGTAAGAGACGACAAGGGATATATTATGCATACGACATCTATGCAAGAAATGGAAAACTTGAAACAAATCTCTATGCCAACCTGTCTAATTGTCCGTCACCCGCAGAGAAGCTGACCGCGCGATGGCGACCGACGTCCCAGTACGTCGAGAGGTGAGAGGTTACCTGAAAGGGTATTCCGTCGGGCCGACCACTGATGACAAGTCACATCTGCTCCGGTGGTCGGCCCAACAACGAGGTGACGTGGGTACGGGTGGGTTATGGGCCCGTGCGCCGTCCTTTCATCGCCCCGGACGGACTGGACGGCGCGTGCGCTTACCATAGCCCACCCATAAAAAAAAAAATGCCAACCTGTCTGACCAGCATGGTATAGTCAGGTTAATTTCCCTCCTATTATGGAGGAGACTCGAGCCCAGCAGTGGAACATATATGAGCTGAAATGATGATGAATGACTACGAGGGATCCAAGCTCTCATATTATTATTTTTTATTATTTTTGTGTGTCAAACGAGCAAACAGCACACTTGATAAGTGATACTGCTGCTCATGGACCTTTGTTAGCTCGCTGCCTAGCGTGAAGGAAGTGAAGGCAGTATGAATACGTGCCGTGGTTCAGTGATATTAAAGGCATCACCAAAGGTCCCCACAACTTTTCAGACCTCCTCAGAAACTTACGCTGCCGGCTCTTTCGCTCACCGAATGAAATGCAGTAATAAATTGTTACTATTCATACGTCGATTTTCTGCGAGGGTGTGGTAGTAACCCGAATGTATCGGCCCGCGGCCTTAGATAGTGGACTCCTACCACATAAGCAAACAAAGTAGTAAACAAACACAGTCACATTTATTTCATAGCATCAATTTTAAGCAAACGATAAAGTTATGAACTTAATCAAGTCAAACTCGCCACAAGTTTGTGTATAAAAAAGTGGGATCGATAGTTATTCGCGCACGAGGACATTTGATCAAATGAATTCAATTTACTGTAACGACACTTGCTCGACTATGAATACTGCACCGTGTAGGGCTGTCACTTAAAAAAAAAAAGATGCATACAAAGTACGCATGTCAGAAGTGAAACTTCTTTGGTGCCACGTGTTTTTTGTCAATATTAAATCAAAATAGAAATAATAATAAAAAAAAAGAAATATAAATAAAAACTAAAAATGCATCACCAATCAACACGTTTGCTTCATATTACAGCTTTTTAATACGCAGACGCAAACACAATGGCTTAAACAAGGCAACGGCCCGGCTGTGCCCCTGGTATTGCAAAGGTCCATGTGCGCCAGTATCACTTACCATCAGGTGTGCTGCTTGCTCGTTTACCACCGTTGGAAATAAAAAAAACATGTATTAAACACATACTTTTTTTTTTTGGGGGTGGGTTGCGGTCGGCGAGCTCCTCGCACCACTCCGTCCGGGGCGACAGAAGGGCGTAAACACGCACACCCGCAACCCACCCACGATGCACGTCGCCTTCGTCGTTGGGCCGACCACCAGAGTAGGGTGACTTGACGTCAGTGGTCGGCCCGACGGAATACCCCCTATTTGGGGTACCCTTCCATCGACCGACGTCGAAGAACGTCGGACTTTCCTCACGCGATTGGCCTCTCAGCGAGTGACGGACTAATTCCTCGGTCACGTCACCCGCGGCCTTGGCTAGGGCGGCATGAGGTGCAGGTATTCGCGCCTACGCCGCCCCAGTCGCATTAAACACATACTAACATAAACACGTAGAACGCTCGGAGCTGGAGCAAAATATAGATATACCGACTATCCCACTTAAAGAAGCAATATCAGGTTAACCGAGCTTCGCTCGGCATATTTTTATAGAATTTATTTAGATATATTAATAAAAACTAAAAATTATATAAAAAAATTACAAAAAGAGAATAATAATAACACCGAGATTCGAACCGACGCTGTTTGGATGCTACAAAAATCAAAATTAAATTCGGCCGTCCCCCAACTGAGCTATCGGAACTCTTGACATTTATAACGAAATTTGAATTCATATTCTTTTAAAATTTAATGTCATTTATTGTTATGCTAAAAACACCGACAAAAGAACATTTTCTATAAATAAAACCTAGCTAGATCGATTTTTTGGACCCGATCCTCTAGTATGCCAAGTTTCAACAAAATCGTTGGAGCCGTTGCCGAGATCCTGAATATATATATATATACAAGAATTGCTCGTTTAAAGATATAAGATTCATATGGATAATGCTTAGTAGTGGGGACGCTACGAAACATCGCAAAAAGAGGAGACCGAGAACGTGTAATGTGTTCTATCTCATTCTCTCGCCGGTTGAATTACGTGTTTGTGTCTCTATGGACTCGCTTTTTCGTTTCATCGAGTTTGAAATCACAACAATTCTAAAGAAATTACACTTCAAAAAGAGTTTAATATCTAAGTTAAGAGTTCTCTGTGTATAGATCACAAGCAAATAGCCTTTATTATTCCTGAAACATGAGATAACCTGACATGAAATGTAAAAAAGTAGGTAGAAAACAAAGTTTATGTCGGTTCACAACGTGAGGCTTTGCGTTGGTTAATATTTATTTGCTTTTGACACAAAGACTAGATCGCGAAGTAATATATATTTTATGCCCCTTCTTAAAAACGGCCCAGCATCTCGAATTTTACAGATTTGAATAGGTGGGTCAGAGCCTACAAGTTTGGGAACCACTGATCTAGGTAAATTAACAGTTGGAAAGCAATCATAAAACACAAAGCTTACTATTTTCTAGACAGCTGTTCAGAGCGTGGTTAGACAGTATTTCGTTAGTACCACAAAGTGTACTAGTCCTGTCTTATTCAGCTTCATGTTGAGGCGTACAAATTTAAGTGGAAGCGCTAAGAGCCACATCACAATTAGGTATACTACAATACAATAAAATTAAGTCGGTACTTATATCCGTGTGGTGACGAAGTAAGAATACACTCCGGATCTTACCCGTGGATGTTATACGTTTACAATATCTATGCTAGAGAAGGAAAACTCGAAATAAAACCCTATAGCAACCTGTTTGACCAGCATGGTAAGGTAAATTTTTCTCCTATTGTGGAGGAGGTTTTAGCCCAACAGTGGGATGTATATGAGCAGAAATGATGATAATCAATGACTTATAAGTTAATTTGTAATAATGTCAAATCATTATCATCATCTCACATCCAACCAGCGTACTATAGTAAGATTACCGCGGTCCGCTTATTGTAGATCGTTGCCCAAAACTGTGATGTAAATCCACATAAGAGACCTTACGTATATTTATATAATCAACAAATTGAATAAACGGTAATTACCATAGTCTGTTAGCTTTATAAATACATTTAGTACCTAAATACACACTTGAGGGACCATTCCTAAAAGGTTTATAAACGTTTTAATATAGAGTTGTTTATTTAACATAATGTGAAAATCGGGAGGTAAGTTTGGGTATATTGTTAATTGGGTGGGATTATTCATTGTTTATAGTGAAAAAGATTGGTATAAAATGTTTTTTTAAGTGAAACTTCTGATGCGACTTCCAACAAGGTTGCGTTAAATGTTTAACGCTACGGGAATAGAAAGAGACAGAGCGAGAGTGAATGCGTGGCACTCGAACGCATGCGCGTAGTATAGGTACCTTTTACAGGCCAGCGCGAACGATAATGGATTAAGAAATTTCACTTTTGATATGCGTACTTTGTACATATATTTTTTATTTTTCATCATCATCATTACAACTCATTTACGTCCTACTACTGGGCTTGCGCCTCCTCCACATTAGGAAGGTAATTGACCTACTATATCACGCTGGTTAGGCGGAGTTACATAGGTTTTTATTGTAAATAATACTATTTTACGGATTTTATCGCGTTTGTATTTGATTTTTGATTGACGTTTCGACACTATAACACTTATTGTATAGATTTGACCCACAATAATAGTTAAATTATTATTTATATGTCCGTGTGGTGACTGAGTAAGAATACAATTCACCACTCCTTATCTTGCCCGTGGGGATTAAGGGATATAATATGCACATAACATCTGTGCCAAAGAAGGATAACTCGAAATGAAACCCTATACCAACATGTCTGACGAAGGAGGCGGCGGATCGTGTGCGAGTAGAGCTCCTATTCGGTGACACGTTCCTGACCGCGCGACGGCGACCGACGTCCCAGGACGTCGAGAGGTGAGGTTACCCGAAAGGGTATTCCGTTGGGCCGACCACTGACGACAAGTCACATCTGCTCTGGTGGTCGGCCCAACAACGAGGTGACGTAGGTACGGGTGGGTTATGGGCTCGCGCGCCGTCCCGGCCGAACCGCGCGAGCGCTTACCATAACCCACCCAAAAAAAAAAAAAATACCAACATGTCTGACCAGCATGGTATAGTAAGTCAATGTCCTTTACATTGGCCTACTATACCACGCTGATCAGACATGTTGGTATAAAGTTTTATTTCGAGTTTTCCTTCTCTTGCATAGATATTATATGCATATTTAATCCCTTAGTCGTGCTTTCTTACGATTAAATATATTACGATTATTATTAATATTATTATACCCACGAGAAAGAGAAGGGATGGATGAATTGTATTCTTACACCGTCACCGCACGGATTGTTAGTTTATCAGTTGTTAATTAAATTACAAACTACAGAACAATAATATTTTATTCAGCAAATCGTGACAGCCCTAATAGTTTCTATGTAGAGAGCTGTCGCATAGAATTTTCATTTATTATTCAACTCTCAAACTGTATCATTCTCTTATAAATAATATATTTGGTATATTTTACGGAAAGCAATAAGAGATGTGTTTGATGATGGTGTAAGAATATAATTCACCATGCTCTATCTTGCTTATGGGTGTCGTAAAAGAAGACTAAGGAATTTAATATTCATGTAACATCTATGTAAGAAATCGTAAACTTGAAATATAACCCAACCTAACAATAACGTGTCTGACCAGCGTCTTAGTTCATAAACGTCCCTTGAGTCTCCTTCATTGTGCTTACGTGTACAAATGACCAGTGTGCCTACTCTTGAATCT
The DNA here is from genome assembly GCA_032191425.1 of Lymantria dispar. NCBI lineage: Eukaryota > Metazoa > Arthropoda > Insecta > Lepidoptera > Erebidae > Lymantria > Lymantria dispar. The sequence goes on along the minus strand of CM063460.1, from coordinate 2,059,086 downwards.
CGATTCCAATCCTAAATCCAATCGCAGCTCGAATTAGAGCAAATTTTGTACTCTTGAAAGCGACACTAGCGCACGATTGGAATCAAATTCGGTGGAACGTTTCTAAGCTAAATGAATTCGACTCTCGTCGATAAGTCACATATTTGCTACTTCCGACGTGATTTTGACGTAATTTAAAATCGTTAATGTTACACAATTTCAAGAAAGCGTCTTTGTGGTGATCGAGTTCGATAACGTTATTAATTTAAAGTAAGAAAATACGGCACATTTGATGAAATTGACAACGGCGAACGCGAAGAATTCATTCTCGATTTTGTTCAAGAGTACCAAATATAAGTTTGGTGAGATTGAAATTGAATCGGATTCGAAATTAGAATGGATTTCCAGAGTAGGTACACAGGTCAATTACCAAGGGTAGGCCTGGATAGGGCGGATAAAAGGAGTTGCCACCCCTTTTCGGTATAGGGCTGTCGCCGATAAATTACGTGGGAATCCAAGCAGAACTACAGGACGTGGAAAGGGTACTGGAAGAAAACTTTCACCATCTATTCCTGAGGCGACTATAGAGCGGTAAATTTGCATTGTTGTGTGGATAATTCTGTGAGGAGACGGAGTAAGAATACAATTCACCAGCCCCTTTATTACTCGTGGGTGTCGTCAAAGACATCTAAGGGATACAATACGCATATAACATAGGTAAGAGAAGGAAAACTCGAAATAAAACCCTATACCAACACGTCTGAGAAGCGTGGTATAGTAGGTCAATTACCCTCCTATTGTGGAGAAGGTTCGATACCAACTGTGGATCGTATATGAGCTGAAATGAAAAATGATGAATGCATTTTCTAAGTGGTGACGGAGTTAGAATACATTTTACTACCCTCTATCTTGTCCGTGGATGCCATGAAAGACGATCGTGTATTTATGTATTTATGCTCCCTGTAATAAATAGTTCTAGGGTCATATCGTAGTTTCTGTAAACTACATATGGTTTGAATACGCCAAGAAGTTCAATTTTTAAACTATCATAAAAATTTAACACAACATTGCTATCGTATAATTTATTGGGCCTCATGCCGCCCTAGCCGAGGCCGCGGGTGACGTGACCGGGGATTAGTCTGTCACCCGCCGAGAGGCCAACCGCGTGAGGAAAGACCGACGTCCTCCCCGAGGGGAGGACGTCGGGGGTATTCCGTCGGGCAGACCACTGATGACAAGTAACCCTGCTCCGGTGGTCGGCCCAACAACGAAGGCGACGTACATCGTGGGTGGGTTGCGGGAGTTGCGTGCTTACGCTCTTCTGTCGCCCCGGACGGAGTGGTGCGAGGAGCGCGCCGACCGCAACCCACCCCTAAAAAAAAATCGTGTAATTTATGGGTATTGAAATACCTTTATTGTTTTTATAATACTTCTGTCCGCCTGTGTGTGACTGAATTCTTTTAAAAATTATGAATATCAGTCATGTAAAAATTTATAGCCTAAAAATGGCTAGACCAATTTTGATAATTTTTACAAGGACTTGCATTACAAGGAGTTAATGCAGGATGCAGACAGAGATGGAAAAGAAGAAAAAGCGTTACCTGTCGCTGGAGACGAGTATCAGCTGTGTGTTCGCGTACTTGGCACGTCGCTTGCGTACCGCTGACAGAGCTGCACATAAACCAGGCGAGAATGAACGACACGGTGGACACTGAAACAATACTTTGAAGATTAAAGTTTGAGTTTAAAATTGGTGAATGCTTCTGAATCTTCGAAATAATATACATATCTATTTATTCTAAAAACACTCTTATAATTGTTTATTGATAATAATTTCTGATGTTTAGGTACACGAATATTATACTTATTTTTATGCATTTTATTGAGTTTGTACACCACAAACTGATCGAAACGTTGAGAGAATAATAATCAAATACAAACGCAATAAAAATAATACATAATAAGTTTATTTCATATTTTGGTAAGGATATAATTTTTGTATTGTTGAGGACTTACACAAATAGATAATTAATGGACAAAAATGACATCCAGACTCAGACTAACAATTTGTCTATAGCGCTAAGTATTGTCCTGCGCGTGAATTGAATTCATGACATTAGCATGGAAGGTAGGCATCTTAACAATTACGCCATAAGTGAAATCAAATGTTGATATCCGCAACTATATCCGAACCAAGTATAACTTTGGTTCAGTAATTTTCTCCCGTGGGAATACCGGGCTAAAATATAGCCTATGTTACTCCTTGATATTATAGCTTTTCACTGGTGAAAGTATTTTTGAAATCGGTTCGATGGTTTAAGCGTGAAAGCGTAATAAACAAATAAATAAACTTACTTTCGCATGAATAATATTAGTAAGGATATCCGTAGAAATAGATCCGTAGTGGTACAGTAACTTCATAATAACAAATATAACAATATATCTAATCATAAGTTTCCCAAAAGATCATTGCTGCCGACTTTCTTGATCTTTCAATCTGATTTTTACAACTTTTATGTGAAAGGATACATTTTGTTTTGCCGTTTTGCCGAATAGGCGTTTATCCAAGTTTCCAATAGGCTAATAAATTGATGGATTGATAGAAAGTCTAAAACATCATCATCATCATCGCAGCCCACATACGTTCCACTGTTGGGCTCGGGCCTCCTTCACAATGGAAGGGAATTTGACCTACTATACCATGCTGGTCAGACGTTTTGGTATAGGGTTTCATTTCGAGTTTTCTTTCTCTTGTACAGATGTTATGTGCATATTATATCCTATAGTCGTCTTATACGATATCCACGGGTAAGATAGGGAGTGAAGAATTGTATTCTTACTCCGTCACCACAAAGAGAATGGATTAGTAGAATTCTAAGTAGAAATTATATAATAGACGAAGATAGCTGCAATTGCTCAATGAGTTTTATTGTGGAATAGAATTGATGAGCTTGAGCGATGCAGATAATTTTATATGAACTAAATTACTGTATCCGGTGCACGATAGATCCTATCTGTCTCGGTCTTCGACTATGCAAATGTTAATGCTATTAGTATCTATCTACATATTAATACGTGAAACAAAAACTTTATACCCCTTTTTATGAAAATTACGTGGATGGACAAGTATGAAATTTGGCACAGTTGAAGTATATAATGAGGAGAAGTGCATAAAACTGAAATTTCATATAATAATGGATTAGAAATACATTAAATTCATTAAAAAAGGCATTACGCACACTACAACGCAATCGCTACACACACACACACACACACACATACGCGCACACATGCGCGCGCTTATTCACTTTTGTTTACGGTTAAAATCTCTGGTCAAACCGAATGTCAAATAATCATAATTATGATGACAATGTCTAATAGGCATTTGTACTTAGTACTTTATATATTAGTTAGTAGTGAAATACAACTTGCTCAATTTACAATTATACATAAATAAAATTAAAAGAAAATTGTGTAGCAGAAAAATTAATTAAAAAGAATTATGGCCGAATTTCGACCACACGGCGACCTACTAGTCCTACGACCACTAATAGGTATAAATATATGAGGCTACTGTTGACCTCGAGCCTCCTCCATAATTGGAGGAAAATTGACCTATGTATTATACCACGCTGATCAGACGGATTGATATAGGGTTTTATTTCGATTTTGCCTTCTCTTACACAGAAGTTATATGCATGTTTAATCCCTTAGTCGTATTTTACGATACTTAGGGCAAGAACCCTTTCTTGCCCTAAGTAGGGGTGGTGAATTGTATTCTTATTCCGTCACAACACGGACAAGTAGCCGTAGAAAAGATAAATAAGTACATAATATTTGATTTTTGATTGCTTGACGTTTCGAACACTTTCAGAACAGCGTTCATAGTCACGGGCGAGTGAACACTGTAAGTTTTATTTACATGGTGGCTCACGTTATCATCAGAAATAATTAGAAAAGATATTTTCTTGTAATTTCGTTGCCAAATACAATTTATGGTCTCTTTCTTTTCACGATTCGCAAAACGCGGCTAAGGCTTTTATTTGCGCCTCATGCCGCCCTAGCCGAGGCCGCGGGTGACGTGACCGGGGATTAGTCCGTCACCCGCCGAGAGGCCGACCGTGTGAGGAAAGACCGACGTCCTCCCCGAGGGGGGGGGACGTCGGTCGATGAGAGGGTACCCCAATAGGGGGTATTCCGTCGGGCCGACCACTGACGACAAGTTAACGCTGCTCCAGTGGTCGGCCCAACGACGAAGACGACGTGGTTTTCGGGTGGGTCGCGGGAGTTGCGTGCTTAAGCCCCTCTGTCGCCCCGGACGGAGTGGTGCGGAGGCGCGCCGAACGCGACCCACCCACAAAAAAAAATAAAAAAAAGGCTTTTATTTAAAGAACATTAAGAACTTTACAGCTAGAGAAAAGAGTCGAGACAAAATCTTATGTCAACTCGTTTGGTCATCATGTGATAGTAGGCTACTTAAGAAGTAACAAAGTTTAGTCTTAGTCAGACAACGCTGAGAAAAGGGATTCTTTTGAGAAAATCTATGTACCGACTATTATCATACATTTGGCTCCGATGTGTTCTGCATAGGTTTAGTTTGGGTAGCTTTCACGTCTCAATGAGATACTTTGCCTTACTTCTGGGTTTGAGTCACTGCCACTATTGGAAGGAAAATTACCTCTTATAATAAAATTACCTTTTAAAATTATCTCTCGCTGGTCAAATGGATTATTATAAGATTTTATTTTGAGTCTTCCTTCTGTTGCATAGATATTATGTGCGTATTATAATCCCTTAGTCTTTCATCACTTTCACCACACTCGCGCGCAAGAAACGTGTCAGTGAATTATATTCTTATTCTGTCACCACACGTAAATAAGTAAAGGTATACCGTCCATCATCATCATGTCGGCTCATATACGTCCCACTGCTGGGCTCGAGCCTCCTCCACAATAGGAGGGAAATCGACCTACTATGCCACGCTCGTCAGACGGGTTGGCATAGGGTTTTATTTCGAGTATTCCTTCTCTTGCATGAACGTTATATGTATATTGTATTTCTTAGTAATTTTTTACGATACCCACGGATAAGAGAGGTGGGTGGTAAACTGAATTCTTACTCTTTCACCACAAGTTACAATACCATTTTAAGAATAAATCAATGAGAAAAAAAAATCATAGAAGTAAAAGACTTCTAGATTATTCTACTAACCCAATGTGCTGCAAAGTAGAAAACCCTGACGGCATCAGCGGGCAGTTCCTCATACAGCTTGCTTTCTCCATCGCCTTGCAGCTGAACTCCCCTCAAGACCTCTTGTAGTGGTGGGGCGGGCCAAGGGAATCTATCTCCTCGTGGATCGTCCAGTAGTTGATCGCGGACATGCCGCCCACGGATGACTAGTGTTGGTACTCCGACTGCTATGCTGTACTTCTGGGTTAGGCGACGCTGAGGAAGAAAATAATCTTATTAATTTGGTAATACCGATGTTATGATTTCTGTGTGGTGTCTGAGTAATATTCTGAAGATATGGTGTATTACATGGGGTAAGTTACCCCATATCATTTCAGCTCAAATACGTCGTATATTAGGCCAAGCCTCTCGTTGAAGTAGGACCACACTGTTCACTGTCTGTCTACAGCCGCGAGCCGGTCCGGGTAGTACCACATTGAGCAGAAAATCGACGTCCGAGTTGTAGCAATTAGTTACTGCACTTCGTTCGATGAGCGAGAGAGTCGGAAGCCCAACTTTCTGAGGGTGTTTGCGTCTGGTGGATTTTAGTGATGCCTTTAGTTTCATCGAACCTCATTGCATTCATAGAGTATGAACTCTCTCTTTTCACTTTCTTAGCTTAGCAAAGGTCCATGAGCGGCAGCAACACCTATCATCAGGTGTACTGGTTGCTCGGTTGCCTCCGTTTGCAATAAAAAAATAGCCTGAAAGTGGCACCAGTGGTAGAGAAGATTAGGAGCGCAAGATTGTATTGTTATAGACATGAAATGAGGAGGGATTAAAGACATGTGACGAGGAGGGTTGCCAATATGTTTGTGGATGGATGTAATAATCAGAAGAGACCCAAAAAGAGATAGATGGATTGTGTGAATGAGGATATGGGTATGAAAGTAGTGAGTGCAGATGTGACGGTGGACAGGTGCCTATGGAAGATAAAAGCAAGTTGTGCCGCCCGTACTTAGTGTGGGATAAGGACAGGTTAATGATGGATGATGAAACGTCACACTGCTGGAGTCAGGCCTGCTCCAAAATAGGAGGGCAATTAACCTTGGTAATATACAATACTGATCAAAGGTATTGGTATAAAGTTTTCTTTCTAGTTCTACTTTTCTGGTTTATATGATACATGCATCTCATACCTTTAGCCTAAAAATGGGGTGGTGAAGTTTTTTTTTAATAGATCACTTCGCACTTAGTAAATAATGTTTGTGATGCGGGGGACTACAAACATATAATCAACGGATATACATTCAAACTCAGAACAACAATTCGTGGATCGCACAAAGTATTGTCTGTGCTGAATTCATGATACTGTCACTGTAGGTCGTTATCTTGACCACTGAAGTCAACGAACTATACATTGGTGGTCGGCCCAACGATGAAGGTGACGTGCTATACGGGTGGGTTACGGGTGTGCGTGCTTACGCCCCTCTGTCGCCCCGGACGGAGCCGGGCGAGGAGTGCGTCGACCGAAACCCAACGCCAAAAAAAGTTTGTTATCTTAACCACTAGATGCCGCTAGACCGTTAGATCTGTGCAGTCGAATTGTATTCTTACCCCGTCACATAAACAGTAATTACAAATTATATTCTCAACCCTACATCCATAAAAATATATGTGTATCAAACAATTTGTAATAACTGATATCGTAACATATCTAAATGTTATTATTATTCTATATCCGTATAAAGCGATGGTTCGTACGTGATGTGAATAAATAGTACATATCACGGGTACAAGTATGGGACCCTGTGGTAGTATTAGATAACACAAACGCTGATATACGGATAATAAAGTTTTTGGTACCAATGTTACACTTATCTAAGCTCAATTCAGTATCTATACAGATTAATATAATTGATGTGTTCATTTATAAGGATATTTAAAAAAAATATGAAATGACAATATATAAAGCACTTATAAAAAATAGTTTACAAAATTATGTCTGACATGCATAGAAAGATGACAAAGCTCAACTCGTCTGACCAGCGTGATTATTTTAAGTAATTTTTTCTGTACTATGAAGGAGACTCGAACCCAGCAGTGAAACGTATGGGCGGACAAGCTTATGTATGGGCAATGCGGTGTTAGTGACGTGTTATATTTGTAACACGTCATCCCGAAGCTAAGATAAGATTACACTCAAAACTAAGGGTAAATGGCCAACCACTCAAGTCAAGGAACTCGCCACCGGTGGTCGGCCCAACGACGAAGGCGACGTTGCTATGGGTGGGTTATGGGGCCGCGCGCCGCTCCTCTGTCGTTCTAAAAAGTAAGGATAAATCCATGTGTCGCAGGGGCATTTACAAATAAATAAATAAAAGATATAAACAACATTTAGATAAATCGTTTGGAGATTACATAAAGACTTGTCCAGTATGTGTATCGAACTTATACATATGGCACGATAGATCGGTATTAGGATCTCTATGCCATTTAGAATATCAAAAAAATAATTAAACATAATTGATCTCAGGAGTGTATCTAGCTGCGGGTGACGTTACCGGGGATTAGTCCGTCACCCGCCGAGAGGCCGACCGCGTGAGGAAAGACTGACGTCCTCCCCGAGGGGCGGACGTCGGTCGATGGGAGGGTACCCCAAGTAGGGGGTATTCCGTCGGGCCGACCATTGACGACAAGTTAACTCTGCTCCGGTGGTCGACCCAACGACGAAGGCGACGAGGTTTTCGGGTGGGTTGCGGGAGTTGCATGCTTAAGCCCCTCTGTCGCCCCGGACGGAGTGGTGCGGAGGCGCGCCGACCGCAGCCCACCCACAAAAAAAAAGGAGTGTATCTAGCTAGAGCAGAGAGCTTGCGAGCCGCACCGCGTGTATGTTTACCCGAAAGTGGCTCTAAAGGAGCCATTTGAGCACTTTGTAACTTATAAGCTTCAACTTATTTAATTAACAATTAAACTTAAAGTCAAATATAAAGCTTCAATAGATCATTAGTTATTTATGTTACGTAAGCGTTTAGACTGTTAAATGAAAAAGTCATATTTATACATAGCAAATAGGTACTAATTGCAGTAAAAAAAATACGTGTTTTAAATTTGTCTAAGAATGATATACGATCTTCTAATAACCAAATTTCTAGATTGCTTACATAACTTAGTATCCATTTAGAATTCAACTCTTTTGTCGCCGATGTCAATAAGCGTCGTCAGTAAGAGTTCAATTCACCACGTTTCTTGCCCGTGCATGTCGTAAAAGACAACTAAGGGATATAATATGCATACAACATCTATTTACATAGAAGGAAAACTCAAATTAAAACCTATACCAACATGCTGACCAACGTGGCATAGTTGGTTAATTTAACTCCTATTGTGGAGTAGGTTCGAGCCCAGCGGCGGCGGGACGTTAATGAGCTGTGCTGATAATAATAACCTCCTCCACAGTGGAAAGAAATTGACCTACTATACCGCGCTGGTCATACATGTTGGCATAGGGTTTTATGTAGTTTTCCTTCTCCTGTGTAGATATTAATTATTTTTTTATTTATTTATTCAAACTTTAGCACACAAAAATAAGGTACAAGGCAGACTTAATGCCTTAGGCATTTTCTACCAGTCAATCACAGAAACATCAAATTGTAACATTCATTATCTTTATGAAGTTAATATCTCCTTTATTAAACACTAAGTCTTTCATCATCATTTCCTTCACAATAGGAGGTAGATTGACCAGACTAAATCATACTAGTAGACAGGTTGATATAGGGTTCTGTTTCGAGCTTTCCTTATCTTGCATATATGTTATATGCGTACCATATCCCTTAGTCATCTTTTACGACACCCACGGGTAAGAGAGGGGGTGGTGAACTGTATTCCTATTCCGTAACCACACGGAGAGATGATGAATTATAACTATTATATTGAGCTTGGATCCCATTTTCACATTTATGTCTTTGGTAGGATATATTATTCTCAAACAATTTTATTCTGATCTCTGCTTTACATAAATAAACACTTAGACTTATTTCCGTGTGGTGACGGAGTAAGACTACAATTCACCACTCCCTATCTTATCTGTGGATGTCGTAAAAGACCACTAAGGGATATAATACGCATGTAACATCTGTGCAAGATAAAGAAAACCGAAACAGAACCCTATATCAACCTGTCTGTTTGGCATGATATAGTCAGGTCAATCTACTTCCTATTGTGGAGGAGGCTCGAGCCCAACAGTGGAACGTATATGAGCTGAAATGATGATGAAAGACTTAGAAATGCACTAGCAGCGCCCTGCGGTTTCACCCACAGTTCCTCTTCCCGTGGGTATATCAGGATAAATTACAGCCTATGTATTATTCTGATATATATACTATTGTGAAGTTTCATCAAAATCCATTCAGTAGTTTTTGCGTGAAAGAGCAACAAACATCTTCACAACCTCACATACTCAAAAACTTTCGCGTTTATAATATTAGTAGGATTTAATGAAGGAGATATTAAGTCCATAAAGATAATGAATGTTACAAGTTGACGTTTCTGTGAATGATAGTCAATCGACAATCGCGACTGTATCAGCTATCATATCTGACTGATCGATTGCATGACATCACGCCCATTGAATTCCAAATTAACGCATTAATATTATATGCGGTTTCAAGCGTGTCTGTTTTAGTTAAAAATAGACTTGGTGTGATGTGGCCCTGGGCATACTTCGGGGTATTCGTCCTGTATCGATTTATTTGTTTTGTCAATTGTTTATTGTTTATGAAGGTTCTTTGAAATAATTTATGCTTACCTGAAAAGGTAATTTGATTAGAAATTACTAGAACTATCATTTAAAGATCGTTTTAATTTGATTTTATAAGTACATATATAGGGTTGTCAACTTTTTTTGGCAAAAATAGTATACAATGGTTTGGATAGAAAAAAAAATAAGTATTTGGATGAAAAGTATTTTATGATAGGTTTTTATTATCAGTAAACATATCTTTGTGTGCTTTTAACACATATAAATTCCGATTCACACCACATCTGACATCTAATATTTCGTTTAGTAATTATAAATCGTTTCCATTGTCCGTTTTCATTTATGTGGCCCGCTAAATAGTTAATTACCCTTAATGAGTGTTAGGTTTTACGTGAAGGTTGGAACTAAAGTATTTTCACATACTTTATTGGTACGCAAAAGTATAAAGTATAATTACCAAAAATAAAGTAGAATACTCTATTATAAAGTATGGTTGGCAACCCTAATAGGTATATCACGCTAATTAGCTAGATCGGCGAAGCCTTTTATGATAATCATTTGTTTTTTGACATTGTCATAATTTATTTTGAAAGAACACTTTCCGCTAAAGCAAATATTTGTGTAGATCCAATCTGAAAATAGTCTATTTATACGTACATACTAAAATTTACCTTGCGTAGTAGTAAAACTCTCGAGAAGCTTCTTAGACTTCAAATGCCTGTTTTCACTAACGAACTTTGAATCTAACAGTTTTCAGTGTCCTTCGTTGCCCTCAGCAATACCTACTCCAAGCCGAGGTTCGTACCCCACAGAGGGTGCCCTTGGGCCCCGTTGCTTAAATATTTTGGGTTGAGAGTCCTCTGAGTTTCGTAAGGGTGTAACAGTTATCTGAGGCTAACACCTCTAGTAAACAAAAACTATCGAACGCTAGCTAAACTTTAGGTAATACCTAAGCTAATATACTTTAGTAACAATGGAACATAAATGTTATGTCATTTCTATTGTTTTAAATTTATTTAATGTCATTTAACATGAAAATTTGATTCCCATCATTGTTATTTGTCATTTATTTAGGTGTTACTTAAAAGTTAGGGACTCCTCATGAAAACAAACCAAGTGAAATAAAGTTATTGTGGTGTAGGCTTAACCTATTACGGGTACGTTAAATATTCTAAATTTCTAATAATAGCTGGCAGACGGAAGACGTTCGTTCCAAACTGTCGGCGAGAATGACACTGACCTGCCCTATTACTTGAATCTGTTTATTTTAGATCAACATAAACTGTTTGACTATGTATGTCGGTGAGGTTTTATATAATCTGTTGAAAGTGATTCTTTGATGTGAAACATCTATAGTCGAGGGTTAACCTGATTATTGGCGTGGCGTTAATGCCACGCATGGCGTATATATGTACATTTGTGTAACGAAACCATAATCTGTTTTAGAATTTTGTAAAACGCCATCTAGTGAACTCAAAATAAATTATTAACCTTAACACATACCTATAGTGTATACTAATGAAAAAAATGTTTATTAAATAAAAATCATCATTTTCTGGAAAAAAATTGTATTTTATTAATACTTTGTCATATTAGTTCCTGTCGTAATCTGTTCTCTTACGCATATATACTTGTACAAAATAATTTCGATGTTTCACATCTGCCAGGTGTCTTGAGCGACGGCTCCCTTTTTTATATCTGCCTGCTTATCCATACTAATATTATAAATGCGAAAGTAAGGATGTTTGTTTGTTTGTTTGTAACGCTTTCACGCTTAAACCACCGAACCGATTTCAAAAATTCTTTCACCAGTGGAAAGCTATAATATCAGGGAGTAACATAGGCTATATTTTATCCCGGTATTCGCACAGGAACGGGAACTACGCCGCGGGTAAAGCGACTGAAACCGAAGCGAAGCGAGGGCGGGTTGCTAGTATTTGATACATAAAATTAGTACACGTCTGTGCCTTGCAGACGCCTGCGCACTTATCCTGATGATGAGCATCGGATATGCGTCGACGTAATCGAAAATCAGTACGTGAATGTTTTGCCGTTACAGATATATATCTCAATATATATAAATTACATGTCACGTTGTTTGTCCGCGATGGACTCCTAAACTACTTAACCCATTTTAATCAAATTTGCCCACAGTGTGCAGTTTGATTCAACTTGAATTTATAGTCGCAATATTATTTTATTGCAAATTATTTGTCTATTATTTGACATTCACAATTATCTGTTAACGCCAAACGATTTTGACAGATGGCGATATCTGTTAACTGGATTGAGTAATTAATTACTAGATGGCGCTGCTATGTTACACCTACAAACGTGTCGTATACGATTTTAACTTGCTTTTTTACAAAGATGCCATTTGTAAAAAGATATGACGACCTCCATGACAGATGTTCTACTAAAGATTCAATTAAATAGTTTAATAAAATGTAATATAACAAAAACATTAGCCACAGCAACGCGGAGCCGCGCCGGGTCTGCTAGTATATATATATATATATATATATATTAGAACATAGTTATAGATATTAGGAAAAATACTAGAAATGCTTTTTGCCCTTCTAGGCATAGGCTCACCCGTTCAGCTTTATAATATTAGTGGACATCGTCACAGCCCAGCAGTTGGACATATATAAACGTCTCACTAATGGGCTCGAGCCTCCTTCACAACTGGATGGAAATTGACCTATCATACCATGCCATTCAAACTGTTGGATATTAGGTTTTATTTCGAATTTTCTTTTGCATTCATATTTTATGTATATTGTATAAGGATTACAATCCTTAGGCGTTTTTACCAATATTATTTTATTATTTTGTCAGTGGTAGGATCACACTGTTGACAGTTATCTGTCTACAGCCGCGGGTCGGTCCGTCCGGGGTAGTATCACACTGAGCAGAAAATCGACGTCCGAGTAGTAGTAATTTGTTAATACGCTTCGTTCGGTGAGCGAGAGAGCCGGAAGCCCAACTTTCTGAGGGTGTTTGCGTGTGGAGTGTTTTGGTGGTACCTTTGGTATCACCGAGCCTCAATGCACGCATTCACACTCCCTTCACTTTCTTCGCGGTAGGCAGCGGCCTTGTAAAGGTCCATGAGCGGCAGCAACACTTACCATCAGGTGTACTGTTTGCTCGTTTGCCACCGTTTGCAATAAAAAAAATATTCATGGGCAAGATAAGGGGTGGTGAATTATATTCTTACTCCGTCACAATACGGAAATAAAAAAATCATTGCAGCTCATATATATCCCATTGCTGAGCTCGCACCTCCTCTACATTAAGAGGGAAATTGACCTACTATACCACGCTGGTCAGACGTGTTAGTATAGGGTTTCATTTCAAGTTTTGCTTCTTTTGAATAGATGTTGAGGATATATTCATATTTAATCTCTTAGTCGTGAGCAAGAGAAGCGGTGATGGATTATATTCTTTCTCCATCACCACGCGGAAATGTAATATGATAAAATAACATCAGATGGGTAGGTCACATCGCTCGTCGAACCGATAACCGTTGGGGAAGAAAAGTTCTTGAGTAGTGACTACGAACTTGACGACGCAGTGTAGGACGACTCCCTAGGTGGATTGACGGCATTTTGAAAATCGCTGGGAACCGTTGGATGTAAGTAGCACAGAACCGTTTCGACTGGCTTTCTCCTGGGGAGGCCCATGTCCATAAAAAATGTAAATATTTAATTTACTATAATTAAGGTGTAGTTGCTATTCCGGGCAAGACGAACTCTGCCTGGGTACGCGTATTAGTACATGTATAAGTAGTTATAACTTCGTCATTAGTTTAATTACCTTGCGAGTTACATGCAAATTAATTAATTATAGCAATTTAATCCGATAAAGTTACCCATCGAGTCAAGTCTACGAACACGCCTTATTTCAATATTTGCCTCCCTAGTCAAATTCACATTCCATCCAATTACTCCGCGAATTATTGACGCTGACAATTTTAATGGGCGCGTTCACTCAATGTTAATTTAGCGCTATTATTATTCATTATTGAAATTTGTAATTTACTGAAGATATATTGTGTAAATAGCTTTAGGCTTTATTAAGAAATTAGGAGTTGTATTAAATTCCGTGTGGTGACGGAGTAAGAATACAATTCACCACTCCCTATCTTGCCCGTGGATGTCGTAAAAGACGACTAAGGAAAATAATGTGTATATAACATCAGTGCAAGAGAAGGAAACTCGAAATAAAACCTTATTTTTTTGGGTTGGGCTACGGTCAGCGCACCCTCCGCCCAGCTCCGTCCGGAGCGACAGACGGGCGACGCGCGGCCCCGTAACCCACTCGATAGCACGTCGCCTTCGACGTTGGGCCAACCACCAGTGCAGAGCTCCTTGACTTCAGCTAGTAATACTATTAGTGATTAAATATTGACTCATATTTTGATACAAATTTTCTGTAACGGGTAGATAATTATAAATTTTCTGTAATAATGACTTGTTGGACGTGAGACATCTTAGTCCGCTCGTGACCATGAACGTTGCAAAGTGTTCGAAACGTCAGGTAATCAAAAATCAAATACAAACGCGATAAAATCCGGCAAGCAGTTTTATTTAAAATGTGTAATACTCGCGTAAACATCAGAAATCATTATAATCTCTATAATTTTATACTCTTTTTGAAATGTTTCAATTCAAGGATGAGGAGCGCACTACCTTATATCGAACATAGGTCTGTATGTAAATGTGTCGTAAGTCCACGGCATGAGCCATACACAGATGAGCTTTTAGCGTGATTGCGTCGTCTTGTCATATTGTCTGCTCCAATGATTAAAGCGTGCAAAAACCACACATTTGAGAGCCATGGGCTGGAAATTATGATCGTATTCGCTTTTTTTGAGACATGAAATTCTGTATAAACATTAATTAATGCGATAGCTTATTGTATATATCACAACGGTTAAAGAGAGTACTTTTTAAAATCATTGTTCTTCTCAGCCCATAAGAGGCCCACTTTTGAGTTCGGGCCTCCTCTTATCCTATCTTTTTCTCCTATCTTTTCTCCAACGAAAAAGATACAATTAGGATTAAAAAAAGCCACAACAAACAAAATAATAAGGTGAAGTTGTGGGTATCACAACTGTCAAGAAGTGAACAAGCGCATCTCGGAGACGTGGACACCCTTCCTTAATCATGGTTTGGCTTGGAGTATCATATTTGGGCCTGCCGTGAAAAGGGAGTGAACATTAGTAGTTGTGTCTCAAAATATCGAACTTAGAAAGGCCTTCTGACTTTTTTCTGAGTCGATGTTAATTGCGCATGCAATTGACTCATAGGCCTCCTCCGGCAGACTAAATCTTTCCCTTGAATGAAAAATATGGCAATATTTTGAAGAAAACACCTGTTTTTTAAACTTCACCAAAATTTGTAGTTACTCGAGGTATCCCTGATTCGAGTTGCCAATCTACAGATGAATTATTTGTATGCTTCTATCAATGACTAGTGTCGAAGGTTGAGCGCTTGCATCCAACATTAGGGATGACATTTCGAAAAAAAATAATAAAATTTTAATCTATATCTAATTATTTGTGAAATAACCGAACTAGGTATATAATTAAATACAAAAAATCGATAAATTACTTAAATAAATCGTTTGAAGATAATATTTTACAAGTATTCTACCATATTTATATAATACAAACCTCACAATGCCAAATATCTGCTAAGTTTTCACGTCACGTAATCTGCTGAACGAATTTTATCGGAGATTTCATTGTTGGCAGCTAAAGTTGGTCTCTCGGGGCGAAATTGCGAACCTTTAAATGGATGTAAGGAAGTTATTTCTATTCCGATCGGGAAATGTAATAGCGAGAGAGGAAAAGAGAAATAGTATTTAGTTGCATCGTTTGCGAATACAATTTGGGAGTTTGCTTGTGTAATGATGAAGTAAGAATACATAAAATCGATGTCGAAAGTCCTATGTCAAAGCATCTGATTGAAGCTAGACTAATTGCCATGCTTTAAGACTATTTCTGAGAAGAAAAATAATCTGAGTTACTCCTTATATAAACAATTATCTAGGTAATAAAATATTATCAAAACCGGTCCAGGCGTTTTGAAGATTACCCGGATCAAATATACAGACAGATAGATGAAAAATGTTTAAGATGGTTTTAAGCACAGTAGTAAGTATCTTTCAAATAAAATGCATCCATCCATCTGAGTATGAAAAAGAACCTACTATTTTGTCATTACAAAGAGTAAATTTTATTTATTTGTATAGATATTTAATAAATGATATTTCTTTAGCCTTGCCTTTATTGAGTGTTTGATAAGACTTCTGTTACTACAGCAACCCTTGACGTTTGAGGGTCACAAGAGTTATTCTACACGTGTTGTTTGTGAATAATTAATGTGTTCATAAGCAACGAGCCAGTGGTGTGAATTATACTGAAATTTAGACTGCCGAATGACCCTTTCATGTAATAAATAATACAAATTGTGGCTCTATGTTTAATCCTATACTTATTAATGCTTTTGCTGAATGGAATAATATGTAAAATTTAATGGACTGAGGGTAGGAATACGATTCGAAAAGATATATTAATTATGTCGGCTATGGTAGCTAAAACATTTAAAAACGTTTTTTTAGGGTGCTGTACCTCGGAAAGGAAAAGCGGCACCCTTATAGGATCGCTTTGTTGTTCGTCTGTTTGTCTGTCTATCAAGACCCTTTTTATCAGTAACTGAAATTTATATCAAATACTCAGGTCTACTGTCCCTTAAAGCTGTGAAAAATCAAACGTGTAAGCCCAGGCAATCAAAAGATACAGCCGTATATGCCGAAAATTTTCGACACTCGCAAGGGAATCAAAACCTACTTCTTATGAACTCTCTGAATCTTGAAATTCGGTATGAAGCAACGTCTTATAGCACAGATAAAGGAAAAATAGGTAGGTATAAGATGTTAATCTAACCGTTCGGGCGAAAGGTGGCATGGAGTCCTATAATTTGCCCTATTAACCTTCTCCGCTAATTGAATCGGCCACCGAACGTGAACCCTAAATGTCGGTTGCCTGCAACAACTGTGTCCATATTCATCTAAGTTTCAAAATAACATACAGAAAATGATGACGTAACTTTACTATTTTATGTAAAACATATTATTAATCCCCTACGCAAAAAGAGAAATGTTATAAGTTTGTCTTGTGGTGACTATGAGACACGAGTAAAATATGCACATAACCATCATGAAAGTGATGGAAATCTGGTAATAAAACCCCATATCAACCCATCTGACCAGCGTGGTATTGTCACCCAATTTCTCTACAATGTTGGAGGAGGCTCGAGCCCAGTAGTGGGACGTATATGAGCTGTGATAACAACGACGATGTTTGATATGGCTGTGTATCTATGTATATGTGTCTGTAGGTCTGTCTGTGGCCTCATAGCTCCTAAACGTATAGACTGATTAGGATACGGTTTTTTGTTTGAAAACTAACATGATCGAGATGAGAACCATCTCGATCATGTTAGTTTTCAAACGAACCATTTATGAATATTTGTTCAGGAGTTTATAAGTTATCAGCTGTTTTTGTTAGCTGTCGTAAAGAACTTTCACGCAAAATATTTTTAAAAATATCTGTGACTTAATATGTGGAACAACATACATGGGCTATGCTGGTAGCACACAGCTCGAAGGTAAGACACGAAATACTGGATTCCCTATTAATCCATCAGGTTTGGACTCATTGGAAGTTCGTTTTAAAGAGTGCTCTTCATTTCGCCTGATGACGAAAACGTGATCTTTACTTTTTAGGATTTCTTTTGTGTCGGGAACTACGTTAAATTTTGAATTTATTTTAATTTTTGTAATAAATCATTAAATATATATTTAAAACATATGACATGAAGTAACACTAGATGAGAGTAAGCTCCTTTTAAACGAAAGCGAATATCGAAGCGAATAACGTCCCACTGTTGGGCTCGGGCTTCCTCCACAATGGGAAGAAATTTGACCTACCATACCATATTGGTAGGTATAGGGTTTCATTTCGAATTTTTCTTCTCTTGCACAGATGTAATGTGCATATTATATCCTTTAGTTGTTTTTTACGACATCCACGGCCAATATAGGGAGTGAGAAATTGTATTCTTACTCCGTCACCACACAGATTATAGAGTCATCTATTATATATATATATAGGAGAGGCGGGTTTTGCGAGCGATATATTGACTCATCACCATATCTCTGGAACCATAAGGCGTACAGACTTGAAATTTGGCAGAAATATTCCATTCGTCGAGCAGAGGTCAGCTAAGAACGGATTTTACGAAATTCCACCTGCAAGGGGTGTTGTGGGGGCGTCAACAATAATACACATATAAAGGAACAGGGTGAGCCGAAGCTACTGAAGCTAGAAAAATGAAATTTAGACAGTAGTTTCATTTCGTGACGTAGGCACTATGACAAAAATTTTTTTGAAATTCTACCCCTAAGGGGGTGAAACGCAACGGCAAAGTTTGTATGGAAAGAAAAAAAAATCTTTAGCTGCTGTCTTAAAATTAAGTACAAATACTCTTTAATAAAAATAAATAACCACGTGTTTCAGCGTTTGTCCATTTTCATCCTCTAAGGGTGTAAAATAGGTAGAAAGATGTCAGTTTACTGACTTATCACAGAGCCGAAACTACTGAAGCCAGAAACATGAACTTTTGACATTAGTTTCTTTGCGTGACGTAGACACCCACTAAGGAAGGGTTTTTTGAAATTCAACCCCTAAGGGGTTTACCCCTGCGGTTTACCGCAGTAACAAAGTTCGTATAAGGAGCAAAAAATTCCACATCAATTTTCTTCAAATTCTCCAAAAATAATCTTTAGTAAAAATAAATAAACACGTGTCTCAGCATTATTTAATTTGCACCCTCTAAGGGTGTAATCTATATTAATATTTTAAAGAGGAAATGTTCCTTACTAATAAACTCAAAATCCTGGACGGATTTCGATAATCCTTTCACCATTAGAATATTACAGTATCCCTGAGTAACATAGGCTATATTTTATCCCAGTATGCCCACGGGAACGGGAACTACGCGAGTAAGGTGACTGAAACCGAAGCGAAGCGAGGGCGGGTTGCTAGTTCCTTATAAAATAATAGTAAATTGATTGATATAATATAATCATATCATATGTTAAATATATCCTTACTGGATTATTTTTATACGCCAAGTATTCCACTTTTTACGAACGGATGAATTGTGAACCAAATTTTATTAATAGAATCGATTATTCATTTTCATGTTAACCCTATTAACATGCCTATAGACCTTTGAATAAAGATCTATCAGTACCGTAAGGAAAATTATTTAAGATTTATATGTAGGTATATGTCGGGCTCAAGAACAGATCCTTAATTAACTCGTAGCACAAAACAGCCAAGATTAAGCAGCTCCTTCTCGGTTCGCTGCTCAATATCGGAGGGTCCGCTGTAACGGTCTGGTGAACTCCCTAGGAAATTACTTTCGGCTATTACACTACACGTACTTTTCTCCAAATTAAAGGGAACAAGAGCCAAACAAAATAATAATAAAACAAAATAAGATGAAGTAACTTTCTCTTTAATCCGTCAGCGTATTGACTTTCTATGTTGGACATAACCTTCCTTTTAATAGTGCCATTTGCGACATGTTTAGCAGCTGCGGGTTGGCGACCGAAGTTAGTGTTTTCTTTACTTTTTTTTTGATGTCGGCAATCAGCTACTTATACTAGCCAACTAATACGTGCTAGTGTCGAGTTACAATGTTCTTCAAAAATTATAAGTTTCTTCATATCTTATTTTATTTCTTTGGAATTTAAACCCGTCACCCGCGGAGAGGCTGACCTCGCGACGGCGACCGACGTCCCGAGAAGGAGACATCGATGGGAGAAGGTACTCTTTCAGGGTATTCCGTTGGGCCGGCCATTGAAGACAAGGAACTCTGCGCCGGTGGTCGGCCCAACTACGAAGGCGACGTGCTATCGAGTGTCCCCCCCCCTCTGTCGCCCCGGACGGAGCCGAACGGCGGATGGAGTTGACCTAGGTCCATGAAAAGCTCTTAGTCGTCTTTTACAACACCCACAAGCAATGTAGTGGTTAGTAGTATTGGTACCACCGCAGGGAAAACTATTACCTACTCAAATATAAAATTCCTAAGATGCAGTGTTTAAAGACAAGTAAGGGCCAGACAAGTAACAACAATTTGTGGATCGCACAAAGTGTTGTCCTGCATGGGATTCGAACCCTGACACTGGCATGATGGGTCGCTATCTTAACCACTGCGCCAACTGTAATTGTAGATGCACGAAAAAAAAAACGGTTTTCGCCTTGAAACTTTTTACTAGGTATACATAGAAAAAATATTTATATACAAAAAGATAGCTGATTTTTTTTCCGTAATAACATTAAATTAAAAAATATGGTCCTACTAAACTGAAATTATAAGCGAAAATATACAGGGTGTATCAGGTTATGGGGCAACTGGTCAAAAGGGAGCTAGGCAATGGTGGTAGGAACCCATGAAAAAAATTTGAACGAAAAATATCGATTCGTTAAGGAATTAGAGACATGTAAAGTTTTCAATTTTGTCATCGCTTTTTCGTGTAAATCCGATTGAAATGTATAAAGTCAATGATACTTAATACGCAACTTTGTTAAATGTTCATTAGAAATTGAATAAATCAATGATTACGTTCGCATAAGCAAGACAAACTTCGCTTTAAAACAGCTGATCAGCCGATGACCGTTGACGGCTCGCCGTTGTTACCTAAGCTCATTGAAGCGTTTGCGCAATTCTAGGTATGAATGAATGAAATTATACTGTCGAAGCTTTACATGCCTACATGTAATCTGTCTGTACATGCCTACATAATAGGTAACATTTAAGGCATAGACTCTTAGACACATTTTTTTGAAATCGCTATAACTTTTATGTTATATTGTTTTTTGTGTAATGTACATTCTAATTACGATTTTTTACCGTTAAACTACAACATACTCGAACAGTTGTCCCATAACCTGATACATCCTGTATATTACCAAAATTGAAACAATCTTCATCCGTGAAGCAACAATAATGATTTTATTCGTGTAAATTATGAATATTGACCTACACAGTAATAGTTTAATGCAATCTTATTCACTGCTTTAAGGCACAGAACACAGAAATGTTAATTGGTGCGGTATTCAACATAAAGAGTGCAACTCTTATAAAGTAAATATGACAACATAATGTTACTGTAAAAAAGTAAGGAAATTACTACCCGAATAATATACATAGATCACCGAAATACGTCTTTTTTTGTATCCGAATAAGATTCTGAAAGCAGTTTGCTGTAAAACGTGAGACAATACGAAGTTAGTAATAACCTATTATGATGATATTCGTCAAAAAAAGACGTTTTTAGCTTTAGACGAAAAGCACAGGGGAAGTCAAAACAAATTTACTATCTCGAAAAGTACTCGTACGAATAATTATCATGAAAAATCTTATAAACATAATACAGTGTTTTTGGAATATATGAAAAATTATTCCAAAAAAATTCAAACGTGCCTGTTCATGTCATGTGCTAAATTTATTTACCTGAAGAATATTTATTATTTAATCTGAAAAATTTCACAAGATTGTAATCAAGCTATTAGATCAATAATTCCCATTAAAAGCACTTCTATAGTAATAGACGATTTACGATACTACTTACGATACTATTCAGTGTGGGCGATAAGTAACTCGGAAATGTTAAAATATTGCTCATTCTATAAAAAACCGTTAAAAGTGTATGCCAATTATAATTACCATTAGATACGTAGTACCTAAAGCGTTTTTCAAGATGTCGAATTACAAGATGGCGGCCTTTCTTCAACCGCATAGTATAAAAAGTGTTTTTAAACAGGGTGTAGCGTTTGAAAGCAGTGTAAATGTCTGTGGAAAATGCTTGAGGGCTGCATTCAAGTGTTTGGAGGGTCCTTTTCAAGACGACAACCTACGAGCGTGGTACAAGTGTTGCGACTTGCATTAAATGTATATTTATGTGAAGTCTTTAGGGTACGGTTTTTTATTTTCAGATTTTGTTACATTAAAATTTAATCTAATTTTATGAGATCATTCATCATCATTTCAGCTCATTTACGTCCCATTGTTAGGCTCGAGCCGCATTCAAAATAAGAGGGAAATTGACCTTACTATACCATGGTGGTCAGACAGTTTAGTATAGGGTTTTATTTCGTGCGCCTGATGCCGCCCTAGCAGAGGCTGCGAGTGACCGGACCGGGGGGATTTTGGCGGGAATCTGGAAGTGTCATGTGGTGTTCTTGTATTATATTCAATATATTAGTGTTTTAAAGTGTTATATTAAATAATTTTGATGGCATTTTATGTAATATATAGTGGCAAAACTGCTGAGGTGTAGTGAATATGATATAAAACTGCTATACATACCTTTTTGTTTCCACCAAAATTCTCAGAAGATTTCTAACAGAGGCCATTACACTGTTGGAGGCGACACTTTGACTTACTGACGGACCATTACTGACATGAAGAAATTGATAATTTGAAAAGAAAATTATAACTCGACACTGGCAAAAATGGCTTGTATTAATAGCTGATTGCCAAGACAAAAAAAGAAGAAGAAGAAAAAGACCGGACCGGGGATTTAGTCCGGGCACCCGCGGAGAAGTTAGCCTCGCGACGGCGATCGGCGTCCCACTGTCGAACTCGAACCTCCTCGATAATAGATGCCAAATTCAAATACTTACTATACCACGCCGGTAAAACGTGTTACTATATGTTTTTACACCGACTTTTCGTTCTCTTGCACAGATGTTACATGCATAATACATCCATTGGTCGTCTTTAACAACACAAGACCCCACAAAATAGGACTGTGGTGGAACCACACGGCATTATTATAATATCAATAATATATTAAATTCTCAGGTAATTATAAAACTAATACACAAAAATAACTCATGATATTAATAACTAGTGGTCGGTCCAACGACGAAGGCGACGTGTCACGCGTGGATTACGGGTGTGCTTACGCCTCTCTGTCGCCCCGGACGGAGCCGAGCGAGGAGTGCGTCGACCATAACCCACAAAAAAAAAGGGTTTTATTTTGAGATTTTCTTCTCTTGCACAGATATTATATGCGTATTATCGACTAAGGGATATCTCTTAGTCGTCTTTTACGACATCCACCGGCAAGATAGGGAGTGGTGAATTGTATTCTTACTGCGTCACTACACCGAATAAGAATACAATTCATAAGATACTGAATGACAATGTACGATGTATATTTACTACATTAAATTTGCCACTGCCTATCATGCATGTGTGTCCTAAAACACGACACTAAGGGATTTCATTTGCATGCATTTACATCTATTTTTTTTTTTTTTTGTGGTTGGGTCGCGGTCGGCGCGCCTCCGCACCACTCCGTCCGGGGCGACAGAGGGGCTTAAGCACGCAACTCCCGCGACCCACCCGAAAACCACGTCACCTTCGTCGTTGGGCCGACCACTGGAGCAGCGTTAACTTGTCGTCAGTGGTCGGCCCGACGGAATACCCCCTATTGGGGTACCCTCCCATCGACCGACGTCCCCCTCTCGGGGAGGACGTCGGTCTTTCCTCACGCGGTCGACCTCTCAGCGGGTGACGGACTAATCCCCGGTCACGTCACCCGCGGCCTCGGCTAGGGCGGCATGAGGCGCAGATAGTTGCGCCTATGCCGCCCCGGTCGCCGCCGGCGGATCTCCTCATCGAGGCTGCGTATTACATTTATGCAAGAGAAGAAAAATTCGAAATAAAATTCTATACCAACACGTTAGATCGTCGATGTGTACTAAGATAATTTCCCTCCTATTGTGCAATGAGCTGGGAGTCATAAAGATCGACTAAAAGAGCACTAGTGGAGTGGACAGCACCTCTCTCCTGGGAAAGCCATAACATCAATTGTAATAGACAATTCGTCTGCCAAACATAAAGGTCAAGGCAGTATTATCGTTGGAAGGATCAAAAGTGAACGTCAATAGGTTTCTGTCAATATTGTGTTACATCTTCGCTAACGACTTTGGAATTAAGGTTTAATTCCGAGTATGACTCTAGACATTAATAACAAAACATGTGTGAATACTTTTTATGCTTCCATCCGACGTCCTCGTCACGTCCTCGACGAAGAGGACGACAATATCACACACTCGCTCAACAAAGAGCCTACACGGCTCGCGAGGCCTTAACAAACAAATATCCGCGGTTTCGCCCTCGCCGTCGAGGTGCGAAACCGCGCCGCGCAAAAGTCACGACTAAAAACGTGGGCACGGGCGATGTCGCTTAGCATACTTTTCTCCGGGTTGAGAGCCCTCAGCGCTCACCCATAGTCCGCGTCATGCTGTCAAGGCCGTCTGCGGCCAACAGCTGTACACACACAAAAAAAAAAAAAAACTTTTTATGCTATCTGTTGCATTTCCACAGGAATAATTTCGCCAATATCCAAGTTATATTGGCTCAAAGAAGCCTTTAGGGTTTTCTATAGTTTGCTTACAGAAATTATAAACTTCGATCATAGGTTATATGGTGATTAAAACCACTGACGACAAGTCATCCTTCTTCGGTGGTCGGTCCAACGACGAAGGCGACGTGGTGTCACGGATGGGTTACGGGTGTGCGTGCTTACGCCCCACTGTCGCCCCGGACGGAGTGGCGCGAGGAGTGTGGCGACCGTAGCCCAACCCCAAAACAAAAAAAAAATATGGTCATTAAACAAATTGGTCATGCTCACTGAAAAGTCTGTTTGCGGTTACTGTGTGTAACAGATTCTCCCTTTCCTCAAAGGTGGTTGATGGGAGTCTTGGCAGCTCTAGTAGTTAACTCGTTATCGACTGCCGCCTTGTAAGATTTAGTCCAGCCATAAACTTTTGCATTATATTTGAAGACTAGCAACCCACCCACGCTTCGCTTCGGTTTCAGTTGCCTTACCCGCGTAGTTCCCGTTCCCATGGGAATACCGGGATAAAATATAGACTAACTTCTTATATAGACAGCTACCTGGTAGTAAAATGTTATCAAAATCGATCCAGCCGTTTTGAAGATTACCCAAAATAAACAGACTATTTTTTTTAATCGGTTTTTAGGCATTGATATCGTACAAATAATCGTAATGAATGCTGATGAATGAAGTTTTTGATTTGTAGGATGTCCGTTTGTTATTTCTGTAAGATATACAGATAAAAAAATTATAAGTTTGTTGATTCAATCAATCAATCAATCCACAAAAAAATAACGCACGGAGGTATACATATCTATGTGTATATTGATCATGGGATGAGTTCGGTGACAATGACGCGCGTTTCGAAAGCGTTCGGTGACGATGGTGCGCTTTCAATGATTTTTGTTCACCCAAAAAAGTACTCAACGCATCTAAAGAAGTTTTCACTTCAATAAACGAACTTTTCTCGGAGTTCTAAGCCCGAGTTTGTTGATGGATGTTCTCAGTGCGGTTTCACTACGTTCCAGTAGTAGTATATTGAATAAACTAGCAACTCACCCTTGCTTCGCCTAGGTTTCAGTCGCCTTACCCGCATAGTTCCCGTTCCCGTGGCAATACCGGGATGAAATATAGCCTAAGTTACTCCTTATATAGCTGCCTTACATAGCTGTCTATACAGTTACCTGGTCGGTCGAAAATCGATCCAGCCATTTTGAAGATGACCTAACCCAAACAAACAGACAGACAAACAAAAAAATTTTGAAGTGAATTTTAGGCATAGGTGTCGTGCAAATAACTGTGTAAGCATGAAAAAAGCCTAGTATTTTGAAATTACAAACAGACACTTCAATTTTGTTTATTCGTATAGATGTAAGTTAAAATGTTGAAATTGACAATATGTGCTCCCACGGCCGTTACACATAACATGTCAAATTAAAATTTAAATTATCTTGAATTCACTACAAAATGAAACAATAATAGAGTAATACAATGTTCGCACAGTGTTACACTAAATAGTCAGAAGGGGGCGTTATTGATTTGCCTCTATAGTTCAGTGAACCCTACCGTGTTTTATGATCATAAACGGTACAAGTTCGATGCTCAACGATAACTCTGCTATGTTAATTGCTTTATTGCGACGCCCATAGACAGTGGATGATTATGCCATAGAGAATGTTAAAAGGCACGTGATAAGAAACACTAACACCTTGTTAAATTTATAATTACTTAAGAAGTCTCTTGCCGCTCTTAAAATTGTCTATAGGATACACCTATAGACAATTTTAATATAGTATGTTTATAGGATCTTATCGATGGCTCCTAAGTATAATGACTCAACTAACATTTATGTATTTTAACTTTTTTGATGTAATGATAAAAAAATAACCTTATTTATCAATCTCGGTCATAAAAATTAAAAAAATTATTGAAGCTTTTTCACTTGTGGAAGCTCATTACACCTGCAAAGATACAAATCGTAAACATTTTGATGGATCCTTGTCGTTTCCTAAGATGTTTAACCTCTATAAAGAATGGTTTGATCCCGTTAACTATTTAAATATCGAATGAATCACGTCGTAATCAATACAAAAACTTAAAAATCCTAGAACAAGAATTTGAAAAAAATGTAAACATTTTATCTTTGACACGCTCCCCTGTAAAACTGGCATTTTTCAGATGACTCACTATTCGTGGGAGCCATCGTTATGATCCTATAGACAACTTTAAGGGCTAAAAGACGGATTGCACAGAAGGCGCATTGGCTATGATAATATATAATGTAAGTTAAACTTTCCAATTGGTTGTAACCAATAAGAGACCAATAAGACTAAGAATGTAAAAATAAACCTTTATTGCCCGTGATTATCGTTGAAGACGACTAAGATATATGATATCTGTGAAATAAAAGGATAATCATCATCATCATCTCAGCCCATATACGTCCCATTGTTGGGCTCGGGCCTCCTCCATAATGGAAGGGTAATTGACCGACTATACTACGCTAGTCAGACGTGTTGGTATAGGGTTTTATTTCGAGTTTTCCTTCTCTCGCATAGATGTTATATGCGTTTTATATCCCTTAGTCGTCTCCTACGATCAGCCACGGGTAAGATAGGGTAAGAGAAGGATAATGCGAAATAAAATATGTACGATACCAACACGTCTGACCAATGTGGTACAGTAGGTGAAATTCACTTCCATTATGGAGAAGAATCGAGTCCAATAGTGGGACGTAGAAGAGTTGTGATGGTAATGTAATCTTATCTTAATATATATAAATTACGTGTCACGTTGTTTGTCCGCGATGGACTTCTAAACTACTTAACCGATTTTAATCAAATTTGCACACCGTGTGCAGTTTGATCCAACTTGAAAGATAGAATAGCTTACATCTTAATTTATAGTCGCAATGTTATTTTATTACAGATTATTTGTTTATTAGGTATTTGACATTCACAATTATCTGTTAACTCCAAACGATTTTAACAGATGGCGATATCTGTTGACTGGATTGAGTAAGTAATTAATAGATGGCGCTGCTATGTCAAACCTACAAACGTGTCATATAAGCTACATTTCAATAGCATAACCACCACGTGTTGTTGAGGCTAAAGTATAAGTTAAATTTATTTTAAATCTGTCATGGAAGTCGTCATATTTTTTTACAAATGGCATCTATGTAAAAAAGCATGGTGGTCCCCGTGACTGATGTTCTCCTACAGTTCCACTTAAATAGTTTAATAAAATGTAATATAACAAAAACATTAGCCACAGTAAAGCGTGGCCGGGTGTGCTGGTTTAAACTATAAAATTGACATGTAAATTGGCTTTACGAAATAAACGAGTATGAGTAAGAATCCTACAACATAGTCCTACAGTTACGTGCTGTGACGGAGTCAGAACACAAAGGGTTAGGAAACTATTCACCACTCTACCCAACCTCTGTCTTACCTGTCATCATCATCATCTCAGCCCACATACGTTCCACTGTTGGGCTCGGCCCTTCTCCACGATGGGAGGGAATTTGACTTACTATACCATGCTGGTCATATTGGTATAGGGTTTCATTTAGAGTTTTCTTTCTCTTGCACAGATCTTATTTGCATATTATATCCCTTAGTCGTCTTGTACGACATCCACGGGTAAGATAGGGAGCGGTGAATTGTATTCTTACTCCGTCACCACACAAAGACGACTAAGGGCATGTTATGGAATATCTATATCAGAGAAGGAAAACTCGATATAAAACCCTATAGCAACACATCTGACCAACTCGATATAGTAAATAATTTTATAGTAGTAATTTCTCTCCCTCTCCCGTTATGAAGGAGGCCTAAACCTAACAGGGGGACGTATATAAGCTGAAATGATGAAGCAATTGTGGTAATTGTATATTTAATTTAAATTGTTTTATTCAATCACCGTTTTAAATTTGCTATCGCAACCCTTGTTGTAAAACTAACATAAAAAATGACCGCGTAGGTACTAAAGCGACGAGTGGCTGTATTTTATGAGGAGAATGAACTGGCGGGTCGAGAGCGGATTGTTCAAAAATGCAACGTACGCTATACCCGATGTTTTAGTCTTCTCACAATGAGTTTTCAGCAGCTTCGCTTGCATTGATAACGTACATATTTGATTGTATTATTTAATCCTTGTATTGAAATAAAAATATAATTATTTTTTGCAAAATAAACCGACTTCAATAATGTAGACAATGTAGATATATTTTTAGATTTTTCCATTTGGGAAGTATACCTTTTTTAACAAAAAAATAATTTTCAAATCTTTTAGCAAGCGCTGGAGTTATGCGCGAACAAACATAAAAAATCGTCTAAGTGCGAGTCGGACTCGCGCACGAAGGGTTACGTACCATTGACTAGGTAAACAAGTGCCTCCCTATTGCCATTATCGATATTGAGCAAAAAAATCAAGTTTGTTGTATGGAAGCCCCCCTTAAATATTTATTTTATTTTTAGTATTTGTTGTTTTAGTGGCAATAGAAATACATCATCTGTGAAAATTTCAACTGTCTAGCTATCACCGTTCTTGAGATACAGCCTGGTGACAGACGGACGGACAGACAGCGAAGTCTTTTTTTTTTTTTTTTTTTTTTTTATTGCCAACGGTGGCAAACGAGCAAGCAGCACACCTGATGGTAAGTGAAACTGCTGCACATGGACCATTGCAATACCAGGGGCACAGCCAGGCCGCTGCCTACCGTGAAGGAAATACTCTTCTTAAACCTCGTTTAAAGAAGGACATGTCATAGCGCTCGGGAAACACAGCAGCAGGTAGTTCATTCCAGAGCTTGCACGTACGTGGGAGAAATGATCGCTGGAAACGTACAGTTGAAGACCATAACGTTTCCAGGTGAAATGGATGAACCCTGCTGCGATGTCGAGTGGTACGTTGGTAGAATGGTGACGGTGGTACCAAGTCAAACAGTTCCTCGGAGCACTCCCCGTGAAAGAGTCGGTAGAGTACACAGAGTGACCCAAAGTCTCTCCGCTGCTCCAGCGACTCCAATCTGTCCGTAAGATTGGGATCCCCGACGATTCGAACAGCCCGTCTTTGCAGGGAGTCAAGTGGGTCTAGCTGATATTTGGGCGCACCTGCCCAGAGATGTGAGCAGTACTCCACATGAGGACGAACTTGTGCTTTGTATAGTACAAGACGCTGTCTCGGTGTGAAGTACCGCCTGGCTCTGTTCAGGACGCCCAACTTTTTGCTTGCCAATTTGGCTTTGTCGAAGTCTCAGTAATAGGGTCCCGTTTTTACCCTTTGGGTACGGCACCCTAAAAAGAAATACAAACATCCGAATTGAGAACCTTCTCCTTTTTTATTAGTCTGTTAATAATGGCCACCATCACTTCTTATGCTGTTTGTGATCGTTAAACATGACTAAGGCAGGCAAGCAAATAATGTCACTATCAGAGAAGGAAAACTCCAAATTTAATATGAAGTTTTCCCTTTCTATCTTACCTATATCTGTCAAATCATGACCAGTGTTATAGTAGATCATTATCCATTTTTTTTTGTTGTTCTTCCACAGACCTTTGCCCGTGCCTTTTTTATGGTAAGTATATTTTATTTTTATTTTGATTTTATATAATAATAGGTTTCTTCAGGTGGCGTTATCTATACCAATAAATAAAATTGGAGTGTCTGTTTGTAATGTCAAAATAATAGGCCTTTTTTCATGCTCACACGGTTATTTGCACTATACATATGCCTAAAAATTACTTTATATTTTTTTTTTGTCTGTCTGTCTGTCTGTTTGTTCTGGGTAATCTTCAAAACGGCTGGATAGATTTAAAAAATTCTTTCACCAATGGAAAACTATAATATCAGGGAGTAAACTAGGCTATATTTTATCCCGGTATTCTCACGGGAACGGGAACTACGGGGATAATTCGACAGAAACTGAAGCGAAGCGAGGGCGGGTTGCTAGTTACATATATGATGGTTTATGTAGTTTGGTGCGCTTTCTCATGTATCCTTGATGATGTATAATTTCATGTCTTCCGGGGTTTTCTACTCTGTACTAGTAATTGACGTTAATGGTGAAAATCTCTATAATGTTTGTCTTCGTCTATCCTCTTGATTTGATTTGTTTTGTGTCTATAATTGATAATTATCCATTATAGACACAAAACAAGGAGGAGGCTGGAGGCTCGAGTCCAGCAGTGCACAGTGAGCCCTGCATGAAAAGAACCAGTGCAGTTGATAGCAGTGCTCTACGAGGCAAGTTAACATTAACGATCGCCAACTCGCTTCCCGAACGTGACGATAATGGTATTGTGCTCCTTTCTTTCATTATCTCTTTTATTTATTGCCTTTGATGGTATGGTAATGGTAACAGCTGCTCATGGACTTCAGCAATACCAGTAGAGCTATAACGCTGTCATGCGTAACAGAGAAAATGGAATGAGGGCAAATAGGCAAGTGAAATTGGGCTTCTAGCTTTCTCTTCCACTAAATTTTCTGCGAGAATGTAGCTACTGACAACCTTTTTGAAGTGAAAACTTCTTTAGGCGCATTGCACACAGATTTTTTCGTGGGTAGTAAGTTAGGCTGATCCGTCATGCTCTGAGGTGAAACGCTCGATCGGGTGAACTCGGGACCGCCGAGTGTACCCGAGCGAGAAAGATACAGTCAGCTGCTCTTCGCAGTTGTATCGCTGTATTTCGTATGATCAATTCTTACGTTTATTAAATTAATAGTTATAATTGATACGTAATGATAATTATTATTTTAACAACTATCTGTTTTACATTGTGAGGTTAGTGTGTGTATTTAGCGGTTTGGTAATATTGAAAAATAATATTTATAGAAAAAGAAAATATAAACAATAACCGTTACACAAATCATAATTATTGTTATTGATATTATATAAAGGGATTCGATCGTATAGGTAAGTCACCTCATGTTTATATTATATGCGTATATATAAATGTTATGTGTAATATAATTAAAAGTTAACCTAACTTTTGAAGTTATACTTCTTTAGGCGCGTTATGAAAAAATGATGAGAGTGAAATTTTAAGATGCGCGCGCATCTGTGACACAAAATTAACAGTATGAAGTTGTCTGCTTAACCCCTCATTGAGTGAAATTTTAAGATGCGCGCGCATCTGTGACACAAAATTAACAGTATGAAGCTGTCTGCTTAACCTTAAATTCAATTTTTGTTATTTTTAAAATATTAAATAATCAATAATAAACATTTAAAATTAAGAATCTTATAATATTTAGTACAAATTATGTCTTATATATTTATTATTCTCTAAATTTTGTTTTTAATAATTATATATATATATATATATATATATATATTAATTATATATTATATAAATTTATATTAAATATATATATTTGAAATATATATATTAAATATATTATTATATAAATATATTAATTTTCAATTTTTAATATTAATTATTGATATCTAAGATCAATCTAAGATTCTTTTAGTTTAAATTTGATGACTATTAAACTGAACTTTGTTGATTATCCTTTTCCAATCCTTCTATTATTTTATTGTAATTAATTATTTGCATGCAATTAAAAACTATTTTTTAATGATGCCAAAGAAGTATAACTTCTCACGCGCGTACATAAGTACACGCACCCATTTTTTTTTTTACTTTAAAACATTACTCATCATCATCATCATCTTGCTCTTATCCCAATTACTTGGGGTCGACGCAATATATCATCCGTTTTGACATATTGCAAAAAGTTTCGGCAATGACTTTTATGACCGGCCGCCTGCCTGACGTCAACCCTCCTTGGGAATGTAATCGTTGACCCAAATGGTACCAGATGGAGTTGGTCCGGATCAATCTAGGGCTCTTAGTCGTCTTTTACGACACCCACGAGCAAAGCAAGGGTTGGTAGTATTCGAAGCCGCTACCACACAGCTATTTTAAAACATTATTATTATTATTATTTAATTGATTGGGATTGGCCAATGAAGTTTTCACTTCTGCCGTGCTGTCTTAAGCGCACACTCTTTTTTTTCATATGGTAGGCTTTGGTCTGGACACATCGCGCCCAATCTGTCTGGGACTACAAATATGCGGCGTGCGGTCCCATAAACTACCGTGTTCTTTTCCCATAGTCATCGGGCCGACCATCGATACCGATTCCTTGATATCCGTGGCCGTTCTGGAGAATTACCCTTACGGGTACCGTAGCCTTCGATGCCCCGGCGGTCAGCCTTTCTGGTCTGAATGACACCCTGGATCAATTGGTTGCTCATTGTAAGCTTGCAAACAGAAAGCTATCCACACAGGCCTTTAGTAACCATCTTATTTAAGTTCAAGAATTTCTACAATACACTTGTCGTGAGATTCTGATGTTCAAATATACAGACAATAGCTTCAAAAACAATTATTCTCGCCTCGCGGCAAACATTAACACGCATTGTGATAAATACTCATAGAATTATGTATCTTAACTTTATTGTTATAAGGTATATTTCCGCGTGATAAACGAAACTCAATAGCATTACGCTGGTAGTTATTATCCGACTGTAGTGAAATTTGGTATTGCATGTTTTTAATTGACTTGAACAAAAGGCGGTTACTCAATTTATGCAAATTTCATCATCTCGGCTCATATACGTCCCACTGCTGGGCTCAAGCCTCCTCCATAATAGGAGAAAAATTGGCCTTACATGTTGATCAGACAGAATGTTTAAGGATTTTGTTTCCAGTTTTCCTTCTCTTGCCTAAGCAATGTTATATGCGTTTTATATCCTTTAGTCATTTTTCACACACGGGCAGGGAGTGATGAATTGTGTATACTTAATAATGTAGCCTATGACTAAATAAACATTTTATAGGTAATAATAGAAAGAAAAAGTTTTTGTTATATTACATTTTATTAAACTATTTAAGTAGAACTGTAGGTGAACATCTGTCATGGAGGTTGTCATATTTTTTTACAAATGGCATCTATGTAAAAAAGCAAGGTAAAATCGTATTGGACACGTTTGTAGGTTGGCATAGCAGCGCCATCTATTAATTAATTACTCAATCCAGTCAACAGATATCGCCATCTGTTAAAATCGTTTGGAGTTAACAGATAATTGTGAATGTCAAATAATAGGTATATATAGGTAATACAAATAATTTGCGACTATAAATTAAGATGTAAGCTATCCTATCATTTAAGTTGGATCAAACTGCACATGGTGTGCAAATTTGATTAAAATCGGTTAAGTAGTTTAGAAGTCCATCGCGGACAAACAACGTGACACGTAATTTATATAAATATTAAGATTCATATAGTCTGTCAATAATGATTCACTTTATAAATTTGGGTATATTTTTTCTAAGTTGTCGATTTTGGAGGTCTCAATGATCTCATCTTATTGTGTCATCGAGTTGTTTGATTATGCTTATAGAATTATCTGTTAAACTCGTAACTATACAATACTGTCAATCAAACTATAGAATTCTATATAACTAATTCCTGGTAATAAAAAAGGGAGCCGTCGCTCAGCACGCCTGGCAGATGTGAAACATCGAATTTATTTTGTACAAGTATATATGCATAAAAGAAATTACGAAAGGATATCTGGGATCTAATATGGCATAAAGTATTAATAAAATATTGCGATTTTTCCCAGAAAATGATGATTGTTATTTAATAATTATTTATTTTCTTTAGTAGACACTATAGGTATCTGTTTAGGTTAGTAATTTATTTTGAGCTAATGAGCTCAAAATAAATGTGAGATGGCGCTGTACAAAATTCTAAATCAGGTTATGGTTTCGTTACACAAAGGTACATATCCAAGCATGGCGTTAACGCCACGCCAACGATCAGGTTCACCCTCGCTTATATATGTTTTACATCAAAATTATTTAAGCTTTATCATTTCTAATCATCATCATCACAGTTCATATACGTCACAATACTGGGCTCGAGACTCCTCCACATCGAGAGGGAAATTGACCTACTATACCACGCTGGTTAGGCGGGTTTGTTTCCAGGTTTCCTTCTTCTGCATAATTGTTATAAGAACAAGATATCCCCCTTTTTTTTTGGTGTGGGTTGCAGTCGGCGCA
Source organism: Lymantria dispar (assembly GCA_032191425.1). NCBI lineage: Eukaryota > Metazoa > Arthropoda > Insecta > Lepidoptera > Erebidae > Lymantria > Lymantria dispar. Next base: position 2,024,595 of record CM063460.1, on the reverse strand, counting down.
CTCCTCGCACCATTCCGTCCGGGGCGACAGAGGGGCGTAAGCACGCACACCCGCAACACACCCGAACATCACGTCGCCTTCATCGTTGGACAGACCACCGGAGCAGGGTGACCTGATGTCAGTGTTCTGAGTACCCTCCCATCGACCGACGTCCCCCCCTCGGGGAGGACGTTGGTCTTTCCTCGCGCGGTCGGCCTCTCGGCGGGTGACGGACTAACTCCCCGGTCCAGTCACCCGCGGTCTCACAAGATATCCCCTGGTCGGGTTTTATAGTTAGGTCAATATCCCTGCTATTATAGGGGAGGCTCGAGCCACGAACTAGTAGGGCGTATATGAGATAATGTTGATGATGAATGTAATGATAATAAGTAATTTCTTTTTAATTTTCAATTGTAGCTTATGGTCATGGACGCTGAGAAGTCTCTTATGGTGGTCTCTACGCGGAGTGGTTCTCTCCCTTCCATCCAATGTGGTTAACTTTTTTTTTTAATTGCCGATGGTGGCAAATGAGCAGACAGCACACCTGATGGTAAGTGATGCTGCCGCACATGGACCTCTGCAATACCAGGGGCACAGCCAGGCCGTTGCCTACCGTGAAGTAAATGCTCTTCTTAAACCTCGTTTAAAGAAGGACATGTCAACTTGATAACTCTTCTTGAGTTATCGCTGCTCCATTAGATAACTCGATAGCTCGTTATCTAGTGCCGCTAGTGAGATCAGATCTAGCCAAAATCTAAAACACTATATTTAAAAAAAATGGGACGTGCTAAACACTAATTTTATATAAAAAGGAATCAATGAAAAATTAGACAAGTCGGTTTATTTGTCTGACGCCATTCAGTAAAATGGCGTGTGCCGGTTCTTATCAATGATGGTGGCGTACTCATCCGTCGATAATTTATTGAATTGGATAATTTATTGGATTAATATAAAATTTACAATATGTAAGATCGCAACCTCCGTGTGGTGACGGAGTAAGAAAAGAAAAAACACGGATAAGTATTATTATATTCGTATGTCTTGTACTACATTTATATGTATTCGTATATATAACTAGAGACTCTAATTTCTCAAGGTATTAAGGGAATTGAGGCTCGTTTATCTACCCTCATTTTGCGCGTATTAAGTTTAATTTATCGACGTAATCCTGGCTTAAGTATTGCTACTGACAAGTGGTCCTGTAAGTACGTATAAGTAAGGTATACTTAGATATACTTAAATATTGATTATGTATAAATATCCGTGTGGTCACGGAGTAAGAATACAATTCACCATCTCATTTCTTGCGGGTGACGTGACCGGGGATTAGTCCGTCACCCGCTGAGAGGCCGACCGCGTGAGGAAAGACCGACGTCCTCCCCGAGGGGGGGGACGTCGGTCGATGGGAGGGTACCCCAATTAGGGGTATTCCGTCGGGCCGACCACTGACGACAAGTTAACGCTGCTCCAGTGGTCGGCCCAACGACGAAGGCGACGTGGTTTTTGGGTGGGTCGCGGGAGTTGCGTGCTTAAGCCCCTCTGTCGCCCCGGATGGAGTGGTGCGGAGGCGCGCCGACCGCGGCCCACCCACAAAAAAAAAAACCATCTCATTTCTTTCCCGTGAGTATCGTAAAAGGCGACTAAGGGATATTTTGTGCATATAAAACTGTGCAAGAGAAGGAATACTCGAAATAAAACTCTATACCAACTCGCTTGACCAACGTGGACTCGAGCCCAGCAGTGGGACGTATATGAGCTGTGATATTATGTATATAAAACACTAAAACTGTTTTACCTGTCTGTTATAGACTTAGAAAACATGTGTGCTAAATCGGTGTCATTAGAATAGCAATAATATAAAGGGGATTAGTCCACGAAAATGATGCTTTAGGAAGAGCTGTGATCGATTTCAAGGCACTCTATTTATATTACTATGTTTTTAATTGTGCAGCTCAAAAGACCCTGTGTCTTTTTAGTCAGCTATATAATAGAGAAGTAAATAAGTTGTGTTATTTTTTGTTATAAGAGTTTATGATTAAGTTCTTTTTATTATAAAAATATGCAAATAGACAAAGAATTTAATAAATAGGTTCCACGGGTGGCGATCGGATAAGAATAAAGTTGTCGGCGCCACTTTATCACCCGTGGGTGTTGTATAATAAGGCTTTACGATACCCACGGGCAAGAAAAGGCATGGTGAATTGTATTTTTACTGCGTCACAATAATAACAAATAAATAATGTCAAAATTGATCATAAGTCAGCCATCCATAGCGACTTGAGCATTACAGAATATTATAGTTATTCTGACGAATATTAGAACGAACAGCTGCGCTGTTATTGCGAGATAACACTAAGCACATATTCTCCTAATGCAATCGGCTACTAATGCGAGCCATTGTTGGGAGGGTTGAGTTAACTTTCAAGATTATTTTATTGATAGATTTTATATGGCTTTTGATAGAAGATGAGCAATCCACGATAGTAAGTGGTAATTCCGTGTGGTGACAGAGTATGAATACAATTCACCACTCCCTATCTTGCCCGTGGATGTCGTAAAGGACGATTAAGGAATATAATATGCACATAAGATCTGTGCAAGAGAAGGAAAACTCGAAATAAAGCTCTATAACAACATGTCTGACCAGCATGGTATAGTAGATCAAATTCCCTCCCATTGTGAAGGAGATTCGATTCCAACAGTGGGACGTATGTGGGCAGCGATGATGATGATGAATTACTGCTCATATACTTCTGCAGTACCAGAGGCATACCTAAGTCACTTTCTACGTTAAACTCTCTAGATCATCAAACGAAACATAGTAGTAAATTGCTACTAATCAAGCGTCGAATTTCTACGAGAGTGTAGTACTATTCCAAAAGAACCAGATATTCATGGCGACAGTAAAACATTGTCAATGGCATGGCTTAACCAAGCAAAGTAGTAAGATCTTTCCTAAGTGATTATTTGAGTAGATACTTTTATATCTTTCAAAGCTGATTTAGATAGCCATTTGAACGGAATCCCAATTTCTCCTCTCGTACTGGATCAGACGAGTATTATTTTAAGTTTTACTTATCTCATAAAAACTTGCCGCAATAGTACAGTTACTTGTCCTTTAAAAAGGTGAAAAGAAAAAGAGTGTAGTGGTCTCACTTAGTGCTCTTTTACGACACCCACGGGCAAGATAGGGAGTGATGAATTGTAATCTTACTCCGTCACCACACGCAGAAACTAACGTAACAATTTTTTTTTATTTATTTATTTATTTAAGACAACACTCTGCACTAAGGAAATAATCCTTGTATTGCGGAGGACTTTACAAACATATAATTAACGGGCACAAATTACATCCAGACTCAGAACAACAATTTGTGGATCGCACAAAGTGTTGTCCCGCGTGGGATTCGAACCCCCGACACTGGCAATAATAACGTAACTATGTAAGGAGTATAATCTGAAAGCAGCCATGTTTATTATAAATGTAAGTTATTCGGGTCAGCAATGCAATGGGATTGTATTCTTTAAACAATGAGCGATAAGTGCTAGCTTGTGTTGCAGCAATACACACGGCAACAATGCGATTCGTTGCTGCAACAATGTATTGTAAAATATATACACCTGTTAGATAGGGTTGGCGAAATATTTTTGTTTTCATGAGTCAATTTGTTAAACGAAGTCGGCAAAGAGTATTTCGGCGCTTAACTGCAAGCATTTCTATTGTTAATGGCAATTCAGCTCAATTCCACATCGATAATAAAACGTTTTACATGTGGTGACGGAGTAAGAATACAAATCACCACCCCATTTCTTGCCTTTGGAGTCGTAAAAGTCGGCTAAGGGATATTATATGCAGATAAAATCTATACAAGAGAAGGAAAACTCGACATTAAACACTATACCAACACATCTGACCAGTGCGGTATAGTAGGTTAATTTGTCTTCTATTATGGAGGAGGCCCGAGCCTGAGATAATGATGACGAGTACAATATTTTCCGTTTGGTGACGGATAAAAAAACAGTTCGTCACTGCATTTCGTGCCCTTCGGTGTCAAAAAAGTCGATTAAGGGATATATGTACATAATATCTATGCAAGAATAAGAAAACTTAAAATAAAATCCTATGCCAACACGTTTATCTATGGTACTATTGGTCATTTTCCCTTCCATTATGGAGGAGGTTCAAGCCCAGCAGTGAGACAGTAGCTAAGGAGATGATGAATAAAGCATAAAAAGAAGATGTATAACACCAAAGCGCGGTAACTTGTTAAACTTAAATTTATCCATCGATCTACCAATTTATAGCCTTGGGTAGTCCTGTTTCGAACATAGACCCTTCCAAGGCGAATAATGCTATATACGCTTTTACGCTTGGCACGTGGGTTCACGATCTTAGTTGGTGTTAAGTTGTAAATAAAACGATTTTTACGGATTTTATCGCATTTGTGATTTTTGATTGCCTGACATTTCGAACACTTTATAGCGTTAATATGATAACGTTATAAAATCATTAAATATAGTTTTGACATACATAGTGATACATTGTATTTTTAGCACGTCACGAAAGAGCAAAAAAGGTCACTACTGATCAGCATAGCTTCAGTTCCCAGATCAAAATACTTAGCAGGTAAAATCATTTCAATCCATATACATCTCACTGTTGAGCTCCGGCCTCTTCCACTATGAGAGGAAAATTGACCTACCACGCCGGTCTGACATGTTGGTATAGGGTTTTGTTTAAAGATTTCCTTCTCTTGCATAGATGTTATGAGCATTTTATATCCCTTAGGTGTCTTTTACGACATCCACAGGTAAGAGAGGGGTTGGTGAATTGTATTCTAACTCCGTCACTACACGGACAATAGTAGGTAAGTATACTTAAAATCGGATCCTTACTGTCGTGAAAAAACATAAATTAAAAAATAAATAGTTGACAGCCCTATTTGAAACATGTTTTAATTTTATTGCTCAAGTTTATACTGTCTGCATTTTTTTGTAACTGAATTATATACAGAAAATATAAGGATTAAAAAGTGCAAAGTTCTCATATTTTCTTAATCTATTGTTTTATGTAGACAAAGTATAAATCTAGTAGATATAAATTTCTGTAATAACGACGTCCTGTTGGCGTGAGACATCTTACTCCGCCCGTGACCATGAATGCAGTAAACTGAGCGAAACGTTGAGTAATCAAAAACTGATGATGATGATTTATCATCTCTGCCCAAATAGGTCCCACTGTTGAGCTCGGGCCTCTTCCACTACAAGACGGAAATTAACCTTTTATACCAGGCTAGTCAGACGTGTTGGTATAGGGTTTTGTATCAAGTTTTCCTTCTATTGCATAGATGTTATATACACATCATACCCCTTAGACGACTTTTACCCACGGGGAAGAGAGGGGGATGGTGAATTGTATTCTCACTCCCTCACCACATAGAGATCAAGGAGGAAGAGGCGTCGCTATGAGTTCTTTATCCTACTGTCCTCAATGATGACAAAATGTGTACAGTTAAACAAGCGTTGGGTTGTTGGGGATTGAATCTCACCAGAAAATGTTTTTGGCATCCCGTATAAGAGCGGAAGGAGCCGCTGTGGTTTTAGTGGTTATTCCGGTTGTGCAGGTAGCTGGCGAGTGCAATATTACCTGTCACCGGCGCTGGGAAAGTGCGTGAAAGCATTTCCACAACGTTAACATAAAAAAGGCCAAATTATCATTTTTATTATGAGATCAAAGAAGAACATCTGTATATATTAAGACCACTATTGATATTTCAAATTTATGTGCGTCTCATGATGAAACAAAACGATACTGATAAATTCTTCTACTTGCTAAACGTGTTGAGGTAGGTAATCCTTGTTTCCCTTTTTAACTGATTTTAAAATAGGAGGAGGATGAAAACCTCCTTCGGCTGTATTTTTTTTTTATTTTTTATATTTCTTACCTCAGAACTTTCCACTGGGTGAACCTTGATTCTGATGGTTCTTTCTTTATTTGAAAGCGGGTGCTTTGCGAGTGGTTTAATTTAAATTTCGTCCAGTTTTGACAATCGCATTGATGAGAAAATGGTTGCAGTTTGGTTTCTTTGTTCTGAATTATCTTATGATAGATTTGGAAACCGCCGAGTTGGCGAAGGACGTCAAGAAATTCGGTACCAATGGTCAGAATAATGAAGAAGGGAAGGGAATGCTGTGGATTATGGAGCCATGCACCGCCCTTACATCACTCCGGATGGAAAGGAAGACGTGCGCTGAAACCCGTCCAAAAAAAAAATAGACAGTGGTATGATTGGTAATATTTTAAAATGGAGGAAAGAAAAGTTGACCCAAAATTTTTCTATTAATATACCGCACACCACAAGAAAGAAGGGAATACGGGGTAGGATCATGGTGGAATATGATAGAAGAATGTCTTCTTACTCCTATGTAGTAAACAGCCTCCAGAACTTCTACTTGCAATTTAAAAGTTTTGGAGGTAAGAAGACATCTTTACATCTTATTCCCTCTATATACGGTATTCTTTTCTGTGTGATGACGGAGTAAGAATACAAATCCGACATGAATGTAACATCTATGCAAGATAAGGAAAACTCGAAAAAGAAAACCCTATACCAACCTCTCTAACCACCATAGTACGATCAATTGCCATCCTATTGTCGAGGAGGCTTGAGCCCAACAGTGGGACGTATATGAGCTGAAAGGATGATGATGGGACCGTATTCTTTGCTTTCTTTAGATGGGTCATACACTGATTAACGATGGGCAAGTGGTGGGTTTTTCCTACCTTTCCACCATTTTAAAATAATAATAGATTGTAAAAAAACGACCCGCCCGCTGTAATGTGTTCGAAATGTCGGACAATCAAAAATCAAATACAAACACCATAAAATCCGTAAAAATTGTTTTATTTACAATGTGTAATATTCGCGTAAATATCAGAAATAATTAAATAATAGATTGCCGGCAAATATTGCTTAATTCAATCGATAATCGTTCGTATTGGTAACACATCATCACATTTACGAATAAATCTTATATCGGATTACAACATAAATTTGTTAGGAACCTATCTCTAAATAACCCATATTGCATGCACCTGTTTTCTATTTGTGGTGCTAGGAATAGCAAATAAAAATGCGTTTATTTAAACGAACCTAAAGTTTCAATTCCCCGTTTGCGACTGGTAGTATAGGGGAGGACCATAGAATGGCATCTTCAGGGCACCACGTAGAAATTACTGTGAGGTATTACATGTATTGCAGTAGAGTGTTGCTGACTCCTCTCCCAGTAATTCTACTAGACTGGTGTGTTTTGCTTTACTTTGTCTAATTTAAAATTTTGCATTTAATCTATTGTAAGAACTGTCCTCGTACGTCGCCGACCAACACTTCGACGTCTTGGAAAGAACTACCCTCATACGCCGCTGACTAATGCTTCAACGTCTACAAGGTATGCCTTTTAAGTTTAGTCGTTTGAAGAAAAAAACAGAATTAGAACCTTATAGTACTTTTTATTGTTTTTCAAAGTATTCACCACGTAGCTTAATATACTTTTCCATTCGCTCAAACTAGTTATTATAACATTTATTCCACTCTAAAGGGGGGTGTTGAAAATGGCCGACTTAAAAGCGTCGACTGCTTCTTCACCGGACTGGAACCGTTGACCACGAAGACTTTTCTTAATTTTAGGAAATGTAAAGAAATTGTTAGGGCTTAGGTCAGGATTGTATGGTGGATGGTCAAGAATTTCTACTTTTTCCTGCTTCAAATACTCAATCGTTTGACGAGCGCTGTATGAGCTTGCGTTGTCGTGGTGCAGGATGATGCGTCGCTTTGAGTTAGATTTTCGAAGTTCGGTGATGACTTGTGGTAAACAAATTATGGTATACCACTCTGCGTTAACCGTTCTACAATCTTTAAGTGCAATAGTCGCAACATGGCCGGTTTTTCCAACGAACGTGGCCACCATCTTCTTTGAAGTGCTTCGAGAACGAACAACTTTAGTCAGCTTTGATTCGTCTTGAAAGACCCAGATTGTAGATTGTTGTTTGGAATCAGGATCGTAGGCATAGATCCAAGATTCGTCACCACTGATGAAGCCGTAGACGTGATTTGACTCTCCTCGGTTGAACCTTTGCAGAGTTTTCTTACTCCATCTGACGCGGGCCGCCTTGTGATCGTCGGCAAGCAGATGCGATATCCAACGGCAAACTATCTTTCTCACACCAAGCGCTTCATGCAAGATCTTCTAAATGGTTGTCCCTGAGATGCCTAATACAGCCTCTATTCCTCGATTCGTCACATGACGATCTTCGAAAATTAGTTGTCTTACAGCAATGATGTTATCTTCAGTGAAGGCGAATTTTAGGCGTCCTTCGCGAGATTTGTTACTAACATTAGTATGTCCATGCTAGAATTCTAAATACCAGCGTTTGACAGTCCGCAGACATGGGGCTTCGTCACTGAACACAGATATTAGCTCTTCAAAATACTGAAGCCGTGTCAGGCCTCTTCTAAAGTTGTAGAAAATTATTGCACGAACATTTTCGTTAGAAAGATTCATTTTCGTACGTAACCTGACAGATTCCAATCGACGCTGTGACTAAACAATAGCATTAATCCTAATACTTTCAGCTGTTTTGAGATTCAAAATTTAAACACATTCGAATATAGAACAGTTCCAAATTCAAAATTGCCTGGAAATATGGAAACGACGTAACTTAAAAGGCATGCCTAGTATAACAGGAATTCCCAAAATGTGTTCCGCGGAACCTAGGGGTTCCATAGAATAATCATCAGGGTGCTGCCAAAATTAAATAGCTTTTAATTTTAGTAATTTGGCTGTGAAATAATACCACGGTTATAAATATTAACTTAAAATAGCGCAAAATTAGTGATGAGAAGAGCGCATTACTATTATGTAAGTTAACAGATAGCAAGAATTAGGTCTGAACTATGGCACAGAACCGTTCATTATTTGATATCATTTGATATGGAGTTCCATACAATAAAAGGTTGGGTTGGGGTTCCGTTATCTTCAAAGTTTAGGAACCCCTGGTCTATAAAAGCTCGAATTGACCAATTCAGACGCAGTTTGCTGCCGCTGTTAGTGATCGGTAGTCTTCCAGAATCAGTTGTTGGTCGTCGGTCGTCATCATGGTCGTGTAAGCCATTCTTGGAATGTAATTAGTTTTGATTTTACAAAGTAAACAATTATTATTTCTTTATGAATTTGAATCGTGTAAAAGCGAGTACTATGGTTATTTATCTTTATTTTACCTTATTATTTAACCTTAGATTATTGTTGTAATAGACGGATATCTTGTTCATGTTTTTTTAAAGTAAATCTTATCAACATCTTAAAAGCGTATTTCTAAAAAAATCTTAACATTTCATTAATATTTCAAGACTCATGAAATCAGTACATACATACGTGGGTATATCTTTTATGATGTTTTCGAAATAAAAGCTTCGTTGGTATTATTTTCAGCCTGTTTGGCGAACGGTCCCCGAGAAATTCGTTCATTCATTCGATCCCTAATGGGTGCTCCCGACTAAATGGACGGTCGAATGCCCCAGCAACATCTTTAGATCTAAATACGTGAGTTTTTATTATGCACGCTCCAAATTACATTCCCGACGGATGGTATTTGGTAAAACAACGGACCCACTTCAAAATTATCTTTGGGGCCTGCTTTTATGTATTTGGGCTATGACCGAACAATTTCAATCTTTATAAGATTTTATTTTCTAGGCTCTAGGGTAATGGTCTTAGCAGAGACTATTATATTCTTTATGAGCGAGATATTATATATACTTTAGAGTGACTATTATACCTCCCTCAAGAAGAAATAAAATACTACGCTATTTTGAGGATGTAGTGCAATTTCTTGTATTTTAAAATTCTGGCTGGTTAAAATTAGTATATATCTTTTGTGTCATATTATTATTAAGCGTAGAGTAGAGTAGCCGTTGGTATCTCTTACACATTGAAAATTTTTCAGCGAGAAATGGCAGTTATTCTCTTCTTTATCTTTTACAATAAAAGATAATCAAGTGTTTCAATAGAGACTGTATATAAAAGCAAGAACATTAAATTTAATAGCGTCTAGGAATAGTAGTAGTTTGCTGCAAACGTAGCGAAAAATGATAGTCAAATTCAAATAGCAATTCCCATTTGACGATATTAAGAGCATCTTCTAGATTGTCTGCATTTCTGTTCCTTTTATTATTTTAACAGTTATTTGCAGAATATTTGAACAAATGCAATGAATGCAAACTGCGATAATGTTTTTAAGAAGCCGTAAGAGATTTTTCAATATGCACTGAATACTGTTGCACTGTTTTAATAATACGATCTTTATCTTGGTCGGAATGTCTATGAATGATTTATGTAATTTGTTTGGACGAATTAATGCCCCATCTATAGGTATGTGTTAAGTGTACGATGTCTCGTCGCCCCGTACTTCCGGCAAGAATCATAAAACCCCTAAAGCTAATACTAGGGAAATGGTCAGCGGTGCACTTTTGGGAAACTCAAAGCGCCAATTGCGATCGCAATAGAGTTCATCGAAAGGTTCATTAAGGATACATGAAATACGTTTACCAAAGACGGTGTCATTAATATCATCATCCTCATCATCCTGCTCTTATCACAGTTAGGGATACGAAAAAATTATCGATGGTTTTTAGTATCACGTATTTTATTTCGACACCGATACTTTTGTATTTCGATACTTTTACTCAATGAGTACTTTTTGGTAAGTATCGTATCGAATAAATTGTAGAAACAACTTATTTTAAACTTGAATTTTAAATCCTAAAAAAACAAAGATCATCATGGGTGTCCCGCAAATGCTAGTGCTTTATGTATAAAACATGCTTGCATGTAATTAATTATAAGTTATCACTTTCTCCTAGAATTTACCTAAAAAACTCATCACAATCCCGAAATGAACGCATCTGATAGGCTCTATGAAAAGTACTCGATACTTTTGTTTCGATACTTTTATGGGTACGATATTTTTTTTTGCCGATACTACTCATGAGTACGGTATCGATACTTTTTATTCGATTCCGTGTCCCTAATCACAGTTACTTAGGGTCGACGCAATATGTACCTAATATTCTTTCATAGTACATATTACAAAAGTTATTTGCAACAGTTTTGACTGACCTACCCGACTGTTAACCCTCCTTCTAATAGTAATTGTTGACGACAGCATCAGATTAAGTAGGCCTACTCTTGAAATCAATTCTAATTTCGAATCCGATTCAATTCCAATCTCACCAATCTTATATTTGGTACTCTTGAACAAAATCGAGAATTAATTCTTCGTTTTTGCCGTTGTTATTTTCACCAGATGTGCCGTATTTTCTTACTTTAAATTAATAACGTTATCGAACTAGATCACCACAAAGACGCCGTCTTGAAATTGTGCAACATTAACGATTTTAAACTACGTCAAAATCACGCCGGGAGTGGCAAATATTTGACTTAATCGACGAGAGTCGAATACATTTATTTAAAAAAAAATCCACCGAATTTCATTCCAATCGTGCGCTGGTGTCGCTTTCAAGAGTACCAAATTTGCTCAAATTCGAGCTGGGATTGGATTCAGGATTGGAATCGAGATTCAAGAGTAGGCACACAGGTCGATGTAAAGCTTTTAGTCTTTCACGACACCCACGAAAAATCTAAGGGTTGAAAGTATTTGTAGCCACTAAGTTCACTACCATATAGCACGATCTTATTACTGTGTACACGAGGGAAACATTCATACATTCCCATAGGTTTCCCCCACTATGGGAGGGAAAGTGACCTACTATACCACGCTGATCAGACGGATTGATATAGGGTTTTGTTACGAGTTTTTCTTCTGTTGCATAGTTATATATGTATACTAGCAATCCGCCCTCGCTTCGGTTTCAATCGCCTTACCCACGTAGTTCCCGTTCCCGTGGGAATACCGGGATAAAATATAGCCTATGTTACTCCATGATATTATAGTTTTCCATTAGTGAAAAATTTTTTAGAATCGGTTCGGTGGTTTAAGCGTGAAAGCGTAACAAATCTATACCAATAAATAAAATTGGAGTGTCTGTTTGTAATGTCAAAATAATAGGCTTTTTTCATGCTCACACGATTATTTGCACGACACCTATGCCTAAAATAGCAATTAAAAAAATTTTGTCTGTCTGTCTGTCTGTCTGTTTGTTCCGGGTAATCTTCAAAACGGCTGGACCGATTTCAAAAATTCTTTCACCAATGGAAAGCTATAATATCAGGGCGTAAACTAGGCTATATTTTATCCCGGTATTCCCACGGGAACAGGAACTACGCGGGTAAAACGACTATAACCTATAACCGAAGCGAAGCGAGGGCGGATTGCTAGTAAACAAATAAACTTACTTTCGCATTTATAATATTAATAAGGATTAAATTCCTTAGGCGTGTTTTACGACACCAACAGGCAAGAGAAGAGCTGACGAATTGTATTCTTACTCCATCACCACACAGAATGCATAAAATACAGTTTTCCAAACACTAAGTCCTTTGAATATTTTTAAATCAATACTTTATACAAATAATCATGTTATGTAAGCATCCCTTAGTTTAAATAAACAACCTTTAATTCTATAAACACAAGAGCTATTTTATCATAAAAATGTGATTTTATAGTCTTTATATTGAAGGTCGGGGGGCTACAGTGTAAGCAAATGAACTGAACAAGACATTAATGTATAAAAACGCACCTGTGTCGGAATAAAAAACGCCCCCTCACAGTGAAAGTGTGGGGCTGAAAGTAATTTAGGGGTGATACATAGTATTGAAGGTACCCCTCCCTCTTATGCGTAATTACTAAGGGTGGATTCAACGTACAGTTTCATTGAACCTAGACACTTTCTAAGGTAGTACACTAATGGGTGTTAGGGTTGAGCTGTCGTTGTTCGGCGTGCAATACCACCAATGTCGTTGTTTCGAAATTCAAATAATAAAGATAATATCTGGTTGACCGAGCTTCGTTCGGTATATTTTTGTTGTGTTTTTGTCGAATTTATTTAGATATATATTAATAAAAAATAAAACTCAAATAATGAAAAAAATATCAAAAATTACAAAAAGAGAATAATAATAACACCGAGATTCGATCCCACGCTGTTTGAATGCCAAAACAAAACAAAAAGAAAACTGGACAACTGCCCAACTGAGCTATTGACACTCTTGACAACGACGATGAAATTCGAATTCATATTCAATAACATTTTATGTTATTGTATTGATTAGCCAAAAACACCGACAAAACAACATTTTCTATAAATAAAACCTAGCTAGATCGATTTTTTGGCCCTGAAACCTCTAGTATGGCAAATTTCATCAAAGTCGTTGAAGCCGTTGCCGAGATCCTATATTGATCCTATATTGTATAGATATATGTATATATACATATATATACATATATCTATACAATAATTGCTTGTTTAAAGATATAAGACAATGTCTAAAAGTTCTTAGGTTGGTTTAATTATTGGGGGTTTAACTATTATTAAAGTGTTAAATTGTTCATTATTTCAGCTCATATACGTCCCACTGTTGGGCTTGAGCCGCCCCCAAAATAGGAGGGAAATTGACCCACTATACCACGCTGGTCAGACGTGTCGCTATAGGGCTTTACTTCAAGTTTTCCTTCTCTTGCATAGATATTAGAAACACATTTAACTCCTTAACCGCCTTTTACCACACCTACGGGCAAGAGAGGGGGTGCTGAATTGTATTCTTACTCGGTCACCACACGGAAAGATTAAAGAGTAAAAGAGTGTACAGAGTCCGCATATCAGAAGTGAAAGTCCTTTATTTTTTTTTTTTTATTGCATTGGTGGCAAACGAGCAAACAGTACACCTGATGGTAAGTGTTGCTGCCGCTCATGGACCTTTACAAGGCCGTTGCCTACCGCGAAGAAAGCGAAGGGAGTGTGAATGCGTGCATTGAGGCTCGGTGATACCAAGGGCACTACCAAAACCCTCCACACGCAATCACCCTCAGAAAGTTGGGCTTCCGGCTCTCTCGCTCACCGAACGAAGCGCAGTAACAAATTGCTACTACTCAGACGTCGATTTTCTGTGAGAGCATGGTACTGCCCCGGACGGACCGGCCCGCAGCTGTAGACAGATAACTGTCGACATTTATTATTTATCTTTCATCTTTTATGCTTCATTCTTCATCCTTCATCATTCATCTTTCATCCTTCGTCCTTCGTCTTTCGTCCGTCGTCCTTCGTCCTTCATCTTTTATCCTTTATCTTATTCTCTCGCCGGCTCACTCCTTTACATTTACGTGTTTGTATCTCTATGGACTCGCTTTTTCGTTTCATCGAGTTTGAAATCACAGCGATTCTAAAGAAGTTTCACTTCAAAAACAATAAAATTAATGGCATCACACGAAATCTAATATGGTCATTGCGAGATGTTGATTTACATTTTATTTTCAAAATTAATAAGACACAACGGGAGAAGTAGTATAGTGTACATTCGTTTGTGTCCTAAAGCGAAGTGAATACATTCGCGGTTTTGAATCCCGCATGACGATATATAAATTTCTGTGTTCGGTTCACGACGCTTGACTTAACCCCTACCCTTGTACATTCCTCGAAAGTGTAGTTTTGCGGTAACTAGAAATTCTTTGAAATTTATTGTGGACCTAAATTAATGTGAAGTGGTATAAGTTTGTGTAGAATTTAAATATTAATATTTTAATGTGTTTTAAATAGCTTCCGTGTGGTGACTGAGTAAGAATACAATTCACCACCCTCTCTCTTGCCTGTGGGTAAAAGACGACTAAGTGATATTATATGCATATAACATCAATGCAAGAGAAGGAAAACTTGAAACAAAATCCTATGGCAACACGTCTGACCAGCGTGGTATAGTAGGTCAATTTCCCTGCGATAATGGAGGAGGCCCGAGCCCAATAGTGGGACATATATGGGCTGAGATGATGATGATTATGATTTTAAAGTTTTTCAATTTTCTCTTTTTATCCCCGATTCGAAGAGAGGGTGTAAGTTTGACGTCGATATTTTTATTTTGTTAAGCTATTGCATAGCTTTTATCGCGGGCTGCGCGGCGACCGAATCGAGAAATTCCGTAACGAAAATAAAACCTCACACCCCCGTACCATGTAACTCGGGCCATGTAGCTCGGGACGAGTGACATGGTACGCGGGTGGCGGCGGCTCGACCGAGCGTACGGTCGTCGACACATTCTGCGTTCGTCCGTCTCGGTGCGCACACGTGCCACTGCTTTGCGTAGTTTACGTCAAAAAAGTGTTTTCGCGCGTTTTCTAACGGTCTCAACGACCTTCAGCGGACGACAGTGGTAATCCAAAGCGCCTTTATTGTTATACATATAGTACATTTGTTTTCTTATCGGTCACCACGCTCATAATGTGTAACTTGAATTAATATCAAAGAAAAACAATACTGCATAAATAAAAAATAAATAAATAATTATAATTGTATAAGTTGATAAAAAAATGCTATGCTAGTTTTACCGCGGCAGTCCCCGAGTGCCACACGTTTTTTTTATGTGTGTCTGTCTATGGCATCGTAGCTCTTACACGGATGGACCGATTTCGATGCTTTCGATTGTTTTTATTTGAAAGTCAGTTTCCTTGTGGTGGTTCTTAGCTATGTTTGGTTAATTCCGGCCAACAATGAGTTAGCTCTTTTTCAAAATAATGTTACGTATGATTACTCAATTAAGTGCTTCACGCGCCAATATAATCTTTAAATGACAATTAATTGATAATTCCTGTTAAAGAGAATGTAATACTTTTATTTATTATTTTAGTTTGTGTCGGGGGTTATTCAAAATTTTCAATTTTACTTATAATAATTCTCAATTATAATTAGCTTGTTTAAATTTTTTTGTTTTGTTTCTCTCGAGAAGGTAGGTTATATAGTAATAAATTTCTATAGTTTAAAAGAAATGTGATAAAGAAATGTATGTGTGTTTAATAGGGAATTGATTATTTTAAGTTGTAAATTAAGGCTTGGTATCCTGCCATGACACTGTATGTACCTATCATAATTTTAAGTTTCACATGCCTTTACTGGTTAAATAGAAGAACTAACTGCTAGATATAATGAACAACTCATCTAATCTATTTTATGTGAATAATAAATCATTTAAAACATTTAAATATCTTGACATGAATTGTGACTATATCTGTGTGATAAACGTGGTGTAGTAGTTCAATTTTCGTCCCATTTAGGTGAGTCCTATGCCCAATAGTAGGATGGATGTAGCCTGAAGGAAATGAATTGTCGTGTTGAATTGAAAATATGCTAAATACAAATTAGCTATGTCGATTATCATGGATTCAACTGCGTGAATGGTTGAGCTAAGCCCGGGTTTAATTTGTGTCTAGTAGTTGTGTTTTTTTGAAGTGAAACTTCTTTAGAATCTTTGTGATTTCAAACTCGATGAAGCGAAAAAGTTAGTCCATAGAGACAAAAACCCGTAAATGTATAGGATTCAGTCGGCGAGAGAATGAGATAAAGGATAAAGCATATAGGATAAAGGATGGAGAATGAAGGATGAATAATGAAGGATAATGGAGAAAGGATGAAGGAATTTCACTTCTGATATGCGCACTTTGTACACACGCTTTTTTTTCGTGTTATGTCGCAGTAAAAATACAATTCACCACCTTGAGGGTGTCGTAAAAGACTACTAAAGGATATGATATGCATATAACATCCATGCAAGAGAAGATAATCTCGAAACCAGACTCTATGCTAATACGTCTGACTAGCGTAGTCTGTCAATTTTCCTTTTTTTTTATGGTGGCAACTCGAGCCCAGCAGTGGGACGTATATGAAAACATGTAATAGCACTCCAAGGTAAGCTTACTAATCAAATACACTTATTAATACTTATCAAAATCGGTCCACCCAGTTGAAAGTTCTGATTAACAAACATAAAATAAATACAGTCGAAATAAGGGACTGCCTCCTTTTTTGAAATCGGTGAAATGATAATAATATTGTCTTAGACTAATGCGTTCAAACAAAGCAAACACTATAAACCACAGAGCAAGGGAATCGTTGATTTATTGTAATGGTAGTGCGATAAACAATAGATGCAACAACTAGGGGTTCAGCCAAGCAGGCAACCGCCAGGCTATCTCCATAATTTATGTTTTCCTACCTTTTCTTCTGGTTATTGATTAATATAAAAGTTTGGCCACGTCTTTCTTTCCCGCCGATGTCGTAGGAGACCACTAAGGATATGCAAGAAAAGAAAATTCTTTGGCGCCCATATACAGAGTGACTGGTAAAAGATTGTACATATTGAAGGAGGGTATTCAGTACTCGATTCTGATACCGAATATATAAAAAAAGTACTTGAATTTTGAACCAATTATCTTATAAAAATATTTAGTTATGGACACTGCCGATATACCTGTATTTACCAGTCATACCAGTAGACATGGAATGGAGGAAATCTGAACTTAATTGTAGAACACGTACGGGCTGAGAAGAGCTTTTCTTCCTCATTAGCCGAACACACTCATCATATCTGGTAAGAGAGATGGTGAACTATATTTTTACTCCGTCACCACACGAAAAGGCAACGCATTACGCGAAATAACAAAGCGACAGGTTAAAAGTACCTTTTGGCTCGTTCCAATTCTATATTACATTATTAGGTGGAATATTTTTTAAATATCCAAGGTTTAATGAACACTCAATCATTGGCCCAATTGCTATTTGCAATTTGCGTGGGAAGGCCCACGTTCCTTCGCAAAGTGCTTACTTTCAGACAGTTGTGATTAATGGTTCCCTAAAGTGTAGAACACATCTATACGTAAATTTATAAGCAGTAGATACTAATATTAATTAGTTCTTTAGAAAAATTATAAATCTGCTATAAATCAGGTTAGATTTGTTAGTGTATGGGCGCGTTGGCTTGATTGACTTATATTCATTCATCATATCTCATAAACGTCCCACTGTTGGACTCGAGTCCCCTTCCCCTATGGGAGAGAACTTGACCTACGATACGACGAGGGTAAGACGTGTTGGCATAGCGTTTTATTTCGAGTTTTCCATCTTTTGCAAGAAAGGGGTTGGTGAATTGTATTGTTACTCCGTCACCACACAAATTAATTATAACATACAGCTTAGATATAGTTTCTTAAGTCACTCGAATAAAACCTACATTTTTAATGAAATTCATGTCCGCTTTCAGCATAATATTGATTAGGTAGTAAACGGTTTATTTAAAACAAAAATTCTAAAATGAAATTATTTTCACCAATTTTTTTTTCGACTTTTAATTTACCGACGTTTCGAACACTGTACAACGTTTATGGTTACGGAAGGACCATGAACGTCCACGAATCATTAAATGTCCTCCCGTGATTGTAAGAACAAACACTTATAAGGAACAAAATTGATACAAATAAACGATATAAAATAGTTTTATTTCTAATATGTAAAACTTATATAAACATCAGAAATCATTACACAAAAAGTTTGTTCAATTTCATAATTCCAAAAATGGTGCTTTTAATCAAATAAACAAGGTCTTCATACTCATACTCATTTATTTCGTAAAACCAATTTACATGTCAATTTTATAGTCATATTACATTATTATTATTAAATTAATATTATTCCATTATTATAATTACATTCAGTTCATTTTCAGGAATTCGTCATAGTTATAAAAGGTTAAGCAAACCTTTTACTAGCCAACGCCTAAGACGTGTTTTAAAAACATGAAGACTAGGAGATCTGCGATTTAATATAGTCACCAACTCTTATTTTCGTATGGGAGTTGTAAGAACCAACTGATCTTATCACCAGGCGGTTTTTTTTTTTTTTTGTTGTTGTTTAGCTGTTGGTCGCAGATGACCTTGAGAGCTTAACGCGGGCAATGGGCGAGCGGAAGGCTCTCAACCCGGTTGATTTTTTTGTATTTAATCACCAGGCGGCCTGAGTATAAGTTTATATTCACAGCGAGTATAACCCCTCCTGCTAGACGCAGCAGTTAAGGTATTCTCCATACCTTTGGAAAGGTCTATTATCAAAGAGTTCACTCTTGTCAATAGACTGATGGTAAGAATCCTCATCGTCAATTCAGCTCGCATACGTCTCACTGTTGGTCTCGAGCCTCTTCCATAATAGGAGGGAAATTACCACGCTGATCAAACGTGTTGGCATAGGGTTTAATTGCAAGTTTTCCTTCTCTTGCATAGTTATATACGTATTTAATCCCTTAGTCATCTTTTACGACACCCAAGGACAAGAGAGGGGTTGGTGAATTGTATTCTTACTTCGTCACCAGATAGAAAAGTATAAGTGGTAATATAAGTTTATAAAAGCAAATATCGAAAAGTAAATACGGAACAATGAACAGGAACGGCGCAAAGTTATTTAAAGCTCAAAGTTAGCAATTTATATAAAAAGAAAAGTAATTAGCTGATGTTTTTGTAACGGAAAAGTTTAACTCCACCATTCAACTTCGATTTCTTCATACCTTTTATATTTTGTTTGCAATCCGTATACAAATAATTTCGGAGTTTTCTCTTCCGTACCTTAAATTATTTTGCAAAGGAAAGTACAGAGCACTGTGTTATATTATTTCTATAGAATTTATAATGTATGCTTTGCAATTGGAATTTTATATGGTGAGGAATTAATAATACAATAATAATAATAAACGCATTGCCGACCAAAGAAGATTAATATTTAACAACAAGAACATACCAACTTACAAAATAGATGAGATAAAAAAAGAGATACAAATAAAACTAGGCATACAAACCCAACTCGATAAGAATGAAAGCCTCGCAATAGATGATCAAACTTATAACACTCAAATTAATGATACAAACAACACCGACGACACACAATTAGACTTGTCACCGGAACACTGTTTGGCCACAAACAGGAGTACTGAAGATAATTTTAGAGTAAGGCAGGCAAATAGAGAACTACTTAAACAAGTTGAACAAGGGTTCAACAATTCATTCACGCAATTTAATAACACAGACCCTGAAACAAGACCATATATACCTAAACAGAAATCCTCTCGTAAATTTTCTCAGATAGTACATCACCTAAACATAGAAATACTACCCAAATATCTAAATAACACCACAGACTTTAACACCTTACACACTATAATACACGCGGCAGCCTTTACTGCAGCCACCTGTAACGGCACAAAATTTAATTGTAACAGAAATAATCGTAACCGTACTAACAAACCACCGTGGCAAAGAAGAATTGAAAGCAGAATTGAAACATATAGATTGGAAATAGGCCGACTTACACAATACATAGCAGGCAATAGAAACCAAAGAATAGTTAGAACAGTTGAAGAAATAAAAACCAAATACAAAACCCATACACAACACGAAGAGCCTAACACAGAACCACAACACTTTTTAGACACCTTGAAACAAAAGCTAAATGCAACTTCGAATAGACTCAGGAGATATTTAACTTGCACAAAACGAAAACAACAGAATTATACATTTAATCACAATGAAAAACTATTTTACAGACACCTAACAACTACGAAACAAAACAATACAACAACAGAAACAGAGTCACCAACAGCACAAAATTTACGACAATTTTGGGCAAACATCTGGGAGAACCCAGTACACCATAATATAGAAGCAGATTGGCTAAAAACTACGCAAGATACAACAGCAAACACGACCGATATGAATTTCCCGAATATATCCATGGATACATTAACCCAAATTATTAAACGTACACATAACTGGAAAGCGCCCGGGACTGATAATATACACAATTATTGGTATAAAAAGTTTAGTTGCACACATTCTTACCTCCACAATCAAATTAACAATTTCATACAATACCCAAACACACTACCGAAGTTTATAACTAATGGAATCACTTATATGCTACCAAAGGGTTCGGACCTAAAAAACCCGGCTAACTATAGACCTATTACATGCCTACAGACCTTATATAAAATTATCACTGGATGCATCAGCACTATAATACATTACCACTTGAACCAAAATGACACGCTTGCAGAACAACAGAAAGGTTGTAAGAAAAATAGCCAAGGCTGTAAAGAACAACTTACCATAGATGCAATAGTTATGAGACAGGCACAGACCAAAAACAGAAACATTCACACAATGTATATAGACTACAAAAAGGCATTTGACTCAGTCCCTCATAGCTGGTTACTACATGTTTTAAAACAATACAAAATTCACCCAATCCTCATAACCTTTTTGCACGATGTCATGCTACAATGGAATACTAGGCTAAAAGTAACAAGCAACGGTACATCATTAACTACTGAACCGATCAAAATCCAAAGAGGCATCTTTCAAGGTGATGCGCTGAGTCCTCTATGGTTCTGCATGGCATTAAACCCCCTGTCTCAATTACTCAACAACACAAATATCGGATTCCCCCTAAAACACAATAACACACATCATACTCTTTCACACTTAATGTACATGGATGACATCAAACTTTACGCCACCGACATCACTGAACTCACAACACTAGCAGATATTACGCAGTCATTTTCTTCTGATATTCACATGTCATTTGGTGTAGATAAATGCAGGATACACTCTATAAGCCGTGGAAAGACCATTAGTAATACATACACATTAGACTCAGGAGAAGAAATACAAGCAATGGATGAAAACAGTACATATAAATACCTAGGCTTTCACCAAGCTAAGCAGATAATGCAAAAGCAAACGAAATTAGACCTGACAAAAAAGTTTAAATCCCGATTAAATCAGATACTGAAATCACAACTCAATTCCCGAAACATAGTTAAAGCCATCAACACTTATGCAATACCTATACTAACCTATTCTTTTGGAATTATTAACTGGTCCCAAACCGATTTGACAAAATTACAACGAATTATCAACACACACATGACCGCTCATAGAAAACACCACCCGAAATCTTGTATCCAACGACTCACCCTGCCACGTCAAGATGGAGGAATAGGTTTAATTGATATCCGAAACTTACATAATAGCCTGGTCACTAAACTTCGAAACTATTTTCACTCAAAAGCCCAAATAACTGACCTCCACAAATTTATCACATCAATAGATAACAAATACACACCTCTTAATCTACATGACAGAAATATACAACCAAATGAAAACACCATTAGCAAACAGCAAAAAATAGCAGTCTGGTCCCAAAAGTCGCTCCACGGAAGGCATCTAGCCGATCTCAGCCAAACACACGTCGACAAAGATGCGTCGAACGAATGGCTGCGGCGTGGAGAGCTCTTCCCTGAAACGGAGGCGTTTATGGTGGCCATTCAAGATCAAGTTATTGACACACGCAACTATCAAAAATATATCATTAGACGACCCAATTTACCTACCGACTTATGCAGACGATGCCACTGTAGTTCAGAAACCATCCAACATATCACAGGAGCATGCAAGAGCATAGTTCAAACAGACTACAAACATAGACACGACCAAGTTGCTGCCATCATTCATCAACACCTTGCATTTAAACACTCACTCATTACACAAACACAGAAAACACCATATTATAAATACACACCACAAACCATTTTAGAATCTGCTAACTACAAATTGTACTGGGATCGTACCATCATCACCGACAAAACAATTCACTTCAATAGACCGGACATCATATTACATGACAAGAACAAGAACACAGTATACCTAATTGATATCGCTATACCTAACACACACAACCTAACTTCCACTTTCTCGAGTAAAATAGCAAAATATACCGATCTATCTATAGAACTCCGAAGTCAATGGAAAGTCCAAACAGTAATTACAGTCCCAGTAGTTCTCTCTACTACAGGCATCATACCCCATACACTACACACCAGTCTGGAAACATTAGGCATACATAAGTTAACATACATCCTTCTTCAAAAAGCTACCATTCTCAATACCTGCAGAATTGTGAGAAAATTTCTATCATTATAAATGGAAATTCTCTTACATATCTGTATATATAGTCTGTATATATTATGAATAATATTTTGTGTATTCATCTATTGTTCGTATATTACGTACTATGTTAATACGTAGTATTTTCATTTCTCATAAACCTTTTATTGCTTGGTTTTGTACCCGCAATAAATGGAAAAAATACCCCAATCACCTGGGAGTACAACAAGGTTAAAAACAAATAATAATAATAATAATAATAATAGTTTATTTATTTCTCCTTCACAAAGGTACACAGATTATACAGGTACAACATAAATAGGTGGCAAACTTTCCTTTGTGAGAGGCTGGTGTCTATAATAGGGAACCCTGTGTCACAGATCACCAGGCTCACACCTCCAGGATAAATAGCAAAAATAATAACGGATCTAGATATTACATATTTCGTGTTAGTTGTGTGAAGAAAATCATATAGTTTAGTGTGTGGGTGTGGGTGTGTGTGTGTGTGTGTGTGTGTGTGTGTGCGTGCGTGCGTGCGTGCGTGCGTGCGTGCGTGCATGCGTGCGTGCGTGCGTGCGTGCGTGCGTGCGTGCGTGCGTGCGTGCGTGCGTGTGTGTGTATCTGTATCTGTGCGGATGTGTGCGCGTATGTTTGAGTGAGTCCGTGTCTCTTACCCATTTATTATGTCAGTGGAGTAAGTAAATTCTCTGTGTCACTATATGACAATGTTTGTAGCCACTTTGTTATCAATATTTTTAGTTTATATTTATTCTGAGAATATATATGAAGATGTGAATTAATTTTATTGTAGAGATATGGACCTAAGAAACAATAAAATCTATGTGACAGTGCCGTCTTAAAAATTATACTAGTATCATAAATGGTGTATTTACGACGTTTTTTTGCGATATTTAAAGGATCGTAGATAGAGAGTGAATGAGACCTGTAGACTAAACGAAGTATAAAAAGTTGTCGAACTGTAAGGACATTAAATTTCTGATATAATTCAAATGTAGGATGCCAAAAAGGAAGAAAAAGGGCCACTTTTAGGACTGCTCTTTGTGCGCGTTCAAGTTTTAGTAAAATGGTTTTCGCCGCGCCTCCCCATGATGTAATACAGTACGTTAATAATGATTGACATAAGGCCAAATACGTTAATCTTAACACTTTGTTATCGGCTACGTGACGTAAATTTTTGAATACAAAAATAAGCTTTCTAATCCTGGATGTCAATAAATCTATGTGGGCTTGGAAACTTAAGTTTTTATCAATTAAAATACCAAGATATTTAATAGTATCGATGGATTGTAGTTCCTCACATGTACATTGATTAGTCAAAGCCCCGCGACTACTACAAAAATGCGCTTTGATAGGTATAGGAACTATTGGAAATAAATTGTCATTCTTCAACCTAAAAGCTACGTATCTTGATTTAGTAGCATTTAGAGAAAGGTTATTGGAGCTGAGCCACCTAGTAATGACGTTCATACCATTCTGAACGTGATGGTATGTATTATCCCAAGTGTCACCCTGGAAAATTATTGCGGTGTCATCTGCAAATGTGATAATCTGCCCGTTTAATAGTTCTAATTGACATAGGTCATTTATAAAGGTCAGAAACAAAGTCGGCCCAAGAATACTGCCTTGTGGCACACCAATTCCAATAGGAAGGTCAGCACTACGAGTGTTATTTAGTTGTACACACTGTGTGCGGTCCGTGAGGTAGCTTGCAAAGAATTGCCTTTGAATTCCACGGATACCCATCCGTTCCAATTTGTCTAGTAACAGTGGAATAGACACCGTGTCGAACGCCTTGGTCAAGTCTAGAAATACCGCGATCACTTTTTTCTTTGCATCTAAACTAGCAACCACTGCATTAGTAAGCTCATGAACTGCATCATCCGTTGACTTACTTCTACGAAAACCAAATTGTGACTTAGATAAAAGATTTTTCTTTTCGAGATAATTGACAAGTCTTTTATTTACAATTTTTTCAATAATTTTTGATAGTGCTGGTAGGATAGATATGGGTCGATAATTGCTGACAATATTTTTTTCACCGCCTTTATGTATGGGATGGATAAGTGCCCGTTTAAATGCAACAGGAAAGATACCCGATGCAAAGGATAAGTTACAAATGTACGCTAGAGGTTCCGCTAGGATACTTCTATATCTTTTAATAAAATGATTAGAAATATCGTCCAGGCCTACGGCACAATCATCCTTCAGATTATTTATCGTTTGTTCTATTTCCTTAGCATCAGTGGTATAGAGAGCAAATGAGTATGATAGTGTAGGATATGTACGCAAAAATGAATGTGTATCCAATGAACAACTTATTTTACTAGCCAAAGTTTGCCCAATGCTTACAAAATAACGGTTAACTGAATTAGCTGAATCTACAGGATTATCAGAAATTATCAAATCAGATGTTGGAGTTTTTATTTTATTTGTATGGGTAATGTTTTTTATGACCTTCCAGAGCTTTTTAGTGTCATGTTTTGCATTGTTGATTTCCATCTTTTCATATTCTATTTTGGCTGATTTAATTAAAGAGTTGCAGTAATTCCGATAACGTGTGTAAATTAATTTGTTGATTTCGTTTGTTGGATCTTTTTTTAATTTTGTATGTAGTTTATTTCTATTTCTTATACACTTTTATATGCCTTTTGTAATCCATGGTTTGAGAATTTGCTGACGCTTAGGCACAGGTGAAATTGTAGTACAAATATGCAGCTTGTTAGTTAAAGTATTTATAAGAAAATTAACAGCGTCGTTGACATCTGACATCGATAATATCGGTTCGAGATCTAATGAAGTAAGGTGCTTGTCCAGAGACACATAGTCTGTCCTTTTTATTGTTTTAATAGATTTGGGGATACTGGGAATAAGATTGAGGCTAAGTATCACGCTGTAATGGTCAGTTATTGTAGTGTGAGCTACGAAACACTTCGCGGGCAATTTGGTCTTAAGAATGACGTGATCGAGGCACGAGTATGTATGAGTTGGAATAATATGGGCGGGTAACATACCATGAACAGCCAGAAGATTTAAATACGACTCGGCCCTTGAGTCTTTGGACTTAATAGCGATATCTAGGTTAATATCCCCAGCTATAATGATATTTTTATACGATGCTAGCTTAGTGAGTGTATTGTCTAGAGATTCTAAGAAGTTAGAGATGTTTCTCTCACCAGGCCGACGATATATGGCAAGAATAACGGTACTGTTACTAATTTTTACCATGAGGCAATTGACGTCCACAAGTGGTGGTTCCGATATATTGTAGCTATGTGTGGATTTGTAGTAAACTATAACGCCCTCATTTTGGGTCATATTATTTTTTGTAGAGGCATGCACATATCCCTCCAAATACGGTACATTATTATTTTTGTGTAGCCAACATTCAGTCAATATAAGTAGATCCCAATGAATATTAGTAATGTGCAACAGTGTTTCAAAATGAGATATATTACAATAAACGCTACGAATATTTTGTACTATAAAATTAAGTGATTTGTTACTTGGGTAAAGTATATTTTCTGATATATTTTCTAAGTCACAGCTTGTACTGTTGGCAGGTGTTATATTGTCCAAGTCATAGTTAATATAGTTATTATGTTGATCGAATTTTAAGCGATAAGAACTTTACCATTACAATAATTAATTGTAACATGGTGTAGCCAGATTTAATATAATGTATTGTATATGATATTCTGGATTCATTTATTTTAAACATTAAATGATACAGCAATGGGTATATTTTAAAAGATGCTATTGGTATTATTAAAACTACAAAATTTGAGGGGTGTATATATGTTTTGAGGTATAAATGGGTTTTGAGAGGTGGAATGTATGTTTTTAATAGTGTATATGTTGAATAAATGTGTTTTAAAAAGACAAAAAGAAAAAATAAATTAATATAAAAATTCAAATTAATTGAGATAAGTTCTAGTCACTTTTGTGTGACCAGTTTAGTAATATCGTTGTCACAATCTATGCGTACAGAGGGTTGCCCTTCACCGACTCGTATAAAGACCTTTCCGAATGCGGTCCAGCAGCTAGCTTGATGATGAAGTTTTGTGAATTCTCTAGCCAAATAATAGAGCCGTCTCGTTTTGGTTGTTAAATTATCTGTAACATAGACTGGAACAGCCTTTCCTTGAAGTTCAAGATGAGTGGTATTGATTTTTTGATCCCTCGCTCTCTCTTTATTGAAGCTAATTATAGATTTCATTAAATTCTCCTTGCGCAATGTGCTTGTAAATTCTACTATTATAGGTCCTGGTTCATTTTTGGTTTTTATTCTAAAAGTATCACGAATTTCAGCGTCCTGAATTGGCTGCTTCACCACTTCACCAAGGCGTAACACAAGGGTTTTCAGATCCTGTTTAGTTTCCGGTTTATGCATAGGAATGTTCCGAATTTCAATAGATGATGCTTTTATATTGCGTTCCAATTGCTCCACCTTAGACTCGAGTACTTTTATTTGGCTTTTATGAGCTGCATTTTCTTTTGCGACCGTTTCAAATTTTTGTAACAAGCCATCGTACATATCCGATAGAAACTGTAGTGATTTTTGAGATTCCATGTTTTGATGTTTAATCGCCTCCATGTCGTGTTTTAAAGTTAAAAAGTCCGCTTCTTGTTTCCTTTGGATATCACAAAGAAGTTCTTTAAGCTCGGCATTTGCTACATCGCCATGTTTCCGTTTTGGCCTCCTGGAGATGTTGATGGCTTTTTCCTTTTCATAATGCACTTTTTCAGAAGCCGTGTCGGAGTCCTGTGTGGTGCCAGTTTCCTTAGAACATGATGTAGGTTGATACGTCGCCATGATAACAAATTATGCTTTCTATATACACTCATTTGCAAAAAAAACGGGCACCTAAGCAATGAACCATTTCAAATGTTAATATTTCTTTGTTTGATAATTATAGGTAGTTTTATCCACACAATTTGCTAAATTAATAAGAAAATAATCGTTTTCATCAGTATTTCATAAAATTTAGATACAATTTATGGGAAATAATGCTAAACCTCGCTAGTAGTGTATATTCGCTAGTAGTGCATATGCTCATGAAGTAAAAATAAAAAAGTTTTTTTATTTGTTTTTCTTTAATAAAGTAAAAGCAGATAAATGTTTAGTATCGAGTGTGACCCCCTCTAGCTAAAATCACAGCTTGAATTCGTCTGGGCATGCTAGCGAGTATATCCCGGATACTTGCTTGCGGAATACGTTCCCACTCCGCAGTAATCACATTCTTCAGCTCTCTGATGGTCTGCGGAGCCGGGTGTACTGATCTCACACGCCGTTTCAGAGCGTCCCAGACATGCTCTATGGGATTGAGGTCGGGACTTCGAGCTGGCCAATCCAAACGACGAATGCCGACCTCTTGCACATACGCATTAACATCGCGGGATCGGTGGGCGCGAGCATTGTCGTCCATAAAAATCGAGTCTTCACCTAGAGCGGCCAATGCGGGTTGTGCATGAGAAATTAGAACTTCCGTTATGTATCGATGCCCAGTCAGTGAGCCGTTTTCAATGAAGACTAACTCTGTACGATCCATTGAATTTATTCCTGCCCAAAACATAACAGAGCCCCCACCATAAGGTGTGATTTCTTCGAAACATGCCTCTGCAAAGCGTTCTCCTTGTCTTCTTAGCACTCGCCGACGTCGATCTTCACCGAACAGAGATATCCTGGCTTCATCAGAGAACAAAACCCTATTCCAATCGTCTTGAGTCCATGATTCACAATTTCTAGCGAACCTAAGCCTGTGAACTCTGTGCTCACGGAGTAATTTGGGGCCGCGGGCCGGGCGGTGACTGCGTATATTGGCAGCGAGAAGCCTCCTCCTGACCGTCCATAGACTAATATGCACATTTCTTACTTCTTGGAGGTTGTTCTTAAGATCCACATACGAAGATTTGCGATTTCTCAATGCGCGACTCACAAGAAAACGATCATCCCGTGGTTGGGTACATGGTTTTCTTCCAGAACCAGGCCTTCTCTCGACGGAACCAGTCTCCTGATATCGCTGCCAGGTCCTTTGGACTGTCGAGCGACTAACATTTAGCCTCCTAGCCACGAAACATTGGCTGCAACCCTCTTCAAGCAGCGCGATAATTTTGGTAGCTTTTACCACTTTATCTACCATTTTTGATACAGCCAAACAGCATTAAATAAAGCTTTGACAGTCAAGGATATGAAATTAATCGATAAAAATTGAATAAAAGTTATGAAAGTCGATGTTAACTTCTGGAACTTCGCGCCAAAAATGTAGGATAAAAAGGGGTTTTCTGTAAAAATGAACATCAAATGAAAAATTGAATTTAGAACGTACTTTTTTAAATACCACAGCATTTTTAAAACCGGCCAGTAACGTGTACAAACGATTGAAACCTTTTTGGTATTGTATCTTTTTAAATATGAATGAAAATCAAAACCGCCCGTTTTTTTTGCAAATGAGTTTATATATTTTTAATATATGTTTTCAATATATAATTTAAATAGTATAATAATATATTATTATACAATTTTGCAGCATTAAGATAAAAGTTACAAAAAGATTAGCAAAAAGTGTAGAACTCTCCGTAGGTGCGAACTCGCGCCACACTGAAAGTCAGTGCCTTGACCACTCTGCCAAATCGACGGTTACAACCATATGCAAAACAGCGCTTCAATATATTGAAGATTAATCTCTTAAACAGTTCTAGTATCCTGGTACTTTGCGATAGAAAATATTGTTGTAATAAATATATTTATCTCGCTCACCCGTAAGCGGGGCTTCTTTTCACGGAATATCGTTGAGCTCCTTACTACTTATGAACTCCTAATATTTGATTAGGTATTTTAATTTTAATAAATATTTAATTGAATTGCAGTGTAGCTTGTACGAACGTCTACTCGATATCGAGGTCCGGAGGGGAGAGGGAACTGAAACTGATCTGACTGAAAACTGTAAACTGAAGACTGTTTTTTTTTTTTTTTGTTGTTGTTTAGCTGTTGGTCGCAGATGACCTTGAGAGCTTAACGCGGGCAATGGGCGAGCGGAAGGCTCTCAACCCGGTTGATTTTTTTGTATTTAATCACCAGGCGGCCTGAGTATAAGTTTATATTCACTGCGAGTATAACCCCTCCTGCTAGACGCAGCAGTTAAGGTATTCTCCATACCTTTGGAAAGGTCTATTATCAAAGAGTTCACTCTTGTCAATAGACTGATGGTAAGAATCCTCATCGTCAATTCAGCTCGCATACGTCTCACTGTTGGTCTCGAGCCTCCTCCATAATAGGAGGGAAATTACCACGCTGATCAAACGTGTTGGCATAGGGTTTAATTGCAAGTTTTCCTTCTCTTGCATAGTTATATACGTATTTAATCCCTTAGTCATCTTTTACGACACCCAAGGACAAGAGAGGGGTTGGTGAATTGTATTCTTACTTCGTCACCAGATAGAAAAGTATAAGTGGTAATATAAGTTTATAAAAGCAAATATCGAAAAGTAAATACGGAACAATGAACAGGAACGGCGCAAAGTTATTTAAAGCTCAAAGTTAGCAATTTATATAAAAAGAAAAGTAATTAGCTGATGTTTTTATAACGGAAAAACTCCACCATTCAACTTCGATTTCTTCATACCTTTTATATTTTGTTTGCAATCCGTATACAAATAATTTCGGAGTTTTCTCTTCCGTACCTTAAATTATTTTGCAAAGGAAAGTACAGAGCACTGTGTTATATTATTTCTATAGAATTTATAATGTATGCTTTGTAATTTGAATTTTCTATGGTGAGGAATTAATAATACAATGTTTTACTTTTCTCATAGTCGTCTCAAACCAACTGAGGAGTTACTAGGAGGGAGAGTAGGAGAGTGGGGAGTAGAACTAATCTAGGAAGCTTAATTAAAAAATTAAAGAAGCTTAAAGAAATTGCAGTCGTCAAACTACCTGTCCAGCCTAACGATTAGTGATGGGGGGGTTACTTGAAGGAGGCTGAATATTCTAGTTCCAACTTGGACTCACTAAGCCTTTCTTTGGTAAGCTATCATGGTCTGGGCTAACGCAGTCCATTTCGTCCGGGGTGAGGAAAGGGCGATGCATGGTGCCATAAATCACCATATGCCTCCCTTTTGGCATTAGGTCGGTCACTATTACGAATTAGACTCACTAAGCCTGGCATCCTTACTAATACTACAAATGCGAAAGTAATGTTTGTTACGCTTTCACGTTTAGACCACAGAACCGATTTCAAAAATTCTTTCGCCGATGAAAAGCTATAGTATCAGGGAGTAACATTTTTTTTCTTTTTTTTTTTATGGGTCGGCAATGGTAAGCGCACACGCGGTCCATTTCGTCCGGGGCAACGGCACTCGTACCCACGTCGCCTCGTTGTTGGGCCGACCACCGGAGCAGGGTGACTTGTCGTCAGTGGTCGGCCCGACGGAATACCCTTTCGGGTACCCTCACCTCTCGACGTCCCTGTCCCGAGACGTCCGGTCACCGTCGCGCAGTCAGCCTCTCTGCGGGTGACGGGCTAAATTCCCCGGTCCAGTCACCCGCGGCCTCGGCTAGGGCGGCATCAGGCGCAGGTACTCGCGCCTACGCCGCCCAAGTTGCCGGCGGGGGAACGTGTCGCCGAAGAGGAGCTCCTCTCGCACATGATCCGCCGCCTCCTTCCGTGAGATTACGGCCTCACAGAAGGCGGCGACCGCGTCCCAGATCAGGGAGTAACATAGGCTATATTTTATCCCGGTATTCCCACGGCCACGGAAACTACGGGCGTAAGGCGACTGAAACCGAAGCAAAGCGAGGGCGAGTTGCTAGTATCGAATAAAGCACAATCCCCTGGTAATATATTGAGTGATTAAATTGTAATTTTATGTTGCATAATTCTGATTCTGAGATTGTATTCTTCTAAGTGTAAGTAAGTACTATAGCAATTGCTGTAAGTTACGACACATAAAAGCAATCTCAAAGAGGTTTGATGACTCGTAAAATTGATCTAAGCCCCTGAATGCGTATACCTACTGTTTTTCTTTCACCAATTCCGTTTGTAGTTTTGAAATTGAAGAAGATATTATCATCTTCATCTCCTTCTCAGCTCATATTATACTGCTGGGGTTGGGCCTCCTTCACAAAGGGCGAGAAAATGACTTACCATATACAATGATTTTCCGTGTGGCGACGGAGTAAGAATACAATTCACCACTCTCTCTCTCTTCCCATGGGTGCCGTAAAAGTCGACTAAAGGATATGATAAACAGAAGAGAAGAAATACTCGACATAAAACCCAGACGTCAACACGTCCGACCAGCGCGGTATAGTAATGCATTAGAGGAAATACTCGAAATCCAAATCGATTGGTACTAGAAGAGGTGCCGAAAAGTAGTCGAATGCAAAAAAATTGTTACGTGATGTGCAGAAATATTTATAATAACATTCCAGAAAAAATTAGATTACTGGTACTAAGTTCTTTTAAGTTAACTCTAAAAAAGTGGCTCTTAGAAAAGGCATTTTACTCAATTGATGAATTTTTGACGTATAAAGAGTAAGTAGTATGGAATGAGCCATGTAGTTTAAAAATAGTTTTACGTATTTATATTTGCATGCTATTATTTTAATGGCCAAATAGGTGATCCAATTTCAAATATTCCTTAAGACCATGTACACCCTATTATTGAGCAAATAAAAATTTGAATTTGAATAAGTGAATTCCCTCCTAATATGGAGGAGGTCTGAGCCTAACAGTAGAACAGGAGTCCCAACAGGAGATGATGATATCACGCTGGCGACCAGTTGTAGGGTTTTATTTGGAGTTATCCATCTCTTGCAATGGTATTTGGAGAGGGATTACATCCCTCAGTTCCCCCTCGCAACACTCATAGGCAAGAAAGGGAATGGTGAATTGTATTCTTACCATGGCCCCATACAGATATATCAGCATACAAATGTCTCTGTATGAATCTTGTGTATATATATGGAGAGATACTGGACAACAAACTCGAAGAAATTATTTCTGGTGATCGCGATCGGTTCGGAAACCGGTTTTCATTTCATTCATTTCAGCTCAAATACGTTCTACTGTTGGGCTTGAGCCTCTTCCACAATAGAAGGGAAATTGACCTTTATACCATGCTGGTCAGACAGGTTGGTATAGGATTTTATTTAGAGTTTTCCTTCTCTTGCATAGATGCTATATGCGAATTATATCCCTTAGTCTTTTACGACATACATGGGCAAGATAGGTGTGCTGAATATTCTTACTCCGTCACCACACAGACACTGGGCGGCGACATCGGCCACCGGTTGCGTAGGACTAAAATTGCATAGTATAATTTGGATATGTTCTATCCCTACTCATCAATTCGGATTCTCTTATTCAGTTCGTACTAGTGAGAGAGTAAAAAAAGAATAATACAGTGATTCCATCT
This sequence comes from Lymantria dispar, assembly GCA_032191425.1. Taxonomy (NCBI): domain Eukaryota; kingdom Metazoa; phylum Arthropoda; class Insecta; order Lepidoptera; family Erebidae; genus Lymantria; species Lymantria dispar. The sequence continues at coordinate 1,991,195 of CM063460.1, read as the reverse complement.
TAGTGTTTTTGCCTATAAGTATTTGTGAATCGATAGAATTGTTTCGAAACATTATTCATTTTGTTATCCCTTAATGATCCATTTAATTTACTTGAAAGCTTTTAAATGTTTGTTTTATCAAGACAACGAGGGATGGTACGGTCGATTTGGAGTCGCGTTTAAAGTAGATAGGAAATTATTGTGACGGAAAATGTAGCTACAATTAGATGTTCATGTTAACAGGAATTATTCAAAAATTATTTAAGTTTGCCGTTTGGTAGAAGAATGGACTATGTCGCCGCCTATTAATTATTTTGCGGAGTCATTGTCACGTCTGACCAGCGTCATTTTCCCTCCAATTGTGAAGGAGGCTCTGGGACGTGTATGAGCTGTGATGATGATGATGAATATGTTAAGAGCTTTTGTTATATAGTGCAATCACTTATAATTATTATGTATATTCGTTTACTTAATTATTTAGCCTAGCTCCGTCTACTGTTGGACGTAAGCTTGACTCATGTTTCGCTATAAAGTGTGGTCCTGTGCCGTCTGCCCCCACCCAGGTTCCAGGTTCCCCTACCAAAATGAGCCCGTAGGATAGCGGAACTGCCTTGACTGGGGACTAGTTTTTTTGTCCGTTATATGAGGGGATGATGGCGTAATCACTAAGCTTTGTAGGCGGCTTGACGAACGTAGTGAGATATTGTACATTTCCTAGGAGAGAGCGCCCTCTCCAGGTATTCACCCTTAGTTAATTCCTACGACTACCACGGGCAAGCTACGGCTGGCGACAATTGTATTCATATCCCGTCGCCAAACGGCATAACTTAAACTTCATCATTATCAACTCAGCCTATTTAAGTCCTACTGTAGAGCTCAGGCCTCCTCCGCGGGAGGGAAACTGACCTACTATTTCACGCTCGTCAGACGTGTTGGAATAGGGTTTTATGTCCAGTTTTCCATCTCTTGCATAGATGTTATTTGCTTATTATAATCCGTTAGTCGTCTTTTACGACACTCATGAGCAAGAGAGGGGATGTTTAATTTTATTGTTTTCTTACTCGGAAACCACACGAATGATTTAAATTTACTTAGTATCAATTTGAAATAATGTTTATATGTAGGTAAGTGCATCCACGCTTCTAGTAATCCTGAAAAAAATGCTCACGTATCCATTTTCTCTAGAAAAGTAACCAGAGAAAATGTATTTACTGCTATTCTTACCTTTGTATCTACATCATGGAATGGTACAGCAAACCACGGTTTCTCCATCAGACTTCTTCGAAACCCAGCCTCCCTTTCAACAGGACCCTCGGGCGTCCCAACATGAGCCCACAGTACGACTTGGACAACTTTCAACCGAGGATGCACTCGTTTGTACACTTCTTCTAAACGGACTCCAAAATCGTCACTCGCGTCGCTTATATTCGCGAAGGAGAAATAAATGCCACACACAGCCCCATCTCCCTCTTCCACACAGTCGGAAAGAGCTTCCAGCGTCGAAATATTTTCGAATTGTCCATTTTGAGTCCCAGATTCACACCTAACCAACACTTTGCCAAACAGTTTTTCCCGCCAATCCATTTTGATCTTTACTTTTTTATCGTGATTAAAAATAATGTAAACATATTCAAACACTAAACATGTGAATTAAAAAGTATTTATTTGTCTATGTCGAACTCGAAGTTGCTGCAACGTTGTACTATAAATTAAGATTTATCACTTCTCATCTATAAAACAAAAATTCGCACAAGTTATTCGCGAATGGAATGCAAAGATTTACGACTTAAATTTAAACAAAATACAACTTGATAATATGCTATATCTTATTCTTATGACAAATTAGTTATACGTCTTTTAATAGATATTGTAGACACAGGATGTGCAGCGGCAAATATAAGTTTTATTTTTAAATTAGTCACGCGTTCGCGTTGGCGGGCGGACGGTGCAACGGCCGCACGCCCTCGTAAACAAAGCCAGACTGGAGGGAGGACGGAGGGAGCGACTAACGCTAGGTAGCCCTCACTGGCACACATAGAGCAAACATTTTAGAGCAAACAGACACGTGAGATCAAAAAAGCTCAGCTCATATTTGCCTTATTTGAAAGTAAATACATACCTTTGCCGGCTCGCCTGATTAGTCTCAAGCGGTATTTATACTTAAAACCCAAATGATCGTAACTTAATTATTGCTATCCCTGCTTAAAGGGCTTTAATTAAAAATGAGGCATTGTAACATAGAATCAAATTTAACATTTTTCTTAAAACCTGAACTGTATCAAGGAATAAACTAATGAATAGACTGCAACGATGGCGTACTGGTTAAGATACCTGTCTGCCTGCTAAGTGTCGCGGGTTCAATTCCTGAGGGGCCAATCCTTTGTGCAATCTACAAATTATAGTTCCAAGTCTGGGAGTAATTTGTGTACGTGGAGTGAATGTTTGTTAAGTCCCCCGTAATACTAGAATTATTTCCTTTAATGTACTTAGTAATTTCTGATGTTTACGCGAGTATTATACATTGTAAATAAAACTCTTTTACGGCTTTTATCGCGTTTGTATTTGATTTTTGATTGCGCGACGCCTCGAACACTTTGCAGCGTTCAGGTTCACGAGTGAAATGTTATTTAGATAGATGTCACAGGTACATGTTACTTTGATAGATATTCGTTGACTTTTCTTATAGAATACATACTTTTATTGAGTTTAAAGACATTCAAAATATTTGTGAAGATAGAAATATAACAACAAACCAATAAGTTCTTTTAAAACAACACAATAATTACGGTAAAGATGGAAAATATTTTTAGCATTTGATTTATTTTCTTCATAGATATATGTATATCTATTCCTTACTCTGTGATTACTGCCTTTCGCTTAGATATCATAAGAACCAATTAAACAGCCGCCTTAACTAATTACCTTCTTATTTTGATACGGTCTTGCGCTCATCATTGAGACGGTATCATAACTTATATGATCCATACGATATGATAGTTGAGCAAGTCTAGAAAAAAAAATACCTTATTTATGTTAATGGAAACCATCTTCGTGTAGTAACCTTTTAAGAATTACATCTCTCGTCCACCCTTAATTTCACGTGGAAGTTTTATCACCTACTATCAACCCGCCCTCGCTTCGCTTCGGTTTCAGTCCCTTTACCCACATAGTTTCCGTTCCCGTGGTAATAGCTTAAAGTTACTCTTTACATAGACAGCCACCTGATAGTAAAATATTATCAAAATCGGTCCAACCGTTTTGAAGATATCCTCAAACAAACAGACAGACAAGAAATTATAAACTGTATTTTAGTCATAAGTGTCGGGCATATAACCGTGTGAGCATGAAAAAATTACAGTATTTTAACATTACAAATAGACACTTCAATTTTATTTATTTGTATAGAGTATAGATGTATAGAAGAGAGCACTATGATAATGGGTATCAACGCTTTGAGAAACGGCGATGGCGCAGAAAATGCAGGGCCGTAGCTGATAACACCAATTGCAATAACTAAACCAGCTGCCAAGCGTGGGGATTGTGGCACTGGTCCCCATCGGGCAGAGCGAGATATACTATTATTGTAATAATAATAAACACAATAGCCCTCTGGGCCAGTCGTTATCTCATCATGAGACTAACGCAAACCTCGGAGGAACATTATATGGCTCTCTAAGTTCTTTTGATATAAAAGAAAAAATGTATCCCAAGATTTATAGGAAAGCCAATAAACCGCAGGGCAGCGTGTGGCGTGCTGAATGTGAGTGGCGACACTGTGGTCCTGAATGCCCCAGAGAGTCGGCCAGGGCCTCGTATCCAGCTCGCCTTTACTGGCTGGCTGGAGTGGAAATAGAAGAGTGCTCGCAAGATTCTCAACTCTGGTTTGCTTTAAACGGCTTATCAGAGAGAGGTCGCCAGAGCTATATGCTCGGGGGTGGAAGTGTCATTTTCAAGGGCATAACTACGGGGAAACCACTGCGATGGTGAAACCGGCGCCGCACCGCTCGACACCCCAAGCCACTTGCACCAATGTTGCCCCCCTCTTGCCCGTAAGGTCTGTGTGTCTGTGGTGACCGTTTGAGGGGGCCCATTCAGTGAGTTGGCGAGTCACCGTCTGCCAAAGTTCAAGACGATAAAGGTATTGAAGGCAGACGACAGTTTTTCAATCAATAGCTTTTAGTTTAACCAGTCCATCAAATCTCCAACCCCATAAACAGTTATTAGATACCATCATCACACAATAGTTTTACACCTACCGTTGGCAGTCTATGAGTGTTATGTGCAGACGTGGAGTACCAACGGTAGACGTCCCATCCCATTTTTACATTAAATTTCTCTAAAGGCCTCTGCGTGTTGGATCCATATCCCCATGTAAGCCTTTCAAAGGACCGGGTATCTTCTCTTGGGAGATAGCTGTGAATTGGAGAAACATAATAGAACAAGTATATTTAGCAAATGCAAAAAATGTTTTAACTTTGGTATATTATCATTTCAGCCCATACCTATGCGCCCCATTGCTGGGCTCGTAGTAGGTCATTTTCCTTCCTCTTGCGGAGGAAGCTTCCTCCACAATAGTTAGGAAAATGAGCTACTAAACCACTCTGATCAGGTACAGGGTTTTATTTAGATTTCATTCTCTTGTATAGATTCCATCTGCAAATTATTATATTTCATTCCGATATTCTCATGGGGAAAAACACAGGTCTACGACCAGAGTATGTTACCAGTGATGACTTACGGCACAGAAACGTGGTTCTTAAATGTAGGCCTCATAACAAGGCTCAAAGTCGCACAGCGTGCTATGAAACGGGCTATGTTCGGGATTTCTCTGCGAGATAGAATCAGAAATACGGCAATCCGCAGAAGAACGGGTGTAACCGACATAGCACGCTGAAGTGGCAATGGGCAGGTCACATCGCTCGAAGAACCGACAACCGCTGGAGAAGAAAGGTTCTCGAGTGGCTCACGTATCGGACGACGCAGTGTAGGACGCCCCCCACTAGGTGGACCGACGACCTGGTGAAAGTGGCTGGGCGTCGTTGGATGCAGGTGGCACAGGACTGCACTTTGTGGCGTAACATAAGGGAGGCCTACGTCCAGCAGTGGACGGCGATAGGCTGAAATGATGATGCTGATTCTCATGGGAACGGGAATTATGCAGGTAGGGCGACTGAAACCGAAGGAAAGCGAGGGCGAGTTGCTAGTTTTTAATTATAACCTTAAGCCAATCCAAGTCAGTGAAGTATAATAGGCAAATTTATTTTGTCTGCTCAGATAGCCTAGCAGTTGAGATACAGATCTATCATGCCAGTGTGGTTCGAATTCTATGCCAAACAACACTTTGTGCGATCCACAACTTTTTGTTCAGTCTTTACTTTAATATAAACCAGTGTTGCCAGCCCCAAAGAACTAAAAAAAGAATCAGGAGAAAATAAAAGACAATGTGATAAAAACGCAGATTTCATACTTTCTTCGTATAATTAATGCGGCCTTAGAAAAAAACTAGCCTTAGAACCTATAATAAGTTCTAAGGCTGGTTTTTCCACGATTTATTCCATTCCTGTTCACATTTCGCATTCTTCCTTTTAGGTAGACCTTTCTCAGTCGATGAATCACTGCTTATTTTATTAAAGACGTTGTAAGAATAAGGCTTTAGCCTCTTTCTGTCATTCTTACACTGCATCACGGACTAATATATGCGATAAAAGCGAATATATAATAAAAGCGAAACAGTCAATCATATAGTCTGTAGTCGGGAAATTTCCTGGAACTTTGACAGGGATAAATACTTCAATCTAGTGCCATGGCGTTATATTTTATAACTATACCTTAGCGTGGTTATCAAAAAAATATTTGCATAGTGTAATAGGTGGCTAATTGAAAAACAGTACAAATCCGGAATAAAACAGAAAACAGTGGTATAAATGTGACAACAGCAAATCTATCGTTAAAACAGTAGGATCGATGACACTGATATAAAGTTAATTCATATCTACATCTTTTTATATAGCTCACTTTTGATCCTTTTCGAATGTTTATGATCGTCAGTCTCTGAAATTGAAATCTACCTACTTTTCATTAAATATTGGAATTAACAATTATGAATAAAATACTTATTTTAGAGTTTGAATTATAGTAATTAACTACTCAACTTGCCTTACAGTATAATAAAAAAAAAACTAAATCATTAGTAAATATATTGCACTTACTGTTTCTCAAATGTAACAATTTTACAGAAACACTAAAGAAATATAATAGTAAAAAGTATGGATACTTGTATAGAGTTATAGATTTACGAATGTTTGTATATTACTAAATTTTGAGAATTTTAGATAATTTTCTAGTCTGCTCGTATGCTATCCAAAATCCAAGTTGAGTTGGCAACACTAACTTCGCCAGTAAATCCTAGGGATGAGCGATATTAGTAAAGTATCGATATTGATATCGATAGCCAAATATCGATAAGTCGATATTATCGGCTACTAAATATCGATATTTTGTAATATCGATATTTTATAATATCGAAAGTAAAGGAAAGAAAATTCTCCGGACAAATTTTGATGACCTTTTTCTTTTGGAAATTTGTATGGATGCCTAGGGATCACAAATTTTATCAAAATTAAGTTATTAATGATTTTTCATTTCATTGCAAAAGCGATATCGATATTGTGTTAATAATATCGATATCGTGTTCATAATATCGATATCGTGTTCATAATATCGATATGGCGATATTTCAAAGTAAAAAATATCGATATTGAAATATCGATATTTCGGCGGCTAATATCGATATTTCAACAAAATCGATAAATATCGCACATCCCTAGTAAATCCAGTAATATCAAATTATTATTTGTTATTGTATTTATATTCATATTTTACGACAATCCTATCGCAAAAATTGGCCAAATTGCGTAAATTAGTCGGAAAACCATAAAACGAAGAAGTAAAGTGATTTTCATATTATTGGAGATTCAATTCATAGATTAAAATACCTTTATTATAAGTTTTTAGAGTGTTGAATTTAGTTGTTGATGATTTTGTTCGTTACTGATTGCTATAGCTCTGAGTAATTAGTTTTACTTATTTCAAATGGAGATATATAATGTGATAGACCTATCTTCAGACGATAGCACCAGTACTATTCATAAATCAGGTAAGAAGTGTAAACAAATATGACAACAACGATTGCTTACCCGAAGGATAGAAATCGTTCGGGTTCTGCTAGCATTATTCTAATAATATTAATCTGAATAGAACTATGAAGTAGGCACATACTCAACTCTTCATTGGTTCTTTATTAAATCTTTTTTTTTTAGATAGACTCTCTATTGCAACTAGTTCCAACAGAATATTATACAAAATATTAATTAATTTGTTTGTCACATAGCACAACTGCAACGGAATAATTAACCTTAGTATTCGAACGACCATAGTAGCAAAGTATAAACCAAATGTCATGTCTAAGTTTGTGAGACAAAGAAAATCAAATAAACCATCACTTTTTTTCTGTGGCTTGTTGGAAAATACAGATAAGGAACATAACATTATTACTAGAGAAGAAAACTCAATAAAAACCTATACTTTTGAGAACAGCAATGTGACATATATGATCTGAGATGAAGATAATGCTTCTAATTATGGAGGAGGTTCTTGTCCAGCAGTGGTATTTAGTCTGAGGAAAAGAAAATGTAAATATCCATAATCATAAATGTTGAAGATAGTTCAGACAGATATGTAAACTTTTAAAAGATATGTTTAAAATATTGTTATTATGTGGGATATCACTATTCCTGTGTTATAAATAAAACTATTTTTTCTGATTTTATTGCATTTGTATTTATTTATTTTTTTACTTTCTGTTGCTTCAAATAGTTTTCAAGGAGGACTCTATGAACTCTGAAAGTTTTCAAAATACTGGAAAATCAAATACAAATGTGATATAAATATTATCTTTAAACTAGTTTTATTTTGTGATTATTGTGAAATATCAGAAACTATTCATGTGTCTATGGTAATAGCTTTTTTGTTTATTTTCTTTTCATTACTACAAGAGCCTTAAAATCTAACTTAAAAATTTATATCTTAAGTGATGCAAAATTATATAATATAAAATCACAATGTCTTTATTTCTAGATGATGTTATTGAAGGCATACAAGAGAAAGGTGCAATGCAAGCGGAGACCTCCGGTTGGTATATAATTATCTTCAAAGGTCCATCCTAAATTCATACATTATTAAATATTTGCATTCAGACTTCAGTAGTATTACTACACGAAAAATTAACTTAATAAATTGGACACATAAAACAGTGTAAAGACACTTTTATTTTCTTTTTGGGGTGGGGCGCGGTCTGCGACTCTTCGCACCATTCCATCCGGAAACCACGTCGCCTTTCTCGTTGGACCGACCACCGGAGTAGGGTTACCTGTCGTCAGTGGTCGGCCCGATAGAATACCCCCTAGTGGGTTACCATCCCATCGACCGACGTCCCCCCCCTCGGGGAGAACGTCGGTCTTTCTCACGCAGTCGGCCTCTCGGCGGGTGACGGACTAATTCCCCGGTCACGTCACCCGCGGCCTCGGCTAGGGCGGCATGAGGCACAGGTAGTCGCGCCTACGCTGCTCCAGTCGCCGGCGGCGGGTCGCTTCGTCGAGGCTGAGTTCCTCGCGCGCGTGACTCGCCGCCTCCTTCCGCGAGACTACTGCCTCGCAGAAGGAGGCTGCGTTCCTCGCGCGCGCGACTCGCCGTCTCCTTCCGCGAGACTACTGCCTCGCAGAAGGCTGCGACCGCGGCCCAGTTCCTGACACCGTCGAACATCGCCCTGGCGATGGTCGGGAATGTCAGGTCGGTACTGATGATTGCGACGAGTTCACGACGCTGCTCTGCCCAGGCGGCACCAACCTCGACCGTATGCTGCGCCTTGTCCTCGTCGCTGCTCTGCCCAGACGGCACAAACCTCGAGCGTATGCTGCGCCTTGTCCTCGTCGCAATCGCAGTAGTGGCAGGACGGTGTACTCTCCCTCCTAGCAACCGTGTACACTTATTTGACAAAGCATCCATGCCTCGGCAAAACCTGCACCAGTGGGAAGGAGAGCGAGTATAAGGACACTGCATCAACAAACATTTCAAGCCACTTTTGACCCTTTTAGCTCAAAAATTATTTATGTTAAACACATAAAATTCTGTTTATGTATTTAGAAAAGGTGTATTCCCAAAATTTTCCCTGAATTCAGGACATTGCATTTTTAGGTGGCAAGCGAAGGAAGACTACTAAAAAGTCTAACACTGCTGCAGAAAGAAAGGCAAAACAGCAAAAGCTTGCAGAACAGAAGGCAGCGAAAAAGCAAGCAGAAGAAATAAATAAAATTTATAAACCTTCAGAGTGTATGAAGGTATTTATCTTATTCATCATACTTATTATGTCTACTATTATTATTATATCAGTTAATATAGAAGTGTCTTTGTCTCCTTTGAAATAACAGAGCCCATTTCAAGTGTTTTGCTTAACTCTTCATTCCATCTCTTTGCCTGACGCCTCCTTGCCTTGTTCATCATTTCAGCCCACATAGGTCTTGCTGTTGGGCTCCAGCCTCCTCCACAACGGGAGGGACATTGACCTTTCTTTATTCACTACCCTTCACTAGTGATAGGCCAGGGGTTAGGGGGTCCTGCCACACTTGTAGGCAACCAGAATACACAATAACACCACAGCGATCCTTTTCGCGCTTTTACGGAGTGCCGGAGAGAACACCTGATGACATTCAATTTTGACACTCCAACGCATTGCCGTTCTGTCGTCATTCAAGGCGGTGGGAATAGGTGCACATATTATAGCCTCCTCTTCCATGATCGCCGGCGACAAAGCGAGCAGACGCAATCGCCACGCGTGCCCGCTCTGGCGCTTATTCCCTTGATATGATAACTTCAAAGAGGACTTGGCGCTGAGGCCCCCAGGCGGGACATGCCTCCAATGTGTGACACGCATCAACAGTTGGCGCGAATAGCATCCGAGGGCCTCTTCTCTTCTAATCATATACAGGTACTTACCGAAGACGTGTCGTAAGCACCTGGAGAGAGACATTGACCTACTATGCTGGCCAGTCAGACATGTTGATATAGTTTTATTTTGAGTTTTACTTCTGTTGCATAGTTTTTTTTTGCTGGAAACCTGTTTTATATGACCTCTACCCCTTAAAATCTGATAAGTCCAAGTAATCTACAGTCATGGGCCGCTTCGTCTAGGGTCTTCTATCACAATCTCGCAGAGAATCGACGTCTGAGTAATAGCAATTTGTTTGGTGAACTAGAGAGCCGGCAGTCCAACTTTCTGAGAGTGTTTGCGCATTGGCATTGCGATTGGTTTTGGTAGTGCCTTTAGTATTAACAAAAAAATACTAGAAGATAGCGAATACTGATTTTATTTTTTATAAAAACATGCCATGAATGTTCCAGTACATGAATGTTGAGGGTCACCCATCTTTGTGGTCTTCATGGTGGTGTTCAGATGTGAGCCGAGAGGTTAGTGCAAGTGGTGCTCGTGTGGTGCCTTCCTCCCACATCTGTCACCCATCCCTGGTCGTGTGGACTAGAACTGTGCCCAAGAAATTAGATAAAGATACTGGCCAAGTAAGTTATAATTTATTGTTTCATATCATTCACCTTTATTCTACCTATTATTCTTCCCCTATTCGCTTAATGGATTTATTATGGATTATTATTGCCAATATATTCCGTGTGGTGACGGAGTAAGAATACAATTCACTTGTGGATGTCGTAAAAGACGACTAAGGGATTAAACATGTATATAGCATATGCAGAAGAACCTAACCTATACCAACACGTTTGACCAGCGTGGTATAATAGGTCAATTGCTGCACTCTTTCTTTTTGGGTGGACTGTGGTCAGCGCACGCGCCGTCCGCTCCGCCCGGGGTGCCAAAAGGGCGGCGCGTGGCTCCATAACGCACCGTATTCCCTCCCCTACACCATTGGGTTAGCCGGTACCGAGTTCCTTGTCGTCCGTGGCCAGCCTGGCAATTGCTCCACTCTGGAGGAGGCTCCAGCCCAGCAGTGAGACGTGCATGAACTGTGATGAAGATGAAACTATTTTCATTATCCGTGTGGTTTTGGAGTAAGAATGCAATTAACCATCCCCGTATCTTGCCCGTGGCTGTCGTAAAAATCACTAAGGGGTGCAGGTTACATTGATGGAAGAGATAATCCGATACAAAACTCTATACTAACACGTCTGAAAACTATGGTATAGTGGGTCAATTCCCCTCCCATTATGGAGATATAGGCGGATATGATGAAAAAAAATATTTTCTATTTGCAGCTAAAATTAACGCCAGGGGTGGAGCAGTGTAATTCTGCGTTATATGTGGTTAGTGCTGAAGAAATAGCTGAACATATACACAATCATAGTTTGGCATCACATTTGGCAGAGATACAAATTCTAGCCGACTGTTCACTAACACTCGTTGTATTCGGACTTAAGGACTATTTGAAGTGAGTGTTTGGGAGCTAACATGATTTTAATTTTAACTCATATACGTCCGATTCTTGAGCTCGAGCATCCTCCACAATTAGAGGGAAAATCAGGGAAATTGATCTGTTATATGATGCCCACAGGTAAAAACACGGGCAAGAGAGGGGGTGGTGAATTGTTCAATATTCCGACACCACACGGAAATGTAATGATTTACACAATTGGAAATGATGCCTGTCTTTATCCATGTGGTGACGGAGAAAGAATTCACCACTCGTGGATGTCGTAAAAGACGACTAAAGGATTTAATATGCATGTATCATCTATGCAAGAGATAGAGAACTCAAAATTAAACCCTATACCAAACTGTTTGACCAGTGCAGTATAAATAGGTAAATTTCCCTCTCATAGGGGAGGAGACCCGAGCCCAGCAGTGGGATGTCTATGAGATGATATACTGATGATGATATCTTTGTAACATTTTTTTTTCATGTTTTCAGATCACCACGACGAAAGACATCCAATAGCAATCGAAACACAATAACTGAAATTGATTTTCAACTAGCTATAACAGGTAAAGGAAAACAAAGGTTTACTCTTAGAATAATAACGTATAGAAGGATAGTGTCGGTACTTCGAGCGATCAAAAACATGAAGCCAAAAATACTACATGCGCGCAGGCGATTACACACGTACACACGCACACCACTATACAAATTATGAAATCAAATTTTGTTTTTATTAACACAAATTGTCGAAATACTTTTAAAAGTAATAAACTATTATTTATTAGTGCATGGTGTTGTCTTAAAGAAAAAAAAACGTTTTTATGTTTTCCAAATGTGTTGTGACTCCTATTGAATACACAAACCGTCATAATTACGTTTTTTTTTAAGGGCTTCCTGAGTAGGTACAAGATCACTGTACTGCAGTAGATCCTTTAGTCATTTTATACGACACCCACACGGGTGTCGTATAAAATGACTAAAGGATTAGATACGCATATAAATCTATACAAGAGGAGAAAAACTTGAAATGTAACGTATCACATCTGTCCAGTGTGGTATAGTAGGTTAATTTCACTCATTGTAGAAGAGGCTCGAGCCCAACAGTGGGACGTATATGAGCTGAAATTATGATGATAAATATTAATTATTTTTTCATTATAATTCAAACATGATATGCAACATTGATTTTTTGCATCATTTAAATTGCCATAGGTATTTATCTAAGATTTAGGGGGTCATTGATGAAAACTTCCCGTGTGGTCACGGAGCAAGAACACAATTCACCAGTGCCCTTTCTTACAGAAGTACCCAGAAGGGCGTAAAAGGTGATTTAAGGATTATTTCAGATAAAATCTATGCAGGAGAAGGAAAACCTGAAATAAAACACTATATCAACCAACTCATCTGACCAGCGTGCTATAGTAGGTCAATTTTCCACCCATTGTGAAGAAGGCTTGAACTCAGCAGTGGGGCATATATGAGCTGAAATGATGATGATGAGAACTGCCTTTAACGACTAATTGTTTTTTTACAGATCTATTAGTAAGTTCAAATTGTGATACAGTAGTTGTCAATACGCCTAATGAATTGGCACTTCTCATCGTACAAATGACTAAGGCGATTGCAGAAGCACCATTTAAGTTAGCGAAACGCAGGTGTGACGATCAAGCTGAGTTCTACATGCGAGGCGACAGCAAGAAGTGTGTTGCTGTTGATAAAGATGGTAAGTTGAAATCATCATTTTATTGTTGTCTGCCTAAACACAACCTACAATTAGATGCACCGATGTCGTAGTGGTTAAGATACCGGCCTACAGTACCAGTGTCGTGAGTTCTGATCTCATGCGGCATAACACTGTGAGATCCACACATTTTTGTTGAGTTTGGATTTTAATTATATGTTTGTAAATATGAGGATGCGAGTATTATTTCGTCAGTGCATGGTGTTGTCCATTTAAAAAAAAGTGAGTCGTCGCTTAGGACGCCTGGCAGGTCTGAAACATCTAAATTGTTATGTACAAGTATTTATTAGATATGGGCGTTTTCTGTTTGTGCCACAAACGGTTATGTATCCGATATACAGTTTGCATATCGATATCGAAAATGGTTTTCTCATATCGATATCAGTAGTACAGTTTTCAAACGTTAACATTGATATTAAAATGAGCAAACTAACTACGAATGCGAACTAACACAGACTCTCACATTTACAGTTAAGCTGTCAGCGGTACATCGATGCAGGTCTTAGGTATAGGTATTTACCTAAAGTTATTTAACAATTAGCTAACTGTAACTACGCCGATTTCCCTTCATGCTTTACTAGGCTAAGGACTAGCAGAAAAGTTTTTGACTAGTAAATGTTAATTGTTATTTTGTGAACTGGTATTACTTCTTTGACGCGTTTAAAAATTGACATATTTATAATGATTAAATATAGTGCAATTAAAAACTATCACAAACAATACAAAATTTGTTTTTCAAATCAAAATATGTCACGAAACAACAACAATTATTATTATTACTTACAGACTTCTGTCCATATTGTAACAACTCAAATTCAACCTTATAACTTCGAAAATTAGTTCCACTTTGTAGAATAAGTGTCTCATTAATATCGAGTAGCCGTAGACGCCAGAAACGTTATCATAACTATAACTATACAATGGAAACTAAACCTTATTGCTAATACAGTAAGATGCACCACGCAAACATGGCTAAAGTTATTTCATATTCTCTTCATCTCTTTTATACTAATAAAAGAATATATACTTAGAACGAGAGGAACGAATATGGTTCATATCTCAATATCGTTTGTGAAGTTTACGTTTTGTTCGTATGTGTTCATATCGTTATAGTTTTAAGTTTTGACTCGATACGGTTTTTGTGATATCGGCTATATTGATATAGATATCGATATGGTATGATATCTAACACATATCCGATATAAGTTACGTTTTGATATATCGAACTCATCATTAGTATTTATGCATAAAAGAACTGATCACGACAGGAGCTAATATGATTTTTCCAGAAAATGATGATTACTATCCAATATCCATTTATTTTCATTAAATACAAAGAAGAAAATTTAAAAAAAAATTTAATTGTAACAACTCCGTCCTTTTAATCACTGATTTCTGTAATAAAATAATAGTTATATTTGATGGCTCTGATGGTATTACTGTGACAATTGGTCGGAACTACACTTACAATTATATAGCGTGGCGACACCTCGCCACGGCCTGTAACGCCACGCCAACGATCAGGTTAACCTTCGCCTATAGATGTTTCACATAAAAAAATGCTTTTCATTGGGCCAATTTAGCATACCTTCCCTCATATGAAGTAAACCTCTGCCTAACAGTAAGATATAAATGGATGGGAAAATGAGAAGTATATTTGATATAAAGTTTCATTTTCTGTGTGGATATGGAGTAAGAATTCAATTCACTACTCTAACTAATTTGTTGGTGTAGTGAAATATGACTCGGGGATATCATGTAAATGAAAACCGTGTATCAACTCGTCTGACCATTGTAATACAGAAAGTTAATTTCCCTCCTACTGTGGAGGAGGCTTCCAGCCCAGCAGTTGGAGATATAGCTTGGATGATGATATAAAAATATCATTTCTCCCACGTACATGCAAGCTCTGGAATGAACTACCTGCTGCTGTTTCCCGAGCGCTATGACATGTCCTTCTTTAAACGAGGTTTAACAAGAGTATTTTCTTCACGGTAGGCAACAGCCTGGCTGTGCCCCTGGTATTGTAAAGGTCCATGTGCGGCAGTATCACTTACCATCAGGTGTGCTGCTTGCTCGTTTACCACCGTTGGCAATAACAAAAAAAATATAAATAATCTATACCAATAAATAAAATTGGAGTGTCTGTTTGTAATGTCAAAATAATAGGCTTTTTTCATGCTCACACGGTTATTTGCACAACACCTATGCCTAAAATACAGATTAAAAAATTTTTGTCTGTCTGTCTGTTTGTTCCGGGTAATCTTCAAAACGGCTGGACCGATTTCAAAAATTCTTTCACCAATGGAAAGCTATAATATCAGCGCGTAAACTAGGCTATATTTTATCCTGGTATTCCCACGGGAACGGGAACTACGCGGGTAAAACGACTAAAACCGAAGCGAAGCGAGGGCGGGTTGCTAGTCTATAATATAAAAATTTCAAATGTATATCACCATCATCATCATGGTCAATATAGCTCATACATATCCCTTTGCTGAGCTTGAGCCTCCTGGATAATAGGAGGGATATTGAAAAACTATTATACCATGCTGATCAGAAATGTTGGTATCTATAGGGTTTTATTTTGAGTTGCATCTCATGCATAGGTAATAATTTCTTAGTCATCTTTTACAACACTCCAGGCAAAATAGTGTTTGTGATGAATTGTATTCTTACTATGTCATCACACATCCAAATATATTGTATACGCGCCGATGGCGTAGTGGTTCAGATACCGACCTACCGTGTCAGTATCATGGGTTCGAATCCCACACAGGATAACACTTGTGCGATAAGTAAGTGTTGCTGCCGCTCATGGACCTTTACAAGGCCGCTGCCTACCGCGAAGAAAGAGAAGGGCGTGTGAATGCGTGCATTGAAGCTGGGTGATACCAAGGGCACCACCAAAACCCTCCACACGCAGACACCCTCAGAAAGTTGGGCTGCCGGCTCTCTCGCTCACCGAACGAAGCGCAGTAACAAATTGCTACTACTCAGACGTCGATTTTCTGCTCAGTGTGGTACTACCCCGGACGGACCGGCCCGCGGCTGTAGACAGATAACTGTCGACAGTGTGGTCCTAGTAGAGTCTGGATGTAATTTGTTATTATTTTCTTAGTGCAGGGTTGTATAAAAAAAAATTAAACATTTTAATCGTTGTTTTTCAGGTATTGGAGTAGGTCGATTGTGGCAGCAAATGGTAGCTATACTGCCACACTCTAGTCTTGAGGTCGCTCGCGCCATCTGCTCTCGTTATACTTCACCACTCACACTATTTGAGGTAAGTCAATGATCACATTATTCTTCACCATAGATTCTCAAAGTATACAATAATGCCCCCTTTATATAAACATCTACAGTGTTTGGAACTTTCAGGGGGAACAGTGTGCTTTCTCTTGAATGTCGATTCCAATCCTAAATCCAATCGAAACTCGAATTTGAGCAATCTGTTACTCTTGAAAGCGACACTAGCGCACGATTGGAATCAAATTCGGTGGTTTTTTTTTTTAAATTAAATGAATTGGACTCTCATCGATTAAGTTAAATATTTGCTACTCCCGACGTGATTTTGACGTAGTTTAAAATCGTTCATGATTCATCATCATTTCGGCTCATATACGTCCCACTGCTGGGCTCGAGCCTCCTTCATAATGGAAGGGTAATTGACCTACTATACCACGCTGGTCAGACGTGTTGGTATAGGGTTTTATTTCGAGTTTTCCTTCTCTAGCATAGATGTTATATGCGTTTTATATCCCTTAGTCGTCTCGTACGATCACCCACGGGTAATTTAGGGGGTGGTGAATTGTATTCTTACTCCGTCACCACACGGAAGTCGTTAAAATCGTTATTGTTGCACAATTTCAAGAAAGCGTCTTTGTGGTGATCGAGTTCGGTAACATTATTAAATTAAAGTAATAAAATACGGCACATTTGGTGAAAATAACAACGACAAATGTGAAGAATTCATTCTCGATTTTGTTTAAGAGATCCAAATATAAGTTTGGTGAGATTGTAATTAAATCGGATTCGAAATTAGAATTGATTTCAAGAGTAAGCCCACAGTAGGCGACCCTGAAATAACTAGTTAATTCTTCAAAACTAAAATACTGATCAAGCATATGCTATAAGCATATGCTTGATCAGTATTTGATATAGCTTGATCAGCTAATCAAGCATATGCTTGATTAGCTTAACTATTATAAAAACTTATTTGCAAGCGAAAAATGTTTACCACATGTGTGACTTGAATCCCGATCTATTACATCTATGCATATTTTTACCAATTAAATCATTTTGGATAGCCAAACTGATTTAATTGGTAAGGTATTAGTTTGCCATGGATGAGGAGTCCCGTCCCATTATTTTTCACTCCCAATTAAATGTCCTTTGAAGTTTTCCTTTTTAAGCATGCTAGAAAAAAATATATTCTCAAAGTGGGCAGTGGACAAAATAAAATAAGGAATATGCATGATTTTTTTAATTTTTTTAAACGTTTCTATTAGTTATTACATTACTAGAAATAAATATAACACAGCCAAAATATAAACCATTGCGTTAAAAAAAAATTATAAAATCATTTATTTTGGGCGATGTAAACGTGGTTACTTCGGCGCGCATATTCTGTGACGTCAGAGTACTCGCACAAGTTGCTAGGGCTGTCAACTAGGGCTGTTATTTTTAAAAATATCGTTTTTCGACATTACGATGTTTTACAATGTATCAATATCGGGGTTCGATATATCGGAATAAATATCGATATTTTTATTATTATTACGATTATTAAATATATTATATCTTATTTACCTTGCAGCTTTTATTCCTCCGAGTTCAACAGACGTTAAATCTGAATTAGACGCGAAATACGTTTTCATCATATACACGTCTATTTTAGGAAGATTATCTGACTGTACTTTGACAATACCGGTTTCAGTCATTGTAATAAGTCTTTTATTCACAAAGATTAATACTTGAACACAGAAAACTAATAACTTATTATGAATTAACAATACAAAATAATCACTTGAGACATACAAACAACAACTTGATATCAGAAGGAGGGCTGTTGATACAATATCTATATGTAGAAATATCGATATTATTATTTAAAAATATCGATACTTAATACTGAACTTTTTTTTGGACAATATATCGATACTAAAAAGTAAGTATCGAGGATCGATATTTATTTGAATAAATTTGGTGTTTTATCTTTTCTTGTAAAGTATTTATTCTACAAAATCACCGTAAACTGAATCTAGTGTAAAAATGCTGACATGAAATTGATGATCAGTTATCACTTACTCCTAGAATAAAAAAAACCCGGCATGGCAACCCCGCAATGAACGAAGTTAAAGAGTGGTCATGGGGGAAAATGTCGATATTTTTTTTCGTTATATCGAACTCCGATATTGATATATTTAAAAATATCGATATATCGAAAAACTTTATTTTTTAAAAATATCGACAGCCCTAATCAGAAGACTCGGGAGGACTATAATGTCACGTTTTGAACAACCAATGCGTTGCGTTTTAGAAATTTTGCGCGCGAATTTCAAAACGGCACTTTTTGGTAGTTAAATTTAATTATTAAATAATGATAAAATTAAAAAAAATATTGTATAGGTACGTTTTTTAAGCAATAAAGATTACAAGTAAAAATAATCTGTTGATTTTGTAGTTTCGTGCATATTCCCTATTGAGAAACTATGTTCTGTCCAATCGATTATAACGGCAATGTTGCTTAATTGTGATAAGAGCGGGAAGGGAGAAGGAGGAGATAATGGTCATACATATTATAAAAAGTTTTGGAAATGGTTTTACTTCCGGCCGCCTGACGCCAACCCTCCTTGGGAATGCATTTATTGTCCTAATGACATCAAATGGTAATTAATGGTCCAGATCTATGTAACATTCTTAATAGTCTTTTACTACACCCCTGAGTAATGTAAGGATTGTTATTATTTGTAACTGCTGCCACACAGAAACAGAGTTACATAACAAGTATCAATAATTCTGAAATTGAAGAAAGGAGGGGAGACCTACCACTTTCCCACGGTAATCAACATACCGCACACCACAATGAAAGGAATACGGGATAGGATTAAGGTGGACTAGGAAATAAGGAAATCTTACTCTCACGTGATGAGCACCTTCCAGAACATCAACTTGCAACTTGCTCCTCAGGACGGTGCTTCGTTTATGCCTTGTTTAGAGGCGAAACTCCTGTCGAATGAATGTTCGAAGTTCTGCGGAAAATTGAAAGTTGATGTTCTGGAAGGTGCTCATCACATGAGAGTAAGATTTCCTTATTTCCTAGTCCACCTTAATCCTATCCCGTATTCCTTTTATTGTGATGTGCGGTATATTGATTACCGTGGGAAAGTGGTGGGTCTCCCCTCCCTCCTTCCATTTCAGAATAAAAATGGATTTCCGCTATGTATTGCCTAATTCAATCAATTATAGTATCAATAATTGTAAATATTATTTCATACTTCTCCATTTCATTCTGAAGACTTCTTTTCCCAGGCTCTACAGTCAACTGACAGTACAGATGTGATAGCAGACATAGGAGTCGCACGGGCTGCAGTACCAGGATCTAAGGCGAGACGAGTTGGACCAGAGTTTGCGCGTAAATTGGAGATATTGTTCACAGCGCAGGATGGGAATACACTTGTGGACTGAATATAATAAATTATAAAATATTAAATATTTTTATTTATTTGTTGTATAAACCGTGCCCTATCTTAGTACTAATTAATGTTGTAAAATATTATCATCATCATCATCGCAGCCCACAATCGTCCCACTGTTGGGCTCGGGCCTCCTCCATAATGGGAGGGAATTTGACCTACTATTTCACGCTGGTCAGATATGTTGGTTTTTTTTTTTTTTTTTTTGTGGGTGGGCCGCGGTCGGCGCGCCTCCGCACCACTCCGTCCGGGGCGACAGAGGGGCTTAAGCACGCAACTCCCGCGACCCACCCGAAAACCACGTCGCCTTCGTCGTTGGGCCGACCGTTATGACCGGCCGAGCGTTAACTTATCGTCAGTGGTCGGCCCGACGGAATACCCCTAATTGGGGTACCTTCCCATCGACCGACGTCCCCCCCTCGGGGAGGACGTCGGTCTTTCCTCACGCGGTCGGCCTCTCGGCGGGTGACGGACTAATCCCCGGTCACGTCACCCGCGGCCTCGGCTAGGGCGGCATGAGGCGCAGATAGTTGCGCCTACGCCGCCCCAGTCGCCGGCGGCGGATCTCCTCATCGAGGCTGCGCTCCTCACGCAGGCGATCCGCCGCCTCCTTCCGCGAGATCACTGTCTCGCAGAAGGCTGCGACCGCGTCCCAATTCCCGACGCTGTCGACCATCGCCCTAGCGATAGCCGGCAGCGTCAGGTCCGTATCGATGATTGCGACGAGTTCACAGCGCTGCACTGCCCAAGCCCTGCAGGCCTCGAGCGTATGGCGCGCCGTGTCCTCGTCGCAATCGCAGTGGTGGCAGGACGGTGTACTCTCCCTCCCAACGACCTTATGCAGGTATTTGGCGAAGCACCCATGCCCCGTCAAAACCTACACCAGTCGGAAGGAGAGTACCCCGTGCCGCCTTTCCAACCACTGCATCAGCACCGGCCGGAAGGCCTCCACAGTTCGCACCCCGAACCGAGGCCTCTCCAGCCGGACTGCCCAACGGGCGATGACGTCTCGGCGGGCGTCGACGCGCCAGGCGGTGAGATCCCTTAACGAGACCACACCGCCCTCCGCTCGCACCCCCGTCACCCGCCGATATAGTTCGGCGAGCATCTCCGCCTCCAGGTCCCACGGGGGAGTCCCGGCCAATAGGCACGCTGCCTCCGTCGCCACCGTGCGGTATCCGCGGATGGCCCTGACCGCCATGACCCTCTGTGGTCGCCACAGAAGGGCCCTAAGTCGGACGGTCATGGACCCCGCCCACACCGGTGCGCCGTACAGGGCCATCGACCGGATGACCCCCGCGTACAGCCGTCGGCACGCAGCGCTCGGTCCGCCCACGTTCGGCATAAGCCACGATAGGGCGGACGCCGCGCCGACGAGCCGTGGAGCGAGCCTGCGGAAATGCTCCCGGAACCACCATCGCCCGTCGAGCACCAGGCCCAAGTACCTCATATGGGCCCGGATGCTGATGTCGACCGAGTGGACGGTGATCGAGATGCCGATGGGAGGGCTCATAGTGCGCCCATGGAACAAGAGGGCCTCCGTCTTGTCCAGGGCGACCCTCAACCCCAGCGCCTCGATCCGCCTGACGACCTCCTCGGTACCAGAGGTCGTCAGGCTACTGCCCGCAACAGGGCCCTTCTGCGACGACCGCAGAGGGTCATGGCGGTGAGGGCTATTAGGGGCTATCGTACGGTGTCCTGGACTGCGGCAACGTTACTGGCAGGCGATCCACCTTGGCCGCTTGTGGCTGAGGCGCTGGCGGAGGTTTACCGGCGCCGCGCCACAATGTGGGCCAACGGTGAGCAAGTCTCCGCAAGGAGACTGGGCAGAGCACAGGAAGTAGCCCGAAGAGATGTTATCCGGCGGTGGAGGGAAGATCTGGAGTCCCCCGCAGCAGGGCGGGGGACTGTGGAGGCGGTTGCGCCGCATCTCCACCGCTGGCTCACGAGGAGGCACGGCAACTTAACCTTTAGGATGGTGCAGGTGCTTACCGGACACGGGGTCTTCGGTAAGTACCTGCATGGAATTGGAAGAGAAGGGGCCCCAGGATGCCATGAGTGTGGCGCAGCAATCGACGATTCGCGCCACACTTTGGAAGTTCGCCCCGCCTGGGGGCCCCAACGCCACGTCCTATCGATGGAATTCGGAATAGACCTGTCGTTGCCGACCATTATCACACAGATGCTCGACAGCGACAGGTGCTGGTCGTCCATGGCCTCATTTTGTGAGGCCGTTATTTCAAGGAAGGAGGCTGCGGAGCGAGAACGCGAGGCACTTGCCTCCGCTGACTCGCTCCGCGCGCGGCGACCCGGGAGGAGAAGGCGCCAATATGCGCAACTCCTTCCACAGCCCTGAATGACGATAGGACGTGGCCAGACGGCCATGCGTTGGGGTGTCGGGGATTGAATGTCATCAGACGATCTCTCCGGCACCCTGTAAAAGCGCGGAAGGGGCCGCTGTGGTTTTAGTGGGTATTCCGATCACATGGTGACCGGCGAGCCCCACACACTCCTCCGTCTGTCACCGGCGGGGGACGGTGCGTAAATGCATTTCCACAGCCTGAAAAAAAAAAAAGAGGTCGTCAGGCTTACCGCCTCTTCTAGCGTCCCACCGCGGGCTGTGACGAGCGTATCGTCGGCGTAACAAATCACGCCCAGCCCGGGCGGGAGGCTCCCCCTCAACGCCCAGTTGTAGCCGATGTTCCACAGGGTGGGTCCGAGGACCGACCCCTGTGGGACACCGCACGTCATGGGCGTCCGCACAACGTCCCCTGCTCGGTCGGTGCAGAGGACGCTGCGCCCCTCCAAATAGTCTGCCACTAGCCGCCTCCCTGATGCAGCTGAATGGCAGACTATTGAATGCGTTGGCGATGTCTAGGGACACCACCAACAGCACTCCCCCGCCGGTGACGGCCTCAGTCGCCACGGCCCTCAGGCGCAACAGAGCCGCGATCGTCGAACGACCCCTCCTAAACCCAAACTGGGCGTCCGACAGATCGGGCCCCGTGCCGACGAGGTGCCGCTCGATGCGGGCAGCTACCACCCTCTCCAGTAGCTTGCCCGTGTCATCGAGCAGCACGATAGGCCTGTAGGCCGAAGGCGACTCCGGAGACCGTTCCGTCTTCGGCAGGAGCACCAGCCTTCCCTCCTTCCAGCACCCAGGGAACCGTCCGGACGAACTAAACACTAAACACGCGTCGAACAGCCCCCTGAGGCGGGGTCCCAGGTGTTCGAGGACCAGGGCCAGCACGCGGTTAGGAACACCGTCGGGCCCGGGGGCGGTAGACTTTGCGCGCATGCGCGTCACCGCCACCCCCATCTCGAGTTCCGTGATGGGCGGAACACTGTCGTCGTCGGCCTCCCGGTCAGTGTCTGGCGGAGCCATGACCGGAGGCGTGTGTTCCGCCCGCCGCGGGAACAGGTCCTCAATGACCCGGGTGAGAAGGCCGGGCTGGAGAGTCTCGGTGAGGGGAGGGCCCCGCGCGCGTAGCCTATTCAGCACCGCGCGATAGGGGCGTCCCCAGGGGTCACGGTCGAGACCGTCCAGCATCTCCTGCCGACTGACGTCCTTGGCGGAGCGGACGGCCAGCCTGAAGGCCGACCGCGCATTGCGGTAGCCCTCGTAAAGCACGGCCTCCCGCTCCGCGTCGCGATGGCGCCGCCGGCTGCGGGTGTAGGCCCTCCGGGCGCGGATACACGCGGCCCGGAGATCCGCCAGCTCCCGGGACCACCAGTGGACACCCCTCCTCGGGGGCAGACGCCGTATCCGGGGCATGGCCGAATCGCAGATCTGCGTCAACGCACTGCGGATGCGGCCAGCCTCGGCGTCCACCCCGTCCGACTGGTGGGCAGAGGACAGCCACGAGTATACGATAGCTGTCTCCGCCAGCTGGTCCCGGTCTAAGCGACCCACAGCCCATCGCGGGAACGCAGGACGCCTATCCGCCCCGTGACCCCTGCTGGGTGTCGGGATTGCAGGGGAGACCTCCATCCGGATATACCGGTGGTCCGACAAGGTCTCCACCTCCTCCACAACGCGCCAGCTCCCCACGCGTGCGGCGACCTCGGGGCTAGCGAACGAAAGGTCCACTATCGACCCGCCCCGTTGTCGCAC
Source organism: Lymantria dispar (assembly GCA_032191425.1). Classification (NCBI taxonomy): domain Eukaryota; kingdom Metazoa; phylum Arthropoda; class Insecta; order Lepidoptera; family Erebidae; genus Lymantria; species Lymantria dispar. The sequence goes on along the minus strand of CM063460.1, from coordinate 1,967,168 downwards.
GCACGTATGCACCGAGCCCCTGTTCAGCAAACAGAGGCCCAGTGCTGCCGTCCACTCCTCGATCGCCCGTCCTCGGTCATCCGTCTTAGGGGACCCCCACGCCATGGACTTGGCGTTAAAGTCCCCCAGGACGAAGACCTGGCGCGATGCCAGTCGCCGTAACGAGGCCTCCAAGATGGTGAGGAAGGCCTCGAAATCAGTCACACTCCAGTTAGGGGAGAGATAAACTCCGAAGAGCGTAATCTCCCCCCAGTCCGCCGCGACGTATCCGACGCCCCTGTCCCTAAGGGTCAGAGACGACGAAGGCCACGACGTGGAGGCGACGATTGCCACGGTGCCATCGGTGCTACCCAACCAGTTAATCCGGTCGGGCACCACGTACGGCTCCGCGACTACGGCTACTCCTATCAACCACTCCGCCATGGCTTGCAGGAACACGTCCTGCGCATCGGCGGAGTGGTTGAGATTGGCCTGGAGGAGACGAATGGATACGGGGTCCATTAACGGTCCGTATCCATCGTCACCTCCTCCGCGCTAACGGACGATCGGGCCGCGCTCGGAGCGGGGGCTGGCCCGGTCGATGGGCCGCCCCGCCCCTTTGGGGCCGATGCCGGGGGTCTGCAGTCCCCAGAGCCCATGCGGTGTATGGCAGGCCTACCGACCGCAACGGAAACATAGCCCGCTGCAGTCAAAGCAGTTTCTGCATGTCGGTCGGGTATGCCCGACCGTCATGCATTTATAACACCTCGCAGGCCGGGGTTCCAGCACGGTTACCCGCGCCGAACTCCAGCCCACGAGGAGCCTGCCTGAGTCAGCCAATTGCTTGACCGACTCCATTGGGCACTGCACCCAGACAGCACCGACGCCGCCCGGACCAGGGCGGATGGTGCCAATCCGGACGGTGTCCGAGGCACACCCGGTACGCGTCATAATGGCCTCTCGGATGTCCTCCACCGCCACGGAGTCGTCCAGACCCGTGAGGCGCATATCTGCGCACTTGACGGGCCTGGCGATTTGGACTCCATCCTCCGGCCCGAACAGCCCCCTCAGCATCGTGGCCAAACTATCGGCCGTCTTCGCGCCCTCGGCCCTAGGGAACTCGAGTATTCGAGCCCCTGTCCGGGCCTTGCGGGTCCTCGCCTCGACGCCCCCGATGTCGGAGACGTCCAGCTCCCGCCGGGCGCGTCTTAGGACGGCCTCATAGTTCAGGCCCCTCAGCCGCCTCAGGCAGTACGGTGATTACCACCGCAGCCGTCTTCGGCGACTTCAGGCCCCTACGCGACCTTTTCCCCTTTCCGCCGGCTCCCGCCTTGGGAGCGGCAGTCACAGCGGCACTCTTGGCCGCCGCTCTCCGCTTTTGGCCGCGTGCCTTCCTGCTACGCTCAGCCACCTGCCAGCCCTGTTCGAGCCTGGCAGCAGCGCTGAGCGCAGCAGGCGCAGTCGCGGGTTCGCCGGCCGGCGCCTGCGGTGCAATCGCTGGCGCCGGCCGCGGCCCGGCCTTGGCGGGAGCCGGCGCCTTGCCGGCCTTCTTGGCCCCTTTGGATCCCGCCGCGGCCGCAGCGTAGCTCACCACGCGGCCACCCTGACAGGGCAGTGGGGTGGGAGCCGACGCTTGCGGCCGCCTCGTCTTGTCCGCGGCGAGCGGCGGTCGGAGGGGCGGCTCAGGCGGGAGCCTGGCCGCTACGGCCTCGATACGCGCATCCATCATTAGCCCTACTCGGGCTAGGATGACGCGTATCGCCGACTCCGACACGCCATGCACCTCGTCGGGCGGCGGCTCCTCCCCCTTCCGAGGTCTCCCGCGGCCACGAGCCGGCGGAGGGACCACGACGAGGGGAGGCAGCGGAGAAGCCACGACGGGCGCAGCCGGCGCCACGGGCGCAAACGACGGGCCCGCCCTCGCTGGCGCGGCCAGCTTCGACGGTGGGGCCGGCGCCGGCGACGCAGCCGGCACCAGGCGCTCGAATTGAGACCGCAGGTCAGCCATGTCTTTAGTCAACCCGCGGTTCTCTCTCCGCACCGCCTCCAACTCCGTCTCCAGCTTGCGGTTGCGTTCCCCCAAGCCGGAGACCTCCTCACCGAGGCGGGCATTCGCGGCCCGTAGGGCCGCCACCTCGCCACTGTGACCTGCCAGAACCGGAGTCCCCGGCCTCGCCGATCCACGACCTCTGCGCCCACGGGGCATGGTCGGGACCTTGGGAGGAGGCATGGTGGTGCTCCCCTCCGAGTCGGTGTTCGAGTTGCTCCCCTTGAGGGGGCGCTTTCGGACGATCGGGGGGAGGGCCTCCTCCCTCTCCTTCGTATCTACCGTGGTGGCGATGGTCTCCTCGGCAGCCTTCCTCTTCTTCCTCTTCGACGACGGCCTACCTACACCCTCAAGTGACGGCCTGCCTATCGTCCCCCTATTCCTACTGGACGGACCTGCGGCGCATCCACCGTCCTCGTCCCTACTCCGGCCGACCTGCGTCCATTCAGCGCCGTCTTCATTGGCGGACGGCTCTGCGGCATTTCCGCCCACGTCCGTTAGGACCATCTCTGAAGCCGTGTCCGACTCCAGACCTTCGGATGGCCCTGCGGCATTGCCGCCCTCATCCTGCGACGGCTCTGAGGCAATGCCGCCCTCGTCCTCGAGTCCGCTGCTGCAGTCGACGCTGACGCTTTCGTCTAGCGACAGCTCTTTGCTCGACCCAGTCGCCTCCTCCGATGGCTGGCCAGCAACGCCACCCCCGTTCTGCGACGGCCCTGCGGTAGCAGTGCTGCCACCCTCGTCGCACTTAGCCATAGCGGCCGTCTTCTGCTGCTCCCGCCACGCCTTCCACCTTGCGGGCTCGCGCCTGGGCGGTACGCTTCTGCTTCCTCTTCCCCTTCTTCTTTTTTTCCACCTCTTTCCTCTCCTTCACATCATTCCCCTCCCCCCGGTGAGCCTCCTGATCTTGTGCTGGGCTCTCGGCAGACATAGCAGGTGTTGTCCCCCTCCCATACGACTGGGGACTGACTGTGCTGGTGACTGTGCGCCTCTCGCGCTCAGAAACCAGCACAGTGAGAGATTCCCCGGCGTGGCCAGGACCCTCTGGAGTAGGTACGTCGTTTTGAACCTCTGCCATATTTGGATCATTTTTAAGTCTTGCCTTGACTACCACTCTAGCGGCTGGACGCTTTTTTTTTTTCGCTCGCGCTTCTTAACCCACCAGTCATACATCTCCTCGCCGAGTGGCCAAACATAAGATTTGGGGTAATTTTTTATAGGGGTTTTCTTCCCCGCGGTCCGAAGACCCCCGGTCCTGACCCCCCTACTCAGGATTACGGTTTGGGCCTTCCGGGTCTGGCCGCTCGCGAGCGACCGACCCGTCACGCCCCCGGGCCGTGACGCAACCGTCCCTGGCGACGGAGTGCCATGAGACACATCCGCCCCATTGGCCCCGGGCCAAATCCGCCGTGCGCTCTGCCTTCAGAGTCGGCACGCGGAGACCCTTCCTCTCGCCGGAATCTTGGCCGTCCAAATGGACGTTTCCAGGGTGCACCACGTGGAGGTGCCCCGGCCTCGCACCCCAAATATGTTGGTATAGGGTTTCATTTCGAGTTTTCCTTGCACAGATGTTATGTGCCTATTATATCCCATAGTCATCTTGTACGACATCCACGGGCAAGATAGGGAGTGGTGAATTGTATTCTTACTCCATCACCACATGAAGCAGTAAAAATATAAAGTAAATAATAATTAAGGCTAGCATGTAACATTCTTGTGATGAGAGAGAATAAGTACTTGTCAAACTTGTCCTTAAATTGACTATTACTCGAGCTTTGCAGGAAGCGTGATTCGAGGCGGTATATATGACATGTTGAACATCAAATATATCATCTGCTTAAGGAATGTTTATCCTAATATATCAGGTCCATAATAAGTTTCTTGAAGTATTATTTTTCTCTACGGATTAAGTCCTGAAATGAGAGCTTAATCTCAAGCATAGTCATATGTACGAGTCATAGACTCGTGGATGACACTGTATTAAAGTAATACTAAAAGATTTTTCATTTATTTGGCTTTTAACGCCTAATTAATGGTAACGATGTGACACCGACGGACAATGACTAATAAGCTATTCAATATAAAGAAGTGTTAAATAAGGTGTGAAGAAAATTAAGACTTGGCTGTATGGGCTTTGTTACCTTTGCCTTTCCGAATGGACAAATAGAATAAAAAAAATATTGCCTGAAATGTCAAAACATTGAGTCTAAGCATAACCTCAACTTTATGTAATATTAACGATACGCATTTATATTTGCATTTTCTTCTATAGTTTATTACTTTTTCACAATCTGAAATAAAAACATGACCGTGTATTTATCCAGAATTGCTTCCAACACCCTTCGGGGTGTAACACAAAAGTATTTTTCAACAAACATTATTAACGAATTTGTTGTGACGCCGCATAATCGTTTTTTATTTTCAAGTAATGATTTATTTTCGTTTGCGAGAAAATTAGCTGTTAGGACATATACTAGTGATGTGATACAACCCACTATCGCACTCGAAAATGCTAGTATACCATTGAAAAAGAAAATCGTTCACAAGAAGGCTACTCCGCAAGAGTTGACGCACAAAGAAGGGCATTATTTAACTATGGCATACGCGACAGCGAATTCATACGATTTGAAAGGTCTTAAAGAAGCTTTAGTACAACAGAAGCTGTATGAACCCGGCAAGTAAGATAAATAATCTTTTGTAATTTTTGATTAAATGATGAAATATCGTGTGGTAACGGAGTAAGAATACAATTCACCACCCCATCTCTTGCCTTTAGATGTCATAAAAGACGACCAAGGGATAAAATATGCATATAACATCTATGGAAGAGAAGGAAAACTCGAAACGAAATCCTATACCAACATGTCTGACCAGCATAGTATAGTAGGTCAATTTCCCTCCCACTATAAAGGAAGCTCGAGCCCAACAGTGGAATGTATATGAGCTGAAATGACGATGGTGAATCATGATGCAATACTGTCAACCATATTTGAAATCCTACATTTAGGTATATAAGATCATACACATAGTTTACAATAAAATAGTCTAGTTTTCATGTTTTCTGTTTCCTTGTCCCCTAGAGCTCTAACACAAATTATCACGATTTTGCAAAAATACATGTTCTTGTTTTGTTTTAGGTTTTAAGTTCATATATTTAACTATTTCTGCAGGATTTTTGATGTGTTCTTGATCTTTATAGATTTTTAGTTCAAATTCTTGCCTATTTCTGCACGTGTTCCATTCTGACACAAAAATAATGGCCACATTATGCAAGCGCTGGTTACATGTGTTGACATAGAATCTTTTTTCGAATTTTCCTTCTTTTGCATAGTATTATATGCATATTATATTCCCTATTCTGCTTTTATGACACCCACAGGCAAGAGCAGGGGTGGTGGATTGTGTGTTACTCTGTTATCAAAGGGCAAATTTCTTATGCTAGATGCTACCAATAGCATATCAAGATTTTTTGTAGCCTAGGTATTTTAAATATTTTAATTAGTACATATTTATTTCTCTTTCTGGGTTTAGAGTTCTTAGTGGTCTGCCATAGTCAGGGCAAAGATGTGAAAGCCAACTATGGCTAACAGTTTTACACACAGAAAAAAAACCTGTTTTATTGGTAACAATTTGTATTCACAAGAAAATACAAATCAAAAGAAAAACTTTCTTAGAACTAATTTTGGCAAATTCTTTTCAAGTTAAGGCAAGTTTTTGATTGCCAGTTATGATAATAATAATTTTAATTGAATATCAAATACATTTGATAGTTTTTCATAGGTGTTTTTGCCTCTTAAATTAGGTAATACCTGTGTCAAGAGATAGTTATATGTCTAATGCAGGCAAATTGCCAAATAAAAACTTCTGAAATAGTTTTAGAATAGACTGCCAATGAAATAAGTGAAATTTAAATGCTTTTTAAATTTTTTTAGATTGAAAACTCACGAAGTTGGTGATGTAGTGGTGGCTAATGCAGTATACAGTGTTGGTGATGAACCACGAGAGATTGTCTTCTTTGGAGAAGGTGGAGTTGTCTTTTGGAATTGTACAGAATTGGAGGCAAGCAATGTGTTAGACTTTATTAGACCGTGAGTATTCTAAATTAGCTATTTGTGTTGCTAGGCTTCATATTTTCTCGGGTGACCGGACCGGGGATTTAGTCCGGGCACCCGCGGTGAGGTTAGTCTCTCGACGGCGATCGGCGTCCTGGTAGGGAACTGGACTTTTGAGTGAAGATTTACTAGCTTCTATGTTCTGAAATATTAAAAGGGATTTCATCAGTGATGACTTTTTCTATCCCACATTTGGACTTGAGCCTCTAATACAATGGGATGGAAATTGACATATTATACCATGCTGGTCAGACTGGTTGATGAAATATCGATATATCAAAACAGTGATATTACGTGGGATCATGGGGAAAATATCGAAATAGCGTTTTTTTTTATATATTCAAGCCTGATGTTGATATATTTAAAAATATCGATAAAACCATATTTTAAAAAATACCAACAGCCCTAATTAATGGTGTGCATATTACTTGCATATTTAATTTCAGTCATCTTTTACAACGCCCACAAGTAAGATAGTGGGTGATAAATAGTATTCTGACTTTGTCACCACACAGAGATTTTCCATAATGTAATTTCACTATTGTCTCCAGGGAAGAGGTAGACTTATAAATTAATTAAAAGATGATATGAAAATTTATGTAAGAATACATTTGTCATTGTCCATCTGTTTTTGCTCCGTGTTTAAGGTAAAAAATTATTAAAGAATTATCCAGAGAAGGGAAGCATGAAATAAAACTGTATGCCAACTTCTCTGGCCAGTGTGATATAATAAGCTAATTTCCTTCAGATGGAGAACCCTCATGGCTAATGGTGGGCATAATTGAGTGGAGAAGTATTTTAAAATATTGAATTGCGTCATCACCGATAAACCTTACCAATCATAATATTATTAATTCAAGTGATTATTTGACAAGTTTAACCATGTTAACATCTAAGCTAAAACTACGGATTTTATGATATTTGTGTTTAGATTTATGATTATGCGACGTTTCAAACAGTATTCATGATCACAGGAGGACTAAGTCTAAGTGAGCATGAACACAATAAAATCCGTAGTTTTATTTACAACTAGCTTCTGCCCGTGACTTCGTCCGCGTGGTATAGATACTTTGGGCTAACGCTAACTTTAACCTAAGACTTTGTTTACGTAGGTGAAAATATTTTTTATTAATACGATTCTGTCACACATAATCTTTGCGAAAATTTAGCTGTTTACGCAGCGGAAGCTCTCAAAAGGAAAAAACCCCCGATTTTGAAACATTCTTCATTGGCGCCCTGCTCCTGTTGGTCTTAGGGTGATGATATAGCGTATACCCTTCCTCGATAAATGAGCTATCTTACACTGAAAGAATTTTTCAAATCGGACCATTAGTTCCTGAGATTAGCGCATTCAAATCAACAAACTATTCAGTTTTATATATTAGTATAGATGTGTTATACCAGGAGTTAGAGAGCTATTCATTTAACTGTTTCAGGTTTGAAGTGGAAAGCTATCCGAAGGAGGTTGTTGATAAGGAGAGAGAAGTTATGACATATGTCTATCATAGCAATTCGTAAGTATTCTGTATAATATATTTATTTATCATCATCATCAATGTGTGTTTCTGCTCATTCCCTGTTTTTAAAAGCAATCCCTTATACCAAGGCAATCCTTTTTTGATGTGAAACATATATAGGCGAGGGTGAACCTGCTCATTGGCGTGGCGTAAACAGCGCGGTGCGTTACGACGTCACGCTATTTGATGGAATATGTGAAAGTAAACCTGATTGTTGTAGCGTGGCGATAACGCCACGGTATATTTATGTATATACGTAGTAGTGTGTAAGTGAGACGAAGTGACGTGATGTTGTGCGCTATCTCTCTCGCCGCACTGAGCTCGCATACCTATTAATGAAAATAAATGTTTATTGAATAAAAATCATCATTTTCTGAAAAAAAAAGGAATATATTATTAATACTTTATGTAAATATTTTATTAATACTTTATGCCATATTAGTTCCTGTCTTAATCTCTTCTTTTATGCATATATATATTTGTACGAAATTACGACGGGTTCCTTTTTTATTATTATTTTTGGCAAATGAGCAAATAGCGCACCTGATGGTATGTGATTCTGACGCTCATGGATCTTTGCTAGGCCGCTGTCTACTGTGAATAAAATGGCATCACCAAAACTGCAGTAACAAATTGCATGATGTTACCAAACTACTCGTACATTGATTTTCTGCGAGAGTGGGTTACTACCCTGGGTGAAGCGGCTGTAGACAGATGACTGTCGACAATTGAGTCCTAAAACTTGACCATGTTTTTGGGGACTCTACAAACGTAAAAATGACGGAAGTAATGAACAATTAGGTTCAGAAACTAGTTCAATCTACAATCCATTGTTCTGAATAGATATTAAAACAACTGCCCTGTTTGGGAATTAGATTCAGAGCATTTGACGTAAGAGCCTCCCTATTTTGAGTTGATTGAAGAATGGAGTATTCAATCAACTTAAAGTAACTACTATTAAATGTGACATATACTATGTATATTGTATTAATTGAATTGATTCCACTCCCTATCTTGCCCATGGATGTCGTAAAAAACGACTAAGGGATATAATATGCACATAAGATCGGTGCAAGAGAAGGAAAACTCGAAGTGAAACCCTATACCAACATGTCTCATCAGCACGGTATAGTAGGTTAAATTCCCTCGCACTATGGAGGAGGCCCGAACAGTGGGTCATATGTGGGCTGTGATGATGATGAATTGATTAAGTTGTCGTATCTATACCAATAAATAAAATTGGAGTGTCTGTTTGTAATGTCAAAATAATAGGCTTTTTTCATGCTCACACGGTTATTTGCACGACACCTATGCCTAAAAAAGCGATTAAAAATTTTTTGTCTGTCTGTCCGTTTGTTTCGGGTAATCTTCAAAACGGCTGAACCGATTTCAAAAATTCTTTCACCAATGGAAAGCTATAATATCAGGGCGTAAACTAGGCTATATTTTAGCCCGCTATTCCCACGGGAACGGGAACTACGCGGGTAAAACGACTAATACCGAAGCGAGGGCGGGTTGCTAGTTTACAAATGAATACTTACACTTAAATTGATTTGCTTTTATTTTTGTTTACAGCAAGAAATGTCATTTGCAAGACTCTTCATTTGTATTAGTGCCTAACAGAGACAATTCATTGGAGAAATATACATTCAGGTGAGTCATTTCTACTTTAATTAATTACTGAAATAAATCTATTTTTATGAATGTAATCACATTTTCAAAAATTTCAGAAATAATGGGACAATTTATAGTATCCATGCTCCTACTCATTACAAGAATTTGAACTAGAGAACTAGCCTGATTGAGCTATTTTATCATATCACTGTTAGTCTAGTCTAACCTCTGTGCTGTGGACTAAGAATACAAATTAGATGTCCTTATCCATGTGGTGACAGAATAAGAATACAATTCACCACCCTTCCTCTCTTACCCGTGGGTGTCGTAAAAGACGACTAAGGGATTAAATATGCATCTAACATCCATGCAAGAGAAAGAAAACTTGAAATAAAACCCCATACTAACACATCTAGGCAGTGTGGTATAGTAGGACAATTATCCTCCTGTGGAGGAGGCTCGAGCTTAACAGTGGAACTTGTATAAGCTGAAATGATGAAAATGATGATGATTTCATAGCACTCGGATAGCATATAAATATCTCCAGCATTTCAATTGGGACAGTAATATATCACATGATTATACTCTTTCCAACCATTTATTTTACTTTTGACACATGCTTTAGAACGTAACTGTTTCATTATACGCAATTATTAACTTTGAAACGAGTGAACAGAGAAATATATAAACTGCCCAATAATACACTCATTTGCAAAAAAAACGGGCACCTAAGCAATGAACCATTTCAAATGTTAATATTTCTTTGTTTGATAATTATAGGTAGTTTTATCCACACAATTTGCTAAATTAATAAGAAAATAATCGTTTTCATCAGTATTTCATAAAATTTAGATACAATTTATGGGAAATAATGCTAAACCTCGCTAGTAGTGTATATTCGCTAGTAGTGCATAAGCTCATGAAGTAAAAATAAAAAAGTTTTTTTGTTTGTTTTTCTTTAATAAAGTAAAAGCAGATAAATGTTTAGTATCGAGTGTGACCCCCTCTAGCTAAAATCACAGCTTGAATTCGTCTGGGCATGCTAGCGAGTATATCCCGGATACTTGCTTGCGGAATACGTTCCCACTCCGCAGTAATCACATTATTCAGCTCTCTGATGGTCTGCGGAGCCGGGTGTACTGATCTCACACGCCGTTTCAGAACGTCCCAGACATGCTCTATGGGATTGAGGTCGGGACTTCGAGCTGGCCAATCCAAACGACGAATGCCGACCTCTTGCACATACGCATTAACATCGCGGGATCGGTGGGCGCGAGCATTGTCGTCCATAAAAATCGAGTCTTCACCTAGAGCGGCCAATGCGGGTTGTGCATGAGAAATTAGAACTTCCGTTATGTATCGATGCCCAGTCAGTGAGCCGTTTTCAATGAAGACTAACTCTGTACGATCCATTGAATTTATTCCTGCCCAAAACATAACAGAGCCCCCACCATAAGGTGTGATTTCTTCGAAACATGCCTCTGCAATGCGTTCTCCTTGTCTTCTTAGCACTCGCCGACGTCGATCTTCACCGAACAGAGATATCCTGGCTTCATCAGAGAACAAAACCCTATTCCAATCGTCTTGAGTCCATGATTCACAATTTCTAGCGAACCTAAGCCTGTGAACTCTGTGCTCACGGAGTAATTTGGGGCCGCGGGCCGGGCGGTGACTGCGTATATTGGCAGCGAGAAGCCTCCTCCTGACCGTCCATAGACTAATATGCACATTTCTTACTTCTTGGAGATTGTTCTTAAGATCCACATACGAAGATTTGCGATTTCTCAATGCGCGACTCACAAGAAAACGATCATCCCGTGGTTGGGTACATGGTTTTCTTCCAGAACCAGGCCTTCTCTCGACGGAACCAGTCTCCTGATATCGCTGCCAGGTCCTTTGGACTGTCGAGCGACTAACATTTAGCCTCCTAGCCACGAAACATTGGCTGCAACCCTCTTCAAGCAGCGCGATAATTTTGGTAGCTTTTACCACTTTATCTACCATTTTTGATACAGCCAAACAGCATTAAATAAAGCTTTGACAGTCAAGGATATGAAATTAATCGATAAAAATTGAATAAAAGTTATGAAAGTCGATGTTAACTTCTGGAACTTCGCGCCAAAAATGTAGGATAAAAAGGGGTTTTCTGTAAAAATGAACATCAAATGAAAAATTGAATTTAGAACGTACTTTTTTAAATACCACAGCATTTTTAAAACCGGCCAGTAACGTGTACAAACGATTGAAACCTTTTTGGTATTGTATCTTTTTAAATATGAATGAAAATCAAAACCGCCCGTTTTTTTTGCAAATGAGTTTATTTATATATCTTAATTATTACCCACTAAATACATTAATATGCCGTAAATAGCTCTATTCATAAAATTTAAGTGATAATTCATTTCCGTTATAAAAAAAGTTACGTTCTATCGCATCTAGTGACAGGATCAAAAGTATTCGGTGCAAACTAATGAATCGCAAATAATCGATTACACTTATTTGCAGTTAAGTCAGCTGACAACTGAGTTTTGAATTGTTGTAATAGACAACACGTTAAAATTGTATCAGGGAGATATAAAAATCTTCTCATCATACCTATAACATGAAATAAAACAACCAAAATATTTTAATATTATTTTATTATAACGAATCGTCGGATTCTTCATACGAACTCGAATCGTCGCTTGAATCATCTGCAGTGTTTATTATTAACTCTTGTGTAGGTATGTTGTCAAATTCAATTTCCCGATCCCAATCAGAGAATATTATATTTTTTGTCTTGTTGACGACACTCGCCCAGTTTTCAGGCGTCACACTAGCACATGCGTTTTTTAAAAGTTCAAGCATTTTATTTGCTGTGAAAGGAGGAGTTGTATTGTTTCTTGCGGCGTGTCCTTTGACTTGTGCCCAGATCATTTCAATTGGATTATATTGACAGTGGTACGGAGGAATTCTGATTACAACATGCCCATATTCTGCTGCCATTTCGTCGATGACATATCGTTTTGGCTGCTTTTTACTTTTTAATATTTTAAGTAATTCTACTTTTAGTAGGGATTCGTCCACATCTTCCCCATTATCACGAAGCCAGTTTATAATCTCGTGTTTTTTGTTGGCCTGTGTTGGCATTTTATTAATTTGGCGAGAGTGATAGGGTGCATTATCAATAAATATTGTTGATGGCTCTTCAAGTGATGTAAGCATTTCCCCGAACCACTTTTCATACACGTCCGCATTCATCTCCTCATGATAGTCTCCTTTTTTTTTATTTGAACGCTAACAGAGCGTCTGGTACAAATCCCTTTGTAGTTCCCGCATGGCAAATGATGAGGCGTTCACCTTTCCCCATTGGCACTGCAGAAGTAGAAGCAGCAGTATCGTCAGTCCAACCTTTTGGTATGGAATGATTGGCATTGAGCCAAGTTTCATCTGTGAAAACGACATTCGACCAGTCTTCTATTTTCTTCGCTTGTCTTAAAAATTCACAGCGAGACAAGGCTATATCACGACGTTCCATTAAAATTTTTCTTTTGTCGGATTTCTTATACAAGAACCCGATTTGGTGCAGCACCTTTGACAAAGAAGATTTTTGACCACGAAACAAGCCACAATTTCGTAGAGACGCTACTAATTTTTTCAAAGTAGGAATCTCTTTGCTTGTGTAATAATTGTATATATGACGACGAATAGCATCAGTATCAAAACTGTCAATTGCTGTCACTTTACGGGGCTGACGTTTTTTCTTAGGCGTAGATAGCTTGTTCTGTTCAATACCACTACTACCATAGGCTTCTTTAGTGATTTTCGCCACCGTTGGAGCACTAATACCTAATGCTGCTGCAACACGGTCTCTAACTTGGGTTACTGGTATAAGGAATCCGCCATTGCGGCTTTCCTTTTCAAAAAATTCACGAAGCCGCAGCACTAACTCTCTGGATTGTCCTTTAAGCACCATACCTTTCGGCATTTTGCAAGTAAAATCTTACTGGGAGGAACGATACGCTCAACTCAATCAAAGTAAGAACAATGAAATCAATACGGTGGAATATAAATACTCAACACAGCGTATGAAAAATATGAAAGAGCACTCAGCGAACAGAAATGTGACTAGCACGGGAGTCTTGTTGCGAGTGACAGACAACACAACAAAATGGCGTCGCCGGCGCGCCGTTCAGTGTTGCCAATTCGGCTTAAAAAAAAGGGGTAGGTTGGATGAGAAAATTAGTGATTTACTACCGCAGACGAGGGCGCCATTGTCTCTAAGTAAAGTTTGGAGCAGCGGACCCCGCTTAATGGAAAAATGCTTCATAAAGTAGTTATTTTTTATTTTGCAAAGTACAAAGTAAAATATTTTGGGAGGACTGAATTAGTGGGTATGCAAAAATTAATGTGCCCAAATAACAAATATATTTACAGAAGTGAAGTTTTTAAATAATATGAAATATGTATTTAAGCAAAAATAAAATATCCGTGTTAAATCGATTAAAAGTTCTTCCTGACTAAAATCGATTATTACAAAACATAGTATCCGTAATACATTGGTACAACACTAATTGATCAGAATTCGACCTGCCAAAAGTAAAATAAATGGTTGGAACGAGTATAGGTATCATTTAACAGGTTTAATATAATAACTCCTATGCATGCTATTTTTATGTGACTCCAATGCTTCCTCGATATTGCTTTGATTCAACAAATCACCAATAATATGACTTGACTAGTATAAATTAGGACTGTTGATAATATATCAATATATCGATATTATTATTTAAAAATATCGATAATTATCAATGATATTTTTTGGACGATATATCGATAGTTCGATATTAAAAAGTAAGTATCGAACGTCGATATTTATTTGGATAAATTTGGTGTTTTATCTTTTTTGTGTAAAATATGCATTCTGCAAAATCACTGTAAATTTGATCTACTGTAAAATGGTGGCATGAAATTGATGATAAGTTAACATCTTCATCTAGAATTCTCTAAAAAAAAAAAAAGCTCATCACGGAAACATTGCGAACGCGAAGCTAAAAAGTGGTCATGCGCAAAATATCGATATATCGAAATATCGATATTTTTTTTCGATATATCAAACCCCGATATTGATATATTTAGAAATATCGATATATCGAAAAAACGATATTTTTAAAAATATCAACAGCCCTAGTATAAACTATAATGATATAATTTCAGTGGACATCGGACTTGTGTTTCTTCTACCATCTCTTCCTTGGTCTAACCGAATCAGATATTTTCTATGTTGGGTTTTACTTTTTACAAATTAACATATGGCTTTTACTTCGAAGCTTTCTCTTCTTGGGGTACAGTTATCTTATGACTTTTAATTGCCTTTTATAACGGCTAAGGGAAAGGTATCCTTATTTGGTCCCCACAATGATTAGATACACCTCTGTGGCCATGGACTTTCACAGGGATGTACCTTATATCCTCTAATAAATTTCTATCTTGAGAAGATATTAAATTAAGAATATTTATTGATTTTGTGGTAGTCACGCTATGGTCCAGTCGGCTCGGTTGGGCGCATGGGAATCGAGGTTAGAGGCGCTGGCTGCAAGTGTTAGCGCTCATACGGCAGCTATGCAGCACGATGGCGCAGCACATGTTGATAAAAAAGAGGTACGATGGTCATTTATTTATATGGCGTGGTGATTTCATGTGATCACGAATACCTCTTAGTGTTATCAAAAGTGTATTTCATTGCTAAGGATGACACCAGACAGTAGATCATGATATTTCTAGCATGTTTTGCAGGTCTAAATATGTGTCTAAATATTTTCGTGTGGTGAAGGAGTAAGAATACAATTCATCTTACCTGTAGGTATCACAAAAGGAAAGGGGATTATAAAATGCATATAACATCTATGCGAGAGAGGGAAATCTCGAAATAACCTATACCAGCCCGTCTGACCAGCATGGTTATAGTAGATTAATTTCCCTCCCATTGTGGAGTAGGTAGAGCCTAGCAGTGGGACGTATATGAGCTTTGATGATGTTGATATATGTATAATCGTGATGTACCATCTTGCCCTGTCAGAATGCCCTGGGATATTGTTGAGACGGCAGGCGGTAACACACACAATGCTTTTAAAAATCCTCAGTTAGGTATAGTTAATGGTAGGTATACTGGAATCTGGGCCGGGGAGTTAGTCCGTCACCCGCCGAGAGGTCGACCGCGTGAGGAAAGACCGACGTTCTCCCCGAGGGGGGGATGTCGGCCGAGAAGAGGGTACTCCTCAGTGGTATACCGTCGGGCCGACCACTGACGACAAGTCACCTTGCACTGGTGGTCGACCCAACAACGAAGGCGACGTGTTACGGGTGTGCGTGCCCCTCTGTCGCCCCGGACGGAGCCGGGCGAGGAGTGCCCCGACCATAACCCACACCAAAAAAAGATAAAAAAAAGGTATACTGGAATGGCTGTTTTAAAGAATGGATTGTTGAAAAATTCGTTGTTCGATTCGATTGATGTTTGAAAGAGTCACTAAAATAACTGGTTTCTAATCCTACGCAGGACAACACTTTGTGCGATCCACAAATTGTTGTTCTGAGACTGGATGTAATTTGTCTCCGTTAATAATGTTTGTAAAGTCCCCCGCAATAGAAATATTTTTCTTAGTCCAGAGTGTTGTCTTTATTAAGATAAAATAAAAAAAGAAAAGTAATAAAAACTCAAAACATATTTTGTGCTTTATCAGGTGGTTCGTAAACTTGGAGAAATATTCTCACTCCGACATCGTCTGAACATAGATTCAGATCTCTTGGACACACCTGATTTCTACTGGGAGGAGGAGCAATTAGAACGACTTTATTCATCCACAGTTGCTTATTTCACCATCTCTAGACGGACAAGGGTAAGATTTATGAATTTGCCAAGTTATACTAGAAATAGATTTTGTAAATAAAACTACAGATTTTATCGGTTTTGTGTTTGATTTCTTTTCGCCAACTTTTCGAACACTTTTCAGCGTTCATGGTTATGGGCGAACTAAGATGTCTCACGTCCAACAAGTCATCGTTGTTATAAATTCAAATTCTTTATTATGTATAAACCCCGCGGGGGCACTGACATAGTGTTATTTTTTTTACATTTTACCTTAAATTACTACCGGATTGAAACGCGACCTCACTGAGAAGCGCCGCCAAGAAACTCGGTGAGATTGACAAAGATTTATATCTACTCGCTACAGAATTAGTTATTCAATTTTGACCCAAACGTCAGGCATCAATAAAAACGCGATAAAATCCGTAAAATAGTTTTACTTACAATGTGCAATACTTTCGTAAACATCAGAAATCATTAGTAATAGATTGCGAAGAATCTTGCATGGTTCTATCGTTTTTTTCAACATTGTGGATTGAAATGCATTTATATTCGCATGACAGACTCGTGTCGAATGGCGGGTTTATAAATTATTGGTGAAAATATACCCATATTCCGTGTAGTGACGGAGTACGAATACAATTCGCGACTTCCTTTCTTACCCGTGGGTGTCGTAAAATGACTAAGGGATATAAAAGTGAGCCGTCGCTCAGGACGCCTGGCAGATGTGAAAAATCGAAATTATTTATCATCGAATTATTACTATTTATATTATTATTTAAAATATTATACAACAATCATAATTAATTCACCACACAGTCGCTCACGCACAACATCGCGTCGCTCTGTCTCACTCACACACTACTTCGTATGGACTACGTATAGTACATATATTCCATCATATAGCGTGGCGTTACGTCGCTGGCTTCTTTACGCCACGCCAATGATCAGGTTTACCCTCGCATATTCCGACATATAGCGTGGCGTTGCGTCGCCGTGATCTGTTTATGTCACGTTAACGCTCAGGTTTACCCTCGCTTATAGATTTAAGCATATAACATATATGCAAGAGATGGAAGACTCGAAACAACTCCCTATTCCAACACGTCTGACCGTGGAATAGTAGGTAAATTTCCCCTCCCATTACGGCGAAGGCCTGAGCCCAACAGTGGATCATATATAGACTGAGATTAGTTGTATATATTTATATATGGGCTGAGATTAGTTGAATATATTTTTATGTAAATAATTTTTCAGGTGTTAAACGAGCGCCTAACACACTGCGTGGAACTTTTGGAGTTATTGTCATCATGGGCGGCTGATAGACATCACATTAGACTTGAGTGGATGATCATAGTTCTCATCCTTGCTGAGGTCTGCTTCGAGCTGATGCATCTGTTTGAGCGGTGGGTCTCCAGTGACATGAGTCATACATAGCCATAATGTAGTTAGCTTGTTAGTACATTGTAAGCGATACATATAATTGTTAGATTAAAAATATATATTATAAGGTTATCGGAAAAGTTGCCGATTTCAATATGAAGAGGGCAGTGTTCTACTACAGTTATTTTTTTTAAAGATACTCCTAAAAGTTGGTGAGTTTGAACAAACTAGTGTCTTTGGGTATTAGTGATCTTAGTCCCATGGGCGTACCCAGGTAGGGGCAGGGAGGGGGGGGGTCAGCTGCCCCCCCCCCCCCTAGAAGATAAAATGTTAAGAGATGAATTTTCGAAAATCCTTTCTTAGTGCTCCCGTACGCTATAAAGGGAACCCCTGTGCAAAATTTCAAGGTTCTAGCTCTTATATTTTAGGCTCTGCGTTGATATGTTAGTCAGCTTCTCCTTTTATATGTCTATACATATATCTATATAAGCACCTAGCGTATAAAAAATCTGACTTGCCCCTCCCTGGCCCAGAACCTGGGTACGCCCCTGCTTAGTCCCCTTACAAGTAGGCTGTAGAAAAAAAAGATAAATATCTACTAATTTTCTTGGGTCGGATACTTTCTAAACTGCATATACAGTAGAACCTTGATAACTTAAACCTCGACAACGTACAAATCTCTATATATTCATAAAATGTTGTGTTCCCTTCCCCTCGGCGTCCAAAACCTCTTTTACTTAAAATACGAACCCTCTATAACTTAAATAAATAATTTGGGCATCGCACCTCGGTAACTTAAAGTTGTAATGACATTAACCTTTGTAACTTCAATAATCTATCAATAAGTAATTTTCAAAATGTATGTGCAAACAAAAAAGGTTGCCTGTAGACCATTGTTATTGCTTACATGTCTTTACGAAATGGCTTTATATGTAAACAATACACTAAGGTCTAAGTACAGTAACTTATTTTTATGTATCAGTAGCTTTTAGCCTTCGTTTGAATTCGTTCGATATTGTCTCTTCTTTATCTAAAATTGAAAATAAAATTGATGTAGAAAGTGTGAACAGTTTGAAACAAAAAAATTACCAAATTTTTGTGTAGAATACCTGAATAAATGCACCTTTAAATGTAAAATAAAAAGTATGTATGTACACATTAACATTTCAAAGTTTTATTTGCATTTAACCTAGATCGGTTATCTCTATAAGTACTAAATAAAGCTCATAAACGAACCTCTGTATGTAAAAATATAAAAACTCCTTAACTTAAACCCTCAGTAAGTAAAAACCTTGATCACTCAAATAATTTAATGTTTCCTTTGGTCTTTATCTTATCGAGATTCTACTGTATAAATAAATTTCAAATCATCATCATCATCTTGCTCTTATCCCAATTACTTGGGGTCGACGCAATATGTCATCTGTTTTGACATATTGCAAAAAGTTTCGGCAATGACTTTTATGACCGGCCGCCTGCCTGACGTCAACCCTCCTTGGGAATGTAATCGTTGACCCAAATGGTACCAGATGGAGTTGGTCCGGGTCAATCTAGGGCTCTTAGTCGTCTTTTACGACACCCACGAGCAAAGCAAGGGTTGGTAGTATTCGAAGCCGCTACCACACAGCACATAAATAAATTTCAAATGTTGTTTATATTTTAACATAACTTATTTTTTTATAACTTTACAACAACAGTTTATGTAAACATTAATTTTATAAAAAAAATACAATATTTTGTTATTTTTTGTGATTGCACAATTTTAATAATTTTTAAGTGTTTTTGAAAACAAGTACAGTAGAAACTCGATTATCCGGTTATACGGATTCACGAATATTTTGACTACCATCCGTGACCTTATTGTACCTACAAATTCCATTTATGAACGTGTCTGAAATAGAACGTCCCGCCCGCGCCCCGTGGAATCGCTGCCCTACGCGTTTGATTATTGTTTTATAATATCAATTGTTACGCTACTCTGAGGTGCATGCCCCGCGGGATATGTATTCGTCTTTTCATAAACACATCAAATTATGTACATACTACATATGCACAAAACTGAAGGAGGTTCTTCATATATTCGATTATCCGAATTCCTACCGACAACAATTAGTCCGGTTAATCGAGTACTGTACTGGCAATTATAAATGATACAACAGTTATTGGACAGTTGATTTAAAAAAATACATATTAAGAAATAGTGGCTTCGTTATCTATTATATTTTATAATACCTGTTAGGAATTTCTTAATAGAGATGGTACCACAATATCTTGGTAGTTACCTATCACCAACCCAACTAGAGGTGTATAGTTCCGGATCGTAATAGTTCCAGGAACTATGTCCACCGTCGGAACTATGTCGGTCCAATCCGCGGTGTGAAATTAAACAGTTCCACATGTCCGAGGAACTGTCATGTGCGCCGGAACGAATTGTCGAACATGTTACGAACCGACTACGGAGCCGACCGACTCCGTCCGAGTTATCACGAACCGACCAAGGACGAGTATAGTTGGAATGTTATGATACTTTTTATGTTATGCAATTATGATACACAATGCGAATATTACACTTTGCGTTAAAGACGACAATTGATTTATTCATATTTAATTTTAGTTTTTCGCTCGCTAATGACCTTGACTTCCGATAAGGGCTCCATTTCGTTTAAATAAATGTTTCGTTTATTTTCATTATTTTGAATTTTAATTTATGTGAACTTTTTATATGTACAGTATAATTTGATGACGGTTTTAGTTTTAAGAATGTATAATGCCTACTTATTGTTAGATTTTTTATTTCAATTAAATCGAAGAAGAGTTTGGAACTATTTAATTATCTCCACTGACACTGCTTATACAATCAGTGGACATAATTAAACAATTCCTGGACATAATTTAACCGTTCCTAGACATAATTAAATAGTTCCATAGAAGTCAAACATTTGAAGTAATCTGATCTGAACCTGTGGAACTAGATAGTTCCGCGAACATGATTCCCGGACTTAGTTCCGATAGAGAAGTGAATCGTTCCATGTTCAATCCGCTCCAGGACATGGTTTGAGCATGTCTAGTTGGCGATCACAAGTGATATTTTATTTATTTCTGCCTATTCTCCTGGTGAGGGTTAGCTGATTTGACACTGGCAAGTAAGGGGTGATAATTGTATTCTTATCCAGTCCAAGGAGTATTTTCATAGTAGAGATTATGTATATTGTGTTTAGCGCCATCTGTTGGCATTATTCAGAACTTGTACCCAATGTCATGCTATATTTCTGATAACGCAGGTAATAATAATTGTCGTTGATTTAATTATTCAAATTTTGATATTTGTTTATTAATCTCATAAAGGTTAAAATATAAAATGGTTCGTGATAATAATTTTTGTGGTATGAATAATATTATAGAACAAAATTCGAAATTGTATTGCCAAAGTTAACGTTTAATATATTTTTATATAATAGGATTTGTAATGATAGCAAGTGTAGCAATTAGTGTTCTATCCATCCATACGTTGATGTTAACTGTACCATATGTCTCTTTCTCGAGAATGCCATATTACAAATACTGAAACTTTAATTTTTTCCCGTTCTGATTCAAAAGATCTCTTAGAATATTAACGTACAGAAGGATAGTGTTGGTACTTAAGTGATCTAAAACGTGAAGCTATAGTATACATGCACACCACTATTACAAATTATGAAATCAAATTTTGTTTTGATTAACATAAATCGTCGGAATACTTTTAAAAGTAATGTTAATACACTTTTTATATTTTTCAAATGTGTTGGGACACCATTTGAATGCACATAATTACCTATTTTTTTTTTATGAGTTGTTGTGTGTACATGTAGTACAGTGACCGTGTACACTACGGAACGGTCCGGCGTAAGCTCCATTAAGTTCCAATTTAAATGCTTCATTTTTTGTGCGCGTATTTACCTTCTATACGTTATTATTCTAAAATTGAACCACTATTCTCTCCTATTGACGTAAGAAATGGTCAGATTAGTTATAGTTAAATACTAAGAGGTTCACACTTTATTTAGTGGGATTTGTGATATGTTATAGTGAAATGTCCTCTTCTTATCCCCATTAATGCATAAAAGCGTAGAAACAAAGTACGCACTTAAATAAATCATGTAGTTATGTCTAGTTATATGTAAAATTTGTAAATATTTTGTATGTAATTAGTTGAAACTTCATTTATTTCATTAAATGTATATTTTGATATATTGTGTATATTATTTTTATCTATATTATCATAAGTAATCATCATCATCATCTCAGCCCATGTCCCACTGTTGGGCTCGGGCCGCCTCCATAATGGAAGGGACCAACTATACCATGCTGGTCAGACGTGTTGGTACAGGGTTTTATTTCGAGTTTTTCTTCTCTCGCATAGATGTTATATGCGTTTTATATCCCTTAGTTGTCTCGTACGATCACCCACGGGTAAGATAAGGGGTGGTGAATTGTATTCTTACTCCATCACCACACAGCAAGTAATGTAGTTTTATATTTGTATTCACCAGTGAGTAAATAACATTTGTTTAGTGTCCGACTGAAACTATTTATTCATCATCATCATCGCAGCCCAAATACGTCCCACTGTTGGGCTCGGGCCTCCCCCACAATGGGAGGGAATTTAACCTATTCTACCGTGCTGGTCAGACATGTTGGTATAGGGTTTTATTTTGAGTTTTCTTTCTCTCGCACAGATCTCATGTGCATATTATATCCCTTAGTCGTCTTTTACGACATGCACGGGCAAGATAGGGAATGGTGAATTGTATTCTTAATCCGTCACCACACGGAAAGGTTACTACTTATTACGAGGACTACTTATTACGAGTTACTTATCAGTAGCGACCACATGGCAACAGCCGTTTATACATTGTTCCAAACTAATATTTCGGGAATATAATATGAAAATAAAATCTATGCAAGAGAAGGAAAACTCGGAATGAAACCTATACCAACCCGTCTGACCAACGTGGTATAGTAGGGTAATTTCCCTCCTAATTTGACAGCTCAAGTTCAGTAGCGTATTTGAGATGAAAATGAACTAATATTTAGTTAGGATTTGCAGAGCCGCAACATCTTTTAAAAGTTGCATCCTCATTTAATTCTTATGGTCTCGTTATTTTAAGCTCATGTACGTCCAACACCAGGCTGGTTGATACATGAATATATTTAGTTTTTTTTTTGAAGTGAAACTTCTTCAGAATCGTTGTGAATTCAAATTCGATGAGACGAAAAAGCGAGTCCATAGAGACACAAACTCGTAAATGTATAAGGATTCAACCAGCGAGAGAATGAGATAAAGGATAAAGAAGTTTCACTTCTAACCATGCGTACTTTGTACACACGCTCTTTTTTTATTACATTATCCGTGTGGTAACGGAGTAAGAATACAATATTCACCACCTCCCCCTCTCTTATCCATGGATGTCGTAAAAGACGACCAAGTGATTAATGTTCAGATAACATCGAATGCAAAAGAAAGAAAACTGGAGATGAAACCCAATGCAAACTAAGGACGTGAAAAAATAATCGATATTTATAATCGATTTTTCTTGTAATAATCGATTTTTACAATCGATTATCAAAATAAAAAATCGATTATTTTTATAATAAAATTAATCGATTATTTCACTGCCATATAGATTTTCTAAAAAAAGGTCATCACGATGCAGTGTTTCATACTATATTAGAAAATGAAGCTCACATTTCCTAAATAAAGTTCATCATAATCCTATTGCGAGGAAAATCGATTATTTTATAATCAATTTATTTTGAAGAACAAAAAAATCGATTATTCAAAAAATCGATTATTTTCCCTCCAAGTCACATCCCTAATGCCAACAAGTCCGACCAGCGTGGTATAGTAGATCCCGGTATTACTACGCGCACAGAAAATACGTGGGTGAAAACGCGGGAATTTGCTTTCTTTCTTTAATAATTCGGCACCCTAGCTAACTATACTTTTAACATAACAGGTATCGTACAACGAGTACAGAGAGACGTGGACCACGAGCTCGGCACTTTGCCACTGAAATTGAGGAAGGATGTCTTACTATAGGAGACACTTAGCATTTGAAGAATGATGCAGCTTTTTATCAATGACCTCTAGATTTTGGGGGAAACTTAAGCAGATATAAATAACCTATAAAATTGCTATAGGTGTTACCTAAAGGGTACATTAAAGTATGGAATATGGTTTCACATTGTACATTCATGAAACTTACCCTAAATGTGGGCCTCATAACTATACTCAAAGTCGTTCAGCGTGCTATGGAGCGAGCTATGCTCGGGATTTCTATGCAAGATAGAATTCATGTAACCGACATAGCACGAAGAATTACCGCGCTGAATTGGCGATGGGCAGGCCACACCGCTCGACGAACTACAACTGTTGGGGAAGAAAGGTTTTCTAGTGGCGACCACGTATTGGACGACAGAGTGTAGGACGACTAGGTGGACCGACGACCTGGTAAAAATTACTGGGCGTCGTTGGATGAAGGCGGCACAGGACCGCACACTGTGGAGTAACATGAGGGAGGCTTACGTCCAGCAGTGGACGGCGATAGGCTGAAATGATAAAATACCGAGAGGGCACTGAATATTGGCATTTTTAACATAATTGAATTAAATTTATCCAACAATTTACCACCGGACGACGATTTAGGCGGGACGTGCCCAGACTAAGGTCTGTCTGTCAGTAAAAAAGGCCATACTTGACCAAGTTAACCAAGGATACGCTACAAAATAACGAAAGTCGTACCTAATATTATAAGCCTGTTTGTTACTTAGATTTTTCGAGTGGTGACTAGGGACACGATATCGAAAGGAAAGTATCGATACTGTATTCATGAGTAGTATCGAAGAAAACGTATCGAAACAAAAATATCGACACTTCAAAGTGTCGCGTACTGAGTACGAGTACGAGTACTTTTCCTAGAATCTATGTCGTGATGAGGTTTTTTTTAGGAATTCGGCCGTCTGTGTATGCTAATGCATACACAGACGGTCGAATTCCTGAATATTTTATGTTTTAGAAGGTTCATTACGTTTGAACTAGATGGCGTTACCATAAACATAAGCCGTAAGGTCAAGTTTAACATAGATAATTTCTAAAATTTATTTGATACGATACCTGCCAAAAATTACTCATTGAGTAAAAGTATCGAATGCGAAGTATCAAGTACAAAAGTATCCTATACCTAAAAGTATCGATAGTTTTTTCGTGTCCCTAGTGGTGACGGAATAAGAATACAATTCGGTTGGATTTTGGCGGGAATCTAGAAGTGTCATGTGGTGTTCTTGTATTATATTCAATATCTTAGTGTTTTAACATGTTATATTAAATAATTTTGATGACATTTTATGTAATATATAGTGGCAAAACTGCAGAGGTGTAGTGAATATGATATAAAACTGCTATACATACCTTTTTGTTTCCACCAAAATTCTCAGAAGATACCCTTGACAGTGGCCATTACACTGTTGAGGGCGACTTTGACTTACTGACAGACCATTACTGACATGAAGAAACTGATAACTTGAAAAGATAATTATAACTCGACACTGGCAAAAACAAAATGGCTCGTATTTGTAGCTGATTGCCAAGACAAAAAAAGAAGAAGAAGAATACAATTCACCACTCCATAATAGGAGGGAAATAGACTTATTATCAACTCAGCCCGTATACGTCCCACTGTTGAGTTCGGCCTTCCTCCACTATGGCAGGTATTGACCTACTATAGCATGCTGGTCAGGCGTGTTGGTATAGGTTTTGTTTTGAGTTTTCCTTCTCTTGCATAGATGTTTGCGTATTACACGGGGAGTTGAATTGTAGGTATTCTTACTCCGTCACCATACGAAGATGTTGCTAATATGTTGTTAATAACTTAAGTTATTCTTAAGTAATAGTTTTATAATTACTTGAGAAATTAATATCATCATGATATTAGCTTAAGCCTCCTCCACAGTAGGAGGGAACTTGACCTACTGCTATGTTAGACGTCAGGCGTATTGGCATTGGGTTTTATTTCGAGTTTTCCTTCTCTTGCATAAATATTATATGCATATTGTATCTCTTAGTCACCTTTTACGACATTCACGAGCAAGAGAGAGGGTGGTGGATTGTATTCTTACTCCGTCACCCGTTAATATTATTATATGTCCGTGTGGCACCACGACCCCTATCTTGACTGTGAGTGTGTGTAGAAAGACAACTAATAGATTAAACTTAGAATAATAACGTATAGAATAGTGTCAATGGTGGATAGTGTCAATACTTCGAACTTTCAAAATTTGAATCTAAAAATACTAATGGCGCGCAGATGATTACACACGTACACACGCACACCACTATACAAATTATGAAATCATATTTTGTTTTTATTAACATAAATCGTCGAAATACTTTTAAAAGTAATGTTAAAAACCTTTTTAAGTTTTTCAAATGTGTTGTGACACCATTTGAATGCACAAACCGTCATAATTATCAATTTATTTTTAAGAGTTGCGTACGTACGTGCAGTACAATGACTTGTACATTACGGAACGGTTCCGGCGTAAGCTCCATTAGGCTCCAATTGAAATGCTTCACTTTTTGTGCGCGAACTTACTTTCTATACGTTATTATTCTAAGAGATTAAATCATCATCATCTTGCTCTTATCCCAATTACTTGGGGTCGACGCAATATGTCATCTGTTTTGACATATTGCAAAAAGTTTCGGCAATGACTTTTATAACTGGCCGCCTGCCTGACGTCAACCCTCCTCGAGAATGTAATCGTTGACCCAAATGGTACCAGATGGAGTTGGTTCGGGTCAATCTAGGGCTCTTAGTCGTCTTTTACGACACCCACGAGCAAAGCAAGGGTTGGTAGTATTCGAAGCCACACATTCTAAGAGATTAAATATGCATATAAAATTTGTGTAAAAGAAGGAAAATTCGAAATGAAACCCTGTAGGTCAAATTCTCCTTTATTATGAAGGAAACTCGAGTCTGAAAGTGAGTTGTATATAAACTGAGATGATGATAATCGATGATGAAAATGTGTCGTGTGGTGACGGAGTAAGAATACTATTCACCACTCCCTATCTTGCACGTGGATGTCGCAAAATATGACTTAAAGGGTTATAATAAGCACATAACTTCTGTGCAAGAGAAGGAAAACTCGAAATGAAACATAGCAACATGTCTGACCAGCATGGTATAGTAGGAGATAGGAGTTGGCACTCGTGGGTGTCGGACGTGTGCGCTGGATGGATTGTTTGATTAGGTCGGTCTTTGTCATTAATTCGTTTGGTCAGTTTGTTGTCGTTGTCTTGTCGGGTCGTTGTCGTGTCTTGGTCGGGGAGGGGATAGGAAGGGTCGCTTGGGTACCGGGACTGCTACTGCATTGCAGCCGCGTCAACCTGTGTTCAAAAAGTTGCGACCGGCTGGCTGGTCTTTTTTTTTTTTTTTTTTTTTTTTTTTTTTGTGTGTATTTAGCTGTTGGTCGCAGATGACCTTGACAGCTTAACGCGGGCAATGGGCGAGCTGAAGGCTCTCAACCCGGTGGTGAAGGCTCTCAACCCGGTAGGCTGGCTGGTCGTGGCCGGTTTGTGTATATAATCTCTTTAAAAAACTTTAATATCGCGATTCAGCCTTACTAACATTACTGGGATATTGTGATATCGCGATTCAGCCGTAATATTAAATTATCGAAGTAGATAAATTTAATACTTAGTTTCGCTAAATGGACGACGATAGTGAAGGAGAGACGGACGCACCCTCAGCTGTCGAATGTGACACAGGTGAAACTGACACCACTTCTATGGGCAGGAAGCGTCATTTTGTGAAGACCTCCCACTCTGGGCGAAAGGATTTGGGGTCTGACACTGAGGTGGAACCCAAATCCAAGGTGAATACCTCACGTCGAGGTAAGGCAGCACAAAGGGGCCATAACACAGGACTCACACGTGCTAAGACAGACCTCAAAAATAGAGACGATGAAGCGGAGGAAGTTGAGTATGAGCGTGTACTTAGAAACCGGGCCTTCCGCAAAGAAATTTTAGATACACCACGTCTAGACTCAGCGGATACCTCGGCTTCGGAGTGTCCCACCACGGACAACCTTTCTACCGTAGGGCCGGAGGAGATACGTGCCCGTGGGGGCCGCAATGCAGCAATAATCCTCGAGGTCACTCGGAAATCTGGGCATCTACAGGGCCCTTATATAAAGAAGCTCAGGGATGCAGCAGCCGAGATGCAAGCCATTATTGATACTCTGTGCTCAAAATCTGAGGCAGAAGAGACCCGCCGATTGAGAGCAGAGAATATCAGGCAACGAAAGGAAGTAGAAGCCCTCAAGGCGGAACTGAAAGCATACCGCCGAGAATTTTCAGAGATGAGGGCTACTGCCTCTTCGTCTTTGATGGAAGCAGACACCATTGAGGAACTGAAGTCCTCTATCGTAAGGTCGGTTGGGGAGATGGTGAACGCCCGACTTGCGGGATTAGAGGATCGCCTGCTCCCCGCCAAGGTGAATCGTCCGCCACTGGCTGCTGACAAACGGAAGAGCGCAGCGTCTGTTATGGCCACATCCGCCGTCTGTACGGCTGCACCATCGTCTTCTATCCAGACAGTTGCTGGTACTCTGGCAGTCACTCCCCAGGTCCAGCCTGCGTCTACGGATAGCTGGGCAACCGTAGTAAAGAAGGGGAAAAAAAAAAAAAAATCTGCTCCTCCTGCACAGACCTCCGCGCCTGTAGCGCCATCCGCAGCTCCTGTTCCAGCTGCTCTGGCGCAGAAGAAACTGAAGTCTGCACTTGCTGAACCTCGCTCCCCAGCTGTAATCTTGAAATTGCAGCCGGAGGCTGAAAAAAAGGGGGTTACATACGCCGACGCCATGCTTCGCGCTGAGCAGGGGGTCAACCTTCAGGATATGGGGATTAAGGAGGGTCTCAAAGTAAGGCGCTCTGTGACCGGGGCCAGGGTTCTGCAACTGCACAAGTCTCAGTCAATGGAAGTTGCTGACCAGCTGGCGGCCAATTTACGAACGGCGTTGGCAGGTATGGCGGATGTCATCCGCCCCGTCAAACGTGCTGATATCCGCGTGACCGGAATGGATGACTCCGCCACCGAGGAGAAGGTGCGTGCGGCAGTAGCCCGCACATGTAGCTGCGACACCGCGGAAGTCCAGGTGGGACAAATCCAGCGTGGACCCCGTGGCATGGGCATGGTCAAGGTGCGCTGTCCCGTTGCCGCCGCTAAAATGCTCGCTGATGCGGGAAGGCTTCTGGTTGGCTGGAGCTCGGCAGGTGTTCAGGTGCTGGAGAGTCTCCCACTGAGGTGCTTCCGGTGTCTGGAACTGGGCCATACAGCCCCGCTATGCCCATCCACAGTAGACCGCTCCGAACTTTGCTTCCGCTGCGGCAGCAGTGGACACAAGTTGGCTACATGTGTGGCTGCCATACCACGATGTGCGGTGTGCTTCGCCGCCGGTCGTCCAGCAGATCACACGATGGGGGGAAGACTTTGCAAAGCCCCCTCGTCGAAAGGCAAGGTGGCTCAAGGACCGCGAGCCATCGCATTAAGCGGTAGTTGCAGAGCACAGGAGGAAGCCGAAATGTCCACGTAATGGGAGACAGAGTACGCTTCCTCCAGGCAAATTTGAACCACTGCGCCGGGGCTCAGGATCTGCTGCTACAGTCCATGGCGGAGTGGGATATAGATTTAGCCGTAGCCAGTGAGCCCTACTTTGTCCCCCACTCACCCAGTTGGGTGGGGGACCTCAGAGAAGACGTAGCTGTCCTGTCCAGAGGATGCGTCGGCCCTCCCCTCTCTCCTCTTGAGAGGGGCAATGGTTACGTTGTGGTGGGGTGGCGAGACTTCGCCATTATTGGCATTTATTTCTCTCCCAACCGCGGCCTAGCAGAGTTTCAGTTATTCTTGGACTCTGTCAGTGCCGCGGTTCGTCGTCAGTCGCCGAAGAAAATTGTGGTCCTCGGCGACTTCAACGCGAAGTCTCGCGCGTGGGGGAACCCCACCACAAACGTGAAGGGCGCGGCTGTTGAACAGTGGTCCTTCCTCTCCGGTCTATCTCTCCTTAATAGAGGGACGGTCCACACCTGCGTGCGACATCGGGGTGGGTCTATCGTGGACCTAACGTTTGCCAGCCCCGATGTCGCCCGCGGGGTGAGTGACTGGAGAGTGGAAGAAGGGATGGAGACTCTCTCGGACCACCGTTACATACGTTTTGAGATCTCTGCCCCTCGAGGACCACTAGGGCCCCGGCGCGGAAGAAGGGGCCGTTTCCCAAAGTGGGCCATTGGCCATTTAAATTTGGAAATGGTCCGGGAGTCTGCCATAGTGCAGCGCTGGGGTGCGGCAGGACAGCTGCCAACAAGCGTGGAGGGGCTCACTGGCCAAATAAGAAGTGCCCTTGAGGCAGTGTGTGATGCAGCGATGCCGAGATCTGGGCGGAGGCCACCGCGTCGTCAAGTATACTGGTGGTCACCCGAGATTGCTAATCTTCGGGTGGCCTCTAACCAGGCGCGGCGTGTCTACGTCAGATGCCGTCAACGAGCCGATCGGGACAATGTCCTTGAAGGTCGGCTGCGGACAGAGTACAAGACTACGAAAAAGTCCTTGCAGCTGGCCATCAGGCGGGCAAAGGAGAGGGCCCACGAGGAGCTCCTTGCAGGCCTCGACAGGGATCCCTGGGGGCGCCCATACCAGCGAGCGCGGAACAAGCTCCGCGCTTGTGGCGCCCCCATCATCGAATCGATGGATCCGGGTTTTCTGTTGGGGTTAATAGGGGAACTGTTCCCGCAGTCTGTGGGACACGTTCCCCCCAGAATGGCTCCTCGGTCGGTGATGGAAGTGGAGACGTCAATCCCACCCATTACCGACGTCGAAATGGAAACGGCGCTTGCCCGCCTATCTGGAAAGAGAAAGGCGCCTGGTCCCGATGGCGTCCCGGGGCTCGTACTCGGTATCGCTGCGCAATATCTTAAGGATAAGCTCCGGGAACTGCTCAACGCATGTTTGGGGTCCGGGCAGTTCCCGGAGCAATGGAAGTGCGGTAAACTGTACTTGCTGCGGAAGGAAGGCCGCCCAATCGACTCCCCTTCCGCGTACAGACCACTGGTGCTGCTGGATGAGACGGCTAAATTGTTCGAGAAAGTGCTTGCGGATCGTCTCGTCCAGCACCTCGAGGAAGTTGGGCCGGGACTGTCAGAGAAACAATATGGATTTAGAGGCGGCCGCTCCACAATTGACGCGCTAGCCGCCCTAAAGTCCCTGGCCACCGATGCGGTGGCCAAAAAGGAAGTACTCCTGGCAGTTTCGCTCGACATAAAGAACGCATTCAACAGTCTCCCACACGAGACATTAAGGGAGGCGCTCCGGTACCATGGAGTGCCTCCTTATCTCCGGAGGCTGTTGGAAGCGTACCTCGATGGAAGGCATGTGCTCTGGGAGGGGGGCGACGGGCGTATTCATCACCATCGGGTGGAGTGCGGCGTTCCACAGGGTTCAGTCCTTGGTCCGATTCTGTGGAACGTCGGTTTCGACTGGCTCCTGAGAGGTCGGCTCCTTCCCGGGATGGGGGCTATCTGCTACGCGGATGACACTCTCATCACGGTGAGGAGAACTGACTTCCAGGGAGCCGCCCGATTAGCACAGGAAGGACTAGCGCTCGTCGTTGACCGGATTGGAATGCTGGGCTTGAGGGTCTCGTTGGACAAAACTGAGGCCCTCTTATTCCATGGCCCACGTCGAGGTCCCCCCCGAGGAGCACACATCAGTGTGTCTGGAGTTGCCGTGCCTGTGCGGGCTCAGATGAAATATCTGGGTCTGCACCTCGATAGAAATTGGAATTTTGGGCTACACTTTGCCCAGCTCGTCCCGAGGCTCACTAAGTCGGCCGCGGCATTGGGAAGACTTCTGCCAAACACTGGTGGCCCCGGGTCGTCTTGCCGGCGGCTTTACGCCGGCATCGTGCGGTCCATGGCGCTGTACGGTGCCCCTATATGGTCGGAGTCCCTTACTGCCCGCAACAGGGCCCTTCTGCGACGACCGCAGAGGGTCATGGCGGTGAGGGCTATTAGGGGCTATCGTACGGTGTCCTGGACTGCGGCAACGTTACTGGCAGGCGACCCACCTTGGCCGCTTGTGGCTGAGGCGCTGGCGGAGGTTTACCGGCGCCGCGCCACAATGCGGGCCAACGGTGAGCAAGTCTCCGCAAGGAGACTGGGCAGAGCACAGGAAGTAGCCCGAAGAGAAGTTATCCGGCGGTGGAGGGAAGATCTGGAGTCCCCCGCAGCAGGGCGGGGGACTGTGGAGGCGGTTGCGCCGCATCTCCACCGCTGGCTCACGAGGAGGCACGGCAACTTAACCTTTAGGATGGTGCAGGTGCTTACCGGACACGGGGTCTTCGGTAAGTACCTGCATGGAATTGGAAGAGAAGGGGCCCCAGGATGCCATGAGTGTGGCGCAGCAATCGACGATTCGCGCCACACTTTGGAAGTTTGCCCCGCCTGGGGGCCCCAACGCCACGTCCTATCGATGGAATTCGGAATAGACCTGTCGTTGCCGACCATTATCACACAGATGCTCGACAGCGACAGGTGCTGGTCGTCCATGGCCTCATTTTGTGAGGCCGTTATTTCAAGGAAGGAGGCTGCGGAACGAGAACGCGAGGCACTTGCCTCCGCTGACTCGCTCCGCGCGCGGCGACCCGGGAGGAGAAGGCGCCAATATGCGCAACTCCTTCCACCGCCCTGAATGACGATAGGACGTGGCCAGACGGCCATGCGTTGGGGTGTCGGGGATTGAATGTCATCAGACGATCTCTCCGGCGCCCCGTAAAAGCGCGGAAGGGGCCGCTGTGGTTTTAGTGGGTATTCCGATCACATGGTGACCGGCGAGCCCCACACACTCCTCCGTCTGTCACCGGCGGGGGACGGTGCGTAAATGCATTTCCACAGCGTGAAAAAAAAAAAAAAAAAAAAAAGCATGGTATAGTAGATTAATTTCCTTCCAATTGTGGAGGAGGTCCGAGCCCAACAGTAGGACGTATGTGGGCTGTGATGATGATGATGAATTATATGTTTGTAAAGTTCACCACAATTCTTAGGTTTCGCCTTGTCTTTTATAATAAAAAAATAGTAATAAAAAGTCTTTTAATTTTGACAGTAGCAGTAGTTTTTTTTTTAATGACATTACCCTGCAGTCAGTTAATAAATCTTGTATTTTTTTTTTGGGGGTGGGTGTGGTCGTCGCGCTCCTCGCACCACTCCGTTCGGGGCGACAGAGGGGCGTAAGCACGCACACCCGCAACCCACCCACGATGCACGTCGCCTTCGTCGTTGGGCCGACCACCGGAGCAGGGTGACTTGACATCAGTGGTCGGCCCGACGGAATACCCCCTATTTGGGGAATAAATCTTGTATTGTGATGACAGCCATGCCCTCGCCAAAAAGGTGCAAGCAATAAAGTTCTACGTGAGCGTTTTAAACAATGCTGGGTTACAAAAAGGAAAAGAAAAGATACACCACATTTTTTTCTTGATTGTCCTGGGCAATATGGTTTTTGCTTTTCCGTATGGTGACGGAGTAAGAATACAATTCACCACTCCCTATCTTGCCAGTGGATATCGTAAAAGACGACTGGGGTAAATAACATATAACATTTATGAAAGAGAAGGAAATCTCGAAATAAAACCCTATACCAACTTGTATGACCAGCATGGTATAGAAAGGTCAATTTCCCTCCTATTGTGTAGGAGGCTCGAGCCCAATAGTGGGACGTATATGAGCTGAAATGATGATGAATGCGATTTTGCAAATTGTATATTTACGCATGCAAATTATATCTAGACACAACAACAATTGTTCCATTGGTGCAAAGTATTGCGTGGGAATTGAACCTACGACACTGGCAAGGAGCGTCTTAACCACTATTTGTGCAGTGAATAATAGCAGTGTATACAAGCAGGAATATCACAAAGTACAATCGACGGTTACAATGTCGTGACGCGGACGCGTGTCGGAAACGTCACGTATGACGCCGCTCTGTAAACTCGAGTTATACTAGAGCCGAGCTCTCACTGTAAGCGGAAACAAATAATAGAAAGCCCAAAAAATAAAAGTTAAACAATAAAAGTAGAGATTATTACCGTATGGTTAAATGTTAGACGTGACGAGTCATATTTGTCCCGCTGTTGGGCTCGAGCTTCCTTCACGATAGAAGGGCGATTGATCTTTTTAACCACGCTTGTCGGACGGGGTGGTGCTCTTATTTCGAGTTTTCCTTCTCTTGTATAGATAACATCATCATCTAAAAGACGACAAGGGATTATATGATTAGCAATAACAATCTGCATCCTTATTAATATTATAAATGGGAAAATAAGTTTGTTTGTTTGTTACGCTTTCACGCTTAAACTACCGAACCGATTTCAAAAAAACCGAAGTTGTGTATGTAGTATCTTATATCTTTAAACGAGCAATTCTTGTATATATATATATATTCAGGATCTCGGAAACGGCTCCAACGATTTTGTTGAAACTTGGCATACTAGAGGATTCGGGCCCAAAAATCAAAAATCGATCTAGCTAGGTTTTATGTATAGAAAATGTTGTTTTGTCAGTGTTTTTGGCAGACAATATAATGACATTAAATTTTAAAAGAATATGAATTCAAATGTTGCCATCAATGTCATGAGTTACGATAGCTCAGTGGCGAAGTCAGGTTTCATTTTATTTTTGACATCGGCGACAAACGACGTCGGATCGAATCTCAGTGTTATTATTATTCTCTTTTTGTAATTTTTTATATATTTTTCATTAATTATTTTTTATTAATATATATCTAAATAAATTCGATAAAAATATTTCGAGCGAAGTTCGGTCAACCAGATATTGTATATATATATATATATATATATGTGGGCATACCGCCCCCTATCGGCAATATTTGTAAATTGTTGATGTATGTGTTAATAATTATAGTTGTAAACATGTTTGAAATATTTGCAACTAATATTTAAATAATTATTTGTAGTAACAACACTGCTATTTATCATGCTATGATATTTAAGACACTTTTTGAATGTATTTCTAGAAATCTTTGATTTAATTGTTTAAATATTTATATAATTGATCAAATTAAAATCCGTTTAACCATATTTAGTTGTTTTTACACAATAAAGATTGCAATTTATTTCTAGTTAGAGCGCCGTCTGTTGAACAATATATGAGAACAATATTTCCTTTAATTACATTAATGTAAATTGTGTAAAATTGACTATTTGGAATTATGTTAAATGCATTAGAATATTTATCATTATTTAGCTATATTCCGATAGTTAAAAATAGTTGTTTTATTTGTTTGTTATAAAAAGTAATTATAGTTACTAAGACTAGACCGTTTCATGGTAAAGCGGAGGTTATAAAAACATTGTAAGATTAGAATAGAGGACACTTTTACTTCACTCACTTCTCCAGCAATAACTCCTAATAAATACAGTGATTACATACTCGATATTTTAATATGGACAACCTAATTCCTGGCACAACGCCGACATATACATATGTGTGTGGGCGGCATCCCACCAAATGACGCTTACATTAGAGAGTGTGCCTATAATTGTCAGTTAAACAACTGTCTCTCTAGCATACATAACAGAGGTGTAGCGAGGGCGGATTGCTAATACATAATAAAAGACTAGAGAATTACCGTACGTTCATAGTTTAGATGTAATGGCTTTTTTTTTTGGGGTGGGCTGCGGTCGGCGCACTCCTCGCACCACTCCGTCCGGGGCGACAGAGGAGCGTAAGCACGCACACCAGCAACCCACCCGAACACCACATCGCCTTCGTCGTTGGGCCGACCACCGAAGCAGGGTTACTTGTCATCAGTGGTCGGCCCGACGGAATACCCCCTATTTGGGATTCCCTCCTATCGACCGACGTCCCCCCCTCGGGGAGGACGTCGGTCTTTCCTCACGCGGATGGCCTTTCGGCGGGTGACGGATTAACTCCCCGGTCACGTGGCTCGTATTCGTTCCACTTAGGGTTGCCACTTTTTTTTTTTGTTTCAATAAAGTATATTGGTTAATGGATGAAGAAAAAATAAAGTAATTTGTGTCCAAATAAAGTATGGTTTGCGTCATTTTGTTTTAAAACATATTTTTTGAACAGAACAATGTCTGTTGAGTCATCTAGTAGTAAATAAATAATATTTTTTTTAACAGATTCGAAGACACTTTGTTTTGAACATTTTTCCAAGAGAAGTCAATTCGGACGAAATAAAGTAATATCACGTTCTTTATTGTTCACATAAAATAAAGAGTACAGTTACTCGAAATAACGTGCAATACTTTACAATAAAGTACGGGCAACCCTAGTCCCACTGTTGGAGTCGAGCTTCTTCCACAATTGAAGGCAGATTTATCTACTTTACCACGCTTGTCAGACGGGTTGGTGCTCTTATTTCGAGTTTTCCTTCTCTTCTATAGATAACATCTAAAAGATGACTAAGGGATTATAAGTACCTATGTGGATAACAATAGGCATATTATATAATCCCTTAGTCCTCTTTTACGACACCCACGGGCAAGGACCACAAGGCTAGGT
The DNA here is from genome assembly GCA_032191425.1 of Lymantria dispar. Classification (NCBI taxonomy): domain Eukaryota; kingdom Metazoa; phylum Arthropoda; class Insecta; order Lepidoptera; family Erebidae; genus Lymantria; species Lymantria dispar. The sequence goes on along the minus strand of CM063460.1, from coordinate 1,931,035 downwards.
GCTTTCTCCGACGTTGTTTATCCTGCATATCACTGACATGCTCTCTATCGAGAGTATGCGTTGCTATGCGGATGACAGCACGGGTGATGAGCGGTACACTGAGCAACGGAATATCCCTCGGAGTACTCAGGAAAGAAGGGTTCAACTTGTGTCTGAAGTCGAGCGCTCTCTGGGGCCGGCCTCGGAATGGGGTGAACGGAACCTAGTCCAGTTCAACCTCACAAAGACACAAGTTTGCGCGTTCACTGCAAAGAAGCACCCGTTTGTCATGGCGCCACAGTTCCAAGGAGTAACTCTCCCAATTTCTGAGAGTATTGGGATTCTCGGCGTCAAAATATCGAGCAAAGTCCAGTTTGGGAGTCATTAGCAGTCACAAAGCCAAATTGGCAAGCAAAAAGCTGGGTGTCCTGAACAGAGCCAGGCAGTACTTCACACCGAGACAGCTTCTTGTGCTATACAAAGCACAAGTTCGTCCTCAGGTGGAGTACTGCTCTCATCTCTGGGCAGGTGCGCCCAAATATCAGCTAGACCCACTTGACTCCCTGCAAAGACGGGCTGTTCGAATCGTCGGGGATCCCAATCTTACGCACAGATTGGAGTCGCTGGAGCAGCGGAGAGACTTTGGGTCACTCTGTGTACTCTACCGACTCTTTCACGGGGAGTGCTCCGAGGAACTGTTTGACTTGGTACCACCGTCACCATTCTACCAACGTACCACTCGACATCGTAGCAGGGTTCATCCATTTCACCTGGAAACGTTATGGTCTTCAACTGTACGTTTCCAGCGATTATTTCTCCCACGTACGTGCAAGCTCTGGAATGAACTACCTGCTGCTGTGTTTCCCGAGCGCTATGACATGTCCTTCTTTAAACGAGGTTTAAGAAGAGTATTTCCTTCACGGTAGGCAGCAGCCTAGTTGTGCCCCTGGTATTGCAAAGGTCCATGTGCAGCAGTTTCACTTACCATCAGGTGTGCTGCTTGCTCGTTTGCCACCGTCGGCAATAAAAAAAAAAAAAAAAAAAATGACGGGGGCTTGTCCAGCCATCCATACATCCATCAGACTACAGACGTCCACTGCTGGACATAGGCCTTCCCAAGAGAATACCACTCGGAACGGTCATATGCCACTTGCATTCAAGATAATTATAAATATTATAAAATGGGAGAGTTTGTGGGAACACATGATCTCAGGAATTACCTCTAGGATTCCAAAAAAGAAATCATTTGTATCAGAGAGCCTGAGAGGTCTATAACATCATCTCATCTCAGCCCAAACATGTCCCACTGTTGGGCTCGGGCCTTCTTCTTTATGAGAGAGAACGTGACAGGTTGGTATAGGGTTTTATTTCGACCTTGCCATCTTTTGAATGGATATTATACGTGTATTATACAAGCTGTCCCATAAGTAGTGGACCACCGGCTATGAGCGGTAGTGAGACTTATTATCTATCAAAAATGCTCAAATTTATTGCCCTAGGCCTTGTAGTTATGAAGTTGGGTTTTTCATTAAATGTAATGATAATGTCGTCCATGTACGCTAAATGATAAATTTTACAAAATCTTTCTTTTATTTTATTGTTAGTTTTTGTTTAAGGTAATTAAGAATAAATAAATCTTCCTAATTAAAATTATATTTTTACATATTTTAAAATGATATTGGCGTAATTATTAATTACATGAACGTTAAAGCATACAGTAAGTGCAAATTTTACATTTAAAATTATTCTAAGCTAGATTTAAACCAAGCTAGTGTAAAAAAAGTGTAACAGGCCTTCAGGAACTGTATTTTAAAAACATCTAATATAGGGGTGACATAGAAACGCGTTTTGTTGCGATCTATGGCAGATCTACCTTCAGCTATGACAACGACAAATGCAATTATTTTATAAATAATGGCAAATACAAATGAACAATTAAAGCGAAGGCGATAACAGCTATTAAATATCTAAAATGTTCTTAAGTACTTGAGTTATTAATAAATAATATGTTATTAATTATTTAAGATATTAATAATACATTAATTTTAATATACAAAGTTATTAATTATTGCGTCTGAAGTTATCATCAGCTATCACATGATATATAAACCACAACACAAGAATGCAGAATCAGTTCTCATCATATTGTCAGTCCTCGATATCGTCATCAGAACATCTCAGTACCGCTCACAGACATGAAGACTTATATTATCTTAACACTGTTCGTTGTAGCCATTTCTATTTGTACCACTCCAGCATCAGGATCCTCTCTGTGTTTTGGACATAATATTGTATTTAAAAGTCTCGACGCCTGTGAAGGTGGCTGCAGATTATTGTGCCAACAACTGGGTTGCGCTGGTTTTGAGAACTGTCAAGATGCCGGTAACGGTTATCAATGTCACTGCAATTTATAGTTATTATATTCGTTACGTTTCGCATCTTCTTTGAACCAAGGCATGTAATTTGAGATCAATAAATATATTTTTATCTTTAAAGATCATCAAAATGTGTGTTTCTTTATTTTCTACTAAGTAATTATACAAAAATCCCTAAGGTTTCTTAAAGTAGGCGTAACTAATCAGGCCACTAACGTCAAGGATTCGATACCAGTGGTTGGTCCCATGGCAAATTTGGAAATCCCCTCAAGATAGGCGGTCACATAGGAAGCCGCGTCACTGGGCCTTTGTTGAACAAACGTTTAGTGAACACTACGTCTGTTACACGTTGACCGGATTCCCTTCGGCGACAACAATAAGGTTCACGCTATATTACGATACATTTTTAAAAGAAAGTTATTAAATTTTTAAGATCTTTAAACTGCTTACTTCAGGTAAACAATAATTTTCATAATCTCTTTCCTAATATACTGTTTCGTGTTTGCCTGGCCATATCCCCTTGGAAAATAATCTTTCGGATGGATTTTGGATTTCGGAGGGATTCTTCACCACACGGACTTATTGATATTACATACTAATATCAAGGTACTATTATATCAATAACTCAATGTCTGAATACTAATACGAGGTCTATGACACAGGTTTACGACTAGTGTGTTACCGGTGATAACTTACAGAAACGTGGTCCCTAAATGTAGGCTTTACAACCAAGCTCAAAGTCGCTCAGCGTGCTATGGAGCGTGTTATGCTCGAGATTTCTCTGCGAGATAGAATCCGAAATATGGAAATCTGCTGAAGAACGGATGCAACCAACATAGCACGAAGAATTAGCACGCTGAAATGGCAAAGGGCAGGCCACATCGCTCGACGAACGGATAACCGCTGGGGAAGGAAGGTTCTCGAGTGGCGATCACGTATCGGACGACACAGTGTAGGACGCCCCCCCACTAGGTGGAGGATGACACTGAGAAAGATCCGACAAGAAAACTCAGGGGACATAATGTTAAATTAATATTTATTTTTATAGGCGGCTTACTTTGCTTTACTAAAAGGTTTTGGTCTATAAAATTATCTTTAACTATTATTATTGTCACCATGTATGCTGTAAAGTGTTCGAAACGTCGGGCAATCAAAAATTAAATACAAACGCGATAAAATCCGTAAAGTTGTTTTAATTAAAATAAATCTGTTTTATGAACAAAAAAAAGGTTTTATCAGTACGAAACGGCAATTTCATATTTTAACCCCTATTTTTTTTTGGGGTGGGCTACGGTCAGCGCACCCTTCACCCGGCTCCGTTCGGGGCGACAGAGGAGCAGCGTGCGCGGCCCCGTAACCCACCCATGACACGTCGCCTTCGTCATTGGGCCGATCACCGGGCTGAGTGGCTTGTCGTCAGTGGTCGGCCCGACGGAATACCCCTTGAGGAGTAACCTCTCCCCGACCGACGTTCCCCCGCTGTTCGGCAACGTCGGTTGATACCTACTTTAACTTCTAATAATATATTATAAACTCTTTTACTCCATAAACAGAATATTAGATACAATTTTTTTTCATTCAATTGGTAGCTTATAGAATTAGTTGTTTAAACAAACAAACTCTTCATCTTCATATTAGTAATATAGATTAATTTCAAAAGTAATTATAAATATATTTCATATTAATAACTCTTACTATTAATAAAATCTATATCTATACCAATAAATAAAATTGGAGTGTCTATTTGTAATGTCAAAATAATAGGCTTTTTTCATGCTCACACGGTTATTTGCACGACACCTATGCCTAAAATAGCAATTAAAAAATTTTTGTCTGTCTGTCTGTTTGTTCCGGGTAATCTTCAAAACGGCTGGACCGATTTCAAAAATTCTTTCACCAATGGAAAGCTATAATATCAGGGCGTAAACTAGGCTATATTTTATCCCGGTATTCCCACGGGAACGGGAACTACGCGGGTAAAACGACTATAACCTATAACCGAAGCGAAGCGAGGGCGGGTTGCTAGTATTAAATATTTGTAATGAATTCTGATGTTTACGCCAGCAAATACCTATACAGTATTTTAAGGGATTTTATGGCATTTGTACCTACTTGATTTTTGTTTGCCCTGCGTTTCGAACACTTCAGCGCTCATAGTCACAGGCAGACCGCCCGTGATCCGTCAGTGAACATCACAAACGCGATAAAATCCGTAAAAATAGTTTTATTTATAATATTATGTATACATCAGTCTTAAGTTATTAATAATATTGTATTATGGTGTTTTTCCGTGTGGTGACGGAGTAAGAATACAATTCACCACCCCCTATCTTACCCGTGGGTGATCGTACGAGACGACTAAGGGATATAAAACGCATATAACATCCATGCGAGAGAAGAAAAACTCGAAATAAAATCCTATACCAACACGTCTGACCAGCGTGGTATAGTAGGTCAATTACCCTTCCATTATGGAGGAGGCCCGAGCCCAACAGTGGGACGTATGTGGGCTGAGATGAATGATGATGATTATGGTGTTAAATTCTCCAGTCCTAGTCTCTCAGTTATGAAGGTCACAAATAACTAAGTTGTATACATATCTATAATGCGCTGTCAACTCACGTAATTATTGGTGACTGTAGCAAGATAAGGACGCTGCTCTGTTCAGGTCATGCAGACCTCCGACTCTCCTTTGCTGCGCCGTACTTCTCACTGTACTGCACGGTATCATCTCTCTAGAAATCGTCTACAGGTCTTTGCCGAAGCAAATATGCTTCAACAAGATTTGCATCAGTCATTACTCACTGTTCCCCTCATATCATACCTCATATACTTCATCAGCAGCGAGTGGAGTGCCTCCACGGTCAGGGAATGGCACCGATTTCTTGCCAGTCGGACTATCTAAACATTTTAATGTCCGGGGAGATTTTATCTGGAGGAGGATCGTATTAAGATTTGACCCTATGTGAGTTCTGGAGAAGAGTAAATAAGTGTGAGTGAATCGAGAAATATCGATCCTACGGAGAAAATGATGAGAACAAAATTTGTAGGAAATTTCATTCTGAATAACTTTGGTAATGACCTTTTTTCGTGTAAAATTGAAAATAAACGAGTTATTTAAAAAACATAAAACCACCCTTAAAATCAAGATGGCGGAAAACGCAAGACCACTGGGAATTCGAAAACCGAAATGTAGACTCCCAGTGACTCCGCCTAACGAATTCCGAAGGAAAAATTCTACTTATAATTTTTCCTGGGTTTGGTCCGTTTTTCGTCTAATTCGACTGGGCTAAGAAGAAAAACTCGTAATAAAATCCTATTCCAAACCGAGCGACCAGCGTGGTGTAGTAGGTACCTTAGTTATTTTCGCTTGTGTGGTGGATAGTATAATTAATAATAATTGAGTTTTATTTAAATCGATTGTTATTTAATAATCGATGTTTGTAGTAATATTAATCGGTTTTTAAATAATTGATTATACAAATTACGCGTTTATATCGATTTAAATAAACTAGTGGTCGCGAAGTGGTCGAAATTCGACCATAATCATTTAAATTAATTTGCCTGCTACATAATTTTCTTTTAATTTCATTTATGTATAATTGTATATTGAGCAAGCTGTATTTCACTAATAACTAATATATAAGTACAAATGTTTATTAGACATTGTCATCATAATTATGTTTGACAATCAGTTCGACCAGAGATAGCTGTGTGTGTGTGTATGTGTGTAGCGATTGCGTTGTAGTGTGCAGCGATTGCGTTGTAGTGTGCGTAATGACTTTTTAATGAATTTAATGTATTTCTAATCCATTATTATATGAAATTTCAGTTTTATGCACTCCTCCTCATTATATACTTCTACTGTGCCAAATTACATACTTGTCCGTCCACGTAATTTTCGTCAAAAGGGGTACAAAGATTTTGCTTCACGTATTAATATATAAACTAGTGGTCGCCGTGTGGTCGAAAATCGGCCATAATTCATTTTAATTAATTTTTTTGCTACACAATTTTCTTTTAATTTTATTTATGTATAATTGTAAATTGAGCAAGCTGTATTTCACTAATAACTAATAATATCTGGTTGACCGAGCTTCGCTCGGAATATTTTTATCGAATTTATTTAGATATCATCATCATCATCTTGCTCTTATCCCAATTACTTGGGGTCGACGCAATATGTCATCTGTTTTGACATATTGCAAAAAGTTTCGGCAATGACTTTTAAGACCGGCCGCCTGACTGACGTCAACCCTCCTTGGGAATGTAATCGTTGACCCAAATGGTACCAGATGGAGTTGATCCGGATCAATCTAGGGCTCTTAGTCGTCTTTTACGACACCCACGAGCAAAGCAAGAGTTAGTAGTATTCGAAGCCGCTACCACACAGCATGAATTTATTTAGATATATATTAATAAAAAATAAATAATGGTAAATTTATAAAAAATTACAAAAAGAGAATAATAATAACACCGAGATTCGAACCGACGCTGTCTGAATGTCAACAAAATCAAAATTAGAACCTGTCAACTCCTCATCTGAGCTTATCGTAACTCATGACGTTGATAACGAAATTTGAATTCATATTCTTTTAAAATTTAATGTCATTGTTTGTTTTGCTAAAAAAACGGACAAAACAACATTTTCTATAAATAAAACCTAGCTAGATCGATTTTTTGGACCCGAAACCTCTAGTACGCCAAGTTTCAACAAAATCGTTGGAGCCGTTTCCGAGATCCTGAATATATATATATATATATATATATATATATATATATATATATATATATATATATATATATATATATATATATATACACATATATATATACACATATATATGTACACATATATATACAAAAATTGCTCGTTTAAAGATATAAGAATATAAGCATAAATCTCTATTAGACTTTGTCATCATAATTATGATTGTTTGACCGTAAACAAAAGTGTATAAGCGTTGCTACGCAACACACTCATGCAAACGTGCGTGTGGGTCTGTGTGTGTGTGTGTTTGTGTGTGTGTGTGTGTGTGTAGCGATTGCGTTGTAGTGTGCGTAATGCCTTTTTTAATGAATTTAATGTATTTCTAATCCATTATTATATGAAATTTCAGTTTTATGCACTCCTCCTCATTATATACTTCAACTGTACCAAATTTCATACTTGTACATCCACGCAATTTTCGTAAAAAGGGGTACAAAGTTTTTGCTTCACGTATTTATATATAGAAGATACGTCATCTGTTTCGTGTTAGTGAACAGCATTATAGGATCTGTTTCGATAAATCACCCAAATGTTTCAAGCTTCCATCAAAAGTAATATATCGTGCGAAAAGAAATTGAAAAGCCTTTTCATAGCTTCACTGAACAAATAAGTGCGGATAAATAGTATACGTGACTTCTAGTGAAGCTATACCTATTATCAAATGTTTGAAAACTATGTTAGACACAGTTACGCCAATGAGCTATTTGGCACAATAATTGAAACATTCCTTGCTATTGGAATTTAGTAAAAGATTCGAAAACATCTATAAATTTATTCTTATTTCAGTTGCAATGTTTTAAAAAAAAACATTTACATGTTCCTTATCAAAATAATATAATAAATTATACCAAGATATGTTTAAATTAAAATACTAAAAATGATGATAACTCGGAAGGGGCTGGTTCTGAATCATCTGTTTTTTCAAAAGCGATGGCACACGTACATCATGAAAAATAATGGCCTCGGCATCTAACCCGTCAATAATCAATAATACCGAATTGGACTAATACGTTGCGACACCGCTATCGGATCTTATGGTACATACGTTCAATGTCTGGAAGAGTTCTGGAGAGATTTTTCCTATGCTGGCCGAATTGGCTATAAAGTATCTGTGTGGTGGCCACTTCTACTCCTTCGGAAATTATTTTTCAACGCGGGAAATATGGTCAGAAAAACATGAAACAGAATTTTGGAAAAGAGATTATGACAATTATTGTTTACCTGAAGTAAGCAGTTTAAAGATCTTAAAAATTGAATAACTTTCTTTTAAAAATGTATCGTAATACAGCGTGAACCTTATTGTTGTCGCCGTAGGGAATCCGGTCAACGTGTAACAGACGTAGGTGTTCACTAAACGTTTGTCCAACAGAGGACGCAGGCTCTCTATGTGACCGCCTATCTTATGGGGATTTCCAAATTTGCCATGGGACCAACCACTGGTAGCGAATCCTTGACATTGGTGATCTGATTGATTACGTCTACCACACGCTCATACTTTAAAAAACCTTGGGTATTTTTGTATAATTACTTAGTAAAAAATAAAGAAAACACATTTTGATGATCTTTGAAAGATAAAAATATATTTATTGATCTCAAATTACATGCTTTGGTCCAAAGAAGATGCGAAACGTAACGAACCTAATGACTATGCATTGCACTGACATTGATAATTATCAATTACTAGCAACCCGCCCTCGCTTTGCTTCGGTTTCAGTCGCTTTACCCGCGGCGTAGTTCCCTTTCCTGTGGGAATACCGGGATAAAATATAGCCTATGTTACTCCCTGATATTATAGCTTTCCATTGGTGAAAGAATTTTTGAGATCGGTTCGGTGGTTTAAGCGTGAAAGCGTTACAAACAAACAAACAAACATCCTTATTTTCGCATCTATAATATTAGTATGGATAATTGTTACTGGAGTGGTGGCAGCTCTGGTAACCAGCGCAACCCGGTTGTGAGGACGCTTGTCTGCAGCCGACTTCACAGGTTGATTCGCTCTCAAATGTTACACCCTTAGAATAATAACGTATAGAAGGTAAGTTCGCGCACAAAAAGTGAAGCATTTCAATTGGAGCCTAATGGAGCTTACGCTGGAACCGTTCCGTAATGAACAAGTCATTGTACTGCACGTACGTACGCAACTCTTAAAAAATAAATACATAGGTAATTATGACAGTTTGTGCATTCATAAAAAACTTAAAAAGGTTTTTAACATTACTTTTAAAAGTATTTCGACGATTTATGTTAATAAAAAAAAAAAAAATTTCATAATTTGTATAGTGGTGTGCGTGTGTACGTGTGTAATCGTCTGCGCGCCATTAGTATTTTTAGATTCATGTTTCGAACTTTCGAAGTATTGACACTATCCTTCTATACGTTATTATTCTAAGGTTACACCATTCCCAAAACACAGGGAGAACGCAGACGCTGGAGCGGCTTAAAAGGAAACTGCTAAAACGAACAATGTTAAGATAATATAAGTCTTCATGTCTGAGTGAGTGGTACTGAGATGTTCTGATGACGATATCGAGGACTGAAAATATGATGAGAACTGATTCTGCACTCTTGTGTTGTGGTTTATATATCATGCGATAGCTGATGATAACTTCAGACGCAATAATTAATAACTTTGTATATTAAAATTAATGTATTATTAATATCTTAAGTAATTAATAACATATTACTTATCTGTGACAGAAACTTCGCTTTTATGGTTTACTTATTGGTATATTTATTTATCATTATTACTGTAGGGCCTATTGTGGGCTTATGATCTTACAGTTGAAATTATAACTCGCATTATATATTAATCCTTTTTATTGGTTTTTCCACAATATGATTTGAGTTGATGATGGTTGCCAGTGTACGAAATGGTCAACAAGTCCCTTGTTGTCTATTATATTAGGTCCTTACATATGAAACTGGCATTTCGTACGGAAAGAATCTAAAGTTAAGTTTTTTTTAAATATATTTAATTAATCAAAGTATGCACCGTTGTTATCTATGCACTTTTACCATCTCATAGGTAGTTCATTGATCCCTTTATTAAAAAAAAACCATGGGGACGAGAATCAATAAACTCTTTGAAGGCGGTTTGCACTGCCGCATCGGATTTGATTTTTTTTCCTTGAAAGAAGTTGTCCAAATGCCGAAAAAAATGGTAATCTGTTGGAGCAAGGTCCGGGGAGTACGGTGGATGTCGCAGACATTCCAATTGTAGCTCATCTAACTTAGTTGTTGTTAGTTGTGCAGTGTGTGGTCTTGCGTTATCGTGAAGCAGCAGTGGCCTAGAGCGATTGACCTATCTCGGTTGTTTAGCAGCTAGTTCTTCCTTCATGGTTTGCAGTTGCTGACAATAGATATCTGCCGTAATTGTTTGGCCATATTTTAGAAAGCTGTATTGAATGGCACCAGCGACGTCAAAGAAAAAAGAAAACTAATTTTTTTTTTATGTGGGTGGGCTGCGGTCGGCGCGCCTCCGCACCACTCCGTCCGGGGCGACAGAGGGGCTTAAGCACGCAAGTCCTGCAACCCACCCGAAAACCACGTCGCCTTCGTCGTTGGGCCGACCACCGGAGCAGGGTTACTTGACATCAGTGGTCGGCCCGACGGAATACCCCCTATTGGGGAACCCTCCCATCGACCGACGTCCCCCCACCGGGGAGGACGTCGGTCTTTCCTCACGCGGTCGGCCTCTTGGCGGGTGACGGACTAATCCCCGGTCACGTCACCCGCGGCCTCGGCTAGGGCGGCATGAGGCGCAAAAGAAAAAACTAATGAGTAAAAAACAAATGAACAACAGTTTTCAAAACTCAAATGTACCAGCTAAATGAATTTATAAATTTGAATTTGGCATTCTTAACCAAAGAGGAGATATTTCAGATCAAAGTGGTCAGTACGACAAAACGCTAATTTTATATGTAAGGACCTAATATAAGGTTCACACGACTGTGTGTATTCGTTTGATAGGTGGCAAATCACGACATATCGTTAAAACGCTGACCCGCAAGAACATGCAATTTGTTGGGTTTGCATAAACCGAACAATTACTAACTCAATCCACGTAAGTCCAACTGTTGGGCTCGGATCTCCTCCATAAAGGAAAGGAAATTAACCTACTATATCACGCTAGTCATACGTGTTGGTATAAGGTTTCATGTCAAGTTTTCCTTCTAAACTATATTACTATCCGTGTGGTGACGGAATAATAATACTATTCACCTCTCTCATCTTGCTCGTGGATGTCGTAAAGAAAGAATAAAACACTAAGAGAAAGAAATCTCGAAAGAAAACCCTATACCAACCTATCTGTCCAGCATGGTATAGTAGGTCAATTTCCCTCTTATTGTGGAGGAGGCTCATGCCCAGAAGTGGGACGTATATGAGCGGAGATGACTGTTATAAAGATGAAGAGTTAGTTTGTTTGAAAAGACTTATCATATAAGCTACCAGTTGGATGGCAAATAAAAAAAAAAGTGAGCTGTCGCTCAGGACGCCTGGTAGATGTGAAACATCGAAACTATTTTATACAAGTAGAGACACGGTATCGCATATAAAGTATCGATACTGAACTCATGAGAAACCGAAAATAAAATATCGTGATTTTTTTCCAGAAAATGATGATTTTTATTCAATAAATATTTATTTTCATTAGTATACATTATAGGTAACAATTTACTTTGAGTTCACTAGATGGCGTTGTACAAAATTTTAAATCGCACCATGGTTTCGTTACAAAAATGTAGATATGTGTATCCAGATATTTATTTATAATTAATTAAGAGGGGACCGCGAGGCGTGGCGTTAAACGCCACGCGACGATCGCGGTCTCCCTCGCCTATAGATGTTCCACATCAAAAATGTATCGGATAATCTATTTATGGAGTATAATAGCTATAATACATAACGATGCAATAAATATGAGCAATAATATTATCAAATTGGGCATAATATGTGTAGTAGCAACGGCAATAAAGCGTCCTGCGCAATCACCGTTAGCATAACAACTATTGAGATAACAAAAATTGTCATCAATGTATTGTGAATGTTATTAATAGTGGTCATCATCATCTCAACCCACATAAGTTGATGCTGGGATCAAATCTCCTCCACAGTAGGAGGGAAATTGACCTATTATACCAGGCTAGTCAAACATGTTGGCATAGAGTTTTATGTCGAGTTTTCCTTCTTGCCGTAGACGTTATCTGCAGAATATTTTTTTTTATTGGGACTAATCCCACCACACATTCCCACCATTGTAACTCCTGTAAGCCAGGATCCACAATGGTCTCCATAAATGACACCGAGGTTTGACCCTCAGGCAGTCCCGGGATATGATTTTAATTGTCTTGGGACCCGCAACAAATTTAATTAGAAAAGATTAAAGAGGAGGAGTTGGAAAGAGAGATTCCACTTCCCTCCTAGGCAAAGCGGGAGACAGGAAAACAAAATGACTAGTCAGCCAATAAGTAAACAGGAGTACAGCTACGATAGCGCAGCAGTACGGCACCACGGATACGGAAGAGCTTAACGGGGCCTATATGTGAGCGTTAAGATTGATTGCTACAGTAGGTATGGCAGAAACGCATGAACGCACGGAAATTCTCTCGAGTTCTCTGCAGAATATATCTCTTAGTCGTCTTTCACGATACTTATGGGCAAGACGCAGGGCCGGATTGTCCATAAGGCAGATTAGGCAACTGCCTACGGGCCCCGCACCGACAAGGAGCCCCGAGCATGCAACAAATAAAAAAAACTTTACATCGAATGATTTTTTTTTGACAATTTGTATACTACCTCAATAATTCGGGTCGAACACTGACGTCAAGTTACCCTGCGCCGGTGGTCGGCCCAACGACAAAGGCGACGTGCATTGTGGGTGGGTTGAGGGTGTGCGTGCTTACGCCCCTCTGTCGCCCCGGACGGAGTCGTGCAAGGAGCGCGCCGACCGCAACCCACCCCCCCAAAAAAAAGAAAAACTACCTCAATAATATTCATTTGTTTATTATTGTTGGAGGCAAATGAGAAAACAACACACCTGGTGGTACTGCTGCTTATGGACTTTGGAGCATGGATCCGAAATTACATTGCCAGGGGCCATAATAGGGTTAATTCGGCCCTGGCAAGACAGGGAGTAGTGAATTGTATTCTTACTGCTTCACCACACGGATATCATCATCATCATCTTGCTCTTATCCCAATTACTTGGGGTCGACGCAATATGTCATCTGTTTTGACATATTGCAAAAAGTTTCGGCAATGACTTTTATGACCGGCCGCCTGCCTGACGTCAACCCTCCTTGGGAATGTAATCGTTGACCCAAATGGTACCAGATGGAGTTGGTCCGGGTCAATCTAGGGCTCTTAGTCGTCTTTTTTGACACCCACGAGCAAAGCAAGGGTTGGTAGTATTCGAAGCCGCTACCACACAGCACCACACGGATATATTGGTATTAAATACTAAATATCAGGTTGACCGAGCTTCGCTCGGAGTATTCTTGTAGCATTTATTTAGATATATATTAATAAAAAATAAAAAAATAAATAATGAAAATTATATAAAAAATTACAAAAAGAGAATAATAATAACACCGAGATTCGATCCGACGCCGTTTGTCGCCGATGTCAAAAATAAAATGAAACCTGACTAACTCATGACATTGATGGCAAAATTTGAATACATATTCTTTTAAAATTTAATGTCATTATATTGTCTGCCAAAAACACTGACAAAACAACATTTTCTATATATAATACCTAGCTAGATCGATTTTTTGGGCGCGAATTCTCTAGTATGCCAAGTTTCAACAAAATCGTTGGAGCCGTTTCCGAGATCCTGAAAAAATATATATTTACAAGAATTGCTCGTTTAAAGATATAAGATAAGTACGATGTGGGTTTTAAATAAAATAAAATGTAACATTAAATATTAAGACGACTAAGGCATATGTTATCTATGAGATTAGAGAGAGAATTAGAAGAGAAGAATTAGATTATGAGAGTTTTCGAGCGATATATTGACTCATCCCCATATCTCTGGAACCATAAGGTGTACAGACTTGAAATTTGGCAGGAATATTCCTTTCGTCGAGTAGAGGTCAGCTAAGAAGGACGGATTTTACTAGCTACTGAACCTAGAAAAATGAAAGTGGACCGTAGTTTCATTTCGTGACGTAGGCATCTACTAAGAAAAGATTTTTTGAAATTCTACCCCTAAGGGGGTGAAACGCAACGGCAAAGTCTGTATGGAAAGAAAAAAATTCTTTAGTCTTCAAATTAAACACAAATACTCTTTAATAAAAATAAATTAACACGTGTTTCAGCGTTTGTACATTTTTATCCTCTAAGGGTGTAAAATAGGTAGAAAGATGTTAGTTTACTGACTTATCACAGAGCCGAAACCTAAAGGGGTAAACCGCAGATGTAAAGTTTGTAAAACGAGAAAAAAAACTTCATCGATTTTCATTAAACTGTAAACAAATTCGTGTTTCAGCATTTATTAATTTTCACCCTCTAAGGGTTTAATCTACACTAATATTACATAGAGGAAACGTATGTTTGTTAAGAATAAACTCATAAGCTACTGGACGGATTCCGATAATTCTTTCACCATTAGAATCTTACAGTATCCCTGAGTAACATAGGCTATATCTTATCTCGGTATGCCCACAGGAACAGGAACTATGCGGATAAGGCGAGGGAAACCAAATCGAAGCGAGGGCGGGTTGCTAGTATGTGTATACAAGATCTATGCAAGAGAAGGAAAACTCGACATAAAACAGTATACCAACACGTGTTACCAACGTAGTATACTAAGTCAAATTCCCTCCCTTTGTGGAGGAGTTCCTAGCCCAATAGTGGGACTTATGTGAGATAGTGACGATGATGATTAAATATGTAAGTAAACAATGAAAGTGAAGCTGCCGTCACAGTTATTAGATACGAAATAAATTATTAATTACTCAAGTTATCCTTACTAATATTATAAATGCGAAAGTAACTCTGTCTGTCTGTCTGTTAGGCTTTCACGTCTAAACTATTGAACCGATTTTGATGAAATTTGGCACAGAGATGGAATAAAGCTTGAGAAAGGACATAGGCTACCTTTTATCGCGAAAAAATGGGTATAAGGGGTTGAAATAGGGGATGACATTTTATATGGAAATTCGTCATTTTCGATGATAGAATCATGAATCTTTGTATTAAAGCACTTGATAATATATACACGTGATATATACGTGTGGCCATAGGTCAGAATATGATAAATACAAATTCATTACTTTACAGGACAAGCAAATTAAATTATTGAGAAATCTTGAATGGACTATTAAAATATGAGACACATATATATACCATATGACAAAAAATATTTTTAAAATTAAGGAAATGTATTACTAATTTGTAAAATTACTTAAATTTCATTGTGCAATGCGTAGTAGTCATGTGGATATTGATGAATGAATTTGTATTCATCATATTCTGACCTATGGCCACAGATACATAAATATTTGTTCTAGCGTTTTGGAAATTTCATTTATATGGGGATGGAATTCAACCCCTAAAAGACATAAAAGCATAAAGCCGAAACCACTGGGCCTAGAAATGTAATTTTTTTTTTTACACCGTAGTATTTTTTAGGGTACACGAGGTCTAGCAAAGAAATCGCAAAAAAATGGGTATAAGGGGTTGAAATAGGGGATGACATTTAGTATGCAAATTTATCATTTTCGATGATATAACCATGAACCTTTGTATTAACTCACTTGATAATATATGCCGAAACCACTGGGCCTAGAAACGTAATTTTGTTTTACACCGTTGTATTTCTTGGGGTACACGAGCTCTAGCGAAGGATTTTTGGAAAATCACCCCTTAAGGAGGTGAAAATCGTATAGCCGAAACTATTGGCGCTAGGAACGTGAAACTATGTATTTCTGTGTACTGTGCGATTCTCTATCTTTTGTTGTAAATGAGCTCTAAGAAATTAGTTTTTGAAATTCAATCTCTAAGGGGGTGAAAAATGTATATCCGAAATCATTAGGCTGAAACTAGGGATGTGAAAATAATCGATTTTTATAATAATCGATTATTAATCGATTTTTTTGTAATAATCGATTTTTACAATCGATTATCAAAATAATAGAAAATCGATTATTTTTATAATAAATCTAATCGATTATTTCACAGCCAGATATCCTAAAAAAAAGAAAGTCATCACAATACTGCGTGCAGTATTTCATACTATATTAGAAGATGAAGCTCACATTTCCTAAAAAAAAGTCATGATAATCCTGTTGGGCAAAATCAATTATTTTATAATCGATTATTTATTTTTAATTAATCGATTATTTTATAATCGATTTATTTTGAAGAACCAAAAATCTATTATTTAAAAAATCGATTATCTTCCCTCCAAGTCACATCCCTACTAGAAACGTGAAATTTTGTACAAAGTTGTCTTTCTTGGGGAAAGTGCTCACTAAAAAGAGTTTTTGCAATTTTTACTCCTAAGGAGGTGAAAAGCGTATAACCGATATCACTGAGCCTAGGAACGATCATTTTAGTACACAATCGGTTTTCTTGGGTTACCCCATTATTTTTTCTTAATGCTCCGTATCAATATCTATAAAAAGGGGGGAAAATTGCGTTTGTTGTATAGAAGCCCCCTTAAATATTTATTTTATTTTGTTTTTAATATTTATTGTTATAGCAGCAACAGAAATGCATAATTTGTAAAAAAAATCAACTGTCTAGCTATCGCGATCCTTCAGATACAGCTTGGTGACAGACAGACGGACGGACAAACAGCGAAGTTTTAGTAATCATCATCATCATCATCTCAGCCCATATACGTCCCACTGTTGGGCTCGGGCCTCCTCCATAATGGAAGGGTAATTGACCTACTATACCACGCTGGTCAGACGTGTTGGTATAGGGTTTTATTTCGAGTTTTCCTTCTCTCGCATAGATGTTATATGCATTTCATATCCCTTAGTCGTCTCGTACGATCACCCACGGGTAAGATAGGGGGTGGTGAATTGTATTCTTACTCCGTCACCACACGGACAAGTTTTAGTAATAGGGTCCCGTTTTTGCCCTTTGGGTACAAACCCTAAAAAATGGCTAATTTTTTTTGTCTGTCTATTCGTTACGGGTAATCTTCAAAACGGCTGGACCAATACTGATAATATTTTACTACCAGGTCTACCAAGCCTTACATAAGGAATAACTTAGGCTATATTTTATCCAATGCTATATTTTATCCCGGTGTGGCTGGAGCAACTATGAGAATTTAGTCGATTTTAAAATTATTTCACTAACGGAAAGCTAATTTTAAGCGAGTAACATATTTAGGTTTTATTCCGTGTGGTGACGGAGTAAGAATACAATTCACCACTCCCTCTCTTACCCGTGGGTGTCGTAAGAGACGACTCAGGAATATATTACGCATATATATCTATGCGAGAGATGGAAAACTCGAAACAAAACCCTATATCAACCTGTCTGACCAGCATGGTATAGTAAGGTTAATTTTCCTCCTGCTATGGAGGAGGCTCGAGCCCAGCAGTGGGACGTATATGAGCCGAAATGATGATGAAATGATGATGAACATATTTAGGCTATTTTTTATCCCAATATTCCTACGGGCCCGGGCACAATGCCGGTGAAATCGCGGGCATTTAATGGATATAAAAATTTATTTACGAATGAAAATCTACATTATCAGTGAATAACAAACAAAGGCTATTTTCATCCTGGTGTTTGCCCGGGAACGAGACCTCTGCGAGTGAAACCGGTGGATGTTGACCAATTTTCAAAATTCTTTCAAGAAGAGGAAGCTACGTTATCAGCGAGTAACATAGGCAATTTTTATCTCGGATATTTGTATGGGATTTGATTAGTATATTATTTTTTTCAGCCATGTAAACTTATAATATCAGCGAGTAACATAGGCAATTTTTATCTCGGCATTCGCATGGGAATGGGGTCTACGTGGGTGAAACTACGGGAGTTTGATTAATATTATTTTTTTTTCACCAAGGGCAACCTACCATGGATAATGTATTATCAGCGACTAAGGATGGCCATATTTATCACCGTCTTTCTGCGTGAATTTGAACTACAAGGGTGGAAGTAATATTCAAATATAAAAATTTGTGAAGATATTTGGACGTTTGTTACTCGATCACGCGTAAACTGTTGACCAGATTTGGATGAAAATTGACATATAGATAGAGTATTTCTTAAATTAAGAAATATCATCATCATCATCATCGCAGCCCACATACTCCAAACTCTTGGGCTCGGGCCTCTTCCATAATGGGAGGGAATTTGACCTACTATACCATGCTAGTCAGATATGTTGGTAGAGGGTTTTATTTTTCGAGTTTTCCTTCTCTTGCATAGATGTTATGTGTATATATCCCATAGTCGTCTTATACGACATCCACGGGCAAGATAGGGAGTGGTGAATTGTATTCTTACTCCGTCACCACAATAACACAATAAAAAGAAATATGCAAGCCAACTTTTACGCGGGCGAAGCCGCGGGCAAAAGCTAGTTAATAAATAATATGTTATTAATTACTTAAGATATTAATAATACATTAATTTTAATATACAAAGTTATTAATTATTACGTGTGAAGTTATCATTAGCTGTCCCAAGATATATTTATAAGTCACAACACAAGAGTGTACAATCAGTTCTCATCATATTGTCAGTATTCGAGATCGTCAGCAGAACATCTCAGTACCACTCACAAACATGAAGACTTATATTATCTTAGCATTGTTCGTTATAGCAGTTTCCTTTTGTGCCACTCCAGCATCAGGTTTCTCCCTGTGTTTGGTGCAAAATGCTGAATTTAGTAGCGAAACGGCCTGTAAAGTTGGCTGCTTAATAGCGTGCCAACAACCGGGCTGTGGTGCTTTTGTAGGCTGTGACAAGGAATCCGATGATGTTTATAAATGTCAGTGTTTATATTGATTCTTTCAAACTTTTCGTTTCGCATTTTTTTTGGACCAAGGCATGTAATTTGAGATCAATAAATGTATTTTTATCTTTCATAGATCATCAAAATGTGTTTCTCTTTTGTGATAAGAACCTACAAATATCTCTCTAAAATTTCATAACGTACGAGTGTGTGGTAGGCGTAGGATCAGGGCACAGAGGTCGAGCATTCGATACTAGTCAAGCTAATGTCGATGGGGAACTTACGGCGGGTTATGAGGCCCCACTCGCCTTTTTGTGGCCTCAGAAGCAACGGACGGCGGGCGTCCACACAAAATCCAAAAAAAAAAGACCTCAAATCAGGTCTAACCTGAGGTAAAATGATCTTGTCCGTTGTAACCGATGTTTCACAGGGTTGGCTCCAAGACGATCCCGTTAGATACTGCCTGCCTATTACCGCAATACAAGAACTTAGTTTACCTTGTGACCCTTATTGGCGTCTCGTAGCATCCGGCCAACGTGTTGGACACACGTGTTCACTGAACCTTTGTTCAACAGAGGTCCAGTGACGCGGCTCATTCTTCGATCACCTGTCTTGTGGGGACTCCCAAACTATAGACTGATTCTATTCGGCTAGGCTTCGAACAGAATGATAGTTTCATGAATCTCCAACGATAAATTTTATATGTAATGTAACCACGATGTTGTAAGATGTAAATTATATTACAGAAAAATAATTGTAATACCGCGCAATATTACTCTGTGGTGATGACAAGGAATACTACTAACACTCCTTAATATCATCGTCATCACAGTCCACATATGTCCCACTGTTGGGCTTGGGCCTTCTCCACAATAGGAGAGGATTTGACCTACTATACCATGTTGGTCAACAGTATAGGGTTTCATTTCGAGTTTGCCGTCTCTTGAACAGATGTTATGTGCATATCAAATTCTTTAGTCGTTATTTGATTGAATTAGGCCATACATGGCGGAAATCCATTACTATTTTGAAATGGAAGAAAGAAAGGGGGACCCACCACTTTCCCACGGTTAATGCGCAATGGAAGGAATACGGGATAGGATCCAGGTGGAATAGGATATAAGGAAATCTTACTCTCACGTGATGAGCACCTTACAGAAAGTCAATTTGCAATTTGCCGCAGAACTTCGAACATTTATTCGACACGTGTTTCGCCTGTACACGAGGCATCTTCAGGATGGTTCAGCTTCAAATGCGCAACGACCTACCGACCCTTAGTCGTTTTTTGCGACATCCACGGGCAATATAGGGAGTGGTGGATTCTATTCTTACTTTGTCACCACACGGCCGATACGACAATCCTCAATATAAGTTTTGCTCCTTAATATAGAAAAAGACGACTAAGGGCTTTTACATAGAGGCTGTCTGGGCACCTTGATTAATTGTATCTGAGGCCGTCTTGTTAGTGACTGCATTCTTAATGAACGTTGACGTCAAGCAAGCGGCCGGTCATAAAATTATTGCCAATGACTTTTGTAGTATGTAAGGACCATGAAAGAAGAGTAACTACATATTGATTCGACCCTAAGTAATTGCGATAAAATCGAGGTGATGCTGAAATGGCATAACAGTAAAGATTTTAATTCAATTCAAACCATTAATTATGCATAAACCTTACGGGGGCATTTATATATTTATTATCTACACCTTCGAAGGTCGTATAATGGACTTCTTTATGCTTCTTTTTATGTATACTAATATTTTGTAGTAATGTTTGCCGAGGAAATCGATTCAATTCGATTAAATTCGAAGATATTGTTAAGAATATATCCTTACGTATATTTTTTTTACTTCCAACCCATCAATATTGAGCACTGGCTTCCTCCACAATTATATACTGTTAAGTTAATACTACAGAGTACTGAATACCATGGTTAAATAACGGGTGGAGATATTCTTTTCCGGAGACATTCTTCAGTAATTTTAAACTTTAGAGACGACCTGAGTTTGAAGGTGCTGCTGTTGCCTATTCATGACAACCCAAAAAAGTTATTTACATACATCCCTATTTCACATGATCAATACTGAATTCAATAAAATATTTAAACCCAAAACATTTTCTTTTGGAGTGCCTGCTAGTTGGTGGGCTACTCCAAAGTAGACAAAGGTTATATCTTTATCATGAAAAGTATTATAACCATCATCTATTATTTTTAGTACTATTCCAAAATAAATAAACATACCTGTTCCTATGCTTCATTTATTTATATGACAAGTAAAACAAAACAATCGGGTGATATAATTAAAATGACTTGGAAAGTGATAAATAGTGAAACTGGCAGGCATACTGGACGGAATAAAGGCTTAAAAGATAGATAATAAAAATGTAACAACCGATGAAGAAGTGGCAATTGAATTTGAAAACTACTTCACGAATGTGCCAGTACTAATTACAAAACCATTAGTGTCATCCTATTTTACCTGAATCGCTCCTCAAGTGACACTTCCCTTGAATTTTCAAATGTCAGTGTGAAAGATATTTTACGCTCTTTTAAAAATTATATATTATAAAATCAGCCATGCGAGTCGGACTCGCGCACGAAGGGTTTTGTGCCATTGACTAGGAAAACAACTATCTACCTGTTGCCATTATCGATATCGAGCAAAAAAGGACAACAAAATCACATTTGTTGTATGGGAGCCCCCCTTAAATATTTATTTTATATTGTTTGCAATTGTTGTTATAGTGGCAACAGAAATACATTATTTGTAAAAAAATCAACTCTCTAGATATCGCGGTTCTTGAGATACAGCCTGACGACAGACAGACGGACAGACAGCGAAGTCTTAGTAATAAGGTCCTTTGGAGTATCCAATTCTACCCTTTTTACCCTTTGGATACGGAATCCTAAAAAGCGGTAGATTTGTGGGACGACGGGAAAGACTGACTGACATCCGACTTCTGTGTTTAATGGTTGCGTTGCTTAAGGTGAGTTTCCTGAACTCATGAAAATTAATAGAGTAATTCCTTTGTTTAAAGCGGGTAGTATGTCAGATATTAACAATTTTCGGCCCATATCCATAAAAAGTAGTATTTGAGAAAAACATACTTGTTCAGATGTTATTTTAAAAAGCATAGTATTTGCCACAAAAATCAATTTGGTTTTACTAAGAATTGTTCTATTATTGATAGGATTAGTTTAAATAAACAAACTTTTCATTTATAACAGTCATCTCCGCTTACCGCTTCTAGGCTCGAGCCTCCTTCACAAATGTCCACAATAAGAGGCTACTATACCATGCTGGTCAGACAAGTTGGTATACGGATTTGCTTCCAGTTCAGTTCTTGCTTGGTGTATCATATACCTATCTTGTCGTCTTTTACAACATCCATGAGCAAGGTAGGGAGTGGTGAATTGTATTTCTGATGTTTACGCGAGTATTATTGTTGTAAATAAAACTATTTTACGGATTTTACTTTGTTTGTATATGATTTTTGATTGCCCGGCGTTTTGAACACTTTACAGCACTCGTGAACGAATGATAAATTATAAATATATTCCATGTTATTAGCTCTTACTGTTAATAACATATTATGTACTCTTGTGATTGTACACCGTAGCGTGGTTTGCCTGTCGAATTTTGGTTTTGATCTCTTTGCATACCTGCTATAGTTCATAGTTTATTTTGTAGTACTAGTTAGTTTTTATATAGTAGTAGTTGTAGTTCGTTTTGTATTTTTATTTATGGTTTGGTCATGCTCACTGAATAAGGTTCTGCTTGCGGTAGCTATGTGGGGCGGGTCGCTCCCTTCCCTCTAATATGGTTGAGGAGAGTGATGGCTGCTCTAGTAGTTAACTCGTGATCGGGTGCTGCATGTGGGATCTGGTCCAGCCATATTTTCTTCCTTTCTTTATGATTTAATTATTTTTTTGTCTTGTACTACATCTTGAAAATGTATACATATATATAATTTCGAAGGGCATCACACTGGAGCTAATACCATATATGTTGTACGAAGCATAATATTATGTATATTTTAAGGATTAAGAAAAAAATGACTGCCCGCTGAGTTTCTTGCCGGATCTTCTCAGTTTGTGGCCGCGTTCCGATCCGGTGGTAGATTGTTGTATTGTATTCAAACGTGTAATTTGACAATATGTAAGTGCCCTTAAGGGGCCTATGCAGAATAAATGATTTGATTTGATTTGTACCTACCTATTCTCCATATGGTGATAGAGTAAGAATACAATCCATTCCAATCTTGACCGTGGATGTCGTAAAAGACGACTAATGGATATAATACGCATATCATATTAATGCAAGAGATGGAAGACTCAAAATAAAACTTTATACCAACCTGTCTGACTGGCATAGCGTGATAAGGTCAATATCCCTCTTCCTGTGGAGGAGGCTCAAGCCTAACAGTGGGACGTATATGAGCTGAAATGATGATGATGTATAAATAACTTAAGTTATGAATAATATTGTATTATGGTGTTATGTCCTCCAGTTGTAGTCTCTTAGTTCAAAGTTGTCTATATATCTATTATGCGCTGTCAACTCACGCATTTTTTTTATTGCGAACGGTAGCACACGATCAAACAGTACACCTGGACGGTAAGTGTTGCTGCCGCTTATGGACCTTCGCAAGGCTGATGTCTACCGTGAAGAAAGTAAAGGGAGTGTGAATGCGTGCAATGAGGTTCGGTGGATACTAAGCATTACCAAAACCCACCACATGCAAACATCCTCAGAAAGTTGGGCTGCCGGTTCTCTCGCTCACCGAACGAAGCGTAATAACAAATTGCTACTACTCAGACGTCGATTTTCTGCTCAGTGTGGTACTACCCCGGACGGAGCAGCCCGCGGCTGTAGACAGACAACTGTCAAAAGTGTGCTCCTACCACTATCAAAAATATTAGTTATTGTAGCAAGTTAACGATGCGGTTCTGTCCAGGTGACGCATACATCCAGCGTTTACTTTTTTTTGTTTTTTATAGGTGTTGATGGCAGGTGTTGATTATTCGTGTGATGACAAAGTAAGAATACAATTCACCACCCCCTATCTTACCCGTGGGTGATCGTACGAGACGACTAAGGGATATAAAACGCATATAACATCTATGCGAGAGAAGGAAATCTTGAAATAAAACCCAATTTTTTTTTTGTGCGTGGGTTGCGGGCGGCGCGTTCCTCGCACCACTCTATCCGGGGCGACAGAGGGGCGTAAGCACGCAGACCCACAACCCACCCACGATGCACGTCCCCTTCGTCGTTAGGCCGATCATCGGAGTAGGGTGACTTGACGCCAGTGGTCGGCCCGACGGAATACCCCCTATTTGGATACCCTCCCATCGACCGATGTCCCGCCCTCGGGGAGGACGTCGGTCGGCGGATCGCCTCATCGAGGCTGCGCTCCTCGCGCAGGCGATCTGCCGCCTCCTTCCGCGAGACTACTGCCTCGCAGAAGGCTGCGACCGCGTCCCAGTTCCTGACCCTGCCGAGAAATAAAACCCTATACCAATACGTCTGACCAGCGTGGTATAGTAGGTCAATTATCCTTCCATTATGGAGGAGGCCCGAGCCCAACAGTGGGACGTAATGGGCTGAGATGATGATGAGGTCTTGATGGCAAACAAGCAAACAGTACACGTGTTAAGCGCCTGGTAAGTGATACTGTCGCTCATGGGCTTTTATTAGACCGCTTCCTACCGCGAAGAAAGTAAAGGGAGTGTGAATGCGTGCAATGAGCTTCGGTGATACTAAAGGCATCACCAAAACCCACCACACGCAAACACCCTCAGAAAGCTGGGCTTCAGGCTTTCGCTTATCAAACGAAGTGCAGTAATAAATTGCTACTTTTTTTTTTGGTGTGCACTCCTCGTCTGACTCCGTCCGGGGCGACAGAGGGGCGTAAGCACGCACACCCGTAACCCACGCGTGACACGTCGCCTTCGTCGTTGGGCCGACCACCGGAGCAGGGTGACTTGTCGTCAGTGCTCGGCCCGACGGATTACTCTTTGAAGCGTACCCTCTCTTCGACCAACGTCCCTCCCTCGGGGAGGACGTTGGTCTTTTCTCGCGCGGTCGGTCTCTCGGCGGGTGATGGACTAACTCCCCGGTCCAGTCACCCGCGGCCTCGGCTGGTAAATTGCTGCTACTCATGTTGATTTTTTGCAGCGTAGTACTACCACGGACGGACCATCCTGCGGCTGGAGACAGTCGACTGTCCGCAGTGAGCTCCTACCACATGCTGCGCTGTATCCTTCTGTGTAATCATGATGAGGGCAGTAGGGCTTCCTCTCTCTCCTATTATATTGTCGCGTATATAGATGGTTGCCAAATTCAAATCATTTATTATGCATAGACCCTGAGAGGGCACTTACATATTGGCAATTTTACAAAATAAAATTAAATTATCCAATAAAAATAAACTACCACCGGATCGGAACGCGACCGCTACTGTCAAGATCCGGCAAGAAACTCAGCGGGCTTGTCTATTATTTTAATTTTTTTTTTCTTCTTACTAGATATAAATTTGTGTACATGTTTTGTAAGACTAAGCTCCAATGTGATGCCCTTCGAACTGCAAGATACTTAATATAATTCAAATGATTATGGCTGGACCAGATCCCACAAGCGGCACCCGATCACGAGTTAACTACTAGAGCAGCCATCACTCCCTGAAACAAATATGCTCCGATAAGACTTGCACCAATCAGAAAGAAAATTTCATGTTGTCACCTCATACACTCCACCAGCACAGAGTGGAGTGCCTCTATGCAGAGATAATCGAACCAATTTCTCTTTGGCCGGACTATCTAAACGATTTAATAGTATAGTATTCTTTATTGATAACAGAGTCACAAGTCAGTGGTTAGTTACATCGATCTCCATATTCTTTTTTTTTTTTATTGCAAACGGTGGCAAACGAGCAAACAGTACACCTGATGGTAAGTGTTGCTGCCGCTCATGGACCTTTACAAGGCCGCTGCCTACCGCAAAGAAACTGAAGGGAGTGTGAATGCGTGCATTGAGGCTCGGTGATACCAAGGGCTCTCTCGCTCACCGAACGAAGCGCAGTAACAAAATACTACTACTCAGACGTCGATTTTCTGCTCAGTGTGGTACTGCCCCGGACGGACCGGCCCGCGGCTGTAGACAGATAACTGTCGACAGTGTGGTCCTACCACTCTCAAATCAATTCATTTAATTTTAATTACAATAATACATTTAATTATAATTAATTTATTATAAATAATAGAAAACATAAAAACATTTTAAAAGTAATTCAATAAACAAAACTTTACAATAATAAGAAATTGTATTATATGGGTATAAATTAGAATAATTTTGAATTTTTTAAAATACTTCATGTTATGTCATTATTGAAAACGTCGTTCATAGTAGGCGTATTACATATCAGGCAACAAGTAAAATTCGTCAATGCTATAGAAACTATAATATCCGGGGAGACTATCTAGACGAGGACTCTGCTAAGATTTAACCCTATGTGAGTTCCAGCGTGGTATAGTAGGTCATTTTATGGTGGTGATGATGTAGAGTTATATTAAAAATTACTGAGATAACATCGTACATCTCATTGTTACAGAATTACAAAACAACAGGTTATTTACCTGCAAGTTGAAATTACATTTGCATTTTTAATTACACCTGCTCCTAAGTTGTCACATCAAACTGGCGCTTGACATACGTACTTAGTTAAATATTAAACGATTATATTTAGCTTGAATTTTGTTATGGGACCTAGTGGGAGCTGGTCCAACCATACCTTCCTTTCCTTTTTTATTTGAACTAAAAACTGGAGGTAATACTATGTGTTGTATACGTGTAATTTTATTCAAAAGATGAAAAAGAAGTGACAGCCCACTGAGTTTCTTGCCGGATCATCTCAGCTTGTGGCCACGTTCCGTTCCGGTGGTAGATTGTTGTATTGTGTTCAAACGATGTATAAATTTGACAATATGTACGTGCCCTTAAGGGGCCTATGCAGAATAAATGATTTGATTATAATTTGATGGTTGCTGTTATGGAATAAAAGTCTTTATCGCACGATACGGGCTTGGCAGCCTGCGGTTAGTTGTAAAGTGTTTTTAGTGTAGACGGTTTCATATCCATAGCGCGTAGTGTTGCCCAAATGCAAGACCAAGACGAGACTTGGACCAGTCTTGGTCTTGGTCTTGCAACATCACATCTGGTCTCATCTTGGTCTTGGTCTTGCGCACCTGAGTCTTGGTCTTGGTCTTGGTATTGCAGCAAGAGTCTCGCAAAGTCTTGCAGTTGGAATAACGTAACAGTCATTTATCATGGCAATGAAAAATCCAACTAAATTAATCAAATAGCATCCTATCCTATCTATTCATCTGCTAGCCTATAGTTCACTATTGATATATATATTATTTATTCAAGATCATATAAAACTGATTTAAAATTTTATGGTTTTAATACTTGCAAAATGTATGATATTCGCCGTCATCGTCACAGCTCATAAAAGCGCCACTGCTGGGCTTAAGCTTCCTTCCAGTAAGAGGAAAATTGATCTACTATACCACGCTGGTCAGACATGTTGTTATAGGGTTTTATTTCTAGTTTCACTTCTCTTGCACATATGTTATATACACAGGATGTATCAGGTTATGGGGCAACTGTTCGTGTATGTTGTAGTTCAACGGTCATAGATCATAATTAGAATGTATATTACACAAAAACAATATAACGTAAAAGTTATGGTGATTACAAAAATGTGTGTCTAAGAGTTTATGCCTTAAATTTTATGCATTATGTAGGTATGTACAGACAGGATATATGTAAGCATGTAAAATTTCGACAGTATAAATAGGTATTAGATTTGCGCGAACCTTTCAATGGTAACGTAGGTACAAAGGCGACTCATCAATGGTCATCGGCCGATCAGCTGATTTATGTTAAAGCTAAGTTTGTCTTGCTTATGCAAACGTAATCATTAATTTATTCAAGTTCTAATGAACATTTAACAAAATACGAATATATTGTAGATTAAGATCATTGCTTTATACATTTTAATCAAATTTACACGAGAAAACGATGACAAAATTGAAAACTTACATGTCTCTCAATTCAGTAACGAATCGATATTTTTATTTCAATTTTTTCTCATGGGTTCCTAACACCATTGCCCGATCCGATTTGATACGACATCCACGGGTAAGAGAGTGGTGAATTATATTCGTACTCTGTCCCTACATGGACATTTATGTAGATTAATTGTAGGCATATTTCGATATCCAACAATGAACGTCGTTGGGCTAATGAATAAACGGATATATAAATATGTATAATGGGCAAAAGCACTCTCGTGATTACGGTATTTTTGTCCTTAAGCCTTTCCGAAGAGTAATTCTGAAAAGCCAACACCAACATTGGGAATCGATTGGCCAATAGATGGATATCTCAAGACTGATTTGACTTGCCGTGTAGTGACGGAGTAAGAATATAATTCATCACCCCCTATTTTACCCGCGACTGCGAACCCACGACTAAGGGCTATAACATATAACATCGGTGCAAGAGAAGGAAAACTTGACATGTATGACCTGTAACAACACGGCCGATCACCGTGGCGATTCGCCTCCGGCCACGGCCGATTTCCCTCCTGTTATGTAGAAGACACGAGCTCAACCGTATATAAGCTGAAATGGTGACTTGAATTAAATGCAAGACCGCGAGACTCTTGCAGGCCCAGTCTTGGTCTTGCTCAAGTCTTGCAGGGCCAGTCTTGGTCTTGGTCTTGCAAAAATTAAGCGGTCTTGGTCTTGGTCTCGGTCTCGCATATCTCGCAAGACCAAGACCAAGACCGCAAGACCAAGACTTTTTTGGGCAACACTAATAGCGCGTATGCTCTTGACTGTGCCCAATCATATGTGCACACTTATTGCGTCATGGCAGCTAATAAGTTTCCTGGATATTGTAATGATGAAGTTTATAATGAACTAGCAAATCCGCCCTCGCTTCGCTTCGGTTTTAGTCGTTTTACCCGCGTAGTTCCCGTTCCCGTGGGAATACCGGGATAAAATATAGCCTAGTTTACGCCCTGATATTATAGCTTTCCATTGGTGAAATAATTTTTGA
Source organism: Lymantria dispar (assembly GCA_032191425.1). Classification (NCBI taxonomy): domain Eukaryota; kingdom Metazoa; phylum Arthropoda; class Insecta; order Lepidoptera; family Erebidae; genus Lymantria; species Lymantria dispar. Next base: position 1,901,844 of record CM063460.1, on the reverse strand, counting down.
AATCGGTCCAGCCATTTTGAAGATTACCCGGAACAAACAGACAGACAGACAAAAGTTTTTTAATTTGTATTTTAGGCATAGATGTCGTCCAAATGACATTACAAACATACACTCCAATTTTATTTATTGGTATAGATTAGATTAGTACAATAAAATGTTTTCACTACTCGACAAAATATATTAGTTACGAAATTTCCTAACATCCCTTTAATTTATTAGTTATTTCTGTGTTTTATTTAATGGCTCTCAAACGATAGTAATCCATTTATTTTTATATTGTTAATAATATAATATGTTTATGAATAATAATATACTACGAGAGTAGTGAAGAAAAGGTAAATTCGAAATAAAACCCATCAGCAACCAACCCGTCTGACCAGCGTGGTACAGAAGAACAATTTCCCTCTTACTGTGGAGGAGACTCGAGTCCAATAGTGGGACGGACATGAGCTGATATGAAATTAAGACAATTGTCTTACTATTTCATTAGTGGAGAAAGCCTGTGGTCGATATTGGTACATTGGAAGTAAAAAATGTACGCAAAGACCTTAGAATAATAACATATAGAAGGTAAGTCCACGCACAAAAAGTGAGGCATTTCAATTGGAGCCTAATGGAGCTTACGCCGGAACAGTCTCGTAATGTACAAGTCATTGCACTGTACGAACGCAGGCAACTCTTAAAAAATAAATAGGTAATTATGACGGCTTGTGCATTCAAATGGTGCCACAACACCTTTGAAAAACATAAAAAGGTTTTTAACAGTACTTTTAAAAGTATTTCGACGATTTATGTTAATAAAAACAAAATTTGATTTCATAATTTGTATAGTGGTGTGCGTGTGTACGTGTGTAATCGTCTGCGCGCCATTAGTATTTTTAGATTCAAATTTTTAAAGTTCGAAGTACTGACACTATCCTTCTATACGTTATTATTCTAAGGCAAAGACATATTCATCACATTATCTTGCCAAGGATTATTACAAAATATTAGTATCCATAAAAAGAACCATAAAGAAATCCATTCTACGGCCTTTGAAGGTGTAGATAATAAATATTATACGTCATCAACCACACCCCTGCCTACCCCAAAATATGGTAAATATCAGCTGATAGCGTGTCTGCGAAATTTTCCCCTCGCTCCCCTATCCCTTTAGTACGCATGCGTAGGCATACTAACACCCGAATTCGCCCAGTCAGCTGTCAAAACTCCGCATAGTCGTGACGATTTACATTAAACAAAACATTTTAACCGAAAAAGATACGTTATTATATTAATAATACGCTGCTTATTTGTTAAATTTATCGTTCATTTTAATCTTAACAAAATACTTAGTTATTTGCCAATAGTTTTAATTAATTAGTGATTCGTATGTATAGATTTGTAATCAGTGTTCGCGTCGTTTTAGCGCTAGACAAAAACATATCTAGGTTTCCGGCAATGAGGCTTTTGGACTGTCTGTGGTAAGTTATTTTTTTTTAATGCGCTGTGTAGAACATTCTTTTGTATTGTGCTGAATACATATAAAACAAAGAATTTCGTGATTGTTTTTATTTTGCTTATTCTGATTTCGGTTTTATTAAATTATTAACACTGACTATTTGTGATTACTAGATTGTCTTGCCAGATTTGTAGAATTATAAATAGGAAAATGTTTGTGTATTAAGAATATAATTTGACATTAAATCTTCATTTCTTATGCGAACCGTAAAAGCCGGCTGCAATAGAATAATCAGTAGCATTGTTTTAAGAAATCTACTATATTTACTTCGACTTCTAATCCATTTCGGCGGAAGACAGCATAAAGATTATGGATTCAGGTAACATGCTTTAAAAGCTATTATGAATAATTCATCGAATTATTGGAATACTATTAAAATTTGCGACATGAAAAAGTAGTATAGGTAGATACTAATTTCCTCATTAATATAATTAGCACCCACTACTGAAGAGAAATGCTGTGTGGAATTGGCTACGAATATTACTAATCGTTACCAATTGCTCGTGGGTGTCGTAAAAGACTAAGAGCTTTAAATAGACCAGGGCTAGCTACATCTTATGTAATCTGGTCAACAATAACATTCCCATTGAGGGTTGACATCAGGCAGCCGGTCTGTCAGGTGCCATCCTTTGCTGACAGAGTGTATGCCGACCATTATCATCATCATTTCAGCTCAAATACGTCCTATTCCCATAGAATTCCCATCACAATAGAAGGGAAATTGACCTTACTTTTACCATGCTGGTCAAACAGGTTGGTATAGGGTTTTATTTCGAGTTTACCTTCTCTTGCCTAGATGTTATATGCGTGTTATGGCCCCTAGTCTTTTACCACATCTACGGGCAAGATAGAGAGTGGTGAATTGCATTCTTACTTCATAAACAGTACAAATTGACTAGGCCAATTACCTAAACTGTAGTCTTGGTTTAACCTTGGTTATATAACGAACTCCCTTAGTCGACATTTAAGACATCCTCGTATATAAAAATGGCAATTCAGTAATGATTCGTAAATATTTCTGAAATGTGTCCGTAAAAGTATGTTTGTAAAGTACCTCGCGACAGAATTTTTTTTTCTTAATGTTGGTTGGGTGTTGATTAAATAAAAAAATACTCTCTATTTGAACAAAGTGATAGGTGACTCTTATTGTATTACCACATATACTAGTGATTAACATAAGCTCTAAATTAAGTTTATAAATTTAAGAATAATTGATAAGTTACTAAACTGTGATTCAATCGATTCAATTAAAAAAAAAAAAAAGTATCAGCACACGGAAAATGAACATAGCCCATCGAAAAACAACCCTGTGTAAAGCTAGTATTTTTTTTTACAACCACTAGCACTGTAAAGGTTGGCAGTACTCGTAACCTCTACCATATAGCAAAAGGCAGCTCACAGCCTTTCAATAAAAGTCTACCAGCAAAAAAAAGGCTTTAATGATAACGCCTGTAAATTTTTTTATAGCAATACCCCGAAGTGTCGTTAGAGTAATTTATATAGACTTTTTATGTCTGATTTATGATGTTGATATCGAAAAAAAAACCATTAACCACAGGGAAAGAAGATTACGTTGATGGATGTGTTAAAATGTCCAAAAAACAGCAAGAGTCTGCACTTGTTTCGAGAAATGAAACAAAACATCCAAATATAAAGCTTTGATTTATTTTCGAGTCGGACCCGTGGGCTGTCATGCAAGTTTTTTTATGTAGTTTTTAAGACGATCCGCGGCTAAGATGGCACGTTCGCGACTTAACACAGGTTACTTGGGGTCCGTAGTCATTTAGGATCTCATGGCAATTTAATTTTACCAAAAGATTAGCCTGTAGATGGTAGTAAATAGTCTTAAATCTAGACTCAACCGTACATTTATTCATCTTATTTCTACTCATATATATCCCACTGCTAGGCTTGAGTCCCTACCACAATGACAGGGAATTTGACCTACTATAGCGAACTGGTTAGACGTGTTGGTATAGGGTTTTATATCGAGTTTTCCTTTTCTTGCATAGATGTTATATACATATTATATCCCTTAGTCGTCTTCAACGATACCCACGGGCAAGAAAGGGGAGTGGTGAATTGTATTCTTACTACGTCACTACACGGGAAACACATTAATATATGTTTATATATAAATTTCTTGTGTACGTGTTTTTTTTTTTTTTTTTTTTTTTTTTTTTTTGTTTATTGCAAACGGTGGCAAACGAGCAAACAGTACACCTGATGGTAAGAGTTGCTGCCGCTCATGGACCTTTACAAGGCCGTTGCCTACCGCGAAGAAAGCGAAGGGAGTGTGAATGCGTGCATTGAGGCTCGGTGATACCAAGGACACCACCAAAACCCTCCACACGCAATCACCCTCAGAAAGTTGGGCTTCCGGCTCTCTCGCTCACCGAACGAAGCGTAGTAACAAATTGCTACTACTCAGACGTCGATTTTCTGCGAGAGCATGGTACTGCCCCGGACGGACCGGCCTGCGGCTGTAGACAGATAACTGTCGACAGTGTGGTCCTACCACTCCTAAACTATATGTCACTGAACTCCTCCTAAACGGCTGAACCAATGTTGATGAAATTGTTTGTGTGTATTGAAGGGGATTAGAGAATGGTTTAGATTCACAATTGGACAACAGAACAACGTCTGTTGGGTCAGCTAGTATATTATAATTCCTTTCTGGGCTTAAACATCCCAATGTTGGACAAAAGAATTCTCCATTATTGTCTTTGCTGACCTTGCGCTATGCCGTGTCGGTGTCGAGTATAGTAGTTATTAGCGTATTACTAAGTGTAGTATTTCAAATTCGACATATTAGATAAGGGTTTACTAGTAGAGCGAACAACATTTCTCTCCTGAGAAACTTATAATACTTCATTGCGATCGCAAGCCCGCTTGCTAAGCGTGGCGATTATGGCATTATCCCCTTATATGAGTGACAAAACAGAAACGGACTACTGTTACGGCTGCTACGCTATCCTACAGCTTCATTTTGTAGCAAACCCTGCGTAGAGGATGCTACCGATTATTTGATGCAGTATTTTTTCAGGATTGCACTTTGTCGGGTGACTGGACCGGGCAATTAGTCCATCACCCGTCGAGGGGCTGACCACGCGAGGATAGACCGACGTCCTCCCTGAAGAGGGCGGACGTCGGTCGAGGAGAGGGTACTCCTCTCAGGGGGTATTCCGTCGGACCGATCACTGATGACAAGTCACCCTGCTCCAGTGGTCGGTCCAACGATGAAGGCGGCGTGTCACGGGTGAGATACGGGTGTGCGTGCTTACGCCCCTCTGACGCCCCGGACGGAGTGGTGCGCGGAGTCTACAAAAGTTTCATTTATTGCGTATAAATTAATACATGTACTAGTTTTTTTTTTTGGTCAGTCATTTCACTGTATCCCTGATATTACAGAATTCAATGAGCGCAAGTTGCCAATTACGATCAGATGAGCTTCTTTGTCACCTTAGGCGATAACAAACTTTTTATTGATAACATTTATTGAACAGATATTAAAAAAAGTAGTAGCTGCCGATAGAAGTGAAAATTTAAAAGTAAGAATAAAACAGTTTTTGAATATTCAATTAATTGTTCGATCTTAAATTAAAACTTTTTATATTTATCTGGTTTTGATATCTACCGGCATAGATAGTGTTACGTGACCGTATCAATGACGATTTACATGTTTTTATTCACTATCCAAACTTTCCTATAAAAGTTTTACTTATTCGACTATATCACCGAGCGGAACCAATCTCTATAATTTCAGATCACCCTTGGCTCCTTAGCAGGTAGTTGGACCCTTCGAAGTGTATAACCTTCATTGTCATTGTTCCCACTATACGCCTCATTCCAAGATGGCTACACCATTAGACCACTATAAATAACAATATATGTTTAAAACTCTATGGGTCTTTTTTGCATAAATTAATTTATAGGTATAAATGGTGTTATAACAGAAATTTACATAAATATAACTGTATTTCCTCCGTTCGCAAAACAGTTCGGTACAAACACATAAACAGATAAACAAAATCTTTTTTAAACTGGCTTTTAGGCATTCGCTGGTTTTAGAGAATAGCGATGCAAATAAAAATTACTGATTGTAGAGAAGGGCATTTTAAATTTTTTCTATAGATGTTTTAATGGATACTATAAAGGTAAATGATTTATGGAGGGTGTGACTGTACTGATTAAAGGAAAATTTCTCTGTTCACGATAAAATATCAAGGACTAGTTGACCCGGCGAACTTAGTATCGCCATATTTTTTCTCATAAATATATTTTCTAGATTGCCGAAAACATAGTCCCTAATGGAAGCACCTGTAATGAAACCGTAATGGTTTTGTCGGGAGAGATTCAATCGTCTTTTTCGTAGCATTGGTAATAATGGTTAAAAGATAATACAAATTACGGATTATTGATTTCTGATAAAATTATAATTATTAAATTTTCAACCATACTTAACCATAGACAAAATTACGTTTAGCTGTCATTTGCGTTTTGTTATTACATATCAAATGCGTTTTTGTTATACCACATTTCATAGTGACTTGTATATATTTCTTTCACGTTTTATGCCACATCACACGGGAACGCGATCGAACGGGATAAAAAGTATCCTATGTCCGTCTCCTGGGTCTAAGCTACTTCCCCACCAATTTTCAGCCAAATCGCTACAGCCGTTCTTGAGTTATAAATAGTGTAACTAACTCGATTTTCTTTTATATATACAGATACATACCATAATATTTAAATGATTTATTGAGGGTGACTATACTGATTAATAGAAAATTTCTCGGTTCATGATAAAATATCAAGGATTTTAGATATCAAAAATAAATAATAATATTCAATTTGATATTTAGCATACAATATTCAATTTGACATAATTTTGAGTTACGTCTATATTCTCGCAAACCAGCGATATGTATCGCACAAATAGCCGCGGGAGCATGAAAATAAACCTACAATTTCGATATTACAAAGAGACATTTAAATTTTATTTAATTGTATAGATTAATTTTAATATGTTGCCTTTAGAAGAAGAATATAATCATCATTATCATCTTAGCCAATATACGCGGCACTGTTGGGCTCGGGCCTTTTCAATTATGGGAGGGAAATTGATCTACTATTCCACGCTGGTCAGACTTGTTGGCATAGGGTTTTGTTTCAAGTTTTATTTCTCTTGCATAGATGTTTCAGGCATATTATATCCCTTAGTCATCTTTTATGACACCTATGGCAAAGAGAAGGAAAACTTGAAATGAATCCCTATACCAACATGTCTGACCAGCACGATATAGTAGGTTGAATTCCCTCTCGTTGTGGAGGAGGCTCGAGCCCAACAGTGGGACGTCGAGCAAAGTCCAGTTTGGGAGTCATTTGGAGGACAAAGCCAAATTGGCAAGCAAAAATTAGGCGTCCTGAACAAAGCCAGGCGGTACTTCACACCGAGACAGCGTCTTGTGCTATACAAAACACAAATCCGTCCTCATGTGGAGTACTGCTCACATCTCTGGGCAGGTGCGCCCAAATATCAGCTAGACCCACTTGACTCCCTGCAAAGACGGGCTGTTCGAATCGTTGGTTATCCCAATCTTACGGACAGATTGGAGCCGCTGGAGCGGCGGAGAGACTTTGGGTCACTCTGTGTACTCTACCGACTCTTTCACGGGGAGTGCTCCAAGGAACTGTTTGACTTGGTACCACCGTCACCATTCTACCAACGTACCACTCGACATCGTAGCAGGGTTCATCCATTTCACCTGGAAACGTTATGGTCTTCAACTGTACGTTTCCAGCGATCATTTCTCCCACTTCGTGTAAGCTCTGGAATGAACTACCTGCTGCTGTGTTTCCCGAGCGCTATGACATGTCCTTCTTAAAACGAGGTTAAAGAAGAGTATTTTCTTCACGGTAGGCAACAGCCTGGCTGTGCCCATTTACTTACCATCAGGTGTGCTGCTTGCTCGTTTGCCACCGTTGGCAACAAAAAAAAAAACGGATGTGGGCTGCAATGATGATGATGATGGTAAAGAAAGTGGGTGATGAATTATATTCTTACTCAGTCACCTCGTGGAAAGTAATATAATTCTCAAATACGGTGTAAAATAATATGGCTTAACTAGATCCTACAAGCAGCACTCTATCACTTATTAACTATTAGAGCAGCCATCACAACGATCTTGAAGGGAAGGGATAGACTCACTCCAGGTAATTTTTTTAATTACCCTATCCATGTCAACTGTTCGACATAGTCTTCGCGATGAAGGGGTATAATGCCATAGTCAGTACAATAGGCAAATGGGTCCGCGATCGCAAAATGTATGTATGGTTCGAAGATGTTTGTTATGCCTGGGAATGGAACCCATGACAGTCGGCGGGTACTATGGGTATTCATACTATGACCACTACGTGTTTAACGACTTTCCGTGTGGTGACAGAGTAAGAATACAATTCACCACTCTCGATCTTGGCCGTGGATGTCGTAAAAGTCGGCTAAGGGATATACACTACATATAACACCTATGCAAGAGAAGGAAAACTCGAAATAAAACTCTATACCAACGTATCTCACCAGCACGGTATGTCAAGGGTGTCGTAAAAACAATTAAGGGATATTATGTACATATAACGTCTGCAAGAGACGGCAAACTCTGAAATAAAACCCTGTATCAACATTTCTGACCAGCACGGTATAATAGGTCAAACGCCCTCCTATTGTGGACCGAGCCCAGCAGTGGGACTTGTATGAACCGAGACGAACGACGACGAGGAAGACTACTACACCATTTGTATAATTATATCTTGCTAAAAGGGTTGTGAATACTTAAAATTTATGACACAAACTTATTTCATTATTTCAGCCATATTTATTTGACATCATAACTCAGTAGATAATCCGCTTAATGCTATGAAAATCAGCGTTATTTACGCAAAGCGAGAGGAATTATGAATGTCATTTATAATTTGGAGGGAATGGGTAAGCTTTATTAAGGTTCATCTTCATAATAAAAATAATATTTCTATTATCTAATATATTAATACGTGAAGCAAAAACTTTGTACTCCTTTTTAAGAAAATTACGTGAATGGACTAGTATGAAATTTAGCAACGTTGAAGTATATATTAAGGAGAAATGCATAAAACTGAAATTTCATATAATAATGGATTAGAAATACATAAAATTCGATAAAAAAGCATTACGCACACTACTATGTAATCGCTACACACACACGCACACCAACGTTTATACACTTTTGTTTACGATTAAAATCTCTGGTCGAACTGAATGTCAAATAATCATAATTATGATGACAATGTCTAATAGATATTTGTATTTATATATTAATTATACCATCAAAAACAAGACTTGTAAAAAAAAGCCAAGCCTCGCAACTGAGTTCTTCTTCCATAAAAATTTGTGATATCCATGTTACACCAAGTCGGTTAACTCATTCAGTCCCTGCTTAAGGGACTTTTCTTCTTAAGTTATTACGTAAATAGCTAACCTAACAACTTCTTATAGTGACTATATCAATATTAAAGATCTTTTATGTTTTAAATAAACAGAATGACTTGGCAATCGCACTATGTTTAGTACAATTTAATATAATATGTATTACTTGTGAGGTGTGTTTGGCACATGCATCCAATGACGCTCCAGGGTAACAGAGCTGCCATGACTAGAGCTTATTTTTCTTCGCCTTATGAAGAATAATGACGTAATCGCCACGTTTAGTAGGCGGGTTGGTTTCGCAGTGAGATATCATACATTTCCCCGACGAGAGCTGCTGCCCACTCTCCTTCCTGTTGAATCTTTTTTTTAAATGACAACGCCTTGTACTAAGGGAATAATAATCCTTATCTTGTGGGGGACTTTACAAACATATAATGCATTATCGCATCATCGCAGCCCTCATATGTCCCACTATTGGGCTCGGGCGTCCTCCACACTGGGATGGAATTTGATTCACTATACCATGCTGGTCAGACATGTTGATATAGAGTTTCATTTCTAGTTTTCCTTCTCTTGCACAGATGGTATGTGCATATTATATGCCATAGTCGTCTTATACGATATCCACGGGCAAAATAGAGAGTGGTGAATTGTATTCTTACTCGTCACCATACGGAAAGAACATATAATTAACCGATACAAATTACATTCAGACTCAAAACAACAATTTGTGGATCGTACAAGGTGTTGTCTTGCATGGGATTCGAACCCGCGACACTAGCACGGTACGTTGGTATCTTAACCACTACGTCATCTGCGCAGTCTTTAGCGGGTTGTTACGATTCCCATAGAGAAGCAATGATGGCGACAAATGTATTCTTATTTTTAACAAAGTTACATTTCATTAACTGCAAATGTAACTTTGTAATCCTATATATTTATATGAGTTTACAAAATTATTAATGCAGTTAGTGTATCTCGGAAACTGGATGAAAATTATGTTTCATAATTTTTCCTTCATTTATACACTAAACACAAATTGCGTTCTAAATTTGAAGCGTCTATATCTACTAGAAGTGCCACTTTAATATTAATGATCGGTCAGTCAGTCAGTGAGTGACAAAATTACGAAATTTTGACTAGTTATAATTCTTAAAGTATTGGTTCAAATTGAATGAAATTTGAAATACACAACGTGTATACAATGCCTGCTAGGTTACTAAAAATTCAGGTTTCTAGCTTTATTAACAACGAAGTTATAGGGGGTCGAAAATGGCCTGAATGGCTTCGAGAAAAGTATGTTACGGCAGTGTTGCGTTTTGCCCGACTTATTTTTTGCTCGACTTGGCGGGGGCACTGCCGTGCCCCCAGATTAGTGAAATACAGCTTGCTCAATTTACAATTATGTATACATAAATAAAATTAAAAAAAAATTGTGTAGCAGAAAGATTAATTTAAATGAATTATGGCCGAATTTCGACCACACGGCGATCACTAGTAATTATTATTCATTGTGGTATAGGAATAACAATACAATTCTCCACGTCATTTACTGTTCGTGGGTGTCCTAAAATATAAGGGATACTATATGCGATTAACATCTATGCAAGAGAAGACAAACCGTGGGTGTCGTAAAAGCCGACTAAGGTATTATGTATGGTAGGTGGTGTGGTATACCTTAGTCGTCTTTGACGGCACCCATGGGCAAGAGAGGGTGCGGCGATTTTTTTTAAATTACACCCTGCACGTTGCACTTTGGAAATAATCTTTATGTTGCGGAGGATTTTACATACATATAATTAACTCGGATCGCCTGTGCGAGGAGCGCAGCCTCAATGAGGCGATCCGCCGCCGGCGACTGGGGCGGTGTAGACGCGAATACCTGCACCTCATGCCGCCCTAGCTGAGGCCGCGGGTGACGTGACCGGTGAATTAGTCCGTCACCCGCCGAGAGGCCGACCGCGTGAGGAAAGACCGACGTCCTCCCCGATGGCGTCGGTCGATGGGAGGGTACCCCAAATAGGGGGTATTCCGTCGGCCGACCACTGACGTCAAGTTACCCTGCTCCGGTGCTGCATCGTGGGTGGGTTGTAGGTGTGCGTGCTCACGCCCCTCTGTCGCCCCGGACGGAGTGGTGCGAGGAGTGCGTCGACCGCAACACACCCAAAAAAAAAAAACATATAATTAACTACATCAATTTACATCCTAATCCAGAACAACAATATGTGAATCGCATAAAGCGTTGTCCTGTATGGGATTCGAACCTATGACACTGACACGGTAAATTATGTTTGCTCCACCCTAGGTCGACTGGTAAAAGATGCCTAAGACATTAAATTCGCCTTCTATTTTTTTTGGTGCAGAAGTTTAAATAAATAAATAATAATAATTAATGATATCTGATGTTTACGTGAGCACTACACATTATAAATAAAACTACTTTTACGGATCATATCGCGTTTGTATTTGATTTATGATTGCCTGACGTTTCGAATACTTTACAGCATTCATGGTCACGGGCGGACTAAGAAGTTCTTATTCCGCCATTTAGATCCGCCATTATATCTTATATTCGCCCTTATATTCCGCCCTTAGATCTTAGTCTGCCCGTGACCATGAATGCTGTAAAGTATTCGAAACGCCGGGCAATCATAAATCAAATACGAACGCGATATAATCCGTAAAAGTAGTTTTATTTACAATAATAATTAATCTAATACCTACATATTTCCTCCCCTGGTAAGACCCCCAAAGTAAGTTAGCGAAATTGTATTTATAAATTAAATTACTTCAATAGTTAGCTGGTAAAACGTTGAAATAAAAAGAAAAACGACGAAAGCCTTTAGCACAAACTCGTTAACAGTCACGACATTTCCATTGGATCGATCGATGTGGGGCGGAACACCAGGGTGGCACGGCGCCAGACATAGTCTACCTTTGACTCGTACATACTTTATAACATAATTCATTTACAATGAAATTATACCTTCGTTTTCTTTATATGCCATATAGCGTCTAATTATTGGAAACGAGAATTTGTCGCAATGAAAAGAGTTGGCTGCAAATGATTTTCTTTCGTACTAGCAGCGCCCTGCGGTTTTATCCGCATAGTTCCCCTTCCCGTGGGAATATCGAGATAAATTATAGCCTATGTGTTATTCTGATATGTAAGCTATGTTATTGTGAAGTTGCATCAATATTCATTCAATAGTTTTACGTGAAAGAGCAACAAACATCCTCACATATAGACTTTCGCGTTTATAATATTGGTACGATTTTCCTTTTAGGGACGTTTTTACCGTGTAAGAATACAATTTACCACCCCATATCTTGGCCGTGGATGTCGTAAAAGACGACCAAAGGATATAACACGCACATATTATCTATGCAATAGAAGGAAAACTCGAAACAAAATCCTATACCAACACGTCTGATCGTCGTAGTATAGTTGGTCAATTTCACTCTTATCGAGAAGGCTCGAGCCCAGCAGTGGGACGTGGGTATATGAGCTTATTTATTTATAATAATGTCTATTCTTACTTTGTGGTGCCGGTTATTAATAATACTAACGCTTATATTGCTCGTGGTTATCGTAAAGGCGATTAAGAGGCATCGACTTAGACCAGTGATGGGCAAAGTACGGCCCGCGGGCCAACTCCGGCCCTCGAAGGTATTTAATCCGGCCCGTCGAGAGTCCATCCATCCTATATATTCTAGTCAGCATTTTGCCGCGAAAAATAAAATCTGTTTATAATTGAAAAGCTTTCATTATCTCATAATTAACTTGCCATAATTATAATTCTCTCAGCAATCTGTCACAGGTAGTTTATTTATTGGAAAAATTCCATTCAATTCACCTATCGGTGAAGCTAAACTAATATGTCAAACAATTCCATATGTTTCACATGCCTAACAGTAAAAGTAAAAGGTATTTTGTTTATAAAAAGCTTTAATACAAAATGTATTTTTTCTATAACTGGCCCTCTTCTAGAATTTCTTTAACTTTGTGGCCCGCCATTAAAAAAGTTTGCTCACCGCTGACCTAGACTAACAATATCTCATGTTGTCTGGTCAATAATTATATTTGCAAAGATTGATGTCAGGACGGCGGCCGTTTCTAAAATTATTGCCAAAAGTTTTTCAATAAATATAAAAAATAAATACATATTGAGTCGACTTCAAGAACTTGGGATAAGAGCAGCATTATGGTGACTTTCTCAGTGATGGCCAATGTTGGAGAGCAAACAGCTCAACTGGAGGCAAGTGGTAACTAGGTATATTTCATCATCATCATCATCTCAGCTCATAAACGTTCCATTGTTGGGCTTGCCCCCGCCACAATAAGAAGGAAATTGATTTACGCTGGTATGGGATTTTATTTCGAGTTTTCCTTCTCTTGCATAGATGTTATATACATATATTTTTAATATGTATATCTTCAATGACGCATTTGAAGCCGAGCCATTCTGAGGATGCCTTGTTTAGAGGCGAAACACGTGTCGAATAAATATTGGAAGTTCTGCGAAAAATTGCAACTTGACGTTCTTCGGAAGGTGCTCATCACGTGAGAGTAAGATTTTCTTATTTCCTAGTCCACCTTAATCCTATCCGATATTCCTTCCATTTCATTATAGTGTGCGGTATATTGATTAATCGTGGGAAAGTGACGGGTCTCTCTTACTTCCCTCCATTTTAAAATAATAATGGATTTGCGCAATATTTCGCTTAATTCAATAAATCATATTTCCCTTTTTAAAAATTTTCATTATTTTAATAATTATTTGATCGATTATTTTTTATAACTTAAAAAAGAATATAAAAAGCTAGGCTTGGTTATGTAGGCACCTTATATCTGGTATGCATCCATCTAAAGCCGAAGATATTGCAAAAAACTTTCCATTTCAAATTTTCAATATTTGCTTCGAGATATTGAACTCTGATGAGTATTTCTCTGCAAAACATTTTTTTTTAATATCAACTATTTGTGTGGATTATCTAATCATCATCATCATCATCATCATCACAGCCCACATACGTCACACTATTAGGCTCGGGCCTCCTCCATGATGGGAGGGAATTTGGCCTACTATACCATGCTGGTCAGACATGTTGCTATAGGGTTTCATTTCGAGTTTTCCTTCTCTTGCACAGATCTTATGTGCATATTATATCCCATAATCATCTTTTATGACACCCACACAGTGAAAGAATTTTTGAAATCAGTTCGGTGGTTTAAGCGTGAAAGCGTAACAAACAAACAGACTTACTTTCGCATTTATAATATTAGTAAGGATATCCTTATGTAATATACCTCCTCCTACTCCTATATCCTCCTGCTGTAATATACAGTGTTCGTGTCACAATAGCCCAGCCATTAACGTTTGCGTGATGTTCATACAGCATAAATAAATTAAGGCATAAGAAATATTCCAAGGGCCTTATTAAAGTAATAAAAGTATTCAAAGCAATCACAGTTTCGTGTTTCATGAATACAAAAATGGCTGAAATAAGCCCCTAATTGCATGCTCGGTCATTAATAATTGTAATAACCATACAAATTAATTTTTGATATTCTTATATATAAATTTCTAGCGTACGTGGGTATGTCACTGAACTCGTCCTAAGCGGCTGGACCGATGTTGACGAAATTTTTTGTGTGTTCAAGGGGATTCGAGGATGGTTTAGATTCACAATTGGACCCGGCAGGTAGCGCTGTTCAGGCAGAACAATAACATAACTTGAGAACGACTTTACCGATTCCGTTCATCTTTCTTTTTAATTTTTCTACTACTTTGAGAAACGCCTTTACGGAAAAAAAAAATTACAAAAATGCGCAGGAAATCAGAAAATTTAAGAAAACTTAACGCCTAGATATCTAGGTTATTTATCTATACTGCAACTAAACAGCTGTATGGATTTGCATGAACTTTTGTGAATACATACAAGTGGGGGCCTGGATGATTTAGATTCACAAATCAGCCCGGCAGATGGCGCTGCGGTCGGTCAGTCCCTGTTACTGCTGTCAATTTCAAGGAGATTTCCTTTTATTTTATTTGAACAGAACAACGTCTGTTGGGTCAGCTAATGTAATTATATAATCCATGTGGTGACTGAGTTAGAATACAATTCACCACCCCCTTTCTTCGTCACCACACTTTCTCTTGTCTTTGGGTGTCGTAAAAGATGATTAAGGGATAAAATATGCATATAACATCTATTCAAGACTAGGAGAACTCGAAACTAAACCTACACGTTTGACCAGCGTGTTACATTAGGTCAATTTCCCTTTTATTGTGAAGAAGGCTCGAGCCCAACAGTGGGACGTTTATTGGCTGCGATAATGATAATGATTTATCTAAAATCTAGTATGGTGACGGAGTTAGAATACATTTCATCAGGTTTTGGGTGTTGTAAAAGACGACTAAGGGATAAAATTTGCATATGACAACTATGCAGAGAAGGAATTTAGAAGAATATTTAGGTAGTAGTTAAAGTGTACACCACGACAGGGGTATTCTGTCAGGCCGACCACTGAAGACAAGTTACTCTGCACCGGTGGTCGGCCCAACGACGAAAGCGACGTGCCACGGTCCACGGGTGGTGGTGTCACGTGTCATGGTGCCGCGCGTCGCCCCTCTGTCGCCCCGGACGGAGCGGGGCGACGGGTGCGCTGACCATGGCCGACCCCTAAAAAAAAAAGGTTGTAGTTAAAGTAAAAAAATGAACGTCTGTATAAAGTACGCATAGCAGAAGTGAAACTTCTTTATCCTTTGTCCCTTTGTTCCTTTGTCCCTTTGTCCCGTTGTTCCTTTCTCTTTGTCTCTTTGTCCCTTATCCCTTTATCCTTTTATCCCTATATCCCTTTATCACTTTATCCCTTTATCCCCTTATCCCCTTATCACCTTATCCCTTTATCCCTTTATCCCTTTATCCCTTGATCCCCTTATCACCTTATCCCTTTATCTCTTTACCCCTTTATCCCTTTATGCCTTTATGCCTTTATGCCTTTATGCCTTTATGCCTTTATCCCTTTGTCCCTTTATCCCTTTATACCTTTATCCCTTTATCCCTTCATGTTCGCTTAAACGACATGCTATCCCTACTCCACTGGAGAAAGTACTCTTTATTCGAATCGACCGTGGTGGGGACGAGAAAAAGATGACGCGTAACGAAAAGATGTGACGCGTATCCGAAAAATGTGACGGTAATTTTTTTCCAACGCCAATAAAGAAGTTTCACTTCAAAAAGGTAATTATTTGCCTTTGTATCATTAATGCCCGTTTTCAACTACTATACCTAAATTTTAAGTAATAGCTAACGCAATTTACAATATGAATAGCATATTACAGATTCAATATGTTTCATAAATGATTTGATTATATTTATTCATAAACGCTGTGACGGAGTAAGAATTCAATTCAAAAGCCCTCTCTATCCTGCTCGTGAGTGTCGTAAAAGACGACTAAGGAATATAATATGTATATAACATCTATACAAAAGAAGGGATATAACTAACATGCAGGAGAGGGAATCTCGAAAAGAAACCCTATACCAACACGACCAACTAAAACACGCTGGTCAGCAGCGTGTTTTAGTTGGTCAATTTTCTTCCCATAGTAGATGAGGCTCAAGCCCAGCAGTGGGATATATATGGGCTGTGATGATGATGATAATGGTATTTATTCATAAACACCGCGGGGACAATTACATAATGTCCATTTTTACATTCTATTTTAAATTAATCGAAATATGTTATGCGGCTGTGAATACTAACAACCCTTAAATTCCTCGTAGGTGTCGTAAAAGACGACTTAGGGATATAATATGCATGTAAAATCTATGCAAGAGAAGGCAAGCTCGAAATAAAACCCTATACTAACATGTCTGATAAGCTTAGTAGGTCGATTTTCTACAGCTTGTGAATGAGACTAGCTCAGCAATGGAACGTAATGAGCTGAAATGCTGATGAATATGTGTAAGTACTAAACACAGCAGTCGTGGAAGGCCTTTTTCACGCGAAATTTACGTCACACCAAAAGGTTCCATCAGCCTATAGACGTCCACTGCTGGACATAGGCCACCCCACGAGCAAAATGAGCTCATGTTAAGGCGAAACTGCCGTAATTGAGGACTGTTTTTTTCTGTTTCATCCATATTTTTTCTGGGAATAATGCCATAATCGCCATGCTTGGCAGATAGGTTGGCGATCTTAGTAGATGTTATAAGTTATGATGAGGATGTTTTAAGATAGCTGCTGCCCATTCTTCTAGTGAGCCCCTAAGCCAAGTAAGGGGTGAGGACAATTGTATTCTATGCCGACGCCGCACGCGAAGCACCAAAATGTCGTGGATCAGAAATTAAAAATTGATTTGCCACTAAAGTTTTGCTTCAATAATAAAATTGATAAACCTAGATACCAGCTGCTGTTTATTAGATGTGAGTTATTTCGTTAGTCCTGCGACCATGTACTCAGAAATGTTCGAAAGGTCAGGCAAGTAAGAATCAAATACAAACACGATAAAATGCTTTAAAATTAGCTCTATTAATAATGTTTTTCTATACTCTAGTTATTAAAGTTATACCCGCATTGGGCGGATTGTAGTAGCAAATATTACACATAAGTTAGACATTTTTAATTCGTGCGCCGAGGGTCGCCGTCTAGACTAAACCACTTGTGCTTTGTTTATCATAATTTAATGCGCGACTTACTCACTGACTCAATAGTTATTAAGTTCAAACGATGCCAGTTGACTCATACTGAAATATTTCTAATCGATTTTCGTACCAAACAGGTTAATACTGTTAATTATATTGTTATTATTTATCCAGAAACGTAAGCTTGCGAATTTTGGTCGCAATATTCGTAATACGAAGTTAAAAAAAGTGTTTTGTGTAAATCTTCAAAAGAAACTCCATTAAATTTCCCGTCTCAAGAAAATCTGAATTTTCGGGTTCAGTTAATCCAAATGAAAAGGGCATCATTACACAATTCCTCGCGTCTATCTTTCTGTCACAATCAATTTACTGATTGAATCTATTGAACTGATTAAATTAAATTTTGGTTCATATATAGGTATGTATTTTTGTTACTGAAACACGCTATATTAACTGCATTATTGTAGGTAATGAAATATTTCAAACACAAATAACTAATTAATAAAAAATAAATAGTTTTACATTTATTTGAGAAATTGTATAAATAAAGGCTATTGCAGGAACTGTAATCAGCGAAATTACCCTATAATTAAAAAAAATAATACCCAATGTAGTTAATTGTTTAATAGATTACAAAAACATACAATAAGTATATTTTCGTGTGGTGAGAGAATTAGACTACAATTCACCACCTCCATCTATCTTGCCTTAGGTGTTATAAAAGACCATCAAGCGATATAATATGCATGTAACATTATTGTAACATATATGCAAGAGAAGAAAAGCTTGAAATAAAACCCTAAACCAACTCGTCTGACCAGCGTGGTAGAGTAGATAAATATACCTTCTATTATGAGAGAGGCTCGAGCCTAGCAGTGGAACATATGTATATGATGATGATAGAGATGATGATGACGAAGAATATATCTAGTTTAAACATGGCGTGCGATATTTGTCGATATTAATTTTACGAATTTTATATTATTTCATTTTGCTTCATTTATCACCGCTTAAATTGTATTCTAATTAAAAAACAGTTGGAACGTATGGAAGCTTTGTTCATCTGAATTAAATTTTCAGGTTAGCTTTCTTATATAAGCTTACAATCAGCATCAAGAAATAAATTCTTGTGAGAAATTTTAAGAATTAAACGAACACAAATTACACCCCTATTTAAAAGAGTTTATTTAACTTGCCCTGTTAGTATGGGACAAATCTTGCGAGTTAAATTAGAATCACTGCCTGTCTTTAGATTAGCTTGAAATTTGTTTTACTTACGTAATTTCGGTGACAATGCAATAATATGGTACCATGAAGCTGGTTTCAAGATGGCGTCGGAAGGTGGCCATAGGAACTTCTAAACTAAACAAGATAAAACCGTCGAGTTTGGACTCGTTTGAATAGTCTTGACAAGCCATCTTATTTAGAGCAGCATTTAAATAAAAGCTTATTCTTAATTATTTTTTTTTGATGTGAAACATCTATAGGCGAGGGTGACCGCGATCGTTGCGTGGCGATTTGACGCCACGCCTTGCGGTCCCCTCTTAATTTACTGTACAAATTTAGATATGTATATCCAGATATTTATCTGGATATACATATCTAAATTTGTAACGAAACTATGGTGCGATTTAAAATTTTGTACAACGCCATCTAGTGAACCCCAAGTAAATTGTTACCTATAATAAAAATAAATGTTTATTGAATAAAAATTATCTTTTACTGGCAAAAATCGCCATGTTTTATTAATACTTTATGCTATACTAGTTCCTGACGTAATCTGTTCTTTTATGGATATTTACTTGTTTTATAAATTAATATATGATAACTTCATAATATAAATATACCAGTAGGTATGGGATTTAGTTTACTTTCAGCTACGAAAAATGGGTAACCGTTTTTATAGGCTTTTATTAGTTTCAGCTGTATTTTTATATATTTATTTCCTTGTATGTCACCGATTTCTTAGGAATTGGATTTTGACTCACTTAAAACAGTCAGATTTCATTTAAAATTTGTAAACTTTGCAATTTGTAAAATTGCAAGGACCAATAACGCTAAAATAATTTAAATAGCTTGTCTTATTATCATTACAGGATTAAAGGTTTCTTTATTAAATATTCAATATATTGGTCTGAGAGTTGGTCGTTAGCTCGATAGATGCCACTATTTATGTTACCTAAATCGCGCACTTCGTGCTCGATGCTGCATAGCTCGATAGATGCCGCTATTTCTGGTTTATAAATTGCACCTATCGTGCAAAAGAACGTCTGTGAACGGATGAAAGTATTTCAAGCTACATTTTGGAAGTTTATTTACTTTTGTACTAAATAACGTTACCATAAATATAAGCCGTAAAGTCAATTTTAAAATGGATAATTTATTCGATACGATACCTGCTAAAAAGTACTTATTGACTAAAAGTATCGAATGCAATGTATCGGTATTGAAAGAAAAGTACTCGATACCTAAAGATAAAGTAAGTAAAAGTACTAGATACTTTAATCAGTACGTTACTTATTTTTCGATACTACTCATGAGTTCAGTATCGATACTTTATATTCGATACCGTGTCTCTACTCGTACAAAATAGTTTCGATGTTTCACATCTGCCAGGCGTCCTGAGCGACGGCTTACTTTTTTTTTTTAATTAATATTATCTTAGTTAAAAAGAAAGAAAGAAAGAAAGAAAAATAATTTATTACTCTTTTACGAAAGGAACACCTACAAGAACATAATAATAAAAGTACAATAAGATAAAAACTATAACTAACAAAAAAAAAGAAAAAGAAAAACAACGAAAATAACAAAAATTACATAAAGATCTGGTCTCCTTCGCAAAAGAGCAAAGGGATAGCTGCTCAGCATAATGCTGAGGTATCTACTCAGTAAATACCACAACGCTGATATTCTGCAGCGTCCTGCGACGTTCGTCAGCGATGTACACGTAGCAGAGTATAAAAGACATTGACGAATTATAAGTATCTCTTTACAAATAATATATTGCAATAATAACAAATATAACAATAATCTAACTTAAAAAACATATATAAAAATAATAACAAAATAAAGGATAAGATCGTCTTAAAATTACGTAAATGAACCAAGAAAAAATTAAAAAAAAAAAGATATATATTTTAATCTGTGGCATTACCTGTGATGTGATTTTGCTCTATCTGTAAGCGAATATTTACTCGTATATCTGTATATTATTATCAGATTTGTTAGCTGTATAAGTGTAGTTATAATTAATGGTCGACAATTATAATGATTAGTGAAAGTTATAAGGCAAATCAAATGTGACTTTTAAATATGTGTGGTGAAAATATTATCAACGTAATGTGGCTAGTTCGGACTAAGGGTAAGGTAGCATGGAATCTTAGAACACAGGTTCTGTACTTCTGAAGTGAACTGAACTACCGTAATCGTAGTTTAAGGTGTAATTTATGGTTAAGGTGTAATTAACCGACTTAATTAACTAGTATGACATCGTTAATTTTGGGAAGTGATAACATGTAGGGTTGCCCTTATGGTGGATTTTCATTCCTCAAAATGACACTTAGATGTCTTGTGAATTTGTGAACACAAGACACACATAAAATTATAGAATTATATTTTGCAATATTTATTTGTTCCACGTGGTTCATAAATATAGATCACATTACCAAGTTCAAAGTCGCTCAGTGTGCTATGGAGCGGGCTAGGATTTCTCTGCGAGATAGAATATAAAATACGGCAATCCGCATACGAATGGGTGCAACTGACGTAGCACGAAGAATTAGCAACTTTTACGCACAAAGAATTAGAACTTAGCACGAAGAATTAGAACTGAAATGGCAATGCACAAGATACATCACTCAACGAATCAACAACCGCTGGGGAAGTATGGTTCTCGAGTGGCAACTACGTATTAGACGATACAGAGTAGGAAGTCCCCCGACTAGATGGACCGGTGACCTGCTTTTGGAGTTTGGCATCATAGGATGCCGGCAGCACAGGAATGTATTTTGTGGCCAAATATGAGCAAAGCCTACGTCCAACAGTAAAAATAGGCTGAATGATGATGATATATTCCATCTTTCCATCTGAATAATTTAATGTCGTAAAAGACGACTAAAGGTCTATAACATCTATGTAAGAGAAGGAAATTTCGAAACAAAACCCTATACCAAATACCAACACGTTTGGCCAACGTGGTTGTTGTAGATCAATTTCCCTTCTATTGTGGAGGAGGCTCGAGCCCAGCAGTGGGACTTATATCAGCTAAATGATGAAGAAAGATACACTATTTAATCTAATTATCCATGCATCTCCTATCATTTAATTTTACCGAAGTTCTATTATATAGTACTAACACGATTGTCGTTTATTGCTGTGAAATCGATAGTGGGCGGGTCCTGTCTATTGGCTACAAGTAAACTATTCAAATTGTTTCATAATATACTGAAACCAATACATTCCAGACCGTTTTACGACTACCAATTGAGAAAGTTACGTAATAATAGGCGAAATTTATGCTAAGTTATTTGTGTTTAATATTTATATGTTAAATATTGGACTCTTTCAAATATATATTTATTTGTTAGATCATAAGGACCAAATATTAATATAAGTGTGACATATTTTATTCTTAACTAGCAACCCGCCCTCGCTTCGCTTCGGTTTCAGACGCCTTACCCGCATAGTTCCCGTTGGCGTGGGAATACCGGGATAAAATACAGAATAATTTGAAGATTACCTCAAACAAACAGACATAAAAAAAAAATAAACTGTATTTTAGGCATAGGTGTCGTGAAAATAATCGTGTGAGCATGAAAAAAGCCCTGTATTTTTTTTAAACGGTTTTATTTAGCATACCCTGTTTGTTGGTTTATTTTTTTTTTTGTTGGGTCAAATTTAGTAATTGAAATTTCACCCTTCTCCTGTCAACCGATTGATCTGAAATTTGGTATACGCCTTTGGTTTTGGTGACAATACAATTATGTATAGTCAATATTTTTGTAAATTCAAGATGGCCGCTGTTACAAAATGGCGGATAACCTATTTGTTTTTTCAGTCCCATCAATAATGGGTATCAAATGAAAGGGCTTAACAAGTAAAATACAATGCACTATACATATTCAAAATCCAAGATGACCGCCGCTACAAAATGGCGGACAACCTATTTGTTTTTTAATCCCATTAATATGGTTATTAAATGAAAGGGTTTGACAAGTAGAATACAGTGCTCTATACAAAATCAATATAAAAACTAGAAACTTGAAAATAATAAAAGGAAAAAAATAAATTTTAAATTATACGGATTTATTGTAAAGAAACAGTAAAAATAAAATCGTGGGGCATGTCAAATATCTACAATCGTCGATTAAAATGTTTGTTTTGTAGTGTCCCACGATTTTATTTTTACTGTTTGTTTACAATAAAACCGTTTAATATAAAATTTATTTTTTTTCATTACATAACATAACATTAGAAACGGACACTTCAATTTTATTTATTTGCATAAATACACACGGACAAATTATTATACTAATTACCAGTCATCTTCGCTTTGTTTCGGTTTCTGGTATTACAAGTAGCGATAAGCGAGTAAGAGATTGCAGTCCATCAGGCCTCGGGTTCGATTGCCAGACCAGGCAAAATTTTACAGGGTTTTCCGAGAGGAACGTTATAAGTTAAAGTCTAAGTTACTCCTTATATTGACATTTACCTGATAGTAACATCTAAATCGGTCCAGCCGATTGGAAGATTTGACAAACAGACAGACGTTCTGGAAAAAAAAGCTGTTACGATTTAGGCCTCGCTTAGAAAAAATAAAGCTTTTTTTACATCATCGTTTCAAATCAGCTCATAAACATCGACTCGAGCCCAACAGTTCCCACTGTTGGGCCTATGCCAAAATAGGAGAGAAATACACCTACTATATCGTGCTGGTCAGACAGGTCAGTATACAATTTTCTTTCGAGTTTTCCTTCTCTTACGTAGATGTCAAACGAATATTTTATCTCTTACTCGTCTTTTACCACGGGCAAGATAAGAAGTGGTGAATACTACTCCGTCATAGGGATGTGAAAAAATAATAGATTTTTATAATAATGTTTTTGTAATAGTAGATTTTTACAATCGATTATCAAAATAATAAAAAATCGATTAATAATTGATTTCTTATTATTAATTGATATCGAAATCATGATACTGCGTACCGTGTTTCATACTATATCCTTACTAATATTATAAATGCGAAAGTAACTCTGTCTGTCTGTCTGTTACGCTTTCACGTCTAAACCACTAAACCGATTTTGATGAAATTTGGTACAGAGATGGACTAAAACTTGAGAAAGGACATAGGCTACTTTTTATCGCGAAAAAATGGGTATAAGGGGTTGAAATAGGGGATGACATTTTATATGGAAATTCGTCATTTTCGAAGGTAGAACCATGAATCTTTGTATTAAGGCACTTGATAATAAATAAATAAATATTCGATCTAGCGTTTTGGAAATTTCATTTATATGGGGATGAAATTCATCCCTTAAAAGACAAAATAGCATACAGCCGAAACTACTAGGCCTAGAAACGTATTTTTTTTTACATCGTAGTATTTCTTGGGGTACATGAGCACTGGCAAAGGATTTATGGAAAATCACCCCCTTAAGGGGGTGAAAAGCGTATAGTCTTTAACGCCTAAACCACTGAACCGATTTTGATGAAATCTGGTACAGATATGGACTATAGCTTGAGAAAGGACATGGGCTATTTTTTATTGCGAAAAACTGGGTATAAGGGGTTGAAATAGGGGATGATATTTTGTACGGAAATTCGTGATTTTTGATGATAGAAACATGAATCTTTGTATTAAGGCACTTGATAATAAATAAATAAATATTCGATCTAGCGTTTTGGAAATTTCATTTATATGGGGATGAAATTCAACCCTTAAAAGACAAAATAGCATACAGCCGAAACTACTGGGCCTAGAAACGTAATTTTTTTTTACACCGTAGTATCTTTTAGGGTACACAAGCACTAGCAAAGGATTTTTGCCAAATCACCCCCTTAAGAGGGTGAAAAGCGTAGCGTAGCCTTTAACACCTAAACCACTAAACCGATTTTGATGAAATCTGGTACAGAGATGGACTAAAGCTTGAGAAAGGACATGGGCTACTTTTTATTGCGAAAAACTGGGTATAAGGGGTTGAAATAGGGGATGATATTTTGAAAAAACCAAAAAGCATACAGCGGAAGCCTTTGGGCCTAGAAACGTAATTTATTTTTACTCCGTCGTATTTTTTGGGGTACACGAGCACTAGCAAAGGAATTTTGGAAAATAGGGTGAAAACCGTATAGCCGAAACTATTGGAGCTAGGAACGTGAAACTGAGTATGCGATTCTCTTTCTTTTGATGTAAGTGAGCTCTAAGAAATTAGTTTTTGAAATTCAATCTCTAAGGGAGTGAAAAATGTATAGCCGAAATCATTAGGCCTAGAAACATGAAATTTTGAATAAAGTTGTCTTTCTTGGGGAAAGTGCTCACTAAAAAAGAGTTTTTTGCAATTTAACCCCAAAAGGGGTGAAAAGCGTATAACCGATATCATTGAGCCTAGGAACGATCATTTTAGTACACGCTCAGCTTTCTTGCGTTACCTCAATATTTTTTTTTAGTGCTCGCTTACCAAGATTACTTTGGATCGACGCAATATGTAGGCACGCCTCTGCCATCGTAGATATATTGTAAAGGTTCTTCTAGCAACATTTTATGACCTAGCTGCCTGCTAGACGACATTCCTGGCTAGATGGTATCACCAATTGTTCCAGGTCGATGTAAATCTTTGTCTTAGTAGTATTTTTCAACACCCACGAACAATAAAAGCGTGATAATATTCCTAGCCGCTACCAGACAGTAAGTTAAAATCAAGATATGAATCCAAGTTTCTATCTCTAGATATAAACAAATTTGAAGCGTTTGTTTGTCTGTCTAAATAATAGGTTTTATTTATGCTCACAAAATTATTTGCACGATACATATGTCTGAAAAATCGGCCAAGTGCGAGTCGGGGTCGCACACAAAGGGTTCCGTACCATTATCTATAAAAAGGGGGAAAATAGCGTTTGTTGTTTAGGAGCCCCCCTTAAATATTTATTTTATTTCGTTTTTAATATTTATTGTTATAGCAACAACAGAAATGCATAATTTGTAAAAAAATCAACTGTCTAACTATCGCGGTCCTTCAGATACAGCTTGGTGATAGACAGACGGACGGACCGACAGCGAAGTTTTAGTAATAGGGTCGTTTTTACCCTTTGGGTATGGAACCCTAAAAACGGTTAAATTTTTTTCTGTCTCTCTATGCGTTACGGATAATCTTCAAATCGGCTGGACCGATACTGATAAGACTTTACTACCAGGTCTACCAGCCTTACATAAGGAATAACTTAGGCTATATTTTATCCCGGTGTGGTTTTTATCTCATAGTTGCTCCAACTGTGAGACTTTAGACGATTTTAAAAATTTCACTAATGGGAAGCTATTTTTAAGCGAGTAACATATTTAGGCTATTTTTTTATCCCGATATTCCTACGGGACCGGACACAATACCGGTGAAATCGCGGGAATTTAATGGGTATATAATTTAATTTACGAATGAAAATCTACATTGTCAGTGAATAACAAATAAAGGCTATTTTCATCGCGGTGTTTGCCCGGGAACAAGAACTTCGCGAGTAAACCGGTAGATGTTGACCAATTATTAAAATTCTTTCACCAATAGGAAGCTACGTTATCAGCGAATAACATAGGCAATTTTTATTTCTAAGGGTTTTGATTAGTATATTTATTTTTTTTTCACCCATGTATGTGACTTATAATATCAGCGAGTAACATTGGCAATTTTTATCTGGGCATTCGCATGGAAATGGGGTCTACATGGGTGAAACTACGGGAGTTTGATCGGTATTATTTTTTTTCACCAATGGAAAACTAAGGCCATATTTACCATCGTATTTCCACGTGAATTTGAACTACAAGGGTGGAAGTAATATTCAAATATAAAAATTTGTAAAGATATTTGGATGTTTGTTACTCAATCACGCGTAAACTGTTGAGCAGATTTGGATGAAAATTGACACATAGATAGAGTATTTTTTAAATTAAAAAATATGCAAGTTAACTTTTACGCGGGCGAAGCCGCGGGCAAAAGCTAGTTAGAAAATAAAGCTCACATTTCGTAAAAAAAAACGTCATCATAATCCTGTTGGGAGAAAAATCAATTATTTAAAAAAGCGATTATTTTCCCTCCAAGTCACATCCCTACTCCGTCACCACACGGAAATCTCTTTTTTTTTACAGAATCCTTTATATAAAACGAGAAGTATCAAAGTTTTCTTCAACAAAAGGATTTGTTTAGAAGTGCGGTTGTTATTTTTATACAAATAATCTTAAACTTCCCGTTAACCGCACACATTAATATCCTGGTTTGTGTAAATATTCTCGTAACAGCTATAAATAAAATATTGTTTCCCTGAATTCGGACCGCACCGAGAGTTTAACTTGAATTTTCCGAGAAGCTCCTATGTGTAGACTAGGCTTGAAAATACATTGTGTAGAATTTAGTTTTCATTAAGGTAATGTAATAAGTATTGTTAATTTTTTTACAATACAGCTGTGCTGGTCGTTCTATAGATATAATTCTCTAAAAATATTAGTCAGATGTGGTCGATCAACGCGGTGTGTCGTAGTAAGTCAATTTCATAAAAAGCAGTATTTTTGGTAAGGTGGTGGCTATATAAGATTTTGCCGGGACCTTTGATTTTGGTCATACCAGTATGTAGTTCTAAATGTCGTCATAATTGAATCATTAAAAGTAGCCCACGCACGTCCCACTGTTGGGCTCGGGCCTCCTCCACAATGGGAGAGAATTTAACCTACTATACCGTGCTGGTCAGACATGTTGGTATAGGGTTTCATTTCGAATTTTTCTTCTCTTGCATAGATCTTATGTGCATATTATATCCCTTAGTCGTCTTGTACGACATCCACGGGTAAGATAGGGAGTGGTGAATTGTATTCTTACTCCGTCACCACACGGAAAAAAAGTATTAGGTAATAATAAAAGTATTAATAATTTCTTTTTTAACATATTTAGATTTTCCGTAAAATGTTTTCATTTTTGTTTATTCTTTCCAAGTAAACTTGCAAATTTTTTAGTAGCAGTTAGCCATGAGCGTGCGGCCCCATAGCCCATATTACTTCCCCATCGCTATTGGGCCGACCAGCGGTACTGATTCTTTGATCTCGATGATGAGCACAGAAGGTTAATGGATACCGGCCCGGTCGACGCCACCTCTTTGCGGATGATGACAGATGATGTAGGTATTCCTGCTTGCATTACCAGAGATATCGGTAGTCTGAAAATCGATATAGAGACTATTGGGGCTGAGCAGCGGTACAGTATGATTGACCTCGATGGTCAGCACAACAGAGCAAATAAAATCTTATCGCATTTGTATTTGATTTTTGATAGCCCGACGTTTCAAACACTTTACGGCGTTCATGGTCTCGGGGGGATTGTGTGACATTTTAGTCGAAAGAGTTCGAAACGTCAGGCAATGAAAAATCGATTACATACGCGATAAAATCCGTAAAATAATATTATATATAATGTGTAATGCTTGTAATGCTATAAAGTTACATCCAAATCTGTACAGCTGTTTAGGAGGAGTTCAGTGACATTCACACGCACAAAAGAATGTAATTCTCTCATCAGAACATTACAGCATTCAGTTACATATATTGATGCTTGTTTAAACTATTCAAAGTGAATGCAATCATACACGCGTTTCCGTCTCGCCCCGTCATTTGATTGATTAGTGCTGCCTATGTTGATAACTGTCGCGGTCGAGTTATCGATGGTTTATTTTTGGTATTTTACCTTTTTTATCGTTTATTAAATAATTTCCTTCTTTATTAGGATTATCGTTCTTAAGGGCTTAAGTTTTATATAACAAGTTATCTGTTGAAACTATTTCAATTTGTGTTTAATCAGTAAACAGACAGGAAGCCTTCGATAGTGAGTCCGTTTAGCATTTGATTCTTTCAAATATTTTCTATTTAAATCTTCTTCCGTACGGCGACGGAGTAAGAATACAATTCATCATCGCCTATCTTCCCCAATGATGTCATAAAAGATGACTAAGGAATTTATTTAATTTTTCTTCTCTTGCATATCTAAGTCTTGCATATTTAAATCTCTTGCATTTTTAAATTGTTTTCTTCTGCTATATGCACAGCAGCTATGCAAGAGAAGAAAAACTCGAAATATAGCCCTATACCAACCCGTCTAACCAGCGTGATATAGGTGGTCAATTTTCTTATCACAGTGGTAAGGAAATTGTGATGGAAGCTCAAGCGCAGCAGTGGGATGCATATGGCCAGTAATGATGATGATGACATCTTCTTTATAATACTTTTTGATGTAAAACATCTATAGGCAAGGGTGAACCTGATCGTTGGCGTGGCGTTAACGCCACGCTTTGATATGTGTATTTGTGTAACGAAACCATAACCTGTTTTAGAATTTTATACAACGCTGTCTAGTGAGCTTAAAAAAAAATATTAACCTATAGTGTATACTAATGAAAATAAATATTTATTGAATAAAAATCATCATTTTCTGGAAAATAGATCGTAATATTTTATTATTGCTTTATGCCATATTAGTTCCTGTCGTAATATATTATTTTATGCATATATACTTGTACAAAGTAATTGCGACGTTTCACATCTGACAGCCGTCCTGAGCGACAGCTGCCTTTTTTTTAAATATTTAATTAGAAATTAAATTCGACAACTCCCATTTGGGAGGCGTAAACTTAGATATGTTATTAGAGCAAGGAAGACTGTAATAAATGAATATCGTTATCGATATATATTGACACAACCCCATCCCTATCGGAAATAGCTAATTCATCTCAGCGATGGTCGGGGTCAGCTGCGCTCGGTGCACTCAACAACTGTTTTAGTTGTTGTTTTGTTGTTAGTTGTCGACCAGACGAGGGGTCACGGGAATGCGGGCGATTTACTTGTTGTAATGAGCATAAGTTAAGCATTGGTAGAATATTTTAATATAATAAAATTGAATGATTGAATCACTGTACAAATGGTGTGGTTATTAAGATCTACCGTGCTAACTGTCGTGGGTTCAATTTTCATGCTGTACTAATACTTTGTTATTATCATCTGCTGCTTTCATATGCATATCCTCAGTCCATCCACCTCTTCTTGGGTCTTCCACGCTTCTTTCGTCCATCCACAATCATATTGATAACCCTCCTTGTCACATGCCTTTCATCCCTCCTCATCACATGTCCATATCAAGACAATCTCGCGCTCCTAATCTTCTCTATCACTGGTGCCACTTTTCTTCTTTTCTTGTTATATAATAATAATAATACCCTCTGGGCCAGTCGTTATTTCACCACGAGACTAACGCAAACCTCGGAGGAACATTATAAGGCTCTCTAAGTTCTTTTGATATAAAAGAAAAATGTATCACAAGATTTATAGGAAAGCCAATAAACCGCAGGGCAGCTTGTGGCGTGCTGAATGTGAGTGGCGACACTGCGGTCCTGAGTGCCCTAGAGAGTCGGTCAAGGCCTCGTATCCAGCTGGCCTTTATTGGCTGGCTGGAGTGGAAACCGAAGAGTGCCCGCAGGATTCTCAACTCTGGCTTGCCTTAAACGGCTGGTCAGAGAGGGGTCGCCAGAGCTATATGCTCGGGGGTGGAAGTGTCATTTTCAAGGGCATAACTACGGGGAAACCACTGCAATGGTGAAACCGGCGCTGCACCGCTCGACACTCCAAGCCACTTGCACCAATGTTGCCCCCCTGTTGCCCGTATGGCCTGCGTGTCTGTGGCGACCGTTTGGGGGGGCCCATTCAGTTAGTTGGCGAGTCACCGTCTGCCAAAGTTCAAGACGATAAAGGTATTGAAGGCAGACGACAGTTTTAAATCAATAGTTTACCATTAATCCAGTCCATCTAACCTTCAACCCCATAGTCATGTATTAGATACCATCAACACACAATAGTTTAACACCTACCATTAGCAGTCCACGTGTGTTATGTGCAGACGTGGAGTGTCATCGGTAGACGTCCCATCCCATTTTACATTAAATTTCTCATGTAAGCCTTTCAAAGGACCGGGTATCTTCTCTTTTTAACAATGTGGAAGATAGCCGTGAAACTGGGGGATAATAATAATAATGTAATTTATTTCAGACATCAAGATCCATATTAGTGTTAGTAAATATATGCACAAGATATCTCTTAGACGTCTTTTACGATATCTACGGGCAAGAGAGAGGGGATGAATTGTATTCTTACTACGTCACCACATGGAAATATAATTGTGCCATCCACAAATTGTTATCCTGAGTCTGGGTGTAGTTTTTGTCCGTTGATGTTTGTAAACTCCGCTGCATTACAAGGTTTAGTTTCTTAGTGCATGTGTTGTCTTTAAAATATAAAAGTTTTTTTTTTTTTTTTTTGTGGGTGGGCTGCGGTCGGCGCTCCTCCGCACCACTCCGTCCGGGGCGACAGAGGGGCTTAAGCACGCAACTCCCGCAACCCATCCGAAAACCACCTCGCCTTCGTCGTTGGGCCGACCACCGGAGCAGGTTTACTTGTCGTCAGTGGTCGGCCCGACGGAATACCCCCTACGCGGGGTACCCTCCCATCGAAAATATAAAAGTATAATGATAGTTCATTATGCTTTCATATTTGAATGAAATATTTAATTAATTTATTTAATTAATTTATGTAAGATGTTTTTTTGTAGACACTATCTTCTATTGTGAGGATACAGACATACAGTTTGTACCCAAAATCATAAAAAAAAAAGTTAATAACACAAAGTATTTGCTTGCATAAGTTCGCGTGACACTTGGCACTGTTTGTCAGCATGTTAACCAATACGTCATCTGTGCATTTCGCATTTACTTAGTTGATTGTAAGAAGATTTATTGGTCTAAATCGAGACTTTCTTTCTGGACTGGGTTTGATTGTACGATTTTATTTGTACATTGTAATTATTCTAATCTATGAATCTTTTGAAATCAAGTGTTGGAGATTTCCGTGTGGCGACAGAGTAAGAATACAATTCAGCATCTTGCTAGTAGGTGTCGTAAAAGACGACTAAGGGATTAAATATGCATATAACGTCTCTGCAAGAGAAGGCAAACTTGAAATGAAACCAATCAACCCGTCTGACCAGCGTGGTAATAATAGGTCTATTTTCTTCCTATTTTGGAATAGGTTCTAGCCCAGCAGTGAGATATATGGGCTGACATGAATATTTGACATAGGCCTCCTTATGACAATAACGTAATCGCCACGCTTAACAAGCGGGTTGGAAATCATAGTTGATAATATAATACTTTCTGAAGAGTGTTGATCACCATTCTATAATAGGTGGTGATGCAGTTTGGTCTTTCGACTGCCTCTGGTAAATAAAGGATAATAAAATTCTTAATCCGTCAATACATGGTGAAGATAAGCGTAGATAACACAATTACTGGTACTTTTAATTATAGAATTATGATGTTTACGCGTTACGCGAGTATTGCACATAATTATGAAATACAAATGTTTTTACGATTGTATTTCATTTTTACTTTACCGGGATTTGGATAAGGTTTTGTATTCGTGGTCGGGGGAGGACTGTCCTGCCCTCACAACGAATCATGAGGCAAAACTGCAACACATCTCCATTTTTTTATTTGGGACTAACTAGTATCCACAATGACTTTTGTATAAAACACCGAGGTTTGACCCTCAGAAAGTCCCGGGAAATACTTTTAATTGTCTTGGGAGTTGGGACCAGTAACAAATTTAATTAGAAAGGAAAAAACAGGAGTTGGTAGGGTTCCACTTCCCTCTTGTGTAAAGCGTGACACATGAAGCAAATATAGGTAATAAGTCAGTAGATAAAAAGATGTACAACTACGTGAAGCGTAGCAACTTCTACGAAATAATAGAACGTTATAGTTTGAAAACTAAAAAAAACACGCCTACAAGCTGACATCCCGAATCATAGAAATTTAGAATTTCGCACATGCGTAGTTCGCACCCTAGCTAGAGCTAGGGTAAAAAGATAGATCTTTCTAGCTAAAAAGATAGATCTTTCTCACTTTTATGCAAAGGATACGATTATAAATTTCTAAATCTAATCAGGATATTCGCCTATTTTGGTCGAATTATTGCATTGTCATGGGCCTTTGACGAGTGTGCAAAGTTGAAATAAAATCTGTTCATTCAAAGTGGAGCAAAATGACGTTCAAAGATTCCGTTACATACATAGATAGATACAGGTGAAACTAATAAAAAGCGTGTAAAAAAAATAATACATATATATACAATGGTTTCTAATGTTTAAACCAGCATTACACATACTTATATGAAATAAAACTATTTTTACGAATTTTATCGGGTTTGTATTTGATTTTTACTTCCTCGAGTTTGCCAATAGTTTTCTGTGGTCATTCATGATCACAGGACTATCCTCCTGTGACCATGAATGTAGAGCATTACCAATCAACAATCAAAGTTAAAAATGCTAAAATATAAAATAAATTTTAATGTTAATGAGAATACAAACTAAAACTATATTTACGGATTATATTTGACTTTGAATTGGTTTTTTACTTTCCAAAGTTTCAATTTTTATAGTTAATTATCTTCTAAGGATTATAATTTCATATCGCGTAAAAGGATTGATTTTTATTCTTCTAAACCATAAAAAGTGATTCATCATTATCATCATAGCTCATATACATCCCACTACTGGGTTCGAGTCTCCTCCACAATGGGAGGAAAATTGGCCAAGTATCCCACGGTGATCGGGCGGGTTGGCATAGGATTTCATTTCGAGTTTCTCTAGCATAGATGTTATCTGTATATTGGAATCCCTTAGTCTTGTAATCCCTTAGCTGTCTTTACGACACCCACGGGTAGTGAATTGTATCCTTACTCCATCACTACACAGGAGTGATTCATCTTATTCAAATCCACACCAAGTCCGGTTTGATCTCTTCAAGTACTATTCATGTTATCACAGTTTTAAGATTGCCATCAACACAATACTTGCAACTCATTTCATATTATACTGCAGTATTTAATACCGTTATCAGCATTATGTACTTTCTTTTTACAATAGACTAGAATAATCAGTACGATTGTGTTATCAATAAAGTACTGATAACATATCTATGATATGATAAGTGACGTAGTGGTACTTAGCATAATGTCTTTTGGATTTCAAGAAAGTTAGAATGGATTTATCAATAGACGATGACCATGAGCATTAGACGATCGCTTAGACTTCTATGTGGTGATGTAGTAAAAATAAAATTCACCATCAAATTTCTTATCCGAAGGTATCGTGAAAGAGAGTTAAGGTATTATAATGAACTAGCTGACCCAACAGACGCTGTTCTGTTCAAATAAAAAAAAGGAATTCTTTTTGAAATCAATTCCAACACCACCAACCGTTCAAATATGAATCTAAACCATTTTCGAACTCACTTGAAAACACACATAATATTCATCATAATCGGTCCAACCATTTAGAAGGATTTCTATTAAAACACGCGAACAGAATATATAAAGATAATGCGGTAGGAGCACATTGTCGTCTGTCTACAGCAGTGGATCGGTCCGTCCGTGGGTACTACCACATTGAACAGAAAATCGACGTCCGAGTAGTAGCAATTTATATTTCGTACTACTGCTCTTCGGTCAGTGAACGAGAGAGCCAGGTGCCCAACTTTCTGAGGGTGTTTGCTTGTTTTATTGATGCCTTTAGTATCACTGAACCTCTTGTCATGCATTCCTACTTTCTTTTTCACGGTAGGCAGGGGCCTAGTAAAGAAGTATTCTTTACCATTAGGTGTGCGGTGTGCTC
Organism: Lymantria dispar; assembly: GCA_032191425.1. Taxonomy (NCBI): domain Eukaryota; kingdom Metazoa; phylum Arthropoda; class Insecta; order Lepidoptera; family Erebidae; genus Lymantria; species Lymantria dispar. Next base: position 1,867,268 of record CM063460.1, on the reverse strand, counting down.
GTTTGCCTGATGGCAAAAAATATTATAATAATACGTTTATGACAGCTATGCTAGAGAAGGAAAACTCGTAGTAAAACCATACCAACCCGTCTGATGAGCGTGGTATGCTTGGTCAATTTTCCTACTATTGTGGAGGAGGCTCGAGCTCAACAGTGGCACGAATATGAGCTGAAATTATGATGATGATTTATTTCTTTGCTAGTAGGCTACTGTGTTCTGTGTGGTGACGGAGTAAGAATACAAAGCACCACTCCCTATCTTGGCAGTGGGTGTTATAAAAGACGACTAAAGGATATAATACGTAAATAAAATCTATGCAAGAGAAGGAAAACTAGAAATAAAGTCCTATGCCAACCTGTCTGACCAGCATTATGTAGCAAAGTTAATTTCCCTCCCATTGTGGAGGAGGCTAGAGCCTAACAGTGGGACGTATATGACCTGAAAAGGAAGGCTACTGTTTCAACGCGGTTTGGCTTTACCGTTTTATTATTAGTAATACTACTAGACTACTGTTGACTATAGTCCATAAAATATAGGATGATCTCTGTGACAGTTGTCCCTAGTGCTGTCACGCTTACGATGAAGTTCGTAGTTTTTTATCGATAAACCTCTTTATTTTTATAATTTTGATTTTCTGTTATAATTAAAATACAATCAATGAAAATCTTTTTGAATTAATTTCAAACAAACCTGTTTTAGACTGTTTTAATTATTCAAAAGGTCAAGACAATTAAGGTCTAGACCACTATTCTATTATTTTCATCACTGGAGCATTCCCGCTAGAACATTAATTATTTTTTGCCAAAATAGGGACAGTCGTTAGATTAATCAATCAATTACGACTGTTTTATAAATAAATATGTCTAGTTTATTGACAATAGTGTGTACATAATATTATCATTTACTCTGAGACAAAAGTAGTTTTTTAATGTTTAATTAATTCAATTTATGTATTTTATAATGTAGGTACATTGTAGGTCTGTTGTAATTGTAAAAAATATGTTGAAAGTTTTATATAGGTACTGTATTGGGTTTATTTATTTTACGAATAATTTAATAAATATCGATTTACGTATATCGACTGTCTCATCTCTTTTTTATTTTCAGTCCAGTATGACCTTGTACGTGCGTAAGCGTCATTTATGTATAAAATGTTTACTAGGTATTTCAGTACTTACGAGGTACAGTTTAGGTAGTAATTTTAATATTTTTATATTTATAATATATTGCAATTCTGTTGCAATAAAACTGGCACAAAAAGAATGAAAATATATTTGATACAAAATGAAATTGTAAATTTGTTGCTCTTTAAATAAAACTACTTTACGGATTTTATCGCGTTTGTATTTGATTTTTGATTACCCGACGTTTCGAACACTTTACAGCGTTCATGATCACGGGTGGACTAAGATGTCTCACGTCCAACAAGTCATCGTTACTGCAGAAAATTTATAATTATCTACCCGATACAGAAATTAGTTATTAAATATTGACCCACATTTTGATTCAAAATTTATTGCCAGTGTAAGAAGAAAATGATTCTACATGAAAAAATTATATTGTTTATGGTTAGTAATAATTAAACATTAAAATTAATAGTAATTATATTTAAAAAACTAACTAATAATCTAGTATACTACCACCGGATCGGAACACGGTTACACTGAGAAAGATCCGGCAAGAAAACTCAGGTAACATGATGCTAAATTAAAGTTAATTTTGAAGGCGGCTTACTTTATGTTACTAAAAAGGTTTTAATTTATAAAATTATCTTTAGTTATTATTATTGTGGGTCAAATCTATACAATATGAGCTCACGGTGTCTTGCAGTCTTGTGGTGGTCTTTTTGGATTTCTTTTTAATAATGTTTATAACAGGATCCCAGCTTGATGGTAACACCCAGCCATCCTCTCTATTGGAAATTTTGTGTTTTTTAATCTCAATAGCCTCGCGTACCATTCTAGGCAGGCATCGGTGTTCTTTTGCGAGGATTTGTGGTTTATCAAACCTGATGTTATGGTGGGCGCGGTCCTGACTATGTTCACAGACTGCAGACCTAGTGTCCCGGCGGTGCTTCACATCGGCTATGTGTTCTTTGATCCGAGTTCTTATGGATCTCTTTGTTTGTCCAATGTAAGAGAGACCACAGTCACAGTCAAGTTTATATACTCCTGCATCTTGTAAAGGGCTCTGGCACTTGACAGGTGGTAAGAATTGGCTAATCCTCTTGAGTGGCTTAAAATAAGTTTTAATGGAAGAGCGTTTCAGGATGTAGCCAATCTTGTCAGTGACTCCTTTGACATAAGGTAGTATTGCAGGAAGGCGCTCAACTGTGGGTGGTTTCACTCGGTCTCTGCGACGGGGGCGAGGAACTGGCAGCTTGTTTGCACGTAGCACCTGCTTGACATGCTGCAGCTCCCCAGCCAGGTATTTATCGTCACAGATTCCTCGTGCTCTCTGCAACAAAGATTTACACACGGTAGCTAACTGTGAAGGGGGATGATGAGAATCACCGTTCAAGTATCTGTCTGTATGTGTTGCTTTACGATACACTGTATGACTCAAGGTGTTATTAGGGTTACGTATAACTAAAATGTCTAAGAAGGCTAAAGAGTTATTTGACTCCAGTTCCATAGTGAATTGAATTTTTGGATTAATGGAGTTAAGATGGTTTAGGAATATGGTTATTTTGTCTGTGGGTAATATTGTGAAAGTGTCATCTACGTACCGCTTGTAGAACCTGGGTGTGACAGGTGAGCTTGATAAGGCCGTCTCCTCGAAGTCCTCCATGAATATATCGGCAACGACAGGGGAGACCGGCGAGCCCATAGCCACTCCATCTACTTGCTTGTAGAAGTCATCATTCCACATTAAATAGCCAGTTGTTAGGCATTGACGTAACAGTTCCGCATATCCCAATGGCATATTATTGTCAGATAGCTTCTTAGATATGGTTTTGATGCAATCCTCCACAGGTAGAGAGGTGAAGAGTGATGTGACATCAAAACTGACCATAGTTTCATTGTCAGCGAGATGTAGATCTTTAATTTCACTGACAAAATGGTAAGAGTCTTTCACAAATGCACTAGTGTGTCCCCGGAGTTGGGAGAGGACTTTCGCAACCTTCTGTGCTAATTTATAAGTCGGCGTGTCGATCTGACTTACTATTGGTCGCAGTGGTGCATTTGATTTGTGTATCTTGGGCAACCCATATAATTTAGGTGGTTTGACGCATGGTGGTATTAGATTTTTCACGTCTAGATGTAATGTATCGGAGTACTTTATTATTAGTTTCTTTGTGTTCTTTAGAACGACATTGGTGGGGTCTGTTTTGACCTTCTTGTACGTTGTTTCATCCGACAAAAGTTGGTTAATTTTATCATTATAATCCGACGTATTCATAACCACGGTCGCGTTTCCTTTGTCTGCGCGCAGGATGACGATATCTGATTTATTCCGTAGGTTTTTTAAGGCTAAATATTGTTGTTTTGGAAGATTATTTTTGGGTAGACCGCTACGACGCAATAAGGACGAGACATCCTGCCGAATAGCCTCCATATCTTCCTTTGGCACGGTATTTTTAATCAGAACATCTTCGACAGCACAAATTATTTCTTCATAAGGAATTCGCGTAGGTGTTACAGCAAAATTTAGACCTTTCGATAAAACTTGAATTTCGGTGTTGTCTAAATGTTGTGTTGACAGATTTATGACAGCGCGGTCTACGTAAAAACGCAAAAGAACACCGATACCTGCCTAGAATGGTACGCGAGGCTATTGAGATTAAAAAACACAAAAATTTTAATAGAGAGGATGGCTGGGTGTTACCATCAAGCTGGGATCCTGTTATAAACATTATTAAAAAGAAATCCAAAAAGACCACCACAAGACTGCAAGACACCGTGAGCTCATATTGTATAGATTTGACCCACAATAATAATAACTAAAGATAATTTTATAAATTAAAACCTTTTTAGTAACATAAAGTAAGCCGCCTTCAAAATTAACTTTAATTTAGCATCATGTTACCTGAGTTTTCTTGCCGGATCTTTCTCAGTGTAACCGTGTTCCGATCCGGTGGTAGTATACTAGATTATTAGTTAGTTTTTTAAATATAATTACTATTAATTTTAATGTTTAATTATTACTAACCATAAACAATATAATTTTTTCATGTAGAATCATTTTCTTCTTACACTGGCAATAAATTTTGTATCAAAATGTGGGTCAATATTTAATAACTAATTTCTGTATCGGGTAGATAATTATAAATTTTCTGCAGTAACGATGACTTGTTGGACGTGAGACATCTTAGTCCACCCGTGATCATGAACGCTGTAAAGTGTTCGAAACGTCGGGTAATCAAAAATCAAATACAAACGCGATAAAATCCGTAAAGTAGTTTTATTTAAAATGTATAATACTCGCGTAAACATCAGAAATCATTATGTAAGCCAGTACGGACTGGAATTTGCAAATAAAATACGCCGGTTAGAGTATCTTCATACCAAGCGCGCAAGATATATAACATCACTAAATTTCTTGAAGAGATGCCGAGACCATGACCTCATTCCTACGTGTGTAAGGATTCCTTGCAAGAAAAACATATGTGGAAGCGCTAAGATCTTAGAACAGGCGAGTAAAAAGTTATTGCAGACGGTAATTCACGAGACCCGACCCGATCTATACAATATTAACCGTGAAATCGAGAAAAATTCTAGTGTGATTGAGTTAGTTTTAACGACAGCCGAATTTAAAAGTTGCATCGAACATCTAGGTAAGCGCGAAATAACTAAATATAATAGATGCAAAAATAAACACGTTACCAAATTTGAAAAATTATGTAACAAAAAATCTCGCGTTGAACATGGAACGCAGCACGGGGTCGGAACGCGCCCGTCAACCACAGACTCTTACGCAGACCGCGCTGTCATAAATCTGTCAACACAACATTTAGACAACACCGAAATTCAAGTTTTATCGAAAGGTCTAAATTTTGCTGTAACACCTACGCGAATTCCTTATGAAGAAATAATTTGTGCTGTCGAAGATGTTCTGATTAAAAATACCGTGCCAAAGGAAGATATGGAGGCTATTCGGCAGGATGTCTCGTCCTTATTGCGTCGTAGCGGTCTACCCAAACATAATCTTCCAAAACAACAATATTTAGCCTTAAAAAACCTACGGAATAAATCAGATATCGTCATCCTGCGCGCAGACAAAGGAAACGCGACCGTGGTTATGAATACGTCGGATTATAATGATAAAATTAACCAACTTTTGTCGGATGAAACAACGTACAAGAAGGTCAAAACAGACCCCACCAATGTCGTTCTAAAGAACACAAAGAAACTAATAATAAAGTACTCCGATACATTACATCTAGACGTGAAAAATCTAATACCACCATGCGTCAAACCACCTAAATTATATGGGTTGCCCAAGATACACAAATCAAATGCACCACTGCGACCAATAGTAAGTCAGATCGACACGCCGACTTATAAATTAGCACAGAAGGTTGCGAAAGTCCTCTCCCAACTCCGGGGACACACTAGTGCATTTGTGAAAGACTCTTACCATTTTGTCAGTGAAATTAAAGATCTACATCTCGCTGACAATGAAACTATGGTCAGTTTTGATGTCACATCACTCTTCACCTCTCTACCTGTGGAGGATTGCATCAAAACCATATCTAAGAAGCTATCTGACAATAATATGCCATTGGGATATGCGGAACTGTTACGTCAATGCCTAACAACTGGCTATTTAATGTGGAATGATGACTTCTACAAGCAAGTAGATGGAGTGGCTATGGGCTCGCCGGTCTCCCCTGTCGTTGCCGATATATTCATGGAGGACTTCGAGGAGACGGCCTTATCAAGCTCACCTGTCACACCCAGGTTCTACAAGCGGTACGTAGATGACACTTTCACAATATTACCCACAGACAAAATAACCATATTCCTAAACCATCTTAACTCCATTAATCCGAATCGAAATGTTCGAATCGTCGGGGATCCCAATCTTACGGACAGATTGGAGTCGCTGGAGCAGCGGAGAGACTTTGGGTCACTCTGTGTGCTCTATCGACTCTTTCACGGGGAGTGCTCCGAGGAACTGTTTGACTTGGTACCACCGTCACCATTCTACCAACGTACCACTCGACATCGCAGCAGGGTTCATCCATTTCACCTGGAAACGTTATGGTCTTCAACTGTACGTTTTCAGCGAACATTTCTCCCACGTACGTGCAAGCTCTGGAATGAACTACCTGCTGCTGTGTTTCCCGAGCGCTATGACATGTCCTTCTTTAAACGAGGTTTAAGAAGAGTATTTCCTTCACGGTAGGCAGCGGCCTGGCTGTGCCCCTGGTATTGCAATGGTCCATGTGCAGCAGTTTCACTTACCATCAGGTGTGCTGCTTGCTCGTTTGCCACCGTTGGCAATAAAAAAAAAAAAAAAAAAAAAAAAAATCCAAAAATTCAATTCACTATGGAACTGGAGTCAAATAACTCTTTAGCCTTCTTAGACATTTTAGTTATACGTAACCCTAATAACACCTTGAGTCATACAGTGTATCGTAAAGCAACACATACAGACAGATACTTGAACGGTGATTCTCATCATCCCCCTTCACAGTTAGCTACCGTGTGTAAATCTTTGTTGCAGAGAGCACGAGGAATCTGTGACGATAAACACCTGGCTGGGGAGCTGCAGCATGTCAAGCAGGTGCTACGTGCAAACAAGCTGCCAGTTCCTCGCCCCCGTCGCAGAGACCGAGTGAAACCACCCACAGTTGAGCGCCTTCCTGCAATACTACCTTATGTCAAAGGAGTCACTGACAAGATTGGCTACATCCTGAAACGCTCTTCCATTAAAACTTATTTTAAGCCACTGAAGAGGATTAGCCAATTCTTACCACCTGTCAAGTGCCAGAGCCCTTTACAAGATGCAGGAGTATATAAACTTGACTGTGACTGTGGTCTCTTTTACATTGGACAAACAAAGAGATCCATAAGAACTCGGATCAAAGAACACATAGCCGATGTGAAGCACCGCCGGGACACTAGGTCTGCAGTCTGTGAACATAGTCAGGACCGCGCCCACCATAACATCAGGTTTGATAAACCACAAATCCTCGCAAAAGAACACCGATACCTGCCTAGAATGGTACGCGAGGCTATTGAGATTAAAAAATACAAAAATTTCAATAGAGAGGATGGCTGGGTGTTACCATCAAGCTGGGATCCTGTTATAAACATTATTAAAAAGAAATCCAAAAAGACCACCACAAGACTGCAAGACACCGTGAGCTCATATTGTATAGATTTGACCCACAATAATAATAACTAAAGATAATTTTATAAATTAAAACCTTTTTAGTAACATAAAGTAAGCCGCCTTCAAAATTAACTTTAATTTAGCATCATGTTACCTGAGTTTTCTTGCCGGATCTTTCTCAGTGTAACCGTGTTCCGATCCGGTGGTAGTATACTAGATTATTAGTTAGTTTTTTAAATATAATTACTATTAATTTTAATGTTTAATTATTACTAACCATAAACAATATAATTTTTTCATGTAGAATCATTTTCTTCTTACACTGGCAATAAATTTTGTATCAAAATGTGGGTCAATATTTAATAACTAATTTCTGTATCGGGTAGATAATTATAAATTTTCTGCAGTAACGATGACTTGTTGGACGTGAGACATCTTAGTCCACCCGTGATCATGAACGCTGTAAAGTGTTCGAAACGTCGGGTAATCAAAAATCAAATACAAACGCGATAAAATCCGTAAAGTAGTTTTATTTAAAATGTATAATACTCGCGTAAACATCAGAAATCAATTTGTTGCTCGTTCAAACTTACTTCGTTGATTTCATTGACATCTGTCACAGAGATCAAGCTATATTTTATGGACTACTAGCAACCCGCCCTCGCTTCGCTTCGGTTTCAGTCGCCTTACCCGCGTTAACTACGCGTGGGAATATCGGGATAAGGTATAGCCTATGTTTCCATTGGTGAAAGAATTTTTGAAATCGATTATGTGGTTTAAGCGTGAAAGCGTAACAAACAAACAAATAAACAAACAAACAAACAAACAAACTTACTCTCGCATTTATAATATTAGTAAGGATAGTACTACAGTTTTCTATCTGCAGCCATAAATATGTCAGCTTGTTTGAAGTATTATCAGACTCATTTAGAAAATAGATATCATAATTGTAAAAATTTGTTACTATGCTTGAGTAAGAGATAGAGCCAGAGAGTTGGAGAAAGTGGTAATGGATTTAAAATAGAATGTGTCAATCGCGGTCTCTAAATGTAGGCTTCATAAACAAGCTCAAAGTCGCTCAGCGTGCTATGAAGCGCGCTATGTTCGCCATTTCTCTGCGAGATAGAATTTGATATACGGAAATCCGCAGAAGAACGGGTGTAGCCGACATAGCACAAAGAATTAGTACGCTGAAGTGGCAATGGGTGGGCCACATCGCTTGACGTATCGACAATCACTGTTACGTATTACGCATCGAACGACGCAATGTAGAACGCTCCCCCAATAGGTAGATCGATAACCTGCTGGAAGTTGTTTGGCATTTTTGGATACAGGCAGCACAGAATTGTACATTGTGGCAAAACATGAGAGAGGCCTACTTCCAGCATTGGACAGCGATAGGCTGCACTTCGTTCAGTGAGCGAGAAAGCTGGAAGCCCAACTTTCTGAGGGTGTTTGTGCGAGTTGGGTTTTAGTTAGCCTTTAGTATCACCGAACCTCATTGCACGCATTCACACTCCCTTACTTTCTTCGCGGTAGGCAGCGGCCTTGAAAAGGTCCATGAGCGGCAGCAATACTTACCATCAGGTGTACTGTTTACTTGTTTGCTACCGTTTCGTGCAACAGCCAACTTTCGTGTACTGAGTTTTGGTAAAGCCTTTACCATCACCGAACCTCTTTGCACACATTCACAGTCGCTTCACTTTCTTCATGTTAGATAACGGCCTAGCAAAGTTCCATGAGCGGCAGCGTCACATACTGTCAGGTATACTGTTTGCGCGTTTGCCACCGCTTACGAAAAAAAAATTGCCCGGTATATTAAAACGTGGGCTTATCTAGTCTTGTAGTTGGGTATTAATGTTTACAAATACGTTTAATTTAGTTATTTTCATGAAAGAGCGTCTTAATCCGTATCTGATTAAGACAATTTAGGCTTCCGATGCTCACGACCAAAGTCAACATATTATATCTATTAGATAACGTTGAAAATGAGTGGTAAAAATTATATAGTGTGATTAAATATATTATCGGTGGCCATCTTGTTTGTTTGGTGTACGTGCGGCTTCTCACATAGGGCTGACTGGACACGTGTTTCGGAGCGGGAAAGTTCGTTAGTGATTATTATGCTTTATAATTGGGTGTGCTATTGTCGTGTTGCTAATCGTATACGATGAGTTTCTACTACCAAATTTGATTGTAAATATTTCGTATCAAAACAAAAACTCTATACGTTTATCTTTTAATAACCTGCTACGATATTTCGTTTACAATACCTTCCGTTTCGTACGTATAGTTTAATAGTTTCTATGGGCAACGTATTCTAATGTGTGCATTCGGAAATGTTGGATTGATAGTCGATTATGAAAAATTTTGCTGGCTGTTAAACAAAGTAATATTTTTTGTACTACACAGATGGCGTAGTGGTTAAGATAGCGCCTTAAAGTGCCAGTGTCGTTGGTTCGAATCCCACACAGGACCAGTCTAAATGTAATTTGTGTCTGTTAATTATAGGTTTGTAAAGTCCCCCGCAACACAAGGATTATTTCATTAGTGCAGGGCGTTGTCTTTTATAAAAAAAATACTTTTCTGATATTCCAAATACTTTTCAGTGTTCATGGCTACAGGAGGAATAGGGTGTTTCATTTCTAATGTGACCATATATATCTTTATGTCAGAACGGGATGCTTGGATGTTGTAGAAATAGGCATGAATATGAAATAAAAAGTTAAATGGAAATAGACGTGCTGTTTGTAAAACCATGACAGTTTTTACCGTTTTGGAGAAAACGAGATAAACAGCTTGAAAATGGACCTCGTCTGGTTGAAAATGGGACATATGGTCACATTATTTATATTCAACAATATTTTAGGTTGATGCCGCCTTAGCCGAGGTCGCGGGTGACTGGTACGGGGATTAGTCCGTCACCGGCAGAGAGGCCAACCGCGGAACGTCGAGAGGAGAGGATACGCCGCGACCGGGGTATTCCGTCGGACCGACCACTGAAGTCAAGGAACTCTGCACCGGTGGTCAGCCCAACGACTAAGACAAGGTGCCACGGGTGGGTCAGGGAGCCGCGCGCCGACCATTGGGCCAGGGGTGGGCACCCCTAAAAAAAAAGGTTAATGATTTCTGACGTTTGCACGAGTATTATACATTGTAAATAAAACTACTTTACGTATTTATCATGTTTGTATTTGATTTATGATTGCCTGACGTTTCGAACACTTTAAAGCATTCATGGTCACGGGCGGACTGCAATATTGTCGGGCAATCATAAATCAAATACAATCGCGAAAAAAGCCGCATTTTTAATATTTAAGGTTTTTATTTAGCCACCATAGTATTCGTTATTTTTTTTTATTGCCAACGGTGGCAAACGAGCAAGCAGCACACCTGATGGTAAGTGAAACTGCTGCACATGGACCTTTGCAATACCAGGGGCACAGCCAGGCCGCTGCCTACCGTGAAGGAAATACTTTTCTCAAACCTCGTTTAAAGAAGGACATGTCATAGCGCTCGGGAAACACAGCAGCAGGTAGTTCATTCCAGAGCTTGCACGTACGTGGGAGAAATGATCGCTGGAAACGTACAGTTGAAGACCATGACGTTTCCAGGTGAAATGGATGAACCCTGCTACGATGTCGAGTGGTACGTTGGTAGAATGGTGACGGTGGTACCAAGTCAAACAGTTCCTCGGAGCACTCCCCGTGAAAGAGTCGGTAGAGTACACAGAGTGACCCAAAGTCTCTCCGCTGCTCCAGCGACTCCAATCTGTCTGTAAGATTGGGATCCCCGACGATTCGAACAGCCCGTCTTTGCAGGGAGTCAAGTGGGTCTAGCTGATATTTAGGCGCACCTGCTCAGAGATGCGAGCAGTACTCCACATGAAGACGAACTTGTGCTTTGTATAGCACAAGACGCTGTCTCGATGTGAAGTACTGCCTGGCTCTGTTCAGGACGCCCAACTTTTTGCTTGCCAATTTGGCTTTGTCCTCCAAATGACTCCCAAACTGGACTTTGCTCGATATTTTGACACCGAGAATCCCAATACTCTCAGAAATTGGGAGAGTTACTCCTTGGAACTGTGGCGCCATGACAAACGGGTCCTTATTTGCAGTGAACGCGCAAACTTGTGTCTTTGTAGGGTTGAACTGGACTAGGTTCCGTTCACCCCATTCCGAGGCCCGCCCCAGAGAGCGCTTGACTTCAGACACAAGTTGAACCCTCCTTTCCTGAGTACTCCGATGGATATTCCGTTGCTTAGTGTACCGCTCATCACCCGCGCTGTCATCCGCATAGCAACGCATACTCTCGATAGAGAGCATGTCATTGATAAGCAGGATAAACAACGTCGGGGAGAGCACCGAGCCTTGTAGTATATCAGCATTAATAGTCATGGTATCGGAGCAGGAGCTATCTACGACGACTTTTATACTCCGACCATCTAAAAAGCTGGCGATCCAATTACAGAGTCCCTCGGGGGAGTAGAATTTTTTTTTAATATTTTTTTTTATAAAAGGCAACGCCCTGCACTAATAAAATAATCCTTGTGTTGCGGGGGACTTTACAAACCTATAATTAACAGACACAAATTACATTTAGACTAGTCCTGTGTGGGATTCGAACCAACGACACTGGCACGTTAGGTCGCTATCTTAACCACTACGCCATCTGTGCAGTACAAAAAATATTACTTTGTTTAACAGGCAGCAAAACTCGAGTATTTAATTTTGTCCCACATTTTTAATACAAATTCATTGAAAATAGAAAAATAAAATGAGTCTATAGAAAAAAGAAACATAAATAATCATTGAAGCTGTTTTCGTTTGAATCTTATAGATATTCAGTTCTATTAGGAGCTTAACATACACGAATTTTGGTTGATGTAGGTCATCACGTTTTTTAATTTTATATTTTTGATCATTTTAATGAAAAATTTGTTTTCATCGTTTCCAATAGTAGGGAGACCGAATAATATGGGAATTTAGAAGATATACCGTGTTACCGAATGTTTTTCGTAGCACTGCGACTCAATCCTTAGCCATCCACCCTTTCCAATCTAAGTTTATGCCGAATATAGGATCAGGGTAGATCCATTTTATAGGCACTATATAGGATAATTTAGCTATTTTGTATAATAGAAATAAAATATGGTGTAGAACGCTCCAAAGCATAGTCTTAATCATATTTAATTTTAAAGTGAAAACTTCTTTGTTCTTCTTTCATCGTTGTGATTTGAAGGTTAATGAAACGAAAAAGCGACAATAAAAAGAGACAGATCCAAAAATTCATAAAATTTAACGTGGGAGAAAATGAGATAGATAGCTTTATATAGTGTTTCTTATATATTTTTTTTTTATTGCAAACGGTGGCAAACGAGCAAACAGTACACCTGATGGTAAGTGTTGCTGCCGCTCATGAACCATTACAAGGCCACTGCCTACCGCGAAGAAAGTAAAGGGAGTGTGAATGCGTGCAATGAGGCTCGGCGATAGCAAGGGCACCACCAAAACCCTCCACACACAAACACTCTCAGAAAGTTGAGCTTCCGGCTCTCTCGCTCACCAAACGAAGCGCAGTAACAAATTGCTACTACTCAGACGTCGATTTTCTGCTCAGTGTGGTACTACCTCGGACGGACCGGCTCGCGGCTGTAGACAGATAACTGTCGACAGTGTGGTCCTACCACTCTTGTTTCTTATATTCATAGTTCTCTTTGTTCTCTGCTTCGTATGGCCCTACCTTTATATTTACCAAGATATAGTGGGAGTTTGGTTGGGCCTCAGCGTTTTACGTGTATTAATATGTGTTTGTGCGCGTATGTGCAGTGCAAAATTTTTGAAGTTTTCTCTTGTTCTTCTTCTACGTGTGAATGCCACACGTTTTTTATTTTTTTATTTTTATTTTATTTTGTTTTATTAGGAAGACCAACAGCTAATAAGAACATTGTAAATTGAACAAATAAAAACTAAAAACTAATAATAGGTCTCCACGCTTATGCAGCAATACAAAAACAAGTGACCTGATTATAAAGATAATAGGCAAACAAAAGTTAACAAAAAATAAACAAAAATGGGAAAGTAACATTAAACATATTTTTTAAAAAATTCCCAACTAAGCATCCGTCTTATCGGTTCCACCTTAGTTACAAATAGGTCAAAGTTTAATGTTTTAGTTTGATGATTCAAATAGTTGCCCGCTCGCCACAGAAATGCATTTTGACGATAATTGGTGGGCGCTTTTTTTTAAAGATAAACTATACCAAGGAGTTAGTCCTTATCGTTTATTTTGATTATTTGTTATATTTTCTCTATACCATGCTGATCAGATGTGTTGCAATAGGATTTTATTTCCACTCTTATTTTTTTATATTTATATTATTTTTACTCACGACTGCATTTATTTATATTCTGCACATTTTTTAAAATACCATTTGGAATATTTGCAGACAATCACGGGTGAGTGACACGTTAATTATTGACTTAACATTTGGATATTTGAAATTGATGTAAGAAGCGCAGCCGCATTGCGCGCGGCTCAGTGATGTTCTATTTTCAGACGTACCAAGTTCATTAACGTCCGTTAAATCATTTAGGGATGGGACATTAAACTTATGGATTATCGATAAAATTTTCAATTTCTTTCATGTTTGTAATAAGTTGTTTGTCAGTAAAAATTCTATATCGATAGATTGACAAATTTTGCTTGTAGTGATGGAATAAGAATACAATTCATCGTCCCTTTCTCTTACCCGTGGGAGTTTAAAACAGTTGACTAAGTAATTTGCGATAACGCAAGGAAAGCATATGATTTAATTTGATAAGAAGAAATTGTTTTAAAATGGAAGGAAGGGAGGGAGACCCACCACTTTCCCACGGTAATCAATATACCTCACACCACAATAGAAGGAATACGGGATAGGATTAAGGTTTTGATCGGCGTCACACAGCTTTGATCGGGGTCACATAGATTTAATTGGGGTTACACAGCTTTGATCAGCGTCACACAGCTTTGATCGGGGTCACACAGCTTTGATCGGGGTCACACAACTTTGATCGGGGTCACACAGCTTTAATAGGGGTCACACAGCTTTGATCGGCGTCACACAGCTTTGATCGGGGTCACACAGCTTTGATCGGGGTCACACAGCTTTAATCGGGGTCACACAGATTTGATCGGGGTCACAGAGCTTTGATCGGGGTCACACAGCTTTGATCGGGGTCACACAGCTTTGACCGGTATCACACAACTTTGATCGGTGTTAGGGTTGGGAAATAAGGAAATCTTACTCCTTCCAGAACATCAACTTGCAATTTTTCGCAGAACTTCGAATTTATATTCTAAGAAGAAATTGATAAAGGTTATCGTAGTCGAATGTAAGTACGATTAAGGAATTATAATGAGCAGATAAAATCTATGGAAGAGAAAAAAAATTCGAAATAAAACCCTACATCAAAACGTCTAACCAGCGTGGTATTTCAGTTTTCGTCTAATTGTAGTAAGTAGCCCAGCAGTGGGACGTATATGAGTGGCGATGATAATGATTTATCGATAATATAATTTTAGCTCACATACCTCCCTATGCAATAGGTGGGTAATTAAAATACTGTATCACGTTGGTCAGATGGGTTGATATAAGATTTCATGTCGAGATTTCGGATATATAAAAAAATAATGAAATGTATGCATATTAGATCCCTTAGTCGTTTTTTACGACACCTATGAACCATGTAAGGGTTAATGGTTTTGCAGCCATCACCATACAACAGATTAATTAACTTCATTTCAGCTTATATATGTCCCACTGTTGGGCTTGTACCTCCTCCATAATAGGAGAGAAATTGATGTACCATTTTTTTTTGGTCAGTACGCATGCTGTCCTTTCCGTTCAGGGTGATAATAGAGCGTCGCGTGGTCCTACAACCGACCGTATCTCCTCCTATTCACGGTCGACCCATTGGTACCGTACTCGACGTCCCTAGCCAGCCCAAAGATGTATTGGTATAGAATTTTATTTCAAGTTTACCTTCTCCTATTATTCGTACTTTTGCATATCCTTTAGTCGTCTTTTACAACAATCACGGTAAAGATAGGGCATTGTATTTTTAATCCGTTACCACACAGAGAAGAATATATTTTATTATCTATATTAATATTATAAAGAGGAAAGATTTGTTTGTTTGTATTGAATAGGCTCCGAAACTACTGGACCGATTTCAAAATTTCTTTCACCAATGGAAAGCTGTAATAGCAGGGAGTAACATAGGCTATATTTTATCCCCGTATGTCCACGGGAATGGTAGCTACGCGGGTAAGACGACTGAAACCGAAGCGAAGCGAGGGCGGGTTGCTAAGTAAAAATAATATAATAACTTTCTTAGCGTGTCCTTTATATTTATTATAATATTACCGGATACGGAACTAAGAGCAGGAAGAGAATATACCGAATGTTTTAATTAATATTAATCATATACATTGAATTGATTGCGAGTGAGGCCGGGAGGCCAGCTTGTGTGTAACTACTAATCCTATTAGCATAAAATTATTATACATTTAATTGTTAATTAACTTTTAATATGGTTCATTTAACAGTAATTAATTAATGGACATATTGGTTAAGTATGGTGTTAGGTTTGTGTGAGTGAGTTTCGTTCGGTAAGTAACAGGATCGAATTGATGGAATTAGTAAGAATACAATTCCCCATTTCCTATCTTGGCCATGGATGTCGTAAAAGACGATACGGGATATAATATGCACATAACATCTGTGCGAGAGAAGGAAAATTGAAATGAAACCATATACCAACGTATCTGAAAAGCATGGTATAGTAGGTCAAATTCTCTCCCATTGTGAAGGAGGCTCGAGCCCAACAGTGGGACGTATATTGGGTTGCGATGACGATGATGAGGTATTATAAAAATCGACTCCGGGATGTATATTCCCTAGTACATGGCATTAATTCAAGAGAAGAAAAATTCGTATTAAAACTGTATGCCAATCTATGTTTGACCAGTATGGTGTTAGTTTGATGATGTTAGTAGAATTTTCTGCCTATTGTGTATGAGACCCGAGCAGTAAGTACTCGTGTATAGATGTTACCTGTATTTCACTCTTTATTCGTTTTTTACGACGTGAATTGTATTCTTACTCCGTCACCAGATGGAGAAATTATATAATTAAAAAAATATATAAAAATTTCTAAATTTTGTGCAATCAAGTTGAAGTTTCTAGCTAAAAATACAAAGTAGTCCAGCGGACTGCTGACAGAAGCGAAAACAGACAACTATGAACAGTATATATTTTTAGATCTTCAATTCTGTATAGCTACAGATATACTGCTATAAGTATCGGTGACGTGAACGCACAAAATGTCACCCATTTTTTTTTGGGGGTGGGTTGCGGTCGGCGCGCTCCTCGCACCTCTCCGTCCGGGGTGACAGAGGGGCGTACACCCGCAACCCACCCACGATACACGTCGCCTTCGTCGTTGGGCTGACCACCGGGGCAGGGTTACTTGTCATCAGTGGTCGGCCCGACGGAATACCTCCTATTTGGGGTACCCTCCCATCGACCGACGTTCCGCCCTCGGGGAGGACGTCGGTAAAATGTCACCCATACAAAAAGTGTCCCAGTTATGAGCATGTCGATGACACAAACTCATAAGATTTTCTCCTACCAAAAAATGCCCAACGCGGCTAAAGAAATTTTCACTTCAAATCGAATTAAGTGCTATTGTTTCTTATAAATGTAGTTCGTATGTTAATTATCTTTATATGTATATTTCTTGTGTACGTGTGTATCTCACTGAAATCCTCCTAAACGGCTGCACCTTTTGTGTGTGTTCAAGGGGATTCGAGAATGGTTTAGATTAACAATTAGACCCAGTAGGTGACGCTGCGGTCGATTTCAAGGAGAATACATTTTATTTGGACAGAACAACGTCTGTTGGGACCAGCTAGTAACTTCATAAACTCACACCAATTCTCGTAGTTCATATAATATCTGGCGTGAAGCTTTAGCAGCTACGCTTATTAATTAATCTGTAATACAAAATATACCTTTCACATTCAAATTAGAAATAGTTAATACATTATAACTGAGACAATCAATTTGCATCTATTAATAGTCAATGCGAGCACATTCTTTATAAATATAAAATGATAGAATCAATTAAGTAGTCGTGTTACTAACTGAATTGACGGACAGCGAGTATGTTACGCCCACGTAACGTTTTATTGTCGACTCATTAATAATTGTAGAATGGTTTGCATTCAATTTAATAGTTAAGACACTTGTACATCACATGAAAGCTCCTAAAGACCCGTATTTAGATGGGTATTTTTTTTTTTTGATAACACTCCGCTCTAGGGATTAATCCTTTTACTGCGGGGGCTTTACAAACATATAACTAACGGACATAAATTACATCCAGACTCAGAACAACAATTTGCGGATCGCAGAAAGTGTTGTCCCGCGTGGGATTCGAACCCCCGACACTGGTCGCTATCTTAACCACTACGTCATCTGTGCAGTCAATTCATGAAAGTTGTCATCATGTCTCATGACGTGGTCTTCTTCTTCTGTATCTTCTTCTTTTTAATACGTCTTTAGTTTCTTTATATTATTTTCGTATTCACTACCATTGGTTGGGTGTTGACAATCATATCAATGGTTTCTCCGAGAATATTGCGAAACATGAAAATACACGCAATTCATTATTATATGCATTATAGTACATAAGATACTTCAAGATAGTAAAATAGATACAGATAGTAAAATAATTCAATATTGCAAAACATCAAAATCCTTACTAATATTTTAAATGCGAAAGTAAGTTTGTTTGTTACGCTTTCACGCTTAAACCACTGAACCGATTTCTGAAAAATTTTTCACCAATAGAAAGCTATAATATCAGGGAGTAGCATTGGCTATATTTTATCTCGGTATTCGAGAGACTGAAACCGAAGCGAAGCGAGAGCGGGTTGCTAGTAATGAATAAAATTTAAAAGCTCTTCATGATATTTTGACATTCCCCTCAAAAATCCCTTGTGACGTGTCAACTAATTTTTTTTAGCTTGACCGGCCTCTCGTTAGGTTACCGACTAAATGGACCGCCCCGGTCTAGTTACCCGAGGCCTCGGCTAGGCTGGCATCAGGCGCAGGTAATCGCGCCTGCATCGCCCGAGTCGCCGGCGGCGGTTCGCGTCGCCTCCTTCTACGAGACTACTGGCTCGCAAAAGGCTACGACCGCGGACGTGTCAGCTCTAACACTATGTTTATAACTATGTCAATATCACCATATCTGTGCAGATAGATATCAAAACCAGATAAATGTAAATTTCACGACATCCACGGGTAAGAGTGATAAATTGTATTGTACTCCGTCACCAGAAGAATAATACTTACATACCTATTGAGCGACTGAACTCTTTCTAAATGGCTGGACAGATTTCAATGAATTTTTAATGTGTGTTCAAGTGGATTAGGGAATACTTTAGATTAATAATTGCACCAGGTAGGTGGCGCTGAGATTGATTTCAAGGACAATTTCTTTTAGTTTTTTAGATATGAACAGAAAAGCGTCTGTTGCGTCCGTTAGTATAATAAAAAAGAGATAAATGGATCACAAGCCGAACGCTTAGGCCTCTTTTTCCTTTGTATCGTTCTCGCTTGCATGCTCGGCTCAGGCGGAACGTGACAATGAGTAATGCTTATTCGTGCGTGCAGCCAGTGTTAATTACTTTATAAGACGTTACCACGAAAAAAATAATATAATATTAAGATGATATCATCATCACAGCTCATATACGCTATTGGGCTCAAGCCCATAGTGGGATCCTCCTCCATGGGCAATTCACCTACTTATACCACGCTGATAAGTATAGGATTTAATTCGAGTTTTCTCGCTCTTGCATACTTGTTATATACAAAAGACATCCCTTAGTCGCCTTTTGCGGCATCCACAAACAAGATTTTTTTTTTTATGGGTGGGTTATGGTAAACGCACACGCGATCCATTCCGTCCGGGGTGACGAAAGGACGGCGCGCGGGCTCATAACCCACCCGTACTCACGTCATCTTCGTCGTTGGGCCGACCACCGGAGCAGGGTGACTTGTCGTCAGTGGTCGGCCCGTCGGAATACCCCTTCGGGTACCCTCACCTCTCGACGTCCCAGTCCTGGGACGTCGGTTGCCGTCACGCGGTCAGTCTCTCTGCGAGTGACGGACTACATTCCCCGGTCCGGTCATCCACAGGCAAGATGAATTGTGGTGGTGAATTGTATTCTTACTGCGTCACCACACAGAAAGTAACAAAATATATCGTATTTTTTTTTTTTTTTTGTGGGTGGGCTGCGGTCGGCGCACCTCCGCACCACTCCGTCCGGGGCGACAGAGGGGCTTAAGCACGCAACTCCCACAACCCACCCAAAAACCACGTCGCCTTCGTCGTTGGGCCGACCACCGGAGCAGGGTTACTTGACATCAGTGGTCAATATATATTGTCCGTTATGATTGGTATTGCGTCAATACACCACATGAGCTTTTGTTCTCGATGTCTTCAATGTCCATTGTACTAGATATCATTGATATATTAAAAGATTTTGTGAAAGCTTAATATGATATATCTCTATTGTGTTAGTCGTATGTATTGTATTTATTTGTTTGTTACAGATCTATCTCAGGAAATGTTTGATTTGTTAGGTAAGTTTTTCGCAAATTTTTATTTAGTTATTTATTACTTTTGGTGGCGGATGAACAAGTAGCTCACCTGATGGTAAGTGGTAATTGTCGCTGATAGAACACTAATAGCAGTGGTACAGCCTAATGGCTGCCACTCGTCAAGAGAAGTGCATTAACACAATTGCTACTCATCATCATCATCATTGACATTCTACGAGAATGTGTGCATTTTACACATTGTATATTTACAGCATATGTATTTTACAAATTAGTATTTTTACAGCACATAAAAATGCCGTGTAGCATATTCCACATTGTATTTTCATAGCGCATACATTTTACACATTGTATTTTTACACCACATACATTTTACACATTATATTTTTACAGATTATATTTTATTTATTTATTTATTTACACATTATATTTTACACAAAGAACTTTCGCAGCGCGTACATTTTACTCGTTGTATTTTTAAAGTACATACACATTTTACAAATCCTATTTTCATATCACATACATTTTACACATTGTATTTTTACAGTAAATAAACATTTAGCATAATATATTTTTACAGCATCCATATATTTTACATATTGTATTTTTAGTTTATTATTACTTCATATGTAGAAGTAAAAACTATTATAAATGAATATGTATATACTCCATATAATATCGTGTCTGACATTTCGTCACCATCAGCAGGCAAGTGGCATGCAAATCAATCATCACAAGTATCTGTCAGCATCGATTCTATTGCGAGATATCGTGCTGATAACATCGAATAATCGCATGCTCGTTACATTTGATCGTTTGGTAACGATTAATAAGTATCGATATTTCGTCATGTTGAATTAGGTCCCTGACTGTATCAAGAGTATAAGAGTCAAAGGTCTAATTGCGATGAAATCGTTATATTTAATTGCATAATAAATAGTTGTTGATAGGCACCTATTGCTTAATATAGGTCATTGGTTCACCTGGACCTCTTGCAACTGTCTGTCTATTCATTGTAAATAAAACTACTTTTACGGATTATATCGCGTTTGTATTTGATTTATGATTGCCCGACGTTTCGAACACTTTACAGCATTCATGGTCACGGGCGGACTAAGCTGTCTCACGTCCAACAAGTCATCGTTGTTACAGACGTTTATAATTATCTACCCGATATAGAAAATTAGTTAATAACTAATTTTCTTAAATTTATTAAATGTTGACCCACATTTTAGTACAAATTTATTGCCAGTGTAAAAAGAAAATGATTCTATATGAAAAAATTATATTGTTTATGATTAGTAATTATTAATTATCAAAATTTGTAGCAATTATTGTTACAATTTGTTGATTTAAAACTAACAAAACTAATATACTACCACCGGATCGGCAGGCGACCACACTGTGAAAGATCCGGCAAGAAAACTCAGGGAACATAATGCTAAATTAATATTGATTTTTTTAAAAGAAAGTGTGTGTGTGTATTGCTCGCGTAAACATCAGATATCATTATGTCTGTCTATTATTTTAATTTCTAGAATCAATTCATAAAGATTATAAAAAACGCTTTGAATATTGATAAAATGCCGTGTGGTGACGGAGTAAAAATATAATTCACTACCCCTTAACTTCCCCGTGGGTATCCCTAAAGTCACTTAAGGGATATGATTTGCATATAATATCTATGCAATAGAAGGAAAAACTGTCCATGTGGTAACAGATTAAAAATACAATTCACGACTTCCTATCTTGCCCGTAGATGTAGTAAAAGACGACTAAGGGATATAATACGCATATAAGATCTATGCAAGAGAAGAAAACCTTGAAATGAAATCCTATACCAACCTTTCTGACCAGCTTGTTATAGTAGGTCAATTCCCTCCCAATGTGGTGGACGCTCGAGCCCAATAGTGAGACATATATGAGCTGTGATGATGAACTTAATAATCTCTGATTACAGAACACAAATTGGTTCTATCTCTAATAAGTTTTCATCATAATCATCATGAGGGAAATTGACCACGCTGGCCAGACATGTTGGCATAGAGTTTTCTTTCGAGTTTACCTTTTCATCATCATCTCACGTCATATGCGTTCCACTGCTGGGCTCGAGCCTCCTCTACAATAGGAGGGCAATTGTCTACCATGCTGGTCAGAAAGGTTGGTATAGGGTTTCATTTCAAGGTTTTCTTTTCTTGCATAGATCTTATATGCGTATTATATCCCTTAGTCGTCTTTTACTACATCTACGGGCAAGATAGGAGGCCCACACCGGTGCGCTACGGCGCACCGGTATGGGCGGGGTCCATGACCGTTCGACTTAGGGCTCTTCTGTGGCGACCACAGAGGGTCATGGCGGTCAGGGCCATCCGCGGATACCGCACGGTGGCGACGGAGGCAGCGTGCCTATTGGCCGGGACTCCCCCGTGGGACCTGGAGGCGGAGATGCTCGCCGGACTATATCGGCGGATGACGGGGGTGCGAGCGGGGGGCGGTGTGGTCTCGTTAAGGGATCTCACCGCCTGGCGCGTCGACGCCCGCCGAGACGTCATTGCCCGTTGGGCAGTCCGGCTGGAGAGGCCTCGGTTCGGGGTGCAAACCGTGGAGGCCTTCCGGCCGGTGCTGATGCAGTGGTTGGAAAGGCGGCACGGGGTGCTCTCCTTCCGACTGGTGCAGGTTTTGACGGGGCATGGGTGCTTCGCCAAATACCTGCACAAGGTCGTTAGGAGGGAGAGTACACCGTCCTGCCACCACTGCGATTGCGACGAGGACACGGCGCGCCATACGCTCGAGGCCTGCGCGGCTTGGGCAGTGCAGCGCTGTGAACTCGTCGCAATCATCGGTACGGACCTGACGCTGCCGGCTATCGCTAGGGCGATGGTCGACAGCGTCGGGAATTGGGACGCGGTCGCAGCCTTCTGCGAGACAGTGATCTCGCGGAAGGAGGCGACGGATCGCCTGCGCGAGGAGCGCAGCCTCGATGAGGAGATCCTCTGCCGGCGACTGGGGCGGCGTAGGCGCAACTATCTGCGTCTCATGCCGCCCTAGCCGAGGCCGCGGGTGACGTGACCGGGGATTAGTCCGTCACCCGCCGAGAGGCCGACCGCGTGAGGAAAGACCGACATCCTCTCCGAGGGGGGGACGTCGGTCGATGGGAGGGTACCCCAATAGGGGGTATTCCGTTGGGCCGACCACTGACGACAAGTTAACGCTGCTCCAGTGGTCGGCCCAACGACGAAGGCGAAGTGGTTTTTGGGTGGGTCGTGGGAGTTGCGTGCTTAAGCCCCTCTGTCGCCCCGGACGGAGTGGTGCGGAGGCACGCCGACCGCGACCCACACACAAAAAAAAAAAAAAAACGCGCGGAATTTAATACCACTCAGGTGTACTATCTTCTTGTTTGCCACCAAATTCAATAGAAAACTTGCATCTTAGTGATTCTCCTTAATTTTCTGCAACTATTGTAATATCAGTAAAAGATTTCAATATCTAACTAGCAATTAAAAAAAAAATAGACGAACGTATCCCAGTAATGCAGGACGTCAAGACTATGTCTGTAGAATTATTACTTTTTTCTAGTAATCGGTATTTTATGAAAATATTGATCAAACTGTTTTTTTCGTCTTGATTGTCTTCATAATGTAATTGAAAAAGCTTCTCTAATAACTTTTACCAATCAATCTTGCCAGCCTACACTATGGCTATTTTTTCAGATCTGGAGAAGACTTGTGCCTACTCGTGGAAGAAACAGAGTTCCTACTGTGCCCACGGATACTATAAATTATAAGAACCCTCAATTGCCTCTTTTATGTATATTGTAGAGTTGCGCCTAGACTTTCTCAAAAAGGTCGACTAAACTGTATTCAGATAGGGTTTTATATCGAGTTTTCTATTTTTCCACGTAATTTCTCTCCATACGTTCTTCGTCGCCTCATATTCGTAAAATACTTGCAGACGAAGAAAAAAGCATATGACAGTGTATAACATATTTCCGTGTGCCATCCCTCTGTTGCCCGTGGGTGTCGTAAAAGCCGACTGAGGGATTAAATATACATACAACATTTATGCAAGAGAAGGAAAAATCAAAATAAAACCCTTTACCAACACGTCTGCCTAGTGTGGTATAGTAGCTCAATTTTTATCCTACTGTGGAGGAGGCTCGAGCCCAACACTGGGACGTATAGGCCTTGAAATGATGATCATGACTGTATAAACATAATGTTGGAATTGAACAACATAATAATATAATTTTGTGTCTAATACGTCAATAATATCTATAGACAATGTTATTTTTGAATATAAGATGTTTACGCTAGTATTGCACGTGTGAAAAGGAAAAACCATTTTCACGGAGAGGAGAACTACCTCTTAGTCCTTTAGCGAACATGAATGATGAAAATATCCGAAATATCGATAAAGTAAAAATCAATTACAAACGTGATCAAATCCTTAATTTTTTTTTATTCACATTATTATTTATCGATATTATTCTAATCCGTGTCCCATCACTAGTCTGTAATTGTGTTTACACAGGGGGATGCGGGAGTAGTGTAGCGCATAGAGCAAATGAAACAAATCATAATTACGTTCCAGCCTTTATTAGCTTTCGTCTGGCACCCGTATAAAACTTAATAAGTTTTATACGGGTGCCAAAAGCTCTTGAACTAAAAAATGCTTGTTTTTGGGTCAATATAAAGGTTTATTATATATTGCGTAGATGGCATAAAGTTATAAATATTGACTTCGTATCGAATGTTATAGGTTTGATTTAGAGTTTGATAGTGCTTACCGAAGATAAGGATTCGGTATTGGGCGGCGCAATTCTCACTCACAGAAAATTGCGAATCTCGATATAAAACGCTAAGCCAAAGCGTCTGACCAGCGTGGGTAAGTATAGTAGATAAATTTTCTATTCAAATTTCTATTTCTATAGTAGGTCCTATTGTGAAGGAGGCCCGAGCCCAACGGTGGTACTTAGGTGGGATGAGATGATAAAAGAAAAAACAAAATGGTGTTGGGCTCATCTTGTGACCGAGAATGCATGTATCCCAATTCATTTTCAGTCCAGTAAAAATAAAGATTATAAAGGCGAGAATTTGGCAGGAATACTCTATAAGCCTCATGTAGAACGAGATTATGGTAGATCGGACCGCGGCTTAGGCCACCAATCACAGAGAGGTGGATTACGTGACAGGGATTAGTATCCGAAAGGGTAACCGGCTGGGCCACCGAAGTCGAAGAATCGTTACCGAGAAGGTAATAAAGGGACGTAATAAATATAAACCCTGTTATTTTAAGTGCAAGGTGTATTTTTAAACGATCTATCGCGAATGGTAATAAAGTTTGATATAGTTTTAGACAATGGCTTGTTCGTGTAATAATATTTACATTTAATTTAGTTGTTTATCAGAGAATTCTCTCCCCATAGGTAATCCGTAATCTAAAAATGGAAGTTTGAGGTTTGTAACGGATATTCTAATTTAAACTTAAGATAGCTTTGGCGTGGTTAGGTTAGGATAATATTCTGGTCTGATGTAGCTAGTTTTTGATCATAACGATTTCTGATGCTTACACAAGTTACGCAATGTTTATGTTTAATGTATTATGTTTACGCAAGTTACGTAATGTTTACACATTAAAAATAAAACTATTTTTTCAGATTTAATCGCGTTTATATTTTCGATTGCCCGACGTTTCGTTTCGACTTTTTAGCGTTCATGACCACAGGTGGACTAAGATGTCTCACATTCAACAAGTCATCGTTATTACAGTGATTTATCTACCCGCTACTGAATTAGTTATTAAATTGTGACAGATTTTGATGGAAATTTACCGCACGCCGCTCAACCGGTAGGACAGAAGTGCGGCGTGCGGTCCCTACAGTATACCCACCCTATTGCCTATGGACCGATTCCTTGACCTCGGTGGAGCAGTCCTCTCCTGGGAACCTTTTAATAACAACTGCCATGGCAAACCTGTCTACTAAGCTTTGTGGTTAGGGCGTTATCTCTGCTGTGTATAACAGTGGACGTGAGGATACTTCTTGAATGTTGATTAGGGTGCTTCATTCATAAATTAGTTATTATTGAAAAAAATGGGTTTTTTTTCGTTAATTTTAAGGTTTAAGTTTCTTTAACAGCTAAGCTATGAGAGCTACGAAAAAATATTTTAATACAAAATTGTCGGGCATAAACCCCCCTACAAATTTGTCATTTACATTTTCTTTCTATCTTTACTAGTTTAGCATATAAACGCGATTTACTGCTATTTTTATAAAAATTCAGCTTAAATTATATTTTTCGTCGAACTCGTTGGAGTTACAAACTCGACGCAATGGACTTTTTTGTAGGATATTACACCTATAACAAGAATCCATGAGTCAAAAATCCCAAGAAAATTTTTTTCTGAGTGAGCGGAAGGAAAAACATAAAAAATCATTTTTTAATGTTATTCTAATGGATAAAATTCAAAATTCTCTAGCAATGGGTTAAAATTCGAATTCAGGGCGCTCAATATGCTTAAAAATTTTGTTTTTCTATACATTACAAGATTTTCAGCCGGGACTTGAAGAAAAAAAATGTTGCCCAAAAATGAAGCACCCTAATGTTGATATTTGTAAAATTTAAATCTAGCCAGTTAATATAGTGTTTCTGTAATTCTGAAGGTACGTACAATACCACAAAACTATGTGTATATGTAACTTTCCGTGTGGTGACGGAGTAATAATACAATTACACCACCCCTTGCCCGTGGATGTCGTAAAAAAAATCGGTTGCTTGTAAAGTCGGTTTACTAACGATAGTTGAACGTGACAACGTCATAAGAAAATACTCATGGAATGGTTTCATTTTTCAAAATAACATTTTAATTTTATTTGTTTGATAGATATTTTCTATGAATCAAGCCTTAAATGGAACGCCTCAGAGCGAGGTAACGCCGCATACGTCATGTTATTTCGTGTGTGCAGCCGGCTCCATCGAATTATAAGACGTTGTCACGTCAAAATGATTAAGGGATATAATATGCATATAACATTTATACAAGAGGAGAGACACGAAATAAAACTATATGCCAATACGTCTGACTATTGCAGTAACAGGGATACAGGATCCCAGCAGTGGGACATATAGTTGCTGGGATGATGATTATATATATATATATATATGGATTTTTGTTCTTTTTTATAATATCCCAGCTTAAAAACGATTCACTGTTATGTACAAGCCTTCTCCACAATGGGAGGAGAATTGACTAACGCTGGTCGGAAAAGTTAGTATAGGACTTTATTTCGAGTTTTCCTTCTCTTGCAGTGATGTTATTTGCTTGGATCAGCCAAAGGAAAGGAAGAGGTGTTTACCATTGTATTTTTACGCCGCCGCCACACTTATACTTTTTTTACACAACTACCTCACCTCATTTGTTAATGTGAACTTTACAATTAAATAATTAATGGACACATATATATCAGATTCAGTACAATATTTTGCTCCTAAAAAATATCATGCATGGGAATTGAACTTGAATGTTATGTAGAACAGGGAACAACTTGATACAGTATGTTCTTTAGCCTTATTTCGGACTATTACTTTTGCCACTGTGCCGGCCGTGGAAGATAATATCTAGTGGTATAATCCGCTTAAAAGGTGAGACAGGGAGATGAGACCACGCTGATTTCCTGTAACCAAACGGCTGGACTTGATTACAAACACAATCGTCATCATCATCATCACCTCAGCTCATATATACTTCATTGCTGGGTTCGCGCTTTCTCCACAATAGGAGGGAAATTGTCCTGCTATACCTACTATTTTTCCTAACCGAGGCTGCGGGTGACGTGACTGGGGAATTAGTCCATCACCCGCCGAGAGGCCGACCACGTGAGGAAAGACTGACGTCGTCCCCGAGAGGGGGACGTCGGTCGATGGCAGTGTACCCCAAATAGGGGGTGTTCCGTCGGGCCGACCACTGATGACAAGTAACCCTGCTCCGGTGGTCGGCCCAACGACGAAGGTGACGTGCATCGTGGGTGGGTTGCGGGTGTGCGTGCTTACGACCCTCTGTCGCCCCGGACAGAGTGGTGCGAGGAGCGCGCCGACCGCAACCCAAAGGCAAAAAAAAAATTCCTGCTATTTTGCCCGTGGATGTCGTAAAAAACGACTAAGGAATATGATATGCCAATAACATCGACGCAAGACGAGGCAAATTCGACATAAAGCCAATGCTAACACGTTTGCGTAGCGTAGTAGTAGATTAAACCCCCTCCCAAAGGTGAGGGGGCGCGAGTCCAGCTGAGATGATTAGCTGAAATAGTACTAGCTGGCTACCCACGACTTCGTCTACGTAGAATTCATGTAGGACGTCCATGTTAAATATGAATTTTATTATACTGTAATGTGTAAAGGTGCTGTGTGGTAGCGGCTTCGAATACTACCAACCCTTGCTTTGCTCGTGGGTGTCGTAAAAGACGACTAAGAGCCCTAGATTGATCCGGACCAACCATCTGGTACCATTTGGGTCAACGATTACATTCCCAAGGAGGGTTGACGTCAGGCAGGCGGCCGGTCATAAAAGTCGGTCATAAAACAGATGACATATTGCATCGACCCCAAGTAATTGGGATAAGAGCAAGATGATGAATGTGAAAGATTAAAATTCACCCCCTATTTTACATGTTTAGAGAGGCCTATTTTTGGGCTGATATTCGGAATATTCCTTTTTAGTGAATCTTTATATTGCTAAAGATGCAGTTCAATATATATTTGTGCCAATTTTCAATAGGAAATTCAATAAGATTTATATCTATACCAATAAATAAAATTGGAGTGTCTGTTTGTAATGTCAAAATAATAGGCTTTTTTTATGCTCACACGGTTATTTGCACGACACCTATGCCTAAAATAGCAATTAAAAAAATTTTGTCTGTCTGTCTGTCTGTTTGTTCTGGGTAATCTTCAAAACGGCTGGACCGATTTCAAAAATTCTTTCACCAATGGAAAGCTATAATATCAGGGCGTAAACTAGGCTATATTTTATCCCGGTATTCCCACGGGAACGGGAACTACGCGGGTAAAACGACTATAACCTATAACCGAAGCGAAGCGAGGGCGGATTGCTAGTTTATCCATAAAACTTGATTATCACAAAGTTTAATTCCCTTAAAGGGTGAAAATTAAAAAATACTGCAACACGTCTTTATTTATTTTTACTGAAGAGTATATTTGTACTTAATTTGAAGACAACAAATAAATAATTTTTTACCATACAAACTTTCCTACCGCGTTTCATTCCCTTTAGGGTTAAATTTCATTGGGATGGTACCTATTTGAAAGGACCAGCCCACCGGACCAGCCACGGATGTCAAGGAATCAGTACCAGTGGTCGGCCAAATGGCGATGAAGACGGAATACGGTAGGTTATGGGGTTGTATGCCGTCCATCCATTGCCCTTGACAGATTGGGCGAGGTGTGTCCAGACTATAGCCACCCCACAAAAAAAAAGGTTTGAATATCATAGAATGAAGATTCATCATCATCATTTCAACCTTTACATGTCTCACGTTTGGGCTCGAGCCTCCTCCACATTAGAAGGGAAATCGACCTGCTATACCACGCTAGTCAGACGTGTTGGTATAGGGTTTTATTTCGAGATTTTCTCTCTTACATAGATATTTTGTGCATATTATATCCCTTAGCCATCTGGTACGATATTTACGGGCAAGAGAGGGGTGGTGCATTGTATTCTTATTCCGTCACCACACGGAAAATCTCTCTCTTGTTAGCAGTTACGTTATAAAACGAAACTACTGTTAACATTTCATATTTGTAGTTTCAGTGAATTTGGTTCGGCGTTGATGGGTCAGTCAACAATGTTATGTAGCAATACTCTCAGTAACACAGGATGTAGGTCCCATATAAATTTACACATAAAACCGTCTGTAAAACTATCACATGCTCTACTGCATACGTTTTATATCTCCTTAAAAGGCACATGTCCATCTTTAAAATGTCAGGGCTGACAGTAATATTTATTTACTAAGCATTTAATTTTATATAGGAAACGTTACCATATTATGTGGTCTTTTGTTACAATTTTTATACCCCTCTCCCATGAGTAATTCATGAATATGGCACATGGAGAATAATACGTAAGAATATATGAAAGAATATAAAGTGCCGTTAACCCTTATTTGCCAGTGGAAGTCGAAAAAGTTGGCTGAAGAATTACTAGGAGAATGCGTAGCAGTGCGCACCTAACAAACTTCCAACATGAGGCGATCGGCATCCCTTGTGCCAATAGTGATTATAATATTATACCCAACTTAAGGAGATTTATGTTCACTGGACATTATTAGAAAACAAAAAATAAAACAGAAGTAATATACTTCTGTTTTATTTTTTGTTCGAAGCAAATTTCACATATGAAAGTATATTTCAACAGTAGAAATCGATAGACTATTGAAAAATGGATATAAACATGTGTATGTAATTCAGAAGCCACTATAAATTCCCTCCCTACTTGAGAAACCTGTAACATCTTCAATGCTGCAATACCTCTCAAGTATTTGCAGACTAACATCAAGTAAGCTGGTTTTATTTTTATAAGACAACATTCTTACGGAGAGATTGGAGTCACTGAAGCGGCGGAGAGACTTTAGGTGTTTCCCGAGCGATTTGACATGTCTTTCTTTAATCGAGGTTTAAGAAGAGTATTTACTCCATGGTAGGCAACGGCCCGGCTGTGCCCCTGGTATTGCAAAGGGCCATGTGCGGGTATCACTTACCATCAGGTGTTCTGCCTGCTCGTTTGCCACCATCGGCAATACAAAAAAAAAATAAATCTCCATTAAAGTATACATTTTTGTACTATACCTATATATGAAAATACTATATGGTATTAGGAAATATTTGTCAAAAGAAACTCGTAATTTATTATGTGACCTCCTTATTTTATCTTCTTTTGATTATTGTAGCACTGTTTATGGTCCCCGATTATATACTAAAACTGAAAATGCCATAAAAAGAGTGCAAAATGCATGCATGAGATTCTGTTTTAATATACCTAAAAGGGAACATGTAACGACATATATGATCAAACATAAAATTTCAAACATGAAATCAAGAAGAGAGCACCAGCTCGCATGTATGACGCAAAAAGTATTATGGAATAAAAACCCTGAATACTTATTTGGAAAACTTACATGGCTTAGAGATATTCACTCAAGAACTATACGCTCTAATTCATTTTATACTCTTCAAATACCAATGCACAAGACTAGTGGTTTCAAAGGCTGTTTCAAATATAGTGCATCAAAAATATGGAATAACATTCCTCCTCCTTTAAGACAAAATACAAGTTTTAACAGCTTTAAAAAAAAAAATTAAACTACTACTATTATACCGAAATAAAACCATATTTGATGCGACATTTGTATAACGAACTGATGAATAATTACATGACATAACCTACAAATTTGCAACAAATAGATACGTCAATCGCTGCCCACATACACGCATACGCACACACATACACACATTCACACACGCAAACAAACACTCAACACTCATACACACAAAAATGGAAAAGCGAACTCATCATACAAAAGCACATCTTTCATAATTCAATTCATTAATGTTATTTATATTGTTATCATTGTTATTGTAAGTTATTTTTATTCCTTTTCTTTTTTTCTTTTCTTTTTGTTATTTTTTCTTTCTTATATGTTTGAGGAAAGGGGTTTGCTGAAAACCAGCCCTGCATAATTTCTATGCAGCACAAAGCTGAGCATTCCCCTATTGTCAAAATTAATTAAAAACATGTATTATAATTATTAGTTATTATGTGACAATAAATGCTATTCTATTCTATATACTATACCTATACCCGTTACAAACATATAATCCATCATTATAACCTCTAAATACTCACTGGGCTCTAACCACAATGAGAGGGCAATTGACCTACTATACCGCCCTGGGCAGACGTGTTGGTATAGGGTTTCATTTCAAGTTCTCCTTCTTTTGCATACATGTTATTCACATATCATCCATTAATCGTCTTTTACGAAACTCACAGGTAAGAAACAGGGTGGTGAATTGTATTCTTACTCGGTCACGAAAACATTTAACTAACGGGCACAAATTACACCTTAGATTCGGAATAATAAGTTGTGGATCATACAAAAAACTATTCGTTATGATAGAACTCAGAGGCAGAAGGGGTCGATACGTAGACTACTATGCCATGTGCATGATGGCACCAACAGGGAAATTTCAGTTGTACAATCTCATAAAACTTATTTTTACATGGAGTGCCAGCCCTGTTGCAATATCGCATTACGCAATACGTTATGGCCAGCAGATGGCGTTGTGTATTTTGGGCATTAGACATATGCACCATACATCATGTTGGAGACATGGGGGGAACCTTTTGAAAGTCGAGTACTGTACCAGTTTCATAACTAAACTGTATTGAAAGAAAGAAATCAAATATAACAAAAAAATAGTACGTATTCTTTAACAACATAGATAATGAAGTGGCTAAGATTCTGACCTTTTTATTTTTTTCTTTTTTTGGGATTGGGCTACGGTCAGCGCATCCGTCGCCCGCTCCGTCCGAGGCGACAGAGGTGCGGCGCGCACGGCCCCGTAACCCTCCCGTGACACGTCGCCCTCGTCGTTAGGCCGACGGAATACCCCTTGACCCCTTACACTCTCCTCAAGATTCTGGCCTACCATTCCAAGTTGTTCCAATGTTCTCACGCAGAGCTAAACACTGCGATCTATAAATTGTTGTTCCGAGTCTAGGTGTAAATTTTGTCTGTTAATTAAATGTTTGTAAAATTCCCTGTAATAAAAGTATTAGTTCCTTAATGGAGGGTGTAGTCTTTTATTATATGTTAGAAGCATACACTATCGACAGTCTTCTGTCTGAAGGCCCAACTTTCTAAGAGTATTTACGTGTGATAAGTTTTAGTAATGTTTTTAGTGTTAGTGAACTCTCATTCACACTGCCTTCACTTTTTCTCACAGTAGGTAGCGGTCGAGAAAAACTCCCATCTAGCTGTTTGCTCTTTTGCCACCACAG
The DNA here is from genome assembly GCA_032191425.1 of Lymantria dispar. Classification (NCBI taxonomy): domain Eukaryota; kingdom Metazoa; phylum Arthropoda; class Insecta; order Lepidoptera; family Erebidae; genus Lymantria; species Lymantria dispar. The sequence goes on along the minus strand of CM063460.1, from coordinate 1,834,225 downwards.
AACATTTTTCAAGGCGATATCTCCGAAACCGCGATAAAACCGTTGTAGCACTAACGTCCACGTGCTTTTGTCATGTGTGAGTGTATGTTGGCTACAGAAGTTAGTTATAGTGTGTGTACAAACTACAGCTTCAAAATTGATGTGTGCGTGTTATGTTAGTGTGTGAAATTGTTGTAAGTATAGACCTTACGTATGCGTTAACATTATGTAGAGGGAGAAATGCAGGGACAGTTGTTCTAGTAGATGTTTGCGAGCGAGGGCCTTTCTAAAAGTATTAATATTTCTGTGTTTGCCATCAACAGCATTAAAAAAAATGTTTAGTACAAAAATATAACTATAAAAAAATGCTACAATACAGAGAAACAAATCATTTCCAACTCTTCAAGTCTTAATTGATTACCTTGTAATGCTTTCCTTGTAACGGTAAGCAGTAACTTGGCTATAGCTGATGTCTATGAATGATGTTCACCATTTATAATAAGGTAGGTTATTGCCTCGTTTGCCACCGAAAAGCATTAAAAATAATAACAGAAATACAGTTTCAGTTAAAAAAGAAACAGCCATCAAAAAATCCCCCATATTAATGTTAACCGACAACATGCCCCATAGCACATGCTCAGAGGGCTCTTGGCGGTTCAAAGCATCATATAACACTTCTGAATTAATCAGTGTGTATGTTCAAATTTCTCTGCTTAATCCTTCTGTGCTAAGAAGTGCAGATATCATTTCAAAATTTTGTGTATACCATGTTCAACTAGGTGAACATGCTTGGAACCATGCTCGATCATTTAAATTTACATTTAAAAATCTGTTCAGAGTAGTTCTAATAACACCATAATTTTTCTTAAGTGCAGAATGTTTAAAAAATTGTCATGATTTTATTGCATAAATGTTAGGACGAAAAGGCAATGTTAAAACTAGAATGATATAACCATATGCCATAGACTTTTATGTAGATATTTTTTATATTAATGTGGCTCATATTGTCAGCATTTATATATTGTCAGCAGGTAGGAAAAAACTCTCAAAATATTTTCCTTTTCTATACAAATAAATAAAATTGAAGTGTAGAGTCCAAATATTTGAGGCGGCGGGTCGCCTGCGTCGAGGCGGCGGATTGCCTGTGCGAGGAGCGCAGCCTCGATGAGGCAATCCGCCGCCGGCGACTGGGGCGGCGTAGGCGCGAGTACTTGCGCCTCATGCCGCCCTAGCCGAGGCCGCGGGTGACGTGATTGAGGAATTAGTTCGTCACCCGCTGAGAAGCCGACTGCGTGAGGAAAGACCGACGTCCTCCCCGAGGGGGGACGTCGGTCGATGGGAGGGATGATAGGGGTATTCCGTCGGGCCGACCACTGATGAAAAGTAGCCCTGCTGCGGTGGTTGGCCCAACGACGAAGGCGATGTGTACGTGGGTGGGTTGCGGGTGTGCGTGCTTACGCCCCTCTGTCGCCCCGGACGGAGTGGTGCGAGGAGCGCGCCAACCGCAACCCACCCCCCCAAAAAAAAAAAAAAGAGTCCAAATAATACGTTTTTTCACACTCAAATAACTATTATTTACACAATATCTAAGAACCACTTTTATATTTTTTTTGTCTTTTTTTGCGGGTAATCTTCAAAATGGCTGGAATGATTTTGATAATATTCTACCAGGTACCTGTCTATATAATTTAGGCTATTTTTTCTCTCAAGAAACTCTTATGATTTTTTGCCCGGGAATTGAAGCCCCATGGAGGGCAGCCATATATCGTAATATTTTAGAAGATATTGGAGATTTATAATTCATAGAAAAACAGTATGAAATTCCAAAGCCAAATAATAGTGATCCTCAATAAAAAAAATAAGCCTAGTATCATAAATTCCTGTACATCTATTCGACAATAAAAAGGCGGATCTTGTGTCTATGCGCTGTTCTCTTATCAAAATGATTTATGTCCATTATCCTCAGTGAGTTTGTCAACATTTTAAGCAATACTTTTGACCTTTGACAATGAATGCTTAAATTGATTGAACAAAATAACTACCGTATCTGTCTTATAAAGAGTAATATTAAATACAGAGTAATTGGTAATGACGCTACAGATTACTTCGACAATGAAAAGGCGGGCTCAGACCAAGCGTTGTTATTTTATCAATGATAAAGATTTATGACAGATATTGACTCCGTCCATTATTTTGTCCAAATTTAGAGCATCGACCCTGTTGTAAAATTAATTTTTTAAATTGAATGAACAATACTACACGTATCTTTGTTAACATAGTGTGACAATGAACATGGATTTCTCATTTGCGTTCGGATTGGATTCTGGAAAACTTATATTATTTTATTAATGTATATAAGCATATTTATTTCATACATTATATTTATTTCGTATATTTCGGCAATGGTGTATATAAAAAAAGGGAGCCGTTGCTCAGGACATCTGGCAGATGTGAAACATCGAAATTATTTTGTATAAGTATATATGCATAAAAGAACAGATTACGAGAGGAACTAATGTGGCATAAAATATTAATAAAATATTGTAATTTTTTTTTTCCAGAATAATGTTGATTATCTATATATATATAAATTAATTGCAGTTCGTTAGTCTCGCTAAAACTCAAGAACGGCTGGACCGATTTGTCTAATTTTGGTCTTGAATTATTTGTGGAAGTCCAGGGAAGGTTTATACGGTGAGAAAATATAGAAAATTGCGAGTAAAATACTAATAATATAATTTTATTTTCCAATACAAAACGTTCTTACCTGTCAAACATTTGACGTTCGGCCCGTCGGTTCGACATTTTTAGCATAATTACATGTAGATCTAGATTAAAAAGGTTTTAGAATCGATAAGAAAAGGCGGTATATCCCTTAGTCGTCTTTTACGAGACTCACGAGTGGTGAATTGTATTCTTACTCCGTCACCACATGGATAATACTAAAACCAAACTGATAAATACTAAAACAAAATAATTACGAAACAGGCGGTGCGAAGTTCGCCGGGTCAGCTAGTTATTCAATAAATATTTATTTTCATTAGTAAGCATTATAGGTATGTGTTTTGGTTAATAATTTATTCTGAGCTCAATAGATGGCGTTGTACAAAATTCTAAAGCAGATTAGGGTTTCGTTACACAAATGTACATATCCAGGTGTGGCGTTAACACCACGCCTTCACCGGGTTGAGAGCCTTCCGCTACCGGGTTGAGAGCCTTCCGCTCGCCCATTGCCCGCGTTAAGCTGTCAAGGTCATCTGCGACCAACAGCTAAACACACAAAAAAAAAGAAACCCCTCCAACGATCAGGTGCACTCCCCTTTTTCACAGCAATATTTTCTAAAAGTTAATAAAAAAAAATTATTGTGTGGTGACGGAGTAAGAATACAATTCACCACTCCCTATCTTGCCCGTGGATGTCGTATAAGACGACTATGGGATTTAATGTGCACATAACATCTGTGCAGGAGAAGTAGGGATGTGACCTGGAGGGAAAATAATCGATTTTTTGTTCGTTAAAATAAATCGAATATAAAATAATCGATTATTAAAAAAAAAAATCGATTTTAAAATAATCGATTTTTTCTGCCAACAGGATTGTGCGACCTTGTGCTTTTTTTTAGGAAATGTAAGCTTTATTTTCTAATATACTATGAAAACGATTCTAATGACTTCTTTTTTTAGGAAATGTGAGCTTTATTTTGTAATATAGTATGAAAACACCTGAAACAATCGTGATGACCTTTTTTTTTTAGGAAATCTAGCCATGAATAATTGCTTAATTTCGAATAGTAAAAAATCGATTAATAATCGATTTTTCTCATTTTCATAATCGATTTTAAAAATTGATTATTACAAAAAAATAATCGATTAATAATCGATTTTTCTAAAAATCAATTATTTTTTCATATCCCTAAAAAGAAGGAAAACTCGAAATGAAATCCTATACCAACATGTCTGACCAGCATGGTATAGTAGGTCAAATTCCCTCCCATTGTGGAGGAGGCCCGAGCCCAACAGTGGGACGTACGTGGGCTGCGATGATGCTGATGATGATGAATATTTTATAAAAATTAATAACAAAAGGCTCGCTAGTATTTATTGTTTTATTTTAAGGTAAAATGTCGACAATGTAAGTGCTCTCAGGGGGATTTGTACATTATAAATCATTATTAATTTGAATAAGATTACATAAAACAGTTCTTAGCAAATCGATGAGCTAAACAATACGTAATCAATTACAATTGCTAATGATTACACGAGGTATGAATTTTCCATTTAAGTGTGGAGGATGGGCTGAAGATTTCCTCATCGTCATACAACTTAGTATTCTATGACTTAACAGACAAACAGACTCCGAGAAAACGTATGAAAAATAAGAAGTTTTCAAGAAATAATGTTCTAATGATTCTGGAAAGTATCATACTGTAGCGACATCCGTGTGGTGATGAACTTAGAATGCAATACCTTACAATCCACCTCATTTCTAGAGCTTGGCTGTCGTAAAGGATGACTAGGGTATATAAGAAGCAGGTAACATTTATACAAGAGTGGGCAAACTCGAAATAAAATCCTACACAAAACAAACAATTAATATATAAATAATACACAATAATTTGTTTCTTTTACTTAAGCTATTCTATGTGGTAATTATTATGATATTTTCTTAGAATAATAACGTATAGAAGGTAAGTTCGCAAACAAAAAGTGAAGCATTTCAATTGGAGCCTAATAGAGCTTACGCCGGAACCGTTCCGTTATGTACAAGGTCACTGTACTGCATACGTACGCAACTCTTAAAAAATAAATAGGTAATTATGACGGTTTGTGCATTCAAATGGTGTCATAACACATTTATAAAACTTAAAAAGGTTTTTAACATTACTTTTAAAAGTATTTCGACGATTTATGTTAATAAAAATAAAATTTGATTTCATAATTTGTATAGTGGTGTGCGTGTGTACGTGTGTAATCGTCTGTGCGCATGTAGTATTTTTAGATTCATGTTTCGAACGTTCGAAGTACCGAAACTATCCTTCTATACGTTGTTATTCTAAGGATATTTTTTACAAACTAGAATATTTATTTATTTATTTAAGACAACACCCTGCACTAAGGAAATAATCCTTGTATGGCGGAGGACTTTACAAACAAATAATTAACGGACACAAATTACATCCAGACTCAGAACAACAATTTGTGGATAGCACAAAGTGTTGTCCCGCGTGGGATTCGAACCCCCGACACTGGCGCTGTAGGTCGCTATCTTAACCACTACGCCATCTGTGCAGTCATGATATAGTATATACCTAGTATTAATTTATTTTATTCTTAATTTAATGTTACTGTTTCAAATATTACTGTTTAACTTTTTTAACTTATATTTGTTTTGCATATATTGTTGCTTCCGCGACTTGATTGTACTGGCCCATCAGAATATCAGCGGTGTAGTATCATGTTTACTGTACCATAAGCTGAGACGGGCACTATATTTTGCCCTCACATATTCGACTCCTTGTTTTTAGTTAGTAGTTCTTATTCCTTTTGTTGGTGTCTATATTGTGTGAGGTTTACAAAATTTATTTCCTTCTTTCTTTACACAAAGCTGTCTGACCAGCGTGATATAGGTCAACATTGAGGTGCATTTCTATTCATCATCTCATCATCATCTCAGCCCATATACGTCCCACTGTTGGGCTCGGGCCTCCTCCACAATGGAAGGGCAATTGACCTACTATACCACGCTGGTCAGACGTGTTGGTATAGGGTTCTATTTCGAGTTTTCCTTCTCTCGCATAGATGTTATATGCGTTTTATATCCCTTAGTCGTCTCGTACGATCACCCACGGGTAAGACAGGGGGTGGTGAATTGTATTCTTACTCCGTCACCACATGGACTATTTCTATTATTAGCATTTCTATTATTAGGTCAAAATTAGGATCAAATAAGTGTATTTCCTAGGACGTATGTTTACCTAGGACAAACAGTCCAGTTAGGTAGATCCAATTTCGAGAAAGAGATCAGCCGACGAATCCAACTCGGTTGGGCAGCGTTCGGGAAACTTAAGGGGATCTTCTCGTCCAACATACCTCAGTGTCTGAAAACACAGGTCTACGACCAGTGTGTGTTACCAGTGATGACTTACGGCACGGAAACGTGGTCCCTAAATGTAGGCCTCATATCAAGACTCAAAGTCGCTCAGCGTGCTATGGAACGGGCTATGCTCGGGATTTCTCTGCGAGATAGAATCCGGAATACGGAAATCCGCAGAAGAACGGGTGTAACCGACATAGCACGAAGAATTAGCACGCTGAAGTGGCAATGGGCAGGCCACATCGCTCGAATAACCGACAACCGCTGGGGAAGAAAGGTTCTCGAGTGGCGACCACGCATCGGACGACGCAGGGTAGGACGCCCCTCCACTAGGTAGACCGACGACCTAGTGAAAGTTGCTGAGCGTCGTTGGATGCAGGCGGCACAGGACCGCACATTGTGGCGCAACATGAGGGAGGCCTACGTCCAGCAGTGGACGGCAATAGGCTGAAATGATGATGATGATGAATGAAACGTATTTCTAGTTTTTGTGTGGTGACGAAGGGAGAATACTATTTTCCGCTGATTATCTTAAACTCGCTTGCTCGTGGGTGCCATAAAATAGGGCTAAGGGATATAATATAAATACATATAACATTTATACAAGAGATGAAAAACAACGCTTCGTTCGGTGAGCGAGAGAGCCGGAAGCCCAACTTTCTTAGGGTGATTGCGTGTGGAGGGTTTTGGTGGTGCCCTTGGTATCACCGAGTCTCAATGCACGCATTCACATTCCCTTCGCTAAAGGTCCATGAGCGGCAACAACACTTACCACCAGGTGTACTGTTTGCTCGTTTGCCACCGTTTGCAATAAAAAAAAAAAAAAAAAACAATAGATTTGTTAATTAACAATTAGATAAATTTAATAAGGATGGCTGCCTATTCGGATAGGTAGCTCTCCCATAATGGAGGAGGCTCAGCACTGGGACGTATATCGTTTGAGATGATGTATTATTATCACTAATGATGAGTTCGATATATCAAAACGTAACTTATATCGGATATGTGTTAGATATCATACCATATCGATATCTATATCAATGTAGCCGATATCACAAAAACCGTATCGAGTCAAAACTTGGGAGAACTATTAAGTCAAAACTTAAAACTATAACGATGTGAACTCGTACGAACAAAACGCAAACTGCACAAACGATATTGAGATACGAACCATATTCGTTCCTCTCGTTCTAAGTATATATTCTTTTATTAGTATAAAAGAGATGAAGAGAATATGAAATACCTTTAGCCATTTTTGCGTGGTTAACTTACTGTACTAACAATAAGGTTTAGTTTCCATTGTATAGTTATGATAACGTAATAAATGTGGGAGTTTGTGTTAGTTCGCATTCGTAGTTAGTTCGCTCGTTTTAATATCAATGTTAACGTTTGAAAACTGTACTACTGATATCGATACCAGAAAACCGTTTTCGATATCGATATGCAAACTGTATATCGGATACATAACCGTTTGTGGCATAAACAGAAAACGCCCATATCTATTTATCACCACAATATACATCTGTGGGATTAATTTGTATATTTCTTTTTGTGAAATACGAAATAAATTAGCTATTCAATTTCTATTATTTTATTGTATAGTGGTGGCGTCGAATGTTTGCTTGTGATTGTCGTGACTAAGAGCTTAACATCCACCTGGACCAATTCCATCTGATGTCGTCTGGTCAACAATTATATTTTCACGAGGGTTGACATCAGGCTGGCATAAAACTTTTGGTATATGTACTATGAAGAGAGAGTGAGTAGGTACCTATACTTTGTGTCGACTTTAAATAATGGGGATAAAAGCAGAATAATGATGCATTTCTACAATTTTTAACCGACTTCAAAAAAGGGGGAGGTTCTCAATTCGACTTTGTTTATATTTGTTATCTCGAAACTTTCGACTGAGTGAACCGATTTTAACCATTCTTTTTATTTGAAAGCTGGTGGTATCCGTGTGGTTCCATTTCAATTTGGTTCTGTTCTAACAATGACGTCAACGAGAAAAAGGTTGAAGGCGGTTTTTTCCTGATCAGAATTATAAAGTTTCGTTTTTTTGTTTTTCTAAAACTAAAAAAAAAAAAAAAAAAAAAAAAAAAAACAATTAATATATAAATAATACACAATAATTTGTTTCTTTTACTTAAGCTATTCTATGTGGTAATTATTATGATATTTTCTTAGAATAATAACGTATAGAAGGTAAGTTCGCAAACAAAAAGTGAAACATTTCAATTGGAGCCTAATAGAGCTTACGCCGGAACCGTTCCGTTATGTACAAGGTCACTGTACTGCATACGTACGCAACTCTTAAAAAATAAATAGGTAATTATGACGGTTTGTGCATTCAAATGGTGTCATAACACATTTATAAAACTTTAAAAGGTTTTTAACATTACTTTTAAAAGTATTTCGACGATTTATGTTAATAAAAATAAAATTTGATTTCATAATTTGTATAGTGGTGTGCGTGTGTACGTGTGTAATCGTCTGCGCGCATGTAGTATTTTTAGATTCAGGTTTCGAACGTTCGAAGTACCGAAACTATCCTTCTATACGTTGTTATTCTAAGGATATTTTTTACAAACTAGAATATTTATTTATTTATTTAAGACAACACCCTGCACTAAGGAAATAATCCTTGTATTGCGGGGGACTTTACAAACATATAATTAACGGACACAAATTACATCCAGACTCAGAACAACAATTTGTGGATAGCACAAAGTGTTGTCCCGCGTGGGATTCGAACCCCCGACACTGGCGCTGTAGGTCGCTATCTTAACCACTACGCCATCTGTGCAGTCATGATATAGTATATACCTAGTATTAATTTATTTTATTCTTAATTTAATGTTACTGTTTCAAATATTACTGTTTAACTTTTTTAACTTATATTTGTTTTGCATATATTGTTGCTTCCGCGACTTGATTGTACTGGCCCATCAGAATATCAGCGGTGTAGTATCATGTTTACTGTACCATAAGCTGAGACGGGCACTATATTTTGCCCTCACATATTCGACTCCTTGTTTTTAGTTAGTAGTTCTTATTCCTTTTGTTGGTGTCTATATTGTGTGAGGTTTACAAAATTTATTTCCTTCTTTCTTTACACAAAGCTGTCTGACCAGCGTGATATAGGTCAACATTGAGGTGCATTTCTATTCATCATCTCATCATCATCTCAGCCCATATACGTCCCACTGTTGGGCTCGGGCCTCCTCCACAATGGAAGGGCAATTGACCTACTATACCACGCTGGTCAGACGTGTTGGTATAGGGTTCTATTTCGAGTTTTCCTTCTCTCGCATAGATGTTATATGCGTTTTATATCCCTTAGTCGTCTCGTACGATCACCCACGGGTAAGACAGGGGGTGGTGAATTGTATTCTTACTCCGTCACCACATGGACTATTTCTATTATTAGCATTTCTATTATTAGGTCAAAATTAGGATCAAATAAGTGTATTTCCTAGGACGTATGTTTACCTAGGACAAACAGTCCAGTTAGGTAGATCCAATTTCGAGAAAGAGATCAGCCGACGAATCCAACTCGGTTGGGCAGCGTTCGGGAAACTTAAGGGGATCTTCTCGTCCAACATACCTCAGTGTCTGAAAACACAGGTCTACGACCAGTGTGTGTTACCAGTGATGACTTACGGCACGGAAACGTGGTCCCTAAATGTAGGCCTCATATCAAGACTCAAAGTCGCTCAGCGTGCTATGGAACGGGCTATGCTCGGGATTTCTCTGCGAGATAGAATCCGGAATACGGAAATCCGCAGAAGAACGGGTGTAACCGACATAGCACGAAGAATTAGCACGCTGAAGTGGCAATGGGCAGGCCACATCGCTCGAATAACCGACAACCGCTGGGGAAGAAAGGTTCTCGAGTGGCGACCACGCATCGGACGACGCAGGGTAGGACGCCCCTCCACTAGGTGGACCGACGACCTAGTGAAAGTTGCTGAGCGTCGTTGGATGCAGGCGGCACAGGACCGCACATTGTGGCGCAACATGAGGGAGGCCTACGTCCAGCAGTGGACGGCAATAGGCTGAAATGATGATGATGATGAATGAAACGTATTTCTAGTTTTTGTGTGGTGACGAAGGGAGAATACTATTTTCCGCTGATTATCTTAAACTCGCTTGCTCGTGGGTGCCATAAAATAGGGCTAAGGGATATAATATAAATACATATAACATTTATACAAGAGATGAAAAACAACGCTTCGTTCGGTGAGCGAGAGAGCCGGAAGCCCAACTTTCTTAGGGTGATTGCGTGTGGAGGGTTTTGGTGGTGCCCTTGGTATCACCGAGTCTCAATGCACGCATTCACATTCCCTTCGCTAAAGGTCCATGAGCGGCAACAACACTTACCACCAGGTGTACTGTTTGCTCGTTTGCCACCGTTTGCAATAAAAAAAAAAAAAAAAAAAACAATAGATTTGTTAATTAACAATTAGATAAATTTAATAAGGATGGCTGCCTATTCGGATAGGTAGCTCTCCCATAATGGAGGAGGCTCAGCACTGGGACGTATATCGTTTGAGATGATGTATTATTATCACTAATGATGAGTTCGATATATCAAAACGTAACTTATATCGGATATGTGTTAGATATCATACCATATCGATATCTATATCAATGTAGCCGATATCACAAAAACCGTATCGAGTCAAAACTTGGGAGAACTATTAAGTCAAAACTTAAAACTATAACGATGTGAACTCGTACGAACAAAACGCAAACTGCACAAACGATATTGAGATACGAACCATATTCGTTCCTCTCGTTCTAAGTATATATTCTTTTATTAGTATAAAAGAGATGAAGAGAATATGAAATACCTTTAGCCATTTTTGCGTGGTTAACTTACTGTACTAACAATAAGGTTTAGTTTCCATTGTATAGTTATGATAACGTAATAAATGTGGGAGTTTGTGTTAGTTCGCATTCGTAGTTAGTTCGCTCGTTTTAATATCAATGTTAACGTTTGAAAACTGTACTACTGATATCGATACCAGAAAACCGTTTTCGATATCGATATGCAAACTGTATATCGGATACATAACCGTTTGTGGCATAAACAGAAAACGCCCATATCTATTTATCACCACAATACATCTGTGGGATTAATTTGTATATTTCTTTTTGTGAAATAGGAAATAAATTAGCTATTCAATTTCTATTATTTTATTGTATAGTGGTGGCGTCGAATGTTTGCTTGTGATTGTCGTGACTAAGAGCTTAACATCCACCTGGACCAATTCCATCTGATGTCGTCTGGTCAACAATTATATTTTCACGAGGGTTGACATCAGGCTGGCATAAAACTTTTGGTATATGTACTATGAAGAGAGAGTGAGTAGGTACCTATACTTTGTGTCGACTTTAAATAATGGGGATAAAAGCAGAATAATGATGCATTTCTACAATTTTTAACCGACTTCAAAAAAGGGGGAGGTTCTCAATTCGACTTTGTTTATATTTGTTATCTCGGAACTTTCGACTGAGTGAACCGATTTTAACCATTCTTTTTATTTGAAAGCTGGTGGTATCCGTGTGGTTCCATTTCAATTTGGTTCTGTTCTAACAATGACGTCAACGAGAAAAAGGTTGAAGGCGGTTTTTTCCTGATCAGAATTATAAAGTTTCGTTTTTTTGTTTTTCTAAAACTCACTTATCCGTGTGGTGACGGATTAAGAATACAATTCACCACTCCCTATCTTGCCCGTGGATGTCGTACAAGACGACTAAGGGATATAATATGCACATAAGATCTGTGCAAGAGAAGGAAAACTCGAAATGAAATCCTATACCAACATGTCTGACCAGCATGGTATAGTAGGTCAAATTCCCTCCCATTGTGGAGGAGGCCCGAGCCCAACAGTGGGACGTATGTGGGCTGCGATGATGATGATGATGATGATGAAAACTCAATGATGTCTCTATGAAGATTATTAAATATAAAATATATAATTGAAAAAGATCTATCTATCTATTAATTATGCATATTAAAATAACTGTGCTAAGCGCCGCGACGTGTAGATAACTTATCATTACGCACAGATACAAACTATATCATTGTAAAATTGTATTATCTAGTAGTACAGATAGGTATAGAGATAACCTTTTATCTTATTAGTTAAGCTAAAATTTGAAACCAGTTTAACCAACAAACACTTTTGAGGTGAACCTTTTTGACACTATTACAGACGGCAATTAAGTTCTCATTGAGGGAGATCATCGCCTGGCGCGTCGACGCCCGCCGAGACGTCATTGACTATTGGGCAGTCCGGCTAGAGGGGCCTCGGTTCGGTGTGAGAACCGTCGCGGCCTTCCGGCCGGTGCTGATGCAGTGGCTGGAGCGGCGGCATGGGGTGCTTTCCTTCCGACTGGTGTAGGTGTTGACGGGGCATGGATGCTTCGCCAAATACCTGCACACGGTCGAGAGGAGGGAGAGCACACCGTCCTGCCACCACTGCAATTGCGACGAGGACACGGCGCAGCACACACTCGAGGTGTGTGCCGCGTGGGCGGGGGAGCGCCGTGGACTCGTCGCGATCATCGGTTCTATAGTCTATTCTATAGTGGCAGAAACTCGAGCTCGGGCTATTGTGAGCTAAGAATATGCTGATGATAAAATAATATATTTCAGCTTCTACTATTTTCTATTCGTTAGTACATTCCACTGACTCAAGTCACTGGTGCACTGATAAACCTCTACTAGTATAAATAATTATTTAGCTGCAATATAGTTCTGTAATCATCATAAAATTCATGAAGGATGCGCTTTAAGTTGGCAGAAATTGATATTTGAAGTGAAACTTCATAAGGCTTTGAATTGTTTTTTTTTTCTTAGACAACACCCTGCACTGAGGCAATAATCCTGGTATTGAGTGGAACTTTACAAACATATAATTAACGGACACAAATTATATCCAGACTCAAAACAACAATTTGTGAATCGCACAAAGTATTGTCCCGCATGGGATTCGAACCGACGATACTGGCACGGTAGGTCGGTACCTTAACAGGTCACTCTTTTTGTGCATTTTGATCTAAAGTTCACGAGAAAAAAAATTTGACGTAGGCTCTTATCAGTTTCATAATTTTATGTAAAGAAACGAAACATCATCATCGCAGCCAGCATTTGTCCTACTGTTAGGCTTAATTTTCTGAGGGTGTTTGCGTGTAGTGGGTGTTGATGCCTTTAGTATCACCGAACCTCATTGCACGCATTCACAATCCCTTCACTTTCTTCGCGGTAGGCAGCGGCGTTGCAAAGGTCCATGAGCGCTTACCATCAGGTGTGTTTAGGAGGAGTTCAGTGACATACACACGTACACTAGAAATTTATATATAAGATAACCCCTTCATTCGCTGAAATTTTATATTTTAATAATAATAAAGATCTACAAAATAAGTTATGCAAATAATACTAGTAACTCTGTAAGCTGTAGAGCTCGCGAATTCGTCAACATTTTGAGCTATTTAATATTATTTACTGCACACTTCTGAGACGCTTCAGTCTCGCTGGCACCTTTCTTGTCTGTGGGTACCGTAAAAGACGGCTAAAGGATTGTAATATGCATAAAACATCTCTGCAAGAAAAGGAAAACTGGAAATAAAACCCCGTACCAACTCGTCTGACCAGCGTAGGTCAATTTGCCTTCTACTGTGGAGGAGGCTCGAGCCCAGTAGTGGGACGTATATGAGCTTTGATGTTGATGATGATCATCATGAGAATTGACTTTCTGCCCACAAGAGGAATACTGCTGTACAACGCCATCTATTGAAAATATTCACACATGATCTTTGATACATTTAAGAATGTGGGTTAGTTGTTTGAATTTGCATTGTACTTTGTGCAACGAAACGTGATCTGTTATGTGCACAATTAGAGGTGACCAGTTCATTGCGACATTGATTAATTGTTAATCAGGACTATGTGATACTAGTTTACGATTCTAATAGACCACTTTAAATATAAGACTAAATATCAGACTCATCGGAATTGTCAAAATGAAGACCAGACTCTTAAGCTCATGGAGAGGAGAAAGGAAAATGGTGGTGCAGTCTTTAATCTTGGCTTGAACATAGTCCACTAAATACACAAATCGCCAGATCTTTACTATGAGATATTCGGCAATTTAATACACTTCGAATTAATGAAGCTATAGAGCGGCACCGTAAGTGTTGCTGGCACTGTCATTGCATTCTAGATTGAGATTAAGGGAGAGATCGAAAGGTGTTGTGGACAGGCAGTTTGGTTCAAGACTATAGATCCAAGTTAGCACCGCACTATACCGAAAAATAGGTTAGTTAGTCCTGGATATTAGGTTGTAGGAATTCAAAATGGCTCCCAAACAACTAAAAAGTGGTCGGGCACTGTGAGATGACGAAATAATGGCTGAACTCTTGAAGGTAGCCGGCAATTTTAAAAGTCCTTCATAAGCTATTTAATTTCATTGTGCTTGCTAGCGACGTTCCAGCGTTGTGAACCAAGAATGTGGTGGTGCTGTCCTTTAAACAGGACGATAAAGCTCTTTTAAAGAACTATAGCTACATATCTTCTTCTACAGGTTGTTTTCGAGGTTTATTACAAAGTGACCCAAGCACAAACTTAATGACTTTCAGCCACCCGAAAAAGCTGGATTTTGAAAAGAATACCTACTTATAAATCTTGACATATAATATCTGTGCGAGAGCCCGAAAACTCGAAATGTAACACTTTGCCCACATGACTGACCAGTGTGGTATAATAGGTCAATTTCACTCCTATTGCAGAGGAAGCCCGAGCCCAGCAGGGGGACATATATGCCCGCCGAGACGTCATTGCCCGTTGGGCAGCCCGGCTTGAGAGGCCTCGGTATGGTGTCTGGACCGTGGAAGCCTTCTGGCCGGTGCTGATGCAGTGGCTAAAACGGCGGTACGGAGTGCTCTCCTTCAGACTGGGGCAGGTTTTGACGGGCCATAGATGCTTCGCCAAATACCTGGCGCCAAATACATCGCCAGGGCGATGCTCGACAGCGTCAGGAACTGGGAAGCGATCGCAGCTTTCTGCGGAGCAGTAGTCTCGCAGGAGGCGTGACTACTGCCCTGCGAAAAAAAAGGGGACATATATGAGCCGAGATGAATATTAATTATATGGCAGGCCAAGATGTTGATATTTTATATTATTACTCCGTCATAAGTCACAATAAATGAGTCCAACATTATTATTTAGTCCTTATTGCAGTGTAAATTGATATCGGCGCCATTACATCGACCATATATCCTTGTTGCACTGATACGATGTAATTGTCGACTTATATAGACATATTTACAAGTGATCTCATGGCTTAAACATGTTAATGTTTGAGCCTTGGAACTTATGTGCATCTTGTACTAATCTGTAGATCAGATTGTTACGTTTGCTGGTTCTTCTATGTGGCTGTGTGTCGACTCTGTATTAGATTAGATACTAACAACCTGCCCTCGTTTCGGTTTCAGTCGTCTTACCCGCGTAGTTCCCGTTCCCGTGGGAATACCGGGATAAAATATAGTCTATGTTGCTACCTGATATAGCTTTCCATTGGTGAAAGAATTTTTGAAATCAGTTCAGTAGTTTGGAGCTTATTCAATATAAACACAAATCTTTCCTCTTTATAATATTAGTGTAGAAAACCATGAAAAAGGCATATCATGGCTGTATAATGTAATATATGACATTGTCATGTGCTCGCAGGGGAATAGTCTGTCACCCGTAGAGGCTGATCGCGTGAAGTTGACGGCCAGGGAGGGCGTCGAGTAGGGATCATAGCCGATAGTAACCCACCCGGCTGGCCCCGGTCATCAAGGAACTCGATATCCAGTGGTCGGCTCAATGGCGAAGGGAAGCGAATACGATGAGTTATGGGGCTGTGCGCCACCTTTTATCACCCCGGATGGAACGGGTTGTGTGTATTCTGACCATAGCTAGCTCAAAAAAATCGTTATCTTGCTCTTATCGTATTTTTTCGGGTTAATGCATTAATGTATTCTTATTTCATATTGAAAAGTTTTGTTAGGTTTATGATCAGCCGCCTGCCTAACCTCAACGCTTTTTTGGAATGTATTTGTTTCCCTCACGGTATCAAATGGAATTGATGCAGGTTTCTGATTCTTCTTTTACGACAGCCACAAGCAATGCAAGCGTTGATAATATTCGTCGCAGTCACCACATAGCGAATATATGTTATTTGTATTTAAAATATATAAATGAGATAACGTAAAATTATTCATAACTAGGTTTCAGCTTGGTTCCCGGATTATTAATATCTCCTTTTTTTTGGGGGATGGGTTACGGTCGGCACACTCCTCGCTCTCCGTCCAGGGCGACAGAAGGGCGTAAGCACGCACACCCGTAACCCACCCGTAACAGGTCGCCTTCGTTTTATAGAGGTTTTCTTCCTCGCGGTCCAGGCGGTTAAGCCAAGACCCACGCTCCTGAATCTAGGCCTCAAGACAAATGTCCCGAAGCAAGAATCAGGTCTACGATTTGTCGCGGTTGGCAAATGCCTGCCCAGTCCTCAAACGAATGAGTGACTGGGCCCGTCGAATTTTCGCGTCCAATACCCTCTACAATTAGAGGGCATGGAGCGAATTTGGGGCATTCCACAAACTGGGCCCCCCCTCGGGCCAGAGATTTGCCACGAGCGACAATTCCAGAGAGCAGTCCAAGGAATTGTCACTCGTGGCCAGGGTACACCACGCGGAGGTTTCTGGCGTAGCACCCCTTCCGGCCGGTGCTGATGGAGTGGTTGGAGCGGACGCACGGGGTGCTTTCCTTCCGACTGGTGCAGGTGCTGACGGGGCACGGATGCTTCGCGAAGTACCTGCACAAGATTGTCAGGAGGGAGAGCACACCGTCCTGCCACCACTACAGTTGCGACGAGGACACGGCGCAGCACACGCTCGAGGAGTGTGCTGCGTGGGAGGGGGAACGCAGTGAACTCGTCGCGATTATCGGTGCCGACCTGGCGCTGCCGACCATCGCCAGGGAGATGCTCATCAGCGTCAGGAACTGCGACGCGGTCGCCGCCTTCTGTGAGGCCGTTATCTCACGGAAGGAGGCGGCGGATCGTGTGCGAGTAGAGATCCTATTCGGCGACACGTTCCGCCGCCGGCGACTCGGGCGGCGCAGGCGCGAGTATCTGCGCCTAATGCCGCCCTAGCCGAGGCCGCGGGTGATCGGATCGGGGATTTGTCCGTCACCCGCAGTGTGGCTAACCGCGCGACGGCGACCGACGTCCCAGGATGGCGAGAGGTGAGGGTACGAAAGAGTATTCCGTCGGGGCGACCACTGACGACAAGTCACATCTGCTCCGGTGGTCGGCCCAACAACGAGGTGACTTGGGTTACGGGTGGGTTATGGGCCCGCGCGCCGTCCTTTCATCGCCCCGGACGGACTGGACCGCGCGTGCGCTTACCATATCCCACCCATAAAAAAAAAAAAAAAAACAGGTCGTCGGTCCTTCCTCGCACGGTCGGCCTCTCGGTGGGTGACGTACTAATTCCCCGGTACAATCACCCGCGGCCACGGCTAGGAATTATTAATATCTCTTAAGGCATCGAATTCGAATCACTCCTGGCTCGGGCAAAATTTTATAGGGAAACTGGTTTTTACTTGAAAAGAACTTCGTCGAAATCAGTCTATCCGTTTAAGAGCTACGATGCCACAAACAAACATACACATATACAGAAATACAAACATCGCCATCAAATTTATGACACCCCTCTTTTTGCGTCGGGGATTAAAAATAGTCTAAATTACTCCTTGTACAGCTATCTGACAGTAAAATATATTCAAAATTCGTCCAGCCATTTTGAAGATTATTCGGAACAAGCAGACACACAGAAATAAAAAATATGTTTAAACTGATTATTAAGTATGGATATCGTTCAAGTATAAAAAATATACACTTCAATTTTATTTATTTGTATAGATCTCAGGCACATAGAGATGAGCCTTAGAACAATAACGTATAGAAGGATATTGTCGGTACTTAAGCGATCAAAAAAATGAAGCCAAAAATACTACATGCGCGCAGGCGATTACACACGTACACACACACCACTATAAAAATTATGAAATCAAATTTTGTTTTTATTAAAACAAATCGTGGCAATACGTTTAAGAGTAATGTTAATACATTTTTTATGTATTACAAATGTGTTGTGACACCATTTGAATGCACAAATCGTCATTATTACTTATTTATTTATTAAGAGTTGCGTACGTACGTGCAGTACAGTGACCTTGTACAGTACGAAACGGTCCGGCGTAAGCTCCATTAGGCTCCAATTTAAATGCTTCATTTTTTGTGCGCGGACTTACCTTCTATACGTTTTTATTCAAAGGTTATTAGATTAGTCTTGTAAATAGATATATGAAATAGATGTAATGTTAACGGTGTTTCCTCTGGTCTCCAAGCTAATGACTAAATGAGGCCAAGTCTACGTGATGATATGTAATTGCTAAATGTTAGGGAGATGTCCTCAGGCAATTACAAGTATCACAGCAGATCTTGTCCACGCTCGGCCGACTTGCGAAATAACAAAGAATGTCATCCTAACACCCACAGTTACATTGCATTGGAAAGATAACTCGCAGAAGTCAATTCTATCCATCCATTCATCAAATTATCAATGCCTATTGTTTTTTTTTAAAGACAACTCCCTGCAGTTATAATCTTTGTGTTGCGGGGGACTTTACAAACATAATTAACGAACACAAATTACATCCAGACTCGGAACAACAATTTGTTGATCGCACAAAGTATTGTCCTGTGCGGGATTCGAACTCACGACACTATCACGGTAGATCGATATCTTAATCACTACACTATCCGTGCAGTCAAAATTGTTGGATATGTCTCCGTGGTGACGGATTAACAATATAATTTATCATACCAATTTCTCCCCGTAGGTATCGTAAATTCGTCGAGAGGTGAGGGTACTCGAAAGGGTATTCCGTCGGGCCGACCATTGACGACAAGTCAATGCTCCGGTCAACCTGCTCCGGTGGTCGGCCCAACGACGAGTGCGACGTGGGTACGGGTAGGTTATGGGCCCGCGCGCAGTCCTTTCGTCGCCCTGGGCGGAATGGACCGCCTGTGCGCTTACCATAGCCCACCCGTAAAAATAAATAAAAAAAAAGGTATCATAAAATACGACTAAGGGATATGATATTGTAGGTAACATCGAAAAATAAAAATGAAACCCTATAACAACACGTCTCAACGGTGTAGAAGGAGGGGAGATATTGGGGAAAGGGGCATATACTAGGTCAATTTCCCTCTCTTATGGAGGAGGCTCGAGCCCAGCAGTGCGACGTATATGAGCTGAAAAAGAAGAATAGAGTTAATTACTGTGATTACTATATATTTTGAACTATGAAGAGCATAAGGCATGTGTATTTCGATATTCTTAATTTCTTTTTTTGTGACTGACTTAGTTGTTAGCCTCAGATGGCTGTGACAACTTTACCCGGACTGTTGGGTGAGCGCTGAGGGCTCTCAACCCGTAATTCTTAATATTTATTCAAGTTTTTATGATTTCTGGATTAGATCTGAGCTCTGAAAATTGTCTTCAAAAACAATCACAAGTATTTTTTTTTTATTAATTCTTATCATATTATTTCGATATTGCAAATTTAACCTTCTGTGTTTATCTACACAGTGACTCTACTCAGCCCAAAATAGTACTCAGTGGGCGCTCTAATATCCTTGCTGCGCCCATATTGCTGTTCACTTACCGTCTTATACGTGGTCACTTCTCTGCCATATCACTTACGAGCCGTTCCACATGTTAATGATCAAAAAATAACAAAAATAACCCATAAAAGTATGATTATTCCACCTATATTATAATAATGGACTATATATAGGAAATAAAGTATGTAAAAAACATAGTCGCTGTACTTTTTTAAAATAATATATTAATTAAAAAGATATACTTGAAAAAAATTTTAAAAGGTTTGATCAATTAAATTTGGTATAGAGTAGTGTCGTGTGCAGAACATAGTGTAACCATAAATGACTATGTCAAACGTAGTTTTGACATTTGCCAATATTTAAGTTGAAGGAATGTTGAGATTGAAACCGTGCCTTTTAAGACGATCCTTGTGAACGTAATAGGTTCGTTTAAACTTTCAAATCTTAGGCGGCTTGAATTTAATTGTAATGACTATTTGCCAAATTGATTTTTTTTTCTAAATTTGTCTCTCACGTCTATGTACCTCAATAGATTGGCCGAGAGAGTATGTCGGAATGTTACTCAGAGGTTAAATGCGTCTAAGACGGAGTCAATGATTGAACCACCAAGGCTAATTTATTAAGATATCATCAGTTCACCTAGTGCCCCTTAGATGGACGGTAATCTTCCATCCATTCATCCATCCATCAGACTACAGACGTCCACTGCTGGACATAGGCCTCCCCACGAGTATGACACTTGGAACAGTCCTGCGCCACTTGCATCCAACGGTTCCTTGCGACTTTGAAAATGTCGTCAGTTCACTTAGTGGGGGGATCGTCCTACGCTGCGTCGTCCGATTCGTGGTCGCCACTCAAGAAACTTTTTTCCTCAACGGTTGTCGGTTCGACGAGCGATGTCGCCTGCCCATTGCCATTTCAACGTGCTAATTCTGCGGGCTATGTCGGTTACACCCGTTCTTCTACGGATTACCGTGTTCCGAATTTTATCACCTACAGAAATACCGAGCATAGCCCTCTCCATAGCACGCTGAGCGACTTTGAGCTTTTTTATGAGGCCGACATTTAGAGAGCACGTTTCAGTGCCGTAAGTCATCGGTAATCTTATTCTTAGTCCATCACTATGTAAATCCATTAATATTATAAAAGCTAAATCTCTTTATATTCAGGTAATTGCAAACGCTTGTGGGTATATTACATATTCTTTAACAGGACTAATTCGACTAATAATGAAACGCATTCAAAAAGCATAGATATTGTGTTTTTTGAATGAGTTTAATTTATAAGATCAGGATGAGTCAAAGGAATAAATAAACAGCGACTTGTATTAACAAGGCCGAAGTTCACCCTCACATGGAGTCCTCCTCAAATTTTTGAGCAGGCGCGTCTAAATATCAGTTACATTCAGTTGACTCCCTGGAGAGCCTTCGAATAGTCGAGAATCCCAATCTCACGGACAGACTGGAGTCGATGGAGCTGCGGAGAGACCTTGCGTTACTCTGTGTACCCTATCGGCTATTTCATGAGAAGTGCTCTTTATTTTTTTTAAGGGTGGGCTATAGTAAGTGCACACACGGTCTATTCAGACCGGCGCGACGAAAGGACGGCGCGCGGGCCCATAACCCACCCGTCTCCACGTCGCCGTCGTTGGACCGACCACTTGTGCCGAGTTTCTTGTCCTCAGTGGTCAGCCCGACGGAATACCCTTTCGGGTACCCTCACCTCTCGACGTCCCTGTCCCGGGACTTCGGTCACCGTCGCCTCTCTGCGGGTGCCAGACTAAAGTCCCCGATCCAGTCACCCCCGGCCTCGGCTAGGGATGAGAAGTGCTCTGAGGAACTGTTTGACTTTGTACTACCGTCACCGGTTCATCAACGTACCACTCGATACCGCAGCAAGGTTCATCCATTTTACCTGGAATCCTTATGGTTTTCCACTGTACGTTTCCAACAATCATTCCTCGCACGTATGTATAGGCTCAGGAATGAATTACCTACTGCTGTGTTTCCGGGTCACTGTGTACTCTATTAAAAAATCATTCTTCAGCTTTATAATAGTGATACGAGTATAGATAATATTGTTTGACTTTGCAGCTCCGCTTGTTAATCATGTCCAAACCATGGCAAATCAAAGGTTTTCTATTTTATATGGATCTCTATTTTTTCTCACGTATTGACGGATTAAAAATACAATTCATCAAGAGGGTAACTTAATCACTTTTCCTCCACCTACGTCGTAACTTTTTAAATATTTTTTTGTTTATTTTCAAAGATTACATCCTGCACTAAGGAAATAAAAACTTTGTATTGCGGCGGACTTTACTAACACAGAATTAACGAAATTCGGGATTCGAAACCCTGACACTATCACCGTAGGTCGGTATCTTAACCACTTCGTTATCTTTGTAGTCAAATAACGATAAAGTAGATCTCTAAACAAAAGTTGGTGTCAGAAGCAGCAACGCGACCTTAAAGTTACTCTTTATAGAATCGTCTTTTGATTAGTTTTTTTTTTTCAAATTTTCTTTATAAAAGGACTTAAGATTGATTAAATTTCAACATTATAACCAAACACATAATGTCCGTGTGGTGACGGAGTAAGAATACAATTCACCACTCCCTATCTTGCCCGTGGATGTCGTATAAGACGACTATGGGATATAATGTGCACATAACATCTGTGCAAGAGAAGGAAAACTCGAAATGAAACCCTATACCAACATGTCTGACCAGCATGGTATAGTAGGTCAAATTCCCTCCCACTGTGGAGGAGGCCCGAGCCCAACAGTGGGACGTGGGCTGTGATGATGATGATGATGAACCCAACACCTCAAATTGATTTTTATGTAGTTATATAAACTGTCAAGCCATATCTGATGGTCACATCATAAAGTGTAAGATTTCGTGTTAACACGCGAAGTATTTCATTAATAGTCTATTTTTATAGCGATATCTTTTATGGTATAGATTGACAAATGAGGTGTGCGATTATATAGACTTTGATTCGTCATTATTTTGGTGCGTGTTATGTGAGGCTACATTGTGATGTGAGGTTTTATTTCTAGTTTGCCTCTTCTTGCAGTGATGTGCCGTACCCTTCTTGCCTATTAGCTCATATACGTGCACTATTAGGCTCAAGCCTCCTCCACTATGGAAGAGAAATTGACCTACATCACGCTGGTCAGACGTGTTGGTATTTTTTTTTATGGGTGGGCTATGGTAAGCGCACGCGCGGTCCAGTTCATCTGGGGCGATGAAAGGACGGTGCGCGGGCCCATAATCCACCCGTACCCACATCACCTCGTTATTGGGTCGACCACCGGAGCAGATGTGACTTGTCGTCAGTGGTCGGCCCGACGGAATACCCTTTCGGGTAATCCCACCTCTCAACGTCCTGGGACGTCGATCACCGTCGTGCGGTCAGCCTCTCTGCGGGTGACGGACAATTCCCCGGTCCGATCACCCGCGGCCTTGGCTAGCGCGGCATTAGGCGCAGATACTCGCGCCTGCGCCGCCCGAGTCACCGGCGGCGGAACGTGTCGCCGAATAGGAGCTCTACTCGCACACGATCTGCCGCCTCCTTCCGTGAGATTACGGCCTCACAGAAGGCGGCGACCGCGTCCCAGTTCCTGTCGCTGACGAGCATCTCCCTGGCGATGATCGGCAGCACCAGGTCGGCACCGATAAGACGTGTTGGTATAGAGTTTTATTTCGAGATTTTGTCCTTTTACCTAGATGTTATATGGATATTATATCCTTTAGTCGTTTTTTACGCCTCACACGGGCAAGTGAGGGGATGGTGAATTGTATTCTTACGTGTATCACCACACGGCAAATGAATCTCATTTATAGCATTTGAAAAAAATTCTATTCTATTTCATTTTGGTAACGGAATAAGAACACAATTCAACACCTCCAGTTTTGGTTGTGGGTGTGTTAAAACACGAGTAATGCATTATAATATGTATATAACATCTATGCGAGAGAAGGAAACATGAAGGAAACCTTATACCAATAACGTCTGACCAGCGTGGTGTAGTAAAGTAGGTCAATTGCCCTCCCATTGTGAAAGAAACTCGAGCCCAGCAGCAGATGACGATGATCACTTTCTATTTATGAAAAAATATTTAGAGACTTTTCCATGTGGTGACGGAGTAAGAATAAAATTCACCATTCCGTATCTTGTCCATGGATGTCGTAAAGGATGACTGAGGGATATAATAAGCATATAAGATCTGTGCAAGGGAAAGGAAACTCGTAATGAAACCCTATACCAACATGTCTGACCAACATGGTAGTCATGGTATAATAGGTCAAATTCCCTCCCATTGTGGAGGAGACTCGAGCCCAACACGTAGGACGTATATGAGCTGAAATGATGATGATAAATTTCTAATACAACCATTACAAGTGGAAATGAGGACAAGGTCCATCTTCCTTCCGCATTCTGTCTACCCTCAAATAACATAGTCGTAGTGATGTGATTCACACTTATCGTATGCCCATAAACAGTATTGTTGCCCGATCAGTTGTTACTCACAGCTGACCTTTGAATTCTTCAGTTTTGTTATGTTACTAATGGGGTCGCGTGGATTCGAGGTTGAGTGATTCTCTCGCGGTTTTACCTTAGATGGGTGATCAATATATATTTAGTTTTGAATACATGATCATCGACCTTGTTTTTTAGATGCTTTATGGTATAACCCAATTCTGTTTAAAGTGACAAGTTAAAATTCTATATGTCGTCACCCCTTTGCCACGGTACTAATGGTGCTTTAAGTGAGCATGATGTTGATAATTTTTTACTTCTCTTTAGAAGGTCTATATTTAACAGTGGATGTATTAATATCCACTGTTAAATATAGACCTTATTAAAGTTTACTTATTAAAGTTCACTCGTAATAATTTCTGATTTTTACGCGAGTATCACACATTTTAAATAAAACTACTTTACAGATTTTATCGCGTTTGTATTTGATTGCCCGATTGTAATAATGATGACTTGTTGCACGTGAGATATCATAGTCCGCCAGTGACCATGAACGCTGCAAAGTGTTCGAAACGGTGGGCAATCAAAGATCAAATACAAATGCGATAAAGACCGGAAAGTAGCTTACTCGTGTGATGATGGAGTAAGAATACAATTCACCACCCATTTTGTTACTCGTTCTACTCTTTATTCTTCTTTGAAGACCTTAAAAGACGACTAAGGGATATTATATAACGACTGCACAGATGGCGTACCTACTGCTTAAGATACCGAACTACCGTGCCAGTGTCGGGCGTTGGGCGTCCTACACTTCGTCGTTTGTTTCGTAATTACCACTCAAGAACCTCTGTTCCCCAGCGGTTGTCGGTTCGTCAAACGATGTGGCCTGCCCATTGCTACTTCACCGTGCTAATTCTTCGTGCTATGTTGGGTACACATTCTTTTACGGATTTCCATGTTTCAGATTCTATATTGCAGAAAAATCGCGAGCATAGCCACAGCTCAGCAAAGTTATTCAGCGATCAGCGTGCTATGGCGGTCGATAACTTTTTATTTTCTGTAATTTTCTTTTCAGTGGGCTTACTCTAGAAATCAATTCTAATTTCGAATCCGTTTAAATTCCAATCTCACCAAACTTATATTTGGTACTCTTATACAAAATCGAAAATGAATTCTTCGCGTTTGCGGTTCTTATTTTCACAAAATGTGGCGTATTTTATTACTTTAAATTAAAAACGTTACCGAACTCGATCACCACAAAGATGCTTTCTTTAAATTGTGCAACATTAACGATTTTAAACTACGTCAATATCACGTCGGGAGTAGCAAATATTTGACTTAATCGACAAGAGTCGAATTCATTTCGTTTAAAAAAAATCCACCGCATTTGATTCCAATCGTGCGCTAGTGTCGCTTTCAAGAGTACCTTTGCTTAAATTTGAGCTGCGATTGGATTTTGGATTGGAATCGAGATTCAAGAATAGACACAGATGTCATATCATCATGTCGGCTCATATGCGTCCCACTGCTGGGCTCGATCCTACTCCATAATAGAAGGGATATTGAACTAGATACACCTACACGCTGGTTACACGGTTTGGTATAGGGATATATTTCAAATTTTTCTTCTCATCAGGTCATATGCTAACGGATAAATATAACATAATACTTTATAAAGCCTGAATCACACTTAAAACACAAATGATTACCAAGTATAGTATTATCGTCTTTAATAACGAAGGGTCAACAGCGGCGACCTACACAAGGTCATGGGTAGGTACTTCCGTACGATATTTGAGAATACGACTTGACATTGAACTGTGTAAGGCTTGCGCTTCTTGGGTCTTTCGATACGGCATTTTGAGACATTAATTTAGAAAATAAATATTAAAGGCATATATTCCATCTCTGACGTCTTCTGGCGGAGTACGAATATTATTCACTACCCCCTTCTTGCCCGTGGGTGTCGTAAAAGACGACTGAGGGATTTAATATGCATATAACATTTTATTTACAATATTAGTCTGCATGCATTTTAGTTATATTTTATATCGGGAGTAATGACTTTATCTATAACAAACGTAGTTCTGACAAAAATATCATATTTTATTGTTAGAAAAACCATAACTTAAGCCGTGTCCCGTGACAATTGAGACAATTATACTAACTAATAAATCACAACGCTTTTATATTTATTACTAACTAAGCCAATAGACCCTGGTTTGTATATCTATACAAATAAATAAAATAGGAATGTGATGACAGAGTAAGAATACAATTCACCACTCCCTATCTTGCTCGTGGGTGTCGTAAAAGACGACTAAGGGATATAATATGCATATAACATCTAGAAAAGAAAAACTCGAAAAAAAAGGGAGCCGTCGCTCAGGACGCCTAGCAGATGTGAAACATCAGAATTATATTGTACATAAATATGCATAGAATAATAGAATACGACAGGTATTAATATGTTATAAAGTATTAATAAAATATTAGGTTTTTTTTTCCAAAAAATGATAATTCTTATTCGATAAACATTTATTTTCATTAGTATACACTATAGGTATGTATTTAGGTTAATAACTTATTTAGAGCTCAGTAGATGGCGTTCTACAAAATTCTAAAACACGTTATGGTTTCGTTACTCAAATGTACATATATGTATCCGGATGTATTATTTAATAGATAAAGTGAGAGGCTAATGCGAAGCGTGGCGTTAACGCCACGCGACGATCAGGTTCACCCTTGCCTATAGATCTTTCACATCAATAAAACCCTATGTCAAAACAACTGATCAGTGTGGTATAGCAGGTTCATTTTCTTCCTATTGTGGAGAAGGCTCGGGCCTGGCATTGGGCCGTATCTGAACTGGACTTATGTACCAAGTGTCATGGGTTCGATTATTATGCAGAATAATACTTTGAACGATGCACAAATGGTCGTTGCGAGTGTAATATTTATCTCCTTACATATTGTTTGTAAGGTGCCTCATTAAACAAGGACTAAAAGTTATTTCTTAGAGATTTTTCTTAGCTGGGGCGGCGCAGGCGCAACTATCTGCGCCTCATGCCGCCTTAGCCGAGGCCGCGGGTGACGTGACCGGGGATTAGTCCGTCACCCGCCGAGAGGCCGACCGCGTGAGGAAAGACCGACGTCCTCCCTGAGGGGGGGACGTCGGTCGATGGGAGGGTACCCCAATAGGGGGTATTCCGTCGGGCCGACCACTGACGACAAGTTAACGCTGCTCCAGTGGTCGGCCCAACGACGAAGGCGACGTGGTTTTCGGGTGGGTCGCGGGAGTTGCGTGCTTAAGCCCCTCTGTCGCCCCGGACGGAGTGGTGCGGAGGCGTGCCGACCGCGGCCCACTTTTAAAAAAAAAAAGGGGTTGTATTATTCCCTAGCCGAGGCCGCGGGTGACGTGACCGGGGATTAGTCCGTCACCCGCCGCAAGGCCGACTGCGCGAGGAAAGACCGACGTCCTCCCGAGGGGGGGACGTCGGTCGATGGGAGGGTACCCCAAA
Organism: Lymantria dispar; assembly: GCA_032191425.1. Lineage (NCBI taxonomy): Eukaryota > Metazoa > Arthropoda > Insecta > Lepidoptera > Erebidae > Lymantria > Lymantria dispar. Next base: position 1,806,395 of record CM063460.1, on the reverse strand, counting down.
TAGGGGGTATTCCGTCGGGCCGACCACTGATGACAAGTAACCCTGCTCCGGTAGTCGGCCCAACGACGCAGGCGACGTGCACGTGGGTGGGTTGCGGGTGTACGTGTTTACGCCTCTCTGTCGCCCCGGACGGAGTGGTGCGAGGAGCGCGCCGACCGCACCCCACCCCCAAAACAAAAAGGGGTTGTATTAATGCGCCTGATGTCGCCCCAGCAGAGACTGCGGATGATCGGACCGGGGATTTTAATTGGACGGAGGGTGCGCTGAACATAGGCCACCCTAAAAAAAAAAAGGGCTGTGTTATTAAAAAAATTCAGTGTGTCTACTTTTCATTTGAATTTGAGTTTTCCTTCTCTTGCAGCAAAAGAGACGTATATCTGCTTACGTCTTTTTAACATCTTAAAAAAACTCGTGCGAAATGTATGAGGATAAATTATCTTCTTGCAACGTCACTATAACAATATTTTTATCAAAATTAAAACCGTGATTCATGCTGTGCGTCATTTTAATCTAATCTTTATATTAATTTTTGGTGAACAGTTCTATCATCGTTTAGGAGGCTGACGTACGAAACTAGTTAACAGATTTTAATAAAATTCTGTATAAATTTATCTTACTTAACTGTCTAGCTTACCTGTATAGCTCAAATAAACTTGATAAATACCCTTATAAACAAATACTTAGCCACTAATACCTTCACGAATTTAGGTTTTTGTCTTTTTAACATTCTTAATATATTAATAAAGTTCTGCTTGCGGTAGTTACGAGGGGCGGGTCGTCACTTCGAGTTGTTTTGATTCCCCCCTTAGGAAAAGTCATCATTATCATCATCACAGCTCATATACGTCCCACTGTTGGGCTCGCCTACTCCACATTGGGAGGGAAATTGATCTTTATAGATCAATTTGGTGGTACGCTGGTCAGACGTGTTAGTATTTTGTTTATGGGTGGGCTATGATAAGCGCACGCGCGGTCCAGTCCGTCCGGGGCGATGAAAGGACGGCGCGCGGGCCCATAACTCACCCGTACCCACGTCACCTCGTTGTTGGGCCGACCACCGGAGCAGATGTGACTTGTCGTCAGTGGTGAGACGTGTTATTATAGGGTTTTATTTCAAGTTTTTCTTCTCTTGCATAGATGTTATATGCGTATTATATCTCCTAGTCCTTTTTACGACACCCACAAGCAAGATAGGGTGTGGTGAATTGTATTCTTACTCTCTCATCACACTTCTATCTTATTTATTTGTATAGATATACAAACCAGGGTCTTTTGGCTTAGTTAGTAATAAATATAAAACCCGTTGTGATTTATTACAGTCAGTATAATTGTCTCAATTACCGCGGGACACGGCTTAAGTTATCGTTTTTTCTAACAATAAAATATGATATTTTTGTCAGAACTACGTTTGTTATAGATAAGGTCATTACTCCCGATATGAGTATAGTCTCATCTTTTACATTGATACTTGATTTTGCGCCTTCGTCCATGTAGAAGTCCAAAATTGGTTCGAATAGAATTTTTAATAATTTTTCTTACGTTATTTTTTTTTATAGCTTTATATATAAGTTTCTTGTGTACGTGTGTATGTCAGTGAACTCTTAAACGGCTGGATCGATGTTGATGAATTTTTTTGTATGTGTTTAAGGGGATTTGAGAATGGTTTAGATTCACAATTGGACCCGGTAGGTGGCGCTTTCAAGAACCCTTGGACCTACTATACGACGCTGGTCTAACGTTCGTTAACATCGTTACTCTTGCATAGATATTATAAGCATATTCTACCCTTAAATCCCCTTTTACATCACCCACGGGAAAGATAGGGATCACCCCCTATTGTATTCTTATTCTATCTCTACAACAGAATTGCGTATATAATTACAAAACAGTTTATTTGTGTAAAATATTATTCTATACAAAAATAATCAAACCAGTTACGAAATAAATAATCATTAACAAGTTGATCGGCGCCTGTACATATATGGCAGTCAACTAAATCTAAATAACTTATAAGGATGAAGAATTTGTTTATTTATATTCACATTCAAAAATATATAATACGTATAAAATTCGCGGGGGCATTTACATATTGACAATTTTAACGTTTCACCTTAAAATAATTTAATAAATTACCACCGGATTGGAACGCGATTGCCATTGAGAAGAATTGACAAGAAATTTATCGGTTTTGTCCATTATTTCTATTTTTTTACTGACTTCTTTTATATAAATTTATATTTTATATATGGCTTGCTGGACCCAACAGACGTTGTTCTGTTTAAATAAAATAAAAGAAATTGTCCTTGAAACCGAACGCAGCGCCACCTATCGGATCCAATTGTGAATCTAAACCGTTCTCGAATCCCCTTGAACACATGCAACAAATTTCATCAACATCGGTACAGCCATTTAGAGGCGTTCAGTGACAAGATTAGTGTTATATTTCCAAATCACAAACATAAATTTTAGTCAGTAAATGTTGGTGGCAGCTGGTGGATCAATCTGTTTTACTATACTAACCATCAAATAGGTAGTTCATGAAATTTTTTCATGGCATTTAGTATGGATAAATCTTAAATAAATGATGGAAAGTTTAATAAAAATTCGCATTCACAAAAATTCATTCAAATGCATCCAGCCGTTTAGTTGCAGTATAGATAAATAACCTAGACACCGACGGCAGCGGCATCTGCCGGGCTGATTTTTGAATCTAAATCATCCAGGCCCCCACTTGAATACATTCACAAAAATTCATTCAAATGTAGAGAAGAGAATTTACCGGTGAAATACATTTTACTTATTTTACCAACGTGCAGTCGGTTATTTACCGGATAATTAACCAAAGTACTTTTTTTGCCTCATGGTGGGGTTGATACGTGATTGAGAATATGTATAGTACAGGCTAATAAGAATTTACCTTATATACACTATAAATATATTAATTAACGAATAAAAAGTTATAAATTATATATAATTATTAAAAATTAATTATTATGTTAATTAATATTGATAATAATTAATTATGAAGCTCATCAAATACCCAGCTTATGTGTATAATTCTGTCAATATTCCTTACTTACTTTAGTAACATCAATAAAACAGGAGTTTCGTAACTTCAATATCCGAGATCGATTTTTTTGGCTATTTAACCGGCAAAATATATTTTACCGGTTAAATAGCCAAATATTTAGCAAGCCAGTAATTAGATATTTGTCCGCTCGAAACACTATTCAATTCATGCAGCCGTTTAGTTGCAGTATAGATAATAACCTAGATACCAATTGCAGTGCCATCTATCGTGCTGATTTGTGAATCTAAATCATCCAGGCCACCACTTGATTACATTTAGAAAAATTCATTTAGATCCATCCAGCCGTTTAGTTGCAGTACAGATAAATAACCTAGATACCGACTGCAGCGCCATCTGTCGGGCTGATTTGTGAATCTAAATTATCCAGGCCCCCACTTGAAAACATTCACAAAAATTCATTCAAATGTAGAGAAGAGAATTTACCGGTGAAATACATTTTACTTATTTTACCAACGTGCAGTCGGTTATTTACCGGATAATTAACCAAAGTACTTTTTTTGCCTCATGGTGGGGTTGATACGTGATTGAGAATATGTATAGTACAGGCTAATAAGAATTTACCTTATATACACTATAAATATATTAATTAACAAATAAAAAGTTATAAATTATATATAATTATTAAAAATTAATTATTATGTTAATTAATATTGATAATAATTAATTATGAAGCTCATCAAATACCCAGCTTATGTGTATAATTCTGTCAATATTCCTTACTTACTTTAGCAACATCAATAAAACAGGAGTTTCGTAACTTCAATATCCGAGATCGATTTTTTTGGCTATTTAACCGGCAAAATATATTACCGGTTAAATAGCCAAATATTTAGCAAGCCAGTAATTAGATATTTGTCCGCTCGAAACACTATTCAATTCATGCAGCCGTTTAGTTGCAGTATAGATAATAACCTAGATACCAATTGCAGTGCCATCTATCGTGCTGATTTGTGAATCTAAATCATCCAGGCCACCACTTGATTACATTTAGAAAAATTCATTTAGATCCATCCAGCCGTTTAGTTGCAGTACAGATAAATAACCTAGATACCGACTGCAGCGCCATCTGTCGGGCTGATTTGTGAATCTAAATTATCCAGGCCCCCACTTGAAAACATTCACAAAAATTCATTCAAATTCATCTAGCCGTTTAGTTGCAGTATGGATAAATAACCTAGATACCCAGTCGTTAAGTTTTCCTAAATTCCCTGATTTTCTGCGCAAGTTCCTTAATATTTTTTCCGTAAAAGCCTTTTTCAAAGTACAAGAAAAATTAAAAAGAAAGATGGACGAAATCGGTGAAGGCGTTCTCAAGTTATGTTATTGTCATGCCTGAACAGTGCCACCTACCGGGTCCAATTGTGAATCTAAACCATCCTCAAATCCCCTTGAACACACACAAAAAATTTCGTCATCATCGGTCCAGCCGTTTAGGAGGAGTTCAGTGACATACACACGTGCGCTAGAAATCTATACCAATAAATAAAATTGGAGTGTCTGTTTGTAATGTCAAAATAATAGGCTTTTTTCATGCTCACACGGTTATTTGCACGACACCTATGCCTAAAATAGCGATTAAAAAATTTTTGTCTATCTGTCTGTTTGTTCCGGGTAATCTTCAAAACGGCTGGACCGAGTTCAAAAATTCTTTCACCAATGGAAAGCTATAATATCAGGGCGTATACTAGGCTATACTTTATTCCGGTATTCCTACGGAAAAGGGAATTATGCGGGTAAAACGACTATAACCGAAGCGAAGCGAGGGCGGGTTGCTAGTTTATATATAAGATATGTATGTTTTTCCCTGTGGTGATGGAGTAAAAATACAATTCAACATCCACCTTCCTGCCCGTGGATGTCGTAAAAGACAACTAAGGGTTTAAATATGCAAGAAAGAAAAGTAACACTCGAAAAAACATCCAATATGTATGACCAGCGTGCTAGGTCAATTTCCCTCTAATAGTGGAGGAGGCCCGAGCCCAACAGTGGGACTTCTGTAGGCTTCTTTTTTTGTGGGTGGGTTACGGTCGGCGCACTCCTCGCACCATTCCGACCGGGGCGACAGAGGGGCGTAAGCACGCACACCTGTAACTCACCAGTGACATGTCGTCTTCGTCGTTGGGCCGACCACCGGAGCAGGATGACTTGACGTCAGTGGTCGGCCCGACGGAATACCCCCTTGAAAGGTACCCTCCAAACTTCTGTAGGCTAAGATGATGATGAAATATAGATAAAATATTCCGTACAATGCTGCATATAAACTATGTTAGGTCATTATAAAATTATATTATGTGTCACAGTTATTCCTTAATCTGCAACATACCGCTGTTCTACCCGTTGTTTCTTGGAAATATGTAACGAATGTTATCAAATCTGTGGCACGTTGAATGCGGTCATTCAACTTGACGCAAGATTAGGATGCCTAAATCACATACATATGTGTACCGTTCATCAAAGTTGTGATAACCAGTACAGCTAAGGAATGTCAATTAGTAGAGTTGAGGTCATTTCGCATATTTTATCACAACTTTCTTGTGAAGATAACCCCAATAGCGACCAAATCTTGGTTTGTTTTTGAGACATCCTGTCCAATCTATCCGGGGTGATAGAGGGGACAGCGTGTAACCCATAGTCTACCTGTAGCCGTTGACAGCCTAATGGGTGGTGGAATCATTTATCTAAAACATCCTTCGTGATACAATAAGTTTTTGATTATTCATCATAATCATAAACGTCCCACTTTTTTTTGTTCACGCTATGGAAATGCATTTACGCACTATTCCGCAGCCGTTAATAGACGAGGGAGTGTGTGTGGGCCTTACCGGCCACATAAGCGACCAGAATACTCACTAAAAGCAAAGCGGTTCCCGCCGCGCTTTTACGCGGTGCCGGAGAGATCGTCTGATGACATTCTATCCATGACACCCCAACGCTTGGCCACGTCCTGTCAACATTCTAGGCGGTGGGAGGAGGAGCGCAAAACGGCGTCTCCTTCTCCCTGGTCGCCGCATGCGGAGTAAGTCAGCTGACCCAAGCGCCTCGCGTGCTCGCACCGCGACCTCCCTTCCTTGTCATGATATCCTCACAAAAAGTCGCCATTGGCGATCAGCAGCTATCGCTGCTAAGCATCTTGGAGATGATGGTAAGCAAGGACAGGTCTGTTGTTCCAATTTCCGTAAATGTCCCACTGCTGGACTCGAGCCGCCTCTGCAATAAGAGGGCAATTGACCTTAAGCTAGTCTGACAGGTTTGTATAGGGTTACTTTTCGAATTTTCCTTCTCTTGCATAGATGTTATGTGCATATTACATCCCTTAGTGGTCTCGTAAGACAACCACAGGCAAGAAAGGGGATGGTGAATTGTATTTTTACTCTGTCATCACACGGATGTACAATATTATATAATTTACTTTAATGTTTAAACACTCCTAAAGTAGAAAAGTACTTGTTACATATTTTTATCAGTGGATAGTATCAAGACCACGCCTACGTTTAGTTGTTCCCACTCGATGAACCATAATGCGAGTACGTAAAGGAATATTAGACTGCTAAAATTGAAGATTTTTTTTTAACTATGCATCAGGTAGTATATAATGGAACATTATTAGGTGAAAGCTTCCTCTTTTATGTTCTACATTTCTCAATCTAATGCTTTGTCTGCTTGTATGTTGCTTGCAAAGTTGAATTATTTCATATACGTCGTGCTGGGTTCAAACCTTAGACCTTCTTCATAATTGGAAGGAAATTGACCTACGCTGATCAGACGTGACGGTTTAGGGTTTTATTTCATGTTTTCTTTTTCTTGAAAATTTGAAAAGTAATAAAAAACAATTAATTACCGTAACAAGACACAGTAGTAAAAAAAAAAAAAAAAAAAAAATTATCATCCACCCAATGCTTTCTTCTCTTCTCAGCCTACAACACTCATCTTAGGTATTGCTAATTATCTTTAATTTTTTTTAAACTATTTAATTTTCACGCTTGTAAGGTGGGAGATTGCAGTGGGATTTTTAAGTTTTCCATAAGAATGATGCCCATTCTCTTCATCACCCTACACGAAGTCTTCCGACTCCTCCTCCAGAAAAAATGTAAGGAGTGCTGGTGTTACTATAAAGTGAGCAGAAAGATATGAAATTACCAAATAGCAGTATGCCAAAAGTATGGCAAGCAATAATCATAAAAACTGCATAGATAATGCTACAAGTTAAGCCACGACCATCGGAATATAGAAATTTGCATTAACACGCAAGATATCTTTAATTCCAGGCAAAAAGGAAGAACCACTATGTCATTGCGTAGAAGAAAACCATTATTTTCATCTGTGCGAAGAGATTTAAACTGATTTAATACATGTGCTACTTTTGTACGAGGTGTGATGGCTGCTCTAGTGGTTAACTCGTGATCAGGCATTGCGTTATATTTAAAAATGATGTTATTGTATGTCATTTTATTTCAAAAAAGTCAATAAAAAATAGACAAATTCGATGAGTTTTTTGCCGGATCTTTTCAATGTATGATAATTTTGAGGTAAAATGCATTAGGTATAAATTATTTGAAATTGTGTTTTGAAATTTACCCCGAGTAAAGATGCCATTAATTTTTACCATAAAAAGAGAAAAGATATAAAAAGCGATATTATCATATTACCCCACTGTACCCTAATTACATAAAAACAATTTTGGTTGGCCGAGTCAGTGTGTCAGTTAACTCTAATCAATTGGATTACTTGCTATAAACAATGGTAAGTGGGTCAGACGGTACCGTGGACACGACGCCTTACAAGGTCGTAAGATAGCTACCTAATATATCGCTAATACCTTAGGCGGGCAGAATTTCACTCTTTAAACGCATTTACGTCAATAACTCAGAGCCATATATGTCCCACTTTTAGCCACCAGCTTTCTTGCCAACGAGAGAGGTCAGTGAATTCATTTGATATATCTCAGAAACCTTCTCATTCTATTTTGAATGGAATAAATTACCTGCTGCTGTATTTCCCGAGCGCTATGACATGTCTTTCCATAAACGAGGTTTAAGAAAAATTTTATTCACGGTAAGTAACGGCCTAGCTATGCTCCTGGTATTACAAAGGTCCATGTGCGGCAGTACCACTTACCATAAGGTGTGCTGCTTGCTCATTTACCATCATTGGCAATAAAAATATATTTGTAATTGTATTAAGTTTATTTTTTTATTTAACTTGTATTAAATTAGAATGTGAACGGAAGTATTGGAAGGGGAAGACCGAGGCGGACTTTCCACAATCAAATCGGGGATGTTCTTAAGAAAGGCCAGGTTAGGAGTACCCTGAACCGAAGAACATGTATGAGGAAATTAATGAATGTGGACGAGGCGAAAGTGGTATATATGTATGGAAGGAAGTAGTCTCTGCCTACCCCTATGGGAAAGAGGCGTGATTATATGTATGTATGTATGTAAATTAGAATCAAAGTTATATATTGTTATTTGTTGACAAGGTGGTGTGGTCAACAAGTAAGAATACAATTCACGATACCTTTTCTTGCGCGTGGATGTCGTAAAAGCCGACTAAAGAATGTAATGTGCAGATAATATCGATTCAAGGACCTTGTAGTAACTCTAGAAAATTTCCATGTGTTTAGGCATTTTTGCCATATCTACTATTGTAACCAATCGTAAACCTCACGTATCCTTAAGCTATATTAAATCCGTGGTGCTATACTGCTGCGCTTGACGTAGCTGTATATCCCCTTATTTACTAGCTTATTAGCTTACTTTGCTTCATGTCGCCCGCTTTGCATAGGAGGGAAGTGGAATCTTTCCAACTGCGCCTGTTTTTCTTTCCTAATTAAATTTGTTGCAGGTTCCAAGACAGTTAAAAGCGTTTCACGAGACATCCTGCGGATCAAATCTCGGTGTCTTATACGGAGACCATTGTGGATCCTGACTTACATGAGTTACAGTAGTGAGAATGTGTGGTGGGGTTAGACCTAAAAAAAATGATGCAAGAGAAGGAAAACTCACTCAAGGCAATTTTATATTTTCCCGAAAAGGCTCCGAGGATGAGTATGTCTGTGATGTGCCTTACGTAGAAATTGTCACCAATATTAAAATAGTACATGATCATATTGTTCATGGTCATAACATTGAAATTTTGCACGTAAATGCCCATTTAGTGATATTCTGTATAAAAACATCATACTATGTACCTGATTCAATAAATACTTGGTAATAATTGCACCATTAAAATATCTTTGTAGTGTTACATATGTCAATATTTTCCTTATTGTAAACCATAAATAAGGATGACTATAATAAATTAAATTACATCACGCTCTTTTTTATTTTTTTCTTTTTGGGCAGGCTATTTTCAGCACATACGTCGTCCATTCCGTCTGGGGAGACGCAAGAGCGAGCACATAACCCTCCGTATTTACTCCCCTTCGTCATTAGGCTGGCAACTGGTACCGAATTCTTTCTGTCTATAGCCAGCCCGATAGGATACCCTTTTGGTTACCGTCTCTCCCCGACGTCTTCCAAGACGTCGCCCTCACGTTGTCCGCCTCTCTGCGGGTGACGGACTAATCCCCGATTCAGTCACGTATGGTCTCGGCTAGAACGGCATCTAGGCTGCGCCTGCATATCGCTGCTTGCGTCGCCTTAGGCGCCGGCGGCGGGGTGTGTCAGTATGGACCGAGGCTCTGCAGCATTATGCCGTCTTCCTCCGCGAGACTGCGTGGTCGCCTCCCAGTTTCTAATGCTGAGTATCAGCCTAAGGACGGTCAGAAGAGTCAGTTCGGCATCAACGAGGTCAAGAAGCTTTACCGCCGACGCGACACAAACCTTAGGTGTGTTCTGCGCCATATCCTCGTTGCAATCGCAATGGTGGTAGGATAGTATACTCTTTCTCCTAACGACTATGTGCAGGTACTTGGAAAAGTAGCTGTACCACAAAACCTGCAACAGTTGCAATGAAAACACCTCATGCTGCCAACCCAACCACTCTATTAGCATCGGCCGGCAGATCTCGATGGTCTGAACAGCGTACCGAGGCCTAGCGGGCAATGGTGTTTCATTGGGCGTCTTTTTAATTGCTGTTGGTTGCAAACGAGCAAACAGCATCCCTGATTGTAAGTGATACTAAGGGAGTGTGGTTACGTGCAATGAGGGTCGGTGATACTAAAGGCATCACCAAAACCGACCACACGCAAACACACACAGATAATTGGGCTTCCAGCTCTCTCACTAACCAAACGATATGCATTTTGGATTGTTCAGAGTGGTAGTATCCCGGACGGACCGGCCCGCGGCTGTAAACTGACAACTATCGACAGTGTGGTCCTACCTTATTCATTCATTTATTTTATTTCATACAATGTATATTTTGGAGATAACTAAAATGATTATTAGGCTTTTAAATAAATAAAGTATATTGCTATCTTTTCATGTACTTAATGTTCATTCATAAATAAATAATGTTATTAATATAATGTACATGTTTGCGATATCATATTGCTAAATTTTATACTTGAAACTATCAATCAATTACTAATACCTACAAGAGCTCTTTGTAAGATTTTAAATACTAGCGTTGGGTTTCGTCCGCGTAGACGGTGAAAACGGTTCTAATGGGATTTTTGTTTTTTTTACGTTATTCGTACTGTTATAACATATAAATTGTTATGTTTAAATGTTTGATACTTTAAAATATAAAAAATATAATATTTTTTTGTTATATTTTATGAACTACATTCCAATAAATACGAATCATGTTTTGAATCAATTCTGATAAAGAATGTTTATGCACAATCTGAAGTAGATTGGACCAAAGAATCACATTGTCCCATTATATGGGACCATGTGATTTGAACTTTGGCTCTCTTTTTCACTACCCTAGGGGTAGAATTTCCAAAAATCCTTTCTTATCGGATGTCTTCGTCATCATAAGAACACACTCGCCAAAATTCAGGTTTCTGGAATCACGAATTTAGGCTGTGCGTTGCTCCGTCAATCAGTCAGTCATTTACGACAAATCATTTATATGTATAGACTAGCAACCCGCCCTCGCTTCGTTTCGGTTTCAGTCGTCTTTCCTGCATAGTTCCCGTTCCCGTGGGAATACCGGGATAAAATATAGCCTAGGTTACTCCCTGATATTATAGCTTCCCATTGGTGAAAGAATTTTTGAAATCGATCCAGCCGTTTTGAAGATTATCCGGAACAAACAGACAGACAGACAGACAGAGACAGACAGACAAAAAAAATATAAAGTGCATTTTAGGCATATGTATAGTGCAAATAACCGTGTGAGCATAAAAAATGCCTATTATTTTGACATTACAAACAGACACTCCAATTTTATTTATTTGTATAGATTTTAGTATGTACGTACTTACAATATCGGCAATTATTTAATAAAAAATGTTATACTGTCTTATTATAGTTGTGTTATCAACTATAAATCATTATCTTTATCTTCTATTGAGTTTAATACTTGAATTTATACCTATTTTAAAGTAAGACAAGGGCATTATAATTCCGTCTTCTGACGGAATAAGAATATAGTTCACCCATTCTCGTACCTTTTGCTGTCATAAAATGCGATTAAGGGATAGGATATGCAGATAATATATGGATATTATACGACAAGGGAAGGAAAACTTGACATAAAAACCCATCCCAACATGTCTGATTAGCGCGGTATAGCAGGTCAATTTTCCTTTCTTTGTGAAAGAGGTCCGAGTCCAGAAGAATCAGAGCGGGTTGCTTGCTTTATATTAAGATTATTTAGTAATATTTTACAACATCCTCCGGTAAAGGAGCGGCGAATTCAATTCTTATTTCATCATCATATAGAAACGTAAATCTATAGAACAATGCAAGATTATAAGGTATCATTGCAACGTGAGATAGTTGTAAAAAGCAGTGAAGGTATCGCCAGTGGTAGCAGAATTCTCCAGGAAAACCTATAACACCAATGCGATCATCAATCATCGTCCCACTGCTGGGCTTGAGCCTCCTTCACAATGGGAAATTGGCCTTACTATACCATGCTCGTCGAACAGCTTGGTATAGGGTTTTGTTTCGAGTTTTCCTTCTCTTGCATAGATGTTATATGCATATTTAGTCCCTTAGTCGTTTTTTACTACATCAATGGTTAATAATGAGAGTGATGAATTGTATTCTTAATGCAATCATTAATACCCATGTCGAATGTGGCGATAACGGCATTATACCTCATTGAGGAGGTCTTTATGCAACATTAAACGTGGACAGGAATCAGAATTTATTTCTAGTCAAACGTTTCAGGAAAATATCATCCGTAACACAGCTCATCTACGCCAGTCTTCTCCCGGGACTTCCTGAAGGTTAAATCTCTTGTGTCTTTTAAGGAGACCTTTGTAAATCCTGGTTTGCAGGCGTTACAATGGTGAAAATTAGTTGTGGTATTAATCCCAAAAAAGCTCACATATCTACGTCCCACTGGGCTAGAGCCTCTTTAGTAAGCGGAAAATTGACCTACTTACTATACCATGCTGATCGGACAGGTTGGTATAGAATTTCATTAAAAGTCTTACTTCGCTTGTATAGGTAGGTATTGTATGCGTATTGTAATCCCTTAGTCGTCTTTCCCATGGGCAAGAAGGGTGGTGGTGGATTGTATTCTTACTTCGTCATCATACGGAGAAATATATTTGAAAGTTATTCGCATAGGTAGTTATTATTGAGAGAACGCGTTCATGACTCACTGCGAGTGTGACGGTCGGGTCAAGGTGAGGTCCTGACCTCTACTGGGACCTATCTAATGTCACTGCACGAACACTTAAGCTCTACTGTGTAAAACTAAGCTAAATATTCGAGAGCAGATAAAATATGAGGTACTTAAGATTATAATACCATAAAGATTAGAAACTACAATTGCATGGTACATACTTTTTGTGATAATCATAAATTTTAATAGGTTATGTCAATAGATGGCGCCATATTTTAACTTTTTTAGTTTTACATTTTAAACTGTATTTACTCGATTTCCACTACTGGGCTCGAGCCTCCTCCATAGTAGGAGGAAAATTGACCTACCATACGGGTTGGTACAGGGTTTTATTCCAAATTTTGCTTCTCTTTTAGTAGGTAATCTGTCAACCCACCACGGATAGGAGAGGTAAAAGATTTTTGAAATATTTGGTTCTTTAATTTCATTAATTCATCTCTCGTTAATTTTCTCGTTAATTTCATTAATTCGTCTCGTCCACAATAGGAGGGACAATGATCTACTATACCACACTGGTCAGACGTGTTGGCATAGGGTTTTATGTCGAGTTTCCTTCTCTTCTATCAATGTCATCTGCATAATTATAATCCCTTAGTCGTCTTTTACGACACCCACGAGCACGATAGGTGGTGGTGAATTGTATTTTTACTCCGTCACCACACGGAAATTTTATTACTTATGAAAAAAGTGGTATTTTATCAGTTCACAAATATCAGTAATTGGATATAAACTAAAAGCCACTAATTGGTACATATATTGTTTAGTAGTAGTACGCGATCATTCGCTAATCATGTGGCGTGTTGTAGCTAAAAATAAATCGCCAATGGCGCTTTATATGGCCAGTCGTGTCAACTCGTGGGTCAAACCGGATATCGTGTGATAGAAAATTTGTAGAAGTATCACCAATTATAATTTATTTATTTAAAATTTAGCACACAAAAATAAGTTATATGGCGGACTTAATGCCTTAGGCATTTTCTTCCAGTCAACCTCGAATGGAGCAGAAATAATTTAGGCAGGTGCAATACATTGTAAGGGGTAATTTGTAAAATTTGGTTATCCAAGTATAGCAAATATATTCTTATACACAATACACACAAACAATACAGATATATATATACACATAGAAATACATTAACTAACATACATACATATAAATTTTATTAAAAGTAGAGGAGAGTCATCATTGATGAGTTGACTCCGTCAGAAAATCTAGGTAGACGTTTTACCATAGCTTTAAAACCAAATTTAAATGCATATATTTTTTTATTATTTATATTGTAACTATGACTTATTGGACGTGAGACATCTTAGTCCAGCCCGTGACTTTGAAAAGTGTTTGAAACGTCGGCCAATCAAAAATCAAATACAAACGTGATAAAATCAGTAAAAATAGTTCCGTTTCAGTTTCAGTCGCCGTATCCGCGTAGTTCCCAATACCGTGGGAATACCGGGATAAAATATAGCCTATGTTTCCCTTGGTTTCTATTGATGAAAGAATTTTTGAAATTGGTCCAGTAGTTTCGGAGCCTATTCAGTACAGTACAGGACAGTACCATTTCTTTTTTTTCTTTTTTTTTTTGTATAATGTAGCAAATACCTACAGAAGATTGTGTTTTGAATTAATTGAGACTTCTGCCAAGATTCTGTCACTTGTAGATATATCGTTTGGCGCCAGTCAGGTCAACTGTGTATTATGTGCAGTACAGAGGTAAATATTAATGAACAACGCCATCTATACGCCACTTCCTTTATTATAACCTAGTTTGTATTACTGACAGCCATTGTTATATATTAAAGAATTTATATTACTCATATAAAGGTCGTGAAGTTTTTGTTTGTACGCGATTATCTTTGTTGTTAAGAGTTAGATCTTTTTTTTGAAGTTATTATTCTTTTGGCGCAATTGAGAAAAATGTTGAGAGTAAATTTCTACTTGCCGTATGGTGACGGAGTAAGAATATAATTCACCGCTCTCTATCTTGCTCGTGGATGTTGTAAAAAACCACTATGGGATATAATTTGTACATAACATCTGTGCAAGAGAAGGAAAACTCGAAATGAAGCCCTATACCAACATGTCTAACCAGCATGGTATAGTAGGTCAAATTCCCTCCCAATGTGGAGGAGGCTCGAGCCCAACAGTGGGACATATGTGGGCTGCAATGAAATTTTTATTATTTACGCGCATACTGTCCCGAAAAAACAACACCCTGAAGTTAGCTAGTCAACATTTTTTCGAGCGTTCATCGTCACAAATGTCAACTAGATAATGCGTTATATTAAATACATTTTTTTTTCTATTATTAGTGTCAGCAACACTTACCATCAGGTGTACTGTTTGTTCGTTTGTCATCGTTTGCAATAAAAAACGATACTTGGAGTTGACGCAATATGTACTCTTCTTTCATAGTACATACTAGCAACCCACTCTCGCTTCGCTTCGGTTATAGGTTATAGTCGTTTTACCCGCGTAGTTCCCGTTCCCGTAGGAATACCGGGATAAAATATAGCCTAGTTTACGCCCTGATATTATAGCTTTCCATTGGTGAAAGAATTTTTGAAATCGGTCCAGCCGTTTTGAAGATTACCCGGAACAAACAGACAGACAGACAGACAAAAATTTTTTAATTGCTATTTTAGGCATAGGTGTCGTGCAAATAACCGTGTGAGCATGAAAAAAGCCTATTATTTTGACATTACAAACAGACACTCCAATTTTATTTATTGGTATAGATTTCAAAAGATATTGTTAATCATCATCTCAGCCCATATATGTTCCACTGTTGGGCTCGAGCCTGCTCCATAATGGAAGGGTAATTACCTTCTATACCACGCTGGTCAGACATGTTGGTATAGGGTTTTATTTCGAGTTTTCCTTCCTTCGCATAGATGTTATTTGCATTTTATATCCCTTTGTCGTCTCGTACGATCACCCACGGGTAAGACGGTGAATTGTATTCTTACTCCGTCACCACACGGAAAATTGTGTATGTTACTAATATTGATATTACTACTAACAGTGATATAGTATGCCGTCAGTTTTCAAATAAACTAAATATGCAAGTAAACCATGAAAGCAAAGCTGATGTAACAGCTACAGATATGTTAAAAGTTATTAAATACTTGATTTATTACTTAATATGTTATTTATTACTTGAAAAAAAGGGAGCCGTCGCTCAGGACGCCTGGCAGATGTGAAACATCGAAATTATTTGTACAAGTATATATGGCATAAAGTGTTGAATAACATAATACGATTTACATCATTATTTGAAATATTACACAGAAAGAAAATTAATCCACCGCACACTGAATGAATTTTAAACATTTATTTTCATTAGTATACATTATAGATAACAATTTACTTTGAGTTCACTAGATGGCGTTGTACAAAATTTTAAATCGCACCATGGTTTCGTTACAAAAATGTACATATATATCCCGATATTTATTTAATAGTTAATGAAGAGGGCACTGCGAGGCGTGGCGTTAAATGCCACGCGACCATCGCGGTCACCCTCTCCTAAAGACGTTTCACATCAATAATACATTAATTTTAAATACAAAGTTGTTAATTGTTTTATTTGAGGTTATCATCACCATCACTGTCTAAGGTTATCATCACCTATCACATGATATATAAATCACAACACAAGAGTGTACAATCAGTTCTCATCACATTGTCAGTCCTCGATATCGTCATCAGAACATCTCAGTACCACTCAAAGACATGAAGACTTATATTATTTTAGCACTGTTCGTTACAGCAGTTTCTATTTGTACTACACCAGCGTCAAGCTTCTCTCTGTGTATAGCGAATGGTGCAGTATTTAATAAGCCATCAAGCTGTGATAAAGGTTGCAAAATAATGTGCCAACAACCAGGTTGCGGTGGTTTCCAGAGCTGCCAACAGTCCGGTAATAATTATAATTGTCAGTGCAATACATAGTGATTCTATACGTTTAGTTTTGTTTCGCATCTTATTTGAACCAAGGCATGTAATTCGAGTTAAATAAATATATTTTTGTATACTTCAAATATTATCAAAATGTGTTTTTCTTTATTTTATACTACGCTTTATTTCGGGAAACTTAAGAGGATCTTCTCGTCCAACATACCTCAGTGTCTGAAAACACAGGTCTACGATCAGTGTGTGTTACCAGTGATGACTTACGGCACGGAAACGTGGTCCCTAAATGTAGGCCTCATATCAAGGCTCAAAGTTGCTCAGCGTACTATGGAACCGACTACGTTCGGAATTTCTCTGTGAGATAGAATCCGAAATACGGAAATCCGCAGAAGAACGGGTGTAACCGTCATAGCACGAAGAATTAACACGCTGAAGTGGCAATGAGAGGCCACATAGCTCGACGAACCGACAATCGCTGGGGAAGAAAGGTTCTCCAGAGGTGACCACGTATTGGAAGACGCAGTGTAGAACGCCCCCCCACTAGGTAGACCGACGACCTGGTGAAAGTGGCTGGACTTCGTTGGTGAAAGAATTTTTGAAATCGGTTGGGTGGTTTTAACGTGAAAGCGTAACAAACAAACAAATAAACAATCTTACTTTCGCATTTATAATATTGGTAAGGATTAGTAAGGATGAATATTTCTCTAAGACTTCCTAAAATATATATTTTTGTGATAAACGAGCAAACAGTACACTTGATGGTAAGTGTTCTGCCGCTCATGGACCTTTGCAAGGTTGTTGCCTACCGTGAAGAAAGTGTAGGAGTGGTAGGACCACACTGTCGACAGTTATCTGTCTACAGCTGCGGCCCGGTCCGTCCGGGGCAGTACCACACTCTCGCAGAAAATAGACGTCTGAGTAGTAGCGATTTGTTACTGCGCTTCGTTCGGTGAGCGAGAGAGCCGGAAGCCCAATTTTCTGAGGGTGTTTGCGTGTGGAGGGTTTTGATGGTGCCCTTGGTATCACCGAGCCTCAATGCACGCATTCACACTCCCTTCAATTTCTTCGCGGTAGGCAGCGGCCTTGCAGAGGTCCATGAGCGGCAGCAACACTTACCATCAGGTGTACTGTTTGCTTGTTTGCCACCGTTTGCAATAAAAAAAAAAAAGTGTGAATGTACGCAATGAGGGTCGGTGATATTAAAGGCATTACTAAAACCCACCACATGCTAACACTCAGAAAATTGGGCTTCCAGCTCTCTCACTCGCCGAATGAAGTGCAGCAATACCTTGCTACTAATCGGAGGTTGATATTCTGCTCAGTGTGGTACTACGCCGGACGGACCGGCCCGCATACAGTGTGTTCATACCACTATTGCCAAAATATGAGGTATATCTAAAATTTAACTCAAACCCCGTGGTGATGATGATGATCATTAGTTATCTGTAAGGGCAAGTGGTGGAGTGTATATTTAGTATATTTTTTTAAATCATCTAGTCTTTCAAATCTTCTGTCTTTTAAGTCATTGCACGGAAGGAAGTGGTGGATCATAAGGGGGAGAAACTCGTCTACAGCGACACTATCCGCCGTCGGCGACTTGGATGGCAAAGGCGCTAATACCTGATGCTTCCCTGCCTAGGGCGCGGGTGAATGAACCGGAGAATAGGCAGTCACTCGCAGAGGGGTAGGGTACCCGAAAGAGTATCCCGCCGGGCTGGCCACAGATGTCAAGAATTCGGTTCCAGTTGTCAGCCCAATGACGAAAGGGAGAGAAGACAGCAGGTTATGGGGTCGCGAGGCGCTCTCTTGTCATCCTGGATGGCACTGACGGCGTGCGGTAGGTCGGTATCTTAACCGCCGTCATGAGGAGATACATTATTAAAATTTAGCATTTAAGATCTTAGATTATTTGTAAAAACTTGATTACAAGTAAAAAATTATGGTCATAGATTGGATTCGAACCCACGTCCATCCGAATATCGTTCCAATTATCCTAACTTTGAATCACCGTGGTATGACCGCCAGTTTTTCACTCGCATTTGTCGCCTTAATAATTCTGAATAATCCGCGTGGTAACGGAGTAAGAATACAATTCACCACTTCTTTTCTTGCCCGTGGGTGTCGACCAAGGGATTATAAAATGCAGATAACATCTATGCAAGAGAAGTAAAACTTGAAATAGAGCTCTATACCAACCCGTCTGATCAGCGGCTTTATAGTAGGTCAATTTCTCTCCTATTGTGGAGGAGGCTCGAGCCCAATAGTGGAACTTATATAGGCTGAGGTGATGATGATGATGCTGGACCCATTTTGGACCCATTAGCTAGCAACCCACTCTCGCTTCGCTTCGGTTTCAGTCGCCTTAGCCCAGTAGTTCCCGTTCCCGTGGGAATACCAGTATAAAATATAGCCTATGTTACTCCTTGATATGATAGCTTTCCATTGGTGAAAGAATTTTTGAAATCGATTCGATGGTTTAAGCGTCAAAGCGTATCAAACAAACTTACTTTCGCATTTATAATATTATTAGTGAGGATATGTGCAGAACAGTGCCTGATTCACAAAGATTTTTGATGTTTACGCGAGTTTTACACATTATAAATGAAACTATTTTACAGCGTTTGTATTTAATTTTTGATTGCCCGGACTTTCGAATACTTTACAGCGTTCTTAGTGACGGGCGGACTAAGATGTCTCACGTTCAACAAGTCATCATTATTACAGAGAGTCTTAGTCCACCCGTGACCATGAACGCTGAAACGTCGGTCATTCACAAATCAAACGCGATAAAATCCGTAAAACAGTTTTATTTACAGTGTCTGATTGAGCTATGAAATGTATATATAAAATTATTCCCTGTTTCCTGATGTATGCAGCTGCATACGCCATACGATCCCACAAGATCAAACAATGGTTAAACTTTTATAGGCCAATAAAGAAAGAAATAAGTTTTTAACATTACACGAGGGACCACCGCGACCCTTTAGTCATATAGTTAGTGTATAGGCGAGAACATAATCATTTACGATTTTTTCAAATGTTTTATTTTTTAACCGACTTTTAAAAAGAAGAAGGTTTCTCAATTCGACCGTATATATGCTTTTTATATGTTTGTTTGCGTATAACCTCGTCGTTTATGAACCGATTTTAATAATTATTTTTTTGTTGGAAAGAAGATATTTCAAAGGTGGTCCCATGATAATGAAATCAGGGTTTGATGATGGAAGACCAGAGAAATCGAGACGAACTTTCAAAAATCGTAGGGGCGACTAGTGCGTTTGTAAGTTTTTTTTATTAGTATTTTTTTTTGTTTTTTAGTTTACTGTTTGAAGTCGGTTTCTTTTTGTTAAAATTTATTATGGTAGGGCTGATTCTGATTCTCAAGTTTTCTTAAATTCTGGTTCGTTGGCTTTCTGTGTGATAAAAAGAATTTGGGGTAAACTTATTTTAGCGGTGCAGGCGGGCATACCTGCGCCTGATGCTTGCCAAGTCGCGGCTGCGGTTGGCTGGACCGAGGAATAGTCTGTCAGCTTTTTTCTTGGGTGAGCTATGATCTACACACACCGTCCACTCCGTTCGGGGCGACGCAAGAGCGGCGGGCGGCTCCATAATCCACCGTCATCCCTCCCCTTGGGTCGACAACTAGTATCGAGTTCCTTGTCATCCATAGCCAGCCTGGCGGATTACCCTTTCTGGTACCGTCCCTCCCATAGTCCGTCATCCTCAGAAAAGTGTGTATAAAGAATATGTGTGGATGCATCTACCGATATACGTATTTGTTAGCGACTATACATTCAGTGTGCATATTGCAAGCAGACGTTTCACTTGTGTCTCGCCATTATTCACAGACTGAACAAGACGCTGATTGCGTGAGTACGACTCCTTGGGGGCATCGCGGAGGCACGGTATTTGGCCGGGATGATCACAGACGTAAAGGATTCCACTCAATAGCGAAGGGGAGGGAAAGCTGTGGGTTATTTATACGTTATGAGGACGTGAGTCGCCCATTCATCGCCCCAGACGGGTGAGACAGTGTGCGTCCAGACCATAGCCTGCCCAAGAAAAAGAGTTCAGTCTAAAAAAATAATCTCCATAACACTTTTGTACAAGAATGTACAAGTATACAGCCGGGCACCGCCCGCATCGCTATAAAATTAGTGACAAACAAACACGTGTACTGTTTCTCTAACATGTGCGCAATGCGTTTGATTATACAATACCTATTAAATGATAATGGAACTTATTACTAGAATATAAGATCTTAAATACATTAACACTTGATTTATTAACTTGTGCCATTCATTATTAAACTATATGTTTAATGCAGTTGAGTTTAAAATCAATTTGTATTTTGTGAAGTGGTTTTAAATAAGCTCTTTATTATATTTTCTAATACAATTAAGTATTTACTATATCAATTATAAACTATATCTATACAAATAAATAAAATTTAAATGTCTGTTTGTAATGTTAAAATACATAATACGTTTTTTATGCTCATACGGTTATTT
The DNA here is from genome assembly GCA_032191425.1 of Lymantria dispar. Taxonomy (NCBI): domain Eukaryota; kingdom Metazoa; phylum Arthropoda; class Insecta; order Lepidoptera; family Erebidae; genus Lymantria; species Lymantria dispar. The sequence goes on along the minus strand of CM063460.1, from coordinate 1,785,130 downwards.
ACACGATACCTAAAAACCACTTCAAATCCGTCCTTCTGTTTGTTCCGGGTAGTCTTCAAAAGGGCTGAATCGATTTTAGTATTAATTTACTTTTGTCTGTAGGTCTGTTCGTTTGTTTGTTTCGGGTGATATTTAAAACGGCTGGACCAATTTTAATAGTATTTTACTACATGGTCCCTATCCATATAAAGAGTAACTTGGGCTATTGTAAAAGTCGCGGACGGACTGATGACTATGAACGTTGTAGTGTTCGCAAATAGACGAACGCGATAAAATCCGCAAAGATGTTTTATTTCATCATCATTCGTATCTCAGCTTGTAGGTATATGTCCCACTGTTGGGCTCAAACCTCTTCCATAATAGGAGGAAAATTAACGTACTATACCACGCTGGTCAGACTAATTGGTATAGAACTTTTTTCGAGTTTTCCTTCTCTTACATGGCTGTTATATGCATATTTAATTTACAATGTGTATTACTAATTATTTTATTTACAATGTTTAATATGTCGCGTAAACATCAGAAAACTTAGGCTATTTTTCCTCACAAAAATTCATTTAAAAGTTTGCTTGGTCATAGACCAGTCCTCCAACTCAAGGCCTTATCTTAGGAAATATTGAAGATTTAAATTGTTAGGTAAAAACGGCTAAAATCGAATAAAAACGAGGGCAGGTTGCTACTATATATAATAATACGAGTATAAACTTTCACAATACATTAAGTAGGTTAATATTAAAAAATTATTGATAAATGCAGTTGTTATCAATACACGCGGTTGATAACAAATTGACTAATAATATTTATATGCATATAATACAATACACCAGCCCCTGTTTTGTTCGTGGGTGTCGTAAAAGACGACTAAGGGATGTAATAAGTATATAACAGTATGCAAGAGAATAAAATCCTATAACCTACCTGACTAACTTGTCTGACCAGCAAGGTATTATTATCTCAGCCTATATACGTCCCGCTGTTGGGCTCGGGCCTCCTCCATAATGGAAGGGTAATTGACCTATTATACCTGAGCTTGAGCCTCCTCCAAAATGGAAGGGTAATTGACCTACTATACCACGCTGGTCAGACGTGTTGGTATAGGGTTTTATTTCGAGTTTTCCTTCTCTCGCATAGATGTTATATGCGTTTTATATCCCTTAGTCGTCTCGTACGATGACACACGGGTCAGACAGGGGGTGGTGAATTGTATTCTTACTCCGTCACCGCAAGGAAGAAGCAAGGTATAGTAAGGTCAATTGCCTTCCTATTGTGGAAGAGGCTCAAGCCCAACGGTGGGACGTATATCGGCTGAGATGATGATGATGCAAATATGATTATAATATGTACTGCACATTTATTTAGACCAAATAAATAAATAAAACGACTCAAACTATTAAATTTTCTATTGGAATCAATTGAAAGGATTCGTTCCACTTAAGGATATAATGAACAGCTATTCTTACAAATCTTTTGATCTTTAAATATAGGTCACGTATACAAAAACTCCAATCACAACAGGAAGGAGTCATTGAATGGGTTCGTACCCCATTGTACAACACTTGTGCGGTCGACGACACGACGAAGATTAGATAACACGTGTATTGCGACCTATTTCAGTTAGCATAGATATAATAAAACAGATCGGTATCTGTATAATAAATGTATTTTATTATTAAACCAGCAACCCGCCTTCGCTTCGCTTCGGTTATAGGTTATAGTCGTTTTACCCGCGCAGTTCCCGTTCCCGTGGGCATAACGAGATAAAATATAGCCTAGTTTACGCCCTGATATTATAGCTTTCCATTGGTGAATGAATTTTTGAAATCAGTTCAGCCGTTTTGAAGATTACCCGGAACAAACAGACAGACAGACAGACAGACAAAATTTTTTAATTGCTATTTTAGGCATAGGTGTCGAGCAAATAACCGTGTGAGCATGAAAAAAGCCTATTATTTTGACATTACAAACAGACACTCCAATTTTATTTATTGGTATAGATTAAACCAGCAACCCGCCTTCGCTTCGCTTCGGTTTCAGTCGCCTTACCCGCTAAGTTCCTGTTTCCTTGGGAATATCGGCATAAAATAGCCTAAGATACGCCTTATGTAGACAGCTCTACCTGGTAGTAAACTATTATTAAAATCAGTCAATCTGTTTTGAAGATTACCCAAAACAGACAGGCAGACAAAAAAATTAAAAACCTTATAAGGCATAGCTATCGTTTATATAATCGTATCAGAATGAAAAAAGTTCAGTATTTTGACGCTACAGACTGGAGTGGAAGCTTTCCAATTCCTCCTGTTTTTATTTTCTAATTAAATTTATTGCGGGTCCTCAAACAATTAAAAGCGTTGCCCGGCACTTCCTGAGGGTCAAAACTCGTTTTATACGGAGACCATTGTGGATCCTGGCTTACAGGTGTGTTATGGTGGTGGGAATGTGTGGTGGGATTCGTTCAAACATTACAAACAGACAATTCAATGTTATTTATTTGTATAGATTATTTGCCCGTGTGGCGACGGGTTAAGAATACATTTGTCTCCATCCTTTACTTGCCCGTAGGAGTCGTAAAAATCGGTTGCAGGTTTACCAGGAGAGTAGGCAGCAGCTCTCTTCTGAGAAATAATATCATCTTACTGCGATCGCCAACCCGCCTGCCAAGCGTGGCGATTACGGTATTATCCCCATATGATGATGCACTTTGTGGCGTAACATGAGGAAGGCCTACGCCCAGCAGTGGATGGCGATAGGCTGAAATGATGAATGTATAGATTATTTGCCGAGTGGTGACGGAGTAAGAATACAATCCGCCTCTATCTTACCCGTGGGTGTCGTGAAAAACTATTAAGGTAATACGCATATAAACCCTATGTAGGAGAATTCTAACTGGAAATAAAACCCTATACCAATATGGGTCATAGCCACCTATTAAATGAAGTGTACGCGGCGAAAGTTCACAAATTTTCTCCGTTTTTACTACTTTTTTTTATGCTCCGTCCCTATTGGTCGTAGCATGATGTTTCAAATTCAAATCCTTTACTATGCATAGACCGCAGGGACACTTAGATATTGTCTAGTTTTGCATTTTACCCCACATTACAACCAGATCGGAATGCGACCGCATTGATTTTTTATTTATTTACTAATTTCTGTTAAATAAAATGACATACAAGAAAAATAATTATTCTGGTCTCGTTAAATCTAATAATAACATAATCTAAATAAAAGAACTTCTTACTGGTTTAATTTTAACAAAAAACAATAAAGGTTCAGCTTGTACTACTTATCTTTAAAGAAATAGCGAAAAAAAAAGAATATTTAAAATAATTAACAAGACTTAACTAGTTCGTGAATGTGCGTGAGTATTTGTATATTAACTATTGTCCCGCATGGGAACTGAACCGGCAGTACTTGGCATAAGTCAGTACCTTAACTAAGTCATCTGTGGATTTACTCTTTAGCTGTTGACTTTAATAAAATTAATTCAAATCATAATATAATAAATTACGTGTCACGTTGTTTGTCCGCGATGGACTCCTAAACTACTTAACCGATTTTAATCAAATTTGCACACCATGTGCAGTTTGATCCAACTTGAAAGATAGGATAGCTTACATCTTAATTTATAGTCACAATATTATTTTATTGCAAATTATTTGTCTAATATTTGACATTCACAATTACATGTTAACTCCAAACGATTTTAACAGATGGCGATATCTGTTGACTGGATTGAGTAAGTAATTAATAGATGGCGCTGCTATGTCAAACCTACACACGTGTCATATAAGCTACAATTCAATAGCATAAATAGTTTACTAAAATGTAATATAGCAAAAACCTTAGCCATAGCAACGACGACCGTGACCTCTGGGGTCGCCCTTATGGCGCGGCGCTGAGTAACCTCCGCGCACGGGGCCCGCCCCTCACCGAGACTCTCCAGCCCAGCTTCCTCACCCGGGTCGTCGAGGACCTGTTCCCACGACAAGCGAAACACACGCCCCCGGTCATGGCGCTGCCAGACAATGACCGGGAGGGCGATGGTGGCAGTGTTCCGCCCATCACGGAACCGGAGATGGGGTCGGCGATGGCGCGCATGTGCGGAAAATCCACTGCCCCCGGGCCCGACGGTATACCAAACCGTGTGCTGGCCTCGACCATCTGGGTCCCCGCCTCAGGGACCTGTCCGACGCGTGTTTAGCGTCCGGGCGGTTCCCTGGGTGCTGGAAGGAGGGGAGGCTGGTTCTCCTGCCGAAGCCGGGACGGCTTCCGGAGTCGCCATCGGCCTACATGCCTATCGTGCTGCTCGATGATATGGGCAAGCTACTGGAGAGGGTAGTAGCTGCCCGCATCGAGCGGCACCTCGTCGGCACGGGGCCTGATCTGTCGGACGCCCAGTTTGGGTTTAGGAGGGGTCGTTCGACAATCGAGGCCCTGTTGCGCATGAGGGCCGTGGCGACTGAGGCCGTCACCGGCGGGGGAGTGCTGTTGGTGGTGTCCCTAGACATCGCCAACGCATTCAATAGTCTGCCATTCAGCTGCGTCAGGGAGGCGCTCCGTTACCACGGAGTGCCAGCTTACCTGAGGTGGCTAGTGGCAGACTATTTGGAGGGGCGCAGCGTCCTCTACGCCAACCGAGTAGGGGACGTTGTGCGAACGCCCATGACGTGCGGCGTTCCACAGGGGTCAGTCCTCGGACCCACCCTGTGGAACATCGGCTACGACTGGGCATTGCGGGGGAGCCTCCCACCCGGGCTGGGCGTGATTTGTTACGCCGACGACACGCTCGTCACAGCCCGCGGTGGGACGCTACAAGAGGCGGTAAGCCTGGCGACCTCGGGCACCGAAGAGGTCGTCAGGCGGATCGAGGCGCTGGGGTTGAGGGTGGCCCTGGACAAGACGGAGGCCCTCTTGTTCCATGGGCCCCGTATGGACCCTCCCATCGGCGTCTCGATCAACGTCAATTCGGTTGGGATCAGCATCCAGGCCCATATGAAGTACTTGGGCCTGGTGCTCGACGGGCGATGGTGGTTTCGGGAGCATTTCCGCAGGCTCGTCCTGCGGCTCGTCGGCGTGGCGTCCGCCCTACAATGGCTGATGCCGAATGAGGGCGGATCGAGCGCGGCATGTCGACAGCTGTACGCGGGGGTCATCCGGTCGATGGCCCTGTACGGCGCACCGGTGTGGGCGGGATCCATGACCGCCTGACTTAGGGCCCTTCTGTGGCGTCCACAGAAGGTCATGGCGGTCAGGATCATCCGCGGGTACCGCACGGTGGCGACGGAGGCGGCGTGCCTGTTGGCCGGGACTCCCCCGTGGGACCTGGAGGCGGAAATGCTCGCCGACTTGTATCGGCGGGTGTCGGGGGTGCGCGGTGTTGTTTCCCTGAGGGAACTCACCGCCTGGCGCGTCGACGCCCGCCGAGACGTCATCGCCCGTTGGGCAGATCGGCTGGAGAGGCCTCGATACGGTGTTTGGACCGTGGAGGCCTTCCGGCCGGTGCTGATGCAGTGGTTGGAAAGGCGGCACGGGGTGCTTTCCTTCCGACTCATACAGGTCTTGACGGGGCATGGATGCTTCGGCAAGTACCTGTACAGGGTCGCTAGGAGGGAGAGAACTCCGTCCTGCCACCACTGCGATTGCGACGAGGACACGGCGCAGCATACGCTCGAGGTCTGTGCCGCTTGGGCAGAGCCGTGTCGTGAACTCGTCGCAATCATCGGTGCCGACCTGACGCTGCCGATCATCGCTAGGGAGATGCTCGGCAGCATTAGGAATTGGGACGCGGTCGCAGCCTTCTGCGAGGCAGTTATCTCGCAGAAGGAGGTGGCGGGTCGTGAGCGCGAGGAGCACAGCCTCGATGATGCGACCCGCTGCCGGCGACTGGGGCGGCGCAGGCGGGATTACCTGCGTGCAATGCCGCCCTAGCCGAGGCCGCGGGTGACGTGACCGGGGATTAGTCCGTCACCCGCCGAGAGGCCGACCGCGTGAGGAAAGACCGACGTCCTCCCCGAGGGGGGGACGTCGGTCTTTCCTCACGCGGTCTGCCTCTCGAGGGGGGGACGTCGGTCGATGGGAGGGTACCCCGGGTGGCGGGTATTCCGTCGGGCCGACCACTGATGACAAGTAACCCTGCTCCAGTGGTCGGCCCAACGACGAAGGCGACGTGGTTTTCGGGTGGGTTGCGGGTGTTGCGTGCTTAGGCCCCTCTGTCGCCCCGGACGGAGTGGTGCGGAGGCGCGCCGACCGCAGCCCACCCCAAAAAAAAGAAAAAGCCATAGCAACGCGTGGCTGGGTCTGCTAGTTGATAAATATTTTGTTTCCTATCTATAGATATATATTCTATGATATGTAAACTGGGACTATCATTGACAAGATATAAAGCCAATGATCCAGATATACATATCATTTTAATCTTATGAAACAGTATCACACAGCGATGTTCTTGTTATAAGACTTGATAGAAATTTAATATTGTAAGCCTAATACGGTTAATGATCCCTTTGAATTTTCTTTTCTCTTTGAGTTTTATAATCATTATTAAAAGTGAATTGCTTTTCGAAACTTTTATTCATCATCATGTCAGCCCACATACGTCCCACTGTTGGGCTCGGGCTTCCTCCCATATGGAAGGGAAATTGACATACCACGCTTGTCAGACGTGTTGGCATAGGGTTTTGTTTTGAGTTTTCCTATTCTTGCATAAGAAATATTACGTTAAAAGTACCCCCCTCATGCGCCAAACATCGCGGCGCTCTCGAGTACCCCGCACGCTTTGGTATATTGAAAAAAGTTCAGTGAATTTTACGGTTTTACGTAAACTATTATTGTTGCTATTTGACAAGAAAATATGAAATAAAATATATATCAATAGCTTTTGATTGTTTGATTTAAATAAAAGTACTAAAAGCAATTGCTAATTGTAAAAGTGTTTATTTGGGTCAAACGTGTGTCCCAAAAGCGCTTTGAGCATATTTTTTTTTGGGTCTAACGGTGTCCCAAAAGCGCTCGAGGGGTTAAACCGAAGAATATGCATGAGGAGATTAATGAATGTGGAGGAGGTGAAAGTGGTATGTCAAGAGGGTGGCAAATGAAGGGAAGTGGTCTCTGTCTACCTCTACGGGAAAGTCTGTCGCCGCCTTCTGGCCCTCGAACATGGTGACTTGTCAATCCTGTGGCTACGCGTAGACTATGGAGGGCTTACCCGCATCTACGCATGCCTCTACAGGTCCCATGGCAGTGATCCGGGGTCAATTCAATTATTTGAGAACGTCCAATGGGGGATTGACGAAATATTGGAGCAGTGTCCTGCAACAGCAGCACCTGGAAACGTTATGGTCTTCAACTGTACGTTTCCAGCGATCATTTCTCCCACGTACGTGCAAGCTCTGGAATGAACTACCTGCTGCTGTGTTTCCCGAGCGCTATGACATGTCCTTCTTTAAACGAGGTTTAAGAAGAGTATTTCCTTCACGGTAGGCAGCGGCCTGGCTGTGCCCCTGGTATTGCAATGGTCCATGTGCAGCAGTTTCACTTACCATCAGGTGTGCTGCTTGCTCGTTTGCCACCGTTGGCAATAAAAAAAAAAAAAAAAAAAAAAAAGAGGCGTGATTGTATGTGTATGTATGTGTGTATGTATGTGGGTATGTATGTGTGTATGTATGTATGTGTGTATGTATGTGTATATGTACCAATCGTCTTTAAGTGCTGTATGATGAGTAACTCGGATTATTTTCGAACGGAAGTATCATTTGTAAACGGAAGTCATGTTTAGTATCATTAAATATATACATCCTTACTAATATTATAAATGTGAAAGTAAGATTGTTTGTTTGTTTGTTTATTTGTTTGTTTGTTACGCTTTCACGCTTGAACCGCGGAACAGGTTTCAAAAATCCTTTCACCAATAGGAAGCTATAATATCAGGGAGTAAGATAGGCTATATTTTATCCCAGTATTCTCACGGGAACGCGAACTACGCGGGTAAAGCGACTCAAACCGAAGCGAAGCGAGGGCGGGTGGCTAGTATAGTATATATTCTCAATAAGGAAAATAATCCGTGTGGTGACGGAGTAAGAATACAATTCACCACCCCCTCTCATACCCGTGGGTGTCGTTAAAGACCACTAAGGGATATATAACGCATATGACGTGATGGAGTGGTTGGAGCGGACGCACGGGGTGCTTTCCTTCCGACTGGTGTAGGTGCTGACGGGGCACGGTTGCTTCGGGAAGTACCTGCACAAGATTGTCAGGAGGGAGAGCACACCGTCCTGCCATCACTGCAGTTGCGACGAGGACACGGCGCAGCACACGCTTGAGGAGTGTGCTGCATGGAAGGGGGATCGCCGTGAACTCGTCGCAATTATCGGTGCCGACCTGGCGCTGCTGACCATCACCAGGGCGATGCTCGTCAGCGTCAGGAACTAGGACGCGGTCGCCGCCTTCTGTGAGGCCGTAATCTCACGGAAGGAGGCGGCGGATCGTGTGCGAGTAGAGCTCCTATTCGGCGACACGTTCCGCCGCCGGCGACTCGGGCGGCGCAGGCGCGAGTATCTGCGCCTAATGCCGCCCTAGCCGAGGCCGTGGGTGATCGGATCGGGGAATTGTCCATCACCCGCAGAGAGGCTGACCGCGCGATGGCGACCGACGTCCCAGTACGTCGAGAAGTGAGGTTACCCGAAAGGGTATTCCGTCGGGCCGACCACTGATGACAAGTCACATCTGCTCCGGTGGTCGGCCCAACAACGAGGTGACGTGGGTACGGGTGGGTTATGGGCCCGCGCGCCGTCCTTTCATCGCCCCGGACGCACTGGACCGCGCGTGCGCTTACCATAGCCCACCCATAAAAAAAAAAATACCAACCTGTCTGACCAGCATGATATAGTAAGGCCAATTGCCCTCCTATTATAGAGGAGGCTCGAGCCCAGCAGTGGGACGTATATGAGCCGAAATGATGAAATGATGAAGGAAAATAAAAATAAAATAGTTAACTTTATTATAACATAAAATTTATAGTAGAGGAGGCGCAAGCCCAGCAGTGGGACATCTATAGGCTGATATGACGATGATGATGATATGATGACGAGTTCACTACTTCCGCTAATGAATATGACGTTATTTATATTATACTAGCAACCCGCCCTCGCTTCGTTTCGGATTCAGTCGCCTTACCCTAGTAGCTACCGTTCCCGTGGAAATATCGGCATCGGAATAATAATAGGTAAAAGGCAATTATGTAGTGCATGATATGCTTAAGGTAACTAACGTATTTTATTTGATGAGGATTAATATACTATGCGTCTAAATAACTTTCAAATTATCACGTTATAGTGTGGCCATTTTCTTAAGCATTAAAATGGGTATTGTACGTTATCCGTTAAAGATAGACATATGCTATAGCGAAATATTTTGTAGATCTATAAAAAATACACAATTCCACCATTCATTGTTTTGATATATCTCCAACGGATCAGTCAGCGTTTTCGATAAAAGCGCCCGAGCGGCTTGACTTTACCGACCTCTTCGACAATTATCGTCATATTTCAACCAATTTACACAAAACATTGATAATACATAAAAACCTTCCCCATAAAACAGTCCGTTATTTGGTGAAAACCGCATGAAAATCTGTTCAGTAGTTTTTCAGTTCATCGCGTTCAGACAGACAGACAGAGGCCGCCGGGGACTTTGTTTTATAATAATATTTAATTAAGATTTGGTTATACGAAGACTGCACAGATGGCGTAGTGGTTAAGATAGCGACTTACAGCGCCAGTGTCGGGGGTTCGAATCCCACGCGGGACAACACTTTGTGCGATCCACAAATTGTTGTTCTGAGTCTGGATGTAATTTGTGTCCGTTAATTATATGTTTGTAAAGTCCCCCGCAATACAAGGATTATTTCCTTAGTGAAGGGTGTTGTCTTAAATAAATAATAATAATAATAATACGAAGCCCTGAAACTTGCAGTATCCCATCACCTCATGCCCTCTTACAAAACTACATACAAAAAAGTTCTTAAATAACTTTCCGATTTGAATAGCTAAGACTATGTTTTTTAGAAACTAGCCATGATCTCATGTACATTCTATTACTAGGCTTGAGCCTCCTCTAAAATAGGAGGAGAAAACTTATCGGCTATCATCATTTCATCATCATCATCATTTCAGCCTATTGCCGTCCACTGCTGGACGTAGGCCTCCCTCATATTGCGCCACAATGTGCGGTCCTGTGCCGCCTGCATCCAACGACGCCCAGCAACTTTCACTAGGTCGTCGGTCCACCTAGTGGGGGGGCGTCTTACACTGCGTCGTCCGATGCGTGGTCGCCACTCGAGAACCTTTCTTCCCCAGCGGTTGTCGGTTCGTCGAGCGATGTGGCCTGCCCATTGCCACTTCAGCGTGCTAATTCTTCGTGCTATGTCGGTTACACCCGTTCTTCTGCGGATTTCTGTATTCCGGATTCTATCTCGCAGAGAAATCCCGAGCATAGCCCGTTCCATAGCACGCTGAGCGACTTTGAGCCTTGATATGAGGCCTACATTTAGGGACCACGTTTCCGTGCCGTAAGTCATCACTGGTAACACACACTGGTCGTAGACCTGTGTTTTCAGACACTGAGGTATGTTGGACGAGAAGATCCTCTTAAGTTTCCCGAACGCTGCCCAACCGAGTTGGATTCGTCGGCTGATCTCTTTCTCGAAATTGGATCTACCTAACTGGACTGTTTGTCCTAGGTAAACATAGTGATTGACAACTTCGAGAATCGCATTGCCAACTAGGACCGGTACAGGAATGACATGGGTATTTGACATGACTTTCGTCTTGTCCATGTTCATTCGTAGACCCACTAGTTGGGATACCCTGCTGAGATCATTGAGCATAGTGCCAAGGTCCTCCATGGATTCTGCCATAACGACGATATCGTCTGCGAATCGAAGGTGAGTGATGTATTCGCCGTTAATGTTGATGCCGAGTCCAGTCCAGTCTAAGAGCTTGAAGACATCTTCCAGTGCAGTGGTGAACAGTTTCGGAGAGATGACATCTCCCTGTCTCACGCCTTTCTGCAACTGGATCGGTTTCGTACTCTTATCCCGGATACGGACTGACATTGTGGCGTTCCTATACAAACACTTCAGCACTTCGATATAGCGATGGTCGATTTGGCACCGCTGAAGGGACTGCAGCACCGCCCAAGTTTCGACTGAATCAAAGGCTTTCTCATAGTCCACAAACGCTAAGCACAGGGGCCGATTATACTCCTCGGTCTTTTGTATAATCTGCCGAAGCGTGAGGATATGGTCTATGGTGCTATAGCCTTTTCGGAAGCCGGCTTGTTCGGGCGGCTGGAAGTCATCGAGCTTGCGCGTGAGTCGATTGGTAATGACCCTCGAAAACAACTTATAAACATGGCTCAGGAGTGAGATGGGTCTGTAGTTCTTTAAAAGAGCTTTGTCACCCTTCTTGAAGAACAGCACCACCACACTCCTGGTCCACGACTCTGGAACGTCGCCCCCGAGGATAACGGAATTAAATAGCTTCTGAAGGGCTATTAATACCGGCTTGCCGCCCGCCTTCAAAAGCTCTGCCGTAATTCCGTCATCTCCCGGTGCCTTACCGTTACGTAGTTGTTTGAGAGCCATTCTGATCTCGTACAAGCTGATGTCCGGGATTTCTTCGGTATAGTGCCGAGTTAGCTTGGATCTGGGATCTTGGACCAAGCCGACAACAGGATTTCGGGATGATTTGTATAACTGTCCATAGAACCTTTCGACCTCTCCCAAGATCTCACTTTGGGATGAAATGACAGTGCCGTCATCGGTCTTCAGCTTAGTCATTTGGCTTTTCCCAATAGACAGATCTTGTGCGAACACTTTCGAGCCACGATTCCGCTCTATCGCTTCTTTAATACGGAACGTATTAAATCGGCGAATATCGCGACGCACAGACCTGGAGATCTGTCTATTTAGCTGCCTATGTTTGGACCAATCGGCTGCAGACTGCACCGTCATCTCTTTTCTCCGCTCCATGAGCTCGAGAGTCTGGTCAGAAAGTTTTTTAGGTCTATTAACGCGGTGAGCCTTGAAAAATTTCGACCCAACCGCGTGGACAGTTTCCACGAACCTGTTGTTCATATCGTTCGGAGATTCGCACTCGTCCAGACATTGGAAGCGATTATGTAGTTCGAGTTGAAAGTTTTCGAGGTTCTGGTATTGGACAGATGTAGGTCGGAGTGTAGACTTCATCAAGCGTGACCGCTCGACTTTTGTATGGATATTCAATGTGCCTCGTACCATCCGGTGATCGCTCCCAGTTTTAATTCTGCTGATCACTGAGACATCATTGAATATCTGTCGTTTGTCTGACAAGATGAAGTCTATCTCATTTTTTGTTGAACCATCGGGGCTAATCCAGGTCCATTTCCTTTGTGGCTGCTTCCTGAAGAAAGAATTCATCATAAAGAGGCTTTCCTTCTCCAGAAAATCAGCCAGTTTCTGGCCCCTCTGGTTTCTCTGTCCATATCCATGTTTCCCCACTCTCAACTCATCATCACTCCCTTTACCTATTTTCGCGTTAAAGTCTCCCATAACCACCGTGAAGTGGGTTTTGGACGCGTGTATGGCTTTCGAGATGTCCTCGTAAAATGCCTCCACTTCGTCGTCGGAGTATGTCGAGGTCGGTGCGTATACCTGTATAACCTTCAGCGAATACCTCTTGGTAATTCTGAGTATAAGGTACGCTACCCTTGTCGACACACTCTCGATCCTCTCCACGTTGTCTATGAGAGACTTACGAACGATAAACCCTATACCACCTTGGGACGGGTGATCGCCCTCCCGGTAGAAGAGCAAGTTTCCAGACTGGAGGATTATCGTGCCCTCGCCCTCTCTTCGCACTTCTGATAATCCTACAATGTCCCAGCGGATTTTGCTCAATTCCTCTTCCAGCTCGATGACCCTCTCGTCAGTCCTGAGTGTCCGAATGTTGTGTGTTACCAGGGCCAAGGGTCGTTTTTGTTGGTAGCCGGATCGCTGCCGGAGATTCCTCGCACCCCCCGCTCCACCACTACTGGGCCCGCCACCAAAATGAGCCCGTAGGGTACCGGAGCCGCCGTGACTGGGGGCCATTTTTTTGTTGTACGCCATTTTTAAAAAAAAAGGGGATGTTGCCGTAATCGCCACGCTTGGCAGGCGGGTTGGCGATCGCAGTATGGATGTTTTACGTTTCCCAGGAGAGGAAACCGTATCGGCTATACCTAGACTAGTTACTATTTACACCAAGATAGAGAAAAATAATTTTTTACTCCTTTACGAGAGGGAAACATCACAAAGACTTAAAATGTGAATACAATATAAATAAAACAATAAATATAAATCATAAAAAAGAAATTGACATCAACAGTGTTTTACCCCCTAAGCAAAAGAGGAAAAGGATAGCTGCTCAGCATAATGTTCAAACATCTACTATAAAAGAGATACCGCCACGCTGTTATTCTGCAGCGTCTTGCGACGTCTGTCAGCAAATGTACAGGTAGCAGCAAAATATAATGGCGGTCAGGGCCATCCGCGGATACCGCACGGTGGCGATGGAGTCAGCGTGCCTATTGGCCGGGACACCCCCGTGGGACCTGGAGGTGGAAATGCTCGCTGAGTTGTATCGGCGGGTGTCGCGGGTGCGCGGGGAGGGCGGTATTGTTTCCTTGAGGGAGCTCACCGCCTGGCGCGTAGACGCCCGCCGAGACGTCATTGCCCGTTGGGCAGTCCGGCTGGAGAGGCCTCGGTTCGGGGTGCGAATCGTGGAGGCCTTCCGGCCGGTGCTGATGCAGTGGTTGGAAAGGCGGCACGGGGTGCTCTCCTTCCGACTAGTGCAGGTGTTGACGGGCCATGGGAGCTTCGCCAAATACCTGCACAAGGTCGTAAGGAGGGAGAGTACACCTTCCTGCCACCACTGCGATTGCCACGAGGACACGGCGCAGCATACGCTCGAGGCCTGCGCCGCTTAGGCCACGCAGCGCCGTGAACTCGTCGCAATCATCGGTGCCGACCTGACGCTGCCGGCCATCGCTAGGGCGATGGTCGACAGCGTCGGGAATTGGGACGCGGTCGCAGCCTTCTGCGAGACAGTGATCTCGCAGAAGGAGGCGAGAGGCCGACCGCGTGAGGAAAGACCGACGTCCTCCTCGAGGGGGAGACGTCGGTCGATGGGAGGGTACCCCAATAGGGGGTATTCCGTCGGGCCGACCATTGACGACAAGTTAACTCTGCTCCGGTGGTCGGCCCAACGACGAAGGCGAGGTGGTTTTCGTGTGGGTTGCGGGAGTTGCGTGCTTAAGCCCCTCTGTCGCCCCGGACGGAGTGGTGCGGAGGCGCGCCGACCGCAGCCCACCCACAAAAAAAAAGCAGCAAAATATAATCAAACTAACAAATTACAGCTACTGTTTTGTAAATAATATTGAAATAATAATAATAAAAAAAATAAACATAAGGATTAAGTGCATTACTTACTTATCTAATCTTACGCGTATAAATAAAAATAAAAAAATAAACAAATATTAAGATAGGCAAGATTCAAAAAATAAACTTTTCATGATGTTATATGCATTTAGAAAAAGACCGTTATTTTCATAGTATAAATAGACCCTTCAATTATACTTATTTTTACGATTCCAATTATTTTACGATTTCCCGCGTAGTGACGGAGTAAGAATATAATTAACCACTCCCCATCGTATCCGTGGGTGTCGTAAAAGATAACTAAGGGACATAATATTCATAATTATACGACCTGTTTAGGAAAACAAAAACTCTAAAGAAAATCCTATACTAACCTGTTTAACCAGCGCGGAATTGTAGCTTAATTTATCTCCCATAGTGGAGGAGGCCCAAGCCCAACAGTGGGACATATATGGGCCGAGATGATGATGATTACGATTAACAAGTACAGATTAATTTAAAATATTTACGTCTATAATAGTTGTGTTGCTTTAAAAACACATTTTGTGTGATTTATGTACATCTAAATCTGTTCCAATTTAAAATCTCTCGCGGGAATCAAAGTCAAAGTCAACCAAACTACTTTGATCTTCATGTTTATGTTTAAAACTATAGGGTTTGTCGTATATAACATACTAGTGATTATTTATAGTAAGGTAGTGTCTTTATATATTCCAAATTTAGTTATTTTCTATAAATTTTGGGCCCAAGATTTAATCATTTCAGCTCATGTACTGTTGGGCTCATTCACTGCTGGGCTCGAGCCTCCTCCACAATAGGAGAGAAACTGACCTTACTATGCCGGTCAGAAATGCCATGCTGGTCAGAAAGGTTGGTATACGGTTTTATTTCAAGTGTTTCTTCTTTTGCCCAGATGTTATATGTGTATTTTATCTCTTAGTCGTCTTTTACGACATCAACGGGCAAGATAGAGGGTGGTGAATCGTATTCTCAGTCCGTCACCACACCGTTTTAATTATTAGTTTAGTTTAGTATATAATAGTATTTTTTGGTAAGTTAAAAATGTAGAGCGAAGTCGAAGAATCAGTACTGGTGGTTCATTGAATTGGCGGTGAGGCAAGGATTTCATCATATCGTAAAGATTGAAGAGAATACAATGAGGACAAGTTTTTTTATTTGCTGATATTATACGACTAAACAGCATACATGATGGTTATTGATACTGCCGTTCGTCAACCATTGCCAGAAGCCAGTTAGGCCGCTGTCTGAAAGAAAGTGTGCCTGATAAAACACGGGCGGACTGGCATGAACGCTGTAAAGTGTTTTTACAAGTTAATTTACAAGAGTTACAAGGGTGGAACTGCATGGCGAGGTTAGTAGAAAGAAAGGGATTTGGCGATCATAGTTAATGTTATAAATATTCCAGAAGATTATTGTTGCTAATACTCCAACATCACCAGCTACCTATTCAGCCAGCTTTTAAAACTACTGCAGGAAAGTAAGGGGTATTGACATTGTATTTTCAACCTGTCACCATTCCTGGATCCATCCATCCATCAGCCTATAGTTGTCCACTGTTAGACATAAACCTCTCCAGGAGAATGCCACTCGGAACAGTTCTGTGCCACCTACTTACTTTTAGAAGTAATAGTGCCATAATTATCACGCTTGATAGATGGGTTGGCGATCGCAGTAGATATAACATCTATCATCTCTCTCATATATCATCTCTTGGTGAGACCCTTAGTCTATTCTTATGACTCCCACGTGCAAGTAAGGAGTGATGACAATTATATTCTATGCCATCGCCACACGGCTATACCACACCTAGAAATGTAACTACAAAAACCCATAATTATGTTCAATATTCCTTTTTTTTTGTCATATTTAATCCAATACAATCGATTCAACTTTTTATACGACAGCGACTTCTATATCTCATGTTTATGACGTCATAAACCCACCTTCCTAGTATTGTAGACTACAATCAAGTCTGTCAAACTAGATGTAACACTCGGTGTTACTTGAATAAATTTTATTGATGTAATACTTTTTTTTTCTTTTTTTTATTGCATCCGGTGGCAAACGAGCAAACAGTACACCTGATGGTAAGTGTTGCTGCCGCTCATGGACCTTTACAAGGCCGCTGCCTACCGCGAAGAAAGTGAAGGGAGTGCGATTGCGTGCTTGAGGCTCGGTGATACCAAAGCTATCACCAAAACCCTCCACACGCAAACACCCTCAGAAAGTTGGACTGCCGGCTCTCTCGCTCACCGAACGAATGCGTTTCGTTCGGTGAGCGAGACGGGTAACAAATTGCTACTACTCAGACGTCGATTTTCTGCGAGAGTGTGGTACTACCCCGGACGGACCGACCCGCGGCTGTTGACAGATAACTGTCGACAGTGTGGTCCTACCACTGACATTTATTTATAAACATATTTATAAACTTATTTAGGTTCAATATAATTCCAAAAAAAGACGGACTCCGTGAGGGTGACGCCCTGGTAACTGTGTTTTGTTGCGTGTCATCGAAGAGGACGGTACCCGCCGGGCCGGCCACGGATTTCAAGGAATCAGAAGTCGGCCTAATAGTGATGGTGAGAGCGTACGGTAGGTTATATGGTCGCACGCCGCTTATCTACCCCGAACAGATTAAGCGGGATGGGTCCAGAAAAATTAACGAGTATTTCGGATCTTTTTCGGACGGAAGTAACGTTTTTAAACGGAAGTAACGTTTAGCGATATAGTAGGAATAAATTTTTAATATGGAAAATAAAAGTAATTCTCAAACACTGTTCTCGATTTCATAATGGATGTTGAGGTTATTTACCGTTAAAAATCTATAACCGATTTTATTGCTCATTTTTAACACGTTTTTATTAGTTTCACCTGTATGTATACTTGTAATCAAACTCTTTGAGCTCGATTTTACCCTATTTTGAGCGATCAAATTTTCTTTAAACTTTGCACACCTATCAAATACCAATGACAATGCAATAATCCGCTTTTTTATTTTTTGGGGTTGGGTTTTTGAAATCAATCAATAAATCTAATACGCATACTAATTACATTCCGGTAGCTATTCACTAAAAAGTGAAAATAAATATAGTTTAAAAAAATTAAAAAACACGCTTTCAACTAAAAAGTGTAAAATAATTTTCAATATTGGCAGAAAATAATAATCAACGATATATACTAATACTAGCAACCCGCCCTCGCTTCGCTTCGGTTTCAGTCGCTTTACCCGCGGCGTAGTTCCCGTTCCTGTGGGAATAACGGGATAAAATATAGCCTATGTTACTCCCTGATATTATAGCTTTCCATTGGTGAAAGAATTTTTGAAATCGGTTCGGTGGTTTAAGCGTGAAAGCATTACAAACAAACAAACATCCTTACTTTCGCATTTATAATATTAGTAAGGATTATTGTGAAATAAGCGTGGAGCGCTTTGTGCCACATGTTCGTAAAGCGTGTTTTTTAGTTTTTTATTAACTATATTTATTATCATCATTATCATCTTTTTCTTGACCCAATTAGTTTAGCTAGACGCAATATACTCCTCTTTCATGGTAAATATTGTAAATATTTGATAATAGTTTTAAAATCAGACGCTTTCCTGATGTCAAATCTTCTTGGGGATGTAATTTTTGACTAGATGGCACCAGGTACAGTTGGCCCAGGTCAATAAAGCTCTTAGTCGTTTTTTACGATACTCATAAGCAATAAGTGTTATTATTATTTCTAGCCAGCATCGTATCATCACTCCAGCTCATATGCTGTTGGGATCGAACCTCTTGGGCTGTAACCTCCTCCACAATAGGAGGGAAATTGACTTACTGTAACAGGTCAGTCCGTGTGGTGACGGAGTAAGAATACAATTCACCACCCCCTATCTTACCCGTGGGTGATCGTACGAGACGACTAAGGGATATAAAACGCATATAACATCTATGCGAGAGAAGGAAAACTCGAAATAAAACCCTATACCAACACGTCTAACCAGCGTGGTATAGTAGGTCAATTACCCTTCCATTATGGAGGAGGCCCGAGCCCAACAGTGGGACGTATATGGGCTGAGATGATGATGATGATGAACAGGTCAGATATGTTGCTATAAGATTTTTTTTTAGAGTTTTCCTTTTCTTGCATATTTAATCCCTTAGTCGTGTTTTAAGATGATGGGAGGCAGTAGGCACTCAAATTAAGCGTGTCGTTTAGTTTTTTTGAACTATTATTACGTTTTATGAAGATATGCGTAAGGAAACACAGGATCTTTTCTTGAGACGAAAAGTAGGTAACGTTTATGATAAACAGAAAAACACGTAAACGATTTCCGTATTATATTTTGACCTTATGAACCTATCGAAAAAGTCATTTTTTTATTAGTTTAAATTAGCTGTGACATCATACAATCACATCATCGGCTTCGGTAGACTCTTGTTTATTTTTTTTATTTCTTATATTAATATGCTTCCTGTAGGTTGATTCGTTTGTATATGTCAGAAGTGTTTGACCCTTAACTACGAGGATATGAATTCTGAAGGATTCTATTTAGACCGTTTATTAAACTTTTTCGTATTAGTCTAGTCAACAAGGGATTTTTTCGTCAACGCTTTTCAGTAACCTTGAAAAATATAAAAAGAAGTTGTCATTCAATATATAACGGCAGGTAATGAAGTGTCGCGCGCAATAATTGCAAAGTTATAAATAATTTATTAGAAAAGAGACTTGGATTGTGACCAATATTTAAAAAAAACTAATTGAGAGTTTTCAAATTTGAAAAAGTACTCAATTAAGGCAATTTTCCAAAGAAAACTACTTTTTTGTGCTTATAGGATTAATATATATCGGCGCACGATTGATTATTTTAAAAGCGTTTATTTAACTTGCCATATTAGCATAGGACAAATCTTGCGAGTTAAATTAGAACCGCTTCCTGTCGTTAGATTAGGTTGAAATTTGGTTTACTTACGTAACGTCGGTAACAATGCAATAATATGGTATCATGAAGCTGGTCTCAAGATGGCGTCGGAAGATGGCCATAGGAACTTCTAAATTAAACAAGATAAAACCGTCGAGTTTGGACTCGTTTGAATAGTTTTGGCAAGCAGCATTTAAATAAAACCTTTTTTTAACTAATTTAATTAATATTTTTTTTATAAACTTAAATTATAATTACAGTTGAAATAATTCAACCCGCAACCTGCTCTGTCATATATAATTTTCTCAGAAGCGTGAAAATACGTACGGAAACGAATACTCTGGTTTGCACAAGCCACTTATAATTTGAATATATTATGGATAAAAATTACTTAAACTGATTAAATATGAAAATAAAGCATTAGAAAAGTTATCCCTACTTTCTATAGGCATTATAAAAATAAGTAAAGCGTCATCATCATCACTTTGCCATGCATAAAAAATATTTTCTACTTAAGTCCAGTTTTAAGTTATTCATATTTAAGTCAAAAGTACAGAAAAGGAATAAGGATATGTATTATTAAAAAAAACTCTTTACCTATATATAATGATTAATATCTGGTATATTTTTTTTGTATTTTTGCAGAACTTATTTAGATATATATATTAATTAAAAATAAAGTGATGAAATAATGAAAAACATATCAAAAATTACAAAAAAAGTGAGCCGTCGCTCAGGACGCCTGACAGATGTGAAACATCGAAACTATTTTGTACGAGTAGAGACACGGTATCGAATATAAAGTATCGATACTGAACTCATGAATAGTATCGAAAGATAAGTAACGTACTGTTTAAAGTATCGAGTACTTTTATTTACTTTATCTTTAGGTATCGAGTACTTTTCTTTCGATACCGATACTTTTGTATTCGATATTTTAGTCAATAAGTACTTTTTGGTAGGTATCGTATCGAATAAATTATCCATTTTAAAATTGACTTTACGACTCATATTTATGGTAACGTCATTTAGTACAAACGAAATGAACCTTCTAAAACGTAGCTTGAAATAATTTGCGATTTATAAACCAGAAATAGCGGCATCTATCGAGCAAACGACCAACTCTAAGCTACAATATATTTTATAAAGAACTCTCTAATCCTGTAATGATAATAAGACAAGCTGTTTAAAGTGAGTCAAAATCCAATTCTTAAGGAGTTGGTGACATACAAACAAATAAACTGTGTATGCTGAAACTAAGCCTATAAAAAATGAAATGCTTTCATCAGTTCACAGACATTCTTTCCGCACGAAGAGTGTGATTTAGGAAACAGAAATGGCGGCATTTATCGAGCTAACGACCAATTCTCAGCTTCAATATATTTCATAAAGAAATTTTTAATCCTGTAATGATAATAAGACAAGCTATCTAAATAATTTTAACGTCATTGATCCTCCTTAAATTTTCAAAAATTTGACTGTTTAAAGTGAGTCAAAATCCAATTCCTATGAAGTCGGTAATATACAAAGAAATAAATATATATACACCTGAAACTAATAAAAGCCTATAAAAAAACGGTTCTCCAGTTTTCGTAGCTGAAAGTAAACTAAATACCATACCTACTGGTATATTTATATTACTAAGTTAGAGAATTTTACATCAATTTATAAAACAAGTATATATGCATGAAAGAACATTAGATTACGACAGGAACTAATACGATAAAACTAAGGCATAAAGTATTAATAAAATATCGCAATTTTTTTTCAAAAAATGATGATTTTTATTCAATAAACATTTATTTTCATTAATATACATTATAAGTAATAATTTACTTTGAGTTCACTAGATGGCGTTGTACATAATTTTAAATCGCACCATGGTTTCGTTACAAAAATGTAGGTATATGCATCCAAATATTTATTTAATATTTAATTAATAGGGGACCGCGAGGCGTGGCGTTAAACGTCACGCGACGAACACGGTCACCCTCGCCTATAGATGTTTCACATCAAAAGAGAATAATAACAACACCGAGATTCGATCCCACGCTGTTTGAATGTCAAAACAAAACAAAAAAAACTGGACAACTTCCCAACTGAGCTATTGTCACTCTTGACGGCGACGGCTAATTTTGAATTCTTAAACTTTTAAAATTTAATGTCATTGTATTGATATGCTAAACACATCGACAAAACAACTTTGTCTATAAATAAAACCTAGCTAGATCGATTTTTTGGCCCCGAGAGCTCTAGTATGCCAAATTTCACCAAAATCGTTGGAGCCGTTGCCGAGATCCTAAAAAATATATATATATACAAGAGGTGCTCGTTTAAAGATATAAGATCTCAGCTCGCATATATCCCACCGTTGGGCACCATAGAAATTGAATTGTTTTACTACGCTGTTTAGGTGGTTTGGTACAGGGTTGATTTATTTCGAGTGCGTCTTCTCTTGCACAAACGTTATATGCATATTTAAACCCTTACTCTTTTACGACACCCATAAGAAAGAGAGGGGGTGGTGAATTATATTCTTACTCCGTCACCACATGGATAATGATACTTACGAGACGATAAATATGATACAGGAAAGGAAAGCATGGTGATCATTGTATTCTTAACCCGTCATCAAACGGGTATAATAAATATATTGATGCTGTAATATTTATAATGTTCAAATAGACGAGGTCATGGACAATAGCTCTACAAAAGGCCAAGGATACCTTGTATGTTATAGTTTTTATATAACAGTCAATATTCTTTCATATCAATTGACATTGACATGATGCGGGATCAAAAGTTAGAATAGAATTATCGCGACAAAAAATATAAAACATGTTACTAATTTAAATATATACTAGCTGACCCAACAGACGTTGTTCTGTTCAAGTAAAATAAAAGGAATTCTCCTTGAAATCGACAGCAGCGCCACCTACCGGGTCCAATTTTGAATCTAAACCATTCTTGAATCCCTTTGAATACACATAAAAGATTTCATCGACATCAGTCCAGCCGTTTAGGAGGAGTTCAATAACATACACACGTACACAAGAAATATATTTATATACTAGCAACCAGACCTCGCTTCGCTTCGGTTATAGGTTATAGTCGGTTTACCCGCGTAGTTCCCGTTCCCGTGGGAATACCGGGATAAAATATAGCCTAGTTTACGTCCTGATATTATAGCTTTCCATTGGTGAAAGAATTTTTGAAATCGGTCCAGCCGTTTTGAAGATTACCCGGAACAAACAAACAGACAGACAGACAAAAATTTTTTAATTGCTATTTTAGGCGTAGGTGTCGTGCAAATAACCGTGTGAGTATGAAAAAAGCCTATTATTTTGACATTACAAACAGACACTCCAATTTTATTTATTGGTATAGATATATAGCTCGAACTTCCGTCACAAGGAGATCCAAATGGACCCACTAAACCACGCTTTTGCCATCGTTGCGTGTGATGACAGGATAAGAATACAATTCACCACCCCCTCTGTTATCCATGCATGCATTTAACATTTATGTAAGAGAAGGCAAACTTAACATGAAACCCTGTACCAACATGTCTTAGATCAATTTCCCTTCTATTGTGAAGGAGGCCTGAGTCCAGCCGTGGGATTTCTTGACGACAAGTAAACCTGCTCCGGTGGTCGGCCCAACGACGAAGGCGAGGTGGTTTTCGGGTGGGTTGCAGAAGTTGCGTGCTTAAGCCCCTCTGTCGCCCCGGACGGAGTGGTGCGGAGGCGCGCCGACCGCAGCCCACCCAAAAAAAAAAAAAAAAAAAAGCCGTGGGATTTCTGTGGGCTGAGATTAATGATAATATATATGTGTACGTATATATATTATTTTAATAAAACAAATACCATGTATGAAGGTACATTGAGTCACTAGTTAGACTATATGCATATTTGAACAATCGTGCCACTAGGCTTATATCAAACATCGTTAACGTGAAAACTTAGCTATTTAAAACAATATGTCAACACAAACTCGTTGACAGTTAGACGCGAATTGACCGCGCATTACCGACTAGTGTCACGGAACTGTACATTATAACTTAGGTCATACTGCAAGCGTTTATATTTCTGCTTTATTTATAAAAAAAAAAACTGGATGTACATTTACGCATGTAAGAAATTATACTTTTTTCGAGTATCAAGATAAAGATCTTTCTAGAAGTCTTTCTAAATTTTATCCGTCGCGGTATCCTGCGATTCTAAAAAAAATTGGCCACCTGCAAGTCGGTCTCGCGTATGAAGGGTGCCGTACCATTCATTAGGTAAACGACAGTACAAATTTACTGATATCGAGCAAAAATAGGCAAAAAAGGCGTTTGTTGTATGGGAGGGGGCTCCTTAAATATTTATTTTATTTTTTTAGTATTTGTTATTACAGCGACAATAGAAATACATAATTTGTAAAAATTTCAACTGACAAACAACAACAAGCAACAAAAAATCAGAGTAAATTATTTCAATATTTCATACATTGAAATAATTTTTAAATTTTTTTCCCCTAATGCGCCAAATGAAGTATAACTTTATAAACCAACGGCCTGCTGAAAGGAGAAACATTCTCGTGGTCGCTTTATTCAATTGATTTTTTTTTTGGGGTGGGTTGCGGTCGCGCGCCGACCGCAACCCACCCCTTCTCGCACCATTTCGTCCCGCACACCCGCAACCTACCCGCGATGCACGTCGCCTTCGTCGTTGGGCCGACCACCGGAGCAGGGTGACTTGACGTCAGTGGTCGGCCCGACGGAATACCAACTATTTGGGGTACCCTTCTATCGATCGACGTCCCCCCCCCTCGGGGAGGACGTTGGTCTTGCCTCACGCGGTTGGCCTTTCAGCGGGTGACGGACTAATTCCCTGGTCACGTCACCCGCGGCTTTATTCAATTGATGGACATTAATCATCATTCTGCCCTCTTATCGTCCACTACTGGGCATATGATGAAGACATTCATATTCTATATTGCCCAGTGCCGCATGCTGCTAAAAAAAAAACGAGCGTAAGAGTTTCGAGCCCAGTAGTGGGACATATTTGGGCCGAGATGGTAATGATAATGAACAATTCAAAAAATCATTTGAGGCTGCAGTAACAATTTTGTCATGGGAATTGAATTTGATACTAGAGAGTACTATTTTAAACACTACGTCATTTTTGAATTTATCTATATTCTATACCATACAACTACAACTATCTATATCATACAACTAAGTCTAACACACAACAATTAACAGACACAGGCAGAAGGGCCCATCACTGATACCAAATCTTTAACGATCGAGGCCATTCCGGCAGATTACCTTTTCGGGTGCCATCCAACCTCGACGACGTGTTTAGCCTCTCTGCAGGTGAGGTCACGCGGCGTTCGCTACAATGCAAAAATATTGGCAACTCGTAAGTAATAAAATATAAAAATCCTATTAATCATAATTTCGCGAGTGACCATGTTAGTTTAATATCTGGATCGTTACAGCTACTCGCTCACACTGCTACCTTGCCTAGTTCCTTACACCGTTAAGTTTGCAATAACAGTAGCATCCTTCTAGAAAACACTAAGTTATTACTCGGCTATGTAAATATAAAAATTTAGTATTTCTCAATTTTTTATTCGATGTTTTTTTATTGCATATCGAAGAATTTCGCACATTTTCTATTAAAAAAAAAGACTTAAAACGTGTGAAATTCTTTGTGAAACGTTTCTGATAGTGAGAGGCACAATTTAGTTCTCATTCGTATTTAACTACACTGGTCTATTTGATAAGGCAGTTGGAAGCGATTTACAATAGACGCGAGTTTATGTATCATGTGTAATAATCGTTGTCGCATATATTTTTTTTAATTTATATTATAATCAGCATTTATCATATTAGCTGACTTAGGTCTCACCGTTGACTTACATTCTCCGTTTTTTATATGGTGATGGAGTAAGAATATCGTTCACCACTCCCTGTCTTACCGTGGGTGTCGTAAAAGACGATATGTTAATAACGAAATAAAACTTTATAGTAGTCTATCTGACAAGTGTCGTACAGATCAATTTGCCTTACATTTATCGCCGATCGTCTTAATATCAAGATCGAAAGTCACTCGCGTTTACCTTGCTACTTTGGGCTCGAAGCTCCATCACAATAGGAGGGAGATTGCCCTACCAGACGTGTTGGTACGTGTTGATTTTATAATGAGTTTTCCTTCTTTAGCATAGGTGTGATATGCACATTGGAACCGTCGTCTTTAATCACACCCACGGGGACGGGGTCTCCTTTACTACATGGAAACTTTTTCTATGCGAATCGATTTGGATGATTCCTTTTTCAAATGAAGTCCCTTAACGCGGCTTGTGGCTAGTGTGATTTACTAGAAATCGTCACGTAACGAAGTGCTGTATGCTGTGTGCATGTGTGTATCGAGCCTACTACGCGCAACTCTCTCTCTCTATATATATCTCTGTCCCTGTCTCTTTCTATCATATAGCCTTAATACAAGGTTGTACATACACGTGTAAATTTTATGAAAAAGTTACTTTTGTTTTTGGTAATTGCAGCAAATGCGTGTAATACTCTTAGAAAAATCAGTTGATTAAATTGTATTAATTGATTACGAGTATTTAGTGTTTACATTTGTTTATTGTTATTGTTCACATGTAATAATTTGAGCGTCTTCGTTCCTGACCGTACAGAATTTTTTTATTTGAAATCTGGGTACTTCCGGTGTGGTCCCATTTCAATTAGATTTAAATATGTCGAGTACTTTTGAGTTATTCCCAATAATAAATATTTGGTAGACCTTAACTGCATTTCTTCATTGAGGGTTTTTGTTAGAATTTTGCCTTATAAGTCTAAGCGAATGGTTGCAAATTTCCAATCGGTGATGACATTTTAAATGAAATTATATCAATAACAGTTCAGTAAATGTGACGGTACGCTGCGGGCGATCATTAAAACTAACGGCTGATTGATTGATTGAAACATTTCTATGTATCAATGGACAATTGAGAAATTTAAGATTGTATATTTATATAATGAAGTTACTTCGTGATATATTGGAAAGGTTATTTATTATACTAGTTATACTCACAAACATTATCTTCGTTGAACATTATAAGCTAATTCCTTATACATATATGTCTAACCAAAAATTTTTTTTTGGAAATTATAAGTTCCTTAGAAGCGTTGTGTACTTTTTTGGAATGGGTAAATTTGTTAAACTCGTGTCAGGACGTGTGACCTGATCGAAAAATCGTAAGCAGGGCGCTTGTGCGAATGTACGTATAGCGCATGCGCGCCTGCTCTTTGCTTTCAAATCCACAAATACTAAGCGTTAACTTTTAATTCAATTCAATTTCAATATATTTATTTCTCTTTAAGGTACAATACATGTTACAATTTTTATCTTATTTTAGGTATGTAACCTTAAGAAGAGCTGGTGTCTGTAGTAGGTACAAGACCTATATGACAGATCACCAGGCAAATTTAATTGTTGTTAACTTTTGTTGAAAATATTGCAATACACATTTCCCAATAAAAATATTAGCTATAACTTCTTAGTTTAGAGTATTATTTTCGTTTTTTTTTTATAAAGAAGTGTTTAGGATTAAGGAATAAATTTTGAATTAGTCATTAACAGTTTTTAATCAACCAAAAATTATGACTTCTAAAGTTTACGCGAGTATTACACATTGTAAATAAAACTATTTTACGGATTTTATTGCGTTTGTAATTGATTTTTGATTGCCCGACGTTTCGAACACATTACAGTGTTCATGGTCACGAGCGGACCGCTGCAAAGTGTTCGAAATCAAATACAAACGTGACAAAATCTGTAAAGTAGTTTTATTTACAACCAAAAATAACAATCTAATAGCTCGACAACAAAGTTACTTAGTTTTCACTTCTATCCGCATTCCCCAAAGACTGGTCCGCATTTTTTTAAATGAGCTAAGAAAATAATCCTTGTAATTTTGCTGATTGATGTAAGATTGCCCGACGTTTCGAACACGAGCCGGGCACGAGCAATCATAAATCAAATACAAATGCGGTAAAAGCCGTAAAAGTAGTTTTATTTACAATATATAGTGCTCGCGTAAATTTGAAATTTGAAATCATTAAAATAATCCTTGTATTGCGGGAGACTTAGAAACCTATAATTAACTATTTGTGGATCACATACAATGTTGTCCTGCGTGGGATATGAACCTGACACTCGCATTGTAGGTCAATATCTTAACATCTACGCCATTTGTGGTCAAACGAAAGAATATTGGTGAGCTAATGATGGAAGGTACATTTCCTTAGTAGTTAAGAGTTCTTGGATAATTTTTTAAATATATGCATGTCTAGACAGTTTACTTGTATTCTTTCAAGTTATTTGGATAAGCTGATGATAAAAGTTACAACTCCATAATGATTGAGAATTAAGTAATATTTTGAAGTTGCTGATATAGTAATCTTTGTTCGGTAGGAAAGGAAAACACGCAAAATTGATTAGAAAAATTTTATCTACCATCTTGGAATCGCAATCATATTATATTTGATGTGATATCATTAATTTTATTATATTCTATTTTTTTTTGTGTTTCTATTATGCGGTGTACCTATTATATGGCTGTGTTGGGTCCTTTGGTCACCCAAGACGGAATGGACGGCATGTGCGTTAACCATGGCCAACCCAAAAACAAAATGTACTAAAAATAATGAATTGGAATGAGCCGTAAATTTGACGACCTAGCAGAAAACTTCCTCCTAAGTTTTACGAAATGCAGTTTAAATAATATCAAAGATATCTTTCGACCGTTATTAGATCTATAAACACCTCGCTGCCTATTCCAATGTGGTTGGCAGTGCTCCAGCTATCTAAATGCAACGAGAACCGAGCTATGTGAAATATTCTGATGTACATATCACACCATTAAATGGACAATGACTCTTGACCTAGGTTAGTTCTGAACGCGAAATCAGACTGAATACCTAGGCATACGTTTTATTTTAATCAGTAACGGTTAACTCTTGACTATGCGTTACTTGAAAGTAAACTATGAGGCATACTCCACATATGGGGTTTAAAGGCCGTAGTATAAGATGCGATTTCTTATGCCGAGTGTTGGGGTTCCCACGCAGACACACACACAAACACATACACGGTGGTGTGGTGACGGAGTAAGAATACAATTCACCACGCCCTCTCATGCCCATGGGTGTCGTAAAAGAAGACTAAGGAATAAAATATGCATATAACATCTATGCAAGAAAAGGAAGTGATATTCTTCTCATCTTATCCGTGTGGTGATGGAGTAACAATACAATTCACCATCACCTCCCTTGAGCGTGGGTGTCGTAAAAAATGATTAAGGGATACAATATAGGGTACCCCAATAGGGGATATTCCGTCGGGCCGACCACTGACGACAAGTTAACGCTGCTCCAGTGGTCGGCCCAACGACGAAGGCGACGTGGTTTTCGGGTGGGTCGTGGGAGTTGCGTGCTTAAGCCCCTCTGTCGCCCCGGACGGAGTGGTGCGGAGGCGCGCCGACCGCGGCCCACCCACAAAAAAAAAAAGGGATACAATATGCATATAAAATCTACGCAAGAGAAGGAAAACTAGAAATAAAACCCGTCTTACCAGCGTTGTTATAATAGGTAAATTTTCCTTCCTATTATGTAGGAAACTCGAGCCCAGCAGTGGGACGTATGTGACCTAAAATGACAACACGCTGGTCAACGGGTTGGTATAGGGTTTTATTTTGAGTTTTCCTTCTTTTGAATTATTGTTTTATGCATAAGATGTCCCTTAGTCACCTTTTACGACATCCACAGGCAAGATAGGGATTGATGAATCGTATTTTTACTCCGTCACCACACGGAGTAAAACCTGTAAATGAATCTATTAATACGCCTGATGATGACAGATGATGTATGAATCTCTAAATATAATAATGACAAAATAACTAATGATTTCAAATAAATAAATGTTAATTATAAACGTGTTTTAATTACAATGTAAATCTCAATGACTCATTTTATTCGTCTATGGTAATAATTTCCTCTTCGTTTGATGACGAAGTTAAGAATAATAATAATCTTCTAAACTTGTGGCTGCGTTTAGATCCGGTGATAGATTATCGTATTATTTCAAAAGATTCCTTTCTTATTGCAAACGATGGCAAACGAGCAAACAGTTCACCTGATGGTAAGTGTTGTTGCCGCTCATGGACCTTTGCAAGGCGGGTTGCCTATCGTGAAGAAAGTGAAGGGAGTGTGAATGCAAGCAATGAGGTTCGGTGATACTAAAGGCATCCCCATATATATATATATATAGTCCTCCTCGTCGGGTCCGACGACGGCGACCCTGCAATCTAGATGGTATTTCTTTGGTGAGCACGTAGGTGGCTTGCAAAGCCGAACTTGGTTTTAAATGTTCGGTCGCATTGTGCGCAGTAGAGCTGTCCTTGCTCGTTATATGTGTATTGGTAGGAGGGCTTCGGTCGAGTCTTCCGCAGGTGACGCTAATAGTCCAGGTGTTTAAGCTGAGCTTCTTCAATCCCCAAAACGCATCACACGCAAATATTCTTAGAAAGTTGGGCTGCCGGCTCTCTCGCTCACCGAACGAAGTGCAGTAACAAATTGCTACTACTCGGGCGTCGATTTTCTGTTCAGTGTGGTACTACCCTGGACGGGCCGGCTTGTGACTGTAGGCAGAAAACTATCAACAGTGTGCTCTAGTCCTACCACTAATATGGTAAGGATGTGTTTATTTGACAATATTTAAATGCCCTTAAGGGGCTTATGCAGAATAAATGATTTGATTTGAAATTATACAATTCATTACGCCCCTTTCTTGCACGTGGGTATCGTGAAAGACGAATAAAGAATATGATATACAGATAAATCTATTCAAGAGAAGGAAAACTTGAAATGAAACTCTGTATATAACCATCTGACCAATGTGGTATAGAAAGCCAATTTGTCTCTTATTATGTAGAAGGTTCAAATTTAGCAGTACAAAGGTATATAAGTTGAAATAATTCTTCATGATCATCACCTCAGCCCATTAACGTCTCCCTGTTGGGCTCGGGCCTCCTCCACTATTGAAGGGAAATTGACCTACTATACCATGCTGGACAGACGTGTCAGTATTTTTTTTTTTTTTAATGGGTGGGCTATGGTAAGCGCACGCGCGGTCCTGTCCGTCCGGGGCGATGAAAGAACGGCGCGCGGGCCCATAACCCATCCGTACTCACGTCACCTCGTTGTTGGACCGACCACCGGAGCAGATGTAACTTGTCATCAGTGGTCGGCCCGACGGAATACCCTTTCGGGTAACCTCTCACCTCTCGACGTACTGGGACGTCGGTCGCCGTCGCGCGGTCAGCCTCTCTGCGGGTGACGGACAATTCCCCGGTCCGATCACCCGCGGCCTCGGCTAGGGCGGCATTAGGCGCAGATACTCGCGCCTGCGCCGCCCGAGTCGCCGGCGGCGGAACATGTCGCCGAATAGGAACTCTACTCGCACACGATCCGCCGCCTTCTTCTGTGAGATTACGGCCTCACAGAAGGCGGCGACCGCGTCCCAGTTCCTGACGCTGACGAGCATCTCCCTGGCGATGGTCGGCAGCGCCAGATCGGCACCGATAATTGCGACGAGTTCACGGCGATCCCCCTCCCATGCAGCACACTCCTCGAGCGTGTGCTGCGCCGTGTCCTAGACGTGTCAGTATAGGGTTTTGTTTCGAGATTTCCTTCTCTTGCATAGATATGATATGCATATTATGTCCCTTTGTCGTCTTCTACGACGGGAAGAGAAGGGATGATGAATTGTATTCTTATTCTGTCACCACACGGAAAAGAAGAAGTCTTACTGTAGTGCTGCGAACTAGTATTATGAGGATCCATGAGCACCACCAGGGGGATGGTATTGTATTAATGGTAATGTACTTATAAGAGAAGGGAAATTCGAAATAAACCCTATACCAACACGTCTGACCAGCGAGGAATAATAAGTTAATTTCCCTCCTATTGTGTAGGAGGCTTGTGCCCAACAGTGGGATGTATATGAACTGTGATGATGATGATGAAGACTTCTACTTCACCAGACGAATATTTACAAACTTACCTATATTGTATTTATTATTCATCATTATTATATTTGTTATAAAATAGACAAATTCTTCCGTTTTCAACATATTTTCCTTATATTTATGACTAAATATAGTTAAATGAATTAATTAAATGAATCCATGTGATGACGGAGTAAGAATACAATCCACCATCACCTCTTATACCCGTGGGCGTCGTAAAAGGCGAGTAAGGGATTAAATATGCATAGAACATTTATACAAGAGAAAAAAAAAACTCGAAATAAAATCCTATACGTCTGACTAGCGTGGTATAGAAGGTTAATTTCCCTTCCAATGTGGAGGAGGCCCGAGTTCAATATGAGTTCTGATGATGATGATGAAATATTTTTCTATATAAATAAATAAAATTGAAGTGTCTATTTGTAATGTCTAAATAATAAGATTTTTTTATTCACAAAGTTATTTGCATGATACCTATGCTTAAAAATCTGTTTATTTGTTTTGTTTGTCTCTATGTATGTTTGTTTCGGGTAATCTTCAAAACAGCTGAACCGATTTTGAAAATATTTTATTATCCGGTAACTATTTGATAAGTAGTACTTTTTTGGGATTTGCTACAGCCATATATGGATCGTTACGTTCGAGGTAATCAACATATCAGCTTGTATACGTCCCACTGTTAGGTTCGAGCCTTCTCCATAATAGGAAGGAAATTAACCTACTATACCACGCTGGTTCGAAGTATAAGGTTTTATTTCGAGTTTTTCTTCTCTTGCATATATGTTATATGCATATTTAATCCCTTAGTCGTCTTTTATGACACCCACGGGTTAGAGAGGGGGTGGTGAATTGTATTCTTACTACGTCACAACACGGAAAGTATACATACACGAGGCAATCATACTCGTAGAAAAAAAAAACATGTTTGTCTGTAATGTCGGTTTACGGACGATAGTTTAACGTGACAACGTCATAACAAAACATTGATGAAAAGACTGCATACTTTTAAGAATAAAATTGAATCAGCGTAACGGTACAATTCGCGTAACGGGACAATTAGTGTAACGCGACAGGGAGAGTAACGGGACACTTTTTCGTGTATGCAGCCAGCGTTCATCGATTTATTAGACGTTGTTACGTGAATAGAGATTTTAGTGTTAGCAATTTGCTACTGCACTTTGTTCAATGAGCGATGAATTCGAAAGTGACGCAATAAGAATGCAATTCACCACTCCTTATCTTGCCCACGGGTGTCGTAAAAGACGACTAAGGGATGTAATATGCATATAAGATCTATGCAAGAGGAGAAAACTCGAAATAAAACCCTATACCAACCTGTCTGACCAGCATGTCAGGGTCGATTTCCCTCCTATTGTGGAGGAGGCTCGAGCCCAGCAGTGGGACGTGTATGAGCCGAGATGATAATGATGAGATGAATACATTTATCTGTAATTTATCTGTACCTATGAGTCTTATGCTTTCCATTTGATCAAAAAGGTACTATGGCGGCACAGAGTTATCTGCGTGTAAACACATGTTTATAAAAATACTACAGATTCATGTATATTTTCTCACGTCAGTTGGGTGTTTTCTAGATATTACAATGGTAAAAGTTTATTAAAACGATTAATTTATTATCAACGGAGTATGGGTCATATTGTAAGGGATTAGCGTTAGCGATTATCATAGTTTCAGCTCCATATACGGGCTATTGGCAGGCACGAGCTAAGAATCGCCTTTTCCTCCTTTTCTGTCAATTTTTTGTCCAGTAAGTCCCTTTTGTAAGAAAATCTTATCCTCATCTATCTTTATTAATTGAAGCGCATCGGCATGTGCAATATCAAACAATTTTTTTATATTTGTAACAAACTCTTGTCGACGCTGCTCAAACACATCTTGAGTTTTGTTTGCATCTTTTTGCAATTTTCTCCAATCTTGGTATAAGGCTACAAGTTTCTTAACACAGTTAGGTAAAGATTTAGTTGGTATACGTGCCTTTTCCCAATAAATAATGCACTCACGAATAGTAAAATTTGCACTTTCATTGACACTTAAATTGACTTTGCGAATATTATAAAATAAAACCGCCGGCACTTGTCCATTAGAGGGCAGTTTAGAACCTGTAATTTGATGTTTTATATCCCCGACCAAAAATATTTCCTTATTAGAACTGCGTAACTCCACAGACATGTTGACACAATGAAAACAATGTATTCACTAATAAAAACAAACACGATATAACAAGCACATAACACTTAGTGCGTGCGCACCGTACTATGCAAGTTCTGACAAGTTTCGATGCAAGTCGGCACGGGTAGCCGTGATTCAGTTTACGTGAAATTATATTTATAAGTGTTTTGACATCATTCAAACAAAATTAGAAGGTATGCATTGTAAAAATAAAACTTTAATTTTTCTGGGACATCCTAATATATATATTCAGGATCTCGGAAACGGCTCCAACGATTTTGATGAAACTTGGCATACTAGAAGTTTCGTGGCCAAAAAATCGATCTAGCTAGGTTTTATTTATAGAAAATGTTGTTTTGTCGGTGTTTTTAGCAAAACAATACAATGACATTAAATTTTAAATGAATATGAATTCACATTTCGCCGTCAACGTCAAGAGTTATAATAGCTCAGTTGGGAAGTTGTCCAGTTTTCTTTTTGTTTTGTTTTGGCATTCAAACAGCGTAGGATCAAATCTCGGTGTTATTATTATTCTATTTTTGTAATCTATATATATATAGGAGAGGCGGGTTTTGCGAGCGATATATTGACTCATCACCATATCTCTGGAACCATAAGGCGTACGGATTTGAAATTTGGCAGGAATATTCCTTTCGCTGAGTGTAGGTCAGCTAAGAACGGATTTTACGAAATTCCACCTGCAAGGGGTGTTGCGGGGGTGTCAACAATAAGATACATATAAAGGAACAGGGTGAGCCGAAGCTACTGAAGCTAGAAAAATGAAATTTGGACTATAGTTTTATTTCATGACATAGGCGCCCACTAAGAAAAGATTTTTTGAAATTCCACCCCTAAGGGGGTGAAACGCAATAGTAAAGTTTGTATGGAAAGAAAATAAAAATCTTTAGCTACTGTCTTCAAATTAAGCACAAATACTCTTCAATAAAAATAAATAAACACTTGTTTCAGCGTTTGTCCATTTTTATCCTCAAAGGGTGTAAAATAGGTAGAAAGATGTCAGTTTACTGACTTATCACAGAGCCGAAACTACTGAAACCAGAAACATGAACTTTTGACATTAGTTACTTTGCGTGACATAGAAACCCACTAAGAAAGGATTTTTTGAAATTCAACACTTAGGGGGTAAACCGCAGTAACAAAGTTTGTATAAGGAGAAAAAAAATGTACATCCATTTTCTTCAAATTTGCCAAAAATACTCTTTAGTAAAAATAAATAAACACGTATTTCAGCATTTTTTAATTTTCACCCTCTAAGGGTGTAAATATGAATTAATAAAAAATTTGGTTCTCTAATTTATCAACGCCGAGCTAAAACTACTAAAGCTGGAAACGTGCAATTTGAAACAAAATTTTATTTTGTGACGTAGGGACCCACTAGGAAAGTATTTTCTGGAATTCAACCCCTTTTTTTTTTTTTTTTTTTTTGGGTGGGTCGCGGTCGGTGGAATTCAACCCCTAAGGGGTTGAAAACCCCAGCAGCAAAGTTTGTAAGGGGAGAAAAAACAATTTTCATCGATTTTCATCAAATTCTCCACAAATACTATTCAATAAAAATAAATAAACACGAGTTTCAGCATTTCTTAATTTTCACCCTCTAAGGGTGTAAATATGTATGAAAAAGTTGATCGACTAACTCATTAGCATCGAGCTGAAACTACTGAAGCTAGAAAAAAGCAATTTTGACCATAATTTTCTTTTGTGACATAAGGACCTATTAAGAAAGTATGTTTTGGAATACAACCCCTATGAGATGAACCGCAGTAGCAAAGTTTGTATGAGACAAAATTCGCCACCGATTTTCTTTAATTTTTGCTTAAATACTCTTCGTTCATCATTTGTTTCAACATTTCAACCCTTATACATCCCACTGTTGGGCTCGAGCCTCCTCCATTACGAGAGGGAAATGACCTACTATACCACGTTGGTCAAACGTGTTGCCATAGGTTTTAGTTTCGAGCTTTTCTTCTCTTGCATAGATATTGTATGCATATTATAATCCCTTTAAGGTGATTGAAACCGAAGCGAAGCGAGGACGGGTTGCTAGTTTTTGATATTTTTTTCATATTTAATATTTTTTTATTAATATATATCTAAATAAATTCGACAAAAATACAAGAAAAATATTCCGAGTGAAGCTTGGTCAACCAGATATTTATAATAAATTTTAATAACGCATTGCAATTTAATTCATAATGATTATTTTTTGTTGATTTATGGTCTAAGATCC
Source organism: Lymantria dispar (assembly GCA_032191425.1). Classification (NCBI taxonomy): domain Eukaryota; kingdom Metazoa; phylum Arthropoda; class Insecta; order Lepidoptera; family Erebidae; genus Lymantria; species Lymantria dispar. The sequence goes on along the minus strand of CM063460.1, from coordinate 1,749,232 downwards.
CTCTATATAACAACCTTCACCGAGATGCTTATTTGATGACACTTATTTTTTATGTAATTTAATATGTCAATAAATATATTGCACATGGGTTGCCTAACAAATTTTAGTCCAGAGTATGCCGTCTCGTCCACAGAAGGTCATGGCGGTCAGGATCATCCGCGGGTACCGCACGGTGGCGACGGAGGCGGCGTGCCTGTTGGCCGGGACCCCGTGGGACCTGGAGGCGGAAATGCTCGCCGAATTGTATCGGCGGGTGTCGGGGGTGCACGGGGGGGGGGGGGGTGTTGTTTCCCTGAGGGAGCTCACCGCCTGGTGCGTCGACGCCCGCCGAGACGTCATTGCCCGTTGGGCAGACCGGCTGGAGAGGCCTCGATACGGTGTTTGGACCGTGGAGGCCTTCCGGCCGGTGCTGATGCAGTGGTTGGAAAGGCGGCATGGGGTGCTCTCCTTCCGACTCGTACAGGTCTTGACGGGGCATGGATGCTTCGGCAAGTACCTGTACAGGGTCGCTAGGAGGGAGAGAACTCTGTCCTGCCACCACTGCGATTGCGACGAGGACACGGCGCAGCATACGCTCGAGGTCTGTGCCGCTTGGGCAGAGCCGCGTTGTGAACTCGTCGCAATCATCGGTGCCGACCTGACGCTGCCGACCATCGCTAGGGAGATGCTCGGCAGCATCAGGAATTGGGACGCGGTCGCAGCCTTCTGCGAGGCAGTTATGTCGCAGAAGGAGGCGGCGGGTCGCGAGCGCGAGAAGCACAGCCTCGATGATGCGACCCGCCGCCGGCGACTGGGGCGGTGCAGGCGGGATTACCTGCGTGCAATGTCGCCCTAGCCGAGGCCGCGGGTGACGTGACCGGGGATTAGTCCATCACTCGCTGAGAGGCCGACCGCGTGAGGAAAGACCAACGTCCTCCTCGAGAGGGGGACGTCGGTCGATGGGAGGGTGCCCCGGGTAGGGGGTATTCCGTTGGGCCGACCACTGATGACAAGTAATCCTGCTCCAGTGGTTGGCCCAACGACGAAGGCGACGTGGTGTTCGGGTGGGTTGCGGGTGTTGCGTGCTTAAGCCCCTCTGTCGCCCCGGACGGAGTGGTGAGGAGGCGCGCCGACCGCAGCCCACCCCAAAAAAAAAACAAAAAAAAAAAAAGAGTATGCCGTCCGTATCCATGCCGTCTTCCTATACAATGTTAGAATCCCCTAATATGCATTTGATCTATGGAGAGTAGGTACAGATACAATAATCATGCTGCAAGTAGATTGTATCGTGAGCGATATCCGAATACTGAACGCTATCTAGACCATCGAGTGTTCATTAATGTTCCTCGAGCATATTCGGAGGGATATTTACCTAGTGCCCAATAAAATATAATAGGCGTCACTTTCTGTCTCTCTTTCACACACGCAACAATATTTTTATATGAGGTCTAATAAATAGAACATAAAAATATAATTAATATTTTTTCATAAACTTCATTGTCTTTAACAATTACATTTTTTTTTTTCTAAAAGTTACGATAACACGTAGAAGGTATTTTACCATTTTGGAATAATGAATAATTTGGCCATCTTTTGAAATTACTTGCCACTATGGTTACAGTACATTTTTTTTACAGCGTGGTGTATTAAAGTCAAATGATTAACGTATTCTTCCAAAAAATTAAGGAATAGCCATAACAAATGTATATTTTTTTATGCTATTGTAACATGTCTAGTTTTAATTGTACTTGTGGTCGATAGTGCAGTTATTTGCGCTTCCAACAAGAAATATCTGATGCCAAAACTAGCCTATTTGTCGTTATAGTACTTGAAAATATAGATTTTCACCGTTTTTAGTAAAATGCTCATATCAAAAAAAAAAGTGACATGGATCTTTTTTTTATTTTTTTATAGCTGTCATAAAGTCATCTACCACCCACTTACCGTTGGACGTTTGATTTAGAGATAGATACATACATACAGGTGAAACTAATAAAAGCGTGTTAAAGAAAAGAGGCTTCTTCAACTACCACAATTGAAATTGTTTTTATAAGCTTCTCAGGAGAATTCTGCGCCCTATTTAAGTAGTATTTTTGTGGAGGTGATCCTTTGCATGGGTTTCACGACATCCCCTAGCCTTTTATTCTTATTCACACGGTTTATAAATCGCTATCAGTAGGACATTGCTTTACAGAAGGAAAGTTGCTATTGTTTATAATATTGACGTTGGAAAATTGATGATGAGAAAACGAAATCTCTATCTAACCATGCGGATACAGCTAGTATTATATTATTATAAATAAATTTTGTTTGCAAATTATATCCCTTTTACAATATCAGCAGATGATAAATTATAAAAAAAATTGTAACATCCTTTTGTACCATGTTTCAGAGCAAAATAAATTATTATTATTATTATTATAATCATGTATCTCAGTGTTACGGGTATCTTACAAAGGAAGATACCCGGTCCTTTGGTAGGCTTACATGGGGATATGGATCCAACACGCAGAGGCCTTTGGAGAAATTTAATGTTAAAATGGGATGGGACATCTACCGATGACACTCCACGTTTGCACATAACACTCGTGGACTGCCAACGGTAGGTGTAAAACTATTGTACAATGATGATATCTAAAACCTGGTTATGGGGTTGTGAGGTTTGATGGACTATTTTACTTAAAACTATTGATTTTGACCTGTCGTCTGCCTTCAATCCCCTGCATCGTATTGAACGGTGGCAGACGGTGACTCGCCAACTAACTGAATGGGCCCCCCCAAACGATCGCCACAGACACGCAGGTCATACGTGCAACAGGGGGGCAACATTGGTGCAAGTGGCTTGGGGTGTCGAGCGGTGCGGCGCCGGTTTCACCATCGCAGTGGTTTCCCCGTAGTTATGCCCTTGAAAATGACACTTCCACCCCCGAGCATATAGCTCTGGCGACCCCTCTCTGACCAGCCGTTTAAGGCAAGCCAGAGTTGAGAATCCTGCAGGCACTCTTCGGTTTCCACTCCAGCCAGCCAATAAAGGCCAGCTGGATACGAGGCCCTGGCCGACTCTCTGGGGCACTCAGGACCGCAGTGTCGCCACTCACATTCAGCACGCCACAAGCAGCCCTGCGGTTTATTGGCTTTTGCTATAAATCTTGTGATACATTTTTTCTTTTATATCAAAAGAATTTAGAGAGCCATATAATTTTCCTCCGAGGTTTGCGTTAGTCTCATGGTGAGATAACGACTGGCCCAGAGGTTTTTTTATTTTTTATTATTATTATTATTATATAAAACTTGGTTGACCGGAGCTAGGCTCGATATTTTTTTTTTGTAAATTTATATTTTTGACGAACATATTTAAGTATGTATATAAATAAATAAAAATGATAAAATAATGAAAAAAATATTAACATTTAAAAAACAGAATAATAATAACACTGAGATCCGATCTCAGGCGATTTGAATGCGACTGGACAATTTAGTAACTGAGCTATTGTCACTCTTGGCGATGCCTGTTGTCGGGGGGTTGTTTTGCCCCCGAAATCTCTAGTATACTAAATTTCATGAAAATCATTGGTACCTTTTCCGAGATTCTGAAAACATATACATATATAGAAATACACAAGAATTGCTCGTTTAAAGATATAAAATGTTTTCATCCCGTTGTTACGTGAAGAAATGGCACGTTGCAGGCAATGGGCAGGTCACATCGCTCGTCGAACCGATAACCGTTGGGAAGAAAGGTTCTGGAGTGGCGACCATGAATCGGACAACGCTGCATAGGACGACCCCCTACTAGTTGGACTGATGACATCTAGAAAGTTGCAGGGAACTGTTTGGTGCAAGTGGCGCAGGACTGATTCGAGTGGCATTCTCATAGGTATGCCTATGTCTAACAGTGACAGTCTACGTATTGATGGATGGATGGATGAAATATATGACGAACAAATTTAAAATAAGATAGAATGCGTTAATATGATTTTATTTCGTTATAACTCAAAGCTTGAAATAATAATATATTTTTAGTAGAATATGCTATAAGATAATTTCGGTTAGTTGATACTTATCAAAAGTTCGACGACCCGTTATCTATCCCCATTGTAGGGGATTTGGTTTGGGATTGCAACCATCTACATAGAGTATAAATTATTACTGTCAATTTATCTATTATTGATATATGATTATCCCTGCAAGATCAGCTCTCGCCCGCGGTGGATAAGACGACTAAGGGATATACCTACTCGTAATAAGCATATCTATAACATCTATGCGAGTGAAGGAAAATCCGAAATCAAACTCTATATCAACCTTTCTGACCAGCATGGTATAGGAAAGTCAATTTTTATTCTATTGTGAAGGAGGCTCGAGCCCAACTGTGAGAGGTATATGAACTGAAATAATGATGATGATATATGATTCAATACAATATACCTCAGTGCCCGAAAGTACAGGTCTAAAACTAGTGATGACTTTACGCTTTTACGGTTAAAGTCACTCAGCGTGCTATGGAACGGGCTCTGCTCGGCATAGAATCCGAAAAATTTGCAGAAAAATCTTCTTCATAATAGGAGAAAATTTAATGTACTGTACGAGGTTGGTTATACGAGCTGTTAGGTATAGAGTATTTTCCCTATTTCTAATGGACTAATTTAAAAAAAAAAATGCTCGCCTAAATTTGGAAGTGTTGTAAAGTCGTGTCAATATAAAAAAAAAGTAATGCTAAACTACAGTAAATATTCAATTAATCGTTTAAATAAAAACTAACTGACCCAACACACGTTGTTCTGTTCAAATCTAAAATAATAGTAAAAGAAATTCTTGAAATCGATCGCAGCACCACCTACCGGTTCTAATTATTAATCCAAACCATTCTATTATCCATCGGCACAGCCACAAAAAATCATCAAAATCGGTCCAGCCGTTTAGACGGAGTTCAATTTCAAACACAGGAACAGAAGATGTTACACATCTGCCAGGCGTTCTGAGCAACGGCTCCCTTTTTAACTTGTAATTATTTAAAATACAATTCACAGTAATCATTTTAACCGGTCATCTAAAACACTGAATAATTTTATTCTGAAACACAAAAAAGGAAGACAAATCTGGAAATGCATTCAAGGTTGTTATGTTGACGGTACGGTGCGCAGGAGCAGTACCCGCCCGCTCATCCGTCCGTCAGGCGTCAGTCGAGTCGCCACCTCTGTGGAGTGAATACGCGACCGCTCGTGGCTATCGAACGTGTCGATAGAACAGCGCAGCCCGCGATCAATTCGAAATTTGAAAATTTAAAAAACAAAACAGTGTAGTTTCTGACGTGTGTTGTTTTTTTAGACGAAAGAGTAAAAACTTTGTTTTATAAAAAAATATAGTGGTGTGACGACTTGGAGAGTCGAGATTTTTTTCTGTGAAGGTTTGTTAGTTTTATATATATTTTTTTATAAGTTGTAACGGTCTCCGAGTCCTGCGATTAAACAATTATTTAATTATGGAAATAGCGTATCCGTATTGCACGGAGCGTTAGCAAAAAAAATTAATTGATTTTTTTTGTTGCGTATTTTAATTTGATATGCAAAAGGTGTTTTTATTTCTTTTATATTTTATAATGGCGACGTAATAGAATTTAATGGATTTTCTATTTGTTTTACAAACTGATTATTGGACAACATTTTAAGTATATTACCGAAGGTCAATATTTTTAATTAACAGTGTTTTCTAGTTTTAGACTTAGACTTTGTTTAGGAATATTTGCTACACAGATCAAAAATAATTCTTAAAAAATGTGTACTGCATAAATTTTTAATGTTCTAAGTAATATATAACTTAATAAACTTACAACTTTATTGGTTCTGGAGAGATCTAGAGTTTTATAGAATTTGAACTGAAGTTGAACTGTAAAGAAGGAAAGTACACAATTAGTTTTTAAAACCCTAGTGAGTTTTTTCAAAGACACCCAGGTTAGATAGGTCAATAATTTGTCGTAACGAATTTAATTCTGATTAAGTAATAATTAAAAACGGGGACAAATATAATTCACCATCACCTCTCTGGATCGTGGGTGTCGTAAAAGACTACTAAGGTATATAACATCTATACAAGAGAAGGACGATACAAGATCCTATGCCAGCACGTCTAATCAGCGTGGTATAGTAGGTCAATTTCCCTCCAGTGGAGTAGGCCCGAGCCCAACAATGGGACATACATGGCCTGAAATGGAGGGTCATGCATAGGTAGGTCATCTAAATATCAGTCCAAAGTAGTCTTTTTTTTTGGGGTGGGTTACGGTCGGCGCATTCCTCGCACCACTCCGTCCGGGGCGACAGAGGGGCGTAAGCACGCACACCCGCAACCCACCCGAACACCACGTCGCCTTCGTCGTTGGACCGACCACCGGAGCAGGGTTACTTGTCATCAGTGGATCCAAAGTAGTCTCGCACTCTCGCAGAAAATCGATGTCCGAATAGTAGTAATTTATTATTGCACTTAGTTCGGTGAGCAATAGAGCCGGTAGCCCTTCTAAAAGTGTTTGCGTGTGGTTGATTTTGGTGAAGTCTTTAGTATCATCGAATCTCATTGCACGCATTCACACTCCCTTCTTCACGGTAAGCAACGGCCTGGCAAAGGTCCATTAATGACTGTATCGCTCACCATCAGGTGTACTGATAGCTCGTTTGCCACCAACGCCAATAAAAAATACGATACTTCAGATTTTACTAAAGCACTAAAAGATAATCGTATATTATTTTGAAAAGTCTTAGGTTTTGATTTTGAATTGTAGACTTGTTTTGGAATCTTCGGGTCTATTATTACTTATCTTTATTGGCATTACTAATAAATTTACATTCGTCTTCTCTAAGTCCAAGTATCTTGTAAATAAAACTATTTTAGTGATTTTATCGACAAAATACGTAAAAGTAGTTTTATTTACAATGTGTAGTGCTCGCGTAAACATCGGAAATTATTATCCAAGTATATCCTTCAAAAATATTTATAAAATTGTATGAGTAACTTTAACTTCGAAAAATAAAAGAAGAGGGCCAATATTCCTACATTTACGATGGCGTATCTTCATCGTCTTATATACGTCCCACTGCTGGGCTCGAGCCTCGTCCACGAAGGGCAGGAAATTGACATTATAAACCACATTAGTTAGACAAATTGCTATAGGGTTATATTTCGAGTTTGTCTTTTTTTAAACATGTTTATAGATGTTGTGTGCATAGTAAAATATTCAATTCGTCTATTAGGATACCTACGAGTAAGATAGGAGGTATTGAATTGTATTCTTGCTCCGTCACCATAAGAGGAATATAGCGTATAAACAGGAAAAATACGTGACAAAGTTTCCTCTAGAATCCGAATTAGATTCTCCTGTTCATGTATCATAGAAAATCTTGTATATATCTTCATATCCTAATATACAATATGATCAACTATGATTAACTTCAGGAATTTATAGTAACCATTTTAAGAATAAAAATGGAATGCTCTCTTTTATTTATTTAGAAATGTTTGTTTGAATTGATGGATAGTTTTATATTGTTTGTTTGCGTTGCTTTTCTCCTGAGACATCCACAGCTATGAAAAAGTTGGTTAACTCATTGTTTTCTTACTCCACCATTACACGGAGAAATGCCATATATAGCTAAACCAAGATACGTAGCTATTCCCTTCGCTATTCAAAACTTTTAAGAAAATTATATAAAGGTAATAACAATCCACGTGGTGACGGTGTAAGAATACAATTCACCACTCCCTTTCTTATCCGTGGCTGTAATAAAAGACAACTAAGGGATTAGGTATCTATGCGAAAGAAGGTAAACTCGAAAGAAAACCTTATAGCAACCTATCTGACCAGCGAGATAGAGTAGGTTAATTTCCCTCCCATTGTGGAGGAGGCTCGACCTCCGCAGTGGGACGTATATGAGCTGTGATGATAATGATAAAATAAAAATAAAGGTAATAATTTAATCTAGAAACTTTAAACACACAAGTGAATCAATAGATAAATTGAAAATGGCAACCGCTTTGTTTTCAAGTATTAAATTTCAATATAAATAGTGTTTTATTCGTTTCATGAATAGGTCAGACAGCACTATTATCACAGAAGCGTAACTTGAGTGTAGGCTTTGGAGTATGATATCTTATTGTTTATAGTTATTACTGCCTTGTTCACTCAATATGTGGTGATTGAGTAAATACACAAATCACTACCCTCTTTATTACCCATGGGTGTTGTATAAGAAGACTAAGATACAATGTTACAAATATGTAGAGACCTTTTATGCCTAAGTAAGTGGTCCAATATTATCCAGTAAGGGAGAGCCTAGTGGCCTAAAATAGAGGTACGTCTCCTTGTTTAGGCACCAGTCTCCCACAATAAACTGTTATGCAATTGTACAACATAAATATTGTAACCTATTATTGTGGTGAGAAATAACTGAAATTATTATTTTTTGAAAAAAAAAAAAAGAAATCTCGAAACGAAATACTGCGATGTATATAAGATGAGATAATGATGATCCAATATTCAAAGCTGCAAGGACTTAGATTTGAATCCTCTGTGTGAATAAAAAGTATTTTTGTGATTGCTGCCAATAATTATTTCAATACTAATCCTGAATTCTGGAATTAAACCAGGTAAACGCCAATAGCTCTCATACTGTGGTAAATTTTTATCGCTTTGGTAAATGCTTTTAAGAAGTCTCCTATTTTTTATAGTAAAGGGGAATATAGAACTTAAAGTATATGTAGAGTCAGAATGCCGACTGAATCCAAACAGTAATTTCACTGTGCAAACTGGAGTTAAAATTTCTGCAGGAATGTGAATATTTATACGCTTGTAACTTTCAAATTAGATATTAATTTCCAATTTTATTTTGGATAAAATAAATTTATCGGTAAACTGATATTGTTAATTCATCATTTGCAGTCCTCACCCCCACGCTAAGTGGGGTCGACACAATATGTTCTTCCATATCCTTCTATCATCAGTCATATATACGCTCATTGCATTCATACGCATATCCTCATTCAGACAATCCATCTTTGTGGGTCTCTCACGCTTAATACATCTGATATTGTTAGTATTATACTATAACAACAGAGTAAAGAAAGACCTCCAAATATTTGAATGGACACCCAGCGACACCGCCCGCCTTAAAATTTATTGTAAATACAAAATTATCTATGATTGTAAATTATTTAACAAATTATTGGTACATCTTCGTTTACACCTTTAGTGATAAACCTGTGAGTAATAAAAAGTAGTTATTATACAGTATTATGTAGCTATAAAGATAGAAAACCATTAAAATAATCACAGATCCGGTTTTATGCATAATTCTTCAACAAGCCAACACCTTGTTTTGCGGTTGTCATATTGTTTTTATCAGTGAAATAAATGGCGTCACTTCATAATCTACGAATTCATTTGAAGTAATCTTGCTTACATACAATTGGGTGTTTTATTTTGTAGTACTTACTTATCTATTGATAGTTTTAATATATTGTATCTGTTGGTTTGTTTTGTAGATTTATTAACATAAATATGCCATTCTTGACCTTGTATTGACTTGTAATCCTTAGAATTCTTTATAATAGCGAAGACTTAAATGGTGCTTGGTTGTCAGTGTTATTGATTTATTTTTAAATCGGATTTTGAAAATGATCTTTTTGTGTTTACGCGAGTATTACATATTTAAAATAAACTATTTTTTATGCATCGTATTTGATTTTTGAACTGACCATGAATGTTGAAACGTATTCGAAACGTCAAGCAATCAAATAAAACGTTTATTTCAAACTTATCTTATTTTTCATACTTTTATTACTAAATGTACAAGATATATAGCTTTAGATAGTATAATAATTAATTTATTTTGTTGATTTCTGTATTATTAAGATATTAACCTGATGAGTTCGATTGTTTGCGTTAAGTTTTAAAACTATGTATTAGTTTGATTTTCCAAATTATTGAAATGATAAAGTTTATAGGGGCGTTGGGCACTTTTTTAGATGAATAAAGGATCTTTGCTTACAAATCCACAAACAACAAACGCTATTTTTAGAAATTTTGTTGAAATTTTGTTAATAACTTTTAATTATTCAACTTTTTTATAACTTTAAATTAATTTTCAACTTTTGTTGAAAATATTGCACTACACATTTCCTATTAAATTATTAGCACCTATTATTTAGATTATTATTTTCTAATAATTTTTAGTTAATAAAGTAACGTTTATGATCAAGATTTTAATTTTATCTATCAGCAGTTCCCAAAGACTGTCACGCATTTTTTTTTGTACAAATTACGCACTCATTAGGAAATATTTTTGAAAATTAAAGTTATCGAAAAGAAAATTGTGTAATCACGGACAAAAGTTTACTAAAATATCAAACCCGTAAAAAATACGGACTAGTGTTGAGCGATTAAACAGATGTGTCATTAATTCAAACACACAATAGTGAGAGACAGTTTGACAGTAGGTACGAATGGAATGATAATCCGTTATCGACAGTTGATTCTTACAGCTCTAAATGTCAAGTAGCTGATTTAATACATTTAACTTTTTTATTTATTGTCTGAAATTTCTCAAAGTTTTTGTTATTTGTGCTTCTTTTGAATTATCAAGACCCCTTTATAAAATTTAAAGCTTATGCCTCTTTTCATCATCTTGGCTCATATACGTTCCATTGCTGGGCTCGAGCCTCCTCCAAAATAGGAGGGAAATTGACCTTAGTATATATACCATGCTGTTAAAACAGGTTAGTATAGGGTTTTGTTTCGAGTTTCTCTTCACTTGCACAGATGTTATATGCATATTATATCTCTTAGTCGTCTTTTACGACTTCTACGGGTAAGACAGGGAGTGGTAATTTTAGTGGTGTATTTTTACTGTGTTACCACATGGACACTTTTCATCAATGACACTTACATTTTATTTAGCTTTTTGTGGCAACGGGATAAGAATACAATTTTCGCAGAAATCCGAAAAATCGGCTAAAGATCTCACTAGAAGATTTGGAGGCAGTTCTTTCATATGAAATGTTTAGCGCCTCCATACGATCATCAATTCACCTGTTAAGTATGGCAATTACGACACTATCCCTTCGTATGTGGGGGAGGACTACGTCCAGCAATTGCTATCAAAAGTGAATAATGATGGAGGCAATTGAAGCATCAATAATACATGTTGAATGACACAAAACATCGGTTTATCATTGACGTTATGTGTCATATAGATTGCTTGTGTTCTTATCTAAAGATCAATATTATAAATTTAAAATTGTAGTAAAACAGTTTTGTTTTATTTTCAATATCGGTGGGGTGTGACAAGTCTATTTTTTGGATAGGCTAATCAAAAAAGGGGGTCATATATTTTGATAAACACTGTCTTTGTTAACAAAGAAACTACACATACGGAAATATGTAACGTTTAAACATGTGACAATTATATTCTCGAAAGTCCATATTTGTTGACATCTGAATATGGTACTGGTCCATACACGTGATGAAATAGCTTACTAGGATTTAATTATTACTTACGCAGCGTAACTTGTAGGGTTGGCAAAATTGTAATTGAAATCCATTTAAATGATTCGAAAGCTGCTCTCAAAGCGAGAGCTTTGGTTTCAGTCGCCTTACCCGTTTAGTTCCCGTTCCCGTGAGAACACCGGGATAAAATATAGACTATGTTACTCAGGGATAATGTAGCATTTTAAAGTTAAAAAAAATATCGAAATCCGTCCAGTAGTTTTTGAGTTTATTCGTAACAAACATACAAAAATACAACGTTTCCTCTATAATATAATATTAGTATAGATATACTTGTTTTTTGTGAAAGATACTCTTGATACGTTAACTGGTTTTTATAGATGGTCAAGTTCGATTTTAATTCTGTATATTTGTTTAAAATTGAAAAGCTTTTTGTGGTTTTTTTATTTACTAATTATAAGCCCCGCGAGTGTATTCACATATTGCCAATTTTAACATTTTTATTTAAATGAATCCATTAAAGTGCATCGGGCTCGGAATGCGACCACTTCTAAGAAGGGTCGATAAGAAATTTAGTGGATTTGTTTATTCTTTTAATGTTTATTTACTAATTTCTTTTATATATAATTATGTATATACAATATGTTTGGTAAATATTAGCACCAGTATGACTTCTATCGAACCATAATATAATATATTATAAAGCCTAAAAGTAGTACAAAATATAATGACCGGGTTAGACATTATAAGATGCACTCGATTACAAGTACTTGAAAAGGTATTTATTGCCTTTTTAACCGACTTCTAAAAAAGGAGGAGGTTCTCAATTCGGATGTTTTTATTTTTATTTATGTTTGTTCGTGCATAACTCCTTCGCTTGCCAACCGATTTGAAAATTCTTTTTTTGTTGAAAGGGGTATACTTACCAAATAGTTCCATGAAAATTGTACCGAAATCGGACTCGTTTTTGAAAAATCAACAAAAATCTTAAAAATTATCTACATTGCATTTTTTTTGCAAAAAATCTTTTCTTATTATTAAACTGATTGGAATCAATTTAGATTTCCGTGTGGTGTCGGAGTAAGAATACAATTCACCACTCTCTATCTTATCCGTGGATGTCGTATAATACGACTAAGGGATATATTATGCACATAACATCCGTGTAAGGGAAGGAGAACTCGAAATGAGACCCTATACCAACATGTCTGACCAGCATGGTATATGGTCAAATTCCCTCCCATTGTGGAGGAGGCCCAAGCCCAACAGTGGGACGTATGTAGACTGTGATGATGATGATGGCATTTAGATTATTGAACGGTAGCCTTCCCGGATATGTAACTATTTTCACAATAGTTTCATTCATCTCTACAATTAATAATTTACAATTATAAATAAACAGAATTTCGAAATTATGTATTACCAATCCTTGATATTATTACTATTTTATTCATGTTAAATAACTAATTAAGTAACTAACTTCTATATTTTTAATTAATGTGTCCGTTATGTAATACTCGCGTATAAATTCTAGGCAATCTTGGCGTATTGTTGTAATTAAATTACAATTATATTGTTCTTAATATTATTATTTTAGTATAATTTTGAGTAAGGTCAGGTAAATGTCGGGTATATAAATCTGGTAAATATATTCGTTACGTGTCGTAACTTCAGTCATAAATTAATAAAATTTGAATGACTTAGTAAAACCAGCCAATTGCCGTGGTTTCATCTGTGCAATTCTTATTCCCATGAGAATACTGGAATCAAATATAGGTTACGTTATTCTTTATATACATAGCAATCTAGTAGTAAAATTTTATCAATATCGATTCAGCCGTTTTGAAGATTACCCGGAACAAACAGATAGGAATATGTTAAACTGAATTGTTGTCAAGAAAAAACCTAGTAGGTTCTTCACATCTATTGCAAATCAGTTTGCCAGTGGGCCAGCGTTTCTATAATAATCAAATTGTAACTCGCATAATCGTCAAGGTTTTAGAAATAGCACAAATACTATTTCAAATGCAAAATTTCAGTCATCTTAGCCAATATACGTCCCATTACTGGGCTTGAGCCTACTCCATAGTAGTAAGGAAAGTGACTTATGATACACATTGGTAAGACCAATTGATATACGATTTTATTGCGAGTTTGCCTTATATATATATATATATATATATATATATATATATATATATATATATATATATATATTATATATATATATATATATATATATATATATATATATATATATATATATATAGAGAGTATAGAGTTTGCCTTCTCTTGCATATATGGTATTTGCATATCTCTAGTCGTCTTTAACACCGTCTCAGTGCACCTTATGCTGATATAGGACTTTTTCGATCTTTTCATAAGTATACTATTTGTCTCTATTATATCTTCGCCTTCAATGCATCTTTATTTTTCTTACTAATTTTACTATAATTCTTAAGTATGGGTTTTTAAATTATATTTTAGTATAATCTTTGGAATTTTATATAGATTCTGTACCGATTTATTACTAGGAGATCGAAATAAATGAGATTTTTTTTCTTTTCTTTTAACGACACCCGCAAGGTAAGTGTTGAATTATATTCTCACATAGAAATCAAATCTCAGTAATATATTAAATCGCAGGTTATGTTAATACGTGAAGCAAAAACTTTGTACCCCTTTTTACGAAAATTACGTGGATGGACAAGTATGAAATTTGGCATAGTTGAAGTCCATAATGAGGAGAAGTGCATAAAACTGCAATTTTATATAATAATAGATTAGATATACATTAAATCCATTAAAAAGTATAACACACCAACGGTTATACACTTTTGTTTACGATTAAAATCTCTGGTCGAACTGATTGTCAAAAAATCATAATTATGATGACAATGTCTAATAGACATTCGTACTCATATATTAGTTACCTAGCTTGCTCAATATACAATAAATAAATAAAATTAAAAGAAAATTGTGTAGCAGAAAATTTAATTTAAATGAATTATGGCCGAATTTCGACCACTCCGCGACTACTAGTTGAAATTAATATATTAAATGAGGCAACCCTATTACAATTATATTACAACGATGACTGAGCTTATCAAATATGTTTGACACATGTTGTTACACGGTTGGATGCCGCGGCGGTACCACCATAGACGTATCGTTTTACCCGATACCCATGGGAAGGGATGGGACATATTGGGTGGTCTATTGTACACAAAAAATGTTTGACATACGATGAACTTATAGAAAAAAAGATGGCGTAGACTTTTATGCGGTGCCCCGCGGCGATTGTTTTTGATTCCATTCTTCCATTGAGGGATTTATTTTTAAGCTTCGTATTCGAAACTGTTAAAGTTATTGTATTCATAATCATCTTGCTCTTATCCCAATTACTTGGGGTCGACGCAATATGTCATCTGTTTTGACATATTGCAAAAAGTTTCGGCAATGACTCTTATGACCGTCCGCCTGCCTGACGTCAACCCTCCTTGGCAATGTAATTGTTGACCCAAATGGTACCAGATGGAGTTGGTCCGGGTCAATCTAGGGCTCTTAGTCGTCTTTTACGACACCCACGAGCAAAGCAAGGGTTGGTAGTATTCGAAGCCGCTACCACATAGCAGTTATTGTTTGCCATTATTTGTCTATAAAGTGCACAGTAAATTCAAAAATACGTAGAAAATATTCATACGTCCATTGATCAAGAGTATCGATGTTCATTTTTGGGTAAAAGGTGTATAACCTTATGTTTGGTAGGCGGGTTGACGCTTGCATATGGAGTCAGGAGTTGCCCAAAAGACCACTATTGTCATCTCCACTGAAGCTCACTTCTCCGGTCTGTTGAAAGTAAGGGTTAGAATACAGTATTCTTAACTACGTGGGGAATCTGGTAAAATAGCTATAATAACATTTTGTCCGTGCTGTGACGGAATCAGAATATAAATCACCACTCCCAATCTTGTCCGTCGATGTCGTAAAAGACGTATAAGGGATATAATAAGTATATAACATATAGCAAATGAATGAATGAAACTAAATGAACGAAAACTCGAAACTAAACCACATGCTAACCTGTTTGATCAGCAATTGAACTTACTATACCATTATAGTAAGTTTGATTGCCCTCCTATTGTGGAGAAAGCTCGAGGCCAGGAGCAGAATGTATGTATATGAGCCGATGATGGTGATGATAATTACATTTTTCAATCTGAAGTGAAGTTTCTTTAAGTGTGATGAGGAATAGTCTGAATTATAACTGTTTAAGAAAATACTAGAATTTAAAATAAGGTTCGCTTCTAAAGTTTGTTTATAAAATTGTTTTAAAGTTTCACTATTTTTGAGCTGTGTGTTACACGAGTTTTTTGAACTATCACAGGCAAAAGAACCGGTAGAGATCAATAGTTACGACGTATCCGTTACCAATACAGATAAAACAAAACCAAGGTAGTTGATAAGATCTATGCCGTGGGATTTCCGGCTACATTTGAAAAAGTTTACACTCGTCAAGTTAAAAGCTAATTCTTGTAACATCATAGGTAAAGATGGCGCTCGTGGAAGCGGATGGGGAAACCACCATTTTTTTTCTTTCTTCTAAATACCTTCAGTGTGATGAAGGACACCATTCCTGATCTTGCCTCCCGATCTTAGATATAATATGCATATCTGTTGAAGAGAAGGAAAAGTCCTAATAAAGTTCTATACCAACATGTCTGACCATAATAGTACAGTAGGTCAATTTCCCTGGGTAAGAGACTTGAACCTAGTAGTGGAGGAGATGACGAAATATTGATTTCTCATACCGAGTAGAGGATTAAATTTCTACACGAGATAGTTATTCTTGTGCAATTCAAATTTTGTGTTTTAAAACTTGTGTCCACAAATATTATGTTTGAAAAGGTTGATAGGAGATAAAATCGATGGCTCCTAAGTATAGTGAGTCAACTAACATTTTTAGGACTTTTTTGATGAAATGATTAAAAAAATAACCTTATTTATCAACATTCATCATAAAAATAAAAAAAAAATCATTGAAAAAATCATTGAAACTTTTTCATCCGAGGAAGCTCATTACACCCGCAAAGATACAAATCGTAAATATTTGGATGGATCTTTGTCATATCTTAAGATGTTTGACCTCTATAAAGAATGTTTTGATCCCGTTAACTATTTAAATGTCCAATGAATCACGTCGTAATCAATACAAAAACTTAAAAATTCTAGAACAAGAATTTGAAAAAATGTAAACATTTCCTGTGGGAATACCGGGATAAAATATAGCCTATGTTATTTCCTGATATTATAGCTATCCATTGGTGTAAGAATTTTTGAAATCGGTTCGGTAGTTTAAGCGTGAAAGCGAAACAAACAAACAAACTTACTTTCGCATTTATAATAATAGTAAGGATGTGTAACATTTTCCTTTAAGAAATTACCATTTTAAATAATAAAATAATATGTATTATTACATTTGTATTTATTTTTATAATCGAAATCATTATAAAATATTAGAGACTAGAAATATGTTTCTGGCATCAAATCGTTACAACTTAAGTATAATACTTAAAATACATCCGATGTGAGAAGAGGAATGTAAAATGAACCAAGAGTTCAGCTATTTTGGTAGCGGACAGACTTCGTGGGGGGAATGTGAGCTGATACTTAACTATGGCTCACATTTCATTGATATTTTTACTTTTTCGACTAAATCAGACGATTTATTATGCGGTGGAGGAAGACGCTTATGGCCAAATATTTTTTTTTAATATGACTTTAGTAATGACTAGGGAAGAAATGGTTGAGTTATGGAATATGATACAGTGTGGTATTATGGCATAAGTAGGTGTGCTGATAACTATAAGCGTAGTGATAGAGTAGGATTGTAATGGTCACTTGCCTTTCTTTTTTTGGTTGTCATTAAGATCTATAAAGGCTAGTTAAGCAAGTTAGGGATTAAGAATACAATTCACTAATTTCTATCGTGCCCATGGGTAATGTAAAAGACGACTAAAGAATAACATAATTATGCATATAACATCTGTCAAAGAGAAGGGAAAATTTCGAAATCACTAAATAGATTTCAAAAATTCTTTCACGAATGGAAAATTAAATTATCAACGAATAACAAGGTATATTTTTCTCGGTATTTCCACGGCAATAGGAACTATGTGGATGAACTCGCGGGAATTTTTTATACAATACCCTGTACTAATGAAATAATCCTTGTGTTGCGGTGGACTTTATAAACATACATAATTAAAGGACACAAATTACATCATTTAACATTTTCAATTGGCTTGATCATCTTCTATGTATCTTCTGATGGTGGTATGTGGTGGCAGTTGTGAATACTAACAACCTTTATATTACTCGGAGGTCTCATAAAATATGACTAAGAATCGAAGCTAATTGCTTCTTATACCGTCTGGACAACGATTATATTTCTAGAAGGTTGACGTCAAGCGCCGGCCACCGGTGTAAATATATTACGATTTTTTTTAATATAGGCTATGGAGGATTATTACATATTGATTCGACTCCAAGTAGTTGAGATAAGAGCGGCATGATGTAGATGCGTTTTGAAATAAAAAAAAATAATTTGAAGAAGAGCATTGAAAATTTTATGTTCCACATTTAGTAGGCAGCGTGATTATAACTCATAAAATGTGTGTGTGTAATAAGCGACTAGAAATAAATACGTCGACGACGGGTGGATGCGCGGTAAACAGATTAGCCTACTAACTAATTCAGTACCGACAGCAAAGTAAAAAATAAATAAATATTATTATCATGAAATGTTTGTTGAATCATAGTGATGATGATGATGATGATAATGATATCATTAGCGTATAACATCTATTTTGATTTTTTTGTTGGGAGTAATCCCAAAAACTATTCTCACCACACATTTATACTACTGTAACTCCTGTAAACCAGAATACACAATGGTGTCTAATATTGATGTCTAAGTTTGAATCGCACAAAGGCCCGGGAAATTACTTTAATTGTCTTATGACTCGTAGCAAGACCTGAAAAAATTATGAAATAAAATAAATAAGAAACCCAGCATAACATACAGATATGAAATTGGTAAAAAAAGCGGCATTATACCAAAGACATAGTATAAATATTTGTATAATTGCAGAGGTGGTATAATCTCTTATGCATAGGATTATGGATTCGATGCGTGGGTACGCAAGACAACATTTTATGCGATCTAAAAATTGTTGTGGTCGTTGAAAGTTGTTACTTTTTATTACTTTTATAAAATCTAACGTGATGGAATAGCTTTTAGTTTGGTATATAAAAAAAACTGTTTAAGTAAAATCAATATTGTTTTGTTATCCGTACGTGTTCGACGACGGAAGTTAACGGAGCATGCGTTTGCGCAACCCGTCGTGCCACCATTGTCTTGTCACTGCTGACCCTACCGGCGTGTTTACTAAACAAACGTGGCTTTTTAATTGTGCATTGTTTTGATACACTCAGGCTTTGTCAATAAAAAAACTACTTTAAAATTTATTAATATAATTATAAATGTTTTTTTAATTATGCTAATTCTCTTTAATTGCGTGAGTTAGAAGTAATACTAGAAGTATAATGTGTATTATATTATTTTTAATGGCCAATAATACAGTTCCTCAATCCTGTAGATACGTTATTGCTATTTTTTTTTAAATTAATTATTTAGACTTTTAACAACAGTAAATAATAGAAGGCTTTAGATTTATATACTTACATTCTTTTGCTTATCATAGTTCCCTTCATTCATCTCAGCGGAAATACTTACATCCTACCGCTGGGTTCGAGCCTTTGTCATAATCAGGTAATTGATCTACTTTACCACGCTAGTCAGATTGACTATTACGTTTTCCTTCTCATCATCATCATTATCATCACAGCTCATAGACGTCCCACTGGTGGGCTCAAGCTTCCTCCACAATATTTGACCTTACTATAACATGCTAGTCAGACTGATTGGTATAGGGTTTTGTTTCGAATATTCCTTCTCTTACATAGATGCCATATGCTTGTCATATGCCCTTTTACGACATTCAAGGATAAGATAGGGAGTGATGAATTATATTATTATTCCGTCACTACACGGTTTCCTTTTCTTCCCTAGCCGAGGCTGCGGGTGACGTGACTGGGGATTAGTCGGAGAGGCCGACCGCGTGAGGAAAGACCGACGTCCTCCCCGAGGGGG
The DNA here is from genome assembly GCA_032191425.1 of Lymantria dispar. Classification (NCBI taxonomy): domain Eukaryota; kingdom Metazoa; phylum Arthropoda; class Insecta; order Lepidoptera; family Erebidae; genus Lymantria; species Lymantria dispar. Next base: position 1,729,547 of record CM063460.1, on the reverse strand, counting down.
GTTTTCTTTACTTGCATTGATGTATCCGTTTATGTCTCTTTGTTGACTTTACCAGTCACCCATGAGAAAGAAAGGAGATGATAAATTGTCTTATAACTAAATGGATCATTGCTTGACAAAAATCACTCAAAAATATAAATATAAAAAAAACTGTTTTGCTGTCAGTACGTTGGCGACAACGGAAGTCACCGGAGCGTGCGCTTGCGCAACTGCAACGGATTGGTGCCATTGTCTCTGCGCTGCTGACCCTACTATGATACTTAGCGATGTGCTATATTATTAGTAATCACTTGCTTAACATTGCATAAGAAAAGGATGCAATTTTTTTAAATAACACTGCAGTACTGTGAGGTGAAAAATCCGATATATATACGATAAAATCCGTAAAAAAGTTTTGTTAAGTAAAACGGTGTTACTACTACTACTACTAATCATAAACAATATAATTTTTTCATGTAGAATCATTTTCTTGTATTGGCAATTAATTTGTACCAAAAGTGTGGGTCAAAATTTAATAACTAATTTCTATCATCATCATCATCATCTCAGCCCATATACGTCCCACTGTTGGGCTCGGGCCTCCTCCACAATGGAAGGGTAATTGACCCACTATATCACGCTGGTCAGACGTGTTGGTATAGGGTTTTATTTCGAGTTTTCCTTCTCTCGCATAGATGTTATATGCGTTTTATATCCCTTAGTCGTCTCGTACGGTCACCCACGGGTAAGATAGGGGGTGGTGAATTGTATTCTTACTCCGTCACCACACGGACTAATTTCTATAGCGGGTAGATATTTAGATAATTATAAATATCTGTAATAACGATGAATTGTTGGACGTCGGACATCTTAGTCCGCCGTGACCATGAACGCTGTAAAGTCTTCGAAACGTCGGACTATCAAAAATCAAATACAAACGCAATTAAATACGTAAAATAGGTTTTTTTTGCAAAATAGTTTTAATTGTATATGAGTAATACTCGCGTAATATTAGAATTAATTATAATATCAAATTTGCTCATCTTATCGTGACCTAAAAATCAATCTCGTGACGAGTTAATTCCCTAGATTATGCATTTTGTTTTTCATGTTGAAATTCTAAATAGTTGAATTATAACCAAGTGTATGAATACATCAAATATTTTGTTGGTGTGCTTACCCTAGATTCCTTCATCATCACGTCCCCCTATTGGGGTCGGGCCTCCTCCACTATGGGAGGGAAAATGACCTACTACACAACGCTAGTGAGACGTGTTGGTATAGGGTTTTAGGAGTATAGGCGTATTATATTTCTTAATCGTCTTTTACAATACCCACGGGTAAGATAGGGGGTGGTAAATTGTATTCTTTCTCCGTCACCACCCTGAAATAGATTTCATCAACTGGTTAATATTTAATATATACCTGGTAATATATATTAATATCAACTTGTTTTTTATCTGACTAATTCTACCAGACATTTCAACTGTTGTAACTCCCATAAGCTAGGATCCACAATGCTCTCCATAGATGATATCGGGGTTCGGCCCCTCAGGCAATCGCGGAAAATGCATATTTCTGATGTTTAGGTGAGAATCTATACTTCTATACTAATATATAAAGATTAAGAGTTTAATTGTTTGAACGCGCTAATCTCAGGAACTACTGGTATGATTTGGAAAATTCTTTCAGTGTTAGAAAGCCCATATATCGAGGAAGGCTATAGGCTATATATCATCAAGCTAAAACCAACAGGAGCGAAGCACCAGTGAAGAATTTTTACAAAATCGGGGCATTTTGTCCTTTTTAGAGCTTCCGCTGCGTAAACGGCTAAACTTTCACAAAAATCATATGTGACAGAATCGTATTATTAAAAAAAATGGGTGCGTGTACTTATGTACGCGCGTGAGAAGTTATACTTCTTTGGCATCATTAAAATATATATATATATATATAATTATTAAAAACCAAATTTAGAGAATAATCTAAAAAAATAAAAAAAAGAAAAAAAAAATAAAAAAAATTATAAAAAAATAAAAAAAAAAGAAAAAAAAAAGAAAAAAATAAAAAAATGGGTGCGTGTACTTATGTACGCGCGTGAGAAGCATCATTAATATATATATATATAATTATTAAAAACCAAATTTAGAGAATAATCTAAATAAAAAAAAAAAATAAAAAAAAAAAGAAAAAAAAAGAAAAAAAAATAAATAAAAAAAAGAAAAAAAAAAGAAAAAAAAAAAAGACTAAAAAACTGATCAGAGGTGACGAGTGTACCAACATGCGCGACTAATATCGAGGTTCAATTTCTATTTTGTTGGTAGCTTTTTTTTCGAGACTTAATGAGCGGTTAAGCGGACAACTTCATACTGTTAATTTTGTGTCACATAATTAAAATTTCACTCTCATCATTTTTTCATAACGCGCCTAAAGAAGTATAACTTCAAAAATATTTTCACCTACGTAAACAAAGTCTAGTCAAAGTTAGCGTTAGCCCAAAGTATCTATACCGCGCGGACGAAGTCGCGAGCAGAAGCTAGTTACAATTATAAAATAAAATGCCGTGGATTTTAAGTGTGCTAATCTCCCGTGTACCTCAACGCGGATTGCACCAATGGCGAATTGGTTAAGATACTGACTTACCGTGCCACTGTCATTTTGATCCACAAATAGTTATTCTGAATCTAGATGTAATTTGTGTCTGTTAATTACATATCTATATGTAAATTCTCACGCAATACAAATTATTATTATTTCCTTAGTGCAGGATTAAAAAATAATTGTTTAAAACTTCAGGATAGCAAATAATCTAATAAAAACACGACTACGTCTATAAAAATAGTGTATTTCAACATAAAATGATTATTTGAAGGTGTTTTTAACTTTCGTATTGTAAAAGTGCATCAAGCTGCCATCAAGCTATGCATTAACATGAGTGAATCGGGAGTGGTACCCGCGAAAGTGCGCAGTGAGCCGCAGAACTCGCCCAACCGTGCTAGTAAATGAACTGTGTCAATTAAACATAGTCGGCATTATAAACGACAACTGCCACTATGCATAATATTTACTTTGAAATTCATCATCATAGGTTGAGATAACCTATACATGTCCCACTGTTGGGCTAAGGCCTTCACCATAATGGGAGGGGAATGGACCTACTATTATACCACGCTGGTCAGACGTATTGGAATAGGGTTTTATATTGAGTTTTCCGTCTCTTGCATTGATGTTACCCACGTAGATCCCTTAGTCGTCACCCACCACCCACTTACGGGCAACGGAAGGGGTGGTTGGTATATGGTTTAACATGTAGGTCTAGATAGTCATAAATATCCATGACAGTTGATGTACTTGTTTTTATCAACGATCTCTACAGTTTAGATAATACCTAAAGCAATATAAATAATGTTTTCTGATTGTTACACATTATATATTCTTTTCATTGCAAACGATGGCAAAGGAACAAACAGTACACCTGATGGTAAGTGTTGCTGTCGCTCATGGACCTTTGCAAGGCTGCTGCCTACCGCGAAGAAAGTGAAGGGAGTGTGAAGTCATATGCAATGAGGTTCGGTGATATTAAAGACATCACTAAACCCCACCACACGCAAACACCCTCAGAAAGTTGGGCTTTCAGCTCTCGCTCATCAAACGAAGCGCAGTAGCAAATTGCTAGGTATCAGACGTCGATTTTCTGTTCAGTGTGGTATTGTCCCGGAGGGGCCGTCTCGCGACTATAGGCAGAAAACTGTCAGCACTCAGCAGTGTGTTTCTAAGACTATTAAAATATTTTTGCGGATTTTATAGCGTTATCACTTTTTAGCGTTTATGATCATGGACGGACTAAGATGTCTCACGTTCAACAAGTAATTGTAATTACAAAGATTTATATGAACCCGCCACAGAATTAGTTATTAAATGTTGACCCACAATTTTGATACAAATTTATTGCCAGTACAAAGAGAAAATGATTCTATATGAAAAAATTACATAGTTCTTGGTCAGTAATTATTAAACATTAAATTTGTAGTAATTATTATGACAATTTATTAATTTAAACCCAGCAAGGTGATATTACCTAAAATTAAAGAGTCGTTGGGGAAATGAGACATTTTAGTTTTATCGTGGAATTTGTTACGATTTTGAATTCCAAAGATGGTAGTTTTTGCCTAGAAAACAAAATTCCCGCCTAACTAATCATAAAAAGTTGACCCTAAAAAATACTCTTAATCGAAATAATAAAGACTCGTGAATATTTTTTTTTACTTTTAATTAACGCTAAATAAAATAACAACTTACGTAACTAAAATAATTGATATTGGTCATTTGACATACCTAATTGAACATCAACTTGACAAGCCATTTAACTGGTATAAATCTTAAACTATTTCATCCTTGGCGATTCGTCGGCCATTTTTGTGAATGATATGACAGTTGACAATCTCTTAATTATCACTGCGTATACGTTGACATTACTTGTCAATTAAACGAAGGAATAATTAATTTTTTTTGTCGGTCTAGACGTATCTTTGAATGTATTTTTTTTTAATTGAATGAATGGGAGGTGGCCTTGATGAAGTTGGTATTCATAGATTTTTGGTGACGATGGCAAATTTTCTTATTTATGGTGTAGTTGAAATAAGAGTGTTTTTATATTCTTTGGATAACTGCACTGTGATTGCATCTAGTTCAGAGTTTTAGGCTTAGGAGGCCATGATTTCCCATAAGAAACATTTTTTGTAAAGCGCACATTGAAAATAGTGAGTTTTAAAATCTATTTATTTTGAGTATATGTGTAAACGAAATTTTTAGTAAAAAATGAAATTATAAGTACCAAATAGATTCCAATTTAAAAGTAATAAAACAATACACTTCCCATATAAAATAATACGAGCCAGCTGAATAATTAAGTTAGCGTTAATATCCTAGTTTATCTATCCTAGTCATCGTCAAAGGGATGAAAACTGTACTAGAAATACCAGCCTCCTCCACAATGGCAGGGAAATCCTTACTTAATCTTACTTTCTTACTTAATCCTTACATGCTACTCAAACAGGATAATATAGGGTTTTAGCGTTTCTTTTCTCATGCTTAGATGTTATATACGTATTATATCCCTTAGTCGTCTTTTACGACACCCACGAGCAAGATAGTGTCGAATTGTATTCTTATTCGTCACCACAAGGGTCATAGAATGTTAAAATGTAATACGATCTTATATAACTGTGTAATCTGGTAGCGTTTGTTTTTGTTTAAGCTATCTTTCGTTGGTATTGACAGATAAAACTCTCTTCAAGTCAACTGATATTACTAAATATGACATCGACAGCGCACTCGTTAATATTATTTTAGCTAATAATATTTACGTGTGGAGACAGAGTAAGAATTCCACAACCTATTTTCTTGCATCTAGTTGTCATAAAAGTCAGTTAAGAGCTAATTGTAGAGACTATATATATACAAAAGAAGAAAAACTCGAAGTAAAACCCTATGCCAACCTGTATGATCATTGAATGGTAACACTCGACCTACCATGCCCGTGTCGCGGGTTCGAATACCGCGCAAAGTAACACTGTGCAATCTGAGTCTGAATGTAATTTGTATTCGTTAATTATGTTTGTAAAGTCCCCTGCAATACAAAGATACTTTTATTAGTGTAGGGCCTCGTTTTACAAAAAAAGAGGAAGATAAGAGACTGATCAGGTTAATTGTTGTTGTTCGGATATGATTTCAAACTTTAAGTTTGCTATTGAGAATAATTTGCAGATAAATCGCCGAAAATAAAGGCATTTAAACCGACTAATTTTGTGAAGTTAAATCCTCAAACTTTCTTATTGCCCGCTTTAGTGGCAAATGAGCAGGCAATCCATTGATGATAAGTGGCTCCTACCAATCATAGACCTTCGCAATCCTAGCCAAACAGACAGAACACGGGCAACAATAAGTTGGAGTTTAGTGATCCGTATTCCCCGTTCACCAAACGAAATGCCATAGCAAATTGTAGTCATACGTAGATTTTCTGCGAGACTATATAACTAATTACGGCGTGCTGGTCCATATATATAGATTGTCTGCAGCCATAACAATCTATATATATATATATATATATATATATATGCACTGTTGCAGTGCTGTGTGGTAGCGGCTTCGAATACTACCAACCCTTGCTTTGCTCGTGGATGTCGTAAAAGACGACTAAGAGCCCTAGATTGACCCGGACCAACTCCATCTGGTACCATTTGGGTCAACGATTACATTCTCAAGGAGGGTTGACGTTAGGCAGGCGGCCGGTCATAAAAGTCATTGCCGAAACTTTTTACAATATGTCAAAACAGATGACATATTGCGTCGACCCCAAGTAATTGGGATAAGAGCAAGATGATGATGATGATGTTGGGCTCGAGCCTCCACCACAATGGGAGGGAAATTAACCTACTATACCACGCTAGTCAGGTGGGTTGGTACAAGATTTTATTTCAAGCTTTCCTTCTTTTACATAGATGTTATATGCATTTTATAATATCTTAGTCGTCTTTTACGACACCTACGGGCAAGAAAGGGGGCGGTGAATTGTATTCTTAATCCGTCACCACACGGAAAATATATTTCTAAATATTCATCATCATCACAGTCCACATAAATCCAACTGTTGGGCTCCGGCCTCCTCCACAGTAGGAGGGCAGTTGACCTACTATACCAGGCTTGCCGGATGTCTTGGTATAGGGTTTTATGTGGAGTTTTCCTTCTCTTGCACAGATATTATCTGCATATTGCATCTCTTAGTCGTCTTTAACGACACCCACGGGCTAAAGAATGGGTGTTGAATTGTATTCTTACTCTGTCACCACACGGAAAATATATATCTTATATCTTTAAACGAGCAATTCTTGTAAATATATATTTTTTCAGGATCTCGGCAACGGTTCCAACGATTTTGTTGAAACTTGGCATACTAGAGGATTCGGGCCCAAAAAATCGATCTAGCTAGGTTTTATGTATAGAAAATGTTGTTTTGTCAGTGTTTTCGGCAGACAATATAATGACATTAAATTTTAAAAGAATATGAATTCAAACTTTACCATCAATGTCATGAGTTACGATAGCTCAGTGGCGAAGTAGTCAGGTTTCGTTTTATTTTTGACATCGGCGACCAACGGCGTCGGATCAAATTTCGGTGTTATTATTATTCTGTTTTTGTAATTTTTAATATAATTTTCATTATTTATTTTTTTATTTTTTATTAATATATATCTAAATAAATGCTACAAAAATACTCCGAGTGAAGCTCGGTCAACCCGATATTCTATATATTATGCCATTACGTCATTGGTGTTAAATTTGCCATAATATAACCTATTTTTTATCTTTCCAGAACCAGTAATGCCCATTTAACTCCACAAGAAATCACTAAAATGGCGAGTGCTGGCGCTGTGCTCCTCGAGGCGAGGCCATTCCGGCCCTTCAAGTCCTCAGAGGAATACCTGTATGCTATGAAGGAGGACCTGGCCGAGTGGCTCACGGTCCTATATCCTGAACTCAGGATCAATGCTGATAATTTCCTGGACAGATTGGACACAGGCGTCGCTTTGTGTAGGGTAAGTTTTTTCTTTAACTATTTTATTTAACTTATTCTAGATTCTAAGGTATCATCATTATCATTTCGGCTCATAGACGTCACACTGCTGGGCTCAAGCCTCCTCCATAATAGGAGGGAAATTGACCTGATTATACCATGCTGGTCAGACAGGTTGGTATAGGGTGTGGTTTCGAGATTACCATCTCTTACATAGATGTCATATGCGTAATATATCCCTTAGTCGTCTTTTACGACACCCATGGGCAAGAGAGTGGTGGTGAATTGTATTCTCAAAATATGCATAGTACATCTATGCAAGAGAAGGAAAACTCTAAACAAAATCCTATACCAACACGTCTGACCAGCGTGGTATAGTAGGTCAATTTCCCTCCTATTATGGAGGAGGCTCGAGCCCAACAGTGGGACGTATGTGAGCAGGAATGATGTTGATGATGATGTTTATCAAGTCCCGCGCCATATAAGGATTATATCTATAATGAACGATATTATCATTAAAGAAGTCGGTTAAAAATACAGTAGGAATGTTTGATATAGTAACTTATTATGGAGTTATTTATTTTTAGTTATAAAACTCTCATTGAGAACATATTTATGCTTATCACTCTAGTTCAATCACCTTGAACTTTAATACCTAAGAGCGGTAATATTCGATAAAGATAAATTTATGTTAAACTATGAAGGAATTCCGTTTACGACTTTCGATTTTAAGCTTATCAACTGTAAATGCTAATTTTTTAATTGATTTTATAAATGGATTGGGGGATTAAGGGTATGAGTGTGTAATGGTTTCTATTTTTGGTAGAAATTATTATTCGATTCGCTTCAATATCGCTGTAATATCTCCTAAGATATGGCTTCGAGTTCCAGACCAGGCATAATTTTATAGGTATTTTCTGAGAGGAAAGATACCCTAAGTTAGACTTTATCATCATTTCAGCCTATCGCCGTCCACTGCTGGACGTAGGCCTCCCTCATGTTACGCCACAAAGTGCGGTCCTGTGCCGCCTGCATCCAAGGACGCCCAGCAACTTTCGCCAGGTCGCTAGTTCGGTCCACCTAGTGGGGGGGCGTCCTACACTTCGTAGTCCAATACGTGGTCGCCGCTCGAGAACCTTTCTTCCCCAGCGGTTGTCGGTTCGTCGAGCGATGTGGCTTGCCCTTAGACAGTTAGTAGTAAAATGTTATGCCTCCTTAAACAGTTATTAGTTTTTTTTTATTATTGCCAACGGTGGCAAACGAGCAAGCAGCACACTTGATGGTAAGTGATACTGCCGTACATGGACCTTTGCAATACCAGGGGCACAGCCAGGCCGCTGCCAATAAAATGTTACGTTATATACAAAAGGAGGAATGAAAATATTTGACCCCTTAGTCATCTTTTAGGACACCCACGGATAAGACAGAGGGGGTGAATTGTATTCTTGCTCCGTCACCACTCGGCAAACGTACTATATATATGTATTTATAGATATCTGTAATCTATAATATCAATGATAATATTTTTTTGGCCTCTTTAACTTTTGATAAATTTGAGGAAATAAAATGATATTATGTTTATGTATTAATTGAAATTTAATAGAACAAGAGTACGTCATCATCATCATCATTTCAGCCTATCGCCGTCCACTGCTGGACGTAGGCCTCCCTCATGTTGCGCCTCAATGAGCGATCCTGTGCCGCCTGCATCCAACGACGCCCAGCTACTTTCACTAGGTCATCGGTCCACCTAGTGGGGGGGCGTCCTACACTGCGTCGTCCGATACGTGGTCGCCACTCGAGAACCTTTCTTCCCCAGCGGTTGTCGGTTCGTCGAGCGATGTGGCCTGCCCATTGCCACTTCAGCGTGCTAATTCTTCGTGCTATGTCGGTTACACCCGTTCTTCTGCGGATTTCCGTATTCCGGATTCTATCTCGCAGAGAAATCCCGAGCATAACCCGCTCCATAGCACGCTGAGCGACTTTGAGCCTTGATATGAGGCCTACATTACAAGAGTACGTGTTTGTAATAAATTGTTTGTAATACGAATGGTAGGACCACACTGTCGACAGTTAACTGTCTACAGCCGTGGGCCGGTCCGTCCGGGGTAGTACCACACTCTCGCAGAAAATCAACGTCTGAGTAGTAGCAATTTGTTACTGCGCTTCGTTCGGTGAGCGAGAGAGCCGGAAGCTCAACTTTCTGAGGGTGTTTGCGTGTAGAGGGTTTTGGTGGTTCCTTTGATATCACCGTGCCTCAATGCACACATTCACACTCCCTTCACTGTCTTCACGGTAGGCAGCGGCCTTATTAATCCGTAAAGTAGTTTTATTTACAACTAGCAACCCGCGCTCGCTTCGCTTCTGTTACAGTCGCCTTACCCGCCCAGTCCCCGTTCAAGTGGCAATACCGGAATAAAATATCTATATTACTTAGGGATAATGTAGCTTTCCAATGGTGAAAGAATGTTTGAAATCGACACAGTAGTTTTTTAGTTTATTCATTACAAGCATATACCTACACACACATACAAAAATACAAATTTTTCCTCTTTATAATATTAGTGTAGATGTGTAGTATTCGCGTAAACATCAGATATTATGTATTTTTTATGTTTTACCTGTAAAGTTTTGACTGGGTGAACAATTTTGATGATTTTTTTAGCAATGGCATCCACGAGAAAACCATATGAATCGTAATCAAGTCATTTTTTTTTGTAGACCCGGTCGGATCTGGCTAGGCGGGGTCCCTTATGCTTGAAGAACCGGCGAATGGTGTAGCAGTGATTATTTTTAACGAGTGTTGTACAGATGTATATCATAATCTGAGTTATGTTGTTATTTGTCTCTTACAAATAAGCGAGGGTAAATAATTTAAATACGGTTATTATGTTGAGCACGCATTGAACTTTCAATACAATTTTTTTTTGGTTCAACGACCATACTTTACAAAGGAAAACAACTTATTAATTAACAACACTGTGCATTAAACAAGTTTATATACAGAGTGTTTTCATTATCTTTTTTTTTTAAAGTAAACATTCCAACTAAGGATATTATTTTTTAAAGACGCATGCACTAAGGAAATAATCATTGTATTGCGAGATACTTTACAAACATATAATTAACGGACACAAATTACATCGAGACTCAGAACAACAGTTTGTGAATTGCACAAAGTATTGTCCTGCCCTGCGTGGGCTTCGACCATCGGGGATTGTCGCTTGGATTTTACTAATATACAAACGACAATATTTGTACCCAGATTTAGAATAATCATCAAATTGAAAAATTACTGTCGATTCCTTGAATTTTAATAATTTTTTACCTAGTAAACAACCACCACCATTCTATTCGTGTCGTAAAAGACAAGTAAGGGATATAATACTTATATAACATCTATGCAAGAGAAGGAAACTCGAAACAGAATCTATACTAACCTGTCTGACCAGCATGGTACAGTAAGATCAATTTCTCTCCTATTGTGACGGAGGCTCGAGCCCATTAGTAGGACGTATATGAGCTGAGATGAATAAATGAAAACAATGTATAATAATTTCAGATAATATAATAATAAATTACTATACTATGTGTTATAAATAAAACTATTTTTACGATTTTTATCCGTAGTCCACCCGTGACCAGGCACGCTGAAAAGTGTGTGAACGTCGAGCAATTAAAAATCAAATACAGACGCGATAAGATTCATTAAAAAAAATGTGTAATACTCGTGTTAATATCAGAAATCATTGCTCTATTGTGTAATTTTCATATTTATAAGATTGACCTGTGCAGTGGAGTGGTCTAAATAATTTTCCTTCCGGAGTAAGGGGTTGATATAGACGTACGGTTATTATTAATTCTTCTCAAAAAATATTTTGAGTATTTATTTTTTGTCACTTAATTTATGTGTTTTTAAAGGCGCTGCAATACAAGAATTTATTCCTCAGTGTGAGGCGTTAGTTTTAAAAAATATAGGTATATACTCGAATTACAAAACAGGCTGTATATGATATTATAAATGATTTCATACCAATTAATTTAATTCCCATGGTCAATTTAAAACTTTTCACTAGGAAATAAAGCATAATATTGTATTATACTGGGGCGTTCTTTTTTTCTTAGTTTTTGTGGCTGAGCTTTTATAAGTTTGACAATTTATTTAAATGTATATGAAAATATTAGTGTGTGTTTATTTAAGAAATAGTTATAGTCGATATAAATAAGGGATGAGTCTGATAAGAATTGAAAAAAAATAAAATAAACTTAGTATTTTTATTGATTGAGTAAGATTAAGGTTTCACTTCACGTCTTACTTTTTAAGCGGTATCGTAAGCAACGAACGTGTAAGCAGATATTAAGACCCTACAATAAGGAAATAATCCTAGTGTTGTGAGGGACTTAAAGGACATAATTACATCTAGACAATTTGTGAATCGCACAAAGTGGTGTCTTCCGTGGGATTCGAACCTATGGCACTGTAGGCGCGATAGATCATTATAAACATACATTACTGTCGGAGAAGGAAAATGTAAATAAAACAATATGCCAATTTGTCTTGCTAACGTAGAGTAGCATGGTAAATTCCCTCTCGTTGTGGCATAGGATCTAGTCTAACTTTGGGATATCATCATCATTTCAGCTCATATACATCCCTATGTTAGGCTCGAGCCTCCTCCTAATTAGAGGGAACCAACATATTATTCCACGCTGGTCAGACGTGTTGGTATAGAGTTTCATTTCGAGTTTTCATTCTCTTGCATAGATGTTTTATGCAAATTTATTTCGTAATCGTCTCTTATGACATCCACGGGTAAGAGAGAGGGTGGTGAATTGTATTCTTACTCCATCACCACACGGAATACTTTGAGATATAGAGGTATTTTTCTATATGTAGTAAATATAATAAACCTTTTGATGTTGTCACATAAAATGATAAACAACTGAAGCTTATCTCAACATCGGTATGATAAGAATAGCTGACCGAGTAACGTTTGTTTTTAATAATCTATCTATTGTATCAATAATCAAAAGATACATCATATATTTTATCCTTCATCATCATTATTATCAGAGCTCATACACGTCCTATTGTTGGGCTCGAGACTCCTTCACAGTAGGAGGGAAATTGACCTACTATACCACGCTGGCCCTACGTCTTGGTATAGGGTTTTGCTGCGAGTTTTCCTTCTCTTGCATAGAGGTTATATGCATATTATATCATTTAACCGTCTTTTACGACATACACAGGCAAGTACCCTCACTTGATTGGTGGTGAATTGTATTCTTACTCCGTCATCACACGGGGAGCAATGATATATCATACAAAGAATGATATATCCCTCTTTAAATGAGGTTTAAGAAGAGATCTTTCGTGACTTTAGGTACCGGACTGGTTATGACCCTGATAGTAATACTTACCATTAGATATGCTGCTTGCAACTAAAGGTAATAAAAAAACTTACCACGCTAGGCAGATGTGAAATATCCCCTTTTTTTTTTTTTTTTTTTTTTTTTTCACGCTGTGGAAATGCATTTGCGCACTATTCCCCCGCCGGTTACAGACAGGGGAGTGTGTGTGGGACTCGCCGGCCACTGAAGTGACCGAAATACCCACTAAAACCACAGCGGCCCCTTCCGCGCTTTTACGGGGTGCCGGAGAGATCGTCTGATAACATTCCCGACACCCCAACGCTTGGCCGTCTGGCCACGTCCTGTCATCATTCAGAGCGGTGGGTGGAGGAGCGCATAGCGGCGTCTCCTCCTCGCTGGTCGTCGCCGACGGAGCGAGTCAGCGGACGCAAGCGCCTCGCGTGCCCGCTCCGCGGCCTCCTTCCTTGTCATGACAGCCTCACAGAAGGAGGCCATCGACGACCAACAGCTGTCGCTGCCGAGCATCTTGAAGATGATGGTCGGCAACGACAGGTCTATTGTTCCCATGTCCGTTGACAGGACGTGGCGCTGAGGCCCCCAGGCGGGGCATACTTCCAGTGTGTGGCGCGCATCGTCAATTGCCGCGCCACACTCATGACATCCTGGGGCCTCTTCTCTTCCAATTTTGTGCAGGTACTTACCGAAGACCCCATGTCCGGTAAGCACCTGCACCATCCTAAATGTAAGGCTGCCATGCCTTCTTCTGAGCCAGCGGTGGAGAAGCATGTGAAATATCCCCTAGCCGAGGCCGCGGGTGACGTGATCGGGGATTAGTCCGTCACCCGCCGAGAGGCCGACCGCGTGAGGAAAGACCGACGTCCTCCCCGAAGGGGGGACGTCGGTCGATGGGAGGGTACCCCAATAGGGGGTATTCCGTCGGGCCGACCACTGATGTCAAGTAACCCTGCTCCGGTGGTCGGCCCAACGACGAAGGCGACGTGGTTTTCGGGTGGGTTGCGGGAGTTGCGTGCTTAAGCCCCTCTGTCGCCCCGGACGGAGTGGTGCGGAGGCGCGCCGACCGCAGCCCACCCACAAAAAAAAAAAAAATATGTGAAATATCGAAATTATTTTGTACAAGTATATATGCATAAAAGAACAGATTACGACAGGAATTAATATAATATGTATGTATAAATAAAATAATACAATTTCCATCCAGAAAATGATGAATCTTATTCAATAAACATTTATTTTCATTAAATACAAGAATTACAATTCAAAAATATTTCAATTAGAAAGAAAGAAAGAAAGAACTCGTTTATTGGCACATACATACATACAATACAGAAAAATAATAGGTAAGAAGAAAATTGTCACATGACATATGTGCCAAAGGGCAGGCAACTCAGCACAATATCAGGAGACATTAAAGTTACCTGATGCTGGTTTTCAGTTGCAACCCAAAGTGGCGTACGCTCGGAACTGTATGATAATAACAACGAATAATAAAAACAATATCAGATTTTTAAAGATTTTCAAATTAAAAAATAAAAATACCATGAATTAGTTACATTTATAACAGGTAGAAACAGTATTTTAGTTTTTGTTAAAGTATGAATTAATTTGTGTAAAATAAATTCGAAATTTAATTATATTGAAAGGGTAATCGAGCAATGTCAAAACATAACAATCAAAATAACAATTAGTGACAACTCAATTCTTTTAATCAGTGATTTCTGTAATAATATAATCTAATAGTTATATTCGATGCTTCTGATGATATTACTGTGACAATTGGTCGGAAGTATACTTGCTATCTTATAGCGTGGCGAGACGTCGCCATGGCATGCGTCGTTTTACGCCACGCCAATAATCAGGTTTACCCTCGCCTATAGATATTTCACATCAGAATATTTGACATTGTTAAGGTCCTTGAGCGATGGTATCAATTACGATTAAGCGTTGTACATGCCACTGTAATCAATAAAAAAATATCTGACACTCTTGATAGCTTCTTCTTGGCAGTTATTGAATGTATTAACATTACCACATACCATAAAGTCAACAGTATTACCTTTTAAAATAATAAACATTGAACAGCTAGTGCAATCAATTTAAAAAAAATAAATTATAATCATAAACACAAACGGTCACACATGTTTCGTCGCAATAATTGACATGTCAATCAAGATTATTATGTTACGACATTGTCATACTTGAACTAAACGTTTTGTCGTATTAATATACCATTTGGTTAAGTAATGGTTAAAATCACTACGCATAGTTGTGAAACATTGTGGTTTTTTAATAGGTCTAAGGTCGAATGAAATAGTTGTTTAAATTAGTAATATATTATAAATAAACGAATATAAAACATTTAAAATAGCTATAAAAAAAAACACATGTGTACGTAAAACGATAATTGCGAATCGCTCATGGAAAAATTAACGCCATTTTCATGCATTTTAAATTCAATTTACGCATATCATTTACGTTTTAAATTCAATTTACCCGCATCATTTACGTTTTAATTAAATTTTCGTTCATCATTTAAGTTTAAAATTCAATTTACGCCAATTATTACGTTTTAAATTAAATTTACGCACATCATTTAGGTTTTAAATTCAATTTACGCACATCATCGGCGAAAAAATATTTGATATGCCGATATATTCCAAACAAAATGCGGTAAATGCGTGCGTTTCGTGTGCTAACGGAGTAAGAATACAATTGACCACCCCCTTCTCTTGCCCGTGGGTGTCGTAAAAGGCGAATAAAGGATATCTTATGCACATAACAAATATACTAGAGAATGAAATCTCGAATAAAACCTTCTACCAACCCGCCTGACCAACATGCTATGGTAGCTCAATTTCCCTCTCAATGTGAAGGAGGCTAGAGCCCAGTAGTGGGACGTATATGAGCTGTGATAATGATTGGGATGTAGATATAATATTTAGAATTAATTCTGTAAGTTATATTTAAGTGGAATTTATACATGGCGTACACGCTATTGTAAATTGTTAAGATCGAAATACATATATTTAAAAAGGAATGTAGTCACGTTGACTTTGTTAAACGATAAGCTTATCGTATCGATAAATTGTATATTATATGGTTCTAAAAATAGATTAAAAACGTTTAATGAATTATAACAAAATATGTTTTTGTTCCTTAATACATGTATATCTTAATCTAAGGCATCAAAAGATATATTTTGTTTATGTTCAACTTCTCAGTCTTTTAACAGCCTATATGTCCGTATGTTTGTGACTGAACTCCTAAGCGGCTGAACCAATGTTTTTTCTGTGTTCTACTACTATTAACCATTCTCAAATCCTCTAGGGATGAGATGAGAATAGTTTAAATTAATATTTGGATCAGGTAGGTGCTATTGGTCTCGATTCAAAGAGAATTCATTTTATTTTTTTTAGATTTGAATAGAATAGCGTCTGTTGGGTTATCTAATTTTTATAAAAATATTTTGAGGTTTATACTTACTACTTTCGTTCATACTTACTTTCGTTCTTTAATCATCTGCTACGATATCTGCGGGAAAGAAGTAAGAGGTGGTCATTATACATTGATTTTCTTACAAATTGATAGTCTTAAACCGGTGGACGCACCGTAGTCAAGGCAGCATCGAAACTGGCTCACTCAAAAGCTGTAGTTTCGCTCCCTTTTGACTTACTGCATAAGTGGGTAATTTCGAAGTTGGTATGTTTTGCCATATAAAGTCATTATGCTAGTTACCACAAAGTGACATATTAGATAAAAGAATAACAATACATTCTTGGAATTACACACGCCCCGACAAAGATAAGCATCTTTTCTAATTTATAGTTCTACGTAACAAGTTTGAACATTTATATTGAATGAGTTGTAAGCACTATTTATTTATCTATACAAATAAGTAAAATTCAAGTGTCTGTTTGTAATGTCAAAATAATAGGCTTTTTTCATGATCACACGGTTACACGATACCTATGCCTGAAAATCAGTTTAAATATTTTTTGTCTATCTATCAGTATGTCTGGTTTTTTTGATCAGGGTAATCATCAAACCCCTACTTGGGATTCGAACCCACTACATTGGTACGGTAAGTCAGTATCTTAACCACTACACTATCTATGTAGTCAATATGTACCTACTCTTTTTCCACCTACTTAGGTGGGAAAAGAGGCTATCAGGTCATCTCTGCGTTCCCTCTGTTTTTATCCCAATCATTCTTCACTTACACATTCATTTTTCTTCAGTCTTCTCTTGCCCCTAAAGCCATCGACATTCACACTGAACTCTTTCCTTTTAACATCGATATCAAGCATACATTCTTCAACTTTTCACTCAACGAAAGACATTATATGAGGACTGATTTTAGTACCAATTTTTCTTTTTAATTATATTTCAATTCTTGTTTTCTTAGTGTAGTCTTTAAAATTATTCTTACGGCCATCAAAATTGGAAAAAAAGACTTAACTGCTAGTTGATTATTTAAATCGCTACTTAATATCTACATTCATATTATTATACAGTGAATGTACTGTAGTAGAAAAATATGATGTTTTCAAATAGTTGTATACACCAAGACCTTGGACAATATGTGGTAACAACTCATTAGCAAGTCACATCTGGCTACTATTGTCGCAATCTGACCCTCGCCACGCCTATTTATTTCGCTAAATGCAAGAAAATCATATTCTTCATACACTTCAAAGTTATAATAGATATTTTACTCAAGACTTAACGAAAAATATTGCCTAAGGGCCGACTTTTGCACAAAAATTTCGTATCCAATAGTATTTCAGTTCTTGTTTTCTTTTGAAAAGTATACAATTCACCACTCCCTATCTTGCTCGTGGATGGCGTAAGAGACGACTTAGGGATATAATACGCATATAACATCTATACAAGAGAAGGAAAATTTGAAATAAAATCCTTTACTAATATGTTTGACCAGCGTGGTATAGTAAGGTCAATTTCCCTTCTATTGTGGAGGAGGCTAGAGCCCAGCAGTGGGACGTATATGAGCTGAAGTTATGAAGAGGAAAAAGATAATATTTAACTTTATTTTTCATTGAGGACTCTTAACAAAAATATGAGTAATGAAATATGTAGCTATATTTAGAAATAGGACAGGCAATTGTATAAATAACTGCGAGAGAAATGAATCCATGATAATTGATACTGAAGACTAGAATTATAAGACACTAGTGTATTTGGTAGAGTTCGTTCTGCCTTCTGCCGGGCTGGCCAATATCGACAAGGAACTCGGAACCAGTTATCGGGCTGCGCGTCGCCCTTGTATTACTCCGGATGGAATGGACGGCGAGTATACTGACCATATCCCGCCAAAAAAGACTTCGTTCTGCCCGGAGCCTACTCTAAAAAAAGTGGTTCATCTCGTACTTAAAATAAATTCAATAACAAAGATCTCCTCTGTATTCAGTGTAAGTATTGTATAAAATGATTCAACATCTCTTTATCACTGTAACGGAAATATCCCCAGAATCAGACCAACGAATGCTTCATTCATAACTTCACGCTGTAACTAAAACCCCGCTAATATTATTAAAATGAGTCAGTCACCCGGACTGCTCCAGTCTCGTCCGCAATTCGGGGTAATAATTACTCACGCATAAACCAAGTCTTACATTCAAAATGACTGTATATTAATTTTATAAGACATTTTATTACATGAAATAAAACATATGTGTATATACAAACTGGATTACTTGACCGCATAAATGGTTTTCTGTGTTCATCTGTCATATGGTGCCTAAGAGTGGTAGGACCACACTGTCGACAGTTATCTGTCTACAGCCGCGGGCCGGTCCGTCCGGGGTATTACCACACTCTCGCAGAAAATCGATGTCTGAGTAGTAGCAATTTGTTACTGCGCTTCGTTCGGTGAGCGAGAGAGCCGGAAGCCCGACTTTCTGAGGGCGTTTGCGTGTGGAGGGTTTTGGTATCACCGAGCCTCAATGCACGCATTCACACTCCCTTCACTTTCTTCGCAGTAGGCAGCGACCTTGTAAAGGTCCATGAGTGGCAGCAACACTTACCATCAGGTGTACTGTTTGCTCGTTTGCCA
Source organism: Lymantria dispar (assembly GCA_032191425.1). Taxonomy (NCBI): domain Eukaryota; kingdom Metazoa; phylum Arthropoda; class Insecta; order Lepidoptera; family Erebidae; genus Lymantria; species Lymantria dispar. Next base: position 1,710,531 of record CM063460.1, on the reverse strand, counting down.
CCGTTAGCAATAAAAAAAAATGTACGACATTTCTTTAATTGTAATCTGTCTGGTAAGAATACAATTCACTACCATCTTTCTTGTCCATAAGCGTTGTAAAACACGATTATATAATATGCAAATAATATCTATTAATATTTCCCTAATACTGTTCAAGATGCGGGCGAAATTTAATGAGACATGTATGAGTAGAGATAATGATGATGATTATTAATTGTAATTTTTGAGGTACCCTATGACACTAACATTTATAACTTAAGTGAAATATTATTAAAAAAATGACAGAAATATATTACAAATTATTTGGGAGGATAATTATTTGTGCGATCCACAAATAATTTGTCCCAATCGCGTTCTATTTGTGTTTATTAATTGTGTGAAGGAGAAAAATGAACTAACTCTAATTAATAAGTATTTTTAATCTTGGTCCATTTCCGATATGACTATTATCTGTGGTATGACACACAGATGTTGAAACATTTGCGTTTTATCTTTCTTCCTTCAGTCTTACTCATAACTTTACAAACTGTGAGTAATGTTGATTTATTTACGAAGAAATGTAACACTTCTGCCGATAGCCTAATAGATTGGAATTTATGAGTAATTATAAAAACAAAGTATTGTAAGGTAGACATCAATCAAGGGCATGGTCCTCTTCAAAGGGATAATACTATAAAATGAATATGAGGACCCGGGACTGATGGTCAGCCCCAAATTCAAATTTAAATAATTTATTTAATTTAAATAATACACTAAACGCCGCGAGCGAGGACACTTACATATATATTATCATTTTTTTTTATCTTAATATAATTTAAATTGCACTGCACTGAGACGATTCGGCGAAAAACTCAGCGGGTGTGTCTATTTAGTTCTTCTTGAAATAAATCTATTATTAAATAGTGATAGATACAATAGGGCAGGTTTTAAGGTTATACGCTGTACTTTCCGCCGTATAGGTGACCATAGACTGTCAAAAAAAATGTATAATGCCCTAACTGTCATACAACAAGAGCTAGTTATATGCACGTCGTACTTGCCGCTGCCATATGTCACCTTCGATTGTCAAAAAATGGTTAATACACTAACCGTCACGCCTCGCTGTCGGATTGGAGATCGAAGTTTGTGTAATGAACTCCATTACCTACTTTTCTATTGAGATGCTTCAGCCAGTTTTTACTACTTCTACAGGAAAGTAAGACATGGCGGCCCCTTATATTCTTCACCCATTATCACATGGGGAGACCAATTTAACATAATTATGAGAAATTATTTTATTATATACAATTTAACGCTTTTTTAAGCGTCTACAGATGAGGCTTAATGCAAATTTAATTGTACCTTCCACGAAAATATTTGTACCAATTTAAAAATAAACTGCCATTTTTCAATGCTATTTTGTAATTTATTAGACATAAATTGCTTTAACACACTTCTAAGTATAATAGTTGGCCCTGGATGTGTGTGGCCGCAGATATTTTAATAAAAATTAAGTGTGATGGGTTTTAAAGATGTTGAGAGTATAGTGTTATACAAAAGATAACATTTGCAATCAAAGATTCTTAAGATTAGAGGAATTTTATAGAATTTTTGTAAATCCCCAGTTTTTATCACGGCTTAACCCCATTGCTGCTGAAGTGCCGTTATTCTTTTCTTCACTGAGCAGAGGAGAATTTCTTTTTTTCAATACGAGGATATTTTGTAGAATACCAAAAGTACATTTTTTTTTCGCTTTGCATTGCACCTTTAGTAAAACAATATATGGGTACAATTTAATAACATCAGTAAGCTGAGTTATTACGATGAATAACCACCTAAAATTTATTTTTCTATTTGTCCTTTCGTCTCAGCTCAAACACATCCCACTGTTGGGCTCAAGCTTACTACCTCATAGGAAAGAAATTGATCTACTACGCTAGTCAGACATGTTGGTATAGGGTTTTATTTTGATATTTCCTTTTTTTGAACACATGATATACGCGTATTATATCACTTAATCGTCTTTTACAACATCCACGGGTAAGATAGGCAGTGGTGAATTGTATTCCGTCTTACACTTTTCTATTAATTGGGATTATTAATGTTGTCCGAATGAAAGGTTTTTAAGTTACAATCCTGACAACGTGTATAAAAACTTTTATGTTGATCGCTTGAGTACTTAAAGAATGAAGTCGTAACTTACAACAAACTTTCGCTTTTACATTATGTACTAGTTTTCTCAGGACCTTTTTTTCCTTTTTGCATTGTTTTTAACTTACCCACAGCTCATGTTAAGTGGCGTCGAAACGATAAATCTTTATTTTCCATAGACTCCTGCCAGCTAACATATTTGCTCTCACTCCTTTCATACTTAATTGTGAATAATCACACATTTCATCCAACTGTTTTTGGAGCTGCTGCGTTTTATACATCCATCTACATTCGTAGTGATAACCCTCATATGCTCTTCACCTCTTCTCGTCACATGTCAAGACAAAAATAATCTTCTTCTATTATTCTTTTTCACCACTAGTGGCACTTTCAAACTTGCCCTAGTAATTACAATTTTTCTTTAATAGAATTATTAGCAAATTCACGCCGTTTCATGCACATAGTTCCTGTACCCGTCAGAATACAGGGATGAAATATAGCTTATTGTTCGCTAATATTATAGCTAAACTAAAACCCTATAGCAATACGTTTGACCAGAATATTGTAGTAGGTCAATTTTCCCTCTTATTCTGGAGGAGGCTCGAGTCCAACAGCAGCAGAGTAGAAATGATGACTGATGATGACAGATGATGACATTGGTGAAAGCATTTATAATATTCAACTCAGCTCATACACGTCCCACTGCTGGGCTCAAGAGTCTTATCCAATAAGAGAGAAATTGATCCACTACACTTAAGCGCTTATTACACTACATGATATTCAGGGCCCTGAATCACTAGGGGTGCTCTACAACAGCTAAATTGTGAGACCTGTTTCACCGGTTTCAATTTTAGCGAAATAACAGTTTCAGAAAACTGTTCCATACCGTTCCATATATATATATATATATATATATATATATATATATATATGCATAAATAATAATATTATATTGTATGTAATAATAATATTATATATATATATACATAAAATAAATACATGCTTAAATATATTAGACGTGGGGCGTTACGTTATTTATAAGAAACATAACGAATTTAGTAACTTGGTCGACGTCACGTGTTTCAAAACTAGTGATTTTTGTAACGACTTATTTGTATATATATACAGCTACTTTGATTGTTTGCATATTGTATGAATAGCTGCACTAACTATATACAGTTACACGCGAAACGAAAATAAATTTGTAGCTATACAGTTAAATCAATAAATTAACTTCCTTTCATACTTTTTTCAGGCTGATGACTGACTGCATTATATGTATTTACGATTGATTAGAGGTTATAATTAAACTATTATTTTAATTAAATTTTTATTAATGCAGACATATTTAAAAGTAAAGTGATTGTATATACAATGATTATGTTTACAGTTTTTTTCATTGTTATATGCAATTTATAATGTATGATGTTTTTATTAGTAAAACAACAAACTAAAACAATAAATAAATTAAATTCTTTACTTTAAATTCAAATTTCAAAGTAACACTCGCCTCGTTTCCCGCAACGTCAAGCCGTTGAAATTACTTATAAACAAAAATCACTCTATTTTATTATCAATAAATGCAATTTTACGTATGAAAATTAAAGGTATAAAATGTATTGTTACGCTGTTTGGTCTTTGTTGCATACCACGACACGTAAGTGTTTGGTATTTGGTCGGATTACTTCGAATAATTTCGTGTCATTCGATTAGCCATCTCGGTTGCTCGCTCGGCCGCGATGCGAAAGAAATGTACTTAGTGTAATCAACGTTGTGTGGTCGGCTCTTTTTCGCTCGCTCGAATATAATACTGTTATCCCATATCTGTGAGTCGTGTTAAGTATAACGTAGTTACAAAAATCACCTCTTTTGCTTGTCGACTCGTAAATAGTGATTGTTACATGTCGCGTAATGGGTTATTGTAACCAATGACGTGAAATAACGCTCATGTCTAAAATATATAAATCAGTCCTAAGCATGTAAAGGAGGAAGGATCGTTTTCATTTTAGGAACAAACACTGAAACCACTTCTAAACATTATTCCTAAAGAATGGTTATTTTCCCTTTTTTCTCGTATTACAGCACAACAGGCTGTTATTTTGGAATAGTTTTCTGAAACTGTTATTTCGCTAAAACTGAAACCGGTGAAACAGGTCTCACAATTTAGCTGTTGTAGAGCACCCCTAGTGATTCAGGGCCCTGAATATCGTGTAGTGTAATAAGCGTTTTAGCTGGTCAGACATGTTAGTATAGGGTTTTTTATTCTGAGATTTTCTTCTATTGCCCAGATATTATATGCGTATTATAGGCCGTAGTCTTCTTTTGCGACATCCACGGGTAAGATAGGGAGTGTTGAATTGTATTCTCACTTCGTCATCACGTAGAAATTATAATATAAACTAGTATTTATTATTTCCACGATCTATATACATATATTTAGATGGATGGTTCAAAGACTTAGATTGTACATAGGTTTATTATCTAAGTAATTATATCTGATTGTTAGATTTAAAGCCATTGAAATAACGATTGAATTAGAATGTTGTACCGTATATGGATTTTGAGAAATCATACGTAGAGGTGTGCCGAGGTCAGGGGAATGGTGTTAAAAGATTTAGTAGTTGCAAAAATATTTTGCAATTTCATAACCCTTTAGATTTAGTTGTTTTAGTAACCATGATATATGTGGCTTCCCTGTTTGTTTTAATGGTTATTATTCTATCCAATATGGGGGCATCTCTGATTAGATGCTGTATGCATATGTAATCCCTTAGTCATCTTTGACTATACCCGTGATCAAGATAGGGGGTAGTGAATTGTATTCTTACTCTGTCACCACACGGAAATATGCGCCCTCGGGGGCATCGGGGAAATTACAAAAAAAAATGCGTTCGTTTGATCCCTTACTTATTTCCAACGCTTTAGTTGTGTAATTCTTACATAAGATATTTAAGGATTGATTCTATACATTATACATTTTAAAAACACGATCACTTGTAATTTCTTCGATAGAAAAAAAAATCCAAAGTTACTTCTAAATGAAAAAATAAACCCATAATACGGCGTAAATACTTCACAAAAGTTTATAAAATTTTGAAAATTAATAAATCTTCATTTTTCCTATAACTTATACATTTTACATTTTTAAAATGCATATTTGTTTTAATAATTTTAAGGAAATATCTAATTTCATCCGCGCTTTTTCCACCTTAGTTAGAGCCGCTATGTTTATAACCAAAATAACACACTTTCTGGGAAACTTATGTTAAACAATCGCCTATCTGCTTTTTAAGCGAGATTTTTTTTAAGGATTTTATTGCGTTGGCGTTTGATTTTTACTTTTACCGATGTTTTTTTTTTCACTTTTCCGCATCATGGTAATGTTCATGGGAGGACTGATTAACTGAGGACTGACGAGAATGTTTTTGTTTACTTAAGTTCCTTAGTTGTCTTTTACAAGCTATAGACCTGAATAAGATTCTTAACAATGACACAAGTTTAATTTTGAAGTGTATATTGCCCAACTTTCCGAAAGGGTACGTGTAGTAGGTTTTGATGATACCTTTAGTATCACCGATCACTTTCTTCCCGGTAGGCAGCGGACCAGTGATGGATTTACGCCTAGGCCGATGAAGCCTGGGCCTAGGGCGGCATAATTTGGGGAGCGACAAATTTTTCCAAATGCTAAAATTTTAGAGGGAATAAAAACTAAAGACAGTCAGAAAAACGAAATTTATACAGAAAGCCAGGCAAAAAAAAAAAAACTTGATTGATATATAAAAAAAGTATTTATTTGTCTAGTGTTTATTACGTGCCTATGTATCTGTAATATTTATTAGTTATAATTGAATAATTCTAATGAAATAAAGCTAATTTAAATTTGAAATAAAAATACCGGATCAAAATTAATACAATTTATTCTAATATTAAGGGCGGCGCGATAAACAGGGCCCAGGGCGGCATCAAGCCTAAATCCGTCACTGCAGCGGACTAGCAAAGGTCTATGAGAGGGATATAGCTCACCATCAGGTGTGCTGTTTAATCGTCTGCCACAAATAGTATTAAAATAAAAATTTAAAATATATATTATGTTATTAAGGTTGTTATATTATTTTGTTATATATAATAACTGCAATATTTTCCTCCAATATGATTCATATTATTACTAGTTTTAGAAAAACAATTAATTGTATAATTTTATGAGTAATACAGGACAAAATTAAATAAAATTCCTAGAGATTTAACTTTATGAGGAATACTACTTAGTACTTGTTTTAAGATTCGCCTTGAAATTTATCAAGTTACTGAAAAGGGCAATAGGGTATTCGCAGTTTAAAAATAAATAATGGATTTTCATTAAAACTATTTCTATGGATTCTATCGAGTTTTTAAAAGTAAATTAATAAAACTCTATACCAATACCTCTGGCCAGCGTGATATAGTAGATCAATTTTTACTCCATTGTGGATGAGGCCCGAGCATTGCAGTGAGACATTAAAATAATAATAAGAAAGAATGAATTGAACAAAGAAAACAGATTCGTGTTTTTAGGCTGATTAGCCTAAAAACACGAATCTGTTTTCTTTATCTTATTTCCACTCCAGGTTTTTTGTATTAATCTATAGGTATAAATAAATAAAATTAGTGTCTATTTGTAATATAAAATTAATACGTTTTTCTTATATCGCACGATTATTTACCGACGCCTTATTTACCTATGCCTAAAACCAGTTTAAAATCTTTTTCTGACTGTCTGACTGTGCTGGGTACTTTTCAAAACAGCTGGACCAATTTTAATAATATTTTACTAGCCGAGTAGCTGTCTATATAAGAAATAACGAAGGCTATTTTTTTAACCAGTTATTGCCAGGAGAACATGAGAATTCATCATCATAATCGCCGTCCATATACGTCCCACTGATGGACTCAGGCCTCCTCCACAATGGGAGGGAATTTGACCTACTATACCATGCTGGTCAGACATGTTTCATTTCGAGTTTTCCTTCTCTTGCATAGATGTTATGTGCATATTATATCCCATTGTCGTCTTTTACGACATCCACGAGAAGATAGGGAGTGGTGAATTGTATTCTTACTCCGTCACCACACGGCAAATGAGACATGAAAATTAAGCGAGTGAAATCCCGTGAATTTGTTAGTTAAATAGATATTTGTAAAGTCCACCATGTTAATTTAATTATCTGTGGCGTGTTGTGGACTTGGAATGCGGCCATAACGAATTGTTAATATTTATCTGTTTATAATAAACAACAATTATAGACAATTGTTCCTAATAACTTTATTTAAGTGAATAGCTATAAAATTTATGGTATAATAGAGTGGGTATGTTAATGGCGGTTGTCTATGGGGCGCACACCTGCGTTGAGGTCGCCGCCAACGGTTGGGAGATTATTAACAAGGACAAATATACAGATCTTCTATAGATTTCACTTTTGAGTTTAGTTCGATGTTCGGTTATCATCATCTATACCAATAAATAAAATTGGAGTGTCTGTTTGTAATGTCAAAATAAGGAGTGGTAGGACCACACTGTCGACAGTTATCTGTCTACAGCCGCGGGCCGGTCCGTCCGGGGCAGTACCATGCTCTCGCAGAAAATCGACGTCTGAGTAGTAGCAATTTGTTACTGCGCTTCGTTCGGTGAGCGAGAGAGCCGGAAGCCCAACTTTCTGAGGGTGATTGCGTGTGAAGGGTTTTGGTGGTGCCCTTGGTATCACCGAGCATCAATGCACGCATTCACACTCCCTTCGCTTTCTTCGCGGTAGGCAACGGCCTTGTAAAGGTCCATGAGCGGCAGCAACACTTACCATCAGGTGTACTGTTTGCTCGTTTGCCACCGTTTGCAATAAAAAAAAAAAAAAAAAAAAAAAAAAAAAAAATAATAGGCCTTTTTCATGCTCACACGGTTATTTGCATGACACCTATGCCTAAAATACAGATTAAAAAATTTTTGTCTGTCTGTTTGTTCCGGGTAATCTTCAAAACGACTGGGCCGATTTCAAAAATTCTTTCATCAATGGAAATCTATAATATCAGCGCGTAAACTAGACTATATTTTATCCCGGTATTCCCACGGGAACGGGAACTACGCGGGTAAAACGACTAAAACCGAAGCGAAGCGAGGGCGGGTTGCCAGTTTCTCATTTAAGTCCCAGTGATTTCAGGCTTCTGTTCCAATTTCTCTCCTATTATAGGAGAGAAATTGGTTTTCTTTTAACTGTTTTTTGTTAACACTGTGGAAATGCATCTACACACTTTACCCCGCTAGTGATAGGGCGAGGGGGTGTGTGTGAGTCGCCGGTCCCTGCACATCGGGAATATCCACTAAAACCAACAGCGGTCCTTGCCGCGCTTTTACGGAGCGCCGGAGAGATCGCGAATTGACATTCGTTCGAAATGTCGAGCAATTAAAAATCAAATACGAACGCGAAAACATTATGGTTCTAAATGCCTGATAATGGTGACAAATGAACATGAAAAATGAACAAATACATGTTTCACGGTAGGAAAGGACACTCAACTGGCGATCGAGAGGTATTATACAGGATATTATTGCACGCTGTCCATTCCACCATCCCGAGCAATTTTGTGGTATATAGGCTATCTCAAAAATCCTATGTGGTAACGGCTACGAACACTACTAACCCTTACACTACTCTTGGGTGTCTACGACCTGGGTCAGTGTACTACCTGCTGCTCTGGAGTGTACTACCTGCTGCTGTGTTTCCCGTGCGCTATGACATGTCCTTCTTTAAACGAGATTTAAGAAGAGTATTTTCTTCACGGTACGCAACGGCCTAGCTGTGCCCCTGGTATTACAAAGGTCCATGTGCAGCAGAATCACGTACCATCAGGTGTGCTGCTCGCTCGTTTGCCACCGTTGGCAATAAAAAATGAACTCCATCTGATGTTGTCTGGTCAACAATTACGTGTCCAAGAAGTTAGTCAGGCGGCCGGTTATAAAACTATTGCCAATAATTCTGCAATATGTATGTACTATAAAAAAGAATACCTATTGAGTCGACCCTAAGTAATTGGGATAAGCGTTAAGTGATTAAGAGGCTATATATAAAAATAAACAATCACATGTTTAAATCTAAAAAAAAACAATAGTATAGATTTGCACATTAAGTTATCTAAGTAAACAAGTTCATATATACGTGGGCGGGGACCTTGAGTAATTGCTTCGAAGTAATTGTATACAAAAGCAATATATTAACTAAGTTATGTAAACGAATATGTATTTATACCTGTTATTATATGCCATTTATCACTTTTATTAAAACTTTTTCGCCTGAAGGTATTTATTCGCTGACAGATTAACTAGATATTAATCTGTCTAAATCTGTCACAATCTAGAAACAGGGTTTCAAAGTGTTACACGATGAAAGTAGGTCAGTTTCCCTGTTATTGTGGATGAGGTTCAAACTTAATAGTGGGAGCTATCAGTTGAGATTCAAATTCAAAATTATTTATACTAATAAATAAAATTGGAGTATCTGTTTGTAATGTCAAAATAATAGGCTTTTTTCATGCTCACGCGGTTATTTGCACGACACCTATGCCTAAAATAGCAATTAAAAAATTTTTGTCTGTCTGTCTGTCTGTTTGTTCCGGGTAATCTTCAAAACGGCTAGACCGATTTCAAAAATTCTTTCACCAATGGGAATCTATAATATCAGTGCGTAAACTAGGCTATATTTTATCCCGGTATTCCCACGGGAACGGGAACTACGCAGGTAAAACGACTATAACCTATAACCGAAGCGAAGCGAGGGCGGGTTGCTGGTCTAAAATAAAATTATCAAAATAATACGTTTTTTTTCATAATTAAACGGTGATTTACCCGATACCAATGCCTTTTTTTTGGGGGTGGGCTACGGTCAGCGCATCTGCCGCCTAGCTCCATCCGGGGTGACAGAGGGGCGGCGCGCGGCCCCGTAACTCACCCGTGGCACGTCGCCTTCGTCGTTGGGCCGACCACCGATGCAGAGTGACTTATCGTCAGTGTTCGGCGCGACGGAATATCCCTGAGGAGTACCCTCTTCTCGACCAACGTCCCACCCTCGGAGGCGTCGATAGCCGTCGCGCGGTCGGCATCTTGGCGGGTGACAGACTAACTCCCCGGTCCAGTCACCCGCGGCCTGGGCTAGGGACGATACCGATTCTTAAAACCACCAATGCCCTCCGTGTGATGACGGTGTAAGAATACAATTCACCACCTGTGGGCGTCGTAAAAGACAACAATTATGTGATATCTTGTGCATATAACAACTATGCAAGAGAAGAAAATCTCAAAATAAAACCTAATACCAAACCGCCTGACCAGCGTGGTATAGTAAGTCAATTTCCCTCCCAATATGGAGAAGGCTCGCGCCCAGTAGTACGTATATGAGCTGTATTAATGATAATGATAAATATATCCAATAAATATTATTCTTCAAAACGTACGCACATTCACGTCCAAACAGAACAGATATTGCCTATATAAAACAGTAAGTTATAAGGCAAGAATTTTTAAGGTTCATACACATTAACGCGTAATGATCGCAATTTTAAATACCAAGTCAAACGAACATCAGTGTTCTACTAGTTTTCAACCGACGTTTTTAGTCTATATATTTCTCGCAAAGAATATTAAAGAAAAAATATTAATATATAAAAATCTCGGTAGTAACAATATTTTTGGTTTTTCATCATATCGTTTTTGGCAAAAGGTTTGCAACGGATTCAATAGTTGCCTATATATTATGGGCATTACTATACCTGTGTTTTCAAAAATTTAGCATAAGATTATTAAAAAAAGATATTGTTAATTCAAAATCAATAACCGCTGAAGCGGTATTTATCGGTCATTAATACAAAAAAGACTTATTTACAGTGCCTACAGCTTTCGCAAACTAATTTTAAAGCCGGTTCGGCGACTGCTATTAATGTCTTCATCGAATATAAACCGAGAAAAATTAAACGAACATTTTATATTTCTAAAACAAGCTAATGAACATTGACCACAACACCACTCAGGTATTTCTTAAAGACAATTTACATAATTACGATTCTGTCCGCGTCCGTCCACGATATTCGACGTATCACCGCTAAATTCTGACTTCTGCTCTCTTTGCCAACACGCTACGTGACATGAATATGTATTAGTTGGTGTGAAACCTTATTGTGTGGTAAATTTTAACGTTTTGATAATAAATGTTTTATTGAAGGGACAAAGCTACAGTCAAAAATATTTAGGTTTATCGTAGTATGTTAGTTTATTCGTCGCAAGAGTGGGCAAGGACTTTTATTAGAGTATATTATCTTCTCAGGCATGCTATTGTTGCGGGCGGACGGGCCAGGGATTAGTCAGCTACCCGCAGGAAGGCCGCGTGTAGGCGATGCTACGGCAACACTGTCTTGTTGCCGGGGAGTCGAATGGGACGATAACTGACAGGTCAACTCGCGGATATCAAGGTATCGGTACCAGGGTTATCCCAATAGCCATGGGGAGGCAATACGGTAGGTTATGGGGTCGCACGTCACCCATCCGTTGTTCCGAGCAGATTGATCGGTATTGGGTGGGTCAGAGCCTACTAAAAAGGCATGCTATTGTTATTATTATTTTTGACAATAAATTATAGAATGAACAGAGCCAAGCGGTACTTCACATCGAGACAGTGTCTTATGCTATACAAAGTACATTTTCGTGCTCATGTGGAGTAGGTGCACCTGAATATCCTCTTGCTGTGACCATGAATGCTGAAAAGTATCTCAAACATCAGTATAATAAAAACAAAATTAAAATGATTTCTGATGTTTACGCGAGTATTACACATTGTAAATAAAAGCACTTTACGGATTTTCTCGCGTTTGTATTTTGTTTGTATTTGCATTCAAATATAAACGCAATAAAATCCGTAAAGTAGTTTTATTTACAAAATTAAAACCAGTCAAGTTAGTTTTCTTTCATAAAAACAAACTTTTAAATTAATCTTATAATTAGTGATGTGATTATAAAATAAACCTATTTTTACGGATTTTAGTTTTCATGTTCAAGAGTGGTGTACACCATGAACGTTGAAAGGGGTTTGAAACGTCGGGTAATTAAAAATCAAATACAAACGTAATAAAATCCGTAAAAATAATTTTACTTATTTATAATACTCGCGTAAACATCAGAAATCATAATGAAATGATTGAAAATGTATATGTTAAAAACACATACGCGACCTTCTGCTAGTGTTTCGTGCACCATAGTTAGATGAATAAATCATCAAATAGCGTGTGATTATGAGGAATCTTGACCTAAGTTTGACCATGAGTTTATTGGAAATTCATTTAAGTCAAATGTTAAACGTTTCGAAACTAAAATTTAAAATGTTTTAGTGAGATTCCATGAAACAATAATATTCTCATGGGCTGAATAAATTGGCAGGTTGTGAATTTAAATTCGAGAAATATTTGTCAGTCATTTTGTGTATTATTTCATTAGTTTTCCATTTAAATCATGGCATGCCATCATCATTATCACCATCTCGACTTATATATGCCCAATGCTGGGCTCGAGTCTGCTCTACAATAGCAGCTGACCATACTATACTATGCTGGTCAGACAGGTTGGTATACTATATCATATCATACAGGTTCATATATCTCTTAGTCGTCTTTTACGACATTCAGGAGCAAGGGAGTGGTGGAGGGTATTCTTATTACATCATCGTGTGTGCTGACCTGAGACCCGCCCAAAAAAAAAACTAGAGAATTTGTTACGACAAGTCCGAACATGAGACTATCTGACTGTATATAGATGTGATCATTCAAAATTGAATGTATGGTCCTTTATTTTTTTTTTTGGGGGGTATGGTCTAGGGATGTGAAAAAATAATCGATTTTTATAATAATCGATTATTAATCGATTTTTATATTCGATTATCAAAATAATAAAAAATCAACTATTTTCATATTAAAATTAATCGATTATTTCACTGCCAGATTTCCTACAAAAAAAAGAAAGAAAAGGTCATCACGATACTGCGTGCAGTGTTTCATACTATATTAGAAAATAAAGGTCACAATTCCTAAAAAAAAAGGTCATCATAATCCTGTTGGGCGAAAAATTCGATTATTTTATAATCGAATATTTATTTTTAATTAATCAATTATTTTATAATCGATTTTTTTTATCAAAAATCGATTAGTTAATTAATCGATTATTTTCCCTCTAAGTCACATCCCTAGTATGGTCATCGCACCCGCCGTCCTGCTCCCTCCGAGACACAAAGGGGCAGCGCGTGGCCCTATAACCCACCGTAGAACGTCACCTTCGTCGTTGGGCCAACCATCGGTACCGAATTCTTTGTCCTCTGTGGTCGGCCCGATGGTCTTTTCTATACCAATAAATAAAATTGGAGTGTCTGTTTGTAATGTCAAAATAATAGGCTTTTTTCATGCTCACACGGTTATTTGCACGACACCTATGCCTAAAATAGCAATTAAAAATTTTTGTCTGTCTGTCTGTCTGTCTGTCTGTTTGTTCCGGGTGATCTTCAAAACGGCTGGACCGATTTCGAAAATTCTTTCACCAATGGAAAGCTATAATATCAAGGCGTAAACTAGGCTATATTTTATCCCGGTATTCCCACGGGAACGGGAACTACGCGGGTAAAACGACTATAACCTATAACCGAAGCGAAGCGAGGGCGGATTGCTAGTATTATCTAAGACTACATCTTGTATTTCAACGTTACATAAAATGTTATAAAGCGAATACTTTTTAGTGTAGAAATATAACTTAACTAAGTATTCCTAGTTTGTATTACACGCAGTTGGAATTTACAATTACAAGCGCAGTTTCTCAAGTGTCATATAACAGATGTTAGTTGAATTGGAGTGAATGAATGAATCTTAAACTCAAAATATTAGTTATCAGTAACCCGCCATAGTTTCGATTCAGTTTCTGTGGCCTTACCCGCGTAGTACCCGCTTTCCCGTTAGAATACCGGGATAAAATATAGTCTATGTTACTCAGGGATAATTTAGTATTCTAATGGTAAAAGAATTATGGAAATCCATCCAATAGTTTTTGAATTTATTCGTAATAAACATACAAAAATACAACGTTTCCTCTTTATAATATTAGTGTAGATTATTCATCATTTGAACTTCTCGGCTCAAATACGTCCCAATGCTGGGCTCAAGCCTCCTCTAGGATAAGAGGGATAATGATCTATCTATGGTTCTGTTTCTGTGGTTCTGTACCTGTGGTTGAAGGGAGTGATGGCTGCTCTGGTAGTTAACTAGTGATCGGGCGCTGCTTGTGGGATCTGGTCCAACCATGTTTGCCTTTTCTTTTTTATTTGAACTAAATAAAAAAAAAATAGTTATATCCTATCTCGAATTCGTCGTCGTCGTTCGTCAATTGTATTCTTTCTCCGTCACCATACGGACAAATTGGTTTCTTTCTCTTCACTTTCCATATATAATTATACAGTTAATAAAAAATCGTATTCACTTTTAAAACAACTTAAAATTAATAATAAATACAATATTTTCAGGTTGTAAAGGTTTAAAAAACTGGCTATAGCTACTCGATTAATTGGCAATATAAATATTCAATTAATCATTGGATGCTATCGGAAATCGATCTGAATAAATTTAATTATAGTCTGACAACAATTTTAATTGACATTTTAATGCGAAAACATATAAATTGCCTGAAGTAACTTCCCTAATTGTCGATATATTTAAACAAATAAACATTGCCATTTTGTTTTAATTTTTGACTAGTTAGTATAGTTTGTTTTTTTTTTTGCTCGCGTAATGGAAGCGCAATGGAAGAGTAGCGTAGCGTAAATGGAAGACATATTCAATTTTATAATTTGGTCAACTGCAACGTGGACCTTGGGATAAGTATAAATGGGAATAAGTGGAGAGAAGTTTGGCAATAATATTTTTCCTATTTTCTGTCATTTGTGGATTGAAAAGGAATGTATTCTGCTTGTATATATACTGGTATTAATTGTTTGTGATTTATTCATCAGCATTTTGTCTCCAGTGTGGTGACGATGAAAGAATATAATGGCATCACAGGGACTATAAACCAGAATAGTTTTTTTGTAGCCTATATCGTGACCTGCACCCGACTGTTTGTCAACCCGACTGCTTTTTTCGGCCTTCTTCACCATTGGGCCGGTACCGAGTTCCTTGTCGTCCATGGCCAGCCCGGCGGGATACCCTTTGGGGTACCCTTCCTTCCTAACGTCCCTCCCGGGACGACGATCGCCTTCGCGCGGTCAGCCTCTCTGCGGGTGATGGACAAATCCCCGGTCCAGTCACCCGCGGCCTCGGCTAGGGAACCCGGTTGCCTAGCATGACGATTGTGCTTAAATCTCACCACGGAAGACTATAGTCAACAGTGGATATTAATAGGCTGATGCAGTAGTATTTTGAAAGAATAATTTCTCATATAAAACCGCAAGTCAAAGTTATTTTAAGTGAAGTGTGTTTCTCGATTTATTGTTTATAAAGGGCGAGTTACACACAATCGTTGAACACAGGTGCGCTATGAGAAAGTAAAAGTTTAAACTCCAATAATGTTACGTTGGATTTGCAATCGTTTGGTATTCGCAAGAAATCATCAAAATTTGTTGCGGTTATGTCCAAATGTATAATTGACAAAGATGAAAATAAACTGTCTTAACAACCACAAAATCATTAGAAAATTGGTGTTTTATTATCAGAATAAATACAAGCATATAGGTAGATAGCTTGCTATGTGATGACTGAGTAAGAATACAATTTACTACCCTCTTACGCGTGGGTTTCGTAAAAGACAACTAAAACATATCGTCATCTCATCATCATCTCAGTCCATACAAGTCCCACTGTTGGACTCGGGCCTCTTCCACAATGGAAGGCAAATCGACCTACTATACAGCGCTGGTCAGACGTGTTGGTATATGGTAGTCCGCTTGTGACTATGAAAGCTGTAAATTATTCAAAATATCGTGCTATCAAAAATCAAACACAAACGCGATAAAATACGTAAAATAGTTATATTTACAATGTGTATTACTCGCGTAAACATCAAAAGTCATAGGTTAATTGATTGAATTAGGCGATACATAGCGGAACTCCATTTTTATTCTGAAATGGAAAGAAGGAAGGGAGACCCACCACTTTCCCACGCTAATCAATATACCGCACACCACAATAAAAGGAATACGGGATAGGGTCAAGGTGGACTAGGAAAAAAGGAAATCTTACTCTCACGTGCTGAGCACCTTCCAGAACATCAACTTGCAATTTGTCGCAGAACTTCGAATCTTCATTCGACACGTGTTTCGCCTCTAAACGAGGCATCCTCAGGGCGGTACGGCTTCAAATGCGCATTTCAAGTTGATGTTCTGGAAGATGCTTATCACGTGAGAGTAAGATTTCCTTATTTCCTAGTCCACCTAGTTAACCCTATCCCGTATTACTTTTATTGTAGTGTGCGGTATATTGATTACCGTGGGAAAAGGGTGGGACTCCCTTCCTTCCTTCCATTTCAGAAGAAGTCATAGGGTATCATTTCAAGTTTTTCTTCTCTTGCATAGATGTTATATGCACATTTAATCCCTTAGTCGTCTTTTACGACACCCACGGGTAAGAAAGGGGATGGCGAATTGTTTTCTTAATCCTTAACCAAAAGGAATACACAGAACTAGTTTAATTAATGTTGATAGCAAACCTTTATTTATCTTCTGTATACTGTGTGTATTAAATATTCATGCAATTCTTTTGTTTGCGTAAGAGCGAAATACTGTCGATTGATAAGTTTTATCAAATGCGTTTTAACAATTCTTATCTTTGTTTATCGAGTATTTTAAATGCGCATAAAACCACATGAGTGTTCTATATAATTATACAAGTCTTGTGGATGCGCTTATTAGGTTTTCTATAAACAGAGGTATCCCACTTATATCCTTACTAATATTATAAATGCGAAAGTAAGTTTGTTTGTTTGTTTATTTGTTTGTTACGCTTTCACACTTAAACCACAGAACCGATTTTAAAAATTCTTTCACCAATGGAAAGCTATAATATCAGGGAGTAACATAGGCTATATTTTATCCCAGTATTCCCACGGGAACGGGACCTACGCGGGTAAGGCAACTGAAACCGAAGCGAAGCGAGGGCGAGTTGCTAGTATTATTATAAACGCGAATGTTTGTATGTATGTGAGTATGTTTGTTGCACTTTCACGCAAAAACTATTGAATGGATTTTGATGAAACTTCACAATGATATAGCTTACATATCAGAATAACACATAGGCTATATTTTATCCCGGTATTCCCACGGAAACGGGCACTACGTGGGTAGTTGCCTAAAACCGAAGGGAAGCTGAATAATCCTTTAATTATTCAGAATAGTATATATAGAGTTAAGTCAAATCAAGATCTCCTCTTAAAAGGAGAGAACTTAACCAAAGATACATAATGCATTTGGTGACGGAGTAAGAATACAATTCACCACCCTTTCTCTTGCTCGTGGATGTCTTAATAGACGACTAGGGGATATGCAGGTAACATTCTTCGCCACGTTGACTATCGCGGTATAGTAAGTCGTTATCCTTCCCATTGTGGCGGAGACTCGAGCCCAACAGGACTTCTGTGGGCTGTAATGATGATATTGACCATGTTGATGAGACAGGAGTTCTCTTCCACTTTTTCTTTTCTTGCATGGATGTTATCTATATATTTGATACCTTATTCATATTTTACGACACCTATGGTAGAAAAAGGATGGTGAAGTCTTAGAATAATAACATATAGAAGGTAAGTTCGCGCACAAAAAGTGAAGTATTTCAATTGGAGCCTAATGGAGCTTATGTCGGAACCGTTCCGTAATGTACAAGTCATTGTACTGCACGTACGTACGCAACTCTTAAAAAATAAATAGGTTATTATGACGGTTTGTACATTCAAATGGTGTTATAACACATTTGAAAAACTTCAAAAGGTTTTACCGTTACTTTTAAAAGTATTGCGACGATTTATGTTAATAAAAACAAAATTTGCTTTCATAATTTGTATAATGATGTGCGTGTGTACGTGTGTAATCGTCTGCGCGCCATTCGTGTTTTTAGATTCAAATTTCGAACCTTCGAAGTATTGACACTATCCTTCTATACGTTATTATTCTAATTGTGAAGTATATTTTTTCACCATTATCACATGGATAACCAAATCTATATGTGCCTCACAATCTACATATTAAGATTCATTCAATGGACGTGAGGGACTATTATATTTTTAAACTAGAAACCCGCCCTACGTTTCGTTTCGGTGTCAGTCGCCTTAACCGCATAGTTCCCGTTCTCGTGTTAATACCGGGATAAAATATAGCCTAAGTTACTACATATATAGACAGATACCTGATAGTAAAATATTATCAAAATCGGGTCAACCATTTGGAAGATTACCTCAAATAGACAGATTTTTTTTTAAACTGTTTATAGGCATAGGTGTCATGCAAATAACCATGTGAGCATGAAAAAATCCAGCATTTTGATATTACAAACAGACACACAATTTTATTTATTTGTATAGATTAAAATTAAAACTAGCTAGAGCAGTGTCTATGCGCAGATATTGCTAGTTTGAACTATTTAGTACCTATTATACTTGTTTTTCTTCCGTAATCGTTTTTATTATATGTTGTCACTTAAATATCAATAAAACGTTATTTACTGTTAATATTACTTAAAGTGTTTGAATATTAATTTATATATTATAATATGTGTTACGCCATCATCAATCGTTATAAATTTTTGAAGCACTTAAGGATACGGAAACAGATTGTAATAAAATATATTTTTATTGATAAAATAAGTAGTTCCCCGTTATTAAATAATCCAAATAAACGAATTCAATTATCTTTTTTTAAACCTTTTGTTTTATGAAAAGGTAAATTTTATCTAGGCTTCATACGAAAGGCATTTTTTTTCTTCGTCGTAGGATTTTATTAATTTCAACCTCTTCAGTAGATGACAGTGTAATGTTAAATTTAAACCGCTCTTTCATTAACTTAAACCTCTCTACAATCTTAAAATTGTCTAAGATATTTGATATAAATAACTTACAATCATTTATTCCTATAACATTCATATAAATTAAAAAGTTTAAGTATATACCGTTAATATTTCCATAATTCACAAATTTATTCTTCGAAAATCCAATAATTAATAACCTATAAAAATGCATCGACATTATCATCTCTGTAATACAAAAAAAATCTACTTATTATTTCCAATTAATATCCCTTTATTTCCCGATGACATTATCCCGAGGATGTGTGAAGCGGCCTTAAACGTTACACGGTGACATTTAAGAGCACAACTGTCAGATGGTTTTGAACTTTACATTTTCGTTCAACAATTGTATATTACACCGAGTGACTATTTTAAATTCGACCTTAAACAATTATTTATAGTGATAATTGTCGGATCATGAATTGCGATTATAATTGATACTGTTTTCCTTGATGTATTTAATTCAATTAATATTATGGCGATTAGTTAATGGAGTTTTCGGAGTAGGTAACTATAGCATTATGACGTTTAAAGGCTTGGGCTTTAAGCCTGATTGTTTGAAGTTGAATATATTTTTCAACCTCTATTTTTAAATGTATTCATAGTATTAAAGAATTACATTTAATTAATCTATTTCTATATTCAATCGTTTTGTTTTAATAACTAGTTTTTTTTTATATTTAAACGGTCATTAACTAACCTAATCTTTGAAACGTGAATATAGAATATTTTCTGCGAATAAAAAACAATCTAGGACGTTTGGCGGGAATGTGAAAACCCATATTTTATCTTGCGCCCTCTTTCATGAAATGTGTTTAGGTTACTCAATGGTTCACGAAATGGCAACACTATGCTTCTGGAATACTTCATGTGGCAATCAACGTAATATTCCAAATAGCTACATTTTAAAGTAATATATTTTACTACCATATTTGTAATAATAACTGATTTTAAAAATATTTAACCTCGGGTAATTATGACGAATGTAATATCAAATTAAAATAATAATGCATGTATTTTTTGCCTTGATAGTTATTAATGAAATTAAAAACAATTTTAATGACATTTTATTGAAGTTGTAAAGGCTAATAAAAATTATCATTCAGCGTTTTGCAGTCCACTGTTGCACGTACATTTCACTAATAGGACGCTACTTAGTGTGTGTATTGCATGGTGGAGTTACAGTAATGATTAGTAAGTGAATTGATGACCCTAAACAAATTTATGAGAGTTATGGCGACAACTTAACCACCGATACTCGATCTTGTCATCAGTGGCTATCCCATATCCATATGAGTAAAGAATAGTAATACTAATTAAAAATAACGTTGCTTATTTTATTTTTAGTTTTCCTTCTTTTGCAGTGCTACCTGCTTATATTGTCCTCCATTTTTAAGATGCTTTCAGGATATGAAGGTATGATAATCATTGTAATCTCATTTCGTCACCAGACGGAAGAGATTATTATAGAATGTTAATTATTAAATAAAAATGTTGAATATATAAATAAAAATGAAAAAAGAACATATTGTTAAAAATTTCGTGACGAAATATGTATATGTTTACATCTTCGCTTACATAAGCACGCTAGTAAAGGCGTTAGACTATAAAAGTGAAAAGAGGACAAGAATAAACAAAAATTAAAACAGTACAGTTGTAAAAATAATTATAATTGTTCATAATAATTAACTATTTTAGTAAAAGTGAAGGTCAATTATCACACTTTTGTTATTATATAAATTAATACAATTATTTCGTTTACTCAATCTGTGTCATGTATTCAAAATCCAAGCATGCCAATCTCCGTGTCCAACTTGCCACTCCGTAAACACATCAACTCATTAAATTTTTTTTCACTTAATTAACGAATGCTTGCACGGAATTAAAATATCACGGCTGGCAACATTACGGGGGAGATGTGACAGATCGCCTTATTGGCGGGGCATCCTCAATTTGAGGTTATATTAATGTTTTTTAACTTTAATTAACGCCTTAAAGCGCGGTCATTAGGCTGAATAACTTCGATTACGTCGTCTAAAAGTAAAAAGGCTACCAGTGATGAATGAATCTCAATTTTTGTTTTTTTTTTGGGTGTTGCAAAAGTTTCGGTATTTTTGATGATGACATTTTTAAACTAACGTGTCAAACGTAGCGTTTTGAACGCGACCTTTATACTGATAAGGGAGGAAGGAGGGCAACAGGACTCTTATACTCCTTTTATGAGGTGAGACCACAATCTCGATAGTCGTCTGTCTATAGTCCCGGGATGAACCGTCCAGGGTAGTATCACACTCTAGCAGTAAATCGATGTCTGAATAATAGCAATTTGTTACTGCACTTCGTTCGCTCCTCGAACCCCTAATATTGGTATTGTAGGTCGGTATCTTAACCACTACGTCATCTATGCAGTAGCAGTTTACAATTGTTATAAATTCTACTTTTATCTCAATTATTTGGGGTTGACGCAATATGTACCTCTATTCCATTCTATCGTACATATCGGGAAGGATATAGGCAATATTTTTATAACCGGCCGCTTGCCTTGCTTGCTTGCTTGGGTAGTCCACCCATGGGCAATGTAAAGATTGATTTATATTAGTAGCCACCACACAGCCATCAAATATATGATTGTGTAATGTAATAACCTAACCCTAAAATATTCTCAGATATTATTTAAACAAATATTTAGATGTACTTAGTATATTTTTTGCAAATATAATAATACGAGTTCTTAAGAAATACTTCCTCATGCTCATTTTGCATACAATGCTTAGTATAAATAACTGCTATCTAAAATCTAACTCTAAAAGCTTACTTAAAATTATGATACGATAACCAAAACAGATTTACCAATCTGTCTATATTTTAATCAAAAATCTATTCTAATTCAAGGGATTAGAGTATCAATTTATTTGT
This sequence comes from Lymantria dispar, assembly GCA_032191425.1. Taxonomy (NCBI): domain Eukaryota; kingdom Metazoa; phylum Arthropoda; class Insecta; order Lepidoptera; family Erebidae; genus Lymantria; species Lymantria dispar. The sequence continues at coordinate 1,688,400 of CM063460.1, read as the reverse complement.
AAACGTTTTTAGTTTTTTGCCAAACATGGTCTACCTTCTTCCGTGTCACATCCAGTTAATCTTGCCCCATATTCAGACTATGTTTTGTTGCTTTTAATTTTTTAGCGGAGGTCAACTTATATTGGGTGTTTGTAGTTAGCCAGGATGTTGTGGGACACGATATGAATGTTGAGATTCAAAGATTATTAAAATATGACAGTTATATATTGTTATGTTCGTTATTAGGTCTAGTGAATCATTTTGTACTAGTTATGGTATTCGATAACCTGCCGGCTGTCTCCTTCCCGTCTATTAAACGGGTTAACGATATCACTGACCCGGCAAAAAGGTCTTCCGCTTGCAATATAAATTAGAGATACTTGAAAATTTAAATAGAAAAGTAATTAAAATGAATTTACACAAAACTAATAATTGATGCAGAAGACCAAAAACTGAATCCAATGAGATTATGGGCCCTTATTCCGTATCTGAAGTAACCTCGTAAAGACAGACGAGTGTTCAGGCAATATCAGAAATAAGCTATTTTAGCAATATATGTCTAAAAATCATAACAATGCTTGATATTAGCGTATATTAGATTTTTGATGGTGTTGCTGCCGCTCATGGACCTTTGCAAGGCTGCTGCCTACTGCGAAGAAAGTGACGGGAGTGTGAATGCGTGCAATGAGGTTTGGTGATACTAAAGGCATCACTAAAACCGACCACATGAAAATACTCTCAGAAAGTTATGCTTTCAGCTCTCTCATCGAACGAAACGCATTAATAAATTGCTACTACTCGGACGTCGATTTTCTGCTCAGTGTGGTACTATCCCGGACGGACTGGCCCGCGGCTGTAGACAGAAAACAGTGAATAGTCATATCACTATTTATAAAATGAAACCAAATTAACTAATTAAAAAAAAAAATATTTTACCCATCCTCTATTTTTATTGTAGGTATAGATAAAAGACAACTAAGGCTTTATGTGCTTAGTTTTTTGCAAATATTCAATTTTTTTTGGGGTGGGCTGCGGTCGGCGCGCTCCTCGCACCACTCCGTCCGGGGCGACAGAGGGGCGTAGGCACGCACACCCGCAACCCACCCACAATGCACGTCGCCTTCGTCGCTGGGCCGACCACCGCAGCAGGGTTACGTACGGGCACGTCACCCGCGGCCTCGGCTAGGGCGGCATAAATATTCAAGTAATAGACATTATAGCTAATAATAATAAAGTCTCAATCTTCTCGAATGTTCTCAACTAGACAAGTCTATACCTAATATGGTCTGTGACCCATGGCGTCCTGTCATGTAATGTCATATTGTGCGCACGAAGCGTATTATAATATTGTGCTGTTATCCATATTTATTTAATTATTCCCTACGTCACAGAGCTAGGTATGGAACGGAGAATAGACGTGACGTTTTTTATTGTTTTGAATATAATATATTTCGTTATTAGCGATGGAACTTTTATCCGTGTGGTGACAGAGTAAGATTACAATTCACCCCAATTAATCACCTCCTATATTGCCCGTGGGTGTCGTAAAAGATGACTAAGGGATATAATACGCATATAAAATCTATGCAAGAAAAGAAAATTCGAAAACACTATACCAACCTATCGGACCAGCATGGTATACTAAGGTAATTTTTTTCTCCTTTTGTGGAGGGGGCTCGAGCCCAGCAGTGGGACGTATATGAGCAGAGATGATGAGATGATAGCTATAAAGAAACGGTACTAAATAACTTAAAGATAGTTCAAACAGTTAAGTTATGTTTAAGTATAAAAACAAATTACTCATTCACTTCCTCGCATGAACTACCGTTAAGTTGTCTTCCGACCATTGTAGAGTTCGATTCCCGTGTGAAACAAGCGCAATTACTGCGGCAACGTGTGCTTGTATCGCTAAGTGACAACTGTTGTTATGCTAACTTACTCGTAACATAACGGTTAAACTTAACAATAACATACGCTAATAGTAGTTATAGTGACTAATGAGTTCGTGGAGCATTTTTTTTAAAGTTAAATATAATATGTAAGCAGATGTTTTTTTAATTAAAGTGTTAATTCTAAGGAATTATTTCGTCATTTATCATTAAAGCTCATATACGTCCCACTGTTGGGCTCGAGCCTCCTTTACTGAGGGAGAAAAATTGACCTACAATACCACGCTGGCCCGACGTGTTGGTATAGGGTTTTCTTTCAAGTGTTTCTTCTCTTGCATAGATAGATGTATGCATATTTAATCCCCTTTTTTTGGGGTGGGCTACGGTCAGCGCAACCGCTACCTGGCTCCGGGGCGACAGAGGGGCTGCGCGCGGTGCCGTGACCCACCCGATAGCACGTCGCCTTCTTTGACTTCAGTGGTCGGCCTGACGAAATACCCCGAGGGAGTACCCTCTCCCATCGACGTCCCCTTCCCGGGACGTCGGTCGCCGTCACGAGGTCAGCCTCTGCTAGGGCGGCATGAGGCGCTATGTTTAATCCCTTAGTCGTCTCTTCCGACATCCAAGTGCATTTGAGTGAATTGTATTCCTACTCCGTCACCACACGGTAAGACTTAGAGCGTTGTATTTTCAACAGCGAAACTAAAAATACTACATTATATTACTCATATCGCTTTCATGTGGTGACGGGTACAAATACAATTCACCACCGTCTCTAATACCCATGGGTGTCGTAAAAGACAACTAAGGAATATATTACGCATATAACATCTATGTAAGAGTTGGAAAACTCGAAACAAAACCCTATACCAACCTGTCTGACCAGCATGATATAGTAAAGTCAGTTTCCCTTCTATTATGGAGGAGGTTTGAGCCCATCAGTGGGACGTATATGAGCCAAAATGATGATAACTCATGGTGATATACCTAACATTATTGACACCAAGTGTCGCAGGTTCGAATGCCATGCAAGACAACACGTTATGCAATCTATTAATTATTGTTCTGGATGTCATTTGAGTCTGTTAATTATATGTTTGTAAAGTCCCCCGTAATACAATGATTGTTTCCTTAGTGCAAAGTGTTGTCTATAAAAAAAGAAAACAAATAAGGCATTTATTTTAGTATTTTCTCACCCCTATATGATAATAAAAACAGTTAAATCAGTTAAAACACAGTTATGTTAACGGAATACCCTTATTTATATACCCCTATGGCTTGGGAATTACAAGTTCATTAATAAATTTACCGTTAAACTTTCTAATCGATAGCCTGAACCGATTAATGTCACTATCATGTTTTTATTTGAAGTTCAAGAATGATTCGTCATCCTCTTTTCTGTAATATGTGATCTTCTTTACAGTTTATATGCTAGCGGGCAGCATTCTCCAAAACAGATTGAAAATTGATTTTTCACATCAAGTTGGCCATAGGTTGGCCATGTTGAAAATCCTATTTTCTTTCAAGTTGTCCTACTCTTGCAACTATAAACATTCGTCAATCTTCTTTTACGATATCCACGAGCAAGAAAGGAGCGATGCATTCTGTTTCCAATTTGCCATCATACGAGAAGTTGTGACCCTCGCTTAGCTTAACTGCTGTTCATTTTATTAAGACCTCTATGAAATTACTATTAAATTCGAAATTTATAACTTAAAGAAGAGAATTTCGATGCGAAAACATGACTACATACAGCATAAAAAAACATTTACTGATAATTCCCCATATAATAACAGGCCAAGAATAGTTAGTCCTCATTGTACTACTCATCTGTGTGGTGACGGAGTAAGAGTACAATTCACCACCCCATAACCCCCCCGACTAAGGGATATAATATGCTTATAACATCTATGCAAGAGAAGTAAAACTCACAACAAAACCCTATGCCAATATGTCTCACCAGTGTGGTTAGAAGTCAATCAATTGCGCTCCTATGAAGGAGGCGTGTGCCCAGTAGCGGTGATGAAGATGACATTGTAATGCTGTTGGAAGCTCTTATATTTGGTTGTGGCAGTATCAGAGCAAGCAACAATACACTTTTGGTTAATGTATAACACCAATTGCGATCAATCCGGCCAGTATGGCGATTACGGTCTTATAAAACTTCGAATAAACTTATGAAATAGAAAATTTATTTTTTAGGTTCATCCATTTCACCTGGAAACGTTATGGTCCTCAACTGTACGTTTCCAGCGATCATTTCTTCCACGTACGTGCAGGCTCTGGAATGAACTACCTGCTGCTGTGTTTCCCAAGCGCTATGACATGTCCTTTAAACGAGGTTTAAGAAGAGTATTTCCTTCACGGTAGGCAACGGCCTGGCTGTGCCCCTGGTATTGCAAAGGTCCATGTGCAGCAGTTTCACTTACCATCAGGTGTGCTGCTTGCTCGTTTGCCACCGTTGGCAATAAAAAAAATCTTTTATTATTAATAATTGTAGGGTGAAAGCACCAGTTGTGTGTATCAGGAAGCGTTTAATGCAGCTCATTATATCAATTGCCTTATAAGAAAAGGCGATTGTCAACTCATTTAACTTTGTATCCATTCATATGCGCACTTATGATCATGTTTTAAATAATGGTTTCTGATGTTTAGTATTACACATTGTAAATAAAACTGCGTACGCAAATGTTCGAAATGTCGGGCAATCAAAAATTAAATACAAACGCGATAAAATCCGTAGTTTTATTTACAATGTTTTAAATAGTTTTGTTGAGAGTTAATAGTAATTAGTGACTGCACAGATGGCGTAGTGGTTAAGTTACCGTCTTACAGTGCCAGTGGGGGGGTACGAATACCACGTAGGACAATAATTTGTCTGGACCAGGGAGTTAGACCATCACCCGCCGAGGGGCCGACCGCGTGAGGAAAGACCAACGTCCTCCCCGAGGGGGAACGTCGGTCGATGGGAGGGTACTCCTCAAGGAGTATTCCGTCGGGCCGACTCACCGGGCCTGCTCCGGTCGACCACTGACGATAAGTCAACCTGCTCTGGTGGTCGATCCAAAGACTAAGGCGACGCGTCACGGGTGGGTTACGGGTGTGCGCGCTTACGCACCTCTGTCACCCCGGACGGAGTGGTGCGAGGCGAGGAGTGCGCCGACCGTAACCCACCCCAAAAAAAAGGATAACAATTTGTGAGAACCACAAATTATTTATTTTAAGTAAAAAAAACTATCTTAAGTTTCAAAGCTTTATCATCATCATTACAACTCATATACGTCCCACTGTTGGACTCGAGCCGCCACTGTATTGGGACGGAAATTGACTTACTATACCACTCTAGTCAGATACGTTGGTATCTTATTTTGAGGTTGCCTTCTCTTGCATGAATGTTATCTACAACAATCCCTTAGTCGTTTGTTAAGATACTCATGGGCAAAAAAAAGGTTTGGTGAATTATATTCTTACGCCGAAATCACAAAGAAAACCGGCTAAGTGCAGGTCAGAGTAGCGCACGCAGGGTTCCGTACCATTATCTTTAAAAATCACGTTTGTTGTACGGGAGCCCCCTTAAATATTTATTTTTTGATTTTAGTATTTGTTGTTATAGCGGCAACAGAAATACACAATTTGTAAAAATTTCAACTGTCTAGCTATCGCGGTTCTTGAGATATAGCCTAGTGATAAACAGACGGACGGACAGACACCGAAGTCTTAGTAATAGTCTCTCATTTTTGCCCTTTGGGTACGGTACCCTAAAAAGAGCTTAACACGTTTGCTGCGGGTAAACACATAAGCGTGTTTTTGATTTTTTTTTTTTTTTTTTTTTTTAATGCGTACTTTTGATAACACACACGTGTGCGGTGATTACACGCCAGACGTGTATGCCGCACACGACTGCGTGTGGCAGCTCGCCGCATCGTAATGTACCTGTATGCGATATAATGACAGCAATCAAAGTATTAATAGTTTTAGATAATTAAATATTTATTCCTCACTTTAAGATACTAGTTTAAAACGAAGATCTCAATTAAGTGTCCAATATAAGAGAACTGGGTAAACTTTCATTCACATAAGAAAGTAATCATATAAGTCGCTTAAGGCGAAACATTTCAAGCCACCATTTTGAGATTATAACGTATTGTCTCTGGTAACAATGAGTTAGCACGGACGGTTATTGCAATACTTACCCTACTTTCTTTAACATAAAAAAAAAAATTTACATATAGATTCGAGTTTATTGTTGTGTACATAAAAACTCTATCCATATAAGAAAAACTTAGTCTAATCTTTATAATTATAAATTTCTTGTGTACGTGTATGTCACTCCTCTTAAACGGCTGAACCGATGTTGATGAAATTTTTTGTGTGTGTTCAAAGAGATTCGAGAATGGTTTAGATTCACAATTGGACCCGGTAGGTGGCGTTATTTTATTTGAACAGAAAGTTTGTTGAATCAGCTAATCTTTATCTTCTTTATATTATACTGGCAATTCGCCCTCGCTTCGCTTATAGGTTATAGTCGTTTTACCCGCGTAGTTCCCGTTCCCGTGGGAATACCGGGATAAAATATAGCCTAGTTTACGCCCTGATATTATAGCTTTCCATTGGTGAAAGAATTTTTGAAATCGGTCCAGCCGTTTCGAAGATTACCCGGAACAAACAGACAGACAGACAGACATTTAAAAAAAATTTAATTTATTTGCTATTTATTTGCTAATTTAATTTAATTGCTATTTTAGGCATAGGTGTCGTGCAAATAACCGTGTGAGCATGAAAAAAGCATATTATTTTGACATTACAAACAGACACTCCAATTTAATTTATTGGTATGGATATAAATTTCTTATGTACGTGTGTATGTCACAGAACTCCTCCTAAACGGCTGGACCGATATCGACGAATTTTTTTGTCTGTTTAAGGAGAATCGAGAATAGTTTAGATTCACAATTGGACCCGGTAGGTGGCGCTGCTATGGATTTCAAGGAGAATTCCTTTTATTTTATTTGACAGAACAATTTCCGTTGGGTCAGCTAATATTATATATAACCACACAGAAGTTTCGGGATTTTCTCTAGCTTCAAAGTGTTAATTATAATTTAAACAAAAAGAAACTACTTCAGCTGGATTGAAATTTGTGCAAGAGAAGGAAATCTCAAAATAAAACCCCATACCAACTTGTCTAACTAGCGTGGTAGGTTACTTTCCCTACTATTGCGGAGGGCTCGAGCTCAATGTAGGTATATGAGTTGAAATGAATGTAAATGAATGAATGAAAAAGCTCGAATCAGTTATAACTGTGTCTAACGAACTAATCCATTCGCTAAAAAAGAAAGGAATGACTGATTTAGATGTTTTGTTGGTTTTTTTCCTTTTCATTACAACTAATGAATGTAGAATTATATACGCTTTTGTTATTCCGTGTGACCGCATGACGCAAATCGTTATATTTTCCCTACTATTTATTTTATGAATAATACCATTGGGAATTTACTTGCATGCGTTTTTACTTTAAAGTAAATTACTAGCTGATCCAGATAAGTTGACATATAATTTTAGCCATTCTTCAGGTTATATAATTCTGCCGCGGGTGACTGGACCGTGGAGTCAAATAAATATCCGCGGTTCCGCCCTCGCCGTCGAGGTGCGAAACCGCGCCGCGCAAAAGTCACTACCAAAAACGTGGGCACGCCCACTTTGCCTCCAGCGACGCCCCAAGCCGAGGTCCGTTCCCCACAGGGGGAGCCCTTGGGCGATGTCGCTTAGCATACTTTTCTCCGGGTTGAGAGCCCTCAGCGCTCACCCATAGTCCGCGTCAAGCTGTCAAGGCCATCTGCGGCCAACAGCTGTACACACACAAAAAAAAAAAAAAAAAAAAAAAAAAAAAAAAAAAAAAAAAAAATGGACCGTGGAGTTAGTCCGTCACCCGCCGAGAGGCTGACCGCGTGGGGAAAGACCGACGTCCTCCCCGAGGGGGGAGGCGTCGGCCGATGGGAGGCCGACTCCTCAAGGGGTATTCCATCGGGCCGACCACTGACGACAAGTCACCCTGCTCCGGTGGTCGATCCAACGACAAAGGCGACGTGTCACGGGTGGGTTACGGGTGTACGTGCTGACGCCCCTTTGTCACCCCGGACGGAGTGGTGCGAGGAGTGCACCGACCGTAAAGAAAAAGGTTATATAATTGTGAACCAAAAAAAAACCGGCTGCAATCATTTTCTCATGGATACCGTCATCGAAACTGGACTAAATTGAAATCGGCCACATGAGCAACACCAGCTTTCAAATAAAAAGTCCTCAAAATCGGTTCACTCAGTCAAAAGTTCTGAGGTAAAAAATAACAAACATAAAAAAAACAGTCGAATTGAGAACCTCCTCCTTTTTGAAGTCGTTTAAACACCAAGCCAAGTCATTTATAACAATAATAAACATTTGTAAAAAGAAGAAACAACAAATAAAATAATAAAATATTGAGGAAACAGACTTTTAATGTCATAATATCTAGTCCAACGCAAATAATTCACGCCAAATTACGCCAAATGACAAATACTTTTTCTTCGTTACATGCAAATTTGTAATGCATTACGTTACAGATAATGTCTATATTACATAACGGTTATGTACTATTAAACTTACATTGTAACTTAAATCCATTAAGTGTATCTGAGTGTTATTAAAATAGACTTACGTTTTGTTTTATGAAATTTTTCATAAAGATAAACCGTCTAATTCGGTAAGGTGTCTATACCAGTTGTCAGAGTTTAGAGTATAAATATAAATTTTCACAATTTTTCTTATAATTACGGGAGTATTACGTGTTTGAAGTAAAAACTAATTCTACGGTTTTTGTCGCGTTGATTTACTTACTAAAGTTTTGAAGAGTTTTAGCGTTCATAATCATGAATCAATCAATGAATAACGTCCTCTTCTCACTATATATGAGGACCTGTAAATAAAAAATTTTTATTGCCTTTAATAGAAATTTAATTTGTATTGCCTTGGACAATTTTGATCCTCCGGCTGGAAAATGCTAAAGACTTCTTTGCGCATTGTTATCTTCAGGGATCCAACAACGAAAATCGTTAACATTACAAAATATTTGCCTTTCTTCCATGACGAATATTGGTTTCATCTTAGTTATTCACATATACGTTTCACTATTAGGCTCAGCTTCACAATTGGAAGGTATTTGTTTACATAGAAGAATAAAATAACAATTGAATTGCTGCTCATCACAAAACGTCTCCATTTCAGCTTATTACAGGTTAAAAAAAATCTGACTGAACACTGATTTTTGTAGAGGTGTTTTAATGACGTCACGGATGCCAGCTGCACGAGTCAACATCATTAGTGTTATTACAACAGCTCAACAAAATGGCAAATAAACATATGAATTAATAAAAAAAAATTAAAATAATAATAATTAAACCGGATTATTCTTTAGTATAAAATATTTTATTTAATTTATTCCGTATGGTGACGAAGTAAGAATACAATTCATCACCCCCTCTCTTGCTCATGGGTGCCGTAAAAGACGATTAAGGAACACATTTATACAAGAGAAAAAACTCGCAACAAAACCCCATGCCAACACGTCTGACCGGCGTGGTATAGTAAGTCAATTTCCCTTCCATAGTGGAGGAGGCCCGAACCCAACAGTGGGATGTATATTGGCTGATATGATGATGATGATGATAAAATGTTTTTGTTGAGACAATAACAGAAATATATCGATAAAATGGTAACATATAAACATGAAAGACACGTGATAGGAGGTTCAACCCCAGCTCAGGGATGTATATGATCTGAGATGATGATAATTAGCCCTTATTTGGCTTATATAAAATTAATTATTTGATTGACTACTGAGATGGTGATAATTAGCCCTTATTTGGCTTATATAAAATAAATTATTTGATTGACCACTGAGATGGTGATAATTAGCCCTTATTTGGCTTATATAAAATAAATATTTGATTTGAGTCCGTTCATCATTCATCATCATTTCAGCCTATTGCCGTCCACTGCAGGACGTAGGCCTCCCTCATATTGCGCCAGAATGTGCGGTCCTGTGCCGCCTGCATCCAACGACGCCCAGCAACTTTCACTAGGTCATCGGTCCACCTAGTGGGGGGGCGTCCTACACTGCGTCGTCCGATACGTGGTCGCCACTCGAGAACCTTTCTTTCCCACCAGTTGTCGGTTCGTCGAGCGATGTGGCCTGCCCATTACCACTTCAGCGTGCTAATTCTTCGTGCTATGTTACACCCGTTCTTCTGCGGATTTCCGTATTCCGGATTCTATCTCGCAGAGAAATCCCGAGCATAGCCCGCTCCATAGCACGCTGAGCGACTTTGAGCCTTGATATGAGGCCTACATTTAGGGACCACGTTTCCGTGCCGTAAGTCATCACTGGTAACACACACTGGTCGTAGACCTGTGTTTTCAGACACTGAGGTATGTTGGAGTCCGTTACGACACGACAAATATTGGTATATTTACCTTTAATTTCTTCGAGAATGCTCACCGTCATTGCATGAGTTAGTGAATTCCACCATTGTAAGAAATTCTCACATATATTACGAAATTAATTGTTTCAAATGGGCACTTGAATTTGTTTCTGGTGAAGTGTTGCGTGACTATGGATTGTATCATCAATCTATTCAAATGATATAATAACTTTGTATTAACAAAATGATTGTAGATTTATTGCAATCAAATCTGCATCATCAAAGACTTTATTATGGAGAGGATACCTGTGCTTGATACCACCCTAGCTGAGGCCACTGGTGCCTGGATCAATAGTACATCACCTGCAGAGAGGCAGATTGCGTGAAATGTGGTACCCAAAAGGATAACTCCCCAGGTTGACCACGGACGTGAACGATTTAATACGAGTTGTTGGCTCTATGCAAAAGGGGAGATAATATGGGTCATGGGGTCACCTTTTCATCACATTGAAGGGAAACGACGGCGTGGACCCAGATCCGCTCAAAAAAAAAAAGAATATGATGAAGTCGGCCAACAAGTCTCTTCAGATTTGTTAATTACCCATGGAGCGACTAACATTTAACCTACGTAATAAACAGCTATATTTTCGAAAGATACTACAGAGATTGCTAGAATTTGGGTATTTTTTTTTATAATAATTTATCCTTAAATATGGATCTTTTAAATTTATTATACATTAGCTAACCCAAAGGGGCTTTTCTGTTCGAATCTAAAAAAAAAAACAGTAAAATGCATTCTCCTTGAAATAGATCGCAGCGTCACTTGCCGGTTCCAATTGTTAATCTAAACCATTCTCATATCCATCGGAACAGCCACAAAAAATCAACAAAATCGGTCTAGCCGTTTAGAAGGAGTTTAATTATAAACACACGAACAGAAGATTTATATAAAGATGTTACGTGTGGTGACGGAATAAGAATACAATTCATCACACCCTCTTTTACCCGTGGGTATCGTAAAAGACAATTGAAGCACTTAGTCCTCTTTATGACATCTACGACCATGTAAAGGTTGGTAGTATTCGTAACTACTACTACACGACAATTCGTACGTATATCATTAATTATTGTGAATATATAAAAATGAATATTTGTCTGTATGTCCTTTATAGAATTCTAAACTATGCATTTGATCATATGATGATCTTCAGCAAAGTGTTGTGCATGAGCCCACGAAGGTTTCCGAGTTGTTATGACATGATCTGGCGGAAACGGTAGGTGCTGTGGTGCTCGATTTCAAGAATTCCTTTCATTATTTTTTTAGATTTGAACAGAACAACTTATGTTGAGTCAGCTAGTTGTGGATAAAATTTAGTTTCTTATGAATGAAATGAGACATTAATTTTGAATATTTGACGTAAACATAAATAAAATTGAACAACTAAATAAAATACTCTCACTCGAATAACTCTCAGAAAAATAAAATAATAATCATAAACAATTCCGTCAATTAAAATCAAATCCTCGAATGCTAAGTTCCATTAGTCAGCCATAAAACTTAATCAACATCATTAAGCCAGATTGGATCATAATAAAATAGTAAAAGTTAAAGTAAACGTTTACAACATTAAAGACTAGTTTTTTATATGATACAACTTAATTATTAATTAATGTTCTTAAATATTGGGTGGCTCTTATATCTATATATATTAATAAATAACATTCTCTGTTCGTTTGAACAAATTTTAATGTGAAAATTTCGGATAAGATGAGTATTACACATTTACATAGACTTGTCCGTGTAGTGACGGAGTAAGAATACAATTCACCACTCCCTATCTTACCCATGGATGTCGTAAAAGACGACTAAGGGATATAATACGTATTAGGATCTGTGCCAGAGAATGAAAACTCGAATAACACATAGGGTTTTATATCCACATGTCTGACCAGCATGGTATAGAAAGTCAATTTCCCTTCTATTTGGGGAGAAGGCTCGAGCCCAGCAGTGGGACATATATGAGCTGAGACGACATAGACTTGGGTCGATCTATTTTCTTTGTGATAGGAGCATACTTTTGACAGATTTAAGTCTACAGTCGCAGGTCATTAAATCCATTAAATCCATCCAATCATTAATACCACACTGAGCAGAAAATAGACATTTGAATGGTAGCAATTTGTTACTGCTCTTCGTTCGGTGAGCGAGAAAGCCGGAAGCCCAAGTTTCTGAGGGTGTTTGCGTAGAATTTGGTAATTAATGCCTTTAGTATGAATGACGAACGAGCGATAGTATTACTTATGATTAGTGTGCTGTACTCGTTTGCTACTAGCACCAATAGAAATTAAAGGTTTATTTTTAGTTACATCCCATTCTAAGAAAACATTTAGTCATTATAATATTTAAGAAGTGGCCTACTACAGCACGCCTGAACGGATTAGTACATATTTTTATTTCGAGTTTTCATTGTCTTGTATAAATATTATATGTACATCTCTTTGTCTTTGTAAGTAAGTATCCTAAGAGTCACATAAATCTTACTACACCACTGTAATTCTTAGGAAAATATCTTCATCACCACTTTTGATACAATTATTCATAATTGAATAAAAAATATCAATCCTTTGTAAAGTCAGGGGTAAACATTAGTTAATTACATAGCCGGATGTGTTTCGCCAGTTTCCTGTAACTTTAAGCCATACCATAAAGTGGAAGTGACAACTTGGACCTCAAGTTTGATGCTATCAATCTTAACATAACTGTTTCTATGTTTGTCATAAAAAATATAATTATGGTCTCATAACTTTATCCGCAAACGCGTAAATAGAGATACGTAATACACAAAAATGTCAATATTTAATTAGTAATCTCGCTGTTTCCTGTATGATGACGCAGAAAAAAGAAGGAAAGAAGAATAGTCTTCCCTTGCAAGCGGACATATACATATATATATTTCATCATGATTTCTGATGTTTACGCGAGCACTACACATCTATACCAATAAGTAAAATTGGAGTGTCTGTTTGTAATATCAAAATAATAGGCTTTTTCATGCTCACACGGCTATTTGCACTACACTTATGCCTAAAATACACTTTATATTTTTTTGTCTGTCTGTCTGGTCCGGATAATCTTCAAAACGGTTGGACCGATTTCAAAAATTCTTTCACCAATGGAAAGCTATAATATCAGGGCGTAAACTAGACTGTATTTTATCCCGGTATTCCCACGGGAACTATGCAGGAAAGACGACTGAAACTGAAGCGAAGCGAGGGCGGGTTGCTAGTTGTAAATAAAACTACTTTTACGGATTTTACTGCGTTTGTATTTGATTTATGATTACCCGACGTTTCGAACACTTTACAGCATTCATGGCCACGGGCGGACTAAGATGTCTGACGTCCAAACAAGTCAAAATTCTTACAGATTTTTATAATTATCTACCCGCTACAGAAAATTAGTTATCCACATTTTTGGCACAAACTTATTGTCAGTACATTCCTTGTATTGCAAATGATTCTATATATATGAAAAAAAAAAATAGATAATTATAGAAATCGTTGACTTGTTTAGACGTCAGACATCTTAAAGCGTTCGAAACGTCGGGCAATCATAAATCAAATACAAACCCGATAAAATCCGTAAAAGTAGTTTTATTTATAATATACACTCATTTGCAAAAAAAACGGGCACCTAAGCAATGAACCATTTCAAATGTTAATATTTCTTTGTTTGATAATTATAGGTAGTTTTATCCACACAATTTGCTAAATTAATAAGAAAATAATCGTTTTCATCAGTATTTCATAAAATTTAGATACAATTTATGGGAAATAATGCTAAACCTCGCTAGTAGTGTATATTCGCTAGTAGTGCATATGCTCATGAAGTAAAAATAAAAAAGTTTTTTTGTTTGTTTTTCTTTAATAAAGTAAAAGCAGATAAATGTTTAGTATCGAGTGTGACCCCCTCTAGCTAAAATCACAGCTTGAATTCGTCTGGGCATGCTAGCGAGTATATCCCGGATACTTGCTTGCGGAATACGTTCCCACTCCGCAGTAATCACATTCTTCAGCTCTCTGATGGTCTGCGGAGCCGGGTGTACTGATCTCACACGCCGTTTCAGAACGTCCCAGACATGCTCTATGGGATTGAGGTCGGGACTTCGAGCTGGCCAATCCAAACGACGAATGCCGACCTCTTGCACATACGCATTAACATCGCGGGATCGGTGGGCGCGAGCATTGTCGTCCATAAAAATCGAGTCTTCACCTAGAGCGGCCAATGCGGGTTGTGCATGAGAAATTAGAACTTCCGTTATGTATCGATGCCCAGTCAGTGAGCCGTTTTCAATGAAGACTAACTCTGTACGATCCATTGAATTTATTCCTGCCCAAAACATAACAGAGCCCCCACCATAAGGTGTGATTTCTTCGAAACATGCCTCTGCAAAGCGTTCTCCTTGTCTTCTTAGCACTCGCCGACGTCGATCTTCACCGAACAGAGATATCCTGGCTTCATCAGAGAACAAAACCCTATTCCAATCGTCTTGAGTCCATGATTCACAATTTCTAGCGAACCTAAGCCTGTGAACTCTGTGCTCACGGAGTAATTTGGGGCCGCGGGCCGGGCGGTGACTGCGTATATTGGCAGCGAGAAGCCTCCTCCTGACCGTCCATAGACTAATATGCACATTTCTTACTTCTTGGAGGTTGTTCTTAAGATCCACATACGAAGATTTGCGATTTCTCAATGCGCGACTCACAAGAAAACGATCATCCCGTGGTTGGGTACATGGTTTTCTTCCAGAACCAGGCCTTCTCTCGACGGAACCAGTCTCCTGATATCGCTGCCAGGTCCTTTGGACTGTCGAGCGACTAACATTTAGCCTCCTAGCCACGAAACATTGGCTGCAACCCTCTTCAAGCAGCGCGATAATTTTGGTAGCTTTTACCACTTTATCTACCATTTTTGATACAGCCAAACAGCATTAAATAAAGCTTTGACAGTCAAGGATATGAAATTAATCGATAAAAATTGAATAAAAGTTATGAAAGTCGATGTTAACTTCTGGAACTTCGCGCCAAAAATGTAGGATAAAAAGGGGTTTTCTGTAAAAATGAACATCAAATGAAAAATTGAATTTAGAACGTACTTTTTTAAATACCACAGCATTTTTAAAACCGGCCAGTAACGTGTACAAACGATTGAAACCTTTTTGGTATTGTATCTTTTTAAATATGAATGAAAATCAAAACCGCCCGTTTTTTTTGCAAATGAGTTTATCTCATCATTTTCTTTTATCATCCAGGCTCATATACGTCCCACTGCTGGGCTCTAGCCTACCCCACAATAGGCTAGGAGGGAAATTGGTCTACCATGACCTTCCGATATGTGGTCATCACTTGAGAACCTTTACACCCCAATCAGTTTTTCTTTTCAATATGTCCTATCTATTGCCATTTCTGCCTTACGCTTTTTACTGCACTTGCTATGGAGAATATCTATGTATCAGATAACTTCATGAAGTTGATGATAATTATAAGTATAATAATGTATTTTTTCTTGTTACAGGTAAGTTATGAGCTATAGTTTAAATGTACTTCAATTGACGGACAAGTTTCAGTTAGATAAGGTAAGAATTTTCCTTGTGGTGTCGGAGTGGGAGATATTATTCACCACTCCCTATTTTGCAAGTGGCTACCGTGTAAGACCACTAACGGATATATTCATCATCAACATCATCGCGGCACACATACGTCCCACTGTTGGGCTTGGGCCTCCTCTGCAAAGTGAGGGAATTTGACCTACTATACCATGCTGGTCAGACATGTTGGTATAGGATTTCATTTCGCGTTTTCCTTCTCTTACACAGAAATGTTATGTGCATATTATATCCCATAGTCGTCTTTTACGACATCCACGGGCAAGATAGGGAGTGGTGATTTGAATTCTTACTCCTTCACCACACGAATCATAGAGGATATATTATGCATATAAAATCCATTCGAGAGAAGGAAAACGAAAATAAAACGTTATAGCAATACGTCTGATATGGTTAAGTAGCTCAATTTCCTTCCTTTTGTAGAGAAAACTCGGGCAAAGCAGTAAAAAATATAAGCTTCTATGAAAACCAAGTTTTTATACTCTACCATATTAAATTACAAATCTCAGTAATTAAGTTTATATCATTTTTAGGGTTCCGTACCGAAAGGGTAAAAACGGGACCCTATTACTGAGACTTCACTGTCCGTCCGTCCGTCTCTCACCAGGCTGTATCTCAAGAACGGTGATAGCTAGACAGTTGAAATTTTCACAGATGATGTATTTCTATTGCCGCTAAAACAATAAATACTAAAAATAAAACAAAATAAATATTCCCATACAACAAACTTGATTTTTTTGCTCAATATCAATGGCAACAGGGAGGCACTTGTTTAAAACCGAGGCCCTCCTTTTCCATGGAACGAGCCGAGATCCCCCCCGAGGAGCACACATCAGTGTGTCTGGGGTTGCCGTGCCGGTGCAGGCCCAGATAAAATATTTGGGTCTGCACCTCGATTCAAATTGGAATTTCGGGCCACACTTTGCCCAGCTCGTCCCGAGGCTCGTCAAGTCGGCCGCGGCACTGGAAAGGCTTCTGCCGAACACTGGCGGTCCTGGGTCGTCATGCCGGCGACTCTACGCCGGCATTCTGCGGTCCATAGCACTGTATGGTGCACCTATCTGGTCGAAGTCCCTCACCGCCCGCAACAGAGCCCTTCTGCGACGACCGCAGAGGGTTATGGCGGTAAGGGCTATTAGGGGCTACCGTACTGTGTCCTGGACTGCGGCGACACTGCTGGCAGGCGATCCGCCTTGGCCGCTGGTGGCAGAAGCGCTGACGGATGTATATCGGTTCCGCGCCACAGCACGAGTCAACGGCGAGCGGGTCTCCGCAGGGGGACTGGGCAGAGCTCGAGAAGTGGCTCGAACGGAAGTAATCCGGCGGTGGAGTGAAGATCTAGAGTCCCCCGTAGCAGGGCGGGGGACTGTGGAGGCGGTTGCGCCGCATCTCCACCGCTGGCTCAGGAGAAGGCACGGCAGCCTTACATTTAGGATGGTGCAGGTGCTTACCGGACATGGGGTCTTCGGTAAGTACCTGCACAGAATTGGAAGAGAAGAGGCCCCAGGATGTCATGAGTGTGGCGCGCTAATCGACGATGCGCACCACACACTGGAAGTATGCCCCGCCTGGGGGACTCAGCACCACGTCCTGTCAACGGAACTGGGAATAACAGACCTGTCGCTGCCGACCATCATCTCCAAGATGCTCGGCAGCGACAGCTGTTGGTCGTCGATGGCCTCCTTCTGTGAGGCTGTCATGACAAGGAAGGAGGCCGCGGAGCGGGCACGCGAGGCGCTTGCGTCCGCTGACTCGCTCCGCCGGCGACGACCAGGGAGGAGGAGACGCCGCTATGCGCTCCTCCACCCACCGCTCTGAATGATGACAAGACGTGGCCAGACGGCCAAGCGTTGAGGTGTCGGGGATAGAATGTTGTCAGACGATCTCTCCGGCACCTCGTAAAAGCGCGGAAGGGGCCGCTGTGGCTTTAGTGGGTATTTCGGTCACTTTTGTGGCCGGCGAGTCCCACACACACTCCCCTGTCTGTTACTGGCAGGGGATAGTGCGTAAATGCATTTCCACAGCGTGAAAAAAAAAAAAAAAAAAAAGGGAGGCACTTGTTTACCTAGTCAATGGTAAGGAATCCTTCGTGCGCGAGTCCGACTCGCACTTGGCCGTTTTTTTTTCAAACTTCCACGCAAAAAGAGGGGTGTTATAAATATGGCGTATGATTACTCGATTAAGTGCTCCACGCGTGCCAATATAATCGTTAAATGATAATTAATTGATTATTCCTGTTGAAGAAAACGTAATATTTGTTTTTATTATTTTAGTTTGTATCGAGAGTTATTTAAAATTTTTAATTTTACTAATTTACAGTACAGTGTCTGCCGAGTCCTTTAGTAAAAAGGTATAATCATTCTTTGGATCGATAAACTTTCGCCCACGCGTCACAGCTTCAATATAATAATGTTATAAGTTTTTTATAATCGTAATCAAAGTTATTAAGTTAATGATTTGTTTGCTCCGTGACTTGTTATAATCATTATTTAGCTTAGATCACCGTATGTGATGGCTGACATTGCTTGACCGTACCATTTTGAATAACAACAACGGCATATATAGACACCTGATTTGTTTTATTGATGTTATAAAAATTTAACAAACAGATTATGTTTTGGTATGTTTATTATCTAGTATCTATATGTCATCCGTGTAAAGACAGAGTAAGAATTAGTCCATCGAAAAGTCACATTTGGGGTTGCGTTTTTTAGAGGATCCAATTTTATTTTTTAGATGTGCAAAAATGTTAACATTTTTTTATGAGACCAATAGTTTATGAGATAGTTCATCTCGTAAACTATAGGTGTCATAAAAATCATTTCAAACTGTTTTCCAAGATGGTGGCCGTAGGATAAGGTTGGCGACCCCACAAACTTTTTTTTTACTCTTACACTGCCCAACACATCTAAAAAAATAAAATTGCGTCATCTAAGAAACGCAAGGTATAGCTTGAACACCACGGAGCAAGTGTCGCGCACTGGCACCATGGATCGGTATCTTAAGCCGGTGTCTTATAGTTCGAATCCCACGCAAGACAACCACAACAATCAAGGAAGACGATCCACAAATTATTGTTCCGAGTCTGATTTCGCAGGATTACTCTCTAGCCTAATCCGAAAATTTGGCGCAGCCGTTTTGGAGTATATAGGGCACATACGAATGTACGTTCATTTTTATATATACACTAACTGACCCAACAGACATTGTTCTGTTCAAATATAATAAAAGGAATTCTCCTTGAAATGGATAGCAGTGCCATCTACCGGATCCAATTGTGAATCTAAACCGTTCTCGAATCCCTTTGAATACACACAAATTCATCAACATCGGTGCAGCCGTTTAGGAGGAGTTCAGTGACATACACACGTACACAAGAAATATATGTATAAAGATGTATGAATGCATCATCATTACGTGGAATATTGACTTAAGCTCAGAAAAACTATTCTCTGTAGTTTTTGTTATGATTATCAATTTATTTATATTTCAAACTATTAATAGCAAATTTAATGACATTATATATAACTAGCTTTTGCCCGCGGCTTCGCCCGCGTTAAAATTAACTTGCATATTGAACTATTATTGCAAAGAATATTATCGGCATAAAAGGTATTCTATTTCTTAATTTAAAAAATACTCTATCTATGTGTCTATTTTCATCCAAATCTGCTAAACAGTTTACGCGTGATTAATTAACAAACATCCAAATATCTTCACAAACTTTCACATTTGAATATTACTTCCAGACTTGTAGTTCAGATTCTCGTGGAAATACGATGATAAATATGTCTTTCCTAAGTCCCTGATAATGTAGCTTTCCATTGGTGAAAAAAAAATTATATCGATTAAATTTCCGCAGTTTCACCTACGTAGACCTCATTCCTATGCGAATGCCGAGATAAAAAATGCCTATGTGACTCACAACTCAAAAACAAAAAAATTTTAACCATTTTTAGTTATAGGTATCGTGCAAATAATTATGTGCATAAATAAAAACTATTATTTTGATAGATAAACAGACGCTTCAAATTTATTTATTTGTAGAGATAGAAAATTGACTTAATATCTCCACTTACTGTCTGGTAGCGGCTAGGAATATTACCACGCTTTCATTGTTTGTGGGGTGTCCCAAAATACTACTAAGACAAAGATTTACATCGATCTGGACCAATTGGTGATGCCGTCTGGCCAACAATGTCGTCCGTCAGGCAGCCGGTCATAAAATGTTGCTAGAACCTTTGCGATATATCTACGATGGGAGAAGAGTACCTACATATTGCGTCGATCCAAAGTAATTAGGATAAGAGCAAGATAATGATGATATGTAGGATGGGTGTCTTTGACTATATGCGTTTCACCCTTTTAGGGCTGCCTAAAATTATTCCTTAGTGCGCTTACCCCAAAAAACAGATCGGTATACAAAATTTCACACATCTTTGGCTATGCACTTTTCACCCTCTTAGGGGTTGAATTTCCAAAAATTCTTAGTTAGTACTCATCATCATCATCATCTCAGCCCATATACGTCCCGCTGTTGGGCTCGGGCCTCCTCCATAATGGAAGGGTAAATGACCTACTATACCACGCTGGTCAGACGTGTTGGTATTTTTTTTTTTTTTTTTTTTTTTTATGGGTGGGCTACGGTAAGCGCACGCGCGGTCCAGTCCGTCCGGGGCGATGAAAGGACGGCGCGCGGGCCCATAACCCACCCGTACCCACGTCACCTCGTTGTTGGGCCGACCACCGGAGCAGATGTGACTTGTCGTCAGTGGCCGGCCAAGACGTGTTGGTATAAGTTTTATTTTGAGTTATCCTTCTCTCGCATAGATGTTATATGCGTTTTATATCCGTAGTCGTCTCGTACGATCACCCACGGGTAAGATAGGGGATGGTGAATTGTATTCTTACTCCGTCACCACACGGTTAATGTAAGTACTCGCTTATCCCAAAACAGAACTTTTACGTTCCCAGGACCATTATTTTAGGTTATACACTTTTCATGCCCTTAAGGGTGAGTCTGCCAGAAGTTCTTTCATAGTGCTTGGTAAGCGAGCACTAAGAAAAAAATCTTGGGATAATCCAAGAGAGCCGACCGTGTACTAAAATGACCGTTCCTCGGCTCACTGATTTCGGATAAACGCTTTTCACCCCCTTAGGGGTAAAATTGCAAAAATCTCTTTTTTAGTGAGCACTTTCCCCAAGAAAGACAACTTTATACAAAACGTTACGTTTCTAGGCCTAATGATTTCAGCTATATATTTTCACCCCCTTAGGGGTTGAGGTTCAAAAAATAATTTCTTAGAGCTCACATATAACAAAAGAAAGTGAATCGCATACAAAGTTTTACGTGCCTGGCCCCAATAGTTTCGTCTATACGCTTTTCACCCTCTCAAGGGTGTGATTTGCCAAAAATTCTTTGCTAGTGTTCGTGTACCCCAAGAAATACGACGGTGTAAAAAATACGTTTCTAGGCTCAGTGGTTTTGGCTGTATGCTTTTTGGTATTTTAGGGGTTGAATTTCATCCCCATGTAAATGAAATTTCCAAAACGCTTGAACGAATATTTATTTATTTATTATCAGGTACCATAATACAAAGATTCGTGGTTCTATCATCGAAAATGACGAATTTCCATACAAAATGTCATCCCCTATTTCAACCCCTTATACCCATTTTTTCGCAATAAAAAGTAGCCTATGTCCTTTCTCAAGCTTTAGTCCATGTCTGTACCAAATTGTAAGTGTATTTATTGTAAGTGTAATCTGTAAGTGGTTTTGGTGTTTTAGGGGTTGAATTTCATCCCCATGTAAGTGAAATTTCCAAAACGCTAGAACGAATATTTATTTATTATCAAGTGCCTTAAAACAAAGGTTCATGGTTCTATCATCAAAAATGACGAATTTCCATACAAAATGTCATCCCCTATTTCAACCCGTTATACCTATTTTTTCACGATTTCTTTGCTAGAGCTCGTGTACCCCAAGAAATACTACAGTGTAAAAAAATTACGTTTCTAGGCCCAGTGGTTTCGGCTGTATGCTTTTTGTCTTTTAGGGGTTGAATTTCATCCCCATATAAATGAAATTTCCAAAACGCTAGCACGAATATTTATTTATTTATTATAAAGTGCCTTAATACAAAGATTCATGGTTCTATCATCAAAAATGATGAATTTCCATACAAAATGTCATCCCCTATTTCAACCCCTTATACCTATTTTTTCGCAATAAAAAGTAGCCTATGTCCTTTCTCAAGCTTTATTCCATCCCTGTACCAAATTTCATCAAAATCGGCTCAGTGGTTTAGACGTGAAAGCGTAGCAGACAGACAGACAGACAGACAGAAAGACAGACAGAGTTACTTTCGCATTTATAATATTAGTAAGGATTAGGTGCCTTAATACAAAGATTCGTGGTTCTATCATCGAAAATGACGAATTTTCATACAAAATGTCATCCCCTATTTCAACTCCTTATACCCATTTTTTCGCGATAAAAAGTAGCCTATGTCCTTTCTCAAGCTTTAGTCCATCTCTGTACCAAATTTCATCAAAATCGGTTTAGACGTGAAAGACTATATGCTTTTCACCCCCTTAAGGGGGTGAATTTCCAAAAATCCTTTGCTAGTGCTCGTGCACCCCAAGAAATATGATGGTGTAAAAAAAAAATACGTTTCTAGGCCCAGTGGTTTCGGCTGTATGCTTTTTGGTATTTTAGGGGTTGAATTTCATCCCCATGTAAATGAAATTTCCAAAACGCTTGAACGAATATTTATTTATTTATTATCAGGTACCATAATACAAAGATTCGTGGTTCTATCATCGAAAATGACGAATTTCCATACAAAATGTCATCCCCTATTTCAACCCCTTATACCCATTTTTTCGCAATAAAAAGTAGCCTATGTCCTTTCTCAAGTTTTACTCCATGTCTGTACCAAATTTCATCAAAATCGGTCCAGTGGTTTAGACGTGAAAGCGTAGCAGACAGACAGACAGACAGACAGACAGACAGACAGACAGACAGAGTTACTTTCGCATTTATAATATTAGTAAGGATAATTCTTATTCCGTGCCGTGACGGAGTAAGAATACAATTCAACCACGTCCTGTTTTGCCCGTGGATGTCGTAAAGGAAGACTAAGGGATATAATATGGATACAACATCTACACAAGAGAAGGAAGGAAGGAACTCGACACAAAACCCTATGCTAATATGTCCAACCAGCGTGGTTTAGTAGGTCAAATTCCCTCCCATTGTGGAGGAGGCCCAAGCCCAAAAGTGGGAGCGGGTGACGTGACCGGGGATTAGTCCGACCGACGTCCAACCGACATCCCTCCCCGAAGGGGGGGGGACGTCGGTCGATGTAGGGGGTATTCCGTCGGGCCGACCACTGATGACAAGTAACCCTGCTCCGGTGGTCGGCCCAACGACGAAGGCGACGTGGTGTTCGGGTGTTGCGTGCTAACGCCCCTCTGTCGCCTCGGACGGAGTGGTGCGAGGAGTGCGCCGACCGCAGCCAACCCCAAAAAAAAAGCCCAAAAGTGGGACGTATGTGGGCTGCAATGATGATGATGATAAATTCTTATTCCGTGCGGTGACGGAGTAAGAATACAATTCAACTATTAAGGGATATATACGTACCTATACAACATGTATGTAATTTCCTTCCCACAGTGGAGGAGGCTCGAGCTCAATAGTGGGACGTATATAGGCTGAGGTAAATTATAATAAAAATAGGAAAACATGAATAATTATAATTTTTAATAAAAAAAAACTACTTCAAACAGTAAACTAAAAACGTTAAAATTGCCTATATAATTATACCATCATCAGATCCTGACCTGATGACTATGGGGCCACCTGGGAAGTACACCTTATCAAACAAAACAAGAATTTTGCAAATCGGTCCAGGCGTCTTTGAGTAATCGGTGAACATACATAAAAAAAAAGATTCCGACGAATTGAGAACCTCCTCCTTTTTTTGAAGTCTGTTAAAAAGCAGTGATGCTATGACCTACTCCTACTCATAATAATCCGAAGACTGCTAATTATCGAAATAATGAATTCGACTATCGAAGCCTTAATTGTCCCAAGTTTCATAATAAATCCGATATTATTTTTACTTGAACATAATTAGCTTTAATTATCGATACTTAACAGTTTTCCGTCGCATGCCCTCGACCTGAACGTGGCCAATTCAGTAGTAATTAAGATTTTGTTGTAATATATTTAATTTTCTATTTAATATAAAAATATTTGATACAAGGTCACAGGAAAGTGTCGACATGGCGATGTAAAACGTTACTACCTTACCGTGAAATAATTTGTAATATTAATATTATCCCTATGGTTACGATTGTCCGTGTGCTGTCGGAGTAAGACTGCAATTCACCATTCCCTAACGTGCCCATGGATGTCGTTAAAGACGGCTAAGGAAAATAACAAGCATATAACATTCATGCAAGTAAAGGAAGACTCGAAATAAAACTCTATACCAAACTGCCTGACAAGCATGGTATAGTAAGGTCAATTTCACTCCTATTGTGGAGGAGGCTCGAGCCCAACAGTGGGACGTTTATAAGCTGAAATGATGAATGATTATGATGAAAAGCGCTACATAATATTTTGGCATTCCCGTCAAAAGACCGTTTAGAATTGTGCTCAAACATGATAAAAGTAAAAATTAAAACGGAACTAAAAAAAAATGTGCTATCGGATAGATATAGATAAAATCACGAGCAAATGCTAATAATCTTTATCTTTAAATATTATAAAACAAAGTCCCCGGCCGTCTCTGTCTGTCTGTCTGAACACGATGAACTCAAAAACTACTGAACAGATTTTCATGCGGTTTTCACCAAATGACGGAGTGGTTCATAGGGAAGGTTTTTATGTATAATACATCAATGTTTTGTGAAAATTGATTGAGATATGACGATAATTGTCGAAGAGATCGGCAAAAGTCAAGCCGCGCGGGAGCTTTTATCGAAAACGCTATCTGATCCGTTAAAGATATATCAAAACAATGTATAGTGGAATTGTGTATCTTTTATAGGTCTACACAAAAGTCCGCAATAGCATATGTTTATCTTTTACGGATAACGTACAATACCCATTTTAATGTTTATGAAAATGGCCAACCGATTTCAAATATTCTTTCACCAATGAACAGATATAATATATCTCATCTATCAATATCAGAGAGGCATAGGTGACATAGGTTACATTTTATCCCGATATTCCCACGGGAACGGTAGCTACGCGAGTAAGGCGACTGAACCCGAAGCGAAGGGAGGGTGGGTTGCTAGCATATATATATATTTAAAATGTACAAGTAACGCCCTTTCCAATGATACAACAAACACGACATATTTATCTCAAATTTATTTTTTAACACAGTACTTTAAGACCTCTAGATGGCGCAATATTAGGTTCAGTGACGCATCATATAACCAGCCGTCGATCAAGACGCTTCTAACGATACCTCATTTGTACGATTCTAATAAGTAGTTGAGGAGCTATGAGGGAACAGATGAACATACATTATCTAGCCTGTCAAAATCGTAACCTTCCGTAGTCGGGTAAAAACAAATGGACGTAAGCATATTGATGACGTATATAAAGAAATAAGAATTTAGAAATTCAATGCAAGGAACATTCCGTCACATTCTCTGTTAGTACCCAAGGGAGATACGGTAATAGTTATTGAAAGTTATATTCTAAATTATTCATGTCATATATACTTGAATGATGTTATATAACCCAGAACAACGTATCCAGACTAAGAAATTGTGTAGGTAAATTAAAAAAAAAAAAAACTTTTGAACAAAATTGGGTCTAATTTTCTATTAATTTTCTAATATCTATTACCGACGGCCGGTAGGGAGTTGAGAATTGTAAAAAAAAGCATTACGTACTGTGTTCCCTAATTACCTATATAAGTTGAAACAATAAACAAATTCTTAATAATAAAAATAAAATTTCTTTAAATCAATTGCGACGTTATCTACTGCGTCAAATTAACAATCTAAACAATTTTTGAATACAATGGAGCACATAAAAATTTCACCGAAATCGGTTCAGGCATTTCCGTGCAGTACATTTATATAAGCTAAAAATTGTTTAGTTTGATTTGAAGACCAATTACCATGTATAGATTTTGTTTTTGAATCGAATGCGCTTGGAAGTTTTCCAAAATATGCATGTTTTGTCATAATTTTCTGTGGTATGGAGTAAAAATAAAATTTATCAATTTAGTCCATGATTGTATTAGTAAAATGTGACTATGAATAAAGTATATGCATATAACATATTAGGAAGAAATAGAAAGCTCGAAAGAAAGCGAATTCATCTGGTTAGGGTGGAATAGTAGGTCAATTTCCCTCCAATTGCCAGTAAGACTTGAGTCCAGCTGTGGGACGTGGGACGTATATAAGCGAAGAAGATGAAGAGGTGATGACATCTACAAATTTTAAAATTATAAAATACTAGCAACCCGCCCTCGCTTCGCTTCGGTTTCAGTCGCTTAAACCCGCGTAGTTCCCGTTCCTGTGGGAATACCGGGATAAAATATAGCCTATGTTACTCCCTGATATTATAGCTTTCCATTGGTGAAAGAATTTTTGAAATCGGTTCGGTGGTTTAAGCATGAAAGCGCTACAAACAAACAAACAAACAAACAAACATCCTTACTTTCGCATTTATAATATTAGTATGGATTTTTCTTTATATATTATACTCCTGAATTTGCATTCGCGCAGCACCCGTTTCCGCAGTAATACAAGAATAAAATATATCCTATTTTACACGCTAATAATTGACAAAGCTTGTTATTGGTAAAATATTTTTTTTCGGTTTAGTGGTTTAGGGTGAAAGTGTAACAAACAAACTCCCATTCACATTAATAATATGATAGGTTATCTAACCCGTAATCACACTGGTTGAAAATACATCGCATATAAATTGTATTCAGTTAATTCGGTACACGGCTGACCTTGACCGCAGTGTGACCGAGCAATCTGTCACGGTGATCGCCTTGTCTCTGCAATTAATCGGTTACAACCATAACGCTGATAAATCACCTCTCGATACTGTCTGACTCCTACTGTTTTTATTGTTTGTTATCTAATGGTGTCCATGACCTTGGGACCAGTTACCTGTATCAATCATCTATCAATATATTGACATTAACTATTAGATATGGGCTTCAAATAATATGGGGATATTACAATGATCGCCACGCTTGACAAGGGATTTTGTAGCCCAAGACTTGGTAGCGGGTGACACGTACCTAGGTTCGATCCCCTACAAAGAAGTCAACCTCGTGGTATCGATGCCCGGGAACACTGTTATTCGTTATTGCTGGGGGCGAAGGGGAGAAATAATACGGTGATCATGCGGCCGCCCTTGCGTCGCCCCGGACAGAATGGGGCATTTAAAAAAACAAAAAGTTCGTTAATTAACCGACTTCTAATGTAGACAGTGTTAATAATTATTTGTTATTTTTACCAAAATCCCTTGTCCGATTTCGATAAAATTTTCATGGGACTATTTGGGAAGTATACCCTTTCTAACAAAAAAGAATTTTCAAATCAGTTGGCAAGCGACGGAGCTATACGCAAACAAACATAAAAAAATACAGACATCCTAAATGAGAACTTCCTCCTTTTTTAGAAGTCGATTAAACACGCACGGCAATACTTTAGACGGTCCACATATTGTTCCAATTATGAGTATAATTTATATACGGTAATTACGTTTGTCTGTAAAGTCTTCAATACCAAGATTATTACCTTAGAACAGAAATCTTAATACCTTAGGGTATAGTGTTTTCTTTATAAAAATATTCGCGTACCTATATCTCAAAAATACATTATTACATTGCTACTCATCTTGTTTATAAAACCTATCATTAAAAGTTTTCAATACGTGCTTCACTAAGCTGATGTGGTAACCACAACTTGAAGTTTATTTGACCGCTTGCCTCAGGGGTCAATTTTATTGACAATATCTTTATTGATTCTGCTAACTTGTAATAGTGGGTTTGGTTTAGCACAATTTAAAAGTCAAAATCTGTGATATTAGTCTGACCTTTAGTATAACATAAATAATAAATACAAGATCTACATAATAAGTAAGTTTTTTATTCGTTGAAAGTATTCTTTGCGAAGGATGTATTTTCGATAGATGCAATAACGTTTTTGCGAAATAAATCAATGGACGCGAAGGATGTATTTTATTAATGATATATACAATAAGTTTGCGAAATAAGATAAAAAATATAGTAAGTCTTATATTGAAGCTTTGTAATCCTTACTAATATTATAAATGCGAAAGTAAGTTTGTTACGGTTTCACACATAAACTATCGAACCGATTTCAAACATTCTTTCACCAATCGAAAGCTATAATATCCGGGAGTAACTTAAGCTATATTTTATCCCGGTATTCCCACAGGAACGGGAAAAAATACTGTAATGCGACTGAAACAGAAGCAAAGTGAGGGCGAGTTGCTAGTATTTAATAACAATAAATTTGTTCGGTGGGCATGGTAGTTTAGGTCGATCATGTCAAATGTACGTGGGTTCAACTACGCAAGATAATATTGCAGGACGATATTGAAAAAAGAAAGAGTATCAAATTTTCTTGTTAGCGGGGATAAGTAGACTAATTTTTCTTCATCTTTTTCTGTCCGCTATCTTGATAACCATGTGAGATTCTTCTACAGTAGTAGGGTTCATCAACTACCTACTGTACCACGCTGGTCAGACAAGTTGGTACAGGGTTCTATTCCTTAGTCTTTTACGACACTCTTGAACACGAAAGGGGGGACGATTTTTATTCAAAATACGTAAATTCGCGAGTGTAGTTGATATAGTATGAAGGATTAGCATTCTGAAGTGGTAACGGGAAGGTCACATCGCTCGACGAACCGACGACCACTAGGAAAGGAAGGTTCTCGAATGGCGACCACGTATCCATACCGAAAGACACGGTGTATGACGAACTAGGTGGTGCGAACAGTTTGGTGAAAGCTGCTGGGCGTCGTTAGGTGCAGGCAGCATAGGACCGCATTTTGTTGAGAAACATAATGGAGGCCTACGTCCAGCAATAGACGGGCGATAAGCTGAACAATGATGATTAATTATATTCTTATCCGTCACAAAACATTTGTGTATATAAGTAAAAGATTCATCATCAGCTCATATATGTCCCACTCTTTGGCTCGAGCCTCTTCCAGAGGACGAAAATTGATCTTACTATACCATGCTGGTCAGACAGTTTGGTATAGGGTTTTATTTCAAGTTTTCCTTATTTTGCATATATGTTATATGCGTATCCCTTAGTCGTTTTTACGACATACACGGGCAAGATAAGAAGGCAATGGACTTTACTATACCATGCTGGTTAAACAGGTTGATATAGGGTTTTGTTTCATTGATATAGGGTTTTATTTAGAGTTTTCCTTCTCTTGCATAGATGTTATATATGTATCCCTTAGTCGTTTTTACGACATCCACGGGCAAGGTAGGAAGGCAATTGACCTTACTATACCATGCTGGTTAAACAGGTTGATATAGGGTTTTGTTTCAAGTTTTTCTTCACTTGCATAGAGGTTAAATGCATATTATATCCCTTAGTCGTCTTTTACGACTTCCATAGGTCAGATAGGGAGTGGTGAATTGTATTCTTACTCGGTCACCACAAGGTAAAGTACAAGATTAATCAATACTAATCAAAGTTATGACTCCCAGATTCTTTAATTAAATTACATAATATATTTATATACCGCGGGAAATATGTTAACGAATTATAAAATGCTCCCGCCTGAAGCTACTTTCATGGCTGGCGGACAAATCACGATTAACGTTAATCGTATAACGAGCCGAATCGAATCGTTTTGTATCGATTGCTCGGTCAACACTTTCACTCGATTATTGTACATTCTTTATATGTTAAGTAATATACGACGTAATAATTGTTAGAAGAAAGTTTATAATAATAATAATATATAATAATATTTTATTAGTTTATGGTCATAGACTGGTCTTTGGATGGATAACTTTCTGTGTGATTTCGAATTAGTTAAAAATGGAATACTTAAGATCACTTGTCTATCCGTTAAGTACGGTTAATTGGTCTTTATTTTGCTGAACAGATAGAGATCAAATTTGATATTCATGGTATAAATATTTTCCGTGTGATGGCGGATTAAGAATACAATTTACTACTCCCTATCTTGCCCGTGGATGTTTTAAAAGACGACTAAGGGATATAATATGTAGGTACATAAGATCTGTGCAAGAGAAGGCAAACTCGAAATTAAACTCTATACTAACATGTCTGACCAGCACGGTATAGTAGGTTCAATTTCCTTCCATTGTGGAGGAGGCCGGAGCCCAACAGCAGGACGTATGTGGGCTGCGATGATGATGATGATATACGTCTAGCCTAGTTTTTTAATAACGCCCACGGGCAAGATAGGTGGTGAATTGTATTCTTACTCCGCTACCACGCGGAAAAATACTTAATATTTCAATATTGACTTGAATACACAAATCTAGGGCACTTAGTGTTAAGAAGTCCAAGTAGCGATAGTTTCCATATGGTGACATATTAAAAATATAATTCACCACCCTGAGACGACGGACATACATGAGCTGAAGTGTTGGTAGGACCACACTGTTGACAGTTGTCTGTCTACAGCCGCGGGCCGGTACGTCCAGGTAGTGCCACACTGAGCAGAAAATCAACGTTCGAGAAGTTGCAATTTGTTACTGCACTTCGTTCGGTAAGCGAGAGAGCCGGAAGCCCAATTTTCTGAGGGTGTTTGCGTGTGGTGGGTTTTAATTAGCCTCATCAACAAACCTCATTGCACGCATTCACAATCCCTTCACTTTCTTCTAGATAGGCAGCAGCCTTGCATAGGTCCATGAGCGGCAGCAAAACTTAGCATCAGGTGTAATGTTTGCTCGTTTGTAATAAAAAAAGATGTCTAAGTAACGATATTAAGAGCATTACACCACTTGTATGAGCTAGTCCTGTAGTTTTCATTTAATATATTATTCGTTTAATCAAGCTTCTTATTCGTGCGTAAGATTTATTGATTTTTTTGCAACATCTATGCAAGTGGGTGTATAATTAGTTATTTTGATTATAAAAACACTAACGCTTCATAAATTAAAATCGATAAGTTTATTGAATACATTATTGCATCAGAGGTGTTGCAATTTTTAAGCAAAATTTTTTTTTTATTTATCCGTGTGATGACGGAGTATGAATAATTACCCAAACAATTAATTACCCCACTTTCTTGAACGTGGGTATCGTAAAAAAAGACTAAGAGAAATGATTTGCAAGAGAAAGAAAATTCAGCGTAAAACCCTATTAACCCATCTCATCAGAATGGAAGAGCCCAGTAGTGGTATACAAGCGGTGATGATTATGATTGATATTTATGCCGCGTGTGGTGATGAAGTAAGTATAAGAATTTGAAGGATCTACTTGCGGTAGCTGCGTGGAGCGGGTCTCTCCCTTCCCTTCATAGTGGTTGAGGGGAGTGATGGCTGCTCTAGTAGTTAACTCGTGATCGGGTGCCGCTTGTGGGATCTGGTCCAGCCATAATCCTGCAAGTTCGAAGGGCATCACACTGGAGCTAGTTCTTACAAAACATGTACACAATTGTATATCTAGTAAGAAGAATAAAATAATTAAAAATAATAGACAAGCCCGCTGAGTTTCTTGCCGGATTTTTTCAGTAGCGGCCGCGTTCCGATCCGGTGGCAGTTTATTTTTTTTGGATAATTTAGTTTTATTTTATAAAATTGATAATATGTAAGTGCCCTCTTGGGGTCTATGCATAATAAATCATTTTAATTTGAATACAAATGACGTTACAACTTATTTTTTCGTGGACATTGCGAAAATTAGTCATGAGTGTCTGCGATTACTCTAATTTGTGGGTGAGACCTACGTCAAACAGTGGATGTTGAAAGCCGTAATTTTGATCCATCATTCATCACAGCTCATATACGTCCCACTGTTGGGATCGAGCCTCCTCCACAATGGGAGGGACATTCCCGCTGGTCAGACGTGTTGATATAGGGCTTTATTTCGAATTGTCTTTTTCTTAATATAGATGTTATATACATATTACATTCCTTAGTCGTCTTTTACGACACCCACGGGCAAGAGAGGGGGTGGTGAATTGTATTCTTACTCAGTCACCACACAGAAAATCTTCATCATCCTGGTTATAGTTTTATAACTGGCCGCCTGTCTCACATCAACCCTCTTTGGATATATAAGTACCAGACAGCAATATATAAGAGTTGTCCAGATTAATATAATGCTCTTAATCGGCTTTTACGATATCCACGACCAATCTAAGGGTTCGTTGTATTCGTAACAGCTACCATAGAGCTAAC
The DNA here is from genome assembly GCA_032191425.1 of Lymantria dispar. NCBI lineage: Eukaryota > Metazoa > Arthropoda > Insecta > Lepidoptera > Erebidae > Lymantria > Lymantria dispar. Next base: position 1,655,983 of record CM063460.1, on the reverse strand, counting down.
AAAACGAAAGACTGCATGATGATATCATCATCATCTTGCTCTTATCCCAATTACTTGGGGTCGACGCAATATGTCATCTGTTTTGACATATTGCAAAAAGTTTCGGCAATGACTTTTATGACCGACCGCCTGCCTGACGTCAACCCTCCTTGGGAATGTAATCGTTGACCCAAATGGTACCAGATGGAGTTGGTCCGGGTCAATCTAGGGCTCTTAGTCGTCTTTTACGACACCCACGAGCAAAGCAAGGGTTGGTAGTATTCGAAGCCGCTACCACACAGTTATGATGATATATTATGTAAAATTTCATAAATATAATTTTCTCCTTAAAAATGCTTGATTATTCATCGCTAAAAACACAGGTCTATGACCAGTATGTAGTACCAGTGATGACTTACGGCACGGAAACGTGCTCACTAAATGTGGCCCTCGTAACCAAGGTCAAAGTCGCTCATCGTTTTTCTGACAACCGCTGAAGTAGAAAGGTTCTTGAGTGGCGGCCACGTATCTGCGTAATATAGAACGCCTCTCACAGGTGGACTGACGGGGTGTCATTGGATGCAGGCGCACAGGATCGCACTTTGTGGCAAAACATTGAAGAGGCTTAAGACTAGCAGTGGAGAGTGATAGGCTGAATGATGAATTTATCGTTGAAATAAAACTAGTTTATATTCTAATATGCCCTTTAAACCCCTGAATAATATCTAAAGATGTCTATAGTACACTCTTAAACGTTGACCAATCGCTAATGAAACGTTCAATATTCTGTCAGCGCCCATTACGATATAAATACACTGTTGTCTAACTAAATACAGTACTGTACTGGCAGGTCGAACTAAATTCGATATAAATGGTTATTAAATATCAATTTATATGTGATAATAATCAAACAAGATTGGACTGCGGCTCGGTAGTTTTAGGGTGACAATGAGGATAGTTTGATTTGAGATATTTTGGAACTAGATTTTTTTTGAAGTAAAAATTTTTTTAGCGTGATTGCGATTTGAAAGTAGATGAAACGAAAAAGCGACAGTAAAAAGAGACAGACACACAAATTCATAGGATTTAACGTGGGAAAAAATGAGATAGGAAGAATTATACAGTGTTTCATATATTCGTAGCTCTATTTGTGTTGTGTTTCGTACCCCCTCCACTCATGTTTACCAAGACATAATATGAGTTTGCTTGGGCCTCAGCGTTATGTATTAATAAGTGTTTATGTGCGCATGCGTAAAACAAAACTTGTACAACATTTTTTAAGGTTTCACTTCTACTATGTGTGAATTTAACACATGTTTTTGTTGTTAGCCTTGATGATAGATGACTATCATCTCAAATCATGTAGCTCCGGCAATCGAACGGAAATTATTCTATTATACCACGCTAGTCAGATGGGTTTCATTTGAAGCTTTTCTTCTCTTACATGGATGTTATATGCATATTTAATCCCTTAGTAGTATTTTACAAGACCCAGTGGAAAGAGGTAGCAGTGAATTGTACTCTTACTGCGTCACCGCATGGAAAACGCCAATTGTGCAGTAAATATTATCAGGTTAAGTGGTAGAACCAAACTGTTGACAGTTGTTTGTCTACAGCCGTGGGCCGGTCCGTCCGGGATAGTATCACACTGAGCAGAAAATCGATGTCCGAGTAGTAGCAATTTGTTACTGCGCTACATTCGGTGAGCGAGAGAGCCGGAAGACCAACTTTCTTAGGGTGTTTGCATGTGGTGGATTTTGGTGATGCTTTTAGTATCACCGAACTTTATTGCCCGCATTCACACTCCCTTCACTTTTTTCGCGGTATGCAGCGGTATTGTAAAGATCCATGAGCGGCAGCAACACTTACCATCAAGTATAATGTTTGCTCGTTTGTCACCATTTGCAATAAAAAAAAAGGTTACGCTATTTATTTTATCACCACAGCTATCATGGAATAGAAATTTCAACGCAAAACAATTTACAAGTACCATTTTTCTAGCGATAATTAGTATTTCTAGGTCATCGATGTTTCTATTCTCACTTTGATAGTTTAAAGAAATTTTTCAAGCATGCGAACAGGTTGTAATAGTAAGTGTGAAGTAAATGAAACAATAACCTTCAGTTCAATTTGTGTAATTCTATTAATCGTGAAGGTCTGGCGGATGTCGAACAAAGAATTGCAAATTATAAATTACTGAACATCCTCGGGCAATAAAAGTAAATAAAATATATTTCATAAAAAAATAACTCGTGACCTCATTTATTATCATTTTGAATAATTTAGGGAAATTAATATAACTGTATTTATTTTTTATTTTTTTGTTTCAATATAATATGTATGATATAAATATATAGCATAACTTATATTTTATTATTTGTATGAATAAAACTATTTGAGGAATGTCTTACCGGGACCATGAACGATGAAAAATATTCGAAACTTTGGGCAGTTAAAAATCAAATACAAACGTGATAAAATCCGTAAAAATAGCTTTATTATAAACGTGATACTTCCGTTATCGCCAAGATTTAGTGACACTATTAATAAGTTTACTGGCTATTGCAGTAAAATTCAAGTCGTACTAAACCTAGGTCCATTCTCTGAAGCTATCCGTATAACGATTACATTCGCCAAAAGAGCTATTGTCCGATAGGTTGTAAAACTTAAGCAAAAACCCTTTTTAATCCGTAATATGATCCTGAAATCCATTTTTTTAATAATAATCTAGACCTTAGTACATTTTCATAACTATTATTCTATAATTTCTAGTAGCAACATAGGAAGTATAAATCATAAAAAAAATAACTCTAACTCAAATTTTGAACCTAAGACCTCACAATCAGTCAGCGCATAAATCAATTTTCTGACATTTTTATTTTTCTATTAATTTTTCAAGATTATTTTTATATAGTTTTATTTTTAAAGTCTGTCTCACCCATAGCATGGATACTATAATCTTAAGTAGAACTGTATCAAGTGTCGCCACCCACGGCTGCTCGCCCACGCGTGGCCTTCCTCATCCGTCGTACAAGTTACTATTTTGCTATACGCTTTTTGTACTAACTAAATTAGTCTGTTACACCTGATTTTGTGATTAGTTTAATATATTTAAAAGATATAGCTAAAATGGTGTCTGAAGGCCTGACAAAAAAAGCGTTGTGACCTTAAAACCAAATTACCTGGTGACTACAGATCGATCGAATTCACCAGTATCTTGGTCAAAAATAAGCAAAAATATTTTCGTGTGGTGACCGATTAAGAATACAATTCACCAATCACTTTCTTGCCCGTGGATGTCGTAAAAGACGACTAAGGGATAATGATATGCAGATAATAACTACATATAACCAAGCCGTCTGAACAGCGTATTATGGCAGGTTAATTTCCCTCACATTGTAGAGGAGACTTGAGCCCAGCAGTGATGACAAGTTGAAACTATGAAGCAGAGATCTTTTCCTCTTAGGAATAAAAATACAAATTAAAATTTGGTAGATTCGTTATATATTTTATAAAGGAATTCAATGCATCCATTCATCAGCCTATTTAGATCCATTTCGACTTGGACCATGTAAGTACATGAGAGAAATGTACAGCAAGCACTATAACGTTTCAAGGTGAAGTGGACGAACACTGTTACTACAAGTAGTGCTAGGGTAAAAAAATGATATACAGTTTCTTAGCTAATGATTTCTGATGTTAACGCGAGTATTACACATTGTTAATAAAACTATTTTTACGGATTTTATCGCGTTTTTATTTGATTTTTTATTGCGCGACGTTTTGAAAACTTTGCAGTGTTCATGGTCACGGGCGGATTAAGATGTTTCACGTCCAACAAGTCATCGTTATTACATAGATTTATATCTATCCGCCCAAGTGTTCAAAACGTCCGGCAAACAAAAATCAAATACAAACGCGACAAAATCCGTAAAAATAGTCTCTTAGCTGTTGCTAGCTACCCTGCTGCTTGGCCACTTTTTTTTACAACTTCCACGGGTAAAAGAAAGTAAGTGATGAAAACAAATTATATTCTTAATCCGTCAACGCAAAAAAATCATACAACAGAAGTCCCATTCATTAGTCACTCAACAGTATTGAAGGCGTCGAGGTCTTCTGTTTCTTCCTTGTCAGTGAAATGTCTTAATATATGTAAAACAAGTGATAAGTTCACCTTGGAATGCCTTTAAATTGCAAATTTATCTGTTTTGCGCTATCTTTACCTTTGTCATTGTATTTTAATTATATATATTACCTCACGCTAAAGTCTTGTTCATGGTTCCTAATTGTGGGCCTCAACGCAAGCTAAAAGTAGCTCAGCGTGCTATGGAGTGGAATATGCTCCGATTTCCTCTGCAAAGCAATCCGAAATACGAATCCCTAGAAGAACAGTGTAACCGATATAGCACAAAGAATTAGCACCCTGAAGTGCCAATGGGCAGGCCACATTGCTCGAGGAACCAAGAACCGCTGGAGAAGAAAACTTCTCGAATGACGGTCATGTATCGAACGATGCAGTGTAGCACCAATTAGGTGGACCGACGACCTGGTGTAAGTTTCTAGGCGTTATTAGATGCAGGCGGTACAGATACACACTTTATGGCTAAACATAAGGAATGGCTACGTGCAGCAGTGGACGGTGATAAGCTGAATGATGATGAATGATGAAAATCTTGTTCTAATTAATGCCTTTCACTTACTGATAGGCCAACCTGGATCATAGCATGATTCAGTCATAGCAGGACGACCTAGGCCCTATAAGTTGCCATCCAAACTTTCTATAATCTTTAAGTGAATTATTAGTGACGTTTTTTTATTGGTCTTTGACGGCAGACTAATAAGTAAAATGGTAAGTGATAACAGCCACTCCTGTACTATAGCATCATTTCAACTTATACAGGTACGTTGGGGTCGAGCCTTCTCCATAATAGGAGTCCATAATAGGAAAGAAGTGACGCGATCCAAGGTCATATTTTAGAGAAACATGGCAAATTTTAAATGCAGGGGCAAAGTGGCTGAAACCGAAGCGCAGTGAAGATGGGTCGCTAGTCTATACCAATAAATAAAATTGGAGTGTCTGTTTGTAATGTCAAAATAATAGGCTTTTTTCATGCTCACACGATTATTTGCACGACACCTATGCCTAAAATAGCAATTAAAAAATTTTTGTCTGTCTGTTTGTTCCGGGTAATCTTAAAAACGACTGGACCGATTTCAAAAATTCTTTCACCAATGGAAAGCTATAATATCAGGGCGTAAACTAGACTATATTTTATCCCGGTATTCCCACGGAAACGGGAACTACGCGTGTAAAACGACTATAACCTATAACCGAAGTGAAGCGAGGGCGGGTTGCTAGTTTATAATAAAATTGAAAACAATGCAAATTTCCATAAAGTTAGACCCATATTTACCCATTTTGGTATGACACGTGCTTACAGCGTAAACAAACAGTCATACGTTTCGCCAAACGTGATACGGTGAGTAACGCGACCTCTAGTATCGATTAAGGAGTTAATGCGAATCGATTCAGTCAATTATCGAGATAACTATCTGTTTACATCGATTGATATAGAAGGTACCTTGTTGTTTTATATTAAGACTGATATTATTGTTCTGCCCTTATATATGTATTGAAATACATATCTAGGTAATTATTCTTGTGATTCATGTCGTCCTCTCAGCCCAACACAAGTCCCGCTCTTAGGCTTGAAATTGACCTACTATACCGAGCTGGCCAGATGTGTTGACATAGGGTTTTATGTTGTTTTCCTTCTCTTGCTTTATTATCTACATGGTATTATCTACATTGCATATCCCTTCGTCGATGAAGGGATATGAATGGTCTTTGTGGATTATTGGCTGATAAGAACAAATTAAAAAAAACATGGATAATTTTACTATATATTAATCTAATTAATGACTGCACAGATGGCGTAGTGGTTAAGATAGCGACCTACAGCGCCAGTGTCGGGGGTTCGAATCCCACGCGGGACAACACTTTGTGCGAACCACAAATTGTTGTTCTGAGTCTGGATGTAATTTATGTCCGTTAATTATATGTTTGTAAAGTCCCCCGCAATACAAGGATTATTTCCTTAGTGCAGGGTGTTGTCTTAAATAAATAAATAAATTACCAAATTGCTGCTCAACCATCTCTGAAAAGAACGGGAAAAACCTAGCAGGCTTGTTAAGCGCAAGCGCGACTACCTGCGCCTGATGCCACCCTAGCCAAGGGGTGCGGGTGACTGGACCGGGAAATTAGTTCGTCATCCGTCGAGAGGCCGACCGCGCGAGGAAAGACCGACGTCCTCCCCGATGGGAGAGTACTCCTCAGGGGGTATTCCGTCGGGCCGACCACTGACCTCAAGTCACCCTGCTCTGGTGGTCGGACCAACGACGAAGGCGACGTGTCACGGGTGATTTACGGGTGTGCGTGCTTACGCCTGTCGCCCCGGACGGAGTGGTACAAGGAGTAGGCCGACCGTAACCCACCGCCAAAAAAAGCTAGATTTAAGCTCCGTCCGATTATTAGTTGCAGATTGTTGCCTGCGGTTTCCTTAGAATAATAATTTTTATTTAGCAATAGACTTAGTACAGATTACAACATTAACTTAAAATATATGTATTAAACAGATAAATTTAACTTCCGTAACCTAACCAAGCGTCTGCTTGTATGTACTTTTTATCAGTAACAAACTCTCAAAAGCATCTCTTATAAGTATCTCAAATGTTGAAGAAAAAAATGATATAAATTCCACACACAATACGCGGGTGTTTTTTATTTATTATATTAAAAGTATTTTAGTAAATAAAAGCCCTCTAAACGAGGCACCTTCAGAATAATTTAGTTTGAAGCGGAACATGTACTGAATAAATATTCGAAGTTCTTCGGCAAATTGCAACTTGATGTTTTAAAGTAAGAAGAGTTGCTTATCTCCTATTCCACCTTGATACTATCCCGTATTTCTTAATTTCCAGTTGTGGTGTGCGGTATATTGATTAATGGTGGGCTAGTGATGGGTTTCCCTTCCTTCCTTTCATGTTAAAATAATAATTGATCGCCTAATACAATTATTTATTGTATCAAAAGTATTAATATTTATTTTTTTATTTTTACAGGTAAGTTACCTTTAAAGTTCATGGATTATTGATGGTTCAAGTTATGGATAAATAAGGTAAGATTAGGAATAATATCGACGAAATTATAATCAATAATATATTATTTTCTAAACATTCGGTCCTTGCTTAGTAAGTAGAAAATCATACGCATTAGGGCAACAGCGATAGTAGCATTTTATTTACAAACTAATATTTATGAATACAAAAATATGTTAAATATATACATGAAAATTAACCTTTTTAACGTAGTTAATGGATGTAACTGTTATGAGGTTAATAAAATTAAAAAGTAAAAGGAAAAACTGAATTAAAAATGTTTTTATAGATTTTTTCACGGTTGTGTTTGAGTTTTAATTTTTCTCCCATGAAGATGAACGCTGAAAAGGTAAAACCATCGTAAAATCTGCAAAAATCGTTATTACGCGAACGTGGATTTACGAAAAAGCGATTTTACGAAAAGAACGTCTTTTCGTAAATATACACGTATACACTTTTCAAATGTGTAATGCTCGCGTAAATATTAGAGAATATTAGGCAAACTGATTTTTTTTTTAAGTTAGACTATCTAATTAGAGTGGTAAAAGTAGGCGGCTAATACTACCTGTCTCTCACTATAAAGGTGGCTTATATTGAAAATATTACCTATAATAATAAAAAATAATAAATTATTATACTAATAAAAATTACTTAAAAATTAAAAAAGATTATTTAAAGTAAAATATAAAAAATAAAGAAAGGCGTGTTATTTGCTATTGTTTATTGTACACGACTCGACGTATCTTTACTTCCAAATGTTTGATACAATTAATTTACTATGAACAAATGACTCACTGGTCCTTCAAGAACGCCACCTTCCGACAACATGAACATTATAATTAATTATATTGTCTAGCGACTTTTAAATCAATTTATTGATCACCAGCCAAGTTGTTAGTGCGACAGGTAATACATATACAGGCTCTTTTTTATTTTGTCAAACTACTGCTAAATCGAGCCATTGTTATTAGTGCCAAGTTATTTTATGTTTTTTCTGTCAGCAATTGCTATCGTTGATCCATACATTAAGATATCTATGTCCACTGCTGTGCATAGGCATATCCACGAAGTCGAATAATGTCATAAATACACGCGCATATCGTCACAAAATATCCACACCCTGAAGTTAGCTAGTCAACATTTTTTACGATGCGCATGCATGCCGTTTCAGATGTCAACTAGATAATGTGTTATTACAAAACTTTCAATGTATTAAAGACCTTTTTTTTCTATTAGTAGTGTCATATTTGTTCTACAAACGTACCCTACGTTACGGCGAAGGATAAAATTTTAGAAAGATTTTTATCTTGTTGCGCCAAAGAAGCAGAACTTCTTACGCGCGTACATAAGTACACAAACACACTTTTTTATTTGCAATCCCATTGTAAAAACTTATCAAGATGTTTCTTGATAAAACATTTCTTAGAAGATATTATAAAAATTATTTGCAATGGTAACATTTTTATATATGGATTCAATAAGTAATTACTTATTGAATCCATATGAATCCTTAGATCATTTTCTTTTGAAACGAACCGTAGACAAGACTGGTTGTCAATGGACAATGGTTGCATTTCCTACCTTTATTTCTATCTAGGTCGCTGCATTCAAGGAGGTATTCATACCGAAGGTCGGGCCGCGACGACAGCCATGAGACATTTAGTTTTGTTTTTATTAAAGGCCTTCTATACTAATGATAAATTGTATCGCGATTGATTTTTATAGCAAAGGATTCATCATTATCATGTCCATCTACGAAATACGAAGAAAGTTGATCCAATTTACCAGATGGTTAAAGGAGTTGGCGCGGGGTTTTATAGAGTATACTTAATCGACGCTGAGATCGACATACCATCTATTTTCCACGAGAAAAAACAAGAAAGGATTTATAGAATTTTCTTTCTTTTTAATGTTCTCTACTTGCGTCCCTTAGTTGTCTTTTAAGATCACTGACAGGAATTGCAGGGATTCTCCTGCTATTTATGCGAGTATTACACATTTTATATAAAATTAATTTTACGAATTTTATCGCGTTTAAATTTTTGAGTTTAGATTTTGAACACTTTTGAACGCTGAAATGTGTTCAAAACGGCGGGAAATCAAAAATCAAATACAGAAGCGATAAAACCCCTAAAAATAGTTTCGTTTGAAATATATTAATCTTCTTTATGTTTTGATAATATTTCTATTCCGCTCACAGTACGACCTCAACTTATTCGATTGAAAATTCCTAACGACAATATCTCAGGCTTACTTAATCAATACAGCAATAGATCATTATATTTTTATTGTATTGTATAACCTAGGAAGTAAATATAACTAGGGTTGTCACTTAAAAAAAAATTAAATGTGTTAATTCATCGTCATAATTTCAGCTCATATACGTCCCACTGTTGGGCTCGAGCCGCCTCCATAATAGGAGGGAAATTGACTTTACTATACCATACTGGTCAGACAGGTTGACATAGGATTTTATTTCGAATTGTCTTCTCTTGCATAAATGTTATATGCGTCTTATACCGTTTAATCGTCTTTTTACGACGTGAATTGTATTCTTATTCCATCACCACACGGACAATTCAGATACTACTTAACGTTATATCTCCTAAGGAGCATATTTCTTTTTTTTATGAGCAAGTTTGCTTGTTTTAAATATCAGATGTTATAATTATAATGAGCATAGTCTAATCGTTATTTATCCGAATCTTACAAAAACAAATTTGTTTTGAGTAATAGAAATGCCCTTTCTATCAATAGAAAATGTCTAAGCATTTACTGCAAACAATACAATGTTTGTGCCATTAGAACTTGATATAATTAGGTACACCAAAGTCCTGTGATTAAAAATTATTTTATTATTAGTTGTCAAATATTCAATTTTATTCATATAATATAAGTTGTTGCTGCTGCTGCTGTTGGACTCGAGCCTTCTCCACTATGGGAGGGAAAATGTCCTGCTATATATATATATATATATATATATATATATATATATATATATATATATATATATATATATATATATATATATATATATTATATGCATATATATTATATGCATATTATATCCATTAGTCGTCTTTTACGACACCCATGGGTAAGAGATGGGGTGGTGAATTGTATACTTACTCCGTCACCACACGAATTATGTTCTGAGCACACCTTGCCTGACATATCCTAAGTGATGGAAAGCAGGCATACGTCCTCATTACCTGCCATATAATGTCGAAAACTGGACTGAACAACGCTAAAAATATTTTGGTCAACCCTACCAATTCCTAATCAAGTCCAATACAGGCTAAAATTACGCAAAATTATTAACTAAACACCGTGTAGGCGTCGACATTCGGTGTCCAACTGAGGTATTTAAAGAAATTGTCGATATATTTATACGGGAATAGTTGCTTATTAGATCGGTCTTGTCGTAGGCGACAGGACTGGTAGCCTATTTGTGTAATACGACACGAACCGGAATGCCTAGGCTGTCTGGTTGCCTAGATAGGCAATACTAAATTAACAGATATGTCATAGATATATTAATTGAGAGTGAATTTTAATAGCTGTTTTGTAATCAATTTTGTAGGCCTAACTAATGTACTAATGATACGCTATGCATTATTAAGATATATTAAAATTATATAATCATCCAACAATATTAGTTCATATACGGCCCACTGTTGGGCTTGAATTTCCTCAACAGTAGGAGGGAAATTGACCTATTGTATGATGAGGACAATTACCTTCTTTTATAATTATTAAATTATAATTTTGTGGGTGTAATTGTATTGGTAATGAAGACCCATAATTAGACCTACTATGCGGCACTGCAATCGAGTTCTAGAATTTTATTTTTGGATCCTATCAGTCTGCTAGGCGGCTAGTGAGGTATTATATATAAAACGCCTTCTATCTTGACATTTAGCTCCACATGGTCAGACCCATATATTTCTTTAATTTATTTATAGGCGTTTTCAACATAAATAAATGTAAAACATAGTAGCATAAAAATTACTGTTTTGAAAATACTGGACTGAAAATCTGCATGTATATTACTAGGCCATATCGCCCCAGGAGATAAATTCTAATAATTATTATTCAGCATAAACGATAAGACATAAGTGCACTAGAACAGAGGGCCGTGGGAACTGTCAAGGAGTCGTGTAGCGTTGTACTGCGCCCGCGTCCAATCACATACAAGCGCCATAGGTCGCAGCTTATCGCGACAAACGAAGCCGCACCGATCGCTACTAACACCACACATTCATTAGAAATAGAGACTCACGTATTAATATAGAGTTAGTTTTGTCAAAATTCTATTTGCTATTTATACTCACGTATAAATAGTAATTAGAATTTAGACAAAAACTAACTCTATTCAATATAAATAAATTAGTTCAATACATGACGTTATCTACCATTGTGGACTAGACTTTCGCAAGAGTCCATAACCAATGTTCTTGTATTGCCTCAATACCGTACCGAACAGTCGACGATCAAATGGATTGCATCAAATGGAGTTGGACCAGGTTGACATAAAGCTTTTAGGCGTCTTTTAAGAGACCCATGGGAAAAGAGAGGGGGCGGTAACCTGTATTATTATTCTGTCACCTCACGGAAGTCGTTAGAATGGGATTGAATGTAGGACAAGCTATCATTAAGTGAATTGATGAAATTGCTATTTTTCTAGGGAACTTGTATTTAGGCAACACAAGACCATTGTTTATGCAATGAAACGATTTGTTAGTATTCGTAATTACAACCACACAAAAAGACTGAACAATAAATGACGAATAAATTAAATTAGAACTAATAAAATTTAATCTTTTGATCGTGATTCACATGTGGCAATTTGCAGTTACTTCTTTTTAATATTGCGCCCGCGCATATAATGTATACAACTTTGTAATGGACGCTGTTTAAAATTAATATCGAGTCATATATTGTGTTGTTTATTCATGACAGAAGTATGTGATGATAATAATGTATTAATATTACCTCATTCATTTTATTAAGTGCTTTTGATGATCTCAGCCGTTTCTTGTTTAAAATGATATAAATTTAAATTTATTGCTGTTGCTGAGAAACAAGCAAACAGCACACATAATGCTAAATGATACTGCAACTCATGGACCTTTGCTAGGGCACTGCCTACCGTGAAGAAAGTGTGAATGTTTGAAATGAGGTTCCATGAGAGAGAGGAGACAGAAGACTGCCCACAGGGTGACCCTACCACCATGGAAATAGGTATACAAAAATAAAATATAGGTATATATTCGTTGGCGTAACTTAATCATAATGATGTTGGACTGTAGCCTCCTCCACAATGGGAGGAAAATTGACCTACTATATCAGGATAGCGTGAAAGCGAAACAAACTCTCATTCGTAATTTTAAAATATTAGGATTTGAATGTACATGTCATATGTTCAACAAAATTAGAAAAAAAAATGACTTCGGAAGAAATTGAGAAGTTATAGGTCATATTCCATTAATCGCAAAATCTTGGTCACCCTATTGCTGTTTTTTTCGTTTGGTCTCACAGCGCTAAAATAGTCCCGGCCATCCAAAAATATTATCTGTAGCCCCCCATAATCTATCTATTTGGGCTGACCATCAGTATTGAATCCTCGTCTTCGGTATGTTGGTCACCCTACAAATCACAAAGGTCACGCCCCGGCCGGCGGCGATTTACAAAGTGATTGCACGACAATAGCGCCGCGCGCATCTAACGTTTACGTGTTTTTGTTTATACGGTTTACGGTTAAGGTTTTACGGTTTAATTATAATCAGTTGTTTGTTTTTATTATGACCTGGTCAGAGAAATGATTCATAAGAGATTTTTCTCATGATGACTACGCAATTTTTATTTTTTTTTCTATAGACAAATACCCTGCACCTGCACCCTGCCTTTTCCGTGTGGTGACGGAGTAAGAATACAATTCACCACTTCCTATCTTGCCCGCGGATGTCGTAAAAGACGACTAAGGGTTATAATACGCATATAATATCTATGCAAGAGAAGGAAAACTGGAAATAAAACCCTATGCCAACCTGTCTGACCAGCATGGTATAGTAAGGTCAATTTCCCTCCTATTGTGGAGGAGGCTTGAGCCCAACAGTGGGACGTATATGAGCTGAAATAAAACACCCTGCACTGAGGAAATAATTCTTGTGTTGCGGGGGACTTTACAAACATATAATTAATGGACACAAATTACATCCAGACTCAGAACAACAATTTGTAGATCGCATAAAATGTTGTCCTACGTGGTATTCGAACCCGTGACACTGGCATGATAGGTAGGTATCTTAACCACTACGCTATCTGTGCAGTCAATCAGGTCGTCCATGATTATTATATTCAATATACTAGTAATTATATTTTTAGAGTTGACGATATTCGTATTTTGACAGTGTAAGAATATATTTTACCATCATCATCATCATCACAGCTCATATACGTCCCACTGCTGGGCTTGAGCCTCCTCCACAATGGCAGGGAAATTGACTTACTATACCACGCTGGTGAGATATGTTGGTATAGGGTTTTATTTCGAGTTTTGCTTCTCTTGCATATATGTTATATGCATATTATATCCCTTAGTTATCTTTTACGACACCCATAGGCAAGATAGGGAATGGTAAATGTATTCTTACTCCGTACATTTCACTATTTTCACACAGATATAAAGTCTGTGAGTATCGTAAAAGGCGATTAGGGGATATAATATCCAAATAGAAACAGATAGACGTATAGATTTTATTTAGTTATTTATTTTCCCACTAAGTGGACCGACGACCTGGTGAAAGTTGCTGGACGTCGTTGGATGCAGGCGGCACAGGACAGCTAACAGTTCCACAAAAAAGGACTTTACAAACATAGACGAAAACAAATTACGTCCGGACTCAGAGTAACAATCTGTAGATTGCATAGTCTTAACTTGTTGCGATTCGAACCCGCGACAGTCGAGCTCAATAGTGAGCATGAGTAAAAAGACATTTAGTGTAACTGTGTTATCATAAAAAAGATAATGTTATCTTTACTTAATAGTTATCAAACGTATTAAACATTTTATTTGACTTGTTTCTCAGCTGCGATGGTGGTGTAATGGTCAGCATAGTTGCCTTCCAAGCAGTTGATCCGGGTTCGATTCCCGGCCATCGCAGGATCTTTTTGACGTTTTAAATTTAATTTTCTACATTCATCAATATTTTTTGTGGTTTATTTATATTATTTTTATAATAAATAACATGTTTTATATTTTTCTATTTACATATTTTGTTAATGTAATGTTGAAATAAATAATGGTCGACTTGTGAAAGTCTAGTAAAATGTTTTGTAATTTGTGATTGTTCCGTTAGATAGTTTGATATGTGGCTATAAGCTTTAGCCGATTTCAAAAAAGGAGGAACTTCTTAATTTGACTGTATTTTTTTTATGTTTGTTACCTCCAGCACTTTCGACTGAGTGAATAGATTTTGATGATTCTTTTTTATTTGAGAGCTAGTGCTTTCTACATGGCCCTATTTCTTTTTTGTAGAAGTCGATTTTTTTGTTCTCAAAGTTATGTAGAAGAAGAAAAGTTCAAGCATTGAACAGACATTTTTGGATAATTTAAAAAAAAAATTATCTAGGTATATTGAAGTCGATTATTTTTGCATAAAATATTTTCTTATATTATTTTAAATGTATAATGCAAAAGAATCTGGATGTTACTCAAGTTTCGTTCGGTATGTTATTCTTTTGATAAATTGTGTTTTTGTTTTAATATATTTAGGTAAACATTATATTTTTCGCTTTTTCACAACAAAGTAAACTAAATAAGTAGAGAATTAATATCTGGATTAAGATACTGCTTGATTACCAAACTAATTTTTAATCTCGATAGCAGTGACTAAAGTTACCTTCATACTGTAATCATATTTTTTTCATTGCCTAAACACTGATTTTATATAAATAAAAACTAGCTAGTTCGATTTATCGGCCTTACCGTATACTACTTATATTGCGTAGAAACTATAGGGGCCGTTTTCGAGATATTGAATATATACAAACATACAAAAATTCCGCGATTATAAATATTAGATACTAGCAACCTGCCCTCGCTTTGCTTCGGTTTTAGTCGTCTTACCCGCGTAGTTGACATTCCCGTGAGAATACCGGGATAAAATATGGCTAATGAAGCCTATGTTACTGCCTGATATTATAGCTTTGCATTGGTGACAGAATTTTTGAAATCGGTCTAGTAGTTTCGGAGCCTATTCAATTACAAACAAATGTTACCTTTTCATAATATAAGTATAGACTATTGTTGGATCAATTCAAATAACATTACAAGTAATTACAGACAAGAATAATAGACTTCATAGCTTCAACCAGCGCAGACTCACCTAGTATCCTAGATGTAAAATATCAATTGAATCACTAACTAGAAATAACATACTCGTATCAATTGAATCACCAAATGTAGGTAAAGTACATATCCATTATACATAGACTTAATTGTCAAATTATTCAACAATAATTACTGTATTGTTCAATAACAGCTGACCTCGGATATGAGAACATTTCTATATACCATACATAGTATTTAAATTATCTGGCTATTAATAGACAGGTCAAAACTTTTGCTAAATGTACAATTTTTTTTTTGGGGGTGGGTTACGGTCGGCGCACTCCTCGCTCCACTCCGTCCGGGGCGACAGAGGGGCGTAAGCACGCACACCCATAACCCACCTGTATAGCACGTCGCCTTCGTCGTTGGGTCGACCACCGGTGTAGAGTTCCTTGACTTCAGTGGTCGACCCGACGGAATATGGTAAATGTACAATGGGTGAAGCATACATATTTATTTTATCTCAACTAATTGGGATAAGAGATAATCTTATTAATATTGATGTGTCTATTTTCCGTGTGGTAACGGAGTAAGAATATGATTCATTACCCGCTCTCTAGCCCGTGGATGTCGTAAGGGTTATAATTCATAGATAACATACATACATTTACGCCTCTTTCCCATAAGGGTACGCAGAGACCACTTCCCGCCACTTGCTATGATCTTGATATACCACTTTCGTCTCCCCCACATTCATTAATCTCTTCATGCATGTTCTGAAATAACTATGCAAAAAAGGATAATTTGATATAAAATCCTATAGCATTCTGATTAACAAGATATAATAGGATAATGTTCCTTCTATTATGGAGAAGGCTGGAGCCCACCAGTTGGACATATATGAATTGTAATGATGATGATATTAGCCCGCAAAATTAGCACGTTGAAATGGCAATGGGCCACATCGCTCGTCGAACCGACAACCGTTGGGGAAGAAAGGTTCTTGAGTGGCGAACACGAATTGGACGGTGCAGCGTAGGACGAACCCCCACTAGGTGGACTGACGACATTCTCAAAGTTCCAGGGAATCGTTGGATGCAAGTGGCGCAGGACCGTTCCCAGTGGCATTCTCGTGGGGAGACCTATGTCCAGCAGTGGACATCTGTAGGCTGATGGATGGAATGATGATGATAATTAGTGGATTTTATGACAAATTCATCTTCTTTTGCCTTGATCTCTTTTATTGGTGTTGATGGCAAACAAGCAACCAGCAAACCGGATGGTAAGTGATACTGTCGCTCATGGACCTTTACTATGCCGCTGCCTACCGCGAAGAAAGTGAAGGGTTTGTGGAAGTGCAATGATGATTGGTAATACTAAAGGCATCATCCAAAACCAACCACACGCAACAACCCTCTGAAAATTGGGCTGCCGGCTCTCTCACTCATCGAATGAAGTCCAGTAACAATTTGTTCAGACGTCCATTTTCTGTGTAGTACTACCCCGGACGGACCGGCCCGCGGCTGTAATAGAGATGCAAATATCGAAACCAAAAACATCGATGTATCGATACATCGATGTTTATTCTCAAACATTGATGTACAAAAAGCATCCCCCTAAAAGCATCGATGTATCGAAACATCGATGTTTTTTAGAAATCTATGCGATGAGCTTTTATAAATGAAACCAACATTTGCGTGATATGAGGACCTTTTTTTCTGCAGGCTCTGCTAAAAGTACCATACATTTTAAATCATGCAGGCAAAATATTGATTTCAAAACATCGTATAAAATAACATCGATCTATGTTTTACAATAGTGAAAATCGATGACAAGCATCAATGTTTTTTATTGAAATATCGATGTTTCAAAAACATCAATGTATCGACTACATCCCTAGGCTATAAACACACGACTGTTGACAGTCTACTTCTACCACATAGTCTTCCTACTTTTTAATTTTCGTTAGTAATCTTTTACAATATTCATAAGCAAGATAAGGAGGTGGTGAATCTTACTTCGTCATCACACGAATATTTGGTTATTAACCTATATTTTTATGTTATAAATATATTTGATAGTTGCATTTAAAAGTTTAAATACGATGTTAGCCTTAAAATTTATATTATTATATATGAACAGGAAACCATAAAAATATATTGCTTACCTATTTTGGTAAAAAAATATATAATAATGTAGGAAAGCATTTATTCGGTATTCAAGGCGATAACATAAAAAAGTTAATTCTTACCAAATATAAATTATAAGAGACAAATAAATATACTCTAAAAATACTTCATATTATGTACTCAAGTATATAATATATCAAGTATTTTTTAAAGTATTTTTATTATAATATCAAATTAAAATCTATATATATATGTAAAAAAAGTCGTGTTAGTTACACTATTTATAACTCAAGAACGGCTGTACCGATTTGGCTTAAAATTGGTGGGTTAGCTTAGAACCAGGAGAAGGACATAGGATACTTTTTATCCCGTTCGATCGCGTTCCCGTGGGACGTGACATAAAACGTCAAAGAGAATATAAGTCACTATGAAACGTGGTATAACAAAAATGCATTTGATATGTAATAACAAAACGCAAATGACAGATAAACGTAATTTTGTCTATGATTAAGTATGGTTGAAAATTTGGTAATTATAATATTGTCAGAAATCAATAATCAGTAACTTGTATTCTCTTTGAATCATCATTAACATTGCCGCGTACAAGACTATTGAATCTTTCCTGACAAAGCCGTAATGGTTCTTCTATTAAAGACTATATTTTCGGTAGTTTAGAAAATATAATATGGCGGTACGAAGTTCGCCGGGTCGGCTAGTATATTAATAAAAAATATTTCAATGTGGTGAAAATACTTGTATCTTTCTTTGTATTCCTATATTTGGATTTTACGATACTCGTAGGAAGATAAGGGGTGGTGACATCTTACTTTTCTATTTCTTTAAAGAAATCCTGCACTAAAGTAATACTCCTTGTATTGCGGGGAACTTTACAAACATATAATTTTACGGACACAAATTACACCCAGCTTCGGAACAATAATTTGCCGATCGTATAAAGTATTGTTCTACGTGGGCATCGAACCCACGACACTGGTATTCTAGGTCTGTATCTTAACCACTATGCCATCTGTCAGCAATGCACCAGTAGTGAAAAAAACATTATAACCTTTGACATGACATGACTCCCATGTCCGTGATTGGAGTCCATATCTCTTTTTGACGTTAGAAACTTTTTTGGAATTCCAAGGTATGTTCTTACGATGTCAAACATCTAATAGATCACCTAAAATTTTAAGGATTTTCGTGAAAATGCCTATTACTATTAGTTTTTTATAAAAAAAGCGTCTTTATTAGAAGCAAAGTTTAAATGCGATTCGCACGCGACAGGAAAGCGCCATATTGTTGTGTCCAGGCGCACGATTTACCAAATATAGCCAACGCAGCGCCGCCCAGAGTATACGCCAGTCGAGGTCGATCGTCAAACCAGCAAGGTCTTAAGCCTTCCACCGAGGGGTGACTGACTCATAATAATATAAAAATCACACTATCAAGCGAGATTTATTATTCTGATTACCCAATATGGCGACAATGCGGAAGAAAATACAATTTAATGTGACAACATCTTTTAAGCATTGATGGATGAAAATTACAAAGTCATCTTAAATATAATTAATGTTTTTGTATTGTACACTTGACCCCCAGGTCTTTAACTGTCAGTATTATTTGTGTTGATTAAACTTACGATTTTGCGAGTATTGCGCATTATAAATAAAAGTATTTTCGGATTTTATCGCGTTCGTATTTGATTTTTGATTGCCGACATTTGTTACACTTTTCAGCGTTCATTGTCACGAGCCATCATGAATGAAAAAAATATAGAAAAATATTGATAATTCTGGAATTTAATTCGTATTTTTGAGCAGTTACAGGTATATAAATGTTATAAATTATATCCCTCAGTCGTTTTTTCCTTTTTTTATGTGGTAGGACCATACTGTTGACAGTCGTTTGTCTACAGCCACAAGCCGTTTCGTCCGGAGTAGTACCACACTCTTTTTGCCAGTAAGGGGCAATACGGCAAGCTGCCACACCGGATGATGTGCCTGAGGCATCCAATTGACTGTTATAAGAAAGGTCACTTACCCTTATAGGGTAAGAGAAAATTTTGTTTCTGTCCAAGATATCCTCTTTTATTCTTCATTCTAAATACGTGCCACTGTTAGACACAGAACGCCCCGCAATTGCACCTGCAATCCACAGATAATGTTTCGAATCCGATTATAATTAGTGACTTTTGAGGAGTTATTTAATAGATTTCTTCTTGTGGTTTAAGAAAAACTATACAACATATTTTCATAAAAGTCATAAAAACTGTCTAAGATATTACCAGAAGAAAGTTTTGGGAAACTAAGTAGATTAATTCCAATCAACGTTATGTCACGTGTAGAAAATTAGACTTAATGCACGCTGTTGCCTTTTTAATAAACATCTATTAGATGACATTGGTCCTAATTTCTTCACAAATACAGAAGAAGCATATGCACCTAATGCCAAAATCGTTTAAGTCGAGGTCAATATATTGAGTGACCAACATATCAAAGCACCACCAAATTCAGACAAAGGAAACGTAACCGTAACAAATGAGCTCTATCCAAAATCAAGATGACCTAGAGCTAAAACATAATCACGTACATTTTCTAACAAATAAAACTTAGAATTGCTAAAGCCGTGACATTGCCTTATATCAGTGATCAGAGCCTTGTAACTAGACAGGTTGACTGTTATCTCCATTTATGATCAATGCGGATCAGACAAGTGTTGCCTTGGATAAATATTATGATGGTCCGTCGATCATAATTTGCCTTATATAGTGATTCATCAGCTCTATATTGTGAATACGTTTATACTACAGAACTGGCAATCTTTATTTTTTGGCGTGGGATACGGCCAGCGCACCTGCCGCCCGGCTTCGTCTGGGGCGACAGAGGGACAGCGTACGGCCCTCCCACCCGATAGCATGTCGCCTTCGTCGTTGGGCCGACCACAGGTGCAGAGTTCCTTAACTTCATTGGTCGGCCCGACGGAATACCCAGAGGGAGTACCCTTTCCCATCGACGTTACATTCCCGGGATGCCGATCGTTGTCGCGATACAGCTATATTATAGAACTGGCAATCCATCCTCACTTCGGTATCAGATATGCGGCTGCAGTCCATAAGGCCTCAGGATTCCCGGAATGGGGAACAGAAGTTTCTTGAAAGGAAAAATAGTTTAAGTTACTCCTTATATAGATAGTTATCTGGTAGTGAAATATTTTTAAAATCGGTCCAGCCGTCCAGAAACAAACACAGAGAGATACAAATAAATTGTAGTGGTTTTTAGGCATCATCATCATCGTCGCAGCCCACATAATATGTCCTACTGTTGGGCTCGGGCCTCGCCGCTAAGATATATTGGTATAGGGTTTCATTTCGAGTTTTCCTTCTCTTGCTCAGGTATTATTGGCATATTATATCCCTTAGTCGTCTTTTACGACACCCACAGACAAGAGGGGGTTCACTAAGACTTCGCTGTCTGTTCGTCCGTCCGTCTGTTTGTCACCAGGTCGTAACTCAAGAACCGCGATAGATAGACAGTTGAAATTTTTGTAAATTATGTATTTCTGTAGCCGCTATAACAACAAATACTAAAAACTATATAAAATAAATATTTAAGGGGGGCTCCTATACAACAAACGCGATTTTATAGATAATAGTACGGAATCCTACGTGCGCGACTCCGACTCGCACTTAGCCGATTTTTACTCCTTTACACACCAAAAACAGACACAGAGTAATCTTTAGTGGATCGCACAAAAAGTAGCATAGGAATTGAACTCGAGACTTAGTACAGGAGGTCGGCATTCTGCTATCTGTGTAGTTAAAATGTTCTATTGCAACAATGACATCATAACATACTACAAACAATACAATACAAAGCTTACAGTATACCAACAATAGGATTATGACTGATTGATTGATTGTTTCTACAAATTAAAACACGATCTTGTTCTGTAGAGGTATTTGACTCATGATCTTAGATCTAATATCTGAAGATAACTAGTGACAATATGAAAAATGTATTACTCAAGTGGTGACGGAGTAAGAATACAATTCACCACTCCCTATCTTACCCGTGGATGTCGTAAAAGACGACTAAGGGATATAATATGACCACTGACGACAAGTCACATCTGCTCCGGTGGTCGGCCCAACAACGAGGTGACGTGGGTACTGGTGGGTTATGGGCCCGCGCGCCGTCCTTACATCGCCCCGGACGGACTGGACCGCGCGTGCGCTTATCATAGCCCACCCATAAAAAAAAAAATAAAAAAGAAAAAAAAGAGATATAATATGTACTTTATAACATCTGTGTAAGAGAAGAAAACATCGAAATAAAACCCTATACCAATATGTTTGACTAACTTGGTATAGTAGGCCAATTGTCCTCCTATTGTAGCAGTGGGACTTGTATGAGCTGAGACGAGACGATATCTATATGTGACCTTACACTAACCCGTCAAGTTTACACTATTTGTGTGAATCTGATAAATTATCATCATTACCTTAGCCCATACACGTCCCACTGTTGGGCACTAAGGAATCATCATCATCATAGCTTACATACGTCCCACTCGAGCCTCCTCCACAATAAGAGGGAAATTGACCTACTATACCATACTGGTCAGACGTGTTAGTATAGGGTTTTGTTTCAAGTTTACCTTCTCTTGCATAGTTATTATATGCATATTATATCCCTTAGTCGTTTTTTACGACATCCACGGGCAAGATAGGGAGTAGTGAATTGTATTCTTACTCCATCACCACACGTCTGATCGGAGTGGTGTAATAGGTCAATTCCCCAATTATTGAGAAGGCCCAAGTCCAGTATTGGGACATATTAATATTGATAAGTCACTACTAAATTCTCATATATAAATGCCAATGTAAATATCAATTTCTTTCAATGTTAAAACAAAAAAGCTTTTAATATATTAACACATAGAAAAGTTCTAGTAAGTACAGGCAATTCAAATTATGGTCAATGGGTTGAGTTAAATAAAGGAAAGCTTTTTATTTGACACACCATAACTGCAGTTTTTTCGTTAAAATATTGACATTACCGTTTGACATGAGTTCCACGAAGATAACTCAACCTTAAAAAGTTATAATTGAAATCTTCTGTTCATGTGTTTGTAATTGAACATTTTTTTTTATTGCGTACAGTAGCAAACGGGCAAACGGTACGCCTGATGGTAAGTGTTGCCGCCGCTCATGGACCTTTGCTAGGCCGCTGCCTACCGCGAAGAAAGTGAAGGGAGTGTGAATGAGTGCAATGAGGTTCGGTGAAATTAAGGCATCACCAAAATCCACCACACGCAAACAGTCTCAGAAAGTTGGGCGACTGACTCTCGCTCACCGAACGAAGCGCAGTAACAAATTGCTACTACTCGGACATCGATTTTTTGCTCAGCGTGGTACTACCCCGGACGGACCGGCCCGCGGCTGTAGACAGACAACTGTCAACAATGTGGTCCTAACACTATTGTATTCCTACTCTCGAGTCAGACCACACGAGAAATCCTAAAATCAAATACAATACTGATAAAATCTGTAAAAACAGTTTTATTTCATAATATAGTTGCATATTATCAGAGTTTAAATAACGTTAGTGAATATTTTATCGCGGGTCATAAATTGTTGCAATAAACATCGTTGTCTCGGTTTCGAGCGTGCACTTGACTTAATTAAGGTTCGATGGTCCGCCCGTCAGACCGGAAAGATCGTGAGTTCAAGGTCGGCTGATGCATTTTTCTCTCTCGCACGAGAAATGTCGCTTTTACTTTTGTTATGCGAACGCATGCTTTGCTCAGCTGTTGAATATTATTATTTACTACCAACTCGCCCTCACTTCGCTTTCAGTCGCCTTACCCGCGTAGTTCTCGTTCCCGTGGGAATACTGGGATAAAATATAGCCTATGTTACTCCTACTTTCCATCGGTGAAAGAATTTTTGAAATCAGTCCAGCAGTTTTGCAGGCTATTCAATACAACAAACAAATCTTTCCTCTTTATAAAGTTAGTGTAGGTTTCCTCTTAACTCATATACATCCCAATGTTAGCCTTTCACCCTATCATAATCCCAGTCTCAGGCGCGAGTACTTGCGCCTGATGCCGCCCTAGCCGAGGCCGCGGGTGACCTGACCGGGGAATTTGGTCCGTCACCCGCAGAGAAGCTGACCGCGTGACGGCGACTGACGTCCCGGGACAGGGACGTCGAGAAGGGTACCCGAAAGGGTATTCCGTCGGGCCGACCACTGTTATGGGCCCGTGCGCCGTCCTTTCGTCGCCCCGTGCGCGCTTACCATAGCCCACCCAAAAAAAAAAAACATAATCCCAGCCTATATACGGCCCATTATGACGTTGATTGCACAAATGGCGTAGTGGTTTAGAGACCAACCTACCGTGCCAGTGTCGAGATTCAAATCCCACGCAGGATAACACTTTGTGCGATCCATAAATTGTTGTTCTGAGTCTATATGTAATTTGTGTCCGTTAATTATATGTTTGTAAAGTCTCCCGCAATACAAGGATTATTTGCGGGTGACCGGACCGGGGATTTAAAGCGGGTGACCGGATCGGGGCACCCGCGGAGAGGTTAGCCTCGCGACGGCGTTCGGCGTCCGTAACCGAGCCCCCAAAAAAAAAATTCTGGATTATTTTCTTAGTGCAGGATTTTTTCAAAAGAAAAAAAATGACCTCGGGTCGCGTCCTTTGTGGGGGGGAATTTGACCTACTATATCACGCTAATCAGACGTATTGGCATAGGGTTTTATTTCAAGTTTTTCTTCTCTTGCTTAAATATGTAGTATGTTATATCCCTTAGTCGTTTTTTACGACACCCGTTGGTAAGATAGGGTGTTGAATTTTATTTTTACTCCGTCACCACACAAAGAAGTCATAATAGAAGGGGAATTGATCTACTGTATCACGCTATGGATTAATATAGAGTTTTATTTCAAGTATTCCTTCTCTCGCATAGATATTATCCGTGTATGACATCCTTTAGTCATCTTTTACAATACCCACTGGGGAGAAAGGGGGATAGTGAACCATCTTTTTATCTATGGGTGTTACTACAGGGAACATAAACGTAATCAAAATACAAACAAATAAATGTTTTACATGTAAAATGTAAGGAGAGTGATGGCTAATTGAGTAGTAAACTTATAATCGGGTGCCGCTTGTAAGATCATATCCAGCGATAATCTTTTCCATTATATTTAAGAACTATATTATATCGGCCTCCGAGGGGCATAACACTGGCACTAAAACTTACAAAACATGTTACATAAAATTTTATATAAATGAGTAACTTAAAAAAGTGCTCTTTGAATTACTTGAAGGAACTTTTGAGCTGGCCACGTTTTGATTGACAACACGTAAGTGCCCCAGCCGAGCTTCATCTCAGCCCATAGACGTCCCACTGCTGGGCTTGGGCCTCCTTTAGAGAAATACCCTCACACAGTGAACTATGTGAGGCAGTGAACTCGTGTTGGCATAGAGTTTTATTTTGAGTATTCCTTCCCTTAAATATATGTTATACTAGCAACCCGCCCTCGCTTTGGTTTCAGTGGCCATACCCGCGTAACACCCGTTCCCGTGATAATACCGGAACAAAATATAGCCTAGGTGAATGTAGCATACCAATGGCAAAAGAATTTTTGAAATATGCACAGTAGTTTTTGAATTTGATTTCTAATGTTTACGCGATTTTTCGATTGCCGTTTCGAACACTAAAAAAAATTTCCTGCAATAACGATGTCTTGTTGGACGTGAGACATCTTAGTCCGCCCGTGACCATGAACGCTGCAAAGTGTTCGAAACGTCGGGCAATCAAAAATCAAATACTAACGCGATAAAATCCGTAAAGTAGTTTTATTAAAAAGCTTTTGAATTTATTTATTACAAACATACACACACACACACACACAGAAATACAATTTTTTCCTCTTTATAATATTATTGTAGATACATCCCTTAGCTGTCTTTTACGATGTCATGGGGCACCTATGGGCAAGGCAATGAACTGTATTCTTATTCCGTTACCGCACTGGGAGGTGGGCTTATACCTTAGAATAATAACGTATAGAAGGTAAGTTTGCGCACAAAAAGTGAAGCATTTCAATTGGAGCCTAATGGAGCTTACGCCGGAACCGTTCCGTAATGTATAAGTCATTGTACTGCACGTACGTACGCAACTATTAAAAAATAAATAGGTAATTATGACGGTTTGTACATTCAAATGGTGTCATAACACATTAGAAAAAATTTAAAAAGGTTTTTAACATTAAGTACTTTTAAAAATATTTCGACGATTTATGTTAATAAAAACAAAATTTGATTTCATAATTTGTATAGTGGTGTGCGTGTGTACGTCTGTAATCGTCTGCGCGCCATTAGTATTTTGATATTCATATTTCGAACGTTCGAAGTATTGACACTATCGTTCTATATGTTATTATTCTAAGGCTTATACAGAATAAAAGATTTGATTTGATTTGAAAGATATGCTGTTATGAATATTTATCTATTTACTATCTAGAAAGTATGGCGCCTACGTTATTTGGCTCATAATGATGATTCATCTTCCGCGTAACATGTTACTTGGTACTTAGAGTTACGTTGTACCCGCGCGTGGGTTCGACCATTGTGACTTGTGTCAAGGCCTCAATACGCACAAAACACGTGTGCAATTGACTTATTTTTTAAACTACATCCCGCGCTATGACTTTTTTTAAAGACAACACAAGTACTAAGTAAATAATCCTTGTTTTGCGGGGGACTTTACAAACATATAATTAACGGACACAAATTAAATCCACACTCAGAACAACAATTTATAGATCGAGAGATCGATTTGAGTAGACTGGCGAGCGTAGAATAATAACGTATAGAAGGATAGTGTCGGTACTTAAGCGATCAAAAACATGAAGCCAAAAATATTATATGCGTGCAAACGATTACACACGTACTCACGCACACCACTATACAAATTATGAAATCAAATTTTGTTTTTATTAACATAAATCGTCGAAATACTTTTAAAAGTAATGTTAATACACTTTTTATGTTTTTTTTCAAATGTGTTGTAACATTTGAATGCACAAACCGTCATAATTACCTATTTATTTTTTAAGAGTTGCGTACGTACGTGCAGTACAATGACCTTACGGAATGGTCCGGCGTAAGCTCCATTAAGCTCCAATTTGAATGCTTCATTTTTGTGCGCGGACTTACCTTCTATACGTTATTATTCTAAGCTGGCAAGTTATTTCTTCGTTTGTCTTTGCCACCTCCATTTGTACCTACGTGGATAAATTTATACGTTATAAAAATTAAAAAATACGTTATTAAAATCAATTATAATAATTTATATGTTATGAATGACTTCTAATGGGTTTTTATGGCGGAATAGGAACTAATTTAAAGTAACGTCTAATGAATTCCTTATTTATATGAAACCTTTGCCTTGGGGTTCCGCTTGCGTTAAACTTTCCACCGACTGTCCGTCTTACCGTAGTATCATCCGTCCTATTAATACTCTGATTGGTTGATGTAGTTTCTGCTCTTCGCTACCCGTACTGACATTATGTTAATATCTTCTCTCAATAATAATCAGTAAAATTGAAAATTTTGAATAACCCTCCGAAACAAACTAAAATAATAAAAAAGTATTACGTTCTTTTCAACAGGAATTATCATTTAATTGTCATTTGACGATTATACTGGAACGCGTGGAGCATTTAATCGAAAAATCATCCGCCATTATATCATTTTGCACTTGAGATTCTTACACTACCGGACTGATATTAACCAAACATAGCTAAGAACCACCGCCAGGTAACCAGCTTTAAAAAAAACCGCTTTGAAATCGGACTATCCGTTTGAGAGCTACAATGCCATAGACAGACACACAAAGACACAAACCGACAGACATCGACGTCAAACTTATGGGGGTGTTTCATCGGGGGTTAAAAAGGTTATCCAACGTAAAGAAACTCTTCAAACTGCTCTTATAAATACTACTTTAAGGAAGTTTGAAGTTATGTAAGCGAAACCATTCGGGCCGACCACTGATGACAAGTAACCTTGCTCCAGTGTTCGGCCCAACGACGAAGGCGACTTGGTGTTCGGGTGGGTTACGGCTGTTGCGTGCTTAAGCCCCTCTGTCACCCCGGACGGAGTGGTGCGGAGGCGCACCGACCGCAGCCCACCCCAAAAAAAAAAAGCTAAACCATTCATTTTTTTTTTTGTGTGACTGTAACTGTTAGCCGCAGATGGCTTTACCAGCTTAACCCGGACTGAAGATGAGCGCTCTC
The DNA here is from genome assembly GCA_032191425.1 of Lymantria dispar. Taxonomy (NCBI): domain Eukaryota; kingdom Metazoa; phylum Arthropoda; class Insecta; order Lepidoptera; family Erebidae; genus Lymantria; species Lymantria dispar. Next base: position 1,628,063 of record CM063460.1, on the reverse strand, counting down.
AACCAGGTGAAACCGGTTAAACTTAAACAACGCCTTATATTCTACTCCGATATTATATCACGTTTCACTCTAGAATAGGAGAAATAATGACAATAGATCGTTAGTTCCCGATATCAACCGGTTCAAATAAACAAACTCGTCAAGTTCACATGAATCGTAATTATTCTGTTGTTTTATTTCAAAGCTATTTTTAATTGCCGAGTTCAGTACGATAATACAGACGTCTAACTTCTTTAATTTATAATGTTTTGGTTAAGAAAAGGACAACGATATCTACGATCTCTTTCTATAACACCCACACTGCTATATTTTAAGACGACATTTAAATATGGCCAGAAAAAAAAAATAATTAAGTAAAACCTCAGTATATCATTACACCTACATAAGCTATTAAAGGTACTATTGAAGTTATTAAAGTGGACAGTGGGTAGGCAGACCTTGGTTGTAACTGCTTCATTACAAATGGTTTATGCCGCTTGGAACCACAGATTGTGCTTATTTGTGAGTATTATTGAAGTTGTACTCCCTTTGGCGCGTTAAGGAAAAAATATACAATGCACGTGAACACCGTCTTGAAAAATCAACCCTCCATTTTTTTCGGGTGGGTTATAGTCAGCCCATACGCCCCCACTCCATCCGGGGTGACGAAAGGGCGGCGTGCGGTCCCATAATCCATCTTTTTTCCTCTCTCTCGCCATTGTGCCGACCACCGGTACCGAGTTCCTTGTCGTACGAGGCAAGCCCAGCAGGATACCCTGTGGGGTACCCTCCCTTTCCAATGCCCCTCCCAGGATGTCGATCGCCCTCGCGCAGTTAGCCTCTCTGTGGAAAAAAAAACCGACACCCTGAAGTTAAATAGTCAACATTTTTTACGATGCACTCGAACACCGTTACAATTTTCAACTAGATATGTCATAACAAAACTTTAAATGTATTATACACCTTATTTTCTATTGTTAGTGTTGTTTTTTCTACAAACGTAGGATAACGGGAAGGGTAAAATTTTTGAAATATTTTCATCTTGTTACGTCAAAAAAGTATAACATTTTAAGTGCATATTTTTTTAAAGTCTTATTTGCTGCTGTGTGGTGATGGTTACGAATATTACCAACCCATACATGACTTGTAACTCCATTTTATGTCATATTACCAACAATGACATTCACAAGGAGCGTAGACATGGTAGGCACCCGAACATAAAATTGTTGCTATTTTTTTATAATATTGTACGATTGAAGAAGATTATATATTGTATCGAGCTAGATAATTAGGATGAAAGGAGAATGATGATGGAAGCGAGGTTTTACAATGAATTGCCAAAAATATGGGCCAGATTCGGTAAAATCGCGTGGGAATTGAGTGCGCACCACTACAAGCAAGCAAGGTCGCTACTTAACCATCCTACTACATTACAATATCCGTATAAATATTGTTTCTTTTTTATAAAAACAAAAATAATACCTTTTAATTTTTCTTTACAATATTATTCCGAATCTCACTGAACGAATTCACACTCCCTTTACTTTCTTCTTCACGGTGGACAGCGACCCAATAAAGGTTTATAAGCGGCAGTCATCATCATCATCAACGTTCCATCCGACGTCCTCGTCACGTCCTCAACGAAGAGGACGACAATATCACACTCGCTCAACAAAGAGCCTACACGGCCCGCGAGGCCTTACCAAATAAATATCCGCGGTTCCGTCCTCGCCGTCGAGGTGCAAAACCGCGCCGCGCAAAAGTCACGACTAAAAACGTGGGCACGCCCACTTTGCCTTCAGCGACGCCCCAAGCCGAGGTCCGTTCCCCACAGGGGGAGCCCTTGGGCGATGTCGCTTAGCATACTTTTCTCCGGGTTGAGAGCCCTCAGCGCTCACCCATAGTCCGCGTCAAGCTGTCAAGGCCATCTGCGGCCAACAGCTGTACACAAAAAAAAAAACATCATCAACGCAGCCCACATACGTCCCACTACTGGGCTCGGGCCTTCTCCACAATGGGAGGGAATTTGATCTGCTATACCATGCTGGTCAGCCATATTGGTCAGCCATATTGGTCTAGGGTTTGATTTCGAATTTTTCTTTTCTTGCATAGATGTTATGTGCATATTATATCCGTGCATATTATATTATGTGCATATTATCATCTTTTACGATATTCACGCAAAGATAGAAATAAAATATATAGTCAATTTTATTTGTATTTAAAAATTGTTTTGTTTTTTTTTTTAATTATACAGATTACAAAGCGGAATGGACCAATAAAATCGAATTAATTTAATGAAACACATAAAAATGTACAACCGTTCATTTAAAACAATAAACATTACGTGAAACACAAAGGAATAACGCGTTGTAAACTTGACATGGAATGTTATGTTAACGACTCGTAATCATGACAGTTTGCTGCAGTTCGTTGAGCTTTTATGGATATTTACGCAATATTTACTGCACAGATGGCGTAGTCACCAAAATAGCGTCCTTCTATGTTGAGTATTGTGATTTCAAATCTCACGTAGGACAGTTTTTTTTAAACTCGCGCGCGACTCTTAAGAATTTATTCCTTTCTTTTTTTGGGGTTGGGCAACGGTCAGCGCACCCGTCGCCCGATTCGCTCCGGGGCGACAGAGCATAACCCCGCAACTCACCCGTGACACGTCGCCTTCGTCGTTGGGCCGACCACCGGTGCAGGGTGACTGGTCGTCAGTGGTCGGCCCGAAATTTATTCCTTACTGAGGGGTCTTTATGAAAATAATAAAAGAAAATGCGGCGACTACTCAGACAATATTGTGGGTTAAGATACTCGACTACCGTGACCAGTGTCGAGGCTTCGATTCCTATGGAGAGAAAATTTTTGTTCAATTAAATTCTTGTTTTGAGTTTGGATATAATTTAAGTTTATTAATTATATTTGTTTGTTTTCCGTGTGGTGACGGAGTAAGAATAGAATTCACCACTCCCTATCTTTCCCGTGGATGTCGTAGAAGACGACTATGGGATGTAATATGCACATAATATTTATGCAAGAGAAGGAAAACTCGAAATGAAACCCTATACCAACATGTCTGACCAGCATGCTATAGTAGTTCAAATTGCCTCCCATTATAGAGGAGGCCCGAGCCCAACAGTGGGACATATTGCGATGATGATGATGATGAATTATATTTGTAACTAGCAACCCGCGTAGTTCCTGTTCCTGTGGGAATTCTAGGATAAAATTTAGCCCACGTTACTCGCTGTTATTATATTCCATTCCATTGGTGAAAGAATTTTTGAAATCGGTTCGGTGGTTTGAACGTGAAAGCGTAACAAACAAACAAACAAACTTACTTTCGCATTTATAATATTAGGAAGGATGTCCCCCGCGATACAAGTAGACTTGAGATGTCTTTAAAAAGTAATAAAAAAAACAAAATATTGTCTGTATGATAACAAACTAAAAAGAATATGTAACCATTTGTTCAGTAAATTTGGATTTTTTGTTGAAAAGACGATATACCACAAATTCAGACGCGTAATGTAACTTACTTTTATCAGATAAAACCAGAATATCTTTGTAACAAGTGTTTTTTCTGCACAAAAAATACATTTTTATTTTATGTAATATCAAGATATAATCCAGAGTCTATAAATTTTATAATTTACGGATACGAATTATTATGTTGTTATTTTTTTTTAACAACACATTCGTCGTTATCGTCATCTAAGCTCATAAGTTATAAGGTTTTATTTAGACTTTTCTTCTCTTGTCGGGCCAACCACTGAAGACAAGGAATTCTGCACCGGTGGTCGGCCCAACGAAGGCGACGTGCCACGGGTGGGCTATAAGGCCGCGCAGCGCCGGCGGCCCTATGGCGGGTTGCTAGTAATTAATATGTGCAAGTAAACAAGTCCGTATTATGAAATAAATTAGTTCGTTCAAGACTACATCATAAAGAAAATGATTCATGCTAATCTCCTGTTACCTAATAAGGGGAATGTGCGCTTTACAACCTGACAAACGGTTAAACGCCACCAGAACGTATAATTACGCCGTAATTTGCATATATAATGCGTGTCATTTGCATTTATCTCGCGTAATTTCCATTTAAAATATTTGTAACATATTTAACACGTTTATTTATAATAATACGATGTTTTGCCGTGTAGCGATTGGATAAGAATACAGTGTGTAGCACTTCTCTCGCCTTTTTTTAAGAGAAACTTCTTTGCACGAGGGTAGAATTTTTACAGAGGAAACGCAATTTAGTGACATAATAATGTGGGACGTTTTTGTCCAAGAAGAGGGAGAGAGCGATTGAGAGAGAGTGAGAAAGGGTGAACATAGCACGAAGCACATAGCCATGGAGCGAGAGTAGGGAGCGAGCGAGTGAGAAAGATCAAGATAGAGTGTACAACTTTTTTGTTAATATTTTCTATTTACTTTTTTTAATATTGACCAATAACACGTGGCACCAAAGAAGTTTCACTTCTGACATGCGTATTTTGTACGCATGCGCTTTCTAGGCAGGCTATGGGTTAGACACACTCCGGCAGGTTGGTTTATCTGGGATAACGAAGGGGCAGCATGCAACCCTATAATAGGTTATGGGGTTGCATGGCGCCTCTCTGTTATGGGGAGGAATACGGTAGACCGTATTCCTCCCCATCGTTATTAGGCTGACCATTGGTACTGATTCTTTGATTTCCCTGGCAGCAGCTCTGTGGAAAGGCTAAATTATGATGATGTTGAATCATCTTCTCAGCCCATATACGTCCTGCTATTGGGTTCGGGCCTCTGTCGTTATGGGTGGGAATTTGCCCTACTGTACCATGCTGGTCAGATCTGTTGGCATAGAGTTTCATTTCAAGTTTTTCTTCTCTTGCATTGATGTTATGTGCATATTAAATCCCTTAGTCGTATTTTACGACATCCACAGGCAAGAGAGGGAAGGGCAAATTGTATTCTTACTCCGTCACCATACGATGATGATGAATCCAATGTTATTTTTATAGCTACAAGTAACTCTCCTCTATTCATCCATCCATCTGTCAACCTATTCATATTTTCCTGCTCTCGTCTAGATATTATATGCATATTACAACCTCTTAATAGTCTGTTAAGATACACTGAAGCAAGAGAGAGGGTGGTGAATTGTATTCTTACTCTGTCACAACACGGAATCTCTTAATTACTATGCGAAACTATATACTAATTAATATTCTGAGTCTGATTATAATTTGTTTCGATTAAATATATTTTTATAGAATCCCTCGAATATATAAATCATCTCCTTTAAACTTTAAAATATTTAGTATAGCAACTATGACGAATAAAATGATCTCCTGTTTGCCGTACAGTCAAATTCCTGTGGCTTTAATAAATGTATTGTATCAAAACATATCGCATTAGTATGTAGGAGTCAACACCAAATATATGAAAGTGATTGAACCGAGATTTTTGCAATTCAAATTTCAATGAGCGAGCTGTTACATATGTGTAAAACTTTCAGACATGCGACCTATATTTTGATGGTTAGCTCTATACTGATTTTAAACTGAATCATAATTGTAGTCATACTCTTATTCCAATTTCTTGGGTTCGATGTGATATATTCCATCGTACATATTAAAAAGTTACTGGCAATAGCTTTATGACCAGCCACTCGCCTGACGTCAAATCTCTTTGGGAATATAATTCTTGACCAAACCCGATCAGATGGAGTCGGCCTAGGTCTATTTAAAGCTTCTTGTCGTTATTACGAAACCCACCAGTGTAAGCCTTGGTAGTATTCGTGTTTGCTACCACATATCAGAATTAAACCAATCCGTGAGAAATAAATTGATTTGTTTTTAAAATATCCTAATGGTTGTCTTCTCTTTTCTTTCCAGCATGCGAACGCAGTCCGCGATTCAGCGCGTTTGATCCTTGATTCTCCACAACCCGAATCCGAAGATGCTCTCATTCTGGCTAAAGCTCTCCGCACAAGACCACCAGTCAACATGTTACCAGCTGCAAAAGCTGGCACATTTTTTGCCAGAGACAATCTTTCCAATTTTATAGACTGGTGCAGAAAAGCGCTTGGTATACTAGAATGCTTACTTTTCGAAACAGACGATTTATGCTTAAGAAAGAATGAGAAACATGTAGTGCTATGTCTTCTAGAAGTAGCCAGAAAAGGTGCAGTATTGGGCATGCCAGCTCCACTTTTGGTACAGATGGAAAGGCAGATTGAAAGAGAATTGGCTGGAGAAGAGTTACGTCCTGATGATTCGGCATTAGGATTAGTGCCATCTGGGCCTCAGCCACAGTTAGTGACAAATGATTTGAGAAGCTTAGACGAGAGAGTTAGGGACTTGGTCGAACGTTGCTCTTGTCCTACACAGTTCCCCATGGTAAGGGTTTCTGAAGGCAAATACAGGATTGGTGATACAAGAATGCTGATCTTCGTCAGGGTGAGTTAAACCATACTTATTTATTTCCAGTTTTTTAGCACAATTGATAAATTTAAGATTTACATTTATATAAAGAGCCATCTTATTTTCGTCTTCTCGGCTCGTAAAATTCCCGTTGTTAATTAAACATGAACTTCTTACCAAAAGAATGACTATTACTGTAAAATTTTTGAATGCTGCTTCAAGTACAGTAAGAGTTTCTGCTTGCTTAGAAGAAGCAGCTACCTCTTAAAGTCTTCTATCATCACCTAAATATCGCCTAATCTACAGAAAAGCAGTTTCAGGGCCATACCTCTCCCCCATTAGAATGGGCAGCCGAAAATTATCTAGGACTTCAATGGCTATTTAATTTAACCCTAATGAACGTGTGATGTTAGATATTTATGATGCTGCTTTCCTTCTATAGATATCCTGTCATTTAGTCAGTCTCATTGGCCAAATAAGGCCTATTAGTAACGTATAATTATAAAGTTATATTTATAATATTAAACTGTAGCGAGTTTACATTCCATATTTGGACTAACGTGCTATTATACATAAACGATCATTTTATGAATTAAACAAAGCCGCATAGTTGTCAATGAAACCTGTCAATTATATTATAATTGGCCACTCCTAAGCGTCTTTATAATAGTTGTTATATTACTGCAAATGGTATAACGCTATTTTAATAATTATTAACTATAACTTGGGTATGTTATTATTGAATGTTTATTACTGTTTAAGTAGAAGTCTAGGTGTGAATCTATTTAGATGATGCAATAAGCCGTTGGGATACTATATACCAGCGTTTCTTAAAGTTCTTATATCTTAAACGGTTTCTCAGCTAAAAATAAATAATTAAATAACATATCTCTGTGTGGTGACGGAGTAAAAATACAATTCATCCCTCCCTATCTTGCCCGTGGGTATCTTAAAAGACGACTGAGGGCTATAATATCCATATAACACTTGTGCAAGAGACGGGAAATGCGAAATAAAACCCTATACCAATATGTCTGATCAGCATGGCATTGTAGATTAATTTCACTCCTATTGGGGAGGAGGCTCAAGCCTAACAGTAGGGCATTTAGGGGCTGAGGTGTCAAAATAACATATTCATAACTGTCCTATTCAGTATTCATACAATTCCAAATTATAAAAACAACTGCTTACTTCCATTCGTTCATCATGGTGCACTTTTGAACATTGGCCTTCGCAATAAAGCTCCCATCGCTAAGCTCGGCAGTTTTTATGGGATAAAAAGGTCGTGATACATTACATGATTAGGATATCACCACATTTGTATAAATAACTAATACTGCGGCATCCATCAACGCAGTGTAATAAAACAAGTTCCCTATCATTATAGAAGAAGTTGTGACCCCACACCAAATGTTATTCCTAGATCCCTGGCCGAAGCTCGATCAATACAGAATTTCCTAAAATGGGGTCTTGTGAAATAAGTTTAAGAACATTAGATATATTCATATGATATTACGTTTGAAAATATGTACAATTGCGAGTACTTAGCAATGCAAATGAATATATTGTATGTAGCAACATCGCCTATTAAACTTGCGTTACAATAATGAGTTGCAATAGTTGCAGGAAATTTGAAAGGTCTCATTATATAAAAGTTATTTTAAAACGTTAAGGGCTTGAAGGCTTTTTGTGTATAGGAAAAAGATCCTATTATTATAAATGAAAAATACACGAGGATATTTGAATGTCTCATAATTTTTCATGCAATAAATCCTTAACTGATTTTTTCAGTTTCATTTAAAAGAAATCATTTTAATAATGTCAACCCGTTGAGTTTCTCGTCGAATCTTCTCAGCTTATGTCCACATTGCAATCTTGTTGTAGATTATTGGATTGTTCCAAACGAAGTGTAAATTTGACAATAGGTAAATGCACTTTCAGGGGCTTATGCAGAATAAATTATTTGATTTGTTAATACTACACAAGAAAATAAGTTACCCATCAAAATGCCTACATAAACAAAATGATATTAATAGTGTCTGCTGTCATAGCAACTGTTATTATAAAGAATTCAAATGAAATTGTCACTAAGGTCTATTAAAAATATTTAGTAAATTATATGACAATGATCCTAAGAAAAAATCTAAACAAATACTTTTTTAATTTATAAGAATTCTTAGATTCAAAGATATTTCTCTCTTTCATATGTTATTACTTTTAATAGGCTGCGTATGAAAGCATGTCTTGAGTATTATTACAGCAACCATACGTAATATTAATGAATATAGAAAGGATAAAGAAAAACAATGACTTGTCCCAGCTATCCTTAAACAAGTGAGTTCCTGTCTAGACGCTGATTCATTGCAATATACAATGTTGAAAACGACGTTGAGCCGAGGAAAGTATAATGGCGATAATTGACGATATGGATGGCAAATGCCGTAGAGTGGACCCCATTCTTTTGATAGACTAAAGTCTAGATACATCTCGTCCGAATCGTTCAAGGTGACGAACCATAACCTGCTGTATTACCTCCCGATTTACATTCGGGCTGAATACAGGTACAGACATTCTTGACATCAGTGGCTTGCTCAGCGGCTGTGGAGTCAAACTTATAAGACCAATATTTATCTTGGTCTGGGTGTATTTGGTATTTGCTGTTGAAATATTGTGACTGTAATGTCTGTAATGCATTGTATTCTAAAAATCATATTTATAAATATTATTTAAATTAACATCTAACAATTAAGGGGAAAATGTGAAAAACTGCACGCTTAAGATATAAATATAATTAAATTACAATCTGGATAAAATTTGAGGCCCAAGAAATTTTCCCTTTCTTCTCATTTAATCCTAATTTATTCTCTGTTTCATTTCATATAAATCCTATAGTTTCACATGGGCTCTGGAAGATGGAAATTAACCTTCTATGTCACTCTGTCCAGATGGTTTGGCATATAGTTTTATTGTAGGTGTTCTCTCTTCATACCATATATATATGTATGTAACATTTGGGATAGGCAGTGGTCATATAATAAATGAATTGTCCTTTAACATTAGAGTAGGAATACAGGGAGTATTCTCCACGATTTTTTTTTATTTTTATTGCAAACGGTGGCAGACGAGCAAACAGTACACCTGATTGTAAATGTTGCTGCCGCTCATGGACCTTTGCAAGGCCGCTGCCTACCGCGAAGAAAGTGAAGGGAGTGTGAATGCATGCAATGGGGGTCGGTAATACTAAAAGCATCACTAAAATCCACCATACGCAAATATCCTCAAAAAGTTGCACTGCCAGTTCTTGCTCACCGAACGAAGCGCAGTAACAAATTGCTACTACTTGGAAGCCGATTTTCTGCGAGTGTGGTATTACCCCGGACGGACCGGCCCGCGACTGTAGACAGACAACTGTCAACAGTGTGATCCTACCACCTCAAAATATGTATATATATCTCAAAATATGTAATAACGCTAAACTTTTTCTATGAGCAGAATTAATACCCCTATTTTTTTAACACGACAATGCTATTTTTGATATGTAAAAATTCATTCAGACTTGTTTAAAAATATGTTTGGTGAAATCACGAAACAAAGAGTTGTAATATTTATTTAGCTAAACGAAACAGACTTATCTGTCGTTTGTCTGTGAAGGTACAAAGTCTATAGTGGACAGCTGCTTGCCGCAACTATTATCTGTTACTCAACTTAGATCAACAATAAAACATAAGGATCCTCGACAGTTATGAAATAGCTAGAACGTTGCGAAAGTGATAGAAATGCCAGAGATATTCACAATAGAAAACATGTCATTTATAATAAGTTAAAAATATACCCTATGTTTTTTTTAACATAAATTCAGTAGGCAGCTTACAATATTCATAATTGCCTCCTCAAATTTTGTTTTATTCTAAAAGTTGTGAACGTCAAATTACTTTATATACCTATACTGTATTACGTCAGGATAAATAAATTTATTCTGATTTTATATTTTCGCTGTTGTAGTAATTTGCACACGTTAACTATTATCCGTAAAAAAATATATGTTTAGAAATGTTAATTGTCACCATCTAGTGGCTAAATCTAAATCCTAAAAATTATGATTTTCAAAAATGCTTACGCAGGTATCGTAATTTGAGCAAATAGATTGTAGCTATTTAAAAAGGAATAATAACGTCTTCTAGTCAATAATAGTGTATAAAGAATTAGATCTAATTGATTATGCATATTTCTAAATCCAGTAAATGATGTCTATTAGTGCTAAAATTAGAGCCAAGCGCATTTTATTGATAAAAAAAAACACGTCTCCAACCCATTTATGCTAAATCAACTTGACATTAAAACTAATTTCAATAGCGTTCCAATTCCTTTGACGACAGATATATGATTCATTCGCTTCAATCCCTTGTTTGGTCAAATCGAATAAACGCTTCGTAATAAACGGACTTTCGACCTTATTATAACCAATATACAATGACTTTATAGCTGAAACTAAATCTAGTTGGCGGGGGGTCAACTTACAATAGAAAATCCAAATTTAGGTAGACCTCCAATTAAGAATAAGTGTTTAGAGAATAGGGCTCACTCTACGTTGGCAATTTATCAGGCCATATTAAGGGATGCAAGGCTAGGAACTAAGAAGGTGTCTCGAGGTCACATGTATTGATTGGGACTATCAAAGCATTCTCACGGTATCAGCGAATCTTTATTTGGAATTACTAACGAGTGCTCGATGGGTCAAGATATATGAGATGAGAAAGTTGAATAAGACGACCATTATTCGAAACAGAATGACTAAAGAACAGACAAAATGAAGGTTCGTTCTTCGTGACATAACGGGTTAAATATACAATAAGTCGCCACTCCTCGCTTTCTGTTGAAGTTGTAAAAAATTACTATTAGGACTACTAGATGACCACTCAAGAAAGCTCTTGCTCTGAAAAGAGCTTTCTTGAGAAACCCAGAACACCAACTCCTATTTTCAACCATTGAAGTCTTTTGGGGAAGTGTTGTCCAAAAGTGATCACCGATGATCTGATGGATATAGAAATCTATCCAAAAAGACTATGTATTAACAATTTGAATTTGATTTGCCATAATTTATTAACGCTCGTGTTTTTTTTCCAGATCCTTCGATCTCACGTCATGGTACGCGTTGGTGGAGGCTGGGATACCCTAGCTCACTATTTGGACAAACACGATCCTTGCCGTTGCAAAGCTCAACATCGCTCTTCACTCTCAGCTCGTCTAGCCCGTCCCAAACATGATCTGGCAGGCGCTACAGTTACTTACGAACGCACACCAGAACCTGTCGGCCCAACATCTCTCCAATACAAACCAGAGCCAAAAAGTTACGAACCAATGTCGTTGCAATATAATCCTAAGGTTTATAATGAGGAACCCAAATCTGGGCATTACCAGTCAAGTCATAGACTTGATGCTCCGACAAGTTTACCTTATTTGGGAGACATAGATAGAGCTGTATCTCCAAGCAGGAGACATTTGGCTCCTAGGGCTAATAGCCCAAAGAGAAAATCTTCATCTCCTGAACGACGAACTAAGATTATAGTTTCGAATCACTTGGTTCCAACTCCACATGGTATTCGAAATAAATCACCGAGACCTGTTTCTCCAGCGCCGGCGGCTGAAAGTGCCTCTGATAATGGATCTGAGGTGTCAGATGAGGGGTACAGGAGTTTGGGTGTAGTCGCTGGATCCACACAGGGGTCTCCTTCAACAAAAACAACAAACAGATACTCGTTACACAGCCAGAATTCTATTGAAGATGCAGAATTTAATGGTAAGTTATCGTTTTGCTTTCTTCCTTTTTATTTTATATATTTTAGTTAGTGGAATTAACTAAATTATTAAATTTCGTATTGTTATGGCTCTTTTCACCCCTAAATTTTTAGTAATTACGGAAAATAACATTTTAAATTAATATATGTCTGATTTATATCATCTTTATTGTTACCTAAATTTCAAATTATAACTTCAATTTATCATTTAGGTGTAACTTAAAATTAGTCATTGGTGAAAACAGGCATTATTGGATTACAATTAATGCTACATTTAAAAGATTTTAAAGATCTTTTTTTGTATACATCAGTGCTATCCACTATAACTTCAATAAGATAGGATGTTTATTTGAAAGTGAATAAATTAATGTCATCTGTGTACATTTTGTTCGAGTGTTGACTCTGCAATATGTTGCAGTAGTTTCCGCTTGCTGCTCGCGAGTTTTGACATCTGTACAAACATATAACTTATGTACTCACTACTATTAATTTTTAAGAAAAATATATTGTGAAGGTTAAAAGTTATGCACTTTTCTGCGTATTTAATAATACCTAGGCAGTTAATCTTTTAATTAAGTAAACAAGTTATTTACTTATATGGTGATGAGTTAAGAATAGCGTTTCATCATCTCAACCCATATACGACTCACTATTGGACTCGGGCCTCGAGTTTAGATTCACAATTGGACCCGGTAGGTGGCGATGTTGTCGACTTCAAGGAGAATTCCTTTTATTTTATTTGAACAGAACAAGGTCAGCTAGTATAATATACATATAGATTCCTTACTCGTCTTTTATGACTTGCACGGGCAAGAGAGGGGGTGGTAAATTATATTGTTTCTCCGTCACCACGCGGAAAGAATACAGTTATTAGCAACCAATTAGTTTGCCAAGAATTGCTAGGAGAATAGGTATAGATAATAGAAAATAGGTAGTAGCATTCTCTTGGGCGACTTCTATTACCGCTTGTCAAATATGGCCATTATGGTAATATTCCTAGAATGAAGAGAACGGTCCTCAATATTCCTAGAATATAAGTAAAAAAATAGCTCACAGTCACGGCAGCTCCCATGTTGCATAGCTTAATTTTTAAATTGAATTAAAACATTGAATACATCTCTCCTTTCATCAGTATTTGAAGGGAGAAGACTTTTTGCAATGATTCTATTGGGCTAAAGATTGCATTTATTTGACAAGCGTAACAAGAAATAGTTAATTTAAAACATAGCATTGTTTTAATTTCAGAAAAAAACACTGTTTACGTTATAGACATTTATGAATAGGTGAGCAGCCTGAACGAATTATATTTACGTTTGATGATTGGGGCAAGTAATAGATAGTTCTTTGTCTTCTAACCTACTTAAATGCAGTACTGTCGAACTTCATAAAGGGATAGAAAAAGAGAAACAGGACTTTGATGAGAACTTTCTTTTTCTTGAAATTTTTTATGTTTACAAATCTCTTATATTTCGTAATATTTGATACACAATTATAAGATTATTCTGCCCTCTAATAAGTAGATATATCAAAATGAATATTTTTATTAAAAAGTACAGTTAAAACTTGCATTTTCGCACGCCATCTTGTGGTAATTTGATAGAACAGAATAGAACTATTGTCATAACTATTGTATTAAGTCCAAAATAATATTTAGATAAATGAGGCCCTCTATTAACACATCCCAATCAATGTTAAGAATTTCATAAACGCATAAATAATAATTGTAGAATGGCAGAATTGTTATATTTTTACGATACAAAGTATTCACAAGGGTCTTCAGTTATATCCTTATAGTGATATCTCCGTGTGGTGAGAGCAAAAATACAATTCACCACACTCTATCTTGGCCATGGATGTCGTAAAAGACTAATAAAGGATATAATAGGCATATAAAAATTCATATCAAATTCATAGGCATATCAAATTCATAGGCATATCAAATTCCCTCTCATAAAGGCGGAGCCCCGAGCCCAACAGTGGGACACATTTCGACTAAAATGATAATGATGATGTCGTAAGCTAATAACGATAGCTACATCCTATTACTTGTAGTACGCGTATGTTTTTCGCAAGAATAAATGCATGTACCGTTAAATTGCAATGTCCACACCGCTTTAAACATATGTAACAAATATTTTGCTAACAATTTGTATGTTGCTTTAATATATAACACGTAAACTATAATGTCTGATTGCACAGATGGCGTAGTGCTTAAGATACCGACCTACAATGCCAATATCACGGGTTCAAGTCGCCCACTCGAGATAGAATTTTGTGCGATCTACGAATTGTTCAATCTAGATGTAATTTGTGTCCGTTAGTTATATATTTGTAAAGTCCCCCGCAATACATGGATTATTTCCTTATTACGGGGTATTGTTTGTTCATAAAAAAAAGAAAAATGTATTTTTGTTATTAAACACTTTTTGGTTTTAAATGTAATATAGAATTGACAGGATATGAACAAGGGCGATTGTAAATCTGTAAAAAGTTACAATCATATGATTATCGCCCCTCTCACGGTGTAAAATGAAGTGCGTGTAAAGTGAAGTCAAAGTCCAAGAGATAGACTTTTTTGAAATAGACCCCTTGTACTTAGGAAATAAATCTCGTACCGCAGAAGACTTTACAAACATATTATTAACAGACACAAATTACACATAGACTCAGAACAACAATTTGGGGACCTTACGAAGTATTGTCTTGCGTGAGAATGAACTCACGATACTGGCACGGCAGTTCAGTATATTAACTCTACGCCACTGTGCAGACGTACGGATGAATGAAAGCACCATACTCCGTCAGGAAAAATATTGTAAAGTATTTTATTAGATAATGGTATAGAAGAGCCTTATCATGATCTTTTCAGCTTATATACGCTCCACGGCTCGAGTACGCTGGTCAGACGAGGTGCTATAGAACTTTATTACCAGTTTTCCTTCTGATGCAGTGATGTTATCTACTTACGTCCTTTCCCTTTAGTTTTATGGTCAACTGTGCGTAGAAATGGGTGATGACTTGTATTTTAATTCGTCCACACATTTATAATACCTAAGGTCATTTTAGTGTGTTATTAAGTTAATCAGTAATTAGTACAAGGATTTTCAATTAGTTTTATCAATAACTAATTGTAAAATCAAGTAAAATAGAAATAAGTTTGATTTTTATCTTTTCTAATAATTACTATTATCGATTACGTTTTATGATGAGCTAGGAAGAAAAAATATGAATAATAAGTAAACAAATAGAATGGAAAAACCACAAAATCAAATATTTTGGGTTACCTATACTCTCACGTGTTTCGGTATGATGACGGTGTAAGCATACAATTCACCTTGCCCATAGGGGTCGTAAAAGACGACTAAGGGATTACATATGTATATAACATTTATGCAAGAGAAGAAAAGCTCAGTCTGACCAGCGTGGTATAGTAGGTTAATTTCCATCCTATTGCGGAGGAGGTACGAGCACAACAGCGGGATGAATATAAGCTTTGATGATGATAATGATAGCGTACGGTGAACAAATCCATATCTTTTTTTTTTTTTATTTGCATGTCAAACAATCGCCATTTTTTTTTTTTTTTTGGGTGGATTATGACGCACGGTGTTCAATCCCTCCGAGGCGACAAAAGGGCAGCTGGCAGCCCCATAACCCATTATTCCCTCCCTTCCGCCACTGGGGTAGCCACCGGTACCGAATTCTTTATTGTCTATAGACAGCCCGCTCCAACTATCGTCATCTTGTACTTAATGCTAATATAATTCTTTAGATTATGCCTAATCTGATTGGTTATAAAGATAATCAATAAATGACGCAACAAGATTAATTTAAATATTAATAATGTTGTGCGTAACATCGATTGCTTATCATTCATAACGTATGATACGCTTCATTTGGTACACCCAAGGTACCATTGTGCGCAAAACATTGATGTTGATGACCGCAATATAATTTGATAACATGTTAATTAGGAAGTGTTCCCGGGTTCATTACTATCATTATCGTGATTTCTGATCATTTGCCTGTCCTCATCCCATCCTAAGTGGGACCGACACAAGATGTACTTACCTTCTATAACCTCCTATCAGCCGTCATATCTGCACTCACTCTTTTCATACGCATATTCTCATTCACACAGTCCATCCATCTCTTTTTGGGTCTCCCATGCGTCTTACGTCCATCCACAGTCATATCGATAACCCGCCTTGTTACATAACTTTCGTCCCTCCTCATCACATGTTCATACTAAGACAATCTCGCGCTCCTAATCTTCTTTATCACTGGTGCTACTTTCAGGCTTCGTGATTTCTGATGTTTAAGTGAATATTACATATTATAAATAAAACTATATTTACGGCGTTTCATCATCATTCATCATTTCAGCTCATATACGTCCCACTGCTGGGATCGTACGTTCTCTACAATATGAGAGAATTTAACCTTACCATGCTGGTCAGACATGTTGGTATAGGATTTTATTTCGAGCTTTCCTTCTCTTGCATAGATATTATATGCATATGATATCCCTTAGTCGTCTTTTATGGAATTTATCCTGTTTATATTTGTGTTTTGACGTTTCAAACGCTTTTCAGCGTTCATGGTCACGGGAGGACTAAAGTATCTTGTATCCAACAAACCATTATTATAGAGAATTATTTCTACCCGCTGCAGAATTAGTTATTATTTAAGTAATAATTACATGACTATGAACGCTTAAAAGTGTTCGAAATGTCGCGCAATAAAAAATACACAAAGAAACACGATAAAATTCATAAAAATTGTTTTAATTATAACGCATCATCGTCATAAGATGATATACATATACGACATACTATTGGGCTCAAGTTTCTTTCACAATTTGAAAATGTACCGTGCACAAGCTTAATCAAAAACGATTGTATTTAGAGTTTTGCTTCTCTCAAATGAGATGTGATCTGATCATTATAACCCTTCATCATCTCATTCCATAATGTCCATGAGCTCGGGCCTCTTCCATTATCGGAGGGAAATTTACCTTCTATACCACGCTAGTCAGATTTGTTGGCATAGAATTTTGTTTCGAGTTTTCCTTCTCTTGCATAGATGTCATATGCGTATCTCTCAGTCCTCTTTCAAGACACCCCGGGTAAGAGAGGGGTGTGGTCAATTATATTCTTACTCTGTCACGACAAGGAAATCGTTTAATCGTGTATAATTTTTTTATAATTGCTGTGTAAGAGAAGGAAGACTTGACATTATACCAGGTCTGACACGCGGTATACTAGGTCAATTTTCCTTCCATCGTGGAGGAGACTCGCACCCAACAATAGTATTTCTGTTCGCTGATATAAATTGAATATTTCTAACAAGGTTCCTTAAGAAAAATATCAAGTGCAAATGATTTCAACACTAATCAACACAACATTTATAGTTAAGTAATACACAGCCTACGGCTCCCTGTTCACCCCGCAAGGCTGACGGGGCGACATTCCACACAACTGCTATTTTTACATAACCTGGTGACATTGTTTAATAATGATGTGGGCGATGGACACTCGTACAAACACAATTAGACCCGCTATATATTATTGCTTATATCTTTATATATAAATTTGTTATGTACGTGTGTATGTCACTGAACTCCTCCTAAACAGCTGAACCGATATTGATGAAATTTTTTGTGTATGTTCAAGGGGATTCGAGAATGGTAGATTCACAATTGGACTCGATAGGTGGCGCTAGCGCGTGGGTCAACTAGTATAAATATATATTGTCTATGTAGTGACTAAATTATCCGTATGATCACTTTGTAAGAATATAATTCTCCACCCCCTTACAGTGGTGGGAATATGTGGCGAAAATGGTTAAAAAAAAACCTTCATTCTTTATAATTTGTAATGGCTTTGCTGACGAGTCATGACCTCCATGATTCGTCGTGGGCCACGTCTTAATTTTATGATCTTATTTGTCGACACCACGCTTTTTCGTCTATTTGACGTTCGCAATTCTTGTTATAAGATACACAGGAGAGTGCCCATACTACTGGTAATTCCAGAACCAATTTTTAGACTCCCAGACGCTTTGTATTTTTAACTCGATCCATTTATCAGCCTGTAGACGTCCACATTCAACATAGTTCTCTAAGTAAGAATGCCACTTAGTATGGTCTTGTATCAACAATTTCCAATGGATCACTGTGACTTTTAAAATGTCGTTGGTCTACCTAATAGTGTGCGTTCTATACTGTGTTGTGGAAGTCGTGATCAAGAACCTTAATTGATCACGGAAGACAATTATAAATTTTAAGGCAAAAAGAAATGAATCACTGGTAATAATTTGCTTCAATCGGTAGCTTTAGCTTTTGTTATTATTTTGATATTATTACATGTATTATTACATGTTTGTTGAACGATTCAGGGTTGCTTCATATAAAATATCATAAAAACTATATGCCGGATAAAGTTTTTAGTTTAAATACGTTATAATTGTAATTGCTTACAGTTTTGCGGAAAAGGGAAGTGAGTCTAAGGCTCAAGATATATCCTTAAAAGGTATCGCTGTAAATGGACAAAATTATTAACTCAACTCGCAGTTATTATTTACCCAAGATGGTGATGATAAATTAGATGTAGTTTTTTTTATACTGGCCTCAATAATGCTCCAGTTCCTAGGTCGCTTTGTACTTATACTTTTTATGATTAACTGTATATAGAGATAGATTCTAACAACTTTCTCAGGGTTTTATTATATTAACTAGTAATCAGCCCTCGCTTCGCTTCAGTTTCAATCATTCCCGCATTTTAAATCTCAAATATCTTCTAAAATATTAGGATGCGCGACTTCAGTACATTGGGCCTCGGGTTCGGACGGAGCATAATTTTATGAGTGTTGAGATAAAAATAACCTAAATTACGCCTTGTATAGACTCTGATAGTAAAATATTAATAAAATCGGTTCAGCCGTTTAGAAAATTACACGGAACAAATAGACAGACAGACGAAAATTTTGTGAAGTGGTTTTTAGGCATAGGTATTGTCTAAATAACTATGTGAGCATGAAAAAAAAAAGAAATTATTTTGACATTACAAACAGACACTTCAATTTTATTTATCTATATAGATTGGATAGGATTAATATATTTTAGGAAATTGTTTATACCTGCTGATACGTGACTGTCATTGAGGAGAAAGATGAGTGCTTATGATACATGTTTCAAGTCATGGACTATTTGCCATAAAAAACTGCCTAATTTTGTGTTTGTAGGATTTAAATCTTAATTTTGGGCACGGCATGCTTATGCTTTAAAAAGAAAGGCACTTTACATTAATAAGACATTCTATAGTCGTAATTTGTATGTTATTAGTAAAATGTTACATATCAAAAGGTTTTCTAACGCTATTTTTTTTTATTTTTCAGAGCGTCTCGACCAAGACGATGGTTGTCACATGGACAAACCAGACCGAGTAGACGATCATGTTAGCCTCAACACGGGGCTTCGCAAGACTGACTTCTCCGACACTTTTTACGGTGGTCGGAAAACCAGCTCCATCGATGACAAATCTGTCAGAGGGAGCCCTGATCGTGTTGTCGTCACCGAGAACAATGATTCCCCGAGCAAAAGTCTTCGACCATCAAGGGAAGCTTCGGAATCGCCCACAAAAACTATTACTATTAGAAGCCGACAAGCTAGTCGAATTCCACACTCGCCAGTTAGAAATCGAACACCCAGTCGTGGAAATACGCCTAGTCCAAAACATACACCGAATCCGGTACAAACTTCCCCGAAACTGACGCCAAAATTACCACCTACCTCCAGAAATACATGGGCAGGTAGAACTGCACCAAATCAATCTAAAACAAAGGCAAGACCTACAATAGGAGCTGATACCTTTGAAAATCCTAACAAATCTCCAAAAATGAAGCCCAAGGTTCCACAAACAGAGGCTTTCAAACGAAATTCTCCTTTAAGGGCCAGCAGTGCTACTCTTAGATCCCCACCGAATAATAAACCTTTAAGCCCATTACTGGAACAGATCTTAAGGTCAGCAGAAACTGCAAAAGATGATATGGCGGTTTTAGAGAAAATGAAGGAGATTATTAGGACATATTCAAAAGGAGACGACTCCTTATCTAGAACTAGCTCCAAAGACTCAGACTACGCTGACTTTACATCAGCTTGGGTTATGTCTGATGGTAAACTAGAAAGATCAACCAGCACTCGGCAGCTGGCTGCTCCTAGAAAAGACCAAAGAAATGGTTCCTCCAGGATACCGGCGCCAGTGTCCATTGGCTGCAGAAGATCTACGTCCACGTCACAGTTCCAATGACAAAAGTCTGAAGGTAGCACGGATACCAGTTATAATTGAACTATCAATTTTAGTGATTAGTGTGCGAGAACAAGTCAAATTAAATTGGTAGCTTAGTGATGGACACTGCCTAAATGGCATTGTGGGTGTGATACTTAGGGAGAGTTGAGCGTTGGCCTCATAAGTGTGTTGGCAATAAAATTAAGACTGTATAACTACAAGAAAATAGTGTATACCATTACAATGCGTAGTATCAGTGGTTTGTTCAAGAATTTAGTAATATTTTCAATCATTTTAGACCACTGAATTTTTCACGCAAGCTTCACTTGGCTTTGAATCAAATACACCAATATAAATGGTAGAAATTTGCCCGTAAACTTTAAAACTCGATATTTTTAACTGTAAACGGACTCTAATATCGACAATTATTAGATATAAATGAAAATACTAATTAATGTGCGATTAGAAAATTCTTACTAACTTATCTAACAATTCTTACACGACAGTCATTGTTTTTGCTTAAAATCGAATATTTGGTATAAACATATTCTATTATTGTTATTCCCCTTTATACGCTGCTACAAATTTTTGATAAAGGTGATAACATAACTCGATTTATTTATGGTGCTAAGCATGAAAATTTTAGCTTCTGTTATTCAGCTATTGTTATTTTTATTATTTCAGCTAAGTACTATAAGGATTTTTTTTACAATTTATAATTAATCATAATTAATTATAAGCAATTATAACACCTTTCAACAAAGATAAATTGCACCAAAATCCCCGAAAAGATTATAAGTTTTTAATACTTTGATATTTTTGTCAACCTTTTCCTCTTTGGTGCAATTTTTGTTTTCTTTTCAAGACTAAAATTTTACAAATTAATAGTAAAATAATTATATCATTACTTTAAGTAATTATTTGCTTACTTATACTTTAATTTAGAGACGACAAGTTTAAGTTATAAGTTAGTTTTTAATTTAAGTTTTTTTTATATGTACCCCGGTAAATTTAATAATGAAAAATTTTAAGTTCGCATTTCAATAAATACCATTCCATTTTTGAGCCGGGAATTTCGCAATTTTTGTTTGTAAAAGTAATCTCATTTTTAAAGGTTGTGAGGGGTAGAGCTTATAAAAAAATGTAGTGTTTTTTTCATAAAATTAATTAATAAATACGTATTCACTTAGATTTGATAAAAAAAGTTTAAGGGTCTTATGGCATAAAAGTAAAAAAAAAAATAAGATATCCATTCTCATACTTCATCGTAGTTAAAAATTAAAAAATATTTTTGCACTCTTAAAGACGTTAATTAAGAAAATCGTTAGATGTCACTAGCTGCCATAATACCGTCCGATTCAACAGATAGCCATAGGACATAGTTGTAAATTGATATCAATAAAGTCATTTTAGTCACTTTATTAAAATTATATAAATATTTTTGAGTTCAAGACACTATTGGTCATAATTTTGCTACTCAATTATTTAATTATTGTACAATAAATTATAAATTGAAACAATTAAAAATCAATAATTAATTAATAGTATACAATAATTATTCCAAATTTGTTATCAAATAAATTATTTTTAATGCATGTGGCTAGAATGATATTATGCTATATTATATTATGACTTCTATCGTTTAAATTGATAATTTAATGATAGTTAAATTAATGATTGAAGTGCATAATTGTAAGTAGCGTTTAATCATTAAGCAGGTCTACAGACCATAATCATAAGATGTCACAAAAACTTCTATGTTTTCATGGTAAAGTAAATAATTATATAATAATTTAATTTTTTCGTAAAACCCTACTTAATTTTCTAAGCTCAGCCGTAATTAATTGATGTCAACTGTTTGCATATTATATTTAAATAAAGTCAAATAATGATCTAAAGAATTTAAAGTTAAATCAATAATTTAATTAAATTCATCCACTTGCAAACAGTTGATTGAAATAATTAATATAAGTTTGAAATAGAATACAAGTACGCTGATTTATATCGAAGATATTTTTTTATCAAAATAAAACACCTATACAGACTAACAATTTTAATTTAATAAAGAAACATTGTTACACTATGCTAATTTATTTAAATAACTAAATAATTATTACAAAAAAAAAAATAGAATAAAAATAAGCTAGAATGTAAACTAGCTTTGAAAGAAAATATAATAGAAAGCTAAAAAAAAATAAGCTGGAATGTCTATTTTAATATTGAAAATTCTAGCTTTTTGTAATAGTGTAACAATGGAATTGAAGCTAGAGGCTAAGTTAAAATTGGAATAATTACACTTCGACATAACGTTACCAGTGACTATGCCATAGATATGTTATTATTCACAGAATAAACAATATGTTTATCTTTATTATTATTTTATTTAATTTTACCTTATAGATAGCATAGATGGCGCTTTGGTCTATGCAGAGACTTCCCATGCCAAGTGTTAAGGATTCAATACTCACGTAGGACAATGTCCTGTTTGGTGAAATAATTAGAATACAATTCATCATCCCCTCTCGCGGGTGTCGTAAAAAACGATTAAAGGATTAAATATGTATATAATATTTATGTAAGAGAAGGAAAACTCGAAATAAAAGCCTATCATCCTGCCTGTGAACCGAACCCATGACACTGGCATGATAGGTCGGTATTTTAACCACTACGGTATACCTAGTCTGGGTACAATTTTTATCTATGTGTACGTTTCTTCAGTCCCCTGGGCACAAACATCTGTTCGATAATGAGGGCCAAGGTACTGGTTTGCGGAACCCATTATGTCTGGCTAAATATGCTTCTACTGACTTTAATAAAGGGATAATAAAGATCGTCGTGATAATAAAGACGTCCGTGTGGTAAAGGAGTAAGGATACAATTCAATACTCCCTATTTTAAAGTCATAAAAGATAACTAAGGGATTAAATATGTATATAACATCTAACATCTATGGAAGAAACGGAAAACACGACACAAAATCTTATGCTAACCTACTTGAACAGCATGGTAGGTGAATTGTTCTCCTATTGCGGAGGAGGTTTGAGCCCAGCAGTAAGACCCATGAGCTGAGATGATGATAATGATATTTAACAATGAACCAATAGGTTGATGGATAGATGGAGATGGTAACCGTAAGAGTAACCTTACTCCGGATCGGTACGAGTAGTCCACCCAATTGCACGACACGACACCTTGCGTCGCTTTGGCTGGAGTAGTCGGCTAACTTGCTCGGGATCGGTACGAGTAGTCTACCCAATTGCACGACACGACACCTTGCGTCGCTTTGGCTGGAGTAGTCGGCTAACTTGCTCGGGATCGGTACGAGTAGTCGACCCAATTGCACGACACGACACCTTGCGCCGCTTTGGATAGACTAGTCGGCTAACCTTGCTCGGGATCGGTACGAGTAGTCGACCCAATTGCACGACACGACACCTTGCGTCGCTTTGGATGGAGTAGTCGGCTAACTTTGCTCGGGATCGGTACGAGTAGTCGACCCAATTGCACGACACGACACCTTGCGTCGCTTTGGACGGAGTAGTCGGCTAACCTTGCTCGGGATCGGTACGAGTAGTCGACCCAATTGCACGACACGACACCTTGCGTCGCTTTGGACGGAGTAGTCGGCATGCCTCTACACTTCAGGCCATAACCTGCCAAAAAGTAAAAAAAAAGACGAGAAAAGATTAAAAGATTATAGAAATTATGTAACTGTTCCTGTAATATGTCCGTGTGGTGACGAAGTAAGATACAATTCACCAACCTCACTCTTTTGCCCGTGGATATCGTAAAAGACGACTAAGGGATATAGTTAGCATATAGCATTTGTGCAAGAGAAGGAAGACTCGAAATGAAACTCTATGCCAACACATCTACCGACCACTGACGACAAGTCACATCTGCTCCGGTGGTCGGCCCAACAACGAGGTGACGTGGGTACGGGTGGATTATGGGCCCGTGCGCCGTCCTTTCATCGCCCCGAACGGACTGGACCGCGCGTGCGCTTATCACTGCAGCCCACCCATAAAAAAAAAATGCCAACACATCTAACCAGTGTGGTAAGACCCCATAACCCACCGTATTTCCTCCATTTCGCCGATATCTCCCGGGCCGTCGCTCTCCCGAGGTTAGCCTTTCTGCGGGTGACGAACTATTCCCTGGTCCAGTCACCCGCGGCCTCAGCTAGGGCGGCATCAGGTGCAGGTACCCGCGTCTGCACCGCCCACGTCACCAGCCGTTGATCGTGTGGCTGTAGATAAGATCCTCCCGCACATGATCCGCCGCCTCTTACCGTGAAAAGACTACCTCACAGAAGGTGATGACCGCGTCTTAATTGAGTTCAACATTGTAACATTAATTTCAAACGCTTAGGTATTTATTATCTGCATAAAAACATAATTGCCGTCATAATTCACAAAGGAGCAGCTTTTCTATTACAATTACATCATTATTATCATGATATCAGCTTATATATGTTTCACTGTTGGGTTCAAGCCTCTTCTCTTTCTGGAGGGCATTTCACCTACCCATTTCACGTTACTCAAACGGGTTCGTTTAGGGTTTTATATCGAATTTTCCTTCTCTTGCATAGATGTTATATGCATATTACAATCCTTTATTCGTCTTTACGACATCCACGTGCAAGAAAGTCGATTGTGTTCTTAGTTTGTTCTCACATATTTTATGATTATTCTTCCTACTCGTACCAGTAAGAGTGAAGTTTATTTTTTTTAGTTATTAGAATTAAAATATATCTATGTAACATTAAATTAAAAAAGGGTTTATTTTGTTTTTATTTGAATCGAATTTCTACTTCATCACTACACTTAAAAGTGTGTCTAGTCAACGATTACGCAAAACGCCTACAGAAAAACAATCAACATTTTTTTATGTCAAGTTAGTTAATAGTTAAAGGCACTTACTGGTTAAGCAAAGAATACCAGAATGAATTTAGCTTCCTCTGAAATCTGCTTAAGTGAAGAATATAAATATAACGGTAATGTTATTGATATCTGTATAACCGGGTTGAGAGCCCTCAGCGCTCAGCGACAGCCCGGTTAGGCTGTTAAAGCCATTTATGGCTAACAGTTATAGACACACAAAAAATATAGATATATTATGTATTGCTATGCTATATAGTAGCGACTACAATATTACTTACCTTTGCATTAATCGTGGGTATGGTAACCGACATAGCACGAACAATTAGCACGCTGAAGAGGTAATGGACAGGCCAGATCGCTCGACGAACCGACAACCACTGGGGAAGAAAAGTTCTCGAATAGCGACCACGTATCGGACGACGCAGTGTAGGACGCCCCCCACTATGGGAACCGACGACCTGATGAAAGTTGCTAGGCGTCGTTGGATGAAGGCGGCACAGGACCACACTTTGTGGCATAAAATGACGGAAGCATTCGTCCAGCAGTGGGCGGCGATAGGCTGAAATGGTGATGATGATAGTATAGGACCAGCCCCTCTTTTGCCCATGGGTTTTGCAAAAGACAAGATATATAATATGCAAATAAAATTGGTGCAAGAGAAGAAATACTTGAAATAAAACCCTATACCAACCCATTTGACCAGGGTAATATAGTATAGATCAATTACACTCTTATTATGGAGCTGATTGGAGCCCAGCAGTAGGATGTGTATGAATGCGGTGATGTGTTGTAAATGTTGCTTTACATGGTCCTGGGCTAAGTCCAGCTGATGCCTTCTAAAGTGTTCGAAACATCGGACAATCAAATACAAACGCGATAAAATCCGTAAAATAGTTAATTTTACTACACGGTAAAGCGGCCACACGAAGCCAGATATTGATGACTTGCTAGTCTAATATTCGTAATGTTACTAAACTCGAGTGAAGCGTCTCCATTGCTTCCTCAGCTTGGACAAAAGTGCGTTCATAGTTGACTATCGACTCGCGAATCTGGACTGATCTAGGATGTTCGAATGTTGTTTTCTACTTCTCTACAAGTCACATTTCTCATCTGATTCTTTCTATCTTTTTTTCATAGCAGATTTCATAGGCGATATGGCAGTTGAAAATGTGAAAGCAAATTGTCATAATTTCTAAAATAGTGCAAAAATTCCACAAAATTTTTTTCCTTCCCTTTCATACAACTACTTTGAACCATTTTTTCATCGGAAAAACCTTAAGGAGACTACTTTGTATGTTGGAGATTATTGAATGAAAAATAAATCTCTTTCAGATCTTCAACTTAGAACCATTAGTTACTGACCTGTTTTTGAATTAAACTACAGTATCTGATGTTGCAGGTAAAGACCTAAGAGACCTTTAAACTAATATATTATTATATAAGTGTATAGATAAAATGTTGTAATTTAATTCAACGAAACTGCTTGTATGTAACAAGCATTAGAAATAGATTCCTTTTTAAAAAAAATATCCCTTTATCTATCAACACAAGGTTGTTTTCTTAATGACTTTTGATGAAAATGTCAGATTGTCATGTGACGCTTTTAAATTGTATTCATTATTTTAGAGTTTTATAGTTTGTATATTAAATAACTTTACTGTTATTTTATATAATATAATGCAGAGAAAATGCTGAAACTTAGTAAATATGATATAATAGTTAATTGCGTGCATTGTCATATTCAACCCAAAAATCTCAGAGGAATTTATTTGGTTATCAGCACTCAATCAATAGTAACGTCTATGACTAATATGAAAAGGCTAAAGACGTAAAAAAGCATCAATTTGTGAAGGAAACTATAACTTGACACTGTCACTAATACTTCACAAATCTAACTTATTTCCAATACAAGAGAAGAAAAATTTCTTAATATAACTTAAAACGTGGATTTTTATTTGATGTAAGGTACAGAATTAGAAGATTATGCTACTGAACAAACGAGACAATATAACATATTTCTTTATCATTGATTCTCATAAATTAAAATGGAAGATCATATTGTATTAATAGGATTTTTGATGTACTTGATCCTGATCGCAATACGTAAGTAACTACTTACCTCTTTTTGAATTATTCTATTAGAGGCTTACACGCCTCCAAAAGAGGATTAATACCGTAATTACCATGCATGGACATACGATTAGGAATTGGAATTATGTTCGTCAGAAGTGCTGTTTTTTATTTAATAAGTAGCAACTCGCCCTCGCTTCCCTTCGGTTTCAGTCGCTTTACTTGCGTAGTTCCCGTTCCCGTGGCAATAACGGGATAAAATATAGCCTATGTTACTCCCTGATATTATAACTTTCCATTGGTGAAAGAATTTTTGAAATCGGTTCCGTGGTTTAAGCGTGAAAGCGTAACAAACAACTAAACAAACAATCTTACTTTTGCATGTATAATATTAGTAAGGATATTTAGTCGTAATATTTTTCCGTTTGGTGACAGAGTAAGAATACAATTCACCTTTACCTATCTTGGACGTGGATGTCGTAAAAGATGACTAAGGGATATAATACTCGTATAACAAATATGCAAGAGAAGGAAAACTCGAAAGAAAACCCTATACCAACCTGTCTGACGATCATCTAAGGTCAGTTACTCTCCTATTGTGAAGGAAGGCTCGAGCCCAGCAGTGGACGCATATTAGCCAAGATGATGACGATGATATAATTTTATCATCATAATTCATCATACGGTAAAGCATATATCACTATTACCTATATTTCACTATATTGCAGCACTTTCTCTGTATTAATACCATCAAATAATATAACCACTATAGTCTATCTAATCTAAGAAGTGCATTTTGACAGGTGTCAGAGTAAGTTGTCTAGGTATGTGAACCAAATAATCGCTATCGAAAATATCCGATTTTAGTGAGAAATCGATATTGATTCTTTTTAATTAATAATCGGTTTATTTCTTTTTTCTCAAAAAGGGGATGAATAAATTAAGTGCTAAATTAATACTAAACAAATTTAATTATTTCAGCATAAAACCTATTCCATCATTTTTAATAGGATTAGGTTAAGTAAAAACAAAAACTGGATTCGAAAACAGTTATTTATTCAGAATCAATACTATTGGTTGAAGAATCATCGTCGCGAACATTAATAATTATTTCATTATCAATAAAATTGTCGAAATGTATGTCTCTATCAAAATCATCCAATATATGTTTTTTTTGTTTTTTCTACCACTTTGAACCAGTCGTCCTTTGTAACTTGGGAACATGCTTCCTTCAACAAAATTTCCATTTTTTTCACTGTGAAGGGTGGTTTTGTATTGTGGCGTGCTGCGTAGCCTGTAAAAGAAAAATATGGGCTTAGAGATTGCTACAATACTTACTAATATTATAAATGCGAAGGTAAATTCGTTTGTTACGCTTTCACGCTTAAACCACCGAACCGATTTCAACAACTCTTTCACCAATGCAAAGGTATAAACATCAGGGAGTAA
Organism: Lymantria dispar; assembly: GCA_032191425.1. NCBI lineage: Eukaryota > Metazoa > Arthropoda > Insecta > Lepidoptera > Erebidae > Lymantria > Lymantria dispar. Next base: position 1,599,183 of record CM063460.1, on the reverse strand, counting down.
CATAGGCTATATTTCATTCCGGTATTCCGACGGGAACGGTAACTACGCGGGTAAAGCGACTGAAATCGAAGCGAAGTGAGGGCAGGTTGCTAGTGACCATATGAATGGAAAATGAAATTAATACCTATATTATAAAGTTTCATATTCGCATTAAGATATTTAATACAACAACTAACCTTTAATTTGAGCCCATATCAATTCAATGGCATTGTATTGGCAGTGATATGGCGGTAATCTCATTATTTTATGTCCATGTTCATCTGCCAATTCGTCTATGACGTATCGTGGTTTCAGCGGTTTAAATTGTTTTATTAAGGACAACAATTCTGTTTTCAACATGTTAATGTTGGCCTCCACACCTTGTCTTTGCAGCCATTCCACTAAGACTGCTTTTTTATCCATTTGTGTTGGTGCTTTGTCAATTTGGACAGAATGATACGGAGCGTTGTCCATCACTATAATACAATTTTCGGGGAGGTTATGAAGAAGAGTCTTAAACCACTCTTTAAATTTTTCTGCGTCCATTTCCTCGTGGTATTCTTTTGTGCTCTTTGAATGAAAGGCCAATAGACCATTTTCGACAAAACCTCCCCCAGCTGATCCAGCGTGACAAATAATGAGCCGCCCACCTTTGCCCGTGGGCACTTTGGAGCAAGAAGCTTCAGTATCATCTGTCCACGTCCGTGAAATTGTGTGGTTTGCATTGAGCCATGTTTCATCAATGAATATGACGTTGTCCCAGTTGCTTATACTTTTCATTTCTCGTAAGAAAGAAATTCTTTGCAAAATATTATCTTGCCTTTCCATAATTATATCATCAAAAAATTTCAAAATAATGATTTCTGATGTTTACGCGAGTATTACACATTTTAAATAAAAGTACTTTACGGATTTTATCGCGTTTGTATTTGAATTTTGATTGCCCGATGTTTCGAACACTTTGTAGCGTTCATGGTCACGGGCGGACTAAGATGTCTCACGTCCAATAAGTCATCGTTATTGCAGAAAATTTATAATTATCTACCCGATACAGAAAATAGTTATTAAATATTGACCCACATTTTGATACAAATTAATTGCCAGTGTAAGAAAATGATTCTATATGAAAAAATTAAATTGTTTATGGTTAGTAATAATTAAGTGACTATGAACGCTGCAAAGTATTCGAAACGTCGGGCAAATAAAAACGCGATAATATCCGTAAAGTAGTCTTATTTAAAATTTCAAAATACCAATATGAAACACTAAAGTAATTAATTTAATTTAAAAGCTCCATATGACATTTTCGTGGTCTCGTCAAGACTACGCTGTTTTCCTGGTGATCGTACCTACGATCGTAAGAATTATGTATTAGATATTTTTATACGTGGATTGGAGCAGCGCCTCTATCGGACGATAGGGGTACTGTTCTAATCCTATACAAATTGATCTCTGTAACGTTACGAATACTTTGACGCAAATGTTCGTGCTAAGTCCATTGCTGTTTGTAGTCAACATCTTTTTAATTATAATTAATTACATAGTTAAGTCAAGATCGTTAAGTTCGCTGATCAGTGATAAGTTAGGAGTCCAATGTCTCATCTCAGCCCATATACGTTCCATTATTGGGCTCAGCTCTCCTCCACTATGGAGAGGAAATTGACCTACTATACCACGCTGATTAGACCTGTTAGCATACGGTTTTATTTCAAGTTTACCTTCTCTTGCATATATATTATATGCATATTATATCCCTTAGCCGTCTTTTACGATATCTACAGGCAAAAGATGGGGTGAATTGTATTCTTACTCTGTCACTACACAGATAATGTTTCGCCACCCTCTTAATTTCACGTGGGAGTTGTAAAAAGCAGCCCAGCGTCTTTTAATAAGTCATTTTCCTTCCCATTGTGGACGCTTGAATCTAAAGTGAGACGTGTTTAAACTGAGATGGTGTTGAACAGCCATCTAGCGATGAAAAGCTGAATTATTTCTTTTGACAGTGATCACAATGAACGAATTGTGTTGTAAGGCGCAATGTTTGAAGAATGCTCAACAAATTCGACGGCAGCAAAGAACAGATGTATCAAGTGAGGTGGAGTTGAATGTCAGACAGTCAGACGGGATGCCTAACTGTTATAATGCACATGGAGATACTATTAATGGGACATATCACCCTCAATACATCTGATATAGTTCTTAATGAAAATCATAGATGGCAGGGAAGTAAATATTGGATTATTTATAGCAACGAACATTAAAAATCAGCGGACTCAACAGACGCTTTTTGTATAGACAAATAAAAATGTCATCATTGTCGTCATTTAAGCCCATATACGTCCCACTATTACGCTTAAGCTGACTCCATAATAGGAGGGAAATTAACGTACTTAACCACGTGGTGAGGCGCGCTGGTGTAGGGCAGGGATTCCCAACCCGTGGAGCGCGCCTCACCTGGAGGGGGGCGTACAATGATCCAGTTCATAGGAATTTGTTAAAATTCTCACGCGTAAAATTTTTGACGCTGTTGGGCATAAAGACCAAGCAAAGAAACAGATTACGTGTTCTAAAATGATCTACGATGTGCACTGACCAATATGAAGTCAAGGATTCACCAATTGGCTAATAAAGTGCAGGCCCAATGGTCTCATTAATTATCTTATATTTCGAGTAATTTACATACTTACGTATTTGCTATTTTTTAAATGAAAATAAAGTCTATTGGAATTTTCATCCTGTGTTTTTTTATCGTAGTTGGGACAAAGGGGGCGAGGCGCATAGGATAAAAGGTTGGGAATCTCTGGTGTAGGGTAATTATTTGAACTTTTCAGTCTCTTTCATAGATGTTATAGGCATACTTAATCCCTTAGTCGTCTTTTACAACACCCACAGGCAATGAGGGGGTGGTGAATTGTATTTGTACTCCGTCACCACACGGAAATAAAAAAAAATATAATAACTAGCAACCCGCCCTCGCTTCGCTTTGGTTTCTGTCGTCTTATCCCCGTAGTTCCAGTTTCCGTGGGAATACCGAGATAAAATATAGCCAATTTTACTCCCTGATATTATAGCTTTCCAATGGTGAAAGAATTTTTTAAATCGGTCCAGCCGTTTTGAAGATTACCCGGAACAAACAGACAGACAGACAAAAAAAATATAAAGTGATTTTTACACATGTTTAGTGAAACTAACCGTGTGAGCATGAAAAAAGCCTATTATTTTGACATTACAAACAGATACTCCAATTTTACTTATTGGTATAGATAAAATTCTTGCAAATCGATTTCAGTACCATTTCCTCATCATCATCATAATCCCAGCATGAGAGTATATGAATACGTGTCACTATTCCTTACTATGGGAGGGAAATTTACCTACTAACCACACTGGTCAGATGTGTTGCAAGGTTTTGTTGCGCCCTTCTCTTGCATAGATGTTATATGCATATCATATCACTTAGTCGTTTTTTACGACATCCACGGGCAAGATAGGGGGTGGTGAATTGTATTCTTGCTTCGGCACCACACGGAACATAACTTATCTTCATAGCTAATTCTTCTGTCAGTGTGTACGTGACTGAACTCCTAAACGTCTGTACCGATTTTAAATGAAAATGACATCTATGCAAGAGAAGGAAAACTCGAAATAAAATCTTACATCAGCCTGCCTGACCAGCATGGTCAATTTCCCTCCTATTGTGGAGGGAAATTGACAGTGGGATGTATATGAGCCGAGATGATTGACAATTGAGAGTCGGCAATTGACATTATAAATAGCATTACTTAAGGAAATGGGGTAGGTTCGCATTAAATATAATAAAACTTTAAAATTAATATTATTTACTAAAAAAAATATTTCTATACAGTCTAATTAAAGCAGCTTCAATAAATACCACATTAAAATGTTTTCTTAATATATCTTATACCTAACTTATTATTCAAGATCATAACGTCTTCAATTTTAAGATCCAGAATAATCTATATGTACTGACTATATATATTTATATTAAATATAATTACAATTGATAATTTAGTTTACAAAAATATCTGGTTCATTGGCACTTTGTCGAAGATTTTATTTGATATATCCTTGAAGACTGTACTCAGCGAGTCCTCGTATGCATCCTTTAGTTCATTAAATACAGCGTCGGAGTTATCATTAAGGAATCTGAAAATATCAAACAATATGGACGTCGTAAATAATGTTTTAAATAAATTAATTTACGGATTTCATCGCGTTAGTATTAATTTTTGATTGTCAGACGTTTCGAAAACTTTGCAACGTTCATGGTCACGGGCGGACAGGATACAATAATCCGCCCGGGACCATATAAATAATGCAATAAAATACGTAGTTTTATTTACAATGTGTAATACTCGCGTAAATATCAGAAATCATTAAATGTTTTAAAATCTGCTTTTCAACCCTAACATTAAGGGCTTAAAATACGAATGACGTTAACATAGATTGTTTGACAGTGCCTCAAGGGTAGAGGCAACAGGAGTGATTACTCGAGAAGCCAAGTAGCATGGTATTACAAAAGTCCACGAGTAACAGTTGCTACTTACATACATCAAGGGATTGTTTGATTTAATATGTGGTAGAGCACATTGTCGATAGTCTTCTATCTACAGCCTCGGGCCAGTATATCCGGGGTAGTACCACATTCTCGCAGAAAATCTACGTTTGAGTAGTATCAATTTGTCCTTCAGTGAGCGAGGGAGCCACAAGACCAGGTTTTTGAGGGTGTTTGCGTTTGGTGAATTTTGGTGATACCTTCAGTATCACCAAACCTGGTACACGCATTCATACTCCCATACAACCTTCATTTTCTTTATGGTAGTCAGTGGCCTAGCAGAAGTCCATAAGCGGCAAAACCACTCACTATCAGGTGTGCTGTTTGCTCATTTGCCACCAACAGCAATACAAAAAAGTTTGTCACCAAAATAAGTCGCCCAGAAGTAGTAAAAATCAGGAAAGGGAACATGCAGCAGGCTAGTAGTAGCACACGTCTGACAAAATCGTTACATCAACTGTGATTGCGAACCTGTTTGCCAAGCGTGGTGGTTTTGGTACTATCCCTCTTGCTAGATAGGTCTATATCCAGCTGTGAACATCTAAAATGATGGATGGACCGGGGATTAGTCCACCACCCGCAGAAAGGCCGACCGTGTGAGGGCGACACCCCGGCAAAATTGTTTTGTTACCGGGACGTCAAAAGGGATGGTACCCAAAAGGGTAATCTGCCGGGTCGGCCTCAAAGTCAAGGAATCGATTATAGTGGTTAGTCCAATCGTGATGGGGGAGAGAACACGGTAGGTTATGAAGTCGCGCCCATTCATCACCCTGGATGGATTGGGCAGGGTGTATCCAGACCATAAAAGTTACTCATTTAGACGTTGCCATACTGTCACGCTGTAATCTCGGATCTATTCGGCTACGGTTAGACCCAAAGTCCACCAGCAAATAAAGGATTTTAATAAGTACTCACGCATTCATAGTTTTACCAAGCAACTTGTCGCCATTAAAAAGGTTTGAGAAACTTAGTGATACTTTCTGAGGTATAAATTTCACTTTGTAGTCGCGTAAATGCATGTATATTTGTCCATCCCGCTCCACCGCCTCACCTATTAAGTCGTGTTTCACGACTAAGTTCACTGGAAATAGATGTAAAAGACGGAAATATATTACTTGCTAAGTTACTTTCATTATCTTGAATACGATTTGTTAGTTTTTCTAATCGCCACTAGATGGCGCGCAACTTATTATACCTAACGTTTCATTTCATCACTATCTCAGCCTACTGTTTAGCTTGAGCCTTTAACTAACAATACCTTGCTGGTCAGACGTTAGCATAGGGTTTCATTTCGAGTTTTCCTTCTCTTGTATTATCTTCATATTATAATCGTTTAATCAACAGATAATCTTTTACGTCACTAACGGACATGAGAAGGGGTGGTGAATTATATTCGTACTCCGTTACCACATGCAAAATATTTAACATGTTTAAATCCTCTGAAAATTAAACTTAAGCAGATTTAACATTTATTTGCGTCAGTGTTCGTATCGTTATGAAAACCCATTTGCATGGGATGTCGAGCAGCGCCTCTGTCGGACGATAGCGGCACTGCTCCAAATCCATATAAATTGATCTGGATAACGTTACGAATATTTTAACGAAAATATTTATGCTAAGCCAATTGTAATTTTATAGTTATATTTATTGTATATATTGTGTTGTATATACAAGATAAACATCAAATGACATCAATTTATTGTCTGTGTAGTTAAATAATTCGTCACTAGATGGCGCTGTACTCACACATTGTAATATTTGCTACACCTTTTCCATGTATCGGCAATACTAAAATCTTGCCTTTCATCACATAATCAGCGATAAATTCCATTTTAGGTGTTATGGACTGTGTTTTCAGCCTGTATTTCTTCAGATCGGCACTGAAAAGTATAAAAAATAACATTAGCTTTGAAATATCTACTTATTTATTTCTTTAAAAATAAAAGTGGTTTTCCTTTAGAATAAATAATTTAACTAAGTTAATATAGACACTTGCCGTGTCGTGACGGAAGAAGAATATAATTCACCACTCCCTCTCTTACCCGTGGGTCTCGTAAAAGACGACTAAGGGATATAATACGCATATGACAGAAGAGAAGGAAAACTCAAGACAAAACACTCTGCCAACCTGTCTGACCAGCATGGTATAGTAAGGTTAATTCGCCCCCTATTATGGAAGAGGCTTGAGCCCAGGAGTGGGACGTATATGAGCCGAAATGAAATGATGATGACAACTCGAAATCATCATCATTTCAGCCCACATAGGTAAGTCCCACTGTTGGGCCCCTTCCCCAATGGAAGGGAAAATGACCTACAAGGTATACCCTGCAGTTATGTAAAATCGATAATTAATAGTTTTCTTGACATATCGATATTCATGCTCGAATGTTTCATTTTGTAGACTTACCATCTTTTGCATAGATAGCATATGCGTAATAAATCCCTTAGTCGTCTTTTAAGACACCCACGGGTATGAGAGGGGTTGGTGAATTGTATTCTTATTCCGTCACCACACGGAAGAGTTGCTATTTTCGAGTTGTTGATTTGCATAAATTTTTTACGCATATTTACCTTTAGTTGACTTTTACGGAGATTGAGGGGCTTCCGATTTAGTGCGAGGGGAATTATACTTTTATAAAAATAGTAACTACATACAAAAAGCGTTACGTCTATTTTATTACTAAAATATCTATTACGGCAGAAAAAGGCAACTGTTTCGTAGAAAACACATTTTACTAAAGCTGGTTAGGTTACAAAGCCGACTCCAATACAATTGGGATTAATAAAAGCTCGAGGAATTTTATATACTTACTTATAAGCTGTGAGGAGGGAATCGGTCAAACCGTACAAGTTAACGTTTCTGTAGCTTTGAGTGAGGCCTACGAAACCGGTTCCTGACGACACGTTTATAGATGATACGTACAGCGGCTCCATTGAAGGTACAGATAGAGATGGAATACCTGTAAGTAGAAATATAAATCCCACCGAAGTCAAAGAATCGAGTTCAGTGGGTCGCTTAACCCCTCGAGCGCTATTGGGACACCATTTGACCCAAAAAAATACTTTACAATTAGCAATTACTTTTAGTACATTTTTAAGGTATAGATTAATTGTAAATCATCTAGAAGTAAGATTAGGATTAACACTAGTGTATGGACTATCGAATTAGGTTTTCAACCTGTAAATAGATAGTCCTATTATATTAAATAAATAAATAAATAAATAAATAAATAAATATATTATTTCATATTTCCTTGTTGTATAGCAACAATAATAGTTTACGTAAAATCATAAAATTTACTGAACTTTTTTCAAAATATCCAAGCGCGCGGGGCACTCGAGAGCGCCGCGATGTTTGGCGCGTGAGGAGTTAATAGGTGGAGAATGGAAATACGGCGCTTTTACGAGCCCCAACGATGCCCTATCATTGCCTTCCGGAGAGTTAGACTGGGTATGAACGACCAAAACGTCTATAACACTTAACACTTTATTTGGCATAAGTGACTTCACTGACACGGATCTGTCAGAACATCAGCGCTAGGGCGAACATATCGCCTCAGCAATAGCTGAAACAGATACCATATTTTGGCCTCACACATGTGCACACTTATATATAAAATTTCATTGCTTGAGGAAAATGTGAGGTTGCAAAATACACCTATTTTCTTTCTTTCATAACAGAAAATAAGAATAGATGATTTAGATATTAGTTTATTGGCACGTCGCACGGGAGATTCTGTCTGTCAAGTCCGTTGGGGGAAGTGAATTACGACTTATCTAAAAAGGATATATCGATTGTTCTCTTTCTTCTAAATATAGAAATTAAATATTTAACAATATGTGTGTTGATCCAGCAGGAATACAGAGATCGTCGTTGTCTCAGGTCATACACGACCCTTTGCTAGCCACGAACCTCCTCGGCAATAAGAGGGAAATTGACCTATTATACCGAGTATTATTAACCTTATATCAACACATCTGACCAACAGGTTGTTTTTTTTTTTTTTTTTTAACCCACCCGTACCCACGTCACCTCGTTGTAGGGACGACCACCGGAGCAGATGTGACTTGTCGTCAGTGGCCCAACAGGTTGGTATAGGGTTTTATTTCGAGTGTTCCTTCTCTTGCACAGATATTATATGCATATTATATCCTTTCGTCATCTTTTACGACATCCACGGACAAGATAGGGCGTTGTGAATTGTATTCTTACTTCATCACCACACGGATAAAAGGTTAAATGGAAGAAAATAAATACCAAAGTCTTACCATTTTTCATTCTCTTGAGTGCGTCTGGTATTGCTACTAATAAACAATCGTTCAGTTTTGCATCGTTTTGCTTGCATCTTGTAAAATCTTCAGCTGTGAACAAATAAAATTATTTAGACTAGATATGACGGTAGTTAACCTTCATCTCATCATCACACCTCAAATACGTCCCACTGCTGGGCTCCTCCACAAGAGGAAGGAAATTGATCTTACTGTACCGTGTTGGTCATACGGGTTGGTACTAGAGATGCAAATATCGAAACCAAGAACATCGATGTATCGATAAATCAAGCTCCACATCGATGTATCGATACATAGTGAACCCAACATTTGCGTGATGTGATGAGCTTTTCTATTTATTTAGAAACTGTGTACCTAAACTGTACGCAGGCTCTGCTAAAATTACCATACATTTTAAACCATGCAGGCAAAACATCTTATAAAATAACATCGATGTTTTACAATAGTGAACATCGATGTCCAGTATCGATGTTTTTTTTATTGAAATGTCGATGTATCGTTTGCACGCTAGTTGGTACGGGTTTTTACTTAGAATTTTCATTCTCTTGTATAAATGTTATATGCACATTTAATCCCATAGTAGTCTTTTACAACACAGGTGGTGAATTGTATTCTTACTCCATCACCACACGGAGAGTTGTACTATACCATACTAGAATTACTAGAACTATAGTTGCGGCACGCTATGATGGCCATTTTGACATATTACAATAGTCATGTGAAATGTCGATTTATTCTCGAAAAAAATATAGGTAATGAAATCTACAAGTTTTTATTGCAAGTAGTACCTGATTAAAAAGATTTAATAAAACAAAAATATAAATGCTTACTTAATATATTTGAACGATCTGAATATTGGAATGAAAATGAATAAACTTACTTATATGCACACGAAACAAATTAATACAAAAAGAGACCAAAAAAAGGTGCCACAAAAGGCTATATTTAATCAGATTCGTCCATACTGATATTTTCACTGGCGTCACGGCTATCACCACCTACATTAATTATAAGTTCGTTTTCTCAAATATTATCTATGTTCACATCTCTTTCATAAAAAAAATCTCATCGAAAAAAATATAGGTAATGAAATCTAAAAGGCATAAACAGAGTCCAAATTAACGAGCAGTACTGCAGTATCAATATCCGAAATCCAAAGCCAGGTCAAAACTATATCACAATCGCAGTGCACTCACACTACTCACAGTTTGTACTTTTCGAAGCAATGTCAAGTCGAAACTGCTTTGTTTTGCATAGAGCATTGACGCGAATTTGCCGGAGGTAGTAGTTGCGTGGCCAGCGATCCAATGTGACGACGTATTAAATTTCATTTTTTTAAATTTTGAATTTCGAAAAACGAATGCCGAGTTGTGTGGTAAATAACACACCAATAATTATAATCTTATAAAAATAAAAAAATAATGTTCGCGGGACCCTAATATATGTAGTTTAAAAATCAATGTAATAAATAAATTTTGTGTCCTAAAATAATGGTTCGATAAATTTTATGACTAACTGCACGTCACTATTGACAATAAAATAGCAATTTGCTCCTTCAAATGTAATTACTATAAATACGAAACTTCATGAGTGGACAAACGTCAAAACGGCCATCATAGCGTGCCGGTAGTATAGTTGCAGAAACGCTTGCAAGTTATGACATATTTAAAACCAGTGCTCTCTGCAAGTAATGTGAATTAGTTATAGTACTGTTGTTACTAGACAGGTCTAGAACAGAAGTACAAAACTTATTGGAGTGATCAGGTGGACACTGTTAGCGGGAAGAGCGTGGGGTCTCGACTGCGTTTTATTTAAATAAAAGAGTTGATATTTAATTGGTCTTATATCTGAAGTAATTTCGACTTGGAATCTAATAAGTTTGCCTCAAAAAATATTGTCCATAGCCTAATTTGAATGCATTAATGTTAAAGAAAATATTTGTTTGTTATAAAAAGATTTTTTTATAATATTAGGTACAGCAATGAACGTATTCTTGCTGTAATTTCATATTTATTTCGAGATAGAACTTTATTTTCATTTTCCTTTGTCTTGCCTAAATGTTATTCGCAGATTCGTGCTCTTTAGGGGAAGCCCTTGGGCAATATCGTTTTAAGCTTTACCGGGTTGAGAGTCCTCAGCGCTCACCCATAGTCAGGGCAAAGCTATAAAAGCTATCTGCAGCTAAGCTGTTAGCTGCAGATAGCTTTTATAGCTAGGTACCATAAAAAATAGTAAGAGTTGTGATTAGATAAAGTTTCTGCAAGGAAAAATCTCTGTTCAGGTGGGCTTAGATATCAAGGAATCGGTAACCAGTGGCTGGCCTAATGGTGAATTTTATGAAGCCTTTGGTCTCACCAGATGGAATAGACGTACTGACCACAGCCCGCAAAAAAAGAGAGAATTTCGAAATAAAATCCTACTTATATCAAACCATTTTCGTGTGGTGACAGAGTAAAAATACAACTCACCACTCACTGCCTATCTTGCCCGTGGATATCGTAAAAGACGACTAAGGGATATAATATGCACATAACCTCTATGCAAGAGAAGGAAAACTCGAAATAAAACCCTATACCAACCTGTCTAACCAGCATGGTATAGTAAGGTCAATTGCCCACCTATTGCGGAGGAGGCCCAAGCCCAACAGTGGGATATAAATGAGCTGAAATGACGATGATGATGATATCAAACCAATGTGATTTAGTGGAATAATTTAGCTTATATTAAGGAAGGCCTATGCCAAGCTGTGTGATAGTGGCTACGAATAATACCAACTTTTATATTGCCGTGTCGTAAAATGATTTTTATCTTCTATACAAATAAATAAAATTGAAGTGTCTGTTTGTAATGACAAAGTACTGGACTTTTTTCATGCTCACACGATTATTTGAACAACACTTATGCCTAAAAACCAGTTTAATTTGTTTTGTCTGTCTGTCTGAGGTAATCTTCAAAACGGTTGGATCGATTTTGATAATATTTTGTTATGTTAATTGTTAAATAACATATTTTGCTATTAATGAAATATTTTTATAATCAGATCAGTGGTTTAGGCGTACCAGCGTAACAAACAAACTCACATTGTCATAATATGTCAATATTGTCATAATATTAAGATTTCCGTGTGGTGACGGAATAAGCATACAATTCACCTATCCATATTTTACACGTGTATGTCGTAAAAGACGACTAAGGGATATAATACGTATATATTATCTACTAGCAACCCGCCCTCGCTTCGCTTCGGTTATAGGTTATAGGTTATATTCGTTTTACCCGCGTAGTTCCCGTTCCCGTGGGAATACCGGGATAAAATATAGCCTAGTTTACGCCCTGATATTATAGCCTCCCATTGGGGAAAGAATTTTTGAAATCGGTCCAGCCGTTTTGAAGATTACCCGGAACAAACAGACAGACAGACAAAAATTTTTTAATTGCTATTTTAGGCATAGGTGTCGTGCAAATAACGGTGTGAGCATGAAAAAAGTCTATTATTTTGACATTACAAACAGACACTCCAATTTTATTTATTGGTATAGATGCAGGAGGCGGAAAAACTCAAAAATAAAACCCTATATCAACCTGTCACACTAGTAGCAGTATGGTCAATTTCCCTCCTCTTTTTTATTGCAAACGAGCAGTAACAGTACACCTGATGGTAAGTGTTGCTGCCGCTCATGGACCTTTACAGGGTCGCTGCCTACCGCGAAGAAAGTGAAGGGAGTGTGAATGCGTGCAATGAGGTTCGGTGGATACTAAAGCCATCACTAAAACCCACTACACGCAAAAACCCTCAGAAATTTGGGCTGCTGTCTCTCTCGCTCACCGAACGAAGCGCAGTAACAAATTGCTACTACTCGAACGTCAATATTCTGCGAGAATGGTACTACCCCGGACGGACCGGCACATGGCTGTAGACAGATAACTGTCAACAGTGTGGTCCTACCACTACTTCTATTGTGGAGGAGGCGCGAGCCCATCAGTGGGATATATAAGCTGAAATAATGATGATGAATGTTACAATGTCAAATAAAAAAATGTAGTGACAACCCTACAGAAGATAGAATATACGTAACTATCGTAACTTTCACACAACGCCGCTAATACGAGATCAATAACACTTGTGTGTACAAATAAAAAAAAATGAAAGGCCAAGGTTGTCGAATGTTTATGAGAGGCGTATTTATTTACATCATATAGGTTTACGACATTTAAATATTTTACTATCTAGATCTTAACTAATGTTTGATATTTTAACTATTACCTAAGATATAATGCATGCACCAATGTATGGACGTTTGATTTCTATACAAATAAATAAAATTGAACCATTTGTAATTTCAAAATAATACGTATGTATAAAAACTTGAAAGACGACCAAGGGCTATATTATGCGTTTAATATCCATGCAAAAGAAGGGAAACTGGAAAGAAAATTCTGTACTAACACGTTTGACCCGCTGGTCATACGCTTATTATAGTAGGGCAATTTGGCCCCCATAGTGGAGAAGCCTCGAGTCCAACAGTGGGACGTATGTGGGCTCCGATGAAATAAAATTGAACTGTTTGTAATGTCAATACGTTTTTTTTTCATGCTTACACAGTTATTTACACAATAACTGTGAATAAAAACTTGAAAGACGGACAATGGATATAATATGCATATAATGTCCAATATTTGGTTGACCGAGCTTCGCTCGGAATATTTTTGTCGTATTTATTTAGATATATATTAATAAAAAATAAAAAATGAAAATTATATAAAAAATTACAAAAAGAGAATAATAATAACACCGAGATTCGAACCGACGCTGTTTGAATGTCAACAAAATCAAAATTAGAACCTATCAACTTCCCATCTGAGCTATAGTAACTCAAGATGTTGACAACGAAATTTGAATTCACATTCTTTTAAAATTTAATGTCATTGTTTGTTTTGCTAAAGACACGGACAAAACAACATTTTCTATAAATAAAACCTAGCTAGATCGATTTTTTGGACCCGAAACCTATCTAGTATGCCAAGTTTCAACAAAATCGTTCGAGCCGTTTCCGAGATCCTGAATATATATATATATATATATATATATATATATATATACAAGAATTGCTCGTTTAAAGATATAAGATGCAAAAGAAGGGAAACTCGAAACAAAATTCTATACTAACACGTCTGACCAGCGTGTTATAGTAGGTCATTTTCCCTCCTGTAGTGGAGGAGGCCCTAGTCCAGCACTGTGGGGTATCGGCTGAGATGATGATGAATCCATAACTATCGGATATCCAAAATGAAAACCGTAACTCAAACCCATATTTACCCATAATTTCGAATATGGCATTAGTTACGACAGGCTTTTTATCAATCAGCAGAACTCATAACCTAAGCTTCTGCTTTTCTAAAGGAAATGATACTATAATTACTATAATTTGCTTTCTTTGTTTTACATAGTGGTAGGAGGCTAGGAGCATACTGTTGACAGTTATCTGTCTACAGCCGTGGGCCGCTCCGTCCGGGGTAGTACCACACTGAGCAGAAAATCTACGTCCGAGTAGTAACAATTTGTTACTGCACTTCGTTCGGTGAGCGAGAGAGCCGGAAGCCTAACTTTCTGATAGTATTTGCGTGAGTCGGGTTTTAGTGATGTTTTTAGTATCAATGGATCTCAGAGCACGCATTCACACTTTCTTCGCGGTAGGCTGCGGCCTAGCAAAGGTCCATGAGCGGCAGCAAGACTTATTATCAGGTGTACTGTTTGCTTGCTTGCCACCGTTTGCAATAAAAAAAAAAGAAAAAAGGAAGATTGTTTTTTGCCTTACCGCACGTTAACCTATTTAACACACACATATTTAACTCATTAAGCTGTATATCTGATATATGACATAATTTGAACATTGCTAGGTTGTCTAAAATGTTTTACCTAATTATGCTGGCTTAGTATCTGTTTACATAAGATTTACATTACCGGGTATAGATAACTGTTATATGACTTTTATTTAGTTACTCAATGTAGCTATTAGTATTCTGTGTAATAGCTAATTTCCGTGTGTTGACGGAGTAAGAATACAATTTACTGCTTGCCAATGGAGGTCGTAAAAGACGAATAAGGGATATAATTTTTATATAATTTTTTTGTGTATGTCACTGAATTGCTCCTAAACAGTTGGACCGATGTTTATTGTGTGTTCAAGGGATTCGAGAATGGTTTAGATTCACAATTGGACCCGGTAGGTGGCGCTGCTGTCGATATCAAGGAGAATTTCTTTTATTTTATTTGAATAGAACAACGTCTGTAGGGTCAGCTGGTATACATATAACTTCTATGCAAGAGCAGAAAAACTCGTAATAAATCCCTATACCAACATGTCTGATCAACATGGTACGGCAGGTCAATTTCTGTCTTATCGGAAAGGAGGTTCGAGTTCCGTAGTGGGACGTGTATGAACTAATAACTTCGATGAAAGAGAAGTGGTAGGACACACTGTCGACAGTTGTCTGTCTACAGCCGCAGGCCGGTCCGTCCGGGGTAGTACCACGCTCTCGCAGAAAATCGACGTCTGAGTAGTAGCAATTTGTTACTGCGCTTCGTTCGGTGAGCGAGAGAGCCGGAAGCCCAACTTTCTGAGGGTGTTCACGTGTGGAGGGTTTTGGTGGTGCCTTTGGTATCACCGAGCTTCAATGCACGCATTCACACTCCCTTCACTTTCTTCGCGGTAGGCAGCGGCCTTGTAAAGGTCCATGAGCGGCAGCAACACTTACCATCAGGTGTACTGTTTGCTCGTTTGCCACTGTTGCCATTAAAAAAAAAACACTATGCCAAAGCGTTTGACCAGCATGGTATAGGTCAATGTTCTTCCTACAGTAAAAGAAGTTAGATCCTAACAAAAAATAGTAATATTTTATTTATACATTATGCCATATTAGTTTCTGCCGTAAGCTATTCCTTTATGCATATGTAGGTACTTGTACAAAATAATTTCGACATTTCATAACTGCCAGGCGTCATCAGCGAGACGGCACACTATTTATTTTTGTAATAAATTTTACATATTTGCATATTGTTTATAAAGAGTTAAATTATAATTGTTCTTCGACCAACCATTATATTGCTTTACGGGGCGACGAAAGGACGGCGCGCGAGACCATAACCCACCCGTAGTATGTCGCCTTCGTCTTTCGGCCGACCACCGATGCCGAATTCCTTGTCCTCAGTGGTCGGCCCGATGGAATACCCTTTCAGGTACCCTCTCCTCTCGATGTCCTATCCCGAGACGTCGGTCACCATCGCGCGGTTAGCCTCTCTGCGGGTCCCTGGTCTGGTCAGCAGTTACTCGAAGATCGTCGAGGCCTTCCGGCTGGTGCTGATGAAGTAATTAATTGTAATCAGCGGCACGGGGTGCTTTCCTACCAACTGGTGCAGGTCTTGACGGGGCACGGTGGCTTCGTCAAGTACCAGTACACGGTTGCTAGGAGGGAGAGCATACCGTCCTGCCACCACTGCAATTGCGACGAGGACACGGCGCAGCATACGCTCGAGGTGTACGCCGCGTGGGCAGAGCAGTGCCGTGATCTCGTCGCAATCATCTGTGCTGACCTGACCTTGCTGTCAAACGCTAGGGAGATGCTCGGTAGCGTTAGAAATTGGGTCGCGGTCGCCGTCTTCTGTGAGGTCGTCATCTCACGGAAGGCGGCGGCGGAGCTGATCGAAGCGCCGGTGGGAGGACTAATACGGAGCCTATGGATCAGTAAGGCTTCCGTCTTGTCCAGGGTTACCCTTAACTCCAGTGCTAGGATCCGCCCGACAATCGCCTTGGTGCCGAGAGTTACCAGGCGTGCCGCCGCCTCTAGCGTTCCACCCCGGGCTGTGACGAGCGTATCGTCGGCTTAGCAAATTATGCCCAGCCCGGGTGGGAGGCTCCCTCTCAACGCCCAGTCGTAGCCGATGTTTCACAGGGTTGGCCCCAGAACCGGCCCTTATGGGACACCGCACATCATGAGCGTTCGCACAACATCCCCTACTCGGTTAGCTACCCCTCCAAATAGTCTGCCACCAGACGCCTCAGGTACACGGGCACACCGTGATACCGCAGCGCTTCCCTGATGCAGCTGAATGGCAGACTGTGGAAAGCGTTGGCGATGTCCAAGGGCACCACCAACAGCACTCCTGCGCCGGCCACAGCCTCCGCGACCTCGGCCTTCAGGCGCAGCAAGGCCGCGATCGTCGAACGCCCTCTCCTGAAGCCAAACTGGGTGTCTGACAAATTGGGCCTGGTACCGCGACGAGGTACCGCCCGATGCGGGCAGCCAGGATCCTCTCTGCTCTGCATCGACCTGGGTCAACTCCATTTGATGCTATCTGGTCAACAATTACAATCACAAGGAGTGACGTCACTCAGGCGGCCGGTCATAAAACTACTACCAAAACTTTAACAATACTTACGATGGCAGAAAATTACAGATTGCATTAACCGCAAGTAATTAGGATAAGAACAGCACGATGATGATATTGTTTGTAAATATCTTGTAATATATGTAAAGTTCGATGCAGGTAATTATAGAATAGGCGTGACGAAAGATTTTGAAATCCTTTTCCGTAATGTGGGCACACACTTACTATTTACGAAAAAACCTATATTTCGGTAATAAATTTATGTTTAAAGAAGTTTAAAACAATTTTTCCAATATTTTTTAAATATTGCGCGAAAACAGCTCGCCGGTGTCATGGCGTCGGCTGTTACGTCACGTTAAGGTAAACACGTCCTTGTGTCTATGTGTAGCGAAGAAAGTAAGCAAAACATTAAATTAATTCTTGTGATAAAAATGAATTCCAAAGTTTATAAGTGGTGTGCAATACCTCAGTGCAAAAATACATCAATAAAAACCCCCAACAAAGTATTTGTACATGTTCCTAACAAGAAAATAATAAGAGTTCAGTGGTTAAAGCTCGCAAAGCTGTGAGGGAGCTAACCTCAAGAATAAACAATGACAAGTTTAATGTAAAAATAAGCTATGAAAATAAAATAAACTCACATCAGTTCAAAACGAGTTAGATTATATCTAAGTTGGTACTAGAGATTCGTTACTAGAAACATGGTAGTAAAGATAAACAAAAATTTACTTACAAAGAAGTTTTTACGTTTCTAAACTCAGGCGAGCAAAATTCTTTATTTGTAGGAAATCACCCAACATCAATGCATCAATCCTGGGCAAATTTGAGCTGTTTGCTTTAACAAAGCTTGGTTCCATTGTAATAATCGAGTGGAGTCGGTAAATCACACGTAAACAAATAAAAAATCAATCCAAATGCGTAATCAGTAGTACTGAGAACAACAAACAGAGTAGTTTACCTTAACGTGACGTAATACACTGTGATTGGTGTTTCAGCCAAAATGGCCGAATGCAGTATTTTAATGATTTAATTTATTAAAAATCTTAATAATCTCAATTATTTAGATAAATCTAAAGTAGCGTATTAAATTTTTTTGATATCTATTTTCCCCTAA
Organism: Lymantria dispar; assembly: GCA_032191425.1. Lineage (NCBI taxonomy): Eukaryota > Metazoa > Arthropoda > Insecta > Lepidoptera > Erebidae > Lymantria > Lymantria dispar. The sequence continues at coordinate 1,580,838 of CM063460.1, read as the reverse complement.
AATCATTAATACATCGATTCTTTTATACTGTCGTCACGCCTATTATTATCTTCGTCTCGTCCGTGTGGTGACTCGTTAAAATTACAAATTCTACCCATTGATTTTCCGTGTGAGTGGTAAAGACTGACTTAGGAAGCATAAGGAGTATTTATATTATAATTATTTTTTTTTATTATTTTGTAGAAAATAATAAAAAATAGGCTCCGAGGAATTTTTTTTTTATTGCAAGCAGTGGCAAACAAACGAGCAAACAGTACACCTGATGGTAAGTGTTGCTGCCGCTCATGGGCCTTTACCTTACCACCAAAACCCTCCACACGCAAACAGCCTCAGAAAGTTGGCCTTCCGGTTCTCTCGCTCACCGAACGAAGCGCAGTAGCAAATTGCTACTACTCGGACGTTGATTTTCTGCGAGAGCGTGGTACTACTCCGGACGGACCGGCCCGCGGCTGTAGACAGATAACTGTCGACAGTGTGGTCCTACCACTTGGAGAACTAATTCTTGTATTGAGAAAGATTTTAGAAAACATTAAATCGAGGAACACATATTGTATCCTTACTCGAAATAATAATTTATGGATCACACTATTGCATGGTAATCGAACCTGTGACACTTGGTAACTAAAGGTCTTAATCATAGTCTGCCAAGAATAGTCAAGTGTTCTAATTTTGTTTTTTGGGAAAGTTATGGTTTAGGGGCACGACGGCCGTTACGTCCGGGGTGACGAAAGGGTGGTGCGGCCCCATAACGCCCCGTATTTCTTCTCCTTCGTAATTAGGCCGACCACTGGTAGCAGTTTTCTCCTGGGAAACTCATAACGCTAATTGAGATTAATAACCTGCCAGCCTAGCGTGGCCATTACATAAACCGGTCTTAGCGTATAACAGGAAATACTGTCACCCTTTTTTTTGTGAGTACCTATATTCCGGTCACATCCTGTCTAATCCCAGATGCCATGCAGTCTCATAATCCTCTCACATCACCATTTAGTTAGCTCCTGGGAACCTATTCCTTATCTCCAGTAAGACCGTGACTTTGGTTTTAGCTACCTATGGTGCGGATGCACGCCCTCCATCCCGCTTAGGTCCAGGGTGACAAGAGGGTGGCACGCGACTCCATAACCCGCTGTATTTCCTCCTCTTCACCATTGGGTCAACCACTGGCATCGAATCCTTAATGTTCCTGGCCAGCCCGGCGGGATACCCTTTCGGGTACCCTTCCTTGCCGACGGTGACCCTTTTTTTTTGGGGTGGGATATGGTCAGTTAGAGCACTCGCCACCCAGCCTCATCTGGGGCGACAGCAACGCGGCGAGCAGCCCCATAACCCACTCGTAGCCATGTCGCCTTAGTCGTTGGGCCAACCATCGGTGCCGAGTTCCTTATCGTCAGTGGTCGGCCCGTAGAAATACCCTGAGGGAATACCCTCTCCTAATGACGTCCCTTTCCCGGGACGTCGCTCGCCGTCGCACGGTCTGCCTCTCTACGGGTGACGGACCAAAATCTCCGGTCCGGTCACCCGCGACCTCGACGACCGTGACCCTAGAAGTACTTTCATCACGCCCTTCCTACTTTCCCAAGAGTCATATATAAAAGTGATTTAAATGTTATTTCGTAGTTGTATTAGTAAAAGCTGTTGCGAAAGAAGTTCTACGCCGGGCGACCTTCATAGTTTCGCACTCACATGCTTTGTGCAACAACTGACATACAGACCGACCAATATAGATGTGTTATTGCATATACGCATTGACAAAATAATATCTCCTTGCTCTGAATTCTCATCGTTGCGTCCATTACTATTTCAATATAATGCTTTCGTAAAATTTTGTTTACACTTTACTATTGCAATGCTTTTGACAGCTTATACACGCCCTTATAAGTATTATTTTTAATACCTTTTATGGCAGGTAACAACTAAGGGATATAATCTATAATAGATTAGACGACTAAGGGATATAAACTGTAATAATAATAAACGTGAGACATCTTAGTCCGCCCGTGACCATGACCGCTGAAAAGTGTTCGAAACGTTGATCAATCAAAAATCAAATACAAACGCGATAAAATCCTTAAAAATATATTTTTTATTTACAAGATACAACTAGGTATAATTATTGGACAACAAGTTATATTTATAAATGATCTGTCAAAAGATAGTATAAATAAAACTAGGCAAAGATACCACCTTTACCTATTTTTTTTTCCGTCTGTGTTAAAGGATGATCTATCATCCATACATTTTGCCGTGTCTAACCTACAGCTGCCAGACCTAGCCGTTAACATAGACAATAGAGTATAACTTAGCTGTAGCTAATGTGATGGACCTAGGGTTAACAGATAAGTGGAATACATCAAAAATTTTAAATAAAATACTTTACAGTAAATACACGGACGCTAAAATAAAGATTTCAAGCCGAGAAGTGGAGTAAAAAAAATTACGAAATAATATACAAGAAATGGATAAGGGTAGAGAAGACAACCATTAAAAAGGTGGGTAGATGATATGCTCAAAATTTAGAGAAAGACAGTGCTGGATAACCTTAAATGGACACTTTGACCTATGTCAGTCTTGCGACATATGCGTCCTGCTACAACAAGCGCACGCTAGCCACTGACAATGTCTAGTTAATCCATACTAATATTATAAATGCGAAAGTAAGGATGTTTGTTTGTTTGTTTGTAACGCTTTCACGCTTAAACCACCGAACCGATTTCAAAAATTCTTTCACCGATGGAAAGCTATAATATCAGGGAGTAACATAGGCTATATTTTATCCCGGTATTCCTACAGGAACAGGAACTACGCCGCGGATAAAGTGACTGAAACCGAAGCGAAGCGAGGGCGGGTTGCTAGTTTTATAATAATTATTTGAATGATAATTAATAATTATTATAATGTTAGTATTATTACTTATATAGCATCAATTTATTATTTCGGCTGAATCCCTCTGGGGTAACGAAAAGGCATGGCCCCATGACCCATCGCATTCTCTCATTTTTGCCATTGGCCAGCCCGGCGGGATACTCTTTTGGTTCTTAGGTCACCTTCATATAAATTACAGAATATGTATATATAGAAAAATAAAACCCTAGAATAATCGACCAGCATAGATTCTACTAGTAAGTATCACTTTGTGGAAGCTCGAGCCAAACATCTCGGTTCATAAACATCCCACTGCTGAGCTCGAGCCTCCTCCAAGAGAGGAGGGAAATTAACCTCATTATAGCATGCTGGTCAGACAGACTGGTATAGGGTTTTGTTTCGAGTTTTCCATCTCTTGCATAGATGTTATATGCCTATTACATCCCTTAGTCGCCTTTTACGACATCCATGGGCAAGATAGAGAGTGGTGAATTGTATTCTTATTCCGTCAACACATAGAATAGAGTTGAACAGTGGGAATTAAATGGGTTTTTTTTTGGGGATGGACCATGGACAGCGCACCCGCCGCCCGGCTTTTCCTGGGCGTCAAAGGGATGGCGCGCGGCCCCATGACTTACCCGTCGTTGGGCCGACCACCGGTGCAGAATTCCTTGTCGTCAGTGGTCGGCCTAATGGAACACCGCAGTCACGGGGTGCACTCTCCTCACGAGAGTGTACCCCGTAGACCGCGCTTGGTCAGCCTACCTGCGGGTGACGGACTAAATCCCCGGTCCAGTCACTCGCGGCCTCGGCTAGGAAGGCATCAGACACAGGAATTAAATGGGCTGGGATGACAATGAATAGATACTAAACATAGGAAATCATTAAACATTATAACCACATTACTACAATATTTTCAAGGTATTCGTAGGTCCTTTGTAAGGAACAAAGACTGGTAAATCAATGTTTCAATTGTTTCTACGTGTGCTATTAAAGCCAATATCCACGGGGTCGGCGTGCGCACATCTTCCCAAGGTCGCGACACACACTAGCATCACAATGAGACACAATGCAACTATTTATATGCAACCGCAATGCGACCTTGACCCCGTGGACATGAGATTTTATTGCGGGATTCTTGTAAAACAAAGTATTTTCGATGTAAGGAAGATAAGAAATAAAGAAAGGTGCAGCACGATAGATTATAGGGTTGCCTGACCTCTCTTAAGTCGTCCTGGGTGGTTTGAGCATGACAGAACCACAGCCTATCCTTAGTTTTTCGTGTGGTTACGAAGTAAGAACAAAATTAACCTCTCTTGCTCGTGACTAAAAGACGACTAAGGGATATGATATGTATTTAACATCTATGCAAGTAAAGCAAAATTCTAAATAAAGCCCTTGCTAACCCGTGTGATCAGCTTGGTAGATCAATTTCTCTCCATTTGTGGAGGAGGTTCGAGCCTTGCAGATGAACTTAAATAAGTTTTAATGAACGAATAGTCTGTCTGAAAAAAATATGGGTTGAAACGGCTCGTAAATGACCCGGAGATCAATTCAGTGCTTGCAGAGAAGACCGCAAGAGGACGATGCACTGGCGCTTTGTTACGAAAGTACTCGAAGGGTCGAGAGGTTCCGAAAAGTACATAAAATGGTACATGAAATTGGCGAGAGAGCCGGCAGCCCAAATTTCCGAGGGTGTTTGCGTGTGGTGTGTTTTAGTGATGCCTTTAGTATCACCGAGCCTCACTGCACGCATTCACACTCCCTTCACCTTCTTCGCGGTAGGCAGCGGCCTTGTAAAGGTCCATGAGCGGCAGCAACATTTACCATCAGGTGTACTATATGCTCGTTTGTCGTCGTTTGCAAAAAAAATATCATCTTCGGGGTTTGCCATTAGAATTAGGGAATTGCATTGGTGGTCAGCATAATTAGGGTAATACGGTAAGTTATTATTAATGGGCGTATACGGTTATTATTAACGGGGTATAAGGTGGGTCCGTGTGTTGATGGAGTAAGAATGCCCGTGGGTATCGTAAAAGACGTCTATGGGATATATTATGCAGATAATATCTATGCAAGAGAAGGAAAACTCCATATAAAACCCTATGCACGCGTTTGACCTTGGTATAGTAGGTAAATTTCCTTCCCATTGTGGAGGAGGCCCGAGCCCAACAGGACTTATGTGAGCTGAAATGACGATGATGATAGGTTCTCTCTGGTGCTGCTCCGCCGCCTCTTTCCGCGAGACTCGCAGAAGGCTGCGACCGCGTGCGCGAGGAGCGTTTCCTCCACGACGCGACCCGCGACTGGGGTGGCGCAGGCGCGAATACCTGCACCTGATGCCGCCCTAGCCGAGGCCGCGGGTGACTGGATTAGGGAATTAGTCTGTGACCCGCCGAGAGGCCGACCGCGCGAGGAAAGACCGACGTCCTCCCCGAGGGGGGGACGTCAGTCGAGGAGAGGATCCTTCTCAAGGGGTATTCCGTCGGGCTGACCACTGACGACAAGTCACCCTGCTCCGGTGGTCAGTTCAACCGGTTCAACGACGAAGGCGACGTGTCACGGGTGGGTTGCGGGTGTGCGTGCTTACGCCCCTCTGTCGCCCTGGACGGAGTGGAGCGAGGAGTACGCCGACTGTAACCCACCCCAAAAAAAAGAACGGAATCTTAATAATAATATTACATAAAAACACGCTTAATAATAGCTCCAGCGTGATGTCCTTCAAGCCATGATATAATTCAATTCTCAAATATAATGCAAAAAATTATGGTTGTATTATATCCTGCCGGCAGCATCCAATTACGAGTTAATAACTAGAGTCTCTTCAACCAAAATGGAGAAAAGGGAGTGCTCTGCTCCTCGTAGCTACACGCAAGCAGACTTTTCAGGGATCATGACCAATATCATTTGCCACAAATATAAACCAAAGATAAAATAACAAAAGTTATTTGGCAAAACACCAGTTATAATTACAAGAGCAACAATACAATAAATATGTGTATTTTTATGTTAAACAAGAGTAGGTACACAAATTTTATAACTGACTAGCAAGCCGCCCTCGCTTCGCTTTTAGTCGTTTTACTAGCGTAGTTTCCGTTCCCGTGGGAATAACGGGATAAAATATAGCCTAGTTTACGCCCTGATATTATAGCTTTCCATTGGTGAAAGAATTTTTGAAATCGGTCCAGCCGTTTTGAAGATTACCCGGAACAAACAGACAGACAGATAGACAAATAATTTTCAATCTGTATTTTAGGCATAGGAGTCGTGCAAATAACCATGTGAGCATGAAAAAAGCCTATTATTTTGACATTACAAGCAGACACTCCAATTTTATTTATTGATATAGATTCACTATACTCCAGCAGTTCCTCTGTCTCATATTACATAAAATGCCATCAAATTTATTTAATATAACGTTAAACCATTAAGAATTTGAATAAAATACAAGAGTAGTCTATAATAAATTAAAGCATGCAATACTCTGTTTTACTGCTATTAAATGTCCTTGTGGTGACGGAGTAAGAATACAATACACCAGTACCCCGCGACCGTGGTATTCCGTCGGGCCGACTATTGACGACAAGGAATTCTGCACCGATGGTCGACCCAACGACGGGTGGGTCATGGGGCTGTGCGCCGCCCCTCTGTCGCCCTGAAGAAGCCGGGCAGCGGGTGCGCTAACCATGGCCCATCCCCCCAACAAAAAGCCTATTTAATTCCCACTGTTCGGCTCTATTCTATGTGGTGACGGAATAAGAATACAATTCACCACTCTTTATCTTGCCCGTGGATGTCGTAAAAGACGACTATGGGATATAATACGCATAAAACATCTATGCAAGAGAAGGAAAACTCGAAATAAAACCCTATACTAGCCTGTCTGACCAGCATGGTATAGTAAGGTCATTTTCCCTCCTGTTATGAGGAGACTTGAGCTCAACAGTGGGATGTATATGAGCTGAAATGATAAAATGTAACACAATTATTTTGACAATAGGTTATTATAAACATGTTTTTTTTCTTACCTAAATAAATAACATCATTATAGAATAGTTTCTAAATAGATTAAAAGCTTTACATCGACCTGGTTTAACTGCATATAATGCCGTCTGATTAATAATTGCATTCCCAAAAAGGGGTTTCAATTGCAAGCCCAAAAGGCATGGTGAACTGTATTCTTACTCCGTCACCACACGGCAAATATAGGGTACCTCTTTTTTTTTGGTAGGTTATGGTCTAGACACACCCCGCCCAATCCACCCGGGGACGGATGGGCGGCATGTGACCCCATCCCTAGGTATCATCCAATTCGACGCCTGGGCAACGAGACAGTGTTACCGGGGCATTGCCCTCACGCGATCGGCGACTCTGCAGGTGACGGAGGGTACGGGTGTGCGTGCTTACGTCCCTCTGTAGCCCCGGACGAAGCGTAGCGAGGTGTACGCCGACCGCAACCCACCCCAAAAAAAAAGGAAACGGACTAAATCCCGGACGTATGTTCCCCTGCCATGATGAATCACTGGCAACAGACACTTCGTAGTACTTGTATACTGAAGTAAATATAGTACATAATATTATCGTATGCAGTTCGGTAACACTGCGTAAGATATATACTGTTAACAGTTATGTGTATAGATGATCATGTAATAAATAGTTCCGCATACCGTATTGTAAACGTTTAAGATAACTGCTTTCACTGCATTACGATTTATTGAATTGAGGACTGAGTATCACAAAACGTTTTCTGTTGACTAGTAACATTTTTCCTATCGGTTGCTTATGTATTTCATCTCAGCCTATATATATATCCGATTGTTGGGCTCAGGGATCCTCCATAATTGGAGGGGAATTGACCTACTATTCCACGCTGGTCAGACGTGTTGGCAACATCCACGGGCAAGATAGGGAGTGGTGAATTGTATTCTTACTCAGTCACCACACGGAAATTATATATTTATTTAAATTCAAATCATTTATTATGCATTAACCCCGCTGGAGTACTTACGTACATTTTACTTTAAATTACCAACGGATCGGAACGTGACAGCACTGAGAAATTCGGCAAGAAACTCAGCGGGTTTATCTATTTTTTATTTATTTAATAATTTAAAAAAAAATTACTTGAAAACACGCTTATATAATTCCCAATCATAATGCAAAAAATATGGTTGAATTAGATCCTGCAAGCGGCAATCAATTACGAGCTAACAACTAGAGTCTCTTCAACCAAAATGAAGAAAAGGGAGTGACCTGTTCCTCATAGCTACCACAAGCAGACTTTTCAGTGACCATGACCAATATTATTTGTCTCGAACATAAACCACAGATAAAATAACAAAATTTATTTGACAAAACACGCTCTATAATTACAAGAGCAACAATACAATAAATATGTATACGAGTGTACCTTAGAATAATAACGTATAGACGGTAAGTCTGCGCACAAAAAATGAAGCATTTAAATTGGAGCCTAATGGAGCTTACGCCGGACCGTTCCGTAGTATACAAGGTCACTGTACTGCACGTACGTACGCAACCCTTCAAAAATAAATAGTTAATTATGACGGTTTGTGCATTCAAATGGTGTCACAACACATTTGAAAAACATAAAAAGTGTATTAATATTACTTTAAAAAGTATTTCGACAATTTATGTTAATAAACACAAAATTTGATTTCATAATTTGTATGGTATACGTGTGTATGTGTGTAATCCTGCCTGCACGCATGTAGTATTTTTGGCTTCATGTTTTTAATCGCTTAAGTACCGACACTATCCTTCAATATGTTATTATTCTAAGATATGATATATAGGCCATTATATTGTAGGAGTGATTTTCGAAAAAAGACGGCAATGCGTTAGGCGGAGAAATGGCTGTGAGATAATGCCAACTCATTTTGCGTTAGGTATCACGACTTACTGGCGACCAACATAATGTACGCTGTATGACGAGAAGAGAAAGGGTAGTATGGCGTTGCTGTTGTTATGGGGCCGCCTCTGCGTTCACCCCGGACGGATGACGTATGTGTTAACCATTTTTTTTTTTTTTTATGGGTCGGCTATGGTAAGCGCACGCGCGGTCCAGTTCATCCGGGGCGATGAAAGGACGGCGCGCGGGCCCATAACCCACCCGTACCCACGTCACCTCGTTGTTGGGCCGACCACCGGAGCAGATGTGACTTGTCGTCAGTGGTCGGCCTGACGGAATACCCTTTCGGGTAACCTCACCTCTCGACGTCCTGCAACGTCGGTCGCCGTCGCGCGGTCAGCCTCTCTGCGGGTGACGGACAATTCCCCGGTCCGATCAACTGCGGCCTCGGCTAGGGCGGCATTAGGCGCAGATACTCGCGCCTGCGCCGCCCGAGTCGCCGGCGGCGGAACGTGCCGCCGAATAGGAGCTCTACTCGCACACGATCCGCCGCCTCCTTCCGTGAGATTACGGCCTCACAGAAGGCGGCGACCGCGTCCCAGTTCCTGACACTGACGAGCATCTCCCTGGCGATGGTCGGCAGCGCCAGGTCGGCACCGATAATTGCGACGAGTTCACGGCGATCCCCCTCCCATGCAGCACACTCCTCGAGCGTGTGCTGCGCCGTGTCCTCGTCGCAACTGCAGTGGTGGCAGGACGGTGTGCTCTCCCTCCTGACAATCTTGTGCAGGTACTTCCCGAAGCAACCGTGCCCCGTCAGCACCTGCACCAGTCGGAAGGAAAGCACCCCGTGCCGCCTTTCCAACCACTGCATCAGCACCGGCCGGAAGGCTTCCACGGTCCAGACACCGTACCGATTTTCGAAAAAAGACGGCAATGCGTTACAGGAAACTGGGGCAGCGCGCGTTATTTTATTTGACCAAAGAGCGTGCGCGGTGGCGGAGAAATGGCTGTGAGATAATGCCAACTCATGCGTTAGGTATCACGACTTACTGTCGACCAACATAATGTACGCTGTATGACGAGAAGAGTAAGGGTAGTATGGCGTTGCCGTTGTTATGGGGCCGCCTCTGCGTTCGCCCCGGACGGATGACGTATGTGTTAACCATAGCCCGCCAAAAAAAGGGTGTTATCTTAAAAAAAAAATCATTTAGTACGTCAATTTCCCTCCTATTGTTCCATATAAACTGTTTATTGTTCATTTTGTGTTTTTAGAGTGCCGTACTCTAAGGGTAAAAATGGGACCCTGTTACTAAGACTTCGCCGTCTGTCCGTCCGTCTGACTTTTACCAAGCTGTATCTTAAGAACAGTTGAAATATTTAAACATTGTGTATTTCTGTTGCCGCTATAACAATAAATACTAAAAACAAAATTAATTAAATATTTTCGGAGACTCCTATACAAAAACGCGATTTTCATAGATAATGATACGGAACCCTACGTGCGCGACCACGACTCGCACTAAGCCGGTTTTTTTTTATTTGCTTTTAATTATTTCTGGCCATAGAGAAATAAAATTAGAATCTTGATGCCAATCCCATAGTGTATGAATTTTCCTCTGTGTGTAGGAGGCTCTCCCATTTATAACTCTATTTCAAGTTGTTTTTACGATTTGGATTTAATTAGTTTTTCAAGTTAATCCACCTGTTCATCTCAGCTCATATATGTCCCACTGCTGGGCTCAAGACTTCAAAATAGGAGGCAAATTGACCTCACTGGTTAGACCGGTTGGTATAGGATTTTAAATCGAGTTTTCTTTCTCTTGCATCTATGTTATATGCATATTAAATCCCTTAATTATCTTTTACAATATTCACGGGCAAAGTAGGTGTATTTCTACCCCATTACCACCCCCTATTTTGCCCGCAGCTGTCGTAAAAGATAAACAAAGGATACGACATGCATGGGATATCTATCAGAAAGAGGACAAATTCCTTACTGCTATGGAGAAGGATCGTGCCCAACAGTGGGACGTATATGAGTCGAATCGATGATGATGATGATTCTAAGGAGAACCTAATGGGTAGTGGATTTCGGCTACATGTCAATATTTGAGGGTAACAATTCTGTACATAGCCCCTAACAGATTGCTGACCGTGATGGGGAAGATTTGGATTTCATACATCTTTGACAACATTTTTAATACATCTTTTCGATATGTAGATTTTATTAAACACGCTATTCCGAACTATTCTTCCGTGTGGTGACGAAATAAGAATACAATTCACCACTTGCTGGTGGATGTCATAAAAGACGACTAAGGTATATAGAAAGCATATAACATCTATGCAAGAGAAGAAAAACTTGAAACAAAACCCTATTTCAACACATATGATCAGCATAGAATAGGTCAATTCTCCTCCCATTATGGAGGAGGCCTGAGCTCAACAGTGGGATATGTATAGGCTGTGATGATGATGATGATGATGATTCTGAACTAATTGAAAATCTTTGAATCGTTAGACACTTAAAAAATATATAACAAACGAAATATCACTAAAACTCTGAACAAAGATGTGTACTCGTTAACTAACACATCGCATAGAAAATTGTTCGTTGAATCAAACTCGCTATACTTGCGGATAAAAATTCGCTATATTATAAGACTAAAAATAAAGACTCCATAATTAAATTAATCGGCAATACAGGACTTGTGTAAAGCTGGTGAAGATATATGTCACCACGGCTTTTCTTTCCCGTGGAAAGTGTAAAACTTAACTGAGATAGCAAGAGAATGGAAATCTTTCTTGATTATTATATGGTCATTTATATGTTGTAGGTGAATATAGAATTATTTAAAGTTTATATTAGGAAATTATTTCAAGTATAATACAGAAATCATTAAATAAAATCCTAATTAAAATTTAACGAATTACAAGATGTTATAAACGTATATTTTATACGAAATTACATTCGAAAACATTGTAACACTTATGAACGTTTCATAGTTAAGCGACTGTAAAAATTTATGCGGGAAGTACGGCGTAACCTATCACGTTCAGTAACAATTTAAATTTACGGAAATATATAATGAATATAAACGGTCAAATATAACACAGAGAGAACTTACGCAATCTGAAGTCGGCCGCCAGCGAACTTGTTAAAAAAACAAAAAATAATATATGGTTAAACATTTTTTATTACACTTGCCGTTACACATTCGCGGTTTCGAACGAAAGTGACAGTAGTTGCGCATGCGCTGTGCTCACGACTGATTCGCGCGCGCCTATTCCGCCATATTTATTATTGGCGCGGGAAATATTACGAAACATGAAGATTGCATCTCAATTTCAATATTGTAATTGTAAATTTCCATGATGGATGAAACGATACATATATTTTTTTTATATCCAACTTTGGTAATATGTAGTTTAATTCTGCTTGTATACATATCTGTGCCGAGGACATTTTCATTATATGTCAACGAACTGGTTATTGTTTACAAAATATGAATATTACATTTCTATTTATGTCGTTAAAACATTCGCAACTTGTGTTGCCAGATCTGATTTGTTTTACATCAATGCAGAAGCTAATATCATTCGAGATTGGTTCATAGATCTGGACAGAAAATTAAAAAACATTTTTTTTTGTTCAATAATATTACTATACTCGTTCCAACCATTTATTTTACTTTTGGCAGGTCGAATTCTGATCAATTAGTGTTGTACCAATGTATTACGGATACTATGTTTTGTAATAATCGATTTTAGTCAGGAAGAACTTTTAATCGATTTAACACGGATATTTTATTTTTGCTTAAATACATATTTCATATTATTTAAAAACTTCACTTCTGTAAATATATTTGTTATTTGGGCACATTAATTTTTGCATACCCACTAATTCAGTCCTCCCAAAATATTTTACTTTGTATTTTGCAAAATAAAACATAACTACTTTATGAAGCATTTTTCCATTAAGCGGGGTCCGCTGCTCCAAACTTTACTTAGAGACAATGGCGCCCTCGTCTGCGGTAGTAAATCACTAATTTTCTCATCCAGCCTACCCCTTTTTTTAAGCCGAATTGGCAACACTGAACGGCGCGCCGGCGACGCCATTTTGTTGTGTTGTCTGTCACTCGCAACAAGACTCCCATGCTAGTCACATTTCTGTTCGCTGAGTGCTCTTTCATATTTTTACGCTGTGTTGAGTATTTATATTCCACCGTATTGATTTCATTGTTCTTACTTTGATTGAGTTGAGCGTATCGTTCCTCCCAGTAAGATTTTACTTGCAAAATGCCGAAAGGTATGGTGTTTAAAGGACAATCCAGAGAGTTAGTGCTGCGGCTTCGTGAATTTTTTGAAAAGGAAAGCCGCAATGGCGGATTCCTTATACTAGTAACCCAAGTTAGAGACCATGTTGCAGCAGCATTAGGTATTAGTGCTCCAACGGTGGCGAAAATCACTAAAGAAGCCTATGGGTAGTAGTGGTATTGAACAGAACAAGCTATCTACGCCTAAGAAAAAACGTCAGCCCCGTAAAGTGACAGCAATTGACAGTTTTGATACTGATGCTATTCGTCGTCATATATACAATTATTACACAAGCAAAGAGATTCCTACTTTGAAAAAATTAGTAGCGTCTCTACGAAATTGTGGCTTGTTTCGTGGTCAAAAATCTTTTTTGTCAAAGGTGCTGCACCAAATCGGGTTCTTGTATAAGAAATCCGACAAAAGAAAAATTTTAATGGAACGTCGTGATATAGCCTTGTCTCGCTGTGAATTTTTAAGACAAGCGAAGAAAATAGAAGACTGGTCGAATGTCGTTTTCACAGATGAAACTTGGCTCAATGCCAATCATTCCATACCAAAAGGTTGGACTGACGATACTGCTGCTTCTACTTCTGCAGTGCCAATGGGGAAAGGTGAACGCCTCATCATTTGCCATGCGGGAACTACAAAGGGATTTGTACCAGACGCTCTGTAAGCGTTCAAATAAAAAAAACAGGAGACTATCATGAGGAGATGAATGCGGACGTGTATGAAAAGTGGTTCAGAGAAATGCTTACATCACTTGAAGAGCCATCAACAATATTTATTGATAATGCACCCTATCACTCTCGCCAAATTAATAAAATGCCAACACAGGCCAACAAAAAACACGAGATTATAAACTGGCTTCGTGATAATGGGGAAGATGTGGACGAATCCCTACTAAAAGTAGAATTACTTAAAATATTAAAAAGTAAAAAGCAGCCAAAACGATATGTCATCGACGAAATGGCAGCAGAATATGGGCATGTTGTAATCAGAATTCCTCCGTACCACTGTCAATATAATCCAATTGAAATGATCTGGGCACAAGTCAAAGGACACGCCGCAAGAAACAATACAACTCCTCCTTTCACAGCAAATAAAATGCTTGAACTTTTAAAAAACGCATGTGCTAGTGTGACGCCTGAAAACTGGGCGAGTGTCGTCAACAAGACAAAAAATATAATATTCTCTGATTGGGATCGGGAAATTGAATTTGACAACATACCTACACAAGAGTTAATAATAAACACTGCAGATGATTCAAGCGACGATTCGAGTTCGTATGAAGAATCCGACGATTCGTTATAATAAAATAATATTAAAATATTTTGGTTGTTTTATTTCATGTTATAGGTATGATGAGAAGATTTTTATATCTCCCTGATACAATTTTAACGTGTTGTCTATTACAACAATTCAAAACTCAGTTGTCAGCTGACTTAACTGCAAATAAGTGTAATCGATTATTTGCGATTAATCGAACATTAGTTTGCACCGAATACTTTTGATCCTGTCACTAGATGCGATAGAACGTAACTTTTTTTATAACGGAAATGAATTATCACTTAAATTTTACTATTTCATCATCATCATTCATCATCATTTCAGCCTACAGCCGTCCACTGCTGGACGTAGGCCTCCTTCATGTTGCGCCACAATGTGCGGTCCTGTGCCGCCTGCATCCAACGACGCCCAGCAACTTTCACTAGGTCATCGGTCCACCTAGTGGGGGGGCGAGAGAGCTATTTACGGCATATTAATGTATTTAGTGGGTAATGATTAAGATATATAAATATTATTGGGCAGTTTATATATTTCTCTGTTCACTCGTTTCAAAGTTAATAATTGCGTATAATGAAACAGTTACCTACGTCCTAAAGCATGTGTCAAAAGTAAAATAAATGGTTGGAACGAGTATAGTAAATCAAAGGTAAATTTCAATTGCAATTTTATTAATAAGTTTTGCATTTATGGATTTATCACAAGAACTATGGCAAAACGATCAGCTGCAAGTCGGGACTCGTTTCCAAACCTCTGAAAATCTCACTTACTTGCCTCAATCGGGACACCTGGTAACGCTACTAATGCTAAAGAATTCCCTGCTTATGGTATGTTACCGACATGTTTGTCGGTGTCCTAGTTTTGTTGACTGACACCGACTCCAAAAATAATAATAATTGTAACTATATTATATTGTCGTAATAATTTGATTGACTTTTAAGTACTCTATTTTTTTTTCATCAAGTTGTTGTAAGGTTGGGCGGGCACTACATTGTACAAGAATTATTTTTTTGCTTTTTAGTGCATATTAATTTGTTTGGGAATTGTTTTTTTTTATGTCGGTTTTTTTTTGTTAAAAATTATTTTTATTGTTTGATTTTTAGTGAACGTGAAGTGCACATATTTTTTTTTCTACTTATGAGTCAATCTACTAATAGTGCTGCTCGTTTGAGACTGCCGTTCAACATTACGGTAGGTGACTCAAATATCCAGATACTATAAGAGATTCAGCCGAGTGTCGATAATTTGCGCCTAAGAATTGAAGAGTACCGTTACTTTAGCATGGATCCTATAATCAGAACCTAATCTACTCTTGAAGTACATCCTATCCAATAAAAAGAATCATCGAAATCGGTTGGTGTTATATTGAGTTTTCGTCCATGTGTACTATATACTTTATGCAAATTTAAGACTTAAATAGTTTTCTCATGGATACCACGTTCAAAACTAGACTAAATTGAAACGGAACCACACGAAAAGCACTAGCTTTCAAATAAATAAAAAAGAATCATCAAAATCGGTTCACGCAGTCGAAAGATCTGAGGTAACGAACATAAAAAAAAATTAATAAAGTCGAATTTACTTTAAAAAAGAGAAGGTTCTCAACCTTCTCCTTTTTTAAAGTTGGTTAAAAAACAATCATCAGCTTCGGTTGGCGTTGTTATTGAGTTTTCGGCCATTTATCGCGCACATACTTAATGCAAATTAAAGACTTATGTGGTTTTCCCATGGATGCCATTGTCGAAACTAGATGAAATTAAAATGGGACCACACCAGCTTTCAAACAAAAAAAAAATTATCAAAATCGGTTAACCCAATCGAAAGTTCTGAGGTAACAAACATAAAAAAAAAAAAACATACAGACGAATTGAGAACCTCCTCCTTTTTGAAGTCGGTTAAAATTCATTTTAAAGCAGTAATTTAAAAATTTCTGTATGGTGACGGAGTAAGAATACAATTCACCACTCCCTATCTTGCCCGTGGATGTTGTAAAAGAGAGATTTGGCTGAATATGCACAAAATATCTATGCATGAGAAGGAAAGCTCGAAATGAAACCCTGTACCAACCAATGTCTGACCAGCATGGTATAGTAGGTCAAATTCCCTTCCATTGTGAAGAAGGCCCGAGCCCAACAGTGGGACGTATGTGGGCTGCGAAGATGATGAGAAAAGTAAGTAAAATTAGCTATATTAGATAGAGTAAAATTAGTTTAAAGAAGCAATAACAAACTCTTTAAGTTTCTTGCCGGATATTCTCAGTGGCGGTCGCATGCCGATCAGGTGATACGTTATTGTAAGTGGCAATGGTAAAATTGACAATATGTATATACCTTCAAGGGGTTAATGCTTACTAATATTAATGTGAAAGTAAGTTTGTTTGTAAAATGCGAAAGTAAGTTTGTTTGCTACCCTTAAACCATCGATTTCAAAAATTCTTTCACCAATGGAAAGCTATAATACCAGGGAGTAACATAGGCTATATTTTATCCCAATATTCTCACGGGAACAGGAACTACGCGGGTAAGACGACTGAAACCGAAGCGAAGCGAGGGCGGGTTGCTAGTAAGTAATGAATGAAATTATTTTTTTTCTTATCGTATTAGCAATCAACTACTAATTCGAGCCAATCATTCTCAGTGTAAAACTCAATTATTTTCCCTATAAAATATTAGTTTCTTTTATTTTCTATATATTGATCATTGTCAACGGGTCAAATCACGAACCTTCACCGGTGCTGTGGCCACACTGCTTAATATCTTCTGGGAATTTTGGCGGCAAGCACTTTTATATTGTATCATTTCTTCATCCTAGTAGGTCCTTTGCATCTCGTGCCAATCATCGGTGTCGACCTCGACAGCTTCAGGAACTGGGACGCGGTCGCAGCCTTCTGCGAGGCAATAGTCTCGCGGAAGGAGGCGGCGGGGCGCGTACGCGAGGAACGTCTCCTCGACGACACGAACCGCCGCCGGTGACGGGGGTGGCGTAGGCGTGACTATCTGCGCTTCATGCCGCCCTATCCGAAGCCACGGATGACGTGAAAGGGGAATTAGTCCGTCACACGCCGAGAGGCCCACCGCGTGAGGAAAGACCGATGTCCCCCCGAGGGGGGTGCGTGCTTACGCCCCTCTGTCGCCCCGGACGGAGTGGTGCGAGGAGTGCGCCGACCGTAACCCATCCCCCCCAAAAAAAAAAAAAGTAGGTCCTCTGCATTGCTTTGCACAAAATGCCATAAAAGTGATTTAATATGTTAAAATACTTAAATATTGTATATACAAGAAAACCACAAGACGCTTTCATATTTACATTAAGGCTGTTTGCTTTTCTGTCGTCAGAAGCAATAAAAAATAAATACAACATTGTCTCTGGAAATAGAGTGTCCTTGATGTGGCCTATTGAAAATAATTAGCAAACAATCAATTGATTCAAATCTGTATATAAAAGATACTAACTGTTAAGGAAACCAACCATATGCATGTAACAATGCATTAGGTATGCGAGTTCACTAAGATTGCAAAGCCACTATAGTACCTACCTACTACAGAAATAATTGTATTGACACCCTGTATGGCGTCGGGACAACGATTCCATTGTCGCTACCCCAGTTTTTCATAATTTCTTTTGTGACTTCGATATTTTTTTCGGTTATAGTGTTACGTGTTACAAAAGGTCAAACGATCTTTCATTTATTCCGTTTAAATAAATGATAATTTGTATCACACCAAATATATCATTAAAATATCGCTAGAGGTCGGTTTAAATCAACAGCGCCATCTATTGAAGGAGTAGTAACTATTTGTTTCGCCGTACTATTATTGAATACAGCGCCTCTTTCGGAGTCGGAATTCAGTTTACCAATTTAAAACCTCAGTTGCACATCTATCTCATTTTTATATAGCGTGAATTACCTATACTTACCCTTTTTTTGTACGGCAACGACTCTATCCTAAAAATCGTATAAAATGTCGGTTTGACTTTTGGCGGGAATGCGAAAGTGTCATGTGGTCTTGTATTATATTTCATAACTTACTGTTTTAACGTGTTATTACATAATTTTGATGGTATTTCATCTCATTATAAAAATGCGATGTGGAGGAATTGCTTTTTTTTCGTGTTTAACCACAAACTGTCCTGTATCCAACGACGCCACTTTCACTAAGTCGTCGATCAAACTGGTGGGAGGCCTATTACACTACGCCATCTGAAAAGTGGTTGCCACTCAAGAACCTTTATTCTTCAATAGATTATATTCAATTTAGTTTGTCGAGCGATGTGGTTTGCCCACAGTTTTTATTGCTAATAATAAAAAGAGGAAAATTCACTGCTATTTCTAAAGTGTGCCGAT
Organism: Lymantria dispar; assembly: GCA_032191425.1. Lineage (NCBI taxonomy): Eukaryota > Metazoa > Arthropoda > Insecta > Lepidoptera > Erebidae > Lymantria > Lymantria dispar. Next base: position 1,562,158 of record CM063460.1, on the reverse strand, counting down.
TACTTACCTGTGGAAGGCGATAGGCTGATGGTTAAAAAAAAAATAAGAAGCGAGAGTTCTAAGGGAGTTACGTGTAAAAAAAATTACCAAAAATACATTATCATTTTATTTCATAAATTATAAACGTTTTGTAATAACAGAGTTTTATTTTTCTATATATTCTGGATGATAATTTTTATGATTTTATGAGTGGTGAGAAAATTAAAATACAGTCGTGGTGCTTTGCCCTTACCTCGGCTGTTGTATCAAAAACAAGCAAAAGCAAATAACATCACCGTAAAATAAGGAAAACTCGAAACAATAACGGATCAGATCAAAAATAAAGTACTGTTGTGTATTATGATACTTCTCCAAAATGAAAGGTAAATTGGCCTACGTATTATGCCACTACGGCCTTTTTTTTTGTTTTGGGGTGGGCTGCGGTCGGCGCGCTTCCGCACCACTCCGTCCGGGGCAACAGAGAGGCTTAAGCACGCAACACCCGCAACCCACCCGAACACCACGTCACCTTCGTCGTTGGGCCGACCATTGGAGCAGGGTTACTTGTCATCAGTGGTCGGCCCGACGGAATACCCCCTACCCTCCCTCGGGAAGGACGTCGGTCTTTCCTCACGCGGTCGGCCTCTCGGCGGGTGACGGACTAATCCCCGGTCACGTCACCCGCGGCCTTGGCTAGGGCGGCATTGCACGCAGGTAATCCCGCCTGCGCCGCCGCAGTCGCCGGCAGCGGGTCGCATCATCGATGCTGTGCTCCTCGCGCTCGCGACCCGCCGCCTCCTTCTGCGAGATAACTGCCTCGCAGAAGGCTGCGACCACGTCCCAATTCCTGATGCTGCCGAGCATCTCCCTAGCGATGGTCGGCAGCGTCAGGTCGGCAGCGTCAGGTCGGCACCGATGATTGCGACGAGTCCACGACATGCCACTACGGCCTAACAGTTTTGCATAGGATTTTTAGTTGTTCCCTTCCATTAAAATAAAAAAGCAAACAGCACTCTTGATGATAACTGTTACTGCCGCTCATAGACCTTTGCAGGGCCACCGTCTACCGTGAAGAAAGTGGAGGGATAATTTACCACGACACTAAAGGCATCACCAAAACGCACAACACGTAAACACCCTCAGAAAGTTGGGCTTCTGATACTCTTGTCCACCGAACGCAAGTATAGTAACAAGTTGCTACTACTCAAATGTAGATTTTCTGCGAGAGTGTAGTGCTATACTGGATGGACCGGCCCGCGACTGTAGATGGAGGACTGTCAACTGTGTGGTCCTACATAATCCCACATAAGAGTGTGTGATGCTCGATACCGATACTATCAACTCTTACATTACTCGTGGTATCGAAAAAACATTAGTTTTACATCATTTAATGACCTCTGGTCAACAATTACATTCCTAAGGAGGGTTGATAACAAGCCTAATCCTAAAACTATTTGCAAAATTATTGCCATATACGATAAAAGAAGAGTATTGACGTAATTCAAAATGATGCAAATTAAATATTGTATGCCAAGTGATCTTTCATATCTAAAATCATAGATGTTTTATCATGTATAGAGAAATTTCCCTTTAATCTGTACAGTCACACCCTTAATAAATCATTTAAATATTATGGTATGCACTAAAACGTTTATAATAGAAAGTTAAAAATGCCCTTATCTAAAATCAGTAATTTTTATTTGCGTCTCAATTCTCGCAAATCAGCGATATATTGCGTAAATATAAAGCAAGATTTGGATGATGATAAGTTAGAATAGACAGCCTTTATACATGTGTGGTAATGGAGTAAGAATATAATTCACCATCCCCTATCTTGGCCATGGGAGTGATAAATAAACCAAAGGATATGTCGATAATATCTGTGTGAAAGATAAAAATCACGAAAAGAAATCCCTAAACTAACTCATCTGACAAGAGTAGTATTCTAAGACAATTCTATCTCTACTATGGTGGAGGCTGGAGCCCAGAATTAGCATATGAGCTGAGATGATGATGACACATTTTTAAAGTTTTAAAAGTAAAAACAAATAACCTCCAATATTAACAATATTAACTATTTTCAGGTCCATGGTTCAAATCGATTCAAATATACAACCTAATAAGCTAAAAAAACTGCCATGTAGTGGCGGTGAAAGAATACAATTCACCACCCTCTCTTTTGCCTGGTGGATGTCATAAAAGATGACTAAGGGATATAATATGTACGAGATAAAGAAAACTCGAAATAAAACCGTATACCAAAATGTCTGACCATACTATACCAAGTAGGTTCATTTCCCTTTCATTTTGGAGGAGACTCGAGTTTTACAGTGGAAATTAGGTGGGTTGAAACGAAGCCCAAAAAGCGATACCACTCATGAAAAAACTTAAATAACAATAACCTCATTGTCATTTACATTTCTGTATGCATAACGTTCATTAAATTTAAATTCCTTATATCCTTTCTGATATTTCAGGGCCAAAGAATCTTGAGGTGAATTTCTATTAAATACTGAATTCCCATACGCATCCAGCTTAACCACACCAAAGTAAACATAATTATCATTTTCTTTTCTCTCTTCTATTCTTCGTTCTTTTATAATTAGAGAATCTTTTATCGGTAGCAACAGTAGAGTATCTTTTGTATCTTTACCAAGTTTTACTTTGGCTTGAATCGTACCATTGATGTTATCTTCGTTCGATTCTTGTTTGATATCCATCGGTAAGTGACATTCGACACATCTTATTTTATTATTGTAATCAGTATTCAATGGAACAGGAAATAGCCTATCGTTTAAATAGAAACGATAAACGCATTTGTGATTATTAAGACTGGTAGCGTTAGGTCTATTTTTAATCCTAGATTTTGTTGAATGACATTCAAAATAATTATCATTTCTAAATTTTTTCAATTTTTGAATGTTATCCTCGTTATCTTGATCAAAGTTTGTAACGTCTTCGTCAGAATCAGAATAAATTACGAATAAAGAGTCTGGAGTACTTGAATGAAGTTCAGATACTTCTTTAATAGTATCTAAGCCCTCTTTTCTTCTATATCCTGCTCTATTTATTTGAATAGACTCAGTTGATGAACGAAAATTTTCATTTTTATAATACTGTTGAACAGATTTCGATGATTTCTTATTTATTCTCACTTTATTATCATTACGAACACTTTTCGCATTCATGGTGTTGACCATTTTACTAATGTGTTCTTTAGCTTGACCTTTTTCAAATTCGTCACCACATTTTTTGCAATAGTCTACTACATTGCTCTTATAGTTTTTAATGATAGTTAAATCTGATTGAGTAGTCTTCTGAGGTCTTCCTTGACACATTTTAGTAGTAACAGTTGAGCAACTTTTATTTTCTGATTCGCTAAATGGTAACTTTTTTGAAGATATAACCTTTTTTGGCTTGTTAAAAGAGTTGCCATTTCTGTGGCTTGATGTTGTAGAGGTCTTCGAATCACATGAACTTTTAACACAACCATTTTTATTTCCTAACATTTATTTATAAATTTCAGTGGAATAATTCACTCCCTAATATATTGTTCCACTATTTGTATTCACTTTGTTTACAATTTGTTACTATGGTAACTCAACAGACTATAAAAGCGAATTATTTTTATTAAAAATTAGGAATGGTAATAAAATAGTAGCTATATATTAAATTATATCTTAATCTTAATAATGTTATTTAACATTATGGTTTTAGAAGGAAATTATACAATGTACGCTTAAAAGTTCGTCAAATGTATTCAGATAGCGCCATCTGTTGTACAGTAGCTATACTAAGTAATCTAATAACTTTTAGATACCGTTATTATATGACGTTATTTATATATTCTTAAGATACTTAAAAATGACTTCATAACGTCCTTAAAGGTACGACTTCATAACGAAACTTTAAGAACCCCCTCCACAATAAAAGGGAAATTGACCTATTATACCACGCTGGTCAGACGGATTGGTATAGCATTTTATTCCGAGCTTTCCTTTTCTTGCATAGATGCCATCTGCAATAATCCCTTAGTCGTCTTTTAGGACACCCACGGCTAAGAAAGGGGGTGATGAATTGTATTCCTACTCTTGTCATCCCACGAAATAATATGTTTACCATTATATTATTATAATGATATTTACTTAGTGTTTTTTGTAAGAATTATAACGTTGTAATAGAAACTAGGTACTTGTAAGTAATTAATGATGCTCTTAATATGTCGGACGCCTTTTAAATTTAATATCGCAAACATTTTGCTTATATTGTGTTAGTCAAACAATTTTATTAGGACAATGATTGTTTCAAAAGTCAATGATTGTTTATACGTCGTAGTTCCTGAGTCAACAGTAGGTAAACGCAGCTTCATTCCTACTCTACTCCATGACATAAGAATAATCTCATCCATTACTAGGGTTATTATAAACACGCTATGTACAAGCACGGTTACCGTATTGTCAGATCTTCTCAGATTGTAGCTGCATTCTGATCCGGTGGTATATTATTAGATTAATTTCAAGCAAAATGTGAAATTGACAATATGCAGAGGCCCTTATAGGGCTTATAGATAAAAAGAAATTCGTGTGTCGTGGGACTCTCGGTTAAAACGAAGTTCCTTTCGTAATTTATTATTATTAATGAACTTATTATTTTATCTATACTAATATTATAAAGATGAATTTTTTTTTTGTTTGTATTGAATAGGCTTCGAAACTACTGGACCGATTTTAAAAATTCTTTCACCAATGGAAAGCATATTAGGGAGTAACATCTCTAGGCTATATTTTATCCCGGTATTCTTACGGGAACAAGAACTACGCGGGTAAGACGACTGAAACTGAAGCGGGGGCATGTTGCTAGTTGATTAATAAATTAATTACTGGTGTCTAAGAGCAATTAAATAAAACAGAAATAACTAATGAATTGGAAGAAATGATAAGAAATTTCGTAAGTACCTAGATATTTTTGACTGAGGACTCAAGGTGGGAGTACGGTGATTTATGGAGGCGAGAGCATTTGTGTCCCCGGGCGAAACGAACAGCAAGAGTGGTGATCGTATCCCGCCTAAAGGAATGTAAACGCAGGCCATGTTTTGTTAAAAATAAACAGAAGTAGGTATAAGTACACAAGTACACACAATACAATAAGAAACAGCTGAAACGTATGCCGTGTACCAGCTACAGCTGCGCAGCTGATGCAAACTTGACTGCCTTGAAGCAATAAACGTGTACCTATGACTGGTCACAGCCAATAGCATGCACGCATGGATAACCGTCTAGATTATAGAAATGGTCACGACGGAAAAATCTTAGACTTTTTGCACCTAGCCTCCAGCGACCAAGCTTGTACCGTGTGATAATGAACTTCATTCCAATAAATTACTTGACTTAAATCTTGCCAAAGACAAGCAACATAGCATTTAGGATTTCAATACTAAAATACTCTATTATTTATATTGTGTAATGGAATTGGCTGGTAATAATAAAACTACTAATTTGTATCTGTAACTACATAGACCCAAAACTTTACGATATAAGTTAAAAAGTTAATTTCGGAGTGGAAACTTGTGTTCGCAAAGTTTGTGTTTAGTTAGACCTATTTGTTGTATAACTGTGCCGAGTATTGTTCAAAATATATGTATAAATATATGTATGAAATAAAAGCGACTTACAAACTTCGGAATATTTTTTGTTTCGGTGCAAAATAGCTACTTATTTGCCTGTATGTTATTTAAATCTGTATAACGGGGAAAACCCTTTCCTTTTCTGTCATTCACTCAATCATGTCAGCTCATATTCGTTCCATCAATAGGTTCAAATCTCTTCCACAATAAGTCCTTTTCTTTTGTGTCATTCATTCATCGTCTCAGGTTATATTCGTTTCATTAATGGGTTCAAATCTCTTCCGCAATAAGGCATTTTCTTTTGTGTCATTCATTCATCATCTCAGGTTATATTAGTTTCATTAATGGGTTCAAATCTCTTCCACAATAAGCCCTTTTCTTTTGTGTCATTCATTCATCGTCTCAGGTTATATTCGTTTCATTAATGGGTTCAAATCTCTTCCGCAATAAGGCATTTTCTTTTGTGTCATTCATTCATCATCTCAGGTTATATTAGTTTCATTAATGGGTTTAAATCTCTTCCACAAAAAGCCTTTTTCTTTTGTGTCATTCATTCATCATCTCAGGTTATATTCGTTCCATTAATGGGTTCAAATCTCTTCCACAATAAGCCCTTTTCTTTTGTGTCATTCCATCGTCTCAGGTTATATTCGTTTCATTAATGGATTCAAATCTCTTCCGCAATAAGGCATTTTCTTTTGTGTCATTCATTCATCATCTCAGGTTATATTAGTTTCATTAATGGGTTCAAATCTCTTCCACAAAAAGCCTTTTTCTTTTGTGTCATTCATTCATCATCTCAGGTTATATTCGTTCCATTAATGGGTTCAAATCTCTTCCACAATAAGGCATTTTCTTTTGTGTCATTCATTCATCATCTCAGGTTATATTCGTTCCATTAATGGGTTCAAATCTCTTCCACAATAAGCCCTTTTCTTTTGTGTCATTCATTCATCATCTCAGGTTATATTCGTTCCATTAATGGGTTCAAATCTCTTCCACAATAAGCCCTTTTCTTTTGTGTCATTCATTCATCATCTCAGGTTATATTCGTTCCATTAATGGGTTCAAATCTCTTCCACAATAAGCCCTTTTCTTTTGTGTCATTCATTCATCATCTCAGGTTATATTCGTTCCATTAATGGGTTCAAATCTCTTCCACAATAAGCCCTTTTCTTTTGTGTCATTCATTCATCATCTCAGGTTATATTCATTCTATTAATGGGTTCAAACCTCTTCCACAATAAGCCCTTTTCTTTGCCTTGCTTGGATTGATATTGTATGGATATAAAAATCCCTTAGTCGTCTTTTACAACACTCACACGGAAGATATGAGGTGGTGAATTGTATTCTTACTCCGTCATCACACATTCTTTTTTGTAAATTTCGTAAATAAATAAGGAATAATAACAGACTTCAGTACTGTAAAGTAACGCCCTGAATGATATCGTCATCACAGCTTATATATGTCCCACTGCTGGGCTGAAGCACCTCCGTAATGGGAGGAAAATTGACCTACTATACCACGCCGGTAAGTCGGGTTGGTATAGGGTTTTATTTTATGCCTTCCTTATCTTTGTAAAAAATTTATCTGCATATTATAATCCTTAGGTCGGCTTTTATGATATGACGGGTTGTAAAGTGTCTGCTTATTCCATCTCCATGTGTAAAAGAGTGTATAAAACCATGAATTTGAAATGCCGTCAAAGTCTCTACCTTGATTTCAAGGACTCCCTGTGATTTAAATAACCGAAAAGGACTTTCATCTGACCTAAGAGTTGAAGCAACTATGCATTTAGACGACTGTTAATATTTCTATCATTGTCGATATATATTCGCACGCTATGAATTATTAAAACAATAATAATACATAGCATATAATAATAATTGTACTGAAAATTAAATAACAAATCTTTTGCAGATCATAATATAAAAGATTTCTTTGTTAAGGTGTGGTTCCAATATATTACAAACTAGCGATCCGCCCTCGCTTCGCTTCGGTTATAGGTTATAGGTTATAGTCGTTTTACCCGCGTAGTTCCCGTTCCTGTGGGAATACCGGGATAAAATATAGCTTAGTTTACGCCCTGATATTATAGCTTTCCATTGGTGAAAGAATTTTTGAAATCGGTCCAGCCGTTTTGAAGATTACCCGGAACAAACAGACAGACAGACAAACATTTTTTAATTGCTATTTTAGGCATAGGTATTGTGCAAATAACCGTGTGAGCATGAAAAAAGCCTATTATTTTGACATTACAAACAGACACTCCAATTTTATTTATTGGTATAGATAAGAGTATTATAAAAGTTCTGTTAAAAGTAATGCTAATACTGGCTGAACCAACAAATGCTTTTTCTTCAACAAATATTAAAAAAATACCCTTTAAAGCGATGTCAGCGCTATTTATTGTGTTTATTTTTGAATTTTTGAATTCTGCTCAGGACCTACAAAAATCGCATCAAAAACGGTCCAGCCGTTTAAAGAAAGTTTATCATATATACTCATCAGCCTTTTCCAGAAAGGAAGGCAATCTTCATAATTATAGTTTGTCGACCGTGTTGGTCAAGCAGATTTTATTTGAAGTTTACCTTTTTCTCTGAATTTGTGGCAATTTTTTATCATAAAAACGAGCTACATTAAGCAGTAGAGGAGTTGGTTATAGCGTTCCCCTGGAGAACTCATAATTTAGTTTCAATCGCCAAATTGCTCACCAAACTCGGCAATTATAGTAATAAACCATAGAGTAACCATAGATTATCGGCATTAGTGATCAAAATATTTTTAAAATGAGAGATCCTTTTAATTGAGCACAATCAACTAATTACGAATTTTTCTTTTTTTAACTTTTGATTAGTTTTATAGAAAATTTTATAGATTTAACTTGCACAATTCCAAACACAAAAAAGAAATGTATTTACGTATGAGAACGCGAATGAAAACGATGAAATATTTGAATGTATATAAACGAAAGAGAAAGAAAGGTATTGAAGAAGAAAGACCATACGAGGAGAAAGGTTGAAGACAAGGTACTAGACCTACTATTGTAAAAATGAAAAAATTAGGAACCCGTAGTAATAAAAAAAGATACATTTTTAGGTTTTTGTACCCAAAGTCTAAAAACGGGACCCTATTACTAAGACTTCGCTGTCTATCCGTCCGTCTGTCTGTTACTTGGCTGTATCTTAAGAACCGCGATAGCTAAACAGTTGAAATTTTAACAAATTTTGTATTTCTGTTGTCTCTATAACAACAGATACTAAAAACTAAATAAAATATATATTTAAGGGTGACTTCCATACAACACACGTATTTTTTTTTTGCTCTTTTTTGCTCAAGTGTGGCCTTCGTGCGCGACTCCGACTCGCACTTGGCTGATTTTATTTATTTACCTAAATATTGAAATCAAACTACAAATATTTACTCGTAAATACGTAGATATTAAATTCTACCTCATTTGTCGTCTTAATGTGAAAAGAGACATTTTTATGACTTTATATGTTTTCATTTTATTCTGACTAATAAAAATTATGTTCATAAATAAAATGCCAAAATTTAAAATGTTTAAATATAACGAAAGTGGTTTATTGATTTATTGAACAACGTTTTATTTGCTTTTAGAGTATTTTTTTAAGAAATCGCAACTGGAAATAATAAGATAGTGACATATCGTTTCTTAAAATCCTATATTTGTGATATTTTTGTTAGATTTTTTTAATTTATAAAATATGATATTATATAAATTTGTACTATTTTTTTTTTGCTGTGTGGTGGCAGCTACGAATACCGCCAACCCTGATATTGCCACCCAGGGGTGTTGTAATAGACGATTAAGAGTTTTAAACCGATTCTGACTAACTCCATCTGATGTCGTCTGGCCAACATTCTCAAGGAGGGTTGACGTCAAGCAAGCGGCCGCATGTTTTGCTATTTGTATGATAGCAGAAGAGTAGGTATATATTGCATATATCCCAAATAATTGGGAGAAGAACAGGATAATGATGATGATTGAATTTTAATATCTTAATCTTAATATATATAAATCTCCTGTCACGATGTTTGTCCGCGATGGACTCCTAAACTACTTAACCGATTTTAATAAAATTTGCACACCGTGTGCAGTTTGCTCCAACTTGAAACATAGGATAGCTTAGATCTTTAATTATAGTCGCAATTTTATTTTATTACAAATTATTTGTCTATAATTAATTGACAGTCACAATTATCTGTTACCTCCAAAAGATTCTAACAGATGGCGATATCTGTTGACTGGATTTAAGTAATTTAAGTAATTTGTGTGTGCTCAATGAGATTCGAGAATGGTTTAGATTCACAATTGGACCCGGTAGGTGGCGCTTTATTTGAACAGATCAACGCCTGTTGGGTCAGCTAGTCTATATATATATATATATGTATATATATATATATATACGAGGGGTGATCCAAAAGTAATGATAATCAATAATAAACACAATGAATAAAATAAAAAAATATATTTATTTCTCAACATAGTCTCCTAGCAAGTCTATACATTTAGTCCATCTCTTTTCTAAACCTAAAATTCCCTTACAAAAAAAATCTTTATCTTGACTCTCAAAAAAGTCCTCAACCGCGGCCATCACGTCGCTATCATCATCAAATTTCTTGCCTCGGAGGTGTTCCTTGAGTCGTGGAAAGAGATAGAAGTCACTGGGGGCTAGATCTGGTGAATAGGGGGGGTGTTCCACCAACTCAAAGCCCGCTTCCTGAATGCCAGCCATGGCAATTGCAGCTTTGTGAACAGGTGCGTTGTCTTGATGGAACAACACTCCAGCCCGCAGTTTGCCTCGCCTTTTCTCCTTAATAGCCTCCCGCAATCTTCTTATTTGTTCTGCATAGTAGGAGCCTGTAATAGTGGCCCCCTTTTCCAAGTAGTCCACCATGATTATTCCTTCAGCGTCCCAAAAAACAGACGCCATAACCTTCCCTGCTGAGCTTGACACTTTGAATTTCTTCGGCGTCGGTTCATCGGATCGTTTCCATGTCATCGATTGTTGTTTTGTTTCAGGATCAAAATGGTGGATCCAGGTCTCGTCCATGGTCACAAAACGTGACAAAAAATTGTCCTTGTCTGCCTGGAACTTTTCGAGATTTGCTCTTGACATGTCGACTCGTTTCTTCTTTTGCTCGTCGTTTAACATTTTCGGTACCCAACGCGCGGAGACCTTTCTCATATGCAATTCGTTCGCAAGGATTCTTTGAATGCTGCCATATGAGATCCCTGTGACCTCAGCTACATGCCTGATAGTCACTCTTCGATCTTCCAATACAACTTCTTCAACTTTTTTCACATTTTCTTCAGTGAGGGACGTCGATGGGCGTCCTTCGCGGTGTTCGTCTTTCGTCGATGTTCTTCCCAGCTTAAACTCCTTAGCCCAGCGTGCAACTGTGGAATATGGAGGAGAAGAGTCCCCTAATGTTTCCACCAAGTCGCTGTGTATGTCTTTGGTAGACATTTTTTTCAAGCAGAGGTATTTAATGACAGCTCTGATTTCGTGTTTTTCCATTTTGATGTTCACTCCTTGACAGTCCGTATTCAAATGAATGTAGCTCCCGGGAATTGTGGCCTATTTATATGATTTTTTTTTCCTGAACTAGTGGGTAACTGAGCAAGTGACTGAAATTTTTTTGTATTTTTGTGTGCACTAGAAATAACTGATTATCATTACTTTTGGATCACCCCTCGTATATATATATAATTTTTTAATCTGTATTTTAGGCATAGGTGTCGTGCAAATAACCGTGTGAGCATAAAAAAGCCTATTATTTTGACATTACAAACAGACACTCCAATTTTATTTATTGGTGTAGATGTAGATTAATTTAAATATAGCCTGAAATATCAACAGTAGTATTAGAACCATACCTTTAGCATGCGTCACTGAACAATGGGTCGAATTAATTGGTTCGCTAAGCACGATGCGCTTGCGCAGGGTCGCGGGTCGCGGCCCACTAGTACGTCCATATTTTCGTTATAAAAGGGACATTACTTAAAATAGTTAATTTTTTTTTTGGAAGGTCAAATTTTCTTTATATTTTGCAGGAGATTCGAGCCAGCAGTGGGACTGATGAGCTGAGACGCGACGACGACACAATTTATTTTATTGGAATGATCCATATTGTCGTTATAAAAGGACCATACTTAAAGCAGCCCCCGTCAGCATAACTTATTTTTATATTATAATTAAAAATTTCAGCTCATATACTGTGTAGGATGCTCATCCTATGATGAGCTGAGGATGAGCATCCTACACAATAGGAGGGAAATTGACCATACCATGCCGGTCAGACAGGTTGATATAGAGTTTTATTTCGAGTTTACCTTCTCTTGCATATCCCTTAATCGTCTTTTACGATATCCACGGGGAAGATAGGGAGTGGTGAATTGTATTCTTACTCCGTCACCACACGGGATAAAACTATAAACGACTCATATATCTATACCAATAAATAAAATTGGAGTGTCTGTTTGTAATGTCAAAATAATAGGCTTTTTTTATGTTCACACGGTTTTTTGGACTATACATATGCCTAAAAATCACTTTATATTTTTTTGTCTGTCTGTCTGTTTGTTTCGGGTAATCTTCAAAACGGCTGGAATGATTTCAAAAATTCTTTCACCAAGGAAAAGCTATAATATCAGGGAGTAATATAGGCTATATTTTATCCCGGTATTCCCACGGGATTGGGAACCACGCGGGCAAGGCCACTGAAACCGAAGCGAAGCAAGGGCGGGTTGCTAGTTATAAAATTAATAAAGGATTGAATAAAAATAAATAAAATTGAAGTGTCTGTTTGTAATGTCAAAATCATACGTTTTTCATGCTCACACCTTATGCTATGCCTTATAACTAGTTTGAAAAAAATTGTTCGTTTGTTTTTGCCAGGTTCAATCTTCAAAACACCTGGAACGATTTTCATAATATTTAACTACTAGGTACCTGTCTGCATAAAGAGTAATTTAGGCTATATTTTATCCCTGTATTCTCAGGAAAACGAGAACTGCGCGGGGGAAATTGCGGGAATTTACTAGTTCATAACAAACATAGGAGATATTTGTAATATTGATCATATTTCTAGAGCCTTGTTCAGAATTATTGATACAAGTTTAAGACAGCATTTTTCCTTTCTATAGATAGCCAATGAATATATATGAATGATTATTTAAAAGGCTTAATTAGTATGTCACTGTATACCAATGAGTATCTAATGGATAGATTCGTCTCTATATTGTTCCATTTTTCTATATAATTATGAATATAAAAATGAAGGTCCCATAATAACCTATATGAGCATTTAATTGAATGTTCGTCCAGATTTTGTGTTGAATTTAATACCACTAATATTTGTTCTTCTACTAATTCTACTACTAATAATACGTGTGATGACGGAGTAAGAATACAATTCACCACTCCCTTTCATACCCGTGGGTCGTCGTAAAAGACGATTAAGAGATATATTACGCATATGACATCTATGCAATATATGAAAAACTCGAAACAAAACCCTATATCAACCTGTTTGACCAGAATGGTATAGTATGGTCAATTTCCCTCCTATTCTGGAGGAGGCTCGAGCCCAGCAGTGGGACGTATATGAGCTGAAATGCTGAATGTTTTTTTATTTGCCCTGGGCTGACAAAGTACGAATATTATTTACTACTAGCAACCCGCCCTCGCTTCGCTTCGGTTATAGGTTATAGTCGTTTTACCCGCGTAGTTCCCGTTCCCGTGGGAATACCGGGATAAAATATAGCCTAGTTTACGCCCTGATATTATAGCTTTCCATTGGTGAAAGAATCTTTGAAATCGGTCCAGCCGTTTTGAAGATTACCCGGAACAAACAGACAGACAGACAAAAAATTTTTAATTGCTATTTTTGGCATAGGTGTCGTGCAAATAACCGTGTGAGCATGAAAAAAGCCTATTATTTTGACATTACAAACAGACACTCCAATTTTATTTATTGGTGTAGATTCTCCTATATGCACCGTGGGTGTCGTAAATCATGACCAAAATTTAAAGGTTAGAAGGAAAATTCATATTTGAACCTTATACTAATCCGTCTGACCGGCATGATGGAGTAGGTCAATTTCTATCCTATTGTGGAGGACGCACGAAGCATATGTAGAAACTGAGATAGGTAATAAATATTTGGTATGGTATGATGATGATTTACAAATACAGTTTATCAGCAGTCCTTCCAATCAATCGATCTAATATACGTCATCCTACTGCGTTCGAGCCTCCTCCACAATATCCGAAAAGTTGGTATAGGGTTTTTTGTTTAGAGTTTAATATTTATTATAACAAAATTATATAAGCCAATATTGATGATGATTGAATGCTACGCAGTGGTTTTCAGTGTTATTGGAAAAAATAACGTTTCAAACTAAAATATTGGCCCAATTGGAAAACATGCAAAGTTGCGTGGACGAATCGGTGTTTGGTTTGCCTGAACAGGAGTGACGAATTGTGTTCATATTCAATTGAGAATTATTTTTGCGATCCACAAAAAGTATAGTCTAGTTGTTATTTGTGTCCGTTCATACTGTTTCTGTGTGGTAATACTGCTTTACAGTAAGGATACAATTCACCACCCCCTATCTTACCCTCGGGTGTAGGAAAGCACGACTAAGGGATAAAATAAGCATTTAGAATCTGTACAAGAGAATGAAAATTTTAAATAAAACCCTATACAAACCCGTCTGACCAACGTGGTCGTTCGTCAATTGTAATTAGGCGGTGTGGAGGAGGCTCGAGCCCAGCAGTGGGCCGTATATGAGCTGAAATGAATGGATGAATAGAGTCTTTCAAAATCCCCGTCGACACAATTTATTTCTTAGAGCGGCGATTGTTTTAAAAAAGTTTTCAAATGGCAAATCCAATTGAGAGACTGTCCTAAGTTATTCTATAAAATATGGTTATCCTATTCATCTGTTCATCTGTTGTTTGAGTGTTTCAGGCGGGTGCACTGCTAGTCCGATGTGCGCACGCGCAGCTCGCCTCTACCGGCTGTTTCGATTGAAACGTAGTCGAAAGTGGACGTTAATTAAGAAGTTATTTAATTTGAAGAGACCATGAAGTATTTTGTTGTGATTTTTTGTGTGTTGGTAAGTAATTTGTATCTTTTTTATTTTGATATTCGTGTGTGGATATAATTTGCAATATATATGTATGGTGCTTTTATAAATAAAATATATTTTGTTTTTATATAAAACAAGCTGACCCGGCGCCATAATTTTTTTCGTTCATATTTTTCTAAATTTCCGAAAATATAGTCTTTAACGGAAGAACCATTAAGGCTTTGTCGGGAACGATAATTATCAAATTTTCAACCATACTTACGCATAGACAAAATTACGTTTAGCTGTCATTTGCGTTTAGTTATTACATATCAAAAGCGTTTTTGTTATACCACGTTTCATAGTGATTTGTATTCTCTTGGATGTTATAATGTCACGACCCACGGGAACGGGATCGAACGGGATAAAAAGTATCCTATGTCCGTCTCTTAGTTCTAAGATGCCTCCCCACCAATTTTCAGCTAAATCATTACAGCCGTTCTTGAGTTATAAATAGTGTAACTAACACGACTTTCTTTTATATCTATACCAATAAATAAAATTGGAGTGTCTGTTTGTAATGTCAAAATAATAGGCTTTTTTCATGCTCACACGGTTATTTGCACGACACCTATGCCTAAAATACAGATTAAAATTGTTTTGTCTATCTGTCTGTCTGTTTGTTCCGTGTAATGTTCAAAACGGCTGGACCGATTTCAAAAATTCTTTCACCAATGGAAAGTTATAATATCAGGGCGTAAACTAGGCTATATTTTATCCCGGTATTCCCACGGGAACGGGAACTACGCGGGTAAAACGACTAAAACCGAAGCGAAGCGAGGGCGGGTTGCTAGTATATAGTATAGTGTTAGATATTATTTTGTTATGGTAAAGGATAACGATGGTACATGATAAGTGGTACTTAGCGGTTCTTAGAGGTACAAACTATTGGTATAAGTGTATCGTCGGATAAAGGTCCCATAGCTGGGGTCGAAACTCATCCGTAATATGAGGGAAATTTATTTACTACTAGCAATCCGCCCTCGCTTTGCTTCGGTTATAGGTTATAGTCGTTTTACCCGCGTAGTTCCCGTTCCCGTGGGAATACCGGGATAAAATATAGCCTAGTTTACGCCCTGATATTATAGCTTTCCATTGGTGAAAGAATTTTTGAAATCGGTCCAGCCGTTTTGAACATTACCCGGAACAAACAGACAGACAGACAGACAAAATTTTTTTAATCTGTATTTTAGGCATAGGTGTCGTGCAAATAACCGTGTGAGCATGAAAAAAGCCTATTATTTTGACATTACAAACAGACACTCCAATTTTATTTATTGGTATAGATACCACGCTGGTGAGTCTTATCTTATATGCATATTATGATAGATATACAAACAATATTTAACTATTATCTTATCATTTCGCTATGTTAAACATTAAAAAAATATTTTATTAAATAAATAAACTTGATATCTTATTTTTCCGTGTGGTGACGGAGTAAGAATACAATTCAACACGACTTTTCTTACCCGTGGATGTCGTAAAAGACGACTAAGGGATTTAATATGTATATAATGTTTACGCAAGAGAAGCAAAACTCGAAATAAAACTCTATATCAACCCGTCTGACCAGCATGGTATAGTGGTAGAACCATTCTGTTGACAATTATTTTCACAGCCGCGGGCCGGTCCGTCCGGGTTAGTACCACACTGAGCAGAAAATGTACGTCCGAGTAGTAGCAATTTGTCACTGCACTTCGTTCGATGAGAGAGAGAGCTGGAAGCCATCACCGAACCTCATTGTACGCATTCACACTCCCTTCACTTTCTTCACGGTAGACAGCGGTCTTGCCAAGGTCCATGAGCGACAGCAACACTTACCATCACGTGTATTATTTGCTCGTTTGCCACCGTCAGCAATAATAAAAACCGGCTGAGTGCAAGTCGGAGTCGCACGCAAAGGGTTCCGTACCATCATCATCATCATCTTGCTCTTATCCCAATTACTTGGGGTCGACGCAATATGTCATCTGTTTTGACATATTGCAAAAAGTTTCGGGAATGACTTTTATGACCGGCCGCCTGCCTGACGTCAACCCTCCTTGGGAATGTAATCGTTGACCCAAATGGTACCAGATGGAGTTGGTCCGGGTCAATCTAGGGCTCTTAGTCGTCTTTTCGACACCCACGAGCAAAGCAAGGGTTGGTAGTATTCGAAGCCGCTACCATACAGCAGAAGGGTTCCGTACCATTATCGATAAATCGCGTTTGTTGTATGGTAGCCCCCCCTTAAATATTTATTTTATTTTGTTTTTAGTATTTGTTGTTATAGCGGCAACAGAAATACATAATTTGTAAAAATGTCAACTGTCCAGCTATCGTGGTTTTTGAGATACGGCCTGGTGACAGACAGACGGGCGGACAGACAGCGGAGTCTTAGTAATAGGGTCCCGTTTTTATCCTTTAGGTACGGCTCCTAAAATGATCAAGAGCCCTCCTACGAAGGAGGAGAGAGAGAGAGAACCAAATACGACCTGCGCGTGCTTACACATCTTTAAACGAAATTTCCCACCTAATAATATGAAAATTGTTACCTTGTGATGACCGAGTAAAAATACAATTCACCGCTCTCTTTCTTGCCCGTGGATGTTGTAAAAGACGACTAAGGGATATAATATGCGTATAAGATTTGTGCAAGAGGTGGAAAACTTGAAATGAAACCCTATACCAACATGTCTGCCCTAGCCGAGGCCCTGGGTGACCGGACCGGGGATTTTAGTCCGTCACCCGCACAGAGGCTGATCGCGTGACGGCGATCGACGTCGCGGGACAGGGACGTCGAGAGGTGAGGGTACCCGAAAGGGTATTCCGTCGGGCCGACCACTGACGACAAGTCATCCTGCTCCGGTGGTCGGCCCAACGACGAAGGCGACGTAGTTACGGGTGGGTTATGCGCCCGCACGCCGTCCTTTCGTCGCCCCGGACGGAATGAACCGCGTGTACGCTTACCATAGCCCACCCATAAAAAAATAAAAAAATAAAAATACCAACATGTCTGATAGAGATGCATGTGGACAAAAACCCTAGTCTGTTAGTTTAACTCTAGCAGGAAGAGAAAATTGTTGTCTAATAACGTAGATTAAAATGGCTTTGTGTCATTTTTGTTTTAATTTTCAATATATATAACTTTTTAATCTTTAGACTCGAAAAGGTCAAAATCTCGAAAAACTCCGTGTGATGTAAAAGACGTCTAAGGGATACATATATGCACAAGAAGAAAATCCTGAAATAAAACTCTATACCAACTGGTCTGACCAGCGTAGGTAGTAATTAGATTTAGATATTGTTCAAATCGGCAAATACCTGAAATTCACATTCCCCGTGAATATGCAGAAATGATTTTTATTTGCAGTCTCTGTGATGGGAAGGCTCGGCAAGCAGCATGTACGACATATGCGTATCATTAACGATATCCTGATCTCAAACGGTAACCCTATCACCGGATTATCATATAAAAATAAGAACATATTTAAATAGAAAAGAAGCTTTGCTGTGTGGTAGCGGCTTCGAATACTACCAACCCTTGCTTTGCTCGTGGGTGTCGTAAAAGACGACTAAGAGCCCTAGATTGACCCGGACTAACTCCATCTGGTACCATTTGGGTCCACGATTACATTCCCAAGGAGGGCTGACGTCAGGCAGGCGGCCGGTCATAAAAGTCATTGCCGAAACTTTTTGCAATATGTCAAAACAGATGACATATTGCGTCGACCCCAAGTAATTGGGATAAGAGCAAGATGATGATGATTTAAATAGAAAAGAAAAAACAGAAATAGTTGGCAAGGTTCCATTTCCCTCCTATCCAAAGCTGGAGATATGAAAAAAAAAATGGCTAATATAAAGTAGGTATGAGGATATACAACTACATGAAGCGCGTTTTTATTTACAGTCCCTGGGATGGGAAGGCTCGGCAAGCAACACATACGATATCGTGAAAGATATCCTATTCGGAAACGCCATCTCTATCACCCAATTATCATATAAAAAAAACATTTCTGCATATTCACGGGGAGTGTGAGTATCAGGTATTCTCCATCAAACACCCACATTAACAATATCCAAATCACAAGCAAAATCAAAGTCCAATTCAAGCATACTTCAACAAACAATAGTAACGGGATCGAGTAAAATACGAGTAACTTACTGAAGGAAGTATGAGTTGCAAATAGGGAGAGGGGGTTCGAGTATCGCCTATGATTAGTCTGAAAAAGAATTCTACCGCCATCTTGTGCAATAATTCTCGGCATTACATAATGAGTTGACTACCTGAAAACTGCTAGAATTTAGCGTCCTGTGCTAATTTAACCATTTTTAAATACTTTAAACTACTTTATTATACCTTTATGTAATTGGTATTAGATGTAGATGTTTTTAAAAAACAGTACCTGAAGGTCGTAATACATTTTTTACACCAGCTTAGTTCAAATAGAACTCAAAATATTTTTAAATTTTAAAATTTGGACTTGTTGTACATACAACATTTTAATGGTCATGTAATTAATAATTACGCCTGAATATCGTTTAAAATAGGAAGACCTATATAATCTTTAACTACCTCAAACAAAAAATAAGAATCAATAGTAAAAAGGTTTTGTAAAATTTAGCATACATGGATGACATTTTGGTCACAATAACATAATCCTAACTTCATAACTATAAGACCTAGGACAACAAATTTGAGTATTTTTGTTAGGTAATAAGTCTCGTTACCCCTCATAGCCCGTTGGTCCACTACTTACGGGACAGCCTATACATATGTTCCGTGTGGTGACTGACTAAGGCTACAATTCGCCACCATCTTTGCCATGGGTGTCCTAAAAGGCGAGGGATATAATATGCATAGAACATTTGTACAAGAGAAGGAAAACCCGAACATTGAAATCGAACCAGCGTGCCATAGTATGTCAATTTTCCCTTCTATCTTAGAGGCTAGGTATATATTTTTCTAAAATACCTAATATGTAAGATTTTACCTAATATATCTAAATAAAAATAACAGTGAAATGTTCCAATTTTAATTATTCGCTATTGTGTTTAAGCTTCCGTAACTTACACAATAACAAATGTTATAAAAAGTCTTAATAAGTATTATTGAAATTGTTTTATCTGTAAGGCCAACAGGAATTCGTTTCAAATTATTCATTCAAAATAATAAAATATTTGAAATAAATATCCGCCTTCATTACAGCTGAGTATTTGACTAACGTCGAAATTTTAAAAGGGGTATTGAAATTGAATTTTGTCCGTGTGGTGACGGAGTAAGAATACAATTCACCACTCTCTATCTTGCCCGTGGATGTCATAAAAGACAACTAAGGAATATCATACGTATATAACATCCATGCAAGAGAAGGAAAAGTTGAAATAAAACTCTATACCAATCTGTCTAACTAGCATGGTATAGTAAGGTCAGTTTTCCTCCTATTGTGGAGGAGGCTCTAGCCCAACAGTGGGACGTACATGAGCTGAAATGATGATTGAAATTTGCCCGTGCTTCTCGCTAGCTTTTCTCAATGGTGGCGCGAAATAAGCCTTTGAAATTCTCAAAATGGATATTAAACAAATAAAAAAAAATTAGACTCTACGGTTAGCAATTGGTAAGTTTAATTAATAATCGTTTGTTGGCATTGCCATTGACCGATATGGCCACCTGTCGTGACGAACAAAGCAATCAATAGGGTACATACAATATTTACTTAAAAATATATTGATGTACTATTGAAAGTAAATTCATCATTATCTCAGCCTATATACGTCCCGCTGTTGGGCACGGGACTCCTCCATTATTGGAAGGAAATTCCGCTGGTCAGACGTGTTGGTATAGGGGTTTGTTTAGAGTTTTCCCTCTCTTGCATAGATTTAATATGTATATAGTCCTTTAGTCGTCTTTTATTACACCTACAGGTAAGAAAGCAGGTGGTGAATTGTACTCTTACTCTGTCCCTACATAGAAGAATACTAATTAATTTTAATTATTACGCATATGTCAAACTAATAATGCAAATTCATTTTTGTTTGCATAAAAATGTCAGACGTAATTTGAAATTAATATCTTTGGAAGGTCACTGCTTAAGTCATTCTTTTTCATCATTATATAAGCAGAAAATTCATTGCATTTCCTTTGGCATGATCAGATTGTCTCTCCTTGTCTAGGATGACAATGGGGCAGTATGGGACCCCAAAAGACATTATGTAGCATAGCGTCTTTGTAACGCATATGCTATTAGCGTTTTCTGTGGAGCACTTACTTCATGGGTATAAAACAGAAAAGCAAACCTATGGAAGAGTACAGGAATCTATGGTTCCATTAGCTAAGAATAGGACCGAAGATTATTGAAGAATTGTTTATTATTGTTAATTGTTCATTTTTTATTGCTAAGTCCCATAACTTTAATATTCAATCGGTTTTAAAGCGATCTTATATCAAATTCCCCAAAAAAATATTTGAGCATATAGGAGCCTGTGAGACTACACATCCGCAGTAGTGTTAAGAAAAAATGACGTCCATACTTAAAGGTTAAGATGTCGACTTACCGTGCCGTTGTCTTCAGTTCGATTTCTATGCAGAATAACACTTTGTGTGATTTATTTGTAGAACTATACTGTCTCGTTTGTCTACAGCTGCGGGCTGGTCCCTCCAGGGTATCTGTAATAGGCGACATATGAGTTGTAATAATTTCTTACTGCGCTTTGTTCTATGGACAAGAGAGCCGGAAGCCCAACTTTCTGAAGATGTTTGCGTGTGGTGGGTTTTGGCTTTTAGCATTACGTAACCTCTTTGCAGCATACTCTCTTCACTTTCTTCACGGTAGGCAGCGGTGTAACAAAGGTCCATGAGCGGCAGTGTCAATTACCATCAGCTGTGCTATTTGCTCTTTTGCCACCAACAAGATTAAAAAAAAACTCCCTCGGCGTCGGCACGCTCTTCGCCCGCCTCCGTCCGGGGCGACAGAGGGATGTAAGCATGCACACCCATGACCCACCCGTGACACGTCGCCTTCGTCGTTGGGCCGACCACTGGAGCAGGGTGAATTGACATCAGTGATCGGCCTGAAGGAATACCCCTCGAGGAGTACCCTCTCCTCGACCGACATCACCCCCTCGCGCAGTGGGCCTCTCGGCCTAAAAAAAATCTCCCTGCAAAGACGTGCTATTCAAATCGACAGTGATCCCAATTTCTCTCGCTCACCAAACGAAGCGCAGTAACAAATTGCTACTACCTAATCGTCGATTTTCTGCTCAGTGTGGTACTACCCCGGACGGACCGGCCCGCGGCTGTAGACAGACAACTGTTAACAGTGTGGTCCTACCACTATCATATCTGTCTGTTAAAACCCACTTAAAATACGGTCAAGAGGACATTATTATTGATTTGTGACCTTTTTAAATATTGATAAATTACAAGTATAATGTAACTATCAATTAATTCTATTGACAGTTTTTTTTTACTTCGAAACTGGATTCCGTACCGCGAATTCGATGGTTCTTATGTACGATAAAACTTGTTTAAAACGGTACATTGACGATGTAGTTTTGAGATAAATTGTCACTGCGTCATAAAGAGTAACAAGTGAAATGATACGCTTTCTTTTTTTTCGAGGTTGCGTACAGAAAGGGTGTGAACAAAACCCTGGTGCTATGCGTGCGTTGTCCATTCTTTCCTCCCTTTAATTACCGTCAGCTAGCAACTCGTGAACCATGATAACAGACTTAGAAAGTTTTAGAGTAAGCCTTGGCATATATTTTTTGGAAACCCTATTAATAACAAATAACAACAAATAAAATTAAAATAGATATTTGTTGAGATTTTTAGGCCTTATTTTAAATTTTAATATTAGGATGATTTCCTTGACTACAGTCGCGCGCTGTTCCGTCCAGCGTAGTACCACATTCACGCAGAAAATTGACGTCTGAGTAATAGTAATTTGATACTACGCGCAGGAGAATACGCGATACATAAATAGTTCATGTAATTGCATGTAATTTGTGTCCTTTAAATGACCTTGTAATACAAGGATACAAATAAAATTATCCATAGTGCAGAGGGTCTTTAAAAATAATTAATGCTTATAGGAAGAGAATGATTTTATTGCATGCCCAAAGAGGGCACAAGTATTCCCCAAAACGTCAGGACAATAGATTTGAAGAGATTCCTTATAATCCTTGTCACGGATGACCTTCGCACGTGATCTGACTATTTGTGATACATTGAAGCTGTCAAATCGACGTCAAGGGTAGACCTTGTGACGCTTAGAGGTTATAACATCACGTCTTTAGGGCCCAAAGTCCGTTGTACTGAATAGACATAGGAGGAAGGATGGCCATGTTATTGTGTAAGAATTTGCGAAGTGAATTCGGACCTTGAGTGTTTGTTAAAGCATTCTGTACTGGACAGAAAATGAAATTGAATCTTTTAAGTAAATTGATTTATATATTAATGTTTCGTGTGGTGACGGAGTTAGAATACAATTCAACACCCCCATCCATGGGTGTAGTATAAGTCTTTTAAGGGATATCATATACAGACAACATCTTTGCAAGAAAATGAATACTCAAAGTAAGACCCTATGCCATCTCGTCTGACCAGCGTGGTATAGGTAATCAATTTCCTTCCCATCGTGAAGGAAGTTCAAGCCCAGCAGTGGGGGGACAGAACGTGGGACGTATATGAGCTAAAATGATGATGATGTTGATAATACGCTGTGATTAATCGAACCTTAATGTAGTTTTATATATTTTTAAATATTAATACGTAAGTATATCTAGCTAATAGCTGCCTAGATGTATAAAATTTGAATAAAATATCGTTTAATAACTCCATATGAATGATAGAAAAAGAAAGCATTTATGAACAATGATATTTGCGTGTGTAAGTGTAATAAAATTTATAATTAATTCAATATATTCTACTCAACAATAGATGGCGTTATATCATTTTAATAGAGCGCCTTTGTTATACCAATTTAGTCAAAAATAGCTCTTTTTAACATTTTAACTTGCTGACACCATGATTGACGTAGGATTGACGTCAATCAGTCAAAGTATTTAAGTATGTGTGATATTTAAACATTATAGGTACATGGATTTAGAATACAACGTGTCAGTAGGTATGCCTTACCTCCCCGAAGGAGTCGTTAAAACCGGCTAAGGAAGCACCAGATGCAGTAGGAATTAGCGCTCACCTGGTAAACCAACACAAACCTGTCAATCGTGTGGATTTGTGGATACAGATCTTACAGATGTGGATGGGTTCATTGTTATAGTTCTGCTACTTACTTTCTTCTTCCATATTCCTTTCCTTCATTATTTTGTTGTCAATAAACTTGTACACAGGTGCAAGCACAGTTTGACAGATTGCATGTCTCGTTTGGAGTAGTATACTAAATGAACCTTGTAGCAACTTTCACAATATCCAAATTTGCGTGCGTTCAGACGTTTTTTGCGATATCTATTATAGCAATCATTTTTAAGTATATCCCGACAAGCTTTTTCCATATCCCTCGTGTTGTGCGGCTGTGCTTATCGTAGCAACACACCTTATTTATTGCCTAACTAGTCAATTTTGCTTCATGTTACCCGCATTACATAAGAGGGAAGTGGAATCAATCTTATCCAACTCCTTCTTAACTTTTCTAAAGATGATGATGGTGATGATGAGATCAACTGATGATAATATTTTTCCATCCCCGTGAGGTAACATGAGAAGAATGTAGTCACCCCTTTCTTACCCGTGGCAGTTGTAAGGATCGACTAAGGGTCACACCAAGAGAGTGAACAGCAGCTCCCTCCTGGGAGACGTATAACATCTACTGCGATCGCCTATTCGGTTGCCAAACGTGGCGATTTTGGCATTATCATATCATTGATAGCGGTGGCCTACATCTAGCAGTGGACGGTGGCAGGCTGAGTGATGATTAATTTTCTTTCATTTATCCATCCATCCGTCATCTAACAAATTAACTTGGGTATAGGTCTTCCAAAGTGGTATAATTATTATTTTTTTTTATTGCAAATGGTGGCAAACGAGCACGGTGGTAAGCGAAGGGCGTGTGAATGCGTGCATTGAGGCTCGGTGATACCAAGGACACCACCAAAACCCTCCACACGCAATCACCCTAAGAAAGTTGGGCTTAATACCATAATCATTGTCGAATGGCAGGCTATTTAACGATTACAGATGGTGTTGTAAGTCGTTCATCCAATCTACTGGTGATCTATCAGCCAATTTTACTACTCCCACGGAATAGTAAGTCTTGGTCATACATTGTATTGATTTTGTCCAGCATCACGCTCTTTTTAGGCAGGATATGGCTTTAACATATGTACCCCGCCCAATACGTCCGGTCCGGCAGCATGCTGCCCCATAACCTCCCACTTTTCTCACCATCACTACTGGGTTAACCACTGAATTCCTTAAACCCCGTGACCAACCCGCATCATCACCTATTTTTATTGTACCTGCAGTTATAAATGTGTCTGTATTTCTAATTTCAGTTGTCCGGGAAATGTGACAGTTCACCAGTCGAGGATAGTGTGGTATCAGTATATACCACGCAGACATCGGCAGCTGGTAGTATTCATCCACCTGACGTATATCACCAGATCGCACACAATATTGCTGAGAGGATCACATCTCCTATATATAGGTAATCAATCACCTCTTCGTGTGTTGACGGAGTAAGAATACAATTCATCACACTCTTTCTTGCCCATGGGTGTCGCAAAAGACGATCAACGGGTATAATCTGCAAGCTTATATGTCGTCTAAAGTCGATGGTGTAGTTGGGTGAATTTCTCTCTTATTGAAGAAGAGTCCTGAATTCAATCCATGCAACCGCTTCATCGTTTAAGCTACTGTAACAGCTTGAAATAATCATTTTTTTGTTCAGATTGTCATCTTTATTGGAAATTATTTACCACACCATCCGTAGAAATCGTTTATACATTGCTTTGGTTTATGTATTTCCACTTTTTGAGTCAACCACAGATGATGCATACTTCAACTCGGTGGACCCGAAAACGTTTAAGTCCTGGATTTTGAGTTTGATGCAATAATGGAGACACACCTACCTCTTTTAGACTCTTATTGTTCACAATAATCCAGCATTATTGTATATTCTATACAGATATAATGACTATTGTTACGATGACACAAAGATTTAAATGGAAGTCATTGGGGAAGTCTCCATGAATGATTTAAATGTACTCTGTAATTACAGCACCTTATGTGACAAACATCAGTTTTGTATCACGCATTAGATGCGATAGAATAGCGATACTTTGATCAGTGTGAAGGCTTTATATAATTACATTAAAATGATCTTCTCAACGAATATGGGATTTAGGCAATATATTTTTCTATATGAAGACCTAGCCCTGGAACTACAAACCAAAGTAGATATTTCCGCCAGGTAAACTTTGAAATACATTTCTACTGCAGTAATTGTTACGCCTTTTAATAAGTATGAACGTGACTTAACTTTTGAATATATTTTAAGTGTAAAATTTTCCTTATTTTAATTTTTTTATATGAAAAAATATACATTCTTGAAAACAGAAGATTTTCATTTGACTTCTTTGTAGACTACATTTTCTTTTTGGGTTTTCAGTGTTTCAAAAAACCTGGCTTCTTTATGTCCTCTCCGAATTCCGTTGAAAAAAATATATTTAAAAAAGTATAATTTTTTGTTTGTTAAATGATCGTTTTTTTTTTTTGTGGGTGGGCTGCGGTCGGCGCGCCTTCGCACCACTCCGTCCGGGGCGACAGAGGGGCTTAAGCACGCAACTCCCGCAACCCACCCGAAAACCACGTCGCCTTCGTCGTTGGGCCGACCACCGGAGCAGGGTTACTTGACATCAGTGGTCGGCCCGACGGAATACCCCCTATCGGGGTACCCTCCCATCGACCGACGTCCGCCCCCTCGGGGAGGACGTTGGTCTTTCCTCGGCGGTCGGCCTCTCGGCGGGTGACGGACTGATCCCCGGTCACGTCACCCGCGGCCTCGGCTAGGGCGGTATGAGGCGCAGGTAGTTGCGTCTACGCCGCTCCAGTCACCCACGGCGGATCTCCTCATCGAGGCTGCGCTCCTCGCGCAGGCGATCCGCCACCTCCTTCCACGAGATCACTGTCTCGCAGAAGGCTGCGACCGCGTCCCAATTCCCGACGCTGTCGACCATCGCCCTAGCGATAGCCGGCAGCGTCAGGTCTGTACCGATGATTGCGACGAGTTCACAGCGCTGCACTGCCCAAGTCGCGCAGGCCTCGAGCGTATGGCGCGCCGTGTCCTCGTCGCAATCACAGTGGTGGCAGGACGGTGTGCTCTCTCTCCTAACGACCCTGTGCAGGTATTTGGCGAAGCACCCATGCCCCGTCAAAACCTGCACCAGTCGGAAGGAGAGCACCCCGTGCTGCCTTTCCAACTACTGCATCAGCACCGGCCGGAAGGCCTCCACGGTTCGCACCCCGAACCGAGGCCTCTCCAGCCGGACTGCCCAACGGGCAATGACGTCTCGGCGGGCGTCGACGCGCCAGGCGGTGAGATCCCTTAACGAGACCACACCGCCCTCCGCTCGCACCCCCGTCACCCGCCGATACATTCCGGCGAGCATCTCCGCCTCCAGGTCCCACGGGGGTGTCCCGGCCAATAGGCACGCTGCCTCCGTCGCCACCGTGCGGTATCCGCGGATGGCCCTGACCGCCGTGACCCTCTGTGGTCGCCACAGAAGGGCCCTAAGTCGGACGGTCATGGACCCCGCCCACACCGGTACACCGTACAGGGCCATCGACCGGACGACCCCCGCAAATCATCGTTTGACCGTGTTTCAGCGCTTTTAGGTGTTCAAGTTATTTTCCGTGTGGTGACGGAGTAAGAATACAATTCACCACTCGCTATCTTGCCCGTGAATGTCGTAAAAGACGACTATGGGATATGATACTCACATAACATCCGTGCAAAAGAAGGAAAACTCGAAATGAAACCTTATACCAACATGTCCTGACCAGCATGGTATAGTGGGTCAAATTCCCTCCCATTGTGGACGAGGCCGGAGCCCAACAGTGGGATGTATTTGGGCAGCGATGATGATGAAGTGTTCCAATCTATTTTTACTGATTTTATCGCGTTTGTATATTGTTGTTGCGGACGGACGGACATGCCCGTGTTCATGAGCACTGTAAAGTTTTCGTAATGTCGTGTAATCAAAAATCTAATGCTAACGCGAAATAATCCTTAAAAATAGTTTTATTTATAATGTGTAATACTTGCGTAAACATTAGAAATAATTATGTTCAAATCTGTTATTAATCAATACATCTTGATACAATTGAATTTGAAACAATTCAAGTACTCAAATGTCAGATTACTGCTTTCAGAACCATTTTACGAGTAAAAATCTGTGAGGTAAATAGGTACTCTGGTGTGTGGTTGGTTACAGACAATAAAATTGATTTGTATTACCAGGGTTAAGATTTAAATCAGTTTATTAAAAGGAATCTTAGGCTCGTATAAAAATCATGTGCTAACTAAAATTAACTTTTACCAAAATAGTCCATTGAAATGTTACATTTTTTAGGCCTTACCTTGCGTTTTTTAGAGGACGCAATTTTATTTTTTAGATGTGTAGGGGGGGGTCAGTGTAAAGCTAAAACCAAGTTTGTGGGGTCGCCACCCTTGTCCCACGGCCGCCATCTTGAAAATAGGGGTTGAAATGGGTTTTACGATATATCTCTTAAACTATTAATCTGATAAAAAAAAATTGTTAACATTTTTTGTTGAAAATTAAATTCTCTACAACATTGGTTAAGTAACTTTTTGTCGTAGAACTATAAATAAAAAAGTTATAAGCGCAAATGTTCAGAAATTAGAAAAAAAGATTATATTTTTCGATATAACTTTTTTTTATCATTTTACGAAAAAATTATATCAGACCATTGTTGTAGATTGTTTTTTAAGGAACAACTTTATAGGTAACATTTTTTCATTAAGTCAATAGCTAAGGTTTTACAGCGCTCCGAAGTGAGTACTATTTTTCAGTACTCTTAACTATTCATACTACTTGTGTACTAATAATCATCAGTTTTTGTATTTTTTTATAATTATAGTATATATAATTATAGTGTATAGTTATTATAATTTTTTTAATTATTATTTTCAATTCAATTTAATTCATTTAATTTGCTAAAATATGATTATTACAGGTGTTTACAAGTCGATAGAGTACATCATATTCTGCCCCGTGGGGCGTGCAAATGGTTATATAATATAATGCTATTTTATATTAATTACATGTCAAAAATATAATTTGTATAAAAAAGATAAAAAAAAAAATATTTAAGATTTAGTTACATACAGTTAATTATAAAATTTTTAATGTCCATAGGTATATTTGATGATTTTATTAAATTATAAATGTCAGTTTATATTTCAGTTAATTCGTATTCGATTTTATCTTCTAAATATTTTGCAATATTATTAATAATTAATTATTGACTCTTCCCCACCACCCACGAGGTAGAGTTTGGAGTTCATACTTTCCGAGTCTACCATCAGGTCCAGTCGTGGCTTGGTAATAATAATGATCCTGAAGACTGGGGCTGGAAAAAATGTGGAAAATTATTGATGCCAGTGTAGAGCCCTAAACCTCCAGCACCCCCTGAGCTTCTAAAATTGATCTTTTGCAAATTCAAAGGAAACTGTGGAGCGATATGTGGATGTCGAAAAGCAGGCCTGAAATGTTCTGCAGTGTGCTTCCATTGTTCTAGAGAGACTTGCAGCAACGTAATGGAGCTGTCAGAATTAATAAATGAAAATGACTTTGATGATGAACCCCCGACATTAACACCTGAAGGGGTGTTCTTCAGTTCTCCCACCGATATTTAATTCAAAAAGCCGATCAGATGCTGGGCCACAGCTTGGTCCATCGAAAAGACTGAGGACGAAGTAGTTCAAATTACAAAATCACCGTGGATTATGCCTCTTGGGGATACCACGTAAAAGAAAACACGCCTCCAGTACTCACTTCGGAGCGCTGTAAAACCTTAGGACTTAATGAAAAAATGTTGCTTACAAAAGTTGTTCCTTAAAAACGATCTACAAAAATGGTCTGATATCATTTTTTCGTAGAATGATAAATAAAAAGATATATCGAAAAATATAAATTTATTTCTCGAATTTCTGAACATTTTCGCTTATAACTTTTTTATTTATAGTTCTACGACAAAAAGTTACTGAAGCAAAGTTGTAGAGAATTTAATTTGCAACAAATAATGTTAATAATTTTTTTATCAGATAAATAGTTTAAGAGATATATTGTAAAAACCATTTCAACCCCTATTTTCAAGATGGCGGCCGTGGGACAAGGGTGGCGATCCCACAAACTTGGTTTTAGCTTTACACTGATCCCCCTACACATCAATAAAATAAAATTGCGTCCTCTAAAAAACGCAACCCCAAATGTAACTTTTCAATGGACTAAAACTAAATTGCTCCACTAAATTGCTCTATTAAATTGCCCCACTACAAAAGATATAAAACTCAAAAATAAGTATCTGTATCACCAGTCAGGTCAGCATGGTATAAAGGTAACTCTTCTTCCACAATGGAAAAGTTTAGTCCTAATAATATAACATCAATGGGCCCAAAAGAAGAATCAGTTTATTCTTTTGCTATATTTCTTTATTCTGTAATTGTAGATTTCTTGGATTTAATTCCACGCCTGCCGCAGCAGATGCGACAACAAAACGACCGTGGAATAAAATAGAACTAGTCGATGACCAGGAACTTTCGGTGAAGAATGATGTTAAGCCTATTGATAACGACATAGGAAAAGAAAGGGACGTGGAAGAGTTGTCCGTCGAAGGTAAGATCAGATTGACGTCGTAGTAAAATTTCTCATGTAAAGACGTCAATGCGAGCGACCATCTGGTTACTGCGTACCTACCGAAACTGCCAGGGCTGGTAAAAGTAATACAATAGATTTCCTGTAAGTGTATGTCCAAATCCCAACATTGGTAACATTTTTTTCCTTTGTAATTACATTATTCATCATCTCATCATCGTAACTCATACAAGTCTCACTGTTGGGCTTAGGCGTCCTCCTTTATAAGAGGGAACTTGATCTGCTATACCACGTTGATTACACGTGTTGGTATAATTTTAGTCCCTATATTACATTTTTATTGTTTCTGAAATTGCTAAAGCAAAAAGATAATTGTCCTCCTTTATAAGAGGGAACTTGATCTACTATACCACGTTAATTACACGTGTTGGTATAATTTTAGTCCCTACATTACATTTTTATTGTTTCTGAAATTGCTAAAGCAAAAAGATAATTGTCATCCTTTATAAGAGGGAACTTGATCTACTATACCACGTTAATTACACGTGTTGGTATAATTTTAGTCCATAGGGACTATATATATTACATTTATATTGTTTCTGAAATTGCTAAAGCAAAAAGATAATTGTCCTTCTTTATAAGAGGGAACTTGATCTACTATACCACGTTAATTACACGTGTTGGTATAATTTTAGTCCCTATATTACATTTTTATTGTTTCTGAAATTGCTAAAGCAAAAAAAGATAATGGAGATAAAATTTTCATACAGTTATAAATTCATCCATCCATCAGTCTAGACTAGATTGATGGTTAGACTTATCTTGAATAGGCAAGCCCATGTAGGATAATAACATAATAGCTATATTTGGTTGCAAGTTTAACGATGTCAAATTTTCTAGAAGAATACTTCTAGCACATTCTCTTGGTGCTGAGTCAATTTTAATGATTCCTCTAAGAAGGTGTGGTAGGACCACACTGTCGACAGTTATCTGTCTACAGCCGCGGGCCGGTCCGTCCGGGGTAGTACCACGCTCTCGCAGAAAATAGACGTCTGACTAGTAGCAATTTGTTACTGCGCTTCGTTCGGTGATCGAGAAAGCTGGCAGCCCAACTTTCTGAGGGTGTTTGCGTGTGGAGGGTTATGGTAGTGCCTTTGGTATCAACGAGCCTCAATGCACGCATTCACACTCCCTTCACTTTTTTCGCGGTAGGCAGCGGCCTTGTAAAGGTCCATGAGCGGCAGGAACACTTACCATCAGGTGTACTGTTTGCTCGGTTGCCACTGCTTGCAAGAAAAAAAAAGATTAGGGCTACTGACATACTATATTTTCGACCTGACACATTCTTGGATAATTAAAGCATGTGACAGAAATGTAAAAGATATCTACTATAACATCTATACTAATAAATAAAATTGGAGTGTCTGTTTGTAATGTCAAAATAATAGGCTTTTTTCATGCTCACACGGTTATTTGCACGACACCTATGGCTAAAATACAAATGAAAAATTTTTTTATCTGTCTGTCTGTTTGTTCCGGGTAATCTTCAGAACGACTGAACTGATTTCAAAAAATCTTTCACCAATGGAAAGCTATAATATCAGGGCGTAAACTAGGCTATATTTTATCCCGGTATTCCCACGGGAGCGGGAACTACGCGGGTAAAACGACTAAAACCAAAGCGAAGCGAGGGCGGGTTGCTAGTTTAAAATAAAATTCTCCAATCCCATTTTTCAGCTTGATTTTGCAGACAAATTTTCTCACAGTACGAATGAAGCTTCGATCCAATACGTGAACTGCACAATGGGCGTAGTTGTCTAAGTAACGACCAGCTATGCCAATTGATTTTGATCCCTATACAGTCCTTTGTGTGATCCTCAAATTATTGTTTTCAGTCGAGTGGTTATTTGTCTCCGTTAATTGTTTGTTTATAAAGTCCCAAGTGATACAAAAATTTTTCCTTAGTGCATGCAATCGGTTAATATTTTAAAGCAAATAATGAGCCAATGTTGGGAAGAACTTCCTCTATACTGGAAGGGCAATCGGTTTATTACATCATTGAAAGAACAAGAGTTTTCGAGATTCCCTTATTATCCGATTGTATTACAGTCATCTTTGCTTCTATGGAGAAAAAGAAGGCATGATGACAATTTCCATTCTTAATATTTCACTAAACGTATAAGTTATTGATTTAATTAAATATATTGTTTGTGGTATAATGTTATAGGTCATAAAACAGCATTGCAGAAATCAAAATTTAAGAGACACCATGATCGTAAATTTAAAGAGAGCCCCCAGAATATATAACGACGACGGAACATCCCGTGAAATATCCAAGTGAAAAAATAGCTGCTCCACAAAAATTATTATCACTATTTTCTATGCTTGGCAATTCAATACACATGAATTTGTTAGGTGCCTTATTGGACTTTAAAATGGACTTTTAAATTCAAGACCTTAAGCTTATAGCTTAAATATATGCTAATAGCTATGCGTATGGTGATTGGTTAAGAATACAATATGACTCAATCTCTTTACTTCACCTCTGGGGACCCTGTCATCTATGTGGACTGCATTACCGAACCGATTATTAGGTTCATGGAATTATTCATCTCCAACACCAAAATACCCGTCGGTGGCTGCAGCTGACCTTGGTTTAACAAAACCTGCAGGATGACTGCACATCAGAAGCAGTCTGCATAGGGTCTGGAATAGGGCCAAAAATGTCAGAACCCGAATGCCAAAGTGAAAAGAAAGAAGGGTACTTGTCAAAGCTAAGGCGGAACATGTTCCATAATTGGCGAGTAATTGTGGAGCTATACCGCAGTGCAATCTAGTCGATTGTCAAGATTGCCCATGGCACCCTTTACCAGTTTGATCTCCCACTACTACTTACATATGATGGCAGCCTGGCCCACGCCTAAATATCATTTAGACCCACTTGAATCCCTGAAAATACGTGCTTATCGAATCTTTTCTGGAGCGGTGGAGAGACTTTGGACTATTTTGTGGACTCTACCAGCTCTCTCATGGGGAGCGCTCTGATGAATTGTTTGATATAGTACCATCATCACCGTTTTACCAACGTACCATTCAACATTGAAGCAGGGTTCCTCCATTTATTTCTTAAACTATACGTTTACACTGGTCATGTTCCTAACTTACGTATAAAGTCTGGAATGAACTACCTACTGTCGTGTTTTCCAAGCGCCCTTCTTTAAACAAGGCTTTAGAAGAGCATTGCCTTTATGCTAGGCAGCGACCTACCTATGCCCATGCTATTACAAAGATCCATGAGCGTCAGTATTATTTATCATAAGGTGTGCTACATTCTCGTTTGCCACCAATAGTAATAAAAAACATTCTTGTCAGAACCATAAAGCTCCACTAAGAAATTATTTGAAAAATTGGCATTAACATTATCTTGAGCAACTTATCACACCAACTAGATAGAAGGATGAATGGATATATACCGCTAGTTGTGGTCTCTTCACCTATAGGTGGCTTTAAATTATTGTATGCAGCTGATATTGTATTACCTACTATCCTTGCTTATTTTCCTCCCCCTCTTATATTAATAGCAATAGCAACTTAAAATAATATATCAATACAATAAAATGTATAAGGCATTTATTGCATAATATACTATCCGTATGGTGATGAAGTATGAATACTATGTTCCCAACCCTTAACATTCCCCTGATTTATTTTAAGAGACTAATAAGGAATGCAAGTGGATAACTTCACTGCAAGAGAAAGAACACTCAAAATAAGATCCATCTTGATGATAATAATAATGATAGACGTCACTTCTTTCTTTTTCGTGGATAATATGAATGAATGAATGTATATGGCTAGCTAGACAGTCGAAGTTTTTATTTCTAGTCATTGTTCTCTTGCAGTGGCTTTATCTGATAACATCTTTCAATTGATTTCTATGATATCCACCCAAAAAGAGGTGATGACTATTCTATTAATATCACAACACGCTTGCAAGTTATGAACGAACGATTATTGATTTCAAATCATAAATATTTATTCCAGCTCTATCTAAACCAGATAAAAAACCTGAAAAGTTCACGCTATACTCCAGTTTGATACCGAGTTATCTTCCAACTAAATTGGAGATTGAAACGACTACGAAGAATGACGATGACTTCGATTCCTTTGAGTTGAGTGACTTAGAACCGGAGAAACCAAGGGAAGGGCCATTAATATTTGTCTTGGAACTGATTGGTAGTGTTATACAATTACTTTGGGGAGGTCTAATGGCATTGTTTAAAGGACCAGTCGAATCAAAATCAGATACTTGATAAATCCCTTCAGCTTAATATATGTATTAAATAATTGTTTTTATTTTAACTTTATTTTGTAATATATTATTTATCACTAGTAATATGAAGTAGTTATTAAATAGATTATAGCAGCAGTTATTATTAAAACTATTGATTATTCTTAATCTTGATTTGCCGGATTTTTACGACGGTGTCTTGCACCCTCCGACAATAACCACTTCGTAAGATTGAGACATCCTCTACATTCTTAATCCGTTGGAACAGTTATCCGTTATTAGCAAAGAGTTTCGGGTGTATTGCATATTATGATGGATATATTCCTTTCCTCCTGCTTCCTCGCACTCCTGGTGGATTTTGGCAGGTTTTGGTTTGCTTATAAGCACGCAAGAACTATTGATATTTCTCATATTGTTATATTGTAATGCTTAATTTTAAACGTAAATAAATTATGATTTACATATCATTAGATTTAACCAAAATATCACAGCTCTTTTTTAATAGTTCTACAGGTGAGAGTTTTTGTATTAATATCGCCATCTAGCGTTATAGTTTTGTATTAAAGAAGATTATGGTATTAGAATAATTACTTATTGATATAAGAGGTTATAGATGTACAATAATTAAAAACATATTTAATAATTTATTGTTTTGATTATATAAAGGCTAAAAATTAATATATAGGGTTTTAAGTGATTAGAAACTTCTTATTTATAACAATTTTTCGGTACTGAAGATACAATTTTATATAATTTTTTTCTTTTATATCTTTAAATGGTATGCATCCGTTGCTTTAGCAACTTTCAAAATTCCATTGCATTTATAAACTTTTTGAACTAAATTATTATATTAATAAATGACATGATTACGTTGAATTGTTACAATTGTATCTACTTATTATTAGCTGAATAATTAACAATACAACTTTTATA
Source organism: Lymantria dispar (assembly GCA_032191425.1). Taxonomy (NCBI): domain Eukaryota; kingdom Metazoa; phylum Arthropoda; class Insecta; order Lepidoptera; family Erebidae; genus Lymantria; species Lymantria dispar. The sequence goes on along the minus strand of CM063460.1, from coordinate 1,526,328 downwards.
TGATACTTAACTTTTATATATAACTGGCTTTTGAAAACATCTATATTTTTTTTAATCAGGCTTTGGAGTACTCCATGCGCCTTACAAAATTATACATAGCAAATCACAGAGCATTAATATTTCCGCTGCTAGCGACTGGGGCGGCGTAGGCGCGAATACCTGCGCCTCATGCCGCCCTAGCCGAGGCCGCGGGTGACGTGACCGGGAAATTAGTCCGTCACCCGCCGAGAGGCTGAACGTGCGTGAGGAAAGACCGACGTCCTCCCCGAGGGGGGGACGTCGGTCGATGGGAGGGTACCCCAAGTAGGGGGCATTCCGTCGGGCCGACCACTGACGACAAGTAACCCTGCCAAGTGAGTTGCGGGTGTGCGTGCTTACGCCCCTCTGTCGCCCCGGACGGAGTGGTGTGAGGAGCGCGCCTTGACGGCCGATAATAAAACTAGTACCATAACTTTTACAGTATGTACTATTGAGTCGGACCCAAATATTTGGGATGAGATTAGAGTGATGATGATGACAAAAGCAGTCACATTGAATGAGTTATAGTCAATAAATAAGTAAAATATATTTATATAATGAAGTTTACTAGTGGTCGCCGTGTGGTCGAAATTCGGCCATAATTCATTTTATTAAATTTTTCTGCTACACAATTTATTGTGCCGACTGCACAGATGGCGTAGTGGTTAAGATAGCGACCTACAGCGCCAGTGTCGGGGGTTCGAATCCCATGCGGGACAACACTTTGTGCGATCCACAAATTGTTATTCCGAATCTGGATGTAATTTTTGTCCGTTAATTATATGTTTGTAAAGTCCCCCGCAATACAAGGATTATTTCCTTAGTGCAGGGTGTTGTCTTAAATAAATAAATAAAATAAATATTGTGGAGGAGGCTCGAGCCCAACAGTGGGACGTATATGAGCTGAAATAATGATGATGATAGACATAGGTGCTAAATATATCAAATTATTGGTGACCAGAGGGCTTCAAACAGAGTTGGCCCCAGTTGATGTAAAATGATCCGTATGGTCACGAAGTAAGAATACAATTCACCACTCCTTTGTCTGTAGATGTTATAAAAGGGATATAATACGTATATAACACAACTAAGGGATATAATACGCATATGACATCTATGCAAAAGAAAAAAACTTGAAATAAAATCTCATACCAATATGTCTGACGTGCATGCTTTAGCAGGTCAATTGGCGGGTGACGTGACCAGGGATTAGTCCGTCACCCACCGAGAGGCCGACCGCGTGAGGAAAGATCGACGTTCTTCCCGAGGGGGGACGTCGGTCGATGGGAGGGTACCCCACGTAGGGGGTATTCCGTCGGGCGGCCACTGATGACAAGTAACCCTGCTCCGGTGGTCGGCCCTACGTCGAAGGCGACGTGCATCGTGGGTGGGTTGCGGGAGTTGCGTGCTTACGCCCCTCTGTCACCCCGGACGGAGTGGTGCAAGGAGCGCGCCGACCGCAACCCACCCCGAAAAAAAAAAGCAGTTCAATTTCCCTCCTATTGGGGAGGAGATCCGAGCCCAGCAGTGGGACGTTTAGGAGCTAAGACGATGTAAAGCGTGTCGTATTTTACTACACTCATGAATCATAAAGGTTGGTAATATTCGTAACAGTCATGACATTGTCCTTAGTACAAAGTGTTGTTTTTTTTTATAAATATACATACCGTTGCGGCCCGCTTCACTATTAAAACAATAATATTGAATGATATATTTTTGTTTATGATTTAATATCTATTTCAATTGATTTCGTTATTAAATATACTGTAATATTGTATTTAGTCAATTATTAATGATTTATGATGTTTATGCGTGTTTTATAAATATGAAATAAATGTATTTTTATGGATTTTATAATTTGATTTTTACTTTAAAGAAGTTTCAAATAAACATTTTTATGTTGAATAACCTATGTATTTTTAAATGTTTTATTGACGTGACAACGTCTAATAAATCGATGAACGCTGGCTGCATGCACGAAAAAGTGTACCGTTACGCTCGTTGTCCCGTTACGTTCATTGTCCCGTTACGCTGATTCAATTTAATTCATAAAAGTATGCAGTCATTTCATCAATGTTTTGTTATGACGTTGTCACGTTAAACTATCGTCCGTAAACCGACTTTACAGACAACCATGTTCTTATTTTTTTAATGGTTCTTTTATTTACTTATTTGTGCGTACATTCATGTAATATTCGTTAAACTCTGAAAAGTTAAGATTTATTTTTATTATAAAAATAAGACACAGACATACTATGTCCGTGTAGTGAAGGAGTAAGAATGCAATTCACCACTATCTATCTTGCTTATGGATGTCGTAAAAGACGGCAAAGGGATATAATAAGCATATAACAAAACCCTATTTCCACACGTCTGCACCAGCGTGGAATAGAAGGTCAATTCCCCTCCCTTTATGGCTGAGGCCTGAGCCCAACAGTGGGACATTTATAGGCTGAAATGATGATGATGACGATGAAGTACCTTTATGGTGACGGAGTAAGAATGCAATTCACCACTATCTTGCTCGTGGATGTCGTGAAAGACGATTAAGTGTTATATTATGCAGATGGCAATAGATGCCATCAAGAAAAGGAAAACTCGACATAAAACCTTATGCCATGCGTATGATTAGCGTGGTGTAATATCAATTTCGCTCCCATTAAGGGGGAGGCTAAGTCCATCATGTGGGTTGCGACCATTATTATTTACCCTTTTGGGGTACCGTTGCTCCTGGGGCGTCACCCTTACGCGGTCACCATCTCTGTGGGTGACGGACTATGCCCATGTCTAGTCACTCGTGACCTTTTTTTTTGTTAACGCTGTGGAAATGTAATTTACGCGCAATCCCCAGCCTGTTCCAGACGAGGGGGTGTGTGTGGCTCGCCGGTCGCCTATTCAACCGGAATACCCACTAAAACCAACAGCGGTCCTTTCCGCGCTTTTACGGAGTGCCGGAGAGATCGTCTAATGACATTCGATCCCCGACACTCTTACGCAAGGCCGTCGAGCCACGTCCCGTCGTCACTCAAGGCGGTGGGAGGAGATGCGCATATCGGCGCCTCCCCCTCCCTGGTCGCCGCCTACGGAGTGAATTAGCGGACGCAAGTGCCTCGCGTGCCCGCTCCGCGGCCTCCTTCCGGGCGATGACCTCCTCGCAGAAAGAGGCCATCGACGAACAGCACCTGTCGCTGTCGAGCATCTTTGTTGTGATGGTCAGCAACGACAGGTCTGTTCCTATGACCGACATGTCGCGGCGCTGAGGCCCCCAGGCGGGACATACCTCCAGGGTGTGACACGCATCATCATTTGGCGCGCCACACTCATGGCATCCGGGGGCCTCCTCACGTCTAATTCTATGCAGGTACTTACCTAAGACCCCGTGTCCGGTAAGTACCTGCGTCATCCGGAAGGTCAGGTTGCCGTGCTTTCGCTTTATCCAGCGGTAGTCACTCGTGACCTGGCACTCGTGGAGCACTCCAAGCACCGGCGGTGGAGCCGTATCAGCATGAGCTGACTCGGCTCTAAATCACTTCGCTGTCTCCTTCCAAGAAAACAACTGCCTTGCAGTAGCTGGCCACCTTGTCTCAGTTTCTGACGCTGTCGAGTATTATCTCAGCAATGGTCGGCAGCATCTGATCAGCAACGATGATTGGGATGAGTTAAAGGCGTTCGTCTGCCCAGGATAAACACACTTCAAGCGTGTGTTACGCTGTGTTATCGTCGCAATCTCAGTGATGGCAGAACGGTGTACTTGCTCTCCTCGTAACCTTGCACAGGTACCTGGTGAAGCAATCATGGATCGTCTAAACTTGTACCAGTTAATGGAAGGCCCGCCGTGCTGTCGACTCAACCACTCCATCAGTACCGGCCGGAAGAACACCATGTCGAGGCCTCTCCAGCCGGACTGCCAAACGTGTAATGATGTCATGGCGGGCATCGCCTCACCAGGTGCATATCTCGCCGAGCGCGACTGTGGAATAATCGTAAATATCCTGACAGCACTGTTGCTCACTCTCCTGGTTGTCCCACAATCAATTTTTGCAACCACCACGCGGAAGTAAGGAATGGCAACATTAATTTCATTTCGGCTCACATACCACCCACTGCTCACTGTTGGGCTCGAGCCTCCTCCACAATAGGAGGGAAATTGATCTTACTATGCCATGCTGGTCAGACAGGTTGGTATAGGGTTTTATTTCGAGTTTTCCTTTTTTGCATTGATGTTATATGCACATTATAGTAATCTTTTACGACATCCAACGGTAAGATGGAGTGGTGAATTATATTCTTACTCCGTCACCCACATTATCTATTCCTTATCCATACGAACTAGGCAGGCAGTATACGGTCTTAAGTTATTTATAGGTTAGTTATAGACTGAAATAAAAACAATAGCTTTCATAAGCAAACTGATTTCCCCGAGGCGCCGTAAAACGTAAAGATTACTTTTTATGTTTTCAAAAGGATATACAAATACAAAGGTTACTATTTTTTATTACCCTTAGCGGCAGATGATTTTTAATAATATTATTCGCCACCCCTTTTCTGGTTCGTATGTATCGTAAAAGAGGAGTACGAAATATGATAGTCATAATATTTATATAACACTAGCTGACCTAACAGACGTTGTTCTGTTCATATAAAAGCAGCGCCACCTATCAGGTCCAAATATAAAACGAAACCATTCTCGAATCCCCTTGAACACACACAAAAAATTTCGTCAACATCGGTCCAGTCGTTTAGGAGGAGTTCAGTGACATACACATGTACGTAAGAAATTTATATATATATATAAAGAAGATATACTAGCTAACCCAACAGACGTTGTTCTGTTCAAATAAAATAAACCGTCGGTTCGTCAACATCGGTCCAGCCGTTTAGGGGGAGTTTGTAGGATGGCGTGTGGATATTAGCCATCCTACTATGTATTGCGTTCGGTGCAGGAAGATGAGAGAAGAATGAAGAGTGTTATTTATAAGACTGAAGATTTATTTACATTGTTCTAAACTATGTACAATTAACTAGTGATGACTGTACAAGTGTGCGAGCGAATATTGAATACTCTATACTTTATTTCATCAACAACTTTACACAAAATTCTTACATGCTAGACAGATGCTATACAATGCAAAGAGCTTATGTCTAAGTTGTCGGCGGCATATCGAGCTGTTGGGCCCTTACTGCGGTATCAGTCGCCCGCAATATAAGTATTGCGGGGTGGTTGGGTTTTATTTTTCGCATTGATGGTTATTTAACCGTGGTATTGTGATTGTGCTGCGTTATCACAACCGAGCGAGGTGAGACCCCCTAGTTACCCTGGGAAAGGCCCCGCTCCGGGCGACCTGCGACCTAAGGTCGTTTCGGCAGTCACCGCCCCCTGGTGGAAGTTATGAGAATTTTCTGCGGCATTTGATTTCGGCGATAGCTCAGTGAGTGCGAGTGTTCGCTGGCGGCCTTAAGTGTAACTGGGTAGCTGCCCGCCGTAGTTGGTGTCACCCATCTGCGCGGTAGCTCCTTTTGCGGCGGGTCGCTGGCCGTGTAGCCGCTGTTGCTTCAATAGCAGCAAGTCTGAGACGTCTAGAGAGACGTTAGCGGGATCTTCGCCAGCCAGTGTCGCTATTTCAGCGTAGCCGGCGTCGAGTTTTTGTAGGGCTTCTTTTTGTGGGTCATCTATAACAGATATTAATAGGTATAATTCGTGCATTACATGAAAAGCTATTTGGAATAGTTTTTTATATTGTGCGCCCCTCCGGGCGGGGAGGGGGTTGGCAGGCTCTTGGTGTTGCGATTGCTCGGGCTCTGGGGCGGTGCTGGTAGCCGCCTTCGTCGGTGGTTGTGATGGGTGATCGGGCGCGGGTCGGGGGTTTTTCCCCCTCCTGCGTCTTGTGCGTTTAGCGGGTGGTGCGAGACCTCGCTCAACTGCGGGGTTTGCTGCTGCCATGAGATGAGCGGCTTGTGGGTCGGCTGGGACATCTGGTGGTTGCAGTGATGGCCAGGGGCCCGTGGGGGGCCTTCCTATGCGGGCCATAGTACCGACGCGCTTACTACGGGCCTCACTCTTGACATAGGGGCAGCCATAGTAGTTGGTCGGGTGCGGCCCGCCACAGTTGACACATGTGGCAGGAATTTCCAGTGGGCGCGGACAGTCTCTGGCCATGTGTCCGCCGCCACACCTTACACAGGCGGGCGGACGGTGACAATGGTGGGAGCTGTGCTGGAACTGTTGGCAACGGTGGCACTGTGCAGGCCTCCGCTTGCCTCGCCAGGCTTCTATGACGACGCCCGGCACGCATAACAGCTCCGACACGTCGTAGATTCTTCCGATGTTGGTGGTGGCCCGGAAGATGCCATGGAAGATACATCCAGGGCATCTTCCGGGCCATCATCTCCCCTGGCTCGGATGCAGCGAATGTACTCGGGTTCGAACCCGAGCACACTGAACTCTTCTAGTAGATCTGCGATGGGGGTGTCATAGGGCAGCCCTCTGATGGCCACCTTGGTGAGTTGGTCTTCCGGTCGCGAGTAAGAGAACCACGAGATCGGCTCCACGACCTCGAGGTCCACCAGGTACCGTTGTATGGTACGGTACTCGTGTTCGTCGCTTGGTGAGAAGCGAATGCCACGCCCGAACGGGCGAGCATTCGCAGCACGGCCGAGCAACTTTTTAAGTTGCTTGAGGTGGCGAGGCCATCCAGGGAGGCACTCAACCACAAAGGGCGGGTAGCGTGGCTTCGTAGGCTGTTGAGGCTGAGCGGGGGCGCCAGCGGGAAGGGCCCGTGGCGACTGGTCGTGGCGGTGCGTCGGCGTGTGTTCGGCGGCGATGTTCGCGTATGTTCGCGGTTGGTGCGAGGGTTGCTGTTGCGGGATAGGCGGAACCTGTGGGTCAGTCGTTATTAACGGCTTGCTGGGTCTCTTCTTGGTGCAGGCCTTCTTGCGGCCCGCGGGCTGCCAGGCGAAGCAACCCGGGTTTTCTTGGCTGTCGTCGGTTTCAGCGGAGCTCGTAGCGGAGTCCCACGACATCTCGCCTATGTCGCAGTCGAAGCGCGTAACAACGGCCGTCGGGGACTCCGAGGCGGAATCTCTCGGCGGGGAGCCGTCAGTGCCGACGCGACATCGGCGTGGCGTCGCGATGATCTCCGCGAACGGGGTGGCTAGCGTCCATCGCGCAGGGCTGGAGGGCGCGCCAGCACCCGACTGTGGGGTCGGGGCGGCAGCGGGTACCGGCGCCGGCGTGCGGGCGGCGTGGGTGGAGTGCGCCGCGGTGCTTGTCAAGCCGCTCGGCAGGTTCGGCGCCACTCGCGAGCATGCGGTTGCGTGTTCGCGTTGCGGCTGGTGAACCTGCGGCGACCTGGCGGGCGGCGGCGCCCTCTGGTGGCGATGGCTGACGGGGCCGCGGTCCTCTTCAGGCGGCGACAGTGGGGAAGCGGCTGGTTGGCCCTGAAAAGGGCCTTTTTGGGGGGCATTTTTACGCATGCCGAATGCGATGTGAGGTCGATACTCACGCGACCTGAAGTATGGAGGCGGGGCTGCGCGACGGCGACCTCGCCGATGTTCGCGTCAACGTCGAAACGCTAACGCAAACACCGGTTGGATGTCCGTTGGCGGCCAAGCAGGTCCGAGCGTGTCAGGCACAAGTGTTTGGGTGAAACAGTTGGCGATGAATCGTATCGAGGCGCTCCGAATATTGAATAGGCAGCCAAAGGCGGTATATATACTAGTATTCAGTCCGCGTGAGGTCCGGTCGATAGCACGTGCAACACACAGGTGCCAACGCAGCTGTAAGGTGCGAACAGATGTCAACGCAGCTGCAAAAGCAGTTATCGGCAGATAGTCGACAAGTTCACGTGTAAGTACACAAGAAATTTATATATAAGATATGCAATAAAAAGAACCTCGAAATAAACCTCTACACTGATCTGTCTGACCAGCATAGCATAGTAGGTCTATTGCCGTCTTACTGTGGAAGGGTTTTGAGCATATACCCTCCGTATGACGACGATAATTTTAAACGAGCAAACAGTCCATTTTATAGTAAGTTGTTGTTACCGCTTATGAATCTCTTCCGTACCAGAGCCTCAACGGAGACATTGCCTACCATAAGGTGGAGTTTGTACCTTTGGCTCTCCCGTTTACTGAACTAAGGTCAGTAACAAATACTACTACTCAGATTTAGATTTGTCTAAGGGTGTGATGCGCCGGAGGAATCAGCCCATTTAAAGCTTTTTAGAGGGCTGGGCAGGTGACAAAAAGGACAACGAACAACTCTATAATCTACAAGGTACCAGATCTTTTTCTCCAGTAGCTTTTGTGGTTCTCCTAGTATTTTAACTTATTATATATTAATTTTTTTCATCATTTCATCTCATGTACGTCCCACAGTTGGGCTCGAGCCTCCTCCACAATAGGAGGGAAATTAACCTTACTATACAGTGCTGGTCAGACAGTACAGTACAGGATTTTATTTCGAGCTTTACTTCTTGCATAGATGTTATATGCGTATTATATATCTTAGTTGTCTTTTATGACATCCATGGGTAAGATTGGGGGACTACGGGAGTGGTGAATGGTATTCTTAATAATTGAAAAGTGTGCGCCTCTGAAGCGTATGGTTATCCTTTACGTAATATGCAGTATGGTTATCTTTATAGGGTTAATCACCACACGGAATTATTAATATTATTAATTTTTTAATGTATATTTATTAGACACTTAATCGGTGACAGCGTTATTAATTTTATCTACCATATAAATTAGCTCATAATACTGTTTGTTTCTATGAACACAATAAATAAATAAATTTGCCTTTGGAGAAGCTTACGTTTAAAAACCAGAAGCTATTAGTTTGGCTACGTGGTCGAAAATCCGCGGTAATGCGTCTTATACATTCACCTTTCCAAAATTATCCAATACATATCGAATTTGGGTAGGTTTCGGATATCTTTCACTTCAGATATCCGACAGGTTTGGTTATAAAACTCCATAACATCCCTATTAACAAGTATCAATAGTCTTATATTCATATTTTACTCAATCACAAATTATTGACAGTTTTGTGTGATTATCTTCGCTGTGGTGGCGGAATAAAAATACAATTCACTATTCCATATCTTGCCCGTGGATGTCGTAAAAAATGACTAACGGATATAATACGCATATAAGAGAAGGAATACTCCAAGCAAACCTTATACCAACCTGACTAGCATGTTAGAGTAAGATCAATTGCCGTCCTATTGAGAAGACCTGAGCTAAACAGTGACTTATGTGAGCTATGATGATGATGATGATGTGTGATTAACACACACAATAATGATGCCTGATGTTTACTCGAGTATTACCCATTTTAAATAAAACTACTTTACGGATTTTATCGTGTTTGTATTGCATTTTTGATTGCCCGATGTTTCGAACACTTTGCAGCGTTCATGGTCACAGGCGGACTAAGATTTCTCACGTTCAATAAGTCATCGTTATTACATTTTTTTTTCTGTCGGGCAATCTAAAATCAAATTCACACAATATTTTCAAGTTTTAGGATAAACTAGCAACACGGCCTCGCTTCGCTTCGGTTCAGTCACCTTACCCGCGTAGTTCCCGTTCCCGTGGGTATACTGGCATAAAATATAGACTAAGTTACTCCTTATATAGAAATATTATCAAAATCCATCCAGTCGTTTTAGAGATTACCCGGAGAAACAGACAGATAAAAAAAAATGCGTGCGTGCAAAGTACGCATGTCAGAAGTGAAACTTCTTTATCCTTTACGCTTGACTCTTTAAGCTTTACCCATTACGCTTTACCATTTACTCTTCACCACCCTTCACCCCCTTCACCATTCACCCCCCCTTCACTCTTCACCCTTCATCCTTCATACTTTATCCCTCATACTTCATCCTTCATCCCTCATCCCTCATTCTTCATCCTACATCCTTTAATCCATCAATTATGGACGGATTTAAAAATAATATCAAATAATATATATACAGGGTGTATCAGGTTATGGAACAACTGTTCGAGTATGTTGTAGTTTAACGGTCATAGATCGTAATTAGAATGTATATTTCACAAAAAACTATAAAACATAATAGTTACAGTGATTTCAAAAATATGTGTCAAAGAGTCTACGCCTTAAATGTGACGTGTTGATGTTACGTAGGCGTCTGACTCGCCTCGCCCACTTTTATACCTAAATAATGTCGGTGTGGTAGGATGGTTTATAATAAACTCTTGTAGGTAAAAAGTAGAATAAGTATGTACTATTGATTTTGACTGCACAGATGGCGTAGTGTTTAAGATACTGTCCTACCGTGCCAGTGTCACGGGTTCACGCAGGACAACACTGTGCGATCAACAAATTGTTGTACTGAGTTTGGATGTAATTTCTGTCCATTGGTTCTATTTGTGAAGTCCCCTACAATACAAGGATTATTAACTTAAAAATAAAATAGAAGCTAGATATCTACCTATTTTTAATAAAAAGATGGACTACCTTTTTCTTGCAAGTTGCCGTAAAGGTAAATATCCCATATCGATAACCGGAGTAATCCAGATAGGTAATAGATATGTGCTATTAACATTCCGAAATTAACAATTCCTAACATATCACACATTTTTAATACCGCACATCGCACCAACACACCGAACCGGGAAAAAGCCATATTTCAAATCACTTTAAATAGCGGAATTTTAATACGCGAAAAAGTTGTAAGGAGATAATAATGCTAACCGTCCATCTAGACCGGACATCCCAGTCAAACTAAAGTAATTAAATAAAAACGAATAATTCAATTTTAAAAACCTATATTTTTATAGGCACTTAGGGCCTATCCGCACTGCGATATTTCAAATTTTTTTTTTGTGAGGTGGGTTTCGGTCGGCGTGCTCCTCGTACCAATCCGCGTGAGGCGACAGAAGGGCGTAAACACGCACACCCACAACCCACCCACGATGCACGTCGCCTTCGTCGTTGGGCCAACCACCGGAGCAGGGTGACTTGACGTCAGTGGTCGGCCCGACAGAATATACGGGATATTCAGAATACCCCCTATATCCTGTCCCTATATATGGGTATCCTCCCATCGACCGACATCTCCCCTTGGGGAGGACGTCAGTCTTTCCTCACGCGGTCGGCCTCTCAGCGGGTGACGTTCTATCCCCGGTCAGGTCACCTGCGGCCTCGTGCGGTATCCGCGTATAGCCCTGACCGCCATGACCCCTCTGTGGTTGCCCCAGAAGTGCCCTAAGTCGGACGGTCATGGACCATGAACGTGGTGCAATACGATTTATTTTCGCGCGAATATTCTGAGTAGTATGTATTAAGCATGGCTATGTCCGCACTGCGGAATAAATTTCACGCGTTTCACTCCGTCGTGCCACAAATAATCCTTTCATGGGTCTCAATGCTATAAGTGAGTAATCCAATGTTCATGACATCTTTTAATATGTCTTTTACGCCGCCTTAGTATTGGATTAATTAAAATTTTAGTTCGGTTGTCCATCCTGTTTCCGTGTGGTGACGGAGTAAAAATACAATTCACCAGTCCCTATCTTGTCTATGGATGTCGTAAAAGACGGACTATGGGATATAATATGCACATAACATCAGTGCAGGAGAAGGAAAACTCGAAATGAAACCCTATACCAACATGTCTGACCAGCATGGTATAGTAGGTCAAATTCCCTCCCAGTATGGAGGAGGGCCGAGACCAACAGTGGGACGTATATGGGCTGCGATGATGATGATATCCATCTTGCGTCTCAGCTGAGAACCAAATTAAACTATCAAAAATCGTACGAAATTTTATTCACAGTGCATACTAAGTGCAATTTCGATCGCGGAATATAAAACGCGAGAATAAAAAAAAAAACCTCATAGTGAAAAATCGCAGTGCGGACAGGCCCTAAGCGAGCGAATGTCGTCGGGCGGCTCCTTTGACCTTGTTCCCCTCCTAAAATATATAAACAGAGACGAAATTCATTTTCGATAAAAAAATTCAGTTTAGGTTTTATTGTTTTATTTTGCCTACAAGATATAGGTAATTATTTCATTTATTTCCCTTTTTCTTAATACACCTCTGTGTCGGTATTTCTTTCTATAGTTGTGGCTACGCCTCCTGGTCATTGCCACAGAAACAGCTGATTTTAAGGCGAAGTTCGTCTTGCTTATGCGAACGTAATCATTGATTTATTCAATTTCAAATGAACATTTAACAAAGTACGAATGTGTTGCACATTAAGTATCGCTGACTTTATACATTTTAATCAGATTTACACGAAAAAGCGATGATAAAATTGGAAACTTTACATGTCTCTAATTCCTTAACGAATCGTTATTTTTCTTTCAAATTTTTTTTTATGGGGTCCTATCACCATTGCCTAACTCGCATTTGACCAGTTGCCCCATAACCTGATACACCCTGTATATATATTTCTGTCTCATTCTTTGTCGGCTTCATCCTACACATTTTTGTATTTGTGTCTCTTACCTGTCGTTTTTCCCGTTGCATCCGGTTTGAAATGAACAACGATTCTAAAGAAGTTTCACTTCAAAAATAAACTGGTTTTTAAGCATAGGTATCGTGCAAGTAACCGTGTGAGCATGAAAAAATCCCAATATTTTGACATTACCAACAGACACTACAATTTTATCTACATTATTATTTTTTGTATAAAGACCTAAGCTGTACTGTACTAAGTAGCTGTACTAAGTAAATAATCCTTGTGTTGCAGAGGTCTTTACAAAAATATAATTGACGGACACAAATTATACCCAGACTCAGCACAACAATTTGTGGATAAATAGATCTGTTCAGGTTCAGCCTTTAAATTACTTCTTAATGTTAATTTTTAATTTGAATTTGCTATTATTGTTATAGTAGGCGCCTTATTATAACATATACAGAGTATGCCAATCACCCCTCCCTTCTACATGAATGTAAGTATTTTTATTACCGCCACCTCCAACGTGTTCTTTCCTTCTGTAACTGTCTCATTGACTGTCCGTGTGGTGACGGAGTAAGAATACAATTCACCACTCCCTATCTTGCCCGTGGGTGTTATAAAAGACGACTAAGGGATATAATACGCATATAAAATCTATGCAAAAGAAAGAAAACTCGAAATAAATTCCTATACCAACCTATCTGACTGGCATGGTCAAGGTCAATTTCTCTCCTATTATGGAGGAGGCTCGAGGCCTACAGTGGGACGTAAGTGAGCTGAAATTATGATGAACGCCGGAGTTTAATTGTTCAACTCTCTTATGTTCTCCTGAACAAGATCAGTCTTTGTATAAGATAACTGAAGAGCGAATCATCAGACCCCGAAGTTGCAACAATGGCCTAAATTCAAGTAACGACTAACAATCGAAGTAACAAATTAAATCCAATCTTTGAACTGCAGCCGCGTACCAGTTTCAATTGGACATTGTTATACAACATGAACAAATAAATATTAATTTAATAACATCATAATTCCAGCTATTATGTCCCACTGCTGAGCTCGAATCTCTTCCTGGGACGGAAATTTACCTACTATGCTACGCTGGACAGACGAGATGGTATAGTGTTTTCTTTTGAGTTTTCCTTCGCCTGCATAGCTGTTATCTTCCTATTATATTCCCTTAGTCGTGTTGTACGACACTCTCGGGCAAGAAAGGGTTCGTCGATGGTGTGGCCCTAACGCATAGTAACCACCACTTTATACTTCTAACAAATCATGGTTTTAGATAACTTAAAAAGTACAAGATAGTACAATGAACCAGTCATACACCAGACTTTCGACGACCACTGTCGGATATAAGATATTCAATATTTAGGTACCTACTTACTTCAACATTAAAAAAAGGAAATCAGCTTTAAAATAGCTCAAATGTTATCAAATACTGGGAAATAAACTGCATTTATATTATATAGTTATAGTTGCCCTTCCCGTGGGTATATCGGGATAAATTATAGTATATGTGTTATTCTGATATGTAAGCTGTATTATTGAGAATTTTCATCAAAATCCATTCAGTAGTGTTTGCGTGAAAGAGCAACAAACATACTCACTTACATACAAACTTTCGCGTTTATAATATTAGTAGGATTCTTTTTTGGGGTTTGGGTTACGGTCGGCATACTCCTCGCACCACTCCGTCCGGGACGACAGAGGGGCGTAAGCACGCACACCCGCAACTCACCCGCGATGTATGTCGTCTTCGTCGCTGGGCCGACCACCGGAGCAGGATGACTTGACGTCCCCTACTGGGACGCCGATCGCCGTCGCGAGGCTAACCTCTCCGCGGGTGCCCGGACTAAATCCCCGGTCCGGTCACCCGCAGCCTCTGCCAGGGCAGCATCAGGTGCAGGTACTCGCGCCTGCGCCGCTCCGGTCAGCGACGGAGGACCGTGTCCGCGTGGAGTCTTTCCTCCCGCACACGGTCCGCCGCCAATATTAGTAGGGTGCAGTTTATTTGTGTTGATGGAGCAAAAATACAATCTTACACGTTGCTATCATATGACCACTAAGAAACCTAAGCACAAACAAGCACAAAGCAAGAAAAAGAAAACTTATATTTGAGGTGTGACGATGATGAATATAATAGAGATAGATAATATATTTTCTTAGGTTGAACTATATTTAGCCGAGGCCGCGGGGGACTGGACCGGAGATTTAGTTCGTCACCCGCCAAGAGGCCGACCGCGCGACGGCGACCGACGTTCCCGTGGGGGGGGGGGGGGGGGGATGTTGAGAGGAGAGGGTACTCCGCAGGTGTATTCCGTCGGGCTGACCACTGAAGACAAGGTACTCTGCACCAGTGGTCGGTCCAACGACGAAGGCGACGTGCCGCGGGTGGGTTATGGGGCCCTTCTGTCGCCTCGGCCCATCCCCCCAAAAAAAGGTTTGAACTATATTGCATAATAACGTTCAATTTATTTCAATCTTACGAACGTTTCTCGTTTCACTGACTCGTCTAATTGAATTCAGAATTCAAACCCTTAGGGGTGAGGGGGTGGGGGGTGGTATATACATCAACTAGAATATTGACACGTAATTTAATATAATATCGACTTATCTTGATTTAAACGAAAATTGATACAATTACATGGCATTGACCTCACCAGGGAGATTAATTTTGTGGTTTTATCTATGTAACTAAAAGCTAAAGAGTTTGTTTGTACGCGCTATTTTTTTTTTTTTTTGAAGTTATACTTCTTTTGGCAATTGAGGGAAAAGTTATGAGCGTGAATTTTTACGATGCACGCGCACGCCGTCAACTAGATAATCATCATCATCATCATCGCAGCCCATATACGTCCCACTGTTGGGCTCGGGCCTCCTCCATAATGAAAGAGTAATTGACCTACTATACCATGCTGGTCAGACCTGTTGGTATAGGGTTTTATTTTGAGTTTTCCTTCTCTAAAAAATACGCTTTTAAAAAGCGTGGGGTGCTTTTTAAGATATTATCAAAATGATAATCCTTCTACTTATATCTGTTAATAAAATATTTATAACTATTGACAACATGCACCCCACGCTTTTTTTGCAATAAAAAATATGTTTTTCTTATATACACTATTCTTAATTCAAATTTAAAAAAAAATGTTTTCTATTTATTAGTTGGATTTTCTTTATAAGCGTATTTTTTTTTAGTTTTTTGGACTATTATTTATTTGTTTACAAACTTCTTACATAAGTACATACACACTTTTTATTTTGGTCGGTGGGTTATTGTCAGCACATACGCCGTCCATTCCGTCTGGTATGACGCAAAGGCGGCGTGTGGCCCCATAACCCACCTTCTCTGTTGGGCTGACGAATAGTTCTGAGTTCCTTGTTATAAGTAGCCACCTCGGCACGAACTAATATATGAAAACACGATCACTATGTAACTAGTAAAGTACATATTGTTCCCCTTTTTTAGGCGGCAGGCCGTGATTAGGGACACGATATCGAAACGAAAGTATCGATACTGTACTCAAGAGTTCTATCGAAGAAAAAGTATCGTACTCAATAAAATATCGAAACAATAGTATCGATACTCCAAAATATCGAGTACTGAGTACTTTTCTAGAATCTAGGTCTTAATATGTCGAGCCACTTTTTCGAAGGTTCGTTACGCTTTACCTAGATGGCGTTACCATAAGCGTGAGCCGTAAGGTCAAGTTTAACATAGATACTTTCTACAATTTGTATGTTTGTTAGAAAAAATTTACATTTATTTGATAAAATTCATAGTATAAGACATAATCTGAAAATAAGTTGTCCTCGAAATGTCACAACATTTCACAATAAGAGCATACTGTGCATGCCTTCAAAGGTGTATAATAAATTACCCAAATTGATCCTGGAGATAAAAATAATTAAGACATTTAAATCTAAAATAAAGGCCTACTATTAGAAAAAGCATATTATTCGATAAATGAATATCTTTTTGACCAATTGTAATTTCAATACATATTTAGAGACTGACATCTGTAAATAAATATTTTGACATCTGTATGTAATCTTGAGATTATAAATTTTAAAAAATTTCAATATAAGTTTAAATTAATTGTAAGTAATTGAATATTTCATATGTATTATACTTTTTTTTGTTATGTAACACATTGCATGCTGAAAGATAAAATACAGTGATACTAAACAAAGAAGTAACTAACAACTAATGTAATTACCTGTATAAATAAATAAATAAATTTCTTCGATACGATACCTGCCTAAAAGTACTCATTGAGTAAAAGTATCGAATAGTACTCGATACCTAAAAGCATCGATACTTTTTTCGTGTCCCTAGCCGTGATGCGTCGCGCATCGTCTGATTCGTTCGGAGTGACGCGCGTCGGGAGGGAGTAGCGAACGAGCCCATAGGCCGCCAGGTCTTCTCACAAGCACTATATCGGCGGGACATCGTGATACCCGACCTAGTCATCAGCGACCCATTAAGCCCATTATCATCAGGCGGATTATCCTTGCGGATACGATCTTGAGCTGACACGCCGGCGGTTTTGGCCGTCGAGGTGTAATTTTGTTAAAAATATGATAAAAAACATTCATTTCAGCCCATATAAATCCCACTGTTAAGTTCTAACCGCCTCCACAATGGAAAGAAAATTGATTGACTAAGCCACGCTGGTCAGACGTGTTGGTATAAGGTTTTATGTCAAGTTTTCCTTCTCTTGTATATATATATATTATCCGCGTATCATATCACACAGTCGTCTTTTACGACATCCACAGTTAAGAACGGTGGTGAACCGTATTATTATTCTGTCACCATACGGATAAAAAACATTAATCTATACAAATAAATAAAATTGAAGTGTTTGTTTGTAATGTCAAAATACTGGGCTTTTTTCATGCTCACACGGTTATTTGGTTTTTTTGTTTGTCTGTCTGTTTATTTGAGGTAATCTGCAATACGGCTGGACCGATTTTGATCATATTTTACTACCAGGTAGCTGTCTACATAGGGAGTAACTTAGGTTTTGGCTATATTTTATCCCGGTATTCCCACGGGAACGGCAACTATGCGGGGTAAGGCGATTAAAACCGCAGCGAAGCGTGGGCGGGTTGTAAATCATATTTCTGTGTGTCTTGTTATTCCTTAATTGCGCATTCGTAAAGGTCTCCTCGTCAAGACCTCAATACAAACTTTATTCCCTTAGTACTGGTGTATTTAAAAGAAAAAAGAAAATTAACATCAGTATTTATTCAAAATTAAATACAAAGTTCAAATACCTCGAAAATATTATTAAAATGGTAACACCATTTTGATTTTAACCTTTTGTGTTACTATTAAATGTCAAAAGCATTCCAAAGGTCTTAATGTAGTTATTGTTCTGTTGTAATGGGTTTAGTATTATTTAATTTGTAATTTTGTTTTCTGTTTTTCTAATCCGTGTGGTGACGGATTAAGAATACAATTGACCAACCTCTCTCTTGCCCGTTAATTTCGTTAGTGACAAATAATATAATATATTGTTGAACTCGAGCTTCCTCCACTATAAGAGGGAATTTATCCAACTATATCGCGCTGGTCAGTCGTGTTGCTATAGGGTTTTGTTTCGAGTTTTCTCTTGCATAGATATTATATGCATATTTAATCCATTAGTCGTCTTTTACGAAAAAGACGGATGAGAGAAGAGTGCATGCTACAGAGATACGTATGTTAAGATGGATTTGTGGGATTACAAGGTTAGATAAGATTAGAAATTAATATATTAGGGGAAGTCTGAAAGTGGCACCAGTGATAGAGAAGATTAGGAGCTAGAGATTGTCTTGGACATGTGATAAGGAGGGATGAAAGGCATGTGACAAGGAATGTTAACAGTATGATTATGGATGGACGTAAGGAGCGTAGAAGACCCAAAAAGAGATGGAAGGATTGTGTGATGGAAGGACATGCGTATGAAAACAGTGAGTGCAGATATGACGACTGATAGGAGGTTATAGAAGGTGAGAACATGTTGTGCCATCCCCACTTAGCGTGGGATGAGGACAGGCAAATGATGAATGATGATGAGTCGTCTTTTACGACAGTTGACAATTGGATGAAAATTGACACATATCATTTACTGGATTACATGGAACCTTTTATCTCGGGGTCATTTTTTATCCCGGTAATGTTTTCCCTTGATATAACAGTTCAACTTTGGGTCACTCTGTGTACTCTACCAGCTCTTTCATGGCGAGTGTTCTGAAGCAGTTGCTTGACTTGGTACCACCGTCACCATTTTACCAACGTACGACTTGACATCGCAGCAGGGTTCATCGATTTCAGCTGGAAACGTTATGGTCTTCAACTGTACGTTTTCAGCGATCATTTCTCCCATGTACGTGCAGGCTCTGGAATGAATTAGCTGCAGCTGTGTTTCCCGAGCGCGTTTAAAGAAGGACATGTCATAAGATATCCTTCTTTAAACGAGGTTTAAGAAGAGCATTCTCTTCAAGGTAGGCAACGACCTAGCTGTCCCTCTGGTATTACAAAGGTGCAGCACTATCACTTACCACCAGGTGGGCTGCTCGTTTGCTACCATAGACAATAAAAAAGCGACTTTGAGCCTTGTTATGAGGCTTACATTTATTGACCACGTTTCCGTGCCGTAAGTCATCAAGTCATCACTGGTAACACACACTGGTTGCAGACCTTTGTTTTCAGACACTAAAGTATGTTGGTCGAGCCGATTCTCTTAAGTTTACCGCTCCTACTACATAAAAAAGCGTATTAACTACCTAAATTCCCTATATCTTATTTTGTATTCTTGGTTCATCAAAATACTTAATATAAATATTTAGATCCTTCTTTATATGCTAAGCTTTTTTATTGCCCGGTGCTAATAAGAATTTTTAAATATTCACGTTGCGTTGATATCTTAAATCTCACGTAAGGGTTGGGCTTATTTCCGTTGAATAATTACAACTTCAAGTGTCAAAGCGTACCCATTTTTTTATATGGCAACTGAATCAGACTTTTAGAATTGAAATGTTACGGTTAACGGTTATGATATACGTTTTTATACTAGTTGTCCCCTTTGCTTTGTTTACGTTGATTACTTCGTAATTTCAGCTCATAGATGTCCCACTGCTGGGCTCTTGCTCTGTTTTGGGTTCTGCTCTCGA
Organism: Lymantria dispar; assembly: GCA_032191425.1. Lineage (NCBI taxonomy): Eukaryota > Metazoa > Arthropoda > Insecta > Lepidoptera > Erebidae > Lymantria > Lymantria dispar. The sequence continues at coordinate 1,506,708 of CM063460.1, read as the reverse complement.
CCTGCTATGCCATGCTGATCAGATATGTTGGTTTTATTTCGAGTTTTCCTTCTCTTCTTCGCACAGATGTTATATGAATTATAAATGAATTCCATTTTTATTCCATCACCACACGAAAAGTTGATTGATTACTTAGATTTTTAATATTTTGAAATATTTTTTTTTGTTCTAAATGGCCATGACCATGGCCATCATGTTTTAAGTTGGATCTCTAGAGTAAATATTGGTGAAAATCAATTTATTTTACCTTGATTTCATTGTGATGGATTCAACCGCTTCGGCTAGGGCGGCATTAAGTGTTGGTAGTCTTAATAAAAACCCGTTTTTAGTTAATCAGTGCAAACTTCGTACGAACTTTTTTTTGAATTCTATTTAACTTTTAACCAATTGATAGCAATGCAAGTGTTACATTTTTTTTTTATGGTAGGCTATGGTCACGGTAAGGTACACTCCACCCAACATGTCTAGTAGACTGGGCCAAAAAAAACGAACTATTTTTTTTATTAACGGTACTGTGAAAATATTGTTCATGATGACAAAAGAAAGTTATTCTGAAAACTTGAGCCCTTAATATTAAGAAGTGCATCATTATGATTATCGATTTTTGAACAGCTACTGAATTTTTCACACAAAATTCAAAAATTTCAAAATTTGAAAAATTTTGAAATTTCATATCTTTGAAGGAAATTAAATTCCCTACAAAAAAGCTCTTTTAATAAATTAACGTAGGACGAGGCGTTCCCTTGTAATCAAGCCTTAAACATTGATATATTTTTTAATTTGGATTCTGGATTTTTTTAACCACTATAAATATCAATATTTTTATATAGCAAATAATTATTCTTAAGTAAAATTTCATTTTCACAGTACCGTTAATAAAAAAAAAATTTCGTTTTTTTTAACCCAGTCTAATGTCCAGAGCTACGGATGGGCGACTTGGGGCCCCATAACCTATCGTATTCACCAATCGTCATTGGGTGGCCCACTGATACCCATAAAGAATGGGTAGAAGTAGTAGAAGTCAAAGGACTTCCGTGGTCAACCCGGCATGTAGGTAATAGTAGGTATTACTTAAGTATAATTTGTAGAACCGACTTTCAATATTTAATGGCATTATTTGTGTGTATATTTATATGCGATTTTGTGGATGCATGAGTATGTAAGCGTGCGTATGCTCGTGCTTGTGTATTTGTGCTTGCGCGTGTATATGTGCCTGTGCTTAAGCAGGTATATGTGTGTGCATATGTGTGTGCGTATGTGTGTGCGTATGTGTGTGCGTTTGTGTGTGCGTGTGTGTATACGTACTTTTGTGCATATAAGTGTGTAAGATATTTTATAGAGGGATCCCCCGTCCCGCATCTCGAAGGTTCCTCGGCCGAGACTCGCTCTCGACAAGCCCGACGACGAGATCACTGTAGCTCAGAAAACAGCATACACGGCCTGCGAAGCCGCAACAAAGAAAAGACCACGATTTCGTCATCGCCGTCGAGGTGCGAAAACGTGCAGCGTAAAAATAAATAAATCAAACGTGGGACCTCCCACATTAACCTCAGCAACGCCCCAAGACGAGGTTCGTACCCCACATGGGGTTCCCTTGGGCTCCGTTGTTTAAATGTTTTGGGTTGAGAGTCCGCGTAAGGGTATAACAGCCATCTGACGCTAACACTCCTGGTCCAAAAAAAAGGGATGTTGATTTTAAAGTAAGTATTACTTTATAATTTATTGAGCAGTAGTTACAGTACAGATCTGTTAGTTAATGTACTACATGTTTATTGTTTTATCTTAATACAATAATATCTATTATTAAATACTAACTTATAATGTTAAATGCACCTTCAGTTATTTATTTTATATCATAATAGTTCGTTTTGACAAGAATTCATATAATTACTATTATGGCAATACATGGGATTCAGCCCTTGTTATCTTTGTTGAACTACTGAGAATTATTGCTTCAAAAAACGCTTAATTTTTTTTTATTATTTAATATTATTCATTTTCATAGAATCCGAAATACGGAATACTGTAGAATTATTATACTGAAATGGCAATAAGCGGGCCACATCGCTCGAGGAACCGTTAAAAGATAACAAATCACAGAAATGAATAGAAATCACACTCTGATTCGGAACAATAAATTATATCTACAAAATATTGTCCTGTTTAGAAATCAAAATAGCGTTGTAGGTGATTTTTTAAACCACGTGAAGTTTAACAATTTTAATATTGTATCAACTTTCTTCAAATTATGTCCAAGTTGTATTCTATCAAGGTAAGAAAAAATAATCTTCATAAAACTATCGTGTTTTAAGATTTTGGTCATTTTACTGTTGTTGTTTCAATTCAAATGCTCTATTTTACGATATTGGCTTATCTCTACAAGAGCAACTCATTTTTGAAACAAAATTTACGACTTTTATCTCATTTACAACTACTTTTTTTTGTCGCTGTTGGTGGCAAACGAACAAATGGTATGCCTGATGGTAAGTGGTACTGCCGTTCATGGACCTTTGCTAAACCGCTACGTAGCTTTTTCTTGGAATCATTGTTCACTTATTTGCCATTATATATGGCGATAGTAATATTTCATGAGAAATTGCTCAATTGGTGTTAGGAGTACACTGTTGACAGTTGTCTGTCTACAGCTGTGGGCCGATCCGTCCGGGGTAGTTCCATATTGAGTAGAAAATCGATGTACGAGTAGTAGCAATTTGTTACTGCGCTTCGTTCGATGAGCGAGAGAGCTGGAAGCCTAACTTTCTGAGGGTGTTTGCGTATGGTGGCTTTTAGTGATACTTCACTTTTTTTTTATTGCTAGCAGTGGCAAACGAGCAAACAGTACACCTGATGGTAAGTGTTGCTGCCGCTCATGGACCTTTACAAGGTCGCTGCCTACCGCGAAGAAAGTGAAGGGAATGCGTGCATTGAGGCTCGGTGATACCAAAGGCACCACCAAAACCCTCCACACGCAAACACCCTCAAAAAGTCGGGCTTCCGGCTCTCTCACTCACCGAACGAAGGGAAGTAACAAATCGCTACTACTCAGACGTCGATTTTCTAAGAGAGCGTGGTACTACTTTCTTCGCGGTAGACAGCAGCCCTATAAAGGTCCAAGAGCAGCACAACACAAATCATCAGGTGTACTGTTTGCTCGTTTGCCACCGAATGCAATAAAATAAAATTGGTTAAATTTTTTTTTTATATTTTCAGTATGTAGTGAACATAAAGAAGCTACAGATCTTTTACCACGTCTACTAATGTAATACACGAACTCTTTCTCACGTTATGCAGCGACATATCTCAGTAATACAATAAAGATAAATCATTTACTTAATACTTATATATTATGGGCTCTAAGTATCTAAGTTCGGCGGACATCGGCGACTCGTCCTTCCCCAATTCTGTTACCATCTCCCTTGCTCTGTTATTGGCGTACTCGTGGCCGCAGTCCTTACGGTCCAACATCTTGGATAAAGCCATTTTGAGTTGCTGTCGAGCACTACTGGAATTCTCCACTAAATTCTTTATCACGTCCGGCGAGAAGCCCTGAAAATAAGTTAACATTTATGAAATAAATATCTGTTTTTAGGATTTCACACCCAACGGGCAAAAATGAGGCACTATTACTAAGACTTCGCTGTCTGGCCCTCCGTCGGTCTGTCACCAGGCTGTATCTAAAGAACCGCGATACCTAGATAGTTGAAAATTTTACAAACTATGTATTTCTGTTGCCGCTATAACAACAAATACTAAAAATAAAATAAATATTTAAGGGGGACTCCTATACAAAAAACGCGATTTTTTATAGATAATGGTACGAAAACTTTCCTGTGCGACTCCGACTCGCACTTCTTCTTTTTTTTTTGTGGTGCCTCGCGGTCGGCGCCCTCCTCGCACCACTCCGTCCGGGGCGACAGAGGGGTGTAAGCATGCACACCCGCAACCCACCCGAACACCACGTCGCCTTTGTCGTTGGACCGACCACCGGAGCCAGGCTAGCCGGTTTTAATTGTCTAATTACATTCTTACTCAGAATAATAAAATTGCGAGTGTTTCAAAAATTATTTTAATAATTCTCTCTACATATAAAAAAAAAAATACCACAGTATACCACAGTATTTATATGTGGTAGGAGCTCACTGTCGATAGTTTTCTGTCTACAGCCGCGGGCTATTCCGTCCGGGGTAGTAACTACATTGAGCAGAAAATTGACGACTGAGTAGTTGCAATTTGTTATTGTACTCCGTTTGGTGGGCGAGAGAGCCGGACGCCCAACTTTCTGAAGGTGTTCGCGTGCGATGAGTTTTAGTAATGCCTTTATTATCACCGAACCTCATTGCACGCATTCACATTCCCTTTATTTTTTTCACGTTATTATTTTAAGGGCCTAGCATAGGTCCACGAGTAGCAGTATCATCTACCATCAGGTTGTGCTGTTTGCTTGTTTGCCATCAACAGCAATAAATAGAAATTAATTCCTCAGCGGACTTATAACCATTTTTAACATAATAACCATTTTATTTTCCGTGTGGTGACGGAGTAAGAATACAATTCACCACCCCCTATTTTACCCGTGGGTGATCGTACGAGACGACTAAGGGATGCAAAACGCATATAACCTATATGCGAGAGAAGGAAAACTCGAAATAAAACCCTATACCAACACGTCTGACCAGCGTGGTATAGTAGGTCAATTACCCTTCCATTATGGAGGAGGCCCGAGCCCAATAGTGGGACGTATATGGGCTGAGATGATGATGATGAACCATTTTATATTAAGATGATATATTTGATTCTGAAGTTGTCACGAGCTAAGGGACCACTAGCTGTAGTCGAATAATAACTACTTTTTCTCAAGGTCAGGTTCTGTCTAGACAGCCCTTCATATGACTACTAAGTTATCGGGTCACTGCGTACCTAATATATAACCAATCTTTATAGATATCAAAAATTTAAGTAGACATCACTTAAAAATACCCCACAAAGAATGATTTATGAGAAAACTTAATTATGCGAGATCACCTTGCTTCTATTCTAATTAATTGGGATCGATACAATATGTATTTTTCTTTCATAATATATATTGCAACTTATTGGTCTTATCTATACCAATAAATAAAATTGGAGTGTCTGTTTGTAATGTCAAAATAATAGGCTTTTTTCATGCTCACACGGTTATTTGCACGACACCTATGCCTAAAATAGCAATTAAAAAATTTTTGTCTATCTGTCTGTTTGTTCCGGGTAATCTTCAAAACGGCTGGACCGATTTCAAAAATTCTTTCACCAATGGAAAGCTATAATATCAGGGCGTAAACTAGGCTATATTTTATCTCGGTATTCCCCCGGGAACGGGAACTATGCGGGTAAAACGACTATAACCTATAACCGAAGCGAAGCGAGGGCGGATTGCTAGTTATATATAATATACATTTTCCACCTTCCTCGGGAATGCAATTATTGATCTAACATCATCAGATGTCTCCATCTGATTGCCCCAGGTTTTTGAAATATCCAAGCGAGATGGCCGCGGAAGACAAATAACTCGGTACTGGTGGTCAGCCCAAGCTTTGGGATACGGTGGTTTGTGGGGCCACGCGCTACGCTTTCGTCACCCCGGACTTATTGGACAGTGTATGAGATGACTATAGTCCACCTAAAAAAATGTCTTTGTAAAAGTCTTTGTTTGGGGGGTTTGAATGAATTGTATTCTCCCTCTGTTATCACACGGGAATGGAATGTATATCGAAGAGACTATTTGCAATAACACCCTACACCAATATCCTAATGTATAGAAGGTTCGAGTCCAGTGTAGATATAGGAACTAAAAAGATCAATGATAAAAAAAACAAAAGAGGCCCTCTGGCCTAAATCGCTTTAACGATTCCAAGTACTGTGTTCTTATACCGTCGCCATACACATGTTGGCTGCTGGTTTTCGGAAAAAAATTGACCTTAATCTTGAAAATCGACCATAAGATGAAAAAAATCCCCTAAATAACGCTGGTGCCTGCAGCTGCTTTAAAGACCCCGAGTGTTGTGTTCTTAACCCGTCACCATACTTATCATTTTGGTTTACGAAAAAAGATTCTGTTGACCTTGAACTTGAAAATCAACCATAATAAGCTTGCAAATAATAAAAAAACTAGAATGATAATGACACAATTTCATTGCTTCTTTTATAACATTTTTAATGTACGATAACTTACTCAGTGCCCAAAGGATCTCTAAAATATAACCAAAGTTTCAGCCATAAAAAGTCCATAAAGGGAACAATAAATGTATGTTTTAACGAGGTCTTGTACTTAATAATTTTATTATAAGGAAAAATAAAACGTATTGTGTATATTTTTAGAATATTTTTCACCTAAAGCGTTTAATTTATAACATTATAAAGAGATACTTTCGTAAATATACGAGTACAATGTTTAGTTAACATCGGTCTTAAAGTTTGATCTAAATATAAGAGACCATAAATGTGACTCTGAAGTAATTTGACCTTACTATACCATGCTGGTCAGATGGGTTGGTTTTGTTTCGAGTTTTCTTTCTCTTGCTTAGATATTATATGCGTATTATATCCATCAGTCGTCTTTTATGACATCCACGGGCAAAGTAGGGAGTGGTGAATTGTATTCTAACTCTGTCATCACACGGATATTTTTAAATCTATTGTATAACAGCGTTTACTACATTCCGTAGTGTAATTATACTTTTTTTTTTGTTGTCTGTAGCTAATGAGCAAACACTACACTTAATGGTAAGGGATGCTGCCGCTCATGAACTTTGGATGCTGCTGTCTATAGTGAAGAAAGTATGAATGCATGCAATGAGTTTCAGTTAATAAAAACATTACCAATATTCACTACATGCAAACATCCTCAGAAAATTGTGCTGCGGGCTCTCTCAATCATTGAACAAAGCGCAGTAATAAATTGCTACAACTCAGACGTCGATTTTTGTTCAGTGTGGTACTAACCCGAACGTACAGCTCACGTCGATAGACAGAAGACTGTCGACAGCGTGGCTCTACCACTGTACTTATTATTATCCTGGTGATTCCTTAAATGGTTTTTACGATGCCCAAAGAAAATAATGTTGGTAATACAGTGTACTTTGAATATTTCACGGCAATTAAAATTTGCGGCGATACTTTTTATTTATATCTCATTGAATTAAAAATTAGCACAGTTACATGTACTATTATCTAGATACTAAAAAGTAATATTCTTGTAATAATCCCCTCAGAATATGTATAATTATCTTTTTTCAGATATGGTCTAGACGCACCCCGCCCCATCCGCCCGGGGATACGGATCAGCAGCGTGTGGCCCCAGAACCTACATATTCCCTTCCCATCGTCATTGGGCCGACCACTGGTACCAATTCCTTGACATTTGTGGCCAACCCGGTGGGTTACTCTTTCAGGTTCTTCCCTAAGAGTGTCAAATGAGGATGCATTTTCCTTTGATATTTTTCAACCTAAGAATAATAATAATTCAATTGAACGGTCATGAACATTGTTGGCCAATGCCCTTGTAAAGATGACAAAAATTAGGAATACTATGCTACGCTGTACAGGCGGGTTGACATGGAGTTTTATCTTACATCGTTTAATTAATTTTACGATGATCGCGGGCAAGGAAGGATAGTTACTATTTTGACTCGGTCAACCAAACGATTTTAATTGAATATAAAATAATAGCCGTGTGCTGTGGTAAAAAAGGATTAAGGGATTAAATATGCGTATAACATTTATCTAAGAGAAGGAAAATTCGAAATAAAACTCTATACTTACCCGCCTCACCAGCATTGTATAGTAGGTCAATTTCCCTCCCAATGCGGAGGAGGTTTAAGGCCAGTAGTGACACAATTATATGCACTGTGATGATCATGGTAATGATGTTGTTAGGGAGAGTTTATGGTATTTTTATCCTGTTCTCGCTCAACGATATTTGTTTAAGGCAGACGCAGATTAGTATAGAGATTGCAATGTTGACGTCACGTTATTTGTATTGCTCTCTTTGTCTAATTAATAAAATCGAAACGAATATAAAACTAGTCGACATTCCAATTATGGTAATTTTTTTTTGGATGCATCGTTAATAATTTGAATGGACGTGAAATGAAAATCGCAAACTTCACATCGATCATTGAATCCGAAAGATTTTGGTGTTGTGAAAACAAATGATCCATCACCGAAGCCTTGGATATAATTTCTTTATAAGGCCTCTGTTTTCGTCACAAATACGAAGTTCGAAGAAAAATAAATGATGAATATAATATCAACGCCTAAGTTTCAGTCAAAAAGTTTGAAGCCCCTCATATTATATATAGTGATGCCGAACTATCGATAATTACACTATCGATAATTGACTTTGAAAATCAGTTAGGATATCGATAAGACTATCGATACTATTGATGGTATTGATAGTACAAAATATGGTAATACTATATACTGATCTAAAATAGTATCGATACTATTTTTATCCCTGATAACTTTACTATAGATATTATTGTCATCCATGACAACTTGACACTCATTGATACTTATTATATTTTGCTTTTCGTCTTTGTGTTGTATTTTAATTTTTTTATAGAGCCTTTATATTTTATTCGACTTATTGTAATATCTAAATTTAAGCTAAGTGTCAATAAAATAGTTTTATCTTATCTTAACGATAATAAATTATCAATAATTTTAATATAACAATAACATTAAAGATAATAAATTATCAAAAGTATCGATAGTGTTGGTACTATCTATATTTTCGCCTATCATTATCGATAGTAGCCTACTATCAATAGTCAATCGATAGTAGGCTATCTTTCGCCATCACTGGTTATATGGCTTTTGTATTCATTTTAAATGGCTTGTGTTTTTTATTTACTTCACATTAAGACTAGTTCATTGCTCTTAAATTTATTTAGGTAAACGATCAAATCCATTAACTAAAATGATATTATCATATAGGTAAATACCTATCTATATAGAGGTATATGAATCATCTTCTGCGCCCACATAGGTACCAATATTGCGCGATTGTTGGCATAGGGTTTATGCCGAGATTTCGTTCTCTTAAATAGATATACCGTGATCGTATTTTACGATACCCACAGGCAAGAGAGGTGGTGGTAAATTGTATTTTTACTGTCATCATAAAAGTAAGACTGTAACTGTGCTAATTTTTAATTCATTAAATTAAAAGTATCACCGAAAATTTTAAACGTTTCGCCATGACGTATTCAAAGAATGTGTTAGGGATGTGACTTGGTGGTGATAAATCAATTAATAAATAATCGATTTTTCTTTCTTTAAAATAAATCGATTTATAAATAAATCGGTTAATTATTTTTAAATAATCGATTTTTATTTGAAGTATTTGTAAGGTTGGATTTATTTATACAGAATTGCAATATCAATTAAATAAAAGTCGAATCATCATCTTGCTCTTATCCCAATTACTTGGGGTCGACGCAATATGTCATCTGTTTTAACATATTGCAAAAAGTTTCGGCAATGACTTTTATGACCGGCCGCCTGCCTGACGTCAACCCTCCTTGGGAATGTAATCGTTGACCCAAATGGTACCAGATGGAGTTGGTCCGGGTCAATCTAGGGCTCTTAGTCGTCTTTTACGACACCCACGAACAAGCAAATTAAATAAAAGTCGAATATACCTAAAATAAAAAACCTTCGTTTTAAAACTGAAAAACAAACCAAGTTTTTTTTTACTCTTGGTGGAAATTAGAAGTAGTGTTCTTGTATTACATTCAACGCCTGGTGTGATATAAAACAACAAATACAAGAATTAAAATAACTTTTCTTTGGTCTTAAAACTAAAATACAATGGAAAACTTTAAGTTAAAACAATAAAAGAGAAAATAGTGATATAATTGATTTATTTTAATATTAAAAAAACGATTTATTCAAAATCAATTTTTATTATTTAAATAATCAATTATTAAAATCGACTATACGAAAAAGTAATCGATTAATATAAAAATCGATTATTTTTCACGACCCTACACTGTATAATGATTTCTGATGTTTACGCGAGTATTATACATCTATACCAATAAATAAAATTGGAGTGTCTGTTTGTAATGTCAAAATAATAGGCTTTTTCATGCTCACACGGTTATTTGCACTATACTTATGCCTAAAATACACTTTATATTTTTTTTGTCTGTCTGTCTGTCTGTTTGTTCTGGATAATCTTCAAAATGGCTGTACCGATTTCAAAAATTCTTTCACCAATGGAAAGCTATAATATATGGCAGTAAGCTAGGCTATATTTTATCCCGGTATTCCCACGGGAACGGGAACTACGCAGGAAAGACTGAAACCGAAGCAAAGCGAGGGCAGGTTCCTAGTTTTAAACAAAACTACTTTACGGATTTTATCGCGTTTGTATTTGATTTTTGATTACCCGACGTTTCGAACACTTTCAGCGTTCATGGTCACGGGCGGACTAAGATGTCTCACGTCCAATAAGTCATCGTTATTGCAGAAAATTTATAATTATCTACCCGATACAGGAATTAGTTATTAAATAGAGACCCACATTTTGATACAAATTTATTGTCAGTGTAAGAAGAAAATGATTCTATATGAAAAATAAAATATTGTTTATGGTTAGTGTTTTAGTGTTACTAACATTATTTTATTTGGACGTTATAAAAACCATTTAAGGTATCACTATGATAATAATAAGTATAGCGGTAGGACCACACTGTCGACAGTCTTCTCACGGGCCTCAGTTCGGGTTAGTACCACACTGAGCAGATAATCGACGTGTGAGTAGTAGAAATTTATTCTTGCACTTCGTTCAGTGAGTGAGAGAGTCGGCAGCGCAACTATTTTTTTTTTATTGCAATCAGTGGCAAACGAGCAAACAGTAGGTACACCTGATGGTAAGTGTTGCTGCCGCACAAGGCCGCTGCCTACCGCGAATAAAGTGAAGGGAGTGTGAATGCGTGCATTGAGGCTCGGTGATACCAAAAACACCACCAAAACCCTCTACACGCGAACACCCTCAGAAAGTTGGACTTACGGCTCTCTCGCTCACCGAACGAAGCGCAGTAACAAATTGCTACTACTCAGACGTCGATTTTGTGCGAGAGCGTGGTACTACCCCGGACGGACCGGCCCGCGGGTGTAGACAGATAACTGTTGACAGTGTGGTCCTACCACTACAGAAAGGATTGAGGATGTTTGTATGCAGTGAATTTTGGTAATGCCTTTAGGAAGCGAAACTCATGGCATGCATTCATACTCTCTTCACTTCCTTCACAGTAGGCAGCGGCCCAACAAAGATCCATGAGCGGCACTACCACTTATCATCAGATGTGTTGTTTGCTCATCTGCCACTAACAGCAACAAAAGAGGGAGAATAATGGCATAATCACCATGCTTGATAGGCGTTTTGGCGATTCCAATTGGTGCTATAAATTTTCCTTTAGAGTATTGCTGCCCATTTTCTAGGTGATCTCTTAGCTCGTCAACTATAGGCGAAACATTAGATAAATTAATAGCAAAAAAATACTTACACTATAATCTGACAATCTCTGTCTCTTAGCATCCCTGCTGAGTAGATCATAAAGCAACAGTAATCTGAGGTTTGTCGCCGATAATTTAGCTCTGGTCGTGATGGGCTGGTTGCCTTGTCTGATACCGTCCCATACGTCAACAACTTTATCATCGTGAGGGTCATGAGCCATTTTGATCATTTCCCTCAGATCTTCTGAGAGATACTGGAGATTATCCTCGCTGATATCATCTACTACGTAACTGTAAAAAAATATAGAATACATTCTTCGGAATTAACAAATCTTTTTAAGAAATTTCACATAAATTATTTTAAATAAATCTCGGTATTTATTTATTTAGTTATATAACTTTTAAGTAGCGCTTTAATGCCTAATGCCACAGGTAATGACACCTAATTTAGGTGATACCTTTTTTTTAAGGAGGGCAACGATCTGGAAATATGTCGTCCGTTTTGTCCAGGGTTACAGAAGGACATTGCTCGGCCCAATAACCTACCGTATTCCCTTTCCTTTACCATTGGGCCGACACCTAGTACAGAGTTATAATTGTACGGGGCCAGCCAGGCCGGTTACCTTTTTGAGTACCATCCCTCCCCAACGTCCTTCTCAACTATGGTCATCATTTTTTGTATTTAAACATGTATACAATGAATCAGCTCCAGTGTGATGCTTTTCGAAGTAGGATACATAAATTTTAAAAATATAATACAAAATAAATAAATAGTTGGACCGGATCCCACAAGTGGATCACGAGTTAACTACTAGAACAGCCATCACTCCTCTCAACCATATTAGACGGGAAAGGAGAGCCCTGCTACTTGTCACCCTAATGCACCCTCAGCTGGTTTTTAAAACTGCTACGTGAAAGTGAGGGAGTCGTCACGACAAGAACATCCAAAGATCAAATATTAGGGTCATACATACCCATCAGATCTACTGGAAACTTTCACGAAGTAATGTGGTGGCAGCAAAGGAGATGATTGTGAAACTTCTTCTACCAAAGGCTTTATCATCTCTTCTTGTACAGAGAGTAATTGCTCTTCAGTCTTCTTTTCTTTAGGACCAAGGATCGTATACTGAGAATTATTTTCTAAAGGTAATAACACAAATTGTTGCTGATTCCAGAGTCTGTCTGATGGTTTTGGTGGAGTGTATGGCGCGTAGAGACCTGGTTTGTGGAATGGAGTTGTTAAATCTGGCCTGTAAAGAAGATTACTGTTAAATTTGTGTTTGATATACCAATTATTGTTATTTGATTAGGATAAAGACATCATTATCTTCTCAGCCGACAAGTATCCTACTATTGGATTCGAGGGTCTGCCCCAATAGTAGAGAAATTCACCTTCAACCGCGTTGGTGAAACGTGTTGGTATAGGGTTTTAAGTTTGCCATCTCTTGCATAGATATCCACGGGCAAGATATGGGGTGGTGAATTGTTACTCCGACACCAAACAGGATAAAGCCAGGAGGATAATAATTTCTCACATGGACTGACTTCAACTGTATAAATCGCAGATATGAAACAAATAATCTTGTCATGTCATGGCTGCTCATATACGTCCCACTGCTCGAGCCTCCTCCACAATAGGGGCTAAATTGATCTACTATGTCACGTTGGTCAGACGTGTTGGCATAAGATTTTATTTCGAGTTTTCCTTCTCTAGTGGAGAAGGCCCGAGCCCAACAGTGGGACGTATATGGGCTGAGATGATGATATGCATATTGTATCACTTAGTCATCTTCTACGATACCCACAAGCAAGAGAGGGAATGGTGAATTGTATTCTTACTCCGTCACCACACGGACAGAAATCCTTTCTAATATTATAAATGCGAAAGTAAGTTTGTTTGTTACGCTTTTAGGCTTAAACCACCAAACCGACTTTAAAAATTCTTTCACTAATGTAAAGCTATAATATCAGGGAATATTTTATCCCGTTCCTGTGGGGATTCCCACGAGAATAGGATAAACTACGCGGGTAAGACGATTGAAACCGAAGCGAAGCTTTGGCTTTGTTGCTAGTATATAAAAGTAACCTTATGGTTGTTGTAAAACTCGACCACCATCCGCTCGTAACGGTTGGTTTCGAAGTTGTAGGTCGAGTGGTTGGCCGAGTGGTCGGTCGAGTTGTAGGCCGAGTAGTCGGTTTCGGTGTAGGCTTCGGAGTTGAATCTTCTTTTACTTCGAATGCCATCTGGTCTGTTATATGAGCTATTACTTGCATAGCGACTGGCAAATACGAGTCTGATAATGGCACTTGTTGTTGTGCTGAGTCCACCTGAAACAATTATTATCATAACGTTATTGTATCGTATCGTGACAAGTTAAGAAATCGTCGCCATTCTTTACTTTTCCATGGGATTTGTTGATACTAAGGAAGCATCTAATGAGTTAACAACACTGTTCTCCTGGGATTGCTAACCAAGCTGCAAGACATTCATGGTATAAGCCCACCTTAGTGAAAGACCGAGATTTTCAACAATGGATATCGTTAGTGAATGAATGGATGGTTATCTATGTCCGAAGTCCATGTGAATCGGTTTGTAAAAGAAGTAAAAGAGGTACATTGTTTAACAAGTTTCTTTTTCTGTGAATATCTTAGTAGACGAAAGGCGATCAATGTAGATAATTATCACGCTGAACAGATAAACTTGAAACAGTCATTATCATCTCAGTCTATATAAGTCTCAATGTTGGAGTCTCAGGCCTCCTCCACAATGGAAACCCCGGATAGGACGCATGGCGTAGGGCTGCACCAGCCTGCCACAAAAAATCTAAACGTACTATTAGTAAGCATAGACAAGTATGTCGACATAGAAAAGTGAAATTGAACAAGTGTAGTTTTGCAAAACAATTGCAATGTACCGGTGTCACAGAATGAATTATTCATGAGTACTACTCATTAGGCACACTTTTATAGTAAAATTTCTTTAGTCGCGGCTTAAGAGTGACTTAAATCTTTTTGCACGGTAATAACTAAATATCTTTAAATGAGCAATTCTTGTATATATATATATTCAGGATCTCGGAAACGGCTCCAACGATTTTGTTGAAACTTGGCATACTAGAGGATTCGGGCCCAAAAAATCGATCTAGCTAGGTTTTATGTCTAGAAAATGTTGTTTTGTCAGTGTTTTTGGCAGACAATATAATGACATTAAATTTTAAAAGAATATGAATTCAAATTTTGCCATCAATGTCATGAGTTACGATAGCTCAGTGGCGAAGTAGTCAGGTTTCATTTTATTTTTGACATCGGCGACAAACGGCGTCGGATCGAATCTCGGTGTTATTATTATTCCCTTTTTGTAATTTTTTATATAATTTTCATTATTATTTTTTTTTTATTAATATATATCTGAATAAATGCTACAAAAATACTCCGGTCAACCTGATATTAACTATTTTAGGACGGAAGTGACGTACTAATACCCTTACTTATAATGCTCACAGGTGAGAAAGAGAGAGGAAACGTATTTTTTCTGCCTCATCTCACCCCATATACGTCTCACTGTTGGGCTTAGGACTTCTCCGCTACGGAAGGGAAATGGACCTGCTATACCACGCTGGTCAGACATGTTGGCATAGGGTTTTGTTTCTAGTTTTCTTCCTTTTGAATAGATGTTATGTATCACTACATATTATAAAACAAAGTCGCTTTCTCTGTCCCCATGTCCCTATGTATGCTTAAATCTTTAAAACTACGCAACGGATTTTGATGCGGTTTTTTAATAGATAGAGTGATTGAAGAGAAGGGTTTATATGTATAATAACATCCATTAAATAGTGGAGAAATACTGTTATTTTTGAGGTTTCTAATGTGATGTCGTAAATAATTACATTTTTTTTCGCTTACATTGCAAATGGCTGAACCCTACGAGATTTATCAAAATAATGTACTAAGTATTGTACACATTGAAAAGGTCTACAGAAAACTCCGCGATGGTATATGTCTATCTCTTATGGATATCCCACAATAACAATTTTTGTTATTTACTTTTTACGACAAATAATGGCTAATTTTCGAAGCGATTTTAACCAATACAGCATTAATCTTTATACAATTAAATACCTTAAATACATTGTTAATTTAATATAGATCTATATGGCTCCTTACAGCATATGATTTAAAAGAATATTTTCGAAGATATTACAGTTTTAAAAATTGCGGGACGCAGCGTTTGCGAGGAAAATAACAATCTATACCAATAAATAAAATTAGTGTCTGTTTGTAATGTCAAAATAATAGGCTTTTTTCATGCTCACAGGGTTATTTGCACGACACCTATGCCTAAAATACAAATTAAAAAAATTTGTCTGTCTGTCTGTTTGTTCCGGGTAATCTTCAAAACGGCTGGACCGATTTCAAAAATTCTTTCACCAATGGAAAGCTATAATATCAGGGAGTAAACTAGGCTATATTTTATCCCGGTATTCTCACGGGAACGGGAATTACGCGGGTAAAACCACTAAAACCGAAGCGAAGCGAGGGAGGGTTGCTGGTATATTATATCCCTTAGTCGTCTTTTACGACATCTATAGACAAAAGAGGGGGTAATAAATTGTATTCTTACTCCGTCACCACACGGAGAACTCCCTCACCACATAGAGAATTATTATAAGACATCATCGAACATATCCGGATAAAGTGACAGTATACTGGTCAAACTTCTTTTAAAATTATCATGTGGAACACATATGTTTTGACAAATTTTGTTTTGAATGCCAGGGCCACAGTAATTTAGGCAGCGATATAAGTGGCTTGCTCAATAAGCAGAGAAAGTTTATAAAGCAAGTTAGGTTGCATCGCCTTGCCGATATCCCGAATAATTGTGTGGGAGACCGAACCGGTTAATTTCCCTCATCTGAAGGAAGTCTATATTTTACAGCGGGGTTTATAATATAAGAGTAAATATTAAGAATAACACTTACCTGATTCAGCAAAATTGAACATATGACAGAGAAAATCGCAAGTCGAATCATCTTGATGGCGTCTGCAAGAAAAGTAGAAAAATAAAAATTTCATAATATGTGAAAATTATTATTTTATTTTCAAAGATAGCAAGATCTTGTATGAAAGATCTAATCTTTGTATTACGGGGAACAATAAATTTGTAATAACGGACACAATTTACATCCAGACTCGGAACAATAATTTGTTGATTGCACAAAATATTTTCCTTACTCCTTATTCATAGTTTCCGTGTGGTGACGGAGTAAGAATACAATTCACCACACCTTACCCGTGGATGTCGTATAAGACGGCTAAGGGATACAATACGCACATAATATCTCTGCAAGAAAAGGAAAACTCGAAAGGAAAACCCTATACCAACATGTCTGACCAGCATAGTATAATAGGTCAAATTCCCTTCCATTGTGGAGGAGGCCCGAGCCCAACAGTGGGACGTATGTGGGCTGCGATCATGGTTATTCATAGGATATAGATATTATTATTTATATAAGATGACTGTTATGTGTAAGTTGGGGGAGAGTGGCTTGTGGGGGTTGATAATCAATCAGACAATATTCTTATCTTAGTGCAATCTTAGTATCTGTACTGGTCACAAAGGCTAGCCATAAACTTAAATTAATTGTAAAAACTATTAAAAATAAATCCGTAAGCACCTTTGTATCAGAAAATAAATAAATAATCCTACTAATATTATAAACGCAAAAGTTTGCGAGTACCTATGTGAAAATGTGAGGATGTGAAGATGTGAGGATGTGAAGATGTGAGGATGTGAAGATGTGAGGACGTGAAGATGTGAGGATGTGAAGATGTGAGAACGTGAAGATGTGAGGATGTGAAGATGTGAAGATGTTTGTTGCTCTTTCACGCAAAAACTACTGAATGGATTTTGATGAAACTTCACAATAATATAGTTTACATATCAGAATAACACATAGGCCATAATTTATCCCGATTTTCCCACGGGTGAAACCGTAGGGCGCTGCTAGTTATTATTATTTCCTTTGTTATTTATTCTAAATATGATTCTGAGCCGAATCTAAAATCTTTTAGTATTCATAAACTTTTGTTCTTAAAATCCCCGCGAGGTTCAATTTCTTAGTACATTTTATAGTCTTTTTAAAAAAGTAAAAGAACATGTCAAACTAAAGAGATTATTATAACTTGGTAGACAGACAAAGTCATAATAATTCAATGATCATTTATTATAGACTAAGATGTGCGCTTTGTCGCTAACAAGAATAATCGTAACTCCGTCGGTTCATAAAATCTATCACTCATAAAGTAGTGAGTAAAAACTTAATGGCTCTGAGATTTGGAGGGCTCACAAGAAATTGGCCATATTCGTTACGTGAGGATAGAATTTTCAAGGTAATAGAATCATCATATGGGCTTGAGTCGCTACCACATTAGGAGAAATTGACCCATAACACGCTGGTCAGACGTGTTGGTATACGGTTTTGTTCCGAGTTTTTCTTCCCTTGCATGGATGTTATCTGCATAGTATATTCCTTAGTCATCTTTTACGACACCTATGGACAATAAGGAGGCTGGTGAATTGTATTCTTACTCCATCACCACACGGAAATTGTTATTTTAATATTATAAATATTTTTGTGAAAATTATAACGTCTATAATGGTAATGATTTCAGATATTTAAGCGAATATTACACATTTTAAATAAAACTACGGATTTTATCACGTTTGTATTTGATTTTTGTTTTTTGAAACGCGATAAAATCCGTAAAGTAGTATAATTGTTTTTCAATTAAATAATGTCATTATTTAATTTAATGTTATTTTTTGCTATTACCAAAAATATTTAAAGTGAACAAAAGATGGTATATTGTAATTAAAATTGAAAGAGAAGGAAAACGCGACATAAACCTTATGCCAACAATTTTGACCAGCGCGGTATAGTAGGTCAATGGCCCGTCCATTGTGGAGTGGTAGGACCACACTGTCGACAGTTATCTGTCTACAGCCGCGGGCCGGTCCGTCCGGGGTAGTACCACGCTCTCGCAGAAAATCGACGTCTGAGTAGTAGCAATTTGTTAGTGCGCTTCGTTCGGTGAGTGAGAGAGCCGGCAGTCCAACTTTCTGAAGGTGTTTGCGTGTGGAGGTTTTTGGTATCACAGAGTCTCAATGCACGCATTCACACTCCCTTCACTTTCTTCGCGGTAGGTAGCGGCCTTGTAAAGGTCTATGAGCGGCAGCAACACTTACCATCAGGTGTACTGTCTCCTCGTTTGCCACCGTTTGCAATAAAAAAAAAAAAAAAAAAGGAGACCCGAGCCCAACAGTGGGATTTATATGAGCTGAAATGACGATGATGACGAATCTAAATTTTCAAACTCTAATTTTATAAAAAACACAAATTTTAAGATATTTAATTATTTTTCAAATGAGAGCCATTTTCTGATACATATACAAATAAACAAATTTAATCTGTTCCTTATCTGTATCTTGCACATAAATACAAAACAATTCCACGGCAATGTCTAATGTCACAGTCTGGTGTCGTGACAGTCCCGTTTCACCACCACGATACTCCACGATAAAGCATGGAAGCCTTCTAGGTCAAATATATATACATATATATAAACAAGTTATGTATGAAATGGTTGACTCCTGGCATACCGTTAGACGGAGCCGGTTCGTAGGCAAACAGGCATTACTTATTCATTGTAAAACTATGTTGGAATTAATATGAAATTGTAGTTATATGGAATTGTAGTTATATTTAACATGTTCTGAGGGTATTTCCGTGAGGTGGGTTCATTGTAATCATTATCATTCAGCCCATCATCGTCTACTGCTCAACGTAGGCCTCCCTCATATTTCGCCACAGAGTGCGGTCGTGTGCCACCTGCATCCAACGACGCCCAGCAAATTTCACCAGGTCGTTGGTCCACCTTATAGCGAGGCGTTCTACAGTGCGTCATCCGATACATGGTCACCATTTGAAAACTTTTCTTTCTCAGCGGTTGTCGGTTCATTAGGCGATATGTCCTGGCCATTGCTACTTCAACGTGCTAATTATTCGTGCCATTTTTGGTCAGACCCGTCCATTTACGGATTGCCGTATTTTGGATTCTATCTCGCAGAGAAATGTTGAGCAGTCTTCTTCATAGCACGCTGAGCGACTTTGGGTTTAGTTGTGAAGCCCACATTTAGAGATCACGTTTTCGTGCCGTAAGCCATCACTGGTAACACACACTGGTCGTAGACCTGTGTTTTCAGACACTGAGGTATGTTGGATGAGAAGATCGTCTAAGTTTCCTGGACACTGCCTAACTGAGTTGAATTCGCCGGCTGACCTCTTTCCCGAAATTGGACTTATCTAACTGGATTGTTTGTCCAAGGTAAACGTAATGGTCGACAACTTCGAGAATCGCATTGCCAACTAAGACTAGGATAGGAACGACATGAACACTTGACATGACTTTCGTCTTGTCCATGTTCATTCGTAAGCCCAGTAGTTGGGATACCTGAGATCGTCGAGCATGGTGCCAAGATCCTCTATGGATTCTGCCATAATGACGATATCGTCTGCAAATCGAAGGTGAGTGATGTATTCACCGTTAGGGTGGTACCGCACTATGTCCGATCCGAATCCGATCCGAACTCATAAAAATATGGTCCGTAGTAACCGTAGAACTATTTCTATGGTAATTTACGCACTAGATCCGATCTCCGTCATCCGATTTCTTTCCGTCATTTTAGAATCTCCATTTCGGAGAAGATTATTGACGGACCGCAGTAGCCATAGAATTATTTGTATGAACGCTCGCGCACTGCTTCCGAGTTAAAGCCGAGCTGCGTACGAGCAGAGAGGCAGCAAAACAGGCGGAATATGCGGCGGCTGGCATCCATCCAGTACCGTCCCCGAGGGGGAACGTCGAGAGGAGAGGGTACCCCGCGACCGGGGTATTCCGTCGGGCTGACTACTGAAGACAAGTTACCCTGCACCGGTAGTCGGCCCAACCACGAAGGCGACGTATCACGGGTGGGTCATGGGGCCGCGCGCCGCCCCTCTGTCGCCCCGGACGGTTCCGGGCGGCAGGTGCGCTGACCATGGCCCAGTCCTAACAAAAAAAAGGCATCCATCCAGGATCCATCCATAATGCAAATGCGTTGTTATTTGCATTATGTTTCCCTACGGTGTTTTTACTTTAATTGAAAATGTTGAAAGTAAGGCCTGTATATAGGACAAATCTATACCCTATAGACCCATATTTTAACGGGTTCGGATCGGACGTAGTGCGGCAACTCTCTTAATGTTGACGCCGAGTCCGGTCCAGTCTACGAGTTTGAAAACATCTTCCAGTGCAGTGTTGAACAGTGAAAATTTTTGTGTGTGTTCAAGGGGATTTGAGAAAGGTTTAGATTCACAATGGGACCCGACAGGTGGCGCTTTATTTAAACAGAACAACGTCTGTTGGGTTAGCTAGTATACATATATTTGTCCGTGTGGTGACGGAGTAAGAATCTAATGTACCACCTTATTTCATGTAATTTTTGTGTGTTTAATTATACAAGTCAAAGCAAATTTACCCAAGAAATGTTTAATGATACATTCATCCCTCTTAATCATTTCCAAAGGCAATTATCTAATTACAATGATGACGGCTGTCGAGTTCAGCAATATTTATCGGTAACATTAAGACCGTAATCTTCCTACCGTCAATTATCAAGGGATTTTTTAATTAACTTGAAATATATATTAAATATTTTTGCTTGTTTATTTGGGTATTTTTTCGTGTGGTGACAGAGTAAGAATAAAAATCACCAACATCTTGCCCGTGGATGTCGTAAAAGACGGCTAAGGGATATAATATGCTTATAATCTCTATGCAAGTGAAGAACCGCTCGAAAAAAAGCCCTATGTCAATACGCCTACCCTAGCCGAGGCCGCGGGTGATTGGACCGGGGAATTGTCCGTCACCCGCAGTGTGGCTAACCGCGCGACGGCGACCGACGTCCCAGGACGTCGAGAGGTGAAGTTACCCGAAAGGGTATTCCGTCGGGCCGACCACTGACGACAAGTCACATCTGCTCCGGTGGTCGGCCCAACAACGAGATGATGTGGGTACGGGTGGGTTATGGGCCCGCGCGCCGTCCTTTCATCGCCCCGGACGGACTGGACCGCGCGTCGCGTGCGCTTACCATAGCCCACCCATAAAAAAAAAATGTCAATAGGCAGCAGTGTAGATCAATTTACCTCCTATAGTAGAGGAAGCCCGAGCCCAAAGGAATGATGTATTTAGGCTGAGTGATGATTTGTGAATCATTTGAATTTTTGACCTAAACTACTTATTAGTTAGTAAAATAATCTAATTTTGTAATTGTTTACTTGGTAATTATTTTACAAGTCATCATCATCATGTCAGCTCATATACGTCCCAATGTTGGGTTCGAATCTCCTCCTGAATAGTAAGAAAATTGACCTTACTATACCATGCTGGTCAGACAGGGTGGTATAGAGTTTTATTTCGAGTTTTCCTTCTTTTGCGTAGATGTTATATGCGTATTATATCCCTTAGTCGTCGTTTACGACATCCATGGGCGAGACAAGGAGTGGTGATTTGCATTCTTACTCCGTCGCCACACGGACAAACAAGTACTTATCTATACCAATAAATAAAATTGGAGTGTCTGCTTGTAATGTCAAAATAATAGACTTTTTTCATGCTCACACGGTTATTTTCACGACACCTATGCCTAGAATACAAATTAAAAAATTTTTGTCTGTCTGTTTGTCTGTTTGTTCCGGGTAATCTTCAAAACGGTTGGACCGATTTCAAAAATTCTTTCACCAATGGAAAGCTATAATATCAGGGCGTAAACTAAGCTATATTTTATCCCGGTATTCCCACGGGAACGGAAACAACGGGGATAAGGCGACAGAAACCGAAGCGAAGTGAGGGCGAGTTACTAGTAGCTAATATAGTTTAACAACTTATGTGGTCTTTTGAATTATTTTTTAAGTGCTGTATGATGGTGGTTACGAATACTATCAACTCTTGTATTACTCGTGGGTACCGTAAGAGACGATTAAGAGCTTTATATCGATCTGAACTCAGGTCCATATAATGTCCGTCACCACCACGTCCGTCATTTGACCACTGATGATAAGTAACCCTTCTCCGGTGGTCGGCCCAACGACGAAGGCGACGTAGTTTTCGGGTGGGTTGCGGGTGTGCGTGCTTATGCCCCTCTATCGCCCCGGACGGAGTGGTGCGAGGAACGCTCCGACCGCAACCCACCCCCAAAAAAAAAAAGCCATGTCCGTCATAAAACTAACACTAAACTAAATTATTGTCAATAACTTGTGCAATATATACTGTGAAAAATATAATACCTAACTCCTAAACTGCGTTGTCTGATACGTGGTCACCACTCAAGAACCTTTCTTCCCCAACGGTTTTCGGTTCATCGAACGATATCGCCAGTAAATTGCCGCTTCGGCGTATTATTTCTTCGTATTATATCGGTTACAGCCGTTCTACGGATTTTCGTATTTCAGATTCTATCTCGTAGAGAAATACCGACTATAGCCATATCCATAGCAGGCTGAGCGACTTTAAGCTTGGCTTTAACTTTATGAGACCTACATACATTTAAGGACCACGTCTCCGTGCCGTAAGTCATCGCTGGTGACAATATAATGATCGGCAACTTCGAGAAGCGCATAGCTGACCCAATAGACCTTATTTTGTTCAAATAAAATAAAAGGAAATCGACGGCAGCACCATCTACCTCCTCTCAAACACACATAAAAATTTTTATCAATATCTGGCCAGTCGTTTAAGTAGAGTTCAGTGACACACGTATACAAGAAATATATATATATATATATAAAGATACTATTTGCACATAAGCATGTGATTAAACTTCAAAACGGCTGCAGCGATTTTAATGATGATTTTGTTTTCGTTCAGGTTCAGGATGGCTTTAAAAGTGGTTTCGATTAATAATTGGACCCATAAGAAGGCGATGTGATCAATATCAAGGAGTTATATTCTTATTATTTTTAACCGACTTCAAAATAGGAGGCAGTTCCTCAATTCGACCGTATATATGCTTTTTTATGTTTATTCGCGGATAACTTTGTCGTTTATGAACCTATTTTGATGATTCTTTTTTGTTGGAAAAGCTATACTTGCCAAATGGTTACATGAAAATTTTAAAGAAATCGGACAAGCGGTTTTTGAAAAATCAAGGAAAATATAAAAAAATATCTACATTGTCTACATTAGTGAAGGCAGTTTCTTTTTTTGCAAAAAATAATAATTATTAGATTTGTACAGAAATATCAAACATATTTTTATGTGGTGCAAAGCAGGTGGATTCAAGATTAGTTTAGATTAATAATGCGACTCGGTACGTGGATTATTTGCGTCTTTTGAATCAGCTAGTATATGTATCAGAATTTATTTACACATTAGCATATCTAAGTTCAAAATATTAATAATGATCTGCACTGAATATATTAAACTAGTTTCTAATTGAAAAAAAAAAAACATATGAATCTTGAATTTCTAAAATGACCTTCAGCTTAATGTGTTACCACTCCATTAGGTATCTTTATTATGTCTTTCTAGTTCTGTTATTATAACATAGCTTTTGCTCGCGACTTGGCGCGCCTTCAAATCTTGTGATATGATTATCATTCAGACTCATCATCATGACAGCTCATATACGTCCCACTGTTGGGCTCAAGCCTCCTCCACAATAAGAGGCATATTGACCTGGTATGCCACGATGGTCAGACGTGTTGCTACAGGGTTTTATTGTCCACCCATAAAAAAAAAATAGGGTTTTATTGTACATATATTGAAATATCATAAAGAATCACCCCCTAGTTGACACCCTTAAGGAGAATTATAATATAATATCTCTCAAAGTAAGAATACTGTCCACCGCCCCTATCATGGCCATAGGTGTCGTAAAGGATGACTAAGGATATATATAATAACTACACATAACACCTATGCTGGAGAAGGAAAACTCGAAATAAAACCCTATAACAAACCGTTTGATCAGCGTATAGTAGGTCATTGGCCTTTTATTGCGGAGAAGGCTCGTACCCAATAGTGGGACTTTTATAAGCTGTCATATTGATGATGAGTAAGTCTCGGGCTATTTTTTTTAGCGAGTCCCTGCGTCAGAAAACAAGATGCTGTTATTTTTTTTTAATTCAGCAGAAAATCACCATAAAATTCTATTTCCTATTTTATACCCTTGGAAGTTAAATGTTGACAAATGCTGACAACAGGTAAAAATTTACTTTTACTGACGAATATTTCGAGTTAATTTGAAGACAATGGATAAAGCTTTTCTTTTTCCTTTTTATAAAAAGTTTTCCTCTGTATTTCACCCCCTTTTAGAGAGAACTACATATAATACTCTTTAGTGAATCTCTACATCACAAAAAAAAACTGCTCTTAAATTTTCACAGCCGAACTACAACTAGAAAGTTTCAGTTTCGGCTGGGAGTTCGTGAGTCAGTCAACCAGCTTACTTAGTTATACGGTTATACGGTTGCAGACATTTGTCCATTCTAAATAGAATTTTCAATTTCCTGTCCGTGTGGCGACGGAATAAGAATATAATTCGCCATTCCCTATCTTGACTGTGGATATCGTAAAAGAGGACCGAGGGATATAATGTGTACATAACGTCTATGCAAGAAAAGGAAAATAACGAAATAAAACCCTATACCAATCCGTCTAACCAGCGTGGTTATATTAAGTCAAATTCCTACCTATTGTGGAAGAGGCTTGAGCCTAGCAATGGCACATATATGAAATGATGATGAAATAGAATATTCCGTATGTTTCATCCCTTATTTTTGCCTTTGAAAATTGTAAGATTCGACTGGGGTATCACTAGAAGAATCAGCAGCAGTAATCTCCAGACGGTAACCTCAATCGCCAAACCTTATTACGCATAGCGATTATGGTATTCTATATTAGACGCATTTGACGTCTAAGACGTGAGACGGGTAAGGAAAGGTTAGTGACAATTGTATTCTTACTCCATCACTATACGGACGTACGAAATAGCTTGGTGAAGTATTATGTATCTGTGTGTTACCGAAGTTAGAAACAAGGAGAATAAAATATACTCTAAGGGTAAAATATTTTCAAGTAACCCTGCTCCGGTGGTCGGCCCAACGACGAAGGCGACGTGGTTTTCGGGTGGGTTGCGGGAGTTGCATGCTTAAGCCCCTCTGTCGCCCCGGACGGAGTGGTGCGGAGGCGCGCCGACCACAGCCCACCCACAAAAAAAAAGGGTTAAATATTTAGGACAATATTTCACTCATGCTAGAGATATCCATACTAATATTATAAATGCGAAAGTATGGATGTTTGTTTGTTACGCTTTCACGCTTAAACCACCGAACCGATTTCAAAAATTCTTTCACCAATGGAAAGCTATAATATCAGGGAGTAACATAGGCTATATTTTATCCCGGTATTCCCACGGGAACGGGACCTACGTGAGTAAGACTGAAATCGAAGAGAAGCGGGGGTGGTTGCTAGTATAATATAATGTTCACTACATAGACGGAGACGAAATAAGGAACCAATATGGCTCTCAACAAAGAGAAAAATCGTCTATTATTAAAAAGAAAAGAACAGCTTAGTGTTATAATCTATTTTTTTGTTCTTTTGTAAATATATATAATTTTCTTTTGATTTTTTGTAAACATAAAATGAGTCACCGCCGCTTTTTCTTACCCATTTTAGAGTTCCTTACGCGAAGGATAGTAACGCGACCCTATTACTAAGATATCGCAGTCTGTCCGTCCGTCTGTTTGTTACCAGGCCGTATCTCGAGAAACGCGATAGCTAGACAATTGATTTTTTTACAAATCATGTATTTTTGTTGCCGCTAAAACAAGAGATACTAAAAACAAAATAAAATAAAAATTTAAGGGGGGTTCCCATGCAACAAACGCGATTATTTGCTTTTTTTGTAGATAATGGTGCGGTACTCTTCGTGCGCGATTCCGATTCGCAATTAGTCGATTTTTATATATTTTTTGATTTTTGGCAAGGATATTAGTCCTTCATCAATCTGTAAATTACGAGATGAAAAATTTTGCCAGTAGCTTCGTTACTATATAGAGATTCGTAGTTAATTTTGTCCGATATACATAATCTTTAGATAAAAACCCAAGTTGCAACAGTAATGGTTCTCTATCATTCCCGAGACGGGCGGCGTAGGTTCGTACCTAATACTGTCTCAGCCAAGATCGCAGACAACACTCTCACACTCCTCGTTCTTATAAAATGCGAAGTATGCTGGGACGTTGTCCGGGAGGTGGTTACTCGAAGCATTAAAGCCATTGGCATTTTTTCAATACACACGTATTTAGTAATCCTTGAAAGATACGAAGAGACGACATTGTCGAGATATGGTAGACTTGATCTTTTCCTCAACCATGTGGAGACACCACGATACGTATTGAATTGCTATAGTGCCCTGGTAACTTGCACGGTACTAACCAAGGTATTGATTTCATTAGTATTTTAATCCAGAAATTAAAACATATACGAAACCTCACCATATTTTAAGACTCGGAATCTTTTGTCAACGTCTTGCACATTTCACCAAACAGTACGAAATGGGAGTGGAATTTTTTTACTTAGACAACCCCAACCAGATGGTTCTATTATAGAGTTTTATAGCGAATCAAAAATACTCTTTCAGTAATTTTATCTGCTTTGGTCTTTTAGGATTATCTGTCTTAGGACTGTCCGATTTATTAAGAACCAAAAGGTTTTGGTACATGCTTTTAATATCCGGTTATTATACAGGTAAAACAGACATTTAAACAATGTGAATAGGTCCAATAATTAATTGACTAAAGATAAAAAAGGACACCAAATAAATAATAAGTTAAAAAAAAGAAAAAAATACAAACCGTTTTCACAGAGCACTCGAAAAAATTTAAATTCAAATAAAGAATAAAATAACCGCGAACACGTGCGAGTTGCGCGAGCGCCTCGCCGCACTACAGCATCCCTCGGCTACTGACCCGAGGTACTAAGCACAAAGAGTAGCTAATACCGGTTCGATAATTTGTTTTGATTTTTTACTTAAACTTATATTAGTGATATTTCTGGCAGTGATTTATAAGTCCTCAATTAAGTATATTTTAATAATATGCTATAAGTTTTATAGCAGCTATTATACAAATGTTTATACTAGATGCATGTGTGACTTTTGTTTCTTTTGGACATTTGCTAAAATATCATCACTACATAATTATTATAAAACAAAGCAGCTTCCCGCTGTCTGTCTATCCTTATGTCAGTTTAGATCTTTAAAACTACGCAACGGATTTTGATGCGGTTTTAGTAGATAGAGTGATTCGAGAGGAAGGTTTATATGTATAATGCATGCATAATATGTTGCTCTCTCAAGAGTATCCTCTAAAGTAAACATGTTTGTATTGTCTAATAACAAAAAAGCTATGAACGTTCTATATAAAGACATTGTGTAGTAAATTTAGTATTAGCATCGGACCCGTGCGAAGCCGGGTCGCTAGTAACAATATATAATTCTGTGTGGTGACTCTCTTACCCATGGGTGTCGTAAAAGACATATATTCAAGACATATATTGTCGTATGACAGCTGTGAAAGAGAAGAAAAACTCGAAATAAGATACTATAAGAAAAAATAAGCGGAAAGCAAAAAGAACTGAACCCAACTAAAGATATTCTTAATATTTTTTTTGTAAAATGAAATAATTGAAAAACCAAAATGAAAAAGTAAGCCGTCGCTCAGGACGCTTGGCAGATGTGAAAATTCGAAATAATTTTGAACAAATATGTATGCTTCAAAGAATAGATTACGACAGGAACTAATAAAGCACATGGTGTATAAGTAAAATTTACAATTTTTCCAGAAAACGATGATTTTTATTCAACAAACATTTATTGTCATTGAATAAAAGAATAAAAAATTCAAAAATATTTCAAATTGTGATAACTCAATTCTTCAATCAGTGATTTCTGTAATAATATAATAGTTTTATTCGATGCTTCTGGTTCTGACGATATTAGTGTGACAATTGGTCGGAACTACACTTACCATCATATAGCGTGGCGATACCTTGCCGCGGCATGCCTCTAGAAGGTGATGGTGAATTGTATTCTTACTCCATCACCATACGGTATTTTTTTTTAATTATCTTGTTTTCAATATTATAGAAAGAGACAAATAAGTTTTATATATGGTGTTTATCAACTCTATAAATGTTCATGCCAAACATTGCTTCAGGTCACTGACCACACATTAACATGCAGGTAAAATTTTGCTCATTTAACGTCCGAGCGATGTAAGGTTAAGTGCGAAAGGTATCTGTGACGTAGTTATAAAAAAATACATTGAACTTGAAACTTGAGGACGTTATTTAAAGCGAGTTATTTATACATGAGTTACTTTCTGATGAAACTATTGCGAAGATAGTGAAGTATGGATTTGTAGTTTAAATACTGATCTAAAGCACTGAATGTGAGTTCAATCCTATGTAAATTCTTTGTGCGTTTATCAAATATTTGTGCCGAGTCTGGGTTTAATTTGTGTTCAATAATTATGTGTTTTCCGTGTGGTGACAGAGTAAAAAAACAATCCTCCACCACCTATTTTGCCTCTGGGTGTCGTAAAAGAGAACTAAGACATATAATATGCATGTAATATTGACACAAGAGAAGAAAAACTTGAAATAAAATCCTATTGCAACCCGTCTGACCAGCCTAGTATAATGGGTAATTTCCCTCCTGCCGTAGAGGAGCCTTGAGCCCAGCAGTGGGACGTATATGAGCCGTGATGATGATAGTATAGGATCCCGCTATACAACGACCTTCACCGAGATGTTTATTTTACTACTTTTATTTAATTTTTAAATACTCTGGACTAAAATTTGTTAGGCAACCCATATGCAATATATTTATTGACATATTAAATTACATAAAAAATAAGTTTCATCAAATAAGCATCTCGGTGAAGGTCGTTGTATAGCGGGATCTTAGACCATGATGAATCATATGTTTGTGAAGTCCTTCGCAATGAGGGTTTATATTGGGAGCACAGGGCTGTAGTAAAAAAAGATAAAATAGGCGTGGAGCGTCTCTCTTTTTTCTTATCCTACAATATGTTTGAAGGGAGTAGTGGCTGAAGAGAATGATGCTCTTCGTATGGGGACAGGGTAAGAATACAATTCACCAACTCTTCACTTGTCCGTGGTTCTCGAAAAGACGACTAAGGGTTATTATATGTAGATAATATCTATTTATTGAAGGAAAACTTTACATAAAACCCTAACGACTGACCAGCGCGGTGTAGTAAGTCAATTTTCCTCCCATTTTGGAGGAGGCTATAAGGATATATATTGTGGGTAGTCAGCGTATGATAGGCCGAGTAGACGTCAAATCTCTGCCCTCTATACTGTATGACGGCTCTATTGTACCGCTGGCCCCTGATGTTAAAGATCTTGGCTTATATATAGACTCCACTCTCAATTGGAGAACTCAAGTAGTCAGAGTAAGTCAGCGAGCCACCTGTAGCTTACGTGCTCTCAATCGGTTGAAACACTTTTTACCGGTTAAAACTAAAACGATGCTTGTCCAAACTTTAATTTCTCCTCTAATTGACTATGGTGATGTGTGTTATTTTGACCTAAATGCAGATCTTCTTAATAAACTAGACCGTCTTCTCAATAACTGCATTCGATTCATATATAATCTTCGCAAGTATGATCACATTTCTGTTTATCGTTCCCAATTAAATTTTCTAAGTATTCGCCAACGCCGTAGTTTGCGTGCCCTTACTTTCCTATATTCTATCCTCAACTCTCCTAATTCTCCTGATTAATTGTCTTGTTTCTTTCAATACCTCTCTACTAATCATGACAGAAACCTTCGGTACTCCAAAAACTTGCTCCTACTTTGTCCATCTCATCATTCTGATCGTGTGCATTCTTCGTTCCTTATCCAGGCAGTTCTCCTCTGGAATTCACTACCTCTCGGTATCAGGATGGCCACCATCCGTCAAACATTTAAGAAGAGCGTTCGTATGCATCTTTTAAATGAGTTGGCAGAATCAAAACTGATATAATGTCCTTATAATTATGTATATATATACTGTGTATATATGTGTATGTATATATTTATATATCTTAATATATATCATATCTATGTATTTGCGTATATATGTATCTTTGGTATGTATTGTATATTTTCGTATATACCTATTTATGTATGCAAAATGTATTATCTTTTTCATTTTAGAATTATATAACTATCTCGTAACATGCATCTACCTTTTTTCATCTCTGCATCACCTATGGTTGACTGGTATAGAATGCCTTTGGCATTAAGTCCGCCATTGTACTTGTTGCATGAAGGTTAATAAATAAAAATATATATATATATATATGAGCTATGAGGATGAGGAAGATGGCTGTTCCCTCGTCCAGTCATAATACGTATTATATTTGTATTACTTTCCGTAAAAAAGTAATGTAACCTTGTTCGAAGGACAGAATATATAAACATGTTATGTAATTTTATTTATAAGGGATAACTTTTATGAGCTCATCGAGTTTCTTGCCAGATCTTTTCAGCTTGCAATCACTTGCCAATTCCGGTAGATTTTATTTTATATAGATTTTTTATTATAAAGATTTTTTATTATAAAGATTTACTAAAAAAAAACTTAAATTATAATAATATTATGAATGTAAAAGTTTGTGAAGATATTTTGATGCTTGTTATTCAATCACGTGTATACCGTTGAACAGATTTGCATGAAATGGGCACCTAGATAGACCATTTTCTAGATCCATGGATAACACCCAGGTATTAGGATACTTTATATTCCACTAACGTATTCCTTTGGGATATTAGTTAAACTTTAATTTTATTTACTCATGCATAATCCGTTAAACGAAAGTAGATAAAATGTCATTTTGGGAAAGTTACTTTTACGTAGGTGAAGTAGTGAGCTGAAGCTAGTTGACAATATGTAAACGCCCTTTCAGTGTGGTGATGGAGTAAGTAAGAATATAGTTCACTACCCCTTTTTTAGCTATGGGTGTCATAAAATACGACTAAGGGTATGATATGCAGATAATATCTTTGCAAGAGAAGGAAACATCAAACATGAACATCAAACATGAACATCAAACATGAACATCAAACATGAACATCAAACCCTATACCAAGAGACTTCCCAACGCATTGTAGTAGGTCAATTTTTCCGAACGACGAAGGCGACGTGGTTTTCGGGTGGGTTGCGTGCTTAAGCCCCTCTGTCGCCCCGGACGGAGTGGTGCGGAGGCACGCCGACCGCAGCCCACCCACAAGAAAAAAAAAAAAGGTCAGTTTCCCTTCCATTGTGGAGCAAGTCCGAGTCAAATCATCATTCATCATCATTTCAGCCTATCGCCGTCCACTGCTGGACGTAGGCCTTCCTCATGTTACGCCACAAAGTGCGGTCCTGCATCGCCTGCATCCAACGACGCCCAGCGACTCTCGCCAGGTCGTCGGTTCACCTAGTGGCGGGGCATCCTACACTGCGTCGTCCAATACGTGGTCGCTATTCGAGAACCTTTCTTCCCCAGCGGTTGTCGGTTCTTCGAGCGATGTGGCCTGCCCATTGCCATTACAGTGTGCTAATTCTTCGTGCTATGTCGATTATACCTGCTCTTCTGCGGATTTCCGTATTTCGAATTCTATCTCGCAGAGAAATCCCGAGCATAGCCCGTTCCATAGCACGTTGAGCGACTTTGAGCCTTATTATGAGGCCAAATCAAATAATGAGACTTATATGGACTGAGATGAAATACCCATATATGAAATACCCGTTTATTTAGTAAGCTCTAACCTTCTTATAAGCAATGAGTTGGCGAAATATTGTTGGTAATGTCGATTTGTAATCTCTTCTCATCCCAGCTCAAATATATCTCACAGTAAGGTTTGAGCCTCATCCACAATAGGAGGAATTGGTCTGATTGATACCACGTTAGTCGGTAAATTAATATATAATTAATAGAAAAGTTATGTTTCATTAAAAGAACCCTCTCTCTTGTGACCGCATGTTTTTTTCAAATATATGTCTCCTTATTGAACAAGAACTGGGAAAATGGAGAATTAGTCTACAAGAAAACTGTGACTTTAACAGACGTAGTTGATTGTGGTTTCGAGCGAAAACTATCTTTTGAGTCGAGAGACTGGTCGCGGTCAGAAACCGCAATCAAGCCAACGACCAGGTTTAAATATTTAGAAAATAAACTTACTTTGGCAATTTAGCAGCTCAACACTGCTGTGGTCACAAATTCAATTGCACCTAGAAAGTTTTTCATCATTATCATCATTTCAGCCCATATTCGTTCCACTGTTGGGCTCGGGCCTCCTTCATTGTGGGAGGGAACATGACCTAATATACCACGCTAGTCAGACGTGTTGGCATAGGGTTTCAGTTTTTTTTCTCGTGGAAGGAGGCGGCGGAGCGCATGCCTGAGGAGCATCTCCTCGACGACCGCCGACGGTGACTGGGGCGGCATAGGCGCGACTACCTGCGCCTGATGCCGCCCTAGCCGAGACCGCGGGTGACTGGACCGGGATTTAGTCCGTCACCCGCCGAGAGGCCGACCGCGTGAGGAAAGCCCGACGTCCTCCCCGAGGGGGGAGGACCCTATACCAACACGTCTGACCAGCGTGGTATAGTGGGTCAATTACCCTTCCATTATGGAGGAGGCCCGAGCCCAACAGTGGGACGTATATGGGCTGAGATGATGATGATGATGATGATATACTTTTTGAGCGTGGGGACTGATAAGAAAACAAATGTACTATGTATAACAATAAAGGCGGTTTGGATTACCACTGTCGTCCGCTGAAGATCTTTGGGATCGTTAGAAAACGCGCGAAAACACTTTTGTGACGTAAGCTACGCAAAGCGGTGGCACGTGTGCGCACCGAGACGGACGAACGCAGAATGTGTCGAGTCGACACAGTCCGTACGGTCGTCGATACTGTTGACAAAGGTACGCTCGCCCGAGCTGCCGTTTCCAATATATAGTATTACTGTATGAGCTGCCACCACCCGTGTGCCATGTAGCTCGTACCATGTAGCTAGCTAACATGGTAGGGGGTGTGAGGTTTTATTTTCGTTACGGAATTTCTTGATTCGGTCCCCGCGCCAAGCCCGCGATAAAAGCTATGCAATAAATTAAAAAATGCGGTTTTTTTATTTGAAAGCCAGTTTCCTGGCGGTGGTTCTTAGCAAATATCGGTTTTGTTAATATCAGTCCAGCAGTGTAAGAGTATCAGCTCTTTTCCCAAGTAATGGCATGTGATTATATTTTTACGTGCTTAACGAATACTAGTATACTTAATAGTTGAATGACAATTAATTAATAACTTCGACCTGATGCTGCAAACGAGAATAGTCTCCAGAGAACCTATCTCTTCGAAAACTTGACATATCGTGTTTGGATTCAATATATTAGTTTTAATAAGTAAATTTCTTGTAGGTTATAAATTTAACGTCGATGTCTGTCTGTCTGTGTGTGTGTGTGTGTGTGTGTGGGTCTCCGTCTGTGGCATCGTAGCTCCCAAACGGATAGACCGATTTTGATGCGGTTTTTTTTCTTTTGAAAGCCAGTTTCCTTGTGGTAGTTTATTTACTATGTTTGGTTAATATTAGGGCAGGAGTTTAAGAATATAAACTCTTTTAAAAGCTATGGAATGACGTATGATTAGTCGATTAGGTGCTTCACACGTGCCAGTACAGTAGTTAAATGATAATTAATAATTCCTTTCCTTCAAGAAAACATCATACTTTATTTTGAATTATTATAGTTTGTGTCGGGGTCTTTCAAAATATTAAATTTTACCTATTATGTGTAAGTTAGTTAACAATATAACGATAAATGTCAATAGGTCAGCAAAAATTCCAATCTTTTTTTTTTATGGGGTGGGTTGCGGTCGACGCGCTCCTCGCACCACTCCGTCCGGGGTGCGGGGTGACAGAGGGGCGTAAGCACGCAATACCCGCAACCCACCCGAAAACCACGTCGCCTTCGTCGTTGGGCTGATCACCGGAGCAGGGTTACTTGACATCAGTGGTCGGCCCGACGGAATACCCCCTACTTGGGGTACCCTCCCATCAACCGACGTCCCCCCCTCGGGAAGGACGTCGGTCTTTCCTCACGCGGTCGGCCTCTCGGCGGGTGACGGACTAATTCCCCGGTCACGTCACCCGCGGCCTCGGCTAGGGCGGCATGAGGCGCAGGTATTCGCGCCTACGCCGCCCCAGTCGCCAGCGGCGGATCGCCACATCGAGGCTGCGCTCCTCGCGCAGGCGATCCGCCACCTCCTTCCGCGAGATCACTGTCTCGCAGAAGGCTGCGACCGCGTCCAAAAAAAAAAAAATTCCAATGTGAAAGCTACTTAGCTATGCACTGCATAAAATATTGGGTATACATGAAGATAATATGCTGCTTT
Organism: Lymantria dispar; assembly: GCA_032191425.1. Classification (NCBI taxonomy): domain Eukaryota; kingdom Metazoa; phylum Arthropoda; class Insecta; order Lepidoptera; family Erebidae; genus Lymantria; species Lymantria dispar. The sequence goes on along the minus strand of CM063460.1, from coordinate 1,471,652 downwards.
TAACCAGTTTGTAGCTCATATTTATAGCTCAGCTTTGTAGTTTTGATTTATTAACTATTTTTGATTTATTATCATTCTTCAATGGAGCCCTATGTTCACCCAGCCCAAAGAGATAAAGATATTCTAGATTTAGTATTTTAATATAAACACGTATTGCTGCGATGCTATCGCTAATAGGACCTGAACAAGAAGCCCGCTTGACGTACGACAGAATCAAGATATCAGTTCCGGCGGGCGGCTTAATAGGCGTAGTTGAAAAATACAATGGATTATTTTATACCATTAGGTATAGAGAGTATGTAGAGCTGTAGGCTCTTAAGGTATTTACAGTTGAGTCACAATTTTTATTATATTACACGGTAAATTAAAATTAAAAAAGGGGAATGATTTCTGATCTTTATGTGAGTACACATTGCCTTCTGTTTCCATGTCCTCCCATGTCCATGAACGCTCTGACGACCCAGAAAAGGGACAGCGAGAGGGGAGGGTACCTCTCAGGGTACGTCTCTTGACCACAAAGGACAAGGAACGTGGTACCGGTGGTCGGCCCAAAGACAAAAGCGACGAGCCAAGCTGGGTTATGGGGCCGCCAGCTGCCTTTCTGTCGCTCCGGACGGAGCCGGGCGGCAGGTGCGCAGACCATAGTCCACCCCAAAAAAAATTAACATTTGTTGAAAAGTGTTCGAAACCTTGGGATATCAAAAATCAAGTACAAACGGTATATATAATCTGTAAAATACTTTTATATGAAAACTGTGTAAATTATAATTTTCTATTCATAGAATTTTCCGTGTGGTGACGGAATTAGAATACAGTTCACCACTCCCTATCTTGCCCGTGGATGTCGTAAAATACGACTATGGAATAAAATGTGCGCATAACATCTGTGCAAGAGAAGGAAAACTCGAAATGAAACCCTATACCAACATGTCTGACCAGCGTGGTATACTAGGACAAATTTCCTTCCATTGTAGAAGAGGCCCGAGCCCAACAGTGGGACGTATGTGGGCTGCGATGACGATGATGATTTATAGAATTAATAGGGCTAAACATTAAATAGTACCACGTGAAATTATTTTGTCAGTTGTAGAGTAAATAAAAATAGGAGACACACTGAACATTGGCACCTACCTGGTTTAATTGTATTCAAACCATGCATAGACTCGTTCAAATATACACACAAAATTTCCTCCGTATCTGTCTAGCCCAAGAAATGGCAAACTTAAAACAAAACCTTATGGTGAACTCGAGATTATCGTGAAATAGTAAGATAATATAGGGAGATAACGAGAGTGCCATTGCTTAGAAGGTTTGTGTCCAACAATTGGTCTTATTCAAACTAAAGCAAAAGACGTAGCATTTCTCTATATTATTGATCACGTACATGAAATTAATCTCAAACAATATCAGAACACGGCGCCGCACGATTTGCTATTAACCTAAATTATACCAACCTGCTTTGAATCCTTAATTACTGCATAGTTTAAACGCAGTCTGCCCTCAATTAATGGTTAATTAGTTCTGTGAATTATTTCACCAGATTTACGTTTTAGCTTATAACTTTATGGGTATTAATCCTATTAGACTAGTATTATTTCCGTGTGGTGACGGAATAAGAATACAAATCAGCACTCCCTATCTTGCCCGTGGATGTCGTAACAGACGACTAAGGGATATAATACACCACTGACGTCAAGTCACCCTGCTCCGGTGGTCGGCCCAACGACGAAGACGACGTGCATCGCGGGTGGGTTGTGGGTGTGCGTGCTTACGCTCCTCTGTCGCCCCGGACGGAGTGGTGCGAGGAGCGCGCCGACCGCAACCCAATAAAAGAAAAGGTGATATAATACGCATATAACATCTATGCAAGAGAAGGAAAACTCAAAATAAAACCCTATACCAAAATATATAATAGTGGTAGGACTGGTCATCTGTCGAAAATCGACGTCTGAATAGTAGCAATTTATTACTGCGCTTCGTTCAGTGAGCAAGAGAGCCGGAAGCCCGACTTTCTGAGGGTGTTTGCGTGTGGTGGGTTTTGGTTGATGCCTTTATATCACCACATCTCATTGCACGCATTCACACTCCCTTCATTTTCTTCGCGGTAGGTAGCGGTCTTGGAAAGGTCCATGAGCGACAGCAACGCTTACCATCAGGTGTACTGTTTGCTCGTTTGCCACTGTATGAAATAAAAAAAATACTCTCTAACACGCATGGTATAGTAAGGTCAATTTCCTTCCTATTGTGGAGGAGGCTCTAGCCCAACAGTGGGACATATATGAGCTGAAATGATGATGAATGATGAACATTATTAGATTTATACGTTCCACTATTGGGCTTGGGCCTCCTACACTATAGAATTACCGACTATACCACGCTGGTCACGTGTTCGCATAGGGTTTTGTTTTGTGTTCTCTATTCTCCTGCATAGAATTTTATGCATATTATATCCCTTAGTCGTCTATTACGAGACCCACAGATAAGAAAGTGGTTGGTGAATTGTATTCTTACACCGTCACCATACGGATCTCATCATTGTCACCATGCTCTTACCACAATTACTTAGGATCAAATTATTTTTCTAATATAGTATGTATTGCAAAAGTTATGGCAATAGTTTTATATCAACACTCTTAAGTGGCAATATGTGCTCTTCTACCATCGTATATTTTGCAAAAAAAATAAGCAATATTTTTATGACTGACTGCCAACTCTCCTTGGGAATGATGGGAGGGTACCCCATTAGGGGGTATTCCGTCGGGCTGACCACTGACGACAAGTAACCCTGCTCCGGTGGTCGATCCAATGACGAAGGCAACGTGGTGTTCGGGTGGGTCGCGGGTGTGCGTGCTTACGCCTCTCTATTGCCCCGGACGGAGTGGTGCGAGGAGTGCGCCGACCGCGACCCACCACAAAAAAAAAGAAAAAATAAAACACTCCTTGGGAATGCAATTGTTTACCAAGTGGTTTGACATATAGCTGTCTCTTCTAAAGCTTTTAGTCGTTAATTACGACTGCCATCAACCTATGGACGTCTACTGTTAAACTTAGAACCTTAATCATCATCATCATTTCGGCTCATATACTGCTGTCCCACTGCTGGGCTCGAGCCTCCTCCATAATAGGAAGGAAATTAACCTTACTACACCATGCTGGTCAGTCAGGTTGGTATAGGGTATTGTTCCAAGTTTACCATCATCTTGCATAGATGTTATATGCTTACTAATCACTTAGTCGTCTTTTACGACACCCATGGGTATGAGAGGTGGCGGTAAACTCTATTCTTACTCTGTTACCACACAAAAAACAGAACCTTAACAATAGAACATAATCTCCGCGCTTTGAATGCGGGCTGCAATTGGTGTTTTAATTTTGTATTGCGGGAGTGGCGTGCTTAAGCCCTTCTGTCGCCCCGGACGGAGTGGTGCGGAGGCGCGCCGACCGCAGCCCACCCACAAAAAAAAAAAATATGGTACTCTATCACGCCAGCCAGACACGTTAGCACAGGGTTAATATCGAGTTTTCATTCTTTAGCATCGATAATGTCTGCATATCATTAGTCGTCTTTTACGACACGCACGGGCAAGAGGGGGAATTGGAATTGGTTTTGAGAATTACACAAGTAATAATTATAAGCCGATGGATTCTAAGAAGAACGAAATATATTTTTTTAATATATTTTTTTAGTGTTTTAGTTCATTTGTTATCATAAAATGTTTTAATTACACAAGCTGAAGGTTACCTTTTATATGCGGGTTTGTTTACGAAATATAATTATCAAATACTTCATCATCGGCTTAGTTTATTGTAATAGATTTAAGTACCCACATAGGTACTTTAATATCTATTACAAAACTAGAGCAAAACATTATCTTTAAATTTTGATTTTGTTTGATGTATAGGGATGCAATTATCAAAACCAAGAGCAGCGATGTATCGATACATTGATGTATCGTTTGCATCCCTATTGATGTAGTGATAGATGGAAAAATAAACGTTTATTTCACAAGCGTGGTTCATCACCATCATCATCACCTCAGCCCATATAAGTTCCATTGCTGGGCTCGGTCATCCTGGACAATGGAAGAAAAATTAACCTACAGCACTGGTCAGACGTATTGTTGTAGGGTTTTATGTCGGGTTGCCTTCTCTTGCATATATAATATCTGCATATCATATTCTTTAGTTATCTTTCACGATACCCACCAGTAAGAGAGGAGGGTGGTAAACTATATTCTTACATCATCATCATACGGAAAAGGCATGGATATACGAGTTTACTATTCATGATTGCCTAAATCATTTCAAATCAGTATAATTTGTAAAGTTCGTTCGGGTAACTTAAAAGGATCTTCTCGTCCAACATACCTCAGTGTCTGAAAACACAGGTCTACGACCAGTGTGTGTTACCAGTGATGATTTACGGCACGGAAACGTGGTCCCTAAATGTAGGCCTCATATCACGGCTCAAAGTCACTCAGCGTGCTATGGAACGGGCTATGCTCGGGATTTCTCTGCGAGATAGAATCCGGAATACGGAAATCTGCAGAAGAACGGGTGTAACCGACATAGCACGAAGAATTAGCACGCTGAAGTGGCAATGGGCAGGCCACATCGCCCGATGAACCGACAACCGCTGGGGAAGAAAGGTTCTCGAGTGGCGACCACGTATCGGGCGACGCAGTGTAGGATGCCCCACCACTAGGTGGACCGACGACCTAGTGAAAGTTGCTGGGAGTCGTTGGATGCAGGCGGCACAGGACCGCATATTGTGGTGCAACATGAGGGAGGCCTACGTCTAGCAGTGGACGACAATAGGCTGAAATGATGATGATGATGATAACTTGTAAATAACAACACTGTTTTTTTTCTGTCAACGCCGAATTCAGGATCAGTAATTTGAAGTCCATGTGCAAAGAACAATGAGGCAGTACACATAAGGTTAAGGGTTAGTAATTAAAGTACTATTCGTTAAATAACGTAAAACTCGTGTTCAAATTCTTGTTCCTGTTAAATTGCCTGTCACTGTCGCTCACAGACCATCCTAGGCCGCTGAATACTGTGAAGAAAGCGCAGGGTGCGTGAATGCTTGTGAGGTCGGCGATTCTGAAGGCATTACCAATGAAGCTCCAATAGTGGGCGTGCGTTAAATCTGATGATAATATTTTTTAATTAAAAAAAAAAATAACAACAAAATTCACTAAAATGCTAAATTTATTCACATGACCGAAATAAATTCGAACTAAAAACATTAAACTAATGCAATATACGTTAGCTATTGACGTATATTATATTCAGTTTTATCCATATTATCACTATTTTATCTTTAAACGTATTTTTCATTACCTAATGTCTATTTCTCTTAAAAATTTATCTCGTTGAAATAAACTATGAATACCATTAATAAAATCTTTATGTAATCCCCTAAAATACTCTTTGACACCTTTGAAGATACAAGATAATTTATTGCCGCATTTTACGTTATATTCATTCATATCATGTTCGTATTCAGTCTTAAAGTGTAATATATCAAGAAAATTCTTTTTGTTTTTCATAAAATCCTCTTTTCTGACTCTGACAGTAGTAATTTCAATCGTATTTGGTGCTTCAGTTATACCTTTAACAGTATTTAGCTGTGATTGTTTCGTATAATTTGCAATTATCGGTCCAGCAGGTGTTCTGTCATCTGCAACATCTACAACATTTTCATAAACTTCATACGGTGATATACTATAAGATGAATATACTTGAGAACTAGCAGTATGAAGTTCTTCTTTATCTAAATCTGCTCCAGTGTTTGCACCCAATCTATCTTCTGGATTATTATTTTTTTGTTTTCTGTCAATAATATTTCGAATGATCACTATTTTTGCATTACTTTTTTTAATAACTTCACTATTTGCTGTAAGTGTTTTCATGAGGTTAGGCGATATGTTTGCATGATTGAGTTCTGTAAACTGATTTCTTGCTCGATGGATGACTGCAATAGGTCTAAAACGTATATTGTATTCTTCAGCTCCAATTGTCGTTAGAAATAACTGCAAACAAATAATATTTCAAAATTTATTTGACATGCCCGCTGGTTGCTCGCGTGTTACGCTAGAACATAATTTAAAAGTTATTTATATAACCATCCGGGAAGTAGCTTTTTTGAATAAAAGTATTGTTTTTTTCTGTACTGTTAACAATTTTATATGATTCTGAAATTTTAAATATATTCATTTTATACAATATAATACAATTGCCTTGTGGTGACAGAAAAAGAATACAACTTACCACTCCCTATCTTGCTAGGGATGCAAATGATGATGATGATGATGCAAAAAAAAAACGTCGATGTATCGATAAATTGATGTTTGATACCAACATCGATGTACAAAAAACATCGCCCTGAAAAAATCTTTGTATCGAAACATCGATATTTTGTAGAAATCTATGCGTTTTTTTAGTTAAATCAAGAATATTTTTTACATGACACCAATATTTGCGTGATGTGAGGTCCATTTTTTGCAAGCTCTGCTATAAGTACCATACATTTTAAATCATGCAGGCAAAACATCGATGTCAAAACATCGTATAAAATAACATCGATACATTGATGTTTTACAATAGTGAACATCAATGGCAAACATCGATGTTTTTTTATTGAAACATCGATGTTTCAAAATCGATGTATAGTTATCACCTTATATCTTGCCCGAAGATGTCGTAAAAGACGACTAAGGGATAAAATACGCATATAACATTAGATGTTGTGATATGATGATGTGCAAGAGAAGGAAAATTTGAAACAAAACCCTATACCAACTTGACCGGCATGGTATAGTAAGGTCATTATTCCTTCTATCGTGGAGGAAGTTTGAGTCCAGTAGTGGGACGTAAATGAACTGAAATGATGATGAAAGATGATGTATATTTAATACAAAACATCATCATGATCAGTAGGTATTTAAGTAGTTGATATTAATATATCAACTACTTAAATACCTAATAATTAGGGCCATAACGAACAAATACTTTCGAATTAATAATATTCGTTCTTTCAGCCCAGATATATGTCAATGCTGAGCTCTGGTCTCCTCTACAACAGAAGTTCTCTTCTGTGACGCTGGTTAGAGAAGTTGTTCTAGAGTTTTATTCTGAGTTTTCTTTCTCTTGCTTAGATATCCATCAGCCTGTAGACGTCCACTGCTGGACATAAGCCTCCCCACGAGAATGCTACTCAAAACGGTCCCGCGATACTTGCATCCAACGGTTCCCTGCGACTTTTAAGATGTCGTCAGTCCACCTAATACGGGGTAGTCCTACGCTGCGGCGTCCGGTTCGTGGTCCTTTCTTCCCCAACGGTTGTCGGTTGGACGAGTGATGTGCCCTGTCCATTGCCATTTCAAGGTGCTAATTCTGCGGGCTATGTCGATTACACCCGTTCTTCTACGGATTGCCGTATGCCGGACTTTATCACGTAGATATCGTATGCATATTATATTAAAAAGGGAGTGTTGAATTGTATTCCTACTCGGTCACCACACGGATAGAAATTTATAAGATTAGTTAAGATTTATATAACACATCATCGTCATCAGTTCAGCCCATATACGACCCTCCGTTCGGTTCGGGTCTCCTATAAAATAGGAAGGCAATTGACCTACAATACCACGCTAGTCAGACGTGTTGGTATAGGGTTTTAATTCGAGTTTTTCTTCTCTTGCATAGATGTTATAAGCATGCTTTAGACGTCTTTTACAACATCCACAGGCAAGATAGGGAGTGGTGAATTGTATTCTTAATCTTACTCAAGTTATATTTAAAAAATAAACATAATTTGTAACGTTTATTAAACAAAGTTTTAATGAAATTAAATAATTCGAATATATTTTCACGGATAGTTGGAGCAATTATTTTAGGGTTGCTAGCAATATAAAAATCCAATCCTATTTACTTAGGCGAATAGAATAGAATAATCTATTAAGAAATGGTTAACCAATTTACAATCAAGTTATATTTAAAAAAAACATAATTTGGAACGTTTATTAAACAAAGTTTTAATGAAATTAAATAATTCAAATATATTTTCACGGATAGTTGAAGCTATTATTTTAGGGTTGCTAGCAATATAAAAATCCTATTTACTTAGGCGAATAGAATAGAATAATCTATTAAGAAATGGTTAACCAATTAGACAAGGGTGTAACATGAAATCTAAATTGATGTCTGTCACAGAATTTTAAAATATCTTTTTCTGAGCCGTCGAATATCATATTCGAAATATTGCCACCCATCTGTCACCCTGTAGATATTCTCTGTTGGATATAGGCCTCCCTATAAGATTGCCAATAAGAATGGCAATTGACCTTGGCAATGGGAATTGGCAACTTGCATCCAACGGCTCGGTCGGATGTGTAATCACCACTCTTTCATCTCAAATAGTTGTCAGTTTGAAGAGCTATGTGGCCTGGCTTACCCATTCAATTTCAACGTGCTAATCTCGTAGTAGCCCATAGGCTATGACGATTACATCTATTCCTCTGCGGATTGCCGTATCACAGGTGTATCACGTAGAAAAATATTGAACCCTCTCCATAACATGCTGAGAGACTAAGAATTTTTATGAGGAGGCTATCTGGAGTGATGACAGACTTAGAATACTATTCACCAACCCTTATCTTGCCCGTGTGTATCGTAAAAAGCAACTAAGTGGTTATTATATGCATATAAGATCTATACAAGAGAAGTAAAATCTATATCTATACCAATTACCAATAAATAAAATTGGAGTGTCTGTTTGTAATGTCAAAATAATAGGCTTTTTTCATGCTCACACGGTTATTTGCACGACACCTATGCCTAAAATACAGATTAAAAAATTTTTGTCTGTCTGTTTGTTTCGGGTTATCTTCAAAACGGCTGGACCGATTTCAAAAATTCTTTCACCAATGGAAAGCTATAATATCAGGGCACAAACTAGGCTATATTTTATCCCGGTATTTCCACGGGAACGGGAACTACGCGGGTAAAACGACTAAAACCGAAGCGAAGCGAGGGCGGGTTGCTAGTTCGAAATAAAAATGCTATACCAACCCGTTCGACCAGCAAGGTATAGCAGATCAATTTCTCTTCTATTATGGAGGAGGCTCGAGCCTAACAGCGGGACGTATATGAGCTGAAATGATGATGATGACGAGACCGCCCATATAAGGTGAACGCACACTTATCCGAGTCGAACGCGTCGAACGAGTCGAACGAAACGAATTTTAGAATTCTGTATATGAAATTTCATAAAACCTCGCACACTTCCCCGCGTCGAATCGTCCGAATCTGGAAGACGATTTCTATACAGAATTCTAAAATTCGTTTCATTCGACTCGTTTGGCACGGATAAGTGTACGTTCACCTTTAGACTGACGTTTATTTATTATTACTTCTTATCGATGAGTCCAGTGACTATTTTCACGCAAGCCAATATTTTGTGCGATCCATAAATTGTTGTTACGAGTCTGGATGTAATTTATGTCTAGTAATTATATTTTCGTAAATTCTACCTATTTAAGAATTATTCGCCATAAATAAACTAAATATTTTTATCGATTTTATAGCGTTTGTATTTGATTATTGATTGCCAGACCGCTCTAGAACTTTACAGCGTTCATGGCCATGGGCGGATTAAGATGTTTCACGTCCAACGTCTTGAAAGAGATTTACATCTACCCGCTACAGTTTAGTTACATTACATTTTGACCTACAATGTATAATACTCGCGTAAACATCAGAAATTAATCTCCGTGTGGTGAAGGAGTGAGAATATAATTCACCACTCCCTATCTTGCCCGTGGATGTCGTAAAAGACGACTAAGGGATATAATACGCATATGGCATCGATGCAAGAGAAGGAAAACTTGAAATAAAACCCTATACCAACCTGTCTGGAGGTTCGCGCGGTCCAGTCCGTCTAGGGCGATGAAAGGACGGCGCGCGGGCCCATAACCCACCCGTACCCACGTCACCTGGTTGTTGGGCCGACCACGAGCAGACGTGACTTGTCGTCAGTGGTCGGCCCGACGGAATACCCTTTCGGGTAACCTCACCTCTCGACGTTCTGGGACGTCGGTCGCCGTCGCACAGTCAGCCTCTCTGCGGGTGACGGAAAATTCCCCGGTCCGATCACCCGCGGCCTCGGCTAGGGCGGCATTAGGCGCAGATACTCGCGCCTGCGCCGCCCGAGTCGCCGGCGGCGGAACGTGTCGCCGAATAGGAGCTCTACTCGCCCACGATATGCCGCCTCCTTCCGTGAGATTAGGGCCTCACAGAAAGCGGCGACCGCGTCCCAGTTCCTGACGCTGTCGAGCATCTCCCTGGCGATGGTCAGCAGCGTCAGGTCGGCACCGATAATCGCGACGAGTTCACGGCGCTCCCTCTCCCACGCGGCACACACCTCGAGCGTGTGCTGTGCCGTGTCCTCGTCGCAATTGCAGTGGTGGCAGGACGGTGTGCTCTCCCTCCTGACAATCTTGTGCAGGTACTTCGCGAAGCAACCGTGCCCCGTCAGCACCTGCACCAGTCGGAAGGAAAGCACCCCATGCGTCCGCTCCAACCACTCCATCAGCACCGGCCGGAAGGCCTCGACGGTCCTGACACCGTACCGAGGACTCTCCAGCCGGACTGCCCAAGCAGCCGTCGCCAGCCGTCGTACAAATAACCGTGTGAGCATGAAAAAAGCCTATTATTTTGACATTACAAATAGACACTCCAATTTTATTTATTGGTATAGATTGAGCGTTGTTATCCATTTTGTGTTTTTTCTGCGACTCCCACTGGGGAGAACACATTGGATTCTTATTTCGTCATATGACGATGAACATATGGTTCATTTATTGTCATCATCATTACAGCTCATATGCGTCCCACTGCCGGATTGGGGTCTCCTCCACAATACGCGGGTAATTACTCCACTACGTTCGTCAATGGAATTGGTATCTACAGGGTTTTATTTCGTGTTTCCCTTCTCTGACATAGATGTTGTACACATAATTTATCCTTTAGTCTTTATTTACGATCTGACGCTGCCGGCTATCGCTAGGGCGATGGTCTACAGCGTCGGGAATTGGGACGCGGTCGCAGCCTTCTGCGAGACAGTGATCTCGCGGAAGGAGGCGGCGGATCGCCTGCGCGAGGAGCGCAGCCTCGATGAGGAGATCTGCCGCCGGCGACTGGGGCGGCGTAGGCGCAACTACCTGCGCCTCATGCCGCCCTAGCCGAGACCGCGGGTGACGTGACCGGGGATTAGTCCGTCACCCGCCGAGAGGCCGACCGCTTGAGGAAAGACCGACGTCCTCCCCGTTACGTCGGTCGATGGGAGGGTACCCCAATAGGGGGTATTCCGTCGGGCCGACCACTGATGTCAAGTAACCCTGCTCCGGTGGTCGGCCCAACGACAAAGGCGACGTGGTTTTCGGGTGGATTGCGGGAGTTGCGTGCTTAAGCCCCTCTGTCGCCCCGGAAGGAGTGGTGCGGAGGCGCGCAGACCGCAGCACACCCACAAAAAAAAAAAATCTTTATGATACTCACGGGCAAGATGGTGGCAAGGTCGTGAATTGTTGTCTTTCTCCGTCATCACACAGAAAATTTCTGTATAAGTAAATATTTGAAACACACATTCCGTGTGATGACGGAGTAAGAATACAATACATCACCCCCTATCTTGCCCGTGAGTGTCGTAAAAAATCATGAAAAGATATACTATACATATAATATCTATGCAAGAGAAGGATAACTTAAAATAAAGCTCGAAACTACCACTTTTAACGAGCGTGGTATAGTAGGTCAATTGCCCTTTCATTATGGAGGAGCCTCGAGCCCAGCTGTGGGATGTATATACTTACTAATATCATAAATGCGAAAGTAAGGATGTTTGTTTGTTTGTTACTCTTTCACGCTTAAACCACCAAACCGATTTCAAAAATTCTTTCACCGATGGAAAGCTATAATATCAGGAAGTAACATAGACTATATTTTAGCCCCGTATTCTCACAGGAACGGGAACTACGCCGTGGGTAAAGCGACTGAAACAGAAGCGAAGCAAAAGCGGGTTGCTAGTACTATATAAACTCAGATGATAATGATGAGACAGGTTTATTTATTTATTTATTTAAGACAACACCCTGCACGAAGGAAATAATCCTTGTATTGCGGGGGACTTTACAAACATATAATTAACGGACACAAATTACATCCAGACTCAGAACAACAATTTGTGGCTCGCACAAAGTGTTGTCCCGCGTGGGATTCGAACCCTCGACCCTGGCGCTGTAAGTCGCTATCTTAACCACTACGCCATCTGTGCAGTCAATTTATATATCTAACTATGAGTTATTACTATTATTTTTATATCTAACTATGAGTATTGAGACCCTAATGGATGGATGAAAATTACTTTTCGTACTATAAAAATAAAGGAAAATAACATCCTATTTCAAACCATTATCAGATAAGCATTATTGTCACGATTGCGATAATAAAAAACGAAACAAAAATAAAAAAGCTGTCAATTCTCTTTGATCAATAAAGATAAGAACTTACCAAGTAAGCGATAAGCCTAGCCGCCATAATGCCTCAGCACTTCGAACAAAGCCTTCACTCTTCGGTCATGGAATCGAATCGAATTCAAGTATTTCGAACAAAAACGTTGTTATCTGTAACACAATAAATTCACATTTCACTTCGTTAAACTGAGCTGTCTCAGTATTTATAAGTTCGTTTGTGACTCACTGTGAGTGGAAACTTTAAGGTGGGGTTCCACTGTTTTTTTTTTGTTCTCATCTATAAGTAGTAATACATCCGCCCTTACCTTTAATTGCATTCCATAACCAGTGAGGTATGTTTGCAAAATTTTGTTTTCAATAAAAGTAAATAATATTACTGTATAATTTAAGATGGATTTGTTTTCTGTTATAATATGATCAAAACATACATACAGTAAAAATACTCTATACCAATACAAATTACTTGATTTTTACCAACTATCTATACCAATAAATAAAATTGGAGTGTCTGTTTGTAATGTCAAAATAATAGGCTTTTTTCATGCTCACACGGTTATTGGCACGACACCTATGCCTAAAATACAGATTAAAAATTTTTTGTCTGTCTGTTTGTTCCGGGTAACCTTCAAAACGGCTGGACCGATTTCAAAAATTCTTTCACCGATGGAAAGCTATAATATCAGGACGTAAACTAGGCTATATTTTATCCCGGTATTCCTACGGGAACGGGAACTACGCGGGTAAAATGACTAAAACCGAAGCGAAGCGGGGGCGGGTTGCTAGTTGTTTAAATAAAATAAAACTTACACAAATCACACGTAAATCTTTTCTCAGAGTGCTTAATAGATTCTATTATAGAGGGGTATAATAATAACAATAATAGTATAATGTTATAAAATAATATATAATAATAATCTATACCAATAAATAAAATTGGAGTGTCTGTTTGTAATGTCAAAATAATAGGCCTTTTTCATGCTCACACAGTTATTTGCACGACACCTATAGCTAAAAATCACTTTATATTTTTTTGTCTGTTTTTTCCAGGTAATTTTTAAAACGGTTGGACCAATTTAAAAAATTCTTTCACTTATGGAAAGCTATAATATCAGGGAGTAAACTAGGCTATATTTATCCCGGTATTCCCACGGGAACGGGAACTACGGCGATAAGGCGAAAAAACCGAAGCGAAGCGAGGGCGGGTTGCTAGTAAATAAATATAAAATATATATGACAACTGTATATGGATTATCATTAATTATATTTGTCAAAAAAAAATCATTACCATTCAATTCAGTATAAGTTAATTATATTTCAAGGACTATACAATCTAAGTCAATTACATTTCTAGGATTTTATAATATAATCTAAGTCAATTAAATTTCTACATCTATTCAATGTAATATAAGCCAATTATGTAAATTTCTACGACTACTTCATCTAGTCTAAGCCAATTAAATTTCTACGTCTATTTAATCTAGTCTAAGTCAATTAAATTTCTACCTTTTATCAATCTAATTTAAATTTATTAAATTTCTACGTCTATTCAATTTAGTCTAAACCAATAAAAGTTCAACAATTTTTAATCGAGTCTAAATCAATTGAATTTCAACGTCTAATCTAAGTCAATTACATCTAGTCTAAGTCAATTAAACTGCGACTATTCAATCTCGTCTAAAATAATTAAATTTCGACTACTACTAAATGTTTATGAGCACCTAAACTATAATAACCTTGACATAATCTTTTCAAACGCTAATTAATTACTAATTACCTTCACACCATGCAACGTTTTACAATAAACAAGTATTAGGCGACAAAAACTTCAGATAACATAAATAAATAAAAGTATTTGCTTACTTGACCGTATCGATTAAACAAAATAACCATTTATTTCTCTACATTGGTTTTTTTACTTATAACTTAAAACTTCTTTAAAAAACGTCGATAAAAACTTGATGGAATATTTATAAATAGGCACATCGTTTAATTTTTTTTGTGAAATGTCTTTGAAGTAATTATAATTTTGAAATGGATAATCAGGTATTTGACTACTTAGATATAATTAAACTAGCTTCTGCTCGTGACTTCGTCCGCGTGGTATAGATACTTTGGGTTGAGGCAGCGGAAACTCTCAAATGAAATAAAAAACGGTTTTGAGACATTTTTCACCGGTGCTTCGCTCCTGCTGCTCTTAGCGTGATGATATATAGCCTTTCTCGATAAATGGGCACTGACACTGAAAGAATTTTTCAAATCGGTCCAGTAGTTCCTGAGATTAGCGCGTTCAAACAAACAAACTCTTCAGCTTTATATTTTAGTATAGATTGTTAATGATAGTTTTAAAATGTATCTCTTATGTATTCTTAAGAAAAGTATGTGTATTATTTATATTAAAAAATACATATGTATTTTTTTATTCACAACCTGCAGTAAAGAAATAATTTATGTATTGTGAGGGACTTTACGAATATATAATTTAACACAAATTACACTCGATATTGCATAAAGTATTGTCTTGTGTAGGAATCAAACCCACGAATAATATTTTTTTTTATTAGAAGAATCACATGCTACCTCCTTTCCTGCATACCGATATTGGTTTACGGTCAACGCAGATTATTAGAGCAAGACACATTGAGGTCACATTTATAGTATTGCTTGTCTCACTAATAAAATTGAAATGCTTTTAACTAACTGAATATATAATGTTACGTCATTTTCACAAATCGATTTTTCATCTCTTTTATTCATTTGCCATAAATGATAGTTGTTAATATCCAAATTTTAGGTATAATAAGATTCAAACTAGACGTGAATCCTGATAGCGAAATTTTAAAATACCCACAGCTTCAATATCCCTTCTAGCTATTAATATCGATATTATTTTAAGTGATGTAAGTTTACTAGTGGTAGGTCACACTGTCGACAGTTATCTGTCTACAGCCACGGGCCGGTCCGTCCGGGGTAGTACCACGCTCTCGCAGAAAATCGACGTCTGAGTAGTAGCAATTTGTTACTGCGTTTCGTTCGGTGAGCGAGAGAGCCGGAAGCCCAACTTTCTGAGGGTGTTTGCGTGTGGTGGATTTTGGTGGTGCCCTTGGTATCACCGAGCCTCAATGCACTCATTCACACTCCCTTCACTTTCTTCGCGGTAGGCAGCGGCCTTGTAAAGGTCCATGAACGGCAGCAACACCTACCATCAGGTGTACTGTTTGCTCGTTTGCCACTACTTGCAATAAAGAAAAAAAAAATGTAACAATGTGCATGTACGTTCTTAGTGTTGGAGAAATATCTTTGTAAGCAATATCTGTGTACTCTACTGGCTCTTTCATACGGAGTGCTCTGAGGAACTGTTTGTATTAGTACCACCGTAACTGTTTTACCAACTTACCACTCGACACTGTAGCGTGATTCATCTATTTCACTCCGAGGAACTGTTTGATTTGGTACCACCGTCACCATTCTACCTACGTACCACTCGATATCGTAGCAGGGTTCATCCATTTCATCTGGAAACGTTATGGTCTTCAACTGTACATTTCCAGCGATCATTTCTCCCACGTACGTGCAAGCTCTGGAATGAACTACCTGCTGCTGTGTTTCCCGAGCGCTATGACATGTCCTTCTTTAAACGAGGTTTAAGAAGACTATTTCCTTCACGGTAGGCAGCGGCCTGGCTGTGCCCCTGGTATTGCAAAGGTCCATGTGCAGCAGTTTCACTTACCATCAGGTGTGCTGCTTGCTCGTTTGCCACCATTGGCAATAAAAAAAATAAAAAATAAAAAAAACTTGTAAATGTGTCTTTAACTATATGTTTCGAGCGATAATTTTTCCCACGAACGTGCAACAATCCGACTGACCAGCGTTGTACACGTCATTTTCCCTACCGAGCTCGAGCCCAGCAGTGGGATGGTTGTGAGCTGTGACGATATACGTTATACTTTTTTACGACTATACTCAAAGGCAAAGCTATAAAACAATTTCAGACACATTGAAATACATAATGACTAATTACTATTTTATGTTCGGAATACATTCTAAAAGTACTTGAAGGAGCAAGTGGGTCGTCGAGGTAGAATACGGTAATAATGTTATGAAATTATTATGTAAGGCGATTGAAACAAAAACGAAAAAAAAAAAATACAATTTTCTTTCAGGTGTGGTAAAATTTATTTGATTGCTGAAGGTATGAGCAGGGGTTTCAAACAGTGTATATATTTCTTGTGTACGTGTATATATCACTGAACTCCTCCTAAACGGCTGGAACGATGTTGATGAAATTTTTATGTGTGTGTGTTCAATTCTCGAATGCCCTTGAACTTCAAGGGCATTCGGGAATAGTTTAGATTCATAATTGGACTCAGTAGATGGCGCTGCTGTCGATTTCTTTTTATTTGAACGATTGAACTGTTTAAATCTAAAAAAAAATAGTAAAAGTAATATCCTTGAAATCGTAGTAAATCTTTGAAAATGTCAAATTGTCAATTTTTTTTTTGGGGCTGGATTGCGGTCGGTGCACTCCTCGCACCACTCCATCCGGAGTGACAGAGGGGCGTAAGCACGCACACCCGTAACCCACCCATGATGCACGTCGCCTTCGTCGTTGGGCCGACCACCGGAGCAGGGTGACTTGACGTCAATGGTCGGCCCGACGGAATACCCCCTATTTGGGGTACCCTCCCATAAAATTGACAATATGAGAGTGCCCTCGAAAAATTTACATCTATACAAGGAAAAAAATAAAGATTCTGTTTGTAATGTTTAAACTGTAGTTTTTACGTTCTGACACAACTATTTGCGTGACACCAATGCTTAAAAATAAGTTTAAAAAAACTGTTCTTTTTGTTTGTTTATTTCGAGTTATCTTCAAAAAAGCTAGACCAATATTGATAGTATTTTACTATCAGGTAGCTGTCTATATAAGGAATAATTTAGGCTATATTTGATCTTGATATTCCTAGGTGAACATAATCTACGCGGATGAAACCGCAGCAAATTGCTAGAATATAAATAATTTGATTTAAAATGTCATTGAAACCTCACCTTAACAGGACACACGACTCATATTTTTTACGATAACCTGTCGCATTTTTTATTGATTAAATATAAGTGACCTCATTATCGACCTATTTTTTTTATAACTAGCAAATCCTTTTAATGCTAAATTTAACCCACATAAATTCCGTCTTCAAGTCTTAATTTGCATTACAACAATAAAATCTATTTACTTACTGCCTTAAAGACTCTCGCATAATAATTGAATGGAAGTACCAGTTTCCTATTTTTTTGTTCATCATCATCATAGCAGCCCACATATGGCCCACTGTTGGGCTCGGGCCTCCTTCATAATGGGAGAGAATTTAACCTACTATACTATGCTGGTCAGACATGTTGGTATAGGGTTTTATTTCGAGTTTTCCGTCTCTTACACAGATGTTGTGTGCATATTATATCCCATAGTCGTCTTTTACGACATCCACGGGCCAGATAGGGAGTGGTGAATTGTATTCTTACTCCGTCACCACACGGAATTTTTTTTGTTACAAATACGTAAATCAACTCGACCCATACAAGTTCCACTTTCAGTCTTCGGTTTCCTGCACAATGGTAGAGAAATTGACCTATTATAGATACAACTAGCAATCCGCCCTCGCTTCGCTTCGGTTATAGGTTATAGTCGTTTTACCCGCGTAGTTCCCTTTTCCGTGGGAATACTGGGATAAAATATAGCCTAGTTTACGCCCTGATATTATAGCTTTCCATTGGTGAAAGAATTTTTGAAATCGGTCCAGCCGTTTTGAAGATTACCCGGAACAAACAGACAGACAGACAGACAAAAATTTTTTAATTGCTATTTTAGGCATAGGTGTCGTGCAAATAACCGTGTGAGCATGAAAAAAGCCTATTATTTTGACATTACAAACAGACACTCCAATTTTATTTATTGGTATAGATAGTCAGAAGTTTTGGTTTAGGGTTTTATATCACAACCGCTTTTAGAGTAGATGCCACAACATTATGTTGAGGAGCTATCCTTTTCTTCTTTTGCGAAGGGGACGTCAATATATTTGTTGTTTTTGTTATTATCGTACTTATGTTCAAAGCTCTTGTAATGTGTCCTCTCCGTAATAAATTAATGTTCTTTCTTCTTCTTTCTTATTCTAGTAATATGTGTCATATTAGGTTAATATCGATCCTATCTTAGAGAGGATCTATGATCAGTCTTGGAAAGAGCTGCTTCTTATTCTTTTACTTCAAATTCAAAAGAAGGCGTGCTATTCGAATCGTCGGGGATCGCAATCTCACGGATGGATTGGAGTCGCTGGAGCGGCGGAGAGACGTTGGGTCACTCTGTGTACTCTACCGACTCTTTCACGGGGTGCTCCGAGGAACTGTTTGACTTGGTACCACCGTCACGATTTTACCAACGTACCACTCGACACCGCAGCAAGGTTCATCCATTTCACCTGGAAACGATATGGTCTTCAACTGTACATTTCCAGCGATCATTTCTCCCACGTACGTGCAGGCTCTGGAATGAACTACCTGCTGCTGTGTTTCCCGAGCGCTATGACATGTCCTTCTTTAAACGAGGTTTAAGAAGAGCATTTACTTCACGGTAGGCAACGGCCTGGCTGTGCCCCTGGTGTTGCAGATGTCCATGTGCGGCAGTATCACTTACCATCAGGCGTGCTGCCTGCTCGTTTGCCACAATGGGCAACAAAAAAAAAGGAGGAAAACTCCTAACCCTATGCCACTACGTCCGACCAGCGTGATATATTAGATCAATTCTTCTCTCATAGTGGAGGAGATCCGAGCCCAACAGTGGGACGTATATGGGCTGAGATAATGACGATGGTAAGTATTAGCTCCAATGTGATGCCCTTTGAACCACGATATAATATATTTAAAAAAATTATGTCTGGAGCAAATTTAACATCTGATTACCATTTAACTACTAGAGTAGCCATCAAGTATAAATAATCGAGGGATGTATCCTATGTGTGTCAGAATTTATTTATATTTTTTTTATTGTAAACTGTGATAAAAGAGCAAACAGAACACCTGATGGTAAGTGTTGCTGCCGCTTATGGCCTTTGCAAGGCCGGTGCCTACCGCGTAAAAAGTGATAAAACCCGCCACACACAAACACCCTCAGAAACTTGGGCTTCCGGCCTTTTCACTCACCGAACGAAGTACAGCAGCAACTAATTATTTATGCTAATTATCAAAAATTTTAACTAATGTGCGTTAAGTATTTATCTGATCATATTAATCAGGGCTTTATTCGTAAGATCCTAGCGTCACCCCTAGTCTTTTAAAGGATACTACTATGAGTATAGATTATTTCATGGTTGTAGGCTATATAAGGAATGTGGCTTCTTCTGTTATGCCCTTGGATGATATCAATATAAGATTACTTAATCGCTACTGATATTAACATAGAAGTTTGTACGTTTGTTACTCAAATACTTAGCAACATCCGAAAATAATTCAATATATTTTGATTATAAACGATGACATATTTTCATGCTTTAAAGCTACGTTTTTTAATAATTTATATTGAGACGTAAATTATTTATTGAAGTTGTACTTATTTTGCCGTGTTAGGGAAAAATATAGAGAGTAATTTTTTGAAACGTTCTATGTATAAAATTGCCGTGTGGTGACGGATTAAGAATACAAATCACCACTCCCCACCCATCTTGCTCTTGGCTGACGTAAAAGACGACTAAGAGATATAAAACTCATGTAATACTTATTTAACTCATATATAAAACGCATATAATTATTTTTGTTACTGCGCTTCGTTCGTTGAGCTAGAGAGCCGGCAGCTCAACTTTCTGAGAATTCTTGTGTTTGGTGGGTTTTGGTGTACGTTTAGCATGATCGAACCTCATTGCACGCATTCACACTCCCTTTACAGCGGCTTAGCAAAGGTTCATGGTCGGCAGCATCACTTACCATCAGGTGTGCTGTTTGCTCGTCTGCCACCGTTTCCAATAAAATAAAAACCGGCTATGTCCGAGTCGGAGTAGCGCACGAAGGGTTCCGTACTATTATCTATAAAAATCACGTTTGTTATATGGGAGTCCTCTTTAAATATTTATTTTATTTTGATTTTAGTATTTGTTGTTATAGTGGCAATAGAAATACATCATTTGTAAAAATGACTGCACAGATGGCGTAGTGGTTAAGATAGCGACCTACAGTGCCAGTGTCGGGGGTTCGAATCCCACGCGGGACAACACTTTGTGCGATGCACAAATTGTTGTTCTGAGTCTGGATGTAATTTGTGTCCGTTAATTAAATGCTTGTAAAGTCCCCCGCAATACAAGGATTATTTCCTTAGTGTAGGGTGTTGTCTTATTAAAAAAAAAAAAAAATTCATCTGTCCAGCAATCACAGTTCTTGAGATACAGCCTGGTGACAGACAGACGCACGGACAGACAGCGAAGTCTTAGTAATAGGGTCCCATTTTTACCCTTTGGGTATGGAACCTTAAAAACGGACTGCTGAAGTCAGAGAATCGCTGACACAATATTTTTAAGCAGGGTGTGACCAAACCATAGGCCTGTTAATAAAAACGCCTTTACCAAAGCAATGAACAGATTAAAAAAAATACAAACAATGTAAGGGTTTTTATACATTCTTGTAAACCTGATTCACGAGATTAATAGGGAAATATAACAAAAAAAGAAAAAGTTTTAAGTCTTCTGTACCTGTCTTTAAAATATCAGCATCGAAGGGATAAACCCGAGCTTAATAGCCAGTTTTATGAACAGACCATTTTATAAAAACAAATACTTGTATAGTGACTAATTAAGAATACAATGTATTATCACCTCTTAGTTTTTAATCTCAGTCCTAAAAACCGGTTGAAGGAACATTATGAATACTTCCTACCGCTTTGATTCTATTATAAGGTATTTAAAAAAAAATTAGTGTATACTTATGAATACACGTAAGAAGTTATGCGTCTTTGGCTAACAAGATAATATTCTTTCTAAAAATTATATCTTTCGCATTATTCTAATTTTGTAGAAAACACGACACTAATAATAAAAATAGTATTAAATACATCATCATCATTTCAGCTCATATATGTCCCACTGTTGGGCTCGAGCCTCCTTCCCAATACCAACCCGTCTGACCAGCGTGGTATCATAGGTCAATATCCCTCCTATTACGGAGGAGGCTCGAGCCCAGCAGCAGAACGTATATGAGCCGAAATGAATGAATGAAAACTAGTTAATTATGCTGACAAAGTCTAGATGTCGTGACAAAAAACATACCAAGCTTATTACGCATGGCCGCCAATTTCTACGAACAAGTTCCGTATCTGTGAATCATTCTACAAATCCTGTAGTTGATACATTCTGTAAAAACGAATATAGGTGTAATTAACTACTTTATTTACTATTCCTCCTAATGGCTCATATACCTACGTCCCAATGATGGGTTTGAACCTCTGGGAAATTAACATACTATACCGTTTTTATTTGGATGGGCTGTGGTCAGCATACACACCGTCCAGAATGACAATGGGGCGGCGCCCGGCCCCAAAACCTATCGTGTCTCCTCTCCTTTGCCATCAGGTCGACCACCGGCTCAACGGGATACCCTGTGGGGCCTTCGAACGTCCGTTCCTCCCAATCGTCGATCGCTGTCGCACGATCAGATTCTCTGCGGGTGACAGACTTACCCGGGTCTGGTCAACCGCGGCAACATAGGGTACGGTACGATTTTATTTCCAGTTATTTTATCTTGCATAGATGTTATCTGCGTATTGTAATCCCTTACTCGTCTTTTACGACATCCACAATTAAGAAAGGGGGTGGTGAATTGTATTTTTTCTCCGTCACAGGAAATTTACTATCACAATAATTAGTTATTAGTTGTGTGATAACCGCTACGAATACTACTAACCCTTATATTGGTCATGGATGTCGTAAAAGATGACTAAGAGCTTAACATCAACTTGAGTCTACCACATCTGATGCCGTTTGGTCAACAATTACTAAACAACACCCTGCAGGAACACCTTAAAGAAATAATCCTTGTATTGTGGGGCACTTTATAAACATATAATTAACGGACACAAATTACATTCAAACTCCGAACAACAATATGTGGATCGCAAAAGTGTTGTTCTCCGTAGGATTCGAACCCTTACTGGCATGGTAGATTGGTATCTTAACCACTACGCAACATCTGTGCTGTCTTTTCATTACAATCAAACAAAAGTCTCCAAAAAGGTACATATTTGCTTGTATTCTTTGATTCAATGTTCTTTAATTCTCACTTATTATTTTCTTAGGAAAGACTACAAATCTCACTACCCAATATTTGAAAAGCTTTTTGAAAATAAAACATAGAATGAAATTGTTTTATGTAGAAGAATTAGATGGCTTCAATAACGAATCATTTCAATACATCAAATATTTCTTTGTCGTAAGCTTATTTCAAAGCCGCTTTGTTTTTATTATAAAGTATTTTCAACCGTCTGTAAAAAGGGAGGAAGTTGTCAATTCAACTGATAAGACCAAGATAATTAAGAAATACCCAAATTTCATTGAAATATTTTCAGATGTTTTTAAGTTATTGCGTAACAAACATCCAACTTCTATATTATAACTGGCACTGATATAAGGTTTTTCTTTGTTTTTTTATTGCCACCGGTGGCAAACGAGCAAGCAGCACACCTGATGGTAAGTGATTCTGCCGCACATGGACCTTTGCAATACCAGGGGCACAGCCAGGCCGTTGCTTACCGGGAAGGAAATACTCTTCTTAAACCTCGTTTAAAGAAGGATATGTCATAGCGCTCGGGAAACACAGCAGCAGGTAATTGCAGAGCTTGCACGTACAGTCAGAAATGATCGCTGGAAACGTACAGTTGAAGACCAAAACGTTTCCAGGTGAAAGGGATGAACCCTGCTACGATGTCGAGTGGTACGTTGGTAGAATGGTGACGGTGGTACCAAGTCAAACAGTTCCTCGGAGCACTCCCCGTGAAAGAGTCGGTAGAGTACACAGAGTGACCCAACGTCTCTCCGCCGCTCCAGCGACTCCAATCCATCCGTAAGATTGGGATCCCCGACAATTTGAACAGCCTGTTTTTGCAGGGAGTCAAGTGGTCAAGTCAAGTAGCAATTAAGTAAGCTTATATTAATATCATGGTCATAATAACATGGTCCCTAAATTTGAACCTCATATGTAAGGTCAAATTCGCTCAGCATGCTATGAGCGGGCTAAATCCGTAGAAGAATGGATGTAACCGACATAGCACGAAGAATTAGTATGCTGAAGTAGCAATGGACAGGTCACATGGCTCGGCGAACCGACAACAGCTGGGGAAAAAAGAATCTCGAGTGGCGACCACGTAACAGATGACACAGTATAGGACGCCCTCCCACTAGGTGGATCTGCGACTTGTTAAAAATTGCTAGGCGTCGTTGAATACAGGCGGCACAGGATCGCTCTTTGTGGTGAAACATAAGAGACGCCTATGTCCAGCAGTAGACGACGATAGGCTAAATGATAATGATAATATGAAGGAGGCTCAAGCCCAGCAGTGAGACTTATATGAACTGTCATTATGGCAACGAGAAAAAAGTGTGGACCTACTCTTAGTTCATCAACATACCAAATCCAATTCTATTCTAAGTTAAATTCAGAATACATTTACTAAAACTAGTTAATACTAATATTAGTCTAACAGTTAACACAATTATTTAATTAAATTTAACTATAGTTTCTCCCAAAGGTAAATTTAACCTCCATAATAATATTACAACGCATAACTTTCGTCTGCGTTTACTATTAAAATAGTGACCAATTATTCAGAACATACAAATATAATATTGTTAAATATGAGAATTTTTCGTGTAGTGACAGAGTGGAAATATAATTGTCCCTTCCTTTCCAAGAAGTGATTGTTAATGACAATTAAAGAACGCAAGTGACGGAGTAAAACGTGGGCTTCGTATAAGTCGATATACATAATATCCATGAACGAAGCGCATTAACAAATTTCTATTACTCAGACGTCGATTTTCTACTCAGCGTGGTACTACCTCGGACGGACTGGCCCGCGGCTGTAGACAAACGACCATCCAAAGGGTTCTCCTACCATATAAGGTTACCGGAATTATTAGACCTTTCTTCCCCAACAGTTGTCGGTTCAATAAGCAATGTGGCCTGCTCATCGCCATTTCAATATGCTAATTCTTCGCGCTATATTGATTACACCCATTCTTCTACTGATAACCGTATTCCTGATTTGATTACGTAGAGAAACACCGAGCATTACCATGGTACGTTGAACGATTTAAAGCCTTTTTATGAGGCTGATATTTAGAGAAAACATTTCAATGCCGTATGTGACCGTTAAATAATTAAAACAAAATATCATCATTTGCATCCCCTCGTCCCACGCTAAGTAGGGTCGGCACAACATGTTTTTACCTTCCATAGCCTTCTGTCATCCGTCATTTCTGCACTCACTACTTTCACACGCATATCCTCATTCACACAATCTATCCATTTCTTTTTAGGCCTGCCATGCCTGATTTTCAGCCTGCCGTGATTTTTACGTCCATCCACAAACATATTGACAACCCTCCTCGTCATGTGCCCTTCATCCCTCCTCAACACGTGTCCATACCAAGACAATCTCGCGCTCCTAATCTTCTCTATCACTGGTGCCACTTTCAGACTTCTCCTGTAATACTCATTTCTTATTTTATCCAACCTTGTAACTCCATACATCCATCTTAACATACGCATCTCAGTAGAATGCAGTCTTCTCTCATTCGTCTTTTTCAACGCGCAATTAAAATAAAATATATTATAAAAATATTATACTCACAGTTTGCGAACGACACAACAATACAGAAACGCAACTAGTATTCATATATAGAAAACATATAGACACATGTAGATAAACAATGAAACGTGAACTAAACGCATAATAACTATAATAATAATCAATTTAAATACATATCTATACCAATAAATAAAATTGGAGTGTCTGTTTGTAATGTCAAAATAATAGGCTTTTTTCATGCTCACACGGTTATTTTCACGACACCTATGCCTAAAATAGCAATTAAAATTTTTTGTCTCTCTGTCTGTCTGTCTGTTTGTTCCGGGTAATCTTCAAAACGGCTGGACCGATTTCAAAAATTCTTTCACCAATGGAAAGCTATAATATCAGGGCGTAAACTAGGCTATATTTTATCCCGGTATTCCCACGGGAACGGCAACTACGCGGGTAAAACGACTATAACCTATAACCGAAGCGAAGCGAGGGCGGGTTGCTAGTAGTCAATAAATATGACAATATGAAATTATAAAACAATAAAAGTAATCCAAGTAATGCGACAGCGTGCATTTATCTATAGAAAGCATGTATGTGCATTTATCTATAGAAAGCATGTATGTGCATTTATCTATAGAAAGCATGTATGTGCATTTATCTATAGTAAGCATGTACGTGCATTTATCTATAGAAAGCATGTATGTGCATTTATCTATAGGAAGCATGCATGTGCATTTATCTATAGAAAGCATGTATGTGCATTTATCTATAGAAAGCATGTATGTGCATTTATCTATAGAAAGCATGTATGTGCATTTATCTATAGAAAGCATGTATGTGCATTTATCTATAGAAAGCATGTATGTGCATTTATCTATAGAAAGCATGTATGTGCATTTATCTATAGAAAGCATGTATGTGCATTTATCTATAAAAAGCATGTATGTGCATTTATCTATAGAAAGCATGTATGTGCATTTATCTATAGGAAGCATGCATGTGCATTTATCTATAGAAAGCATGTATGTGCATTTATCTATAGAAAGCATGTATGTGCATTTATCTATAGAAAGCATGTATGTCCATTTATCTATAGAAAGCATGTATGTGTATTTATCTATAGAAAGCATGTATGTGCATTTATCTATAGAAAGCATGTATGTGCATTTATCTATAGACAGCATGTATGTGCATTTATCTATAGGAAGCATGTATGTGTATTTATCTATAGAAAGCATGTATGTGCATTTATCTATAGAAAGCATGTATGTGCATTTATCTAAAGGAAGCATGCATGTGCATTTATCTATAGAAAGCATGTATGTGCATTTATCTATAGAAAGCATGTATGTGCATTTATCTATAGAAAGCATGTATGTGTATTCATCTATAGAAAGCATGTATGTCCATTTATCTATAGAAAGCATGTATGTCCATTTATCTATAGAAAGCATGTATGTGTATTTATCTATAGAAAGCATGTATGTGCATTTATCTATAGAAAGCATGTATGTGTATTTATCTATAGAAAGCATGTATGTGCATTTATCTATAGAAAGCATGTATGTCCATTTATCTATAGAAAGCATGTATGTGTATTTATCTATAGAAAGCATGTATGTGCATTTATCTATAGAAAGCATGTATGTCCATTTATCTATAGAAAGCATGTATGTGCATTTATCTATAGAAAGCATGTATGTGTATTTATCTATAGAAAGCATGTATATGCATTTATCTATAGAAAGCATGTATGTCCATTTATCTATAGAAAGCATGTATGTGTATTTATCTATAGAAAGCATGTATGTGCATTTATCTATAGAAAGCATGTATGTCCATTTATCTATAGAAAGCATGTATGTGCATTTATCTATAGAAAGCATGTATGTCCATTTATCTATAGAAAGCATGTATGTGTATTTATCTATAGAAAGCATGTATGTGCATTTATCTATAGAAAGCATGTATGTGTATTTATCTATAGAAAGCATGTATGTGCATTTATCTATAGAAAGCATGTATGTCCATTTATCTATAGAAAGCATGTATGTGTATTTATCTATAGAAAGCATGTATGTGCATTTATCTATAGAAAGCATGTATGTCCATTTATCTATAGAAAGCATGTATGTGCATTTATCTATAGAAAGCATGCATGTGCATTTATCTATAGAAAGCATGTATGTGCATTTATCTATAGGAAGCATGTATGTGCATTTATCTATAGAAAGCATGTATGTGCATTTATCTATAGGAAGCATGTATGTGCATTTATCTATAGAAAGCATGTATGTGCATTTATCTATAGAAAGCATGTATGTGCATTTATCTATAGGAAGCATGTATGTGCATTTATCTATAGAAAGCATGTATGTGCATTTATCTATAGGAAGCATGTATGTGCATTTATCTATAGGAAGCATGTATGTGCATTTATCTATAGGAAGCATGCATGTGCATTTATCTATAGAAAGCATGTATGTGCATTTATCTATAGAAAGCATGTATGTGCATTTATCTATAGGAAGCATGTATGTGCATTTATCTATAGAAAGCATGTATGTGCATTTATCTATAGGAAGCATGTATGTGCATTTATCTATAGAAAGCATGTATGTGCATTTATCTATAGGAAGCATGTATGTGTATTTATCTATAGAAAGCATGTATGTGCATTTATCTATAGAAAGCATGTATGTCCATTTATCTATAGAAAGCATGTATGTGTATTTATCTATAGAAAGCATGTATGTGCATTTATCTATAGAAAGCATGTATGTGCATTTATCTATAGGAAGCATGTATGTGTATTTATCTATAGAAAGCATGTATGTGCATTTATCTATAGAAAGCATGTATGTGCATTTATCTATAGACAGCATGTATGTGCATTTATCTATAGGAAGCATGTATGTGTATTTATCTATAGAAAGCATGTATGTGCATTTATCTATAGAAAGCATGTATGTGCATTTATCTAAAGGAAGCATGCATGTGCATTTATCTATAGAAAGCATGTATGTGCATTTATCTATAGAAAGCATGTATGTGTATTTATCTATAGAAAGCATGTATGTGTATTTATCTATAGAAAGCATGTATGTGCATTTATCTATAGAAAGCATGTATGTCCATTTATCTATAGAAAGCATGTATGTGTATTTATCTATAGAAAGCATGTATGTGCATTTATCTATAGAAAGCATGTATGTCCATTTATCTATAGAAAGCATGTATGTGCATTTATCTATAGAAAGCATGCATGTGCATTTATCTATAGAAAGCATGTATGTGCATTTATCTATAGGAAGCATGTATGTGCATTTATCTATAGAAAGCATGTATGTGCATTTATCTATAGGAAGCATGTATGTGCATTTATCTATAGAAAGCATGTATGTGCATTTATCTATAGAAAGCATGTATGTGCATTTATCTATAGGAAGCATGTATGTGCATTTATCTATAGAAAGCATGTATGTGCATTTATCTATAGGAAGCATGTATGTGCATTTATCTATAGGAAGCATGTATGTGCATTTATCTATAGGAAGCATGCATGTGCATTTATCTATAGAAAGCATGTATGTGCATTTATCTATAGAAAGCATGTATGTGCATTTATCTATAGGAAGCATGTATGTGCATTTATCTATAGAAAGCATGTATGTGCATTTATCTATAGGAAGCATGTATGTGCATTTATCTATAGAAAGCATGTATGTGCATTTATCTATAGAAAGCATGTATGTGCATTTATCTATAGGAAGCATGTATGTGCATTTATCTATAGAAAGCATGTATGTGCATTTATCTATAGAAAGCATGTATGTGCATTTATCTATAGAAAGCATGTATGTGCATTTATCTATAGGAAGCATGTATGTGCATTTATCTATAGAAAGCATGTATGTGCATTTATCTATAGAAAGCATGTATGTGCATTTATCTATAGGAAGCATGTATGTGCATTTATCTATAGAAAGCATGTATGTGCATTTATCTATAGAAAGCATGTATGTGCATTTATCTATAGGAAGCATGTATGTGCATTTATCTATAGAAAGCATGTATGTGCATTTATCTATAGGAAGCATGTATGTGCATTTATCTATAGGAAGCATGTATCTGCATTTATCTATAGGAAGCATGCATGTGCATTTATCTATAGAAAGCATGTATGTGCATTTATCTATAGAAAGCATGTATGTGCATTTATCTATAGGAAGCATGTATGTGCATTTATCTATAGAAAGCATGTATGTGCATTTATCTATAGGAAGCATGTATGTGCATTTATCTATAGAAAGCATGTATGTGCATTTATCTATAGAAAGCATGTATGTGCATTTATCTATAGGAAGCATGTATGTGCATTTATCTATAGGAAGCATGTATGTGCATTTATCTATAGAAAGCATGTATGTGCATTTATCTATAGAAAGCATGTATGTGCATTTATCTATAGGAAGCATGTATGTGCATTTATCTATAGAAAGCATGTATGTGCATTTATCTATAGAAAGCATGTATGTGCATTTATCTATAGAAAGCATGTATGTGTATTTATCTATAGAAAGCATGTATGTGCATTTATCTATAGAAAGCATGTATGTGCATTTATCTATAGAAAGCATGTATGTGCATTTATCTATAGAAAGCATGTATGTGCATTTATCTATAGAAAGCATGTATGTGTATTTATCTATAGAAAGCATGTATGTGCATTTATCTATAGAAAGCATGTATGTGTATTTATCTATAGAAAGCATGTATGTGCATTTATCTATAGAAAGCATGTATGTGTATTTATCTATAGAAAGCATGTATGTGCATTTATCTTATACATAAATTTCTAGCGTACGTGTGTATGTCACTGAACTCCTCCTAAAGGCTTTTACGGCATATCAAATTAAGAAAATATCGCAGAAGATTAGAATAATTTAAGAAAATTTAACGACTATTTAAACTGTGTACAGAAGAGAATAATTAAGGAGCTTGAATTTACTTTTTGATGTCATAAAAGATGACCAAACATGGCATGTTGCATATGTAAGAGAAGGCAAACTCGAATTGATCATCAAAACAGCTTGGTATAGTGGGTTAACTTCTTTCGCATTATGGAGCCAAACAGTAGAATGTGTATCAACTGAAATAATGTTGATGATGAATAGACCAAAATTTGCCGCGTGTACCAATAAAGCAGATATTATTCTATATATTAACACGTGAAACAAAAACTTTCTTCTTCTTCTTTTTTGTCTTGGCAATCAGCTACAAATACGAGCCATTTTTGCCAGTGTCGAGTTATAATTATCTTTTCAAGTTCTCAGTTTCTTCATGTCAGTAATGGTCTAACAGTAAGTCAAAGTGTCGGCCTCAACAGTGTAATGGCCACTGTTAAGGATATCTTCTGAGAATTTTGGTGGAAACAAAAAGATATAGCAATTTTATATCATATTCACTACACCTCAGCAGTTTTGCCACTATATATTACATAAAATGCCATCAAGATTATTTAACTTAACACGTTAAAACACTAAGATATTGAATATAATACAAGAACACCACATGACACTTCACATTCCCGCCAAAAACTCAAACAAAAACTTTGTACCCCTTTTTACGAAAAATACGTGGATGTACAAGTATGAAATTTGGCACAGTTGAAGTATATAATGAGAAGAAGTGCATAAAACTGTAATTGCCTGTAATAATGGATTAGAAATACATTAAATTCATTAAAAATGATAATACGCACACTACCATGCGATCGCTACACACAAACACACACACGCACACACACACACACCACACACACACACATACACACACATACACACACACACACACACACACACACACACACACACACACACACACACACACACACACACACACACACACACACACACACACACACACTACCATGCGATCGCTACACACAAACACGCACACGCACACGCACACACACCACACACACGCACGCACGCACGCACGCACGCACGCACGCACGCACGCATGCACGCACGCACGCACCCACACACGCACGCACACACACACACGTGCACACTTATTCACTTTTGTTTACGGTTAAAATTTCTGGTCGAACTGAACGTCAAATAATCATAATTATGATGACAATGTCTAATAGACATTTGTACTTAGTACTTTATATATTAGTTACTAGCAACCCGCCCTCGCTCCGCTTCGGTTTCAGTGGCCTTACCCGCGTGGTTCCCGATCCCGTGGGAATACCGGGATAAAATATAGCCCAGTTTACGCCCTGATATTATAGCTTTCCATTGGTGAAAGAATTTTTAAATCGGTCCAGCCGTTTTGAAGATTACCCGGAACAAACAGACAGACAAAAAAAAAGAAAAATATAAAATGATTTTTAGGCATATAGTGCAAATAACCATGTGAGCATGAAAACGGTCTATTATTTTGACATTACAAACAGACACACCAATTTTATTTATTGGTATAGATTAGTGAAGTACAGCTTGCTCAATATCTTATAAACTAGGCTATATTTTATCCCGGTATTCCCACGGGAACGGGCACTACGGGGATAAGGCGACAGAAACCGAAGTAAAGCGAGGGCGGGTTGGTAGTACCTACATAAATATAATTAAAAGAATATTTTGTAGCAAAGAAATTAATTTAAATAAATTATGACCGAACTTCGATCACTCGGTGATCACTAAGTTATTAGTAGTTATTATAAAGACGCAACTGTTGGACACAGTTGGCAAATGAAATTTCTATGGGTGAAGATTCTAACCGAGGTCATGCTGGGAACACGAAACTATTTCTAGTTGCAACTTGTCTAACTTAGGAATATTACGGAGATCCTTTATGCAGCAGTAAATTATTGCCTAACTATGCGGTATTCTTGAATGTACTATGAAAATTATTCTGAAATAACAAAACCGCCCTTGCTACGCTTTAGTTACAATCGCATTGCATTTAAATTACCTATATCTCCTAAAATATTACGATATACTTATAAGATTTTATTTTTTTTTTGGGGTGGGTTGCGGTTGGCGCCCTCCTCGCACCACTCCGTCCGGGGCGACAGAGGGGCGTAACCACGCACACCCGCAACCCACCTGAACACCACGTCGCCTTCGTGGTTGGTCCGATCACCGGAGCAGGGTGACTTGAGGTCAGTGGTCGGCCTGACGGAATACCTCCTCAGAAGTACTCTCCCATCGTCTTTCCTCACGCGGTCGGCCTCTAGGCGGGTGACGGACTAACTCCCTGGTCACGTCACCCGCGGCCTCGGCTAGGGCGACATGAGGCGCAGGTAGTCGTTCCTACGCCATCCCAGTCGCCGGCGGCGGGTCGATTCGTCGAGGTTGCGCTCCTCGCACGCGCGACCCGCCGCCTCCTTCTGGGATCCTACTGCCTCGCAGAAGGCTGCTACAGCGTCCCAGTTCGGCACCGATGATTGCGACGAGTTCACGACGCTGCCCTGCCCAGGCGGTACAAACCTCGAGCGTATGACGCGTCGTGTCTTCGTCGCAATCGCCATGGTGGCAGGACGGTGTACTCTCCCTCCTAGCGACCGTGTACAGGTATTTGGCGAAGCATCCATGCCCCGTCAAAACCTGCACCAGTCGGAAGGAGAGTACCCCGTGCCGCCCAATGGGCAATGACGTCTCGGCGAGCGTCGACGCGCCAGGCGGTGAGCTCCCTCAAAGAGACCACACCGCCCTCCACTCGCACCCCCGACACCCGCCGATACAAATCGGCGAGCATTTCCGTCTCCAGGTCCCACGGGGGAGTCCCGGCCAACAGGCACGCAGCCTCCATCGCCACTGTGCGGTATCCACGTATGGCCCTGATTGCCATTGTCCTCTGTGGTCGCCACAGAAGAATATACTCATGGCTAGTATGAGTTGTTAGGTTTGATTCCCCCGCCGGGCAATATTTTATTCAGAAAAATATACCTAAAGATACTCCTTATGTCAACAGGTCGGGCTAGCTGTTTGGAAGATTACCCCCAATAAACAGAAACGCAGACAGACAAAAAATATTAAACTGGTTTTTAGGCATAAGTATTGCATAACCATGTGAGCATGAAAAAAAAACTAATTATTTTGACATTACAAACAAACACTTAAATTTTATTTATTCGGATATATTATTTAGTTGTAAATAAAAGTACGGATTTGCCGCAAGGCCGCCCGTGACCATGAACGCTGTAAAGTGTTCGATACATCGGGCACTCAAAAATCAAATACAAACGCAGATAAGATCCGTAGTTTTATTTACAACTAGCAACCCGCCTTCGCTTTGCTTCGGTTTCAGTCGCTTTACCCGCGGCGTAGTACCCGTTCCTGTGGGAATATCGGGATAAAATATAGCCTATGTTACTCCCTGATATTATAGCTTTCAATTAGTGAAAGAATTTTTGAAATCGGTTCGGTGGTTTAAGCGTGAAAGCGTTACAAACAAACAAACAAACAAACATCCTTACTTTCGCATTTATAATATTAGTATGGATGTGTAATACTCGCGTAAATATCAGAAAACATTAGATTATTTAGTTTCAATGCAGTATTCGTTTCAGCTCGTAGGTACACGTCTCACTGGGGGCTCGGTCCTCCTCCCCAATAGGAGTGAAGTTGACCTACTATATCAATCCGGTCAGACATGTTGGTACAGGGCTTTATTTCAAGTTTTCCTTCTCTTGCACAGATGTTATATGTATTATCCCTTAGTGGTCTTTTAGGAGATCCACGGGTAAGATAGGGAGTGGCAAATTATATTCTTACTCTGTCACTACACAGAAAATAATTCAGTATAATTGATTGTTAATAATTAAAGTATTCATATGATTTCTAAATAGTACTGCTTTTGACGATTATACGTTGAATATTTAATCTGGAGACGGTACCCGAAGGGATGATCTGCCAGAACGGGCGACTGATGGGAAGGTCGAGTAGAGATAGCCTGTCCAATTGCTGCTTGAAAGAGGTACACATCTGGCTATGGATTCATTTGTCGCTATCCGTCATCGACGGATCTGACGCAGCTCTCGAAGCTCCATTGTTTGCCGCCAAAAAAAAATCTTACATGCGCCGGAGGAATACCTCTACGGCAACATGTTCGGCTGACCAGGATATGGGTGATGCAGTTGTAAGCCTGAGGGGCGTAAGGGAAGGACGGGATCTGAAAAGATATCATACCGGACTGGCTACGGTTGAGAAAAAACACGGTACCAGTGGTCAGTCTAATGGTGAAGGCGAGGGAATATAGTGGGTTATGGGGTCGCGCGCCGCCCTTTCGTCCTCCTGGACGGAGCGGATGGCGTGCATCCAGACTTGGGATCGTAATACGAGATATTTTATAGAGATACTAACAACCTACCCTCGCTTTGCTTCAGTTTCAGTCGTTTTACCTGCGTAGTTCCTGTTACCGTGGGAATATCGGGATAAAATATAGCCTATGTTACTCCCTGATGTTATAGCTTTCCATTGGTGAAAGAATTTTTTAAATCGGTCCATCCGTTTTGAGGATTACCTGAAACAAACAGACAGACGAAAAAAAAAATAAAGTGATTTTTAGGCATATATATAGTGCAAATAACCGTGTGAGCATGAAAAAGGTCTATTATTTTGACATTACAAACAGACACTACAATTTTATTTATTGGTATAGATTTGAAGATATAGAGATATTTGAGACTTTCCATATGGTAACGGAGCAACAATACAATTTATCACCTAAAGCCCCACCTCCCCTCTTCCCCTTTTTGTGGGTGGTATAAAAGACCAGTAAGGGATATGATATACGAAATTACATTATAAGAGTAATAAAACCCTATACCAACCCGTCTGACCAGCATGGTATAGTAAGTCAATTTCTTTTCGGTTATGGAGGAGCCTCGAGCTCAACAGTGGAACCTGTATGATCTAATAATCATCACACGTCATACAGGTTATCATCATCAGATGATGAATACGAGATAATGGTTTTACGTTGATACTGAAAAATAAGTTTAGCGTTGTACTGGACGTTATTTACAATAATATAATAAACATTATTGAAACATGAAACAGCTGCAATAATACACAACAGACAGCAATAACGTCAACAAACTTGTACTTAATAAATGTTATTTAAAAGAAAACTGTTTCACGTATTTTATCATATTTGCATCAGATTTTTAAGTTTCCGACGTTTCGATCACTTTTCAGCTTTCATGATCGCGGGAGGACTAAGACGTCTCACGTCCAATGAGTCATCGTCAAATAATATATTGCTATTACATAGATTCTTTATTAAATCACTTTAGTATTATCTATTAAATATTAACCCAAAATTTTTATACACATTCGCTGAAAAATAAAAACTATCCCATCAAAAACATTTTCATGTAAAATGTTGCCAAGACGCCACCATTTGATTCGCATTGTCAAAAATACCAGATCTCAGAGTCAAGCTTCTAAATCTACACGCTCTATTGGTACAGACCCTAACTTCACAAACTCTACACCTTTGTCAAAATATGTGACTCGGCTCAGTCTTGCTGAGCGAGATGGCCGCCTAGCGGCATAACGCCCGCCGCGACATCATTGATCGTTTGGCAGTCCAGTTGGAGAGGCCTCACTACGGTGTTCGGACCATGAAGGCCTTTCGACCGATGCTAATGGAGTGGTTGAGTCGGCGGCACGGGGAGCTCTCCTTCCTTATGGTGCAGGTATTGACGGGGCACGGTTGCTTCGCCAAGTGCTTGCAGACGGTCGTGAGGAGAGAGAGCAAACCGTCCAGCCACCACTGAAATTTCGCAGTTAGAGTATCAAGTACCCGGACAACAAAACATCACTATAAAAGCTCAGAATGTTAAAATACAATCTTATACCAACGCGACTGATCAGCTCGGTAACCTCTGCTCCACTCGAGTCAGCAGGGCGAACCCAAAGACGAAGACAAATAAGCTGAGATGAAAAATTAATATCAGGTGAGAAAAATAATTAAAAAATAATTATTTCCCATTAATACCGGTCTACTGTAAGATAAAAGATAAAGTCTAGATATTTTCTAATGACATTTTAAAATAATAATTCTGCTTAAACTAAATATAGACGCAGTATCTCGTAGCATTTATTTTTCTAGTCTTTTATTAAACGCCTACAGCAAAAATGATAGCAATAGAATTTTCTCCGACATTAAAGCTCATAAGCTTTTGACTTTTGCTGCCCCTTTTATAAAAGGCTCTCGGTGAAAGATAAGTTCACTACTTTTCGCTTCAAGACTTCAAGGTTGGATGCCGTCAAAAGCTATTTTGTTTTCTTTGCATCGTAACATTTTAAGAGATTAAGAAAAAATATTTATGTAATTAATTATTAAAGTAGATAACTACTTCTTTTGGCGCGCTAGGTCAAAATGATGAGAGTAAATATTTACGATGCGCTCGCATAACGTCACAGAAAACCGACACCCTTTCTTTTTTTTTCACGCTGTGGAAGTGCATTTACGCACTACCTCCTCGGTTACAGATAGGGAGTGGGTGTCGCCGGCCACAAAAGTGACCGAAGTACCCACTAAACCGCGCTTTTACAGAGTGCCGGAGAGATCGTCTGATAACATTCTTCCCCGACACCCCAACGCTTGACCGTCTGGCCACGTCCTGTCATCATTCAGGGCGGTGGGTGGAGGAGCGCATAGCGGCGTCTCCTTTTTCCTGGTCGTCGCCGGTGGAGCGAGTCAGTGGACGCAAGCGCCTCGCGTGCCCGCTCCGCAGTCTCTTTCCTTGTCATGACAGCTTCAGAGGACACACATAAATATATATATATATATATATATATATGTATATATATATGTGTGTGCACATATATATATATATATATATATATATATATATATATATATATATATATGCAAAATATTAATCTACATACAGAAAAAAATAGTTTAAAGTTATATATATATATATATAAGATAAGAATAAGAGCAAGATGATGATGATATATATTCTCTTTGAAATCAACAGGAGCCACCTACGGGGTCCAATTGTAAATCTAAACCCATTCTCGAATCCCCTTGAACACGCACAAAAAATTTATTAAACATCGGTCCAGCCGTTTAGTAGGAGTTCAGTGACATACACACGTACACAAGAAATACGGGTATATATAGGGTTTAAATTCGAGTTTTCCTTATCTTGTTTTTGTTGTTATATACATATTATATACTTTAGTCGTTATTTTACAACACTTTTACTCCACACGGTACATTATAATGCGATATTAAAAAAAAATTCAACCGTGTGATGACGGACTAAGAATACAATTCACCACTACCTATCTTGCCCGTGGATGTCGTAAAAGACAACTAAGGGATATAATATGCATATAACATCTAAGCAAACTCGAAATAAAACCTTATACCAACATGTCTGACCAGCGTGGTGTAGTAGGTCAATTTCCCTCACATTTTGAAGGAGATTCGAGCCCAAGAGTGCGGACGTATGTGAACTGTAATGATGATGACGAAAACAAAAATAAAATACAATAAAAACCGTTAAAGTATTTTTATTTCATTTAAATATTACTGTTAAAGCCAATCTGATACTAATATATATCTATACTCTATACTAAAATGCTAATGAGTTTGTTTGTTTGTTTGTTTGAACGCGCTAATCTCGGGAACTAATGGTCCGATTTAAAAAAATTCTTTCAGTGATAGGTAGCCCATTTACCGAGGAAGGCTATAGGCTATAGGCCGACTAGTGCAGGTGTTGACGGGGCATGGGAGCTTCGCCAAATACCTGCACAAGGTCGTAAGGAGGGAGAGTACACCGTCCTGCCACCACTGCGATTGCGACGAGGATACGGCGCGCCACACGCTCGAGGCCTGCGCGGCTTGGGCAGTGCAGCGCCGTGAACTCGTCGCAATCATCGGTGCCGACCTGACGCTGCCGGCCATCGCTAGGGCGATGGTCGACAGCGTCGGGAATTGGGACGCGGTCGCAGCCTTCTGCGAGACAGTGATCTCGCAGAAAGAGGCGGCGGATCGTCTGCGCGAGGAGCGCAGCCTCGATGAGGAGATCCGCCGCCGGCGACTGAGGCGGCGCAGGCGCAACTATCTGCGCCCCATGCCGCCCTAGCCGAGGCCGCGGGTGACGTGACCGGGGATTAGTCCGTCACCCGCCGAGAGGCCGACCGCGTGAGGAAAGACCGACGTCCTCCCCGAGGGGGGGACGTCGGTCGATGGGAGGGTACCCCACGTAGGGGGTATTCCGTCGGGCCGACCACTGACGCCAAGTAAACCTGCTCCGGTGGTCGGCCCAATGACGAAGGCGAGATTCGGTTTTCGGGTGGGTTGCGGGAGTTGCGTGCTTAAGCCCCTCTGTCGCCCCGGACGGAGTGGCGCGGAGGCGCGCCAACCGCAGCCCACCCACAAAAAAAAAAAAAAAAGCAATATATTATTACGCTAAGACCAATAGGAGCGGAGCACCAATAAATAATGTTTCAAAATTAGGTTCTTTTTTCCTTTAAAGAACTTCCGCTACGTGAGCTGCATTAAGGGGTAGTTTTGCAAAAATATGACACAATCGTATTATTTAAAAATATTTTTACTTTTTACGTAAACTAAGTTGCGGGTTAAAGTTAACGTTAGCAACAAAAAAACTGTTCAACGCAGTCGCGGGTAGAAGCTAGTGTTTAAATAACAAGCTGAGTTTTAATGATGTGACGGTATTCAGTTAAAAAGTTAGTTTTAACTTTCGTTAACGTAGTTAGGTAGTGTTTATTAACTTTATCAGGCTGCTAATAATAACAGCACAGGACTGGCTCAGTGGTTAATGTACAAACTGTGTTTAGTGTTGCAGGTTTGATTCCCACATAGAACAATACTTTGTGCAATCTCCAGGTTGCTGTTCTGAATGTGGATGTAATTTATGTGTATATATGTTTTTAAAGTTCCCCACAATACTTGTGCTTAATGATTGCATGAGCTTTTGATGTGAAACATCTATAGGCGAGGGTGATCCCGATCATCTCGTGGCGTTAACGCCACGCTTTGCGGCACCCTTTTAGTTAAAGAAAAATAAAAATCCGAATACATATGTGTACATTTTTGTAACGAAACCATAGTGCGATTTAAAATTTGTACAATGCCATCTAGTGCGCTTAAAGTAAATTGTTACCTATAATGTATACTAATGAAAATAAATGTTTATTGAATAAAAATCATCATTTTCTTGGAAAAAAAATCGTAATATTATTTTTATTAATGTGCTATTTTAGTGCCTGTCGTAATTTGTTCTTTTATGCATATATACTTAATCTATAAAATAATGTAAAATTCTCTAACTTGCCAATATAAGTATACCATACCTACTTACAGTACTTTCACGTACGAAAACTGGACAATCGCTTTTTATAGGTGTTTTATTAGTTTCAGATGTATATTTATTTGTTTGTATGTTACAGACTCCTAGGAATTGGATCTTGACCCACTTTCAACATTCAGATTTCATTTAAAATTTGTTAATTTAACAAGAACCAATGACGATAAAATAATTTAAATAGCTTGTCTCATTATCATCATCATCATTACAGGATTAGAGATTTCTTTATAAAATATATTTTGTAGCTGAGATTTAGCCTTAGCTCGATAGATATCGTTATTTCTGTTTGCTAAATCACACTTTCTTAACCGATCCTTTTGATTTGAACTACGCAGAAGTGTGTGAGGGAGACGTAGCGACGCTATGTTAGGTCGTAAGCGGCCGAGCGGTGAATTAATATCATTTCTTTGTAATATCTTAGATAAAAGTAGAAATCGTATTATTCTATTCAATACTTTACATATTAGTTCCTGTCGTAATCTATGCTTTTATTCATATATACTAGGGATGTCGGAAGTGAAAAAAAATATCGATATTTATAAAAATATCAATATCGACGTCGATATATCGAAAAAGAAATATCGATATATCGGTCTTTAAAAAAATGCGTTTATTAAATAGTACAGTATTTAGTAGGGATGTCGGAAATGAAAAAACATATCAATATATAGATATATATATATTTATCAAAATATCAATATCGACGTCGATATATTAAGGAAAAATATCGATATATAGGTCAAATGTTAAAAGATTTTGTGTTTTTAAAATAATAATGTATTTAGTTCAATCAAAATTCTTTTTTATTAAGCAATAATTACAAAAATATCAAAAACAAAAAAGCTATTTTCGAACCAATATTTTTCAACTTATTATATATTATATATTTATTCATATCCCATATTATATATTTATACCCATATTATATATTTATACATATCCCAGGAGAGAACTACTGCCCACTCTCCTGGTAAACCCTTATACGATTTTTACGACTCGAAAGGGGTGGTGACAATTATATTCTTAACCCGACGCCATACGTAACTTAGTTAAGATCAAATTACTAAAAACGAAATCACTTTAATTGCCGGGGAATTTTGTCTATTTTTTTTTAATAACAAATCAATATAGAAAAAAATAAGTGATATAAAACTATTCGGTTAACGATTTATCATTTGAATTCTAAGCGACAGTTGGATATATGTATTGGAATAATTCGATTATCATGTGTGTCAATAACAATAATTGTCCTTAATAAAAAGTGACAATCAAATGGCAATCAAAACATACTAATGCAGTGGCAATCAAAACATACTAATGTAGTGGTAATCAAAACATACTAATCACACAGTATGTATACAGTTAATGCTATACTTTTATATTTCCTATCTTTTACTGTTCTAGATTCTAGACTTGATTTACACAAACAAAAAAAAAATATCGTTTTTGATTCGATTTCGATATTGGATATTTAATATCGATATATCAGCTCAAATATATCGCTTAAAAATATCGATATTTCTAACAAAAAATATCCATATATCGATATTTTTTCAACAAGCCTAATATATACTTGTACAAAATAATTTCAAAGTTTCACATCTGCCAGGCGTCCTGAGCGACGGCTCACTTTTTTTTATGTTGTGAAATACAGTGAAAGTTACACTTTTTTTTTGGGGTGGGTAGCAGTCGACGCCCTCCTCGCACCACTCCGTCCGGGGCGACAGAGGGGCGTAAGCACGCACACCCGCAACCCACCCACGTGTACGTCGCCTTCGTCGTTGGGCCGACCACCGGAGCAGGGTTACTTGTCATCAGTGGTCGGCCCGATGGAATACCCCCTAGTGGGGTACCCTCCCATCGACCGACGTCCCACCCTCAGGGAGGACGTCGGTCTTTCCTCACGCGGTCGGCCTTTCGGCGGGTGACGGACTAACTCCGCGGTCATGTCACCCGCGGCCTCG
This sequence comes from Lymantria dispar, assembly GCA_032191425.1. Classification (NCBI taxonomy): domain Eukaryota; kingdom Metazoa; phylum Arthropoda; class Insecta; order Lepidoptera; family Erebidae; genus Lymantria; species Lymantria dispar. The sequence goes on along the minus strand of CM063460.1, from coordinate 1,429,952 downwards.
GCTAGGGCGGCATGACGCGCAGGTAGTCGCGCCTACGCCGCCCCAGTCACCGACGGCGGGTCGCTTCGTCGTGACTGCGCTACTCGCGCGCACGACCCGCCGCCTCGTGAAAGTTATACTGGCAATAAATTTGTATCAAAATGTGGGTCATTATTTAATAACTATTTTCTGTATCGGGTAGATAACTATAAATTTTCTGCAATAACGATGACTTGTTGGACGTGAGACATCTTAGTCCGCCCGTGACCATAAACGCTGCAAAGTGTTCGAAACGTCGGGCAATCAAAAATTAAATACAAACGCGATAAAATCCGTAAAGTAGTTTTATTTCCCGCCGAGAGGCCGACCGCGTGAGGAAAGACCGACGTCCTTCCCGAGGGGGGGACGTCGGTCGATGGGAGGGTACCCCAATAGGGGGTATTCCGTCGGGCCGACCACTGACGACAAGTTAACGCTGCTCCAGTGGTCGGCCCAACGACGAAGGCGACGTGGTTTTTGGGTGGGTCGCGGGAGTTGCGTGCTTAAGCCCCTCTGTCGCCCCGGATGGAGTGGTGCGGAGGCGCGCCGACCGCGGCCCTTCAACAAAAGAAAAAAAAGTAGTTTTATTTAAAATACAGTGAAAGTGGTAATCTCTTTATGTTACTGAACTCCTCCTAAACGGCTGAAACGATATTGAAGAAATTTTTTGTGTGTTCAAGGGGATTCGAGAATGGCTTAGATTCATAATTGAACCCGGTAGGTGGCACTTTATTTGAAAAGAACAACGTCTGTTGGGTCAGGTAGTATGTATATAATAAAAATCTGCGACAGTCCTTTACGTGTATTTTCGTGTACAATTTTTAGTAAGAATTGAGATAATTTAGTGCCAGATAAACTTTCCAAAATGAAGTGAGACAATATTTTGAAAAAATTTTACATATTTACAATTATGATAAGAATGGCTCGTTTCTCGGTTGATGACAAAAAAATAGAAGATGATACCACAATTCTTATCTATGATAGTTATTAAGTAAATCGTAAATCATTATAAAGAGCAATCGTGGCAGGCTGAAAACATTCAAATCTTTTGTTGTTTTGGGTCAAACTCTTAAAGAGTCTGTCGTTACACTCAATAACAATAGTGAATCAAACAAAGTTATTCATGTTATCCTTAGTTCATTAATATCCGTGAGTTTCTTATAGAATCATACAGATATGGCCATTGGCTTAAGCGAAATAAAGTGGCTCAAAATATCAAAGCAAGCTAATGACTTAATGCTCCTTTTTTATGGGGTTGGGCCATGATCAGCGCACTCGCCGTCCGGCTCCGTCCAGGGTGACAGAGAGGTGCTGCGCGGCCCCATGATCCACCTGTAGCACGTCGCCTTCGCCGTTGGGCCGACCACCGGTGCAGAGTTCCTTGTCGTCAGTGGTCAGCCCGACGGAATAATCCGGTCGCGGGGTACCCTCTCCTCTCGACGTCTCCCTTCAGGGACATCGGTCGCCGTCGTGCGGTCACTGCGAGGCAGTGATCTCGCGGAAGGAGGCGGCGGGTCGCGCGCGCGAAGAACGCAGCCTCGACGGAGTAACCCGCCGCCGGCGACTGGGGCGGCGTAGGCGCGACTACCTGCACCTCATGCTGCCTTAGCCGAGGCCGTAGGTGATGTGACTGGGGAATTAGTCCGTCACCCGCCGAGAGGCCGACCGTGTAAGGAAAGACCGACGTCCTCCCCGAGGGGGATATCGGTCCATGAAAGGGTACCCCACTAGGGGTATTCCGTCAGGCCGACCACTAACGATAAGTAACCCTGCTCCGGTGGTCGGTCCAATGACGAAGGCGCCGTGGTGCTCGGGTGAGTTGCGGGTGTGCATGCTTACGCCCCTCTGTCGCCCCAGACGGAGTGGTGCGAGCAGTGCGCCGACCGCGAAACACCCCAAAACAAAAATGGAATACAATCAAGAATCTAATTCACCACCCCTACCCCTGCCTTATCTGTAAGTGTCGTAAAAGACGTCTAAGGGATTATAATATGCATAAAACATCTAAGCAAAAGAAGAAAAACTCTATAAAAAATTATATCAACTCGTCTGACCAGCGTAGTAAAGTATCTTAATTTCTCTTCAGGCTGAAGGTCATTTTATGTGGAAGCCGGATCGCTACCGGAGTTTTTTTGCACCCCCTACTCCACCACTATCCGGCCCATAACCAAAGTGAGTCCATAGGATAGCGGAAATGCCGTGAATGAGGCCGTTTGTTCTTTATCCAATCATATGAGAGTATAATGCTGTTATCGCCACGCTTGGCAGGCGAGTAGGCGACCACAATTAAGTTTTATAGATTTCCTAGAAAAGAGCTGCTGCCCACCCTCCTAGTGAATCCTCAGCGGATTTTTATAAATCCTACTGGCAAGCAAGGGGGACATTTGTATTCTTATCCCGTTGTCAAACAAGAAACAATAGAATATGTGTATGTAATAAGTAATTTTAACCAATACATAACAATCAAGGGAACCGGTAATAGCAAACAAAACAACAATTGACGCTACGGAAACTGGAGGTCGACCCTCCTTTTAGTATAATCAGCACAATACGCGTAAACTTCCGTACGTTAGGAATATTTATTTTTTTGCCGCCATAATTTATATCTGAAACGTACGAAAATATTCATGCTATCGTATGGATATTTATGTATTTTTAGGCCAGCGAAGTGCTTATTGAGCGGGTCAGTCTAGTCGAGGTCATTATACTTTTCTAAGTTCTTTCTCAGTCCTCGAACTTAGTGGATTACGTTAGTAAGATAAGACATTAATTATTTAGTTAACTTTTAGTGGAGATTAATAAGATACGGGTTTCATGAAAGATATTATCAATTTATTTAGAATCATTAGCATTATCATCTCAGCTCATATAGGTTCTACTACTGGGTTTTTTGATGTGAAACATCTATAGGCAGGGGTGAACCTGATCGTTGACGTGGCGTTAACGCCACGCTTGTGGATATATAAAATCAAAAAAAGAAATATATACATATTTGTGAAACGAAACCATAACCTGTTTTAGAATTTTGTACAACGCCATCTAGTGAGCTCAAAATAAATTATTACCTATAAGTGTATACTAATGAAAATAAATGTTTATTGAACACATTTCATCATTTTCTGGAAAAAAAACGTAATATTTTATTAATACTCTATGCCATATTAGTTTCTGTTGTAATCTGTTATTTTATGCATATATACTTATACAAAATAATTTCGATGTTTCACATCTGCCAGGCGTCCTGAGCGACCGCTAATTTTTTTCAATGCTCACGGTGACAAACGAGCAAACAGTATACCAGATGGTAAATGTTTCTGTCGCTCATGGACCTTTGCAAGGTTGCTGCCTACCGCGAAGAAAGTGAAGGGAGTATGAATGCGTGCAATGAGTTCGGTGATACTAAAGGCACCATCAAAACCCTCCACACGCAAACACCCTCAGAAAGTTGGGCTGCCGGCTCTCTCACTCACCGAACGAAGCGCAGTAACAATTCTACTAATCGGACGTAGATTTTCTGCTCAATATGGTAATGCCCCGGACGGACCAGCCCGCGACTGTAGACAGATAACTATCAACAGTGTGGTCCTAACATTGGGTTGCTTCCTCTAAAAGACTCCTATTTAGACGGGATGATACAGAGTTTAATTTCGGGTGTGCCTTCTTTTATATATACATATGTTGTATTGTCATCATCGTATCCGTCCCCATAAGTCCCACTATTGAACTCGGGCCTCTTCTACAATGGGTAGAAAATTTTCCTACTATACCGCGCTGGTCAGACGTGTTGTGTTAGGCTTATTGTCACAGCCAAGAGAAGGGGGTCGTAATTTGTATGATGATCTGTCGTTATCTGTAAGTATCACCATTCTGGAAAAGAGAATTTCTGCATGCTTTACATCTCCTTGCCATGAGAGCTGTAACATCTAAAAACTTATAATATAATTGCCTTCTGCCAAGTAGCCATTATGGCATTAGTTAATAGACTTCAAGAGTCTGATGGATGAATAAATAATTGACACTTTTGGGAAAAGGCGTGAATCTACAAAACTGGAAAAAATCTCTTAGATATAAAGTGATCAATAGCCAATAGCAAAAAGTTCTCACCGTACATGTTAATTTGAATCTTCTAATTTGTTACCTTCTTCTTCTGTGTCCATATATATATACAACATTGAGCACGAGTATCCTTCATAATAGAGAATTAAGTTACCACTTTTTTATTGTGTTACTACTTAGTCACCACAATAAAAATTCTTAGAACAGTCCATAAAATATAAGAGCATGCGAAAGCATTCTACAACATTCTAGAATATCCTTGTATATTCTGAAAAGGATATTACGGATAGCTAGATTTAAAATTTTTGTGGAACATTCTAGAAGACGAGGGTGTTGTATGTGTAATTTTCTAGAATATTGAACACCATGACATTTATATTTCAAAGTTTATAATTTTAACTCTTCTACTTCTAAACGAATAGCGACGGAGTAAGAATACCATCCACCACAGCCTTCTTTATCCGTGGGTGTCGTAAAAGACGACCAATTATATTATGTATATAAGAATTATGTAAGAGTAGGAAAACTCAAAATAAAAACTGTACCAACACATCTGACCAGCGTGTCGTAGGTCAGTTTTCCTCCCATTGTAGAGGAGGCTCGAGCCCAACTATACATGTCCTGCAATGAGTCTTGAACGAAACTGGAGATCCAGCTAAAAGTAACATATAAGTAAATAAACGAGATATTGGTAGAGTTACAAACATTTACATAATTGTTTGATTACAGCAAGTACTTAATGCATTTGACATCATGAATAATTAAATTTTCCATTGAAACTTCCAACTCCCAAAATACTACCGCTTGAAATAAGTTGAACTTGTTTTGCCTATATTGTTGTAAATTATTTAATTAATATAAAACTGCTTTGTCCGTGTATAAATAAACCCTTCATTGATTATATCATAAAAGATAGCAACGAAAGGAAAATTTGAATTAAAACTATATACCATTTTCTGATAAGTATGGTGCTTTAACTTCAATGCTATTTTGCAGAGGGCTTAATAGTGACAAGCTTATGATTTATGAAGAGTAAAGGATTTTTAAGCGGGTCAATTTCCCTTCCATAGTAATGTGTGTTCTACGCGGGATTGAAACCCCCGACACTGGAACGGTAGGTCGGTATCTTAACCACTACGCCATTAGTACAATCAATTCCTGTCAATGTCCCGGCAATAAAGCCCCGTGTAGTAGGGGCCTAGTCCAGTCTAATTACTGAAGTAATCTCCTAGTGTACTTTCTGAAATTCGTTTCGCAATAAGCCTCTGTAAATTTTAATAAAGACGGAACAATTATAATGACGATTTCTGGCCTTTTGACAATTATTCATGGAAAAATATTTAATATTTTCATTGAAAAATGTATCCATGTTTCTGTAGGGGGGTGGCCCGGATGATCCAATTACCGGTGCGCTGAAGCGCTTCGCTATTCACAGACAGGCATTAAATTAGGAGACCCGAGGGCTATATAAAATCATTTTAATTAGTATGTGATGCCATCAAACGAAATTTAAACCGCATATTATGAGCAGACTATGTGGCATAAACTTTTTAAATTCATCATCATCATCACCATTCAGCCCATTACCATCCACTACTGGACGTAGGCTTCCTTCATGTTTCGCCACAAAGTGTAGTTCTGTGTCACCTGCATCCAACGACGCCCAGCAATTTTCATCACATCATGAGTGCACCTAGTGGAGGACATCCTACACTATGTCGTCCGATACGTGGTCGACGCTCGAGGACCTTTCTGCCTCAGTTGTTGTCAGTTCGTCGAGCGATGTATCCTATCTATTGCCACTTCAGTGTACTTTTTCTTCATGATATGTCGGTTACACCCGTTTAATTTCATAGTAAACTTAAATCTTATTTTTTAACTAACTTTCGCCATCATCAAAATTAACTTTTCCAAAGTTGAACTATTATCCCAAAATTATAGCAATAAAAAGCATTTCATGTTAATTTAAGAAACACTCTACCTGCCAATTTTATTCCAAATCTGGTCAGTGATTTACGCAAATCTCTTCACAAATTTTTACATCTTTATTATATTAGTTCCACCCTTGTTGTTCGGATTCCCTTCGAAATATATCCTTTCTTACTGATAATGTAGTTTTCTATTAATGCACTAGAAATTTTTTGAATTTTTCAAATAACGGGACAAAATATAGCCATACTCGCTGATAATGTAGTTTTCAAATGGTAAAAGTTCGTACAAATCGGTCAAATGTACGCGGCACAAGATGTTCAATCTTCACAAACTTTCACATTTATAATATTGCTTCCACACTCGTAGTTCAAATTTCCGTGAAAATACAAATCAAATAAAATTCAGAATATATTATTTGATTCAGTTTAAACGTAAGTCGCACTGCAGTTCCTTCAGCGGTACTGAATCAGCCACAGTGTGTGGAATTATTTGCATAAAAATATCAATATATCGGTGCATATTCGAAGTAAAATTCCCGAATTAATCCAACTGCGGCAAGCTTTGGGACAGGCATTCTTTTGGCGAGATTTATATTCAGTTGAGAATTTTGATAAAGTGATAAATGGTTGAAAATACTATTATGGGGCTTCATCATTCTCGTCTGACTCTTATCTCATTTTTTTTTAATTGTAAACGGTGGCAAACGAGCAAGCAATAGACCTGATGGTAAGTGATGCTGTCGCTCATGGACCTATGTTAGGCCGCTACCTACCGAGAAGAAGGTGAAGGCAGTGTGAATGTGTGCAATGTAGTTCGGTGATACTAGAGGCATCACTAAAACCCACCACGCGCAAACGTTCTTAGAAAATTGGGCTTTCAGCTCTCTCGCTCACTGAAGTGCAGTAAAAAATTGCTACTACTCAGACGTAGATTTTCTGCTCAGTGTGGTACTACTCCGGACGAACCACCCCGCAGCTGTAGACAGACAGCTGTCAACGGTGTGCTGCCTACTTGGGTTGACGCAATATATACCTACTCTTTCACTATCATGCATATTGTAATAGTTTTAGCAATAGTTTTAAGACCCCATGACGTGCGGTGTCCCACAGGGGTCGGTCCTCGGACCCACCCTGTGGAACATCGGCTACGACTGGGCGTTGCGGGGGAGCCTCCCGCCCGGGCTGGGCGTAATTTGTTACGCCGACGACACGCTCGTCACAGCCCGCGGTGGGACGCTAGAAGAGGCGGTAAGCCTGGCGACCTATGGCACCGAAGAGGTCGTCAGGCGGATCGGGGCGCTGGGGTTGAGGGTCACTCTGGACAAGACGAAGGCCCTCTTGTTCCATGGGCGCCTTATGAGCCCTCCCATCGGCGTCTCGATCACCGTCCGATCGGTTGACATCAGCATCCGGGCCCATATGAGGTACTTGGGCCTGGTGCTCGACGGGAAATGGTGGTTCCGGGAGCATTTCCGCAGGCTCGCTCCACGGCTCGTCGGCGCGGCGTCCGCCCTATCGTGGCTTATGCCGAACGTGGGCGGACCGAGCGCTACGTGCCGACGGCTGTACACGGGGGTCATCCGGTCGATGGCCCTGTACGGCGCACCGGTGTGGGCGGGGTCCTTGACCGTCCGACTTAGGGCCCTTCTGTGGCGACCACAGAGGGTCATGGCGGTCAGGGCCATGCTCGCTGGATTGTATCGGCGGGTGACGGGGGTGCGAGCGGAGGGCGGTGAGATCTCGTTAAGGGAGCTCACCGCCTGGCGCGTCAACGCCCGCCGAGACGTCATTGCCCGTTGGGCACGACCAGTACGGCTGCCCTGCCGGTCATCGGTGGGGTACTGCCGGCCGACCTGGAGGTCATCCGTGCTGGGAGAGCAGCGGCGGCGCGCCAGGACGCGACTAGGCAGGAATATCGGGATAGGCGGAGGGCTATATGGACGGATGTTGTTGCTCAGTGGCAGGCGCGGTGGGATCGCGAGGACAAGGGGAGGGAGACGTATCAGTTTTTTCCGGACGTGGCGGCTCGCCTCAAGGCGACTTGGGTCGAGCCGGACTATGAAACCTCTCAATTACTGGGGGGTCATGGGTGCTTTCGCAGGCGGCTGTACGATTTAGGGCTAGGAGCTCACGCGGAATGTATCTGCGGCGAAGGGGATGAGGACATGCACCACGTTCTGTGGGCATGTCCCCTCTATGATGAGATTAGGTCGGGGATGCTCTCGGGGATACATCGCGACGGAGAAGGTCCGGTATACTACACGGATCTCGTGGCTTCGGAGGCGAACTACCGGCAGTTACGGGAATTCGCGCACGCCTGGTACAAGGCCCGCCGGCTTGAAGACCAGGTTGGCAGGATAAGCCAAGATGGCAGCCAGAGTAGCGGGTAAATGTGGCTAGCTAGCAGGAATACCGCGGACGACGAAGTTCGTACCGTGTGCTGTCCGCCCTAGTTATACAGGGAGAAGGACACAGGGCAAAGGATGAAGAAAGTTAAATAACTTGTAGAGATTCAAGAAGCATGTGCATACTTACGCAAAGAGCATGGTGTGCACATGTATCTCGATGATTCGGCCTGTATGACCAAGATGTCGAAAAGGCCATGGGTGGTTGGAGGGATTTGCCCGTTGGGCAGTCCGGCTGGAGAGGCCTCGGTTCGGGGTGCGAACCGTGGAGGCCTTCCGGCCGGTGCTGATGCAGTGGTTGGAAAGGCGGCACGGGGTGCTCTCCTTCCGACTGGTGCAGGTGTTGACGGGGCATGGGAATTTCGCCAAATACCTGCACAGGGTCATAAGGAGGGAGAGTACACCGTCCTGCCACCACTGCGATTGCGACGAGGACACGGCGCGCCACACACTTGAGGCCTGCGCGGCTTGGGCAGTGCAGCGACGTGAACTCGTCGCAATCATCGGTGCCGACCTGACGCTGCCGGCCATCGCTAGGGCGATGGTCGACAGCGTCGGGAATTGGGACGCGGTCGCAGCCTTCTGCGAGACAGTGATCTCGCAGAAGGAGGCGGCGGATCGTCTGCGCGTGGAGCGCAGCCTCGATGAGGAGATCCGCCGCCGGCGGCTGGGGCGGCGTAGGCGCAACTATCTGCGCCTCGGGTGACGTGACCGGGGATTAGTCCGTCACCCGCCGAGAGGCCGACCGCGTGAGGAAAGACCGACGTCCTCCCCGAGGGGGGAGACGTCGGTCGATGGGAGGGTACCCCGCGTAGGGGGTATTCCGTCGGGCCGACCACTGACGACAAGTAAACCTGCTCCGGTGGTCGGCCCAATGACGAAGGCGAGGTGGTTTTCGGGTGGGTTGCGGGAGTTGCGTGCTTAAGCCCCTCTGTCGCCCCGGACGGAGTGGTGCAGAGGCGCGCCGACCGCAGCCCTCCCACAAAAAAAAAAAAAAAAAGCAATAGTTTTAAGACTGGCATTTTATATCACATCAATTTGCTTTGGGAGTGCAATCCAAAAATATTGGTTAACTCGCCTACAGTGTGCAAAGAATCAGCATGCAATTTTTCAGTGTCCTAGTCCTAGCTAGTAGTAATAAATCATTTGATTTTTGAATGTGGACAGACTGTTTTAAGTTTTTTTCTATGTTATACAATTTCTTATCACCTTAATGTCGAAGATCAATATAGGCTTAACACTAAAGCTTACAGTGAGTCTGATAACTGTTAGTTACTGAAATTACGTCTAGTATAAACAATAATGTTAATATTTTGAAAATTTATTACCAAAACCATTGCGTTTAATTAACCACTTGAGAAAGTTAAGATAGGATCTTTGGGTCTCCTTACAGATGGGTAAGCACTTGTTATTATTGAAATTCATGTTTAAATCTTTTTGTTTCATCAAATAGCTGGTTTATTTCGTAGAGGGATTCCTGCATCGAGGCATCTGATGCGTAGTCGCCTTTTAAACAGCGGTTAGCAATAGCACCCTGAGAAATTTAGAACTAAATGATAAGTTATATATTTTGAAATCACTTTTCATTGCCATAACTCATCGCTGGTAAGGTTTTTCTTTTCAACCCTTGAGTCCTATTCAGCTCGTTTTCTGGTACTATAAAAATTATATTATCTTATATTGATAATGAGTGACTTAGGCTGTATTTTATCCTACTATTCCCACGGGAATGGACACCACGTGCGTTAAACTGCTTTAATTTGCTAGTCTTCATCATCATCACAGCTCATTTATGTCCCACTGTTGAGCTCGAACCTCCTCCACAGTGGGAGGGAAATTGACTTACTTTACCACACTGGTCAGACGTGTTGGTATAGGGTTTCATTTCGAGTTTTCCTTCTCTTGCATAGATGCTATATGCATATTATATCTCTTACAGATCTTTTACGACACCCACGGGCAAGAGAGGGAGTGGTGAATTGTATTCTTACTCCGTCACCACACGGTTAAATTTGCTAGTAATGAATATTTTGTTTTACCTATTACCTATACCAACACGTCTGACCAGCGTGCTATAATAAAGCAATTTCCCTTTTATTATAGAGGGCAACAACTATATAATTTGATACAGAGAAACTGCTAGGGTATAATGTATGTAATATAAAAGTGCGTTATAATTGTTTTTATTTTGCCGCTATATTCCCAAAAGATATCATTAACAGTGTGACTATAGCACCGTTAAAAGCGACGCTATGACTTACTGACTGACAAAAATTAATATGAAGAAAACCCTTGTTTTCTGAAGGTAGAATTTGTGAAGGAACTAATTATTAGCGAAGAAAATTGTAATTCTACACGAGCAACATTAGACTTGTATAGCTGATTGCCAATATAAAAAAGGAGACTATAAAAGATCCTAATTATTACATTTTTATTTCCTAACGCTTGGTTAAGAATAGGGAAATTACACTCGGATAAAGAATTCACATAAACATTTTGCTAAACATATTAGTAGATAGTAATGTATTTCACGTGTAAGTTTTACATTCAACGCGACTTATCAGTTATCATCCCGGTATAGGTACTGCACGCAAACCTGTGTTTCTATGGCAACGAGACCAGCGCGCGCATCCAGTCCCCTCGACGCCTCGACACAGACTGGACGCGTCACTTCCAAATTCAAAAATAAACATTCATTTTTTCGAAAAAGGAAAACATTTGACGTTCCATTTTTCAATAAAATTAACGGTTAATTGTGACGTTTTGTTTACGCTCCGTGGAGTTACAGTGTTATGGTGGTAAGTGGTGAACGATTATGGGAGAAGACGTCAAGTGCGGAGGCGGCACGGTGAGTCCATGTAAACTTATATATTTTTTATTACATACATACGTAAGCAACGCGTTTTGTTTACGCCTAATTTGTATTCAATTAACTTCTATTCCAACAATAAATTTATTCGTTTCTATTACAATTTAAAAGTAATACTTTATACTTTTAAATGTACTTAATGAATATTAAATTAATGTGGTTCGCAATTGAACGAAATGCGATATTTTGTCAGCTGTTACAATAATTCCCGTCGACGGCAATTTGTCCTTGGCTACTTATGATAATTTCATGGAGCTTTTTCCTCATTATTACGTATTTTTGAGACAAAAACATATAAGTAAAAGTATTTTTGTTTTTAATGTAATCTATTAGAATTAATTAGCAATTTAGCAATTTTACAATATAATTCATTTCGTCAATATATCGACGTTGACTATTAGACAAAGACTATAAAAACACTATCAACATACGAAGAGAGAACAATTACAAGCCACATTCTTGGCAGATACTTTGGTGTTTACAATTAATGTTCTTTTTTGATGTGTAAAATCTGTCCTTTCGATTGTTGGATATTTTTTTGTGGGAGTGGTTTTGGAAAAGGTACGCAAATGTGTTACAGGAAACCGGGAAGCGTGCACTATTTGAATTGACCAAATAGCTCGCACTATTTGAATTGACCAAATAGCTCGCGCTATTTGAATTAACCAAATAGCTCGCGCTATTTGATTTGACTAATGAGCGCGCTATTTGATTTGAAAAATGAGCGCGCGCTATTTGATTTGACCAATGAGCGCGCGCTATTTGATTTTACCAAAGAGCACGTGCTGTTTTAATTCACCAATGAGCCCGCGTTATTTGATTTGTAAACTAGTGTGGCTACTTTTTACGGTCGAAACCAAAACCGAACCCGAATATAGGCTTCAGTCTCATTTTCGGCTGAAACCGAAACTGAAACTGCTATGTAAATTATGAGTTCAATATTTTTATGGGAAGAAAAATAAATACTCTATCATAAACAGTTTTTACTCTAATATAAACATAAAATAAAACTACAAAACTTAACTATAAGAACAAAATAACTTCGATTTACAATAAACTTAGGTGATAACCCACTCTTGTGCATACAATTGTTTTAAAAAAATTGCAATGAGAAAAATGTATTCGATAATGTATGAACTACATAACTTTTTTTTGAAGTCATCATCATCATCATCGCAGCCCACATACGTCCCACTGTTGGGCTCGGGCCTCCTCCACAATGGGAGGGAATTTGACTTACTATACTATGCTGGTCAGACATGTTGATATAGGGTTTTGTATCGAGTTTTCCTTCTGTATGTTATGTGCATATTATATCCCATAGTCGTCTTGTATGACATCCACGGGCAAGATAGGGAATGGTGAATAGTATTCTTACTCCGTCACCACACGGAGTTTTAAAGTGATTATCTCAAATTGCGAAATTCGCGACGCGTACACACAAACGAACGAACTAAAATTGTGAGATGACTATGAGCGTGATAAAATGACACTTCGACTCTCGCACCTCGTGCACCGTGCTCGGTGCTAAGCCTAATCGCAGCGCGATGAACTCACGAATTCAGTTTTGGTTTAGGGGCCGTAGATTCGATTATCAGTAAAAACCGAAACTAAGTCGAAACCCGTTTTTTGGCCGAAACTAGATTGAAATTGAAACCGAAATAGAAACCAAAATTTCGGTCTGATTTAACTAACGAGCGTGCGCTATTTGATTTGACCAATCAGCGCGCACTATTTGATCTGACCAAAGAGCACGCGCTATTTGAATTGACCAATGAATTCGCGCTATATTATTTATGATTTGACTAATAAGCTTGCGCTATTTGATTTAACCAATGAGCATGCGCCATTTGATTGGTGGAGAGATGGCTGGGAGATGGTACCAACTCATTTTGCGTGAGTACGACGTACTGTCGGTCAACGTAGTTTATGAGCGTGTGTGACAAGATAGAGAAAGGGAAATACAGCGGTCCCAACCACACCATTTAAATCGAATTTATATGATCGTTTTAATTTTTTTCAGAATTTAGGTCTTTGTTGCGTATTTACCATTATTCAACTTCAAGCTCGTCTCAATATAGAATTACATATATTTTCATGCTTCAAATAAATTTGACCAATAATATGACGAATAAATTGACTTTACATAGATTTTGATTGCTTATGACGGCAAACTAGTAAACTGTACATCTGATGATAAGTGATACTGCCACTCCTGGATCTCTGCAATACCAGGTGAATAGCTGGACTGCTGCTTAAGAAAGTATTTTACTCAGAAGCCTTAAAATTGAGTATGTCTAAGTGCTCTGGAAATACAGCAGCAGTTTACTCAAGAACTTACGCAAGAATACTGCTACTCGATCCTCTGGTGCCTTTTTAGTTACTCATTCATCACATTTATTTCTCACTGTTGGGCTCGACGCTCTTACAATAAGAGAGGAAAATAACCCTACTATGTCACACTGATCAGACGAGTTGGCAAAGTGTTTTATTTCGAGCTTTCTTTCTTATGCATAGATGTTCTATGTATATTATAGCCCTTAGTCGTCTTTTACGAGACTTATGGCCAAGAAAAGAGGCGGTTTTTTTTTTGGAGATGGGTTACGGTTGGCGCACTCCTCGCCCGGCTCCGTCCGGGACGAAAGGGGTGTTTAAGCACGCACACCTTTAACCCACCGGTATAGCACGTCGCCTTCGTCGTTGGGCCGACCACCGGTGCAAAGTGCCTTGATTTCAGTGGTCCACCCGACGGAATACCCCAAGGCAGTACCCTCTCCCGTACTGCCTTGTACTGCCTGCGCCGCCAAGAAAAGAGATGGTGAATTGTATTCATACTCCGTCACCACACGGAAAGTGGTTGTGTGTTTTTTTAGCCGATATTTTAACAGGAAAGTAATAAATGGTGACGTTTTCTTTTTTTTTTTTGTGTGGGTGGGCTGCGGTCGGCGCGCCTCCGCACCACTCCGTCCGGGGCGACAGAGGGGCTTAAGCACGCAACTCCCGCAACCCACCCGAAAACCACCTCGCCTTCGTCATTGGGCCGACCACCGGAGCAGGTTTACTTGTCGTCAGTGGTCGGCCCGACGGAATACCCCCTACGTGGGGTACCCTCCCATCGACCGACATCCACCCCTCAGGGAGGACGTCGGTCTTTCCTCACGCGGTCGGCCTCTCGGTGGGTAACGGACTAATCCCCGGTCACGTCACCCGCGGCCTCGGCTAGGGCGGCATGAGGCGCAGGTAGTTGCGCCTGCACCGCCCCAGTCGCCGGCGGCTGATCTCCTCATCGAGGCTGCGCTCCACGCGCAGACGATCCGCCGCCTTCTTCTGCGAGATCACTGTCTCGCAGAAGGCTGCGACCGCGTCCCAATTCCCGACGCTGTCGACCATCGCTCTAGCGATGGCCGGCAGCGTCAGGTCGGCACCGATGATTGCGACGAGTTCACGGCGCTGCACTGCCCAAGCCGTGCAGGCCTCGAGCGTGTGGCGCGCCGTGTCCTCGTCGCAATCGCAGTGGTGGCAGGACGGTGTACTCTCCCTCCTTACGACCCTGTGCAGGTATTTGGCGAAGCTCCCATGCCCCGTCAACACCTGCACTAGTCGGAAGGAGAGCACCCCGTGCCGCCTTTCCAACCACTGCATCAGCACCGGCCGGAAGGCCTCCACGGTTCGCACCCCGAACCGAGGCCTCTCCAGCCGGACTGCCCAACGGGCAATGACGTCTCGGCGGGCGTCGACGCGCCAGGCGGTGAGCTCCCTTAACGAGATCTCACCGCCCTCCGCTCACACCCCCGTCACCCGCCGAATAAATGGTGACGTACTGTACACTTGACTTATACATCACATGGTTCTGATCGGTGATGCAGAAGGAATACAATTCATCACCCGCTTTTTTACCCAAGAGTGTCAAAAAAGCGTATTTTGATCCTTGATTTATTTCTTCAGAGTTGTAGAGAGCTATTGAGGCTTGGCTCTACACCTGGTATTATGATCAGATTCTCAGGTTTATCATCATCATCATTATTTCATCCCGTATATTAGACTCGAGTCTCTTTTATAATGGGAAATCCACCTTCTATACTACGAAGATCAAAGGGACTGGTGAGCTTAGATGATGATGATCATTATTTTCAGTGCATATACATCCCACTGCTGGGCTCGAGCCTTCTCCATAATGGAGGTAAGTTGGCCTTACTATATCATGTTGGTCAGATAGGTTGTTATAGAGTTTTATTTCGAATTTACCTTCTCTTTTAAATGTTATATACGTGTTATATCCCTTAGTCTTCTTTTACAACCCATGGGCGAGATAGGGAGTGGTGAATTGTATTCTTATTCCATCACCATATGAAAAGATTGCTATAGAACGTTGATGTTTCATCTCTTGCCGATGATGTTATCTGCCGCCAAGTCGAGTAAATACGCAACACTGCTTAAACATACTTTTCTCGAACAAATTCAGGGCATTTTAGACCCCTTATAACTTCGTTGTGAATAAAGCAAGAACCCTTTACCAAGTCAATATGTTTAAAACATAAAACATCTTTAATATTGATATGGTCACTATGAGAAGTTGTTAGTTTAGCTAATTAAGTAATGACTTAAGAAGGAAGGTCCCTTAAGTAGGGACTGAATGAATTAACCGACTTGGTGTTATATGGATCTCACAACTTTTTATGGTAGAAGAACTTAGTTGCTTGGCCTTTTTACAAGTTTTGTTTTTAATAGTATATCATATTCTTTAATCGTTCCACGGGCAAGGGAGTGCTTGCTGAATTATATTCTTACACCGTAACCACACGGTAAACTTTAAATTGCAAAAACTTTGTATTCCATAAATTTATAAACAGCCAAGAAGTTTTGTCTTGAATAATTTAATGCCTAGTTTATTTTACAGCGTAAAATTAATTGGATGATTTATAATTTCGCATTGAGATAAAACTATATCAAGACCAATATAGGACTCGAACCCGTAACGCACAGCTGTGGAGTTCACCATTTCAACATTCATCATCGTTCTTATAAGCTCATATAAGCCCTCAGAATTAGCACGTTGAAATGGCAAAGGGCAGGCAATATCGTTCGTCAAACCGACAGTCGTTGAGGAAGAAAGGTTCTCGAGTGGCGGCCACGAATCAGACGACGCAGCGTAGAACGGCCTCATATTAAGTGGACTGACGGCATCTTGAAAGTTGCAGGGAACTGTTGCATGCAAGCGGTACAGGACCCTTCCAAGTGGCATTCGTGGGGAGGGCTATATACAACAGTGGAAGTCTATAGACTGAAGGATGGAAGCTCATATACGTACCAATGTCAAGCCTCCTTCATAATAGGAAGACAATTCTACCAACCTATTTCAGCAAAAATAGAGTTTTATTTCCTTCACTTAATAAGATGTTATACGCATATTATATTCCTTAGTCGTCTTTTACCATACCCGCGACCAAGATAGGGCGTGATGAATTGTATTATTATTCCGTCACCATACGGAAAAGCTTCTATCAAAAATTGTGTATGTCCTAGATACAAAGATTTGTCATTAACATAACATATGTATTCTGTAAGTCAAATAATTGAGGATAACAGAAAGTAGGTTACGAAAATAAAATGGATTCGTATAAAAATATCTTTGTGAGGAAAGCATTCTTACTTTCACGTGAGACTTGAACTCATATCTATTGAAAATCTGTTCCAATTGCTTTATCAATTAGGCTAATGTGGGTATTACGTAACCAAATGACTCGATTATCGACTGTCCAAGAGATCTTCTACATGTAATCTTGTTATCACCCATCGAGAGGCAACTCGGCGTATACTTTGGCAGCATTCGAAGCTATATATAGTCACGCTTAAGTTGTTGAATAGCATAGTGGTTGAATGGTATAAATAGACGATCTCGAGACAGTAGAGGGCATTCAATACTCATACATAGGTCATAAGCGAAAGCCAGAATTAATAAGATGGAAATAAAAACCAAAACCCAACTATGACAAAAAACGAGTTATCGGATAAATACGAATAAAATCACGACGAGCTAAATGGTAATGGTAATACAAGAATTGCTCGTTTAAAGATATACGATATTTTACGAAAAACAGCTTATATTATTCTTGAAAATTCAAGATAATCTTTAAGTTGTTATAAGTTATAGCTAGTGTTTTACGCCTAAAGAATTCCGAAACTAAACGTATGAATACAAATCACTGTAAATAATTTCAATTACTTTCGAGTTTTATATCCACATAATAAATAAAGTATGTCTATAAAGTTTATCAAATAAAAATTTGCTAAAGTTTTATTAAATCATAATATTGAGAACTACATTCTTCTTTTTCTCAGATCCTGTATTTCCACCTATTATGAACAGACTTACTAGAAAACTGATAAATCATTAGCCCATTCTACCATGCTACGCAACCAGACTTGTTTTATTATTTGTTTTTTGAAACATTAACGTCATTTCTTCTTCGAAATCAAGCCGTGTTAAATAGTATTCTTACTTTTTTATTGCTGATGGTGCGTTTAGACCTTTGCAAAACTATCTACCGTGAAAAGAGTGATCTTCTTAAACCTCGTTTAAAATGTCTTAGAGCTCGGAAAACACAGGTATTTCATTCTAGATCATGCGCATATTTCAGAGAAATGATCGCTCAAAACTTACATTTGAAGACCATAACGTTGCCGAGTGAAATGGTTGGACACTGCTGCAGTGTCGAATCCTATGTTCGTAAAGTGATGATGGTGGTACCATGTCAAACAGTTTCTCAGAGCACCCTCATGACCAAGCCAGTAGAGTAGTAGAGTAGTAGAGTAGTAGAGTAGTAGTAGAGACTCTTATTACATAATTATCGTCATAGTATAGACTTTTACCGTCCACTGTTTGTTTTCAATTTTGGGTCTAGATGTACGTGGTCCGTGCCGTCCGGGGTGATAAAAGGTAGGTGCGGCCCCTTAACCCACCGTATTCCCTCCATTTCGACATTTGGCCAACCACTGTTATCGATTCTTTGTCGCCCGCGGCCAGCCCCGCGGGATAGCGTTTCGGGTAACGCTAGGGATGTGAAAAAATAATCGATTTTTATAATAATCGATTATTACAAAATGTTAATCGATTTTTACCATCGATTATCAAAATAATAAAAATCGATTATTAATCGATTTTTTATTATTCGAAATTCGATCGAAATTAATCGATTATTCACTGCCAGATTTCCTAAACAAAAAAGGTCATTAAGATTGTTTCATACTATATTAGAAAATAAAGCTCACATTTCCTAAAAAAGTCATCATAATCCTGTTGGAAGGAAAAATCGATTATTTTATAATCGATTATTTATTTTTAATTAATCGATTATTTTATAATCCAATCCAGTCACTAACATCCAGTCACAGGACTATACCCCAATCCAGTCACCCGCAGCATCGACTAGAGTGACATCGGGCGTAGATACTCGCGCCTGTGACGCCCAAGTCGCTGCCAGCAGAGCGTGTCGTCGTACAGGAGCTTCTGTCACTCACGATCACGGTCTGCGGTCTTCTTCCGCGAGACGCCTGCCTCGCAGAAGGCAGCGACCGTGTACCAGTTCCTGACACGGTCAAGCATAGTCCTAGCGATGGTCTGCAGCGTTAGGTCCGCACAGATGAAGATGATTGCAAACAGTTCACGGCGCTACTCTGCCCACGTGGCACACGCCTCAAGCGTGTGCTACACCGTGTCCTCGTCGCAACTGCAGTGGTGGCAGGACGGTGTGCTGTTCCTCCTCACAAACATGTGTAGGTACTTGGTAAAGCAACTGCGCCCCATTAATATTTGCACCAGTCGGAAGGAAAGCACCACCAGGTGGCCATCTCACTTCACGAGACTGAGCCGCCCCCCACACGCGTCACCGATAGGTCAGGAACTCCGCTCACATCGGTGCTCCGTACAGGGCCAACCATCGACTGGACTACACCTGCGTACAGCCGTCAGCACGTAGCACTAGGTTCGCTCATATTCAGCAACAGCCAGGAGAGGCTGGGCGTCGCGCCGATAAGTCGTGGAATAATTCCACGAAAATGTTCCCGCAACCATAACCCATCGAGTGCCGGACCAAGATATTTCATCTGGGCCCGGATACTGATGGGCATCCAATTACCGGTGATCAAGATGTCGGTAGTAGACCATTGCGGGAGTCATAGAATGAAAGGGCCTCCGTCTTGTTTAGAACCACTCTAAGCTCCAGTACCGCCTGACAATTTCATCGGTACCGAGAGTTGCCAGGCGTGCCGCCTCTTCTAGCATCCCACTCCGGGATGTGACGAGTAACTTCGGAGTAGCTAATTATGCCCATTCCGGAGGGAAGGCTGTCTCTCGACGTCCTGTTGTAGCCGATGTTCCGGTGGGCCCTAAAACCGATCCCTGTAGGACATTGCTCGGCATGGGCGTTTCCGTACAGTGCCGGGCATAGGTCTCCATCATGCTTCACCATAAAGTGAGGTCCTGTGTCGTCTGCATCCAACTACGCCCAGTAACTTTCCTCAGGTTGTCAGTTCACCTAGTGCGAGGGGTCCTACACTGCTTCGTCCGTTACGTGGTTGTCACTCGACAACTTTTCTTCCCCAGCAGTTATCGGTTAGGCACGCGACATGGCCCGTCCATCTCCTTTTGTGCTTCACATAACCTCATAGAACACTTCCTGTGTCTATGTGTTGCCGTAAAATTAATTTTACTTTGATCCATCGTCTTCTTACTTATCCTATAACCAAGGTGTGTTATTAAATGTTATATTGGACTATTGATTTTGAAGTATCGAATGAGACGAATATGTAATTATCAGGTTCTCCCTGTACGCTGGTAGCCCTTTAGCCAGTAGAGTTTCTTAGTAATTTATGTTTTAATATTTTATTAGGAGTTCGATTTACCTATTAAGGTACTATTAAGGAACTAGATAATTTTAAGTAACACATAGGGGCTATGCATATGAGACATAACATCGATGGTAGATTGATTCTATCTGTTATTCAACATAAAATATTTTACATATTTTAGCGCGTTCGTATCTGATTTTTGATTGTCCGACGTCAATGGTTCTATATGAAAAAAAAAAATATATATATAGAATCATATTCTTCTTGTACTAGCAATGAATTTGTATCAAAAATGTAGGTCAAAATTTAATAACTAATTCTGTATCGGGTCTGTAATATGCTCTGTAATGACGATGACTTATTGGACGTGAGAGATCTTAGTCCGTTCGCAATAAAATCCGTAGTTTTATTTATTACATGTAATACTCGCGTAAGTATCAGAAATCATTATTCAATAGATTATTCACGTCAATAATACTATCCTAAATATATAAAAAATTAGATAAGTTTTATGTAAAATCAAAGGACATATTTTATTTTCTACCTATATAAAAATGTTTTTCTTAAAACGTCATTAGACTTATTGAAGTTTTACTTCTTTTGGCGCGTTCGAAAAAATAATGAGAGTAAATTATTACGATGCGCGGGCACACCGTTACGAAAAACAGACACCCTGAAATTAGTTAGTCAACATTCTTTACGATGGGTGCGCAGACGTCACAAATGTCAACTAGATAATGCATTATAATAAAACTTTCAATGTATTAAATACCTTTTTTTCTATTATTAGTGTCGTTTCTTCCACAAACGTAGGATAACGCGAAAGATAACATTTTTATAAAGATTTTTATCTTGTTACGCCAAAGAAGTATAATTTATTACGTGCACTTTTTTTATAAAACAGTGTAGTTTTAGACGGGCAGTCCTTCGATACAATACAAAACTAAGCACCACTAGAAATGATTATTATATTTAACATGCTTTTAAAATTTTGCACGTTGAAAATTATAAAACAAAATCTCTTTATTAAATCTTACCCTACATTCCAAAAAAATCCTTCTTCAAAGAATGCCAACTTCACCCAAGGAATGTGTAATAAAATTGTCTAACCTTAGCCGTGTTATAATTTATACTTAGATAAGGTAATTACGATAGTCTTTTTCTCACGCAAAAATATTTTGTCATAAAATGTGTAGTTTTGCTATTCCAAAATTAGCAAATGATAAAATATTGCATAATAATAATAAAAGGATAAAAGGATTGCTTGCTATGTGCTATGAATATTTCCAACATTTAATTGCTCGTTAATGTCGTAAATTACGTCTAAGGG
The DNA here is from genome assembly GCA_032191425.1 of Lymantria dispar. Lineage (NCBI taxonomy): Eukaryota > Metazoa > Arthropoda > Insecta > Lepidoptera > Erebidae > Lymantria > Lymantria dispar. Next base: position 1,408,496 of record CM063460.1, on the reverse strand, counting down.
CTTCACATCGACCTGGATATACTCAATCTGATGCCGTATGTTCCGTAATTCCCAAGGACGATTGACGTCAGGCAGACGGCTGGTCCTAAAATTACTATTTTAAGTAAAAACGAAAACCGCCTTCAAAAACATAAAAAATAATGCCTAGGACGTCGGTGCTATAGGTCTTCTACCTATAGCACCGACGTCCTATACGTATAAATTAGCTCAAGAATTCCTAAAATGTGTGCCGCGAAACCCAGGGTTTCAGTAGAATAGTCATCAGGGTACCGCCAAAATTAAATTGATTTTATTTTTAGTAATTCGGCTGTGACATAATACCACATTTATAAATATTATTTTGAAATAGCGCAAAATGAGTGTTGAGAAGATGTAAGCAGGTAAATAGCAAGAATTCAGCACCGACTATGACACACGCGCACGTAGCCAGTGACAATGCGCGATATTGCGCGGCGAATTCGGTTCTTCCGTATTATCATTTGATATGGGGTTACGTAAAATAAAAGTTATTTAGTTGCTGTTCCGTAATCTTTAAAGTTTAGGAACCACTGAGTTACATAGTAGTTTGAGAAGGTACCAACTTCAAAAGCCATTATTCATTATTTTTTAGGTCCTCGGTGTTTTTTGAATACGGTTTTTCTTTTTTAGTGATAAATCTCATCAATCTATCCGTCATATCTAATCGTTCATCATATCTAATCCCGACCTAATGATCACGGAACCACCAGCTCAGTATGGGGTATACTACTACAAATAAAATAAAAAAAATCTAAATCGCCTCAAGTGTCTGGCGAACACATATGTACATATAAAAGATTTCAAGGGTCTTCGAAGATCCTCACATCTTAAATTCCTTTAAATAAAAAAAAGAATGCATATTATAGGTCATATTAAAATCTATGTTCTCTTAATAGTCTATTCAAGTAAATGTACAAGGAAGCTCCTAAAATGCTCGGAATATTTTAGGAATTATCCCCACAGGGATGTTTAATGCGTACTTAGATGGTTACATTCCATACCTGTCTTTAGTTCGTTATTAGTTTATTGGTGAGTAATCATTATAGGCATTCCAAATAATAAAGATCAGGGCCCAAGGGGCCGCCCTTGAACTAAACACGTGGAAGGCGTCACTTTGTAAACTTCCAACCCTTCTAATTTAAAGCGAACGTTATCCAAGAAAGTTTTCTTGTACTTTACGTAAATTGTTCTCCAAAGTCTGTACTAGGTCTTTACAAGATAATTATTTTGTAAGGAAAGTGTCAGCAAGTTAGTATAGTATTACATATTTACAATTACTGACCTGGTTCAGATTCAGTATTAATGCGTTTTGCACATTAAACCATTTTATTTCAGAATTTGTAATGTCAAGTTGAACTAGTAATATTAGTCTCGAAGTCATTGATGAACTCAGATCAACGTAGAAATTCTTTACGCAAAATAATCGGTCTACTTCAACTGCTCATGATCTCCAACCACATGAATACCACCATTAGGCTCAGGCCCCTCCATAATGGGACCTACTATACCGTGCTGGTGGCTGGCTAAGATGGGTTGTTGGTATATGTTTCATGTCGAATTTTCCTTCTTTTGCATCGATACCTATTATCTGCATATTATCTTATATCTTTAAACAAGCAATTCTTGTATATTTGTACCTTTCTAAATCTTATATATATTTCTATATTTTCAGAATTTCGGGAACGGCACCAATGATTTTCATGAAATTTAGTATACTAGAGGTTTCAGGGCCAAAAAATCGATCTAGCTAGGTTTTCAGAGTGGAAAATGTCGTTTTGTCGGTGTTTTTTTAGAATAGAAATGTAAATTTAGCCGTCACCATCAAGGGTATACATATATATGATCATAGCTCAGTTGGGAAGTTGTCCAGTAGCATTCAAACAGCCAGAGATCGAATTTCAGTGTTATTATCGTTCTGTTTTTTTAATATTTAATATTTTTTTCATTATTTCATCATTTTAATTTTTTATTAATATACCTACATCTAAATATAAATCGTTAAAAATACCAATTACAAAAAAAAAATATACCGAGCAAAGCTCAGTCAACCAGATATTATCCTATGAAATGAAAATAGCCTTCAATCATATTTTATGACAACCGCGGGCAATAAAAGGGGGGTTGTGAATTATATTCTTATTCCGGCACCACACACAGAACAAATATATGTATAATAATCTCTCTAGTTAAGTAAATGCAATTTCAGCACAGAGGTGAGCCAATGCATTCAATTTGGCCGTAAAGCGTTCGGGTAACTTATGTCGTCCAATATTCCGCAGTATCTGAAACCCATAGACTTGTGTGTGTGTGTGCGCGTATGTAACGAGCGATGACTTATGGGATTGAAATGTATTTTCTAAATTTCGCCCTCATTACCAAAACTCAAGGGGTGGTAAAAATGCTTAGGTATTTTTATCACACTTTAAGTTTGGAAATGGAAATATCTAATACTAGCAACCCGCCCTCGCTTCGCTTCGGTTTCAGTCGCTTAAACCGGCGTAGTTCCTGTTCCCGTAGGAATACCGAGATAAAATATAGCCCATGTTACTTCCTGATATTATAGCTTTCCGTTGGTGAAAAAATTTTTGAAATCAGTTCAGTGGTTTAAGCGTGAAAGCGTAACAAACAAACAAACATCCTTACTTTCGCATTTATAATATTAGTAAGGATATACGATGAATATCTGTAAGTGTGGTGACGGAGGAAGAATACAATTATTTATACCGCTCTCTTACCCGGGGTGTTGTAAAAGACGACTCAAGGATTATAATATGCATATAAGATATATGCAATGGAAATAAAACTCTAAATAAAATCCATACCAACCCGTTTGGCCAACGTATAGTAAGTGAATTTGCTTCCTATTATGGAGAAAGCGCAGCAATTGAACTTATGTCCAGTGAATAAAGATGCTATAGTTAAATTGTGGTTGATAATTGTATATTCATAATTTTGAAGAGTCAGCGCAACGGCAAAAATAATCAAAGTTGTTTTTTAGAAGTCATCGTTGGCAATACTTCAAAATCAGCATTTCAATTATCTCGCTTCTGTATTGCTAAAGTAGGTTTGATTAGTAGTGAAAGTTTATCACTAGTGTAGATATTTGATATCCCTGATAAGCATATCATCGTCCTTGACAATGGTATTAAAGATACCAACGTTATCACTCCAAATGTCGCCAAACTACCACGCCCGCCCTACACCTGAAAGAAGTTTCAGAGCCATTGTTCATACAATTCCACAAAGGTTAATGGCTTATCATGTGCCACTATTATGGTGCCGTTTTAAGATTACAAAGACATCTAAGCTAGATAAAGATGGAAAATAATGTGTTACATGGGCATTTCCTTTCCCGTGGGTGTTTTTCAGCGTGAAATTGTAATTAAATTATTTCGACCGTGTACCAGTGCTGAAATTGTGATGCCAGCGATGTTCTGGTCATCATCATAATCATCACAGCTCATATACGTCCCACTACTGGGTTCAAGCTTCCCCCACAATAGGAGGGAAATTGACCTACTATAACTACACTGCTGAAACGGGTTGGTATAGGGTGGTTTCGTGAATTCCTTCTATGCATAGATTTAAGACACCCACAGATAAGAAGGGGGTTGGTGAATAGTATTCATACTCCGTCACCACACGGATGTTCTGGCATAGAGCGCAAATCCTGGAGGATTGCAGAGTCTGGTGGGACGCATACATAAGCAAACTGGAATCAAGACCAATTATTAAAGCCTGGTAAGGTTTCTAACCCGTTTTCAAGTTTACGGACAAAAACCTATATTTGCCTGTTTGCAAATGTTTATCTCCACTGCGTGGTCTCACTCATTTCTCTTACACAAAACTATCTTGAGGAGAATACTATGATGATTGTTGCAGCTCCAATTCATAGATACATGACCACGGGCTCATTTCCTCTAATATGGCAGTGAATGGAATGCACATTGATCTGATTTCCTCAAACTTACGTATCTTATCAAGTGGAAATAATATATCTGATAGTACAGATCCTTTTTCTTTTCTCTATTGACAGATACAATTTATTTATTGTCAGTAGGTCGAGTTCTTACGACGAACGACCGTTTAAAAGTTTGCTATCCCCCGAGAACCATAATTTCGCCTGAACAAAAGGCGCACCATGCCTTTTTCTGTGCTCCTGACAATTTATTTGGTAAATTTCATTATAATCAGTTTAATAAATGAATCGTGAGAACTCTTTCTTTACATAAGTAAACTTATTTCTCATTTACAGTATTGGTTTCAATTATCAGGTTGTCGACTTTGTCATAAGTCTTTCCAAGGGTGGATAATGTATGCGGTCGATAGCACTGTACGGTGCATCAGTGTGGGCGGGGTCCCTGACCGTCCGTCTCAGGGCTCTTCTGTGGCATCCACAGAGAGCCATGGCGATCAGGGCTATACGAGGGTACCGCACGGTGGCGACGGAGGCAGCGTCCCTGTTGGCCGGGACTCCCCCGTGGGACCTGGCGGTGAAGATACTCACCGGATTGTATGGGCGGGTGTGGGAGGCGCGAGCAGGTGGCGGTATAGTTTCTCTGGGGGAGCGTACTGCCTGGCGGGTCGACGCCCGAGGCCTTCCGGCCGGTGCTGATGCCTTGGTTGGAGCGGCGTACAGGGTGTTTTCCTTCCGACTGGTGCAAGTTTAGGTCGCGCTTCGATCAGATAGGACCGGGTGTACCCAGACCATATCCTGCTATAAAATAGGGGTGAATGATACTCTAATCACTATACTTAGCATACGAGTTAGTCATATAGTAGTTAGAGTAATTTTATTCATAAACCCACCCTACAACAAAGAAACAATTCCTATATCGCAGAGGAACTTTACAGACACACAATTCATCATCATCATCTTAGTTCATATATGTTCCAATGCTGGGCTCAAGCCTCCTCCACAATAGGAGGCAAATTGGACTTACTATACCATGCAGGTCAGACAGATTGGTATAGAGTTTTATTACGAGCTTTCCTTCTCTTGCATAGATTTTATTCATATTGTATTCCTTAGTCGACTTAAACGATACCCAAATATTCCGAAATAAAATCCAATTATAGAAATAGTTGATAACAAACAAAGATATGTATATTGGCAGACTCCAGAATTAGATAGTGCGATGACTAGCATATATGTGTTAAGTAAATAAAATTGATTCTGTCGAGTACGTATTTAGAACTGATATACAGAGTACTCGTTCAATGTATATAAATAAACGGTGTTGCAGGTGTTACTATTTCTATAACACCTGGATATTCATCGCTATATTTATATAGGTATGTTTATAGTTAAGTTTCCGTGTAGTGACAGAATTAGAATTTGTCAATAATCCTTACGTTATCGTGAGAGTTGTAAAAGTAATTTATTGGAAACATTGCATATTCTGGAATGAACTACCTGCTGCTATTTCATGAGCTCTATGTCCTTCTTTCATGACCTTCTCACATGTCCTTCTATAAATGAGCTTTACGATGAACATTTTCTTTATAGTAGGCAACGGCCTAGTGCTCCTGGTATTGTAAAGATTCATGTGCGACAGAATCACTTATCATTCTGTGCTACTTGTTCGTTTGCCACCATCAGAATTACAGTTTCTGTATATCCCATTCCTGGGCTCGAGCCTCCGCTATAATGGGAGGGAAATTGACTTACTACGATACTGGTCAGACGGGTTGGTATAGGGTTTTATTTCGGGTTTTCCATCTCTTGAATAGACATTATCTGCATATTATTATTCCTTAGTCGTCTTTACCAACCAACATACCTCAGTGTCTAAAAACACAGGTCTACGACCAGTGTGTGTTACCAGTGATGACTTACAGCACGGCAACGTGGTCCCTAAATGTAAGCCTCATAACAAGGCTCAAAGTCGCTCAGCGTGCTATGGAGCGAGCTATGCTCGGGATTTCTCTGCGAGATAGAATCTGAAATACGGAAATCTGCAGAAGAACCGGTGTAACCGACATATGTAGCACGAAGAATTAGCACGCTGAAGTGACAATGGGCAGGCCACATCGCTCGACAAACCGACAAACGCTGGGAAAGAAAGGTTCTCGAATAGCGACCACGTATCGGACGACGCAGTGTAGGACGCCCCCCACTAGATGGACCGACAACCTGGTGAAAAATGCTGGGCGTCGTTGGATGCAGGCGGTATAGGACTGCACTTTGTGGCGTAACATGAGGGAGGCCTACGTCCAGCAGTGGACGGCGATAGGCTGAAATGAAGTCGTCTTTTACGACACACATGGACAAGAATGGGATTGGGGAACTGTATTCTTACTCCATCATCAGATGGAGCTTCTATTAAATTGGAGGTAGTTATTCTTCTAATTGGAGGGTAGACTTCATAAAACTTGACCTTTAGGCTTTTGTGTGTATAATCAATGTACTTCGTACCATGCGGCGATCACTTTTATCTTTAATCATACTGATTGACTGTTTTCCATGTGGTGACAGAACAAGAATACAATTCACCAATCCCGATCTTGCTCGTGGATGTCGTAAAAGCCAACTAGGGTATGTAATATGTAGTTAACATCTATGCAAGAGAAGGCAAACTCGATATAAAATCCTATACCAATTAGTCTGCCAAGCTTAATGTCATCGTCTCAACCCATATACGTTCCACTATTGGGCCCTGGGCATCCTCCATTTTGGGAGGGAATTTGACCTACTATACACGCTGGTCAGATGTGTTGGTACAAGATTTAATTTCGAGTTTTCTTTTTCATGCATCGATGTTATCTGAATATTAATTCCTTAGTCGTCTTTTACGACAGCCACGAATAGGATTAGAGGTGAATTGTATTCTTACTCCGTCACCGCACGGCAAACCGTAGTGTAGTATCTACTACATTATTTATGTTATATTTATCTTTCAATTACTATCTCAATCGTGTTTTATGCATTACAAAATATAATTTGTTCTACTGAAATACACAATAGATTTAAAGATAATCCCGACCGCGTCGTATCTCTTATTTACGTGACACTTAAGACCATACATTCTCGTTTCTATCCGTGTCCTCGTGAAAACAACTAACAATTCTTATGTACGTTCACTTGTACCAAACAATTGCTTTGAACACTGTAGTATATTGTTTATAAAGATGAAATGAAATTGTTTAAATTTAAGTCACGAATGGTATTGAAAGTTGATTAAATAATTTAAAACATTAACTTGAAGCTAAAAATAGCCAAAACCAAAGCCAAGGTCAAAACAATGGTTTTTGTTTTCGTTATTTCTGTTGGTAGCTAACGAGCAAACAGTACACCTGATGATAAGTATAATAGAACGCTCGTAGACCTTTGTTAGGCTGCCTACGGTGAAGAAAATAAAAGGAGTATGAATGGGTGCAATAAGATTCGGTGATACCAAATGTATCAATAAAACCTACACGAAAAAACACTCAGCAAATTGGGCATCCGGCTCTTTCGCTCACCGAATAAAGTACATGACAAAATACTACTACGCTCAGACGTCGATTTTCTATGACAGTGTGGTACCACCCGGGGCGGACCGGTATAATGCTGTAGATAAACGACTGTCAACAGCGCACTCTTACTATATGAAGAATTGAGTAAAAGCCAAAGAAATGAAGTGATCATATCGTATTGATATCACAGGATTATACCATTGAACATGTCGTAATCATCGGTGCCGACTTGACGCTGCCGATCATCGCCAAGGAGATGCTCGTTAGCGTCAGGAACTGGAACGCAGTCGCCGCCTTATGTGAGGCAGTCATCTCACGGAAGGGAGGTTTAAGTGTGCGCGAGAGAAACTCCTCTACGGCGATACGGTCTACCGCCGGCGACTCGGGCTGATGCCACCCTAGCCGAGGCCTCGGGTCTCTGGACCGGAGATTAGTCCGTCACCCGCAGAGAAGCTGTACGGGCGAGGGCGACCGACGTCCCGAAAGGTGCGTTGAAGGAAGGAAGGGTATCCGAAAAAGTATTCCGCCGGGCTGGCCACGAACGATAAGGAACACGGTAGGAACTCAAATTACGGTAGGTTATGGGGCCGCGCGCCGCCTTTTCGTCGCCCAGGACGGAACGGACGGCGTGTGCGCTGACCATGGCCCACCAAAAAAAAAAAATGTTTATACGGAGTAAGAATACGAATCACCACTCCCTGTCTTTCCCGTGTATGTCGTAAAAGACGATTAAGGGACATAAATACGTATATAACATCTATGCAAGAGAAGGAAAACTCAAAATTTAACCCTATACCAACCTGTCTGACCAGTATGGTAGGTATAGTAAAGTCAATTTCCTCCCTATTGTGGAGGAGGCTCGAGCCCAAGCGTGAGACCTATATGAGCCGAAATAATACCATTACTGCTTTACCGTATACGAATTATACTAATCTTAGCATTGTAGCCTACAACTGGTCATAAAACCATTATCAAAAATTGCAATATTTATTACGATGGAACAAGAATATACATATTGAGTCAACTTCAAATAATTAGGATAAGTACAGGATAATGGTGACAGTATTTTGAAATATATATTATAAGGATAAAATAACAATACCTTTGAGAAATAGAATACGTAGACATGTAGATATAGTAAAAGCTCTTGTCTTCTAAAAATAACCGTGTACTTCTAGTTGAAGAGTAATAGGTTGATAACACGGCACCAAAAACGATACACCTCTTAACCTTTACGCTTTAACACACTATTATCACATTTCTTACGTACTCAATTGACTTTGTGACCTTTCACCTTGACTGATCAACCCTACACGGGGGTAACCAACTGTAATTTATATTTTTACATAAATTATTCTACTTTTATTTCGTTATTTTCCTTCGAAATACAATCTGAAGTAAAGAAATCTGTAGAATAGGGATGTGACTTGGAGAGAAAATAATCGATTTTTTAAATGATCGATTTTTTGTTCTTTAAAATAAATCGATTATAAAATAATCGATTTTTTCTCCCAACCGGATTATGATGACCTTTTCTTTTAGAAAATGTGAGCTTTATTTTCTAATATAATATGAAACAATCGTGATGGCTTTTTTTAGGATATCTGGCAGTGAATAATAGATTAATTTCGATCGAATTTCAATTTTTATTATTTTGATAATCGATTGTAAAAATCGATTATTAATCGGTTATTTTTTTGTAATAATCGATTATTATAAAAATCGATTATTTTTTCACATCCCTACTGTAGAAGAACGAATATAACCGACATAGCACGAAGAATTAGCAAAATTAATTGGTAATGGACAGGCAACATCGCTTGATGAACCGACAACCGCTTTGAATGAAGTTCAGGTTCACAAGTGGCGATCACGTTTTGAATGACGCAGTGTAGGACGCGCCTACACTAGGTGAGCCGATGACCTGGTGAATGTTGCTGGGCGCCGTTATATGCAAGCAGCACAACATGAGGTAGGCTTACGTCCAGCAGTGGACAGTGATAAACTAAATGATGATTATGATGATGATGATGATGATTTTGTTCTTTCTTACTTTTCAACAGATGGTGTTATTTTTATTATTTTTTATTACAAACGTGGCAGACGAACTAACAGTACACCTGATGGTAAGTGTTGCTGCCGCTCATGGACCTTTGCAAGGCCGCTGCCTACCGCGAAGATAGTGAAGGGAGTGCGAATACGTGCAATGAGGTTTGGTGGATACTAAAGACATCACTAAAACCCACCACACACAAACAACCTCAGAAAGTTGGACTGCCGTGGGATTCAAACTCATGGCATTGGCGCTGCAGGTCGGTTTATTAACCACTTCGCCATCTGTGCAGTCGAAAAAGATAGTAGTAATCTATATATATATATATAGGAGAGGCGGGATTTGCGAGCGAAATATTGACTCATCACCATATCTCTGGAATCATAAGGCGTACGGACTTGAAATTTGCCAAGAATATTCCTTTCGTTGTGTGTAGGTCAGCTAAGAACGTATTTTACGAAATTTCACCTGCAAGGGGTGTTGCGGGGGCGTCGACAATAATATATAAATAAAGGAACAGGGTGAGCCGAAGCTACTGCAGCTAGAAACATGAAATTTGGACCATAGTTTCATTTCATGACGTGGGTGCTCACTAAGAAAAGATGTTTTGAAATTCCGCCCCTAAGGGGGTGAAACACTAGGGTAAAGTTTGTATCAAAAGAAAAAAAAATCTTTAGCTACTGTCTTCAAATTAAACATAAATACTCTTTAATAAAAATAAATACACAGGTGTTTCAGCGTTTGTCCATTTTTATCCTCTAAGGTTGTAAAATAGGTAGAAAGGTGTCAGTTTACTGACTTATCACAGAGCCGAAACTACTGAAGCCAGAAACATGAACTTTTGACATTAGTTACTTTGCGTGACATAGAAACCCACTAAGAAAGGATTTTTTTGAAATTCAACCCTTAGGGGGGTAAACCGCAGTAAGTTTGTTTAAGTAGAAAAAAATCTACATCGATTTTCTCCAAAATTTTCAAAAATACTCTTTAGTAAAAATAAATAAATACGTATTTCAGCATTTTTTAGTTTTCACACTCTAAGGGTGTAAATATGAATTAATAAAAAATTTGGTTCTCTGATTTATCAACGCCGAGCTAAAACTACTAAAACTGGCAATATGCGATTTGAAACAAAATTTTATTTTGTGACGTAGGGACCCACTAGGAAAATATTTTCTGGAATTCAACCCCTAAGGGGTAAACCCCAGCAGCAAAGTTTGTAAGGGGCGAAAAAAATGTTTATCAATTTTCATCAAATTCTCCACAAATATTATTTAATAAAAATAAATAAACATGAATTTCAGCATTTCTTAATTTTCACCCTCTAAGGGTGTAAATAGGTATGAAGGAGTTGGTCGACTAACTCATTAGCACCGAGCTGAAACTACGGAAGCTAGAAAAATGCAATTTTGACCGTAATTTTATTTTGTGACGTAGGGACCTATTAAGAAAGGATGTTTTGGAATACAACCACTAAGAGGTGAACCGCAGAAGCAAAGTTTGTATGAAGAGACAAAATTCGTCACCGATTTTCTTTAATTTTTGCTTAAATTCTCTTCGTTCATTATTTGTTTCAACATTTCAACCCTTATACATCCCGCTGTTGGGCTCGAGCCTCCTCCATTACGAGAGGGAAATGACCTACTATACCACGCTGGTCAAACGTGTTGCCAAAGGTTTTAATTTCGAGCTTTTCTTCTCTTGGATAGATGTTGTATGCATATTATAATCCTTTAGTCGTCTCCTACGACAGTCAGGGGTAGGAGAGGGGACGGTGAATTGTATTCTTATTCCGTCATCACATGGAAAATACCCTTCAGTAAAAATGAATAAAGAGCATTTGTTAATTTTTACCTTCTAAGGCAACTCTAGTCAGGTAAGGTGACTGAAACCGAAGCGAAGCGAGGGCGGGTTGCTAGTAATGTATATAGCAGTACTAAAGCTTTACATTACGTCTCTAAGTAATAAACTTACTATTGTTCGTCGAGCTTTCATAAGTTTTATGTGTTACTAAGATATTAACGTGACATGAGTCTAGTTCATTTCACGGCTCAGTTTACTTGTAACCTTAACTGAGTATTCCATTAGTGTTAGTGTCAAAAAATTAAGTGTATGTTAGTGACGTTAAAAGAAAAACATATATTTTTTAAGACATAATGCACTAAGGAAATGCTCCTACAAGGATTGCGGGGAAATTTCTAAACATAATTCATCATCATCATCATCATCATCATTGTAGCCTATCACCGTCCATTGTTGGACGTAGGCCTCTCTCATATTATGCCACAGAGTGCGGTCTTGTGCCGCCTGCATCCAACGACGCCCAGCAACTTTCACCAGGTCGTCGATTCACCTAGTCTAGGGGGCGCGTCCGATACGTGGTCGCCACTCGAGAACCTTTCTTCCCCAGTGATTGTCGGTTCGTCGATAATAATTAACGGACACAAATAACAACCAGATCATCATCATCATCATCATTTCAGCCTATTGCCGTCCACTGCTGGACGTAGGCCTCCCTCATATTGCGCCACAATGTGCGGTCCTGTGCCGCCTGCATCCAACGACGCCCAGCAACTTTCACTAGGTCGTCGGTCCACCTAGTGGGGGGGCGTCCTACACTGCGTCGTCCGATGCGTGGTCGCCATTCGAGAACCTTTCTTCCCCAGCGGTTGTCGGTTCGTCGAGCGATGTGGCCTGCCCATTGCCACTTCAGCGTGCTAATTCTTCGTGCTATGTCGGTTACACCCGTTCTTCTGCGGATTTCTGTATTCCGGATTCTATCTCGCAGAGAAATCCCGAGCATAGCCCGTTCCATAGCACGCTGAGCGACTTTGAGCCTTGATATGAGGCCTACATTTAGGGACCACGTTTCCGTGCCGTAAGTCATCACTGGTAACACACACTGGTCGTAGACCTGTGTTTTCAGACACTGAGGTATGTTGGACGAGAAGATCCTCTTAAGTTTCCCGAACGCTGCCCAACCGAGTTGGATTCGTCGGCTGATCTCTTTCTCGAAATTGGATCTACCTAACTGGACTGTTTGTCCTAGGTAAACATAGTGATTGACAACTTCGAGAATCGCATTGCCAACTAGGACCGGTACAGGAATGACATGGGTATTTGACATGACTTTCGTCTTGTCCATGTTCATTCGTAGACCCACTAGTTGGGATACCCTGCTGAGATCATTGAGCATAGTGCCAAGGTCCTCCATGGATTCTGCCATAACGACGATATCGTCTGCGAATCGAAGGTGAGTGATGTATTCGCCGTTAATGTTGATGCCGAGTCCAGTCCAGTCTAAGAGCTTGAAGACATCTTCCAGTGCAGTGGTGAACAGTTTCGGAGAGATGACATCTCCCTGTCTCACGCCTTTCTGCAACTGGATCGGTTTCGTACTCTTATCCCAGATACGGACTGACATTGTGGCGTTCCTATACAAACACTTCAGCACTTCGATATAGCGATGGTCGATTTGGCACCGCTGAAGGGACTGCAGCACCGCCCAAGTTTCGACTGAATCAAAGGCTTTCTCATAGTCCACAAACGCTAAGCACAGGGGCCGATTATACTCCTCGGTCTTTTGTATAATCTGCCGAAGCGTGAGGATATGGTCTATGGTGCTATAGCCTTTTCGGAAGCCGGCTTGTTCGGGCGGCTGGAAGTCATCGAGCTTGCGCGTGAGTCGATTGGTAATGACCCTCGAAAACAACTTATAAACATGGCTCAGGAGTGAGATGGGTCTGTAGTTCTTTAAAAGAGCTTTGTCACCCTTCTTGAAGAACAGCACCACCACACTCCTGGTCCACGACTCTGGAACGTCGCCCCCGAGGATAACGGAATTAAATAGCTTCTGAAGGGCTATTAATACCGGCTTGCCGCCCGCCTTCAAAAGCTCTGCCGTAATTCCGTCATCTCCCGGTGCCTTACCGTTACGTAGTTGTTTGAGAGCCATTCTGATCTCGTACAAGCTGATGTCCGGGATTTCTTCGGTATAGTGCCGAGTTAGCTTGGATCTGGGATCTTGGACCAAGCCGACAACAGGCCAACAACCAGATGCAAAACAACAATTTGTGGATTGCACAGTGTTGTTCTGCGTCGTATTCGAACACACGACACTGGCATGCCAGGTCGGTATCTTAACCACTACACCATCTGTGCAATCGATAATAGTTTGTTTAGTTATATGTATGCAAGATGGGAAAAAGTTAAAACAAATATGCATGTAATTTCGGTGTAGTAACGGAGTAAAAATACAATTCAGCATAACCTATCTTACCCGTGGCTGGTAGCTGTCGTTAAAGGCGACCAAGGGATATAGTGCGCATATAGCTTCTATTCAAGCGAAGGAAAACTCGATATAAAATCCTATACCAACCCGTCACATCAGCGTGGTATAGTAGGTCAAAATCGCTCCCTTTGTGGAGAAGGTCCAAGCCCGACAATGGAACGTATGTGGGCTACAATAATGATTTACGACATCCACGGTCAAGATAAGGAGTGGTGAATTGTATTCTTGCTGCGTCACACGGATAGTGTACTTATAACATTTAGTTATAAATTAAATTCTTTTCACATATGAAAAATATGATTTATATTTATCGATATATATGTACTTCCGAAGGACATACAAACCGTTTGAATATTCTGTCGGTTCGACAGCACGAAGTGAATTAAATATTTGACGTGATCGCCATATTTATTCAAATACCACGTGCGACCTGAATGTGAATATATTGTGTATTAGTTTTTCCTGGTGGTGAAAAAGTTCAATAACAATTCAATTACGATCAATTAAATTTATTGGTTTATTGGTTCGTCGAGCGATGTGGCTTGCCCATTGCCACTTCAGCGTGCTAATTCTTCGTGCTATGTCGGTTACACCCGTTTTGCTGCGGATTCCCGTATTTCGGATTCTATCTCGCACAGAAATGTCGAGCATAGCCCGTTCCATATCACGCTGAGCGACTTTGAGTTTGGTTATAAGGCATACATTTAGGGAACACCTTTCCTATAAAAGAATGAAACTGTAAGAGAAGGAAATTCAAATCCTATACTAACTCGTCTAACCAGCGTAATATGTAATAGGTCCTAACCCGTTTAACCAGTCGGGTAAAGCAAGTCGATATTCATCCCGTGGGTACTGTGTCCAGTACAGGAGGATCAAGCCCACCGTTGAAATGTTTATGAGCCGATTTTTTAAATATTTGTATGTTTGTTGCAGCTAATTTTCAAAATCGCTAGATTAAAATTAATGGCAATTGACTTGAAAATGATTGGTATTACACAAAGGAATTATAGCTAATTTTATTTTATAAAAATAATTAGAAATCAGAATCCATAAAATTATAAACATTTTCATTACTAGTAATAGGTTCATTCATTCATTACTAGTAATAGGTGATTTTATTAGAATTAACTTAGACTACCTTTATTTCAGAAAAATAAAATGAGGTTCAGCGGATCAAAATAAAAATCCATAAAATTATCAACAATGTGAAAAATATCTGGACTAATTTTTGACAGAAGTTTCATCGTCAGATTACAAAGAATAGTTTAGGTTAATTTTTCTCAGACAATTGATTAGCTTTCCCTGAAAAAAATTAAATACGTATTTTTTTTATTGGGCACTAACTATAATTGCATTTGACGCAAGTTTCACTGGTTGCTGATATTACAAAGAATAGCTTAAAACAGTTTTATTTCGGCAAAATTATTTAATGTTCTGCCATAAAAAATATTGTAAGAAGTATTAGATTACATTTGAAATGAAATTAATTTTCAGCATTTTGAAATATTCTAAACGTCAGAAAATCCAAAAACAAATGTGATAAAAATCATAAAAGGGGTTTTATTTCAAATAATTTCCAGATTTCCTTCTCTTACACAGTTGTTATATACAGCTTAGAGCTGTAGTAGTCTCTTACGATACCGACAAGACAAGGAGATCGTTAATTGTATTTTCACCGTCACCACACAGATAAATCTATACTAATATACTAATACTAATATTAGTATATACTAATACTAACATACTAATACTAATATACTAATACTAATATACTAATAATATAATAAAGAGGAAAGGTTTGTATGTACGTTTGTAACGAATTGGCTCCGAAACTACCAAACCGATTTCTAAAATTCTTTCACCAATGGAAACCTATAATATCAGGGAGTAACATAGGCTATATTATATCCCGGTATTCCCACGGGAACGGGAACTACGCGGGTAAGGCGACTGAAACCGAAGCGAATCGAGGGCGAGTTGCTAGTAAGAAATAAAATATTCAATTTCCACAAATTCTACGAAGCGAAAAACAAACACCTTTTTTTTCACACAGCGACATCGCGGGCTTATAATTAATAACAGTCTATACACAGTATGTTCATGTTTCATGATTTAAACCACAAATAAGTCTCCATTCCCGTTTATTACAATATAATTACCTCGTTTCGAATCGTGTCAGGGACGTTCACAATACAATTTTAGCCCAATTTATAAAACCAATATGGTAAGTAAAAAGAGAATTTATTGTGCTTCCCCAGTATTTATGGGCCAGTATTTGTGGATAAAAAAAACTATTTATTTTTTAATAAATTTGTGCTATGGTAGTGAATACGAATACGTCCAGGTGGTGACGGAGTAAGAATACAATTCACCATCCTCTCTTTGGTCTAGAAGCGACTAGTGGATATATTATGCAGATAATCTATGCAAAAGAAGAAAATCTCGAAAAAAAACCCAACACGTGGTAACATCTCAGCCCATATACATCCCATTGTTGGGCTTGGGCCTCCTCCATAATGGAAGGTTGGATTCATTCCTTAGATTGGTTGAAGGATGTTATCTGCGTTTTATATCCCTTAGTCGTCTCGTACGATCACCCACGGGTAAGATAGGGGAGTGGTGTATTGTATTTGTTTTCGTGTGGTATAGTAGGTCTATTTCCCTCCCATTGTGGAGGAGGCCTGAGCCCAACAGTGGGATATAAGTCGACTGAGATGATGATGAAGATGATACATTGCTGCTGAAGGGAGTAAGAGTTTTATATCAACCTGGACCGATCTAATTTGATGTTGTCCGGTCAACAATTACGTTCCTGAGGATTGTCGAGGCAGGTGGCTGCTAATAAAACCTGCCAAAAGTTTTGCAATAGGTATGACAAAAGAATATATTAGTCGATCCAAAGTAATTGGGATAAGAGAAAGATTACGATGATTTATTTTAAACTTACATATCGAAAATTGGTAAAAAAAAAATGCCTTTCTCAAGCCTTACTGTAAAGAAATTATCCTACCAAAAACATAAATGTGAAAAAGGAGAGTCAAGTTCAATACAAAAATTATGTGTAAATTATTGTGTAAGTGATCCTGTCGTTCATAAACCTTTGCTAGGTCGCTGCCTACCGTGAAGAAAGTGAAGGAAGTGTAATGAATGCAGTGAGGTTCGGTGTAATCCGCCACAAGCAAACATCTTCAAATAGTTGTGTTTCCGATACTGTCACTTACCGAATACAGTGCAGTAACAAATAGCTACTTTTTTTTGTGTGCGACTCAGATAGCTGTGATGACTTTACCCGGACTGGTGGGTGAGCGCTGAGGGCTCTCAACTCGTAAATAGCTACTATTTGGGCGTCGTTTATATGAGAATAAATTCCTCTGTAATTGAAACAGTAATTACTTATAGCGTATTTTCAATATTAGGAAAGAAAAACGAATCATTCATAGGATGTAATTCAAACACATTAATTTTATGTATCGTTAAATATATGCCCAGTTTACTGCAGTTTATGTGTTCAGCTATTAAATGGTAACCAGTTTTGAAACCTTGGAAACGATGATATGTTCCGCTATAAAGGGCCACTAATTGTGTTCTTACATTGCACGAATGTAAGGGAAGCTTTTCCCAATATTCGAGTATTGCAATTAGACCAAGGACGGAGGGTCCAATATGAAATAATCGATGTTTCTTTATAGGTCACAGCTTTTATTTGTAATGTTTATCTTTATATGTATATGTTTGTACGTGTGTATGTCACTGAACTCCTCCTAAACGGCCGGACCGATGTTGATGAAATGATGTTGATGAAATTTTTTGTGTGTTTAAAGGGATTCGAGAATGACTTAGATTCACAATTGGACCCGGTAGATGGCGCTGCTATCGATTTTAAGAATTCCTTTTATTTTATTGGAACAATACGTCTGTTGGATCAGCTTGCTTATATATAAAATACAATATCTCTGATCTTCCTTCCATCATCTCATCTATACGTCCCACTGTTGGACGTGAGCCTCTTCCACAATAGGAGAAAAAATAACCTACTCTACCAGGCTCGTTCCGTGTGGTTACGGAATAAGAATACAATTCACTATCCCCTCTCCTGCCCGTGGGTATCGTAAAAGACGACTAAGGAATTTAATATGCATATAACATCTATGCATGAGAAGGAAAACTCTCAATGAAACCTATAACCACGCGTTTGATCAGCGTAATTAGGTCAATTTCCCTCCTATTATGGAAGAGGCTCGAGCCCAACAGTGGGACATTTGTGAGCTGCGAGGATGATGATGCTGAATTTTTGCATATGGATGAAAATAAAATTGGCCACCAATAAATAAATGTTTTATCAATTTCTATCTTCAGAATCTAATCTCCATAAACTTCTTCAGAGAAAAACTTATCGAGATCTGTAGCAATGTATAAAGTGCCTCGGCTTTATGCACGAAGTCTATTGAAACTTTCTTATACTCTATACGTTTTCTTAAAAGAAAACTAAGTTTCTTAGAATTTTCTAACGAGTCACGTTATTGAAATTCATTAGTTATAAAGTAATAATAATAATAATACAATATTATAATCATAATTTAGAACAAAATTAATAGACGTTTCAAATTTCAATTTACCGTCACGTGAA
Organism: Lymantria dispar; assembly: GCA_032191425.1. Lineage (NCBI taxonomy): Eukaryota > Metazoa > Arthropoda > Insecta > Lepidoptera > Erebidae > Lymantria > Lymantria dispar. The sequence goes on along the minus strand of CM063460.1, from coordinate 1,390,049 downwards.
AAATATAATACAAACTCCTTATTATTAATCTTATGATGATATAAATTATGCAGATTGTAAATAAAACTATGGATTTTATCGCGTTTTATTTGATTTATGATTGCCCGACCTTTCGAACACTTTACAGCGTTCATGGTCACGGGCGGACTCCAACCATAAATTAAATACAAATCCGATATATACTCGCGTAAACATCAGAAATTGTTAAATTATACTGAATATTTTCGAGATCTTAGCAGTAACATGTTCTGCATATGTTTATTGATCTTTGGTAACAAAACAATATTTACGTTACAGCCAAATTAAAATTAATGGATTCTTATTTTATTTAATGTAAGTTTTTGATGTGATAACGTCTTACAAATCGATGAACACCGACTGCACGCGCGAAAAAACCAGACATATTGTCACGTTCCGCCTGAGCCGAGCATACAAGCGAAAACGCGGTACGCAAGTTCTTAATTGTTAATAGCACATTGTTATTTCTAATTACTGTTTAAAAAATATTTGAATTAAAGAGTGCAGTTAAATGTTAAATTATCGAAAAAGAAATCTATTAACTCCTTCTTTGTACTATACAAATTAATGATAATAGTGATAATAATAGTGCTGTGTGGTAACGGCTTCGAATACTACCAACCCTTGCTTTGCTCGTGGGTGTCGTAAAAGACGACTAAGAGACCTAGATTGACCCGGACCAACTCCATCTGGTACCATTTGGGTCAACGATTACATTCCCAAGGAGGGTTGACGTCGGGAAGGCGGCCGGTCATAAAAGTCATTGCCGAAACTTTTTGCAATATGTCAAAACAGATGACATATTGCGTCGACCCCAAGTAATTGGGATAAGAGCAAGATGATGATGATGATGATGACAGTGATAATAATTCCATTCAATTCATAATTTTTGATTTATTTTTTTATTTAAAGATGAAGCTCTACATTATCATCATTTGAACCTATCGCCGTCAACTGCTGGACGTAGGCCTTCCTCATGTTACGCCACAGAGTGCGGTCCTCAGCCACCTGCATCCAACGACGCCCAGCAACATTCACCAGCTCGTCGGTCGTCCTAGTGGAGGGGCATCCTACACTGCGTTATCCGATACGTAGTCGCCACTCGAGAACCTTTTTTCCCCAGCGGTTGTCAGTTCGTCGAGCGATGTGGCCTGCCCATTAAAACCCTAGATTAATTTATAAATCCTGGTACTGAATGCAATTAACGAACATAAATTACAGCCAGACTTAAAATAATAATCTGTGGATCGCACAAATTGTTGTCCTACGTGAACATCAAACACGAAACTCGACATGAGAAGTCGTTACTTAAACTAATTTACCGTCAATTTTCCTTCTAAAATTTGAAATGTTAGACTTACAGCCAACGGTGGACTTCGACAGACTAATAGATAAATATTTGAATGAATATTTCCGTAATACACTAGGCCCAAAAATTAAGGTATAGCAAAAAAAATTGTAAATATTAAGGTGTTTTTCTATGGGCTATAACTCGGAGGGAAATGATTGTATAGAAATAAAAAAAAAGGAAATTATAGCTCCAAGTGTCCAAGTAGTCATAAGAAATTCACCGCAAAAAAATCTCAATTTTTGATCAAGAATAACTCTCCGCGCCAAATCATCGTACAGAGCTTAACTGGTGGTGAAATTAACCGGAATTAAATTCTCTAAAACAGTTCCATGGCCGCGTTCTAAAAAGAATATTTAAGTCCGTAAAGGCAAGTAGAAATTTGGGGTTTCCCGGTGATTTTTTTATACTACTCAAAAACTGCTGTCTATAAAAAGTTCACATTCAAAAAGTAGACACTTGGAGCTACAATTGCCTTTTTTTAATCAACTTCAAAAAAGGAGGTTTCTCAGTTCGACCATGTACCTATATGCTTTTTTATTTTTGTTCGTGGATAACTTCATCATTTATGAACTGATTTTGATTCTTATTTTGTTGGAAAGGGAAATGTTGCCATGAAAATTTTGTCGAAATCGGACAAGCTATTTTTAAAAAAACAACAAAAATCTAAAAATTTATCTATATTGTCTACATCATTGAAGGCGGTTTCTTTTTTTTTTTTTGCAAAAAATAATTATATTCCTGTACGATCATTTCCCTCAGAGTTACAGCCTGTTGAAAATCTCCCAAAATTTGCAATTTTTTTTCTAGCCCTTTATTTTTGCCACTATGTATAATCAACACAAGTGTCATTGTCTCCATTCGTCTATTGTATTTCAAATCTATTTATAGAAATGTACATAATTAGTTCTACTGTTTGCTTATTCATTAACTTGGGCGCCGCGTGTATCAAATATAAATATTTTATGTTCGCTATAGAAACTTACTAGACTGAATAAATTTTAATTTAATGTAATTTCTATTAGACTTATTATTGATATTATACACCACCTGTTTCGATAAATATACTGACGGACTCATAAACTGCATCAAACTTCAGGATTACTTTGAAATGATTTTTTTAATAAGTATGCAAACTTTTTAGATTAAATTATATAAATATGGAGAGACTGGCCCTTAATCTTTAAAAAAAGCAATATTTAAAAATAGAACTGCAGTAAAACAAATGAATATAGCCGGGAAAAGAAAATTTACTCGTAGTATCAGATTTGCATGTTATTTATAGCAAAATTTTAAAATTGTTTCTTATTGATTTTTTATTCTTTTGTCAATTGAATTATTGTTACCAGCAGAACTGTTGGGTTAGCTTTTTAACTTATCGAGAGTTTCTGAACCATAATATAGATACTTCGTCCGAACAAGCTGCTCAAATTGTAGCATTGGTGCGGGAGGGCTTGGATCAACGAACGATTGGTAGAAATTTAAATTTAAACCAGTCTACGGTTTCTAGAATATACAGAAGGTTTGTGGAGACAGGTTCTTACAAAAGGAGACGTGGTACAGGCAGAACTCCAGCAACCACCGGTCATGATGACCGATTTATTGTTACAACTTCTCTGCGAAATCGTTTCCTCACGTCAGTTAACATTAAAACAGAGCTTAATGAAGTGCGTGGAGTAAACGTTAGTGCACGAACAATAAGAAGAAGGTTAAAGGAAGCGGATATCACCCCTTTTAGACCAGCAAATGGTCCAAAGTTGTCTGTAGCTCACAGACAAGCTCGCTTAAGATTTGCGCGTGATCACCTAAATTGGACAGATGAGCAATAGGGCCTCCGTATTGTTCACAGACGAGTGTAGGACATGCTTATATGGTGCAGATGGTCGCAGAAGAGTCTATCGTCGACGTGGGGAGCGATATGCTCAAAGTTGCATTGAGGAGCGTGTTCCTTTTGGAGGCGGTTCGTGCATGGTCTGGGGTGGCATATCGATGAACGGGCGAACAGAACTTGTGTTCATAGACATGGTCCGTCAAAACGGTAGTAGAGGGGGTTTGACTGCACATCGCTACATAACTCCTACACAAGTTCGACAATATTGTGAAGAGGTTGGGATACGTATAATGAATTGGCCAGCACGCAGCCCGGATCTTAATCCCATTGAGCATCTGTGGGACAATTTAAAAAGAGCTGTATACGCGAGAAATCCTGTGCCTACGACAGTGGCACAACTAAGAACAGCACTTTCAGAAGAATGCGACAATATTCCGCAAGATCTTTTAATAACCCTAATCAAATCTATGCGGAACCGATTAGAATCCGTAATAAGGGCACGTGGAGGTAATACACCTTATTAAAACATAAAAAAACCCTTGCATAAAGTTTGTGTCTATTGTTAAAACTATTTTTTTAATTAAACCAATTTTCTTTATATTTCTGTTTTTCTTCAAAAAAGTTTTAAGGTCCTTTCCAGTACACAAACTTAAACTTAAGGATATGACCCTACGCTGTTTTAAAGTTAACGAACCAATCTAGACGTTTCAATTTAAATCTGTGTAGAAAGTTTGCATACTTGGTTAAAATATTTATTTCAAAGTCGTTTTTTACTTTGATGCAGTTTATGAGTCCGTCAGTGTATAATGCATGTTCAAGGCATATGCTCTGTAATATATGAAAGTTCACGTAATTTCGTTAAATACAATTTTTTTAATAAAAAAGATTGCCTATCCATTACATCATCTTCGCAGTCCACATATGTCCCACTATTGGGCTCGAGTCTCCTCCACAATAGGAGGGAATCTAATCTACTATACCATGCTGGTCAGACATGTTGGTATAGGGTTTCATTTTGAGATTTTCTTATCTTGCACAGATGTTATATGCATTTTATATCCGTTTGTCGTCTTTTACTACATTCACGGAGTGGTGAATTGTATTCTTACTCGGTCTCACACGGTAAGAATAGGTTTATTTTTTTTATTTAAGAAATTATTGACCAAATGTCCAATGTCAAATGACCAATAATCAGATTATGATTATACAATCAGACTTCTGCTTCTTATCAGCATTTTTTTTTTGTGTGTGTACAGCTGTTGGCCGCAGATGGCCTTGACAGCTTGACGCGGACTATGGGTGAGCGCTGAGGGCTCTCAACCCGGAGAAAGATATGCTAAGCGACTTCGCTCAAGGGCTCCCCCTGTGGGGAAAGGACCTCAGCTTGGGGCGTCGCTGGAGGCAAAGTGGGCGTGCCCACGTTTTGTTTAATAATTTTTGCGTGGCGCGGTTTTGCACCTCGACGGCGAGGGCGGAACCGCGGATATTTATTTGTTAGGGCCTCGCGGGCCGTGTAGGCTCTATGTTGAGCAAGTGTGATATCGTCGTCCTCTTCGTCGAGGACGTGACGAGGACGTCGGATGGAGCTTCTTCCACAATGTATTGTAAATTGACCTAATATACTACGCCATCAGACGGGTTGACATAGAGTTTCATGTCAACAGAAGGAAAATAACATCAGAAGTGGAATAACTACAGACTTAATTATTTTACATTTCAACCCATACTTGAATAAATTAACTCCTTATGTAAACTAGCCCTAACTTACCTCTGAACTAACCCCATCTACCCTCGTGTCTAAAATTTGTGAGGTTAATAACCTATTAAAGCTACATATTAATATACGTAACTACGTTGACCTCAATATATTCAGTGTTTAGCTTCAGAGAAACCCCTCTCTACTTCACTAAATTTATATTATCAATAACAGACAGATTTGATTTCAACTATATTACTATGTGGTGACAAAGTGAGAATACAATTCACCACATCGTTTCTTGCCCGTGGATGTCGTAAAAAACGACTAAAGGATATAACATCTACGAAAAAGAAGGGAAACTTGTGATAAAACCCTATACCAATATTAATCTCCATCCTTTTTGCCCGTGGCTGTAGTAAAACACGAATAAGAGATACAACATACGTATAACAACCATGCAAGAGATGAATCCTATACCAACCCGTTGGACCAGCGTGGTATAGTAGGTTAATTTCCATCCTATAGTGAAGAAGGCCCTAGCCCAATAGTGGGACGTATGTGGGCGGCGATGATAATGACGATGTAACGGTCAGACAATCTTTTATTAAAAAAAATGGATTTAAAGAAATTATGTGAACTTTCATATAAAGCAGAGTATATGTTACGTGTTTCCGTATGGTGATGGAGTAAGAATACAATTCACCACCCCCTCTCTTGCCCGTGGGTGTCGTAAAAGACGACTAAAGGATATTATATGCATATAACATCAATACAAGAGAAGGTAATCTCGAAACAAAACCCTATGCCAACAGCCAACACGTCTGACCAGCGTGGTATAGTAGGTCAATTTCCCTGCGATAATGGAGGAGGCCCGAGCCCAACAGTGGGACATATATGGACTGAGATGATGATGATGATGATGATATGTTCTGAATATGCGTCATATTTATCGAGACGCTACAAGATTGCGTATAATACCAATAATAATTCTAATAGAAATTATATTAAATTAGAATTTATTCAATCCAGTAAGCTTTTATAGTGGAAATAAAATTTTCGATACACGCGGGCGGATGTTTTTAAGTAAGCAATAAGTATAAATGATCGTTGGACACTATGGACTTCGTCAAAAGGGGTATTTTGGTTGTTCAAAAGTTATATTGTTATCCGAGTTATACGTAATTGAAAAGTTCTAATCCGTGTGGTGACGGAGTAAGAGTACATTAATTCATCATTCCCTACCTTGCCTGAGGGTGTCGCAAAAAACGGCTGAAAGATATAATATTCATGTAATCACTTCATATTATAAAACTCCGGTGGTCGGTCCAACGACGAAGGCGACGTGGTTTTCGGGTGGGTTGCGGGAGTTGCGTGCTTAAGCCCCTCTGTCGCCCCGGACGGAGTGGTGCGGAGGCGCGCCGACCGCAGCCCGCCCACAAAAAAAAAAAACATTATAAAACAAAGTCGCTTTCTCTGTCCCCATATCCCTATGTATGCTTAAATCTTTAAAACTAACCAACGGATTTTGATGCGGTTTTTTTTAGTAGATAGAGTGATTGACGAGGAAGCTTTATATGTATAATAACATCCATTAAATAGTGGAGAAATACTGTTATTTTTGAGGTTTCTAATGTGATGTCGTAAATAATTACATTTTTTTCGCTTACATTGCAAACGCAGGCTGAATCCTATGAGATTTATCAAAATAATGTACTAAGTATTGTACACATTGAAAAGGTCTACAGAAAACTCCGTGATGGTATATGTCTATCTCTTATGGATATCCCACAATAACATTTTTTGTTATTTACTTTTTACGACAAATAATGGCTAATTTTCGAAGCGATTTTAACCAATACAGCATTAATCCTTATCCAATTAAATACCTTAAATACGTTGTTGATTTAATATAGATCTATATGGCCCTTACAGCATATGATTTAAATGAATATTTTCGAAGATATTACAGATTTAAAAATTGCGGGACGTAGCGTTTGCGTTTGCGAGGAAAATAATCTATACAACATACCTACCTACATATCTATACCAATAAATAAAATTAGAGTGTCTGTTTGTAATGTCAAAATAATAGGCTTTTTTCATGCTCATAGGGTTATTTGCTCGACACCTATGCCTAAAATACAGACTAAAAAATTTTTGTCTGTCTGTCTGTTTGTTCCGGGTAATCTTCAAAACGGCTGGACCGATTTCAAAAATTCTTTCACCAATGGAAAGCTATAATATCAGGGAGTAAACTAAGCTATATTTTGTCCCGGTATTCTCACGGGAACGGGAATTACGCAGGTAAAACCACTAAAACCGAAGCGAAGCGAGGGCGGGTTGCTAGTATCTAGTACCTATATAAAAGAAAGAAAACACGAAAAAAAACCCTATATGAATCCGTCTGACCAGCTTAGTATAGGTCAATATCTCTCCTATTATAGTGGAGGCTCGATCCCAGCAGTGGGACGTATATGAGCCAAGATGATGATAATGAAAGCTTTTATATACCAATATAACTATTAGAAGCAGCTTCAATTCGTCTTGCAAGATTTTACTACATTGTTACAAGTGAAGCTTATTTAAAGCATGTAAAAAGACACTTAATTGCTTGAAAAAAAAAACATTGAAAATGGACGTTGAAGCTGTCACAAGATTACGCTTGATAATTATAAGTAGGTTGGCCGAGAAGAAAATACGGGTCGGCTCTAAAATGGGCTGTCAGAATTACATAATAAGCAAGAGCCGTTGAATAAGGGCCTTGGCATACACCATACTTTAAACATCGGCGATTTTGTGACTGTACCGACGTCTTATTGTTGACTCGTGCTGTAATCCATTCTTTTGCAAACTTGTGGATCGCAATTCGTAATGCAGCCGTCAATCCTGCGCGGCGGGTCATCGCTAAAAAACGCAATATTTTATTGAATTATTATAAAAATTTATGATTTAAAATGATCTCAGCATGGTATCTCAACTAGTAGGTTTACGAATGAACATGGAGAAGACGAAAGTCGTGTCAAATGCCCATATCATTCCTGTACCGGTCCTAGTTGGCAATGAGATTCTCGAAGTTGTTGATGATTATGTTTACCTAGGACAAACAGTCCAGTTAGGTAGATCCAATTTCGAGATAGAGATCAGCCGACGAATCAAACTCGGTTGAGCAGCATTCGTGAAACTTAAGAGGATCTTCTCGTCCAAAATACCTGTGTCTGAAAACACAGGTCTACGACCAATGTGTGTTACCAGCGATGACTTACGGCACGGAAAAGTGGTTCCTAAATATAGGCCTCATAACAAGGCTCAAAGTTACTCAGCGTGCTATGAAGCGGGCTATGCTCGGGAGTTCTCTGCGAGATAGAATCCGAAATACGAAAATCCGCAGAAGAACGGGTGTAACCGACATAGCACGAAGAATTAGCACATTGAAGTGGCAATGGGCAAGCCATATCGCTGGACGACGACTACCGCTGGGGAAGAAAGGTTCTCGAGTGGCAACCACGTATCGGACAATGCAGTGTAGGATGATACCCACTAGGTGGACTGACGACTTGGTGAAAGTTGCTGGGCTTCGTTGCATGCAGGCGGCACAGGACCGCACTTTGTGGCATAACATGAGGGAGGCCTACATCCAGCAGTGGATGGCGATAGGCTGAAGTGATGAAAATGATGATAATTATAAAAATTAATATGATTAAGCATATTTATTTGACGAAAATTTATCTAAACGTTTTTTTTTTTTGAGATGAAAATAATCAAACTATTTTCTACTTATTTGTCTATTTACAATCAAAGCTCTTGCAACTTCTGTAAATATCCACTGATATAATCAATAAATGAATTCAAAAAGTATGTGTACTCATGAAGGCACGTAAGAACTTTACTTCTTTGGCGTAGCAAGATAAAAATCTGTCTAACAATTTTATCCTTCGCGTTATCCTGCGTTTGTAGAAAAAATTACACTAATAATAGAAAAGTTATTTAATACATTGAAAGTTTTATTATAACACATTATCTAGTTGACATTTGTGACGTTGGGCGCGTGTATCGTAGTAACTGTTGACTAGCCAACTTCAGGGTGTCGATTTTTCGTGACGATGTGGGCGCACATCGTAATAATTTACTCACATAATTTTTCCTAACGCGCCAATAACTTTAAAAATATAGAAAATCATAAATGTGATGTTTTAAATTCAAGAGAAAAATAATCTTGAAAATGTCGCAACAAACAATGTTGAAACGTAGTAATTAAACGTTTAATTTAACGTAGTATTATGTAAGAAATTTCATAAACACAAAAAACTTTCAGAAATAATATAGAGAGATATGCAAAAAAGTGACTTAAGAAAAGATCTAGATACTTTATGCGAAGTAATTTCCGAGCATTCATCGTTGAAGCTCAGAACAACGCAAAAATATCCACCGTCTTCGCCAGCGCTCTGAATTAAAGCAAGTTCTTTACTTAGTTTCTACAAGGCGCTGTTTGTACTCTTATATATTGTTTACTTTCCTATTTGATAGACAAAGTCAAAGAGAATTTTACCTTTGAACTTAACAAGTACTTAACTACTTCCTGTTTAATGCAAACTAACGATGCCAAGTTCTGACAAACTATAAAAACAGCCTATAAAACCTACCAGTCTATAAAAAAACTTATTCGCATCTTTATATTATTTTAAGGGTGTTAATATAGACTAGAGTAGATATTCTTTCCTATTTCTTGCTAGCAACACCCTCGCTTCGTTTCGATTTCAGTCGCCTACCCGCATAGTTCTCGTTCCCGTGAGAACACTGGGATAAAATATAGCCTAAGTTACTCCTTATATAAACAGCTACCTGGTTGTAAAATATTATTAAAATCAGTTCAACCGTTTTGAATATTTCCTCAAACAAACAGATAGACTGACAAAAACATTTGAAACTGATTTTTAGGCATAGGTGTAGTGCAAATAACCGTGTGAGCATGAAAAAGCTCCAGTATTTTGACATTACAAACAAACTTAGATATTATTTATTTGTATTGGTGTTGCCGTAATTTTCGATTTCCTAAACAATCAAACGACGTGATTCTTTTTCAATGTCTTTAGTGACAGATTAGCGGGTAGCCCACCTGATAGTAAGTCGTAATTGCCACTTATCACCTTTGTAATTTGTAAGAGTAATAAGACGACACTGCGTCATTGCTAGTGGGAGTTATAATAGATGACTAAGTATTTTATATCTACCATGGCAAATTCCATCTGATGCCATCTGTTAAAGAATTACATTACAAAGGCGGGTTGACATCAGGCAAGCGACCAGTCACAAAAATACTGCTAAAACTGATATTTTTTCTTATTGCTAACGACCAAACAGCACACCTAATGTTCAGTGATACTGTCGCTCAAGGACCTTTGCTAGGTCACTGCCTACCGTGATGAAAGTTAATGGAGTGTGAATGAGGGCAATGAGGTTCAGTGATACTAAAGGCATCACCAAAACCCAACACACGCGGATGTTTACACCACATACGGAGTGTCTACCCATAGAAAATAAGGCTTCCGGCTCTCATTTACTGAAGTGCATTACCAAATAGCCACTACTCGTACGTATGTACGTTACGTCAATTTTCCGCTCAGTGTGGTGACCGAATAAGAATACAATTCACATACCACACCAACTACAATTCACCAATCTTACCCGTGGATGTCGTCAAAGACGAATAAGGGATACCATATGCATATAACATCTATACCAGAGAAGGTAAGCTCGAAACAAAACCCAATATCAACCTGACTGACCAGCATTGTATAGTAAGGTCAATTGCCGTCCTATTGTGGAGGAGGTTCGAGCCCAGCAGTGGGACGTATATGAGCTTTGATGATGATGGTGAAGTGGTATTTGCCGGGACGGACCGGCCCGCAGATGTAGATAGAACAGAGTACATATTAAGTACAGAAAATGGGAATAAAAGGTTTATGTTATACTGAATATATATCATACCAAGTAATGAAGCTAATAAAAAACATGTAAATAAGCCTGTAACGAAATGTTTGTAAGCTCCTTTCTCAGTAGGTCAACAAAAAGTTGTTTGAAGTTGTCAATAACATATTAAAGTTGTAAGTTTGGCACATAGCCAACTTATTTGCTGTTGCAAACTGTGTGCGAGTTTTTTGAGTGATACTCTTAACAACTGAATAGCTTAGAAGTGTACTATTTTTGTCTTTCATTATAACGGAGTTGTATTATTAAATTTATATGTGTATTAGGGCTTAACATCAAGTATTTTTATTAAAAGCTTTTATTTAACTTGCCCTGTTAGTATGGGACAAATCTTGTGAGTTAAATTAGAACCACTTCCTGTTGTTAGATTAGGTTGAAATTTGGTTTATTAACATAACTTCGGTGACAATGCAATAATATGGTATCATGAAGCTGGTCTCAAGATGGCGTCGGAAAGTGGCCATAGGAACTCCTGGACTAAACAAGATAAAATCGTTGTGTTTGGGCTCCTTTAAATAGTCTTGACAAGCATTTTTTCTTCGTTTTAGAGCATTTAAATAAAAGATTGTTTTAAAGAAAAATAATTAATATTTTAGTTTATCAAATAGGTATTCGAAATAAAAATATTTTTACTGATTTTATCGTTTGTATTTGATTATTGATTGCCTATGGTTTGAAATACTTTACAGCGTTCATGATCACGGGCGGACTAAGATGTCTTTCATCCAAAAAGTTATCGCTATTGCAGAGATTTTCACGTACCACCTACGCCACATTGGTATAAATGTACTGCCAGTACAAAAAGAAAATGACTATATGAAAAAAAATATAGTCTTTGGTAAAATTGTAATAATTATTATATTATTATTTTTTTTTTTGGGGCGAGGGTTGCGGTCGGCGCGTTCTTCGCACCACTCCGTCCGGGGCGACAGAGGGGCGTAAGTACGTACACCCGCAACCCACCCACGTGCACGTCGCCTTCGTCGTTGAGCCGACCACCGGAGCAGGGTTACTTGTCATCAGTGGTCGGCCCGACGGAATACCCTCTACTTGGGGTACCCTCCCATCGAGCGACGTCCCCCCGGTCACGTCACCCGCGGCCTCGGCTAAGGCGGCATGAGGCGCAGGTATTCGCGCCTACGCCGCCCCAGTCGCCGGCGGCGAATTGCCTCATCGAGGCTGCGCTCCTCGCGCAAGCGATCCGCCGCCTCCTTCCAAGAGACTACTGCCTCGCAGAAGGCTGCGACCGCGTCCCAGTTCCTGACGCTGCCGACCATCGCCCTGGGGATAGTCGGCAAAATTTCTTTAGCTAAACTAAGTCACTGAGATTGAGCATTTTCATAGTACGTTATTTATAAAAAAATTTTCGTAATCATTTGCTCTTTTTTTTTTATTGCCAACGGTGGCAAACGAGCAAGCAGCACACCTGATGGTAAGTGAAACTGCTGCACATGGACCTTTGCAATACCAGGGACACAGCCAGGCCGCTGCTTACCGTGAAGGAAATACTCTTCTTAAACCTCGTTTAAAAGAAGGACATGTCATAGCGCTCGGGAAACACAGCAGCAGGTAGTTCATTCCAGAGCTTGCACGTACGTAGAAGAAATGATCGCTGGAAACGTACAGTTGAAGACCATAACGTTTCCAGATGAAATGGATGAACCCTGCTACGATGTCGAGTGGTACGTTGGTAGAATGGTGACGGTGGTACCAAGTCAAACAGTTCCTCGGAGCACTCCCCGTGAAAGAGTCGGTAGAGTATACAGAGTGACCCAAAGTCTCTCCGCTGCTCCAGCGACTCCAATCTGTCCGTGAGATTGGGATCCCTGACGATTCGAACAGCCCGTCTTTGCAGGGCGTCAAGTGGGTCTAGCTGATATTTGGGCGCACCTGCCCAGAGATGTGAGTAGTACTCCACATGAGGACGAACTTGTGCTTTGTATACCACAAGACCCTGTCTCAGTGTGAAGTACCGCCTGGCTCTGTTCAGGTCGCCCAACTTTTTGCTTGCCAATTTGGCTTTGTCCTCCAAATGACTCCCAAACTGGACTTTGCTCGATATTTTAACGCCGAGAATCCCAATACCCTCAGAAATTGGGAGAGTTACTCCTTGGAACTGTGGCGCTCTTATTCCAATTACTTGGGATCGACTCAATATGTACCACTTTTCTTTTATAATAGATACTACAAGAATTCTTGGCAATAGCTTTATGACTGGCCGCCTGCCTGACATCAGTATTTCTTGAGAATGCAATTCTTGGCTAGACAACATTTGAGCTAGCCTGGGTAGTCTCTACGTCGGCATTCTGCAGACCATGTCCCTATATGATAACCCTAACTGATCAGAGTTCCTCACCACCCTAAGCAGGGCACTGATACGATAGCAGAACGCAGAACGCCATGGCGGTGAGGGCTATTAAGGACTACTATTGTATTCTGGACTATGTCGCCATTACTGAAAGACGACCCGCCTTGACTGCTGGTGGCGAAAGCGTTGCCGAAAATGTTCTGCTGTCGCACCACAGCGCAAGCCAACGGCTAGTAAGTCTCAGAAAGTGTATTAGTCAGAGCTTAAGGAGTGGCCTGAAGAGAAGATTTAGAGGCCCCTCTAACAGGGCGGTGGACTATGGAGGTGGTTGCACTGCATCGCCACCGCTGGTTCAGGAGAAGACAGCCTACATTTAGAATGGTGTAGGTCCTTACTGAAAAACAGCTAGGCTATATTATGGGCCTAATGATACATTAAAATAATCATACTTAAAATAATAGGGTCGTTTGTTTTCTGTTACACCAACCATGATAAATTATTGGCCACAAAACAATCGTGGTGCAGAAAGTGTTAAATTATTGATTACCTTATATTGATTTAAACTGTTTATAAAAGCTGTTTAAGTCTTCGGGGGCCGGTGTTTCAATGCTAAACACACATTAGCATCTAATCGTATCTTCAAAATAGACAAAGAGGGATTGTGAATAGCATCGTTTTGATATCATAATAAGGAAACGTGAGATGATCCTCATGTTCATAGCAATCCTCAAAGCAATGATATCACCAAAAAGTGTAAGGCACTAGAGCTACAAACTACTTTTGAATATCTGAATATATTTCGATTGTATTAGAAAATAGTTTACACAAGGTTTGGATCGCAAAAGTTTTTAAATCTCGACGTATATCTCGCGATTTCGGTGCGCTCCTAAATCGGGTGCTCAAGACAGGTTAAGAAGTCAAGTCCGACATTACCAAGAGGTGTGAGCCCCGCTTGTGATATTCATATTTAAATTTAAAAATGTGTTAGTGTATTTTTTTGCCGAATAAAGACGATTAAAGAGCAATTATTATACTGGAACCATGCTCGGTTGGTGCCAAGCTCATTATCTAGAATTTGTGTATTCTGCTTACTTCTTTAAGTAAAATAGTATAAAATTATTCAAAAATACTATGATAAAATATAGAAATATAATAAATAAAATCAATCAAAATCAAATTACCTTGTTTCCAAACAAAAAAAAATCTTAATTTTCTCTAGTCAAACAATCGTTTCAATTTACCTGGCGGTACGAACGCCGCAATCCTCAGGTACGAATCCAATTAACTTATCTTTATTACAAAAGAAAAGTCTTTTATTAATATTCTGTTGGGAATTCCCGTGAAGCGAACAACTTTACTGGAAGGTAACTTTGAATAATCCTGTTTTGTATAACAATTTCTTTAAACCTTTGATCAAAGTTTAAGTTAAATTTCAGTTTAGTAGTTTGACATTTTTAAGCTCTAGTCTGCGTCCCAAAGAATTGCCTAGCATAACGTAGATATATTTAAGTAAGTAACTTTTTGCTTGTTATGTAATACGCTACGCGACTTCATAATTTTATCTGACTTCAACGTACCTTTTAGCTTAAAAATTCTATGTAATTTATTTTACTTTCAAGTACCTATTTCTTCTTCGTTTAAAACTAATTTTAATGATCCCAAATTGTGCTCGAGAGTTTCCAGTACACCTAAAACTTACCTCGCTCAGAAGTAAAACACGTGAAGAATTAATATTAGAAGTGTCGCAAAAATATTTTCGTTATCTGTGGACTTACCCTATATAGTAGCAAAAAATACAATATTTCAGAAACCCTTACTTTTCCCGTGGCGAAATCGTGAAAACTGAGGGTAAAACAAGTACTGAAGTACTCTTTTAAAAAAATGATAACATCAACTGGGATCCCCAAGACACTGTTACCCAAAGCCCTATCAAGCGTGGCGATTGTGACATTGGCCCCTTTTAGGTAAACTAGTGTCTGATACCCGATGTCATACTGAAGAATAGGTCTGGCGAATGATCCTCAGGGAGAATTAAGAATTTTCTTTACTTTTTCTTCTGCTCTACGCGAATTCTGGATGTATTCTTTGCTGGTTCAAAGTCTGTTGTCATATTATCAGACCTTGCTCAAATGGCAAACTTTGGAAGTATTTCATTATAAATTTAATTGGTGCTAATAAAATAAAACTATTTTACTACTGTATTTGACGGTACATATTTGAATTATATTTTTATTGATATTACAGGTATATTAAACCATCCAAGTTACAAATTTTAATACTTTTAAGCCCCAAAATAAATACTTAGAACATTAATTTGTGTATTATAATTTGTGTACTATATACAGAATTAAGGCCCACGAGAGTCAACGAGAGAGCTTTAAACGCTGCATCTGTCGTGTAAACACTAAGCCAATATATAGGTGGACTTTCAGATCTTTTTAATCATCATCATAATCTCAGCTCATATATGTCCCACTGCTGGGATGGAGCTTCCTCCACAATAGAAAGGAAATTGATCTTACTATACAATGCTGGTCAAACAGGTTGATATAGGGTTTTGTTTCGAGTTTTGTTTCGAGTTTTCTTTCTCTTGCATAGATGCTTATTATATCTCTTAGCCGTCTTTTACGACATCCACAGGCAAGATAGGGAGTAGTAAATTGTATTCTCATTCCGTCACCACACGGACATTTTTTTTTTGTTTTCTCATACTATTTTACAATACAAACAAAACGTTATCTAACCTTCGTGGCATTAAGGGGTTGCATTGACCTCAGCCTCTTACCGATGAGGTAAAGGTTATATTATGACCTACAGATGTACAACAATGGCTTGATAACGCACATATTCAGGGTTAATTTGAACTGTATTGTTTTTGTTCTATTTTTTTTTTTTTGCCTTTATCGTGAAGGGTTAACTATGGATTGAAGTGTCTTTGAAAATGAGGCAAGTACATCATAATAAGTGAAAAGGGTTAATATACTAATCTATGGCGCCTTACGTCGTCATTCCATCGTTCTGGATGAATTAGGGAGGTTTAGGTTGGACCACAACTAGCAAAAATGTATTTGTAATCAAACTATTTTTAAGGATTTTGTCACGTTTGTATTTGGTCTTTATATATATATATACTCATTTTACCTCTTTATGTTTTACATATTTAAAGCCTAGGGATTGGGCTTTAAAATGGTAGCATTATTTCAGTAATTTAAATAAACACTTGTCTTTAGAATGCAACTGAACGCAACCCTCGAAAAATGCTCTGCGCTCTATACACATCTTGCGCGACTCAACCCCCTATAAAAACCCCTGAAATCGTTTTTTCTTATCTCCATTCGACGTCCTCATTACGTCCTCGACGAAGAGGACGACAATATCACACTCGCTCAAGAAAGAACCTACACGGCCCGCGAGGCCTTAACAAATAAATATCCGCGGTTTCGCCCTCACCGTCGAGGTGTGAAACCGCGCCGCGCAAAAGTCACGACTAAAAACGTGGGCACGCCCACTTTGCCTCCAGCGACGCCCCAAGCCGAGGTCCATTCCCCACAGGGGGAGCCCTTGGACGATGTCGCTTAGCATACTTTTCTCCGGGTTGAGAGCCCTCAGCGCTCACCCATAGTCCGCGTCAAGCTGTCAAGGCCATCTGCGGCCAACAGCTGTACACACAAAAAAAAAAAAGTTTTTCTTATCAGTCGGTCATCAGACGTTGACTTGAACACATCTCTCTAAATATATATATATAAAACCAGTGTGTGTTACCAGCGATGAATTACGGCACTGAAACGTGGTCTCTAAATGTTGGCCTCATAAAAAAGCTCAAAGTCTCTCAGCGTGCTATGGAGAGGGCTATGCTCGGTATTTCTCTACGTGATAAAATCCGGAACACGGAAATCCGTAGAAGAACGGGTGTAACCGACATAGGCCGCAGAATTAGCACGTTGAAATGGCAATGGGCAGGCCACACCGCTCGTCGAACCGACAACTGTTGGGGCAGAAAGGTTCTTGAGTGACGACCACGAATCGGACGACGCAGCGTAGGACGACCCCCCACTAGGTGGACTGACGACATTCTCAAAGTAGCAGGGAACAGTTGGATACAAGTGGCGCAGTACCGTTCCGAGTGGCATTCTCGTGGGGAGTCCTATGTCCAGCTGTGGACGTCTGTAGGCTGATGGATAGATGGATGAATTGGCCTTTGATTTCAAGCGTTTTGAAAACTCCAGCGTTCATGGTCACGGAAGGCACATCAGCCGTCAAACACAAACCCTATAAATTTTATAAAAAACGTTTTATTTCAAACACAATAGTCACGTAAACGTCACACATCATTATCTATACCAATAAATAAAATTGGAGTGTCTGTTTGTAATGTCAAAATACAATACAACACAATACACATGCCTAAAAATCACTTTAATTTTTTTTTGTCTGTCTGTCTGTTTGTTCCGGGTAATCTTCAAAAGGGCCGGACCGATTTCAAAAATTCTGACGGACGGAGCCGGGCGGCGGGTGCGCTGGCCGTAGCCCACCCCAAAAAAAGTGAAATAACTTAGTTATCCCGTGAACATGAATCCTGAAAACGTCGAGTATGTAAAAATGAAAATATGCGATAAAATTCACAAAAATTGTCCTATTTCGTATATGTAATAGTAGCGTAAATGTCAGACGTTATTATCTGACCCGCCTGTGACCATGAACGCTAAACAATCCCTAAAACTATAAAGAGCTTATGTCCAACAGTGGGCATTAACGATCTGATGATTAGAATACTAAAACATCTTTAGCAGTACGTAAACGATTAAACATTTTACGATTTCCGTGTGGTGACGGAATAAGAATACAATTTACCACTCTCTATCTTACCCATGGACGTCGTAAAAAACGAATAAGGGATATAATATGCATATAACATCTATTCAAGAGAAGGAAACTCGACATAAAATGTGTCTGTATCAACCTGCCCGACCAGCATGGTACAGTAAGGTCAATTGCCTTCCTATTGTGGAGAAGGCTCAAAGGGACGTATATGAGCTAAAATGATGATGATGATGAAACGATTAATTTCCATTTAGCGCAATTTCTTTGAATATTTTGTTGAAGATAATTATTTATTAACAAAGAAAGTATTTCAAAGTCTTTATAAAGAGTATTAGATATATAAATTACTAGCAACCCGCCCTCGCTTCGCTTCGGTTTCAGTCGCTTTACCCGCGGCGTAGTTCCCGTTCCCATGGGAATACCGGGCTAAAATATAGCCTATGTTACTCCCTGATATTATAGCTTTCCATTAGTGAAAGAATTTTTGAAATTGATTTGGTGGTTTAAGCGTGAAAGTGTTACAAACAAACAAACATCCTTACTTTCGCATTTATAATATTAGTATGGATATTATTTGTGT
This sequence comes from Lymantria dispar, assembly GCA_032191425.1. Classification (NCBI taxonomy): domain Eukaryota; kingdom Metazoa; phylum Arthropoda; class Insecta; order Lepidoptera; family Erebidae; genus Lymantria; species Lymantria dispar. The sequence continues at coordinate 1,371,459 of CM063460.1, read as the reverse complement.
GAAATCGAATTTTTTCAAGAAAGATAATTGTATAAATAAAGTTCAAAATAAACGTCATCTAAATATAACATAAGACTAGCAACTCGCCCTCGCTTCGCTTCGGTTTCAGTCGCCTTAGGCACGTAGTCCCTGTTCCCGTGGGAATACCGAGTGAAAATCTAGCCTATGTTACTCCCTGATAATACAGTTTTCCATTGGTGAAAGAATTTTTGAAATCAGTTCGGTAGTTTAAGCGTGAAAGCGTAGCAAACAAACAAATAAACAAACAAACAAACTTACTTTCGCAGTTATAATATTAGTAAGGATGTTACTCCCTGATAATACAGCTTTCCATTGGTGAGAGAATTTTTGAAATCGGTTAGGTGGTTTAAGCGTGAAAGCGTAACAACCAAACAAACTTACTTTCGCATTTATAATATTAGTAAGGATTATTTTCGAGACTAATGTTTTGATAAAATCTTTAGTAGTGCAACAATCGCTCTCCTAAAGGCGACTACGTAACTATCTATACCAATAAATAAAATTGGAGTGTCTGTTTGTAATGTCAAAATAATCGGCTTTTTTCATGCTCACACGGTTATTTGCACGACACCTATGCCTAAAATGGCAATTAAAAAATATTTGTCTGTCTGTCTGCCTGTCTGTTTGTTCCGGGTAATCTTCAAAACGGCTGGACCGATTTCAAAAATTCTTTCACCAATGGAAAGCTATAATATCAGGGCATAAATTAGGCTATATTTTATCCCGTTATTCCCACGGGAACGGGAACTACGCGGGTAAAACGACTATAACCTATAACCGAAGCGAAGCGAAGGCGGGTTGCTAGTTTGACATATAATTGCTCAAAAACAAAGAGGAAAATCATTACGAGCGACAAATGTATGCCTGTTATGTGGGATTCCAACCTACACTTGGAATTGGAAATCTGTTACAATTTTTCTAACCACATAGACGTGCGTGGGCTGACATATGACAACCAAACTGTCACTTGTATTGTCATTTACGAGAGATGAGCGCCCATAGGTTTTTGGACTTTTGACGGGCATCAAAATGTCTCATGTACTGCTTTTAAATTTTATTCATTATTTTAGTGTTTTATAGTGCTATATTGAATAATATTGCTGATATTTTATGTAATATCTTTACTCATATTCGTCCCACTGCTGGGCTCGAGCTTCCTCAACAATGGGAGGGATATTGGCCTACTATAGCATGCTGGTCAAACATGTTGCTATACGGTTTTCCTTCACTTATATAATAATATATAATACTTTATATTATTATTTAGAAATAGTTACGATTCGGCAAGGAAATAATCCTCAAGGGTCATATTCATTAACATCATATTCGTATCAAGTTTCTTTATGTTTAAGGAAAGTAATAATATTTAAGGATTCGAAGAAAGTACAACTAATTACTTTTATAACATTTTTGTTAAACAAAATAAATGTTTCAAGCTTATTAAATTAAATAAAGGTTTGTCTTAAATTATTGATTACTTTATTGGCATTTTATACAATCAGTATGTAAAAATTATATGTAATATAATGCAGATAAAATGCTTAATTGAAGTGTATATCATGTAATGGTGAATGCATTTTTATGTTCTGCCAACATTTTTAGAGGATGATTTGGTTGTCAGAATTTAGTCAATGGGCCATTAGAACTTTAGCCCATTATTTGGGGTCGATTCAATGATTACTCTTCTGCCATAGCACATATTGCGGCAGTTTAGGCAATAATTGTATGATCGGGCACCTATTTGACGTTAATCCTCTTTAGAAATGTAATGGTTAATCGGACAGCATCAGAAGCAGTTGGTCCAAGTGAATGTAGAGTTTTTAGATGTCTTTTACGATGGCCACAAATAGAGCAAAGGCTGGCTGTCGCTGACACTTAACAAATTAAATTAATAAGGGTTTTTTTTGGGACTAATCCCACCACATATTCCTACAACTCATGTAAGCCAGGATCCACAATGGTCGCCGAATAAGAGACCCTCAGGAAATGCCAAGGTAATGCAAAATTGTCTTGGCAACAAATTTGATCAAATAAGAGCAGCTGGATGTAAGGGAGTTACATCCTAATAAAGGCTTCCTATGTAACTTCTTCTTCTTTTTGGGTGGTGACAAAGTAAGGATACAAGTCACTACTTGCTCATGGTAAAAGAGGAATATAGGATATAATATGCATATAATATCTGTGCAAGAAAAGAAAAACGCGAAACAAAACCCTATGCCAACCTGTTTGACCATCGTAGGGACCAGGGCAAGGTCAATTTCTCTCCTATTGTGGAGGGGGGCAGCAGTGGGACCTATATGAGCTGTAATGATGATGATGATGGCACTTCTTTATCACGATTCTTATAGCCAAACGCAAATGGTGTCTTTTCCATAACAGTTTTAAATTATATAACTATATACACGGTGACATTTTTATCGTCTTACAAAAAAAAACCATCAAAGTATCCGACCAAAGAAACATGTCTAACATATTTAAATGTTCAATAGTGGTAGTTAAAAAAAATTATAAAATAAAATAAATTAAAGTTAATATCTTGTAACAATCTGTTTATCATGTTTACATTTTAAACAAAAGAAATCATGCGGAATTTCGTTAGCCAATCATAGGTACGAAGTACACGTGGATGGCTTTTACAAAGCGTAATTCCCTACGCTAGATACCTAACAGGTATCCTTTACGTTGCCCGATTGGCGTCAAGGTCAAGTGGTCGTATACTCAGTGCCAGATAACGTGGCAAAAGACGACCTTCACCTACCTTCACCACGATATCTTAAAATGCAAAAAAATCTATCGCTTACCATACAAATCTATCGAAAAGTTGTATTGCAAAATTCTCTTGGTAGATGCCTACCAGGAAGCAACATTACAAACAGCACAACCCAAAATTTTACGAAATCTAGTAAAATTACCATAGAAAATATATGTTTTTAATATCCTATAATCATGTATTTCATTGTTTTAAAATACCAGATTAACCTGTAACTGGTAAAATTTCATTATTTTATAAATAATATCATTGATGTAATGATATTACATCAATGATAGATAATTGATAGTAATTTGGTAAATGCCAAATTACTTTCAAATGTGTGAAAATCAAAAGTTTTTAAGTAACATTAAAATTAAAGTACCAAGAATATTTATATAAATTCAATATAATATAGATCCTATAATTAAATACGTAATTAGCTTCGAAGAATTATGTAACGCCCAAAAAATGCCAAGTTTTAAGTTATGACAGATTTTTTTCAACTCATTTTACCGTCAGGTGTAATAAACCTAAAGGATCGCACAAGTAAATGCAAGATTTTAGGTTATGTGTATCAAACATAAAATCTTTTCTTAACTGATTTTAGCGTCAGGTGTACGAGATCAGTGGCGTCGTGTGGCCCAGTCGCCATTTTGTTTGACATTCCGCGTGGAGCATGTAAAAGATATTGAAAAAAAAAATGATGGGCCTCGATGACAGTATATACCGAAAGATTGATGTATTCATAATTCATGTATCAGACAGCAGTGATAGTAACAGTAGTGGAAGTGACAGTCCAGAACTATAGATTTTTGTAAAGTCATAAATAATTTTAGTATATTATTTTACCTCACCTTAACAAAAAGTTAGCCTTAAGATAGGTTAGCTATCAGTTTCATGCTAGGGCAGTGGTAAGATAGGTAACGTGTACGTATGCTTTATTATTGCATGTGTAGGTGTTTAATAATTTCTTAATTAAAATTCTAAACAAATTACAAGCAGACAAATGTTTGTAAACTCTGTACGGTCTAGACACCTTCACCACGATATTACAACGATAAGACGGTTTGTATGGAAAGCGATAGAATTAGCGATAAATTACTTGGATTTGATGATATCGTGGTGAAGGTCACCAAATGACCTCTTTTGCCATGCTATTTGGCAAACACTATAGTACCTACATAGTTCATCAGCTGTGTTGAGTACCTATGCGCTGGTTACATGCATGCTTCCTTACTATTTTAATTAGTAATTATTTATAATAATTTTTATTAAAAGTATTCTAGTAAAAATTTCTTTTAACCTTTTAATTGTACGAATGAATAGTAGATACTGGATACTTTAATTGACCTGCTTTTGTAAGACGACATAAATGTCACTGTGTATATAACACAATAAAATATATTTTGCGCGGTTCAATTCGCTGGGACATATTTATAGAGCAACCATACGATACGGCACCGTAAATTGCCTCCACTAGTGACTAGCTAAAGTTATTGCTTTATTTGTATTCTGTAACTGTTGGTACTATCTGGGGCAAACGAAGCTATCAATTGGTAAGACGCTTTGTTACCCTTACGTAGTATGTGTTATTTTGCAAAACATGCTGAAAAATAAAACCCATGTTCACGTGAGGACTGTCCTTCTGTGAAAATAAACACTGATGTGTGTATGAAAAATTGTGAAAATATTTTGACGTGATAATCCTACTAATATTATAAACGCGAAAGTTTGTATGTGGGGATGTGAAAAATGTGAAGATGTTTGTTGCACTTTCACGCAAAAACTACTGAATGGATTTTGATGAAACTTGATAATAATATAGCTTACATATCAGAATAACACATAGGCTATAATTTATCCCGATGTCCCACGGGAAGAGGAATTGTGGGTTAAACCGCAGGGCGCTGCTAGTGTTTTATAAATCGATGAACGCCGGCTGTACGAAAAAGCATGACTCAATGTCACGTTACGCCTGAGCCGAGCGTGCGCGACAGCGCGGAACACGCGAGAGAGAGAGAGACACATCGGCTTTAGCGTTCGACTTGTGACGCATCTATATCTAAGTAAAAAAATATTTGAATTAACGAATGCAAATGAATGTTAATTTATTGGAAAAACCGCATCGAAATCGGTCCATACGTTTGAGAGCTACGATGCCACAGCAGACACACACACACATATACAGACATCTTATAACACCCCTCTTTTGCGTGGGGGTTTAAAAAGGAAAACAAAATAAAAATACTATATTAACTCGTATAACCATCGTAAAATTGACCTACTATACCAGTAGGTAAATTTCCCTCCTATTACAAAGAAGGTCAGAGCCCAAAAATGAGACATATATGAGCTGAATTGATGATAATGAGACATAAAACTTATTTATGTACAGTGCTTAGTTTTAATATGCCGCGCAGATTGCCAATTCGGGCATCTCGCCCCGTGAGCTTCCGACCGCGTGAGGAAAGACCGACGTCCTCCCCGAGGGGGGGGACGTCGGTCGATGGGAGGGTACCCCAAATAGGGAAAACATAAAAGGGGAAATACCCCCAAAGGGGTATTCCGTCGAGCCGACCACTGATGACAAGTAACCCTGCTCCGGTGGTCGGCCCAACAGCGAAAGCGACGTACATCGTGGGTGGGTTGTGGGTGTGCGTGCTGACGCCCCTCTGTCGCCCCGGACGGACTGGTACGAGGAGCGCGCCGACCGCAACCCAACCAAAAAAAAAAAAGTGTTTTAATTGTAATATTCCGCGCAGATTGCCAATTCGGGCATCTCGCCCCATGATCTTGCTTCACAAACCCTATAGCAGAACCAATTTAAAACAGTATACACTAATTTCCAGAATTTCAACAACGTTCAATTCAATTGGAAGTGAAGTGGATCTCTTTAATGATTTACTTCATAAATATAAAAGGATAGTGTTGTTATCACTTAATTCTATTTAACTCTTTCAAATATTTAAAATTATATTAACCATTTCAACATTCTATAGTAAATAAATAAATTTATGTATCCTCCACGCTTTTTATTATTATCAATGTTATTAGAATCGGCTATCTAATGTAGATTTTCTATGGCGCGATTGTCAATTTATCTCCGTAAGGGATATAGATATTCTAATAATAGATCAAATGGATATTTGAAGCTACTATATCAAAATATACATTGATAAAATCGTTCACAATAGCCGGACCCGACGTTTTAAGGTCCTCTCCGAAATACGCACTATACATTCGTATGAGAATGTTTTAATGAATCATTAAGCTTACAGAGATGACGATGTTTTATTGTTAGATAAATAGATATTATTTTTATTGCTGTTGGTGGTAAACAGCACACAGATGGTAAGTGATCCTGTCGCTCATGAACCTTTGCGAGGCCGTTGCCTACAGTGAGGAAAGTAACGGGGGTAGGAGGACTCGGAATAAAACTTTATTTCAACCCGTTTGACCAGCGTGGTATAATTAATGCCCCTCCCATTGTAGGGGAGGTTTAGGCCCAGTAGTGGGACGTATACGAGCTGTGATGAAGATGAAATAATATACACGAAATCAATCATGAGAGTTGAACATATGTCTGTTTTATTACCTACCTTCCTCAGGTATGTGTGTATATTTAAATCTGCCGTCGATGAACAATATTCCAAGTCCTACATTCCATCTTTCAGAAAATATAATATGCCTGACACGTCTCTTGGTACATAGACTATATAGTAAGGAAACTTAACAAATACACGTTATGTAATGTAGTTTTTGAGGACACATCTGAAAATCAGCCTTGTCATGTCATCGTAAACAGCACAAGAAAAGCTTAGCTATGTGTCCTTTTCCTGTCACAGTTAAGATGTACGATAGTTACAATTATAATACTACTAGCTGACCCGGCGAACTTCGTACCGCCATATTTTTTTTTCTTAAATATATTTTCTTAATTTCCGAAAGTATAGTCTAAGTATATCTAATGGAAGAACCATTACAGCTTTGTCGGGAAAGATTCGATAGTCTTGGTCGCGGCATTGTTAATGATGATTCAAAGAGAATACAAATTACTCATTATTGATTTCTGACAAAATTACAATTCTCAAAATTTTTAACTATAGACAAAATTACGTTTAGCTGTCATTTGCGTTTTGTTATTACATATCAAATACATTGCGTACTTGTATTCTCTTTGACATTTTATGTCACGTCACATGGTAACGCGATCGAACGAGATAAAAGAGTTATTGGCGAAATCTTGTAAACACCATTAAACAAAAGACGGGATAAAAAGTATCCTATGTCCGTCTCCTGGTTCTAAGCTACCTCCCCACTAATTTTCAGCCAAATTGGTACCGCTGTTCTCGAGTAATAAATAGTGTAACGAACACGACTTTCTTTTTTATATATACTAACCGACCCGGCGAACTTCGTGCTGCCATAATTTTTTTCGTAAATATATTTTCTAAATCACCGAAAATATAGTCTGTCTATAGCTGTCATTTGCGTTTTGTTACTACATAATATGTTTTTGTTATACCACGTTTTTTTTTTATCCGTATGGTGACGGAGTAAGAATACAATTCACCACTCCCTTATCTTGCCCGTGGATGTTGTACAAGACGACTAAGGGATATAATATGCACATAAGATCTGTGCAAGAGAAGGAAACCTCGAAATGAAACCCTATACCAACATGTCTGACCAGCATGGTATAGTAGGTCAAATTCCCTCCCATTGTGGAGGAGGCGCGAGCCCAACAGTGGGACGTATGTGGGCTGCGATGATGATGATGATAATGATACCACGTTTTATAGTGACTTGTATTCTCTTTGACGTTTTATGTCAAGTCTCACGGGAACCCGGTCGAACAGGATAAAAAGTATCCTATGTCCGTCTCCTGGTTCTAAGCTACCTTCCCGCCAATTTTCAGTTAAATTGGTACAGCCGTTCTTGAGTTATAAATAGTGTAACTAACACGACTTTCTTTCATATATATAAACTAGCTGACCCGGCAAACTTCGTACCGCCCTAATTTTTTTCGTAAAAATATTTTCTAAATTGCCGATAGATATATTTCATGTGGCTTTGTAATTTTTTTTTTTTTCGTGTGTTTACGGAGTAATAATACAATTCACCACTCACATTTCTTGCCAGTGGGTGTTGTAAAAGCATTAATCATATATTTAAAAAAATGTATAATCATTATCATCATCATCGTCACAGCTCGTAAATGTCTCATTATTGGCCTCGAACCTCCTTCATAATGGTAGGGCAATTGACCTACTATATCATGCTGATCAGACATGTTCGTATAGTTTTATTTTCAGTTTTGCTTCTCTTGTATAGATGTTACCTGTATATTGTTTCCGTTACCACACGGACATCATCCAATATTGTTTGTTATATGACATTCAACAAGTCATATTGATATTTTAATTAATTTAGTTGTTATTTAAAGTTTTTGACATCCTTAATGAAGGCAGACATTAATTTAATAACTTTAGTTCTACAATAATTTGGTAGAACTTTGGCTAAGCCAATTGCTTGGGCAATTAGGTTCTGTTTTGACATAGTCTATAGAATTTTAAGGCAAACTCGAAATTAAACTCTGTGCCAACATGTCTGACCAACGTGATACAGTAGGTCAATTTCCCGCCTATTGTGGAGGAGGTTTAAGCCCAGTTGTGGGTAGTTTAGGAGCTGTAATGATTTTATAACTTTATGTTGCTGGGCGACTCGAAGACCCGACTGCTTACATTTGTAGGTTATTGAAATGTATTTGATTATATATGTATAACTATTTTTACGAATTTTGTGGCATTTGTATTTCATTACTAACAAGTGGATTGTGTCTACTCGCGTGAAAATGACGCTGAAATGTCTTCGAAACGTCAGGGAATCAAAAATTAAATACTAACGCGTTAAAATTCGTAAAAATAATTATATTTATAATAATATGTAGGTAATATTCGCGTACATATTAGAAAAGATATTTGATTTTCTAATGAGTATATTTTTTTGAAAGATTTCTTTCTTCTTCTTCTTCTATAGATTCAGTAATATAGCAGATCAAATTCCCTCTCATTGTAAGGAGACTTGAGTCCAACAGTGGGATGTATATTAGCTAAAATGATTACGAATGATGAGAGTATACATAAATTAAAGGTCAAATTGCATCTATTAAAGAAACCTTTACTTTTAAATGACTTTCAGCATCACTTTCATCTTCACTTTCAGCATCACTTTCATCTTCAATTTCATCATCACTTTCATCATCACTTTCATATTCACTTTCATCATCACTTTCATCATCAATTTCATCATCACTTTCATATTTACTTTCATCGTCACTTTCATATTCACTTTCATCATCACTTTCATCATCACTTTCATCATCAATTTCATCATCACTTTCATCATCATCAATTTCATCATCACTTTCATCATCACTTTCATCATCACTTTCATATTCACTTTCATCATTACTTTCATCTTCACTTTCATCATCAACTTCATCATCACTTTCATCTTACTTTCATCATCATTTTCAGCATCGCTTTCATCATCAATTCGGTCCATACACGTCCCATTGTTGGGCTCGAGCCTCTTCCACAATAGGAGGTAAAATGACCCATTATACTACGGTGATCAGACGTGTTGCTACAGAGTTTATTTCGAATTTTCCTTCTCTTGCATAGTTGTAATATGCATATTTAATCCCTCAGTCGTCGACACCCACAAATAAGAGAGCAGATTGTGTAATGTATTCTTACTCCGTCACGAAAGGTGACATTTAAGTGAATATATAGCTAAACTGGGTCATATGAGATATAAATTGAACAGGTAAACAGTTCACGATGTATGAACAACTGAAAATTGTTGTGACTTTATTGATATAACCAGTAACCTACCGGTATACTTATATTACGTGTTAAATATTTTTCGTTTTAATAAACAAGTATCTTGATTTTTAATGTTTACGCGAGTATTACATATTATAAATAAACTATTTTTACGGCTTTCATCGCATCTGTACTTGATTTAAATTGATTGAAAGAAGAGTGTGTAAGGGTAATATGGTGAATGGTGCTTCGCGCACCTCTATGGACAGCCAGAGCCTGTCTAAGAAGGCTCGCCTGGCTGTGCATAGGGGAGTCCTTGTACCAACCCTAACGTATGGAAGTGAGAGCTGGGTATGGCAGAAGAAACACAAAAGTAGAATAAATGCCGTGAAAATGAGGAGCATGATTGGTGTGAAACTGAGTAATAGAATTAAGAACAGTGTAATCAGGGAACGTTTTGGTATGAATGTTGATGTAGTGACAAGGATTGAGAAAGGTATGTTAAGTTGGTTTGGTCATGTAGAGAGAATGAATGAAAGAAGATTAACAAGAAGAATTTATAAGTCGAAACAGAGCGGAAGTGTTAGAAGGGGAAGACCAAGGCAGGCGTTCCACGATCAAATCGGGGACGTTCTTAAGAAAGGTCAGGTTAAAAGTATCCTAAAGCGAAGAATATGCATGATGAGATTAATGAATGTGGAGGAGGTGAAAGTGGTATGTCAAAATTGTAGCAAGTGGAGGGAAGTGGTCTCTGCCTACCCCTATGGGAAAAGGCGTGAATATATGTATGTATGTACTTGATTTAAGTATTAGAAACACCAAACAATCAAAAGATTGTTTTGCGTTTCGAATACTTTTTAGCGTTCATGGTCATGGGCGGATTAAAACGTCCAACATTAAATTAGTATCAAAATTTGGGGCATAATTTATTAATTAATTCTGTAGCGGTGATGACTTTGCCAGAGAGGCAGTCCGCGCGTCGGTGACCGACGTCCTGGGATAGGGACGTTGAGAGGAAAGGGTACCCCCTTAAGGTATTCCGTCGGGCCGACCACTGACGCCAAGGAACTCGATCGGCCCAACGATGAAGACGACGTGCTACGAGTGGGTTATGGGCCGTGCACCGCCCCACAGTCGCCCCGGAGCTGGGCGGCGGGTGGGCTGATCACAGCCAACCTCAAAAAAAGGACGTGAGACATATTATATCTACCACTCGTGACTATAAACGCCGTAAAGTGTTCGAAACGTCGGGCAATCAAAATTCAAATACAAACACGATAAAATGCGTAATATTAGTTTTATATATAACAATCATCTTATTTAATAACTAGCCACCCTCGTTTCGCTTCGATTTCAGTCGTCTTTCCTGAGTAGTTGCCGTTTCCGTAGGAATACCAGGATAAAATATATCCTAGGTTACTTCCTGATATTATAGGTTTCCATTGGTGAAAGAATTTTTGAAATCAGTCCAGCCGTTTTGAAGATTACCCGGAACAAACAGACAGACAAACATTTTTTTATCTGTAGTTTAGGCATAGGTGTCGTGCAAATAACCGTGTGAGCATGAAAAAAGCCTATTATTTTGACATTACAAACAGACACTTCAATTTTATCTATTGGTATAGATGAATGAGTTTGTTGGTTTGTTATGTTTTCATGCCCAAATCATTCATCTGATTGTAATAGTTCTTTCACCAAAATAAAGCTACATTATAAAAAAGTAACATAGGCTATATTTTATCCCCGTATTCCCACATGGGCGGCAATTACACGGGAATTAGCTAATACTGAATAAATCCTTGTATCTCAGTGAATTCATCCTTACTAATATTAGGTCCTTACATATGAAATTAGCGTTTTGTTGTACTGACCACTTTGATCTGAAATAGGAGATATTTTGGTTAAGAATTACAAATTCAAATTTATAAATTCATTTAGCTGGTACATTTGAGTTTTGAAAACAGTCATTCATTTGTTTTTCCTCGTTATTTTTCTTTGGCGTCGCTTATTGCCGCACAATGGAAAATATGAAATAACGGTATATTTACGAATATGACTTCTACCGTGGCACCAGTGCTGCAGAAACAGCTCGAAGGATTAATTATGTGTTTGACGCTGGTGTCGCAAAAGAAAACACACTACGTTTTTGGTTTCAACGTTTTTGTTCTGGAAATTTCGACCTTCAGAACCAACCCCGTGGACGGCCGCAGAACAAAGTGGAAAATGAAGAATTAAAGGCTATTGTGGAAGCGGATCCATCACAAAGCACTTCAGAGATAGCTGTAGGCTTCGGGGTAAGTGATAAAACTGTATTAATCCACTTGATGCAAATCGGGCAAGTAAAAAAACTTGAAATGATGAATTGAGTGAATCGAATTTGCAAACACGCGTCGACTGCTGTGTTACTTTGCTCAACCGACACAATAATGAAGGTATTTTAAATCGAATCATTACTTGTGATGAAAAGTGGATACTGTACGATATTCGGCAGCGTTCGTCGCAATGGCTAGACCATGGAGACCCAGCCAAATCCTGCCCTAAACGAAAATTGACTCAGAAAAATTTACTTGTGAGTGTTTGGTGGACTAGCGCTGGTGTCGTTCACTACAGCTTTCTAAAATCTGCCCAAAAGATTACGGCAGATATCTATTGTCAGCAACTGCAAACCATGAAGGAAGAACTAGCTGCTAAACAACCGAGATTGGTCAATCGCTCTAGGCCACTGCTACTTCACGACAACGCAAGACCACACATTCCGTAACGACAAACTATAGATATATCTATATCTTATCATCATCACAGCCCACATACGTCCCACTGTTGAGCTCAGGCCTCCTCCACAATGGGGCCTCCCATTTTGGAAGAAATTTGACCTTCTATACCATGCTGGTCAAACATGTTGGTATAGGGTTTTTATTTCGATTTTTCCTTCACTTACACAGATGTTATGTGCATATTATATCCTATAGTCGTCTTTTACGACATCCACGGGTAAGATAGGCAGTCGAGAATTGTATATAAAATTAGATATATGTATATAATATAATTGTATATAAAAATCTATACAAAATAATTATCTTAATATATTTAATTTCCGTGTGGTGACCAAGTTAGAATATAGTTCACCACCCCGTCTCTTACACATGGGTGATCGTAATAGATAACTAAAGGACACAAGCAGATAACACCACACTGCAAGAAAAGGAAAACCCTATGCCAACACGTCTGACCAGTGTGGTATAGTAGGTCAAATTCCCTCCCAAAATAGAGTAGATAACAACACACTGCAAGAGAAGGAAAACTCGAAATAAAACGCTCTGCCAACATGTCTGACTAGCGTGGTATAGTAGGTCAAATTTCTCCCAAAATGGCGGGCTCTGAGCTCAACAGTGGGACGTATATGGGCTGAGATGATGATGATGATGAGATGATATTTAATTCGCTGTTATGACCCAGTATGAATACGGTGCATCATACCTTTCTTTGGCGCTCTTGATCTTAAAGATGACTAAAAGAAACGAGTGCCTTCACACATATCCACGTTACGGCCAAAAAGCCTAATGATGATTTTTATTCAATAAACATTTATATTAATTAAATACTAGCTAGCTTCACACCACGTGTAGCTTCACGACACGCGTAGCTTTACGCCACTCCAACGATCAGGTATACTCTCGCTTATAGATTTTTCACATCAATAAAAACTCTCACAAATAGAATTATTTATATTCATCCTTTGAAAACAATCGGCTCAAAGACTAAAATTATGGGCCCAGATTTATTACTATGAAAGGGTTTAAAATCGGAAGTTTTGAAGTTTCAGCCACAACTTTTGATGATTTGAGTCGTTTATAAGACACTGTTTTCAATTTGTTACTAAGCTTAAAAGATGGAAGTAAGCTTTTTACTTGAAGCGATATCAGCTCGGCCGCCAATGGCGATTACTTAATCATAACCTTAAAACTGTCAAAACACATAACTTGTAAAAGTCAGTGGCGCGTATGTCAAAGAGGATCGTAAGACTATTTGACAATCTATCTGAAATAAAACTATTTATACATATTTTATTGCATTTTTATTTGATTTTCTGATTGTCCGTCGTTTTGAATACTGTTCAAAATTCATGGTTACAGAAGGACTAAGGTATCTCGGCGTCCAACAGTAACAGTTATTAAATTACGACCCACATTTTGATATAAACTTAGTGCTAGTACGAAAATTATGAACAACCGAAATCATTATGTTAGTGTATTATCCTGACTATTTATCTAACCTTTATATTATACTCTCCCAAATATTTTTATTCACCGCATGGAGATGGCTTGGGAATACAGTTGGCATTACCCCTTATTTTTACCGGGTAATCAAATATCAATGAATACCTCTAGAGCAAAAAAGAAAAAAAAAATAAGTACCTATACAACTCATCACTCCCTTGCCCGTGGATGTCGCAAAAGACGATTCATCATCATCATCTCAGCCCATATACGTCCCACCGTTGGGCTGGGGCTTCCTCCACAATGGAAGGGCAATTGACCTACCATACCACGCTGGTCAGACGTGTTGGTATAGGGTTTTATTTCGAGTTTTCCTTCTCTCGCATAGATGTTATATGCGTTTTATATCCCTTAGTCGTTTCATACGATCACCCACGGGTAAGATAGGGGGTGGTGAATTGTATTCTTACTCCGTCACCACAAAGATAAAAAAAAAAAAAAAAAGAAGACGATTAAGGCCATATAATACGCTTACCTAGATAGGTATGCAATCTTGCATAGATATGCAAGAGATAGAAAACTGAAAATAAAACCCTACATCAACCTGTCTGATTATGTTAATTTACCTTCTACTGTGAAGAAGACTCGAGCGCAGTTATAGACGTATATGAGCTGAAATGTGCTGAATTTTTCCGTGTGGTGACAGAGTAAGAATACAATTCACCACTCCCTATCTTGCCCGTGGATGTCGTAAAAGACCACTAAGGGATGTAATATGCACATAACATCTGTTCAAGAGTAAGAAAACTCGAAATGAAAACCTATACCAACCTGACTAGCATGGTATAGTAGGTCAAATTCCCTCCCATTGTGGAGGAGGCCCGAGCCCAACAGTGGGATGTATGTGGGCTGCGATTATGAGTTGAAATGATGATTTTAAGTTCTAAATATTAATATTATAAATTTTTCATATTTTGTTTCTCCTATGACGAACAATTTTTATCACGTTTTTTTTTTTATTTTAGCGATCACCAGAAGAATGCCTCCATATGATAGCCTTTTTTATTGCAAACGGTGGTAAACAGTACAGCTGATTTACTATCATTATCATCATCATTACCTGTGAAACACATAAAATCCACTATGACTGCCTAATCACCTGCTAAGCATTGTCCTTCCTGTTGAATATTAATCTATGGGTAGACGTTTATCGCTCATGTATGTATGTATTATGTTTTCATCATCATCATCATCATCATCTTGCTCTTATCCCAATTACTTGGGGTCGACGCAATATGTCATCTGTTTTGACATATTGCAAAAAGTTTCGGCAATGACTTTTATGACCGGCCGCCTGCCTGACGTCAACCCTCCTTGGGAATGTAATCGTTGACCCAAATGGTACCAGATGGAGTTGGTCCGGGTCAATCTAGGGCTCTTAGTCGTCTTTTACGACACCCACGAGCAAAGCAAGGGTTGGTAGTATTCGAAGCCGCTACCACACAGCACAGCAGTATGTATTATGTTTTATCCCCTTTTTTTTGACAGGCTTAATAGTGGTAGGAGCACACTGTCGACAGTTATCTGTCTACAGCCGCGGGCTGGTCCTTCCAGGGTATTACCACACTCTCTCAGAAAATCGACGTCTGAATAGTAGCAATTTGTTACTGCGCTTCGTTCGGTGAGCGAGAGAGCCGGAAGCCCATCTTTCTGAGGGTGTTTGCGTGTGGAGGGTTTTGATGGTCCCTTTCGTATCACCGAGCTTCAATGCACACATTCACACTCCCTTCACTTTCTTCGCGGTAGGCAGCGGCCTAGTAAAGGTCCATGAGCGGCAGCAACACTTACTGTCAGTGTACTGTATACACGTTTGCCTCCGTTTGAAATAAAAAAAATTAACACTTCTTCATAATGTGTAACTTATTTATATGTAAACCAAATTAGTGATTCCTCTGGGTATTTAGGTAGAATATGAAAACAAATGTAAACCACTATCTGGGGGCACGGCAGTGCCCCCGCCAAGTCGAGCAAAAAAAAAGTCGGGCAAAATGCAAAACTGCCGTAACATACTTTTCTCGAAGCCATTCAGGCCATTTTCGACCCCCTATAACTTCGTTGTTAATAAAGCTAGAAACTTGAATTCGCACTATATTTAGTACAATTTAATATAGTATGTATTACTTGTGAGGTGTGTTTTCAAGCGATTGTCAAGTCATTCTGTTTATTTAAAACATAAAAGATCTTTAATATTGATATAGTCACTATAAGAAGTTGTAAGGTTAGCTATTTACGTAATAACTTAAGAAGAAAGATCCCTTAAGCAAGGACTGAATGAGTTAACTGACTTGGTATAACATGGATCTCACAAATTTTTATGGTAGAAGAACACAGTTGCGAGGCTTGGCTTTTTTTACAAGTCTTGTTTTTGATGGTATTATGTAAATATTCCAAATCAAAGAATAACAGTTTGATTTCTAAAATTTTACTTGAAAATTTCTTATATAACAAAATTGGTGACCAAAAATTATAGGACATAGACCTCGAGCATAGACCTTTTACATAGACAAACACTGGCCGTTAACTGCTGTAGCGATAGATACTATTGGACTACTGCCAGGTTTATCTTGAACAGACAGGCAGTTTGTCTGGAACGATATACATAAACAATTACTCGAAATTGAATCATGGGTTTCATCAATGAATTAAGATATAGTGGAAGTTTTATACTTTTTTAAAAGTATTTTTAGGACACGATTGCAAAGAATTTGATGCAGTCTTATAATTTCATTACAGTAATTTTCCGCTATTAAGTCAAATTATTCACCACCGTTCTCTTCCCGAGGTGTCATAAAAGACGACTAAACGATATGATATGCAAATAACATACCTGCTAGAGAAGGGAAACTTGACAAAAAACTCTATGCCAACACGTCTGCGTCCGTCTTAGGGCCCTCCTGTGGCGACCACAGAGGGTCATGGCGATCAGGGCCATACGGGGTTACCGCACGGTGGCGACGGAGGCAGCGTGCCTCCTGGCCGGAACGCCCCCGTGGGACCTGGAGGCGGAGATGCTCGCCGACATTTATCGGCGGGTGTCGGAGACGCGCGCCCGCGGCGGCATGGTCTCCATCAAAGAGATCACCGCCTGGCGGGTCGACGCCCGCCGAGAAGTCATTGCCCGTTGGGCAGTCCGGCTGGAGAGTCCTCGGTACGGTGTCAGGACCGTCGAGGCCCTCCGGCCGGTGCTGATGGAGTGGTTGGAGCGGACGCATGGGGTGCTTTCCTTCCGACTGGTGCAGGTGCTGACGGGGCACGGTTGCTTCGGGAAGTACCTGCACAAGATTGTCAGGAGGGGAGAGCACACCGTCCTGCCACCACTGCAGTTGCGACGAGGACACGGCGCAGCACACGCTCGAGGAGTGTGCTGCATGGGAGGGTGATCGCCGTGAACTCGTCGCAATTATCGGTGCCGACCTGGCGCTGCCGACCATCGCCAGGGAGATGCTCGTCAGCGTCAGGAATTGGGACGCGGTCGCCGCCTTCTGTGAGGCCGTAATCTCACGGAAAGAGGCGGCGGATCGTGTGCGAGTAGAGCTCCTATTCGGCGACACGTTCCGCCGCCGGCGACTCGGGCGGCGCAGGCGCGAGTATCTGCGCCTAATGCCGCCCTAGCCGAGGCCGCGGGTGATCGGACCGGGGAATTGTCCGTCACCCGCAGAGAGGCTGACCGCGCGACGGCGACCGACGTTCCAGGACGTCGAGAGGTGAGGTTACCCGAAAGGGTATTCCGTCAGGCCGACCACTGACGACAAGTCACATCTGCTCCGGTGGTCGGCCCAACAACGAGGTGACGTGGGTACGGGTGGGTTATGGGCCCGCGCGCCGTCCTTTCATCGCCCCGGACGGACTGGACCGCACGTGTGCTTACCATAGCCCACCCATAAAAAAAAAATAAAAAAAAAAAATGCCAACACGTCTGACCAGCGTGATACAGCAGGCCAATTACCTTTATATTATGGAGCAAACGCGAGTCCAACACTGGAAATTATATGGGCTCAAATGATGAAGATGAAGTAAAATAATCGCCGAGTGTGAAGACCACAACATCACTGATTTCTTCTGCGAATTTTTGTTGAAGCACGGAATCATACATAAAGCATTATTATATAATGTATTTCACAACACCTTTCCACTTTTTCTGTATCGCATTAAATAAAATATCGTCAATAATATTTAATATAACTTAAGTCGTTTTAACCTATATTACGTACGATACGATTGGTCTCGATCGATACGATTGATAAGTTTTTTTTTTCTGATTTGTAAAGTATGGAAAGCTTTGTGATAAGAAAATCTAATTTTCCAGTGGTAGGGCCGTATTGATGATGGCTTTCTGCTTAATAAATGACACTACTCGTTTGAGATGATATCTCACTATCTCAGAAAATTGACGTTTGAGCCTACTACTTCGTTTAACTAAATTTGCTACTACACTTCGATAAGTGATAAAATCGAAAACACAAGCTTATGCTAGACAGCGACCTTTTCGTTAGGGTGGGCCGTGGTCGGCGCACCCGCAGCCCGGCTCCGTCAGGGGTGACGGAGGGGCGGCGCGTGGCACCATGATCCACCCATGGCACGTCGCTTTCGTCGTTTGTCTGACCATCGATGCAGAGTGCCTTGACTTCAGTGGTTGACCTGACGGAATACCCTGGTCGCAGCGTACCCTCTCTTCCTGATGCTATGCCGTGCCGTTGCGCGGTTAGCCTGTCTGCGAGTGACGGACTAAATCCCCGGTCCAGTCACCCGCGGCCTTGGCTAGGGCGGCATCAGGCGCAGGTATGCTAGACAGCGACCTGGCTTTGTATCCCGATACAATATATTGCAGAGAGATTCAAGACCGGCAGTTACCAATTACCATTAGGTGGGCAACTGCTCCTTGTGGTGACGGAGGAAAAAAATTCCTCACCATCCTATTTCTTGTCCTTGGGTGTCGTAAAAGATGACTAAGGGATATAACGCACATATAATATCTATGCAAAAGAAGAAGAACTTGAAATAGAACCCTATATTTACCAACACGCCGGTCAAATGGCGTGGTATAGTAGGTCGATTTCCTTCGTATTGTGGAGTAGGCTCGAGCCCAGCAGTGGGACGTATATGAGCTGTGATGATGATGGGCTATCGAAGGCAATAAAAAATAATTTTTTCCATAAAAATATCATTTTAATAATCTATTTTTGTTTCAAACTAAAAACAAGCATTTATTAAAATTGTATATTCGTTAATGATGTGAGTTAACAAACATTAAGTGGGTGAAGTCAGGGGTGGTGTGACCTCGTCGCGACCTTGGGCTGTGACCTCAAATGACAGACTGGATATCTGATAGCACACGTGTTATTATCTATATTTATACAGTAAAGCTTAACACATTGTTTTTCTTTGAACAATCATTTGCCGTGTGGTGACGAAGTAAAAACACTATTCCATCCCCCTCTTTTGCAAGCGGGTGTTGTAAAAAACGGTTAAGAGATTAAATACACAGTAACATATATATTTTAGATACCTACATATCATAGAATAGGAAAACTCGACATAAAACCCTATAGCAACACGTCTGACCAGAGTGGTATAGTAGGTCAACTTCCCTCGCATTGTGGAGGAGACTCGAACCCGGCAGTGGGACGTATATGAGCTGAAATCATGAAAATCATTTATTTCAATTTTTAATGGGACTAATCCCACCACACATTCCCACCACTATAACTCCTGTAAGCCAGGATCCACAATGGTCTCCGTATAAGACACTGAGGTTAGACCCTCAGGAAGTCCCGGGAATCGCTTTTAATTGTCTTGGGACCCGCAACAAATTTAATTAGAAAAGAAAACAGGAGGAGTTGGAAAGATTCCACTTCCCTCCTATGCAAAGCGGGAGACATGAAGCAAAGTTGGCTGATAAGCCAGTAAATAGGAGTTTGTACAACTACGTGAAACGCAGCGGTACAGCACCACGGATTGGACAAAGCTTAATGGACCTATTTGTGAGCTTTAGGTTTGATTACAGTAATAGGTATGGCAAAAGCGCCTAAACGCACGGAAATTTTCTCGAGTTGCTACAAGATCCGAATAGTATACTACCCCAGACGTGACATGCATATTATCTAACATGACGTTCCGCTCGTTGCGCCAGAGAATGCACTCCCAAAGGATGTGATGAGCTGTTTGTTCAAAATTGGAGTTTGAGGTCGAACATCGACAAAATGGTGAATCTACTAGTGTAAAATAGAATAATTTACTTCTAAAATTCCCATGGCCTGTGAGGAATTGGGCTACATAGTGGTCAATTTCTAGCCAAGTTCTCTCCAAACGTTCACGAACAGATGGAAAGAATAGATATAGATGACGACCTTTTGTTAACGAATCCCATCTTGCCTGCCATTCGGTCAGGAGCTTATCGTTAACGACGGATTGCGCTGCAAAAAGTCTAGTAATTTATTCATTTATTTTCTTATATTTATTCATTTATTTCAATTACATTTTTTAACTTTATTTAGCTTTCGATATCTTTATTTAATACTAGAAATCCGGCCTCGCTTCGCTTCGGTTCCAGTCGCATTACCCGCGTAGTTCCCGTGCCCGTGGGAATACTGGGAGAAAATATGGCCTATGTCACTCCCTGATATTATAGCTATCCAATGGTGAAATAATTTTTGAAATTGGTTCAGTGGTGACTATGCAACGTAGTAAACTAATCTCTCTCATCAAACATCACGCTAAAAGCTCAATGCTGGACAATATTAATACGAGGCTGACTATGATATTATCACAGCACAGATAAACAGAATACTGGTCTCGCGGGACCATACCATTTGTAGGCATTTTATTTTATTTCTCTTGATTGTAAACGAGTAAACAACACACCTGATGGTAAGTGATACTGCGGCTTTTAGATTGTTTTTAGGTCACCGCCTACCGTGAAGATAGTGAAGGTAGAGTGAATGCGTGCAATGAGGTTCGGTGATACTAAAAACATCACCAAAACCCACCACACACAAATAGTCTCAGAAAGTTGGGCTTCCGGCTCTTGCGCACACCGAACAAAGTATAATAGTTAATTGCTACTACTCAGACGTTGATTTTCTGATGCAGTGTGGCATTACCCCGGACGGACCGGCGCGCGGCAAAAGATTCAACAGTACGCTCCTACCAGGTGCCAAACATTGTCGCCTAATGATAAATTCAAATAACATTGGCACTCTCACACTACCTGTTATGTCGTGGCTTAGTGGACTGTATGGGGTGGTTTATGCCAACAACATAACGACTTGGGCTTGCCGAAGGACCAATGGGAGCCAATCCCACTAGTGGGACTGGTTCCCACAAAATGGGGGTTTGTAGGGAGACGTTAGGGAGTAAACAGAGGAGTTACCTCGTCTTTCTTGTGCTTTGGTGGAGCTGCAGACTTGCTGGGCTGAAGGTGGTGTTCACAACGAGCTAGGTTGGGCTGAATGCGGGCACTGAATTTATTGTCTATTTAATATCACTATTACGGTATAGTATATACACTCGCGTGCGGAAGGGCTGACCAGGGTGGTAAGCCTTCGTGTCTTTAATGCGGAACTAGATTGTGCGGGCGCCACGGAACCGATACGTCACAAGAGTCAGCGTGAACATCCTGGGCCAGCGTAGCAGGACACGAAGAAGGGGTGTCCTCTGGTACTGAATCCAAAGGTAGCCTGGCGAGCTTGAGCACAGGCCTCCACAGACTTCCATATGCCGTTTCTAGGTCCACAACACGTAGGACTCCATCCTTTCCAGATAATGTGCGAGTGATTCTTCCGAGTCGCCATTGTAGCGGGTGCAGATTGTCCTCTTTTATGAGTACCAGTTCTCCAACTTGAGGAGAGGAGGAAGCAGAGAGCGATTTGGAGTGGGTTTGAAGGGTATGCAGGTAGGATCTGGTCCATAAGGCCTAAAAACGCTGAGAGATACCCTGGATGAGCTGGAATCGCCTAAGGGCAGATAATAGTCTATCTCTCAATAATGCCCCAAGCCGAGTTTTGTCCCACAGAGCCAGCCTTGGGCCCCACTTCTTAAATAATTACACAGGCCCACAACGATTTTGGTGTCGGGGATTTTAGAACTGATTTTTTTATAGGCCTGTGTTATTTGTAAAATCCAATCAGATCAAATCATTTATTCTACATAGGCCCCTTGAAGGCACTTACATATTGTCAAATTTATACATCGTTTGAATATAATACAATATCTATCACAGGATCGGAATGCGGCCACAAGCTGAGAAGATCCAGCAAGAAACTCAGCGGACTGTAATTTTTTTACTATCTTTTGAATAAAATTACACGTATATAACATAATAATATAGTCTTAGCTCCAGTGTGATGCCCTTCGAGATAGGATATAATATTTTTTTTTAAATGTATTCAAAGAAAAAAGGAAAGGAAAACATGGTTGGACCAGATCCCACAAGCAGCACCAGATCATGAATTAACTACTAGAGCAGCCATCACTCCCCTCAATCACATTGGAGGGAAGGGACTGACCCGCTACACATAGTTACCGCAAGCAGAACCTTGTTCAGTGAGCATGACCAAACCATAAATTGCGAACTATGATAGGTATGCTAAAAAGACCAAAACCTAAATTTGTCAGGCATTGCACTTAATACTAGTCCGTGTAAGGTTGTTATAAGCTAAAGCTAACATCCAAATATTAAAAAAAAAAGTTCACGAAACTTTTTTAATAATACTCAACATACATTTGTCGTAATTTGTTGAGATAACTAATATAATAATGTAAACAACCACTAAGTGTGATTCTGTGAACCGAAGTAATAATCATTGGTCCACAATAAACCCCCACCCCCTCCTGTCCCCCCTAAAATCCCCTTGGGGCGTCGTCGTTGGTGTGAAAGTTATCTCATTTATTACTGCGTACTACAAATTGTGGTAGCTTATGTAAGGATTTGTTTTCGATTTGTAGTGAACAACTAAAGCAAGTGGTTTATGATTGAATGGCAAGTCTATAATGGAATCAATTGAAATATTTAATGGTAATATTTTTATGCTTGGCTCTGAGATTTCTTGTTATTGATGTGAAACATACATAGACAAGGGTAGACCTGAATGTTAGCGTGGCGTAAACAGACGGCGGCGACGCAACGCCACGCTATATAATGAAATATATATACTATACGTAGTCTATACGTAATAGTGTGTGAGTGAGATGGAGTGACACGATGTTCTGCGTAAGGGACTGTGCGGTGAATTGATTTTGATTGTTGTGTAATATTTTAAATAATAAATAAATCGTATTATTTTATTTATACATTATGCCATATTAGTTCTTGTCGCAATCTGTTCTTTTATGCATATATAATACCATCAAAAACAAAACTTGTAAAAAAAGCCAAGTCGCAACTGAGTTCTTCTACCATAAAATGTTGTGAGATCCATGTTATACCAAGTCGGTTAAGTCATTCAGTCCCTGCTTAAGGGACCTTGCTTCTTAAGTTATTACGTAAATAGCTAACCTAACAACTTCTTATAGTGACTATATCAATATTAAAGATCTTTTATGTCTTAAATAAACAGAATGACTTGAAATACACAATATTTATACAATGCCTGCTAGGTTACTAAAAATTCAGGCTTCTAGTTTTAATAACAACGAAGTTATAGGGGGTTGAAAATGGCCTGAATGGCTTCGAGAAAAGTATGTTATGGCAGTGTTGCGTTTTTCCCGATTTTTTTTGCTCGACTTGACGGGGGCACTGCCGTGCCCCTAGATTGTACAAAATAATTTTGATGTCAACACGTCTGGTATAGTAAATCAATTTCCCTCCCATATTTGGAAGAGGCCCGAACCCAATAGTGTGACGTATATGGGCTGAGATGATGACGATGATGAAGTTAGAATATAATTTGTTAACCCTTTCTTGACCATGTTTGTTGTAAATCACAACTAACAGCTTTACATTGACTTAAGCCAACTCCTTCTGATACCACCTGGTTAAAAATTACATTACTCAACTAGTGGATCTACACATAAATATGGACAAGACGAAAGTCATCTTTGATACCCATCCCTTTCCTGTACTGGTCCTAGTTGGGAATACAATTCTCAAAGTTGTCGATCACTATGCTTACTATTAACAAATATTAGTAGATCCAATTTCGAGAAAGAGATCAGGCGACGAATGCAACTCAACTGGAAAGCGTTTGGGACACTTAACAATATCTTCTCCTCCAATATGCAGCAGCCACTGAAAACAAAAGCTTATAACATGTGTGACATAAGGCACCGAAACGATTTTGAAATATCGTCCTGATGAAAAGTGTAAAAGTTGCTCAACGAGGAGCTTAAAGGAGCTATGTTTGGTATTTATTGACATGCAGTAATCCAAAATCCGTTGAAGAGTGGATGTAACCGACATAACCCGAAGAATTAGCAACCTCACTCGTCGAACAGAAAATGATGGGCAAGAAATGTTCTCGAATGGCGACCACGAATCGGACGATACAGCGTAGGAGCAATACTAGATAGACCGACAACATTTATAAAGTTGCAAGCATCGAACGGAATACAAATGGCGCAGCACTGTTCTGAGTGGTATTCTCGTGGGAGGACAGGGGACGTCTAAGGGCTGATGGATGGATGAATATTTACAAAAGGTTGTAGTAAAATACAAAATAGAGATGTAAACAGCTACTATCTAAGAAAAAAAATAAAATTCGATAATAAATATTATATTAATCTATCTAAACATCTTGGACACGTATTTCATAGTATGAAATACGTTTCTACTGTAGAATCTCGTTTCCAATTCCAAAACGAAATCGTTCCAATCAACAAACATGTTAGACAACATTACTAATAAAAATAGGCCCCATACCAGAATTGCCATTCTTGGCATGGATTGCAGTAATTTATAATTAAGCATTATAAGTTAATGTTGTAGGCTGCCCATGATATGTGCTATTGCTTATTCGCCTCCCGAATCTTTAACTTAATAACTAATGACACTAAGTTATAAATTATGACTTAATGCCTATGGAGCTTCACATCTGGTAAGGTTACGTCTCCTTGAGTGTCGTAAAAAAACAAACAAGATAATCATCATCATCATCATCTCAGCCCATATACGTCCCACTGTTGGGCTCGGGCCTCCTCCATAATGGAAGGGTAATTGACCTACTATACCGCGCTGGTCAGACGTGTTGGTATAGGGTTTTATTTCGAGTTTTCCTTCTCTCGCATAGATGTTATATGCGTTTTATATCCCTTAGTCGTCTCGTACGATCACCCACGGGTAAGATAGGGGGTGGTGAATTGTATTCTTACACCGTCACCACACGGAAAGAACAATATAATATCGCACCTTTAATCCAATACCGTCACTATCCTAAATAAGCAAATTATACAGGAGAGATATTTAAAGATTTATGACAAATATTAACTAATATAAATAAGAGTATATTAGCGTTTAAGGAATAATTGTCTTTTATTTTTATTTTATTAACAACTATTATTCCTATTAAACACATTTTTTTTTTCATTTTAATTACGATTAATTAGTAATAAATAATTTAAGATGTTAGTAACATATACATTTTTGAAAAAAAAAAATAAAAAGTTAAGTGAAATTAAAATATGGAAATTGAAGCAATGTGTAAATTCAGTGCTTAACAATTAGATGGCATTAAGAACAGTTTTTCGTAAAATCTCATTTAGTGACGGTATTGGATTAAGGATATGCAAATAATATTTACGCAGGAGAAAGAAGAATTGAAATAAATCTGTTAAAATAGGTCTAATTAGCGTCATATAGAAGATCGTTTTCCTTTCCCTGTTTGAGGAGCCTCGAGTCCAGCGTATTTGAGCTGAGATGATGAACTTGGATAAATCGAAATTTTGTATGCGAAGATCTGATCTGGGGACTTGTATGGGAAGTTATAAAAATACCTTTCATTTCCATATATTCCATCTCAGCTCGTTCACGTCCCACTGCTGGGCTCAAGCTTCCGCCATAATAAGAGGGAAATTGACCTACTATACCATGCTGGTTAGACAAGTTGGTGTAGGGTTTTATTTCGAGTTTTCCTTCTCTTGTATAAACATTAATTGCCTATAAGATCCCTTAATTGTCTTTCACCACAGTTACGGGCAAGGGGGTGGTGAATTCTATTCTTACTCCCTCACCACGTAGAAAAATTTTGATTTGTCACTTATAAAGCTGTTCTTCTACAGATTTCATGATTACGGTAGGACAATGAACCCGCAAAAGTTTTCGATACGTCGTAAAATAAAAATTGAATACGAACGCGAGAAATCTATAAAAAAAGTATAAGGGCGAGTCGAGTCGCGCACGAAGGGTTCCGTACCATTATCTTTTAAAAATCCTCTTTTAATTGTATGGTAGCCCCCTTAATTATTTATTTTATTTTAATTAATTATATTTAAAGAGAACATAAAACTAAATATTCTGTGAATAGTTAAAGCGTCTACCTGTCACCGTTATTAGTATCGAGCAAGAAACGGTAAAAAAAAACAAGTTTGTTGTATGGGAGCTCCCCTTAAATATTTATTTTATTTTTAGTATTTGTTGTTATAACGGCAATAGAAATACATCATCTGTGAAAATTTCAACTGTCTAGTTGTCACCGTTCTTGTGATACAGCCTGGTGACAGACGGACGGACGGACAGCGAAGTCTCAGTAATAGGGTCCTGTTTTTACCCTTTCGGTGCGGATCCCTAAAAATAGCCTGATTTCATTTGTAAAATGCAGAAACATCAGAAATCATTTTTACCGCGTGCACATTACAGATGCAAATAATTATTACATGTGATGACGATGCCATTGGAGTTGATTTAGCGAAGCCTGTATCTATTTGTTCTCACTAGCGAGCTGTATTTGCATTCGAGATCAATAATGATTGTTATGTCAAACTATGTTGGAACTATATTATTCGTAAATGTAGTTGACAGGATGTATATAATATAAATTTTATATATTGTATCATCATCAGCACAGCTCATATACGTCCCACTGTTGGGCTCGAGCCGCCTCCACAATAGACGGGCAATTTACTTTGCTATACCATGCTGGTCAGACAGGTTAGTATAGGGTTTAGTTTCAAGTTTGTCCTCTCTTGCATAAATGTTATATGCGTATTATGGTCCTCAGTCGTCTTTTATAACATCCACGGGTAAGAAAGGGAATGTTGAATTGTATTCTTACTCCGTCACCGCACGGACATGAATCACTAATATTATTACTTTACTTTTTAGGGTTCCGTACCTAAAGGGTAAAAACGGGACTCTATTACTGAGACTTTGCTGTCCGTCCGTCCATCCGTCCGTCTGTCACCACTGTATCTCAAGAACGGTGATAGCTAGACAATTGAAATTTTCACAGATGATGTATTTCTATTGCCGCTATAACAACAAATACTAAAAATAAAATAAATATTTAAGGGGGGGGGCTCCCATACAACAAACTTGATTTTTTTGGTCAATATCGATGCCAATAGGGTAGCACTTGTTTACCTATTCAATGGTACGGAACCCTTAGTGCGCGAGTCCAACTCGCACTTGGCCGCTTTTAATTTACTATTTTCTATGTGGTGACGGTGTAAAAATACAATTCACCATTCCCTTTTCTAGCGTAGATGTCGTAAAAGACCCCTCTCTTATGCATGGCTGTCGTAAACGACGTCTGAGAGATATGATATGCCGAAAACAGCATCACAAGAGGGAAAACTCGACTTAAAACTCTGTACTAAGCCATCTGACCAGCGTGGTATAATAATTCAATTTGCCTTCCTGCTGGATAAACCAAACTTTTAAGTTTGGATTTATCCAGCAGTGTGACGTTAATACCGGAGACGAAAATGAAGATAACAATAAATTTAGAATGTTAAGTTTATATTTCTCTAAGAGTTCAGTGTTATTTATATAAAATATGGGTTAATATTTTTATAATAATATTGTCGGTTGTCGGGAAAGTACTCGTAAATTGTTTTAACATCTCGTGTTCTTGTCGGCTAATTAGCTACTGCGGTACTACCTACTAATACTGTTGTACGTCAATTACATATACGTTGTCGTTATAAGTCTACCGGCACTCTTTAGGAGACTCTAGACTTTGTAAAAAAGCTTATTATAAAATCTCGAATTATATAAAGGATAATACAGATTGGTAAGAAGAAAAAAAAAATTAAAAATAATGACAAGCCCGCTGAGTTTCTTGCCGGATCTTCTCAGTAGCGGTCGCGTTCCGATCCGGTGGTAGTATATTTTTTTTGGTAATTGTAAACCTGACAATATGTAAGTGCCCTCTCAGGGTTTATGCATAATAAAATAATTTGAATTTGAATTTGAATTTGGTTGTGAGCAGCTCCTCATTCAGCAATTTCCTTGTTATTTTAAATAATCTTTTTTTTAACTCTCATTGTAAAGCGTAGCGTGTTTTGCCTAACGAAATTTTGTATTTTCACCGTTTGTAACATATGGTGTTGGTCATGCTCACTGAAGGATCTATTTGCGGTAGCCACGTGGAGCGGGTCTCGCCCTTCCCTCCATAGTGGTTGAGGGGAGTGATGACTGCTCTAGTGGTTAACTCGTGTTCGGATGCCGCTTGTGGGATCTGGTCCAGCCATAATCGTTTGAATTATTTTAAGTATCTTGCGGTTGCGGCATCATACTGGAGCTGGTTCTTACAAAACATGTACACAATTTTATATCTAAGAAGAAGAAAAAAACAATAGACAAGCCCGCTGAGTTTCTTGCCGGATCTTCTCAGTAGCGGTCGCGTTCCGATCCGGTGGTAGTTTATTTTTTTTAGATAATTTAATTTAATTTTGTTAACTTGAATATGTAAGTGCAATATGTAAGTGCCTTCTCAGGGTTTATGCACAATAAATTATTTGAATTTGAACTCATGCCCCAAGTGGTTTCCTTAGTCAGAAAGTTACATACTGTATTTTTAACCAATCACTACACGGGGTCATTAAACCACGGCGACGCAATCATTTTAAGTATTTTAAAAGTATAAACGCCACACTTTCATTTAAAACGAATCAAATTTGCAAACAAACTAGAGAATTCTAATTTGTCGTCCTTTTAATCTGTCTAGCTTGCAAGCTCAGCAGCTGCAGCGCTTCATGTGGTTTATTAAATTATTCCTATCTAACGATGCAGCAGCTGAGGGCTTAGATGCTTTTGTTCTGCGAATTCTGCATTCTAACGGATTCAAATATTACATTCAAGTTTGTTATTCTGAGATAATGGAGGACTTTCATCTATTGTAGTTGAACTATAAACTTTTCTGTGTAGTGATAGTAAAAATACAATTGTCTTAGTAATATTTCAATTGACCAACTTAACCAAAGTTCTACCAAATTATTGTAGAACTAAAGTTGTTATATTAGATTAATGTCTGCCTTCATTAACGATGCCAAAAACTTTAAATAACAACTACATCGATTAAAACATCAATATAACTTGTTGAATGTCATATAACAATCAATAATTGATGGTGTCCATCACCCCTCTCTTACCTGTGCGTGTCGTAAAAGACGACTATGAGATACCTTATGCATATAACAACTATGCAAGAGACGGAAAACTTGAAAGAAAATCCTATACCAATTCGCCTGACCAGCCTGACCAGGTCAATGCCACTCCCAATATCGATAAGGCTCAAGCCCAGTAGTGGGACCTGTATGAACTGTGATGCTAAGTTAAACTATATTTAATTTCCCCTGTTACTTCCTTGCCTATAATGTGGTTGAAGGGAGTGGGTGGCTACTCTAGTAGTTGAGTCGTGAGGGAGTGCCGCTTTTGCATATATGTTATCTGCGTATTCTATTCCTTCGATGGTATTTTACGACACCCACCTCATATGTAAGAGAAGGGGGTGGTGAGTTGTACTCGTACTATACAGAAAGCATAATTGACGTAGAAATATAGAAAGACATAAGTAGATCCTGATGATTCACTTAAGT
The DNA here is from genome assembly GCA_032191425.1 of Lymantria dispar. Taxonomy (NCBI): domain Eukaryota; kingdom Metazoa; phylum Arthropoda; class Insecta; order Lepidoptera; family Erebidae; genus Lymantria; species Lymantria dispar. The sequence continues at coordinate 1,341,610 of CM063460.1, read as the reverse complement.
AGTAGTAAATAGTTACAGTACAGCCAATTATGGAGTACTAACTTTTACACACGCCTTCGTCCGCGTGGAACAGTAACTTTGGGCTAACGCTAACTTTGACCCGCAACTTTGTACATTTAGAAGGTAAAAATATTTTTAAATGATACGAGTCTGTCACATATGATTTTTACGAAACCATGACTGTTTACGCAGCGCAAGCTCTCAAACGAAAAAGAAATGCCCAATTATGAAACACTCTTCATTGGTGCTCCGATACTGTCGGTGTTAGCGAGATGTTAAATAGCCAATAGGCTGCTTCGATAAATTGACTATCTAACATCGAAATAATTTTTCAAATCGAACCAGTAGTTCCCGAGATTAACGCGTTCAAACAAACAAACACTTCAACTTTAAATATTAGTATAGACTATAGATAATATAGAATATAGAAGTATAGATAAAAGATATAGACATAGATAGATATAGAGTATAGATTACATCCTTCCTGCTGCCGTCTCGAATAGTTTGAATGGGGTATAACCGGCTCGTAGCTTGTGCCAAAACAAATCGTAAAAAAATAATCTTTTCATGTTAACTGATCCAAGTTACAACAACTTAATTTAAGTTAAACCAGTGCTGTCTAATTAGAATTGCTTATCTAATTACAATCTAAAGTTAATAATGCTTCACCTTCAAAACTAAAGTTCGCGATCACGCGAGCTTTGCGCCGTTCACCGCCCAATGGGGCGTGCGGCACACTACGATGGTGGTGCTTATTTCCTTCCCGCGAAAATATAATATTCTTAAAGGTAAGGGTGAACTATTTATAGTTCGATTGTATTCATAAATTTCACAAAAACTGCACAGACAGCATAATAGTAAATATACCAACTTATCGTACTAAATGTCGTGGGTTTGATTCTCACGCATATTTAAGCGACCCTCTTATTCTCATATTCTTATATCTTTTCTATATAGTCTGACATCTTGTCACCCAAGATAAACAGATATAAATACATTAGCATATACAATCCTCTACACAATCTTTAATTCTAAGTACAGTAGATTGCTGTTACAGCGACCCTGAAAGGTCACAATTACGAAAGTTAAGCTTATTCTTTCGTATTTTTGTAGAAAATTTGCAAATCATAACATTTATTCTGCATAAGCCCTATTAGCTACAGTGTAATGTCCTCCGAAATATAATATTTTTAACACAAATAAAAAACTATTAACAAAAATAAAAATAAGTGCGAGTCGGAGTCGCGCACGAAGTGTTCCGTTCTATTATCTCTAAAAATCACTTTTGTTGTACGAAAGCCTAATAAATATGGGGATCCATAATTGTTACATAATTTAGTTGTTAAGACCTTTTATACATTATGGAGTGCTATAAAATTTTAAATTGAAATTGAGAATGCAGATGTTGGCCAGACGACATCAAAGTTAACCCAGGTCTATGTATAGCGCTTTGTCGTACTTTACTAAGTACACGAGCATTGTAAGTGTTAGTAGTATTCGTAGCTACAACCATACAGCATTTTGGAACGTGGACAATAAATCTTCTATTATATTTGCCGTATGGTGATGGAGTAAGAATTTTTTTTTTTTTTTTTTTATTGCAAACGGTGGCAAACGAGCAAACAGTACACCTGATGGTAAGTGTTGCTGCCGCTCATGGACCTTTACAAGGCCGTTGCTTACCGCGAAGAAAGCGAAGGGAGTGTGAATGCGTGCATTGAGGCTCGGTGATACCAAGGGCACCACCAAAACCCTTCACACGCAATCACCCTCAGAAAGTTGGGCTTCCGGCTCTCTCGCTCACCGAACGAAGCGCAGTAACAAATTGCTACTACTCAGACGTCGATCTTCTGCGAGAGCATGGTACTGCCCCGGACGGACCGGCCCGCGGCTGTAGACAGATAACTGTCGACAGTGTGGTCCTACCACTCTTAAACTCTTAAACTCTACAATTCACTACACCTTATCTTGGGGGTGAACCGGTCGATGGCCCTGTATCGCGCACCGGTGTGGGCGGGGTCCCTGACCGTCCGTCTTAGGGCCCTCCTGTGGCGACCACAGAGGGTCATGGCGATCAGGGCCATACGGGGTTACCGCACCGTGGCGACGGAGGCAGCGTGCCTGCTGGCCGGAACTCCCCCGTGGGACCTGGAGGCGGAGATGCTCGCCGACATTTATCGGCGGGTGTCGAAGACGCGCGCCCGCGGCGGTATGGTCTCCTTGCAGGAGATCACCGCCTGGCGGGTCGACGCCCGCCGAGGAGTCATTGCCCGTTGGGCAGTCCGGCTGGAGAGTCCTCGGTACGGTGTCAGGACCGTCGAGGCCTTCCGGCCGGTGCTGATAGAGTGGTTGGAGCGGACGCACGGGGTGCTTTCCTTCCGACTTGTGCAGGTGCTGACGGGGCACGGGTGTTTTGGGAAGTACCTGCACAAGATTGTCAGGAGGGAGAGCACACCGTCCTGCCACTACTGCAGTTGCGACGAGGACACGGCGCAGCACACGCTCGAGGAGTGTACTGCGTGGGAAAGGGAGCGCCGTGAACTCGTCGCGATTATCGGTGCCGACCTGGCGGTGCCGACCATCGCCAGGGAGATGCTCGACAGCGTCAGGAACTGGGACGCGGTCGCCGCCTTCTGTGAGGCCGTAATCTCACGGAAGGAGGCGGCGGATCGTGTGCGAGTAGAGCTCCTATTCGGCGACACGTTCCGCCGCCGGCGACTGGGGCGGCGCAGGCGCGAGTATCTGCGCCTAATGCCGCCCTAGCCGAGGCCGCGGGTGATCGGACCGGGGAATTGTCCATCACCCGCAGAGAGGCTGACCGCACGATGGCGACCGACGTCCCAGTACGTCGAGACGTGAGGTTACCCGAAAGGGTATTCCGTCGGGCCGACCACTGATGACAAGTCACATCTGCTCCGGTGGTCGGCCCAACAAATAACGAGGTGACGTGGGTACGGGTGGGTTATGGGCCCGTGCGCCGTCCTTTCATCACCCCGGACGGACAGGACCGCGCGTGCACTTACCATAGCCCACCCAAAAAAAAAAAAAAAAAAACACCTTATCTTGTCAGTGGCTATTGTAAAAGTCGAATAAGGGATATAATATGCACTAGTGGTCGCCGAGTGGTCGAAACTCAGCCATAATTCGTTTAAATTAATTATTCTGCTACACGATTTTCTTTTAAATTTATTTATGTATAGTATATTGAGCGAGCTGTATTTCACTGATAACTACTATATAAGTATTATACAAATATCTATTAGACATTCTCATTATAGTTGTGATTGTTTGACATTTAGTTCGTAACTGTAAACAAAAGTGTATAAGCGCACGTGTGTGTGTGTGTGTGTGTTTGTGTCTATGTGTGTGTGTGTGTAGCGATCACGTGTAATGTGCGTAATGCCTTTTTTAATGAATTTATTGTATTTCTTATTTCATTATTGTATGAAATTTGAGTTTTATGCACTTCTCCTTATTATATACTTCAACTGTGCCAAATTTCATATTTGTCCATTCACGCAATTTTCGTAAAAAGGGGTACAAAGTTTTAGCTTCACGTATTAATATATAGATGAATAAAAGAAGGAAAACTCGAAGTAAAAGCCTGGTAGCCTAATCAACAATAACAGTAAACTCTTATTGTTGATTAGGCTCGAGTCCAACAATGAGAAGTAAATGAGCTGTGATGATGATTATGAAAAATACCATTATTTCTTTCCTTTATGAATCTAAAAATAGTTTACCATAGACTTGAAACTCATATCTGTTCCCAGCTATTGTGGCAGCTATATATAATGTTTCCGTGTGGTGACAGAGTAAGAGTACAATTCACCTCCTCTTCCCAGTGGGTGTCGTAAAAGGTGACTAAGGGATATCTTGTACATATAACAACTATGCAAGATAGATAAACTCAAAATAAAACCCTATACCAACCCGCCTGACCAGCGTGGTGTCTATATATTAATACGTGAAGCAAAAACTTTGTACCCCTTTTTATGAAAATTACGCGGTTGAATCAGTATGAAATTTGGCACAGTTGAAGTATACAATGATAGATAAAACTAAAATTGCGCATAATAATGGATTAAAATACATTAAATTTATTTAAAAAAGGGTATTACGCACACTACCATGCAATCGCTACACACACACACACACACAGACGCACGCACGCACGCACACATATACGCACGCGCTTTTACGCATTTATTTACGGTTAAAATCTCTAGTCGAACTGAATGTTAAACAATTATAATTATGATGACAATGTCTAATAGACATTTATACTTATCTTATATCTTTAACCGAGCAATTCTTGTATATATATATATTCAGGATCTCGGCAATGGCTCCAACGATTTTGTTGAAACTTGGCATACTAGAGGATTCGGGTCCAAAAAATCGATCTAGCTAGGTTTTATGTATAGAAAATGTTGTTTTGTCAGTGTTTTTGGCAGACAATATAATGACATTAAATTTTAAAAAGAATATGAATTAAAATTTTGCCATCAATGTCATGAGTTACGATAGCTCAGTGGCGAAGTAGTCAGGTTTCATTTTATTTTTGACATCGGCGACAAACGGCGTCGTATCAAATCTCGGTGTTATTATTATTCTCTTTTTGTAATTTTTTATATAATTTTAATTAATTATTTTTTTATTTTTTATTAATATATATCTAAATAAATGCTACAGAAATACTCCGAGCGAAACTCGGTCAAACTGATATTATATTATTTATTAGTGTAATACAGATTGCTCAGTATACAATTATATTTAAATAAAATTAAAAGAAAATTGTGTAGCAGATTTAAATGAATTATGGCCGAATTTCGACCACTCAGCGACCACTAGTAGTAGATAAATTTCCCTCCCAATATGGAGTAGGCTCGAGCCCAGTAGTGGGACGTATGTGGGCCGTGATGATGATGATGATATATAGTAATTATCACTGTTAGATAATTCAAAAGCTTCTACACAGTATACAAAACAGGCAAGATTACTGTTTCAATTTTTATGTTGGCCTTATAGAATTAATTTGACAACACTATATACAAAAGAAACATATCGATGCCCCCAAGCAATAACCCAGTAATCGCAAAACTCAAATTTTTCAGGAGTTAATGTTTTATATTTTTTAGTTATATCTTTTCAGTGAATCATTATTTCGCCATGTTAAATGTATCAAATGAAAGTTATTTTTTTATAGAATAACCTTATAGTATCAGAATTACATTATATATTCAAAGATTCATGTAATACATAAAAATATATATTACGTAAAATGTTTTGTAACGTTTTAACAGTAATTGTATATTACCATATTGAATTATAAAGATGAATTCAGTAATATTAACTTACGAGATTATTGCGGTTCGTTTTTAAAAGTAATAGAACAATAATGATTATTTATTTGGTATCTAACCAAGAAATTTCAATGAAGGGACTAACTGTAAAGTTATATAACTGTCTTATTGCCGTGTAATCTACGCCAGTACACACGTTTCATCGTGTATTTTAGTTCGTATGAATACTGTTACTAACCGTTACCGAAAAAATATGCCTCTTATTTCACTGCAATAAACTTGTAATCGCAGTAACCAAAATTTAACATAAATTATATTACGGTATTATTATAATACCAATTATCAGTCATGAAATTTAAAAAGTAATAATGTAATATTTTATTTTTGTCGTATATAAATCTAATAGAACTTCCGTGCAATAAAACTTTCATTGGTCATATTTTTGTAATTAACCATAAAAAAAATCCAAAAAAAAAATCGTATATGAGTCCTCGCCTACAGATGTCAAATTTGAATTAAAAAAAAATCCAGTAAAATGCTATTACTTGGTTATTGCTTGGGGGCGTCGATATACTTCAGTGAAAATATCCACACTCATATTTGTCATGCCAATATAACTCATAACAATAAATAGGTCAAAGCCTTCTACAAACATATAAAAGTTATGGGTAAACACATATTTTGCGGGTGACGTGACCGGGGATTAGTCCGTCACCCGCCGAGAGGCCGACCGCGTGAGGAAAGACCGACGTCCTCCCCGAGGGGGGACGTCGGTCGATGGGAGGGTACCCCAACAGGGGGTATTCCGTCGGGCCGACCACTGACGACAAGTTAACGCTGCTCCAGTGGTCGGCCCAACGACGAAGGCGACGTGGTTTTTGGGTGGGTCGCGGGAGTTGCGTGCTTAAGCCCCTCTGTCGCCCCGGACGGAGTGGTGCGGAGGCGCGCCGACCGCGACCCGCCCACAAAAAAAAAAAAAAAAAAAAAACATTTTGGGGGTTTATTTAACTTTTCTTTGACATGCTAGATAAGAATTGATCTATGCTTTTAAATTACAGCTGATTGCACAAATGGCTTAGTGGTTAAGGTACCGACTTAGCGCGCCCTTGTCGGAGGTGCAGTTCCCATACGGGACAATACTTTTCAAATTGCAGTTCCGAGTCTGTTAAATTATTTATTTGTAAAGTTCTCCTCAATACATGTTGTCTTTAATAAAAGAAATTATTTTCGCTTGCAACTAGATACCTATGTAATGGCGTAAGCAGACATATTCTTTTTCTTCTCAGCCCACATACATCCGACTGTTTGCTTCTACAAATAAAATGAGGATAGAGCGGTCTGAAAGATAGGTTATGAGGTTGCATATCTTTTCTTACATCGACCGGCGTGTTTTGGGCGGCTATGACCGGACCATAGCTTTTCTCAAAAAAAAAACCTTCTTTTTTTATTACAAACGGTAGCAAACGAGTAAACAGTACACCTGATGGTAAGTGTTGCTGCCGCTCATGGACCTTTACAAGGCCGCTGCCTACCGCGAAGAAAGTGAAGGGAGTGTGAATGCGTGCATTGAGGCTCGGTGATACTAAAGGCATCACTAAAACCCACCCACACGCAAACACCCTCAGAAAGTTAAGCTGCCGGCTCTCTCGCTCACCGAACGAAGCGCAGTAACAAATTGCTACTACTCGGACGTCGATTTTCTGCTCAGTGTGGTACTATCCCGGACGGACCGGCCCGCGGCTGTAGACAGATAACTGTCGACAGTGTGGTCCTACCACTCCAAATTTATTATTTTATTATTTCGGATGTTTACGCGAGTATTACACATTTTATATAAAACTACTTTACGGATTTTATCGCGTTTGTATTTGACTTTTGATTGCCCGACGTTTCGAACACTTTGCAGTGTTCATGTTCATGGGCGGACTAAGACGTCTCACGTCCAACAAGTCATCGTTATTACAGACATTTATAATTATCTACTCATGAACCATGACCATGAATGCTGCAAAGTGTTCGAAATGTCAGGCAATCAAAAATCAAATACAAAGGCTATAAATCCGTAGTTTTATTTAAAATGTTCTTACCTTCCATAGTCTCCTATCAGTCGTCCTATCTGCACTTACTGTTTTCATACGCATGTCTACATTCACACAATCCATTCATCTCTTTTTGCGTCTCCCACGCCTCTTCATGAAATACCAGTATTTACATTAAATAATGAACTTTACCCTAAAGTTATAGACATTAATGTATGCCATGATATCATTACTTATACCCTTTAGTTCAATGGATAATATTATAATCCACGTCACAGCATAACGTTACAAATTATGACCAAATATTAATCACGGTTACATTTAATTACGTTACTTTACGATCTCGGTAACGTCATTTAAGTCGGCTCCCCCTACCCTATTTGACCTCGGTGTTGCCTCTTGTCAATATTTATGGCGCCAATTTATTGTTGGTACTTACCAACTTTCAAGTTCACTTGAACTGTATTAGAATATTATATTATTAAATAAACGACTAAAAAGACACAAATCTTTACAGAGTGTAATACAAAATCATCGACTTCATCTGTACGCTTAGATCTTATAAACAGAACAACGGATTTTTATTGACTCTACATCATTCGACAGAAGGATTTAAGTTTGTATATATTACTACTAGCTTTTGCCCGCGGCTTCGCCCGCGTAAAAGTTGGCTTACATATTTCTTTTTATTGTGTTATTGTGGTAACGGAGTAAGAATACAATTCACCACTCCCTATCTTGCCAGTGGATGTCGTATAAGACGACTATGGGATATATACACATAACATCTATGCAAGAGAAGGAAAACTCGAAAAATGAAACCCTATACCAACATATCTGACCAGCATGGTATAGTAGGTCAAATTCCCTCCCATTATGGAGGAGGCCCGAGTCCAAGAGTGGGAAGTATGTGGGCTGCGATGATGATGATGATGATATTTCTTAATTTAAGAAATACTCTGTGTGTCAATTTTCATCCAAATCTGGTCAACAGTTTACGCGTGATCGAGTAAGAAAGGTCCAAATAACTTCACAAATTTTTATATTTGAATATTACTTCCACCCTTGTAGTTCAAATTCACGTGGAAAGACGATGATAAATATGGCCATCCTTAGTCACTGATAGGTTTCCATTGGTGAAAAAGAATAATATTGATCAAACTCCCGTAGTTTCACCCACGTAGACCCAATTCCCATGCGAATGCCGAGATAAAAATTGCCTATGTTACTCGCTGATAACTTAGCTTCCTATTGTTGAAAGAATTTTAAAAATTGGTCAAATCCACCGGTTTCTCTCGCAGAATTCTCGTTCCGGGCAAACACCAGGATGAAAATAACCTTTATTTGTTATTCGCTGATAATGTAGATTTTTATTCGTAAATTAATTTTTATATCCATTAAATGTCCGCGATTTCACCCGCATTGTACCCGGGCCCGTAGGGATATTGGGATAAAAAAATAGCCTAAATATGTTCATCATCATTTCGACTCATATACGTCCCACTGCTGGGCTCGTGCCTCCTCCATAGTAGGAGGGAAATTAACCTTCCTGTACCATACTGGTCAGGCAGATTGGTATTTTTTTTTTTTTATGGGTGGGCTATGGTAAGCGCACGCGCGGTCCAGTCCATCCGGGGCGATGAAAGGACGGCGCGCGGGCCCATAACCCACCCGTACCCACGTCACCTCGTTGTTGGGCCGACCACCGGAGCAGATGTGACTTGTCGTCAGTGGTCGGCCTGACGGAATACCCTTTCGGGCAACCTCACCTCTCTACGTCCTGGGACGTCGGTCGCCGTCGCGCGGTCAGCCTCTCTGCGGGTGACGGACAATTCCCCGGTCCGATCACCCGCGGCCTCGGCTAGGGCGGCATTAGGCGCAGATACTCGCGCCTGCGTCGTCGCAGACAGATTGGTATAGGGTTTTGTTTCGAGTTTTCCATCTCTTGCATAGATGTCATATGCGTAATATATCCCTGAGTCGTCTCTTACGACACCCACGGGTAAGAGAGGGGGTGGTGGATTGTATTCTTACTCTGTCACCACACGGAATAAAACCTAAATATGTTACTTGCTTAAAATGAGTTTTCCGTTAGTGAAATAATTTTAAAATCGATTAAATTCTCAGTTCAGCCACACCGGGATAAAATGTAGCCTTAGATAAAATATAGCCTAAGTTATTCCTTATGTAAGACTTGGTAGACCTGGTGGTAAAGTATTATCAGTATCGGTCCAGCCGTTTTGAAGATTACCCGTATCGAATAGACAGACAAAAAAAATGAGCCGTTTTTTGGGTTTCGTACCCAAAGGGTAAAAACGGGACCCTATTACTAAAACTTCGCTGTCTGTCTGTCCGTCTGTCTGTCACCAAGTTGTATCTCAAGGACCGCAATAGCTAGACAGTTGAATATTTAAGGGGGCTCCTATACAACAAACGCAATTTTCCCCTTTTTTATAGATAATGGTTAGTGTTGCCCAAATGCAAGACCAAGACGAGACTTGGACCGGTCTTGGTCTTGGTCTTGCAACATCACACCTGGTCTCGTCTTGGTCTTGGTCTTGCGCACCCGAGTCTTGGTCTTGGTCTTGGTCTTGCGCACCCGAGTCTTGGTATTGCAGCAAGAGTCTCACAAAGTTTTGCAGTTAGAATAACGTAACAGTAATTTATCATGGCAATGAAAAATGCAACTAAATTAATCAAATATCCTATCCTATCTATCCATCTGCTAGCCTATAGTTCACTATTGAATACAATACTTACCACTGGAGAAAATTACTCTTCTATTCCCCTGATGTTCCATTAGACAGCGTTACTACTCTTATGACAGCACTTTCGACCCTATTTTCTTAAGACGTCACCACACGAGGCAGTTGATACAATAAATTTTATGTCATTTTATAATCAATGCGATATTTTACAATTAATGCGATTGTTTATATTTCCCTTCAAGTTAAGTGGTATGTATCTATTGTATTTCTAGTTTAGTTACTGATACTCTGGATACTTGAAAAAACCTGTTGCTCTATTGCTTATATAAATACTCTGGCCGCTGGATCCATGTAGCTCTTAATATACTATTTATTCAAGAACATATAAAACTGATTTAAAATTTTATGGTTTTAATACTTGTAAAATGTATGATATTCGTCGTCATCGTCACAGCTCATAAAAGTGCCACTGCTGGGCTTAAGCTTCCTTCCAGTAAGAGGAAAATTGATCTACTATACCACGCTGGTCAGACATGTTGGTACAGGGTTTTCTTTCTAGTTTCACTTCTCTTGCACATATGTTATATACACAGGGTGTATCAGGTTATGGGACAACTGTTCATGTATGTTGTAGTTCAACAGTCATAGATCATAATTAGAATGTATATTACACAAAAACAATATAACGTAAAAGTTATAGTGATTACAAAAATGTGTGTCTAAGAGTTTATGCCTTAAATTTTATGCATTATGTAGGCATGTACAGACAGGATATATGTAAGCATGTAAAATTTCGACAGTATAAATAGGTATTAGATTTGCGCGAACCTTTCAATGGTTACGTAGGTACAAAGGCGACTCATCAACGGTCATCGGCCGATCAGCTGATTTATGTTAAAGCGAAGTTTGTCTTGCTTATGCAAACGTAATCATTGATTTATTCAAATTCTAATGAACATTTAACAAAATACGAATATGTTGTAGATTAAGTATCATTCCTTTATACATTTTAATCAATTTACACGAAAAAACGATGACAAAATTGAGAACTTACATGTCTCTCAATTCATTAACGAATCGATATTTTTATTTAAATTTTTTTTCATGGGTTCCTAACACCATTGCCCGATCCGATTTGATACGACATCCACGGGTAAGAGAGTGGTGAATTATATTCGTACTCTGTCTTTTTTTTTTTGTGTGTGTGTAGCTGTTGGTCGCAGATGACCTTGACAGCTTAACGCGGTCAATGGGTGAGCGCTGATGGCTCTCAACCCGGTAAGTAAGTTAAGCGAACATCGCCCGAGGGCTCCCCCCTGTGGGAAACGGACCTCGGCTCGGGGCGTCGCTGAGAGCAAAGTGGGCGTGGCCAAGTTTAGGTTAATGACTTTTACGCGGCGCGGTTTTCGACCTCGATGGCGAGGCCGATACCGCGGAGTTTTATCTGTTATCGCTGCGCGAGCTGTGTAGGTCCTTTCTTGGGCGATCATAATAGCGTCATCTTCTTCTTCAAGAAGATGACGAGGACGTCGGACCGCGGATATTTTTGAGGGGACGTAGTTTACCGCCCCAACCACTAGTGGATTGGGGTGAGTCGTGGCAGAGGCAAAATAGCGCTGGGAGCAACGCTTCATGTACTGCCTGATGGTGATCGTACTCTGTCCCTACATGGACATTTATATAGATTAATTGTAGGCATATTTCTATGTCCAACAGTGAACGTCGTTGGGCTAATGAATAAACGGATATATAAATATGTATAATGGGCAAGAGCACTCTCGTGATTGCGGTATTTTTGTCCTTAAGCCTTTCCGAAGAGTAATTCTGAAAAGCCAACATCAACATTGGGAATTGATTGGCCAATAGATGGATATCTCAAGACTGATTTGACTTGCCGTGTAGTGACGGAGTAAGAATATAATTCATCACCCCCTATTTTACCCGTGACTGCGAACCCACGACTAAGGGCTATAATATATAACATCGGTGCAAGAGAAGGAAAACTTGACATGTATGACCTGTAACAACACGGCCGATCACCGTGGCGATTCCCCTCCGGCCACGGCCGATTCTCCTCCTGTTTTGTAGAAGACACGAGCTCAACCGTATATAAGCTGAAATGGTGATTTGAATTAAATGCAAGACCGCGAGACTCTTGCAGGCCCAGTCTTGGTCTTGCTCAAGTCTTGCAGGGCCAGTCTTGGTCTTGGTCTTGCAAAAATTAGGCGGTCTTGGTCTTGGTCTCGGTCTCGCATTTCTCGCAAGACCAAGACCAAGACCGGAAGACCAAGACTTTTTTGGGCAACACTAATAATGGTACGGAACCCTTCGTGCGTGACCCTGACTCGCACTTGGCCGGTTTTTTAGACATAGGTATCATGCAAATAATTATGTGAGCATAAATAAAACCTATTTTGACAACAAATAGATTAATATCTTGATTTTAACTTACTGTCTGGTAGCGGCTAGGAATATTATAACACTTTCATTGTTTGTGAGTGTTGCAAAATACTACTAAGACAAAGATTTACATTGACCTGGACCAATTGGTGATGTCATCTAGCCAGATATGTCGTCTGGCAGGCAGCTGGTCATAAAATGTTGCTAAAAGAACCTTTGCAATATATCTACGATGACAGAGGACCGAATACATATTGCGTCGATCCAAAGTAATCTTGATAAGCGAGCATTAAGAAAAAATAATGGGGTAACCCAAGAAAACCGATCGTGTACTAAAGTGATCGTTCCTAGGCTCAGTGATATCGGTTTTACGCTTTTCACCTCCTTAGGGGTAAAATTGCAAAAACTCTTTTTTATTTAGTGAGCACTTTCCCCAAGAAAGAGAACTTTGTACAAAATTTCACGTTTCTAGTAGGGATGTTACTTGGAGGGAAAATAATCGATTTTTTAAATAATCGATTTTTTGTTCTTCAAAATAAATCGATTATAAAATAATCGATTAATTAAAAATAAATAATCGATTATAAAATAATCGATTTTTCCCAACAGGATTATGATGACTTTTTTTTTAGGAAATGTGAGTTTTGTCTTCTAATATAGTATGAAATACTGCACGCAGTATTGTGATGACCTTCTTTTTTTAGGAAAATCGATTTTATTATAAAAATAAACGATTTTCTACTATTTTGATAATCGATTGTAAAAATCGATTATTACAAAAAAAAAATCTATTAATAATCGATTATTATAAAAATCGATTATTTTTTCTCATCCCTAGTTTCTAGGCCTAATGATTTCGGATATACATTTTTCACCCCCTTAGAGATTGAATTTCAAAAACTAATTTCTTAGAGCTCATTTACAACAAAAGAAAGAGAATCGCACAATACATAGAAATACATAGATTTACATTCCTAGCCCCAATAGTTTCGGCTATACGATTTTCACCCCCTTAAGGGTGATTTTCCAAAAATCCTTCGCTAGAGCTCGTGTACCCCAAGAAATACAACGGTGTAAAAAAAAAATTACGTTTCTAGGCGCAGTGGTTTCGGCTTTATGCTTTTTTGTCTTTTAGGGGTTAAATTTCATCCCCATATAAATAAAATTTCCAAAATGCTAGAATAAATATTTATTTATATATTATCAAGTGCCTTAATACAAAGATTCATGGTTCTATCATCGAAAATGATAAATTTGCATACTAAATGTCATTCCCTATTTCAACCCCTTATACCCATTTTTTCGCTCGTGTACCCTAAGAAATTCTATGGTGTAAAAAAAATATGTTTCTAGGCCCAGTAGTTTCGGCTTTATGCTTTTTTGTTTTTTAGGGGTTGAATTTCATCCCCATATAAATAAAATTTCCAAAACGCTAGAATAAATATTTATTTATATATTATCAAGTGCCTTAATACAAAGATTCATGGTTCTATCATCGAAAATAATAAATTTGCATACTAAATGTCATCCCCTATTTCAACCCCTTATACCCATTTTTCACGATTTCTTTACTAGAGTTCGTGTACTCTAAGAAGATCTAAAAAAAAATACGTTTCTAGGCCCAGTGGTTTTGGCTTTATGCTTTTTTGTTTTTTAGGGGTTGAATTTCATCCCCATATAAATGAAATTTCCAAAACGCTTGAACAAATATTTATGTATATATTATCAAGTGCCTTAATACAAACATTCATGATTCTATCATCGAAAATGACGAATTTCCATACAAAATGTCATCCCCTATTTCAACCCCTTATACCCATTTTTGCGCGATAAAAAGTAGCCTATGTCCTTTCTCAAGCTTTAGTCCATCTCTGTACCAAATTTCATCAAAATCGGTTCAGTGGTTTAGACGTGAAAGCGTAACAGACAGACAGACAGACAGACAGACAGAGTTACTTTCGCATTTATAATATTAGTAAGGAAGTAAGGATATATATCCTTATATAGAAATTTCTTGTGTACGTGTGTATGTCACTGAACTTCTCCTAAACGGCTGGACCGATGTTGATGAAATATTTTTGTGTGTTTTCAAGGGGATTCGAGAATGGTTCAGATTCACAATTGATCCTGGTAGGGGGCGCTGCTGTCGATTTCAAGGAGAATTCCTTTTATTTTATTTAAACAGAACAATGTCTGTTGGGTCAGCTAGTATATTATAATACAGAAATGCTGAACATTTTAAAGAATTGTAATGTAAATTACATATTTTACGAGCTTACATTGTAAACGCTGGCTAAATCTTGTGAAAATAGATAAATAATGGAATAAAAATAAATAAATACCTTCCCTGTGGTGACGGAGTAAGAATACAATTCACCACCCCCTATATGGCTCGTGTGTTTCGTGAAAGGCGACTAAGGGACAATGCATATGACATCTATGCAAGAGAAGGAACACTTGAAATTAAAACCTATAATACGTTTGACCAACGTGGTATTGTTGATCAATTTCCCTCCCACTGCGGAGGAGGTTCGAGCCCAACAGTGGGACGTACATGAGCTATGATGATGGTGATGATTTTATATATCCTTACTTCCTTACTAATATTATAAATGCGAAAGTAAGTTTGTTTGTTTGTTACGCTTTTACCCTTAAACCACCGAACCGATTTCAAAACTTATTTTACCAATCGAAAGCTATAATATCGGGTAAGGCGACTGAAACCGAAGCGAAGTGTGGGCGGATTGCTAGTATATGTATATCTGCTCTGTTCGAAGCTACCTTTGTATAAGCTAGAGTACAATAAACCTTCAAACATACATAAATAATTATATTTTAATTCTTGTCACGTTAACATACATTTGAATATGTTCTTTGTACAGCGAATCTTATACAATATTGTTAGACATAATCGTTGTGACGTGAAGATATTTCACATACCAATCACGTAGATATGTCTGTGTATTTAATATGTTTTATTGTGTACCAAAACTATGTATGTAGTTACATTCATAGAAATCTTAACGTGAGTATGAAATACACACGCACATACACGCACACGCAAACAAAAAAGGGAGGTGTCACTCAGGACGCCTGGCATATGTGAAACATCGAAATTATTTTGTACAAGTATATATCTATAAAAGACCAGATTACGACAAGAACTAATATGCCATAAAGTATTATTAAAATATTACGATTTTTTTTCTAAAAAAATTAACGATTTTTATTCAATAAGCATTTATTTTCATTAGTATACACTATATATATACGTTTAAGTTAATAATTTATTTTGATTTCACTAGATGGCGTTGTACAAAATACTAAAACAGGTTATGGTTTTGTTACACAAATGTACATATCCAAGCGTTAACGCCACGCCGATGATCAGTTTCACCCTCGCCTAAAGATGATACACATAAAAAAAACTACGATCAAGTGTATTTAAAATTACACTCTGTAATACTAACGTAATCATCATTATCTCAGCTCATATGACCCACTGCTGGGCTCGATACTCCTCTATACGCATATTTAATCCCACCCTGTGGAACATCGGCTACGACTGGGCGTTGAGGGGGAGCCTCCCGCCCGGGCTGGGCGTGATTTGTTACGCCGACGACACGCTCGTCACAGCCCGCGGTGGGACGCTAGAAGAGGCGGTAAGCCTGGCGACCTCTAGTACCGAGGAGGTCGTCAGGCGGATCGAGGCGCTGGGGTTGAGGGTCGCCCTGGACAAGACGGAGGCCCTCTTGTTCCATGGGCGCACTATGAGCCCTCCCATCGGCGTCTCGATCACCATCCACTCGGTCGACATCAGCATCCGGGCCCATATGAGGTACTTGGGCCTTGGTGCTCGACGGGCGATGATGGTTCCGGGAGCATTGCCGCAGGCTCGCTCCACGGCTCGTCGGCGCGGCGTCCGCCCTATCGTGGCTTATGCCGAACGTGGGTGGACCGAACGTGGGTGGACCGAGCGCTGCGTGCCGACGGTTGCACGCGGGGGTCATCCGGTCGATGGCCCTGTACGGCGCACCGGTGTGGGCGGGGTCCATGACCGCCCGACTTAGGGCCCTTCTGTGGCGACCACAGAGGGTCACGGTGGTCAGGGCCATCCGCGGATACCGCACGGTGGCGACGGAGGCAGCGTGCCTATTGGCCGGGACTCCCCCGTGGGACCTGGAGGCGGAGATGCTCGCCGGACTATATCGGCGGGTGATGGGGGTGCGAGCGGAAGGCGGTGTGGTCTCGTTTAGGGACCTCACCGCTTGGCGCGTCGACGCCCGCCGGGACGTCATCGCCCGTTGGGCAGTCCGGCTGGAGAGGCCTCGGTTCGGGGTGCGAACCGTGGAGGCCTTCCGGCCGGTGCTGATGCAGTGGTTAGAGAGGCGGCACGGGGTGCTCTCCTTCCGACTGGTGCAGGTTTTGACGGGGCATGGGTGCTTCGCCAAATACCTGCACAAGGTCGTTAGGAGGGAGAGTACACCGTCCTGCCACCACTGCGATTGCGACGAGGACACGGCGCGCCATACGCTCGAGGCCTGCGGGGCTTGGGCAGTGCAGCGCTGTGAACTCGTCGCAATCATCGGTACGGACCTGACGCTGCCGGCTATCGCTAGGGCGATGGTCGACAGCGTCGGGAATTGGGACGCGGTCGCAGCCTTCTGCGAGACAGTGATCTCGCGGAAGGAGGCGGCGGATCGCCTGCGCGAGGAGCGCAGCCTCGATTAGGAGATCCGCCGCCGGCGACTGGGGCGGCGCAGGCGCAACTATCTGCGCCTCATGCCGCCCTAGCCGAGGCCGCGGGTGACGTGACCGGGGATTAGTCCGTCACCCGCCGAGAGGCCGACCGCGTGAGGAAAGACCGACGTCCTCCCCGAGGGGGGGGACGTCGGTCGATGGGAGAGTACCCCAATAGGGGGTATTCCGTCGGGCCGACCACTGACGACAAGTTAATGCTGCTCCAGTGGTCGGCCCAACGACGAAGGCGACGTGGTTTTTGGGTGGGTCGCGGGAGTTGCGTGCTTAAGCCCCTCTGTCGCCCCGGACGGAGTGGTGCGGAGGCGCGCCGACCGCGGCCCACCCACAAAAAAAAAAAAATGCGCATATTTAATCCCTTAGTCATCTTATACAATACCCACGGGCAAGATGATGAATTGTATTCTTACTCCGTCAACACACGGATAATGTTCGGTCGAATCTTCTAGTTTACTTTTACAAACATATACGCCTCTTTCCCATAGGGGTAGGCAGGGACCACTTCCTTCCACTTGCTGCGATTTACTTTTATTAAATAAAATAGTGTAGCCGTTATTAAAACAAGATCGTAATGACCATTGCGATAAGCAAAAAATTCGGATTTGTCCCTCGTATAATTTTAAAGGCTTTCATGTCAAATAACAACGTCTAGACGAATTAATCGTCGAGTAATATTTAATACCAACCGAGCTTTTAATTTTAATCTGAAAACCTTTTAGGTGTAGTACTAAGGAGTATGACAGTTTAAAAGATTAGACAAGACCGTTTCGGACTTTCAAAGTTACGGAACCATTATATTTACGTCATCACTTTTCCAGCAATAGTTTCCAGGAGTGTTAGTGCCCACCTTCATGTATGGCAGTGAAAACTGGATATGGCAGGGAAGACATGAAAGTAGAAGAAATGCTGTAGAGACGAGAACTCTGCGTAGTATATGTGGTGTAAGACTGAAAGATAAAATTAGGATAGGATAATAGTGTGATAAGAGAGCCAACCAGGTGGACCGACGACCTGGTGAAAGTTGCTTGGCGTCGTTGCGTGCAGGCGGCACAGGACCGCACTTAGTGGTGTAACATGAGGGAGGCCTACGTCCAGCAGTGGACGGCGATAGACTGAAATGATGACGATGATGATGATAAGAGGGCACTGTGTAGTGAACGAAGAAGTAGTAAAAAAGATTAAAAAAGGTATGTTGAGATGGTTTGGACATGTGAAAGAAAGAAAAAAGAAAGAAAAATAATTTATTACTCCTTTACGGGAGGAACACGTACAATAGCATAGAATAAAAGTACAATAACATAAAAAACAATAGATAATAAAAGAGAATACACAGCGAAATTAACAAGATTAGAGTCCCCTTCGCAAAAGAGGAAAAAGATAGCTGCTCAGCATAATGTTGAGGTATCCACTCGGTAAAATAAATACCACAACGCTGTTATT
This sequence comes from Lymantria dispar, assembly GCA_032191425.1. Lineage (NCBI taxonomy): Eukaryota > Metazoa > Arthropoda > Insecta > Lepidoptera > Erebidae > Lymantria > Lymantria dispar. The sequence continues at coordinate 1,322,959 of CM063460.1, read as the reverse complement.
CTGCAGCGTCCTGCAACGATCGTCAGCGATGTCCAGGCAGCAGAGTATAGAAGATACTGTCAAAACATGGCTATCCCTTTGCAAATAATAATTTATCACAATAATAACTAAAACAATAATAATCTAACCTAAAAACATGTATAAAACACGTATAAAGATAATATTAAAATGTGTAACATGTAGAAAGAATGAGTGAAGAGAGAATGATGAAGCAAGTATACAAAGCAAGTGTGAGTGGGACGGTGACAAGAGAAAGACCACGCCGTCCGTTTCTGGATCAAATTGGAGATGTGCTGGTGAAAAGTCATGTTAAGAGTACGCGTAATCGTAGAGAATGCATGAAGACTGATGAGTGTGAGTGAAGCGATGGAAGTATATCAGCATCGTGGCTTGTGGCAATCCGTATTCTTTGCCTACCCCTCTGGGAAGCAGGTGTGAGGCTATATATGTTATCCCAGCACATTTGTATGTCCCACGGCAGGGCTCGAGACTCCTGAACAATGGAAGGAAAATTAATCCACTATAACTAACACAATATCTGTCTACAGCCGCGGGCCGGTCTGTCCGGAGTAATACCAATGTCCGGAGTAATAATAATACCTACAATGACTGCATTTCGTTCGGTGACGAAGAAAACTGGAAGCCTAACTTTCTGAGGGTATTCGCATGTGATTGGTTTTAATGATGCCTTCATTATACATATTCTCACTACAATGACTATCTTCATGTAGATAGTGGTATAGCAAAGGTCAACCGTCAAAGAGCGACATTATCATTTACCATCAAGTATGCCATTTGCTTGTTTGCCATCAACAGTACTAAAACAAAAATTTATGCAATATTTTAATTATTTGTGGATCCCCAATACATTACGAAGCTAAAACTTATAATGTCAAGTTGTACAAATCCTTTTAGTTTATATATCGCGTGAAAATATCTTAATGGCGAGCTGCAAGTGACACGGAACGACTTTAAGAGGGTCGAATGTCTACTTGTGAAGTATTCTCGAAATAAAAGCTTAAAGAGAGATGGATGCGAGACATGAAACGGGTAACATGTGTGTTCTACATTGTGTATTTTGGTGTGTAAACAGTCTGATCCTGCCGGTGTTACCTATGTATTCTGATGGATTAAGATTTGCCGTCGGAGTCATAAAAAACCAATAGAAATATTCCAAGAAGCAACGGCAAAGCTGCTCTTAGAAATTTGAATGAATGAGATTCTTGATAAACTAACAAGCTTCTTAATCCATAACCCGATTATCATAAAGTGCTACGAGAATAATATGTGGTATCAATAACCTCAAGTATACTTAGTTTAAATTAAAAAAAAAATCAGCATTTAATGTGTTTTTTTGGGATGGGCTACTGTCAGCGCATTCATCGCCCGGGGCGTTCGTCTGAGGCGACAGAGGGGTGGCGCGCGGCGCCATAACCAGATAGCATGTCACCTTCGCCGTTGGGCCGACCACCGGTACAGAGTTCCTTGTCTTCAGTGGTCGGCCCGACGGAATACCTTAAAGGGGTGAGTATGATGCCAAGGTCCTCCATAGATTCTGACATAACGATGATATCGTCTGCAAATCGAAGGTGAGTGATGTGTTCGCCGTTAATATTGATCCAGAGTCTGGTCCAGTCTAAGAGTTTGAAGACATCTTCCAGTGCAGTGGTGAACAGTTTCGGAGAGATGACATCTCCATATCTCACGACTTTCTGCAACTGGATCGAGTTCGTACTCTTATCCCAGATACGGACCGACATAGTGGCGTTCCTATACAAACACTTCAGCACTTCAATATAGCGATGATCGATTTGGCACCGCTGAAGGGACTGCAGTACCGCCCAAGTTTCTACTGTGAGAGACTAAACAAACATAATTAACTGGCACAAACATTGGGTATAATAAAGGTTAGAAAGATTATTTCTTTTTACAAATTCTAACGATACCATCTTTATATATTCTAGTAATACTTACCAACCTAGTCAAAAAACCTACATAAATATGAGACTAATACAAAAAGGGAAAGAAGACTGAGTACTCGCAGAAAGGATCTGCCAACTATTCTGCGTCCAAAGTTAAATGTTGTTCAACATAGGTCCAGAGTACAAGCCGTAATATTGTATAACAAATTATCTTCCGATTTCAAAATTATTAAAAATCACACTTTATTCAAAAATAAATTGCAGTCACATTTATTGAAAAAATGTTACTATAGCTTAAATGAATATCTGAGAGATAGAAACTGAATAATCTATCAATTTCAAAAATAAAGATAGAATAATTATTATGCATAATAAAAATAATTTAAAATATACTGTTACTTTTATAAAAACAGACATATTATCAATTTGTTGTTGTGTAGTTGTTCTTGTAATAGAATAAGCATGTAACATTAATTTAAGTACTGTTATTTTATTTTCGACACAAATGTAAATTTGTTATGAAATAAATGTCTTATGTCTTTACAAATATATATCTGAACTCAGAACAACGATTTGTGGATCGCACAGTGTTGTCCTATGTGGGATTCGAACCCATGTCACTGGGACGGTAGGGCGATCTTAACCATTACGCCATCAATATTTATATACATATGAACCAAACGTACAACTTCCCATTAGGATTTCTACAGAAATGTCAATCACTATTGATAAATAGGGAAGCTGTCGAAATATATAAATATACATTTGCTCCGTGGATAACAAACCCTTAAGGAATGAAGGAAAGATTTGTAGGAAAATCAAGGGATTTTTTTATCAAAAACGTAAATTTATTGGTGGAGCCCGTTATGTCAGTACCTGCCCTAGGGAATAAAACCCTTATCTTTTCAACTTTAACGTTTTTATAGAAAAAAAAAATTAAAACATTTCAGCCCTCTTTTTTGATTATAAAAAAGAAAAGGGTTAATTTGAAAGCATTTTCTTCAAATATTATCTTTTTAAGTTAGGTAAGTAAGTGCTTCGTGTTTTTTATTTATTCTTGTATTCTAATATGGTGAGCGCTCCTAATAAACTAATAAATTTCATAACATTATGCGTTTTACTGTTGAGCATTACCAGAAATGATTTAGGGATTAAGACAGGGCTCTGAATAAATCGGAAGAAATTTATATTTCCTCGTAAATAAAAATAACCCTAAATGTTTTAAAATTGCCATACCTATATCCACGCCAGGCTTTCATGACGACGAGGGCGGAGTCATACTTCCGTTATTTCTAGCACCAATCGATCGTAATAATTATTATATTGACATATATTTTCTGCCGGTGTTGTTGTTTCACTGTTGTTTGTTTCCAAGACATCGACGAAGTTAGTACCCGAAAGGGTAACGGGGCCGCCCATGGGTGTCAAGCATGGATTCGAAACCACAACTCACGAAAAAAGGGGTGGTGTAAAAGATATTCTACATCTTATACGTAAACAAATGCTATGCTATAAGAGCTACAGGAAAAGAAATAAAAATTCAGCAATTCTGCTACATCTAAAAAGATATCCAAGATCTTATCATCATCACCAGCCTAAATAAGTCTCACTGTTGAGCTCGAACCTCTTCCATAATAGATTTATTATATCCGCAGTCAGATCTATTGACATCTCTCGGTTTTATTTCGAGTTTTTCTTGCATAGTTTACCTGCTTATCTATCCATCAGCCTAGAAATGTCCACTGCTGCACATAGGCCTGTCCACGAGAATGCCACTCGGAACGGTCCTGCGCCACTTCCATCCAACGATTCCCTGCGACTTTTAAGATGTCATCAGTCCACCTGGTAAGGGGTCGTTCTACACTGCGTCGTCCGATTCGTGGTCACTCAATAACTTTTCTTCCCCAACGGTTGTCGGTTCGACGAACGATGTGGCCTGCCCATTGCCATTTCAACGTGCTAATTCTGCAGGCTATGTCGGTTACACCCCTTCTTCTACGGAACTCCGTATTGAGGATTTTATCACGTAGAGAAATACCGAGCATAGCCCTCTCCATAGCACGTTGAGCAACTTGGAGCTTTTTTATAAGGCCAACATTTAGGGACCACATTTCAATACCGTATGTCATCGCTGGTAATACACACTGGTACGTGGTACCTACTTAAAATTACCCCTAATTGTCTTTTATGATTAATTGTATTTTTACTCCGTCAGCACACAAATCTTATCGCGGGCAATAAAAACATAAGAAGAGACGAATTACAATTGGACCTCCTCCATAATAAATTAATCTACTTATCTATATACCACGCTAGTCAGACGTGTTGGTTTTATTTTGTGTTTCCCTACTCTTGCTTAGATGTTGCACATAATGTCTCTTAATTTTCTTTACGACACCTAAAAGCAAGAGGTGTGCTGAATTGTATTTTTACTCTATCTCCACGCGAATCATTATCTTATAGCGGGCAATAAAAACTTAAGAAGAACAATTACAATTTATTAACTTATTGAAAGCTTTGAGCTATTTATAGTTATTCTATTTATAAGCGCGTCTTGTCCTCGTTGAAGAACCAATATATATGTAAACATATTAATTGGTCTCTAGTACATATATAATATGATAATGTGTACACAATGTGTTTGTTTGTTGGCAGGTGGGAGTGCTACCGGGACTACGCCGTGCGAGGCCGCCACGCCTTGCGGACATACCCAGGTTAGTTTGTATATATTGTCTATGACTGCGTGCTTCTTTCTGATAAGTTCAGGATTAACTGGATACGATTTATACGCCTGCTCGATCAATTTTGGTCACCCATTTGAGGGGTGCTATCGCCCGTCGACTTCGCCCTCGCATAGCCAGCCTTTCTTGAGGTAATGAGCTAATAATCGCTCCGATCACCCGTAGCTTCAAGTAGAAAAATGACAGAATCTTCTCAAAATTTAATTCCTGAATTTGTGTGCGCCCGTGATCAGGCACACTGAAAAATGTTTGAAACGTCAGAAAATTAAAAATCAATAACAAACGCGTTAAAATCCGTAAATAATTTTATTTAAAACCAATTGTTTCACTAATTAAACAATCGTAGGCTTAGGCCTACGATAGCCTTATACGGCTTTAGCTTTTGCTCGTAAAATAAGATTTTTATCAGTCAATTACTTCAAAACATTAAAATAATAATGTAAGTATATTATTTTTATTCCCACTAGATATGTTTAATGTATTATTCTTCTATTATATTAGCTGATATTCCCTTTACCCATTACAGATAGTACACGATCAATTTTATTATCTATACAACATTTATGAAGGGCATCTATTTTTTATGATGTCTAAAAGCACAATTACCAAAAATAACTTAGTAGTAACGAATGGAAAGTATAATATACACCCCTTCATTGCTACGGATGTCGTATGTTAAAGGAAAGTCATCATCATCTTGTTCTTATCCCAATTACTTGGGGTCGACGCAATATGTCATCTGTTTTGACATATTGCAAAAAGTTTCGGCAATGACTTTTATGACCGGCCGCCTGCCTGACATCAACCTTCCTTGGGAATGTAATCGTTGACCCAAATGGTACCAGATGGAGTTGGTCCGGGTCAATCTAGGGCTCTTAGTCGTCTTTTACGACACCCACGAGCAAAGCAAGGGTTGGTAGTATTCGAAGCCGCTACCACACAGCACAGTCGTATGTTAAAGGAAAGTATTGTTAATATATATTATCAGTGAAAGACTATGAAACTCAAAAACCGTAGTACATTTTGTGTACTCTATCCTAACCTAACCTATACCAGTATGCTCGGATTTCCGTTACCTAGGTTCACACAGCACAGTATTGATGCAGGATGGATGAAGTGGCGGTAAGTCACGGGTACAACACGCGACCTCAGTGTAACCCTCAAATTAAAGGGCAAAATTTACAAAACCCTAATAAGACCTGCCATACTGTATGGATCAGCATGTTGGGTGACAAAAGCGACAGATGAGAGACGACTGCATGTAGCGGAGATGCGAATATTGAGATGGATGTGTGGTGTGACAAGAATGGATAAAGTGAGAAATGAACACATTAGAGGAAGTTTGAAAGTTGCGTCAGTGACGGAAAAGTTAAAGAGTGAACGGCTGACATGGTATATAATATACCTACGTCCCACTGTTGGGCACGAGCCTCCTCCACAATAGGAGGGATTTTAACCTTACTATACCATGCTGGTCAGATAGGTTAGTATAGGGTTTTATTTCGAGTTATAGATGTTATATGCGTATTACAGGTATCCCATAGTCGTTTTTTACGACATCCACAGGAAAGATATGGAGTGGTGAATTGTAAAATTTCAAGTTACTAATTTCAATACTTTCGATACGCCGTCGATAAATCAGCGAAATGGCTTCTTTACATACATTTCAAAAAGATTTCAGGTTTACAATAGCAAGAGAATACGGATCATTAATATTTATGGTAAAGTAATTTAAATTTGCATTATGTAAAAGTTATATTCACGTCAAAACCCACATCAAGTGTTTATCGAGTGGGAGAGGCTTCCGACATTTGCTCATACGTAAACAATCGCTTATATACATAGACATTTAAAGGGTATTAACAAGGAAATAGTAATTCCATTGCGCTTGAATGGATTGTTATAATTATGTAGATAATATGTTTATTTATCAAGGAATATTGCTACAGAATGGCTGACTACAGAAATGGCTTGATGGATGTAATACAGAAATAAAATATCGCCCACTTAGGCCAATATTTTGACATTATCATCTCATCTCATCCTACAGAATTTCCACTATTGGGCTCCTCCATTCATCGTCATCATTACAGCTACATCCCACTGTTGAGCTCGAGCCTCTTCCCTAATGAGAGATAAATTGATCTACTAAACACGCTGGTCAAACGTCTTGGCATAGGGTTTTGCTTCGAGTTTTCTTTCTTTTATATAGAAGTTATATGCATATTATAGACCTTGGTCGTCTTTTATGACATCCCGGGAAAGAAAAGATATGGTGAATTACATTCTAACTCCATCGCCACATGGAATGACTTACCCCTAATAAAAACCCTTTTTTAAGGTGAATTATGATCAGTGTGCCTACTCTGGAAATCCATTCTAATTTCGAATCCGATCCAATTCCAATCTCACCAAACTTGTATTTGATACTCTTGAACAAAATCGAGAATGTATTCTTCGCGTTTGGCGTTGTTATTTTCACCAAATGTGTCGTATTTTCTTATTTTAAATTAATAACGTTTTCGAACTCGATCACTACAATGACGCTTTCTTGCAATTGTGCAACATGAACGATTTTAAACTACGTCAAAATCGCGTCGGGAGTAGCAAATATTTGATTTAATCCACGAGAGTCGAATTAATTTAGTTCAAAAATATTCCACCTAATTTGATTCCAATCGTGCGCTAGTGTCGCTTTCAAGAGTACCAAATTTGCTCAAATTCGAGCTGCGATTGGATTTAGGATTGGAATCGAGATTCAAGAGTAGGCACACTGGACACACCCCGAGCAATCTATCCGGGGCGACGGATAGGCGACGTGCGGCCCCATAACCTCCTACCATAGTCACTTCCCATCCACCATTGGGCCGACCACTGGCACATATATGAACATAATTTTGACAACTTCACAGAAAAATATTTTTGCCGTATAAAAAGGGTTAAGTTTTATTCTAATTCGGGATATATTTTCAAAGTATGTAGAATCCTTTGTAACATCAACTTAATCCTTAAAGTGCGTGTCTTAAAATAGAAAAGGCACGTGCTGAAACATTTTCAATGAATCGGTAAATACGAAAATAGGAAAGGATAAATAATTAGTTACTGTATGTTGTTGCTATAATAGCGAACGGTCAAGTAGCTGGGATGGATTTTCAATATAAAAATTAATAGAAATAATTCGATTCCCTCAAAAAGATCTACAATCAAATACAAAAGAGTGTGTGTACAAAGTACGCATATCAGAAGTGAAACTCCTTTATCCTTCCTCCTTCGTCCTTCATCCTTCGTCATTCGTCATTCATCCTTCATCCTTCATCCTTCATCCTTCAGCCTTCATCCTTCATCCTTCATCCATCATCCTTCATCCTTCATCCTTCATCCTTCATTCTTCATCCTTCATCCTTCATCCTTCATCCTTCATCCATCATCCTTCATCCTTCATCCTTCATCCTTAATCCTTCATCCTTCATTGTTCATCCTTAATCCTTCATCCTTCATCCTTCATCCTTCATCCTCCATCTTTCATCTTTCATCCTTTATCTCATTCTCTCGCCGGCTGAATCCTATACATTTATAACACACATGCATAGACGTAATATGCATATCCCTTAGTCGTATTTTATGTCATAAACGGGCAAAATACGGGATATTATTAGTCATATTGATATGAAATTATGCAAGTACGTGTAAACTTAATGATAATACAATAATTTGATACCATCAAGTCAATCCCATGATGATGCCAGAAAGTGAATAGTAGAACTCTTGGATGGATCAACCTCTTGAGTTTGATTTCATATGATTCAAATTCAAATTGTTTATTATGCATAAACCCCGAGAGAGCACTTACATATTGTCAGGTTTACAATTTCCAAAAAAAATATACTACCACCGGATCGGAACGCGACTGCTACTGAGAAGATCCGGCAAGAAACTCAGCGGGCTTGTCTATTATTTTTAATTTTTTTTTTCTTCTTACTAGATATACAATTGTGTACATGTTTTGTAAGAATTAGCTCCAGTGTGATGCCCTTCGAACCGCAAGACACTTAATATAATTCAAACGATTATGGCTGGACCAGATCCCACAAGCGGCACCCGATCACGAGTTAACTACTAGAGCAGCCATCACTCCTCTCAACCACTATGGAGGGAAGGGAGAGACCCACTCCACGCAGCTACCGCAAGTAGATCCTTATGTGAGCATGACCAACACCACAATATGTTATAAACGGTGAAAATACAAAATTTCGTTAGACAAAACACGCTACACTTTACAATAAAAGTTAAAAGTACATTTACAAACAGTATATTTAAAATAACAAGGAAATTGCTGAATGAGGAGCTGCTCACAACTAATCTGTATTATCATCTACATAATCCGAGATTTTATAATAAGCTTTTTTACAAAGTCTATTCTTGATGGCTTTTTTAAACTTTTTCATAGACAGGTCTCTGATATCTTTAGGTAATCTATTGTAAAAGCGTATACATTGCTCCATGAATGATTTGCTAACTTTTTGGAGACGAGTAGTGTGTACAACTAATTTGTCCTTATTACGAGTATTCATTTCGTGAATGTCACAATATCTCTTAAAGTTAGCGATATTTTTTTTGACATATAATATATTTTCGTATATATATTGTGATACAACAGTTAGAATATTTATTTCTTGGAATTTCTCCCGAAGAGAGATTCTTGAGCCTAGATTATAAATTGCACGGACAGCCCTTTTTTTGGAGAACAAAGTTTCTATTAAATTCCGCGGAGCATCCCCACAGTAATATACCGTAAGACATAAGACTATGGAAATAAGCGAAATAAACCATTCTAGCTGTTTCAGTATCTGTTAACATTCTTATTTTTTTTACTGCATAAGCCGCTGAGCTAAGCCTACTCGACATCTTTTAAATATGAGGTCCCCACTAAAGTTTAGCATCTATGGTGATACCTAAAAAAACGGTCGATTCCACAAGGTCCAGAGCCACACGATTCATTTGGACATTGGTTTCCACTTGCCTCACATTGGGAGTAGTAAATTTGATACATTTAGTTTTCTTCTCATTGAGAACCAAATTATTAGTGTTAAACCAATGAACAACGTTAGACAGTACATTGTTCACATCGATTGAAATTGCTGGGTGCCATAGACTGGATACAATATTCAGGGTCTAGAGCCTCCTCCATAACGGGAGGGAATTTGACCTACTGTACCTTGTTGGTCAGACATGTTGGTATAGGGTTTCATTTCGAGTTTTCTTTCTCTTGCGCAGACCAACCATTATAATGGTTCTAAAAATGTCATACTGTATATATGTCACTATCTAGTCTATCTGACCACTATATTGACACGATTAAATGCAATCCTACTAATATTATAAACGCGAAAGTACGAGAGTATGTGAGTATGTTTGTTGCTCTTTCGCACAAAAACTACTGAATGGATTTTGATGAAACTTCACAATGATATAGCTTACATATCAGAATAATACAAAGGCTATAATTTATCCCGATATTCCCACGGGAAGGGGAACTATCCGGGTAAACCGCAGGGCGCTGCCAGTAAATACATATATAGTAGAGGTCATAATTAATTCATTTACGTCCTAATGTTGCACTCGAGCTTCTTTCAATACCATGATTATTTCGTGTGATGACGGAGTAAGAATACAATTCACCACTCCCTGTCTTCCCCGTGAAAATCGTAAAACAGTACTAAGGGATATAATACGCTTGTAACGTCTACGCGAAATAAGGAAAATTCAAAACAAAACCCTATACCAAACTGACCAGCGTGGTAAGGTCGATTTTTCTCCTATTATGGAGAAGACTCGATCTCAGCAGTGGGACGTATACGAGATGATGATGATATGCAATCTATAATTTTTAACAAAAATAAATCGACTTCAAACAGTAAACTAATAAAATTTTAAGAATTCCACTAATTTCTCAAGGATACCATCATCGGATCCTGACCTGATGACTATGGGACCACCTGGGAAATATACCCTATCAAACAAAAAAAGAATTTTGCAAATCGGTCCAGGCGTCTTTGAGTAATCGGTGAACATACATAAAAAAAAAGATTTCGACAAATTGAAAACCTTCTCCCTTTTTTGAAGTCGGTTAAAAAGAGAAAGTTCGAAAGTTGCACCTGCGACGGCATGAGACGGCCAGGATGGATTGCGCGAAGTATGACATGGATATGAGTGGGGTAAATGCAGTGATTACATCCAATAGGGGTTTTTTTTTGCCAACGGCGACAAACGAGCAAGCAGCACACCTGATGGTAAGTGATCCTGCTGCACATGGACCTTTGCAATACCAGGGGCACAGCTAGGCCGTTGTCTACCGCGAAGAGAATACTCTATAGCCCACATACATTCCACAGTTGGGCTCGGGCATCCTCCATAATGGAAGTGAAATTGGCCTACTATACCATGCTGGTCAGACATGTTTGAATAGGGTTTCATTTCGAGTTTTCCTTTCCACAGACGTTAGGCGCATATTACATCTCTTAGGCGTCTTTTACGACATCCACTGGCAAGATAGGGAATGGTGAATGGTATTCTTATTCCATCACCACGCGGAAAATACATCTTAATATAAATAAATTACGTGTCACGTTGTTTGTCCGCGATGGACTCCTAAACTACTTAACCGATTGTAATCAAATTTGCACACCGTGTGCAGTTTGATCCAACTTGAAAGATAGGATAGCTTACATCTTAATTTATAGTCGCAATATTATTTTATTGCAAATTATTTGTATTACCTATATATATACCTACCTATTATTTGACATTCACAATTATCTCTTAACTCCAAACGATTTTAACAGATGGCGATATCTGTTGACTGCATTGAGTAAGTAATTAATAGATGGCGCTGCTATGTCAAACCTACAGACGTGTCATATACGATTTTAACTTCCTTTTTTACATAGATGCCATTTGTAAAATAATATGACTACCTCCATGACAGATGTTCTCCTACAGTTCAACTTAAATCATCATCATCTTGCTCTTATCCCAATTACTTGGGGTCGACGCAATATGTCATCTGTTAAATCTTACTTAAATCAACTTAAATCTATACCAATAAATAAAATTGGAGTGTCTGTTTGTAATGTCAAAATAATAGGCTTTTTTATGCTCACACGATTATTTGCACTATACACATGCCTAAAATACACTTTATAATTTTTTTGTCTGTCTGTTTGTTCCGGGTAATCGTCAAAACGGCTGGACCGATTTCAAAAATTCTTTCACCAATGGAAAGCTATTATATCAGAGAGTAAACTAGGCTATATTTCATCCCGATATTCCCACGCGAACGGGAACTACGCGGGCAAGACTGAAACCGAAGCAAAGCGAGGGCGGGTTGCTAGTTTAAAAATATTTTCATTTTCTACGTAAACAAAGTCGCAAGTTACAGTTAACAGTTGTTCCACGCGGACAAGAGGCAAGAACCTTTTATTTATACCAATATAAATTTTATAATTTAACTAGCAACCCGCCCTCGCTTCGCTTCGGTTACAGGTTATAGTCGTTTTACCCGCGTAGTGCCCGTTCCCGTGGGAATACCGGGATAAAATATAGCCTAGTTTACGCTCTGATATTATAGCTTTCCATTGGTGAAAGAATTTTTGAAATCGGTCCAGCCGTTTTGAAGATTACCCGGAACAAACAGACAGACAGACAAAAATTTTTTAATTGCTATTTTAGGCATAGGTGTCGTGCAAATAACCGTGTGAGCATGAAAAAAGCCTATTTTGACATTACAAACAGACACTCCAATTTTATTTATTGGTATAGATAAAATGAAAATTTTGATTGTATTCAAAATTTATTTTCTTCGTTTTAAAGCACTTAAATAAAAGCTTGTTATTAATGTTTTTTTTTATAAATATTTTCATATAGAATCATGTTCTTTTTGCACTGGCAATAAATTTATATTAAAATGTCGGCCAAAATTTAATAACTAACTTCTGCAGCGGGTAGATATAACTCTCATCTTAGTTCGCCTCAGGGCTGGTTACGGAGGACAAGGAAGTCGGTACAGGTGGTCAGTCCAATGCCGAAGGAGAGGAGATTCGGTGGGTTATGGGGTCGCGCGCCGCCCCTTCGTCACCCCGAACGGAGCGGACGGCGTGTACTCTAACCATAGCCCAACTCAATAAAAAAAACTCTTAGTTCGGCTGTGACCATAAACACTGAAAAGTGTTCGAAACGTTGGTCAAACAAAAATCAAAGATTATCAAAATACACATACGATGAAATCCGTAAAAATAGTTTTATTTATGGGCTTGTACATAAAGGTGGAAACACATTGTAAAAACGCGACGTGATGCAACGTGTCGACACCCGATATGCACCGTGCACATCACCAACACGTGACGCCATGACATACCAGTAATTTCTGAAAACACTTAGCTAACAGCAGTGGAAGTGTATGGTTATGTACTATGGATTCAATAAATAATGAGTTAAATCTTCTTCAAAGTCTTCATTTGATAACGAGTCAGATGAAGACTTTGAAGAAGATTTGATTTCATTTTACCAACTCAATTAACTGTTCGTCGGCCATTTCAAATGCTAAACGCTAAATATATGCAAAAAAATAATATTAAATTGGCATAAATTCTGTTTGACAGTTTGAAGAATAGGGATGAGGTCAAAAAATGCATATATGTATACATACTCTGGGACAGTTCTCGAACGACTGACGCGTGGCGTTTGGGTGTTGTCCAGAAACATACCGCGCGCTACGCGTCGTATGGCGTGTTTACCCCCACCATGGACAACACACCGACCTGGCATGTCTGGATCGGGTGGCGTTTGCGCGCATGGGGTCGCGTCGGGTGTTCATAGTATGATTCTGGTCTATAGAAAACAATACATTTGATTCGGCTCAACACGCATCGCGTTTCATCGGGTCGCGTCGCGTTTTAATAATATGTTTCCGCCTTAAAACTGCGATGCGATGACGCATCGCAATAACCTGCGAGCTCGCACGTCGCGTCGCAAGAAATTGCGAAAGAACTTCTTTGTTTCTTTTGCCTGTATCTCTTAAACAATAACAAAAGTGCATACTTCTTTTTACGATCCATATCACGGTTTCATCATTCATCATCATCATTTCAGCCTATTGCCGTCCACTGCTGGACGTAGGCCTCCCTCATATTGCGCCACAATGTGCGGTCCTGTGCCGCCTGCATCCAACGACGCCCAGCAACTTTCACTAGGTCGTCGGTCCACCTAGTGGGGGGGCGTCCTACACTGCGTCGTCCGATGCGTGGTCGCCACTCGAGAACCTTTCTTCCCCAGCGGTTGTCGGTTCGTCGAGCGATGTGGCCTGCCCATTGCCACTTCAGCGTGCTAATTCTTCGTGCTATGTCGGTTACACCCGTTCTTCTGCGGATTTCTGTATTCCGGATTCTATCTCGCAGAGAAATCCCGAGCATAGCCCGTTCCATAGCACGCTGAGCGACTTTGAGCCTTGATATGAGGCCTACATTTAGGGACCACGTTTCCGTGCCGTAAGTTATCACTGGTAACACACACTGGTCGTAGACCTGTGTTTTCAGACACTGAGGTATGTTGGACGAGAAGATCCTCTTAAGTTTCCCGAACGCTGCCCAACCGAGTTGGATTCGTCGGCTGATCTCTTTCTCGAAATTGGATCTACCTAACTGGACTGTTTGTCCTAGGTAAACATAGTGATTGACAACTTCGAGAATCGCATTGCCAACTAGGACCGGTACAGGAATGACATGGGTATTTGACATGACTTTCGTCTTGTCCATGTTCATTCGTAGACCCACTAGTTGGGATACCCTGCTGAGATCATTGAGCATAGTGCCAAGGTCCTCCATGGATTCTGCCATAACGACGATATCGTCTGCGAATCGAAGGTGAGTGATGTATTCGCCGTTAATGTTGACGCCGAGTCCAGTCCAGTCTAAGAGCTTGAAGACATCTTCCAGTGCAGTGGTGAACAGTTTCGGAGAGATGACATCTCCCTGTCTCACGCCTTTCTGCAACTGGATCGGTTTCGTACTCTTATCCCGGATACGGACTGACATTGTGGCGTTCCTATACAAACACTTCAGCACTTCGATATAGCGATGGTCGATTTGGCACCGCTGAAGGGACTGCAGCACCGCCCAAGTTTCGACTGAATCAAAGGCTTTCTCATAGTCCACAAACGCTAAGCACAGGGGCCGATTATACTCCTCGGTCTTTTGTATAATCTGCCGAAGCGTGAGGATATGGTCTATGGTGCTATAGCCTTTTCGGAAGCCGGCTTGTTCGGGCGGCTGGAAGTCATCGAGCTTGCGCGTGAGTCGATTGGTAATGACCCTCGAAAACAACTTATAAACATGGCTCAGGAGTGAGATGGGTCTGTAGTTCTTTAAAAGAGCTTTGTCACCCTTCTTGAAGAACAGCACCACCACACTCCTGGTCCACGACTCTGGAACGTCGCCCCCGAGGATAACGGAATTAAATAGCTTCTGAAGGGCTATTAATACCGGCTTGCCGCCCGCCTTCAAAAGCTCTGCCGTAATTCCGTCATCTCCCGGTGCCTTACCGTTACGTAGTTGTTTGAGAGCCATTCTGATCTCGTACAAGCTGATGTCCGGGATTTCTTCGGTATAGTGCCGAGTTAGCTTGGATCTGGGATCTTGGACCAAGCCGACAACAGGATTTCGGGATGATTTGTATAACTGTCCATAGAACCTTTCGACCTCTCCCAAGATCTCACTTTGGGATGAAATGACAGTGCCGTCATCGGTCTTCAGCTTAGTCATTTGGCTTTTCCCAATAGACAGATCTTGTGCGAACACTTTCGAGCCACGATTCCGCTCTATCGCGGTTTAGTTTTCAAAATATATCCAGTATGGTTGACGGTCGTTGAAGGAATGGTATGGGAATAATCACCTAGGGAGCCTTGCCGCACGAAATCGCATCACAGCAATTCGTGTCGCAACTTTTGCGTTGCGAATTTGCATCGCGTCGCAGTTTTATGTACAAGCCCTATAACGCCATTGTACCTTCAACTTTCTTGCATTCCTTTGTATTTCAAGTGTGGTGTATTGTCAAGCTTGTAAAAGTAAAGGATTTTCCTTCGAACATTTAAATCGTTTGAGTACAACACAGCATAGTCCATTAAACCCGTTTCAAATTAAATCTATCGTCCAAGCGAACATTTTCCGATTAAATCGCTAACCTACATAACGAATGTTTGATCCAAATGAATGGGCACAGGTGCTAATATGAACTGAATAGATAACTATATACTCGATAAATTCAATTTTACTTCTTTTTCCTTAGTCCCTCTGTTGGACGCAGACCTCTTCACAATAGGAGGGATATTATCCTACTATGCTACGCTGGTCAGACGTGTTACCATGGGATTTTATGTCGAGTTTTCTTTCTCTTTCATAGATGTTATCTATACCAATAAATAAAATTGGAGTGTCTGTTTGTAATGTCAAAATAATAGGCCTTTTTTATGATCAGACGGTTATTTACACTATACATATGCCTAAAAATCACTTTATATTTTTTTTGTCTATCTGTCTGTCTGTCTGTTTATTCCGGGTAATCTTCAAAACGGCTAGACCGATTTAAAAAATTCTTTCACCAGTGTAAAGCTATAATATCATGGAGTAAACTACGCTATATTTTATTCCGATATTTCCACGGGAACGGGAACTACAGGGATAAGGCGACAGAAACCGAAGCGAAGCGAGGGCGGGTTACTAGTATGCATATAATATTCTTTAGTCCTCTTTTACGACTCCGATGTACAGAGGTGATGAATTGTATTCTTACTCCGTCACCACACGGAATTCAATTTTACGTAGTTTTAAAGATATCCTCGGTAATATCTTTAATTCATCGACGCAAAAAGAGGGGTTATAAATTTGACGTCAACGTCTGTCTGTCTGTGTGTGTGTGTGTATGCCACAGGGCATCGTAGTTTTCACACGGATGGACTGATTTCAATGTGGTTTTTTTATTTGAAAGCGAATTTCCTCACGGTGGTTCTTAACTTAGATATTTAGTTAATATTGTTCCAGCCGTGTAAGAGAATTAGCCCTTTTTCAAAATAGTGTAATGGCGTAGATTACTCGATTAATTGCTTCACGCGTGCCAGTATAATCGTTAAATGGTAATTAACTGAAGAGAACGTAATATTTTTTTTTGTCGGAGTTATTGAAAATTTTCAATTTTACTTATATGTCAGCATTATCATCTCAGCTCACATTTAAATTGACCTACTATACAATGCTGGTCAGAAAGGTTAGTATATTGGTCTTATTTCGAAGTTACTTTTTCTTATAAATGTAATTTTTAAATGGATTTTGTTACATCCCTTCGCCATTGTTTACGATAACCACGAGCAAGATTAGGAGACGGTGAACTGTATTCTTACTCTCTCGCCATATGGAAAATAGAAAAAGTTGGTTCAACAAGCCATATGGCCTGCCCATTGCCATTTCAACATGTTAATTCTACGGACTGTGACGGTTACGCCCGTTCTTCTACGGCTTTCCGTATATCGGATTTTATCACATGGCGAAATTACGCGGAACAAACAGACAGACAAACAAAAAAAAATACACTTATTTTTTAGGCATTGATATCGCGCAAATAATAGCGTGAACAAGATAAACATCCATTGTTTTGCGATTACAAACAGTTACCTCATTTTATTTATTTGCATAAATAATGTATAGAATTTGTTAAGTTCATTTCAAAAATTTCCGTGTGGTGACAGAGTAAGAATACAATTCACTATCTTGCCCGTCGATGTCGTAAAAGACGACTAAGCAATATAATATGCACGTAACATCTGTGCAAGAGAAGGAAAACTCGAAATGAATCCCTATACCAACATATCTGACCAGCATGGTATAGTTGGTCAAATTCACTGCCATTGTGAAGGAGGCCCGAGCTCAACAGTGGGCCATATCTCGGCTGCGATGATGATGATAATGATTTAAAAGAAGCGTGTTTTTACTTACTTATATACTCACGTAAGAAGTTACATATACTATTTTGACGTAACAAGATAAAAATCTTTCTGAAAGTCTTTTTAATTAAATTTCCTTCACGTTAGTTGATACGTTGAAAAAACAACACTAATAATAGAAAAAAAGGGTATTTAATACATAGAAAATTTTATTAAAATGCTTTATCTAATTGACATGTAACAGCGAGCGCGCGCATCTTAAAAAATGTTGACTAGCTAACTTAACCAAAAGAAATAAAGAAAGAGAGAAAGAAAGAAAATAAGATTTATTGGACTCTACAGTTACATGCTCAACATAAAACAACAAAACACAAAATATAAAAACGAAGACGAAAAAATATTGATAATTAACATAATCGTAGTATATAACAATTGAAATTCCCAGTATTAATGTCCAAAAGGCAACAGCTCAGCATATGCTGCATTAACTTGCAGAACTGATTTTCAGCTGCAGCCTAACTAATCTAAGTTACAGGTCACAAGAACTGCAAGTACAGAAGAATAACAATTAATAGGTTCATAGATTATTCAAAATTGTAAATGGTTATATTAGTACCAATAATAACAGCATTTAAATCAAACCAACACGGTATATAATGAGCAGTTTAAAAAGTCTGATATGATCAGAAGAACACAATAAACAATCAAATACATTCAAGTTGTACAATTAAAAAAAAAGAAGAGGATGATCTATACTAATCTATACTAATATTATAAAGAGGAAAGATTTGTTTGTTTGTTTGTATTGAATAGGCTCCGAAACTACTGGACCGATTTCAAAAATTCTTTCACCAATGGAAAGCTATACTATCAGGGAGCAACATAGGCTATACTTTATCCCGGTATTCCCACGAGAACGGGCACTACGCGGTTAAGATGACTGAAACCGAAGCGAAGCGAGGGCAGGTTGCTAGTATGTGTATAAAAAGATATGTGACATAAAGTGACAAAGCTCTTTTAAAGAACTACAGACCCATCTCGATCCTGAACCACGTTTATAGGTTATTTTTGAGGGTCTTTACCAATCGACTCGCGCGCAAGCTCGATGACTTCCAGCCGCCCAAACAAGCCGGCTACCGAAAAGGCTATAGCACCATAGACCATATCCTCACGCTTCGGCAGATTATACAAAAGACCGAGGAGTATAATCGGCCCCTGTGCTTAGCGTTTGTAGACTATGAGAAAGCCTTTGATTCAGTCGAAACTTGGGCGGTGCTGCAGTCCCTTCAGCAGTGTCAAATCGACCATCGCTATATCGAAATGCTGAAGTGTTTGTATAGGAACGCCTCAATGTCAGTCCGTGTCCGGGATAAGAGTACGAAACCGATCCAGTTGCAGAAAGGCGTGAAACAGGGAGATGTCATCTCTCCGAAACTCTTCACCACTGCACTGGAAGATGTCTTCAAGCTCTTAGACTGGACTGGACTGGACTCGGCATCAACATTAACGGCGAATACATCAGTCACCTTCGATTTGCAGACGGTATCGTCGTTATGGCAGAATCCATAGAGGACCTTGGCACAATGCTCAATGATCTCAGCAGAGTATCCCAACTAGTGGGTTTACGAATGAACATGGACAAGATGAAAGTCATGTCAAAGATGTTGTCGATCACTATGTTTACCTAGGACAAACAGTCCAATTAGGTAGATCCAATTTCGAGAAAGAGATCAGCCGACGAATCCAACTCGGTTAGGCAGCGTTCAGGAAACTTAAGAGGATCTTCTCGTCCAACATACCTCAGTGTCTGAAAACACAGGTCTACGACCAGTGTGTGTTACCAGTGATGATTTACGGCATGGAAACCTGGTCCTTAAATGTAGGCCTCATGACAAGGCTCAAAGTTGCTCAGCGTGCTATGGAGCGGGCTATGCTCGGGATTTCTCAGCGAGATAGAATCCGGAATACGGAAATCCGCAGAAGAGCGGGTGTAACCGACATAGCACGAAGAATTAGCACGCTGAAGTGGCAATGGTCAGACCACATCGTTCGACGAACCGACAACCGCTGGGGAAGAAAGGTTCTCGAGTGGCGACCACGTATCGGACGACGCAGTGTAGGACGCCCTCCCACTAGGTGGACCGTTGACCTAGTGAAAGTTGCTGGGCGTCGTTGGATGCAGGCGGAACAGGACCACACATTGTGGCGTAACATGAGGGAGGCCTACGTCCAGCAGTGGACGGCAATAGGTTGAAATGATGATGATGATGAAAAAGATATAATTCATTGAATAAGTTATTATGTTATTAAAAGATGTCAAAATGATTAACACGTTAACTGCCACATATGTCACCGCTGACCGGACCCTAGTCTACATCTTGGCGCCACGTAGGGCACAGGTGACCTCAGGGATGACCTATTTTTAAACCTGTTTTGTGAGCCATAGGACAGATATTCCGTTGATTTTGTGTAGATATGTATGTGACCGCTGTGGCGCTGTAATATATTTGTGAACAGTGGTTTTTATTTACCTTGTCAAATAATAGATTTACTTAGAAAAATCTGCAGTTTTCGTCAACTCTATCTGGAATATGGAGGTTCATGTTTTAGGTGTAACATAACTATTCGATTTCATTAATTTACGTAGCTTACTACTGGTTATCTGGCCTTTATAATATAGGAAAGTATTATTTTTAGTGTATTGAATTTTTTTTCAAATTAGTGGGTAAGTAAGCTATTAAAATAAAATAACTATCATAATACTATGTAAGTGAAAGTATCTATTTAGTAGAAAATTAAATTTATAATTCAAGAATAAAGAAAAAAGTTAGTACTTGTGAATCTTATTGAAACAAGACAAATATTAAAGTGAGGAATCGAAAACCGTAAGTGTCCGACTGCAGGGCGGGTGGCCGGAGGGGTGACCGTTTGGCGCCAATATAACGACAACGCTTTTTTTTACATCCCATCGCCACGTAGGGCACGGGTGACCTCACGGGGTTTTTTGAAGTTATTTCATAAACCATTCATGCTATTGCCACCTAACATAGACATAAGTCCATATCTTACTAGACCATATTGAAAAACGCACGAAAAACAAATGTAAGTTTTGCCCGTTGTATGGCTGGCAGTTAACGTGTTAATATAGAATTAAAGTTAATATGATAATTTAAATCTAATAAAATAATAACAATTAAGCATCACATTATCAAGAGAGTAAAAAGTACGGAAAGAAGTATCCCAATCCGTTGAAAAAAAATCGCTACAAAATAGGCTAAGAACTAGACTTTTGTTGTGTTATGATGAGACATTTAAGCTTAGTTTTAAAGGAGTGAATCCCGGTCAATTTTCTTATTTCGGTGGCAAATTATTCCAACACTTAGTAGTGTTATATTTAAAACTGCCACGGAAAACAGTAGTTTTATGTAAGCGATTATGTAAGAGAAAAGATATTAAGCTCTTAGAAAACTTCCTGTTCTCAGTCATCCATTCTAATTTGGAATACAAATAATCTGGCTTCTTGCCCTTTATAATTCCAAACAATAACGTGGCCAGGTGCATATCTCTTCTCCCCTTCATTTTGAGGCTGTTATATTGGTTCAGGTAAGGACTATCATGGCTTCTTAGATGAATAAAACAACTTCAAAAAAGCTTTCAAACGAACGTAAGGGGTGGTGACATTTTGTATTCACAATTCTTCAGCACACTACAAACGTAATATAATTAATTATCATTAGTATTATTACTAAAGTACATTATCTCCTCACCCTATTCTCCTAAACAAACAGATTCATGTTTACATATAATTAAACACCTTCGTCTGTCCGTGACAAAGCGAGTGTAACGTGAGAGGCATGACTGAGCGAATATGCGGCCGGTCACCTCCCACGCTCCGTGACGTTATGTCACTCAACAGAGAATTAGTTTTGTTGCTTACATACTTACTAATATTATAAATGCGAAAGTTCTTTGTTTGTTACGCTTTCACACTTAAACCACCGAACCGATTTCAAAAATTCTTTTACCAAATGGAAAGCTATAATATCAGGAAGTAACATAGGCTATATTTTATCCCGGTACTCCCACGGAAAGGAAGGCTACGCGGGTAAAGCGACAGAACCCGAGGCGAAGCAAAGGCGGATTTGCTAGTTAGTTATATTTAAGTATTTAAAAAACTAACAATAAGAAAAATGCCCAGATTTTTCACTGTCATAATCTCTCTGTGTGGTGACGGAGTAAGAATACAATTCACTACCGCCTATCTACTAGCCCGTGGGTGTCGTAAAAGGCGAATAAGGGGTTTGAAATGCAAGAGAAGGGAAACTCAAGAAAATACAAGACGAAAAGACTTCTAAATAAAAGTATTTTCACGGATTTTATCGCGTTCATGGACACGGGTGGATAACGCTGTAAAGTGTTCGAAAATTCGGGCAATTAAAAATCAAATAGAAACGTGATAAAATCCGTAAAAATAGTTTTATTTACAACTGGCTGACCCAAGCTTTGTTCTGTTCAAATCTAAAAAAAAAGGAATTCCCCTTGAAATCGATCGCAGTGCCACCTACCGGTTCCAATTATAATCCTAAACCTTTCTCATAGATCAGCTACAAAAATAATCAAAATCGGTCCAGCCATTTAGAAGGAGGTCACGAAAGAGAACAAATATTTATATATATAAAGATGTATATACTAGCGTAGACATCAAAAATTATAATGCAAAGACTTATTAATAATATTTACCTAATTATGTTCTTTCTCCGCGTAGTGATGGAGTAAGAATACAATTCACCACCCCCTCTTTTAACCACGGGTGTTATAAAAGACCATTAAGGGATGTAATCATCATCATCATCATTGCAGCCCACATACGTCCCACTTTTGGGCTCGGGCCTCCTCCGCAATAGAAGAGAATTTGACCTACTATACCGTGCTGGTCAGGTATATTGGTATTTTTTTTTGTGGGGGGTGGGTTACGGTCGGTGCACTCCTCGCACCACTCCGTCTGGGGCGACAGAGGGGCGTAAGCACGCACACCCGCAACCCACCCGTGACACGTCGCCTTCGTGGTTGGGCCGACCACCGGAGCAGGGTGACTTGACGTCAGTGGTCGGCCTGGGGTATATTGGTATAGGGTTTCATTCTGAATTTTCCTTCTCTTGTACAGATGTCACGTGCATATTGGATTTGCAGGGATGTAATATGCATATAACATCGGTATAAGATATGGTAAATCCGAAATAAAACCTTAAACCACTTCTTCTGACGAGTATAGTATGATAGGATAAATTTCCGCCTGTGATGGTGGAGTCTTAAACCCAGCTATGCAACGTATATGAGTTGAGATGCTTATGATTCATCATCATCATCATTTCAGCCTATTGCCGTCCACTGCTGGACGTAGGCCTCCCTCATATTGCGCCACAATGTGCGGTCCTGTGCCGCCTGCATCCAACGACGCCCAGCAACTTTCACTAGGTCGTCGGTCCACCTAGTGGGGGGGCGTCCTACACTGCGTCGTCCGATGCGTGGTCGCCACTCGAGAACCTTTCTTCCCCAGCGGTTGTCGGTTCGTCGAGCGATGTGGCCTGCCCATTGCCACTTCAGCGTGCTAATTCTTCGTGCTATGTCGGTTACACCCGTTCTTCTGCGGATTTCTGTATTCCGGATTCTATCTCGCAGAGAAATCCCGAGCATAGCCCGTTCCATAGCACGCTGAGCGACTTTGAGCCTTGATATGAGGCCTACATTTAGGGACCACGTTTCCGTGCCGTAAGTCATCACTGGTAACACACACTGGTCGTAGACCTGTGTTTTCAGACACTGAGGTATGTTGGACGAGAAGATCCTCTTAAGTTTCCCGAACGCTGCCCAACCGAGTTGGATTCGTCGGCTGATCTCTTTCTCGAAATTGGATCTACCTAACTGGACTGTTTGTCCTAGGTAAACATAGTGATTGACAACTTCGAGAATCGCATTGCCAACTAGGACCGGTACAGGAATGACATGGGTATTTGACATGACTTTCGTCTTGTCCATGTTCATTCGTAGACCCACTAGTTGGGATACCCTGCTGAGATCATTGAGCATAGTGCCAAGGTCCTCCATGGATTCTGCCATAACGACGATATCGTCTGCGAATCGAAGGTGAGTGATGTATTCGCCGTTAATGTTGATGCCGAGTCCAGTCCAGTCTAAGAGCTTGAAGACATCTTCCAGTGCAGTGGTGAACAGTTTCGGAGAGATGACATCTCCCTGTCTCACGCCTTTCTGCAACTGGATCGGTTTCGTACTCTTATCCCGGATACGGACTGACATTGTGGCGTTCCTATACAAACACTTCAGCACTTCGATATAGCGATGGTCGATTTGGCACCGCTGAAGGGACTGCAGCACCGCCCAAGTTTCGACTGAATCAAAGGCTTTCTCATAGTCCATGATTATGCTATGTAAATCAAAACCCAGAAATCTTCTGATGAATAGAATATCATACAACATACGTAGATAAAGCTTAACTATTATTATTGTTGCATTTACAAGTCTTGAATCATGAATTAATGCCATTAATAATTCAGTAACAATTTCAAAATTTCATGAATATTTAATGTTACAATTCTGCTTACACTACGAGCGGAAATAGAGTTACCTTGCCAACAATTTGCTGCTGTTAATAAATTTGAAACTAATGAACCCTTCTGACTTTACGATTTGCTTATACTTACTAAAGTATGAAATATTCTTGTACATATACTGAAATAGAATGATGGCTAACAGGGCCTGAGTAGTTAAAAGAGAGTACCCCGCGGGGCTTTTCCGTCGGGCCGACCACTGGTGACAAGGAACTCGGCACTGGGGTGGTTGGCCCAACGACGAAGGTGACGTGCAACGGGTGGGTCATGGAGCTGCGCGCTGCTCCTCTTTTGCCCCGGACAGAGCCAGGCGGCGGGTGGGCTGACACAAAAAAAGGGCCTGAATAGTGACAAAGCAATTATCATCATTATCTTTGTCCATTTAAACCCCACTACAAGGCTCGGCCAGATGTGTCGGTGTAGGCTTTATATTAAGTTTTACTTTCCTTACATCAATTATCTACATACTATATTCCTTAATCATCTTTTAAAACAACCTCGAGCAAACAGCGTGATATTTTTTGTATTCGCCCTCATTATACAAAACAAATTAATGGCAAAATAACACAATATGTTACCAACCCTTGGTTTGCCGCATGAGTAGTAAAAATGTAGAATAAGCAACAGAACGCTTGTCCGAAACTTATCATATTAAATGCAATCGCCAACTTTTCTGCCAGAGGTCAATAATGGTATTATTGACCATGGGGAAGTTGAGCCTCATGGATGTAATGAATTTATTGAAGTCCGAAGTGTCGACAAAGGGATGGAAACAGACTATGAGTTAATTCCTCTCTTAGTTTTGATAAGTCTCATTCCCAATTCATCCTGCTCACTTTTTGCGGTCGACTTAAAATGTACTTACTCCTCTTCCATCGTACATATTGCAAAAGTTATCCGCAATATGTTTATTACTGGCCATCTGCTTGACCTCAACCATTATTGGGCATGTAATTGTTGAACCGATACCATTAGATGGAGTTGGCCAAAGTAGTAAAGGTATAAGTCTTATACGACACACACGAGCAATGTTGGTAGTATTCGTATTTGCCACAGAATGCGCCTCATTCCCAAATGATGTTAGAAGACGACGAATGACAAGATCAGTAAACTGGCTATTTTATTTTTGGACTGGTCTGATCAGCATACGTCTTGTCTATTCTGTCCTGAGTGACAAAAGAGTGGCTTGCGATCCCATAACCCATCGCCATTGGACTAATCAGGAACCAATTCCTTGAAATCCGTGGCTGGGCTGGACTAAGCTGGGTTCTAAAAACATAATTGTGTTCTTGTTAAGACGGAATATTTTGTTAAATAAATAGCTGTGAGAATACATTCTCACGCGATTGTTTCCGAAGAGAATAAATGAGTGAGGAGTTTGTTGTAATGAGGATATTAACACGGTATTTTCATTGGGTATTCAAAGTAATTCAAACATTATTGTTCTATCTATAACCCTTGCTCTAGCAAGGGGTCTTGTTGAGACAAGTATCGTGGGTTAGTCATTGCTTATTCGAATATAAATGTCGTCGTTGTTTCTAACGCTTAAAGGCTATTTACGCATTTGAAATAAAAATGTATTGAGACTCTTATCTCATTATTGACTTTGTAATTAAACTGATTTAGGGCTCATCGATTGAAAGAATTTTAGTGTATTAGAACATACTTTATGCATTGTATACGTAGATGATGTAATTATGTTGATTTAATATATTTCACTGGTTTGATGTTTTTCTTACGTGTTATGATATTTTATTCCTAACACACATAAACATTACCATTATAATTTATTCATTAGAAATTTGTCATAAGCGAGTCGTTCTTTACCCCAAACACTCGATAGATGGCGTTGTTCGAAATCTGCGAATCGTTATATTTACTCTATACATTATTCAGGCTTTTATAAACATCTCTGCACGAAGTCGTCTATACATCTATACAAATGAATAAAATTGAAGTGTCTGTTTGTAATGTCAAAATAATGGGCTTTTTCATGCTGATATTAATTTGCACAATAACTCTTTTTTATTTTTGGGGTGGGCTACGGTCAGTTCCCCCGTCGCCCGGCTCCGTCCGGTGCGACAGAGGGGCGGCGCGCGGCCCCGTAACCCACCCGATAGCGCGTCGCCTTCGTCATTGGGCCGACCACCGCTGCAGAGTTCCTTGACTTCAGTAGTCTGCCCCTTTCATTTCCCTTTCATTCGTAATATACCTATACCTATTTTGTCTGTCTGTTTGTTTTTGGTAATCTTTAAAACGGCTGGATGTTGATAATATTTTACTACCAGATAACTAGTCTATATAGGGAGTAACTTAGGCTATGTTTTATCCCGGTATTCCCATGGGAACGGGCACTACGCGGTTACGGCGACTGAAACCAAAGCGGAACGAGGGCGGGTTACTAGTCTCTAATATAAGTGTAGACTAATCTAACGATGCCGGTTATAACTTTTAGTAATATAATAATAACTTCATGTACCAATATTTAGTATGGCCTCGCTAAAGTTATAACCAATCATGACTAATATTCAACATTAGTTTAAATCCAATGTTAATATTTAAATAAATGGTTATCAACAGGTGATCTTTGTACATATTTATCCGACTAAGGCAGGGTTATGTTTTTCGCGCGTGTTAATGTTTCTAAATTTTTATATTCAATCTTCAAAATTTTCCGTATGGCGACGGAGTAAGAATACAATTCGCCACGCCTTCTCTTGTCCGAGGGTGTCATATAAGATGACTAAGGGATTACAATATGCATATAACATCTATGAAAGAGAAGGAAAACTCGATATAAAACCCTGTAGCAACACGTCTGACCAGCGCGGTATAGTAGGTCAATTTTCCTTCTATTGTAGAGAAGACTCGAGTCTAACAGTGGGACTTAAATGAGCTGAGGTGACGATGATGGTGATCTTCAAAATGGCTGGATAGATTTCTATCTTTTCTCTTTGGTCGGGCATGGTCTAGACGCATGGCATTCGTTCCATCCGAAGTGATATAAGGACAGCGCGCAGCCCCCATAACCCACGGTATTCCCTCCTATTCGCCATTAGGCCGACCACTGGTACCAAATCCTTGACGTCCGTGCCCAACCCGGCGGGTTACACATTCGGGTACTATCCCTTCCCGGCGCCCTACTGGTGCATCGCTCTCACATGGTCAGCCTTTCTGTGGATGACCGACTATACTCCGGTTCAATCACCCGTGGTGTCGGCTAGAGTGGCGTAAAGCGATTATTTCGACTATCAAGGCATATTTAAATTCATCTTAAAGACAAGTTTCTTTTTTTGCGCACGGTGGCATACTAGCAAATAGTAAACCTGATGGTAAATGTTGCTGCCGCTCATGGACCTTTGCTAGGCCGCTGCCTACCGTGAAGAATGTAAAGAGAGTGTGAATGCGTGCAATGAGGTTCGGTGAAATTAAAGGCATCACCAAACACTCACCATAGGCAAACACCCTCAGAAAGTTGGGCTTCCGGCTCTCTCAAAAAGTTCGTTAGACGTTTCATTAGATTTTTGGAAAAAAATGGGGAACAATAATTTTCATTCCCTTTAAGATTTGATTTTTGGGTCAGGCCTGCCACTAAAATTAATATGCGTATTTAGCTTAGGTTGTCAATTCATAATATAGTTTGTTAAACTGAGTTTCATTTATTTTATTATTAGCAACCCGCCCTCGATTCACTTCGGTTTCATTTGCTTTAGCGCTTAGTACCCGTTCCCGTGGGAAGACCAGGATAAAATATAGTCTATGTTACTCCCTGATATCATACCATTTCATTGGTGAAAGAATTATTGAAGTCAGTTCGGTAGTTTAAGCGTGAAAGTGTAACAAACAAACAAATAAACAAACAAACAAACTTACTTTCACATTTATAATATTAGGAAGGATATGTTTTCTATTCTTAATCTTTATTCAGTCTTATTAGTATAAAAATTTTTAAAGTACTGCACTTTAAAAATTTTTTTGTAGTTTTTTTATTTTTTTATTGTTTGTCTGGTAATATAATTCTTCTTCTCAGCTCCTGTATATTTAATTATTTTATTGTTTGGTTTGAACCTCTCTCAGCTTTAATGTTGAAGGGAAATCGATCTATTATATCATATTGGGCAGTTATATTAGCATAGAATTTTATCTTGAGGTTCGTATGTATCGATGTTATCTGTGCCCTAATGTATCTACAAAAGGGAATCCTTCGTATGGTTCATTTTAAGTCACATTTAAATGGAGCCAAGTGTACGAGTGAAGTGTGACTGTTAAGCGAATTGTCGCTTATCGGTCAAACATAAAACCTACCTTTTATATTGCCTGGCCTCCGTCGTTAAATATTTTCTTTCCTTCGTCTGTTTGTATGATGTTTCATAGATTACAGACTATCTTCATAAACGTTATTTTAAATCTGATATATTTTGAAAGGATCATATTTAAAAAAATAGTTTTTTTTTAATTAAATCAGATTTATTTGGGTCATTGATGACAACAATGTCACGGATTCAAATTATAAGTTGGGTAATTTTCTACAAAAGATATTTGAAAATAAAACCCTATCAATTCCCCTTCAAATATGAAGAAACCTTGTATCCTACGGGAAAGTATGTCTTGTCTTTCGTATTTGTAACTTATTACCCTACGAAATGAACTTGTGACGCCCTATGCCAATATGCTGTGATCCATACTTTTTTGAGGACAGCATATAGTGCGATCACACTCCGTCCCAATCATCCAGGACAGCGGAAGGAACGTCATGCAACACCATATTGTACTTTTCCATTACCCTTTGTGTGAATCAAAGTTACCAAGTCACTGTCTTCCATAGCCCGATTATGCTGTCACCCTAGGTGACCGAGCAGTATACGAGAAAATGAAGACAGCCAAATAAAAAACTAACTCACAATTTAGACGTAATTAAGAAGCTAACTATAAATTTCCATCAAGTAAAACATATTGAATGAAGCTGATGACATCATCGCCTAGATTGCAAACTATAAATTAATTGATACTCCGGTAGCGTTTAATCATGCAGACATTTTAACTTGTAAATTGTGCGATATATTTTTTTATAATCTAATGCCTTTATTCTAGATGGGATAAATAGAAATGTGAACACAAGCTAATTTTACCACACAAACTTAAACCCTAAATGATAGCGAGTGCGCTGGGAGGTTTCTGTTCCGTGTAGTTAAGTACAACGAGTCTCCTCTTCTACCCTGTTGATTGAGAGATGTGATGGCTATCCTAGTACTTAATTCATGATCGGGTGCCACTTGTGTGATCTGATCCAGCCAGTAATTAAACAGCAGTTAATTCTTACTAAATGTATACAATTTTTCTTGAAAGGAAAAATCCATCCATCCGTCAGCCCATAGATGTCCACTGCTGAACATAAATTCAAATTCAAATTTTTTATGATCAAATCAACATGAACCCTGATAGGGCGCAGCAATATTTCGAAAATTAAGATCGTCATATAAATTTATTTCATTACCAAATTTTAACTATTATCCTTTATTAATTTAATATTTGTAATTGTATTTTATTTTAATAAATAATATATTACACGTCACTATGTATTACACTATTATAGGTCATTCTATTATAATTATTGCTAATTTATTTGTTACATATATTTTCGTGGCTTAATATATTAAATTATCTGGGTTTCATTCATGTCCTCAAAAAATTCTTTTAAATTATAGTAACACTTTTGATTAAGGTATCCAGTTAAATTATTTCTAAATATATTTAAATTCGTTTTATGTTCAAGTATTCTTGGTATTTTATTATATATTTTATAGTCATAACATAGGGTCCTGTGTGGAATAATGTTAAGCTAGAGGTAGGCATAGCAAGTCTATTTTTATTTCTTAGGTTACGGTGCTGTTTGTGGTGATCCTTGGTAAGGGGAAAAAGTTCTGGGCGTTTTCTAACAAACAGGCATACTTCAAGTATGTATAAACATGTCAACGTTAATATATTTAAGTTAATGATTTCTTATGTTTACGCGAGTATTATACATTTTAAATAAAACTACTTTACGGATTTTATCGCGTTTGTATTTGATTTTTGATTACCCGACGTTTCGAACACTTTACAGCGTTCATGATCACGGGTGGACTAAGATGTCTCACGTCCAACAAGTCATCGTTACTGCAGAAAATTTTATAATTATCTACCCGATACAGAAATTAGTTATTAAATATTAACCCACATTTTGATACAAAATTTATTGCCAGTGTAAGAAGAAAATGATTCTATATGAAAAAATTATATTGTTTATGGTTAGTAATAATTAAACATTAAAATTAATAGTAATTATATTTAAAAACTAACTAATAATCTAGTATACTACCACCGGATCGGAACACGGTTACACTGAGAAAGATCCGGCAAGAAAACTCAGGTAACATGATGCTAAATTAAAGTTAATTTTGAAGGCGGCTTACTTTATGTTACTAAAAAGGTTTTAATTTATAAAATTATCTTTAGTTATTATTATTGTGGGTCAAATCTATACAATATGAGCTCACGGTGTCTTGCAGTCTTGTGGTGGTCTTTTTGGATTTCTTTTTAATAATGTTTATAACAGGATCCCAGCTTGATGGTAACACCCAGCCATCCTCTCTATTGAAATTTTTGTGTTTTTTAATCTCAATAGCCTCGCGTACCATTCTAGGCAGGTATCGGTGTTCTTTTGCGAGGATTTGTGGTTTATCAAACCTGATGTTATGGTGGGCGCGGTCCTGACTATGTTCACAGACTGCAGACCTAGTGTCCCGGCGGTGCTTCACATCGGCTATGTGTTCTTTGATCCGAGTTCTTATGGATCTCTTTGTTTGTCCAATGTAAGAGAGACCACAGTCACAGTCAAGTTTATATACTCCTGCATCTTGTAAAGGGATCTGGCACTTGACAGGTGGTAAGAATTGGCTAATCCTCTTCAGTGGCTTAAAATAAGTTTTAATGGAAGAGCGTTTCAGGATGTAGCCAATCTTGTCAGTGACTCCTTTGACATAAGGTAGTATTGCAGGAAGGCGCTCAACTGTGGGTGGTTTCACTCGGTCTCTGCGACGGGGGCGAGGAACTGGCAGCTTGTTTGCACGTAGCACCTGCTTGACATGCTGCAGCTCCCCAGCCAGGTGTTCATCGTCACAGATTCCTCGTGCTCTCTGCAACAAAGATTTACACACGGTAGCTAACTGTGAAGGGGGATGATGAGAATCACCGTTCAAGTATCTGTCTGTATGTGTTGCTTTACGATACACTGTATGACTCAAGGTGTTATTAGGGTTACGTATAACCAAAATGTCTAAGAAGGCTAAAGAGTTATTTGACTCCAGTTCCATAGTGAATTGAATTTTTGGATTAATGGAGTTAAGATGGTTTAGGAATATTGTTATTTTGTCTGTGGGTAATATATATAATACGTCGCATAATACGTCGGGTAATCAAAAATCAAATACAAACGCGATAAAATCCGTAAAGTAGTTTTATTTAAAATATATTTAAGTTCTTGAAATGTTGTCTACAGCTTAACATTCTGTCTGTATTTGTTAATATTCTGATGCACTTCTTTTGGATACATAGGCCTCCCCATGGGAATATTTTTCCAATCGGTCCTGTGCGATCCTCAAGATGTCGTAAGGCCACTTAATACCGTGTTTGTTCCATTCGGAGTCACCACACGAGAATCTTTTTCCGCAACGGTTGTCATTTCAACGAGTAATGTGGCCTGCCCATTGCCATTTCAACGTGCTAATATTATGGGTCACATCAATTACCAGTTCTTCTGCCGATTTCTGCATTCCAGATATTATCACTTAGAAAAAATACCGAGCATAACTCTCTCCATAGCACGATGAGATACACACCCACTGAGCCTTTTTTATGAAGCCGATATTTAGAGACCACGTTTCAGTGCATATATATAACGTATGACATCGCTGGTAAAGCTTTTAAAAGTAAGAATATATAATCTGAATTAAAAAAATAAATAACATAAGTCCGTTGAGGTTTTTTTGGACCTACTCAGCGGTAACTGTGTTCCGATTCGATTATTGATTATTAGTTTAATTTAAGGTAAACTGTAAGATAAAATTCCGTATAATGACGCAGTAAGAAGAACATAATTGAGCATCCCCTCTTGTCTGTGGATGTCGTAAAAGACGACCAAGTGATTTGATAAGCTTATGACATCTATGACAGAAAAGGAAAACTCGAAGTAAAACAAGCAACACATTTGACCAGCGTGTTATAGTAGGTCAATTTCCCTCCTATGGCGGCAGAGGCTCGAGCCCAACAGTGGGATATGACGTGAAATAATGATGAATGAACATTTTAAAATTAATACGTAAATGCCATGATATTTTTATATTTTAAATGATATTTATTTTGAATGCCGTAATTATTGGCTCTGATTTTTTTTTTTTTTGTGGGTGGGCCGCGGTCGGCGCGCCTCCGCACCACTCCGTCCGGGGCGACAGAGGGGCTTAAGCACGCAACTCCCGCGACCCACCCGAAAACCACGTTGCCTTCGTCGTTGGGCCGACCACTGGAGCAGCGTTAACTTGTCGTCAGTGGTCGGCCCAACGGAATACCCCTAACTGGGGTATCTTCCCGTCGACCGACATCCCCCCGTCGCCCCCTCGGGGAGGACGTCGGTCTTTCCTCCCGCGGTCAGCCTCTCGGCGGGTGACGGTCTAATCCCCGGTCACGTCACCCGCGGCCTCGGCTAGGGCGGCATGAGGCGCAGATAGTTGCGCCTACGCCACCCCAGTCGCCGGCGGCGGATCTCCCCATCGAAGCTGCGCTCCTCACGCAGGCGATCCGCCGCCTCCTTCCGCGAGATTACCGTCTCGCAGAAGGCTGCGACCGCGTCCCAATTCCCGACGCTGTCGACCATCGCCCTAGCGATAGCCGGCAGCGTCAGGTCCGTACCGATAATTGCGACGAGTTCACAGCGCTACACTGCCCAAGCCCCGCAGGCCTCGAGCGTATGGCGCGCCGTGTCCTCGTCGCAATCGCAGCGGTGGCAGGACGGTGTACTCTCCCTCCTAACGACCTTGTGCAGGTATTTGGCGAAGCACCCATGCCCCGTCAAAACCCGCACCAGTCGGAAGGGGGGGGCCCCGTGCCGCCTTTCCAACCACTGCATCAGCACCGGCCGGAAGGCCTCCACGGTTCGCACCCCGAACCAAGGTCTCTCCAGCCGAACTGCCCAACGGGCAATGACGTCTCGGCGGGCGTCGACGCGCGCGCGGTGAGATCCCTTAACGAGACCACACCACCCTCCGCTCCCCCGTCACCCGCCGATATAGTCCAGCGAGCATCTCCGCCTCCAGGTCCTACGGGGGAGTCCCGGCCAATAGGCACACTGCCTCCGTCGCCACCGTGCGGTATCCGCGGAAGGCCCTGACCGCCATGACCCTCTGTAGTCGCCACAGAAGGGCCCTAAGTCGGGCGGTCATGGACCCCGCCCAGACCGGTGCGCCGTACAGGGCCATCGACCGGATGACCCCCGCGTACAGCCGTCGGCACGCAGCGCTCGGTCCACCCACGTTCGGCATAAGCCACGATAGGGCAGACGCCGCGCCGACGAGCCGTGGAGCGAGCCTGCGGAAATGCTCCCGGAACCACCATCGCCCGTCGAGCACGAGGCCCAAGTACCTCATATGGGCCCGGATGCTGATGTCGACCGAGTGGACAGTGATCGAGACGCCGATGGGAGGGCTCATAGTGCCCCCATGGGACAAGAGGGCCTCCGTCTTGTCCAGGGCGACCCTCAACCCCAGCGCCTCGATCCGCCTGACGACCTCCTCGGTACCATAGGTCGCCAGGCTTACCGCCTCTTCTAGCGTCCCACCGCGGGCTGTGACGAGCGTGTCGTCGGCGTAACAAATCACGCCCAGCCCGGGCGGGAGGCTCCTCCTCAACGCGCAGTCGTAGCCGATGTTCCACAGGGTGGGTCCGAGGACCGACACCTGTGGGACACCGCACGTCAAGGGCGTTCGCACGACGTCCCCTACTAGGTCGGTGCAGAGGACGCTGCGCCCCTCCAAATAGTCTGCCACTAGCCGCCTCAGGTAAACTGGTACCCCGTGATACCGGAGCGCCTCCCTGATGCAGCTGAATGGCAGACTATTGAATGCGTTGGCGATGTCTAGGGACACCACCAACAGCACTCCCTCGCCGGTGACGGCCTCAGTCGCCACGGCCCTCAGGCGCAACAGAGCCGCGATCGTCGAACGACCCCTCCTAAACCCAAACTGGGCGTCCGACAGATCGGGCCCCGTGCCGACGAGGTGCCGCTCGATGCGGGCAGCTACCACCCTCTCCAGTAGCTTGCCCGTGTCATCGAACAGCACGATAGGCCTGTAGGCCGAAGGTGACTCCGGAGATCGTCCCGGCTTCGGCAGGAGCACCAGCCTTCCCTCCTTCCAGCACCCAGGGAACCGTCTGGACGCTAAACACGCGTCGAACAGCCCCCTGAGGCGGGGTCCCAGGTGTTCAAGGACCAGGGCCAGCACACGGTTAGGAACACCGTCGGCCCCGGGGGCGGTAGACTTTGCGCGCATGCGCGTCACCGCCACCCCATCTCAGGTTCCGTGATGGGCGGAACACTGTCGTCGTCGGCCTCCCGATCAGTGTCTGGCGGAGCCATGACCGGGGGCGTGTGTTCCGCCCGCCGCGGGAACAGGTCCTCGATGACCCGGATGAGAAGGCCGGGCTGGAGAGTCTCGGTGAGGGGAGGGCCCCGCGCGCGTAGCCTATTCAGCACCGCGCGATAGGGGCGTCCCCAGGGGTCACGGTCGAGACCGTCCAGCATCTCCTGCCGACTGACGTCCTTGGCGGAGCGGACGGCCAGCCTGAAGGCCGACCGCGCATTGCGGTAGCCCTCGTAAAGTACGGCCTCCCGCTCCGCATCGCGATGGCGCCGCCGGCTGCGGGTGTAGGCCCTCCGGGCGCGAATACTCGCGGCCCGGAGATCCGCCAGCTCCCGGGACCACCAGTGGACCCCCCTCCTCGGGGGCTGACGCCGTACCCGGGGCATGGACGGATCGCAGATCTGCGTCAAAGCACTGCGGATGCGGCCAGCCTCGGCGTCCACCCCGTCCGACTGGTGGGCAGAGGACAGCCACGAGTATACGATGGCTGTCTCCGCCAGCTGGTCCCGGTCTAAGCGACCCACAGCCCATCGCGGGCACGCAGGATGCCCATCCGCCCCGTGACCCCTGCTGGGCGTCGGGATTGCAGGGGAGACCTCCATCCGGATATACCGGTGGTCCGACAAGGTCTCCACCTCCTCCACGACGCGCCAGCTCCCCACGCGTGCGGCGACCTCGGGGCTAGCGAACGAAAGGTCCACTATCGACCCGCCCCGTTGTCGCACGCACGTATGCACCGAGCCCCTGTTCAGCAAACAGAGGCCCAGTGCCGCCGCCCACTCCTCGATCGCCCGTCCTCGGTCATCCGTCCTAGGGGACCCCCACGCCACGGACTTGGCGTTAAAGTCCCCCAGGACGAAGACCTGGCGCGATGCCAGTCGCCGTAACGAGGCCTCCATAATGGTGAGGAAGGCCTCAAAATCGGTCACACTCCAGTTAGGGGAGAGATAAACTCCGAAGAGCGTAATCTCCCCCCAGTCCGCCGCGAAGTATCCGACGCCCCTGTCCCTAAGGGTCAGAGACGACGAAGGCCACGACGTGGAGGCGACGATTGCCACGGTGCCATCGGTGCTACCCAACCAGTTAATCTGGTCGGGCACCACGTACGGCTCCGCGACTACGGCTACTCCTATCAACCACTCCACCATGGCTTGCAGCAACACGTCCTGCGCACCGACGGAGTGGTTGAGATTGGCCTGGAGGAGACGAATGGATACGGGGTCCATTAACGGTCCGTATCCATCGTCACCTCCTCCGCGCTAACGGGCGATCGGGCCGCGCTCGGAGCGGGGACTGCCTCTTTGGGGCCGATGCCGGGGGTCTGCAGTCCCCAGAGCCCATGCGGTGCTTGATAGGCTTATTGCCCGCCGCACACGCGGGGCAGTGGGGCACCGCAGAGCACGATGCCGCCTGGTGTCCAGTTTGACCGCAACGGAAACATAGCCCGCTGCAGTCAAAGCAGTTCCTGCATGTCAGTCGGGTATGCCCGACCGCCATGCACTTATAACACCTCTTGGGCCGGGGCTCCAGCACGGTTACCCGCGCCGAACTCCAGCCCACGAGGAGCCTGCCTGAGTCAGCCAATTGCTTGACCGACTCCACTGGGCACTGCACCCAGACAGCACCGACGCCGCCCGGACCAGGGCGGATGGTGCCAATCCGGACGGTGTCCGAGGCACACCCGGTACGTGCCATAATGGCCTCCCGGATGTTCTCCACCGCCACGGAGTCGTCCAGACCCGTGAGGCGCATATCTGCGCACTTGACGGGCCTGGCGATTCGGACTCCATCCTCCGGTCCAAACAGCCCCCTCAGCATCGTGGCCAAACTATCGGCCGTCTTCGCGCCCTCGGCCCCAGGGAACTCGAGTATTCGAGCCCCTGTCCGGGCCTTGCGGGTCCTCGCCTCGACGCCCCCGATGTCGGAGACGTCCAGCTCCCGCCGGGAGCGTCTTAAGACGGCCTCATAGTTCAGGTCCCTCTCAGCCGCCTCAGGCAGTACGGTGATTATCACCGCAGCCGTCTTCGGCGACTTGAGGCCCCTGCGCGACCTTTTCCCCTTTCCGCCGGCTCCCGCCTGGGGAGCGGCGGCCACAGCGGCACTCTTGGCTGCCGCTCTCCGCTTTTGGCCGCGTGCCTTCCTGCTACGCTCATCCACCTGCCAGCCCTGTTCGAGCCTGGCAGCAGCGCTGAGCGCAGCAGGCGCAGTCGCGGGTTCACTGGCCGGCGCCTGCGGTGCAGTCGCTGGCGCCGGCCGCGGCCCGGCCTTGGCGGGAGCCGGCACCTTGACGGCCTTCTTGGCCCCCTTGGGTCCCGCCGCGGCCGCAGCATAGCTCACCACGCGGCTACCCTGACAGGGCAGCGGGGTGGGAGCCGACGCTTGCGGCCGCCTCATCTTGTCCGCGGCGAGCAGCGGTCGGAGGGGCGGCTCAGGCGGGAGCCTGGCCGCTACGGCCTCGATACGCGCATCCATCATTAGCCCTACTCGGGCTAGGATGACGCGTATCGCCGACTCCGACACGCCATGCACCTCGTCGGGCGGCGGCTCCTCCCCCTTCCGAGGTCTCCCGCGGCCACGAGCCGGCGGAGGGAGCACGACGAGGGGAGGCAGCGGCGTCAGGTCAGCCACGTCCTTGGCCAACCCGCGGTTCTCTCTCCGCACCACCGAAAGTTCCGTCTCCAGCCTGCGGTTTCGCTCCCGCAAGCCGGAGACCTCCTCGCTTAGGCGGGCCTCCTCGCTTAGGCGGGCCTGAAGGGCCGCCACCTCGCCTCCCTGGTCAGTCGGACACGACGTCGCCGGTCTGGCCGCCACCGCACCTCCCCGACCCCTGCACCCCCGGCGCGCGGTCGCAACCTTGGGGGGAGGCCTGATGGTATCACTCCCCTCCGATTCGGATTCGGAGCTGCCACCCTTTGGCAGGGGGCGCTTCCGATCCCTCGTCGGGGGGCGGGCCTCCTCCCTTCCCCTCCTAGGACTTAGAGCCGCCGTTAGAGCGGCCCCCCTATCATTCACCTCCCTATCGGCATTCCTACCCGCAACACCTACCTCCCTATCCACCATCCCGGACGACCCACCAACCATCATCCCGGACGGCCCTGCTGCACGCTCACCATTCTTCTCCTTATCCTCCCCTCCATCTCCCTTCTTCTGGTAGGCCCGCGGTCCTTCGTCGTCAGACGGCTCTGCGGTCTCACCGCCCTCGTCCGTCGACATCCTCGACGCGGCCGTACCCAGTCGCTCCGACGGCCCAACGGCACTGTCGTCCTCGTCCGTCGACAGGTCGTACACCACGTCAGTCTCCGACGTCCCGGCCTGGCCGGGACCCTCTGGTGAAGTCTTTACTGTATTGACCTCTGCCATCGTGTTTTGGAAGTTGAAGTCCTCCTTGACTACCACTCTAACGACTGGACGCTTTTTTTTTTCGCGCGCGCTTCTTAACCCACCAGTCATACATCTCCTCGCCGAGTAGCCAAACTTGAGATTGGGGTAATTTTTTATAGGGGTTTTCTTCCCCGCAGTCCGCAGACCCCTGGTCCTGACCCCCCTACTCAGGATTACGGTTTGGGCCTTCCGGGTCTGGCCGCTCGCGAGCGACCGACCCGTCACGCCCCTGGGTCGTGACGCAACTGTCCCTGGCGACGGAGTGCCATGAGACACATCCGCCCCATTGGCCCCGGGCCAAATCCGCCGTGCGCTCTGCCTTCAGAGTCGGCACGCGGAGACCCCCACTCCCGCCGGAATCTTGGCCGTCCAAATGGACGTTTCCAGGGTGCACCACGTGGAGGTGCCCCGGCCTCGCACCCCAATTATTAGCTCTGATGCGAGTTGATCAAGAAGTTAATCTAAAGAAAAGTGGTGCCCCTCCTGGAAGTTTGCAATACCAAAAGCACAGCCAGATTGCCAGAGAGCCTACTGTGAGAAGGAGTTTGAACTTCAGGATCTCTAGATCAAGAAACGAATTACATAAGCAAATTGCTCAATAGCAGATGTTGATTTTCTGCGAGAGAATGATATTATCTCAAAGAACTAACCAATTATGATAACAGGCAAAGAAGTGGATTTAGTAATGATTTCTAATGTTTACGGTATATATTAGTAATAAAAATATTTTTACGGCTTTTGTCGAGTTTTTATTTGATTTCCCGACGTTTCAAAGACATCAGTGACTTTCAAAGTTCATAGTCTGGAAGAACTGAATCATACGATGCTGACTAGATAAATGGTAGTATGTCTATTAATTTGGTCAGTTTTGGTTTTATTTTTAGTAATTTACACCCCTCAGAAGGTTTATAAAAACCTCATAATTGGTCAAGCTACTGATATACCTGAGCTCATATACGTCCCACTGCTGGGCTCAAATCTCCTCCACAAAACGAGAAAAATGGACCTACTGCATCACGCTGTGATCAGCGTTGTATTGGTATAGGATTTTATATCAAGTTTTCCATCTCTTTCATAGATATTATATGCATATTATATGATACATATGGATCCTATTCATCCTATCGCCGTCCACTACTGATCGCAGGCCTCCCTCATGTTACGCCACAAAGTGTGGTCCTGTGCCCCCTGCATCCAACGACACCCAGCAACTTTCACCAGGTCATCGGTCCACCTGGTGGGGGGAGTCCTACACTGCGTCGTCCGCTACGTGATCGCCACTCGAGAACCTTTCTTCACCAGCGGTTGTCGGTTCGTCGGGCGATGTGGTCTGCCCATCGCCTAATACCTATGATACCTATTGATAAAATAAATGAATTGTATTCTTACTTCGTCACCAAATGGAAATTTCTTATTAAACGGTAAATAAAACTTAGAACCGTACCTCGATTCTAAGTTTTATTATTTAATGTGATTTATCAAAGTTAAAAGTCTAATTAGCGACATGAGACTACAAGAAGTCAGTATATCAGTGTGTCGGACGTCAAACGAGATATACGGACGCTGGATCATTAATTCACTTATTTACGGCGGCTGACATCAGCAAACAAACAACATCTAGGGAAGGGACGATCTTATTTTATCGCGAGTTTTCTTTAGTATCCTCGTGTTCTGACGGGCTAAGAATATAATGTTTTTTTAAGAAGGTTCTTTTGTTCTTTGTACAGACGTCCAATGCTAGACTAGTGTTGCGTAATTCGAATCATTTAATTCGAATAACTCGAATAAGACTATTGACTCGTTCATTCGAATCGCCGTTGACCGGAACCGAATCAATTCGTTTACTCGTGTCGTACTTAGGCGGGTAGGTACTCGTTAGCGCGGGCGGCCGCGGCGGCGCGCCGCGGCGATTCGACTCGACTCGGTTTGATAGGACATTCGTTGATTCGTTTTCTATTCGTTGATTCGTTTTCTGTCCCTCGCGCGATTTAATTAATTAATTTTTTTGCTTTTGTTGGCTGCTCGTTTACGCAATTAAAAATAATAGTTATTAATTATGAGTATACCTGATAAAAATGATGATAAAAACGTATTTATTTTTTTTAAGTTGATTTATAGGGTAATTACTAATTAGAATCAGACTGTATTTAAAAAAAAGTATTTTTTTGTACAACATTTTATTATTACTTTTTGTTATTTAGTATGCAGATTTTAATCATAATAATAAAAGAGTATTGTCATTACCTACGTGTTTAAAGTCCATATACCTATAAGTCCCCTTTCCGTAACCAAATACCGAGCACACTGCTGTAACTCAAAATCTCGCCTCATTCGTAATGCAAACCGATCCGCAAAAAAAACTCGCTTGAATAATAATGTAAACGAACTATAACTCGCCAACTCGGCTTCAAAGGCGGATGACTTGACATGCGAGTACGAATTTGACTATAATGCTGACGTGACGAATGTGACGATTCGAATCAATTCGAATTGCGATTCGAATCAATAGTAATTTTAATTCGATTAATTCGAATTGAAAAAAAAGCAATTCGTCTTATCGCTATGCTGGACATAGGCCTCCCAACGAGTATGCTACTCGAAATTTACTATTGCGTCACTTGCATCCAACGCTTCCTTGCGGCTTTGAAAATTTCATCAGTCCACCTGTTGGAGGGTCGTCCTACGCTGCGTCATTCGATTCGTGGTCGCCACTCAAAAAACTTGGTTAAATTGAAGTTATAACGTACAAAATTAACAAACAAATAAACAAACATACTTTCGGATTTATAGTATCAATAAGGGTGACATTGAAGATCTAGTAACCTTTTTAATTAACATCAAGCCAGCGTATAATTAAGTCAAGCAAGCTTATAATTAAAATAATAATCTTTTATGTATACCAATACTTAATAATTGCCTCTTTTAATAGAAATAAATTTGAATGACGGGCTTAGGTAATTCTGAATGAGACGTCTTAGGTACTAATAGCTTAGCAAAATGTCTGGGATAAATAAATAAACAAATATTAATTTATAGTTATAAGACAAATAAACATTTGTTTATTAAATTAAACTACATAATATATAATTTTTCCGTGTGATGACGAAGTAAGAATACAATTCACCACTCCCTATCTTGCCCGTGGATGTCGTAAAAGACAACTTAGGGATATAATATGCACATAACATCTGTGCAAGAGAAGGAAACCTCGGATAAAATCCTATGCCAACATGTCTGACCAGCATGGTATAGTAGGTCAAATTCCCTCCCATTGTGGAGGAGGCCCGAGCCCAACAGTGGGATGTATGTGGGCTGCGATGATGATTATATAATTTAACATTATATTACACTTCATACCACCATCATCATCATCACCTACGTCACACCCTTGGGGTCGAACCTCTTTTATAATAGGAACGAAATTAACCTTACTATACCATGCTGGTCAGACAAGTTAGTATAGGGTTTTATTTAGAACTAGCAATCCGCCCTCGCTTCGCTTTGGTTATAGGTTATAGTCGTTTTACCCGCGTAGTTCCCGTTCCCGTGGGAATACCGGGATTAAATATAGCCTAGTTTACGCCCTGACATTATAGCTTTCCATTGGTGAAAGAATTTTTGAAATCGGTCCAGCCGTTTTGAAGATTACCCGGAACAAACAGACAGACAGACGGACAAAAATTTTTTAATTGCTATTTTAGGCATAGGTGTCGTGCAAATAACCGTGTGAGCATGAAAAAAGCCTATTATATTGACATTACAAACAGACACTCCAATTTTATTTATTGGTATAGATTTTCCTTCTCTTGTATAGATGTTATGTACATATTATATCTCTAAATCGTCTTCTACGACACCCATCTATACCAATAAATAAAATTGGAGTGTCTTTTTGTAATGTCAAAATAATAGGCCTTTTTCATGCTCACATGGTTATTTGTACTATACATATGCCTAAAAATCACTTTATATTTTTTTGTCTGTCTGTCTGTTTGCTTGTTCCGGGTAATCTTCAAAACGGCTGGACCGATTTAAAAATTCTTTTACCAATGGAAAGCTATAATATCAGGAAGTAAACTAGGCTATATATTATCCCGGTATTCCCACGGGAACGGAAACTACGGGGATAAGGCGACAGAAACCGAAGCGAAGCGAGGGCGGCTGCTAGTTTTCAACATATGTTCTACTCTGTCGGTGATATAAAAAATCTAGATGGTAATATTGGCAAGAGATATTTTCTATTTGTTCTGATCTTATTAATTACTAGCAACCCGCCCTCGCTTCGCTTCGGTTTCAGTCACTTAAACCCGCGTAGTTCCTGTTCCCGTGGGAATACCGGGATAAAATGTAGCCTATGTTACTCCCTGATATTATAGCTTTCCATTGGTGAAAGAATCTTTGAAATCGGTTCGGTGGTTTAAGCGTGAAAGCGTTACAAACAAACAACCAAACAAACATCCTTACTTTCGCATTTATAATATTAGTATGGATTTAATTTTCTTTGAAATATAATAGCTTACGAATAATACGGCAATAATCGAATTATTCAAAAAATTACTGACCTATTTGAAAATTTCACGAAT
This sequence comes from Lymantria dispar, assembly GCA_032191425.1. Classification (NCBI taxonomy): domain Eukaryota; kingdom Metazoa; phylum Arthropoda; class Insecta; order Lepidoptera; family Erebidae; genus Lymantria; species Lymantria dispar. The sequence goes on along the minus strand of CM063460.1, from coordinate 1,280,051 downwards.
TATTCGGGTACTTTCGAATAATTCGAATTTTCGAATTATTCGATTCGAGTTTCGAGTAAATATTAGAAGTTATTATGATAATTATTACAAACTGGATATTATTAACCTTTGCATTTATTTGTTTTTAACTTGTCTGATGTTTGAAACGTTATGGTCACGGATATAGTCAGGTTGTCTCATTGTCTTAGGCCATATACTTCCCACTGCTAGAGTCGGGCCTTCTACTCCATAGGATGGTAGTTGACATACTATTTATGCCAGGCAGGTCAAAATGAATATATGTGTAAAGAAAACCTTGTCATACATGTACGAACGCTTTAATATTGTACTTAGTTTGTATTCAAAATATTTTAAACTAGCAACCCGCCCTCGCTTCGCTTCGGTTATAGGTTATAGTCGTTTTACCCGCGTATTTCCCGTTCCCGTGGGCATACCGGGATAAAATATAGCCTAGTTTACGCCCTGATATTATAGCTTTCCATTGGTGAATTAATTTTTGAAATTGGTCCAGCCGTTTTGAAGATTACCCAGAACAAACAGACAGACAGACAGACAGACAAAAATTTTTTAATTGCTATTTTAGGCATAGGTGTCGTGCAAATAACCGTGTTAGCATGAAAAAAGTCTATTATTTTGATATTACACACAGACACTCCAATTTTATTTATTGGTATAGATTACATTGAAATTTAGATTTTAACAAAATGCGATAGATGGATTTACAAGGAATATTTTAAAACATTAAAAAGGCTTTAAATGTTGTTTCTTTGATCTTTCAGGTGAGCAAATCTTTTTATTTTTATTGTAAATAATTAAATATGTTAATAATGTACATTTTGTAAATAAAACTTTGATCTTTGAGAGAAACGCAATTACGTCTTTATTTTATTATTTCCCAATAATTGGAGAATTTTTTCTTCTAATTATGATAGAACTTTTTTTTTTAATTTATTACCAAAAAGCAAAAAACTTGTACAGAATTAAAATATAGTGCCACTTAAACCTCTTGGGTTTGTGTGTGACACTTTACAATCCATTCACGGTATAAATGCCTACACACAAATGAATCAACATACACACACATACATATACATATATATATATATATATATATATATATATATGTAAACAGTAAGAAGAATAATATTTGCCGACTATAAGTTCGATAAAAAGTGTTTCTTTAGAACATATTTAACGTTTTTTAAATTAATAATACTGCGTATGGGGGTAACTTAACAGTTACCTCACAATAATTACAATCTAGCCACGAGGCTAATAAGTAATTTAAATCTAATTTAATTTGCTAAGACTTACAGTGTAAAGAATGTGTCCATTAGCACTTTTCTTATTGTCTCTAAAAATAATAAAATACACTTTGTTCTTGTGTTCTTCAAAGATAGCACTCACTGCACTAGTTATCACTAATTTCACTAAACTAACTCAAAAGGCTTAGTCCTTTTCAGTCTTCTTACTATGTCCGTGGTGTGGAGGAGCTGGATAGCCACGGCATTTACGTGTTGTATTAGTCTTTGTTCATGTGCCTCAGCATATTTTTTTATAACATTAGTAACAAGGTCCACTCCTAAATCACGGTGGCTGTCCTCATTTCTAATATACCAGGGAGCGTTTACTATACTCCGAAGTACTTTGTTTTGGAATCTTTGTATTATATCAATATTGATGCGTTTTGTACAACCCCAAAGTTGAATGTCATATGCCCATACGCCTGTATGGACATATGACATTCAACTTTAAGTATTTGTTTGTATAGAAGTACTTTGTTATACACTGATAATACTGATTGTCTACCGAGTAGCTAGTACATTCTCTGGTAGCGTAGATCTAACTCCTGACGTTTCTTTTTAACATGTGCCTTCCAGCGAAGCTTTGCGTCAAGCGTCATACCCAGGTATTTTGCCATATTTTCATATGGTACAATGCGGCCATTAATGTATACCGGTATATAATTTGGTTTTTTATTTGAAAAGTCTATATGAGTTGATTTGGACTCTTTTAATTTAATTCGCCATTTATTGGTGCAATTGGTGATGGCGTTGATGGAAATTTGTACTTTCTCTACGGCTTCTTTATGAGTTTCACCTGTTGCCATGATGGCGGTGTCATCTGCAAAGGTTGCAATAAATAAAACTACTTTTACGGATTATATCGCGTTTGTATTTGATTTATGATTGCCCGACGTTTCGAACACTTTGCAGCATTCATGGTCACGGGCGGAGTAAGGTGTCTCACGTCAAAAAGTAATCGTTATTACAGACATTTTGTCAAAATGTCAAAATGAACAAGTAATCGTTATTACAGACAATGTCTGTACATTGTCTGTAATAACGATTACTTGTTGGACGTGAGACACCTTACTCCGCCCGTGACCATGAATGCTGCAAACGCGATATAATCCGTAAAATTAGTTTTATTTACAATTTGTAGTGCTCGCGTAAACATCAGATATCATTAGGTTGCAATAACATTGTTTTTTATTTCTGGAATGTCACAAGTGTACAACAGGTACAAAACAGGGCCAAGGACACTTCCCTGTGGTACTCCAGCTTTTATTTGTCTGAGACTAGAGTAAGCATCTTTTTGTCTCACTCTAAATGTCCACTCTGTTAGATAGGATTCTAATATGTCTGCAAATTGTTTTGGAAGCATTTTCCTTAACTTATATATAAGACCCTTATGCTACACCTTATCAAATGCCTAAGCTACATCCAAAAACACTGTAGAACAGACTTTTTTCTCTTCTAGGGTTTTTCTATGACGTTGATAATTCTATGTATTTGATCTATCGTAGAATGTTTTTCTCTGAAGCCAAATTGGTGATTGGGAATCAGTTTCCTATCTTCTATAATAGGCTTCAATCGTCTTAAAAGTAACTTTTCAAATAATTTTGATATAATTGGCAGAAGAGATATTGGTCTGTATGATGATACTTCTAGATGAGATTTTCCTGGTTTGGGGATCATTATAACTTCAGCAATTTTGCAGATATTAGGCACATGTTTTAGTCTGAATGTCGCATTTACAGTGGTTGTGAGTTTTACTATGGCTTTATACGGCAGATTTTGAAGCAGCTAACCAGTGATAAGATCGTATCCGGGCGATTTCTTTTTAGCCAAGTTTATGATCATGTTTTTGACTTCTTTAACGGTAACTGGTTGTATTGCCGAGTCATCATGATAAGTAACATCAGGTGCTAAGTAATCAGGGCTTTCCTCGTCGTTTGTTTGAAATATTTGTTCTAAATCTTCTGCAAATAAAATAGCTTTCTGCTCGTTACTTCTGGCCCATTTGCCATTTATTTGTTTAATGGGTGAGGCATGAACAATAGGCTTTTTTAAGTTTTTAGTGACTTTCCATAGTGAGTATTCGGTTTTATCACTATTTGTTAATTGACTAAGATAGTCATTTGTAGCTTCATCATGATAGCTTTGTATTGCTTTACTTAATCTTTTTGTAAGTCTATTTAGTGTAGCTTTGTCAGGCGGATATCTAGATTGTTGCCACTTTTGTCGTTGTACTCTCTTAATGGCTATAAGATTTCTTATTTCTAATGGATATCTGTGACTGGCTACTTTTTTTTAGAGACTGGTGTATTTTTCCAACCGCAGTGTTGGGTGCTTCACAAATTTTGACACCAAATTGGAGAATAATAACATTATAAAACAACATTTAAAGGCTTTTTAATGTTTTAAAATATTCCTTGTAAAACTATCTATCGCATTTTGTTTTGTTGTACAATGTAATTTATAATATTTTGAATACAAACTAAGTACAATATTAAAGCGTTCGTATATGTACGAAAAGGTTTTCTTTTCATATGTATTCATTGCCACCCTTTAACTAGCCCGTAGTGGTCGACTAACGGATATAATATGCATATAACAAGTTTGAAGTAAAGGAAATCTCTGAAAAACCCCTAATATAACATGTCTATAGTGGTAGGACCACACTGTTGACAGCCGCAGGCCGGTCTGGAGAAAATCGACTTCTGAATAGTAGCAATTTGTTACTGCGCTTCGTTTGGTGAGCGAGAGAGCCCGAAGCACAACTTTCTGAAGGTGTTTGCGTGTGTAGGTTTTAGTGATGCCTTTAGTATCACCGAATCTTTTGTGCATGCATTCACACTCCCTTCACTTTCTTTACGGTAAGCAGAGGCCTTTTTTTTTTTTGGGTGGGCTGCGGTCGACGCACTCTTCGCACCACTCCGTCCGGGGCGACAGAGGGGCGTAAGCACGCACACTCGCAACCCACTCAAACACCACGTCGCATTCGTCGTTGGGCCGACCACCAGAGCAGGATTACTTGTCATCAGTGGTCGAGCCGACGGAACACCCCCTATTTCGGGTACCCTCTCATCGACCGACGTCCCCCCCTCGGAGAGGACGTCGGTATTTTCTCACGCGGTCGGCCTCTCGGCGGGTGATGGACTAACTCCCCGGTCACGTCACCCGCGGCCTCGGATAGGGCGGCATGACTTATGTACCATGAGCAGCAGCATCACTTACCATCAGATGTATTGTCTGCTCGTTTATTACCGTTTATAATAAAAAGAATGTCTGGCCAGCATAGGCATGGTTAATTTCCATCCTATTGTGGAGAAAGTTTAGCCAAGTATGTTAGTTGAAATGATTGAATAAATATCACATAAACCGAGTCGCGATTAGCAGTTAGTAACTAGTGAAATATTTAAAAAGCTTACACCACTGCAGTAAAATATACGTAAGTATAAAGGTAGTGCGGAGATCGACTCACGAACAGTCACGTACCACAAACATAATTTGCAACGACTTCGTTCCGTCCCTATCCGGTTCAAGTTTATAGAACACGTCTTCACAGCTCACGTATTTACTAAGTATTATCTAAAACAAATAACAATGGCTGCCTTTACTTTTATAATTATTAAATGTGTATTCGTCTTAGCTTATGCATGTCCTTCTGCTGGGCTCGTGTCTCCTTCCCAATAAAAGGGAAATTGACTTACTCTTCCATGCTAGCCAGAAATGTTGGTATAGTGTCTTATTTCGAGTTTTCCTTCTCTTGCATAGGTACTATATACACATTGTATCTCTTAGTCGTCTTTTACGAGACCCACGGGCAAGAAAAAGGTGGTGAATTGTATTCTTACTCCGTTAATACAAAGACAACATATTTATTAGTTACTAGCAACCCGCCCTCGCTTCGCTTCGGTTTCTGTCGCCTTATACCCGTAGTTGCCGTTCCCGTAGCCATACCGGGATAAAATATAGCCTAATTTACTCCCTAATATTATAGCTTTCCATTGGTGAAAGAATTTTTTAAATCGGTTTAGCCGTTTTGAAGATTATCCGGAACAAGCAGACAGACAGACAAAATTAATATAAAGTGATTTTTAGGCATATGTATAGTGCAAATAAAGGTGTGAGCATGAAAAAAGTCTATTATTTTGACATTACAAACAGACACTCCAATTTTATTTATTGGTATAGATTTTCCTTCTTTTTTTGCATAGATGTTATGTGGATATTATATCCCTTAGCTGTTTTTACAACACCCACAAGTAAGACTGAGGTTGATGAATTGTATTCCTAATCCGTTACCACACGGAAATATATATATATATATATATTCAAAATATATCTACCGTCCGTGTGGTGACGGAGGAAGAATACAATTCACCATGCCCTTTCTTGCCCGTGGGTGTCGCAAAAGAGGACGAAGGGGTATAATATGCTTATCTATACTAATATATATAGCTGAAACGTTTGTTTGTTTGAACGTGCTATTCTCAGGAACTACTGGTCCAATTTGAAAAATTCTTTCAGTTTTAGATAGCCCATTTATCGAGAAAGGCTATAAAGCTATAGGCTATATCATCACGCTAAGACCAACAGGAGCGGAGCACCAATAAAGAATGTTTCAAAATCGGTTTTTTTTTTTCTCTTTTGAGAGCCCAACAGTGGGACGTGCATGGGCTGTGATGATGCATATAACAATAATAGATACCCGCATTCCTAAATCGTTGGTTATATAGTTATATACAAATATAAATGTAATAAATCACAATTCGCAAGCAGAATACCATTATCCGCGAAATTTTTATCGAAATTTATTATAGTTGGTTTATTATAAATGCAATGATTTCAATTTACTATGAATCTTCATTCAAATAAATAAAAGTATATTTTATGTTGACGTGTATGGACTGAGATGCATATCTCAAAGATTTTTTTTATTATCACTAGTCTTCGGAAAACTTAAGAGGATCTTCTCGTCCAACAAACAAAACTCATAATAAGGCTCAAAGTCGCTCAGCGTGCTATGAAACAGGCTATGCTCGGGATTTCTCTACGAGATAGAATCCGAACCACGGAAATCCGCAGAAGAAAAGTTGTAACCGACATAGCACGAAGAATTAGCACGCTGAAATGGCAATGGGCAGGCCACATCGCTCGACCAACCGACAACCGCTGGGGAAGAAAGGTTCTCGAGTGGCGACCACGTATTGGACGACGCAGTGAAGGACGCTCCCCCACCAGGTGGACTGACGACCTGGTGAAAGTTGCTGGGCATCGTTGAATGCAAGCGGCACTGGACCGCACTTTGTGGCGTAACATGAGAGAGGCCTACGTCCAGTGGACGGCGATAGGCTGAAATGATGATGATGAATGATGATCACTAGTCTTGGGCCTATTCGGTCATCAACAGACGTTGTTCTGTTCAAATAAGCGGCTTATTTGAATAGAACAACGTCTGTTGGTTCAGCTAGTATAGTATAAAATGCTAGTTCGATCGAGTACTTTTCCTGGCAGAATTGTGATGATTTTTTTTTTTTAGGTCATTTAAGCGTAAATCAGGAAAATATGGCTGGCATGAAATTGATGATAACTTAACATTTACTACAACAATTTAGTTAAAGAATTTTATCTAAGAGCGAGATCATCGATGAACTAATTCGTACAGTTCACCTAGATGAGCGGTTTTTCGACCTAGGCCGTTCACGAACTACCCAAGACTAATTATCACAAGTTGGTACACGAACGTGAACCTCGTTAGACTGTTCAATACTTCCCATCACTAAAATTGAATGAGCTTTAATTAATTCGTATATCGTAGTGCGATGTCTGTGATCTCGTAAGATAAATCACTATTTAATTATTATATTGTTACTGGCGTGATGACTACACCATTTTGTTAAGAAACGATTTTGGTACATTTTTTACAATAACGACAATTATATGGAAGTTCGAAAACATAAAAATATTAAATTCCTATGGGCTTATGGCAATATTAATAAAGCTACGATCATGAAGATAGAGTCACGAGAATTGAATATAAAAATATTATTGTAAATAAAACTACTTTACGGATTTTATCACATTTGATTTTTAATTGCCCGATGTTTCGAACACTTTGCAGCGTTCATGGTCACGGGCGTACTCAGATGTCACACGTCCAACACGACATCCGGCAATCCGTGGTTTTATTTGCGATGTGTAATACTCGTGTAGAAATCAGAAAGTATTATTGGAATTTTCTTCAGTTTTCTTTGATTGTCGATGTTTTTTTTTTGGGATAATTTAAAGAGCCACGAAAATAGCAACTTTATTTGGTTATGCATAATAATAGTGTTGCTCTTTAGAAATACCACACCTCTAGGGATACCCCAAACTTTAGTACATAATATTAAAATTTGCTACTATAATTTTTTCTAAAATAAACGATCTATTTATCCGGGAGAGAGGCATGAGTAAATGTATATTATCATCGTCATCTTGGCTCATATACGTCCCACTGCTGGGCTCGAGCCGCCTCCAAAATGGGAGGGAAGTTGACTTTACTGTACCATGCTGATCAGACAGGTCGGTATAGGGTTTTGTTTCGTGTTTTCCTTCTCTTGCATAGATGTTACATGCATATTTAATCTTTTAGTCGTCTTTTACGACACCCACAGGTAAGAAAGTGGGTAGTGGCTTATTCTGATACCACACGGAGATATATATATAGATATGTATGTACGTGTAATAAGATGAAACCAGTACATCGAACCTCGCAACCCCATAATTAGATACCATCATCACGCTATAGCTTTACACCAACCGTTGGCAGTCCACGAGTGTTATGTGCAGACGTGGAGTGTCATCGGTAGACGTCCCATCCTATTTGTTGGTTAAATTTTTCCAAAGGCCTCTGCGTGTTGGACCCATGTCCCCAAGTAAGCCTCCCAAAGGAACCTTTCCTTGGAAGATCCCGTGAAAACGAAGTTGTAATATAACAATAACAATTTTCCATATGGTGACAGTGTAAGAAAACAATTCACTACCCCCTATCTTATCCGGAGGTGTCATAAAAGATGACTAAGGGATATCTTGTGCATATAACAACTACGGAGGAGAAGGAATACTCGAAATAAAACCCTATACCAACCTGCCTGATCAGCGTGGTATAATAGGTCAATTTCTCTCCCAATATGGAGGAGGCTTGAGCCCAGTGATTTCCTTCTCTTGCAGCAATGTTATTTGCATAACTTATTCCTTGCTCGTCTTCCACGATACTCACGGCAAGATAAAATTATATTTCTACTGCATCACCACATAGGGTATAAAATTATGTAAAAAAAAATCCGTCCTGATGTCATTTTATATATGACTAGCAACCCGCCCTCGCTTCGCTTCGGTTTTAGTCGTTTTACCCCCGTTGTTTCCGTTCCCGTGGGAATACCGAGATAAAATATAGTCTAGGTTACTCCCTGATATTATAGCTTTCCATTGGTGAAAGAATTTTTGAAATCGGTCCAGCCGTTTTGAAGATTACCCAGAACAAACAGACAGACAGACGAAAAATTTTTATCTGTATTTTAGGCATAGTCGTGCAAATAACCGCGTGAGCATGAAAAAAGTCTATTATTTTGACATTACAAACAGACACTCCAATTTTATTTATTGGTATAGATATAGATTTTCAGAATAACTAAAAATTCAATTTGATTATTTTTAGTTTAAAAATTTGACAAAATCGAAGCGAGGACAAGTAGCTGGTATTTCTATACAAAAGAATTCTCAAAGATATGGAAATCTGTGTTTCGGAGTGCATGTCAAGCTGTCAATACTGGCTCTTATAAACATTAAGAACAGTCAACTTGTTAGGTCATTACCATGAAATATGACAAACGATCTAATCTTAGAAAATCGTTATCCCTTTTTGTAACATACATTATACTAAAACTGAGCGCCCTACTACAAAATTCGAACGAACGCGGAATTCATGATGAAAAATTTGTTTCGGAACACCTAAAGTCATTCTTATTCCACGCATCCTCGCTTGCAAATTGACACATAAGTTTACGACATGCATTTTAATTTTTATATATTAAATTCTTTATTTTCCTTTTAGTAACGGAGTTTTGTGTGTCTACGACCATTGTGTGTTACCAGTGATGACTTACGGAACAGAAACGTGGTCCCTAAATGTAGGCCTCATAACAAGACTCAAAGTCCCTCAGCGTGCTATGGAACGGGCTATGCTCGGGATTTCTCTGCGAGATAGAATACGGAATACGGAAATCCACAGAAGAATAGCACGCTAAAGAGGCAATGGGCAGGCCACATCGCTCGACGAACCGACAACCGCTGGGAAGAAAGGTTCTAAAATCAAATCAATCAATCGTTGGATGCAGGCGGCACAGGACCGCACTTTGTGGCGTAACATGAGGGAGGCCTACGTCCAGCAGTGGACGGCGATAGGCTGAAATGATGATGATGAATGAACGGAGTAAGAATATAATGCTCTCTTGCCCGCGGGTGTCATAAAAGACGACTAACGTCAATAAATTTCCGTGTGATGACGGATTAAGAATACAATTCACCACTCACTATCTTGCCCGTGGATGTCGTAAAACACGGCCATGAGATGTCATATGCATATAACATCTGTCCAAGAGAAGGAAAACTCTAAATGAAACCCTATACTAATATGTCTGACTAGCGTGGTATAGTAGGTCAAATTCCCTCCCACTGTGGAGGAAGCCCGAGCCCAACAGTGGGACGTATGTGGGCTGTGATGATGATGATGAAGGTATGTAATATGCTATAAGTTAGAATACAAGCGAAGAAAACCTCGAAATAAAACCAAATATGTCTGATCAGCGTGATATAGTAGGATAAATTCCCTCTCAAATAGGTGGAGGCCTGAACCCAATAGTGGGGCATATAGGGGCTAAGATGATGATGGTATTCTACATATCCTTACTAATATTATAAATGCTAAAGTGAGTTTGTTTGTTTGTTTGTTACGCTTTCTCGGTTAAACAACCGAACCGATTTCAAAAATTCTTTCACCAATGGAAAGCTATAATATCAGGGAGTAACATAGGCTATATTTTACGTCGGTATTACCACGGAAACGGGAACTACGCAGGAAAGACGACTGAAACCGAAGCGAAGTTAGGGCGGATAAAATTCAAATGCTTTATTGTGTGATTTGACATAAATCGTCGAGTGACCAAACTTTCCCAATATATCCGAAACACGCCAGTGTATAAATGCAAAAAAAGCTATCAAAAATGTTATAAAAAGTCTCGGTTTCATTATTCAGTCCTTTGCCGTCTACTGCTGGTCCTTATTTTATTCCTGTTGGTGGTAAACGCAGCACATCTGATGGTAAGTGATATTGTTGCTTAATGATTTCTGATGTTTACGCGAGTATTACACATTTTAAATAAAACTTCGTATTTTATCGCGTTTGTATTTGATTTTTGATTGCTCGACGTTTCAAACACTTTGCAGCGTTCATGGTCACGGCGGACTAAGATGTCTCACGTCCAACAAGTCATCGTTATTGCAGAAAATAGTTAAAAAATAGTTATTAAATATTGACCCACATTTTGTACAAATTTATTGCCAGTGTAAGAAGAAAATGATGCTGTTTCTCCTGGACGTAAGGAAGGAATGGTGGAAGGACAGTGATTTCGGTGATACTAAAGGCATCATCAAAACCTACCACACACAAATACCCCATAAAAATGGGCTGCCGGCTCTTTCGCTTATTGAACGAAGTGCAATAACAAATTCCTATTCAGACGTCGATTTTCTGCTCAATGTGGTACTACCCTGGACGGACTGTCCTGCGGCTGTAGATAGACAACTGTCAACAGTATACTCCTACCACGATGAACTAAAAATGTCCCACTACCGGACTCAATCCACCTTTATAATAGCATATTGATCTAATACACCACGCTGGTCGAACATGTTGGTAAAGGGTTTTATTTCAAGTTTCCCTTCTCTTGCATAGACGTTATACATATGTATATTACAGCCCTCAGCCGTACAAGGCGAGTAAGATAGAGAGTGGCGATAGAGGGTGCTCTTACCTTATATGAGTGGTGGGTATCTATATATATAAAAGGAGAAGCTGACTGACATATCAACGCAGGGCCAAAACTATAAGGATAAGAAACTTGAAATTTTACACAGGGGTTCCTTTATAACGTAGAAGAGTATAAAGAAAGGATTTTTGAAAATACACCCCTTTTTTTTTTTTTTTTTTGGGTCGCGGTCGGCGGCTTCCGCACCACTCCGTCCGGGGCGATAGAGGGGCTTAAGCACGCAACTCCCGCAACCCACCCGAAAACCACCTCGCCTTCGTCATTGGGCCGACCACCGGAGCAGGTTTACTTGTCGTCAGTGGTCGGCCCGACGGAATACCCCCTACTTGGGGTGCCCTACCATCGACCGACGTCCCCCCCTTGAGGAGGACGTCGGTCTTTCCTCACGCGGTCGGCCTCTCGGCGGGTGACGGACTAATCCCCGGTCACGTCACCCGCGGCCTCGGCTAGGGCGGCATGAGGCACAGATAGTTGCGCCTGCGCCGCCCCAGTCGCCGGCGGCGTATCTCCTCATCGAGGCTGCGCTCCACGCGCAGACGATCCGCCGCCTCCTTCTACGAGATCACTGTCTCGCAGAAGGCTGCGACCGCGTCCCAGTTCCCGACGCTGTCGACCATCGCCCTAGCGATGGCCGGCAGCGTCAGGTCGGCACCGATGATTGCGACGAGTTCACGGCGCTGCACTGCCCAAGCCGCGCAGGCCTCGAGCGTGTGGCGCGCCGTGTCCTCGTCGCAATCGCAGTGGTGGCAGGACGGTGTACTCTCCCTCCTTACGACCCTGTGCAGGTATTTGGCGAAGCTCCCATGCCCCGTCAACACCCGCACTAGTCGGAAGGAGAGCACCCCGTGCCGCCTTTCCAACCAGCAACCTTTGCATCAGCACCGGCCGGAAGGCCTCCACGGTTCGCACCCCGAACCGAGGCCTCTCCAGCCGGACTGCCCAACGGGCAATGACGTCTCGGCGGGCGTCGACGCGCCAGGCGGTGAGATCCCTTAACGAGATCACACCGCCCTCCCCGCGCACCCCCGACACCCGCCGATACAACTCGGCGAGCATTTCCGCCTCCAGGTCCCACGGGGGAGTCCCGGCCAATAGGCACGCTGCCTCCGTCGCCACCGTGCGGTATCCGCGGATGGCCCTGACCGCCATGACCCTCTGTGGTCGCCACAGAAGGGCCCTAAGTCGGACGGTCAAGGACCCCGCCCACACCGGTGCGCCGTACAGGGCCATCGACCGGATGACCCCCGTGTACAGCCGTCGGCACGTAGCGCTCGGTCCGCCCACGTTCGGCATAAGCCACGATAGGGCGGACGCCGCGCCGACGAGCCGCGGAGCGAGCCTGCGGAAATGCTCCCGGAACCACCATTGCCCGTCGAGCACCAGGCCCAAGTACCTCATATGGGCCCGGATGCTGATGTCAACCGATCGGACGGTGATCGAGACGCCGATGGGAGGGCTCATAAGGCGCCCATGGAATAAGAGGGCCTCCGTCTTGTCCAGGGCGACCCTCAACCCCAGCGCCTCGATCCGCCTGACGACCTCTTCGGTGCCATAGGTCGCCAGGCTTACCGCCTCTTCTAGCGTCCCACCGCGGTCTGTGACGAGCGTGTCGTCGGCGTAACAGATCACGCCCAGCCCGGGCGGGAGGCTCCCCCGCAACGCCCAGTCGTAGCCGATGTTCCACAGGGTGGGTCCGAGGAACGACCCCTGTGGGACACCGCACGTCATGGGCGTTCGCACAACGTCCCCTGCTCGGTTGGTACAGAGGACGCTGCGCCCCACCAAATAGTCTGCCACTAGCCGCCTCAGGTAAGCTGGCACTCCGTGATACCGGAGCGCCTCCCTGCAGCTGAATGGCAGACTATTGAATGCGTTGGCGATGTCTAGGGACACCGCCAACAGCACTCCCCCACCGGTGACGGCCTCAGTCGCCACGGCCCTCAGGCGCAACAGAGCCGCGATCGTCGAACGACCCCTCCTAAACCCAAACTGGGCGTCCGACAGATCGGGCCCCGTGCCGACGAGGTGCCGCTCGATGCGGGCAGCTACCACCCTCTCCAGTAGCTTGCCCGTGTCATCGAGCAGCACGATAGGCCTGTAGGCCGAAGGCGACCCCGGAGACCGTCCCGGCTTCGGCAGGAGCACCAGCCTTCCCTCCTTCCAGCACCCAGGGAACCGTCCGGACGCTAAACACGCGTCGAACAGCTCCCTGAGGCGGGGACCCAGGTGGTCGAGGACCAGGCCCAACACGCGGTTAGGAACACCGTCGGGCCCGGGGGCGGTGGACTTTGCGCACATGCGCGCCACCGCTACTCCCATCACGGGTTCCGTGATGGGCGGAACACTGTCGTCGTCGGCCTCCCGGTCAGTGTCTGGCGGAGCCATGACCGGGGGCGTGTGTTCCGCCCGCCGCGGGAACAGGTCCTCGACGACCCGGGTGAGAAGGCTGGGCTGGAGAGTCTCGGTGAGGGGAAGGCCCCGCGCGCGGAGCTTATTCAGCACCGCGCGATAGGGGCGTCCCCAGGGGTCACGGTCGAGACCTCCAGCATCTCCTGCCGACTGACGTCCTTGGCGGAGCGGACGGCCAGCCTGAAGGCCGACCGCGCATTGCGGTAGCCCTCATACAGCAAGGCCTCCCGCTCCGCGTCGCGTTGGCGCCGCCGGCTGCGGGTGTAGGCCCTGCGGGCGCGAATGCACGCGGCCCGGAGATCCGCCAGCTCCCGGGACCACCAGTGGACCGGCCTCCTCGGGGGCGGACGCCGTACCCGGGGCATGGCCGCATCGCAGATCTGCGTCAACGCACTGCGGATGCGGCCAGCCTCGGCGTCCACCCCGTCCGACTGGTTGGCAGAGGACAGCCACGAGTAAACGATGGCTGTCTCCGCCAGCTGGTCCCGGTCTAAGCGACCCACAGCCCATCGCGGGAACGCAGGACGTCCATCCGCCCCGTGACCCCTGCTGGGCGTCGGGATTACCGGGGAGACCTCCATCCGGATATACCGGTGGTCCGACAAGGTCTCCATCTTCTCCACGACGCGCCAGCTCCCCATGCGTGCGGCGACCTCGGGGCTAGCGAACGAAAGGTCCACTATCGACCCGCCCCGTTGTCGCACGCACGTATGCACCGAGCCCCTGTTCAGCAAACAGAGGCCCAGTGCCGCCGCCCACTCCTCGATCGCCCGCCTCGGTCGTTCGTCCGGGGAGACCCCCACGCCACGGACTTGGCGTTGAAGTCCCCCAAGACGAAGACCTGGCGCGATGCCATTCGCCGTAACGAGGCCTCCATGATGGTGAGGGAGGCCTTGAAATCGGTCACACTCCAGCTAGGGGAGAGATAGACTCCGAGGAGCGTAATCTCCCCCCAGTCCGCCGCGACGTATCCGACGCCCCTGTCCCTAAGGGTCAGAGGCGACGAAGGCCACGACGTGGAGGCGACGATTGCCACGGTGCCATCGGTGCTACCCAACCAGTTAGGCCGGTCGGGCACCACGTACGGCTCCGCGGCTACGGCTACTCCTATCAACCACTCCGCCATGGCTTGCAGGAACACGTCCTGCGCACCGGCGGTGTGGTTGAGGTTGGCCTGGAAGAGACGAATGGATACGGGGTCCATTAACGGTCCGTATCCATCGTCACCTCCTCCGCGCTGACGGGCGATCGGCCCGGTCGATGGGCCGTCCCGCCCCTTCGGGGCCGATGCCGGGGGTCTGCAGTCCCCAGAGCCCATGCGGTGTTTGGCAGGCCTATTGCCTGCCGCACACGCGGGGCAGTGGGGCACCGCAGAGCACGATGCCGCCTGGTGTCCGGTCTGACCGCAACGGAAACATAGCCCGCTGCAGTCAAAGCAGTTTTTGCATGTCGGTCGGGTATGCCCGACCGCCATGCATTTGTAACACCTCGCGGGCCGGGGCTCTAGCACGGTTACCCGCGCCGAGCTCCAGCCCACGAGGAGCCTGCCTGAGTCGGCCAATTGCTTGACTGACTCCACCGGACACTGCACCCAGGCAGCACCGACGCCACCCGGACCAGTGCGGATGGTGCCAATCCGGACGGTGTCCGAGGCACATCCGGTACGCGCCATAATGGCCTCCCGGACGTCCTCCACCGTCACGGAATCGTCCAAGCCCGTCAGGCGCATCTCTGCGCACTTGACAGGCCTGGCGATTCGGACACCATCCTCCGGCCCGAAAAATACACCCCCTAAGGGGGTCAAACGGGGGTGCAAAGTTAGTATGTAACTTTGCCGTTTTTAGAAGTTATTCGAATGAAATATAGTACAAAGGTTCCTCATTGAAAATCATATAACACTTGTAAAATATTTATCAAAAATCATCCCTTAAAGGAGTAAAAGGGAGGTTAAAATTAGTACGAAAGTTCTCTGATTTTTAAAGTTATTTCAATGAAATGTTGTATTAGGGTTAGTAGTTCCTAATGATGATTATTGTCGCTATCCTTTTTTGTGAATGCAGTCCCTAAGGGAATAAAAAGAGGGGTGTAAATTTAGAAGGTATAAATTTTTTTCATATATCCTACATTAATTCAATGACATTTTGTATTTAGGTTAATAGTTCCTAATAATTATTATTAGCGATATCCTACTCAGTGTTTAAAGTAACCACATTATACAGTAAAACGATGGACCTATAAAACCTTGATCATCATGCACAGGTCACAGGTATGTGTGTTAACCTCTATTATAAATAATTTTCACGAGAACAAAGTTGCGGACGAAAGCTAGTCTTATCTCATATAAAGGGATACAGCCGTAATGGTGGCGCTTAGCAGACAGGTTGGCGATCCCAGTTTTTTTTTTATTGCAAACGGTGGCAAACGAGCAAACAGTACACCTGATTGTAAGTGTTGCTGCCGCTCATGAACATTTACAAGGCCACTGCCTACCGCGAAG
The DNA here is from genome assembly GCA_032191425.1 of Lymantria dispar. Taxonomy (NCBI): domain Eukaryota; kingdom Metazoa; phylum Arthropoda; class Insecta; order Lepidoptera; family Erebidae; genus Lymantria; species Lymantria dispar. The sequence goes on along the minus strand of CM063460.1, from coordinate 1,263,765 downwards.
AGAGTGAAGGGAGTGTGAATGCGTGCATTGAGGCTCGGTGATACCAAGGGCACCACCAAAACCCTCCACACGCAAACACCCTCAGAAAGTTGAGCTTCCGGCTCTCTCGCTCACCGAACGAAGCGCAGTAACAAATCGCTACTACTCAGACGTCGATTTTCTGCGAGAGTGTGGTACTGCCCCGGACGGACCGGCCCGTGGCTGTAGACAGATAACTGTCGACAGTGTGGTCCTACCACTCCAAAAACTGCTGCCCCAAAAACTTGCTGCCTATTATCCTGGAGAACCTTTAGCTGATTCTTACGAATCTCACGGGCAAGCGAGGAGTAGCGTTAATTATATTCTTACCTCGTCGTCACACGGGGAATCTTGGGTTATGTAAATCTCGAGCGAATCTCGGATTACTTTAGTTCAGAATGATTATGAGTAATAATTTCCTTATTATTATAATTAATCTATTACAGTTTTATGGCGCCAAGTCTGGTTTTAGCGTAAACAGACATTTTTTATTTTGTTATTATTATAATTTGGAAGCGTAGTGTGTTTTGTTTAACGGAATTAGGAGTTTTGGTTATTTTGATTGTGTTATTAATTACGTGTAATAGAAGGTCTTATAGCGGTAGTAACGTGGAATAGGTCTTATTTTCCTCACGGGTACATATCGATTACCTCTGGTCACAATAATCCAACGGTGTCCTACAACTTTTACGGCATCTTAATTAATTCAACTATCTATAATCCAATCCGAGTCCATTCTTGGACATAGGATTTTTGTGGAATAAGCTATGGACCGACAACAACTGGTCTAAACCGGAGGGGTGGTATGCAGCTCCATAACCTCATATACAGGACATCTCCACTGCTATTTGAGTGGACTACTAGAACAGAGTCCTTATTTTCGATAACTCGTCGAGAGGATTACTCTTTCGTATACCATCTCCTGTCGACGCTGCAGCAATATATTTGATTGCCAGGGCGTCATTCTCACGTGATCAATCCTCTAAGAACGGCTTATACAAATCTCCAGTCCCGCCTCCCGGGGCCTCGACTAGGGGACGTATCATGCTTCAGAGAGAGAACGCCATAATCATCGCTCTTCTCAGATGCATGGGTTTCCATGTCAATATAATTTTCATCTCGGCACATAAATGTTTTTTTTTATATCATACGGTGGCAAACGAGCAAACGGTACACCTTTGCAAGGCCGCTACCTACGGTGATGAAAGTGAAGGGAGTGTGAATGCGTGCAATGAGCTTTAGTGATACTAAAGGCATCACCAAAACCCACCACACGCAAACACCCTCAGAAAGTTGGGCTTCCAGCTGTCTCGCTCACCGAACGAAGCGCAGTAACAAATTGCTACTACTCAAACGTCGATCTTCTGCCCACTGTGGTACTACCGGACGGACCGGCTGTAGACAGACAACTGTCAACAGTGCTACCACGATAAACTAAAAATGTGCTACTACCGGACTCTATCCTCCTTTATAATAGAATCCCTTTTCTTTGATCTACTAAGCCACGCTGGTTGGACATGTTGGTATAGGGTTTTATTTCCAGTTTCTCTTCTCTTGCATGCACGTTACATGTACATATATTACAACCCTCAGTCGTATAAAACAGGCAAGATAGAGAATGGTGAATTGTATGTCTACTCCATTATCACACGAATACTGAGTTCTTATGTGAATGTTACTATTAAATCATAGAGCAGTTGTGCTCTATGGAAAGGGGTCATGACATATTGTGCTCTTAACCCATCACCACATAGGCCATAAAACATATCTGTTGATAACAGCATAATAAAATAAATAGTAAATGTAGTTAATAGACCATGAATGAACGCGTTAGAGTAGGGTTTGCGCGCGCAACGCACTCCGACGAAGCAACTGGTTTACATAGAACTTTTGTATTGTAGAGTCGATATTAGGTACAAAGCTTAAGTGAAGTCTTTATATGTAGAAGACTTCGATTTATTTGACCTATCAAAATAGAAGACTATAATAGAAATAAATAAAATACTAATTTTATTCTATGACGTTATTATGTATCACTTAGTGATGTAAAATTATAGTGATTATTCTTAAAAAAGTGTTTGAACCTTAATTGTGGAGTTACAGAAATAATATTTACAAACTAAGAAATTTATTTTTATAGAAGTAATGGATAATAATTTATGAGCACAAGTCAAAAAATGTTTATGGAATCGTCATCGTCATCATTTTAGCTCATATACGTCCCCCTGCTGGGCTCTAGCCTCCTCCAAAATAGGAGAGAACCACACTGGTCAGACGATTTGGTATTTGGTTTAATTTCGAGTTTGCCATCTCTTGCATAGGTTATATGCATGTTAAATCCCTTAGTCGTCTTTTACGATATCACGACAAGATAAGAGGTGGTAATTTGTATTCTTATTCTGTGATCACACGTAACGTGACGTAGGAATATTGAAGTATAATTTTAGGCTACTTACCATATCCTCTTTTTACGTAATATTCATGAGAAAAGGTTATAATATATTTTTATGATATTTTCACACAATAACCTTCTCTCCACAAACTGCACTGCATTATAATTCGTCATGAACAAATACAGAACTATGTCGACCTTTACAATAGTAGTGTCGCTTACTTACAAGACAAGCCTGCGGCATCCTACAATATATGGTACGCGATTCCACCATCCGTTTTTACTGACTGACTGATAGTGAGTTTAACATACGACTCTGGCATTACAAGCATAAAACGACTTTTCACAAGTCAGAATAATTAATTATATAACCAAATTGCCAAACGGAGCCCATCTAATTCATTACAAATAGCTAATTTACTAAAATATTGTCTATTATAACTATATATTTTAATATAAAGTCAATATGTTTCTTCAACATTAATTAATTCTTTTAGATTAAAAAAGGCGAGCCCTGATTATCAAAGATATCATATCTTACGTTCATATTTTACATACATTTTTTGAGTTCAACCGACCGTCGCAGGCATAATACTTGTGTACATCGTATCTACACTGTATATATATAATCTATGATGCATACCCACGCTGTACATACTAAATCGGAGAATGTTATCCAGTACGCAACAAAATATCGTTAAGAACAGACGCGCAATACAAAAACAGACAACGAACGGCGCGAACTTCGACGAACTTTCAAACAAACTTTTTATTAAACTTTAACTTATATTATATATAATATTATAACTTCTATTATATATTATAATTTATATTATAAAAAAGTTTACATCGAATGTTATAGTGCCTTAAAGCTTGTGATGTATTGGAGTCAAGATGAATGGTATTGTGATTGAAACTGATGCTGGGAAAGATGACGTTCTTAATGAAAGGTAAAATTTTTACTATATATGCTTGTATCTTTTTGTGGTAGGAGCATGCCGTAGATAGTCATCTGTCTACAGCCACAGACCGGTCTATCTGGGGTAGTACCAAATTCTCGGAGAAAATCTACAAAAGTGTAGTAGCAATTTGTTAGTGCACTTCGGTGAGTGAGAGAACAGGCAGCCCAACTATCTAATAGTACCATACTGAGCAGAAAATCAACGTCTGAATAGCAGCAATTTGTTACGCACTTTGTTTGATGAGTGAGGGAGCCGGAAGTACAATTTTCGAGGGTGTTTGCGTGTGTTGGGTTGTTGGTGATACTCATTGCACTCGCTTCACTTTCTTCAGTCCTTCACGGTAGGCAACGGCCTAGCAAAAGTCAACAGCAATAAAAAAAGATGAATACCTATTCTTAACATTTTTTAAACCTGTGCTCCCAACCATGATAGCGGTAGGGATATCTTGTAGCCCCCATCACCTTTATTTCGTGTTTTCCTTCTCTTTCATTTGTGAATATTATATCCCTTAGTTGTTGTTACGCTGCCAATTGATAAGAGGCGAATGTAGTGTTACTCCATCACCACATGAAACCTTGGGAATTACTTAGTCGACTATAAGACTAGTCCGGAAAAAAATTATAATATTATTTTATTAATAAGTCATCTTTTCCGTGTAGTAACGGAATAAGAATACAATTCAATACAGCCTGGGTGTAATTCATTGCCGTTATTTACGTACATGTAATGTCCCCAGCAATAAGGCAAGGATTACCTATTTTCGTAGTGCTGGATGCCTTAAAAAAAGAGTAGACTTATTGAAATTTCTAAAGTCGAGATGTTTTATTACAAAGATCAACTTTTCTTACCTATATGATAGTTGTGTGGAAGTTTTCCATATGGTGACGGTGTAAGAATACAATTCACCACCCCTCTTGCCCTTGGGTGTCTTAAAAGACGACTAAGAGATTAAATATGCATATAAAATCTATGAAAGAGCTGTAGTAGATTAATTTCCCTCTTACTCTCGAGTAGGCTTGAACCCAACGCTAAGCTCAACTGAAATCACCGCAGGGATGAAAACACACTGACATAAAAATTCAATAATACAATTTAATTAAGACATGATAGCTAGCTGTTATATTGTAACACAAACATTTGGCAAAAATATCATATTTATAATTAATATTGCTGAAATAAGGAATCACTTAATTATTACAAGATCTGCGGAATTAGCTTTATAGATGCATATTTACAAAGCCAAACCCTAACATCTTAAAAATACGAAAGAATAATTCCTATTGTTCACATCACGTGGAACACTTCAGCGTGAGAATTGACAAGAAAAATAAAGAAACAGGAGCAAAAACTTTGCAGGATGTTGATCCATTGTTTAGAACAACAATTAAAATTAACTACAAAAATAATAGTTAAAATATTTGAAAAATTTATTGTTATAAATTCGTCTTAACTTACACATTTTAAAGCCTCAAGCCTCCTGCCCAATCATCATCTCATCATCATCTCAGCCCATATACGTCCCACTGTTGGGCTCGGGCCTCCTCCATAATGGAATGGTAATTGACCTACTATACCGCGCTGGTCAGACGTGTTGGTATAGAGTTTTATTTCGAGTTTTCCTTCTCTCGCATAGATGTTATATGCAATTTATATCCCTTAGTCGTCTCGTACGATCACCCACGGGTAAGATGTACGATCACCCACGGTGGTGAATTGTATTCTTACTCCGTCACCACACGAAAACCTCCTGCCCAATAGCAGGCAAATTTACCTATTATACCATGCTGGTCAGACATGTTGGTATAGGGTTTTACTTCGAGTTTTCCTTCTCTTGCGCAGATCTTATGTGCATATTATACCCCTTAGTCATCTTTTACGATATTCAAGGGCAAGATATGGAGTGTTGAATTATATTCTTACTTCCTCTCCACGGGAAAATTGTTATAAAACTTTATCTTTAAATAATCAACGTTCAACCTTATTCCAATTAGTTATGGTCAACGCAATATGCACTTTTCTTCCGTCGTATAGACTGCTAAAGTTATGACAATAGTTTTACGACCAGGCTTAACGTAGAACCTCCTTGGAAATGGCATAATTGGCCAAATAGGCAGGATGATAAGCTAAAGCTAACTAATGACGAATAGCGTATGGTCTTGTTGTTGCATAGATATATTGCAGGCTTTTCTTTTTGACAGCCTATAATAATTGCCCACCCTTTATTATTTCGTGGAAGTCGTAATAGCCACCTGAAAGATAACTAACAGCAATCTCCTGGAAATACAGCTGGGATTGCCAACCCTCTAGCCAAATTCATTATTCCCCTTTATAGAGGTCTGTCTAACATTAGATACAGCCATGGACTAGCTGATGGAGAGATGGAATTAGGTAGAGCATAGTTTTTTTACTCATAATTATTCCTAACACTTCATTATACCTATGTTGAAACAACGAAAGTTATCTTATCTAAGTTATATTACCCTACCATGAACCCGTAAAGCTATGTAGCAATGAGATAAAAGCCTGCCAATAGAAAAATCTGACTTTCCTTTCCCTACCTATTAAAGATAAAGGTGCTGGGATAACTAAACAATATGTTGGTTTATTGGCATAAATATGCTATTGTATTGAGATATTGAATCTAAGGCCTAATACGATCAAACAAGTAACATTGTAGGTAGTCTCAGTTTTTAAAGATAATTTTTTTATATTTTCTAAAAAAGTCATCATCCTGCATAATTAACGGACACATACTTATTACTTCAAGAATCAGAACAACAGTCTTAGAATCGCACAACGTGTTGTCCTGCATTGGATTTTGACCCACGATACTGGAACTGTAGGTCGGTATCTTAATAACTACGCCATTTGTGCAGTTAAATTTTGTGGCAACTTTGATCAGCTATCTAGTAGAAAACTCCTAGGAGTTTTCTAATCTTTCTTCTATTGCCGTTATTCGGGAATACTTCCAATTTTTTCGAATATTGGCTATAGATTCAACCCCTATTTCATTATATCAGCCTAGCAAGCTACATTATTAGACACGGCATTGAGGTAATATGCCATAATTACCATTTTGGAGCGAAATTTTGGAATGAATGACTCTGGAAAAGTTACTCTGGAATGAACTACCTGCTGCTGTGTATCCCGAGCGCTTTGACATATTCTTCTTTAAATGATGTTTAAGAAGAGTACTTACTTCACGGTAGGCAACGGCCTGGCTGTGGCCCTGGTATTGCAAAGGTCTATGTGCGGCACTGTCACTTACCATCAGGTGTGCTGCCTGCTCATTTGCCACCATCGACAATAAAAAAAAATTACAAGATATGCTTACAAATTCAGATATAAAAAGCTTAAGACCATAAAAATATTTATTTAAACTGAGAAAATAAAATTCAAGACCCTTTAGTTAATTGACCTACAATTTCATTTGAAAATCGTACATTTTTTATTATATTTACTAAAGCGAGTGCTTAAGGCAAAACACTCCTTAATAATTACGGTACATTCGTAATCTCCACGATCGGTTTGATGGCATGGTTAAAGCTTTTCGTGAAAACTAACTCGCGCCAGACTAATAAGGCATTTAATTTCATGGCCGTTTTTTTATAATCTCGCGTGTATTTTTTTTATTAAGAGGTCAAGTTATCGCCATGTAAGTTTCTCAAGCTATATATTTAACAGTACTATTCTAGATTAAGAGGTGAATTGGTCAATACTGGTTAGAGGGTTTGGTTTAGGTTTTTGTTAATTTTGTTTTTAGTTAGGAAAAAAAATTAACAAAAGAACAATTTAATAGATATTGATAACGACAATCGCGGTTAATTTTTTTGGCATTTTATAATTAATCCTTCAAAGGAAAACATTCCGTGTGATGATGGAGTAAGAATACAAATTACCACCGCCTATCTTGTCCGTGGATTTCATAAAAGACGGCTAAGGGATATAATACGCATATAACATCTATGCAAGAGATGATGAAATCAAAACAGAATTTTACAAATACATCTTAGATATACGATGGAGGTTTCCGTGTGGTGACGGAGTAAGAATACAATTCAGGTTGAATTGTCCGTGTGGTGACGGAGTAAGAATACATTTCACCACCCCCTATCTTACCCGTGGGTGATCGTACGAGATGACTAAGGGATATAAAACGCATATAACATCTATGCGAGAGAAGGAAAACTTGAAATAAAAACCCTATATCAACACGTCTGACCAGCGTGGTATAGTAGGTCAATTACCCTTCCATTATGGAGGAGGCCCGAGCCCAACAGTGGGACATATATGGGCTGAGATGATGATGATGTATTCTTACTCCGTATTGTATCATGCTGATGAGAAATGAGATATAATATGCATATAACATCTAAGCAAGAAAGTACTACTCGAAATGAAACCAACCCGTTTGACCAGCGTGTTACAGGCCTACTGTAACACGCTGGTCAATTTCACTCCCTTCACGGGGAAGGTTCAAGCCCAACACTGGGACGTATAGGAGCTGTGATGATGATATGATGGAATTATACACGAAATTAAATTAAAAATGTGGATTGCCAATTTTTAAGTCCGTTAATAAGCGGGTAGATAAGGGATGGTAACGTGTAATAAACGTATTTCATCGTGTTGGTTGTTTGTTGTTTTAAAAGTTATTTCTCGGTTGTTTAAAAAGAAATTTGCAGGTGGCGCTAAAGTTTAAGAGTCACCGAACCTCACTTGTATTTTTTTATTTCTAAATATCTTAACGCCAAGGGGTCATAATACCATACACTCGTAAATATGGCTCATATGGTGACCCCCATAGCGTTCAAAGTGTTAAGGAAGAGGCTCTCAATTTTGTTGTGTTTTTACCACATAACACAGTCATTAATGGACTGATATGAAAACAATTTTTCATGTGAAAGAATATACTTTTAGATTGGATTATTTCTAATACAAATATTTCTAATGACGAGAGGTTGAAAGAAATGCCTGTATTTGTATATGAATTTCGATATTTTCAGCAGTATAAGACGCATTATAAATAATACTATTTTGTCAACTATCTATAAATACGATGACTTGTTAGACTTGAGACATCTTACTCCGTCCGTGTGCATGAAAGCTAAAAAGTGTTCGAAACATCGAGCAATCAAAAATGAAATACAAATGCGATAAAGTTCATAAAAACAGTTTTATTTATAAAGTTAATAAGTGAACTAATTTACGTTAAAATAATATCATTTTTTGAAAAGAAACTGATCAAAGAGGGTCCTACTTGCCTAAGTATATACTTTGAATAGACACTACTTAAATACTTTTAGCTAATTTAAGGTTTTTGTTTTTTTTTTGGGGTGGGTTGCGGTCGGCGCGCTCCTCGCACCACTCCGTCCGGGGCGACAGAGAGGCATACGCACGCACACCCGCAACCCACCAACGTGCACGTCGCCTTCGTCGTTGGGCCGACCACCGGAGCAGGGTTACTTATCATCAGTGGTCAGCCCGACGGAATACCCCCTATTTGGGGTACCCTCCCATCGACCGAAGTCCCCCCCTCGGGGAGAACGTCGGTCTTTCCTCACGCGGTGCCGTCTCGGCGGGTGACGGACTAATTCCCCGATCACGTCATCCGCAGCCTCGGCTAGGGTGGCATGGGGCACAAGTACTCGCGCCTACGCCACCCCAGTCGCCGGCGGCGGATCGCCTCATCAAGGCTGCGCTCCTCGCGCAGGCGATGCGCCGCCTCCTTCCGCGAGATCACTGCCTCGTGGAAGGCTGCGACCGCGTCGCTGCCGACCATCGCCCTAGCGATAGTCGGCAGCGTCAGATCGGCACCGATGATTGCGACGAGTTCACGGCGCTGTGCTGCCCAAGCGGCGTAGACCTCGAGCGTTTGCTGCGCCTTGTCCTCGTCGCAATCGCAGTGGTGGTAGGACGGTGTACTCTCCCTCCTTACGACCTTGTGGAGGTATTTGGCGAAGCACCCATGCCCCGTCAACACCTGCACTAGTCGGAAGGAGAGCACCCCGTGCCGCCTTTCCAACCACTGCATCAGCACCGGCCGGAAGGCCTCCACGGTTCGCACCCCGAACTGAGGCCTCTCCAGCCGGACTACCCAACGGGCAATGTCTCGGTGGGCGTTGACGCGCCAGGCGATGAGCTCCCTCAACGAGACCATACCGCCCCCCGCTCGCACCCCCGTCACCCACCGATACAATCCGGGGAGCATATCCGCCTCCAGGTCCCACGGGGGAGTCCCGGCCAATAGGCACGCTGCCTCCGTCACCACCGTGCGGTATCCGCGGATGGCCCTGATCGCCATGGCCCTCTGTGGTCGCCACAGAAGATCCCTGAGTCGGACGGTCATGGACCCCACCCACACCGGTGCGCCGTACAGGGCCATCGTCCAGATGACCGACAGCCGATGGCACGGCTATTTTAGGGTGCCGTTACGTTAGCGTCAAAAATGCAATTTAGTACACTAATACTCTTTAACAGAGAGAAACACTTTTGTCTTAGGTCCAAGATATTATGTCAATTGTACCCTTACTTATAATACCAACGAAGCAGTAGCTATTGACCTTTAAAACTTAGCAAACTAAATACTGGAGCCGTTACTTAAGTTAAGCTCCTTAACAGAAATGAGGTACAATGCTAAGTAGTGCGATAAGGTACAAATAATTTATATTTTTTATGAGCGTATTTATCGCAACGGCTAACGAATGAAAAACTTCGTTTAATAAAATTGAAATACAATTTTTGAGGCGAAACTTATCAGAATATTTCTGATAATGCCTTAACTGGTTTTCGCTTATTTCTTTTGGAGCTTGAACTTTTGAAAGTCTGATCACTAACTCTATTTGTTATTCAACATAAGCAGCTTGCTCTAATTTTCACGTTTTCTAGCTAGCTAGCTTTTCTAGCTTGTACCTTCTTAATAATAATCTGAAGCGGTCAGAATGTCGGATCTTGGTGGTACACCATATAATAGACAGCAGACGGACTTCAAATCGTTCGACACCGGCCTCCCCTGAGGAGAAAAAGCAGAAAGTATCGTGATTTCAATCCATGTTATAGATAATAAGTACCAGTCAAATTGGAGATCAATCCTTCAGCCACAAAGTACTGCATGAAGGTAATTCTCAGCCTTGATGAGGGCTTAAAGTGACTCGAGGAATCAAACTTGTTCAATTTATTCTTTTTTTTATACTGTATACGGTGGCAAACGAGCAAACAGTACACCTGATGGTAAGTGTTGCTGCCACTCATGGACCTTTGCTAGGCCGCTGCCTACTGCAAAAAACCGACCACACGCAAACACTCTCAGATATTCGGGCTTCCGGCTCTCTCACTCACCGAACGAAGTAACAAATTGCTACAACTCGTACGTCGATTTTCTGCGAGAGCGTGGTACTATCCTGGATGGACCGACCCACGGCTGTAGACAGACAACTGTTAATAGTGTGGTCCTACCACTAACATTTTGGGATTGATACAGCAGGTTATGGGACTATAAGCCGTCACTACTGTTACCTTGGTCTATTTGGACGTGGTAGTAGGAGACCCATAGCTTATTAAATAAAGGCGTATACTAGTGTAGAAATTATAATTAAATATGTATATTACGACGCCTTTAACTGTAATTAGAGATCAGTAGTTTCAGAGAGGCTAACTGACACATAGGTATTGGAAATCTAATGCGGGCTGATGGATCTTTTGTATTCTCTCAACCATTGTATAAGAGTAACAAATAAGTAGCTATTGACATTTATTATTTGTTACTATTAAGATATTCATATTTGCTACTGAGAATTTCTAATAAATAACCTCGACCGTTAAACTAACGAGGTATTTAGATGCATTATGGCAAATAATCTTATAAATATTGCACTCTTAAAAATTTTAGTTTCGGATAACGACCAATTCAGAGATATTAATGGCTAGTCAAATTATAAATGTGGTGACGGAGTAAGAATACTATCGCTCCTTTTTATTGCCCCTGGGTGTCGTAAAAGACGACTATCATCATCATCATTACTGTCCACTGCTGGATGTAGGACTTCCTCAAGTGTCGCTATAAACTACGGTATTGTGCCGCCTGCATCCAACGACGTCCAACAATTTTCACCTGGTCGTCGGTACACCTAGTCATCCTACATTGCGTCGTCTGATGTACGGTAGGCACTCAAGAACCTTTCTGCCCCAGCGGTTATCAGTTTGGATACGGGTGGGTAATGGGCCCGCGCGCCTTACCATACCATAGCCCACCCATAAAAAAAAAATTAAAAAAATAAAAGAAATAAATAAATAAAAAAAGGAAAAGCGGTTGTCGGTTTGTCGAGCAATGTGGCCTGCCCATTATGTCGCTTACACACGTTCTTCTACGGATTTCAATATTTCGGATTCTGTATCCCAAATAAATTCCAAGCGCGCTATACGGTAAGCGACTTTGAGCTTAATTATGAGACCTACATTTAGTGAGCATGTTTCCGTGCCGTAAGTCATCACTGGTAACATACACTATAGTCCATAAAATATAGCTTGATCTCTGTGACAGTTGTCACTAGTGCTGTCACGCTTCCGATGAAGTCCGTAGTTTTTTATCGATAAAACTCTTTATTGTTTATAATTGTGATATTCTATTATTATTGAAATACAATCAATGAAAATCTTTTTGAATTTAAATGAAACAAAAACTGTTTTTGACTTTTTAATTATTCGAAAGAAGTACAATCAAGGTCACCAGCACTATTGTTATCATCACTGGGGCGTTCCTGCTAGAACATTTATCATTTTTTACCATAATAGGGACAGTCGTTAGATCAATTGATCAATTGCGACTGTTTTATGAATGAACATGTTTAGTTTATTGACAACAATGCGTACACAGTATTATCGTTTACTCTGACACAAAAAGTTGTTTTTTAATGTTTAATTAATTTAATGTATATATTTTATAATGTAACTGTCTGTTGTAATAGTAAAAAATGTTGAAAGATTTATTTAGGTACTATTTTGGGTGTATTTCTTTTATGAAAAATTTAATAAAGATCGGTTATCGAATTACGTCTATCGACTGTCCCATCTCTTTTATATTTTCAGTCTAGTATAACCTTGTACGTGCGTAAGCGTCATTTTTCTATAAAATGTTTACTAGGTATTGCAGTACTTATGAGGTACATTTTAGGCATGAATATTAATATTTTTATATTTATAATTTATTGCACTTCAGTTGCAATAAAACTGACACGAAAAGAATGAAAATATATGTGATACAAAATAAAATTGTAAGCATGTCGCTCGTACAAACTTACTTCGTCGGTTTCGTTGACATCTGTCACAGAGATCAAGCTATATTTTATGGACTATAGTCGTAAATCTGTGTTTTCAGACACTGAGGTATGTTTTTATTTATTTCTCTTTTGTCTGTTTTATATAACTTAATGATAATCTTTGACTAAATACCTACGTTAACAGTTAACGATAAAGGGCTGATAGATAAATTTCTAAAAATAATACGATTCATTATGGATTAATCCAACAGATTTTATTAAATTATCTAATCTATTATTTCGACTTGATTATCAATGGGGACAGTTACAAGGTGAAGAAAACCGTAGACGAATTCGAATCTATTTGGTGACGACCTGATGAATTGTTATCTCAGTTCATCCTACTGATGGGCTCGAGCAAACTCCACGACAAAAAAATAGTCTGTCTATTATACCATTTTTTTTAGCAGGCTATATTGGGGGCGCACGCCATCCGACCCATCCGGGGTGATAATATAACAGCGTGTGACTCCGTAAGTCGCCGTAGTCCCTCTCCTTCACCATTGCACCGACCACTGGTACCGAATCCTTAACTGCCGTGGCTAGCCGTAAGAGTATACCGCTATCCGTAGCTAGCGGGATACCGGGTACCCTCCCTTCCTAACGCCCTTCAGGAGCGTCACCCTCATGTGGTCATCATCCCTGCGAGGAACGTTTAAGTCCCCGGTCCAGTCAACCGCGGCCACAGGCAGGACGGCATCAGGCGTAGGTACTCACGCCTACGCTACCCAAGACGTCGGCGATGGATCATGTCGCTGTAGAGTTCCTCACGCGCACGATCCGCCGCCTCCTTCTGTGACATAACTACCTCACAGAAGGCGGCGACCCCGTCCCAGTTCCTGAGGCTATCTAGCATCGATCCAGCGATGATCAGCAGTATCAGGTAAACACCGATGATTCCAACGAGTTCTGCTTTGTCCACGTGGCCCACTCCTCGAGCGTGTGATGCGAAGTGCCCTCGTCGTAATCGCAGTAGTGACAGGACGGTGTACTTACGATCTTGTGCAAGTACTTGGCGAAGCAACCGACCTACTACAGCATACCGATCAAACGGATTTTATTTAGAGATTTAGCATAAGTGTTATCTATATATTATATATCTCAGACATCTTTTACGATACCCGCGGTTAAGATAGGAGATAGTGATTTGTATCTTTCGTGTGGTAACGGAATAAGAATACAATTCACTACTCTATATCTTACTCGGGGGTATCGTAAAAGATGACTAAGAAAATATAAAATTTGTAAAATGAGTTTTTATTTATATTTACATAGATTTTTTTAACTTAATTTCCGTTTGATGATGGAATAAGGATACAATTCATCCCTCTCTGTCTATCTTGTCTGTGGGTGTCTTAAAACACGAATAACGGATAAAATATGCATATAACACAGCTAGAGGAAGAGCCAACCAATCCGTTTGAGCAGTGTGATATTGTGTATCAGTTACCTTCTTGTTGTGGAAGAAGCTCAAATCCAGCAATGATAATCATATGAGGCAAAATAATGATTATCACGAAAAAAAAATGAAAAAGGCAGATGTGAAACATCAAAATTATTTTGTACAAGTATATATGAATAAAAGAACACACGGGAACTAATATGGCATAAAGTATTAATAAAATATTACAATTTTTTCCAGAAAATGATGATTTCTATTCAATAAACATTTATTTTTTCACATCATAAAAATAATGATCTCAAACGATTTAATCACTAACTTAGTAAATATCAAATTATATAATTTATTTTTATTAAATAATTCTCTAGGTCATCATGATAAACTGGACAAGGAAAACATTGAAATATAATATTTCATTGGACATCTTAGAATATGATATTATTCTTTTAATTTGATATTTGAATATTTTATTATATGAATGTTACGTAATTAATATTCAACGATCTCAGTAGGATATTCCAACTAGTGGGTTTACTAATGAACATGGACAAGACGAAAGTCATGTCAAATGCCCATGTTATTTCTGTACCCATCCTAGGTGGTAACGCTATTCACGAAGTTGTTGATCCCACCAAAAATATAAATGTAAAAAAGGAGAGCCAAGTTCAATACAAAATTATGCTTGGCTGTGGGCTTGGAGATCTAAAGAGAAGATAGAAGATAAAAAAGAATGGAGATCTAAATGAGTGTCATTTTTTATCAGAATTAAAATATATATATATATATATATATATATTTACCTTTACCTAGATTGACCCGGACCAACTCCATCTGGTAACATTTGGGTCAACGATTACATTCCCAAGGAGGGTTGACGTCAGGCAGGCGGCCGGTCATAAAAGTCATTGCCGAAACTTTTTGCAATATGTCAAAACAAAAGACATATTGCGTCGACCCCAAGTAATTGGGATAAGAGCAAGATGATGATGATATATATATATATATATATATATATATATATATATATATATATATATTGAATAACTTTATAAAATGACTGATGTAATGAATGTAATGAACTCTGAAAACTGGCCAAGTCAAATAAAAAACTTTAAGATCTCAATTGTTTTTGATCGAGCGTTTCACCTCAGAGCATGACGCATCAGCCTAACTTAACCCACGAAAAAATCTGTGTGCGGTACGCCTAAAGAAGTTTTCACTTCAAAAAAATTTTGTATGGAGACCCCCCTATTTTTTAACTTTTTTTATTTTTAGATTTTTTCCTACGCTTACACACAATTACCGAGCTGGATTCCAAATTGCATCCTTCTAGATCATTTGGAAGTAGGTTAGATTTAGGTACTATATGTCAGTCAGTCAGTACTAAAATTTACGACTTTTTGACCTTCATATCTTTATAACCGTTTGAGCTGGCTTCATGAAATTTGGGCTTCTAGATGTCCTTATGGATATAATTAAACACACGTAGTTTTATGTGTTTACGTTAAAGAGGTTTTGAGTTATAGAAGGGTCAAAAGTGGCACCAAGTGGTTCGTGTAATATTGCACTTGGCGCTGGCTAGCCAGTTCCTTTGCTTGAACTTCGCTTGACACGCTGCCGCGTGTCTAGATCATTATGTTTACCTTGGACAAACAGTCCAGTCAGGTAGCTCCATTTCGAGAAAGAAATCAGCCGACGAATCCAGCTCGGTTGGGCAGCGTTCGGGAAACTTAAGAGGATCTTCTCATCCAACATACTTCAGTGTCTGAAAACACAGGTCTATTACCAGTGTGTGTTACCAGTGATGACTTACAGCATGGAAACATCGTCCTTACATGTATGCCTCATAACCAAGCTCAAAGTCGCTTCTTCCGCATTACATTACATACAATTTCATCAAAATAATTTAATATAGCATGTTGAAACGTTAAGACTTTGAATATAATACAACACCGCCACATAACCATTCACGTGCCAGCCAAAATTATCAAGTCATTTAATTTTGCACGAAATTATGTTAGCTGATTTCCTTCTTTGAAAATAAGTTATATTATTTTTATACAGAGCAACTAGTAAAACAACTTTAACTGGTTTTTGTGCTTCGGAGCGTGCCAGCCGCGACCACTTACGAGTTAGTGTGAATTCAGTCTACCACTGGCATTGCGTCCGCATTCCGCTGCAGCAAATACTTTCATTACTATTCATGATGGAATGAATCTTACAGCGCCTTTGATCATCACTTTATCTAACAATAATTTTTCCCCTAAAAGGATTTTTTTCTCTTCTTTAAAGATAACAATCAAATGCAAATTATTTTTAATAAGCTTTTATTAGCTTCAGACGTATCTATGTTAGTATGTAACGGAACCTTTGAACATGATTTTGACCCCCTTCAAAACGTCGGATTAACTCGAAATTTGGCATACTTATTAAGGACCGATGACAATTCAATATTTTAAACAGTTTGATCCGTTATCCTTACTAGGATAATCAAGATTAGCGATTTAAGCGTATTTTTTTAGTTTTTTTGAACTATTATATTTATTTATGCATATTTTCCGTGAAGTGACGGAATAATAATACAATTCACCACTCCCTATCTTACCCGTGGATGTCGTAAAAGACGACTAAGGAATTAAATATGTTTATAACGTCTATGCAAGAGAAGGGAAACTCTAATTAAAACCATACCTACACCAACATGTCTGACCAGCGTCATATAGTAGGTCAATTTCACTCCTGTTATGCAGGAGGTACAAGCTCAACAGTGGGATGTAGATGAACTGAAATGAAATCCAATCACATCGTCACTAACAAAAAATTTTCTCTTTTCCTTTATTTTTAAAGACAAGTTTGAAATTCAAATTCAAATCAATCATGTATAAGTTCCGCAGAAGCACTTACATATTGTTAATTTTTACATTTTACCTTAAATTAATTCGAAGAAATACCACTAGATCTGGGCGGGATCGTATTGAGAAGATTCGACTAGAAAGTTAGCTGGTTTGTCGGTATCTCGTTACTGACTTTTTTTAAATGAAATCGCATATAACTTATATAATAATAACTTCAGTATGATGCCATTCGAACCATAATATAGTTCTCAAAAATAATGCAAAACATGGCTAAACTAGTTCGCACAAAAGTACTCAGAACTCAGAACAAAAGTAACTTTCTTGATGGCCATCAAACTCAAGACACTCGATCCAGCAGGTAGCATCTAGCAGTATCTTAATCGCTACGCTATTTGTGAAATCAAACCTAATTTTTATAGGCTATCGTTTAATCATACCCCGCTCGAAACGCCCGAGGTAATGGCAGAAAAGCGTACGACTCCATAACCTACAGCATTCTACCATCCGTTGAACAGTACAGAGACATTTCTTAACTTAAGTAGCTCGCCCATGCATACACCCGCCGCACATCCACTCTCGCACTGCCGTGTGCGAGTGGCAATATTTAAAACCTATGGCGCATTACCAAACTCCTCCATCTGACGTCCTCATCACGTCCTCGACGAAGAGGACGACAATATCACACTCGCTCAACGTAGAGCCTACACGGCCCACGAGGCCTTGATACATAAATATCCGCGGTTCCGCCCTCGCCATCGAGGTGCGAAACCGCGCCACGCAAAAGTCACAAATAAAAACGTGGGCACACCCACTTTGCCTCCAGCGACGCCCCAAGCCGAGATCCGTTCCCCACATGGGGACCCCTTGGGCGATGTCGCTTAGCATACTTTTCTCCGGGTTGAGAGCCCTCAGCGCTCACCCATTGACCGCGTTAAGCTGTCAAGGTCATCTGCAACCAACAGCTACACACAAAAAAAAGAATACCAAACTCCGCATTTGCTCTCACGTGTCGACACAGACACGTACTTGAGCGTGTACTACTCGTACAAATAAAGAATGGGATTATAAATGGCGGCTCATTTTGCCGGTACTGTCAGCATATAGGTACGCTATGATAATCTGCTAATTAAATATTATGTTTTAATATAACGTTATAGGGATATATTATAGATTTATTATTATTAATGTTATATTAAAATATATTATTATTAACGCATTGTCATCTAATTAAATTATCAATGCGGAAGTAGGTACACGAATATTTATATTTATTGAAGGAAAATTTGAAATAAAACCCTATATTAACCTGTTTGATTAGCATGGTATAATAAGGTCAATTTCACTCCTATTATACAGACGGCTCGAGTACAGCAGTTAGCCTTATATAAGCTGAAATGGTGAAATTAATAGACCAAATAGTAAAAAAGTGTATAATTAGGTATATTGACGTAACAATTAAATTCTGTTACTTGGACCTTCACCGCGATGGTCTGACAACTCTTCGATTCCAGACATAGCACCATCAACTTCATTATAATCATCGGAGACATAGCTATCGCTTTCGCTCTCACTGTTCAGTCCAATACTAATAATAAAATTCTCAATATCCTCTTCATTTGTAACTTCCCTCTTCCAATAATCATTTTCTAGTTTTTTGACATGATTTATTTGTTTCTGCCAACCGTAATCGAGGCTATGGCTGCACGCGTCAAATCTTCTATTTTTTTTCTAGCTGATCCACATTCTTTTCTGCAACTCGTTGTTTCACGAGATTCCACACATACTCTATTGGATTTAGATCACAGTTGTATGGTGGTAGTCTCAATGTTTCGTGGCCGTGATCAGCTAGCAAGTTATCTATAAGGTAATCTTTTTCCGGCTTGTGTTTTTTCAACAATTGTAATAGCTCAGATTTGGTCCATGACTCGTCATAGTGTATTTCATGTAGCCAATCTTGTATCTCAGCCTTTCGATTACCTGCTGATGGAGGTTTATTAGTCTGCATGCTGTGATAGGGCGCATTGTCCATCACTACGATGCTGTTAAGAGGAATGTTGGGTATTAATTTTTCTTTTACATATTATATAAAATTTTACCCATTCATCTCATTATGGTAATCACCTTTTTTAGATTTGTACTTAAAAATCAGGTCAGCACCATTCACAAATCCGTTTTCTGAACCTGCATGCATTATTTTTATATTTATTTTTAATTATTACCCATCTCTGTCCTGGACTGTCATTTTTGCGGACTCCTTTATCGATCTTCGATTGCCAACATTTAGATACCGTGTAGTGTGCATGTATCCATGTCTCATCCAAAAAAAAGGACTGGCTTTTTGTCAGAACCTAAAGCGTCATTGTGGCGGATTCGGCGAAGATACTTTGCTCTCCAAGCTTTAATATTGCTTCGTTCCAGTAAAACCAACCGATTTTTTCGACATTTTTTAAATGTGAAACCTAGTTTATTCTTTATAATTGATCTCAGTGTCATTTTTGATCCCGAGAAGTTGAGGTCTTTTTTTGCCACGGCCAATATTTTATTTAATGTGGGAACTTCCTTTCGCACATCATAAATAGAGGAGATTATCCCCCGTAAAGCAACCAGTTTAAAACTATCTACGGGAACTCTTGTATTATTACGTCCTCTTTGGCCTTTTGTTAGAGTTTTTATTTGCGATTGATTTTGGTGTGCTAGATCACCTGAAATAAGTAAATTATGTTAAACGAATTAAAATTTAAAAAAAATGAACGTGTGTACAAAATACGCATAGCAGAAGTGAAACTTCTTTATCCTTTGTCCCGTTGTTCCTTTGTCTCTTTGTCCCTTTATCCCCTTATCACCTTATCCCTTTATACCTTTATACCTTTATCCCTTTATACCTTTATCCCTTTATGTCCACTTAAGCGACATGCTATCCCTACTCCACTGGAGAAAGTACTCTTTATTCGAATCGACCGTGGTGGGGACGAGAAAAAGATGGCGCGTAACGAAAAAATATGACGCGTAACCGAAAAATGTGACAGTAAATTTTTTTCTAACGCCGATAAAGAAGTTTCACTTCAAAAATCAAATATTTTAGAGATTTTATCGCGTTTGTATTTGATTTTTGATTGTCCGACATTTCAAACACTTTACAGCGTTCATGGTCACGGGGGACTAAGGTGTCTCACGCTGTAATAATGATAACTTGTTGGATGTCAAACACAAACGCAATGAAATCCGTAAAATAGTTTCATTTACGAATACATCGCGTCATGTAAATTTTATTCCTACACTAGCAACCTGCCCTCGCTTCGCTTCGGTTTCAGTCTCTTTAGCCGCGTAGTTCACGTTCCCGTGGGAATACCGTGATAAAATATAGCCTATGTTACTCCCTGATATTATAACTTTCCATTGGTGAAAGAATTTTTGAAATCGGTTCAGTGGTTTAAGCGTGAAAGCGAAACAAACAAACAAATAAACTTACTTTCGCATTTACATATAATATTAGTAAGGATAACTGAGCAAATTTATTGCCGTCTCTAAGATATTTCAACAATTGCAAATTTATTGCATGCTATTTAGAACTTCTTAGAGTGAAAATTTAATACTTATAATTCTTTGATCCCAATCAGGATTCAAATTATAATCACCATAATCGGTCGTTGTAGTTACACACCACTGACAAGGCAAGTTAGTTCATTACTTTGTCTTAATATTGTAGCCTAAACATTTCTTTTTACATAAGCCATTTTACGCAATAAGATTATTTGGAATCCCAAGTTGTAAGGATTGAAATAAGGCAATTTTTTTTATTTGGGAATGGGTTGCGGTCGGCGCGGTCCTCGCACCACTCCGTCCGGGGCGACAGAGGGGCGTAAGCACGCACACCCGCAACCCACCCACGTGCACGTCGCCTTCGTCGTTGGGCCGACCACCGGAGCAGGGTTATTTGTCATCAGTGGTCGGTCCGACGGAATACCCCCTATTTGGGGTACCCTCCCATCGATCGACGTCCCCCCCTCGGGGAGGACGTCAGTCTTTCCTCACGCGGTCGGCCTCTTGGCGGGTGACGGACTAATTCCCCGATCACGTCACCCGCGGCCTTGGCTAGGGCGGCATGAGGCGCAAGTACTCGCGTCTACGCCGCCCCAGCCGCCGGCGGCGGATCGCCTCACCGAGGCTGCGCTCCTCGCGCAGGCGATCCGGAAGTAAGGCCATAACACGAACAAAGAAACTGTTCAGCTTTACAGTAGCATATAGATGACGTGACGTATTCATTAATAAAACAATGCAAAAGGGTTCATCCATAAAGTACGCCACACTTATTTCATGATTTTTTTGACCCTGCCATCCTGTCACGGTTGGTCATATTTTTGAGCCCCCTCCCTAGTATGACGAGACATATTTTGCAATTTTACAAAATATCAATAATGAAATCAGCAGCAGCCTTTTTCAAAAAGCTGATGATGCTGAAGAGATAGAATTGAAAATATCTAAAAAATTTTCCTTAGTAGTTCAAAATTGGCATTTCAATACTTAGATGACATTTTGGAAATTGATGTCACGAAACTTAGGGCACTTTCCATCACTTGTCACACAATGTCAAACTTCACCGACTTCCTCCCTCCTTCTTAATGTATCACGTATTTTATGGATGATCCAATTAAAACAAAGCTTTAGTTCTACCTAAGTAATTTTTTAGCAATTGACGCGCTGCCAAGAACTTACCTTGTGGCACTCCCTAGTATTTACCACAAAAAGGCGCCGTGCAAAAAGTTTTCAATAGTCCGCTTTTTTTGTAATGTAATCTATAGTGATTAATGACAACTAGTTTTTATATATAGATCCGATGGAATAGTTTAGAGAATAACTTGAGTTCAATAATCCGCGTCCATTATATGTCGAGATCCGAAATTATAGCTATTGTACTCAGACAAAAGAAATGACATAACTTACCGGTATCCGTGACTGAATACAATGTGTATTTGATATAACTGTGAATTAAATTTCACTAATCTATTGTTCTGTGTGGTGACGGAGTAAGAATACAATTCACCATTCCCTATCTTGCCCGATATCCACATATCGTAAAAGACGACTAAGGCATAGGATCTAAAGGGAACATCTAGGAGGTAATCTTGACATAAAACCCTATGCTAATACGTCTGACCAGCATGGTATAATAGTAGGTCAATTTCCCTCCCATTAAGGAGGAGGCTCGAGCCGAATATTAGAACTTATATGGACTGAATCCATTGCAATTACCAAAGCTTAACATTAGATATTTGCCGTGTGGTGACGGAGCGAGAATACAGTTTGCCATTCCTATCTTGCCCGTGGATGTAGTAAAAGACGACTAAGGGATATAATATACACATAACATCTGTGCAAGAGAAGGAAAACTTGAAATAAAACCTCTGTCTATCTGATCAGCATGGTATAATAGGTCAAATCCTCCAAATCTGATCTAAATAACTACAGACATTGATATTAATATGTAGGATAAAATTAATATCATAAATTGAAAATTAAATTTCTTAGATGCTCTCTAAATATATCAGAAATAATAATAGTAAACATTTAAAACGCAATAATTTCAATATATCAATGATCTCATCAATAATTATAAAATGCCAACGTATAACAACTATCGTAAATTATAATACTGATTTATTTTTATCATTTTATTTTAAAATCATCACTTCACGACTCATTTAACCACCCACTGTTGGGCTCAAGCCCCCTTCATAATGGAAGAGCCCATTTTTTTATGGGGAGTGGGTTACGGTCGGCGCACTCCTCGCCCGACTCCATCCGGGGCGACGGAGTGGCGTAAGCACGAACACCCATAACCCACCTGTATAGCGCGTCGCCTTCGTCGTTAGGTCGACCACCGGTGCAGAGTTCCATGACTTCAGGGGTGTGAAAGAGACCATGCTGGTCAGACCGGTTGGTATGGATTTTTATTTCTAGTTTACCTTCTGAAAAAAAAAACTGACGGGCACGATAGGTGGTGAATTGTATTCATACTCCGTCACCACATGTTTGGTTTTCCAAACAAGAATTAATATTATTCCTTAAATAAAACAATTTTTTTTTATGCCGTGTCGTGACGGAATAAGAATATAACTCACCACTCCCTCCCTTCCCCGTCCCTGCTTACCCGTGGATGTCGTAAAAGACGCCTAAGGGATATAATATACATATAACATCTATGCAAGACTATACCAACCTGTCTGACCAGCGTGGAGTAGTAGGTCAAAATCCCTCATATTACGGAGGAGGCCCAGCACGTGTATGAGCCGAAATGATGAAATGAAAAATATATTTACGGATTTTATCGCGTTTGTATTTGATTTTTGATTGCTCGACGTTTATCAAAAGATTTTTGCTTTATTTTTATATATAAATTTCTTGTGGACGTGTGTATGTCACTGAAATCCTCCTAAACAGCTGGACCGATGTTGATGAAATTTTTTGTGCGTTTTCAATCCTTCGCGTTCGCGTCGTTCAATCGAGAATGGTTGAGATTCACAATTGGACTCGGTAGGTGGCGGTGCTGTCGATTTCAAGGAGAATTCTCTTTATTTTATTTGAACAGAACAACGTCTGTTGGGTCAGCTATTAAAATCATCATCATCTTGCTCTTATCCCAATTACTTGGGGTCGACGCAATATGTCATCTGTTTTGACATATTGCAAAAAGTTTCGGCAATGACTTTTATGACCGGCCGCCTGCCTGACGTCAACCCTCCTTGGGAATGTAATCGTTGACCCAAATGGTACCAGATGGAGTTGGTCCGGGTCAATCTAGGGCTCTTAGTCGTCTTTTACGACACCCACGAGCAAAGCAAGGGTTGGTAGTATTCGAAGCCGCTACCACACAGCATATTCAAATATAAAAATTAGCCAGCTATTAAAATATAATCTTTAATTATTATTGTGAGTCAAATCACATTTTGTACTGACAATAAATTTATATCAAAATGTGGAACAAAATCGACAATTCTGTAGCGGGTTATCTATGTAACTTAGAATAATAACGTATAGAAGGTAAGTTCGCGCTCAAAAAGTGAAGCATTTCAATTGGAGCCTAATGGAGCTTACGCCGGAACCGTTCTGTAATGTACAAGTCATTATACTGCACGTACGTACGCAACTCTTAAAAAATAAATAGGTAATTATAACGGTTTGTGCATTCAAATGGTGTCACAACACATTTGAAAAACTTAAAAAGGTTTTTAACATTACTTTTAAAAGTATTTCGACGATTTATGTTAATAAAAACAAAAATGGATTTCATAATTTGTATAGTGGTGTGCGTGTGCACGTGTGTAATCGTCTGCGCGCCATTAGTATTTTTAGATTCATGTTTCGAACGTTCGAAGTACTGACACTATCCTTCTATACGTTATTATTCTAAGCTCTGTAATAACGATAACTTATTGGATGTGAGACATCTGAGTCAGTCCGTGACCATGAACGCTGTGAAGTATTCGAAACGTCGGGTAATCAAAAATCAAATACAAAAGCGATAAAATCCGTTGAAATATTTTATTTATAATGTGTAACACTCGCGTAACCATCATTATTATTCCTCAACTTTATATGTCACGCTAAATAACAACTAATAATATATGTTTAGTAACAAATTACAAAAATAATTATCAACACATCTTGTCTTGAGAATAAAAAACTAACTCAAAATCTGACCTTTATCTTTATTTAATGTTGGTTGGATTATTATTTGCTAAACTCGTCTGGGGGTTTTTGTGAGCTCGATTTTTGTAAAACTTGTATTTGATTACGTAATTTTATAATAATAAGTTATTACTTGATGCCGTGTCCTTACTAATTAGTAAAATATTATTAGTAATCTCAAATCCATTAATTTTAGGATTAATTACAAGCATTTTAAACAGCATTTTAAACAGCATTATCCGTGTGATGACGGAGTAAGAATACAATCCAACATTCCCTATCTTGCCCGTGGATGTCGTAAAATACGACTTAGGTATATAATATGCATATAACAACTATGCAAGAGAAGGAAAACTCAAAATAAAAACCTATTTTTATTATTTTTTGTGGGTGGGTTGCGGTCGGCGCGCTCCTCGCACCAATCCGTCCGGGGCGATAAAGGGGCGTAAGCACGCACACCCACAACCCACCCACGATGCACGTCGTCTTCGTCGTTGGGCCGACCACCGAAGCAGGTTGACTTGACGTCAATGGTCGGCCCAACGGAATACCCCCTATTTGGGGTATCCTCCCATCGACCAACGTCCCCCCCTCGGGGAAGACGTCGGTCTTTCCTCACGCAGTCGGCCTCTCGGCGGGTGACGGACTAATCTCCGGTCACGTCACCCGCGGCAAAATAAAAACCTATACCAACACGTCTGACCAGCATGGTATAGTAGGTTAATGACCCTCTCATTGTGGAGAAGGCACGAGCCCAAGACGTTTGCTAATTTAGTAAGATATATAAAGATAGAAGATGGTGAATAGTGATTGAGTGTATTCTTATTCAGCGACCACACGGAGAAAATCAAAAACAAACGCGATAAAATTCGTAAAAATAATTTTATTTATAACACAGTACCTTCAAGATTGCCTATAGTATTGTATAGTCAATATTATCCAATTACAGCTCACCACATAATAACAATTCCATTCGTAAGCTCATTCACTATTAAATACAATATCTACAATAATAAAACCCTGATGTTTCGTCTTCAATAGAAATAAAAGAGATTCCAATTGCAATTTCCTAACAGAAATATCTAAACAACCCGTATACCTTCACTTCGTATCTACGCGGAAATCAATTTTGACCCTCATGGACCGGATATAATCTCCTAACCAATTAAGGAACTTAAAGACTACATTAATATATATATTTATAGCTGAGATGTAATTAAAGTTACTCAAAAGTCACTTAGTAAATTGCTTCAACGGAAAGTTTTGTACAATAATCATCATGGCCGCTTAATTGGTACTATGTTTGATAAATTGTTACCTTAAATGTAAAATTAATTTAAGATATAATTAGGTTAGCTAATAACTTAATGACACGATTAAAAAGAGCTTCATAATATTCATTTTATCTGTTCACTCATTTCGGGTTTCAAAAGTTTCAAAGAAATACGTGATATATTTTGGTTTGGTGGGTTTGGTTCCGTGTGGTAATGGAGTAAGAATACAATTCACCACGTCTTCTTTTGCCCATGAGTATCATAAATAACCGACTGAGTGCGAGTCGGAGTCGCGCACGAAGGGTTCCGTACCATTATCTATAAAAATAAGAATACAATTCACCACGCCTTCTTTTGCCCATGAGTATCATAAAAAACCGGCTAAGTGCGAGTCGGAGTCGCGCACAAAAGGTTCCGTACCATTATCTATAAAAAGGGAAAAATCCCGTTTGTTGTACGAGAGCCCCCTTAAATATTTATTTTATTTTCTTTTTAGTACTTGTTGTTATAGCGGCAACAGAAATATATAATTTGTAAAAAATTCTACTGTATAGTTATCACGGTTCTTGAGATACAGCCTGGTGATAGCCAGATGAACGGACAGACAGCAAAGTCTTAGTAATAGGGTTCCGTTGTTCCCCTTTGGGTACGGAACTCAAAAAACGATTAAGGAATATAATATGCAGATAACATCTATGCAAGAGAAGGAAAACTCGACATTAAACCCTATAACTAACTAACACGTCTGATCAGCGCGGTATAGGAGGTCAATTTCTATTTCATTGTGGAAGAGGCCCGAGCCCAACAGTGGGACTTACGTGGATTGATGATGAATAGAACAATATATTTTTTTGCTCAATTTTTTATGTGTTTTAAGAATTTTCATTTCTCATTTATTTGCCGCATAATATACGCGTTTAAATTACGAAATTAATTCATATGGGTAAACCTTTTTAAAATACAAGTTTTCTTAATATAAAATAAAATGGATATGACGAAGTATCTGAATTTTGCTCTAGTATTTTTTTTTAATGTTTATACGAGCGTTACATCTTTATTTTACAGCGTCGGGAATCGGGACGCGGTCGCAGCCTTCTGCGAGACAGTGATCTCGCGGAAGGAGGCGGCGGATCGCCTGCGTGAGGAGCGCAGCCTCGATGAGGAGATCCGCCGCCGGCGACTGGGGCGGCGCAGGCGCAACTATCTGCGCCTCATGCCGCCCTAGCCGAGGCCGCGGGTGACGTGACCGGGGATTAGCCCGTCACCCGCCGAGAGGCCGACCGCGTGAGGAAAGACCGACATCCTCCCCGAGGGGGGGACGTCGGTCGATGGGAGGGTGCCCCAATAGGGGGTATTCCGTCGGGCCGACCACTGACGACAAGTTAACGCTGCTCCAGTGGTGCTTCGGCCCAACGACGAAGGCGACGTGGTTTTCGGGTGGGTTGCGGGAGTTGCGTGCTTAAGCCCCTCTGTCGCCCCGGACGGAGTGGTGCGGAGGCGCGCCGACCGCGGCCCACCCACACAAAAAAAAAAAACATCTTTATTTTAATATTATAAATGCGAAAGTAACTTTGTTGTTTGTTTGTTACGCTTTCACACTTAAACCACTGAACCGACTTCGAAAATTCTTTTACCAATGGAAAGCTATAATATTAGGGAGTAACATAGGCTATTTTTTTTTTTTTTTTTTTTTTATGCCGAGAGGCCGACCGCGTGAGGAAAGACCGACGTCCTCCCCGAGGGGGGGACGTCGGTCGATGGGAGAGTACCCCGCGTAGGGGGTATTCCGTCGGGCCGACCACTGACGACAAGTAAACCTGCTCCGGTGGTCGGCCCAATGACGAAGGCGAGGTGGTTTTCGGGTGGGTTGCGGGAGTTGCGTGCTTAAGCCCCTCTGTCGCCCCGGACGGAGTGGTGCGGAGGCGCGCCGACCGCGACCCACCCAAAAAAAAAAAAAAAAAAAAAAGGCTATATTTTATACTAGTGTTTCTACGGGAACGGGAACTACGCGGGTAAGGCGACTGAAACTGATGCGAAGCGAGGGTGGGTTGCTGATTGTAGATATTTGTATAAAAAAAATGTATCAAAATGTGGACCAAAATTCAATAATTCTGTAGCGAGTAGTCTCTGTAATAACGATAACTTATTGGACGACATCTTAATCCGCCCGTGACTATGAACACTGTTATGTGTTCGAAACGTCAGGCAATCAAAATACAAATGAACGCAAAACAAACAAAACAAACGCGATGAAATTTCTAAAATAGTTTTATTTACAGTATTTTTTTTACTTTACCGCGAAAGTAGTAGTATACTATTGCCAGATGTAGAACTACTAGGAAAATGGATCGTGTTCGAACGAATTTGACCTTACTATAGGTACCGTACCGGTCAGACATGTTGGTATAGGTTTTTATTTCAAGTTTTCCTTCTCTTGCACAGATGTTATGTGCATATTATATCTCATAGTCGTCCCTTACGACATCCATAGGCAAGATAGGGAATGGTGAATTGTATTCTTACTCCGTCACCACGCGGCAAACCAAACGTAATTATGGAATTATAGACTCTCGGAGACTTACGGATGGAGTAAGAATACTATTCACCACCCCCCATTGTACCCATGGGTGTCTTAAACTACGGCTAAGGGTTTAATATTCAAATAACAGCGTTAAAACGGATTTTTTTTCTATTGTTTTCGCAGTTAACCGTGCAAAACTGATGGGTCTCCCTATCGTCCTTCATACTACATCTCAAAATGATTTAGTTAAAATTAATTAAATAATAAATGTAACAAGTGAAATTAAACCTTTTCAATTAATTATCATTATAAGTTTACTTTAAAAGTAATTTTAACCCCAATTAAGGACTCGAATGAAATCAATTATTTACTTAAATCTTACTCCACTGGGCAAAAGGGCAATTTTAACAATCTACCGATGTATTTTCACTGTAAAACATTAATGAAAATTTTTTTGCTTACAATTTTTTGTTTGGTTCATCCATTTCACCTGGAAACGTTATGGTCTTCACGGGTAAGATAGGGGGTGGTGAATTGTATTCTTACTCCATCACCACACGGAAAGGCGACTAAGGGATATATATATATATATATATATATATATATATATATATATATATATATATAGTCGCCTTTTACGATACCTATGGGCGAGATAGGGTATGATGAATTGTACTCTTACTCCATCACTACACGGAAGGTTACAGATTTTGTTACCTTTGTATTTTTTTTTTCACATTCGCAAATTTTCGAATACTATTCAGCGTTCATTTTCTTTCTCTTATTTAATGCGGTGTTTTAAGGAGGTGTGGTCAAACTACGTATCTCCACGCACAGCACATAATAATTAAATAATATTCGTCACGCAAATTGCTAATTCACTTGTATATCACATGTTATTTAGCAATATTTTTTTCCATCACACCACAATTTTCTTACGGTCATTAGACTCTAATTCTCACAAATTCCTACGCACAGATTAATATATATTCCACTAACGACATACCAAATAATTACAACAAACTAAATAAAAACTATTCTCACAAAGAGTAGACTAAAAGCCCAGCCCAGACGTGCCGTACATATTTTATTTTCTGAAAGGCAAATTTGTGGCATCGTCTAGTGCTTATATATACATTGAAGGCAAAGTTGATTATACTGCAAATTTAGAGTACCACGCAGAAATGGTGGACAAAACTAGGTTAAAATTATGTGAAATTTGAATGAAATAATATATGTATAATATTTTTATTATATTTATTTTTTGGGTGACGGAGTAAGAATACAATTCAGCAGGGCCATACGCGGATACCGCACGGTGGCGACGGGGGCAGCGTGCCTCTTGGCCGGGACTCCTCCGTGGGACCTGGAGGCGGAAATGCTCGCCGGTTTGTATCGGCGGGTGTCGGGGGTGCGAGTGGTGGGCGGTGTGGTCTCGTTGAGGGAGCTCACCGCCTGGCGCGTCGACGCCCGCTGAGACTTCATTGCCCGTTGGACAGTCCGGCTGGAGAGGCCTCGGTTCGGGGTGCGAATCGTGGAGGCCTTCCGGCCGGTGCTGATGCAGTGGTTGGAACGGCGGCACGGTGTGCTCTCCCTCCGACTAGTGTAGGTGTTGGCGGGGCATGGATGCTTCGGCAAGTACCTGCACAAGGTCGTTAGGTGGGAGAGTACACCGTCCTGCCACCACTGCGATTGCGACGAGGACACGGCGCAACATACGCTCGAGGTCTGTGACGCTTGGGCAGAGCAGTGCCGTGAACTCGTCGCAATCATCGGTGCCGACCTGATGCTGCCGACTATCGCCAGGGCGATGGTCCGCAGCATCAGAAACTGGAACGTGGTCGCAGCCTTCTGCGAGGCAGTAGTATCGCGGAAGGAGGCGGCGGATCGCCTGCGCGAGGAGCGCAGCCTTAATAAGGCGATCCACCGCCGGCGACTGGGGCGGCGTAGGCGCGAATACCTGCGCCTCATGCCGTCCTAGCTGAGACCGCGGGTGACGTGACCGGGGATTAGTCCGTCAGGCCGACCGCCTGAGGAAAGACCGACGTCCTCCCTGAGGGGAGGGTGGGTGTGCGTCCCTCTGTCGCCCCGGACGGAGTGGTGCGAGGAGAGCGCTGACCGCAACCTACCCCCAAAAAGA
This sequence comes from Lymantria dispar, assembly GCA_032191425.1. Classification (NCBI taxonomy): domain Eukaryota; kingdom Metazoa; phylum Arthropoda; class Insecta; order Lepidoptera; family Erebidae; genus Lymantria; species Lymantria dispar. The sequence continues at coordinate 1,233,201 of CM063460.1, read as the reverse complement.
AAATTATTATATGCACATAGCATCTGTGTAAGAGAAAGAAAACTCGTAATGAAAACCTATACCAACATGTCTGACCAGCGTGGTATAGTAGATCAAAATCTCTTCTTTTGTGGAGGAAGCCCGAGCCCAACAGTGAGAAATATGTGGGCTGCGATGATGATGATGAATATATATATTTTTAATATAAATAGTTTATGGAGTAGGATCATACTGTCGACCGTAGTCTGTATAAAGCCGTGGGCGGTGCCGGCCGGAGTAGTACCACAATTCGTTCGGTGAGCCAGTAAACCGAAACCCCAACTTTCTGAGGGTATTTGCGTATTTGGTTTTGATGATACTATTAGTAGCACAGAACCTCATCACACTTATATGAATATTATATCCCTTAGTCGTCTTTTACGACATCCACGGGCAAGATAGGGGGGGGGGGGGGGGGGATGAATTGTATTCTTACTCCGGGGAATTACATTTCTTACATGATAACTGTAAATCGACTGCTGTCATTACATGCATACATATGTAAACATTATAGGAATTATTTCATCATTTACGAAATAAAGTATGTCTGACAGCTCTGTGCTCCTGATATGTAATCTGTTAATATACACACTGTACTGTCATTTAGTGACTAATAAAATATCATTAGTCACTTGTACAATTTAGTTGTGTGGGTGGCACTTACTAATGATTACTTGTTGGCCAAATGACTACACAAATAGCCTAGTGGCCTAAGTAGTGGTGAATGTCGTCGGTTCGATTTCCACACAAGACAGTTGTAGAGACAACTGTCTTGTGTGCAGAGGCATTATACAAATAATTATTTGACTTTTAATATTTTTTGTGTCTGTTAATTGCTTAAAATTTCATCGCAAAACAAGGATTTTTACCTAAGTATATCTCTGGAAAGAATTACCTTAAAAAACCTTCTTTTTAGCCAATATAAGGCTCACGTATGTGTGGTGACGGAGTAAGAATACAATCACCAACCACTGTCTTGCCCGTGGGTATCGTAAAAGACTACTAAGGGATATGATAAGACATATAACATAAATGCAAGAGAAGAAAAATCTCGACACAAAACCCTATGTCAACACGTTTGACCAGCGTGGTATAGTAGGTCAATTTCCCTCCCATTATGAAAAAGGCCCGAGCCGAAGAGATGATTATAAGGCTCATTATAAAATATGAGCTTCCTTCAATAAATTGTTGACATTATATAAATGTTCTCGCTTAATAAATAATTTCAAATTCATATAGCCTCTTGTCATCATCATATGGCTCCTATCCAATTACTAGAAGTCTACTCAATATGAACACTTCTTTCATGCCTATTGTAGAAGTATTGGCAACAGTTTTATGGTCTGTCGTCTCTCTGGGGTCAACCCTCCTTAGGAATTTAATTGTTGTTAGGGCATCAGATGGAATTGGCAATTGGTAAAAGCAATTAAAGTTCGTAACTATTTCAAATAAAACTACATACTTTACGGATTTTATCATGTTTGTATTTGATTTTCGATTGCTCGACGTTTCGAATAAGCGTTCGAACAGCGATCAAACAGCGTGTTCGAACAGCGATCAAAATCAAATACAAACGCGATGAAATCCGTAGTTTTATTTAAAATGTGTAATACTCGCATAAACATTAGAAATCATTATTCTTAACTGTCCTTTATTTTTGTAGTATTTATAGCCGCCATCACACAGGAATTGAATATTCTTTTGCATTTAATGAATACTTTTTTTTTTTGTGGGTGGGCTGCGGTCGGCGCGCCTCCGCACCACTCCGTCCGGGGTGACAGAGGGGCTTAAGCACGCAACTCCCGCAACCCACCCGAAAACCACCTCGCCTTCGTCATTGGGCCGACCACCGGAGCAGGTTTACTTGTCGTCAGTGGTCGGCCCTACGGAATACCCCCTACGTGGGGTACCCTCCCATCGACCGACGTCCTCCCCTCGGGGAGGACGTCGGTCTTTCCTCACGCGGTCGGCCTCTCGGCGGGTGACGGACTAATCCCCGGTCACGTCACCCGCGGCCTCGGCTAGGGCGGCATGAGGCGCAGATAGTTGCGCCTGCGCCGCCCCAGTCGCCGGCGGCGGATCTCCTCATCGAGGCTGCGCTCCTCGCGCAGACGATCCGCCGCCTCCTTCTGCGAGATCACTGTCTCGCAGAAGGCTGCGACCGCGTCCCAATTCCCGACGCTGTCGACCATCGCCCTAGCGATGGCCGGCAGCGTCAGGTCAGCACCGATGATTGCGACGAGTTCACGGCGCTGCACTGCCCAAGCCGCGCAGGCCTCGAGCGTGTGGCGCGCCGTGTCCTCGTCGCAATCGCAGTGGTGGCAGGACGGTGTACTCTCCCTCCTTACGACCTTGTGCAGGTATTTGGCGAAGCTCCCATGCCCCGTCAACACCTGCACTAGTCGGAAGGAGAGCACCCCGTGCCGCCTTTCCAACCACTGCATCAGCACCGGCCGGAAGGCCTCCACGGTTCGCACCCCGAACCGAGTATGATTGCGTGCAATAAGATTCGGTTCTAAAACCCACCACACGCAAATACCTTTAGAACCTGGGCTACCGGCTCTCTGGCTCACGTATCAACTAGCAACTTTTTTTTTGGGTGGGCTATAGTCAGCTCACCCGACGCCGTCCGTCCGAGGCGACAGTAGGACAGTGCTCGGCCCTGTAACCCACCCGATAGCACGTCGCCTTCGTCATTGAGCCGACCACCGGCACAGAGTTCCTTGTCTTCAATGGTCCGATGGAATATCCTAAGGGTACCCTCTCCCGTCCACATCCCCTTCCCGGAACGCCGGTCGCCTTTGCGAGATCAGTCTCACCGCGGGATCAATTTGACACTACTCAGACGTCGATTTTCTGTTCAAAGTGGTACTACCTTTGATGGACCGGCCCGTAGCTGTAGACAGACGACTGTCGACAGTGTGTTCCTATCACATCCTTACTAATATTATAAATGCGAAAGTAAGTTTCTTTGTTTATTTGTTTGTTTGTTACGTTTTCACGCTTAAACCACCGAACCCATTTCAAAAATTCTTTCACCAATGGAAAGCTGTAATATCAGGGAGTAACATAGACTATATTTTATCCCGGCATTCCCACAGGAACGGGAACTACGCCGCGGATAAAGCGACTGAAACCGAAGCGAAGCCCCTCGCTTCGTTTCGGTTGCTAGTATAAATATAAAATAATGACATAAATAAAATATTTTTTAGAATAAAGTAAATTATGTAAATGTTTTTTATTATATCTCATTTAATTTACATATATATAATTTTATTCTTTATTTTCTGTAGTTAATATACGAATAAAATGTAATTTAATTTTATTTTACACTATGAATTAGGGATTTCACTGTAATGCCTCCTCTACACAACTCGCGAAGTTCCTCGGCGAAGTACTCTAGAAACTTTGGCTGAAGTTCGAAGTGTATCACTACATACTCGTTCAACTTCGCGATAAGCTCATTCGCTTTGTGATGCCGATAGCCTGCGCACGTTTGTAATGGACGCTCAAGTAGAAACTGCTGCAGCAATGTGCACGCATATTTATCAATATATAACATAATTTGCTCCGGTGACCACTGCGTGCACTAATTATAACCTATATCATGCACCAGCAGCATAACAGCACACACGACGTCTGAATGAGTACCAATGAAGTACTGTAGTTGGCCGAGTAGTGTAGAGAGGTACTTCGTGAATGTACTTTGTGCAACTTCGGGCCTTTTGACTCGGGCGCAAAAACCGATAATAAATTAAAGTTGCCCGAGGTGACGTAAAGTTCGACGAGGTAAGCCGAAGTGCCTCTCTACACTATCGTATTCGTCTAACTTCGTTCAACTTCGCGAGTAGTGTGGAGGAGGCATAATCGTGGGATCCGTGGTTCAAGTCCGAAACTGAATGAAATAGATATTCTGGGGGTTTTTAGCGGATTTCGTCCACTGTCATTAATATTATAAATATATTCTTGAGACATTTTCGCCTTTAAGCCCGAAATTAGGAACCGTGGCCGTTTAATGAGAATAGTTTTAACCTGTAAAAACATTGCGTGCCAAAATATATAATCATCTTTGTTTACCTCGTCGGAGATATAAAGGCTGTATATAAAAAATAGTTATAAATTATTTCATCTCAGCTCATGTCCCACTGCTGGGCTCGAGCCTACTCCCCAATAAAAGGAAATTGACCTACTATACTATGTTGGTCGGTCATGCTGGTAGAGGGTTTTATTTCGAGTTTTCCTTCTCTGGCACAGATTTTATATGCATAGTATATCCCTTAATCGTCTTTAACGACATCGATGGGTAAGATAGGGGTGGTGAATTCTCCGTCACCATACGAATAGTTATAGTTATAAACTATCTAAATGTTAAAAAAAATAGGTAAACCTTTTGGTTTTTGACGCATATACCTACCTAAGTCTCGTGTGGTGATGAGGGAAAAATACAATTCACCACTCCTTATTTTATCTGTGGATGTCGTAAAAGGGACTATGGGATATAATATGCACATAATATCTATGCAAGAAATGAAACTCGAAACAAAACGTTATGATAACACATCTGACGAGCGTTATAGCACGCTCGTCAGATGTGGTGGGTCAATTTCGCTCCCATAGTGGAGGAGGCCTGTATTCTTAGCCATATGAGCCGAGATGACACAAGCATAGGACACACACTTAAGCTTTTACTAACTATTAATCAATCACTTGACGAACACAGTATGACAAATACACTCAAGCACCACATATAATAGTCGCTTAATCTTTCTTTAATTACTCATCAGTCATTTTCGTATTGTGAAAAAAATACTTAAATATGGAATATAACATACGCTTAAACTCTAATTATTTATCAATCAAATCATATCATTTATTCTGCATAAGCCCCTTAACATACATATTATCCAGTTTAAATATTGTTTGAATACAATACAATAATCTACCATCGGATCGGCAAGCGGCCACAAACTGAGAAGATCCTCCAAGAAACTCATCAGGCTGTCACTTTTTTTTAATCTTTTAAATATATATAATTGTATATTTGGTACAACATATGGTATTAGTTCCTGTGTGATGCCCTTCGAAATTGTAAACATGTATAAATTTGCAAAATTTAATACAAAAGCAAAAAAATTAAAGAAAGTAAAGAAAATATGGTTCGACCAGATCCAACAAACAGCACCCGATCACCAGTTAACTACTAGAGCAGCCATCTTTCCTCTTAACCACATTAGAGAGAAGGGAGCGACTCGCCCCACATAGCTACCGTACTCAGTTTTATATTGTAACGAATACGCAGGTAAGCACGGGTTATAAGCCCCCGTTTAAGCTCATATTAAATACTTATCAACCACTTTTGTATTGTGACGAATAAACGTAAGATATAGCTGTCGCTTAAGTTCCTTTTAATTAGTTGTCGTTAAGTAGTTCGTCAGTCATTTTTGGATTATAACAAATACATATAAGTTCGGAATATAGCAGTCGCTTAAACTCCTATTAATTTCTCACCAATCACTTTTATTTCCGTGTGGTGACGGAGTAAGAATACATTTCACCACCCTCTCTCATACCCGTGAGTGTCAGAAAAGACGACTAAAGGATATATTACGCATATAACATGCAGGAGTTGGAAAACTCGAAACAAAACCCTATACCAACCTATCTGATCAGCATGGTATAGTAAGGTCAATTTCCCTCCTATTTTGGAGGAAGCTCGAGCCCAACAAAGGGTCGTATATGAGCCGAAATGATGATGGTGATGAATCATCTTTAAATTGTAATGAATACACGCATTCACTGAAGCTCTTTTTAGCGAACTTTTCGTCACGAAAAAAATTTACAAATCAGAATTTCAAAGAACTCATAAAAAGCTTCACTTTTAAAGCCATCTCATAACATGAAAAAATAGTTGATCTGTATATTTATTCCGTCATTCAAATTACAGTATTATTTATTAGATACTAAATATCATGTAAGATCTAAGTATAATAAAGTCTTTATATCTGCAATTGAGTTCACGGTTTTCGCAAACAGATAAACTCCAAATCACAGTGTGTAAATATTATCGTTCACGTATCCGTATATTCATATATATTTATTACGAAATAATACAACTAAATATATTATCAAACACAGACGTCAGGGAGTCACGAGTTTATCTAGGGAGGTTATCGATATAAGATGAATAAGTGTGATGTATTCAATATTATTGGTGTTTGTATTGTGCTAATGACGTCCTCATTTTGTTTGAGTTATTACAAGCTGTATTGCCTCGAAATAAGTCGTTAAAAACAGGATATTGACTTATGAATAATTGTTTTACGAAGATGTTTACTATATTCTTATTTAACACTAGCAATCCGCCCTCGCTTCGCTTCGGTTATAGGTTATAGTCGTTTTACCCGCGTAGTGCCCGTTCCCGTGGGAATACCGGGATAAAATATAGCCTAGTTTACGCCCTGATATTATAGCTTTCCATTAGTGAAAGAATTTTTGAAATCGGTCCAGTCGTTTTGAAGATTACCCGGAACAAACAGACAGACAGACAGACAAAAATTTTTTAATTGCTATTTTAGGCATAGATGTCGTGCAAATAACCGTGTGAGCATGAAAAAAGCCTATTATTTTGACATTACAAACAGACACTCCAATTTTATTTATTGGTATAGATTGATTATAACTTGATTGACTGATTATGGGTAATATTACGACCGTCTTTCAATCTACAAACCCATATATAAGACTATTGATCTCTATGTTAGGACAAAGGCCTCTTCAAGGGGTCATATTGTTATAATGACAACGCTTAAGCGATGGCGGTGTAGAAGTCTTATATATATTTTGACTAAATACCTTTTAAACGGCTGTACCGATTATGATAGTTTTTTGAGTGTTTCAGTGAATTCTACTATGGTTGAAAATAATACCCGGTAGAAGGCATTGCGATCGATCTCAAGGAGCTTTCCTCTTGTTTTTTTTAGACGGAATTTATAGAACTTAAGGTAACGATATATAACATTTCCACCTATATAAGTCCCACTGTTGGGCTCGGGCCTCCTCCACTATGGGAGGGAAAATTGATCTACTATATCACACACACGGTGATCGTACGAGACGACTTAGGGATATGAAAGGCATATAACATCTATGCGAGAGAAGGAAAACTCGAAATAAAACCCTATACCAACACGTCTGATCAGCGTGGTATAGTAGGTCAATTACCCTTCCATTACGGAGGAGGCCCGAGCCCAATAGTGGGACGTATGTGGGCTGAGATGATGATGATATCACACTGGTCAGACGTGATATAAGTTTATCTCGAATTTGCTTGCTTTTGTATAGATATTATATACATATTATATCTGTCCTTTACGAGACCCACGGGCAAGATAGGGAGTGGTGAATTGTATTCTTACTCCGTCACCACATGGAAGATTGTATAATTATAAATTATTTCTTCTACTAACATAGTTATAAGTCTTTCTAACCTTTTGATTCTTATTTACTCTAATAAACAATATTATTATTATAAATGATACAGAGGTTTGACCTTTAAGAATTCTCTATAGATGCTTTTATTATTCTTGAAACTCGCAACAATTACAAAACATAAATAGAAGGAGTTAAAAATATTCTACTTTCTTAATATACAATGCGAGACATAAACAAAATTGACTAGTCAACCAATTTTTTTACTGCACTTATGGCATTGTCCGTGTGGTGACGGAGTAAGAATACAATTCACCACTATCATACCCATATGTCTGACCAGCATGGTATAGTACAGTGATGGGCAAAGTACGGCCCGCGGGCCAACTTCGGCCCGCGAAAGTATTTAATCCGGCCCGCCGATTGTCCATCCATCCTAAATATTCTAGTCGGCATTTTGGCGCGAAAAATAAAATCTGACGTTTATAATTGAAAAGCTTTCATTATCTCATAATTAACTTGCCATAATTATAATTGTCTCGGCAATCTGTCACAGGTAATTAGATTAATTATTGGAAAAATCTATTCTATTCACCTATCGGTGAAGCTAAACTATTATGGAAAATCAAAAACAATTCCATATGTCTAACACGCCTAACAAGGCGTAAAAGTAAAAGATGTTTGTTTATAAAAAGCTTTAATACAAATTGCATTTTTCTATAACGGGTCCTCCTCTAGAATTTCTTAAACTTTGTGGCCCGCCATTAAAAGAGTTTGCCCGCCACTGGTATAGTAGGTTAAATTGCCTCCCATTGAGGAGGAGGCCCGAGCCCAAGAGTGGGTCGTTTATCGGCTGCGATGATGATAGCGTAGTGGTTAGGATACCTACTGTGCCAGCGTCGCGGGTGTGGAACCCACGCAGAACACTTTGTGCGATCCATAATTTGTTGTTCTGAGTCTAGATGTAATTTGTGTCCATTAATTTTATGCTTGTGAAGTCCCTCGCACTACAAGGATTATTTCATTAGAGCAGGGCAATGTCTTTAAAAAGATAATAAAAAAAAATAAGAGTATACAATACAGACACTATTAGCAGTACCGTACAGTAAAATACGACAGAGCTTAAAATCCCTTATGCGAGTTATAAATAACACTACTTTACGGACTTTATCACGTTTGTATTTGATTTATGATTGCCCGACGTTTCGAATACTTTACAGCATTCATGGTCACGAGCGGACTAAGATACCTATCTTAGCGGACTAAGCTAGGCATCTTAGTCCGCTAAGATGCCTGACATCCAAACAAGTCAACGTTATTACAGATAATTATAATTATCTACCCGCTACAGAAAATTAGTTATTAAATTTCGTCGAGCAATCGTAAATCAAATACAAACGCGATAAAATCCGTAAAGTTATTTTATTTACAACTAGCAACCCGCCCTCGCTTCGGTTTCAGTCGTCTTACCCGTGTAGTACCCGTTCCCGTGGGAATATCGGGATAAAATATAGCCTATGTTACTCCCTGATATTATAGCTTCCCATAGGTGAAAGAATTTTTGAAATCGGTTCAGTGGTTTAAGCGTGAAAGCGTAACAAACAAACCAACTTACTTTCGCATTTATAATATTTTTATTTATAATGTATAATACTCGTGTAAACATTAGAAATCATTATATGAGCCTTGGGATTCTTTGCTTTACCAGGGAAATCTATTTTTTATTTACCTATACGTTATTTCTTTCTCTTTCTCAAATTTTACTTGATACGCTGAGAGTATAGAGTACAATTTGCGAAAGCATAACGAAAGTATAACAAAAATATGCCAAAATTCTATCGTTGTAGCTCATATACGTCCCACTGTTGGGCTAGAGCCTGCATAGATGCCACCAAAGTAAGGAAATTGAACTACTATATCACGCTGGTCAGACATGTTGGTATAGCGTTTTGTTATGAGTTTTCCTTCTCTTCTATGTTATATGCATATTATATCCCTTAGTCGTCTTCTACGACACCCGTGGGCAAGAATAGTTTAAATTTACACGGAATATTTTAGATTTTATACCCTGCCTGATTTTATATAGAATTTATTACATTTTTAACTTATCAAATAATAATTCAGACCAAGGTTATACAATTAATAAATGCCATTGATAACGAAATGATACGTGTATTTTTAATGTTATTATTTTGACTAGTCCTTAATTGGCAATATAAAATACGATAATCAACAACGAGACAAAACAAAACTGGCATGCAATACAATATCGTGAATAAAATTAACAGGTCCAAGAATACCACCTTGAAGTATGCAACGTTAATATTGAAATAATTTTTTTTATTGTTAGTGGGGATTGATCTCTGGTGTTTCCGAGAGTATTACAAAATATAAATAAAACTATTTTGTATTTGATTCCGTCCGGCTACCGGCGACTGGAGGTCTGCCCGTCACCGTGAACCCTTAAAAGTGTCCGTAACGTCGGGCAATCAATAATCAAATACTAACGGAATAAAATCCGTGAAAAAATTTTATTTAATGGAGGTTGTTTACTTTTAAATCTTTTAGATAAACGAAATAAGTAAATTAAAATAATTTCCTACATGGAGATGATTATATCAAAAATTGTATTCCCTTCAGATAGCTTCAGGAAAGTTAATCTGTAAAGAAAACATAGGGGGATAAAATAAGCAATCTACTACTTAAACGGCAAACGCTAGATACATCCATCCATTCATCAGCCCATATATGTCCACTGTTGGACATAGTTTCATGGGGAGTGCTCTGAGGAACTGTTTGAATTGGCCGTCACCGTTTTACTAACGTACCACTCAACACCGCAGCAAGGTTCATCCATTTCACCTATAAATGTTATGGTCTTCAAATGTACGTTTCCAAAAATCGTTTTTCCTACGTACCCTGCACGTCGTCTCTGGAATGAACTACCTGCTGCTGTGTTTCCCGAGCGCTATGACATGTCCTTCTTTAAACGAAGTTTAAGAAGAGTATTTTCTTCACGGTAGGTAACGGCCTGGCTGTGTCCCTGGTATTGCAGAGGTCCATGTGCGGCAGTATCACTTACCATCAGGTGTGCTGCCTGCTCGTTGGTCACCATCAGCAATAAAAAAAGCCTCTCCCCGAGGAAACCAAGCCCTGTGCCATTTGTATCCAACGGCTTTCTCCAATATTAAGATGTTATCAGTCTTAATGGAGAATCGTTCTACGCTGAGTCGTCTCAGACCTGGTCACCACTCGAAAACCTACCCTTTTTTTTGGGGATGGGTTACGGTCGGCTCACTCCTCGTGCCGCTCCGTCCAGGGCGACAGAGGGGCGTAAGCATGCACACCCGTAACCCACCCGTGACACGTCGCCTTCGTCCGACCGGTGGACCGACCACCGGAGCAGGGTGACTTGACGTCAATGGTGGGTCCGACGGAATACTCCCTGAGGAGTACCCTTTTCTCGACCGAAGTCCCCACCCTCGGCATCAGACGCAGGTAATCGCACCTGCGCCGCCCCAGTCCCCGATCGAAAATCTAGGGTAGGTTGTAGATTTGATAACCGATGTGGCTCGCCTGTTTTCAACGTGCTAATTCTATGCTGGTACCCGTAGTTCTACAGATTTTTGTATTATGGATTTTATCATGTGGAGAAATACCGAGCAAACCCTCTTCATAAGCAAGATCAACACGTCCCAATGCTAAACTCAAAACTCCTATTAGGAGAGAAATTGATCTATTGTACCGCGCTGACCAAACAGATTTTATTTCGAGATTTTTTCCCTTGCCTACATTTTATAAGCATATTATAGTTCCTTAGTCGTCTTTTATTATAACCATTGGTAAGAAAAAGGGTGAATTATAATCTTACTATGTAATGATACAGTAGTTGTAGGACTACACTGTTGACAGTTGTCTGCCTACAGCCGCGGGCCGGCCCGTCCGAGTTAGTACCACACTGAGCAGAAAATCGACGTCCGAATAGTAGCAATTTGTTACTGCGCTTCGTTTGGTGAGTGAGAGAGCCGGAAGCACAACTTTTTGAGGGTGTTTGCGTGTGGCGGGTTTTAGTGATGCCTTTAGTTTCACCGAACCTCATTGGACGCATTCACACTCTCTTCACTTTCTTCGCGGTAGGTAGTGGCCTAGCAAAGGTACATGAGCGGCAGCAACACTTACCATCAGGTGTACTGTTTGCTCGTTTACCACCGCTTGCAAAATAAAGTATTTAATCGTAATAAAAATTAGCTCTCAAGACTGCCTCGTTGAATTTAATTTTCTAGTTATTTTCTGTTAGGAGCAAGATTAATACAGTTTAAGAAGCAACGATTTAATAAATGACAGTACCCCGCACCCATGTAATGTGTTCACATGGTTACAACACAAATATTTGACCTTTTAAGGCTTTGGATTGTGTGACCGAAGCAAATAATTGTACGGCGCGTTTATTGACGCGGATGAGATATTGTACTTATTCGGGAATTATTGTGTAGCTATTTAGGTATAATACTTTTGATAAGCATATCTGCTATTTTTTTAACCCCCAATGCAAAAAGATGGGTGTTATAAGTTTAACGTCGATGTTCATCTGTCTGTGTGTGTGCGTCTGTTTGTGGCAGCGTAGCTCTCAAACAGATGGACCGATTTCCATGCGGTTTTTTCATTTAAAAGCCAGTTTCCTTGCGGTGGCTCTTCACTATGTTTGGTTAATATCGGTGCAGCAGTGTAAGAGTATTAGCTCCAAAATCATATAATGGTTTATGATTACTCGATTAAGTGCTTTACGTATGCCAGTATAATCGTTAAATGATAATTAATTGATAATTCATGTAGAAAAGAACGTAACACTTTTATTTATCATTTTAGTTTGTGTCGGGAGTTAATCAAAGTTTTCAGTTTTACTTATAAATATAATGAAAATAATATTTGTTGATAGATTAAAAAATCCAAATGATTTCAGACTTATTTATTTATCACACTTTTAATAGTAGTTTGCATCGTGAGGCCCGCTTGGTTCTCTATGATCCTTCGATAATATATCGAGTACCTAGTACCTAGTTTAAGCACTTTTTTTAGGCGGGCTATGATCCAAACTCACGCCGTAAGTTCTGTACGGGGAGATGAAAAGGCACCGCGTGGCCTGATAAACCACCGTAATTCCTCCCATTCGCTATTAGAACGACCACTGGCATCGAGTTCGTTGACGTTCGTGGCCAGAAAGGTAGAATACCCTATCGGGTACCGTGCGTCTCCGTCACCCCAGTGTCACTCAGCTTGTGATGGAATCACAGCTGAGTGACACTGGGGATTCACTCACTCAGATTCCCCGGTAAAACTTATAATTTAAAATACTTACTTTAAGCTAATAACTTCTACTTTAAGCTAATAACTTCTACTTTAAGCTTTCAAGATAAAACTCAATTGAGAATAGGAAACACAATTTAAATACACAAAGAAAACTTCAGTGAGACTCTAGTAGAGTAACATAGTGTGAGCTGGAAGCCTAAGTTATGCTAAAAACAATATTTTCTTGGTAGTCAAGTAAAAACTATACTATAACTTTAAGTTAGCTAGCATAGCACTGAAAATGTTTTCAAGATTTAAATCTTTGTAACAAATAAAATTAATAGAACTAAACTTAAAATAAATACAACTATACTTGTTCACTTCTGATCATGAATATTGAAAAGTAAATTAAACATCTACGATACGAACAACCTTTTTTTTTGGTAGGCTACGGACAACGCACCCGCCGCTCGGCTCCATCCGGGGCGACAGAGGGGCGGCGCACCGCAGTATAACCCACCCGTAGCACATCTCCTTCTTCGTAGAGCCGAACACTGATGCCGAGTTCCTTGTCTTCAATGGTCGGCCCGACGGAATACCTTGAAGGTGTACTCTCTCCTCTCGGCGGATCCCCTTTCCCGGGACGCTCGGGACGTCAGCCTCTCCGCGGATGACGGATTAAAATCCCCGGTTTGATCACCCGCAGCTCGGCTAGGGCGGCATCAGGCGCAGGTACTCGCGCCTGCGCCACCCGAGTCGGCGGCGGCGGACGGTGTCGTCGTGGCGGCGTTCCTCACACGCACGATCCGCTGCCTCACGATACGCACATCCTGCCATGTGGTTCGTCACAGCTTACAGATACTACGCCAGAGAAGAAAAACTTGAAATAAAACCCCATACCAACATGTCGAATTGTCTAATCAGTAGCAGGTCTTTTCCTCTTCCTATTGGGGAGGAGGATCGACCCAGCTATAGGATGTGTAAGAGTTGAGACCACAATGAGGATATCACGCTGGTCAGAGGGGTTGGTATAAAATTTTATTTCGAGTCTTTTCTCTATTTTGTGTAGATATTATCTGCGTCGTATAATCGCTTAATCGTCTTTTACAACATCCACGGGGAAGAGATCGGGTGGTGAATTGTATGTTTACTCGTCACCACACGAAACCGTAGTCGTTACGGAATAGGAATACCGTTCAACACTTCCTACTTGGCCGTGGGTGTCGTAAAAGATGACTAAGGTATATAACATGCATATCAGTAACATTTATACAAGAAAAGGAAAATTCGAAAAATGAACCTATATCAACATGTCCACGGTCAAATTTATAAATATATTAGCAGACCCGGCCACGCGTTGCTGTGGCTAAGGTTTTTGTTATATTACATTTTAGTAAACTATTTCTGCTATTGAATTGTAGCTTATATGATCTATTAATTACTTACTCAATCCAGTCAACAGATATCACCATCTGTTAAAATCGTTTGGTGTTAACAGATAATTGTGAATGTCAAATAATAGACAAATAATTTGCAATAAAATAATATTGCGACTATAAATTAAGATGTAAGCTATCCTATCGTTCAAGTTGGATCAAACTGCACACAGTGTGTAAATTTGATTAAAATCGGTTAAGTAGTTTAGGAGTCCATCGCGGACAAACAACGTGACACGTAGTTTATATATATTAAGATTTATATTAATAGCTGACTATTGATAGCTGATCCAACAGACGTTGTTCTGTTCAAATGTAAAAAAAAATAGTAAAAGGTATTCTCCTTGAAATCGATCGCATAGTCACCTACCAATTTACAATTATTAATCTATACCTTTCTCATATCCATCGGGAAACATACAAAAGAAACTCATCAAAATCGGTCCAGCCGTTTAGAAGGAGTTCAATTATAAACACATGAACAGAAGATTTAAAGATTGTTTATTTATTCTCCTTGAGCGCTTAAATATTGTCAATTTTACATGTTGTCCTTAATTAACCTAACACCGGATCAGAACGCGACCGTCACTGAGATGACCCGGCAAGGTTGAACCATCTTGCCGGGTTAGCGACGGATAACAAAGAACTTGGTACTGGTGGTTGGCACGATGGCGGAGGATTACGGTGGGTTGTGGGGCCGCGCTCTGCCCTTTCGTTATCCCGGATGGAGCGGGCGACGTGTGGGCCATAAAAAAAAAGGTTGAACGAACTTATCATATTTTTAAGTTACATCTTTCTATAGTAGAACTGTGTACATGTTTAGTGAATATTAGTTACAGTGTGATGCCATTACAATCAATATATAATAGAATAAAATATAACTGATATTCTCGTAATGTTTCGTGTGTCAACTTTCATCCCTTACAAACGTGACGACGTATGTGTAGGTGTAGGATATAAAACGTGTTTAAATTAGAAAGTGTCACACGATAAGGTTCGTTTAACTTTATCTAACAAAAGTTTTGAGAATTTTAAACGGATCTGAAAATACTATTTACTACATGTGTATTTATATTATTATGTTATAATCCATATTTGCTCCTGTGGGAAGGCGTTCAAAAAGTACAACAGAGTGTGTGGTAAGATACACAATAGACGTTTTTGGGACTTCCTCTTAATAAAAAGACTTCGTCTTAACGATTGGTGCTGCCATCTTCGTGGAATGCTATTGGACACAAATTTTCAATTCACATGAAAAAAAAGAAACGTATTCCCAGCTCGACTCCATCTGCCTTATGCGACAACTTTGTACTGTATTGTATTTATTATTCAATAATAACAAATAAAACCATTCTTTTTTGAGTGGTCTACGGTTAGCGCACGCCCGACTCCGTGCGGAGTATGGCAGGTCCGACCACCGGTGCCGAGTTCCTTGTCGTCAGTGGTCGGCCGGACGGAATACCCTGAGGGGATACCCTCTCCCATCAACATAAATCTCACCAAAACAGGATTTGTCAAGGTCTAAACAGTTATTTCTCTCCCTCCTCTCGGTAATTATTCACCTCCCTTACAAGACCTAGAGGTCTTCAACAGGAGTTAAATTTTTGTTTTGCGACAAAAACATTTTAACTATTCATCACTTTTGAATTGTGATTAGTACGTGGAAGTACAGCATACAGCTGTCGCTTAAGTTCTTTATCTTGCGAAACTTTTATCACACAAAAAGGTGATCAGAATTTCAAACCCTCAAAAGGTTTCATTTCAATAATTTAGTCTCTTACCCCTATCCGTGGAGTGCAAGGAAAATGGGCCAGGAAAACTTATGATAAAAACTGTAATAATTAATCTGTCCACCAAGTGAGACGGTAAACCCATTATTCCCCCCTTAGGATCTACGTTCAACAAAAGACAATAGTGATGGATATATGGATAATTATAAATGAATACAAGTCATAGTACGTAAAAAGAAGTTTGTGTGTTTGGAAGCCTTTCAGAGTCGGGGATTATCAGAGGTGAAGGTCACACTAGTTAGCCGGAAGCAAATATTGGAAGGTCGTTAGTTGGCTTAATGTTTAATGTAACTGTAATTAAGAACAAATATTGGTTTATTTTTAACGACATACTATTAAATATTTATATCAAGATCAAATCAATATATTTTAATACGCTTTTAACGTTACTTTTGAACTTGATTTTGAGCATTCCGTCGGATAAGTTTGAAATTTTGTACACTAACTAATAAAGTACCATTGACAATACAATAATATAAAAAGTACCCATGTGGTGACGGAGTAAAAATACAATTCCCCATTCCCACTCTTGCCCGTGGGTGTCGTAAAAGTCGATTAAGAGATATAATATGCACATAACATCTATAGAAGAGACGGGAAACTCGAAACAAAGCCAGCACGTCTGACTAGGGTGGTATAGTCGGTCAATTTCCTATATATATATATACTAGCTTTTGCCCGCGGCTTCGCCCGCGTAAAAATTTACTTGCATATTAATACTTGCATATTAATAACTATTATCGTAAAGAATATTATCGGCATAAAGAGTATTATATTTCTTAATTTAAGAAATACTCTATCTACGTGTCAATTTTCATCCAAATCTGCTCAACAGTTTAAGCGTGATTGAGTAACAAACATCCAAATATCTTCACAAACTTTCACATTTGAATATTACTTCCAGCCTTATAGTTCAGATTGCCGTGCAAATACGATGATAAATATGCCTTTCTTTAGTCTCTGATAACGTACTTTTCCATTGGTGAAAAAAAAATTATATCAATCAAACACCCGCAGTTTCATTCATGTAGAAATTCCCATGCCAATACCGAGATAAAAAATGCCAATGTTACTCGCTGATATTATAAATTTACACACATACATACCAAAAAAAAAAAATAAAAATATTAATCCCAGAAATATCAGAGATATAAATTGCCTATGTTACTCGCTGACAACATAGGTAGCTTTCCATTGGTGAAAGAATTTTAAAAATTGTTCGACATCCCCCTGTATAGTTCTCGTTCCTGGGCAAATACCAGGATGAAAATAGCCTTTCACTGATAATATAGCTTTTCATTAGTGAATTAATTTTTAAAACCATTAAATTCCCGTGATTTCATCGACATTGTACCCGATCCCATAGGAATATCGGGATAAAAATAGCTTAAATATGTTACTCGCTTAAAAATAGCTTTCCATTAGTGAAATAATTTTAAAATCGACTTAATTCAGCCACACCGGGATAAAATATAACCTGGGATAAAATATAGTCTAAGTTATTCCTTATGTACGACTGGTAGACCTGATGGTAAAATATAATCAATATCGGTCCAGCCATTTTGAAGATTACCTGTAACGAATAGACACAGGCAAAAAAATTTGGACCGTATTGTGTGAGCATAAATAAAACCTATTATTTTGATAGACAAACAGACGCTTCAAATCTATTTATTTGTAGAGATAGAAAATTGTAATAATATCTTGATTGTAACTTACTGTCTGGTAGCTGCTAGAAATATTACCACGCTCTCATTGTTCGTGGGTATCGCAAAATACTACTAAGACAAAGATTTACATCGACCTGGACCGGTGATGCCGTCTGGCCAACAATGTCGTGCGCCAGGTCATAAAATGTTGCTAGAACCTTTGTAATATATCTACGATGGCAGAAGAGTACCTACATATTGCGTCGATCCAAAGTAATTAGGATAAGAGCAAGATAATGATGATATATCATTGGCTGGGTGTCTTCGACTATATGTGTTTTATCCTTTTGGGGCAGCTCAAAATTATTTCTTAGTGAGTGCTTACCCCAAATAACCGATCGGTATACGAAATTTCACATTTTTAGGCCCGGTATCTTTGGCTATACACTTTCACCCTCTTAGGGGTTGAATTTCCAAAAATTCTTTGTTAGAGCTCGCTTATCCTTGCCAAAAATTGTTTCATAGTGCTTGGTAAGTGAGCACTAAGAAAATCTGGGGGTAATCCAAGAAAGCCGACCGTGTAATAAAATGATCCTTCCTAGGCTCAGTGATTTCGGTTAAACACTTTTCACCCCCTTAGGGCTAAAATTGCAAAAATCTCTTACCCCAAGAAAGGAAACTTTATACAAAATTCCACGTTTCTAGGCCTAATGATTTCGGCTATATATTTTGCACCCCTTTAGGAGTTGATTTTAATAAAATAATTTCGTAGAGCTCACTTACAACAAAGGAAAGAGAATTGCATAGAAAGTTTTACGTTCCTAGCGCCAAGAGTTTCGTCTATACGCTTTTCACCCACTTAATGATGATTTTCCAAAAATCCTTTGCTAGTGCTCGTGTACCCCAAGAAATAAGACGACGTAAAAAGAAAATACTTTCCCCTATTTCAACCCCTTATACCTATTTTTTCGCGATAAAAAGTAGCCTTATATCCTTTCTCTAGCTTTAGTTCATCTCTGTACCAAATTTCATCAAAATCGGTTAAGTGGTTTCGACGTAAAAGGCTATATGCTTTTCAACCCCTATTTTTTTTTTTGGGTTGGGCTGCGGTTGGCGCGCTCCTCGCACCACTCCGTCCGGGCACCCCAAGAAATACGATGGTGTAAAAAAAAAATACGTTTCCAGGCCCAGTGGTTTCGGCTGTATGCTTTTTGGTATTTTAGGGGTTGAATTTCATCCCCATGTAAATGGAATTTCCAAAACGCTTGAGCGAATATTTATTTATTTATTATTAGGTGCCTCAATACAAAGATTCGTGGTTCGATCATCGAAAATGACGAATTTCCATACAAAATGTCATCCCCTATTTCAATCCCTTATACACATTTTTTTGCGATAAAAAGTAGCCTATATCCTTTCTCAAGCTTTAGTCCATCACTGTACCAAATTTCATCAAAATCGGTTTAGATGTGAAAGACTATGTGTTTTTCACCCCCTTAAGGGGGTGAATTTCCAAAAATCCTTTGCTAATGCTCGTGCACCCCAAGAAATACGATGGTGTAAAAAAAAATACGTTTCTAGGCCCAGTGGTTTCGGCTGTATGCTTTTTGGTATTTTAGGGGTTGAATTTCATCCCCATGTAAATGGAATTTCCAAAACGCTTGAGCGAATATTTATTTATTTATTATTAGGTGCCTCAATACAAAGATTCGTGGTTCGATCATCAAAAATTACGAATTTCCATACAAAATATCATCCCCTATTTCAACCCCTTATACCCATTTTTTCGCAATAAAAAGTAGCCTATATCCTTTTTCAAACTTTAGTCCGTCTCTGTACCAAATTTCATCAAAATCGGTTTAGACGCGAAAGACTATATGTTTTTCACCTCCTTAAGGGGGTGAATTTCCAAAAATCCTTTGCTAGTGCTCGTGCACCCCAAGAAATACGATGGTGTAAAAAAAAATACGTTTATAGGTCCAGTGGTTTCGGCTGTTTGCTTTTTGGTATTTTAGGGGTTGAATTTCATCCCCATGTAAATGGAATTTCCAAAACGCTTGAGCGAATATTTATTTATTTATTATTAGGTGCCTCAATACAAAGATTCGTGGTTCGATCATCGAAAATGACGAATTTCCATACAAAATGTCATCCCCTATTTCAACCCCTTATACACATTTTTTTGCGATAAAAAGTAGCCTATATCCTTTCTCAAGCTTTAGTCCATCTCTGTACCAAATTTCATCAAAATCGGTTTAGACGTGAAAGACTATATGTTTTTCACCCCCTTAAGGGGGTGAATTTCCAAAAATCCTTTGCTAGTGCTCGTGCACCCCAAGAAATACGAAGGTGTAAAAAAAAATACGTTTCTAGGTCCAGTGGTTTCGGCTGTATGCTTTTTGGTATTTTAGGGGTTGAATTTCATCCCCATGTAAATGAAATTTCCAAAACGCTTGAACAAATATTTATTTATTTATTATTAGGTGTCTTAATACAAAGATTCGTGGTTCGATCATCGAAAATGACGAATTTCCATACAAAATGTCATCCCCTATTTCAACCCCTTATACACATTTTTTTGCGATAAAAAGTAGCCTATATCCTTTCTCAAGCTTTAGTCCATCTCTGTACCAAATTTCATCAAAATCGGTTTAGACGTGAAAGACTATATGTTTTTCACCCCCTTAAGGGGGTGAATTTCCAAAAATCCTTTGCTAGTGCTCGTGCACCCCAAGAAATACGATGGTGTAAAAAAAAATACGTTTCTAGGTCCAGTGGTTTCGGCTGTTTGCTTTTTGGTATTTTAGGGGTTGAATTTCATCCCCATGTAAATGGAATTTCCAAAACGCTTGAGCGAATATTTATTTATTTATTATTAGGTGCCTCAATACAAAGATTCGTGGTTCGATCATCGAAAATGACGAATTTCCATACAAAATGTCATCCCCTATTTCAACCCCTTATACACATTTTTTTGCGATAAAAAGTAGCCTATATCCTTTCTCAAGCTTTAGTCCATCTCTGTACCAAATTTCATCAAAATCGGTTTAGACGTGAAAGACTATATGTTTTTCACCCCCTTAAGGGGGTGAATTTCCAAAAATCCTTTGCTAGTGCTCGTGCACCCCAAGAAATACGAAGGTGTAAAAAAAAATACGTTTCTAGGTCCAGTGGTTTCGGCTGTATGCTTTTTGGTATTTTAGGGGTTGAATTTCATCCCCATGTAAATGAAATTTCCAAAACGCTTGAACAAATATTTATTTATTTATTATTAGGTGTCTTAATACAAAGATTCGTGGTTCTATCATCGAAAATGACGAATTGCCATACAAAATGTCATCCCCTATTTCAACCCCTTATACCCATTTTTTCGCGATAAAAAGTAGCCTATGTCCTTTCTCAAGCTTTAGTCCATCTCTGTACCAAATTTCATCAAAATCGGTCCAGTGGTTTAGACGTGAAAGCGTAGCAGACAGACAGACAGACAGACAGACAGACAGACAGACAGACAGACAGACAGAGTTACTTTCGCATTTATAATATTAGTAAGGATACCTATATATATACATGTATTTATGTATGTATATATATATCTATGTATATATGTATTGTTTATATGTATTAGGTATAAGTCTATATAAATTTGCTATGTTTTGATAACCAAATTTCTGAATTCATTGCTAGAATTGTATTGCACCTGCCTAATTAATTTCTGCTCCACCCCAGGTTGACTGGTAAAAAATGCCTAAGGCATTAAGTCCGCCATGTACCTATTTTTGTGTGCAGAAGTTTTAAATAAATAAATAAATAAATTTTCCTCGCAGAGTGGAAGAGACTCGAACCCAATAGTGGGATGTATATAAGCCGAGATGATGAATCATTGATGAATTAGAGATGATTGATGATTTGAATATTACATCCTTCACGGGTTTACTTACAAGTGAGTGGTGAAGTTTATTCTTACTCCGTCACTACACAGAAACTACTAGACTTGTATTAAAAATTTTGAACATAATAGATTTTATGATAAGACATACAACTAATATAAGTTTCAAATGTTTTTATTAAAACTGCAAATTACGTAGACCGGTTGTCTCCCTTCTCTAAGGTAATTGGTGATGGATTTTCTAGTCGTTAACTCGTGATCGGCTGCTACTTATGCTAACTGATGCAGCCATAATCTTTTGCATTATATTGTGCTTCGAAGTATTGGAGCTAATCTTTTGCATATAACTTTTTATAAAAAGAAGTAATTAAAAAACTATCCGAATCCGCTGAAGCGGTGGCAGTTAGCCATGTAGCCCAAAGACCTATTTTTTAAGGTACTACCCTTGCGGGTACCTGTCGTTGACAGCCCTGCATCAAACTACCGGGGCGTGGCCTTCTAAGCAAAAAGACTCTGAGGATAAAAACTTCATATGTATAATATTTAAGTAATGTAACCGTGATATTTGCAATAAGTTTTACAGTTTATATAGAGTGAGACAAGGACATACTTGTAAGAATGCGACCGGTGCTGCCATGTAACCTTGACCTTGGCAGTCAGAGATGAATATTGTATGTAATGTACGTCTCTTTTTTTAACATAAGTGGTGCGGGTGCGTTTATTAACATACGATAACTTGACATGCATTATATTCTGTTTAAGAACAACAATTTGTGAGTTGCATATAATATTTTTTGTTTTTTTCTTAAGTCCCTCCCTCCATTAAGGAAATAACCCTTATGTTGCGGGGGACATTACAAATATATAATTCATCATCATCATCATCATTTCAGCCTATCGCCGTCCACTGCTGGACGTAGGCCTCCCTCATGTTGCGCCACAACGAGCGGTCCTGTGCCGCCTGCATCCAACGACGCCCAGCTACTTTCACTAGGTCATCGGTCCACCTAGTGGGGGGGCGACCTACACTGCGTCGTCCGATACATGGTCGCCACTCGAGAACCTTTCTTCCCCAGCGGTTGTCGGTTCGTCGAGCGATGTGGCCTGCCCATTGCCACTTCAGCGTGCTAATTCTACGTGCTATGTCGGTTACACCCGTTCTTCTGCGGATTTCCGTATGCCGGAATATATAATTAATGGACACAAATTACATCCAGACTCAGAACAACAAATTATGAATCGCACAAAGTGTTGTCCTGCGTGTGATTGGAACCAACGAGGGCACGGTAGGTCGGTGACTTAACCACTAAGCCATCTATGCGGTCATTAAGGTATATTTTTTACGGTATTCCCACGGGAATAAGAACTAAGCGAGTGAACCGCTAAAGTTTAAATAATCTTGCACTAATGGAAAGAAACATTATCAGCGAGTAACATAAACTCTATTTTATCCACCTATTCTCACGACAATGGTAACTACGCGTGCGGAACTGCGGAATTCGCTAGTAATTTTTAAAGGCGAGTTTGAGTTTGTTCGTTTGTTTATTTATTACGTTTATAAAAACGTAATAAAAGGTATAAACCTTAACCATCAAATCGATTTTAAAAATTCTTTCACTAATGTATAGCTACATTATTAGTGAACAACATATGTATGTCCCATTTTATCGTCGTATTCCCAAGAGAACAGGCACTTAAAATGCGAGAATTTGTAGTAATTACAACTATTTTTACGACTTTTATCGTAGTTACGTTTGATTATGTTACTTGTCCGATGTAACGAATACTTTTCAGAGTTCATGTTTACGGGCGAACCCACAGGAGACCCAATACTTCCAATACAGTTATAAAATACAGTTTTTATTTAATATGTCTTATACTAGCTTCATCATCATCATTTCAGCTCATATACGTCCCACTATTGGGCTCGAGCCTAGTCCACAGTAGGAGGGAAATTAACCTTACTATACTATGCTGGTCAGACAGGTTGGTATAGGGTTTTATTTCGAGTTTTTCTTCTATTGCATACATGATATTTGCTTATTATATCCCTTTTTTTTTGGGGTGTTGGGTTGCGGTCGGCGCGCTTCTCTCACCACTCCGTCCTTATTATATCCCTTAGTCATCTTTTACGATATCAACGGGCAAGATAAAGAGTGGTGATTTGTATTCTTACTCCGTCACCACACCGGTAAATCTCATCTCGCGTAAATATCAGAAATTATTAAGTTTATTATTAGTTTTTACTTAGTGCCGATAACACTTATGCGTACCTACCTTATTCGTAATGTAGTCAGTCTGCATCGAATTGTTTCGTCGTACCGTGAAGATTACAAACTATTGAAATACACAAAACAATAAATACGCCATTTTCAATATATTTTCAATATTGAACATTTTCTATATTACAATTCCCAACCTTCGTTCTAACAATCTTCTTCTCTCTTATCTCACTCATAGCTCCAGTTTGGTTCATTCTTCTTTCTTCATTCAGTCTATTCTTGCATAGATGTTATATACGTATTATATCCCTTAGTCGTCTTTTACGATATCCACGTGCAAGATAGGAGATGGTGAATTGTATTCTTCTTCCATCACCACATGAATAAAAAGCAATAGCTTTTGGAGGTATGTATAAACCAAATACGTCTGACTAGCGTGGTATTGTAGGTCAATTTTCCTCCTGTTGTGAAGGAGGCTTAAGCCTTACAGTCACTATAAAAATTGGACTCCGTATTAAGGAACTCTTGTTCCTTAGTACGGGGTCTTGCCCCGCAGAGAGACCGCGTGAGAGAAACGCCGGGGCATCACTGTTGTTTGTTACTGTTGGGGGGAGGGCGTCGATGGGAACGGTACCCGAAAGGTTAACTAGCAGGGCTGGCGACTGATGTCAAGGAAACGATAACAGTAGTCAGTCCGACCACTGATAAGGTGGAGAAGCTGCAGGCGTTAGATCAAGGGCATAGCCAAAAGAAAAACAATAAAGGTTTTTTGTTTTTATTTTTAAAATAACAAAATATTTATGGTACAGTAATATTGTTAAGTTTTCTATTCTCTAGGTAATATTGAGAATATATAATCTATTCAAATAATAAAATTGAATTGTCTATTCCTAATATCAAAATAATAGCTTATATCATGCTCACAGGGCATGATATCTATGCCTAAAAACCCGTTTAAAACATTTTTGTCTATCTGTTTGTTTCAGGTAATCTTCAAAACGGCGAACCGGTATAAATAATATTTGATTACCTATACTTGTCTATATAAGGAATTACTTGGACTATTTTCCCTCTCAAGAAACCCCTACAAAAATATTACCATGTTCCGGAATTGAACTTGAGACCTCGTGCAGTCCATGAGGCCTCGCGTTCAATATTTATTCTCGATATTCCCATGGAAACAGGAACTATGAATTTACTAGTATATTTATGTGTATATATATGTATATATATAGCGGCTTCGAATACTACCAATCCTTGCTTTGCTCGTGGGTGTCGTAAAAGACAACTAAGAGCCCTAGATTGACCCGGACCAACTCCATCTGGTACCATTTGGGTCAACGAGTACATTCCCAAGGAGGGTCGACGTCGGGCAGGCGGCCGGTCATAAAAGTCATTGCCGAAACTTTTTGCAATATGTCAAAACAGATGACATATTGCGTCGACCCCAAGTAATTGGGATAAGAGCAAGATGATGATGATGATATATGTGTTGAGAATATTCTTTTTAGCTAACAGACAATAGGCATGTAATTACATTTAATGACACATACAAATGGCATGTAATGTGATGATATGATCTGTCGTATATTACATGCCACTAACTACATGACATTATAATAAAATAATGACAAGTGATTTATTTAACATCTGTGATGTTTTCGTAATACTGCGATATGTTATTTGTAACAATAATGTCATTGCGACGATTTATTGCGCAGTCTAAATAGATTCTAGGAATGCCAAAGGGGCGTTGAGAGGGAGGCGGTAGGACGCTAGAGGAGACGGCACGCCTGGCAACTTTCGGCACCGAGGAGATTGTCAGGCGGATCGAGCCGCTGGGGTTGAGAGGAGACGCTATTGTTCCATAGGCTCCGTATTAGTCCTCGTCTAATGAATCCTAACAATTTCAATCAAGTCATATTTCCGTCAGTTGGTGGCTTTCTACATATAAATAGGCCTGCCCAAGGTAGAATAATGCTGTAATCGCCACGTTTAGTAGGTGGATGGACATTTGCAATAGTTATTATAAATATCCAAAAAAAAGACTTTGAATCCATTTCCTTACTTAAGAAACTGACTGATCATCTTAGACAGTTTCTTACCATAAGAAAATTAAGATGTGATTACGCATTTTTAATCCATCACCATTCTTAGGCCCTCCGCACATGGAGCTACTGAAAAAGTACTAGTCGCAAACTCAAATTACTAACGAGTTTCTTGAGCGTCACCGCCCATACGTTCTCATTGAGGGTCGCACACGACGCGCCTAGTCGCCGACCGGTTAATAACGCGTTAGCAACTGATCACGCAAGACGCGCCGTGCCGGTCGCTGCGCTACTAGTTACCAAAGTTTTCTGTTATTTGCAAAAAATGAACGATCATTTGTGCAGGAGGTGGAAAAGTATCCATGTTTATATAATTATAAACCCAGATTACTCAGAGAAAGATGTCAGATTACTCAACTGACAATCTGCAGTTCACATTATTTCGAATATACGGGTGAATCCAAAACCTGCGAGGATTCCTTTGACGTCTATTAAGTGGTATAATACAATATCGTCGTCATCCTCGCTTGATCCACTCGACATGTCTGATTTTTTCCTAATATTTCCTCGTTAATCGTGTGATTGTGAGAGCAGAAATAACAGAAGTCACTGAAACCTTGCAATTTAAGTAGCGTCATGTGCAAGGTACAGTTTCTAATTAATTTGTAATTGTAATTACTGATCAGTTCCGTCATTTTTGAGTAGCTCCATGTGCGAAGGGCCTTATGGTGATGGCACATCTTAGACTTAGTAAAAGAAAATCACAAATCTGATCATACTTGTCTCTCCGTGTAGTAAAAAATCAATTCACCACTCCCTTTCCTGGCTACGAGTGTCGTAAAAGACGGCTGAGTAGAAAAAGAAAACCAGGATGTCAAATCCGGGCCGTGACTAGCAGAAATTATGAATATTCTTAATGTGTTGCTGACAGCGTTCTCAACATCATCGTTTACGTTCAATTTTAGATTAATTCATCTACAATTGCAAACATAAAAAAACATTCATCGTTTCAGCTTGCATATATCCCACTGTTGGGCTCGAACCTCATCTACTATATAAGAAAATTTATCTACCACGATAGTGGTATAGACTTTTAATTCAAGTTTTCAGTTTCTTGGATATTTGTTATATACAAATTATATCCCTTAATCGTTTTTAATGACACCCAGAGACAAGATAGGAGGTGGTGAATTGGGAAGTCAATAAAAAAAATATTACCTACTACTAAAATAATTACAAAATTACTAAGCCAGTTATTATTCAAATCAAATCAAATCATTTATTCTGCATAGGCCCTTTGAGGGCATTTACATATTGTCAAATTTATACATCGTTTGAATATAATACAATATCTACCACCGGATCGGATCGCGGCCACAAGCTGAGAAGATCCGGCAAGAAACTCAGCGGGCTGTCATTTTTTTACCATCTTTTGAATACAATTACGTATACAACATTTAGTCTTAGCTCCAGTGTGATGCCCTTCGAGATAGGATATAACAATTTTTTTTTAATTTAGTTCAAATAAAAAAGGAAAGCAAAACATGGTTGGACAAGATCCCACAAGCAGCACCCGATCACGAGTTAACTACTAGAGCAGCCATCACTCCCCTCAACCACATTGGAGGGAAGGGAATAACCCGCTCCACATAGCTACCGCAAGCACAACCTTATTCGGTGAGCATGACTCGCAGCATTTTATTTTAATTTCAAAGCGTGATTATAGCTTTTTTTATTTAAAACTAATATAAAAAAATAGTTTCGTGAGTAGTAAACAATTTAAAAAAAAATACCGTAATCAACTATACATATATGGAAATGCGATTCTCGAAGTTGTCGGTCCTTCGAGAACGAGGTCAGCCGACGAATCTAACTTGTTTGGACAGCTTCGAGAAACTTAAGAGGATCTTCTCGTGAAACATATTGCAATGTCTGAAAACAAATGTTTATAACCAGTGTGTGTTACCGGCGATGATATACGACACCGAAACGTGTTCTCTAAATGTCGGCATTATAAAAAGGCTCAAAGTCGCTCAACGTGCTATGGAGAGGACTATGCTCAGTATTTCTCTACGTGATAAAATAAAGAATACGGAAATTCGTAGAAGAACGGGTGTAACCGACATAGCCCACAGAATTAGCACGTTGATTTGGCAATGGGCAGGTCACATCGCTCGTCAAACGGACAACCGTTGGGGAAGAACGGTTCTCGAGTGGCGACTACGAATTGGATGACGCAGCGGTGAATGACCCCTTATTAGGTGGATTGACGACATCTTGAAAGTCACAGGGAATTTCGTTGGATGTAAGTGGCACAGGACCATTTCGAGTGACATTACCGTGGGAGGCCTCTGTCCAGCAGTGGACGTCTTTGGGTTCTCCGTCCGTCAGGATGGAATGAACTCATCATTCATTATTTCATCCTATCGCCATCCACTGCTGGACGTTATGCCATAGAGTGCGGTCCTGTGCCGCCTGCATCCAGTGACGCCCAGCAACTTTCACCAGGTCGTCGGTTCACCTAGTGGCGGGGCGTCCTATGCTGCGTCGTCCAATACGTGGTCGCCTCTCGAGAACCTTTCTTCCCAAGCGGTTGTCGGTTCGTCGAGCGATGTGGCCTGCCCATTGCTACTGCTAATTCTTCATGCTATATCGGTTACATCCGTTCTTCTGCGGATTTCCGTGTTTCGGGATCTATCTCGCAGAAAAATGCCGAGCATAGGCCGCTCCATAGTACGCTGAGCGACTTTGAGCTTGGTTATGAGGCCTACATTTAACACTGCTCGTAGAGTTGTGTTTTCAGACACTGAAGTATGTTGGATGAGAAGTTGGGCGATGGAATGAACTATAGAATCATAAACGGTTATAATTTAACAATTCTGCTTAATCTGACCTATTCACGGTTCAATAAACGCATTTCAATTGGTTATAAAAAAAATAATAGGCAACATAAATACAGTTATTTTCTAATGAACAGACTATCCGTTTAACCGCACAATAGTTTACTGTAACAGATACAAGTAATAGACTCTTAATTGAGCCAATGACATTTGAAATGAATGTAAAGACATTCTAAATTGTATTTGATTTAATTTTGTTGTGATAAAATTTCTTCCGGCTTTGAAATCTGCAATCTTCTAGCAAATCCCTTAACGTTCTTTCTCACGAACTTGAAAAGAGTGACTTTATCTCAATCTCTCTCTCTCGTGTTTTCATAATTCTATGTAGGAACATGAATGGTAAACATTAACCTATGCTATACAAAAGTGATTAATGAATAATTAAAGAGTGATTAAGCGACTGACACTATGTGGTGATGGAGTAAGAATATAATCTAATACCCTCGTGTCCGTAGATGTCGTATAAGGGGATAAAGGTATATTTTGTGTATACAGGATGTATCAGGTTATGGGGCAACTGTTCGAGTATGTTGTAGTTTAACAGTCATAGATCGTAATTAGAATGTATATTAACAAAAAACAATATAATATAAAAGTTACAGTGATTTCAAAAATGTGTGTCTGAGAGTCTATGCCTTAAATGTTACGTATTATGTAGGCATGTACAAACAGAATACATGTAGACATGTGAAGCTTCGACAGTATAATTTCATTCATTTATACCTAGAATTGCGCAAACGCTTCAATGACAACGTAGGTACAAACACGAGCCGCCAACGGTCATCGGCCGATCAGCTGATTTAAAGCGAAGTTTGTCTTGCTTATGCGAACGTAATCATTGATTTATTCAATTTCTAATGGACATTTAACAAAGTACGAATATGTCGCAGATTAAGTATCACTGATTTTATACATTTCAATCAGATCTACACGAAAAATCGACGACGAAATTAAAAACTTTACATGTCTCTAATTCATTAAAGAATCAATATTTTTCCTTCAAATCACCCAATGGTGATAGGAAGCCAAGAGAGTAGGAGTTAGGCAATCCTAACTCCCGTTTAACCAGTTGCCCCATAACCTGATACATTCTGTATAACAACTATACAAAGGAAGAAACAATCGCGATAATTTTCATAAATCTTTTTACTGTTTATCATCATCATCGATCATCATTTCAGCTCATATACGTGTTGGGCTCAAGCCTCCCCCACAATAGGAGGGCAATTTGAACTACTATACAACGCTGGTCAGACGTGTTGGTATAGGGTTTCATTTCAAGTTTGCATTCACTTACATAAATTTTATATGCATGCATATTTAATCCACTAATCGTCTTTGACGACACCCACGAGTTTCTTACTCTGTCATCACACGGAAATGATTATTGTTTATACAAAATTAAAATATTTACATCTATGTAATACATCACAGGAAATAATAAGCGTGATATTAATATAAACATACTAGCTGACCCGGCAAACGTTGTTTTGCCATGTAAATAATTTCTAGAGAATTTTTGGTGTAGAAAGAAAATAACTAACTTATTGAACGTGTGTAAGGATATGGTATATGAGTGAAAAAGGCAGGAGCGATGTGAACAATGAGGGAATATAAAAATAACAAAACACCAAACATTATTTTTTTTTAATTTATTATAAGTAATAATTATTTATATCATTAATTCATTACATAATATTAATCTCTTTATGCTACAGCACTAACAATATTTTTTGTTAGCCCGTCTTCAGCTAATACCTACAAACTTAATGGTTTACCCACTCGAGAGCATGCAATGACATAATTGTCCGTGTGAAAAACATTGTGTGCTCCAATCTAAGGCACAAACAGACATTGTTTGGCTTTGGCATTTATTAATAGTCATTGTAAACACCAATCTAATCGGAAATTGAATCGGCACATCTGTTTATATAATAGGTATTCGTGATATTAATATATTTTCACCTTGAAATTTGTCATTTAAAATGGTGGCTTCGTGAAAACTGTAGAGCGAGTAAGAGAAGGCTTATTGTTTGAGAGAAATAGGGGACCATCTTCGTTTTCATTCCTACTCCGTGCTGTTTACTGAGTGAGAAGTGACACCGGTAGACACATGGAGGGGATGACTTACCAAGTGATAACAATTGAAGTTATCGAGCGGGATAAAAAATGATAAAATTATTAAAATGACTATTAAAAAGCAGGGGTTGGTGATATAAAAGTGAAAATTTATACAATCCTAAATTTTCACTTTTATATCACCAACCCCTGCTTTGTATTTTTTAATACCACATAATAAAAAAATTAAAAAATAAAAAATTCATAAAATCTAAAAGAAAGTTTTGGGGTGGACATCCCTTATCACTTAGGGGTTTGAAAAATAGATAGTAGCCGATTCTCAGACTTACTGAATATGCATAAAAAATTTCATGAAAATCGGTCAAGCCGTTCCGGAGGAGTATGGGAACGCACATTGTGACACGAGAATTTTATATATTAGATATACATAAATAATATTTACATATACGTGCTTCTTATAAGTTTAAGTGAAAACAGTTGTTCTGTTTCATTATGTCGGCTCGTATACGTCCCACTGTTGGGCTCCAGCCAACAATGTGGAATACCACCTAGGTGGAAAATTTAGCTACTATACCACGCTGGTCAGACGTGTTGGCCTAAGGTTTTGTGTCGAATTTTCCATCTCTTGCATGTTACATGCACATTGTATCTCATAGTCGTCTTTTACGACATCCACGAGAAAGAGAGGGAGTGGTGAATTGTATTTTTACTCCGTCACCATACGGATTGCTGTTTAGTTTCTTAGAGTTAATTAACGAAATCTGTTTAGTATCTTTTAAGCCTTTTTTGATCAAATACATCCTAATATAAAAAAAAAACTAGAAATAAAACCTTATACCAACATGTCTGACCAGCGTGGTATAGTAGGCCAATTTCTCTTCCATTGTGGAGGAGACTCGAGACCAGCTGAGCTAAAATTAATGAAATGATCATCCTAATATAAGGCTCAAGCCTACCGAGACTATTGCTATTGCCTATTGCTCTATGGTGATGGAGAAAAAACACCATTTAAGAGTGGTAGGACCACACTGTCGACAGTTATCTGTCTACAGCCGCGGGCCGGTCTGTCCGGGGTAGTACCACACTGAGCAGAAAATCGACGTCTGAGTAGTAGCGATTTGCTACTGCGCTTCGTTCGGTGAGCGAGAGAGCCGGAAGCCCAATTTTCTGAGGGTGTTTGCGTGTGATATCACCGAGCCTCAATGCACGCATTCACCCTCCCTTCAATTTCTTCGCGGTA
Organism: Lymantria dispar; assembly: GCA_032191425.1. Taxonomy (NCBI): domain Eukaryota; kingdom Metazoa; phylum Arthropoda; class Insecta; order Lepidoptera; family Erebidae; genus Lymantria; species Lymantria dispar. The sequence goes on along the minus strand of CM063460.1, from coordinate 1,201,219 downwards.
GGCAACGGCCTTGTAAAGGTCCATGAGCGGCAGCAACACTTACCATCAGGTGTACTGTTTGCTCGTTTGCCACCGTTTGCAATAAAAAAAAAAAACCATTCACCACTCCCTATCTTACCTATGGGTGTCGCAAAAGACGACTAAGTGATATAACACGCATATAATAATATTATTATCAATATCATCGCAGCCCACATGCGTCCCACTGTTGGGTACAGGACTCCTGAATGGGAGGGAATTTAATCCACTATACCATGCTGGTCAGACATATTGGTATAGGGTCTCATTTCGAGTTTTTCTTCTCCTGCACAAATATTGTGTGTATATTAGATAGCATAGTCGTCTTTTACGACATCCACGGGCAAGATAGGGAGTGGTGAATTGTATTCTTACTCCGTCACCACGTGTGGTGCAAGAGGAGAACTCAATATAAATCTTTATAACTCTATACCAATCCATCTTACCAGCCTGGTAACATCATCACAACACATAAGTCCCACTGCTGTGCTTGAGTCGCCTTCGTAATAGAAAAGAAATGAACCTACTACAGCACGCTGGTCAGATGGGTTGTTATAGGGTTTTACTTCAAGTTTTCCTCCTGTTGCATATATACTATATGCATATATATTATGTAAAATCGCAATATACATCCTTACTAATATTATAAATGCGAAAGTAAGTTTGATTGTTTGTTTGTTACGCTTTCACGCTCAAACCACCGAACCGATTTCAAAAATTCTTTCATCATTGGAAAGCTATAATGTCAAGGAGTAACAGGCTATATTTTGTCTCGGTATTCCCACGGGAACGGGCACTACGCGGGTAAGGCGACTAAACCCGAAGTGAAGCGAGGGCGGGTTGCTAGTTAAATATAAATCTATCTTACTTATGATAATGTATTTTTTTTATCATCATTACAACTCATATACATCCCACAGCTGGGCTCGAGTCTCCTCCACAATAGGAGGTTAATTGACCGTACTCTACGATTCTGGTCAAACAGGATGGTATAGGGTTTTATTTCAAGTTTTCCTTCTCTTATATAGATGTTATATGCTTATTTAATCTTTTAATTGCCTTTACGACACCCACAGGCAAGGGAGGGGGTGGTGAATTGTATTCTTACTCCCTCACTACACGGAAAATTATTATATTACTTATTAAAATAAGTAACTAGATTCTAAACTATAACTTTACAATCGGCAATCGAGACATTGTGGAAACTTGGAAAGAAAGTTGACTGCTCAGATGGCGTAGTGGTTAAGATACCAACCTACCATGCCAGTATCGCGGGCTCAACTCCCGTGCAGGACCAACACTTTGTGCGATCCACAAATTGTTATTCAAAGTCTGGAAGTAATTTGTGTCCATTAATTATATGTTTGTAAAGTCCCTCGCAACACAAGGATTATTTCCTTAGTCCAAGGCATGTCTTTAAAAGAAAAAGTTCGAAGAAGTTTAATTTTTATTATTTTCACTAGCAAACCCGGCCACGCGTTACTGTGGCTGTGTATGTTTTTGTTATATTACATTTTATTAAACTATTTGAATGAAACTGTAAGAGAACATCAGTCACGGGGACCACCATGCTTTTTTACATAGATGCCATTTGTAAAAAAATATGACGACCTCCATGACAGATTTAAAATAAATTTAACTTATACTTTAGCCTCAACAACACGTGGTGGTTATGCTATTGAATTGTAGCTTATATGACACGTTTGTAGGTTTGACATAGCAGCGCCATCTATTAATTAATTACTCAATCCAGTCAACAGATATCGCCATCTGTTAAAATCGTTTGGAGTTAACAGATAATTGTGAATGTCAAATAATAGACAAATAATTTGCAATAAAATAATATTGCGACTATAAATTAAGATGTAAGCTATCCTATCTTTCAAGTTGGATCAAATTGCACACGGTGTGCAAATTTGATTAAAATCGGTTAAGTAGTTTAGGAGTCCATCGCGGACAAACAACGTAACACGTAATTTATATATATATTAAGATATTTATAACTCTTTAAAACATGTGTTCAGTCTACAGCACTCATGTTATTATGTGCGTGTGAACGACTTTATCTCAAACATCAAACGCCATGCACGCCCTTATCCAAAAGGTCATCATTATTTAAGCAAAATGGCGCTATAAAGCATCATAATAATACATTACTGTCATATTCTTGAATAAAATACTAATAAAGCAGTTTCTTTCTTTGATGAAAGTAAATTTAAATTTTATGCAATCATCATTATAACTCTACTCTTATCCCAATTATTAGAGGGCGACTTAATATTTACTCTTATTTCATAGTACATATTGCGAAAATTATTCATAACGGTTTTATGACCAGTCACCTTCCTAACTTCAACCCTTCTTGGGAATGCTAATCAGACGGCATCAGATGTGGTTGGTTCTGGTGTAAAGTTCTTAATCGTCTTTTACGACATGTAAGTGTTAGTAAGTAGTATTCATAGCAGATAGTAGTAAGCATAGGAACAATAAAATATATTAGCAGTTCATTATTTTTTTTAATTAATCGCCTTTTTTTTGTGTGGGTTGCGGTCGGCGCACTCCTCGCACCTCTCCGTCCGGAACGACAAAGGGGCGTAAACACGCACACCCGCAACCCACCCGAATACCACGTCGCCTTCGTCGTTGGACCGACCACCGGAGCAGGGTGACTTGACGTCAGTGGTCGTTTAATCGCCCTTACGGGCATTCTATTATACTGCCTTTTTAGAGTTCCGTACCCAAAGGGTAAAAACGGGACCCTATTACTAAGACTCCGTCCGTCCGTCTGTCTGTCACCAGACTGTATCTCAAGAACTGCTACAGCTAGGCAGTTGAAATTTTTAAAAATTATGTATTTCTGTTGCCGCTATAACAACAAATACTAAAAACAAAATAAAATAATAATTTAAGGGGGCTCCCATACAACAAACGTGATTTTTATAGATAATGGTACGGAACCCTACGTGCGCGACGCCGACTCGCACTTAGCCGGTTTTTCTTCACATATTATTTAATACTTCTTCATATTGAGTAGCTTGTTAAGAGTCATCGTCCATCAGTAAGTCTAGTCGTTTCCCGCTCTAGTACTCCGCTCTAGTTTCTAGCCGCTCTATTGGATACTGAAAACCAATTTATGATATTTCTGGGAATTTAGGTAGAATATGAAAATACACGTAAACCACTCTTATGTCAATATAACACTAAAAATACTGAAAAATGAATATAATTGCCATATTTCTGCCGAAAACTACATGTTAGCAGTTCATATTAAAATAAAGAAATAAAGAAAAATTGTAGACCATTTAAAAAAATGAAATATGGCTATATTGAATACTTGCTTATAAAGTTCAAAGCTTTAGAACAACTATAATATTGTATCGTACTCGCTAGACCAATACACATGAAACTTTACGCATTTTGAAGAACGGATATTTTACATTTGTTAGTAACATATGGTTTTATTTATAGTAATGAATGTTCGGAGTACTCTTTCAATATAGTGTGGGAATTTATAATAATGATGAATCAACTGTATCTAATTATATTTAGGAGAAAATGAGAAGTTGGGTTTCGTCATAAGTTTTTTTTTTTGTTGTTAATGGCAAACGAGCAAACAGCAGACTGGAACAACAGAGCTGGTAAGTTATGCTGGCGCTCATGCACATTTGCATAGCCGCTACCTACCGTGAAGAAAATGAAGGAAGTGTAATGAGGCTCAGTGATATCAAAGGCATCACCAAAAACCCCTCCAAACCCCCACCCCCAAAAAGTTGGACTAACAGCTCTCTTGCTCGCGAAACGAAATGCAATAACAAATTGCTATTACTCTGACGTAATTTTTCTGCGAGGGTAACATTTGCAATATGTACTAGGAAAGTGGTGACGGAATTAAAATACAATTCACCACTCTCTGTCTTGCTCGTGGATATCGTAAAAGACGAATAAGGGATATAATACGCGTATAACATATACGCAAGAGAAGGAAATCTCGAAAGAAAACCCTATACCAACCTATCTGGCCCATATGGTAAGGTCATTTTCCCTTCTATTCTGGAGGAGGCTTGAGCCCAGCAGTGGGACATATAGGAACCAAGATGATGATAATGAATTATGAGGGAAAAATACATTCGATCACAAATTATCGGAATAAGAGGATGATAATGAGATATAAAGGTTCATCATCATCATCATCTCAGCCTATACGAGTCCCACTGTTGGGCTCAAGCCCATCTACTATGGAAGGGAAATTGACCTACTATGGTCAGACGTGTTGGTATAGGGTTTTGTTTCGAGTATTCCTTCTCTTGAGGTATCATATGCATATAATAACCCTGATTCGTCTTTTACGACACCCACGGGCAAGATAGGGAGTGGTGAATTGTATTCTTATTCCACAAAGGATATATGGAGGTAAAGGAAGGAGACTCCGCATTGTAAAAAATAAAACAGTCTATAAACAAGAGGCTGGGTTGCTAACAGACAATTTATTCTTAATTTGTTTTTCTGTGAGAATCGTAAAAGTAGATTAAAAGGCGTAAATAGTAAACATAGCTCTAACAAAAAAAAACTCGTAATAAACCGAAATTTGCCAACTTCGCATGAAAGGCCATTTTATCTCTCATTATGAAAGGCATTGCTTAACTATGGGATTACATATGAGCCGTGTATAAAAATAAAAAAAAGAAGAGCCTGAGGGGTTCATAAAAAAATATTTCATGTTACGCCATAGAGTGCGGTCCTGTGCCGCCTGCATTCAGCGACGCCCAAAAAACTTTCACCGGATCGTCGGTTCATCTAGTGGGTCAGCGTCCTCCACTGCGCGAGAACATTTCTTCCCCAGCAGTTGCCGGTGCGTCGAATGATGTGGCCTGCCCATTGCCATTTCATCCTGCTAATTCTTCGTGTAATGTCGTTTACACCTGTTATTCTGCGCATTTTCATACTTCGCATTTTATCTCACAGATAAATTCCGACTACTTAGTTGTTCCTTTGTAGTCCTTCCTTAGATGTCATTCCTTAATAACAACTAACCAAAAGACATAGGAATAAAATATGCCGATAACATTTGTGCAGTAGAAGCAAAACTAGACCAAATTCTCACGTCTGACTGGATCAAATTCTCTCCAAAATGAAAAAGGCCCGAGCCCAATAGTGAAATGTTTGTGGGTTGAGATATTGCAGGAAGGTTATCATTATGATTGTGGATGAACGTAAGAGGCTCAGGACACCCAAAAAGAGGTGGATGGGTTATGCGAATGAGTATATATGTACGTAAGGAGTGAGTGCAGACATCACGACTGACAGGTAATCAGTCGAAGGTAAAATGTTGTACCAACCCCACCTAGCTTGAGATGAGGACAGGCAAATGATGTTATGTAAAATATTTTTATATTTTTCTTTAATAAAAAGAAAACTTCCTGCATTAAGGAAATAGTCATTGTATTGCGGAGAACTTTTAACAAACATATAATTAACAGACATAAATTACATCCAGATTCAGAATATCTAACAAATTGTGGATCGCATAAAGTCGTACGAATCCAACCCACTGGCACGGTAGATGCAGTCAAATCAGTATGCATTGATAAAATTTCAAATAAAATTAAATTCTGTACGAAGCTAACTCAAAGAAGTTACAAATTGCAGTTAGTTATTTTAAAAAAATAAATTGAAGTATTAACTAAGTTAAAAATATAAATTTTATGCATAAAAATACTCTATTCTTGTATAAGTCATTTGCTTGCTGAAGCGTTTATCTAAATCTGTAGCATTTATATTGTAAATTTCAAAAGCTCTTTTGTATATTGCCATAGATTGAACTGTAGAATGTCTGCCAATGTTCTCAGCGGTCATCCAATTACATGTACATCCCTTGTACGATCATTTTGTATATATTTTACAAGCTTCAATGTATTCTCAATATTTACAACGAAATATATTTCTAATTATGTATTCAGGTAAAGTAATATCGTAAAGTATGAAAGAAAGAAAGAAAAACATTTATTTTATTCTAAGCCTAATAAAAAGACAAACATAACTAAAGAAAGTAACTTCTTACATAAAATAATTTAATTTAAACGAGAAACTAAAAAGTCTGCTGCTGGCTGAGCTTGCTTCTGTGCCACCAAATCAAATAAATAACAAAACCGACGTTCTTTTAAAATAAAATATGTTAATAAAATAAAAATGGACACGACATAACGAATTCGTTTGCTATAAAAAAGCTGACATTTAAAGCCATCTTTATCCGTGCAAAAATAATATTTCCAATTCAGCGTCTATTTTTAATAGACAATGTAGCAAACTTTTGGAATGTTCCTGAACGACTAAACCTCTACCGGTGTCTATATACAAGGTGAGTTTTTTTAACGATTAACAGTATTGTGGCTCCATGTAACGACGGGTTATCAATCATAACATGTTACCCCTCAATTTCGTGGTTTATCATCATAATTACAGCTCATATATGTCGCTCGGTCACTTCTGTGGCCGGCGAGTCCCACACACACTCCCCTGTCTGTAACCGGCAGGGATAGCGTAAATGCAAATGCATTTACGCTATCCCCGCCGGATATCTATCCCGCCGCTGTGGAAATCCACAGAGTGAAAAGAAAAAACCTCATATATGTCGCACTGGTGCTGTGTGGTAGCGGCTTCGAATACTACCAACCCTTGCTTTGCTCGTGGGTGTCGTAAAAGACGACTAAGAGCCCTAGATTGACCCGGACCAACTCCCATCTGGTACCATTTGGGTCAACGATTACATTCCCAAGGAGGGTTGACGTCAGGAAGGCGGCCGGTCATAAAAGTCATTGCCGAAACTTTTTGCAATATGTCAAAACAGATGACATATTGCGTCGACCCCAAGTAATTGGGATAAGAGCAAGATGATGATGATGATGATGATATGTCGCACTGCTAGGCTAAAGTCTCCTCCATAATAGAAGAATAATTGACTTACTAAAGCACGCTGGTCAGATTGGTTGTTAAAGGGTTTTATTTCAAGTTTTCCTCCTCTAACTTTTATAGGTATAATATATCCCTTAATCGCCTTTTACACACGAGCAAAATAGTGTATTTTCACTTCGGCATCATATGGAATCCATAGTTTGACGTGGTTAATCAGGTTAATAGTTGACCTTCGAAGTCATAAAAACTAGTTAATACATCATCAAAAAAATGAGTATCAGAATGTTACTTTAGCCTGCTTAGAATGTCCGTTTTGGCATTAGTCCTCCTTAGAGTCTTATGTCCTTTGGCACGCATTTGTAGCCCAATAGAGGAATGAATAACTTTTTGTTTTATAGTTCTTATTCTTATACCGTGTGATGACGGAGTAAGAATTCAATCTGCCATCCCCTCCCTTGCGGGATATCTTCTGCATATGACAATTATCCTTGTGGTGACGGAGTAAGAATACAGTTCACCACTCCCTATCTTGCCCGTGGATGTCGTACAAGACGACTATGGGATATAATACGCATATAATATCTGTGCAAGAGAAGAAAAACTCGAAATGAAACCCTATACCAACATGTCTGACCAGCATGGTATAGTAGGTCAAATTCCCTTCCATTATGGAGGAGGCCCGAGCCCAGCAGTGGGACGAGTGTGGGCTGCGATGATGATGATGATGATGACAATTATGTTATAGGTTGCGAAACTTAGAACTATAATAGCTGAATTATCGAAGAACAACGCATTTTTTTTTGGGCAGGCACAACATACACGCCATCCTTTCCGTCCGGGGTGACAAAAGGGTGGAGCCCGACCCCATAACCCACCGTACCTATCCCCTGCCCTTCGCCAATGGGCCATCCACCGGAACCGAGTTCCTTGTCGTCCGTAACCATTCGTGCAGGGACAAAAGAATTACCTTTCATGAGGATCAAATTCGTACGGTATTTAAAATATGTAGTTAAAATAATATTTTAAATCAGCCTGTATAGTGAACGCTTATAAATAAAGCTTGTGGGGTCGTATCAGATAGTCTGCAATGTTTCAGTCTGTTTGATTTATTTTTAAACTGTCTAACAATGTATTAGTAGTTATAAACTTATAACGAGTAATGTAATTTACATTCTAACTAGCTGCCCGCTCTGACTCTAAACGGTTGCTAAATATAAAATGTAAATTAATATTTAACTCGAGTTACTTAAAAAAATGTGTGTACATACGTAAGCAATTATACTTTTTTGGCGCAACAAGATAAAAATCGTTATAAAATTTTTATCCTACGCGTTTGTAGAAAAAACGACACTAATAATAGAAAGATATAAACATATAATACGCATATAACAATAATGCAAAAGAAGAAAAACTCGAAAGAAAGCCCTGTGCCAACACATCTGATCAGCATGGTATAGTAGGTCAATTGCCCTCCTATTGTGGAGGAGGCTCGAGCTCAACAATGGGACGTGTATGAACTGCAATGATGAATGATGCTGATTAATATAAATAATAATAATAATTAACTATAAAACTTTCATACCTCTGATTTCATCACCAACAACCTCTATTTATACCCTTTTACTACAGAGATAGTGTATAAATAAATATTTGGATATGTTAGTCTCCATCAAATTCTTCATCTCAACATATAATATACGTTCCACCGCTGGACTCCCCGGCAATAGGAGGAAAATTGACCTTGTACACCATGCTAGCACATAGGATGATATAGCGTCTTAGTTCGAGTTCTCCTTCTCTTACATATATTTAAACAGTATATTCTAATCCCTTATTCGTCTTATACGGCACTCACGGGTAAAAAAGAGGATTGTAAATTTAATTCTAACTGCGTCATCATACGGAAAGAATTTAATACACGAAAGAAAATATATAAAACTATTACAGACGTCAGATAGTGACGTGTTTCTGTGTACCTCCGCAGTACTGACAGGAGAAGGTACACTAACAATGTTACCAACTGAAACGTGATGAAAGTGAATAAAATGGGTACCAAAGTGAGGAATAAAACAGGAAGTTTTACACAATAATATATTACGTACTCCATTTTCTTGTTACTTTACATAACTGTTAGCACAGTTTTTAATCTAGCGTTATGTTCTCAGCTTCGCTCGTATCATAGTTAAGGACTTGTGTATAATCAAGTTCTTTTTTTGAAGTGAAACTTCTTTGCGCGCATGAGGGTAAATTTTTTACTAATGAAACGCAATTTAGCGTCACGAAGATATGCAGCTTTTTGTCAAAGAAGAGGGAGAGAGCGATTGAGACCGATTGAGAGAGAGTGAGAAAGGGCAAACATAGCACGAAGCACAGCCATGGGGCGAGAGTAAGGAGCAAGCGAGTGAGAAAGATCGACAGTTTTTTTTTAATACTTACAAAAAACACATGGAACCAAAAAAGATTCACTTCTGACATGCATACTTAGTACTCACGCTATTTTTTTTTTTAGAATAGTATCGAAACAAAAAATACATATTCGATTTTAAATGTCATAAATATTTTGACAGGATTATTTTTTTGGCGTGAAACAAAAAATGACAGATGGCAGTCTACTACGACTGTACCTATAATTTTTTTGACGTGACAACGTCTTATAATTCGATGGAGCTGGCTGCACACACGAAAAAACATGACGTATGCGGCGTTACCTCGCTCCGAGGCGTTCTATTTAAGGCTTGATTCATACAAAATACCTATCAAACAAATAAAATTAAAATTTTCTTTTGAAAAATGAAACCATTCCATCAGTATTTTCTTATGACGTTGTCACGTTCAACTATTGTCAGTAAACCGACTTTACAGACAACCGATTTTTTTTTAAATAGAACTACTTTTACGGCTTTTATCGCATTTCTATTTCATATAAACTGATAAAGAAAGTTGCATATTTTAATTTTTTAGAAATTATTTGTCCGTTCCATTCTCTCGTAACCATGGACGCTGTAAAGTGTTAGAAACATCGGGCAATCAAAAATCAAATACAAATGTTAAATACAAAGGCGAAAAAAATCCATAAAAATAATTTTATTTCATATACAACGTCTTCGTTACCTTGTATATTAGTCAACAATAGATATTTGTATTTGAATGCGTCACCAATAGATACAACATAGAATATTATAATAGCCATAGAATAACTTAACAATACAATCCATTATTATTAAAACAGTTTTATTTTATCTTTTACAGGTACGGCACAATGTTTTCATAACAAACGTGACGCATGAATTATAATACAAATTGTTTCGGTAAGTTATAACCATTGTCATCTCTGCTTATACATGCCCCACTGTTGGGCTCGGGTCTTCTTCATGTGCAGAATCAAGCATCTATGTGAGGGAAATCGACCTAGTATACCACGCTGGTCAGATGTGTTGGTACGACCGTGTGAGGAAAGACCGACATCCTCCCCGAGAGGGGGACGTCGGTCGATGGGAGGGTACCCTTCAAGGGGGTATTCCGTCGGGCCGACCACTGACGACAAGTCACCCTGCTCCGGTTTCGGTCCAACGACGAAGGCGACGTGTCACATGTGGATTCGCCCCGGACAGAGTGGTGCGAGAAGCGCGCCGACCGTAATCCACACCCAAAAAAAAAGTTTTTAATTTCGAGGTTTTCTTTCTTTTTATTACAAACAGTGGCAAACGAGCAAACAGTACACCTGATGGTAAATGTTTCATGGATCTTTGCAAGGCCACTGTCTATCTTGAAGAAAGTGAAAGGAGTGTGCATGGGTGGAATGAGGTTAGGTGATGCTAAAGACAAACCACACACGCACACACCTTCAGAAATTTGGGCTTACTTCACTTGCACGGATGTTGTATACATATTATATCCCTTAGTCGACTTTTAGGACACCCACGAGGTTGTGAATTGTATTCTTACTCCGTCACCACTCGGCAAATATATATAATACATATCTATACCAATAAATAAAATTGGAGTGTCTGTTTGTAATGTCAAAATAATAGGCTTTTTTCATGCTCACACGGTTATTTGCACGACACCTATGCCTAAAATAGCAATTAAAAAATTTTTGTCTGTCTGTCTGTCTATCTGTCTGTCTGTCTGTCTGTCTGTTTGTTCCGGGTAATCTTCAAAACGGCTGGACCGATTTCAAAAATTCCGTCACCAATGGAAAGCTATAATATCAGGGCGTAAACTAGGCTATATTTTATCCCGGTATTCCCACGGGAACGGGAACTATGCGTGTAAAACGACTATAACCTATAACCGAAGCGAAGCGAGGGCGGGTTGCTAGTTTAGAAATAATATTGTAACATAAAAACATAAATTTTATAAAAATATCATGATCATTATGACAGGTCATATAAGTCCCATTGATAGAGTCATGCCTCGACCACAATAAGAAGAAGAATCCACGGCGTCCGTCTTTGGTAGTGCCACACTGAGTCTGCTCAGTGTAGTGGAGTGAAAATCGACGACGAGTACTTTGTTACTGCACTTCGTTCGGTGAGCAAAGGAGCCGGAAGCGCTACTCTCTAAGGATGTTTATGCATAGTGGTTTTAGTCATGTCTTTAGTATCACCAAACCTCGTTTCACGCATTCACTCTCTCTTTACTTTCTTCATGGTAGGCAAAAGTTCATAAGCGGCGGGTGCAAACAGCAGTTTTCTCGTTTGCTACCAATAACAATAAAAATAATAATAATACACCAAGCTGGTCAAACGGGTTGCCATAGTATTATATTTAGAGTTTTTATTCTCATCTCCTTTCTCATTTACAATCACTCTCTAATTCTCAATCTCATTTACAAATTCAACGTCTTTTTCTTGGCTGGCAACCCGAGGCTGACAGCTGTATCCATTTCTGCCATCGTATTTTACATTTACTCGTATTATTTACTGTTTTAATTCCCAATTACTTAATACATTTTTAAATCTTTATATATAAATTTCTTGTGTACGTGTGTATGCTACTGAACTCCTCCTAAATGACTGAATCGAAGTTGATGAAATTTTTTGTGCATGTTCAAGGGGATTTGAGAATGGGTTAAATTCACAATTGGACCGAGGTGGCGCTGTTCGGGCAGGACAATAATATAACTTGAGAACGCCTTTACCGATTTCGTCCATCTTTTTTTAAGTTTTCTAATATTTTAAAAGAGGCCTTTACGGAAAAAAATAAGAAAGTTGCAGAATTTCAGAAAATTTAAGAAAACTTAACGACTGTGTACCTATTTATATAGGTTATTTATCTATAGGTACTGCAACTAAACGGCTGGATGGATTTGAATTAATTTTTGTGAATGCATTCAAGTCGGGACCCGGATCATTTAGATTCACAAATCAGCCCGGCAGATGGCGATCAGTCCCTATTATTGCTGACGATGTCAAGGAGAATACCGTTTATTTTATTTGAACAGAACAACGTCTGTTGGGTCAGCTAGTATAATATAATAAATATAATAGTTCAAAAAAACTAAAAAAATACGCTTAAATCGCTAATCCTGATTATCCTAGTAAGGATAACGGGTCAAACTGTTTAAAATATTGAATTGTCATCGGTCCTTAATAAGTATGCCAAATTTCGAGTTAATCCGACGTTTTGAAGGGAGTCAAAATCATGTTCAAATATTCCGTTACATACCAACATACTAACTAATATAGATACGTCTGAAGCTAATAAAAGCGTATTAAAAAGCTGCTCGTAGTTAGGGCTACAAAGAGGGGAAGTTTTACACAACGCGCTGTGTTCAGTAAAATCGCCTTCTGCATCAAACCCCTAATCCAGCCACTTAACGTGAGCCTCTAAGTGTTGATCAAGACTCTTGGTTATTGTTTTCATTATTATTATTATATTAAGTTTGCCAATTTCTCACTCATTTAAAATTGTTTGTATCATTAACCACATAATTACTCAACATAAACTTCATCAATTTCTATCACGATGACACACGATTTGCGTCATTTAATTCCGTTATTACGTAGGTGGTAAGTATTGGAAGTGTTTCTTTAATATAAACGTTCTTTCCTCCCACCTTTTCACTAACCTAATTATTTAAGATCAGTAAAAGTAAATACGGACAACGTAATAATTTAATAAAGATTTAATAATGAAAAGATCTCTGTGGGCGATACTATTATGTAGGCGTTATTTAAGCATTTCTTTTGATTTGTATGTATTTATTTAATCAGTGAAGATTTGGGGTAGCCACAGACGTCACAGGAAACGAATGAATGAGTTTGTTTGATTATTCAGAAATATCGCTATGAAGTTACTGCTAGCATTGCTCACAGACCACTACCAATAATATATTAAGGTTTGAGAATTCGGCTCCCTCGTTCACAGGACGAAGCCCAATAGTAAAATACTACTATTCAGACACAGACAGATATTTCAGTGTGGTGACGGAGTAAGAATACAATTCACCGCTCCCTATCTTGCCTGTGGATGTCGTAAAAGACTACTAAGGGATATATTGTGCACATAACATCTGTACAAGAGAAGGAGAACTCGAAATGAAACTCTATACGGACATGTCTGACCAGCTTGGTATAGTAGATCAAATTCCTTCTCATTGTGGAGGAGGCCCGAGCCCAACAGTGGGATGTATGTGGGCTGCGGTGATGATGATGATGATGATTCAGACATATATTTTGTAGAGTAATATGATATTACCTTGGACTAACCAGGTCATGTATGGTTTCACTAGTTTTAGTTAATCGTCATTTTCATTACATCGTCTAATCGGAGAGATATTGACCCACTATACTACTGGTCAGACGGATTAGTCGACGGTGGTCAATTGGTAGATAGACAACGGTGGACGGATTTCGAGTTTTACAGACATTATGGCGTTTGCAAAGGTGTTAGTTAACAATCCTTTCACGACGCTGAAAAGTGGTCAAAACGTCGAGAAATTAAATCAAACGCAACGCAATAAAACCCGTAATAATAGTTTAATTTCAGATGGTGCAATAATACAATGACGGGCGCCTTTGTATGTCCAAATAGTGGTAGGATTAAGGGTTAATAGTGGTAGGACTACACTGTTGATAATTGTCTTTCTACAGCCGCGGGTCTATCCGGGGTAGTACGACACGTTTGCAGAAAATCGACGTCCGAGTAGTAACGATCTTTACTGCGCTTCGTTCAGTAAGCGAGAGAGCCGGAAGCCCAACTTTCTAAGGGTGTTGGCGTGGAGTGGGTTCCAATTGTGCCTTTAGTATCCACCGAACCTCTTTGCACGCGTTCACACTCCCTTTACTTTCTTCGCGGTAGGCAGCGACCTTGTGAAGGTCCATGAGCGGCAGCAACACTTACCATCAGGTATACTGTTTGCTCGTATGCCACCGTTCGCAACAAAAAAAATCGACAGAAAATCGTACAACTGTTTATTTGTTGTACCTTTGATAGAAAATTCTTTATCTTAATAAGGTACGTTATTATGTAATTAACTTGTTACATAATATTATCAAGTAATTAACTGTTAATTTATTAACACAACCTGCTAATTAATACACGTTATATATAAAGGTATGAACATGAAAACGTACCTTTGGAATTAGATCGAGTATATACTGGCAATGGCAATCTACTGACAATCAAAAAGATACAGGTTATTAACAACTGTTGGTATAATAAACCTTATGTTGGTGGTAACTTTTTATTGCCTTTTGTGGTAAACGAACTGTCAGGAAGTAGTCAAGGATTCGATATCAGTGGCTGCCCCAATAGTGAAGGTGAGGAAAGGCGGTAGGTTATGGGGACCCAAAGGTGGCGCCCCTTGCATCGCCCCGGACGGACTGGCACCGCCAATCGCTGCCTACCTTAAAAGTTTGTACTAAATGAAGCGCAGTAGCAAATTACTGTGGTCGACCCAACGACGAAAGCAACGTGGTGTTCTAGTGGGTTGCGGTTGTTGCGTACTGACGCCCCTCTGTCGCCCCGGACGGAGTGGTGCGAGGAGCGCGCCGACCGCAACCCAACGCAAAAAAAAAAAAATAGTAGCAAATTACTGCTACTCAAACATCGATTTTCTTTGAGAGTGTGCTTACTATCCAGAAAAATTCAGCCGATTATGCGAAAAGAAAACGTTTTTAAGTTCTAATGGTAGAGTCATAACTCTACCATTAGAACTTAAAAACATACTAACGGATAAGAATAACCTAGTCTCAAAACAATCATGTGTAGGTCGCACAATGAATTAAGACGGTTTCAACGAAACAGTACCATATTCTCGTGGTTCAATTATAGAAATGTGGTGTGCTTGCTTTCGTGAAGGAAAGAACCGAATTTCAAAACTACCTCTCATTGTTTCATCAGTCCTCATTTCATTCCTGTAATCTTAGAATTATCATCACCATCATCATGTCGGCTCAGAGGTCCCACTGGGTGGGCTCAAGCCTCTTCCACAATAAGAAGGAAATTGACCTAATATATTA
Source organism: Lymantria dispar (assembly GCA_032191425.1). Classification (NCBI taxonomy): domain Eukaryota; kingdom Metazoa; phylum Arthropoda; class Insecta; order Lepidoptera; family Erebidae; genus Lymantria; species Lymantria dispar. The sequence continues at coordinate 1,185,824 of CM063460.1, read as the reverse complement.
CGCTGGTCAAACGGGTTGTTATAGGGTTTCATTTTGTGTTTTTCTTCTCTTGCATAGCCGTCATATGCACATTATATCTCTTCCCCTTTTAGTGGTGAATTGTATTCTTACTCCGTCACCACACGGAGTATGTAGGTATAGTTAAATTAGTTGGTAGTTATAGTTAAATCATATTATTTATTAACCCCCAACGCGAGTATTAAAAACATCTATATATATATATATATATATAAGAAAGTCGTGTTAGTTACACTATTTATAACTCAAGAACGGCTGTACAGATTTAGCTGAAAATTGGTGGCGAGGTAGCTCAGAACCAGGAGACGGACATAGGATACTTTTATCCCGTTCAATCGCGTTCCCGTGGGACGTGACATAAAACGTCAAAGAGAATACACGTCAATATGAAACGTGGTAAAACAAAAACGCATTTGATATGTAATAACAAAATGCAAATGACAGCTAAACATAATTTTGACTATGATGAAGTATGGTTGAAAATTTGATATTTATAATTTTGTCAGAAATCAATCATCAGTAATTTGTGTTCTCTTTGAATCATCATTAACAATGTCGCGACCAAGACGATTGAATCTTTTCCGACAAAGCCGTAATGGTTCTTCTATTAAAGACTATATTTTCGGAAATAGAGAAAATATATTTACGAAAAAAATTATGGCGGTACGAAGTTTGCCGGGTCAGCTAGTTATAAATAAAACATGGTTCATCGTGAGGTGAAAAGTGTTCAAAACGTCGAGAAATCATTAGATATTCTAATACAAACGCGATAAAATCCTTAAAAATAGTTTTCAACATTTTTTTTAAATAATTCGGACCACAAGTGGGGAGATCCATCAAGAGGGTAGACGGTTTCGTAATTTTTTAAAATCATCATGATCATCTCAGCTCATATATCTAAGTACCACGGCTGGGCTCGGGTCTTTATGAGTCGGTCTACGGTCTACTATGGGAGATAAATTGACCTACTATACCATGCTAGGTTGGGTCGATGTTGCTGGGTCGCTATACCAATCCGTCTGACCAGCGTGGTATATTAGGTCAATTTCCCTTCCATTGTAAAAGAGTCTCGGGCCCAGCAGTGGGACGTATGTGAGCTGTGATGATGATGATACCATGTTGGGTTGGTATAGAGTCTTATTTCGAGGATCCCTTCTAATTCTTCAATAAACTTCGTTTATATAAAATTGTATTTAGGAAGTATTAGGTTCAGCGTGATGCAGTTCGATCCAAGAATTTTTATTTGTTTTTCAATAATACAGAAAGACTGGAAAAGATGCGACAAACGACTCTTGATAACAAGTTAACTACTGCAATCAATTTAAATAGACCACCTATTTACTTGACTTGACTTGACTACTAGTATTACTACTACTACTAGTATTACTAGACTTCGTTCAAGAGCCACAGCTTACAGCTTAGGTTGTTTGCTCTTCTTTCATCAAAGGCAATAATAAAAAAAAACACTTAAAATAGTTTTTTTTTATTTTATTGCCGATGGTGGCAAACGAGCAGGCAGCACACCTGATGGTAAGTGATACTGCCGCACATGGACCTCTGCAATACCAGGGACACAGCCAGGCCGTTACCTACCGTGAAGAAAATACTCTTCTTAAAACTCGTTTAAAGAAGGACATGTTATAGCGCTCGGGAAACACAGCAGCAGGTAGTTCATTCCAGAGCCTGCACGTACGCGGGAAAAATGATCGCTGGAAACGTACAGTTGAAGACCATAACGTTTCAAGGTGAAATGGATGAACCTTGCTGCAGTGTCGAGTAGTACGTTGGTAAAACGGTGACGGTGGTATCAAGTCAAACAGTTCCTCAGAGCACTCCCCATGAAAGAGCCAATAGAGTACACAGAGTTACTAGTAAAATATCATCATCACGACCTTGGCTCATATACGTTCCACTGCTGGGCTCGAGTCTCCTCTATATTGGAAGGAAAATTGACTTAAAATATCACGCTGATCACACGAACTTGAATAGGGTTAATTTCAAATTTATCATCTCTTAATGATTTCTGATGTTTACGCGAGTATTATACATTTTAAATAAAACTACTTTACGGATTTTATCGCGTTTGTATTTGATTTTTGATTACCCGACGTTTCGAACACTTTACAGCGTTCATGATCACGGGTGGACTAAGATGTCTCACGTCCAACAAGTCATCGTTACTGCAGAAAATTTTATAATTATCTAGTAGATAATTTTATAATTTTATAATTATTTTATATTATATTTTATAAAAAATTTTATAATTATCTAGTAGATAATTATAAAATTTTCTGCAGTAACGATGACTTGTTGGACGTGAGACATCTTAGTCCACCCGTGATCATGAACGCTGTAAAGTGTTCGAAACGTCGGGTAATCAAAAATCAAATACAAACGCGATAAAATCCGTAAAGTAGTTTTATCATCTCTTTCATAGATTATTATATATTATTATATATATATATATCATATGCATATTACATCCCTTAGCCGTCTTATACGATATCCACGAACAAGATAAAAGATGGCAAATTGTATTTTTACTCCATCAACACACGGAAAGTTCTATTTTATTCTTGACTAGCAACCCGCCCTCGCTTCGTTCCGGTTTCTGTCGCTTTACTCGCAGCGTAGTTCCCGTTCCTGTGGGAATACCGGGATAAAATATAGCCTATGTTACTCCCTGATATTATAGCTTTCCATTGGTGAAAGAATTTTTGAAATCGGTTCTGTGGTTTAAGCGTGAAAGCGTTACAAACAAACAAACAAACATCCTTACTTTCGCATTTATAATATTAGTATGGATTTACTGCAGTTCTATTAAATTGCAAACAGCAACCGAGTTCAGCTTCCTTATCGTGTTGACCTATCGTTTCGTTTAATCAAACTCGTCATGCAGTTCTCGTGTATTACTAATTGCTGGTCTTCTGATTTGTTCTGAGGCCATAATTAAACTTATAAATAGGCGCAGTTGTTGATAATATCCATTCAAACTATTGTTTACACAACAGCGTGGTGTTTTTAGCGTGTATTTTGTGTGTGCGCGCCCGCGTATTGCTAATACGTCACTGTGTAATTATCTTACGTGAATTTCGCAACAACAAGTATTTTAATGATTATATCTTAGAATAATAACGTATAGAAGGTAAGTTCGCGCACAAAAAGTGAAGCATTTCAATTGGAGCCTAATGGAGCTTACGCCGGAACCGTTCCGTAATGTACAAGGTCACTATTGCACGTACGTACGCAACTCTTAAAAAATAAATAGGTAATTATAACGGTGTGTGCATTCAAATGGTGTCATAACACATATAAAAAACTTAAAAAGGTTTTTTAACATTAGTTTTAAAAGTATTTCGACGATTTATGTTAATGAAAACAAAATTTGATTTCATAATTTGTATAGTGGTGTGCGTGTGTACGTGTGTAATCGTCTGCGCGTCATTAGTATTTTTAGATTCAAGTTTTGAACGTTCGAAATACTCACACTATCCTTCTATACGTTATTATTCTAAGGATTATATGCATGAATAAAATGCTTAACGTGAATATCATCATTTATCATTTCAGCTCATATACGTCGCACTATTGGGCTCGAGCCTCCTCCACAATGGAAGGCAATTTGACATACTATACCATGCTGGTCAGACATGTTGGTATAGGGTTTCATTTCGAGTTTTCCTTCTCTTGCACAGATCGTATCTGCATTTTGTATGTCTTAATCGTCTTTTACGACATCCACAGACAAAATAGGGAGTGGTGAATTGTATTCTATGTAGTCACCACACGGGACGGTTGTCTACCCATGGGTGTCGTAAAAGACGACTAAGGTATTACAATATGCAAATAACATATGTATATGCAAGAAAAGGAAATCTCGAAATTAAACCCTATGCCAAACCGCTTGTTATAGTAGACCAATTAATATGACCTTCCCAATATGAAGGAGGCTAGAGCCCAACAGTGAGACGTACATGAGCTGTGATGATAATCAGGATAGCCACCTCCACAATAGGAGGGAAATTGACCTTACTATACCATGCTGGTCAGACGTGTTGGTATAGGGTTTTCAAGTTTTTCCTCTCTTACATCACTACATATTATAAAACAAAGTCGCTTTCTCTGTCCCCATGTCCCTATGTATGCTTAAATCTTTAAAACTACGCAACGGATTTTGATGCGGTTTTTTTTAATAGATAGAGTGATTGAAGAGGAAGGTTTATATGTATAATAACATCCATTTAATATAAATCTATATGGCCCTTTACAGCATATGATTTAAATGAACATTTTCGAAGATATTACAAACTAGCAACCCGCCCTCGCTTCGCTTCGGTTATAGGTTATATTCGTTTTACCCGCGTAGTTCCCGTTCCCGTGGGAATACCGGGATAAAATATAGCCTAGTTTACGCCCTGATATTATAGCTTTCCATTGGTGAAAGAATTTTTGAAATCGGTCCAGCCGTTTTGAAGATTACCCGGAACAGACAGACAGACAAAAATTTTTTGATTGTTATTTTAGGCATAGGTGTCGTGCAAATAACCGTGTGAGCATGAAAAAAGCCTATTATTTTTACATTACAAACAGACACTCCAATTTTATTTATTGGTATAGATTTAAAAATTGCGGGACGTAGCGTTTGCGAGGAAAATAACAATCTATACCAATAAATAAAATTAGAGTGTCTGTTTGTAATGTCAAAATAATAGGCTTTTTTCATGCTCACAGGGTTATTTGCACGACACCAATGCCTAAAATATAGATTAAAAAATTTTTGTCTGTCTGTCTGTTTGTTCCGGGTAATCTTGAAAACGGCTGGACCGATTTAAAAAATTCTTTCACCAATTTAAAGGTATAATATCAGGAAGTAAACTAGGCTATATTTTATGCCGGTATTCTTACGGGAACGGGAATTACGCGGGTAAAACCACTAAAACCGAAGCGAAGCGAGGGCGGGTTGCTAGTAGATGTCATATGCGTATTATATCCCTTAGGCGTCTTCTACGATGGACGAGGGCGGCAATGCCGCAGGGCCGTCGGATACCGAAGGCGGCAGCATGTCGGCTGCTGAGACCGTCGCTGAGTCATCGCAGTCTCTGGCGTCGGTCCTGACGGCGGCCCTAGCAGTCAGGGAGGAGGTCCTCCCCTCGCAGGTGCGGAAGCGCCCCCTGAACGAGGGTGGAAGTTCGGGATCCTCCGAGGGGAGTGGCACCATCATGCCTCCTCCCAAAGTTCCGGCCTCTCGCAGGGGACGAGGGGGCGCAGTAGTGGCGGCAAGGTCGGTGACGCCATCGCCGGCCGGCGCAGTACAGGGGACTGAGGCCCAGAAGCGGGCAAATGAGGCGGCTGCCGCGAGGATGATGAGGGTGTTGTCAGACATCCCTCCCACCGACATGGCGGCTGCTGAGTCCGCTGTAGGTGGCGACCCCCGAGCTGCCAATGTGGCCACCCTGCAGGCTGAAAACACCCGCCTTAGTGGTGAGGTCTCAGGCCTGCAGGAGAAAAACAAGGCGCTACAAAAAGAGCTGTCGGCGGTGCAGAAGGCGAACCGCGAGTTGGCAAGACAAATGGCCGACTTGCGGAGCCAGGTCGCGCAGCTGGCGAAGACCTCGCCGCCGACAAGCGTCGGCCCTGCGGCCGCCCCCGCCGTCCCCGTTGCGCCAACTCGCGCTGCGGCGAGTCGCCAGAGGGCCCAGCCGGCCGAAGTGATCCCGCTGCCCGCAGTGGACGGCGTGCCGGACCAGACCATGCGCGCCGTAGTGGAGGTTGTCGGCAAAATGCTCGACGCGCGCATGGCGGCTATGGAGGAGAGATTGTCTCTGCCTCCGGAGCCCCGCCTCCGGCCGCCCCTCGCTGCGGACAGGCCGAAGGTCGTGGCGTCAGCCCCTACCGCGCTACCCTGCCAGGGAGGGCGCGTAGGAAGCTACGCTGCGGCTGTTGCTGGGCCGAAGCCCAAAGGACCCGCCGCGAAGAAGAAGGTGGCACCGGCTCCTGCCAAGGCCGGACCTCAGCCGCTGCCGGCAAATGCACCGCCGGCGGCGGCCAATGCAGCCTCGGCCGTGACTGCTGTGCCTGGCACCCCTGCTGCGCCTAAAGAGGGTTGGCAGACGGCCGAGCGCAGCCGAAAGAGTCGCGGCCAGAAGAGAAGAGCGGAGGCCAAAAACGCCGCCAAAGCCTCCGCTCCAAAGGCAGGAGCCGGAAACAAGAGGTCGCGCAGGAGGCTCCGGCCGCCAAAGTCAGCCGCGGTGGTGATCACCGTGCTGCCTGAGGCGGCCGAAAACGGCCTCAGCTATGAGGCTGTCTTACGTCGCGCCCGGCGGGAGCTTGACGTCTCCGATTTAGGAGGCGTTGAAGCCAGGACCCGCAAGGCCCGGACAGGGGCTCGGATTTTAGAGTTCCCTGGGGCCGAGGGCGCCAAGACGGCCGATAGCATGGCGGCCAAGTTGAGGGGTTTGTTCGCAGAGGAGGGTGGCGTCAAAATCGCCAGACCCGTAAAGTGCGCAGAACTACGCGTCGCGGGTCTGGACGACTCCGTCACGGTGGATGACATCCGGGAGGCCATCGTCTCGAAAACCGGGTGTCCCGTGGACACCGTCCGAATTGGCGCCATCCGCCCTGGTCCGGGCGGCGTCGGTGCTGCCTGGGTGCAGTGCCCGGTGGAGTCGGCCAAGCAACTGGCCGACTCAGGCAGGCTCCTCGTGGGCTGGAGCTCGGCACGGGTGTCCGTGCTAGAGTCCCGGCCTGCGAGGTGCTACAAGTGCATGGCGGTCGGACACACTCGGCCGACATGCACTAACTGCTTTGACTGCAGCGACCTTTGTTTCCGCTGCGGTCAACACGGGCATAAGGCGGCATCGTGCGCCGCCACTCCCCACTGCCCCGCGTGTGCGGCGGGCAATAGGCCCGCAAAACACCGCATGGGGGGCAGGGAGTGCAGACCCCCGGCTTCGGCCCCAAAGGGGCGGAGCGGCCTGACGACCCCGGCCGCTCCCGCCCCTAGCGCGACCCGATCGCCTGCCAGCGTGGAGGAGGTGATGGATACGGCCCACTAATGGCGGCCGAATCTTACCACCTCCTGCAGGCCAACCTCAACCACGCCGCCGAGGCACAGGACGTTTTCCTGCAAGCCATGGCGGAGTGGTTGATCGGTGCAGCCGTAGCCGCGGAGCCGTACGTGGTGCCTGACCGGCCCAATTGGCTGGGCAGCAGTGACGGCTCTGTGGCAATCGTCGCCTCTACGTCATGGCATTCCCCGCCCTTGATGCTCAAGGACAGGGGCGATGGGTATGTCGCGGCGGAATGGGGAGAGGTTACGCTATTTGGTGTTTACTTCTCCCCTAACAGGAGCGCGACGGATTTCGGGGCCTTCCTCACCATCCTGGGGGCCTCGATACGGCGACTGGCACCGCGCCAAGTCTTCGTTCTGGGGGACTACAACGCCAAGTCCACGGCGTGGGGGTCCCCCAGGACGAATGACCGCGGGCGGGCGGTCGAAGAGTGGGCGGCGGCACTGGGCCTCTGTTTGCTGAACAGGGGCTCGGTGCAAACGTGCGTGCGGCAGCAGGGCGGGTCGATAGTGGACTTGTCGTTCGCTAGCCCTAATGTCGCAGCACGTGTGAGGAGCTGGTGCGTCCAGGAGGAGGTTGAGACCCTATCCGACCACCGATACATCCGGATAGAGGTCTCCCGGACCCTCCTGCAGCCCAGCAGGGGTCACACGGCGGACGGAGCTCCCGCGTTTCCGCGGTGGGCTGTGGGTCGATTGGATCGGGACCTGTTGGCGGAGGCAGCCATCGTTCAGTCGTGGCTGTCCTCACCGCCCCAGGCGGACGGGGTGGATGCCGAGGCTGGCCGCATCCGCTGTGCGTTAACGCAGATCTGCGATGCGGCCATGCCCCGTGTGCGGCGTCTGCCCCCGAAGAATGCGGTCCCCTGGTGGTCCCGAGAATTGGCGGACCTTCGGGTCGCGTGCATACGTGCCCGGAGGGCTTACACCCGCAGCCGAGCGCGTCACCGCGACGCTGAGTGGGAGGGCCAGCTGTACGAGGCTTACCGTAGTGCGCGGTCTGCCTTCAGGCTGGCCGTCCGTACCGCCAAGGACGTTAGTCGGCGGGAGATGCTGGACAGTCTCGAGCGTGACCCCTGGGGTCGCCCCTACCTCGCGGCGCTGAACAAGCTCCGCGGGCGGGGCCCCCCCCTCACCGAGACTCTCCAGCCCAGCCTCCTCACCAGAGTTGTCGAGGACCTCTTTCCACAGCGGGCGGAGCACACGCCCCCGGTCATGGCTTCGCCAGACAGTGACCGGGAGGCCGACGATGAAAGTGCTCCGCCCATCACGGAGCCGGAAATGGGGGTGGCGGTGGCGCGTATGCGAATCAAATCCACCGCCCCCGGGCCCGACGGTATTCCGAACCGTGTGCTGGCCCTGGTCCTCGAGCACCTGGGACCACGCCTCAGGGGACTGTTCGACGCTTGTTTGACGTCCGGGCAGTTCCCTGGGTGCTGGAAAGAGGGGAGGCTGGTTCTTCTGCCGAAGCCGGGACGGTCTCCCGAGTCGGCCTCGGCCTATAGGCCCATCGTGCTGCTCGATGATGCGGGCAAGCTGCTGGAGAGGGTGTTGGCTGCCCGCATCGAGCGGCACCTCGTCGGGGTCGGGCCCGATTTGTCGGACGCCCAGTTTGGTTTTCGGAGAGGGCGTTCGACGATCGCGGCCCTGCTGCGCCTGAAGGCTGTGGTAGCGGAGGCCGTCACCGGCGGAGGAGTCCTGTTGGCGGTGTCCCTGGACATCGCCAACGCCTTCAACAGTCTGCCATTCAGCTGCATCAGGGAGGGGCTGAGATATCACGGGGTGCCCGTGTACCTCAGGCGGCTGGTGGCAGACTACTTGGAGGGGCGCAGCGTCCTCTACGTTGACCGAGTAGGGGACGTTGTGCGAACGCCCATGACGTGCGGTGTCCCACAGGGGTCGGTTCTGGGTCCGACCCTGTGGAACATCGGCTACGACTGGGCGTTGAGAGGAAGCCTCCCAACCGGGCTGGGCGTAATTTGCTACGCCGACGATACACTCGTCACAGCCCGGGGTGGGACGCTAGAGGAGGCGGCATGTCTGGCAACTCTCGGCACCGAGGAGATTGTCAGGCGGATCGAAGCGCTGGGGTTGAGGGTAGCCCTGGAAAAGACGGAGGCCCTTTTATTCCATGGCCTCCGTACCGCCGGGCCTCCCGCCGGCGCTTCGATCACTGTGAAGTCGGTCACCATCAGCATCCAGGCCCACATGAAGTACTTGGGCCTGGTGCTCGACGGGCATTTTTGGTTCCGGGAGCATCTCCATCGACTTGTTCCCCGGCTTGTCGGCGCGGCGTCCGCCCTTTCGCGGCTGATGCCGAATGTGGGCGGACCCAGCTCTACGTGCCGACAGCTGTACACGGGGGTGATCCGGTCGATGGCTCTGTACGGCGCACCGGTGTGGGCGGGGTCCCTGACCGTCCGGCTGAGGGCCCTCTTGAGGCGACCACAGAGGGTCATGGCGGTCAGGGCCATACGCGGTTACCGCACGGTGTCGACGGAGGCAGCGTGCCTCCTGGCCGGAACTCCCCCTTGGGACCTGGAGGCGGAGATGCTCGCCGAGATTTATCGGCGGGTGTCTGAGACGCGCACCCGCGGCGGCATGGTCTCCCTGCAGGAGATCACCGCCTGGCGGGTCGACGCCCGCCGAGGAGTCATTGCCCGTTGGGCAGTCCGGCTGGAGAGTCCTCGGTACGGTGTCAGGACCGTCGAGGCCTTCCGGCCGATGCTGATGGAGTGGTTGGAGCGGACGCACGGGGTGCTTTCCTTCCGACTGGTGCAGGTGCTTACAGGGCACGGGTGTTTTGGGAAGTACCTGCACAAGATTGTCAGGAGGGAGAGCACACCGTCCTGCCACCACTGCAGTTGCGACGAGGACACGGCGCAGCACACGCTCGAGGAGTGTGCTGCATGGGAGGGAGAGCGCCGTGAACTCGTCGCGATTATCGGTGCCGACCTGGCGCTGCCGACCATCGCCAGGGAGATGCTCGACAGCGTCAGGAACTGGGACGCGGTCGCCGCCTTCTGTGAGGCCGTAATCTCACGGAAGGAGGCGGCGGATCGTGTGCGAGTAGAGCTCCTATTCGGCGACACGTTCCGCCGCCGGCGACTCGGGCGGCGCAGGCGCGAGTATCTGCGCCTAATGCCGCCCTAGCCGAGGCCGCGGGTGATCGGACCGGGGAATTGTCCGTCACCCGCGGAGAGGCTAACCGCGCGATGGCGACCGACGTCCCAGTACGTCGAGAGGTGAGGTTGCCCGAAAGGTATTCCGTCGGGCCGACCACTGATGACAAGTCACATCTGCTCCGGTGGTCGGCCCAACAACGAGGTGACGTGGGTACGGGTGGGTTATGGGCCTGCGCGCCGTCCTTCCATCGCCCCGGAGGGACAGGACCGCGCGTGCGCTTACCATAGCCCACCCATTAAAAAAAAAAAAAAAAAAAAAAAAAGGCGTCTTCTACGACATCCACGGGCAAGATAAGGAGTGGTGTATTCTTACTCCATCATCACACGGAAAACGTGAATATAAATTTTACTTTCCGTGTGGTGACGGAGTAAGAATATAATTCATCACCTTCTTGCCTGTGAATGTTGTGAAAGACTTTCCAACTTTTGACCGTCCACTACCAAACTTGGGCCCTATAATTATATGATTCTAAAAAGATTGCTGCCGCCCATTCCGACGAAGATTTTTTCAACACCCACAAAGGAATAATGGCTCGTGAGAGTGGCGTAGCTTACTTTAGGTGGGCCCTGTATAAGAATGTGTTAAGATTCCCCCAGAAAGGATGAAGGTTTTTATATAAAAAGCAAACAATTCTCGAATTGAATTAAAATAACTGTATGTATATTCATTTTAAATTATAATACTTAATGCTCTTAAAAGCTAAGTTCAAATTAAAGATACACATACGAGTATATTGCCTATTTTTCGGTTATTTATCAAATCATCCGTAGCTGAAGACGATTTCAGTTTTTTTTTATATTTTCTTCCTTTATATACAATAATAACTACACATTCGGGGGTCCCTGTAGCCTAAGGGCCCCAATACGGCTGTAGCTATCCCGTTAACTGATAGCGATTGCATTCTTATTCCTAAATCTGCGACAAAGTTCTAAATATATTTTTCTTAATTCCTAAATGGTAGATTACATCTCGAAGTTCCTACACTCCAATTGCATGTACGTTTTCACAATACCATCTCTTATTAAGATTAAATATATCACGAATTATCGCGATCCTCTGTATACCGATAAATTAAAAGATAAAGATATATAAAGGTTTTGTTCCATTAAACTCTCCATATTACTTAATCATTTTCTTAATATTTACCCTCCTATTCTCATTCCTTATCATAACGCGAAGAATACCCACAAAGTAAAAGAAAATCCCTCCTAATAAGCTTGTCTCTTCTATTTGTAAATTGATTCACCGTTATCCAAGTATATGAACATTCCTTTTAGGCATTATAACAGCAAAGCGCCTGCGGGCTTTCATCGTGGAAATAAGAAGGCATTAATTTGCATTCATGTGTGATATTGCTATGAATTTTTTTGTAGAAGCTTTTTAAATTTAAAACGTCTTATTCACGCTTGCTTGGCGAACGATTCTATTTTAATTCTAGACGATAGTAACACATTCTCTACTGTTGAATGTAAAGGAATATTCAAATTACATTCTTATGTACTCGTAAATAGATGAAAATAGCTTCAAGTTTTTGTTGGCACTATTTTTTTTAGGACTCTTGTTTTGTAATATAGAATGAATTAAATTTGTGAAAATTTTAGTTATATAATAAAAAATATTTTCCGTGTGGTGACGGCGTAAGAACAGTATTCACCACCTTGAAGGTGGCACTGGATCATTATTTTATAATAATTTAGCATTATTCCCTCTGAGTTTTCTTGCTGGATCTTTCACTGTGTGGCCGCGTGCCGATCCGGAGGTAGTATACAGGATCGTTAGGTTTAAATTAATTGCTTTAGTCCGCCCATGACCATGAACGCTGTAAAGTGTTCGAAACATCGGTCAATCAAAAATGAAATACAAAGACAATAAAATCTGTAATATAATTTTATTAACATCCTATATTCATATTTTTCAACACTCGTGTGAAAAGAAGGACTGTTAAATAAGATTTTACTTAAAATGAAAAATATTTTATTTGTGGTAGGAGCGCACTTTCGACAATCTTCTGTCTACAACTGCAGGCCGGTCCAAGAGGTGTAATACCACACTCTCGCAGAAAATCGACGTCTGAGTAGTAGCTATCTGTTAGTGCACTTCGTTCAGTTTTTTTTTTTGTGTGTGTATAGCTGTTAGCCGCAGATGACTTTCACAGCTTAGCCCAGACTATGGGTGAGCGCTGATGGCTCTTAACCCGGTAAGAAAGTTATGAGAATATCGCCCGAGGGCTCCCCCTGTGGGGATCGGAGCTCGGCTCGGGGCGTCGCTGAGGGCAAAACTTCGTTCAGTGAGCGAGAGAGCTGGAAGTCCAACTTTCTGAGGGTGTTTGCGTGTGATGGGTAGGTATAGGTGATGCCTTTAGTTTCACCGAAACTCATGGCACGCATTCACACTTCGTTCATTTTCTTCACGGTAGGCAGCGGCCTAGCAAACGTCCAAAAGCGCAGTATCAGGGGCGTATCACCATATCAGCCGTATTAATGATACGGGGCCCCCAAGCTACAGGAGCCCCTAATATACATATGTCTGTCATACGTGCCTATAAAAGTCAAGAAAAGCAATCACTTTTTCCCGAGTTAGACGTTCGCCCATAAATTGCAGGATTGCCGTAATGAGCTTTTTTTTAGTTAATTTTCTAGGAGGAAATGATAACGTATAATCGATTTCATGCAAGCATTTTTGTTTCTTTTATAAGAGGTCTTTATACTTCATGTGGGGCCCAACTAATTTTGATTCAGGGTCCTTTCAAAGCACGTTAAGGCACTGGTCATTATCACTTATTATTAAGTGTGCTTGCTGTTCGCTTGTTTGCCACTAACAGTAATAAAACAACATACGTTAAGAATATTTTAAAATTCAGTTGCTGTTAAATACGTACCGTACCTACATTATCTTATAAACTTTTGGATCGTTATGTTTTAGATTTCAAATGAACGTTGTATGCCCTTGAGTAATTCAATGAACATGTGTGCCCTCAGAGAATTTCTCGGCATTATGAGACGGGGGTTACCATTTCATTTGCCGCGTTTCACCTCGAGATCAAAAGCCTACACTCAAACATACTCTACCTACTTAATATTATACGAAAAAACCTACTAACATTATAAGGATGAAAATTTGTGAGAACGTATGGGGTTACAGGATTTTGATAATACTTTATATCAATATATTTTTTCCATATAATATATTATAATATATTTGAGAAAGAGATCAGCCGACGAATCCAACTCGGATAGGCAGAGTTCGGGCAACTTAAGACGATCTTCTCGTCCAACATATCTCAGTGTCTGAAAACACAGATCTACGACCAGTATGTGTTACCAATGATGACTTACAGCACAGAAACGTGGTCTCTAAATATAGGCGTCATAACAAGGCTCAAGGTCGCTCCACGTGCTATGGAACGGGCTATGCTCGGGATTTCTCTGCGAGATAGAATCCGAAATACGGAAATCCGTAGAAGAACGGGTGTAACCGACATAGCACGAAGGATTGGCACGCTGAAGTGGTAATGGGCAGGCCACATCGCTCGACGAACCGACAACCGCTGAGTAAGAAATGTTCTCGAGTGGCGACCATGTATCGGACGAAGCAGTGTAGGACGGTGGGGGGGCCCACCAGGTGGACCGACGGCCTGGTGGAAGTTGCTGGGCGTCGTTGGATGCAGGCAGCACAAGACCGCACTTTGTGGCGTAACATGAGGGAGGCCTACTTCCAGCAGTGGACGGCGATAGGGTGAAATGATGATGATGATGAATATATTATATACTATGTTATGTACTATCTTTGTAGACAATGTTAGTAAATAGGTTTTTTTAAATCTGTCATCATATTAACTACTAGAATAACGAATTAGTATGAAACAAAATTTATAATTTTAGTAGTGTAATTTCAATTTACAATTCACCACCTCCCTTTTTTGCCCGTGGCCGAAACCGACTGAGGGATATAATATGGATATAACATCTATGCAAGAGCAAGAAAACTCAAAATAAAACCCTATATTAACATATCTGATCAGCGTGATGTAGTGACCTAGCCGAGGCCGTAGTCAAGTGCCGACTCTCCACAACAAGTGGTTCCATTCTCATGTAAACCAATTGTTTGAGCGGTCCACAAAAAATTGTCTAATAAATAAAATTGAAGTGTATGTTTGTAACGTAAAAATAGTAGGTCTTTTTCACCCTCACATGTTTACCTATGCCTAAAAACCTGTTTACACATTTTTTGTCTATCTGTTTGTTACCGGTAATCTTCAAAACGGTTGAACCGATATTGATAATATTTTACTATCAAATAGCTTTTTTTATTCCTAATGGTGGCAAACGAGCTAACAGTACACCTGATGGTAAGTGTTGCTGCCACTCATGGACCACTACTGTCTAGTCGCCTTACCCGCATAATTCCCGTTCCCATCAGAATACCGGAATAAAATATAGCCTTAGTTACTCCTTATTTAGACAGCTACCTGGTAGTAAAATATTATCAAAATCCATCCAGCCGTTTTGAAGATTACTCAAACAAACAGATAGACAAACAATTTTTCAACCGGTTTTTAGGCATAGGTATCGTGACCACTGACGTCAAGTCACCTTGCCCCGGTGGTCGGCCCAACGACGAAGGCGACGTGTCGCGGGTGGGTTACGGTAGTGCGTGCTTACGCCCCTCTGTCGCCCCGGACGAAGCCGGGCCACGGGTGCGCTGACCTTAGCCCACCTCCTAAAAAAAAATGGCCTACTACACTAGAGAAAGGAAATCGATCTACTATATACCACGATGGACAGACGTGTTGGTGTAGGTTTTTATTTCGAGCTTTTCTTCTCTTGCATAGATGTTATATGCTTATTATATTCCTTAGTCGTCTTTTACGACACCCACGGGCAAGAGAGGGGGCGGTGAATTGTATTCTTATTCCGTCGCTACATAGAAAAATAAAATTAGACAAACCTCTTGAGTTTCTTGCTGCATCTTTTTAGTGCAGTCGTGCTCCTATCCGGATAATTTACTTGGATAAATTTTAGACAAAATAAACAATATGTAAGTTCTCTCTTGGGGTATAATCATAATAAATGAATTTAATTTGAATGCCGCCTGGCGATAATCTCCCTGATCGAGACGATGCCGTCTCTGCTCGGGTCTGCGACACCCACCGGTACACCCCGGTGAGCATCTCCACCTTCAGGATCCACAGGGGAGTCCCGGCCAACAGGCACACTGCCTCCGTCGCCATCGTGCATACCCGCGTATGGCCCTGACCGCCATGGCTCTCTGCGGACGCCGCAGAACAGCAGTTCCTCTTCTTCTCAGTCGGATGGTCAGAAATCGCCCCCACCGGTGCACCAAGGCCATCGACCGGATGACTCCAGTACAGCTATCGACACGCAGCGCTGGGTCCGCCCACGTTTGGCATGAGCCAAGAGAGGTCGGGCGCCACACCGACAAGCTGCGTAGGAAGTCGGCGGAAATGCGCCCGACCAATGCCCGTTGAGCACCAGGCCCAAGTACCTCATATGGGCCCAGATGCGACATTAAACTCTATGTCAACAAGTCTGACCAACGCGGTAGAATATGTAAATTTCCTTTCCATTATCGAGGAGGCTCGAGTTCAACAGTCAGGCTTATATTAGCCGAGGTGATGATGATGACTTTTATTGAGTAAATATACTGAAATTTCTATGATTGTGTAAGCTGAATGCTGGTGGAAATCTCACAAAGTAATTTCAACATCATAAAGAAAATATTTTTAAGGAAAATTTACGTCATTACCGAGCAAAAAAGTTATTAATGAAACTTTTCTCTATTATTTGTACACATCGGCATAATAGCTCGCTCTTATTATGGCTTCTTGTTTGAAACTCAATGGTTTTTATATAACCATAAATATGGAAAACTTTTATTTTATAGAATTCTTAGATATTCACGTTTCGGCCGTCATGTGTGTTATTCTGAACTAGCCACCCAGCCTCGCTTCGCTTCGATGTCAGTCGCCTTACTGGCATAGTTCCCTTTCCCGTGGGAATACCAGGATAAAATAATATAGCCTCAGTTGCTCCTTACATACACATCTGGTGGTAAAATATTATCAAAATTGGTCCAGCGGTTTTGAAGATTACCTCAAACAAACAGACAGATAGAGAAAAAAACCGCCACGTTTTGTAAATGTTTTGACGATCGTAATTGACGTAATTATTTCTCTTCTTTACGCGAGTATTGCACATTATAAATAAAATTATTTTTACGGATTTTATCGCGTTTATATTTGATTTTTGATTGCCCGACGCTAAAAAGTGTTCGAAACGTCGAGCAATCGAAAATCTAATACAAAGGCGATGAAATCCGTCAAAATAGTTTTATTTTTAAGATCATCATTGACGTCATGACGGCATTACAACTTTTCCGTCCCTATATATATATATATATACATGTTACATATCATTTAATCGACTTTTACGACAGCCAGGGATAAGATATGGCGTAATGAACACACGGAATAATTGTTGATCATTGATTTCAAATAGTAAACAACAAACAATGTTTTTATTTAATAACAATAGTTCGTCGTTTCTTTTATTAAACGATGACAGCCGGCCTTAAAGAAATGATCCCTTTTTTTTTTGGGCGGGTTGCGGTCGGCACGCTCCTCGCACCACTCCGTCCGGGGCGACAGAGGGGCGTAAGCACGCAACACCCAAAGAAATGATCCCTGTCTTGGAGACTTTACAAGCATATAATTAACAGACAAGAATTAAAACCAGATACGGAAGAACAATTTATGGACCACACAAAATATTGTACTTAAGAATCGAACACATGACACTGGTACATGTTAGTCAAGTAGTACTTGGGCAATACGTAGAAAATATAAAAAAAAATATCCTTAGTGTTATCCCCAGCGCAAAACGACACTAATAACAGAAAAAAAGGTAATTAATTAAAAGTTTTTCTACAACTAGATTATAGTTGACACTTGTGACATTGACATTTGTAAAAAATGTTGACTAAGTTCAGGGTGTCGGTTTTTCGTGACGGTGTATGCAAGCTCAAAAATGTTCACTAGCTAACTTTGCAGTGTCCATTTTTCGTGACTGTGTACGCGAGCATCTTAAAAAATTGTGACTAGCTAACTTCGGGGCGTCTGTTTTGCGTGACGGCGCGCATCGTAAAAAAATTCTCTCATCTTTTTCCCTATCGCGCCAAAAGAAGTATAACTTCATAAAAAATATGTGATATCTCAGTACCCACGCGACTATCGCTCAGTATGATTGATAGTTCCACGTCATATCTGGCCTCACTTAAGTGAACACTGCACTATACAAGAAAAGATTTATAAAGCTATGTATTAAGTTTTAGCCGCGACTCTGTCCACGTAGTAATCATGTGTGACGTTCCCGTTAAATATCATCTCCATTCATACTACTAATATTATAAACACGCAAGTTTGTATTTATGTGAGGATGTTTGTTGCTCTTTCACGCAAAAATTATTGAATGAATTTTGATGAAACATCACAATAATATAGCTTACATATCAGAATAACACATAGGTTATAATTTAACCCGATATTCCCACGGGTAGGGGAACTATGCCGGTAAAACCGCAGGGCGTTGCTAGCCATCTTATTTATATCCCACTGTTGGACTCGGGCCTCCTGTATTTTGGGAGAGTCAGACGTAGGGCTTCCAATCCCGCAATACTGAGATCTAGATATTGTACGGGATTACGGGCGCGGGATCCTCGGGATTTACGGCACTGAAAAAACAAACACTGGTACCGGTTCCTTGATATCCGTGGGGGACCTGACCCTTTCAAGTAATGACTCCTTCGACGCCCCGCCAACAAAACAGTATTGCTGGGACGTCGCCATCAAGCCGTTGGCCTCTCTACGGTTGACGGACTAATGCCCGTCCGTCCACTCGCGGCCTCAGGTAAGGCGGCATCAGGTGCAGGTACTCGCGTCTACGTCGCCCGGCGCACCCCTATTTAAACTCTGAATGTATCCTCTGAGAGACTGATTTTTGGAATATAGGATTAGATATATATGAACTTGCATTTGTCTAAGCATTTCGTTGAGGTCTCGAATTCGATTCCAGACAAAGCGAAATTTTATAGGTTATGTCTATAGAAATACATATATCAAAATCGGTCCAGTATATAAGGCGAAAAAAATTTGATATAAGTTTTTTTTGTAAGAACAGTTCACCACCTCATTTCTTGCCCTTGGATGTCAGAAAGACGACTAAGGGATAAATTATGCACATATAACAACTGTGCAAGAAAAGGAAATTTTGAAATAAAACTACCTACCTACCCGCCAGCATCAGTAGTAGGTTAATTATCCTCCCATTGTGGAGAATGCTCTAGCCCAGTAGTGTCGAAAATTCATTCGCTCAATGAATTTTTGCATTTCACTTGATATTCGAGTTATCTAGATTTCACTGTATATATTGAGCTTTCAAATTCCCCTAATTTAATGATGTATAAATATTGACGAATAATACCTTCTGAATACTCATTTAAACCCATTTTATACAATCCCCTGTGTAACCAAAACAACGTAGATAAAATAAAAGAATATATAATATTATTGTTTCAACTCATAAATATTTATTTATTTTACAATTGTTCTCAAACTTTTATCACTCTCAATGTCACCTCCAGATAATTAACATCATCTAAATATGCTTTAACTCTTTTTAGAATATTAATTTTTTGAAAAGACCTTTAAATTCGCTGAATAACGTATTTTAAACCAACTAAGAACCTTTACAACGATAACTATTAGTAATCACAAAATCTCGTTAAAATTATATTAGGAAAGTGTTAAGACCGCGCATATAGTTTTGTGTCTGCAGCTATAAATGAGCCAGCTCGACCAGATAATACCGCACTCTAGGCGTCTGAGTAATAGTAATTGCCTACCACGCATCTTTTGTTAAGCTAAAGAGCCAATGAACCAAACTTTCTTCCCTTCCTTCCTGTTCATTCAATTATTTCTAATCACTTTGTTATTGTGATACGTAGCGATACTGTGCCCCTGGTATTGGTGAAATCCACAAACAGGAGTTACCGTACCAGGTAAAAGCAGATCCAGCTTATCAATCACACGAGGTTGCTGATCTTCGTACCTCCGACGACAATGCCACCGTCCCAGTTCTCCAGGGATTTTCTCATAATATATTCCCCGTAAATGTTAAACAGCAGAGGCGACAAGATGCATCCCTTTCGGACACCTTTTTCAGGACGGAAGGACTTCGATACAACGTTATTACGTTATTAACTCTTACAGTAGTATAGTCTTAGAGTAGTATAGTCATGGTTAAAACGCGAAGGAATATGATGAAAATATAACGGCTACTAAAAAAAATTAGACTAGAAATTACCCCTATATCAACCTGTCTATCTAACATATTGTAGTAGTGATTTCTGATGTTTACGCGAGTATTATACATTTTAAATAAAACTACTTTACGGATTTTATCGCGTTTGTATTTGATTTTTGATTACCCGACGTTTCGAACACTTTACAGCGTTCATGATCACGGGTGGACTAAGATGTCTCACGTCCAACAAGTCATCGTTACTGCAGAAAATTTTATAATTTTCTGCAGTAACGATGTTTCTGCAGTAAATTTTATAATATTTATAAAATTTTCTGCAGTAACGATGACTTGTTGGACGTGAGACATCTTAGTCCACCCGTGATCATGAACGCTGTAAAGTGTTCGAAACGTCGGGTAATCAAAAATCAAATACAAACGCGATAAAATCCGTAAAGTAGTTTTATTTAAAAAATATTGTAGTAGGTCAATTGCCGTCCTATTGTGATGGAAGCTCAAGCCTAACATTGGGACGTATACAAGTTACCACGATGATGATAATGATGATGACTAAAAGACGCTAGTAAATAACTCTAAATTATCACTTCAGGAGAGAAGGAACTGGAATTAAAACATTATGTCAACCCATCTGAGCAACGTGGCTCTTTAGAGCAATTTTCTCTTATTATGGAGAAAGCATGTGCCTGAGAGTGGAATACGAATTCCACTTTTTTCCTCCTTCCTTTTCGGTGGGTATCATACCCACGGAAGGAGGTAGTAACCATTGTACTTTTAACTCTTCACTACCTTAAATATATAGTTTTAAAAAATAACTCCTTTTGCAAAATTGGACAAGCTGTCTAAAACTTTCACATTGAGAATCATAGTATTATAATTTACAAGGTATGAATATGTTTGGCAGCCTCGCCAATTATTGATAAAGGCTTAAAAAACCCGACGTTATATTCGCTCCAATCAGGTTTTCGTGCAATCGTAAATCCTTGGATAAATACCAAAAGCAGATAACTGGAAATATAAAAACTTTTATGAATATTGGATATGTTTAATTAATAACGAGGTAGATTATTATTTTTCTTTCATAATCATCAGTTTTTGTTCGACATTAATCCTACGAAATTGCCACCATTGTAGGTTCTGTAAGCTAGGATTCACAATGGTGACCATAGATGACACCGGGATTTGCCCCTTAGGTATGCCGCCCTAGCCGAGGTCACGGGTGAACGAATCGTGGATTAATACTTATAGTTGTATCCGTTAATATACCGCGACAGTCAGACGTAAGTAGAGGGATTTGTTTCCAGTTTTCCTTCTCTTACACATATATAGGCTAAAATGATGATGATGATGAAATTTATGAGCCACGAAAATAATACGAGCCTGAAGCAAAAACAGTTTTATATTCAGTTAGCAAACCTTTTCCCGCCAATTCAATAATGCGTTATGTCAGCATGTCGAAATTTTCGCCCCCAAGGGAGTGACGCGGTGGGTACATACACACCCCCTGTGACAACAAATACAAACTAATAAGTTTATGTAAACGCTATATTGTGTGACGTCACATTTTACGAGGCAATTATAGCATTATTCGCCTTTTGTGAAAAAAATCTCGACTACACAGATGGCGTAGTGGTTAAGATACGGACGTGCAGTTCCAGTGTCGTGGATTCGATTCCCATGCAAGACAAATTTTGTGCCATTCACAAATTGTTGTTACGAGTCTGGGTGTAATTTGTGTCCGTTAATAAGCATCTCAGCCTATATATCTCCTACTGTTGGGTTCAAACCTCTTCCGTAATGGCAGAGGAATTGATCTACTATTCCACGCTGGTCAGATGACTCTTGCACAGATGTTATATGCCTATTATATCCCTTAATGGTTGGTTCTATATGAAAACCAGCGCTACACCGTCTCGGTGCAGCTCATGTTGATATAGGACCTTTTTCGATCTCTTTATGTACTATTTTGTTAATTAATCTACTATATCCTCGCCTTTTATTCATTTTTTCCTTATTTTTCTAACTTATTTTTGTATAATTTTTAAGTATAGGTTTTTAAATTATATTTTAACATTATCTTTAAATTTTATATAGATTCTGTAGTGGTTTATTACTGTAAGATCGAAATAAAGGAGTTTTTTTTTTCCTTCTTTCTTAGTCGTATTTTACGACATCCACGGCAGTGGTGAATCGTATCGTCCGGTAAATACATTTGCAAAATCACCCGCAAAGCAGATAATATTACTCTAGTGCAAGTTGTTTCTCAAAAAAAAATTATCGTCAGGGCCATACTGCTTGTAATTTTACTACCTCCAGCCATAAAAATTGCTTTTCTCTGGGTTAATAACCACACTTTCACAGAACATCGACGCTTGAGTAAAAGCAATTTGCTAATGCGCTTCATTCGGTAAACGAGACCTAGCTATGCACCTAGTATTTCACAGCTCAAAGAGCGATAGTTACTACATATCAACAAGGGGACTGCTTGCTCGAAGTAGATACCATTATTTTGTAGTACAATTGCTGTATTGTGACAGCTTTAAATACTAACAACCCTTAGATTGCAATTCGGCCTGGGCCAACCATATCTGATGCCGTGTGGTGATCAGATCCCAGGGAAGGTTAGCCTCAGGTAAGCGATCGATCTTAAAAATATTGCCAATAACGTTTACAATATCAAAGAAGAGTATATATTGAGTCGATCATAAGTAAAGCAAAGTGGAGTGGATGAACCTGATCGTTGGCGTGGCGTTAACGCCACGCTTTGATATGTACATTTGTGTAATGAAACCATAATCTGTTTTAGCATTTTGTACAGTGCCATCTAGTGAGCTCAAAATAAATAATTCACCTAAACACATATCTATAGTGTAGGTATACTAATGAAAATAAATGTTTATTGAATAAAAATCATCATTTTCTGGGAAAAAACCTAATATTTTATTAATACTTTATGTCATATTAGTTCCTGTCGTTCCTGCTTTTTATGCATATATATTAAGTACAAAATAATTTCGATGTTTCACATCTGCCAGGCGTCCTGAGCGACGGCTCGCTTTTCTTTAAAGACAATAACCCTGCACTAAGGAAATAATCCTTGTATTGCGGGGGACTTCACAAACATATAATTAATGGACACAAATTACATTTAGACTCGGAACAAGTATTTGTGCATCACACAAAGTGTGGTCCTGCACGGGATTCTACTCCACGACACTGGAACAGTAGGTCGGTATCTTAACCCCTACGCCATCTGTGCAGTCTAAATGATGATATCCGACTTTTGCTTTCCTCTAATGATCATGATTTTTCGAAATGTTGGTAAGTACAGTTCACCACTGTAACTAGTATCTCTGTGTACTCCCTCAACATTAATATTAAGGCTATAAAAATAATAAATCCTCGTCACTTAGAATAATAACATATAGAAGGATAGTGTCCATACGTAAGCCATCAAAATTATGAAGCAAACAGTACTACATGCGTGCACACGAACACACGCACACCACTAAACAAATTATGAAATCAAATTTTGTTTTCATTAACATAAATCGTCGAAATACTTTTAAAAGTAATGTTAAAAACCTTTTTATGTTTTTCAAATGTGTTGTGACACCATTTGAATGCACAAGCCGTCATAATTACCTATTTATTTTTTAAGAGTTGCGTACGTACGTGCAGTACAGTGCCCTTGTACACTACGGGGGTTCCGGCGTAAGCTCCATTAGGCTCCAATTGAAATGCTTCACTTTTTGTGCGCGAACTTACCTTCTATACGTTATTATTCTAAGCCTCGTCATTTATGAGAACTATTTTAATTTAAAAAAACCTGCGCCTAAGATTGACAGAATGCTCTCAGATAGTTACAGTGAGCCGAGGCCGCGGGTGACGTGACCGGGGATTAGTACGTCATCCGCCAAGAGGCCGACTGCGTGAGGAAAGACCGTCGTCCTCCCCGAGGGGGGGACTTCGGTCGATGGGAGGGTACCCCACGTAGGGGGTATTCCGTCGGGCCGACCACTGATGACAAGTAACCCTGCTCCGGCCCAACGACGAAGGCGACGTGGTTTTCGGGTGGGTTGCGGGTGTTGCGTGCTTACGCCTCTTTGTCGCCCTGGACGGAGTGGTGCGAGGAGCGCGCCGACCGCAGCCCACCCCAAAAAAAGAAAAAAAAGATAGTTATAGTGAAGCTTCTATGAGTAAAAGAACAAGTAATGAGTGATTTCAACACATCAAGAGCAGTCTTGAAGACAAAACCGGAAAGGATTTTTCCATCACATTATGTCTGGTGACGCAACATGGGTTTTTTTTACAATAACCCATTACTTGGAAATATAAATGACCCTAATAAATACAGCTTTAAATTAAAAAAAAACCGGCGCGAACAAACTTGTATACCTTTATAAAACACTAGCTCCTGCCCGAGACTTCGTCCGCGTGGAATAGTTACTTTGAACTAACGCTAACTTTAACCCGCAACTTTGTTTACTTAAAAGGTGAAAATATTTTTAAATAATACGACTAACGCATGATTTTTGCAAAACTTTAACCGTTTATGCAGTGCACGCAGCAGAAGCTCTAAAAAAACCTCGATTTCGAAACATTTTTCATTGGTACTCCGCTCCTATTGGTTTTAGCGTGATTATACATATGTATAGCCTATAACCTTCTTTGACAAATGGACTATCTAACACTGAAAGATTTTTTTAAATTGGACTATTAGTTCCTGAGATTAGCGCGTTCAAGCAAACAAACTCTTCAGCTTTATATGTTAGTACTAGTTTACCCAACAAACGTTATTCTGTTCAAATAAAGCGCCACGTACCGGGCCCAATTGTGAATCTAAACCATTCTCGAATACACACAAAAAATTTCATCAACGTCGATTCAGTCGTTTAGGAGGAGTCAGTGACATACACACGTACACAAGAAATTTATATATGAAGACAAGAAATAAAGATAGAAGTATAGATTAGTATAGATTGAGTAAAAGTCCCTTAAACATGTTAATTGTCACAAGTAACTTTAGAACTTAACTTGTGTTAAGTACAAGCCTAGATTATGTCGCTGTCACGTTCGGGAACCTTGTCGGATGTAATAAACAAGCTTAATTACTGTGTTCAATACTAAAGTCAGAAGCGAGTTTCTGTATTTATTCTTATTAATTACTTATATAAGTATTATTATAGTCTAATTCATAGCGCCATTACATTATCTAACTTTGCCGGAGGACGGATCAGTGATTATTCCGCCACCCGAAGACAGGCTGACAGTTTAAGGGAGATCGAGACGGTACCTGAAAGTTTAATCCGTTGGCTTCGAATAACAAGGAATTGGTATGAATGTCCGGTCTAATGGCGCAGGGGAGTAAACGAGGTGGTTTATGAGGTTGCAAGCCGCCCTTACATAGCCCCGCACCTAATAAATATATCCAATTCCAGACCATAGACTGCACAAAAAAAGCCATCGCAATAAAGTTAAAAACCATATTGTACATAATCTATGTAAGTATGTGACATGGAGACTCACCAAGAAAAGATTTTGGGACATTCAAACCTTTATCTCTCTTTGGGTATAAAGGCTATAGAAAATTTGTGTGGGAAGAAGAACGTTATGTCTCAAAATAAGGGCTAATATAAATACCTATTTGTATTTGACAATGTTCATCCTCTAAGGAATGCTGAAAATAGGAGGAAATTCTGAATCCTGTAAAATAGGAGAGTAATTTTTGCAGTGATACTTTTATTCAATATATTATTGAACTAGCAACCCGCCCTCGCTTCGCTTCGGTTATAGGTTATAGTCGTTTTACCCGCGTAGTTTCCGTTCCCGTAGGAATACCGGGATAAAATATAGCCTAGTTTACGCCCTGATATTATAGCTTTCCATTGGTGAAAGAATTTTTGAAATCGGTCCAGCCGTTTTGAAGATTACCCGGAACAAACAGACAGACAGACAGACAAAAATTTTTTAATTGCTATTTTAGGCATAGGTGTCGTGCAAATAACCGTGTGAGCATGAAAAAAGCCTATTATTTTGACATTACAAACAGACACTCCAATTTTATTTATTGGTATAGATATAGATTGAAAATTAGCACCTACTACTTGGGTGATGATGCTGAAAAAGAATATTAAGAAGATCATTCTCTCAAAGAACATATTAAGGGTACAAAATAAGGGAGGTGGATTTCACTTTGATATTTTCACCCTACAATCACCCAAAAATCTGCGTAAAAGGGATTATTTGAAAAAATATAATTTAGCCCGTCATCCCATGGGGGAACGTGGATTATACCGTAGTAGTATACATATACAGTGAACAGTATTTCCAAATCCGTTTAAAATTCTTCAAACTTTTGTTAGATAAAGTTAAACGACCACTATCATGTGACACTTTCTCCCGAGGGGGGGACGTCGCTCGATGGGAAGGTACCCCAATTAGGGGGTATTCCGTCGGGCCGACCACTGACGATAAGTTAACTCTGCTCCGGTGGTCGGCCCAACGACGAAGGCGACGTGGTTTTCAGGTGGGTTGCGGGAGTTGCGTGCTTAAGCCCCTCTGTCGCCCCAGACGGAGTGGTGCGGAGGCGCGCCGACCGCAGCCCACCCACAAAAAAAAAATGTGACACTTTCTGATTTAAACACGTTTTATACCTTACACCTACACACACACGCACATGTCGTCACGTTTGTAAGGGATGAAAGTTGATAAACGAAACATTACGAGAACATCATTTATATATATTTATTTTTCATATAAAACAAAAGCCCCGGCCGCCTCTGTCTGTCTGTCTGAACGCGATGAACTCAAAAATACTGAACAGATTTTCATGCGGTTTTCACCAAATGACGGAGTGGTTCATAGGGAAGGTTTTTATGTATAATACATTAATGTTTTGTGCAAATTGATTGAAATATGACGATAATTGTCGAAGAGGTCGGAAAAAGTCAAGCCGCGCGGGAGCTTTATCGAAAACGCTGTCTGATCCGTTAAAGATATATCAAAACAATGTATGGTGGAATTGTGTATCTTTTATAGGTCTACAAAAAAGTCCGCGATAGCATATGTCTATCTTTTACGGATAACGTACGATAGGTACCCATTTTAATGTTTAAGAAAATGGCCAACTGATTCCAATAATTCTTTCACCAATGAAAAGCTGTAATATATCTCATCTATCAATATCAGGGAGGCATAGGTTGCATAGGATACTTAGGCTATATTTTATCCCTATATTCCCACGAGAACGGTAGCTACGCGGGTAAGGCGACTGAACCCGAAGCGAAGTGAGGGCGGATTGCTAGTCATTTATATTTAATTTAATTATATACCTAATAAATTGGTTGTACGGCCATCACACTGGAACTAATACTCACTAAACATATTTTATATAGTTCTACTCTTAGAATAATAACGTATAGAAGATACGTTCTCGCACAAAAAGGGAAGCATTTGAATTGGAGCCTAATGGAGCTTGCTCCGGCACCGTTCTGTAATGTACAAGGTCACTGTACTGCACGTACGTACGCAACTCTTAAATTATAAATAGGTAATTATGACAGTTTGTGCATTCAAATGATGTCACAACACATTTGAAAAACATAAAAATGTTTTTAACATTACTTTTAAAAGTAATTCAACGATTTATGTTAATAAAAACAAAATTTGATTTCATAATTTGTATAGTGGTGTGCGTGTGTACGTGTGTAATCGCTTGCACGCATGTATAATGTATTTCGGTTATAACGACGGCGGGGCCACTTTAATATCATCGCTATATCCGGAGGTCTCTATATCCGAAATCAGTTTTTCTTTAACAGTAAATGTACGTCTAGAGGCCATTTTCACAAGTTTAGGAAACATTGTTCACTCACTGGTAATAGCTACGTAACTGATTCATAATTTTAACTTCGCGCACATGCTAAATAACGCTACACACAAACAAAGCATTTGACCATCTGCGAATATAAACAAAGGATAAGAAAGCTTAATAGTTAAAGCTTATGAATGCGACTTTGTGCCTTTGCTACATCCGCAAGGAATTTCTAGGAATCTGTCCCAAATAGTTCATAAAAACAAGTCGGTATACCCGAATTAGGCGTTATATCCGGCGTCGCTATTACCGAATGAATTTCCTACGAAAGTATGCTTTAAATTCTAGGGACGCAAGTTCGACGTCGCTATAACCGAAAAATCGTTACAACCGAGGTCCTTATTAATGAAATCCACTGTAGTATTGCTTCATATTTTTGATGGCTTACGTATGGACACTATCCTTCTATACATTATTATTCTAAGGTTCTACTATAGAAAAAAGTAACTTCAGAAATATGACAAGCCCGTTCAGTTTTTGGCCGCATCATCCCAATGGCGGTCTTTTTTTTTTTTGTGTGTATTTAGCTGTTGGTCGCAGATGACCTTGACAGCTTAACGCGGGCAATGGGCGAGCGGAAGGCTCTCAACCCGGTAATCCCAATGGCGGTCGCGTGCCATCCAGTGATAGATTATTCTATTTATTTAAGATAGAATGTAAAGATCTTTTGTTCTTATAAATGGATAATGTTTGTACATAATAAATAAAGTTATTCTTTTTATTGAAGTTTATGACTTGGTTACTAGGACCTTTAAACTAAATTTTCATTTATTAATTAATACTTCATTTAAAGTTATTATCCCTCAGTAAGTAAAACCGTCGCCTTCAAAAGTGCTATAGCTACACTGTCAATGATATCTTTTGGCAATTTTGGTGGCAAAGGAACAAATATATAAAATACTACTATATAATATTCACTATACGTCAGGCCTTCATGCGTATTACATAAAATGCTATCAAAATTATCTAATAAAATAAATAAAAAAATATATTTTTATTTATTTATATATAATCTGTAGTCGAACCTTGTTCATCATGATCATCACAGCTCATATACGTTCCACTGCTGGGCTCGAGTTTCCTCTACAATGAGAAGGTAATTGACCTAATTTACCACGGTTGTCAGACGGGTTGGTTTAGGGTTTTGTTTAGAGTTTCCCTCATCATTATTACAGCTCATATACGTCACACTACTGGGCTCGAGCCTCCTCCACATTTTAAATCGACCCACCATTATTTATTTCGAGCTTTCTTCTCTTGAATAGTTGTTAGATATATGTACAAGATATCCCTTAGTTGCCTTTTACCATGTCGATACGACATGAACAGTACTCCAAAGAACAAACTTAGGCCAACTAAACACAAAACGCTGTCTTGGTATTAAGTACCGCCTGGCTTTGTTCAGGTCGCTTGCTTACTAATTTGACTTTTGTCCTTTAAATGACTCCAACGTGTAAGAGAGGCGGTGGTGAATTGTATTCTTACTCTATCACCACACGCAAGTTTGAATTTTCTTAAGCAGGTAGTTTATTCCAGATCCTACACGTACTTAAAACCGTCAACAAAATCTCGATCTTTTAAACATCCTAAAAACATTACCAAATTATCCTTCGTAAATTTTACAACGTATTTTCAATTCAGTTCGAACATTAAAACTTCTGGATTTTGTAGATATAAACGAGCTGACAATGAAATGGTGTTATTTGCTTATAAAACGGTCCTCGTTTGAACAAGTGGGTGAAAACTTTTAACTGTGGATCTGGCTTGGAAGGGGCGCCCGCAGTGCGGGACCCGCGTACGAACAATAATGCTTGTAGAAATTGTTGAAAGCATTTAAATTTGTTTGAAGCACTTTTGTAAGCATAATTTAATATTTATAACAACGAATTGTAATTCAATTTATGCGATCCAAAATGCTGTGTAGTAAATTTTCCGTGTGGTGACGGTGTAAGGATACAAATGACCACCTTCTCTCTTGCTGGTGAATGTCGTAAAAGACGACGAAGGAAAACTTGAAAGGAAACCGTATACCAACACGTCTGACGAGGGTAGTGTAATAGGTCAATTTTAATTATTGTTGAGGAAGCTAGAGCCCAACAGTGGGACGTGGATCAGCTGAAATGAAGATGGCGTAGTGTAGAATGTATACGAATACTACCGACTCTTACTTTGCTTATGAGGGTAGTAAATACAACTAAGAGCTTCTGGACCAATTTTAACTGAAGCTGGTCAATAATTACATTCCCAAAAAGGGTTGACATCAGGCAATGGGTCACGGGTGACTGGACCAGGGAGTCGTCACCTACAGAAAGGCCGCCTGAGGGCATGGCCCTTGGGAGCGTCGGGAAGGAATATTACACAAAAGGATATTTCGCCGGTCTGGGTAAAAACGGCAAAATGGCGAAAGAATAGGTTATAAGGCCATGCATTGCAGTTTTGTTGCTCCGAACGAAATGGAGAGCGTGCGTTCAGACCTTAGTCCGTCCTAAAAAACAGACTTGACTGCACAGATAGCGTAGTGGTTGATACCGGCCTACAATGCCAGTGTCGGTGGTTCGAATTTCACGCAGGACAACACTTTGTGCGATCCACAAATTGTTGTTCTGAGTGTGTCCCACTGTTGGGCTCGGGCCTTCTCCAGTGTGAGAAGGAAATTTACCTACTATACCGCGCTGATCAGATGTGTTGACATAAGATTTTTTTTCGAGTTTGTCTTCTCTTGCATAAATGTTGTATGCATATTATAATCACTTAATCGTCTTTTACGACACCCACGGGGTGATGAATCTTACTCCGTTACCACAGGAAAATAAGATCATAAGACTATTGCCAATTATTTTTTTTTCATTTTTTTTTTATTTTTTTTAATGTAATAGTTGGTAGTATTTGTAGGCTCCACCAGCCATCAGGACACATTACGCACGCACGGAACATTATAAAATGTAATTATCAACTATACTTCTAACGTTTACTATTTCATATAAGTATCTATGCAAATTACCCTACAACGAAAGTACGATATTTAGTTCTCAACGCTATAAAGGCTACGCAATTAACGAATAATATTTATTTTGTTTGGGTATATGACGTAGTGGGTCGTTCATTTTCTTTCTCTTTTTAGCGGAATGTACGTCCCATCGTTGGGCTCGAGCCTCCTCCACAATAGGAGGAACATTGACCTACTAAAATCACGCTGGTCAGTCGTGTTCGCATAGAGTTTTATGTCGAGTCTTTCTCTTGCATAAATATTATATATCCCTTAGTCGTTTCTTATGACAGCTACGGATAAGAGAGAGGGCTGATGATTTGTGTTCTTACTCCATCACTATAAAGAATTATAACCAAGAGATTATTTATCCTTAATAATATAAATGCGAAAGTAAGTTTGTTTGTTACGCTTTCACGCTTAAACCACCGAACCGATTTCAAAACTATCAAAATTTCAAAGATTCACCGATGGAAAGCTATAATATCAGGCAGTAAGATAGACTATATTTTATCCCGGTATTCCCACGGGATTGGGAATTACGCGGGTAAGACGTCTGTAACTGGAGCGAAGCGAGGGCGGGTTGCTAGTAATATTATAAATGTGAAAGTAAGTTTGTTTATTACGCTTTCACACTTAAACCACCGAAACGATTTCAAAATTTCTTTCACCAATGGAAAGCTATAATATCAGGGAGTAACTTAGGCTATATTTCCCTTGCTATTATCCCTGTATTCCCACGGGAACAGACGGAGTAAGGTGACTGAAACTGAAGCGAAGCAAGTATGGGTTGCTATTAATCATATTAAAGTAGTACCACTAATTACAGATACAACCCTAATCGTATTTACTAAACTAATAACAATTAGCAATAAACCGCTTTGAATACTTGATACAAAACCACTCAAGCTTGTGAATAATTAAATAAAACAATTACGTCTTACTACTTGTACCAAAGTGATTACTTTTAACTTAATATATAAAGGCATTTAGATAATTATCATCAGATTTGTGTTGTTAAAGCACGTTTGAATGTTAAATTAACTCGGTCAAATAATAATTTAATTGCAAACTTCAAAAGTAACACGTGAGAGACGACTGCTTGTAGCTTAGATGTGAATGTTGAGATGGATCTGTTGTGACGAGAATGAATAAAATAAGGAATAAAGTTAGAATGACAGGACGGCTACGCTATAATATAATAGCATGTAGTATATAGCTCATAGCACAACAATATCGCGCACCAAATTTAAATTCAAATCATTTATTATGTATAAACCCCGCGGGGGCACTTACATATTGTCATTTTTCTTTTACAATTTTCTTAAAGTTATAATTACCGCCGGATCGTAACGCGACCGCACTGAGAAGATCCGGCAAGAAACTCAGCGGGATTGTCTATTTTTTATTTATTTTTTTTAAATTTCTTTTAAATAAAATTACATCTTACAACATGCTTATTAATAGTTCTAGTGTAATGCCATTCGAAATATTATATAATATAGTTCACAAATATAATAATAATCACAAATGTAATAAAAAAATTATGGTTGGACCAGATCCCGCAAGCGACACCCGATCACAAGTTAACTACTAGAGCAGCCATCACTCCCCTCAACCATAATGGAGGGAAGGGAGTGACCCGCTCCTCATAGCTACCGCTAGCAGACCCTTCAGTGAGCATGACCATTTGCCACAAACATAAAACACAGATTCAATAAAAAAATCGTTTGGCAAAACAGTACAAAATATAGTACAGTACAGTATGAACATGTCCTTAACAATGTATAGTGCGCGATATTGTTGTGCTATGAGTTATATACTATATGCTATTATTTTATAGCGTAGTCTGAAACCGGCTAAAGAAAAATAGTCGATAAGCCAATAAAAAATAGCAAACTGTAGCTCTTAAGTAAATAGTTTTTAAAGCTAGTAAATAAAAAGTAGCTGAAGTTGTAGCTCTAAGTGTCAAGTGAGTTAGAAAAAGTTTCTCTGTAGTCTACGAACTTTTTTTTATGGTTTGCCTGTGGTAGGCGTACACGCCGTCCATACCGTCCAGGGCAGGCGGGATCATAATGTTTGTCTGACCACCAGTGCCGAGTACCTACCTCCTAGTCTACGAACTTAGATTTGTTTTTTTTTACTTAACGACCGGATAAACAGTTTATTCACCTTCAATAAATTTTTTTAAAGTCTTTCTTTTTGTTTCCATACAAGCATTTCTCGTTGAGATAAGGTATTTGAATCGCAAAGAATTATATTGTTTTTGATTATTGGTGGTGGTGGTGGTGGACCGACGACCTGGTGAAAGTTGCCGGGCGTCATTGGATGCAGGCGGCACGGGACCGCACTTTGGGGCATAACATGAGGGAGGCCTACGTCCAGTGGGGGGCGTCCTACGCTGCGTCGCCCAATACGTGGTCGCCACTCGAGAACCTTTCTTCCCCAGCGGTTGTCTGTTCGTCGAGCGATATGGCTTACCCATTGCCACTTCAGCGTGCTAATTCTTTATGCTATGTCAATTACAACCGTTCTTCTGCGGAATTCCGTATTTCGGATTCTATCTCGCAGAGAATAGAATATATAATATATGCATATTTAATGCCTTACTTATCTTTTATGACACCCATGAATAAGATAGGGGGGTAGTGATTTGTATTCTTACTCCGTCACCACACGAACGAGCTCCATGCGCCATATGTATCATCATCATCTTCATCACAGTCCACATACGTCCCACTGTTGGGCTCGAGCCTCCGCCACAGTGAAAGGGAATTTCACCTACTATATCATGCTTGTCAGACATGTTGGTATAGGGTTTCATTCCGAGTTTTCCTTCTCTTGCACAGATGTTATGTGCATATTATATCCCATAGTCGTTTTATACGACATCCATGGATAAGACAGGGAGTGGTGAATTATATTCTTACTACGTCACTACACGGAAATATATGTTCATTTCATTCAAAATAATTTCTCAACATGTAAATTTGTTCCCACAATTACATTATCATCAAACTTAACCGACTTAAGTTTGTAAGTTAGTTCGTATTTAAATTTATCTAGCTGTAGCGGTTACCTTCATTTAAATGACAAGTAATTGGTATTTATGTAACGATAAATAATAGTTCAATGTGCCTTAATACTAGGTATTTTATAGGCCAAAGTGATTATTAAAATAATATGCGATTTATGCGTGGTAGACTATATAAATTTATTGCATATATCTTAAAAGAAATATTCCATTCACACAGGAACATATTGACTTTGTTAATCTCCCTACAATGTGTGACTATTGCCTATCATAATAGACATATTGGCAGATAGATTGATGATTTCGTATTTTGGTACTGTGCATCCACTATTGACCTATGGCGTAATATACTGGGGAAACTCTGTAAACGCGCAAAAAACATTTGTTTATTTTATTTTGTTTTATTAGGAAGACCAACAGCTAATAA
The DNA here is from genome assembly GCA_032191425.1 of Lymantria dispar. Lineage (NCBI taxonomy): Eukaryota > Metazoa > Arthropoda > Insecta > Lepidoptera > Erebidae > Lymantria > Lymantria dispar. The sequence goes on along the minus strand of CM063460.1, from coordinate 1,151,893 downwards.
GAACATTGTAAATTGAACAAATAAAAACTAAAAGCTAATAATAGGTCTCCACGCTTATGCAGCAATACAAAAACAAGTGACCTGATTATAAAGATAATAGGCAAACAAAAGTTTACAAAAAATAAACAAAATTGGGAAAGTAACATTAAACATATTTTTTAAAAAATTCCCAACTAAGCATCCGTCTTATCGGTTCCACCTTAGTTACAAATAGGTCAAAGTTTAATGTTTTAGTTTGATGATTCAAATAGTTGCCCGCTCGCCACAGAAATGCATTTTGACGAAAAATGCATTTTACAGAAAAGGTGTCTAAGAATTATTTATAAAATGCATAGTGATGAGTCTCTTAGAACAATATTTAAGGAGAAAGAGTTTCTTACCCTAACCAGTGTATATATTTTGGAATTGTCTGTGGTTGTAAAGAATCACAGTGAAGACTTGACGTGTAAAGCTTCACTAAGAAGTAATATACATAATAGATATAGGTATGACCTGTGGCTACCCAATTTTTTTTTTTTGTGTGTGGGCTGCGGTCAGCGCGCCTCCGTACCACTCCGTCCGGGGCGACAGAGGGGCTTAAGCACGCAACTCCCGCAACCCACCCGAAAACCACGTCGCCTTCGTCGTTGGGCCGACCACCGGAGCAAGGTTACTTGACATCAGTGGTCGGCCCGACGGAATACCCCCTATTGGGGTACCCTCCCATCGACCGACGTCCCCCCCCCCCCTCGGGGAGGACGTCGGTCTTTCCTCACGCGGTCGGCCTCTCAGCGGGTGACGGACTAATCCCCGGTCACGTCACCAGCGGCCTCGGCTAGGGCGGCATGAGGCGCAGGTAGTTGCGCCTACGCCGCCCCAATCGCCAAAGTGCATACATAACTGCAATTCGCGTATTCTATCATCTGCCAATCCATATAAAAGCATTAAACGGCATATTATTCAAAAATAAATTAAAGGTTTGGTTGATAAAAAATGTGTTTTATAATATAGATGATTTTTTCTCATTACGGATAAATAATTAACATTCAAATTTAGACCTTAATAATTTGTTTCAATCAATTTTAGTAAATTAGAGAATATAATAATGTACATATTTAAAGAATTAATCTATTGTAATGAATTTGAGAAATACCCTCTAATTATAAATTTCGTGACATTTTATTTTATTGCATGAGACATTTGACTTGTATAAAACTTTTATTATTTCACGCCCGATATTTTTTTTTTATTGCCAACTGTGGCAAACGAGCAAGCAGCACACCTGTTGGTAAGTGATACTGCCGCACATGGACCTTTGCAATACCAGGGGCACAGCCGGGCCGTTGCCTACCGTGAAGAGAATATTCTTCATTCTAATAACATCTGCACCAAATGTAACAGTTAAACAATAAATGATTCTGATTGTAATCATACAATTAGTATGATAGTGATAGGACCACACTGTTGACAGTTGTCTGCCTACAGCCGCGGGCCGGTCCGTCCGGGGTAGTGCCACACTGAGCAGAAAATCGACGTCCGAGTAGTAGCAATTTGTTACTGCGCTTCGTTTGGTGAGCGAGAGAGCGGGCAGCCCAACTTGCTGAAGGTGTTCGCGTGTGGTGGATTTTAGTGATGTCTGTAGTATCACCGAACTTCATTGCAGGCATTCACACTCCCTTAACTTTCTTCGCGGTAGGCAGCGGCCTAGCAAAGGTCCATGAGCGGCAGCAACACTTACCATCAGGTGTACTGTTTGCTCGTTTGCCACCGTTTGCAATAAAAAAGAAGTCACAGAAAAATGCTGCATACCCCCTTGGTGCCTACAGGACTTACGACTTTTAAAAGAAAAGATCGCGTGATGACGGATTAAAAATACACTTTATCACGCCCTTCATTTCATTCATTATCTTGCTCGTGAGTATCATAAGAGGCCACTAACAGTTATAATATGCATACAACATCTATGCAAGAGAACTGGAAATGGAACCCTATACCAACATGTCTCTGATGGAGTGGTTGGAAAGGACGCACGGGGTGCTTTCCTTCCGACTGGTGCAGGTGCTGACGGGGCACGGGTGTTTTGGGAAGTACCTGCACAAGATTGTCAGGAGGGAGAGCACACCGTCCTGCCACCACTGCAGTTGCGACGAGGACACGGCGCAGCACACGCTCGAGGAGTGTGCTGCGTGGTAGGGGGAGCGTCGTGAACTCGTCGCGATTATCGGTGCTGACCTGACGCTGCCGACCATCGCCAGGAAGATGCTCGACAGCGTCAGGAACTGGGACGCGGTCGCCGCCTTCTGTGAGGCCGTAATCTCACGGAAGGAGGCGGCGGATCGTGTGCGAGTAGAGCTCCTAATCGGCGACACGTTCCGCCGCCGCCGCCGGCGACTGGGGCGGCGCAGGCGCGAGTATCTGCACCTAATGCCGCCCTAGCCAAGGCCGCGGGTGATCGGACCGCGAAATTGTCCGTCACCCGCAGGGAGGCTGACCGGGCGATGGCGACCGACGTCCCAGTACGTCGAGACGTGTGGTTACCCGAAAGGGTATTCCGTCGGGCCGACCACTGATGACATGTCACATCTGCTCCGGTGGTCGGCCCAACAACGAAGTGACGTGGGTACGGGTGGGTTATGGGCCCGCGCGCAGTCCTTTCATCGCCCCGGACGGACAGGACCGCGCGTGCGCTTACCATAGCCCACCCATAAAAAAAAAATAAAAAAAATACCAACATGTCTGTTCAGCGTGGTATAGTAGGGCAATTTCCCTCGCACAGTGGAGGAAGCCGGAGCCGAAATAAGCTTGGTATAGTAGGTCAATTTCACTACCACATTTGAGGAGGCCGGACCCCAATAGTGGGACGTATATACCTATAAACTGACATGATGAAATTATGGGCACAATTGAAAATTAATAGCACAAACTAAAATTATAAAAAGAAAAGTATTATGTTCTTTTCAACAGGCATTTTTAATTAATAGTCATTAAACGATTATAGTGGCGCGCGTGCAGCACTTAATCGAGTAATCTTACGCCATTACATCATTTTGGAAAAGAGCCGATACTCTTACACTGCTGGACCGATATTAACCAAACACTAAAGAAAGAAAAAACTACGCAAAGAAACAGGCTTTAAAATGAAGAAAGCGCATCGAAATCGGTCCAACCGTTTGAGAGCCACGATGCCACAGACAAATAGACATCGACGTCAAATTTGCAACACCCCTCTTTTTACGCCGGGAGTTAAAAGGAAGCGACAACGAATTTTATTCCTAGGAAAATTACATTAATATATTCCATTTGAATCGCAGAATCTTTTAACGTATTCATAAAAAATTCGTGAATGTACCCAATGTATAATTCAGAGTATTTGCCAGCATTTGATGAATAACTAAATAAGTAAAACAAAATAAATTTAACATTATTTTTGTTTGAACTCGTGAACTAATCTCGAGCCGTCATTATAGAAAGGTCTCTCAGTACATATCATTAAACGTAAACTACGTTTTTTATTTCGTAACCATTTAATGGGCACGCAGGTCAGATAGGTTGGCATAGGGTTTTATTTCGAATTTTCATTCTCTTGCTTAGTTGTTATACGTACAAGCGAGCAATAGAGAGGGTGGTGAATTGTATTCTTACTCCATCATCACGCGAAATATAAGAGAAGGCCCTTTTATGGGTTGCGGTCAGTTGTCAGTTACAGTTCCTTCATAACGCCCCTTGCGGGAAGACAATCACCCTCACGCGGTCAGCCTCGCTGCGGCTGAGGAATTAATCCCCGGTCGCGTCACCCACGGCTTCGTCTAACAGAACGGCACCATATCTCCCTATGATCACCACAAGATGGACCGTCAGGGGCCCGCCCATAACAGTGCGTCGTACAGGTCCATCTACCGCACTACCCCCGCATAAAACCGTCAGCACGTAACGCTGGGTCCGCCCACATTCGGTGAACTCTGCGCCGACAAACCGCGGCACAAGTTGGCGAAAACGCTTCCTGAACCACTATCGCCGGTCAAGCAGCAGATTCAGGTGAAATGGATGGCCCTAACGACGTATTAATAATTAAAATTAATTAAGCTCTTAAATAATTACAAGTAAATATAGAAACATACAGATCAAAAATATAAGTCTCCATTTGGATTTCATCGCAATCGAATAAAAACATACCAGGTACGTCGACGAGAACTTCGATATTTGTTGAAACGCAGTACAAAGGTATGATGTACAGCAGATAAGACTAACAGACAGCTGCGAACATGTCGACACAAAGCTTTGTCAGCGTCACACGTGCTCGTTATCGTTCTGTTGAGATGTACTAGTACTGTCTTATTATGACCTAATGCCATATATATCATAACATAATAACAAAATGGCTTCCCTCCGTCTCTACACTTATAACTTTTAAAAGGATTTTTTGAAGGGAATGTGGAAGTGCCATGTGGTATTTTTGTATTATATTCAATATCTTTGTGTTATAACATGTTATCCTTCTTAATATTATAAAAGCGAAAGTAAGTTTGTTTGTTTATTCGTAGGTTTGTTTATTACGCTTTCACGCTGAAACACCGAACGGATTTCAAAAATTCTTTAGGGGTAAGGTGATTAAATAATTTAGATGGCATTTTATGTAATACTAGCAACCCGCCCTCGCTTCGCTTCGGTTTCAGTCGCTTTACCCGCGTAGTTCCCGATCCCGTGGGAATACCGGGATATAATATAGCCTATGTTACTCCCTGATATTATAGCTTTCCAATGGCAAAAGAATTTTTGAAATCGGTTCGGTGGTTTAAGCGTGAAAACGTAACAAACAAACAAACATCCTTACTTTCGCATTTATAATATTAGTGAGGATGTAGCGGCAGCACTGCTGAGGTGTAGTGAGTATGATATAAAAGTCCTTTACATACCTTTTTGTTCCCACCAATATGTCTAGAAGATATAGTTGACAGTGGCCATAAAACTGTTGAAGGCAATAATTTGACATACTGACGGACAATGACTAATTTATAACTTGATACTGACAAAAGTGGTGTATATTAGTAGCTGATTGCCAAGACATAAAAGAAGAACTTTTAAACTACGCAATGAAATTTAATGCTGTTTTCAGACGAAGTGATTAAAGAGAAAGGTTTACATCCATCCTCATATATGTTCCACCGCTGGGCTCGAGCCTCCTTTTGGATAGAAGGGAAATTGAACTTACTATATCACGTCAGTCAGACGTATACCAACCCTTATACCAACAGGTATAAGGTTTTATTTCGAGTTTTCTTTTCTAGCATAAATATTATACGCTTGTTATATCTTTTAGTCGTCTTTTATGACACCCATGGATAAGACAGAGAGTCGGAAATTGTATTCTTACTCCGTTACCATACGGCAAATGTATTTAGTACTCATGTATCTAGTGCTCAAATAATATTAACTCCATTTCAAAACCAATACGTAAATAAAACAGTCAATTTCTGAACAGACTTTCATTTTATTACCTCTTGAATATTTAAAAAACACCTCTGCAATGTCTCTAAAATAAAGTATAAAATTTAACCTCAGCCGTAAAACGGCCCATCAATATATTAGCAGGCGCGTTTTGAGCACACAGCGCTCGTAAAAGCGCTGTTAACAGGCGCTGAATGGTTGCAGGTTAAGATTTAACCGCTTGATACACGAATGCATTGAAGTCTTCTAAAAGTCAATTTTCTTAAAATAGGTGAGGGTTTCTCTGTATAAAGATACTTTATCAACACGCTGCCAGGCATACTTTATTATTTTTATAACCTCACTGCCATTAATATTCAGAGAGTAGGCAGAGATGCTTGTTACAGCGTTGAACTATGCATGTATTTATTTTTTACTTACGACGCTTCAAACATTCATGATTATTCGCGGAACATAAAATTGTTTCTCTGTAAAATCGATTTACAGCCGATAATTTTGCTTGATAACGTCATAGAAAACATTGGTGAAAATTTTCATACTTTTATGAAATGAATTATTATCACTAAATTATCATTATTTTGTATAATAGAAAGGAGATTGAAAATTCCTCTTTTTTTAATAACATTTTTTGCACTCGTTCATTCATATATTCTTTTACTTCAATTATCCAGATTAAAACTAGTACTAAAACCAACAGCGGTCCATTCCGCACTTTTACGGAGCGCCGGAGAGATCGTCTATTGACATTCGGTCCCCGACATACCTATGCAAGGCCGTCTGGCCACGTCCTGTCATCTTTCAAGACGGTGGGAGGAGATACGCATAGCGACGCCTTACTCTCCCTGGTCGCCGCCTGTGGAGCGTTTCAGCGGAGGAAAGTGCCTCGCGTTCCCGCTCCGCGGCGTCCTTCCTAGAGATAACCTTCTCGCAGAAAGAGGCCATCGACGACCAGTACCTGTCACTGTCGAGCATCTTTGATGATGCAGCACAACACTTGACACGATCCACAAATTATTGTTTTGAGTCTGGACATAATTTGTGTCCGTTAATTATATGTTTGTAAAGTCCCACCGCAAGTTAACGATTATTTCCTTAGCGCTGGGTGCTTTCTTTAAAAAAAAGGATAATAAATGGAGTGACGACATATTCTTGATTAACGATGTGATATATTGTTGGCAGACATTCAGCAGTGGACGTATCCAATGGCAGCGCCAGAGACAATGACAGAATTAACCGATGGAAGACACCAGATGGTGACAGGTAAGAAACTTCATCTACATAATGCTCTTATTCATCATCTCAGCCCACTAACTCACTGTTGGACCAGACCTCCTCCATAATAGGAGAGACCTACTACACTACCCGATCACGAGTTAACTACTAGAGCAACCATCACTCCCCTCAACCACATTGAAGGAAAGGGAGCGACCCGCCCCACGTAGCTACCACAAGCAGAACCTTATTCAAAGCTGGTACTACTCATAGGCGCTGCCACACGGTTATAAAAAGAGGACATACAAAAAGCGTAGTAATACAGCAAGAATATACATTTGAATTCAAGCAATCTTATAAAGTATATACTAAACATGTAGGTATCATTTCTAAATGAAACGGACGTCTACCTACAATTTGCAATGTTGCCGCGTAAAATATAAAATGACATTACATTTGTTACAAGTGACACATTTGACAATCACATTTATTCTATAACGCATGCTATAATAATATATACGTCGTATTTTTCTTATTCTTTCATTAATCTATTTGATATTCAGAGAATAAATAGTATGATTTCCGTGTAGTGGTGAAATAAGAATACAATTCACCACATTCTTTCTGCCAATTTTTTTCGTGAAAGACTAGTAAAGAATGTAAAGTGCGAAATGAAATTTTTGGCGGGAATGTGGAAGTGTCATGTATGATATTCCATATATATATATTTTTAAACATGTTATATTAAATAATTATAATGGCATTTTGTATATTATATTTGGCAGCAAAACTGCTGTAATGTAGAAATGTGCTATAAAAGTGCTTTATATACGCTTTTGCTTGCCACCAAAATTCTCACAAGATGCCGTTCACAGTGGTCATAATACTATTGAAGGCGACAAATTAACTTATTAACGGATGTGGACTAATATGAATAAAATGATAATTTCTAAAGAAAATTATAACTCAACACTGGCAAAAATGGCTCATATTAGCAGTTGATTGCCAAAACAACAAAAGAAGTGCGGAAAAAAAATCTTACACCAACCAGATGAGTTGGTGTAGACCACTAGACCAGCATCATAGTATATTTGGGTACTTTCTATCTTATTGTCGAGGACACTCGAGCCCAAGGGTAACCAGATAACTCAATATGAATTGAGTCTATGATATAGTTTAGTATATCTACTATTTATTTAGTATGAAAGAACAATATGCTCTTTGTTGGCGGCTACAAATACTAAAAACCCTTAAATTGTTTGTGGGTGTAATAAAAGACGACTAAGAGCTTTACATAAACCTAGACCAGTGTTTCTTAACCTCGGGTCGCGACCCAAATTCCGGTCGCGGGCGGTATTGGGATTGGTCGCGGGAATTCTATAGATGACATTATGAGCGACCGCGCCGTAAGCTAACATCCTGACTCGGAACGCTCCATACTATAAGAAAGATTTGCCAGAACGACTCTCACTGCATTTTGGGCAGAATTATCTGGGCAACCTATTCTGAGCTATGAAGATGAAAAGGCTCTGCTACCATTTCCAACTACTTACTTGTGTGAAGCAGGATTTTCGTGCCTTGCTGTCTTAAAAAACAAGTACAGAAATAGACTGGATCTTCAACATGACATGCGGTATGCACTTTCTATAAACTTAACTCCACGTATAAACCTTTTTTGCTCAAAAATGCAACACCAGGGTAGCCACTAATTAAAATTAGTGATAACCCGCCGGTTATATATATTTTTTATATTTTACTTGGTCGATGAAACAATGAAAAATGTTTTTCTACTATGAATGCCGATATTGTCGATGTATGTTTGTTTGACTTAGATTTGAATAAAGAAAAAATAACAATATTCTTTTTTTTTTATTATGTCATAATGACATCAATTTTAAAACTCGGGCTTTTAGTTATTCCTATTATTTTATTATCACTGGAAGATAAAACATTAGGATCGTGGCCTTCAAATATATTTATACTTTTGGGTCGCCAGCCAAAAAGGTTAAGAACCACTGACCTAGACCAATACCATCTGATGCCGTGATTTGGATTGAGAACATTCAAGCGGCCATAAAACTATTACCAATAACTTTTGCAATATCTATACTAATCTATACTAATATATAAAGCTGTAGAGTTTGTTTGTTTGAACGCGGTAATCTCAGGAACTACTGGTCCGATTTGAAAAATTCTTTCAGTGTTAGATAGCCCATTTATTGAGAATGGCTATAGGCTATATATCATCCCGCTAAAACCTGGAGCGGAGCACTAATGAAGAATGTATCAAAATCGGTTTTTTTTTTCTTTTAAACAAAGTTTTAGGTTAAGGTTAGCGTTAGCCCAAAGTATCTATACCACACGAACGAAGTTGTAAGCAGAAGCTAGTGAACTATAAAAAGAAGAAACCCCAAATAATTGAGATAAAAAAACAGGATAATGAGTAAGAATGAACAATAAAATGAAAGAATAAGATTCTTCCATAGAATTTCAATATTTGCTAGAACAATTTTGATTTACATGAAAATATATATTGTCTCGTTGGTCCCAGCTGTCATAAACATGTATAATATTCGATATTTGGCATCTAATATCCTCAAATAAACTGTCTACTTCACGTTACGGAAGTTAAATATCACTTGCTCCAGGAAAAATTGTCATCTTGAATCCCGATTCATATTGCCACTGGAATTTCTACGCAAACGTGACGCTCTTAAATGTTGTACAATATAAAAAGAAATTGATATAAGATGTAGAAGTCACGTAAGAATCGTGGGAGACCTAAAAGAGATGAATGGATTGTGTGAATGAAAATATGCGTGTGAAAATAGTGAGTGCAGAAATGATGGCTGATAGAAGGTTATGGAAGGAAAAAACATGTTGTGCCGACCCACTTAGCGTGGGACGAGGGCAGGCAAATGATGATGTAGATAAATCACGCGGTCACGCGGTCGATCATCTACACGTTGGACAGACGCTGAGAACAGAAACAAGTGGAGGCGCATCAAGGGAGCTGCTCTATCCAACATCAACCACGACCACTCCGTCAGGAGTATACGACCAAGGAGGAGTAGATATGTCTCTGTAATAACGATGACTTGTTGGACGTGAGATATCTTTGTCCGCCTGTGGCCATGGAAGCTGTAGTGTTCGAAACGTCGATAAATCAAATCATGATTATCATCGTCATCTCAGCTCATATACGTTTTACTGTTGAGTTCGAGCCTCTTTCACAATTTAAGGTAGATTGATCTACTATACCATGTTGGTCAGACGGGTTGGTATAGGGTCTTATTTTGAGTTTTCCTTCTGTTGTTTACATGTTATCTGCATATTATATACTTCAGTCGTCTTTTACGATACCCATGGACAAGACAAGGAGTGGTGAGTTGTGTTCTTACTCCGTCACCACAGGCAGGCAAAATCAAATACAAACGCGACATAAAAAAAAAATATTTAAATTTATCTATTTATTCGAATATACATCAGAAATCATCTACACAAATAAATAAAATTGAAGTGTCTGTTTGTAATGTCAAAATACTGGGCTTTTTTCATGCTCACACGGTTATTTGCACGACATCTATGCCTAAAATGCAATTTAAAAATCTTTTGTCTGTCTGTCTATCTGTCTGTTTGTTTGAGGTACTATTCAATACAGCTGGACCGAGTGTGATAAAATTTTACTACCAGATAGCTGTCTATATAATAATAATAATAATTAATAACCTCACAACCCCATAACCAGGTTTTAGATATCATCATTGCACAATAGTTTTACACCTACCGTTGGCAGTCCACGAGTGTTATGTGCAAACGTGGAGTGTCATCGGTAGATGTCCCATCCCATTTTAACATTAAATCTCTCCAAAGGCCTCTGCGTGTTGGATCCATATCCCCATGTAAGCCTACCAAAGGACCGGGTATCTTCCTTTGTAAAATACCCGTGACACTGAGATACATGAATAATAATAATTTCATTTATTTCTCACCACAATAATAAGTTATAATATTTAGGTTGTACAATTACATATCTGATAGGTTTATTGTGGGACTGGTGCCCAAAGTAGGAAAAGTACCTGTATTTCGGGCCACCAGGCACTCCCTTAGTGGATAATATTAGACCACTTATAAGATTTAGCATGAGAATGTTACAATCGCAGGTACAACTACAGAGTGTATGTTATTTTTTTTTTTTATGGTATATAAGAAGTAACTTAGGCTACATTTTATCCTGGTATTCCTACGGGAACAGGAACTATGCTGATAGGGCGACTGAAACCGAAGCGAAACGAGGGCGGATATACATAAATCTGTTAATTACCTCATACGATAACTCAATTAAGATAAGGGATGGTAAAATATTAAATATTCGTAGAATCATACTGGTATTAGATAGGCAGAGAGACGATAGTACCACAATCATGAAAATTGACGTCTAATTTTTTTTTTCATTATTGCTGTTGATGATAAACGAGCAAACAGCAAACCTGATGATAAATGATACTGCTACTCATGGATTTTTGATAGGCAGCTGCCTACCGTGAAGGGAATGAAGGGAGTGTAAATGCGCGCAATCAGGTTCGATGTTCGATACCTAGTAAAGGCAACACCTAAACCCACAAAACGCAAATGCTTTCGGAAAGATGGGCTTCCGGCTCTCTCGCTCACCGAAAGAAGTGTAGTAAAAATTGCTACTACTCAGACGCAGTGGCGGCTGGTGGGTCATCAAAGTGGTGGTGGCGCACTTTACTTGCTCACTAAAAAGATCAGAAATTGCAATGGAACAACAATTTACATAAAATAAAATATATTAATTTTGTACTTATTACATTTTTTAGGTGTACCTACTTGCGAAGAAACGTGTTTTTTATTTTTTGAAGTTATACTTCTTTAGGCGCGTTATGAAAAAATGATGAGAGTGAAATTTTAATTATGTGACACAAAATTAACAGTATGAAGTTGTCTGCTTAACCGCTCATTAAGTCTCGAAAAAAAGCTACCAACAAAATAGAAATTGAACCTCGATATTAGTCGCGCATGTTGGTACGCTCGTCACCTCTGATCACTGTTTTTTTTCTTTTTTTTTTTTTTTTTAGTTTTTGTTTATTTATTTTTTATTTCTTTTTTTTTTATTATTTATTTTTTTATTTTTTTATATATATTTTTTTCTTTTTTTTTTATTATTATTTTTTTTTATTTAGATTATTCTCTAAATTTGGTTTTTAATAATTATATATATATATATATATTTTAATGATGCCAAAGAAGTATAACTTCTCACGCGCGTACATAAGTACACGCAGCCATTTTTTTTGTTTTTCATACTTTAAAAAAACTTTTATAAATGAGTACACATTAAAAATATTTTAATTTGCACTCTTTATTAAATTCAAAGAGGGCCTTCCCGGTCCTGCTAATTTTATATAAACGCTAATTTTATATGAATAGCTTGTGTTATTGGCTGTCCCCGTGCACTCGCCTAAGCGCACGAGATTTTTTTACAGGGAAAATAAGTTTTAATAATTTAGTAAAGCACTTAAATTGTTTCGTCATAATTTGAAATTTTATTTGTTATATGTTTTTGTATATTTAAAAAATAATTATTAGTATGGTAATTTAAAAGTAAACATTTATTCACTTCATTGAGTAACATTATGTAATTTCCATTTTTTTTTTATTTGGTTGTTCAGCGAACGAGCGCACTTATGGTACAGCCGCCACTGCTCAGACGTCGATTTTCTTATACTAACTTACTTTTTGTTATCAGAAAATTAAATAATCTTTAAAATATTGATTTGAATATTAATAATGATGCAATGTTAAAAGAATATTTACTAAACACAATTTTTTTAGAAATAACACATAGAGATTCCATCGACACGGAGAAATAATAATAAAAAGTTAATTATATAAAAAGAACCACAATCTTAATTAAATCTTGTGTTCAATACATTTATATTCAACACAAGATTTAATTAAGTTCATTTAGAGTTCTCGCCTGGTGTATTTATTTATAACACGAGTAAGCAGAATTTCACCGTTTACCAGACCCCAGAGAATTGCTGCAATAACGATTTTATATGTATTCGTATAACTGCAAACGTTTCGTAACACTTATAAACTGATTTATAATTAAAACTAAACAAACAAAATGCTAGAAACATAGAAATAATGGAAAATTTTTGTTTAAAAAACTAAAAAGTATATTAAAATTTATGCATAAGTATTTATTAGAATACTCTAATTTTAAAAGTAAAACAAAATACTATATATCATTCTTTCCATTGGTCCACAAACTAAGTAGTACTACATTGGTCACAAAAAACATGGCGCTTGGTAAAACATTATTCTCTCATGAGACTACAGATTAATTATCTAGAAAAGTGACGTTTGCTGTCCGATACACGTTGTTTTGGTATGATCATAAATAATATAGCGTTTTCGACATTTTCTGGTTATTTTTATGGACACTTTTTTAGTAAAATCTTTTAAGGTCATCGGAAATACTATCTGGGACGGCGTAGGCGCGAATACTTGCGACTCATGCCGCCCTAGCCGAGGCCGCGGGTGACGTAACCGGGGATTAGTCCGTCACCCGCTGAGAGGCCGACCGCGTGAGTAAAAAGCGACGTCCTCCCCGAGGGGGGGCGTCGGTCGATGGGAGGGTACCCCAAATAGGGGGTATTCCGTCGGACCGACCACTGATGACAAGTAACCCTGCTCCGGTGGTCGGCCCAACGACGAAGGCACGTGGGTGGGTTGTGAGTGTGCGTGCTTACGCCCCTCTGTCGCCTCGGACGGAGTGGTGGGAGGAGCGTGCCGACCGCAACCCACCCCAAAAAAAAAATCGGAAATACTATGTGAGAGGCACTCATCAGGGATGCCCACTACTTGTTTAATAGTTAATAATGTTATATCATTCTTGGTTCCACGTAAAAGGAGTCAATTCCTTTACTATATTGTACTTTATTGAATACAGACATTTAAAAGAAATTAATAAAAAAAGGCAACCTGCTGAGCTTGTTTTTTTTTTGGGGTGGTCTGCGGTCGGCGCGCTCCTCGCACCACTCCGTCCGGGGCGACAGAGGGCCGTAAGCACGCAACACCCGCAACCCACCCGAACACCACGTCGCCTTCGTCGTTCGGCCGACCACCGGAGCAGGGTTACTTGTCATCAGTGGTCGGCCCCACAGAATACTCCCTACTTGGGGTACCCTCCCATCGACCGACGTTCCCCCCTCGGGGAGGACGTTGGTCTTTCCTCACGCGGTCGGCCTCTCAGCGGGTGACGGACTAATCCCCGGTCACGTCACCCGCGGCCTCGGCTAGGGCGGCATGGCACGCAGGTAGTCGCGCCTGCGCCACCCCAGTCGCTGGCGGCGGGTCGCTTCGTCGAGGCTGTGCTCCTCGTGCGCGCGACCCGCCGCCTCCTTTGATGTGTGCCCTTAAGGAGTTTATGCAGAATAAATTTTTTGATTCGATTTAATTATCCTAGAATACCCTTATTACAGAAGACACCAGTGATGAACTTGAGAAGAAGTAGCCGTTTGTTGTCATGCATATGTAATTGTGGATCATATAGGATACCTTCCGTGTGGTGACGGAGTAAGAATACAATTCAACACCCCCTATCTTACCCTTGGGTGATCGTACGAGACGACTAAGGGATATAAAACGCATATAACATCTATGCGAGAGAAGGAAAATTCGAAATAAAACCCTATACCAACACGTCTGACCAGCGTGGTATAGTAGGTCAATTACCCTTCCATTATGGAGGAGGCTCGAGCCCAACAGTGGGACGTATATGGGCTGAGATGATATAGGATATGAACGTCAATGAACATAGGTTCAGTATGACATTGCTTATTACTCCATTAGCCTTTCGACAGCTATTATTAAATATTAGATTCACCAAGTAGAAAATAATAATACTATGGTTACCAAATTTACTAAGAAATTTTAAGATCTTATTTTCATAATGTATTCTTGACCCGCATATACAAGTACTACGAAGCATAAGTTTGAATAAAATATTTTCTTTTACAACGTTCTTGATTAAGGAATATATTTTGGTATCGTCGTATTTTTAGCTCGTACAAACTTGCCATTACGGACATTACATTAATCCTTACTAATATCATAAATGCGAAAGTAAGGATGTTTGTTTGTTTGTTTGTTTGTTACGCTTTCACGCTTAAACCACCGAACCGATTTTAAAAATTCTTTCACCATTGGAAAGCTATAATATCAGGGAGTAACATAGGCTATATTTTATCCCGGTATTCCCCGGGAACGGGAACTACGCGGGTAAAGCGACTGAAACCGAAGCGAAGCGAGGGCGGGTTGCTAGTTATAAATAAAACAATTTTTAAAGATTTTATCGTGTTTATATTTGATTATTGATTGCCCGACGTTTCGAACACTTTACAGCGTTCATGGTCATGGGCGGACTTACTATGAGTCTGGCAATCGATAATCAAATACAAACGCGATAAAATCCGTAAAAATAGTTTTATTTATAATGTGTAATACTCGCGTAAAGATCAGAAATCATGATATTACATCAAACTCCCTCATTTTTGAACAGCATAAATAATTGTTCTAAATAAAGATTGAATCCATGAAAATTGTCAGAAGTCGGTACTTTAAAACATTTCACCATCTGTGCCGTCAAACATTAGGGTTAACTGCAATTTAAAAAAAAAAAATATCATCGTATACGGAGTCTAGATCTAAGCCCACAGACCGATCATATTATAAGGTGAAATGTCAATGTTCAAAAAAATCCAAAGGACAAGGCCGCCGCGGGGCCTTTAGAGAGAAACGATACTCGAAAGGGTAACCCGCCCCGCTGGCCACGGACGTAAAGGATTCTGTACCAGTGGCCAACCCAACGGCGAAGGGAAGGGAATAAAGTGGGTTGTGGAGCCACGGGCCGCCCTTTCGTCATCCCCGAACAAAATTGACGGCGTGCTGACCATAAATCACCCAAAAAAAAGAAAAACAGAGCCTAGTATCAAGTGCTTTAATGTTCTAATAATTCTAAATGTCAAATATCATTAGGTTGTTTGAAAATAAATATATAAAACTGTCGAGCAGAAAATGGACGATGACAGTTACGATATTGAATTACGGTTTCAAATTGTGAAAAATGTCAACGTAATTTATTTATGGATAGCTTGCTGACGAAAAAAAATAAGCATTTTAAATTCCAAATATATATATATATATTTAAAGAGTCATCAACTCTTTAAAAATATATATATATATATATATACTAGCAACCCGCCCTCGCGTCGCTTCGATTTTAGTCGTTTTACCCGCGTTGTTCCCGTTCCCGTGGGAATGTCGGGATTAAATATAACCTAGTTTACTCCCTGATATTATGGCTTTCCATTGGTGAAAGAATTTTTAAAATCAGTCCAGCCGTTTTGAAGATTACCCGGAACAAACAGACAGACAGAAAGACAAGCAGACAGACAGACAAAAATTTTTTAATCTGTATTTTCGGCATAGGTGTCGTGCAAATAACCGTGTGAGCATGAAAAAAGCCTATTATTTTGACATTACAAACAGACAGTCCAATTTTATTTATTGGTATAGATGGAATTTAGAATGCTTATTTTTTTTCTTAGGCAGTCTTGGATTTACTTTTATTTCGAGGGAGAGATGACCGGTCAAGTAGTTAATTTGTGATCAGGTGGCACTTATAGGATCTAGTCCAGCGGTAATATTTTGTATTAATATTAAAAAAAATGATTCTATGTTACTAAGCGGAAGCACACAGTCAATGTTACTAAGCGGTTTAGCAACTTCGCAACTTCACCTACGCGAGATTTCGTGGTGTTCGTGAGGACTTTGAAAGATATACAGCGATTTTTGTTTGACTATTTATTAACCCTTATGTAGTACACGGAAAACATGCTGTATACAAATTTATAAAAAAGTACTTCAAAAAAAGCTTTGTGATACGGACCTAGGACTCGAAAAAAGTGCCGTGCATTCAGGCGTTTCTGCCCTAACTACTATTGCAATCAATCTTAAAGCTCACACATAAACCCCTCAAGCTCTCTCATATACGTGGTGCTATACTGCTGCCCTTCACGTGGCTCCTCTCATTTATTCATTTGAGAAGTATAATATTTCCAACGCCTTCTGTATTTCTTTTCTAATTAAATTTGTTACGAGTTCCAAAACTATTAAAAGCGTTTCCGCGACTACCCGAGTGTCTAACCTTGATGTCTTTTAAGGAGACCATTGTGGGTCCTGTCTTACAATGGTGTGGTGAATTTCGTCCCAAAATACCTCTGAGTTTCTTAGCGGATCTTTTTATTAGCGGTTGCATTCCAATCCAATGGTAGATTATTGGATTAATTGAAGATGAAATGTAAAAAAATATGTTAAGTTTGTATGTATTATCACAGCTCATATATATCCCACTGCTTGGCTCGAGCGTCTTCTGCAATAGTAGGGCAATTGACCTACTATATCACGTTGGTTAGACGTGTTGGTATAGGGTTTTATTTCGATTTTTTCTTCTCTTGCATAGATGTTATATGCATATTTAATACGACGCCCATAGTCAAGATGAAAACACAGGTCTTTGACCAGTGTGTGTTACCAGTGATGACTTACGGCACGAAAACGTGGTCCTTAAATGTATGCCTCATATCAAGGCTCAAAGTCGCTCAGCGTGCTATGGAGCGGGCTATGCTCGGGATTTCTCTGCGAGATAGAATCCGGAATACGGAAATCCGCAGAAGAACGGGTGTAACCGACATAGCACAAAGAATTAGCACGCTGAAGTGGCAATGGGCAGGCCACATCGCTCGACGAACCAACAACCGCTGGGGAAGAAAGGTTCTCGAGTGGCGACCACGTATCGGACGACGCAGTGTAGGACGCCTCCCCACTAGGTGGACCGATGACCTAGTGAAAGTAGCTGGGCGTCGTTGGATGCAGGCGGCACAGGACCGCTCATGAGGGAGGCCTACGTCCAGCAGTGGACGGCGATAGGCTGAAATGATGATGATGAAATGATGAGTCAAGATGGTGAATTGTAATCTAACTCTGTCATCATATAAAGAGCACGTACATTTATATAAAAACTAGCAACCCGCCCTCGCTTCACTTCGGTTTCAGTCGCCTTACCCGCGTAGTTCCCAATCCCATGTTACTCCCTGATATTATAGCTTTCTATTGGTGAAAGAATTTTTGAAATCGGTCCAGTAGTTTTCAGAGCCACAATACAAACAAACAAACAAATGTTTCCTTTTTATAATATTAAGTGTAGATGAATCTCTATTTCCGTTGGTCATCTCATCACGTGTGAACGGATGGAAAAAATTAAATCACTTTCGCTGATTCCTTTTTCGTTGTGTTGTTGTGTCAGGAGAAGGTTCTTATGAATGAAAAAAAAATAATAGAAATTTTGGTAGGTTTTAATAGACTGTTTACGTTAACTTCATATAAAAAATAATATAATAGAATATTTTTTAATTTTAATAGATTTTTTTAATAATGCCAGCAAATAAATATAATACGCAGAACTCGCAATGCTTCAAGTTATAAATAGACATACAAGAGCACGTCAAACGCGGTTTGAAGTTAAAAGGAATCGATGAAATAATAGTGCTTTAAACCCTTACCTGCTGCTGCATTTAATTATAACGTGGAAATATTACGTTTTTTTTTTGTGGGTGGGCTGCGGTCGGCGCGCCTCCACACCACTCCGTCCGGGGCGACAGAGGGGCTTAAGCACGCAACTCCCGCAACCCACCCGAAAACCACGTCGCCTTCGTCGTTGGGCCGACCACCGGAGCAGGGTTACTTGACATCAGTGGTCGGCCCGACGGAATACCCCCTATTGAGGTACCCTCCCATCGACCAACGTCCCCCCCTCGGGGAGGACGTCGGTCTTTCCTCACGCGGTCAGCCTCTTGGCGGATGACGGACTAATTCCCGGTCACGTCACCCGCGGCCTCGGCTAGGGCGGCATGAGGTGCAGGTAGCTGCGCCTACGCCGCCCCAGTCGCCGGCGGCGGATCTCCTCGCGCAGGCGATCCGCCGCCTCTAAATATTACGTTTGACGACAAATTGTTGCTATTGAATATTTCGTTTTTATTTTTTTTTTTTTACCAATTCGTATTCATAGTTAAGATACGTTCGTCTGTCGGGTCAGCTAGCATTAATCTTATATCTTTAAACGAGCAATTCTTGTATATCTTCCTATTTCGGAAGGCAATATTCAGGTTAGTGTGTCTACATTTTCCATCCCTTCTAAAATGTACTTATCATTATAGTTTTCTAAGTTAGATGTCGAATGGGTAGAACATAGTTCTCGGTAGAAATATATAGTGATATTATTATTCTGATTTTTGATTATTTCTTCATTTTTAGGGTTCCGGACCTAAAGGGTAGAAAGGCACCCTATTACTAAGACTCCGCTGTCTGTCCGTCCGTCTGTCTGTCACCAGGCAGTATCACAAGTACCGCGATAGATAGACAGTTACAATTTATACAAATTATGTATTTCTGTTGCCGCTAAAACAACAAATACTAAAAACAAAATAAATATTTAAGGAGGGCTCTCATACAACAAACTTTTTTTCTCATACAACAACTTTTTTGCCCTTTTTATAGACAATAGTACGGAACCCTTCATGCGTGACTCCGACTCGCACTTAGCCGGTTTTTTTTTCAAATATATCTATACCAATAAATAAAATTGGAGTGTTTGTATGTAATGTCAAAATAATAGGCTTTTTTCATGCTCACACGGTTATTTGCACGACACCTATGCCTAAAATAGCAATTAAAAAATTTTTGTCTGTCTGTCTGTTTGTTCCGGGTAATCTTCAAAACGGCTGGACCGATTTCAAAAATTCTTTCACCAATGGAAAGCTATAATATCAGGGCGTAAACAAGGCTATATTTTATCTCGGTATTCCCACGGGAACGGGAACTACGCGGGTAAAACGACTAAAACCGAAGCGAAGCGAGGGCGGGTTGCTAGTTTTAAATATTAATTTAAACTACATTATTACCGTTGTGTAATGTATAAATTTGGAAGTGATTTAAATAAAGTTATAACTATATAAACCACAGACTTACCACATTCCTTTTACCCACAGACTTACCACATTCCCTGCAACGGGTGACAGATCAAACTTGTTGCGTTCACACGCGGCCAAGTCGGCGGAGTGCAGCGGTCAGGGCTCACCACGGCCAAGACGAGCACCTCGGGAATCCAGAAGGGTATCTCTCGCGCAGGCGTCTGGATACGTCCAGCTTAACCAGTACAGACTATTGGAGCCTATCGGACAGGTATGCAATAATTTCAGCTCATATACGTCCCACTGTTGGGCATAAGCCTCCTACACAATAAGAAAGAAATTGACCTACTATACCACGCTGGTCAGATAGGTATAGAGTTTTGTTTCAAGTTTTCCTTCTCTTGTAGATATATGCATATTTAATCCCTTAGTCGTCTTTTATGTTACCCACGGGCAATAGAAGGGGTAGTGAATTATATTCTTACTCCGTCAATACACGGATTTTTAGGTGAAATATGTTAATTTGATTTGACGGCTAAAGGATAAGATATGCATATAATATTTATGCAAAAGAAGGAAAACTCAAAATAAAACTCTATACCAATCCATTTGGTGGTATAGTACTCCAATTTCCCTCCTATCGTGAAGGTCAGCCCAGCCTTGGATTCTTCATGAATTAAGATAATGATCATCATCACAGCTCATATACGCCCCACTACTGGCCTCAAACCTCCTCATTGAGAGGAAAATTGACCTACAATACCATACTGGTCAGACGGGTTGGTATAGGGCTTTATTTCGAGTGCTCACACAAGATACCTCTTAGTCGCATTTTACGATAATCACTGGCAAGAGAGGAGATGTGAATTGTATTCTTATTCCATCACAACACGGAATCATATGTATTTCATGTTATACCAAACATCATCATCATCATCACAGCTCAAATACGTCCCACTGTTGGGCTCGCGCCTCCTCTAGAATGGGAGGAAAATTAATCTACTACACCACGCTATTCCTAAGTGTAGGTATAGAGTTTTGTTTCAGGTTTTCTTAGTTTTCTTTCTCTTCTCTCTATATATGCACAAGATATCCTACCAGCAAAAAAGGGGGTGAAATGTATTCTTACTCCGTCACCACGTGGAATATATTTCATGTTATACTAAACGCTTGGCCTTTATTATAAATCAGGTCGAAAGGTCAGGTTCGTACGAAAAGAATACAAAAGTTTATCGCGTTTACTTATTCATTGATGCCGTGGAATGGTGAACCATTTGAATTATACATCAGACTCATCCCTGGCCGGACGGAATTAGGATGAATATGTTAAGAGCGTAACAACGGAATATATGTGTATAAATATTTAGTTAATGCCTTATTGACTTAGCAGTTATAACAAATGCTTATTAGAATCTGAGATTAGATTCGTCATCTCGGCCCTCCTACACTATGGGAGGTATATAGACCTACTATACTACGCTATCTGACCAGCATGGTCAGTAAGTATTTCCCACCTATTGTGGAGGAATCTCGAGCCCAAAAGTGGGACGTATATGAGCCGAGATGATGACGATGATGACAAGAGCTGAGATGTATTGTCGACGAAGCTAATTATATTGTTTTTCTAGGGTTCATACGGTATTGTTAAGTTAGCCTACAATGAAGAGGACGACACACATTATGTAAGTACCTATCATCATCTTGCTCTTATCCTAATTACTTGGGGTCGACGCAATATGTATTCTTCTTCCATACGGTCCTATCAGACGTCATCTCTGCAGTCCCTCCCAGACTATTCATGTCATGCCTCACGCAGTCCATCCATCTTTTCCTCGGTCTTCCTTTACCCCTAAAGCCTTCAACATTCATACCCAAAATTTTCCTCACAACATTACTTTCATCCCGCCTCATCATATGTCCATACTATGTCAGCCGTTCACTCTTTAACTTTGCCGTCACTGGTCATTCCTCACTTTATCCATTCTTGTCACACCACACATCCATCTCAACATACGCATCTCCGCTACATGCAGTCGTCTCTCATCCGTCGCTTTTGTCGCCCAATATGGTGATCCATACATAAGTACCTATATTAGGTAAAAATTATGAGTTATATTACATCGATTTACTTTTGATTAAATAACTAATCTTTAACAAAAAAAAAACCGACTTCAAACAGTAAACTAAAAATCAAAAAACTTTACGAAGTATAAGAAAAACGTTAAAATTGCCTATAAAATTTTAATAATTCCACCAGTTTCTCAAGGATAACATCATTAGATCCTGACCAGATGACTATGGGACCACCTTGCAACTTGCAACAAATACAAAAGCAATAAAGTCCGTAAAAATAGAATTATTTATATTATCTAATACTATAGTCCATAAAATATAGGATGATCTCTTCTTCTTCTTCTTTTTTGTCTTGGCAATCAGCTACAAATACGAGCCATTTTTGCCAGTGTCGAGTTATAATTATCTTTTCAAGTTCTCAGTTTCTTCATGTCAGTAATGGTCTGTCAGTCAGTAAGTCAAAGTGTCGCCCTCAACAGTGTAATGGCCACTGTTAAGGGTATCTTCTGAGAATTTTGGTGGAAATACAAAGGTATGTATAGCAGTTTTATATCATATTCACTACACCTCTGCAGTTCTGTCGCTATATATTACATAAAATGCCATCAAGATTATTTAACATAACACGTTAAAACACTAAGATGTTGAATATAATACAAGAACACCACATGACACTTCAGATTCCCGCCAAAAACTCTAGCATGATCTCTGTGACAGTTGTTCCTAGTGCTGTCACGCTTATCGTAAGCGTCCGTAAAAGTCCGTAGTTTTTTATCGATTAAACTCTTTATTTTTATAATTGTGACTTTCTATTATAATTAAAATACAATCAATGAAAATGTTTTTGAATTTATTTCAAACAAAAACTGATTTTAGATTGTTTTAATTTTTAAAAAGGAGTACAATCAAGGTCTAGGTCACTATTATCGTCATCACTGGGAGCGTTCCTGCTAGAACATTTATATTTTTTTTACGAAAATAGGAACAGCCGTTAGATCTATCGATCAATTACGACTGTTTTATAAATAAATATGTCTAGTTTATTGACAATAATGCGTACATAATATTATCATTTACTCTGAGACGAAACGTAGTTTTTTAATGTTTAATTAATTCAATTTATGTATTTTTCAAT
The DNA here is from genome assembly GCA_032191425.1 of Lymantria dispar. Lineage (NCBI taxonomy): Eukaryota > Metazoa > Arthropoda > Insecta > Lepidoptera > Erebidae > Lymantria > Lymantria dispar. The sequence continues at coordinate 1,128,988 of CM063460.1, read as the reverse complement.
GTAACTGTCTGTTTTAATTGTAAAAAATATGTTGTACGTTTTATATAGGTACTGTATTTGGTTTATTTCTTTTATGAATAATTTAATAAAGATCGGTTATCGATTTACGTTTATCGACTGTCTCATCTCTTTTATATTTTCAGTCCAGTATGACCTCGTACGTGCGTAAGCGCCATTTATGTATAAAATCTTTACTACGAATTCCAGTACTTATGAGGTACATTTTAGGCATGAATATTAATACTTTTGTATTTATAATATATTGCAATTCAGTTGCAATAAAACTAGCACGTAAAAAACGAAAATATATTTGATACAAAATGAAATTGTAAACATGTCGCTCGTTCAAACTTACTGCGTTGATTTCGTGGACATCTGTCACAGAGATCAAGCTATATTTTATGGACTATAGTGTAACCATATAGCGAATAAGTGTTTTAGTTGTGTGACATTTACAAAAAATATAAGATTCTACTAAACAGTTGTATGTATGCGTTAGATATTGTGATTAATCTCTAAATGCACTTGATTAATTTTGGCAGGTCTTTCACTATGTCCTAGTGATACTACAACGTGATATGTATATTCTATATCTATACATATATATATATATATATATATATATATATATATATATATATATATATATATATATATATATATATATATATATATATATATATATATATATATAAAAGAAAGTCGTGTTAGTTACACTATTTGTAACTCAAGAACGGCTGTACAGATTTGGCTTAGAACCAGCAGACGGACATAGGAAAATTTTTATCCCGTTTTTCTTCTTCTTCTCCTTAATGGCGATGAGCTACTTTTTATCTCATTCAATCGCGTTTCCGTATGACGGACGTGACATAAAATGTCAAATAGATTTTTTTCTTTCTGTTTGTCCATTCGGACAGGCAATGAGATTAAAGCACATAAAGCAAAGTCTGATACAATATTCTTCATATTATTTAAGATTTCTTTATCTATAATAGCTTATTTATAGTCATGTCTGTCAGTAAGTTAAGTCGTTACCATTAATTAGGCGCTGAAAACCTAATTAAATGATTTCTCTGGGAATTTCGGTAGAATATGAAAATACACGTAAGCCAATCTTAGATCACAGAGTGACATAGACCCTACTTCAACATCTTAAATATATTATATTACATAAAATATCAGCAAAATTATTCAATATAACACTATAAAACATAAAAAAAAAATTAATATAATACAAGAGCTTAACATGACATTTCCATATTCGCACCGAAACTCATGTCAAAGAGAATACAAGTCACAATGAAACGTAGGATAATAAAAACGCATTTCATATGTAACAACAAAACGCAAACGACAGCTAAACTTAATTTTGTCTATAGTCAAGCATGGTTGAAAATTTGATAATTATAATTTCGTCAGAAATCAATAATCAGTAGGTAATTTGCATTCTCTTTGAATCACCATTAACAATGCCGCGATCAAGACGATCGAATCTTGCCCGACAAAGCCGTAATAGTTTTTCGATTAGAGACTATATATTCGGTAATTTAGAATATATATTTACGAAAAAAAAAATTATGGCGGTACGAAGTTCGCCGGGTCAGCTAGTATATACATATATAAAAGAAAGTCGTGTTAGTTACACTATTTATAACTCAAGAACGGCTGTACTGACTTGGCTAAAAATTAGTGGGGAGGTAGCTTAAAACCAGGCGACGGACATTGGATACATTTATCCCGTTCGATCGCGTTCCCGTGTGACGTGATATAAAACGTCAAAGAGGATACAGGTCCCTATGAAACGTGGTATAACAGAAACGCATTTGATATGTAATAACAAAACGCAAATGACAGTAAACGTAATTTTGTCTATTATTAATAGAGTATGGTTGAAAATTTGATAATTATAATTTTATGGTTCTTCCACTACTATGTTTTCACAAATTTAGGGAATATAATTACGAAAAAAAATTATGGCGGCACGAAGTTTGTCGTGTCAGCTAGTCTACACAAATAAAAATAAAATTGAAGTGTCTGTTTGTAATGTCTAAATAGTGGGCTTTTTCATGCTCACACGATTAGTTGCACGATACCTATGCTTAAAAACCAGTTTAAACATATTTTATCTGTCTGTCTCTTTGTTCCGAATAATCTTTAAAACTGCTGCACCCATTTTGTTAATATTTTAATAGCAAGTAGCTGTATATAATTTGGACTCACAGAAAAACCCTATAAAATTTTGGCCCATCCGGGAATCGAACCCAAGAACTCATGGACTGTAGTCACGTACCGTAATATTTTAGTAGATTTTTTAGATTTAAAATGCAGGGGCAAAGTGTCTCAAACCGGAGCAAAGGAAGAACAGGTCGGTACCTCGGTATTAAAGAATAAATTCAACATGAATTTCAAAATAGAATTAAGTATCGCGCGTGTTAAGGAAAATGAGATACAAAATGGCACGAGTGTTTTCACGGGAAAAGCGCTACAAGGTAATATGTACTCTGAAAGCTTTAGTTACGAAGTGAGAAAGTAACGAATCCTATTCATCATCATAGTTCATATACGTCCCACTGTTGGGCTCGAGCCTCCTTCACAATGGGAGGGAAATTGACCTACTATACCACGCCGGTCAAACATGTATGCATAGTTGTTATATGCCTATTATATCCCTTAGTCGTCTTTTACGACATCCACAGGCAAGATAGGTAGTGGTGAATAGAATTCTTACTCCGTCACCACACGGAAAGTATTCTATTCATTAAGTTACACTACAAATTGTCACTTTAAACGTGTAACTATTGCATTTAGTTACAACCATTAAATAGCTTAAAAAAATTATTGTATGTAATTTTCTAACCAGGCAATGAAGATTCTATCAAAACGTAAGCTGATGAAACGGGCAGGCTTATTCGGTAGGGCGCCTCCTAGAAGACCCGGGCCTGGTCCACCACCAGACCCTTTACAGAGGGTTTACAGAGAAATCGCTGTACTGAAGAAACTGGACCATCCAAACGTTGTGAAGTTAGTTGAGGTAAGAGTCAACTTTTTAAAATATCTTTGTCACAACTTGTTTTCTTGAATTAAATAATGCGTTTTTTGTTTAAAAATATGTTCTGGTTTTACGAGATTTTAAATATATTCCAAGATATTCAAAGTGAATTTCATCCTTGGATACATGGCAGGTATTCCTTTGCATATTCGAAATTAACTGGGCACTTTGGCGGGAACATGAAGTATTTTATATGCCACACATATTTAATGTTTTAGATTTCGCTCTTCGCTACGGTTTTACCCGCGTAGTTCCCGTTGCCGTGGGAATATCGGGATAAAATATAACCTAGTTTACGCCCTGATATTATAGCTTTCCATTGGTGAAAGAATTTTTGAAATCGGTCCAGCCGTTTTGAAGATTATCCGGAACAAACAGACAGACAGACAGACAAAAATTTTTTAATCTGTATTTTAGGCATAGGTGTCGTGCAAATAACCGTGTGAGCATGAAAAAAGCCTATTATTTTGACATTACAAACAGACACTCCAATTTTATTTATTGGTATAGATTATACGAAATAATTTCATAATCATATTTTATACTAGCAACCCGCCCTCGCTTCGCTTCGGATATAGTCGTTTTACCCGCGTAGTTCCCGTTCCCGTGGGAATACCAGGATAAAACATAAGCTAGTTTACGCCCTGATATGATAGCTTTCCATTGGTGAAAGAATTTTTGAAATCGGTGCAGCCGTTTTGAAGATTACCCGGAACAAACAAACAGACAGACAGACAAAATTTTTTTAATCACTATTTTAGACATAGATGTCGTGCAAATAACCGTGTGAGCATGAAAAAAGCCTATTATTTTGACATTACAAACAGACACTCCAATTTTACTAATAGCTAATTTTTAATCCCCGATACAAAAAGAGGCATGTATCTTTGATATTGTAGCTCTCAAACGGATTGACCGATTTCGATGCGGTTTTTTTTCGGTTGCGGTTTAAAATCCAGTTTCCTTGCGGTGATTCTTATAATTGATGATATCGGTCCAACAGTGGACTGACAGATTACCAAAATGATTTAATGGTGTATATTTACTCGATTAAGTGCTCCGCGCACACCAGTATAATCGTTAAATCACAATTAATTGATAATTCCTGTTGAAAAGAACGTAATGCTTTTTTAATTATTTTAGTTTGTGTCGAGGGTTATACAAAATTTCAAATTTTACTTATCAAAACGATAAAAAAGAAAAAAACAGTAATAAATTTGTTTTGTTCTAAATATTTATTACAAAACAATTATATTTCTAGTTCATTCATCATAATTATCATTATCTAAGCCCATAGACGTCCCACTGTTGGGCTTGGGCCTCCTCCACTATGGTAGGGAAATTATATTACCTAATATACCACGCTGGTTAAACATATTGGTATTTTTTTTTTTATGGGTGGGCTATGGTAAGCGCACGCGCGGTCCAGTCCGTCCGGGGCGATGAAAGGACGGCGCGCGAGCCCATAACCCACCAGTACCCACGTCACCTTGTTGTTGGGCCGACCACCGGAGCAGATGTGACTTGTCATCAGTGGTCGGCCGATGGAATACCCTTTCGGGTACCCTCACCTCTCGACGTCCTGGGACGTCGGTTGAACATATTGGTATAGGGTTTTCTTTCAATTTTTCCATCTCTTACATAGGTTTTATTTGCATATCGTATCCCTTAGAAGTCTTTTACGACAGCCACGAGTCAGAAAGAGTGTGGTGAATTGTATTCTTACTCCGTCACCACACAGAGGATTTAGTTCATTAACAGACACTAAATTATAATCATCTCAGCCAATACACGTGCCACTACTGGGCTCGAGCCTCCTTCACAGTAGGAGGCAAATTGACCTTACATATCATGCTGGTCAGACAGGTTGGTATAGGGTTTTCCCTTTTCTTGCATAGATCTTATATGCGTATTATGTCCCTTAGTCGTATTTTACGACATCTACGGGTAAGATAGGGAGTGGACTAGTGGTGGTCGTTGAATAAACGAACAGTTTTTTTCGACTGTTTCTTTGCCGTGAACTAATAAACCAGTTTATAGTTGACTGATAAACATGTTTACGTATGAACGGCTTCGCGAAACGGTCGTCATATTAACGAATGACACGAACGCGACGACTTGCAACTATTCGAAAGCGCCCGAATCGTCCCGAACTTGGAAGACGAGATGCGCGCGCGCTCGCACGGCTCGCTACGCTCTTTACCCGCCCCGCAAACCTCACCGCCCGTAGGCGCGAGTCGAGCCGAAATCATAACGCATAGATAGATTGAGTGCAATTCATTGAACTCTGCTATCATGTGATGGGGCTATCATTACATATTGAAGCGTCAATGTATATTGTACAATGAAACTGTTGTCTAATATCGTTGAAGTTTCGTTGTCCTTTACCAATGGACGATCAACGTACGTCATAATATAAACTAAACGTCTCGTCTTGTCTAAGCGTCTACGACGTAAACCAGTCGAAAATTAGACTGTTTATTCAACTAGTTTACCATCGACGATAAACGGTCTCGTTGCGTCGACTGTAAAATCGTCGACGACCCACTACTAGAGTGGACCAAAATACTTCTACTAAAAACTAAATTATAAACACAGACAAATTTCTATATAGGTAGATCTTAGAATAATAACATAATAAATAAAATAATAATAAAAATAGAAGTTAAGTCCGCGCATAAGAATTTAAGCATTTAAATTGGAGCCTAATGGAGCTTACGCCAGAACCGTTCCATAGTGTACAAGGTCCCAACTCTTAAAAAATAAATAGGTAATCATGTTTGTGCATTCAGATGGTGTCATAACACATTTGAAAAATATAAAATATGTATTAACTTTACTTTTAAAAATATTTCGACGATTAATGTTAACAAAAACAATATTTGATTTCATAATTTGTATAGTAGTGTGCGTGTGTAATCGCCTGCGCGCTTGTAGTATTTTTGGCTTCATGTTTTTGATAGCTTAAGTATTGACACTATCCTTCTATACGTTATTATTCTAATCGGAAGCTATTAACCCGGAGGCCATATTGCTCGCATTAGTTAATATCACAATACAAATATTTATATATCTGTACTGCCGAGGTTTATTTCTAAGAGCACTAACGATGTTAGTTGTAGCCCGACAATAAATAGACGTCGAAGATAAATAAAGATGAACGAACCATCAAGATCTGTAATTACAGTACCTAACACAAACATAATATATCCATTATCACTTATTTCTCATATTTGACATTTCGTTTTTTTTTTATTACAGAGTAAAAATATTTACCAAAGTATTGCTTACTTTTTATTATGACTTGTAATGTTTATGCGAATATTACATTGGCGGCGGCGGATCGCCTGCGCGAGGAGCGCAGCCTCGATGAGGAGATCGCCGCCGGCGACTGGGGCGGCGTAGGCGCAACTACCTGCGCCTCATGCCGCCCTAGCCGAGGCCGCGGGTGACGTGACCGGGGATTAGTCCGTCACCCGCCGAGAGGCCGACCGCGTGAGGAAAGACCGACGTCCTCCCCGAGGGGGGGACGTCGGTCGATGGGAGGGTACCCCAAGGGGTATTCCGTCGGGCCGACCACCGATGACAAGTTAACGCTGCTCCAGTGGTCGGCCCAACGACGAAGGCGACGTGGTTTTCGGGTGGGTCGCGGGAGTTGCGTGCTTAAGCCCCTCTGTCGCCCCGGACGGAGTGGTGTGGAGGCGCGCCGACCGCAACCCACCCACAAAAAAAAAAAAATGCGAATATTACACATGTGAAATAAAATCTATCCATGTGGGGAAGTAAGAATACAATTCGCCACTCCCTATCTTGCCCGTGGATGTCGTATAAGACGACTATGAGATATAATATGCACATAACATCTGTGCAAGAGAAGGAAAACTCGAAATGAAACCCTATACCAACATGTCTAACCAGCATGGTATAGTAAGTTAAATTTCTTCCCATTGTGGTGGAGGCCCGAGCCCAACAGTGGGACGTATGTGGGCTACAGTGATGATGATGAGGAAATAAAACAATTTTTACGATTTTACGCATTTTGTTGTTTGTATTTGGTTTTTGATCGGGCAACATTTCGAACACTTTATAGCATTCATGGCCAAGCACGTACATTTGATTTTTACTTTATCCGATGTGCCTAACATTTTTCAGAAGAAAAGAAGAAGAAATTCGAAATAAATCCCAATACCAATACGTTTGACCAGCGTGGTATAGTAGCTCAATTTCCTTCCCAATGTGCTGCTATAGAGGAGATTCGAGCCCAACAGTGGGACGTTTATGAGCTGAAATGATGATGAGGTATACAAAAGAGATTACATAGTAACTCTTGTCTTAACAGTTCTTGGATAATTGAAAATTATTGATAAAAAAAAATTATTTCTTTATTAAGATGTGTTTCTTTACAATTGAGATCACAGGAGTAGCTGTAAGTATTATATAATAAAATAAATAATAATTCTCTCCAAACAAACAGGTGCTAGATGATCCTGCGGAAGACCATTTATACCTGGTCTTTCAGCTGTTAGAAGGCGGTCCAGTCATCGATATACCCACTGAGAACCCTCTGAGTGAACACCTGGCGAGAAAGTACTTCAGAGATGCATTACTGGGCGTAGAATATTGTGAGTATTTATTCTACCTTAATAATCTATCAATCGGGGAAAAAGTCTTTTCAAATATAGTCTGTATAAACTTTTAATAAAATCTCCTCGGCTGTACTATTTGAGTCTGGCTGGTTTTGATACCATTCACAATCATCATGGCAGCCCACTGTTGGGCTCGGGCCTCCTCTATAATAAGAGGCAATTTGACCTACTATATCATGCTGGTCAGACATGTTGGTATAGGGTTTCATTTCGAGTTTACCTTTTCTTGCACAGCTTTTATGTGCATATTATATACTTTAGTCGTTTTTTAAGACATCCACGAGCAAGGGAGTTGTACAGGCGTAGTCTGGGCTAGTGGACTAACGCCGTGTTTGACAGAAGAACCTAAGGTTATAGTTTGAAGTACCTAAAGCCCTTAAGTTCCTAGCCTATATGATGGGATACCTGCACCGTGCTACCTAAGGTGACAGGTGGATGTGAGATGGATGTTGGGTGGAGGATTGGTTATTCTCACTGCCAGTCAAGCAGACTCACTCGACTAATCAGAACTGACGGCTAAGGGTGTCTTGGCCACAGTGAGATGGAGCTTTGGGTGGAGGATTGGTAACTCTCACTGCCAGTCAAGCAGACTCACTCGACTAATCAGAACTGACGGCTAAGGGTGTCTTGGCCGCAGTGAGAGGGATGTAACTGAGAGATGAATAAATTCAAATCTGATTTATTTTACACAATGTACACCTTATATACTACTTATTGCTAATACACACATATACCATTTTGTGTTAGTGTGTCGTAAGTGTAAAGTATAACGCAGTGTCTTTAAATCATGTCAGTGCTAATTTTGCACATTTGTATGTTGACATGCTTTACTTGTATGTTGACATGCTCTACTTTTGAGTTTGCTGCGTTGCATGTTCAATGTGCATTGAACATTCTGGCGTCTCTCAGGAACACGACTGCAAGTCGTATAATTCGATAACCTCATATGGTCCAATGTGTCCTTCCGTCGTTTGTGGTGTTTGGACTGTAGTCTGGGGACGAGGTTTCCCATACCGTGGCCGTGGTTGTGGTGGAGCTGCCCGCTGTTTGTCTGTCTCTGTGGCTTGTGTTGTAGTTGTCTCCTTGTTTTGTCTTCTCGTAAGTCTATCTCGACATTGTTTGAGTGGTCTGAAATAAATTAAAAGACAAGCTAATACTATTAAAGAAAGAGATGTCACGGTGCTAACCACATAGGAATGAGACTCTATTCGCCTCCATATTGTGTTATCTAATCTTGTTTTTAGCTTTGCTTCTGAAGCGGCTAAGTGGTCAAATATACTGGTGGAGCTATCTAATACTTCCTCCTTCGGTATGTCTGGTATCTCTGATTGGACTACTTGTGTGTCTAGAATAAAATTACTCCTTTTAAAATATGATGCTTGCACAGTTGTTGTTGTTATTCGTTTAGCTGCAAGAATGTTGTTCAACGTCTTTACTACACAGCTTTCTGAAATGTGTAGTACTCCTATATCCTCTAGGTTAATTTCTTGTCTTTGTCCATCACATATTATCGAAGCTGATTGTGTTTTTGTAGTGATAAACATCCACGTATTCTGCATGTAAAGTTGTTTCCATAGAATTGTAGATTGAATGTTGTATCTTCTTGATGTGCATTGTGATTTAGTGTTATTATTGTTGCTGAATAGCTGGTCAACAATGCAATTCTTGTTCAATTGCATGTTCTTAACAGCCACGGGATAGCAAACAAACTCCGATTTTTTGTGTAAACAATCTTTGAACTCGTCTTTACTTAACTCAAAGTATCGTTCATTGTTATAGTCGAAGCCTATGAATGCTCTTGGGATTGACAAGCATTCAAAAGAACTCCCGGTCAACTTTTGAGGAATCGCCGTTATGTGTATTAGCGTATATTTTCTTATGTCATGAATAGGATAGTACGCAAATACGTTTATATGTGTTGCATTTATTTCCATGTTAGTCTGTATTAATTGATCCTGAATTATTCTTAAGTTTCCAGGTAACTTTTGATTGGTTGTTTGTATTATATCATTAGCGTATTTAGGACTCAAAATCGTGTATATCGATGCGTTATTTAGGTATATCTCAAGTAACCCGTTGTAATAGTGAATAATCTCTGTTATGTAATTGCTCGCTAATTGATACGTTTGTATTACTTGTATTTTCACATTGTTAGCGTCTACCATCTTATACCATACGTCGTTATCGTACATGAATGCTATAGCTTCATTTAACTTCTTTTCAAAATTCTCTAACTTTTTCTTAATCCGCTCCTCGGTTTGGTTTACAGCGGATACTGTAGATATCATTATGTTTGTTTGATGATTGGCGGCGTTTATAAGTTCTTGTTGATTGCTACTCAATGAGTCAATACTTCTGTATACTTCATCGTTTACTCCGAACACGTATGTTAACATTTGTCCTAATAATCCACGTCTCCTTCTAGAAATCTTTATTCCAGTAAGGTAATCCTTTATCTTCTCAAATCGTGCTTTCTCTTCGTTCAAATGATAATAAAATTCTGCACAATGGGTGTCTTTTGTATACTGTTGTGTGTCAGTGCATAACTTTTGAAACTGATTAGTTATTTTTATCGTATTATTTAAATTCAGTTCCAAATCACTCCTTTCGTAATTAGTTTCTATTCTAAAACTCCCTCTGTTTATTGTTGAAGTACCTATTTGTTCTACATATAGGCCTGGATTTAAATGTTTCATAGTAAACATTGATGTACTTGTTACTTGTCCGATACACAATAATAATGTAGTATAGAGTAACACGCCTGACTTAAGTGTCTTAGACTTTTTATTTATGTTATTTGCTATGTTACTATTCACAGGCGTTTCGGTATTTTTTCTTAACGTATTCGTGTTAGTCATTAATTCTTCCTGATATACGGGTAAAGGAATTAATGTATGTATTGATCGTTTTTGACATAAACCTGTCGATTTTTTGAGTGTCACTACTCTTATCACCCCGTCGCTTCCTGGGTGAACGCTTTCCACTTTTGCCAAGGGCCACTTACTTGGACTTATGTTTTCATCTTTTATTAGTACTATGGTTCCAATTTTGATATTTTCTTGAGTTTCTTTCCACTTGTATCTTTGTTGAAGTTGATGTAAATAATCAGATGACCAGGCTTTCCAGAAATCTTTCTTCATTCTTTGAATTTGTTTCCATCTATTTATTAAATCAGTATTTATGTTTGATAACGGATCTGGGATTCCAACTGCTTCCCGACCAATTAAAAAGTGACTAGGCGTTAGTATTGTATTATCATTGATGTCTTCGCTTTGTGCACATAACGGCCTCGAGTTTAGGCAAGCTTCAATTTGATGTAAAAATGTTATCATTTCTTCGTACGTTAATGTCGATTCTCCAATTACTCGACGTAAATGGTACTTTACTGATTTTACGCTGCTCTCCCAAATCCCACCAAAATGGGGGGTTGCTGGCGGATTAAAATGCCACTGAGTACCTATACTGGTCATCGTATTTTGGAATCCAGGTGACTGTGTTATTTGCAATAATTCTTGTTCCAAAAATTTCGCTGCGCCTACGAAGTTCGTGCCATTGTCACTATACATATGTGACACGTGTCCTCGTCTGGCCATGAACCTCCGCAGTGCCGCAATAAATGTTTCAGTTGTCAAATCTCCCACTAATTCTAGATGAATTGCTTTTGTTGCTAAGCATACAAATACAGCAATATATGATTTGTAGGACTTGTGACCTCTTCCTTTCATTGTTCTTGTTTGTATTGGTCCCGCATAATCCACTCCAGTGTGACTAAATGGATATGATTGCGTGACTCTTGCTTTTGGAAGTATCCCCATTTTCTGTACTTTCGTTTCGGACCTGTATCTCGCGCATTTGACGCACTTTTTTAGTGTACCTTTGACAACTTGTTTTCCACCTATAATCCAGTATTTTTGTCGTAGGACAGCTGTAGTTAGTTTATTTCCTCCATGTAATGTTTTCATGTGTGCGTTTTGTATTATTAATGACGTTATATGATGTCGGCGTGGTAATAGTATAGGATGTTTTTGATTATATGGCAAGTCAGCGTTTTCTATTCGACCTCCAACTCGTAATAATCCATCGTTATCAATAAATGGATCTAGTATGGATAATTTACTGTTTTTCTGCAGTGATTTTTTCTTTCGAATAATTTCTTTTTCATCGTAAAATTCTTCTTGTTGCAATATGCATAGAATTCGTTTCTCTGTTTCTTCTAGTTCCGTACAGGATAATGGTTCGTGCTTTTTGCGCTTGCTGATAAATCTGTAGCAATACGCTAATGTTCTTATCATTTTATTGTAGTTAGAAAATCGACTCCAGATGTCATACTTTTCATTCGTAGTATTAATTGTTGTTGATAAACAGTACTTGGCTTCTTCATTTGGCTGTGGTGCTGTTGTTGTAATAGGTATATCACTCGTCTGTAACCATGGTGGGCCGTTCCACCATAAGGAACAGTTTATTAATTTTTCTGGCTCCAATCCTCTTGATATAATGTCCGCTGGGTTTTCAGACGATATGACATGATTCCATTGAGCGTTAGGTATTATGCTGTTAATTTCTGACACTCTGTTGGCCACGAACGTATGCCATCGCCCAGGATCTCCTTTTATCCATCCCAACGTGATCATAGAATCCGTCCAGCATGAAATCACGGTATTGTTATCACCGTTTAGAGCATTTTTTATTTTTTCTATTAAATTAGCCAATAATACTGCGGCGCATAGCTCAAGACGCGGTAATGTTGTTTTTTGTTTTTTCGGTGCAACTTTTGACTTAGCTTGGAGCAATGTTATGTAGTAACTGTTATTCACCATTACTCTGCTATAGACGACAGCCCCGTATGCTTTTTCTGAGGCGTCGCAGAATCCATACAGCTCAAACTTTGTCCTGTCTATCGTGTGACACCATCGTGGTACTTGTATATTTTCTATGTTTTTTAACTGTTTTTGTATTTCTGTCCATTTATTTCGTATTATGTCATTTACTGGTTGGTCCCATTCCATCCCAGACGTCCACAGTTGTTGTACTAGTAATTTTAGTGTTATGATGATGGGGGCCAACCAGCCCAACGGATCAAATATTTTCGCCACCTCTGACATAATGAACCGTTTGGTGGGTTTTGTGTTTTCTGTTATAGTTATTTGAAAACAGAATTTATCTTCGCCTGGAGACCATATAATTCCCAACGACTTTCTTGTTTCGTCTAAGGGAAGTTTCAGCATCCGACTTTCTTCTTTATCGCATGTTAAATTGTTCAACAATTCCGAACTATTTGAAGACCATTTTCGTAGTTGGAAACCACCTTTGTTTAACATTGCTATTAATTGTTCTTGTAATTCCTTGACGGAGCTTTCCTGGGATTCTCCTGACAAAATATCGTCAACATAGAAATCCTGTAACGTTACTCTACTGGCGATAGGGTAATTGTCTTGTTCGTCTAATGCTAGTTGTTGTAATGTTCTCACGGCCAGATAAGGCGCGCTTGTTGTGCCATACGTGACCGTTGTTAGTTCGTATTCACTAATGGCCTTTTTTGGAGAAAATCTCCATAAAATTCTTTGATATTTATAGTCTTCTTGGTTTATTTTTATGAACCGGTACATTTTCATAATGTCGGCCATGAAAGCAATCTTATGCGTTCTCCAGCGTAATAATATGTTTGATAAGTCTTGTTGAAGTCGTGGTCCTTTATGTAAATTTTCATTAAGGCTTATTTTACTACTTGTTTTACTACTAGCGTCAAATACCACTCGTAGTTTTGTTGTAAGAGAGTCTTCTTTTATTACCGCTTGGTGGGGAATATAATACTCTCCTGTGTAATATTCTGGTTTAGGTACTTTTCTCATATGACCCATATTTAGGTACTCGTACATAAATTCCTTGTATTGTTGGCGTAAATTGTCATTTTTTTCGAACTGACGTTCTAGTTGTAATAGTCGAGCCACGACTTTTTTCCTTGACTCGCCATATTTTATGTTCGCGTCCTTAAACGGCAGTCGTACCGTATAAGTGCCGTCGAAACTTCGTATTGTAGTATTTGTATAGTAATTTTCACACAACTCATCATCTTTGGTGAGTGCATAGTGTCGTGGAATTTCTTCTAATTCCCAAAATTTTGTTAATTGTTGTATGTCGTCGGTGCGAGTCATCATGCTTAATACTTTGATGCCACCGTTTGTGTCTTGCGGATATAACCCGGATAAAATCCAACCCAATTCTGTTTCTTGAGCGATTATACCGCCTTGTAGTCGTTTAAAACCTTGTAATAGTATTTTACTATATTCTTGGGCACCTAAAATTATGTCTATAGGTCCCTTTTTGTTGTACGTTGGGTCTGCCAATAGAACATTGTCCAACTCTTGTAATTGTTGTAAGTTACTTCTTGGTAACGAGTTTGTAAGCTTCGGTAGTACTATAAGTGTTACAGGTAGTCTGTACTCACTAGAGTACCTTGGTTGTAGGTTTATGTTAATTGTATATTTCGATGTCTTAGGTTCGTTGTCTCCAATGCCTTTTATTTCGGCTCGAACCTTTTGTCTTGGATACGACAGCAGTTGTGCTACTTCTTCCGTGCAAAATGACGCTTCTGAACCTTGGTCACACAATACTCTTAATAATTGTGGTGTTCCATCATACGACGTGGTTTGTAATAGCGCTGTGGCTAATAAGACCGTATTTTTTGCCTCTAAATTGGTAGCTGATAAGTTCGATAACGTTGTGTTTTGTTTTTTATCACTCATAGTTGGTTTAGGAGTGAACTTTTTCGTATACTCAGAAGACTCTGGTTGTCTTTTAATTGAATCGAATGTTCGGTGTAATAGTGTGTTATGACCTTTATGTTGACATATTTCACATTTTGTATAAAACTCGCTCGTGCATTTTATTTGTTTATCATGATTTAAGCAGCGTTTGCACATTTCTTTGTCTGAGACTTCCTTATATCGTTGCGTCACGTTCAAGGTTTTAAAACTAGGGCATTTATTTATATTATGTTCTGTGCTTTTGCAGTACCAGCAATGTTTACTTTTTGATGATTCTGCTATTGGTACGAGTGTTCCCCGGTATTTATTTATTGTATGATTCACCGAGTTATTACTCAGGTGATTGTACGTAATTTTTTGCTGATCGTAGGACTTTAAACTTTTAAATCTTTTTTCTAAAAACTGTAACATTTCTTCAAACGATTCCAATTTGTTTGGGTGTTGTAACTGATCCTCGTATTTTGAATCAGTTTGTTGGTCCCATTTCCTGGCCAAAAGTCTAGCCAAAATAGGGTCCCATGTTGAAATGTCAATTCCTTGATGTTTTAAAGATTCCAAACATTCTTTTATGGTGTCGTGCATGTCTCTTAAACCCGCTGCATTCGCAACATTTAGCTTGGGTAAATCTAATAATTTATCGATGAATTTAATTGATATCATTCGTTCGTCTTCATAACGTTGCGTAAGCAATTTCCATGCGGTTTCATAGTTCGATTCACTTATCGTTAGATGACGTATAATTTTTGCTGCGTCACCTTTTACATTTGTCTTTAAATATTGCATCTTTTCTACCAATGAAATATTTTTATCTTCATGAATAATTTTTTTGAATAAATCATGAAAAGTATACCATGAGTCATAACTCCCAGTAAAAGTTGGAATAGAGATACGGGGTAGTTTTCCTGACGACTGTGTTAAGGTTATTTTTTCGCTGGAACTGTCATGGATTTTTTCTTCCAGCATCTCCATTGTAGTATCGAACTCAATTTGGGTGTTTTCAAAATATTTATTTTTGAAGTAAAGGTGTCCCGATGTATCCTCCTCCAATAATAATTCAATGTGTGTTTCTTCAATATCCTGCCATCGTTTTTGTAGATTGTTTATTGTAGTTTGTAAATGCCATATAGGTTTGTTTTCAGTGATTGATTCTTTCGCCTGAATTAGCCTTTTTGACATCTGGGATATCCTGAACATTTGTATAAACGTCTTGGGATTCCCTCTCCCTTCTTCTTCGTTTGTGTTTTGTTCTTCAGGTTCATATATCGCCTGAACAAGTTGAAGTCTTTCTTCATATTTTTGTAGGTGGGCTAAGCCCTCGTTGTATTGTTTCTGGATATTTCCAAAGTAATTTGTAGTGATATATTTGTGAGATGATAACATCTCTTGTTTTTCCAGTTTCGAGTGATTCTCTTGCACCCGTTGGAAAATAGTAGTTAGTGTTTGTCTTTTTTCGTCAATGTATTTTTGTGTTCTTCGGCTCACGGAGTCCTTTTTAATGTTTGTAATTATCCTCCTGATCTCGTTATAATCTTCCTCCTGGCTCCTGATTGCTGTGTTTATTTCTTGTATGTCCATAGTGCTTCTTTTGTCTTCTTCCCTAATAGCCCTACCCTAACTTCCCTACTACTAATGTTTTAAGTCAATACTTATCGTACCTGCGCTCTCGCTATAACACGTCCCTGAAGGTGCGACTTCTCAATCAGCTGGTGAGTCCCGCTTGTGGGAGGCCAGTGACCGAACCGCAACGAGAGGCTTTCTGACAGAGTACGTAAGTAAAAGTCCTTCAGTCAATTCCGAAACTGATGCTTTGTTGAGTACACCAGCCCGTTCTTAACTGATTCGTATGTCTGTTATGTCAAACCTACGGGGGGGTTAGAGGGAGGAAAATCTTTACTTTTACTCGAAGGACCAAATGTACAGGCGTAGTCTGGGCTAGTGGACTAACGCCGTGTTTGACAGAAGAACCTAAGGTTATAGTTTGAAGTACCTAAAGCCCTTAAGTTCTTAGCCTATCTGATGGGATACCTGCACCGCGCTACCTAAGGTGACAGGTAGATGTGAGATGGATGTTTGGGTGGAGGATTGGTAATTCTCACTGCCGGTCAAGCAGACTCACAGGACCGGTCAGAACTGACGGCTAAGGGTGTCTTGGCCACAGTGAGATGGAGGTTTGGATGGAGGATTGGTAACTCTCACTGCCAGTCAAGCAGACTCACAGGACTGGTCAGAACTGACGGCTAAGGGTGTCTTGGCCACAGTGAGAGGGATGTAACTGAGAGATGAATAAATTCAAATCTGATTTATTTTACACAATGTACACCTTATATACTACTTATTGCTAATACACACATATACCATTTTGTGTTAGTGTGTCGTAAGTGTAAAGTATAACGCAGTGTCTTTAAATCATGTCAGTGCTAATTTTGCACATTTGTATGTTGACATGCTTTACTTGTATGTTGACATGCTCTACTTTTGAGTTTGCTGCGTTGCATGTTCAATGTGCATTGAACAGAGTAGTGAACTGCATTCTAACTCCGTCACCACACGGAAAATTGATACCATTAAAAAAGTTATATAAAAAAAACTATTTAGTAAAATATTGTTGCCCGCCGTTTTTCATTTGTTTTTCTTTCTATCAAAATGAGTGAATCTTATGAAGAACAACGATACATTTTAGCATTTTCAAGATTGACATTATCAGTATTAACATTAAAAGAGGACTGCCAAAACTACTTGTCGCATTTTTTTTCATCAAAAGTCCCAAAATATCTACAGCAACGAGATCATGTCACTACCAACAAGATGGCAGACAGTCTTTGGACAAAATGCCGTATATATATTGTAATCAAATGTGAAAAACGTTTTCCCCGACCTTATAATTAGCTGAATAATGAATGTCCGTGTGTACAGAGAATAAATATCTATGTTGTAATCGAGTAAGAATACATTATCCCCATGTGGCGACGGTATAGAAGACAATTTTCGTCATCCCATGCCTCTGGTAGTTGTAAGAATCGGCTACGGGTCGTTCTAGGAGAGTGCGCAGCAGCTATCTCCTGGGTAAACATATACCACCTACTGCGATCGCCAATCCGCCTGCCAGGCCTAGTGATTATGCCACTATTCTCCTAAAAAAAGAAAACATTAGTCACTATCCTTTGCATCACTATAGGACAATTAGAGACAATTTAATGAACTTATAAGAATATAGAGCAGGCTAAGATTTCTTGAAAAGGGGGGACGTCGGTTAATGAGAGGGTATCCCTTAGGGAGTATGCCGTCGGGCGACCACTGACGACAAGTCACCCTACTCCGGTGGTCGGTCCAACGACGAAGGCGACGTGTCACGGGTGGGTTACGGGTGTGCGTGCTTACGCTCCTCTGTCGCCCCGGACGGAGTGGAGCGAGGAATGCACCGACCGTAACACACCCAAAAAACAAGAAAAAAAAAACAAGAGTAAGATTTTTTGTCGGAGATATAATATGCAGATAACATCCTTACTAATATTATAAATAAGAAAGTTTGATTGTTTATTACGCTTTCACGCTTAAACCACCGAACCGATTTAAAAATTCTTTCAGAAATGGAAACCTATAATATCAGGGAGTAACATAGACTATATTTTATCTCGATAGTCTTACGGGAATGGGTAATACGCGGGTAAGGCAACTGAAACCGAAGCGAAGTAAGGCGAGGGGTTGCTAGTATCCATACTAATATTATAAATGCGAAAGTAAGGATGTTTATTTGTTTGTTTGTTTGTAACGCTTTCACGCTTAAACCACCGAACCGACTTCAAAAATTTTTTCACCAATGGAAAGCTATAATATCAGGGAGTAACATAGGCTATATTTTATCCCGGTATTCCCACAGGAACGGGAACTACGCCGCGGGTAAAGCGACTGAAACCGAAGCGAAGCGAGGGGGGGTTGCTAGTATAATATAAAAGGCATATAATATAAAAGGCAAACTAAATAAAGACCTATGCGAATACGTCTGATAAGCGTAGTATAAGATTTAAATCTACCTCTTATTTTTGTGAAGGTTCAAGCCCAACAGTGGGATGAATGTGGCCTAAATTCATTATATAAACATTTAGAGATATTTTACATACCAACCATAATATTAAATATGTAGCTTGTGAAAACCCATCGTTCAAACTAAGTTTGTGGAATTAATTTGTCAAAACAAACATACTCGTATGTAAGTGAAGTAAGTAAACAATATGCTTGTTTATCTACGTAGGGTAGGCGGGAATCTATTAGGAACGTTAATGTTTACGAGAAAATTATATAAACAAAACAACTTTTTAATTGAGATGTATATTTGTAGTAATTGCGGCATATACAGGTGTGGCGTAATGAGTGGATAATCCTTTACCAGCGTGTAGGGGACCTCATGACAGTTCAAATAAATACAAATTGTATTTAGTAAAAGTATCATATTTTTCGAGTTATTGGCCATTTTATTTTTTTTGGAAAATTGACACCCTCGGTCACATTTTCTTATGTCATGGTCACAAATCATAGAATATTTCCAGTTTATTTTTTGCATATTACTCATGGATACACGTGCTATCAAAGGTAATTTACAATTTTTGTGACGTAGGTGTTGTTTACCGTAGAAAAAAAAACTATTATTTTTTTTTTCATTTTATTTTTTTGTTCTCCAACTTTGAACTCTTGTGGTGTAAAAAGAAATGTACTGCGACGTGAGTGACAAGTTGATAAATAATTAGTCCATCTTATTAAAATTCTAAAATAGCATAACACACTGATACACTGTGATTACTTTTAAAGAATTATTATTTAAATTGTCATAAAGACCTACTTGATTCAGAACCCATGATACTCAAAACAATGAATAATTCTTAGAATCTACATGGTACCTACCGTAACTACAGGTACCTGGGCTGGCGTCTCAGTGCCATTTTTTATCTCTTTCTGGCAATCGTCGTTAGTCTATCCCTTTCTTCCACAGTACAAACAAAAGAGATATCCATGTGGGTTAGCTTATCATATTTTATTTGCTTTGTGAATTGCTCGTTTTTCTCCGAGTGACGCCAGTCTGTCATCATACTACATCTGTGCAACAACATTTTTACTACTTTCGGCTACTTGTTATTTGCGATTTTGTGCTCTAACTCTGGACTTGAATTTGCTTAGTGATTTGGACTTGCTTATCTGGTGATACAAACAAAAGTTGACTGTGATTTTGGTCTTGATTTTGCTTAACGTAACGTAAACTGCATTTGAGTATTTGAGTATGCTCAAATGCAGTGTACGTTGCACGGTGAGACATTGCGATTTACGCACGTATCAAATCCAAACCACTTGTACACTATTACTTGTCACTCACGTCCCAGTACATTTTTTTTACACCACAAGAGTTCAAAGTTGTAGAACAAAAAAATAAAATGAAAAAAATAATCGTTTTTTTTTCTACGGTAAACAACACCTACGTCACAAAAATTGTAAATTACCTTTGATAGCACGTGTATCCATGAGTAATATGCACAAAATAAACTGGAAATATTTTATGATTTGTGACCATGACATAAGAAAATGTGACCGAGGGTGTCAAATTTCCAAAAAAATTAAAATGGCCAATAACTCGAAAAATATGATACTTTTACTAAATACAATTTGTATTTATTTGAACTGTCATGCTGGTACAGGATTATCCACTCATTACGCCACACCCTGTATATGCCACCATAGACAAAAAAAAAATAAGGCCATATCCAATAGTGAACGGGGCTATTCAATTCTTCATTTGGGCAATTATATATGTACACACACTATTTGACTGCAGTGGCGGCTGTACCTTAAGTGCGCTCGTGCACTGAACCACCAATTCAAAAGATTTAATAATTACAATGTTAGTTCATCTTTATATTTTAAATTACTATACTAATATTTATTATTTAAACATACAAAAACATATAACAAATATCATTTCAAAGTATGACAAAACAATTTAAACGAACTATTAAAACTTATTTGCCTTGTAAAAAAAAAATCTCGTGCGCTGAGGCGAGCGTACTGGGACTGCTAATACAACATGTTTTAGTTATGAGTTAAAACGCCTGGCGCGTGAGACAGTAGTTCATAGAAATGTATCGAAAAATGAGTCTCTGTTCGAGCGCCGCACGGGTGAACCGAACATTGCCGAGAGCACTCGACTTTCAACGAAATTTGCCTAGCGGCGACGACATAGGTAGATATAGTTTCGATGTATCCTGTGACGCGTTAAATATTGTTTGGTTACATTAAGTAATTGTTTTTTTTTTATTTTGGTCTTAGTTCTATTCTATACTTCGTGTACCGTGTGTGGTGTGAGTGTAAATGAGCCTAGCATGATAAAACTTTTCAAAATAAAATTGCTATAAAATTGGCGGGCCCGCTAAGGCCCTCGTTAAATTTAATAAAAGATTTCAAATCAAAATATTTTTTGATTTGCACTCTTTTATAAATATTTTTTGAAGTGTGAAAAGCAAATAAAACTACATGTTTCTTCACATGTATACCTACAAAATGTAATGAGTTCGAAAATAATAAAAAATGATCTTTCTGATCTGATTTCTGATCTTAATACTTAGTGAGCAATTAAAGTGCACCACCACTTTGTTGACCCACCAGCCGCCACTGTTTGACTGTGCTGCCCCTTTGTCTACCTCCGTGAAAGGTGACCTTTTTCATACGCAGTGGTGAAGGAACTAGCAAACCGCCTGATAGAAAGTGATAACTGATATTCGTGGACTTCAATGTGCTGGATAGGAGGGAATGGAGTGAAGGTAGGAAGGAAGAGTTAGAGCGTTTGGATTTCCTGCTCTCGCGGCTACTGATTGAGTAACAAATTACTACTCAGACGTGGACTTTCTACTTAGAGTATGGTAACCCCGGATGAATAAGTTTGGCAACAAACTATAAACAGCAAATTCAGTCTCAATTATTATGCCCTCTATCTTAAAAATGTATGTTTCAATAGTACATTACCAACGCATCGCTCACCGTGACATCAAACCTGCTAATCTTCTGCTCGGAGAAGATCGAGTGCAGGTGGCAGACTTGGGCGCTTGCGGAGAACTGGCAGCTGGAGGTGGTAGAGTTTCTGGAACAGTCGGAACACCAGCATTCCGAGCTCCTGAAGCAGCTGCCACAGCTGACAGATACAGCGGAGAGGTTTGAAACAGTATTTTAACATCCTTAATGAAACTTTTCCTCCACACATTTTCACTATTGATTGTAATACACACACGATACATATATACAAGATATATATACAAGATTTCTCAGCGAAAACTTTCCTAATTGTCTATTCTGTCGAACTTGAACGTGGTACTCCAATTATTAGAAACGATTTGAACTATCACAACATACATTTATTTAGTAATTAAAAAAAGTACATTATGTAATACGTTTCTAAGAAAAGAAGAAATCGGACTAGAAAATTTAAAGATTTGACTCAAAATCCTTACGCGGTATAAGGGCATTTAGTCTTTATGTAAAACTGTTTTGCCAAATTATAGCTGTCTACCGAATATCTTCCCGCTTACGACTTTACGCTTGCTAAATAGCAAATAAATAGCAAAATAGCAAATAGCGTCTAGAAGTTCTAAATAGAACTTCTAGACGTAAAACCCAATAATACTTATCCCCGACCTAGGATTCAGAACATTCAAGTTATTGCGCGTTAAAAACTAATAGCATACTCAGCCCGAAGAGACATGTATATGACTTAGCTACTGGTTTTAACAATATCATATCAAACCCCGACTAGCCTAACCAAAAATAAACCATATTTATTCTTCACAGGCAGCAGATATCTGGTCTTTAGGCATCACTTTATATGCTATGGTGACGGGTAAAGTGCCTTGGGTGTGCAGTTCTACACTGGAATTACCACGAAAAGTTCTCACCGAGCCTCTGACTTACCCTACCAAGTTTCAACCTTCGAAGCAACTCAGACATTTACTGAACAGAATGCTGGATAAGGATCCTGTAACCAGAGCCACTATGCAAGAGATTAAGGTATAGTTGACTTTCGTTTTTCCAATATACCTACGAGGTGCAAAGACACAATGTGTGTGGGAATTCTTGACTCCCTCTAAAGGCGTGCTGTTCGAATCGTCGGGGATCCCAATCTTACGAACGGATTGGAGTCACTGGAGCGGCGGAGAGACTTTGGGTCACTCTGTGTACTCTATCGGCTCTTTCATGGGGAGTGCTCTGAGGAACTGTTTGACTTGGTACCACCGTCACCGTTTTACCAACGTACCACTCGGCACCGCAGCAGGGTTCATCCATTTCACCTGGAAACGATATGATCTTCAACTGTACGTTTCCAGCGATCATTTCTCGCACGTACGTGCAGGCTCTAGAATGAACTACCTGCTGCTGTGTTTCCCGAGCGCTATGACATGTCCTTCTTTAAACGAGGTTTAAGAAGAGTATTTTCTTCACGGTAGGCAACGGCCTAGCTGTGCCCCTGGTATTGCAAAGGTCCATGTGCGGCAGCACCACTTACCATCAGGTGTGCTGCCTGCTCGTTTGCCACCATCGGCAATAAAAAAAATAAAATAATTTGGTTAGAGCAACACCAAATGTGTAAAATTATATAAAATAATACCAAATTCCAAAACTCTCAAAACTTTCCAGGTATCACATATATATTTAAGTAAAAAGTTTTACATGAGTTTGGCTACACTACACATAGCTTGTACAAAAAGTGCTTATGTAAAATTTTAGAAAGACGTGCTAGCGCAAAACCACGTCTACCTTCCTCTAAATTCTAACAACGTAGACATGTCAAAAACTTTGGAGTACCTTGGCTTCATGCTGAATGACTTCAGCAGGGTTGCTTAGTAGATTCACTATCTGCAAATAAATATGGACAAGACGAAAGTCATGTTCAATACCCATGTTATTCCTGTACCAGTCCAATTTCGAAATATAATTCTCTATACTCGCCTTGAACTATTTGTACAATTAAATAGGTCCAATGTTGAAAAAAGGCGGTTTACTCCATTTAACTGTTATACTCCAACCAAACCCATCTTCTTTGTGAATATGGTAAATATTATAACCAAAAGGATAAAAAAGTATAAAAGTTAATTTCATCTCATCCTCATCTCAGCCCATATACGTCCCATTATTGGGCCCGGGCCTCCTCCACTATAGAAGGGTAATTGACCTACTATATCACGCCGGTAATACCTGTTGGCATAGGATTTTATTTAGAGTTTTCCTTCCCTTGCATAGGTGTTATAAGCACATAATATCCCTTAGTCGTCTTTTACGACATCCACGGGTAAGAGAGAAGGTGGTGAATTGTATTTTTACTCCGTCACCACCTGGGGTAAAAAGTTACTTACCAGTTATAAAAATACGCATGACGTAACTCCAAGTAAATATTGTTTAAATTTTACTCAAATTTTGTATTTTCCTAACTAAAACTTAGGCGAAAGGTCATTATTCTAAACCAGCTTTCATAAAATGTTATTTAATTATTTATTCTAAAATACTCGTCGAAGATTTTATATTACTGTAAGCTATAATCAAAAGGTCGGCTAAATAAGTATTTAGTAAAAAAATATATATATCAAAGAAGCTAATACTCGGTTTATTGACTGGCCTTTATTAATAATTTCAATATTCTTTTTATTAAGTTTGCGTTAAATTTATTAGAATATGATAGCTGCTTTTGTTAATTTAATTATGTACAAATATTTAATTTTGTAAATACAATGTCTGTATCTCTAGTTTTAAAGCTAAATTATAATCTGCAGTTCGCTTTAATTGGTTAGGAGGGAGAGTACACCGTCCTGCCACCACTACGATTGCGACGAGGACACGGCGCAGCATACGCTCGAGGCCTGCGCCGCTTGGGCAGCGCAGCGCCGTGAACTCGTCGCAATCATCGGTGCCAACCTGACGCTGCACACTATCACCAGGGTGATGGTCGGCGGCGTCGGGAATTGGGACGCGGTCGCAGCCTTCTGCGGGGCAGTGATCTCGCAGAAGGAGGCGGCGGATCGCCTGCGCGAGGTGCGCAGCCTCGATGAGGCGATCCGCCGCCGGCGACTGGGGCGGCGTAGGCGCGAGTACTTGCGCCTCATGCCGCCCTAGCCGAGGCCGCGGGTGACGTGACCGGGGATTAGTCCGTCACCCGCCGACAGGCCGACCGCGTTAGGAAAGACCGACGTCCTCCCCGAGGGGGAGACGTCGGTCTATGGGAGGGTACCCCAAATAGGGGGTATTCCGTCGGGACGACCACTAATGACAAGTAACCCTGCTCCGGTGGTCGGCCCAACGACGAAGGCGACGTGCACGTGGGTGGGTTGCGGGTGTGCGTGCTTATGCCGCTCTGTCGCCCCGGACGGAGTGGTGCGAGGAGCGCGCCGACCGCAGCCCACCCCCAAAAAAAAAGAAAAAGTCCGCTTTAATTAGAAAACATTATTTTTATCTATGTATAGCGTGTCCCAAAATTAACGCAAAATTTGGTAAATAGAATACACAGTTTTTAGTCTTTTTATTGTCATTTTTTATTGAATGATAAAGTACATAAGATAGGGTTATTTATGGAATAACACATCGGGCAAATGGCTTCCACGGCTTTGCATACATACATATATGCACTAGTTTGTCGAAATTTTCCATGACCATTGTGCATAAATGTGTCTGAAATTTGTTGATGCAGCGTTGAATCTCCTCTTTTAGTATACGCGTAGTCGTGATCTTGTTAACATAGACCTGTGATTTTGAATAACCCCATAAAAAGAAATCTAACGGTGTTAAATCACAAGATCTAGGGGGCCAATTCTGATCACCGAAATGAGAGAGTTCACGACCAGGAAATGTCCCATGTAGTAATGAAAATGTTATTCAATAATAAAGACATGCTCTATCGTGTAACGCTCCATTTTCACTAACCCTAAACTGTCAACTATCAATTCGTTTTTTTTAGGGTTGCCAACACTTTACTGCATAAATGTCGGCCAATTCAAATCTTGCGTTAATTTTGGGACAACCATTATATATATTTTTTCCGTGTGGTGACGGAGTAAGAATACAATTCATCAACCCCTATCCTGACCGCGGGTGTCGTGAAAGACGAGAGGGGTTGATGAATTATATTATTATTCCGTCACCACACGAACGAATAGTAAATTTTTTCAAATTTTTTTGTAAGGAATATAGTACACATGTAATTTCTATACAAGAGAAGGAAAATGTGGCATCTATATATAAATACGTGAGGCAAAAACTTTGTACCCCTTATTATGAAAATTACGTTAATGGACAAGTATGAAATTTGGCACAGTTGAAGTATATAATGAGGAGAAGTGCATAAAACTGAATTTTCATATAATAATGGATTACAAATATATAAAATTCATTATAAAAAGGCATTACGCACACTACCATGCAATCGCTACACACACACGCACACATGCGCGTACTTATACTAGTCCATTATATATAATAATCAAACCGAATGTCAAATAATCATAATTATGATGACAATGTCTAATAGGCATTTGTACTTAGTACTTTATATATTAGTTACTAGCAACCCGCCCTCGCTTCGCTTCGGTTTCAGTCGCCTTACTCGCGTAGTTCCCGTTCCCGTAGGTATACTGGGATAAAATATAGCCTATGTTACTTGGGGATACTGTAACATTATAATGGTGAAAGAATTATTGAAATCCGTCCTGGAGTTTTTGAGTTTATTCGTAAGGAACGTTTCTTCTTTATAATATTAGTGTAGATTACACACCCTTAGAGGGTGAAAATTTAAAAATGCTGAAACACGTGTTTATTTATTTTTACTAAATAGTATTTTTAGAGAATTTGAAGAAAATCGATGTAGATTTTTTTTCTCCTTATACAAACTTTGTTACTGCGGTTTACCCCCTAGGACTTGAATTACAAAAAATCCTTTCTTAGTAGGTCTCTACGTCATGCAAAGAAAGTAATGTCAAAATTTCATGTTTCTGGCTTCAGTAGTTTCGGCTCTGTGATAAGTTAGTAAACTGACATCTTTCTACCTATTTTACACCCTTATAGGATGAAAATGGACAAACGCTGAAACACGTGTTTATTTATTTTTATTAAAGAGTATTTATACTTAATTTGAAGACAGTAGCTAAAGATTTTTTTTTCTTTCCATACAAAATTTTCCGTTGCGTTTCACCCCCTTAGGGGTAGAATTTAAAAAAAAATCTTTGTTATAGAGTGCCTACGTCACGAAATGAAACTACTGTCTAAATTTCATTTTTCTAGCTTCAGTAGCTTCGGCTCACCCTGTTCCTTTATATGTATATTATTGTTAGCACCCCCGCAACACCCCTTGCAGGTGGAATTTCGTAAAATCCGTTCTTAGCTGACCTCTACACGATGAAAGGAATATTTCTGCCAAATTTCAAGTCCGTACGCCTTATGGTTCCAGAGATATGGTGATGAGTCAATATATCGTTCGCAAAACCCGCCTCCCCTATATATATATATAGATTAGTGAAATACAGCTTACTCAATTTGCAATTATATTTAAATAAAATTAAAAGAAAATTGTGTAGCAGAAAATTAATTAAAATTAATTATGTCCGAATTTCGACCACGAGTATGGTATGTTATGTCAATTGTCCCCCTATAGGCGAGGCCAGCAGTGGAACGTATATGAGCCGAAATAATAATGTTGATAATTTTTCATAATTATGTGATAACGAAGGACCATTTATCCTTGAAACGAAGGATCAATTCATGAAGAGGAGTTAATAAAAAGAGTTTCCTAGTGTGAGTAAGACAGTAGTCTCAAATGTATCTCTTCTATAGGAGCACGAGTGGGTAACCGCGGATGGTGTAGACCCATTACCCTCGGAGCAAGAGAACTGCAGACTGGTGGAAGTAACGGACGAGGACATGGCGCAAGTGGTTACCTCAATACCAAACCTGTCCACGCTAATACTCATCAAGACTATGTTGAAAAAGCACAGCTTCCAAGTAAGTGAGATCCCATGATTCTAATTGTACCTTGGATTCTATAGATCCACATTATTATTTCTTTAGTTTGTAGGTTTATCACGAAATTACGCAAAAACGACTGCACATAATTTATAACTTATTATATTTTACGTGTGGTGACGGAGTAAGAATATAATTACTATTCCCTAACTTGCCCGTGGATGTCGTAAAAGGCGACAAAGGGATATAATATGCATATAACATCTGTGCAAGAGAAAGAAAACTCGAAATAAAACCCTATACCAACTTGTCTGAACAGTATGGTATAGTAAGATCAATTGCCCTCCTATTGTGGAGGACGCTCGAACCTAACAGTAGAACGTTTATGAGCTGAAATGATGATGAAGATTGATGATGATATATTTATACTTCGTGTGGTGACGGGTTTACAGTGCAATGTCTCGCCAAAACTAAAAGAAGACTAAAAGAACAGGCAAGTGAATAACAACCCTCCTATAAGAAACACATAACAGCTCTGCAATCGCCAACCGCCTGCAAAGCGATTACAAAATGAAAAATCAAAATGTAAAGTCCGAATTTAATGACTGTTACCGTAGCAAGTAAATCAAAATCCTTGTTTTTTTTTTCAACTCTTATATGTAACTCTGTTGGACCCGAACCTCCTCCGCAATAGGAGGGAAATTGATCTTAACTATACCATGCTGGTCAGCGAAATTGCTATAGGGTTTTATCTCGAGTTTTTCTTCCCTTGCATAGATGTTGTATTCTTACTTTGTCATCACACGGACGATAACTTACTGTACATGAAACACCTTAGTGCTCTTGTGAACATAAACGCTTAAAAGTATCCGAAACATCCGCCAGGCATCAAATATAGACACGGTAAAATTCATAAAAATAGTTTTATTTCATATTTCAAATAACTTATTTACTTGGGAATTTATCCAGACTTTGAAATTTTCATTTCATTAAACAACTACAAAAAAAATACAAAAAAAATACCTTAGACCAAGTAAAATAACTTCATTTAACCGAAAATTTATTATATTCGTATAAATACTTAGAGGGCAGACGGCAATCTGTTGGTTTCAATTTGTTTAATCGTATTAACTAAACCAGATTAAGATTAACCGAAGACCGATCTAACTACTAGCAGCCTAACTTATTATAACATCGATTATTTAGATAACTAAATCCTTATGGAATGGAATTTGTTAAACATTGTGCTACTAATAAAATCATTGTAATACTCTATTACAATGTAAATATTAAATTTTGTTTGCGGATAAGCAGAGTTGTAATTATCGACAGGGGCTTAGGATTTTCGGCTCAACCAAATGGCGATACAAAAGCGTTTGAGTTTTTTAGGTTACATAGCGTTCATTCTGTACCCGCAACCGATCATTTGCAACGTCTCTATCTATCACATCTGGAGTAGATTAATTTCTTTTTATAAAATTATGAAAGCAATAAGCCCATGTTTCACCGAAATTAAAGAACCTAAATTTCGCAAGAAAAAGAGTTTAATCAATTATTATTAAACGAACTTACGCGTATTAGTCCACACGTTTTGAAGGTAAGGAACTTTACGTCTCACAAAAAGGTTACGTATTAAAACTTCAAAGCCAAAAATAAACTTATAAAATAAACCCTTTTCGTTTGTCCGCAGAATCCGTTCCTAAGAAGTCGTGAAGGCAGCACATCCAGGCGTGAATCAACTTGCTCCCGTGGTGAAAACACCGAGAAGCCCACAGCTAGTACTAAACGAGCTGGTCTGGCACGAGCAGGCAGATCTCTTTCAGCGCCTGGCAATTATCTCACTGACAGGTTGGCACACAGGATACCACTACTATTTCTTATTATACACAAAAACTTTGACTAAACAGAGGAATAGAGAACGCGCTGCCATGCTGAACATTACAGCATGGCAGCGCTTTTTGATTGCGCGACGTTTCGAACACTTTACAGCGTTCATAGTCACGGGCGGACTAAGATGTCTCACGTCCAACAAGTCATCGGTATGTTAAGATGCCTTCCCATCTTAAAAATTGATAATAGGTTAACATTATGCCTGCTAAGATTTCTCCTCCGATCTTTCTTAGTGTGGCCGCGTTTCGGTCCGGTAGTAATATATTACATTTGTCAGATCCAAATTAATTAACGTCCTCCCCGAGGGGGGGACGTCGGTCGATGGGAGGGTACCCCAAGTAGGGGGTATTCCGTCGGGCCGACCACTGACGACAAGTTAACTCTGCTCCGGTGGTCGGCCCAACGACGAAGGCGACGTGGTTTTCGGGTGGAGTGCGGGAGTTGCGTGCTTAAGCCCCTCTGTCGCCTCGGACGGAGTGGTGCGGAGGCGCGCAGACCGCAGCCCACCCACAAAAAAAAAAAAACGATCCAAATTAATAAATTATCAAAATATAATAATTATTATAAATTTAATTATTGGAAAAACACTATATTTTCTTCATATAGAATCATTTTCATTTTGTACTGGCAATTAATTTGTACCAAAATGTGGGTCAAAATTTAATAACTAATTCTGTAGCGGCTAGGTATAAATCTTTGTAATAACGATGACTTGTTAGACGTGACATCTTAGTCCACCTGTGACCATGACCCGCTTTTTTTTTGTAATGGGCCATGGTCAGCTCGCTCGCCGCTCGACTCTGTCCGGAGCGACAGAAGGGCGCGGCGCGGCCCTGTGACCCACCCGTGGCACTTCGCCTTCATCGTTGGGCCAACTACCGGTGCAGTTTCTTGTCTTCAGTGGTCGGCCCGACGGAATACCCCTGCGGAGTACCCTCTGCTCTCAACGTCTCCCCTCGGGGACGTCGGTCGCCGTCGCGCGGTCGGCCCCTCGGCGGGCGACGGACTAAATCCCCGGTCCAATTACCCGTTACCTTGGCTAGGGCGGCATCAGGCACAGGTAATCGCGCCTGTATAACCCGAGTCGCCAGCGGCGGACCGCGTCGTCGTGCAGGCGTTCCGCGCGCGCTCCACCGCCTCTTTCCACGAGAGTAACCATGAACGCTGCAAAGTGTTCGAAACGTCGGGCAATCAAAAATCAAATACAAACGCGACAAAATCCGTAAAGTAGTTTTATTTACAATGTGTAATACTCGTGTTAACATCAGAAAACCATATATATTATTATATACACAAGAAATATGTGTCTAGACCCAATTCAAACACCTATTCCGAACATCACGAGTGCTTGTTTAGGGTAATATTTATGATTATAGAAACGATAAAAATTCATGGTCTGTAGAATATATGTAGAATATTTATACGTGCTTAAGTCTAGTATTAATCTTGGCTTGTAGTTAATTTCTTCTAGAACTTTCTCATGAGACTTTTTTATTAGGAACATCGACAGAAATAGTAATCTAATGGTGAAATAATTTTTGAAATCGTTAAAGTAGTTTTTGAGTTTATTCATTACAAACTCTATATAATATTAGTCTACACTATAAAACACTAAAATAATGGATCAAATTTAAAAGCGTTATACGACATTTTCGTCAAAAGTCCACATTGAAAGTTTTATTCTAACATTTATAATACATTATCTAGTTGACATTTTTGACGATGTGGGCGCGCATTGTAAAAATTGGCTGTCATCTGTTATTCCTAAGGCGCCAAAAAGTATAACTTAAATAATAAAAATGTATTTATCGTTAAGAAGAGATGTGAATTGTTAATTTATAGATATTAGTTCGTTAGAATGTAATGATCTAGTTAATACAATTCCTTTCTCCATTAGTGTGTGCTTGCTGAATATAAATGGGCGTATTAATATTTGTTCTTAACGAGCATTATCTGAGAAATAGTTTATGTGAACTAATGGACGTGTACTGAGGGAGTACACATCCATTAATTCTTCTCTTGCTTGTGGATATCGTAAAAGACGACTAAAGGATATAATACGCATTTAACATCTGTGAAAGAGAAGGAAAATTCAAAATAAAACCCCACCCTAACATGTCTAGCATGATTTAGTAGGTCAATTACCCTCCTAATGGGGCGGAGGGTCAACCCCAACGGTGGGATATGTATGAGCTCAGACGAATGGATGCTATTTGTGATTAAAATTATTTGACTTTTAAACATTTGACTCTTTGTCATAGAAAAATAGCAGCACACACAAACCACAAAAATTTTGAAAGTGCTCTACGAAATAATAATATTTGAGAATCTCTGATATAAATTAAAAATGTATTATCATTCTCCAGATAAACGTGTTTATCGCTGGGCTCGACAATGGGAGGGAAATCAACCTATTATACCACGCTGTTTGTTTCGAATGTTCCTTCTCTTGTATAGATGTTATTGCATATGATATCCTTTAGGCTTTTACGACACCCGCGGGTAAGAAGGGAGATTTTTATGAGAATTATTTCCCAATTGTATTTGGAACCTAAGTGATTACTACCCATATCGTTATGATAGGCAAAGTGCGAGGTGACTCACGAACGTAAAAAATAGCGAAGGAAATGTAACAAAATAAATGTAGACTGATTCACCTTTTTTTTGGAGAGGGGTGGGCTACGGTCAACACACCCGTCGCCAGGCTCCGTCCGGGGCGACAGAGGGACGCTGCGCGTGGCCCCCGCGTAAGCCACCCGCGACACGTCGCCTTCGTCGTTGAGCCGACCACCGATGCAGGGTGACTTGTCGCCAATGGTCGGCGCGACAGACTGTTTTATCTAAAGTATTGTTAAACTTTTCCAAAAATAATTATTAAACAAGCATTTTTAACTCTTTTCTATCTCCAGCAGGCAAACATCATTCGACATCGGGCTAGAATCAGTCCAAGAGAACAAAGATCAAAGCTTAGATATTCCGCAAAACGAAAAACCACCCAATGTTGAGGAGAATTCCACGCGGTGATACCCCAAACACGCGGCGTCGCCCGCCGCACCTCATCAATGGCTGCTCAAAATACAAATCGTGTTCGAATTTGATTAGCCAATCAGGCAATAGCATCGATGCTGCTACAAACAGAATATAGAGTATTGCCAGAGTAAAGAATTGATATTTTTATAATAATTTTGAATAGATGTCGTTGAAATTAAGAGGAGTTTTTGGTGGGAACGTGGAAGTCTCATGTAGTATTTTTGTATTTTATTCAATATCTTAGTGTTTTAACGTGTTTTATTAAATAATTTTGATGGCATTTTATGTAATAGAGACAGGGACTGCTGGGTTGAGTGATTATAATATGAAAGTGATTTCCATACCTTTTCGTTTCCATCAAAAATCTCGGAAGTTACCGTTAACAGTGACCATAACACTGTTGAAGGCAACAATTCGACTTACTGACAGATAATGTCTAACTAGAAGAAACTGATATTTTGTAAAGAAAACTCTATCTCGACACGGGCAAAATTGGCTCATATTGATTGCTAAAACAAAAAAAAATAAGAAGAAGAAATTAAGAGATAAGCTCTCACCTTAATATCTTCTTCTTAATTGAAGTTTTTAAGAAGATATATGTGAAATCATAAATTTATCATTCAACGAATCCCGATAATTTCAACGACATCCGTCATTAAAAAAAATCAAGATTTTCACTTAAATATTTCATTCATTGGCTAGTCGTAGTCATTTATTATTGTAAATATATTATTATAAATAATCTCTTTTACGTATAAAGCATTTAAAATAACATTTTACTAAAAAAATAATTGAATAGAGGCTGCATCTTTCGAATTTAAACAAAATTTAATGAAATCAAAGTGTTCTTTATTTTATTAATAAAATTACTGCTTACATTATCTACAAAAGAAACCATTTAATTTTTTCAATTTAGTAATATAAACGTTGCGGTTAAAAACAAATAAAATTGGAACCGCTAATCGGATCAATTTCGCCATCTTTGTGTAAAATTTGAAATTAATTCAGCAATTGATTAAAAAATACTTTAAAAGTCTCCTTGTCTATGGCCTTTGAAAATATTGCGAAGCAGCCTCAAAAAATATTAAAATGGCCACATATACTGTAAATATTTTAGCATTTATAAACCATAATTACATTAATTCATAAATGATTGCTCAATGCTTGTTTTTATATTCTGTAAATATAGCTTAGGGGAAATGTTTCATTAATATACAAAATTGTATATTAAATTATTTTGCAAATATTGATATATTGTTTTTATTAACAACAATACTTGCTAATAAATTCTACACGTCTTTGTTTAAATCTATGGATTGGTTGTTGTAAAACCATCGTTAATTAATAAGATAAAGAAGATGAGACATAAATTTAATCGTCCTAGTCAACTCCTTAACTGAATTGAAAATATGAAAACTTATTTTTTCAGTAATTGACTAATTGTTAGCAGTGTCAGTAACTGCGTAATGGCATTTACCACTGATCATCAAATGAAGATATGTATATATTATTTAGTGTTTAACGCAACCGTTGAAATCTTCATTTAACCGCAGTTTAAAAGTTTAAAAATTATATTATTTAAATATCAATTTTGTATCTTTATGAAACGTTTTAATAATATTGTAAATCTAGAGGTCTTTAGACATTAATAATGAGAATTATTTACAAAAATATTGCTATCAAAAACACTGCGTAAAGAAAAAAATATGAATTGCAAATATGCTTCGTCCTTCCCGGTAAGCAATCTATTTATTAAAATTTGGTCGTAGAAATTTAATAATACTTTAATGGCATTTCCTCAATAACATACTTGCTCAATTGTTTTTGCACTAAATACATTAATTTTATATAGACCTAAGAAGGTCTATTTGATGTTATTGTAAAAGTCATTTATCGTGCTAACTTAAGGTTATGTCTAATATTAAAACACATGCCTAGACCTCTAGATATTTTTGCCCTAATTACAGGTTTTAAGCGTATGTAAATAGCAAACGGCTACGATAAGAGATTGACCAATTTTCATTGTCAAATTATTTCGATTGTCGAAAACGTCGTAAATTTATAATCTGTGCATTGTATACCTACTGAGTCCGTGTAATGACGGAGTAAAAGTGTAATTCACCACCCTGTTATACGTGGGTGTCGTAAAAGACGATATGCATATGACATCTATGCAAGAGAGGAATTCTCGTAATAAAACCCTATATCAACATGATTGGCTAGCACGACTTAGAAGGTTAATTTCTGTTCTATTGTAGAGGAATCCCAAGTCTAACAGTGGAATTTATGTCTGCTGAGATGATTCCTACTTTTAGAGGAATTGATATTTTGAGATATTAATAAACATCTTGTCAATCCGTGTCACTGGTTTAATAATTAACAGCTCATATTATATATATAGTATATAAAGAACATAAATAGTCAAAATAGTCAAATAAATAGTAATATGACCGATTTGTTGTAATAAAACTTGTCAATGATGAAATTTAAAAAAAGGGTTTTTTTTTTTTTTTGTTCTGGTTGTCCATACGGACAGGCAAAGGGATCAAAGCCCATACAGCCAAGTCTGATACAATTTTTCTTTACATATTATTTACTTCTTCATATTGTATAACTTATTTATAGTCATTGTCCGTCAGTAAGTCAAGTCGTTATCATTAATTAGGCGCTGAAAACCTAATTAGATGATTTCTCTGGGAATTCCGGTTGAATATGAAAATACACATAAACCACTCTTATATCACATTCACCACACTTCAGCACCTTAATTATATTATATTACATAAAATATCAGCAAAATTATTCAATATAACACTATAAAACACTAAAGAAATGAATATAATACAAGAGCTTAACATGACATCTCCAAATTCGCGCCGAAACTCCTTTAAAAAAAGGAAAACAATGCACAGAGCATAAAACAAACCATAGATAAGATGCATGTTAGTGTACAGGGTCCCGATCACCGAAGTACTTACGACTTTCGCGTAAATTAATTATAATGACAAGATTACTATTAACATTCGAATTGTCCAAGCGTAGCTATTAGGTGAAAGAATTATTGTTCTATTCAATATGCTGCTGTTTGCTAACGTTTGAATTTAAAGAAAGTAAGCAAAACCCTCATACTTACCTATTTCACTCTAGGCGTTCAATTTTTTACATATTTACAACTTTTTTTAAATTTATTTTATTGTGGTGATCATGTTAATACAATGTAATATTTTTCTTGTATTGAAAACTAGTTGAAGATAAAACATGTGAAATGCCTAAAATATTATTTTGAACTGGTTATACAGGCTTCTTAATTATCTGAACGATTGACTTTTATTGCAGCTTTTAAATTGAATAATCGTACGGTCTTAGAATAATAACGTATAGAAGGATAGTGTCAATACTTCGAACTTTCAAAATTTGAATCTAATAATACTAATGGCGCGCAGACGATTACACACGTACACACGCACTCCACTATACAAATTATGAAATCAAATTTTGTTTTTATTAACATAAATCGTCGAATTACCTTTAAAAGTAATATTAATAATCTTTTTATATTTTTCAAATGTGTTGTGACACCATTTGAATGCACAAACCACAGAAAAATTAATAAGATTAGAAGTATTAATATTTCTGTGGCACAAACCGTCATAATTACCTATTTATTTTTTAAGAGTTGCGTACGTTCGTGCAGTACAATGACTTATACATTACGGAACGGTTCCGGTGTAAGCTCTATTAGGCTCCAATTGAAATGCCTCACTTTTTGTGCGTGAACTTATCTTCTATACGTTATTATTCTAAGCGTACGGTTCATAAAAATGACTCCATATAGTAACTGATCGTTATAAATGACAAAAAAAAACGTGATATGTTGTAAATAAAACTACTTTTACGGATTATATCGCGTTATATCGTAAAAGTAGTTTTATTTACAATGTGTAGTGCTCGCGTAAACATCAGATATCAAAACGTGATATGGTTAAAGTTCTGATTTCCTAAGATAGAGTTTACGTCTTGTAACAGAGGATAAACATAAAAGCTGTATATAAAAATGGCCGTCTTATTGGCGATGGATTGTGTAAAATCGACCGCCTTTTTTATAGAATTGAATGTAAGTAACCATTTTACAGTGGCAAATAGTTAAGCGAATATATCGTATAAAAATATACGTCATATTGTAATTGCAGTTGTGAGAGAATTAAAATGAAATCGGGTATTCAGAAATCTATGAATGAACGTCGTCTGACCTATGCAATTGGTGTTAAATGTTACAATTTTTTTTTTTGTGGGAGGGTCGCGTTCGGCGCGCCTCCGCACCACTCCGTCCGGGGCGACAGAGGGGCTTTAGCACGCAACTCCCGCGACCCACCCAAAAACCACGTCGCCTTCGTCGTTGGACCGACCACTGGTGCAGCGTTAACTTGTAGTCAGTGGTCGGCCCGACGGAATACCCCTAATTGGGGTACCCTCCCATCGACCAACGTCCCCCCCTCGGGGAGGACGTCGGTCTTTCCTCACGCGGTCGGCCTCTCGGCGGGTGACGGACTAATCCCCGGTCAAGTCACCCGCGACCTCGGCTAGGGCGGCATGAGGCGCAGATAGTTGCGCCTACGCCGCCCCAGTCGCCCCTACGCCGCCCCAGTCGCCGTTAAATTTACAATAACAAATTTTTGCACATGTGTTACCAACAGCATCAAAATATTCAATACCGATAAGACCGCCATCTTGAAAATATCTATAATGTTATCTCAGAAAATCAAAACTTTGTTTTTGACAGCTATTTTAATTGCTAGTACTTTATTATCTACATTAAGTAGACATAATATGTTAAAAATAATTATATTCCATAAAATATAGGATGATATTTATGACAGCTGTCCCTAGTGCTGCCATGCGTACGATAAAGTCCGTAGTTTTTATCGATAAAACTCTTTATTTTTATAATTGTGATTTTCTATTATAATTAAAATACAATCAATGAATATCTTTTTGAATTTATTTCAAAAAAAACTGTTTTTTGACTATTTTAATTATTCAAAAGGTCAAGACAATCAAGGTCTAGGTTACTATTATCGTCATCATTGGAGCGTTCCTGCTAGAACATTTATCATTTTTTGCCAAAATAGGGACAGTCGTTAGATCAATCGATCAATTACGACTGTTTTATAAATAAATATGTCTAGTTTATTGACAATAATGTGTACACAATATTACCATTTACTCTAAGATAAAAAGTAGGTTTTTAATGTTTAATTAATTCAATTTATGTATTTTTTAATGTAACTGTCTGTTTTAATTGTAAAAAATATGTTGAAAGTTTTATATAGGTGTATTGGGTTTGTTTCTTTTACGAATAATTTAATAAAGATCGATTATCGATTTACGTATATCGACTGTCTCATCTCTTTTTTACTTTCAGTCCAATATGATCTTGTACGTACGTAAGCGTCATTTATTTATAAAATATTTACTAGGTATTTCAGTACTTACGAGGTACATTTTAGGCATGAATATTAATTATAATATCTATAACGGCAAAACACTCACGTACTGAGATCGATTACGTCGACCCGGGTTTCAACCATGTCCGATGCTCATCATCAGAGCGAGTGCGCAGCGGCGTGGATACGACAAAAGCAGCCATAGCAGAGCACGCCAGTCACTCGAACACAAGGCACTACATTCGGTTCAACAAAGCCGCCGTATTATCCACAGAGAGATATTATAGACCGCGTAAAATACGTGAGGCCATAGAGATAAACCGACATCGGACCTTTTACAGAGACGGTGGATGGAAGCTGCCATCAGCATGAATACCAGCTCTCAATACTTCCTCGAGTCGTAGGGTGATGGACTGGGTAAAGGGTGACGTGATCTGGTGACGACACACTGAGTGACATACCAACAACATCGCTTAACCCCATACGTGAAGGCTCGTCCAACGATTCCGCCGAACATGATCAAGAGGCAAACACTTCCCCTGCACCCCTCGTGGCTGTGTCGAGACGCTCTGCTCGATATGCAGCGTGCAATGCACGCCGGGGCCTCGCAGACGCCGCTGGGCACTCGCCCTGATGATGAACATCGAACATGCTCGAAAACCGGGTCGACTCAATCGATCTCAGTACGTGAGTCTTTTGCCGTTATAGATATTATAATATGTATCAATCTCACGATAATTTCAATACTAAAATGAATATCAATATTTTTATATTTATAATATATTGCAATTCAGTTGCAATAAAACTGGCACGAAAAGAATGAAAATATATTTGATACAAAATGAAATTGTAAATATGTCGCTCGTTCAAACTTACTTCGTTGGTTTCGTGGACATCTGTCACAGATATCAAGCTATATTTTATGGACTATAAATTTATTTACTTGTGTACTTAAAGCGGTGTAGTTATTAATTTTAATACTTCTCGATATGATTGTTTGTTTTTCATGTAATTGTTTCACTGAAGTAAGAATGTATAATTTGGCATTATTATTAGAATGATTATTTTGATAAATTTTCTGTTCAACTGTTTATATGTACTTATAAAGTCCTACTGTTTATGTTGTTACTTATTGAAGTGAAACTTTTCTTAGGGGGGACTTTGAAATTCTGGTTTACAAGCTTTTTGTATGACAAAAAGTGGTTAGGTAATCACTACGTCGTGTATAGTGATCGCAGTATCTCGTTGGGCTTTATGTGTCGGAGAAGTGTGAGACTTACGCTTGCTTTTATATAAATAAATAACTATAAACACAATTCAAAAACAGTGAATGGTTTTCTTTATACGGTCACATTATCGAATGTCTACAGCCGTGGGCCTATCTGTTCGGGGTAAAATCAATGTCTGAGTAGCAATTTTTTACTGCAATTCGTTCGCTGAACGTAAGGGTGCCGCAAGCCCAAATTTCTGAAGTTGCGTGTGGTGGGTTTGGGTGGTGCATTTAGTAAGACCGAATCCCATTGCACGCATTCACACTCCCTTCACTTTTTTCACTGTGGGCAGCGACCCAGCATGAGCGTCAGTATCACTTGGCATCAAGTGTGCTCTATGCTCGTTTACCGCCAAGAGCAATAAACAAAATGTTTCCTGTAAAAAAAGTTTCACTTCTATCATACATTTTTACGACACAACCTGGTGTTTATTTAAATTATTTCTACAGTTCGCTTTTAATATTGAATACAGCAGTGTGTTTCACAAATGTATACCCGATACATAACAAATTATTTCACCTAAAACAGATTAATAAACGTGCGCACTTAACAATCTGTGGTTTTGCGGCGTCACTAACTTGATTAATTTGAATAAAGTTAATAAATTGCGCAAAAGTTTATCTAATTAGAAATATTCAATTGTTAACTTTGTCAAATTTATAATGATTTGTGTTATCATCTCAGCCGACATAGTACCACTGTGGGGCTCAGGCCTGTTCCATAGTTGATTGAGAACCCTATACCAACACGGCTGACCAAAGCGGTATAGTAGGCCAATTTCTCTTCTTTTGTGGAGAAGGCTCGAACTCAACAGTGGGACGTATATGAGCTGAGATGAATTGTATGATAATTAAGTAATATAAATGAATATTAAAATGTTTTATTGAATAGATGCCATTGTATTATATTTAATTATTTTAAACAGTCATACTGGATTTCTAAAAGATACTGGTTCTAAATTCTATCCGATGGATAGCATTATATTTATAGTTAAAAAGTTGTATTCTATAGGTACAATCCGTCGACATCCTTGTAGCACGTAAGTCTACTTTCAGAATAACAGGTATAGGCCATTTCATTTTATAGATTACGCGAGCTGCCTAAAATTTTCAGACATTTTCTTACTGAATATTAGAACATCTTGCCATCTTCGAAATTTTGAACAAAATTTTAATTAAAAATAAACCGTTGCCTTTTTTTTATTTTAATTAGTAACTTTCAGTTTATATCTTAATAATAATCTTATGCCAGTTACCACCAAGGACTCCTAAACTTTAGTTAACACCGCCCGTAGGGGTTACCTAAAATTTAGATTTATGGCACGGGTACAAAAATTTTTAAGAAGTCTTTATTAGTCAATTATCACTTAATTTTCGTAATAAATCAATCAAATTGTCGCCTTGATCAGTGCAATGAGACATTATTAATGGTGGAATTTCGATGGATCACGAAAACATTGCAAAGCAATATTTTATCACTATAGCACTTTCTCTGCATTACATTACATGAAAAGCAGAGAGATTTAAAACTTTCAATAACAAATGTTCTTTTTGCATAATCACAGATTATTAAGTGCACAGATTATCGTAGATTTCAGTCGGGGAACGCCCCCTATCCTTTGCAAGCGATGGTCCAAACTTATAATGCCTTTGAATGTTGTGATAGTCTAGGAGGGAAGTATGCTTATATTTCTAACATAATTATGTAAATAAGAATTTTAATAATATTATCTCTCAGATTTGAAAAATTATTAATAATGAAATTTTTAAATTGATCTTAGGATTAACTGTAGATTTTAATAAAGTTTTAATTTTGTTCGACGCCATTTTTTTTTATTATGTCTTTAGCCTCGAAGTTCAAAGTATAATACATACTTAATTTACGAATTTAATATTATGTAACAGATTTGAATGTTGTCATTGGTTCACTTTAATACTTATAACAGTGGCGGATTAAAACTACGTATTTCACTGTTCCAGTCGATAGGTCAGAACGAGTCTATAAAGAAGATAATTAGGCAATTAAGTAAAAAACTAAATTGTGGGGCAGTCTGAACTTCTCTTGAATCCACCCCTATAATAAAGTCCTAGGGAATATGTCCTAATATACCTAATGCTTGGGACCTTATTGAAGTCTTCAAAGTATATGATGCAAGTAATCTTTAACAGCATCATTCAGCCTATCGCTGTCCATTGCTAGACGTAGACCTTTGTCGTCACAAAGTTCGATCCTGTGCCGTCTACAGTCAACGACGTCTAGCAACTTTCACCAGGTCGTCCCTCCATCTAGTGGGGGGCATCCTACACTGCGTCGTCCGATATGTGGTTGCCATTAGAGAACCTTTCTTCCCCAATGGTTGTCGGTTCGTCGAGCGATATGGCCTGATCATTGTTAGATCAGCATGATAATTCTTCGTGCTATGACTGTTACGGATTCTATCCCGCAGAAAAATCCCGAGCAAAGTCCGCTCCAAAGCACGCTGAGTGTCTTTGAACTGGGTTATGAGGCCCACATTAAGAAAGCACGTAAATATGCAAGTAATATGTATACAAAAAAAAGATACATCTTTTGCACACGCCATAAAAAGGCAATAAAAAACGCTTTAGTCATTATAATAACAGAATAATCTTAACCTAAATTCATCCGACATGAAATGACAGAGTAATGCCCCTTCTTATTAATAGGCTAGTCACTCAAACGGATTTTAGATATATCATCTTCAAGGAGCTCTTGATGTCTATATTTTGTTGCCTTTCTATGAGTACCTATCAACATTGATTAAATACTACCAAGTATATTTCTGATCCGAACATTATTGGCTTCTTTCAGATTTATATAAGCTTTATCAATCAATTCTCTATCATACGGGAATAGTACCATTTTCCATGATAAAAGGCCTTATTGCCTTTTTCGTATCCCTGACAATATACTGTTACACACGTAAAGTTCTAAGAATTTACAGAACGTTCCCGATTTTTTCTAAATATTCACAAAATTCGAAAATATATCAGAGTATTCTGGAATTTTGTAGAACGGTCTCTAATACTCTAGACTAGTTTGGACTATTTTAAGATTTTTAAAATTCGACACTTCCATTCCTTATATCTTTAAATATACCCATAGTAGGCAAAATACCTCATGAAGAAGAGAAAAGACTATATTATATAACGTGCGATGACGGAGTAAGAATAGAATTCACCACTCCTTTTTTTACTCGCGGGTATCGTAAAAGACGAATTAAGTATATAATATACGTACAACATCAATTCAAATTCTTAGAACTTTCACTTTACTTATATTTATTATATTGTCAAGATTACAAAATTAAATTATCCAAAAAAATTAACTACCACCGGATCGGAACGCGACCGCTACTGAGAAGATCCGTCAAGAAACTCAGCGGGCTTGTCTATTACTTTTTTTTTCTTCTTACTAGATATAAAGTTGTGTACAACATGTTTTTAAGAACTAACTCCAGTGTGATCCAGCGTAAACCACAAAATACGTAATATATTTCAAATGATGATGGCTGGACCATTTCCCACAACAATGTAAGAGAAAGAAACCTCAAAAGAAAATCTCATACCAACACGTCTCACCAGGTCATTTTGCCTCCTACAGTAGAAGCCCAAGCCCAATGTGTGCCCAAGCCAGTGGGACATATATGGGCTGAGATATTGACATATTTATACCCTTGATCGTACCAAAGCTCGTTTTTGTGTTATAGCTGCACGTACTTTCTTTTATAAATGCAAAATTAAATTTATTTCTTTGTAACACTTTGACGCCTTAACCACTAAACCGATTTTAAAATCTCTCACCAATGGAAAGCTACATTATCAGCGGGTAACAACGGCTATATTTTATCACGGTATGCCCATGGGAATGGGAACTATGGTTGAAACCGCAGAAATTTGTTAGTTATAATGATAGGGTATATTATTATTATAGATATTAATGGTGATTATTATGTTTCAATGACAACATTCAATCAACACGCCGACCGCTGCACGTAGACAGAAATCCGCACCACAGCAGATTAGCACTTGTGTGCGATAGGCTAATACCAACAGGAATGTATGTTATTTATTCTATTTCATATTTGAACATTTAATAAAACAATTTGAAATTTACTTTTTGTGTTTTAATGTAACATCGGCAATATGATACTGTTTTAAAATGAAATTTCTTATTAAGGGTTTTATACTCTGTGATCCGCAATCATTCGGGAGGAAAAGGGTATAAGCGACCAGTGGCGTAACTACACCTTTCGAGGCCCATGGTAAATTCATGGCTAGACCCCCAACTGCCAGCAACTAATAAAAAAAAACTAAACTAACAATTATTAGTATTTTTATTTTTAATACCTATGTATACACCTTTACTTTTTTTAGAACAGTTTAACATATTTTTAAAAATCTTCTTGTGATACTAAAGTTTCATTTAGTGCATCTCATAGTACTCGTACGTCCCATTGTTGGGCTGAACCTCCTCCACAATATGAGGGAAATTGACCTTACAATACCATGCTAGTCAAACAGGTTGGTATAGGGAATTATTTCGAGTTTTCCTTATCTTGCATAGATTTTATATGCGTATTATACCCCTTAGTCGTCTTATACGACATCCACGGTCAAGATAAGGAGTGATGAATTGTATTCTTACTCCGTCACCACTCGGACATTTTTTAAAATAGACCGAGAGAATAGTTGAATTCTCTTTAAAATTTGGTAACAAATAGACGAATCATTCGTAGGTATATGGAATCTGCATTACCGACAGGCAAGATTGAAGACTGGATTGCTTAAAAAGCTATAGTTACCAGCAAGACTCTAAAAATAAAATTCTCAATAACATTATGTATTCAAATCGGAATATCTAAGATAAGAGCCTATCTACTATTAAATAAAAGAAGTCTTGAAAATGACTGATATTTATTTACCTCGAGCACTTTAATTTAATATATAACCTCACACAGATTTGAGAGACAAATTCGTTGTAGTATTATATAATTTAAGCTCAAAATCTGTCATTGTTATCGTAGCAATTATTTCCAAATGGATGCTTCACAGTTGATAATAACTACGCACATTTTTCCTTTATGTAAATAAAGCTTGATTGACGGGATAAAATAGGCAATGAATTATGGCGAAATATAAATTGGAGTAGGTATGTTATTTATTTAATAAAACCACTTTCTAACGTATTAAAAGGGGTTAGGTGAAAATAATTTTGATGAATTTGATACCTAAATGTATAAAAGTTTTATATCTTTTTTTAAACATAATTTCTTTTTTTTCTACTACTACAAATTAAATTCTTATTAATTTATTTACTTAATGGAAATTACTCATGATCCATTGAAAATTTTTCCCCCTTCGTGGAGAGGTTTATTC
This sequence comes from Lymantria dispar, assembly GCA_032191425.1. Classification (NCBI taxonomy): domain Eukaryota; kingdom Metazoa; phylum Arthropoda; class Insecta; order Lepidoptera; family Erebidae; genus Lymantria; species Lymantria dispar. Next base: position 1,084,529 of record CM063460.1, on the reverse strand, counting down.
CCACAATGATGTCGTCAAGTTGAAGGATACGGATCGGAGTTCTGTAATTTCCACATTACGTAAAGTCTTAAATAATAGACAAAATGATACTGTTTGCAAAAGAAATTTATTAGCATAGGAAAAATACATTTACCTATAGTAGGTGAGTACATATTGGTTTTAATAATTTTAACTACTTGTCTTAATCTTCTTCCTTTTTACTGTTATTTTCTTCGCTGCTCTTATTCCATTTGCCGTTGTTCTTATTCTCTGTTTCTTTGAATCGTGGGATTATTGCTGGATGTTGTGTCTCTACGACATTTGACAAATATACATTTTTTTTACTGTCCGTTTTAACAGAAGCTGTACTGTTTGACGTAGGATTCAAGAGTTGAACATTATTTGGGGGGTACTCTACAGCCTCCTTTTCTTGGACCAGTTGTTGATATATACTTGGATTATTATCTACCAGAAATGCTACTGTTGAATGTTCATGTATAGCAGGATTATTTGTGTACCCTAAAACTTTTGGGCTTACAGTATTCTGTTTACCAAAGTTTGGTTGGTGATGGTCCTCAATGATATTATTTTCTGACTCTGCATATGGTTGAACTCTAGGTTCGTTGTTCCATAAATTAGGGTTTAATATGATTTGGTTTTTTAAGTCAGCATTAGGATTTTGAATTGAAATTGGACCAGCTGTATTTGGGACTTGGGTAACTAGTCTATTTGGTGCATTTAAAAAAGTGCCATATTTACTATTAATAGTATTTTGAACTATCGAAATGTTACTGTTTTGGTCATTTGCAATCACGAAATTTTTATCTTGATTGCTTTTTGGGGGATTTGATAATATATCTGGAATTTGAAATATATGACCATGAGCATAAATTAAAACAGAGCTCGGACTACTTTGTGAAGGATATATCATTATATTATTATAAGAATTGAAATTCACATTATTGGTTGCTATAGGATAGTTTGCCGATAAAGGAAGACTATTAATGCCTGAATAGAATTGACTCCAAAAGTTCTGTGCTGTGTTATAGGGCACATAAGCTAAACTACTAATAATTGGCTCATCAGCATTTGTTATAAAAATATTAGACTTGGATAGGTTTTCATGTAATAAATATACTTTGTTTTTATTATTGTCCACTGCGAAATAATCTTTGTTGGCAGAAAATTCTGTCTTATTATCTGCTGTATTTTTAGGACTATTGATATTTTTGACTTTATAAGTATCCGGCCTCGTCCCATACTCAAATGTTTTAGATTCAATGTTACCATTTGGTGAGTCTACTTTTTTATCTTCTTTATCATCATTCCTAATTGCTAAAGTTGTATTTTTCTTTTCACTTAATTTCTTATCTTCAGTTTCATTTTTTATTTCGTCCGCATTATTTTTACCACCTAATCTATTTTTAAAAAGATCTGGCTTCAAAATTTCATTGTATCCATCTGATAATCCAAATGTAACATCAGGTGTACTATAGAAATTTTGTTTATTAAATATTCTTGGATATGCAAAATATGGATTCCCACTAACAGTCGGGCCGAAGTCACGATTATATGGATTGAAGCCCCGTGCAAGGTAAGAGAATGAGTTATCGTCTATGAGCTCATCATTGTCAGGCAATCCTATAGGCAAGTTGGGTTTGTCAAACTGTCCTAAGCCTGGTAGATACCCATGATGTAGATTTGGATAAAAAACATGACACTTCGTAATTGAAATTACACAGCAGAGTGACAGTAGTACCTGAAAAAAATATTATACATTAAATATGCTATCCACCCTACTTTTGTCGTAAAAGGCGACTAAGGAAAATATGCAGGAAACATCTATGCAAAATGAGAAAAACTTGATATAAAACCCTTGTCCAACATGTCTGACCAGCGAGGAATAGTGGTTCGATTCCCCTCCCATTTTGTGGAGGAGGCTCGAGCCCAATAGTGTAACATATATAAGTTGAGTTAAATGAATGAAAGATATACTATATTCAAAGAAATATTGCTGCATATTCTACATAACTATTAAAACCGACGCATTTATGCTTGCTATGTTCTACGACTTTTCGAATAAAGACTGGCCTTAAATGGTTAAAGTGCAACAAGTGTCAGATCTACAACTTGAGTTTTTTTTTGACAGGCTGTGGCCGGCGTGCGACCTCATAATCCACTGTTTTACCGCCCTACTGAGCCGCCCTACTGAGCCGTCCACTGGTACCGAATCCTTGACATCAGTGGTCGGCCGATACGACTTAGTTAAGTGGTACGAGCTACGGCTTAAACGAAAGATTTTAATCAAAATTATCTTAAACATGTTAGCTTCAGTCTCTTATGCATATAATGGCAGCCCTAACGAATAGGCAAAAACGAATACATACTGCTATTAAAATCCGATTAACATGAAGATTCTTTCATTGCAATGTCTAATCGAACTGCTTAAACTTGTCGCTTTGTTCAGAAAAATGGTATTCCCCGTGTTAAGAAGGGTAAGAATACTATTTGTCTACGCGTAGTTCTTATACCCGTAGGATTCGTAAAATCTATCATCAAACGAATGAGCAGCGACTTTGTTTTTCAGACAATTATAACACCAACTGGGATATACCTAGAATTGTTTAACGAATATGACCAATTATTATACTTCCTGGCATATTGGCTTTATTGCCGGGTTGTCGATAGTGTCCCTAGTATTACAAAGGTTCTTGAATGCCATTCACGACGTTACCATAACGTGAACAGCCTAATAAACTACTACTAAAGACAATAAAAAAAATCTATCAATAAAAATAAAATAATTCATACCTGTGTGTTAGCCGCCATCGCAAAGTATAGAATGTTATATATTTCTAATAACAAGGCAAGTATTAGGTAAATAAACGAGGAACCATTACTTTATAATAACGACCGTTTAAATTGGATTTTAATTTGATTCTAAATCATTCATTATGACTGAATCAAAAAATAATTAACAATATATTCAATTCATCATTATACAATTCACCATCCTCTGGTTTGCCCGTGGATGTCGTAAAAGACAAAATATGCAAATTAGTGGTAGGACCATACTGTTGACAGTTGTCTGTCTACAGCCACGAGCCGGTCCGTCCGGGGTAGTACCACATTGAGCAGAAAATCGACGTCTGAGTAGTAGCGATTTGTTACTGCGCTTCGTTCAATGAGCGAGAGAGCCGATAGTCCAACTTTGTGAGGGCGTTTGCGTGTGGTGGGTTTTGAAGATACCTTTAGTTTCACCAGACTTTATCACACGCATTCACACTCCCTCCACTTTCTTTACGGTAGGCAGCGATCTAGCAAAAGTCAATGAGCGGCAGCAACAGCATCAACACACCATCAGGTGTACTGTTTGCTCGTTGGCCACGGTTTACAATAAAAAAAAAAGAAAATATGTGCAAAAGAAGGTAAACTTGAAATAAAACCCTATACGGTGTGCGTCTGACCAGCGTGGTATAATATGACAAATTCTCTCCTATTATCTAGGAGCTCAACAGTGGGACATATATTATATAAGCCGAGATGATAAATTGTTAACGTTTTCCGTGTGGTGACGGAGTAAGAATACAATTCAGCACACTTTATTCTACCCGTGGATATCGTACAAAATATCTGAGGGATATAATATGTTTATCACATCTACACAAGAAAAGGAATTCTCGTACTAAAACCTTACACCAATAAAACAAAAAATCGTAATATTTTATTAATACTTTATGGCATATTAGTTCCTGTTGTAATCTGATCTTTTATGTGTATATACTTACACAAAATAATTTCAATGTTTCACATCTGCCATGCGTCCTGATTAACAGCTCCCTTTTTTAAAGACAACACCCTGCACTAAATAAATAATCCTTTTGTTGCGGAGGACTTTACAAACATATAATTAACAGACACAAATTATATCCAGACTCGGAACAACAATTTGTAGTTCGCTACGTTATCTGCGCTATCCAATTTATCTAAGAGTTGTGGTTATTACCCACATTCTATTCTTATCCCATCAGGCGACAATTGAATAATTAAATAATAAAATATCTGATTGACCGAGCTTCGCTCGGAATATTTTTATAGAATTTATTTAGATATATATTAATAAAAAATAAATAATGAAAAATATATAAAAAAATACAAAAAGAATAATAATAACACCGAGATTCGAACCGACACTGTTTGGATGTCAACAAAATCAAAATTAGAACCTGTCAACTTCCCATCTGAGCTATCGTAACTCATGACGTTGACAACGAAATTTGAATTAATATTCTTTTAGAATTTAATGTCATTGTTTGTTTTGCTAAAAACACGGACAAAACAACATTTTCTATAAATAAAACCTAGCTAGATCGATTTTTTGGACCCGAAAATTTCAAAGTTCCAACAGTTTCCAAGTTTCAACAAAATCGTTGGAGCCGTTTCCGAGATCCTGAATATATATATATATATATATACAAGAATTGCTCGTTTAAAGATATAAGATAGTATATAATTTTAACACTGCATAATTTTATTGTAAACAACACTATGTAAATAGCAATAAGTATTTGTTTACGCCCTCAATTAACGGTCTGACAGATTAACAAAGGAGACACAAAACAGTATTTACGGCTGTGACCGAGGAGCGTTCATACTCAAACAAGTAAACAGCAGTCCGCAAATAGATCTCTACAACTTCATTTAGTTTAAAAGATAAATAGTTTTTTTTAAACAAAGCACCGCACTCAAATATACACTCATTTGCAAAAAAAACGGGCACCTAAGCAATGAACCATTTCAAATGTTAATATTTCTTTGTTTGATAATTATAGGTAGTTTTATCCACACAATTTGCTAAATTAATAAGAAAATAATCGTTTTCATCAGTATTTCATAAAATTTAGATACAATTTATGGGAAATAATGCTAAACCTCGCTAGTAGTGTATATTCGCTAGTAGTGCATATGCTCATGAAGTAAAAATAAAAAAGTTTTTTTGTTTGTTTTTCTTTAATAAAGTAAAAGCAGATAAATGTTTAGTATCGAGTGTGACCCCCTCTAGCTAAAATCACAGCTTGAATTCGTCTGGGCATGCTAGCGAGTATATCCCGGATACTTGCTTGCGGAATACGTTCCCACTCCGCAGTAATCACATTCTTCAGCTCTCTGATGGTCTGCGGAGCCGGGTGTACTGATCTCACACGCCGTTTCAGAACGTCCCAGACATGCTCTATGGGATTGAGGTCGGGACTTCGAGCTGGCCAATCCAAACGACGAATACCGACCTCTTGCACATACGCATTAACATCGCGGGATCGGTGGGCGCGAGCATTGTCGTCCATAAAAATCGAGTCTTCACCTAGAGCGGCCAATGCGGGTTGTGCATGAGAAATTAGAACTTCCGTTATGTATCGATGCCCAGTCAGTGAGCCGTTTTCAATGAAGACTAACTCTGTACGATCCATTGAATTTATTCCTGCCCAAAACATAACAGAGCCCCCACCATAAGGTGTGATTTCTTCGAAACATGTCTCTGCAAAGCGTTCTCCTTGTCTTCTTAGCACTCGCCGACGTCGATCTTCACCGAACAGAGATATCCTGGCTTCATCAGAGAACAAAACCCTATTCCAATCGTCTTGAGTCCATGATTCACAATTTCTAGCGAACCTAAGCCTGTGAACTCTGTGCTCACGGAGTAATTTGGGGCCGCGGGCCGGGCGGTGACTGCGTATATTGGCAGCGAGAAGCCTCCTCCTGACCGTCCATAGACTAATATGCACATTTCTTACTTCTTGGAGGTTGTTCTTAAGATCCACATACGAAGATTTGCGATTTCTCAATGCGCGACTCACAAGAAAACGATCATCCCGTGGTTGGGTACATGGTTTTCTTCCAGAACCAGGCCTTCTCTCGACGGAACCAGTCTCCTGATATCGCTGCCAGGTCCTTTGGACTGTCGAGCGACTAACATTTAGCCTCCTAGCCACGAAACATTGGCTGCAACCCTCTTCAAGCAGCGCGATAATTTTGGTAGCTTTTACCACTTTATCTACCATTTTTGATACAGCCAAACAGCATTAAATAAAGCTTTGACAGTCAAGGATATGAAATTAATCGATAAAAATTGAATAAAAGTTATGAAAGTCGATGTTAACTTCTGGAACTTCGCGCCAAAAATGTAGGATAAAAAGGGGTTTTCTGTAAAAATGAACATCAAATGAAAAATTGAATTTAGAACGTACTTTTTTAAATACCACAGCATTTTTAAAACCGGCCAGTAACGTGTACAAACGATTGAAACCTTTTTGGTATTGTATCTTTTTAAATATGAATGAAAATCAAAACCGCCCGTTTTTTTTGCAAATGAGTTTATATTTGTGTCTTGTTACATACATACATATAATCACGCCTCTTTCCCATAGAGGGAGGGCAGAGACTCCTTCCCTCCACTTACTACGATCTTCACATACCACTTTCGTCTCCTCCACATTCATTAATCTTCTTCGGTTTAGGGTACTTCTAAACTGGCCTTTCTTAATGACGTCCCTGATTTGATCGTGGAACGTCCGCCTTGATCTCCCCCTACGCTGGTAGGGGACGACTAAGGCGGATGTTCCACGATCAAATCGGGGGACTAACAAGGAAGAATTTATAGGATGTGTTGACTACCGTTCACATTCGTCCTATAAATTCTCCTTGTTAGTCTCCTTTCATTCATTCTCTCTACATAACCCAATTAAGATACCTTTCTCAAACCTTGTCACTACATCTACTTTCATATCACAACGTTCCCTAATCGCTCTGTTCTTAATTCTATCACACTCCTCTTATCACGCTCCTCAACGCCCTCATTTCCACGGCATTTATTCTACTTTCGTGTTTCTTCTGCCATACCCGGCTCTCACTTTCATACATTAGGGTTGGGACAAATTGTGTCGCGTTAGAATATCATTAAGTAATTTTCGTACACAAACAAACAATAACCTTGTTGGCTTGTTGGTGATTATATTTTCGAGTCATTTTGAGTGGCCAACAAGCCAAGTCGTAGGCTCAGTCTTTTCAATGAAATTGCAAACTATTTGATGCTTCACATGACTAGATGGCTGGCGTATATTTTGTACAAAAGATTAACATTGCCATTCAAGGAAATGCCAAGGTAAAGCTGCCATCCTCCTAGGCATATTATCGATAGACAGTAATGGGCAGATATTTTTTTTATTCCTGATCATCTCATCTCACATAAGTTCCTTTGTTGGGCCTCCCCCACTATGAGAGGTAAATTGACCTACTACACCATTTACATATTTTTCGAGTTGTAAAAATAAACATTTTATGGGACATGGCTTACGTCTTGTATGTATATGTTCATTCGTAAATCCACTAGTTGGGATACCTTGCTAAGATCGTTGAGCATGATGCCAAGGTCATCTCATCATTCATCATCATCATCATTTCAGCTCATATACATCCCACTGTTGGGCTCGAGCCTCCTCCACAATGGGAGGGAAATGGATATTACTATACTATGCTGGTCAGACGGGTTGGTGTAGAGATTTTGGTTCGAATTTTCCATCTCATGTTTAGATTTCATATGCGTATTATATGTCTTAGTCGTCTTTTATCACATCCAGACATTAAGGAGTGGTGAATTGTGGTCTTACTCCATTATCACACGGAAAGTTTCACATCTATGTATTCTAAAAAGCCTCGGACGCCACAAGGTCTAGAACCACACCATTCATTGAATATTGATTTCCATTTGTGTGATATTACAGAAAATACCTATATTTAGCAATATATCTACATATTCAAATAAAATAAAAGAAAATCTCCTTGAAATCGACAGCAGCACCACCTACCAATTATAAATCTAAACCATTCTCAAATACCCTTGAACACACACAAAAGATTTCATCAACATCGGTCCAGCCGTTTAGGAGGAGTTCAGTGACACACACGTACACAAGAAATATATACAGAAAAGCCCTGAGTCGGACAGTCAGGGACCCCGCCAACACCGGTGCGCCGTACAGGGCCATCGACCGGATGACCCCCGCATACAGCCGTCGACACGTAGCGCTCAGTCCGCCCACGTTCGGCATAAGTTACGATAGAGTTGACGGCACGCCGACGAGCCGTGGAGCGAGCGGCGAGCCTGCGGAAATGCTCCCGGAACCACCAATTCCCGTCGAACACTAGGCCCAAATACTTCATATGGGCTCGGATGCTGATTTCAACCGAATTGACGGTAATCTCTAGGCGATAAAGCCTACATATACTAAATAAAATAAAAAATTGTCGGTAGTATTTGTGTGTTACAAGTATTAATTTACTGTGACGCAGTGCCGGTCATTCGATAGTACAGCTTGTATTTAAATAAAAAGCTAAGCTCATGTGGCAGCAAGGTCTCCGCAAGCGGCGAGTTCCCGCATGATTTCCCGAGGGAGCTTGTGTCGTATGCGGTACACGACACCGCATCGAATGACACCAGCGGGTTTTATTTAGAATGTATTGCATAAATTTGTTTTTATTAAAAGATAAGCCAATTAAACAATACTATATAGTATAGTCAGGAATTAATATTGAGATAAGAATAATATTCTTATTTCGTTCGTTCTTATTCGTTATATCCTTACTAATATTACTAATATTATAAATGCGAAAGTAACTCTGTCTGTCTGTCTGTCTGTCTGTCTGTTACGCTTTCACGTCTAAACCACTGAACCGATTTTGATGAAATTTGGTACAGAGATGGACTAAAGCTTGAGAAAGGACATAGGCTACTTTTTATCGCGAAAAAATAGGTATAAGGGGTTGAAATAGGGGATGACATTTTGTATGGAAATTCGTTATTTTCGATGATAGAACCATGAATCTTTGTATTAAGGTACTTTATAATAAATAAATAAATATTCGTTCTAGCGTTTTGGATATATTGCAAAGGTTCTTCTAGGAACATTTTATGACCAGCTGCCTGCCAGACGACATTGCTGGCTAGATGGCATCACCAATTGGTCCAGGTCGATGTAAATCTTTGTCTTAGTAGCATTTTGCGACATCCACAAACAATGAAAGCGTTACAATATTCCTAGCCGCTACCAGACAGTAAGTTAAAATCAAGATATTAATCAATTTTCTATCTCTAGAAATAAACAGATTTGAAGCGTCTATTTGTCTGTCAAAATAATAGGTTTTATTTATGCTTACACAATTATTTGCACGATACCTATGTCTAAAAAACCGGCCAAGTGCGAGTCGGGGTCGCGCATGAAGGGTTCCGTACCATTATCTATAAAAAGGGGGGAAAAATTGCGTTTGTTGTATAGGAGCCCCCTCAAATATTTATCTTATTTTGTTTTTAATATTTATTGTTATAGTGACAACAGAAATGCATAATTTGTAAAAAATTCAACTGTCTAGCTATCGCGGTCCTTGAGATACAGCTTGGTGACAGACAGACGGACGGACCGACAGCGAAGTTTTAGTAATATGGTCCCGTTTTTACCCTTTGGGTACGAAACCCTAAAAACGACTAATTTTTTTTTGTCTGTCTATTCGTTACGGGTAATCTTCAAAACGGCTGGACCGATACTAATAATACTTTACTACCAGGCTACCAAGCCTTACATAAGGAATAACTTAGGCTATAATTTATCCCAGGCCATATTTTATCCCGGTGTGGCTAGAACAACTGTGAGAATTTAGTCGATTTTAAAATTATTTCACTAATGGAAAGCTATTTTTAAGCGAGTAACATATTTAGGCTATTTTTTTATCCCGATATTCCTACGGGACACAATGCCGGTGAAATCGCGGGAATTTAATGCATATAAAAATTAATTTACGAATGAAAATCTACATAATCAGTGAATAACAAATAAAGGCTATTTTCATCCTGATGTTTGCCCGGGAACGAGAACTCCGCGAGTGAAACCGGTGAATGTTGACCAATTTTTAAAATTCTTTCACCAATAGGAAGGACGTTATCAGCGAATAACATAGGCAATTTTTATCTCGGATATTTGTATGGGATTTGATTAGTATAATTTTTTTTCACCCATGTAAACTTATAATATCAGCGAGTAACGTAGGCAATTTTTATCTCAACATTTGCATGGCAATGGGGTCTACGTGGGTGAAACTACGGGAGTTTGATCGATATTTTTTTTTTTCACCAATGAAAACCTATCATGGATAACGTATTATCAGCGACTAAGGATGGCTATATTTATCATCGTCTTTCCACGTAAATTTGAACTATAAGGGTGGAAGTAATGTTCAAATATAAAAATTTGTGAAGATATTTGGACGTTTGTTACTCAATCACGCGTAAACTGTTGACCAGGTTTGGATGAAAATTGACACATAGATAGGGTATTTCTTAAATTAAGAAATATGCAAGCCAACTTTTACGCGGGCGAAGCCGCGGGCAAAAGCTAGTGTATATATAAATCTTTTGTTCGTGTGTTACAAACACTCTTTTGCACTTCTTCTAAACGGCTGGACTGATTATAATATTTTTGTGGCTAGCTGGATGGATATGAGAATGGATTAAATTAATAATTGGAACCGATAGGTGGCGCTGCGATCGATTTCAAGGAGAATTCCTGTTATTATTTTATTAGATTTGAACAAAACAACGGGTCAACCGTGTTGGGTCAGCTAGTATTAGTTAAAATATTGATGACCTCGCAAAAGGTATTCTTGTGAGAATTGCGTTTTATTTATAAACGCAATTCTAATTTTATAACGAAATGCGACCAAACAAGAAGTACCATTTCAAATAAAAATAAAATCAACAAAATCGGTTCAACCTATCGAAAGTTCTGACGTAACAGACAAAAAAAATACGTTCGTATTGAGTATCTCCTTTTTTGAAATTGGTTAAAACTTATATCTTCTCCTTCTTCTTCTTGTATATCACCTATAGCTGCCAGTGTGTCGAGTAAAACTTTCTTAGTTTTTTCACGTTTTTAGCTTTTCAGTCTCTTCGTATTATAGTCGTTGATTGGGGGCTGATAACTAAACCACCAAGAATCGTCCTCTGAAAATTTAGATAGATAATAAAAATGTACTTAATTCACAATTTAATTATATTCAGTACACTGCCGATATCCAATCAGAAATCTCTCTAAAAGTTCTCTATTGTCTTAAAATTGTATCAAAATGTTGGACAAAAATAATAATTTTGTGCTACAAAATTAGTTATGAAAATAGAATTAGAATTTTATTAATTAAACAAAAATAGATAAAAATTGCCGTAATAACGATAACCTGATTATCCTGTTAGACGCAAGTCACCTTACTCCTCTCGTGACTAGTGTTGCCCAAATGCAAGACCAAGACGAGACTTGGACCGGTCTTGGTCTTGGTCTTGCAACATCACACCTGGTCTCGTCTTGGTCTTGGTCTTGCGCACCCGAGTCTTGGTCTTGGTCTTGGTCTTGCGCACTCGAGTCTTGGTATTGCAGCAAGAGTCTCGCAAAGTTTTGCAGTTAGAATAACGTAACAGTAATTTATCATGGCAATGAAAAATCCAACTAAATTAATCAAATATCCTATCCTATCTATCCATCTGCTAGCCTATAGTTCACTATTGAATATAATACTTACCACTGGAGAAAATTACTCTTCTATTCCCCTGGTGTTCCATTAGACAGCGTTACTACTCTTATGACAGGACTTTCGACCCTATTTTCTTAAGACGTCACCACACGAAGCAGTTGATACAATAAATTTTATGTCATTTTATAATCAATGCGATATTTTACAATTAATGCGATTGTTTATATTCCCCTTCAAGTTAAGTGGTATGTATCTATTGTATTTCCAGTTTAGTTACTGATACTCTGGATACTTGAAAAAACCTGTTGCTCTATTGCCTATATAAATACTTTGGCCGCTGGATCCATGTAGCTCTTAATATACTATTTATTCAAGAACATATAAAACTGATTTAAAATTTTATGGTTTTAATACTTGTAAAATGTATGATATTCGTCGTCATCGTCACAGCTCATAAAAGTGCCACTGCTGGGCTTAAGCTTCCTTCCAGTAAGAGGAAAATTGATCTACTATACCACGTTGGTCAGACATGTTGGTACAGGGTTTTCTTTCTAGTTTCACTTCTCTTGCACATATGTTATATACACAGGGTGTATCAGGTTATGGGACAACTGTTCATGTATGTTGTAGTTCAACAGTCATAGATCATAATTAGAATGTATATTACACAAAAACAATATAACGTAAAAGTTATACTGATTACAAAAATGTGTGTCTAAGAGTTTATGCCTTAAATTTTATGCATTATGTAGGTATGTACAGACAGGATATATGTAAGCATGTAATATTTCGACAGTATAAATAGGTATTAGATTTGCGCGAACCTTTCAATGGTTACGTAGGTACAAAGGCGACTCATCATCGGTCATCGGCCGATCAGCTGATTTATATTAAAGCGAAGTTTGTCTTGCTTATGCAAACGTAATCATTGATTTATTCAAATTCTAATGAACATTTAACAAAATACGAATATGTTGTAGATTAAGTATCATTCCTTTATACATTTTAATCAATTTACACGAAAAAACGATGACAAAATTGAGAACTTACATGTCTCTCAATTCATTAACGAATCGATATTTTTATTTCAATTTTTTTTTCATGGGTTCCTAACACCATTGCCCGATCCGATTTGATACGACATCCACGGGTAAGAGAGTGGTGAATTATATTCGTACTCTGTCTTTTTTTTTGTGTGTGTGTAGCTGTTGGTCGCAGATGACCTTGACAGCTTAACGCGGTCAATGGGTGAGCGCTGATGGCTCTCAACCCGGTAAGTAAGTTAAGCGAACATCACCCGAGGGCTCCCCCCTGTGGGGAACGGACCTCGGCTCGGGGCGTCGCTGAGAGCAAAGTGGGCGTGGCCAAGTTTAGGTTAATGACTTTTACGCGGCGCGGTTTTCGACCTCGACGGCGAGGCCGATACCGCGGAGTTTTATCTGTTATCGCTGCGCGAGCTGTGTAGGTCCTTTCTTGGGCGATCATAATAGCGTCATCTTCTTCTTCAAGAAGATGACGAGAACGTCGGACCGCGGATATTTTTGAGGGGACGTAGTTTACCGCCCCAACCACTAGTAGATTGGGGTGAGTCGTGGCAGAGGCAAAATAGCGTTGTGAGCAACGCTTCATGTACTGCCTGATGGTGATCATACTCTGTCCCTACATGGATTTTTATATAGATTAATTGTAGGCATATTTCTCTGTCCAACAGTGAACGTCGTTGGGCTAATGAATAAACGGATATATAAATATGTATAATGGGCAAGAGCACTCTCGTGATTACGGTATTTTTGGCCTTAAGCCTTTCCGAAGAGTAACTCTGAAAAGCCAACACCAACATTGGGAATCGATTGGCCAATAGATGGATATCTCAAGACTGATTTGATTTGCCGTGTAATGACGGAGTAAGAATATAATTCATCACCCCCTATTTTACCCGTGACTGCGAACCCACGACTAAGGGCTATAATATATAACATCGGTGCAAGAGAAGGAAAACTTGACATGTATGACCTGTAACAACACGGCCGATCACCGTGGCGATTCCCCTCCGGCCACGGCCGATTCTCCTCATGTTATGTAGAAGACACGAGCTCAACCGTATATAAGCTGAAATGGTGATTTGAATTAAATGCAAGACCGCGAGACTCTTGCAGGCCCAGTCTTGGTCTTGCTCAAGTCTTGCAGGGCCAGTCTTGGTCTTGGTCTTGCAAAAATTAAGCGGTCTTGGTCTTGGTCTCGGTCTCGCATTTCTCGCAAGACCAAGTCCAAGACCGCAAGACCAAGACTTTTTTGGGCAACACTACTCGTGACGATGAACATTGAAATGTGCTCGAAATATCGGGATGCCAAAAACGCGATAAAATTGTTAAAAGTAGTTTTATTTTTAAAACGTACCAAGTTAAAGCATAATCATGATAAAAACTTTAGAGTGGGTATCCCTTAATGATGTAACTGAACGTCTTGCTTTATATCGCATTTATGAAAGAGCCTCATCACTAAGGCCCGCTGATATTATATTCCACACAAAAAATACTGAAATATTTTGCTAAATTTTTAAACAAGTCCTGTGTAACATTGTATTGTTTGATTACTCGTTATATATTCAGAACGTCGAGTTGAGCTCGGCTTTAGTTGAGAAGGGTTCTCTTTATTTATAATGTGTATACCTCTGAATAGTTTTATTAGGATTACCATAATTTGTGGATAAAACTGTAGGTATTTCTGAGCTTATTTATTTCTATTCATAACATTTACATGGTTGTAAATCCCATTTTAGGTCCAAATTACCACTAAGAATATAAATTGAATTAAGTAGACACTAGCATTAACAGAGAGTTCTATCTCAAATTCTCCTTATCCAGCTTCTTTTTATTTTCTTTCGTCGCCCGCCTAATGCCAATGTAATTGTTGATCACACTGCATCGGGTGGAGAAGACCTATGTCTGTGTTAAGCTCTTGGAAAACTTTTACGACACCTGCAAGTAATGTAAAATTCAATAATAGTCGCCAGCACCCTACATGAATTATTTCATCTAAACTATGAATTATAGTCAGCCTTATCGTTGACAGAACATAACACGTATTAATAATCCACTTCTATTCTTGTTGAGTAATATCAGCTTCTATTTTTAATCTGTCAAATGTGGGAGAATTACACTAATGGCCAGCCCTTTGCAAGATACAAGCCGTAAAGCTTAAAGAAAAATCATATTCTCAGCTCATATATGTCCCACTGCGGAGTTCAAGCCTCCTCCTATATATCTGGAGGAAAATTCATACAGATTACTAATAATAATTTTTATTTCAACTAACAAAAGTATCTAATAACCACAATTGAAAACACAATAACAAAATTAAACACACAATAATTACATTCACACAATATTTACATGCACACAATAATTACATGCACACAATAATTACATGCACACAATAATTACATGCACACAATAATTACATGCACACAATAATTACATGCACACAATAATTGCAAGCACACAATAATTACAAGCACACAATAATTACATGCACACAATAATTACATGCGCACAATAATTACAAGCACACAATAATTACAAGCACACAATAATTACATGCACACAATAATTACATGCACACAATAATTACATGCACACAATAATTACAAGCACACAATAATTACATGCACACAATAATTACAAGCACACAATAATTACAAGCACACAATAATTACAAGCACACAATAATTACATGCACACAATAATTACATGCACACAATAATTACAAGCACACAATAATTACAAGCACACAATAATTACAAGCACACAATAATTACATGCACACAATAATTACATGCACACAATAATTACAAGCACACAATAATTACAAGCACACAATAATTACAAGCACACAATAATTACAAGCACACAATAATTACATTCACGCAATATTTCATCTCAGCTCACATACGTCCCACTGTTGGGCTCGAGCCTCCTCCACAATAGGAGGGAAATTGACCTAGCTATACCATGCTGTGTACCCTCCTTGTGGTGACGGACTAAGAATACAATTCACCACCCCCTCTTTTGTCCGTGGGTATCGTAAAAGACGACTAAGGGATATAATATGCATTTAACATCTATGCAAGAGAAGAAAAACCCGGAATAAAACCCTATACCAACACGTCTGACCAGCGTGGTATAGTAGGTCAATATGCCTCCCATCGTGGAGGAAGCTCGAGCTCTACAGTGGGACGTCTATGAGCTGTAATGATAATGATGATACCATGCTGGTCAGACAAGTTGGTATAGGGTTTTATTTCGAGTTTTCTTTCTCTTAAAGGACAATCACACAATATTTACTTGCACATAATCATTACATTCACACAATTTTTACATCTGTGTGGCGACGGAATGAAAATACAACTCACCACTCCTTATCTTGTCCGTGGATGTCTTAAAAGACGACTAAGAGATTATAACATACATATAACTTCTGTTTAAGACATTTTTTTTTGGTACTAATCCCGCCACACATTCCCACCACTGTTCCTACACTCCTGTAAGCCAGGATCCACAATGGTCTCCATAGATCACACCGAGGTTTGACCCTCAGGCAGTCACGGGAAATGATTTTAATTGTCTTGGAACCCGCAACAAAAATTAGAAAAAGTTAAATAAGAGGAGTTGGAAGAGTTTTATTCCACTTCCCTCCTAGTCAATGCATCATCATCATCATCTTGCTCTTATCCCAATTACTTGGGGTCGACGCAATATGTCATCTGTTTTGACATATTGCAAAAAGTTTCGGCAATGACTTTTATGACCGGCCGCCTGCCTGACGTCAACCCTCCTTGGGAATGTAATCGTTGACCCAAATGGTACCAGATAGAGTTGGTCCGGGTCAATCTTAGGCTCTTAGTCGTCTTTTACGACACCCACGAGCAAAGCAAGGGTTGGTAGTATTCGAAGCCGCTACCACATAGCACTGAGACCACACAGTCAATACGAGAGACATAAAGCAAAATTGACTAATTAGTCAATAAATAAGAAGACATGCAGTTATGATAAGCGCAGCCGCACAGTACCAGGGATATGGGAGAACTAACGGGGCCTATATGTGAGCCTTAAGATTGATTGCTATAGTAGGCATGGCAGAAACGCCTGAAGGCACGGCAATTTTCTCGAGTTACCGCAAGGTCCATATAGTGTATTATAGCAAGAGTGGTAGGATCACACTGTCGACAGTTATCTGTCTACAGCCGCGGACCGGTCCGCCCGGGGCAGTACCACACTCTCGCAGAAAATCGACGTCTGAATAGTAGCGATTTGTTACTGCGCTTCGTTCGGTGAGCGAGAGAGCCGGAAGCCCAGCTTTCTGAGGGTGTTTGCGTGTGGAGGGTTTTGGTGGTGCCTTTGGTATCACCGAGCCTCAATGCACGCATTCACACTCCCTTCACTTTCTTCGCGGTAGGCAACGGCCTTGTAAAGGTCCATGAGCGGCAGCAACACTTACCATCAGGTGTACTGTTTGCTCGTTTGCCACCGTTTGCAATAAAAAAAAAAAAAAAAAAGTATACCATTCCAGAGATCACTAGCAAATTGTTTAACATATGGTCGCGCTCGTTACGCCAGAGATCGCACTCCCAGAGAATATGGTGTGCTGATTGTTCATACTGGTGGTCAAATGTGAAACATCAATTTTACATCAATTTTCTACACATATTATTTATGTTGACATTTATGTTGTTATTTATGTCAACATAATGGTGAGGATCATCTCAGCCCCTATATGTCCCACTGCTGGGCTCGGGCCTCCTCCATAATGGAAGGGTAATAGACCTACTATACCACGCTGGTCAGACGTGTTGGTATAGGGTTATATTTCGAGTTTTTCTTCTCTCGCACAGATGTTATATGCGTTTTATATCCTTTTGTCGTCTCGTACGATCACCCACGGGTAAGATAGGGGGTGGTGAATTGTATTCTTACTCCGTCACCACACGGAAAATGGTGAGGATACGAGATTAAAAGAAAATAACTTGCTCTTGAAATGTCCATGGGCAGTTAGGAATCAATTCTATGCAAGACAAGGAAAACTCAAAATAAACCCTATACCAACCTGTCTGACGAGCACGGCAAGGTCAGTTTTCCTCCTTTGTGGTTCGAGCTCAACAGCAGGACGTATATGAGCTGAAATGATTAATTGTTACATGCACACTATAATTACATTCAGACAATTAACACAATCAGACGGGTTGATATCGCATTCCTTAGTCCTTTACAATTACTAGCCCAGTCGAATTGTTGATTGGACCCAGGAAAAATTATAAGTATAATTTTTCCTTCGGAATTCGTTAGGGGGGGGTCACTGGGAGTCTACATTTCGGTTTTCGAATTCCCAGTGGTCTTTCTTTTCAGGTGTGAATCGAGAAATATCGATCCTACGGAAAAAATAATGAGAACAGAAATTGTAGAAAATTTAATTCTGAACAACTTTGGTAATGACCATTTTTCATGTAAAATTGAAAATAAACGTGTTATTTAAAAAACATAAAACCACCCTTAAAATCAAGATGGCGGAAAACCCAAGACCATTGGGAATTCGAAAACCGAAATGTAGACTCCCAGTGACCCCCCTAACGAATTCCGAAGGAAAAATTATACTTATAATTTTTCCTGGGTTTGGTCCGTTTTTCGTCTAATTCGATTGGGCTATACCCACAAAAAAGAAAGTGTATATTATTTCTAACATAACGTCGAAAAAAAAGCATAAAAAATAATGCCTCGCATAAAGAATTGCTGCGCATAGATCGAACCCACGCGAGCTAATGATCAGTCAACCTAACATGACATTACCAAAGTTAATACAGTTAAAACTATTTCAATCTAGATAAGTAGTACCTAACTTACAGTAATACGATATGATTCAACTTGTTAACTCAAAATGTTCATAATCAAATTCTCTGACTGCACCATTCTCTCATTTAAAACTTATCTATCTAATACGTATGTTAACAACCAACATACACCCAGATGACTAAGATGTAGAGCTATATTAATTATATAAATAATGATTAGATTTTTTTTTTATTTATTATACATAATTATATTAACATGAATGAGATATGTAAATGAAAATAAAAGTTATAAACGTTGTTTTCACCAGTGAAGCCGGCAGCTAGTGGCTAAATGTCGGCCTGAGAGGGCTATGCTCGGTAGTTTTCTACGTCATAAAATTCGGAATACGGAAATCCCTAGTAATGTTCACATCGACCTGGCTCTTGGTCGTCTTTGACCGGCACTCGCGAGCAATATATGGGTTGCTAGTGAAGTAGCCGTCACCACATAGCGCAATCAACAACAGCATTATTTGTGCATAAACCCCGCGGATTAGTTACATACCGCCAGACCACCACTTTGAAGATTTTAGAACGATTTTGACTACTAGAGCAACCATCACATCCCTCTACCATATTGAGGAAAAGAAAAAAAAACCGCAGAGGAAAATCTTCTAGCATGCATGAAACATTATGGCGTATTCTTAAAAGGTACTCTTAAAACAAAGTACTTATTCATAAAATCAAACTAATCTTAAAACATAACCACAGAACAAAATTATGAATAATATTATTATCACAAATAAAACTATATAAAAGTTCCTTTCCAGTATTGATCCAAGCTTCACACTTTTCGCCCAATCGAAATCAACTTACTTTACATTACAAAAACGATGAAGGAAAAAATTTGGATTAAAAAGAAACAAAACATTTGGTGAAAGGCTTATTTATTCAGTCTTAAGAATCATGTGCTTAACTATATGTACATATCATTAATATCTATTTAAACTATTTACAGACCCATTTAACTACACATAAAATTAATTATCAAATATTAAAATAAAATCAGTATCCATTTTCGAAAAGCCAAGGTCGAACAGTAACAATGTATTCAATTTGGATTACAATATGTCACAATAAAAGTTTTGAGAACCATGGACAAGGAAAGCTAAGGATATCTATACCCGTATATTTTAGGTACCAGAGACAACACTAGGGATCAAAAGGACTCCTATGACGATAGAGTAGCTTTAACATTTAACTCGCCATTTTAAAATACATAAATCTATATATATAAAAGAAAGTCGTGTTAGTTACACTATTTATAACTCAAGAACGGCTGTACAGATTTGGCTGAAAATTGGTGGGGAGGTAGCTTAGAACCAGGAGACGGGCATAAGATACTTTTTATCCCGTTCTTCTTCTTCTTAATGGCAACGTGCTACTTTTTATCCCGTTCGATCGCGTTCCCGTGTGACGTGAAATAAAATGTCAAATAGATTTTTTTGTTTCTGTTTGTCCATTCGGACAGGCAAAAAGATCAAACCATGCAGCCAAGTCTTATACAATTTTTTTCATATTATTTAAAATTTCTTTATATAGAACAGCTTATTTATAGTTATGTCCATCAGTAAGTCAAGTCGTTACCATTAATTAGGCGCTGAAAACCTAATTAAATGTTTTTTCTAGGAATTTCGGTAAAATGTGAAAATACACGTAAACCACTCTTATATCACATTCACCACACTTCAGAACCTTTACTGTATTATATTACATAAAATATCAGCAAAATTATTTAATATAACACTATAGAACACTAAAAAAATGAATATAATACAAAGAAATGAATATCAGTAATTTGCATTTTCTATGAATCATCATTAATAATGCCGCGACCAAGACGATAGAATCTTTCCCGACAAAGTAATGGTTCCTCCATTAGAGACTATATATTCGGAAATTTAGAAAATATATTTACAAAAAAAATTATGACGATACGAAGTTCGCTGGGTCAACTAATATATTTATAAAACGTAATCATTATTCTTATTTCACAGTGCATAAATATTCTTAAACTATTATGTTATTTGAACCGAATAGTATTAATTAGGTTATATTAACAGTAAAATGGCTGATTGCTTATATTTAGAGAACAAGAACTCCTAATTTTGGTAATTAGAAACACGTCCTTTCAACTAACTGTCAAATAATTTTTATTTATTTATTTAATTTATTTAAGACAACACCTTGCACTAAGGAAATAATCCTTGTATTGCGGGGGACTTTACAAACATATAATTAACGGACACAAATTACATCCAGACTCAGAACAACAATTTGTGGATCGCACAAAGTGTTGTCCCGCGTGGGATTCGAACCCCCGACACTGGCGCTGTAGGTCGCTATCTTAACCACTACGCCATCTGTGCAGTCAGTCTCTAGTCATTTGCATGTTACACATACAAAAATATTTTATTTACAATAAATAATATTATGGTATCATTGATTTTGTTTATGTTTAAAATATGTGTTGTTTATGGTTACATTTAATATAATAATATGGTCTGCGGATGATGGCGTCTATTTCAGCTGGTGTCAATGGATCCTTACAGACACATCGTTGAGGGCGTGGCGTCGAAACATTCTGAGACCTACGCACCGAATTACTTCGTTACATATATTTTACTATGAAAAATATCATACTCATTACAATAAATTTTAAATATTTGGCGATAAATATGATCAGCCTATAATTTCTGATATTACATTTTATGATCAGCCTATAGCTAAGAATATCTATCTGTTAATTGACATAGATGTACAAATATTTTTAGTCTACGGATATACTTATAAGCTAAAGTTATTTTCCTAACGTCTCTCTCTATTTGAACCTTGTCTATGATGTTAATTTGTCTTTAATAATCTAACTATATATGCCAGTGTGGAGGCTTATTAGAAGGTTTTAATATAATTTGATATGAATTAAAAATACATTGTTACCGGTGTGAAATGTATAAGTTTGGAAGTATAATTAATATCAGTATTTTTTAGATTTCGACTATTTTAAATAAATTTAGGATATAGCATTATTAATAGACAAATGACCAATGACGAGTATGTCTGATATAATATGTCAAAATGAGCAGTTTACAGATGGTCTTATTGCAAAATCGATTGCTGAAATATTATTTTTAAGTTCCATATATTATTTTTACTTCCAACTTATTCATCTTATAATATCATAACCGATTATATGAAGTCACCTACGCCTGCTGTCCCCTGGGGATGGTGACATCTCTGAAGCGTATCACACATTGGCGCACGTTCATATTGGGTCGCAGGAAGTCTGACAGTGTTTTAGCTGATGGATCGGGCCGATCGAAGGGGTATCCCATGGCGCGACGGTCGGGGTACTTGCGGTCCCTGATACCGCAGTACGAGGACGCATCATTGCAGGTCCCCACCAGGTCTTGTTCAACCTATATTAAAATTATTCGAATCAATTTATACTCTCAATGTTTATTTTTCACATTTCTTAACTAGTTTCTCATCATGATTTAGCCTTTCAACGTCCTCTATTAGAAGAAGGCCTATCATTGAGCTTTTCATCTTCTACTAAGCCTTCCCCAAAAAATAAGGGATAGTTACATAATCGCAACGCTTGCCAAGCACGTTTTACAGTTTATATCGCGGACATGGTCCATTCGTAACCATGAACCATGTAAAAATCCGTAATAATAGTTTATTTATCATGTATAATGCTCGCGTAAAGATCAGTTATTATTAAGGATTCATTCTTTATTCCGAGAATCATTATAAAAATGTGGATTTTAATTTACAATCTTATTAAATTTTAGCTCAAATATGTCCATGTGGTGACGGAGTAAGAATACAATTCACCCCCTAACTTGTCCGTGAATATCGTAAAAGACGTCTATAGAATACAATATACTAATAACATATAAGAGAAGCATAGCTCGAAATAAAACCCCATATCAGAGTGGTATATATGGCATACCTACTATATAGTAGGTCCATTTCCCTCTTATTGTGGAAGAGTCTTAAGTCCGGTATTGGAAAGTATGTGAGCTGATGATCATAAAGTTCCTTACTCACGATTATATGGTTCTTCATTTCATGATAAGGCCGGGAAAATGTAGAGGTCGTCGACGAACCAATACGTTTAAAAATGACTTACCCTATCCTCGCTCCAGTTAGAAACCATAGCAAAAACTATAACAGGGAATCCCTCCGTAGTGCCCTTGGGGAGGAGCATGTGGTGTGGCCAACCGCATCCGCAGAAGTCAAATTCAGCGGCGGATTCTGAACCTGCATCCCCTGGACGAGCACTCTGTGGGGATAACACAACATTTAACATAATTTTTGATAGGTTATCAATATTTTCATCCATCCCTTGATCAATCTATTAACGACAATAAGATGTGTAGTATTCCAAAGAGAGGTAATCACACGATTGGATTTTTTTTTTGATGTCTATGGTTTAGGATAAACCCCGTCGGTTACGTTTGGGGCCACGGAAGTTGGCATGCAGCCCCATAACTTACGTGTTACCTCGCCCATTAACATTGGTCTGATCACTAGTATCTATTCGTTGACATCCGGCTTGCACATCGGATTGCCATTTCGGGTACCCGCCCATAATCGCCATACTTGGCAGCTGTCTATTCCTCTAGTAATTCTTCAGTTTCAAATCTCTCAGTTAAAATAAGGGTTGGGATGTAAAAACAATGTGTCACAATACCCTTCCCTTATGGCGGGGGATCGAAAAAGACGACTAAGCTGCATTAGAAAGAAAGCTCAAAATGAATCCCTATACCATCTTGTCTGACCAGTGTGTATAGTACTTTACTTCTTATTGTAAAGGAGACTCGAGCCCAATAGTGGGCTCTCATATGTATAAATAGACTTGCAGATTGTTATACCTGATCACGGAAAGTTCTCTCATAGGGAATGGTAACTGAGGAGTCAACGCTGCGACGACGAACCGTATTGTTACCTGGCTTCACTGAAAACAACAAAAAAAATTAAATACAAAAGAAGGAAAACTCGAAATAAAACCCTGTACCAACATGTCTGATCAGCGCGGTATAGTAGGTAAATTCCCCTCCCGTAGTGGAAGAGGAACCGAGGAACAATGGGACCTATATGGATTAATATTGGGATATTGGGGATATGAATGTGGATATTAGACAGATACAGATGTTAGAATAAAATTCGTTTATATCTGATTTTGGATTGCCTGATGTTTCGAACACTACAACGTTCATGGTCACGGGCGGACCAAGTTGGAAGGCAATCAAAAATCAAATTGTTTAGTTAAAGTAGTTTTATTTACAACTAGCACCGTCCTGCGGTTTCACCCGCAGTTCATCTTCTCGTGGGAATATCAGGATAACTTATAACCTATGTGTTATTTTGATATGTAAGCTATATTCATCAAAAGTTTCATCAAAATCCATTCAGTAGTTTTTGCGTGAAAGAGCATCTTCACATCTTCACATTTTCACATCCGCACATACAAACTTTCGCGTTTATAATATTAGTCGTATGTTACACATACTTTACTCGCGTAAATATCAGAAATCATAACATTATTTCAGTTTGGGATACATTCACGGTTATTAATTTATTTCGCATTATCCGACAGTTTCGGATAATATCCATCACGGATATTGGATTTATAAGGCAGTGTATGTTTTTTTTTTATTTTTGTTGGTGGCAAACGCTACACCTGATGGTAAGTGATGCTGTCGCTCATAAAGTGAAGGGAGTGCGAATGCGTGCAATGAGGCTGGATGATACTGAAGGTATCACCAAAACACACGAAGTACAATAACAAATTGCTACTACTCAGACGTTGATTTTCTGCTCAGTGTGGTACTACCCCGGACGAACCAGCCCGCGGCTGTAGACAAACGAATATCGACAGTGTGCTGCTACCATATACACTATGTCAAAAAAAGTCTCACGTGGAGTTGTGAATTTGTCCATCTCGATCATAAGTC
Source organism: Lymantria dispar (assembly GCA_032191425.1). NCBI lineage: Eukaryota > Metazoa > Arthropoda > Insecta > Lepidoptera > Erebidae > Lymantria > Lymantria dispar. The sequence continues at coordinate 1,060,139 of CM063460.1, read as the reverse complement.
GTCTCTGCTGATCGAAGGTAAAGGCTTGACCCTTCTCATCCTGTACGGGAGCCAAGAAGATGCGAACGGTGCCCATGGCGCTCTGACCAGATGTGTTGTTCACTTCGATACTGAAATATAGTCATAAATTTTTTTCAACTACAAGTGCAAGAGAAAACATGCCCTGCATTCTTTATACTGATTTTTAATATAATGTGATTTTGACAAAAAAAAATGGGTGAAAGTAATTATTGTGTGTATGTAATTATTATATGCATGTAATTATTGTTTGCATGTAATTATTGTGTGTATGTAATTATTGTGTGCATGTGATTATTGTGTGCCTGTAATTATTGTGTGCCTGTAATTATTGTGTGTATGTAATTATTGTGTGCATGTAATTATTGTGTGCCTGTAATTATTGTGTGCCTGTAATTATTGTGCGCATGTAATTATTGATTGCCTGTAATTAATGTGTGTATGTAATTATTGTGTGCATGTAATTATTGTGTGCCTGTAATTATTGTGTGCCTGTAATTATTGTGCGCATGTAATTATTGTGTGCATGTAATTATTGTGTGCATGTAACTATTGTGTGCATGTAATTATTGTGTGCATATAATTATGGTATGCATGTAATTATGCTGAGTTTAAATTTGGTATTGTTTTTTTTTAATTGATTACTGTGTTTTTTATTGTTATGAGATTTTATATTGCTTGAAATAATAAAGGATATTATTAATATGTTATTGTGTGATGGACTTCACAAACATACAATTAACGGGTATAAATTATTATCCTGTCTGGGAATCGCACCCACAACACTGGCCATTTAATCACTACGACACCTATGGAGTTAGTTAGAAGACGGGTAGAGATGATAAGGGCGGATTACGTACGAGACAGTTTTTTGTTAACTAAGTTTATGACCACGCCTCAACTATTTTGTCCATGGCCATGGAAAGGAATGCACTTCCCCAGGAATATCATATTCACACATATCTTTTAATATTTTGTATAAATTAGTGTTTTGATATAAACGTACTAAACTACTCGCTGATAGATGGCGCTGATTTAAAAACATGTCAGGTATTAAAAAATAAGTCTGAAAGAATACAGTGGAGAAAAACATTTATTCCGTTTTATACTGCCAGGGCTAATTAAATATATTCATTAATTCATCAGCCCGTTGGTGTCTACTGTTGGACATGGGCCTTCCTACGAGAATGCCACACAGAACTGTCCTATGTCACCTGCATCCAACGGCTTCCTGTGACTTTTAAAATGTCATCAGCCCGCCTAGTGGGATAAATTTATTAAATATATACTCACACATAATTAAACTCTTCATGTTGCAGATGGGTGAACTTTGCCAGAACGGATCCTCGTGGTGAGAAGTCCAGACCTCGGGACAGCTCAACGGTGCTGACTTCCCAACGCGTGCCGAACATGTTATTACCAGCTGAACCCTCGATACTCACTCCAGACACTCGGATACCGGGATAGTCCAACTGGCCACACATAAGTAATTCATAAACATTTATATGTACGTGTGGTGAGGGAGTAAGAATACAATTCACCATATCTTATCTTGTCTAAAGGTGTCGTAAAAGACGACTACTTTATATAATATACATATAGCATCCATTCAAGACAAGAAAACTCGAAATAAAATCCTATAATAGGTAACAAATCTGACCAGTGTGGTATAGTCAGTTAATTTGCCTGTTATTCTGAAAGAGATTGACAAAGAGACAAGCCCAGCAGTAGGACAAATATGAGCCAATACAATGTCGTCAAAACTCTCTATTATCTCGTATGTTATTGATAAAAAATAGATTTATGACCGGCCGCCTAACATCAACCTTCCTAGGAAATGTAATTCTTCACCAGGGCAATCAAAAGGAGTTGGTCCGATGTAAAGTTCTTCTTAGTCCTTTTTACTACACCCACGAATAATTCTTGAGGTGTCCTCGTCTTGAGAACGTTATTGTTGACCAGACGACTTCAAGTGGAGTTCGGACAGGACTAAGATTAGTCCTGTCCGAACTGATAGATATCAGTGATGAGTGGACGGGCCGGGGATTAATCCGCTACCCGCAGAGAGGTCGATTGCGTGAGGGCGATGTGCGTCGAATGGGAGGATACCCGAAAGGGTAACCCACCGGGCCGGCCACGGAAGTCATTCAGTAAGTTATGCGGTCACACGGTGCCCATCCGTCGCCACGGGCGGATTGGGCGATTCTAACCTATCAAGAACACGAGAGTTGATGGTATTCGTAATCACCACAGTTTTAATTGTATCTAAAATGATAAAAATTTACACCATTTACCCTCTGATTTCCGTAAGGAGGAAGGTTATTTTTGTATAGCTGGAACAGATCATCGATGTGTGAGTGCCAGCGGTAGAAGATTGGATCTCTCATGGCGGTCGCTGAATCGCCCATCACACCAAATTGCTCCTGTGATATGAAAAAAAAAACAATATAAGTTATCTCTGCAGATTTTATTCTTTGGCAAATATACATCTAATTCTTTTCTTGCCCGAGTGTGTCGTAAAAGACGACTAAGGCATATAATACGCATATAAAATCTATGCAAAAGAAGAAAAACTCGAAATAAAACCCTATACCAACCCGTCTGACCGACGTGGTATCATCATTTCAGTTTACATACGTCCCACTGTAGGGCTCGAGCCTCCTCCACGCTGGGAGGGAAAATGACCTTACTATACCATGCTGGTTAGACAGGTTGGTATAGGGTTTTCTATTATCATTTAAGATGCAAGGTTATTTGTATAAATTTATTTACTAACAAAAATATGTATAGACAAACAAAAAAATACTTACCAAGTGTCTATGGTCCGGGTCGTGTGCATACGAGATAAAGACATGTCCCATATTATGGAAATCACCGTAGTAGTTACGGTTCGGACTGAGGATTGATGACTCCATCATGTTGCCAAGAGTATCAATTCCACGCTCTTCATCTAATGGCACTTGACGACCGTTAGCCTGACAAAAGAGAGCACTTAAATCTTAGACAGAAATCATTACAAAAAGAAAATTAGTTATCTGTAAAGTCGGTTTACGGACTTAAACTACCTGTATAGTAAATTAATTTCTGTCTTACTGCGCAGGAGGTTAGAAGTCAGCAGTGGGGTGCAATAAGCTGAGTTCATGACGATGCTGATAATAATGATGATGATGAAGACGATGAATTTAAATACATATGGCTAATTAGAAGTTATGCCTTAGAAGGGTATTTGGCAAGCTATCGATACATCAAGTGTTGACCCTCTTCTACCTGTATTAGTGGAAGGCATGCTGGACCGTCTCAATAAATTATGTATTCTAATTTTAATGAGGGAAATGATAATACCTAGACTTTCTGACGGAGTCAACTCATCAATGATGGCTCTCCTCTACTTTTAATAAAATTTATATGTATGTATATTTTTTTTTTTATTGTCAACGGTGGCAAACGAGCAAGCAGCACACCTGATGGTAAGTGAAACTGCTGCACATGGACCTTTGCAATACCAGGGGTACAGCCAGGCCGCTGCCTACCGTGAAGGAAATACTCTTCTTAAACCTCGTTTAAAGAAGGACATGTCATAGCGCTCGGGAAACACAGCAGCAGGTAGTTCATTCCAGAGCTTGCACGTACGTGGGAGAAATGATCGCTGGAAACGCACAGTTGAAGACCATAACGTTTCCAGGTGAAATGGATGAACCCTGCTGCGATGTCGAGTGGTACGTTGGTAGAATGGTGACGGTGGTACCAAGTCAAACAGTTCCTCGGAGCACTCCCCGTGAAAGAGTCGGTAGAGTACACAGAGTGACCCAAAGTCTCTCCGCTGCTCCAGCGACTCCAATCTGTCCGTAAGATTGGGATCCCCGACGATTCGAACAGCCCGTCTTTGCAGGGAATCAAGTGGTATGTAAGTGTCAAGTATGTATGTTTATGTATGTATATATGTATTTCTATGTGTATATATATATATGTGTATTGTTTGTGTGTATAGTGTATAAGAATATAATTGCTATACTTGGATAACCAAATTTTACAAATTACCCCTTACAATGTATTGCACCTGCCTAAATTATTTCTGCTCCACCCGTGGTTGACTGGCAGAAAATGCCTAAGGCATTAAGTCCGCCATGTACCTTATTTTTGTGTGCTAAAATTTAAATAAATAATATCAGTAATTAGCAGTAGCATCCTCCCCACGCTTAAAACAGCTATAGCTTTAAATAAAAAATATTTGGAAAGTCAACTCACCATGGTGATGGATTTAGACTCAATAGCTTGGATGAACCGATCCCTCCAAGCTTCAAGAACAGACAATTCACTTCTGATCTCATCTACTGGACGATATATATCCTTAAGGGTAGTATTTTCAAACCTGCAATGCAATTTTTATTTACCTTTTCATGAAAACAGATAGAAAAGCGCATATTTAACACAACGTAGCCTGTAAAATAGGCTCAACCATCAGATATTATTAGTAATAGTCGCATAAACATTAGATGTCATTATGTCAACCATCAGTTATTTGTACCATCTATTTAACTAAAATTATATTAGTTACCGTGGTGGAGAAGATTTGCTGGCAACCTGGGAATCCAGTTTGGGGAAATATGCCTCTTCAATGGGTGCTCGTAAATTGTTAAAGGAACGTACGCGGCTCAAGCGATTGCAGAATCTCTCGCTGTTGTATCTGTAATAATTTAAAACATAATTACATCCTATTCATATTATTCATATTCATCCATCAACCTATCAAAAGCTACTCTTGAAGGTCCTTAAGCTTCCCTATACAAAATCATAACCTAATCAGAACATGTAGCGAAATCAGAATAACCTAATGGTAACATTCAGCCAACTCAGAATAATGCCCTAATCGGAGCACTTGATAAACTTGCCAATCATGCAGATAGATGTTGTGAATTTCCCAGAAAATGTTTGCTTCCCATTCTCTTAGTGATTTCTCAGCTAATTTTTAAGGCAGCTGCGGCAATAAAGGTCGATGACACGCTGTATTCTGTCCATCACTATATGGGGTGAGGAGCATTTATTAGCTGAAAAAGAATTAACATAGGGCATGCAGGGCAATTTTTGGGATATGTAGATCTTGGTTCCAATAGTGTTGCAGTACCTAGCGATGATCTGCTGATGCATATGGTAGAATAATTCGCCCCTGCGGTCCTTATTAACGATGTTCTGATTGGCAGAGTCGAACGGGTACACCAAGTGCCAATGCCAGTGGTGAAGATTGATGCCAATATCTTCGCGGAAGTACGCAATGCGTTGTTCCGGCTCTGCATCTGACGCGGTGTAGTTCACGGGGATGACAATTGGCATCTGTGAATGATATCAAGATTCAATAAGGCATCCATTAGACTTTCAACCTCAACTTTTAGCAATAGGCTTCTCCAACGGGTAATTGTAGCATACTTGCCAGGTTCGACAATATGCCCATTTTCCAAAAAACGTGAGGCCATTTTCTTGTCATCCTTCAACTTTTATTTATGATTTATATAAGTGCAGAAATAAACTGAATTTGCAGTCATTTTGTCTAATCATGACAAACACTAATTCGATTACAATAATAATTCTAATTAAAAAGAAAGAACTTTTTGTTATATTATATTAAAATTTATTTAATTAAATAACTTTATTAAAAAATAGAAAATATTAAAATTATATTTTTTGAAATCAATGGTTAACATTTTTCGATACTATTAGGAAAGTAGGTTATACTGAATAATATTCTAATTCTGTATAAGAATCTATTCCAAAGAAATAGATGGAAATAAAATTTTCAAAATTGGATTCTCATCATAATATTATTCCTACTTACCCTAGACCCAGCTGGGACAATGCTAGTGACCTCTCTGGCGCGACGGAACACCTTGGGATCCACGAACTTGTCCGGGAAAGATTCCACAAATGTTGGAATGTTCACACCCTTCGTGTCGGGCCTGAAATAATTCAAAAACGTTTATACCTAATACAACCTCAAGTAAATAGAATCGATTTGACGGATTACAAGACACCTATTATGCATATTTTTTATCTACCATATAGATTTCTCTCATAGATCATCAATCTCTGTAATCACGGTGCCCTGCTGGACGTGAGCAATCTTAGTCCGCCCGTGACTACTACGTAGGCTACTACATTATCTGTACGTTGTAATTCAGTATTGTGTATTATACTGCCATCTATCAGTGAATAGCACGATAATCTTAAATTTCAACACTAATTTTCTGCCTGTATGGGACTCAACTCATCTTAAATGGCCGGACCGATTATGATGATTTTTTTGGGTGTCTTATATTTATAAAATTCATTATAAGGATATTTTATTCCATTTTTAAGTCATTAAAACAAATATAGTTAATACTTCTAAACCAATATAGTACCTAAATAGTTCCACATCTATATAATCAACTACGCAAAAATTATACTACTCTGTCAAGAAAATACCGGGAATGGATGATTTCTTTATGGTTCCTAATTCAATTTTGATTGGCACAACTGTTTTCCATTTTGGCGCGTAGTTTGAGTTGCATTTGTTATTTATATTAAATACAGTGCTGGTTTTAGTTATATCATATCTAGTGTGTATTGCGAATTTCATAATGGACATCGAACAAAGAATTCGTATTAAATTTTGCATTGCCAATGGAATTTCGTGTCACAGAAAATGATCAAAAACACGTGCTTATAAGTGGTACAAAGCATTCAAAAGCGGTTGAGATGTGATGGAAGATTTGCCTCGCTCTGGTAGGCCATCAACGTCTGCAACTGAAGTTAACATTGCAAAAGTGAAGGAAATAGTGACTAACAATCCTCATTCAACTTTGAGAGAGATACATTCTGTGTCTCACGAGTCGATCTGTACCACTTTAAATAATCACTTGGGTATGAAACATGTTTCCGTTCGGCTAGTCCCAAAAGACTTGAATTTTCTCCAAAAACACAATCGCATGACAGTCGCTGAGGACATGCTAGAACGAGTCAATTCCGACCCAAAATTCATGAAACGCATTGTTACTGGTGATGAGACGTGAGTTTACGAGTTTCGATCAAAAGTCAAAGTCTGTTGATTGTTTTCTTTGACTATTGCGGTGTTGTGCACTCAGAATTCTTGCCAGAGGGTCAAACGATGAATAAAAAATATTATTTGAGCGTTATGCGGCGTTTAAGAGAGCTAATTCGACGAAAATGCCAGATTTGTGGAAAGAAATTTTTGAATTTTACACCACGATAATGGATGGATGCGCCTTCGCACAAGACCAACATTGTGAACGAATTTTTGTCCAAAAACTCAACAAATACCATCGAGCAACCACCATATTCACCAGATATGGCTCCAGCCGACTTCTTTCTTTTTCCTAAACTCAAATTACCACTTCATGGCCCACGTTTTCAATCGGTAGAAGACATAAAGGAGAATTCGCGGCGAGAACTGAACTCAATTCCAGAAACAGCATTTAAAAAATGTTTTGATGATAGGATTATTCGTTGGCGTAAGTCTATTGTTACTGAAGGAGGATACTTTGAAGGTGATAAAATAAATTTGGATTAATAACAAAAATTTTGTGTATTATTGATCTTTTCCCGGTACTTTCTTGACAGAGTAGTACATTAATAATATATCTCGATAATGATTAAATATTTTAGTGCTTAAGCCTCCACAAAGGTAAAGAAATTGAACTACTACACTATGCTGGCTAGACGATTTATCATATGGTTGTCTTTCGAGATTTCCGTTTCTTCTAGTTCTGTTATCTACCGATTTTTACAATATCCACCTAAAATAAAAGAGACTTAACCATTGTACTCGAAAGCTTTGCGTAACTTGGTCTCCAAACTTATACTATGTACTTAAAATACATAATTGTATATTTACCTGTGCAAGATGGCGACCGAGAGACAGTAGTTGAACATGTAAGGGTTGATGCGGAGTTGACAATACGTACAAACAGATACTAAATCGTCAACATCCCTCATACCTGAAGAAGAATAAACAACGTCTTAAGTTTTATGTAAATGTGAAAACAACGGTTGTAATTCATTAAAATTATAAAATACTACTAAACTATCATAAATTATACTCATGACCATATTTTTTGAGGCAACCCTATGTACTGAAATATCTTTGATTTCATCAAATATGTATTCACCTGGTAAAAAGATAATCGGTCTTCTGGAGTTTCGCTTGTATAGAAATTACCTTATTGATCGAAATGACTGCGCATTTATTTCAAAACAATTAAAGTCTTACCCATAAAAATATCGATAAGTTTCCCGGCCATAGTGCGGTGCTTCTGTACCCATAGAGAGAACTGTTCATTGTAGGGAAGCTGCATAGGTAGAGACAAGTTAGGCAGCGCGATGTTACGTACTTGGATGGAACGGCCGGCATCCTCACCAAAACGATTCGATATAGTTGTACTTTGATTCCTGTATTTATCCGGCTGAAGAAGAATCACATATTTTAATTATGATAAAAGCTAGTGACCGAGAGAATCGGAAACTCTAAACCTTACGGAGGCAGCAACCTGAATATGCTCCATGTATTGCAAAGGTTCTTGAGCTGTAAGTACCATTACCTTCAGATGGGTAACCTACTCGCGTTCCACGAAAGGCAATAAAATATAAAAAAGACATTATCCATCCATCAACTTATAGATATCCAGTGTTACATAGGTATGCCTCTGCCACTGCGATAAACCATGAATGCTACACTTGGCAAGCGGTTCGATAACCGCATCACAGGTAACATTATAAGCTACCCGGGCAAGTGTCCACATTCTTGTTAATCCTCGGTTTCTACAACTCCTAAGTAAAAAGGAAGGGTGACGTAAGGAATGGTGACATAATGTATTCTTAACATTGATATTCATCAGAAAATTAATAAGAACCACATTCCATGAAACGCGCTCTGTAAACGTTGGCTTCATAAAAAGGCTGAAAGTCGCTCAACGTGCCATGGAGAGGACTATGCTCAGTATTACTCTACGTGATAAGATCCGGAATACGAAAATCCGCGGAAGAACGAGTGTAACCGATATAGGCCGCAGAATTAGCACGTTGAAATGGCAATATGCAGGCCTCGTCGCTTGTCGAACTGACTACCGTTAAGGAGAAAAGGTTCTCGAGTGGTGACCACGAATCAGACGACGACAAGTGGCAAGTGGACTGACGACATCTTGAAAGTCGCAGGAAACCGTTGGATGCAAGTGTCATAACACCGTTCCGAGTGGCATTCTCGTGGAGAGGATTATGTCCAACAGTGGGCATCTATAGGCTGATGAATGGATGGAATACAAACAAAGTAAGAAACAAACAAACTGTTCAGTATTATAATAAGTATATAGTGCATATGTATTTAAATAAAATTAGATGATTTGTTTTTTTAACAGACACAAATTATTATTTTTGACTTAAAAATTATAAAAATAAACTCACATAATAGTTCATAGGTAGTTCGAAAATTGAACGATCGTCACCCTTTTGCATGAAGCATGGCTCCGAGGGACGGTCGAAGAAGAGTAACAGGTTCCTTTTGGATTCAGACATCTTGTTTCACTGTAATTTAAATCATAAAAGCTCTGTAATTTAAATTAGAAATATAATTATAGTTAAATATAGGCAATTATAGTTAAATATAGTTATTCATAAGTTACGCCAGCCTCATTATGACGTTTTTGACCCTTCCTAAGTAAAAATACATAAGATTTTTCGATCATATTTCTCTATGAATGATGATTAATCGATATTAATTTGAATGAAAGAGTTTGCGGTACAGACCAAAATTATTATTGAATAAAAACAAATCATTCAACGCTATTGTGCATGAAAATAAAATGATTAATTTTTATTCTCCAATTTATTAAAATAAAATGAATACGCGGGAATAATACACTACAATTATTTTTATGAAATTTAAAAAGGATGAAAATGAACATATTATAACAATCATTTTAAAATTACATATAATAAAATATTAAAAAATAAAATTTACCTAAACCAAGGTGCACATTATAGGACAGAGAAAATCATTCAGCATCCGAAATGAAAATAGATTTTTAATAATAAATTAAATATGTAAAAAGTCACGTAAAAAGAGATTTTATCCAAAGATAAGGTCATGCACAGATTTTAATAACCCCCACACCCTGGGCCTCCTTACGTAATTAATGAAAGGCCCCTTATGTATTTAAGCGACATGCTTTGAATAAACCCGATAAACCGTGTAAAATTAGCCTGATAAATAATGATATCCTTGCATGGGAATTTCCCAGAAATTGTTTTAAACTAAGTTAAAGTTTCTGGGAATTTATGCAAAGGTTCTGCCTTGACTGAATTAGAAGGAGCGCTATAAGTAAACAGTTAACGATATTTTTTGTAGAACCGTAATATTATAACATACATACCTCAATGAAAATAAATGAATATATTTTAACTGTCTGATAAAAAATAAAGCACTCACCACAAGATTTACCACGACAACAAATTAAACTAAAAAAAAACGTTTTTTTTTTCAAGCCGTGTATTCCACGGCTCGAGAATGACAGTAGCAATTCTACGTTCAGTATTTATAAACGGGCGTTACAAATGTGTCGTGTGCAAATAAAAATACAATATAGTCATATATAACTAGTTTGATGGTTAAAGGAAGTATGGTCGCGGTCATGTTATCGCTGGTAACCGCACAACAACTTTACTTAGATAGTGGTAATAGGTAGACAACGTCGCACGATAAACAAACGACCTTCGACATAAGTTACTAAATTAAAAAAGTACCCCAGACACAGACTAAAATTTAACTCTAAAAGGCAAACATCACGTCTTCACTTATATCCAATTTCCAGGCTAAATACAATTAGCACACACTTAATGGATTTTCTAATATAATTAAGAACGTCAGTTTTTAAACAAAAAAAAATGCATTGTAATCGATACATTCGTTTTACAGCTAAGACGCCATAGATAGACATACATACAGCTAACAACCCCGGTTTTACCGTCGAGGATTAAAAACATGGAATAACCTTAAAACCAGTCCAAAGCTCAGCGAAAGTTGAAGCTAAAGCTTCAACTTCAAACTCCAACTTCAGAAATTGATTGACGTAAGTATCTCATGCTTCCATCATCATCATCAACTCAGTCCAATATGCCTTACTGACTTAAGCATCCAAGAGAGCACAATAGGTGTAAAATTAACCTACTATATCAAGCTGGTCAGACTACTTCTTACTTCGAGTGTGGGTACTGTAAATAAGTAATCATATGCTAACATCGCTAAATCGACGTTTATGGTCACCTACGAGTAAGCAAGGAATAAGGAATTAATATTATGAGCCCATGTGGTGATGGAATAAGAATACAATAGTCATCATGCGTCTTTTCCTGTGCATAATCGTATATTATTACTAAGAAAGGATAAATATGGAAGGATAGTGAATAAAGAAGAATGCATACTAAAGCGGTGAAAGGAATACTTTGAAAACTTATTTGAAGGAGAAGAAAATACATCACAAAAGCTATCATAAATGAGTGAAAGACACATCGAGGCTGGAGAAGGAATAACTACGATTGAAAATATGAATGCACTGAAAGGTATAAGAGAATATTTAAGAGAATATTTCGAAAAGGATGGATTGTACGGATCAAGTCTTCTCCTTACATATCAAATGTCTTCTTTATGCCGATGATCAGGTATTACCTGCATTACAGGCGATGGTAGCTACAGTTTATGAATCTTTTGAAAGGAAAGGCATAAAAGTAAATGTAAGTAAGACGAAAATAATTGTCTTTGAAAAGGATAAATGAATGACAGAATGTAATATTTTCATAAATGGTGAGAGAGTGAAACAGGAGGAAGTATTTGTATATTTGGGCGTACTATTTGCTAGAGATGGTAAAAATGATAAGGATGTTGAAAGAAGAGTAAATGCTGGTAATAGAATAAATGGGGTACTGCACGCCTTTATGAGCAGCAGGAATGTGCCTAAAAAGGCATGTCTAGCAGTACATAGGGGAGTGTTAGTGCCCACCCTCATGTATGGCAATGAAATCTGGATATCGCAGGGAAGACATAAAAGTATAATAAATGCTGTAGAGATGAGAGCCCTGCGTAGTATATGTGGTGTAAGACCGAAAGATAAAATTAGGAGTAGTGTGATAAGAAAGCGCTGTGAAGTAAACGAAGAAGTAGTGACAAAGATCGGATCGGCTAAACATTCCATATAGCTCTTTTGATTACATCGACCTATGCAAGAAGTTCCATATTCAGCCTCTATCAAATCGACAGCGTTTGGCTAATTGTTATTTCCTTTTAAAGGTATTGAGCAACGAAATTGATTATCCCAGTGTTTTACACAAACAGCATTTTAATGTTCCTCAGAAATCGACCAGGTTTAACCCACCAATATGTATTATATTATCGTCCTCTAATTATAGGCAGACAGATGCTCACAGTGTCATGCAGTCTTGTGGTGGTCTTTTTGGATTTATTTTTAATTATGTTTATAACAGGATCCCAGCTTGATGGTAATACCCAGCCATCCTCTCTATTGAAATTTTTGTTTTTTGATTTCAATAGCCGTTCCGATCCGGTGGTAGTATATTAGTTTTGTTAGTTTAAAATCAACAAATTGTAACAATAATTCCTACTTTAATAATTACTAACTATAAACAATATAATTTTTTCATATAGAATCATTTTCTTCTTACACTAGCAATAAATTTGTACTAAAATATGGGTCAAAATTTAATAAATTTATAACTAATTTTCTGTATTGGGTAGATAATTATAAATGTCTGTAATAACGATGACTTGTTGGACGTGAGACACCTTAGTCTGCCCGTGACCATGAATGCTGCAAAGTGTTCGAAACGTCGGGCAATCATAAATCAAATACAAACGCGATATAATCCGTAAAAGTAGTTTTATTTACAATGTGTAGTGCTCGCGTAAACATCAGATATCATTATGAAAAGTTATCTTTTAGCTAAGATTTTACGCATAGTTCTTATCTATACAATCAAATTAAATGGAACTGTTTGTTTGTAATGTCAAAATATTACACTTTTTTTCATGCTCAGACGGTTATTTACACGATTCCTATACCATGAGCTTAAATATGTTGTGTCTGTCTGTTCCGGGTAATCTTCAAAACGGTTAGACCGAATTTGATCATATTTTACTACCAGGAAGCTGTCTGTACAAAGAGTAACTTAGGCTGTATTTTATCTCAGTGATCTCACGGGAACGGGAACTGTGTGGGCGAAACCATTAGAATTTGCTAGTCTTATAATGTGTCGTACAATTCTTTAAATGTTACTCATGATATAATATACAGTAATACCCCGGACTTACGCTATAGGTGGGACCGAACGATACTCGCGTAAGTTGAATTCGCATAAGTCGGGGTTTAATTTTGCTTATATTAAATGTACAAAAAATATGATTATTTGGAACTAGTTCAAAGAAGACAATAATTTTAAATAATATGGTCAAAATGTTAGATACAAATAATTGAAATTTTATGATTAAAAAAGAAAACCTAAAGCGTAAGTGCTCAAAGAGGAAACCGCGAATCTTTGAATTCGCGTAAAACGGGGTAGCGTAAGTCGGGGTATTACTGTACTTAGTTACATCAACATCGGTCCAGCCGTTTAGGAGGAGTTCAGTGACGTACACAGGTACACAAGAAATTTATATATAAAGATAAGCAAAAATAGAAGTGTTTGTGGGATACTCACTTAAAGTGCCAATTAATTGATGTTTCATCCTATTTAGGTAAGTCCTTAATGTTAGGACGTCCTTAACAAAGACCAGGTTAGAAGCACCTTAAACCGAAGAAGATACATGAGGAGATTAATGAATGTGGAGGAAGCGAAAGTGGTATGTCAAGGTTACGACCTTACTACGGTAAGGGGACGGTAGTGGTCTCTGCCTACCTCTACGGGAAAAAATATAAGTACGTATGTATAATATCTATACTATATATTTACAAATCACCTGATGGTATGTGGATCGTAATGATTGGCAGCGCGTAGTGCATCAGCCCTATACTTGACTTGTACAGCGCTTGCATGTGTCTTCTCCACGGCGACTTGGAACTGGTCGTGTTCACGCTTCAACTGTTCAGCCTCAGAGAGTGTGCCTGGTATTGAGAATGATGCCGCCAACATCGCCTCGCCGTTACGAATCCAACTAACAACTTGAGCAGCGTCCTTTTGGAATTGCCCTGAATACATACTGATATTATTAGCTATTTGTATAAGTTATAGGTATGGAAGTGGAACTAGAGCCACCTGGTGAAAGCTGTCTATTGCTAGAGGCGTATTGTTTTTTAAATAATTTAATTATAAATTTTAAAACATTATAGATTTGATTGACACAGGGAAGGTCCCCAATCATCAAGAAAAGAAACCAAAAAAGGACTTAAACATTGAGGTCCCCAATGTTTAAGTCCAAAGGTATAGCTAAATCAAATATAGATTTGCCAGAAGGTGCATATGTTTACCAGAATAAGCTTATTTTTATTGCTTTAACTGAAGTGTCAAAAATTGTAACGGATATTGAGAAACCCTATAGATCTACATATTTGGGTACCGATTCAAGTCCCTATTTGGTACATGTGGAAATAATAAATAATAGTCCTCAAAACAGTGTTACCTTACATCCGTTAAATATGGGCATTTTCGGTCTAAAAAAAAATTTGAAAGATATATTGGAAAATGGTATTAAACGTATTGATCATAACAGATTTTCAATACAGTTTAAAACAATAAATAGTGCTATTGCTTTTCTTTCGCACACAATATTAAGTCAAAACAATTACACAACTTACATTCTCAATATTCCTAAAATGTGTGAATAAGAGGTATGCCAATAAATGGTCACATGAGGGCGATACTAGTAATTTGCAGGTTTTAGATGGTATTGCAGTAATTAAAACTACACGTCTGATTAGGAAGACTATCACTCCAGAAGGGACAACATAGATTCCTACTCAGATAGTCGTTTTGACCTTTGATGGTCAATCACTCCCTTGTTATGTGTATTGCTTTTTTACATCCTTACCAGTAGAAAAGAATTTCCTCGCCACTATTCAATATTTCCATTGTTGTTGTTTTGACTACACCCGCACAGTATAGATACTGTAATTTGTAAGAATATTCATATGGAGCACAAGAATTGCCCCAAATATGTGTGGAGCACAAGAATTGCCCCAAATATGTGTGAGCACACGAATTGCCCCAAATTTATAAAGGCAAACTAGTATAGAGACATATGCCCAATAATTCTGCTTTTTTTATTGCCGATAGTTGCAAACGAGCAGGCAGCACGCCTGATGGTAAGTGATACTGCCGCACATGGACCTTTGCAATACCAGGGGCACAACCAGGCCGTTGCCTACCGTGAAGTAAATACTCTTCTTAAACCTAGTTTAAATAAGGACATATCAAAGCGCTCGTGAAACACAGCAGCAGGTAGTTCATTCCAGAGCCTGCACGAGCCTGCTGCTTCTTATCAAGAAACTTCAAAATTGTTTCCACTTATAAAACTGTATTCTGAGGTTGTATCTCCAAATCTTATTAACTTAACTAATCGATCCACTTCTAAATTAACCTTTCAATAAGCTAACTAATAAAACATCTTATACTGAGACTGTCATTTTGAAACAAAAACCACACAGAGAGTTACAACAAGGATATGATAAAGATGCTTACAATAAACTTCTATCTTATTCTATCAGTCATCTATCTATCATTTTCTATCATTGTCCTGATAAAGATATACACTAATACACACTGGAGTTAAGACTATATTTTGTATACGTAATTGTATTCAAAAGATGGTAAAAAAAATTACAGCCCGCTGAGTTTCTTGCCGGATCTTCTCAGCTTGTGGCCGCCTTCCGATCCGGTGGTAGATATTGTATTATATTCAAACGATGTATAAATTTGACAATATGTAAGTGCCTCCAAGGGGCATATGCAGAATAAATGATTCGATTTGATAACTTATAGGAGATAAACAAATCAATTTCTATCTTAACTAATATAATAATCAATTCACCTTGACCAGACCCGTTGCCATTAAAATTATCAGTACCAGCTTTATTGCTATATTTGATTATCATTAAGACGAGTTAAATTTTTCAGTGGAAACTTAGTCTAAAATAAACATGAATTAATTTATTTGATTAACAAAAATGATCATTGCAATTTCTGACACTTGGTTAAAGCCAGGCTTTGATTTCAAAATTACAAGATTTAACATCCTTCGTCACGACAGAGCTTGGAGACAGACGGCGTGGCTCTGCTCTTTTCATTAGAAAATATTGTATTTTTCATTCCTTACCTTTCCCTCAATCTCATAATATTACCATCTTGAAAATATTCTGCATAATTATATAGTTAATAATAAGGTAGTTTGTTATTGCATTTTGATGGTATTGAAGGCAGGCGACAGTTTTTAAATCAATTGTCTTAAGTTAACCACTCCATCGAACCTCCAACCTCATAATCAGATATTAGATACCATCATCACACAATAGTTTTACACCTACAGTCGGCACTCCACAAATGTTATGTGGAGGCTTGGAGTGTCGTCGATAGACGTACCATTCCATTTTTAAATTAAATTTCTCCAAAGGCCACGTGTTAGATACATATCCCCCCGTAAGCCTTTCAAAGGACCGGGTATCTTCCCTAGGAACACGAAGATACAAGGTAGTTTGTATTTTATTTTTAAAGTGAGGATGATTTCAAATATGTTTAACATGGATGCAATCTATAAAAACAATGGCAGTAGTATCTAGAGTTGAGTCGGTCGGTTGTTGAACCGTTAAGCTGTACGCCGTAATTTTGAAGCGCGTGTTCAATGCAGTTGCTGCTCGTATAGTTTATATATCATACATTTCCTTATAATGTATAACCATCTAAAGATATCTCGGTATTCCATATATTATGAGAAATAATTAAGACAATTCCTCTAGCTGTAGTAATTCTTGGAGAGTTTAACTCTCACACTCTTTGCAGAACTAAAGACGACAGCATCGGTTTGAGTCTCGTAGATATTAATCGATAATTTTAACTTGTGTGCTATCCTACCGGGCTAGCAATGGATGACAAGGAACTCTGTGCCGGTGGTCGGCCCAATGGCGAAGTCAAATCAAATCATTCCTTCTGCATAGGCTCCTTGAGGACACTTACATATTGTCAAATTTATACATCGTTTGAATACAATACAATATCTACCACCGGATCGGAACGCGGCCACAAGCCGAGAAGATCCGACAAGAAACTCAGCGAGCTGTCATTTTTTTACCATCTTTTGAATAAAATTACACGTATACAACATAATATAGTCCACAGCTACAGTGTGCTGCCCTTCGAGATAGTATATAACTATTTTTTTTTCAAATTAGTTCAAATAAAAAAGGAAAGGAAAATATGGTTGGACCAGATCCCACAAGCAGCACCCGATCACGAGTTAACTACTAGAGCAGCTATCACTCCCTTCAACCACATTGAAGGGAAGGGAGTGACCCGCCCCACATAACTACTGCAGACGAGGATATACGGTGCATTGAGAGCCCGCGTCACCCATTCGTCACCCCGGACGAAACGGTCGGCGTTTACGTTGACCATAGCCAACCCACAAAAAAGAGCTTGATGACCGTCTCCTCAGTCCTGAGTGGACGAATGGTGTGTGTTACCAAGTCCAAGGGTTATCTCATTTGGTAGTTTATGTTAATTACATTAAAATCATTTCATCATTCATCACCATTACCTCAGCTCGCATATGCTTCTCTGCTTAGCGCAAGCCTCCTTCATAATAGGAGGGAAAATGACCTCCTATACCATGCTGGTCAGACGTGTTGGATAGGGTTTTATTTCGGGTATACCTTCCTTTGCATAGATGTTATATGCATACTATATTACTTAGTTATTTTTTACAATATCCAGGGACAGGAAAGGAAGTGGTGAATTGTGTTCGTACTGCGTCATCAAAGGGATTACCTTATTTAATAGTATTTTATCATTGACGGATAGTGTCCTATTAATTGAGGATTTTTAATAGGATTTGCAGACGATATCGTCGTTATGGCAGAATCCATGGAGGACCTTGGCACAATGCTCAATAATCTCAGCAGGGTATCCCAACTAGTGGGCTTACGAAGGAACATGGACAAGACGAAAGTCATGTCAAACGCTCATGTCATTCCTGTACCGGTCTTAGTTGGCAATGCGATTCTCGAAGTTGTCGATCATTATGTTTACCTAGAACAACCAGTCCAGTTAGGTAGGTCCAATTTCGAGAAAGAGATCACCCGACTAATCCAACTCGGTTGGGCAGCGTTCGGAAAACTTAAGAGGATCTTCTCGTCCAACATACCTCAGTGTCTCAAAACACAGGTCTACGATGAGTGCGTGTTACCAGTGATGGCTTACGGCACGGAAACGTGGTCCCTAAATGTAGGCCTCACAACAAGGCTCAAAGTTGCTCAGCGTGCTATGGAGCGGGCTATGCTCGGGATTTCTCTGCGAGATAGAATCCGGAATACTGAAATCCACAGAAGAACGGGTGTAACTGACATAGCACGAAGAATTAGCACGCTGAAGTGGCAATGGGCATGCCACATCGCTCGACGAACCGACAACCGCTGGCGAAGAAAGGTTCTCGAGTGGCGACCACATATCGGACGACGCAGTGTAGGACGCCCTCCCACTAGGTGGACTGATGACCTAGTGAAAGTTGCTGGGCGTCGTTCGATGTAGGCGGCACAGGACCGCATATTGTGGCGTAACATGAGGGAGTAACTACGTCCAGCAGTGGATGGCAATAGGCTGAAATGATGATGATGATGAATAGGATTGTATTGTGTCTTAACGTATAAGTATAAATAAAAAAAACAATAATGATATAATACTAATTTATATGAATAGGCATATTATAGATAAATAATGGATATATAATTAATAGCTCTCATGAGGTGGGTACGTCACCCTAAAGCTTATTCCACGCACTCGCCGCCCGACTCTGTCCGGAGCGACGTAGGGGCTACGTGCGGCCCCATGAGCCACCCGTGGTACATCGCCTTCGTCGTTGGGCCAACGTCTAACAAAACTCAGAACGCCCTTGATAGGTGTTATCCAGTAGTCCCTGCTGGTTCACTTCACAGAGTCTAGTTAACTCGGCTGTAGCTACGCCCAGTCTTCGAAGGTGGTGGTCTTAAACTCTGGAATCACGTAGGTAGGGTGGACAATAAGTAGTCATCGTTAAGGGTACCGTGACTGCGGCGAGACGGATAATGCTAGCAGACGGCAGGTGAGGTAGTCACGGTATTATTAATACTTATAATACTAAGCGGAAGGACTTACAATAAAATTAACGGTTAACTATATTTTAAATTAAATAATTAACATACCAATGACATGTGATGTGGTTAATTCTACGTAATGTACTTACTATATGATTAAATAATGACGTGAAGCATTCACGAAGCACTAAATATGTCGTTAGGCGAATTTAAATTGCACTCGTACAATACAATCCAATATTATGTATATTGGTTCTACTTCTAATAATTAATAAAAGCACTACTTACCCAATACGGGGTTATTATAATTCACTTTAACTTTATAATGTATATATAGATCAATTATATTTATTACTTGTTCAGCGAAAGTTGGTATGTTGTAGTGTTAAAGATAAATGTCAATAGTAATTATAGTCGTATATGTCCAAATGAATGGTGTGGCTCTAAACTAGACCTTATGGAGTCAACCGTTTTTTTAGGTATCACCATAGATGCTAAACTTCAATGGGGACCTCGTATTGAAAAGTTGTCGAGTAGGCTTAGCTCAGCGGCTTATGCAGTAAAAAAAATAAGAATGTTAACCGATATTGAAACAGCTAGAATGGTTTATTTCGCTTATTTCCATAGTCTTATGTCTTACGGCATATGACTGGGGGATGCACCGCGGACTTTAATAGAATCTTTGTTCTCCAAAAAAGGGCTGTCCGTGCAATTTATAATCTAGGCCCAAGAATCTCTCTTCGGGAGAAATTCAAAGAAATAAATATTCTAACTGCTGTATCACAATATATATACGAAAATATATTATATGTCAAAAAAAATATCGCTAACTTTAAGAGATATTATGACATTCATCAAATGAATACTCGTAATAAGGACAAATTAGTTGTACACACTACCCGTCTCCAAAAAATTAGCAAATCATTCATGGGGCAATGTTCTACAATATACTTTGTAAAAAAGCTTATTATAAAATCTCGGGTTACGTAAATGATAATACAAATTGGTTGTGAGCAGCTCCTCATTCAGCAATTTCCTTGTTATTTTAAATATACTGTTTTCCTTTTAACTTTTATTGTAAAGTGTAGCGTGTTTTGCCTAACGAAATTTTGTATTTTCACCGTTTGTAACATATTATGGTGTTGGTCGTGCTCACAGAAGGATCTACTTGCGGTAGCTGCGTGGAGCGGGTCTCTCCCTTCCCTCCATAATGGTTGAGGGGAGTGATGGCTGCTCTAGTAGTTAACTCGTGATGGGGTGCCGCTTGTGGAATCTGATCCAGCTATAACCATTTGTATTATATTATCTTGCGGTTCGAAGGGCATCACACTGGAGCTAGGTTTTACAAAACATGTACACAATTGTATATCTAGTAAAAAGAAAAAAAAATAATTAAAAATAATAGACAAGCCCGCTGAGTTTCTTGCCGGATCTTCCCATTAGCGGTCGCATTCCGATCCGGTGGTAGTATATTTTTTTTTGGAAATTGTAAACCTGACAATATGCTCTCGGGATTTATGCATAATAAATGATTCGAATTTGAATTTGAGTCTCGCACAAGTAGCGTGTGCGAACTTCAGGCTCAAGTGAGGCGCCCCGCTCAGCACTCTCCGATTGACGGTCTAAATATACCCTCTTTGGTTTTACAATAAAGTAACAGTATGCAGAGTGTACATTGGTAACTCACCTATACGGGTGTATCAGGTTATGGGGCAACTGTTCGAGTATGTTGTAGTTTAACGGTCATAGATCGTAATCAGAATGTATATTACACAAAAAACAATATAACATAAAAGTTATAGTGTTTACAAAAATGTGTGTCTAAGAGTCTATGCCTTAAATGTTACGTATTATGTAGGCATGTACGGACAGGATACATGTAGGCATGTAAAGCTTTGATAGTATAAATAGGTATGATTTGCGCGAATGCTTCAATGGTATGGCGTAGATACAAAGGCGACTCGTTAACGGTCATCGGCCGATCAGCTGATTTAAAGCGAAGTTTATCTTGCTTATGCGAACGTAATCATTGATTTATTCAATTTTAATTAAAATTTAACAAAGTACGAATATGTTGCAGATTAAATATCATTGACTTTATACATTTCAATCAGAATTACACGATGACAAAATTGAAAAATTCAGATGTCTCTAATTCATTAACGAATGGATATTTTTATTTCAAATTTTTTTCATGGGTTCCTACCAGCATTACCTAATTCCCGTTTGACCAATTGCTCCATAACCTGATACATCCTGTATAAGTACTTCATAAATTTTGCAGCATAGTTTACTTATCAGTCATCATCATCATCACATCTCATGTACGTCCCACAGTCCAGGCTCGAGCCATCACTTCATTGTGAGGAAAATAGACCTATTATATTACGCTGATCAGACGGGTTGGTATAGGGTTTCATTTCGAGTTTTCCTTCTCTTACACAGATTTTATGTGCGTTATATCCCTGAGTCGGTATATAGTCGGTATAGGGAGTGGTGAATTGTATTCTTACTCCTTCACCACGCGGAAAGACGGATAATCATTATTACCCTGTTCTTATGCCAATTTTTTGGGGTCGACGCAATGTGTAGTTTTTTCCTTCGTAAATAAATGGTACCGGTTATAAAGCTATTGCCAAAACCTTTGGCAATAGCTTTATAACCGGTCGCCTGCTTGACGTCATCCCTCCTTGAGATGTAATTGTTGACCAGAGGAATTTGAATAGGTCGATGTAAAGCTGTTAGTCGCTTTTTACGGCAGTCACGAGCAATGTAAGAGTTGATAGTTAAATAGTAGGTTTGATAGTGGTAAGAATTGTTGACAGTTATCTGCCTACAGTCGCGGGACGGTCCGTCAGGGGTAGTATCACACTGAGAAGAAAATCGACGTCCGAGTAGCAGCAATTTGTTACCGCGCTTTGTTCGCTGAGGGAGAAAGCCGGCAGCCCAACTTTCCAAGGGTGTTAGAGTGTGGTAGATTTTGGTGATGTCTTTAGTATCATCTATTCTTATTGCACGCATTCACACTCCCTTCATTTACTTCACCGTAGGCAGCGACCTAGCTGTATCCCTAGAATTGCAAAGGTCCATAAGCGACAGCAACACCTCCCATCGGCTGTATTGTTTGCTCATTTGCCGCCATTTCCAATAAAAATAAGTTGCCGCCACTACACAGGACAATTAACAAATCATTTATTGCACATACGGTATAAACCCCGCATAACAGTTACATATTGTCAATTTTAAGATTTTACCTTAAATTAGTCCAAAAATTGGATGTCTGTAAAGACTTTACAGACACCCAATTTTTGGACTGAGGGACGATAATTTTAAGTAATAACGTCGTAAGAAAACATTGATGAAAAGTTGCATACTTTTATAAATTGAACTATTTTCATTGAGTTATTATACAAAGACAGGCACGAGCACGGGCACGAAAACCCAGTCCCTAAATGTAGGCCTCATAACAAGGCTCAATATCGCTAAGCGTGCTATGGAACGGGCTATGCTCGGGATTTCTCTACGAGATAGAATCCGAAATACGGAAATCCGCAGAAGAACAGGTGTAACCGACATAGCACGAAGAATTAGCACGCTGAAGTGGCAATGGGCAGGCCACATCGCTCGACGAACCGACAACCGCTGGGGAAGAAAGGTTCTCGAGTGGCGATCACGTATCGGACGACGCAGTGTAGGATGAACCAGGTGGACCAACGACCTGGTGTAAGTTGCTAGGCGTCGTTGGATGCAAGCGCCTCAGGACTGTACTTTGTGGCGTAACATGAGAGAGGCCTACATCCAGCAGTGGACGGCGATATGCTGAAATGATGATGATAATACAAAGAAGGAATTAATTTAATGGTACAATCATTTCGATAAATTATTAACATTTATTTGCACTCATTAATTCAAATATTTTGACAGATAATGCGTCACCAGCTGAACGTTTAAGTATCTCTATCGCTTGTTCCACGTTCTCGCTTGCATGCTCGGCTCAAGCGGAACGTGACAAGTCATGCTTTTTCGTGCGTGCTGCCGGCGATCATCGATTTATCACACGATATCACGTTAATAACTACCATCGCATCAAGACGCGACCGCCACTATAAAGATCCAGCAAAGATTTTAGAACAATTTTAACTACCAGCAACAATGCCATATCGGAAGAAAGGAAAAGAACTGTATAAAAGAATCGGAGAGAAGAACCTTCTAGCACGCATGAAACATTATAGTGTAAAATAAAAAAATATCAAGTTACTATTATCTTTTATCAATTCTTGTTGAATCCACATCTGCAAACACCGCAAAATTGGCCTACTTCAGTCTATCCTCTATTAACTTACGGCATTATATACTGGGGAAATTTCTGTTAAGTACAATTTACTTATATTTTACAAAAGAATTGCTTACGTACTAGTTTATGTTCAGTATTGAGTCACTCAGGCCCAAATTCAGAGAAAAAGGATTCCTCACACTTTGAGGCATATGTAAACTAGAGCTATGACTATTTGTCAGAAAAATCGTCATTATTTTAATTTCAAAAATTGATTCTAAACCAAATGTGCGTAGTCAATATAACTTAAACGTTCCAAGTATAAAAAATACAATTTTCTATAAAAGTGCATATATTTCTGCTATAAGTCTACAACCATTCACCTGGACATATAAAAAAAACTTGAAGGTAAGTTTTTTAAAAACACTTTGAAATAAATGGCTAATTTAAAATGTATTTTATAATTTAAACTAGCAACCCGCCCTCGCTTCGCTTCGGTTTTAGTAGTTTTACCCGCGTAGTTCCCGTGGGAATACCGGGATAAAATATAGGCTAGGTTACTCCCTGATATTATAGCTTTCCATTGTGAAAGAATTTTAGAAATCGGTCCAATCGTTTTGAAGATTACCCGGAACAAACAGACAGACAGACAAAAATTTTTTAATCTGTATTTTAGGCATAGGTCTAATACAAATAACCGTGTGAGCATGAAAAAAGCCTATTATTTTGACATTACAAACAGACACTCCAATTTTATTTATTGGTATAGAAGAATACTTTGCTCTTAGAATAATAACGTATAGAAGGTAAGTTCACGCACAAAAAGTGAGGCATTTCAATTGGAGCCTAATGGAGCTTACACCGGAACCGTTCCGTAATGTACTAGTCATTGTAGTGCACGAACGTACGCAACTCATAGGTAATTATGACGATTTGTGCATTCAAATGGTGTCACAACACATTTGAAAAATATAAAAAGATTATTAACTTTACTTTTAAATGTAATTCGACGATTTATGTTAATAAAAACAAAATTTAATTTCATAATTTGTATAGTGGTGTGCGTGTGTACGTGTGTAATCGTCTGCGCGCCATTAGTATTTTTAGATTCAAATTTTGAAAGTTCGAAGTATTGACACTATCTTTCTATACGTTATTATTCTATGTTCTACACGTTATTATTCTAAGACTTTGCTAAGAAAATGTAGTAATTTCAGCATATCGCCTTTAATCCAATACCGACACTAAACGAAATTTTTCGAAGAACTTTTTAATGCCATCTATTTGCTGAGCACTGAATCTACACATTGCTTCAAATTATACTTAACATTTTATTTGTTTCTTCGAAAATGTGTACGTCACTAATATTATAAATTATTTATATCCACTTATTAATAATAATTAAAATGAAAAATTGTGTTTTGATAGCAATAATAGTTGTTAATAAAATAAAAATAAAAGACAATTATTCCTGAAACGCTAATATACTCTTATTTATATTAGTTAATATTTGTCATAAATCTTTAAATAACTCTCCTGTATAATTTGCTTATTTAGGATAGTGACGGTATTGGAATAAAGGTGCGATATTATGTTGTATAAAATATATTACAGAATCTAATATATTCTAATATGTATTAATAAATGAACACTATAGAATTAAACTATTATTGCAATACCCGATTGGGTCAGCTGTTGATACCAAAATTTTAAACTGTTATCACTAGGCATACCTACTCCTCTAACTAAAATGATAAAATCGTACTTAACTGATCGTAGTTTCAGAGTACAGATCAATAATAACTTGTCTGCTCCCCAACTCGTGCCTGCTGGCGTGCCACAAGGCTCGATTTTAGGTCCTTACCTGTTCTTGTTGTATCTTAACGATATACCAACACAACTACATACAAAATTAGCATGTTTCGCTGACGATACAGCTTGCTATACTTCATCACCAGATATAGACCTAGTTATATCTCGCCTCCAACTGGCTATCGAGCTCCTTCTAGACTATTTTGATAGATGGAAGCTACAAATTAATTCCTCAAAAACAGAAGCGATACTTTTTACCCGGCAGCGTACTTTACCAATACGTAGGCTTAAAATTAAAGGTCAATATATTCCCTGGAATCGTTCCGTTAAGTATTTAGGAACGATATTGGACAGCAAGCTTAACTGGTCGGAAAATATTGCGAGACTTCGTATTAAAGGCATTAAAGCCATAAATGCTTTAAGTCCCGTATTAAATAGGACCTCGACACTAAGTAGTAAAACTAAATTACAAATTTACTGCACCTTGGTTCGACCTTGCATCACATATGCGTGCCCAGTATGGAGTAGTACTTGTGCAACTAACATAAAGAAACTTCAAGTTTTACAAAATAAAGCCATAAAACTTGCATTTAATACTCCCCCACGAACTAATTTATATAAGTTGCATCGTAAAATAGGACTACCTAGGATTGATATTTATATATATAAGCTGTCAGAAAAATTTTACCTTTATTCAAATGATTTAAGCAAAAATCCTTTAGTTAGAAACTTATGCAAAACCCGTAAAATTAATCTTCGATATATCGATAAGTATTGTCGATATAAATTACCCCATCACTTGTTTCTAGAGTGCAATGAATAAAGCTACTTTGCATGCACAGGCGGGCGCGGTGCGCTTGCACGGTGCCGCTCACGCCCGATGTGTGCGGGCGACTCGCTTGCGCCTGTGCATGTGATCACTGCATGATTCTGACCGGTTCTTGTTGTTTGTTACTGTAGTCAAAAATTTCTTTAACTACCGCCGTACAGGTATATATATTCTTAAATTTATAATATGTTTACGTAAAAGTAAGTCTCGTTTCTAAAGCTTACTTGCATCAAGGTCTCACTTATAACTAATGTTTACCTATTTAACTCATACTTGTATTTTGATAATTTTTGTTTAATAAGTTTTTAATAAGTCATGTAACTTTTAAAACATTTTAAATTGTATAATTATTGTCATACTAGGATTATATTTACACTAGTTTGTACATATATTAAGGTTAATTTGAAATAAAGAACTTTTAAATTGAATTGAATTGATACCAAAATTTTGTAAACATCCATGTAAAAGACAGTTTCTGTAATAAATATCTTTGTACCTTTGTAACAGTATTCTTAAGACAAAGTACCTATTTATAAAAACAAACTATTCTCAAAACATCATCCCCCAACACTATTATCAATAATATTATCGTTATATACAAACAAAACTGTTTATATAAAAGTTCTTTTCCAGTGTTGATCGAAACTTTACATTCGTCTAATCGAAACTAACTTACTTTACATTACAAAAAACTAGAGGGAGAAATGTTGATTAAAAAGAAACAAGACATTTGGTAAAAGGCTTATTTATTTAATCTAAACAATTATATGCTTAACTATATGTACATATCTTTAACATCTATCTAAACTATTTACAGACCCGTTTATTTCTACATAAAATTAATTATAAAATATTAAAATAAAATCATTATCAATTTTCGAAACGCCGAGGTCGATTCAGTAACAATGTATTCAATTTTTATTACAATATGTCACAAGAAAATTACCCATAAAAGTTTTAAGAACCATCGACAAGGGAAGCTAAAGATATCTATATCGTATATTTTAGGTACCAGAGACAAGACATGACTGAAAGAACTGGAATGACGCCAGAGTATGTTAACATTCTACTTGCTATTTTGGAATTATTTCTACAGTTGTGAAAGATTACATTTACAAAACATAATCATCCTTCTTTTTGCACAGTGCACAAATATTCTTAAATTATTATATTCTTTAAATCGAATAATATTTATTAAACTATATTACCAGTCCATAGCTATTTTTTTTGTGGTTCTGTTTGTCCATACGGACAGGCAAAGGGATCAAAGCCCATACAGCCAAGTCTGATACAATTTTTCTTTACATATTATTTACTTCTTCATATTGTATAACTTATTTATAGTCATTGTCCGTCAGTAAGTCAAGTTGTTATCATTAATTAGGCGCTGAAAACCTAATTAGATGATTTCTCTGGGAATTCCGGTTGAATATGAAAATACACGTAAACCACTCTTATATCACTTTCATCTACATCGCTTTCCCTTCCAACTTATATTATATAACCGATTATATGATATCATCCTACGCCGTTTGTCCCCTGGGGATGGTGACATCTCTGAAGCGTATCACACACTGGCGCATGTTCATATTGGGTCGCAGGAAGTCTGACAGTGTTTTAGCTGATGGGTCGGGCCGGTCGAATGGGTACCCCATGGCGCGGCGGTCGGGGTACTTGCGGTCCCTGATACCGCAGTACGAGGATGCATCATTGCAGGTCCCCACCAGATCTTGTTCAACCTATATTAGTATAAGTTATTCAAATCAATTTATACTCTCAATGTTTATTATGCATATTTCGTAAATAGCTTTTTACCATAAATTAGCCTTTCACTGTTCTCAGGCCTATTAATAAGCTTCTCAACCTACAGTACTAGACGTAGGTCTTCTCTAAAATTCAGAGGATGGTGGCATAATCGCAACACTTAGCAAATAGGTTGGCGATCACAGTGAAATGTTATATATTTCTCATTTTAGAGCTGCTGCCCGCTCCTCCTGATGATACCCTCACCATACAAGAGGTTTTAACTGTAGTTTAGAAATATGCGGTGAATCATTCCTCTGAATATTGGTGTAATTTATATATGTAAATTGTGTGTTTGTAAATAAGAATACATTCTGTAGTACGAAAGAAAAATATAATGGATTTGAATATATTAATCACTGGTCAGGGGGTCACCCCCCTATCTCACCCGTGAATAACGTAGAAGACGACTGTAGAACATAATATGTAGATAACATATACAAGAGAACGATAGCTTGAAATAAAACCTCATATCAACGTGATATAGTACATCAATTTCCCTCTTGTCGCAGAGGAGGCTCAAGTCCAATGGTAGGACGTATGTGAGCCGAGATGAAGATCCTTGTTGTTCTACATTTCATGATAACGCCAGAAGAACGAAGTGATCAACTACGAACCAATACGTTTAAAAATTACTTACCTTATCCTCGTTCCAGTTAGAAATCATGGCAAAAACTACAACAGGGTAACCCTCTGCAGTACCTTTGGGTATTAGCATGTGGTGAGGCCAGCCGCATCCACAGAAGTCAAACTCAGCAGTTGCTTCGGTGCCTGCAACCCCTGAACGAGGACTCTGTGGGGAGAAGACAACACTTACTGTCATCCATTCCTCAATTAGCCCATCAACGTTGACTGGATGTGCAACACTCCAAATATCCCTATTTGGAGTGTTGTGTTATTACATAATTGCCATTTTTTTGGAAGACTATCACCAGGTCACTCCCAGTCCGTTTCACCCGACGGAAGGCTGCATTTGGACCCATAAATTACTGTATTACTTCTCCCATCACCATTGGATTTACCACTTGCACCGATTCATTGACCATGCCATGGTCGGCCCGCCGCATTGCCGTTTCGGGTACCGCCCCATAATTGTCAGGCAGGGGTCCATTCTTCTGGTAATTCCTCAGTCTATTTTTAAGACTCTCAAGTTAAAATAGGGGTTGGGACGATGGAGAAAAAACAACGTGTCAGTTCCGCCTGCCTTTCCGACAGGTGATCGAAGACGACTAAGCAGAAAACATTATTGCACGAGAAAGGTGGCTAATAATAAAACCCTATACCAACCCGTCTGACTAGTGGGGTATAATAGGTTAATTTACTTCCTATTGTGTAGGGCGCTTAAATCCAATAATGGAGTCTCATCTATACAAATAGACTTATAGACTGTTGTACCTGATCACGGAAGACCCTCTCGTAGGGGATGGTAACTGAGGAGTCAATACTCTTGCGACGGACCATATTGTTACCTGGCTTCACTGAAAACAACAAAAATTTCGTTTAAATATACTTAAATACCTCGTATTGAAGTCACTTGTGAACACTGGATAAGCATACAATTGTCGCTACCCATTATTAACCCGAAGTCATAAGAATCGGAGGCAATAACAGGAGAATAGACTCTCTTGGTAAACACACCTGGGTCAACGCGTCAGAGGACTGTATAATGCTTTCTTAGCATTTGGGCAATTCCCTGGGTGTTTAAAAGACGGGAGGCTGGTGCTCCTATCGAAGTTGAAACGATCTCCAAACTCGGCCACGGTCTGGCTTGCTGCCCCCATCGTGCAGCACTTTGGCGTGGTCAGACGCCCAATTTGATTTCAGGAGGGGACTTTCGACGAGCGCTGCCTTGCGCCTAAGAGCCGTGAGTGCAGAGGCAGTCACAGACTGAGAGGTGCTGTTAGCGGTGTCCCTAAACATCGCAAAAGAAAAATTCTATGTAGTAATTCTATTATTACTACGTACTATTTTCCTTTGGAGAGGCTCAGGTTTCCGTAGTAATCCATATGGTGACCAAGTAAGAATATAATTCACCACCCTCTAACTGGCCCGTGTGTCGTAAGAGACAACTAAGAGATATAGCATACACACAACATCTACGTAAGAGAAGAAAAATTCGATATAAAAACCACAGGTATTACCAGTGCGGTATATAGGTCAATTTCCCTCCCATGGCGGAGGAGCCCAACAGTGGGACTTTTGGAGACTGAGATGATGATGATGAAGGCATAGGTTAGGCTAACAGACACCGACGCTATACGAAATTATTCAAATCTATTATATGAGTTTTGTTTACAGTTTCGGTTATATTTTCATTTCGGATATCCGATGGATTCAACTACGATTATAAAGTTCCATAACATCTCTACAGTATGATTCTCGGTGAGTATGATATAACAATCCTGTCATGAACATCTATGACCCTTGATAAAAGGATACTGACCCCTCAAATATCGTTATATCCTGCTCTAATCGTCGGATAAGGGACGCTGCTCCAAATCCCATGCAAATTGATCTCAATAACGATTCGTAACGTTAATTGGTATTTGTTTTTTAAAAACAACACTGCACTGAGGAAATAATTCTTGTGTTGTGGGGGACTTTACAAACATATGACTGACACAAATTACATCCAGATTCAGAATAACACTTCGTGGATCTAGGGACACGATATCAAATAGAAAGTATCGATATTGTACTCATGAGTAGTATCGAAGAAAAAGTATCGTACTCAATAAAATATCGAGTACTGAGTACTTTTCCTAGAATCTATGTCGTGATGAGCTTTTTTTTTTGAAATTTGACCGTCAGTGAATATTTTGAGCCACGTTTTAGAAGGTTCATTACGTTTGAACTAGATGGCGTTACCATAAAAATGAGTCGTAAGGTCAAGTTTAACACAAATAATTTCTAGAATTTATTCGATGCGATCCCTGCCATAAAGTATTGAGTAAAAGTATCGAATCCAAAGTATCGAGTACAAAAGTATCGGTATCGAAAGAAAAGTACTCGATGCCTAAAAGAATCAATACTTTTTTCGTGTCCCTATGGATCTCTCGTTCTGAACAACAATTTGTGGATTCTAAGCCCATCGCACCACACTACCGGCTTGGTATAACTATTATATAAATTCTTCAGCTATGTTACTATGTCAAAAGTCTTACATGGTGTTGTGAATTTGTCCATCTCGATCATGAGTCGTCTCTGCTGATCAAAGGTGAAGACTTGACCCTTCTCATCCTGTATAGGAGCCAAGAATATGCGAACGGTGCCCATGGCGCTCTGACCAGATGCGTTATTCACTTCGATACTGAAATAGAGTCGTAAGATTTTTATTTACCACCCGTGCAGATTTTCTTTTTATTTAATTATTATGGCATAACACATACAGTTAATCTGTTGGTCGCATAAAATATTATCCTGGGAACCTACGACACTGGCACATTTAATCACTGCGCCATCTGTGGAGTTAGTTAGAACGGGTAGCAACGTCAAGGATTACAAAACTGCTTTTTGTTAGTCTAAGATATGGTCACGCCTGAGCCACTTCATCCAAGATGACGTAAAGGAACGAAAAAATTAGTGTTTGGATATAAACGGTCTAAACTATTCGCTGACAGATGACGCTAAACTAAAAACACGCAAGTAAGGTAATAAAAAATAAGCCTTATACCATACTGTGGAGGAAAATATTTATTCCGTTTTATACTGCCAGTACTAATTAAATAAATCCATCCATTCATCCATCAGCTTCTATTGCTAGACATAGACCTCGCTACGAGAAAGCCAGTCAGAACGACTTTCTGCTACTTTTAAAATGTCGTCATTCTGGCTAGTGGAGTTAATTTATTTTCTCAAACATGCTTGGAAATTTGGCCATTATTTTGAAATTTCTTATTTTTTCTTTCTTTCTTTTTAAGTTGCTGTACTGTACGAGCAGCGGCCGGCAAACATAATGTAAGAAAATCCATATCTGTCGTATTTTTGCGGCCAAATAAATATATATGTAAATTTTATATCTATCGTGTATTTTAAAAATGGAACAATTTGTTACTCCAACACATGTCAACCAAGGAGACAACTTATCAGAGTTTTATTTAAATTGGCTTGAAAGAGAAATCTTTTTAATAATGAAAAAAAAACATTAGAACCCTTTGGCAAGTGAAAAATGTTGTTCCTTGTTCGTCATTGATTTTGAAAACTAATTTTTAAATTTTTCTATTTGACTTAAAATGAATTCAAGTGAAGACTGAGTGTAATGAACTTACTTTAGCGCCACCTAAAATTCAAAAGGCGCCAAGAACTATAATAGAAAGCTCGTAAATGTAATTCGTATATATTTTCAAATAAAAAGTTCTACTTAGTACTACTTAGTTTTAATTTCTGCGCATTATTTGAGAAAAGCACTATACAAGCCTTGGCCACAACTAGGCATTGTTTTACTTACGTATGGTTCGGCTTCGCCTCGGCCCACATTCACACGTTCGTCCATCAATGCCTCTTTTGCTGGCCGCTGCAGTAATGTACTATAAATATATACTCACACATAATTAAACTCTTCATGTTGCAGATGGGTGAACTTTGCTAGAACGGATCCTCGCGGTGAGAAGTCCAGACCCCTGGACAGCTCTAGGGTGCTGATTTCCCAACGCGTGCCGAACATGTTATTACCGGCTGGACCCTCGATACTCACTCCAGACACTCGGATACCGGGGTAGTCCAACTGGCCATATAAGATTATTATCATTATAGCGGTGGCAGAGTAAGAATACAATTCACCATCTCCTATCTTGCTCACAGGTGTCGTAAAAGACGACTAAGTTATACAATTTGCATAGTGGATAATAGATGTTCCATTCATGACAAGGAAAACTCAAAAAAAGTGAGCCGTCGCTCAGGATGCCTGGCAAATGTGAAACATTGAAATTAATTTGCACTGTTCTTTTGTGCATATATACATATGCACAAAAGAACAGATTACGATAGGAGTTGGCTTCAATATAAGTATTAGTAAAGAGTGTACCAGTTACCTTCTGAGTGCCGTAAGGAGTCAGCCCGTTTTTGTACAGCTGGAATAGATCATCGATGTGTGTGTGCCAGCGGTAGAAGACTGGATCTCTCATGGCGGTCGCTGAATCACCCATCACACCAAATTGCTCCTATCACATTAACGAAAAAAAATTGTTAGTTATCTCTCGGTTTTTCATTATTTTGCAAATAATATACACCTATTTATTTATCACGGAATTTCTCAATCACAGGGAGAGACATGGACAAATATATTAATACAGGTTTTTTTCGAAGTTTCCTTCTTTTTCAGTAATGTTAAATGCCAACTGTCATAATCAAATAATGTATTATGTATAAACCCTGATAGGGCACTTAGATATTGTCAATTTCAACATAATTAAATCAAATTAATCCAACAAACTACCACCGGATTGGAACGCGATCGCTACTGAAAAGATCCGGTAAGAAACCCCTGATCAGTGGTTAATGTTTTTTTAATAAAATTATGTATAAGATGTTTTGTTGCATGCAGCTAGCGCAAGTAGATCCTTCAGTGAGCATGACTAACTGCTACTAACTATATGTTACAAGTGCAAATTACAAAATATGTATAAAAATTCGTTAGGCAGAACACGCTTTTTTTGGGTAGGCTTTGGTCACCTAACACGCTGTCCATTTCGTTCGGGGCGATGGATGGGCGGTGGGCGGCCCCATAACTCACCGTATTCCCTCCCCTTTGCTATTGGGCCGAAGGGTTCCTTGTCTTATACCCTTTCGGGCACCGCCTTTGCCTAACACCCCGCCCGGAACGTCGGTCGCCCACACGCAGAGAGCTTCTCTGCGGATAACTATTTCCCGGTCTCAGGCACACGCTTCGCCGCATCCTTCCGTGAGATAACTGCCTCATAATAAGCGGCGACCACGTCCCAGTTTACTGTCCAGCATCTCCTTAGCGATGGTCGTCAGCGTAAGGTCAGCACCAATGAATTTACGGCACTGCTCTGCCCACGCGGCACACCTCGAGCCGGTACTGCGCCATGTCCTCGTCGCAATCACAGTGGTGGCAGGCAGGACAGTATGCTCTCCCTCCTCACGACCGTGTGCAGGTATTTGGCGAAGCAACCATGCCCCTTCAATACCTACAGCGCATCGCAAGGAAGGCAGCCCGGGTCACCGACTTGACCGCTCCATCAGCACTGATCCTCAGATGGACGATCAAGGACCCCGTCCACACCGGTGCGCCGTACAGGGCCATTGACTGGATCACCCCCAAGCACAGATGTCAGCACGTAGCGTTGGGTCCGCCCATATTCGGCATCAGCCAAAATAGGGTGGACGCCGCGCCGACAATCCGCGGAGCAAGTCGACGGTAACGCTCCCGGAACCACCAATACCCATCAAACATGATGATAACCGAATGGATGGTGATCGAAGCGCCGATAGGAGGACTGAGACAGATAACAGAGCCCAAGAAACAATAGGGCCTCTATCTTGTCCAGGGCTGCTCCACACGGATAGATTATGACGGGAACAAATTCCAATCATTTTTCTCACTGTATGTTAATTTATTAAATACTTAAATATCCTTTTAAAATTAAATATATTTAAATAAACTTTTACAATTAGTTTTTAATAACTAGAAAGAAAATGGCGGCGTTTGCTATATCTTTGTTCAAAAATGGTAATGCCCATTTATAACAACTACTAAATTTGAGATGACGATGAAGTTACACATAAAATTTTATAATATGGCATTTAAAATGATAGAGTACTTATTAAAAAAAATGTTTAATAACGAAAACAAGTAAAGACAAACAAAATAATACTTACCAAGTGTCTATGGTCCGGGTCGTGTGAATACGCGACAAGGACATGTCCCATATTGTGGTAATTACCATAGTAGTTACTGTTCGGACTGAGCATCGATGACTCCATCATGTTACCGAGAATGTCAATGCCGCGCTTTTCATCCAATGGCACTTGACGACCGTTAGCCTGATAAAAGAGTGTACTTAAGTCTTCAACAAAAATCAACACAAAAATTCTTGCTTTCTACCGTGATATGTCTTTGAAAATTATATATAAAAAATTAAAAAAATATTGTGTGTCACTGAATTCGTCCATTTAGGAGGAGGCTGGACCGATGTTGATGATTTTTTTTGTGTGTGAACACACACACAAGTGGTAGGACCACACTGTCGACAGTTATCTGTCTACAGCCGCGGGCCGGTTCATCCGGGGTAGTACCACGCTCTCGCAGAAAATCGACGTCTGAGTAGTAGCAATTTGTTACTGCGCTTCGTTCGGTGAGCGAGACAGCCGGAAGCACAACTGTCTGAGGGTGTTTGCGCGTGGAGGATTTTGATGGTGCCTTTGGCATCACCGAGCCCCATTGCACGCATTCACACTCCCTTCACCTTCTTCGCGGTAGGCAACGGCCTTATAAAGGTCCATGAGCGGCAGCAACACTTACCATCAGGTGTACTGTTTGCTCGTTTGCCACTGCTTGCAATAAAAAAAAAACAAAAAGTTAAGAGGAAAAATTTAAGATAAGGGGATCCGAGAATGGTTTACATTTACAATTGGACCCTGTAGGTAACGCTACTATCGGTTTCAAGGTAATTGACACTATAATTACTGTTCGGGATTAATAAATGAGGACTTTTAATCTATATATAATATATAATATATAATTATATATAAAAGAAAGTCGTGTTAGTTACACTATTTATAACTCAAGAACGGCTGTACCGATGTAGCTGAAAATTGCTGGAGAGGTAACATAGAACCAGAAGACGGACATAGGATACTTTTTATCCCGTTCGATCGCATTCCCGTGTGACGTGACATACAATGTCAAAGAGAATATAAGTCACTATGAAACGTAGTATAACAAAAACGCATTTGATAAATAATAACAAAACGCAAATGACAGCTAAACGTAATTTTGTCTATGATTAAGTATGGTTGATAATTTGATAATTTCAGTCAGAAATCAATAATCAGTAATTTGTATGCTCTCTGAATCATCATTAACAATGCCGCGACCAAGACGATCGAATTTTTCCCGACAAAACCGTAATGATTCCTTCATTAGAGACTATATTTTCGGCCATTTATATAATATATTTACGAAAAAAAATGTGGCGGTACGAAGTTTGCCGGGTCAGCTAGTGATTAAATAATATACGTTTCAGTCTACAAAACTTCTCTTTAGTATTAGAAATAAAAATAAAATCACCTAATTAAAATAATCTCCGTTAAGTATTTCTTTGCTCCCACCATAATGAAAAACTTTAATGACCCTTTTTTTTTAACAAAACTCAGGTAGTCATGGGGCGGCATAATCGGTCCTCAGGACGCACGATCGCGGGCGAGCGGTCAAAGAGTGGGTGGCGTCACTGGGCCTTTGTTAGCTGAACAGGAGCTCAGTGTATAGGTGCGTACGGCAGCAGGGCGGGTTGATAAGAGACTTGTCGTTCGCTAACTCCATTGTCGCACCACGTGTGAGGAGCCGGTACGTTCTGGAGGAAGTTGAGACTATCCGATTATAGGTGCATTCAGATAGAGGTCTCCCGGACTCTCCAGCAGCCCAACAGGGGTCACACGGCAGACGGAGTCCCGCATTTCCGTGGTGGGCTGTGGGTCGGCTAGATCGGGACCTATTGATGGAGGCAACCATCATGCAAACGTGGTTGTCCTTATCACCACCGGCAGACGTGATGGATCCCGAGGCTGGCCGCATTCGTTATGCGTTAGCGCAGATCTGCGATGCGACCATGCCTCGTGTACGGCATCCACCTTCGAAGAAGGGAGTTCACTGGTGGTCCCAGGAATTGTCGGACCTCCGGCCAGGGTGTATACGCGGCGCTCAGAGGGCCTTTACCCGCAATCGGCGACGTTACCGCCATGCCCAACGGAAGGGTCAGCTGTACAAGGCTTGCCGCAGTTAATGGTCTATCTTCAAGCTGGCCATCCATCACACCAAAGACATCAGTCGGCAGGAAATGCTGGACAATCTCGAGCGTGACCCCTGGGGTCGCCCGCGACGCTGCGACGCTGAGTAAGCTCCGCGCGCAAAATCACTAAGACTCTCCAACCCGGCTTCCTTACCAGGGTGATCGAGATCTTATTCTCACGATGGGCATACGCGCCCCGGTCATGATTTTACCAGAAAGTGATCGGGAGACTGACGACAGTGTTTCGCTTAGTCACGGAGCCAGAGATGGGAGCGGCAGTGGCGCGAATGCGTGCTAAGACTACTACTCTCAGACCGGACGATGTACTCAACAGGGGGTTGGCCCTGGTCCTCGAGCACCTGGGACCACGCCTCAGGGGACTGTACAACACTTGTTTTTCTTGCGTCTTTATTGCGTCTGGGCAGCTTCTTGGGTGGTGGAAAGAGGGGAGGCTGGCGCTCCTGCCAAAGCCAGGATGGCCTACGGACTCGCCTGTGGCCTACAGGTCCATCGTGCTGCTGGATGATGCGAGCAAGCTGTTGGAGAGAGTCCTAGCTGCCACATCGGCCAAGAGGAATTCCTCTACCACGACACGCTCCGCCACCGGCAGGTTGGGCGACCCAGGTGCGAGTATCTGCGCCTTATGCCGCCCTAGCCGACTTCGCGCGTAGACGAACTGGTGATTAGTCCGCCACCCACACAGAGGCCGACCGCGTGAGGGCGACTCCCCGGCCGGCAACACTTCAATGTTGCCAGCCGGGGAGGAGGAAAGGGGTAACCCGCCGAGCCGGCCACGGATATCAAAGAATCGTTACCACTGGGGTCGGCCCACTGGCGACGGGGAGGGGGTAGGTTACGGGGTCGCACGACGCTCATCCGTCATCCCGGACGGATGGGGCGGAATGTGCCCAGACCAAAGCCTACCAAAAAATGGGATGGCGTAATCGGTATTGCACGCGGGTGATGAAACAGCTAGCGGCGGGCCTGGCTACTGATGGCTAAGTTCCTCAGCTCCATCAACTCAGCTCATATATGTCCCACTGCTGGGCTCGAGCCTCCTCCACTATAGAAGGAAAATTAATCCATTCAATCACAAAGGTCAAACGGATTGGTATAAATTTTTATTACAAGACTTCCTTCTCTTGCACATAAGTTTTTTGCATATTATATCTCTTAGTCGTATTTTACGACACCTAAGGGTAAGGAGGTAATTAATTCTATTCTAATTGCGTCACTACACAAAAAGAAAATCCCTGTATGGGGATGGGATATAAATCGATTTTTCTCCTATCGGATATAAATCGATTTTCTCCTATCGGATATAAATCGATTTTTCTCCTATCGGATATAAATCGATTTTTCTCCTATCGGATATAAAGCGATTTTTCTCCTATCGGCAATTAATCGATTTTTCTCCTATCTATACCAATAAATAAAATTGGAGTGTCTGTTTGTAATGTCAAAATAATAGGCTTTTTTCATGCTCACGCGGTTATTTGCACGACACCTATGCCTAAAATAGCAATTAAAAAATTTTTGTCTGTCTGTCTGTTTGTTCCGGGTAATCTTCAAAACGGCTGGACCGATTTCAAAAATTCCTTCACCAATGGAAAGCTATAATATCAGGGCGTAAACTAGGCTATATTTTATCCCGGTATTCCCACGGGAACGAGAACTACGCGGGTAAAACGACTATAACCTATAACCGAAGCGAAGCGAGGGCGGGTTGCTAGTTGGATATAAATCGGTTTTCTCCTAATTGATTGATAGACATCAAAACGGTGTTTCTAGTTTCCCACCCTCCATTTCAAATTGCTATAATTTATGTTAAATTTTTAATAGTGTGAAATATTCACTAAATTGATGAATGAAAGAAGGAAGGAAGAAATGATTCGGTCAACAGACCGAATTGTATTCTTAGTCAACTCCCACATGATAACTAAATAGCTTTATTGGTAACCATAGCAACCGTATTGTTATTTTCTTCTTTTGTTACATTTTTTAGGGTTCCGTACCCAAAGGGTAAAAATGAGACCCTATTACTAAGACATCACTCCGTCCGTCTGTCTGTCACCAGGCTGTATCTCAAAAACCGCGATAGCTTGACAATTGACATTTTTACAAATTATGTATGCCTGTTGCCGCTAGAAGAACAAATATATGATTTTTATAGATAACTAGCAGACCCGGCCACGCGTTGCTATGGCTAATGTTTTTGTTATATTACATTTTATTAAACTATTTAAGTGGAACTGTAGGAGAACATCTGTTATGGAGGTCGTCATATTTTTTTACAAATGACATCTATGTAAAAAAGCAAGTTAAAATCGTATATGACACGTTTGTAGGTTTGACACAGCAGCGCCATCTATTAATTACTTACTCAATCCAGTCAACAGATAGTTAACAGATAATTGTGAATGTCAAATAATAGGTAGGTAATACAAATAATTTGCAATAAAATAATATTGCGACTATAAATTAAGATGTAAGCTATCCTCCTATCTTTCAAGTTGGATCAAACTGCACATGGTGTGCAAATTTGATTAAAATCGGTTAAGTAGTTTAAGAGTCCATCGCGGACAAACAACGTGACACGTAATTTATATATATTAAGATAAGTAAGGAACCCTACGTGCGCGACACCAACTCGCAATTAGCCGGTTTTTTAATTTAGTGTAAAAAGTTTTTAGCTGCTTCGTGACACCATCAAAATAGCGAAATATGTAATATACTTCAATAATAAAGTTTTCTGTTTGGTGACGGAGTAAGAATTTAATTCACCAATACCTTTCTTAGCAATAAGTATCACAAAAGACTACTAAATGACGCAAACATCGCTACAAGAGAAGAAAATTTGAAATAAAATACCGTACAAACTTGATTAATCGGACTAATTGCTGTCGGTAGACATTCGCAGGATCGAAAATCCGGATAATCGAAGCTATAAAAAACCTCCTTTGGTTTTGTGCATATGTAGTATATACATAATTTTATGCGTTTTTTTAAAAGATGAATACATAGCGCGAGTATCAATTACTAACTAAAACAATAGATAATGAAACACGTATTGGCAGCGATACCAAGGGGTGCGGGCGGAACATGCCATTTCAGAAACGTTCATGCTTTTTTTTTCTGTCTTTTTTTTTTTGGGGTGAGCTGAGGTCGGCGCGCCTCCGCACCACTCCGTCCGGGGCGACAGAGGGGCTTAACACGCACTCCCGCAACCCACCCGAACACCACGTCGCCTTCGTCGTTGGGCCGACCACTGGCGCAGGGTTACTTGTCATCAGTGGTCGGCCCGACGGTATACCCCCTACCCGGGGTACCCTCCCATCGACCGACGTCCCCCCCTCAGGGAGGGTCGCATCATCGAGGCTGTGCTCCTCGCGCTCGCGACCCGCCGCCTCCTTCTGCGAGATAACTGCCTCGCAGAAGGCTGCGACCGCGTCACAATTCCTGATGCTGCCGAGCATCTCCCTAGCGATGGTCGGCAGCGTCAGGTCTGCACCGATGATTGCGACGAGTTCACGACGCGGCTCTGCCCAAGCGGCACAGACCTCGAGCGTGTGCTGCGCCGTGTCCTCGTCGCAATCTACCTACTATACCACGCTGGTCAGACGTATTGGTATAGGGTTTTATTTCGAGTTTTCCTTCTCTCGTATAGATGTTATATGCGTTTTATATGCCTTAGTCGTCTCGTACAACCACCCACGGGTAAGATAGGGGGTGGTGAATGGTATTCTTACTCCGTCACCACACGGAATACATATAGCTAGTTAGAATTACTTATGCCTAAGAAGGGTTGTCTTTCCGTGTAGTGACGGAGTAATAATACAAATCACCTCTCCCTATCTTGCCCGTGGATGTCGTAAAAGATGATTAAGGGATATAATATAGCCGAGGCCGCGGATGACGTGACCGGGGAATTAGTCCGTCACCCGCCGAGAGGCCGACCGCGTGAAGAAAGGGGACGTCGGCCGATGGGAGGGTACCCCAAATAGGGGTTATTCCTTCGGGCCGACCACTGATGACAAGTAACCCTGCTCCGGTGGTCGGCCCAACGACGAAGGCGACGTGCATCGTGGGTGGGTTGCGGGTGTGCGTGCTTACGCCCCTCTGTCGCCCGGGACGGAGTGGTGCGAGGAGCGCGCCGACCGCCACCCACCCCCAAAAAAAAAAAGTCATATAATATGGATATAACATCTATTCAAGAAATGGAAAACTCGAAAGAATACCCTATAACCAACCTCTGACCAGCATGGTATACAAAGGTGAATTTCCCTCCTATTGTAGAGGAGTCTCGAGCCTAACAGTGGGAATATGAGCTGAAATGATGATGATGAAGAAGAATTGATATTTGGCAGGCGGATCATTTTGAAACTCCATCAAAATCCTATTCATCAAGCTCCGACCTTTATTAAATTCTAAATAAATTATAATAAAGTGGGAGGAATGGATATTGACAGTAACGAGTAGTGGCATCCTGCTCTCGCTAAAATCTGCTTTAATAGAAATGAAAATTATTTTGGATGTTAACTCACCAATTGGATGGTTTTAGTCTGAATAGCCTGGATGAACCGGTGCCTCCAAATCTCAAGCTTGGACAACGGTATATCGATCTCCTCCACTGTACGATGTACGTCTTTGAGCGTGGTAAGTCGAAACCTGTAACGCAATTTTTTCACCTTTTCTTCAAAATAGATAGAAAAGCACATTTTCATCAGAACGTGGGCTCATACATTCGTGTTTTATACCATCTATTTAACTAAAATTATATTGGTTACCTTGGTGGCCAGGATCTGCTGGCAACCTGGGAGTCCAGTTTGGGGAAATATGCCTCTTCAATGGGTTCTTGTAAGTTGTTAAATGGAAGTACCCGACCCAAACGATTGCAGAATCTGTCACAGTTGTATCTGTAACAATTTGAAACATAATTACATTCATCAACCTATAAAAATCTTCTCTTGAATCTTCTTCTCAATGCAAAATAATATAATCGGCAAACTTGACTAACTTCAGAATAATGCCCTAATTGGACCATTTGACTAACTGAAAATAATATCTTAATCGGACCACTTGATTGGTCAAGTGGTCCGATTAAGATATTGTTTTCAGTGTTCTGGATCAACTCAGAAAAATGCTCTAATCGGAGCACTTGATAAAGTTGCCAGGTTGATGTTATGAGTTTCCCAGAAAATGTTTCTTTCCCATTCTCTTAGTGATTCCTCAGCCAATTTTTATGGCACCTGCGGCAATAAAGGGCGATGACACGCTATATTCTGTCCATCACTACATGGGGTGAAGAAGTGAGGCGTTTATTAGCTGAAAAAGA
This sequence comes from Lymantria dispar, assembly GCA_032191425.1. NCBI lineage: Eukaryota > Metazoa > Arthropoda > Insecta > Lepidoptera > Erebidae > Lymantria > Lymantria dispar. Next base: position 1,017,775 of record CM063460.1, on the reverse strand, counting down.
ATTAACGTAGAGAGTGTAGTGAAATTTTTGAGGAACCTTGGTTCCATTAGTGTTACAGTACCTAGCGATAATCTGCTGATGCATATAATAGAATAATTCGCCCCTGCGGTCCTTGTTCACGATGTTCAAGTTATCAGATTCGAATGGGTACACCAAATGCCAATGCCAGTGGTGAAGATTGATGCCGACGTCTTCGCGGAAGTACGCAACGCGTTGCTCCGGTTCAATATCTGACGCGGTGTAGTTCACGGGGATTGTTATGGGCATCTGTGGATCAACGAACAATGTATCAAGCTTCAACAATACATCAATTAGCTTATCAACTCCCACCTCAACTGTTAGAAATAGACTTCTTCGATGGGTAATTGTAACACACTTGCCAGGTTTGATAATTTATAAATTTTCCCAAAAGCAAATATTGCCATTTTCTAGTTATCCTTCAACTTGATTTTATAACTTATATAAGGATAGAAATAAACTGAATTGACATAGTCGTTTTTTCTAGTCGTGACAAGCAACAATTCGATTACAATAAAAATCGTATTAAAAAGATAGTACTTTATTCTTATAAATTAAAATATAATAATATTTAATTCAATTACTTGGATTAAAAAATAGAAAATATTAAAAGTATTTTTTCTTAAATCAGTGGACTACGTAGGCTTGGCTATGGTGGGCAATGACCACCATGAAACGGATCCGCCAATGATTCGATCCTTGAGGAGTATCGAGAAGTTAAATATTTGCGGCAAGTCGTCCTATTACGTGGAACTAAAGATTGTCGTAAAATATGGATGTGTTTACATCTCTGCCCTTCTCTTGCGGTGAACTAGCAACTTATATCTCCTAATCGTATGGCCCGGCACTCATAGAAAAGCAAAAGATACTGAATAATATTCTAATTGCGTATAAGTATTGAATACAAAGAAATATATCACATTTAGGTTTCTTATTATAATATCATTCGTACTCACCCTAGAACCATTTGGTACAACGCTAGTGATTTCTCTGGCGCGACGAAATACTTTGGGATCCATGAACTTGTCCGGGAATGATTCTATAAATGTTGGAACGTTCAAACCCTTCGTATCGGGCCTGAAATCATCAAAAGCATTTAAAATACGACCTCAGTAAATATCATCGATTTGATGGGTTACGTAGGTGTTGTACCTGCAATAATCTACAAACCGTATACAATGATACCCCGACTTACGCTACCCCGTTTTACCAGAATTCAAAGATACGCGATTTTCTCTTTGAGCGTTGAGGTCTTAGGTTTACTTTTCTTGATCATAAAATTTCAATTATTTTTTATTATTTGACCATATTATTTAAAATTATTGTCTTCTTTGAACTAATTCCAAATAATCATTCTTTTTGTACATTTAATATAAGCAAAATTAAAATCCGACATAGGCGAATTCGATTTACGCGATTATCGTTCGGTCCCATCTCTCGCGTAAGTCCGGGGTATTACTGTATATCCTTTTCAATTTTATATTTTCAAATCAAAAATAATACCTGTGTGATATATTACATCTAACTAGTACTTTTAACTTGTGGAGACGCGATATAATTTTATCTATAAATATTAGCTTTTCATACCACTACTTATTCCCATCACAGTTACCCTTGTGGTCTCCATAAATGACACTGAGTTTTAACCCTCAGGAAGGCCTAGGAATTTCTTTCAACTACATTAGGATTCGCAACTAATTAGAAAAGAAAAATGGAGTGTGCAAAATTATATTTCCCTCTTATACAATAAAGTAAAATTGACTCATTTATTAACTTGTTAATTCTTGTTTACTAACTTATTGAGTATTATTTAATGATACATTACGTCTGATTTATTGACTTATAAAGTCTTATTTGGTGGCTTATTAGGTATTATTTATTACCTTACTAGCAACCCGCCCTCGCTTCGCTTCGGTTTCAATCGCCTTACCGGCGTAGTACCCGTTGCCGTGGGAATACCGGCATAAAATATAGCTTATGTTACTTACTCCCTGATATTATAGCTTTCCATTGGTGAAAGAATTTTTGAAAACCCGATATTCCTACGGGAACGGGAACTACGCGGGTAAGGCTACTGAAACCAAAGCGAAGCGAGGGCGGGTTGCATGTTTTCTATAAATAAAATCTAGCTCCCGAAACAAAAAAGATATAAAGATAGAAATATACAAGAATTGCTCGTTTAAAGATATAAAATATATGTATGGGACGAATGATGAATTTAGTAGCATATAAAAAATGTGTTTTAAAATGTGCCGTAGTTTTGCATTTGTTTTTCTTTCGTGTAAAATGAGTGAATCTGATGAAGAAATTCGATGCATTTTAAAATTTTATAACCAAGAAAAATAAAATACAACACAAGCCGCGAAAAAGAATTGTGACTTTTATGGACTACTAATGTAGGGTCATAGAGAGTAGCACAAAGTTGGTTTAAACGTTTTCAATCCGTGAGTTTTGATGTCAAAGATGCATCTCGCCCTGGTCGCCCTGTCACTGATAAAATGGACACCATTTTTGAAAAGGCGCGACAAGATTGGCATCATCATTTCATCTTTTCAGCCTATCGCCGTCCACTGTGCGGTCGCACTAACTGCCGTCCTGTGCCACTGCATCTTACGACGCCCAGCAACTTTCACCAGGTCGTCGGTCTACCTAGTGGAGGGCCGTCCTACACTGCGCTGTCCGATACGTGGTCGCCACTCGAAAACCTTTCTTCCTCAGCGGTCGTCGGTTCGTCGAGCGATGTAACCTGCCCATTGCCAGTTCAGCGTGCTATGTCAGTTACACCTGTTCTCCTGCGGATTGCCGTATTTCGGATTCTATCTCGCAGAGAAATCCCGAGCGTAGCCTGCTCCACAGCACGCTGAGCGACTTTGAGCTTGGTTATGAGGCATACATTTAGGGACCACGTGTCCGTGCCGCAAATCATCACTAGTAACACACACTGATCACAGACCTCTGTTTTCAGACACTGAGGTGTGTTGGACGAGAAGATCCTCTTAAGTTGCCCAACCGAGTTGGATTAGTCAGCTGATTTCTTGCTCGAAAAGGAAGAGATCAGCCGATGAATGATCAAAATGAAAACATAGGCATAATCATCAGTAATTACGATGTAACTGGGAATTAACCACAAAATAGTTTTGACCCATTTGAAAAAAGCTGGGTATATAAAAAAGCTCGATATTTGGATAGCACGCGAGATCGATTCTTTATTGAAACGTAATGCAACCAAACCGTTCTTGAAGACATTAATAATCGGTGACGAAAAATAGATCACGTACGATAAGAACTTACGAAAAAGGTCGTGAGAAAGATCGTTCAGCCTTCACAGACTTTTTTTTTTGGGGTGGGCTGCGGTCGGCGCACTCCTCGCACCGCTCCGTCCGGGGCGACAGAGGGGTGTAAGCACGCACACCCACAACCCACCCGAATACCACGTCGCCTTCGTCGTTGGGCCGACCACCGGAGCAGGGTTACTTGTCATCAGTGGTCGCCCCTACGGAATACCCCCTATTTGGGGTACCCTCTCAGCGAAGCCTTCACAGACTGTGCCAAACCCGAGCTAACTCGCAATAAGGTTATGCTGCGTATATGCTTTTACTGCCAGGCAGAACCATCCATTCGGATCTCTACTGCCAACAACTGATGAGATTAAAGCAATAAATTAAGAGGTAGCGGCCAGAATTAATCAACAGAAAAGGTGTGGTCTCTCATCACGATAACGCTAGAGCACACATATGTTTAGTCACTCAGCAAAAATTAAGAGAGTTTGGCTGGGAGGTGTTAATGCATCCAACACATAGCCTTGACTTTGCACTTTCAGATTTCCACCTGTTTCCGTCTCTTCAGAAATCTTTAGACAATATCAGGTTAACATCAAGAGAGGACTGCCAACACTACTTGGAGTGTTTTTTGTTCAGAGTTCAAAATTTTCTACAGCAACTGTATCATGTCACTACCTACAGGATGGCAAAATCATCGAACAAAATAGCACATATAAATTGTAATGCAAATAAATTTTGAAAAAAAATATTTTGAATTGAAAAGTGGAATTATCATATAGAACGCGAAGAAACTTTATCGTCGACCTTATATCATCATTTCATCATTGCGGCTCATCCGTCCCATTGTTAGGCTCCTCCACAGTAGGAGGGAAATTGATCACTATACTACGCTGGTCAGATGTGTTGGTATAGGGTTTTGTTTCAAGTTTGCCTTCTCTTGCATAAATGTTAATATCTGGTTGAACGATCTTCGCTCGGAATATTTTTGTTGTATTTTTGTCGAATTTATTTAAATATATATTAATAAATAATAAATAAAGAAAATTATATAAAAAATTACAAAAAGGGAATAATAATAACACCGAGATTCGAACCGACGCTGTTTAAATGTCACATAATCCAAAACTAAAACCGGCCGTCTCCCCAACTGAGCTATCGTAACTCATGACGTTGACAACGAAATTTGAATTCATATTCTTTTAAAATTTAATGTCATTATATTGTTTTACTAAAAACACGGACAAAACAACATTTTCTATAAATAAAACCTAGCTAGATCGATTTTTTGGACCCGAAACCTCTAGTATGCCAAGTTTCAACAAAATTGTTGGAGCCGTTTCCGAGATCCTGAATATATATATATATATACAAGAATTGCTCGTTTAAAGGTATAAGAAATGCATATTTGATAGGGCGAGATAGGAGGTGGTGAATTGTATTCTTACTCTGTCACCACGCGGACCTTATATATTCATAATCATTATTTAAGAGCTCAAGCCCTCATTATATTGGAAAAGTATACCATGCTGGGTTTTTATCATATAATTTTCTTTCAAGATTTCCTTCTCTTCTAGTTATTTACGGACTTTTACGATCATCATCATCTTGCTCTTATCCCAATTACTTGGGGTTGACGCAATATGTCATCTGTTTTGACATATTGCAAAAAGTTTCGGCAATGGCTTTTATGACCGGCCGCCTGCCTGACGTCAACCCTCCTTGGGAATGTAATCGTTGACCCAAATGGTACCAGATGGAGTTGGTCCGGGTCAATCTAGGGCTCTTAGTCGTCTTTTACGACACCCACACGTCTTTTACGGACTTTTACGATATCCACCTGAAATAAAAGGTTATACTAATCTTGTACTCTAGTGTGTGTGTGTGTATATATATATATGTGTGTGTGTGTTTAGTATAGGTATAAGTTACATATAAGTACATGTATCTTCTATATAAGCCAACACTTATCGAATAAACGAACAGTTATTATACAGCAGTCCGATAGTATTATTGCATCCCAACGCCCAACCTTGGACTTGTACATAAAACTGCGATGCGACGACGCATCGCAAAAACCTGCGAGCTCGCACTCCGCGTCGCAAGAAATTGCGAAAGATCTTTGTTTCTTTTGCCTGTATCTCCTAAGCAATAACAAAAATGCACATTTCTTTTTACGATCCATGTCACGGCCTAGTTTTCAAAACACATCCAATACGGTTGATGGTCGTCGAAGGAATGGTATGGGAATGGTCACCCAGGGAGACGCCTTGCCGCACGAAATCGCATCGCAGCAATTCGTGTCGCAACTTTTTGCGTTGCGAATTCGCATCGCGTCGCATCGCAGTTTTATGTACAAGCCCTTACACTAGATATTTGCGTAACTCAAAGGCTTATTACACTACACGATATTCAGGGCCCTAACTTAGTAGGGGTGTTCTAAAACAGCTAAATTAGGAATAATGTTTAGAAGTGGTTTCAGTGTTTGTTCCTAAAATGAAAACGATCCTTCATGCTTTACATGCTTAGGACTGATTTATGTATATATATATATATATAGGACTGATTTATATTTAAACTTTATTCCTAAAGAATGATTATTTCCCCTTTTTTCTCGTATTACAGCACAACAGGCTGTTATTTTGGAACAGTTTTCTGAAACTGTTATTTCGCTAAAACTGAAACAGGTGAAACAGGTTTCACAATTTAGCTGTTGTAGAGCACCCCTACTAAGTTAGGGCCCTGAATATCGTGTAGTGTAATAAGCCTTTTAATCTCCAAACCTAAATGTAGTAAAAATAGATAATTGTATATTTACCTGTGCAAGATGGCGACCGTGAGACAGTAGTTGAACATGTAAGGGTTGATGCGGAGTTGACAGTACGAACATACAGACTTTAAGTCATCTATATCCCTCATACCTGAAGAATAAAAACATCGTCTTAAGGAAATTTTCTCTTAAATAATATTCTATATTTTATTCTTTCTGATGCTAAATAACTTTTATTGATATTTTATGTAATTTAATGATGAGAAAGTGCTACAGTGAATACGATACAACAGTGATTTACGCGTGTTGCTTACTGCTAAAATCCCTAAAGCAAGTTTCTATAGGTTATCGAGCTGTCTATTTAAGACAACTTGACTTACTGACGAGCAACGACTTTGTACGAACGAACGAAAGAAATACATACAAATACTTAGCTGATAGCTTCGGGATTGGGGGAGAGGCGGTGTAATAAACGCGGTATAGATTTGAGTTATCTGTCAAAAGCTATTTCTGTAGTATCAGAAAAAAAATAATATGTAACGTTTTATCTCCATATCTAATAACATTTTATTTGCAATAGCAAGAACGCTACCCAAAAATAATAGTGACGGTCAGTCACTTCACAACTAAGTTAGGGCCGAATGGACAGGCTAGACGTCTGCCTAGTGTATGTTTTTGAATACATAACAGGATTACCGCATAAACCATGACCGTGGCAATAAATTATAAAAATTATAAAATACTAGCTGACCCAACAGACGTTGTTCTGTTAAGCGCCACCTACCGGGTCCAATTGTGAATCTAAACCATTCTCGAATCCGCTTGAATATGCCCAAAAAATTTCATCAATATCGGATCAGCCGTTTAGGAGTTCAGTGACATACACACGTACCCAAGAAATTTATATATAAAGATATATATGTATTTGCATTTTTAATTTCATTATTTTAATTTGATTTAATAAATTATATCAATTATCGATATGGTCATCAGCTAGGCCCTGTATAATTTTTATTAGGATGCGTTCAAAAATATTATTTTCCCTCAGTAAATAGGTGAAGATCGGTCTTCTGGGGTTTCTCTACTATAGAAATTATTACATTGGTCCAAGTAACTTCGCACTTTTATGAAAACAAGTAAAGTTAGAAACAAGTAAACCTACCCATTAAAATATCGATAAGGTTGCCAGCCATACGGCGGTGCTTCTCCACCCATAGTGAGAACTGTTCATTATAGGGTAGTTCCATGGGCAGAGACAAGTTGGGCAGCGCGATGTTACGTATTGGTATAGAGCGGCCAGCATCCACACCGAAACGATTCGATATTACCATAGTTTGGTTCTTGTATTTATCCGGCTGAAGAAGAATCACACATTTTAATTATGGTAGTCTCGAGGCTGACAGTTTTCTATCTGTAGCCATAAATGGCCACATTCTCATAGAAAATCGACACCTGAATATTAGCATTTTGCTATTGCGCTTCGTTCGGTGAGCGAGAGAGTTGGAGACTCAAATTTAAAAATCGATAGGCAGCGACCTGGGTATGCCCCTGGTATTGCAGAGATCCATGAGCCACTTTACCATTTACCATCAGGGGGTAGCCCACACGCCTGCCATGAAAGGCGATAAAATATAAAAAGACATACATACATCCATCAACTTATAAACACAGATTTTTTTTTGAAATGAGGACACCCTGCACCCCCCTGTTTTTTGAAATGAAATACCCTTGATTTACGGGAGACTTTACAAATATATAATTGACGGACACAAATTACCTAACCCACACCCCATAACCCACCCGTGGCAGCAGCACCGGAGCAGGGTAACTTGTCGTCAGTGGTCAGCCCGACGGAATACCCTTTGAGGAGTACTCGCCCCCGCCGGTGACGGCCTCAGTCACCACGGCCCTCAGGCGCAGTAGGACTGCGGTCATCGAACGACCCCTTCTAAACCTAAATTGGGTGTCCGACAGATCGGGCCCCGCGCTGACGAGGTGCCGCTCGATTCGGGCAGCTAGCACCCTCTCCAATAGCTTGCCCCCATCATCGAGCAGCACGATGGGCCTGTAGGACGAAGCCGACTCGGGAGACCGTCCCAGCTTCGGCAAGAGCACCAGCCTCCCCTCCTAGACTAAGAACAAACTGCGTGGGATTCAAACCCACGATACGGTCACTGTAGGGCGGTATGACGGTATCTTAACCACTACGCCATCTGTGCAATGTTGGATACATGCCTCTCCCAGTGTGATAAAGCCCTGAACGCTGCAATTGGCAAACGGTTGGCCACCCAGAAAAGTGCTATTCACTCTTCTCAATCGTTTTTATAACTTCCAAATAAAAATAAAAATTAGTGACATATTGATGTCAATTTTGCGCCATTTGCTAATCTTTATAGATCATATTTATCACAGTAATGCAGACTGTAATGTAAATAGATACTATAGATGAAATTAGAAGATTCTTTAACAGTCACAAAATTATATTTTTGACTATAAAATAAAAAGGAAACTTACAAAATAATTGGTAGGTAGATCGAAAACTGACCCTTCGTCACCCTTTTGCATGAAACATGGCTCCATGGGACGGTCGAAGAACAGTAACAGGTCATGCTTAGAGCTCGCCATCTTGTTTCACTGTAATTTAAACCATAAAAGTTCTGCAATTTCTATCAAAAACATAATTACATCCTAAAATATTATGTATTAAGGGTCATTCATTAGTTACGTAAGGATGATTTTGATGATTTTTGACCCTCCCTACCCTCATGTAAGAATACATAAGATTTATCGATGATTAATTAAATGCGACACAGGACCGCACTTTATGGCGTAATATGAGGGCGGTCTACGTCCAGCAGTGAACGGTGATAGGCTGAAATGATGATGATGATGATGAACCAATATTAGTTTGAGTGAAAGAATATGCTGTAGAGACAGCAGTTATTATTAAATTAAACAAAAATTAATCATTGAACTCTATTGTTGTAAGAGCACCAGTAGCTGACCATTAAAGGGCTTAAAAAAATCCCTTTTTATTGCTCAATCTTAATTTTCACCCGAATTCAATCAGTGTTTGTTTTTCTGAGGTCTGCGGCAGTTTTTTCAATGACAAATTTATCATATTTCATATACAACGTTACCTTAATGAATCCCAAAGAAATGAACAAAGAAAACATTTACTAAAAGTAATAAGAGTCGGAGAGGACGGGCGGAGTTCGCTCGTAACCATGAACGCTGCAAAGTGTTCGAAACGTCGGGCAATCAAAAATCAAATACAAACGCGATAAAATCCGTAGTTTTATTTAAAATGTGTAATAATCGCGTAAACATCAGAAATCATTAATAGTAAAGGGTTTGAAAATCACTAAATTGTTAATATTTCATATTAAAATTTTACAATCCTTAAAAATGTTAAGAAAAAGCAAATATGTTTAGAGTGCGTAATATTATTTACAATAGAGGATGCGTAGTTTGCACGATTCAATGACCAGATAACAGCGTCGACTATTTTATATGCAATTAGTTTAAAAGCACGCCATAAATTCTTATTTTACCTATTTATGTGTGTTAGTGATCCACTGCTAGTATATGGTCAACCACTGGTGCTCTTACCTTATAACATTTAAAAAAGGATGAAAATAAACATATTTAATTTTTCAAATTATAATAAGCAATAGAAAATTGTAAACTATTATTTAAAAAAAAGTGCACATTATGAGATGAAGAAAAAAATCATTACACATCCGAAATACAAAATAGATTTTTAATAATAAAGTTCAACTCGTAAAATTTCACGCCGTGGTTTTTATCACAGAAGAGGGCATGCAGAGATTATAATTACCCCCTTCCCCTGGAGCCCCTTACGTAATTAATGAATGGCCCCCTATTTAGCCTGAAAAATAAGGGTATCCTTGCATAAATTCCCAGGATATTTTTTTAAACTAAGTTTAAAATTTGTGAGAATTTATGCAAAGGTTCTACTTTGGTTGGATTAGGAGGGCGCCAAATGAACAATTGAAGGCAATTTTTGTAGAGCTCCTACATATAGTTCCTATATATGTCAATTAATATAATGACAGTATTTTCTTTGGATAAAGACTAAAAAGATACAACAGCGAGGTAATACTGTCTAATAATAAAAATTAAAGTACTTACCACAAGATTTATCACGGCAACAAATTAAAATTAAAAAATATATATATATATATATTTTGTTTCAAGCCGTGTGTTCCACGGTCTGAAAGTGACACTAGCAATTATACGTTCAGTATTTATAAATGTGCACTACATAGGTATCGTGTGCAATGGAAATACCCATTATACAGGCTGTAACAGGTTAGGGGGCAACTGATTAAATGTGAGTTAAGCAATTTTGTAATTGCTTTTTCTGTTAATCTGATTAAAATGTATAAAGTAAGTGATATTTAATCTGCAACATATTCGTACTTTGTTAAATGTTCATTAGAAATTGAATAAATCAATGATTACGTTCGCATAAGCAAGACAAACTTCTCTTTAATTTGCCTGATCAGCTGATGCTGATCGACCGATGACCGTTCACGGGGCCTTCGTACCTACTTTACCATCGAAGTGTTTGCGCGATTCATATCTATTTATACTGTCGACGCGTTACATGCCTACATGTATCTTGTCTGTACATGCCTACATAATACGTAACATTTAAGGCATAGACTCTTAGACACATATTTTTGTAATCACTATAACTGTTATGTTTTAATGTTTTTTGTGTAATATACATTCTAATTACGATCCATGGCTGTTAAATTTCAACATAATCGAACAGTTCCATAATTTGAGACACGCTGTATAACTTATTTGATAGTTAAAGGAAGTATAGTCGCGGTCATATCGTTGGTAATCGCATGAAAAATTTACCAAAATTGTGATAATAATAGGCAGGCAATAATAGGCATAGCTTGACAAACCACTAACTTCGATATAAGTTGATAAAATAAAAAAATAAGTAACCTCAGACGCACTAAAATTAAAAACTAAAAATAAAAAATAATTCTAAAAAGCAAACATCGTCTTCGCCTATATTCAATTGCCAGTCTAAATACAATGAGCGCAAACTTAATGGATTTACTAATAACTAAGAATATCATCATAAAACAAAATAAACATTCGTTTCAATTCTTTCGTTTGGCATCTGCGATGCCGTAGATAGACAGACACACAGATAACAACCTCCCTTTTTTCCGTTGAGGATTAAAAACATAGAACGAACTTAAAACCAGTCCAAAGCTCAGCGAAAGTTGAAGCGTTAGCACAGCGAGACTGTTCGTCGTATCTCACCTTTCCATGATTATCAGCAATTCAGTCCAATATGTCCTACTAGCTTAAGCCGCATCTGCAATAGGTGTGAAATTAACCTACTATACCAAGCTGAGACTAGTTGATATAGAGTTTTTACTTCAAGTGTGGGAACTATAAATAAATAGTAATTTACTTACATTACTAAATCGATATCTATGTAAGGAAGGAATACTACCGCTTTATATTTTGAGTCCATCTGATGTTAGAATAAGAATACAATGGTCACTACGCTGAAAACAAAGGTTTATAACCAGTGTGTGTTACCAGCGATGACTTACGGCACTGAAACGTGCTCTCTAAATGTCAGCCTCATAAAAAAGCTCAAAGTTGCTCAGCATGCTATGGAGAGGGCTATGCTCGGTATTTCTCTATGTGATAAAATTCGAAACACAGAAATCCGTAGAAGAACGGATGTAACCGACATAGCCCGCAGAATTAGCACGTTGAAATGGCAATGGGCAGGCCACATCGCTCGTCGAACCGACAACCGTTGGGGAAGAAAGGTTCTTGACTGGCGACCACGAATCGGACGGCGCAGTGTAGGACGATTCGCTACTAGCTGGACTGACGACATTCTCAAAGTCGCAGGGAACCGTTGGATGCAAGTGGCGCAGGACTGTTGCGAGTGGCATTCTCGTGGGGAGGCCTACGTCCAGTAGTGGTCGTCTGTAGGCTGATGGATGGATGGATGGATGGATGGTCACTACGCGTCTTTTCCTGTGCATAATCGTACAATATTACTTTTCCTACTAATGGACTAAATACAATTCACCACTCCCTATATTGCCCGTGGATGTCATAAAAGAAGATTAAGGGATATAATATGCACATAAATTCAGTTTAAAAGAAGGAAAACTCGAAATAAAACCGTATACCAACATGTCTGACCAGCATGATATAGTAGATCAAATTCCCTCACACTGTGGAGAGGAGGCCCGAGCCCAACAGTGGGACGTATGTGAGCTGCGATAATGATGATAAATAGAAAGGAAACCCTATAACAATACGTCTGACCAGCATGCTATAGTAGGTCAATTTCCCTCCTATTGTGGGGGAGGCTCGAGCCTAGCAGTTGGACGTATATGAGCCGAAATGATGAGATGAAATTAATGTGTGAGGTTTAAAAAATAAAATTTTTTCTACCTTCCTTTCATACCTCGATTTCGAGACCCCGCGGAATCGCATGCCTACCTCTATCACACACGTCACAACACGGGTTTCCAATGAGAAGAAAATTATTACAATAAGATGAAAACTGATCAAATTCAAATAATTTATTATGCACTAGCTTATGCCCGCGACTTCGTTCAGGTGGAACAGTTAATTTAGGCTAATGCTAAGCTTTAACCCGCGACTTTGTTTACGTAGAAGGCGAAAATATTTTTAAATAATACAATTCTGTCGCATATGATTTTTGCGAAACTTAACCGTTTACGTAGTGCATAGCGGAAGCTCTCAAAAGGAAAAAAAAAACGATTTTGCAACATTTTACATTGATGCTCTGCTCCTATTGGTCTTAGCGTGATGATATATAGCCTAGCCTTCCTCGATAAATGGGCTATCTAATACTGAAAGAATTTTTCAAATCGGCCCATTAGCATGTTTAAACAAACTCTTCCGCTTTATATATTAGTATAGATAAACCCCGTGGGGATAGTTATATATTGTCAATTTTTCAAGTTCGCCTTAAATTAATCTAGTTTGCTTGCTCTACTACAAAAGTAAGAAAAAATCTCGTATCAAGTTTGTAAAAAGATTTGTAGGTACCTACACTATTTTTTCTTACAATGGTGTTAGAAGCTTACCTATCTTCGTCATACCTATACCTACACTACAATAATGCTGTGTGGTAGCGACTACGAATACTCCTTAAACTCCTCGTGGGTGTCATAAAAGACGACTATGAACTTTTCGTCAACCTGGGTCAATTCCATCTGTCAACAATTACATTCCCAAAGAGTGTTGACGTCAGGCAGATGGCTGGTCATAAAACTATAATAAGAGCAGGGTGAATGATGATTCACAGTAATTAATGGTGTGGCCTTATGTTATAGTAATTGTATTCTTCCTTCAAATTAAATTATTTATTCTGCATAAGCCCCTTAAGGGCACTTTATATCGTCAAATTTACATATCGTTTGAAACAATGCAATAATCTACTACGGGATCGCAACGCAGCCACAATCTGAAAAGATCCGACAAGAAATTCAGCGGATTGTCATTTTTTTAATGTTTCAAATATAATATTAAGTATATAACATATATAGTATTAGCTCCAGTACGATGCCCTCCGAAATAGTACATATTATAAATATAATACATATAAAAAAAGTAAGAAAATTAGGCTGGCCTACAAGTAGCACCCAATCACGAGTTAACTACTAGAGCGCCATAAAATTAACCCTGAAACATTACAAAAAAAAAATATACATGTAAAACCTCTATGGTATTTACATAATAAGTCTGTGTTTCATTAAGGCAGCCATTTTAAAATAACCTTGAATTTAAAGTTCTAAGAACACACAATATACATTTTAAACAAAAATATTTAATTACAAACATTAATTGAATTAATATTACTCAACAATACCGTGTTCATAAATACTTTGATAATGAACAATATTACGATTAGGATTATTATAAGGGCACGTACACAAACTATGTGACGTAATTATTTGTTGTTAGGAGAAAGGGGCAGTCTTCAAAAATACCCCGCATGGTTTTGCTGGTCCTTGGTTGTATAATAATACCAGGTATTTACCGAGGGCGAAGTGGATAAAAATTTTAAAGCGTTTAAAAATAGGTCACGTACCTAATATGAGTATCAGGGGTTGTTTTGTGGGTGACCTGACCAGGGATTTTCTCCGGCTCCCGCGGAGAGGTTAGCTTCGCGACGTCGATGGAAGATGGTACTCCCTCGGGGTATTCCGTCGGGTCGACCATTGAAGTCAAGGAACTCTGCACCGGTGGTCGGCCCAACGACGAAGGCGACGTGCTATACGGGTGGGTTACGGGTGTGCATGCATACGCCCCTCTGTCGCCCCGGACGGAGCCAGGCGAGGAGTGCGCCGACCGTAACCAATCCCCCAAAAAAAAAAGTCTGGGGTTGTTCTCTAATTTGTTAACCTTTTTGACACCCAAGTCATCTGGGTCGACAGAAACATTTCTTACATTACTTTCCCGTGAAATTCGTAAAAATCAGCTAAGAGAACTGGCAGCAACGTTCTTCTGGGAAGCTTTTAGTACTAACTGAACTTTTCATCCAATATTCCGCAGTATCTGAAAACAAAACTTTATAGCCAATGTGTTTTACCAGCAATGACATACGGCACTGAAACGTGCCCTCTAAATTAAATGTTGGCCTCATAAAAAGGCTCAAAGTCGCTCAACGTGCCATGGAGAGGGCTATGCTCGGTATTTCTCTACGTGATAAAACCCGGAATACGGTAATACATAGAAGAACGGATGTAACCGGCATAACCCGCAGAATTAGCACGTTGAAATGACAATGGACAAGCCACTTCGCTCATCGAACCGACAACCGCTGGGGAAGAAAGTTTCTCGAGTGGCGACCACGAATCGGACGACGCAGCGTAGGACCACCCCAAACTAGGTGGACTGACGACGTCTTAAAAGTAACAAAACTGTTGGATAGAGGTGGCACAGGACTGTACCCAGTGGTGTTCGCGTGGGGAGGCCTATGTCCAACAGTCATGTCCAGCAGTGGACGTCTATATGCTGATGGATGGATGGATGGAACTAGCTAACACGCTCGCTGAATGAGGTGATTATAGCTTTAAATTAGGAAGCCTATTTCCAGCAATTGATATCAAGACGCTGATGAATGAATAAAATATATTAACAAGATTTTCAAAAAATAAACAGCTACGATTTTCAAGAAAATTTACCACGCTTTTTGAGAATTAATTTACCACGCTTTTTGAGAAATAAATTACCACGATTTTTGAGAAATAATTTACCACGCCTTTTGAGAAATAATTTATCACGCTTTTTGAGAAATAATTTACCACGCTTATCGAGAAATAACTTAACAGGATTTTTGAGAAATAAATTGCCTCAATTTTCGGGAAATAATTATCATGATTTTCGAGAAAAATTGGCACGACCTTCAAGGATGTTCTCAAGTACCTACTTGAGATTACCCAAGCTGGTGATGCAGTAAGAATACAATTCACTACCGTCATTCTTCTCCTAGAGCATCACAAAAGACGACGACTAAGAGGTACAATATGTAGTACAATATGTATGTTCTGTGCAAGAGAGGAAAATACATGTTTCTACCATCCCCTCTGACCAGCGATAGTAGATCAATTTTCCTTCAACAGTGGTAGCACCTCGAACCCAGCAGCGGGCGGTGATGATGATGACTTGAGATTTAGAAACTATGCATCAAACTAAAATTACATACATGTGTCATGTGGTGACAAATTAAGAATACAATTCACCACCCGCTATCTTGCCCGTAGGTGTCATAAAAGTCGACTAAGGGATATAATATTCCCGACTAAGGGATATTCCGTGTGGTGACGGAGTAAGAATACAATTCATCACTCCCTATCTTGCCCGTGGATGTCGTAAAAGACGACTAAGGGATATAATATGCACATAAGATCTGTGCAAGAGAAGGAAAACTCGAAATGAAACCCTATACCAATATGTCTGACTAGCATGGTTTAGTAGGTCAAATTCTCTCCCGTTGTGGAGGAGGCCCCGAGCCCATCATTGGGACGTATGTGGGCTGTGATGATGGGATATAATATGCTTACAGTATCTATGAAAAAAAAATAGCAAATCATTCAATGTATACGCTTCTACAATAGATTATCTAAAGATATCCGAGACTAGACAATGAAAAAGTTTAAAAAAGTCATCAAGAATAGACTTTGTGAAAAATCTTATTATAACATCTCGGATTATGTACCTAGATGACAGATTGGCTGTGAGCAGCTCCTCACTCAGCAATTTCCTTGTTATTTTAAATAATCTGTTTTTTTTTTATTCTTATTTTAAAGCGTGTTTTGTCTAACGAAATTTTGTATTTTCACTGTTTGTAACATATGGTGTTGGTCATGCTCACTGAAGGGTCTACTTGCAGTAGCTGCGTGGAGCGGGTCTCTCCCTTCCCTCCATACTGGTTGAGGGGATGACTGCTCTAATAGTTAACTCGTGATCGGGTGCCGCTTGTGGGATCTGGTCCAGCCATAATCGTTTGAATTATATTACGTATCTTGTGGTTCGAAGGGCATCACACTGGAGCTAGTTCTTACAAAACATGTACACAATTTTATATCTAGTAAGAAGAAAAAAATAATGAAAAATAATAGACAAGCCCGCTGAGTTTCTTGACGGATCTTCTCAGCAGCGGTCGTGTTCCGATCCGGTGGTAGTTTAATTTTTTGCATAATTTAACTTAATTTTGTAAACTTGACAATATATAAGTGGCCTCAAATGATTTGAATTTGCAAGAGATGAAACACTCGAAATAAAATTCTATACCAACATGTCTGAACAGCGTGAAATAGTAGGTCAATTTCCCTCCTATTTTAGAAGAGGCTCGAGCCCAGTAGTGGGACGTATATGAGCTGAAATGACGATGATGAAAATTACATTTACATTTCTACCTAACCTTGGTGAATAAAGGTGTGAAGCTTAGAATAATAACATATAGAAGGTAAGTCCACGCACAAAAAGTGAGGCATTTCAATTGGAGCCTAATGGAGCCTACACCGGAACAGTCCCGTAATGTACAAGTCATTGCACTGCACGAACGTACGCAACTCTTAAAAAATAAATAGGTAATTATGACGGCTTGTGCATTCAAATGGTGCCACAACACATTTGAAAAACATAAAAAGGTTTTTAACATTACTTTTAAAAGTATTTCGACGATTTATGTTAATAAAAACAAAATTTGATTTCATAATTTGTATAGTGATTTCCGTGTGTACGTGTGTAATCGACTGCCCGTCATTAGTATTTTTTTTTTTTTTTAGATTCAAATTTTTTTTTTTTTTTTTTTTTTTTTTTTTTTTTTTGCGAGGAAGAGGGAGGAGGCCCTCCCCCCGAGACCCTGGAAGCGCCCCCTGCAAGAGGGTGGCCGCTCCAACACCGACTCGGAGGGGAGTTCCATCACCATGCCTCCTCCCAAGGTCCCGACCATGCGCCGGGGGCGCAGAGGCCGAGGATCGGTGGTGGCGGCGTGGCCGGGGACACCGGGTCCGGCCGGCCACGGTGGCGAGGTGGCGGCCCTCCAGGCCGCGAACGCCCGCCTTAGTGAGGAGGTCTCCGGCTTGCGGGAACGCAACCGCAAGCTGGAGACGGAGCTATCGGCGGTGCGACGGGAGAACCGCGGGTTGGCCAAGGAGATGGCCGACCTGCGGGCCCAGTTCGCGCGCCTGGCGCCGGCCGCGCCGCCTGTGCCGGCCTCGCCACCGAAACGGGCTGCGCCGGGGAGGGCGGGCCCGTCGTCTGCGCCCGTGGCGCCGGCTGCGCCCGTCGCGGCTGCTGCGCCAGCTGCACCCGTCGCGGCTTCGGCGCTTCCTCCCCTCGTCGTGGTCCCTCCGCCGGCTCGTGGCCGCGGGAGACCTCGGAGGGGGGAGGAGCCGCCGCCCGACGAGGTGCACGGCGTGTCGGAGTCGGCGGTACGCGTGATCCTAGCCCGAGTAGGGGTGATGGTGGATGCGCGTATCGCCGCCGTAGCGGCCAGGCTCCCGCCTGAGCCGCCCCTCCGACCGCCGCTCGCCGCGGACAAGGCGAGGCGGCCGCAAGCGTCAGCTCCCACCCCGCTGCCCTGTCAGGGTGGCCGCGTGGTGAGCTACGCTGCGGCCGCGGCCGGGCCCAAGCGGCTGCACCGCAGGCGCCGGCCAGCGCACCCGCGACCGCTCCTGCTGCGCTCAGCGCTGCTGCCAGGCTCGAACAGGGCTGGCAGGTGGCTGAGCGGAGCAGGAAGGCACGCGGCCAGAAGCGGAGAGCGGCGGCCAAGAGTGCCGCCGTGGCCGCCGCTCCCCAGGCGGGAGCCGGCAGAAAGGGGAAGAATAGGTCGCGCAGGGGCCTCAAGTCGCCGAAGACGGCCGCGGTGGTCATCACCGTGCTGCCTGAGGCGGCTGAGAGGGGCCTCAACTATGAGGCCGTCCTAAAACGCGCCCGGCGGGAGCTGGACGTCTCCGGTATCGGGGGCGTCGAGGCGAGGACCCGCAAGGCCCGGACAGGGGCTCGAATACTCGAGTTCCCTGGGGCCGAGGGCGCGAAGACGGCCGATAGTTTGGCCACGATGTTGAGGGGGCTGTTCGGGCCGGAGGATGGTGTCCGAGTCGCCAGGCCTGTCAAGTGCGCAGAGATGCGCCTGACGGGCTTGGACGATTCCGTGACGGTAGAGGACGTCCGGGAGGCCATTATGGCGCGTACCGGATGTGCCTCGGACACCGTCCGGATTGGCACCATCCGCACTGGTCCGGGCGGCGTCGGTGCTGCCTGGGTGCAGTGTCCGGTGGAGTCGGTCAAGCAATTGGCCGACTCAGGCAGGCTCCTCGTGGGCTGGAGCTCGGCGCGGGTAACCGTGCTAGAGCCCCGGCCCGCGAGGTGTTACAAATGCATGGCGGTCGGGCATACCCGACCGACATGCAAAAACTGCTTTGACTGCAGCGGGCTATGTTTCCGTTGCGGTCAGACCGGACACCAGGCGGCATCGTGCTCTGCGGTGCCCCACTGCCCCGCGTGTGCGGCAGGCAATAGGCCTGCCAAACACCGCATGGGCTCTGGGGACTGCAGACCCCCGGCATCGGCCCCGAAGGGGCGGGACGGCCCATCGACCGGGCCAGTCCCCGCTGCGAGCGCGGCCCGATCGCCCGTCAGCGCGGAGGAGGTGACGATGGATACGGACCGTTAATGGACCCCGTATCCATTCGTCTCCTCCAGGCCAACCTCAACCACACCGCCGGTGCGCAGGACGTGTTCCTGCAAGCCATGGCGGAGTGGTTGATAGGAGTAGCCGTAGCCGCGGAGCCGTACGTGGTGCCCGACCGGCCTAACTGGTTGGGTAGCACCGATGGCACCGTGGCAATCGTCGCCTCCACGTCGTGGCCTTCGTCGCCTCTGACCCTTAGGGACAGGGGCGTCGGATACGTCGCGGCGGACTGGGGGGAGATTACGCTCCTCGGAGTCTATCTCTCCCCTAACTGGAGTGTGACCGATTTCGAGGCCTCCCTCACCATCATGGAGGCCTCGTTACGGCGAATGGCATCGCGCCAGGTCTTCGTCTTGGGGGACTTCAACGCCAAGTCCATGGCGTGGGGGTCTCCCCGGACGAACGACCGAGGACGGGCGATCGAGGAGTGGGCGGCGGCACTGGGCCTCTGTTTGCTGAACAGGGGCTCGGTGCATACGTGCGTGCGACAACGGGGCGGGTCGATAGTGGACCTTTCGTTCGCTAGCCCCGAGGTCGCCGCACGCGTGGGGAGCTGGCGCGTCGTGGAGGAGGTGGAGACCTTGTCGGACCACCGGTATATCCGGATGGAGGTCTCCCCGGTAATCCCGACGCCCAGCAGGGGTCACGGGGCGGATGGACGTCCTGCGTTCCCGCGATGGGCTGTGGGTCGCTTAGACCGGGACCAGCTGGCGGAGACAGCCATCGTTTACTCGTGGCTGTCCTCTGCCAACCAGTCGGACGGGGTGGACGCCGAGGCTGGCCGCATCCGCAGTGCGTTGACGCAGATCTGCGATGCGGCCATGCCCCGGGTACGGCGTCCGCCCCCGAGGAGGGCGGTCCACTGGTGGTCCCGGGAGCTGGCGGATCTCCGGGCCGCGTGCATTCGCGCCCGGAGGGCCTACACCCGCAGCCGGCGGCGGCAACGCGACGCGGAGCGGGAGGCCTTGCTGTATGAGGGCTACCGCAATGCGCGGTCGGCCTTCAGGCTGGCCGTCCGCTCCGCCAAGGACGTCAGTCGGCAGGAGATGCTGGACGGTCTCGATCGTGACCCCTGGGGACGCCCCTATCGCGCGGTGCTGAATAAGCTCCGCGCGCGGGGCCTTCCCCTCACCGAGACTCTCCAGCCCAGCCTTCTCACCCGGGTCGTCGAGGACCTGTTCCCGCGGCGGGCGGAACACACGCCCCCGGTCATGGCTCCGCCAGACACTGACCGGGAGGCCGACGACGACAGTGTTCCGCCCATCACGGAACCCGAGATGGGAGTGGCGGTGGCGCGCATGTGCGCAAAGTCCACCGCCCCCGGGCCCGACGGTGTTCCAAACCGCGTGTTGGGCCTGGTCCTCGACCACCTGGGTCCCCGCCTCAGGGAGCTGTTCGACGCGTGTTTAGCGTCCGGACGGTTCCCTGGGTGCTGGAAGGAGGGAAGGCTGGTGCTCCTGCCGAAGCCGGGACGGTCTCCGGGGTCGCCTTCGGCCTACAGGCCTATCGTGCTGCTCGATGACACGGGCAAGCTACTGGAGAGGGTGGTAGCTGCCCGCATCGAGCGGCACCTCGTCGGCACGGGGCCCGATCTGTCGGACGCCCAGTTTGGGTTTAGGAGGGGTCGTTCGACGATCGCGGCTCTGTTGCGCCTGAGGGCCGTGGCGACTGAGGCCGTCACCGGTGGGGGAGTGCTGTTGGCGGTGTCCCTAGACATCGCCAACGCATTCAATAGTCTGCCATTCAGCTGCATCAGGGAGGCGCTCCGGTATCACGGAGTGCCAGCTTACCTGAGGCGGCTAGTGGCAGACTATTTGGTGGGGCGCAGCGTCCTCTGTACCAACCGAGCAGGGGACGTTGTGCGAACGCCCATGACGTGCGGTGTCCCACAGGGGTCGGTCCTCGGACCCACCCTGTGGAACATCGGCTACGACTGGGCGTTGCGGGGGAGCCTCCCGCCCGGGCTGGGCGTGATTTGTTACGCCGACGACACGCTCGTCACAGCCCGCGGTGGGACGCTAGAAGAGGCGGTAAGCCTGGCGACCTATGGCACCGAAGAGGTCGTCAGGCGGATCGAGGCGCTGGGGTTGAGGGTCGCCCTGGACAAGACGGAGGCCCTCTTGTTCCATGGGCGCCTTATGAGCCCTCCCATCGGCGTCTCGATCACCGTCCGATCGGTTGACATCAGCATCCGGGCCCATATGAGGTACTTGGGCCTGGTGCTCGACGGGCAATGGTGGTTCCGGGAGCATTTCCGCAGGCTCGCTCCGCGGCTCGTCGGCGCGGCGTCCGCCCTATCGTGGCTAATGCCGAACGTGGGCGGACCGAGCGCTACGTGCCGACGGCTGTACACGGGGGTCATCCGGTCGATGGCCCTGTACGGCGCACCGGTGTGGGCGGGGTCCTTGACCGTCCGACTTAGGGCCCTTCTGTGGCGACCACAGAGGGTCATGGCGGTCAGGGCCATCCGCGGATACCGCACGGTTGCGACGGAGGCAGCGTGCCTATTGGCCGGGACTCCCCCGTGGGACCTGGAGGCGGAAATGCTCGCCGAGTTGTATCGGCGGGTGTCGGGGGTGCGCGGGGAGGGCGGTGTGATCTCGTTAAGGGATCTCACCGCCTGGCGCGTCGACGCCCGCCGAGACGTCATTGCCCGTTGGGCAGTCCGGCTGGAGAGGCCTCGGTTCAGGGTGCGAACCGTGGAGGCCTTCCGGCCGGTGCTGATGCAGTGGTTGGAGAGGCGGCACGGGGTGCTCTCCTTCCGACTAGTGCAGGTGTTGACGGGGCACGGGAGCTTCGCCAAATACCTGCACAGGGTCGTGAGGAGGGAGAGTACACCGTCCTGCCACCACTGCGATTGCGACGAGGACACGGCGCGCCACACGCTCGAGGCCTGCGCGGCTTGGGCAGTGCAGCGCCGTGAACTCGTCGCAATCATCGGTGCCGACCTGACGCTGCCGGCCATCGCTAGGGCGATGGTCGACAGCGTCAGGAACTGGGACGCGGTCGCAGCCTTCTGCGAGACAGTGATCTCGCAGAAGGAGGCGGCGGATCGTCTGCGCGTGGAGCGCAGCCTCGATGAGGAGATCCGCCGCCGGCGACTGGGGCGGCGCAGGCGCAATTATCTGCGCCTCATGCCGCCCTAGCCGAGGCCGCGGGTGACGTGACCGGGGATTAGTCCGTCACCCGCCGAGAGGCCGACCGCGTGAGGAAAGACCGACGTCCTCCCCGAGGGGGGGACGTCGGTCGACGGGAGGGTACCCCGCGTAGGGGGTATTCCGTCGGGCCGACCACTGACGACAAGTAAACCTGCTCCGGTGGTCGGCCCAATGACGAAGGCGAGGTGGTTTTCGGGTGGGTTGCGGGAGTTGCGTGCTTAGGCCCCTCTGTCGCCCCGGACGGAGTGGTGCGGAGGCACGCCGACCGCGACCCACCCCAAAAAAAAAAAAACAAAAAAAGATTCAAATTTTTAAAGTTCGAAGTACTGACACTATCCTTCTATACGTTATTATTCTAAGGGTGTGAAGACTATAAAATTATATTTTATTAAATAGTCCGGCATTTGACCTTCGTGTTGTCAGGTCATAGCTAGAACTATGTATAAGCAAAATACTTCGCCTAACTATGTACCTACGACTGTAAAACTTTATGTTTTATTGATTAAACACTGTATTATACAAATACCAACAAATTCCTACAGACGTACGTTGTAAATACAACGCCATCTCTTCACATCTACGGGCAAGACGGGATGAATTGTATTCTTACTCCATCGCCACACGGAGAGTTAAGTGAATTAATGTTTCCCGCATATAATGTTAAAGATTATGATTGACCCAGATGCCATAAGCATGTACGAGTTATTTAACTAATAAAACAGTCATTCCTCCTTTCAACCATCTTAAAGGGAACAGACCCGTTCCATGTAGCTACAGCAAGAGGAACTTTCAGTGAGCATGTCTAAGCATATACCAAAGAAAATGGATTTCTTTCAAAATAACAGTCACCTAAACCAGCCACATCGCTCGTCGAACCGACAACCGTTGACGAAGAAAGGTTCTTGAGTAGCGACCACGAATCGGACGACGCAGCATAGGACGACCCCCCACTAGGCGGACTGACTTCTCAAAGTCGCAGGGAACCGTTGGATGCAAGTGGCACAGGACCGTGCCGAGTGGTATTCTCGTGGGGAAGCCTATGTGCAGCAGTGGACGTCTGTAGGCTGATGGATGGATGGAAACCAGTCATTCCTATTGAAAGAATATATGTACAAAGAAGTATTTTAAATAAAACTACTTTACGGATTTTATCGCGTTTGTATTTGATTTTTGATTACCCGACGTTTCGAACACTTTACAGCGTTCATGATCACGGGTGGACTAAGATGTCTCACGTCCAACAAGTCATCGTTACTGCAGAAAATTTTATAATTATCTACCCGATACAGAAATTAGTTATTAAATATTGACCCACATTTTGATACAAAATTTATTGCCAGTGTAAGAAGAAAATGATTCTATATGAAAAAATTATATTGTTTATGGTTAGTAATAATTAAACATTAAAATTAATAGTAATTATATTTAAAAACTAACTAATAATCTAGTATACTACCACCGGATCGGAACACGGTTACACTGAGAAAGATCCGGCAAGAAAACTCAGGTAACATGATGCTAAATTAAAGTTAATTTTGAAGGCGGCTTACTTTATGTTACTAAAAAGGTTTTAATTTATAAAATTATCTTTAGTTATTATTATTGTGGGTCAAATCTATACAATATGAGCTCACGGTGTCTTGCAGTCTTGTGGTGGTCTTTTTGGATTTCTTTTTAATAATGTTTATAACAGGATCCCAGCTTGATGGTAACACCCAGCCATCCTCTCTATTGAAATTTTTGTGTTTTTTAATCTCAATAGCCTCGCGTACCATTCTAGGCAGGTATCGGTGTTCTTTTGCGAGGATTTGTGGTTTATCAAACCTGATGTTATGGTGGGCGCGGTCCTGGCTATGTTCACAGACTGCAGACCTAGTGTCCCGGCGGTGCTTCACATCGGCTATGTGTTCTTTGATCCGAGTTCTTATGGATCTCTTTGTTTGTCCAATGTAAGAGAGACCACAGTCACAGTCAAGTTTATATACTCCTGCATCTTGTAAAGGGATCTGGCACTTGACAGGTGGTAAGAATTGGCTAATCCTCTTCAGTGGCTTAAAATAAGTTTTAATGGAAGAGCGTTTCAGGATGTAGCCAATCTTGTCAGTGACTCCTTTGACATAAGGTAGTATTGCAGGAAGGCGCTCAACTGTGGGTGGTTTCACTCGGTCTCTGCGACGGGGGCGAGGAACTGGCAGCTTGTTTGCACGTAGCACCTGCTTGACATGCTGCAGCTCCCCAGCCAGGTGTTCATCGTCACAGATTCCTCGTGCTCTCTGCAACAAAGATTTACACACGGTAGCTAACTGTGAAGGGGGATGATGAGAATCACCGTTCAAGTATCTGTCTGTATGTGTTGCTTTACGATACACTGTATGACTCAAGGTGTTATTAGGGTTACGTATAACCAAAATGTCTAAGAAGGCTAAAGAGTTATTTGACTCCAGTTCCATAGTGAATTGAATTTTTGGATTAATGGAGTTAAGATGGTTTAGGAATATGGTTATTTTGTCTGTGGGTAATATTGTGAAAGTGTCATCTACGTACCGCTTGTAGAACCTGGGTGTGACAGGTGAGCTTGATAAGGCCGTCTCCTCGAAGTCCTCCATGAATATATCGGCAACGACAGGGGAGACCGGCGAGCCCATAGCCACTCCATCTACTTGCTTGTAGAAGTCATCATTCCACATTAAATAGCCAGTTGTTAGGCATTGACGTAACAGTTCCGCATATCCCAATGGCATATTATTGTCAGATAGCTTCTTACTGCAGAAAATTTAAAATTTTCTGCCTAAGATGTCTCACGTCCAACAAGTTATTGTTACTGCAGAAAATTTAAAATTTTCTGCAGTAACAATAACTTGTTGGACGTGAGACATCTTAGTCCACCCGTGATCATGAACGCTGTAAAGTGTTCGAAATGTCGGGTAATCAAAAATCAAATACAAACGCGATAAAAGCAATGGATTTTGATAAAACTTCACAATAATATAGCTTACATACCAGAATAACACATAGGCTATAATTTAGCTCGATATTCCCACGGGAAGAGGAACTGCGGGTGAAACCGCAGGGTCGTTACTAGTTTATTATAATTTATTAATACAATAGCTTTATCAGTAAAATAAAAATATTCTTAGTGAAGTGATGACGTTTTAGTATCTGTCATGTCATTTCCCGTCACGACAGACGAGGACGTTTCCCAATTCCCTTATTGTGCGTAGGATATGTCGTGAATAAAATTCAAATTCGCAACACTACGAACGAAATATCACTACTTAGATCAGTACACCATTCGTGCAGTAATAAATAGAAATATTTTATAGAAATTAAAACCATTAAGTTCTAAGGGAAAACGTGTAACTTTATGCAAATTAAAGGCAATGTTGACCTTGCCCGCATGTTAAAACACTATAAAAACCTTAAATTACATTAGTATTTTTCTACTAGTTGTTAATTTAAGTGTATAATTTTATAACCTGTGAGATGGTGGATTAAGAATACAAATCATTTATCATGATCAAATAATTTAGTGTTAGCACTATCGACAGTAGGTAGTCTGTCTACAGCCGCGGGCCGTTCCGTCCGAGCTAGTACCCCACTCTCGCAGAAAATAGACGTTCGAGTAGTAGCGATTCGTTACTGTACTTCTATTGGTGAGCCAGAGAGCCGGCCACCCACCTTTCTGAGGGTGTTTGCGTATCAGTATAACCGAACTTCATTGCACGCATTCATACTCTCTTCATTCACGGTAGGCAGCGGTCTAACAAAGGTCCATAGGCGGTATTATCACTTACCATCAGATGAAATAAGTAAACTATTTATCACTAACGGCAATAAAAAAATGTAGAAGTCCTGCGAGGACACTTGCATATTGTCAATTTTACATTTTGTTTTAAATTAATCCAATATTCTAACACCGGATCGGAACGCGGCTACAAGCTAAGAAGATCCAGCAAAAAACTTAGTGGACTCGTCATTTAAGTTACTTTTTTTATAATTGACTGAATTAGGTGCTACATGGCGGCAAGCCACTATTATTTTCCCTTTCTTCCACCTATTATAAAACATTTTTTTTATATAACATTGTATAATCATCATTTCAACCCACCTAAGTCACACTTTGGCCTCGGGCCTGCTCAGATATGTTGGCTCAGGGCTTTGTCTACTTTTCTTTGTCTTGCATCTGTATTATCTGTTTATCGGATATCACTTAATCGTCTTTTATGACATCCACGGACAAGAAACGAGGTGTGTTCCTATAACTTTTTTTAAACAATCCAAAAAGATTATTCAGCTACCAGACTGCACACGCGACATCTGTGTGCCTACTCTGGAAATCAATTCTAATTTCGAATCCAATTCAATTCCAATCTCACCAAACTTATATTAGGTACTCTTGAACAAAATCAAGAATGAATTCTTCGCGTTTGCCGATATTATTTTCACCAAATGTGTCGTATTTTCTTACTTTAAATTAATAATGTTATATTGAACTCGATCACAACATAGACGCTTTCTTGAAATTGTGCAACATTAACGATTTTAAACTACGTCAAAATATTTGATTTAATCGACGAGAGTCGAATTCATTTAGTTCAAAAATATTCCACCGAATTTGATTCCAATCGTGCGCTAGTGTCGCTTTCAAGAGTACCAAATTTGCTCAAATTCGAGCTGCGATTGGATTTAGGATTGGAATAGAGATTCAAGAGCAGGCACATTGATCACGATTTAACTAATACAGTGGCCATCACAATATGGCATTCTCTATTAATTGTCCCGAGTCTTAAAAACCTGCCGAAGGAACACTACAAGAATGGGCTGGAGCACTCTCTTCCGAGCTGACCACGGACTGGTCAAAGATTCCAGTCCAGCGGTCGGCCCAAAGGCGACGGGAAAAATAACGTCGGGTTATGTGGCCGCGCAGCGCCCTTTCATCGCCCGAGACGGAACGGATGCCGTGCGTTCACACCATAGCCTGACAGATAACAAAAGAACCACTCTCTTAGGAAATTTATAATATCAACTAGCAACCCGCCCTCGCTTCGTTTCGGTTTCAGTCTTTCCTGCGTAATTCCCGTTCCCGTGGGAATACCGAGATAAAATATAGCCTATTTTACTCCCTGATTTTATAGCTTTCCATTGGTGAAAGAATTTTTGAAATCGATCCAGCCGTTTTGAAGATTACGCGAAACAGACAGACAAAAAAAATATAAAGTGTATTTTAGGCATATGTATAGTGCAAATAAACGTGTGAGCATAAAAAAGCCTATTATTTTGACATTACAAACAGACACTCCCATTTTATTTATTGGTATAGAATATAGATTGCGATCTCTGGCTGCAAGATGTTCCGATTCTGGCGTTAGGCATTGCTAACTATTACTAATTAACTATTGCTATCCTTAGACTTTCCATGTGGTGACGGAGTGTGAATAGAATACACCACTCACCACTAAATTGCCCGTGGATGTATATGCATATAACATCTATGCAAGAGAAGGAAAACTTGAACTAAAAACCTATAAGAAAGAAAGAAAATACATTTATTCGGCGGAAGACATGCTAAGCGTAATTATCATCCTAGCCGAGGCCGCGGGTGACGTGACCGGGGATTAGTCCGTCACCCGCCGAGAGGCCGACCGCGTGAGGAAAGATCGACATCCTCCCCGAGGGGGGGGACGTCAGTCGATGGGAGGGTACCCCGGGTAGGGGGTATTCCGTCGGGCCGACCACTGATGACAAGTAACCCTGCTCCGGTGGTCGGCCCAACGACGAAGGCGACGTGGTGTTCGGGTGGTTTACGGGTGTTGCGTGCTATACGCCCCTCTGTCGCCCCGGACGGAGTGGTGCGAGGAGCGCGCCGACCGCAGCCCACCCCAATAAAAAAAAACCTAATTATCATAACAAGAAATAAATAAGCGCTTAATATAAAAAAAACGTATACAAAATAATAGTTATAAAAAAATATAAGAAAAAAATAATGGTTAGTTCATCAGTAACAATAGTTAAGCATAAACGAAACAAAAAGTGTACGACCACAAGAGTCTGAAGGATTAGTAGCAGACTAAAAAATATAACAACATATCTGACTAGCATGGTTTAGTAGGTAGGTCAATTTGTTCCCTATTAGGGAGGTGGCTAGTCCCCAGCAGTGGAACGTGTATGAGCTGACATAAAGATTGTCTTTTATTTCGTTAGTCTGACCAACACTTAAACATTTTTGTAGGTCATTTTTATTTTCAGAAAAGATAAAGTCGTAACATACCCAGATAACGTAATAATGTTAAAATGGTTACCTATTCCAACATATTGGCTGAATTTCCTGTGTGGAGACAGGATAAGAATACAATTCACCACCCCTAATCCTACCCGTGGGTGTCGTAAAAGACGACTAAAGAATATAATACGCATATAATGCCTATGCAAGAGAAGAAAAACTCGAACCCTATATCAATACGTCGGACCAGCGTGACATAGTAGGTCAATTTCATTCCCAGTATGAAAGAGGCTCATAGTGAGTCGTATATGAGCTGAGATGCTGGTGGTTGATGATGATAGATCAGCCTTCCATGTCAAATATTGTCAGTTGGATTTTTCTGCGTAGCAATTGTTTGTGCGATTCGCATGTCATTGTTATGAGATGGGATTCCTTAATAGTGTTTGTAAAGCCCCCGGAATAAAATGATTTATTCCAGTCTGGTCCTCGTCATCATCACAGCTCATATACGTCCCACTCCTGGGCTTGAATTTTCTCCAGAATTGAAGCAAAATTGACCTCCTATATCACGCTGGTCAGAGGAATTGTTACAGGTTTTTATTTTAAATTCTTACTACTGTACGTTTCCAGCAATCATTTCTCCCACGTACGTGCAAGCTCTGGAATGAACTACCTGCTGCTGTGTTTTCCAAACGCTATAACATGTCCTTCTTTATACGAGGTTTAAGAAGACTACTTTCTTCACGGTAGGCAACGATCTGGCTGTGCCCCTGGCATTGCAAAGGTCCATGTGCGGCAGTATCACTTACCATCAGGTATGCTGCTTACTCGTTTGCTACCGTTGGCAATAAAAAAAATGTTACATTTGTAAATGTTATATGCCTACCATATCTCATAATTGTCTTTTCTCTTAGTCACCACCCACAGGAAGAAAGGAGGTGAGGAATTGTATTCGTACTCCGTCGTCAAACGAATAATGCGATGTTGCCTAAAAAATATCGATATATACTATAGTCCATAAAATATAAGATGATCTCTGTGACAGTCCCTAGTGTCCCTAGTTCTGTCACGCTTACAATAAAGTTCGTAGTTTTTATCGATAAAAGTCTTTATTTTTATAATTGTAATTTTCTATTATAATTAAAATACAAGCAATGAAAATCTTTTTGAATTTATTTCAAAATTTCAAACAAAACTGTTTTTTGACTCTTTTCATTATTCAAAAGGAGTACAATCAAGGTCTAGGTCACTATTATCGTCATCACTGGAGCGTTCCTGCTAGAACATTTATCATTATTTGCCAAATACTGTCGTTAGATCAATTAAGACTGTTTTATAAATAAATATTATTTATTGACAATAATGCGTACATAATATTATCATTTACTCTGAGACGAAAAATATATTTTTTTTATGTTTAATGAATTCAATTTATGTATTTTATAATGTAACTGTCTGTTTTAATTGTAAAAAATATGTTGAAAGTTTTATATAGGTAAGTACATACTGTATTGGGTTTATTTGTAAATTAATAATTTAATAAAGATCGCTTATCGATTTACGCATATCGACTATCCCATTTTTTTTTTGTTTTTGGGCCACTCGGATCCCATTTCTTTTTTATTTTCAGCCCAGTATGACCTTGTACGTGCGTAAGCGTCATATATGTATAAAATGTTTACTAGGTGTTTCAGTACTTACGAGGTACATTTTAGGCATGAATATTAATGTTTTTATATTTTTAATATATTGCAATTCAGTTGCAATAAAACTGACACGAAAAGAATGAAAACATATTTTATACAAAATGAAATTGTAAACATGTCGCTCGTTCAAACTTACTTCGTTGGTTTCGTTGACATCTGTCACAGTCTCACAGAGATCAAGCTATATTTTATATTTTATGGTATGTAGATTTGTCTTTGTTACAATTTTATTATACCTTTATATACAAAACAGAATAGGGCTTACCTACTAACCAAGTAATAATATTTAAAAATTCGCACGTATTGCACAAGAGAAACTTACATAACATTCATAACATGCCAAGGATGCCAGCGCTAAATGGCAAGTAATTAGCAATATTCCTAAACAACTGTAGGAATCTACATACAAGGTCGTCTATTCATTTGTTGAATACACTACACTTTCAGCATATTATATTTCTTATTTGGTTCTAATTACACCACACATTCCTATTATTAAAATTCCTTTACATCAGGATCCACATCGATCTCCATAAATGACACCAAGGTTTGACCTCGGGCAATACCGTCGACCGCTTTTATCTTGATACTTGCATCAAATTTAAATTTCACCTTCTAGTCACAATCTTTTTTTTTATTGCCGATAGTGGCAAACGAGCAGGCAGCACACCTGATGGTGATACTGCCGCACATAGAACTTTGCAATACCAGGGGCACAGCCAGGCCGTTGCCTACCGTAAAGTACTGTTCTTAAACCTCGTTTAAAGAAAAACATGTCAAAGCGCTCGGGAAACAGCAGCAGGTAGTTCATTCCAGAGCCTGCACGTACGTGCGAGAAATGATCGCTGGGAACGTAGTTGAAGATCATAACTTTTGCAGGTGAAATGAATGAACATCGCTGCGGTATCGAGTAGTACGTTGATAAAACGGTGACGGTAGTACCAAGTCAAACAATTCCTTAGAGCACTCCCTATTAGTGACCATATTATCTAATGACTCAATCTACTGACCTATCAGTCCTATTACAATGTGAATAGGCACCATCCTACTGCTGAGCCTAACACAAAGATTTTTATTATATTTTACTCCACCACGCGGAAGATGCGGATTAGTAATATTCTTCCCAGTCTTGTATAACGAGCATGTAATCAATCTCGTGAAGATTAAAAATACATTGTCACCACTCCGTACCTTCATGATGGGCGTAAAAATCCAGTCAGGTCAGGTCAGCGACCTCTTGGAGAATTCATTACAACCCACCAGCCAATCGTGGCGATGATATCAGGCTTCGTCTCCGTACATTATGATTCTCATTTCAAAAGTAACACGTAGGTAGGTAGATGGGTAAAGGTGAACGCACACTTATCCGAGCCAAACAAAACGAATTTTAGAATTCTGTATAGAAAGTCTTTCAGATTCGGACGGTTCGACACGGTGGTGTGCGAGGTTTCATGAGATTTTATATACAGAATTCTAAAATTCGTTTAGACTCGTTCGGATCGGATAAATGTGCGTTCACCTTAATTGTGTAGGTAGGTAATTGGGTAGGTTACGAGGTTGGATAGATAGGGAGGTAGGGAGGGAGGGAGGTATAGGGAGGGAGGGAGGTATAGGGAGGGAGGTAGGGAGGGTGGTAGGGAGGGAGCGAGGTAGGTAGGGAGGTGGTAGGGAGGGAGCGAGGTAGGTAGGGAGGTAGGTAGGTAGTTAGTCGGATGGGTAGGTAGGTAAGTAGTTGGGTAGATAAGTATTATTATAAGTAAAACCATCATCGGTTTGTAAGAAAGTTTAATAAAGAAGTATTGAAAAATATCTTCACAGGGTGTATTAACAAAGTAATAAAACAATAAATTTAGTTATACACTAACATATGACTTGTACGCGCTATGCTAGCTAAAAGTCTAGGTAATAATTAACTAAAATTTTTTTTCATTTAAATATAAATACACTAAAGTGAATGTTTATCAGAGTCATTATCGTTTCTTAAGTTATAGCTAACACAGTAAACATACATCGAGTGCGCCGGGAACTAAGAAGTGTGAAGAGCT
Source organism: Lymantria dispar (assembly GCA_032191425.1). Lineage (NCBI taxonomy): Eukaryota > Metazoa > Arthropoda > Insecta > Lepidoptera > Erebidae > Lymantria > Lymantria dispar. The sequence continues at coordinate 985,319 of CM063460.1, read as the reverse complement.
GACGCCAGTTAAAGTCCAACACGGGGGTAATAACGGGCTAGTCCACTAGCCACCAACATATACTTACATCCACACAATCTCTCGCACGCAATCACGCTCCGTAAATACATCACAGGGTCAGTACACCCCACCGCTGCGCCTGTGCTAACAACAAAAATTTGGAAAGGGCTCGCGGGCCGGGCCGCCTAGCCGCTCTTGAACAGAAGAATGGCCACTTGCCCGAGGTAGAAATAGATAAAGTGGCGAGTCTCGTGCGTCACGTACGAGCCGAAGTTACGGCCCACGATGCAATGCCACGTGGGATTGTACTTCTTGTCAAACTCTTTCTTTATATATGCAGCAATATCCTACAACACAAACAAAATCATCAACAAACAAATATGTTATAGAGTTCAATTTATTAACATGTAAACTATATGTATATTTTAGCCAATCTAGGCCAACTGTCTTGTTGATCGCATTCAGAGGCTTTTTTGTTGCTTGGCGAGACAGCCAAGCCTAAAACAGAAGCCTAAACCCCGCCTTGATATGGCAGAAAATCCACAAGCGTCAGTTACTAACTACCATCAAGTCAAGTAGTGCTACGTCTGGTTAGTAGCAGACTACCGAGGAATAAATGTTTTCTATTACTGTTGGTGGCAAACAAGCAAACAAGCAAAAGAAGGACCCGTTTGTCATGGCGCCTCAGTTCCAAGGAGTAACTCTTCCAATTTCTGAGAGTATTGGGATTCTCGGCGTCAAAATATCGAGCAAAGTCCAGTTTGGGAGTCATTTGGAGGACAAAGCCAAATTGGCAAGCAAAAAGTTGGGCGTCCTGAACAGAGGCAGGCGGTACTTCACACCGAGACAGCGTCTTGTGCTATACAAAGCACAAGTTCGTCCTCATGTGGAGTACTGCTCACATCTCTGGGCAGGTGCGCCCAAATATCAGCTAGACCCACTTGACTCTCTGCAAAGACGGGCTGTTCGAATCGTCGGGGATCCCAATCTTACGGACAGATTGGAGTCGCTGGAGCATCGGAGAGACTTTGGGTCACTCTGTGTACTCTACCAACTCTTTCACGGGGAGTGCTCCGAGGAACTGTTTGACTTGGTACCACCGTCACCATTCTACCAACGTACCACTCGACATCGCAGCAGGGTTCATCCATTTCACCTGGAAACGTTATGGTCTTCAACTGTACGTTTCCAGCGATCATTTCTCCCACGTACGTGCAAGCTCTGGAATGAACTACCTGCTGCTGTGTTTCCCGAGCGCTATGACATGTCCTTCTTTAAACGCGGTTTAAGAAGAGTATTTCCTTCACGGTAGGCAGCGGCCTGGCTGTGCCCCTGGTATTGCAAAGGTCCATGTGCAGCAGTTTCACTTACCATCAGGTGTGCTGCTTGCTCGTTTGCCACCGTTGGCAATAAAAAAAAAAGCACACCTGATGGTAAGTGATGCTGCTGCTCATAGACCTTAGCAATATCAGGGTCACAGCTGGGCCACTGTCTACAATGAGAAAACTTTTCTTAAACTCCATTTAAGAAGAAGGATATATCATAGTGCTCAGGAAGCAGCAGCAGTAGTTCATTCCAGATCCTGTACATAGATGAGAGGAATGATCGCTGGAAACCTACAGTTGAAGACCATTACTTTTCAGGTGAATCGGATAATTCCTGCTATGTGACTGCACATTTGTTCAGAAATAAAAACCTACGCCAATAGTTACACATGGTAATTATATTTTTAAATAAATTAAAAATCGTCCTAAGAGACCCCATATGTCTAGGAAAAGTTTTATTCTATAGAGTGAAGTTTGCAAGCCAATAATTACCTAATGCCTAGAATCGTTTCTCATGATTTCTCAAGTATTTATTTTCTATTTATTATAGAATACTATGAAATAGTAAATTAAACAATAGTCAAACATTTAATGCAAGTAATTCCACAAAACTAACCACACAAGAGGAAAACCTCAACACTATCAGTTGTGGGAACCATCACTTCAAAAATTGTCATTTGCAATAACTGTTAAAATCAACTCATTTCACTGTCGTACTATGTTGCAGACAACATTTCCTTATCAGAGATTATTCAGGTAAATAATTTAAAAATAAATGTAGATAATATTTTCTAAAGTTTAAAACAAAATTTGTTTAATCATGAATTAATCATATAGAGATTCAAGCTCTTTCTATATAATTGTAGTAATTTCAAATAAAATATCGCTGTACAAAATATTTGTCAATGGATATTGTAAATGCTTGCCTCTACCTCAGGCATTGTCAAGACTGAGTAGCGGTTATCACACACTATTAGTGCATCTATCATGGGCAATCAAAGTCTATTCAAGCTACATGTACTAAGAATAAGTTACCTCGCAAAGTACAGTGTGCCTACTCTTGACTCTCGATTCCAATCTTAAATCCAATCACAGCTCGAATTTGAGCAAATTTGGTACTCTTGAAAGCGATACTAGCGCACTATTGGAATCAAATTCGGTGGAAAGTTTTTGAACAAAATGAATTCTACTCTCCTCGATTAAATCAAATATTTGCTACTGCCGACGTGATTTTGACGTGGTTTAAAATCGTTAAGGTTGCAAAATTTCAAAAAAGCGTCTTTGTGGTGATCGAGACCGATAACATTAATAATTTCATGTAAGAAAATACGACACATTTGGTGAAAATAACAACGGCAAATATGAAGAATTCATTCTCGATTTTGTTCAAAAGTACCAAATATAAGTTTGGTGAGATTTGAATTGAATCAGATTCGAAGTTAGAATTGATTTCAAGAGTAGGCACACAGAACATAAGGCACCTACTGAAAACTCATGGTATTATTGTTTCATCATCATTCAGACTGCTATACGTAGGCCTCCCTCATTTCTCACCATAAAGTGTAGTCCTGGGCCGCCTGCACCCAACAACGTCCCTTAATTTTTAAATAACCTCCTTAATACATTTTGTGTCGAGACATTAGTTTAAAAATCTTTGATTCAAACCACCTAAATTACGAAATGCATCTTACCATTTAAGGTCCTCCCGGTTATCCCCAGCTATCTAGGTAGGCCAACTGACCCTATTTGCCACAATGTAAGTCTATCACTGGTAGTAAAAGTTTTCTATTTACTGCTCCTTTTACTAAAAATTTACATACCTTTTCTATGTTGAATTTCTCTAGGGCTTGTGTTGCACAATCAACAGCATCTTGCTGCATCTCCTCGCTCATGTCAGCATTCTTGATCACCGCTTTGCGGTCGCACATCTTGGCAGCTATGTGACTGCACAAAAACACTTCAATAAATCAAATGCAATTTATTATCAGCCTTATTTCTCTGTAAGAGTCGTAAAAACCAGCTAGGAAGCACTAGGACAATGGCCTAAAGCACTCTCCAAGCAGACCGATAATGCTAACGGCAGTCAGCTTGTCTATACCAAGAGTTGCCAAGGTCATGGGGTTAACCCCATTGGAGGCCCCAGCACGTCCAGTTATGGATGTAGATGGGCTGATGGATAAATCAAGTTTGGGTTGATAATAAACAATATTTCAGGTTACAAAATTCATCAATCTACTGAGAACCTAATCCGAGGTACCTTACCTATATTAGTTCTCCACAGTGCTGTCTACTCAAATGAACTATTAATACAATTTCCACTTGACTATCAGTAATTTATTGATCCACAAGAAAATGTCAGCGATGCTACATTAAAGGTTATAGGGGTGTCCTCATTTTATAATAATTTTAGTTCCATATTATTTCAGAGCTAGTCAGTCACTGTACTAAAGAAGAAAGGCAAAGGACAAGAGTAATATTCATCATCATTATCACTCGGCCTATCACCATTGACTCCTGAACATAGCCTCCCTCATGATTTGCCACAAATTGTCCTGTGCCACCTGTATCCAATAACACCCAGCAACTTTCAACAACCAGATCATCAGTCCTCCTAGTAGGTGAAGGGGGGCATTCTAGAATGCATCATCCAATATGTGGTTGTCACTCGAGAACCTTTCTTTCCCAGCGGTTGAAGGTTCGTTGAGTGTGTGGACTTCAGCATGCTAATTCTTCATGCTATGGCAGCTAGACCTGTTCTACAGATTTTTATATTATAGATCCTATTTTTCAAAAAAAACCCCAACCCTAGCTCCATAGCATGTTAATTGACATTGAGCTTGATAATGAGGCCTACATTTAGGGACCATGTTCTCATAATATTGCCTTTGTCCAATCCTGACGATATTATGATCAATTAGACTGTTTATTGAGAGGTTAGGCAACATTAAAAAAATCGGCCAAGTGCGATTCGGACTCGCGCACAAAGGGTTCCGTACCATTGACTAGGTAAACAAGTGCCTCCCTAATGCCATTATCGATATTGAGCAAAAAATCAAGTTTGTTGTATGGGAGCCCCCCTTAAATATTTATTTTATTTTTAGTATTTGTTGTTATAGCGGCAATAGAAATACATCATCTGAAAATTTCAACTGTCTAGTATCACCGTTCTTGAGATACAGCCTGGTGACAGACGGACAGACGGATGGACAGCAAAGTCTCAGTAATAGGGTCCCATTTTTACCCTTTGGGTACGGAACCATAAAAAAAAAGATTTAGATAAGTGGCATTGTATATAACAAGTATTACTAGTCTTAAACACTGTTGTGTGGCTATGAATATCACCAACCCCTATATTGATCAATTTCACAGACAACCAAACAAAAAAAGAATAATTCACCACTCTTTATCTTACCAGTGGATGTCGTAAAAGATGACTAAGGAATATAATATGCATATAACATCTACGCATGAGTAACAACTCAATATAAAACCCTATACCAACCTGTCTGACAATCATGGTATGGTAAGGTCAATGTCCTACTGTGGAGGAGGCTCGAGCCCAGCAGTGGGAGGTATATGAGCCGAGATAATGATGATGGTAGAAAAAAATATATTGCATCATCCCCAATTTTATTGAAATAACAGAGTGAAGATAATTGTAGTTTAAGTGCTATTTTCTCTAAAGGACTAAAGAAGAACAATATTTATTAATCTTCACCAAAACATTGTAGAGTGGTCAATAGATGTACTAAAACTAGACATATATCCAAGGCGAAAAACAAAAATTCACAAAACTTGCCTAATATTTAGGGTACTCTAATCACCGAGTCGAACACAACAGACCCCACAATTGGCTAATACATAGTAAGCTTAACTAACAATACTGAACAAGTGAATTTTCGAGTTGTTTACAATTAAGATTTATGTTGGAGTGATAGTTAGCTACCTTCAATCATTTACTCAGGAGCTACACAAGCCTTAATAACTATTACTCACTAAGCCCCTATAATGAGGTAGTTAAGTAATTACTCTTTATTATTCAAAACATGTAATTGTGAGCTGTCTAATGTATTTATGACTTACTAATGTATTAGATAACTATTGGGAAGTTAAATGCTAAACAATGTTAGAAATTTAAGTATAACCCTGTCCCTTGCCATCAATATAGTTGCAAGGACAAAACTACATTTGTCGCAATCTAGATGTACTTAGAATTAAAAATGGGCGCCTTGCCCCTGGAAGGAAGTCCTTGATTGTTTATATCCAATAATGCTGCTATAAATATCCTGCAGTAAAAGGTCAAGCGCGAAATCTGGGATCCAATGCGCGCCTAATACGAAAGTGTGCATACCACACACTTTTTGATGCGAATTATCCCAGTTTACATGATAACTATTATGCGTGATCGATTGCTCCCAATCTTATTACTTTACCTGGTCTCTTCTACAGTCTGCAATTGCTTTTTCGTAGTAATTCTAATGGAAGCGGTAGCAGTTATACCCGTCATCAAAACTCGATGGAGGCATTTAAAGAACGAAGTGCTAATTTATATATTTCTCCGAAATGAAATTATTGAAATAATAGCTGCTAATGCAGACTATTACTATAGAAACAGTCTTGTTAAATCAATAACCCATTATGATGCACGTATTAGCGAATATTCGCAGATAATTTGTTCCACCTTTGCAGTGTTCGAGCACCATTTTGTTTAAACATAGAAGTTGCATTAAACCAGCACCAAGGATTATTAAATATATTATAGTTTATGCAAATAAGCACAAAAATAGGAAAATACTCACGTTTACTTCGGGATAAGATAAGAACAAATTTTCACGTTAAGATTTTGATAACCGGAGATTCAATGCCTACTTCCAGAGGATTCTTTCACAGGCTTCTTTCAGCAAAGATTTCTTCCAATCGCGGTAGAGGGCGTTCTAAATTTAAACGCATTCGAAAAATAAATATAATATAAATTTTTCAAATAGTTATTTTTTATTTGCGGCCAATAAAATTCAAAACAAGATTAAATAGTATATGCGAACATATAATATAGAAATCAAATAGTAATTTTTATATAAAAAATTAAATCTGAAACTATAAGTTTATGCATTTCAGAACGTATTAGTCATAAATTGCCGATGGCAATGCCATCTAGTAGTGTAAATTTAAACACTCTACCCTTTAGGCACATCTATTGCGTTGGTTGAACATTTAAAACGATGATGGTTTTAATTGGTATCCCATCAAAAACATGAGATTAAAATGAGAGCCAAGTTCAATATTATGATATATGTCGTGGTTGTTGATATATAATATTGTACTTGTGCCGATGGTTTAAAATTTCAATATTTAATATTTTATTATAAGAGGAGATTATATTAAATAAACAAAATTCATATAATAAAATAGATTTTAAAAGGCTTATTACACTACACGATATTCAGGGCCCTGAATCACTAGGAGTACTCTACAACAGCTAAATTGTGAGACCTGTTTCACCTATTTCAGTTTTAGCGAAATAACAGTTTCAGAAAACTTTTCCAAAATAACAGCCTGTTGTGCTGTAATACGAGAAAAAAGGGGAAATAACCATTCTTTAGGAATAATGTTTAGAAATGGTTTCAGTGTTTGTTCCTAAAATGAAAACGATCCTTCCTGCTTTACATGCTTAGGACTGATTTATGTATATACAGGGTGTATCAGGTTATGGGGCAACTGGTCAAAAGGGGGCTAGGCAATGGTGGTAGGCACCCACAAAAAAAAATTGAACGATAAATATTGATTCGTTAAGAAATTAGAGACATGTAAATTATTCAATTTTGTCATCGCTTTTTCGTGTAAATCTGATTGAAATGTATAAAGTCAATGATACTTAATACGCAACATATTCATACCTTGTTAAATATTCATTAGAAATTGAAGAAATCAATGATTACGTTCACATAAGCAAAACAAACTTCGCTTTAAAACAGCTGATCGGCCTATGAGCGTTGACCGCTTGCCGTTGTACCTACATGTCATTGAAGCGTTTGCGCAATTCTAGGTATAAATGAATGAAATTATACTGTCGAAGCTTTACATGCCTACATGTATTCTGTCTGTACATGTCTACATAATACGTAGCATTTAAGGCATAGATTCTTAGACACATTTTTTTGAAATCACTATAATTTTTATGTTATATTGTTTTTGTGTAATCTATATTCTAATTACGATCTATGACCGTTAAACTACAACATACTAGAACAGTTGTCCCATAACCTGATAAAGCCTCTATTTTAGACATGAGCGTTATTTCACGTCATTAGTTACAATAACCCATTACGCGACTTGTAACAATCATTATTTACGAGTTGACAAGTAAAAGAGGTGATTTTTGTAACTACCTTATACTTAACACGACTCACAGATATGGGATAACAGTATTATATTCGAGCGAACGAGAAAGAGCCGACCGCACAACGTTGATTACGCTAAGTACATTTCTTTCGCATCGCGGCCGAGCGAGCGAGCGAGATGGCTAATCGAATGACACGAAATTATTTGAAGTAATCCGACCAAATACCGAACACTCACGTGCCGTGGTATGCAACAAAGACCAAACAGCGTAACAATACATTTTATACCTTTAATTTTCATATGTAAAATTGCATTTATTGATAATAAAATAGAGTGATTTTTGTTTATAAGTAATTTCAACGGCTTGACGTTGCGGGAAACGAAGCGAGTGTTACTTTGAAATTTGAATTTAAAGTAAAGAATTTAATTTATTTATTGTTTTACTAATAAAAACATCATACATTATAAAGTGCATATAACAGTGAAAAAAACTATAAATATATCAAAAGTGTAAATAAACTGTAAATATAATCATTGTATATACAATCAATTTCCTTTTAAATACGTCTGCATTAATACAAATTTAATTAAAATAATAGTTTAATTATAACCTCTAATCAATCGTAAATACATATAAAGCAGTCGGTCCTCAGCCTGAAAAAAGTATGAAAGGAAGTTAATTTATTGATTTAACTGTATAGCTACAAATTTATTTTCGTTTCACGTGTAACTGTATATTATAGTTAGTGCAGCTATTCATACAATATGCAAACAATCAAAGTAGCTGTATACAAATAAGTCGTTACAAGAATCACTCGTGACGTCGACCAAATCACTAGTTTCGTTACGTTTCTTAAAAATAACGTAACGACCCACGTCTAATATATACTTCCCACAAAAATTAAGGGAGCGAGAAATAAATCCTAATTTTTGGGGGATTTTCAACAGGCTGTAACTTATACAAAAATGGGCGTACAGCAAAAAAAAAAAACAATGAAAATTGTAGCTATAAGTGTCTAGTTTTTGCATCCGAGTTTGAAAATTTTTTTTAAATTTTTTTTTCGAGTAATCTTAAGAAAACCACTGAAAAAAAATTTCGAAATTTTTTTGGTTTTTTTTTAAATCTACGGACGTGGAAAAAAATTTTTGGACTTAACCTTTATATGGATCAGATAGCTTGTTTATTCAGCTTTAATTTGGTTTTTTTAAAATTTCAATACTACCATTTCTCAGTGAGATATCGGTATTTGAATGGAAAAAGATTATTTTGTCTTTGATTACCAATATCTCAGCAACCAATAATCGCACAGAAATTTTAAGGTTGGTTTTAAAAACTTGAATAAATTCTCTACAAGGACTGGCTATTGATTTTTGAAAAAAAAATTTTTTTTTCAATCATTACATGAATTTGAAAAAGCAACCAAAAAAGGGCTTTTTGTGGTTTTTTGGCAAATCAAGCGCCCAATCAAAAATATTGCGGAAACCAACTAATGTTAAGTGTGCCTTTTACTGATCAATATACCCACAAAAACCTCAATTTTCAATTTAAGAAGTTTCAATTTAATTCAGCCAACCGTTTTTTTTTCTGCTTGATTGAATTTTGAAAAAATTAAAGGAGCATAAATTTCGCTCTGAAAAATTCATGATTTTTGTCAAAAATGAAAAAAAAATTTGTTTTCATTTTTCTCATAATTCTGTATTAGTGACTTAGTAAATACAAATATGGAACATAAGAACAGTATGGAACAGTTTTCTGAAACTGTTATTTCGCTAAAACTGAAACAGGTGAAACAGTGGGCCTACTCTTGAAATTAATTCTAATTTCGAATTGGATTCGATTTCAATCTTACCAAACTTATATTTGGTACTCTTGAACAAAATTGAGAATGAATTTTTCGCGTTCGTCCTTGTTATTTTCATCAAATGTGTTCAATCCATGTTTTCTTACTTTAAATTAATAACGTTATCGAACTCGATCACCACAAAGACGCTTTCTTGAAATTGTGCAACATTAACTATTTTAAACTACGTCAAAATCATGTCGGGAGTAGCAAATATTTGACTTAATGGACAAGAGTCGAATTCATTTAGTTTAGAAACGTTCCTCCTAATTTGATTCTAATTGGGCGCTAGTGTCGCTTTCAAGAGTATCAAATTTGCTCAAATTCGAACTGCGATTGGATTTAGGATTGGAATCGAGATTCAAGAGTAGGCACACAGGTCTCACAATTTAGCTGTTGTAGAGTACCCCTAGTGATTCAGGGCCCTGAATATCGTGTAGTGTAATAAGCGCTTAATGCGCGTATTACGCGTGCAATCGATACCAACTCAGTGACAGAAAATTAACAAGTGTTTTTATTTAAGTTGGCATTGATCGAAATGTTTTATTTATATATTATCGCCTATATATATATATATATATATATATATATATATATATATATATATATATATATATAGTACAGTATGGAACAGGTTTCTGAACCTGTTTTTTCGCTAAAACTGATACAGGTGATAGTAATAGGCTTCACTATTTAGCTGTTGTACAGCACCCCTAGTGATTCTGGGCCCTGAATATCGTGTAGTGTAATAAGCGCTTTACTTTTGAGAGTGCTCAATTGTGCGAAGCGATGCTGTAATTGAAACATTCACCGTTAAGCATTATGCCGCATAATGCTCTAATTGGAAAACCACCAATGCTGTCATTATTTCTTGACTTAAAAGTTTTAGTTACCAGGTCATTAAAATACACAAAAAAGCTGTCAGTATACATTATTTCCGTTTCCTCTTGAATTTCTGTCAGTCGCCATTGTTAAAACTGTATGGCGAATGCTTTGCCTGTGTGATCGCCATATTTAATCCATAATTGGTCGCTAATGAGGAACGCTAAGGCGTTATTGAGAAAATATTAGGCATTAGTGTGATTTCAAAATTGATTCCTTCGCAAAACACGGTAAAATGTCCGGTGGAAGTAGTAGCAACCGAAATGAATGTAGAATATATGTCGGTAACCTCCCGCCAGATATAAGAACAAAGGACATTCAAGATCTATTTTATAAATTCGGCAAAGTTACGTTTGTTGATCTGAAAAATAGAAAAGGACCCCCATTCGCCTTTGTCGAATTTGAAGATCCAAGGTGAGAATTTACAGATCTCTTTTGTATTTCTATTCAAAACTTGGCTGGTGATTGGTATCTATACCTACAAATTAAGTTATGTGGTCATTACCGGTTCTTTGCCTAATATATTATAAATTAGTTATTTCAAATATTGCTTTTCGCGAGTAGGTAATATTGTAAGAAATTTAATACATTTGTGTGCTGTTTATAGCTATTATATTGACAATAGATAAACATTGGCATTTCTTTTAACCTAGTTTTTAAGTAGGCGTCATGTTTTCGATACATACTTTGAAGGTGAAATAGCACAATCGGAGGCTTGATAACTGTTTTATCCTTATTAAATAATTATCTGGAGAGTTAATTCACTGAATATTATGCCACAATTGTTATATATTGAACACTTTCTCGGCATATCTTTATACGTTTCATCGCCGGGCGTGAGCTCCCAATGGAAGTGAAATTTGGCATTATTTAACAAACTGTCCAGATAGAGTAATCATCATCATATATATATGTCCCACTATTGGGCTCGAGCCTTCTCCACAAGAGATAAGAAATTGACCTACTATACCATGCTAATAGACATTGGTATAGGGTTTAATTTCGACTTTTCCTTCTCTTGCACAGATGTTATATGCTTATTATATCTCTTAGTCGTCTTTTACGACATCCATGGACATAGAGAGTAGTGAAATTCTTACTCCATCACCATACAGAATGATAGAGTAATTATGAATTTTTATTTAGTAATTACACCTTCTGCAATGTTATTAAGTAATGGTTTATTCTTTTTTTTTATTGCCAACACCAACATTATTTATAGGTGCCTTTATGGCTTCATGAAATGGAATTACAGAGATTCTCAATCATGTTACAGTTGATTTTTAATTAATGGGTGATTATTCCATTTTAATTATCCAAAATTATATAACCACATGTGAATTATCTTATTTTAAACATTTGGGTTTGTGGCTTATCCATAATAGGAGGGAATTTATTTTGACTTACTATACCTCACTGATCAGAGGAATTGTTATAGGGTTTAAATGTTATAACAATTACTTTTTACTTTTTCTTTCAATTACTATGGCCTGAATGATTTATTATGCTCCACCAAAACAAAAATGTTTGTGACAAGTTATTTTATAAAAGCCTGTTTATGATTAATTTAAAAACTTTAATAGTTACATAAACACCTATATCAAAATACATTATATAATAATAAAAAGTTGACTGATTTACCACAATAAAAGAATCCTGAAAAAAAGAGAACACCCAGGATTGAAATAGGATTGTCTGGATTGTCCTATAATCTTGATTTCTTGAGTTATTTTTTGTTTTCCGTTGCAGTGGCTAAATTTACCTTCATATTCTAATAATATTATTTCCTTGTCTGAAATCACTGACAACACAGATTTTCTTTAAATAAAACCTAGCTGTATCAAATCATCACTCCCAAAACGCGCATACTAAATTTCATGAAATTGTTGCAGATGTTTCTAATATTCTGAATATATAGAAACATACAAGAATGGCTTATTTAAAAATTATAGATAACCCTTTACTGTACCATTATCTTCAATTACACAATTTTTAATCAGTGTTTGTGAACTAGTTCAACAATAAATTATATTACAACCACTGATAAAGACTGCATAGATCGCATAATGGTTAAAATACCAAACTATGTGAATGGCTTATGCGTTTGATTCCCATATAAGATAATAATTTGTGAAATCCATAAATTGTTGTTCAGTCCGAGTTTGTTAATTCACTTTTTATGGTAAGCTGTGATCTGGACATTGCCCAATCCTCTATGGTGATGAAAGGTCAGTCCGTGGCCCCATAACTCACGGTATTCCTTCCTCAATGCCATTACTGTCTGCTACAATCGATTCCTTGACCTATGCGGTCAGCCTGGTGGCGAGCATCGGTTATTGTAACCATTGACCTCTAATCATTAAAATCAGTCTTGCCAGGTCGTTGCTCTCACGCGTTCGGTCTCTGCGGGTGGTAGACTATTCCTTGTTATGTTCACCCCCGACTAGGACGACATCGGGTGCAGGTTGGCGACTGCGAAGCGTGTCACGGTATAGTTGATCCTTGACCCACTTCGCCGTCTCCTGTGAAACCACTGCCTCGCAGCAGCGACCCTGTCCTCGTAGCAATCGAGCCATCGCCTTAACAATAGTCGGTAATGGCGATTGCGACGAGCTCACGGCGCTACTCTGTCCAGGCCACGCAATCCTCGAGCGTGTGCTGCGACGGGTCTTCGTGACAGTCACGGTGGTAGCAGGATGGTTTTCTCTTCTTCCTCACGAATGTTCAGATGTTTGTCGTAGCAAGACTTGCACCAGTCCAAGGGATAGGACTCCATCAGCACCGGCCCCAACGGTCAAGTCATAATTCGAAAAACTGCCATTTACTTCCAAATAAACACTTAAATAAAAATTATTTAGACTAAACAAAATGTTATTGCCCTGTAATATATAAATAGTGCATAATTATAAACCAATCTATACTCTATACCAGTGGTGGGCAAATTTTTTTAATGGCGGGCCACAAAGTTTAAGAAATTCTAGAGGAGGGCCAGAATTATAGAAAAGTGCATTTTGTATTAAAGCTTTTTAATAAACAAAATACCTTTTACTTTTACGCCTTGTTAGGCGTGTGAGACATATGGAATTGTTTTTGATTTACCATAATATTTTCGAAAGCAAGTTCCATCCGTGACGAAGCAACTTTTAGCAGTGCGAAAAGGTTGTTCACCAGTCAATCGGTTTCTGATTTTCCGTTCTCGCCCTCGCTGCCTGCGCCTCACATTTCACCACGCTTTGCGCCCCATATTTCCCAACACATGAACTACGCGGGTAAAAAGACTAAAACCGAAGCAAAGCGAGGGCCGGTTGCTAGTAGTATATAATTGTAATTCGAATTTTAAACAGCAATACTTAATGAGTAACTCCCTAAGTCCCCTCCTTCTTGGAATTTACCAAAATCAGCAATAAAATGTAAAAGGAATGTTCCTATTCTAATAAATTAAAATTCCTATCTATTGTTTGTGCTTGTTATACTTGCAATGAATTAATTCATTCATTATACTTTCTAAGCAATTTAAAATATTTTAAACTTTTATTTAAAATTTCCATTCTAATCATCATCATTTCAGCTCATATACATCCCACTGTTGGGCCCGAGCCTCCTTCACAGTAAGAGGAAAATTGGTCTTACTATATACCATGCTGGTCAGACAGGTTGGTATAGGGTTTTAGTTCGACTGTTCCATCTTTTGCATACATGTTATATGCATATTATGTCCCTTAGTTGTCTTACGAAATCCACGGGCAAGATAAGTTGTGGTGAATTGTATTCTTACTCTGTCACCGTTCAATTTATATAAGTTTTTATTTACTATGCATTCGATAATACAAAGTGTAGTACAAATGTATCTTTGATAAGAAATTATTGTTGATAACAGTACTGTGGTATTGTTATCTATGCACAAACACTGCTATCTCTACACACAAATGTTAATAGATTATTATTGTACATTAAAATATATAAATACCATACAGTTTACCATACATTTAAGTTATACTCTTGTTGTAAATGTTGAATTTTAGTTTGGGCGGCGCAGGCGCGAATACCTGCGCCTGATGCCGCCCTAGCCAAGGCCGCGGGTGACTGGACCGGCTAGTTAGTCCGTCACCCGCCGAGAGGCCGACGGCGTGAGGAAGGACCGACGTCCTCTCCGACCTGCTCCGGTAATCGGATCAACGACGAAGGCGACGTGTCACGGGTGGGTTACGGGTGTGCGTGCTTACGCCCCTCTGTCGCCCCGGACGGAGGGGAGCGAGGAGAGCCCCCAAAAAAAAAGATGTAATTTTAGGCATATAGTTAGTTGTCATAATGACAAAACCTGCTTAATATTTTCTTTTTCACTTGATTAGCAGAACAAAGAAATGTTAACCCTTGCGTTACTTAATGATTTCCGATGTTTACGCGAGTATTATAAACATCACATTACACATTTTAAATACACATCTATACCAATAAATAAAATTGGAGTGTCTGTTTGTAATGTCAAAATAATAGGCTTTTTTCATGCTCACACGGTTATTTGCACGACACCTATGCCTAAAATAGCAATTAAAAAATTTTTGTCTGTCTGTCTGTTTGTTCCGGGTAATCTTCAAAACGGCTGGACCGATTCAAAAAATTCTTTCACCAATGAAAAGCTATAATATCAGGCCGTAAACTAGGCTATATTTTATCCCGGTATTCCCACGGGAACAGGAACTACGCGGGTAAAACGACTATAACCGAAGCGAAGCGAGGGCGGGTTGCTAGTTTTAAATAAAACTACTTTAGGAATTTTATCGCGTTTATATTTGATTTTTGTATCTAAATGTGGGTCAATATTTAACAACAAATTTTCTGTATCTGGTAGATAATTATAAATTTTCTGTAATAATGATGACTTGTTAGACGTGAGACATCTTAGTCCGCCCGTGACCATAAACGCTGTAAAGTGTTCGAAACGTCGGGCAATCAAAAGTCAAATACAAACGCGATAAAATTCGTAGTTTTATTTAAAACCTTGCTCTACTTTTGTCTTGTTTCACAGTATTAGCTGATTGCTTGAATGTATATTCTTACATACAAAGTTAATGGCTACGTCCATGTCATGTACCATTATTATTATTAGTGGTAGGACCACACTGTTGACAGTTGTCTGTCTACAGCCGCGGGCCGGACCATCCGCGGTAGTATCACACTGAGCAGAAAATCGACATCCGAGTAGTGGCAATTTGTTACTGCGCTTCGTTCGGTGAGCGAGAGAGCTGGTAGCCAAACTTTCTGAGGGTGATTACATGTGGTGGGTTTTGGTGATGCCTTTAGTTTCACCGAGCCTCATTGCACGCATTCACACTCCTGTCACTTCACAGTAGGCAGCAGCCTAGCAAAGATCCATGAGCGGCAGCAACACTTACCATCTGTTTGCTCATTTGCCACCATGAGCAATAAAAAAACCCAGACCCCAAAGTTCCACACCATATGCCCACATATTTTAATACTGTTGTGTGCAAGTAATTTATTTCCTAATGAAGCCACATTCCATATTCTAAAATATCAACTAATTACGCTGCCACGTATTACGCTGCCTACCGCGAAGAAAGTAAAGGGAGTGTGAATGCGTGCATTAAGGCTCGGTGATACCAAGGGCACCACCAAAACCCTCCACACACAAACACCCTCAGAAAGTTGGGCTTCCGGCTCTCTCGCTCACCGAACGAAGCGCAGTAACAAATTGCTACTACTCAGACGTCGATTTTCTGCGAGAGTGTGGTACTGCCCCGGACGGACCGGCCCGCCGTAATAAATTCCTAACACTATGAAGGACATCACACGGACACGTCTCACAGGCTACTACTTTTAAATTACTTTTTGTTATGACAATCAACTTGGAGTGTTTTAACATTGTCTTAAAATTCAACCATCATCATGTAATGGAAAAGGCATAAATAAAATCAACTTTTTTTTATAAAATATCAAAGTAAAGAAACTAAACATTTACAACTAGTGGTATTTTTCAGCCTCAATTGGGCCCATATTTTACGATTAATTGACCTTATGAAAGGAAAACGATGAAGTTAATATTTTCACTTAAATTCTAACCTAGAAAGACGACAAATAAAATAATCACTTTCATAACCAAAATAATAAAAAATAATTCTGACAATGACTCAATTCAGCAAAAATTACTGGTCATCTTTGCACAAGGGGCAAAATCTCATTATCATCGGGCTGATAACATATATATCTCCTTCCACGGTCTATTTAGTACAGAAACAGAAGCTACTGAGACGCTGAGTCGTGGCAAGCAGAAAGAAGTTGCCAATTTAAAGAAGTCGCAACACGTGCGTCGCCTCTGAGACTCCATGTCACTACTTAAAGGTTAAACCTCCTCCTCCACCACACATCATCACCTTGACAAATAAATAGATAGAAATTAGACAATGAAGTATTATTTAAAAAATAATAAAATACAACAATAGAATTTTAAAAAGGAAAAATAAATTAACCTTCATTATAATTAACATTCTGTATTTTAATTAAACTCATTATGTACAGTCACGACCAATGACAAAATATTAGGTACATAGAAATAAAATATACCAACAGCATTATAACAACTGTACAAATACTTTTATATACTGTATTTATCAACTCGCAATGCTCTGTTCAAATATGTTTAGTTAGGACCATAATTTTTCTTTATTATTATTAATAGACAACACCCTGCACTACGGCAATAATCCTTGTATTGCGGGGGACTTTTAACGGGCACAAATTACATCCAGACACAGAACAATTTGTGGATAGAACATAGTGTCTTACTGTGTGGGATTCGAATCCGCGACACTAGCATTGTAGGTCGGTATCTTAACCACTCTGGCATATTTGCATTGTTATAAGGCCCACTGCTGTGCCAGCTCCACATCCGAAGGAAAATTAACCTACTAGTCCAAGCTAATTTTCATTCTGATCAATACAATATTATGTGCTTGCATCTCTTAGTCATCCTTTATGACCGCCCACAGGAAAGGAATGGGTGGTAGTTTTCTTAGCCACCACGATACCAATAGTACCTAAGATTTCATCATCATCATCAGCTCATATACGTCTCATTGTTCGGCTCGAGCCTCCTCCTCGAGTGGAGGAAAATGACCTACTACCACGCCGGTCCAACGTTTTGGTATGGGGTTTTATTTCTAATTTTCCTTCTTTTGAAGCAATGTCATCTGCATACTAAACCCCTAGTCCCTTAGTCGACAAACATTCGACTCGAAGCAAGATAGGGGATGGTGAATTCTATTCTTACTCTGTCACCACATGGAAAAATTTTGTCAGAAGCGATTTTTTTTTTACCTGACTACGGAGAGATGTATGATTTTGACCAGTATGTATGTTCATCTGTCCTCTTATAACTTCCAAACGTATTATATTTATACATCTAGGGTATCGTTAAAAGCGTCTTGATCATCCGATCGAGTTACAAACTATGTCATGTTATCACGCCCTCTAGACGAGAAACTGATGCATTAAGAGAAACTGGTTTAAGTATTCCAGATTATCCAAGTTGAATGTTTGTTTTTAGGGATGCAGATGACGCGGTGCGCGCTAGAGACGGCTACGACTATGATGGGTATCGCTTGAGGGTAGAATTCCCTCGCGGCGGTGGCGGCGGCGGTAGAGGGGGAGGTCGCGGCACGGGCGAACGTTTCGGCGCTAGGACCGCCACGCGTGGACCTCCTGCACGCCGCTCTGAATATCGCGTCCTTGTCACCGGTCTACCACCCTCCGGCTCGTGGCAAGATCTTAAAGACCACATGAGAGAAGCCGGGGACGTGTGCTTTGCTGATACCTTCAAAGATGGTACTGGAGTGGTTGAGTTCTTGCGCCACGAAGATATGAAATATGCTGTTAAGAAACTTGACGATTCGAGATTCAGGAGTCATGAGGTAACTGTTGTACTTACCATCCATCAGCTTATCGACTTCCACTATTGGACACGCCTATACACGAAGGTGGGATAGCCACAATGACTGAATGAACTGATGAAAAGGCGTTGTTGATGACAGTTTTATGATATTGCCGACTGATCCTCTTTTTTGACAGGCTACGCCCTGGATATACTCCGCCCGTTCATTCCGGGGCAATGGTAAGGTGGCGCGTGACCTCATACCCCACAGTGTTCTCTTCTCATCGTTATTGGGCCGACTATTAGTACCGATTCCTTATGCTAATCCCACGGTAGGGTTGACGACCATATATGCTTAACAAGTCATCATAAGGGTAAAGCATTTTATTCCTTGTCCTGAGCTCCGACCTGTACATATCAGACTTATGGTCCCAACCAGGAACAATGTCATTATCGCCACGCTTGTCAGTCCAATTGGCGAACATATTTGATGTTAAAATATTCCTAAGAGTAAGTTAGGTAGGTAAGATTTCCCCACGGACAAGTAGTTGATGATTCTTTATATTCTTAGTTGTACACCAGGACAGTTTTTACCATAAAAAGACAACGTCTTCGTCTAGGTCCTTAACAAACTGACGAATACTCTGTAAGCTGGTTGTATGCGATTACATTGTTCATTCTATCTGTTATATGATATGTAGACAGAGTTAAATAATAAGCAATTAAAATATTTCATAATCATCTCAGCCCACATAAGTCCCACTGTTGGGCTCGGGCCTCCTCCATTTGACTACTATATCGCACTGGTCGGACGCGTTGGCATAGTTTAATATCGAATTTGCTTTTTTTTTACATAGATATTATCTACATAATTATATCCCTTACTCGTCCTTTACGACACCCAAGAAAGAGAGAAAGAGTGTTATATTGTATTCTTACTCCGTCAACACACGGAAAGCCATAACCACATTAAAACGTTTATAGCATATTTTAATTAACATCTTTTTTATTATTTGTATCATGCATATATTGCGCAAGTCTGCTACTGATCCCAAATTAATCATTTGCTCTTAATAATTTCTGGTGTTTACGCGAGTTTACACATTAAAAAAACCTTTTTCACTTTTTATTGCGTTTGTTTTTTATTTTTGATTGCCCGACGTTACGAAGACTTTACAACGTTCTTGGTTACGGGAGGACCAAGATGTCTCACGTCCTGCAAGTCATCGTTATTACATTACCACTACAGAATTAGTTATTAAACTTTAAACCCCACATTTTTGATACAAATTTATTGGCAGTACAAAAAGAAAATTATTCTATATGAAAAAATTATATACATATATATGTGCTGCTATATAGCAGTGTTCTAAACGTCAGGAAATGAAAAGTCAAATAAAAAGGCGATAGTCTACGTAAAAATAGTTTTGTTTGTCCTTAAGTCATGTTGGGACAATAGCCTCGGCGTGACCTAAGGCGCGCTTCGTCACTATACTTATACCTTAGATACTTATATCCTTCGAATTGTACCCGTCATATTTACGCGGTTAGTGTTTACGAGTGAAAGGGATGAATAACCGATGTGTTGATATAACTAAATGTATTTATACAAGCCTAGCTATAAACATGCATGTTTTAATCTATTTAACACGATTGAACTAGCATGATGGACACTTCAAGGAGAAGTGTTACATCCGATCGATTTGAAACACGACACGTGGAATGTCTTACAAATTTTGGATAACGTACGTTCGTACTTTTTATAGTGAAGCATTGTAAACTAAATAATATTTTGTTTATAAGATCGTTTAATTTAATATGATCGTTTCGGCTCACACAAGTCCCACTGCTGGGCTCGAGCCTCTTCCCCAATCATCATGGCTCGAGCCTCCTCCACAATAAGAGGGAAATGGACCTTACTATACCATGCTGGTCAAAGAGGTTAGTATAGGATTTTGTTTTGAGTTTTCCTTCTCTTGCATAGATGTTATATACGTAATATTTCTTAGCCGTCTTTTACGTCACCCACGGGTAAGAGAGGGTGGTGAATTGTATTTTTACTCTGTCACCACTCGGAAGGTATTTTACATCCTGAAAAATGGCACTGAAGATAGTTGTTTGACGAAACCTACATTAACGAGAGCGGAACTTATGATTTAATCAATTGTCTTATTCACCAGGGCGAGGTGTCGTACATACGTGTGAAGGACGACTACGGCGGTGGCGGCGGCGGCGGTGGTGGTGGTGGTGGCGGCGGTGGCGACAGGTATGCCGACGACGGTGACAGGTCAATATTTACTACCTCACTAGTGGTAGGCTCACACTGGGGACAGTACACTGTCTGCACTGCTGGAACAGTACCACAGCAGATACCATCATCTCGGCTCATTAATACGACATATGAATTGTAACAAATTGATTTTATGCTTTACTCTGTAAGCGTGAAAACCAGAAGCTTAAACCTGGCCTTATGGTTTTTGCAAGAAACAGGCTGTATCACTGGCAGTCACTGGTAGCATAGAGATGTCCATAGCGGCAGACATCACTTACCATCAAATGGTCTGTTTATTTATATATTACCTCGGTGATTTGTTGCCGTTTATTGTATTTCTGTATTCTTTATAAATTTATTTCTTTAGTAAAGGGTGTCTCGTCTGGCCACCCGAATGGAAGAATGATTGGCCCACTTAGTTATTGGACCCTAGACCACTAACGAATTGGTCTGAAATATAATGTTTTCAGAACAAATAGAACTTAGCTCTTTCTAATATTGTTAGGCTTGTATCGTCTTTTCCGTGTAGTGACAGAGTCAGAATACTATTTATCGCCCCCTATCATGACCCATGGGTATCATAAAAACAACATATAATATTTATCCAAGAGAAAGAAAAAGTCAAAATAAAATCCTATACCGACTCGTTTGACCAGCTAAGGGAAGGCTCGAGCCCAGTAATGGGATGTATATGAGCTGAAATGGTAATGACCAATGTATTATTAAGTAGCAAACAGTACAAGTATGGTGTTATGTCTATCAGGTCTCGTTCGTACTCACCGAGGCGTCGCGGTTCGCCCACTTACTCGCCGGTGCGGCGCAGCTACTCGCGCTCGAGGAGCCGCTCCCGCTCTCATAACTACTGAGCGGACCGGGACACGCCACGCCTGACCGCCGTACCTACGCAGGTGGGTAAAGCGACCACACCCACTATCACCTTAATTATACTCTCATCACAATACTTGATAAGTTTATATTTGGTCGAATGTGCTCCAAATTCACCTCGCTCTACCGTCCGGGGCGATGGAGAGGCGACGTGCAGTTAGCTTATTAAGTGGACCACTTTGGAATCGCATCGACTGTAGTGTCCTAAGTAGTAAGTATGAACGAAGTGCTAACGTAAAGGATATTTAATTTTTGAAAAAATTCTCCACGCTCAAAATGATGGTGGTTTTAAGTATTAAATTGAAGTTACATATAGTCTGATTACAAAATAAAACTTTACGATTTGCATCCATTTTTATTCTTTTAATTAGACCATTGCGTTTGATATTTTTATACAGCGTTCATGGTTTGGGCAGACTATGTTATTTAACGTCCGACATTGCAGCGACAGTTATCACTTGAGGACCAGACGCGTCAATTACAAACAAAAGCATTTTAAATTGACAAAATTCGTAAAAGTATTTCTGATTTTATATGTATACCACTGCGTTAACATCCGAATTAATTATATTTTGATTAGACGAAGATCTATTATCGTTGTTTCAAGACACTTTCACGGCCGCAAAGTTCTGGACAAATAGACTGAATAAGTCAAAACTTATAATCTTATATAATGATATCTGATGTTTACGCGAGCACTACACATTGTAAATAAAACTACTTTTACGGATTATATCGCGTTTGTATTTGATTTATGATTGCCCGACGTTTCGAACACTTTGCAGCATTCATGGTCACGGGCGGACTAAGGTGTCTCACGTCCAACAAGTAATCGTTATTACAGACATTTACAATTATCTACCCGATATAGAAAATAGTTATAAATTTATTAAATTGTTACCCACATTTGTAAAAATGATATAACAATTTAATAAATATTTCTATCCACTATTCTATCCACAAAAACAAGCGTTGTCCATGTCTCCCCAAAGTGGAATAATTCTGTAATCGTCACGCTTTCTAAGCGAATTTGAGGTTTGTAATTGTCAAACTTTGTAAGCGAATATGCAGAGACTATACTTGTCACGCTTTCTAAACAATTTTGCAGACGTCTGTAGTCGTCGCGTTTTCTAAGCTTTGCAGAAGTCTGTAGTCGTCGCGTTTTCTAAGCAAATTTGCAGAAGTCTGTAGTCACGTTTTCTAAGCAAATTTGCAGATGTAGTCGATTATCTAAGTTCCTCAGGAGATTGCTGATGCACATTTTACTGACGAATTCCTCAGTCAGTTTTTGCAACTCCCACAGAAAAGCAAAGAGAAACATTGGCATTATTAGCTACTTACCAAATAGATGTGGTTATTATTAATGTAAAATACTTTTTGCATAGTTTAACAGAAGGAAAACTTTATCTTTAAAAATGACTAAATCAGATTATATGCATACAATGAAGATATGAATTTGCGTTGGCATTGTTCATACTAGTTTTTTTAACATAATGTACCTACATTATTAAAATTTCACTCATACATATCATAATTAGGTACAGTTTCTGTCATTTCTATAGAAAATATAATCTAGGTATTCAATATGTTTATCATTTACACCATTACTGTCAAAAAAAAACCCAATAGTTTTGCAGAAATAGTTTTTATATATGTAAACTTATTATAATTGCGTAATTATAATGTTTTATATTAACATAAAAACGCAAATGTATTGAATATATTTATGTATAATTTTGGATTTGTTTGATAATGGATTGGACGGAACACACTTTGGAAAGTTTCTTCACTGGATTTTTGAAAGGAGTTAAGGACCCTTACGGACATAATCTAAGGACAGGACCCCTCGAGGTTTGTGGGACTGCTGTACCTAAGCTTTGAACATAATGAACAATTTAATTTACACAATTAACTTTTGTGAGTAAAATTACATTTGACACAATATCAATTAATATTATAAATATTGTGAACATTTAAACGCATAATGATATAAACTATAACAGTATATAGACCAGGGTCGATAATAAATATGAAACGTATATAATAGAAAATAACGATATTAGATGCGAAACTGTACAGAGTGCAATCATTTCGACACCGAGCCGCTGAATGAAGATTATAGCTTTGTAAAGCGTCGCCTCGCTTCTCGGTGGTTTTTGAAGTGTGCTAATATAAATTGCAGAACATACAGTAAAATGATAAAAATTGTGGACAGGCTAAATATATCACGTGTCACTAAAAACTTACAGAACCTTTTGAGACTATCGTTTCGTTGTCTTAGCTTTATCTTATGAATATTGTTTTATTATTATGCGTTTAAAGAAGGGCAGTTAATATTTAAAGTATAATAATTATTTTAAATCCAATTGGTCCTTTCTTGAACAAAAAAGGTATATATATTTTTTTTATGTTCAATTTTATATAACATAACAGTAATGTGAATTTTTATCACATAGCGAATTATTATACATCGTCAAAGTGCGTTTGGCAAAAGAGTGATATTAAATTGTCAATAAATTACGTCGGCATGTTGATTACCGAGCCACAGTGAATATTTTGAATGCCCAAAATTTCATTAGTTAACCAAGAAAACAGAGTTACATACAATTTTTTGTAAGGAATCCCATAATGAAAAATTTAAAATTTATGCATTAATAGGCCTTCCAGATCAATTAGCTTTCCAATTTCCAATCAAATTAGCTTTCCAATTTCCAATCAAATTAGCTTATAATGAAATTAAAAGCTAATTTAAATATTGCTTTATATTGAGAAAAAAATCCCTGTATCGATTTACTAATGTTACCCATGAACCGACACATAAAACTCACCTAAAAGTAAGCCTAAAAGTTAACTTGAATATTGAAAATGCTTTGTTTTTACAACAAATTTCCATAAAAATATAAAAACATTGTCTCAACTAGTTTGGGCAATACTACGGTTCGGTAATGAGCATGCGAATACGAGTCAAGACCTAGACTGAGGTGGTATGTGTTCTGCAGCGCACGGCGGCGACGGCGGGCGGCGGCGGAGGCGGCGCGACCAACGGAGGCGCCGCGAGATACTACATCCTAACGACTGCGCCAATCACTGCACAACTCCCATAATAACTACCGACACAAACTTTAAGCGCTTAAAACAAAAAATATTGACGCTTACGCATTATTCTTACACATTACAAAAAGCTAATCACAACTAGACACACCGCATTGGTATATCTGCACGCATATACTTATGATATTTGCAATTTGACCCGTGTCGATTCATACTTGGATGTTTGCGAACTGAGATCTTTTGGACTACTGCTCATTTGTAGCTATTTAATAAGGTTTATCTCAGCAGTTTGGTTGCTGTGAAGTAATTAAATAAATGCACTCACAATATATCGCAGCAACCGTTCATATAATTTGTTAAAATGACGCTGTGCAGTGACAATTGGCGCAGTCGGTATAATTATATGTCCCTTAGTTGTTGCGTAGTGGGGTGAGTGCTCGGCGTGGTGTCGACAGTCGGGCCCCCACCCCTGCCGCCACTGTTTATATTAAAAGCGTTTTCTTTTGTTTCATCCACTGTGGATTGGACTCGTTGGATGTGCTTGGCTGGAGGTGTGAGTCAGGATGCCGTGAGGTCGCGGGTAGGATCGCACTGTCGGACGGACGGCTGGCACCGCGCTCGCCGCAATACTTTCACTTTTCTCTTGCGGATCTATGTACCTTTCGGATATTCTTTACGGAACGGATCTCTGACCGGAGCCTGGACCAGGACAAAGGATCATGGATCTCTGGGTATGAATCATTCAAATTAATTGCAAAATAACTTATGTTGAGTGCACGCTCGGTCAAAGTATTAATGTTTGTTTTGGATATCCTTAACTCACACTTTATTTGCTTCTCGATGTCTGCCGTTTATTTCATATAGACTTAGGACGTTGTACGATGACTTTATCAGAGAAGTTCTCTATTAGCTTTGCTCATTAGTGTGTTAGATCTAACAATTTTAAGTGTCATATATATACTGATATATAATTAGCATGCTTTACGAGCTTTCCACACAACCTACCTGCGTTATGAGTGACGAGCAGAGCGTGTATGTATTAGGAGCGGACCAACTGTGTCACTCCACTGCGGACAGACAGATTGTAGAGTGCCCATCATATATATATATATATTTAGACGATTATAAATTATGTAAACGTGACGATATCATAGATGTAATGTGTGGACATTGTAATTTAGATAATGGATCTGCATTCCAAAGACCAACACAGTTTGATGGACTTAATAAATATCTTTCGAAATTGTTTTTGTTTTAATTCTGCTGTTTATTACCTGTTGTATTGTAAAATTTTGAAAATTATGTACAAATAATGTGATTCCGTGTGGTGACGGATTAAGAATACAAATCACCACTCCCTATCTTGCCCGTGGATGTCGTAAAAGACGACTAAGGGATATAATATGCACATAACAAGATCGGTGCAAGAGAGGAAAAACTCGAAATAAAACCCTATGCCAACATGTATTACCAGCACGGTATAGTAGGTTAAATTTCCTCCTCTTGTGGAGGAGGCCCGAGCCCAACAGTGGGACTTATGTGGACTGCGATAATGATAATGAATCCTTATTAATATTATAAATGCGAAAGTATGTTTATTTGTTACGCTTTCACGCTTAAATCACCGAACCGATTTCAAAAATTCTTTCACCACTGGACTTAGTTATCTTTTGTGGCACTTGTGGGCGAGAAGGATGTTGATGATTTGTATTCTTACTGCCTTACTACAAGATAAAATAAAGCAAAATAAATCCCTAGGCACAATAATATGACTGATGTTACCTTGTGAGGATTTGGTCCAAACCTATTTTTTTTGTATTCAAAAACAAAAAGAAATTTATCATGGTTCTAAGATCAGGTCAATACTGGAACTAATGCTGAGAAGTAACTTGTGACGAGCCTTTCAACTTTCTTGCTAGATCTCGGTTTGCGATCGAATCATCTCATTAATTATAATGAAATATGAATAAAATAATAAAAAAGTTGTGTTAAAATTAAATTATGTATTTTTCCGTGGTAACGACGTAAGAATATAATTCACCGCCCCCTTTCCTGACCGTGGATCTCATAAAAGACTATCAAGAGATATAATATCTATGCAAGAGAAGGAAAACTCGAAACATAACCCTATACTGACACGTCTCATCAGCATGATATATTAGTTCAATTTTCCTGCCATGGTAAGGAGGGCCGATTTCAACAGTGGGACGTGTATGGGCTGATGATGATAAAATTGTCAATATGCATTGCCAGTGGGGTTTGTCCTACTAATATTATAAATATGAAAGCTGTAAAAACATTTTTGGATGTTTGGTATAAACATTTGAACAGATTTGCATGTAAATTGGGTTATAGACAGATTTTCTAATCGATATAGATTTAAGTCCTCACTGTGATCATCTCTTTCTCACTTCAGATTAGTTTTATACGAAAGCAATTTAAAATACGCCTAACCAGTGTGGTATAATTTCCCTCCTATGTTGGAGGAGGAAATTCTGTGTGGTGACGAAGTAAGATTACTATTCACCACTCCCCTATCAAGGGGGTCGTAAAAACAACTAAAAGATATATGCTAATAAGCGTTGAGTAGGACATACAAGAGACAGTACATTTGTCCCATACATGACGTCAAAATGTAAGAGCAGCTTCAAAGTGTACTATTTCAAATTTTCTGTCGCGTTAGTCGCAAGCAAGAGCGGAGTACGGCATATGCCTAGAGTGAGCGAGAGACGATATCGAAACGAAAGTATCGATACTGTACTCATTCACGAGTAATATCGAAACAAAAAGTATCGATATTCCAAAGTACTGAGTACTTTTCCTGGAATCTGTCGTGATGAGCTTTTTTTTTTAGGAATTTGATCGTCTGTGAACGGATTATTACATATTGCGAGTCACATTTTAGAAGGTTCATTACGATGGAACTAGTGTTACCATAAATATAAGCTGTAAGGTCAAGCTTAACAGTGGCCATTACACTGTTGAGGGCGACACTTTGACTTACTGACATGAAGAAACTGATAACTTGAAAAGGCAATTATAACTCGACACTGGCAAAAATGGCTCTTATTTCTAGCTGATTGCCAAGACAAAAAAAGAAGAAGAATGCTTCACTTCAGTACCGTGTCTACTCTCACCTGATTTATATGTATCAGAATGAGAGGGGGGGGGGGCTACTAAGTTTATACTGAAACGTGAACGTGGCGCAATATTGAGCATTAAATTAATTGAATTTCAAACGTCACGAAATGGTGCAATTATATTTTGGTATCACCTCATTTGAAATAGGATAGAACAATCTACTGGCTCAGTACAGAAAAGATACAGTCGACCCCCGGTAATCCGACAAACGTTTTGCACGGAAGTGTCGGATTATAAAGTACTGCCTAAGAACCCCTTATAGTCCGGCTTTTTTTTACAAAAGAGTACCTTGTAGGCCGACAGGTACGTACGAGGGGTGATCCAAAAGTAATGATAATCAGTTATTTCTAGTGCACACAAAAATACAAAAAAATTTCAGTCACTTGCTCAGTTACCCACTAGTTCAGGAAAAAAAAATCATATAAATAGGCCACAATTCCCGGGAGCTACATTCATTTGAATACGGACTGTCAAGGAGTGAACATCAAAATGGAAAAACACGAAATCAGAGCTGTCATTAAATACCTCTGCTTGAAAAAAATGTCTACCAAAGACATACACAGCGACTTGGTGGAAACATTAGGGGACTCTTCTCCTCCATATTCCACAGTTGCACGCTGGGCTAAGGAGTTTAAGCTGGGAAGAACATCGACGGAAGACGAACACCGCGAAGGACGCCCATCGACGTCCCTCACTGAAGAAAATGTGAAAAAAGTTGAAGAAGTTGTATTGGAAGATCGAAGAGTGACTATCAGGCATGTAGCTGAGGTCACAGGGATCTCATATGGCAGCATTCAAAGAATCCTTGCGAACGAATTGCATATGAGAAAGGTCTCCGCGCGTTGGGTACCGAAAATGTTAAACGACGAGCAAAAGAAGAAACGAGTCGACATGTCAAGAGCAAATCTCGAAAAGTTCCAGGCAGACAAGGACAATTTTTTGTCACGTTTTGTGACCATGGACGAGACCTGGATCCACCATTTTGATCCTGAAACAAAACAACAATCGATGACATGGAAACGATCCGATGAACCGACGCCGAAGAAATTCAAAGTGTCAAGCTCAGCAGGGAAGGTTATGGCGTCTGTTTTTTGGGACGCTGAAGGAATAATCATGGTGGACTACTTGGAAAAGGGGGCCACTATTACAGGCTCCTACTATGCAGAACAAATAAGAAGATTGCGGGAGGCTATTAAGGAGAAAAGGCGAGGCAAACTGCGGGCTGGAGTGTTGTTCCATCAAGACAACGCACCTGTTCACAAAGCTGCAATTGCCATGGCTGGCATTCAGGAAGCGGGCTTTGAGTTGGTGGAACACCCCCCCTATTCACCAGATCTAGCCCCCAGTGACTTCTATCTCTTTCCACGACTCAAGGAACACCTCCGAGGCAAGAAATTTGATGATGATAGCGACGTGATGGCCGCGGTTGAGGACTTTTTTGAGAGTCAAGATAAAGATTTTTTTTTGTAAGGGAATTTTAGGTTTAGAAAAGAGATGGACTAAATGTATAGACTTGCTAGGAGACTATGTTGAGAAATAAATATATTTTTTTATTTTATTCATTGTGTTTATTATTGATTATCATTACTTTTGGATCACCCCTCGTATACGTAATATACAATAAAAAATTAAACTGAACGCACGTTAGGCCGTGCCGCTATTACATGTGGTCAAATTTAAACTAAATAATCAGAATCAAAACAAAAGCACAATAATAGTCCCGCGTACAAGTTGTAACCTGTTCAATCATGCATAACTTACATTAGCAAAAGTTGGAGAAAAAATATTGAATAATACTAGACATGTCGGATTACAAGGGGTGCTGGATTAGACAGGGGCCGGATTACCGCGGGTCCACTGTAATCTTATGTCGTGTCCTAACCCAACATTCCAAGCCGCATTGGCCTCGTTTCATTTGAAGTAGGACATTGTACTGGCTTTTTACACAAAAGAGGCTACTTTACAAACTCTTTTGCACGTCATGTTCTACCCAACACTAATGCTAATGCCAAAAAACCTATATCAACTCGTCCCACCAGTATGATATAATAGGTCAATTTCCCTCTTGTTAAGAGCAGACTCGGAGCCTTAAAGTGCGACGTATATTGAGCAGAAATTCTTTGAGGAGGTTTAAATAGATTTGTATGACACGTGAGCTATGAGACGATAGAATACATTTTACAAAAAAATATATCAATAAATAAAAAATCTATATTTACAGCATTGAACCTAAGATTAATGTAACAAAAAACACTTAACGATAGCAAAATCTGTATTATATCTTGAACCCTGAATGTATAGCGCATGTTCCAAACGTGAGATTTTCATATGTCACCTGCCTGAAGCCCGCGTCTTCAATCATGGACTTGAATTTCTCCTGAAAATGAAGCAGTTATTTTTGTTTTACAATGATTAGAATGTACTGGGCTGACAATGTCTTGAAAATCGCAGGGAAACGTTGGATGCAAGTGGCAGAGGATCATGGATTACGGTGTAAATACAATTCATCACTCCCTCTCTCCGTGGGTGTCGTAAAAGACGGCTAAGGAATATGATAAACAGGAAACATCTATACAAGAGAAGGAAAACTCGACAAAAAAACCTGTCTATGCCGTAATCAATGACTTGACAGCAATAGGTGCTGGTTGACTATAGCTTCCCTTTGTGAGGCTGTGATAGAGACGGCGGGACGCCGAAGTAGAATGCCCAAAAGGCGACTTTTTATTCCACAAAATAGAAAGAATAGAAATATGGTGGTGGGGTCGCTGTTGGTTTGGGTATTCCTATGGTATCCTATGTCGGCGAATTCTATATAGCCCCTTGCATATTGTGTAGGGGAAATGCAAATAAGCATTTCCTGCGGCGTGGAGCTTGTTCCTAATAGTAATTGGGTAGAGGTAGATTTCATTTACCTGGTTGGGGAACTGTCTGATGCTCTCAACTAAGTACTGATACGGTTTCCATTGTCCTGCGAACAGCTGTCCAAGTACTGGAATCACTTGGAATGAATACTGATCGTACACCCTGTAGATTAACAATTTGTAAATTAACTACTACATTTTGAGGGG
This sequence comes from Lymantria dispar, assembly GCA_032191425.1. Classification (NCBI taxonomy): domain Eukaryota; kingdom Metazoa; phylum Arthropoda; class Insecta; order Lepidoptera; family Erebidae; genus Lymantria; species Lymantria dispar. Next base: position 954,630 of record CM063460.1, on the reverse strand, counting down.
ACTGGCTAAGAATATTCTGGCTAGACATGACATGTTGAATAAAAAATATACTTACCACTGTAGTGTGCTATTGGGCAATTGGCTGAACTCCAAACACATGAAGCGTCCACCTGGGGTCAACACACGATATGCCTCTTCCAACACCTGTAACAATAAACAAATTATCACAACTATCTATGAAGACACCAACTCTCTTATTTGCTTGGTGACGGGATAAGAATTGTCGTCACCTCTGATTTGCCCGCGGGAATCGTAAAAGTCGGCTATGGATAATACAAAGAGAGTGGGCAGCAGTCAGAGACGTAGCTACCGCCGCATCAGCCGTATCAATGAGACGGGGCCCCCGGCCCCCCATGTGTATCTGTCATACGTGCCTATAAAATCATAATTTACAATCAATTTCATGCAAGCATTTTTGTTTCTTCTGTGAGAAAATCTTTACCCTTCATTTGGGTCCCCAACTAATTTTGATATAGGGCTCCACCAAGGTATCTTACGCTAATAGTTATCTCCTAAATTCAATCTGCAATCGCCAACCTGCCAGTCAAGTGCGGCGGTATGATTACGGTACTGTCCCTCAAATGAGGTGATCTTGTGTTTTATCACTTATTGCAGGTCCCAAGTAAAGGTAGCCTATACCAGCAGATCAGTGTGCCTACTCTTGAATTTCGATTTCAATCCTAAATTCAATTTGAATTCGCAGCTCGAATTTGAGCAAATTTGGTACTCTTGAAAGCGACACTAGCGCATGATTGGAATCAAATTCGGTGGAATATTTTTAAACTAAATGAATTCGACTCTCGTTAGTTAAGTCAAATATTTGCCACTCCCGACGTGATTTTGACAGTTTCAAATCGTTAATGTTGCACAATTTCAAGAAAGCATCTTTGTGGTGATCGAGTTCGATAACGTTATTAATTTAAAGTAAGAAAATACGGCACATTTGATGAAAATAACAACGGCAAACGCGAAGAATTCATTCTCGATTTTGTTCAAGAGTACCAAATATAGTTTGGTGAGATTGGAATTGAATCGGATTCGAAATTAAAATTGATTTCAAGAGTAGGCCCACAGATATTGGCGACCACAGCGAGTTGTTATACGTTTCCCAGGAGACGGCTGCTGGTCACTTAGCGTCGACCCTTAGTGGCGACAATCGTATTCCTATCCTAGTATTATGTGCTTTTATTATGCCTATAGTACTCATCATTTCGGCGCACATAAGTACTGGGCTTGAGCCTCCTCAACTATTGGAAGGAAATTAATCTACTTTACCATGCTGATGAAATGGGTTGGCATATTTTTCCTTCTCTTGCATAGGTGTTATATTCATATTATATCCCTTAGTCGTCTTTTACGTCGTGAATTGTATTCTTAATCCCTCACCACAGCGGGAAGGTTTGTGCCATGTGGCTCGAATAATCTGCCAGCCTGGAAATCGAACTCATGACAATCATATACACGTAAATAACTCACTTTATCAACGTGCGTGCAGTTTCTAATGCCGAACGCGATTGTGTAAGCGTTGTAGCTGTCATCAGGGAAGTCCAGTTTCTCAGCATTACCGCATACCCAATCTATGTCCACGCCGCAAGAGGCAGCCATGTACCCCTGTCTGAACAGTTATTTCAACATCACAGGTAATTATTATTACTATAGTTTTGGACATCTTCATTAAAAGGTCTGCTTGTGGTAGCCGCGTGGAGCCAGTCCCTCCCTTCTCATTAAGGTGTTTGAAGGAAGGGAGTGATAAAGAACTGCTCTTGCATCATATCAAGTCTCGCTTTTGAAAACCGGTGCAGCCATAATCTTTTGCTTTATACATTTGAAATAAAATAAAAAGGTTTTATCGCATTTTCGGTCGCATCTTAATCCTCCCGTGAACATGAATGCTAGAAAGTAATCCAAACATCGGATAATTAAAAGCCAAATACAAACGCGATAAAATCCGTAAAATATTTATATTTCAAATTCAGTATAAAACTCGCGTAAACAGCAACATTTGAAAAATATATCGTGGTTCTTAGTGCACTTGATAAATATGTATTTTGTTACACTGTTACAAGGCCCCTAAATCCTTTATGTTATCATGAGACAAGATCTTTAATTAGAAGTGTTTATGACAGTCCAGCTTAATGCCTGTTTTACACTACACCTGTCCGATAGAACATATTTCTGTGAGGTGACGGAGTAAGACTAAAATCCATAGGTGTCGAAAAGGACAACTTGTACATATTGAGAATGAAGTCGAAATATAATTCTATACCAACCTATGTGCCCGGTTATAATAGCCCAATTTGCCTCCCACTATGCAGGATAAGCAAATGTAAAGACTTGGGGTCTTTGGGGTTAATCCCATCACACATTCCCATTTTTGTAACACCTGTAAGCCAGGATCCACAATGGCATCCATAGATGACACCGAGTTTCACCATCGGACAGTTGGGGGAAATTATTTTGTCTTGGAACTCACAACAAATTTAATTAGAAAAGTTATACAAAGGCAGTTGGAAGAGAATGATTCCACTTCCCTCCTATGCAATGCTGGAGACAAAAAGCAAAACGATCTAGTTAGCCAATAAATAAATGGTTGTATAGTTACGACAAGCGTAGCCACACAGCACCACGGTTATGGGAGAGCTTGACAGAACTTATTGAGAGCCGTAAGATTGATTGCAATTTATAGAATGTATATCAGAATCGCCTGAACGAGGTCTGCATAGTATACTACTCCAGACGCTTGCAAATTCTGTCTACCCTAGGGTCATGGTCGTTAAGCCAGAGATTGCATTCACAGAGATTTACAGTGTGTTAACTGTTCACACTTGTGGCCAGAATTCAAACATTAACATAATGGTGAGCATAGACAAAGCTATTGAACATAGATTTACATTTTCTCCTATACCCTATAGGGTAAGTGAAGTTTGTAACAACCCGTTTCTTAAAGAACTAGGCTTTAAAACAGTAACAAAAATTATATTACTATAACTACAATGAATACTTAGATAATGTATACCTCTCGGCTCTCACTTTGCCAACATTGAGCATGTGTTGGTTAATGTCGCACACAGTTACACTACTCCTGACACCATCTGTATTCTTCAGGTTTTGCAGATACTTAATGTATCTAAATGCTATGTCACCTGAAAATTATGTATTTTACTTTAGTAGATCCCCCTGTATCCGTGTGGCGACAGAGTAAGAATACAATTCGCCATCTGTTGGCCATGGGTGTCTTAAAGACAACTAACTAATATGCATATAACATCGAATTAAAAGAAGTAAAACTTGAAATTAATCCCTATCATCATCATCATCGCAGCCCACATACCTCCCACTGTGGGTGCTTGGGCCTCCTCCACAATGGGAGTGAACTTGACCTACTATACCATGCTGATCAGACATGTTGGTATAGGGTTTCATATCGAGTTTTCCTTCTCTTGCACAGATGTTATGTGCCTATTATATCCCATAGTCGTCTTATACGACATCCACGGGTAAGATAGGGAGTGGTGATTTGTATTCTTATTCCGTCACCACACAGAAAACCCTATACCTATATATAATATAGTAGGTTAATTTCCCTCTTATTGTGGTGGAGGCTTGAGTCCAACAGTGGAACATTGAGTTGAAATGATGATGTTGATATATCCCTGAATGCCGTAAATAGCAACTAAGGGATCCCAGGAGAATGAGCAACTTACTCTAACATTGAGTTTTTATTGTCAACTACTGGTTCAAGTGTGGCAATTTTGGTATTTTCCTTACTTAGGGCTATGTCTAATAGATTCCATTGCCTTCAATATAATACATTCAATTTCTCATTCTAGTCGTAACGCAAAAGTGCTGACAGTTTTCTGTCTGCAGCTTGAAAGGGTCGCTCATTAGTAATAGTACCACATATCACAAATATACAGTGTCTCATCAGTATCATCATCTTGGGTCTTATTTGTCCGACTATTGGCCTACTACACAATAGAAGGAAAACTGACCTACCGTACCACTGATAGCCATTACGAACCAGACTATGCAGCATTGGATGACCTCCTACTAAGTAGATTGACAATATTTTGAAAGTGACAGAGAACTGTTGTATGCAAGTAACACGGGACCATTCTGAGTGGCATTCTCGTAGGGAGGCTTATGTACAGCAGTGGATGTTTATGGGCTGATGGTTGCATACCACGGGTCCAATGGGTTAATATAGAGTTTTATTTCAAGTTTTTTTTTATTTATAAGTACACTTTAGTTGTCTTCATTGTCAAGTTAGCGGGTGGTAAATGGTATTCTGCCTCCATCAGGAAATATACAAAAATACAATAGCAATAGCATACAAAGCTGAGATTGGTTTTAGATGAGTTGTTTCTTATACAACAGTAACTCACCGGTGCCTCCTGCCATATCCAGTAGTTTAGTTTCAGGGGTGGGTGCTAATCTCTGAATGAAAATATCCTTCCACACTCGGTGTATACCAGCAGACATCACATCATTCATCAGATCATACTTCTCTGCTACTGTCTCAAATACTTCGTGTACTGAAATATTTTTATTTATAACTAAGCTATATAAATATTATTCCAGATTTTTATATACTAGCTGACCCAACTGATGTATTCTATTCAAATAAAATAAAAGGAATTCTCCTTGAAATAAACAGCAGCGCCACCTAACGGTTCCAATTGTGAATCTAAACAGGTCTCGAATCCCCTTGAACATACACAAAAAATTTTATCAACATCGGTCCAGCCTTAAGTAGTTCCCATTTACTACTTAATTAAAGCTGAGCCCTATATATCAGCACAAAAAGGTCTTCTAAAATATATTCAGCTTAAACACTATAAATATAAGATAATCAAAAATACTGTTATACTGAGTCAAAGGGCATGCATAGTTTGTAAATCCTTTTCAAGTTTAATATAGAATTTAGGGTTTAAATTTATTGAAAATTACACTTTAACTGTAAATAATGAACTAGACTTTGAAACTAAATTGTTTTAGGGTGTAAATGTCTGAGAGCAGATGCCAAAACCACATAATTCCAGACGTATTTATGGTATTGTTGAAAGGGGAAGCAATGCATTATCTTATGTGATTTTTACCCAGAATATTTATCTTACCGTTATGGAAGTGTTTAGAGCAATTCTAAAAAATGTGACTTGGTTTTTATCACTAAATAGAAAATAATAAAAAGATACTACCTACGTTAGGTTATATTTATGTGCGGGGTGACATGACCGGTGATTAGTCCATCACCCGCCGAGAGGCCGACCGCGTGAGGAAAGACCGACGTCCTCCCCGAGGGGTGGGGACGTCGGTCGATGGGAGGGTACCCCAATGGGGGGTATTCCGTCGGGCCGACCACTGATGTCAAGTGGCCCTGCTCCGGTGGTCGGCCCAACGACGAAGGCGACGTGGTTTTCGGGTGGGTTGCGGGAGTTGCGTGCTTAAGCCCCTCTGTCGTCCCGGACGGAGTGGTGCGGAGGCGCGCCGACTTCAGCCCACCCACAAGAAAAAAAAAAAGTTTATATATGTGGTACTGTACTTCTTTAGATCGCTTTAAATTAAGTACAATGAAAAATTTGTGTAAAATGTAGATAAAAATATCTTATTCAAACCTTTTTTAACCTTTTCTTCCTCGTTAACAACTTGGAAACCGAAATGTGTCTGACCCGGCTTCATTTCGTCAGTTTTTGTATCCGTTTGCGTGTTTATTGTTCGTAATGTTATACTTTGAGTTAAACATCTCACATTTTGCAGTTTATATATAATTCTCCTAAGCGCCATCGCAAATTAATGCAATTTTACACTACAATTTAAATTTCGTTCGTAATTTAAGTCAGCAACACAACAGCTGATTACATTTTTTTTTGTGTAGATCGCCCGGGCAGGCTAAAGTCTTTTCGACCATACTGCCTTGTCTTGCGTAGCTTACAAATAATTTTCTTTACATATTCTTCTTCTTATTTAATGGCAATGAGCTACAATAATATGAGCTATTGGTGCCAGTGTAGAGTATATTGATTATTATTCACGTCTTTAGTCTTAGTCTTTCAGTCAGTCGTTAGCATGACTTGGTGCTGATATCCAGGTCAGCGTCTCTGGAAATTTGGGCAGAATGTCAAAATGCACGCAATTCACTATTATATCATTTTCACTACATTTCAGAATTTTATCTGCATTATATTACATAAAATATCAGCAAAATTATTCAATATAACACTTTAAAACACTTAAATAATGAAAATATAAAAGCGCTACATGACATTTTGACATTCGCGTCAAAAGTCCCTTCTTTACATATTATTTACTTCTTCATATTGTATAACTTATTAATAAGTACCGTCAGTAAGTCGAGTCGTTATCATTAATTAGGCCCTGAAAACCTATTTAAATGATTTCTCTGGGCAATTCTTTAGAATATGAAAATACCATGGAAGTAATAAGTACTACGCGTAGTACTTATTATTTCCATGTGTAATAAGCGTTTAAATTATGAAAAAATGTTCCAGCTGTCAATGTCGTGGTCACAACTTTTTTTTTTTGTTCTGTTTGTCCATACGGACAGGCAAAGGGATTAAAGCCCATACAGCCAAGTCTGATACAATTTTTCTTTACATATTATATACTTCTTCATATTGTATAACTTATTTATAGTCATTGTCCGTCAGTAAGTCAAGTCGTTATCATTAATTAGGCGCTAAAAACCTAATTAGATGATTTCTCTGGGAATTCCGGTTGAATATGAAAATACACATAAACCACTCTTATATCACATTCACCACACTTCAGCACCTTAATTATATTACATAAAATATCAGCAAAATTATTCAATATAACACTTTAAAACACTAAAATAATGAAAAGAATATAAAAGCGCTACATGACATTTTGACATTCGCGTCAAAAGTCCCTTCTTTACATATTATTTACTTCTTCATATTGTATAACTTATTAATAAGTACCGTCAGTAAGTCGAGTCGTTATCATTAATTAGGCCCTGAAAACCTATTTAAATGATTTCTCTGGGCAATTCTTTAGAATATGAAAATACCATGGAAGTAATAAGTACTACGCGTAGTACTTATTATTTCCATGTGTAATAAGCGTTTAAATTATGACAAAATGTTCCAGCTGTCAATGTCGTGGTCACAACTGGTCACAACCACAGAGTACTATATACTATGTATATGAAATATATATGAAAGTCACAACAACGTCAACAACAAAGGGAAAAGGAAGCTATTGGCCGCTTTGTTTGTGCTATAGCTATTGGCTAAACTATAAAGATAAAACATGCTGCAAATATGACTCAATATGATAAATATGATTAGATTATCGGCAAGGAAGTATCTTGCACATACATAACATCATGTCGGCACAAAGTGATGGTAAAAACTTCTTATTTGAAACAATATGTAACATTGGATTGCAAGTTGTCTTCAAACAAAAACATTATTATTTTATTAATGACATTCCTCAACGAAAAAACGAAGAAAGGATAATACTTTGATAGTAAAATAATTAGATTTTATCAAATAGATAAAAATGTTTACCATCTCTTTTAATTTAAAAAAGCAAGCTATAGTTCCAGTCTTCTTCTTGGATCCAGCAGATTTTTGTGGTAGCTAAATATTCATAAATAACTATTTGTGTAGGCTATGTGGAACACAAGCTGGAACATTATACACAGAGGTACAGTTGGGATTGTGGTGTCTCTTGTGTGATCATGCTTCTACAAGGCTCCCAGAGAGAGGAGATGATCAAAAATTTCTACCAGATATGCCAGGAAGAAGGATTTCTCCAGTCCACGTGGACTATTGATCTATGTTATTTATTGAAAAGGTATTATTAAATTTCTTGTTTTTTAATAATGTTGGTGGCAAGCAAGGAAACAGCACATTTGATGGTAGGTGAACCTGCCGCTCATGGTCCTTTAGCTAAGTCACTGCCCATCATGAAGAAAGTGAAGGGACTGTAAATGGGAGCAATCCAGTTCGGTGATACTAAAGGCACACCCAAACAGCCTCAGAAAGATGGGCTTCTCCTGGCCACTGAACAAACTATTAAGAAAATGCCCCTACTTAGATGTTGATTTTCTACTTAAGGTAGTACTACCCCGGATGGGCCTAGCTGTGGCTATAAATAAATGACTGTTAACAGTATGCTCCTACCACATATTTTCTATTTTTAATCAGTTTAGATGCTATGATTATTATTTTTGTTGAAAACGGCTTGGTTCAAGCATAGTCTTATATTAATTTCATTGGTATTGAACCTTGACCTTCAAAGGAGAGGCAGGCAAATCATCAAATTATATGATTTCTTTATTTTGTATATATGTATGTATCTATAATAAGTAGTGTATATTGTGACTTGCCATGTGGTATTACCACATGGAAAGTCGGAAAGAAAGAAAGAGTAAGAATACTATTGTCCTCTTGCCTGTGAGCGACATATTAGACGACTAAGGGACAAAATAGTCACATAAGATCAATACAAGCGAAGGAAAACTCAAAATAAAACTTTCAACAACAGTGTGGTAAAGTAGGTCAAGTTCTCTCCCACAATGGAAGAGGCCCGAGCCCTGAGAGCTGGCTCCCCAAGGCTGAGATGTTGGTGATAATATTGTGATGTCCAAAAACTTATGAACATTATTTGTCTGGTTTCTTATGATAGCATTATGTATGTTGTAGGTTTGACATTAGACATGTGATGTACACAATAACTCTTGGTGTAAATGAGAATTACAAGAAACATGGATATTATGATAAAATCATTAATATTGTGAGTAAATTAATTATAATTTTACGATTTATTCAATTGTCTGGTGGCAGCAATGAATACTAACCAAACTTTACGTTGGATTTGATTTTAGGATGATCATGGAAAAAGATGTTCTTCTCGTGACCTTATGTATTATTACTTTGTTGCGACATACATATATTGTCGTTGTAGGATATGTTATGGCAACCATGAGTACTATCTAGCTGAGGCTGCGGGTGATTAGACCAGGGATTAGTCCATCACCCGCAGAGAGGCCGACCGCGCGACGGCGACCGACGTCCTAAACGTCTAGAGGAGAGGGTACCTAGCAAGTTATTTCGTTAGGCCGACCACTGAGGACAAGGAACTCTCCATTGGTGGTCGACCCAACGATGAAGGCGACGAGCTTCGGGTGGGTTAAGGGCCCGCGCGCCGTCCTTTCGTCGCCCCTCACGGAATGGACAGCATGTGCGCTGACCATAGCCAACCCAAAAAAAAAGAGCACTGAGGGGAAGTGGTAGCAAAAGACTATTAAAAACTTACTATAGACCTGGACCAACTACATCTGATGGTGTCTGGTCAATATTTACATTCCTGAGGGTTGATGTCATACAGGCGGCCAGTCATAAAACTATTGCCAATAACTTCGCCATATGTACAATGGACTGACCATGCGGTGACAGAGTAAGAATACAATTCCCCACTGTCTATCTTATCCGTTATGTCCTAAAAGACGACTAAGTAATATAGTAACCATATGACATTTATGCAATAGAAGGAACACTCGAAACAAAACCCTATACTAAACTGTCTGACCAGCATGGTAAGGTAAATTGCCCACAAGGATGAAAATGATGATGTACAATGGTAGGAGAATAATTATTGCGTGGACCATAAGTATCAATTGGTATCAGACCAGGGTGATGATGGTATATTGTCTCGGTAGGATCGTGAGCGTGTGAAGCGTCGTTTCGATGACGCAATCCCGTGCGGCATCGAAGTGCACAGACACTCGTTATCGCACGATGAGCTAATGAACCATCTGCGCACCCGTGGACCTGCGGTAGTGCTGGTGGACGCAGGCCTGCTAGTCTGTGACCTGTGCAAGCACAACAAACTAAAGGCTGAGTTCAGGTAATTGGGCATTAACACTAATCTTCTTTACAGCCTATTTTATCATCTTCATTTCAACTCCTCCTCGATCCTGGGCTTGATTTTCCTGTAAAATGGGCAAGAATATGATCTACTAGAATCACGTGAGTCAGGCGAATTGACTCCTTCCATCATCATGACAGCTTATATACATCGAAAAACTCGTAACTCAAATACTCCACTATGTAAGGCTGCTTAAGTCTAGCCTCCTTGGAGAGTGCTGCATACTGAGAGGGCAGGAAGATCTCTTTATTTTTAGATTTTTTCTCAATTGAATTGTGCACAGCGTCACACTCTATCTGCGTATGGCCCTTTTCTAAGATTTTTTGTTCGATCACGATATTTTTTTCTATCGCTAATTGCAAAAGTGCATTAGCAATGAATACATTCCTATTTTGCGCCGTGCAGCCGTCTGAATAAAGAATAATAGGAATACATTTTTGTTCTAATGTTCTTCTAAGTATGTGTATGATCATATACATATGTCCCACTGCTGGGCTGGAGCCTTCTCTACAGTGGGTGGGAAATTGAACTAATATCCCACTCTCATCAGGCGTGTTATCTACTTGTGTTCCTTGGGTGCTTTTTTATGGGATCAACCATTGGAAAGAAAACGATGGTGACATTTTATATACTCCTTTACCACACAGAAAAATCCTTCAATACTTAAGGGGGCAATCGGCTTACAATATCACGCTGGTTGATTGATTGGGCGGATTTTTTTTTTTTTTTTGGTGGGCTATATTTCGCACACACGCCGTACGTTTGTTCAGGGGTGACGAAAGTAAAGGCCGCATAACGATAACATAATTGCAGGGTGTTGTCTATTTTTAATAAAAAAAGTTGCAAATGTTCTAAACCTTCAACATCTCATGAGTCAATAAACAGAGATATATGTTGTTTCCAGGCGTTGCTTCGGCGGCTCGTACTCCGGTCACTACATCGTTGTGGTGGGGTACAGTCGAGGTCGCTTGTTGTACCGGGACCCCACCCTGGGTGATCGCGTCTGCGCGGCCGCGCCCGCCCGGGTGCACCGTGCACGCAGGGCGACGGGAACAGACCATGACGTCATACTCGTCTTTAACGATTATAGATAACTGAGAGAAAGAAAATGAAAAAAAAAAATGTTATTTATTTTATTTATATGTATGTACAATTCATCACTCCCTATCTTGCCCGTGGATGTCGTAAAAGACTACTAAGGGATATAATACGCGTGTTAAATCTATGCGAAAGGAAAACTCGAAATAAAACCCTATAACAACTTGTCTGACCAGCATGGTATAGTATAGTCAATTTCCCTCCTATTGTGGAGGAGGCTCGTGCACAGCGATGGGACCAGGACCGGTATGAGCCGAGATGATGATTGATTTTATGTGCCCATTTGATTAGTAATATAATATCGCACCTTTAATCCCATAACATCACTAAATGAAATTATTCGAAAAAAACTGTTTTTAATGGCATCTATTTGTTGAGCACTGAATCTACACATTACTTCAATTTATATATTTTAATTTCACTTAATTTTTTAAATTTTTTCGAAAATGTGTGTGTCACTAATATTTTAAATTACATATTTATATCCACTAATTAATAATAATTAGAATGAAATAGAAATAATAGTTGTTAATAAAATAAAAATGAAAGACAATTATTCCTTAAACGCTAATATACTATTATTTATATTAGTTAATATTTGTCATAAAGCTTTAAATATCTCTCCTGTATAATTTGCTTATTTAGGATAGTGACGGTATTGGAATAAAGGTGCGATATGTCACCACCCCTATCACTGGTCGTAGGAGTCGAGAAAACCGGCTGAGACACTCGCCAGGGATACTACTATCCGACCAATGACAAGTCACTCTGCTCTGGTGGTCGGCCCAACGACAAAGGCGACGTATCATGGGTGGGTTACGGGTGCCCTGTGGAAACGGTCTCATAAATTCTCATAAAAAAATTGGCTATGAGCATCGATCTGCATTTGTCCGGGAAAAACCTCGAAAATTCTTATATAATTATTTTCTCATAGCAATAAAGGGTTTAACAATTTTTTATGCAAAATTCTCATAAGTTTAACTATTATGAGAATTATTTATTATTATTAGAATTTATGAGAGTTATAAAATTGTTTAGCTATGAGTATTTGTAAGTTCGGGCAACTGAATCATGATTATAATAATTACGAGAATGCATATGTGCGTACTTACGCCCCTGTCGCCCCGGACGGAGTGGAGCGAGGAGTGCGCCGACCGTAACCCAACACAAAAAAAAGGGATACTACTATAATAGTTTTGAATTTTGCGCAAACCTAGTTCGTACACTAGCTCTGTCTCTCTTGCTCTTACTCAAAGGCTTTTTACGAGGGTGCAAAGTTTGAATAAAATCTGTTTGTTCAAAGTGAGTTAAAATGACGTTTACACATTCTGTTAGATACATAGATGCAAACATGAAACTAATAAAAGCGTGTTAAAAATAAACAGCCGACGAGACGAAAGCGTGCGAACTTGTAGATGAAATAGGTAAGTACACTTTCATTATATACCTACACGTCGTGTGTATTATCAAAGTAAGTACATATTAAACGAAGAAAATGTTTCCTAACTAGTCCTCTTCTTTCCTTCACTTCCAACACAATATTTTTGTGTGTGCATATAGTTGTTAGCCGCAGATGGTTTTCACAGCTTTGCCCAGACTATGGGTGGGTGAGCGCTAAGGACTTTCAAAGTTTCAACCCGGTGATACCAACACAAGAGCGCCGTCTACTATTTAAATACCTTAGGGTCAAGTGGATATAAATGGATCGAGTTGAGACCGTTAGTAATCACGCAAATCCTGGTTCTAATTTTAATCATGACTATGACTAACACAGTTTGTATAAAACATTCTTAATGTTAGGTTATAAAAAAGGCGTACCAAAACTCTTTTCCTAGCTATCTATTTATAAATGAATGCTAACAAAAAATCCTATTTAACTGAAAATTGTAAACGAAACGTATAAAACAATTAATTGTAAACGATTACACAGTTGGCAGCTCACAATACCTACTTTTAAGACCACAGATAATTTAATAGGTAGATTTGTATTGTTTGTCTTTGGTAGGGGAGTAACCGAGTATCCACAGATAGTAAAGTAAAATAAAAAATAGAAAAATACAACGGAAAAAAATCTTATTATCCTAGACTGATGACGAGTTAAGGATATAATGTGTCGCAAAAAGCGTCTAATGGACGCCATACACGTTAGGTTTTGCATGATGTATTTGCCTGTGCATGCATAACCGAGTTTCATATTGCACATACACGTTAGGGTTTGCATGCACAGTTTTGCCATTTAACTCTCAGTTGAGCTACGTGACGGTTTGTGTAGGACATCTACCTCTCTTAGTGGAGCTACGTCTACGTAGTACATGACGGTGTGTGTAAGACACTAATACCTAACTACAATGAACGACGACGATGTGATAGCTGTACTTGGCTTAACACTTGTTCTGCAGAACAGAACAAGAAAAAGAGATCGCACTGAATGGTCTAAACGCTGGTTATTGAAAAGAAAGCAATTCTCCCACGTAAATTTGATAAATGAATTGAGATTTACACCAACAGATTACAACAATTATTTACTAATGTATGAGAACTGTGCACGCAAGCTCGTCGGACGCCACACACGCTAGGTTAAGCTCGCGCGCGAGCATAACCGAGCGGCATAAAATATCAATTTTCATATTCGCTCGGTTGCATGTACATGCATCGATAACTGTACAGTTTTATCCCATACACGCTAGGGCTTGCCTGTCGGTTATGCATGCACAGGCAAAACCATCATGCAAAACCTAACGTGTATGGCGTCCATAAGGGACCACAGACGAGCGTTGCTACCAGGCACCTGAGTAGCAATGCTCATCTACAAACTAATAAAAACACACATACATAAATCTCTAATACCTAACCTAACCTATAAATCTCTTGATTTAATAAATATTCGATACAATATACATTTACCAACTTCAACACAGCTCATATATATACGTCCCATCGCTGAGTTGAAGTCTCGTCCACAATGGAAGCGAAATTGACCTATTATGCCATGCTGGTCAAACGAATTGGTATAGAGTGGCAGCAATGAATACTAACCAAACGTGACATTGGATTTGATTTTAGGATGACCATGGAAAAAGATGTTCTTCTCGTGACCTTATGTATTATTACTTTGTTGCGATGTACACATATTGTCGTTGTAGGATATGCTATGTGGTGCCAGGTACTATCTAGCTGAGGCTGCGGGTGATTAGACCAGGGATTAGTCCATCACCCGCAGAGAGGCCGACCGCGCGACGGCGACCGACGTCCTAAACGTCTAGAGGAGAGGGTACCTAGCAAGTTATTTCGTTAGGCCGACCACTGAGGACAAGGAACTCTCCATTGGTGGTCGACCCAACGATGAAGGCGACGAGCTTCGGGTGGGTTAAGGGCCCGCGCGCCGTCCTTTCGTCGCCCCTCACGAAATGGACGGCGTGTGCGCTGACCATAGCCCACCCAAAAAAAAAAGAGCCCTGAGGGCAATCAACCCTTACATCGTTCATAATAGAAGTGGTAGCAAAAGACTTAAAAACTTACTATAGACTTGAACCAACTGCATCTGATGGTGTCTGGTCAACATTTACATTCCTGAGGGTTGATGTCATACAGGCGGCCAGTCATAAAGCTATTGCCAATAACTTCACCATATGTACAATGGACTGACCATGCGGTGACAGATTAAGAATACAATTCCCCACTGTCTATCTTATCCGTTATGTCCTAAAAGACGACTAAGTAATATAGTAACCATATGACATTTATGCAATAGAAGGAACACTCGAAACAAAACCCTATACTAAACTGTCTGACCAGCATGGTAAGGTAAATTGCCCACAAGGATGAAAATGATGATGTACAATGGTAGGAGAATAATTATTGCGTGGACCATAAGTATCAATTGGTATCAGACCAGGGTGATGATGGTATATTGTCTCGGTAGGATCGTGAGCGTGTGAAGCGTCGTTTCGATGACGCAATCCCGTGCGGCATCGAAGTGCACAGACACTCGTTATCGCACGATGAGCTAATGAACCATCTGCGCACCCGTGGACCTGCGGTAGTGCTGGTGGACGCAGGCCTGCTAGTCTGTGACCTGTGCAAGCACAACAAACTAAAGGCTGAGTTCAGGTAATTGGGCATTAACACTAATCTTCTTTACAGCCTATTTTATCATCTTCATTTCAACTCCTCCTCGATCCTGGGCTTGATTTTCCTGTAAAATGGGCAAGAATATGATCTACTAGAATCACGTGAGTCAGGCGAATTGACTCCTTCCATCATCATGACAGCTTATATACATCGAAAAACTCGTAACTCAAATACTCCACTATGTAAGGCTGCTTAAGTCTAGCCTCCTTGGAGAGTGCTGCATACTGAGAGGGCAGGAAGATCTCTTTATTTTTAGATTTTTTCTCAATTGAATTGTGCACAGCGTCACACTCTATCTGCGTATGGCCCTTTTCTAAGATTTTTTGTTCGATCACGATATTTTTTTCTATCGCTAATTGCAAAAGTGCATTAGCAATGAATACATTCCTATTTTGCGCCGTGCAGCCGTCTGAATAAAGAATAATAGGAATACATTTTTGTTCTAATGTTCTTCTAAGTATGTGTATGATCATATACATATGTCCCACTGCTGGGCTGGAGCCTTCTCTACAGTGGGTGGGAAATTGAACTAATATCCCACTCTCATCAGGCGTGTTATCTACTTGTGTTCCTTGGGTGCTTTTTTATGGGATCAACCATTGGAAAGAAAACGATGGTGACATTTTATATACTCCTTTACCACACAGAAAAATCCTTCAATACTTAAGGGGGCAATCGGCTTACAATATCACGCTGGTTGATTGATTGGGCGGATTTTTTTTTTTTTTTTGGTGGGCTATATTTCGCACACACGCCGTACGTTTGTTCAGGGGTGACGAAAGTAAAGGCCGCATAACGATAACATAATTGCAGGGTGTTGTCTATTTTTAATAAAAAAAGTTGCAAATGTTCTAAACCTTCAACATCTCATGAGTCAATAAACAGAGATATATGTTGTTTCCAGGCGTTGCTTCGGCGGCTCGTACTCCGGTCACTACATCGTTGTGGTGGGGTACAGTCGAGGTCGCTTGTTGTACCGGGACCCCACCCTGGGTGATCGCGTCTGCGCGGCCGCGCCCGCCCGGGTGCACCGTGCACGCAGGGCGACGGGAATAGACCATGACGTCATACTCGTCTTTAACGATTATAGATAACTGAGAGAAAGAAAATGAAAAAAAAAAATGTTATTTATTTTATTTATATGTATGTACAATTCATCACTCCCTATCTTGCCCGTGGATGTCGTAAAAGACTACTAAGGGATATAATACGCGTGTTAAATCTATGCGAAAGGAAAACTCGAAATAAAACCCTATAACAACTTGTCTGACCAGCATGGTATAGTATAGTCAATTTCCCTCCTATTGTGGAGGAGGCTCGTGCACAGCGATGGGACCAGGACCGGTATGAGCCGAGATGATGATTGATTTTATGTGCCCATTTGATTAGTAATATAATATCGCACCTTTAATCCCATAACATCACTAAATGAAATTATTCGAAAAAAACTGTTTTTAATGGCATCTATTTGTTGAGCACTGAATCTACACATTACTTCAATTTATATATTTTAATTTCACTTAATTTTTTAAATTTTTTCGAAAATGTGTGTGTCACTAATATTTTAAATTACATATTTATATCCACTAATTAATAATAATTAGAATGAAATAGAAATAATAGTTGTTAATAAAATAAAAATGAAAGACAATTATTCCTTAAACGCTAATATACTATTATTTATATTAGTTAATATTTGTCATAAAGCTTTAAATATCTCTTCTGTATAATTTGCTTATTTAGGATAGTGACGGTATTGGAATAAAGGTGCGATATGTCACCACCCCTATCACTGGTCGTAGGAGTCGAGAAAACCGGCTGAGACACTCGCCAGGGATACTACTATCCGACCAATGACAAGTCACTCTGCTCTGGTGGTCGGCCCAACGACAAAGGCGACGTATCATGGGTGGGTTACGGGTGCCCTGTGGAAACGGTCTCATAAATTCTCATAAAAAAATTGGCTATGAGCATCGATCTGCATTTGTCCAGGAAAAACCTCGAAAATTCTTATATAATTATTTTCTCATAGCAATAAAGGGTTTAACAATTTTTTATGCAAAATTCTCATAAGTTTAACTATTATGAGAATTATTTATTATTATTAGAATTTATGAGAGTTATAAAATTGTTTAGCTATGAGTATTTGTAAGTTCGGGCAACTGAATCATGATTATAATAATTACGAGAATGCATATGTGCGTACTTACGCCCCTGTCGCCCCGGACGGAGTGGAGCGAGGAGTGCGCCGACCGTAACCCAACACAAAAAAAAGGGATACTACTATAATAGTTTTGAATTTTGCGCAAACCTAGTTCGTACACTAGCTCTGTCTCTCTTGCTCTTACTCAAAGGCTTTTTACGAGGGTGCAAAGTTTGAATAAAATCTGTTTGTTCAAAGTGAGTTAAAATGACGTTTACACATTCTGTTAGATACATAGATGCAAACATGAAACTAATAAAAGCGTGTTAAAAATAAACAGCCGACGAGACGAAAGCGTGCGAACTTGTAGATGAAATAGGTAAGTACACTTTCATTATATACCTACACGTCGTGTGTATTATCAAAGTAAGTACATATTAAACGAAGAAAATGTTTCCTAACTAGTCCTCTTCTTTCCTTCACTTCCAACACAATATTTTTGTGTGTGCATATAGTTGTTAGCCGCAGATGGTTTTCACAGCTTTGCCCGGACTATGGGTGGGTGAGCGCTAAGGACTTTCAACCCGGTGATACCAACACAAGATTTTTTTTTTTTTTTTTTTTTTTTTGTGTGACTTAGTTGTTAGCCTCAGATGGCTGTGACAACTTTACCCGGACTGGTGGGTGAGCGCTGAGGGCTCTCAACCCGCTTAAAGTTAAGCGACCCATCCCGAGGGCACCCCCTGTGGGGTACGGACCTCGGCTCGGGCGGTCGCTGGCAAAGTGGGCACTCCCACGTTTATGATTTTAACGCGACACGTCTTCCTTCCCCGTCGGCGGGGGCGGTAACGTGGATATTTACTACTATTTGTCAAGGCCGCGCGGGCTGTGTATGCCTCAGTCTGGGCGAGCGTTATAGTGTCGTCGGGTTCGTCGAGTATTAGTCGCGGTTGTTTAATCGCGGACATTTTAGAGGGGATGTAAGAAGCCGCCCTTACCACTAATGGGTTCGGGTGTGTCGCGGCAGAGTCGAAGTAGCGGCGGGAGCACTGTTTCATGTATTGCCTGATGGTCGGCAAGCCAAGATCTATGTGAAGATCCACATTGCGCATGTACCACGGTGCTCCCGTCGCTCGGCGCATGAACCTATTCTGTAATGCCTGTAGCCGATGTAGCCTGCGTGGCTTCGCTTGTGTAAACACTACACTTGCATACGTCATGATAGGACGTATACAAGCGGTGTATAATCTAACTTTATTACGGAGAGATAGCTTAGACTTTGCGTGTACTAAGCTGTGTAACCATCCTAGCACTAGGGCTGCGCGCGCGCGGACTCGCCCTATGTGAGGACCGAAGGTCAGTCGTCTGTCCAAGGTCACACCCAGATATTTGACCTCCCTTGTCCAGGGGATGGGTTGGTCGAACATCTTTATCTGTGGATATTCAGCCATTGGGTAGCGGCGATCAATCCCCTTGTGAAATATGATCGCCTGGCTTTTGGTGGGGTTTATACCGATTCTCCATTTCCTAGTCCATTTGGCTAGGGCGGTAGCCGCAGTTTGGAGAACGGTTGTCACTGTTGCGGGAGATCGACCTGCATAGAAGATGGCAGTGTCGTCAGCGAATAATGCTGTTTGTATTCTACTATGTTGGGGTATGTCGCTGGTGAACAGCGAGAAGAGAATTGGAGAGAGCACCGATCCCTGGGGGACGCCGGCTTCTAGTTTGTGCGGTGCTGATAAAGTACCTTCCACTCTGTAGCGAAAGCTACGCTCGAGTAGGAAGTCTCTAACTATCATAACTAAATAGTGGGGGATTTTGAACTTTATTAGCTTGAAAATAAGGCCGTTATGCCAGACTTTGTCAAACGCTTTTTCTACATCAAATAGAAGCATACCCGTATATAAACCGCGTCCAACACAAGAGCGCCGTCTACTATTTAAATACCTTAGGGTCAAGTGGATATAAATGGATCGAGTTGAGACCGTTAGTAATCACGCAAATCCTGGTTCTAATTTTAATCATGACTATGACTAACACAGTTTGTATAAAACATTCTTAATGTTAGGTTATAAAAAAGGCGTACCAAAACTCTTTTCCTAGCTATCTATTTATAAATGAATGCTAACAAAAAATCCTATTTAACTGAAAATTGTAAACGAAACGTATAAAACAATTAATTGTAAACGATTACACAGTTGGCAGCTCACAATACCTACTTTTAAGACCACAGATAATTTAATAGGTAGATTTGTATTGTTTGTCTTTGGTAGGGGAGTAACCGAGTATCCACAGATAGTAAAGTAAAATAAAAAATAGAAAAATACAACGGAAAAAAATCTTATTATCCTAGACTGATGACGAGTTAAGGATATAATGTGTCGCAAAAAGCGTCTAATGGACGCCATACACGTTAGGTTTTGCATGATGTATTTGCCTGTGCATGCATAACCGAGTTTCATATTGCACATACACGTTAGGGTTTGCATGCACAGTTTTGCCATTTAACTCTCAGTTGAGCTACGTGACGGTTTGTGTAGGACATCTACCTCTCTTAGTGGAGCTACGTCTACGTAGTACATGACGGTGTGTGTAAGACACTAATACCTAACTACAATGAACGACGACGATGTGATAGCTGTACTTGGCTTAACACTTGTTCTGCAGAACAGAACAAGAAAAAGAGATCGCACTGAATGGTCTAAACGCTGGTTATTGAAAAGAAAGCAATTCTCCCACGTAAATTTGATAAATGAATTGAGATTTACACCAACAGATTACAACAATTATTTACTAATGTATGAGAACTGTGCACGCAAGCTCGTCGGACGCCACACACGCTAGGTTAAGCTCGCGCGCGAGCATAACCGAGCGGCATAAAATATCAATTTTCATATTCGCTCGGTTGCATGTACATGCATCGATAACTGTACAGTTTTATCCCATACACGCTAGGGCTTGCCTGTCGGTTATGCATGCACAGGCAAAACCATCATGCAAAACCTAACGTGTATGGCGTCCATAAGGGACCACAGACGAGCGTTGCTACCAGGCACCTGAGTAGCAATGCTCATCTACAAACTAATAAAAACACACATACATAAATCTCTAATACCTAACCTAACCTATAAATCTCTTGATTTAATAAATATTCGATACAATATACATTTACCAACTTCAACACAGCTCATATATATACGTCCCATCGCTGAGTTGAAGTCTCGTCCACAATGGAAGCGAAATTGACCTATTATGCCATGCTGGTCAAACGAATTGGTATAGAGTTTTAATTAAAATTTTCCTTCCTTTGCGTATATCTTATCTGCATATAATAATCATTTAGTCATGTTTTAAGATACCCAAGAGTGAGAAAGTATTCTTAGTGGATTGTATTCCTACTCCGTCACTACACGAAAAAATGTACGTAAAGTACATTCTGATAATCTAATAATTCTATATGGCAGATGGCCTTCATTATAAACAGGTATTAAATAAATTTTTCTTGATAAACAGAAATGCACATCCACTGAGATAGAAATTGTATTGAATTGATTCTTACTAACCAGTCCACTAAGACGGCTTTTTTTTTAACGCACTACGACGGCTAGTGGGTTACGATGATACGTTGCCCAGAAATAAGTTTCGAGTTTGATACCTTCTGTTACAGGGATGTGATGTGATGGGGAATATAATAGATGTGAGAGATGTATGTGACATGAAAGTGCGAGAGCCTAAATTGACAGATATTCGAACGTTACATGCTGCGGTAGGACAACTTGAGCATAATGCACGTCACAACGCGAAGCATTAAGTTAGTACTATCCACTAGCCATACCGGAGTTTTAAGCAATGACTCAAATAAAAATCCACAGGTAAGAAAGGTCATCAATTATCAACAATCACTCATGTTTCGCCACAAAGTGCGGTCCTGTACCGCCTGTATCCGACGACGCCCTAAATTTTCACCAGGTCGTCGGTTCACCCAGTGAAGGGGAGTTCTACCCTGCGTCGTCTCGTAGGTGGTTGCCACTTGAGTACCTTTCATCGTCAGCGGTTGTCGGTTCGTAGAGCTATGTGCCCTGCCCATTGACAATTCAGCGCGCTAATCTTCGTGATATGTCGGTTACATCACACGAAGAAAATATGCATTGAGAACAGAATAAGTCAAAAACGATTATAAATTTTATTTATGAATTTAAAAGGATTAAGGAAGGCCATAGAACATATTAATGAATTGCGTGAAGCATCACATGAATAGACAATTGCAATTGGGACAAGAGAAGCGTGATTATGAAGTTTTGACAGTCCTATAGTCCGTTAATAAAGAATAAATACGTTTTATTATAATTATTCATATTGAAGATATTGGAAATGTTATTGGTTACAGTTTTATGACCAGCCGCGTGCCTCACGTCAACCGTTCTTAGAAATGTAATGATGAAGATGAAGTACCTATTAGTAACCGTCACCTTACAGCAAGAATATATTTGATACAGTTTTTAATAATAAGAGCTATATGCTCGGGGGGGGTGGAAGTGTCATTTTCAAGGGCATAACTACGGGGAAACCACTGCGATGGTGAAACCGGCGCCGCACCGCTCGACACCCCAAGCCACTTGCACCAATGTTGCCCCCTGTTGCCCGTATGACCTGCGTGTCTGTGGCGACCGTTTGGGGGGGCCCATTCAGTGAGTTGGCGAGTCACCGTCTGCCAAAGTTCAAGACGATAAAGGTATTGAAGGCAGACGACAGTTTTTCAATCAATAGTTATTAGTTTAGCCAGTCGATCAAACCTCCAACCCCATAAACAGTTATTAAATACCATCATCAAACAATAGTTTTACACCTACCGTTGGCAGTCCACGTGTGTTATGTGCAGACGTGGAGTGTCATCGGTAGACGTCCCATCCCAATTTTACATTAAATTTCTCCAAAGGCCTCTGCGTGTTGGATCCATATCCCCATGTAAGCCTTTCAAAGGACCGGGTATCTTCCCTTGGAAGATAGCCGTGAAATTGAGAGATACAATATAATAATATTAATATTAAATAAAGTCTACTAAATTACATACTGGATCGAACTACATACTGATAAAACTCCTTTGTGAAATTTGTGACGCTAAAAGTCACTATGTATATATTTATTTGGTTACTACGTGGTTACAATGTTTTCGAAAATCCTCTAACGTCTACTGTCTATGGTCGGGGAATTCTGTCAACATTTGATGAAAATGTTTACACAGAGAGTATAGATTAGATAAGCATCTATCTTTATCTCGTTAAGAGGTCACAGAATCACATTACAATACCTATCATTTAGATACAAAGTGCACATTTCGTATCTTGTTTTATCGGTTATAATAAATAAAATTATTTTAAATAAGTTCTCATACTGTAAAAATAATCAAAATAAGTGGTGCTTCAGTAAATTAATAAAATATTTTTTTTATATAAATTCCTCACGCTCTTATATATATATATCTATTGTATGTATTTAACCTTTTAATACCTTATTTAGATATAAGGAAGCATAGAGCAGGGATTCTCAAGTTGTGTT
The DNA here is from genome assembly GCA_032191425.1 of Lymantria dispar. Lineage (NCBI taxonomy): Eukaryota > Metazoa > Arthropoda > Insecta > Lepidoptera > Erebidae > Lymantria > Lymantria dispar. The sequence continues at coordinate 931,784 of CM063460.1, read as the reverse complement.
CCACGGAACCTAGGGGTTTCGTAGACTAGTTATTGCCGCCAAAATGAAATAGCTTTTAATTTTAATAATTTGTCTGTAAAATAAGAGGTACCACGGTTATAAATATTATTTTGAAATAGCGCAAAATTAGTGAGGAGGTGAACTACTATTATACTTACTATTATGTAGTAAGTAAATAGCAAGAATTTAGCTCCAACTATGTACAATGTGCGTGCGACATTGCGCCGTGCGCGGCAGACTTCGGACCCTCACACCTATCCATATTATCATTTGATGTGGGGTTCCATAAAATAAAAGGTATTTGATATAGTGTTACGTTATCTTTGAAGCATAGGAACCCCTGCTATAGAGATATATGTCTACATAGTATTGAAACATATAAACATATTACCTACTGAAAATGTTTTTAGAGTTCTGTACCCAAAGGGTAAAAACCTGGACCCTATTACTGAGACTTCGCTGTCCGTCCGTCTGTCACCAGGGTGTAACTCAAGAACGGTGATAGCTAGATAGTTGAAATTTTCACAGATTATGTATTTCTATTGCCGCTATAACAACAAATACTAAAAATAAAATAAAATAAATATTTAAGGTGGGCTCCCATACAATAAACTTGATTTTTTACCGTTTCTTGCTCGATACTAATAACGGTGACAGGTAGACGCTTTAACTATTCACTAATGATGAGTTCGATATATGAAAACGTAACTTATATCGGATATGTGTTAGACCATATCGATATCTATATCAATGTAGCTGATATCACAAAAACCGTATCGAGTCAAAACTTAAAACTATAACGATATGAACACGTACGAACAAAACGTAAACTTTACAAACGATATTGAGATATGAACCATATTCGTTCCTCTCGTTCTAAGTATATATTCTTTTATTAGTATAAAAGAGATGAAGAGAATATGAAATAACTTTAGCCATGTTTGCGTGGTTAATATATCTTACTGTATTAGCAATAAGGTTTAGTTTCCATTGTATAGTTATAGTTATGATAAAGTTTCTGGCTGCTACGGCTACTCGATATTAATGAGACACTTATTCTACAAAGTGGAACTAAATTTCGAAGTTATAAGGTTGAATTTGAGTTGTTACAATATGGACACAGGTCTGTAAGTAATAATAATAATTGTTGTTGTTTCGTGACATATTTTGATTTGAAAAACAAATTTTGTATTGTTTGTGAAAGTTTTTAATTGCACTATATTTAATCATTGTAAATATGTCAATTTTTAAATGCGTCAGAGAAGTAATTGCAGTTCACAAAAAAAAATTAACATTTACTAGTCAAAAACTTTTCTGCTAGTCCTAAGCCCAGTAAAGCATGAAGGGAAATCGCCGTAGTTACAGTTAGCTAATTGTTAAATAACTTTAGGTAAATACCTATACCTAAGACCTGCATCGATGTACCGCTGACAGCTTAACTGTAACTGTGAGAAATTGTGTTAGTTCGCATTCGTAGTTAGTTTGCTCATTTTAATATCAATGTTAACGTTTGAAAACTGTACTACTGATATCGATATGAGAAAACCGTTTTCGATATCGATATGCAAACTGTATATCGGATACATAACCATTTGTGGCACAAACAGAAAACGCCCATATCTGCTATTCACAGAATATTTAGTTTTATGTTCTCTTTAAATATAATTAATTAAAATAAAATAAATAATTAAGAGGGCTCCCATACAATAAAAGAGGTTTTTCGCAGTTTTTTTTTAGATAATGGTACGGCACCTTTCGTGCGTGACTCCGACTCGCACTTAGTCGGTTACACATACTTATCTATCTACATTTTTTACCATATTTATTGTATTTGTTTAGATAGTAAAGGGAATACACTTGCAAATAGGTAAGCAGATTAATAGGTACCTAAATCAAACCCGAAACTGCGTTTCGTAAGGTACAATTAAGCTTCAAGTTGAATGGAGATGAACAGACTGAGGAACGTGTACAACTATAACTAAAAAGTAAAAAATATTTTTTTTTTTAAATCAAGGTTCAATTTAAATGCTCTAAAAAGACTAAAGAACTAACCTTTTACTATCAATTGATAACGTCATTACACAATATGTTATAAAAGCTTGTCGCGAGATTTACGTAGGTATTCGTATTTACTTAGTTTGAATTGTGCGCTAAAAAGAAAAGTTAACTTTAACCTTAAAAGAGATTTTCTTGTGCAGATAATCAAGTAAATTAAATAACTTCACGTGATTGATTTTAACTATTAATAACAATTTTTAAACTAAAATAATTCTTTAAACAGTTTCATATTACGAGATAAAATATTTAACTGACTACTGGAAAAATCTATTAAATTTACATAAATGCAATCAGTTTATGAGTAAACTCAATGTTTGCAAAAATTAATTCAAATTAAATTAATTTATTATGTATGAACCACGCGGGTGCCCTTATTCATATTTCACTATTGCCAACCCTCCATGTCACACGTCTTTCATCTTTCTCCTCATCATATATCCGTGCTAAGACAATGTACATGTAATACTTACTTATCTATTTACAACCTACTCTTATATATACGAATAACAGTTTGTTGCACTTTCAAGTTTAACTATTTAACCATCATAATAGATAGATTTTATAAAATAGGTTATTATAAATTTTCGGATTGTCTAGATATAATCAATGATTGGCTTTAACTCGTTAATCCGTTAATTATAAATAAATAAAATAGCCTTTATTCTAACTACAATCTTTCCTTAATAATATTAAAATAATAACTAATAGAAAAGTATTAAATCTAATTTTGATTTGTGGAAGTCGCCTCTTTGGCGTAGGCCTCCCCCACCTCCTGCAGTTCTTCCTATTCTTAGCCTGTAGTCTCCAATTTGGTCCACATCTTTCTTTAAATATTAATTCTTCCGTTAATTAACAAAGTAAAAATCTGTTTAACCGATTAATTTTTCAGTTAACTTTAAAAATTGTTAACGCTCTTGTTAACTTCCGTTAAGTTGAACTGCCGTTAACTTTAGTCCGATACATTAGTAGTTTGTGGACATGTCTGACATATTGTTGGTTTGAATTACGCGCTATATTATGCTCGTAAGTTCCACGACGCCTGCGCCGCCCAAGTCGCCGACAGCGAATCGTGTCGTAGAGGAGTTCTTCCAGCGCACGCTCCGCCCCCTCTTTCCGTGACATTACTATCACACGGCGGTGACCATAGTGGTAGTTGGCAGCTTCAGGTCGGCATCATGGATTGCGATGAATTTAAGTCGCTGCTCTGTCCACGCGGCACATACCTCGTCACCTCGTGTGTGTGCTATGGCGTGTCCTCGTTTTGTTCACAATTTGACGGTTGAACATAGTCAGTTTATAATCTTACGAAAATATAAGCGTTAGATTGTAAATTTTAGTGTCCGTTCACAATCTGTCGATAGTTTATAATCTGACTAGATAGTTTATAAACTAACGGTTCGTACAATAATCCGGTGACATATAGATATTTATTAAAATAAGTCAAATCATTAATGATTTGAATCATAACTGGTTGAAGATAATGTGAATACTGACGTATTTCCGGAATATTTTGGGGCCCCTAGTCCTATATTTTAGTAATTAGAAATTTATTCCGTGCCAACATTAATAGCCAATATTACTCGGGGAATCCCAAACACCTATGTAGTTATATAAATGTATATAATTTATCAAAAAGGGGAAACACCTAAATCTATCGATATTTAATGAAAATAGGTGTTTACAATATAAATAACTAGTATCGTTCGTAGTATTCTTTCGGGAAGTAGTTCCCCCTGCTATATATTTGCGATTTTAGAGAGAATAACGATTATTTCTGTATTGATCTCTCTCATGTGAGTACGCTTTATTCATTTTATTTAAAATAGTAATTTTAGTGTGTACCTAAGGGCTCGCGAAGCGTTCGTCTAGTTGCGTTGAAATAAGTGGATGGTGGATGTGAATGTAGGTCTGTGATGGTTTTTGGCGACAATACTGTTTGGCTAAAATAGGGCATGAGTCCATGGATGGTTATAGCTAAGATAGCTTCCCGCCCATAATTGGACTGACTACATTCACGTCTATCTAAATAAGCGGCGAAGTGCAACGCGGGGAATTATGATCTCTCGCAACCTGTTCCTTTGTCTCAGACGTTTGGGTAAAGTGAAGCTGGATCACATGAGGGCGACCACAAAAGGGGTTCAAAACAAAAGGTAAATTGAATTGTATGGCGCTAGGATATATGGCGCTGTAACTACATAACAAAGGTTATATAATTACCATCTTGATAGATATTAATTCTGACTAATAGTAAACAATGTGTCACTTTTAAATTATTATTTGCATTTATTACGTGTAAATGTTGTCTACATTCAGATTTAGTAACACAACGGATGATTGTTTTTTATGGCACTCACGGGATTACGCCAAATAATGTTAACTAAAATTGTAAATACGAAGGCGAGTATATTTGTTATTTTTTCATGCCTTAATTATTTATTTATTAGGAGACCAATATCTTAAAATAATAACAATCTAGGTAATATACGTAAAAATATTTAAGACAGCAGCTCGCCCTCGCTTCGCTTCGGTTACAGACGCCTTATGATGCGCATAGTTCTCGGTCCGGTGAGAATACCGGGATAAAATATAGTCAAGTTACTCCAGTAGCGTGGCGTGGCTTTTCGCCGCCCGGGGTCCACCAAAAATTCGCCGCCCCCTATTTTAATTGTAAGTCATTTAAAGTTTTTAAGCATTATATTCAATGGACCTAGTGGATTAGGTAGTAGACATAAGCTTTAAGAGAGAATATAAAAATAATTTTTAACAAAAAAAAAACCGACTTCAAACAAAAAACAATTCCCAAACAAATTAATATGCACTAAAAAGCAAAAAAATAATTCTTGTACAATGTAGTGCCCACAGAAAAATTAATAAAAATTAATAAGATAGAACGGCCATGTGGGCGGGGCAAGCGTGCCACAATTGCGATCAAACGGTCTTAATATTGACAAAATTCGTTTTACCGGTTCTTAGTTGCGCTCATATAGTAACCCTGAACGAAGCTCCGACAAAAAAGAGAAATATGCCGTCTTGCGCTGTTACAACGTGTCGAAAAAGAAGTCATTTGCATAGTTATAGTCTAAGAAGGCATTTATTTTCATCGTTAAGTCCATAAACTTATTAATTCAGTGATATTTCGTAATTTTATGAGAGTATTATGTCGTTTGTAACAAACAATTATGAGATCGTAAAAAGAGCCAAACATTATACATCGTCTGCCATACATGGATATCACCTTTTATTAGTCCAGCAACCGCGCAATGTATTGCGTTCAATGCGATATCACTAAGAACCGCCTTACCATACCTTTTCATTCAAAACATCGACGTTGAGCCACGCGTATCGATAGTGTTGTCTAACATACTATAAGTTATAGATTTCAATAATTAGCTATGTGTTAATTTTATCATATAAATAAATACTTTTAACACTTTTAATTTAGTAATAGTTATATTAACAATATTTAAATATGTATTTAAAAATCAATTATTCTGTTATACATTACCTACTTAATTTATCTTGTATATCTATAGTACATTCTTGTATATCTTCCGTGTGGTGACGGTGTAGGAATACAATTCACCACTCCTTATCTTGCCCGTGGATGTCGTAAAAGACGACTATGGGATATAATATGCGCATAACATCTGTGCAAGAGAGGGAAAACTTGAAATGAAACCCTATACTAACATGTCTGACCAGCATGGTATAGTAGGTCAAATTCCCTCCCATTGTGGAAGAGGCCCGAGCTCAACAGTGGGTATGTGGGCTGCGATGATGATGATGATGATCTATAGTACAAACTTCATAGTGCTCATTAGCACTCTTTAGCAATTAATAAAATAGAAATAACAAAATAATAGTAATAAAATATCTATGTTCGGGACCAATCACCAAATACATATATATATATGTATATATATATTTTGATATATTTTTTCAAATTATCATTGAACAAAAGATCTTACATTTTATTAGAAGTTTAATATTTTATTGTAAATACATTTTAATTTTAGATGCCCACAAAGTCCAAGTATTAGAAAACTATGGATTAAGGCAACTGGTAGTTAACTAAATACCAAGTAAATCTAGCATAATTTGTTCACAACATTTTGTAGAATACTAAAATAATGGTAAAGTGATCAAATATTATTGTATTTCATTTTTATTGGCAAACTAAATGTTTTATTAAGTAGGTATTTAGTTGTCGTACAAAATAATTGTTCTATTCTTCCTTAAAATGGAATAATTTATGATAACAATGAATTTCTTGAGACTGGTCATTCATTACTAGTTATTATATATGTGTTGATTTCTAACTTTTCATAAGTGTTTAATTTTTATTCCAAGTAATGTTGACATGATAGTCATCATTTAGGCTCATATACGTTTCACTGCTGGGCTTGAGCCTCCTCCGCAATAATAGGGAAATTTACCTTACTATACTATACTAGTCAGACAGGTTAGTATAGTTTTCTTTTGAGTTTTTCTTCTCTTGCATAGATGTTATATGCTTACTATATCTCTTAGTTATCTCAATATATTAGGATGGGACATCCGCGGGTAAGATACAGAGTGGTGATTGGTATTCTTATTCCGTCACCACATGGATAATGTTAGTACATTTTTGTTTACAATAAACAAAAATGTACTAACAAGTAGCAGTAGCAGTATATCAAAAAAATTAAATAACAGTTTTGTTTTTAAGTTAAATAATAACCAATAAAGATAAACCGAATTTCAATAAACAATAACATTTTAACATATTTTAAAAATGATATCTGATGCTTACACGAGCATTACATATTGTAAATAAAACTACTTATACTGATTATATCGCGTTTATATTTGATTTAGGATTGTCCGACGTTTCGAATACTTTACACCATTCATGGTCACGGGCGGTCTAAGATGTCTGACGTCCAAACAAGTCAACGTTATTACAGACGTCCATGGCCCCCGTCGCAGAGACCGTGTGAATTCACCCACAGTTGAGCGCCTCCATGCAGTACTACCTTATGTGAAAGGAGTCACTGACAAGATTGGCTTCATCTTGAAACGGGCTTCCATAAAAACTTATTTTAAGCCACTCAAGAGGATTAGTCAATTCTTACCACCTGTCAAGTGCCAGATCCCTCTACAAGATGCAGGCAGGTTTATAAACTTGTCTGTGACTGTGGTCTCTTTTTAATATATTTTAATTGTATCTTTAATTGTATGTACTGGTGTGTATATGGCCACAATATAATATACAAATCGCTACTCGCTTACGTAATTTATTTTAGCACTTAAATTTTCTGTCACCTATATAGAGTGTAGTGAGGAGTATTTTATTTGCATGATTTTACTGTTAAATTTCTGACTTGCATTACAAATAACTTCAACACACACACAAGTAAGTGCTTAATTTAAAGACATTAATATTTTTGTTTCGATAAAACAGGCTAAATAAATATCGTGTAGTTTATCGACCATGGCAAGGACTAGCGTACATGTGCTTTTTTATATGTGGGTATACGTTGCCTACAGAACTTAGTTATAGTTTGTGTACCAACTGCAGCTTCGAGATTGATGTGTGTGTGTTATGTTAGTGTGTGAAATTATTGTAAGCATAGACCTTGCCTGTGTGTTAACATCAGCGGGAGGGAGGAATTCCGCCACGCTGGCTTTCGAACAAAATCAGTCGAATGGCCTTTCTAAAGTATTAATATTTCTGTGGTAGTGCCCGTCCAACCTTACAACAACTTGATGAAAAAAAAATAGAGTACTTAAAAGTCAATCAAATTATTACGACAATATAATGTAGTTACAATTATTGTCATTTTTGGAGTCGGTGTCTACGTCTGTATGTTTGTCGGTGTCCTAGTTTTGTTGACTGACACCGACTCCAAAAATAATAATAATTGTAACTATATTATATTGTCGTAATAATTTGATTGACTTTTAAGTACTCTATTTTTTTTTCATCAGGCTGTTGTAAGGTTGGGCGGGCACTACATTGTACAAGAATTATTTTTTTGCTTTTTAGTGCATATTAATTTGTTTGGGAATTGTTTTTTGTTTGAAGTCGGTTTTTTTTTGTTAAAAATTATTTTTATTGTTTGATTTTTAGTGAATGTGAAGTGCACATTTTTTTTTCTACCTACGAGTCAACCTACTAATAGTGCTGCTCGTTTGAGACAGTGCCGTTCAACATTACGATAGGTGACTCAAATATCCAGATACTATAAGAGATTCAGCCGAGTGTCGATAATTTGCTCCTAAGAATTGAAGAGTACCGTTACTTTAGCATGAATCCTATAATCAGAACCTAATCAAACTACCCTTGAAGTACATCCTAACCAATAAAAAGAATCATCGAAATCGGTTGGTGTTATATTGAGTTTTCGTCCATGTGTACTATATACTTTATGCAAAAAGGCTTAAATAGTTTTCTCATGGATACCACGTTCAAAACTGGACTAAATTGAAACGGAACCACACGAAAAGTACCAGCTTTCAAATAAATAAAAAAGAATCATCAAAATCGGTTCACGCAATCGAAAGATCTGAGGTAACGAACATAAAAAAAAAATTAAAGTCGAATTTACTTTAAAAAAGAGAAGGTTCTCAACCTTCTCCTTTTTTAAAGTCGGTTAAAAAAGAATCATCGGCTTCGGTTGGCGTTGTTATTGAGTTTTCGTCCATTTATCGCGCACATACTTATTGCAAATTAAAGACTTATGTGGTTTTCCCATGGATGCCATTGTCGAAACTGGATGAAATTAAAATGGGACCACACGGGAAGCATCAGCTTTCAAACAAAAAAAGAATTATCAAAATCGGTTCACCCAATCGAAAGTTCTGAGGTAACAAAGATAAAAAAAAAAAAAAAATACAGACGAATTGAGAACCTCCTCCTTTTTGAAGTCGGTTAAAAATAGTTTTTTTTTATTATTATTTTCATTTTATCATCATTTCGATACATATACATTCCCACTGTTGGGCTCGAGCCTCCTCCACAATGGGAGGGAAATTGATCTTACTATACCATGCTAGTCAGACAGGTTGGTATAAGGTTTTGTCTCGAGTTTTCCATCTCTTGCATAGATGTCATATGCGTAATATATCCCTTAGTCGTCTTTTACGACACCCACAGGTATGAGAAGAGGTGGTCAATTCTTACCCGTCACCGCACGAAAAATTATTTACTGGCCCTAAAATAATGGTTTAGTTTTTAATTATAGTTGTCACAAAATAAGAGCCCCCTTTTGACATGTGGTCTTACCGATGTAATTAGTGATGAACCATACGACTCGGTACTCGATACTCACGATAAATCGATTCAAGTTTGCGTGAGTATATAATCAATTTGAATATGTATTTAAAGTGCATTGGATTAAAGTTCTGATTTGAGAATTTTACTTAAACTGTGATATTGTAGGTATTTTGAAATGATAAAATTACAATGTTACGAAAGGTCATTTTTCTATCATTTAATATTTTTGTTACAATAGCATTCACTCAATCACAAAAATATCGAGAAAAAGTGAATCTTCAGTCAATCATTTTCTTATGATGATGAGCCAATATTTTCATATCAATATTAACGTCTTGAATTTTCAGTAAAAATCACTACACAGCTGGTGAAATGCAGTAATTCGTTGGTCTAAATACTAGTATTAAAATTAATAACACCGGCCAAGTACGAGTCCGCCTTAATAAAGATATCTTGATCGATTTATTTTTCCTTAACCGATTATTAATAGTCTGTGGACAATATGAAAGAATCGTTATGCCACAGCACTTAGCCCAGTGGGCAGTACCCGTCAATGAAAAATATAATTACCTTCAAAACATTTCGATCGGTAAAAACTAGAAAACTTCTTGGGCGTGAACTGTCAAAACGGGCCTTTTATTTTGTGATATTATACTTTGTGATATTTGTGATTTTATTTTGTGATACTCCTCTTTATTCAAATTCTATAGTAATTTAATGAAGATCACGAAGGAAAGAAATTTTAGGGTGCCTCAGGTACTCGTACCATGGTAACTTAGGCTCTCCTGTGGCGTTCACGAGAGGGGCCACGGCGGTCAGGGAACTCCCCCTGTGGGACCTGGAGGTGAAAATGCTCACCAGACTCTACCAGCGGGTGTTGTAGATGCAATAGGGGGCGGCATAGTCTCGATGAAAGAGCTGGCCGCCTGGCGGGCCGACACCCGCCGCGACATCATTGCCTATGGGGCAGTCCGGTTGGAGAGGCCTCGGTACGGTGTTCGGACCATCGAGGCCTTCCGGCTGGTGCTGGTAGAGTGGTTGGGCCGGCAGCACGGGGTGCTTTTCTTCCGACTGGTGCAAGTATTGACGGGGCACGGTTGCTTCACCAAGTAGCTGCACACGGTCGTGACGAGGGAGAGCACACCGTCCTGCCACCACTGCGATTGCGATGAGGACACGGCGCAGCACACTTTCGAGGTGTGTGCCGCGTGGGCTGAGCAGCGCCGTGAACTTGTCGCAGTGATCGATGCCGACCTGACGCTGCCGACCATCGCTAGGGAGATGCTCGACAGCGTTAGAAACTGGGATGAGGTCGCCGCCTTTTTTGAGGTAGGAGGAAGGAGGCGGCGGAGTGTGCGCGTCAGGAAATCCTCTATGGTGACACGATCCACCGCCGACAACTTGGGCGGCGCAGGCGCGAGTACCTGTAGCTGATGCTGCCTTAGCCGAGGCCGCGAGTGACTGGACCGAGAAATAATCCGTCACCCGCAAAGAGGCTCACCGCGTGAGGGCGACAGGGGTCCCTCGAGGAAAGTTAGGGGAGAGGGTACCTGAAAGACTATCCCACCGGGCTAAGGGACGCGGTACCGGTGGTCGACCCAATGGCGATGGGGAAGGAATACAGTGGTTTATGGGACCGCGCGCTGCCCTTTCGTCACCACGGACGAAATGGACGGCATGTGCGCTAACCACAGCCCACCCAAAAGAGATAACCATGGTAACCTAAGAAAAGTAAGTAACAAACACTGAGAAACTTATTTCCACCTTACTTTTTAATTATTTATCTATTAGACAAGTGTTATGTTACATCTATTTTAAAGTTTTAAATCGTTAGATTTTACCGACTTTAGAGTTTAGAATTACCTTCACAAAAAATAAGTCATCTAAATTATTCTAATAAAAATCAACTGTGCGATTAAGGGAACCTATGCAATATGAGGTTAATTTAATAAGTCATGACGCAAAGATTAATAAATGGGTGGTATGTGCCGATTATACTATACTACTAGCACAATTTACAGGTGACCAAAAATTACAATAGGCACAGTTACTGCTACGGGCATTTTATTGACTAGACTAGGTTTAAAAAACATGGTAGGTATATGGAAGTAGGTATAACATATCTATCACGAACAACAAAAACATTGAAAATCAACAGTCAATCTCGAAAAGAATTAAAAATTGTATCTATTTATCTTAAATCCTGTGTACTTGTTTGACGATATTCCCGAGGTAATAAAAATATGTATTTTTATTTCTTTCAAACAAAACACAAAAAGTTAATAAATAGTAAGTACTTTGTAAGTACAGTGTAAACTCTTTATAACATCACTCGATTTAACGACAAACTCCTTAAAACATCGAAATAACTTGATTTTGGTTGGTTTGTCATATTATCCATACAATGATACACTCTATATAACAGTGATTTCAAATATGTTTAACACCGCTAAGACCTATAAAAACAAGATGGAAGCCATGTATAGCGGCTAACAGCTATACACAAACAAAAAAGCGTGTCTAGGGTTCAGTTCAGTCTTTGCCGAACCGTGAGCTGTACGCTATAGTTTTGAAGAACCGTGATTATCATTTTCGATATTTATTATTATTAGTTACCTATCTGTCAACCAAAGTGTGTGTAATTAAAGTAGATTATGTCCTCCTCCTCATTAATCTCTCCACTCCTAGTGTGAAATTGGCTCGAGGTCAGCAGTGGGTCTTAAATTGATGAATTTATCTTGAACAACAGACACACGCATATCACAGTCACAGTTTTAGTAGAAGCTTCTATTATGCTTATTTTATTTAGATACTAGCAACTCGCCTTCGCTTCGCTTCTAGTCGCTTTACCCGCGTAGTTCCCGTTCCCGTGGGAATACCGAGATAATATATAGCCCTGATAATATAACTTTCCTTTGGTGAAATAATTTTTGAAATCGGTTCGGTGGTTCAAGTATGAAAGCGTAACCAACAAACAAACAAATAAACTCACCCCATTCATCCTTATCTGTATTCATTCATTCCTACCCTTCAACACTCATCCCAACTATCCGCATTCACCTCCACACAATTCCACCTGTCTCTACATCCTTCCATCCGACACCACTCATTCAATCCATCCACACCCGTTCCCATTCATTGATCCGTTACCATTAGTTATCAGTCATTCTATTTATCCCCATCATCTCTATTCATCTTCATCCGTTACCACTAATTCTATTTATCTCCATCCATCAATCCATCCACTCATACCATTCATACCCATCCGTTCCTTCTGACCCTGATTTGTAGGGTTCCATAACCAAAGGGTGAAAACGGGACCCTATTACTAAGACTTCGCTGTGTGTCCGTCCGTCTGTCTGTCACCAGGCTGTATCTCAAGAACCGCGATAGCTAGGCAGTTGAAATTTTTACAAATTACGGATTTCTGTTGCCGATATAACAACAAATACTAAAAATAAAATAAATATTTAAGGGGGGCTCCCATACAACAAACGCGATTTTGATGGCCTTTTTTTGCTCGATATCGATAATGGCAACAGGTAGGCACTTGAAATATTTACAAAATACACAGTTGTTTTTTTACTTAAATAATAAATAATAAAATTAACATATAATAATTATTTAAGGGGGCTCCTATACAAAAAACACCACTTTTGCCTATTTTGTAGATAAATTCAAATTCTAATCATTTATTATGCATAGACCCCGAGAGGGCACTTACATATTGTCAATTTTACAAAATAAAATTAAATTATCCAAAAAAAAATAAACTACCACCGAATCGGAACGCGATCGCTACTGATTGTGAGAAGATCAAATCAAATCAAATCATTTATTCTGCATAGGCCCCTTAAGGGCACTTACATATTGTCAAATTACACGTTTGAATACAATACAACAATCTACCACCGGATCGGAACGCGGCCACAAACTGAGAAGAGCCGGCAAGAAACTCAGCGGGCAGTAATTTTTTTCTTAATCCTTTAAATATACATAATATTATGCTTCGTACAACATATGTGGTATTAGCTCCAGTATGATGCCCTTCGAAATTGTATATATGTATAAATTTTCAAGATTTAGTACAAGACAAAAAAATAATTAAAGCATAAAGAAAGGAAGAAAATATGTCTGGACCAGATCCCACAAGCAGCAAACGATCACGAGTTAACTACTAGAGCAGCCATCACTCTCCTCAACCATATTAGAGGGAAGGGAGCGACCCGCCCCACATAGCTACCGCAAGCAGAACCTTATTCAGTGAGCATGACCAAACCATAAATAAAAATACAAAACGAACTACAACTACTACTATATAAAAAAAAACTAGTACTATAAAATAAACTATGAACTATAGCAGGTATGCAAAAGGAGATCAAAACCAAAATTCGACAGACAAAACACGCTACGGTGTACAATCACAAGAGTAAGAGAAAGAAAAAAAAATAAAATAAGTTATAAATATTACAAGTTAGGAATACCTTAAAGCTATTACCTTAAAACAATTACAATAACATGAATTGCTGAATGAGGAGCTGCTCATAACCACTCTGTATTATTATCTAAATAATCCGAAATTTTGTAATAGCCTTTGCTACAAAGTCTACTCTTAATAGCTTTTTTAAACATGTTAATTGGCATGCCTCGGACATTTTTAGGTAGTTTATTGTAAAAACGTATACATTGCCCCATGAAAGACCTACTAATTCTTTGTAGACGAGTAGTATGAATTACTAGATTATCCTTATTCCTAGTGTTTACATGATGAATGTTACTGTACTTTTCAAATTTTTCAAAATTCTTTTTTACATACATAAGATTTTCGAATATGAATTGTGATACAACAGATGTTTATCTCTCTGAACTTTTCCCGAAGTGAAGCTCTTGGGCCTAGATTATAAATAGCGCGGACAGCCCGTTTTTGGATCCGACAAGAAACTCAGCGGGCTTGTCTATTATTTTTAATATTTTTTTTCTTCTTACTAGATATACAATTGTATACATATTTTGTAAGAACTAGCTCCAGTGTGATGCCCTTCGAACTGCAGGATACGTAATATAATTCAAACAATTATGGTTGGACTAGATCCCACAAGTGGCACCCGATTACGAGTTAACTACTGGAGTTAACTACATCACTCCCCTCAACCAATATGGAGGGAAGGGAGAGACTCGCTCCACGCAGCTACCGCAAGTAGATCCTTCTGTGAGCATGACCACCACCATATGTTACAAACGCCGAAAATACAAAATTTCGTTAGGCAAAACACGCTACGCTTTACAATATTAGAGTTAATAAAAAAAGAGTTTACTTAAAATAACAAGGAAATTGCTGAATGAGGAGCTGCTCACAACCAATCTGTATTATCATCTACATAATCCGAGGTTTTATAATAAGCTTTCTTACAAAGTCTATTCTTGATGGCTTTTTTAAACTTTTTCGTTTGTAGGTCTCGGATATCTTTAGGTAATCTATTGTAGAATTAAACGTATACATTGCCCCATGAATGATTTGCTAATTTAATGATTTGTTAATAATGGTAGGGAACCATTCGCGCGCGACTCCGACTCGCACTAAACTGTTTTTTTTATAAGTTTTTTTCTATCTAATATCTGTAGCTATATTATGTTACAATTTATATTAGCTGAGCGGTGACAACGGTATTGGTGTCATATGTTACCTGTTATCACTGCGCGTCGCTGTTATCATAGTACATTCGACCAACAAACATTGACACTTAATATCACTTAATAATTCACACGGAATACTTGTGCTAACAGTTTTGAGAGCACGCAGAGAGTACACCGGGTAAGCTACAATATACATATATTTTGTTTCCAATTAATTTATTTTAATAATGGCAGTTGATATGCGTGGATAGATAATTATTGTTTTATTTATAGCATAGTAAATATTGTTACGTAAGTCGTCTTAAATGAATATTAATATTGATTGTCATAATGCTCTATAGTCCATAAAATATAGCTTGATCTCTGTGACATATGTCAATGAAACCAACGAAGTAAGTTTGAACGAGCGACATGTTTACAATTTCATTTTGTATCAAACATATTTTCATTCTTTTCGTGCCAGTTTTATTGCAACTGAATTGCAATATATTATAAATATAAAAATATTAATATTCATGCCTAAAATGTACCTCGTAAGTACTGAAATACCTAGTAAACATTTTATACATAAATGACGCTTACGCACGTACAATGTCATACTAGACTGAAAATAAAAAAGAGATGGGACAATCGATATACGTAAATCGATAACCGATCTTTATTAAACTATTCATAAAAGAAATAAACTCAATACAGTACCTATATAAAACTTTCAACATATTTTTTACAATTAAAACAGACAGTTACATTATAAAATACATAAATTGAATTAATTAAACATTAAAAAACTACTTTTTGTCTAAAAGTAAATGATAATATTATGTACTCATTATTGTGAATAAACTAGACATATTTATTTATAAAACAGTCGTAATTGATCGATTGATCTAACGACTGTCCCTATTTAGGTAAAAAATGATGAATGTTCTAGCAGGAACGCTCCAGTGATGACGAAAATAGTGACCAAAACCTTGATTGTCTTGACCTTTGGAATAATTAAAACAGTCAAAAAACAGTTTTGTTTGAAATAAATTCAAAAAGATTTTCATTGATTGTATTTTAATTATAATAGAAAATCACAATTATAAAAATAAAGAGTTTTATCGATAAAAAACTACGGACTTTATTGTAAGCGTGACAGCACTAGGGACAACTGTCACAGAGATCATCCTATATTTTATGGACTATAAGTCAGGTGTTCCTAAACTTTAAAGATAACGGAACAACAACCAAATGTCTTTTATTTTACGGAACCCCAAATGATAATACAGGATATGCGCGAGGGTCCGAATCCGTCGCGCAACGTCGCGCATTGTCACTTGTGCTGTGCCATAGTTGGAGCTGAATTCTTGATATTTATCTATAGCTGAATTCTTTCAAGTAACGAGTTCTTCTCATCACTAATTTTATTCGCGCTATTTCAAAATAATATTTATAATTGTGGTATTATTTCCTAGTATAATTCCTAAAATTAAAAGCTATTTATTTGTGAGGAACCCTGATGACTATTCTACAGAACTCGTAGGTTCCGCTGCACACACTTTGAGCCATAAGTTTTCATTCATTTCATCCTGTATACGTTCCACTGTTGGGCTATGGCGTTCTTTATCCTTTTACCTCAATGTTATCCGTATATTAACATCTGTGGCTTTATTCGATAGTCGTAAGAATAAGAAGGGGGGGGGGGGGGGGGGGGTGGAGCGTTTTTCTGAACTGTATTCTTACTCTATTACCATACAGAATAATTGAGGCTTAATATTGCACATGGTAGAAATAAGAACTATAGAAATATTTAAAAATATATCAGCAAGTTGAATTAGTATTATATTTTTTTACTATTTTTTACACTTACTAAAATCGCTTGTATTTATTGAGTTGAGTGAAGCAGTAAGATGCTTCTATTTTCGTCGCTATACTTTCAAATATAGTACTGAGAATTTTATGACAGAAAAACTACTAATAACTTTTGTCCTATTAAGAAACGAACCCAACTGTCTGCCTGACTGTAAATACATATATGTTCGCGCGGGCAATAAATTTGAATATAAGGAAATGTTTAATAAAAGTATAATGGTTTTTCCACGGAAGATGAACATTTTGTAAGAATTTTACTTATAATGTACTTATCCACAGCCTGACGATTAGTGTGATCGAAAACCTGCTTAGAAATATTACTTATAGTTGATGGTCTTTAGTAAATCATCATTTGCTAAATAAACTCGTGGATAGTGCTGCAAAAGATTTTAATTACTACAGCAGTTCTGCACATTTTAATTACTACAACAGTTCTGCACATTTTAATTACTACAACAGTTCTGCACATTTTAATTACTACAGCAGTTCTGCAAATTTTAATTACTACAGCAGTTCTGCACATTTTAATTACTACAGCAGTTCTGCACATTTTAATTACTACAGCAGTTCTGCACATTTTAATTACTACAGCAGTTCTGCACATTTTAATTACTACAGCAGTTCTGCACATTTTAATTACTACAGCAGTTCTGCAAATTTTAATTACTACAGCAGTTCTGCAAATTTTAATTACTACAGCAGTTCTGCACATTTTAATTACTACAGCAGTTCTGAACATTTTAATTACTACAGCAGTTCTGCACATTTTAATTACTACAGCAGTTCTGCACATTTTAATTACTACAGCAGTTCTGCGCATTTTAATTACTACAGCAGTTCTGCACATTTTAATTACTACAGCAGTTCTGCAAATTTTAATTACTACAGCAGTTCTGCACATTTTAATTACTACAGCAGTTCTGCACATTTTAATTACTACAGCAGTTCTGCACATTTTAATTACTACAGCAGTTCTGCACATTTTAATTACTACAGCAGTTCTGCACATTTTAATTACTACAGCAGTTCTGCACATTTTAATTACTACAGCAGTTCTGCACATTTTAATTACTACAGCAGTTCTGCAAATTTTAATTACTACAGCAGTTCTGCACATTTTAATTACTACAGCAGTTCTGCACATTTTAATTACTACAGCAGTTCTGCGCATTTTAATTACTACAGCAGTTCTGCACATTTTAATTACTACAGCAGTTCTGCACATTTTAATTACTACAGCAGTTCTGCACATTTTAATTACTACAGCAGTTCTGCACATTTTAATTACTACAGCAGTTCTGCGCATTTTAATTACTACAGCAGTTCTGCACATTTTAATTACTACAGCAGTTCTGCACATTTTAATTACTACAGCAGTTCTGCACATTTTAATTACTACTGCAGTTCTGCACATTTTAATTACTACAGCAGTTCTGCACATTTTAATTACTACAGCAGTTCTGCACATTTTAATTACTACAGCAGTTCTGCAAATTTTAATTACTACAGCAGTTCTGCACATTTTAATTACTACAGCAGTTCTGCACATTTTAATTACTACAGCAGTTCTGCACATTTTAATTACTACAGCAGTTCTGCACATTTTAATTACTACAGCAGTTCTGCACATTTTAATTACTACAGCAGTTCTGCACATTTTAATTACTACAGCAGTTCTGCACATTTTAATTACTACAGCAGTTCTGCAAATTTTAATTACTACAGCAGTTCTGCACATTTTAATTACTACAGCAGTTCTGCACATTTTAATTACTACAGCAGTTCTGCACATTTTAATTACTAAAGCAGTTCTGCACATTTTAATTACTACAGCAGTTCTGCACATTTTAATTACTACAGCAGTTCTGCACATTTTAATTACTAAAGCAGTTCTGCACATTTTAATTACTACAGCAGTTCTGCACATTTTAATTACTACAGCAGTTCTGCACATTTTAATTACTAAAGCAGTTCTGCACATTTTAATTACTACAGCAGTTCTGCACATTTTAATTACTAAAGCAGTTCTGCACATTTTAATTACTACAGCAGTTCTGCGCATTTTAATTACTACAGCAGTTCTGCACATTTTAATTACTACAGCAGTTCTACACATTTTTCTGCTCATCGGCCCGTAAACGTCCACTATTGTTACGTCCAACAGCCTTCCTACGAAAATGTCATTCGGAACGGTCCTGTGCCACTTTCATCCCTGCAACTTTTAAGATATCGTCCTACGCGGCGACGTCCAATTCGTTGAATTCGTGGTGGCCACTTGAGACCATTTGTTCCCCAATGGTTATCGGTTCCATGAGCGATAAGCTTATTGCCATTTGGACGTGCTAATTCTGCGAGCTAAGTCGGTTACACCCGTCCTTTTACGGATTTCCGTATTGAGGATTCTGTTACATAGAGAAATACCGAGCATAGCATTAGCATTCTCTTTAAAATTACTACATAATATGCTGGCTATATAATTATATGCTAGTATATAATTATTTTTACTATATAATTATATTCCGTGTGGTGACGGAGTAAGAATACAATTCACCACCCCCTCTCATACCCGTGGGTGTCGTAAAAGACGATTAAGGGATATATTACGCATATGATGCAAGAGATGGAAAACTCAAAACAAAGCCCTGTACCAACCTGTCTGACCAGCATGGGTCAATGTCCCTCCTATTGTGGAGGAGGCTCGAGCCCAGCAGTGGGACGCATCTGGGCAGCGATGATGATGATATAGAACAATCAAAGCCATCACAAAAAATAATACAATATATTTTATTAGATTTTAGAAATTTCTAGATTTTCCTTTTGTTATCAGCATAATTACAATCAATCAGATTTGTTCAATCAATTACGTGTTATCAGCGGCGGGAGTGGCTGACATGTGATTTTGACAAACAAACAAACAAAGCTACTGATAAAGAATATTTTCATTTGAATTCAAATGATTTCATTATAAAATTGTTAGAATTTGAATTAAAATTACTAATGGAGTAGATAATAAACGTATTATGTATTTTGAACACACTGAAAGTTACTTCCTGGTGGTGACGGAGTAGAAGAATACAATTCACTACTCCCTGTCATACCTGTGGGTATCGTAACATATATGCAACAGGAGGAAAATTGGAATGAAATTGAATAATTACTAAAATTTAAAAATTTTGAATTAAAAAGAAAGAAAAATAATGTATTGCTCCTTTACAGGAGGGAAACATCACGAAAGCTTAAAATATAAGTATAATATAAATAAAACTAAATAATAAAAATAATAAAAAAGAAATTGATATCAACACTGGTATCCCCTTCGCAAAAGAGGAAAAGGATCGCTGCTCAGCATAATGTTGAGGCATCTATAAGACAGTTACCACAACGCACAACAATAGGTAGGGGTATTTTTTTTTGGATGTGGGTTACGGCCGGCGCATTCCTCGCACCACTCCGTCCGGGGCGACAGAGGGGCGTAAGCACGCACACCCGTAACCCACCCGTATAGCACGTCGCCTTCGTCGTTGGGTCGACCACCGGTGCAGAGTTCCTTGACTTCAGTGGTCGACTCAAATTAGGTAGGGGTATAGGATTTCATTTTGAGTTTTCCTTCTCTTGCATGGATGTTAACTGCGTATAATCCCTTAGTCGTCTTTTACGACACCCACGGGAAAGAGAGGTGGTGGAGAATTGTATTCTTACTCCGTCACCATACGGAAAGTACGATATATGTATATTTTTATATGTAGGTATTTATTGTAAAAATTGACATTTCAAATTACAAAAAGACATTTATTTATCTGTCAATACAAATCAATTTGCTCGCCTCTAGCACCAAGTCATGCAGAGGATGTACAGAAAAAACTTCGTAAACAAGTTTACTAAAGCGAGGCCCATAATCTGTGTCCAATCGTTTTAGTTAATGTTGATCTAACTTACTCTTGCCCTATGGCGTTTTATTTCGGTATAATAATATAAAACAAACCTAGTTATTAGCGCAAATTCTTAACTATAATAATTATTACGTTATTGTCGGGGTAAATAATAATTAAAAATAACTACTTTCTTGATTCTTGATATTAAATATGAGATCATCTTAATTTTGTTAAATAATAACGGTAGGCATTAGTAGTTTTTATCTGTCGGCATTCCTTGCGGTGTGAAGTCAGTGTGGTCTTTGTAACTCAAGGAAGTTCTTTATGAAGCGAGTCATAAGTAAATGTATATTTTTTAATTATTACTGCGGCTTAAATAAATAGTGTTTGTGAAATTCGGGTGACTTGTTGTTAGCGACAATTTACAACAATATCAAATCATACGTAAGGTAAGTTCAAAGTTATGCTGATAATATAACATTAAAGAAAAACTATGTTTCTTACGGCAAAATACATTAACTGTAACCAACAAATAAATTTAGAAATAAAAAAATGTGTGGGTACTTACGGTGTATCAACATATATCATTTTTCTGAAAATCCTATCCTTCGTGTTAGCCTACGTTTGTAAAAAAAAACTATATTAATAATAGACAAAAAAGGTATTTAATACATTAAAAGTTTTATTATAATACATTATTTAGTTGATATTAACTATGTGACGTTGTGCGCGCCCATCGTAAAAAAATTACTCTCATCACTATTCCCTAACACGCCAAATTATAACTTCAAAAATAAAATAATACAGACCATAAATGTTGGCTACTTTTGCCTCTTAACTCAGCAATTTGCGTGTTATTATATAAAAGCAAACAATGCCGATTTTTCTAATCACTGCTGTTTGTACACGAGTATAAGTGTATCATAAATACATAATAACAAAATCATCATCATGTCAGCTCATACACATCCCTCTGCTGGGCTACTCCTCCGCAAGGAAAGGCAAATTGACATACGCTGTCAGACGAGTTGGCATAGCGTAGCATATTATATACAATAGTCGTATTTTATTAACTAACAGACAAGAAAGGTCTGAACTGGGATAATGATTCTTATGTTTTTTGAATGGACTATGTATGGTCTGGACGCACGCCGTCCGTTCCGTTCGAGGGATAACGAAAGGGTGGCGTACAGCACCATCACCCACCGCATTCTCTTTCTTTCGCCATTGGGCCGACGACTGGTACAGAGACCTTCATGGTAGCGGATCGTGTCGCCATAGAGAAGTTCCTTCTCCACACGATCCGCCGCCTCCTTCCGTGGGACAACTACCGGATGCTGTTGAGCCTCGATCTAGTGATAGTCGGCGTTCCCTCGTCACGACCTTG
The DNA here is from genome assembly GCA_032191425.1 of Lymantria dispar. Taxonomy (NCBI): domain Eukaryota; kingdom Metazoa; phylum Arthropoda; class Insecta; order Lepidoptera; family Erebidae; genus Lymantria; species Lymantria dispar. The sequence continues at coordinate 909,721 of CM063460.1, read as the reverse complement.
TGCAGGTGCTTGGTATAACAACAGACCTGTACCAGTCGAAAGGAAATCACCCTATGTTGTTGACCCAAATACTACAATAGTTCCCTGTCAGGGTGCCGATCGCCATGGCCCTCTGTGGTCGCCACAAGAGAGTCCTAAACCGGACGGTCAGGGACCCCGCCCACACAGGTTTACCGTACAGAGCTATCGCTTGGAGTACCTTCGCGTAAAGCTATCGGCATGTAGTGCTGGGTCCGCCCACATTCATCCTGACAGTCGCCATGAAAGGGCGGAAGCCGCACCGAAAACCCGCGAAGTTATTTGGCGAAAATGCTTCCGGACCCGCAAAGGTCCGTCGAACACCAGAACCAGATATTTAATCTGTACGTCCACCGCCGTCTTATTTAGAGCAACCCTAAGCTCCAGCGCCTCGACCCGCCTGGTAATCTCCTCGGTGCCAGGCTTGCCGCTAACTTCTAGCGTCTAACTCCAGACGGGACGAGTGTATCATCGGCATAGAGCAAATTACGTCCAGCTCGGGGCGGGGCGGCTCTTTCTCTTCGCTCAGTCGTAGCAAATGTTCCACAGAATAATACCATCATACTCTCATAAGAAATTCAGAGATTAAATATTGTAGTAATTGATATAAAATGTTTGTTCGTTACAGTGCATCATGTCCAAGCGTACTGCACTGAATGAGAACTACAAGGGGCTGGTGGAGACCATGTCGGTTCCCGCAGAGGTGCATGAGCGGGACGGCAAGAAGTACGCCACCTTCGGCTCCACAGTACCAATGCATTGCTGCACACCAGAACAGGTAAATAGATATAAAATAACCACACTCTCCGTGTGGTGACTCAGTAAAAATATAACGCACATAATATGCAGATAACACAGCTGCAGGCTGTAGGTTCCTATGCAGGTTCCTTCTTCAGGTACCTTAGGTTCGGGCTCTATAAAGGTTTATCGTCAGTATGTTACCAGTGATAACTTACGGCACACTGAACCGTGATCTCTAAATTTAGTTCTCAATAGAGACTTAAAATTTGCCAGCGTGTTGTAAAGAATTAGAACGTTGAAATGGCAATGAGCAGGCCACATTGTTTGTGGAACCAACAATCGATGGGGAAGAGAGATTCTCGTGTGGTGACCACAAAAGCAATAACGGAGCGTAGAATGAGCAGTCCACTTGGTGGACTGCCGTCATCTAGAAAGTCACAGGGATGCGTTGAAGGCGTATGACAAACAGTGAACATCTACAGGCTGATGGATGGAGGAATGACCTATTTGCGTTTACTGATTCTATGTTGTTCAAATGTATCCTTGGATAACGCACTCATTGATTCCACTGGTATTATTATAATGTTATCTTAATTTTTGTCTAACCTTATTGCTGTTGATAGCGATAATAAATTGAATGATTGTGTAATAAGTATTTACATATGCAATCAAGATAACAGAAGTACAATAGCCCTTGAATATAAATAAATTTACGTAATTGTTATGAATAAAACAGAATATGTTTCTATATCAGTTATGTACTTTGAAACCATCCGAACGATGTGCACCAAAGCAGTTTCATTAGAAAGAAAATATGCGAAAATGATTTTAGACCACTAAAAATGCATTAACACCCGGTAGGTGGCGCTACGATTGATTTCAAGAAGTTCTCATCACCATCACAGCTCATATACGCCCCCACTGCTGGGCTCGAGCCTCCTCTACAATGGGAAGGACCTACTTTTTTTTTGGGGTGAGCTGCGGTCGGCGCACTCCTCGGACCACTTCGTTTGGGGCGACAGAGGGGCGTAAGCACGCACACTCGCAACCCACCCGAACACCACGTCGCCTTCGTCGTTGAGCCGACCACCGGAGCTGGGTTACTTGTCATCAGTGGTCGGCCCGACGGAATACCTCCTATTTAGGGTACCCTCTCATCGACCGACGTCCCCCCTCGGGAAGGACGATGGGAGGGACCTACTATAGCACGATGGTCAGACGGTTTGGTATAGGTATATTTTATTTCGAGTTTTTCTTCTCTTGCATAGATGTTGTAGGCATAATGTATTGCATAGATGTTGTAGGCATAATCCCCAATCGTCTTTTACCACACCCACGGGCAAGAAAGGTCGTGGTGAATTGTATGCTTATTAGGTCACCACATGGAAAGAAGTTGTATTTTATTTTAATATTTTAATTCATAAAGAACAGCGTTTAGTCAGCAAACAGTATTTTATCATTATTCTGCTGTTATCCCAATTACTTGGGGTCAACACAATACGTATCGCTCTTCCATTGTACATATTGTAAAAGATATTAGCAATAGTTTAATAGCCTCTCTTATTTTTTTTGTTAGGGTAGGCTCTGAACACGCCCCGCTGAATCTGTCCAGGGCGACGAAAGGATAGCATGCGGTCCCATAACATACCCTATTACCCCATCACTATTGGACCGATTACTAGTACCAATTTCTCGACATCTGTGGCTGGACCGGCAGATTACCCTAGCGATCATTAGTTAAATATATGCATATAAAAAGCCGAGGCCGCGGTTGACGTGACCGGGGATTAGTCCGTCACCCGCCGAGAGGCCGACCGCGTGAGGAAAGACCGACGTCCTCCCCGAGGGGGGGACGTCGGTCGATGGAAGGGTACCCCACGTAGGGGGTATTCCGTCGGGTCGACCACTGACGACAAGTAAACCTGCTCCGGTGGTCGGCCCAACGACAAAGGCGAGGTGGTTTTCGGGTGGGTTGCGGGAGTTGCGTGCTTAAGCCCCTCTGTCGCCCCGGACGGAGTGGTGCGGAGGCGCGCCGACCGCAGCCCACCCACAAAAAAAATATATATATAAGTACATATAAAAATGAATTGCTGTTCGATATTCTCACTAAAACTCGAGAACGGCTGGACCGATTTGTCTAATTTTCATCTTGAATTATTTGTGGAAGTCCAGGGAAGGTTTATACGGTGAGAGCATATGGAAAATTGTGAGTAAAATACTAATAATATAATTTTATTTTCTTATACAAACCGTTCTTACCTGTCAAAATGTCGAACCGACGACGTTCCTGTTAACCGTTTGACAGTTTTAGCACAATTACATGTAGATCTAGATTAAAAAGGTTTTGGAATCGATAAGAAAAGGCGGTATATCCCTTAGTCGTGTTTTACGACACAAACGGGTGATGAATTGTATTCTTACGCCGTCGCCGCACGGATAATACTAAAACCAAACTGATAAATACTAAAACAAAATAATTACGAAAAAGGCGGTGCAAAGTTCGCCGGGTCAGCTAGTTTTAAATAAAAAATATAATCACTTGTAACCTTGACAATAAATGTTGAAAAGTGTTCAAAACATCGCGATAGTAAAAACCACGATAAAATCTGTATAAATAATTATATTTCGTAATGTATGACTTAAATATGTGACTTGCCATTAAAAATGGTAACAACAAAATATAAACAATTAAATGCTATCAATCAATTAAAAAAAAGAAAAGAAAATAAACTAAAAAGAAATGCGTGAGTGTCGTGGAAGTTGGAACACTCTGTTGGTACAAAGTGCCTTTCTTATTATTGATACAACAAATACAAATTAATTAAATTCTACCGTCTGAGAATAATGTGGACATGGACAGTCCGCCCATGACTGGAAGGTATGATTGGTAAAATAATTTTATTTACAATGTTGTAATAACGTTGTAATTTCATTAAAAAAAAGAGCGTGCGTACAAAGTACGCATGTCAGAAGTGAAACTTCTTTATCCTTCAACTTTCGTCCTTCCTCCTTTATCCATTATCTCATTCTCGCCGGCTGAATCTTATACATCTTACGTGTTTGTGTCTCTATGGACTTGCTTTTTCGTTTCGTCGAGTTTGAAATCACAACGATTCTAAAGAAGTTTCACTCGAATAAACACTAAAATCACTCCAGATTCTTTAGAAGTGGTCTACTGGTTTACACCCAAATGAGAATTCGAGTATTAGTAAAGAAGCAATGAACAGTACTAGAATAAATTTCGTGCTTCACTGTTCGTCAGCACCTCAATAACAATGACGCCTGTCGTTTCTAATACTTCTGCAACAATCAGGATTGAACTCGTTTTTGAGCTGTTTTAGACCTTTTTTATATCCAGATCTAAGACAAGGTTTGTCCTCAGTTTATATTCAAGCAGCTTTTTTATGTTTGCAGGTGAAAGATTACGCGTACAAAACTCATCACTACTGCGACATATTCACAGAACAGGTGCTGGCGCCCCTTGGTGAGCTGGCTTACGTGAGACTTGACGATACTACCACCGAGAAGGTACGAAATGAAATACTTAAAGATTGTGAAATACAAACGCTTTCAAATATCCGATATTATAGTTTCAAGCATTTCTCCTCGAAGGGACTACCAGATTTGGCCATTAAATTGTTTAGCAGGTACCAGAGAGTTCCAGCAACAATGGAATTCTTTATGCATTCGCATAGCCATGCATGTTTTATTTGATATTAAATTGTAATATTGACACAGAAAAGAAAATACTGAAAATGTAGAAAGAAATACTTGAAAAACATAATCCCTGCGCTTGCTCATAGACTCATAGAGTGGAATCGCTAGTAACAGTTCATCTCATTTCATCATTTCAGTCTATTACCGTCCACTGCTGGACGTAGGCCTCCCTCATGGTACGCCACAATGTGTGGTCCTGTGCCTCCCAGCAACTTTCACTAAGTCGTCGGTCCACTCAGTTGGGGGCGTCCTACACTGTGTGGTCCGATACGTGGTCGCCACTCGAGAACCTTTCTTCCCCAGCGGTTGTCGGTTCGTCGAGCGATGTGGCCTGCCCATTGCTACTTCAGCGTGCTAACTCTTCGTGCTATGTCGGTTACACCCGTTCTTCTGCGGATTTCCGTATTCCGGATTCTATCTCGCAGAGAAATCCGTTCATCTATTCGCTCCTATTTATGGAAATAAGATTCTCATACTCGACTGTCCTCACTTCTAGGTGTTCATCAACCGCAGCAAGCGCATCCTGCTGGTGTCGAGCGACGGCAAGCTGGCACAGTGGAGATGCGCGCCCACCTTCGAGTCCGCCAATCTGTATATGGCTGGTACACCCATCGTCAACAAAGATGGTGAGCTCGTCACAGTCGTCACCGCCAAGAGAGGCAATCATTACGCTGTCTCTACCTTCGAGGTTAGTACAAAAAGGCTACACAAATTGAAATTCACTTTTTCCATTTTTATTCAATAAACTACTACTGGATCGCGACCGCTCCTGAAAAGATCCGGCAAGAAACTCAACGATGTCCTCTCATATTGTTACTTAATTTTTGTTAACTTTTTTACGTAAAATTGTATACAGTATGTTTAGTAAATATTAGCTTCAATGTGATGCCCTTTAAACAGCGATATAATTTTCAATTATAATACAAAAAATATCGATTAACCAGTTCTCACAAGCGGCACCGGATCAGGATTTAATTCACTCTCCTCAAGCATCTTAAAGGGAAGGAGATTTATTCTCCTGCCTCGTTAGCCCAGTGGTACGGTGACTTTTTTCAACGTAGTGGCAATATATTTATGCATGTACCGTCTGAAACCTGAAATATCTATTAAAAATTAAGTGAAAAATCTTATTCACTTCTGGCCTTGGCGCCACAGAATCTTGTCTTATATTATACCCATATTTTCCATACCAAAGAGTTTTATGGTCCTTTCCAATAACCACACAGTCTACTAGTTGAGAAACCATACTATATTCCGAATGAAGCCTGCCAGGGATAAATGACGACAGATAACCCGTCCAGCTAGCCACCGAAGCGAAGAAAACAGTAGCGGTGACATGCTGAATTGGCGAACCGGGCAATATGACTGAAGGTGTAGTCCCGCCTTGCAGTCGACCTAGTTAGTATGGCCAGATCAAATCGATCAGTCGATGTAGCTTGTTAAAAACAGAATTCTTCTTATGGCATTTGGCCCTCGGTTCTTAGTGGGGCAAAGAACTAAGAATATGATGTTTTCAAAAGTCGGGACCCTGACTCGAGATCAAACCCATCATAACTCATATACGTCCCACTGGTGGGCTCGAGTCTAATCAATAATATAACGGAAATTGACTTATGTACATATACCATACTAATCAGATGAGTTGGTATAGGGTTTTATTTCGAGTTTTCCTTTTCTTGCAATGATATTATATGCATGCTTAACCGTGTTTTACGATACTCACGAACAATATAGTGCATTGGTGTTGCATTGTATTTTCACTCCATTACCATGACGAAAACCGACGCTACCGTTTGGGTACTGTACTTATATTCTTGTATAACAATCATTATGCCATTATCTTCAGGGTGAAGGTGGTTATTTCTACACATCAGAACCGTGGCAGATCATAGATACAGCGGATGGCGTGAGCGTTTACGGCGACAAAACTTTCTCAAGCCGGGAGGAGCTTAAGGAGCACTATATGTCCCTACCAGAGCCTGAAGTGTCTGCCGAAGCTATGCCCGTTCCTATTCTACACAGAGGGAACAGTCCCAGGATTGTTTTGCTCGCGAAGAACGGCAGACAGCTCTCTCATCTATATTTGCATGGAGTGATTACCACTAATGTTGATTATTTGTAAAATTGTGTTCTAGTCAGCAAATTACTATTTTTTTTTCTACTCAATAAAACAAGTTTTCAATGTTTTTTCTACTCATCAAAACAAGATAATTTCTTTGCAATGTCAGACAGTGATACATGTCAGACAGTTTGGAACAGTTAAAATATTTGGTAATGTATTTTATTACTTTGTGGAATAGGATATTTTCTTATTATTCTCTTATATCGCCTTTGTTTTTGGGGTGTAGTGCGCCGACCGTAGCGCACTCGTCTCCGGCCCCATCCGGGGTGATATTGTAAGCACGCACACCCGTAATCCACTCATATAGCACGTCGCCTTCGTCATTGGGCCGACCACCGGTGCAGAGTTCCTTGACTTCAGTGGTCGACCCGACAGAATACCCCGAGGGAGTACCCTCTCCCATCGACGTACTCCCTCCCGGGACGCCGATCACCGTAGCGAGTCTAACGTCTCCGCGGGTGCCGAACTAAATCCCCGCTATTATGTCGCCTGAAGAAGCATCCCACTATTTGGCATCAGCGTTTTCCAAAATAAATCCAAATAACTTATTATACCACACTACCAGCTTAGTTTTATTTGAAATTTACGTGCTATTGCAGCAATGTGCACTAAGTTTACGTGCTATTGCAGCAATGTGCACTAAGTTTACGTGCTATTGCAGCAATGTGCACTAAGTTTACGTGCTATTGCAGCAATGTGCACTAAGTTTACGTGCTATTGCAGCAATGTGCACTAAGTTTACGTGCTATTGCAGCAATGTGCACTAAGTTTACGTGCTATTGCAGCAATGTGCACTAAGTTTACGTGCTATTGCAGCAATGTGCACTAAGTTTACGTGCTATTGCAGCAATGTGCATTAAGTTTACGTGCTATTGCAGCAATGTACACTAAGTTTACGTGCTATTGCAGCAATGTGCACTAAGTTTACGTGCTATTGCAGCAATGTGCACTAAGTTTTTTAGTCCTTTCTTATGGCACCCACGGCATAAGACGTTGACATATTAGTCTCATATTAAACTGCATATTGATGTCCAAAGTTGGAAACAGGATTCTAGACCCAAAGTGGGATCGTTCTAAAATTGCTTCTCAAGCTTGTCAAGCGTATTAGGAGAAACAGCAGAAAGAAGACTTCCAGAAGACTTCTTCTATCGATTGTCGTGGGTTTGGGAGTATCGATTGCCGTGGGGTTGGTGTTGTACACATTGTAATTTGCATGCACACGACTAAGCACCGCGCTTTGGTGCAATGCATAAATGCTCAAACACGCAGTTTTTGATTTGTATTCTGTCTTGTGTAAATTTTGTTATTGGGTTTTATCGTTGAATAATTCTTAATATTACACATGTAGATTAAAATTAAGCTTAGTGGTGGAAAAAATACAAGGCTGAATAATTTTTGAGGACGAAAACAACACGTAGAAATAAAACTTACGGATTATTAGTATAGCAGTAGTTTGAAATATGTGTCTACTTAGTGATAACTTCGTCACAACATGTAATGTGGTGAATGTTTCACTTATCGTAAGTAGCGTTAGTAAACTTAACTGTAACATTGATATTTTGTATTATATTTTAATTTAATAAAATATTATAAATACATTTGTTATTTTATTTTGAGCCTGATTTAGTTACGACTTTGTAAGTAAAGTTATTACTGTGGGAATAATATTATTCGGAGATAAAAGGTAACCTTAAAGAAGTTGGGAATAAGATGGTAAGATTTTTTTAAAATTACATTAGTTAAGAAAACAATTCATGATCTTGCCTCGGTGTCGTAAAAGACGAGTTTGGGGTAAAATATGCATATAACATCTTTTTTTTTTTTTTTTTTTTTTTTTTTTCACGCTGTGGAAATGCATTTACGCACTATCCCCCGCCGGTTACAGACAGGGGAGTGTGTGTGGGACTCGCCGGCCACAGAAGTGACCGAAATACCCACTAAAACCACAGCGGCCCCTTCCGCGCTTTTACGAGGTGCCGGAGAGATCGTCTGATGACATTCTATCCCCGACACCCCAACGCTTGGCCGTCTGGCCACGTCCTGTCATCATTCAGGGCGGTGGAAGGAGGAGCGCATAACGGCGTCTCCTCCTCCCTGGTCGCCGCCGGCGGAGCGAGTCTGCGGACGCAAGTGCCTCGCGTGCCCGCTCCGCGGCCTCCTTCCTTGTAATGACAGCCTCACAGAAGGAGGCCATCGACGACCAACAGCTGTCGCTGCCGAGCATCTTCGAGATGATGGTCGACAACGACAGGTCCGCTGTTCCCATGTCCGTTGACAGGACGTGGCGCTGAGGCCCCCAGGCGGGGCATACTTCTAGTGTGTGGCGCGCATCGTCGATTAGCGCGCCACACTCATGGCATCCTGGGGCCTCTTCTCTTCCAATTTTGTGCAGGTACTTACCGAAGACCCCATGTCCGGTAAGCACCTGCACCATCCTAAATGTAAGGCTGCCGTGCCTTCTCCTGAGCCAGCGGTGGAGATGCGGCGCAACCGCCTCCACAGTCCCCCGCCCTGCTACGGGGGACTCTAGATCCTCCCTCCACCGCCGGATGACTTCCCTTTGGGCCACTTCCTGAACTCTGCCCAATCCCCTTGTGGAGACTCGCTCGCCGTTGACTCGCGATGTGGCGCGGAACCGGTATATTTCTGCCAACGCTTCCACCACCAGTGCCCAAGGGGGGTCGCCCGCCAGCAGTGTTGCCGCAGTCCAGGATACAGTACGGTAGCCCCTAATAGCCCTTACCGCGATGACCCTCTGCGGTCGACGCAGGAGGGCTCTGTTGCGGGCGGTGAGGGACTCCGACCAGATAGGGGCACCATACAGTGCCATGGACCGCAGGATGCCGACGTACAGACGCCGGCACGACGACCCAGGACCGCCAGTGTTCGGCAGAAGCCTTCCCAGCGCCGCGGCCGACTTGACGAGCCTCGGGACGAGCTGGGCAAAGTGTGGCCCGAAATTCCACTTTGAATCGAGGTGCAGACCCAAATATTTTATTTGGGCCTGCACCGGCACGGCAACCCCAGACACACTGATGTGTGCTCCTCGGGGGGGACCTCGACGTGGGCCATGAAAAAGGAGGGCCTCGGTTTTGTCAAGTGAGACCCTCAGACCCAACATCCCAATCCGGTCCACGACGAGCGCCACTCCTTCCTCTGCCAATCGGACAGCCCCCCGGAAGTCCGCCCTCTTCACCGTGATAAGGGTGTCATCTGCATAACAGATGATCCCCATCCCAGGAAGGAGCTGTCCCCGTAGGAGCCAGTCGAATCCGACGTTCCAGAGCACCGGACCGAGGACCGAGCCCTGTGGGACGCCGCACTCCACCCGATGGCGATGTATACGCCCGTCGCCCCCTTCCCAGAGCACGTGCCTTCCCTCGAGGTACGCCTCCAACAGTCTCACAAGATACGGAGGCACTCCATGGTATCGAAGTGCCTCCTTCAGCATCTCGTGTGGGAGACTGTTGAAAGCATTTTTTATATCGAGCGATACTGCCAGGACAACTTCCTTTTTGGCCACCGCTTCGGTGGCCAGAGACTTTAGAACGGCCAGCGCGTCAATTGTTGACCGGCCGCTCCTGAACCCGTATTGTCTCTCTGACAGTCCCGGCCCAATTTCCTCGAGGTGCTGGACGAGACGGTCTGCGAGCACTTTCTCGAACAATTTAGCCATCTCATCCAGCAACACCAGTGGTCTGTATGCGGAAGAGGCGTCAGCTGGGCGACCCTCCTTCCGCAGTAGATACAAACGTCCACACTTCCATTGCTCCGGAAACTGCCCGGACCTCAAACATGTATTGAGCAGTTCCCGGAGTTCACCCTTGAGGTATTCCGCGGCGATGCCGAGTACGAGCCCCGGGACACCGTCCGGACCAGGCGCCTTCCTTTTGCCACGAAGTCGGGAGAGAGCCACTTCCATTTCTTGGTCGGTAATGGGTGAAATAGGAGTTTCCATCTCCACCACCGACCAAGGAGCCATTCTGGGGGGAACGTGCCCCGTAGAACGCGGGAACAGTTCCCCCATTAGCCCCGACAGGAGACCCGTGTCCATTGTTTCGACGATGGGGGCGCCAGAGGCACGGAGCTTGTTACGCGCCCGTTGATATGGGCGCCCCCATGGATCTCTGTCAAGGCTCGCCAGAAGCTCTTCACGGGCCCTCTCCTTCGCCTGGCTGATGGCCAGCTGCAGTGTCTTCTTCCTTGTCCTATATTCTCTTCGCAGCTGACCCTCGAGGACGTCATCCCTGTTGACTCTCTGACGGCATCGAACGTAGGCACGCCGCGACCAGTTTGAAGCCACCCGGAGATTAGCGATCTCGGGTGACCACCAGTAAACCTGACGACGCGGCGGCATCCGTCGAGCCCTTGGCATCGCCGCATCACATATTGCTTCAAGGGCATTTTTGATACGACCAGCAAGCCCCTCCACACCTGTAGGTAGCTGTCCTGCTATACCCCAGCGCTGCACTATGGCGGACTCCCGGACCATTTCCGGATCAAGTTGGCCAATGGCCCATTTTGGGAGTCCACCTCTTCTTCCGCGCCGGGGCCCTAGTGGTCCCCGAGGGGTGGAGATCTCGAAACGTATATATCGATGGTCCGAGAGAGTCTCCACTCCTTCTTCTACCCTCCAGCCGTTTACCTCACGAGCGACACCGGGGGTGGCAAACGATAGGTCTACCACAGACCCACCCCGATGTCGCACGCAAGTGTGGACCGTCCCTCTATTAAGAAGGGACAGATCGGAGAGAAGGGACCACTGCTCAACAGCCGTACCCCTGGCGTTTGTGGTGGAGTTCCCCCACGCGCGAGACTTCGCATTGAAGTCGCCGAGGACCACAATTCTTCTCGGCGACTGACGACGAACCGCGGCACTGACAGAGTCCAAAAATGATTCAAACTCTGCCAGTCCGCGATTGGGGGAGAAATAGATACCAATAATGGCAAAATCTCGCCACCCCACCACAACATATCCATTGCCCCTCTCAAGGGAAGAGAGGGGAGGGCCGGCACGACCTCGTGACAGGACAGCTACATCTTCTCTAAGGTCCCCCACCCAATTGGGTGATTGGGGAACAAAATAGGGCTCGCTGGCCACAGCCAAATCGGTATTCCACTCCGCCATGGACTGTAGCAGCAGGTCCTGAGCCCCGGCGGAGTGGTTCAAGTTCACCTGGAGGAAGCGTACTGTGTCTCCCATTAGATGGACATTTCGGCATCTTCCTGGGTTCTGCGGCTACTGCTTAATGCGGTGGCCCGAGGTCCTTGGGCCACCTTGCCTTTTGATGAGGGGGCTTTGCAAAGCCTCCCCCCCATCGTGTGCTCGGCTGGGCGACCGGCGGCGGCGCAAACTGCACAGTGTGGCATGGCGACACAAGCAGCTGACTTGTGTCCACTGCTGCCGCATCGAAAGCAGAGTTCGGAGCGGTCTACAGTGGACGGGCATAGCGGGGCCGTATGCCCCAATTCCAGGCACCGGTAGCATCTCAATGGCAGGTTCTCCAGCACCTGGATGCCAGCCGCGCTCCAGCCGACCAGGAGCCTTCCTGCATCGGCAAGCATTTTAGCGGCGGCGACGGGGCAACGCACCTTTACCATGCCCACAACGCGCGGCCCACGTTGGATTTGTCCAACTTGGACCTCTGCGGCTTCACATCCACATGTGCGGACTACAGCCGCGCGCACTTTATCCTCGGTGGCGGAGTCATCCATCCCGGTTACCCGAATATCAGCACGTTTCACCGGTCGGATGACATCCGCCATACCCGCCAGTGCCGTACGCAAATTGACCGCCAGCTGGTCAGCAACTTCTATTGACTGGGACTTGGATAATTGCAGGACTCTAGCCCCAGTCACGGAGCGCCTAACTTTGAGGCCCTCCTTAATTCCCATCTCTTGGAGGTTGACCTCTTGCTCGGCGCGAAGCATTGCGTCGGCATATGTGACCCCGTTTTTTTCAGCTGCCGGCTGCAATTTCAAGATAACAGCCGGGGAGCGTGGAGCAGCAAGCGCTGACTTCAATTTCCTCTGCGCCAGGATAGCTGGATTGGGGGTCACAGAGGGCACAGCAGCCGCAGAGGGTGGTGAAGGAGGGGAAGACTTTTTCTTCCCCTTCCTTACAACGGTTGCCCAGGTGTCCGCAATCGTGGGCTGGACCGAAGGACCGACCGGCGGAGGAATGGCTGCTGAAGGAACGTCCGCTGAAGGAACCACCGCCGAGGTACTGGGGACTGGCTGACCAGAAGGCACCGGTGCAGTCGCACGGACGCCGGTTGTGGACACGACAGACGCTGCATTCCTTCTTCTATCTGCAGCTAAAGGCGGACGGTTTACCTTAGCGGGGAGAAGGCGATCCTCTAGCCCCGCAAACCGGGCGTTCATTATCTCCCCAACTGATTTCACGATAGAGGATTTTATTTCTTCTATTGTGTCTACTCCTATTGAGGACGAAGAGGCCCTCATCTCTGAAAATTCTCGCCGGTATGCCTTGAGTTCCGCCTTGAGGGCCTCTACTTCCTGGCGCTGCCTCTTATTCTCCGCTCTCAGTCGGCGGGTTTCCTCTGCCTCCAATTTGGAACACAAATCCTCTATGATGGCTTGCATATCCGCTGCTGCATCCCTAAGCTTTTTTATAAAAGGGCCCTGAAGATGGCCAGATTTTCGGGTAACCTCCAGGATCATCGCTGCATTCCGGCCACCACGGGCGCGTATCTCCTCAGGCCCTAAAGCGGAGAGGTTCTCTGCAGTAGGGCATTCCGATGCTGAAGTATCCGCTGAGTCCATCTGTGTTGCTACAGCTTCTTTGCGGAAGGCACGACTTCTAAGCACGCGGTCGTACTCAATTTCTTCAGCTTCGGCGTCTCTCCTTTGAAGATCCGCCTTGGCACGTGAGAGCCCTACATTATGGCCCCTCTGCACTGCCTTACCCCGACGTGAGGTATTTACCTTTGATTTGGGTTCCGTTTCAGTATCGGAGCCCAAATCCTTCCGTCCAGAGTGGCCGGTTTTCAAATACTGGCGCTTCCTCCCCGTGGGGGTGGTGTCCGTTTCACCCGTGTCGCATTCGACAGCTGATGGTGCGTCCGTCTCTAATTCAGAGTCGTCGTCCATTTAGTAGATTGGTAGTTAACCCAGATACTAAATGTATCGAACTCACTAACCTAATACAACGGCTGAATCGCGATATTAGATTTTCTCCACAATGTTAGTACGGCTGAATCGCGGTATCGAAGTTTATTTTAAATTTTATATATACAAGCCAGCCACGACCAGTAGGCTGGTGGCAAAATTTTTGACACCGGTTGAATGCTCCCACAATATGGTCGCAATCCCGGTACCTAAGCGACCCCTCCCCTCCCTTCCCCAGACACAACACGACCCGACAAGACAAACGAACACGACAAGACAACGACAACAACCCGCCAATTAATTCCGATGCTAAAGACCGACCTAAACCAACAATCCATCCAGTGCACACGTCCGACCTGTACGAGTGCCAACTCCTATCTCATGCATATAACATCTGGGCAAGAGAATGAAAACTTGAAATGAAACTCTGTACCTACTAACACTACTGATCAACCTACTAAGGTCGATTTAACTGCTGTTGTGAAGGAGACTCGAGCCCAACAGAACAGTGGCACGTGTACGAGTTGAAATGATGATAATGATTAGTTCACAGTAACAATGACATAACGCTGTATATTCAATCATACGGCTATATATTTTAGTATATTTCTCATATTTAAAATTTTCAAAAGATTCAGTCCTCTCGTTAATGGCTCAAGCGTTTCGCACTCGCCTTCATTATTTGATTATGTGGTGCTATTGACATAGGTTTTCCTATTTTAATAAAAAGGTACATTCCGTTTGATAATCAGAGATAATGGAATCTCAAACACGCCAACTTTGAATCATAACAGCTCGTAATACAATTGAATGCTATTTAGCGATAGACTAGTTTACTTGCTAAATTTAGCACTTCTCTTCTTTGTGATCTTTCTAACAGGTGGGTGGATCGAACAAACTGATGAGTAAATTATATATCCACCCTTGGGCTCCATTATTCGTCAGCAAACAGAAATACATTAGTAACTAAAAGAATAAACCCATCCTACGAAATCATACGAGGAATTTCCTTTATCAATAAATTAATATAGCTAAAAATACCAAGCAATACTAAGTAGTACTACAAAGTTAAAGGTTACAAAATTTAATCATTATTGCCGTCCAACTGTACTTAGTTCTATAAGCATATCAGCATTAGGAATTCTAGCTTTATCTATCTACAATGGCCGAGTCGCATAAAATTATCATATTTACAACGAAATGTTATGCCCCGTCTACATGTTGGCCGAGCCTAGGCCAACGCGAGCGTCAGCAAATAGGTACAAAGCAAGTGCTAGCGTCCACACGTTGGACAAGTGCGGCAAACGCCACTGCGAGTGGCCAACGTAGATGAGTATTTGTAGAGCTGTCCACACGTTGGCCGCTGCTCATGACCTATGCCAGCGTGGTGTTCGCGCATGTTAAGCCACACAGGATCCACAGGCTACAGACACTACAAAATCGTTTCATGCGCCGAGCTACGGGAGCACCGTGGTTCATACGAAACGTCGATCTCCACATCGACCATCAAGCAGTTTATGAAACGGTGCTCTCAGAGCTACTTTGACTCTGAACAAAGAGCCTACACGGCCCGCGAGGCCTTAACAAATAAATATCCGCGGTTCCACCCTCGCCGTCGAGGTGCGAAACCGCGCCGCGTAAAAGTCACGACTAAAAATAAAAACGTGGGCACGCCCACTTTGCCTCCAGCGACGCTCCAAGCCGAGGTCCGTTCCCCACAGGGGGAGCCCTTGGGCGATGTCGCTTAGCATACTTTTCTCCGGGTTGAGAGCCCTCAGCGCTCACCCATAGTCCGCGTCAAGCTGTCAAGGCCATCTGCAGCCAACAGCTGTACACACACAAAAAAAAAAAAAAAGTTGGCCGCTGTCAGTGTTCATTGTGCACTGAAACACTACGGACCTTGAAATAGACGTCGCTACAGCTTCGGCTATTTATTTAATAAGCGTATATAACTATTATCTCAGTGTATACCACATTAAAGTGGTGTAAAAAGAAGGTAGTTGATACTGAGTATTCACAGAAATAGAACAATGTAAGATATATCCGTGTGGTGACGGAGTAAGAATACAATTCACCACTCCCTATCTTGCCCGTGGATTTCGTAAAAGACGACTAAGGGATATAATACATAATACGCATATAACATCTATGCAAGAGAAGGAAAACTCGAAATAAAGCCCTATACCAACCTGTTTGACTAGCATGGAATATTAAGGTCAGTTTCCCTCCTATTGTGTAGGAGGCTCGAGCCCAACAGTAGGACGTATATGAGCTGAAATGATGATGAATGATGAAGATACTTTTTGATACTATAGGTAACATATAGGATGACTGGGATATAATTATTTACGTCGCATATCTAGAAGTAGTGGTGCAAATTTGAAAATATAATCATTTGTGTTGAGCGACATTATCACATTAAATGCCTCTAACAGCGATGAATGTCAACCGTGTAATGGCGAGCAGGCCAACGTGTGGACGGTATTGGCTTAGCGCAGATGAGTTCCTTTGATTTGTGCACAAAAACCGATACCGAGGCGAAGTGAGGCAAGTGATCATGAGCGACGGCGAGTGAAGACAAATCAGCTGTCCACACGTTGGCGCTTGTATTCACTCGGCCAACTAGGCGAGGGACGGCGAGCGTTTGCAAACTAAAGCAAATCGGGTGTACACACGTTGGCGTTGGCCATCGCTCGCCTGCACTCGACCAACATGTGGACGGGGCATTACAACAGTTATAGCGACAAAAATGCACAGAACGAAAGAACTATAATGAAATAGTCCATATCGCAAGTCACACCATGATACACCTACAAATATTACTTTTATTTACCATTTATGAAGTTAATTCCTTACCAAATGGAATTAAAGAAATTAAATATGAGCGTAAAGAATACATAGAAGCTTTAAAAGACATTTTAATACAAAACCTAATTGTGACCACTGATAATTTAAAAGCTATAGTTCATTCTGAAACTAGGTCTAAGCATTTCAGGCAAGATGAAACAACAATAGAAATGTCCGATGCTAATAATATATTAAAAACGTTTAATATGGATGAAGCAAATAATGCAGTGACAACTACAACAATACGTAAAGATGATGGAGAAGACACAGCAAGATATGATAATCTGGTGAAGTTTGACAATACTCCTTCAAGTCAAGTTGAAAATAATGGGTATAAAAATTATTCTAAATTGAAGAGAGAGGCGGATGATAAAGAGACTAAAGATATAATTGAGGAGATAACTTCGGGAGCAGGTGCTCAAATAGTACTGGGCACCTTTCAAGCAATAATGCGGCCAATGAGTTTAAATATTGGCGGTAACTAACGGATTCTTTATTTATATACTTTACGTATTGAAATTAACTTAAATTTATGCTGTGTTTATTGTAAAATACTGGAATTCAAGCGTTGTTCTGAAATTATATGAAATATGAAATACGCATTTAAAATCTTGTTTTATTTCTCATGATTAGGTTTATTTATTTTCTATCTATGTTATATCTTCATTATCGTTCGTTCAGAACGATTGTATATGATATTATGATTAGTGAGCAAGATTTACACTCATTATAAAATGCTATACAGTATTTTCTAGTTAGTTGAGTAAATCGTCTCGGATTATAAGCGAGTAAACGCTTCTGATTTTTGACTCAATTTTAGCATTTCCGTAATTTTTTTATATTAAGAAATTTGAAAGCATGAGAAATATATATATAGTAATACCCCGCTTTACGCGAGGGATACGTTCCGTAAAAAAAAAACGTTAAGTGAAATACGCGTATATCGGGGTTTATGATTTAATAAAAAAAAAAATACGAATCATTTGAATCAATGAATTTAATTCTAAAAATACCTTATGCAATATTACATGTTTTTTTATGGAAAATACATTTGTTGTCTTTTGGGTAGCGTTTATTTTACGTTCTTGTAAAATACGTTCATAACACCCAACGCTGTTTTTGATTGTTTGACACACGGTCAAGACACGATGATAACTACGTTATGTACGTACACATTCATGCTTACCTATGAATATGTATGTACATAACGCGGGCATGCATTGAATTAGCGTAATTCGAGGTATTTTAACGCGAAATTTAAAATTCGCGTAAAAATTAACCGCGCGTAACGGGGTC
This sequence comes from Lymantria dispar, assembly GCA_032191425.1. Classification (NCBI taxonomy): domain Eukaryota; kingdom Metazoa; phylum Arthropoda; class Insecta; order Lepidoptera; family Erebidae; genus Lymantria; species Lymantria dispar. Next base: position 891,849 of record CM063460.1, on the reverse strand, counting down.
GCGTAAAGCAGGGTATTACTGTACTTGTCAAGGTCTTAATCTTACTCCCTGCTGCATTCTTACTTAAAAGTTTGTTGAAATGTTATAGTGTTATATATGGCTTAATAATGAATGGTTTAATTATATTGCAGTAGACAACAACTAGCGTGTGATTGGAAAATATTCCAAATGATCAATAAGGTAGAAAAGTTCAAGTTTAGAATTAGTGCGGGTGACATGACCGGAGATTAGTCCGTCACCCGCCGAGAGGCCGACCGCGTGACGAAAGACCGACGTCCTCCCCGAGGGGGGGACGTCGGTCGATGTGAGGGTACCCCGGGTAGAGGGTATTCCGTCGGGCCGACCACTGATGACAAGTAACCCTGCTCCAGTGGTCGGCCCAACGACGAAGGCGACGTGGTGTTCGGGTGGGTTGCGCTAGTTGCGTGCTTAAGTCCCTCTGTCACCCCGGACGGCGTGGTGCGGTGGCGCGCCGACCGTAACCCACCAAAAAAAAAAGTTTAGAATTAGTATAGATTCACTATAGTGACTCATAGAAAATAAGATTTAGAAATACAACAAAAAATAATCAAAAAATATAAGTACATTTTATTTTCATATAAATAACTTACAAATAAATAACAATATATACAATTATAACAATATTAGCACAGTACCCCTTACACAGTAAGGTATAAAATTAGCTTGATAACAAAACTGGAATCCCAAACACCCGCAGAGTTCATATCACATAATTATATTGTACACCAATTACAGTTTTAATAATTCAACAACTTGTAAACATAATGCCGGTAAATTACCAACCCTCCACAAATTTATATTATTTTTTATTCAACTACTAACCGTACCTATGGGGGCATATGGATACCTCTTAGGTACACTTGCTTGGCTCTAACTGACTCACTCTTTTGATGAATACTCGAAAGAACTCGTATATAAGTATGAATGATAATTGAAAGTATCAAATGCCTGTGCTTGATTATTCGGCTGTTTTCAAGGTTTAACCATAACCCATTCCCAACCCTGTCACCAATACAATCCTGTAAGCCAGAATTCTCAATGGTCTTCATAAATGACACTGCAGTCTTCAAGAAATCCCGCGGAAAAGATTTATGACCTTTTACCTCCCTAAAACGTTGAAGGCGGTTTTTGCCGCCGAAGTGTATTAAAATTATTCACTGGTGAACCTCTATAACTGAGATTAACACTAGCCTGTACCTAGTGTTGAATTTAAACGTATTTAAATTCTGCTACTTATGATATATTGTTAAATTTCGACGAATTGTTCCATTGAAATGACCAAATGTGCATGCATCTGTTAGATTCATAAAAGTTCGAGGACCTCACCCCTTTTTTTTTTTACGATAAATGAGACAGACCTCTCTGTAAGCTACAAACTCGGTTCAACGAGATAATGATATCGCGGTCCGTTGAACTCTCACTTATCCAGGTTCGACTGTGTATATAACAATTAGTCTATATAAAGTCGTACTAGTTCAGTCTCGGCGGCTGGACAGCGTGTCACGGGACAGGCGGAGTGAGCGCGGACGTGACGTGATATACATATGTAACAAAATATATACCTGAGAAAATAAAACAAACATCATTTTTTTATTTTGTTATTAATGCTACTGAATACGGACCCCGAATGAATAGTATTTCAAATTATTTATGAGATATGAAAAACATTTTATGACTTTAATTTTATAATACATGTAACCCAAACAAATGTCCACATCATCATCGCAGCTCAAACACGTCCCACTGCTGGGCTCGAGTATCCTCCGCAATAGGAAGGATATTGACCGACTATAATCACGCTAGTCAGACGTGTTGGTATAGGGTTATATACCGAGTTTTCATTCTCTTGTATTGATATTGTAAGCATATCTAATCTTATTTGTCTTTTACGACACCCACGGGTAAGATATGGTGTGGTGAATTGTATTCTTACTCCGTCACCACACGGATATATCATACATTGTTCTATTTCTGTGAATACTCAGTGTCAACTACCTTCTTTTTACACCACTTTAATGTGGTATACACTGAGATAATAGTTAAAACTCGAAATAAAACCCTATGCCAACATGTCTTACAAGCACGGTATAGTAGGTTAAATTCCCTCCCATTGTGGAGGAGGCCCGAGCCCAACAGTGGGACGTATGTGGGCTGCGATGATGATGATGATGATATTTTGGATTATAATATAAGCGAAAGAAGTCTAGTAAAGTCACTTTTCTTCACTCTAGTGGGGACCACGCTGTTGACAGTTGTCCGTCTACAGACGCAGGCCGGCTCGTCCATGGTAGTACCACACTGAGCAGAAAATCGACGTCTGAGTAGTAGCAATTTGTTACTGCGCTTCGTTCTGTGAGCGAGAGAGACAGAGCCCAACTGTCTGAGGGTGTTTGCGGGCAGTTTTGGTGATGCTTTTAGTATCACCAAACCTCATTGCAATCACACACCCTTCACTTGTTTCACAGCTGGCAGCGGCAGCCATGCAAAATTCCATGAGTGGCAGCAACATTCACTATCAGGTATACTGTCTGCACGTTTGCCGTTGTTTGCAATAAAAAAAAAACATCAAATATATGCAGAGTTCCAACAAAGCTAAATGAAGGCGACAAAACCAAATATTGAAAGAACAAACTTTACTCGAGAAATGACAGTGGATTATTACGACCTGGAGTGGAATGATTGCCATAATCTTCTCACTGTTATAAATTAATCCCAACAAAATTATGTAAGTTATATACGGGATTACTTACCCGGATACAGGCAGTACCGTGGGTATCTTCCATGACTGTAGGCACAGCGGACATTTATTCCGCCAGCGAGCGGCGCGCTCTTCACGCTAAGAGCATTAAGAAAAATATTGAACGTCAAAATGTGATTATTACGTAAATTTCAAAATATGATTACATATTTTATAATCATTAAGAAACAAAAACTTCTCTACGTGATAAGAGCCGGAATACGGAAATACGTAGAAGAACGAATGTAACCAAGCAGAATTAGCACATCGAAATGGTAATGGGCAGGCCACATTGCTCGTCGAACTGACAACCGCTGGGGAAGAAACGTTCTCGAGTGGCGACCACGAATGGGACGGCGAAGCGTAGGACGAGCCCCTACTAACTGGACCGACGACATCTTAAAAGTCGCAGGGAACCGTCGGGTACAAATGGCCCAGGATCGATCCGAGTGGCATTCTCGTGGAGAGGACTATGTCCAACAGTGGTCGTCTAAAGACTGAGGGATGGATGGAAGAAACAAAAAAGAAAACGAGCAAGCTTTACAGTAGTCGTCTATGATGTGTAACATCTGACATATTATCTTACTATTAAATTGAGATGAAATATATATCGGCTCGTCGTCTCAGCTCATACATGTCCCACTACTGGGGTTGAGCCTCCTTCCCAATATAAGGAAAGATAACGTATGCATATTACATTCCTTAGTCGTCTTTTACGATACTCACGGACACCATAGGGGGCAGTGAATTGTATTTTAACTTCATCAAAACACGGATGTAAATACAACAAACCTATGATAATATTGTCTTATATTGGTGTACGGACCTGAGGTGGATCTGGAGCGGGTAAAGCAGTGGAGTGCGAGGCCGTGGTATCCCACCAGCGAAGGAACTGAACCCCAAACGCTCCATACTCCACCATGCGGAGTGCCACGTTGCCAACCATTGGAAATGACATCACTGCACTCCTGCAACACCAAGGAGCGTTTTGTATTTTTTGATGAACAATGTCTAATGACGGCTGGTAACATAAAATTATCACAGTAATGCAGTGAGATCTAAGATTATCTATACCAATAAATAAAATTGGAGTGTCTGTTTGTAATGTCAAAATAATAGGCTTTTCTCATGCTCACACGGTTATTTGCACGACACCTATGCCTAAAATAGCAATTAAAAAATTTTTGTCTGTCTGTCTGTCTGTTTGTTCCGGGTAATCTTCAAAACGGCGGGACCGATTTCAAAAATTCTTTCACCAATGGAAAGCTATAATATCAGGGCGTAAACTAGGCTATATTTTATCCTGGTATTCCTACGGGAACGGGAACTACGTGGGTAAAACGACTATAACCTATAACCGAAGCGAAGCGAGGGCGGGTTGCTAGTATAGAAATATTTCTCTTAAAAATCTATTTTTTTTAAGTTAAAGCTTCGTGAAGTAGATTTGAATGGGGAGTAAATCCACGTAAGTCGTCATCGACATGGTCGCGTGACGTCAACAGCCCTATATCTCTGGACGATTGATGTCACAATCAGATAAATGTAAAAAAAAAATTACATATTTTAATTTCAGATTAAACAAAATATTTGAATCTGTTCATAGAGTTTTAAGTTTCCACTTTCGTCGGCAGTCCTTACGACTGCGTTGTGTTTTTTCTATTTTTTTTAAATTGATGACCTTTAATCGCCAATTTCTTTTATAGATTAATAATTTATCTTTCGAAGATAAGCAAGGGTGCAACATACCTATATTGGCTGATTCCCTTTCTAAAAGAAAAAAAAAAAAGAGTGTGTGAACAAAGTACGCATATCAGAAGTGAAAATCCTTCATCTTTTATCTCATTCTCTCGCCGGTTGAATCCTATACCTTTACGTGTTTCTATCTCTATGGACTCGCTTTTTCGTTTCATCGAGTCTGAAATCACAACGATTCTAAAGATGTTTCACTTCAACAAACCCAATTATAGTTTTTTCATGAAACGGGATTTTAACCTCTATAAAATCAATAATCGTAAGTTGTATTTGTATATGTAGACATGTTGGCATAGGATTTAATGCCGGTATTCCTTCTCTTAGATAAATGTTATCTGCATATCACATCCCTTTGTTCTCTTTTACTCACGGGTAAGGGAGGGGAGGTGTATTATATTCTTACTCCGACATCACACGGAAGTTTCTGTTTTATGGTAGGATATAAAAAGTAATAAAGCTTACCCAATTTGTCCAGTAGCGAGATTTCTAAAGAAGTCACTCCAAGTGTCTTCTTCGGGTGGTCGTGGTGGTGCGTCCTTGAGTGCGAGCCCCAACAGCGCCAGTGTGGGGGAGTGTCCCCTCACAGAGCCGGACACGTAACGGGCCAGCTGTACCAGTCTCGCACAGGAGACCACGGTGTACACTATGCTGTACGTGCGAATGGCGGCCCGCCGTAGATTGTCTGATGAGCTCTAATAACACAATAATGCAATTTTAAAAGTCTAACTTTGTATGGCTTTGCAATTTTGATCAGCAACTTTTTTCTGTAACGAAAAGTGTTGTGGTAAATACTGTGTCATGTGGAGTGAGACAGAAAGAAAAATATTTATACTGTTGTCGTTAAATCTAATAAAAAACACAAACATAACTAAATAGATGAACTTCTTACATAAAAATCATTAATATTTAACGAAGAACAGAAAAGGCTGTTGACTCAGCTCGTGATACTTCTCCTTAAAGAAATAGCGCTGGTATTCTGCCAACAATTTATTACTTATAATTTTATGTAAATAAATGAACGATAAATACAATCTATGTTATACAAAAGTGATTAAGTAAAATATTTCTCTCATCATCATAATCATCACAGCTCACACACGTCCCACTAGTGGGCTCGAGCCTCCTCCACAATGGAGGGAAATGAACCTACTATACCACGCTGTTCACACGTGTTGGTACACGGTTTTATTTTCACTTTTCCTTTTCTTGCATAGATGTTGTATGTACATTATAATTCCTTAGGTATCTTTTAGGACAGCCACAGACAAGAAAGGTGGTGCATTGTATTCTTACTCCGTCCGTCACCACATTGAAAAAATTTTTCCCTTTAAAACAAAAATTTCACTCCTATCGACATATAATCAAAAAAAGACACATCTTTACGTTACATACTGTCAAGTTTTAATTGTTAAACATAAGGCAGATAGAATTAATATGTAGTAAAACGAATTGTCACCCGTGTGGAGACGAGAAAAGAAAACAATTGTCATCACCCCTCAGTTGCCCGTGGGAGTCGTTAAAATCGAGCGACTTTTGTCTTTGTTTTTTTTTTATTGCAAGCGGTGGCAAACGAGCAAACAGTACAACTGATGGTAAGTGTTGCTGCCACTCATGGACCTTTACAAGGCCGCTGCCTACCGCGAAGAAAGTGTGAATGCGTGCATTGAAGCTCGGTGATACCAAAGGCACGACCAAAACCCTCCACATGCAAACACCCTCAGAAAGTTGGGCTTCCGGCTCTCTCGCTCACCGAACGAAGCGCAGTAACAAATTGTTACTACTCAGACGCCGATTTTCTGTGAGAGCGTGGTACTACCCCGGACGGACCGGCCCGCGGCTGTAGACAGATAACTGTCAACAGTGTGATCCTACCACTCGACTTCTGAGAAACCTGTAATATCTCACTGATATCGCTAACTTGGCCGCGTGGCGACGGTTTGAGAATACATGTGTCGCCACCCCTTACTTGCCCGTGGGAGTCGTAAAAATCGGCTGAGGGTTCACCAGGAGAGTGGGCAGCAGCTCTCTCCTGGGAAACGTAAAACATCCATACTGCGATCGCCAACCCGCCTGCCAAGCGTAGCGATTACGGCAATATCCCCTTTTTAAAAATGGCGTACAACAAAAAAATGGCCCCCAGTCACGGCGGCTCCGGTACCCTACGGGCTCATTTTGGTGGCGGGCCCAGTAGTGGTGGAGCGGGGGGTGCGAGGAATCTCCGGCAGCGATCCGGCTACCAACAAAAACGACCCTTGGCCCTGGTAACACACAACATTCGGACACTCAGGACTGACGAGAGGGTCATCGAGCTGGAAGAGGAATTGAGCAAAATCCGCTGGGACATTGTAGGATTATCAGAAGTGCGAAGAGAGGGCGAGGGCACGATAATCCTCCAGTCTGGAAACTTGCTCTTCTACCGGGAGGGCGATCACCCGTCCCAAGGTGGTATAGGGTTTATCGTTCGTAAGTCTCTCATAGACAACGTGGAGAGGATCGAGAATGTGTCGACAAGGGTAGCGTACCTTATACTCAGAATTACCAAGAGGTATTCGCTGAAGGTTATACAGGTATACGCACCGACCTCGACATACTCCGACGACGAGGTGGAGGCATTTTACGAGGACATCTCGAAAGCCATACACGCGTCCAAAACCCACTTCACGGTGGTTATGGGAGACTTTAACGCGAAACTAGGCAAAGGGAGTGATGATGAGTTGAGAGTGGGGAAACATGGATATGGACAGAGAAACCAGAGGGGCCAGAAACTGGCTGATTTTCTGGAGAAGGAAAGCCTCTTTATGATGAATTCCTTCTTCAGGAAGCAGCCACAAAGGAAATGGACCTGGATTAGCCCCGATGGTTCAACAAAAAACGAGATAGACTTCATCTTGTCAGACAAACGACAGATATTCAATGATATCTCAGTGATCAGCAGAATTAAAACTGGGAGCGATCACCGGATGGTACGAGGCACATTGAATATCCATACAAAAGTCGAGCGGTCACGCTTGATGAAGTCTACACTCCGACCTACATCTGTCCAATACCAGAACCTCGAAAACTTTCAACTCGAACTACATAATCGCTTCCAATGTCTGGACGAGTGCGAATCTCCGAACGATATGAACAACAGGTTCGTGGAAACTGTCCACGCGGTTGGGTCGAAATTTTTCAAGGCTCACCGCGTTAATAGACCTAAAAAACTTTCTGACCAGACTCTCGAGCTCATGGAGCGGAGAAAAGAGATGACGGTGCAGTCTGCAGCCGATTGGTCCAAACATAGGCAGCTAAATAGACAGATCTCCAGGTCTGTGCGTCGCGATATTCGCCGATTTAATACGTTCCGTATTAAAGAAGCGATAGAGCGGAATCATGGCTCGAAAGTGTTCGCACAAGATCTGTCTATTGGGAAAAGCCAAATGACTAAGCTGAAGACCGATGACGGCACTGTCATTTCATCCCAAAGTGAGATCTTGGGAGAGGTCGAAAGGTTCTATGGACAGTTATACAAATCATCCCGAAATCTTGTTGTCGGCTTGGTCCAAGATCCCAGATCCAAGCTAACTCGGCACTATACCGAAGAAATCCCGGACATCAGCTTGTACGAGATCAGAATGGCTCTCAAACAACTACGTAACGGTAAGGCACCGGGAGATGACGGAATTACGGCAGAGCTTTTGAAGGCGGGCGGCAAGCCGGTATTAATAGCCCTTCAGAAGCTATTTAATTCCGTTATCCTCGGGGGCGACGTTCCAGAGTCGTGGACCAGGAGTGTGGTGGTGCTGTTCTTCAAGAAGGGTGACAAAGCTCTTTTAAAGAACTACAGACCCATCTCACTCCTGAGCCATGTTTATAAGCTGTTTTCGAGGGTCATTACCAATCGACTCACGCGCAAGCTCGATGACTTCCGCCCGAACACCGCCCGAACAAGCCGGCTTCCGAAAAGGCTATAGCACCATAGACCATATCCTCACGCTTCGGCAGATTATACAAAAGACCGAGGAGTATAATCGGCCCCTGTGCTTAGCGTTTGTGGACTATGAGAAAGCCTTTGATTCAGTCGAAACTTGGGCGGTGCTGCAGTCCCTTCAGCGGTGCCAAATCGACCATCGCTATATCGAAGTGCTGAAGTGTTTGTATAGGAACGCCACAATGTCAGTCCGTATCTGGGATAAGAGTACGAAACCGATCCAGTTGCAGAAAGGCGTGAGACAGGGAGATGTCATCTCTCCGAAACTGTTCACCACTGCACTGGAAGATGTCTTCAAGCTCTTAGACTGGACTGGACTCGGCATCAACATTAACGGCGAATACATCACTCACCTTCGATTCGCAGACGATATCGTCGTTATGGCAGAATCCATGGAGGACCTTGGCACTATGCTCAATGATCTCAGCAGGGTATCCCAACTAGTGGGTCTACGAATGAACATGGACAAGACGAAAGTCATGTCAAATACCCATGTCATTCCTGTACCGGTCCTAGTTGGCAATGCGATTCTCGAAGTTGTCAATCACTATGTTTACCTAGGACAAACAGTTCAGTTAGGTAGATCCAATTTCGAGAAAGAGATCAGCCGACGAATCCAACTCGGTTGGGCAGCGTTCGGGAAACTTAAGAGGATCTTCTCGTCCAACATACCTCAGTGTCTGAAAACACAGGTCTACGACCAGTGTGTGTTACCAGTGATGACTTACGGCACGGAAACGTGGTCCCTAAATGTAGGCCTCATATCAAGGCTCAAAGTCGCTCAGCGTGCTATGGAACGGGCTATGCTCGGGATTTCTCTGCGAGATAGAATCCGGAATACAGAAATCCGCAGAAGAACGGGTGTAACCGACATAGCACGAAGAATTAGCACGCTGAAGTGGCAATGGGCAGGCCACATCGCTCGACGAACCGACAACCGCTGGGGAAGAAAGGTTCTCGAGTGGCGACCACGCATCGGACGACGCAGTGTAGGACGCCCCCCCACTAGGTGGACCGACGACCTAGTGAAAGTTGCTGGGCGTCGTTGGATGCAGGCGGCACAGGACCGCACATTGTGGCGCAATATGAGGGAGGCCTACGTCCAGCAGTGGACGGCAATAGGCTGAAATGATGATGATGATCGCTAACTTATCTGCCAAACGTAACTATGACCGGCATTATTATTTACTTACTACCTTTGTAGGCGAGGCCTACGTCCAACAATTTGCGGCCAAAGGTTGAATGAAGATTATTATAAAATATTACCTTCCCCAATCGGCCATCCTCCTCGTCCTCTCTCCACTTATCCACGATGGCTTCCAATTTATCCTTGATGTAAGGCAGTAACACGAGAAAGGCTAGCGAGGCTCTCTCCAGGTGGAGAGGCAGCTGCTGACCCGTATTAAACTCACTAGAGAAGTTTGTGGGAACACGAAGGAGACCGTAAAAGCATTCTGAGAACGATGCAGCTGTAAGACAAATGGGGAGTCATTATATGCCGTAACGACGACATTGGTAAATTTACTTCAGCACACACATTCATAGTCTGTGTTTTCTGGAACTTGGCCTGATGCTGCCTTAGCCGAGGTCGCAAGCTACTGGACCGAGGAATAGTCCTTCACCAACAGAGAGGCTGAACACGTAAGGGCGACGCTTCTCTCGGGGCGTCAAAAACTCGGTCGCAATTGGCGAAGAGGAAAGTATACGAGGGTTATGAGACTGCGCATCACCCTTTAGTCACCCCAGATGAAACGGGCTGCGTCCATTTACAGAATAGCCCGCTCAAAAAAATAGGCTGTATCTAGCAGCATGCCAAATTGCAGTAAACGAACAAATATTAATTCAAGTTATGTATAAACCCCGCGAGGTCACTTATAATTCTAAAAATTTTAACATTTAAAATTAATTCAATAAACTACAACCGAATCAGAACGCGACCGCTACTGAGAAGGTCTCTCAAGAATCTACGTAAGCTTTGTTAATTAAAAGCTTTTATTTAACTTGCCCTGTTAGTATGGGACAAATCTTGCGAGTTAAATTAGAACCATTTCCTGTCGTTAGATTAGGTTGAAATTTGGTTTACTTACGTAACTTCGGTGACAATGCAATAACATGGTACCATAAAGTTGATCTCAAGATGGCGTCGGAAGGTGGTCATAGGAACTCCTAAATTAAACGAGATAAAACCGTCGACTTTGGACTCGTTTGAATAGTCTTGACAAGCAACATTTAAATAAAAGCATTTTCAAAAAAAAAAATTATATGTTATTTTTATATTTTTTTTACTTAATTTCTTTTACATAAAATTGTACACAACATGTTTAGCAAGTATCAGCTCTAATGTGATACCCTTCGAGTCACAAGATACGTAATATAATTCACATATATAATTCAAACGATTACGGCTGGACCAGATCCCATAAGCGCCATAAATGTCTCATTGTTAACGCTGGCATGACAGCTTGCTATATCTTATCTTAATATATATAAATTACGTGTCACGTTGTTTGTCCGCGATGGACTCCTAAACTACTTAATCAAATTTGCACACCGTGTGCAGTTTGATCCAACTTGAAAGATAGGATAGCTTACATCTTAATTTATAGTCGCAATATTATTTTATTGCAAATTATTTGTATTACCTATATATACCTACCTATTATTTGACATTCACAATTATCTGTTAACTCCAAACGATTTTAACAGATGGCGATATCTGTTGACTGGATTGAGTAATTAATTAATAGATGGCGCTGCTATGTCAAACCTACAAACGTGTCATATACGATTTTAACTTGCTTTTTTACATAGATGCCATTTGTAAAAAAATATGACGACCTCCATGATAGATGTTCTCCTACAGTTCCACTTAAATAGTTTAATAAAATGTAATATAACAAAAACATTAGCCATAGCAACAAATATTAGAAATTGAATGACTTACCATAATGTTTAAGATAGTAGTACTGTAGACAGCAATCAAACAATAGGTATAGTTCATCATACCAGTTCACGCACCAGCCACACTTGTTTGGGTATGTAGCCGCCAGATACTGGAATCATATACTTTCAATATATATGTATCTTACTCATCATTGCTCTGCTCTTATCCAGATTACTTGAGGTGGAGACAATATCTACTCTTCCGTTATACATTATGAGACAATTTTATGAGTGGCCGCCAACCTTCCCTGGGAATGTAATTGTTGTGGAGATCACCCAATAATGCCTTTAAGATTTTTTTATTGCTATTATTGGCAAACGAGCAAACAGTACTACACCTGATGATAAGTGATGAGAGACCGAGTATCAACATCAACAGCGAATACATCACTCACTTTCGATTTGCAGACAATATCATCCATACAACAAAATCTATAGAGGACCTTTTCACCATACAATTCACCAGGGTAACCCAACTAGTGGGTTTACGATGTTAAATGCCCATGCCATTTCTGTACCGGTACTGGTAGGCTGGTCCAAATTCGAGAAGGATGTCAGCCGACTAGGTACTGACAACCGCTGGGAAAAGAAGGTCTCAGGTAACAACCACATATCAGACGACGCAGTGGACAGACGACCTGGTGAAAGTTGCTGGGCGTTGTTGGATGCAGGCAGCACAGGACCGCACTTTGTGGCGAAACATAAGGACTATATCCAGCAGTGGACGACAATAGGCTGAATGATGAAGGTAATGATGAAAGCTTTACATCAACCCGGGCCAACTCCATCCGATACCATTTAGTCAACCATTACATTCCTGAGGAGGGTAGACCTCAGTCAGGCAGCTCGTAATAAAATTCAAGTAATTCGGATAAGGCCGCGGATGACTGGATCGGGGCGTTAGGCCGTCACCCGCCGAGAGGCCGACTGCATGAGGCAAGACCGACGTCCTCCCCGAGAGGACGTTGGTCGAGGAGAGGATATTTTTCAGGGGGTATTCCGTCTGGCCGACCACTGATGTCAAGTCACCTGCTCCGGTGGTTGGCCTAACGACGAAGGCGACGTGTCTCGGGTAGGTTACGGGTGTGCGTGTTTACGCCCCACTGTCGCCCTGGACGGAGCGAGAAGTGCACCGACCGTAACCCACCCCCAAAGAAAAAAGTAATTTGGATAAGATCAGGGTGGCAAATGAACTTTATAACGCATATATAATATAATTACTACACATAAAAAATTAAACATAAAATAAGGTAGAAAAGAGATAAGGCTAACTTATCAGGCGACAACAAAATCTACTAATTTATAACCCCATAAATTATTAGACAACTCATTATGCAACACAATTCATACAGTTTTGAGAAAGTTTTATAAAACCAATAATTAAAGTTTACAACTTATAAATACACATCATTATATAACTTTAGAAATTATTTAATCAAGGAAGCAATTTTTTAATACATATTAGATTCTGTTTGTGTTTAAAGAAACTTTCCCAAAGCTACAATATTATCTTAAGTTTATCGTAAGAATGCGCTACAATCATCATATATCAATCATCATACATCAAATCTATGAGTTTTCAATGTGTATATTGCATTAAATTGTAAATCATCAGCCCCATAGAGGGCTTAATCGTAAAGCATCACAGGATCTGTGCATTCTATGCCATTGGTCCCAGATATTATAACTATAGATATGAGGAGACAATATCCTCAAATATCATTATTAGAGACCGGTTTGTATGCAACATAGAAAGCTTGTTATATGCATGCAAATATGCATGAAAAATGTGTGAAATATGCACGAAAATTGGCATAATATGCAAAATTAAATGATAAATTTAAAAAACCCAAAAAAAAAGAACGTTTTAATTTTTTTATTTCAAAATCAGCATACACTTAGTAAATAATCCTTTGATAGAATGACATTACATGACATTAGGTTTTTTTAATATCTTTATAAACGTAAACAATTAATAACATATAAATTACTGTTCCAAATGTTCAGTGGTAAGATTGTGTCTTCGATCATGTAAACTATTTTAGAGGTGAAAAAGGTTTGTTGTATATCGTCTGAGGTCTTATGTTTTGTGACTATTAAATTTGGCTGGGTTCGCGATATTATCACTATTTTCGCATTTCAGAATGCAGGGTGAGTGCACCGCACTTGAAAATATTGTAAGTGTACTGATAATATGCATCATATAATCTTAGGTAAAATATGTTATTACTGCTGAGGATGGTTAAATATGCAAATGCAAATAATCCGGTTTCTAATCATTATTTTTAGACGTACAATAAATTTTTCCTAGACTCTCGGAAGTCAGATAGTATTCTCTTATTAATAAAAAGATTTAGTGGAATCTAGTTACATACAAGTCTGAGAATGGAAAGATTTAAAAACAGGAAGAATTGAATATATTGACTACTAATAGACTAGGATGTAGTTGAAGTATAACATTGGTAAATTTTTATATCATATAAGTTTGATAAGAAATGCCGCTAAACAAAAGATACACTTTAACTTCCAAAGATCTAAACATTCAAAACAATTTTATAGGATTTGTAGTTATTAGAAATGATATTGTTATTTCAGTTCAAAGGAGGGAGTGCTAAATTAATAGATGAATATTACATTACTGTAATAATTTCGCCTTTTATTTTTTAATGATATGCAACAGGCTACAAGTTTCTCAAGTTTTATAGTATACATATTAAGTACCTCCAATACTTTCCGCAATGCTGGTTTTACAGTAGCTCCGAGTGCTTCTTGGGCAGTTACTTGAAATATTGAAGGTGTTCCTTGTAGCGTTCTCGTTAAATGTGCGGCATATACGGCCATTTTCGCTTTATTATTAATTACTCAGTTTCATCAAAAAATTAAAAGAGCCTCTTGTTTATCATTTATGTTGTCAACATGTCAAGTTGTCACCACAAATTATAAAGTATAGTACAGATATTACAGTACGTCACTATAGTAGGTTTGGACTACAATCATCTTTATCCACTTGGCAGCGCTTGTGTGCTTGTTAGTACTATATTTACCTACATAGCTATATTCTTTGATATATATACGTATAGATGACTTGAAATTAAAATAGAGTAGTATCTACAGATTTATCAATTGTATCTTTATATAGATATATTTCTTGTATAAGTTATACGTGGTTCATTCAAATCAGTAACGAGCAGTAATACTTATGATTAAAACAAAAGGCGCAGGAGTCTTACGAACAAGCGGCCATTTATAAACCATGTAAACGCAAAATGCAGTGTTTCCACTTTAAAGTTTGCCTTTCCCCACGCTTCAATTCAGATTTCCCCTTTTCGGGACTTATTCCCCTTCATAAGTTATTCTGCTGTAGTTCTTAGCTTTGGCACTAGTGTAATAACTAAAAAAAAACTTCAATTTTCTTCTAATGGTCGGTATACACGACAACAAAATATCGCAGTGATTTGACTGGGCAGACAGTTTGCGCAGTTAATCGAACGTCCATAGATTGTGTACAAGTTCATGATATCTGCGGCGATCGTCCATTTGAAGCAGAAATTCAGGAATTCAGAATCATGTCATCCTTGATGAAAGATGATAAAGCACTGCCGTCGCTCATTTTATGTAAAAAGCAAAAAAAATCACGTAGTATGTGGTGTAGAAATTGGCTTCTTATAAGGAAATCGTATGACTTGACGACTGAAAGTATCTCTCATGTGAATTTATTGAGAGAGACACACGCGTAAAACATACACGCCGAGGCGTCTGGAGGGATGTATGTAGTATGTGGTGTAGAAATTGGCTTCCTAAAAGGAAGTCTCATGTATATATGTCTCTGTATATATGTATCTGTCTCATGAATACTCATACTCTCATGTGAATTTATTGAATTTTATTGATTTTTTTTATTATTGTTTCCCTATTGGCATTAGAATCAATAGGTTTGTACATATCAATTAGCCTATTGTAGGCAGCATTTTTCTCGTTGCGATTATGATAGTCTTTACTTTTCTTATTCCAGAAGCAAATTATAACTCTGTATTAACTCTTCCAATAATTCCTGGTTGTTGCTATTATTATTATCATCTTGCGACATGTTGAATTGCATCTACAGCAAGCGTCGTGAATGAATTAAAGGATCACTACGACTTCCATCCACATACTACGACGAAACTGTGCAAACATGATCGACAACAATTTATCGAATAGTTTTTGAAACTGCTCCGATCGTTTGTGCCAACCAGAAAATTCTGAGACGATTTTCGTACACACTATCGATAAAACTGCACAAACGGTCTGCGCAGTCAAATGCTACGATATATCATTGTCGTGTATACCGACCAGAAATATATAAAACCTGCACGTGTTGCCACTATTTTTTTATATAGTAAAACATAGGGTAAAGCCTAGCCTAAAATTTGCCACAATATTTTAGGCTAGGCTTTACCCATGATTTACCGCAATTTTCCCTTTTCCTTCCCTCCGGTCCTAATTTCCCCTCAAAAGAGGAATTTCCCTTTATTGTGGAAACACTGGCAATATGGCAGCGGCAGACGCTGTCATTCGGTTGTTATTCTATCAATTCGCCAGCGCCCCTAGGTGTCCTTTTTTTATTGTAGACCAAACTTCTAAATTATAAAGAAATGTTCTAGCTGTCAACGCCGTGGTTGTCACTGTCTTTGGTCACTGTCAAGATTGCCATGTCAAGCTGTCTGTCACTAATCTTTTTTTTCATATCATACTTTGGGTAGGCCAAGAAACGTAGCTCATAGAGCCAGCTGAACTTTTATTCTTCAATTCCATATGATATAGTGTTATATTTTATTCAAGTTGCATTGTCTAAGCTCATTGTGTTAGTAAGAAGAGAAAAGAATAATGAAATGAATGGTTTCTCACACAATTGTAGCATGGCAAACCGTTTTCAGCATGGGTGATAATACCATAACTGTTAAGGTCGACCGACAAGTTGGTGATTGCCGTTGTTATATCTAAATTCTCCTGGAAAGTGCTGCCAACTATTCTCCTGGTGATCCCTCGCCTCCATAACTAGGGGATAATTGGATGTTCAACTATAATGGTACTATAAAATAAATTACTATTAACTCTTGTGTGACATCTGGCCGCCTTTCAAATGAGATTAGATGCAGGTTTATTTTACACATGCATTTCTTCTGTAATATACCTATACCTTATAGACTTTTGCCGACACACACATGTAAAATTTTCTATAGATATCTTACAACCATTTAACTTCTGTCATAGTTAAAATACTCGCAGTATAATTTCAAAATTTATCTTAATAAAAATAGATGTTTAATTGAATAGGTATCTTAATAGAAATAAGTATATTTATTATCATCCCGGCTCATATACGTCCCACTGCTGGGCTCCAGCCTTCTCCACAATTAGAAGGAAATTGACCTACCATACCACGTTGGTCAGACGTGACAGCATAAGGTACATTTCGAGTTTCCTGCATGTGACAGATTAATAATAATAAAGATATATGTATGACTTTAGGAATAATGTCGATTAAGATGATAATAAATTACGGTATGATTTTTGTTATTAAATATAGAAAGCAAAATGATAATTAATGATTTTTACGTTACATTTGAGTCAAATTAGTTGTTTGTGGAGTAGTATTCAAAGAGCGGTAGCTTGGCGAAATGGCCATCGGGTTGAGAGCTCTCAGCGCTCACCCAACAGTCCGGGTAAAGTTGTCACAGCCATGTGAGACTAACAACTAAGTTACACACAAAAAAAAGGCGAAATGGCCAGTTGCTTCTTGGCTAGTAAAGTACTAACATTTGAATTCTAAGGTGTGATGTTATTCTGTTACTATGTTGTATTTTTATGTAGTTATTATCTTGTGGCAATATTATTGCTTATTGTCTTTATTAATTCTTTTAGTAAAATTGCTATGGAAAATGAAATAGTAAATGTATTGTTCCTAAATGTGTTTGTTTATTAACCTGGTTATCTATTTATTTTATTATATATTAAAGGCAATAGTGTTAATAGAGACATGTACACACAGATACATATACGTAGATATATACACATAGATACGTATATGTATATAAATCCATATACATAGCTAAAATTATATAGATATCTAAAACATGCATATTATATCTTTCAGTCGTTTCTTACGACACCCATGGCCGAGATAGCGGGTGGTGGATTATATTCTTACTCCATCACCACAGGCACAAATAAGTATATGTCCCCCCTAAAGATACTAGCAACTCTTAAATTGCTCGTGAGTGTCGTAAACGACAACTAACATAAGAGATTTACATCGACCTTGGTCAATTCTACCTATTGGCGTCTGGTCCATAATTACAACCCCAAGGAGGGTTGACGTTAGGCGGGCGGCCGGTCGGGATAAGAGCAGGACAAATCCCTCCAACCACCCATGGCCTTTTCGACATCGTGGTCATATAGGCCGAATCATCGAGATACATGTACACACCGTGCTCGTTGCGTTGGCATGCACATGCTTCTTGAATCTCTACAAGTATCTCTATAAGAGCAGGACAATGATACGCTAAAAGCGCGTGGTTTTAGTGGGTATTTCGGTCCCTTATGTGGCCGGCGAGTCCCACACTCATCCCCCCGTCTGCCGCCGGCGGGGGGGATAGCGCATAAATGCGTTTCCACAGCGACAAAGAAAAAAGGACAATGATACACAGTAACATTTAAAACGCAAAAACAATTATTAAAATATTTTATTCGTCACTAAAATATAACATTTCATATAATACACAAAAATATTTATTTACAAAGCGATGATATTAGCACCTAATATAAGGGTAGCGGACTTTCATGTAGAGCGTGCCTTTTTTTAAAAGGCAATTTTCAATAAGGCAACAGACGTGCCGACATTATGCAATGTCGCAGTCACATGCGCAAAATTAAAGTATGTTCTTCTCAGTACATAATAAACTTTATGATCGGTGGCGTGCTCAAAATACTGTATCGCGAGCCATTAGTTCGCTATCCCTGACCTAATACATGAAGCGCGTGATTTCTTAACTGTGATGTGGATCTTGAAAATAAAGCTCTAAATTACTAAAAGCAATAATTAGTAATCACAATGATTATTACATTGAACACGGGCCTATCAAATTCATAACTAACGATTTTGCGTAAATTGGACCGATTGGACCATTACAAAATATTCAAATTTAGATTAACTTGTGGCCATCTTGCCAATAAACTGTTTTGACTATATTTATATGACTATAATTTTGATTTAAATTATTTGAAATAGTTTGTTAATGATATAAAATTTTAATAATGTCGTGGACCTCGTTTATTTTAAAATGGGATATGAAGCATGTCCTTAAAACCAAATTAGCATTTGTACTAGCCTACATTTAAATTTCATCCCAATATTTCTTTGGCCAACAAATACATTCCTTCGCTAAAATATTTGAAGGTAATTTGATTCAAATGTGATTCCCACCTTTCTAAATCTATATTAACCTCTTATATCTTATTCTATAACAAATCGAGATTTTGGTCCAAAAATAAACAACTAACAGCATATTTATAATTAAGACATGTTGTAAGTGACTCGCTTATATGGCTATCGACTTACAATAATAACGTATAGAAGGATAGTGTCAGTACTTCGAACTTTCAAAATTTGAATCTGAAAATACTAATGGCGGGCAGACGATTATACACGTACACACGGAAACCACTATACAAATTATGAAATCAAATTTTGTTTTTATTAACATAAATCGTCGAATTACATTTAAAAGTAATGTTAATAATTTTTTTATATTTTTCAAATGTGTTGTGTGACCATTTGAATGCACAAGCCGTCATAATTACCTATTTATTTTTTAAGAGTTGCGTACGTTCGTGCAGTGCAATGACTTGTACATTACGGGACTGTTCCGGCGTAGGCTCCATTAGGCTCCAATTGAAATGCCTCATTTTTTGTGCATGGACTTACCTTCTATATGTTATTATTCTAAGGCTATCGACTTACGCTAGGAACAACAAATTTTAGTCAATAAGACCCAGACGCAGATTATACCTAGGTATACAGACAAGTACATATCTGTTGGTCTTTTTGTTTGACAACTACCTATGTAATTGGTAATTGTCTATTTGTTACATAGATACATAAGTTATATATTTTTACAATACCTATATATGCCTAAGTTAAATTTCGTTATCACTGAACGCTTCGTCAAGATAGTAAAGTTATAATGTCAATTAAAATAACAAATTTAAATTGCGATAATTTTGAATATTACACAAATGCGTATCTTGTTCATTTGGAATTATTAATTTGAGCAAACCTATTACAAGAATATAGAAACAGATAGATCATAAACGAGCAACTTGCCGTTGATATTATTTCAACTTTAAGTTGCTCGTATTGGTGGATGTAAAAACTAATTATATAAATGAAATAAATGAGAATTGAAACAAGCATCAATTGCAAGTCATAATAATGAAGTCAGAGTTATTATAAAGTAATAATTTTTAATTTCTTTTTAAGTACGTATATTTTAGTAAAGAACTAGAAAAAAGCCTATGTAATATTTTTGAATAATTCATTTATATTAATATTTATCGCAATAGGGAATATGCACGAAACTCCAAAATGAACAAATTATTTTTATTTGTAATCTTTATTGCTTAAAAAACGTACCTATACAATTATTTTTTAATTTTATCATTATTTAATGTTTAAATTTAATTATCAAAAAGTACCTTTTTGAGATTCGCGCGCAAAAGTTCTGAAACGCACCGCATTGGTTGGAGGACTATGATGTCACGTTTTGAACACGTGACACCCGAGTCTTCTAGTTAGGACTGTCCATATTTAAAAAAGAAATAGTTTTTCGATATATCGATATTTTTAAATATATCAATATCGGAGTTCGATATAACGAAAAAAAATCGATATTTCGATATTTTCCCCCATGACCTCTTTAACTTCGTTCATTGCGGGGTTGCTGTGCCGAGCTTT
Source organism: Lymantria dispar (assembly GCA_032191425.1). Lineage (NCBI taxonomy): Eukaryota > Metazoa > Arthropoda > Insecta > Lepidoptera > Erebidae > Lymantria > Lymantria dispar. Next base: position 871,431 of record CM063460.1, on the reverse strand, counting down.
TTTTATCAAATTCTAGGAGTAAGTGATAACTGATCATCAATTTCATGCCAGCGCTTTTACAGTAGATTAAGTTTACGGTGATTTTGTAGAATAAATACTTTACAAGAAACGATAAAACACCAAATTTATTAAAATAAATATCGACCCTCGACACTTACTTTTTATTATCGATATATCGCCCAAAAAAAGTTCAGTATTAAGTATCGATATTTTTAAATAATAATATCGATATTTTGACATATCGATATTTTATCAACAGCCAAGGAGGGCTCCTTCTGATATCAAGTTGTTGTTTGTATGTTTCTAGTGATTATTTTGTATTGTTACCCAGTTATTTCATAATAAGTTATTAGTTTTCTGTGTTCAAGTATTAATCTTTGTGAATAAAAGTCTTATTACAATGACTGAAACTGGTTTCATCAAAGTACAGTCAGATAATCTTCCTAAAATAGACGTGTAAATAATGACAACCAATTTCGCGTCTAATTCAGATTTAATGTCTATTAAACTCGGAGGAATAAAAGCTGCAAGGTAAATAAGATATAATATATTTAATAATCGTAAAAATATCCATATATCGAAATTTTTATTGATATATCGACATTTTTGCCGATATAGCGAACCCCGATATTGATACATTGTAAAATATCGATATGTCGAAAAACGATATTTATAAAAATATCAACAGCCCTAGCAACTTGTACGAGTGTCGAGGACTCTGACGTCACAGAATATGCGCGCCGAAGTAGTCGCGTTTACATCGCCCATAAAGAACAGCGATTTTTAAAAATTCTTTTTAGCGTAATGGTTTGTATTTTGGATGTGTTATATTTATTTCTAGTAATGTAATAACTAGTAGAAACGTTTAAAAAAATAAAAAAAAATCATGCATACTCCCTATTATTAAAACCATTCTTTTATTCACACTAAACATTCTGAGCCAAAAAAAATCCCGTAACAATAAATATAAATTAAGGTGTAGTTTACTCATATGTTACATTATGACCGACAGCAAAAAATAAATATAAGATATTTTATTGCATTCGACTAGCCTATGAAATATAACTACATACAATATCAATCAGTCAGACAATCATTGCAATATAAAAATCTTCCCTACTCTTGGCTATAGCACTGGTTTATAATTAAGACTTATACAGAATTTTGTTAAATATAATTTAGATTAACATTGCAAAGAAATAGAAAATCAAACTTTTTGGTGTAGGTTTTTATCATTATTATTTGTTGGTTAAATATTTAAAATTACTGTAATTGTAAACTACGATTACATCGATGTATAAACGACCAATCGTGCCATCGTCGTAGATTCGATTCCCTCGTAGGACAATACTTTGTGCGATCCACAAATTGCTGTTTTGAAATTGGATGCAATTTGTGTCTGTGAATTGAATGCATGTAAAGCACCCTGAAATAAATTGTTTATTTCCTTAGTGCAGAGGTTGTATTTAAAAAAAAAAAAGAAAGATTACAATTAAGAAATACGAAATGTAATAGTCCTAACCAATATGTAATACGTAAAACATTGAGAAATATCCAAAGAAAAAATATTAATTAAATAATAATAATAATAATAATAATTGAAAAGGACATTCAGTACTTGTGTATTATAATAAATAGAGGATTCAATAGCATTTATAAATGCGAAATTAAATAGATTTTGTTGGATAGTATAATTATTAATTAGCAGCATCGTAGTTGCGCAACTGTTGCCAACTTACAGATAAATTTATATAAACATTTCTTTTTACGGCGAATAACAAACAAATTAGCGAATAGATGATACTTATGGATTTTAGCGGTATCAAGAGCCATCGGGGACAGTTTGGCAGCGCGTTTAGGAGATGAAAGGAACTGCTAATATGCCCACTTGGGATCGTATGAAATAGAAAATTTTACAACTAGTTGATTAGCTAGAAATAATTAATGATTACTTTTTATTAATTTAATATTTGACACGCTAGACTATTTATAGAAAACATACAAACGGGCTCAACTTGTATATTTTTTTGTGTGTGTGCTGATAGCTGCAAATGGTTTTAACAGCTGAACCCGGGCTGGGGGTGAGTGCTGTCGACTTTCAACCCGGAATAGAACAATTAACTGTCACAGTAGCTTAAATAGCAAAACAATTGTAACGGATTCCTAATGGATACGTTTTCAAATCCCGTGGTAAACTCTTTCAGTTCTCAAACGAAATCTTTACAAATTATATTTGATGCATTCATAATTATTCTTCATCTAGATTTTTATGTGCAAATTATTTTTATAAAATTTTATCGTACCTACTTAATTTTGAATACCAATTTTATTAAAAATTGTTCTAAAAAATAACTTATTTTATAGTATTGACACTTCGGTTTCCGCATCAGTTTCTGCTACAATTTATGTATCTATATCCGTTTCAATTCATTTCCGTTGGACCACTAGTTTTATTGTATTACAAGCAGCTATTGAGACAAGAGTATATCAATTGAGTCTAATAGATTTATAGATAATCACGCTACGTTAGGTATACATTGTTGCATCTACACTGTTACACTCAACAGTACACGATACTTAGATCTATGCCCACCGACGACCTCTATATTATAGGTAACACCTAAAGCAATATAAGTAACAACATAACGTAAATGTTATATGTGATTCATATCGTGTCATCTCATGTTTCCGCGAGTATTACGCATTATAAATAAAACTATTGTTACCGATTTTATCGTGTTTGTATTTGATTTTTGTTGGCTCGTAACCATTTTTCAGTGTTCGAAACGTCGAGCAATCAAAAATCAAATACAAACGCGATTAAATCCTTAAAAATAGTTTTATTTTTAAATTAATTTCAATTCACATGAAAAATAAATTGTTTCCAGTGTTACCTAGCATTAAAGGGTCGTTTGTGAAAACATGCATGAGGTGACTGTTAGTTCAATAATGTAAGGTTACAGTTAGGACTAGCTCGCCGAATTGTTATATTGCGGTCGACCGGCAAGCTCCAGGAGATATCTGTCTGGGTGTTCTATCCAGTCTGCGGCGGACAGTTTCACCTGTAACGTAAGTATTATTATTATTATTCTAATGCACGATGAGTGTCTCTGGTTTGATTTACACACAAATGTGGTCTCTATGGTGATGGAATAAGAATACAATTCCCACTTTTATATCCATGGGTGTCGTGAAAGAAGGCTAATGAGTGTAATATGCAGATAACATTTATGCAAGAGAAGGTAAACTCGACATTAAATCTTTACCAACCAGTTTGACCTATTGGTTAGGTGGGTTCAAGAAGTGGCCCGGAGGAAAGTTGATTGGAAAGGGGCTGTGGGGGCGGTTGCGACTCCACCGCTAGCTCACAAGGAAGCACGGCAACCTAACTTTTAGGATGGCGCAGGTGCTTACCGGACACGGGGTCTTCGGTAAGTACCTGCATATGATTAGAAGAGAAGAGTCCCCCGGATACCATGAGTGTGGCGCGCCAACTGATGATGCACATCACACATTAGAGGTATGCCCCACCTAGGGGCCTCAGCGCCATGACCTATCGGCGGTACTTGAAACGGACCTGATGCTGCCGACCATTATCGCACACATGCTCGGCAACGAAGGTGCTGGTTGTCGATGGCCTCATTTTACGAGGCCGTCACGTTCCTGCCAGGCAGAAAGCGGCGGCACGGGATCGCGAGGCGCTTGCGTCTGCTGACTCGCTTCGTCGCCGGCGACCCGGGAGGAAGAGGCGACAATATGCATACCTACTCCCACCGCCCTGAGTAATGACGACAGGACGTGGACAGATAGCCATGCGTTGGGGTGTCGAGGATTGAATGTCATCAGACGATCTCTCTAGCACCCCGTAAAAGCGCGGAAGGGGCCACTGTGGTGTTAGTGGGTATCCCGTCCGCGACTGTGGCCGGTGAGTTCCACACGCCCCCTCGTCTATCACTGGCGGGGATAGTGTGACAGTCAGGTGAGTTGGTATAGTAGGTAAATTTTCCCTCCTATTGTGGGGGAGGCTCGAGACCAAATTATGATTTATTCTAAATCGGTGTAACGTTATTGATGTATGTTTTGAGCAACTTTGCTAGACAGAGATATGCGCGCCTTAATACAGGTTTTTTGAATTACCAGGCGGGCCACGAACGTCAAGGAATCGGTACCAGTGCTCAGCCCAATGGTGAGGGAATACCGCAAAAAAAGGTTTCTGAATTTAAAATATCCTCAGAGAATCGTATATTTTTTAGAATAGCCAATGTAAATATATAATAGTACATACTTGTCGTTGTCTCTCTGCCTCTCGCACTTGCCACTTTTTGATTTCTAGCTGTGTCTCACGTGAGGCCTGATCACCGCAGCCCCACACCTGATACAACATTGAACTCTTATAGTTACGCCTTTTTCAATCCTAAGAAATATTAAGCTCGACAATATTTTACTTTATCAGACATCGAGTTTCATTGTTGGGCATAGGTCTTCCAAAAGGATGGAATATTCAATGATTGCCACGCTTGGCAATTGCAGTTTATTAGTTTCTCAGAACCATATTGCTGACGATCCCCTCGTGATCTCTTAGCCGATTTGTATCATCTTCGTGAAATAATGAGGGTTAAGGGAATGAAATATATTATATATTTCATTCTTAATCATCACCACACGTTTAGTGTGTTCGCCATTGCAGTCTATCTAATTTTGGATAAATATTATTTTCTGCAAACGGACTTCACTTCGATTTTTATGGAAGCAAAAGATAAATTCCAACTTGAAACTTCGGATTGAAAGGAACAGCATTACTTCACAATCCTCATTAATATACATACAGTATAATAATATTACTTACTTCAATATTTTGCAAAGGATAAGGAACTCCTTTAAACGTCAGCGAGTCAAAATCCTCAGGTATAATGAGGAGTGGCTTCCTCGGATCGGAACCAGCACGAAGGCCTTTGGGGTAACCACGGATAGACGTGTTCAAGTACAGCATCTTCGGTGCGTGCTCTACTATACTGAAACTGGAGGTAATCAATATATTAATAGAAACATACGGTCTAAGTGTGTTGCCCTGTGGCACTCCTATGATCTCATACTACAATCAATCATTATAACAATTAAAGTGAATGTTAAATAAAAATATATGACTTATTTGATATATAAAGCTAATTTTAAGTTGTTGAATAATTTATATATAAGTTTTTGGTGATAAAATTTATGATCTACCTTACAGAAAGCTTTGTGAAAAACTTACGTAGGCTGTATCTGCAATAAGGCACAATCAGGTCCGCCCCAATACTGATGTGTTTCCCGCCACTCTTGTGGACTGCATACTACTATCACAGTGTCTTCTGCTTGTATTAAGACCATTGTTGGACCTCTGCATGTAACAAAAATGCATCATTAGTATTGTATCTTTATATTATTATTATTATATATGTTGATATAGTTATAGATCCAAAGACATTTCAAGTATAAAGCTGTTTTATTCCTCAACATCTACTTAGCGTTAAGAATCTATTTAACATTTACAGCGATTAAGTGAAGACTTTTATTATAATTCCAAATAGGATTGAAAGTAACTTGCGGTGTACAAAAAAGTAGTTTTCATCATCTACAAAACGCAAAACATGTGTTCTATAGGGGCAGATAATGATAACATCACGTTTGGCTTTAAGTTTCCCATGTGAGTTGTACAGCTGGCTTTCACGGCTCTAACAAGAAAACAAGTGTTCACATTATGATTTCTGATGTTTACACGAGTATTACACATTATAAATAAAACTATTTTTACCGATTTTATAGCATTTGTATTTGATTTTTGATTGGCCGACGTTACGAACACTTTACGAATTCTTACTCCGTTACCATACGGAGTGGCAGGGTTAAAATAAATGATAATATAGTTGTACTTATCCATGTAGCGATGGAGTTAGAATACAATTTACCACTCCGTATCTTGCCCGTCGGTATTGTAAAAGACGACTGAGGCATCTAAGCAGAGATATTAAAGAAATTAGTTGCAGTAAAAAACTGACCTGTAGGCGAGTGTGTGATGTAGGAATCTGTTAGCACCGAGCCCGTGATCACGTGAAGCATACAGAGGTACCCAGTGCGACGGCACCGCACACACTAGACGAGCCAACCACGCCTGTGATGCCAGACCGCCACCTAAAAATATATACAATTAATAATGCAATATAACTTAAATGTAGACAAGATTATTGCTTCAATGACGAAGGGATAAGAATGCAGTCATTGACACCCCTTATTTGCTCGTGAAACTGGTCAAAGTCGACTAAGGTCACCAGTTGGGCAACAGTTATTGCCTGGGAAACGTTTAATACCTCACTGCGATCACCAACTTCTTTGTCAAATTTGGCAATTTGGGCACTATCCCTTCATATAAAATGACCCCAAGCCAGAGCACTGCGTTATCTAAGTTGAAGGGATTTCTTTAGATACATAGAATTTTAGCTTACTGGGGAAGGGTGTCCCTTCAGCCAGCAACATTCACCCTTTTGCTGTCCAGCTGTGGACAGCAAAAGGGTGAATAATGAACACAAAAGTATATACTATGTGATTGTATGTTCTAAACTGTAACGTTACCCTAAAATGAATACAAGCATGCAATGCAATGAAGCAAGCACAATATTTTCAATGTATTAAATATCTCAGGTTATGGAATAACTAGTTAAACGAGAGTTAGGAAATCCATGAAAAAGAAAATTGAAGTATAAATATCGATTCGTTAATGAATTAAGAGACATGTAAAGTTTTCAATGTTGTCAAAGTTTTTTTTGTGTAAATGTGGTTGAAATGTATAAAGTCAGTTATATTTAATCTGCAACATATTCCTACTTTCAACTTTCATACATCAACACATAACATCAATTACAGAATTTCAACTTTCGCAGAACATCAAAAAAGAGTAAAGTTTCCTTGTTAGGTCTAACAAGAAAATATTACTCCAATTCCACTTTGACCCTTTCTTGTATTACTTCCTTTCTAAAGGGTGCGGTACATTGAATTACCGTTAGAAAGCGGTAGGTCTCGCTTCCTTTCTTTCATTAAAAAAAATAATGTAATAATAATAGTGTAGAGAGAATGATTGAAAGGAGACTAACAAAGAGAATTTATAGAGCGAATGTGAACGGAAGTGTTGGTAGGGCAAGACCAAAGTAGATGTTTCACAATCAAATCGGAGACGTTCTTAAGTAAGGCCAGATTAAAAGTACCATAAACCGAAGAACATGCATGAGGCGATTAATCAATGTAGAGGAGGCGAAAGTGGTATGTCAAGATCGTGGAGTGACAAGTGGAGGGAAGTGGTCTCTGCCTACGAGTGACTGCAAACGAGTGTGAATCTATGTAATAATAAAAGGATAATAAAAATGCGCAAAGGAAATAACTCAAAAATGTAGACATAATAAATAATAATTAAAATTTTTCATATAGAAAAAATTGCAATAAAATAATTTTCTTTAATGATACTATTTACACTGTATGTGTTAATGTGTTTGCTATTGATACAATTATTATTTCATAAAATGACGTATAATAATTATACATGAAACGTACCGTCGTCTTTGATCGAAGATGATGATAGCATTCCCGCAAGTAACATAAATTATTATATTTTATTATCATCTCAGTTCATTTATATCCCACTACTGGGCTCCACAATGGGAGAGAAATGGACCTACGATACCACACTGGTCAGACGGCTTGGTATAGGGTTTGATTTCCAGTTTGTCGCTTCTTGTATAGATGCATATTACATCCCTTTGTCGTCTTTTGCGACACCCACGAATAAGAAATAGGGCGGTGAACTATATTCTTACTCCATCACCACACGGAGATATTTAATTTACCACAAATACTACGTTGACCAGAATCATTGCCATCTTAACTGATATGGCTGCACAGATGGCGCAATGGTTAATATACCGACCTATAGCCCCATTACCGTCAGTTCGATTCTCACGTAGGACAATACTTCGTGCGATCCACAAATTATTGTTCTTAGTCTAAGTGTTATTTGGGTCCGTTAATTATGTTTGTATATTCTCCCGCCATACAAGGATTATTTCCTTAGTGCAGGTTTATCTTTAAAAAAAAACTACGCAAGTGATTATAATGGGGTTTTCATAATAGAGTAATTCAAGAGTAAGGTTTATATGTATAATACATGCTTATTAAAGAAAATTAGAGAATTGATAACATTTGTAATGATGCCGTAAAAATACTTTTGTGTGTTTACACAGCAAACGCTGGCTATAAACTTTATTAGATAGATCAAAATAACGTACTGCGAAAAATCTTAAAAAGAACTATTAAACAGACCGGCACATCTCCTAAGAATAACTCGCACTAACGATGTTTCTCTTTTACATTTTATTAAAATATAAACTTTTAATAAAAAGAAAAATTCACTTCAACTTTTTTCAGAACTGGACCAAATGTAAAAGAGACCATACGAGAAGCATTAGCTTTCAAATAAAAAAAGAATCCCTAGAAGCGGTTCACCCAGTAAAAAGTTTTGAGGTAAATAACAAAATACAGTTGCATTGATAATCTTCTTTTTTGAAGTCAGTAAAAAATTTTAAAAGTGAATCGCAGCTCCACCTATTGCATCCAATTGTTGATCTAAACCATTTTTCAATCCACCTGAATGAACATTTCATCAAAATCGGTCCACCCGTTCAGTCACAGTTTCATACAGTAAAAAGGGGTTCCAAATGATCCATACTTATATCTTCCTTTTAATTGCCGTGTGGATAATTTCTATTTGGTCAACTGGAAGTAGATTTTTTTTTAAATTATTTGATTTATATAGAACAGCATCTTACTGGGTGAATTAATAATCTATCTTTATATATAAATTTTTTGTGTATGTGTGTATGTCACTGAACTCTTCCTAAACGGCTGGACCGATGCTGTTGAAATTTTTTGTGTGTGCTCAAGGGGATTCGAGAATGGTTTAGATTTACAATTACACCCGGTAGGTGGCGCTGCTGTCGATTTCAAGGACAATTCCTCTTATTTTATTTGAACAGAACAACGTCTGTTGCGTCAGCTAGTATTATTATATAATATTATTAAATAATATTAATTAATACGTTATGATTACCGGCAGGGTGTTGTGGTGGCTGAGTAGGACGGCTGTATAAGGGTGGCGCTGTGCCAGCTAATAGCCAAGCGCGCGACACTGGCATGAGCGCACTGGCCGCCTGCCAAGCTCCTCGCTCCAGCACCGGTGTGCCCAGCTCCAGTCCAGCGCCCAGCGCCATGGACTCCACGTGCGCCTCCATATCACGGTGTCGTGTAGCCAGCATGTGTACACAGTACCTACGCACAATAAAAAGTTAGTATTACTACCTTTTTTCTTTTTTTTTTCCGTGTGGTGAACTGGTGATGGAGTAAAAATACAATTCAATACCCCCTCTCTTACCCGTGGGTGTCGTAAAAGACGACTACAGGATATAACATGCATGTAACATCTATGCAAGTGAAGGAAAACTCGAAACACTTTAGGAGTGGTAGGACCATACTGTCGACAGTTATCTGTCTACAGCCGCGGGGCGGGCCATCCGGGGTAGTACCACACTCTCGCAGAAAATCGACGTCTGAGTAGTAGCAATTTGTTACTGCGCTTCGTTCGGTGAGCGAGAGAGCCGGAAGCCCAACTTTCTGAGGGTGTTTGCGCGTGGAGGGTTTTGGTAGTGCCTTGGTATCACCGAGCCTCAATGCACGCATTCACACTCCCTTCACTTACTTCGCGGTAAGCAGCGGCCTTATAAAGGTTCATGAGCGACAGCAACACTTACCATCAGGTGTACTGTTTGCTCGTTTGCCACCGTTTGCAATAAAAAAATAAATAAAAATAAAACCCTATACAAACCTCTTTGACCAGCATGAAAGTAAGGTCAATTTCCTTCCTTCCCAATTGTGGAGGAAGCCTCCTCCGAGCCCAACGGTGGGACGTATATGAGTTGAGACAACGATGATGTTGTAAAAAACTACTAAGAGATATATCTATAACATCTATACAAAAAAAGGAAAAGTAAAAATAAAACCTTGTACTAATACGTTTGACCAGCGTGGTGGTATATATAGTACTAGCAACCTGCCCTCGCTTCGCTTCGGTTTCAGTCATCTTAACCGCGTAGTGGCCGTTCCCATGGGAATACCGGGATAAAATATAGCCTATGTTACTTCCTGATAGTATAGCTTTCCATTGGTGAAAGAATTTTTGAAATCGGTCCAGTAGTTTCGGAGCCTATTCAATACAAACAAACAAACAAATCTTTCCTCTTTATAATATTAGTATAGATATCAATTTCTCTCCTATTATGAAGTAGGTTTGATCCCTTGTATGTTTTAATTGTGCTGTACGATCTGCCACGACAAAGGTACAGGCTGTGAGTTGGTTACATAAGTAAGAAATGTCTGGTTGGCCGAGCTTCCCTCGGCGTATTTTTGTCAAATTTATTTAGATATATATTAATAAAAAATTAAAATTAAAATTAAACAATAAAAATATATAAAAAATTACAAAAAGAGAATAATAACAACACCGAGATTCGATCCGACGCTGTTTGAATGCCAAAACAATACAAAAACAGAACTGGACAACTTCCCAACTGAGCTATCGTAACTCATGACGTTGACAACGAAATTTGAATTTACATTCTTTTAAAATTTAATGTCATTGTATTATTTTGCTAAAAACACCGACAAAGCAACATTTTCTATAAATAAAACCTAGCTAGATCGATTTTTTGGCCCTGAAACCTCTAAGATGCCAAATTGCATCAAAATCGTTGGAGCCGTATCGAGTTATCGAGTATCGAGATCCTGAATATATATATATACATATAGGTGTATATATATATATATATATATACATATAGGTGTATATATATATATATATATATACACACAAGAATTACTCGTTTAAAGATATAAGATACAATTCACAACCCTCTATCTTACCCGTGGGTGTCATAAATAAGGGATATAATATGTATATAACATCTGTACAAGTTATGGAAAACTCGAAATAAAACCCTATACCAACACGTCTGACTAGCGTGGTATAATAGATCAATTATGGAGGAAGGTCGAGCCCAACAGTGTGACGTGAGTGATGAGTTGTGATGATATATAAGTATACATTTACCTGTGCACGGGGAATATTAATCTGTGGCAGTGCTCCTCGAGCCAGCGCACCACGAACCCGATGCTGTGACAGTCTTTCTTGTTGAAACAACCGTTCACTACCGCCGATAGAGTCACGTTGATCTACATAAAAAAAACCGGCTAAGAGCATGGTTGTCTGTAATGTCGGTTTACGGACGATAGTTTAACGTGACAACGTCATAACAAAACATTGATGAAATGACTGCATACTTTTATGAATAAAATCGAATCATTTTTATTGAATTATCATTATTCTGTATGGATACAAAGAAGGAGTGAAATGAAATCTACAATTTAATTGATAAACATTTTTCAATTATAATACGGTTATCTTATTAATAAACCGTATTATAATATATAACATCAATCAGCGTAACGAGACAATGAGCGTAACGGGACTTTTTCGTGCATGCAGCCAGCGTTCATCGATTTATTAGACGTTGTCACATAAAAAGAAGATGAACTCAAAAAGAAGAACAGTTGACGAGTCATTTCTTTTTTAGGGTGCCGTACCCAAAGGTTAAAAACGGGACCCCTTTACTAAGACTTCGCTGTCTGCCCGTCCGTCTGTCTATTACCAGGCTGTATCTCAATAACCGCGATAGCTGGACAGTTGAATGTTTTACAAATTATGTATTTCTATTGCCGCTATAACAACAAAACAAAATAAATATTTAATGGCGGGCTCCCATACAATAAACGCGATTTTTACCTTATTATACTCGATATCGATAATGGCAACAGGTAGGCAACTTGAAATATCACAAAATATTGAGTTGTTGTATTTTTACTTTAATAATAAAATAAAAATTACATAATTAATTATTGTGCTGTGTGGTAGCGGCTTCGAATACTACCAACCCTTGCTTTGCTCGTGGGTGTCGTAAAAGACGACTAAGAGCCCTAGATTGACCCGGACCAACTCCATCTGGTACCATTTGGGTCAACGATTACATTCCCAAGGAGGGTTGACGTCAGGCAGGCGGCCGGTCATAAAAGTCATTGCCGAAACTTTTTGCAATATGTCAAAACAGATGACATATTGCGTCGAACCCAAGTAATTGGGATAAGAGCAAGATGATGATGATTCAAATAAAAATTACAATATGAAAATTGTGTACCTACTGTTGTTTACCTAGTCAATGGTATGAAACTGACGGTATAAGAAAATACATTTTCTATTTTCATTCGCACATGTTTTATAATAATAAGATAACATCCTGCATTAAGGAAATAATCCTTTTTGTTGCGTGGGTCTTTACAAAAATATAATTAACGGACACAAATTACATCCAGACTCGGAACAACAATTTGTGGATCGCACAGTGTTGTACTGTGTGGGATTCGAACCCGCGACACTGGCACTGTAGGTCACAATATTAACCACTACGCCATCTGGGCAGGCACCACCATTGACAAACTTTATTATTGAAGGAAGCTTATTGGGCGCTTTATCTTAGCATATTTAAGTCCCACTGTTGGGCTCGCTCAAACGTATTCGTATACAGTTTTATTTCGAGCTTGCCTTTGCATTGTATTGACAATGATTAAAACTGGATTCGAGTGAAAAACAAACTATACTAGGCTTTTAACCCATCCACTCTTACCCGTGGATGTCGTAAAAGACTACCAAGGCCTTGCCATAGCTTACCATAGCCCTTGGTCGCAGATAATATATAGAAAAGAAAAAAATCGAAATAAATCCCTATAGCAACCCGTTTGACCAACGTGGTAGATCAATTTCTTTTCCATAGTGGAGGAAGTACGAGCCCAACAGTGGGACTTATAAGAGCTGAGATGAAACGCCCAAAAATGGTGGTCCCACCAATAATGAAGTTTGACTATGACTCGTCGAATTTTTTTTAACCTACTTCAAAAAAGGAGGCGGTTTTCAATTCCACTGTGTTTTTTTCATGTTTGTTAACTCAGAGCTGTCGACTGGGCGAACCGTGATAATTTTTTTTTATATACATATAAAGGAATACAGAAGGCCTAACAGTGAGATTTATATGGGCTGAGATGTTGATGAATTAAAATAGCTTACCATGAGACAAGTCTGCGGACCCTCGGGATAGTGGTCCATTGACAGTTTGTAGCTGGTGTAGAGCAGACTGCGGAAGCCGTCCGGTGTCACCATGTTCTCGTCTGTGTCCGCGCTGAACATTCTGAAAGTTATTTTACGAGAACTTATTAGCTTTATATAATAACTTTATATTATATACAGGTATGTATAAACCCATATACAAAGTCTTTTATTTATATTGGTTACGAAAATAGAAATCTATACTAATACTAGTTGACCCAACAGACGTTGTTCTGTTCAAATACGGACTACAGCAGCGCCAGCTACCGGGTCCAATTGGGAATCTAAACCATTCTCGAATCCCCTTGAACACGTATAAAAAATTCGTCTACATCGGTCCAGCCGTTTAGGAGGAGTTCAGTGACATACACACGTATACAAGAAAAGTGGAAGAGTTTGTTTGAACGCGCTAATCTCATGAACTACTGGTCCGATTTGGAAAATTCTTTCAGTATTAGATAGCCCATTTATCGAGGAAGGCTATAGGCTATATATCATTACGCTAAGACCAATAGGAGCGGCGCAACAATGAAAAATATTTCAGAATCAGGTTATTTTGAGAGCTTCCGCTGCGTGCACTACATAGACGATTAGGTTTCGCAAAAATCATATGTCACAAAATTGTATTATTTAAAAATATTTTCACCTTCTACGTAAATAAAGTCGCGGGTTAAAGTTAGCATTGGCCCAAAGTAACTGTTACACACGAACGAAGTCGCGGGCAGAAGCTAGTATGAAATAAAATGGGAATATCAAGGAGGACGTTCCACGATCAAATCGGGGACGTTCTTAAGAAAGGCTAGGTTAGAAGTACCCTAAACCGAAGAACATGCATGAAGAGGTTAATAAATGTGGTGGAGGCGGAAGTGGTATGTCAAGATGGTAACACGTGGAAGGAAGTGGTCTCTGCCTACCCCTATGGGAAAGAGGTGTAAATCTATGTATGTAATATTATTTTATAAAGTAGGAAAAAAAAAGATCTGTTCTCGTTAAATCTAATAAAAAAAACGCAAACATAACGAGTAGTAAAGAACTTCCTTACTAATATTGTAAATGCGAAAGTAAGTTTATTTGTTCGTTTGTTTGTTACGCTATCACGATTAAACCACAGAACCAATTTCAAAAATTCTTTCACAAATGGAAAATTATAATATCGGGGAGTAAGCATAGGCTATATTTTATCCCGGTATTGCAACTAATCTTTAAAACCGCTGAACTAATTTTGTTAGTATTTTATTAGCAGGTATCTTATAGTACAAAAAGTAACTTAGGTTTAGTTTAGATTTTTATCTCGGTATCCCCACGGGAAGAATTTATTAGTCATCATGAATATGTGTTTATTGTGAACTGTCTGACTTAACGATTCGTAATAAGTAGTGCTTGCTTTTTATATTAATGTCATTACTAAGCAGTATGTATTCTTCGAAATCTATACTAATATTATAAAGCTGAAGAGTTTGTTTGTTTGAACGCGCTAATCTCAGGAACCGCTGGACCGATTTGAAAAATTCTTTCAGCATTGGATAGACATACATTTATCGAGGAAGGCTATAGGCTATATTATATTTTCAAAAAAATTAGGGATCCGTACTAAAAGTCCAATAATGTAACCCAAGGTGTAAAAAAATTACCCGAAAAAATCTTTATATCGCGTTTGCTGCGAAAACTATTGATTATAGAACAAAACAATATACTACAACTTTGCAGAGCATATAATTTTCTACAAAAAATGTCGCGACACCATATGTCTAACTATTGTAGTTATCTCACAATAAGTGTTTTCTTTATTTTTTTAAATAATTAAATTGCCGTCGCTTAAAAGCTCTTTATTTTGTATCTTCGTATTAATCCTTATCCAAATAAGTTAGTTCGTATTCAAGATGGATTCAATACCTTTCTAGAACTTTTTGAATTATTAAATTCGGACATTTTATTCAAAAGATATCGCGATATTAAAAATGTAAGTATTAGTGATGTAGTCATGTAATTCTTACACAAACCCAAGCAAACACACACATACTCTGACACACACAAACTCATTACTAACCCTGACGATACCAACAATCAAACTCTGTAGTTGTACCTATTATAACCTATATGTTATGCGGAACTAAATAGTGGCCCAGTGTTTCTACGGAAGCGCCTGGTGGCCTGAAATACAGGTTTTCCTAGTTTGGGCACCAGTATGCCACAATAAGTACTATGTCATTGTACAACACGCATTTTTGTAACTTACTATTATTATTGTGGTGAAATAAATTATTATTATTATTATTAAGTACTAGCTGACCCGGCGAACTTCGTACCGCCTTTTCTTCGTAATTATTTTGTTTTAGTATTTATCAGTTTAGTTTTAGTACTGTCCGTGCGGTGACGAAGTAAGAATACAATTCACCACCCGTGTGTGTCGTAAAAGACGACTAAGTGATATAGTATGCATATAATATCTATGCAAGAGAAGGAAAACTCGGCATAAAACCCTATACCAACACGTCTGACCAGCGAGGTATAGTAGGTCGATTTCCCTCCCATGCTGGAGGAGGCCCGAGCCCAACAGTGCGAAGGTGGGACGGTCGCCGGCCTCGGCCACAAACATGTCGATATAATGGTATTATTAATAATTTAACTGGATTGAATTTACGGTAAGTGTTATATTGCCTTAATCTGCAACTTTACGCCATTTGTAGGAGGCTGATAAATCATCATCATAGTCTCAACCCATACACGTCCCACTGTTGGGCTCGGGCCTCCTCAACTATGGGAGAAAAATGACCTACTATACCACGCTGGTCAGACGTGTTGGTATAGGGTTTTGTTCCGAGTTTTCCGTCTCTTACATAGATATTATATGCATACTATATCACTTTGTCGTCTTTTACGACACACATAGGTGGTGAATTGTATTCTTACTTCGTCACCGCACGGATAATACCACGCTGGTCAGACGTGACAATATAGGGTTTTGTTTCAAGTTTTCCTTCTCTTGCATAGATATTATATGCCTATTACATCCCTTAGTTGTCTTTTACAACACTCTCAAGGGGTGAATTATATTCTAGCTATTTAACATACCGCCTTTTTTATCGATGCCAAAACCTTTTTTAATCTAGATCTACATGTAATTATGCCAAAAATGCCGAACCGACGGAACGAACATCAAATGTTTGACAGGTAAGAACAGTTTTTTATGGGCAAATAAAATTGTTGTTTTTAGTATTTTACTCGCAATTTTGCCATATTTTCTCACCGTATAAACCTTTCCTGGACTTCCACAAATAATTCAAGACCAAAATTGGTCAAATCGGTCCAGCCGTTCTCGAGTTTTAGCGACACTAACGAACAGCAATTCATTTTTATAGATAGAATGCGCGCGCATGTATGATGTGGCAGGCGGTCATGAGAAACGAGGGGGCGGTAGCCTCTACGAAACGCCTAGAAAAAGACCTCAACTGCCTCGACAGTCTGCCACTGCAAAACGACTACGACTTATGCGCAGCAATGAGAGAAGTTTTAAAATAAATAAATAAATCCTGAAAGTCACTATGCTCTCCAAAGTCACTATTCCACGCGGACGAAGTCGCGGGCACTGCTAGTTATATTATAAACGCGATCGATACTTCGTACTATCTATTCAAATAGTACGATAATGTAAAACTTCCAAACACATAACCAAGTTTACAAAATGTTCCAATGACCGCAACACGGCAGTAGCCACGCGTGACCTTCCAATTAGCCAATTCACAAGTATTATTTATAGTTTATTGTATGGCGCATAACGCGATACGAGACACACGATGGTGACCACTTAAAATGGCACTCATAATGATTGGCACAATCACTTCATACAAACTCAACTAGCTGTCCTGTCTACATACAAGTTGTTATGTTTACAAAAATATATTTTGCACAAGTAGTACTTCAAACTATATACATTGGAAATCAGTTACAATCGTCTTAACAATTAGACAAGCGTGGGCCTATAGCAACCAAATTATCGTTAGTAATGTCGTCTTCGCAAGAAACAGGAAGACAAACTTTATAAATATTATGTGTTTATCAACAGCATGATGTTTGCACCGCGCAACGTTTATTATCTATATTTATTCTTCTGTCCGTGTGTATGTGACTGAATCCTTCTAAACGGCTGGATCGATTTTGTTGTTTTTTTTTGTGAGTGGATTCGAAAATAGTTTAGATATATTAATAATAGATATATTAATATATTAATAATATTAATAATTGGGTTCGGTAGGTGATTTCATCAGAACAGGATCACGTTACATCAGCTAGTTGTTTTATAATCTCAAATGTACGCTTTCAACATTATTGATGTGAAACATCTATAGGCGGGGGTGAACCCGATCGTTGACGTGGCGTTAACGCCACGCTTTGATATGTACATTTATGTAACGAAACCATAACCTGTTTTAGAATTTTGTACAATGCCATCTAGTGAGTTCTAAATAAATTATTAACCTAAACACATACCTATAGTGTATTCTAATGAAAATAAATGTTTATTAAATAAAAATCATCATTTTCTGGACAAGAAAATTGTAATATTTTATTAATACTTTATGCCATACTAGCAACCCGCCCTCGCTTCGCTTCGGTTTCAGTCGCTTAAACCCGCGTAGTTCCCGTTCCCGTGGGAATACCGGGATAAAATATAGCCTATGTTACTCCCTGATATTATAGCTTTCTATTGGTGAAAGAATTTTTGAAATCGGTTCGGTGGTTTAAGCGTGAAAGCGTTACAAACAAACAAACAAACAAAGAAACAAACAAACAAACAAAGAAACAAACAAACATCCTTACTTTCGCATTTATAATATTAGTATGGATTAGTTCCTGACGTGTTCTGTTCTTTTACGCATATATACTTGTACAAAATAATTTCGATGTTTCACATCTGCTTGTTCTGAGCGACGGCTCCCTTTTTTATTACATGCATCGTAACAAATTTGGACGGAGGAAGAGATCGTTTATATGGCAACTAGTCTTAAGTATGTATATAGTTTTTTTTTAATATAATATCGTACTAAGGAATGTGGAAATTAAAATCACTGCAATTGGCACGGTTGAGCCATTTAGACTAAGTTATTTGTGCAGTCATATTCCAGGATAGATAATTATATCTTGCATCAATATTCGTTTAGTTTTTTGATAATCTTCCGTATGCGCGGGTTAGGTAAATTGAGGTAATAATTTTTTTAAGAGTCGATGGTGATTTTTGGAGGTCCCTATGTTGCTATTGATGTCTCACTCTCTTGCCGTAAGTAATGTCGTAAAAGACGACTAAGTGATACAATATTCATATAATATTCAAGCAAGAGAAGGAAAACTCGTAATAAAACCTTATATCAACACCTTTGACCAGCGTGCTCGATTTCCCTTCCATAGTAGAAGAGGCCTAAGCCCAACAGTGGAACGTGTTTGGTTTGAAATGATGATGATGATTCGTGAGTAGCTTACCTGACGTATGTATCTATGATAAGCGCGTCGTCCAACATCGCCAGGATCCTCTCGCACTGCTGACGGAAGGTGGCGAGCGGTATGTGTCTGTTCTTGCATTTGCCCATTTTGTGTACGTACTTGTAGAACTGACGGGCGAGCTCCGGGTACATTGGGAATAGATATTTCTGGAAAGAAATATATTTGGAGTGGTTTTTTGACAGTCACAGCAGACACTCATCTGAACCTTCGAGAGTGACACAAGGCCAACGTCATAATCTACAGTGTTACTTCCTCATTATCATTATTTGGCTTTCCCGGCTGTAGTGACGGAGTAAAAATACTATTAACCACCAGCTTTCTTGCCCTAGGTGTCGTAAGAGACGACCAAGGGATTATTGTAGATAATATCTAGGCAGGAGAAGAAAAACTCGAAATAAAACCCTATACCAACCCGTCTAACCAGCGTGGTATAGTAGGTTAATTATTCCCGCTATTCAGAAGGAGGCCCGAGCCCAACAGTGGGCAATGTATGAGCTGAAAGGATGCTAATGTTGATGATTATGACTGCACAGATGGCGTAGTGGTTAATATACTGACCTATCGTGCTAGTGTCGCGGATTCGAATCCCGCGCAGGACAACACTGCTCGATCCACAAATTGTTGTTCTGAGTCTGAATGTAATTTGTGTCCGTTGAATTATATGTTTGTAAAGTCCCCTGCGATACAAGGATTATTTCCTTAGTGCAGGGGATTGTCTTAAAAAAATGTTGGGTACCCTTATGAATGAAGGGTTTTAAAGTATACAGACGAAGAGTATTCCTTCTCCTGTAGTGATGACATCTGTGAGTATCCTATAGTCATCTTTTACGACACCCGTGTGAAACAAGATATTGGTCAAGTATTTATTGGTAGTTCGTAACCACACAGGACGTTATTTCACTCACCGAAAAGCAGTTCTCTGTGACGCCATTGACACCTTCTTCCTTTTGAGATCTCTGCACCAGGAGCTGTAATAATATATATTTCTTAACATTTTAATTCTCTCCTAAAAACCGCCGGAAAAATCAGGAGCACTTTTTTGTCTATTGATAGGATCACTCTCTTAGAATCCTAAGACAACTTGGGTGCCAAACGTGATGTTTGGTGAATTATGTATTTTTTTTGCAACGGTAGCAAACGAGCAAGCAGAGGTATACTGCTGACTACTGGGTAGGTAGGTAGGTAGGACTGGGTAGGTACTAGGTATACTGATGGTAAGAGTTGTTGCCGCTCATGAACTCTTTTAAGGCCGCTGCCTACCGTGAAGAAAGTGTGAATGCATGCAATGAGGTTCAGTAAAACTAAAAGCATCACCAAAATCCATCACACGCTAACACCCTCAGAAAGTTGGACTGCCGGCTTTTTCCTAAATTTTTTTTGGGATGTCTATGTCCCATTGGAAATGATGAAAGGCTGATGGCTGAATCATCATCGACTTATATATGTCCCCCTGCTGAGCATTCCTCACAGTGAGAGGGAGATGAGGAGAGGGGACCTCCTATACAACTCTGGTCAGACAATTAGGCATTTTTTTTTTGGGTGGACTATGGTAAGCGCACGCGCGGTCCTGTCCGTTCGGGGCGATGAAAGGACGGCGCGCGGGCCCATAACCCACGTCACCTCGTTGTTTGTTGGGTCGACCACCGGAGCAGATGTGACTTGTCATCAGTGGTCGGCCCGACGGAATACCCTTTCGGGTAACCTCACATCGCGACGTACTGGGACGTCGGTCCTCCTAAATCGGAGACGTCAAGCTCCCGCCGGGCGCGACGTAAGACGGCCTCATAGCTGAGGCCGTTTTCGGCCGCCTCAGACAGCACGGTGATCACCACCGCGGCTGACTTTGGACGCCGGAGCCTCTTGCGCGACCTCTTATTTGCGGCTCCTGCTTTGGGAGCGGAGGCTTTGGCGGCACTTTTGGCCTCCGCTCTCCTCTTCTGGCCGCGACTTTTTCGGCTGCGCTCGGCTGTCTGCCAACCTTCTTCAGGTGCAGCGGAGGGGCCGGGCACAGCAGTCACGGCCGCGGCTGCGTTGGCTGCTACCGGCGGTGCATTTGCTGGCAGCGGCTGAGCTCCGGCCTGAGCAGGAGCCGGTGCCACCTTCTTCCTCGCGGCGGGCCCTTTGGACTTCGGTCCAGCAACGGCCGCAACGTAGCTCCCTACGCGCCCGCCCTGGCAGGGTAGCGCATCAGGGGCTGACACCGCGGCCTTGGGCCTGTCCGCAGCAAGCGGCGGCCGAAGACTGGGCTCCGGAGGCAGTCTTGACTCCAGAGCCGCCATGCGCGCGTCGAGCATTCTGCCCACAACATCCACTATGGCGCGCATGGTCTGATCCGGCACGCCGTTCACTGCGGGCAGCGGGACCGCTTCGGCCGGCTGGGCCCTCTGGGGACTCGCCGCAACGCGAGTTGGCGCAACGGGGACAGCGGGGGCGGCGGCAGGGCCGGCGCTTGACAGCGGCGCAGTCCTCGCCAGTTGTGCGACCTGGCGCCGCAAGTCGGCCATTTGCTTGGCCAACTCGCGGTTCGCCTTCTGCACCGCCGACAGCTCTTTGTGTAAGGCCTTGTTTTTCTCCTGCAGGCCTGAAACCTCACAAGAAAGGCGGACGTTTTCGGCCTGCAGGGTGGCCACATTGGCAGCTGGGGGATCGCCACCCACAGCGGGCTCAGCAGCCGCCGTGTCGGTGGGGGGGATGTCCGCCAACACCCTCATCATTCTTTCGGCAGCCGCCTCATTTGCCCGTTTATGGGCCTCAGTCCCCCGCGCCGTGCCGATCGGCGATGGAGTCACCGACCTTGCCACTACTACCGCGCCGCCTCGCCTGCCCCGCCCCCTGCGAGAGGTCGGGACTTTGGGAGGAGGCATGATGGTGCTACTCCCCTCGGAGGATCCCGAGCTGCCACCCTCATTCAGGGGGCGCTTCTGCACCTAGACAATTAGGCATAGAGTTTCATTCAAATCCATCCCTATTATTATCACCAAGAGAAGCGAACTAATAGACTCCATTTTATGACATTACTTGTTATGCATGCGGTAGTGAGTCGTATAAGATCTGTGATGATGATGTATATAGATATAACGGTGACGAATTGTATTCCTATTGCGTGACGCAATGCTAATACAAATCTGTCATTAGAAGTTTTTCACATTACGTTTGATTCTTTAAATATAATATATCAAATGAACATCTGTGTAAACTAAAACGTTATGCGTCATACACGACGACGGAACGAAATCATTTGCAATCATATTTTTTCCATTACTGATATATTTTTAATGTGAAAAATCTATAGGCGAGGGTGAACCTGATAGTTGGAGTGGCGTAAATAGCTCGTGGCGTGGCGTAAACCACTCGTGGCGTTGACGCCACACTTCGTGTTAACGTCTCACTTCGTCTATTATTTAAACATCCGGATATATAGATGTGCATTTGTGCAACGAAACCATAACGTGTTTTAGAATTTTGTACGTGTAATCAAAAAAATGTTCACTAAATAAAATTCGTCTTTTTCTAGAAAAAGAAATCGTAATATTTAATTACTATTTTATGCCATATTAGTTCCTCTCATAATCTGTTCTTTTATGCATGCATATATACTTGTACAAAATGATTTCGATGTTTCACAAATGCCAGACGTCCTGAGCAACGGCTCCCTTTTTTGTAATAAGAATACAATTCACCGCAGTCTATCTTGCCCGTGGATGTAGTAAAAGACCACTGAGGGATATAAAATGTAGATACCACGAGTATCTAAACAAGAGAAGGTTTTTTTAGACAAATTATAGAGTAGGTGCGTCTGCACTATAACTCGCTGACAAGGTGTCACCACGCAACCCAGCGTTGCCAGACGTCCCGATTTTGGCGGGACGTCCCGATTTTTAAATCAAAATTACATGTCCCGCGCGGGACAGGCTCAGTCCCGCTTTTCGGAGATAACTCGACTATGCACGCAATGTGCTGAGGAAGCGTGGGTGGGTGGCACAGACAAGTGTGTACTGGCCACCCGCCCGTCGCGTAATGAAGATAAGAGCGCGGGAGAGAGTGGGGTACGACTCAACTATTTAATGATAGGGTAAATCTGATTTAAAATATTATATTTTTATTGAAATACATTTTCTATGCCTATTTTTGCTATCTATTGTCACATAAACGTAATTTTAATTCAAATAAAAAGTTAAATATTTGAAAACTTCTGATTAGATACGTTTTTTTTACTAAGTCTCGCTTTCGACGAAAGAATCCCACTGTTTTCACTCAAAAAGTTCCAAAATCCCGACTTGGCAAAAATAAAAACTGGCAACGCTGACGCAACCCCATAACCCGCCGTATTCAAGCCTATTCGTCATTTGACCGAACACTGATTACTTGCCGAATCGTTGGAGTTTATGGCCAGCTCGGCGGGATACTCTTTCGGGTACCCCCCCTCCCCGACGCCTCATAAAACCTTATGCCAATCCGACTGATCAGCGATCGCGATGGCATAGTCGATCAATTTCCCTTTTATTGATGAGGAGGCCCGAGCCCAGCAGTGGGACGTATATGGGCTGAGACGACAACATATTTATCCATATTTTTGAAGGGTAGTCAAGTTTTGAAATTTGATTGATTTGATTTTGATTTGAAATTGTAATCCACAACCTTTTTGTGTGACGTCTAGTTCACGAGAAAAAGAACTTAACGAATGCTATATCGCGTATTTACGCGCATTTCGCTCATTTTCGTCGACGGTTTTTAAATTTTAGGGAACATTTAGGCGTAATGATACTTAAAATTCAGGTTCTTTATTTTTTCTGCTGTTCATTGTTATTATTTACCGCGTGGTGACAGAGTAAGAATACAATTCACCACTCCCTTTCTTAATTCTTAATCGTGGGTGCCGTAAAAGTCGACCAAGAGATTATTGCCGATAACATCTATGCAAGAGAAGGAGAACTGGAAATGACACCCTATACCAACACGCCTGACCAACGTGTTATAGTAGGTCAATTGCCTACTGTGGAGGAGACTTAAGCCCAGCAGTGGAACGTATATGAGCTGTGACGATGACGAGGAATTTATTTTTATAAAAAAATACTTCTCGTGTTAGTCTCGAAAGGGCAAAAGTATCAAGCTTACATGAGAAAGTCTCTAAAACTGTTCTGGCCTTTTGTCATTATAATGTCAATAGGCTAGATAGTGGAAATCTTTTTATGGAACTAATATGATTACCTAAGATTAGAGTGCCATTTACCTAGACACTCAAACACAAATGATTTGTATTAGATAAGTAGATTAGACGGCTTACTTATTCTGATATATAAACTATATATAGAATTTTTTAGATAAAGATTTCCACGATGATATTGAAATCAAAATCACGAGACTCCGCCATAATAAGAGGTAAATTGACCTATTATACCACTTTTTTTTTCATTGCAAACAACGGAAAAGGAGCAAACAAAATCATGCTACCGCTCATGAACCTTAGCCGCTGCTTTTCATTTCAGCTCACATACGTCCCACTGTTGGGCTCGAGCCTCTGCCAAAATAGGAGCGAAATTGACTATACCATGCTGGTCAGACAAGTTGGTATAGAGTTTTATTTCGAGTTTTAGTGTTTGCTAAATAGCATGGCAAAAGAGGTCATTTGGTGACCTTCACCACGATATCATCAAATCCAAGTAATTTATCGCTAATTCTATCGCTTTTCATACAAACCGTCTTATCGTTGTAATATCGTGGTGAAGGTGTCTAGACTGTATAGAGGTTACAAACATTTGTCTGCATGTAATTTGTTTAGAATTTTAATTAAGAAATTATTAAACACCTACACGTGCAATAATAAAGCATACGTACACGTTACCTACCTTACCACTGCCCTAGCATGAAACTGATAGCTAACCTATCTTAAGGCTAACTTTTTGTTAAATACGTAAGGTGAGGTAAAATAATATACTAAAATAATTTATTTATGACTTTACAAAAATCTATAGTTCTGGACTGTCATTTCCACTACTGTTACTATCACTGCTGTCTGATACATGAATTATGAATGCATCAGTCTTTCGGTATATACTGTCATCGAGGGCCATCAATATCTTTTACGTGCTCCACACGGAATGTCAAACAAAATGGCGACTGGGCCACACGACGCCACTGATCTCGTACACCTGACGCTAAAATCAGTTAAGAAAAGAATGTTTGATACACATAACCTAAAATCTTGCATCTACTTGTTCGGCCCTTTAGGTTTATTACACCTGACGGTAAAATGAGTTGAAAGAAATGTGTCATAACTTAAAACTTGGCAATTTTTGGGCGTTACATAACTCTTCGAAGCTAATTACGTATTTAATTATAGGATCTATATTATATTGAATTTATATAAATAGTCTCGGTACTTTAATTTTAATGTTACTTAAAAACTTTTGATATTCAGACATTTGAAAGTAATTTGGCATTGTTATCAATGATATTATTTATAAACTAATAAAATGTCACCAGTTACAGGTTAATCTGGTATTTTAAAACAATGAAATACATGATTATAGGATATTAAAAACATATATTTTCTATGGTAATTTTACTAGATTTCGTAAAATTTTGGGTTGTGCTGTTTGTAATGTTGCTTCCTGGTAGGCATCTACCAAGAGAATTTTGCGATACAACTTTTCGATAGATTTGTATGGTAAGCGATAGATTTTTTTGCATTTTAAGATATCGTGGTGAAGGTAGGTGAAGGTCGTCTTTTGCCACGTTATCTGGCACTGAGTATAGTGGTGATTTGTATTCTTACTCCATCACCACACGGACGCCGCTGTTTACCGTGAAAAAAGTGAAGGGAGTATGAATGCGTGCAATGAGATTCGGTAATACTAAAGGCATCACTAAAACCCACCACACACAAATATTAGGCTCAGAAACCACCCACGGAAAGTTGGGTTTATTAATTATTTGTATCTTAATGATATCCGCGCGTTATTTTTCCGTGGGAGGAGCCAGATACTGGCTTTTTGGTTAGGAGAATGATTTTTCCCGGGTAACTTTAACACAAAGTGATATAAATCCATTTGTGAGGCGTGGAAATTAATAAAATAAATGAAACAAATAAATAACCCCATTATCAGACTTTGGTAAGATTAATCCACACACATTCATGTCGTGTTTTAATTTAATTATTGCTTTACCGACGATGTTTTGAATATTTTCCAGCATTCCTTCCGCTCCGCTATCGTGAACGTTAAAAAGTATTCTAAACGACGTGCAATAAAAATAGTAGTACCTAATAAAATACAAATAGTTTTATTTTGCATATGAAATATGAGTTTTGTTCGTATAAACATTAGAAACATCAAATCATAGTATGACGTCTTAATTACTATGATTTAGCATTTGAGATGTTAGGTTATTTATAAAAGAAAAGTGAGCCATCGCTCAGGACGCCTGGCACGTGCGAAACATTAAAATTATTTCGTACGTACATATATGCATAAAATAATAGATTACAACAGGAACTAATATGGCCTAAAGTATTAATAAAATATTACGATTTTTTTTTCAGAAAATGATGATTTTTATTCAATAAACATTTATTTTCATTAGTATACACTATAGGTATGCGAGCTCAGTGCGGCGAGAGAGATAGCGCACAATATCGCGTCGCTCCGTCTCACTTACACATAACTAACGTAGCGACTACATATGCATATATAGCGTGGCGTTTTCTCGCCACGAGCTGTAACGCCACGCCAACAATCAGGTTCACCCTCGTATATAGATGTTACACATCAAAAATTGACTGCCTGTAAAGTTGGTTTACGGACCATAATTTTAAGTGATAACGTCATAAGAAAACATTGATGAAAATTCCATACTTTTATGAATTGAATTATTATCATTGAATTAAAATTATTTTGCATAACGTAAACGTATAATATAATTGAAAATTACATTTATTCGATAAATTAACATTAACTTTCTGTGTGGTGACGGAGTAATAATACAATTCACCACCCCCTCTCTTACCCGTGAGTGTCGTAAAAGTCGACTAAGGGATATAATAGGCATATAACATCTCAAGAGAAGGAAAACTCGAAATAAAATCCTACCCCTAACCTGTCTGACCAGCATGGTATAGTAAAGTCAATTTCCCTCCTATTGTGGAGGAGGATCGAGCCCAATAGTGGGACGCATACGAGCTGAAATGATGATGACGATGAACATTTATTTGCACTTATTAATTAATTTTTTTTTAATTAAATTAGAGAAATTGTGTCATAAGTCGAATGCCCCCACTACACGTCGGCAGATGCGTCCGCAGATGTCATCGGCGGACGCGTCCGCCGACGTGTAGAGGGGGTGATTTGCTCGTCTGTGGTAGGTATTTGACGTCCGCAGATGCATCCGGCACTCATCCGTTAGTTGTCGGTTTTTGTAGCACGGATCAAAGGGTTTCAACGCCAACGCTGAGTGTTGCGTCCACACGTCTGACGACGCATCGGTGTTCATCGGGAAGCGTATGAGAATGCACGCGTGATTTCTGCAGTATTTTTTCGTTCTTTCTTTTTTACTTGCTCGTTAAAATAGCTAACACGAGCACTGATAAAACATTCAAATTCCTGGAGTTGTGTCAAGCAGAAATTCGAACAAAATTATCAAATTCTCAGGATGGCTCTGCATATATGTAGTTCTAAAAGCTAGTTATCCACGCTATTCCTGCGAAAAAAAATGGCGTCCAGGAGGATGTGTTAAAAAAATTGC
Source organism: Lymantria dispar (assembly GCA_032191425.1). NCBI lineage: Eukaryota > Metazoa > Arthropoda > Insecta > Lepidoptera > Erebidae > Lymantria > Lymantria dispar. The sequence goes on along the minus strand of CM063460.1, from coordinate 843,911 downwards.
AATAAATCATCATCTTCATCATCTCAGCCCATATACGTCCCACTGTTGGGCTCGGGCCTCCTCCATAATGGAAGGGTATTTGACCTACTGTACCACGCTCGTCAGACGTGTTGGTATAGGTTGGTATAGGGTTTTATTCTGAGTTTTCCTTCGCATAGATGTTATATGCGTTTTATATCCCTTAGTCGTCTCGTACGATCACCCACGGGTAAGAATGAATGTGTGGGGGATGGTGGTGAATTTTATTCTTACTCCGTCACCACACGGAAGGCAAACAATACATTATGGAAATGATTTTTTTTCCACATTATTCGGTTTCTATGTATGCTGATTACATCGTCCATCTCGTTACTCTTCTCTTTTTTTTTTTTAATAACTACTACGTGTTGCGTCCGCCAAGAATCAATACAGACTGACCGGCCTGCAGACGTGTGGACGGTGCACAGAGATCCATCCGCTGATGCATCTGACGACGTCTGCAGACGCATCTGCCGACGTGTAGTGGGGGCTGAACGCGTACGCCGATCGTGTCTCTCTATCGTTTGTTCGTGTTGTGACAATGAGTAATTATTTCTCATGTTATCACGTCAATAAAGTGTTAAAGTCACAGCAAACTTTAGTTCGACTCGGACAAATATCCTTTATTTATAAGTCGAGGTATAATCAACTGATATGTAACACATTTATCGGTCACGAATGATACGATATTATCAAACAATGGTGCCATTCATTATACGTTTTGCTTTAATTACTATATTTATTATTTTCGCGTAGTGACGGAATAAGAATTCAATTCACCACTCCCTATCTTGCCTGTGGATGTCGTAAAATACGACTAAGGGATATAATATGTACATAACGTCTGTGCAAGAGAAGAATAACTCCAAATGAAACTTTATACCAAAATGTCTGACCAGCATGGTCAAATTCTCTCACATTGTGGAGGACGTCTGAGCGCAACATTGGGACGTACGTGGGCTGCGATGATGATGACTATATTTATAAAGTTAATAATATTTGTTTATTTGAAACGTGGTAATCTATAGAATCTTTCCGTGTGGTGACGGAGTAAGAATACAACCAGGGGAAATAATATGCATTTAATATCTATGAAAGAGAAGAAAAACTCGAAATAAAACGCTATACCAACACGTCACGACCAGCACCAGCGCAGTATAGGAAGTCAATATGCCCCCCGCTGTGAAAGAGGCCCGAGTTCAAAAGTGAGCTGAAATGGAGATGAATATTTATTTATTCTTTTTTATATCGCTCTTTGGTGGCAGACGAGCAAGAAACCCACCTGATGGAAAGTGGTAACTGACACTCATGGATCTTAGCAAAACTAGTGGGACTGCCAAGTTCCTAACTACAGTTAAAAATACCTCATTTAAATTAGGACATGTTAGCGCAATAGGTAGTTTTAGAAATACCTAAATATTGAAAACGTCCAGTTGAAGATGATATATATTTTTCTTTTTTTTTAATAGACAACACCCTGCACTAAACAAATACTCCTTATATGGGTGGCGGGTGACCGGGCTGGGGAATTTCCCGCGCGCCGTCCTTTCGTCGCCCCAGACGGAATGGACCGCGTGTGCGCTTACCATATCCCAACCATCACAAAGAAAAAAATTTGCTAGGTTTAAATCTCTGTCGTCTAGTATTTTACCGGATTTTTCAAAGTTAACGTTCGGTCGGCAAATACTAGGCGACCCTATTTGTTGCCATGTATTTATCCCGCCATGTCTGAAGAAGTACCGGACAGTGAAATGAACTTTAACAGTCAGTTATGTTAGCTAGTTTCAGCGTTCTTGTTGGTGCATTCAATATATAGATTACACCCTGCACTAAGGAAATAATATTTGTACTGCGGTGGGACTAACAAACATATACTTAACGGATACATATTACACACAGACTCAGAACAACAATTTATGGATGGCACAAAATGTTCTATTGTGTTGGCATTCTAACCCACGACACTGGCGCAGTAAGTCGGTGTCATAACCACTACGCGATCTGTACACTCGAATGCAAGATGACAGGTTTCCTTTTGTGGTATGACAATGAAATGGCAACAGTAGTTTCGAGTTAGTTTGGATAATTCCTGACAATAGTTTGACCACTAAATGATAAGAAGGTTCTTATCATAATCTTTTTTATTATCATTCCGTATCGCTGATCAATTTCAACACTACACTGTCATCTAGTCAGTATTGCAGATTGATTTATAAAATAAGCAACAGCGAGCAACAAGTCGAGAAAACTTGTTGCTCGACTTCGAACACGAAACATTTCAATCGGCAGTTGCACGTTTAAGAAATTAGACCAACCAAATAACTTGGATTAATATGTAGTTAATAACAAACGGACCTTGCAAGTGGGTGCTGCAGTTTTCTTCACAGGAATCCTGTTAACTTGTATGCCCACCATGGAGAAACGTAAATTCTTCGCTATTTCCACCCAACGATCCATATTCACAACACTTGTTTATACACAAAAAAAAATGTATTCAATGTATTTACGTTATTATTATTAATTTTCATTAAATATTAACACAGTTTCCAATAATTAGAGCACTATTATACTTTTCATTTAATAATCATTTTGTGAAATATATTTATCAAAACACTGTTTTGATAAATATTTTTCATTCCATGTAGAATTATAGTTAAATGATAATATTTAAAATTTTCATAATAGATATTTATTTATGTTTAAACATATGCAGACAATATAAACCGCGTCTATAACAGTTCAAGTGACGAGATTATTTACCTAAAATCAGTTGTGATCAATCACAGATGTACGATAAGATTGTCACAAGTCGAATTATTTGATAAAATACATTAATTAATACGAATAGTGTTTAACGTTCGCTAATTGTTAGCGATACAGTAGTCGAATAATAAAATCGATTATTCAACTAATTGATATAACAATTAGGATATTTCGAAGTCATGTGATGAAATAACATTCATAGTCATCTCAGCCGATATAAGACCCACTGCTGGGCTCAATCCTTCTCTACAATAGAAGTAAAGTTGACTTATGCTGGGCAGATGGGTCGGTATACAGTTTCATTTTAAGTATAACCTTTACTTGTTGTTGTGTGTCATACCCACGTGCAAGATAGGGGACAAGGAATGATATTCTCATTATGTTGCCACATGGAAAATTTTAAATTTATAGTATTCCAATATAAATATTAAACTAGTTAATTGACATAAGTATTCTCCAGGGCCGTCTGTATATCTGAATATTATTGGGTGTTATAGGACATGAGTGAGCACACATGTACGCATACTTTCCCTAATCCCTCATTCTCATAACCCAATGTGATTGTAACAGGATACCAAATAGAAATTAGGTACAGTACTAACAAACGCACGAAGAATGATCATCATCATCTCGGCTCATATACGTCCCACTGCTGGGCTCGAACCTCCTGTGCAATAGGAGGGAAATTGACCTAACTATACCATGCTGGTCAAACAAGTTGATTGCATAGCTGCTATATGTGTATTATATCCCTTATTCGTCTATTACGACATTCACGGGCAAGGTTGTATTCTTATTCCGTCACTACACGGAATATACGAAGAATAACAAGTCCAAATCATTATTTCACCTGACACATCGCACTATCGCGTTGGCGTCTACTACACAGCGGGATACAAATTGACCTATTACATCACCTACGTGAAATATTGCATGTTACAAGTTCTAATGTTCAAAATTGCATCCAGATTCAATATATAATAATTGCAATTAGTCGACTAGAATAAACGAGTTCGCATAATCATACATCACTTGGAACATCCCTAGTACTCCTTAGTGCTCCAATCGAGAGCTCGCCCCTTAGTTTTAGTCGGTATATAAAATTGTAAGCATACATCATGTGACTGCGGTCACATGACACGGTAAATATAAGTAATAATTTAAAACAATATGCATATTTGGAGTCACTAAACAGTTACTGGTGAGTCTTAGTGAGTAAGAGTCGATATATGATTTGGTATACTCATATTATCATCCAGTATTATTGTAAGATGAGACCCAAGTCTAACAGTCAGGTATCAAAAGATTCGGGCTGGCCACGGACGAAGAGGAACTCGGTACAGCCCAATGGCGAAGGTGAGGGAATACTGGTATTGGGCCGCACTTCGCCTTTTTGTCACCCCTTACGGAGCGGACGGCATATGCACTGACCATGGTCCACGCAAAAAAATATCAAAAGATTAAAATACTAGTCACACTGAGCAGAAAATCGACGTGAGAGTGGTAGTTTGTTAGTGCGCTTCGTTCGGTGAGCGCAACAGCCGGCAGCCCAACTTTCTGAGGGTGTTTGCATGTGGTGGGTTTTGGTAATGCCTTTACGTATTCACCTTTCCTTCACATTCTTTAAGGTGGGTAGCGACCTAACAAGAGTCCATGAGTGACTGGATCACTTACCATCAGGTGTACTGTCTGCTCGTTTGCCATCGTTAGCAATAAAAAAAAATTAATAAACCAGATGTAACGCGTCAAAAGGACTCCCCGATAAATGTTGGGTATTTAGGTCTGGATTCGTAGACTACATAACTGTCTTGCGAAGAAAATCGTTGAAGCAGACGACGGTATGGATATCTAAATATTAGAATTCTGTCTGTATTCGGAGTGTCTAATAGTACATACACTAGAAGTAAATAATCGCAAATAAATTATATGACAAGTGACCACCATTTTGATGTTACTGTGATGTCCCTTGGAAACTTAAATTTTGTAAATTAAAAATCCAACTCAAATACAACAAAAATAGTTTTATTTTATACGTATAATTGTAGCTAAGAATATATTAAGACTACAAGAAATTCAATAGAGCTGGGCTTGAATATTTTAAAGACTCGGTACGCAGCGGGTGGAACAATGTCATAAATTGTATAATTATCAGCCATTTGCACCGTTTCGGTTTGGTAAGTGTGTCAAAAGTATTCCTTTATAGTCCCGTACAAGAGCTTTTTGATTTTAATCATCGATCATAATTATCATTACAACTCATATACGTTCCACTGCTAGGCTCCAGCCTTCTACTATACGCTGGTTACGTACGCACAGACGGGTTAGTGCCGGGTTTTATTAATTTTTCTTCTCTTGCATAAATATTGTATACATATAAGTTGTTAGTCGTCATTTAAAATATTATCGTACGTTGATAGTCAAATTTAGTTGTGATTTGACCACATCCTATCCAAACTGTCCTAGTGATTGAAGGACTTCGTGTGGCCCATAACCTACTGTCTAAAACATTGCTGCCAATTGAACCGATTGATTGAGGTCAGTGATATTAATTTAATAGTGCACCTATAGGCCAGATCAAAATTCAGGACTATGTGACAGATAAAATATAAGTAAAAATGTATAATAAAAAAAATTATTTCGTTTAAAGATATCCGATGTTTACGCGCGTATTAGACATTGTAATTAAAACTATTTTAATCACGTTTGAATTTGAATTTTGATTTCCCGACGTTTCGAACGCGTTCATGGTCACGGGCGGACATGCGAAAATCGTTTTGTGTTGCAAGACTGTCTGATTAATACGCCAATCATAATTGTTATAAATTGATATTTATTTATTATCTAAGCATGTGACATAAAATTTATGATTAGATCTCATGATCACATCTTAAGAAACTTCAGACTTTTTGGTAATGCTGAGAATAGAAAACTTCTTTGCATCATAAATTCTTAATTATCTCTTTAGTATAGTCATTGGGTATTTTTACTTGGAAAGTTTTCCGGGAGTTTTGAAAATTGGCAATTTTATAGATTTTGACGTGCTCTTATTGAATTTCAACTTTGCCACCTCGTATCTTTGCCGCTCGCGCCGCGACTCTTCTACTGTACTACTTGCTTTAATAGCGAAAAATATAATCTTGGGAAAACTTGCTATTGAGTGAGAGTTGTACAAATAATGATCTCAAACCATGTCTCAGGTAATGATGATTATCATCATCATTTCAGCTCCTATACGTCCCACTGTTGGGTTAGCTAGAGCCTCATACACAATAGAAGAGAAATTGACATTACTACACCGTTCTGGTCAGACAGGTTTTATTGCCAGTTTGCCTTCTCTTACATAGATGATATATGCGTATTATAGGAGCAGCGCCAGCTGATGCCCTTTGCTAGGCCGCTGCCTACCGTGAAGAATGTGAATGCATGCAATGAGATTCGCTGATATTAAAGGTATCACCAAAATTCACCACACGCTGACACCCTCAGAAAGTTGAGTTACCGGCTAATCGAACGAAGTGTAAATTGATACTACTCAGACGTCGATATTCTGCTCAGTGTGGTACTAACCCTGGACGTACCGGCTCGCGGCTTTAGACAGAACACTGTGCTCCTAACACCATATTTATATATTTCAATCACTATGTCAGGTGTACAACATAACATAAAAATACTAGCTGACCCAACAGACGTCGTGCTGTTCAAATAAAAAAAAAATAAACATCAATATCGGTCCAGCCGCTTAGGAGTTCATTTACAAACATACGAAGAGAAGATTTATACATATAAAGATAGAAAAGTTTATATAGTCGAAAAAAAGGTTACATTAGAAAAGTTTATATAGTCGTTAAGTTTTCTTAAATTTTCTAATTTTCTGCGCAACCTTCTTAATCTTTTTTCCGTAAAAGTCATTTTCAGAGTATTAGAAAATTAAAAAAAAAAATGATTGACGAAATCGGTAAAGTCGTTCTCAAGTTATGTTACTGTCCTGCCCGAACAGCGCCACCTACCGGGTCCAATTGTGAATCTAAACCATCCTCGAATCCCCTTAAATACACACAAATAATTTCGTCAATATCGGTCCAGCCGTTTAGGAGGAGTTCAGTGACATACACACGTACGCAAGAAATTTATACATAAGAATACTTATCAGTATCCCTTCTTTCTATGTGGTGACGGGGTAAGAATACGCTTCGCCAAAATTTGCCCATGGGTGTCATAAACGACGAGTAAGGGATTAAATTTAAGAGTGGTAGGACCACACTGGTGACAGTTATCTGTCTACAGCCGCGGGCCGGTCCGTCCGGGGTAGTACCACACTCTCGCAGAAAATCGACGTCCGAGTAGTAGCAATTTGTTACTGCGCTTCGTTCGGTGAGCGAGAGAGCCGGCAGCCCAACTTTCTGAGGTGTTTGTGTGTGGAGGGTTTTGGTGGTGCCCTTGGTATCACCGAGCCTCAATGCACGCATTCACACTCCCTTCACTTTCTTCGCGGTAGGCAGCGACCCTGTAAAGGTCCATGAGCGGCAGCAACACTTGCCATCAGGTGTACTGTTTGCTCGTTTGCCACCATTTGCAATAAAAAAAAAATATACATATAACATCTATGTAAGGAAGTGATGGCTGCTCTAGTAGTTAACTCGTGATCGGGTGCCGCTTGTGGGATCTGGTCCAGCCATAATCGTTTGAATTATATTACGTATTTTATGGTTGGACGGGTATCACACTGGAGCCAGTTCTTACAAAACATGTTGTACACAATTTCATATCTTGTAAGAAAAAAATAATAATAAAAACAATAAACAAGCCCGCTGAGTTTCTTGCCGGATCTTCTCAGTAGCGGTCGCGTTCCGATCCGGTGGTAGTTTATTTTTTTTTTTGGATAATTTATTTTAATTTTGTAAACTTGACAATATGTAAGTGCTCTCTCGGGGTTTATGCATAATAAACGATTTGAATTTGTAAGAGAAGGAAAACTTGAAATAAAATCCGATATTAACATGTCTGACCAGCGTGGTAGAGCAGGTTAATGTCTCTTCTATTATGGAGGAGACTCGAGCGCAGAACGTATATGAGCTGCAATTAATAATCTGTTCTTTACTATGACCGTGTTAGGAATGTGTCTGAACATGGAAAATAATAAGACATGGGCACGAAGCGGTACCAAATTCAAATAATTTATTATGCATAAACCCCGAGAGAGCACTTACATATTGTCAGGTTTACAATTTCAAAAAAAAAATATACTACCACCGGATCGGAACGCGACCGCTACTGAAAATATCTGGCAAGAAACTCAGCGGGCTTGTCTATTATTTTTATTTTTTTTTTCTTTTTATTAGATATACAATTGTGTATATGTTTTTTAAGAACTAGCTCCAGTGTGATGCGCTTCGAACCGCAAGATACGTAATATAATTCAAACGATTATGGCTGGACCAGATCCCACAAGCGGCACCCGATCACGAGCTAACTACTAGAGCAGCCATCACTCCCCGGCACCGGCAAAATATACTCGCCAGCATTACTATTGACGGTCCGTGCATGATGCCTGACGGTACAGTCTAGCCTCATACTTTAGAATCATGATCATCACAGCTAGTATACGTTCCACTACTAGGCTCGAGCCTCCTCCATATTTAGAGGGAAATTAACCTACAATACCATGTTGGTCAGGCGGGTTGGTATCAGAAGGCCAAGTGTTGGGGTGTCGGGGATAGAATGTCATCAGACGTCATCTCTCCGGCACCTCGTAAAAGCGCGGCAGGGGCCGCTGTGGTTTTAGTGGGTATTTCAGTCACTTCTGTGGCCGGCGAGTCCCACACACATTCCCCCGTCTGTAACTGGCGGGGGATAGTGCGTAAATGCATTTCCATAGCGTGAAAAAAGAAAAAAAAAGGCCGGGTTGGTATAGGGTTTTATTTAGATAGATTTTATTTTCTTAGATTTTATTTCCAGGTGTTATAAGCACAAGATATCCCTTAGTCGCATTTTACGTCACCCACGGGCAAGAGAAGGGGTTGTGAGTTGTATTTTTACTCGGCCACCACACGGAACGTCACCGTCATTATAATTTTGAATACAATAAATATTTTATTGGCTAACACATACCTAGTACGGTTATCGTATCTAACGGTGTAGTGGGTAGACACCTTTATTATTTGATATCCGCACGAGACAAATTGCCCGAATGACGCATTAGCTTAAATCATTCTGCGGATGGAATTTTCCTAATACTGTTGGTTTTTACGACACAACATAGTCTTGTTGTCATATCATTCTTTTTTTTATTCATTATTGAAAAGGCGGAATGCCACAATTTCCATAGATGGCAAGCGGGTAGGTGATCAGAGGGGGTAGTATAATTAAAATAAGTTGCCCTGGAGAGCTCTAGGAACGTCGGCAGAGAAAATAAATATCGATATATAGATATTTATTAAAAAAAAAGGGAGCCGTCGCTCAGGACGCCTGGCAGATGTGAAACATCGAAATAATTTTGTAGAAGTATATATGCATAAAAGAACAGATAACGACAGGAACTAATACGGCTAAAGTATTAAAATATTACGATTTTTTTTTCAGAAAATTATGATTTTTATTCAATAAACTTTTAATTTCGTTAGTAAGTATACACTATAGGTATGTGTTTAGGTTATTAATTTATTTTAAGCTCACTAGATGGCGTTGTACAAAATTCTAAAACAGGTTATGGTTTTGTTACACAAATGTACATATCAAAGCGTGGCGTTAACGCCACGCTAACGATCAGGTTCACCTTCGCCTATAGATGCTTCACATCAAAAATATCCATGTCAAAGTCGATATTTTGGAAAAAATATCGATATATCGGTAAAATTAAGAAAATGCGTTTATAAAATGATTAAGTATTTAGTTCAGCATCGCTCATTAATGTTGTAATGTTTGTGCAAAATTTATTTTAATTTACAAAAATTCCAACAAAACTAAAGTATTTTTTGAGTGCTCTTATTGGATAAAAATTATAAAATATCAAAGTAATATTATGCTTGGCTATCACTTAGCTAATGTTTTATGCATATTTCTCATCTATATAAACAAATAAAATTGAACTGTCTGTTTGTAATACAAAAAAAAGGAAATTTTTTCATGCTCACATGGTTATTTACCTGATACCTATGCCTATCTGTCTGCATGTTCATCTGATTGTTCCGGGTAATGATAAATTCACCAAATATTTATTTTATTTTTAGTATTTGTTGTTATAGCGGCGACAGAAATACATAATTTGTAAAAATTTCAACTGTCTAGCTATTGTGGATACAGCCTGGTGACAGACAGACAGGAAAGTCTTAGTAACAGGGTCTCGTTTTCACACTTAGAGTACGGTAGTACACTACCTAGCTTCAATGTATCGGTTTTTCGTGATATTGTGCACGCGCATCGTAAAAATTTACTCTCATAATTTTTCCCTAACACGCCAAAAGAATTACAATTTCAAAAACATTCGTTTAATTAACTACTATTTGAATACTAATAATAAATAATAATTGGAATAATTTGCTTATTAGTTTTGCGAAAACTTGTCCTTGCTAAATGTGAAAGACATATAAACGCAACCTAATCAAAACGTACTTGTCACAGACAATATAGTTATTGTTTTAGTTTTGTTCCTATTTTTATACAATCCTGTATTCTGGCAAGATACTTTACATAAATAAAAAAAATATATCATTTTTGATACAATTTTTCGATTATATTATATTCTGTATCGCTATATCGGATCAAAATATATCATCATCATCATTTCAGCTCCTATATGTCCCACTGTTGGGCTCGAGCCTCCTCCACAATAGGAGGGAAATTGACCTTACTATACCATGCTAGTCAGACAGGTTGGTATAGGGTTTTATTTCCAGTTTTCCTTCTCTTACATAGATGTAATATGCGCAATATATTACCTAATACATATAGTACCTAAATCTAACCTACTTCAAGATGACCTAGACGGATGACATTTGGAATCCAGCTCGGTAATTGTGTGTAAGCGTAGGAAAAAATTAAAAAATAAAAAAAAAATAAAAATAGGGGGGTCTCCATACAATTTTTTTTTTTTAATTGTAGTATTGGAACCGTTACAAGCAGATATTTGAAACTATCCCAATATATGTATTAGTATATTTGCTATATAACAGAAATATAAAAATAAAGTTAAGTCAAAAAATAAGTGGTGTCCCTATACAAAAAACTTGTAATACGCGCTAAGCCACCAGCCAACGGTGTGTCGTCGGCGGCGCGCGGCACCACATAATTATACACAGAACAGAAGTAAATCTACATAAAAGCGCTCCCGAGCAACTCATAAACGTAGGCACCGCTTACGAATACCAATTTAGTTAGTTTTCTTTACAAAAAGTAATGATATCCCACCAAAAACATAAATGTAAAAAAGGAGAGCCAAGTTCAATACAAAAATTATGCTTGGCTGTGGGCTTCCCCGCAAAAGGAATTCAGATCTAAATGAGTGCCAAGTTCTATGCAAAATCCAAATATGTATTTATAGGAACTACTTATAGGAACAGTTTTTATCAGAATTAAAATATATATATATATATGTTGAATAACTTTATAAAATGACTGATGTAATGAAAACTGGCGAAGTCAAATCTAACCTACTTTAAGATCTCACATATTTTTTTAAATATCAGTAATTGTTATAGGTATCCAATAAAGCAAAGAAATAGAGTTTAATACTTGTTCATAATGTTATTTTGTTCCTAGAAATACATATTTGGATTTTGCATAGAACTTAGCACTCATTTAGATCTCCATTCTTTTTGCAGCCAAGCACTGTATTGAACTTGGCTCTCCTTTTTACATTTATGTTTTTGGTGAGATTAACATATAACACAAAAGAGTAACTTTTGGGAAAATAATGCAAAATAAACACTTGGTCTAACAACTTCATCTAAATGATTGATGATTCTGTAAAGTAATTACAAAATTATATATATTTTAGATTAGTATTTTACCTGTAGATCTACTTCTGTCATAGTTCAGTCATGTTTTATAATATGTATTCACTATCCATATCTCTTTCATTATATCAATAATATCCCTGTAACTAACAATCAATGCCAAAAACAAAAGTATTTGAAGGTACACCATAGTGAAGTCCATATTTTTTCACTCTCACACACATCTTTTTTTAAAAAGTAGCTTGAGATAACATCTGCTACTTAGCAATTAAAATACCAACAAAATTTGTAAAACCCATTATAAAAATTCTCTTCGAGATACAATTGTAAGTATACATGTATGTATACTGTTAGTTACATGAATTCATTAAAAAACTGTTATTCGAAGTTGTACTCAAGAAGTGCCATTTCATTACCACCTAATTAATAATGTTGAGGCAAGTGTGAGGCACCTTGAGCAGTGAGGCCAAATGGCTTCTAGGTCACTCACCAGTGTCAAGTTCAACATATTTAAGATATCCTTATGTTCACTAGACCATCACAGTGTACTATGAATTAACCTTGAGCATACAAAAAATACTAAATCTTCTTAAATAATTTATTAAAATTCAAGTATTTTCAAATATTATGTACTCTTAATATTATTATCTATATAAATAAACTTTAAGATAATTTAATAAAAATTAAGTTTCTATAAATATCGGCATCAATGATAATATAAGTGGCTAATTTTAGGAATGATTGTCTAGAACTTTAATTGTAGATATGAAGTCATCAGCAATTGTATCTGAGGCCTACAAATCATGAGTTATGATCTGTGATGATTTATAGAATTATCCTCACACACTTATTGATAGATCTACTCGAATAATTTTTAATGATAATAACATTGAACGTAACGCAAACCAATCTAGATCTGTCAAATAATATGATTTATTGATAGTCACGTTATCAGCATGAATCAAAACAAACAGTACGAATAATGTCAATATAAGTAGACAAGAACAGCTTTGTCATTCCATCGTTCTTACCTTGCCTAGCTTCTCTATGGGAATCATTGATGGTGGAGGTTTATCCGAGCGCTCTGGGAGTCCTTGCAGATCACCACCTGACCCTGAGCGAGAGCTACCACCTCGTTGAGAACCGCGCGGCGTGCTCGTCCCACTACCCCCCTGATCCACTCCACCCTTCATGTCATTGCTGTGGTGATTGCCCATTGGAGCACTACTATTCAATATGGCTCTAAACAGCCTTAATTACGTAATTAAACAACCGTAACGGAGGCTGTATCAACAATGTACTACTACAGCTTGCGATTATAAGAAGTTAAGAACTTGGCAATCAAACGTCATTCACGTCATGCATGTGACAGCCAGCTGACGTTATTTTTTTTTTTTTTGTTTGGATCGCCCTTACGGGCAGGCTAAAGTCTTTTCGACCATACTGCCTTGTCTTACGTAGCTTATTTCTTTACATATTATTTACTTCTTCATATTGTATAACTTATTAACAGTCATTGTCCGTCAGTAAGTCAAGTCGTTATCATTAATTAGGCGCTGAGAACCTAATTAGATGATTTCTCTGGGAATTTCGGTTGAATACGAAAATACACGTAAACCACTCTTATATCACATTCACCACACTTCAGCACCTTAAGTATATTATATTACATAAAACATCAGCAAAATTATACAATATAACACTATAAAACACTAAAAAAATGAATATAATACAAGAGCTTAACATGACATTTCCATATTAGCGCCGAAAAAAACCCCAGCTGACATTAATTATCAATGTCAACGTTGAAATTTTTTTTCTGTTCGTCTATTTGAACAGGCAAAAATAATAACGAACCTAGAGCCAAATTATTTAACACTTTTTCGTATTGCGTAGCTTATTAATAGTCATCATCCGAGAATAAGTACAGTCGTTACCAGTCATTGGGCGCTGAAAACCAAATAATGATTTCTCTGGGAAATTGGGTGGAACATGAATATTTATGTAAATGCCTATTCCATATCTACTACACTTTAGCACTTACATTATATTACGTAAAATATCAGTAAAATTATTCAATATAACACTAAAAATGAATATAATTTAAAAACATGACATGATACTTCAATATTCTCGCCGAAACTCCTCCTTTGAAGATTGTACCGCGATTGAACATGTTTCGAAATATGATTACTTTTCACTTGAGTAGTATCGGGTAATTTTGCTCCCAATTTATTTAAAGAAATATAATAACTTGCATTTAATATAAAGATGATAATTTCATTGCCTAAATATAAGATGAGTAATAAGTAGAAACATTAAAAAAACAAGAAATAGTATTTTGAATTTACTTAAGAATGTTATATGTTCTTAAATATCAATGGGCGCGGCTTATAACTCTTTATAGAGAAAAAGAAACAAAATTTTAGTGCAGTTTCGGCCCGACTTGTATGTAAAACTTGTGCTTTGGATACTTGGTAAGTTGGTATGAACAATCAGCACATCACATTCTCTGGGAGTGCGATCTCGAAACGAGCGTAACCTTATGTTAAACAGTTTGCAAGTCACCTGTGGGGTAGTATACTATACGGACCTTGTAGCAACTCGAGAAAATTTCCGTGCGTTCATGCGTTTCTGCCATACCTACTGTAGCAATCAATCTTAACGCTCACATATAGGCCCCGTTAAGCTCTTCCGTATCCGTGGTGCCGTACTGCTGCGCTATCGTAGCTGTACTCCTGTTTACTTATTGGCTGACTAGTCATTTTGTTTTCCTGTCTCCCGCTTTGCCTAGGAGGGAAGTGGAATCTCTCTTTCCAACTCCTCCTCTTTAATGTTTTCTAATTAAATTTGTTGCGGGTCCCAAGACAATTAAAATCATATCCCGGGACTGCCTGAGGGTCAAACCTCGGTGTCATTTATGGAGACCATTGTGGATCCTGGCTTACAGGAGTTACAATGGTGGGAATGTGTGGTGGGATTAGTCCCATTGAAAAAAAAAAAAAAAAAAAAATACTTGGTAAGTGGCTTGTTCAAATAGTGTTTTGTCCACTAATCACCAGTCTCAGAGATAGCGAGATGTGTTGTTTTGTCGGGTCACTAGAGATAATCTTATAAACATCTCTACCCTATGGCGGAGTGCGCTCTTTTCTTGACTGTATCAGAGTGAAAATCCAGATTTCGATTAAGCACCTCAATCACCTAGCATAGATACTATGATATAACACTGGATGATATCACTTTCTGTGTTGCTGCTTGCAATGAGACGAATTGCTCTTTTTCCAATTTGAATCGATCGAATCAAAATTACTATTGAATCGCAATTCGAATTGATTGGAATCGTCACATTCGTCACGTCAACATTATAGTCAAATTCGAACTCGTATATCGAGCCATCCACCTGTCAAGCCGAGTTGGCGAGTTATAACTCGTTTACATTATTATTCAAACGAGAGTTTATTTTGGCGGTTCGGTTTACATTACGAATGAGTCGAGATCTCGAGTTAAAACAGTGTGCTAGGTATTTGGTTACGGAAAGGGGACTTATAGGTATATTGGCTTTTAAACACGTAGGTAATGACAATACTCTTTTATTATTATGATTAAAATCAGCATATTAAATAACAAAAAGTAATAATGAAATCAAATACAAAAACACATATTTTTTTAAAATAAAGTCTGATTCTAATTAATCCCGTTAAATCAACTTAAAAAAAATGTTTTTATACGTCTCAGGTATGCTCATAATTAATAGTCATTAATTACGTAAACGAGCAGTCAACAAAATCAAGAAAACATCAAATAGCACGAGGGACGTATTGTAAATGTAATAGATATCTACGTCAAATGAATCGAATTGCATCCAACCAACTCGTGATTCAATCCAACGAATCCAATTTGATTCAATCCAACGGGCAGCGTTCAGGAAACTTGAGAGGATATTTTTGTCCAACATACTTCATTGTCTGAAAACACAGGTCTACGACCAGCGTGTGTTACCAGTGATCACTTACGGCACGGAAACCTGGTCCCTAAATGACTTTGAGCCTTGTTATGAGACCTACATAACAAGGCTCAAAGTCGCTCAGCGTGCTATGGAACGGGCTATGCTCGGAATTTCTCTACGAGATAGTATCCAAAATACGGCAATCGGTAGAAGACCGGGTGCAACCAACATAGCACGAAGAATTAGCACGCTGAAGTGGCAATGGGTAGGCCACATCGCTTGAAGAACTGACAACCGCTTGGGAAGAAAGGTTCTCGAGTGGTGACCACGTATTGGACGACGCAGTGTAGGACGCCCCCTCCACTAGGTGGACCGACGACCTGGTGAAAGTTGCTGGGCGTCGTTGGATGTAGGCGGCACAGGACCGCACTTTGTGGCGTAACATGAGGGAGGCCTACGTCCAGCAGTGGACGGTGATAGGCTGAAATGATGATGATGATGAACTCGTGATTCTTAGAACATTTCGTGTATTTCCGTATTTTCTCACTCGCAGAATTCATTCCTACGATTCTTCCACTCCGTATTAGAGAGCGAATCAACGAATGTCCAACTAAGCCGAGTCAACTGATCGCTGCGCCGCCGCGGCCACCTGACCTGCCTACGAGCACGACACGAGTTAACGAATTGATTCGGTTTCGGTCAACGGCAATTCGAATGAACGAGTCAATAGTCTTATTCTAATTGATTTGAACCCACCCATCGCTACTGCTTGCCTATGTTTGGGTGTTCCATGTTTTTGAAAATCAGTGCCATTGTGGAAAGGACGTTGATTGTCTCGGACATCAAGGCTGGTTATGCAGCAGGAGCGCCGCCAGAATATTCATCATCATCGCAGCCCAAATACGTCCCACTGTTGGGCTCGGGCCTCCTCCACAATGGGAGGGAATTTGACCTACTATACCATACTGGTCAGACATGTTGGTATAGGGTTTTATTTCGAGTTTTCCTTCTCTTGCACAGATGTTATGTGATATTATATCCCTTAGTTGTCTCTTACGACATCCACGGGCAAGATAGGGAGTGGTGAATTGTATTCTTACTCTGTCACCACACGGAAAGATATGTTAAGAATATTAAGATTTGTTAATATTGGTGAGATTATTCGTGATGTCACTGCCAGTATACAGTACAGTAAAGATATGCCAACTTTACTGTCCTCTAAGATGCGTAGACCTTTGGTGTGGAATGATACCCTTTTTTTTTATTTGGGGTGGGCTGCGGTCGGGCGCGCTCCTCGCACCACTCCGTCCGGGGCGACAGAGGGGCGTAAGCACGCAACACCCGCAACCCACCCGAACACCACGTCGCCTTCGTCGTTGGGCTGACCACCGGAGCAGGGTTACTTGTCATCAGTGGTCGGCCCGACGAAATACCCCCTACTTGGGGTACCCTCCCATCGACCGACGTCCCCTCCTCGGGGAGGACGTCGGTCTTTTCTCACGCGGTCGTCCTCTCGGAGGGTGACGGACTAATCCCCAGTCACGTCACCCGCGGCCTCGGCTAGGGCGGCATGGCACGCAGGTAGTTGCGCCTGCGCCGCCCCAGTCGCTGGCAGCGGGTCGCTTCGTCGAGGCTGTGCTCCTCGCGCGCGCGACCCGCCGCCTCCTTTTGCGAGATCACTTCCTCGCAGAAGGCTGCGACCGCGTCCCAGTTTGTGTCACATCTTCCAAGCACCTAAAATACTACCGGCGCGGCGCTGCTGCCGCTCCTACAGAGGCCCTCGAACACGATAATCTAGATGGTAATTATTATTCGAGCCGTTTAGGGTAAAAACGCTCGGGTGGTGGGGTCCAAATGCTTATAGTCTTTTAGAAGAACTCGCAAAGAAACTAATTGATGCTTCTCGTGATCAAATGGGTGGTGGCAAAAGGATAGCATTACCATTCAACGTGGTAATGCTGCCAGCCTTCTGGACGTATTACTGGTTAACAGTGAAGCACAGTAATTTTTTAATACCTGATACCTCCTTTTTTTCCTATTTTGTAAATATTTTAATTGACTAGCAACTGCTCGCGACTTCACCCTCGTGAAATTTAATTTTTCCAAAGATGAACTATTATTCCAGGAGAACATATATGGATAAAAAGTATTCTATGTGTTGGCCTAGGAAATACTTAATCCATATGTCGAATTTCATCCATATCTGGTCAATAGTTTACGCGTGATTTAGTAGCATATATCCAAACACCTCCACAAACTTTCACATTTATAATATTAATTCCACCCACATAGGTAGTTTAGATTCTCGTGGAAATACAGTGACATGCGGAAGCAAAAAAACAAATTAACTAAAAGGCTGGTCACCACATACAATATTATGTAATAACTACATTAATTATGTAATGTTTTAATGTTATTATCTTAAGTAATTTTTGAAGTTATACTTCTTTAGGCGCGTTATGAAAAAATGATGAGAGTGAAATTTTAAGATGCGCGTGCATCTGTGACACAAAATTAACAGTATGAAGCTGTCTGCTTAACCGCTCATTGAGTGAAATTTTAAGATGCGCGCGCATCTGTGACACAAAATTAACAGTATGAAGCTGTCTGCTTAACCTTAAATTAAATTTTTGAATTTATTATTAAATTTATTTTTAAAATATTAAATAATCAATAATAAACATTTAAAATTAAGAATCTTATAATATTTAGTACAAATTATGTCTTATATATTTATTATTCTCTAAATTTTGTTTTTAATAATTATATATATATATATATATATATATTAAATATATAATTTTATATTAAATATATATATTTGAAATATATATATTAAATATATTATATAAATATAATTAATTTTCAATTTTTAATATTAATTATTGATATCTAAGATCAATCTAAGATTCTTTTAGTTTAAATTTGATGACTATTAAACTGAACTTTGTGGATTATCCTTTTCCAATCCTTCTATTATTTTATTGTAATTAATTATTTGCATGCAATTAAAAACTATTTTTTAATGATGCCAAAGAAGTATAACTTCTCACGCGCGTACATAAGTACACGCACACATTTTTTTAATGTGCCATCGGTAATACATTATTTGGAGGATATCACAAGGAATTTTGGAGGGGATGTGAAAGTTTCATGTGGTAGTTTAATTCATATTTTAGTTGTACGGTATGCACAGCCTGCAGTGGACTGTATGAGGTGATTTTACGGAGTTAGATGAGGAACTGATCTTATCCTATCCCCTGCAAGCCGCGAAGAAGTAAATATGGAATACTCCACCAACCTTTCATCCACTCCCGCCGAGGGCAGTAGCGTCGTCGCAGTAAGCTCGCCAAACCGCGTGGTCAGCTTCACTATATTCTTAATTATATTTATAACTAGGCAGTTCACAGCACCACAAAACTCTGTTATGGTGGTTCCAAATGTTCCGTATAATAATGTCCTTCCAAGGATTAAGCAGGTGCGGCGATTACGAATACACCGATGGCACAACCGCTTGGCGGACCGAGTTGTCTCGAATCTTCTACTAGACTGTCTTAACGACGTTTGTAGAATTCAAGTTGTGAAGTTTTTTCAAATACCCTCCACATAGCTTGCAGAGACCGAACATTAGTTCTATATAAAATAATGTTGAAGCCATTTTATGTAATGTAATGCAGACGAAGTGCTAAAGTGTAGTGAATATGACAGAGAAGTACTTTATATACCTACACGTTCCATAACATTGTTGAAACGTCGACTTTAACAATCTTATGGAACATGTATATAAAGTATTGCACTTACTGACGGATAATTTCAACATTAAAAAAAGTGGTAGGTAATTGATAAATAAAGTCTTGGTAATTCATAATTATTTATTATTCGAATTTTATAAACTTATCTTAATGTATAATATACTTTTGAAGTGAAATTTTTATGGAAGGGCTTTGAAATTCTGATCCAAACTTTTTAGGAAATGAAAAGTTCGCGAGAAAAAAGCGAAAGCCACTGCTACGTCGTGTGCTTATGCGTATTCCTCACATAACTTCTAAACAGACACGTTTAAAAGTATGTGAGTAATATGAGTAGGAGTCGGCATTGGAGAAGAGCAAGACAAATTCTTTCATAATTTTAAGTAAATAAGCGAACGATAAACGCTAGTTTATGTTATTCAAAATTGTTTGATGTATAATTAAAATGCTTCCTGTAATACAAAAGTTTCACTTTTATCACATGCTTTTACGCACAAGTTGTATAGTTATTTATTTTACATAGATTCATTTTTACAGTGTTCTTATTTAATGGCTGCTCTAGTAATTCTTAAATAGAACTAGTGATGGCCTTATATTTGGCTAAATAACGTTTTAATATTAGTTAACCACGTTGCATCTCTATAAAAAAGAATCATACCACATCTTTCATTGATGCTAATCGCTTATAATTGTTTAATAAATTTTAATAAAACTACAAATGCGTCCATCTTTCGAAACGAAAAAAAAGAACGAACGTTAACCACATTTTTTGTATTCAACGACCGCGCGAAGCCGGGCTGCCTCTTGTCCGAAACTAGAATTCTTTAAAGTTATTTGTATAATCTTCTACTTGAACGGGATGAGAGCTTGGAGGAACTTCATAGCTGGCACTTCAATGAACAAGTATAAAAAGAGAGCTGCGCAGATGGACAAGAATATTGTACCAAGCCAATGAACGCCCTGCAACAGAACGGTAAGAATTTTATTGTTATAGATTTAAATAAAAGTATTTCTTACTAAAAAAAAATGTATTATGACAATATAGATCAGAAGGTAAAAGATGGCGGCATAATATGTTTAAAATAGCGTCAATCAGAATTATGCGTTATACATAGATATTGTGGAAGTAAATGTGTCAAGATTAACATAAAAATAAACATTAAAAAATCTCTCTCATAATTTTCTCTCCTACACACAGTGTAAACCTAATGAATATAAACACTAAAAGTTGCTATTTTAAATCCGTGTGGTGACGGAGAGTTCCAGAGTCGTGGACCAGGAGTGTGGTGGTGCTGTTCTTCAAGAACAGCAACTTCTGTGACTAAAGGATATAATATGCATATAACATCTATGCAAGAGAAGGAAACGTCGAAACAAAACCCTATACCAACATGTCTGACCAGCATGGTATAATATGGTCAATTTCCCTCCCTATTATGGAGGCAGCTGGAGCCCAACAGTGGGACGTATATGAACTGTGATGAATGAATGAATGGGGAATTTTAAATTTCACAGCTAACTTACCACAATAAGAACGGACGCGGCGGATGTGTTGACAGTCACAGCGACGAGCGTCAGTGACGCTAGCCAGTGCACCAGGTATATTGAGAGGGACATGCGGCTCAGTATCTCCCAACCGCGCCATGTCAGGATATACCACCAGAACACTGCGGGAGCAAATTTTCATACTTATAAATTTTTTGTTGAGGTTTTTGGTGCCAACATGTAAGCGTCATTTGGTGGTATTTTATTATATTCAATATCTTAGTATTTTAACGTGCTAATATTAAATAACTTTGATGGCATTTTATGTAATCTAATGCGGCGGACCTGCTAAAGTGTGCTGAATATCATATAAAAGTGTTTTGCAAATGTTTATGCCACCAAAATACCTAGAAGACATCGTTAATATCGTATCAGCGTGGTCATAACCCTGTTGAAGGTGACAGTTTAGCGACAGATATCAAGAAACTAAAATATGTAAAAACTGATAATTTGTTACACGATATCGACGATAATGGATTCGTAATAGCAGCTAATTGTTAATAGAAAAAAAAAGAAAGCGGAATATTTTGTAGACGCCATATTCTTTTGAGGGGGAGCCTCCCGCCTGGGCTGGGCATGATTTGTTACGCGGACGACACGCTCGTCAGGCGGTTCGAGGCGCTGGGGTTGAGGGTCGCCCTGGACAAGACGGAGGCCCTCTTGTTCCATGGGTGCCGTATGAGCCCTCCCATCGGCGTCTTGATCACCGTCCATTCGGTTGAGATCAGCATCCGGGCCCATATGAGGTATTTGGGCCTGGTGCTCGACGGGCAATGGTTCCGGGAGCATTTCCGCAGGCTCGCTCCACGGCTCGTCGACGCGACGTCCGCCCTATCGTGGCTTATGCCGAACGTGGGCGGACCGAGCGCTATGTGCTGACGGCTGTACGCGGGGGTCATCCGGTCGATGGCCCTGTACGGCGCACCGGTGTGGGCGGGGTCCCTGACCGTCCGACTCAGGGCTCTTCTGTGGCGACCACAGAGGGCCATGGTGGTCAGAGCCATACCCGGATACCGCACCGTGGCGATGGAGGCAGCGTGCCTGTTGGCCGGGACTCCCCCGTGGGACCTGGAGGCGGAAGAGCTCGCCGGATTGTATCGGCGGGTAACGTGGGTGCGAGCGGAGTTCGGTGTGGTCTCATTGAAGGAGCTCACCGCCTGGCGCGTCGACGCCCGCCAAGACGTCATTGCCCGTTGGGCAGTCCGGCTGGAGAGGCCTCGGTTCGGGGTGCGAATCGTGGAGGCCTTCCGGCCGGTGCTCATGCAGTGGTTGGAAAGGTGGCATGGGGTGCTCTCCTTCCGACTAGTGCAGGTGTTGACGGGGCATGAGTGCTTCGCCAAATACCTGCACAAGATCGTTAGGAAGGAGAGTACATCGTCCTGCCCCCACTGCGATTGCGACGAGGACACGGCGCAGCTCGAGGCCTGCGCCGCTTGGGCAGCGCAGCACCGTGAACTCGTCACAATCATCGGTGCCGATCTGACGCTGCCTTCTATCGCCAGGGCGATTCATCATGATCAGAACATTAATGATGGAGTTAAATAACAATATAATTATCATTCGTTCAGATTTATTCAATCTACTTTATGACGTAGTTGTCTATAGAATACCATGTACGTAGTGAGGTTATTTTTGTAATCAACAAGGTTTAATTTTAAACCTTCTCTTGCAACTATTTTATATGTATATTTAATCCTTTAGTCGTCTTATATGACACCTACGGGTAAGAGAGGGGGCTGGTGAATTGTATTTTTACTGTCACGGCAAAAGTCACATGTTTGAAAATTAGTAAAATCTATATACGTCTAAGATCACTACGGTAGCTAATATGAGCTTAAAACGCACGAACAGACATTCATATATTGTCGCTAAGCACCATAAGTACCGTCTTGATCACAACAGCTTTTAAATAAAAAATCAGCCAAGTGCGAGTCGGACTCGCGCACGAAGGGTTCCATACCATTGACTAGGTGAACAAGTACCTACCTGATGCCATAATCGATATCGAGCAAAAAAGGGTAAAAAACATCGTGTTTGTTGTATGGGGGCTTCCTTAAATATCTATTTTATATTGTTTTTAGTATTTCTTGTTATAGCGCCAGAAATACAAAATTTGTAAAAATTACAACGGATTAGACGGATGGACAGACGGACGGACAGATAGCGAAGTCTTAGTGATAGGGTCCCGTTTTTACCCTTTGGGTACGAAACTCTAAAAAATCCATTAACTTAGGAATTGACAGGCACACAGACATATAAAGACACACAGATACGTCAAAATTTAATTTTTCTTTTTGCGTCAGGGGTTAAAAGGATTAGTCTTTTAAAACCTATATCGCATTTGCAGGGACCCCGTCCACACCGGTGCGCCGTACAGGGCCACCGACTGGATCACCCCCGCGTACAGCTGTCGGCACATAGCGCTGG
This sequence comes from Lymantria dispar, assembly GCA_032191425.1. NCBI lineage: Eukaryota > Metazoa > Arthropoda > Insecta > Lepidoptera > Erebidae > Lymantria > Lymantria dispar. The sequence continues at coordinate 820,512 of CM063460.1, read as the reverse complement.
GTCCGCCTACATTCGGCATCAGCGACGAAAGGGCGGACGCCGCGCCAACAAGCCGAGGAATAAGACGATGGAAATGCTCCCGGGACCACCAATGCCCGTCGAGCACCAGGTCTGGCCTGGATGCTGATGGTAACCGAATTCACGGTGATCGAAGCGCCAGCGGGAGGCCCGGCGGTACGGAGGCCATGGAACAAAAGGGCCTCCATGTTTTCCAGGGCTACTCTCAACCCCAGCGCTTCGATCCGCCTGACAATCTCCTCGGTGCCGAGAGTTACCAGGATGCCTCCTCAAGCGTCCCATCCCGGGCTGTGACGAGCGTATCGTCGGCGAAGCAAATTACGCCCAGACTAGGTGGGAGGCTTCCTCTCAACGCCCAGTCGTAGCCGATATTCCACAGGGTCGCACCCAGAACCGACCCCTGTGGGACACCATACGTCATGAGCGTTCGCACAACGTCCCCTAATCGATTAACGTAGAGGACGCTGCGCCCCTCCAAGTAGTCTGCCACTAGCCGCCTGAGGTACACGAGCACCCCGTGATACCTCAGCCCCTCCCTAATGCAGCTGAATGGCAGACTGTTGAATGCGTTAGCGATGTCCAGGGACACCGCCAACAGGACTCCTCCACCGGTAACGGCCTCCGTCACCACAGCCTTCAGGCGCAGCAGGGCCGTGATCGTCGAACGCCCTCTCCGAAAACCAAACTGGGCATCCCACAGATCGGACCCGACCCCGACGAGGTGCCGCTCGATGCGGGCAGCCAGAACCCTCTCTAGCAGCTTACCCGCATCATCGAGCAGCACGATGGGCCTGTAGGCCGAGGCTGATTCGGGAGACCGTCCCGGCTTGGGCAGGAGAACCAGCCACCCCTCCTTCCAGCACCCAGGGAACTGCCCAGACGCCAAACAAGCGTCGAACAGTTCCCTGAGGCGTGGTCCCAGGTGCTCGAGGACCAGGGCCAGCACACGGTTCGGAATACCGTGGGGCCCGGGGGCGGTGGATTTCATTCGCATACGCGCCACTGCCACCCCCATCTCCGGCTCCGTGATGGGCGGAGCACTTTTGTCGTCAGCCTCCCGGTCGCTGTCCGGCGAAGCCATGATCGAGGGCGTGTGCTCCGCCCGCCGTGGAAAGAAGTCCTCGACAACTCTGGTGAGGAGGCTGGGCTGAAGAGTCTCGGTAAGGGGGGGGCCCCGCCCGCGGGTCTTGCTCAGCGCCGCGAGGTAGGGGCGACCCCAGGGGTCACGCTCGAGACTGTCTAGCATCTCCCGCCGACTGACGTCCTTGGCGGTCCGGACGGCCAGTCTGAAGGCAGACCGCGCACTGCGGTAAGCCTCGTACAGACCCCTCCACCAGCCCATGGTCCCTCCAGCCATCCTGGCTATATGGACCGAATCACGGGAGATGCACGCCTTACTTGCGTGTGCTCTTTCGGGCGTGCACTTTCTTGACTCCCTACAAATTGTCTGCCCGAGCCCTCTCCCCTTTCTGGGGCGGCTTGTTCCGCGTGGGTGTCGCTATTGCGACGGACGACACGACGATGGCGACTGCGTCATGGACCCTGTCCTTTCTCCGCCAGCTCGAGCCCGCTCCTGATGTTATGCCAGTGGTGCGAAAAGTCTCTCAACCGTCGAAAGTTGGCCTCGGAGTTAACAAGATCGCAATAGTGTATCGGTCCAGGATTGACCCGTTGAATCCCGTCCAACATCTTCATGCGGATTTCATCGTACAGTGGGCATCGCCATAGCACATGATCCAGACATTCATCCTCCTCTCCGCAGTAACACAGGCTGTTCTGACATAGCTTCATCTCATAAAGTCTCCTTCTAAAATAGCCATGACCTGTCAAAATTTGAGAGCACTGGTAGTCGGGCTCAACCCAGGGGGATCTGAGTCGAACACGAACATCGGGGAAGAACCGATGGAGCTCCCTACCCTTCTCCCGTCCCCGTCCCTCACCGTCCCATCTTCGCTGCCACTCAGCAACGAGCTCCTCCGAAATTTGGCTTCTCTCCGTCCTAGGGCAGTCCCGGCCAGAAAACCTTACATCGTCTATCCTACCAGCACGGATTACCTCTAAGTCCGCAGGAAAAACCCCTGCCAAAACTGGCAATGCTGCCGAACTAACTGAGCGGTAAGCCTTTGTGATTAGTATAAGGGCCTGCCGCTGGGTCCTTAACAACGCGCTCCTTACCATGTAAATGGACGTGCGTCTCCACCAACATCCCGCCGCATAAGTGATGATGGCAACGAATATAGCCTGGTACAGTATTCGAAGGCCCACGTACCGTATGCCCCAGGATGAGGCGGAGACACGCGACATTTTCCCGAACGCTGCTGCAGCACGCTCTCCAATGGACTGTGCGTGGAGCCGGAAGCTCAAGTTAGAATCAATTACGACACCCAGGACAGTCGCTGATTGGACGCTTCTTACCGGCTCTCCACCGAGCCTAACTGTGGGCGGTCTTCCACTCAGCTTCCCTTTTAGGGTTATGGAACATGACTTCATAGGGGAAAAGGACAGTCTGTTACGAAATCCCCAGGCTGTGACAAGTCCGAGTGCCGTGGAGGCCAAAGCCTCTAATCCCGCACGAGAGTTCGACTCGATGGTGACCGTTACGTCATCCGCGTACGCAATCAGTTTGACTCCCTCTGGTAAAGGGAGTTGAAATAGATCGTCCATCAGGAGATTCCACAGAGAGGGCCCCAATACAGAGCCCTGCGGGCATCCCATGGTTAATTGTTTCCACACGATTTCACCTCCAGCAAAGAAACCGGCACGCCGGCCGCAAAAATAGGACACCAGCATCCTATAGATGTTCGGCGGGCAACCCCCATTCTTGGCCTTCAGCAGAATCATGGGCCACCACGCGTTGTCAAAGGCACCCGAAATATCCAAAAGAACTGCCTGGACATATTTGCAGTTGCTATGAGCCACGGTGTCCAGAAGGGACCGAATAGCCGTGACGGTGGAATGTCCGCGTTTGAACCCGTGCTTACAGGAGGAGATGCTGCGCGAGATGTTGGGAGCACAGTGTAGCAATATTCTCTCCAAGACCTTACCCAAAACCGAGAGAAGTGTGATCGGGCGATATGCTTTGGGATCAGACAGCGGTCGACTATTACCTTTGGGGATAACAATCAGCCGCCCATCCTTCCACACATCGGGAAAAGTACCTTCCTCAATACACTTGCCGAATAAACGCGTCAGCTCGGAGCCAGCCACGCGCCACGCATGTTTGAGCATGCGGGCGGTTACTCCGTCGATTCCTGGAGCCGAGTTCGGTAGGCGACTAACAATACCCTCAATAACCTGTCTAGATGGAGGGGGCGCATCCCGCCCAGATGGGGCGCATGCCGCCATGGTTCGTACCTGGCGATGATAAGGGACATCTCTTTGGGGATCGTCATCGGGACAAAGCGCGCCGATTAATGCAGAGATCGATTCTTGAGTTGTGCTTACGTATCCCTCTACGAGCCGAGCACCACTTACAACATTTGGAGGGGGTCGTATCTTCACCAAGGCTAGCCTATATGCCACACCCCACGGGTCTTCGTTGCCAGTGTTTGCAATGCTCCTGAAAAAGTCGGTTTGCGCCCGTCTCATCATAGCTCTATATTTCCTGCGGCATTCATGGTACCTTAATCTTGCAATCTCTTCTAGATGCCCCGGACCTCTTTTTCTGGAACTCTGCCATTCCTTTCGCAACTTGTTGGTCTCCTTTCTCGTGGAATCCAAGGCGGGAGACCACCATTCGTAGCCCCTCGCATTCGGCCTGTCACAGCTGAGACCCAAGCTTTCCTCTGCACAACGCTCTATAACATTCATAAATTCCTTGCAGACGTCACTTGCAGGCTTTCTCCAGTTTATACTTCCTACCCTATCGTGTAGTAACGACTCAAACCGGCCCCACCCAACACCACGCTCCCGGTAACGCCTCGGCCCTCCCGACGGTTCCGCATAGGGAGCGGGCTGATGTGTGTAAATGTAGCTGAAAGCGATCAGGCGGTGGTCGCTACTGCTGGCATCAAGGTGTACCTTCCATCCCTGGATGGATGCTCCTCTCGTTGACAGGGTTAAGTCAATATTGGACTCGCCGTTGGCTGTGGAGAAGGTGGCCGGTTCGCCCTGAACATTCTGGATTACTAGTCCTCTAGAGGCGATGAAATCCTCCATCAATTCACGTCGACGCGTCACATCCTGTCCACGTCCAGTGTAGTGACGTGGGTGACAATGCCACAGGGGTGAGTGGGCATTAGAGTCCAATCCTAAGATGGTAGGGTGCCCCTTCATGGCGTCTAGGACCATCCCTAGATGTTGTAGGTGACGATTGATGTCATGGGAGTATTGAAAATACGCACTAATAATATTGAAGGAGGGGGCACCCTCCACAGATACCTGGCAGGCTAGACAGTGACTGTTTGACAGTTGATGATATACCACGCACGTGATGTTTGACCGCATGATTAGAACTCCACTCTTGGGGGGACCGTCCCCGGCAGCGACGAGCCACGGAAGGGGGCGTCCGGCGGTGGCGAAGAGAGAGGACATGGCGTAGGGTTCTTGAACAAGAACCATGTCCAGTCCCATCTCCCCTGCGATGGCAGGCAACTCTGCTGTAGCCACCGCTGACCCCTGTAGGTTAACTTGACCTACTTTTATCGTTAACATCTTAGTGGCCATAGTTTGTGTTTTGAATGTTTCTTTCCTCCGCGTTCTTCCGGGCTGGACATTCAGGGGAGTTGGTGGTGTGATCCGAAGCGCCCTTCCTGTTAAATTTCTTACACGTAGCACAGGAACTAGTTTTTGCTTGGCACTCAGCGTTCTTGTGGCCGTCCTCGCCATACTTACCGCAAGTCATTGTCTTTGCCCTACAATACTTCTCGGGGTGTCCAAACATCTGGCACCTACGGCAACACGTAACCCCGATGTGGTCCAGAACTTCCACGGCATCCCATCCGATGTACACCCTGGACAGGTCCATGAGTTGGCGTCGCAACTCCGCTGAGCATTCGCACACCCACGCTTTTTTGTTGTTTCGTCTAGTGCGGTGAAACAAAGGTCGCAGGTTCTTTTTCAGGTCTTCAAGCTTGTGGATCCCCGACAGGTTTTGTTCATGCAGCTGCTCGATCATGTCGTTTGGCTTGGTGTCTGCATCAACACCCACCAAAGTGACGAGCGGCTTTCGCTCGCGTGCTTCGCCCACACGAAGAGTGTTAGGTAGTGCAGCCCTGAAGGCGCTGGCGTCTTTTTCGGAGGTGGTCTGGATAATGACGCCAGCGCCACCCGTCTTGCGTACACCTTGGACTTTAATCCCCAGTCCGACGGGATCAATAGCGACCTTCAGCGCCCTTTTAGTGTCATCCGCAGTTTTAAGAGCGTCTACTTGATCTTCTGCAGGGAAAACCGCGACGGCAGGACCAAGACGCGCCGGGATGGGCAAGGGGTTGGAATTCCGGCCCAGCTTAATAGCTCCAGCATACGATCTTACTAGCGGGGGGGGCGGTTCCTGGCCAGGAGGGGCCACCCGCTGTGGCAAGTTCCGAGCACCAGCCTCGGCCCGAGCAGCACGCAACTCAGCCGCAGCCAGACGGGTGACGAGGTGAGTAATTACAGACCCAACGGCGTCCACATGCTGCCCTATGGCTGCGATCTCGTCCTTGTTTAGTTTTGATGTCTTACATTTGACCGCACCCATGATGCCGCTGGTCGATGAGGTGGCGAGGGAGACAAGCCTCTCGACAGGGGCCTCCAACAATTGCAGGGGCACCTGGTCAGAGCCGGAACTAGACGATGGTGGGGCGGCCGAGGGTTCAGCCCGGCGGGTCTGAACGCGACGTCGGACCGCTTCCTGGACCTCCTCCGGGGATGATAACAGCCTTTTGGAACCAAGTCCGGACGCGATGAAGACAGGGGGAGTGCTGAGTCCTTGAGGGGGGGTCCGCGCTAACGAGGCTCGGGGGGTAAAGCCCGACTCTCGGCCGATTTCTCGGAGAGCCTCCAGTTCTAGCTCCCTATTCCGTAGCTCCTGCTCAATTAGAGACCTCTGGGCCCTAAAATCCTCCTCCTCGTCGGCCATGTCCCAGACTGATGATAGTACTCAGCAAGGCTCAGCCAAAGCGTAAAACAGCTAAGTGAGGAAGCAAGCACTAAGCAATATTTAATATAAGCTAGTACTCAATACGCACTAAAGGGAAGTTAGTAACTACCTACCAGCGCCATCATCGAAAGAAACCGCCGAAGCACAAGCTAGTGCCACCGCAACCTACCACTAGCGCAACACGCAAAGTGGTAGAGATCGGAACCACGTAGTCCCGTAAAAACCGTCCTCTACTTACACTACCGCCACTACCTATAGTGACGGATAGTAAAACTAACCTGTCCTTATGTCCCAGTGGCGCCAAACAGTGCTTTCGTGAACTAATTTCACTACAGTACTACACTGGCGCCACCACATATAGCGGCGAATAGCAGAACCAAGCAGACACTATGTCTCAGTGGCGCCAAACAGCACTTTGGTGAACTACACCTTTAACCAGGGGTGCGACACTGCCACAATGCCTCAAGACTACCCTACTTATAGTTTTATAACAAATTAAAATAGGAAAAGTACAAATTTATTCTATTCTACTATACTAATAACTAATAACTACTTAAAAACAAAGAACTTAACTAATGGTGGTCCTCTCCAATATCACTTATACCTAGATATCGTCACTATCGCACATAAACACTCAAATTGTCACAGTATGTTTATGCGTCTTTTCGCAACGAAGAGCAGGGGAAACGGGGAAGTACAGAGTCCCAGGTGTACTCTGGTACTTTAGATACGCACACACATAACTCTCACTACCGAAAAGTACGGAAATTTGTAGCAATAAAAATTGGACACGGAGCTGTCAAAAATACAACCGACTCCGACGCGAGTCGATGACGCAGTCCTGAAGGCAGACCGCGCACTGCGGTAAGCCTCGTACAGCTGGCCCTCCCGCTCAGCGTCGCGGTGACGCGCTCGGCTACGGGTAGCACCTCCGGGCACGTATGCACGCGGCTCGAAGATCCGCCAATTCTCGGGACCACCAGGAGACCGCACTCTTCGGGGTCAGACGCCACACATGGGGCATGGCCGCATCGCAGATCTGCGTTAATGCGCAGCGGATGCGGCCAGCTTCGGCACCCACCCGTCCGCCTGGGGCGGTGAGAACAGCCACGACTGAACGATGGCTGCCTCCGCCAATAGGTCCTGATCCAATCGACCCATAGCCCACCGCGGAAACGCGGGCGCTCCGTCCGCCGTGTGACCCATGCTGGGCTGCAGGAGGGTACGGGAGACCTCTATCCGGATGTATCTGTGGTCGGATAGGGTCTTGACACAAATAGCTATCAGTGTCAAACTACTCTTTTTTGTTATGAAAGTTAATAAAAAAATACTTACGTCCAACCTTATTGATGACTCCAATTATTGCGATGGCTGTCACGGCTGCGTAAACGGGCCTCTCTATGGTGGCGTATAATGAAACCCATAGGGGGTCCGTTATAGGTTTCACGAAGTGACCGCTCACCACCCATATGAACATGGCAGGAACCGATAGGTGGTAGAGAACGCGGATCCACTGGGGAATTCAATAATTATATTTATACACTAGCTTCTTTTACAAGGATCACGAGCAGGACAGTCCGGCCCGCTCGTGACCATGAACGCTGTAAAGTGATCGAAACGTCGGGCAAACAAAAATCAAATATAAACGTGATAAAATCCGTAAAGTAGTTTTATTTACAACTAGCAACGCGGTTTCGCTTCCGTATCAGTCGCCTTATGTAATTGACTTGTTTATCTACACAATCTCTCTTAAGATTAAACTTTACTTTTTCTTTTAAACGTTCTTAAATAATTCAAACTAAGTAAATACGAGTACCCAAATCTCGCGACAAGCTTTTATGACATAAATTGTTTTAAAGTTAAAGTTTATGTTTGTCTTTTTGGTGAATTTAAATAAAAGCTTTTAAAAAGATTTTTTGCTTTTTATTTTAATGCAATTAATATTGAAAATAAAATAGTAGTTATATTTTACAAAAATTAGTGGCAACCTTAGTTGGACTTCATTGTACCCTCAAACGTTGTAAAATTCGATTATAAAGTCCTTTAATAAGTATGGCAACAGAAACACACTAAAACCAGAAATCTGCAAAACTTTTTTGATTTGATTTTAATATTTATTTAATGATGAACATATAGTAATTAAAGAGATATGCCCAATCTAATAAGTAACGCCACTCCTTGATCACTTCCATCAGCTATTTTAAGGGGGGCGCGGCCGGAGCACCTCCTCGTGGTGCTCCCTGGTAACGTCCATTTGGACGTCATGCGGCCATTTGGACGGCCAAGATTCCGGCAGGGGGGGGGTCTCCGCGTGCGGCTCTGGTGGCAGAGCGCACGGCGGATCTGACCCGGGGCCAATGGGGCGGATGTGCCTCATGGCACTCCGTCGCCAGGGACGGTTGCGTCACGGCCCGGGGGCGTGACGGGTCGGTCGCTCGCGAGCGGCCAGACCCGGAGGGCCCAAACCGTAATCCTGAGCAGGGGGGTCAGGACCGGGGGTCTTCGGACCGCGGGGAAGAAAACCCCTATAAAAAATTACCCCTAATCCTAAGTTTGGCCACTCGGCGAGGGGATGAATGGTTGGTGGGTTAAAAAGCGCGCGAGCGTCCAGCCGTTAGAGTGGTAGTCAAGGCAAGACTTAAAAACGTCCAACAATATGGCAGAGGTTCCAAACGACGTACCTACTCCAGAGGGTCCCGGCCACGCCGGGGAATCCCTCACTGTGCTGGTTTCTGAGCGCGAGAGGCGCACAGTCACCAGCACAGTCAGTCCCCAGTCGTATGGGAGGGGGACAACACCTGCTATTTCTGCCGAGAGCCCGGCACAAGATCAGGAGGCTCACCGGGGGGAGGGGATTGAAGTGAAGGAGAAGGAAGAGATTGAGAAGAAGAAGAAGGGGAAGAAGAAGAAGCAGAAGCGTACCGCCCAGGCGCGAGCCCGCATCGAGGCCGCAAGGTGGAAGGCGTGGCGGGAGCGGCAGAAGGCGGCCGGTATGGCTACGTGCGACGAGGGTGGCAGCAATGCTGCTGCAGGGCCGTCGCGGAGCGGGGGTGGCGTTGCTGCCCAACCATCGGAGGAGGAGACCGGGTCGACCACAGAGCTGTCGCTAGACGAGAGCGTCAGCGTCGACTGCAGCAGCGGACCCGAGGACGAGGGCGGCATTGCCGCAGAGCCGTCGCAGGATGAGGGCGGCAATGCCGCAGGGCCATCCGAAGGTCTGGAGTCGGACACGGCCTCAGAGATGGTCCTAACGGACGTGGGCGGAAGTGCCGCAGAGCTATCTGCCGATGACGGCGCTGAATGGACGCAGGTCGGCCGGAGTAGGGACGAGGGCGGTGGATGCGCCGCAGGTCCGTCCAGTAGGAGTAGGGGGACGATAGGCAGGCCGTCATTTGAGGGTAGGCCGTCGTCGAGTAGGGAGAAGAGGAAGGCTGCCGAGGAGGAGACCATCGCCACCACGGTAGGTACGAAGGAGAGGGAGGAGGCCCTCCCCCCGAGCGTCCGGAAGCGCCCCCTCAAGGGGTGCAGCTCGAACACCGACTCGGAGGGGAGCACCATCATGCCTCCTCCCAAAGTCCCGACCATGCCCCGTGGGCGCAGAGGTCGTGGATCGGCGAGGCCGGGGACACCGGGTCCGGCCGGCCACGGTGGCGACGTGGCGGCCCTCCAGGCCGCGAACGCCCGCCTTAGTAAGGAGGTCTCCGGCTTGCGGGAACGCAACCGCAAGCTGGAGACGGAGCTATCGGCGGTGCGACAGGAGAACCGCGGGTTGGCCAAGGAGATGGCCGACCTGCGGGCCCAGTTCGCGCGCCTGGCGCCGGCCGCGCCGCCTGTGCCAGCCTCGCCACCGAAACGGGCTGCGCCGGGGAGGGCGGGCCCGTCGTCTGCGCCCGTGGCGCCGGCTGCGCCCGTCGCGGCTGCTGCGCCGGCTGCACCCGTCGCGGCTTCGGCGCTTCCTCCCCTCGTCGTGGTCCCCCCGCCGGCTCGTGGCCGCGGGAGGCCTCGGAGGGGGGAGGAGCCGCCGCCCGACGAGGTGCACGGCGTGTCGGAGTCGGCGGTACGCGTGATCCTAGCCCGAGTAGGGGTGATGGTGGATGCGCGTATCGCCGCCGTAGCGGCCAGGCTCCCGCCTGAGCCGCCCCTCCAACCGCCGCTCGCCGCGGACAAGGCGAGGCGGCCGCAAGCGTCAGCTCCCACCCCGCTGCCCTGTCAGGGTGGCCGCGTGGTGAGCTACGCTGCGGCCGCGGCCGGGCCCAAGGGGGCCAAGAAGGCCGGCAAGGTGCCGGCTCCCGCCAAGGCCGGGCCGCGGCCCCACCCGCGACCGCTCCTGCTGCGCTCAGCGCTGCTGCCAGGCTCGAACAGGGCTGGCAGGTGGCTGAGCGGAGCAGGAAGGCACGCGGCCAGAAGCGGAGAGCGGCGGCCAAGAGTGCCGCCGTGGCCACCGCTCCCCAGGCGGGAGCCGGCAGAAAAGGGAAGAAAAGGTCGCGCAGGGGCCTCAAGTCGCCGAAGACGGCCGCGGTGGTCATCACCGTGCTGCCTGAGGCGGCTGAGAGGGGCCTCAACTATGAGGCCGTCCTAAAACGCGCCCGGCGGGAGCTGGACGTCTCCGGTATCGGGGGCGTCGAGGCGAGGACCCGCAAGGCCCGGACAGGGGCTCGAATACTCGAGTTCCCTGGGGCCGAGGGCGCGAAGACGGCCGATAGTTTGGCCACGATGTTGAGGGGGCTGTTCGGGCCGGAGGATGGTGTCCGAGTCGCCAGGCCTGTCAAGTGCGCAGAGATGCGCCTGACGGGCTTGGACGATTCCGTGACGGTGGAGGACGTCCGGGAGGCCATTATGGCGCGTACCGGATGTGCCTCGGACACCGTCCGGATTGGCACCATTCGCACTGGTCCGGGCGGCGTCGGTGCTGCCTGGGTGCAGTGTCCGGTGGAGTCGGTCAAGCAATTGGCCGACTCAGGCAGGCTCCTCGTGGGCTGGAGCTCGGCGCGGGTAACCGTGCTAGAGCCCCGGCCCGCGAGGTGTTACAAATGCATGGCGGTCGGGCATACCCGACCGACATGCAAAAACTGCTTTGACTGCAGCGGGCTATGTTTCCGTTGCGGTCAGACCGGACACCAGGCGGCATCGTGCTCTGCGGTGCCCCACTGCCCCGCGTGTGCGGCAGGCAATAGGCCTGCCAAACACCGCATGGGCTCTGGGGACTGCAGACCCCCGGCATCGGCCCCGAAGGGGCGGGACGGCCCATCGACCGGGCCAGTCCCCGCTCCGAGCGCGGCCCGATCGCCCGTCAGCGCGGAGGAGGTGACGATGGATACGGACCGTTAATGGACCCCGTATCCATTCGTCTCCTCCAGGCCAACCTCAACCACACCGCCGGTGCGCAGGACGTGTTCCTGCAAGCCATGGCGGAGTGGTTGATAGGAGTAGCCGTAGCCGCGGAGCCGTACGTGGTGCCCGACCGGCCTAACTGGTTGGGTAGCACCGATGGCACCGTGGCAATCGTCGCCTCCACGTCGTGGCCTTCGTCGCCTCTGACCCTTAGGGACAGGGGCGTCGGATACGTCGCGGCGGACTGGGGGGAGATTACGCTCCTCGGAGTCTATCTCTCCCCTAACTGGAGTGTGACCGATTTCGAGGCCTCCCTCACCATCATGGAGGCCTCGTTACGGCGAATGGCATCGCGCCAGGTCTTCGTCTTGGGGGACTTCAACGCCAAGTCCGTGGCGTGGGGGTCTCCCCGGACGAACGACCGAGGACGGGCGATCGAGGAGTGGGCGGCGGCACTGGGCCTCTGTTTGCTGAACAGGGGCTCGGTGCATACGTGCGTGCGACAACGGGGCGGGTCGATAGTGGACCTTTCGTTCGCTAGCCCCGAGGTCGCCACACGCGTGGGGAGCTGGCGCGTCGTGGAGGAGGTGGAGACCTTGTCGGACCACCGGTATATCCGGATGGAGGTCTCCCCGGTAATCCCGACGCCCAGCAGGGGTCACGGGTCGGATGGACGTCCTGCGTTCCCGCGATGGGCTGTGGGTCGCTTAGACCGGGACCAGCTGGCGGAGACAGCCATCGTTTACTCGTGGCTGTCCTCTGCCAACCAGTCGGACGGGGTGGACGCCGAGGCTGGCCGCATCCGCAGTGCGTTGACGCAGATCTGCGATGCGGCCATGCCCCGGGTACGGCGTCCGCCCCCGAGGAGGGCGGTCCACTGGTGGTCCCGGGAGCTGGCGGATCTCCGGGCCGCGTGCATTCGCGCCCGGAGGGCCTACACCCGCAGCCGGCGGCGGCAACGCGACGCGGAGCGGGAGGCCTTGCTGTATGAGGGCTACCGCAATGCGCGGTCGGCCTTCAGGCTGGCCGTCCGCTCCGCCAAGGACGTCAGTCGGCAGGAGATGCTGGACGGTCTCGATCGTGACCCCTGGGGACGCCCCTATCGCGCGGTGCTGAATAAGCTCCGCGCGCGGGGCCTTCCCCTCACCGAGACTCTCCAGCCCAGCCTTCTCACCCGGGTCGTCGAGGACCTGTTCCCGCGGCGGGCGGAACACACGCCCCCGGTCATGGCTCCGCCAGACACTGACCGGGAGGCCGACGACGACAGTGTTCCGCCCATCACGGAACCCGAGATGGGAGTGGCGGTGGCGCGCATGTGCGCAAAGTCCACCGCCCCCGGGCCCGACGGTGTTCCAAACCGCGTGTTGGGCCTGGTCCTCGACCACCTGGGTCCCCGCCTCAGGGAGCTGTTCGACGCGTGTTTAGCGTCCGGACGGTTCCCTGGGTGCTGGAAGGAGGGAAGGCTGGTGCTCCTGCCGAAGCCGGGACGGTCTCCGGGGTCGCCTTCGGCCTACAGGCCTATCGTGCTGCTCGATGACACGGGCAAGCTACTGGAGAGGGTGGTAGCTGCCCGCATCGAGCGGCACCTCGTCGGCTCGGGGCCCGATCTGTCGGACGCCCAGTTTGGGTTTAGGAGGGGTCGTTCGACGATCGCGGCTCTGTTGCGCCTGAGGGCCGTGGCGACTGAGGCCGTCACCGGTGGGGGAGTGCTGTTGGCGGTGTCCCTAGACATCGCCAACGCATTCAATAGTCTGCCATTCAGCTGCATCAGGGAGGCGCTCCGGTATCACGGAGTGCCAGCTTACCTGAGGCGGCTAGTGGCAGACTATTTGGTGGGGCGCAGCGTCCTCTGTACCAACCGAGCAGGGGACGTTGTGCGAACGCCCATGACGTGCGGTGTCCCACAGGGGTCGGTCCTCGGACCCACCCTGTGGAACATCGGCTACGACTGGGCGTTGCGGGGGAGCCTCCCGCCCGGGCTGGGCGTGATTTGTTACGCCGACGACACGCTCGTCACAGCCCGCGGTGGGACGCTAGAAGAGGCGGTAAGCCTGGCGACCTATGGCACCGAAGAGGTCGTCAGGCGGATCGAGGCGCTGGGGTTGAGGGTCGCCCTGGACAAGACGGAGGCCCTCTTGTTCCATGGGCGCCTTATGAGCCCTCCCATCGGCGTCTCGATCACCGTCCGATCGGTTGACATCAGCATCCGGGCCCATATGAGGTACTTGGGCCTGGTGCTCGACGGGCAATGGTGGTTCCGGGAGCATTTCCGCAGGCTCGCTCCACGGCTCGTCGGCGCGGCGTCCGCCCTATCGTGGCTAATGCCGAACGTGGGCGGACCGAGCGCTACGTGCCGACGGCTGTACACGGGGGTCATCCGGTCGATGGCCCTGTACGGCGCACCGGTGTGGGCGGGGTCCTTGACCGTCCGACTTAGGGCCCTTCTGTGGCGACCACAGAGGGTCATGGCGGTCAGGGCCATCCGCGGATACCGCACGGTTGCGACGGAGGCAGCGTGCCTATTGGCCGGGACTCCCCCGTGGGACCTGGAGGCGGAAATGCTCGCCGAGTTGTATCGGCGGGTGTCGGGGGTGCGCGGGGAGGGCGGTGTGATCTCGTTAAGGGATCTCACCGCCTGGCGCGTCGACGCCCGCCAAGACGTCATTGCCCGTTGGGCAGTCCGGCTGGAGAGGCCTCGGTTCGGGGTGCGAACCGTGGAGGCCTTCCGGCCGGTGCTGATGCAGTGGTTGGAAAGGCGGCACGGGGTGCTCTCCTTCCGACTAGTGCAGGTGTTGACGGGGCACGGGAGCTTCGCCAAATACCTGCACAGGGTCGTGAGGAGGGAGAGTACACCGTCCTGCCACCACTGCGATTGCGACGAGGACACGGCGCGCCACACGCTCGAGGCCTGCGCGGCTTGGGCAGTGCAGCGCCGTGAACTCGTCGCAATCATCGGTGCCGACCTGACGCTGCCGGCCATCGCTAGGGCGATGGTCGACAGCGTCAGGAACTGGGACGCGGTCGCAGCCTTCTGCGAGACAGTGATCTCGCAGAAGGAGGCGGCGGATCGTCTGCGCGTGGAGCGCAGCCTCGATGAGGAGATCCGCCGCCGGCGACTGGGGCGGCGCAGGCGCAACTATCTGCGCCTCATGCCGCCCTAGCCGAGGCCGCGGGTGACGTGACCGGGGATTAGTCCGTCACCCGCCGAGAGGCCGACCGCGTGAGGAAAGACCGACGTCCTCCCCGAGGGGGGGGACGTCGGTCGATGGGAGGGTACCCCGCGTAGGGGGTATTCCGTCGGGCCGACCACTGACGACAAGTAAACCTGCTCCGGTGGTCGGCCCAATGACGAAGGCGAGGTGGTTTTCGGGTGGGTTGCGGGAGTTGCGTGCTTAAGCCCCTCTGTCGCCCCGGACAGAGTGGTGCGGAGGCGCGCCGACCGCGACCCACCCAAAAAAAAAAAAAAAAAAAAAAAAATCAGCTATTTTAAAACGAACTGCGAGAACAAATGCAATATTTAACTACATTCTTTCTTTGTCACTATATCTGTATTATATCATGGTTCGAAAGGCATATCACACTGAAACTATTAAATGAAACCGGTTGTAATTGAAGTTAAGATGTAAAAAAATGACAATATGTAACTGCCCCCGTGGGGCTAATACATAATAAATGATTTGTATTTGAATTCATATTAAAAATTAACTCACCGTTTGGTCAGCTGGTCTCTCTTTATCGTTCTGTTTGTTGTAATATACAAAAGCAGCTATAAGTCCAATTAGCGCTGTGGGCACACAGTTCCATGTCGCTTGGTACAACAATTGGAACGATATTTCACCAGCAAATTTCTTCCTCATAACTCTGAAACAAAAAGATAATTAGACCAAATCTCTAAAATCTATAGTCCTACTACGAACAAATTATGCTGTTAAAGGTATAGAGCAAGAACATTTATAAAGTATTCAGAACTGTTGTGTATGTGGGTAGATTTGCGTGGCTGCGTCCACCGATATATACGCGTTGCGAGCGCTTATTAAATGAGTGTGCATATTGCAAGCAGTCGTTTTACTTGTGTCCACCTGTTATTCACAAACTGAACATTGGCGACGAGAACTTACCCACAAATTTTGTGAAAAAATAAAATGGCTTTTCAACAATTTGGTATTTTGTCAATATTTGACCACAATGTACATGGCTGGAAAACGTACAAGAGTCGGTTAACACAATGGTTTATTGCAAACAACATTACGACAGTCAGTGACGAGACAGGATCTAAGAGACGAGCGATACTGCTCAGCGCACTCGCGGACGGTACTTACAAACTCGCTTCGGACCTCGCCTTACCGAAGGAGTTGCAAGAAGTGCCATACGAAGACATTTTGCGGTTGCTGGATAACCACTTCACACCGAAACGCTGCGGATTTGGCGAACGAAGTAATTTTTATACGGCAACGCAACATGCAGGTGAAACACCAACGCAATGGGCGGCAAGGCTACGCGGGCTGACCGCTCACTGTGGCTTCAGCAACGTGGAAGAAGCATTGCGTGATCGATTTGTAATGGCGATGTTGCCGGGTCGGGAGCGGGACAAGCTGTTCGCTCAGGACTTATCCGAGCTGACGTTAGCCAAGGCGATCGAGCTCGCTGAGACGTTGCAAAGCGCACGCGCCGGGGCCTCGGGCTCTGCGCATCTAACAAGTCCCCAGGAGCAACAACCGCAGCTGTACAGAATCGGCCAGGCAGCAATGAAAAATACGACATCTGCAGGGAAATGTGGCGTGTGCGGTCGCTCCAATCACCTATCGTCTCAATGTCGATTCGCAAAGTACAAGTGCAGAAAATGTAACGTAACAGGTCATCTTCAAAAAATGTGTCAAAAAATAAATTACATGACAACAAAGGACATGGTTGAAAATGATGATGATGGTAAGCTTTTTAAAATTTCTTGTAGCAGTGGCGAACCCATGACTGAGACGGTGACAATAAAGGGGGTAAATTTAAAATTTGAAGTCGATAGTGGATCGGCGGTTACCGTAATTTCTTATACTACATATAGCAATTATTTCTCGGGCATGCCATTGTCACCAACTAGGAAGCAGTTGTATACATATACCGGTAGCAAAATAACGTGTAGAGGAATTACACGTCTGCCTGTTACATATTCGGGACAAACCCATGAGCTCGATGTTTACGTGGTGAATAACGGCACGGGCCCGTCACTCCTCGGTCGCGATTTCATTTCGCGTTTTAAATTAGAGTTGTTACCTTGTCACTACATAAATAATATAGATAATGTATTCGAACAACTTAAAACTCAATTTCCTGATGTTTTTTCTAACAAATTAGGCGCGTTCAATAAATATAAAATTAAACTGCAAGTTAAACCAGGCTCTCAACCGGTTTTTTTTAAAGCGCGTCCAATAGCTTTCGCCCTAAAGGAGAAGATTAACGATGAAATAGATCGCTTAGTTACGTTAGGAGTGTTACAGCCAATCGAGCATGCAGAGTATGCGTCACCGATAGTGCCGGTGTTAAAGCGTAACGGTACGGTAAGGTTGTGCGTCGACTACTCTGTCAGTATAAATAAGCAGTTGGTCGTGGAGCATTACCCACTACCCACTATTCACGAGTTGTTTAGTAGACTTCATGGTGGACAACAATTTTCCAAAATTGATTTATCAATGGCGTACAATCAATTTCTATTGGATGAAGAGTCACAAAAATATACTTGTATAAATACACACCGCGGATTGTATAAATATACTCGTATGGTATTCGGGTTGACGAGCGCACCATCGATTTTTCAAAGAGCGATGGAAGGTATTCTTTCTAACATGGACGGAGTTCTGTGTCTGTTGGACGATGTCCTCGTAACAGGCCCTACAAGGGAGATACACCTACAACGGCTTAAGGCAGTACTAGGTAGGTTGCAAGCGGCGGGCTTAGTTTTACAACAGGAAAAGTGCGAATTTTTTCAAAACGAGATTAATTATTTAGGTTATAGAATAGATAGACATGGTCTCAAGAAATCTCCCGAAAAGGTGAGTGCCATACTTAAAGCACCAATGCCCACCAATGTGGTCCAACTACAATCATTCTTGGGGTTGGTAAATTATTATAGGAATTTTGTAAAAAACGCATCTAGTATATTAAGTCCGCTTTACGAGTTACTAAAGAAGGGCGTAAAATGGCAGTGGAATCGATTACATGCTCAATCTTTTAATAAAATTAAACATTTATTGTCTTCGGACCAAGTTTTAACGCATTTTAATCATAACGCACAACTAATTCTCACTGTAGATGCGTCGCCCACGGGGCTAGGAGCGGTTTTATCACAAATAGAAAGGGACGGTTCTGAACGGCCCATATCGTTCGCGTCGCGCACACTTAACGCCGCTGAGAAAAACTATGCCCAAATACAGAAGGAAGCTACTGCTATTATTTTCGGAATACGTCGATTCCACCAGTATTTATATGCTAGATCCGAACCATTCATTTTAAGAACTGACCATAAGCCTTTAATTTCTATTTTTGGGCCATATAAGGGCATACCCGAAGTGTCCGCCAATAGATTACAGAGATACGCTTTATTTCTTAGCGGTTATAATTATAAAATCGAATACGTACGTAGCGACAATAATTGTGCAGATTATCTGTCGCGAGCGAGTCTACCCGAGGCGCAGCCGAACGACATCGCGAAAGGGGCGGGGCTAGTTCGCTGCGCCGGCGGCGGAGGGGTCGCCGCGCGCGGGATCGAACCAGTGATGTTTACCGAGCGAGCCGCGTATGTTAACTTCGTGACAGACGGGAGCCTGCCTGTTACGCTTGCAGAGTTGCGCGACGAAACAAATAATGATGCAATTTTAACAAAGGTTATTAAATATGTAATGTCGGGATGGCCTAAAAGGATTACGGAATTAAATCTTAAGCCGTATTTTTCGTGTAGGTTACAGCTAGGTTACGAAAACGGGTGTTTAATGAGGGGTCATAAAGTAATTTTACCGGCAAATTTAAGGCATAAAGTTATATCTCAATTGCATGATTCTCATTTGGGTATCGTCAAAACGAAAGCGGCAGCTAGGGCACGTATTTGGTTCCCGGGTATTGACGAGGCATTAGAAAAAATGATAGGTTCGTGCTACGTGTGCAATCAACTGCGACCGTCCCCGCCCCGCGCACCGCTCGCGCCCTGGCAGTACCCACCGAGTCCCTTTTATAGAATACATATCGATTTTCTGGGACCTATTCACGGGCACATTTTTCTTGTGGTTGTAGATGCCTATTCCAAATGGGTGGAGGTTTATGACATGGTAACCACATCGACATCCAGTGCAGTTATCGATAGATTATATGACTTCATGTCCAGATTCGGTGTACCGCATACTATAGTTAGTGACAATGGTACTGCTTTCGTTTCTCAAGAATTTAAAATTTTTTGCACATCGAACGGTATATCACACGTCACATCGCCGAGTTATCATCCGTCCAGTAATGGCCAGGCAGAGTGTTACGTTAAAATTGTAAAGAAAGGTATTAAGACGTGTATTTTGTCTGACGGAAATGTGAGGCAGAATAAATTAAAATTATTAAAATATTTATTCGATTATCGGAACTCTATTCACAGTACCACGGGATCGTCACCTGCTCAGTTAGTGTATGGTAGAAATCTTCGATCACGGTTAGACTTGATTAGCCCTAAACAAGTGGTTCATTCATCATCTTCAAACGTGTCCAATGTTGTAAAAAATAAACAGTGTTCGCAGATTGAGACATATGGTGGTAAAAACAATCAAACATTTTCTGTTGGTGATAAGGTCCTATATAAAAACGTTGTTCTGAATAAGTGTGTATGGAATAGAGGTACTATTGTAAAACGAATAGGGAAAGTAATGTATGTAGTTCAGGATATAAATTCACTCTCAAAGGTTAGAAAACATAAAAATCAATTAGTGTTATATAAGGGTACGATAATTAATGATAATACATCTTGGGATTGCGACGATGATTTACCCTGGTCACCACACGAAGGGAGCAATACAATAACCGACGCAAGAGACGCGCCAACGACAACGGGGGGAGAGGACAGTATGTCGCGGTCAGACCAACCACAGTCAAACGCACAAGATAGTAGGAGCACTGCCCACGATGACGAATCATCTCCAAGTACTGAGACTGTCGAAGAGGCTGTAGAGGTGAATACTTCTAACGATGAGGCAGATGAGTTTCACGAGGCTTGCTCCGATGACAATAGTGATGCGGCACCGAGTGGTCGAGAACAACTCCGTAAAATGCATGACCCATCGTCACACATAACGTTGCGCAATATCCCTAGAGTCGATTATAAGAAGTTCTTATAACGTGGATGAATGTATATCACATCTCTTTCTATTTTATTGATGTATTATACTTTAGAATATATATATATATATACCTTAGAATACGGGGAGGGATGTTGTGTATGTGGGTAGATTTGCGTGGCTGCGTCCACCGATATATACGCGTTGCGAGCGCTTATTAAATGAGTGTGCATATTGCAAGCAGTCGTTTTACTTGTGTCCACCTGTTATTCACAAACTGAACAAGAACATAACTATTATCGTTGTCTACTTTGCTCTAAGGGTAGCTGGTCGTCGTTTCAAATACCTATTGTAATGGCACTTTTCTTTTAGCTTAATCGTAGGTTCTCAATTCCTCTGCATTTTTTTTACGTGTATTATCTTCGACATTTTTATTTCAGGTGAACCGATTCTGATGATAATTTTTCATTTCAAAGCTCCAAAGCTTACATTTTGATTAGGATCTGACTGGCAGTTCTTCAGTTTTCGTCAATAATCATCATCATCATCATTTCAGGTCATATAAGACCTACTATTGGGCTCGAGTCTCCTCCACAATAGGAGGGAAATTGACCTTACTATATCATGGTGGTCAAACAGTTTGTTAAAGGTGTTTTATTTAGGGTTTTGCTTCTCTTGCATAGATGCTATATGCGTATTATATCCCTTAGTCGTCTTTTACGATATGGAGTACCCACGGACAAGATAGAGTCCTTAGGTTAGGGACCTTACTCGTGGGTGTTGTAAAACAAGATTGAGGTCTACAACACCCATATAATATTTATATAAGAGAAGAGGAACTCGAAATGCAAACCTATACCAACCTGTCTGACTAGCATGATATAGTAACGTTAATTTCCCTTCTATTGTGAAAGAGGCTCGACCCCGGAGGGGGGACGTATATGAGCCGAGGTGGGATAGATTTTTGAAAAAATATTCATTTCTAGAATAGAAGAAGTGTATAAAATACAAAATACATTACTTACTCGGCCATCATAAGCTTCAATGTAGGAACTAATCTCCACTTGTATATAATGTTGAAGTTGAGCACCATGGAGCCTACCAGCAGAGCGAGGAGTATCCACACGGCGGAGCGCGGTCGCTTGCCCAGCACCAGCACCAGGCAAGAGCAGATCACATATATCTGCATGTCAACAGCTAAAAACCTGTATATGTAATAAAATTATTCTTCTTTGAATCAAAGTTATTCTTTTATCTCAACTCATATACGTCCCACTGCTGGGCGTCAGCTTCCTCCATAATAGGAGGGATATTGACGTATTATACCACACTGGTCAGGCGGGTTGGTATAGCGTTTTATTTAAAGTGTTTCTTCTCTAGCATAGATGTTATATGCATTTTATATTTCCTCAAATATATTTTACGATATCCACAAGAAAGATAAGTAGTGGTGAATTGTATTCTTACTCCGTTATAATAAAGATATAGTTATTTCCTTATTATTATGAAATGTCTGCTATAATATTGCATATATTTCAATGTTTAGTTATAAAATAGCAAATTTACTTTTATTGATATATCGAGCTATTTATAAAAACTCATTTGGTAACCAAAAAATGTTTTATCACACACGGAACTTAAACCTATGTTGTGAAACAAATTATCGGTCACATTTTTGTCTCTACTGTATTGAATAACACACATAATCACGTTAACTGTACAGCGATTGGAAAGGTTTTATTTTTGTTTTTTTTTTTTTGTTTTTTTTTCTTTGTTATGTATATAGCTGTTGGTCGCAGATGACCTTGACAGCTTAGCCTGGACAATGGGTGAGCGCTGATGGCTCTCAACCAGGTAAGAAAGTTGATTGGAAAGGATTTCCAATAGTTTTCGTGATTATTATAAATAGTTTAATATTTTAAATGCTACATTAAGAAAATTATGCTACACTATTTAATAAAACACCTAGTGATAAATATGTTCTATAACTCTTTGTGATCTTTGTCGTGGTTGAGGGGAGTGATGGCTGCTCTAGTAGTTAATTCGTGATCGGGTGCCGCTTGTGGGATCTGGTCCAGCCATAATCGTTTGAATTATATTAAGTATCTTGCGGTTCGAAGGGCATCACACTGGAGCTAGTTCTTACAAAACATGTACACAATTGTATATCTAGTAAGAAGAAAAAATAATAATTAAAAATAATAGACAAGCCCGCTGAGTTTCTTGCCGGATCTTCTCAGTAGCGGCCGCGTTCCGATCCGGTGGAAGTAGGTATTTTTTTTTTTGGAAATTGTATACCTGACAATATGTAAGTGCCCTCTCAGGGTTTAAGCATAATAAATGATTTGAATTTGAATTCTCATTAAACCCTCGATAAGAAATGCATTACAGTAATACGCTATCTCTACCACACATTCAAACTGACCACGTATGAATAAGGCACGTGTCCTCCACTTTGACGAGGTTGCTTATGAAGAGCGCCTGCGCCCACCACTTGTCACGACAGATCGCCACCTCGCGTCCCACTAATGGTGCCCACAGTGGGCCCGAGCCTGCGTGCAGCCACCACGATGTCGCCACACCAAGGATGAACAGGTACAATGGTGATATTCTGCACATAACAAATAAAACAAATGTATAATTATTGGTAAAATGTGATAAAATCTGGAAATACGGAAATCCGGAGAAGAGCCGGTGTAACCGATTAGTGGTAGTAGGCCACATTGCTCGTCGAATCGACAAACGTAGTGAAAGAAAGGTATTCAAGTAGCGAATACGAATCAGACGAGGCAGCGTAGGACAACCCCATACTAGGTGGACTGTCGATATCTTGAAAGGCGCAGGGAACCGTTGGATGCAAATGGCACAGGATCGTTCTGAGTGGCATTCTCGTGGGCTGATGAATGGATGGACACTTGTGTATTCAATGGCCAATATAATACCACAGCGGCCTAGCTGTGCCCCTGGTATTGCAAAGGTCCATGTGCAGCAGTTTCACTTACCATCAGGTGTGCTGCTTGCTCGTTTGCCACCGTTGGCAATAAAAAAAAAACTCTCCATATGATGAATAAGTATACCATGGGGCACTCCTCATCTCGTCCCTGGGTGTCGTAAAACTCTTCTAAAGGATGCAGATCAAATTTAAATTACTTATATATAAACACAAGTAGATATGGACATAGATAATGGACATTTATCTACATTCACCAAGAAATTATTTGCAACGTTAGCAATCAGCAACCGTGTGGATATGCCTTGTAATAAACATAACGAAGTTATGTTGTTTTATTGTATATAGTTATGTTACATTTTGAACACATTTCCGTATCTCTGCAATACGTTCTTGCTTTTCCACGATTAATTTCCCTTAGTGTCCCAGACTATAAGGGCAAAATATTTTTTTACAGATTGAGACACGTATACCCTCTTACTTTGTTCCATTTGACCTTAATAACTGAAATAATAAATATTATTGAAATCAGATAGCGATAACCCGTGCCGACTTGATGTCAAACTATGAATATAAAAGTTTGTATGGAAACTATAGAGGAATATTTTAACTTTATATTTATTTTGTAAATAAAACAATGGTACTTTGATTATGTATTATATTTATTATTTATTACGCATATTCATTATTTAAAGGACATTATTCATTAAATTTTCTTTTTAATGTTTGTTTGTTACAGTCAGGATATACCTTTCTGTGTTCTTGTACGCAACGTAATAAATATTGTTTTTATTCTTCGTCCACTGTGATTAAGCCATGAAAGTCTTGCATCAACTTAACAGCTCTTTTAGCCGTATCATTAACTGCTTTCAGTAACTGCACTTTCATTTTAGCGTGTTGAAATGAAGCATTAACAGGCCACGAAGTAGGACACTCCATGAGAAAACTGTCATGGATTTTGAGTCGCCTGAAAAAAGATCTGCTGTTTATGGAGACAAAGTCATCGATGTTTTTTTCAAAAAGAGACCCGCTAAGTTCTTCTCTCGATGGAATGTAGCGTTTATTGTGGATCGATGGATTTTCTTTGGCCAAATTAGTAACTATTTTCACCTTACTTTCTTGGTTAATATCATCGTCAAATAGAGACAAGATAGACACTTCGTCTGCCAAATACCACAAATGCTGGCAAAACTTCTCTATAGCCGCTTTTGATATAGTTTTGTCGACCATTTCATACGCCTTCACAGCCATCAAAAAGCACAGGTCCTGGTAGGGTGCTTTTACCGCTAAAGTGCATTGCAGCCAAGGCTTGACATAGCATGTCGCGATAAACAGGCAGACGTCGAATAGAGCTGTTTTGTCCTTATTTGACATTTTGAATTGAGAGCTAAATAACGATATTTTTAATGAATAAATAGCTCTCGCCATCCATCTTGCTTGGTACATGGCGCCTGGAGGTCGAATATTAAATTTATTAACTGTATCGTCGCCAAGAAATATTATGCAGAGCTCTATTAACTCTCGATAGTCATTTCTTACAATTTCTTTGGTCAATTCTGTTCTGTAATACTCCAAAAGTTCATCAATTTTGGAATCGTTCAGGCATAATTGTATTTCTTTGTGGCTTTGTATCTTCTCTACATTGATATTTTTCCAATTTGATCGAACATTTTTAAATAAAGGTATATTGGGACTTGTAATGACTTGGCTGATTTTGGCCTCGAACACAGCTTTTAGTACCAATTCGTAGATGTGATGGCGGCAAGTAAAAATCATTATTTCTCTGTTCAATTTCTGTTCAAGAAGCATACATGCACCATTAATTCGGCCTGTGTTAGAAGCAGTAGTATCACAACAGAGGATCTGTGCTCTATCTTCAAGATTCCAATCAACAATAGCATTCCAAACTGCTTGTGCCTGTTCGCTTCCCGATGAGTTTTCTAATTTTGGCACAGCAATAAGTTGTTCTTTACTATCATATGAAATAACGATTGGTAGACGTTCCTCTTTACATTTGCGTACATCTAAAGCCGGCAACAGTTTTCCTTCCCAGTGGACAGTTACAGTATCTGGGACATCGTTTTGAAAATTAAGTTTTATAGCCTCTGCGCTCTGTTTTCGTTTTTCTGTACGAATTCTTTGGATGGAGGACTTGCTTATAGGAAATTCTTCAGTGTTGTGGCCAAGTGCTTCAATAGTTGCTTCAATAATAAAGACAAAATCTCTCACACTTAACTGACACCTGTCTAATGCCGCCACCAGTTTCAGAGTAACGAAATTTTTCTTCATAGAAGTTTTATAGTATCGGGCTGTATCCTCTCAATTGGAATGGACAAATCTTCTTGTATGTCCGTTACTTAAGAATCAGAAGATGAAGTTTCTTGTAATGGCTCATGACAAGACGTAGAGGGTGTAATGGATGCCAAATAAGTGGCCAGCCGCTTTTGCTCCTGGATATTTCTAAGAATCGCCTTTTCCTCCTTTTCTGTCAATTTTTTTGTCCACTCCAGCTAAGTGACCAGGTTGTCCTGGCTCTCTCTGCTTTTGTAAGAAAATCTTATCCTCATCTATCTTTATTAATTGTTGTCGACGCTGCTCAAACACATCTTGAGTTTCGTTTGCATCTTTTTGCAATTTTCTCCAATCTTGGTATAAGGCTACAAGTTTTTTAATACAGGTAAAGATTTAGTCGGTATACGCGCCTTTTCCCAATAAATAATGCACTCACGAATAGTAAGATTTGCACTTTCATTGACACTTAAATTGACTTTGCGAATATTATAAATTAAAACCGCCAGCACTTGTCCATTAGAGGGCAGTTTAGAACCTGTAATTTGATGTTTTATATCCCCGACCAAAAATGTTTCCTCATTAGAACTGCGTAACTCCACAGACATGTAGACACAATGAAAACAATGCATTCACTAATAAAAACAAACACGATATAACAAGCACATAACACTTAGTGCAAGCGTACCGTACTATGCAAGTTCTGACAGGTTTCGATGCAAGTCGGCACGGGTTGCCGTGATTCAATTTACGTGAAATTTTATTTATAAGTGTTTTAACATCATTCAAACAAAATTAGAGGGTTATGCATTGTAAAAATAAAACTTTTATTTTTCTGGGACACCCTAGTTTCCCTACACTCACTTTTTACCCCCGACGGAAAAAGAGGGCTGTTATAAGTTTGACGTCGATGTCTGTCTGTCTGTATGTGTGTATCTATCTTAGGCATCGTAGTTCTCAAACGGATGGACAGATTTAGATGCATTTTTTTTTATTTGAAAGCCAGTTTCCTGGCGGTGGTTCTCAGCTATGTTTGGTTAATATCGGTGCAGTAGTGTAAAAGTATCAGCTCTGTTCCAATATAGTTATATAGTGGCGTATGATTGCTAGATCAGGTGCTTCACGCGTGCCAGTCCTTAAATGACAATTAATAATTATTGTTGAAGAGAACGTGACATTTTTTTTTGTATTATTACTATTAGTTTGCGTCGGGGGTTATTTCAATTTAATTATAATTTTCTTAAGAAGTTATTACGGAAATGATGGTATGTTAATTGTAATATTGCATTTTCTGGATGAGACTTTGCTTTTATGTGTAGTTTATCTATGTTTCATGCAGCAAATGATGCCTTTTTTTTTTTTTTTTTTTTTTTTTTTATTTTTTTATTAATGGGTGGGCTATGGTAAGCGCACGCGCGGTCCTGTCCCTCCGGGGCGATGAAAGGACGGCGCGCAGGCCCATAACCCACCCGTACCCACGTCACCTCGTTGTTGGGCCGACCACCGGAGCAGATGTGACTTGTCATCAGTGGTCGGCCCGACGGAATACCTTTCGGGTAACCTCACCTCTCGACGTACTGGGACGTCGGTCGCCATCGTGCGGTCAGCCTCTCTGCGGGTGACGGACAATTCCCCGGTCCGATCACCCGCGGCCTCGGCTAGGGCGGCATTAGGCGCAGATACTCGCGCCTGCGCCGCCCGAGTCGCCGGCGGCGGAACGTGTCGCCGAATAGGAGCTCTACTCGCACACGATCCGCCGCCTCCTTCCGTGAGATTACGGCCTCACAGAAGGCGGCGACCGCGTCCCAGTTCCTGACGCTGTCGAGCATCTCCCTGGCGATGGTCGGCAGCGCCAGGTCGGCACCGATAATCGCGACGAGTTCACGGCGCTCTCCCTCCCATGCAGCACACTCCTCGAGCGTGTGCTGCGCCGTGTCCTCGTCGCAACTGCAGTGGTGGCAGGACGGTGTGCTCTCCCTCCTGACAATCTTGTGCAGGTACTTCCCAAAACACCCGTGCCCTGTAAGCACCTGCACCAGTCGGAAGGAAAGCACCCCGTGCATCCGCTCCAACCACTCCATCAGCATCGGCCGGAAGGCCTCGACGGTCCTGACACCGTACCGAGGACTCTCCAGCCGGACTGCCCAACGGGCAATGACTCCGGGGTGCTACGCCAGAAACCTCCGCGTGGTGTACCCTGGGCACGAGCGACAATTCCTTGGACTGCTCTCTGGAATTGTCGCTCGTGGCAAATATCTGGCCCGAGGGGGGGCCCAGTTTGTGGGATGCCCCAAATTCGCTCCATGCCCTCTAATTGTAGAGGGTATTGGACGCGAAAATTCGACGGGCCCAGTCACTCATTCGTTTGAGGACTGGGCAGGCATTTGCCAACCGCGATAAATCGTAGACCTGATTCTTGCTTCGGGACATTTGTCTTGAGGCTTAGATTCAGGAGCGAGGGTCTTGGCTTAACCGCCTGGACCGCGAGGAAGAAAACCTCTATAAAACAATCACCCAGAATCCTAAGTTCTGGCGCGCGGCGAGAGGATGCATGGCTGATGGGTTGTTCAGTCGTTAGCGCGCCCCCAGCCAGGGTACCTGCGGACCCCCTGTGTTGGGAAACAAATGTAGGCTTGCCCGGGTATCGGGATCTCTGCCCGGGTGGACCGTCACTTCTCCCTTACTCGTGGGAACTATATGGATTTCTCAACAAACATTGATGCAGACAGGAGGGGTGAGATGCCCAAAACCAAGAATGGGGAGTCTTGTTCCCACAATAAAGCCCAGCCAAGCTACAGCAAAACTGGCTTAGAAGACCTGGATGCCTCGTCGGACTGCAGTTCCGTACTGGAGGCATCCAAATCAGCCGAGGGCCCGGCGAAAATTGAGGCCCGAAAGAAGAAGAGGGGGGGGAAACCCACCCCTGCAACGGAGCGCGCCAGACGGCGCGCAGCGCAGAAGCGACGGGCGGAGCTGAAGGCACTGCGTACTGCTGACGTTTCGCTCAGTGACGCCAGCGTCTCTGACGCAGGCAGCATTGCGACGGCGGAGACCGACGCGACCGTGGAGCAGTCGACGGACGAGGGCGGCAATGCCGCAGGGCCGTCGGATACCGAAGGCGGCAGCATGTCGGCTGCTGAGACCGTCGCTGAGTCATCGCAGTCTCTGGCGTCGGTCCTGACGGCGGCCCTAGCAGTCAGGGAGGAGGTCCTCCCCTCGCAGGTGCGGAAGCGCCCCCTGAACGAGGGTGGAAGTTCGGGATCCTCCGAGGGGAGTGGCACCATCATGCCTCCTCCCAAAGTTCCGGCCTCTCGCAGGGGACGAGGGGGCGCAGTAGTGGCGGCAAGGTCGGTGACGCCATCGCCGGCCGGCGCAGTACAGGGGACTGAGGCCCAGAAGCGGGCAAATGAGGCGGCTGCCGCGAGGATGATGAGGGTGTTGTCAGACATCCCTCCCACCGACATGGCGGCTGCTGAGTCCGCTGTAGGTGGCGACCCCCGAGCTGCCAATGTGGCCACCCTGCAGGCTGAAAACACCCGCCTTAGTGGTGAGGTCTCAGGCCTGCAGGAGAAAAACAAGGTGCTACAAAAAGAGCTGTCGGCGGTGCAGAAGGCGAACCGCGAGTTGGCAAGACAAATGGCCGACTTGCGGAGCCAGGTCGCGCAGCTGGCGAAGACCTCGCCGCCGACAAGCGTCGGCCCTGCGGCCGCCCCCGCCGTCCCCGTTGCGCCAACTCGCGCTGCGGCGAGTCGCCAGAGGGCCCAGCCGGCCGAAGTGATCCCGCTGCCCGCAGTGGACGGCGTGCCGGACCAGACCATGCGCGCCGTAGTGGAGGTTGTCGGCAAAATGCTCGACGCGCGCATGGCGGCTATGGAGGAGAGATTGTCTCTGCCTCCGGAGCCCCGCCTCCGGCCGCCCCTCGCTGCGGACAGGCCGAAGGTCGTGGCGTCAGCCCCTACCGCGCTACCCTGCCAGGGAGGGCGCGTAGGAAGCTACGCTGCGGCTGTTGCTGGGCCGAAGCCCAAAGGACCCGCCGCGAAGAAGAAGGTGGCACCGGCTCCTGCCAAGGCCGGACCTCAGCCGCTGCCGGCAAATGCACCGCCGGCGGCGGCCAATGCAGCCTCGGCCGTGACTGCTGTGTCCGGCACCCCTGCTGCGCCTGAAGAGGGTTGGCAGACGGCCGAGCGCAGCCGAAAGAGTCGCGGCCAGAAGAGAAGAGCGGAGGCCAAAAACGCCGCCAAAGCCTCCGCTCCAAAGGCAGGAGCCGGAAACAAGAGGTCGCGCAGGAGGCTCCGGCCGCCAAAGTCAGCCGCGGTGGTGATCACCGTGCTGCCTGAGGCGGCCGAAAACGGCCTCAGCTATGAGGCTGTCTTACGTCGCGCCCGGCGGGAGCTTGACGTCTCCGATTTAGGAGGCGTTGAAGCCAGGACCCGCAAGGCCCGGACAGGGGCTCGGATTTTAGAGTTCCCTGGGGCCGAGGGCGCCAAGACGGCCGATAGCATGGCGGCCAAGTTGAGGGGTTTGTTCGCAGAGGAGGGTGGCGTCAAAATCGCCAGACCCGTAAAGTGCGCAGAACTACGCATCGCGGGTCTGGACGACTCCGTCACGGTGGATGACATCCGGGAGGCCATCGTCTCGAAAACCGGGTGTCCCGTGGACACCGTCCGAATTGGCGCCATCCGCCCTGGTCCGGGCGGCGTCGGTGCTGCCTGGGTGCAGTGCCCGGTGGAGTCGGCCAAGCAACTGGCCGACTCAGGCAGGCTCCTCGTGGGCTGGAGCTCGGCACGGGTGTCCGTGCTAGAGTCCCGGCCTGCGAGGTGCTACAAGTGCATGGCGGTCGGACACACTCGGCCGACATGCACTAACAGCAAATGATGCCTAGAATGATTTCTTAATGTATTACTTACTACTTAACTTGATGATATTATTATAATGTAGTTGGTAATTTATTATTTGCTTGTTGTACTTTTGTATTAAATGTAACACATAAAAAATCTGCATATCGGTAGAATTATAAACTGGGCCAAAGTCAACGTTGCGTAAGGCTTTTACAAATTTATTTATATTTAAGAAATTGAATAAGAGTTTTTTGTTTAGGTACGTTATAACTTAATGTTAGTTGGTCAGACTTATGGTCTGTGATTGTTGAGTTGATAATAATTTCTAGCTGCCTGAAAGATACCCTTAAAAATACCCTTCATGATCAATTAAGTTGATATATTTTATAAATAATTCTACGGATTTTATCGCGTTTGTATTTGATTTTTGATTACCCGATGTTTCGAACACTTTACAGCATTCATGTTTACGGGCGGACTCTATATCTTTTTATGGTATTTTTTTCCCAGAGATTTAATAGTTCCAGTACTGTGCTTAGGAGAGTTTTTCAACTGCATACAGAACAGATTTATTTCTTCTGACGTTTTAGTGCAGTCTTTTATTAAAAGTCCGTGTTTCCCACAGAGACCGTAAGCGTAGGTTGATGACCGATAAGATTTGGCCGTACGTCTATACGGCTGACACTTAATGTGCCATTCGAATCTCGGCTGCAGACTGCGGATGCAGGTAGCATACGCTTGGTACGCTGCCGCTGCCTGCATTTGCAGGCGGTAGTGATTCCGAGGCTGGCTGCACGTACTGCAGCAGGCAGCAGGTGGCGACCAGAGAGCCGATAAAAATTCTAGGATTCTATTCAATATGAGCGCTAATTAGATTGCGAATTAAGTTTGGTGAGATTGGCTCCGAGTAGTGACTGCTTGGGACTTGTCTCAACAGGTTGGAGTGACGTAACTACGTGCGCGTCGACTTGCAGCCACAGTACTTCTGGTCTGCGATCGGCTTCGGCTGCAAGTCGCAGCAGCACTTGCAGCTGAGGCTCGGCAGCACGTGCAGCCGCAGCCGTATTCGGAATGTTTATCACAGAAATCTATACTACTACGTAGAAAACCAGTCGTGCAGCCACAGTCAGCTTCGTGCAGCCGCCGCATGTGCTGCCTGCACCTGCAGCCTGCAGCCGAGGTTGGAATAGCACCTTTATAGGTGCGTGTGACTTGCGTAAAATCTCTGATAGTATAAGATAACCAGTTTTTGAAAATTGTGTCCCTAGGCATTAGGGCTTTACATACTACTACTACTACTGGCATTTCATAGTTCTGTAACTACCTGTGTCTCGATAGACTTTTTTATGTGACTTGTGAGTTAATTGATGCAGAAACAATTTTAAGACTTGAATCCTGAAGCTCGTGGGCAAAGCTTTGATAGTACAGACAGACAAATACTTCTCTCCATGAATTTATGGTTCATATTACGAAAAAATATTTTATTTTATATTACGATTTTAGATGACCAGGACCAACCTGGTCGGTTGGTTGTTGGACCTTTTTGGTTTTATATTTCACTAGTTTTTTGTTCTATACGACTCAGGGATATGCATATTATATCCCTCAGTCGTCTGAAACATTCATCATCAGCTCATATATGTTCCACTGTTGGGTTCGGGCCTCCTCCACAATGGGAGGGAATTTGACCTACTATAGGTCGAGTTTTGCTTCTCTTATATAGATGTTAAATGTATGTTATAATCCCTTAGTCGTCTTTTACGACATCCACGGGCAAGACAGGGGGTGGTGAGTTGTATTTTTACTCCGTCACTACACGAAAAATTATCGCCAACATAGCATTTACAAATTGCTTACGTATCTTTTGATTGATCGCAGCGCCATCTACCGTGTACAATTGTTAATCTTAACCATTCTTGAAATCACACAAATATATTCATCAAAATCGGTGTAGTCGTTTAGGAACAGTTCATATAAGAATTGTATATATAATGATAAGTACCTCATGATCCTGTGTATCACGCACATGGGCAGCATGTTGAGACTGAGAGGATGTTTGTCCCCGCATGCGAGGAGTATATTGTATGCGAAGAGGAAGCACGAGACCAGGATAAAACTCTGCACTATCATCGTACCATTTTGGAAGTATGCCGCTAAAAATGGTTTGCTGCTCTAAGATCACAGAAAAAAAGAGTTTAATTAATTCTGATGTTTACGCGGGTATTCATCTCCGCTCATATATGTTCTACTACTAGGTACGAACCTCCTCCACAGTAAGAGGGCAATTGCTGGTCCGAGAGATTAGTATGTATTATTGAAGTGAAACTTTTGAAGTGAAACTTCTTTAGAATCGATGTGATTTCAAACTCGATGAAACGAAAAAGCGAGTCCATAGAGACAGAAACACGTAAATGTATAGGATTCAGCCGGCGAGAGAATGAGATAAAACACATTACACGTTCTCGATGTCCTCTTTATGCAATGCTTCGTAGCGTCCCCACTATCGTTTACTAAGCATTGTCCATATGTATGCTCCTGTGTAGTGTGATAGTCAGTATATCTATATCTTGCTCCAGTTGTGATCGTTCTACGTGTTTATGTTAGTATGTGTTTAATACATATGTATGCTGCTGTGTAGTGTGATAGTCAGTATATCTATATCTTGCTCCAGTTGTGATCGTTCTACGTGTTTATGTTAGTATGTGTTTAATACATATGTATGCTCCTGTGTAGTGTGATAGTCAGTATATCTATATCTTGCTCCAGTTGTGATCGTTCTACGTGTTTATGTTAGTATGTGTTTAATACATATGTATGCTACTGTGTAGTGCGATAGTCAGTATATCTATATCTTGCTCCAGTTGTGATCGTTCTACGTGTTTATGTTAGTATGTGTTTAATACATATGTATGCTGCTGTGTAGTGTGATAGTCAGTATATCTATATCTTGCTCCAGTTGTGATCGTTCTACGTGTTTATGTTAGTATGTGTTTAATACATATGTATGCTCCTGTGTAGTGTGATAGTCAGTATATCTATATCTTGCTCCAGTTGTGAGCGTTCTACGTGTTTATGTTAGTATGTGTTTAATACATATGTATGCTCCTGTGTAGTGTGATAGTCAGTATATCTATATCTTGCTCCAGTTGTGATCGTTCTACGTGTTTATGTTAGTATGTGTTTAATACATATGTATGCTCCTGTGTAGTGTGATAGTCAGTATATCTATATCTTGCTCCAGTTGTGATCGTTCTACGTGTTTATGTTAGTATGTGTTTAATACATGTGTATGCTCTTGTGTAGTGTGATAGTCAGTATATCTATATCTTGCTGCAGTTGTGATCGTTCTACGTGTTTATGTTAGTATGTGTTTAATACATATGTATGCTGCTGTGTAGTGTGATAGTCAGTATATCTATATCTTGCTCCAGTTGTGATCGTTCTACGTGTTTATGTTAGTATGTGTTTAATACATATGTATGCTCCTGTGTAGTGTGATAGTCAGTATATCTATATCTTGCTCCAGTTGTGATCGTTCTACGTGTTTATGTTAGTATGTGTTTAATACATATGTATGCTACTGTGTAGTGCGATAGTCAGTATATCTATATCTTGCTCCAGTTGTGATCGTTCTACGTGTTTATGTTAGTATGTGTTTAATACATATGTATGCTGCTGTGTAGTGTGATAGTCAGTATATCTATATCTTGCTCCAGTTGTGATCGTTCTACGTGTTTATGTTAGTATGTGTTTAATACATATGTATGCTCCTGTGTAGTGTGATAGTCAGTATATCTATATCTTGCTCCAGTTGTGAGCGTTCTACGTGTTTATGTTAGTATGTGTTTAATACATATGTATGCTCCTGTGTAGTGTGATAGTCAGTATATCTATATCTTGCTCCAGTTGTGATCGTTCTACGTGTTTATGTTAGTATGTGTTTAATACATATGTATGCTCCTGTGTAGTGTGATAGTCAGTATATCTATATCTTGCTCCAGTTGTGATCGTTCTACGTGTTTATGTTAGTATGTGTTTAATACATATGTATGCTCCTGTGTAGTGTGATAGTCAGTATATCTATATCTTGCTCCAGTTGTGATCGTTCTACGTGTTTATGTTAGTATGTGTTTAATACATATGTATGCTCCTGTGTAGTGTGATAGTCAGTATATCTATATCTTGCTCCAGTTGTGAGCGTTCTACGTGTTTATGTTAGTATGTGTTTAATACATATGTATGCTCCTGTGTAGTGTGATAGTCAGTATATCTATATCTTGCTCCAGTTGTGATCGTTCTACGTGTTTATGTTAGTATGTGTTTAATACATATGTATGCTCCTGTGTAGTGTGATAGTCAGTATATCTATATCTTGCTCCAGTTGTGATCGTTCTACGTGTTTATGTTAGTATGTGTTTAATACATATGTATGCTCCTGTGTAGTGTGATAGTCAGTATATCTATATCTTGCTCCAGTTGTGATCGTTCTACGTGTTTATGTTAGTATGTGTTTAATACATATGTATGCTCCTGTGTAGTGTGATAGTCAGTATATCTATATCTTGCTCCAGTTGTGATCGTTCTACGTGTTTATGTTAGTATGTGTTTAATACATATGTATGCTCCTGTGTAGTGTGATAGTCAGTATATCTATATCTTGCTCCAGTTGTGATCGTTCTACGTGTTTATGTTAGTATGTGTTTAATACATATGTATGCTCCTGTGTAGTGTGATAGTCAGTATATCTATATCTTGCTCCAGTTGTGATCGTTCTACGTGTTTATGTTAGTATGTGTTTAATACATATGTATGCTCCTGTGTAGTGTGATAGTCAGTATATCTATATCTTGCTCCAGTTGTGATCGTTCTACGTGTTTATGTTAGTATGTGTTTAATACATATGTATGCTACTGTGTAGTGTGATAGTCAGTATATCTATATCTTGCTCCAGTTGTGATCGTTCTACGTGTTTATGTTAGTATGTGTTTAATACATATGTATGCTGCTGTGTAGTGTGATAGTCAGTATATCTATATCTTGCTCCAGTTGTGATCGTTCTACGTGTTTATGTTAGTATGTGTTTAATACATATGTATGCTCCTGTGTAGTGTGATAGTCAGTATATCTATATCTTGCTCCAGTTGTGATCGTTCTACGTGTTTATGTTAGTATGTGTTTAATACATATGTATGCTCCTGTGTAGTGTGATAGTCAGTATATCTATATCTTTTTTTTTTTTTTTTTTTTTTTATGGGTGGGCTATGGTAAGCGCACGCGCGGTCCAATCCGTCCGGGGCGATGAAAGGACGGCGCGCGGGCCCATAACCCACCCGTACCCACGTCACCTCGTTGTTGGGCCGACCACCGGAGCAGATGTGACTTGTCGTCAGTGGTCGGCCCGACGGAATACCCTTTCGGGTATCCTCACCTCTCGACGTACTGGGACGTCGGTCGCCGTCGCGCGGTCAGCCTCTCCGCGGGTGACGGACAATTCCCCGGTCCGATCACCCGCGGCCTCGTCTAGGGCGGCATTAGGCGCAGATACTCGCGCCTGCGCCGCCCGAGTCGCCGGCGGCGGAACGTGTCGCCGAATAGCAGCTCTACTCGCACACGATCCGCCGCCTCCTTCCGTGAGATTACGGCCTCACAGAAGGCGGCGACCGCGTCCCAGTTCCTGACGCTGACGAGCATCTCCCTGGCGATGGTCGGCAGCGCCAGGTCGGCACCGATAATTGCGACGAGTTCACGGCGATCCCCCTCCCATGCAGCACACTCCTCGAGCGTGTGCTGCGCCGTGTCCTCGTCGCAACTGCAGTGGTGGCAGGACGGTGTGCTCTCCCTCCTGACAATCTTGTGCAGGTACTTCCCGAAGCAACCGTGCCCCGTCAGCACCTGCACCAGTCGGAAGGAAAGCACCCCGTGCGTCCGCTCCAACCACTCCATCAGCACCGGCCGGAGGGCCTCGACAGTCCTGACACCGTACCGAGGACTCTCCAGCCGGACTGCCCAACGGGCAATTACTTCTCGGCGGGCGTCGACCCGCCAGGCGGTGATCTCATTGATGGAGACCATGCTGCCGCGGGCGCGCGTCTCCGACACCCGCCGATAAATGTCGGCGAGCATCTCCGCCTCCAGGTCCCACGGGGGGGTTCCGGCCAGGAGGCACGCTGCCTCCGTCGCCACCGTGCGGTAACCCCGTATGGCCCTGATCGCCATGACCCTCTGTGGTCGCCACAGGAGGGCCCTAAGACGGACGGTCAGGGACCCCGCCCACACCGGTGCGCCGTACAGGGCCATCGACCGGATCACCCCCACGTACAGCTGTCGGCACGTAGCACTGGGTCCGCCCACATTCGGCATCAGCCGCGAAAGGGCGGACGCCGCGCCGACAAGCCGGGGAACAAGTCGATGGAGATGCTCCCGGAACCAAAAATGCCCGTCGAGTACCAGGCCCAAGTACTTCATGTGGGCCTGGATGCTGATGGTGACCGAATTCACGGTGATCGAAGCGCCGGCGGGAGGCCCGGCGGTACGGAGGCCATGGAACAAAAGGGCCTCCGTCTTTTCCAGGGCTACCCTCAACCCCAGCGCTTCGATCCGCCTGACAATCTCCTCGGTGCCGAGAGTTGCCAGGCGTGCCGCCTCCTCGAGCGTCCCACCCCGGGCTGTGACGAGTGTATCGTCGGCGTAGCAAATTACGCCCAGCCCGGGTGGGAGGCTTCCTCTCAACGCCCAGTCGTAGCCGATGTTCCACAGGGTCGGACCCAGAACCGACCCCTGTGGGACACCGCACGTCATGGGCGTTCGCACAACGTCCCCTACTCGGTCAACGTAGAGGACACTGCGCCCCTCCAAGTAGTCTGCCACCAGCCGCCTGAGGTACACGGGCACCCCGTGGTACCTTAGCCCCTCCCTGATGCAGCTGAATGGCAGACTGTTGAAGGCGTTAGCGATGTCCAGGGACACCGCCAATAGGACTCCTCCGCCGGTGACGGCCTCCGCTACCACGGCCTTCAGGCGCAGCAGGGCCGCGATCGTCGAACGCCCCCTCCGAAAACCAAACTGGGCGTCGGACAGATCGGGCCCAACCCCGACAAGGTGCCGCTCGATGCGGGCAGCCAACACCCTCTCCAGCAGCTTGCCCGCATCATCGAGCAGCACGATGGGCCTGTAGGCCGAGGCCGACTCGGGAGACCGTCCCGGCTTCGGCAGGAGAACCAGCCTCCCCTCTTTCCAGCACCCAGGGAACTGCCCGGACGTCAAACAGGCGTCGAACAGTCCCCTGAGGCGTGGTCCCAGATGCTCGAGGACCAGGGCCAGCACACGGTTCGGAATACCGTCGGGCCCTGGGGCGGTGGATTTGACTCGCATACGCGCCACCGCCGCCCCCATTTCCGGCTCCGTGATGGGCGGAGCACTTTCATCGTCGGCCTCCCGGTCGCTGTCCGGCGAAGCCATGACCGGGGGCGTGTGCTCCACCCGCCGTGGAAAGAGGTCCTCGACAACTCTGGTGAGGAGGCTGGGCTGGAGAGTCTCGGTGAGGGGGGGGCCCCGCCCGCGGAGCTTGTTCAGCGCCGCGAGGTAGGGGCGACCCCAGGGGTCACGCTCGAGACTGTCCAGCATCTCCCGCCGACTAACGTCCTTGGCGGTACGGACGGCCAGCCTGAAGGCAGACCGCGCACTGCGGTAAGCCTCGTACAGCTGGACCTCCCGCTCAGCGTCGCGGTGACGCGCTCGGCTGCGGGTGTAGGCCCTCCGGGCACGTATGCACGCGGCCCGAAGGTCCGCCAATTCTCGGGACCACCAGGGGACCGCACTCTTCGGGGGCAGACGCCGCACACGGGGCATGGCCGCATCGCAGATCTGCGTTAACGCACAGCGGATGCGGCCAGCCTCGGCATCCACCCCGTCCGCCTGGGGCGGTGAGGACAGCCACGACTGAACGATGGCTGCCTCCGCCAACAGGTCCCGATCCAATCGACCCACAGCCCACCGCGGAAACGCGGGAGCTCCGTCCGCCATGTGACCCCTGCTGGGCCCCAGGAGGGTCCGGGAGACCTCTATCCGGATGTATCGGTGGTCGGATAGGGTCTCAACCTCCTCCTGGACGCACCAGCTCCTCACACGTGCTGCGACATTAGGGCTAGCGAACGACAAGTCCACTATCGACCCGCCCTGCTGCCGCACGCACGTTTGCACCGAGCCCCTGTTCAGCAAACAGAGGCCCAGTGCCGCCGCCCACTCTTCGACCGCCCGCCCGCGGTCATTCGTCCTGGGGGACCCCCACGCCGTGGACTTGGCGTTGTAGTCCCCCATGACGAAGACCTGGCGCGGTGCCAGTCGCCGTATCGAGGCCCCCAGGATGGTGAGGAAGGCCCCGAAATCCGTCGCGCTCCTGTTAGGGGAGAAGTAAACACCAAATAGCGTAACCTCTCCCCATTCCGCCGCGACATACCCATCGCCCCTGTCCTTGAGCAGCAAGGGCGGGAAATGCCACGACGTGGAGGCGACGATTGCCACAGAGTCGTCACTGCTGCCCAGCCAATTGGGCCGGTCAGGCACCACGTACGGCTCCGCGGCTACGGCTGCACCGATCAACCACTCCGCCATGGCTTGCAGGAAAACATCCTGTGCCTCGGCGGCGTGGTTGAGGTTGGCCTGCAGGAGGTGGTAAGATTCGGCCGCCATTAGTGGGCCGTATCCATTACCTCCTCCACGCTGGCGGGCGATCGGGTCGCGCTAGGGGCAGGAGCGGCTGGGGTCGTCGGGCCGCTCCGCCCCTTTGGGGCCGAAGCCGGGGGTCTGCACTCCCCGCCCCCCATGCGGTGCTTGGCGGGCCTATTGCCCGCCGCACACGCGGGGCAGTGGGGAGTGGCGGCGCACGATGCCGCCTTATGCCCGGGTTGACCGCAGCGGAAACAAAGGTCGCTGCAGTCAAAGCAGTTAGTGCATGTCGGCCGAGTGTGTCCGACCGCCATGCACTTGTAGCACCTTGCAGGCCGGGACTCCAGCACGGTCACCCGCGCCGAGCTCCAGCCCACGAGGAGCCTGCCTGAGCCGGCCAATTGCTTGGCCGACTCCACCGGGCACTGCACCCAGGCAGCACCGACGCCGCCCGGACCAGGGCGGATGGCGCCAATTCGGACGGTGTCCACGGGACACCCGGTTTTCGAGACGATGGCCTCCCGGATGTCATCCACCGTCACGGAGTCGTCCAGACCCGCGACGCGTAGTTCTGCGCACTTTACGGGTCTGGCGATTTTGACGCCATCCTCCTCTGCGAACAGACCCCTCAACTTGGCCGCCATGCTATCGGCCGTCTTGGCGCCCTCGGCCCCAGGGAACTCTAGAATCCGAGCCCCTGTCCGGGCCTTGCGGGTCCTGGCTTCGACGCCTCCTAAATCGGAGACGTCAAGCTCCCGCCGGGCGCGACGTAAGACGGCCTCATAGCTGAGGCCGTTTTCGGCGGCCTCAGGCAGCACGGTGATCACCACCGCGGCTGACTTCGGCGGCCGGAGCCTCCTGCGCGACCTCTTGCTTTCGGCTCCTGCCTTGGGAGCGGAGGCATTGGCGGCGCTTTTGGCCTCCGCTCTCCTCTTCTGGCCGCGACTTTTTCGGCTGCGCTCAGCCGTCTGCCAACCCTCTTCGGGGGCAACGGGGTCGCTAGGCGCAGCAGTCGCGGTCGCGGCTACGGTGGCCGCCGCCGACGATGCAGTTGCCGGCGGCGGCTTAGGTCCGTCCTTGGCAAGAGCCGGTGCCACCTTCTTCTTCGCGGCGGGTCCTTTGGTTTTCGGCCCAGCAACGGCCGCAGCGTAGCTTCCCACGCGCCCGCCCTGGCAGGGTAGCGCGGTAGTAGCTGACGCCGCAGCCTTCGGCCTGTCCGCAGCAAGCGGCGGCCGGAGACGGGGCTCCGGAGGCAGGGACAGTCTCTGCTCCAGAGCCGCCATGCGCGCGTCAAGCATTTTGCCAACAACCTCCACTACGGCGCGCATGGTTTGGTCCGGCACGCCATCCACCGCGGGCAGCGGGACCACTTCGGCTGGCTGGGCCCTCTGAGAACTCGCCGCAGCGCGAGTTGGCGCAGCGGGGATGACGGGGGCGTCGGCAGGGCCGGCAGTTGTCGGCGGCACGGTCCTCGCCAGCTGCGCGACCTGGCGCCGCAAGTCGGCCATTTGTTTGGCCAACTCGCGGTTCGCCTTCTGCACCGCCGACAGCTCCTTTTGTAGGGCCTTGTTCTTCTCCTGCAGGCCCGAAACCTCGCCACTAAGGCGGGTATTTTCGGCCTGCAGGGTTGCCACGTTAGTTGGTGGGGGGTCGATACCTACAGCGGGCTCAGTAGCTGTCGCGCCGGTGGGAGGTATGTCCGCTAACACCCTCATCATTCTTGCGGCAGCCGCCTCATTCGCCCGCTTTTGGGCATCAGTCCCCCGCGTATGGCTGATCGACGCCGGAGCCGCTGACCTCGCCGCCACCATTGCAGCCCCTCGCCCCCTACGAGAGGCTGGAACCTTGGGAGGAGGCATGATAGCGCCACTCCCCTCGGAGGCGGATCCTGATGTGCCACCCATATTCAGGGGGCGCTTCCGCACCATCGAGGGGAGGGCCTCCTCCCCAACCTCTAAGGCTGCCGCGAGGACCGATGCTGGAGACTGGGATGACCCACCGACAGTCTCAGCAGCCGACATGTCGGTGTCTGACGGCCCTGCGGCAGTACTGCCGCCCTCGTCAGCACTCGGAGCGGCTGCAGCGGCCTCCCTAGCCAGCCGCTCCTGCCTGGCCAACTCGCGCCTCTTTACGCTCGTAGCCTTTCCTGTCCCCATGTTCTTCCTCTTCTTTCTCTTTTTAGGGGCCTCGAGTGTTGCCGGCCCCTTGCCTGATCTTGTGGCCTCAAGTGCCGAACTAGCAGCCGAGCTGCAGTCGGACGAGGCATCCCTCTCCTCTGGGCCAGTTTTGCCGTAGCTTGGCCGGGCTATAACGTGAGAACTAATAGGTTCCCCGCTGTCGGTGGTTTTGGGCGTCTCACCCCTCCTATCTACATCCAAATTGTACGAAGAATCCATTCGATTCCCACGAGTATGGGAGAAATAAAGGTCGACCCGGGCAGAGATCCCGATACCCGGGCAAGCGTACATTTGTATCCCAACACAGGGGGTCCGCAGGTACCCTGGCTGGGGGCGCGCTAACGACTGAACAACCCATCAGCCATGCATCCTCTCGCCGCGCGCCAGAACTTAGGATTCTGGGTGATTGTTTTATAGAGGTTTTCTTCCTCGCGGTCCAGGCGGTTAAGCCAAGACCCTCGCTCCTGAATCTAGGCCTCAAGACAAATGTCCCGAAGCAAGAATCAGGTCTACGATTTGTCGCGGTTGGCAAATGCCTGCTCAGTCCTCAAACGAATGAGTGACTGAGCCCGTCGAATTTTCGCGTCCAACACCCTCTACAATTAGAGGGCATGGAGCGAATTTGGGGCATCCCACAAACTGGGCCCCCCCTCGGGCCAGATATTTGCCACGAGCGACAATTCCAGAGAGCAGTCCAAGAAATTGTCGCTCGTGCCCAGGGTACACCACGCGGAGGTTTCTGGCGTAGTACCCCAGTATATCTATATCTAGCTCCAGTTGTGATCGTTCTACGTGTTTATGTTAGTATGTGTTTAATACATATGTATGCTCCTGTGTAGTGTGATAGTCAGTATATCTATATCTTGCTGCAGTTGTGATCGTTCTACGTGTTTATGTTAGTATGTGTTTAATACATATGTATGCTCCTGTGTAGTGTGATAGTCAGTATATCTATATCTAGCTCCAGTTGTGATCGTTCTACGTGTTTATGTTAGTATGTGTTTAATACATATGTATGCTCCTGTGTAGTGTGATAGTCAGTATATCTATATCTTGCTCCAGTTGTGATCGCTCTACGTGTTTATGTTAGTATGTGTTTAATACATATGTATGCTCCTGTGTAGTGTGATAGTCAGTATATCTATATCTAGCTCCAGTTGTGATCGTTCTACGTGTTTATGTTAGTATGTGTTTAATACATATGTATGCTCCTGTGTAGTGTGATAGTCAGTATATCTATATCTTGCTCCAGTTGTGATCGCTCTACGTGTTTATGTTAGTATGTGTTTAATACATATGTATGCTCCTGTGTAGTGTGATAGTCAGTATATCTATATCTTGCTCCAGTTGTGATCGCTCTACGTGTTTATGTTAGTATGTGTTTAATACATATGTATGCTCCTGTGTAGTGTGATAGTCAGTATATCTATATCTAGCTCCAGTTGTGATCGCTCTACGTGTTTATGTTAGTATGTGTTTAATACATATGTATGCTCCTGTGTAGTGTGATAGTCAGTATATCTATATCTTGCTGCAGTTGTGATCGTTCTACGTGTTTATGTTAGTATGTGTTTAATACATATGTATGCTCCTGTGTAGTGTGATAGTCAGTATATCTATATCTAGCTCCAGTTGTGATCGTTCTACGTGTTTATGTTAGTATGTGTTTAATACATATGTATGCTCCTGTGTAGTGTGATAGTCAGTATATCTATATCTAGCTCCAGTTGTGATCGTTCTACGTGTTTATGTTAGTATGTGTTTAATACATATGTATGCTCCTGTGTAGTGTGATAGTCAGTATATCTATATCTAGCTCCAGTTGTGATCGTTCTACGTGTTTATGTTAGTATGTGTTTAATACATATGTATGCTCCTGTGTAGTGTGATAGTCAGTATATCTATATCTAGCTCCAGTTGTGATCGTTCTACGTGTTTATGTTAGTATGTGTTTAATACATATGTATGCTCCTGTGTAGTGTGATAGTCAGTATATCTATATCTAGCTCCAGTTGTGATCGTTCTACGTGTTTATGTTAGTATGTGTTTAATACATATGTATGCTCCTGTGTAGTGTGATAGTCAGTATATCTATATCTAGCTCCAGTTGTGATCGTTCTACGTGTTTATGTTAGTATGTGTTTAATACATATGTATGCTCCTGTGTAGTGTGATAGTCAGTATATCTATATCTAGCTCCAGTTGTGATCGTTCTACGTGTTTATGTTAGTATGTGTTTAATACATATGTATGCTCCTGTGTAGTGTGATAGTCAGTATATCTATATCTTGCTCCAGTTGTGATCGCTCTACGTGTTTATGTTAGTATGTGTTTAATACATATGTATGCTCCTGTGTAGTGTGATAGTCAGTATATCTATATCTAGCTCCAGTTGTGATCGCTCTACGTGTTTATGTTAGTATGTGTTTAATACATATGTATGCTCCTGTGTAGTGTGATAGTCAGTATATCTATATCTTGCTCCAGTTGTGATCGTTCTACGTGTTTATGTTAGTATGTGTTTAATACATATGTATGCTCCTGTGTAGTGTGATAGTCAGTATATCTATATCTAGCTCCAGTTGTGATCGCTCTACGTGTTTATGTTAGTATGTGTTTAATACATATGTATGCTCCTGTGTAGTGTGATAGTCAGTATATCTATATCTTGCTCCAGTTGTGATCGCTCTACGTGTTTATGTTAGTATGTGTTTAATACATATGTATGCTCCTGTGTAGTGTGATAGTCAGTATATCTATATCTTGCTCCAGTTGTGATCGTTCTACGTGTTTATGTTAGTATGTGTTTAATACATATGTATGCTCCTGTGTAGTGTGATAGTCAGTATATCTATATCTAGCTCCAGTTGTGATCGCTCTACGTGTTTATGTTAGTATGTGTTTAATACATATGTATGCTCCTGTGTAGTGTGATAGTCAGTATATCTATATCTTGCTCCAGTTGTGATCGTTCTACGTGTTTATGTTAGTATGTGTTTAATACATATGTATGCTCCTGTGTAGTGTGATAGTCAGTATATCTATATCTTGCTCCAGTTGTGATCGTTCTACGTGTTTATGTTAGTATGTGTTTAATACATATGTATGCTCCTGTGTAGTGTGATAGTCAGTATATCTATATCTTGCTCCAGTTGTGATCGCTCTGGGGTACTACGCCAGAAACCTCCGCGTGGTGTACCCTGGGCACGAGCGACAATTTCTTGGACTGCTCTCTGGAATTGTCGCTCGTGGCAAATATCTGGCCCGAGGGGGGGCCCAGTTTGTGGGATGCCCCAAATTCGCTCCATGCCCTCTAATTGTAGAGGGTATTGGATGCGAAAATTCGACGGGTCCAGTCACTCATTCATTTGAGGACTGGGCAGGCATTTGCCAACCGCGATAAATCGTAGACCTGATTCTTGCTTCGGGACATTTGTCTTGAGGTCTAGATTCAGAAGCGAGGGTCTTGGCTTAACCGCCTGGACCGCGAGGAAGAAAACCTCTATAAAACAATCACCCAGAATCCTAAGTTCTGGCGCGCGGCGAGAGGATGCATGGCTGATGGGTTGTTCAGTCGTTAGCGCGCCCCCAGCCAGGGTACCTGCGGACCCCCTGTGTTGGGATACAAATGTACGCTTGCCCGGGTATCGGGATCTCTGCCCGGGTCGACCGTTATTTCTCCCATGCTCGTGGGAACTTGATGGATTCATGTTCAATTAACACAGATGAAGATAGGAGGGGTGAGACGCCCAAAAACACCACCACGGAGAACCGGAATTCGATTGGTTCCCACCTAAAAGCCTTGCCAAGCTACAGAAAAACTGGCACAGAGGAAGGAGTGGCCTCGTCCGACTGCAGCTCGGCTGCT
This sequence comes from Lymantria dispar, assembly GCA_032191425.1. NCBI lineage: Eukaryota > Metazoa > Arthropoda > Insecta > Lepidoptera > Erebidae > Lymantria > Lymantria dispar. Next base: position 775,998 of record CM063460.1, on the reverse strand, counting down.
GGTCCGGCACTTGAGGCCACAAGATTAGGCAAGGGGCCGGCGACACTCGAAGCCCCCAAGAAGAGAAAAAAGCGGAAGAATATGGGGACGGGGAAGGCCACGAGTGTCAAGAGGCGCGAGTTGGCCAGGCAGGAGCGGCTGGCTAGGGAGGCCGCTGCAGCCGCTCCGACTGCTGACGAGGACGGCAGCACTACCGCAGAGCCGTCGGACACTGAGGGCGGCAGCACATCAGCTGCAGAGATCGCCAGTCAGTCCCCAGCGTCGGCCTTGACGGCGGCCCTAGCGGTCAGGGAGGAGGTCCTCCTCTCGCAGGTGCGGAAGCGCCCCCTGAACGAGGGTGGCAGCTCGGGATCCTCCGAGGGGAGTAGCACCAACATGCCTCCTCCCAAAGTCCCGACCTCTCGCAGGGGGCGGGGCAGGCGAGGCGGCGCGGTAGTAGCGGCAAGGTCGGCGACTCCATCGCCGATCGGCACGGCGCGGGGGACTGAGGCCCATAAACGGGCAAATGAGGCGGCTGCCGAAAGAATGATGAGGGTGTTGGCGGACATCCCTCCCACCGAAACGGCGGCTGCTGAGCCCGCTGTGGGTGGCGATCCCCCAGCTGCCAATGTGGCCACCCTGCAGGCCGAAAACGCCCGCCTTTCTGGTGAGGTTTCAGGCCTGCAGGAGAAAAACAAGGCCTTACACAAAGAACTGTCGGCGGTGCAGAAGGCGAACCGCGAGTTGGCCAAGCAAATGGCCGACTTGCGGCGCCAGGTCGCACAACTGGCGAGGACTGCGCCGCCGACAAGCGCCGGCCCTGCCGCCGCCCCCACTGTCCCCGTTGCGCCAACTCGCGCTGCGGCGAGTCCCCAGAGGGCCCAGCCGGCCGAAGCGGTCCCGCTGCCCGCAGTGAACGGCGTGCCGGATCAGACCATGCGCGCCATAGTGGATGTTGTGGGCAGAATGCTCGACGCGCGCATGGCGGCTCTGGAGTCAAGACTGCCTCCGGAGCCCCGTCTTCGGCCGCCGCTTGCTGCGGACAGGCCCAAGGCCGCGGTGTCAGCCCCTGATGCGCTACCCTGCCAGGGCGGGCGCGTAGGGAACTACGCTGCGGCCGTTGCTGGACCGAAGTCCAAAGGGACCGCCGCGAGGAAGAAGGTGGCACCGGCTCCTGCTCAGGCCGGACCTCAGCCGCTGCCGGCAAATGCACCGCCGGAAGCAGCCAACGCAGCCGCGGCCGTGACTGCTGTGCCCGGCCCCTCCGATGCACCTGAAGAAGGTTGGCAGACAGCCGAGCGCAGCCGAAAAAGTCGCGGCCAGAAGAGGAGAGCGGAGGCCAAAAGTGCCGCCAAAGCCTCCGCTCCCAAAGCAGGAGCCGCAAATAAGAGGTCGCGCAGGAGGCTCCGGCCGCCAAAGTCAGCCGCGGTGGTGATCACCGTGCTGCCTGAGGCGGTCGAAAACGGCCTCAGCTATGAGGCCGTCTTACGTCGCGCCCGGCGGGAGCTTGACGTCTCCGATTTAGGAGGCGTTGAAGCCAGGACCCGCAAGGCCCGGACAGGGGCACGGATTCTCAAGTTCCCTGGGGCCGAGGGCGCCAAGACGGCCGATAGCATGGCGGCCAAGTTGAGGGGTCTGTTCGCAGAGGAGGGTGGCGTCAAAATCGCCAGACCCGTAAAGTGCGCAGAACTACGCGTCGCGGGTCTGGACGACTCCGTGACGGTGGATGACATCCGGGAGGCCATCGTCTCGAAAACCGGGTGTCCCGTGGACACCGTCCGAATTGGCGCCATCCGCCCTGGTCCGGGCGGCGTCGGTGCTGCCTGGGTGCAGTGCCCGGTGGAGTCGGCCAAGCAATTGGCCGGCTCAGGCAGGCTCCTCGTGGGCTGGAGCTCGGCGCGGGTGACCGTGCTGGAGACCCGGCCTGCGAGGTGCTACAAGTGCATGGCGGTCGGACACACTCGGCCGACATGCACCAATTGCTTTGACTGCAGCGATCTCTGCTTCCGCTGCGGTCAACCCGGGCACAAGGCGGCATCCTGCGCCGCCACTCCCCACTGCCCCGCGTGTGCAGCGGGCAATAGGCCCTCCAAGCACCGCATGGGGGGCAGGGAGTGCAGACCCCCGGCTTCGGCCCCAAAGGGACGGAGCGGCCCGACGACCCCGGCCGCTCCCGTCCCTAGCGCGACCCGATCGCCCGCCAGCGTGGAGGAGGTGATGGATACGGCCCACTAATGGCGCCCGAATCCTACCACCTCCTGCAGGCCAACCTCAACCACGCCGCCGAGGCACAGGACGTTTTCCTGCAAGCCATGGCGGAGTGGTTGATCGGTGCAGCCGTAGCCGCGGAGCCGTACGTGGTGCCTGACCGTCCCAATTGGCTGGGCAGCAGTGACGGCTCTGTGGCAATCGTCGCCTCCACGTCGTGGCATTCCCCGCCTTTGTTGCTCAAGGACAGGGGCGATGGGTATGTCGCGGCGGAATGGGGAGAGGTTACGCTATTTGGTGTTTACTTCTCCCCTAACAGGAGCGCGACGGATTTCGGGGCCTTCCTCACCATCCTGGGGGCCTCGATACGGCGACTAGCACCGCGCCAAGTCTTCGTTCTGGGGGACTACAACGCCAAGTCCACGGCGTGGGGGTCCCCCAGGACGAATGCCCGCGGGCGGGCGGTCGAAGAGTGGGCGGCGGCACTGGGCCTCTGTTTGCTGAACAGGGGCTCGGTGCAAACGTGCGTGCGGCAGCAGGGCGGGTCGATAGTGGACTTGTCGTTCGCTAGCCCTAATGTCGCAGCACGTGTGAGGAGCTGGTGCGTCCAGGAGGAGGTTGAGACCCTATCCGATCACCGATACATCCGGATAGAGGTCTCCCGGACCCTCCTGCAGCCCAGCAGGGGTCACACGGCGGACGGAGCTCCCGCGTTTCCGCGGTGGGCTGTGGGTCGATTGGATCGGGACCTGTTGGCCGAGGCAGCCATCGTTCAGTCATGGCTGTCCTCACCGCCCCAGGCGGACGGGGTGGATGCCGAGGCTGGCCGCATCCGCTGTGCGTTAACGCAGATCTGCGATGCGGCCATGCCCCGTGTGCGGCGCCTGCCCCCGAAGAGTGCGGTCCCCTGGTGGTCCCGAGAATTGGCGGACCTTCGGGCCGCGTGCATACGTGCCCGGAGGGCCTACACCCGCAGCCGAGCGCGTCACCGCGACGCTGAGCGGGAGGGCCAGCTGTACGAGGCTTACCGCTGTGCGCGGTCTGCCTTCAGGCTGGCCGTCCGTACCGCCAAGGACGTTAGTCGGCGGGAGATGCTGGACAGTCTCGAGCGTGACCCCTGGGGTCGCCCCTACCTCACGGCGCTGAATAAGCTCCGCGGGCGGGGCCCCCCCCTCACCGAGACTCTCCAGCCTAGCCTCCTCACCAGAGTTGTCGAGGACCTCTTTCCACGGCGGGCGGAGCACACGCCCCCGGTCATGGCTTCGCCGGACAGCGACCGGGAGGCAGACGATGAAAGTGCTCCGCCCATCACGGAGCCGGAAATGGGGGCGGCGGTGGCGCGTATGCGAGTGAAATCCACCGCCCCCGGGCCCGACGGTATTCCGAACCGTGTGCTGGCCCTGGTCCTCGAACACCTGGGACCACGCCTCAGGGGACTGTTCGACGCTTGTTTGTCGTCCGGACAGTTCCCTGGGTGCTGGAAAGAGGGGAGGCTGGTTCTCCTGCCGAAGCCGGGACGGTCTCCCGAGTCGGCCTCGGCCTACAGGCCCATCGTGCTGCTCGATGATGCGGGCAAGCTGCTGGAGAGGGTGTTGGCTGCCCGCATCGAGCGGCACCTCGTCGGGGACGGGCCCGATTTGTCGGACGCCCAGTTTGGTTTTCGGAGAGGGCGTTCGACGATCGCGGCCCTGCTGCGCCTGAAGGCCGTGGCAGCGGAGGCCGTCACCGGCGGAGGAGTCCTGTTGGCGGTGTCCCTGGACATCGCCAACGCCTTCAACAGTCTGCCATTCAGCTGCATCAGGGAGGAGCTGAGGTATCACGGGGTGCCCGTGTACCTCAGGCGGCTGGTGGCAGACTACTTGGAGGGGCGCAGCGTCCTCTACGTTGACCGAGTAGGGGACGTTGTGCGAACGCCCATGACGTGCGGTGTCCCGCAGGGGTCGGTTCTGGGTCCGACCCTGTGGAACATCGGCTACGACTGGGCGTTGAGAGGAAGCCTCCCACCCGGGCTGGGCGTAATTTGCTACGCCGACGATACACTCGTCACAGCCCGGGGTGGGACGCTAGAGGAGGCGGCACGCCTGGCAACTCTCGGCACCGAGGAGATTGTCAGGCGGATCGAAGCGCTGGGGTTGAGGGTAGCCCTGGAAAAGACGGAGGCCCTTCTGTTCCATGGCCTCCGTACCGCCGGGCCTCCCGCCGGCGCTTCGATCACCGTGAAGTCGGTCACCATCAGCACCCAGGCCCACATGAAGTACTTGGGCCTGGTGCTCGACGGGCATTTTTGGTTCCGGGAGCATCTCCATCGACTAGTTCCCCGGCTTGTCGGCGCGGCGTCCGCCCTTTCGCGGCTGATGCCGAATGTGGGCGGACCCAGTGCTACGTGCCGACAGCTGTACGTGGGGGTGATCCGGTCGATGGCCCTGTACGGCGCACCGGTGTGGGCGGGGTCCCTGACCGTCCGTCTTAGGGCCCTCCTGTGGCGACCACAGAGGGTCATGGCGATCAGGGCCGTACGCGGTTACCGCACGGTGGCGACGGAGGCAGCGTGCCTCCTGGCCGGAACCCCCCCGTGGGACCTGGAGGCGGAGATGCTCGCCGACATTTATCGGCGGGTGTCGGAGAAGCGCGCCCGCGGCGGCATGGTCTCCATCACAGAGATCACCGCCTGGTGGGTCGACGCCCGCCGAGAAGTCATTGCCCGTTGGGCAGTCCGGCTGGAGAGTCCTCGGTATGGTGTTAGGACCGTCGAGGCCCTCCAGCCGGTGCTGATGGAGTGGTTGGAGCGGACGCACGGGGTGCTTTCCTTCCGACTGGTGCAGGTGCTGACGGGGCACGGTTGCTTCGGGAAGTACCTGCACAAGATTGTCAGGAGGGAGAGCACACCGTCCTGCCACCACTGCAGTTGCGACGAGGACACGGCGCAGTACACGCTCGAGGAGTGTGCTGCATGGGAGGAGGATCGCCGTGAACTCGTCGCAATTATCGGTGCCGACCTGGCGCTGCCGACCATCGCCAGGGAGATGCTCGTCAGCGTCAGGAACTGGGACGCGGTCGCCGCCTTCTGTGAGGCCGTTATCTCACGGAAGGAGGCGGCGGATCGTGTGCGAGTAGAGCTTCTATTCGGCGACACGTTCCGCCGCCGGCGACTCGGGCGGCGCAGGCGCGAGTATCTGCGCCTAATGCCGCCCTAGCCGAGGCCGCGGGTGATCGGACCGGGGAATTGTCCATCACCCGCAGAGAGGCTAACCGCGCGACGGCGACCGACGTCCCAGGTCGAGAGGTTACCCGAAAGGGTATTCCGTCGGGCCGACCACTGACGACAAGTGACATCTGCTCCGGTGGTCGGCCCAACAACGAGGTGACGTGGGTACGGGTGGGTTATGGGCCCGCGCGCCGTCCTTTCATCGCCCCGGACGGACAGGACCGCGCGTGCGCTTACCATAGCCCACCCCAAAAAAAAAAAAAAAAAAAAAAAAAAAAGTTGTGATCGCTCTACGTGTTTATGTTAGTATGTGTTTAATACATATGTATGCTCCTGTGTAGTGTGATAGTCAGTATATCTATATCTTGCTCCAGTTGTGATCGCTCTACGTGTTTATGTTAGTATGTGTTTAATACATATGTATGCTCCTGTGTAGTGTGATAGTCAGTATATCTATATCTTGCTCCAGTTGTGATCGTTCTACGTGTTTATGTTAGTATGTGTTTAATACATATGTATGCTCCTGTGTAGTGTGATAGTCAGTATATCTATATCTTGCTCCAGTTGTGATCGTTCTACGTGTTTATGTTAGTATGTGTTTAATACATATGTATGCTCCTGTGTAGTGTGATAGTCAGTATATCTATATCTTGCTCCAGTTGTGATCGCTCTACGTGTTTATGTTAGTATGTGTTTAATGGGGGGCGCGGCCGGAGCACCTCCTCGTGGTGCTCCCTGGTAACGTCCATTTGGACGTCATGCGGCCATTTGGACGGCCAAGATTCCGGCAGGGGGGGGGTCTCCGCGTGCGGCTCTGGTGGCAGAGCGCACGGCGGATCTGACCCGGGGCCAATGGGGCGGATGTGCCTCATGGCACTCCGTCGCCAGGGACGGTTGCGTCACGGCCCGGGGGCGTGACGGGTCGGTCGCTCGCGAGCGGCCAGACCCGGAAGGCCCAAACCGTAATCCTGAGCAGGGGGGTCAGGACCGGGGGTCTTCGGACCGTGGGGAAGAAAACCCCTATAAAAAATTACCCCTAATCCTAAGTTTGGCCACTCGGCGAGGGGATGAATGGTTGGTGGGTTAAAAAGCGCGCGAGCGTCCAGCCGTTAGAGTGGTAGTCAAGGCAAGACTTAAAAACGTCCAACAATATGGCAGAGGTTCCAAACGACGTACCTACTCCAGAGGGTCCCGGCCACGCCGGGGAATCCCTCACTGTGCTGGTTTCTGAGCGCGAGAGGCGCACAGTCACCAGCACAGTCAGTCCCCAGTCGTATGGGAGGGGGACAACACCTGCTATTTCTGCCGAGAGCCCGGCACAAGATCAGGAGGCTCACCGGGGGGAGGGGATTGAAGTGAAGGAGAAGGAAAAGATTGAGAAGAAGAAGAAGGGGAAGAAGAAGAAGCAGAAGCGTACCGCCCAGGCGCGAGCCCGCATCGAGGCCGCAAGGTGGAAGGCGTGGCGGGAGCGGCAGAAGGCGGCCGGTATGGCTACGTGCGACGAGGATGGCAGCAATGCTGCTGCAGGGCCGTCGCGGAGCGGGGGTGGCGTTGCTGCCCAACCATCGGAGGAGGAGACCGGGTCGACCACAGAGCTGTCGCTAGACGAGAGCGTCAGCGTCGACTGCAGCAGCGGACCCGAGGACGAGGGCGGCATTGCCGCAGAGCCGTCGCAGGATGAGGGCGGCAATGCCGCAGGGCCATCCGAAGGTCTGGAGTCGGACACGGCCTCAGAGATGGTCCTAACGGACGTGGGCGGAAGTGCCGCAGAGCCGTCTGCCGATGACGGCGCTGAATGGACGCAGGTCGGCCGGAGTAGGGACGAGGGCGGTGGATGCGCCGCAGGTCCGTCCAGTAGGAGTAGGGGGACGATAGGCAGGCCGTCATTTGAGGGTAGGCCGTCGTCGAGTAGGGAGAAGAGGAAGGCTGCCGAGGAGGAGACCATCGCCACCACGGTAGGTACGAAGGAGAGGGAGGAGGCCCTCCCCCCGAGCGTCCGGAAGCGCCCCCTCAAGGGGTGCAGCTCGAACACCGACTCGGAGGGGAGCACCATCATGCCTCCTCCCAAAGTCCCGACCATGCCCCGTGGGCGCAGAGGTCGTGGATCGGCGAGGCCGGGGACACCGGGTCCGGCCGGCCACGGTGGCGACGTGGCGGCCCTCCAGGCCGCGAACGCCCGCCTTAGTAAGGAGGTCTCCGGCTTGCGGGAACGCAACCGCAAGCTGGAGACGGAGCTATCGGCGGTGCGACGGGAGAACCGCGGGTTGGCCAAGGAGATGGCCGACCTGCGGGCCCAGTTCGCGCGCCTGGCGCCGGCCGCGCCGCCTGTGCCAGCCTCGCCACCGAAACGGGCTGCGCCGGGGAGGGCGGGCCCGTCGTCTGCGCCCGTGGCGCCGGCTGCGCCCGTCGCGGCTGCTGCGCCGGCTGCACCCGTCGCGGCTTCGGCGCTTCCTCCCCTCGTCGTGGTCCCCCCGCCGGCTCGTGGCCGCGGGAGGCCTCGGAGGGGGGAGGAGCCGCCGCCCGACGAGGTGCACGGCGTGTCGGAGTCGGCGGTACGCGTGATCCTAGCCCGAGTAGGGGTGATGGTGGATGCGCGTATCGCCGCCGTAGCGGCCAGGCTCCCGCCTGAGCCACCCCTCCGACCGCCGCTCGCCGCGGACAAGGCGAGGCGGCCGCAAGCGTCAGCTCCCACCCCGCTGCCCTGTCAGGGTGGCCGCGTGGTGAGCTACGCTGCGGCCGCGGCCGGGCCCAAGGGGGCCAAGAAGGCCGGCAAGGTGCCGGCTCCCGCCAAGGCCGGGCCGCGGCCGGCGCCAGCGGCTGCACCGCAGGCGCCGGCCAGCGCACCCGCGACCGCTCCTGCTGCGCTCAGCGCTGCTGCCAGGCTCGAACAGGGCTGGCAGGTGGCTGAGCGGAGCAGGAAGGCACGCGGCCAGAAGCGGAGAGCGGCGGCCAAGAGTGCCGCCGTGGCCACCGCTCCCCAGGCGGGAGCCGGCAGAAAAGGGAAGAAAAGGTCGCGCAGGGGCCTCAAGTCGCCGAAGACGGCCGCGGTGGTCATCACCGTGCTGCCTGAGGCGGCTGAGAGGGGCCTCAACTATGAGGCCGTCCTAAAACGCGCCCGGCGGGAGCTGGACGTCTCCGGTATCGGGGGCGTCGAGGCGAGGACCCGCAAGGCCCGGACAGGGGCTCGAATACTCGAGTTCCCTGGGGCCGAGGGCGCGAAGACGGCCGATAGTTTGGCCACGATGTTGAGGGGGCTGTTCGGGCCGGAGGATGGTGTCCGAGTCGCCAGGCCTGTCAAGTGCGCAGAGATGCGCCTGACGGGCTTGGACGATTCCGTGACGGTGGAGGACGTCCGGGAGGCCATTATGGCGCGTACCGGATGTGCCTCGGACACCGTCCGGATTGGCACCATTCGCACTGGTCCGGGCGGCGTCGGTGCTGCCTGGGTGCAGTGTCCGGTGGAGTCGGTCAAGCAATTGGCCGACTCAGGCAGGCTCCTCGTGGGCTGGAGCTCGGCGCGGGTAACCGTGCTAGAGCCCCGGCCCGCGAGGTGTTACAAATGCATGGCGGTCGGGCATACCCGACCGACATGCAAAAACTGCTTTGACTGCAGCGGGCTATGTTTCCGTTGCGGTCAGACCGGACACCAGGCGGCATCGTGCTCTGCGGTGCCCCACTGCCCCGCGTGTGCGGCAGGCAATAGGCCTGCCAAACACCGCATGGGCTCTGGGGACTGCAGACCCCCGGCATCGGCCCCGAAGGGGCGGGACGGCCCATCGACCGGGCCAGTCCCCGCTCCGAGCGCGGCCCGATCGCCCGTCAGCGCGGAGGAGGTGACGATGGATACGGACCGTTAATGGACCCCGTATCCATTCGTCTCCTCCAGGCCAAGCTCAACCACACCGCCGGTGCGCAGGACGTGTTCCTGCAAGCCATGGCGGAGTGGTTGATAGGAGTAGCCGTAGCCGCGGAGCCGTACGTGGTGCCCGACCGGCCTAACTGGTTGGGTAGCACCGATGGCACCGTGGCAATCGTCGCCTCCACGTCGTGGCCTTCGTCGCCTCTGACCCTTAGGGACAGGGGCGTCGGATACGTCGCGGCGGACTGGGGGGAGATTACGCTCCTCGGAGTCTATCTCTCCCCTAACTGGAGTGTGACCGATTTCGAGGCCTCCCTCACCATCATGGAGGCCTCGTTACGGCGAATGGCATCGCGCCAGGTCTTCGTCTTGGGGGACTTCAACGCCAAGTCCGTGGCGTGGGGGTCTCCCCGGACGAACGACCGAGGACGGGCGATCGAGGAGTGGGCGGCGGCACTGGGCCTCTGTTTGCTGAACAGGGGCTCGGTGCATACGTGCGTGCGACAACGGGGCGGGTCGATAGTGGACCTTTCGTTCGCTAGCCCCGAGGTCGCCGCACGCGTGAGGAGCTGGCGCATCGTGGAGGAGGTGGAGACCTTGTCGGACCACCGGTATATCCGGATGGAGGTCTCCCCGGTAATCCCGACGCCCAGCAGGGGTCACGGGGCGGATGGACGTCCTGCGTTCCCGCGATGGGCTGTGGGTCGCTTAGACCGGGACCAGCTGGCGGAGACAGCCATCGTTTACTCGTGGCTGTCCTCTGCCAACCAGTCGGACGGGGTGGACGCCGAGGCTGGCCGCATCCGCAGTGCGTTGACGCAGATCTGCGATGCGGCCATGCCCCGGGTACGGCGTCCGCCCCCGAGGAGGGCGGTCCACTGGTGGTCCCGGGAGCTGGCGGATCTCCGGGCCGCGTGCATTCGCGCCCGGAGGGCCTACACCCGCAGCCGGCGGCGGCAACGCGACGCGGAGCGGGAGGCCTTGCTGTATGAGGGCTACCGCAATGCGCGGTCGGCCTTCAGGCTGGCCGTCCGCTCCGCCAAGGACGTCAGTCGGCAGGAGATGCTGGACGGTCTCGATCGTGACCCCTGGGGACGCCCCTATCGCGCGGTGCTGAATAAGCTCCGCGCGCGGGACCTTCCCCTCACCGAGACTCTCCAGCCCAGCCTTCTCACCCGGGTCGTCGAGGACCTGTTCCCGCGGCGGGCGGAACACACGCCCCCGGTCATGGCTCCGCCAGACACTGACCGGGAGGCCGACGACGACAGTGTTCCGCCCATCACGGAACCCGAGATGGGAGTGGCGGTGGCGCGCATGTGCGCAAAGTCCACCGCCCCCGGGCCAGACGGTGTTCCAAACCGCGTGTTGGGCCTGGTCCTCGACTACCTGGGTCCCCGCCTCAGGGAGCTGTTCGACGCGTGTTTAGCGTCCGGACGGTTCCCTGGGTGCTGGAAGGAGGGAAGGCTGGTGCTCCTGCCGAAGCCGGGACGGTCTCCGGGGTCGCCTTCGGCCTACAGGCCTATCGTGCTGCTCGATGACACGGGCAAGCTACTGGAGAGGGTGGTAGCTGCCCGCATCGAGCGGCACCTCGTCGGCTCGGGGCCCGATCTGTCGGACGCCCAGTTTGGGTTTAGGAGGGGTCGTTCGACGATCGCGGCTCTGTTGCGCCTGAGGGCCGTGGCGACTGAGGCCGTCACCGGTGGGGGAGTGCTGTTGGCGGTGTCCCTAGACATCGCCAACGCATTCAATAGTCTGCCATTCAGCTGCATCAGGGAGGCGCTCCGGTATCACGGAGTGCCAGCTTACCTGAGGCGGCTAGTGGCAGACTATTTGGTGGGGCGCAGCGTCCTCTGTACCAACCGAGCAGGGGACGTTGTGCGAACGCCCATGACGTGCGGTGTCCCACAGGGGTCGGTCCTCGGACCCACCCTGTGGAACATCGGCTACGACTGGGCGTTGCGGGGGAGCCTCCCGCCCGGGCTGGGCGTGATTTGTTACGCCGACGACACGCTCGTCACAGCCCGCGGTGGGACGCTAGAAGAGGCGGTAAGCCTGGCGACCTATGGCACCGAAGAGGTCGTCAGGCTGATCGAGGCGCTGGGGTTGAGGGTCGCCCTGGACAAGACGGAGGCCCTCTTGTTCCATGGGCGCCTTATGAGCCCTCCCATCGGCGTCTCGATCACCGTCCGATCGGTTGACATCAGCATCCGGGCCCATATGAGGTACTTGGGCCTGGTGCTCGACGGGCAATGGTGGTTCCGGGAGCATTTCCGCAGGCTCGCTCCGCGGCTCGTCGGCGCGGCGTCCGCCCTATCGTGGCTAATGCCGAACGTGGGCGGACCGAGCGCTACGTGCCGACGGCTGTACACGGGGGTCATCCGGTCGATGGCCCTGTACGGCGCACCGGTGTGGGCGGGGTCCTTGACCGTCCGACTTAGGGCCCTTCTGTGGCGACCACAGAGGGTCATGGCGGTCAGGGCCATCCGCGGATACCGCACGGTTGCGACGGAGGCAGCGTGCCTATTGGCCGGGACTCCCCCGTGGGACCTGGAGGCGGAAATGCTCGCCGAGTTGTATCGGCGGGTGTCGGGGGTCCGCGGGGAGGGCGGTGTGATCTCGTTAAGGGATCTCACCGCCTGGCGCGTCGACGCCCGCCGAGACGTCATTGCCCGTTGGGCAGTCCGGCTGGAGAGGCCTCGGTTCGGGGTGCGAACCGTGGAGGCCTTCCGGCCGGTGCTGATGCAGTGGTTGGAAAGGCGGCACGGGGTGCTCTCCTTCCGACTAGTGCAGGTGTTGACGGGGCACGGGAGCTTCGCCAAATACCTGCACAGGGTCGTGAGGAGGGAGAGTACACCGTCCTGCCACCACTGCGATTGCGACGAGGACACGGCGCGCCACACGCTCGAGGCCTGCGCGGCTTGGGCAGTGCAGCGCCGTGAACTCGTCGCAATCATCGGTGCCGACTTGACGCTGCCGGCCATCGCTAGGGCGATGGTCGACAGCGTCAGGAACTGGGACGCGGTCGCAGCCTTCTGCGAGACAGTGATCTCGCAGAAGGAGGCGGCGGATCGTCTGCGCGTGGAGCGCAGCCTCGATGAGGAGATCCGCCGCCGGCGACTGGGGCGGCGCAGGCGCAACTATCTGCGCCTCATGCCGCCCTAGCCGAGGCCGCGGGTGACGTGACCGGGGATTAGTCCGTCACCCGCCGAGAGGCCGACCGCGTGAGGAAAGACCGACGTCCTCCCCGAGGGGGGGACGTCGGTCGATGGGAGGGTACCCCGCGTAGGGGGTATTCCGTCGGGCCGACCACTGACGACAAGTAAACCTGCTCCGGTGGTCGGCCCAATGACGAAGGCGAGGTGGTTTTCGGGTGGGTTGCGGGAGTTGCGTGCTTAAGCCCCTCTGTCGCCCCGGACGGAGTGGTGCGGAGGCGCGCCGACCGCGACCCACCCAAAAAAAAAAAAAAAAAAAAAAAAGTATGTGTTTAATACATATGTATGCTCCTGTGTAGTGTGATAGTCAGTATATCTATATCTTGCTCCAGTTGTGAGCGTTCTACGTGTTTATGTTAGTATGTGTTTAATACATATGTATGCTCCTGTGTAGTGTGATAGTCAGTATATCTATATCTTGCTCCAGTTGTGAGCGTTCTACGTGTTTATGTTAGTATGTGTTTAATACATATGTATGCTCCTGTGTAGTGTGATAGTCAGTATATCTATATCTTGCTCCAGTTGTGAGCGTTCTACGTGTTTATTTTAGTATGTGTTTAATACATATGTATGCTCCTGTGTAGTGTGATAGTCAGTATATCTATATCTTGCTCCAGTTGTGATCGTTCTACGTGTTTATGTTAGTATGTGTTTAATACATATGTATGCTCCTGTGTAGTGTGATAGTCAGTATATCTATATCTTGCTCCAGTTGTGATCGTTCTACGTGTTTATGTTAGTATGTGTTTAATACATATGTATGCTCCTGTGTAGTGTGATAGTCAGTATATCTATATCTTGCTCCAGTTGTGAGCGTTCTACGTGTTTATGTTAGTATGTGTTTAATACATATGTATGCTCCTGTGTAGTGTGATAGTCAGTATATCTATATCTTGCTCCAGTTGTGAGCGTTCTACGTGTTTATGTTAGTATGTGTTTAATACATATGTATGCTCCTGTGTAGTGTGATAGTCAGTATATCTATATCTTGCTCCAGTTGTGATCGTTCTACGTGTTTATGTTAGTATGTGTTTAATACATATGTATGCTCCTGTGTAGTGTGATAGTCAGTATATCTATATCTTGCTCCAGTTGTGATCGTTCTACGTGTTTATGTTAGTATGTGTTTAATACATATGTATGCTCCTGTGTAGTGCGATAGTCAGTATATCTATATCTTGCTCCAGTTGTGATCGTTCTACGTGTTTATGTTAGTATGTGTTTAATACATATGTATGCTCCTGTGTAGTGTGATAGTCAGTATATCTATATCTTGCTCCAGTTGTGATCGTTCTACGTGTTTATGTTAGTATGTGTTTAATACATATGTATGCTCCTGTGTAGTGTGATAGTCAGTATATCTATATCTTGCTCCAGTTGTGATCGTTCTACGTGTTTATGTTAGTATGTGTTTAATACATATGTATGCTCCTGTGTAGTGTGATAGTCAGTATATCTATATCTTGCTCCAGTTGTGATCGTTCTACGTGTTTATGTTAGTATGTGTTTAATACATATGTATGCTCCTGTGTAGTGTGATAGTCAGTATATCTATATCTTGCTCCAGTTGTGATCGTTCTACGTGTTTATGTTAGTATGTGTTTAATACATATGTATGCTCCTGTGTAGTGTGATAGTCAGTATATCTATATCTTGCTCCAGTTGTGATCGTTCTACGTGTTTATGTTAGTATGTGTTTAATACATATGTATGCTCCTGTGTAGTGTGATAGTCAGTATATCTATATCTTGCTCCAGTTGTGATCGTTCTACGTGTTTATGTTAGTATGTGTTTAATACATATGTATGCTCCTGTGTAGTGTGATAGTCAGTATATCTATATCTTGCTCCAGTTGTGATCGTTCTACGTGTTTATGTTAGTATGTGTTTAATACATATGTATGCTCCTGTGTAGTGTGATAGTCAGTATATCTATATCTTGCTCCAGTTGTGATCGTTCTACGTGTTTATGTTAGTATGTGTTTAATACATATGTATGCTCCTGTGTAGTGTGATAGTCAGTATATCTATATCTTGCTCCAGTTGTGATCGTTCTACGTGTTTATGTTAGTATGTGTTTAATACATATGTATGCTCCTGTGTAGTGTGATAGTCAGTATATCTATATCTTGCTCCAGTTGTGATCGTTCTACGTGTTTATGTTAGTATGTGTTTAATACATATGTATGCTCCTGTGTAGTGTGATAGTCAGTATATCTATATCTTGCTCCAGTTGTGATCGTTCTACGTGTTTATGTTAGTATGTGTTTAATACATATGTATGCTCCTGTGTAGTGTGATAGTCAGTATATCTATATCTTGCTCCAGTTGTGATCGCTCTACGTGTTTATGTTAGTATGTGTTTAATACATATGTATGCTCCTGTGTAGTGTGATAGTCAGTATATCTATATCTTGCTCCAGTTGTGATCGTTCTACGTGTTTATGTTAGTATGTGTTTAATACATATGTATGCTCCTGTGTAGTGTGATAGTCAGTATATCTATATCTTGCTCCAGTTGTGATCGCTCTACGTGTTTATGTTAGTATGTGTTTAATACATATGTATGCTCCTGTGTAGTGTGATAGTCAGTATATCTATATCTTGCTCCAGTTGTGATCGTTCTACGTGTTTATGTTAGTATGTGTTTAATACATATGTATGCTCCTGTGTAGTGTGATAGTCAGTATATCTATATCTTGCTCCAGTTGTGATCGTTCTACGTGTTTATGTTAGTATGTGTTTAATACATATGTATGCTCCTGTGTAGTGTGATAGTCAGTATATCTATATCTTGCTCCAGTTGTGATCGTTCTACGTGTTTATGTTAGTATGTGTTTAATACATATGTATGCTCCTGTGTAGTGTGATAGTCAGTATATCTATATCTTGCTCCAGTTGTAATCGTTCTACGTGTTTATGTTAGTATGTGTTTAATACATATGTATGCTCCTGTGTAGTGTGATAGTCAGTATATCTATATCTTGCTCCAGTTGTGATCGTTCTACGTGTTTATGTTAGTATGTGTTTAATACATATGTATGCTCCTGTGTAGTGTGATAGTCAGTATATCTATATCTTGCTCCAGTTGTGATCGCTCTACGTGTTTATGTTAGTATGTGTTTAATACATATGTATGCTCCTGTGTAGTGTGATAGTCAGTATATCTATATCTTGCTGCAGTTGTGATCGTTCTACGTGTTTATGTTAGTATGTGTTTAATACATATGTATGCTCCTGTGTAGTGTGATAGTCAGTATATCTATATCTTGCTCCAGTTGTGATCGTTCTACGTGTTTATGTTAGTATGTGTTTAATACATATGTATGCTCCTGTGTAGTGTGATAGTCAGTATATCTATATCTTGCTCCAGTTGTGATCGCTCTACGTGTTTATGTTAGTATGTGTTTAATACATATGTATGCTGCTGTGTAGTGTGATAGTCAGTATATCTATATCTTGCTCCAGTTGTGATCGTTCTACGTGTTTATGTTAGTATGTGTTTAATACATATGTATGCTCCTGTGTAGTGTGATAGTCAGTATATCTATATCTTGCTCCAGTTGTGATCGTTCTACGTGTTTATGTTAGTATGTGTTTAATACATATGTATGCTCCTGTGTAGTGTGATAGTCAGTATATCTATATCTTGCTCCAGTTGTGATCGCTCTACGTGTTTATGTTAGTATGTGTTTAATACATATGTATGCTCCTGTGTAGTGTGATAGTCAGTATATCTATATCTTGCTCCAGTTGTGATCGTTCTACGTGTTTATGTTAGTATGTGTTTAATACATATGTATGCTCCTGTGTAGTGTGATAGTCAGTATATCTATATCTTGCTCCAGTTGTGATCGTTCTACGTGTTTATGTTAGTATGTGTTTAATACATATGTATGCTCCTGTGTAGTGTGATAGTCAGTATATCTATATCTTGCTGCAGTTGTGATCGTTCTACGTGTTTATGTTAGTATGTGTTTAATACATATGTATGCTCCTGTGTAGTGTGATAGTCAGTATATCTATATCTTGCTCCAGTTGTGATCGTTCTACGTGTTTATGTTAGTATGTGTTTAATACATATGTATGCTCCTGTGTAGTGTGATAGTCAGTATATCTATATCTTGCTCCAGTTGTGATCGCTCTACGTGTTTATGTTATACACTAAGATCCGGCTGCAAAATTACACTACATTCATCGCGTAGATAATCAAACTCTATTTTCATTTTATTCCAGAATATTAATTACAATTTTGGAGTAAATGTCAAATCGTTGCTACTACTGTTACCATCGCTAACTGAGAACCCTTTCTATTGACGCATGCGCAATGGCTTTAAATACTCGCACAGCTGACACACGCTATCCTCTTTTAACAAATGGCATTGCGCGTTAACTCTCTTTCACTTTATCTCGAATACCTCCAATGTTTAACAGCTAGCAGCCCTAATTTGCGGCCATTTGCTTATAGACAGCGATATATTATCATATTTAAAAAAATAGCTTTAATTTGATATAACAACCAAGTGTGTACATCATGAACGTATAAATAGGTACACCAAAATATTATCTGTTTACATCTGGCTGCGATATAGTTGCAGCCAAGTGTGCAACGGCACCCATAAATTTCCGAATTCTTTACATACATTGCTATGACGTGGATGATATTTTATTTAAAAAACAAGCGATCGAATTTTTTTTCTGAATATTTATTAACATTAATTTAATTAAAATTACTTGCGGCCACTTGTTGACTGGCACCCTGTTATCAATGTATTCTCCTAATTATAAATGTATGCAAGAATCTGAGTTTGAATAACTACGCGATGAACGTAGTGATTCTGCAGCCGGATCTCGTACTATTAATATGTATTTAATACATGTGTTTGCGCCTGTATTGCTGTATATTAGAAAGCTTTAATATAAAGCAAGTGTGTTGATTGTTGATGCATTTTTATTTTTTATTGCCGTTTGTTGTTATTTTTTTTTATTTATTATTTAATATTGACAAAAAATATGTGGGACCAAAGAAATTTCTCTTCTGACATGCTTACTTTGAACGCATGTTTTTTTTTGTGTATTATATCCCTTAGTTGTCTTTTACAACATCTATGGACTAAATAAGGGATGGTGAATTGTATTCTTATTCCTGCAGCACACGGAAAAAAACCCTAAAGAAGTTATTTAATTCTGTCATCCTTGATGGTGACGTTCTTAAGTCATGGACCAGGAGTGCGGTGATGGCTATCTGCATATTCTGCGTATTGTTTATCCATTAGTTGTCTTGTACGACAACCACGGGCTTGAAGGAAGGTGGTGAATTGTATTCTTACTCCGTCACCACACGGAAGACACGAGATCAAATTCCCACAGGATATGGTGTATTGAATCTATTTAAATAAATAAATTTGAAGTGTCTGTTTGTAATGTCAAAATACTGGGCTTTTTTCATGCTCACACGGTTATTTGCGCGACACCTATTCCTAAAACCAGTTTACAAATTTTATCTATCTGTCTGTCTGTTTGGGGTAATCGTCAAAACGGTTTTACCGATTTTGATGTTTTACTACCAGCTGTCTATATAAGGAGTAGCTTAGGCTACATTTTATCCCGGTATTCTTTCGGAAACGGGAACTGTGCGGGTAAGGCGACTGAAACCGAAGCGAAGCAAGGACGGGTTGCTAGTATGAAATAATATTTCTTCATATCATCATGATTATTTCAGTTTATCCCTCTGCTGGACTCGAACCTTCTCCAATTTTGGATTGACATACCTACCTATACCTATAGTTGTCAGACGGGTTGATATATATAGGTTTTTATTACGACATTTTTTTTATGAGAGGGCTATGGTAAGCGCGCACGCGGTCCATTCCGTCCGGGGCGACGAAAGGACGGCGCGCGGGCCCATAACCCACACGTACCCACGTCGCCTTCGTCGTTGGGCCGACCACCAGTGCCGAGTTCCTTGTCCTCAGTGGTCGGTCCGACTGAATACCCTTTCGAATACCCTCACCTCTCGACGTCCCTGTCCCGGGACGTCAGTCGCCGTCGCGCGGTCAGCTTCTCTGCGGGTGCTGGACTAAAGTCCCCAGTCCAGTCACCCGCGGCTTCGGCTAGGGCGGCATCAGGCGCAGGTACTTTATTTCGACATTTAATCATCATTTATGGACACTAAAACGCAAGGAAATTGGTGGTAAATTGTCTCTGTTACCACAAGGTAAACTTTTCTTCAAATTATTTAATAGTAAAAATTAGTGTAGCAGTCGATCAACTTACAATTTCGAAGAAACGAGGGTTGTAGAGATAGGTGAGATGGAACGCGTACGCTGAGTGAGCCATCATCACTAGAAATAATATCAGCATCCTGAAATAATTTTAATTTTATATTTTTCATATATTTACCTCATGTGGCGACGGGTTGAGAATTCATTTGTCGCCACCCCTTACTTGCTCGTGGGAATCGTAAAAATCGGCTGATGATTCACCAGGAGAGTGGGTAGCAGCTCTCTCCTGGGAAATATGTACGATCTTACTGCGATGGCCAACCCGCCTGCCAAGCGTGGCGATTACGGCATTATCCCCTCATGAAATGTCGAGCAAAATAAAAATGGCATAGGACCGCACTTTGTGGCGTAACATGAGGGAGGCCTACGTCCAGTAGTGGACAGCCATAGGCTGAAATGACGATTTCTTATATGAAAACTGTTGAATTAGACTTTGGTTAACCACTTCAGGCTGAGGCTGACTGCACGAGTGTAATGGTTATTAAGATTAACACTTATCGCTTCAAGTGTCGCGGATTTGATTCCACCGAAGACATTGTGCAACAGCTACTATAAATCATTTTTCTAAGTTAATAGATGAATTTTGTATTAATTAGTTGTCAATAATTATGTTGTTAAGTCACACGTAATTTTATTACGTATCTGCGTACGATTAATTCATTTAAGGTGTTGTCTTTAACAACCTGGGGTCTTAGGTTGCTTTAACTTTGATTTTGTTAATCAAGCTTCTATCGCACGAGACTAGTTTTTTTTCCTAATGAAATGGCACCTTTTTGTGCCTAAAAATGTAACAAATGAATTTACATTCGCAGAGAATTCGTTTGAATTTTAAAATGTTTGTACTCACTTCAACCCATGGATAGGTTTAAGTGCTGTAAGTCTTGGATCTCCATCGCTATAATCTGCTATTAATCTTTTCCAACTGCGTATCAGAGACCAAGCGAGCAGCGGTTTGTTAGCTGGAAAATATTATATTAGTTTCATTACTATCCTCAAATACACCAATTTCTATCCTAATTTTATCCCAATTACTAAGGAGTGGACGCAATTAGTACCTCTTCTTACATCGCACATACAAAAGCATTGGCGATTGGTAGTTTTATGATCAGCCGTTTACCTGACATCAAAGCCTACTTGGGAATGTAATGTTAACCGCACGACATCATAGAGTTGGCTTAGGCCTATGTAAAACTTTTAGTAGTCTTTTATGACACTTACGAGTAGTATAGTAGTTAGTAGTTTTCGCAGTAGTAGTAGTTTTCCCTACTGCAATCCGGGGACAACATAGGCCTTAAATTTAAATTTAAAATAATTTCACACTTGAAGTTTGTCATACTCGCGTTGATCACCACAAGAGAGCTCTAAGACGGGCGACCAGAAGTCTCCATATATATATATATATCTGTAGCTTATTTATTTAGATTTACGTCAGGGATATTAAAATATTTATATAATTTAAAACAAAGAAATAATGTAAATTTTTAAATAATATTAAAACGGTTTTTTTATTTATTATGTTTTCTTACTTCCGATATTGAACTCGGTAAAAAATAAATAATAATTTTATTATAAACCTCACAAAACTTTCAAATAACGTTTATTTTTTAACAACAGCTCACTTTAAAAATATAATTTCATTTAAGTATACCTTAAGGGGATATAATATGCATATAACATCTATTCAAGAGAAGGAAAACTCGAATTAAAACCCTATACCAATACGCCTGACCAGCACAATATAGTTGGCCAACTTCCCTACCATTGCAGAAGAGTCTAGAACCGAACAGTGGAAACTCTATGAGCTATGATGGTGTGATGAAGTCTATGATGATCATTTAAGTTGATCATCAAAGTAATAGCCGCTAGGCATACTTATACGTCACGGACAGACACTCAACGGAAAATAGAATATGCCACCTTGGTGATATTTATCCAAAGAAAGAACAGCAAGTCATTTTAGCTCAAAACTATTGGGCTATGTCTTACTATACAATAGAAAGGAAAATTTGTCTAAGTATTATATCTCACTGGTCAGACAGGTTATACGGTTTTACTTCGAGATTTCCTTCTTTTGCGTTGATGTTAAATGAATATTATATCCCTTAGTCGTATTTTACGACATCTATGTGCAAGATTGGACATGGTGAATTGTATTCTTACTCCGTCATCACACTATTTAATCATAAAAATATATCTATTTGAAATACTAAATGAGTAGTCTTATATTTATTTTCACCAAGGACATCTAAACGTTAACACTTGAGATAAGTTTCTAAAAATTCTTATTACATGTTGTATCATAAATTACTCACGTTTCTCGTCATCCTTTCTCAGCAGGTCATACGCCGTGCCAATCAAGTTCAGTGCCAATATAATACCAACTATACACGCGAAGCATATATCCCAGGCGTCCAATTTTCTGTTCTCCTTTCTAGTTCTGCAGTATTGTAGTTCTGTCAAATTCGTCTCCAAACCATATTTAGATCTGGTAAGATTACTGACGCAGCGTTCGAACTGCTGACGTGGGGTGCTGCCTTCGATGTGTGAGCAGGTGGTCGTGAGGCAATACCCTCGATCAATTTTCGAGTGGTTGAAATGGTGTGGGTCTGAAGAGTGTTGCTGGAAATTAATAATTTTGATGTATAGTATATTTTCGTGTAGTGGCGGAGTAAGAATAAAATTCACCACCCCTTTTCTTGACTGTGGGTGTCGTAAAAGACGACTAAGGGATACAATATGCAGATAACATCTATATGCAAGAGAAGAGTCTCGAAATAAAACCCTATGCCAATCCGCTGGACAACCGTAGTATAGTAGGTCCATTTCCCTTCCATTGTGGGGGAGCGAGACCAGCAGTGGGACGTATATGAGCTGTGATGATGATGATAATTAATTGCGACTACCCTAAGGATCAATGGCGTAACTTACGTTACAGCGATTATGAGTTAATGGATTCCGGCCGCAGTCAAAATATGGTGTTAATGTTCTGTATATTTTCTTAGGCGAATTACCATCTCATGCTTATATAAGATTTACCATATTGTATGTTGTGAATGTAGACATCTTTTCAATTCGAAAAATTTTAAACAAGGTCTAGCATGTTACTTGTTTACGACGTACTGGAGTACCATGTGGTGACGAAGTAAGAATACAATTCACCATTCCCTTTTTTGCATGTGAGTAAAAGATGGTTAACGGATATGATATGCAGATAATATCTGTACAAGAGAAGGAAAAGTCGTCATTTAACTCTATGCCGTCTGACCAGACAATTACTCTTCTATTGTAGAGGAGCCTCGAGCTCAACAGTGAGGCTTCTATGAGCTGATGATGATGATGGTGTCGCTGAGTGTTCATAGAAATTTCTATGAGATTTAACTCAATAGTTTGTTATCGTAAAAAAAAGAAACAATATTAAATATCTTATTAATTTATTCTACATAATATTTTGTAGAAGAGGAATTGAAAATTTAAAAGTAATATAATAGTTATAAGCCTTTAAATATTCACATTATTGCGAAATATCAAGCATTACCAGACATAAAATGTAGGTATTAAATTTGCAATATTAAATTTATACTGTAATTAAATTAATTTTCAACCGTTTATATAAAGTTAATATTAGTTATTACATAGAATTTGAAACACAGAAATCCGTAGAAAACTAGTTAAACCGAAATAGCAATGGGCACGCCACATTGCTCGACGAACCGGCAACTGCTGGGGAAAAAAAGTTCGCAAGGAGACGTAGAGATGGATAGTATCGCGAATGAAGATAATAAACGCAAATAAAAAAATACCTGTATGAGTGTTAGGAGTTGATCGTTCCTGTGCTGCATGAGCTCGAACTTGCCGACACAGAAGGCGGCACGACGGTGCGTCAAGCATTCCTCTAAGTTGTCCAACTGATAAAGTGGCGGCATAGAATAGTACTCTTTATCTGAAGACAAAACATCAATCGTTTGTTTAGCTGTATAAATATGTTCTTAACGATTTAAATCTGTAAATGAACATCTTTAGAGGAATTTTCACAAGTAGCTAATTGTGATAAGAGCAGGGTGATGATGACAATGATGATGTTTTTTGTAATCATAGAAAGAGCACATAATATTAATTCAATAGTCGCACGACTAAATATCGAGCTGCATCGATTAGCTTTGCATTCAAATATTTGTGGGGGCGTTCTACACTGCGTCGTTTGATACTTCCATCCTCAACCGTTGTAGTTTCGTCAAGAGATTTAAAAATAATGGTTCATTATGTAAACATAATAATACAAACTATTATTGTATATTGTCATTAGTATTTTGTGTGCGAAAAATTATAAATTAACTCGAACTTTTGAGGGTGAAAATCACGCTCAATTACATACAAACGAAGTAATATAAGTATGTTTATGAGATATAAATAAGTATATAGCAATACAACAAGAACATAAAGTGATTATACATATTGTTAAACGTCTTTACCATTTAATTATTAATGAACACCGCTTTCAGTATCTATTATGATAATAGGTTATATTAATTACTTTTTGGTTAGACTGCAAAGCACATAATGAATGTATTATAACGACAATAAAAAGTAATCGCATGAGCGTATTTTATTTTGACAAGGATAAGGAGAATAATTATAAATAGTAATAAGTTTATTGCATTCTACCGAAAAAAGGTCGTTTTTTAAAGGTAGGTTTTGCTGATATGACATGCGCAATACATATACAATATTTTGCGAGAGTAAATTGGAGTGAGGTGATAAAGATAATCGAATCGCTGTGATTGCGTTACACAAAGTAGGTATGGAGCCAAATGCAATTTTCAAAACTCCATACGCTTGGTATTAGTAAAATATTTGTGTACCGGGCTATTAATAGGTACAATGACCTCCTCTGTTTGTGACAGAAAAAGATCTGGCCGTCCACGTCGTACGAAAAAGGTGGTCAAAGCAGTAAGGGAGAGAATTCGAAGAAATCCTGTCCGAAAGCAAAGGAGTTTATCTCGGGAGATAAAGATAGCACCTTGAACCATGTCACGTATTTTAAAAGATGACTTAGGACTCGTGGCTTACAAAAGACGTACTGGTCATTTCGTAACTGATAATTAAAAAAAAATAGGGCGGTGTCATTGAAACAACTACTGAAGCGGTACGCAAAGGAAGGTCACACAAAAATTTTGTTTACGGATGAGAATTTTTTTATAACTGAGCAACATTTTAACAAACAAAATGAGCGTATTTATGCCCAAAGCTTTAAGGAAGCTTACCAATAGGGAATATGTACGAAACGTTAAAGTGAACAAATAATTTTTATTTTTAATCTTTATTGCTTAAAAAACGTACCTATACAATTATTTTTTAATTTTATCATTATTTAATAATTAAATTTAATTATCATTAAGTGCCTTTTTTGAGATTCGCGCGCAAAATTTCTAAAACGCAATTGGTTGTTCAAAACGTGACATCGTAGTCCTCCCGAGTCTTCTGATTAGGGTTGTGATATTAAAAAAAAAATAGTTTTTCGATATATCGATATTTTTAAATATATCAATACCGTCGTTCGATATAACTAAAAAAATATCGATATTTCGATATTTTCCCCATGACCACTCTTTAACTTCGTTCATTGCGGAGTTGCCGTGCCGAGCTTTTTTTTATCAAATTCTAGGAGTAAGTGATAACTGATCATCAGTTTCATGCCAGCGCTTTTACAGTAGATTAAGTTTACGGTGATTTTGTAGAATAAATACTTTACAAGAAAAGATAAAACACCAAATTTATTCAAATAAATATCGACCCTCGATACTTACATTTTACTATCGATATATCGTCCAAAAAAAAGTTCAGTATTAAGTATCGATATTTTTAAATAATAATATCAATATTTTGACATATCGATATTTTATCAACAGCCCTCCTTCTCCTTCTGATATCAAGTTGTTGTTTGTATGTTTCTAGTAATTATTTTGTATTGTTACCCAGTTATTTCATAATAAATTATTAGTTTTCTGTGTTCAAGTATTAATCTTTGTGAATAAAAGTCTTATTACAATGACTGAAACCGGTTTCGTCAAAGTACGGACAGATAATCTTCCTAAAATAGACGTGTATATGATGACAACGTATTTCGCGTCTAATTCAGATTTAATGTCTGTTAAACTCGGAGGAATAAAAGCTGCAAGGTAATTAAGATATAATATATTTAATAATCGTAATAATAATGATAAAAAAATTTAATAAATAAAAAAAATAAAATTAAATGATATTTTTCCAATATATCGAACCCCGATATTGATACATTGTAAAATATCGATATGTCGAAAAACGATATTTATAAAAATATCAACAGCTCTAGTTGACAGCCCTAGCAACTTGTACGAGTGTCGAGTACTCTGACGTCACGCGAATACGCGCGCTGAAGTAGTCACGTCAGTTTACATTGCCCATAAATGATAGTGATTTTTAAAATTTTTTTTAGCGTAATGGTTTATATTTTGGATGTGTTATATTTATTTCTAGTAATGTAATAACTAGTAGAAACGTTTGAAAAAATAAAAAAAATATCCTGCATATTCCCTATTGGTCGACAGAGTGCAACGTAGGCATTATCCCTCTTCAGTGATGGTTTGGTGGGGTATTAACTATGAAGGAGTGATTAAGCCATACTTTTGTGTAAAAGGTATTAGGACACCGGCACAAGTGTATCGTTACCATTTTTGAGAACACACTTGAGAACATTAACAACACCATGTTCAATAACGAAGACCAGCAAGACTCGACGCCGCTTCATAAAGCTCGGTCTACGATCAAAGCTGAAGACTGACCGTCGTCTAGTTCCGATCTTAATCCGCTGGGATTATGATTTGTGGTCAGTTTTAGAGAGTACGGCTTGCACTACCACAATAACATTGATGACTTTTACAGTATGCAACCAATATACTGTAAAAGTAATAAATGTTATTAATTTTTATTTCATATAGAACATCGTTCTAGATGCTTTCGTACAATTGATATTCTTAACTGCATGTGATATTGTTCCATTAAAAAAAAATAACTGAAGGTAACTTGGCGCAGCAAGCTGTACTAAAATGCAACTATAATTTTGTGCATTTTAGCACATTGGTATATATTATTTAATGAATTATTTTTTTTTTTCAAATTCATGGCCTCGTAAAATTCTAATTATGATAAAGTACAAGTCATTGTTATTATAGAGATCTTTTTATGTTTCCGCTACCATATTAGTTTTTTTAATGCAAATTAATTACAATAACATTTTAAAATAATACTATTTTTATGGATTTTATCGCGTCTGTATATCTATATATTTTCTATTATTTTTTTTATTTTTTTTTTTTTATTGCCAACGGTGGCAAACGAGCAAGCAGCACACCTGATGGTAAGTGAAACTGCTGCACATGGACCATTGCAATACCAGGGGCACAGCCAGGCCGCTGCCTACCGTGAAGGAAATACTCTTCTTAAACCTCGTTTATTATCTGGGACTGAAACGATCAGGCACTTCTTCTATTATTCATTCCAGCCATAATATTTCGTATTATATTTAAAAATGCCTCTATAATCTGGTTCAAAGTGCATTATAATATTTACGCGATAAAATCCATAAGTACGGTTTTATTTCAAATATGCAATACTCGCGTAAAGATCAGATTTTAAATAGAAAAAAAAGCGATTAAAAAAAGAGCAA
The DNA here is from genome assembly GCA_032191425.1 of Lymantria dispar. Lineage (NCBI taxonomy): Eukaryota > Metazoa > Arthropoda > Insecta > Lepidoptera > Erebidae > Lymantria > Lymantria dispar. Next base: position 749,550 of record CM063460.1, on the reverse strand, counting down.
GAACTCCTGAGCTTCTTGCCGTATATTTTCAGTTGTAATCGCGGCCCGACCCAGTGTTTAGATTATTTATTTCAAAGAAACTATAAATTTGACAATATGTAAATGCCGTTATAAGGTTTTGTCTTTTCAGGCTCGCGTCCCTCCAAAATAGTTGGACAAATTGACTTACTACAACACGCTGGTCAGACGAGTTGTTATAGGGTTTTATTTTGAGTTTCCCTTCTTTTGCATAGATATTATATGCATATTATATTCCTTAGTCGTCTTTACGACATTCACAGGCAAGATAGGGAGTGGTGAATTGTATTCTTACACGGTCACCACACAGAAGTGTTTATAGGGTTTACACATGATATAATTTGTATTTGATTTTAATAATTGTCCTCTAATTTAACGCCAAAAATGTATTCGTTCATATTAGTAGATTTATTGCAATTTAAGTATAACTACTTGCAATGCGGTCCTGAACTTCTTTAATATTAAGTGATATTCATTACATCATTACAGTCCATATATGTCCCACTACTGGACTCGAGCCTTCTTCATGTTGGGATGAAAATTTACCTACTTATACCACGCTAGTCAAGCAGATTGGTATTTTTTTTTATGGGTGGGCTATGGTAAGCGCACGCGCGGTCCTGTCCGTCCGGGGCGATGCAAGGACGGCGCGGGGGCCCATAACTCACCCGTACCCACGTCACCTCGTTGTTGGGCCGACCACCGGAGCAGAGGTCATCAGTGAAGCAGATTGGTATAGGGTTTTGTTTCAAGTTTCTCATGCATTATTATTATATTCACAAGATATCCCTTGGTTGATTTTTACGACACCCACGGGGAAGAGCGGTGGTGAATTGTACTCTTACTCTGTCAGCACACAGAAATTGATATAATGTCGTCTATTTTTCTCCGGGTTGGGTTACCCTTAACGCTCATCCACAGTCCAGATTAAGTTGTTAAATCTATTATAGACATGCAAAAGATGAGACTGTTCCTCATTCCACCACTCTAAAGGGATATGATTCGTGTGGTGACGTAGTAAGAATACAATTCACCACCCCCTATCTTGCCCGTGGATGTCGTAAAAGACGACTAAGGGATATAATATGCATATATCATTTACGCAAGAGAAGGATAATTCGAAATAAAATCCTATACCAACCTGTCTGACCAGCATGGCAGTAAAGCTTGAGCCCACCAGTGAGAAGTCTATGAGCTGAAATGATGAAAGGATGAGAGGGACAGTGGTCACATATTGTATACCGACCGCTGATTTCAATAACATCAAACATTACGAAAATATTGTTATCGTTAATACAAAAATTTGTATATTAATTTTCATGTAGTGACGGAGTAAGAATACAATTGACCACTCCCTATTTTGCACGTAGATGTCTTAAAAGGCGACTAAGGGATATGGTACGCAAAGAACATCTTTACAAGAGAAGGAAAACTCGAAAAAAATCCCTGTAACATGTTATTATACGGTTTTACGATCTATTATACCATACTGGTCAGACGATCAACATGGTAGAAGGTCAATTTTCTCTTATTGGGGAGGGGGCTCAAGCCCAGTAGTGGGATGTTTATGAACTCAGACGATATATTGATAACATTGGCTAATTAATATCGACAAATTCAAATTCAAATCATTTATTATGCATAGACCCCGAGAGAGCACTTACATATTGTCAATTTTACAAAATAAAATTAAATTATCCAATAAAAATAAACTACCACCGGATCGGAACGCGACCGCTACTGAGAAGATCCGACAAGAAACTCAGCGGGCTTGTCTATTATTTTATTTTTTTTTTTCTTCTTACTAGATATATATTTGTATACATGTTTTGTAAGACCTAGCTCCAGTGTGATGCCCTTCGAACTGCAAGATAATATAATTCAAACGATTATGGCTGGACCAGATCCCACAAGCGGCACCCGATCACGAGTTAACTACTAGAGCAGCCATCACTCCCCTCAACCACTATGGAGGGAAGGGAGAGACCCGCTCCACGCAGCTACCGCAAGTAGATCCTTCAGTGAGCATGACCAAGACCATATGTTACAAACATGTTACAAACGACGAAAATGCAAAATTTCGTTAGGCAAAACACGCTACGCTTTACAATATTAGAGTTATTAAAAAAGAGTTTATTTAAAATAACAAGGAAATTGCATAATGAGGAGCTGCTCACAACCAATCAGTATTATCATCTACATAATCCGAGGTTTTATAATAAGTTTTCTTACAAAGTCTATTCTTGATAGCTTTTTTAAACTTTCTTGTTGGCAGGTTTCGGATATCTTTAGGTAATCTATTGTAGAAACGTATACATTGCCCCATGAATGATTTGCTAATTTTATTTGATATTTGATTTTACGAAATATTATACGAAAATTTATATAATATATTTTCGTATATATATTATACACTTAAGACGAACCTCGTCGCTAGATACCTATACACACAAAATTTGATTTTTATTTTATTGTTCGTTATTTTTGTAAAATACAATACACATATATCTTCTATATATGTTATGTAGAACGGAAACGGAATAGAAAATTAAAAATTAATTTTAAAAAATATAGACATAAACATCAACGTTTTTGCATGAATTTTGACTAAAATGAAGGCGTAAATACGTTATTACCTCAATTCATATATACGCCCACTGCTGGGCCTGAGACTCTTGCATGATAGAATACATATTGACATACTGTATGACGCTAATAGAACGTGTTAGTATGGTGTTATATTTCGAGATTTTCTTCTCTTGAATATTATCATAAACATCATTTCAGCTCATATACGTCCCACTTTTGGGCTCGAGTCTCCTCCACACTCACAATAGGAGAGAATTTGACCTTAATATACCATACTGGTCAGACAGGTTGGTATAGGGTTTTATTTTAAGCTTTCCTTCTCTTGCATAGATGTTATATGCGTATTATATCCCTGAGACATCTTTTACGACAGCCACAGGCAAGATATGGAGTGGTGAATTGTATTTTTATTTAAAAATCACACCGAAAATATAAGTCTTAATATGTAAAAATGAATACATGATATAATGAATGAAATCACCAAAATAAAATTAACAAAAACTTGTATTAATTTTTTAAGATTTTGTGTAAAGGTTAATAGATTTTTTTTTTATGTAGAGAAGTAGAAACATGGTTCTTATGATGAAAGTGATAAAGAAATTATTATGGGGGTTTGAATCCCTTCAATTATTAATTTTCTTAAACAAATATTAATGATTAAGATTTTTGTATTTTTAGTAAGTAAAGTGATCGATCAATAATGATTTCTATCTACAGCCATTAGTAGGTACCAGTTCCTCCACGGCAGAACCACACTAGTAGAAAATCAACGTCGAGTAATAACAATTTGAAATTGTCTGTGTGCAAGTAATATTTGTGAGAAAAACCGGGGGTTAATTCCCTCATACAGTAGGCACCAAACTGGTTGTGGTTGGTAGTGGCTTTCTTGTACCACTAAAGGCATATATATAGGTTTCAAGTTTCCCTCCAATGTGATTGAAGGGAGTGATGAATAGCCTTCAAGTAGCTAACTTGGGATCGGTTACCGTTTGGGGATCTGGTCAAGCCATATTTTGCTTTGATTTTTAGATATTTTGAAAAAAAAAAATATGTTCTGGTGCATCACACCGGAGCTAACACTTGTATATATACAATTTCATTTAAAAGAAGTTATTTAAAAAATAACGAGCTCGTAGAGTTTCTTGCCTTGTTTCATTTTCTCAGCTTATGGCTGCGTTCGGTGTTTCGATATTAGTTTATTAAATCAAATTTCGAAAGAAACGTAAAATTATCAATATTACATATTGTCAATTGGCAAATATGTAATACTAACAACCCGCTCTGATTCGTTTCGGTTTCAGCTGCCTTACCCGCGTAGTACCCGTTCCCGTGGGAATACCAGGATAAAATATAGCCTATGCTACTCCCTGATATGCTTTCCATTGATGAAAGAATTTTTGAAATCGGTTCTGTGGTTTAAGCGTGAAAGTGTAACAAACAAATAAACATATTTACTTTCGCATTTATAATATTAGTAAGGATTGTCAATTTCCTTATTATCCTTTTCGAGCTTATATGTAATAAATAAATTTGATTTGAATATGTGTTGTAAGTTTAGTGAATGTAATGATCATCACAATATTTAGATAATTTCATACCAGTGAGCTCTGCGCTGGTGGCGGTCACCAGCGCTACGGCGAACAGCACCACGTGTCCCACCATCGTTGACACTCTGCGGGCACACATCACATACAACTGACCGGCGCCAGAGCTGCCGCTGTATTTATAAACATGAGGTCGAGGCTGCACCGCACTGCCGCGCGAATGTGTTCGCGAGCAGCTGGTGTGTTACAAGCTCAGTGCGCTGTTGCACTGGCGCTTTGAACGTCTCATGTTTTACTTATATTCCAGAAAGAGTAAGACTCATTATTCTCATCTCAGCTCATCTTAGCCCAGAGATCTTAGTCCGTCCGTGACCATGAACGTTGCAGTGTTCGAAACGTCGGGCAATCAAAAATTAAATACAAACGCGATGAAATCTATAAAGTATTTTTATTTAAAATTAGCAACTTTTTTTTGGGGCTAAAATTAGCAACCTGCTCTCGTTTCGCTTCGGTTTCAGTCGCCTTACCCGCGTAGTTCCCTTTCCCGTGGGAATACCAGGATAAAATATAGTCTATGTTACTCCCTGATATTATAGCTTTCTATTGGGGAAAGAATTATTGAATTCAGTTCTGTGCTATAAGCATGAAAGCGTAACAAACAACACACAAACTTACTTTCGCATTTATAATATTAATAAGAATGTCTAATACTCGCATAAACATCAAAAATCAATAATGTTTATTTATTTATTATTAATTTATTGCAAATACAGGTAATTACATTAGTTGTTAGTTACTTCTATGTTTAGTATCACTGTATTTTACCTTTCAGCGTGCAATGTGTTACATAACAAAAAAAAAAATATAATACATATGAAATATTCAATTACATACAATTAATTTAAACTTATATTGAAATTTTTTAAATTTATAATGTCAAGTTTACATAAAGATGTCAAAATATTTATTTACAGATGTCAAAGTCTCATAAATATGTATTGAAATTACAGTTGATCAAAAAGATATTCATTTATCGAATAATATGCTTTTTCTAATAGTAGGGCCTTTATTTTAGATTTATTATTTTTATGTCATCAACGAGTCAAATAAATCTGATTTAGTTAAAAACTATTTTTTAAAATATGATCCTCTCAGAATACACGAGATTTAGCCTTTTGTTACAGTGACACCCAGTGGGCGGGCAAACTGTACCCGTCCTTGTCATCAGTGGCCCGTCCAGTGAGCTACCTTACTGATACCTCGTCGTGTCCACGCACCGGTGGCTACCACCGTTGCAGTGCGCTCTCTCGCGGTCGTCTCTGGTGACGGATAAATCATCGGTTCAATCACTCATTGCCTCGGCTAGTGTGGCATTAGGTGCAGGTACTTACGACGCCTAATCTACCACTCTCCATCCTACCATCTATCCACTCTCTCCATCCTACTCACTGCGCCTACGCTGCCTAACCACGCGCGCCCCGTCGCCTCCTTTTGCGAGATAACTGCCTCGCAGAAGAGTGCCATCGTATTTTGGTTATTTAATGTCGACCATCGCTTTGACGATGGCCGGCAGCGTCTGGTCAACATCGATAGTTGCAATGACTTAACGGTGCTGCTCTACCCAGGTCATGCAAAATCTAGCGTATACCTACGTGTGGTGACAGAGTAAGAATACAATTCACCACTCCTTATCTTGTCCGTGGATGTCGTAAGAGACGACTAAGGGATATGATATGCATATAACCTCTGTGCGAGAGAAAGAATACTAGAAATAAAATCCTATACCGACATGTCTCACAGCGTAGTATTCATCTGCCCTCCTATTGGGGAGGAGGCTTGAGCCCAGCAGTGGAACGTGTATGGACTGAGACGACGATACTGCATCGTGTCCTCGTTGTAACCGCACCAGTGACAATACTGCTTCATCTCCATCCTTGTGATCGTATATGGGTGTTTACCGAAGCAACCATGCTCCGAAAAGACCTGCACCAACATGAAAGAAGGAGTCTCGTGACACGCAAATTCAAGAAAATTTTAACATTTCAATGGACTATAAATGTGACGAAATGGATAGTTTGACAGGTATTTCTAACTATAGTCCATAAAATATAGCTTGATCTCTGTGACAGATGTCAACGAAACCAACGAAGTAAGTTTGAAAGAGCGACATATTTACAATTCCATTTTGTATCAAATATATTTTCATTCTTTTCGTGCCAGTTTTATTGCAACTGAATTACAATATATTATAAATATAAAAATATTAATATTCATGCCTAAAATGTATCTCGTAAGTACTGAAATACGTAGTAAACATTTTATACATAAATGACGCTTACGCACGTACAAGGTCATACTGGACTGAAAATAAAAAAGAGATGTGACAATCGATATACGTAAACCGATAACCGATCTTTATTACATTATTCATAAAAGAAATAAACCCAATACAGTATCTATATAAAACTTTCAACATATTTTTTTACAATTAAAACAGACAGTTACATTATAAAATACATAAATTGAATTAATTAAACATTAAAAACTACTTTTCACTGTTGTGAATAAACTAGACATATTTATTTATAAAATAATAGTCGTAATCGATCGATTGATCCAACGACTGTCGCTATTTTGGCAAAATATGATAAATGTTCTAGCAGGAACACTCCAGTGATGACGATAGTAGTGACCTTGACCTTGTTTGTACTTCTTTTGAATAATTAAAACAGTCAAAAAACAGTTTTTGTTTGAAATAAATTTAAAAAGATTTTCATTGATTGTATTTTAATAATAATAGAAAATCACAATTATAAAAATAAAGAGTTTTGTCGATACTACGGACTTTATCATAAGCGTGACAGCACTAGGTACAACTGTCACAGATATCATCCTGTATTTAATGGACTATAAAAAGGCTTATATAAACTAATAGCAAACTTTTATATTAAAGCTCTAAGAAGAAAGCAACTAATAACAACTAAAAATTATATACATATTACATTATGTAATTTATATATTAAAAAAAGCATATTGTGAGATTAAGATACAGAAACTGTAAATTGTAACTATGAACTGTGGGCGGTATGCAGGGATGTGCCATACAAACGTGCAAAGTGGTAGGTGGTATGTGACACGAACGGCGCTAAACAGCGACAAGCGCCGTCAAGATAAATTTAAACATATCTTAAAATTATATTACATTCATCATCATACCAACAGTGGCTTGGGCCTTGAGCCTCTTGCTTACATAATAGAAGGAAAATTGACCTACTATACCACGCTGGTCAGATGTGTTGATATAGGATTTCAAGTTTTCCTTGTTGATGTTTTATGCATAATCCATCGGTCGTCTTTTATGACACTAACGGGCAAGAGAGGTGGCGGTGAATGGCACTACATACTCCATCACCAAGCGAAAAGAAATTATATTACAACAAATTTATATCTATATATAAATACGTGAAGCAAAAACTTTGTACCCCCTTTTACGAAAATTACGTGGACGGACAAGTATGAAATTTGGCGTATAATAATGGATTAGAAATGCATTAAATTCATTAAAAAAGGCATTACGCACACTACAACGTTATCGCTACACACACACACACACACACACATTTGTGTGAGAGTGTTGCGTAGCAACGCTTATACACTTTTGTTTACGGTTAAAATCTCTGATCAAACTGAATGTCAAACAATCATAATTATGATGACAATGTCTAATAGGCATTTGTACTTTATATATTAGTTATTAGTGAAATACAGCTTGCTCAATTTACAATTATACATAGATAAAATTAAAACAAAATTGTGTAGCAGAAAAATTAATTAAAATGACTTATAACCGAATTTCGACCACACGGCACCTACTAGTATAAGTAAATATTCATATCGATACTATTCTGTGCCGTCTGCATCCAGCGGCGAAATCGTAACGTCATTGTTATGTATACTTTATAGTTTTATCAAATGTCATATTCAAAGCGCTGATCAAACCCGAATGCATCATCATTTCAGCTCATAAAACTTCCCACTGTTGGGCTCGAGCCTCCTCCACAATAGGAGGGCAATTGACCTACTACTATGCTGGTCAGACGGTTTGGTATTGGGTTTTATTTTTAGTTTTCCTTCTCTTACATATATGTTATATGTATAATTAATCCCTTAGTCATCTTTTACGACACCCACAGGTAGGAGAGGGGGTGGTGAATTGTATTCTTACTCCACCACACAGAAAATGCATCATATTTTGCTATAATGCTCAGGGTATAAATGTCTTGAGTTTAGGGGCGTAGCTACCGTGGTATCAGCCGTATCAATGATACCGGGCCCCTAGACGGTAGGGGGCCCCAGAATCGTTTATGTGTATGTAAAAGTACCTTAAATATCTATATCAATAAATAAAATTGGAGTGTCTGTTTGTAATGTCAAAATAATAGGCTTTTTTCATGCTCACACGGTTATTTGCACTATAATATAACTAGCAACCCGCCCTTGCTTCGCTTCGGTTTCAGTCTTTCCTGTATAGTTCCCGTTCCCGTGGGAATACCGGGATAAAATATAGCCTAGTTTACTCCCTGATATTATGGCTTTCCATTGGTGAAAGAATTTTTGAAATCGGTCCAGCCGTTTTGAAGATTACCCGGAACAAACAGACAGACAAAAAATATAAAGTGTATTTTAGGCATATGTATAGTGCAAATAACCGTGTGAGCATGAAAAAAGCTTATTATTTTGACATTACAAACAGACATTGCAATTTTATTTATTGGTATAGATTAATAACATTTTTGAGACTCTTTGGACAACCATTTCATTTAATAAATATTTAATTTATTGGTATAGATTAATAACATTTTTGAGACTCTTTGGACAACCATTTCATTTAATAAATATTTAATTTATTGGTATAGATTAATAACATTTTTGAGACTCTTTGGACAACCATTTCATTTAATAAATATTTAATTTATTGGTATAGATTAATAACATTTTTGAGACTCTTTGGACAACCATTTCATTTAATAAATATTTAATTTATTGGTATAGATTAATAACATTTTTGAGACTCTTTGGACAACCATTTCATTTAATAAATATTTTATTTATTGGTATAGATTAATAACATTTTTGAGACTCTTTGGACAACCATTTCATTTAATAAATATTTAATTTATTGGTATAGATTAATAACATTTTTGAGACTCTTTGGACAACCATTTCATTTAATAAATATTTAATTTATTGGTATAGATTAATAACATTTTTGAGACTCTTTGGACAACCATTTCATTTAATAAATATTTCATTTCTTGGTATAGATTAATAACATTTTTGAGACTCTTTGGACAACCATTTCATTTAATAAATATTTCATTTCTTGGTATAGATTAATAACATTTTTGAGACTCTTTGTGTCAGTGCCCGATTAGCTCTATCTTTCTTACTCTCATGCAAAGGATGCGGAAAGAAGTTGATGAATCCTGGCGAATCTAATTAGGACAATCCATTTTTTTAAGCGGATTATTACATCCGACCACCAAGTCAAGTCACCTGCAGGGGGGTTACGGGCGTGCGCGCTAACGTCCCTCTGTCGCCCCGGATGGAGCGGGCGAGAAGTGCGCCGACCGTAATCCACCTCCAAAAACCTAACCTAAAAAAAAAACGGATTATTGCATTGCCATCGGTCTCTGACAGGTGTGCAAATTTTAAATAAAATCGAATCGCTCTAAGTAGGAGAAAATCGAGCTCAAAGAGTTTGATTACAAGCAATACATACAGGTGAAACTAATAAAAGCGTGTTAAAAAGGCTATTGTCCTTCGTTTTCTTCTTATTTAAAAAAAAAACGTAATGGTCCTCCACGACAATTTGATACAGGGCCCGCCTAAGGCAAGCTACGCCACTGCTTGAGTCCTTTGTGCTCATTAAACCCACGTAAGTAGGTTAGATATAGCTGAGTCTAACATCCATAATTTAAAAAAAATGTGTTAATCAGGGTGAAGTGTATACAACACGTCACTATCGTTTACTTTCTCGTAAAAGTTGTAAAAACTGAGGGGCAGGATTAAACAGGTTCACTAACCCATATACCAATGATTTATATCATACTAGCTGACCTAACAGACGTTGTTCTATTCAAATAACACAGCAGCTCCACCTACCAGATCCAATTGTGAATCTAAACCATTCTCGAATCCCCTTAAACACACAAAAAATTTCATCAACATCGGTCCAGCCGTTTAGGAGGAGTTCAGTGACATACACACGTACACAATAAATTTCTATATATAGTCACTAAAATAGTCACTAAACCATATTATTTTTACTTGAGACGAGTTCTATATTGAAAAAAAATAATTTTAGTTTTAATCGCAAAAAAGTAAAAAGGCCTTACCCATAATATACATATTTACAGTTGAGACCTTGAAATATGCATACATATTAAATTTAACGAAATTACGTCCATTTAATAAATATATATTAGAATTAAAGAGGAGGAAGTTAATATAATTTGTTAGTAAATAATTAATGTGGCAAATGTTCATATACTCCGCGTGGTGACGGAGTAACAATACACTACACCACTCCCTGTCTTGCCCAAGGAATGTTCGAAATAAAACCAATCGGTTTGACCAGTGTGGTATAGTAAGGTCAATTTCCCTCCTATTATGGAGGAGGAGGCTTGAGCTCAGCAGTGGCACGTATATGGCACCTTGCTTAACGATCTGAGCAGGGTATCCCACTTAGTCTGTTTGATAATGAACATAGACAAGACGAAAGTCATGTCAAATACCCATGTCATTCCTGTACCGGTTCTAATTGGTAATGCGATTCTCGAAGTTGTCGTTCATTATGTTTATTTTGGACAAACAGGTAGGTAATATAATATATATATATATATATATATATGATAGTTTCTGCTCGCGACTTCGTCCGTGTGGTATAGATACTTTGGGCTAACATTAACTTTAACCTAAGACTTTTTGCCGTTTACGGAAGCTCTTAAAAGGAAAAAAATCCCGATTGTAAAACATTCTTCATTGCTGCTCCGCTCCTGTTAGTCTTAGTGTGATTATATATAGCCTTCTTCAATAAATGAGTTATCTAACACTGAAAGAATTTTTCAAATCGGAGATTAGCGCGTTCAAACAAACAAACAAACAAACTCTTCAGCTTTATATATTACACTATATATATATATATATATATATATATATATGTCAGTCGTGGAGATCAAATCAAAAAATCAAATCGACTCCTAACTTGCAATGGAAAGATTTTATTTGTATTTTGAGAACAATATTGGATGACCCGCCGGGCTGGCTATCAAGGACTTAGTACCAGTGGGCAGAAGGAAAGGAATGTCGGTTATGGGACCGAGCGCTACCCTTTCATATCTCCAGACATAATGGACATACGTCCAGACCATAGCTTGCCCAAAAGAAAATAGAAAAGACTCTGGATACTTTCATCATATCATAAAGCTCCAGTCTTTTTCTTGTCAGTCCATTGTTGAGTCCAGTTCATCTTGATAGTGCTTACGGAAGTTGACCTACTGTACGCTGGTAAGACAAATTGGCAGAGCTTCTGCCTATCCTAGTTATACTTTACGACACCTATGGGTGAGACTGGTTTTGAGTTGTATTCTTACGTCGACAGCAAACAGAAAAAAAGGTATAATTATTAAAAAAATATTAAGTAGAATACAATTATTACAATTAAGTTGATTTTAAAATTATATTAATCATAATAAGTGGATTTTTTAAATTATCTTGTAAATTTTGCGCAGTTTAATTTGCGCTCCATTTTGAAGGTAATATGGCTTTTTTTTTTAAATAACAGTGTTTAGTTAATGTCACATTTAGATAGTGCGGTATGTTGGCAACCTTCAACAATACCAAAAAACCCTCATTTATGCATGCAAATAATATGTTATTAATGGGTTCCAGCAATTTCTTCTCGACTCGTAAACAAGGTCAAAGTTCGCATCACTCTAAGAATATGCAAAGGAAAAAAAATACATAGTAATATTCCATTGACGGACTGTTAAATTATTTTTTATATATTCGGCCTCGTTCAGACATACGAAGTAACTAAATGGTACTTAATATTTAATAACTAAATGGTACTTAATATTTAGACGATCATAGTTTTAAAACTTGAACTAAAGCATAACTCCTAATAGCCTGCAAAATTTTACACACTTAATTAACAGAAAATGTGGATGTGGTATTCGCAAAGAATTATTATTTTTCTGCATTGGAATCAATTACATGGTTCTCAGTAAATAAGGTCGCTTTTTATATCACTTAAACAATATCAATTTTTTAGAACGGAGGTTCCTATACTTTAAAGATAACGGAGCACCAACCAAATATCTTTTATTTTATGGAACTCTATATCAAATGATAATACATTTGAACGGAGTGCGTATGAGGGTCCAAGTCCGCCGCGCAATGTCGAGTATTGCTACTGGCTACGTGTGCTGTTGTGTCATAGTCGGAAATGAATTCTTGCTATCTTGTCTGCTTACATAACAGTAACGAGTTCATCTCATTACTAATTTTGTGAGGCGGGGCGGATCGTCTGCGCGAGGACTTGCGCCTCATGCCGCCCTAGCCGAGGCCGCGGGTGACGTGACTGGGGATTAGTCCGTCACCCGCCGAGAGGCCGACCGCGTGAGGAAAGACGGAAGTCGATGAGAGGATACCCCAAATAGGGGGTATTCCGTCGGGCCGACCACTGATGACAAGTAACCTTGCTCCGGTGGTCGGCCCAACGATGAAGGCGACGTGCATGTGGGTGGGTTGCGGGTGTGCGTGCTAACGCCCCCTGTCGCCCCGGACGGAGTGGTGCGAGGAGCGCGCCGACCGCAACCCAACCCCAAAAAAAAAAAAACACTTTTTTTGTGCTATTTTAAAATGATATTTGTTACCGTGGTATTATTTCACATCCAAATTACTATAATTAAAAGTTATTAATTTTTGCCTAACTCTGATGGCTACGGAACTCCTAGATTCCGCAGAACATGCTTTGGGAATACCTGTTCTAGAGTATTCAAAGAGTACTTTTCGCTTCGGTTTCAATCGTCTTACCCGCGTAGCTCCCGTTCCCGTGGGAACACCGGCATAAAATATAGCCTATATTACTCCCTGATATGCTTTCCATTAATGAAAGAATTTTCGAAATCGGTTCGGTGGTTTAAGCGTGAGAGCGCAACAAACAAACAAACTTACTTTCGCATTTATAATAAACTCATTTGCAAAAAAAACGGGCACCTAAGCAATGAACCATTTCAAATGTTAATATTTCTTTGTTTGATAATTATAGGTAGTTTTATCCACACAATTTGCTAAATTAATAAGAAAATAATCGTTTTCATCAGTATTTCATAAAATTTAGATACAATTTATGGGAAATAATGCTAAACCTCGCTAGTAGTGTATATTCGCTAGTAGTGCATATGCTCATGAAGTAAAAATAAAAAAGTTTTTTTGTTTGTTTTTCTTTAATAAAGTAAAAGCAGATAGATGTTTAGTATCGAGTGTGACCCCCTCTAGCTAAAATCACAGCTTGAATTCGTCTGGGCATGCTAGCGAGTATATCCCGGATACTTGCTTGCGGAATACGTTCCCACTCCGCAGTAATCACATTCTTCAGCTCTCTGATGGTCTGCGGAGCCGGGTGTACTGATCTCACACGCCGTTTCAGAACGTCCCAGACATGCTCTATGGGATTGAGGTCGGGACTTCGAGCTGGCCAATCCAAACGACGAATGCCGACCTCTTGCACATACGCATTAACATCGCGGGATCGGTGGGCGCGAGCATTGTCGTCCATAAAAATCGAGTCTTTACCTAGAGCGGCCAATGCGGGTTGTGCATGAGAAATTAGAACTTCCGTTATGTATCGATGCCCAGTCAGTGAGCCGTTTTCAATGAAGACTAACTCTGTACGATCCATTGAATTTATTCCTGCCCAAAACATAACAGAGCCCCCACCATAAGGTGTGATTTCTTCGAAACATGCCTCTGCAAAGCGTTCTCCTTGTCTTCTTAGCACTCGCCGACGTCGATCTTCACCGAACAGAGATATCCTGGCTTCATCAGAGAACAAAACCCTATTCCAATCGTCTTGAGTCCATGATTCACAATTTCTAGCGAACCTAAGCCTGTGAACTCTGTGCTCACGGAGTAATTTGGGGCCGCGGGCCGGGCGGTGACTGCGTATATTGGCAGCGAGAAGCCTCCTCCTGACCGTCCATAGACTAATATGCACATTTCTTACTTCTTGGAGGTTGTTCTTAAGATCCACATACGAAGATTTGCGATTTCTCAATGCGCGACTCACAAGAAAACGATCATCCCGTGGTTGGGTACATGGTTTTCTTCCAGAACCAGGCCTTCTCTCGACGGAACCAGTCTCCTGATATCGCTGCCAGGTCCTTTGGACTGTCGAGCGACTAACATTTAGCCTCCTAGCCACGAAACATTGGCTGCAACCCTCTTCAAGCAGCGCGATAATTTTGGTAGCTTTTACCACTTTATCTACCATTTTTGATACAGCCAAACAGCATTAAATAAAGCTTTGACAGTCAAGGATATGAAATTAATCGATAAAAATTGAATAAAAGTTATGAAGGTCGATGTTAACTTCTGGAACTTCACGCCAAAAATGTAGGATAAAAAGGGGTTTTCTGTAAAAATGAACATCAAATGAAAAATTGAATTTAGAACGTACTTTTTTAAATACCACAGCATTTTTAAAACCGGCCAGTAACGTGTACAAACGACTGAAACCTTTTTGGTATTGTATCTTTTTAAATATGAATGAAAATCAAAACCGCCCGTTTTTTTTGCAAATGAGTTTATTAGTAAAGATATTTATTACAATCCATTATCACCCTGTTTATTGTTTCATAAGTGATAACAATTTGTATCTTGTTTAGTAGTTTTATTCTCGTTTTCACCAACAACCCCTTAACACTTTTACCTGCGCCTGGCTTCACCCTAGCTGGGGCCGTGCATTGTGCGATACCCTTTCTCCACCTCGGACAGACAGGACGATGTGCTTCCACTCCCTTAAAAAAAATATTAAGAAGGCGGATGCAGTGAGTTCACTGACGCGTGTAAGTTCCAGTATCATCCATGGGTTCATCCATTTCACCTGGAAACGTTGTGGTCTTCAACTGTACGTTTCCAGCGATCATTTCTCCCACGTACGTGCAAGCTCTGGAATGAACTACCTGCTGCTGTAGTTTCCCGAGCGCTATGACATGTCCTTCTTTAAACGAGGTTTAAGAAGATTATTTTCTTCACGGTAGGCAACGGCCTGGCTGTGCCCCTGGTATTGCAAAGGTCCATGTGCGGCAGCATCACCTACCATCAGGTGTGCTGCCTGTTCGTTTGCCACCATCGGCAATAAAAAAAAAGTATCATTGGTAAGTTACAAAAGTTATACAATGGTGCAGTGGTGAAACGAGCATACCTTCAGAAAGTACAACATTTTTAAGATTCGATTTCTTTCGATTCTATTTGATTTATGATATATTAACAACCGCCACATCGCTCGACGAGCTGACAACTGCTGAGGAAGAAAGGTTCTAGAATGATGACCACTTATCGGACGACGCAGTGTAGGATGCCCACGCTCGGTGGACAGATGGCCTGCTGAAAGTTGCTGGACGACGTTGGATGCAGGCAGCACAAGACTGCACTTTGTGGCGAAACATGAGGGAGGCCTATATCCAGCAGTGGACAACTATGCGCTGAATGATGATGATATTTACAAAAATTTATACATGATGCAGTAGCTGGTAGCACATAAAATTCACAGTGTGTACAAGATCATCCTAAGAACTTACAATCTTAGAATAATAACATATAGAAGGATAGTGTCCATACGTAAGCCATCAAAAATATGAAGCAAACAATACAACATGCGTGCAAGCGATTACTCACGTACACGTGATGTGAAACATCTATAGGCGAGGGTGACCGTGATCGTCACGTGGCGTTTAACGCCACGCCTCGCAGTCCCCTAATAATTATATATTAAATAAAGATTTGGATGCATATAACTACATTTTTGTAACGAAACCATAGTGCGATTTAAAATTTTGTACACCGCCATCTAGTGAACTCAAAGTAAATTGTTACTTATAATGTATATTAATGAAAATAAATGTTTATTGAATAAAAATCATCATTTTTTGGAAAAAATGGCGTTATTTTATTAATACTTTATGCCTTAGTTTTATCGTATTAGTTCCTGTCGTAATCTAATGTTCTTTTATGCATATATACTTGTTTTATAAATTAATGTAAAATTCTCTAAGTAATATAAATATACCAGTAGGTATGGTATTTAGTTTACTTTCAGCTACGAAAACTGGAGAACCGTTTTTATAGGCTTTTATTAGTTTCTGGTGTATATATATTTATTTCTTTGTATATTACCGACTTCATAGGAATTGGATTTTGACTCACTTTAAACAGTCAAATATCATTTAAAAGTTGAAAATTTAAGGAGGAACAATGACGTTAAAATTATTTAGATAGCTTGTCTTATTATCATTACAGGATTAGAGAGTTTTTTATAAAATATATTGTAGCTTAGAGTTGGTCGTTTGCTCGATAGATGCCGCTATTTCTGGTTTATAAATCGTAAATTATTTCAAGCTACGTTTTAGAAGGTTCATTTCGTTGTACTAAATGACGTTACCATAAATATGAGTCGTAAAGTCAATTTTAAAATGGATAATTTATTCGATACGATACCTACCAAAAAGTACTTATTGACTAAAATATCGAATACAAAAGTATCGGTATCGAAAGAAAAGTACTCGATACCTAAAGATAAAGTAAATAAAAGTACTCGATACTTTAAATAGTACGTTACTTATCTTTCGATACTATTCATGAGTTCAGTATCGATACTTTATATTCGATACCGTGTCGCTACTCGTACAAAATAGTTTCGATGTTTCACATCTGTCAGGCGTCCTAAGCGACGGCTCACTTTTTTTTTATTAACATAGATCGTCGAAATAATTTTAAAAGTAATGTTAATACATTTTGTGTTCTGACACCATTTGAATGCACAAACTGTCAAGATTACCTATTTATTTTTTAAGAGTTACGTACGTACGTGCAATACAGTGACCTTGTACATTACGGAACGGTTCCGGCGTAAGCTCCATTAGGCTCCAATTGAAATGCTTCACTTTTTGTGCGCGAATTTACTTACTATACGTTATTATTCTAAGCTTACAATACATAAGTTCATGATTTAGGTACTTGTGCATGACGCACTCGCTACGTTCACATTATACATATTTACGATTTCCAAGAGCTTATTAGAATACTCGCAATAATTACTTTCATAATTTAAGTATTTATCTAGAATTCAGTAGTAATATTTATGCCTAGACTAATTAAAGTACTCGGAATGTATAAACCTATGATTTAAATATTTATCTATTTATTCAGGATATAGTAACTATAGTCCATAAAATATAGGATGATCTCTGTGACAGTTGTCCCTAGTGCTGGCACGCTTACGATGAAGTCCGTAGTTTTTTATCGATAAAACTCTTTATTTTTATAATTGTGATTTTCTATTATAATTAAAACACCATCAATGAAAATCTTTTTAAATTTATTTCAAACAAAAACTGTTTTTGACTGTTTTAATTATTCAAAAGGAGTACAATCAAGGTCTAGGTCACTATTATCGCCATCACTGGAGCGTTCCTGCTAGAACATTTATTAATTTTTTACCAAAATAGAGACAGTCATTAGATCAATCGATCAATTACGACTGTTTTGTAAATAAATATGTCTAGTTTATTGACAATAATGCGTACATAATATTATCATTTACTCTGAGATGAAAAGTAGTTTTTTAATGTTTTATTAATTCAATTTATGTATTTTATAATGTAACGGTCTGTTTTAATTGTAAAAAATATGTTGGAAGTTGTATATAGGTACTGTATTGGGTTTATTTATTTTATGAATAATGTCATAAAGATCGGTTATGGATTTACGTATATCGACTGTCCCATCTCTTTTTTATTTTCAGTCCAGTATGACCTTGTGCGTGCGTAAGCGTCATTTATGTATAAAATGTTTACTAGTTATTTCAGTACTTACGAGGTACATTTTAGGCATGAATATTAATATTTTTAAATTTATAATGTATTGCAATTCAGTTGCAATAAAACAGGCACGAAAAGAATGAAAATATGTTTGATACAAAATGAAATTGTAAACATGTCGCTCGTTCAAACTTACTTCGTTGGTTTCGTTGACATCTGTCACAGAGAGCAAGCTATATTTTATGGACTATAGTGCATCTAATATTTATGATGTAGATAGCTCTATAAAGTCTTCACAAAAAACCATATGATTCAAATATTTATTCATCATCATCATCATCTTAGCCTATATATGTTCCACTGTTAGGTTTAAACCTCTTTCACAATAGGTGGGCAATTTACCTACTATTCCACGCTGATCAGAAGTGTTGGAATAGTGTCTTATTTCGTTCGTTTTCCTTCTCTTGCACATATGTTATATGCTTATTATATTCCTTAGTCGTTTTTACGATATTCATGGGCAAGATAGGGAGTGGTGAATAGTATTCTTACTCCGTCACCACGCGGATAAGTATTTAGTATTTATTTAGGATTCAATAATTAGTGCACACGATATTCATGTGTCTGTACTAAATAAATTACTTTCAATATGTATATGATATAAATATTTACTGCTGCAGATATAGCCATTGTGTGCAAAACCTCATTGAAACATTCATAATATTCAAATTGAGTAAAAGTTGTCAGAAGTTAGATGATGCACAGGTTATGATGTTAGGCATGTTGGCATGGTTTGGGGCAATCTTTATATACATAACATACCCGTTCTTGCTTCGCTTCGGTTTCAGTCACCTTATCCGCATAGGTGCCGTTCCCGTGGGAATACTGGGATAAAATACAGCCTATGTTATTCCCTGATAGCTTTCTATTGATGAAAGAATTTTTGAAATCGGGTGGTGGTTTAAGCGTGAAAGCGTAACAGACAAACATACTTTCGCATTTATGATATTGGTGAGGATCTTCTGTTCGTGTTTGTAATTGAACTCCTTCGAAATGGCTGGTCTGATGGATATGAGAATGGTTTAGATTAATAGCTGAAACCGGTAGGTGGCGCTGCGATCAATTTCAAGGAGAATTCCTTTTAGAGAAATTTTTAGATTTGAAGAGAATAACGTCTGCTGGGATAGCTAGTGCTAGCTAATTATAAGACATATCCGGTATTTGTTTGGAGTGGACGTGTTGCTGGTTGTAACATTTTCTTTCATCTTGTTTTGGCAGTTCATCAGTGAAAGTTGTTTTTGTAAATTCTCAAAAAGTGTGAGATTTGCTGAGAGCAGAGCCGCCGTTAATTGATCGTTGAAGTCATCGTGTGAAATATTGTTGTATTGTTGTAGTAACAAAGATTGCTCTTTACTAATCTACAGGCGTTGTCTTGTTTTATTCAGTGAGCAAGTAACACACGACCTTTTTAAATATACAAATCTTCTATTCGTGTGTCTGTATTTAAGCTCCTTTTAAACGGTTGGACCGATTTTGATGATTTTTTTTGTGTTCCCATAGATATGAGAATGGTTTAGGTTAATAACTAGAACAAATAGGTGACGCTGCGATCGATTTTATATGGAATTTCTTGTACTATTTTGTTTGATTTGAACATTACAACGTCTCTTGTGAGGTAGCTAGTTATGTCTAAATTGTTACGTAAGTCACTTTTAAAATGTATGTAAATCTGTGCAATCACACACATCCGGCAGAGATACGTGATATATACCGCTTATATTTTAGACAATACGGTTATCCTCTATCATAGATAAAGGATAACCGTTTTATTGTTTAAAATATCATTCAGCTTTCGATAATATTTTACCTTAGTATTATCTCATCTCTTTGCTTATGTCTTCATCCCACCCTTCTCCACTACAGGAGGGAAAATGACAACCATGCTGATCGAATGCCAACTGGTTTGTAATGTGAATACAGTATTATTGCAAGTATTCCTTCTCCTACATAGATATTACATCCCCTAGTTGTCTTTTACGGCACCCACGGGGAAGATAGGTTGTGACGAATTGTATTTTCACTCATCACACGAAAAGACCTTATTGCCTAAATGTAGATATAGTTTTATTATTAATTACGAATGGAAATTAAAAATAGCTGACAGTGAGTCGTAAATAATGTTTCCGAATACGTAATGCATAGCTAGGGGCTCTTAAAGTGGGATGGAAGATCGAATGGTAGGGTACCCTACAGGGTATTATCACGGAGGACAAGGAACTCCGTACCGATGGTCGGCCCAACGACGCAGAAGAGGAGCTACAGTGGGTTATGGGGTCGTGTGCCATCCCTTCGTCGTCCCGGACGGAGCTAGACGGCGTGTGCGCTGAACATAGCCCCCCACAAAAAAATGAGGCTCTTAAAGTGAAGCGTCATCATCTTCTCAGCTGATACACGCTCCCCTCTACTATAGAAGGAAAATTGACCTATTATACCACGATGGTCGTACGGATTAGTTTTAGAATAGAATTTATCTTCTTTTGTATAACTGTCATCTGCATATTATATCCGAACATTTTACGACGCCCACGAGCAAAAAAATAGGTGCTGAATTGTTTTCTTACTCACGACACGGTGAAATGGATTGACTTTAGTCTTCGGCAATGGAACTATCCACCTTAAATTAGTCACCTACAACAGTTAAGTCCACGCCGGAAAGTAAATTAATTCAGTTTTCAATACTAAAAATAATTTCAGATCTTTATACCTATAGTTCTTCCGTGCATGTATATGTAACTTAACTCCTAAATGGCCGATTTTGATAAATTTATTTGCGTGAGGGATTCGGGAATGGTTAGGATAAATAATTGGACCCGGTAGGTAACACTGCGATGGTTTTCAATAAGAATTCCTTTTATTTTTTTATATTTGAACAGAACAGCGTCTGTTGAGTCATCTAGTAAAACATATGTTTGCAATTAGCTGTTCATAAAATATACAATATTAAAGTTTGTGTGAACAAGTGTTGTCGATGTAACTATTTGTAGTAATGTATTCAATAACAATCAAACAAGTTAATCTTTTAACATATATGTAATTCTTTAAATAATAAATAATCATTTAATTAAATAATATAACTTTGATAACTCGAAATAGAATTAAGCCTACCGACCAGTGTGGCATAGTAGGTCAATGTCCCTCCTATTATGGATAAGGCACGAGCCCAGTCGTGGGACTATATGTCCCACTGCTGAGAGCTGAAATAATAATGATGAATATACTTATAGTCCATAAAATATAGCTTGATCTCTGTGACAGATGTCAACGAAAACAACGAAGTAAGTTTGAACGAGCGACATGTTTACAATTTCATTTTGTATCAAATATATTTTCATTCTTTTCATGCCAGTTTTATTGCAACTGAATTGCAATATATTATAAATATAAAAATATTAATATTCATGCCTAAAATGTACCTCGTAAGTACTGAAATACCTAGTAAACATTTTATACATAAATGATGCTTACGGACGTACAAGGTCATACTAGACTGAAAATAAAAAAGAGATGAGACAGTCGATATACATAAATCGATAATCGATCTTTATTAAATTATTCATAAAAAAATAAACCCTATATAAAACTTTTAACATATTTTTTACAATTAAAACAGACATTACATTATAAAATACATATTTTGAATTAATTAAACATTAAAAAACTACTTTTTGTTTCTGAGTAAATGATAATATTATGTACGCATTATTGTCAATAAACTAATTTATTTATAGAACAGTCGTAATTGATCGATTGATCTAACGACTGTCCCTATTTTGGAAAAATAATAAATGTTCTAGCAGGAACGTTCCAGTGATGACGATAATAGTGACCTAGACCTTGATTGTTTTGACCTTTTGAATAATTAAAACAGTCAAAAACAGTTTTGTTTGAAATAAATTCAAAAAGATTTTCATTGATTGTATTTTAATTATAAAAGAAAATCAGAATTATAAAAATAAGGAGTTTTCTCGTTAAAAAACTACGGACTTTATTGTAAGCGTGCCAGCACTAGGGACAACTGTCACAGAGATCATCCTATATTTTATGGACTATAATAAACATTTTTGACTCGTCCTGCATTAATTAATATCTTCATTCATTCATCCATTCAGTTATAGATCGCAGCTCATTTGCGTCCCACGCTGAGCTTGAGCATTTGCCGCAAAGGGAGGAAAATTTACTTACCATACCACACTGGTCAGAAGGGTTGGTATAGGGTTTTATTACGAGTTTTCCTTCTCTTATATAGATATTATATGCGTATTATATCCCTTAGTCTTCTTTTACGACAATCACGGGTAAGAGAGGGGGTGGTGGACTGTATTCTTACTTCGTCACCACATGCATAGTTTTTAACAGAAAATCAAATATTTAAAAGAACCTTACGATATAAAAGCAACAAACGGTATTCTTCGAAGAGAATCCACTGAAGGTAATATAGTGCTGTATTTATATGGTAAGACAGTGGGTGTCGACAGTCTTCTGTCTACAGATGCATGCCGGTTCGTCGGGGTAGTACCACACTCTCGCAGAAAATCGACGTCTGAGTAGCAGAATTTTTTTTCTGCATGTCGTTCGGTGGGAGAGAGAGCTGGAAGCCCAACTTTCTGAGAATGTTTGTGTGTTTTGGGTTTTTGATGCCTTTAGTATCACATTTAACAACCATGGTAGTTGCGCACCGGAAATAATGAGGCGTATAGGTATGGCTAAAGATGCTTTGACCCTTCTCAATAATATCTGGAGGAAGAGGGGAATTACCAACAGCACAAAGACCAAGTTAATCGCGCTCTTATATTTCCTATATTTCTGTATGGGGTAGAAACTTGGACAATATGAGCTCGAGAAAGACAAAGGATCGATGCTTTCGAGATGTTGTGTTGGAGGTGCACTGAGGATCCCCTGGACCGCCAAGCACACCAATGCATCGATTTTATCACAGCTTCGTGTCCAAAATCGTCTCTCTACAATCTGCCAACAGGGAATTTTGACATATTTTGGCCATATAGTGAGGAGAGGAGATGAATGCCTAGAAAAACTGATCGTTGTTGGGAACACGGAGGACAAACGAGGCCGTGGACGGTCCCTAACCAGGTGGAGCGATCAAGTAAAAGCATCTCAGCCAAATTCTGTTCGGTTGTCAGAGACGCGATGAACAGGCACCGATGGAGACAAATCATAAAATCTAGGTGCACCACTGCACCAGCATTCGCGAATGATGACCACAATTCTCAGTCATGTGGGAACGACCAGAGAGAGTATCACTAGACCTCATTGCGCACACTGTCTTTACAGTCTTCACGATAGGCAGCGACCTAGCAAACGTCCTTGATCGGTAGTGTCACTTACCATTAAGTGTGCTATTTACTCGTCTACCACCCATAGCAATAAAAAAATCCTGTGAAATACATATTGGTAACAGCTCAACATATTGTATGAAACAACTAAGAAAGAAACTGCGGTTATAGGACCATCACTACGAGTAAAGCATACTGCAGCAGTAGTAAAAGCAGACTAAAGCCATCATCATCTCTTACTCCTGTTCCAATTTATATATTGTAAAAATTAAGGCTGAAGCTATTAATAGGCATGTTGTTGTAAATAATTTTATTTAAATAAAACTAGTAAATTAACAAAAAAGAAGACATTCCCACTGAGTTTCTTGCTGGATCTTCTCAGTGCAGTCGTGTTCCGATCCCTAGTAATTTAAGATAAGATGTAAATAAAATTACAATATGTAAGTGCCCCGTGGGGTTTATACATAATTATTTGAATTTATTACAAGCCGCCTGCCTGACTTTAAACCACCTTTGGAATATAATCATTAACCAGATGATGGAGTAGATGTAGATGGAGAGATCAGGTCGATGTAAAACTGTTTGTCGTCTTTTACGAGACCCACAAATAATATACAGTAGGTACTTTTATTCACACCACTTAGCCCATTTTGCCCGTGGATGTCGTAAATGACCACTTAAGCATATAATAGGTATATAACATCTTAATGAGAAGGAAAACTCGAAATAAAACCCTATACCAACCTGTCTGATCAGCATGGTAAGGTCAATTTTCCTCCTATGATTGAGGAGGCTCGAGCCCAACAGTGGGACGTATATGAGCTGAAATGATGATGATGACTTTAATTCACGGTTTCTGAAGTAACCCACCGTGGCTAAATAGTAATATTGCTATTATGTGATATGATATAACACCAAAACTGTTTTGTTGTGTAAGGTCCCAGGGCGCGTGACGTCAGTGACGCAAGTTGACCTAACCTTAGGCGATAGATACAGAAATGAATAAATATTCGATTACATTCTGTGGTATATAAATATATATAACAAAAGTAATAGAATATACATTCGTAATTTACCTAATGATACAATTACTGCACTATTGTTTAATAAAAGTTATGTGAGTTTGAATGTAGTAATAACTATTATTTCACGACAACAAAATAAATTAAAAACACTGTTATTTGGTTGGAAATTTAAATAAAGTAATATATATAAAAGCCCGAGGCCATGACTTGAATGGTTTATAATCATTTTTATAAGTAAATTTTGCAGGTGTTTACCGCAGAAAACTAACAAAATTATACTAGATAAAACAGCATTTGCATGTTAATTGAATTTACATAAAAACTGATTAAATAGAGGTTAAAACTTTTAAATAGCAAATTAAAAGAGATATTAATAACAATAGAATCGTTTCAAAAATTGTAGAAGATGAATTATTAATAGAAGATTTAAATATGTAGTTCCTTGATAGTAAATATTAAATTAGATTATAATTTTCACAAAGTTTTGAACTATAATATAGTTTTTAATACCTTCATAAAAACTATATTTTATAACATAACCTAAAACTTTCTTTATATAATTTTAGTAAATGCTTTGCTGCTGCGAGTCCCTAAATTTTAATTTACATCTAGTGCAATATGAATGTTGCTTAATGTTAATAATGATATTTATAATTAATATTGTCTTAGGTGTTTCCTAAAATTTTGACAACTGCAGATGAATACAACACAACGTCTTAATGACACAGAATAAGGTCTAAAATCTCAGTTGGGTCTCAATTGAGATTTTACCATTATTACTTGATTTTCAAACACAATAACGTAACAGACATAGTTATGTCAAATGCCCATGTCATTCCTGTAGCGGTCTTAGTTGGGAATGCGATTCTCGAAGTTGTCGATCGTTATGTTTACCTAGGACAAACAGTCCAGTTAGATAGATCCAATTTCAAGAAAGAGATCAGCCTACGAATCCAACTCGGTTGGGCAGCGTTCGGGGAAATTAAGAGGATCTTCTCGTCCAACATACATCAGTGTCTGAAAACACAGGTCTACGACCAGTGTGGTCCAGTGATGACCTACGCTCAAAGGCTCAAAGTCGCTCAGCGTGTTATGGAGCGGGCTATGCTCGAGATTTCTCTGCGAGATAGAATCCGGCATACGAAAATCCGCAGAAGAACGGTTGTAACCAATATAGCACGAAGAATTAGCACGCTGAAGTAGCAATGGGCAGGCCAAATCGATCGACGAACCGATAACCGCTGGGGAAGAACTGTTCTCGAGTGGCGACCACGTATCGGACGACGCAATGTAGGACGCCTCCCCACCAGGTGGACCGACGACCTGGTGAAAGTTGCTGGGCGTCGTTGGTTGCAGGCGGCAGAGGACCGCACTTTGTGGCGTAACATGAGGGAGGCCTAGGTCTAGCAGTGGACGGCGATAGGCTGAAATTATGAAAGTAACATTTGTAATTTGTAAAATCCTTAATAAAATAAGATTTTCAATACATACGTTTAGAATAACCACCGAATACAAGCTGTACAGGCGTAGTCTGGGCTAGTGGACTAACGCCGTGTTTGACAGAAGAACCTAAGGTTATAGTTTGATGTACCTAAAGCCCTTAAGTTCCTAGCCTATATGATGGGATACCTGCACCGCGCTACCTAAGGTGACAGGTAGATGTGAGATGGATGTTTGGGTGGAGGATTGGTAATTCTCACTGCCGGTCAAGCAGACTCACAGGACCGGTCAGAACTGACGGCTAAGGGTGTCTTGGCCACAGTGAGATGGAGGTTTGGGTGGAGGATTGGTAACTCTCACTGCCAGTCAAGCAGACTCACAGGACTGGTCAGAACTGACGGCTAAGGGTGTCTTGGCCACAGTGAGAGGGATGTAACTGAGAGATGAATAAATTCAAATCTGATTTATTTTACACAATGTACACCTTATATACTACTTATTGCTAATACACACATATACCATTTTGTGTTAGTGTGTCGTACGTGTAAAGTATAACGCAGTGTCTTTAAATCATGTCAGTGCTAATTTTGCACATTATGTTGACATGCTTTACTTGTATGTTGACATGCTCTACTTTTGAGTTTGCTGCGTTGCATGTTCAATGTGCATTGAACACAAGCCCTTTCTCAGGTGCTACATAATGACAAGGAATAGGCTACTTTATAAATGCCAATGATGAAGTCATCAGCAATACTTAAGTTAATAAGTTTAATTTACAAAGAAACAAATGTCAGGTGTTTTAGACAATACTTAGTACGAATCAATAAAAAAAATCACATTTGTTCACTTTTCTTTTATTTTAGTAATTGGTCATTATCTAAATTGACCATAGACAATAAATAGTTATTATAATTAAAAAAAAAAACATTATATAATAGTTACAAATTTACATTTTTAAAACTATATTTGGCCGAGTAACAATTTCCTTAAGGTGAAAATATATATACAAATATTTAAGAAGTTTTGCTCTTGTCTCTTGCTCTTATTTGGGCGGGCCAGGATCTGGTCTCACATCCCAGTCATCCAGAGCAGCATACGATCCATAACGCATCGTATTTTCCCTTTCCGCTTATAGAGCGGACCCACAGAACCAACTTGGCTCACGCGGCGGGTTACCCATTCAGATAACTCCCCTCGTCGATGATCCGGCATCAGTTTTAATTCTTCAATAAATTAATTATAGTAGGTACATGATAAAATTGAATGCAAAATTTACACTATTATTAACAAATGCTCACACTTTTTACGCCTTTAATAAGTTAAAAACGACAAAGGATCAACCATTTTTTCTGTCTTTTTGTTAAAACTATTGAAATTCGATATTGTAAACCCTAGATTTTATTAAACGATTCTTCAGATTTCGATTACGAAATGTTCGAACATCGATCTTTTTCGATACTAATCGCCATCTTTAACTTAGGGTACTCTGACACCTTATAAAACTCTTTCACTACCGTTGAACTGTAATGAGTCATTCAAAGGCAGTTTCAGTAATGGAAAAGTGTTAAGATTTCTTTAATGATCCATGTTTAAGTACGTGGGTTTAATTATTACTTAATATTTCATTAATGGCAGCTTTGAATTTAACGCGATGAAACTACCGCTGAGGCTGATGTAGCCCCAATAGAGTGCTATGTAGCGAGGGTACGTACAATTTGGGAGGTGGAATTTGATACCTTATTGCGGATATTGCTCTCGAAGGACGAAAATGCCTCGCATATGCAAAAGACTTTGCCGCTTCAGCTGCTGCTAACTGTATTGGTGTTAAGGTTTCGAAAGTGTTCGGCGCATTTGTTGGATTACTTTTCAGCGATGGAGCCTCTGTAGAGCCAAGCTCTGTCGCAGTAGTAACTGTATGTGATTCTAATAATGATTGAGTTGAATGTTGTGATTGACAAGGTGTATTTAAAGTATTGCCTGCTGGTAGTAATGATGATGAGGTCAAACTGTCTGTTATGATCGGCATATTATTAATCGGTTTTGGTGGAGAAGCTATTTCATTAGAGTTGCCTAATAAGTGAAGTGCCGTAATACTGGGTGTCGAAGAGTTTTCTGGTGTAATAGGAATCGTGGCAAAAATAGAAGTATATGTTGGTAATACAGAGCCCGTGGCAGAGTGCGATATAGGAGACACTGTGGTAGTAATAGTAGATTCACCTAAAGAAAGTGACTTAGAAGAAATTTCGGGTATATGGGGAATTGAAATGGTGGTGGTAGTAGTTGATGACGTTGAGGGTGTATCATGTAAACAGTTTGGTACAGGTGAAGCTAAAACAGCATGGGTCAATTGCGCTGGCGAAATAGATCTTGAATAGATTTCCTTTGTAGAAGAAGACATCGCATTATTGTTAGGTTGCATCGAAGAAGACGCATCAGTTAAATAGGCTGTGGAAGAGGATGTAGCTGTAGTATTAATGGTTTGCGGAGTAAAATTTGAAACCATATTATTAGTGGCCGGAGTAGTTGTAATAATTTGAGTTTGCGGTAATGAAGAAACTTCAATTGTAGGATGTGGTGAAGAGATTGCCTTAGAATCGTCAACTGTTTTTAATGGCGTAGACGTTACAGTAGACATTCCAGGTGTAGTGGGCATTGCAAAATTATTAGCTACTGCACCTGAACAGTCATGTATAGAGGATGTCGTGGTAGTATTAACTGGTAATGCTGCAGTAGAATTTATCGATGTAGGAGATAATAACATCGTGTTGTTCATTATTGGCAGAGAAGGTGTTTCAGTTACATTCCCTGGTAAGGAATGCGTTACGGTAGTATCAGCTGGCTGTGGTAGCAAAGATTTCGCAGTCAGGTTTTCTGTTTTAGTAGGTGATATGCTACTTTGTGATAATGAAAGAATTTCAGTTGCATTTTCTAAGCTGGAGGGATGACCATTATTTTCAGTTTGTTGTGGTGAATGTGGTACAGAAGAGCTACATGGTACGGCAACTGTAATGATAGGAATAGCTGTCTGCGGAGGTGTGGATCTTTCAGTCAACTTCCTGATTATCGAAGACGGTACTGTCATATTAGTTATAATTGTTGGTGAAGATAGTGCAGAATCTGTTAATTGGGATGTTGCGCTAACACTATCTGTAATTGTTTGAGAAGAACTAACAGTTGACGGTTTTGGTGTAGAAGACGTAGTTGTTTGATGTTCCAGAGTTTTCTCATTCAAACAATTTGGGACAGTTTGAGTCTTCATATCGTTGTCACTTGGGTTTGTTAATGTTGTGATATTAATTGATTTTTGCGATGGTATTTCAGTCACGTTTTGTATTCCAGACGCCAGTGACAATGTATCTACGGCGATCGTTGGCACGGAGGCTGTCATGCTGGTGTTTGTGGGAGTTATTGTATTATTACAATTTTGAGCTCCAGACTGCATAATGTTCTCAGTCGTTGTTGACAATGATGGAGATGTGCTTATATTAACTGAAGACGTTGAAACAACAGTATTATCACATTTGGAAGGGTTCATAGTAGTACTTTCCGTTGTTGGTTGAGATGCCATGGCGTTTTTCTGTGATGATTCATTTGTAAGATCTGGCATTGGCTGGCTCAGCGTACCGGTTGAAAGGTAAAGCTGTATTGAAGAAAATGATAGCATGAATTTTCTTATATTTGACACAAATTAGTCCTCAAAGGTGACATAATAAATAATCATATTACATTTAATAATAATAGACTCGGCAGATCTTATTTATTATGAGTGTATAAAGTTTATAATGATAAAATTATACTACTGCATTCTTGTGGCTGTAACGTAATAATAACGTGATAATATTTTATCAATAAATACCATAGATTCAGTTTCATGCATAATAATGTAAAAGAATACAACGAAATTATTTTAGTAATTGAATATAAAAGAATACGTATGTTAATCGTGACACACCTCTTGTGGTAAATAGCATAATAATTATACCCTTGCGTTTATAGATTATACTTGCTAAATATCAAAATAAATATATTCAATAGTTTTTCTGCGATGTTAAATTATAATATTTTAGTAGCAGTACCTAGAATACGCAATAGTTACTGTTTTGTTTATTTTCATTATTGATTTTTGCTCATGTAGTGTCCGGATTAAGAATACAAATAAGTCAATTCTTATCTTCCTGCGTAAAAGTCATAAAAGTGTGTTTCAGGAGAATGCGCATCAGCGCTTATAAAACCAACTGTGATCATCAAACCGCCTCGTAAACAGTGTATGTATGTACACCAGTGGATATAACATAACATAATATAACTCAATTTAACATAAATCAAAAGCAAGAAGAAACCTGTCATAATACATCGTGATTTTCTAATGATTGGGGTGGATTGAAATTATTAGACCCTTCAAAAATTGCGGCGATCCGACGTCTCCAATATTTACTGACGAGACTGACGATTATATTACCAATGCTCAGCTAAGACCTTACATGGCTTGCGAGGCCATATCATACAAATATCTATAGCACCACCCTCGTCGTCGAGGTCAGCGACCGTGTCGCAAAATAGTTAATAATCGAAACTTTGCCATCAGTGACGTTCTAGGCTGATATCCGTTCCCTACAGGGAAAGCCTTAAGTGATATCATTTAAAACGTTTATTGGCCCACAGGGCTCACCTATAATCCAGGTAAAGCTGTGAAAGCTATCTGTTGCTAACAGCTATAAAGGCACACAAAAAAATAGACGAAATTTGAGAAAATGTTGGCATAGCGATATTCACACCAATTACACTCAAATATTATTATTTATATATTAATAAATAATATCTTTTTTCCGTGTGCCACTCCCTATCTTGCCCATGGATGTCGTAAAAGACGACTGAGGGAAGGGATATAGTATGCACATAACATCTGTGCAAGAGAAGTAAAACTCGAAATGAAATACTATACCAACATGTCTGACCAGCATGATATTTTAGGTCAAATTTCCTCCTATTGTGGAGGAGGCCGGAGCTCAACAGTGGGATGTATGTGGGCTGCGATGATAATGATGATGATTATTATTTATACTTATATTTATAATATTTAATGTTTTTGTTGTTATAACGAATGAGAATATTGAACATGATGTGAATTACGTTATCTAATTATTATTTAAATAGCCTCTATCTAATGATACCACTTGAAATATAGAACCAACAGTTAAGGTATGGAACATTTTGAGACAGGATATGTATATGTGACTGACTTTGTTCTTCGTTAAGTTGCTGCAGAAACAAGTTATCACCGACACATGAAGCAATAGTGCGCTGGTCTTCATTTTTTAAAACAAGGAGATGTCCACACTACAGCAACTATGGAAGAATAAAGCTTATGTCACAGTGAAAGACCAAGGTGGGTCTGCACCAAGGGTCGGCAATAAATCCTTAACTCTTCCTGTTGATAATGAATGCCTTAACTCCGGAGATACAGGAAGAGGTGCAGGTGCAGATTATACGTTGATCGCATTATTATCGATGAATTGTGAAAGATTCCAGAATGGTGGCAAAGTGGTGTTGTAAATTGAAGAATGTTGATTTGAAAATCAGCCGACAAAAACAGAATATATGTTTTGCAATTTCGGCAGTCTCTTCAATTTTACATTTTACATATCGCTAGATGAAGTACCTATGCCAGCGTACTTGAATTATGTATAGGTAACTCAGTGCGGTTATCTAAAGCAATGACGACCTGGATTATCCCAAGAAGCATAGAATTGATGTACGATGGGTGAAATGGCGGGCGATCATAAGTATAGTGTGAAACTCTCAAGTACTCCTAAAATTTAAGGACAAAATCTATAAAAACTTAATAATCTGTTGTATTGTATGTGTCAGCATTTTGAGCTACAGACAGCTGCATGTAATAGAGATGTGAAAGTTGAGATGAATGTGCGGCGTAAAGAGAACGGATAAGATAAGGAATGAACGTATAAGAGAACGTTTAAAGTTTGAAGGTTGCGGCAGTGACAGAAAAGGTGAACGCTTGAC
Source organism: Lymantria dispar (assembly GCA_032191425.1). Classification (NCBI taxonomy): domain Eukaryota; kingdom Metazoa; phylum Arthropoda; class Insecta; order Lepidoptera; family Erebidae; genus Lymantria; species Lymantria dispar. The sequence continues at coordinate 717,457 of CM063460.1, read as the reverse complement.
ATGGTATAGACATGTGGTGTGATGTGATGGGATAAACGCAACATTGTGAGGAACGTTTTAAGTATTCATGTTCAATGAATCAGAGATGAAGAAAAGGTGAATAGATTGCGTGCAGCATGACATGAATGGAAAGCGAGTAAACGCAGGGATAATATCTGATAGGATTGTGTGGAAGAAGTAATTGGGATAAGAGCAGGATCATAATGAGTCTTTCTCAACTATGATGAGCAGTTTCGTTTCCTGTGGGGTAGCCCGTTACCATTGATTCCAAAAACAGTTATTTCAAGGTCAAGGTCAAAAATATTTCATGAGCGATTACAAGCATTGAACAGATATTAAATAAAATGTCACATATAATGATTCGATTTATATCAACGTTAAGTAGTTTAATACATATGTAGACTTTAGGAGAGCATTAGAAGACTGAGGAAATTGCGGGGAGTTGAGAGTCTGCAAAATTATACTATCATAATGAACAAATTTTTGAGTGGAACGAATGTTCTCCGAGATATAAGTTCACGTTTCAGAGGGGCGTAAGCACGCACACCCGCAACCCACCCACGTGCACGTCGCCTTCGTCGTTGGGCCGACCACCGGTTTGTCATCAGTGGTCAGCCCGACGGAATACCCTTTATTTGGGGTACCCTCCCATCGACCGACGTCTTCCTCTCAGGGAGGACGTCGGTCTTTCCTCAGGCGGTCGGCCTCTCGACGGATGATGGACTAATCCCCGGTCACGTTACTCGCAGTTTAAGCTAGGGCGGCATGAGGCGCAAGTACTCGCGTCTACGCCGCCCCAGTCGCTGGCGGCGGATCGCCTCATTGACGACGCTTAGTGCTAGTCATCGGCATGGCAACACATATTCTCTATGGAAAGCATGTAGTTGACAAAAAATGATTAAATGATTTGGTACACCAGTATTAGTTACTATTGTATTATTCTGTTACTACACTTAATAATTAATTATTCAATAATTATATAATACATTGTGCTAATATTTGTAATATAAAACAGAATTTATTCATTATGTGTCAACAACTGAACTCATTTTTAATACGCTTTTATTTTGTACACAAAAGAGACTAGTAGACTATCACCGAACCTCATTGCACGTATTCACACTGCCTACACTTTCTTCACGGTAGTCAGCGACCTAGCAAACGTCCACGAGCTGTAGCATCACTTAGTTAAAAGACAAAGTTTAAAGCTCAAAAATCTCGCCTAGTATGTTAAAATATCAACAAACTGTAATCAATGATTTAGAATTTCACATTATATTTATCTACATTTAAGTCATAATAAATTTTGTTGAGTGTACAAATGGCATAGTGGTTTAAAGAGCAATCTGACATACCGCGAGTTAGATACTCGCACTGGACGGTTCTTAGCGCGATCCATTAATGATTTTCTTAGTCTCTGGGTGTTATGTTTATTATATATTCGTACCAGTCCCCCGCGATTAAAGTTTTTACTCCTTACTACGGGACGGACGTTTTTTTTAAAAAAACGATAACTGTTCTATTGACATAAAGGTCCGGACGGTACATGACCTTCCATAGTGTCTTTTTTTCTTCCTTATAGTCCACATAACCAATCGTAAAAACGAACGTCCATATAGACTCGCGAATCCTGTGGTATACCATAGCATATCCTATCCTGTGATATACATAGAAGTAAAGTACTTCTAATTTGCCGTCTTCTGCAAAGATATTATCGGCTTATCTGCATATGTTTTCTTGTCGCCCCAAAGGGATAGTAAGCGATGGTAATACAGTAGTTGAACTCCCCCACCAGGTCAAGGCCATAGTCCTTAGACACTCTGATATAACTATAGTCTTAGCGTATAATTTAATATAAAGAAATTGAATAAAAAACTTACCAAAGCGAATGTATGAAATGTCACCATACTTGATAGCTGGTAACACACAACAGTGAGGCGCGGCCACACTTTCACCTTATATACCGGACAGTGCAACACCAAGGGGGCGAGGGGTGACATCGCACACACAATGTTTATTTTATATGTTACGATTGCATTATGTTAACTTGAAACTTATGTTAGCTGATATATTTTTTTTGACTGAAAAAAAATCCAGCTAATTATTTCTTCCTTGAAACAGCGCCGTATTATCCACAAGGCGAACTAGGGCTCGGGCATTTCGGCAAAAAATTCATTGAACTTCTTTTTTTAATATTTGTACACTTCCTCAATGGTATTTTTTTTATTGCTGTTGTTGACAAAAGAGAAAACAGCACACCTGACGGTAAGTGAAATGACCTTGGACCCGAGAATTGCATTGCCTAGGGACACTGATAGGGTTAATTCGGCCCTGCTCTGAATAATAACTTGTTATAAGTACCATAGCAGTATAATCATTATCATCATTTTTCTGTCTCCTCATATAGGTCCCACTGTTGGGCTCGAGTCTCCTCCATGAAAGAAGGGAAGTTCCTATACCACGGTGGCCAGACGAGTTGTTATATGATTTTATTTATTATAACCCTCACTCGCCTTGTACGCCACCCACGGGTAAGATAAGGTGTGGTGACATGTATTCTTACTGCGTCACCACACAGAGATATTAGTATAAACTAGGTAATTATTGTTTAATTATATTATTCAACTAGCAACCCGCCCTCGCTTCGCTTCGCTTTAAGTCTTTCCTGCGTAGTTCCCGTTCCCGTGGGAATATCGGGATAAAATATAGCCTAGTTTACTCCATGATATTATAGCTTTCCATTGGTGAAAGAATTTTTTAAATCGGTCTAGCCGTTTTGAAGATTACCCGGAACAAACAGGCAGACAGAATAAAAAAAATATAAAATGATTTTTAGGCATATGTATAGCGCATATAACCGTGTGAGCATGAAAAAGGCCTATTATTTTGATATTACAAACAGACACTCCAATTTTATTTATTGGTATAGATGAAAACTCAAATAGCCATTATTCTTCCGACCATATTAAAATATGTACAAAGTTCATCATCATCTCAGCCCACTGTTGGGCTCGGCCCTTCACCACAGTAGGAGGGTACTATACTTATAGATATTATCTGTAGATCATCACCTTTGTCGTCTATTACGACACTCGCGGGCAGGACCATAGGAGGCATATTAAATGCATGCTAACTGAAACTGCTAACTGAATTTTAAATTAATTTAATTTCATCTTTCTTTATAATGTCAAGTAAGAAAAAGAAATCTCGTAATAAATATCTAAGCAGAGACGTGGAGGAGATTCATCACCAGTACGCCAGCCAGAAAGAAACATGCATGTCTTTGTAAAGATCTATAAAGTATCAAATACTTTCCTTGCAGAATTGCGATGAGCTTTTTTTAGTTAAATGAAATCAAACAGAGTAATTAAACTGTCATGCAGGCTCTGCTAAAAGTATCATACCTTTTAAATCATACAGGTAACACATCGATGTAAAAACATCGTATACATCGATACATCGATGTTTTAGAATAGTGAACGTCTATAGCAAGCATCGATGTATTTTTAATGATACAACGATGTTTTAGAAACATTGATGTATCGTTTGTATCCCTATTTATAACTAGTCGCCTGTCTAACGTCAATCTTTTTTGGGCATGCTTTCGTTAAACAGACGGTATCAAATGAAGTTGGCCCAGATTTTGACTGGGGCGGCGCAGGCGCAACTACCTGCGCCTCATGCCGCCCTAGCCGAGCCTGCGGGTGACGTGACCGGGGATTAGTCCGTCACCCGTCGAGAGGCCGACCGCGTGAGGAAAGACCGACGTCCTCCCCGAGGGGGGGACGTCGGTCGATGGGAGGGTACCCTACGTAGGGGGTATTCCGTCGGGCCGACCACTGACGACAAGTAAACCTGCTCCGGTGGTCGGCCCAACGACGAAGGCGAGGTGGTTTTCGGGTGGGTTGCGTTAGTTGCGTGCTTAAGCCCCTCTGTCGCCCCGGACGGAGTGGTGCGGAGGCGCGCCGACCGCAGCCCACCCACAAAAAAAAAAAAGATCTTTATTAAAGTTTTTAGTCGTCTTATACGACAACCATGAGCAATAGTAGTATTTGTAGCCGTGACCACACAGCACTAATTGATGAGCTATTCGTTGGTAGCAAATACGATCATAAACAGAGTGCACACAAACGCTCCAATAAATTCCCATAACTATAATATGTATTATATAAGACCATGCGAAATGTTTAGTTACTCACAATGCATGTCATATATTTATTTTTTTATTGAAATATTTTAGTAATCCGCTTGTACTATCGGTGACCTCACGTTAGCTAATATTTGTATAACTTTGTAGCGACGTTATAGTACTCGTAACAAATTAAACTAATCCAACAAATAACCACCGGGTCTGCATGCGACCGCTATTGAGAAGGTCCAGCAAGAAACTCGGAGAGGTTTTATATTATTTTTATTTATTTTTGTTACTAAATATGTGATTGTGTGACAACATACATGTTTCAAATTGAATAGAATTAGTCACACGCGGGTTACGTTACACTCCATCACTTATCTTGCTTGCTGCTTTGATAATTATTTTTCTGGTACTTATAACGAGACGTTTCATATTTGTTTTATCGTTCGTCTCAGCTCATATACATCCCACTACTGGGCTCCAGCCTCCTCCCCAATAGGAGGGCAATTGACATACAGTCATCATTATCATCATTGCAGCCCACATACGTCCCACTGTTGGGCTCGGGCCTCCTCCATAATGGGAGGGAATTTGACCTACTATACCATGCTGGTCAGACATGTTGGTATAGGGTTTTGTTTCGAATTTTCCTTCTCTTGCACAGATGTTATGTACACATTATATGCCTTAGTCGTCTTTTACGACATGCACGGATAAGATAGGGAGTAGTGAATTGTATTCTTACTCCGTCACCACACGGAAAACAGTATAGGGTTTTATTCCGAGATTTCCTTCTCTTGCACAGATGTAATATGCACATTATTTTCCTTAGTCGTCTTTTACGACATCCATTGGCAAGATAGGGAGTGGTAAAATTATTACACACTCTACTCACATTTACTTCACTTCTATTGTGTAGGAGGCTCTACCCCAGCAGTAAGACATACACATACCTATTGTCTGTTAACCATAGCTCATCTAAAAATATTTTTAAGTACTTATACCGAGACGCTTCATATAGGTATTAAATATAATTTTAATGCTTGCCTACAGTGATAGAGCAATAGTATAAATAACGACCTCACAGGCCTAGTATCGTGGATCAGATCACCACACAAAACAGTTAATTGTGCTGTATATGTCACCGTATTATTGTACGAACCGTTAGTTTATAAACTATCTAGCGAGATTATAAACTATCGATAGATTGTGAACGGACACAAAAATTTACAATCTAAGGCTTATATTTTCGTAAGTTTATAAACTGACTATGTTCAACCGTCAAATTGTGATTTTAATACTTTTAACCGTCAGTTCAAAAAGAAATGACCCAATCACAGCACTATCTTACAATTTCACGCCTGCGAATTTGTGAACCGTCCTCTGATTGGTTGGCGTTATAAATAGCACGTGTTCGTGTGCATAGAGTTACAAACAAAATTATCAGCAATTAAAAAGCTCATTGTCAGCAAATATTAACGCACATTATTAAAGCCCACCAGAAAACTGTTTTTAATATCTTTAAATTGGTGTAATGTAGTAATGTCACTAAAATAATAATGGCGACGGGGCAGCGTGTGAAGACAATGATTCCGTTCACAATCTATCGATAGTTTTTAATCTCACTAGATAGTTTATAAACTGACGGCTCGTACAATAATACGGTGACATATACAAATCGTTGTTGTCTGAGTCTTATCTGTGTCGATTAATTGTACATTTTGAAGATTTCTGCGAAACGAATTTTATTTCTTGGTTCTCAAATTTTCTTTCAATAGCTTTATGTAGTTCTATTGCTACTTGTAAAGGATCGTGACAGTGCCGTGCGGGTAATGAACTCGGAGTAAGGTGTGAATTGTTTTATGATTGACGCATGTCGTGTTAGTATTTTGTTTACTTTGATTATGTCATGTAACTTATATGCTTTTGTATGCGGAGTCTTTGTTTCATTAGTTATATTTGTATTTTAAACAACGTCAATATAGTTGCATCGATATATCAAACCTTTGTTCTGTTTTACCTAAAAGTGTAAGCAGCTATTCGAAAAAATGAGTTATTTTAAAAGAACCATAACTTTATTTGGGTCAAGTACAAATAATTGAAAGCTAGCTATTCGAAAAAATGAGTTATTTCAAAAGAACCATAACTTTATTTGGGTTAAGTACAAATAATTGAAAAATTCAAAAAAAATGTTTTCTGTAAGGCAGAAAGTGGTAAGAAATTTTCAGCCGAATCAAAAGTGGTCGGACTCAAAACCAGCTAAGTGCGAGTCGAAGTCGCGCACGAAGGGTATATTATCAATAAAAATAGGCAAAAAATTGCGTTTTTTTGTATGGGAGCTCCCCTTAAATGTTTAATTTATTTTTTAGTATTTGTTGTTATAACGGTAACAGAAATACATAATTTGTGAAAATTTCAACTGTCTAGCTATGGCAGTTCTTGAGATACAGCCTGGTGACAGACAGACGGATGTCTGATGACAGCGAAGTCTTAGTAATACGGTCCCGTTTTTACCCTTTGGGTATAGAACCCTAAAAATGGTCAACTTGTCGTGGTATGCTTCTCTCCTCATATTTTTTTTATAAGCTGCGTCAAGATAACAATTATATGTTAACAATTATATATTAGGTCGTAGTTTATTTATTATCAAACTTGCTTATTATTGATTATTTTAGTAGTGTGACATCTTTATCCTAATTTCCCTAATTGGGTAAACAATAATATGACTATTAACGCATTTTCAATTTATTAAGTAGTTTTATATATTGGTTTATATATCTCACTGAAACATATATTCTAATCGTCATCGTCATCATAATTTCAGCTCATACAGGTCCCTGTTGGGCTCGTGTCTCCTCCACAATAGGAGGGAAATTGACCTTACTATATCGTGCTGGTCAGACAAGTTGATATAGGGTTTTGTTTCGAGTTTGCCTTCTCTTGCATAGATGTTATATGCATATTATATTAGTTAGTCATCTTTTATAACACCCACGGACAAGAGAGAGGGTGGCAAATTGCATTTTTACTCTGTCGCCACACGGACAAATATTAATAGTAATTAAAATTTAATTTCACAACGAGTGAAGAATGCTTGAAAGCTATACAAGTATATAATTTATGAACACGATTCACTGAACATAAAATGGTATGATAATAAAATTTAAATATCAATAATATTTGCATACATTTATTTAAATAACTCTTACAGTATGTTAAGTATAAGAGTACTATTATTGTGATACATCAGCATTTCCTTAACATCAGGAGATTGACGAATCTCTGAATTGGTATCTCCACCATAATGTACAATGGTACTGCGAGAGCGAATGACAATCCCAGCACTGCGAACCAATCCACAGCCTAAAACAATGCAAAATGTCACAAGAATTACATATTAGCTCTAGATTTCTTTAAGATGAAAAATTAAGCATTCTTACAAGTCTGCTTAGTAAAACTAGAAATACACATAAAACAAATATAATAACACAAATAACTATTACCGAAAATTTGAAAAAAAAGGAAGGAATTAATTAGCACGCCTTTAATAACAATAAGAGCAAAACGTACCCAAAATACTTCTTTACAGCCTTAAATTATCAAAAAAATAAAGTCTTGGAATAGTTTTTGAAGACAACAAATTATTAGTATTAGGTATCTATATAACACATCAGTAACGCAGCTTACCTATAGGTACAAGGATGCCCGATGCATAAGGCCCGAGTCTCCTCCACAATGTGAACGATATTGAGCTAGCAATTTTTTTATTTTTTTTTTTATGGGTGGGCGCGGTCCAGTCCGTCCGGGGCGATAAAAGGACGGCGCGCGGGCCCATAACCCATCCGTACCCACGTCACCTCGTTGTTGGGCCGACCACCGGAGCAGATGTGACTTGTCGTCAGTGGTCGGCCCGACGGAATACCCTTTCGGGACCCTCACCTCTGGACGTCCTGGGACGTCGGTCACCGTCGCGCGGTTAGCCTCTCCGCGGGTGACGGACAATTCCCCGGTCCGATCACCCGCGGCCTCGGCTAGGGCGGTATTAGGCGCAGATACTCGCGCCTGCGCCGCCCGAGTCGCCGGCGGCGGAACGTGTCGCCGAATAGGATCTCTACTCGCACACGATCCGCCGCCTCCTTCCGTGAGATTACGGCCTCACAGAAGGCGGCGACCGCGTCCCAGTTCCTGACGCTGACGAGCATCTCCCTGGCGATGGTCGGCAGCGCCAGGTCGGCACCGATAATTGCGACGAGTTCACGGCGATCCCCCTCCCATGCAGCACACTCCTCAAGCGTGTGCTGCGCCGTATCCTCGTCGCAACTGCAGTGGTGGCAGGACGGTGTGCTCTCCCTCCTGACAATCTTGTGCAGGTACTTCCCGAAGCAACCGTGCCCCGTCAGCACCTGCACCAGTCGGAAGGAAAGCACCCCGTGCGTCCGCTTCAACCACTCCATCAGCACCGGCCGGAGAGCTTCGACGGTCCTGACACCGTACCGAGGACTCTCCAGCCGGACTGCCCAACGGGCAATGACTTCTCGGCGGGCGTCGACCCGCCAGGCGGTGATCTCTCTGATGGAGACCATGGCGCCGCGGGCGCGCGTCTCGGACACCCGCCGATCAATGTCGGTGAGCATCTCCGCCTCCAGGTCCCACGGGGGAGTTCCGGCCAGGAGGCACGCTGCCTCCGTCGCCACCGTGCGGTAACCCCGTATGGCCCTGACCGCCATGACCCTCTGTGGTCGCCACAGGAGGGCCCTAAAACGGACGGTCAGGGACCCCGCCCACATCGGTGCGCCATACAGGGCCATCGACCGGATCACCCCCACGTACAGCTGTCGGCACGTAGCACTGGGTCCGCCCACATTCGGCATCAGCCGCGAAAGGGCGGACGCCGCGCCGACAAGCCGGGGAATATATTGAGCTAGCATACCACGCTGTTCAAACGGTTTATTACACGGTTTTATTCCGAGATTTACTTCTTTAGATGATTTAGATTCTTTAGATAGATGTTATGTCTATAATCGTCTTTTACGATACCCACGGATAAGGAGGAGGATGGTGGAGTATACCCTTACTCCGTCATCATACGGAAACTATGTAACTATGAGCATTTCAAAGAGGTATACTAAGAGCAGCATACGGGTAGTTAACGTCATTCGGAAACTTGAAATATATGCCAACGGTAACCCTATTGATCGAATTGGTATAGAGTATCAAAGCGGGATGAGGGGAATGAGCAAGCAATGGAATGGGACTGAGCCCATTTGATACAATTGACAAATGTTTGATAAACAAACACGAAGGCATGGGAGAGTTTGAGTGGCAAATAACGCAATACTCCTCTTTTAAATGTAAATGTTCGTGTGACGGAGTGAGAATACTATTCATCTTCTTGGCCGTGGGTGTCCAAAAAGACGAATAAGGGATATGACATTCATATAATATCTATACAAGAGGAGGAAAACTCGAAATAAAACCCTATACTAACGCTGAAATTGACCTACTATACCACGCTAGTCAGATGACTAGTCAATTTCACTCCTATCTAGGTAGAGGCTTGAGCTCCACGTATATTAGCCAAAATGAAATGTAACTATGTATTTCTGATAGTAACTATTAAATGTTTGCTACTCTAACCAAAAGTTTCTCTGAAAATTTATTAGAATTAGTGGTACCTCAGAACTGGCCTCGTCTAATGATAATTCTGTACGAAAACAAATACCTACTTGACAGAGCTGAGTAAATTTTGATCTTACTAAATGATAATTAGTGGTACGAGCCGAAGCAGGCTAACTGATGGCAGTTGGTAACTACCGCGATTGCCACGTTTTTTCTATTTCATGTATTGTCTCTACAGTTGTATATTTAGGATATAAAATACATTGTCATTGCCACTTGAAACGCTAATGACATACTAACTATATAGAAGATGGAAGTGGTGAGAGGTAGCTGCCTGCCGGCGGTGATTGACAAGGTGACGCACCAATGCACCACGGTCGCCGCTAATGACAAGCGTGCTGGTGTTTGCCAGCCGCGCCATGACAGAAAGCGCTGCAACCAACCTGGACGCAAAATTATAAAAAACTTAATATATGCGTATCCTCAATGCAGGGTGTTGTCTTTTTAAAAGTAAAAATAATTACAAATATAAAGTGTGTACAAGAGAAGGCAAACTTACAATAAAACACTATATCAACCCGTTTGACTAATGTGGTCGATTTCCTGTTGTAGTAAAATCAAGATGAGCAGTGAGACATATATATTTCTCATCATCATCATCTCAGCTCATATGAGCTGTTATAATCATCATCATCATCTCAGCTCATATGAGCTGCGATGATGATGATGATTATAACAGCTATATGGTGATGGGGTGGAAAATACAATAAGTGCGGTGATACCTTACTTTCCTCTGGGATTCGTAGAAACCAAAAGACGAATGATTTCTCTGGAAAACTTAAACATTATCACCAACCCAAAGAAGCGTGACGATAATGCTTTTATATCCTTCATTGGAGGCCTATATCCAAGACTCAAGAGTCATTTGGCTTATGGATGGATGAAAGAAAAGAGCGTGCGTACAAAGTAGGGACATGTCAGAAGAAACTTCTTTGGTCCCACGTGTTTTTTGTTAATAGTAAAAAAAAATGTAAAATTTATTTATCAAGAAGATGAAAATATTCACACAAACAAAAATGCATCAACACGCTTGTTTTATATTAAATATTTCTAATACGCAGGCGAATACACATGTATTAAACACATACTAACATAAACACGTAGAACGATCACAACTGCAGCAAGATATAGATATACTGACTATCACACTACACAGGAGCATACATATGTATTAAACACATACTAACATAAACACGTAGAACGATCACAACTGGAGCAAGATATAGATATACTGACTATCACACTACACAGGAGCATACATATGTATTAAACACATACTAACATAAACACGTAGAACGATCACAACTGGAGCAAGATATAGATATACTGACTATCACACTACACAGGAGCATACATATGTATTAAACACATACTAACATAAACACGTAGAGCGATCACAACTGCAGCAAGATATAGATACACTGACTATCACACTACACAGGAGCATACATATGTATTAAACACATACTAACATAAACACGTAGAACGATCACAACTGCAGCAAGATATAGATATACTGACTATCACACTACACAGGAGCATACATATGTATAAAACACATACTAACATAAACACGTAGAACGATCACAACTGCAGCAAGATATAGATATACTGACTATCACACTACACAGGAGCATACATATGTATTAAACACATACTAACATAAACACGTAGAACGATCACAACTGCAGCAAGATATAGATATACTGACTATCACACTACACAGGAGCATACATATGTATTAAACACATACTAACATAAACACGTAGAGCGATCACAACTGGAGCAAGATATAGATATACTGACTATCACACTACACAGGAGCATACATATGTATTAAACACATACTAACATAAACACGTAGAACGATCACAACTGGAGCAAGATATAGATATACTGACTATCACACTACACAGGAGCATACATATGTATTAAACACATACTAACATAAACACGTAGAACGATCACAACTGGAGCAAGATATAGATATACTGACTATCACACTACACAGGAGCATACATATGTATTAAACACATACTAACATAAACACGTAGAACGATCACAACTGGAGCAAGATATAGATATACTGACTATCACACTACACAGGAGCATACATATGTATTAAACACATACTTTTTTTTTTTTTTTTTTTTTTTGTGGGTGGGCCGCGGTCGGCGCGCCTCCGCACCACTCCGTCCGGGGCGACAGAGGGGCTTAAGCACGCAACTCCCGCGACCCACCCGAAAACCACGTCGCCTTCGTCGTTGGGCCGACCACTGGAGCAGCGTTAACTTGTCGTCAGTGGTCGGCCCGACGGAATACCCCCTATTGGGGTACCCTCCCATCGACCGACGTCCCCCCCTCGAGGAGGACGTCGGTCTTTCCTCACGCGGTCGGCCTCTCGGCGGGTGACGGACTAATCCCCGGTCACGTCACCCGCGGCCTCGGCTAGGGCGGCATGAGGCGCAGATAGTTGCGCCTGCGCCGCCCCAGTCGCCGGCGGCGGATCTCCTCATCGAGGCTGCGCTCCACGCGCAAACGATCCGCCGCCTCCTTCTGCGAGATCACTGTCTCGCAGAAGGCTGCGACCGCGTCCCAGTTCCTGACGCTGTCGACCATCGCCCTAGCGATGGCCGGCAGCGTCAGGTCGGCACCGATGATTGCGACGAGTTCACGGCGCTGCACTGCCCAGGCCGCGCAGGCCTCGAGCGTGTGGCGCGCCGTGTCCTCGTCGCAATCGCAGTGGTGGCAGGACGGTGTACTCTCCCTCCTTACGACCCTGTGCAGGTATTTGGCGAAGCTCCCGTGCCCCGTCAACACCTGCACTAGTCGGAAGGAGAGCACCCCGTGCCGCCTCTCCAACCACTGCATCAGCACCGGCCGGAAGGCCTCCACGGTTCGCACCCCGAACCGAGGCCTCTCCAGCCGGACTGCCCAACGGGCAATGACGTCTCGGCGGGCGTCGACGCGCCAGGCGGTGAGATCCCTTAACGAGATCACACCGCCCTCCCCGCGCACCCCCGACACCCGCCGATACAACTCGGCGAGCATTTCCGCCTCCAGGTCCCACGGGGGAGTCCCGGCCAATAGGCACGCTGCCTCCGTCGCAACCGTGCGGTATCCGCGGATGGCCCTGACCGCCATGACCCTCTGTGGTCGCCACAGAAGGGCCCTAAGTCGGACGGTCAAGGACCCCGCCCACACCGGTGCGCCGTACAGGGCCATCGACCGGATGACCCCCGTGTACAGCCGTCGGCACGTAGCGCTCGGTCCGCCCACGTTCGGCATTAGCCACGATAGGGCGGACGCCGCGCCGACGAGCCGCGGAGCGAGCCTGCGGAAATGCTCCCGGAACCACCATTGCCCGTCGAGCACCAGGCCCAAGTACCTCATATGGGCCCGGATGCTGATGTCAACCGATCGGACGGTGATCGAGACGCCGATGGGAGGGCTCATAAGGCGCCCATGGAACAAGAGGGCCTCCGTCTTGTCCAGGGCGACCCTCAACCCCAGCGCCTCGATCCGCCTGACGACCTCTTCGGTGCCATAGGTCGCCAGGCTTACCGCCTCTTCTAGCGTCCCACCGCGGGCTGTGACGAGCGTGTCGTCGGCGTAACAAATCACGCCCAGCCCGGGCGGGAGGCTCCCCCGCAACGCCCAGTCGTAGCCGATGTTCCACAGGGTGGGTCCGAGGACCGACCCCTGTGGGACACCGCACGTCATGGGCGTTCGCACAACGTCCCCTGCTCGGTTGGTACAGAGGACGCTGCGCCCCACCAAATAGTCTGCCACTAGCCGCCTCAGGTAAGCTGGCACTCCGTGATACTGGAGCGCCTCCCTGATGCAGCTGAATGGCAGACTATTGAATGCGTTGGCGATGTCTAGGGACACCGCCAACAGCACTCCCCCACCGGTGACGGCCTCAGTCGCCACGGCCCTCAGGCGCAACAGAGCCGCGATCGTCGAACGACCCCTCCTAAACCCAAACTGGGCGTCCGACAGATCGGGCCCCGTGCCGACGAGGTGCCGCTCGATGCGGGCAGCTACCACCCTCTCCAGTAGCTTGCCCGTGTCATCGAGCAGCACGATAGGCCTGTAGGCCGAAGGCGACCCCGGAGACCGTCCCGGCTTCGGCAGGAGCACCAGCCTTCCCTCCTTCCAGCACCCAGGGAACCGTCCGGACGCTAAACACGCGTCGAACAGCTCCCTGAGGCGGGGACCCAGGTGGTCGAGGACCAGGCCCAACACGCGGTTTGGAACACCGTCGGGCCCGGGGGCGGTGGACTTTGCGCACATGCGCGCCACCGCCACTCCCATCTCGGGTTCCGTGATGGGCGGAACACTGTCGTCGTCGGCCTCCCGGTCAGTGTCTGGCGGAGCCATGACCGGGGGCGTGTGTTCCGCCCGCCGCGGGAACAGGTCCTCGACGACCCGGGTGAGAAGGCTGGGCTGGAGAGTCTCGGTGAGGGGAAGGCCCCGCGCGCGGAGCTTATTCAGCACCGCGCGATAGGGGCGTCCCCAGGGGTCACGATCGAGACCGTCCAGCATCTCCTGCCGACTGACGTCCTTGGCGGAGCGGACGGCCAGCCTGAAGGCCGACCGCGCATTGCGGTAGCCCTCATACAGCAAGGCCTCCCGCTCCGCGTCGCGTTGCCGCCGCCGGCTGCGGGTGTAGGCCCTCCGGGCGCGAATGCACGCGGCCCGGAGATCCGCCAGCTCCCGGGACCACCAGTGGACCGCCCTCCTCGGGGGCGGACGCCGTACCCGGGGCATGGCCGCATCGCAGATCTGCGTCAACGCACTGCGGATGCGGCCAGCCTCGGCGTCCACCCCGTCCGACTGGTTGGCAGAGGACAGCCACGAGTAAACGATGGCTGTCTCCGCCAGCTGGTCCCGGTCTAAGCGACCCACAGCCCATCGCGGGAACGCAGGACGTCCATCCGCCCCGTGACCCCTGCTGGGCGTCGGGATTACCGGGGAGACCTCCATCCGGATATACCGGTGGTCCGACAAGGTCTCCACCTCCTCCACGACGCGCCAGCTCCTCACGCGTGCGGCGACCTCGGGGCTAGCGAACGAAAGGTCCACTATCGACCCGCCCCGTTGTCGCACGCACGTATGCACCGAGCCCCTGTTCAGCAAACAGAGGCCCAGTGCCGCCGCCCACTCCTCGATCGCCCGTCCTCGGTCGTTCGTCCGGGGAGACCCCCACGCCACGGACTTGGCGTTGAAGTCCCCCAAGACGAAGACCTGGCGCGATGCCATTCGCCGTAACGAGGCCTCCATGATGGTGAGGGAGGCCTCGAAATCGGTCACACTCCAGTTAGGGGAGAGATAGACTCCGAGGAGCGTAATCTCCCCCCAGTCCGCCGCGACGTATCCGACGCCCCTGTCCCTAAGGGTCAGAGGCGACGAAGGCCACGACGTGGAGGCGACGATTGCCACGGTGCCATCGGTGCTACCCAACCAGTTAGGCCGGTCGGGCACCACGTACGGCTCCGCGGCTACGGCTACTCCTATCAACCACTCCGCCATGGCTTGCAGGAACACGTCCTGCGCACCGGCGGTGTGGTTGAGCTTGGCCTGGAGGAGACGAATGGATACGGGGTCCATTAACGGTCCGTATCCATCGTCACCTCCTCCGCGCTGACGGGCGATCGGGCCGCGCTCGGAGCGGGGACTGGCCCGGTCGATGGGCCGTCCCGCCCCTTCGGGTATGCCCGACCGCCATGCATTTGTAACACCTCGCGGGCCGGGGCTCTAGCACGGTTACCCGCGCCGAGCTCCAGCCCACGAGGAGCCTGCCTGAGTCGGCCAATTGCTTGACCGACTCCACCGGACACTGCACCCAGGCAGCACCAACGCCGCCCGGACCAGTGCGAATGGTGCCAATCCGGACGGTGTCCGAGGCACATCCGGTACGCGCCATAATGGCCTCCCGGACGTCCTCCACCGTCACGGAATCGTCCAAGCCCGTCAGGCGCATCTCTGCGCACTTGACAGGCCTGGCGATTCGGACACCATCCTCCGGCCCGAACAGCCCCCTCAACATCGTGGCCAAACTATCGGCCGTCTTCGCGCCCTCGGCCCCAGGGAACTCGAGTATTCGAGCCCCTGTCCGGGCCTTGCGGGTCCTCGCCTCGACGCCCCCGATACCGGAGACGTCCAGCTCCCGCCGGGCGCGTTTTAGGACGGCCTCATAGTTGAGGCCCCTCTCAGCCGCCTCAGGCAGCACGGTGATGACCACCGCGGCCGTCTTCGGCGACTTGAGGCCCCTGCGCGACCTTTTCTTCCCCTTTCCGCCGGCTCCCGCCTGGGGAGCGGCGGCCACGGCGGCACTCTTGGCCGCCGCTCTCCGCTTCTGGCCGCGTGCCTTCCTGCTCCGCTCAGCCACCTGCCAGCCCTGTTCGAGCCTGGCAGCAGCGCTGAGCGCAGCAGGAGCGGTCGCGGGTGCGCTGGCCGGCGCCTGCGGTGCAGCCGCTGGCGCCGGCCGCGGCCCGGCCTTGGCGGGAGCCGGCACCTTGCCGGCCTTCTTGGCCCCCTTGGGCCCGGCCGCGGCCGCAGCGTAGCTCACCACGCGGCCACCCTGACAGGGCAGCGGGGTGGGAGCTGACGCTTGCGGCCGCCTCGCCTTGTCCGCGGCGAGCGGCGGTCGGAGGGGCGGCTCAGGCGGGAGCCTGGCCGCTACGGCGGCGATACGCGCATCCACCATCACCCCTACTCGGGCCAGGATCACGCGTACCGCCGACTCCGACACGCCGTGCACCTCGTCGGGCGGCGGCTCCTCCCCCCTCCGAGGTCTCCCGCGGCCACGAGCCGGCGGAGGGACCACGACGAGGGGAGGAAGCGCCGAAGCCGCGACGGGCGCAGCTGGCGCAGCAGCCGCGACGGGCGCAGCCGGCGCCACGGGCGCAGCCGGCGCCACGGGCGCAGACGACGGGCCCGCCCTCCCCGGCGCAGCCCGTTTCGGTGGCGAGGCTGGCACAGGCGGCGCGGCCGGCGCCAGGCGCGCGAACTGGGCCCGCAGGTCGGCCATCTCCTTGGCCAACCCGCGGTTCTCCCGTCGCACCGCCGATAGCTCCGTCTCCAGCTTGCGGTTGCGTTCCCGCAAGCCGGAGACCTCCTCACTAAGGCGGGCGTTCGCGGCCTGGAGGGCCGCCACCTCGCCACCGTGGCCGGCCGGACCCGGTGTCCCAGGCCACGCCGCCACCACCGATCCTCGGCCTCTGCGCCCCCGGCGCATGGTCGGGACCTTGGGAGGAGGCATGATGATGGAACTCCCCTCCGAGTCGGTGTTGGAGCGGCCACCCTCTTGCAGGGGGCGCTTCCAGGGTCTCGGGGGGAGGGCCTCCTCCCTCTTCCTTGCACTTGGGGCTGGAGCTGGCGCCTTTGCAGCTCTCTCCGTCCTCTTCTTCGGCGACGACGACGGCGACGACGGCGACGAAGACGGCCTAACTGAACCCCCTACCGACGGCGCGCCTAACATCTGCCTATCTGCGGCGCATCCACCGCCCTCGTCCCTACTCCGGCCGACTTGCACCCAAGGGGTGCTGCTCTCCCCGGCGGACGGCTCTGCGGCACTTCCGCCCACGTCCGTCAGCTCCATCTCCGATGCCTCGGATGGCCCTGCGGCACTGCCGCCCTCATCCTGCGACGGCTCTGCGGCAGTGCCGCCCTCATCGCTCGGCAGCTCAGAGCTTTCGCCTGCAACCCTTATGCACGGCTCTGCGGCAATGCCGCCCTCGTGCTCGGACCCGCTGCTGCTGCCGCTCTCCTCACGCGGCGGCCCTGCAGTGGTCTCCATCCTCTCCTCTTCCGACGGCTGGGTAGCAACGCCACCCCCGTCCCGCGACGGCCCTGCAGCAGCAATGCTGCCGCCCTCGTCGCGTGCGGCAATGGCTTCAGCCTTCATCCGCGCCCGCCACGCCTTGGATGCAGTGGCGCTAATGCGGGCTCGTGCAGCGGCGGAACGCCTCGGCTTCGTCCTCCGGGTCTTCTTCCGCACCTGCACCTCCTCCTCGTTTCCCCTCCCCCCCTGAGCCACTTGATGTTGAGCCGGGCTCTCGGCTTCTGAGGCAGTAGTTGTCCCCCACCCATACGATTGGGGACTGACTGTGCCAGGACTTGGGCGCGACTCCAAATGGACGTCGCGCGCAAGCACCGGCACAGCAAGGGATTCCCCGGCCTGGCCGGGACCCTCTGGTGAAGTTACACGTGTATTGACTTCTGCCATATCTTGTTGGACGTTTTTAAGTCTTGCCTTGACTACCACTCTAACGACTGGACGCTCGCGCGCTTCTTAACCCACCAGTCATACATCTCCTCGCCGAGTGGCCAAACTTAAGATTGGGGTGATTTTTTATAGGGGTTTTCTTCCCCGCGGTCCGAAGACCCCCGGTCCTGACCCCCCTGCTCAGGATTACGGTTTGGGCCTTCCGGGTCTGGCCGCTCGCGAGCGACCGACCCGTCACGCCCCGGGCCGTGACGCAACCGTCCCTGGCGACGGAGTGCCATGAGGCACATCCGCCCCATTGGCCCCGGGTCAGATCCGCCGTGCGCTCTGCCACCAGAGCCGCACGCGGAGACCCCCCCCTGCCGGAATCTTGGCCGTCCAAATGGACGCCTGACGTCCAAATGGACGTTACCAGGGAGCACCACGAGGAGGTGCTCCGGCCGCGCCCCCCATTAAACACATACTAACATAAACACGTAGAACGATCACAACTGGAGCAAGATATAGATATACTGACTATCACACTACACAGGAGCATACATATGTATTAAACACATACTAACATAAACACGTAGAACGATCACAACTGGAGCAAGATATAGATATACTGACTATCACACTACACAGGAGCATACATATGTATTAAACACATACTAACATAAACACGTAGAATGATCACAACTGGAGCAAGATATAGATATACTGACTATCACACTACACAGCAGCATACATATGTATTAAACACATACTAACATAAACACGTAGAACGATCACAACTGGAGCAAGATATAGATATACTGACTATCACACTACACAGGAGCATACATATGTATTAAACACATACTAACATAAACACGTAGAACGATCACAACTGGGGCAAGATATAGATATACTGACTATCACACTACACAGGAGCATACATATGTATTAAACACATACTAACATAAACACGTAGAACGATCACAACTGGGGCAAGATATAGATATACTGACTATCACACTACACAGGAGCATACATATGTATTAAACACATACTAACATAAACACGTAGAACGATCACAACTGGGGCAAGATATAGATATACTGACTATCACACTACACAGCAGCATACATATGTATTAAACACATACTAACATAAACACGTAGAACGATCACAACTGGAGCAAGATATAGATATACTGACTATCACACTACACAGGAGCATACATATGTATTAAACACATACTAACATAAACACGTAGAACGATCACAACTGGGGCAAGATATAGATATACTGACTATCACACTACACAGGAGCATACATATGTATTAAACACATACTAACATAAACACGTAGAACGATCACAACTGGGGCAAGATATAGATATACTGACTATCACACTACACAGGAGCATACATATGTATTAAACACATACTAACATAAACACGTAGAACGATCACAACTGGAGCAAGATATAGATATACTGACTATCACACTACACAGCAGCATACATATGTATTAAACACATACTAACATAAACACGTAGAACGATCACAACTGGGGCAAGATATAGATATACTGACTATCACACTACACAGCAGCATACATATGTATTAAACACATACTAACATAAACACGTAGAACGATCACAACTGGAGCAAGATATAGATATACTGACTATCACACTACACAGGAGCATACATATGTATTAAACACATACTAACATAAACACGTAGAACGATCACAACTGCAGCAAGATATAGATATACTGACTATCACAGTACACAGGAGCATACATATGTATTAAACACATACTAACATAAACACGTAGAACGATCACAACTGGGGCAAGATATAGATATACTGACTATCACACTACACAGGAGCATACATATGTATTAAACACATACTAACATAAACACGTAGAACGATCACAACTGGAGCAAGATATAGATATACTGACTATCACACTACACAGGAGCATACATATGTATTAAACACATACTAACATAAACACGTAGAACGATCACAACTGGAGCAAGATATAGATATACTGACTATCACACTACACAGGAGCATACATATGTATTAAACACATACTAACATAAACACGTAGAACGATCACAACTGGAGCAAGATATAGATATACTGACTATCACACTACACAGGAGCATACACATGTATTAAACACATACTAACATAAACACGTAGAACGATCACAACTGAAGCAAGATATAGATATACTGACTATCACACTACACAGGAGCATACATATGTATTAAACACATACTAACATAAACACGTAGAGCGATCACAACTGGAGCAAGATATAGATATACTGACTATCACACTACACAGGAGCATACATATGTATTAAACACATACTAACATAAACACGTAGAACGATCACAACTGGAGCAAGATATAGATATACTGACTATCACACTACACAGGAGCATACATATGTATTAAACACATACTAACATAAACACGTAGAACGATCACAACTGGAGCAAGATATAGATATACTGACTATCACACTACACAGGAGCATACACATGTATTAAACACATACTAACATAAACACGTAGAACGATCACAACTGGAGCAAGATATAGATATACTGACTATCACACTACACAGGAGCATACACATGTATTAAACACATACTAACATAAACACGTAGAATGATCACAACTGGAGCAAGATATAGATATACTGACTATCACACTACACAGCAGCATACATATGTATTAAACACATACTAACATAAACACGTAGAACGATCACAACTGGAGCAAGATATAGATATACTGACTATCACACTACACAGGAGCATACATATGTATTAAACACATACTAACATAAACACGTAGAACGATCACAACTGGGGCAAGATATAGATATACTGACTATCACACTACACAGGAGCATACATATGTATTAAACACATACTAACATAAACACGTAGAACGATCACAACTGGGGCAAGATATAGATATACTGACTATCACACTACACAGGAGCATACATATGTATTAAACACATACTAACATAAACACGTAGAACGATCACAACTGGGGCAAGATATAGATATACTGACTATCACACTACACAGCAGCATACATATGTATTAAACACATACTAACATAAACACGTAGAACGATCACAACTGGAGCAAGATATAGATATACTGACTATCACACTACACAGGAGCATACATATGTATTAAACACATACTAACATAAACACGTAGAACGATCACAACTGGGGCAAGATATAGATATACTGACTATCACACTACACAGGAGCATACATATGTATTAAACACATACTAACATAAACACGTAGAACGATCACAACTGGGGCAAGATATAGATATACTGACTATCACACTACACAGGAGCATACATATGTATTAAACACATACTAACATAAACACGTAGAACGATCACAACTGGAGCAAGATATAGATATACTGACTATCACACTACACAGCAGCATACATATGTATTAAACACATACTAACATAAACACGTAGAACGATCACAACTGGGGCAAGATATAGATATACTGACTATCACACTACACAGCAGCATACATATGTATTAAACACATACTAACATAAACACGTAGAACGATCACAACTGGAGCAAGATATAGATATACTGACTATCACACTACACAGGAGCATACATATGTATTAAACACATACTAACATAAACACGTAGAACGATCACAACTGCAGCAAGATATAGATATACTGACTATCACAGTACACAGGAGCATACATATGTATTAAACACATACTAACATAAACACGTAGAACGATCACAACTGGGGCAAGATATAGATATACTGACTATCACACTACACAGGAGCATACATATGTATTAAACACATACTAACATAAACACGTAGAACGATCACAACTGCAGCAAGATATAGATATACTGACTATCACACTACACAGGAGCATACATATGTATTAAACACATACTAACATAAACACGTAGAACGATCACAACTGGAGCAAGATATAGATATACTGACTATCACACTACACAGGAGCATACATATGTATTAAACACATACTAACATAAACACGTAGAACGATCACAACTGGAGCAAGATATAGATATACTGACTATCACACTACACAGGAGCATACATATGTATTAAACACATACTAACATAAACACGTAGAACGATCACAACTGGAGCAAGATATAGATATACTGACTATCACACTACACAGCAGCATACATATGTATTAAACACATACTAACATAAACACGTAGAACGATCACAACTGGAGCAAGATATAGATATACTGACTATCACACTACACAGGAGCATACATTTTTTTTTTTTTTTTTTTTTTTTGGGTGGGCTATGGTAAGCGCACGCGCGGTCCTGTCCGTCCGGGGTGATGAAAGGACGGCGCGCGGGCCCATAACCCACCCGTACCCACGTCACCTCGTTATTTGTTGGGCCGACCACCGGAGCAGATGTGACTTGTCATCAGTGGTCGGCCCGACGGATTACCCTTTCGGGTAACCTCACGTCTCGACGTACTGGGACGTCGGTCGCCATCGCGCGGTCAGCCTCTCTGCGGGTGATGGACAATTCCCCGGTCCGATCACCCGCGGCCTCGGCTAGGGCGGCATTAGGCGCAGATACTCGCGCCTGCGCCGCCCCAGTCGCCGGCGGCGGAACGTGTCGCCGAATAGGAGCTCTACTCGCACACGATCCGCCGCCTCCTTCCGTGAGATTACGGCCTCACAGAAGGCGGCAACCGCGTCCCAGTTCCTGACGCTGTCGAGCATCTCCCTGGCGATGGTCGGCAGCGCCAGGTCGGCACCGATAATCGCGACGAGTTCACGGCGCTCCCTTTCCCACGCAGTACACCCCTCGAGCGTGTGCTGCGCCGTGTCCTCGTCGCAACTGCAGTAGTGGCAGGACGGTGTGCTCTCCCTCCTGACAATCTTGTGCAGGTACTTCCCAAAACACACGTGCCCCGTCAGCACCTGCACAAGTCGGAAGGAAAGCACCCTGTGCGTCCGCTCCAACTACTCCATCAGCACCGGCCGGAAGGCCTCGACGGTCCTGACACCGTACCGAGGACTCTCCAGCCGGACTGCCCAACGGGCAATGACTCCTCGGCGGGCGTCGACCCGCCAGGCGGTGATCTCCTGCAAGGAGACCATACCGCCGCGGGCGCGCGTCTCCGACACCCGCCGATAAATGTCGGCGAGCATCTCCGCCTCCAGGTCCCACGGGGGAGTTCCGGCCAGGAGGCACGCTGCCTCCGTCGCCACGGTGCGGTAACCCCGTATGGCCCTGATCGCCATGACCCTCTGTGGTCGCCACAGGAGGGCTCTAAGACGGACGGTCAGGGACCCCGCCCACACCGGTGCGCCATACAGGGCCATCGACCGGATCACCCCCGTGTACAGCTGTCGGCACGTAGCACTGGGTCCACCCACATTCGGCATCAGCCGCGAAAGGGCGGACGCCGCGCCGACAAGCCGGGGAACAAGTCGATGGAGATGCTCCCGGAACCAAAAATGCCCGTCGAGCACCAGGCCCAAGTACTTCATGTGGGCCTGGATGCTGATGGTGACCGACTTCACGGTGATCGAAGCGCCGGCGGGAGGCCCGGCGGTACGGAGGCCATGGAACAAAAGGGCCTCCGTCTTTTCCAGGGCTACACTCAACCCCAGCGCTTCGATCCGCCTGACAATCTCCTCGGTGCCGAGAGTTGCCAGGCGTGCCGCCTCCTCTAGTGTCCCACCCCGGGCTGTGACGAGTGTATCGTCGGCGTAGCAAATTACGCCCAGCCCGGGTGGGAGACTTCCTCTCAACGCCCAGTCGTAGCCGATGTTCCACAGGGTCGGTCGAACAGTCCCCTGAGGCGTGGTCCCAGGTGCTCGAGGACCAAGGCCAGCACACGGTTCGGAATACCGTCGGGCCCGGGGGCGGTGGATTTGACTCGCATACGCGCCACCGCCGCTCCCATTTCCGGCTCCGTGATGGGCGGAGCACTTTCATCTTCGGCCTCCCGGTCGCTGTCCGGCGAAGCCATGACCGGGGGCGTGTGCTCCGCCCGCCGTGGAAAGAGGTCCCCGACAACTCTGGTGAGGAGGCTGGGCTGGAGAGTCTCGGTGAGGGGGGGGCCCCGCCCGCGGAGCTTGTTCAGCGCCGTGAGGTAGGGGCGACCCCAGGGGTCACGCTCAAGACTGTCCAGCATCTCCCGCCGACTAACGTCCTTGGCGGTACGGACGGCCAGCCTGAAGGCAGACCGCGCACTGCGGTAAGCCTCGTACAGCTGGCCCTCCCGCTCAGCGTCGCGGTGACGCGCTCGGCTGCGGGTGTAGGCCCTCCGGGCACGTATGCACGCGGCCCGAAGGTCCGCCAATTCTCGGGGCCACCAGGGGACCGCACTCTTCGGGGGCAGACGCCGCACACGGGGCATGGCCGCATCGCAGATTTGCGTTAATGCACAGCGGATGCGGCCAGCCTCGGCATCCACCCCGTCCGCCTGGGGCGGTGAGGACAGCCACGACTGAACGATGGCTGCCTCCGCCAACAGGTCCCGATCCAATCGACCCACAGCCCACCACGGAAACGCGGGAGCTCCGTCCGCCATGTGACCCCTGCTGGGCTGCAGGAGGGTCCGGGAGACCTCTATCCGGATGTATCGATGGTCGGATAGGGTCTCAACCTCCTCCTGGACGCACCAGCTCCTCACACGTGCTGCGACATTAGGGCTAGCAAACGACAAGTCCACTATCGACCCGCCCTGCTGCCGCACACACGTTTGCACCGAGCCCCTGTTCAGCAAACAGAGGCCCAGTGCCGCCGCCCACTCTTCGACCGCCCGCCCACGGTCATTCGTCCTGGGGGACCCCCACGCCGTGGACTTGGCGTTGTAGTCCCCCAGAACGAAGATTTGGCGCGGTGCCAGTCGCCGTATCGAGGCCCCCAGGATGGTGAGGAAGGCCCCGAAATCCGTCGCACTCCACACAGGAGCATACATAAGGACAATGCTTAGTAAACGATAGTGGGATGCTAATGTGTTCTATCTCATTCTCTCGCCGGCTAAATCCTATACATTTACGTATTTGCGTCTTTATGGGCTCGATTTTTCGTTGCATCGAGTTTGAAATCACAACGATTCTAAAGAAGTTTCACTTCAATTATTAGATATGGATGATAAATCATAGTACCTCCTAATCCATTAATCATTCCGATCATTATAAATGCCGCCAGAATGCTCATCACTGATTTCTCGACAGCCACATAAGTCGCCACGAACCAAGGCTCTGTGTATTGTATCACGTAGGTGCCTGACATTATCCAGGCAAAGATGGCCAGAGGAGTGATGTAGTAGAGCCATTTTAGCTTCTGGAAATATTTTATACATAATTATATTGAAAAGCCAACCAGGGAGGTTCTTACAGTTTATTCTTATGAAGCAGAATTGCATTCCAGAAAAGCATTTTGGTCTTTAAAGTATTATCACTTAAATAGAACCTGCCCTTTTTTTTTCTGAAGTACCCTGTATTTAAGTTTTTATTAGTACTAAAAAAATATAAGCTTGATAAAACCCAAGATTTTACGAAAAAAATTAGTATTTTTTGATGTGAAACATCTTGAGGCGAGGGTGACCGTGATCGTCGCGTGGCGTTTAACGCCACGCCTCGCGTTCCCCTATTAATTAAATAATAAATAAATATTTGGATGCATATACCTACATTTTTGTAACGAAACCATAGTGCGATTTAAAATTTTGTACAACGCCATCTAGTGAACTCAAAGTAAATTGTTACTTATAATGTATATTAATGAAAATAAAAGTTTATTGAATAAAAAATCATCATTTTTTGGAAAAAAATCGCTATATTTTATTAATACTTTATGCCTTAGTTTTATCGTATTAGTTCCTGTCGTAATCTAATGTTCTTTTATGCATATATACTTGTTTTATAAATTAATGTAAAATTCTCTAACTTAGTAATATAAATATACCAGTAGGTATGGTATTTAGTTTACTTTCAGCTACGAAAACTGGAGAACTGTTTTTTTATAAGCTTTTATTAGTTTCTGGTGTATATATATTTATTTCTTTGTATATTACCGACTTCATAGGAATTGGATTTTGACTCACTTTAAACAGTCAAATTACATTTAAAAGTTGAAAATTTAAGGAGGAACATGACGTTAAAATTATTTAGATAGTTTGTCTTATTATGATTACAGGATTAAAAATTTCTTTATTAAATATATTGAAGCTGAGAGTTGGTCGTTAGCTCGATAAATGCCGCCATTTCTGTTTCCTAAATCACACTCTTCGTGCGGAAAGAATGTCTGTGAACGGATGAAAGCATTTCATTTTATATAGGCTTTTATTAGCTTCAGCTGTATATTTATTTGTTTGTATGTCACCAACTCCTTAAGAATTGGATTTTGACTCACTTTAAACAGCTTGTCTTATTGTCATATCAGGATTAGACAGTTCTTTATAAAATATATTGTAGCTTAGAGTTGGTCGTTTGCTCGATAGATGGCACTAATTCTGGTTTATAAATCGCAACTTATTTCAAGCTACGTTTTAGAAGGTTCATTTCGTTTGTACTAAATGACGTTACCATATATATGAGTCATAAAGTCAATTTTAAAATGGATAATTTATTCGATACGATACCTACCAAAAAGTACTTTATGACTAAAATATCGAAATCCAAATGTATCGGTATCGAAAGAAAAGTACTCGATACCTAAAGATAAAGTAAATAAAAGTACTCGATACTTTAAACAGTACGTTACTTATCTTTCGATACTATTCATGAGTTTAGTATCGATACTTTATATTCGATACCGTGTCTCTACTCGTACAAAATAGTTTCGATGTTTCACATCTGTCAGGCGTCCTGGGCGACGGCTCACTTTTTATTTTATGGGTGGGCTATGGTAAGCGCACGCGCGGTCCAGTCCGTCCGGGGCGATGAAAGGACGGCGCACGGGACCATAACTCACCCGTACCCACGTCACCTCGTTGTTGGGCCGACCACCGGAGCAGATGTGGCTTGTCGTCAGTGGTCGGCCTGACGGAGTACCCTTTCGGGTAACCTCACCTCTCGACGTCCTGGGACGTCGGTCACCGTCGCGCGGTCTGCCTCTCCGCGGGTGACGGACAATTCCCCGGTCCGATCACAGACCGGGGCAGATAAATAGAACCCGCCCTGTGGGTGTCGTAAAAGACGACCAAGGGCTATGTATGATATGCGGGCAATATTTTGCATGAGAAGGAGAGCTCTAAACAAAACCTATGGCAATACGTCTGACTAGCCGGTATAATAGATCAATTTCCCTTCCATTGTGGAGGAGGCCCTAAGACAACAGTGGGACTTGTGAATTGAGATGATGATTACGAAAGACGCATCTCGAAGTGTAGAAAGGCACTGAACAAACCAACGAGACAAGCCGGTAGACTTGCCCAAGGTGTCACGTAGTACTGGCTGTATGAAGGTGCATCGCGGTACAGCGTGGACATTACTCTGTAAAACGAAGTATTTTGCTTAAGTACAATATTTATACAGTGTATTTGGTGAATGATCCGTTCAACAAAGTCTATGCTTGCTGCTTCAAGCATAGATATTGTTGAACGGGCTCACCTGCACGTTGCATGTGCAGTTTTACTTACTACGCAAAAAGAGGGATGTAATAAGTTGACGTTGATATCTGTATGTGTGTGTGTGTGTGTCTGTATTATAGTAGCTCTCAAACGAATGGACCAATTTCGATGCTGAATTTTTCATTTGAAAGCCAGTTTCTTTGCGGTGATTCTTAGTTATGTTTGGTTAATATTGGTCGATCAGTGTAAAAGTATCAGCTGTTTTCCAAAATGATGTAATGGCGTAAGATTACTAGATTAAGTGCTTCACGCGTACCAGTATATTTGATAATTCTGCTTGAAGAGAAATTACTAGATTAAATTACTAGATTAAGTGCTTCACGCGTACCAGTATATTTGATAATTCTGCTTGAAGAGAAATTACTAGATTAAATTACTAGATTAAGTGCTTCACGCGTACCAGTATATTTGATAATTCTGCTTGAAGAGAAATTGCTAGATTAAATTACTAGATTAAGTGCTTCACGCGTACCAGTATATTTGATAATTCTGCTTGAAGAGAAATTACTAGATTAAGTGCTTCACGCGTACCAGTATATTTGATAATTCTGCTTGAAGAGAAATTACTAGATTAAATTACTAGATTAAGTGCTTCACGCGTACCAGTATATTTGATAATTCTGCTTGAAGAGAAATTACTAGATTAAATTACTAGATTAAGTGCTTCACGCGTACCAGTATATTTGATAATTCTGCTTGAAGAGAAATTACTAGATTAAATTACTAGATTAAGTGCTTCACGCGTACCAGTATATTTGATAATTCTTCTTGAAGAGAAATTAATACTTTTTTTTATTATATTAGTTTGTGTCAGGGGTTATTCAAAAATTTTAATTTTACTTATTTATCGAAAAAATTTTAATTTTCAATTAACACCTTTGTATTATACAAAATAGTGTTAATTCAGTGATAATAATTCAATTCATAAAAATATGTATTTCGTTACGTTATAACATTATCGCCCGGAAACCAACTTAACCAATTGTTTCCAGAGAGGTATTATGTACAGGCAATACTAGTGCAAATACAGTATATTTCAATATTTAAATGCATACAAACTAATGTATATGTGCCAAGAAGTAGTATAACTTTGTCTTGATACCAAATTACAAATTATAGTATTCTTGAAACTCATTTTATTCTTACATCATTCATCATCATTTCGGTTCATATACGTCCTATTGCTAGGCTCGAGTCTCCTCCATAATAGGAGGGAAATTGACCTTACTATACCATGCTGGTCAGACAGGTTGGTATTGGGTTTTGTTTCGGGTTTTCCATCTCTTGCATAGATGTCATATGCGTAATATATCCCTTAGTCGTCTTTTACGACACCCACGGGTATGAGAGGGGGTGGTGAATTGTATTCTTATTCCGTCACCACACGGAATATTCTTCTTACACAGGCAATAAATTTGTACCAAAATGTGGATCAAAATTTAATAACTGATTTTCTGTATTAGGTGGATATATAAATCTCTGTAATAACGATGACTTGTTGGAAGTGTGACATCTTAGTCCGCCCGTGACCATGAACGCTGTAAAGTGCTCGAAATGTCGCGCAATCATAAATCAAATAAAAACGCGATAAAATCCGCGAAGTGATTTTATTTACAATATGTAACACTCGCATAAACATTAGAAATCATTACTTTCAAAACATAAAATTGTATTATAATATCTATTGTATTGTAATATTGTATTATAATATCTATCTAATAACATAAAGTTGTTGTGTGGTAGCGGCTTCGAATACTACCAACCCTTGCTTTGCTCGTGGGTGTCGTAAAAGACGACTAAGAGCCCTAGATTGACCCTGACCAACTCCATCTGGTACTATTTGGGTCAACGATTACATTCCCAAGGAGGGTTGACGTCAGGCAGGTGGCCGGTCCTAAAAGTCATTGCCGAAACTTTTTGCAATATGTCAAAACAGATGACATATTGCGTCGACCCCAAGTAATTGGGATAAGAGCAAGATGATGATGATGAACATAAAATTGTAGGAAAGACAACAATTAAGTTGATGCTGTTTTTTCAATAATGAGGAATCTCCTAACCTTGCGTTACTGTAGTACACCATGGACTGCCAGTTGAAGATGTATGCGAGTACACCATTCATAACAGAAGATACTGTCACAAGTACAGCTAGGAGAGGAAGCGCACGCCTCTTCAGATGAGCCAAGTATATCGTCAATACGGCTGATAATAAATAAAGCTGCATGTCCACTGCCAGGTGCCTGTTAACATTGCAATTGTAGATTTGAATATTAATACTAATATATTATTATAAACGCGAAAACGTCGCGCAATCAAAAATCAAATACAGTAGTTTTATTTAAAATGTTTAATACTCGCGTAAACATCAGAAGTAATTATAAACGCTAAAGTTTGTGAGTATATTTGTTGCTGTTTCACGTAAAAACTACTAAATGGATTTTGATGAAATTTCACAACAAATACAGCTTACATATCAGGATAACACATAGGCTATAATTTATGCCTATATGCCCACAGCAAGGGGAACTATGCGGGTAAAACCACAGGGCGCTTACATCATAGGTTATAAGGCCTTACATAGGTTAGGTTATGTTGTAACTTTATCGAAATCAAATCAAAGTTTACTTTGACTTTGATTGTGCATGATGTGTAATTGTTATTGCTCTTATTCATCATCACCTCAATTCATACACGTCCCACTGCTGGGTTCGAGCCTCCGTCATAATAGAAGCTAAATTGACCGACTACACCACGCTAGTCAGATGTATCGGTGTAGGATTACATTTCAATCTTTCTTTCTCTTGCATAAATTTTGTATGCAATATGCATAATCCCGTAGACGTTTTATTTACGGGCAAGAGAGAAGTGTTGAATTGTATTCTTATTCTGTCACCACACGGAAGTTACTCTTCATCATCGCAGGCCATATATGTCCCACTGTTGGGCTTGGGCCTTCTCCGCTATGGGAGGGCAATTAACCTACTATACCACGCTGGTCAGATGTTTTAGTATAGGGTTTTGTTTCGAGTTTTCCTTCGCTTGTATAGATTTAATATGCATAATATATCCCCTAGTCGGATTATACGACACCTACGGGGAATTGGTGATGAATTGTATTCTCACTCTGTCACCACACGGAATACGGTTAATTTTTTACTTTTTTTTTATTGCTAGCAGTGGCAAACGAGCAAACAGTAGGGGAGAGCAGGTAGGATTCGTACACTTTTTACATTAGGTCATATTAAAGCAAAACTAATAGCTATTTCAAGATAAATATAATGGTATTGAATTATCTACATATCTGGCTTTAACAGTAATGTAGATCAAGTTTGATATAATGTAACATAACAAAGCTATGAAAAAAATTCCTAAAAATGGAAATCGTACGAAAGCACCCCACACGCGGGGTAGCTCCGTACAGTGAAGGGGGTACATTCGTACATTGTGGGGAGACTCCGTACAACGTTATGTGTATGAAATTAAACTCTTATTGAGATCCAAATTACGACAAAATACACCTTAAACGTCGTGATAATGAACAATAAGTATAAGTTACTCATATTATTATTTTTATTATTTAAAAAACAACTGTTGAAGATGTACGCCATTAAATTTTCACATTTAAATATAACAATTAGGGTAACGTGTTACAATGACATACCAAATCTATTGCACATTGTAAATAGTAAAATCTTTTTTAAATACATAAATACTTGCTGTTCTTGCTATAGCAGCAGATTTGGACTGCGACAATACCTACATAGACCACGTCTGATAAGTCTACTGTGCTGTCGTCTTTGGTATCAGGAAAAACAAATTTTCAAGCACCCGGTTTTTTTCTCAAAAATGAAACTTTATATTCCAAGGGACGGTATTTCGTTAGAACCTGTCCCGATATAATGTAAAATAGTATTTTCCTTCTCGAATTTAACCAAGACAGAGCTTTACCCGTAATGGTTGCCGTCCTAACTGGCTTTTCGTTCTCAATATCAGAACCTTAAGACATTTCTTCGAGGAGAGAACATGAAATTTCTCGTAAAGTCAATATCTGTCTGGGTATCACTGTCAGTCTCTTTAGTTTTCTTATGCTTCTTCGGTTTGCTTTCTTTATTATCTAATAGCAAATTCAACGCTCGTTTAAATTTTTTAGCCTTAGCTTTTCTCTCTTGCTCCTATTTCTTCATCTCTTTTGATTTCCTATTTCTATCAGTCTACTTTGGAGTATCTGTATGTATCCTGGCATGACCCTTAAATGATAATATTTTAAATTTAACAAAATTTCTGAACTAACGCAGAGTGAATTAGTACAGTACGAATCCACCCCATTCATAACTGTACGAAGGCACCTCAACCGAAACATTCATAACATAATTTCAAAATAAAAATGACAATTGAAGTTACTATAAAATGTATGTTTATATATTAATCTAAGGTACTTATTCAAAAACTATTATAAATTACTTTAACAACTTGAGCAAAACTTATTGGAAATAAATGTTTTCAAAAATGAATCGAAAAATTACTTACGCGGTCTAAAATCATGTATCGACTTGTCCCAACGAAATTCAATGCGGCAGTGGTATCTCGCTTACCTGTGAGCCTTTGCTCATATATGGGCCATACGCGCCCATATATAAAAACCCGTCAACATGTAGAATAATGTAGATTTGACTCCTGTACGAATGCTCCCTCTGTACGAATCCTACCTGCTCTCCCCTACGCCTGATGGTAAGTGTTGCTGCCGCTCATGGACCTTTACAGGGTCACTGCCCACCGCGAAGAAAGTGAAGGGAGTGTGAATGCGTGCATTGAGGCTCGGTGATACCAAAGGCACCACCCAAACCCTCCACACGCAAACACCATCAGAAAGTTATTTTTAATATTAAAAATTGTTAATTGTGGGTAACTTAGATAAATAAATAAACAGATATGCTTATCACGTTGAACGCGGGTTAGTCCGACACCAGCAGAGAGGCTGATAGTGCGACGGCGATCGACGTCCCGGGAGGGACGGACGATCGAAGGGGAGGGTTACCCCACAGGGCCGCCGGACTTGCTACGGAGAACGGTGGTCGGCCCAATTGCGAAAGAGAGTAGATAGTGGGTTAGAGGACCACGCGCCACCCCTCCGTTACCTCGGAGGGAGTTGGATGGCGTGTGGGCTCATTATAGCCCACTCCCCCTAAAAAAATACGTTGAACGTCAAGAGGCTCACAATTCTATACAAGTGTGGCCTTACTGGTATTCCCTATGGCGTTTAATTTGTTAAGATTTATAAAATACTAGCAGACCCGGCCACGCGTTGCTGTGGCTAATGTTTTTGTTATATTACATTTTATTAAACTATTTAAGTGGAACTGTTATTTTTTTTTTTTTTTTTATGGGCTATGGTAAGCGCACGCGCGGTCCAGTCCGTCTGGGGCGATGAAAAGACGGCGCGCGGGCCCATAACCCACCCGTATCCACGTCACCTCGTTGTTGGGCCGACCACCGGAGCAGATGTGACTTGTCGTCAGTGGTCGGCCTGACGGAATACCCTTTCAGGTAACCTCACCTCTCGACGTCCTGGGACGTCGGTCGCCGTCGCGCGGTCAGCCTCTCTGCGGGTGACGGACAATTCCCCGGTCCGATCACCCGCGGCCTCGGCTAGGGCGGCATTAGGCGCAGATACTCGCGCCTGCGCCACCCGAGTCGCCGGCGGCGGAAAGTGTCGCCGAATAGGAGCTCTACTCGCACACGATTCGCCGCCTCCTTCCGTGAGATTACGGTCTCACAGAAGGCGGCGATCGCGGCCCAGTTCCTGACGCTGACGAGCATCTCCCTGGCGATGGTCGGCAGCGCCAGGTCGGCACTGATAATTGCGACGAGTTCACGGCGATCCCCCTCCCATGCAGTACACTCCTCGAGCGTGTGCTGCGCCGTGTCCTCGTCGCAACTGCAGTGGCGGCAGGACGGTGTGCTCTCCCTCCTGACAATCTTGTGCAGGTACTTCCCGAAGCAACCGTGCCCCGTCAGCACCTGCACCAGTCGGCAGAAAAGCACCCCGTGCGTCCGCTCCAACCACTCCATCAGCACCGGCCGGAGGGCCTCGACGGTCCTGACACCGTACCGAGGACTCTCCAGCCGGACTGCCCAACGGGCAAATCCCTCCAACTACCCATGGTCTTTTCGACATCTTGGTCATACAGGACGAATCATCGAGATTCATGTGCACACCATGCTCTTTGCGTAAGTATGCACATGCTTCTTGAATCTCTACAAGTTATTTAACTTCCTTCATCCTTTGCCCTGTGTCCTTCTCCCTGTATAACTAGGGCGGACAGCACACGGTACGAACTTCGTCGTCCGTGGTATTCCTGCTAGCTAGCCACATTTACCCGCTACTCTGGCTGCCATCTTGGCTTATCCTGCCAACCTGGTCTTCAAGCCGGCGGGCCTTGTACCAGGCGTGCGCGAAATCCCGTAACTGCCGGTAGTTCGCCTCCGAAGCCACGAGATCCGTGTAGTATACCGGACCTTCTCCGTCGCGATGTATCCCCGAGAGCATCCCCGACCTAATCTCATCATAGAGGGGACATGCCCACAGAACGTGGTGCATGTCCTCATCCCCTTCGCCGCAGCTACATTCCGCATAAGCTCCTAGCCCTAAATCGTACAGCCGCCTGTGAAAGCACCCATGACTCCCCAGTAATTGGGAGGTTTCATAGTCCGGCTCGACCCAAGTCGCCTTGAGGCGAGCCACCACGTCCGGAAAAAACCGATACGTCTCCCTCCCCTTGCCCTCGCGATCCCACCGCGTCTGCCACTGAGCAACAACATCCGTCCATATAGCCCTCCGCCTACCCCGATATTCCTGCCTAGTCACGTCCTGGCGCGCCGCCGCTGCTCTCCCAGCACGGATGACCTCCAGGTCGGCCGGCAGTACCCCACCGATGACCGGCAGGGCAGCCGTACTGGTCGTGCGATATGCCTTGGTGAGCAGAACGAGCGCAGCCCTCTGCGAGCGTAACAACGCGCTCTTAACCGCGTAGAGACCGGCTCTATGGAACCATACATCCGCAGCATACGCAATCGTCGCCACATATGTCCCGTGATACAGGGTCTTAAGGGCCCTGTAGCGAACGCCCCACGAAGACGCCGAAATGCGGGCCACCTTACCAAAGCACTTGGCCGCTCGCTCGCCAATCGAGTGCGCATGCTGCGTGAAAGACAGGCCCGTGTTCAGCACCGCCCCCAAAATAGTAATCCACTTGATGTCCCTGACAGAGCTCCCCCCAAGACGTATTGTGGGAGGCCTCTGGAAACGCCCCCTCAGCGTCATACTTGCTGACTTACCCGGGGAGAAGTCCAGCCTATTCCGGGCCCCCATACCGGCGGCGGCTGCGAGAGTATGCCTTCCTGAGCCTGTCCAGCTCTGGGGTCCACCATTCATAGCCCCGATCCTGGGTGTTACCCGCAATACCCAGGGTAGACCTCGCCACCCGTAAAACCATAGCCTGGAAGGACCAACGGGCAATGACTTCTCGGCGGGCGTCGACCCGCCAGGCGGTGATCTCTTTGGTGGAGACCATGACGCCGCGGGCGCGCGTCTCCGACACCCGCCGATAAATGTCGGCGAGCATCTCCGCCTCCAAGTCCCACGGGGGAGTTCCGGCCAGGAGGCACGCTGCCTCCGTCGCCACGGTGCGGTAACTCCGTATGGCCCTGATCGCCATGACCCTCTGTGGTCGCCACAGGAGGGCCCTAAGACGGACGGTCAGGGACCCCGCCCACACCGGTGCGCCATACAGGGCTATCGACCGGATCACCCCCACGTACAGCTGTCGGCACGTAGCACTGGGTCCGCCCACATTCGGCATCAGCCGCGAAAGGGCGGACGCCGCGCCGACAAGCCGGGGAACAAGTCGATGGAGATGCTCCCGGAACCAAAAATGCCCGTCGAGCACCAGGCCCAAGTACTTCATGTGGGCCTGGATGCTGATGGTGACCGACTTCACGGTGATCGAAGCGCCGGCGGGAAGCCCGGCGGTACGGAGGCCATGGAACAAAAGGGCCTCCGTCTTTTCCAGGGCTACCCTCAACCCCAGCGCTTCGATCCGCCTGACAATCTCCTCGGTGCCGAGAGTTGCCAGGCGTGCCGCCTCCTCTAACGTCCCACCCCGGGCTGTGACGAGTGTATCATCGGCGAAGCAAATTACGCCCAGCCCGGGTGCGAGGCTTCCTCTCAACGCCCAGTCGTAGCCGATGTTCCACAGGGTCGGACCCAGAACCGACCCCTGCGGGACACCGCACGTCATGGGCGTTCGCACAACGCCCCCTACTCGGTCAACGTAGAGGACGCTGCGCCCCTCCAAGTAGTCTGCCACCAGCCGCCTGAGGTACACGGGCACCCCGTGATACCTCAGCCCCTCCATGATGCAGCTGAATGGCAGACTGTTGAAGGCGTTGGCGATGTCCAGGGACACCACTCGATGCGGGCAGCCAAGACCCTCTCCAGCAGCTTGCACGCATCATCGAGCAGCACGATGGGCCTGTAGGCCGAGGCCGACTCGGGAGACCGTCCCGGCTTCGGCAAGAGAACCAGCCTCCCCTCTTTCCAGCACCCAGGGAACTGCCCGGACGCCAAACAGGCGTCGAACAGTTCCCTGAGGCGTGGTCCCAGGTGCTCGAGGACCAGGGCCAGCACACGGTTCGGAATACCGTCGGGCCCGGGGGCGGTGGATTTCACTCGCATACGTGCCACCGCCACCTCCATTTCCGGCTCCGTGATGGGCGGAGCACTTTCATCGTCGGCCTCCCGGTCGCTGTCCGGCGAAGCCATGACCGGGGGCGTGTGCTCTGCCCGCCGTGGAAAGAGGTCCTCGACAACTCTGGTGAGGAGGCTGGGCTGGAGAGCCTCGGTGAGAGGGGGGCCCCGCCCGCGGAGCCTGTTCAGCGCCGCGAGGTAGGGGCGACCCCAGGGGTCACGCTCGAGACTACCTTAAGTGGAACTGTAGGAGAACATCTGTCATGGAGGTCGTCATATTTTTTTACAAATGGCATCTATGTACGAAGCAAGTTAAAATCGTAAATGACACGTTTGTAGGTTTGACATAGCAGCGCCATCTATTAATTAATTACTCAATCCAGTCAACAGATATCGCCATCAGTTAAAATCGTTTGGAGTTAACAGCTAATTGTGTATGTCAAATAATAGACAAATAATTTGAATAAAATAATATTGCGATTATAAATTAAGATGTAAGCTATCCTATCTTTCAAGTTACCACTGATGACAAGTCACATCTGCTCCGGTGGTCGGCCCAACAGCGAGGTGAAGTGAGTACGGGTGGGTTATGGGCCCGCGCGCCGTCCTTTCATCGCCCCGGACGGACAGGAAAAAAAAAAATCCTATCTTTCAAGTTGGATCAAAATGCACACGGTGTGCAAATTTGATTAAAATCGGTTAAGTAGTTTAGGAGTCCATCGCGGACAAACAACGTGACACGTAATTTATATATATTAAGATGTATGTGTTGTGTGTATACTAACCAAGTGTTCAAAAAACAAATATCCGTAGAGTCAACCAGGTTGTTGACATAGAACATGTGCGTCCAGAACTTCGCGCGACAGATTTCACTTTGTGCACCAACAGATACCGGCCACATGGGACCGGAGTTAGCGTGTACCCACCAGGTCGCTGCGTAGCCCACAGTTAACAAGACCAAGGGAGATGTCCTGTAATACAGTTGGTATTGTAACTATTTTTACGGATTAAATTATAATAGATACTAGTGGTCGCCGAGTGGTCGAATTTCCGCCATAATCCATTTAAATTAGTTTTCTACTACACAATTTTCTTTTAATTTTATTCATGTATAATTGTATATTGAGCAAGCTATATTTCACTCATAACTAATACATAACTAGTACAAATGTCTATTAGAAATTGTCATTACAATTATGATTGATGATTTTTTGACATTCAGTTCGACCAGAGATTTTAATCGTAAACAATACATAAGTGTATAAGCGCGCGCAATAAACTTAATTTATTGATGTGAAACATCTATAGGCGAGGGTGATCCCGATTGTCGCGTGGCGTTAACGTCACGCTTCGGGACACCATTTTAATTAAATACAAATAAAAATCCGGATACATATGTGTACATTTTTGTAACGAAACCATAGTGCGATTTAAAATTTGTACAACGCCATCTAGTGCGCTTAAAGTAAATTGTTACCTATAATGAAAATAAATGTATTTACGAATAAAAATCATCATTTTCTTGGAAAAAAATCGTAATATTATTTTTATTAATGTGCTATTTTAGTTCCTGTCGTAATCTGTTCTTTTATGCATATATACTTCTATAAAATAATGTATAATTCTCTAACTTTCCAACATAAGTATACCATACCTACTTACAGTACTTTCACGTACGAAAACTGGACAATCGCTTTTTATATGTGTTTTATTAGTTTCAGATGTATATTTATTTGTTTGTGTTACAGACTCATAGGAATTGGATCTTGACCCACTTTCAACAGTCAGATTTCATTTAAAATTTGTTAATTTAACAAGGACCAATGACGATAAAATAATTTAAATAGCTTGTCTCATTATCATCGTCATCGTTACAGGATTAGAGATTTCTTTATAAAATATATTTTGTAGCTGAGATTTAGTCTTAGCTCGATAGATGTCGTTATTTCTGTTTGCTAGATCATACTTTCTTAACCGATTCTTTTGATTTGAACTACGTAGAAGTGTGTGAGGGAGACGTAGCGACGCTATGTTAGATCGTAAGCGACTGAGCGGTGAACTAATAATATTATTTCTTTGTAACATTTTAAATAATAGTAGAAATCGTATTATTTTATTCAATACTTTACATATTAGTTCCTGTCGTAATCTATTTTCTACAAGTATATATGAATAAATCATATATACTTGTAGAAAATAATTTCGAAGTTTCACATCTGCCAGGCATCCTGAGCGATGGCTTACTTTTTTTTTAATCCATTATTATATGAAATTTCAGTTTTATGCACTTCTCCTCATTATATATATCAATTGTGCCAAATTTCATACTTGTCCATCCACGTAATTTTCGTAAAAAGGTGTACAAAGTTTTTGCTTCACGTATTAA
Source organism: Lymantria dispar (assembly GCA_032191425.1). Lineage (NCBI taxonomy): Eukaryota > Metazoa > Arthropoda > Insecta > Lepidoptera > Erebidae > Lymantria > Lymantria dispar. The sequence continues at coordinate 678,599 of CM063460.1, read as the reverse complement.
TACATAGATAGCGGGTATAAATAGCGATGTAAATCTTTGTAATCATCGTTTCGGCTCGTATAGGTCCCAACTGCTGGGCGCGAGCCTCCTCCACAGTGGGAGAGAAGTTCACCTACTATACCACGTTGGTCAGACGGATTGGTATAGGTATAGCTTTGGCGGATTGGTATAGCTACGAGGAGCGGGTCACTTCCTTCCCTCCATTATGGTTGAGGGGAGTGATGGCTGCTCTAGTGGTTAACTCGTGATCGGGTGCCGCTTGCGGGATCTGGTCCAGCCATAATCTTCTCATTATATTTGTGATTATTATTATATTTGTGAATTGTACTATATTTGGAATGGCATCACACTGGAACTATTAATAAGCATGTTGTAAAATGTAATTTTATTTAAGTGAAATTAGAAAACAAATAAAAAATAGACAATCCCGCTGAGTTTCTTGCCGGCTCTTCTCAGTGCGGTCGCGTTCCGATCCGGCGGTAATTAAAATAAAATGACAATATGTAAGTGCCCCCGCGGGGTTTATATATAATAAATGATTTGAATTTGCATTAGGGTTTTATATCGAGTTTGTCTTCTCTTACATATATTTTATCTACAATAATCCTTTTGTTCAATGCACATTGAACATGCAACGCAGCAAATTCATAAGTAGAGCATGTCAACATACAAGTAGAGCATGTCAACATACAACAGCGCAAATTTGCAAAATTCGCACTGACATGATTAAAGATGCTGCGTTACACTTCACACTTACGACACACTAACACAAAATGGTATATGTGTGTATTAGCAATAAGTAGTATATAAGGTGTACATTTTGTAAAATAAATCAGATTTGAATTTATTCTTCTCTCAGTTACTACCCTCTCACTGCGGCCAAGACACCCTTAGCCGTCAGTTCTGATCGGTCTTGTGAGCCTGCTTGACCGGCAGTGAGAATTACCAATCCTCCACCCAAACCTCCCTCTCACTGCGGCCAAGACACCCTTAGCCGTCAGTTCTGATCGGTCTTGTGAGCCTGCTTGACCGGCAGTGAGAATTACCAATCCTCAACCCAACATCCATCTCACATCTACCTGTCACCTTAGGTAGCGCGGTGCAGGTATCCCATCAGATAGGCTAGGAACTTAAGGGCTTTAGGTACTTCAAACTATAACCTTAGGTTCTTCTGTCAAACACGGCGTTGGTCCATAAGCCCATACGACGCCGTACACCTTTAGTCCTCTTTTACGACATCCACGGGCAAGTAAAAGGGAAGTGGAATTGTATTTTTATTGCGTTACCACACGGAAGGAACGCTATAATAATTATTAAATTAAGCGAAAATGTTGAACAGTACCTGGCAATTCTGGTAACAATAATCACGGGCAGCATTTTGAAGTTAGGTGTAATGTTTGTGATGAGTATGTAGTACGCGAGGAGGAAGCTGGACATCACAGTGTATATTTGTATCATTGGTGTACCGTTTAGAAGCAACATTATCGAGGGGTAGTGGAACGTCTGCAATATATCAATTGAAATGATAAGATAATGTAGCTTTTGAATAATAAATATAACAATTTTTATGGATTTTATTGTGTTTGCATTTGATTTTTGATTACAACACATAGAGACAAGTATTTGAACGGAGATTCTCATCATCCCCTTTCGCAGTTAGCTGCCATGTCTAAATATTTGTTGCACAGAACACACGGCATTTGTAGCGATAAAACACTTGGCTGGGGAGCTGCATATCAAGCGAATTCATGCAAACAAGCTGCAAGTTCCCCGCGTCCCTGTGAAACCACCCACAGTCGAACGCCTTGTTTCCTACACCTTATGTGAAAGGAGTCACTGAATAGATTGGTTACATCCTGAGATGTGCTACTACACATCTCACTTCTGATAACTTCGGATCATATGGAGCAACCATATGAGACAAAATTAGGCTATTATATCAGGCGACTAGAAATGGATTAATTTCGAGTTGTCATTAAGTTTTTTGGAAAATTAAATGACGATATCAAAACGGTAACCTAACCTGCTCCACCAATCTCGGGTTATTGATGTATAGTGTCAAAAAAGCCTGGCAAACATGAGTGAAGAGGCTCGCCGCTGCTAACAGTACTCTGAAATAACAAATAGGTACAACAAGTATGCTGAAATTCGAGGAGATCATCTAACCTAACCAATAGGAGAAAAATTGTCCTATTTCTGATGTAGCTGGTCAGAAGGATCTCCGAAACTGTTTACCACTGCACTGGAAGATGTCTTCAAGCTCTTAGACTGGACTGGACTCGGCATCAACATTAACGGCGAATACATCACTCACCTTCGATTTGCGGACGATATAGTCGTTCTGGTAGAATCCATGGAGGACCTTGGCACAATGCTCAATGATCTCAGCAGGGTATCCCAACTAGTGGGTTTACGAATGAACATGGACAAGGCGAAAGTCATGTCAAATGCCCATGTCATTCCTGTACCGGTCCTAGTTGGCAATGCGATTCTTGAAGTTGTCGATCACTATGTTTACCTAGGACAAACAGTCCAGCTAGGTAGATCCAATGTCGAGAAAGAGATCAGCCGACGAATCCAACTCGGTTGGGCAGCGTTCGGGAAACTTAAGAGGATCTTCTCGTCCAACATACCTCAGTGTCTGAAAACACAGGTCTACGACCAGTGTGTGTTACCAGTGATGACTTACGGCACGGAAACGTGGTCCCTAAATGTAGGCCTCATATCAAGGCTCAAAGTCGCTCAGCGTGCTATGGAGCGGGCTATGCTCGGGATTTCTCTGCGAGATAGAATCCGGAATACGGAAATCCGCAGAAGAACGGGTGTAACCGACATAGTACGAAGAATTAGCACGCTGAAGTGGCAATGGGCAGGCCACATCGCTCGACGAACCGACAACCGCTGGGGAAGAAAGGTTCTCGAGTGGCGACCACGTATCGGACGACGCAGTGTAGGACGCCCCCCCAATAGGTGGACCGATGACCTAGTGAAAGTAGCTGGGCGTCGTTGGATGCAGGCGGCACAGGACCGCTCATTGTGGCGCAACATGAGGGAGGCCTACGTCCAGCAGTGGACGGCGATAGGCTGAAATGATGATGATGATGATGATGGTCAGAAGGATTGATATAGAGTTGTATTTCAAGTTTTCCTGCTCTTATATAGATGTTATATGCATATGACTGCAGAGATGGCGTATTCGTAAGATACTGATCTACAGCGCCAGTGTCACGGGTTCAAATCCCACGCAGGACAATACTTTGTCCGATCCACACATTTTTCTTCCGAATCTGGATGTAGTTTGCGTCCGTTAATTATATATTTGTAAAGTCCCCCGCAACACAAGGATTATTTCCAAAGTGCAGGGCATTGTCTTTTATTAAAAAATAAAAACCATATTATATACCTTAGCAGTCTTTTACGATATCCACGGTGTAGATAAGGAGTGGTGAATTGTGTTCTTACTCCGTCACTATGTTAATTCTTTTGTTTACGCAAACGTTTTGTATTTGGTTTTAAGTTGCCCGACGTTTCGAATATTTTTCAGTGTTCATAGTCACGGGAAAACTTATGTAGCACAGGTATATTATAACTTATGTATATAGGTAAAAATATTTATATCAACATAACTGAGAGTATTTTTTAGATTATGTAGCTGTACATAGAATAGAGATTGTTCTGTCACTAAGAGTGTAAAGTTACAAATTAACTGTACTATAGTTATCAAACTGATTTTTTTGTGTGAATGAACTAATCCTTGACATTCCTTAGAAATATAGCCGTGTGATGACGGAGCAAGAATAGCATTCACTACTCCGTATCTAGCCCATGAATGTCGTAGAAGACGAATAAGGTGTATAATATGCATACATCTGTACAAGAGGAGGAAATCTCGAAATAAAACCCTATACCAACATGTCTGACTAACATGGGGTGGTGAATTGTATTCTTTTTCACACGGAAGTTTATAATTTTTTATAATTACTCAATAACTTGTCAATATATGTATTAAATTTCAAAACATGCACGAAAATTTTCAAATGCTGTTGCCCGTGGATGCCGTAAAAGACGACTAAGGGATATAATACGCATATAACATCTATGCAAGAGAAGAAAAACTCGAAATAAAACCCTGTACCAAGCCGTCTGACCAGCATGGTATAGTAGGCGAATTTCTCTCCTATTGGGGAGGAGTCTTCAGCTCGGGGGTTTCCTTCCCATTGTCGAGGAGGCTCGAGCCCAGCAGTGGGACGTTTATGAGCTGAGATGACGGCGATAAGACAGTATGTTTATAGAGATAGAGTATGTTATATAATACATCATCACCATATAATACATAACAGTTAGATATCAAAGAATTTGATCAATCGCTGTTGTCACAACGACTGCTTAGATAAGAGATGATAATAATAAACAGCTGTACAATAAATGGCTATGGTAATAATTGTGCTATATTAAATCATCTCTCTCTGGAATTTCCAGAGTTGCCCATACTTTTCCTCACTCTTAAATAACGGCAGTTTTCAATGATTCTTTTGTGTATTTTCAAATGGATTCAAAAATTCAATAGCAATCTCAGATGGATTCAAGAATTCATTAGAATTACTTAATTAATAAATCACAATACCTGATTCCCTGGAAGGGTGATAGCGCCGATAGTCTTGGGTCCTTGTTCTCATAACTGGCAGTCAAACGTCGCCAGTTACTGCGCACAGACCACACCACCAATAACTGACACTCTGAAATTATGTAAATAATTTAGACACAAGTTATTAAACAACACATATGACGTAATGGGAAGGATAACCAGTAAGGCGCCACCAAACAATCGGTATCAGTAGTCTGTCCAATGACGATAGAGAATACAAACCGCGAGCCACCCTTCCACCGCCCCCTTAACGGGTTGGGTGCCCTCAGCGGTCAGCGCTCATCCATAGTCCGGGTAAAGCTATGAAAGCCATCTGCGGCTAACAACTATACACACAACAAAAAAAAGTAAGCCGTCACTCAGGACGCCTGGCAGATGTGAAACATCGAAACTATTTTGTATGAGTAGGGACACGGTATCGAATATAAAGTATCGATACTGAACTCATGAGTAGTATCAAAAGATAAGTAACGTACTGATTAAAGTATCTAGTACTTTTACTGACTTTATTTTTAGGTATTTTTAGGTACGAGTACTTTTCTTTCAATACCGATACATTGCATTCGATACTTTTAGTCAATAAGTACTTTTTAGCAGGTATCGTGTCAAATAAATTATCCATTTTAAAATTGACTTTACGGCTTATATTTATGGTAACGTTATTTAGTACAAAAGTAATTAAACTTCCAAAATGTAGCTTGAAATACTTTCATCCGTTCACAGACGTTCTTTTGCACGATAGGTGCAATTTATAAACCAGAAATAGCGGCATCTATCGAGCTATGCAGCATCGAGCACGAAGTGCGCGATTTAGGTAACATAAATAGTGGCATCTATCGATATCGATCTAACGACCAACTCTCAGACCAATATATTGAATATTTAATAAAGAAACCTTTAATCCTGTAATGATAATAAGACAAGCTATTTAAATTATTTTAGCGTTATTGGTCCTTGCAATTTTACAAATTGCAAAGTTTACAAATTTTAAATGAAATCTGACTGTTTTAAGTGAGTCAAAATCCAATTCCTAAGAAATCGGTGACATACAAGGAAATAAATATATAAAAATACAGCTGAAACTAATAAAAGCCTATAAAAACGGTTACTCATTTTTCGTAGCTGAAAGTAAACTAAATCCCATACCTACTGATATATTTATATTATGAAGTTATTATACATTAATTTATAAAACAAGTAAATATGCATAAAAGAACAGATTACGTCAGGAACTAGTATGGCATAAAGTATTAATAAAACATGGCGATTTTTTCCAGTAAAAGATAATTTTTATTCAATAAACATTTATTTTCATTATAGGTAACAATTTACTTTGGGTTCACTAGATGGCGTTGTACAAAATTTTAAATCGCATCATGGTTTCGTTACAAATTTAGATATGTATATGCAGATATTTATTTTACAGTAAATTTCCGCGTCGGAGACCCGTAGCGCACGGACGTGCGCCTCGCTGCTCTCCATTTCGCCGCGCTCACCCCGCACCCGCCCCCTGCGGTCGTGCGTTCTCGCTCCGTCTCGCTCGCTCTCGCAGCGAACCACGCGTCGCGTCAAGCCGCCATCTTGTTCAACGTCTGTGGCCGTTCAGTGGCCCGCTCCGGGTGGCCGTGTATACGGTTGTCTGTGGCAGTTTCGCTGTTTGGACGCAGGTGTTGCCGGATCCCAACTGCACGAGTCGACTTTTTCAAGACGTCGAGTGCAGATTTCTACCGTTGGTAGATAAAAAGTCAACCCATTTTGGCCCCCTCAGGGCAGAAAACCATATTGTTTGGTCCCCGGCGGAAACCTCACGGTGTAAACGAAGCCGGGTGAGGCAAGGCCCCGATTTGCCTGCCGAGCCCCTTCAGGGCAGAGCTAACAATCGGAAGGGGTTAGAGCATCCGGCCTTGGGGGATCTCCTAGTCGGACCTAATCTACGGCTTTTCATCATTTTTCTGCGAAGGCCTAACGGCCCGAGCAGCTAGGAACCTATCGCACATTAAGATTGGCGAAGGAGTACAAGCTTAGGGCACATTAGTTAAGTACACATCCTCCCGACCTGCACCCGGTTGGGAGGGACACACACACTACACACAACCCAGGGTTTACCCCACCCAGGGCGATAGGACACATTACTGCGAACGTTTTTCCCGCCAGCCCACGATGGCGGAAAAAACTATCACCATCGACGCCCTTCTGGCGATCCCCGAGATAAAAGCCTACATCGCTCAACATTTTGGAGCGATAACTATTCTTCCACCGCAACCCCTGCGCGCTCACTCCACTGTCCTGCCGCTCAAACCGGAATTACCGGCCACCGGCACGGCGATGGATACTGAATCGGTCCCCTCCTCAGCCTCAGCTTCATCTTCCTCCGAGTCGGAAGATTCGCCCAATGAGGGCTCCTTCATCGAAGTTCGCTCCCGTAAGCGCACTAAGAAGGCAAAAGCCAACAAAGAGGCCCCCTCTAAGGCCCCAAAAATAAAGCCAACCGAATCGGCCATAACTCCAGCCGCAATCCCGTCTGAAACGACCACTACGACCGCCTCGGCCCTCCCTGTCGTCTCGCAGACAGCCCCATTCTCTGTCCCATCCACTACGGACAGCAACACCGTCGCCCCACAGACGGTCAAAAAACCACTGGCTCCGCCGCCCCTATACATTAGGGATAAAGAGAAGTGGCTAGTCATCTCCGCGTGGCTAAACACCAACAGGATTTCGTACAAATCTGCGAAATCCACCCCCCAAGGCATACGAGTGGACCTTCACTCGTCAGCTGACCACCGCTCCGTGTCAAGCATGCTAGGGAATCAACAGATTCCCTACCATACATACACCCTCCCCGAAGCCAAACTTCTGCGTGTAGTAATACGCAATGTCCCGAGGGAAATTGACACCAAAGAGATCTTAGAATCTCTTAAAGCCCAGGATCTGCCGGTTGTAGAAGTACATCGGATGATCCGAGGCAAGGGTCGTTACCCTCTCAATATGATATTGGTCTGCCTAGCAAATACCCCTGAGGGTAAAGGCATTTTCAAAATCAAGGCCATATGTGGTCTATCCGGGGTCTCAGTAGAGCCCCCACACAAAAATGGCAACTTGGCTCAGTGCCACAAGTGCCAAATGTATGGACACTCGTCCAAGAACTGCTTCGCCCGTCCTAGGTGTGTCAAGTGCCTAGGTGACCATCACACCTCTCAGTGTGAACGGCCAAAAGACATCTCCCTCTGCAAAGAGCCACCAGCGTGTGTTCTCTGTGGAGAATACGGCCACCCGGCTAACTATCGCGGCTGCCCAAGAGCGCCGAGAAGAATAGTCCGCCAACCCAACTCAAATGGCAAGGCCTTGTATTATAACAAGACCTTCGTCCCAGCCCCCTTACCAACCCACAATGCGTGGGCTCGCCCCCTGCTAACCAGCAAGGAGGTTTTCCCAACCCTGCCCAACAGGCAGCCCGCTGCCCCACCCGCACCATCTCAGCCCAAACCACCAATGATCGGGGCAAACCAGCCCACCGGTGGTAATCCCAAGCCCCCTCAGGGCGCCCCCCTTCCCATCGTCGTCGCTAAAAGCGCGCCCCCAAAAGCCCCCCAAGGACTAGATCCAGATCTAGCCCTGGTGGCCAACTTCGCGGCTCAAATCAATTTCGCGGAAATCCGCGAAATTGCAGCCGATCTTAGAAGGAACGAGGGAAACAACCTCGCCCTCCTTAATATAGCGATCAAATTCGCCCCCACGTTAGAGCGTCTAGGCTCACTCAAATTCAACTAAAATGGATAGGTACACTCCCGGCAGAGTTAAACCCAGACACCTCAAAGTAGGGACATTCAACGCTAATAGCCTTACCCAACAGAGGGATGAAGTAGGCACATTCCTTCGGGAACACCAGCTCGACATCTTGTTAGTACAAGAAACGTTCTTAAAACCATTCAACAGGGACCCTAGAATCGCGAACTATAATATAGTTCGCAATGATAGGACAACCTCACCAATGGGTGGAACTCTCATTTACTACAAAAGGTCGCTGCATTGCACACCTGTGGATCTGCCCCCTCTGATGTACATTGAAGCTTCAATTTGCAGACTAGCCCTCTCAGGCCATCAGCCTATCACCCTTATATCCGCATATCTCTCTCCCAATAGAGAACATTCGAAACAGTTGGTTGAAAAAGATCTAAAAGCCTTGCTAGAATTGGGAGGCGCCGTCATCATTGGCGGTGACCTTAACGCCAAGAACACCTCTTGGAGCTGTCAAAGTTCCAATACGAGGGGCAAGACTTTAGAGCTATTCGCTGACAGACTGGGATTTGATGTCATAGCGCCCATAGAGCCGACACACTTCCCCTTTAACGTTTCGCACAGGCCGGACATACTCGATATCTTTCTTCTCAAAAACATAAACCTTCGTTTATGTTCAATAGAAGTTCAACACGAGTTAGACTCAGATCACCGCCCGGTGACTCTGGAATTAGCCTCCCGCACCCCCGGCCCCTCAGGCCACAACAACGAAAGGACCAAGATAGCGACTGACTGGGCACGGCTAGAGAAAAATCTAAAGTCAACCTCGTCGGTCCACCTTGATCAAATTCCCAATGACATTACGTCTAAGGAACATACCTCTCAGGCGATCGAGTCACTTACAAGTCACGTGCAGTCGATAATGGACGACTGCTCGCGGCCGGTACCAGATACGAGCGATCGTAAATGGCGCCTGCCAGACGACGTCCGTGACTTGTTAAGACGTAAAAACGCCGCGACACGCGCTTATGACCGCTACCCCACGGAGGACAACCGTACCCGCCTACGGTCACTCCAGAGGGAGGTTAAACAAGCTATTAATGAATTGAGACAGAGCAAATGGGACGCCATGCTCGAGGAGCTAGAGCCCTCTCACACAGCCTTTTGGCAGCTTTCCCGCTCACTCAAAAAAGACATCGTGTCCACTCTCCCTCCTCTCACCAGACCCAACCAGCCACCGGCGTTTATAGACGACGAAAAGTCAGAATGCCTGGCCGACTGCTTGGAGCTTCAGTGTACGCCGAGTACACTACACCCCGACGCCGCGAATCACCGCTTCATCGCCGACGAAGTGGAACGCCGTACCACTCTCTCGCGCTCGTTACGAAACGACAACCCCGATCAACCTATCCCAGTAGTAACCACCGATGAGGTCGAATCGTTAGTCAGGGGTCTTAAAACCAGAAAAGCCCCAGGTTCGGACGGAATCTCAAATAAAGTCATTAAATTATTCCCCGCCCACTTGATAGTCCTGTTGTGCTGCATCTTCAATGCAGCACTAAATAATAACATCTTTCCCGCGCAATGGAAAGAGGCCGTGGTAATAGGAATCCACAAACCCGGCAAGCGCCGTACCGAACCCAGTAGTTACCGCCCGATTAGTCTACTAAAAGGTCTAGGTAAGATCTACGAACGAATAGTTCTCAGTAGACTACGCACATTCGCCGAGGCTAACAACCTCGTTCCCGACGCACAGTTTGGTTTCCGAGCTAAACACAGCTGCGTACAACAAGTTCACCGCTTGGTAGAATACACAAGTAGTCAGTTCATCATGAACAGATATACGGGTGTATTATTCCTAGACGTAGCGAAAGCTTTCGACAAGGTTTGGCATGAAGGCCTAATCTACAAACTCTATCTCCTCAAGATCCCTCACTACTTAATTCTCATTATACATGACTACTTAAGTCATCGCAGCTTTCGCTACAGGGTGGAAGGGACGTTGTCGACCTCCCACCCTATCAAGGCCGGCGTCCCTCAGGGGTCGGTCCTCTCCCCATTTCTCTTCACGCTATACACTAGCGATATGCCCAAATTCAACCGGGTACATAAAGCGCTTTACGCTGACGACACCGCACTCTTTTGTGCTGGTAGATCCCCGACAACAGTAGCCAAGACTCTCCAAACAGCGGTTACCGCCCTAGCCAATTGGTTTAGGAAATGGAGATTAGAAATCAACCCCGAGAAGAGTCAGGCGGTCATGTTCACTAGACGAACTGCCCGTTCCTACTCTATCGACAGCATTCCCTCCCTTAAAATTTTCAACAAGCCGGTCACTTGGACCAGGCAGGCCAAATACTTGGGTGTGACCCTTGACGATCGACTCAGCTTCGCCCCTCACATAAAGCAAGTCCGCGCACGGGCAGCCTTTGTGATGGGCCGTCTCCACTGTCTACTCAACTCTAGGTCGCGTATGCCCCTGAGTAGCAAAATCCGACTATACACCACCTGCATACGGCCTATCATGACCTATGCCAGCGTGGTGTTCGCGCATGTTAAGCCACACAGGATCCACAGGCTACAGACACTTCAAAATCGTTTCATGCGCCGAGCTACGGGAGCACCGTGGTTCATACGAAACGTCGACCTCCACATCGACCTCGAACTGCCGACCATCAAGCAGTTTATGAAACGGTGCTCTCAGAGCTACTTTGACTCTGCCATGACACACCCCAACCAACTAGTGGTTGGGGCGGCTTCCTATAGACCCTCCAAAATCTCCTCCATCCGACGTCCTCGTCACGTCCTCGACGAAGAGGACGACAATATCACACTCGCTCAACAAAGAGCCTACACGGCCCGCGAGGCCTTAACAAATAAATATCCGCGGTTCCGCCCTCGCCGTCGAGGTGCGAAACCGCGCCGCGCAAAAGTCACTACTAAAAACGTGGGCACGCCCACTTTGCCTTCAGCGACGCCCCAAGCCGAGGTCCGTTCCCCACAGGGGGAGCCCTTGGGCAATGTCGCTTAGCATACTCTTCTCCGGGTTGAGAGCCCTCAGCGCTCACCCATAGTCCACGTCAAGCTGTCAAGGCCATCTGCGGCCAACAGCTGTACACACACAAAAAAAAAAAAAAAAAAAAAAAAAAAAAAAAAAATTTACAGTAAATTAAGAGGGGACCGCAAGGCGTGGTGTCAAATCGCCACGCGACGATCGCGGTCACCCTCGCCTATAGATGTTTCACATCAAAAAAACCGCCGCCCCAGACGGATGGGGTGGGGTGTGTCCAGATCGTAGCCTGTCACAACAAATGTCCAGATCGTAGCCTGCCACAACAAAAAGTAACGATCAAGTGCCAAGTGTCCCGGGTACTATTTCCAATGAAAGAATACAATGTGTGATCCACAGAGCACTATTTTGATTCTGAATGAAATTTCATCATCATTATACCAGCTCATAGACCGTGGGCTCGAGCTTCCCCCACAATAGGAGGGAAATTTTCCTGCTATGCCAAGCTAGTCAGACCTGTTGCTATAGGGTTTTATTTCGAGTTTTCTTTCTTTTGCATAGATGGTATACGCATATTTAATCTCTTAGTCGTCTTTTACGATACTCGTGAGTAAGATAGAGGGTGGTGAATTGTATTCTTACTTCGTTACCGCACGACGATAAATATAATAACTTAAGATCTTTTTCGATTGTAGTACATGAGATTAGCATCTTCTAACAATTAACTTTTCAGCTTTATACATATGTACATAAGTTTGAATCTGTATACTTACTGTTACGTTCATCACTTGTCAGTATGTCGTATGCTGTACCAACAACATTGATGATCAGCAGCAGCGTCACCACTGAGAGGAACGCTCTGTGCGACAGATCGTGTCGTGTGTGTGTGTTTGTCTGTGCGCGCGAGTGACAGTATCCGAGCTGTGTCAGCGTGATGCGGAGCGAGCGAGCCCGCGCCCAGCGCGAGGCGCACTCCTCAAAGTGCAGTGACACATTGCGCTCCGCCAACAGCCCGGGACACCGCGAGCTGACGCAGTACCCGCGGTGCACTCGTGTTCGATCCAAGTGATACGGATCAGAACTGTACTCCTATAAATATTAGCATACATGTTTCATATCCATATATTTCGGCAAAAACTTTTGTAAGCCCCGGTGAGCTTACTTTATTTATTTAATTAGAACAAGTCAATGCTCGAGTATTATGATATTATTTGAAAGAGTACAGCAAGCACACTAACTATATAAAATTCTATTTGCTATTTATTTGAAGATAACTAAATTGTAATCGCACAGGAATACCAATGCAAATCTATATACGCGGGAGCGTGTGAAGTAGAGTTCAGGTATTGAAAATAAGCGACTCGGCATGAGTCACTTTTCACTCCTTCATAAGTCAAAACCTATTCAATATAGGCGCACCAAATTTGGTATACATATACATGATGATGACATCCCAGACGATGACATCTCAGTCGACAGCGAACATCATAAACAAATACGTGCATGGGCCGCCGAGCCACCTCTCTCGCCTATGTCTGACCTTCCATCTCTTGCCGAGTTTATGAATACCGTTAGAACTCTTCCCCTCAACAAGGCTGCTGGCGAAGATAAAATATCAAATAAAATGATCAAAGAAGCTAGTCGAGCATCGGGCGACTCAATGTTAATAATTTTTAATCGTTGCATAACTGAAGGCATTTTTCCTCGTATATGGCGGCGCGGTTATATACGTATAATTCCTAAAGGCGGTGATAAGCCACCAGACGACCCGAAGTCATATCGACCAATCACCTTACTGCCTTCATTAGGCAAGCTCTTAGAACGTCTCATTGTTCCTCGTTTATTGCCGGGTGGACCAACGTTCAATCATAAACAATTCGGCTTCACTCACGGCAAATCAACTATCGACGCGGCCGTTGCGGTAAGACGTGTCATTAGCGCATCCGTTTTTAAATACGTACTGGGTGTCTTCCTGGATATCTCAGGTGCTTTCGATAACGCCTGGTGGCCAATGCTACTTCTTAAATTAAAGGCTCGTGGTTGCTATAGAAATATCTACCAAATCATACAGTCGTACTTTTTAAATGGCTCGACTAAATTGAAACTTGGTCACCATGCTGTGTCGAAACCACTGACGATGGGCTGCCCTCAAGGTTCGGTATTAAGTCCATATCTATGGAATTTAGGTTTTGACGATTTTCTCGAGTTACCTCTACCGAAAAATTGTCTACTGATCGGCTATGCAGACGACGGACTTTTACTTATACAATCGAACACAAGGGATGGTTTAGAGAAATTAGCGGAAACATGCCTCAATGATATATTCGATTGGGGTACACGAAACCGGCTTGCCTTCGCACCACAAAAAACATATCATCTTTTATTAAAAGGACATTTACAATCAGCGCCGCGTATAAAATTCAATAATATGACTGTCAAAAAGAAAGAATCAGTTTGCTATCTCGGCCTAGTCTTAGAAAAAAAATTTTCATTTATTGAACATATTAAAACTGTAGGCGAAAAAGCGAAACGGAATTTCTACGCGCTTACTAGAATATCCACATCTACTTGGGGCCTTCGTTTTAATACACTTAAAACCATATACATGGCCACATATTTGGGGTGTATTTGTTACGCTGCACCTGTATGGGCCGATAGGGCCACCATAGGGGCGGCTCGCCTTAAATTACTACAGAGCCAACGATTGGCCCTAATATTCTTATGTAAAGCCTATAGAACGGTTAGTACCGAGGCCTTACCAGTACTCGCGGGTGTACTTCCGGTTGATTTGGAGATTCAGAGACGAGCGTCAATGTATTACACCACAAAGGAAACTATGAATACAGATTTCCTTCTACCGCGCGACCGAAATAAAATTGCTAGATTGTTTGCACCACAATCCATTGTTTATGAAGAACTTTTAACTGAATGGCAAGAAAGATGGGATTCATCATCGAAAGGTTGTCATCTTTATCTATTTTTTCCATGCATCCGGGAGCGCCTGGAGAAGGTGTGGCTGGAGGTTGACCACTTCGTGGCCCAATTTTTAACTGGCCATGGCAACTTTAAAAGTAAATTATTTTCTTTTAAACTCGTACCATCACCATTATGTCAATGTTCCACATCTGACCACGAGTATGAACAATCAGCACATCACATTCTCTGGGAGTGCGATCTCTGGCGAAACGAGCGTAACCTTATGTTAAACAGTTTGCAAGTCACCTGTGGGGTAGTATACTATACGGACCTTGTAGCAACTCGAGAAAATTTCCGTGCGTTCATGCGTTTCTGCCATACCTACTGTAGCAATCAATCTTAACGCTCACATATAGGCCCCGTTAAGCTCTTCCGTATCCGTGGTGCCGTACTGCTGCGCTATCGTAGCTGTACTCCTGTTTACTTATTGGCTGACTAGTCATTTTGTTTTCCTGTCTCCCGCTTTGCCTGGGAGGGAAGTGGAATCTCTCTTTCCAACTCCTCCTCTTTAATCTTTTCTAATTAAATTTGTTGCGGGTCCCAAGACAATTAAAATCATATCCCGGGACTGCCTGAGGGTCAAACCTATATATATATATATATATATATTGTAAACTATCAGATAAGTTAGTATTCCTAATTTTATAAACACGGATTAAATGATATATAATATTGACATCCTTAAATCGACGCTTTTATGACTGACTGACTCACATACAGATAAAAACGTAACCTACATCCAGATGACCTAGAAAGTTCAAATTTGGCATCCAACTAGGTAATTGTGTTATGCAAAGGAAAAAATCCAAAAACATTAAATTTATAGAATTTGGAAATATTTCAATCAATTGATATTATTAGGTACAAAACTTAGCACTTTGCATAATTATAAAAGCAAAAATTACTCTCTTCTTTCGTAGGGCAAATATTTTATTGTGATTTTAAAGTTTTCTTTAGGTTGTATAAATTATTTAGAAAAGTGATTTATAGATTTTTGATGCAAATTAAGCAATCTTGGAGGCTCAAGACCAGTTGTGTATGAGTTGAGACTACGAACGACAAAGACGAATATCGAACCTGACTCCTGTTTCATATTTATGTTTTTCCTAATATATTTCCTAGACGTGAGTATTAAGTCTCCTTAAAAGGAGTAAGTATTCGCTAAGAAAGGAATTGCCTGCTAAAATACTCCTAAAGAAGTAAAATGGGCTAAATGATTTGTCCATGTTTATAATTGCATAAAACGCCTGCATAAAGATGTTACGGTTTTTGTTTAGCTACTGTTTGCTATCTATTATTGCAGCTTCATGCATTCACCGAACAGACATGTAGATATAGGATTTCTGTTTCACTTCTCTTGTATAGATGGTACCTGCATATCACATCCCTTAGTTGCTTTTTACAAAGTTTACAAACAAGAGGAGATGGTGAGTTTTACTGTTACTTCGTCATCACACGAATAAACTAAGAGTACTCAAATTCGTTAAATATTGTTGTGTACCTTTTTTTATTGCAAACGTTGGCAAATGAGTAAATAGTACACCTGATGGTAAGTGTTGCTGCCGCTCACGGACCTTTGTAAGGCCGCTGCCTACTGCGAAAGTGAATGCGTGCAATGAGGTTTGTTGATACTAAAGGCATCACTAAAACCCACCACGCGCAAACACCCTCAGAAAGTTGGGCTCCCGGCTCTTTTGTTCACCGAACGAAGCACAGTAATAAATTGCTACTACTCGTACATCGATTTTCTGCGAGAGCGTGGTACCCCGGACGGACCGGCCCGCGGCTGTAGATAGACAACTGTGAACAGTGTGCTCCTAACACAATAAATATTTTTAGAATAGAACTGCAAATTTCTATCATACAAAACCGAGACCAATCACTAGTTATCTTATATCTTTAAACGAGCAATGCCTGTATATACGGAAACGGCTCCAACGATTTTGATGAAACCTGGAATACTAGAGGTTTCGGGGCCAAAAAATCGATCTAGCTAGGATTTATTTATAGAAAATGTTGTTTTGTCGGTGTTTTTAGCTAATTAATACAATGACATAAAATGTCAATAGAATATGGATTCAAATTTCGCCGTCAACGTCAAGAGTGGCGATAGCTCAGTTGGGAAGTTGTCCAGTTTTCTTTTTGTTTTGTTTTGGCATTTAAACAGCGTCGGATCGAATCTCGATGTTATTATTTATTTATTTAATCTTCATGCACAAAAATAAAAGTACATAGGCGGACTTAATGCCATAGGCATTTTCTTCCAGTCAACCTTAGGGTGATGATGAAATAATATAGTAGGTGCTAGTATTGAAAACTGTTTTGAGAATTAATTATTTTAATAACTAAATAACAATAAAATGAAAATAATAAACCCATTACCTATAATACATACTCATAGAAAAATATATACCCAGGTACACATACACGTACACATATATACATACACTTATACCTACACATACATACTCTCAAAAATTTATGAAGGACAATCTGCCAAAAAATCAATATAAAACTTACGAACTTTAGTTTTGAAAATGTCACACGTATTGGACATTCTGATTTTAAGAGGGAGGGTGTTCCACAGTAAAATAGGCTGAATGAAGAAAGAAGAATGAACCAAACTGGAGCTATGAGTGGGTCAAGAAAGAAGAAGATTGTTAGAGGAACGAAGATTGCGGTCATGATTGTGACAAATATATTGAAAATGAGGCTTTAAGTATGAGGGTGCATAGGGAGAGTGGAGAATAGAATAAAGCATAGATAGTGCACGCAAATTTCGTCGTTGACGTATGGGCAACCAGTTTAGTTCGGTTCGAAAGGAAGAAATGTGGTCGTATTTACGAAGATTAAAGATGAATCGAAAGCAATTGTTGAGAAGACGGTCAAGTTTATTGAGTAGATCTGCATTCAGGCCGAAGTAACATACATCAGCATAATCGATGATGGGAAAAATTAAAGTTTGCACAAGCTTCACTTTAGTTATAGGCGGAAGTAAATTTCTTAATCGGTAAAGAGAACGCAATATACCGGTAACCTTTCGCCCGACCTGAGCCACTTAGATGTGCCAGTTAAGAGCCATATCTATATGCAAGCCGGGATCTTTAACGTTGGTAGCGTAGGGTATTACAGAACCATCGAAAATTACCGTGGGAAGAGAAGTTAATTTCACTCTGCTTATCATTCTTGGGCTACCAATAATTATAGCCTGACATTTGGAAGGGTTAACACTTAAATCGAAATTTTCACAACATTTATTTAAGACTACCATATTTCGATTCAAATCTTCAATTGCTATGACTATATTCTCTAACGTAGATTGTGAATATAATTGTAAATCATCGGAATATAGATGATACGAACTATGGAGGTCTTTAGTCAAGAGATTAATAAATAGTGAAAATAAGAGAGGCGAGAGAATACCACCTTGAGGAACGCCGGCCTCTAGCTCACACCAACAAGATAAAGTCTCGTCAGCACGAACCATCTGCCGACGTCCCTCAAGGTAAAAGGAAAACCATTTTATTACATCAGAAGAAATCAGAATAGAGGAGAGGATAGACTTGAGGATTTTGTGGTTAACGGAGCTGAAGGCGTTCGAAAAATCAACCAATACCAAAATAGTTAATTTGGTATTTTCTATACCATTTCTAACATCGTTAGTTACCTTGAGCAGAGCGGACGCGGTATTATGACCTGGTTTAAATCCAGATTGGAGCGGGCTCAAGATATCATTCTGGTGGATGAAGCGTGATAGTTGTTTGTACACACACGCTTCGAGCACTTTAGATAGAAAAGGAAGTATTGAGAGGACGAAAGTGATTGGATAAAGAAGGATTAGGAATTTTAGGTAAAGGGATCACGTAAGCGTTTCGCCACAAGGTAGGAAACTCACAGGATTCTAAGGAAAAGTTCAGAATGTGACAGATTACAGGCAAAATATCTTCCAGTATGGTAGTAATCATACGGCGACTAATATTATCAAAGCCCTCGGCGTTAGATGAAATGGAACGTACAGTTGTTTTAATCTCTTTAGGTGTGATACGTGAAAATTGAAATGAGTTAATATCCGGTTGTGGTAAGTTCTCCAAAGCCTTTAATGTTTTGTCGATAATATGAGCGTCAAGACTTTGAGTGACAGAATAGTGTCGGTTAATGTCATCTAGTAGAATGCTTTTGGGGAATTCCTGCCGAACACTTCCGATGCCCAAAGTTTTAAGAAACTTCAAAACTTTGGTAGGTGATGATGAAGAAACGTTATTAATAATATTATTATTCTCTTTTTGTAATTTTAGATATTTTTTCATTATTTAATTTTTATTAATATATATCTAAATAAATACGACAAAAATATACCAGAGATTTAAATACTTCATTGCATAGACAGCACTGTTATATTACCGAACAATGTTGACAATGTTGACAGTGTTGTGGATTCCCTCAATACAAAGATTATTTCCTCAATGCAGGGTGTTAATATATAATAAATAATAAGGGTAAAAGCACAGATCATCATCTCAGCTTTACACGTTCTAATTTTGGGTTTGGGCCTCCTCCACTATTGGAGGGAAATTGACCTTACTATACCACGCTGGTCAGACGTGTTTATATAGGGTTTAGTTTCGAGGTTTCCTCCTTTTATTATATGCACACGGGCAAGAGAGGGGGCAAGAGCACAGAAATATATATCAATATTTGTTTACTGAACTAACCTTGATCATAGCGAAGGTCGGGTCAGATTCGTTAAGTGGCGATATATCGAATGTACCAAGACAGTACAACCCATCTCTGTTCAAGAGACAGTTCTCGTAGTCATCCAAGTGATACAAAGGTGGAAATTTTGCATATACTTCATCTGTAAATAAATAGGAGACATCAAAAACCAATCAAAAGTTGTCCTAATTCACTGCATACTCTAAGGTAATATTTGCGTCTCAAGCTGTCTCGCTCAACTGAGAGTAGTGCGTCCTCATCCAAATCGACTTATTTATGGCTGCAGGTAGAAAACTGTCAATAATCTTGCCACCAAAAATGAATCAATCAAATCAACAAATATATTTTTAACAATCAGGAAGATACCTACCTATCTCTAATGCAAAGCGTTACGCAATACAATACTGTTTATAAATGATTGTTGCGCGAGTCATTGAATGTCTGTTAAGGCCTCCCTCGTTACAAGATCTTTGTATTTTAGTCAAACTAAGCAATATATAAACAATCTTCAGTTTAAATGGTATTTGACATAAGAATACAGAAGTAATAAATCTATTTATATGGATTTTAATGTATTTTCATTTGATTTTTACTTTCCTGACGTGTAGAATATTTTTCAGCTTTCATGGTCACAGAAGGAAAATCTGTTAAAATAGTTTTATTATATACTAGCAACCCGTCCTCGCTTCGCTTCGGTTGCCACCTTACCCGCGTGGTTCCCGTTCTCGTAGGAATACCGGGATAAAATATAACCTATGTTATTTAGGGTGAATGTAACCTTCAATGATGAAAGAATTTTTCAAATCGGCACAGTAGTTTTTAAGTTTATTCATTACAAACATACACATATACAAAAAAAAATCCTTTTTATAATATTAATGTAGAGCTGTAGTATTGGAAAATATTATAATAATACTCACCGAATGTGATGTTACTGTTGACATTATTTGCGTACATGCGACTCACTGACTCGTCGTGAGCACACCCACTCGAGAAACAGTGTGCCTTGCCTATTTTAGTGTTAATTTTTGATTGGTTTGAATGATTAAGACTTAAACAGTGCTGAAATAAAATATTATGTAGCATGTAATGGTACTTATCTAAACTTATAACAACTTATTAAAACTGGCTAGTTATACTATGGGCGGATTTGGGTTTCTCTTTTTCAATGAAGGATCAGCAGTTGGTCTACCATCAAAGCGATCGAAAAATAAATAGAAAGGATGCTAAAATGTAAAAAAGACTGACATACTTTTACCATAAATATCTTCTCGCAAGATTGTTCCCGTGTTGGTTTATATACAACACATTCGATTTTTTTTCTCATCGGGATCCTCGGCGTTGAAATATCGATCAAAGTCCAGTTTGGGAGTCATTTGGAGGACAAAGCCAAATTGGCAAGCAAAAAATTGGGCGACCTGAACGGAGCCAGGCGGTACTTCGCACTTTTTTTTTTTTTTATGGGTGGGCTATGGTAAGCGCACGCGCGGTCCAATCCGTCCGGGGCGATGAAAGGACGGCGCGCGGGCCCATAACCCACCCGTACCCACGTCACCTCGTTGTTGGGCCGACCACCGGAGCAGATGTGACTTGTCGTCAGTGGTCGGCCCGACGGAATACCCTTTCGGGTATCCTCACCTCTCGACGTACTGGGACGTCGGTCGCCGTCGCGCGGTCAGCCTCTCCGCGGGTGACGGACAATTCCCCGGTCCGATCACCCGCGGCCTCGGCTAGGGCGGCATTAGGCGCAGATACTCGCGCCTGCGCCGCCCGAGTCGCCGGCGGCGGAACGTGTCGCCGAATAGGAGCTCTACTCGCACACGATCCGCCGCCTCCTTCCGTGAGATTACGGCCTCACAGAAGGCGGCGACCGCGTCCCAGTTCCTGACGCTGACGAGCATCTCCCTGGCGATGGTCGGCAGCGCCAGGTCGGCACCGATAATTGCGACGAGTTCACGGCGATCCCCCTCCCATGCAGCACACTCCTCGAGCGTGTGCTGCGCCGTGTCCTCGTCGCAACTGCAGTGGTGGCAGGACGGTGTGCTCTCCCTCCTGACAATCTTGTGCAGGTACTTCCCGAAGCAACCGTGCCCCGTCAGCACCTGCACCAGTCGGAAGGAAAGCACCCCGTGCGTCCGCTCCAACCACTCCATCAGCACCGGCCGGAGGGCCTCGACAGTCCTGACACCGTACCGAGGACTCTCCAGCCGGACTGCCCAATGGGCAATTACTTCTCGGCGGGCGTCGACCCGCCAGGCGGTGATCTCATTGATGGAGACCATGCTGCCGCGGGCGCGCGTCTCCGACACCCGCCGATAAATGTCGGCGAGCATCTCCGCCTCCAGGTCCCACGGGGGGGTTCCGGCCAGGAGGCACGCTGCCTCCGTCGCCACCGTGCGGTAACCCCGTATGGCCCTGATCGCCATGACCCTCTGTGGTCGCCACAGGAGGGCCCTAAGACGGACGGTCAGGGACCCCGCCCACACCGGTGCGCCGTACAGGGCCATCGACCGGATCACCCCCACGTACAGCTGTCGGCACGTAGCACTGGGTCCGCCCACATTCGGCATCAGCCGCGAAAGGGCGGACGCCGCGCCGACAAGCCGGGGAACAAGTCGATGGAGATGCTCCCGGAACCAAAAATGCCCGTCGAGCACCAGGCCCAAGTACTTCATGTGGGCCTGGATGCTGATGGTGACCGAATTCACGGTGATCGAAGCGCCGGCGGGAGCCCCGGCGGTACGGAGGCCATGGAACAAAAGGGCCTCCGTCTTTTCCAGGGCTACCCTCAACCCCAGCGCTTCGATCCGCCTGACAATCTCCTCGGTGCCGAGAGTTGCCAGGCGTGCCGCCTCCTCGAGCGTCCCACCCCGGGCTGTGACGAGTGTATCGTCGGCGTAGCAAATTACGCCCAGCCCGGGTGGGAGGCTTCCTCTCAACGCCCAGTCGTAGCCGATGTTCCACAGGGTCGGACCCAGAACCGACCCCTGTGGGACACCGCACGTCATGGGCGTTCGCACAACGTCCCCTACTCGGTCAACGTAGAGGACGCTGCGCCCCTCCAAGTAGTCTGCCACCAGCCGCCTGAGGTACACGGGCACCCCGTGGTACCTTAGCCCCTCCCTGATGCAGCTGAATGGCAGACTGTTGAAGGCGTTGGCGATGTCCAGGGACACCGCCAATAGGACTCCTCCGCCGGTGACGGCCTCCGCTACCACGGCCTTCAGGCGCAGCAGGGCCGCGATCGTCGAACGCCCCCTCCGAAAACCAAACTGGGCGTCGGACAGATCGGGCCCAACCCCGACAAGGTGCCGCTCGATGCGGGCAGCCAACACCCTCTCCAGCAGCTTGCCCGCATCATCGAGCAGCACGATGGGCCTGTAGGCCGAGGCCGACTCGGGAGACCGTCCCGGCTTCGGCAGGAGAACCAGCCTCCCCTCTTTCCAGCACCCAGGGAACTGCCCGGACGTCAAACAGGCGTCGAACAGTCCCCTGAGGCGTGGTCCCAGATGCTCGAGGACCAGGGCCAGCACACGGTTCGGAATACCGTCGGGCCCTGGGGCGGTGGATTTGACTCGCATACGCGCCACCGCCGCCCCCATTTCCGGCTCCGTGATGGGCGGAGCACTTTCATCGTCGGCCTCCCGGTCGCTGTCCGGCGAAGCCATGACCGGGGGCGTGTGCTCCACCCGCCGTGGAAAGAGGTCCTCGACAACTCTGGTGAGGAGGCTGGGCTGGAGAGTCTCGGTGAGGGGGGGGCCCCGCCCGCGGAGCTTGTTCAGCGCCGCGAGGTAGGGGCGACCCCAGGGGTCACGCTCGAGACTGTCCAGCATCTCCCGCCGACTAACGTTCTTGGCGGTACGGACGGCCAGCCTGAAGGCAGACCGCGCACTGCGGTAAGCCTCGTACAGCTGGCCCTCCCGCTCAGCGTCGCGGTGACGCGCTCGGCTGCGGGTGTAGGCCCTCCGGGCACGTATGCACGCGGCCCGAAGGTCCGCCAATTCTCGGGACCACCAGGGGACGGCGGTACTTCACACTAAGACAGCGTCTTGTGCTATACAAAGCACAAGTCCGTCCTCATGTGGAGTACTGCTCACATCTCTGGGCAGGTGCGCCCAAATATCAGCTAGACCCACTTGACTCCCTGCAAAGACGGGCTGTTCGAATCGTCGGGGATCCCAATCTTACGGACAGATTGGAGTCGCTGGAGCAGCGGAGAGACTTTGGGTCACTCTGTATACTCTACCGATTCTATCACGGAGAGTGCTTCGAAGAACTGTTTGACTTGGTACCACCATCACCATTCTACCAACGTACCACTCGACATCGTAGCAAGGTTCATCCATTTCACCTGGAATCGTTATAGTCTTCAACTGTACGTTTCCAGCGATCATTTCTCCCTCGTACGTGCAAACTCTAGAATGAACTACCTGCTGCTGTGTTTCCCTGGCGCTATGACATGTCCTCTTTTAAACGAGGTTTAAGAAGAGTATTTTCTTCACGATAGGCAACGGCCTGGCTGTACCCCTGGTATTGCAAAGGTCCATGTGCGGCAGAATCACTTACCACAGGTGTGCTGCTTGCTCGTTTGCCACCGTTGGCAATAAAAAAAATATTGCTGAAACTCAGAGCGTTGACACTTACAGAACTTCATAAGGGGCAATGTTATAACGGACTATTACTAAAACGTCTGTCACTTATAGTGTCGGTAGAAATAGCTATATGATGAGTTAGGAAGTAACAAGGAAGTATAGATGACCACAGATAGCAATAGAAGAATCAAGTTATCATATTAAAGACAGTATTTTGGCTTAAACAGTATGGTAAAGATTTCTTTAAAGTATTTACAAGAATTTACTTGTCAAAACAGATGACATATTGCGTCGACCCCAAGTAATTGGGATAAGAGCAAGATGATGATGATTTACAAGAATTTACTCAAAATTTTTAGTAAACCCTTGTGTCGCATGAGACTTGCCAAATCGAAAGTAGGTTCAGATCTTTGTGCGCTGGTGGAGCTTGTATTTATTATATAAAATACATCCAAATAAACATGCATATACTACATTAGCATCATCATTTCTGGTCATATACGTCCCATTGCTCGCCCTGACTATGACCTTACTATACCATGCCGGTGAGACAGGTTGGTATAGGGTTTTATTTCGAGCTTTCCCTCCCTTGTTACATACATATTATATCTCTTAGTCGTCATTTACGACATCCACGGGCAAGATAGACAGTGGTGAATTATATTCTTACTCCGTCACCACACGAAAAATCACTCGCTACCGTCTAGAAATTGCTCTTAAAATCTTCATTAAAGAAGGACATAATCTGCTCCTGCTTCCAGAGCCAGCACCTATATGACAGAAATGATCGCTGGAAACGTACGTGTTTGCAGAAAAGTTGCCTGCTGTGGGACTTTTGTAATAAAGCAATACCAACTTGTGTTTGTGTAAGGAATGCTTTGCTGGTGTTCGTGTATTGCTCACGATGGCTGTCTCTGTAGATGTCATTACAGTGTATCAAGCATTGTTCTAACTTGTCTGTCTGATACAGTTTTGTTGTGTAGCAGTAGTTGTTATCTGTAATGTAATTATATCATAATTATTCTCTGTGTGTTCTATATCAGTACACATTAGTTGATATTGATAGTATATCTCTTACATATATTTCTAATAACTTTAGAGCGGTTATTTTTTGTCATTTCAATGTATTTTAAAGAAAAAGTTATAGATACCGAGACTGATCATATTCGCAATATGTTCACGCAGGTCTGCAATATGGTTATACCCCCGTACGACGTTAGCCCTCAAAGGAGGGAATCTGGTCTCAGGATTCGTTGGACCTGCGTACGGCGTTTATACGTGTCCGGAGAACCTTAATTCACAGACGAAGGCGTTACCACGTTGCCTAACAGAAAGGTCAGCTGCACGGTAGTGCGCAGTTTGCATTCACACTGGCCATTGTCGCACAAAGAGATCTTTGCAAAGGTCCTGGGTTTCGCTAGAGATGCTGGACAGTTTCGAGCGTGAGTTCTGGTGTCGCTCATATCCCGTTCAGGTCTCTCTTATAACAAGTAATTTTCCATTATCAAACGAAGAACGTAAATATAATTTGTCACACAGTACCATTGGCTTGGGCAGCCACGCGGCTAGTAGTCGCGAGCGCTACAGCTAAGAATACCAGGAGTACGACCATCTTGGTGTAACAGATCACTAACTGCGGTAATATAATTGTATCAGGATTATTTATAAACTGCATTATAACTGCATGATATTGTAAATTATTGAGGTTCTAATTATCATAGTGCACATATGACAAATTGCTACAAGGACTAGCTGTGTCCGCGGCTCCATTTACTTGGACTGCACTGGTAAGGCAATTTTTAACTGAATTAAAAAAACGAGTGCTGAAATGTTAATTTACAGATGGCATTGTGGTTAAGATAGCGATACATAGTACCAACAGTAGCGGTTTCGTTTCCCTCGCTGGGCAATAATTTAAAGAAGTTATTGTTCTCAGTCCGAGTATAATTTGAGTACATTAATTTATCATTTTCTGTGTGGTGTCGGAGTAAGAATAGAATTACACATGAACACGTTACCAATAGGTCAAGATTTTTACAAATTTCATGGAGACGATGAACAAACACTATTTTAAATATAGCAGATATATATTAATATGAACTTAAAGGTTAATACCGTTGTGAAATATTATACAAAATAAATAAATTCAAAACAAAATTATAAATTACTTTATTTAATATGATTTATTACAATAGAAGTCATGAGTACATAAAACACCTTAATTTATATATTAGACTACCTGACCCAACAGACGTCGTTCTGTTCAAATTAAATAATAGAATTCTTTTTGAAATCGACAGCAGCGCAACTACCGGGTCCAATTGTGAATCTAAACCATTCTCGAATGTCCTTAAACACACACAAAAACATTATTATATATCATTATACATTAAATTATTATATATTATTATACATCGGTCCAGCCGTTTAGGAGTTCAGTGATATACACACGAACGAAACGTGAAATTTATATATATATATGTTTACATCAGGACTCATTCCTGCGATAATTTTTAAGACAACATTGTGGTCCACTTTTCTGGTGGTCAATCTCCTAGTGTTAGAATCATACTGTCGATAGACGTCTGTTTACAGTCGCGAGCCGATCCGTCCAGGATAGTACCTTTTTCTAAATTTTTTTTTGGGGTGGGTCGCGGTCGGCGCTCTCCTTGTCCTCCTCTCCGCTCCGCTCTCCTCCGTCCGGGGCGACAGAGGGCGTAAGCACGCACACCCGCAACCCACCCGAACACCACGTCGCCTTCGTCGTTGGACCGACCACCGGAGCAGGGTTACTTGTCGTCAGTCGTCGGCCCGACGGAATACCCCCTAGTGGGGTACCTTCCTATCAACCGACGTCCCCGCCTCGGGGAGGGGGCCTCTCGGCGGGTGACGGACTAACTCCCCGGTCACGTCACCAGCGGCCTCGGCTAGGGCGGCATGACGCACAGGATAGTACCACACCCTCGCAGGAAATTGACGACTGAGTAGTAGTAATTTGTTATTGCACTTCATTCGGTGAACCAGAGAGAGGGATGGTCAACTTACTGAGGGTCTTTGCGTGTGGCGCTTATTGCACGCTTTCACACTCCTTGCACTTTCTTTGCGGTAGGTCTAGCAGAGGTCCATGAGTGGCAGTATCAATAGACCTCATTGTAAATAAAATCGCTCAATGAACGCTGCAAAGTGTTCGAAACGTCGGGCAATCAAAAATCAAATACATACTCGATAAATTTCGTAATGTCTTTTTATTTATAACTAGCCCGGCGAACTTCGTACCATCTAATATTCGATTCTTTAATTATTTAGTTTTTTTAATACTTATTCTGCTATTCGTGACGCCAGGTTAGCTAGTAAAATAAAAAAGAAAAAGAAAATTATTAAGTCAACAATTACATTATATCCAATATTAAAAATTATAAAACATCGAAAATGTTGTGTTTGACATCAATATATATTACGATACGTCACTCAATTATTTTGCCTTCCCGGAACTAACACTAACACTTAAACTTTATGGTATGGTACTAAAATTCAAATGGCCTTTAAGTATTATTACGAATCGTTTGAATGGGAGTATAGAAAAGTGGTGTTTTTAGACCTTTTTAGGCAAGTTTTGAAAATATTCTTTGCGTAAGAACCTTATTTCAAGGAATATTCCAAAAAATAAACAATTAGCGAAATCGGTTCAGCTGTTCTCAAGATTTGTGCTTTGCAACACATTCAGTGATTCATTATTATATTATAGACTAGCAACCCGCCCTCGCTTCGCTTCGGTTTTAGTCGTTTTACCCGCGTAGCTCCCGTTCCCGTGGGAATACCGAGATAAAATATAGCCTAGGTTACTCCCTGATATTATAGATTTCCATTGGTGAAAGAATTTTTAAAATCGGTCCAACCGTTTTGAAGATTACCCGGAACAAACAGACAGACAAACAAAAAAAATATAAAGTGCTTGTATTTTAGGCATACATATGTATAGTGCAAATAACCGTGTGAGCATGAAAAAAGTCTATTATTTTGACATTACAAACAGACACTCCAATTTTATTTATTAATATAGATAATTACTACTAGCAACACCACACTGAAAGACTAGCCATTTAAGCAAGCCGAAGTTGAGAACTCTGAGGACACTCTTGGGCCTCCACCTCGCCAATATAGACCAGCTGGAAACTAGACCCTGACTGACCTTGCGGATCGCACAAAGTGTTGCACTGCGTGGTATTCGAATCCACGACACTGGCATGTTAGGTTGGTATCTTAACCACTACGCCATCTGTGCAGTCTACTACGTGTAAAGGGTGACCTTATGGGGTTAAATGTCACAAAATCCTTTCTTGATAAGTCTCCTTGCTATAAAAAGAATAGGGAAAATTTCATGTCTGTAGTTGCAGCTGTTATGTCACGATATTGATGAGTCAATTAGTCAACTTCTTTATATGTATAGACTAGCAATCCGCCCTCGCTTCGCTTCGGTTATAGGTTATAGTCGTTTTACCCGCGTAGTGCCCGTTCCCGTGGGAATACCGGGATAAAATATAGCCTAGTTTACGCCCTGATATTATAGCTTTCCATTGGTGAAAGAATTTTTTAAATAGGTCCAGCCGTTTTGAAGATTACCCGGAACAAACAGACAGACAGACAGACAGACAAAAATTTTTTAATTGCTATTTTAGGCATAGGTGTCGTGCAAATAACCGTGTGAGCATGAAAAAAGCCTATTATTTTGACATTACAAACAGACACTCCAATTTTATTTATTGGTATAGATAATGTATGCAGAAACACCCAATAAGTGAAGTAACAAGCCAACCATACAAGTGTTCAATGTCACAATACTAAAACATTCTTGTTTATTGTATATTTGCTGTCATTTATCATAAAATTCTCTATCATAATATTGTTTGATGCGTCAACATTGATATCGCGCAAGGTTACACTACTATTAAGGTGACAATGTCAGCTCAATGCCAGTATTGGGACAGTTTTGGATTACTTAATTTGACAACTTTTCTAAAATACCTTTATAGTATGGTCGTCGAGTATACCGGTTCCGCGCCACAGCGCGAGCCAACGGCGAGCAAGTCTCCACAAGGGGATTGGGCAGAGCTCAGGAAGTGGCCCAAAGGGAAGTTATCTGGCGGTGGAGAGAGGATCTAGAGTCCCCCGTAGCAGGGTGGGAGACTGTGGGAGCGGTTGCGCCGCATCTCCACCGCTGGTTCAGAAGAAGGCAGCCTTACATTTAGGATGGTGCAGGTGCTTACCGGACATGGGGTCTTCGGTAAGTACCTGCACAAAATTGCAAGAGAAGAGGCCCCAGGATGCCATGAGTGTGGCGCGCCAATCGATGATGCGCGTCACACACTGGAAGTAGGCCCCGCCTGGGGGCCTTAGCGCCACGTCCTATCAACAGACATGGGAACAACGGACCTGTCATTGCTGACCATCATCTTCAAGTAGCTCGGCAGCGATAGCTGTTGGTCATCGATGGCCTCCTTCTGTGAGGCTGTCATGACAAGGAGGCCGTAGAGCGAGCACGCGAGGCACTTGCGTCCGCTGACTTGCTCCGCCGGCGGCGACTAGGGAGAAGGAGACGGTGCTATGCGCTCCTCCTCTCACCACCCTGAATGATAACAGGATGTGGCCAGACGGCCAAGTGTTGGGGTGTTGGGGATAGAATGTCATCAGGCGATCTCTCCAGCACCTCGTAAAAGCGCGGAAGAGGCCGCTGTGGTTTTAGTGGATATTTCGGTCACTTTTGTGGCCGGCGAGTCCCACACACACACTCCCCCGTCTGTAACGGGCGGGCGAAAATGCGTAAATGCATTTCCACAGCGTGAAAAAAAATGGTCGTCGAGTATAATTCTACTTCCAAATTGTGAGCTTCGGATTAATTTTTAATAATAATAAAATCCTCTGGGGGTATAATCTCACCATGAAGCTAACGCAAAACTCGAAGGAACATTATATGGCTTTTGATATGAAAGAAAAATTATATTATAAGATTGAAGCCAATAAACAGCAGAGCAAATTGTGGCGAGCTGAATGTGTGTGGAGACTCAGTCCTGATTGCCTCAGAGTATCAGTCAGAGTCTAGTATCCAGCTGGCTATATTGACGGGGTGGAAGCTCAAAAGGGCCCTCAGGATTCTCAACTTTGGCTTCCCTTAAACGGTAGTCTTTCTGTGTGGTGATAGAGAAAGAATACATTTCACCAACCCCGCTTTTGCCTGTGGGTTTAGTAAAAGACGACGATTAATATGCATGTAACATCTATACAAGAGAAAGAAAACTCTAAATAAAACGCCACACCAACTTGTCTGACCAGCATGGTATATTATACCATGGTCAATTGCCCTCCTAGTATGGAAGTGGCTTGAGCCCAACAGTTGCACCTATATGAGCTGAGATGATGATGATGATTTCGTGTACATTGTTAATTGCGCCTAGATATTATTTTTGTAGTTGTTTCTCTGTATCAGACGTCTGGACTGCATAGATAGTGTTATTGTTAAATACTAAGCTACCGTACAAAGTGACTACATGCCAAGGGAATTCATCATCATTTCAGACCATGTAAGTCCCACTGTTTGACACAGGCCCCTTCCACAATGGGAGGGAAATTGACCTACTGTACCACGCTGGTCAGACCTGTTGGTATAGATGTTTTTTTTTGAGTATTTTCTCTTGCGTAGATGTTATCTGCATATTAAATTTCTTGGACGTTTTTTACGATATCCACGGGTAAGAGAGGGAGTGGTGAATTGTTTTCTTACCCCTTCACTACACGGTAGGATATTAATTATTGTCCATCGAACCGACTACTGACGACAAGTCACTCTGTTGCGGTGGAGGCGACGTCTCACGAGTGGGTTACGGATGTGCGTGCTTACGCCCCTCTGTCGCCCTGGACGGAGTGTAGCGAGGAGTGCGCCGGCCGTAGCCCACCCCAAAAAAAAAGGGATCTATATATTAACACGTGGAGTAAAAACTTTTATCCCTTTTTACGAAAATCATGTGGATGGACAAGTATGAAATTTGGCACAATTGAAGTATATAATGAGGAGAAGTGCATAAAACTGTAATTTCATATAATAATGGATTACAAATACATTAAATTCATTAAAAAAAGGCATTACGCACACTACCAGGCAAGCGCTACACAAGCCCACATACACACGAACGTTTATACACTTTTGTTTACGGTTAAAATCTCTGGTCGAACTGAATGTCAAACAATCATAATTATGATGACAATGTTTAATAGATATTCGTACTTATATATTAGTTATTAGTAAAATACAGCTTGCTCAATATACAAATATACATAAATAAAATTAAAAGAGAAGAAAAATTTGTGTAAATGAAAAAATGGCCAAATTTCGACCTCTCGGCGACCACTAGTATTAATTATTGCACAGATGTCGTAATGATTAAAATACCAACATACCGTGCTAGTGTTCTGTGTCTGTATGTAATTTGTGTCTGTTAATTATATGTTTATAAAGTTCCCCACAATACAAGGATTATTTCCTTATTGCAGGGCGTTGTTTTTGATGTGAAACATCTATAGGCGAGGGTGACCGAAATCGCCGCGTGGCGATTAACACCACGCTTCGCGGTGCCCTCTTAATTAGCTATCAAAATTAATTTCGAGATCTATATATCTACATTTTTGTAACGAAACCATGGTGTGATTTAAAATTTTGTACAACGCCATCTAGTGAACTGAGAGTAAATTGTTACCTATAATGTATATTACTGAAAATTAATATTTATTGAATTAAAATCATCATTTTCTGGAAAAGAATAGAAACTTTATTTTTATTAATACTTTATGCTATTAATACCTGTCGTAATCTGTTCTTTTATGCATATATACTTGTTCTATAAAATAATGTATAATTAAGACATAAAACATATTCTCTAACTTCCTAACATAAGTATACCACACCTACTTTATTTTCACGTATGAAAACTGCAAGACTGCTTTTTATAGGCTTTTTATTAGTTTCAGCTGTATATATATTTGTTTATATATCACAGACTCATAGGAATTGGATTTTGACCCACTTTAAACAGTTAGATATCATTTAAAATTTGTAGACTTAACGAGGTACTCAATGACGATCAAATAATTTAGATAGTTTGTCTTATTTATCATCACAGGATTAGAGATTTCTTTATAAAATATATTTTGTTGTTGAGATCTACTCTTAGCTCGATAGATGTCACTATTTCTATTTTTTACATTTTTTATATCGAATTGACCCAAGTGAGCTCTTGGTCAACCTTAAATAGATTAAAGATTTCATTTAAAATTTGTAGACATAACAAGGTACTCAATGACGATAAAATAATTTAGATAGCTTGTCTTATTATCATCACAGGATTAGAGATTTCTTTATAAAATATATTTTGTTGTTGAGATCTACTCTTAGCTCGATAGATGTCACTATTTCTATTTTTTACATTTTTATATCGAATTGACCCAAATGAACTCTTGATCAATCTTAAATAGATTTCATTTAAAATTTGTAGACTTAACAAGGTACCCAATAACGATAAAATAATTTAGATAGCTTGTCTTATTATCATCACAGGATTAGGGATTTTTTTATAACATATATTTTGTTGTTGAGATCTACTCTTAGCTCGATAGATGTCACTATTTCTATTTTTTAAATAACATTTAAACCCAACTTAAATAGATTTCATTTAAAATTTGTAGACTTAACGAGGTACCCAATGACGATAAAATAATTTAGATAGCTTGTCTTATTATCATCATTGTCTTATTATCATTTTTTATATCTGGGGGCACGGCAGTGTCCCCGCCAAGTCGAGCAAAAATAAAAAAAAAAGTTTTATAGATTGACTTGGCAGTCGCATTATGTAAACTTTTATTAAAATAAAAGACCTTTAATTTTGATATAGTCGCTATAATAAGTTGTTAGGTTAGCTATTTACGTAATAGCTAAAGAAGAAAGGTCGCTTAAGCAGGGACTGAATGAGTTAACCGACTTGGTATAACATGGATCTCACAACTTTTTATGGTAGAAGAAGTCAGTTGCGAGGCTTGGCTTTTTTTTACAATTTTTGTTTTTGATGGTATCAAATTTATCCACCTTAAACAGATTTCATTTAAAATTTGTAGACTTAACAAGGTACTCAATGACGATATAATTATTTAGATAGTTTGTCTTATTATCCATAGCACAACTGATACTGATTATTGTTCAGTCGGTACTAGTATTCAGTTTCGAATGTTTCTTCCTCTCAAACTTACCAAAAAAAAAAAACGCTCACCACAAGTAATGCCGCCAGGGACGTACACGACAGGCCCTATGAACAGTACTCGATGCTTCAAAAACGATTCAATATTAGTAAGTATCAATACTTTTTAAATTGATACTGATTATTGTCCTTCGATACTAATACTCACTCGTTCAATAGATGTCGCTATTTTTGTTTTCTAGATCACACTTTCTTAGCCGATCACTTTGAACTACGTAGAAGTGTGTGAGGGAGAAGGAGCAACCCTATGTTGTTCGTAAGCGACTGAGCGAAGTGTTATTGTTGTGTAATATTTCAAATAATAATAGAATTCGTATTATTTTATTCAATACTTTATGTCATGCTAGTTCATGTCGTAATCTATTATTTTATGCATATATACTTGTACAAAATAATTTCGATGTTTCACATCTGCCAGGCGTCCTGAGTGACGGCTCACTTTTTTTTTAAATGTCTATACCTGTGATTTTTAATTCTATATATATAATTATTAATAATTATTATAAATTATAATATATCTAGGACTTTTAATTATATGTCTATAATTATTAATTACATGTCTATAAATCCATCCGCGCCACAAGGACTTTTTCTGTTATAGAAATGTCTTATTTTTTTGAAGCAGAAGATATGGTCAAAAGTCATAAGACCAAAATGGCGTCAATGTCAGTAGTAATAACCATAAATAGTTTAGTATAAAGAGTAAATTATATCGATGTCTGACGTTATATCAGTCTGTGTATCTCATGAGCGGTGGTATAGTCCTAGTGTATGTATATGTAAGAACAGTAAGTGGTATGTGGTACGTGTTGTTATTAGTGGTGGCGGCTGCCGCGCGAGATGTAAACGGTAATTGTTTTATAATTATCAAATATAATACAAAATTGGATTAAAAAATTAATAATATTAGTGTTTTTGATTTATTATGTAACTAACAACTCGCCTCCAATATCTTTTAAAATATTACAATCGATTGCCGTCCATGAGGCATCGGATTCGATCTCAGATCCAGCAACATTTTATAGGGGTTTATTAAGGGGTAAAATAGGCCAAGTTGCCTTATATTAACAGGTATTTGGTAATAAAATAACATTAAAATCGTCTCAGCTACTTGAAAGACTAGTCGGAAAAACAGATAGACAAAAAGATTAAAGTGGATTTTATGCACAGGTACCTATCGTGTAAATAATCGCGTGAGCATGATCGTTTTGTTACATTTTGAAATTACAAGCAGACACTTCAATTTTATTTATTTGTATAGATTAAACGTGGTCCCTAAATGTAGGCCTCGTAATCAAGCTCAAAGTCGCTCAGCGTGCTACGAAGCGGGCTATGCTCGGGATTTCTCTGCGTGATAGAATCCAAAATACGGCAATCCGCAGAAAAACGGCTGTAACCGACATAGTACGAAAAATTAACACGTTGAAGGGGCAATGGGCAGGCCACATTGCTTGACGAACCAGTAACCGCTGGGGAAGGAATGTTTTGGAATGGCAACCCCGTATCAGACGACATAGTGTAGGACCAACTAGGTGGACGGTTGACCTGGTGAAAGTTACTGGGCGTCGTTGGATGCAGGCGTCACAGGACCGCACTCTATGGCGTAACATGAGGGCGGTCTACATCCAGCAGTGGACGGCGCTAGCCTGCGCCAGACGGCGCAAATGATGATGATGAAATGATAATAGATGCTTACATCTTTTAAGTTATCGATTTATTGACAGCGGCTACGAATACTAACAATCTTTACAATCCGCAAAGGTGTCGTAAAAGATGAATAAAAACTCAACCTAGAACAATGGCTGCACAGATAACGTAGTGGTTAAGATACCGACCTACAAAGCCACTGTCGTGGGCTTCAATCCCGCGCAGGACAACACTTTTTGCGACCCACAAATTGTTGTTCTGAGTCTGCATGTAATTTGTGTCCGTTAATTATGTTTATAAAGTCATCTGCAATACAAAGATTATTTCCTTGTATTGCAATAATATACGCAAAGTATACGAGCAACTACGTGATGCTAGTTATCAATTATTATCAACCTTCTCGACGCCCCGGCTTCGGAGACGTTAAAGATATTTGTACCCAAAAGTAACCTCATAGGGAGGACTATAGAAGTGAACAATCAGTTATAGCGGCCGGCTTATTTGGTATAGAGAGGTAATATACTAAATTGTAGTCTTTCGCCGCCCTTCGTCGCTTCCCGTTTAGGCCGAATATGACTAAATCATAGCTATAGAAAAACAGTATCATTGCTCATTGTAAATAAAACTACGGATATTGTTGCATTTGTATTTGATATTTGATTGCCCGACGCGACGTTCCGAATACTTTACAGCGTCAATATTCACGCGTGTACTAAGATGTCTCACGTCTAACAAGTCATCGTGTTTCATCATCATTTCAGCCTATTGCCGTCCACTGCTGGACGTAGGCCTCCCTCATATTGCGCCACAATGTGCGGTCCTGTGCCGCCTGCATCCAACGACGCCCAGCAACTTTCACTAGGTCGTCGGTCCACCTAGTGGGGGGGCGTCCTACACTGCGTCGTCCGATGCGTGGTCGCCACTCGAGAACCTTTCTTCCCCAGCGGTTGTCGGTTCGTCGAGCGATGTGGCCTGCCCATTGCCACTTCAGCGTGCTAATTCTTCGTGCTATGTCGGTTACATCCGTTCTTCTGCGGATTTCTGTATTCCGGATTCTATCTCGCAGAGAAATCCCGAGCATAGCCCGTTCCATAGCACGCTGAGCGACTTTGAGCCTTGATATGAGGCCTACATTTAGGGACCACGTTTCCGTGCCGTAAGTCATCACTGGTAACACACACTGGTCGTAGACCTGTGTTTTCAGACACTGAGGTATGTTGGACGAGAAGATCCTCTTAAGTTTCCCGAACGCTGCCCAACCGAGTTGGATTCGTCGGCTGATCTCTTTCTCGAAATTGGATCTACCTAACTGGACTGTTTGTCCTAGGTAAACATAGTGATTGACAACTTCGAGAATCGCATTGCCAACTAGGACCGGTACAGGAATGACATGGGTATTTGACATGACTTTCGTCTTGTCCATGTTCATTCGTGTTTACAAATATTTATAATTATCTCCCCGCTACAGAAAATTAATTATTAAATTTTGACCCACATTTTGGTATAAATTTATTGCCAGTATAAGAAGAAAACGATTCTAAATGAACTAATTTCTGTATCGGGTAGATAATTATAAATATCCGTAATAACTATGACTTGTTGGGCGTCAGACATCTTAGTCCGCCCGTGACTATGAACACTGCAAAGTGCTCGAAATGTCAGGCAATTAAAAATGAAATACAAACGCGATAAAATCCTTAAAGTAGTTTTATTTACAATATGTAATACTCGCGTAAACATCAGAAATCAGTATTATTACACTTCATAAATATTTTCCTTATAAATAAAATATTTTTTGGATTTATACTTTTCGTCTATTCAAAAAATTGGGAATTCAAAAATACAATCACGATAAAATGTGTAAAAATAGTTTTATTTATAATTTCTAATACTCGCGTAAACAACGGAAATCACTTCGTAACATAAGTATGTAACTATATTCATCGCAGTAAAAGCACATTGTCCTATTAGACTAAGAGCCTGTGGACCCCACACCTTCGTGATTTTATTAAAGCTGAAAGTTTGTCTGCGCATGCTCCCAACACAGGTTAGAACGGTGGCCCATTATGAAGTTTGGGTTACAGTGGCTTTGGCAGATAAAATGTGTGTAAAATACCGATATATTTTCGTCAAATTATTAAGCGTGATTTTTTGATATTACATTCAGAACGTTATTAAAAATCACGTTATTCATTGCCACCGGCCACCGTTCTTATCTGTGTTGGGAGCATGCGCTGACAAACTTTCAGCTTTAATAAAATAACGAAGGTCTGGGGTCCACAGGCTCTTGTGTTGACAATATGTAAGTGCCCTCTCGGGGTTTATGCATGGTAAATGATTTGAATTTGAATATTTGTGTCAGGTGTGGATCAGGAAAAACGCTCTGGAACTTATAATTTCCTACCTAAGCAACAGAATTCAGAGAGTCGATGTTAACGGTGCACGATCATCTGGTTCTGTTATCAAAATGGGCGTTCCGCAAGGGTCAATACTGGGGCCATTTCTGTTCCTTGTATATATCAATGACTTACCCTATTATGTAGGGGACAATCAAAACATTGTGTTGTTCGCAGATGATACCTCTTTACTGTTTAAGATTAAGCGACAAATGCTCAACTATGACGATGTGAACAATGCACTGTCTAACGTTGTTCATTGGTTTCATTCTAATAATTTAGTTCTAAATGAGACAAAAACTAAATGTATTAAATTTACTACTCCCAATGTGAGACAAGTGGAAACCAATGTTCAAATAAATGGGGTGGCTCTGGACCTTGTGGAATCAACCACCTTTTTAGGCATCACTATAGATAATAGACTCCAATGGGGGCCTCATATTGAGAAACTGTCAAATAGGCTCAGCTCAGCGGCTTATGCGGTAAAAAAAATTCGCGCATTAACCGATGTTGAAACAGCCAGAATAGTTTATTTCGCATACTTTCATAGTCTCATGTCATACGGCATATTACTTTGGGGCTGCTCCGCGGAATTGAATAGAATTTTTATTCTACAAAAAAGGGCGGTCCGCGCGATATATAATTTAGGCCCAAGAGTGTCACTAAGAGAGAAATTTAAAGAGATAAATATTCTGACTGTTATATCTCAATATATATACGAAAATGTATTTTATGTAAAGAAAAATATCGGTAACTTTGAAAAATATAGTGACATTCATCATGTAAATACTCGGAATAAGGATAAATTAGTTGTACACAGTACTCGTCTTCAACGAGTTAACAGATCCTTCATGGGGCAATGTATACGCTTCTACAACAAATTACCTATTAATATTCGAGATATGCCAGTTAAAAAGTTTAAAAAAGAATCAAGAGTAGATTTTGTAGAAAAGGTTATTATAAAATCTCGGATTATCTTGATGATAATACAGACTGGTTATGAGCAGCTCCTCATTCAGGCATTTTCTCATTATTTCAAAAGGTGTTACATACATGTTTATTCTGTTGCTGTTAATATAATTGTAAAGCGTAGCGTGTTTTGCCAAACGAATTTGTTGTTTAATCTGTGTTTTATGTTTGTGGCCCATGGTATTGGTCATGCTCACTGAAGGGTCTGCTTGCGGTAGCTACGAGGAGCGGGTCACTCCCTTCCCTCCATTGTGGTTGAGGGGAGTGATGGCTGCTCTAGTGGTTAACTCGTGATCGGGTGCCGCTTGCGGGATCTGGTCCAGCCATGGTACTTTTTCGTTATATTTAATAACTGTATTGTATGATGATTCGAAAGGCATCACACTGGAGCTATTAATAGACATGTTGTTGTATATTATCTTATTAAAAAAAAAAAATAGTAAATGAATAAAAAAGAAGACAAGCCCACTGAGTTTCTTGCCGGATCTTCTCAGTGCGGTCGCGTTCCGATCCGGTAGTAGTGTAAGGTAAAAATGTAAAAAAGTGACCATATGTAAGTGCCCCCGCGGGGTTTATGCATAATAAAGTATTTGAATTTGAATTTGAATATTATAGCGCGTGGTATACGCGAATATGTTGCGTGGGAGCATTACAAATATGTCGGCCAGATGCGAGTCGGACTCGGGCACGAGGGGTTCCGTACCATTGACTAGGTAAACAAGTGCCTAACTATTGCCATTATCGATATCGAGCAAAAAAGGGCAAAAAATCGCATTTGTTATATGGAAGCCCCTTAAATATTTATTTTATATTGTTTTAAGTATTTGTTGTTATAGCGGTAAAAGAAATACATAGTAAAAATTTCAACTGTCTAGCAATCGTGGTCCTTGAAATACGGCCTGATGACAGACAGACGGACTAACAGACAGGGAAGTCTTAATAATAGGGTTTTTACCTTTTTTACCCTTTCGGTACGGAACACTAAAAAAGTATGTGTATACTGATTCGATTGTACGCATGTAAGAAGTTTCTTTGGCTTAATCTTTAGTTGACTAGCTAACTTCAGGGTATTGGTTTTTCATGACAATGTGCGCGGGCATCGTAAAAATATATTCTCATCATTTTTCCCTAACGCCCAAAAAAAGCATAACTCCAAAAAACGACTTTAATTTTAATTAAATGCAGTTAGTTCCACCATACGTACCAGGGTCACGGTCACAGTCCAATAAAATGGTTTGTTATGGAGTCAATACCAAAAAGAACCTCGAACGCCTTAATTAGTAATAATAAAATTTGGTCAGTAATATATAACTTCCAATTATATAATAGCATTTTATTTAAAAGGCCCTCAAACCTTCTACACTGACTAAAAACATTGACTAAAACTGTTTATAAGTAACATACTTTACTGGATTTAGTCAAAACATCCTATCAATATTAAGTTCTCTAAATATGTTACTGTTTCTTTTGCAAATTAAATACATTTGCCTAGTTTATGAATTCAGTAACTAGATGTTACAATAATTTCAATAATTTTAGTATAGACTAGGAACCTGCCCTCGCTTCGCTTTACTTTCAGTCGCCTTACCCGCGTAGTTCTCGTGCCCCTGAGAACGCTGGGATAAAATACAATCTAAGTTACTCCTTATATAAACAGATACCTGGTAGTAAAATATTATTAAAAGCCGTCCAGCCGTTTTGAAGAGTACTCAAAACAAACGGACAGACAAAAATTTTTAAACCCCTTTTTAGGCATAGGTGCAAATAATTAATATCAGCATAAAAAAAGCCCATTATTTCGACATTGCAAACAGACACTTTAATTTAATTTATTTGTATAGATATAAATGTATAGACTATTTATCCCTAAATTAAACGTCCAACGGTAAGTGGGTGGTAGATGACTTTATGACAGCTATGAAAAAAAAAAAAAAAATCCGTCACTTTTTTATATGAGCATATTACTAAAAACGGTAAAAAATCAGATCTTGTACGATATTTTCTATTTATAGATTTTTATTCATATATCTTGTTGGTAGCGCGATTTTTTTTTTTATTTTTTTCATAGCTGTCATAATATCATCTACCACCCACTTACCGTTGGACGTTATATATATATATATATATATATATATATATATATATATATATATTCAGAATCTCGGAAACGGCTCCAACGATTTTCATGAAATTTAGCATACTAGAGGTTTCGGAGCCAAAAAATCGGCCTAGCTAGGTTTTATTTATAGAAAATTTTGTTTTATCGGTGTTTTAGCTAATCAATACAATGACATAAAATGTCAATAGAATAGGAATTTAAATTTCGTCGTCGCCGTCAAGAGTGCCAATAGCTCAGTTGGGAAGTTGCCCAGTCGCATTCAAACATCGTGAGATCGAATCTCGGTATTATTATTATTCTGTTTTTGTAATTATTGATATTTTTTCATTATTTCATCATTTTTATTGTTTATTACTATATATCTAAATAAGTTCGACAAACATACAATTTACGAAAAATAAACAAAATTATACCGAGCAAAGCTCGGTCAACCAGATATTAGATACTTATGTTACTTGCATTTTTCCCGTCTAATGTTGGAACAAGAATACAATTCACCACCCCCTCTCATGCCCGCGGGTGTTGTACAAGACGACTAAGGAGTTACAAATTCATATAACATCAACATGCAAACAAAAGAAGGATAACTTGGATGAAACCCTATACTAACGTATGACGGGTGTTTGTTGTCAGTTGATCAATGTCCCTCCTGTTGTGGAGGAGGCTCGGGGACCCAATAGTGACACATACAACATGTAACATAATTAACGCACACCCTGAAAGTAATTTTTTCAGAATCGGTATCTGGATCGATTTTGATTGTTTTTTATGTAGCTAATTTTTTTCTCAAATTTAGTTAGAACTAAGTAAATTACAGTCATCCTAAACAGCTAGCTAAACAGTTCATAGAAACGAAAATGGAACGTAAATCAGTGTATTAAGACTTTTTAAAATGAAATATTAAATGAGTAAGCAAATTTCATCATTCAATTAAAGAAATCTGATACTTATTTCAAGGCTAATAGTCTTTTACAAATACCTACAGTGACAGCCGGTGCACAGCAACACTACAGTACCTACATAAAAGAAAGCCACGTACCTAATACAAAAATAATTACTTTCTCTTTCTTTCGGCGGCTATTACCTTACAATAGAGCGAGACGACTGCGGCGGCGCCGATCAAAAAAGCCTAA
The DNA here is from genome assembly GCA_032191425.1 of Lymantria dispar. NCBI lineage: Eukaryota > Metazoa > Arthropoda > Insecta > Lepidoptera > Erebidae > Lymantria > Lymantria dispar. The sequence continues at coordinate 637,368 of CM063460.1, read as the reverse complement.
ACAACGAAATCAACAAAATATGTTTGGGACAAGTCATCAGTCACGCCGTGTGCACCTTATCGATAAGAGGTCAATTGTAAAGTGCAAATAAAATATCGTAATCCCGCATTTCGCTATGTCTTTTCGGTATACCAACGTTCAATACACGGATATGGTAAGAACTTTGGCACAGTGTGATGATAATGTGGCACTAGCGTGTAGAACATTTAACGCGAGATACGGTACTAGTGTAGACTGCTGGACTATGTTATCAGCAACACAACGGCTTCGAGACCACGGAACTTTTCGTCCAAACACGGCTATCGACAGGGGAGACAATATGCGTACACACACTCGTCTTCAAAACGAAATTCTCTATTATTTCGACGAAAATCCGCATAGTAGTACCCGGGAAGTAGCGCCACGCTTTGGGTGTAGTCATATGCACATATGGCGCACGCTTCGTGGTGATGGCGAGCATCCATTCCACCTCAGGCGATGCCAGGAGTTGACGCCAAGTGACTACTGACTACGCTTAGAGTTCTGTCGCTGGTTATTACAAAATTGGCAGCGAAACATTATTTGGACTGACGAAAGTACATTCACTCGTGTGGGAATGTATAATCAACATAACACGCATTTATGGATGCATGAAAATCCACACACATGCAGAGTAGACTCCTTCCAACATCGATTTTCAATCAATGTCTGGGCGGGTATGATCGGTACACACATACTGGGACCCGTATTTTTACAACGTCTAACAGGAGAATCATATTTACTGTTTTTGCGAGAAACTTTACCTTCTCTATTAGAGGACATACCTCTTTACAAGAGTTATTTTACCAATACGATGGTGTCCCCGCGCATTTCACCTGGAGTGTTCGCCAGCATCTTCATGCCGAGTACGGAGAACGCTGGATCGGTCGCGGGGGGCCAGTGGCCTCCTAGATCAGCTGATTTGACGCCACTCGACTCTTTTTTTAGTGGGGGCGAATTAAATCGCTAGTTTATAACACAGAGACAACAAGTGCCGAGGAACTTAAAAATAAGATAATAACCGCCTTTGAAAAAGTGAAAAGTGACACTGCAGTATTATCTAAAATAAAACAACAATTACGAAAACTGTCATTAAAGTGCATTGAACAAGGCGGTGGACATTTTGAAAATGTTTTAAAACGACAACGCCGTGTGAGTGCAAATTAAACTGTAAGTTTGTTTATGATATTTAAATGATTGTAAATATTTTGATTCACACCTTTTACGCCGACTTTGTTTACCTTTGTCGTAGGTATTTTGAGAAGAATCGTAAATATTTACTATCATAAAGCATAATGTAGTTATTTCGTGTACTTATTATTACCAAGTAGGTAATTATTGTCGGGCGGCACTCGGAGTTGGTCAGTCGGTGACCATTTTATTTCTACGAAATGGGAATAACTAATTTCACAAATAAACAATGTTAACGTACATATAAATAATATTTGGTGTATGCATTGCGTTTATATCATTATATTCTAATTGGAGTGTTTGAGGGTGTGCGTTAATTATGTTACATGTTGTATATGAGGTGAAACGATAATGATGAATTTTTATTTAAAAGCTTAACTTTTTTATACTATGTGTTTTTCACTTAGGGATGTGAAAAAATATGATATGCGTATGAAAGCAGTTTATTAATCGATTATTTTTTTTGTAATAATCGATTTTTACAATCGATTATCAAAACAATAAAAATCGATTATTAATCGATTATTTACTATTCGAAATTTATCGATTATTCACGGCCAAATTTCCAAAAAAAAGGTCACGATTGTTTCATACTACATATATTAGAAAATAAGGTCACATTTCCTAAAAAAAAGGTCATCATCATCCTGTTGGGAGAAAAAATCGATTATTTTATAATCGATTATTTATTTTTAATTAATCGATTATTTTATAATCGATTAATTTTAAACAACACTAAATCGATTATTTAAAAATCGATTATTTGCCCTCCAAGTCACATCCCTAGTTTCACTGTTGTTTCTTTAGCATAATTTACTATAAACAATACAGTATGGTTGTGCTTAGAGGTAAATAAGTACTTTTAAGATCAGCAAGTATTGTCTTTTAGATTGAATATTTTTGATGTGAAACATCTACAGGCGAGGGTGAACCCGATCGTTAGCGTGGCGTTAACGTCACGCTATGACATGTACATTTCTGTAAAGAAACTATAACCTGTTTTAGAATTTTGTACAACGCCATCTAGTGAGCTCAAAATAAATTATTAACCTAAACACATACCTATCATCATCATTATAGCTCATAGACGTCTCACTATTGAGCTCAAGCCTCCTCTACGATTGGAGGGCAATTGACCTACTATACCATGCTGGTCAGACGTGTTGGTTTGGGGTCAGAGGATTTTATTTCGAGTTTTCCTTCTCTTGCATAGACGTTAAATGTATATTATATCCCTTAGTCGTCTTTTACGACACCCACGGGCAAGAGAGGGGGTGGTGAATTGTATTCTTAGTCCGTCATCATCATTTTCCTGCCCTCATCCCACGCTAAGTGGGGTCGGCACAACATGTTTTTACCTTCCATAGCCTCCTATCAGCCGTCATATGTGCACTCACTGCTTTCATACGCATATCTTCATTCATGCAGTCCATCCATCTCTTTTTGGGTCTCCCACGCTTTTTTGTCCATCCATAGTCATATTGACAACCCTCATTGTCACGTGCCTTTCATCCCTCCTCATCACATGTCCATACCATGACAATCTCGCGCTCCTAATCTTCTCTATCACTGGTGCCTCTTTTAGACTTCCCCTAATATACTCATTTCTTACTTTATCTAACCTTGTAACCCCACACATCCATCTTAGCATTCGCATCTCTGTAGCATGCACTCTTCTCTCATCCGTCTTTTTCAATGCCCAACATTCAGATCCATACATAGCAACAGGTCTGATGACACTCTTGTATATTTTCCCATTAAGTTTGAGAGGCAACCGGGTGTCACAAATTGTCCCCGAGACCTGCCGCCACTTCATCCATCCTGCATTCATTCTACTATTAATCTCTCGGTCAATGTTGCCATCGTCTTGGAGAAGCGAGCCTAGATACTTGAAATCGGAGCAAACCGGTAGGGATACCCCATCTAGGGCAATGTGAGAGAATTTGGAAGGGCCACCGAAGTTACAGAACATATGTTCAGTCTTGGTGCGGCTGATCTTAAGGCCTACTCTTTCCAACCTCTCACGCCATTGCTCCAGTCTGCTCTGTACCTCAGCTGCCTCTTCCCCGACGAGGACAATGTCATCTGCAAATAGCATGCACCACGGGGCTTCCTCCTGTATTACCGATGTCAGCGCATCCATCACCAGGAAGAATAAGTGGGGGCTCAATGCCAAACCCTGGTGCAAGCCTACAGTGACATTGAACTCATCAGTGACTCCGGCTTCCGACCGGACATTCGTGTACGCTCCTGCATACATAGCTTTCACTAATCTTACATACTTCTCTGGCACTCTTCGTTCTTTCATAGCCCACCACAGAACCTCCCTGGGAACTCGGACGTACGCCTTCTCTAGGTCGATAAATACTATGTGCAGGTTTTTACGCGTATTTGGTATTTTTCCATGAGTTGACGTAACGCAAAAATTGCATCTGTGGTTCCCAGTCCTGGCATAAAACCAAACTGGTTCTGGGTTATTCTACTTTCCTCTCTTATTCTCTTCTCTATCACTTTCTCCCAAATCTTCATACTGTGTGACATGAGCTTTATTCCTCGGTAGTTGTTACATTCTTGTACATCACCCTTTCTTTTAAAGATGGCACCAGTGAACTGGTACACCATTCTTTCGAGATCGACTCTTCATGCAACAACTTATTGAAGAATAAAGTCAGCCACGTCCATCCCTCAGCTTTCAAAACCTTCCATACCTCTACAGGTATACGATCTGGGCCAACTGCCTTCCCTTTTTTCATCTTCTGCACAGCCATTCTTACTTCCTCTACACTTATTTCTCCTACCAAAGCCAAATTAGTTGGTTGATCCACTATCTCACCACTCCAAATATTCTCCTCATTCATTAAATTTTCAAAGTAACTCTTCCAGCGGCCTTTTATTTCTTCATCGTTCATTAAGACTCTTCCATTACCATCTTTTATACATTTAACATGCAAAATATCTCTAGCATTCCTTTCTCTCACTTTTGCTATACGGTACAATTCTTTCTGCCCCTATATACAATTCTTTCTGCCCCTATGTATACTAATGAAAATAAATGTTTATTGAATAAAAATCATATTTTTTTGGAAAAACAACGTAGTTTTTTATTAATACTTTATACCATATTAATTCCTGTCGTAATCTGTTCTTTTATGCATATATATACCTGTACAAAATATTTTCGATGTTTCACATCTGCCAGGCATCCTGAGCTACGGCTCCCTTTTTTGTTTTAAAGCTAAAATCAAATTTGTAGAAAGTTGGAGTATTCAAGTAAAAATAACTCGGTTGACTCAGTCATCATCATCATCATCTTGCTCTTATCCCAATTACTTGGGGTCGACGCAATATGTCATCTGTTTTGACATATTGCAAAAAGTTTCGGCAATGACTTTTATGACTGGCCGCCTGCCTGACGTCAACCCTCCTTGGGAATGTAATCGTTGACCCAAATGGTACCAGATGGAGTTGGTCCGGGTCAATCTAGGGCTCTTAGTCGTCTTTTACGACACCCACGAGCAAAGCAAGGGTTAGTAGTATTCGAAGCAGCTACCACACAGCACAACTCGGTTGACTCAGTATGTTATTATTTTAAAAGACTTGTATTCTTACTCCTTCTCTACGTGAATAGTATCATAAAAATTCAATTTTCAGATGAACAATATGCGAGGTTTCCACGTTTATATCATTTGGACGATTACGAGAGTTGTCTTCTGCAGAGGGACGGACTGTACTGCCTTGGAACATTCCAGATATCGCCCGTCAATAAACTGAATGCTACATTTGCTATGATTAAGGTTAGATCAACTCGGTTATTATTTATAGTTTATAAAAACTCGGATAGACTAGAGTATATATTGCTATATACCTACTGTGATCGATAGATCTAAATTTACTGTTGATGCTGCATATTAACTTTTAAGTTAATGGGTTGAGAATATACAGATTGTATCAGGTTATGGGGCAACTGGTGAAACGGGAGTTAGGCGATGGTGGTAGGAACCCTTGAAAAACGTTTGAAGAAAAAAATATCGATTCGTTAATGAGTTGTAGAGACATGTAAAGTTTTCTATTTTGTCATCGCTTTTTTGTGTAAATCTGAAATGTATAAAGTCAGTGATACTTAATCTGCAACACATTCGTACTTCGTTAAATGTTCATTTGAAAATGAATAAATCAATGATTTCGTTCGCATAACCAAGACAAACTTCAGTTTAAATCAGCTGATCGGCCGAAGACCGTTGACGAGGCTCCTTTGTCCCTACATTACCATTGAAATGTTTGCGCAACTCCTACCTATTTATACTGTCGAAGCTTTACATTCCTACATGTATCCTGTCTGTACATGCCTACATAATACGTAATATTTAAGGCATAGACTCTTAGAGACATATTTTTGAAATCACTATAACTTTTATTTTATATTGTTTTTTATGTAATATACATTCTAATTACGATCTATGACCGTTAAACTACAACATACTCGAACAGTTGCCCCATAACCTGATACACCCGTATATTAGCACTCCTCGCGTTCTTGTGGCATTTAAGAAAATAAGAACCGGGCAACTAAGGGATCAGGTAAACTAGTCGCACTCTTAGACAAGTGCCGAAGCCTTCAAAAATGGTAAAAAGTTAAAAAAGAAAATAGTAGGATGAAACCTATTAGAAAAAGAGGAGAATATGATAAAATTGAAAGGAAAAATAAATTACGGGCGATCTGAGTTCGGGAAGTGGGAGGGGGTGAGTTTTTAAGGGTAAAAATGGTTTATCTCGATTTCCGGCAAAACTACAAGTCCTACGGAAAAAATTTAAATGGCAAAGTTGTAGGTAATAGAAAGATCTACAACTTTAGTATTTACAATTTTTTCACATAACCTCAAAATTTAGGTGAAAAATTCAAATAACCAAGTTTTTGGCTGTTTATTTTTATCTTCCTCAAAAAAAATCTACGAAATTTGCTGGAAACTCACCTTATTATATCCTAAATACATTGTAATTTATTTGATTTAAAATATTTATTTTTTCGCATTATTTTAACTTAATATCAAAAAAGCACCCTAATTTTCAATCGAAAATTCTCCCGTCAAAATATCAGCTTTTTACAAAAAGTGGGGGGGTATTTTGTTCGTTGAAATCTCTACTTTCTGATGGCGTAAAAAAAAATACACATTACTACAGTAAATGTTCTCAGAAAATGCAAAGAAAAAGTTAATATTTAATAAGACATCTTCAACATTTTGAGAAGGTTGTAGAATTTTCTTTACATTATATGCATAGATATCTACTTATTGCTATTTTAAGATTACTTTTATACCTGAGTTACCTACAGATAATTTTAGCCCATCAAAAGGTATTTCATAGAGAAGTCGCAAAGGGGCTATACGGGTCAAGGCCTTACTACCTACTAAAATATTTGCATTTTCTGAGAACATTTACTATAGTAATGTATATTTTTTTTGCTTGCAATTTAACTTTTTTCCATAGGACTTGTAGTTTTGCCGGAAATCAAGATAAACCATTTTTTACCCTTAAAAACTCACCCCCTCCCACTTTCAGAACTCGGATCGCCCTTAATTTACTTTTCCTTTAATTTTAATCATATCCCCTTCCTTTTCTAATGGGTTTCATCCTACTGTTATTTTTTTTGGTTTCAAAAATTATCGACCCTGGTCTATCTCTGGATAAACTTACCTCAGAAACTTTAATAGACAATCAAGTCTGTCCTGTCAAGAATGGTTATTATGGCATTATTAACTTCAAGACATACATTTTCAACATCGACATGTTTAAGTATGTGTGTTTATATATTTATAGGAGTACAGTTCTGATCCGTATCACTTTGACCGCACGCGAGTGCACCGCGGGTACTGCGTCAGCTCGCGGTGTCCCGCGCTGTTGGCGGAGCGCAATGTGTCGCTGCGCTTTGAGGAGTGCGCCTCGCGCTGGGCGCGGGCTCGCTCGCTCCGCATCACGCTGACACAGCTCGGGTACTGTCGCTCGCGCGCACAGACAAACACACACACACGACACGATCTGTCGCACAGAGCGTTCCTCTCAGTGGTGACGGTGTTGCTGATGATCAATATTGTTGGTACAGCATACGACATACTGAAAGATGATGATTGTAAAAGTAAGTATACAGATTCAAACTTATTTACATTTCGTTCGGCGTATACATAACGTTTTTAGAAATCAGAGCACCTTTTTACTAATGATAATTTTCTTAAATGAGAATAACCTTTGAAGCACCTCCTGACATGGTGTAGTATCTGAATAGCATATATTACCAGGGCACGGAAGCGTGTTCTTCAAATTATGGTTTTATAGGTAAGCTCAAAGTTGCATAGCGTATGTAGAGGGCTGTGTGTGGGACTTTATGGCGACCACACAAATTTATATTGGATCAAGTGTGACTGACATAATCAGGATATCATGCTGAAGTGATAATATGCAGGTCACATCACTCTATTCGTAAGGTATAACATGTGATGAACACGTATGAGGCTTCGAAGTGCTGGACGGTGTCACAGTTGAAACATTGAATGCAAGCCATTTTAGACCAGTCGATTTGGTAATCGTATGGAGAGATCTATGTTCAATAGTATATACTTTACAAATGACAATTTTATTTGCCGAGGATATTAAATATTATAAGTTACTTTTCGCCCTGTCGTCAATCCTACTAATGTTATAAACACGAAAGTTTGTGAGTATATGAGGATGTTTGCTGCTGTTTCACGCAAAAACTACTAAATAGATTTTGATGAAATTTCACAATTTTTTTTTTTTTTGTTGGTGGGCCGCGGTCGGCGCGCCTCCGCACCACTCCGTCTGGGGCGACAGAGGGGCTTAAGCACGCAACTCCCGCGACCCACCCGAAAACCTCGTCGCCTTCATCGTTGGGCCGACCACTGGAGCAGCGTTAACTTGTCGTCAGTGGTCGGCCCGACGGAATACCCCTAACTGGGGTACCCTCCCATCGACCGACGTCCCCCCCTTGGGGAGGACGTCGGTCTTTCCTCACGCGATGAAATTTCACAATGATATAGCTTACATATCAGAATAACACATAGGCTATGATTTATCCCGATATTCCCACGGGAAGGGCAACTATTCGAGTAAAACCGCAGCGTGCTGCTAGTGTTGATATAAGGTATTATATTTTATTCGGTAACTGGTGTAAATTGTAGAGAACCAGTTGTTGGTAGCGTGGTCTGTGCGCAGTAACTGGCAACGTTTGACTGCGACATATGAAGACGGAGACCCGCGACTGTCTGCGCTGTCTCCCGTACAGGGTATCAGGTATATAGTTATCTTATGGTCTAATATAAATATTAATTAAAAAAAGTTATCGCTCATGCTAAAATAGTTATTGACAATAATTCATCTCATCTCAATTGATCATCTTCATTTTAGCTCATATACGTCCCACTGTTGGGCTCAGGCCTTCTCCATAATAGGGGGGAAATTTACCTACTATTCCATACTGGTCAGACGTGGTGGAATAGGGTTTTGTTTCGAGTTTTCTTCTCTTGCACAGATGTTATATGCTTATTATATCCCTTAGTCGTCTTTTACGACACGGACAAGACAGGGACCGGTGAATTGTATTATTACTCCGTCACCACACGGAAAATATATCACAACAGAATAAAGATAAGAGAAGGAAAATTCATAGTATGCCAAATGCCGAACCGTTTGACCTACATATATACCATAATAGATCGATTGACCTATCATACGAAAAAGGCTTTCAATTAGTCACAGGATATATATACGATTTAAGATGATGATGATTTACCGTTGTTATCTATACATGCCATCTAAATGGAATATCATTTAACCTTTTGTGATAGAACTCTGGTATGTTATATCTTTAGAGGATACACTGGTGCCAAATAAAAGTCCCAAATAAGTTTAAATCTAGTATATTACAAAATTACGTATTACAACTTGTAAGTTCTGTGGGTAAGTGAGTTCAAGTGAGTATTTGTTATATTAAACTTAATAGCGTCTAGTGTGTTGCGCACATCACTACACTATAGCTTAGGGAACTAAATAAATAGATCCAGGCTCTATGATTCTCTTTGGTTTCTGGCTCGAAGACGGTATCCTCTTCAAATACAGCATTGACATTGCGAGCCGTTAGTCCCACGTCGGAACTCGTATTCGACAATTACTCTGATTTTCGCCATATCCATGTTCACTTCAAAAGCTGAATATAAAAGCAACTGAACGTCGAACGATCAAATGTCATATATTTTTTAAAAGAATGTTATAGTTTTCGTTTGAAAATAGTTTCACTTTGATATCTGACACCATGCAGGTTTCATTTTAATTCAAAGTAGCTAGTACGTTAAAACTGCAATTTCATATTGAAACCCTTATTATTAAATACTTTTCCTTTTATTTCTATTGCAGGGTGATACTGTTGGCGCTGGTTATGGTTACCCACAGTGGTTGTATCTACACTATGCTATACCTTAATAATCCAGGGTGGGTTGAGCAGGTAAGTCTATAATCAATCTCTTCTCCACCCAGTAAAAGCGTAACAAGATGTGCTGAGGTTTTAGTGGATATTTAGGTTGCACAGATTATTTAGTTTAAGATATAATACTCACATTCTGAGTGGTAGTGGCTACGAACACTACCAACCCTCAGACTACTTGTGGGTGTCGTAAAAGACAACTAAAGGGTTTTACATAGACCTGGGCCAATTGCATCTATAGATATTACGGTAGACTATGGTCTGAACGCTGGCCAGCCCGGCGGATGATGACACATTGCATATTGACAATTTTTCTTTTTAAATGTAATTATTTTGTTAATGTTATTATTATTAATATTTGCATGCGTTAGTATATACTTATTTTAGTTTTATTCATAACAAAAAATATGTTGTAAATAAATAGTCTGCGTTTAGTTTGCTGGCCATCATCACACAACAGGCCGCTACTGAAAAACAGCGTTGTGGTGTTACTACAATATTAAGCTGAGTAGCGATCTTCTTACTTCTTTTCTTTTTTCTTTCAATTTAGTTACATACTGATAGACAGTTTAGATACAAGTCTTTCCAGGACAATGATATAATCACCTCACACAATCATGCAATGAGTTGCCCAGGTGAGCGTTGCTTTTCACTCTTTTGTTGGTTTGCTCTTCACAGGAGTGGAGACAGACTAAGTCGTCAGCACTTTTGTGTATGATAAAATATTACGTTTATAATTTCAGGTCTCCCGCTATCCAGTGATGATGTTGTTTCTAAACGGTACATCAGTTGTCCAGGTATTCGTGATGCTGTCCAGCTTCTTGCTCGCATATAATGTGCTGCTCTTCTCTAAGAGTAATACGCTCAGCTTCAAAATGCTGCCCATGATAATCATTAAAAGAATCATTAGGTATCCGTATTTTGTTTTTTAATTTTTTAAAGATAACGCCCACACTAAGGAAAAAAAGTGAGCCGTCGCTCAGGACGCCTGGCAGATGTGAAACATCGAAATTATTTGTTCAAGTATATATGCATAAAAGAATAGATTACGACAGAACTAATATGGCATAAAGTATGAATAAAATAATACGTTTTCCATTATTATTTGAAATATTACACAGCAATAAAATTAATCCACCACACACTGAATGAATTCTAAACATTTATTTTCATTAGTATACATTATAGATAACAATTTACTTTGAGTTCACTAGATGGCGTTGTACAAAATTTTAAATCGCACCATGGTTTCGATACAAAAATGTACATATATATCCCGATATTTGTTTAATTAATAGTTAGATTATACACCGCTTGTATACGTCCTATCATGACGTATGCAAGTGTAGTGTTTACACAAGCGAAGCCACGCAGGCTACATCGGCTACAGGCATTACAGAATAGGTTCATGCGCCGAGCGACGGGAGCACCGTGGTACATGCGCAATGTGGATCTTCACATAGATCTTGGCTTGTCGACCATCAGGCAATTCATGAAACAGTGCTCCCGCTGCTACTTCGACTCTGCCGCGACACACCCGAACCCATTAGTGGTAAGGGCGGCTTCTTACATCCCTTCTAAAATGTCCGCGATTAAACAACCGCGACTAATACTCGACGAACCCGACGACACTATTACGCTCGCCCAGACTGAGGCATACACAGCCCGTGCGGCCTTGACAAATAGTAGTAAATATCCACGCTACCGCCCCCGCCGACGGGGAAGGAAGACGTGTCGCGTTAAAATCATAAACGTGGGAGTGCCCACTTTGCCAGCGACCGCCCGAGCCGAGGTCCGTACCCCACAGGGGGTGCCCTCGGGATGGGACGCTTAACTTAAGCGGGTTGAGAGCCCTCAGCGCTCACCCACCAGTCCGGGTAAAGTTGTCACAGCCATCTGAGGCTAACAACTAAGTCACACAAAAAAAAAAAAAAAATTAATAGTTAATCAGAGATAGAGGCACCGCGAGGCGTGGCGTTAAACGCCACGCGACCATCGTGGTCACCCTCACCTATAGATGTTTCACATCAATAATTCTTGTGTTGCGAGGGACTTTACAAACATAAATAACGATGTTGGGGAATAAATGCAGTAAAATACAGCCATTACATGTAGTTGCGTTGAGGAAGAAGGTTTTAAGAGAAAAATTTCATGACTTGTCATTAAAACTAGTAACGGGGGCGATTTCCACGTATCATCACGACACTTTGCAGTGTATATTGACGTAGGCGCCAACACATGGACACAAATTATATCCAGACTCAAAATAACATTTTGTGAATCGTACAAATTGTTGTCCCGCCTGAGTTCGAACTCGCGACATTGACACGGCAGGTCGGTACATCCAGACTGATAGAATAATTTGTTGACCGCATAAAGTCTTGCATGGGAAACGAATCTGAGGTACTTCTCACGGTTGGTCGATATCTTAACCACTACGCCATCTGTGCAATCAATTTACCCTTAATCAATTTTTCTCTTCGCTCTTTGATGAGTTTCTTCTGTAGTCTACATAAGTCTATTATACAGAACTAACGAATTGGCATAAGGATTTATATCCAGTTTTAATACCTCAACAAAAGACTTATTCCTTCATGTACGTCCCACTGCTGGGCTCTTCTCCACAACGAGTGGGAAATTAATCTACTATACAATGCTGGTCAGACATGCTGGTATGGCTTTATTTGAAAGAAAGAAAGATTATGCATTTATTCGGCGGAAGGTATGCTAAGCGTAATTATCATAACAAGAAATAAATAAGCGCTTAATATAAAAAAGGTATACAAAATAATAGTAAAAAAAAAAAAAAAACAATATTCGAGTTTTCCTTCTCTTGCATAGCTATTATATGCATATTATATCCCTTAGTCGTCTTTCACGACACCCACGGGCAAGAGAGGGGGTGAATTATATTTTTACTCCATCATCACACGGACTTAAACATAATCACATATATTCATTCCACAGCCAGTTAATGTCCATTGTTGGACACTGACTTTCCCACGAAACTGTTACTCAGAAAGTCCTTGTGCCTTCATCCAATAGTTCTTTGCGATTTTGAAGATGTAATAGCCCATCTGGTGGAAAGCTGTCCAACACTGCGTCGAAAAAGATAATTAGGATGACACAAAATTCAATCAATCATACTAGCAAGCAATTTACTTTAATAGCATAAATGGCGTAGCGGTTAAGATCTCGACCAATCGTGAGAAATACCTCAGATTCGATTCCAATGCAAGACAATACTTTACTACTGGATGTAATTTGTGTCCAACAATTATATTTATAAAGTCGTAATACAAGGCATCGTAATAAAATTATTTATTTAGTTTGGAATATTGTTTTTAAAAAAAGTGAGCGTGTACTTATGTATGTACGTAAGAAGACATATTTTTTTTCTTTTATTGCCAACGGTGGCAAACGAGCAAGCAGCACAACGGATGGTAAGTGATACTGCCGCACATGGACATTTGTAATACCATGGGCACAGCCAGGCCTTTGTCTACCGTGAAGATAATACTCTCATTAAACCTCGTTTAAAGAAGGACATGTCATAGCGCTCGGGAAACACAGCAGCAGGTAGTTCATTCTAGAGCTTGCACGTACGTGGCAGAAATGATCGCTGGAAATGTACAGTTGAAGACCATTCTTCTTTGAAGAAAAAGATAAAAATCTCTCTAATAGCCTTCTACTATTCTTCATGTCATCCTACGTTTTTAGAAAAAACAACACTAATAATAGAAAAAAAGGGTTAAATACACTTTTTTTCTATTATTAGTGTTGTTTTTACATTGAAAGTTTTATTGTAACACATTATCTATTTGATATTTGTGACAGTGTGTACGTACATCATAAATCTCATCATCATCGCAGCCCATATACGTCCCACTGGAGGACTTGGGCCGCCTCCACAATGGGAGAGAATTTGACCTACTGTACCATGCTGGTCCGACATATTAGTATAGAGTTTCATTTCGAGTTTTTCTTTTCTTGCAGAGATATTATATGCACATAGTCATCTTTTACGACAGCCACGGATAAGATAGGGAATGGTGAATTGTATTCTTACTCCGTCACCACACGGCAATCAACTCACATATTTTTTTCCTTAACGCGCCAAAAAAGTATAACTTAAAAAAAATATTCTTTCGATTTTCGCTTTCGCCATTAATCTCCACTAAAAATAATAAACGTAATTCTACAGGATAACTCCAGTATATTTACTGGTGGTTGGTTATGCGGCCACATACTGGATCTACGCTAACTCCGGTCCGATGTGGCCGGCGACAGTTGGGGTTGAGAGTGGAGTCTGCCGTGCTAAGTTCTGGACGCATCTATTCTACATCAATAATCTGATTGGCAACAACAATATTTGTTTGGTGCAAACATGGTACGTTATACACTACAATATAATAACATACTAATATTATAAACGTGAAAGTTTGGGAGGATGTGAAGATGTCTGTTGCTCTTTCACGCAAAAACTACTGAATAGATTTTGATGAAACTTCACAATAATATAGCTTACATATCAGAATAACACATAGGCTATAATTCATCCCGATATTCCCACGGGAAGAGGAACTATGCGGGTGAAACCGGAGAGCACTGCTAGTTTTATTATATTGATCATAGCCACGTATGACTAACTACTTCAAATTCAATTATTTTCCTTCGTCATCATCATTTCCGCTCATATACATCCCACTGTTGGGCTCGAGCCTTCTCCAAAACAGGAGGGAAATTGACCTACTATACCACGCTGGTCTGACGTGTTGTTATAAGGTTTTGTTTCACGATTTTCTTCTCTTCAATAAGTGTTATATGCATAATTAATCTAATAGTCGTCTTTTGCCCGTAGGCAAATAAGTAAAGGGGGTTGATCAATTGTATTTGTACTCGCTCATCACACGGATAATGAAGATTGCATTATTGTAAAAGAAAGAAATCTCGAAATATAACCAATACGTCTGACTAGCGTGGTATAATAGGTCAATTACCCTCCATTGTGAAGGAGGCTGGAAATCAGTAATGGGAGGCAATTATTTTATACTCTTTTTTTTTGGGGCTGGGTTGCAGTCGGCGCGCTCCTCGCACCACTCCGTCCGGGGCGACAGAGGGGCGTAAGCACGCACACCCGCAACCCACCCACGATGCACGTCACCTTCGTTAGCGTACGTGTGTATGTCACTGAACTCCTCCTAAACAGCTGGACCAATGTTGATGAAATGTTTTGTGCATGTTCAATGGTATTCGAGAGTGGTTTGGATTCACAATTGGATGTATAAGTGCCACCCATTTTTAACTTTCGTATGGATCTTTTTTGTTAGACGTCACCATAAAACTTCTCTGATGATAGAACTCGAAGGTAGGAGATAAAAGCCGAGATTGCTTATTAACAAACGCCTCAATCTTGGGTAAGTTTAATTTTGTTCCTGTTGGTGGCAAACGAGTAAACAGAACAATTGTAAGTAGTACTTACGTGAACCTTTACTACACCACTCCGTTACGATTTGGTGATACTAAATGCATCACCAATACACGCTACATGCAAACACTCCAGCTCGCTCGCTCACCAAACAAAGTTCAGTAACAAACTGCTATTACTCAAAGGTCGATTTTATGGGAGGTGATGGATATGGTACGATTCCGGACGGACTGGACCGCGGCTTTAGTAGACAGACAACCGTCGACAGTGTACTCCTTTTTTAATTTCTATCATATAAAAATTCATTATTTTCAAAAAAAATCATTGTATTCATCTTAATGGGCTCTGTTAATTTCTCATGATAACGAGGACGTGATGCTCGCTCCTGGTCCCTAAATGTAGGCCTCATATCAAGCCTCAAAGTCGCTCAGCGTGCTATGGAGCGGGCTATGCTCGGCATTTCTCTGCGAAATAGAATCCGGAATACGGAAATCCGCAGAAGAACGGGTGTAATCGACATAGCACGAAGAATTAGCACGCTGAAGTGGCAATGGGCAGGCCACATCGCTCGACGAACCAACAACCGCTGGGGAAAGGTTCTCGAGTGGCGACCACGTACCGGACGACGCAGTGTAGGACGCCCCCCACTAGGTGGACCGATGACCTAGTGAAAGTTGCTGGGCGTCGTAGGATGCAGGCGGCACAGGACCGCACATTGTGGCGCAATATGAGGGAGGCCTACGTCCAGCAGTAGACGGCAATAGGCTGAAATGATGATGATGATGATGCTCGCTCCTTCGAGTTTTTCGTTTGTGTCGGTGGTTACCTCAGATTTTTAATACTATCTCTTGCATTTACACTAATGGAATAGCTATCATATACATACTGGTTGAATAAATACTACAAGATTGGATAGCCTTTTCCTAAGAGATTAATTAATTATTTTTAATAATTTATTTTTTCATGTGGTGACGGAGTAAGAATACAATTCACACTCCCCATATTGCCCGTGGATGTCGTAAAAGACGAGGAAGGGATATAATATGCACATAATATTTGTGCAAGAGAAGGAAAACTCGAAATGAATGCTTATACCAACATGTCTGATCACATACTGATGGTAGAGTAGGTCAAAAGGTATAGTAGGTAGGTCTACAAAGCGTAGCAAATTTGGCATTATTCTTAACGGGGGAGATCTACACCTAACAACAGACTTTGATAGGCTAATAGATAGATAGATAGACTAATGTTTTCCTCCACTAATCAGTTCAAATCTTTCAGGTTCTTAGCAGTGGATATGCAGCTTTACATAGTAGCAGCCGTGTTGACACTCGGTCTGGCTCATCTGAGAAGTCGCGCGCTACCACTACTTGGTGCACTTGTAATTACATCTTCTGCACTTAACGGAGCTCTTGCCTACTTCGTTAACTGGCAGTCATTAGTATACTACGCTTATCCTCAGTAAGAATATTATCTATTAGTTCAATTTTATTAAAAAGGGTTTCGATATTCTGCTTAAATGAGAAAGATTATGAGTGTAGAGCAGGTCATCTTCGAGAATTTTTTTAAGATTGTCTAGTATCTTCAAGTGGTTTTCGTTATTAATATGTAGTTGAAGGACTTTTATAATACATACTGACTAATAGTGAATGAAATATAAGCAGATAAACAAAACTAAAATAACTCGGCAGCCGTGTGATGTTTTATCATGACTGTGTGTTATAACTTTCCTGTGAGGGTATAGTCGCGACAGTGTATGCCCAGTCCATAACCTCTTGTTTGGAAAGAAACCTTCGGAGGCTTAAAAATTCTAAGAAAATAACCACATATGTATATTACTTATCATTGTAAAGATATTATAACAACAAAAAAAAGTTTTATTATTAGCAAGCAACCATACTTTTTCATTTTGAATTTATGGAGTAAGAATACAATTCATCACTGTGGATGTCGTAAAAGATGACTAAGAGATAAAATACGCATATAATATTTATGCAAGAGAAGGAAAACTCGAAATAAAACCTTATTACCAATATGTCTGACTAGCATGGTATAGTAAGGTCAATTTCTCTCCTATTGTGGCGGAGAGGCCCGAGCCCAACAGTGGGACGTATATGAGCTGAAATGAGGATGATGATGAATGACTGTCCACCTGCTTAACGGTAACACAACACTTATAGTAATATTATAGTAAAAAAAAAACTTATCACATAACGTGAACATACAGAATTTGATACACAAGTTTTCTTTAACAGAAATATGTCCACAATGTTCCGTGGAATATCTTCATTTGCTTGGTATTACCAGTCGCCCTGGGGCAGTCTGCCGGCGTGTCTCGTGGGCTTGTTCATGGCATTCCTTCATTTCGAACTGCAGGAAGGCGCTGTCAAAGTCGCTTCATACAGTGTAGGTTATATATACACTCATTTGCAAAAAAAACGGGCACCTAAGCAATGAACCATTTCAAATGTTAATATTTCTTTGTTTGATAATTATAGGTAGTTTTATCCACACAATTTGCTAAATTAATAAGAAAATAATCGTTTTCATCAGTATTTCATAAAATTTAGATACAATTTATGGGAAATAATGCTAAACCTCGCTAGTAGTGTATATTCGCTAGTAGTGCATATGCTCATGAAGTAAAAATAAAAAAGTTTTTTTGTTTGTTTTTCTTTAATAAAGTAAAAGCAGATAAATGTTTAGTATCGAGTGTGACCCCCTCTAGCTAAAATCACAGCTTGAATTTGTCTGGGCATGCTAGCGAGTATATCCCGGATACTTGCTTGCGGAATACGTTCCCACTCCGCAGTAATCACATTCTTCAGCTCTCTGATGGTCTGCGGAGCCGGGTGTACTGATCTCACACGCCGTTTCAGAACGTCCCAGACATGCTCTATGGGATTGAGGTCGGGACTTCGAGCTGGCCAATCCAAACGACGAATGCCGACCTCTTGCACATACGCATTAACATCGCGGGATCGGTGGGCGCGAGCATTGTCGTCCATAAAAATCGAGTCTTCACCTAGAGCGGCCAATGCGGGTTGTGCATGAGAAATTAGAACTTCCGTTATGTATCGATGCCCAGTCAGTGAGCCGTTTTCAATGAAGACTAACTCTGTACGATCCATTGAATTTATTCCTGCCCAAAACATAACAGAGCCCCCACCATAAGGTGTGATTTCTTCGAAACATGCCTCTGCAAAGCGTTCTCCTTGTCTTCTTAGCACTCGCCGACGTCGATCTTCACCGAACAGAGATATCCTGGCTTCATCAGAGAACAAAACCCTATTCCAATCGTCTTGAGTCCATGATTCACAATTTCTAGCGAACCTAAGCCTGTGAACTCTGTGCTCACGGAGTAATTTGGGGCCGCGGGCCGGGCGGTGACTGCGTATATTGGCAGCGAGAAGCCTCCTCCTGACCGTCCATAGACTAATATGCACATTTCTTACTTCTTGGAGGTTGTTCTTAAGATCCACATACGAAGATTTGCGATTTCTCAATGCGCGACTCACAAGAAAACGATCATCCCGTGGTTGGGTACATGGTTTTCTTCCAGAACCAGGCCTTCTCTCGACGGAACCAGTCTCCTGATATCGCTGCCAGGTCCTTTGGACTGTCGAGCGACTAACATTTAGCCTCCTAGCCACGAAACATTGGCTGCAACCCTCTTCAAGCAGCGCGATAATTTTGGTAGCTTTTACCACTTTATCTACCATTTTTGATACAGCCAAACAGCATTAAATAAAGCTTTGACAGTCAAGGATATGAAATTAATCGATAAAAATTGAATAAAAGTTATGAAAGTCGATGTTAACTTCTGGAACTTCGCGCCAAAAATGTAGGATAAAAAGGGGTTTTCTGTAAAAATGAACATCAAATGAAAAATTGAATTTAGAACGTACTTTTTTAAATACCACAGCATTTTTAAAACCGGCCAGTAACGTGTACAAACGATTGAAACCTTTTTGGTATTGTATCTTTTTAAATATGAATGAAAATCAAAACCGCCCGTTTTTTTTGCAAATGAGTTTATTTTATTCAACTATTTTGTGCATTATACAATTATCGCCGTGTGGTGACGGAGTAAGAATAATAATATATAATAATAACACGACAATGTATTTAAATAATGATTTCTAATGTTTACGCAAATATTTGAAATAAAACTATTTTTACGAATTTTATTGGGAAAGAGTCCTGCCGCGAACATGAACGCTGATAACTATTCATAACGTCGGAAAATCAAATATCAAATACAAAGGCGATTAAATCCGTAAAATAGTTTTATTTACAATATAATAAGAAGACTATAATGGATTTCCAATAATCTAACATTATTAGGTTACACTATACAATGCACCCCCGCCGCCCGTGAGTGTCGTATGAGTCGACTAAGGGATATAATATGCCTATCACATCTACGCAAGAGAAGGAAAGCTCGAAATAAAACCCTACACCAACACGTCAGACCAGCGTGATATAGTAGGTCCATTTTCCTCCCTTTGTGGAAGAGGCTCGAGCCCAACAGTGGGACGTATATAAACTGTAATGATGATACAAATAAATTATGTACTTACAATTTCAGTGGTTAAAGCTACCCTACCACGTTTCCCCTCTATTAATCATTGGGTGGCTCATGTCGGGCGTATACCTGAGAGGCTACACACAGCCTTGGTTCATGGCGACATATGTGGCTATTGAGAGACCTATACTTAGTATACTAGCGGCTTTTATGATAATTGGAGTGGTCAATGGATTACAAGGTACGCACATTCAATTAAATATTATTCAGTTTTAATTTTTATGATATATTCATTCAAAATACCTCGTAAGCGGGAACATCTTTATTGCTGCCTATTGAGTGCAGCACGAGAAAGAAAGGAAAAAAAATATTCGTTCTGTTGTCGTTAAATTTAATAAAAAAAAGTGAGCCGTCGCTCAGAACACCTGCCAGATGTGAAAATATATTCTGCCAACACCTGGTACATGCATTTTAAAAACAATTATCAAAACTTAACTAGTATGTGAATGCGCATTTGTTTACGGGCGTGTGTGTTTGTATTTGTGTATCTGTGCAGGAAAATAATTAGTTTTGAATATTTTGCATACATATAAGACATAAATAAAATGTATAATATTAAGTAATATTTAAAACTAGTTGACCCAAAAGACTGTTCTGTTCAAATAAAATAAAAGGAATTCTCCTTAATATCGATAGCAGCATCACCTGGCAGGTCCAATTATTATTAATCGAATCTCGAATCCCCTTAAACACACAGAAAAACTTCATCAATATCGGTCCAGCCGTTTAAGAAGAGTTCAGTGGCATACACACGTACATAAGAAAGATACATAAAAAGATATATTTTATTGTATTTATACTGCTTTTACCCGATACATTAAACACCTTTCAGGGTTTATGGTCACAAGGACTAAAATACCTTTTAAATCAAACAGTATTAAACTAGTTATTTATCTAGAACTGCCCAGTAAATGATCCAATAATACTTTCTGTTTGCTGAGTGACATATAAGACGAGGAAGTCCTGTGGAGGAGGCAGTTGGTGCCCCAAAGCAAGACGTATGCTGTAAAGAAGACACGGCTATCCTCTCATTTGTGTGCTAAAGAAGGATGTGTTTTCTTATCCAGGTGGTGTATTTCGCATGATGTCGTGGCGCGGCTGGCAGACACCTGGACGACTCTCGCTGGCGGCACTCGCGGTGCACTGGTGCGTCAACATGAACATCGCAGCTGGTAGACAGTTGCCGCTCACAGCCTCTCTACTCAACGTGGTCAGTATACATCTAAGATTCCTCTCTAATCTATGACATGGCAATCCGCAAGACAGTTAATGCTGTTACCAGCACATTAGACAGGGGGTTTTCCGTGTGGTGACGGAATAAGAATACAATTTGCCGTCCCTTATTTTCTCGTGGCTGTCGTAAAAGAAGTCTAAGGGATATGATATGCAGATAACATCTATGCAAGAGAAGGAAATCTCAAAATAAAAAACAGTACCAACACGTTTAACCTGTGTGGTAGGCCAATTATCCTTCTATTATGAAGGAGGAGCGAGCTCAAAAGTAGAACTTATATAGGCTGTATTAGTGAGACTTTTATGCTTATAAGTTTTTCTCAGAAGAGTGCTCCAACCTTGGAATAATAACGTATAGAAGGATAGTGTCAATACTTCGAACGTTCGAAACATGAATCTTAAAATACTACATGCGCGCAGACGATTACACACGTACACACGCACACCACTATACAAATTATGAAACCAAATTTTGTTTTTTTAACATAAATCATCGAAATACTTTTAAAAGTAATATTAAAAACCTTTTTAAGTTTTTCAAATGTGTTGTGACACCATTTCAATGCACAAATCGTCATAATTATATATTTATTTTTTAAGAGTTGCGACGTATTTGCAATACAGTGACCTTGTACATTACGGATCGGTTCCGGTGTAAGCTCCATTAGGCTCCAATTGAAATGCTTCACTTTTTATGTGCGAACTGACCTTCTATACGTTATTATTCTAAGGCTCCAACATTCTAATGACGATCTCTTAGCTGGTATTTATGAAAATTGTTTGAGAACGAATCATCATCATCTCAGCCTATACACGTCCCACTGTTGGGCTCAAGCCTCCACTGCTATGGGAGGGTAATTGACCTACTATATCACACTGGTCAGACGTGTTGGGTTTTGTTTCGAGTTTTACTTTTCTTGCATATTATAATCCTTTGGTCGTATCATACGACATCCACGGGCAATAGAGGGGGGTGGTGAATTGTATACTTACTCCGTCACCACACGAATAGTGTCAATAATGTTAGAATATTGGTAAACCGTTATAATTTGTCCATTTGGACGGCCAAGATTCCGGCGGGAGGAGGGGTCTCCGCGTGCCACTCTGAAGGCAGAGCGCACGGCGGATTTGGCCCGGGGCCAATGGGGCGGATGTGTCTCATGGCACTCCGTCGTCAGGGACGGTTGCGTCACGCCCCGGGGGCGTGACGGGTCGGTCGTTCGCGAGCGGCCAGACCCGGAAGGCCCAAACCGTAATCCTGAGTAGGGGGGTCAGGACCGGGGGTCTGCGGACTGCGGGGAAGAAAACCCCTATAAAAACTCACCCCAATCTCAAGTTTGGCTACTCGGCGAGGAGATGTATGACTGGTGGGTTTAGAAGCGCGCGCGAAAAAAAATAGCGTCCAGTCGTTAGAGTGGTAGTCAAGGAGGACTTAAACTTCCAAATCGTCATGGCAGAGGTTAACATACGTATAACTTCACCAGAGGGTCCCGGCCAGGCCGGGGAGTCCCTTGCTGTGCCGGTGCTTGCGCGCGACGAGAAGTCGCGCCCAAGTTCGGGCACAGTCAGCTCCCAATCGTATGGGTGGGGAGCAACTTCTGTTGCAGCTGTGAGCCAGGCGAAACAAGAATCGGCTCTAGGGAGACCAAAAAGGAGGAGGACGAAGGGGAAGTTGGATACGCGACACATGCGTAGGACGCGTAGGAGGAGGATGGCGGGGCGGCAGGCACTAGGAGATGCCGCCGCTGCCGTGAGCGACGAGAGCGGTGCGACCGCAGCCACCGCAAGGCCGTCGCGGAACGTGGACGCTGGTGCTGCCCGGCCGTCGAAGAAAAAAGAGGAGAGCGACGAGGGCGAATCAGCCGCAGGGCTGTCGCGGGACGAGGGCGGGAAAGCCGCAGAGCCGTCCCGAAAGAAGCGTGGGAGATGTGACAGCTCGACGGGGCTGTCCAGTGACGAGGGCGGCACCGCCGCAGAGCTGTCGAAGGACGAGGGTGGCGGTGCTGCAGTGCCGTCCAAGAGCAGGAGGAACGACAGCTCGACGGGGCTATCCGAGGAATCGGAGACCGACGTGGCCTACGAGCTGTCCACGGATGAGGGCGGCAATGCCGCAGGGCCATCTGTGGACGCTAGGTCGGTCTTGGAGATGTCGGCGGACGAGGGTGGTACCAAAGAGCCGTCCGCCGAGGAGATCAGTGGGCCGCAAGTCGGCCAAGGTGGGGACGAGGGCGGCGAAAGCGCTGCGGAGCCGTTTGGGCCGTCTGGCGTGACTGGAGGTAGATCATCCGGAATGGTCACCGGAATGGTCACCGGTAGGGTCTGCAGTGTGGTGTTGGATAGGGGATCTGCCGAGAAAACTGAGCTGCATCCTGCGGCGAGGGCTTTCACGGCGGCCCTAAATGTTAGAAGGGAGAGGGAGGAGGCCCGCTCTCCCCCGAGGGATCGGAAGCGCCCCCTGCATAAGGGTGGCAGCTCCGCATCGGACTCGGAGGGTAGTGACGCTATCAGGCCTCCCCCCAAGGTCCCGACCGCGCGCCGGGGACGCAGGGGTCGGGGAGGTGCGGTGGCGGCGAGACTGGTGACGCTGGGTCTGGCCGACCGGGAAGGCGAGGTGGCGGCCCTCCAGGCCGCGGACGCCCGCCTCAGCAGGGAGGTCTCCGGCTTGCAGGAACGCAACCGCAAGCTGGAGACGGAGTTGGAGGCAGTGCGGAGGGAGAACCGCGGGTTGGCCAAAGACATGGCTGACCTGCGGTCTCAATTCGAGCGCCTGGTGCCGGCTGCGCCGCCGGCGCCAGCCCCGTCACCGAGACGGGCCGCGCCAGTGAGAGCGGGCCCATCGTCTGCGCCCGTGGCGCCGGCTTCGCCGCTGCCTCCCCTCGTCGGGGACCCCCGCCGGCTCGTGGCCGCGGGAGACCTCGGAAGGGGGACGAGCCGCCTCCCGACGAGGTGCATGGCGTGTCGGAGTCGGCGATACGCGTCATCCTAGCCCGAGTAGGGCTAATGATGGATGCGCGTATCGAGGCCGTAGCGGCCAGGTTCCCGCGTGAGCCGCCCCTCGAACCGCCGCTCGTCGCAGACGAGACGAGGCGGCCGCAAGTGTCGGCTCCCACCCCGCTGCCCTGTCAGGGTGGCCGCGTGGTGAGCTACGCTGAGGCCGCAGCGGGACCCAAGGGGGCCAAGAAGGCCGGCAAGGTGCCGGCTCCCGCCAAGGCCGGGCCGCGGCCGGCGCCAGCGATTGCACCGCAGGCGCCGGCCGGCGAACCCGCGACTGCGCCTGCTGCGCTCAGCGCTGCTGCCAGGCTCGATCAGGGCTGGCAGGTGGCTGAGCGTAGCAGGAAGGCACGTGGCCAAAAGCGGAGAGTGGTGGCCAAGAGTGCCGCTGTGGCCGCCGCTCCCCAGGCGGGAGCCGGCGGAAAGGGGAAAAGGTCGCGTAGTGGCCTCAAGTGGCTGAAGACGGCTGCGGTGGTAATCACCATACTGCCTGAGGCGGCTGAGAGGGGCCTGAACTATGAGGCCATCCTAAGACGCGCCCGGCGGGAACTGGACGTCTCCGACGTCGGGGGCGTCGAGGCGAGGACCCGCAAGGCCCGGACAGGGGCTCGAATACTCGAGTTCCCTGGGGCCGAGGGCGCGAAGACGGCCGATAGTTTGGCCACGATGCTGAGGGGGCTGTTCGGGCCGGAGGATGGAGCCCGAATCGCCAGGTCCGTCAAGTGCGCAGATATGCGCCTCACGGGTCTGGACGACTCCGTGGCGGTGGGGGACATCCGGGAGGCCATTATGGCGCGTACCAGGTGTGCCTCGTGCCTCGGACACCGTCCGGATTGGCACCATCCGCCCTGGTCCGGGCGGCGTCGGTGCTGTCTGGGTGCAGTGCCCTGTGGAGTCGGTCAAGCAATTGGAGAAAGAGCACACGCAAGTAAGGCGTGCACCTCCCGTGATTCGGTCCATATAGCCAGGATGGCTGGAGGGACCATGGGCTGGTGGAGGGGTCTGCCCGTTGGGCAGTCCGGCTGGAGAGGCCTCGGTTCGGGGTGCGAACCGTGGAGGCCTTCCGGCCGGTGCTGATGCAGTGGTTGGAAAGGCGGCACGGGGTGCTCTCCTTCCGACTGGTGCAGGTTTTGACGGGGCATGGGTGCTTCGCCAAATATCTGCACAAGGTCGTTAGGAGGGATAGTACACCGTCCTGCCACCACTGCGATTGCGACGAGGACACGGCGCGCCATACACTCGAGGCCTGCGCGGCTTGGGCAGTGCAGCGCTGTGAACTCGTCGTAATCATCGGTACGGACCTGACGCTGCCGGCTATCGCTAGGGCGATGGTTGACAGCGTCGGGAATTGGGACGCGGTCGCAGCCTTCTGCGAGACGGTGATCTCGCGGAAGGAGGCGGCGGATCGCCTGCGCAAGGAGCGCAGGCGATCCGCCGCCTCGATGAGGAGATCCGCCGCCGGCGACTGGGGCGGCGCAGGCGCAACTATCTGTGCCTCATGCCGCCCTAGCCGAGGCCGCGGGTGAAGTGACCGGGGATTAGTCCGTTACCCGCCGAGAGGCGGACCGCGTGAGGGAAGACCGACGTCCTCCCCGAGGGGGGGACGTCGGTCGATGGGAGGGTACCCCAATTAGGGGTATTCCGTCGGGCCGACCACTGGCGACAAGTTAACGCTGCTCCAGTGGTCGGCCCAACGACGAAGGCGACGTGGTTTTTGGGTGGGTCGCGGGAGTTGCGTGCTTAAGCCCCTTTGTCGCCCCGGGCGGAGTGGTGCGGAGGCGCGCCGACCGCAGCCCACCCACAAAAAAAAAAACAGTTATAACGTTAAAAAACGTTTTGTTATTATATTGTAAATAGAACTATTTTTACGGATTTAATTGTGCTTGTATTTGATTTTTTATTTGCCGAGACGTTATGAACAATTTTCAGCGTTTATGTTCGTGGCAGGACTCTTGCTCAGTAAAATTCGTAATTTCAAATAGGCAATATTTGCATATATATTATTTATTGCCTGCATAGGTGGCGTAATGGTTAAGATATCGATCGCGTCGTCTTTTTTTAAATAAATCATGATTGTATCATATTATAAATATGTTTCTTTTTCTTGTTATTTTAGATATCCGATTGGGCGATGACGATGTGTTTCTCCTACTCTGTCGCAGTACCGCTCACTATCATGGTGGAGATACCAGCACAGAAGTTCAGTAACGTACTACTCTCTCGATACATCTAAATGCAACACTTGTAGGGAGAAAATATATATATTTTGACTGCACAGATGGTATATAGATTAAAAACTTACCATCTCAGGTGAGGGCGACGCTTCGGCGGGTTGCCAATTACCAAGGGAATCATCCCTTGGTAATTGGCAATCCCCCCCAACCTCCCTTCGGGCATCAGCCCGAAAGGGTAATCCGCCGGGCCGACCACGGATATCAAACAATCGGTACTAGTGGTTGTCCCAATGTCCATGGGGAGGGAATACGGTAAGTTGTGGGGTCGCACGTCGCTCATTCCTCGCACCGGGTGGATTGGGCGGGGTGTGTCCAAACCAGAACCTACAAAAGAAGATGTGACACCTTTTTTTGTAGGTTTGATTCTCAGTCGATGTATTACTTTAATTAATTCATAAACTATTTTTCTAATTTTGAGTGTAAGAATATATAATGTGATATTTACGATTATTATTGTTGTTCTGACTGAAGACAAAGACTCTATGCAAGTCGCTAAGTAGACTCGGTAGGTGCCACTCATCACCTCTCCATCGCTTCGGATGGTAGTGAAGGGGTACGAACCAAACATACCTTATAAAAAAAGTATTATCGTCATCATCATTTCAGCTCATATAAGTCCCACTGTTCGGCTCGATCCTCCTCCACAATAGGAGAGAAATGGATCTACTATAACCACACTGGTCAAACGTATTGGCATAAGGTTTAATTTCGAATTTTCCTTCTCTTGCATAGATGTTATATGCATATTTTAGCCCATAGCCGTATTATGTGACATCCACGGGTAAGATAAGGGAGTGGTGAATTGCATTATTAAACAGATAGAGAGACAAATAATTTATGAACTGTTTTGTAGGCATAGATATCGTGAAAATAACTGTGTGAGCATATAAAATACCCACTACTTTGACACTTTAAGCAAACATCAATTTTATTTATTTACTAGCAATCCGCCCTCGCTTCGCTTCGGTTATAGGTTATAGTCGTTTTACCCGCGTAGTTCCCGTTCCCGTGGGAATACCGGGATAAAATATAGCCTAGTTTACGCCCTGATATTATAGCTTTCCATTGGTGAAAGAATTTTTGTAATTGGTCCAGCCGTTTTGAAGATTACCCGGAACAAATAGACAGACAGACAGACAGACAAAAATTTTTTAATTGCTATTATAGGCATAGATGTCGTGCAAATAACCATGTGAGCATGAAAAAAGCCTATTATTTTGACATTACAAACAGACACTCCAATTTTATTTATTGGTATAGATGTAGATATAAATACTTAAATAATTTTTTTTGTATGACGTATAATTAGGGTCAATTGTAACGCAAGTGTCATAGGCAGTGCTTGTCAAAGCCACAAAGTGCGATGCGCACATCTGTATAGGTTTGACACATAGATATGCAGTGCAGCCATAATTCCCGCCGAACTGATCACAGACGACCCATTTTGTAGGACGTATATAGACTGAGATGATGATGATGATGATGATATAGTCATTAATCATCACCACCATTCAACCTTTCGTCGTCTACTGTGTGAAATAGAGAGCTTCTATGTAGAACGCTACATGGTGTTGGTCATTAACTGGAGGGTTATTTCCATAATTACAAGAAAGGGCCTGATGAATTGTATTCATATGATTGTGCACGTCAATCGTATAGCAACTTCTGGTGTTTACGCGAGTATTACACATTGTAAATAAAACTACCGCCCGTGACTATGAATGCTGTAAAGTGTTTGAAACTTCGTGCAAACAAAAATCAAATAGAAACTATAAAATCCGTAAAGTACTTTTATTTACAATGTATAGCAATTGTAATATTTCATATTCATCATCTTTGCAGTGCATACACGCCCCATTGTTGGGCTCTAATCGTCTCCACAATAGGAGGGCAATTGACTTATTGTATCAAGCTGGTAGACATGTTAGGCTCTATTATAATAATAATGAATGTGTACTTAAGACTTTTATTGTGATAAATTGCATTAAATTAAGTAATAAATGTGTTATTTATAATTTTGTTTTTTATTTTATTCATTTCGTATAATATTTCACAAAGGCACTGATCTTCTATTAGAGTATGTTATATGTGTGTGTGTGTGTGTGTGTGTGCGTGTATGTGCGTGTGCAAATATGATAACACAAGAAGGAGAACTTGAATGAAACTCGACACATTTGACTTAGAATCCAGTTATCATCATCACAGCTCATCCCACTGTTGGGCTCGAGCCTCCTACACAATGAAAGGGAAATTGACCTATTAAGTGAAACTTCTAATGCGACTTCCAACAAGGTTGCGTTAAACGTTTAATGCTACCATGAAGGGGGTATGAAAGCACTGTTGCGTTAAACATTCAACGCTCCTGGGGAGGGGGAATAGAAATGCGTGGTTATTAATATATATCTAAAAAAAAAAAGTCAGCCGTCGCTCAGGACGCCTGACAGATGTGAAACTTCGAAATTATTTTGTACAAGTATATATTAGGCTTGTTGAAAAAATATCGATAGGTATATGGATATTTTTTGTTAGATATATCGATATTTTTAACCGATATATATTGAGCTGATATATCGATATTAAATATCCAATATCGAAATCGAATCAAAAACGATATTTTTTTTTGTTTGTGTAAATCAAGTCTAGAATCTAGAACCGTAAAAGATAGGAAATATAAAAGTATAGCATTAACTGTATACATACTCTGTGATTAGTATGTTTTGATTGCCATTTGATTGTCACTTTTTATTAAGGACAATTATTGTTATTGACACACATGATAATCGAATTATTCCAATACATATATCCAACTGTCGCTTAGAATTCAAATGATAAATCGTTAACCGGATAGTTTTATATCACTTATTTTTTTCTAAAAGTACAAAAGACTTGTTATTAAAAAAAATAGACACAATTCCCCAGTAATTAAAGTGATTTCGTTTTTAATAATTTCATCTTAACTAAGTTACGTATGGCGTCGGGTTAAGAATATAATTGTCACCACCCCTTTCGAGTATAAGGGTTTACCAGGAGAGTGGGCAGTAGCTCTCTCCTGGAATATGTATAAATATATATAAGTCCACGGTTTTTTTAGGTATCACCATAGATGCGAAACTCCAGTGGGGGCCTCATATTGAAAAATTGTCAAATAGACTTAGCTCAGCGGCTTATGCTGTAAAGAAAATTCGAATGTTAACTGACATCGAAACGGCTAGAATAGTTTATTTCTCTTATTTTCACAGCCTTATGTCATATGGCATACTACTTTAGGGATGCTCCGCGGATTTGAATACCATCTTTGTTCTCCAAAAACGGGCTGTCCGCGCTATTTATAGTCTAGGGCCAAGAGCTTCACTTCGGGAAAAGTTCAGAGAGATAAACATTCTAACTGTTGTATCACAATTCATATTCGAAAATCTTATGTATGTAAAAAAGAATTTTGAAAAATTTGAAAAGTACAGTAACATTCATCATGTAAACACTAGGAATAAGGATAATCTAGTAATTCATACTACTCGTCTACAAAGAATTAGTAGGTCTTTCATGGGGCAATGTATACGTTTTTACAATAAACTACCTAAAAATGTGCGAGACATGCCAATTACCATGTTTAAAAAAGCTATTAAGAGTAGACTTTGTAGCAAAGGCTATTACAAAATTTCGGATTATTTAGATGACAATACAGAGTGGTTATGAGCAGCTCCTCATTCAGCAATTCATGTTATTGTAATTGTTACAGCTTTAAGGTACTCCTAACTTGTATGAATTCAAAGGTTTTTTATTTTAATTATTTCTTTCTCTTACTCTTGTGATTGTACAGCGTAGCGTGTTATGCCTGTCGAATTTTGGTTTTGATCTCCTTTTGCATACCTGCTATAGTTCATAGTTTATTTTATAGTACCTATTGGTTTTTTTTTTTTTATAGTAGGTATAGTAGTAGTTGTAGTTCGTTTTGTTTTTTTATTTATGGTTTGGTCTTGCTCACTGAATAAGGTTCTGCTTGCGGTAGCTATGTGGGGCGGGTCGCTTCCTTCCCTCTAATTTGGTTGAGGAGAGTGATGGCTGCTCTAGTAGTTAACTCGTGATCGGGTGCTGCTTGTGGGATCTGGTCCAGCCATATTTTCTTCCTTTCTTTATGCTTTAATTTTTTTTTTGTCTTGCATTAAATCTTGAAAATTTATACATATATTTAATTTCGAAGGGCATCACACTGGAGCTAATACCATATATGTTGTACTTAAGCATAATATTATGTATACATATTTAAAAGATTAAGAAAAAAAATGACTGCCCGCTGAGTTTCTTGCCGGATCTTCTCAGTTTGTGGCCGCGTTCCGATCCGGTGGTAGATTATTGTATTGTATTCAAAACTGTAATTTGACAATATGTAAGTGCCCTTAAGGGGCCTATACAGAATAAATGATTTGATTTGATTTTATTTGATATAATATATAATAAGTTGAAAAATATTGGTTCGAAAATAGCTTTTTTGTTTTTGATATTTTTGTAATTATTGCTTAATAAAAAAGAATTTTGATTGAACTAAATACATTATTATTTTAAAAACACAAAATCTTTTAAAAATTTGACCGATATATCGATATTTTTCCTTAATATATCGACGTCGATATTGATATTTTGATAAATATAGATATATCTATATATTGATATGTTTTTCATTTCCGACATCCCTACTAAATACTGTACTATTTAATAAACGCATTTTTTAAAAACCGATATATCGATATTTCTTTTTCGATATATCGACGTCGATATTGATATTTTTATAAATATCGATATTTTTTTTCACTTCCGACATCCCTAGTATATATGAATAAAAGCATAGATTACGACAGGAACTAATTTGTAAAGTATTGAATAGAATAATACGATTTCATCGATTTCTGCTATTATCTAAGATATTGCAAAGAAATGATATTAATTCACCGCTCGGCCGCTTACGACCTAACATAGCGTCGCTACGTCTCCCTCACACACTTCTGCGTAGTTCAAATTAAAAGGATCGGTTAAAAAAGTGTGATTTAGTAAACAAAAATAACGACATCTATGGAGCTAAGGCTAAAAATCTCAGCTACAAAATATATTTTATAAAGAAATCTCTAATCCTGTAATGATGATGATGATAATGAGACAAGCTATTTAAATCATTTTATTGTCATTGGTTCTTCTTAAATTAACAAATTTTAAATGAAATCTGAATGTTGAAAGTGGGTCAAGATCCAATTCCCTTGAGTCTGTAACATACAAACAAATAAATATACATCTGAAACTAATAAAACACCTATAAAAAGCGATTGTCCAGTTTTTGTACGTGAAAGTACTGTAAGTAGGTATGGTATACTTATATTGGCAAGTTAGAGAATTATACATTATTTTATAGATTAAGTATATATGCATAAAAGAACAGATTACGACAGGCACTAAAATAGCACGTTAATAAAAATAATATTACGATTTTTTTTCCAAGAAAATGATGATTTTTATTCAATAAACATTTATTTTCATTAGTATTCATTATAGGTAACAATTTACTTTAAGCACACTAGATGGCGTTGTACAAATTTTAAATCGCACTATGGTTTCGTTACAAAAATGTACACATATGTATTCGGATTTTTATTTTTCGTTAATTAAAAGGGTGCCGTGAAGCGTGGCGTTAACGCCACGCGATGATCGGGATCACACACACACGTTTTTGACAAAAACGTGTTAATTCTTGATACTACGAATTACAATATAAACGATATTCTATTGGACTCGTCATGAAGTCTACAAAATTGTGTGAAAATTTTTAAATCGCACATAAACTATATAAAATGTTATAAACAATTAAAAGGTTCAAAAACTGGGGGTCTACGTGTTTGAAAATAACTTTGCTGATAATTTTCATTTATTAATTTTCATATTCAACATGTTTAAATACAAAAGTTCGAAGTGGATGGGGCAAGTAGGATTGCCCGTTTTGGCCGTATTTTCAACTCTCTGGCAAAATTATAAATATTAGTCGTACAGTGCTGAGATTTAGAAGTTTTTTTTAATTCCTCTAACACTAATAGTTTGATTTATTTTCAAAAATATAGACCCCTCTTTTGGAATCTTTAATTAACCTTTGAAATTGTTTATGTGCCGATTTGAAATTTCCGCACATCTTTCTAGATGTGATGACGAGTCCAACAAGCCATCGTATTTATTTAAAGAATTAACATTTTTTAGGGTTCCGTACTCAAAGGGTAAAAACGGGACCCTATTCGCTATCGTCTATCGTGTATCCGTCCGTCGGTCTGCCACCAGGCTTTATCTCAAGAACTGCGATAGCTAGACAGTTGAATTTTTTACAAATTATGTTATTCTATTGCCGCTATAACCACAAATACTAAAAAAAAAATTTAAGGGGGTGCCATACAACAAACGCGATTTTTATAGATACGGAACCCTACGTGCGCGTCTTCGACTTACACTTAGTTACCATTTTTTTACCAGTTCATTAAACTACAGACACAAATAACACTCAAGCTCAGAAAATCAATGTGTGTATCACGCAAAGTATTGCCACGCTTAGTAATGGACAGCATCACTAGTTATTAAATATATGATTACACAAATCGTATTTATACTGAGATACTAGATCAATTTCACTTCTATCCAGGAGGAGGGTAGAGTCCAGCAGTGGGATGTATATCAGCTGAAATGAAAAATAATAATTATTTATAGGAGTACAGTTCTGATCCGTATCACTTTGACCGCACGCGAGTGCACCGCGGGTACTGTCGCTCGCGCGCACAGACAAACACACACACACGACACGATCTGTCGCACAGAGCGTTCCTCTCAGTGGTGACGCTGCTGCTGATCATCAATATTGTTGGTACAGCATACGACATACTGACAAGTGATGAACGTAAAAGTATGTATACAGATTCTTATATTTATATACTTTTACTAGCCGACCCAACAGATGTTGTTCTGTTCAAATAAGCGCCACCTTCCGGGTATAATTCTGAATATAAATCATTCTCGAATCCCCTTGAACGCACACAAAAAATTTCCACATCGGTCCAGCCATTTAGGAGGAGTTCAGTGACATACACAAGAAATTTAGATATAAAGATGAAACTGACGAAATTGTTGGTTTGATCGCACTAATTTGATGTACATAGTTATCATTATATTTTTTGTGTAAGATAGACTATTTATCGAAGAATAGAAGCGAAGCAGTGTATAATTAAATCATCCCTAACATTACGTCAACTGTGCTATTTAAAACAATCGCTCTACATGTGATAGGTACACACTGTGTCTGCTTGATGCCACGGGCCGGTCCGTCCGCGGTAGTATTGCACAGAACAGAAATACGATCTCTGAGTAGTAACAATTTGTTTCTGCACTTCTTTCGATAAATAAGAAAGCCAGAAGCTCAATTTTGTGAGAGTGTTTGCGTGAGGTAGGTTTTGGTGATGCCTTTAGTATCATCGAAGTTCATTACACGCATTTACACTCACTTTAGACAGCGGCCTAGTAATAGTCTATGAGCGGTATAAGTATCACTTACCATTAGGTACGCTGATTATCACCAACAGTAATAAAAAAACCTTTTGTCTCAATTATTTCGATAATTTCAGAGTGTCAGTTATTGGCAGTATGGTCTATGCGCAGTAACTGGCGACACTTGACTGCCAGTTATGAGAAAGACTCGAGACTATCAGCGCTATCACCCCTCCAGGGGCTGAGGTGACATCTATTGTTATTTATTCATTGTATACTGGCAGGAAATCGATCACATTGTCGCCTATCGAGTCCATTTGCTAAGCATTTTTGAATCCATCTGAACACGCACAGAAATGCTTTTTTTCCAGTATCGGAAATAGAGGGTTTGAGGTTTGGTAGCACTTTAAAACAGACAAATTTATTTTAAATTGGAACAATTTTTAAATTGAAGTTCAAGGTCAAACATAAGGTTATGAAAGATTTGCAATCCCTGTCGTATTTTCTCATATTTCAATTGAATGATGCTTTTCCACACCCCCTATTTAATCTCCAAGGTTCACGTTGATACTATTTCTTAATAAATTTTGCCATTCTCTCGATTGCTGATATTAAATATATCGGGTCCTATTTAATAAATCAAAGTGGATTTTAAAATTACCTTTAATTTGAAGTTCGAGGTCAACTCGTATGGCAATCCTAGGAGGATTGCCATACGAGTTGACCTCGGAAATTCGATTAGGAACCCTAGTTCCTAATCGAATTTCCTCTTGAAATATCATTTTGTATTTGAATTAAATCATCCCTCTCCAAGATCTTCATGAGTGCTCATACTTTATTCTGTATGTATACCGCTCCTTCACATTAGGAGTGAAATTGACCTAGAATACAACGCTAATCAGATTAGTTGTTATAGGGTTCCATTTCGAGTTTGCCTTCTCTTGCAGTGATATAATCTGTTTATGTTCTATACTCATCTTTTAAAATCACTCACGCCTGACGCTGTCGAGCATCGCTCTAACAATGGTCGGCAGCTACAGGTTAGCACTGATGATTGCGACGAGTTCACGGCACTGCTCAGCCCAGGCCACACAGACCTCGAGCGTATGCTGCACCGTGTCCTCGTCCAGTGGCAGGACGGTGTCCCCTCCCTCTTCACGACCTTGTACAGGTACTTGCCAAAATAACCATGCCTGACAAGACTTACACCAGTCGGAAGGAGAGCATCCCGTGCTGCCGACGCAATCACTCCATCAGCACCGACCGGATTTGAGGGTCCGAATATTGAATCGAGGCCTTTCCAGCCAGACTTTACAACGAGTAATGACGTCCCGGCAGGCCCCGCCCCGCCAGGCGGCCAAATCGCAAAGCGAGACATAGCCATCCACATACTATCCCTTTTTCCTATAAGATTCGTTCTAATTCTACGAGAATTTTTTCCCTCATTCCTAGGGGATAATTGAAAAAACTGGCTGAGGTATCCCTCTTCCTTAGAACAATAACGTATAGAAGGATAGTGTCAATACTTCGAACTTTCAAAATTTGAATCTAAAAATACTAATGGCGCGCAGACGATTACACACGTACACACGCAAACCACTATACAAATTATGAAATCAAATTTTGTATTTATTAACATAAATCGTCGAAACACTTTTAAAAGTAATGTTAAAAACCTTTTTAAGTTTTTCAAATGTATTGTGACACCATTTGAATGCACAAACCGTCATAATTATCAATTTATTTTCTAAGAGTTGCATACGTACGTGCAGTACAATGACTTGTACATTACGGAACGGTTCCGGCGTAAGCTCCATTAGGCTCCAATTGAAATACCTCACTTTTTGTGCGTGAACTTACCTTCTATATGTTATTATTCTAAGCCCTCTTCATTATTCGTGAGTATTGAAAATATCAAATTCTTATTCATGGAAGATACGTGTGGCGTACTTGAAATTTACATTTTACTAGTGGAGGTGACGGATACTATCTTGCCCGAAAGTTAGTTTGGCTGCTAGTAGCGAGTTCAGTAAATGTTGTGCTGTAATTTTATTTTTAACTAGCAACCCGCCCTCACTTCGCTTCGGTTTCAGTCACTTAAACCCGCGTAGTTCCTGTTCCCGTGGGAACACCGGGATAAAATGTAGCCTATGTTACTCCCTGATATTATAGCTTTCTATTGGTGAAAGAATTTTTGAAATCGGTTCGGTGGTTTAAGCGTGAAAGCGTTACAAACAAACAAACAACAAACATCCTTACTTTCGCATATATAATATTAGTATGGATAAATGACAATTGGAGAGCGTTTATTATTTTAATGCTTTCGTTTTTTTATCGTGTGAGTATTTCTACTCAAAGACTTCATAAAAATGAGGATATTTTTTGTTAATAGTGACGAGTTAAAAGTATGAATAGCTATTACTTTTTCGGCTGAGGGTTTGCAACTTGCAGCATACAACTTCTCAGAAACGTAAAACAACTTCTCAGAAACTTCTCATCAACTGTAGGTATTGGCTTGTATTCCCAAAAGCACGGATTATGACATTAAGCTCTTTTAGAGAGGTTTATGTCCAATGATGTTTGTCGATAGGCCTGGTCAATTAAAGGGTGAATTAAAATTTTAAACTCGATCGTATCGCCATTTAGCTGGTTAAATTAGGGAATCGTTTTTGCTAAAAGATAGAAAGTTTTACATTACTTAAGTTATATTATGTATCTAGTATGTTCAGATTTCGTTCTTTTTAACTGACTTCAAAAATGGAGGAACCTCTCACTTTGACTGTATTTTGTTTTTTTTTGCATGTATCTCGCCAAGTCGAGCACAACGCGACACTGCCGTAACATCCTTTTCTCGAAATAATTCAGGACATTTTCGATTCCCTGCCAGACAGGCAGTGTATAAACACGCTATACATATTTCAAATTTCATTCAATTTGAACAATTAGTTTAAGATAATTACGCGATCATTCCAGCAATTATTTTGATGATTCTTTTTTATTTAATACTAGCAACCCGCCCCTTGCTTCGCTTCGGATTCAGTCGCCTTACCCGCGTAGTGCCCGTTCCCGTGGGAATACCGCGATAAAATATAGCCTATGTTTTCCGTGTGGTGACGGAGTAAGAATATAATTCAACACCGCCTATCTTGCTCATGGATGTCGTAAAAGACGACTTAGGAATATAATATGCACATAAAATCTGTACAAGAGAAGGAAAACTTGAAAGGAAACCCTATACCAACATGCCTGACCAGCATGGTATATTAGGTCCAATTCCCTCCTATTGTGGAGGAGGCCCAAGCCCAACAGTGGGACGTATGTGGGCTGCGATGATGATGATGCCATGAACTCCCTGATATTATAGTTTTCCATTGATGAAAGAATTTTTGAAGTCGGTTCGGTGGTTTAAGCGTGGAAGCGTAACAAACAAACTGTCTTTCGCATTTATAATATTATTAAGGATATCGTATTTCAGAGTTCGTCCCATATAAATTTGTGCAAGATCTGACCAGTATTTTTTAAGTTATCCATAGTAATGCGAATTTGATCCATCTCGATTATAACATCACGCTACCACCACGCCGCGGAGTATGAATAAAAATATAACAAAAATGAAGAAATCTTTTGAGAGCTTCCGTTGTGCGGGTCAACTAGTAGGTAGTTAAATATAAATATTGTAAATGTATCATTGACCTAAGACATCAGTGTCAAATCTGTCTGGAGACGTAGTTTATGTAAACATATCGCATGTGAACATTGATCGTGACATTTTTTTTTTGTAATGATATTGGGTTCAAGGTTCAACTACTAACTTAAACTATTATGAATTGTGATAGTTAATGTACTGAGAAGTTTGACCTAGCACATAGTAGATAATTTCATTTGACGTAGTAGTAGTTCGTTATGCATAAGTATTTGTAAAGCGGTTTAACAGTTCTGCATTTATTACCAATTTAAATATCACATTAATGTTATCAATACATTTTATTAAAATGTAAGTCATTTCAAATCTAAATATGTAGTGCGTCATCAAGAAATAAATTACGTATTTGTTAATTTACGCGAATAATTAAACATTTGTGTCACACGAATTCGATCAAAATCCTAGTGATTGTTATTCGTAATTATATATTAAAATGTAATCAAACAGAACAGTTAGGGAAAGTAAAGTAAAAAATATTAATTTTGCCGACGTAAAAATATTAAAAATCATAAAATATTTTTTCTATATTTGTATCGTTTTAGGCTTTTTATCAATAATTCACTATTATTATATATTCAACTTTGATTTTTAAAGATACTGTCAACTCGCGGATTATAAGAATAGTTCGTTCCAATAAAAACGTGTGCAAAAGATCAAAAGTCAAAATATGAGTGAATTTCACAAATTCCGTTGAGCAAACCTGCATTATCGTCCAATAAATTAGTATTGAGTAAATATGTATATGTTTTTTCTGTGTGGTGATGGAGTAAGAATACAATTCACCACTCGACAACTAAGAGTTATAATATGCATATAACATCTATGCAAGAGAAGGCAAACTCGAAATAAAACCCTATACTTACCAACCTCTCTGACTAGCGTGGTATAGCATGGTTAATCTACCTCCTATTGCGGAGGAGGCTCGAGCCCAAAAGTGGGACGTATATGAGCTGAAATGATTAAAATGAAATGACTTAATACTTGTGGTGATGGAGTAAGAATTCAATTCACCTAGCTTGCCCGTGAATGATGTAAAAGACGATTAAGGGGTATAATAAGCATATATATCATCTGTGCAAGAGAAGGAAAATTCGAAATAAATCTCTATACCAATATGTCCGACCACCATGGCGTAATAGGAGGGACCTATTACAGAGGAGGCTCGAGCCCGGCAGTAGGACGCTCACGCTGAGACATAATTTCTTTTGACGTCGTTTATATTTATTTATAACACATATTTTACATTTTTTGGATGCTATCACCCTCTGGGCGTTCGGCCAGTGCCCTGAGTCATAGGCATGTATAAAATGCTGAATTATAAGTTTTCAAAGTATCAATCAAAAAGGATAATGTTTTTATAGATAATTTTGCCAAGTTATTAATATTATTATTTATGTATGATGATGGCATTGTCTGTAAACGACTCTATTGTCGTTCCTTATATGTAATGAAATTAATAAATAACGAATTCGCGTGCACACTAGCTTATCTCAAAAGTGGATCTTAATAAGTGATTGACGTCATTCACTAGGGTCGGTGGACAACATAATCGGATTTACTTCTAGATGAATCTAAAAATATATCTAATTGAAATATGAATAGTTTTCGATGTATAACCGGTTGTCTTGATTAAATTATATCAGTTTTGAACAAATTATGATAGATATTATTTTCTAAAATAAGAACACATCTTTAATTGGATATTTTATTTTTAGTTTAGGTATACGAGTTAAGATTTTTCGTAAATGTAGTACAATAAATAACAGTAAATTCATCTCTATATAGAAAATATTAAGATATTAACATAATATTAAGATATTCTAAGCGAGGTTGCAGTTAATATATCATAATTAACACGTTGAACGATATGAGGAACACCATGTGGGCTACATTTACATAATATTGTGACCTTTATAGCAGAAAATGTATGGCCGCAAATATAGGTCAAAATTATTAGTATTGAATATTAATGAATGTATGTTATAATCTAATATTAATTAAAGGGTAACACAGTAATATAACTGAAATAGTTTATATATTTGTAAGGTTTACTTAATAATGAAACGGATATTGGGCAACTATCCAATAGCCGGCCTATCTAGCTTAATTTTAAAATTCGGTCGGATACCGGATAGTAAACGAGTACCGGCCGAATACCGATTTTAAAAATAAAAAACGGCTAAGTGCGAGTCGGTGTCGCACATGAAGGGTTCCGTACCATTAGTTTGCCATTCAGCTGCATCAGGGAGGCGCTCCGGTATCACGGAGTGCCAGCTTACCTGAGGCGGCTAGTGGCAGACTATTTGGAGAGGCGCAGCGTCCTCTGCACCATCCGAGCAGGGGACGTTGTGCGAACGCCCATGTCGTGCGGTGTCTCGCAGGGGTCGGTCCTCGGACCCACCCTGTGGAACATCGGCTACGACTGGGCGTTGCGGGGGAGCCTCCCGCCCGGGCTGGGCGTGATTTGTTACGCCGACGACACGCTCGTCACAGCCCGCGGTGGGATGCTAGAAGAGGCGGTAAGCCTGGCGACCTCTGGCACCGAAGAGGTCGTCAGGTGGATCGAGGGGTTGAGGATCGCCCTGGACAAGACGGAGGCCCTCTTGTTCCATGGGCGCCGTATGAGCCCTCCCATCGGCGTCTCGATCACCGTCCATTCGGTTGAGATCAGCATCCGGGCCCATATGAGGTGCTTGGGCCTGGTGCTCGACGGGCAATGGTGGTTCCTGGAGCATTTCCGCAGGCTCGCTCCACGGCTCGTCGGCGCGGCATCCGCCCTATCGTGACTTATGCCGAACGTGGGCGGACCGAGCGCTGCGTGGCGACGGCTGTACGCGGGGGTCATCCGGTCGATGGCCCTGTACAGCGCACCGGTGTGGGCGGGGTCCATGACCGTCCGACTTAGGGCCCTTTCTTAGCGACCACAGAGGGTCATGGCGGTCAGGGGCATCCGCGGATACCGCACGGTGGCGACGGAGGCAGCGTGCCTATTGGCCAGGACTCCCTCGTGGGACCTGGAGGTGGAAATGCTCGCCGAGTTGTATCAGTGGGTGTCGGGGGTGCGCAGGGAGGGCGGTGTTGTTTCCTTGGGAGCTCACCGCCTGGCGCGTCGACGCCCGCCGAGACGTCATTGCCCGTTGGGCAGTCCGGCTGGAAAGGCCTCAGTTCTGGGTGCGAACCGTGGAGGCCTTCCAGCCGGTGCTGATGCAGTGGTTTGAAAGGCGGCACGGGGTGCTCTCCTTCCGACTAGTGTAGGTGTTGATGGGGCATGGGAGCTTCGCCAAATACCAGCACAAGGTCGTAAGGAGGGAGAGTACACCGTCCTGCCACCACTGCGATTGCGACGAGGACACGGCGCAGCGTATGCTCGAGGCCTGCGCCGCTTGGGCCACGCAGTGCCGTGAACTCGTCGCAATCATCGGTGCCGACCTGACGCTGCCGGCCATCGCTAGGGCGATGGTCGACAGCGTCGGGAATTGGGACGCGGTCGCAGTCTTCTGCGAGACAGTGATCTCGCAAAAGGAGGCGGCGGATCGCCTGTGCAAGGAGCGCAGCCTCGATGAGGAGATCCGCCGCTGGCGACTGGGGCGGCGTAGG
The DNA here is from genome assembly GCA_032191425.1 of Lymantria dispar. Lineage (NCBI taxonomy): Eukaryota > Metazoa > Arthropoda > Insecta > Lepidoptera > Erebidae > Lymantria > Lymantria dispar. The sequence goes on along the minus strand of CM063460.1, from coordinate 596,397 downwards.
CGCGACTATCTGCGCGTCATGCCGCCCTAGCCGAGGCCGCAGGTGACGTGACCGGGGATTAGTCCGTCACCCGCCGAGAGGCCGACCGCGTGAGGAAAGACTGACGTCCTCCCCGAGGGGGGGACGTCGGTCGATGGGAGGGTACCCCAAGGAGGGGGTATTCCGTCGGGCCGACCACTGATGACAAGTTAACTCTGCTCCGGTGGTCGGCCCAACGACGAAGGCGACGTGGTTTTCGGGTGGGTTGCGGGAGTTGCGTGCTTAAGCCCTTCTGTCGCCCCGGACGGAGTGGTGCGGAGGCGCGCCGACCGTAGCCCACCCACAAAAACAATAAAAACCATTATCTATAAATCGCGTTTTTTGTATGGAAGCCTCCCTTAAATATTGATTTTATTTTGTTTTTAGTAGTTGTTGTTATAACGGCAACAGAAATAAAAAATATTTTGTAAAAATTTCAACTGTCTAGCTATCGCGGTTCTTGAGATAGAGCCTAGTGACAGACAGATGGACGGACAGACAGCGAAGTCTTAGTAATTGGGTCCCGTTTTTACCCTTTGGGTACGGAACTCTAAAAATACGACATATAAAGTTTAGAAGATTTATTTAATCCACATAATAAAGGGAATCATTATTTTTATTAGAGAACATTAAAAATAATACTGATACTACTCTAATGGCATGTCTCTTAAAGGAAATTGGAAATTCATCATAGCTTATGGTGAATAAATACCAATTTCCTTTTTACAAATAATTGAGCTCGACTGGTATAGGTACAAGGCCTCTAAAAAAATGAGCTTCAAGCAAGCTTCTGAAAATATCTTTCGCTATATGGGCATTTTCATAAAAATATACAAGGGCGTTTTCAGGCCTGTCCCTCTAAAACATTACCTTTTTTTAAACAATTAATTCTATTTGAAACTAGCACAAAATTTTACATTAGGTTTATTGTACATTTAAGTAATATTTTATAATATTATTTAAGCCAATTATAGTATAATTTTTCGATTAAAAAATAATATAACAACAGATTGCTATCATTTTATCGTATCCCTTTGTAGCCAGACGATATTTCAACACTGAATTTACATATTAGTTGTAAAAATTTGCTCAGTGCCGTGTTTTATTTTTCTGGTAGATAGTGTAGGGTCAATTTATTCAAGGCCGGGCCGCGGCCGGCGCCGGCCAGCGCACCCGCGACCGCTCCTGCTGCGCTCAGCGCTGCTGCCAGGCTCGAACAGGGCTGGCAGGTGGCTGAGCGGAGCAGGAAGGCACGCGGCCAGAAGCGGAGAGCGGCGGCCAAAAGTGCCGCCGTGGCCGCCGCTCCCCAGGCGTCCGGGCAGGAAGGGGAACAGGTCGCGCAGGGGCCTCAAGTCGCCGAAGACGGCCGCGGTGGTCATCACCGTGCTGCCTGAGGCGGCTGAGAGGGGCCTCAACTATGAGGCCATCCTAAAACGCGCCCGGCGGGAGCTGGACGTCTCCGATATCGGGGGCGTCAAGGCGAGGACCCGCAAGGCCCGGACAGGGGCTCGAATACTCGAGTTCCCTGGGGCCGAGGGCGCGAAGACGGCCGATAGTTTGGCCACGATGCTGAGGGGGCTGTTCGGGCCGGAGGATGGTGACCGAATCGCCAGGCCTGTCAAGTGCGCAGAGATGCGCCTGACGGGCTTGGACGATTCCGTGACGGTGGAGGACGTCCGCGAGGCCATTATGGCGCGTACCGGATGTGCCTCGGACACCGTCCGGATTGGCACCATCCGCACTGGTCCGGGCGGCGTCGGTGCTGCCTGGGTGCAGTGTCCGGTGGAGTCGGTCAAGCAATTGGCCGACTCAGGCAGGCTCCTCGTGGGCTGGAGTTCGGCGCGGGTAACCGTGCTGGAGCCCCGGCCCGCGAGGTGTTATAAGTGCATGGCGGTCGGGCATACCCGACCGACATGCAGGAACTGCTTTGACTGCAGCGGGCTATGTTTCCGTTGCGGTCAGACCGGACACCAGGCGGCATCGTGCTCTGTGGTGCCCCACTGCCCCGCGTGTGCGGCAGGCAATAGGCCTGCCAAACACCGCATGGGCTCAGGGGACTGCAGACCCCCGGCATCGGCCCCGAAGGGGCGGGTCGGCCCATCGACCGGACCAGTCCCCGCTCCGAGCGCGGCCCGATCGCCCGTCAGCGCGGAGGAGGTGACGATGGATACGGACCGTTAATGGACCCCGTATCCATTCGTCTTTTCCAGGCCAACCTCAACCACACTGCCGGTGCGCAGGACGTGTTCCTCCAAGCCATGGCGGAGTGGTTGATAGGAGTAGCCGTAGCCGCGGAGCCGTACGTGGTGCCCGACCGGCCTAACTGGTTGGGTAGCACCGATGGCACCGTGGCAATCGTCGCCTCCACGTCGTGGCCTTCGTCGCCTCTGACTCTTAGGGACAGGGGCGTCGGATACGTCGCGGCGGACTGGGGGGAGATTACGCTCCTCGGAGTCTATCTCTCCCCTAACTGGAGTGTGACCGATTTCGAGGCCTCCCTCACCATCATGGAGGCCTCGTTACGGCGAATGGCATCGCGCCAGGTCTTCGTCCTGGGGGACTTTAACGCCAAGTCCGTGGCGTGGGGGTCCCCTAGGACGGATGACCGAGGACGGGCGATCGAGGAGTGGGCGGCGGCACTGGGCCTCTGTTTGTTGAACAGGGGCTCGGTGCATACGTGCGTGCGACAACGGGGCGGGTCGATAGTGGACCTTTCGTTGGCTAGCCCCGAGGTCGCCGCACGCGTGGGGAGCTGGCGCGTCGTGGAGGAGGTCGAGACCTTGTCGGACCACCGGTATATCCGGATGGAGGTCTCCCTGGCAATCCCGACGCCCAGCAGGGGTCACGGGGCGGATAGGCGTCCTGCGTTCCCGCGATGGGCTGTGGGTCGCTTAGACCGGGACCAGCTGGCGGAGACAGCCATCGTATACTCGTGGCTGTCCTCTGTCCACCAGTCGGACGGGGTAGACGCCGAGGCTGGCCGCATCCGCAGTGCGTTGACGCAAATCTGCGATGCGGCCATGCTCCGGGTACGGCGTCTGCCCCCGAGGAGGGGTGTCCACTGGTGGTCCCGGGAGCTGGCGGATCTCCGGGCCGCGTGTATCCGCGCCCGGAGGGCCTATACCCGCAGCCGGCGGCGCCATCGCGACGCGGAGCGGGAGGCCGTGCTTTACGAGGGCTACCGCAATGCGCGGTCGGCCTTCAGGCTGGCCGTCCGCTCCGCCAAGGACGTCAGTCGGCAGGAGATGCTGGACGGTCTCGACCGTGACCCCTGGGGACGCCCCTATCGCGCGGTGCTGAATAAGCTCCGCGCGCGGGGCCTTCCCCTCACCGAGACTCTCCAGCCCAGCCTTCTCGACTTGTTCCCGCGGCGGGCGGAACACACGCCCCCGGTCATGGCTCCGCGCCAGACACTGACCGGGAGGCCGACGACGACAGTGTTCCGCCCATCACGGAACCCGAGATGGGAGTGGCGGTGGCGCGCATGTGCGCAAAGTCCACCGCCCCCGGGCCCGACGGTGTTCCTAACCGCCTGGTCCTCGACCACCTGGGTCCCCGCCTCAGGGAGCTGTTTGACCCGTGTTTAGCATCCGGACGGTTCCCTGGGTGCTGGAAGGAGGGAAGGCTGGTGCTCCTGCCGAAGCCGGGACGGTCTCCGGGGTCGCCTTCGGCCTACAGGCCTATCGTGATGCTCGATGACACGGGCAAGCTACTGGAGAGGGTGGTAGCTGCCCGCATCGAGCGGCACCTCGTCGGCACGGGGCCCGATCTGTCGCACGCCCAGTTTGGGTTTAGGAGGGGTCGTTCGACGATCGCGGCTCTGTTGCGCCTGAGGGCCGTGGCGACTGAGGCCGTCACTGGTGGGGGAGTGCTGTTGGCGGTGTCCCTAGACATCGCCAACGCATTCAATAGTCTGCCATTCAGCTGCATCAGGGAGGCGCTCCGGTATCACGGAGTGCCAGCTTACCTGAGGCGGCTAGTGGCAGACTATTTGGTGGGGCGCAGCGTCCTCTGTACCAACCGAGCAGGGGACGTTGTGCGAACGCCCATGACGTGCGGTGTCCCACAGGGGTCGGTCCTTGGACCCACCCTGTGGTGGGTCACAAACGCGGTGGGACGCTAGAAGAGGCGGTAAGCCTGGCGACCTATGGCACCGAAGAGGTCGTCAGGCGGATCGAGGCGCTGGGATTGAGGGTCGCCCTGGACAAGACGGAGGCCCTCTTGTTCCATGGGCGCCTTATGAGCCCTCCCATCGGCGTCTCGATCACCGTCCGATCGGTTGACATCAGCATCCGGGCCCATATGAGGTACTTGGGCCTGGTGCTCGACGGGCAATGGTGGTTCCGGGAGAATTTCCGCAGGCTCGCTCCGCGGCTCGTCGGCGCGGCGTCCGCCCTATCGTGGCTTATGCCAAACGTGGGCGGACCGAGCGCTACGTGCCGACGGCTGTACACGGGGGTCATCCGGTCGATGGCCCTGTACGGCGCACCGGTGTGGGCGGGGTCCTTGACCGTCCGACTTAGGGCCCTTCTGTGGCGACCACAGAGGGTCATGGCGGTCAGGACCATCCGCGGATACCGCACGGTGGCGACGGAGGCAGCGTGCCTATTGGCCGGGACTCCCCCGTGGGACCTGGAGGCGGAGATGCTCGCCGGATTGTATCGGCGGGTGACGGGGGTGCGAGCGGAGGGCGGTGAGATCTCGTTAATGGAGCTCACCGCCTGGCGCGTCGACGCCCGCCGAGACGTCATTGCCCGTTGGGCAGTCCGGCTGGAGAGGCCTCGGTTCGGGGTGCGAACCGTGGAGGCCTTCCGGCCGGTGCTGATGCAGTGGTTGGAAAGGCGGCACGGGGTGCTCTCCTTCCGACTAGTGCAGGTGTTGACGGGGCACGGGAGCTTCGCCAAATACCTGCACAGGGTCGTAAGGAGGGAGAGTACACCGTCCTGCCACCACTGCGATTGCGACGAGGACACGGCGCGCCACACGCTCGAGGCCTGCGCGGCTTGGGCAGTGCAGCGCCGTGAACTCGTCGCAATCATCGATACCGACCTGACGCTGCCGGCCATCGCTAGGGCGATGGTCGACAGCGTCGGGAATTGGGACGCGGTCGCAGCCTTCTGCGAGACAGTGATCTCGCAGAAGGAGGCGGCGGATCGTCTGCGCGTGGAGCGCAGCCTCGATGAGGAGATCCGCCGCTGGTGACTGGGGCGGCGCAGGCGCAACTACCTGCGCCTCATGCCGCCCTAGCCGAGGCCGCGGGTGACGTGACCGGGGATTAGACCGTCACCCGCCGAGAGGCCGACCGCGTGAGGAAAGACCGACGTCCTCCCCGAGGGGGGGACGTCGGTCGATGGGAGGGTACCCCGCATAGGGGGTATTCCGTCGGGCCGACCACTGACGACAAGTAAACCTGCTCCGGTGGTCGGCCCAACGACGAAGGGGAGGTGGTTTTCGGGTGGGTTGCGGGAGTTGCGTGCTTAATTAAGCCCCTCTGTCGCCCCGGACGGAGTGGTGCGGAGACGCGCCGACCGCAGCCCACCCACAAAAAAAAAAAAAAAGGGTCAATTTATTAAAAATATATATAAAATGCAAAAACACTATTGAAAAATAAGATTGCCATATTGTTTGACCGAGGTATTTACATACATTATTTGTCTTCATAAATATATAGTTCGCTTTCGATGAATAATATGTTTGGCGCCATCCTTGCCAACCAGAGCGCATTTTTCACCAATAATAAAGTAATAAACACCTTATTTAAACATCTTATGCGTGGAAAAGTCAAAAGAATTTTAATTTTTAATTTTGCACAAGTGGATTCGATTGCATTGACACTAGTTGAGCAAGTGTTTAACAATTATCATATTATTTATACAATATCCCATAGATTATTGCTAGTAGGCACCAATAAACCTTGGTTGTCGTTGGTTCCATTTTCCTGCAGGACACAAACTTCGGGCTGACCACTGACGTCAAGTCACCCTGCTCCGGCGGCCGGCCCAACGACGAAGACGACGTGTCGCGCCGGTGGGCTACGGGTGTGCGTGCTTACGCCCCTCGTTCGCCCCGGACGGAGTGGTGCGAGGAGTGCGTCGACCGTTACTGGTTAAATCTTCTACGACGACACGATCCGCCGCCGGCGACTTGGGCGGCGCAGGTGCGAGTACCTGCGCCTGATGCTGTCCTATCCGAGGCCGCGGGTGACTGGACCAGAGAATAATAAGTCACCCGCAGAGAAGCTGACCGCATGAGGGCGACTGACGTCCCTGGAGGGGCGTTCGGAAGGGAGGATACCGAAAAGGGTATCCCGCCGGGCTGGCTATTTATGACAAGGAACTCGGTACCGGTGGTCGGCGCAATGGCGAAGGAGAGGGAATACGGTGGGTTACAGGGCCGCGCGCCATCCTTTTGTCGCCCCGGATGGAATGGACGGCGTGTGCGCTTACCATAGCTGGTAGCCCACCTAAAAAAAAAACACATAAACAGCTTAAATGTTTTAAATAAAGTGAAACTACAAGTTCGGCGTGTGAAATACGTTATGTCCAATATTTCTGTACGTGATGATGAAGACGTCTGCTACTGCAACAGTGCTAGTTTCTAACTAAAAAGGGCTTAAAGATAATCAAATATGTGTGATTACAAGATTAGCGTACTTAACTTTGATACGTAAATATAAACCATATACAAAACATCCGGTTTAGTGCTTCAGTCTCATTTCAAACTCTCAGATCTTTAAACATATTTATAAGTCATCAGTTTAATAATAAAAATATTAATTTATAAATTCGTTAAGGTCTATAACAAAATGATTGATTCGTTCTAAAAATATATTAAACTATGCTAAGGATCACCTTGCCTGCTAATACCTTTTAAGACATTTCAATGTCGACAAATGCCGAATTCGTGACGTTTATTTATACACGTACATTGAAACCATCATGCCTTTACGAATATCTATAGATATATAACAGTGTCTACTTGTAGTTTGAGTCAAATAATCACCTTGCCATCTCCATATTTAAAAATTGAATATAACATGATCCCTTCTGTGGTCTGATCGAAAGCATCGTACCTATTCGTTTTACGTCATCAGGCGCTAATGAGTTGTGCCATACAGGCATTATAAAAACCGGTCAATTATGAGTCGGATCTGTACATAAAAGGCTGAGTACCATGGTTCATGACTTAAAGAGTCTACTATATCGTTTCATACTCAATCATGCTAAAAACGTGTCAGGTAAAAACATTCTTTGTAGTGAAAAGTAGCTAGACAGTTTCGTCACCGACCAACACCGTCGCGTATTATGCACGGACCGCCAACAAGTTAATGTGTACATTTTTAGTGGATATAAAAGTCAGTTTCTATTTCTTTCTGTGCTTGCCACATTTATAGAATGGTCACATTATAAAATGGTATACTGGTTAGACTCCTTTAACTATGCTGAGCCACATTTCTTTTATGGAGACCTCTTTAGTAGACGTACATATTCTGTGCATATAGTGTCTGTCTACTGCTTCATGAGCTACAGCTCGTTTAAAGACAGATATTGTGATAAGTTTTGTTAATAATATTGTAGACTATGACAAATTATATCTATCGTCGATCCTTTATCATAGTGAGAATCTAAATTGAGTTTGAGTTGAAATTTTGTAAATGTAATTAAATAAAAACCAAGAACATTTACTTTTATTGTTTGCGCGAGAACTTTCTTTTCTTTTATTATTAACAGTGTCATGGTAAAGACTTAGGTCGTCGACGTAAATCAAATGTGCGACGAGCTAACTAAACTGATCACCAGCAAGAGAAAAATTATTTGTAATGTTCATAGTTGTATTGGTATGTCAGAATTGCATCCTGGAGAGACTAGAAATGAAATGGATGCTTAAAATTAAAACAATTCGTGCACATCAAACATAACAATCGGATTATATAGCATGGAGCCAGCTACCGTGTCCCGAAACTACATTGTTGTGTCGTCGATTTATTTCATTATAACTGTCTTATATTTAATATAGATAATAATATGTAAAATTTTACGTTCTCCTCAAAAGGAATTATCAATTAATTGTCGTTTAACGATTATACTGACACGTGTGAAACATTAATCGAGTAATCCTACCCTATTCCATCATTTTGAAAAAGAGCTGATACTGTTACACCACAAGACCGATATTAACCAAACTTAGCTAAGAACCACCGCAAGGAAACTGACTTTGAAATGAAAAAAAAACCCGCATCGAAATCGGTCCATCCGTTTGAGAGCTAGGATGCCACAAACTGACACACACACATAGACAGATATCGATGTCAAACTTATAACACCTCTATTTTTGCGTCGGGGGTAAAATTATTATATTTCATTTTAAAACCGAAGAAAAAAAATGAAAATCAATTTTCTTCTGTGTTTGAAATGATGGCCTAATTGGAGCCACGAGAGTACATTAAATTATTACCCATATACTCAGGTATAGTTACTAAATTACTTTTAAGAATGCATTTGAAATAAATACGAATAACGTTTGTAGGCGGCAAGTGAAGAAATCATTTAATTTAAACGATAAAGTAACCAATTGATTTAACCTTCGCAAAATTTTAACGCTATTTGCTTTAAATCATAAAAATATGTACCCAGACTAGAGTAGTTAGTGCTATTTACTTAGCAAGGATTTCATTAAAATTGTCAAAATATTATTCATAAAATGCATATAACTGCTTTGACAGTGTTTAACAATTGTATAGATACAATGTGTTATTAAAAAAATTACTGTTCATGTATTGTTTGCACGTTCGTAAATATTCACGCAAGAATCACTGAACTGATGATTCATGTTTTTTTTTCAACTCGTAGATAACGTATACAATATACAATAATATACATTCATAATTTTTATTTTACAAATTATAAATTAATATTTACATTAAGAAACGTTTGGTAAACTAAAAAAATATGGAAATAAAAACAAAAGTATACCTATTACGTAGTAGTCCCGAGTAAGAATACAATTCAGCATTCCCTTTATTACCCGTGGGTGTCGTAAAAGACTTAAAGTATATGAGATGGGCAGGTAAACTATAAATAAAACCCTATGGCAAAACTTTTGCCTGCCTGGTATAGTAGGTCAAACTATCCTCTCTTAGCATAGGAGAAGAAAGTAATTACGTTTCTGCTTAGCAATAATCTACGGATAAAGAGGAAAATATAGGCAAGTCTTATATTCTTGTTGGCATTGAAACTTGTAAAGTTTGAAAGTTTACTATATGACGATTTGTATTTACCATTGAATACAAAAATGTGCTAATTATATTTTATTGTAGAATCTACGTACACTTCACTGCGCGTTGCTAATTTTTAAATCTATACAATTTTAATTAGTTAGTTATACATGTATATTGCAGTAATGGCGTGTGACATTCTTATTATGAGACTTTGAGCGACCACAATATACTAAGTATATGGTGTATAGAGGTATAATACAAGAGATTTCTGTAGATAATAAATAGGTTTCTAGAAAGATTTTGATACCCCACTCGACTCCGACATAAAGATTTTTTGCCAGCATATTAAAGCACGCACATTAACTCCGCCATTTTGTTTTTTAAGAATTTTATGGCATTCGCCTCATCAAGGCTACTCTACGTATCCTTTATCAAAATCGGTAGACATATGCATAAAGGTTAGATATATGTATAACCCTCCTTTTGAACTTTGTCGCAGTCGGATAAAATTTGTCTTTTTTTTAAATATATGTAGAGACATATTGTTTCACTACACGAGGACTTGACGTATAAACTGAAAAACAAGATGGAGGGACCTCTCCCAGCTCCTCAGTTATGCCGCGAAAAATCAAGGCTCTCTCTAATGTGAGGTACCTGCATAGACCTGTGGACCGAAGCCGCCATTTGCCGTTTCTATTCTAATTTTTAAAATTGATCTTTGCGGCGCCAAATATGATAAAAGCTAATACAAAGTCCTAAATGGCAAAATCGTTTTTATTATTGTTAGCACTGTAATTTATCACAATGTTCTGCTGAGTTAACGTGCTTTAACTAAACTACTTTAATTGAATACAAATCAAGTGTTAACTCAGATATATAACAATAACAAGTTTTTTCGTTTAGTTCGACTTACGAAAGCATATTTTCTCTGTGGTGACGGACTAAGAATACAGGAAGACGACTAAAGGATTAAATGTGCATTTAACATTGATACAAGAGAAGGAAAACTCGATATGAAACCCTATGCAAAGGCAAACACGTCTGACCAGAGAGGTATAATAGGTCAAATTCCCTCACATAATGAAGGAGCCCAAGTCCAACAGTGGAACGTATATGGGCTGCGACGATGATAATGAAAGCATAAAAAAACTTTAGCAGGTAAAGTATGGCATTTATGCTATCTATACCAATAAATAAAATTGGAGTGTCTGTTTGTAATGTCAAAATAATAGGCTTTTTTCATGCTCACACGGTTATTTGCACGACACCTATGCCTAAAATAGCAATTAAAAAATTTTTGTCTGTCTGTCTGTCTGTTTGTTCTGGGTAATCTTCAAAACGGCTGGACTGATTTCAAAAATTCTTTCACCAATGGGAAGCTATAATATCAGGGCGTAAACTAGGCTATATTTTATTCCGGTATTCCCACGGGAACGGGAACTACGCGGGTAAAACGACTATAACCTATAACCGAAGCGAAGCGAGGGCGGGTTGCTAGTATTTTAATATTTTCTCAATTCTTCTCAATGACAATAAAGTTGGTGCAGCATTTATTCTGGCGTCAAAACACATGTAGGAGTATATGTAAAGGGTTTTAGAATCGACACCAGTCTGACGTCAATCCTCTTTAGGCATTCATATACCTAGATATTTATATCATACTAGCAACCCGCCCTCGCTTCGCTTCGGTTATAGGTTATAGTCGTTTTACCCGCGTAGTTCCCGTTCCCGTGGGAATACCGGGATAAAATATAGCCTAGTTTACGCCCTGATATTATAGCTTTCCATTGGTGAAAGAATTTTTGAAATCGGTCCAGCCGTTTTGAAGATTACCCGGAACAAACAGACAGACAGACAGACAAAAATTTTTTAATTACTATTTTAGGCATAGGTGTCGTGCAAATAATCGTGTGAGCATGAAAAAAGCCTATTATTTTGACATTACAAACAGACACTTCAATTTTATTTATTGGTATAGATTTTATCTATTGGTATAGGTATAGATAGCTAATTGTGTGTGTGTGTACTTAGATGTCTCAAAATGTATGTATATTTCAAGCTCTCTCCACACAAAGTGTACTTCTTTAAATATCGTCTTAGGAAGTTTAGGACCAGTACATTGGAAGCCCAAGTCCAGGAATTTTTTCGACCATAGATTTCCAGTATCAATAAAGGATGAACTGTACCACTATATACACGAAAAATATGTTCTTTTAAATCAAATTAAATCATATATTCTAAGCAAGCCTTGCAAGGCCACTTCCATATTGCCAATTTGCCAACATAACATTTTATCTGAATTTAAACTAATAATCTACCACCGAAACGGACCAGGGCTGCAAGTTTAAAAATTCGGCTAAATACTCAGCCCACATTATTTAAGCTACTTCTTTTAAATAAAATTGTATACAGCATATATAAATATTAATTGCAGTGTTATGCCCTTTGTACCAGAATATGTTTATTTATTCAAACAACAAAATGTAATGCAAAATATATGGTTGACCTAAATCCAACGCACGACTTATCTAGCCATACCATAAATCAATTTTGGACGTATAGTTTTAAATGTATTAAGTGTAAAACTGGTTCAGAATATATATCTTTTTATATTTAAAAAGTCACGCGAGCACTTTATACACAGATCATTTAACTTTAGCAAGCGTTTAGTATGACCTGAAAACATTGTACTCTTTTTAAATAAAACTACTTTACGGATTTTATCGCGTTTGTATTTGATTTTTGATTACCCGACGTTTCGAACACTTTACAGCGTTCATGGTCACGGGTGGACTAAGATGTCTCACGTCCAACAAGTCATCGTTACTGCAGAAAATTTATAATTATCTACCCGATACAGAAATTAGTTATTAAATATTGACCCACATTTTGATACAAAATTTATTGCCAGTGTAAGAAGAAAATGATTCTATATGAAAAAATTATATTGTTTATGGTTAGTAATAATTAAACATTAAAATTATTAGTAATTATATTTAAAAACTAACTAATAATCTAGTATACTACCACCGGATCGGAACACGGTCACACTGAGAAAGATCCGGCAAGAAAACTCAGGTAACATGATGCTAAATTAAAGTTAATTTTGAAGGCGGCTTACTTTATGTTACTAAAAGGTATTAATTTATAAAATTATCTTTAGTTATTATTATTGTGGGTCAAATCTATACAATATGAGCTCACGGTGTCTTGCAGTCTTGTGGTGGTCTTTTTAGATTTGTTTTTAATAATGTTTATAACAGGATCCCAACTTGATGGTAACACCCAGCCATCCTCTCTATTGAAATTTTTGTGTTTTTTAATCTCAATAGCTTCGCGTACCATTCTAGGCAGATATAGGTGTTCTTTTGCGAGGATTTGTGGTTTATCAAACCTGATGTTATGGTGGGCGCGATCCTGACTATGTTCACAGACTGCAGACCTAGTGTCACGGCGGTGCTTCACATCGGCTATGTGTTCTTTGATCCGAGTTCTTATGGATCTCTTTGTTTGTCCAATGTAAGAGAGACCACAGTCACAGTCAAGTTTATATACTCCTGCATCTTGTAAAGGGATCTGGCACTTGACAGGTGGTAAGAATTGGCTAATCCTCTTCAGTGGCTTAAAATAAGTTTTAATGGAAGAGGGTTTCAGGATGTAGCCAATCTTGTCAGTGACTCCTTTGACATAAGGTAGTATTGCAGGAAGGCGCTCAACTGTGGGTGGTTTCACTCGGTCTCTGCGACGGGGGCGAGGAACTGGCAGCTTGTTTGCACGTAGCACCTGCTTGACATGCTGCAGCTCCCCAGCCAGGTGTTCATCGTCACAGATTCCTCGTGCTCTCTGCAACAAAGATTTACGAAGAAGGGGGATGATGAGAATCACCGTTCAAGTATCTGTCTGTATGTGTTGCCTTTTAGTTTTCTTGCCGGATCTTTCTCAGTGTGACCGTGTTCCGATCCGGTGGTAGTATACTAGATTATTAGTTAGTTTTTAAATATAATTACTAATAATTTTAATGTTTAATTATTACTAACCATAAACAATATAATTTTTTCATATAGAATCATTTTCTTCTTACACTGGCAATAAATTTTGTATCAAAATGTGGGTCAATATTTAATAACTAATTTCTGTATCGGGTAGATAATTATAAATTTTCTGCAGTAACGATGACTTGTTGGACGTGAGACATCTTAGTCCACCCGTGACCATGAACGCTGTAAAGTGTTCGAAACGTCGGGTAATCAAAAATCAAATACAAACGCGATAAAATCCGTAAAGTAGTTTTATTTAAAATGTATAATACTCGCGTAAACATCAGAAACCTTGTACTCTATTTAACTCCTAAATAAAAAATTAATAACATTTTTTGGGGTGGGTCATGTCAGCGCACCCGCCGCCCGGCTCCAACCGGGGCGACAGAGGGGCGGCGCGCGGCCCCATAACCCACACGTAGCACGTCGCCTTCGTCGTTGGGACGACCACCGGTGCCTCAGCACCTCACACACACAAGCAACTCATTGCTTGTCTTCAGTAGTTGGCCCGATGGAATACCCTAGGGGGATCCCTCTCCTCTCGTCGTCCCTTTCTCGGGACGTCGCGCGGTCAGCCTCTCTGCCGGTGACGGACTAAGATCCCGGTCCGGCCCCCGCGGCCTCGGCTAGGGCGGCATCAGGCACAGGTATTCGCGCCTGCGCCTGATGTGTGTGCTGCGCCGTGTCCTCGCCGCAATTGCAGTGGTGGCAGGACGGTGTACTCTCCTTCCTTACGACCGTGTGCAAGTATTTGGCGAAGCAACCCCCATCAAAACCTACACCAGTCGGAAGGAAAGCACCCCGTGCCGCCTTTCCAACCACTGTATTAGAATCGGCCTGAACCCTCGACGGTCCTGGCAACCGAGGCCTCTCCAGCCGGATATTATATCCCCTAGTCGATTTTTACGAGATTCTAACGCCGCCATCATACGGCAAAAATTAAAACAATGTCTTCAAAAATAAATTAAAACAAAATATTAGGTGTATACGGTAAAATCTTCGAATTCAAATCAAATTATATCCAATTTGAACAAATTACAGAACCTTACATAGTTTAAGTTTAAGTAAGTCTACAAGATATAAGTACTTTACGTGCAATGATTCACATACCTATAACTTTCGAGTCTAACAACTAATTACAACTCTCACTCATTACGAACCCCATACTTAAGTACCTATTTGACTAATCTATACAATCTATACCAATAAATAAAATTGCAGTGTCTGTTGGTAATGTCAAAATACTGGGCTTTTTTCATGCTCACACGGTTATTTGCACGACACTTATGCCTAAAATACAGTTTAAATTTTTTTATCTAAATGTTTGAATTAGACGATACATTGCGGGAATCCATTTTTATTTTAAAATGGAAGGAAGGAAGGGGGACCCACCATTCCCACGGTAATCAATATACCGCACACCACAATAGAAGGAATACGGAATAGGATTAAGGTAGACTAGGCAATAAGGTAATCCTACTCTCACGTGATGAGCACCTTCCAGAACATCAACTTGCAATTTGCCGTAGAACTTCGAATATTTATTCGACACATGTTTCGCCTCTAAACATCCTCAGGACGGTTCGGCTTCAAATGCGCCATGCGCAAAATTTTTTATCTGTCTATCTGTCTGTCTGTCAGTCTGTCTGTCAGTCTGTCTGTTTGTTTGAGGTAATCTTCAAAACGGCTGAACCGGTTTTGATAATATTTTACTACCAGGTCTATATAAGAAGTAGCTTAGGCTATTTTATCCCGGTATTCCCACGGAAACGGGTACTACACGGGAACGGGAACTTCGCGAGTAAAGCAACTTAAACCGAAGCAAAGCGAGGGCGTGTTGCTAGTACTTAATATCATTAGTTTGAAACTGATACCTTTAGTCCTAATCTACGCATTATGTCATGAAGTGCGGTATTTAATCGCGCTTCAAGCATCATTTCACTTTTCTAACATTGTTTTAATGTAATTTTAATAGCTTGTTTTAACTTTTATTGTTAACATAATTTATAATTAATATTACCAACTAATTATCGTTAGTATTTGACGTCATTGTCCATAACCTATTCTAACAGTAGAAAATAAATAAAAGTTAAACTAATAAGTAACCATAAAGATAAGTTGAAACCCCATTAAGAAGTAAAGACGTCGCTATCTATATATCTATTTATGTATATCTGTATACATTTATCTGTATATAATGCAAAAATACCTTTAATGTTAGGGCATGGAGCTTTATAAAAATAATAAGATTTTATTATTAGCTTTATGTCATCATCATCATTTTGGCTCAGACACAACCCACTGCTAGGCTAGATCTTCCTCCACAATAGGAGGTAAATTAACCTTACCATGCTGATCAGACAGGTTGGTATAGGGTTTTGTTTCGATGGATGTTATATGTTTACTATATCCCTTGGTCGTCTTGTACGACATTCACGAGTGGCGAATTGTATTTTTATTCCGTCACCACACGGAAACTTTATGTATGTGTCATTAATTTTTTTAAAGCAAACGGTGGCAGACGAGCAAACAGTATACCTGATGGTAAGTATTGCTACCGCTCATGGATGTTTGCAAGGCCGCTGCCAACCGCGAGGAAAGTGAAGGGAGTGTGAATGCATACAAGGGGACGTCCATTAATCACGTGATCTTTTTTTAGAATTTTTTGAACCCCGCCTCCCCCTTGGTGATACGTGGTGAGGTTTAAGACTGAGCCCCCACCAACATCACGTGAGTTTTAGTACCTACAAAGAAGTAGCCCACAGCTCATTATATTCTCGTTTTTTTGCTTTTTTATACTTCGCAAAAAGGTCTTTATACAGATCACCTACTTTAAACTTCGTTCGTTGCCTGGCAACGGCAAGTTAGAGTCACACTACACGCTGCTTTTCAGTTTAGAAATCGTAGTATTGACGAAAAATAAATACACGTGATATCTTACTACAACCCTCCCCCCCTCCTTCCCTTGTGATATTTCGTGATTTTTGTCAAACCACTTTCAAATCTCACATGATTAATGGACGGCCCCCAATGAGGTTCGGTGATACTAAAGGCATCACTAAAACCCACCACACGCAAACACCCTCAGAAAGTTTGGCTGCCGCCTTTCTCCCTCACGAAGTGCAGTAACAAATTGCTACTACTCGGGCGCCGATTTTCTGCGAGAATGTGGTACTACCCTGGACGGACCGGCTCGCGGCTGTAGACAGACAACAGTGTGGTCCTACCACTTACAGGTATATATACTTACCATTTATATATATTTTAATAAAAAATTAAAGTTCAGAGTTGCTATTTAGTAATATTAATAATACTTATCATCATCATCATCATCACCATCAGGGCCGGATTAACTCTATCAGCGCCCCTAGGCAATGCAATTCTCAAGGTCCAAGGTCCAAGGTCGGTCCATGAGCAGCAGCTCAGTATCATTTACCAACAGGTGTGCTGTTTTCTCTTTTGCCATAAACAGCAAAAAAAAAACAATAATATAGAGGAAGTATAAAAATTTTCAAAAACATCGTTCGTTGAAATGTTTTTCTTCTGGATGCATGCTCGGGGCCCCTATTCGGTGCGGGGCCCCTAGGCAGTTGCCTAATCCACCTTATGGATAATCCGGCCCTGATCACTATAGCTCATATATGTCCTACTGCTGCGCTCGAGCTTACCCCAGTATAAAAGAGAAATTGACCTATTATGCTAAGCTGGTCTTCTGACCAGGTCTTTGTGTAGGGTTTTATTTTCTTGTATATGATCTCATCTGCTTATTATATCCCTTAGTCGTCTTTTACGACACCCATGGTTAAGAAAGAGGATAGTGAATTGTACTCTTACTCCGTCACCATACGAATAATGCTATTATTAATTAATGTTTGTAAATTTTTCTTTCCTTCTGGTTTTCTTCTTTTTATTAAAACCTCTTACTGTTCAGTTGTAATAGAAAGGCAGTTAGCCTACTAATACCATAATGGGTAGGAGATTGGCACCGGGTTGTATTTCTTTCATTTTTGTATTAATATTGTTTGCTTACATCCATCAGTCGTCCCTTACGACATCGACATTTTTATACCAAATAAATAATAGAATTGGTAAAGTAGGTACTGAAACATTTTTAAAACGAGAACTGAAATGACTTTTTAATTATACAGATTGATAATAGATGCCGCTGAAACTTTACTTTCAACTCCACAATATGTTTAAATTATTTTTTATCATTAGCGCCGTCATTCATCTTAGGTACTTCTAACAACAACTAACAATTTAACTTCAGCCATAAATGAGTATGTTTGTTGCGGGTAAAAAACACCCGCGCAGATAATTGATGTCTAAGTAGCAGCAATTATGCTTCCTTCGGTGAGCAAAGGAGGCGGAGGCTTAAACCCTAATTTACGATATGCAAGGACTTTGCTGTGGTATTGCAAAGGTTTATAAGCGGCAGCTAGACTAGAACTTACAATCGGGTGAACTATTTTTAAATAAAACTACTTTATGGATTTTATCGCGTATGTATTTGATTTTTGATTGCCCGACATTTCGAACACATTGCAGCAAAATCAAATACAAACACGATAAAATCCTTAAAGTAGTTTTATTTAAAATGTGTAATACTCACGTAAACATCAGAAATCATGGGTGGACTATTTGTTCATCGGCTACCAATTTTTATAAAAAACATCATTGATATAATAAATTCTACAAGAAGATAGAGAGTATTAAGTAATTTGTCGTAGAAATAATTGAATGTGTAATGACTCATCTGGTTGAACAGTCTATCCAAACCTTAGCACGATTATAAGAAGACCGTGTACCTACCCATGTCTCTTCAGGAATCACCTATTATCCATACACGTTAGATGTGTGACCGAACCATTGTCAGGCCGTGACATTGTAAAAAGTGTGCCTTGGTTCATTTTCTTATCATAAAATAAGATAAAGTAAATATGAAAGTATCGGATATGAGGACGTCTTCCAGCCATTTACCGGCATATAAGGCACTTATGTACGTGATATACTTAAATAAGAAGGAGTGCCTCACTTCATCATTTCAGCCCATACACTAGTGTTGCCCAAATGCAAGACCAAGACGAGACTTGGACCAGTCTTGGTCTTGGTCTTGCAACAGCACACCTGGTCTCGTCTTGGTCTTGGTCTTGCGCACTCGAGTCTTGGTCTTGGTCTTGGTATTGCAGCAAGAGTCTCGCAAGTCTTGCAAGTCTTGCAGTTGGAATAACGTAATAATGATGAATGATAAATGATCATGGCAAGGAAAAATCCAACTAAATTAATCAAATATCATCCTATCTATTCATCTGCTAGCCTATAGTCCACTATTGAATACCTTACCACTTGGAAAATTACTCTCCTATTCCCCTAGTGTTACATTAGACAGAGTTACTACTCCTATGACAAAGGAAGGAATTTCGACCCTGTTTTCTTAAGACGTCAACACACGGGGCGGTTGATACAATAAATTTAATGTCATTTTAAATATTTATATAATAAATGGGATTATTTATATTCCCCTTCAGGTTAAGTGGTATGTATCTATTGTATTTCCAGTTTAGTTACTGATACTCTAGATACTTGAAAAAACCTGTTGCTCTATTGCCTATATAAATTAGTGTTGCCCAAATGCAAGACCAAGACGAGACTTGGACTAGTCTTGGTCTTGGTCTTGCAACATCACACCTGGTCTCGTCTTGGTCTTGGTATTGCGCACTCGAATCTTGGTCTTGGTATTGCAGCAAGAGTCTCGTAAAGTCTTGCAGTTGGAATAATGTAACAGTCATTTATCAAGGCTAGAAAAAATCCAACTAAATTAATCAAATATCATCCTATCCTATCTATCCATCAGCTAGCCTATAGTCCACTATTGAATATAAAAATCACTCTCCTATTCCCCTGGTGTTACATTAGACAGTGCTACTATGACAAAGGAAGGAATATATGGCAAAGGAAGGAATTCCGACCCTGTTTTCTTAAGACATCACTATACGGGGCAGTTGATACAATAAATTTTAGGTCTTTTTAAATATTTTTATAATAAATGGGAGTGTTTATATTCCCCTTCAAGTTAACAATATCCGCCATACCTAATAGTTGCGCTATAAAAAGGAATGTGTTAATGATGATGTATATATCTATAATTGTACCTACCTACCTCTAGATATATTTAATTCTAGCTGTTCCAACAGCTTCGCTTGCTTGACTTACCTATCCATATAATGCTATTATTTCGTTTAAATACCCATATCGCCCCCTGGCATTAAAAACAATATCACCATTTATAATATCCATAACATGCCTTACTTTTATCACAATTTACCAATATGTATGTCGCAGTGTTATGTATTCGAACCTAAAACTTTTCTGAATAAACAGACTGTCTGACAAAATAACATTATTTTGGAATATTTTCTGAGATTAGGGCGTTAAAATAAACAATTTCTTCAAATTCAAATTCAAATTCAAATACTTTATTATGCATAAACCCCGCGGGGGCACTTACATATGGTCACTTTTTTACATTTTTACCTTACACTACTACCGGATCGGAACGCGACCGCACTGAGAAGATCCGGCAAGAAACTCAGTGGGCTTGTCTTCTTTTTTATTCATTTACTATTTTTTTTTTTAATAAGATAATATACAACAACATGTCTATTAATAGCTCCAGTGTGATGCCTTTCGAATCATCATACAATACAGTTATTAAATATAACGAAAAAGTACCATGGCTGGACCAGATCCCGCAAGCGGCACCCGATCACGAGTTAACCACTAGAGCAGCCATCACTCCCCTCAACCACAATGGAGGGAAGGGAGTGACCCGCTGCTCGTAGCTACCGCAAGCAGACCCTTCAGTGAGCATGACCAATACCATGGGCCACAAACATAAAACACAGATTAAACAACAAATTCGTTTGGCAAAACACGCTACGCTTTACAATTATATTAACAGCAACAGAATAAACATGTATGTAACACCTTTTGAAATAATGAGAAAATGCCTGAATGAGGAGCTGCTCATAACCAGTCTGTATTATCATCAAGATAATCCGAGATTTTATAATAACCTTTTCTACAAAATCTACTCTTGATTGCTTTTTTAAACTTTTTAACTGGCATATCTCGAATATTAATAGGTAATTTGTTGTAGAAGCGTATACATTGCCCCATGAAGGATCTGTTAATTCGTTGAAGACGAGTACTGTGTACAACTAATTTATCCTTATTCCGAGTATTTACATGATGAATGTCACTATATTTTTCAAAGTTACCGATATTTTTCTTTACATAAAATACATTTTCGTATATATATTGAGATATAACAGTCAGAATATTTATCTCTTTAAATTTCTCTCTTAGTGACACTCTTGGGCCTAAATTATATATCGCGCGGACCGCCCTTTTTTGTAGAATAAAAATTCTATTCAATTCCGCGGAGCAGCCCCAAAGTAATATGCCGTATGACATGAGACTATGAAAGTATGCGAAATAAACCATTCTGGCTGTTTCAACATCGGTTAATGCGCGAATTTTTTTTACCGCATAAGCCGCTGAGCTGAGCCTATTTGACAGTTTCTCAATATGAGGCCCCCATTGGAGTCTATTATCTATAGTGATGCCTAAAAAGGTGGTTGATTCCACAAGGTCCAGAGCCACCCCATTGATTTGAACATTGGTGTCCACTTGTCTCACATTGGGAGTAGTAAATTTAATACATTTAGTTTTTGTCTCATTTAGAACCAAATTATTAGAATGAAACCAATGAACAACGTTAGACAGTGCATTGTTCACATCGTCATAGTTGAGCATTTGTCGCTTAATCTTAAACAGTAAAGAGGTATCATCTGCGAACAACACAATGTTTTGATTGTCCCCTACATAATAGGGTAAGTCATTGATATATACAAGGAACAGAAATGGCCCCAGTATTGACCCTTGCGGAACGCCCATTTTGATAACAGAACCAGATGATCGTGCACCGTTAACATCGACTCTCTGAATTCTGTTGCTTAGGTAGGAAATTATAAGTTCCAGAGCGTTTTTCCTGATCCCATAGTGGTGTAATTTCTTGATGAGAGTTTCGTGGTTTACGCAATCAAATGCCTTAGATAAATCGCAAAAGATGCCCAAAGCCTCGTGCGATTCCTCCCAGGCTGAAAAAATGTTTTTTAATAATTCTACACCCGCATCAATAGTAGAGCAATTCTTAGTAAAACCAAATTGATTTTTATGAAAAATACCATGGTTGTTAAAATAACTCAACATCTGAACAAGTATAATTTTCTCAAATACTTTACTAAGTGTAGGTAGTATGGATATCGGTCGAAAATTATTAACATCTGACATACTACCCGATTTAAACAAAGGAATTACTCTACTCATTTTCATGAGCTCAGGAAACACACCTCGAGCAACACAACCATTAAACACAGAAGTCAAGTGGGGGGCAATAATATTAATTATATAATTAACTGTCTTTACTGATAAACCCCACAGATCAACTGTTTTTTAATATTAAGGGATTTAAAAGAGCATAAAATATCTTTCACAGTGACATCTGAAAATTCAAAGGTTATGTCGCATTTTACAATACATTGCTTAAGGAGCGATTCAGCTATAATAGGAGATGACACTAATGATTTTGTAATCAGTACAGGCACATTTGTGAAATGGGTTTCAAATTCAGCCGCCACTTCTTTATCTACTTTCACATTCTTATCACCTATCTTTAAACTAAAGTCTTTCTTGCGTGCAGTATTCCTACCAGTTTCACTATTTATCACATTCCAAGTCATTTTAATTATATCACCTGATTTTTTAATTTTATTTCTCAGATAAATAGATTTTGCACAGGAACAGGCACGTTTAAATATTTTGGAATAGTTCTTTACATATTCCAAAAATACTGGATAATGGTTATAAGATTTTTCATGATAAAGATCATATAACCTTTTTCTGCTTTTGTAAATACCAGGAGTAAGCCCATTCACTAAAACCAGCAGGAACTCCAAAAGTCAATATTTTGGGTTTGAATATTTTATTAAATTCAGTATTGATTATGTGAGATAGAGATGTATATAACTCATCTGGGTTGTCATGAATAGGCAACAGCGGCACTCTCATACTCAGGTTGTCTCTAAAGTTTTCTAAACGGCTGACATTCATAGGAATAAAGGTAACACTTTCTCGTTGAATCCTATTAGTTCGAGGCAGTACAACAAGTTGTCCACAGTGATCCGAATCCAGTGTGTTTAAGATGTATTTACTAATTGGCTTAGCATTTATAAAGACATTATCTATACAAGTCCGATTTATGATAAGCAGTAATATAATAATCCGGCCGGTGCTGATGCAGTGGTTGGAAAGGCGGCACGGGGTGCTCTCCTTCCGACTAGTGCAGGTGTTGACGGGGCATGGGTGCTTCACCAAATACCAGTACAAGGTCGTTAGGAGGGAGAGTACACCGTCCTACCACTGCGATTGCGACGAGGACACGGCGCAGCATACGCTCGAGGCCTGCGCCGCTTGGGCAGCGCAGTGCCGTGAACTCGTCGCAATCATCGGTGCCGACCTGACGCTGCCGACTATCGCCAGGGCGATGGTGGGCAGCGTCAGGAACTGGGACGCGGTCGCAGCCTTCTGCGAGGCAGTGATCTCGCAGAAGGAGGCGGCGGTTCGCCTGCGCAAGGAGCGCAGCCTCGATGAGGCGATCCGCCGCCGGCGACTGGTAGTAGTAATTTTAATGTAGTATAATAATAATAGTTTTTAATAATATACCTATGAAGAGGGTCACCACATGTATGATATTCGTTGTCATCGTCTCAATTCATAAAAGTGCCACTGCTGCGCTTAATCTTCCTCCCAGTAGGAGAAAAATTGACCTATTATACCACGCTGGTCAGAAATGTTAGTATAGGATTTTATTTCTAGTAGTTTTATTTCTCTTGTTCATTATTATATTGCGAACTTTATGTACGCATACCGATCTACGCATAATAATTCTTTTTGAATAAATGGGTATATAAATATAATGGGCAAGAGGATCTCGTGTGAAACTTTTTAAGACTAACTAACAAGGTGACGATTATGGTATTTTTGTCCCTAAGCCTTTCCAAAGAGTAATTCTGGAAAGCCAACACCAACATTGGGTATCGATTGGCTAATAGATGGATATCTCAAGAGTGATTTGACTTGCCGTGTAGTGACGGAGTAAGAATACATTTCATCACCCCCTATTGTACCCGTGAGTGTCGTAAAAGACGACAAAGGGCTATATATAATATATAGGTATATAACATCGGTACAAGAGAAGGAAGACTTGACATGAAACCCTGTACCAACACGGCCGATTACGGTGTAGTAGGTAAATTTCTCTCCTATTATGTAGAAGACACGAGCTCAACAGTTGGACATATATAAGCTGAAATCGTGATTTGAGTTAAATGCAAGACCGCGAGACTCTTGCAGGCTCAGTCTTGGTCTTGCTAAAGTCTTGCAGGGCTAGTCTTGGTCTTGGTCTTGCAAAAATTAAGCGGTCTTGGTCTTGGTCTCGGTCTCGCATTTCTCGCAAGACCAAGACCGCAAGACCAAGACTTTTTTGGGCAACACTACCATACACGTCCCACTATTGGGCTCGAGCCTCCTCCACAATAGGAGGGAAATTGATCTTACTATACCATGCTGGTCAGACAGGTTGGTAGCTACAGGGTTTCATTTCGAGTTTTCCTTCTCTTGCACAAATGTTATATGCGTATTATATCTCGTAGTCGTCTTTTACGACATCCACGGGAAAGATAGGGAGTGGTGAATTGTATTCTTACTCCGTCACCACACGAATAGCCTACATCACTTATTGTAACTCTTAATAATTTTTCATACGGTTACATTTTCAAAATTTGATATCATATTATATTATTTTAAAGTCAAGGAAAGGAAAGGATAGGTATCCTAAATTTTCCTACGGTTAATCAATACATACACCACAAAAACGGAAGGAATATGGGATACAATCATGGTGAAATAAGATATAAGGAAGTTTTCTTTCTCTTTTGATGAAATCCCTCCAGAACATATTCCTTTGGAGCTGAACCGTCCTGATGTCAGATGTCTAGTTTAGAAGTGAAACACGTGTCGAATCTATATCCGAAGTTCTTTTTTTTCTTTTTTTGGGGGTGGGCTACGGTCAGCGCACCCCTCGCCCGACTCCGTCCGGGGCGGCAGGGCCGTAACCCACCCGTGACACGTTGCCTTGCAGGGTGAATTGTCCTCAGTGGTTGGCTCGACGGAATACCCCTTGAGGAGTACCCTCTCCTATATCCGAAGTTCTGCGTAATATTTCAATTTGAATTTCTGGGGACAGATCATTACACAGAAGTAAGAAGACTAATTATTTGTATATATTTAGTATTTTTTGGGTGGGGTTTTTAAAGAGAATTTTTTGCACTACGTTGTGCGCTTAAAGCGGGTTTCAGACTACGTTATAATATAATAGCTTATAGTATATATATCTCTTAGCACAACAATATCGCGCACCATACATAAAATATAGTACAGTATAAAATATAGTACAGTACAGCGTGAACGTGTCCTTAACAATGTATGATGCGCGATATTGTTGTGCTATGAGCTATATATATACTATATGCTATTATATTATAGCGTAGTCTGAAACCCGCTTAAGATATGTAACCATCCCGCTGCCGGTCCAGCCATTACGATAGGAATTAGCTAAGAACCACTTTCAGACAATTCTTAACAATTACCACTCTTGATCTCTCAGATAAGTCAAACAGAACGGAAGGAAATGTGAACCGCTCAGACGAACACGAAGTAGCAATTAAAAGCAATGCTAAACCGCTAATATTCTATTCTAATATTCACTATAATTCTATTCATATTTTTAAAGCTAAATTGTGAAATGAAAAGGAAATTTTTAAAACACACTCGGGAACGTCATTGTCGCCTTAGATATTGTTTCGTCATTAGCTCGGTCACTCTTATATGACCCAGTGCATTAAATTATTTAGCCAATATTTTTAGACCCCTGATAGACGACACTTGTCCATGTTCATGGCTCGGGTATGGGCCTGATATACCTATGTAGAAAAATTTGTTCGAGGTAGTCCAGGCCTTGGGCCGATAGTGGCAGAATAAGAAGGTAATAATCATTGTCCGACGGAGTAAGAATACAACTTACCACTTCATATCTTGACCATGGATATCGTAAATGATGACTAAGGGGCACAATATGCATATAAGGTTTATGCAAGAACTAGAAATAAAACCCTATACCAGCACGTCTGCCTGGCAACTCTCGGCACCGAGGAGATTGTCAGGCGGATCGAAGCGCTGGGGTTGAGGGTAGCCCTGGAAAAGACGGAGGCCCTTTTGTTCCATGGCCTCCGTACCGCCGGGCCTCCCGCCGGCGCTTCGATCACCGTGAAGTCGGTCACCGTCAGCATCCAGGCCCACATGAAGTACTTGGGCCTGGTGCTCGACGGGCATTTTTGGTTCCAGGAGCATCTCCATCGACTTGTTCCCCGGCTTGTCGGCGCGGCGTCCGCCCTTTCGCGGCTGATGCCGAATGTGGGCGGACCCAGTACTACGTGCCGACAGCTGTACGTGGGGGTGATCCGGTCGATGGCCCTGTACGGCGCACCGGTGTGGGCGGGGTCCCTGACCGTCCGTCTTAGGGCCCTCCTGTGGCGACCACAGAGGGTCATGGCGATCAGGGCCATACGGGGTTACCGCACGGTGGCGACGGAGGCAGCGTGCCTCCTGGCCGGAAGTCCCCCGTGGGACCTGGAGGCGGAGATGCTCGCCGGCATTTATCGGCGGGTGTCGGAGACGCGCGCCCGCGGCGGCATGGTCTCCATCAAAGAGATCACCGCCTGGCGGGTCGACGCCCGCCGAGAAGTCATTGCCCGTTGGGCAGTCCGGCTGGAGAGTCCTCGGTACGGTGTCAGGACCGTCGAGGCCCTCCGGCCGGTGCTGATGGAGTGGTTGGAGTGGACGCACGGGGTGCTTTCCTTCCGACTGGTGCAGGTGCTGACGGGGCACGGTTGCTTCGGGAAGTACTTGCACAAGATTGTCAGGAGGGAGAGCACACCGTCCTGCCACCACTGCAGTTGCGACGAGGACACGGCGCAGCACACGCTCGAGGAGTGTGCTGCATGGGAGGGGGATCGCCGTGAACTCGTCGCAATTATCGGTGCCGACCTGGCGCTGCCGACCATCGCCAGGGAGATGCTCGTCAGCGTCAGGAACTGGGACGCGGTCGCCGCCTTCTGTGAGGCCGTAATCTCACGGAAGGAGGCGGCGGATCGTGTGCGAGTAGAGCTTCTATTCGGCGACACGTTCCGCCGCCGGCGACTCGGGCGGCGCAGGTGCGAGTATCTGCGCCTAATGCCGCC
The DNA here is from genome assembly GCA_032191425.1 of Lymantria dispar. Lineage (NCBI taxonomy): Eukaryota > Metazoa > Arthropoda > Insecta > Lepidoptera > Erebidae > Lymantria > Lymantria dispar. The sequence continues at coordinate 569,704 of CM063460.1, read as the reverse complement.
CTAGCCGATTGGACCGGGGAATTGTCCGTCACTCGCAGAGAGGCTGACCGCGCGACGGCGACCGACGTCCCAGGACGTCGAGAGGTGAGGTTACCCGAAAGGGTATACCGTGGGCCGACCACTGACGACAAGTCACATCTGCTCCGGTGGTCGGCCCAACAACGAGGTGACGTTGGGTACGGGTGGGTTATGGGCCCGCGCGCCGTCCTTTTATCGCCCCGCACGGACTGGACCGCGCGTGCGCTTACCGTAAAAAACTCCCATAAAAAAAATAAAAAAAAATAAAAAAATACCCGCACGTCTGACCAGCGTGATATAGTAAATGTATACCCTCTCATTGTGGAGAATGGTTCGAACTCAGTCATGGGTCGTATATGAGCCGAGATGAATGACATTGTGATAATTCTAGACTAGGGATCTTTATATAATTATGCAATGAAACATGGATTTTCATTAATAAACGATATCTATTCTTCTCTAAGAACCTTTCTAGTGCCATACGGGCGAGCCACTACCCGTTCTTTGCTATCGGTGGCTTCTCGACTCCTTACAGTATTCTTTTGTGTTCTAAGATCATTTTTGATATGTATTAAAAAAGTTTACGACAGTATCTACAGACTAGGAAGTGGTTAAACACTACCCACCATACCTACTAGTGTCAGGGATCCAAGTCCCATGCTGTAAAATATTTTGAGCGATACTCAAATGGTTGATGGAGTAAGAATATGCAATTCACCCATGAGTGCCCATGAGTGTCGTAAGAGACGACTAAAGGATATAATATGCATATAATGTCTATGCAAGAGAAGGAAAACTTGAAATAAAACCCATTACCAACACGGTTTACCAGCGTGGTTAGTAGGTCAATTTCTCTCCCATAGTGGAGGAAGCCAGAGCTCAACAGTAGGACGTGTATAGGCTGGGATGATGATGATTATGAATTGTGTACTAGTAAAGGACAAGTTGAATGGACATATACCTATTCTTAATCCGGCACATCACCATCACATTATTATTCTTTTCTCTTAATATATCATTTGAATAAAATGATTATTTAATTATGAACAGTTTATTACACGATACGGAAGTCTACTTAGGTCCTCATGCGGTACCTGACCTTACCTTAAGTGCCTATGTGGGCGGGATGCTTGATCATTCATAATTGAGCACTCTTTTGCCGACCTTGCATCTGATAACGGCAAGGGCTTGTAATTGCCTAAAATGACGACTTGAGTAAGGACAATATATGCTTGACGTATGTCAATCACGGCATCTTATGCGCCTGCAGGTGAACTACGCCTTTAATATAAGTACCTGTGACAATAAGTAAATAATTATCATTGATGTTTACGCGAGTATTACACTTTGTAAATTAAACTATTTTATGAATTTTATCGCCATCGCATTTGATTTTTGATTGCCCGACGTTTCGAACACTACACTTTTTGGCCCCCGTGACCATGAACGCTGTAAAGTGTTCAAAACATCGGGCAGTCAATACTGACTAAAATTAATGCACTTAGGGCATTACATAATGCACATTAATGCACTTGGACATTGCTTCAATTTATAAATAAGATAAATAGTAACAACTTTGAATAATATGATTTTACTATCCCGAAATTCTGAATGTTTTTCAGTATCTATTCATCATATATTTCACGTTCAGTCACTTTATTTGCTTAAAATATAAAAAACTACTTTACTTAACGTGTTTTTTTTAATAAAGAGTCAATTCCCTCAACCATTAAAAAAACGCATTTCAAAACTTGTACAATTAAACAGTGTCATTATATAATGACTTAATAATTTATAGGACAATAATTTATGAGACATAATAATTTATAACATGTCTAGACTTAATAATTAATAATATGTCTAAAATAAAAGTCTACCTATTATGAATCAAATTATGTCAAAAAAAAAATGACAGCAATTATTTTGTATAATTTTCTTTTTAACACGCTTTTATTAGCTTCACCTGTATTTTTTTTGTAACGTCCACCTTTGAGCTCAATTTTACCCTACTTTGAGCAATCAGATTTTCTTTAAACTTTGCACATCTATCAGACTGATGACAATGCAATAATCCGCTTTTTTTTGGGTGTGTTACGGTCGGCGCACTCCTCGTTCGCTCCGTCCGGAGCGACAGAGGGACGTAAGCGCGCACACCCGTAACCCACCCGCGCGACACGTCGCCTTCGTCGTTAGGCCGACCACCGGAGTAGATGACTTGACGTCGGTGGTAGGATGCAATAATAAAATAGAAACAAAATCGATTATCCTAATTAGATTCGCCAGGATTCATCAACTTCTTTTCGCATCCTTTACATGAGAGTAAGAGAGATAGAGCTAGTCGGGCCCTCAGCATAACACAAACGCGTAGAGACTTTCCTATGGTACGAGCGACCCTAAGTGATAATGACCAAGAAGAAGCTGAGTCAACTCCGTTTTTGTCACACTCCCAGGCATTATCAGCAGTTAATGATTTAAGACGCTATGTAACTTTTTTGAAGCAAGCGAAGCCGCACTGCGAAAATTAAATTACATTGAAAATCTTGTAATTGCTAATGCCTCAAAATCTTTTTATCAAACTAAAATAAGTGATTACTACTTTACACGGACATAAAATGTTTACAGAATTTCTTTAACTGCGAAGCACTGATTTGTTCTATTGATTTCTAAAGTCTATTTAACCTAGTTTTAACATATTTACATTTGCTATTCCAGAGTACTGCTAGCAGCGATGATCCTTGCCGGTCATACTTTCTACGCCTTCATGATAGTGTACCTCCATAACCCCAGATGGATGGAGCAGGTCAGGTTTAATAAAATATACCTACCACTTACACTTCTTCAAAATATTTCCTTAAATTGTTTAATCATCACGCAGTAATCGTGTGATAGGATGTATGTATAAGTGTTGAGAAGAAGAAGAGTAATCCACAATACGTTTCAATATACATGAAAACAAACTATTATATTATTATTTTCACTAGTTAACGATTAATGAACAAGCTCTCACTACAGTGCGTCTTTAATGTCAATTAACGACGCACTGTACTGAACTTCATATTTGACAGGTATTGCCCTTGGGCCCTGTTGCCTATGCCTGTTGGATTAGAAACCCTCTATACTCCATCATTATTTTTGGTAAGAATGTAATAACCATCTTAGGCATACATAGTCCAATAGAGGAAACACTTAAATGCTCTCTTAAACACTTAAATCTGAAACCTAACTGTGAAAAAGGCGGGCTCTACCGCTTTTTTCCGGTTTTACCGGTTTTTGATTTTGAACTATTATTCAAACGCTACATTATTATATCATCTCAAATGATACTTTGCAGGCATTCCACAACCCTTTGGTAATGTTTTTTATAAATGGCACACCAATGTTACAAACATTCACGGTAATGTCCAGCTTCCTTCTCGCCTACCACATACTCTCCGAAAACAATGCGCATAGCTTCAAATTGCTGCCCGAGATTATAAGAGAATCGCCAGGTACGCCTATACTAGTAACAGCTTTCCGCATGACCTATTATTTACAGTATATAATACATATTTTGTTTTAAATTTGTTTTACCTGAGTTACCGCAAAATATTTTTTCATATAGCAAGATGCCACTTTTAACAAAACTTCAAACAAATTGCGTTACAGGATATCCCCCTTGAACCTGTTAATGTTGGGCTACGCGACAACCTGGTGGTTACACACAAGTTCTGGTCCCATGTGGCCAGTTTCGGTTGGTACTGAAAGTCAAATCTGTCGAGCGAAGTTCTGGACACACATGTTCTATGTGAACAACCTTATTGACCCAGCACATTTGTGCATTGTGAACACGTGGTTAGTTTACACATAAAACATTTATCTACGCTTACTAAGAATCCTAACAGTTTCTAAATATATAGGAATGATAAAAATAATACAAAAATACTAATAACAGTGTACTTCTAGCGTTGACATCATTGAAATATGATCACTGTAATGTAACAAGGCCCAAAGTTACTGAGAATAGTTTGAATAGAGCTATGTTCAGTACATTTCGTTCGGTATATGGCAATTTGTAGAAGCATGTGTAAAAACGATATAGACGAAAAAATTAGCACGTTGAAGTGACAATGGACAGGCAACATGGCTCGTCGAACCAACAGCACTTGGGAAAAAAAGGTTCTCAAGTGGCAATTGGACAACCAAGCAAACCCTTATTAAGCAAACATCCTCAAAAAGTTGGGCTGGCGGCTCTCTCGCTCAGCGAAGTGCAATATCAAAATTTCCTACCACTCAGACGTTGATTTTCTGCGAGATTGTGGTATTACCCCGGCCAGGCCACTCAGACGGTACTCAGACTGTCCACAGTGCGGTACTACCACATAAACTTACTTCTCGTTTACTTATTCCTCGTCAATGCAGGAGAAAATAATCTTTAAGATGCCGTATCGAACATAAATTAATTGATGTTGTATTATAGGAAATATTTCACAATGACAAAAAAATACCTTTGAGTAATAATAAATATATAGAGGTAATTGAAGCAACAAATGTACAAAGTATGATTTATAATACTTTATTTTATTTTTAAATAAAACTACTTTAATATATAAATTAAAACCTTTTAGTAACATAAAGTAAGCCGCCTTCAAAATTAACTTTAATTTAGCATCATGTTACCTGAGTTTTCTTGCCGGATCTTTCTCAGTGTAACCGTGTTCCGATCCGGTGGTAGTATACTAGATTATTAGTTAGTTTTTAAATATAATTACTATTAATTTTAATGTTTAATTATTACTAACCATAAACAATATAATTTTTTCATATAGAATCATTTTCTTCTTACACTGGCAATAAATTTTGTATCAAAATGTGGGTCAATATTTAATAACCAATTTCTGTATCGGGTAGATAATTATAAATTTTCTGCAGTAACGATGACTTGTTGGACGTGAGACATCTTAGTCCACCCGTGACCATGAACGCTGTAAAGTGTTCGAAACGTCGGGTAATCAAAAATCAAATACAAACGCGATAAAATCCGTAAAGTAGTTTTATTTAAAATGTATAATACTCGCGTAAACATCAGAAATCATTACTTTATTTTAGTTCATACTATCTACATTCTGACATGCCCTTAGAAAATAAACGTATCTTGTAATGTTAACAGGTTCCTGGCAGTGGACATGCAACTTTATATATTAGCAGCCGTATTGACTGTATGCTTGGCACATCTGAAGAGATATGTGCTTCTTCTCCTTGCTGTACTTGTGATAGTATCTTCTGTTATGAATGGTCTACTTGCATACATCTTCAACTGGCAGTCCATGGTGTACTACACCAACGCAAGGTAGGGTTTCCTCATCATTGTAAGATCAGCAGCGTCATATCTGTTATTGTAATTGCTATTTTATAAAAGAACTAGCAATCCGCCCTCGCTTCGCTTCGGTTATAGGTTATAGTCGTTTTACCCGCGTAGTTCCCGTTTCCGTGGGAATACCGGGATAAAATATAGCCTAGTTTACGCCCTGATATTATAGCTTTCCATTGGTGAAAGAATATATATTTAGGAAGAAATATATATTTGATCAAGATCTGACCAGTAGTTTTTGAGTTATCCTTAATAATGCGTCCTTTATTTCAACTACATTTTTTCCAAGTTGATTTCTATTTGTTAAATTTTGTATAATTTTTATTTTATATATTTTTACGCTTTAATAGTAGTTTAATCTATAATTTGTTGTGCTGACGAAATAAGAATGCATTTCACTACCCCCATTTCTTACCATTTGGTGTGGTAAAAGTAGAGTGATAGTAGATCAATTACTTTTCTATTGTGAAGGAGGCTCGAGCACAAAAGTGGAACATACATAAGCTGAGGATGATGAAGAAGAAGTTATACCTGTTTTCGACATACATACATACATCCTATGCTTCTGCATATTTATTTATTACAAATGCCGATATTACCTCTCATAATGTTAACCTTGCCTACAGTCACTGATTCAAATGGAACATCAATTTATTTCACCCTCGCAGTGGACGGTGGATGTTGTTGATAATGTACATGTCATGGAAAATTTTGATCTTTGTGTACGACACGATATTTTTTAATTCACAGAATGCTGTCCACCCTGCTCCGCGATGCACCCTCATTTAGCCAGTACTACATAACACCTTGGGCGAGTCTACCAGCTTGTCTCGTTGGTTTGTTCAGTGCCTTTCTACACTTCGAGTTGCAAGAGGCTGGAATCAAAATGACCTCGTACAGAGTATTTATTTATATCTATTACTACATATATATCCCTACTACAGATATATTACGCTCTGTGTGGTGACGAAGTAAGAATACAATTCACCACTCCCTGTCTTGTCGTATAAGATGACTAAAGGATATAATATGCATATAATATCTATGCAGAAGAAGTAAAACTCGTAATGAAACTCCTGTCTTTTTTTTTCGCGGTCGGCGCGCTCCTCGCACCACTTCGTCCGGGGTGACAGAGGGGCGTAAGAACTCACACCCACAACCCACCCACGACGCACGTCGCCTTCGTCGTTGAGCCGACCACCGGAGCAGGGTGAGTTGAAGTCAGTGGTCGGCCCGACGGAATACCTCCTATTTGGGTACTCTCCCATCGACCGACGTCCCCCCCTCGGGGAGGACGTCGGTTTATCCTCACGCGGTCGGCGTCACGGCGGGTGACGGTCTAATTCCCCGGTCACGTCACCCGCGGCTTCGGCTAGGGATGAAACTCCTATGTGACCTAAATGACTTGGGGATGTACGTTTTCGTCAAAACTGTTACTTTTAAACTCTATTTCTTAATAACTTGTAGTAGTTAAGGTTGTAATAACTTTACTAAATAGAGAAATATCTGTTAAATATAACTTTATTGCCTCAATTCTTAGAACAATAACGTATAAAAGGATAGTGTCGGTACTTCGAACGATCGAAACCTTGAATCTAAAAATACTACATGCGCGTTGCGATTACACACGTACGCACGCACACCACTATACAAATTATTAATTCAAATTTTGTTTTTATTAACATAAATCGTCGAAATAGTTTTAAAAGTAATGTTAAAAACCTTTTTAGGTTTTTTAAATGTGTTGTGACACCATTTGAATGCACAAATCGTCATAATTACCTATTTATTTTTTAAGAGTTGCGTACGTACATGCAGTACAGTGACCCTGTACATTACGGAACGGTTCCAGCTTAACCTCCATTAGGCTCCAATTGAAATGCTTTACTTTTTGTGCCCGAACTTACATTCTATACGTTATTATTCTAAGTCTCAACTCTACATATTCCTTATTCTAAAGACTCACCTATTCAATGATAATATTGTTACAGATAATATACAGCTTGCATTCTAAATAAAAGTTGTTTGCACGATCGTTGGATTTTAAATGATGATGTATATCTATATTATTTTCAGAAGCTAAAATTGCCCTACAATATCACTTCTTTAGCCATCTTTGCCTGGATAACGTCAGGCACCTACGTGAGGCAATACACAGAGCCTTGGTTCGTGGCGACTTATGTGGCTGTTGAGAAATCAGTGATGAGCATTCTAGTGGCATTTTTAATGATGGGAATGTTCAATGGATTAGGAGGTACTTATGATTTATTATTTATGTCTTCAGTTTAACTGGACCGTATATACGTCTTGCTATGAGGGATATAATGGTATAATCGCTATGCTTGGGTGGGAGGTAGGCGCTCGCATATGCGGTTTTCCAGAACATCAACTTTCTTCTCCTTTTTCTGCATAGATTTCATATGCAGCCGTTTTTTAAGAGACTGACACCCAAAATGTGGCGTTGAATTAATAAATTGGTGCGTTTCGAATACTTTCAATTAATGATGAGTTCGATATATCAAAACGTAACTTATATCGGATATGTGTTAGATATCATACCATATCGATATCTATATCAATGTAGCCGATATCACAAAAACCGTATCGAGTCAAAACTTCTACTAACATGCGAGAACTATTAAGTCAAAACTTAAAACTATATCGATATGAACACGTACGAACAAAACACAAACTACACAAACGATATTGAGATATGAACCATATTCGTTCCTCTCGTTCTAAGTATATATTCTTTTATTAGTATAAAAGAGATGAAGAGAATATGAAATAACTTTAGCCATGTTAGCGTGGTTAATATATCTTACTGTATTAGCAATAAGGTTTAGTTTCCATTGTATAGTTATAGTTATGATAACGTTTCTAGTGGCTACGGCTACTCGATATTAGTGAGACACTACAAAATGGAACTAAATCCGAAGTTATAAGGTTGAATTTCAGTTGTTACAATATAGACACAGTACTGTAGGTAATAATAATAATTGTTGTTGTTTCGTGCATTATTTTGATTTGAAAAACAAATGTTGTATTGTTTGTGATAGTTTTTAATTGCACTATAATCATTGTAAATATGTCAATTTTTAAATGCGTCAGAGAAGTAATCTCAGTTAACAATTTTTAACATTTACTTGTCAAAAACTTTTCTGCTAGTCCTAAGCCTAATAAAGCATGAAGGGAAATGACCGTAGTTACAGTTAGCTAATTGTTAAATAACTTTAGGTAAATACCTACACCTAAGACCTGCATCGATGTACCGCTGACAGCTTAACTGTAAATGTGAGAGTTTGTGTTAGTTCGCATTCATAGTTAGTTTGCTCATTTTAATATCAATGTTAACGTTTCAAAACTGTACTACTAATATCGATATCAGAAAACCGTTTTCGATATCGATATGCAAACTGTATATCGGATACATAACCGTTTGTGGCACAAACAGAAAATGCCCATATCTACTTTCAATCCTTTACTTTGCTTGTGGATGTCGTACAATATGACTAAGTTCTTTACATAGACATGTTTGTTTGTTGGTGTAGGGGCAGCACACCTGGCGCCTAGCTCCATCCGGGGCGATAGAAAGTGGACGTGCGGCCCATAATCCACCCGTAGCCACGACGCCTTCGTCGTTGGGCTGACCACTGGTACCAAGTTCCTTGTCTTCAGTGGTCGGCCCGACGGCATACCCTGAGGTGTTACCCTCTCCTATTAACGTCCCTTTCCCGGGACGTTGGTCGCTATCGCGCGGCCAGCCTCTTTGAACCTTACATAGACCTGTGGCCACCTCCGTCCGATGTCCGCTGGTCAACAATAAATTACATTATCCAGGAAGGTTGACATCAGATAAGCCGGTCGTAAAATTATTGCAAAAATGTTTGCAGTATATTAGTACATACTGCAAACATTTTTATACAACTATATAAGAACAGTACATATTGGATCGGCCACAAGTCATTGAGATTAATGATTGTGATGATTAAATTTTAATATTAATTGGTTTTGATCATATAAATAGTTACAAGCTTGCGGGGGATATGGCGATGAGTGGACATGAGCACCAGTTACTATCCCCTCGCCTCTCCGTAATGATGAAATAGTTTCTCGATGAGCTTTGATTTAACATTTCATATATATGCCTCGTGTAGTAACGGGATACAATTGTCATCAATCGCATGGAAGTCATATAAATCGGCGACCACGAATCGGATGACGCAGCGTAGAACGACCCAAACTAGGTGGACTGACAACATTCTCACAATCGCAGGGAACCGTTGGATGCAAGTGGCGCAGGACCGTGCGGAGTGGCATTCCCGCGGGGAGACCTATATCCAGCAGTGGACGTCTGTAGGCTGATGGTTGGAAGGGTATCAGCAGGCTATTAGGCAGCGTCTTTCTCCTGGAAACATTATCCCTTCTGTTCATCGCAGTGATTATGGCCGTATTCCTTTGTGGGAAAGACTTGCTTATGATGTTGATGATGATAAGTATATATGAAGTTCCTTCGACTTCTTGTATCCAGGTTGGTTGCAGCGTTTTCTGTCGTGGCGCGGCTGGCAAACGCCTGGGCGTTTATCACTAGCGGTCGCGGTGCATTGGTGCGTCAACATGACAATCACCGCCGGTAGGCAGCTACCTCTCACCGCTTCTATCTTCTATGTGGTTAGTATATCACCAGCGTTTAAAAGGTCAATGATAATGTTATTGTTCATAAACAGACAAATGTTCGTCAAATAGTAAATATGTACAGCAACTACCTACCTCTAGTGCCACGCTGTCCACAGAAATATTTCAACTGTCTTTTGCTCCTATTATTGTTAAAGGCGTATTAATTTTTTCTTAATGATTTCTGATGTCTACACGAGCACGATACATCTACACTAATATTATAAAGAGGAAAAAATTTGTATTTATGTTTGTAATGAATAAACTCAAAAACTAGTGGACAGATTTCGATAATTCCTTCATCATTAGAATGCTACTTTACCCCTGAGTCATCATCATCATCTTGCTCTTATCCCAATTACTTGGGGTCGACGCAATATGTCATCTGTTTTGACATATTGCAAAAAGTTTCGGCAATGACTTATATGACTGGCCGCCTGCCTGACGTCAACCCTCCTTGGGAATGTAATCGTTGACCCAAATGGTACCAGATGGAGTTGGTCCGGGTCAATCTAGGGCTCTTAGTCGTCTTTTACGACACCCACGAGCAAAGCAAGGGTTGGTAGTATTCGAAGCCGCTACCACACAGCTTTACCCCTGAGTAATATAAACTATATTTTATCCCGGTATTCCGGGAACTGGAATACGCAGGTAAGACAACTGAAACCTAAATGAAGCGAGAGCGCGTTGCTAGTTGTAAATAAAACTTATCCCCGTTGTTCCCGTTCCCGTGAAAATATCGGGATAAAATATAGCCTAGTTTACTACCTGATATTATAGCTTTTCATTGGTGAAAGAATTTTTGAAAACGGTCCAGCCGTTTTGAAGATTACCCGGAACAAACAGACAGACAGACAGACAAAAAAATATAAAGTTTATTTTAGGCATATGTATAGTGCAAATAACCGTGTGAGCGTGAAAAAAGCCTATTATTTTGACATTACAAACAGACACTCCAATTTTATTTATTGGTATAGATAAAATACGTAAAGTAGTTTTAATTACATTTTTTTTAATGTCAATAGTTTTCAATTGATTTAGTAATACTTGTCAAATTACATATTTATTTTAATATCGTGTGTTAATAATTTTGTTCTAAGCGAGTTTGAAGCTGTGCAGTGCCTGCTTTTCCTTAATCTATACCAATAAATAAAATTGGAGTGTCTGTTTGTAATGTCAAAATACGACACCTATACCTAAAATACAGATAAAAAAAAAATTGTCTGTCTGTCTGTTTGTTCCGGGTAATCTTCAAAACGGCTGAACCGATTTCAAAAATTCTTTCACCAATGGAAAGCTATAATATCAGGGCGTAAACTAGGCTATATTTTATCCCGGTATTCACACGGGAACGGGAACTACGCAGGTAAAACGACTATAACCGAAGCGAAGCGAGGGCGGGTTGCTGGTTCATATATAAAATTACTAAACGAAAAATAACTTTCATATTACTCTTACTCTTTTAGGTAAAATAGGGTAAAATAATATAAAAATCGGTTAATTCCTTCCCGCGTAGATGACGCTATTGTGAAAATACCGGTTTAAATATTTGCATAGCTTGTGTTACTCGCTGATAATGTAGCCTTCCATTAATGAAGGAATTGCAAATTCGCCGCGCATTTGCCTACGTAGTTCTCATGAGAATACCAGGCTAAAAAATTACCTAAGTTACTCGCTAACATTGCAGCTTTCCATTGATGAAGAAATTATAAAAGGGACAGATTCCTGCAGTTTTATCCTCATAGTAACCGGAATAGCGGTATATAGACCTTGTTACTCATTGATTAATGTATTATATGATATTTTTTATATTGGTATCCATTCTCGTATGAACACAGATATGCAGCCTATGGTATTCACTGATAAAGTAGCTAACACCGCGCCGACAAGCCGCGGTGCAAGTCGACGGAAATGCTTTCTTGTACAGATTTTATTATTTTATTTTTATTCCATAGTCTTCTTTTACGACATCCACGGACAAGGCAAGGGAAGGCAGATAAGGGAGTGGTGAATTGTATTCTTACTCCGTCACCATACGAAAAATTTTATTATTGAAAATCTAAAGTTAAACGAGTCCATCAAACCTCGTAACCCCATAATCAGATTTTTGATATCATCATTACACAATAGTTTTACACCTATCCTTGACCGGCCACGTGTGTTATGTACAGACATGGAGTGTCATCGGTGAATGTCCCATCCCATTTTAAGAAATGACATTTTAAGACTGATTTTTTTTACAATGACATAAAGAAGTCGACGTACGTTGAATATGTCAGTTAATATAAACGCATTTCCACAGCGTGCAACAAATATGTAAGTACACTTATTGCATATTACATATTGCAAGAGTTTTAGAAATAATTTTACGAGCGGCCGTCACGCTGACGTTAACCTTCCTTTTTTTTTTTTTTTTTTTTTTTTCACGTTGTGGAAATGCATTTACGCACTATCCCCCGCCGGTTACAGACAGGGGAGTGTGTGTGGGACTCGCCGGCCACAGAAGTGACCGAAATACCCACTAAAACCACAGCGGCCCCTTCCGCGCTTTTACGAGGTGCCGGAGAGATCGTCTGACGACATTCTATCCCCGACACCTCAACGCTTGGCCGTCTGGCCACGTCCTGTCATCATTCAGAGCGGTGGGTGGAGGAGCGCATAGCGGCGTCTCCTCCTCCCTGGTCGTCGCCGGCGGAGCGAGTCAGCGGACGCAAGCGCCTCGCGTGCCCGCTCCGCGGCCTCCTTCCTTGTCATGACAGCTTCACAGAAGGAGGCCATCGACGACCAACAGCTGTCGCTGCCAAGCATCTTGGAGATGATGGTCGGCAGTGACAGGTCTGTTATTCCCAGTTCCGTTGACAGGACGTGGCGCTGAGACCCCCAGGCGGGGCATACTTCCAGTGTGTGGCGCGCATCGTCGATTAGCGCGCCACACTCATGACATCCTGGGGCCTATTCTCTTCCAATTCTGTGCAGGTACTTACCGAATACCCCATGTCCGGTAAGCACCTGCACCATCCTAAATGTAAGGCTGCCGTGCCTTCTCCTGAGCCAGCGGTGGAGATGCGGCGCAACCGCCTCCACAGTCCCCCGCCCTGCTACGGGGGACTCTAGATCTTCACTCCACCGCCGGATTACTTCCGTTCGAGCCACTTCTCGAGCTCTGCCCAGTCCCCCTGCGGAGACCCGCTCGCCGTTGACTCGTGCTGTGGCGCGGAACCGGTATACATCTGTCAGCGCTTCTGCCACCAGCGGCCAAGGCGGATCGCCTGCCAGCAGTGTCGCCGCAGTCCAGGACACAGTACGGTAGCCCCTAATAGCCCTTACCGCCATAACCCTCTGCGGTCGTCGCAGAAGGGCTCTGTTGCGGGCGGTGAGGGACTCCGACCAGATAGGGGCACCATACAGTGCCATGGACCGCAGAATGCCGGCGTAGAGTCGCCGGCATGACGACCCAGGACCGCCAGTGTTCGGCAGAAGCCTTCCCAGTGCCGCGGCCGACTTGACGAGCCTCAGGACGAGCTGGGCAAAGTGTGGCCCGAAATTCCAATTTGAATCGAGGTGCAGACCCAAATATTTTATCTGGGCCTGCACCGGCACGGCAACCGACGTTAACCTTCCTGGTGAATGTAATTGTTGAACAGACTACATCAGATAGAGTGGACAATGATCTATTAAAAGCTTTTAATCGTCTTACCCACAATGAAAGCAAGGGTTGATATTGATAGTATTATCACACAGTTGCACAAGTGTAACAATTACGGTTAGGGGGCGTCCATAAATTACGTGAGGTGTTTTTTTAAATTTCCTGTTACTTCCTTCCCCCTGGTGAGATGTCGTGAGATTTTATTCAACCCCCTCCCCCATGCCCCAACCTCACGTGAGATTTTTCAAAATGTGGGTAGGTACTCAGATTATAAATTTAAAACCTTAGTTGCATATCTATCTTATTTTATAGTGAATTATCTATGGTATAACGTCGAAGTATGAATGAAATTATTTTCTTTCGAACGAATTAGTGAATGATCTTAATCGTATTACGATTACACTTAAGATTAAATCTTAAGCATGTACAATCTGGATTAAATGGACCTAAATACCTAGTATATTTTTTTTTTGTTTCCATTAAAAAAAATTGCGTGGTATTTGCCGAGACCCCCCCTCTCTCCAACGTAGATTAGATGAGATTTGACTCGACCCCCTCCCCCCCTTAAACATCTCACGTATTTTATGAACGCCCCCCTTATTCTTGTACTTATTAAAAGACTACAAACCCATGGAAAAATTAAGCTGTGAAATGAACCAATGTGAATAACGCTTAGAAGGCTGTTACTATATCATAAAATAACTGAGCGCTATGCCGACATTTCTGAGCGGTACAGGTGAGTACGTGAGTAAATGGAATTTCTCAGGTACAAGTGAGGTAATCATCTATAAATTATAAAAAAGCCGTACATTAATAATTAGTCGTAATTCCTCACTTGTACTTGAGAAAAATTCTATTTACTCACGTACTCACCTGTACCGCTCAGAAATGTCGGCATAGCGCTCAGAGTTATCTATACCAATAAATAAAATTGGAGTGTCTGTTTGTAATGTCAAAATAATAGGCTTTTTTCATGCTCACACGGTTATTTGCACGACACCTATGCCTAAAATAGCAATAAAAAAATTTTTGTCTGTCTGTCTGTCCGTCTGTTTGTGCCGGGTAATCTTCAAAACGGCTGGACCGATTTCAAAAATTCTTTCACCAATGGAAAGCTATAATATCAGGGCGTAAACTAGGCTATATTTTATCCCGGTATTCCCACGGGAACAGGAACTATGCGGGTAAAACGACTATAACCTATAACCGAAGCGAAGCGAGGGCGGATTGCTAGTTTTATGATATAGTAACAGCCTTCTAAGCGTTATTCACGTTGATTCATTTCACAGGTAAATTTTTCCATGTGCTTGTAGTCTATAAGTACAACTATTATTAATATCTCATAGAAATACAACATGCATTTTTATATATAGTTTCTTTCTTTATATATATTTGCCCACTTTTACCTCATGTACAGAGTAGGGAAGATGTACCTAGTATGGTTATATTATGTACTAGCAACCCGCCCTCGCTTCGCTTCGGTTATAGGTTATAGTCATTTTACCCGCGTAGTTCCCGTTCCCGTGGGAATACCGGGATAAAATATAGCCTAGTTTACGCCCTGATATTATAGTTTGAAATCGGTCCAGCCGTTTTGAAGATTACCCGGAACAAACAGACAGACAAAAATTTTTTAATTGCTATTTTAGGCATAGGTGTCGTGCAAATAACCGTGTGAGCATGAAAAAAAGTAAGCCGTCGCTCAGGATGCCTGGCAGATGTGAAACTTCGAAATTATTTTCTACAAGTATATATGATTTATTCATATATACTTGTAGAAAATAGATTACGACAGGAACTAATGTGTAAAATAATACGATTTCTACTATTATTTAAATTATTACAAAGAAATAATATTATTAGTTCACCGCTCAGTCGCTTACGATCTAACATAGCGTCGCTACGTCTCCCTCACACACTTCTACGTAGTTCAAATCAAAAGAATCGGTTAAGAAAGTATGATCTAGCAAACAGAAATAACGACATCTATCGAGCTAAGACTAAATCTCAGCTACAAAATATATTTTATAAAGAAATCTCTAATCCTGTAATGATGACGATGATAATGAGACAAGCTATTTAAATTATTTTATCGTCATTGGTCCTTGTTAAATTAACAAATTTTAAATGAAATCTGACTGTTGAAAGTGGGTCAAGATCCAATTCCTAGGAGTCTGTAACACAAACAAATAAATATACATCTGAAACTAATAAAACACATATAAAAAGCGATTGTCCAGTTTTCGTACGTGAAAGTACTGTAAGTAGGTATGGTATACTTATGTTGGAAAGTTAGAGAATTATACATTATTTTATAGAACATACATTATTTTATAGAAGTATATATGCATAAAAGAACAGATTACGACAGGAACTAAAATAGCACATTAAAAAAATAATATTACGATTTTTCCAAGAAAATGATGATTTTTATTCAATATACATTTATTTTCATTATAGGTAACAATTTACTTTAAGCGCACTAGATGGCGTTGTACAAATTTTAAATCACACTATGGTTTCGTTACAAAAATGTACACATATGTATCCGGATTTTTATTTGTATTTAATTAAAATGGTGTCCCGAAGCGTGGCGTTAACGCCACGCGACAATCGGGATCACCCTCGCCTATAGATGTTTCACATCAAAAAGCGTATTATTTTGACATTACAAACAGACACTCCAATTTTATTTATTGGTATAGATTTTTGTTTAAGTTGATTAACTGTGCAAGTGAGTAAATTGTAACTCGAACATTTACTATTATATTGCATAATATCAAGACTACAGTTACATAGTTGTAACAAGAATTCTACATCGCATACTTTTAAATGTGACAGGGGCACACAATCTCCAGTCGTCTGTCTATAGCCTCGGGTCGCTCCGTCCAAGGTAGTACCACATCGCTGTAGAAAATCGACGTAGTAGTAGCAATTTGTTACTGCACTTCATGTAGTGAAGGAGTGAGTATAGTTGTATCATTCATTCAAAGCTTTTTAGCTTACATACGCTCCTCTACCGACCACTACCCCATTTGTTGGAGGCAAATTGGCTTATTGAACCACAATAACTTGGCGGTGTGGCATTAAATTATGGACGAGTCGTAGTTAGACAAAATTTCCTCCGCAATACACAAAAATCGAAGTATTATAATACTACAATGTTAGGATTCCGTCGTTAACAGTTTTTTTGTCTGCGGCCATGATAACAATAGCTCAACTTGTGCCATGGTATTAGGCACTATACTCATGTAGAAAAGTTATCCATGATATGGCAGACTTTCATGAGCGGCGGTAACAACTTACCATCAGGTGAATTGCTTGCTTGTTGCCAAGGGCAATTATGGAAAATGGTAGGGGCCACTTGATATAGGGTTTGTTTTTGCAGTTTTCCTTTTTCATTATTACGCTGAATATTTTTGTTTTATTCACACCTATTAAAGTCTAGTCCGTGTAAGGATGCAACAGTCATCCGAGGCTAACTAACACTCCTAGTCCAAATAAACAAACAAAATAAAAAGCCTGTTAAAGTTTAACGCCAACAATTGGTTGTTTCATCCTACTGTATAAATTTATAAACAATTAAAACTGTAATTCTTTAGTTAAAAATAGACTCGGCAATTTAACTTGTTAATTAATAATATTAATGTTATGATCATCATTAATTATATAGTTACGTTGAATATTCATCGCGTTAAGAAGTAACTCACCGGACAGATGGCGCAACGAACACACGAGTGTACCTCACGGAGCGAGACCCTCCCTAGTGGCATATACAATTAGTGCAATAAAAATAAGTTAAATTCTAAAAAAATATCGCCGTGCATTGCTGGGCGACTCCCTCGTGTTTCACCACAAAGTGCAGTCCTGTGCCGCCTGCACACAAAGACGCTCAGCAACTTTCATCAGGTCGTTGGTCCACCTAGTGGGGAGGCGTCCTACACTGCGTCGTCCGATACGTAGTCGCCACTCGAGAAACTTTCTTCCCCAGCGGTTGTCGGTTCGACAAGCGATGTGGCTTGCCCATTGCTACTTCAACGTGCTAATTCATCGTATTATGTCGGTTACACTCATTCTTCTGCGGATTTCAGCATTTAGGATTCTATCTCACAGAGATATCCCGAGCATAGCACGCTGAGCGACTTTAAGCATGGTTATGAGGTCCATATTTTGGGACCACGTTTCCGTGTCATAAGTCATTACTGTTAACTCACACTAATCATAAAAAAAAAATGTTTCCATAGTAATCAATGTCTAAATGTTTTAATCAATGTTTGTTTTCCGTGTGGTGACGGATTACGGATGACGGTGACGAAGAATACAGTTCACTACCCCCTGCCTTACGTGGGTGTCATAAAAGACGACTAAGGGATATGATATCCAGATAATATCTATGTGAGAAAAGGACAACTCGATATTATACCCTATGCCAACACGTCTGACCGCAGTATAGTAAGTCAATTTCCCTTCCATTATGGAGAGGCCCGAGCCCAACAGCGGGACTTGTATAGGCTGAGATGATGATGATGTATATTATAAATGTCTATACTATCTATTTAAGCTGCGAGGCAAAAGTAGAAGTTATAAAACTACGTATTGTATCGCGTTTGTATTTGATTTTTGATTACCCGTCATTTCGGACACTTTGCAGCGTGCATGGTCACGGGCGGACTAAGATGTCTCACGTCCAACAAGTCATCGTTAGTGCAGAAAATTTATAATTATCTACCCGATACAGAAATTAGTTATTAAATATTGACCCACATTTTGATACAAATTTATTGCCAGTGTAAGAAGAAAATGATTCCATATGAAAAAAAAAATTATATTGTTTATGGTTAGTAATTATTTAACATTAAAATTAATAGTAATTATATTTAAAATCCTAACAATCTAGTATACTACCACCGGATCGGGACACGGCCACACTGAGAAAGATCCGCCAAGAAAACTCAAGTGACATGATGCTAAATTAATATTAATTTTGAAGGCGGCTTACTTTATGTTACTAAGAGGTTTTAATTTATAAAATTATCTTTAGTTATTATTATTGTGGGTCAAATATAAACATCGGGTAATCAAAAATCAAATACAGACGACAAATAAAATCCGTAAAGTAGTTTTATTTAAAATGTGTAATACTCGCGTAAACATTAGAAATCATTATAGAAGTTATAAGTTTGAAGCGTCTGTGATTCGTCCTGATTTTATCACGTTTGTGTTTGATTTTTAATTACCCGACCTTTCAAACACTTTTCAGCGTTCACGGGCGGACTAAAATATCGTACGTCCAACAAGTCTGTAATAACGACAACTAATTAAAAAACTACATCTATTAGTTTGGCCATCTTGCAATCTTCATCTTCATCTGAAATTTCCTCCAAAGTTATATGTATAACATATTCAGAAGAACAACAACTGACTAATATTAAAAATACAATTTAGTATATTAACTTCATGTACAATACCAATATCAGTAATAACCGGTACACTTTGCACAGGAACGATTGTTTATCATCAAGATACTACACCAGGAACACTGTAGAGGCATTTGTTTTATATACTTCGTACCATTGAATATATTAATTATCTCTTTCATCGACTACACCTACACGAATAGCGGTGTAGTTTAAGAGCGTTATCGGTAATAAGCGGCCGTAAACACAAAAATGTGGTTTTTTGAGGACTGGTTACTCGTTCATCATAATAGCTTACTAAAAATTTATATAACCACTACATTAAACACATCTTTATATTGTGCTTGTACAGAATTATAACTCAATATTGTAACTATTTTATTAAAAGGCAAGGGTATTTTGAACTTAAGTTAATGAGATTTTACGAAAACGCTGAGTTTTGAAGTTCAGGTACGAATAAACGATAAGTCGTGGCAGCTCGAAAAAAATTGTAGATGTTAGGAAAATTACGGTTCTTGGGTATGTATAAAATGAAATTCAAGATTTCTTCCTTTTAAAACTAAAAAAAATATATTTCCTTAAGATTAATTTGACGAAAATGGCTCCTGTAAAACATTTAATTTTGTGAATAATACTAACCTTGGAATATTTTAAAAAATATCCACTATTTGTTCGACTATTGTAGAAGCAGTAAAAAAAAAACCAAATTCAAATACGAATAGTCACCCTCGTAATTAAATTTTAAATATTACTATAAATTGAACGGCATAATTGTTCGTAAGACAGTCGCGCCTTGGCGCTCAACGGAGTAGGGTCACGTCGCTCGAGCTCTCCGCTCACAGCGTAAAAGACAACAATACGAACTTGAGCGTATACTGCGACTGATCGGTTTTGATTCGTAAGTATTTATTACTACCTAATTCTTTTAATTATCATGCGATCTCTATAAAGAATAATATAGAATCTTTTTACGTTTTAGGTGATGGGTCGAAAAAGCAGATTGTATCTTGGGAACAAAATCGGTTACAAGGCAAGGAAAAAGAGAATACACGATTTTTTTTTTTGTTTGTGTACAGCTGTTGGCCGCAGATGGCCTTGACAGCTTGACGCGAACTATGGGTGAGCGCTGAGGGCTCTCAACCCGGAGAAAAGTATGCTAAGCGACATAGCCCAAGGGCTCCCCCTGTGGGGAACGGACCTCGGCTTGGGGCGTCGCTAGAGGCAAAGTGGGCGTGCCCACGTTTTTAGTCGTGACTTTTGCGCGGCGCGGTTTCGCATCTCGACGGCGAGGGCGGAACCGCGGTAATTTATTTGTTAAGGCCTCGCGGGCCGTGTAGGCTCTTTATTGAGCGAGTGTGATATTGTCGTCCTCTTCGTCGAGGACGTCGGATGGATGAGATTTTGGAGGGTCTATAGGAAGCCGCCCCAACCACTAGTTGGTTGGGGTGTGTCATGGCAGAGTTAAAGTAGCTCTGAGAGCACCGTTTCATAAACTGCTTGATGGTCGGCAGTTCGAGGTCGATGTGGAGATCGACGTTTCGTATGAACTACGGTGCTCCCGTAGCTCGGCGCATGAAACGATTTTGTAGTGTCTGTAGCCTGTGGATCCTGTGTGGCTTTACATGCGCGAACACCACGCTGGCATAGGTCATGATAGGCCGTATGCAGGTGGTGTAAAGTCGGACTTTGAGAACACACGACAAAACTGTAAGGTACTTATAGTTTCAAAAGAGTAAACGAAAAGAGAAGTGAGCCGTCACTCAGGACGCCTGGCAGACGTGAAACATCAAAATTATTTTGAAGTCGTTACCGCAAAGCGTGGCGTTAACGCCGCTTTTAATGCCACGCGACGATCAGGTTCACCCCGCCTATAGATATTTCACATCAAAAATCCGAACAGAACATTTATGCAGCCTCATCTTCTGAAGATTATCAGCTAACTCAAATTTAATGTTTAATAATTACTAACCATACACAATATAATTTTTTCATAGAGAATCATTTTCTTCTTGTACTAGCAATAAATATGTAGCAAAATGTGGATCAAAATTTAATAACTAATTTCTGTAGTGGGTAGATTTAAATCTCTAACTGGACTTGTTAGACATCCATGGCCATGGCGACTAGGGCCATACTCGACTACTGCACGGCAGCCACGGAGGCAGCGTGCCTCTTGGCCGGAACTCTCCGGTGGGACCTGCAGGCGGAGGTACTCGCCGAGCTTTACCTGCGAGTATCAGAGACGCGAGCAACATATAGCCTCAATCAAGGTGATTGCCGCCTGGCGGGTCGACGCCCGCCGAGACGCCATTGCTCGTTGGGCAATCGGACTGGAGAAGCCTCAATACGGTATCAGGACCGTCGAGTCCTTTCAGCTGGTGCTGATGGGGTGGTTGGGTCGGCAGCACGGGGTACATTCCTTCCGACTGGTGCAGGTATTGATGGGTCACGATAGCCAAGTACCTGCGCAAGCTCGTTAGGAGGGAGAGCACACCATCCTGCCACCACTGCTATTGCGACGTGAGCACGGCGTAGCACAGGCCCGAGGTGTGTGCCTCGTGGGCAGAGCAGCGCCGTGAACTCGTTGCAATCACCGGTGCCGACCGGACCCTGCCGACCATCACTAGGGAGATGCTCAGCAGCGTCAGGAACTGGAACGCGGTCACCGCCTTCTGTGAGGCTGTCATCTCACGAAAGGAGAAGCCGGCTCGTGTGTGATCAATCTTTGGTCACACGTTCCGCCACCGGCGACTCGGGCAGCGCAGATACGAGTATCCGCGCCTCACGCCGCCCTAGGCGAGTCCGCGGGTGACCGGACCGGGCACTTTAGTGTGTCACCCGCAGAGAGCCTGACCGTGTGACGGCGACCGACGTCCCGGGATAGGGACGTCGATTGGGGTTTTTTTATTTTTTTTTAATTATTACACAATAATGTGATAATTTAAAAAAAATAAGTTGTCGAGTCTCGAACCCGAGACCAGAGTTCCCGCTGGCGAGCACGTTACCACGAGATTACCGCTTGTTGGCGATTCGACTTTGAATTTTTCTAGTACATAAATTACCCATCCAACTTTGACCCTTAAAATCTTTTTAACGAGGGCCCAGTTGACCCTAATATTTGGTAGTTGTGATACCCTCGTGCCCCCTCTACCACCCCACCAAAAATCATGGCAATCCCCGACCCACACGTCTGAGGGTCTCCTTGTAAGTTATACTCTGTGCCTATATTTTACTATTTCCTGTACTTTGCATATTAAAAATACAATTTTAACCGTTTTACTGTTATGAGATTTGGTTTTTAATTAAAAATTTTAAAATATACATCGTGTTGATTTTTGAAAATCTACTTCTCCGAAGAATATATTAGAGATTGATTATTATAAGCGCCAAGGCTCAAGACTGGTCATTCTATGAACTCGCGTGTGTGTAGTGCATTAGTGTGCGTCGATATCGGACAGTAGCAAAAAACCAAAAATGCGAGAGTGCCGATTACCGATAACGCTCTTAAGTTGCTACTTGAATGTATTGAATTAGATTCCAACGTAAAATGGTTTCTAGTTCGACCCGCAAATAATTTTATTTTATATTTTTTTATTGCAATCGTTGGCAAACGGTATAGTTTATGGTAAGTGTTGTCGCTGCTCATGAACCTCTGCAAGGCTGCTGCCGATCGCGAAGAAAGTGAAGGGAGTATGAATACGTGCAATGCGGTTCGGTGATACTAGACGCATCATCTAAAACCCACACGCAAATACCCTCGGCAAGTTGGGCTGCCGGCTCTCTCGCTCACCGAACGAAGTGTACTAACAAATTGCTACTACTAGACGTCGATTTTCTGCTCAGTGTGGTACTACCCCGGACGGGCGCGCCCACAGCTATACACAGACAACTGTCAACAGTGTCCCCCTAATACTGTTGGGTTTAATTGTTTAAATTTGTGTGTAATTTGTGTACTTTGTATCTGTATAACTTTTCTTTTGTTTTTATTTTTTATTGTTTAATGCACGGTACTTTTGTATTAAAGAAAAATATTCAGACGGGCTAAGTAATAATAACAAAATGGAAATTTTACGAAACTTTAAATGAGCTACGGTAAAATAGCAGTTACAGATAATACAAAAGTTATTCATAACTAGGAATGCAAATATCAGAAGAAACAGCGATGTACAAAAAACATCGCCCTAAAAACATCGAGGTATCGAAACATCGATGTTTTTTACTGAGCTACGCAATGAGCTTTCTTTTTTTAGTTAAATCAAGCATATTTTCTACATGAAACACCAACATTTGTGTAGGGACACGAAAAAAGTATCGACAATTTTTGGTATCGTGTACTTTTATTTCGATACCGATACTTTTGTATTCGATACTTTGTTTTGGATACTTTTACTCAATGAGTACTTTTTGGCAGGTATCGTATAATAAATAGTAGTGAGTATCCATGTTAAACTTGACCTTAAAGCTTATAGTGTTATGGTAATATGGTAACGCCATCTAGTTCAAACGTAATGAACCTTCTAAAATGTGGCTCGCAATATTTAAATTCAATATCCTAAAAAAAAGCGCATCACGACAGATTCCGGGAAAAGTACTTTGTACTTTGGAGTATCAATACTTTTGTTTCGATACTTTATTGAGTACGATACTTTTTCTTCGATACTACTCATGAATACAGTATCGATACTTTCTGTTCGATATCGTGTCCCTACATTTGCGTGGTGTGATGAACTTTTTTTAATTATTTAAGAACAGAGCATCTAAACTGTTACGCAGGCTTTGCTGAAAGTACTTTACATTTTAAATTATGTAGGTAAAACATCGTAATAGATAACATCGATACATCGATGTTTTTTTATTAAAACATCGATATTACAGAAAAATAGATTTATTGTTTGCATCCCTATTCATAACAGAAACCAAGCAAGAAAAGTATGACATCCTTAATATATGATATACTCGTATATACTGATAAACTTTTAAGCTCTGTTTGCGTTGGTATTTGCAGTAAAAATATATAGCAGCATATAGCATACATATTTAAAACAAAATAGCGTATTTGCACTGGTACTTTTGATAATTTATATTGCCTAACATATTTATAATAAGTGCAGCTAAAATCTAAATAAAAAATATTTTGAATTAAAATTCTACATTTTTTTAATTTTGATTTCTTTAAAATTTCAAAGTTCTTCTATTTAATTTTACAAAAAGCAGTAAGTAGTATTAAAGTGATATTTTTAATTAAATAACAGTTTACTTTACCGTTTAAATAATGCAAAATATTCTTATTTTAGGTATTTGCGAATGTTAAAAAGAAAAAACAAAATGAGACTAACTACACAGATTTTTTATTTTGTTCTTTACAATACACAACGTTTCTGATGCGCGAGAAACGCGGCCACACTGAAAAAGGTCCAAAAAGAAAACTCATTATGCTTTATTATTATGATTTTTTATTAAAAGCGGCTTATTTTATCCTACTAAAAAGGTTTTTGCTTTATAAAAGAATCTTCAACTATTACTAGTGTGTGTCAAATCTATACAATAAGTGCTCACAGTGTCTTGCAGTCTATATGTGGCCGCATTCCGATCTGGTGGTGGTATATTAGATTTGATAAGTTTAAATTAATAAATTGTTATAATATAATTACTACAAATTTATTATTATTTTTCATTACTAACCAAAAACAAATATATTGATATTTGTTTCATATAGAATCAATTTCTTCTTGTACTGGCAATAAATTAAACACGCTGGTCATACGGGTTGGTATGCAAGAGAAGAAAATTTTGAAATTAAACCCCATAAGGTTTAATTTCAAAATTTTCTTCTCTTGCATAGCTATCTGATAAGAGAGGGGGTGATGAATTGTATTCTTACTCTGTCACCACACGGAATGTGGTACCAAAATGTGGATCAAAATTTTAATAACTAATTTCTGTAGCAGGTAGATAATTATAAATCTCTGTAAATATCTGGTTGACCGAGCTTCGCTCGGAATAATTTTATTGTATTTTTGTCGAATTTATTTAGATATATATTAATAAAAAATAAAAATTAAAATAAAAATTAAATAATTAAAAAAATACAAAAAGAGAATAATAATAACACCGAGATTCGATCCGAAGCCGTTTGAATGCCAAAACAATACTAAAAGGAAACTGCACTACTTCCCAACTGAGCTATCGTAACTCATGACGTTGACAGCAAAATTTGAATTCATATTCTTTTAAAATTTAATGTCATTATATTGTTTTGCTAAAAACACTGACAAAACAACATTTTCTATAAATAAAACCTAGCTAAATCGATTTTTTGGCCTCGAAACCTCTAGTATGCCAAGTTTCATCAAAATCGTTGGTGCCGTTTCCGAGATCCTGAATATATATATACAAGAATTGCTCGTTTAAAGATAAATATCTGGTTGACCGAGCTTCGCTCGGAATATTTTTGTCGAATTTATTTGGATATATATTAATAAAAAATAAGTAATGAAAATTATATAAAAAATTACAAAAGAGAATAATAATAACACCAAGATTCGAACCGACGCTGTTTGAATGTCAACAAAATCAAAATTAGAACCTGTCAACTTCCCATCTGAGCTATCGTATCTCATGACGTTGACAACGAAATTTGAATTCATATTCTTTTAAAATTTAATGTCATTGTTTGTTTTGCTAAAAACACGGACATAACAACATTTTCTATAAATAAAACCTAGCTAGATCGATTTTTTGGACCCGAAACCTCTAGTATGCCAAGTTTCAACAAAATCGTTGGAGCCGTTTCCGAGATCCTGAATATATATATATATACAAGAATTGCTCGTTTAAAGATATAAGATATATATAATAAGATAACGATGACTAACGATGATGATGTCGGACGATAGAGATTATATATACACCACTGTTGGGCTCGGCCCTCCTTCACTCATCATCTTGCTCTTATCCCAATTACTTGGGGTAGACGCAATATGTCATCTGTTTTGACATATTGCAAAAAGTTTCGGCAATGACTTTTATGACCGGCCGCCTGCCTGACGTCAACCCTCCTTGAGAATGTAATCGTTGACCCAAATGGTACCAGATGGAGTTGGTCCGGGTCAATCTAGGGCTCTTAGTCGTCTTTTACGACACCCACGAGCAAAGCAAGGGTTGGTAGTATTCGAAGCCGCTACCACACAGCTCTTTTTCACTATGAGAGGCAATTGACTTACTACTACCACACTGATCAGATGTGTTGGTATAGGATATTGCTTCGAGTTTACCTCGCCTCGAATATGCATATTATATCCCACGGGCAAGGGAAGGTGGTGAATTATATTCTTACTTCATCACCACATGGGAAATATTATGGTAAAAATGATATAAAATAATTTCTCCATCCATCCATCAGCCTATAGACGTCCACGGTTGGACATAGGCCTCCCCACGAGAATGCCACTCGGAATGGTCCCGCGCCACTTACATCCAACGGTTCACTGGGACTTTGAGAATGTCGTCAGTCCACCTGATGGGGGGTCGTCCTACGCTGCGCCGTCCGAAAATAATTTCTAGTTGCCTTAATTTAAGGAAGTCAATTTCTAGACAATGGTTTAATAGAGTTAACATGGAATGGCTGAACGTGAACTGTCAGATACTAACTATGGGACAAGCAGTAATTATTTTTTGCAGCCTATACATATATTTTCAAGAATTATTCTATAGCAAGTTTCAACGTTGATGTTGTGTGATCAGTTAACCATAAAAGGCTGGACTGTTGCATAAAACCATAGATTTATGTGAATTTGCCACTCTGCTTACCCTTTTGGCGTAATGGGATATCCTGCTTTCTAATCACTTACAGATAGTCTCGATGTCAAGTGGGGGCGGCCCCCAGGGAGGGGCGGCCGGTGAGTGTTCAGTGCCCGCTATGACGCCGGCGCGCGCGCTGATCGCCCTGGCGCTGCTCGCGGCCGCAGCCGCCCGTCAGCGTGCCCCTCTCGACCTCACCGGTACGGCCGCCTCATTCAGGCTCTTCTCAACTTAATGCCATTCTAGTGATATGTTTTTTTTTATTTGTGCCACATATATGTTCATTGTGTAACGTGAGGTTTATAACGATTCACGATTATGTTTAGTGCCTTATTGCCAGGGGATAGGCAAAGGTGTAGGAGGTATCGTAAAGTAAACCTAATGACATATACTTAGTCAGTTCCAGACTTCGTGTATTAATAATTGCCCTCCACAAAAATCTTCTAAACAGTTTGTCCTGCTCATGAATCAAATACGAGAATTTGCAGTCAATATTCTATTTAAAATAATGTTTAATCAATATTGAATCTGTGTTTAGTTATATATGCGACTGTCTCTAGTATATTGACTAGCATTAAGTTTTTAATAAAGTAGATTATTTATTTATAAATCTTGTTCGCGTTTTTGCCGCATATATTTTCGCTCTCATTTAAATACTTTTAAAGTCAGTTCTAGACATAATAAATACAAATTGGATGATGCACAAGTCCAAATATTTTAAATTTTATTATCTGACCAAAATGTGACTTTCACCAGCTAAATCGTAAAAGCTACGTCATAATAATGTAGAAGACAATTTTAATCGCTTAAAACGTTATGTAAAAGGTTGTCTGTCTGTTTATCTGTTCAGAAAAGAATATATAACTAAAATAATATTTAAATAATATCAAAAATCAATGTGCACTTTTCATTATTATCCATTAATAATATATATAGACCGGCGTTATGTCGGCGCGGGCTTTCGTCACCGTCACATAATAATATTTATTGGAATCTATCACAATTAGTTAAATTCAGTGGAAATATAATTAATTATAAATATTTATCAATTAAAAATTCCCATTAATTTCATAAAACTTCCATAAACATTAGTCAACCATTTAATCCAAATAAATCTTATTATTAACTAACAACACGCCTTCGCTTCGCTTCAGTTTCAGTCGCCTGACCCGTGTAGTTCCCGTTTTCGTGGGAATACCGGGATAAAATATAGCCCATATTACTCAGGGATAATGTAGCATTCTAATGGTGAAAGAATTATCGAAATCTATCCAGTAGTTTTGAGTTTATTCATTATAAACATACACACTCACACACACACATAAAAATTTACCCTCCTTATAATATTAGTGTAGATGTAGATATAAGATAAAAGAATAAAAAGTTATTTACGATTGAAATATGATTGTGACATGTGGGACTCTAACACACTTCTATTGCTAATTCATTCTAATTTTCCTAACAACTATACCAGCGTGGGCTGGCTTATGACAATCAAATTGTCATTCGTATAGTCTAGT
Organism: Lymantria dispar; assembly: GCA_032191425.1. Lineage (NCBI taxonomy): Eukaryota > Metazoa > Arthropoda > Insecta > Lepidoptera > Erebidae > Lymantria > Lymantria dispar. The sequence goes on along the minus strand of CM063460.1, from coordinate 541,282 downwards.
ACGTTCAACCTAAACTAACATACTAACCTAGCACTATCAATAATAAATCAAACATTAATTTAGATTAATGAAGTATATGTTACGTATGTAATTATGTAGTACTAGCAAACCGCCCTCGTTTCGTTTCAGTTTCAGTTGCGTTACAGGCGTAGTTCCCGTTCCCGCCCGAATACCGGGCTAAAATATAGCCTATGTTACTCCCTGATATTATAGCTTTCCGCTGGTGAAAGAATTTTTGAAATCGGTTCGGTGGTTTAAGCGTGAAAGCGTAACAAACAAACAAACAAATTTACTTTCGCATTTATAATATTAGTAAGGATGTATCATCACACACAAAGTAGTTCATTGTTACGGTTTATAAATAATTACGTTACGTTTGCCGCTTGAGTTTTGCGAAGATTAGGTATATGTTAATTAGAAATTATGTATGAAACGCAAATTATGCTCGGTACATGCAAATTGATCATTGTAAATTGCCTATAACATACATTCATACATATAATCACGCCTCTTTCCCATAGGGGTAGGCAGAGACCACTTCCCTCCACTTGCTACGATCTTGACATACCACTTTCGCCTCCTCCACATTCATACCTATAACAAATTAACAGTAATCCTATAAATTATGACTAACTTAATTTAATTTCACAAATTTCATAAAAAAAATTTTTCATAATTAGGTAAATAATCTTCAGATGGATTATAATGTTATTTCGAGATAATTGCAACTTTCATATTACTCGTGCGCTGCTAATTAAATTTAAAAAAGTGGGTCGTCAATAAATTTAAAATAAATTTAAAATTCGTATCCATATAAGACGAACTGATTTAAACAAATTAAAAACAATATGTTATCACCCCACTCTACCGTGGAAGTTGTAAAACCCGATTGCTACATCACCAGAAAATACGTAAAACATCTAACAAATAAAAAAAAGACTTGATTTGGCGCGTTATATAAAAATGATAAGATTAAATTTTTATGATGCGCGCGCACGCCGCCACAATTGTCAACTAGATAATGCGTTATAATAAAACTTTCAACATATTAAATACATTGTATCGTTTTATCTAATTGAACCAAACATATTCGCAAATGTATTTGCTGATCTTCACGCGTTTAATATTCGGATCGCGCCGTGTAATTATTGTAAGCCGTCTCAGGAGGACACTCAAATGTGAAACTTTAAACTTGCGCGTATCTTTTACTAAAGTATGTCAAAAAACTAATGAAATTAAGAAAATTGTTAAAAGAACATTTTGATAAATGTCCAAAATTCATTAGACTACATAAGTGGAGTAGCGATCTAAATAGCTAGCTCACATACTGAGTGGCGCGATTTCAATTTTTATGCGAAACAATTTTTTTTGTATGACTCATGAAATATTATGGCGAGTTAGTGTAAGTGTTAACTATATCCGTTATACTTTTAAATATAAATACATCTTTATTTTACCCAAAATTTAATTGACTGCATACAGTATCGCAATTTCTAAGAATTGCGTACGTTTGAAATAAGCACAGTTGCTTACAATAGTTTTGCGGTCTGGCGATTATGACAGACATTGAAATATTTTGAATTGAATATGGACTGTATAGTAACTTCTCCGTGTCACGAAGTAAGAATACAATTCATCACCCTCTCTCTTAGTCGTGGGTGTCGTGAAGGACGACTAAGAGACATAATACGCTTATAACATCTATGCAAGAGAAGGAAAACTCGAAGTAAAATCCTATACCAATCTGTCTGACCAGCATGGTGTAAGGTCAATTCCTCCCTATTATGGGGGAGGCTGGAGCCTAATAGTGGGATACAAATAGGCTGAGATGATGATGATGACGTGTAAATATAGAACCCACAATACCTAACACGGTAGTTAAATTCAAATGATATCTGTAGGCAGCTATTTCTTTCATAATAAATTGTTTATATAAAAACCAAACAAGTAATATAGACATAGTTATCAAAATGTAAGTGAAAGTGTGCAGAGTCGCGAACGCCCACAGAACGAAACCAACGTATTACTATGACAGTTTTATTCACAGTTTTTTACTGTAGCCGCGGGGACCAAGCTTCAAGATTATCCGCGTGATAACAGATCGAAATAACACGTCATCTTAAAACACAAGAGAGGGCGACGTTGGCATATATAGTAACACTGTCATAACAAAATAAACTTAATATTGATATCTTATACTTAACTGTAGCGCTGTTGATATTTTTTAAAATATCGCTTTTTCAATGTATCGATATTTATAAATACTAGTGGTCGCCGAGTGGTCGAAATTCAGCCATAATTCATTTATTATTTTTTCTGCTATACAATTTTCTTTTAATTTTATTTATTATAAATATATATTGAGCAGGCTGCATTTCACTAACAACTAATATATAAGTACAAATTTCTATTAGATAGACATTGTCATTACAATAAAATTATGATGGTTTGACATTCAGTTCGACCAGAGATTTTAACCGTAAACAAAAGTGTATAAGCGTGTGTGCGTTGCATGGTAGTGTGCGTAATGCCTTTTTAATGAATTTAATGTGTTTCTAATACATTATTAAATGAAATTTCAGTTTTATGCACTTCTCCTCATTATATACTTCAACTGTGTCAAATTTCGTACTTGTCCATGCACGTAATTTTCTTAAAAAAGGGTACAATGTTTTTGCTCCACGTATTAAAAAATAGATATCAATATCGGAGTTCGATATATCGAAAAAGAATATCTATATTTCAATATTTTCCTCGTGAACACTTTTTAACTGTGTTCGTTGCGGGGTTTCCATGATTATTTTTGCTAGCATTGTTATAGTACATTAAGTTTATGGTGATTTTGTAGAATAAATACTTTACAAGAAAAGATAAAACAACCAATTTATTCAAAGAAATAACGATATTTACTTTTCAGTATCGAACTATCGATATATCGTCCAAAACATATCAGTAATAAGTATCGATATTTTTAAATAATAATATCGATATTTTATCAACAGCCCTATATTATTTTTTTTTTAATGGTTGGGCTATGGTACGCGCACGCGCGGTCCAATCCATCCGGGGCGATGAAAGGACGGCGCGGGCCCATAACCCACCCGTACCCACGTCACCTCGTTGTTGGGCTGACCACCGGAGCAGATGTGACTTGTCGTCAGTGGTCGGCCCGACGGAATACTCTTTCGGGTAACGTCACCTCTCGACGTCCTGGGACGTCGGTTGCCGTCGCGCGGTCAGCCTTTCTGCGGGTGACGGACAATTCCCCGGTCCGATCACCCGCGGCCTCGGCTAGGGCGGCATTAGGCGCAGATACTCGCGCCTGCGCCGCCCCAGTCGCCGGCGGCGGAACGTGTCGCCGAATAGGAGCTCTACTCGCACACGATCCACCGCCTCCTTCCGTGAGATTACGGTCTCACAGAAAGCGGCGACCGCGTCCCAGTTCCTGACGCTGTCGAGCATCTCCCTGGCGATGGTCGGCAGCGTCAGGTCGGCACCGATAATCGCGACGAGTTCACGGCGCTCCCCCTCCCACGCAGCACACACCTCGAGCGTGTGCTGCGCCGTGTCCTCGTCGCAATTGCAGTGGTGGCAGGACGGTGTGCTCTTCCTCCTGACAATCTTGTGCAGGTACTTCGCGAAGCAACCGTGCCCCGTAAGCACCTGCACCAGTCGGAAGGTAAGCACCCCGTGCGTCCGCTCCAACCACTCCATCAGGTCCAACCACTCCATCAGCTCCAACCACTCCATCAGCTCCAACCACTCCATCAGCTCCAACCACTCCATCAGCTCCAACCACTCCATCAGCTCCAACCACTCCATCAGCTCCAACCACTCCATCAGCTCCAACCACTCCATCAGCTCCAACCACTCCATCAGCTCCAACCACTCCATCAGGAAATCAACAGCCCTACTTAACAGAGGATTTCCGTATGGTGACAGAGTAAGCATACATACTATGAATCACTATGAACGACAAAAAACCCTACATGAATTATGATTTTCACCTTTAGAATAGCTCAAAATAATTATTACAAAAGACGGGAGTATACATCGAATGGATTCACAAAAAAAACACCTCTACGAGGTCTGATAACGCTTCATACAGAATATACGTACGATGTCATTTCGGATCATATAGGTTACGCTGTTGGGCTCCAGCCTTCTCCACTAGGGGAGGGAAATTGACCTTACTATACCAGGCTGGTCAGACAGGTTGGTATAAGGTTTTGTTTCGAGTTTTCTCTTGCATATATATTATATGCATATTTAATCCCTTAGTCATATTTTAAGACACCCATAGGTAGGGGGTGGCGAATTGTATTCCTGCTGTGTCACGTACGATATCGCACATGTTATTTTAAATCGCAAATGCATTATTTTGGCAGTAGTGCATTTCTACTGTTTACAGACTACTATTTTCCGTATGATGACGGAATAAGAATAGATATCAACAAATTCTATCTTATCCGTGGATCTCGTAAGAGACCACTCAAGGTTTAGTTATGGATATAAGATCTACATCAAAGAACGCGAAATAAACCCTATATCCTGTTCGCCAGGAGGCTCGTGCCCAGTAGTTGGACGTATATGAGCTGAGATGACGATAATGTATTTTGAAGACGATTTTATCGTTTCGGGCGGCATCAGGCGCGAATACCTGCGCCTTATGCCGCCCTAGACAAGGTCGCGCGTGACTGGACCGGGGATTTAATCCGTCACCCGTAGAGAGCTCGACCGCGCATTGGCACCGACCGACCTCCAAGGGGGGACATCGAGAGGAGAGGGTACCCCGCGACCGGGGTATTCCGTTGGCCCGACCACTGATGATAAGATACTCGGCACCGGTGGTCGGCCCAAAGACGGAGACGACGTGCCCCTAAAAAAATAAAAATAAAATATGGACAGTTTTATCGTAGTGAGCGCAAGTCCTTAATCAACCACAAGAAGACGCATACATTAGTTATCTAATCTTACACCTAAGTTAGGTATAAGATTTCACTTTAAACAAAGGAGCTGTTTGAACAAAGCTCGGCCAACAGCCAACAAGCTATCCTAAAGCCTAAAGCGATGAGCTCATAGAGAACAATCGACAACAAATATTGACATTTTTAAATAAACAATATGTAACCTCGCTAAGCGATTCATCCCCTTTGTACATTATACATTATAAAGTAAGAATACAATTCACCACTCCCTATCTTGCCCGTGGATGTCGAAAAAGACGACTAAGGGATATAATACGCATATAACATCTATGCAAAAGAAGGAAAACTTGAAATAAAACCCTATACCAACTTGTCTGACCAGCATGGTACAGTAAGGTCAATTTCCTTCCCGCTGTTAAGAAGGCTCGAGCTCAGCAGTGGGAGACGTATAGTAAGTCAACAATTTGTGTATTGCAGAAAGTATTATTCTGCGTGTGATTCGAACCTGTGGCACTGGCAGAGTAAGTTCGGTATCTTAACCACTACGCCACCTGTGCAAACGGGCATAAAATAATTCATTATGTTTATATTTACCAGGTTTTGTTTACAACTGTTTACTGTTTTGCTGTTTATAAGAAGTGTTCTCAAGAACATTGTAACTAGATTTAGTTCTATTTTAAATAAACTACGTTGCTAATATCAAACTAGGGCATACCCTTTATGCATCATAACAGTCAATCGTCGAATTTTTCGTTATTGTTATTCTTTTCGGTCACGTGGTAACGGAGTAAAAACATAAACGACACTATCCGTTCTTTTCCCGTGGGTATCGTAAAAAATGGATTCAAGAACATAAAATCACTAAAGGCTGCAAGCAGTTATCTGCTATCACTACAAGAGAAGCAAAAATCGAATAAAGCCCTACCAACCATGGTGTAAATCAATTTCTCTCCCACTATGGAAGGGGGCGTATACGGATGCCATCTCAGGCAGTCATGAATTTTTTGTTCATCGTCTCAGCTGGAATACGTCCCACTGCTGGACTTGAGGCAACTCCACAATAGAAAGGCAATTGATCATACTCTACCATGCTGGTCAGACAGATTGGTATTAGATTTTATTTCAAATCTTCCTTCCCTTGCATATTAATCTTTTAGTCACCTTTCATGACATCCATGGTAAGATAGGGAGTGGTGAATTCTATTCTTACTCTGTCACCACAAGTACAATTTTTATTCTGCCGCTTAATAATTATAAACAGGAGAGACTCTGAACCTAAGCCCAGTAGAGAACATTAACTGTAATTATCAGGCACATAAAATAAATATTACACAGTTACTTGCGCTCATGTTGCATATATCCAATTTTATGACAAGCTATAGTCTAACAAACTCCTCACATACAATTAAGGGCGGCGTGGATCTTATTCTTTACTTCCCACCTCCTATTAAGTCAATCACTAGAACTTAGAACTCTAATTCCTTTGCTTCAGGAAAGTGTATGAACTAACTAACCTGAAAAAAGTAACGATAAAGAACATTCATAAAGTGAAATTATAAAAACAATATGAATATAGTCCCTTTTACTTTTCGTCTAGTCAGCTACACCATATATATGCAAATGTCGTCATAACGTTTAAATAACGTAGCGTTCCATCGTAATACTCAGATGATATTTAAGATTTGATGCTTTCCTTCTCTTTAAAGATTATCCTGCACTAATTAAATAATTTTCATATATCGGGGATTGTCCGAATGGTGATGGAATAAGTATACAATAGGCGTGACGACAGTATAAAAGAATCGATGCATTAATGATTTTAAGGGAAAATACATATCAAAATAATTTAATACGCTACTTTAGATTTATCTAAATAATTGAGATTATTAAGATTTTCAATAAATTAAATCATTAAAATACTGCATTCGGCCATTTTGGCTGAAACACCAATCACAGTGTATTACGTCACGTTAAGGTAAACTACTCTGTTTGTTGTTCTCAGTACTACTGATTACGCATTTGGATTGATTTTTTATTTGTTTACGTGTGATTTACCGACTCCACTCGATTATTACAATGGAACCAAGCTTTGTTAAAGCAAACAGCTCAAATTTGCCCAGGATTGATGTATTGTCGCCTGGTGGCAGACTATTTGGAGGGGCGCAGCGTCCTCTACGCCAACCGAGTAGAGGACGTTGTGCGAACGCCCATGACGTGCGGTGTTCCACAGGGGTCGGTCCTCGGATCCACCCTGTGGAACATCGGCTACGACTGGGCGTTGCGGGGGAGCCTCCCACCCGGGCTGGGCGTGCCTCCCACCCGGGCTGGGCGTGATTTGTTACGCCGGCGACACGCTCGTCACAGCCCGCGGTGGGACGCTACAAGAGGCGGTAAGCCTGGAGACCTCAGGCATCAAAGAGGTCATCAGGCGGATCGAGGCGCTGGGGTTGAGGGTGGCCCTGGACAAGACGGAGGCCCTCTTGTTCCATGGGCCCCGTATGGACCCTCCCATCGGCGTCTCGATCACCGTCAATTCGGTTGGGATCAGCATCCAGGCCCATATGAAGTACTTGGGCCTGGTGCTCGACGGGCGATGGTGGTTTCGGGAGCATTTCCGCAGGCTCGTCCTGCAGCTCGTCGGCGTGGCGTCTGCCCTACAATGGCTGATGCCGAATGTGGGCGGACCGAGCGCGGCATGTCGACGGCTGTACGCGGGGGTCATCCGGTCGATGGCCGTCTACGGCGCACCGGTGTGGGCGGGATCCATGACCGCCCGACTTAGGGCCCTCCTGTGGCGTCCACAAAAGGTCATGGCGGTCAGTATCATCCGCGGATACCGCACGGTGGCGACGGAGGCGGCGTGCCTGTTAGCCGGGACTCCCCCGTGGGACCTGGAGGCGGAAATGCTCGCCGACTTGTATCGGCGGGTGTCGGGGGTGCGTGGGGGGACGGTGTTGTTTCCCTGAGGGAGCTCACCGCCTGGCGCGTCGACGCCCGCCGAGACGTCATCGCCCGTTGGGCAGACCGGCTGGAGAGGCCTCGATACGGTGTTTGTTCCGTGGAGGCCTTCCGGCCGGTGCTGATGCAGTGGTTGGAAAGGCGGCACGGGGTGCTCTCCTTCCGACTCGTAGAGGTCTTGACGGGGCATGGATGCTTCGGCAAGTACCTGTACAGGGTCGCTAGGAGGAAGAGAACTCCGTCCTGCCACCACTGCGATTGCGACGAGGACACGGTGCAACATACGCTCGAGGTCTGTGCCGCTTGGGCAGAGTCGCGTCGTGAACTCGTCGCAATCATCGGTGCCGACCTGACGCTGCCGACCATCGCTAGGGAGATGCTCGGCAGCATCAGGAATTGGGACGCGGTCGCAGCCTTCTGCGAGGCAGTTATCTCGCAGAAGGAGGCGGCGGGTCGCGAGCGCGAGGAGCACAGCCTCGATGATGCGACCCGCTGCCGGCGACTGGGGCGGCGCAGGCGGGATTACCTGCGTTCAATGCCGCCCTAGCCGAGGCCGCGGGTGACGTGACCGGAGATTAGTCCGTCACCCGCCGAGAGGCCGACCGCGTGAGGAAAGACCGACGTCCTCCCCGAGGGGGGGATGTCGGTCGATGGGAGGGTGCCCCGGGTAGGGGGGTATTCTGTCGGGCCGACCACTGATGACAAGTAACCCTGCTCCAGTGGTCGGCCCAACGACGAAGGCGACGTGGTGTTCGGGTGGGTTGCGGGTGTTGCGTGCTTAAGCCCCTCTGTCGCCCCGGACGGAGTGGTGCGGAGGCGCGCCGACCGCAGCCCACCCCAAAAAAAAAAAGGATTGATGTATAGATGTTGGGTGATTTCCTCGCTACAAATAAAGAATTTTGCTCGCCTGAGTTTAGAAACGTAAAAACTTCTTTGTAAGTAAATTTTTGTTTATCTTTACTACCATGTTTCTAGTAACGAATCTCTAGTACCAACTTAGATATAATCTAACTCGTTTTGAACTGATGTGAGTTTATTTGATTATTTTCTTGTTAGGAACATGTAAAAATACTTTGTTGGGGGTTTTTATTGATGTATTTTTGCACTGAGGTACTGCACACCACTTATAATCTTTGGAATTCATTTTTATCACAAGAATTAATTTAATGTTTTGCTTACTTTCTTCGCTACACATAGACACAAGGACGTGGTTACCTTAACGTGACGTAACAGCCGACGCCATGACACTGGCGAGCTGTTTTCGCGCTATATTTAAAAAAATATTGGAAAAATTGTTTTAAACTTCTTTAAACATAAATTTATTACCGAAATATAGGTTTTTTCGTAAATAGTAAGTGTGTGCCCACATTACGGAAAAGGATTTCAAAATCTTTCGTCACGCCTATTCACCACTCCCTATCTCGGCCATAGATGTCATAAAAGACGACTAAAGGATGCATATGACATTTATGCAAGACAAGGTAAACTCGAAACAAAACCCTATACCAACCTGTCTGACCAGCATGGTATAGTATGGTTAATTTCTCTCCTATTGTGGAGCCCAACAGTGAGATGATTAGATGATGATTGCTGGGGACTTTACAAACATCTAATTCATCATCATCTTCATTTCACCTCATTTACGTCCTACTGTGGGGTTCGAGCTTCCTCCACAATAAGAAGGAAATTGACCTTACTATATCACGCTGATAAGAAGTGTTGCTATAAGGTTTTATTTCGAATTTTCCTTCTCTTGCATAGATGTAATATACATATTTATCCATATCCATAAATCGTCTTTTCCGACACGGAAAATACAATTAGCTGTCACAAATTACATCAAGACTCGGCACAATAACTAGTGGACAGCCCAAAGAATCGAACCTATGATACTAGGTACAGTCCGTATTTTAATCACTAAACCTATGCAGTCGTCTTGGTATCATTTAAAACACAATCTTTAATTATCACCAGCAGACATTTTGTTATAAGTTTTTAAACTAAACAAATTAAAGAAATTAGATACTGTCTGTTATCTTAAAATGTTACAATAAATCATATTTATTAATAAAATGTTCACTATCAGTTGTACATCCCGTCGGATGTGAGGTCACGTTTTTTACTATCACCCAATGTATAATCGACTGTCTATATACAAAGTTCATATTTATATAACACTAGCTTCCTTTGCAATATATAATAATTATAATATATACATATTGGATGCTATTATTTTGTTTAGAGACCCACGTCGCCTTACGCCTCAATCACAATTTTTGTTATCCCAACTGTTGCTATGATTACGACAAATGCACGGAACGCTCGACAGCTATGATGCTTTCTCGGATTACTAACATTATATATTATTTATTTACTAACATAGTAATTGGAGAAAACATGATGCAAACATATAGATTAGAATGAGCCTAAAAACGTATTTTTAATGGTATATAAAATATTATTTGGAGTAGATAAATAAAATTGTTGTGAAATGTTTAGTCCCAAATACTAATATTAAGAGATCATAGTAATTTTTATTTTACTTAACAGCTTTGTGACTTCTAAACAATCAAGACAGATGAAATTAACTTATGTCTTAAAATCTGATTGAATTTTTTTATCACGTAAGCCGTTTCTTATAATTACATCTTGAACATTAGTATGATTTTACAAAGTCAATAAATATACTTAAAACCAATTAAATTCTCTCCATAAAAAGTCTTTAAACATTTTTAGCAAAATTTAAAAGTTATTCATATTTAAATTGGAAATCAAACCAAAATTCTTGGTATTTTCGCCGTAGATTTAAATTTTTCGGGTGTTTTTTTTATTCTTCACTTCACTGGAGTTTACACTATATTCAGCAATTGTGTTTTTAAAATAACTTGATAGTATCTTCAATAAATTGATAGAACAAATTCCGGGAGGGGCGAGCCACGGCTAAATTAAACACCTACTATGTACAACTAGGCTCAAAATAAGTAGATATTGATATTACAAAAAAAATACAATATTTTTTCTAATGTTTACGGGTTTTCTACTTTAAAAATTCGTAAAATAGTAGTAAATCTCTAAAATGAATTCTGTAAAGTTTTCGAAACGTCAGGCAATAAAAAATCAAATACAAACACGATAAAATCCGTAAAAGAGTTTTATTTACAAAAACAATATTAACAAATGTATACCTGTGGACGTCCATTGAACTTAAAACTTCCCACAGAGTCGATAATTACGAATGACCACGTATTATTAGCTTTTAAGGAAGTGCTATTCGCTTCCCCAGTGCTTCCTCTGGCAATTGTTGCAACTCCTACGGCAACCTAAGGAGTATCTATACATTAGTTTAACTAATCAGCACATGGGGTAATAATGTATATCCGCGGTGTGTTAGCAGAGCGTTCACGTGGACTTGATAATTACATTGCGGTGTGTTGTGCAAGTGTGTCGGCCACTCGGCCCCGATACACGCGCCGCTCGTCAACAGTACTCTTGCACAAATATAACACATTAATGTATAATACACATTCCTTTAGTAATTGCATTCATTGTTGATGCAGTGACGTGAACATCACTACCCTAGTCTACTCCAGTCATCATCATCATCATCACAATGATTGCTGATGTATACGCGAGTATTATACATTTTAAATAAAACTACTTTACGGATTTTATCGCGTTTGTATTTGATTTTTGATTACTCGACGTTTCGAACACTTTACAGCGTTCATGATCACGGGTGGACTAAGATGTCTCACGTCCAACAAGTCATCGTTACTGTAGAAAATTTATAATTATCTACCCGATACAGAAATTAGTTATTAAATATTGACCCACATTTTGATACAAAATTTATTGCCAGTCTAAGAAGAAAATGATTCTATATGAAAACATTTTTATATTGTTTATGGTTAGTAATAATTAAACATTAAAATTAATAGTAATTATATTTAAAAAACTAACTAATAATCTAGTATACTACCACCGGATCGGAACACGGTCTGCTGATGCTTTTCAAACTAGCATCGAGACCCTGTCTGCAAGCACAAAGAAAAAAAAATACTTATGTATTGACATTGACCAAGGGGATTATGATATTGACCAAGGAGATTGATTTATGTTTTTCAAGAGTATGTTTCATATTTTTATTTCGCTTTTGCCGCAAATGACGTAACTAGCTGCCATTATTCCTTGAAGAGGAAAAAGCCTCAATAAAACATATACAACCAATATGACAAATATGCAATAGTTGTCCAAATTCCGTCGTACTATATAAAAGAATTGTTTCCAAATTTGAAGAATTGTTTTTTTTTTCATTCAGTAGGAGCACCTTGTCGACACTAGTCTACAGTTGCGGACCGGTTTGTCTGGTGTAGTACCACATTCTAGCAGAAAATCGACGTTTGAATAGTAGCAATTGGTTACTCCACTTTGTTTGTATGCGAGATAGCCGGGAAACCTAACTTATTGAGGGTGTTTGTGTGTGGTGGCATTTGGTGATGACTTTAGTTATCATCGAACTTCACTGTACAAATTCACACTCCTATCACATAGTTTATGACAGGCAGCGCCCTAGCGAAATCCATGAGCGGCAGTATCGCTTATCATCAGGTGTGCTGTTTGCTCGTTTGCTAACGCGATAAAATTCATAAATTTTAAAAAGTTTTGTTGATTGCGAGCCCCCCCCCCCCCCCCCCTTAAATATTTATTTTATATTGTTTTTAGTATTTGTTGTTATAGAGGCGATAGAAATACATAATTTGTAAAAGTTCAACAGTCTAGCTATCGTAATAGGGTCTCGTTTTTACCCTTTGGGCACGGAACCCTACAAAACAACCGAGAAAAGAATGAGAATATATTTTGCAGGCATTAGTAAAATGTTTCAAAATTAAACTTGTTTTCTGACTAACAAAAAATGTAATTATATAATTGAGACGCATTATTAAAAGTAATTTGAAGAATTCATCTCTATGAGAATTAATTTTGTTTTAAAACGTTATTTTAAAAGTGAAACTTACATCGTTGAATACGGAATTTCTCTTCGAGCCTGACCATTTATGGGAGTGGCTTAAATGTCAATACAAATGTGAGCCGCACTGATTCAAAACAAAAGTAACACTTCTTCTTTTTAAAGTAAACATCCCACTACTGGGCATGTGGTGAGAGGGGATGAAACTAATAATTTGAGGGAAGTATAAATATAGAAGGCTTTAGAGGTGGGGGAGGACAGATAAAAAATTAGTACATTTCGTAAACCATAATTCCCTTCTATCACGCATGGATGACTCGTAACAGGGCTGTGTGGAAGAAGACATTGCGTCGAAGCTAAGCGATTTGTTTAGCAAAAGATATTGTTTCGAGTTTCTTTTCGCTTGTAATGATATTATCCTATTGCATTTCTTAATTATCTTTTGACATCAATGAATAAGGAAACAGAATAAGAATATAGTAGAACAGTAGAATAAGATATTGTATTTCTTAATTATCTTTTGAAACCTATGAATAAGGAATGAATGAGAAATTATATTAATATTTCATCACAACATGCGAGTTACAGGAGTTCACTCACTTCAGCTTATATACGTCCCACTGATGGGCTGGACCCTCCCCCACAATAGGAGAGAAATTGACCTTACTATACCATACTGGTCAAACAGGTTGGCATAGGGTTTTATTCCAAGTTTTCCTTCTATTGTATCTATTGTATTATATGCGTATTATTTCCTCAGTGGTCTTTTACGACATGCACGGGCAAGATAGGGAGTGGTGAATTGTATTCTTACTCCGTCACCATACGGAAAAGAGATATTAATGTGGAAATATATCTTCTCTTTTTTAAAAGACATCGCCCTTCACTAAGGACACAATTCTTGTATTGCAGTAAACTTTACAAACATAACTAACTGACACAAATTTCATCCAGACTCAGAGCAACAATTTATGGATGGCACAATGTGTTGTCTTGCGTGGGATTCGAACGACACTGGCACGGTAGGCTGGTAACTAAACTACTACGCCAAGTGTGCAGTCAAATAGCATATCCATATGTACACAGCGGGCGCGTGAGAGCGTCACTGTACTGATATTAAAACTACTGCATTCTTGATGTAATGTGTATTCAATATTAACAGATGAGGAGTACTACGCAATGCCAACGTTGTTCGCGCTGGACGGGTGGAAGGCGTGCACTGCGTACTGCGTGGGCACGTTCGAGCTGGTACCCGAACACGATGAACGACACCAACTCTACGATATCATGAAGGTATAGTCACTCATTGTTTGCCATCTTCAGGTTCCATCCCGGTCATATCTCTGCCCGTATAAGTACCGCTGTTGGGCTAAACGTGTTGGTATATAGTTCTATTGCGAGATTTTCTTCTCTTGCATAAAGATCTCGTATAGTGGTAGGCGCACACTGCTGACAGTTGTCTGGCTACAGCCGCGGGCCGGTCTATCCGAGTTAGTACCACACTGAGCAGAAAATCGACGTCCGAGTAGTAGCAATTTGTTACTGCGCTTCGTTTGGTGAGCGAGAGAGCCCAAAGCACTTTCTGAGGGGGTTTACGTGTGGAGGGTTTTGATGATTCCTTTAGTATCACCAAACCTCATTGCACGCATTCACACTCCCTTTACTTTCTTCACAGTATGAAGCGGCCTAGCAAAGGTCCGCGAGTGGCAGTAACACTTACCATCAGGTGTACTGTTTGCTCGTTTGCCATCGTCAGCAATTAAAAAAAAAAAGTGAGCCGTCGCTCAGGACGCCTGGCAGATGTGAAACATCGAAATTATTTTCTACTTAAATATGCATAAAGGAATAGATTACGACAGGAACTAATATGGCTTAAAGTATTGAATAAAATAATACAATTTCTATTATTATTACACAGCAATAATATTAATTCACCGTTCAGTTGCTTACGAACAGCATAGCGTCGCTCCGTCTCGCTTTTATTTTTTTCGATGGCGCGCGACTTCGTCGGCGTAACACGCTCCGTCTCGCTCACACACTTCTACGTAGTTCAAAGGGATCGGCTAAGAAAGTGTGATCTAGCAAACAGAAATAGCGACATCTATCGAGCTAAGGCTAAATCTCAGCAATAAAATATAATTTATAAAGAAATCTCTCATCCTGTAATGACTAATGATAATGAGACAAGCTATTTAAATTATTTTTACGTCATTGGTCCTTGTTAAATCTACAAATTTTAAATGAAATCTGACTGTTTAAAGTGGGTCAAAATCGCGTAAGCGATTGTCCAGTTTTCGTACGTGAAAGTACTGTAGGTAGGTATGGTATACTTATGTTAGGTAGAGAATTATACATTATTTTATAGAACAAGTATAATATATGCATAAAAGAACAGATTACGACAGAAACTGAATAAAATAGCATAAAGTATTAATCAAAATAAAATTACGATTTTTTTGCCAAGAAAATGATGATTTTTATTCAATAAACATTTATTTTCATTAGTATATATTATAGGCTGTGTGGTAGCGGCTTCGAATACTACCAACCCTTGCTTTACTCGTGGGTGTCGTAAAAGACGACTAAGAGCCCTAGATTGACCCGGACCAACTCCATCTGGTACCATTTGGGTCAACGATTACATTCCCAAGGAGGGTTGACGTCAGGCAGGCGGCCGGTCATAAAAGTCATTGCCGAAACTTTTTGCAATATGTCAAAACAGATGACATATTCCGTCGACCCCAAGTAATTGGGATAAGAGCAAGATGATGAGTATATATTATAGGTAACAATTTACTTTGAGCGCACTAGATGGCGTTGTACAAACTTTTAAATCGCACTATGGTTTCGTTACAAAAATGTAGATATGTGTATCCGAATATTTATTTTATAGTGTGCGGGTTGAGAGCCCTCAGCGCTCACCCACCAGTCCGGGTAAAGTTGTCACAGCCATCTGAGGCTAACAACTACTAAGTCACACAAAAAAAAATATTTTATAGTTAAATAGGAGGGAGCCGCAAAGCGTGGCGTTAAACGCCACACGACGATCGGGTTCACCCTCGCCTATAGATGTTTCACATCAAAAATAGATATATCTGCACGGACAAGAAAGCAGATGGTGAATTATATACACTCATTTGCAAAAAAAACGGGCACCTAAGCAATGAACCATTTCAAATGTTAATATTTCTTTGTTTGATAATTATAGGTAGTTTTATCCACACAATTTGCTAAATTAATAAGAAAATAATCGTTTTCATCAGTATTTCATAAAATTTAGATACAATTTATGGGAAATAATGCTAAACCTCGCTAGTAGTGTATATTCGCTAGTAGTGCATATGCTCATGAAGTAAAAATAAAAAAGTTTTTTTGTTTGTTTTTCTTTAATAAAGTAAAAGCAGATAAATGTTTAGTATCGAGTGTGACCCCCTCTAGCTAAAATCACAGCTTGAATTCGTCTGGGCATGCTAGCGAGTATATCCCGGATACTTGCTTGCGGAATACGTTCCCACTCCGCAGTAATCACATTCTTCAGCTCTCTGATGGTCTGCGGAGCCGGGTGTACTGATCTCACACGCCGTTTCAGAACGTCCCAGACATGCTCTATGGGATTGAGGTCGGGACTTCGAGCTGGCCAATCCAAACGACGAATGCCGACCTCTTGCACATACGCATTAACATCGCGGGATCGGTGGGCGCGAGCATTGTCGTCCATAAAAATCGAGTCTTCACCTAGAGCGGCCAATGCGGGTTGTGCATGAGAAATTAGAACTTCCGTTATGTATCGATGCCCAGTCAGTGAGCCGTTTTCAATGAAGACTAACTCTGTACGATCCATTGAATTTATTCCTGCCCAAAACATAACAGAGCCCCCACCATAAGGTGTGATTTCTTCGAAACATGCCTCTGCAAAGCGTTCTCCTTGTCTTCTTAGCACTCGCCGACGTCGATCTTCACCGAACAGAGATATCCTGGCTTCATCAGAGAACAAAACCCTATTCCAATCGTCTTGAGTCCATGATTCACAATTTCTAGCGAACCTAAGCCTGTGAACTCTGTGCTCACGGAGTAATTTGGGGCCGCGGGCCGGGCGGTGACTGCGTATATTGGCAGCGAGAAGCCTCCTCCTGACCGTCCATAGACTAATATGCACATTTCTTACTTCTTGGAGGTTGTTCTTAAGATCCACATACGAAGATTTGCGATTTCTCAATGCGCGACTCACAAGAAAACGATCATCCCGTGGTTGGGTACATGGTTTTCTTCCAGAACCAGGCCTTCTCTCGACGGAACCAGTCTCCTGATATCGCTGCCAGGTCCTTTGGACTGTCGAGCGACTAACATTTAGCCTCCTAGCCACGAAACATTGGCTGCAACCCTCTTCAAGCAGCGCGATAATTTTGGTAGCTTTTACCACTTTATCTACCATTTTTGATACAGCCAAACAGCATTAAATAAAGCTTTGACAGTCAAGGATATGAAATTAATCGATAAAAATTGAATAAAAGTTATGAAAGTCGATGTTAACTTCTGGAACTTCGCGCCAAAAATGTAGGATAAAAAGGGGTTTTCTGTAAAAATGAACATCAAATGAAAAATTGAATTTAGAACGTACTTTTTTAAATACCACAGCATTTTTAAAACCGGCCAGTAACGTGTACAAACGATTGAAACCTTTTTGGTATTGTATCTTTTTAAATATGAATGAAAATCAAAACCGCCCGTTTTTTTTGCAAATGAGTTTATTTTCGTTGTCACAGTCTGAAATGATATGATGTTGACGATGAGTATTATATAATGTAAGATGTACTTTTAATAATGACAAAAAAGTACTCGTCATTTCGTCTCATGCACGTTCCACTGTGGGGCTAGAGTCTCCTCCACAATAAAAGGGAAATTGACCTTACTATACCATGCTGGTCAGATAGGTTGGTATTGGGTTTTCCTTCGAATTTTCCTTCTCTTGCATAACGGTCATATGCTTATTATACCCCTTAGTCGTGTTTTATGATATCCACGGGTAAGATAGAGAGTGGTAAATGGTATTCTTATTCTGTTTTCATACGAGAAAGAAAGTACTATTGAGGTGAAATTATATAGAGATTGATCTAGTAATTACTCGTTTACATCTTATCAGCAGAATCAGCATCTCTTATTCTGTTAAAGGATTTATCTTTCCTTTTATTGTTATTAAAATCCAGCGGAAGATGACATATAGATGATATAATTTTAAGAGAAAGTTCAATCGAAGTAAAGCCTTGAACCGGAGCGCTTGATCCGCGTGGTACAGTAGACTAATGTCTCTCACTATTGACCCATGACCCACCCCTCTCTAGGTTATTGACCCATGCCCAACTATCGAACATGTGTGGCCTACGAAAGATCAATATATTAAGTTGTTTTTGCATAATTTCATTGCAAACTTTCCAAATACAATGTTGCCTGAAATCTTATCGTTTAAATACTTAAGTTAACCCAAATGTAGATTTTGAGATTTTATTTTCGAGGTCGGGCATCGTTTTCTTTTTAGTTATAAGTAACAATATTAACATACGACATATAATTACTGTTATCGTGTGGTGACAGAGTAAGAATACAATTCACCACTCACTATCTTGCACGTCGGCGTCCTAAAACACGAATGATGGGTTTAATATGTATATAATATCTATGCAAGAAATAGAAAACTCTAATAAAACCCTGTACTAACTCGTCTTACTAGAGTAAAACAGCAGATCCGCTTCCTTCTCATTGTGTATATGAGCTGAGATAAAAGTAATTCCTTCTCTATCATTCCAACTACATTAAGTGTCTCATAACACTCGATAACCTACCTGGAATCAAGATGGATCTTGCAATTTATAAAAACTGTAAATGTTCTTGCCCGTGTGATGACAGAGTAAGAATACAATTCACTACCCTATTGCCTGTGGCTGTCGTAAAAAACGACTAAGGGAATAAAATATGCATATATGAATGATGATGCAAGAGAAGGGAAACTCAAAATAAAACCCTAAACTAACACGTCTGACTAGCGTGGTATAGTAGGTCAATTTCCCTCCCATTACGGAGGAGGCTTGAGCCCAGCAGTGGGACGTATATGAGCTGTGACGATGACGACGATAAATATTCTTTTCTCTAATTCATTATTCGTTTTCATTTAATTATAATGCATTATGAATATATAAATAAATTTAAATTCTTGAAATTTCATTAAACGTATAATAATTACCATTTATATGATTTAAATCTCGTTTAATGATTATGCAAAACTGTTCAGATCGAACAGCTGATTGCACAACACATGGACGCGGTTACGTGCGGAGTCCCTTCTACCTCCCAACACACGATTATATAACTCATGGATAGATCATATTATTTATTATATTCCGCTGTTACTTATTATCCGCGTTGATATCACTCGATACGTCGAGATCACGCCATAACTGCGCCTGCCGAGCGTTGCACTTTCAAGTATGATTTCAGTACGAACATAACTCATAGAATAACCGCTTAGTCTATTACCACAACGTTTAATGATAGCGTGTAAATTACAAGTTACAAATGACCAATATATAACAATGGGTTAGCTACCCATTACGATGGTTTTCATACCCATGAAATGATGGTGTATTGCCTCAGATATACTCTGACGTAAGCGTAACTTATATTATTTTCTGCTTGATGAGTTCTTATGTAATGGATCTGTAATGGTAATGATTTCTGTCTCAATCTCCAAGTATTTATATCAACGACATAAGTTCATAATGATTTATGAAGAAATACATCATAAATAAAACTATTTTTATTTATTTTATTTCGTTTGTATTTGATTTTTGATTATTCGATGTTTCGAACACTTTTTAATCAATAATAATTTAGCCTCATGTCCTCTGAAATTTTTTTTTGCTGGATCTTTATCAGTGGTGACGACGATTCGGTGGTGGTATATTAGATTTAAATTAATACATTTTAATAATATAGTATTTTCCGTGTGGTGACGGAGTAAGAATACAATTTACGCACGCAAGGTCGTACAAGACGACTATGTGATATAATGCACATAACATCTGTGCAAGACGAACTCGAAATGAAACCCTATCAACACGTCTGACCAGCACGGTATAGTAGGTCAAATTTCCTCTCATTGTAGAGGAGGCCTGAGCCCAACAGTGGGACGTATGTGGGCTGCGATGATGATGATGTTGAATAATAATTGATATAAATCTATTTTTTAATAACTATTGACCAAAAACAAATTACTTTTTTTCATTAAAAATCATTTTCTTTTTGTACTGGCAATACATTTGTATCAAAATGTGGGTCATAATTTAATAATCAATTCTGTCTGTACGGGTAGATATAAATCTCTCTGTAATAACGATGAATTATTGGACGTGAGATATCTTAGTCCGCCCGTGATCATAAACGCTATAAAGTGTTCGAAACGTTGGTCAATCAAAAATCAAATAGAAACGCGATAAAATCCAAAAAATAATAGTTTTATTTATGATATAAGTTCATTGATCGTCGTAATGCTCACTAGTTCATGAGCGCTTCTGAGGATGAATACTGAGATCAAGTTTTATTCAATGACTAACAACCTCGATTCGCTTCGGTTTCAGTCGCCTTACCCGCATAGTTCCCGTGTCTGCGGGAATACTGGGATAAAATATAGCCTAAGTTACTCCTTATATAGACAGCTGAAAATCGGTCCAGTTTTGAAGATTTCCTCAAACAAACAGACAGACAAACAGATAGACCTGCAGAGAGAAAGACAAAAACATTTTAAACTGTATTTTAGGCAAAGGTATTGTGTAAATAACATGAAAAAAGCCCACTATTTTGACATTACAAACTTCAATTTTATTTATATATATAAACTAAAAATCATCGGTCAATTATCTTTCACCGGTCGTGTTAATACTTGTACAGCTATGACGCAAAAGATATGCTAATAAATAGGTGCATTCGCACTCATAAATGATTTGCAGATAATAGAATATCTAAAGATACATCAAAGATTCGCAATTTGTAAGTCTGACCGCGTGAGGACGATGTACTGGGGCTTTATTTCCGAGTAGTCAAAGTGGGGGGATAAGTACAAAAGAGTAAATAACCCGCCGTAAATAACCCACCGGGAGAGAGAAGAAATCGTTGACGATGAGTCGTGCCAAACGATTTGGATAGGATGTAGTTAGTCCATAGACGATTAAAATGTAGATAGGCATATATCACACTCGAGATTTTAAGCATAAAATATGAAACAGTAAGTTATATCATCATCAACATCCCAGCTCATATACGTCCCACTACTGGGCTCGAAACTCATTTATAATGAAAAGGAAATTGACCTACTTTACGACACTGATCCGACGGGTTGATTTAGGGTTTTATTTCAAGTTTCCCTTCTCTTGCATAGATGTCATCTGCAATAATCCTTTAGTCGGCTTTTACAATAATCACGGGAAAAAAAGGGGTAGTGACATACACCGTCGCCACACGGACAATTTGTATCTGATTATATAATTGACTACAGCAATAAATATTAATCTCTGAGAGTAACAGCAGTCGTTACTATAATACGTTCAAGGGGATATCAGCACAGTCTTTTTAACCGACTTCAAAAAAGGAGGCGGTTCACAATTTAACTGCATTTTTTTTTCTTGTTTTGTTATGTTTGTTACCTCAGAAATTTCGACTGGGCGAGTCGATCTTGATGATTCTTTTTTTATTTAAATGGCATTCATAAGAAACGGTTACAGTCACTTTTTTTAATCAGAATTATTTATAAAAAGACAACACTTTGCACTGATTAAGTAATCCTTGTATTGCGGTTGACTTTGCAAACACAAAATTAATGAATGTAAATGACAGACTAACTCAGAACTATAATTTATGGATTGCACAAAGAATTTTTCTGCTTGGGAATCACCATTCTTCGTGTGTTAACCACCGCGCTATCAGTGCAGAAATTTTATGAGATGTAAATAACGATAATAAGAGGAAGTATTGTTTTGTATGCAGTTGTATTGAACAGTTTGACGGCAACAGTACTGACTCACTGCGAAACGATTTATTGTAGCGAATTAGTTTATGTAATGGCATTGTGTTGTAAGCGACACACACAGCTGACCTTGTTTACTATTTGTACAAAAGATATGTATTATATTTTGATAATATATGTAGAATTCCGTGTGATGATGGAGTCGGTCTCTTGCCAATAGGTATAATTAAAGACGACTAAGGGATATAATATGTAGATAATGTTTATGCAAGAGAAAGAAGACTCGACATAAAACCTTTTAGGTAGTAGGTCAATTTCCCTGCCATTGTGGAATAGGCCCAAGCCCAACTAAGACTTATCGGGGCTACGGCTGTAGTCGTGAAATGATATAGAACATTAGTAGCTACTGTGCCTAATAATATTTATTTAATAAAAGTACTAATATCGAATCGAACTCGGTTGGGCTGCGTTCGGGAAACTTAAGAGGATCTTCTCGTCCAACATACCTCAGTGTCTAAAAACACAGTTTATGACCAGTGTGTTAGCAGTGATGATTTACAGCACGGAAACGTGGTTCCTAAATGTAGGCCTCATAACCAAGCTCGAAGTCGCTCAGCATGCTATGGAGCTGGCTATGCTCAGGATTTCTTTGCGAGATAGAATCCAAAATACGGAAATCCACAGAAGAACGGGTGTAACCGACATAGCACGTTGATTTAACACGCTGAAGGGGCAATGGGCAGGCCACATCGCTCGACGAACCGACAACCGCTGGGGAAGAAAAGTTCTCGAGTGGCGACAATGTATTGGACGACGCAATGTAAGACAAATTAGGTAGACCGACGACCTGGTGAAAGTTGCTGGGCGTCGTTGGATGCAGGCGGCACAGGACCGCACTTTGTGGTTTAACATGAAAGAGACCTACGCCCAGCGGTGGACGCCAATAGGCTGAAATGATGATGATGACTAATATAATTTACGCAATATTATAAACCTAACATCATTGGGTAAGCCTATATTACTTTTCCGTGTGGTGACGAACTAAGAATACAATTCACCACTGTCTCTCATACCCGTGGGTGTCGTAAAAGACGACTAAGGGATATATTAAGCATATGATAAATATGCAAGAGATGGAAAACTCGAAACAAAACCCTATACCAACCTGCCTGACCAGGATATACCATCCTGCAAGGTCAATTTACCTGCTATTATGGAGGAGACTCGAGCCCAGCGGTGGGATGTAAATGAGTCGATATGATATTACTATCATAATGCTAGAGAATTTGTTTATTTGAGCTCGCTAATCTCAGAAATTACTTGTTGGATATTAATAAAATATGTTTGAAGTAGCCTGTTTATCGTATATTTATAATCACCGACGGGGGAGTGCTGTTGGTGGTGTCCCTAGACATCGCCAACGCATTCAATAGTCTGCCATTCAGCTGCATCAGGGAGGCGCTCCGGTATCACGGGGTGCCAGTTTACCTGAGGCGGCTAGTGGCAGACTATTTGGAGGGGCGCAGCGTCCTCTGCACCGACCGAGCAGGGGACGTTGTGCCAACGCCCATGACGTGCGGTGTCCAACAGGGGTCGGTCCTCGGACCCACCCTGTGGAACATCGGCTACGACTGGGCGTTGAGGGGGAGTCTCCCGCCCGGGCTGGGCGTGATTTGTTACGCCGACGACACGCTCGTCACAGCCCACGGTTGGACGCTAGAAGAGGCGGTAAGCCTGGCGACCTCTGGTACCGAGGAGGTCGCCTGGTGCTTGACGGGCGATGGTGGTTCCGGGAGCATTTCCGCAGGCTCGCTCCACGGCTCGTCGGCGCGGCGTCCGCCCTATCGTGGCTTATGCCGAACGTGGGCGGACCGAGCGCTGCATGCCGACGGCTGTACGCGGGGGTCATCCGGTCGATGGCCCTGTACGGCGCACCGGTGTGGGCGGGGTCCATGACCGTCCGACTTAGGGCCCTTCTGTGGCAACCACAGAGGGTCATGGCGGTCAGGGCCATCCGTGGATACCGCACGGTGGCGACAGAGGCAGCGTGCCTATTGGCCGGGACTCCCCCGTGGGACCTGGAGGCGGAGATGCTTGCCGGACTATATCGGCGGATGACGGGGGTGCGAGCGGAGGGCGGTGTGGTCTCGTTAAGGGATCTCACCGCCTGGCGCGTCGAAGCCCGCCGAGACGTCATTGCCCGTTGGGCAGTCCGGCTGGAGAGGCCTCGGTTCGGGGTGCGAACCGTGGAGGCCTTCCGGCCGGTGCTGATGCAGTGGTTGGAAAGGCGGCACGGGGTGCTCTCCTTCCGACTGGTGCAGGTTTTGACGGGGCATGGGTGCTTCGCCAAATACCTGCACAAGGTCGTTAGGAGGGAGAGTACAACGTCCTGCCACCACTGCGATTGCGACGAGGACACGGCGCGCCATACGCTCGAGGCCTGCGGGGCTTGGGCAGTGCAGCGCTGTGAACTCGTCGCAATCATCGGTACGGACCTGACGCTGCCGGCTATCGCTAGGGCGATGGTCGACAGCGTCGGGAATTGGGACGCGGTCGCAACCTTCTGCGAGACAGTGATCTCGCGGAAGGAGGCGGCGGATCGCCTGCGCGAGGAGCGCAGCCTCGATGAGGAGATCCGCCGCCGGCGACTGGGGCGGTGTAGGCGCAACTATCTGCGCCTCATGCCGCCCTAGCCGAGGCCGCGGGTGACGTGACCGGGGATTAGTCCGTCACCCGCTGAGGCCGACCGCGTGAGGAAAGACCGACGTCCTCCCCGAGGGGGGGACGTCGGTCGATGGGAGGGTACCCCAATTAGGGGTATTCCGTCGAGCCGACCACTGACGACAAGTTAACGCTGCTCCAGTGGTCGGCCCAACGACGACGGCGACGTGGTTTTTGGGTGGGTCGCGGGAGTTGCGTGCTTAAGCCCCTCTGTCGCCCCAAACGGAGTGGTGCGGACGCGCGCCGACCGCGACCCAGCCACAAAAAAAAAAAAAAATCGTATATTTATAATAATAACTTATCAAAGAAGACAATAAATATTGTTTATTGAAAATAAATATAGTTTAAACAAACTAAAACACGCTTTCATAGCATATCAAACTAAAAAGTGTAAAATAATTTTCAAAATAGGCAGAAAATAATAATGAACGAAATATATTAATACTATTGTGAAAAAAGCGTGGGGCGCTTTGTGCCATATTTTCGTAAGTCGAGCACCCCACGCTTTTTTGTGTGTTTATTTTTCACTTTTTAGTGAATAGCCACCGAAATGTAATTAGTATGCGTATTAAATTTGTCGGTTGGTGCTGTGTGGTAGCGGCTTCGAATACTACCAACCCTTGCTTTGCTCGTGGGTGTCGTAAAAGACGACTAAGAGCCCTAGATTGACCCGGACCAACTCCATCTGGTACCATTTGGGTCAATGATTACATTCCCAAGGAGGGTTGACGGCCGTCAGGCAGGCGGCCGGTCATAAAAGTCATTGCCGAAACTTTTTGCAATATGTCAAAACAGATGACATATTGCGTCGACCCCAAGTAATTGGGATAAGAGCAAGATGATGATGATGATTAAATTTGTCGGTACATCGATAAATGTATACGGCTCAAGACGCAATTATTACCATAGGAAAGTCTCTACGCGTTTGTGTTATGCCGAGTGCCCGACTAGCTTTATCTCTCTTACTCTCAGGCAAAGGATGCGGCAAGAAGTTGATGAATCCTGGCGAATCTAATTAGGACAATCATATTAAGAATAAAATAATTAGGATAAATGAGAATCTAATTCTTTTTTAAGTAGTTTATTGCATCCGACCACTGACGTCAAGTCACCTGCTCCGGTGGTTGGCCCAATGACGAAGGCAACGTGTCGCGCAGGTGGGTTACGGGTGTGCGCACTTACCTCCCTCTGTCGCCTCGGACGAAGCGGGCGAGGAGTGCGTCGACCGTAACCCAAACCAAAAAAGAAAAAAAGGAGGATTATTGCATTGTCATCGGTCTATGATAGATGTGCAAAGTTTGAAGAAAACCTGATCGCTCAAAGTAGGGCAAAATCGAGCTCAAAGGTGAACGTTACAAACAAACATACAGGTGAAATAATATAGATTTTAACTTTTCTGTAACAAAATGTTTTTTATATGTACAAAACATTATTATGGTACACCGATTTATATGTGTATAAGAAGTTAGACGGTGTTATTAGTGAAAGGTACGAGGGGTCTGAGGTAGCCCTATTCACGCGCGGGAGGGTAGGCAGGTCTATACTGTAGGCGCCACAGGGTTCGCCGAACTACACCACGTGTCACACCGGCTCACATGTTCACCTTCAAACTGTTGTTGTTTTACCTATGTATGTGTAAATAGAATTTTGGTATGACCTACACACTGTCGTAAGTCATGCCATAATTCGCGAAATAGTTTGCCAAGCTGACTGTAGAGGTTAAGATAACGACCTACCGTGTTTACCTACAGTATAAGCCAAATTATTAAATTTGGCTTATACTGTAGGACAATTATGTCATGCTAGACAATACCTTGTGCAATACATAAATTGTTGTTTTGAATCTGAATCTAATTTGTGTACGTTGTTTGTAAAGCAAAACAATAATTATTTTCTAAGTACAGAGTATTGTCCTTTAAAAATGAAAGATAATATCAATTAATCTGTTATCACCCAATAAATCTTTCTGTAAATCTTAGGTCTTAATTGATAATCCTTCTCCTCCATCCATAATATGCCAGACTGACCATACGTGAGTTGCCATTGCGTTTAAATTTTGCTGTTCTCATAATGATGTCACTTATCTTGTTAACAATTAGTTGGATATTGGATATTTAGGAAATTGTAAAATGGTAGTGCTAAGTGTGGTAATAATTGTGTTATTATACTTTGGAGAGAGTTATGTTAAGGCTATTAATTCCCGAATATCCGTCGTTACTAGTCTCATATAGACACTGACCCGACCTAAAATTATTCAAAAATTCATGTGTTTCAATTATAGTTTTGGATATATATACATTTGGGTTATATAATAGTTTTGGTTACGATTCCGGTGCTCTACAACCTATCTACTAGGGATAGCCTAATCATAACATAGTTACCTGGTCAGTACATGGAGAAAATGATACTTGCCTATATTTTTTAACCATAGAGTTACTGTGAATAAGTAAGAATACAATTCACCACCCCTTATCCTGCCCATGGGTGTCTTAAAAGACGACTATGGTGTATAATATCCATATAACATTTATACAAGAGAAGGCAAACTCGACAGAAAACGAAATGAATACCAAACGTCTGACTAGAGTTGTGTAGTAGCTCTATTTCACTCCTATTGTAGAGAAGGCTCGAGCCCAGGATGTATATGAAATGATGAATGATGATTTTTTTAAGTATTTTCTAATAGACCATTCCTTATACTGAGACATAAATCATTGGGTTGCAAGGAAAATCATTTGTGAATCGCACAAACAAACGAAGACTTAGACACTCGACATTGAAGTTCACTACTCGTTTATGCAATTGTATATATTTCTAAAGCACAAATGATAACAAACAGATCGCTATAGCTGGCGGGCTCACCTCGCCGGTATCGTTGCGCCATGTACCACGCCTCTGATGCAACATCGCTAGCTGTTAGCTAATCGGAAACTAGTGTGAAGGGACTGCGCTTTTAATACGCGCTTTGAGCACTAGATAAGCCAACTTTCATTTGCTTATTTACCATCATATCAACGTGATCGGTCATAGTTTTCTCTCTGTTGCCATAAATGGATTTGCTCGCCCACACTTAAGCAGAAATACGGCGTCTAAGTAACAGCAATTTACTTTTACGCTTCGTTCAGTGAGAGAGAGAGCCGGAGGTTCAAACTCCACCTGACAGACAGCTGGCTGAGCCTGGTATTGCAGAGATCATAAGCGACAGTTATTATTACCATCTTAGTGGGTTACTTGTACTAAAAAAGCAATAAAAATGAAAGTAATACAATACACACCTTTCCGTTCACACGGATGTCGGCAAGTACTGGTTGTAAGCAGGTAATAACACTACGAAAGAAACAAACATGGAAACTAAATACTATATCTAAGCGGAAACAAAAAAATTGCTTATTTTTTTATTATTTTATAAAATAATCAGTCATCGATTTTGAATGGAACCGATCTTATATAATTTATTTATAGATTTTAAAATTCCTCTAAAATATTTATGAAAAATAAATATTTACGAGAATAGATATTCTACTTTTATCTAAACACGGAAACGCTTTTACATCTTTTATATACTTGTATTGCCTTATCTTTACTCGAAATTTGGAGAACTTATTTGTCTCTGTGTACAGTATTAATTATGAATGATTGTTACTCCATATTCTCCATGGGATAATGGAATAAGTATACAATAAAAAAATTGGGGTGGCTCATTCTTGCCAGTGATTGTTTTAAATGTTAATTAAGGGATATAATAAACAAATAACATATAAGAGCAAGAAGACTCGAAATAAAACCCTATATACCGACCCGTCTGACCAGCGTGGAATAATAGGTAAATTTAACTTTTATTTTGGAGCAAACTCGAAGACCAGCAGTAGTACGTATATGAGCTGAGATGTGATGATGATCATTTCGCTTCATTGATTTAATAAACAAACAATTTAGTAAAAAAGTAAGAGTTTTATATATGCAATAATCATCATCATCATTTCAGCCTATCGCCGTCCACTGCTGTTACGTAGGCCTCCCTCATGTTACGCCACAAAGTGCGGTCCTGTGCCGACTACATACAATGACGCCTGGCAACTTTCACCAGGTCGTTGGTCCACCTAGTGGGGGGCGCCCTACACTGCGTCGTCCGACACGTGATCGCCACTCGAAAACCTTTCTTCCCCAGTGGTTGTCGATTCGTGGCCTGCCCATTGCCACTTCAGTATACTAATTTTTCATGCTATGTCGGTTACACCCGTTCTTCTGTGGAATACCGCATTCCGGATTTTATCTCGCAGAGAAATCCCGAGCATAGCCGCGCACATAGCACGCTGAACGACTTTGACTTTGTTATGAGGTCTACATTTGTTATGCACTATCATTTATTTTTTTTTTGTTGTGTGTGTAGCTGTTGGTAGCAGATGACCTTGACAGCTTAACGCGGTCAATGGGCGAGCGCGGATGGCTCTCAACCCACCTACATTTAGGGACCACGTTTCCGTTTATATATGCAATGCAAGTCTAAAATATTTTAGACAAATGTGACAGTTTGTAAGTCTTAAATTTATTAATTTTAATTAATTTAGAAAAAATTAGAACACATTTAGAATACATATTTATGTAAAATAAGTTCTTATATTTAAACATTCTAGCCATACAAAGCGTGTTATATTGGATTGAGCTAAAAACACAACTTTTATTACCTAGTAGTAACTATGCCAACGGCTTCGCTCGTTCAGTCAGTAAATTTTCTATCTTAGGAATGGTATTTTTCCGGAAAGAAAGCGTAGTTTTTTCTGTATCCATGACAATGTGTACACAAAATTAAAAAAAAAAACCAATCTAAATATTTAAGCAGATAATATCGCTATATAGAAAACTCGAAATAAAACTCTCCTAGAGGGCAAATTGTTTCGAAATAACCACTAAAGTCAAGGAACTCTGCGCCGGTGGTCGGCCCAACGACGAAGGCGACGTGCTATCGGGTGCGTTACGGGACCGCGCGCCGCCCCTCTGTCGCCCCGGACGAAGCCAGGCGGCGGGTACGCTACGCACACCGGAGCCCACTCCCAAAAAAGGGCAAATTATTAGAAGAAGATACGTGAGCTGAAAAAAAGAAGAGTGAACGTACGCTGAATAGCGTAATGTTAACCTAATAGTGTGTATGTGCAGGCGTACTCCTCGAACTGGGTGGACAACTTCAATCACACGCGTCTGCATCGCGGCTACTGTCTGCCGCGGCGCTGTGCAACATATGCGCCCGCCCCGCCGCGACACGACCTACGCACATGGTACGTACTGCTAACACTATCACCCAAACAACGAGATTAAAGCTTATTCGATTCGTCACTGATATTTCATTCATCATCATCCCACATAAGTCCCACTGTTGGGATCGGACCTCCTCCAGAATAGGAGGGATATTGACCTACTATAACCACGCTGGTCAGACGTACTGGTATAGGATGTTACTTCAAGTTTTTCTTCTCGTGATTAGATGTATATTTAATAATTCACTCGTATTTGCGACATACACGGGGAAAGTGGTGGTGATTTGTCTTACTTGAACACCACAAGGAAACTTTTATTATTAAGCTCTTATCAAAAACAATACTACACAAATAAAATTAAAAGAACACTCACGAATAACACGCACACTTACAATAATTGTTGTTTCATAATCAAACAACGATAACCCGGCGACACCGAGCTCGTTGATGTCTTTTCAATGCATAATCATAAGTAAAGGATATCAGCGTACACTACTCGTACTTTCATAATTAATAATGATATTGCATTATTATTCTCACTAAACAATAACTGTATTACAATATATGTTTAATTCTGCAATATGTTTACAAACTGTTAGATTTATTGCAATATATATTAAAAAACAAATTTTTTACGTATGTATATATAGGTGTATATAACTGTCGCTTGAAGTGACGATATCCGAAAGGACCTTTAGACAGACTACTGAAATAAAATACTCACAGTGCAAGTGATCCAACCTAAAGTTAGAACTGGAATAACAGTGTCAGTGGGTTTTCAAAAAAGAACTAGTAAATATTCTATTCGTGTATTCTATCCGTGTAGTGACGTAGTAAAAATAAAATTTATCACCCCTATCTTGCCCGTGGGTATCGGAAAAGACGACTAAGGGATATATTATGCATATATATCTATACAAGAGGAGGAAAACTTGAAACAAAACCCTATACTAACACATGTGACCAGTGTGTACAGTAGGTCAGTTTCTCCACCATAGTGGAGGAGGCCTGAGCCCAACAGTGGGACGTGTATGGGCTGAAATAATGATGATGATGAAATATTCTAATAAAATATATTCTTTGGGATTTTATTATTCCAAATCGACAATAACAATAATACGACTTCTTTGACCGAGCGGGTGCGCTATGACCTCCGTAACTTAAAGATTGACTGTTTATTCTAACCCGATATTGTAAAGTTGGACAAAATATCCAGTTATTTGAGGGCACTGATTATTATAATGTATCAAACACTTTTTCTTACGGAGCAAGAATATAATTCACCAAAAAAAATTAAAAAGTTTTATTTTGACAACGGCTTTTATATGCATCATCAATTATTCATTCTTTTTGCCAGTCTGACCGCAACTTTATCGGTCGTCCGGGGCAATTTCAGGATAGCATAGAGCCTCATAACCTATCATTTGGTCTTTGCTTTACGTATTGAGTAGACTAATATTATTGCTATTGTGACAATTTCATATTTATCTTGGTGGTCAAACTATTATCCATTCTTCTTACTGCAATATGTTTCGGCGTACTTTAGGAAGCTTTTTCAAGTCGCGAGTTCATCTAATAAAATTTCGCTTAATATTTTGCTTAATAGAAATTATTATCGAATGATCAGGTTCTCAACATGCGTAAACGCAAGCACCACAGCCGCGTATAACCTGTCAGCACGCCTACTGCATCTGGACTACTGCGGCCAGAGCACAAGCGGGGAGGCACCGCTCACCACGGGACAGCGTCTCTTCGCCGGCTTCGTGGCCACCGTACTAGCAGTCACTGCTGTATCCACCGTGCTCGAGATCACACTATCAGATCATACTAAAAAAGGTAGTTACTTTCTTTATCTAAGAATACTTAATAATGGCCTTCAAACTTAAAGCTTAAAAACCTGATGACAAGCGTCATAGTTATAGCATCATAAGGAAGCTTAAAGTCGTTCAGCGCGCTATTCGGAGCAGGCTATGTTAAGGGTTTTTCAGATGAGATAATATAGTATGCCAGATATTATCCACCACCCAGAAGTCATTAGGACTAATAACATTATATTAGTACTACTGGATACAGGCAATATAGTTATTTTTACTTGGGATCTTCATGAAGAATGCAATGCAAAAATGAACTTCGTTAGGCTGATGGATAGGTGATGTTAAGTACTGATAAGGTCATAGATGATAGTGCATAACATATTTTGAGTTACACTCACGTATCATAAGAGTCGTTTGGCAGGAGAGAAGGAAACCATCACCAACGCATCAGTCATCACTTCGATCTGTTTATTCCACGCATCCGCGAACAACTGGCAAATCGCTTGATGTTGACCCGAGGCACCCGAATTCGTCATGGCTAATTTTAAGAGTCCATTATTTTCTTTTAAACTAACCTCGCCGCTATCACGATATTCCATTTCTGATTGTAAGAACATATTTACACTACACTCTCTAAGAGTACGATCTGTCGCGTAACGAGCGCGACTGTTTGGTATTTTGGAAGTCACGTTTCGAGTAATATTCTTTATGCAGCAACTAGAGATAATTGAGTTCAGTTGGTTCTGTCCGACGTACTATTGCAATCAATGGTTAAGATCACAAGGTCCCGTTAGTCTCAATCGTATCAGTCGTGCTCTTGTGCTATACAGCTACATATGCTTAAAGTAATGTATCGCACCGTTACAATCACTACACGGTATTTTACATAAAATCTTTATATATTTATATAATTCTTCTGTTCATGTGACGATTTTGATGAAATTTTAATATGTGTTCAGATGAATTCAAGAATAGTTTAGATTAATAATCAGACTCTATAGGTGGTGCTGCCGATTTCAAATCTTTATATTTTAATATAAACAGAACAGGCGAGAATCGGCTGGACATCATGTAAGTTAGTCTGCAAATCACGTCTGGGTTAGAATACTTGTAACAACCTTGTAGCAACTCGAGAAAATTTCCGTGCGTTCAGGCGTTTTTGGCATATTTGCTATTGCAAATAATCCCAAAGTTAGTTAGTTATACATGTTCTCAATTCAAAACGTTTCACGGGAATTTCTGAGGGTCATACCTCGGAGTCTTATACGGAGACCATTGTAGAGCCTCGTTTACAGGAGTCACAGTGATGGGAATGTGTGGTAGGATTGTCCCAAAAAAATACAGAACCGTGTTTTGGATTAGTTATTACTTTATCAAGTTTAAAGTACACGTTACTTTAGCATTATTTTAACGAGACCCCTGAAGTCAAGGAACTCTATTTTTTTTTTTAAAGTTATTGATTTACGTATAGTTTCTAAACTGTATACTGTAAAACTTCGCTTCTTACGGGTGCCCTTAGATGACATTTTTTTTATTTTCTTTTTATTATTTTTACTTGATACTGATATTTGTAAAGGTTCATGTAATGGTAAATAAAATTCACAACATGCAGATTTTATAAAATGATAATAAAGAGATGTAGGGCAGACAAGAGTAGAGTAGGTACCGGAAGTGCGTCCAAATTGTGAGAGAGGTACAGTACTACAAGTTATGGGGTTGTACGTGGTAATTTGCGCCCGTACCGCCTCGGATTGAGCGGGGTGTGACCGGAGTATCATTCGATCGTGTACCCCAAGAACAAAAAAAGAGTAGATAAATAGTAGTAATAAGTAGAGAGCAGACAAAACCATATACCATTTTTCTTCTTGATTTTGAGATTGAGTTTTTTATGCGCTGAAGAAAAAAAATCCAAGTATAAATCACGCGCTTTTGAATAGTTTTTTATTTATTTTTAACTATAGGTTAAGCTCCACTCGTTCACACTTTCACTAACCATTAGCGGGACGTCACACGTAACATTTGACCTTGTTAACTGATATAATGGTATCTATGTGTCACCTCATATATGTCGGCAGTGTGTTCAACTATAGAGACACGTACATATATATATATATATAAATGTGCTGTGTGGTAGCGGCTTCGAATACTACCAACCCTTGCTTTGCTCGTGGGTGTCGTAAAAGACGACTAAGAGCCCTAGATTGACCCGGACCAACTCCATCTGGTACCATTTGGGTCAACGATTACATTCCCAAGGAGGGTTGACGTCAGGCAGGTGGCCGGTCCTAAAAGTCATTGCCGAAACTTTTTGCAATATGTCAAAACAGATGACATATTGCGTCGACCCCAAGTAATTGGGATAAGAGCAAGATGATGGTGATATATATATATAAATATATATATATATACAGGGTGTCCCTAAATTAAACGTCCAACGGGAATTGGGTGGTAGATGACTTTATAACAGCTATGAAAAAAATAAAAAAAAATCCATGTCACTTTTTTTTTTTGATATGAGCATATTACTAAAAACGGTGAAAAATCAGACCTTGTACGATATTTTCAAGTACCATAACGACAAATAGGCTAGTTTTGGCATCGGATATTTCTTGTTGGAAGCGCAGATAACTGCACTATCGACCACAAGTACAATTAAAACTAGACGTGTTACAATAACATAAAAAAATACATTTGTTATAGCTATTTTTGAATTTTTTGGAACAAAACGTCATTTGACTTTAACACACCACGCTGTAAATAACTGTAACCATAGTGGCAAGTAATTTCAAGAGATGGCCAAATTATTCATTATTCCAAAATGGTATAACACCTTCTACGTATTATCGTAACTTTTGGAAAAAAAAAAGTTTTTGTTAAACTCAACGAAGTTTATGAAAAATTATTAGATATATTTTTATGTTCAATTTTATTAGAACTCATATAAAAAATCTTATTGCGTGTGTGAAAGAGAGACAGAAAGTGACACCTATTGTATTTTATTGGGCACTAGGTAAATGTCCCTCCGAATATGCTCGAGGAACATTAATGAACACACTGGATGATCTGGATAGCGTTCAGTATTCGGATATCGCTATGCAACATCTATGCAAGAGAAGATAACTCGAAATAAAACCTATACCAACACCTCTGACCAGCATGGTATAGTAGGTCTAATTCCCTTATATTGTTGAGGAGGCTTGAGGCCAGCAGTGGGATATATATGAGCGGAAATGATGCTGATGACATCATTTCAAAAAATACATATATTACTACAAATCACTGTTTGTAAAATGCTCTCTGTTGTAAAAAAAAAATCATTACTAGGTGATAGAAAATTATCGTATCCTTTCTAAATTACGGTTATTTAACTATTGTTAACAATTATGAATGTACAGTTACTGACCTCACTATAATTATTAAACGACGGTTAATATCAAAATTTACATGTAAAAAGTGTTTGTGTGCAATTTACATAGCATGTTTAAAAATATATACACAACTGC
Organism: Lymantria dispar; assembly: GCA_032191425.1. NCBI lineage: Eukaryota > Metazoa > Arthropoda > Insecta > Lepidoptera > Erebidae > Lymantria > Lymantria dispar. The sequence continues at coordinate 506,130 of CM063460.1, read as the reverse complement.
GGTTTGGAAACTATTTGGATATTGGACTCCCCATAAAAAGCCGACGGTATAAACTTCTCGTAACTTTTGAGTGAGATTTTAATTTTCAATTAAGTAAAACTGTAAGACGTAGCACGTATTTTAGAAAAATTGATCTCTATTATTGCCTACACAAATAAATAAAATTGAAGGGACTGTTTGTAATGTCAAAATAATACGTTTTTTTCATGCTCACAGGCTACCTATGTCTCAAAACTAATTTAAAAATATTTTCTAGACTGTTTGTTCCTCGTAATCTTCTAAACGGCTGGACCGATTTTAATAATACTTTACTATCACGTACTTGTCTACAAAAGTAGACAGTAACTTAGAGCTATTATTCTCTCATGAAACGCCCATAATTTTTTCTCTCAAGAAAGGCCCATAAAATTTTGCGTGGTCCGGAAATCGAACCCGAGGGCTCAATCGCGTATCCCAATATTATAGAAGATATTGAAAAATGGGGGCGTGGCGACTGAAGTCGAAACGAAGTGAGGGTGGATTGCTAGTTATATACAAAATTGCACAGTATGCTAACATACATTTAAGAAAAGCTGTAACAATTATTCATCGTTATCATCATCACAGCTTATTTACACATTAGGAGGGAAGTTGTCCTACTATATCACGTTGGTCAGATAGTTTCGAGTTTTCCTTCTCCTGCATAGATATTGTATGCATATTATAGTCTCTTAGTAATCTTTTACGACACCCAAAGAGAAAAAAGGGGAATGGTAAATTGTATTCTTATTCCGTCACCACATGGAACGTGTAACAATTATCATATGTTAATAATAAATGCTCTGTGTGGTGACGGAGTAAGGATACAATTCACCACCCCTCTCTTGCCCATAGGAGTCGTAAAAGACAACCAAAGCTTATGATATGCAGATAATATCTATAAAAGAGAAGGAAAACTGGACCTAAAACCCTACGGCAATACGTCTGACCAGCACGGTATTGTAAGTCAATTTGTCTCCCATTGTGGAGGTGGCCCGAACCGATGAGTTTTATGTGGTCTGAAATGAGTCATGAAGTGTTAATTGTGTTGTTATGTGTTGCAGGTGTTGAATGGGCGCTATCATGGTCGCTGCAGGGCTCCTGGCGCACACTGCTGGAGCCTCCAGCGCGTGCGGCCCGCACCGACCTGCGCACTCTGGACGGACTGCGCGTGCTCACTATGAGCGTGGTCATCGTGGAGCACGTCACCTGGATCACTACACACGCATACCTCAGTGACCCGCGCACATACGAACAGGTACTAGACACTAAATATTAATAACACTGATGGAGTGAAGATGATGACTGATAAGGAATTATATGTAGGTTGAAACTATCATGTTTCCATGCCAGTAGATTCGTAACTGCTCCCTAACCCTTAGACTCTAAGGATTACAACACTCTAAGGCTTAGATTTTTTTTGTATATCTGTTAGCCGCAGAAGCCCAACTTTCTGAGGGTGATTGCGTGTGGAGGGTTTTGGTGGTGCCCTTGGTATCACCAAGCCTCAATGCACGCATTCACACTCCCTTCGCTTTCTTCGCGGTAGGCAACGACCTTGTGAAGGTCCATGAGCGGCAGCAACACTTACCATCAGGTGTACTGTTTGCTCATTTGCCACCGTTTGCAATAAAAAAAAAAAAAAAAAAGATGGCTTTTACAGCTTAGCTGAGACTGTGAGTCAACGTTGAGGACTCTTCACCCGGTATCTAAGGCTTAGAGCGATGTGAGATATGAGTTTGATGAAACGTTTTCGTCACTATGTTATATTCGTCATATAGGGTATTTATTATATAGGACGTACGCACATACACACTTTTTCATTTAAAAGAATAAATGCCTCTACCAATTTCCACTCTTTCCTGATGACTTTCTTTGATTTCAATAACATACTTTGACTACGATAGGTGTTCATTTTCTATCCTTGATTGTAACTCCCTTCCGCTCCATTCCTTCTTTCTCTGGGACGGTCACCGATAGTAACCACATCTTCCACACGAATTAGTGCGTCTTTAATCCAAAAAAATAAAATAGAACCTTTTACATGAATAAATTGGCATATTGTTGTAGATACATAATTTACATGTAGTAAGATAAGTTTATACGTTACAATACATACAACAAGCTCGTTACGTCACCAGCTCCGACAAAAGGTGGACGGGGTGCTACTTGCGAACAGCACACTCGTGGTGCAAATCTTCTTCATCATGTCGTCATTCCTCCTCGCACATAAGCTGCTTCAGCAACGGCGTAAGGGTGAGAACGTGCCACCCGTCAGCACCTTCCTGCACACCATGCTCAACAGAATCATCAGGTCAGATTATTACTGATTCACTTTATTTAAAATTACGACAAATGATAATTAATTTACTAATACTTATGAATGCGAAAGTATAGATAGAAGTTCGTTAGGTACTCAAAAAAGTTGCGTCCAAAGTCATTTTTTATTTAGCCATTCTATGGTCTGGACGTGTCCTAATCCGTTCGGGGCGACGGAGAGGCAGCGTACGGCTCCTAAACGTACAGTATTCCCTCGCATTCACTGTTGATGACCTTGGTAGCTAGTCCAGCAACTTACCCTATCGAATACCGTAGCCCATCGACGCCCCGGTAACAAAACACAGTATTACCGGGTGTTGCTTTCACGAGATCGGCCCGTCTACGTGTGGTGGACAAATACCCAGTTCATCCATCGCGATGAAATTCACCTTTTCCTAGTTATTTGTGAAAGAACGGTTAACAATGTATTGTTTGTCGAACCTTGTTCACCTTGTTTTCAGAGTGAGTCCGAGTTATTTCGTGGTGGTATGGTACGCGGCGTGCTGGTGGGAGCGTACGGGGGAGGGGCCGCTATGGGAGCCACTGGTCGCTAAAGAGGCGGCCGTGTGCAGGCGTAAATGGTGGACGCACCTGTTGTACTTAAACAATGTTCTCGACGCAGATAACAAGTGTCTCATACAGACTTGGTGAGTACTATACACTGTCTCCTTTGTACACTTCCTCTTTGTTCTGCTGTGTCAATCAACCACTGATGACTACTTCTATTGGACATGTTTAGTGTAAATAAATTTTAAAAATTAAGTCTTAGGAACCTCGTAGCGTGGTCGAGGACTAACACTTCTGAGATAATGACCTTGAAATTCAGTCTGAAGTCTGTAAATCCTAGGTTCTCACCACATTTTATAAACATTCAACAATTATCCCTTAATTACGAGTGGTAGGAGCACACTGTCGACAGTTATCTGTCTACAGCCGCGGGCCGGTCCGTCCGGGGTAGTACCACACTGAGCAGAAAATCGACGTCTGAGTAGTAGCAATTAGTTACTGCGCTTCGTTCGGTGAGCGAGAGAGCCGGATGCCCAACTTTGTGAGGGTGTTTGCGTGTGAAGGGTTTTGGTAGTGCCCTTGGTATCACCGAGCCTTTATGCACGCATTCACTTTCTTCGCGGTAGGCAGCGGCCTTATAAAGGTCCATGAGCGGCAGCAACACTTACCATCAGGTGTACGTACTGTTTGCTCGTTTGCCACCGTAGGCAATAAAAAAAAAATTGTTTACCACGCGACCTTGGACCTATCCAATTATAATTCCAACCCTGGTTATTGTAAGTTTAAATGCATTAGGTACTAATTTGAAAAACATCCTTTACATAGTCCAGCAAAACACAGGATCGTCAGATTAGGTATTTATCCAAATATCAGAGATTTATTGAGTCGTCACTTTTACGAAATTGTAGAAGAAGCAGTTTGATTCTAAATCAGCATCTGGCAAACGTGCAGTTAAATAAATGCTCCTCGTGTTTTCAAATATTCCACTGTACATCTTGCATATGTTAAGGCAACAGTTTTATGACCGGTCGCTCGCCCGACCTCAACCTTACTTGGGAATATCATTGTAGAAGAAGGCAGAAGAAGAAGGAGGCATCAGATGGAGATGGCCTAGGCCAAAATGAGGATGATTAAAAATGTTACTTAAAAAAACCAGTCTTATTAGAAACAAAAAACATGGACTGTCTGCATACTGTGACTGATAAAAAAATATAATAGGAATCAGTTTATACAGAAATTGTTTTTATCGTCACGTAAAACGTTAAACAACCCTCCAAATACCCCTTCGTCCCTTACATATCACGACCACGGTCGTTGTGTGTCGCGGCAAATGGAATATTAAAAATCACAGTCGTGATCGTAAGCACGAGACTGTGTAACATAGCCTAAGTAGTTGTCCTAACTTCAGCTACTCTTCATTATAGCTGTTGCTTAATATCTGTTTTTTTTTAACTAGATTCAAGAATCTAGAAATATGGTCGTAAGAGTCAGGACTCTTACGACCATATTTCTGCTATTATAAGGTGGATTACTCAACACTGTCTCTGTGAGATATAAAATTAGATAAAATTATATCCATATTTATGTAACTTCAGGTACTTGGCGGCCGACATGCAGCTGTACGCGCTATGCTTGATACTAACGTTAGGTCTGTGGCGCTGGCGTGGGGCCGCGCTCAGCGTGCTGGCGGCGCTGCTGGCTGCATCCATGGCCCTGCTATTCGCGCTGGCGTACCGCTGGCGCCTGCACCCCACACTGGTGATGCACAGGCCTGAGTCTGTGCGGGTGTCGTACCACGACGAGCCGTCCTTCAACGTGCTATACCAGTCGCCATTGGCGAACGTACCCGGAGCGCTTGCTGGTCTACTGTTAGCGCATCTGCACCACACACTGCTCGACAACGGAGTGCAACTTCAACGTCACAAGGTAACTAACCAGAGAATATTGCACAGATCTCATCTGCCATGGATAGGTAAATGGCTAAATAACATTACTGCAATAAAAACAAGTACCTACTGGAAATAAAGTAGTAAGCAACCACAGTAGGCAGCTACTTAGTTATGGCCCTGGTATTGCTGAGATTCATGAATGGTAATTGCCATTTACCATCGAGTAGGCTGCTTACTCGTCTTCCACTAAGAGACAATGAACAAAACGTGATTAATTTACGAATTAAAATTATAATGCGTTATCGTCTCTCACGAAAATAACTCTTTAATTCAATATACTTTACCAGGCCGGTCATCATGATATCAAAATCCGAAGGATGACTTAAAATGTGCTAATTCAGCACAATTATATATGTAAATGTAATTCTATTACAGTAATAGGTATTGTGTGGAGCGTAGCAGACAATAATATGAGTTATTATGTATAATAATATTTCAATGTATTTATGTGCTGATCGTATATTAGAGATCTGCTAACTTGCATCTGAAATTATATGATACATAGTAAATTATATATAATATTAAACAACTAGCTGAGTTGACTGATTATATCTTGAAGCCATATTAGATATGATACATATTGCAATGAAAGAAGTGGCTATTGCTAGCGTTCGTTGTTTAAATCAATAACTGGCTCATTAACGTTTGATGAGACTTCAGGCCTGATCATGCATAATAAATGACTCTGCCTGATCAGGCCTGACCAACCCGGATCAGGCCTGACCAGGCCGGATCAGACCTGACCAGGCTGGATCAGGTCCGGTAATTTTTCATGCTTGATCAGGCCTGAACATTTTTTCCCGGGTAGAGCCGAAAAACAATAATATGTAAAGTGAAATCTGAACTTAGACAAATGTCACCCAACACTACTTATAATTAAGAAAATGAAATCGTTTCATGATAGCTCTTATGAGTTTCTGTGCTGTACTCGAGTCTCCATCACAATACAGTGCAGTTACTATATCACACTAATCAGACTAGCTGGCTGGTTACCTTCTCTTATAGGTTTACATTTATTTATTCTCATAAAAGATTATACAATCACTTACATGAGAAAACATTATAAATTACACCTTATTTTTAAATATTAGTAAGCACACACAGTTGTTAATTTTACATATTTTACAAACTGAGAAGTGCGGGTAAGTTAATAATTATACAATACAAAATGTATGAGTTACACAGTTAAACGAAAGTTAGCAAGATGATAATCTTAATCTAGGTTAGTTAGTACAATATGTGTATAGAACGAGTAATGATATATAATTCATATAAATAATTGATTAAAATACTTAAATTAGTTAATTTTGTGAATTAATTCTAGTATTCTTTTAAAACATAAAATTTAAGTAATTTCTTAAAACATGACAATGGTTTGACATTTTGAATGTCTTTAGGCAATTTATTATACCGTTGTGCTCCTTCATGCAATATATTTCTCTTTCCATAATTTGTTCTCGGTCCATACAGCACTAAATTATCTGACTGCCTAGTCGTTCGTTTCTGAACCTGACCTTTTTTACTAAATGTTATTCTGGTGTTGATATCCTTATTTAATATTTTTCTTATTAGGATACACGTTTTATATATATAGGTCTGTTTTATATTCATCAATTTAGTTTCTTGATAGATTTTAACTGTTGGTGTCCTATATTTATAATTAAACAACACTTTAATAAGTTTGTTTTGTGAGATCTGTAAATCTTTTAGCGTACTTTTGGCGGCAGTACCCCATATTTCGATCAAGTACTCAATGTGTGGTTTTACTAGTGTGTTATAAATAAGATAGCGAATTTTAAAAGGCAAATAACGCGTTGAGCCCCTGAGCATACCGATTAGAGAAGAAACCTTTGAACTCTTACTGAATGTTACCTGAATATTATATCCGTTAGTCGTCTTTTATTGCCCAAGAGTGGTGTGGTGAACTGTATTCTTATACCGTCACCACACGAAAGTATAAAATCGTTTATATTACAAATAGTGAGAATTTATATGATTCATTTTAACCAGTAAAGCTTTGGTAGAGATTTACGTCTTAGGTATTGCGAGAAATAAGAAGAAAATATTAAAATATTTTTCCCAAACAACACTAAGTGTTTTAGAAGCTTATATCCTATGATCTATCCCTCGAGGTTTTCAGTTGAGTCGCAACGGGATATTGCTTTTATTAAAAATATCCTATCTATTGTCTTCTACTTATTCTACTCGTTCTTCTCAATAGGTTCAGTATATGAGTGCATTAGCCAAACGTCCCACTAAGGCTTGTTTGTTTACAATTATGTGTGTTTGCAGTTGCTGAGTTGGATGTCGGTGATATCAGTGCCAACGGCGGTGTGGTGGGTCGCCGGCTCCCCGCTGCTCCTGGGTCACGGGCCTCCGGAGAGGCTCGGTGCCTCCGCGCTGGCGGTCTTCGAGCGACCAGTTTTCGCATTCTTCGTCGCTTTCGCCTTGCTTGGAGCTATGAACGGTGTCGAATGTAAGTTCTTATATTTAAAATTAGGGTTGTAGAATTTCTTAATTTTTCATATTCTATATTGCGGATAAACAGAAACTTCCCTGTGGTGATGGAATACTAACGCAATTCATCACCGCCTCTCTTGCCCATAGATGTCGTAAAATATTACTTAGAAAAATAAAATATGAAGAAAACATCGATGAAAGGGAAAACTAGATATCCATCTCATTGTGGGGAATACGTGAGCCCAACAGTGGGACTTATATGAACTGATAGAACAAAATATTTATAACACTTAGGCTATAAAGTAATGCGACTAATGTTCTAATATGTAACAACAGCTGCGGTCCAGCGTGTGCTGTCGTGGTCAGGTTGGTCCTGCTGGGCGCGCCTGTCCTTCGGAGCGCTATTGCTGCACATGCCGCTCAACAAGGCGCTGGTGGCGGCCCGACTGCTGCCTTCACACCTCGACAGGGCGTCCGTAGTGAGTACACGCGCACATTATTTTACACGGGAGCGCCATATTTGCCAGTGCCCCCATCAGGTGCCTCCCGATATCCTGTGGGATACCCATACTTTATTTACTAGCAACCCGCCCTCGCTACGCTTCGGTTTTAGTCGTTTTAGGTGTCGTGCAAATAACCGTGTGAGCCTGAAAAAAGCCTATTATTTTGACATTACAAACAGACACTCCAATTTTATTTATTGGTATAGACTAGTAATCAATATTGCTGAGAGTTTAATTATAAGTGTAATAAAAATTTAACATTGTTTTTGTTTCAATCAGAATAAAAATTGCGTGATATTTGCCGAGACCCTCTCTCTCCAACGTAAGATTAGATGAGATTTGACTCGACCCCCTCCCCCCCCTTAAACATCTCACGTATTTTATGAACGCCCCCTTAGAGGGGCCATGTCCAACAGTGGACATCAATAATCGATGGATATGTTAGTAAGACACAATAATAGGTATCCTATGATGCAGCACGTCATCATATCCAACAATGTCATTCAAAGACTTAACTCTATTATAGCTGATATATTTAGCAATCAGTGAGCTTACGTTCTCGCTATGATTCCATCAGATAATGGAGTGGGGTGGTGTGGCTGCTCTGTCCTACCTGGCGGCGTTGCCACTCGCCCTGCTGGTGGAGATACCGGCGCAACGACTGCACCGCGCGCTCACCAGACGCGCCCCGCGCACCAACCCCGCACAACCCGCCCAAGCAACCGACCAGCAGCGCCCTCTAACCGACAAGGCCAGCTTGTGAACGCACTCAAGAGCACACAAAGCGTTCGTCTATAGCTAGGCTGGACCTAGTGCGAGTGCATCTCAACAACTATTCGAATGCAAGCAATTTATATTACATTAATAAACTGTTAGTGTAAATAAAAACTATAATTCCAAACACTGATGGCAGGATACGTGTTCCTATTCCTCTTCTATTAGCTAGACTGGGACAAAACAGTCGCGGCTTTCATCACTAATTAACCACAGATTATAAATGATAAATTAGTGATGATCATCAGTTACGAGCAAACAAACAGGTAGCTCTAGAAATTAATCAAACACGAATACCATCAAATACTTTTCGTTTAATTTGCATTTAAGACGATCAGCTCTCTAGCGTGCACTTGAAAATACTTATCCAGTTAAAGATTTTATGACGCATAAACTAATATTATGATCCTAATCGCATTGCATGTAGGTGGAGCTATAAACTGGGCGTTCAATTCACAGTTCGAAGCGTCAGTTAGAACTTATAATAACTTGTGTAGTCGGCAGAAGTAATCACAGACGCATATACATCGTTCTAGAAAACTAATTGCTCAATAAGTTATTGTAATTGCTTGGCGTATGTCGTGTCAAGATTGATCTGTACGACTGGCAACCTTAGTGTAAGTGAATGGCACCAGTTGAACACTATTAGATGTACCTATTAATTGATAGTGCTAACTAAAAATGAATTCCAGACATTTCCAGACCTATTAGCGCCATAAAATCATCAAAACAATTGCATTTTGTATTCTTTTTATTTATATTTTGTCTCTGAACCGAGAACTCTTTTGTAATGAAAATAAAAAATAAAATAAAGGCATTCCTGCCGTGTCAACACGATACAAGAATACAATATTTATTTAATTGTTAATTAACCTATAACATGTGTAATAACGCAAGCCGTGGTGACACACAATTAATAACAAAAAATTGGGGAACTCTGTCCTAACATTGCCCCGTTGCAGCTTACAATTAGGCGAAATAGGGCAACTCTAAGTTTGTTTTAGATAAAAAAATATAGTAACTATGTACTTAAATTATATATTCACGAGTGTGTTTAGTCAATAATATGCAGTTCATACTCGCATTTATGAAAGCATTCTTCAACATTTCAATTAATTATCGACACGTGTCAACGGCAAATGCTGTACAGTACAAACTTTTACAGTTGCCTTAGTTTAATGTAAAACTAATAACTCCATAAATAGCATTTTTATTCTTTTCTTTATTTTTATGGCAGTTCGAACTTAACTTTCAAATACCTACTAAACAAAAAAGTACTTATTGTTTTTCCAACAAATTAAAAAAAATGCGAATGACGTTATCATTCGCTAAATTTATTCATTCTCATGAGTTAACACGTTTTAACCAAGTAAGTATACGTATTTAAATTAATAGAAGTAAAAATAATAACACAAACAGTTGACTTTAAAAAAACTAACAGGGGTGGGGGTGTTGTCTTTGTCATACTTCAGCACTGTTAAGCGTAATTTGAATCTGTAACAATTAGTGTTACTAATTGTAAACAGATTAGGCGATTGAAGATCTTAACATCATAAACTTGGCTTTGTCCAAGCTTCAAGTTATGGAACATCTTATAAACACTTGGATATTTATACGCTTAGAAATAATTATGACGGTTACCTATACCAGAAACAAAGTACAATATAACTAGTTTTATTAGATGAAATGAATTATTAAATGAAAACTTCGAATAATGTGAATATGAATAATGTGAATATTATTTTTTATATTTTTAATCCTGGCAATAATACCGCTCAAATTTGTAATGTCGGGATTAAAAATATATTTGTATCCGAGAAATTAGAAGAGAGGTAGAGTTATATTTATTTGAGTAATATTCACTATGAAATTAGAATTTATTAATAGCTTGTAAATGTGGGGTCAACGGATGCAATTATGTGATAGTATATAAATAGTAATATAATACAAATATTAATAATTAGTACTAAGAACCATGCGGTTATAAGAATATATGCAAATATTTGTACTCTTAAAGGATTTCGTATTCAACTAAATAAATTGTAAATAATAACAAATTGTTTTCATTTTACCTAAATATCGCAATTGTTATAGAGCAAGCCTGCCCAAATTTATTTGAACTGTGACAACCTTGGGGCTTTGCCTTTTCTTCCGACGCCCCTCAACCCAGCCTCAAAAAATACCTGCCAATTTGTAGTACTAACAGGCCCCTAAATGTACTAACAGGCCCCTAAATGTACTAACAGGTCCCTAAATGTCCTAACAGGTCCCTAAATGTAGGCCTCATAATCAAGCTCAAATACGCTCAGCGGGCTATACTCGGGATTTCTCTGCGAGATAGAATCCAAAATACGGAACCAGCAGAGGACCGGGTGTAACCGACATAGCACGACGAATTATCACGCTGAAATGGCAATGGGCAGGCTACATCGCTCGACGAACCGACAACTGCTGGGGGAGAAAGGTTCTCGAGTGGCGACCACGTATCGGACGACACAGTGTAGGACACAGGACCGCACTTTGTGGCGTAACATGAGTGAGGCCTACGTCCAGCAGTGGACGACGATAGGCTGAAATGATGATGATGAATAGGCTAGAGTAACACGTAACTACGCACGACGCTCGCCCGATTCGTCTGCATCAACACGCGACGCCCCTGGGACAACGTCGCGACGCAACCCAGTTTGGGAAGCCCTTTTATAGAGCAAATGTTTCAATGTTCTCCTCGGTCCGTAGTTACGTGGGTATGCGACAAACTGTGCAATCACAATCAAAGTAGAAGTATGCCCACAATGTGCCACCCTTGAGGATATTGTGAAGTCTATCAGGGAGCACCACCAACTACTAACAGACTTGTCAAGCCACAGCTGAGAATGACAGTGTTTGTTGTAAAGCATTTCTGCACATCACATTTTTACAACACTGACTCAACTTATTCATAGACATTAATGATGAGTTCGATATATCAAAACGCAACTTATATCGGATATGTTTTAGATATCATACCATATCGATATATATATATCAATGTAGCCGATATCACAAGAACCGTATCGAGTCAAAACTTAAAACTATAACGATATATACACGTACGAACAAAACGTAAACTTCATAAACGATATTGAGATATGAACCATATTCCTTCCTCTCGTTCTAAGTATATATTCTTTTATTAGTATAAGAAAGATGAAGAGAATATGAAATAACTTTAGCCATGTTTGCGTGGTTAATATATCTTACTGTATTAGCAATAAGGTTTAGTTTCCATAGTATAGTTATAGTTATGATAACGTTTCTGGCGGCTACGGCTACTCGATATTAATGAGACACTTATTCTACAAGGTGGAACTAAATTTCGAAGTTATAAGGTTGAATTTGAGTTGTTACAATATGGACACAGGTCTGTAAGTAATAATAATAATTGTTGTTGTTTCCTGACATATTTTGATTTGAAAAACAAGTTTTGTATTGTTTGTGATAGTTTTTAATTGCACTATATTCAATCATTGTAAATATGTCAATTTTTAAATGCGTCAGAGAAGTAATTGCAGTTCACAAAAAAAAATTTAACATTTACTAGTCAAAAACTTTTCTGCTAGTCCTAAGCCTAGTAAAGCATGAAGGGAAATCGCCGTAGTTACAGTTAGCTAATTGTTAAATAACTTTAGGTAAATACCTATACCTAAGACCTGCATCAATGTACCGCTGACAGCTTAACTGTAAATGTGAGAGTTTGTGTTAGTTCGCATTCGTAGTTAGTTTGCTCATTTTAATATCAATGTTAACGTTTGAAAACTGTACGACTGATATCGATATGAGAAAACCGTTTTCGATATTGATATGCAAACTGTATATCGGATACATAACAGTTTGTGGCACAAACAGAAAACGCCCATATCTAATAGACATATATCATCATCAATAGCTGTTTTATAAAACTATGTTTGTTAAGATATCAAAGATAAGTGCATTTTTTATACTGCATATGCCATATTTCATTTTACCAAACTCGCTAATAAAACCATTTTATTTTTTCCTAAATTTATTGTACACACAATTTGCAGTCTGTTTACAAATACACAGATGTCACTCATACAGGATATACAATGTGTTACAAATATTATTACACTTTCACCAGAGATAAATGGAAATAAATACCAATTAACTAAACTGTTTCCAGATACACTCTTGCTGATTTATAGTAACCAATTTACAGTTCGTCACACACAGTCAACAAAAATACATTCACTACCGCTTGTTATTGCCTCAGTTCCATCATCTCTGGTCAAAGGGTGACCCTAAAAATGTACCGCTTCCATGCTTTACATAAGAGTAGAGGTTGAGGTCAATCAGTAAACATACAGAGGTAAATAGGTGCTAATTATAGTTTTAAATCTGCCAGTCTATATACCACTCCTTTGTCAATAATTAAAAAATAAAATGTATTTCAACCTTTTATCAACTTGTGAATGTATTTTATTTGTCTGATACTAGTAACCATTGCTATCAAAATTCTTGATTTAAGGAGACAAATGTTAACAAAGATTTTAAGCTCTTGTTTTAATTGTGACACACACATATCTTAATTTGGCAGTAGAATATAAATAGAAACTGCTTACAATATTTTGTAATTAACTTTTTAAACAATAATATCAAATGTAATAGATTTGATGTTGACAGGTTGAGTGAAGTAAATTAATATTAAGAGTAACCTACTTAGGACATAGTTTTGCAAAAAGTGTCAACACTTGTAATTTTTAAGTTTTAAATATATCGCTTTTTCATGTCTACATTTTGCCAATTTTATATTACATAAAAATATATAATAAAAATCTAACATTTGAAAGCAAATAAATGTAAGACGACACATTGTCAATTCAAATTTCACACTAGAAATCACAGAGAAAATATGTTTAAGCTTGACTTGTCGCCCAAATACCAAGTGAAATTATTTGAAAAATAACTAAAACTGCCATACTTTTCATATAACTATGTCCAGTTATACCTAAAAATATACTATCACTGATGTGAAAAAATTAGATTAAATTAACACATTTAGAAAATACCTATAGAACCAGTATCATTCAATATAACCATCTTCTCAAATATCTATGAAACAGACAATTGCTCAACTTTAAGTCTGACCAGATCTGTTAATGACAAACAATGGTTATTAACTACCATAGCTATCTAAACTCCTACAGGTCTTAAAACCATAATCAAATTAGTCATTTCATAATTTAGAAAAATGACAAATAAAATGTCTCACTAAGATGACCACATCCCAGTGATCCTTAAATAAATCAATTGCTATATTGAGATGTTACTGTAATGTTATTTAAAACAGGTAGTTAACAACTTGTGTGGTCAGAGTCTATACAATGATTTTGGATAGTTAAGGACTTTGGATTTAATAATCTTATATAGTTTTTTTATTTCATATAGACTAATAAATTAAGGCTAAATAGAGAGGGGGGGTGTATGTGCATGTATGCAATAGATATTGAATACAAGCTTCCCGGGGCTGTTGTATTGAGGATGGTATAAACTTTCTCTAGAACGAGTTTGCCAAGAAAATAAAATTTTATGTTTTTATTCAATAACTATGGGCATAGAACTTTAATGATGCAGCATATTTGTAATGAAATACCATGGTCCATAGATATTTACTAATGCTAATAGTAAATTATTTTCTCTTTAACGCCGCGAAGGTCCTGAGCCACCTTGCCAACCACCTCTATGCCCTCCCCCGCGCCCACCTGCTCGACCCCGACCAGCGGCTGAAAAAGTTATTAGTTTTTATAAAATATCATGATACTGTAGCACATAACCAAACATTAGAATCAATTTGTACTAAATATACAAAAGCTCCATTTTCTATGTGGTGACAGATTAAGAATACAATTCACCACTGCCTCTCTTAACCGTGGATGTCGTAAAAGACGACTAAGAGATATAATATACATATAATATCTATGCAAAAGAAGTAAAACTCGAAATAAAACCCTATACCAACCCGTCTGACCAGAATGATGTATTAAGGTCAATTTCCCTCCTATTGTGAAGGAGGTTCGAGCACAACAGTGGGACGTATATGAGCCGAAATGATGATATAAAGACTACTGTCACAAAAGCACTGATGGTAGTAGATGTAAGTTGCTCAAACATTTACAGGGTCAACTGCAGATCCCTGCAGCAATTGATCCTGTAAATATATGTGTGTGTGGGCATATGCCTCTCGTGTTATGAACCTCCTATATTTTTACGCTGAACGTTACTACGTAAAAATAGTACGAGTTACAAAAATAATTAGGATAATCTTTCAAGTTCGATATAAACTGACCTTGAGCTCGTAATATAGCACTTTTTCCACGACCAGCAGTCGGTTTGTTCCCTTGTCGTTTAAACATAGGTGCATTTTTCAACATATCTGGTAATATTAGGAATCTGATTTTAGAACCTCTGATATAAACATTCTCCAATTGGGCAACTCGTCCATCCCTGTATGTTACAGTTACTTGAGTCATTTGGCAATTCATGTTATCTTCAGCTTCTATTAGCTTTCCGCGGTAAACTTCGCCGGTGTTTGTTTCGCAGGTAACTACATGTCCTTCTGCTTCGTGAAGTACTTTAATAGGCACGCCAATCGACATTTTGAACACTAATGTATCACAAACACTTCACTTTAATAATGATTTATAATGAAATAAAGAGATGTATTTGGATTAATACTGCAAAATCTCTTAAGCAAAAATAACCCAAACAATAATAGCCAAAGATAAAAGAGCGTAGCAACGACAATTATTGGTTTTATTTTCTTCTATATTCTTTATGGCTCTATGTCGCTCTATATATCTCTACATCGCATTCTATCAACCTTTTTACTGTCGTATCTAGCTCTGTATTGAATAATTTTGCTGATATTTTATATACATAACATAATATGCTTAAGGGGTTGAACTGTTCTGAAAATGTTATAATTGAAAAAATTGTTTATCGTATTTCCCAATATTGTTTTCAGTACTCAATTAACGGTAATCATTTGACTTATTGACGGACAATGACTATTAATGAGCTACTCAATATGAAGTGTTAAATAATACGTGAAGAAAATTGCATAAGACTTGGCTTTGTTTCCGTTGCCTGTCCGAATAGACTAGTGATGGACAAAGTACGGCCCGCAAGCCAACTCGGGCCCACGAATGTATTTAATCTGGCCCGCCGAGAGTCCATCCATTCTAAATATTCTAGTCAGCATTTTGGCGCAAAAAATAAAATCTGACTGTAAGCGACGCGAATTATTAAATAAAAATATGTATTGTAAATATTAGGGATTCTATTATTGCTATGCAAGGTGTGCGCGTGGTGACTGGCGCGCGGGGTATTTGGACGTGCGGGGAGAGGTTGCCGCGCGCTCCCGCACTCACGCACCGAGATTTGCGCGCCCTTTTTGCTACTCTCTCGAATTCTACGGCACGAATAGGTGTCAAATACGAGCCTCAAGCTATATTGTATTCTGTTTTATATTGTTATAGTCTATATTAGTTGTTAATTATTCATTTTAATTCTCCTGTGCTGTTTACTGTTATAAATTAGTCAATAATATTCAAATAAATCAGTTTCTCTCAACACATCAGTAATTTTTTGGCGCCAACGAGTCATTACATAACTCTTCACCGACTGCACACCGGTGAAATCCCCGGGCGTCGCCTTCATTCTGGTCATTCGAGCCGCATCAGGAATGTTTACCACACCACCAAAAAAGCAAACCATGGTTAACACACGCAGTACACACTGCCAAGAGCAACTAAAGAGTGACGCTACGATCGCGCCAAAAGCACATCCAGAACAAGTGCCTACGACGAGTGCTGCAAGTGTCAAGAAAACTGGAAGTCTAAAACAACCTTCTTCGCACAAAACAAAGTCGTCGGCATCTTCAGTGACAGCACAGAAAAGAAGACTAGAATTAGAAACAGCGAAACAAAAGGCTCGTATACAAATGGAATTACTAGACATACAGCTAGCAGCAGATCTAGCAGCCGTAGAAGAAAAATACAGTCCACACGCATCGCAATGTGACAGCCAAGATGACAGTAAGAACATCGAGGAGTGGCTCGAGCGTAGTCAACATGAACTGGAGAAGCAAGGGGCTAACGAGAATGGTACTTTACAAGGCCCAGTGCTTCCACCGTCGTGTAACGACGGTACTAACGGTCCAATGCAGGAGTTGACGTATGCACTAAGGGTATTGGACGCCACCCATGCGTCTATTAGCCACGACCCGAAATTACTCAGTCGCCTCAGCACACCAAGAGAACTTTCCATATTCTCTGGTGACCAGATGGAATGGCTGTCATTCAAGCACATGTTCGAAGAGTCAATCAGTATCTGCAACTATAGTGAGAAGAAAACCTGTGGCGTCTACGAAAATGTGTTCGCGGTCCCGCAAAGAAGAAAGAAAAGAAAGAAAAATGTATTTATTCGGCGTAGGACATGCTAAAGATAATTATCATCAGAAGAAATAAATTTATGCTTAATATAAAATGAGAAAAAAAGTAAGGTATACTAAATAAAAATTATAAAAACAAAAAATATATATATAGTGGTCAGTTCATCAGTAATAATAGTTTAGGATAAACGGAACAAAAGGTGTACGACCACAACAGTCTGAAGGATCAGTAGCAGACTAAAGCGACCTAATACATGTCCTGCCGAAAGGGTCACAATCTCAGCATTAGCTGGGTATCACCCAACACTGATCTTCCGCTGGCAACCCTGTTCTGTGACTCACGGATATCAGTTAACCATAAATATGTGTTGTAATATGTACTTTTAAGATACTTTACTGATATGAATAATAAATAACCACTGATGTTAATAAATATCATATAATAATTCAAATATAAATAATATGTGTGACAAAATTATAAATAAATAATTTGAAAAAAGAAAAAAGATGATGGAAATATTAAAATAACTTGGCTTGACTTCCGGCCAAACAAATGCTACTTTGCCGCGGCCTCTTACTGCGTTCACCATATTGTGTTCAGCAGATAGGTACTAATAATATACAACGTACTAATACGTAATACCGATCCTGCCGATAATAGTAGTAAAGTATATTGTATACAAGTTTGGATTTTAGAAGATCGCGTATTTTACACGTAAGTAAATCTTTGTTGTAATTGTGGGTACAGAAAAAAATATTATTATTTAAAAAAAGGTTATATCACAGAAATATCAATTTTATAAGATTCAAATTTTATTTGATGACTTAGTAGAAATTTTTTTATGTTTGTTCTAAAAATGTGAATATTTTCAGATCTCTTATTGGCGGAGGCAGGTTGTTCCAGATTTTAGAAGCCGCGTATCTAAAGGAAGCTGTATCAGACCTCTTGATGAGCACTACGTCACCAAAGGTCATAACGTCCACGCTGCAATTATTATTCGGCAACTCGAAAGATGAAGGGTCCACTGTGTCCTTGATGTGTGCATTGTTAGCCGTCCGCGTCGGCAACGGCGGACCAGGGGGGGGGGTCATGGGGGTCATGACCCCCCCCTGAGCTGGTTCCAGGACTTAGGTGAACTACTAATTGAACGTAATGATTTTATTTATATATTTCGTCATCTTACAGATTTTATGTAACTACATACCTTCAATATTTAATTAATTCAATCATACAAAGTTATAATATAACTAGCAACCTCGCTAGCTAACCCTCGCTTTGCTTCGGTTTTAGTCGTTTTACCCGCGTAGTTCCCGTTCCCTTGGGAATACTGGGATAAAATATAGCCTAGTTTACGCCCTGATATTATAGCTTCCCATTGGTGAAAGAATTTTTGAAATCGGTCCAGCCGTTTTGAAGATTACCCGGAACAGACAGACAGACAAAAATTTTTTAATCGCTATTTTAGGCTTAGGTGTCGTGCAAATAACCGTGTGAGCATGAAAAAAGTCTATTATTTTGACATTACAAACAGACACTCCAATTTTATTTATTGGTATAAATGGCTACACTACCTGTCAGTGTAGCGACAGCAGAAAGGTCTTTCTCTACGTTGCGCAGAATTAAATCGTGGCTAAGATCTTCAATGGTTGAAGATCGCCTAGCCAGACTGACACTTCTCCACGTTCATAAAAACGTACCCATTGACGTAAATCACGTAATAACGCGTTTCGGGAGAAGACGTAAAAGAAAAATTTATTTTGCTATTTAAATATATGTATTTTGCCTGTTTCTATTTTGTTTGTTGGAAACCCTTGTCGTACCACCCCTTCACTTTTGCGGAGTTTTGCGTCATACCCCTCGACATACTTCTAACTGTTATGACAAATCATTCACCACGGTTATGGAATATAAATAGGCTGTCTCATTCCGTGCGTGATAGTGCTTCTCTGGATGTCTTCAAGAGAAGATGGCAATATGTATGTGTATATGTACAAGTTATCATGTGTTAAGTTTTTCAAGTGTACAATAAAGTATAAATATTTTTAAGTACAGCACTTACGTACATTAATAAAATGCCTACTTTTTACTTGTATCTATTGTTATCAAAATTAAATTATAAGTTCTTGACTTGACCACGACTATGTGACCCCCTCCTGGCGCCAAAGCTGGATCCACCCTTGCGCGTCGGCCTGTGCGGGTTCAAACAGTGTAGTGAACTTTTGTACGAAATTGTACTATTAGAATTAACGCTATCTAATAAATTCAGTGACAAATGGCTCATCACCGAAGATCCAACCAAACCTTACAACATTAAGATGCTAGAAGAACCCATACAATCATGTGTCATGACGTCATTAATTTTCGGCGCTAACTGTTCACCCTTTATTGCGCAATTTGTAAAAAATATGACCGCCGAACGCTTCGCAACTACTATGCCATTGATAGAAAATAGGTATATACACAAACACAACAATTATGAACTACATAACTGGAACAGCAACAGTAAAATAGTACTAAACCGTTTAGCCAAAGAGACCCTTGGAGACGAAGCTGTAAAGTTCAAAATGCGTGAGCAATATGATGGCCTACGGACACTCGGACTCGGCCTTACACAACGTACGGCGGGCGACACACGCAATGGAATAAAATGGTACAAGGAGGAAAGAGCCCTAAGGGAAGATGTTTTTGTCGTTGATCCAGGCGGTATTAGAAACACCTGGGCAAAAGGACTGGTGATAGAAGAACCGCCAGGAAAACATGGACGGGCACTAAGGATAAACACGAAGTCTGGAGTAGTTACCCGGTCCACTTCACGCGTCGCTCGGATCCCGTTGATTAAGGAGTGCTGCTAAGCAGCACTTGGGGTGGGGAATGTAAGCGACGCGAATTATTAAATAAAAATATGTATTGTAAATATTAGGGATTCTATTGTTATGATATGAATATGATATATATATGAATAGGTGTCAAATACGAGCCTTAAGCTATATTGTATTCTGTTTTATATTATTTTTTTTTTTTTTTTATTTATATATTCACGCCTTTTTCCCATAGGGGTAGGCAGAGTCCACTGCCCTCCACCTGCTACGATCTTTGACATATTCAGCGTAGCAAAGCGGTTCTCTGTGGGCCACTTTTCGCCCCCGACGGAAACGAGACGTGACGTGTCGCGAGCCACATCGCCGCCATTCGTACAGTTTTTTAATTTTTTGAAACTCATTGCGTTTCCGCGAGAAATACATACACATATAATTAACGGACACAAATTACATCCAGACTCAGAACAACAATTTGTGGATCGCACAAAGTGTTGTCCTGCGTGGGATTCGAACCCCCGACACTGGCGCTGTAGGTCACTAGCATTAACCACTACGCCATCTGTGCAGTTTTATATTGTTATAGTCTATATTAGTTGTTAATTATTCATTTTAATTCTCCTGTGCTGTTTACTGTTATAAATTAGTCAATAATATTCAAATAAATCAGTTTCTCTCAACACATCAATACTTTTTTGGCGCCAACGAGTCATTACATAACTCTTCACCGACTGCCCACCGGTGAAATCTCCTGGCGTCGCCTTCACTGACGTTTATAATTAAAAATCTCCGAATTTTAATGAAAGCCAATTCGTCAGGGGTGCTTTGCGCTTTCATTATCACATAATTAACTTGCCATAATTATAATTATCTCGGCAGCCTGTCACAAGTATTAGTTTATTTATTGGAAAATCCATTCTCTTCGCCTATCAGTGAAGCTAAACTAGCCGCGTAGTTTGTGTTGGGAAATACGGGGTGCAAAGTGTGGTGAAATGTGAGGCGCAAATCGTGGTGAAATGTGAGGCGCAGGCGGCGTGGGTGAGAACGGAAAAACTTAATCAGAAACCGATTGACTGATGAACACCTTTTTGCACTGCTGAAAGTGTTAATCTGCTTTCGAAAATATTATGGAAAATCAAAAACAATTCCGTATGTCTCACACGCCTAACAAGGCGTAAAAGTAAAAGATATTTTGTTGATTAAAAGAAGCTTTAATACAAAATGCATTATTTTCGATAATTCTGGCCCTCCTCTAGAATTTCTTAAACTTTGTGGCCCGCCATTAAAAAAGTTTGCCCACCACTGGAATAGACCAACAGAACCAAAAAAAAAATTTGACTACATAGAGTAGAATAATATAATAGTCGTAATACATATTAATCTGTGGTTAAATTGTGTGGTGTGACAGTTTCGGCGCGAATTTGGAGATGTCATGTTAAGCTCTTGTATTATATTCATTTTTATAGTGTTTTATAGTGTTATATTGAATAATTTTGCTGATATTTTATGTAATATAATATAATTAAGGTGCTGAAGTGTGGTGAATGTAATATAAGAGTAATTTATGTGTATTTTCATATTCAACCGGAATTCCCAGAGAAATCATCTAATTAGGTTTTCAGCGCCTAATTAATGATAACAACGTGACTTACTGACGGACAATGCCTATAAATAAGTTATACAATATGAAGAAGTAAATAATATGTAATGAAAAATTGTATCAGACTTGCCTGTATGGGCTTTGATCCCTTTGCCTGTCCGTATGGACAAACAGAAACAAAAAAAAAAATGTGGTGTGACAAGTATGATTAATCTGTGTCTGTGTCAATAAGAAGCAATCAGTATATTAGGGGAAACCAATTGTTAATTTCCAATAACACTATATATATACTAAATTACTTACTTGCTGTATTAAATATCGAATGTATAATTGCTATGGCTGCGGAAGTAATGAAAGTGGAAATAGAAGCCGAGACATGTTCCATATGTGGTGGCAGCGGCGACTTGATGACACCGGAGGAGCACGACGCGGGTGCGCCGCCTATGCAGGTGCCGCTCAGGGCAATGCTATTACATCTTAATGCCAGTAAGGTAATAAGTCTCAACATTGATATGCCTCTTTGTTTTCAGCATAATATAAACAATATTATAACCTAAACAGAAGACTTCCTTTTATATGTATTATGTCAGTTAATTATAATTTATAGCATTTGCATTCAATTCCGATCTCATTGCTAAAATTAATAAATAAAACCGTATTTGATAAAAATATTTGGTGGTACGTACCACACTTATTTTTTTGAGGTGGGCAATAGTCAGCGCACCCGTTGTCGCGCGCGCGGTCCCATAACCCACTGTATCTGCTCTCTTTCGCGTTTGGGCCGACTACCGGTACCGAGCTCCTTGCCACTACTTGCAGTTACTTGCTGCAACAGATTGTATTTGGTACTTAAGGGGGTATTCTGGTCTAGAAAGCCTAAGTTTTAGGCATTTTTCAAACAAAGATAAAAAAGAAATAAAAAACATTTTTACTATTGGATCTGGAATCGCAGATTAATCCAAAGTGAGTAATAAATGTTATTATCTGAGTTATTCTACGGAAATCGTTTCTTAAACTTTAAATGCGTTTTTTTTTTCAAATCTACTTTTTTGCGAGGTGGTTGACATGGTAGCTCAAGTTCTCCATGACTGATTCCTTTGAAATTTTATAAATATCTTCATTATGTGTATATCTGTCTATGACCCCTGCCTTGGATTTAAAATATAATTGATTTTAAGTAATTTAAAAAAAATCGAAAATGTCGAAAAAAGGGGGGGTACAAAAAAGTTTATTTTTTATGTCAACGCTATTTTGTGAATTTTCTTTTTTTTTCTTTGGCAGAGGTCAAGGTCATAGCGACATCTTTACTAATGAAGAATTTTCTTAATTTGTTGAATTGGATCACTACAAAGGTTGACATCATGACAACCAGGAAGCACCGGTTTTTTGCAGCCCCAAATCATATAAAAAAGCCATAGTAAAAATGTTTTTCATTTTTATAACTTTACGTAACAATTTAAGTTAGTAATTTGATGAATAATTAATAAAGAAACTTTCTCAAAGGTGGTGCCCGATGGACGTTTGTGTGCTTCATGTGTACGACGCGCTATAGAATCTTACGAGTTCAGTACAGCACTGAGCAACAGCGGTACTCAGCCACTCAGCGAGAAAATAAGAGCACTGCGCAAGAGGTAATTGTGATGTAACCTTCCACTGCGTTTTGTTTCAAGCTTAAAGTATTATTAATAAAGTTATATATCCTGACCTCTAACATGTAATATGGGTTTACGGTGATGTCCTTGAAGGTACCATAATTTGTTATTACTATATGATATAAAGATATACAACTTTATTTTATATTTATCATGTTTATATACATATTTGAATTATTATTAGTGTTTTGGATTAGTGTATTATTAGAGTGTCGATAAAAATTTAATAAATAAAGCTACAGGTTTTTTAACAGCGGCCTTATTTTGAGTGTTCTTTCTGTTTTTATTATTAGAGTTATGAATCTGCAGGAGTCCTCTATGCAGCACCACTTTTAAAAGTTATTATAATTAAATTAATTATTAATAATTTTTAATTAATATTGATAAAAAGTAAGTGCAAGTTAAAAATTTGTTTCAATAATTGAATTTATAATGTAAAATTATTAAATAGTGTGTATTCCTATTGTTTCTAAATGCAAGTTCTCAACTATTTATTTACATTTTGCAGTGGCAGATCTCGGCATGTTTCTGGATGGCAACTCAATGTTTTATGGGAATATTTGAATACCCATAAAGAAATAGCCACATCTTACAATTGATCTCTGCAGGACAAAGGATTTTCTAAACGGAAGTGGGTGGAGATAACCAAAGTGTTAAATGCTCGTAATGATGAAGCCCACAAGGAGTGGAAGGAGTGGTCTAAAGTACCTAATATCTACATTGTAATGTGTCTCTGTTTGTGAATTTACAGTATTATCCACACTATTTTTATATAAACCTAATATTCTTTCAGTACTGGGTTGATTATAAGGCTAAACTGAAAAAAAGAATGTGTGGATTGAGATCAGCTCAGTCAGTTGATGGAGGTGGTCCTTTAACAGAACAACCCTCGTCAGAAATTGATAAAAAATTCCTCCAATTACTGGGCGATGATTTTGGACAAGGTCTGTCAGGTGTTAGGGTGGAACCATATTCAGAAGTGAGTATTATTTTACAGATAAATAGAGAATATAGGCTTAATCTAGCAATTCAGTATGTAGAAATATAAATTTTTATATTGTTATAGATATTGATTAATGCTACTACTATGATGACTCTGCAACTGTAAAAAAAAAGGTTTTGGGACCCTGTGATGAAGGACTCGATTCAAGAATCTACTTCTTCAATTGATAATCAAGAAGAACTTGCAGAGCCAAATACCTCTATCCATAAACCTAACCAAGAAGCAACAACTGTGAGGAGCCCTTCTCGCTCTGCAGCACCAGTAAGGTCCTTATGTCATTGGCTTCGTAGAAGACAGCAGCTGATATCACAGCAAGCGACAAGACATGCTATTATTAAATCTGCAAAAATAAAAGAGCCGAAGCAGCTATTAGAGCCAGTGAGGATGGCGAGAGAAATGGCTGAGTTCTTGAAGCCATACATCTCACGTTACAAAATACTGAAAGGTAATTTGATATATGATGAGTTCTATCCTATATATGTATTATGATATAGCAATTTTCAGAAAAAAGGAATTACAGAATAAAGTGCTTAAAGTTCTTTTTTTTTCAGATACATGCGTGGTGCATCTCCTAGAGCTGATGAATGAGAGCATTTTAAATATCACGACACTGCCGACTACATATTTTTGCATCTTGGGCTTTCTCTAAATGTTGTACAAGTCACTTGATCATATGCTGCTTCCATGAAATGCATTGCATAACTGTGAAAAAAGTATTTTACTTCAAATAACATAAAAGCTAACACTTGGGCTAGCAGCCGACTTAATATCTTACTTTATGTACAAACCATGAAAATTTGCTGTAAAATTGTCTGTCTTTGATATTGCATCTAGCTGCAGTTAATATTATTTAACTATGTAGGTATTATATAAGACTTATTATGGTGGCAACTATGAACACTAATGTTACATTGCTTCTGGGTATCATATACATAAGTGGACCAGCCATCATCGAATGCCATGTGGTCAACAATTACATTCCGAAGCAATATTGATGTCCGGCTGTCATGATACAAATGCCAAAAGTTTAACATTATGTATGATGTCGGAAGAGTTCATAGTTCATTAATAATTGATATAAGAGCAAGTTGAGAGTCAAAGAATCATGGGTAGTGCTGACTTGCATGTTCGCTCATAATTTGCATTGCAAATCTGAAAAACAAAGACTGACTAATTATAATAACTAATTATGTATATAACTATAACAATTTAAGGACTTAATATCATAGTTAGTGAAGGATATCTCAAAATAAAATACTATGCCAATCTATCTGGCATTGGGAAAATTATTTGTCACTATGAAACAGTAGTTATATTAGGGTCGAAGATTGTTTATAAAAATACAGTAAATAAATTGATTAAATAAATTATTGTTTATATTGTATGATAATCTCTATAATTCTATATCAATAAATAGAATTGGAGTGTCTGTTTGTAATGTCAAAATAATAGGCTTTTCATGCTCACAGGGTTATTTGCCTAAAATAGCGATTAAAATATTTTTGTCTGTCTGTTTGTTCCGGGTAATCTTTAAAACGCCTGAACTGATTTCGAAAATTCTTTCACCAATGGAAAGCTATAATATCAGGGCGTAAACTAGGCTATATTTTATCCCGGTATTCCCACGGGAACAGGGACTACGCGGGTACAACGACTAAAACCGAAGCGAGGGCGGGTTGCTAGTATAAAATAAACTCATTTGCAAAAAAAACGGGCGGTTTTGATTTTCATTAATATTTAAAAAGATACAATACCAAAAAGGTTTCAATCGTTTGTACACGTTACTGGCCGGTTTTAAAAACGCTGTGGTATTTAAAAAAGTACGTTCTAAATTCAATTTTTCATTTGATGTTCATTTTTACAGAAAACCCCTTTTTATCCTACATTTTTGGCGCGAAGTTCCAGAAGTTAACATCGACTTTCATAACTTTTATTCAATTTTTATCGATTAATTTCATATCCTTGACTGTCAAAGCTTTATTTAATGCTGTTTGGCTGTATCAAAAATGGTAGATAAAGTGGTAAAAGCTACCAAAATTATCGCGCTGCTTGAAGAGGGTTGCAGCCAATGTTTCGTGGCTAGGAGGCTAAATGTTAGTCGCTCGACAGTCCAAAGGACCTGGCAGCGATATCAGGAGACTGGTTCCGTCGAGAGAAGGCCTGGTTCTGGAAGAAAACCATGTACCCAACCACGGGATGATCGTTTTCTTGTGAGTCGCGCATTGAGAAATCGCAAATCTTCGTATGTGGATCTTAAGAACAACCTCCAAGAAGTAAGAAATGTGCATATTAGTCTATGGACGGTCAGGAGGAGGCTTCTCGCTGCCAATATACGCAGTCACCGCCCGGCCCGCGGCCCCAAATTACTCCGTGAGCACAGAGTTCACAGGCTTAGGTTCACTAGAAATTGTGAATCATGGACTCAAGACGATTGGAATAGGGTTTTGTTCTCTGATGAAGCCAGGATATCTCTGTTCGGTGAAGATCGACGTCGGCGAGTGCTAAGAAGACAAGGAGAACGCTTTGCAGAGGCATGTTTCGAAGAAATCACACCTTATGGTGGGGGCTCTGTTATGTTTTGGGCAGGAATAAATTCAATGGATCGTACAGAGTTAGTCTTCATTGAAAACGGCTCACTGACTGGGCATCGATACATAACGGAAGTTCTAATTTCTCATGCACAACCCGCATTGGCCGCTCTAGGTGAAGACTCGATTTTTATGGACGACAATGCTCGCGCCCACCGATCCCGCGATGTTAATGCGTATGTGCAAGAGGTCGGCATTCGTCGTTTGGATTGGCCAGCTCGAAGTCCCGACCTCAATCCCATAGAGCATGTCTGGGACGTTCTGAAACGGCGTGTGAGATCAGTACACCCGGCTCCGCAGACCATCAGAGAGCTGAAGAATGTGATTACTGCGGAGTGGGAACGTATTCCGCAAGCAAGTATCCGGGATATACTCGCTAGCATGCCCAGACGAATTCAAGCTGTGATTTTAGCTAGAGGGGGTCACACTCGATACTAAACATTTATCTGCTTTTACTTTATTAAAGAAAAACAAACAAAAAAACTTTTTTATTTTTACTTCATGAGCATATGCACTACTAGCGAATATACACTACTAGCGAGGTTTAGCATTATTTCCCATAAATTGTATCTAAATTTTATGAAATACTGATGAAAACGATTATTTTCTTATTAATTTAGCAAATTGTGTGGATAAAACTACCTATAATTATCAAACAAAGAAATATTAACATTTGAAATGGTTCATTGCTTAGGTGCCCGTTTTTTTAGCAAATGAGTGTATTACTCATGTATATATATTTTTTTTATTGTCACTAGTTTTATGTTGATTATCTATTTTTTTGGGTTGTCTATGGACAGCGCACACACCGCTTCCGCGTCCGCTTCGTCCGGGGTGACGAAAATGCGGCGCGCGACCTCATAACCCACTGTACTTCCTCTCCTTCACCAGGACCAACCACCACTACTGAGTACCTTGTCGTCCGCGCTTGACTTATGGTGAACATTTGTGCTGTGTGATAGCGACTACGAATACGACCAACTTTTACATAGCTCAAGGGTGTTGTAAAAGATGACTAAGAGTTTTACATCGAACTGGGCCAACTTCATCTGATGCTGATATAAACTAATGGTTACTGATATGGAACAACTGAATGCTTATACTATTGTTTAACCACTATTGGAGAGGAAACTGTTGTACCAGTTGCGAAACATGCATATGCACTTCGTGGATAAATCGGTATTCGGTTTGCGCGAAAAAATAAAACGCTATAAAATCTACTAAATAAAATATTTTAAATGTATAATCGGGAACATCGGGTAACATTATTTAAATAGACTATTAACTTTGTGTTTTTTTTTGTATTGCCCCATATGATTTAAATTTATTACAATCTTATATATATATAAATCTCCTGTTACGATGTTTGTCCGCGATGGATTCCTAAACTACTTAACCGATTTTAAATTAAATTGGCACACCGTGAGCAGTCTGGTCCAACTTGAGAAATAGGATAGCTTAGATCTTTAATTATAGTCGCAATTTTATTTTATTACAAATTATTTGTCTATAATTAATTGACAGTCACAATTATCTGTTAACTCCAAAAGATTAACAGATGGCGATATCTGTTGACTGGATTTAAGTAATTTAAGTAATTTGTGTGTGCTCAATGAGATTCGAGAATGGTTTAGATTCACAATTGGACCCGGTAGGTGGCGCTTTATTTGAACAGAACAACGTCTGTTGGGTCAGCTAGTTAAATAATATATTTTTCTACATGATAATATCTATATCATTTGCAGGTTACATGAGCTGACCCAGAAGATAGATGTGTTCATAGTGGTGGGTGGTGCGGGTCCTGACGGCTCCTACTGTGAGGAGGACATCATCATGGTGGAGCGTGACACGCTGGCGGCCGCAGCGGCAGCGGACGACGAGGAGCTGGAGCGCGGACGCAACGCTCGCGGTGACCACGTATACCAGTGCTCCGTGTGCCCATCATCCTTCCCCAAGCCGACGGAGTTCCGCGCGCACCTCGCCACTCATCCGCCAGATGCCCTGCACTCGTGTTGGACATGCGGCTCACAGTTTGCAACCAGAGTGGCGCTAAAAGCACATTTAAGTGAGTTCCATCATCGTCACAGCTCATATACGTCTCACTGCTGGGCTCGAGCCTCCGCCACAATAGGAGGGAATTTGACCATACTATATCATGCTGGTCAGACATGTTGGTATAAGGTTTTGAGTTTACCTTCTCTTGCCCAGATGTTACATGCATATTAAATACCTTAGACGTCTTTTACGACATCCACGGGTAAGATAGGGAGTGGTGAATTGTATTCTTATTCCGTCACCACACGGAAAAGTTAGTTTACGATTATTGAAGTGAAAGTTCTTTAGAATCGTTGTGATTTCAAACCGGATGCAATGGAAAAAACGACAGGTAAGAGACAAACACAAAAATTGTATAGGATGAAGCCAGCAAAGAATGAGACAGAAATATATATACTGTTTTATATTATTTTTAAATCCGTCTATATTTGATGGCAAAAAGGATAAATGATGAAGAATAAAGAAGTTTCACTTCTGACATGCGTACTTTGCAGGCACGCTTTTTTAAATATTTTTCTTCAGTACGGGTAGACAGATTTGGATCCTCCAGTAATTAGCCTATTACACCATGTTTGCGTGACGGTTTGAGATTAGGTTCCACTTCGAGGATTTACGTTCTTGTATTGATATTATCTACTTACATCAATTAGATATTTTTTATAATTATTCACGGGCAAAATGATAGTTTATAATAAGAAGAAGTAGACACTGATCCAGGTTTTCAACTGGATATTTTATCAAAAGCATAAAAAAAGATGTGATTATACATATATTTAATATGGTGATAAAAGTCAATTAATAAATTATAAATGGTTCATCGTGTTCTATGTTAAAAAGTACAAACATAAAGCAGATATAAAAATTATTGTATAATGTACTAATATTGGTCTAGAGTTTTCTTTCGACTTACTCTTCTCTTGAATAATTGTTATATGCTTATTATATCCCTTAATTGTCTCTTTTGTATACACTAAACAGTGACAATGTAGAAGAATGAGTGCTAACTAAAGTTGCACACGAACATATCGAAGATGAAATACTAGTTTCAATTGTGGTAATTGCGTTTGTGTAGGTTCAGCGTGCGGTGCTGTTCTGTCGTGTCAGTTGTGCGGTGAGGGTGCCGGCTCGGCTGCGGAGCTGCGGCGGCACAGTGGCCAGTGTGCGGCGAGGTGCCCTGCTTGTGCGCGCACCTTTACTGACCGCGCGGCTCTGTCTGCGCACGCGCACAGCTCACACGGACGCAGCGCCGCCCCGCCCCACGTGTGCCCCGCCTGCTTCCGCACGTGCGACACGCCGGAGCTGCTGAGCGCGCACGCACTCCGGCACAGGCAGGCTAAACACTACGTGTGCGGGTACGACGCGTGCATACTACGCTTCGCAACAAGGTACTACATACATACATCATATTTATATTATATACTAGTAACCCGCCCTTGCTTTGCTTCGGTTTTAGTCGTTTTACCCGCGTAGTGCCTGTTCCCGTGGGAATACCGGGATAAAATATAGCATAGGTTACTCCCTGATATTATAGCTTTCCATTGGTGAAAGAATTTTTGAAATCGGTTCGGTGGTTCAAGCGTGAAAGCGTAACAAACCGAAGCGAAGCTAGGGCGTGTTGCTAGTAAAAATATAAAGTTGCTGTTGAAATTACTTAAGATAACTTGCAAATTCGAGCCCGGGTTCTACACCACATGTACCCTTTAAATCAATCGATATATCGAACTATATTTACACTACACAAAGTTACGATCAACATCGTACGTCCGCGCTGTTGTAACACACACGAAATGTACAGCGAGTTAAGTAAATACTTATAACTATATAAACATACATAAAACTTGTGTAAGATCCGTCTCGAAGGACCACATTGTACAACACAAACACTAGGGTATCAATAGATAATCTAACATTGTGTTTTATTATGTGCTGATTAGAAGTAACCTGTTGTCGCACATACGCAAGTGTCACGCGGGCGAGCTGCCCGACGAGGAGCCCACTGCGGCGCAACGAGACCAACACGCGCCCACCACCACGTGCGAACAGTGCGGCCGAACGTGAGTACACAGACGCACACAAACAAACAACATACACAGCCCCACAAACCAGACTCGTCAGTATAAAAGAAATTAGCCAAATTATAGATTATTTTGTTCATCTGCTGTTTTGTAGATTTTTACAAACAAACGATTGAATCCAGTCTCATCAAATTATAACGTGGGTGTCGTAAAAGATAACTAAAAGATGTCGATAACATATATCGCGTTTATGATTTAATACAAAAAAAATACAAATCATTTGAACTTTAAAAACACCTTATGCAGCATTACGCGTTTCGTTATTAAAAAATACATGACTGTATTGTCTCTTGGGTAGCGTTCATTTTACTTTCTTGTAAAATACGTTTATAACACCCCAAACGGTGTTTTTAATTGTTTGACACACGGTCAAAATACGATGATGACTACGTTCTGTACATACATATGTTTCATGCTTCCCTGTGAATATGTATGTACGTAACGTAGTCATGAACTGAATTCGCGTAATTCGAGGCATTTTAACGCGAAATTTGAAATTCGCGTTAAAATTATTAACTCATCGGATCAGTGTGGGAGTAAATCAATTACCTTCACATTATCCTCGGGCCACATCAGTGGGACGTATGTGAATGGACTGACAGTTAACGTATAAGCCTGACAATTGCCAGTCGCCTGAACAAGCCGGATTCCGAAAAGGTATCGTAGACCACATTCATACGCTACGCCAGATTATACAGCAGACCGATGAGTATAATTGGCCGTTGTGTTTCGGGTTATGAAAAAGCCTTTGATTCCGTTAAAACCTGGGCAGTGCTGCAGTTCTTTCAGCCGTAAAGGCTACTATATTAACCCGCCCGGTCTCATCCCAGATAAGAGTACGAAACTGTTCCCCACTGCGCTGGAAGATGTCATCTTCAATTTGCAGATAATATTGTAGTACTCAGAATCCCTAGGGGACCTTGGCACCATACACAATGACCTCAGCCGGGTTTTCAACTTGTGGATCTACAAATGAACAAGACGAAAGTCATGTCAAATGCCCATGTCGTTCCTGTACCGGTCCTAATTGGGAATGCGATTTTTTAAGTTGTTGATCATTATGTTTACCCAGAACAAACAGTCCAGTTAGGTAAATCCAACTCGGTTGGTCTAACCGAGGAATCGAAAACGGCTGGATATCGTTCGGAAAACTTAGGAGACACCT
This sequence comes from Lymantria dispar, assembly GCA_032191425.1. Classification (NCBI taxonomy): domain Eukaryota; kingdom Metazoa; phylum Arthropoda; class Insecta; order Lepidoptera; family Erebidae; genus Lymantria; species Lymantria dispar. The sequence continues at coordinate 474,196 of CM063460.1, read as the reverse complement.
GTCGTTCAAGGATCTACGGTGTTTTTGCAAACAAACATTTATAACCAGTGTGTGTTACCAGCAATGACATACAGCACTAAAGCGTGTTGTTAATGTCGCCTTCATAAAAATGCTCAAAGTCGCTCAACGTGCTATGGAGAGAGCTATGCTCGGTATTTCACTACGTGATAAGATCCGGAATTCCTCAATTCGTAGAACGGGTGTAACCGATGTAACCCGACGAATTGGCACTTTGAAATGGCAACGAGCAGGTCACATCGCTCGGCAAACAGACAACCATTGGGGAAGAAAGTCGAGTGGCGACCATGCATTGGACTGACAACATTTTAAAAGTCGCAGAGAATCATTCAAATTGTAAAGGACTGACCTGAGCGGCGTTCTTGTCAGGAAGCTTATGTCCAAAATCGGACGTCTATTGGCAGATGGATGGATGGTAAAATAGTGCCACTAGTATGAATATCACTACAAGGCTTAGGATCCATAGGTAGAATTCATGTCTGTTAGACGTGTTGGTATAGGGTTTTATTTTGAGTATTCGTTCTTGCATAGACGTTATCTTATTATACCCCTTAGTGGTCTTTTACGACATCCACAGGCAGGGCAGGGGGTGGTGAATAGGTTTAAAGATATATTCTTACTCCGTCGCCACACGAGTTCTTATTAATAATTTTATAAACTACAACTTACATTATTCTAGTATTTTAAATATGTTAATATCCAGAGTTTTTTGTTTCTATGTTTATCGAAAATAATATCTGTGTTATTGTTTTGTGTGTGTGTACTGAATATTTTATTGTTGCATTGTTTACAGGTTTGGTTCCGTGGCCGCAATGAAGCGTCACGCGCGAGTACATCGTTCGACACAAATGAACAATACTGCCGCACCTCAGGTAAGCCGCTATACATACGCGCGCCACTCACGGATACAACCTTTTTCTTATATTTATTAATTTAGACTCTCGACATCCATAGCTGGATGCAGGCCTGCCACACAAATGGGGGACTAATCGCATAATGACCACAGTTGGCAGGCAGATTAGCAATCACAACGATGTGTTATACGTTTCCTAGGCTAAAGCTGTTACCTTTTCCTGGTGAAATCCCACTGGCTAGTAAGGGATGGCGACGGACAATTTCATTTATTTTAACTGTTATGCGAGTATGTGTAATTATTTTTCGGAAATAACTTGATTAAGTTAAATTAATGTGCATGTAGTGATGGAGTAAGAATACACTATTATTATTAAGACTTCACCATCAGGGGGATGGTGAAGTCTTGTCCGTAGGTGTCGTTAAAGACGACTAAGGCATATTTTGTGTATATAACAACTATATAAGAAAAAGAAAACTTGAAATGACATCATATACCAACCCGTTTGACTGGCGCCGTATAGTAGGTCAAATTCCGTTCTAATAAGGAGGAGGCTCTAGCCCACTAGTGGGACGTATATGAGGTGTGATGAAAATGTTTTCCTATAATAAAAATGTTTAACTTGTATTGTATGTCTTTACAACACCCATTCTGTATAGATACTTGAGTGTTACTATTAAGATGTCTGTCGTACGAGACTTGGCAACTGTTAGTGGTATTCACTCGTGTGTGTTTTCGTTACACAGGAGGAGGGCCAGGAGTCTCAAGGCGAGGAGGTCGAGGGTGAGGTTGAGTACCTGGAGGTTGAGGAGCTAGAGGAGATGGAGTATCGCAACGACTACGATCAGAAACCACAGCTGCACCTGATGTGAGGCGTGTGACCAGATTTATTGAAAATACTGACTGACTTCCCGCTCATTAAGTGAACATTTGTTACATCATATTGTAACTATTAGATTGTATTTCAACTTGGAGCTGTGTCAAATTGGCATAAATTAATAATCCATTTTATAACATTGAAATGAAAAGGACTCTTAAATTTAAGGTAAACTATATAAACCACAAATAAAGTTAATGTTATGTATCTCTTTTAGGTGATACCTAATATTTAAATTTTATTTAACATCATTGTCGTGTCATTTATATTGTATTAGGTGCTGCTTAATATTTAAGGGTGTTTAGTCAAGATCATAATACAATCAGATTCCTCTTTATTTACGTACCGATTGTATGTAATCAATGTGGTGACGGAGTAAGAATACAAATCACCACCCTCTCTCTTGCCCGTGGGTATCTTGGGAACACTCGAAATAAAACCCTATACCAACACGTCTGACCAGCAATGGTATATATAGTAGGTCAATTTCCCTCCCATAGTGAAGGAGGCCTGAGCCCAACAGTGGGACTTGTATGGGCTGATATGAAGATGATGATATGATGTATGTAATAGCTAATACATACTTTTTGAGAAGTACAGTTATTGATAAAAATATTATGTAGCTAAGCATGTTTACTTGCGTGTGGCGAATTTATACAATGCGTCGTCAATCCTCTACTTTCAACAGAGATAAACAGTAGAATGAAACGTAGTCCCTAAATGTAGGCCTCATAACAAGGCTCAAAGTTGCTCAGCGTGCTATGGAACGGGCTATGCTCGGGATTTCTCTGCGAGATAGAATCCGAAATACGGAAATCCGCAGAAGAACAGGTGTAACCGACATAGCACGAAGAGTTAGCATGCTGAAGTGGCAATGGGCAGGCCACATCGCTCAAAGAACTGATAACCGCTGGGGAAGAAAGGTTCTCGAGTGGCGACCACGTATTGGACGACGCAGTATAGGACGCCCCCCCCACTAGGTGGACCGACGACCTGGTGAAAGTTGCTGGGCGTCGTTGGATGCAGGCGGCACAGGACCGCACTTTGTGGCGTAACATGAGGGAGGCCTACGTCCAGCAGTGGACGGCGATAGGCTGAAATGATGATGATGATGAAACAGTAGAATTAAGAGGAAGAGAGACAGTGAAAAAGGAAAGCAGTTTCCTGGGAATCCTGCCTGATGAGCGTGCTGATAATATTGTTATCATCCATGGCGCCGATAAAATAAAATGTCGGCGTATATATCAACTTAGGATAATTAGCAATGTAGTTTGTTTGATAATAGATAAAGGGACCATAATTATGATTTATTCAGGAACTGTTGGAGTATTAAATTAAAAAAAAGAGCGTGCGTATAAAGTACCCATGTCAGAAGTGAAACTTCTTTGGTCCCCTGTGTTTTTTTCAATAGTAAGAAAAATGTAAAATTAATTTATCAAGGAGATAAAAATATTCACACAAATAAAAATGCATCAACAATCAACACCCTTGCTTTATATTAAATCTTTCTAATACGTAGGTGCAAACACATGTATTAAACACATACTAACATAAACATGTAGAACGATCACAACTGGAGCAAGATATAGATATACTGACTATCACACTACACAGGAGCATACATATGTATTAAACACATACTTTTTTTTTTTTTTTTTTTTTTTTTTTTTTTTTTTTTTTTTTTTTTTTTTTTTTTTTTGGGTGGGTCGCGGTCGGCGCGCCTCCGCACCACTCCGTCCGGGGCGACAGAGGGGCCTAAGCACGCAACTCCCGCAACCCACCCGAAAACCACCTCGCCTTCGTCATTGGGCCGACCACCGGAGCAGGTTTACTTGTCGTCAGTGGTCGGCCCGACGGAATACCCCCTACGCGGGGTACCCTCCCATCGACCGACGTCCCCCCCTCGGGGAGGACGTCGGTCTTTCCTCACGCGGTCGGCCTCTCGGCGGGTGACGGACTAATCCCCGGTCACGTCACCCGCGGCCTCGGCTAGGGCGGCATGAGGCGCAGATAGTTGCGCCTGCGCCGCCCCAGTCGCCGGCGGCGTATCTCCTCATCGAGGCTGCGCTCCACGCGCAGACGATCCGCCGCCTCCTTCTGCGAGATCACTGTCTCGCAGAAGGCTGCGACCGCGTCCCAGTTCCTGACGCTGTAGACCATCGCCCTAGCGATGGCCGGCAGCGTCAGGTCGGCACCGATGATTGCGACGAGTTCACGGCGCTGCACTGCCCAAGCCGCGCAGGCCTCGAGCGTGTGGCGCGCCGTGTCCTCGTCGCAATCGCAGTGGTGGCAGGACGGTGTACTCTCCCTCCTCACGACCCTGTGCAGGTATTTGGCGAAGCTCCCGTGCCCCGTCAACACCTGCACTAGTCGGAAGGAGAGCACCCCGTGCCGCCTCTCCAACCACTGCATCAGCACCGGCCGGAAGGCCTCCACGGTTCGCACCCCGAACCGAGGCCTCTCCAGCCGGACTGCCCAACGGGCAATGACGTCTCGGCGTGCGTCGACGCGCCAGGCGGTGAGATCCCTTAACGAGATCACACCGCCCTCCCCGCGCACCCCCGACACCCGCCGATACAACTCGGCGAGCATTTCCGCCTCCAGGTCCCACGGGGGAGTCCCGGCCAATAGGCACGCTGCCTCCGTCGCAACCGTGCGGTATCCGCGGATGGCCCTGACCGCCATGACCCTCTGTGGTCGCCACAGAAGGGCCCTAAGTCGGACGGTCAAGGACCCCGCCCACACCGGTGCGCCGTACAGGGCCATCGACCGGATGACCCCCGTGTACAGCCGTCGGCACGTAGCGCTCGGTCCGCCCACGTTCGGCATTAGCCACGATAGGGCGGACGCCGCGCCGACGAGCCGCGGAGCGAGCCTGCGGAAATGCTCCCGGAACCACCATTGCCCGTCGAGCACTAGGCCCAAGTACCTCATATGGGCCCGGATGCTGATGTCAACCGATCGGACGGTGATCGAGACGCCGATGGGACAAGAGGGCCTCCGTCTTGTCCAGGGCGACCCTCAACCCCAGCGCCTCGATCCGCCTGACGACCTCTTCGGTGCCATAGGTCGCCAGGCTTACCGCCTCTTCTAGCGTCCCACCGCGGGCTGTGACGAGCGTGTCGTCGGCGTAACAAATCACGCCCAGCCCGGGCGGGAGGCTCCCCCGCAACGCCCAGTCGTAGCCGATGTTCCACAGGGTGGGTCCGAGGACTGACCCCTGTGGGACACCGCACGTCATGGGCGTTCGCACAACGTCCCCTGCTCGGTTGGTACAGAGGACGCTGCGCCCCACCAAATAGTCTGCCACTAGCCGCCTCAGGTAAGCTGGCACTCCGTGATACCGGAGCGCCTCCCTGATGCAGCTGAATGGCAGACTATTGAATGCGTTGGCGATGTCTAGGGACACCGCCAACAGCACTCCCCCACCGGTGACGGCCTCAGTCGCCACGGCCCTCAGGCGCAACAGAGCCGCGATCGTCGAACGACCCCTCCTAAACCCAAACTGGGCGTCCGACAGATCGGGCCCCGTGCCGACGAGGTGCCGCTCGATGCGGGCAGCTACCACCCTCTCCAGTAGCTTGCCCGTGTCATCGAGCAGCACGATAGGCCTGTAGGCCGAAGGCGACCCCGGAGACCGTCCCGGCTTCGGCAGGAGCACCAGCCTTCCCTCCTTCCAGCACCCAGGGAACCGTCCGGACGCTAAACACGCGCCGAACAGCTCCCTGAGGCGGGGACCCAGGTGGTCGAGGACCAGGCCCAACACGCGGTTTGGAACACCGTCGGGCCCGGGGGCGGTGGACTTTGCGCACATGCGCGCCACCGCCACTCCCATCTCGGGTTCCGTGATGGGCGGAACACTGTCGTCGTCGGCCTCCCGGTCAGTGTCTGGCGGAGCCATGACCGGGGGCGTGTGTTCCGCCCGCCGCGGGAACAGGTCCTCGACGACCCGGGTGAGAAGGCTGGGCTGGAGAGTCTCGGTGAGGGGAAGGCCCCGCGCGCGGAGCTTATTCAGCACCGCGCGATAGGGGCGTCCCCAGGGGTCACGATCGAGACTGTCCAGCATCTCCTGCCGACTGACGTCCTTGGCGGAGCGGACGGCCAGCCTGAAGGCCGACCGCGCATTGCGGTAGCCCTCATACAGCAAGGCCTCCCGCTCCGCGTCGCGTTGCCGCCGCCGGCTGCGGGTGTAGGCCCTCCGGGCGCGAATGCACGCGGCCCGGAGATCCGCCAGCTCCCGGGACCACCAGTGGACCGCCCTCCTCGGGGGCGGACGCCGTACCCGGGGCATGGCCGCATCGCAGATCTGCGTCAACGCACTGTGGATGCGGCCAGCCTCGGCGTCCACCCCGTCCGACTGGTTGGCAGAGGACAGCCACGAGTAAACGATGGCTGTCTCCGCCAGCTGGTCCCGGTCTAAGCGACCCACAGCCCATCGCGGGAACGCAGGACGTCCATCCGCCCCGTGACCCCTGCTGGGCGTCGGGATTACCGGGGAGACCTCCATCCGGATATACCGGTGGTCCGACAAGGTCTCCACCTCCTCCACGACGCGCCAGCTCCCCACGCGTGCGGCGACCTCGGGGCTAGCGAACGAAAGGTCCACTATCGACCCGCCCCGTTGTCGCACGCACGTATGCACCGAGCCCCTGTTCAGCAAACAGAGGCCCAGTGCCGCCGCCCACTCCTCGATCGCCCGTCCTCGGTCGTTCGTCCGGGGAGACCCCCACGCCACGGACTTGGCGTTGAAGTCCCCCAAGACGAAGACCTGGCGCGATGCCATTCGCCGTAACGAGGCCTCCATGATGGTGAGGGAGGCCTCGAAATCGGTCACACTCCAGTTAGGGGAGAGATAGACTCCGAGGAGCGTAATCTCCCCCCAGTCCGCCGCGACGTATCCGACGCCCCTGTCCCTAAGGGTCAGAGGCGACGAAGGCCACGACGTGGAGGCGACGATTGCCACGGTGCCATCGGTGCTACCCAACCAGTTAGGCCGGTCGGGCACCACGTACGGCTCCGCGGCTACGGCTACTCCTATCAACCACTCCGCCATGGCTTGCAGGAACACGTCCTGCGCACCGGCGGTGTGGTTGAGGTTGGCCTGGAGGAGACGAATGGATACGGGGTCCATTAACGGTCCGTATCCATCGTCACCTCCTCCGCGCTGACGGGCGATCGGGCCGCGCTCGGAGCGGGGACTGGCCCGGTCGATGGGCCGTCCCGCCCCTTCGGGGCCGATGCCGGGGGTCTGCAGTCCCCAGAGCCCATGCGGTGTTTGGCAGGGCTATTGCCTGCCGCACACGCGGGGCAGTGGGGCACCGCAGAGCACGATGCCGCCTGGTGTCCGGTCTGACCGCAACGGAAACATAGCCCGCTGCAGTCAAAGCAGTTTTTGCATGTCGGTCGGGTATGCCCGACCGCCATGCATTTGTAACACCTCGCGGGCCGGGGCTCTAGCACGGTTACCCGCGCCGAGCTCCAGCCCACGAGGAGCCTGCCTGAGTCGGCCAATTGCTTGACCGACTCCACCGGACACTGCACCCAGGCAGCACCGACGCCGCCCGGACCAGTGCGAATGGTGCCAATCCGGACGGTGTCCGAGGCACATCCGGTACGCGCCATAATGGCCTCCCGGACGTCCTCCACCGTCACGGAATCGTCCAAGCCCGTCAGGCGCATCTCTGCGCACTTGACAGGCCTGGCGACTCGGACACCATCCTCCGGCCCGAACAGCCCCCTCAACATCGTGGCCAAACTATCGGCCGTCTTCGCGCCCTCGGCCCCAGGGAACTCGAGTATTCGAGCCCCTGTCCGGGCCTTGCGGGTCCTCGCCTCGACGCCCCCGATACCGGAGACGTCCAGCTCCCGCCGGGCGCGTTTTAGGACGGCCTCATAGTTGAGGCCCCTCTCAGCCGCCTCAGGCAGCACGGTGATGACCACCGCGGCCGTCTTCGGCGACTTGAGGCCCCTGCGCGACCTTCTCTTCCCTTTTCTGCCGGCTCCCGCCTGGGGAGCGGTGGCCACGGCGGCACTCTTGGCCGCCGCTCTCCGCTTCTGGCCACGTGCCTTCCTGCTCCGCTCAGCCACCTGCCAGCCCTGTTCGAGCCTGGCAGCAGCGCTGAGCGCAGCAGGAGCGGTCGCGGGTGCGCTGGCCGGCGCCTGCGGTGCAGCCGCTGGCGCCGGCCGCGGCCCGGCCTTGGCGGGAGCCGGCACCTTGCCGGCCTTCTTGGCCCCCTTGGGCCCCGGCCGCGGCCGCAGCGTAGCTCACCACGCGGCCACCCTGACAGGGCAGCGGGGTGGGAGCTGACGCTTGCGGCCGCCTCGCCTTGTCCGCGGCGAGCGGCGGTCGGAGGGGCGGCTCAGGCGGGAGCCTGGCCGCTACGGCGGCGATACGCGCATCCACCATCACCCCTACTCGGGCTAGGATCACGCGTACCGCCGACTCCGACACGCCGTGCACCTCGTCGGGCGGCGGCTCCTCCCCCCTCCGAGGCCTCCCGCGGCCACGAGCCGGCGGGGGGACCACGACGAGGGGAGGAAGCGCCGAAGCCGCGACGGGTGCAGCCGGCGCAGCAGCCGCGACGGGCGCAGCCGGCGCCACGGGCGCAGACAACGGGCCCGCCCTCCCCGGCGCAGCCCGTTTCGGTGGCGAGGCTGGCACAGGCGGCGCGGCCGGCGCCAGGCGCGCGAACTGGGCCCGCAGGTCGGCCATCTCCTTGGCCAACCCGCGGTTCTCCCGTCGCACCGCCGATAGCTCCGTCTCCAGCTTGCGGTTGCGTTCCCGCAAGCCGGAGACCTCCTTACTAAGGCGGGCGTTCGCGGCCTGGAGGGCCGCCACGTCGCCACCGTGGCCGGCCGGACCCGGTGTCCCCGGCCTCGCCGATCCACGACCTCTGCGCCCACGGGGCATGGTCGGGACTTTGGGAGGAGGCATGATGGTGCTCCCCTCCGAGTCGGTGTTCGAGCTGCACCCCTTGAGGGGGCGCTTCCGGACGCTCGGGGGGAGGGCCTCCTCCCTCTCCTTCGTACCTACCGTGGTGGCGATGGTCTCCTCCTCGGCAGCCTTCCTCTTCTCCCTACTCGACGACGGCCTACCCTCAAATGACGGCCTGCCTATCGTCCCCCTACTCCTACTGGACGGACCTGCGGCGCATCCACCGCCCTCGTCCCTACTCCGGCCGACCTGCGTCCATTCAGCGCCGTCATCGGCAGACGGCTCTGCGGCACTTCCGCCCACGTCCGTTAGGACCATCTCTGAGGCCGTGTCCGACTCCAGACCTTCGGATGGCCCTGCGGCATTGCCGCCCACATCCTGCGACGGCTCTGCGGCAATGCCGCCCTCGTCCTCGGGTCCGCTGCTGCAGTCGACGCTGACGCTCTCGTCTAGCGACAGCTCTGTGGTCGACCCGGTCTCCTCCACCGATGGTTGGGCAGCAACGCCACCCCCGCTCCGCGACGGCCCTGAGGCAGCAGTGCTGCCACCCTCGTCGCACGTAGCCATACCGGCCGCCTTCTGCCGCTCCCGCCACGCCTTCCACCTTGCGGTCTCGATGCGGGCTCGCGCCTGGGCGGTACGCTTCTGCTTCTTCTTCTTCCCCTTCTTCTTCTTCTCAATCTCTTCCTTCTCCTTCACTTCAATCCCCTCCCCCCGGTGAGCCTCCTGATCTTGTGCCGGGCTCTCGGCAGAAATAGCAGGTATTGTCCCCCTCCCATACGACTGGGGACTGACTGTGCTAGTGACTGTGCGCCTCTCGCGCTCAGAAACCAGCACAGTGAGGGATTCCCCGGCGTGGCCGGGACCCTCTGGAGTAGGTACGTCGTTTGGCACCTCTGCCATATTGTTGGACGTTTTTAAGTCTTGCCTTGACTACCACTCTAACGGCTGGACGCTCGCGCGCTTTTTAACCCACCAACCATTCATCCCCTCGCCGAGTGGCCAAACTTAGGATTAGGGGTAATTTTTTATAGGGGTTTTCTTCCCCGCGGTCCGAAGACCCCCGGTCCTGACCCCCCTGCTCAGGATTACGGTTTGGGCCTTCCGGATCTGGCCGCTCGCGAGCGACCGACCCGTCACGCCCCCGGGCCGTGACGCAACCGTCCCTGGCGACGGAGTGCCATGAGGCACATCCGCCCCATTGGCCCCGGGTCAGATCCGCCGTGCGCTCTGCCACCAGAGCCGCACGCGGAGACCCCCCCCTGCCGGAATCTTGGCCGTCCAAATGGACGCATGACGTCCAAATGGACGTTACCAGGGAGCACCACGAGGAGGTGCTCCGGCCGCGCCCCCCATTAAACACATACTAACATAAACACGTAGAACGATCACAACTGGAGCAAGATATAGATATACTGACTATCACACTACACAGGAGCATACATATGTATTAAACACATACTAACATAAACACGTAGAACGATCACAACTGCAGCAAGATATAGATATACTGACTATCACACTACACAGGAGCATACATATGTATTAAACACATACTAACATAAACACGTAGAACGATCACAACTGGAGCAAGATATAGATATACTGACTATCACACTACACAGGAGCATACATATGTATTAAACACATACTAACATAAACACGTAGAACGATCACAACTGGAGCAAGATATAGATATACTGACTATCACACGACACAGGAGCATACATATGTATTAAACACATACTAACATAAACACGTAGAACGATCACAACTGGAGCAAGATATAGATATACTGACTATCACACTACACAGGAGCATACATATGTATTAAACACATACTAACATAAACACGTAGAACGCTCACAACTGGAGCAAGATATAGATATACTGACTATCACACTACACAGGAGCATACATATGTATTAAACACATACTAACATAAACACGTAGAACGATCACAACTGGAGCAAGATATAGATATACTGACTATCACACTACACAGGAGCATACATATGTATTAAACACATACTAACATAAACACGTAGAACGATCACAACTGGAGCAAGATATAGATATACTGACTATCACACTACACAGGAGCATACATATGTATTAAACACATACTAACATAAACACGTAGAACGCTCACAACTGGAGCATGATATAGATATACTGACTATCACACGACACAGGAGCATACATATGTATTAAACACATACTAACATAAACACGTAGAACGATCACAACTGGAGCAAGATATAGATATACTGACTATCACACTACACAGGAGCATACATATGTATTAAACACATACTAACATAAACACGTAGAACGATCACAACTGGAGCAAGATATAGATATACTGACTATCACACTACACAGCAGCATACATATGTATTCAACACATACTAACATAAACACGTAGAACGATCACAACTGGAGCAAGATATAGATATACTGACTATCGCACTACACAGGAGCATACATATGTATTAAACACATACTAACATAAACACGTAGAACGATCACAACTGGAGCAAGATATAGATATACTGACTATCGCACTACACAGGAGCATACATATGTATTAAACACATACTAACATAAACACGTAGAACGATCACAACTGGAGCAAGATATAGATATACTGACTATCACACTACACAGGAGCATACATATGTATTAAACACATACTAACATAAACACGTAGAACGATCACAACTGCAGCAAGATATAGATATACTGACTATCACACTACACAGGAGCATACATATGTATTAAACACATACTAACATACACACGTAGAACGATCACAACTGGAGCAAGATATAGATATACTGACTATCACACTACACAGGAGCATACATATGTATTAAACACATACTAACATAAACACGTAGAACGATCACAACTGCAGCAAGATATAGATATACTGACTATCACACTACACAGGAGCATACATATGTATTAAACACATACTAACATAAACACGTAGAACGATCACAACTGGAGCAAGATATAGATATACTGACTATCACACTACACAGGAGCATACATATGTATTAAACACATACTAACATAAACACGTAGAACGATCACAACTGGAGCAAGATATAGATATACTGACTATCGCACTACACAGGAGCATACATATGTATTAAACACATACTAACATAAACACGTAGAACGATCACAACTGGAGCAAGATATAGATATACTGACTATCACACTACACAGGAGCATACATATGTATTAAACACATACTAACATAAACACGTAGAACGATCACAACTGGAGCAAGATATAGATATACTGACTATCACACTACACAGGAGCATACATATGTATTAAACACATACTAACATAAACACGTAGAACGATCACAACTGCAGCAAGATATAGATATACTGACTATCACACTACACAGGAGCATACATATGTATTAAACACATACTAACATAAACACGTAGAACGATCACAACTGGAGCAAGATATAGATATACTGACTATCACACTACACAGGAGCATACATATGTATTAAACACATACTAACATAAACACGTAGAACGATCACAACTGGAGCAAGATATAGATATACTGACTATCACACTACACAGGAGCATACATATGTATTAAACACATACTAACATAAACACGTAGAACGATCACAACTGGAGCAAGATATAGATATACTGACTATCACACTACACAGCAGCATACATATGTATTCAACACATACTAACATAAACACGTAGAACGATCACAACTGGAGCAAGATATAGATATACTGACTATCACACGACACAGGAGCATACATATGTATTAAACACATACTAACATAAACACGTAGAACGATCACAACTGGAGCAAGATATAGATATACTGACTATCACACTACACAGCAGCATACATATGTATTAAACACATACTAACATAAACACGTAGAACGATCACAACTGGAGCAAGATATAGATATACTGACTATCACACGACACAGGAGCATACATATGTATTAAACACATACTAACATAAACACGTAGAACGATCACAACTGGAGCAAGATATAGATATACTGACTATCACACTACACAGGAGCATACATATGGACAATGCTTAGTAGACGATAGTGGGGACGAATGTGTTCTATCTCATTCTCTCGTCGGCTGTATCCTATACATTTACGTATCTATAGACTCGCTTTTTCGTTTCATTGAGTTTGAAATCACAACGATTCTAAAGAAGATTCACTTCAAAAATTACAATTTAAAACAATTTTTGTGAATTGTATCGCATTTGATATTTGATTGCCCGACATTTCGAATAGTTTACAGCGTACATAATCACGGGCGGACTAAGATGTCTCACGTCGAACAATTAATCTTTGTTACAGAGATTAAGATCAGAATTAGTTATTATAAAAATCTTCTTCTTAATGATATGTATCCCCTGAGTTTTCTTGCCGGATCTTTCTCAGTGTGGCCGCGTTCCGATCCGGTGGTAGTATATTAGTTTTTGTTAGTTTTAAATCAACAAATTGTTATAATAATTGCTACAAATTTAATAATTAATAATTACTAACCATAAACAATATAATTTTTTCATATAGATTCATTTTCTTCTTACACTGGCAATAAATTTGTACTAAAATGTGGGTAACAATTTAATAAATTTATAACTATTTTCTGTATCGGGTAGATAATTGTAAATGTCTGTAATAACGATTACTTGTTGGACGTGAGACACCTTAGTCCGCCCGTGACCATGAATGCTGCAAAGTGTTCGAAACGTCGGGCAATCATAAATCAAATACAAACGCGATATAATCCGTAAAAGTAGTTATCGTAAAAGTAGGTATCCGTAGTAGCACAAAGTAAGCCGCCTTCAAAATTAACTTTAATTTAGCATCATGTTACCTGAGTTTTCTTGCCGGATCTTTCTCAGTGTAACCGTGTTCCGATCCGGTGGTAGTATACTAGATTATTAGTTAGTTTTTAAATATAATTACTATTAATTTTAATGTTTAATTATTACTAACCATAAACAATATAATTTTTTCATATAGAATCATTTTCTTCTTACACTGGCAATAAATTTTGTATCAAAATGTGGGTCAATATTTAATAACTAATTTCTGTATCGGGTAGATAATTATAAAATTTTCTGCAGTAACGATGACTTGTTGGACGTGAGACATCTTAGTCCACCCGTGATCATGAACGCTGTAAAGTGTTCGAAACGTCGGGTAATCAAAAATCAAATACAAACGCGATAAAATCCGTAAAGTAGTTTTATTTAAAATGTATAATACTCGCGTAAACATCAGAAATCATTATATTGTTTTTGGTTAGTAATTATTAGTAGTATTATTATGTATCTCCTTTTGCTTCACTGATATTTTCCAAGGGAATATACCCGGTCCTTTGAAAGGCTTACATGGGGATATGGATCCAACACGCAGAAGCCTTTGGAGAAATTTAATCTAAAAATGGGATGGGACGTCTACCGATGACACTCCACGTCTGCACATAACACACGTGGACTGCCAACGATAGGTAGTTAGTAGTATTATTATTAATTTGTAGTAATTATTACATTATGACAATTTACTAATTTAAATATAACAAATCTAATATACTACCACCGGATCAGAAGGCGGCCACACTGAAAAAGATCGGGTAAATGAACTCAAAGGGCATGATGCTAAATTACGTTTTATTTATTGTTACGTTATCTATGGTCATATTACTATACTATTATACCGCGGTATGGAGTTTCGGCGCGAATATGGAAATGTCATGTTAAGCTCTTGTATTATATTAATGCTTTTATTTATTAAAAAAAAATCTACCACCCTAAATTGGAAATAATATCACCATCTCGGCCCACTGTTGGGCTCGAGCCTCCTCTATAATCGGAGGGAATTTGGCCTTACTGCACTGGTCAGACAGGTTGTTATAGGGTTTTGATTCGAGTTTTGCTTCTCTTACGTACATATTCGTATTATATACCTTAGTAGTTTTTTACGACACCCACATGCAAGATAGGGAGTGGTGAATTGTATTCTTATTACGTCACCACACGGAAAGGATACAATTCATCAAGCTCTTTCTTGCCCGTGGGTGCCGTAAAAGACGAGACGACTAAGGAATTATTGCAGATAAAATCTAAAAAGAAAGAAGACTCGAAATAAAACCCTATTCCAATCCGTCTCACCAGTGTGGTATTGTAGTTGACTTTCTTTCCCATTATCTAGGTTTTTTTAAAGTACTATTGTATGAAATATGTTTAAATGTACATGCACTGAATTTTAATATTGTTTTACCAGGCACTTGAAAATATCGTGAGGCGCCGTTACATTTTTTAAACATCTTTATTTCATACTCTTTCTAGAGATATTCATCAAGCTTGGCAAGTTAATTAGCAATGGGCATGGGGAACAACATCATACGAATCAAACATTCACTAATCTCATGATTCAGCTTTTCATTGTCCTGTGCCGGACGTATGGCTCTCCTACAGAGTAGAGTACTTGCCCATTCTACCAGGTTTTATGATTCACAGGATTTAGGAGTGGTAGGACCACACTGTCGACAGTTATCTGTCTATAGCCGCGGGCCGGTCCATCCGGGGTAGTACCACACTGAGCAGAAAATCGACGTCCGAGTAGAAGCAATTTGTTACTGCGCTTCGTTCGGTGAGCGAGAGAGCCGGAAGCCCAACTTTCTGAGGGTGTTTGCGTGTGGAGGGTTTTGATGGTGCCTTTAGTATCACCGAGCCTCAATTCACGCATTCACACTCCCTTCACTTTCTTCGCGGTAGGCAGCGGCCTTGTAAAGGTCCATGAGCGGCAGCAACACTTATCATCAGGTGTACTGTTTGCTCGTTTGTCACTGCTTGCAATAAAAAAAAAACATGGGCAAGAAAGTGGGTGGCGACATCATCATCATCACAGCTGATGTACGTCCAGTACTGGACTTGAACATCCTCTACAATAGGAAGGAAATTTACCTACTATACCACGCTGATGAGACGGGCCGCTATAAGATTTCATTTCGAGTTTTCCTTCTCTTGCATTGTTGTTATTGCACAAGATATTCCTTAGCCGTCTTTTACCACATGGACAACACAAAGGTTGATGAATTATATTTTAGTCTGTTCCCACACGTGGATGACGACAACTGTCTTTTATAGCGAAAATCAAATTCAAACACTTATTATTAGTTAATAAAATAAATAATAACAACAATAATACTTTATTTATAACAACATTACAATATGTAGTAAAAATATTGTAATATACATATGTTTTAATATCACACTTTCAATAAATTAATTTTGAACTTCATCAGACACAATATAATCACAGTTCACAGCGTGTAATGTCAACATATTACTTGATATTTAGAGTACAATACAAACAAAAAATCTGACTCGTGCACGAAGGGTTCCGTACCATTGACTGGGTAAACAACAGTAGATACACAAATATATTTCAATTCCTAAATTTCAAGTCCCTACTTATTGCCTGTCTGTTGCAAAAAAAATAGCATTTGTTGTATTTGTTATTTTGTTGTTATAGCAACAACAGAAATACATAATTTGTGAAAATTTTAACTGTGTAGCTATCGTGGTTCTTGAGATACAGCCTGGTGACAGACAGACAGCTAAGTCGTAGTAATAAGGCCCCGTTTTTACCCTTTGGGTACGGAACACTAAAAAAGATATACACAACTTGTTCAAATATTAGGTATCGATAAAAAACCTCTGCAAAACTAAAAAAGTTTTAAGTAGAAGGCCCACACAGCTTATATTTTTTTGCCTAAAGCCATAAATGTGTTGACTTCTCTGCGATAGTCAATCTCGAAGAAAGTCGTCTGAGTAGTTGGTCAACAAAAAAGTCTTGACCCTTAGAATAATAACTCATAGAAGGTAATTGCGCGCACAAAAATAAAGCATTTAATCCGATGGCTCCCTACCGGGGATGTGACGTGGAGGGGAAAAAACGATTAATAAATAATCGATTTTTCTTTCTTTAAAATAAATGGATTTGCGAAAAATCAATTAATTATTTTTAATTAATAATTTTTTTTATAATCGGTTTTTTTACAATTCATAGATCCTTTTTAAAAATTTCCCCCGTTAATGACTTTTTTTTAGGAAATCTGCGATTTATTTTCTAATATAGTATGAAACACTGACATTCGATCGAGCACTTTTCCTAGCAGATTTGTGATGACTTTTTTGTTTTTAGGGAATCTAACAGTGATATTTATTTTCTATATTATACAAGATTCACTTTTTCATTATTGAACCCAAGTACATAACAGTTGGCGACGAGAATCGTGAATAATCGTAAGTGAAATACGACGAAAAGTGAAAGTGCGTACGCGCGTAAGAACACGTGGCCAAACTTTACAAGTGCTTCCATATACCTATTTCCATCTATTCCAAGGGTTCCAATTCCTGTGATGATCACCCGCTTCACAAAATTCCTTCTCCCATACAAAATCTACAAGAAATACAATGGAGTCGCAACTAGCACAAGTACTTTCTCAAATTACCGAGACGATGCGGATAATACAAGTACAGCAGGCAAATTTGCAAATGGCGTTCACACAACACGGGACAAAGTCAATTTCAGGTATTACATTACAACCCTACGAAGAGGTAAATGAATCTTTTTCAAGTTATTTACAACGTTTACAGAACTATATCGCTTTGAAAGGTGTGACAGATGATAACATTAAGTTACAAATCTTTTTGAATTGCATTGGTCCGAAGTATTACCAAGTGTTGAAAAACTTAACTGCTCCTGGTACACCAGAGTCAAAATCATATAACGAATTAGTGAAGATATTAAGCAATCACATTGCACCAGAGCCAGGGGAAGTGGCACAACAGCATAAATTCTGTCTAAGAACTCAAAATGAATATGAGAGTATTTCCAATTATGTAGCTGGTCTCAAAGAAATTGGTGGAAAATGTAACTTTGTGTGTAATAATTGTAAAGAAACTACTTTTGAAACTCACCTTCGTGTACAATTTATAAGAGGATTAAGAAATTCTGAGATTAAGGAACGGCTTCTACAAGAATCACCGGATACAAGGTTTGATGATCTCATAAAAATAGCCTTAGCGATAGAGACATCTAAAACAGAAACTCAGGAAATGGGACAGGAAATACAACCAAATATAAATAAAATATCAACAGATAAATACAAGAAAAATACAAATAAAGTAAATACATACCAAAATAAAGACAATAAAGTAAAAAAAAGTGTTTCCGTTGTGGTAAAACTAACCATACGGCAAACCAATGTAGATTAAAAACTAAATTATACTGCAAGACATGTAAAATAAAGGGACATCTACAATCAGTTTGTTTTAAAGAACAAAAGCAATTAGAATTACAAAGTAACTTATATGAAAGCAATGAAGAAATATATGAAATACATAAAATACCCTTAGAGGCAAGTCAAAATACAAATAGTGACAAATTTTACATTACATTAACGTTAAATGAGAAGGTACACAAACTAGAATTGGATACAGGAGCCGCTGTTACAACATGCTCTGCTACATATTTTTATAAACGTTTCCCAAAAGAAGAATTAACCGGTACGCCAATCAAATTACGGACATATACAGGGGAAATAATTAAACCTATAGGAACTTGCAAGATATTAATAAAATATAAGAATAAAAGAACACATGGAAGACTATTTGTTATTGATAAAGAAGTCGATCCTGTTGTTGGAAGAGAATGGCTACGGAAACTAAATTTTCAGTTTGAAGTAAATACTATTACAAAACATAGAAATGATATTACCGAAAAAGATTTTAAAGTAAAATTAAAACAGTAGAAGAATATAAAGAATTATTTACAGAGAAAATTGGAAAAATAAATAACTATCAAGCAGCATTCAAATTAAAGGAAGGTACAGTACCAATATTTTTAAAACCACGCCCAGTACCTTTTGCATTAAAAAGCCAAGTAGAATCAGAAATAGATAGATTAGAAAATGAAGGCATATTAGAAAAAGTTACTTACTCACAGTGGGGTACACCTGTTGTTCCAGTTATTAAACAAAATGGTAACGTTCGATTATGTGCTGATTACAGGGCTACTCTAAATAAGAATATAGAAAATGATAATTACCCTATACCAAGGATTGAAGAGATATTTGCAAAACTGAGCGGTGGAAGATACTTCTGCGCACTAGATATAAATCAAGCATACTTACACTTGACAACAAATGAAGAGACAGCAGAAATGCAAGCCATCAGTACAAGTAAAGGTACTTATAAAGTAAAAAGACTAATGTTTGGTGTCAAGGTAGCACCAAATATCTGGCAACGCTACATGGATCAGACCCTACAAGGATTAGAAGGTATAGCTTGTTTTTTTGATGATATAGCTTTACAAGGACATACATACATACAATTATTACAAAGAATTACAGCAGTCTTTGAGAAATTACAAAGATGTGGGCTACATTTAAATATGAAGAAATGTCAATTCTTTCAAAAATCAGTTACATACCTGGGACATACAATAAATGAAAACGGATTACATCCTACAAAAGAGAAAATCAATGATATTAAAAACAGTCCACAGCCTACAGATGTTTCAACTTTACGTACATTTCTGGGAATGATAAACTATTATCAGCAGTTTCTTCCAAATCTAGCATCAAAATTAAACCCTCTTTACAAACTATTACAGAAAAATACAAAATTTATTTGGTCAAGAGAATGTGAGAAAATATTTCAAGAATTAAAAGAAGAAATTTGTGGGGAAAAAGTACTTACACCATTTCATGGGAACTTACCTGTTACTCTTGCTACAGATGCATCACCAACTGGATTTGGAGCTGGGTTATCACACATTATGCCAGACAAGACTGAAAAACCTATAGCATTCGCATCAAAGTCCTTAACTAAAGCTGAGAAAGGTTACAGCCAACTTGATAAAGAAGCAGCAGCATTAATATGGGTACTTAAGAAATTCTTCCAGTTCTGTTATGGAAGAAGGATAACATTGATAATAGACAATCAACCATTGGCTAGAATTCTACATCCGGGAAAGACTACACCAGCAACTACAGCTATAAGATCAGTACACTATGGTAATTTTCTGGCAGGTTTTGACTACGAAATTAAATTACGAAAGACTACAGAACACGCTAACGCTGACTACTTGTCAAGATTACAAAATTCTACAAATACAAAAGACAATCTTACAGATGATGATGCATTCTACCTGAACCAAATAGCAGAAATGCCAATCACATTAAAAGAAATTAAAGAAGCTACAGCTAAAGACCCAGATTTACAAAAGTTATATTTATCTATTCAATCAGGCAAGGAAGATCCAAAACGGCTTCATGAATTTTCCCTACAAGATAATTGCATTTTTCATGGGATAAGAATCGTTGTACCCAAGAAATTACAACCTCAGATTTTAGAAGAACTTCATTCTGCGCACACTGGAATAGGCAAAATGAAAGCTTTAGCCAGGAGTTATGTATGGTGGAAAAATATTGATTTGGACATTGAACAGATGGTAAAACAATGCAAACAATGTTGTTTATTGCAGAAGAATCCTATTAAAGTACCAACTCATATCTGGGAATACCCAAAAGAACCATGGAGCCGAGTACACATTGACTATGCTGGACCGTTCATGAACAAATATTTTCTTATTGTTGTGGACGCCTATACAAAATGGTTAGAAGTTATACCAACTACATCGATTACAGCTACAGCCACTATTAAAGCACTTAAAGACATATATACAACATTTGGATTACCAATCACACAAGTTTCTGATAATGGAAGACAATTTAGATCAGAGGAAATGCAGAGATTTTTAAAAGGAAATGGAATTCAAGCAAAATTTACAGCACCTTTTCACCCAGCAACAAATGGCCAAGCTGAAAGATATGTACAGACATTCAAAAAGAAAATAAAGGCGATGACTAAGGAAGAAGGATTACTACAAGACAAATTACAAAAATTTCTTATGATGTATAGGAAAACACCAAATAGTACCACTGGGTTAAGCCCGGCTGAAATGATGTTTAAAAGACTATATAGAACTAGAATTGATTTAGTTAAAAGATCAACAATAAATGAAAAGTTGTTTAACAGGGAAGAGATAATAATAAATAAAATATTCCAAAGAGGACAAAGAGTACAGATTAGAATGTATGACAGCAATAAGTGGAAATTCGGAAATATTATAGATAGAACAGGAAAACTACACTATGAAGTAGAAGTAGATGGTAATATACACCAAAGACATGTTGATCAAATCATAAGAACATCATGCATGAGTAGTAACAGCACTATACCACACACTTACCAGTACAGCAAGCCAGAACAGAATTCTCAGGATGCAGCAAACACCTCTAGACATCCAGACATACAATCTACTTCACAACTGAGTCCTATAAATATACAAGATACATCCGCATCAGAGACAAGGAAGTCTTTAACACCTGAAATAGGAAAGTCTGTAGGTCCTGAACCAGTACCAAGGGCCATTGAAACAATACCGGAATCGGAGCCTACAGTACCAGTTGAAGCTACAGCTCCTACAGAAGTTGTACCACGGTACAGCCGAAGAATAAGAAGACCACCAGACCGCTTGAACCTGTAACAAGCTAAACAACGTGGGAGAGACTGTTAGTACAACCCTATTTAGTAACTATAATGTCACCTCACTAGTTGTTTGTCACCGACCAATCATACACTTCCATTTTTCCTTCTGTGTAAGAATGGCGACCGATAGTTGTGTATTGTACGGTTTACATGTATTTACTGTATTACAATAAACGCAGTATACAAGATTCACTTTTTCATTATTGAACCCAAGTACATAACATATATAATAGAAAACTTTAAATTTAAACAAAGAAGCAAATACTAAAATAATCGATTAATTTTAATATAAAAAAAACGATTATTTTTCACATTCCTACTCCCTACGCTAGACCGTTTCGTAGTGTACAAGGTACAAGACGCAGCGCAGTGACCTCTACTTTGTAGTGCAACTCTATTTTGTAGTGGTGTGCGTGTGTATGTGTGTAATCGCTTGCACGCATGTAGTATTTTTGACTTCAGGTTTTTGATCGCTTAAGTACTGACACTATTCTTCTATACGTTATTATTTTAAGTCTGGACCTTACATCAGGCAACGACTTGATTATGCTTCTAGTACCTTTTTTTTTGGGGTTGGGCTGCGGTCGGCGCGCTCCTCGCACCACTCCGTCCGGGGCGACAGAGGGCCGTAAGCACGCACACCCGCAACCTACCCGAACACCACGTCGCCTTCGTCGTTGGGCCGACCACCGGAACAGGGTTACTTGTCATCAGTGGTCGGCCCGACGGAATACCCCCTATTGGAGGTCCATGAGCAACAGATAACATTTACCATCAAGTTGTGGCAGACAATAGAAAAAGACTAGGTAATTACAGAGTTAATATTAATACAAACAATATGTTGATTTTTATCAAATAGCAATTTGATTTGATTTGGGCCAATATTAAGGAAATCTTAATGCCTGGGCCAATATTAAGGAATGCCATAACACACGATTTACATTTTTTTAATCTAATTTTTAAAAAGTTAAAGGTATTTACAAAACACATTATCAGTACAAATACTTTTAAATTCATTAATAAATAATGGCTCTTAAAATATTAAAAAAGCGTTTGATAATAATCCGAACTAAAAAGTAAATAATAAATTATAGTTTATGAAAAAGAATTAAAGAATCATATTTTTTAATTAATTTTAATTCAGATTATTATTAAAGCATGATTTTTAGTATTTTAATAGTATAATTTATTTTCTTGTTCTTTAGTCTCCTGGCGTCACCCTTTCATAGAAACAAATATACTAAATATTAAATTTTGTTGGCAACACAGTAACTGGGAAACATTAAAAATAATAATGTAGTTGATATGTTCTAATAGGAGTATATGCTTTGTGTGACGTCATTCGACTAATACATCTCACGCGTTGACTTTAGGAGCGCAATGACATCATAAGCCAGTATCATTGTTCCCTGCAATGACGTCACAGGCCTGTATTGCTGGTAGTTGGTTTAACCGTGTATCAGGGACTGTTTGTGCCCTCGTCGGGCTGCTTGTTGTCCGGCTTGCTGCGACATATGACGGCAACTCGTCGCGTACGCGGCACCGTCCGACCACGAAACAGACTATGCTCACCGCCCAGCACCGCATGAGAGAACTTGTAGCGTGCAACACCCCTAACATCAAATACATATTACTAAACAAAAACATTAAATATGTTTCATCATGTTGGCTTATATACGTAGTGGGTACTAGGCTCGAGCCTACGTTATAATAAGAAGAAAGTTGATATACTATATCACGTTTGTGAGACGGCTTGGTGTAAGGTTTTATTTAGAGTTATCCTTCTGTTACATACGTTTATATATGACGCGATAATTCCATGTGGTGACGGAGTAACAATATCATTCAGCACTCTATATCTTGCCTGTGAGTGTAAGAAAAAACGACTAAGGAAATATCTCTAACATCTATACAAGAAAAGGAAAACTTGAAATAAAACATTACACGAATCCCATTGGACTAGCGTTGAATGTAAACTGTGATGACCGCTATTGTCATGATAGGTGTCAAATAATGCACCAAGTGTCACCTTGTTACCTCATGATATAGAGTGCTCGTCTCTCGAGCAGTGCGTACAGCGCCAGCTCGGGGCGTGCAGAGTGCTCCAGTCGCATCACCGCCGCGGAGACGAGGCACAGGCCCGCTATCACCTCACCGCAGAACTGTAACATTCACACCTGCATTACACAAACAACATTCAAATCGTTTATTCTGCATAGGCATCTTAAGGGCACTTACATATGGCTGACTGCACAGATGGCGTAGTGGTTAAGATAGCGACCTACAGCGCCAGTGTCGGGGGTTCGAATCCCACGCGGGACCACACTTTGTGCGATCCACAAATTGTTATTCTGAATCTGGATGTAATTTGAGTCCGTTAATTGTATGTTTGTAAAGTCCTCCGCAATACAAGGATTATTTCCTTAGTGCAGGTTGTCTTAAATAAATAAATTAAAAAAAATTATTGTCAAATTACACAACGTTTGAACACAATACAATAATCTGCAACCGGATCAGAATGCGGTCACAAACTGAGAAGATCCGGCAAGAAACTCAGTGGGCAGTCATTTTTTTTCTTTCATCATCATCATCATTTCAGCCTATAGCCGTCCACCGCTGGACGTAGGCCTCCCTCATGTTGCGCCACAATGTGCGGTCCTGTGCCGCCTGCATCCAACGACGCCCAGCAACTTTCACTAGGTCATCGGTCCACCTAGTGGGGGGGCGTCCTACGCTGCGTCGTCCGATACGTGGTCGCCACTCGAGAACCTTTCTTCCCCAGCGGTTGTCGGTTCGTCGAGCAATGTGGCCTGCCCATTGCCACTTCAGCGTGCTAATTCTTCGTGCTATGTCGGTTACACCCGTTCTTCTGCGATTTCCGTATTCCGGATTCTATCTCGCAGAGAAATCCCGAGCATAGCCCGCTCCATAGAACGCTGAGCGACTTTGAGCCTTGATATAAGGCCTACATTTAGGGACCACGTTTCCATGCCGTAAGTCATCACTGGTAACACACACTGGTCGTAGACCTGTGTTTTCAGACACTGAGGTATGTTGGACGAGAAGATCCTCTTAAGTTTCCCGAACGCTGCCCAACCGAGTTGGATTCGTCGGCTGATCTCTTTCTCGAAATTGGATCTACCTAACTGGACTGTTTGTCCGAGGTAAACATAGTGATCGACAACTTCGAGAATCGCATTGCCAACTAGGACCGGTACAGGAATGACATGGGCATTTGACATGACTTTCGTCTTGTCCATGTTCATTCGTAAACCCAGTAGTTGGGATACCCTGCTGAGATCATTGAGCATTGTGCCAAGGTTCTCCATGGATTCTGCCATAACGATTATATCGTCCGCAAATCGAAGGTGAGTGATGTATTCGCCGTTAATGTTGATGCCGAGTCTAGTCGAGTCTAAGAGCTTGAAGACATCTTCCAGTGCAGTGGTGAACAGTTTCGGAGAGATGACATCTCCCTGTCTCACGCCTTTCTGCAACTGGATCGGTTTCGTACTCCTATCCTGGATACGGACTGACATTGTGGCGTTCCTATACAAACACTTCAGCACTTCGATATAGCGATAGTCGATTTGGCACCGCTGAAGGGACTGCAGCACCGCCCAAGTTTCGACTGAATCAAAGGCTTTCTCATAGTCCACAAACGCTAAGCACAGGGGCCGATTATACTCCTCGGTCTTTTGTATAAGCTGCCGAAGCGTGAGGATATGGTCTATGGTGCTATAGCCTTTTCGGACCCCGGCTTGTTCGGGCGGCTGGAAGTCATCGAGCTTGCGCGAGAGTCGATTGGTAATGACCCTCGAGAACAACTTATAAATATGGCTCAAGAGTGAGATGGGTCTGTAGTTCTTTAGAAGAGCTTTGTCACCCTTTTTGAAGAACAGCACCACCACACTCCTGGTCCACGACTCTGGAACGTCGCCCCCGAGGATAACGGAATTAAATAGCTTCTGAAGGGCTATTAAGACTGGCTTGCCGCCCGCCTTCAGAAGCTCTGCCGTAATTCTGTCATATCCCAGTGCCTTACCGTTACGTAGTTGTTTGAGAGCCATTCTGATCTCATACAAGGTGATGTCCGGGATTTCTTCGGTATAGTGCAGAGTTAGCTTGGATCTGGGATCTTGGACCAAGCCGACAACAGGATTTCGGGATGATTTGTATAACTGTCCATAGAACCTTTCGACCTCTCTCAAGATCTCACTTTGGGATGAAATGACAGTGCCATCGTCGGTCTTCAGCTTAGTCATTTGGCTTTGCCCAATAGACAGATCTTGTGCGAACACTTTCGAGCCACGATTCCGCTCTATCGCTTCTTTGATACGGAGCGTATTAAATCGGCGAATATCGCGACGCACAGACCTGAAGATCTATCTGCCTATTTAGCTGCCTATGTTTGGACCAATCGGCTGACGACTGCACCGTCATCTCTTTTCTCCGCTCCATAAGCTCGAGAGTCTGGTCAGAAAGTTTTTTAGGTCTATTAACGCGGTGAGTCTTGAAAAATTTCGACCCAATCGCGTGGACAGTTTCCACGAACCTGTTGTTCATATCGTTCGGAGATTCGCACTCGTCCCGACATTAGAAGCGATCGTGTAATTCGAGTTGAAAGCTTTCGAGGCTCTGGTATTGAACAGATGTAGGTCGGAGTGTAGACTTCATCAAGCGTGACCGCTCGACTTTTGTGTGGATATTCAATGTGGCTCGTACCATCCGGTGATCGCTCCCAGTTTTAATCCTGCTGATCACTGAGACATCATAGAATATCTGTCGTTTGTCTGACAAGATGAAGTCTATCTCGTTTTTTGTTGAACCATCGGGGCTAAGCCAGGTCCATTTCCTTTGTGGCTGCTTCCTGAAGAAGGAATTCATCATAAAGAAGCTTTCCTTCTCCAGAAAATCAGCCAGTTTCTGGCCCCTCTGGTTTCTCTGTCCATATCCATGTTTCCCCACTCTCAACTCATCATCACTCCCTTTGCCTAGTTTCGCGTTAAAGTCTCCCATAACCACCGTGAAGTGGGTTTTGGACGCGTGTATGGCTTTCGAGATGTCCTCGTAAAATGCCTCCACCTCGTCGTCGGAGTATGTCGAGGTCGGTGCGTATACCTGTATAACCTTCAGCGAATACCTCTTGGTAATTTTTTTCTTTAATCTTTTAAATATACATAATTTTATGCTTCGTACGTATCGTATATATGGTATTAGCTCCAGTGTGATGCCCTTCGAAATTGTATATATGTATTAATCAAAATTTAGTACAAGAGAAAAAAAATTAAAGAAAGGAAGAAAATAAGGCTGGACCAGATCCCACAAGCAGCACCCGATCACGAGTTAACTACTAGAGCAGCCACCACTCGCCTCAACCAAATTAGAGGGACTTCAGACTTAAGCCATACACTGCTGGGTGACTAAAATGGTTGTTTAGTGGGTTTATTACTAAAATTACTATATTTGATAATTTGGCTAGTGAGCACCTACTGCTGCCTATTCTCTTGGCGTCGACAAGTAACGGGTGCGATATCTTTATTGTTATCCCGTCGCCATGAGGAAATGCGCTTACATTTAAAGAACTACATTGATATTATTATCAGCTCTATCTCTCACTACTGGACTCGAGCCCCCTTTACTATCGCACAGAAATTATCTCACTATACCACATTGGTCAAACGGTTTGAAATAAAGTTATATTTCGAGTTTGCCTTCTCTGGCACAATTTTTATATCCGTATCCCTTGTTATTGGTGGTGAATTGTATTCTTACTTCATTACGACATAGATAGTAAATTAAAATGGCAAATTCAATTAGTTTTAAAGTGTACTGACCCTAACAGCATCAACGTGAGGCTTGATGTGGCCAGCTGAAGCCAGATCCAGAATATGGACGTGAGGCAGTGGCTCACCGGCTCCTGCCCCCGGAGCGAAGGCCAGGGCTTTGACTCGCGACAATACTGTCTCGCCTGTCTCAGACCAACGATTGCGCTCAGTCTCGCGGAAACCATGGATAGCCTGGAATCAAATACAATTGCAATATTAGCAAAACTGTAATACTTAGTTATATATGTGAAGGCTATACAGGGGTTTTTAGTCCATTTAAAGATAATCTGTCTCATGATTAGTTATGATGATTTCAGCTCATAAACAATTCACTACTCGGTGCCGATTTAGACAATTAGAAACAAATCAATACTTTCAGAAAATTGGCATTTGCCTTTTTCCCAATTATAAAGTGTGGGAAAACCGGGATAAAATTTTCCTTATATAGACAGCTACCTGGTAGCAAAATATTATCAAAATCGGTCCAGCCGTTTTGAAGATTAACCGGAACAAACAGACAGACAAAAATTTTTTTAAGCAGCTTAGGCATAGGTGTCGTGCAGATAACCATGTGAGCATGAAAAAAGCCCAGTATTTTGACATTACAAACGAACACTTCAATTTTATTTATTTGTATAGATAACATCAATGCAAGAGAAGGCAAATTCGATATAAAACCCTATAGGAAACACTGGAGTAGTATAATAAGGTCAATTTTCCACCCATGATGGAGGAGGCGCGAGTCTAACAGTAGGATGTGGGATGAGAGGCTGATGATAAGATAATGAAATATAGATAGCCCATTCATACAACTATATTACGAAATTAATATATTATAATTAATTATTAATATATTATATTTCGATGAATAAGAATTGCTCCCCTGGGTTTAAGCCCGATCCACAGTGCAAGGGAAATGCATCTAAAACACTGGTTAGAGTGGGTATATAAGTTTTCCTTCTTTTGCATAAATGATAAATACAAGGTGTCTCAAAAGAAAGTTTATATTTAGTGGATCGATAAAAAAAAAGTAAGTAGTGTATCAAAAAACTATTTATTGATTATTGAGTTACATAATTTGGGAATTTATTTCTTAAAAATAATATCGCCTAAATGTCGACCCTCGCGTTCGCGGCATTCATTTAATCGAGCAGTAAAATTGTTTATGACGGCTCGGCAGGTGGACTTAGTGATGGCTGGCATTTCGTGACGGATATTCTTTCAAATGGGCCAAGGAAGTAGGTCTATTGGCGTAAACCTTAGATTTAAGATACCCCCATAGGAAAAAGTCCATAGGAGTTAAATCAGGACTGCGTGGAGGCCAATTTATGTCACCTCTCCTGGAGATCAATTTGCCTGAGAAAATTTCACGAACTCGTGGCAGAGACGTATTGGACGTGTGTGACGTTGCTCCGTCCTGCTGAAACCATGTTCTCTGATTATAGCCAGGAAAGTTATGCAGTTCAGGTACCAAGAAGTCGTCTAACATCTTCACATAACGCTCTGAATTCACTAACTGCACGCCCTCTTTCGTCTTCCAAAAAGTAAGGGTTGATAATTCCTCGCGCTGACATCACAGCCCATACGGTCACTTTTGGTGAATGAATGGGGGTTTCTGATGCTTGCGTTTCGGATTCGTTGTACTCCAGTAGCAGCAATTCTGCTTATTTACATGCCCATTAATGTGAAAATGGGCTTCATCTGAAAACAATATGTTGGTAAACATTGAAAAGCGCTCAATTGCCTGATCTACGAAGACAAGCCTCTCACTGGTATCTTGGGGCTTTAATTCTTGCACCAATTGAATCTTGTAGGGGTGCAGCTTTAAGTCTTTGTGCAAAATATGGTGCAATGATGATCTATGCACATTTAAAGCACTTGCACGCTTCCGAATTGAAAGGTTCGGATTGTCACGAACAGACTGATTAACACTCTCCACGTTTTCTTTCGTTCTTGATGACTTTGGTCGCCCGGATTTTGGTTTTTCAAGCATTGTACCGGTCTCTTCAAACTTATTAACCCAATTTCGAATAAGAGGAATGCTTGGCGCATCATTTAAGTGACGAAAACTTCGAATACTGCAGAATCTTTTACGCGCTTGTATTTGAGATATCTCTTAGTTCTCATTTACAACACTCAAAGGTAACAGAAGTGATTGTAAATTGGTATAGTTACTCCGCTATCATATGGAAAAGATAATTGATATATGCAAATTAGAACAATCCCACATTTCAAAATTAAATTACCTATTTAGATAGGCATTGATATTTTCTATCTTTTTAAAAAAGGCCCTGACCAAATTACTAACACAAAAAAAAGACCAGAGACTAGGGTACCAATCCTTTGCAGAGCACCTTTCGATAAGTTAATCAAATCCATATTACATAAAACCTGTGAATATTTGGGTTTTATATTAATATATAATCAAATTAAATTTGTCTAAACATATTGTGATAAAGATCCAACCCACAAAACTGTAATTTTTTTATAAGAAACCATTAGATTGTTGATATTAAACTAATACTAAAACAAAAGGTTTTTTATTGTTGGCAATACTACACAATACTATAAATTGGTTTCTTCCAAACCTATTATTTTAATTAGATTTTTGCTAATTATCTCAAAAGTAACATTTCAAGGTTTGAGTTCTAAGTTCACATAACTATATCCAATTAGCATAGTTTTATTTATAGATTTACATGTCTTGCAGTGATGATGTGTTCTTAACATAGCCTATCATCAAAAAGAAGTTCCAGTTCTAAGGAAACCTATATGGTGTTGGATTATAATTTCATTATTAAGCTGGTAATATTATGAGTTATTGAGGAGAGGCACCTTTGCATCAAGTGTGTGAATGGTTGGTCTACAATATAAATATTAACACATGCCACTCACATTATCCCAATGATCAAATTCATATCTCATACGCTTCAGCTGTGGCTCAAGTTCCGCCAACATGGATGACTCTTCTTTTTCTGTGATGAAGTCTGGGTATACTTGCATATCTTTCAGTACTTGAGAGCGTAGTTCTGGCTCAACATCCTCCTTCCACGTTGGTGCTATTTCAACCAGGTTTACATCAGCTGAAATTGTCAATTTAAAAAAAAATGTAGTCAAACAGCTCTGACCTTTCCATGTGGAGACAGATGAATTCAATACATCACCACCCCTGACCATAACCAAATAAAAAAAAAATACAACTAAGGGAGGCAAAAAGGAAACATCTATCTATACAAGAGAAGGAACATTGGTAATAATAACCTTTGTGACAAGGGTCAAGTTAGTTTTCCTGCCTTTTTGGAAGCGTGAGCATAATGAAATTTAAGTAACGGGCACTATAAACATTTATATTATTCTAGTGTTATTTTGTGCCTAATTATTGTGGCACAAATTCTAACAGCCCTTATATATACATGGGTGTAGTGAAAGCCGTTTAAGAGCTCTACATCGTCCTGGAGAAACTGCGTCTGATGGTCAACAATAACACTCAAGAAGGGTTGTCATCAGGCAAGCGGCCAGTCATAAAACCATTGCCAGAACTTGCAATATGTACTACAAATAATGTACATATTGAGTCGACCTTAACTAGTTACGATAAGAGCAAGGTGATAATAATTTTTCTTCACTAAAATATGAAGTAGTTATAACCTGTACTTTTAGAAACAATATTTGGCTGTAGCATGCCCCCGTTAAACATTCGCTTCACACAGTAGCATGCTGTCTTATATTTGCAGCTCTTCAGAAAACTAAATGTTAATAAACGCATATTCAATGTATTATTTATTGGTGGTTTAT
This sequence comes from Lymantria dispar, assembly GCA_032191425.1. Taxonomy (NCBI): domain Eukaryota; kingdom Metazoa; phylum Arthropoda; class Insecta; order Lepidoptera; family Erebidae; genus Lymantria; species Lymantria dispar. Next base: position 443,222 of record CM063460.1, on the reverse strand, counting down.
ATAGTCGAAATATTTCATAGCAACCAATATCCGACACTGACATGTCATTATCAGAGTTGTCAGATATAGAATTTTTATCTCGTATAAAAACCTCTTGCATTTACTTTCAAACCTCGTATAACAATCTAGTGGGGTCTTAATGCTAATTTCACCGATTAATAGAGTAATCAATGTATTTTAATGATATAAGCATCTTATAATAGTTTAGAGGTGTCTGCTTGGGTATAATAATCAAGATATGTTTAAAAGTTACAACGATACAGTGCTGTCGAAGAATATTGAAATTTTGCTGTTTAGCATATATTTTTAATATATGCTAAACAGCAAAATGCTAGTTAGCCTTTTTTTATTAAGTACTTTGTTTATGGGAAACGAGCAAATAGCACGCCTGATGATAAGAGACGCTACCGCTCATGAACCTGCCTACCTTGAAAAAACTGAAGGGAATGTAAATGTGTACAATGAGGCTCGATGATCCTAAAGGCCACTAAAACGTACCATACGCGAACTCTCTCAGAAAGTTGGGCTCTATGACTCTCGCGTTCACCAAATGAAATGCAGTAACAAATCGCTATTCCTCAGACGCCGATTTTCTGCGAGAGTACAGATCGGTCCGCAACTGTAAACAGTTAGTAGTTTATTTAAAAGTTTTTTTGTTGTTTTGTTTGTTCTGACAGCATTGGGATTCTCGGCGTCAAAATATCGATCAAACTTCAGTTTGGGTGTGATTTGGAAGACAAAGCCAAATTGGCAAGCAAAAAGTTGGGCGTCCTGAACAGAGCCAGGTGGTACTTCACACCAAGACAGCGTCTCATGTTATACAAAGCACAAGTTCGCCCTCATCTGGAGTACTGCTCACATCTCTGGGTAGGCATGCCCAAATATCAGCTAGAGCTACTTGACACCCTGCAAAGGCGTACTATTCAAAACGTCGGGGATCCCAATCTTACGGACGGATTGGAGTCACTAGAGTGGCGGAGAGACTTTGGATCACTGTGTACTCTACCGACTCTTTCACGGGGAGTGCTCTGAGGAACTGTTTGACTTGGTACCACCGTCACCATTCTACCAACGTACCACTCGACATCGTAGCAAGGTTCATCCATTTCACCTGGAAGCGCTATGGTCTTCAACTGTACGTTTCCAGCGATCATTTCTCCCACGTACGTGCAAACTCTGGAATTAACTACCTGCTGTTGTAATTCCCGAGCACTATGACATGTCCTTCTTTAAACGAGGTTTAAGAAGAGCATTTTATTCACGGTAGGCAACGACCTAGCTGTGCCCCTGGTATTGCAAAGGTCCATGTGCGGCAGTATCACTTACCATCAGGTGTGCTGCTTACTCGTTTGCTACCGTTGGCAATAAAGAAATGAATTAAATTAAAATATTATAAAAATATCTAAATATTCCACATACATTTTTTTTAATTGATCGTACCCTTATACAATAGACCCCAAACCTCGTATTTGTATGAGGAAGCCCTTACATCTGGCAACCCTGGTCACATGTCACTGACATAAAAAAAAACGTGATTGTGATTGATTCTATCGTTGATTGAAAAACCTCTGTAAGTCTGTACTATAGAATAAAGTTAAAAGTATTAGAATACTAATTCTTATTAACGTTTTAGAATAGGTTTTTATTACTATTTACGGGGTTAACTAATTAACATAGGTATTCTAAATGAAATATGTAATTTTAAGATTTGAAGTGTTGTTTTACTTTTTCTATCACAATATTGCCAGTGCTTTATTGATTTTACCCGGATGGAGTCGATGAACTTTAGAGTTTTCTATGTTATCCTGTCTGTCGCGGACTGTCGGGGTGAATTTGAGGTTATGTAAAATTTATTTTAAGTTCGTTGATGTCTCTTAAATTAAGAGTTAAATGTCAATGTAGAAATGATCAAATGCCTCCATGAGCAAGGAATTTGGAATTTAAATAATTCGGGCCGCAGTCGAAGCAGATAGTGTCTAAAGATATGGATATCTTACCAGACGAGATTTTGGGCATGATTTTCCAGTTTCTGTCAACAGCGGAGCTGATGATTGTTTGCGTACAAGTGTGTCAACGTTGGCAATATGTCGCCGAAAGGCACACCCTTGCATTGAGGAGTATCGGCGACGAGCGACGACTTCACGGTGGGACAAGAGTTGTGCTGTTAACCACGTATCCTGTCGACCTGCTCGTGGTGCTGCACGCTATGACCACGCAGGCGCGCCACTTGCGCGAGCTGACCGTACACGAGGCGGCACCCTTCCACACGGAGCACGTGGTGGCGCTGCAGCTGCTGCCGCATCTGGTACATCTGGACGTATTCACTCGACCGCGCCTCTTGGACACTCGGCTAGCGGTGCTCTGTCAGCGCCTCGAGACGCTCGTAGTTAACGAAAGCGTTGCACCTGGTCTGTTGAGTTCGCTGGCGACGGACTCGCGTCTTAAGGAGCTGCATATGTACGGGCGCGCCCTGCACTATCCTCGTCGCGACGTGCTGGCGCTGGTCTGCGCGCGCTCCTCTCAGTTGTGCGCGCTGACGCTGCGTTGCACAGAGCTGCCCGACACCGCGTATGAAGTGATCGGCGCGTGCCCCAATCTGCACGCTCTGCGTCTGTACTCGTGCTGGCGGCTAATGGCGGCAGGTGCTCGCGCGCTGATGGCTCCACGCCGGCTACAAGTGCTACACGTGACGGGCGCGCGCCTGCTGCGCTCGCAACATCTGGCAGACACACTGCAGCACCTTCCACCACACCTCCGAGACCTCTCGCTCAGCAACGGCTGGTGCGGTGACGAGCACGTGCCTATAATCGCCAACAGCGCGCCCGAGTTGCGCATCATCGAACTGTGGCGTTGCAAAATAACCGCGTCGGGTGCTCAGGCGCTCGCGGCCGCACTTTCTAAACTTTTACGGTTAGATCTGGATCTGATGTTGTGTCGGAGCCGCTTGCATATGTTGGCCCATCATCCCTGCTTGCAGCTGGTGCGCTGTATACCGGAGGAAGCGACACAAAACAAGGACCCTGATAGTCATTCAATGTTCCTCGTTAATGGACTACGTGTAATATCGACGCACGCCACTTACGCTCACAAGTACTTTCGTCCCGGCGGCGAGGGATATCAATCTACATTATTTTACTACTGGACCCGGGACATACTGCTGGAGCCGCTGCAAACGCACAAATATTCATAATTTGATTTTGAATGCTGTTGATGTATTGCTACTAAATTGTAAAAGTTACACAACATGCATGCAAGACTCTCTCGACAATGTCCGACGTATTGTCCGTTTTAACGAATTCCGTTATTGAACGAATAATAAACGCATTTACCGCAATTGAACCATTAAAGTATTTATCGCCATTAAATAATTTCTGTGACAACACACCCAACTCTAAATTGTTTGCGAATCGTTTATTATTGAGATATTAAAAGTAAATAAAATACAATGTGCCACAAAATTGTTATATACGTCGCGAAGTATACATATATGTATGTGTACAGATATATATTTTGTGTTAACGTTGTAGGTATATGCCGACACGGATAGCGCAAAACGACGCGACAGGCTCGTATAAACTAAATGACAGAATTTTGTCGCGCTACCTTATCATATATGATGCGAGTGGCTGTCAATCTAACTATTAAGATGAACAGCTACTGCCACTGCCATGTTGGATCATGTTAGCATGACAATTCGTTTGCACAACCGTGTTAAGTATCACCTTGCCTTGATTATATATTTTAATAAATATCTAATCAATCAGTCTAATGACTAGTCGCCTTATATTCACTTGCTGCCTACCTCCCCCACTTATTGTTGTCAATTAACTCTAGATGTTATTGTGTCAATTCAGTGTATAACTATTTCATTTCTGTGTCTATGTGTAGTGAAACATCCCTGTTGTAATAATATATATATTTGTAAGTTTAATAAATTATAATTTGTAACCCTAGATGCAAAATGTGGTCCACTTTTTAATACAGTACTCGTGTTTTAATGTCAAAATTATTTTAATATATTTTATGTCACAAATGATATACCAAATTGTATGCAAATGAATATAAATTAACCAATTAGTATGTAATTTCACAATCGCAATTGAATGTCACAATGAAAACGAGTTTACAATAACGCTACGTGTATTATTCAGTTATTTATTTACCTGTATTATTTTGTATTATTTTGTCAAGTATTTTTGAACTTGATTTTCACTCCCTTTTAAACTGCGGGTTAATGTGAAACTTTTTACACTTATTAAGGACAAAATAGTTTATCCATTATCTTTACAGAATTAGCGATTTTTTTTATATCCGTGGATGAGGTTTAAGCGTCACTCGATAGATGTCGCTATACATATCTTCTCAATTATACTAATTATATAGTTTTCAGTGTTTTATACTACTTATTTTTATAATATAAATTACAATCGAATACATTTTATTAACGCCTGCAGTTATATAACCTGCGACTTTATCATAGTTTTAGAGCTTCTAAACTTAATTTTTTCAATATTTGTCATCATCTTTAGCTTATCAAACGTTCACCATTAGACATAGACATGCCTCGCCACGACGAAGGACTAGAAAATTCCATATTTACCGAACTTTGTAGACGAAGTCTAATGTAGTCCTAGTCTTAATATAAATTACGTGTCACGTTGTTTGTCCGCGATGGAGTCCTAAACTACTTAACCGATTTTAATCAAATTTGCACACCGTGTGCAGTTTGATCCAACTTGAAAGATAGGATAGCTTACATCCTAATTTATAGTCGCAATATTATTTTATTGCAAATTATTTGTCTATTATTTAACATTCACAATTGTCTATTAACTCCAAACGATTTTAACAGATGGCGATATCTCTTGACTGGATTGAGTAATTAATTAATAGATGGCGCTGCTATGTCAAACCTACAAACGTGGCATATACGATTTTAACTTGCTTTTTTACATATATGCCATTTGTAAAAAAATATGACGACTTCTATGACAGATGTTGTCCTACAGTTCCACATAAATAGTTTAATAAAATGTAATACATATAACAAAAACATTAGCCACAGCAACGCGTGGGCGGGTCTGCTAGTTAGTATTATAAGGTAAGAGTACCAGTAGTTGCGCACATAAATCGATAAAATTAGAATTTACGGGGTGTTTTCAAACTATTTTCATATAAAATAGTCGATGCTGTTATCTAGTCATCGAATCGTGCAAACTACGCATCCTCTAATTTTTTATATTCCAAATGCACTCTAATTGTTTTTCACGTGACGTGCTCTAAACATATAATTTGCTTTTTCTTAACATTTTATAAGGATTATAAAATTTTAAAGAGAAATATTAACAATTTAGTGATTTTGAAACCAATTACTATTAGTAAATGTTTTCTTTTTATTTGCTTGGGATTAATTGAGGTAACGTTGTATGAGAAATATGAAAAATGTTATTTACAAAGTCAATATGTTGACCACCCATCAACTACTGATTCTCAAGTTGTAGGCTTCTTTTTTATTCCATTATGGTACAAGCAAAACCACTAGTTTAATGTCATTGAAAAATTTCCGCAGAGCTCAGAAAAAGAAACACTAATTGAACTCGACTGCAAATCTTAAATAAGGTCTTAAGATTAAGCAATAAAAAGGACTTTTTATGCCCTTAAATGGTCAACTACTGATATCTTACATTAAGTTGGTCAACATAGTGTAGTTAGTTTTCTGTTGGTTTTTACGAGTCTTCATCCAGTATTTTGATTTACTGAAATTGTAATATGTTGTAATACAAGTACCCTAATACATGTTGTATTATGTATTGCACAATATTCAATGTCTATGTATAGTTGGGGTCTTGTATTGCTCACACTGGCGATAGTTCGTCGTAACGATCATTTGGCAACAGTTGTCAGTTGCCGTGCAGTTTTTGTGTTGAGCTTATCTGGTCAGTGGCACAAGGGTTGTCAGACTGTAATAGAATTAATATTGGTGAAACAATAAAAATTAAGTAAAATCGATATCATCATTATCCTGTTCAATTACAATTCTAGTTGACACAATATGTACATATATTGTGTCAGTCTTTCATAAAATACTATCAGATATTATCTTTTTACTTCTTTTGTATCCAAGTAATTCGTTTTTGTTTCATATTCCCTTACCCCTAAATTCTTCGATACTTAAAATGTATCCTAATATTTATATTGCTTTCACATTGTTATCAGCGCGTTCAGTCATTCATTCTCATCTCTGCTAAATGCAGTGATCCCTCCTCTGACGCTATGTAGTCCAACACGCTAACCCACACAATACATTTTAGTCTTTAATTTATTTTTCATTGCAAACGGTGACAAACGAGTAAACAGTACACCTGATGGTAAATGTTGCTGGCGCTCATGAACCTTTGCAAGGCCGCTGCCCACCGTGAAGAAAGTGAAAGGAGTGTGAATGTGTGCAATGAGGCTCGGTGGTGCTAGAGGCATCACTAAAACATGCAAACACTCTCAGAAAGTTGTGCTTCCGTCCCTCCAACAGCAGGACATATACGTGGGCTGCGATAATGATGATCTTCCACCCGTGACGTGCTACCGATTCATCCATTTCGCATCAAATGTGCTTTACTGCACGATTTAGGTTACCATTCCTTATTTATGTAAGCGAACTGAGGATCGAAAGTAAAAACATACCTATTATCATAGTATCTAAAGAAGTGGTGCAAAAATAGAAGTTTTTTTTTGCTTTGCAATCTACAGTCACTTTGCAGCATACTCTTAACTTCAAGTCCGTCTCCTCCAACACGAATAATCATCATCATCACAGCTCATATACGTCCCACTGCTGGGCTCGAGCCACCTTCACAATAGGAGGGAAATTGACTATACCATACCACGCTGGTCAAACAGGTTGGTATAGGGTTTTATTTCGAGTTTTCCTTCTCTTGCATGGATGTTATATGTGTATTATATCCCTAAGTCGTCTTTTACGACATACATATTCGGTCACGACACGGATAACATTATCAGTGAATATCATCAACGCGTTTTTTTTACCTGTATCTTAACTATGACCTAAATAACGACAATGGGGACGTGCTATATTTATTAAACCCAGAGTTTCTATTAAAAGTTTGTGTTGAAGCACCGAATTCCACTATAATCAAATCATGTGACAACCCTGTCGAATATAAAAAGCCGTAGTTACTTATCCGAAGTTGAACGTATTTATTATTGCAATATTTTATTTATTTATATTTAGCGTGCCCTTGTACAATCATTGAAAGTAATATGTCCAGTTCGCTAGCTAATTTCATATTACCTGTGATATAAACGTACTTGTATAGTGAAGTGCTAAATAAGTAGTTAGGCAGTTACAATACACAAGTCGTGATGTTATTAACGTTTTGAAACTCACGTTAACTAATTGGCTTGCCTTCCGCGTTTGTTGTTGATATTTCAAAATATTAATGTTCTTGTTTAATATTAAATATTCCTACACAGGCATATGTATTATATGTTAGGGTTAGTGCGTAGTGCAAGATGATGCGTGACTTAGAACAGCGACTATCTGTCAAAATTGTCGGTTAGATTGACAGTCACTCATTTTACATGCTATGGTAACGCGATTCGAGTATTTTGTACATCATTGTGTGCTACGTGACGTGCTAGACCTACAGGTATACATATTTATATACCACGGTTACGGGCCACACAGCATCCACCCGACGTCCTCGTCACGTCCTCGACGAAGAGGACGACACAATCACACTCGCTCAACGTAGAGCTTACACGGCCCGCGAGGCCCTAATACGTAAATACCCGCGGTTCCGCCCGCGCCGTCGAGGTGCGAAACTGCGGCGCGCAAAATCACGAAGCAAAACGTGGGCATGCCCACTTTGCCTCCAGCAACGCCCCAAGTCGAGGTCCGTTCCCCATAGGGGGAGCCCTTGGGCGATGATGCTTAGCATACTTTTCGCCGGGTTGAGAGCCCTCAGCGCTTACCCATGGTCCGCGTCAAGCTGTCAAGGCCATCTGCGGCCAACAGCTATACACACACAAAAAAGAAAAAAAAAACCCACACAGCAGTCTATTATCGCCCTGAACGGCCGGTCGGGACGACTAGATCATATAAATATGTAATACTAGCAATCCGCCCTCGCTTCGCTTCGGTTATAGGTTATAGTCGTTTTACCCGCGTAGTTCCCGTTCCCGTGGGATTACCGGGATAAATTATAGCCTAGTTTACGCCCTGATATTATAGCTTTCCATTGGTGAAAGAATTTTTGAAATCGGTCCAGCCGTTTTGAAGATTATCCAAAACAAACAGACAGACAGACAAAAATTTTTTTAATTGCTATTTTAGGCATAGGTGTCGTGCAAATAATCGTGTGAGCATGAAAAAAGTCTATTATTTTGACATTACAAACAGACACTCCAATTTTATTTATTGGTATAGATTATATTGTTTGTGTTTGAAGTAATTTACGTTCCTACGTAGATTGTACAGATTTAGGTAACCGCAAGATCTATGTTATAAACAACTACCCACATGTTTTGTCTGTACATATGGCATAGTGGTCTAAACAGCGGTCTCTTGAGCTTCAAGTAGGATAATTATTTGGTCGATCCACAAATGAGTCATTTAGTAGTTAACTCGTGAACAAATGGCATTCGTAGAATCTGGTTCAGCCATATTTTTTTATCATGTTCATTGAATTCTGGAAATAAATGATTTTGATTCGAATAGGGATGCAAACGATACATTGATGTTTCTGAAATATCGATGTATTGTTTACCATCGATGTTCATTATTGCGAAATATCGATGTGTCGATGTTATTTTCTACGTTCTTTTAACATCGATGTTCTGCCTGATATCTCTTTGCAATGTATGGTTATTTTAGAAAAGTCTGCGTAAAGGTTTAGTTACCAGAGTAAAAGACTTACGTATGTACGTATTCGTCGAAACTGTTATTTTTAAACTCTTTTTTTAAATAACTTGCTGCAGTTAAGCTTGTAATAACTTTACTAAATATCTGTTAAATATAACTTTATTTCCTCAACTCTACATCTTCCTTGTTCTAAAGACGCGCCTATTCAATGATAATATTATTATAGATAATAAATAAAGCTCGCATTTTAAATTAAAGTTGTTTGCACGATCGTTAAAAAAACATCAATGTTTTAAGTTTTTGAACATCGATGTTCTTGGTTTTGATATTTTCATCCCTAGATTCGAAGGATATCACACTGGAATTATTAAACATGTATACAATTTTATTTAGAAAAAAGTTCCTAACTATAAAAGAACAAGCTAGTTGAGTCTGCTGTCAGGTCTAATCTGGTTGCGACCACATTTCGGTCCAGTTGTAAATTATGTATTAGATTATTTTTTATACTTGTCTAGGTAGTGACGAAGTTAGAATACAATTTATCACCAACTGCCTTGGCCGGTGTCTTAAAAGACGACTAAGGCAGACTATGCAGATAATATCTACGCAAGAGATGTCGATATAAACCCCTATGCAAACACGTTAGACCAGCGTGGTACAGATCAATTTCATTCCCATTGTGGATGAAGGTCAAGCGCAGTAGTCAGATATAGTATATACTAGCTGAGATGTTCGTGATGGGATTTTAATCAGTATTATTCCTTCTCTTGTACATTACCATAATTATATGCTTTCTACATATCCCTTAGTCATTTTTACAAGATACCCACGGCGAGGATAGGGGATGATGAATCATATTCTTACTCAAGCATGTTAATTTCCTTTTATTCGTGGTGGAGGCTCGAGCAGTTAGCAGTGGCAAATATATTCTTAACTGATGATGATGACATTGACGAATGTAGCTGTGTCTGTGTGTATGTCAGTCGATAAGGTGACAAAACCTCGGGTTACATTCACCGTAATATATCAATAACTTGCAACGTTAGATTCGCTCAATACGAAAAGAGAGCTGATACGGCAAACGAAAGATCCCGCTTCGAATGGCGGCGTCGACGATTATAAAATAATGTATGACTCGACGAAACTTTAAAAACATTATAAAAACTAGTTGTTTATATGTTACGTATAATATAATTTAACATATTTTAATTAGTCGCCGCGTGTGAGCCTTGAGCAATAATATTCGATGTACTATTTATTATTTATTCAAACATTAGGTACAGGTAAATGTTAATCTTACATATTATTTTCGTATTACTTTAGTGTCCTCCTTCACAATATATTCACGTACTTGTACTACGCAGAAGTTTCTGGTTTGAGCCTAGAGTGTGTACGTTATTAGCGTTTAAATAAATAATGGTAAATGAATACACGATTTATTAGATTTCTTTCAGTGAGTTCGTGTGGCACCCAAGTATCGAGCTTTGTCTTTTGTATACCCAGCTTTTTTCAAATGGATCAAAACTGTTTTGTGGTAAATTCCCATTCATCAACGTCGTAACTACTGATATGACGACATAGCCCCACTTTTAAAAAATGGCGTCATTTTTATCAGTGACATGGCGTTCAGAGCGAAGTGCATCCTTGACATCATAATACTCGGGTTGAAAATGTTTAAAACCAACATTGTTCTACTTTTGCTGACACTGTATTACGTTTTATAAAAGTCACAAATTACACAGGCCTACAATGATTTTGGTGCCGGGGATTTTAGACCTGATTTTAAGTATGTATTACATGGTGATATCAAAAATGTTAGCGGTTTTTTTTCTATCAGCTCTAGTTCCCGAGATATAAAAAATACAGTTTTCACAAAAATAATTTTTTCTTTGGTATTAAACATCAAGAAATTGCCTTTCAAGTGATTTTCTAGAATGAGACTGACGTGGACAATCTCGTATGACTCCCCGCAATGGCCAGCCATCATATGGGTATCCCACCTTCCTTAATATCTATGTTCCATCGTGGTTCGCTTAAATCTCCTAAATTGTGTTGAAATTGCGCTAGATGACTATTGAGATAGTCCAATTTTATACTCATATGACAGCCTATTTTTTTTAAACGAATCAGCATTTCTTCTACTACTTCTACATATTTTGCTCTACATAGCCTTATCAGATTTTTACCTCTTGAGATTGCTGTCCTACCTGGTGAAAAGCTGGAATTGGAACATTTTTTGAATGCGGAGTAGGTCTTTGTGCTGAGGAAATATTAGAGTATTTCCATTTACGGCGATTGGTTTTGTTGATATGAGTATATGAGTCATAGAAAGTAACAGTCGTCATAATGTTTTTTTTTTCGTTGTCGCCATATCATAGGCACTCCTAACTTCAAAGACTTACGTGTCCCTTTCTCCCATTGTCGCAAATGTTCAACGCATAGCTTACATACATTATGAGGTGCCTACACTTTATCTTAGTGTCGAATTTCAATACTGAAATAAGCAAAATACAGACGATTCGCAGTGCCTGTTATCGATTTACGCTAATCTTTTAGCATTTATTCACCACAAACATAACAAAATGTATCAGGATTGTTAACACATCTGAATGTACTAGCCATAATGATATAGTAACATAAACTTTATCGATGTTATTGTAATAATGACTATTTACGAAAAAGACCGCGAAAATAATTAAATGAGGGTAGAAGGTAAACTAGAGCTGATGAGTAAAAATAACGTATGGCCATATATTGTACATTACCTACTTTATCGACCACAGGCACAAACAGAGCTGCACCAAAAAAAATTTTTTTTTTGTAGGCCTGTGTTATTTTTACGGCTGGAGTTGCATTGTCCTTTTTTGTAATTAAATTTTAAAATGTATCGAATTTCGTAATTACCTATACTTACTCGTTTTGACAGAATGAAAAACAAATGAAAAATGGCGGGAATAACATTTTATAAAGTTTTCTTTTTTTTTAATTGTATCCTTTTTAAAGGTATTAAAACTACTAGTACAGCCAAAGAGATTTTATTAAAAGCTTATACAAATTATATGCGAAAAGACTTTCCTCCGACGTGTTACATGACGTTGTATTCGTCATATTATATCTATTACTGAACAATTAAGATAACATTACAATGGCACCCTTGACACTATTGAGTGTAGTGTCGCCGTGGTGCATACTGATCGCTCAGCTCCTCAGTAAGGTTTAATTAACAATAGAATAGCACACCGCGCAGAGGGTCAGCCGAGTGCGACTGTCCACTGTCAACAGTTGACATTGTCACACGCGCACTCTGCGGCTGCACTTAGACACAGTTTATAGTACGCCACGTATAGTTAGCTAACAAATGTCACATAACACTTTTATGGTCTTTTTTCTGGCTTATATTGCAGTAAGTATGACAGTGTTTCTATTTTTTAGCTATAACTGTATTCATTTAGCTATATCAATGTACAATAAACATTTAAAGAGAAAGGGCATATCGTATAATTCAGAGGCAGCTCTCCAAGTGATACAAATCTATATAAGAGTAGCTCTACGTAATGGTTGTGCCCAGGCGATAAGTACTGCATGTGATTTTAGCGCCGTTAAAATTAAATATCAGGTAAACAGTTCTCGCTTAAAATATTTAGTGTTAGTGGTTTTATTTCGAGTTTTCCTACTTTTGATACGAGGTTATTACCTGTAAAATATATATTTTTATTGACTAGACGTTAGAGTTTTACTAGAGTATTATAAACTCCGTGTGGTGGCAGAGTAAGAATACAATTCACAACTTCCCGTCTTGCCCGTGGATATCGCAAAAGATGATTAAGGGATATAATACGCATATAACGTCTATACAAGAGAAAGAAAACTCGAAATAAAATCTTATAGCAACATGTCTAACCAGCATGGTATAGTAATGTCAATTTCCTTGTTATTGTGTAGGAGGGTCGAGCCCAGCAGTGACACGTATATGAGCTGAAATGATGATAATGATTAATTAATTATATTGTATTATAACTAGCCCCTTACGTCTATTATAAACGCGCAAACGATGAGCCGCAAAATGTTCGCTTTGTGTTAACATGACCTGTTGCGCTAGTGGTGTGTCTCAGGGTCGCGCGCGGTTCACGTACATCAACAGACTGTTTGTTTATGGAGGCGCAATCTGCGCACATACAGGTGTGTCGCATTGGCATTCATACATTGTATTCAATACGAAGGAGCCAATTGTTACCAATTTTTTGATAATAAGTACTTACATATAAATTGAATTATTTAAACAGTTCTCATTAAACGAACTGTTGATATTGACTATTGCATATATAAGTATATATATCGTCATCATCTCAGCCTATATAAGTCCCATGGTTGGACTCAGGCCTCCTCCACAACGAGAGGGACATTGACTTATTCCACGTTGGTCAGACGTGTTGGAATAGTTTCATATCGAGTTTTTCTTCTGTGTTGTTATGTGCGTATTACAATCCGTTAGTCGTCTTTTACGACACCTATGGGTAAGAGAGGGGGTGGTTAATTGTATTCTTATTTCGAGCATTTTATGAAAAACATGTTGTGCGGTAAAAAAATACAGCTAAAAATATTTGAACAATAAAAATAATATATTTTCTAATGGCAACCCTATTGAGGTATGTTGTATATTTTATAGCATAGAATATGTTTTTCATCGGTAAGCAAATAGGTGAAGGTCGATACTGCGAATCGTGTCTATGGCCCGGTAGGATAGCTAGCGGTGACGTCATCACAACTGGACGCAGTAAAATGGCTATCAATGACTTATTCGTTTTGTGGCGGACCAACAGGCAGCCCACTTTACGGCAATTGATCTATGGACTACATATCGTAAGATGTAGCGGCTCTCTCGCTCACAGAGTGAAACAAACGCATTAACAGACGCCTAGTAGAACTAGTCCGCACTTTTATGGTTGCGGACAGATAACTCAGAAGCTCACTGGCTACTACTAACTAAATATCTTTTCTTAAAGATTATAAATTTGTAATAAACAAGTATTCGGTAGAGGCTATTATACCCCATTTAAAATTATACACGATCTAACGCGTTTAATTCTCGACGAACCTGACGATGCTATTACGCTTGTTCAGTTTGAGAAACAGTCGGGGCGGCCATGATGCGTAAATATCCACGATTCCGTCCTCACTCCCGAAGATGTAAATCGTGTCGCGATAAAGTCATAAAGTGGGAGTGTCCATTTCGCCAGCGACCTGTCGAGTCGAGGTCTGCATTCAACAGAGGGTGCCCTCGGGATCAGTCACTTAAACCTTATAGAATTGAGAGTCCTCAGTGCTCACCCAACAGTTCGCGTAAATTAAAGTCATCTACGGCTAACAATAATTATAATTACACAAAAAATACAAGCATTGCTGGTGTTTATAATTAAGTTACACAAAAAATTGTTTGTCTGTAAAGTCGGTTTACGAACTATAATTCTAGGTAATAACATCATAAAAAAATATTTGAATACTTTTATGAATTCAATTTTTATCTAACGATTAAAATGATCATTATTTTGTATAATACAAAAAAAAAGCATTTAATTGAATATTAAACTGTTTCAATAAATTAACTTTTTTATTTCCACTCGTTAATTCAAATATTTTTTTACTTAAATTATAGATAGATGTGTCACGTGCGTCGAATGCTTATCGTATCTCTCTACTGTTAGTTGCACGCTCTCGCTTGTACGCTCAATTCAGACGGAACGTGACAATGAGTTATGCTTTTTCGTGCTTACAGCCGCTGTGCTCGTGTGTCTGAGTGGTATGTGAACTAATAAATGATTTGAAGGGCGTGACCCCATTGCTTGTGCGCGAATGTTATGTTACGCGATGAGTATCAGCTCAGCGGTCCGTTAGAGCGCGGCGACATTCAACATTCATATATATTTACATTGTTATCATTTTTCAAAATAATTATATATTATATATTTACGGGTGTAACCGAAATAACACGAAGAATTAGCACGCCGCAGTGGCAATGGGCAGGCCACATCGCTCGACGAACCGACAACCGCTGGGGAAGAAAGGTTCTCGAGAGGCGACCACGTATCGGACGACGCAGTGTAGGACGCAGTTAGGTGGAACGACGACCTGGTGAAGGTTGCTGGGCGTCGTTAAATGCAGGCGGCATAGAACCGCACTTTGTGTCGTAACATGAGGGAGGCCTACGTCCAGCAGTGGACGGCGAGAGGCTGAAATGATGATGATGATGATAGCTCTACAGAGGTGAAACGATACCATATTAGGTGGAGTCCTTGAAGATAAACCTACCCACAGAGAGAAGGCTGCGGGCTATCTCTGAGAGTTGCACCCACGATGCAGGAAGTGCGTCAGCAGTGCGTGACGTTAGGGGAAATAACTTTATAAAATATTTAGTTTATTTCACGTTATTTGAAGAGTATAAAAATAACAATGTATAAATAGTTTTATATATAATGATATTTAAAGCAGCATTAGTAATTATAATGTTTAAATTGATACTGTAGTTAATATGTACACACAGACACACACACACACATAACCACTGAAGTTGTTATTGTTACTTGTAGCAATGCTAAGCAACTGTTTATGTCCGTAAACATGTCTCTTTATCATTTACGCTTATATGGTTTAAGGTATTTAGAAGATCAGTCGTTACTTATCTGCTTACAGATTGAAGAACATATTTCAAGAAATAAAAATCAGCGCTTTAGAGATTTATATATCCTCTCTATGTACAGAGTGCAAATCACTTTATGATAGACTAGCAACCCGCTCTCGCTTGGTAGTTCTTAATCCCATGGAAATACCGGGATAAAATATAGCCTAGGTTACTCCCTGATATTATAGCTTTTCGTTAGTAAAAGGATTTTTAAACCGGTCCAGCCGTTTTGAAGATTACCCGGAATAAACATACAAACAGACAGACAAAAAAATTATAAAGTGATTTTTTTTTGAGTGCAAATTATCGCGTGAGTATGAAAAAAAGTGAGCCGTCGCTCAGGACGCCTGACAGATGTGAAACATCGAAATTATTTTGTACGAGTAGAGACACGATATCGAATATAAAGTATTGATACTGAACTCATGAATAGTATCGAAAGATAAGTAACGTACTGTTTAAAGTATCGAGTACTTTTATTTACTTTATCTTTAGGTATCGAGTACTTTTCTTTCGATACCGATACTTTTGAATTCGATATTTTAGTCATTAAGTACTTTTTGGTACGTATCGTATCGAATATTAATTATCCATTTTAAAATTGACTTTACGACTCATATTTATGGTAACGTCATTTAGTATAAACGAAATGAACCTTCTAAAACGTAGCTTGAAATAATTTGCGATTTATAAACCAGAAATAGCGGCATCTATCGAGCAAACGACCAACTCTAAGCTACAATATATTTTGTAAAGAACTCTCTAATCCTGTACTGATAATAAGACAAGCCGTTTAAAGTGAGTCAAAATCCAATTCTTAAGGAGTTGGTGACATACAAACAAATAAATATACAGCTGAAACTAATAAAAGCCTATAAAAAATGAAATGCTTTCATCCGTTCACAGACATTCTTTCCGCACGAAGAGTGTGATTTAGGAAACAGAAATGGCGGCATTTATCGAGCTAACGACCAACTCTCAGCTTCAATATATTTAATAAAGAAATTTTTAATCCTGTAATGATAATAAGACAAGCTATCTAAATAATTTTAACGTCATGGTCCTCCTTAAATTTTCAACTTTTAAATGAAATTTGACTGTTTAAAGTGAGTCAAAATCCAATTCCTATGAAGTCGGTAATATACAAAGAAATAAATATATATACACCTGAAACTAACAAAAGCCTATAAAAAAACGGGTTTCGTAGCTGAAAGTATACTAAATACCATACCTACTGGTATATTTATATTACTAAGTTAGAGAATTTTACATTAATTTATAAAACAAGTATATATGCATAAAAGAACATTAGATTACGACAGGAACTAATATGATAAAACTAAGGCATAAAGTATTAATAAAATATCGCGATTTTTTCCAAAAAATGATGATTTTTATTCAATAAACATTTATTTTCATTAATATACATTATAAGTAACAATTTACTTTGAATTCACTAGATGGCGTTGTACAAAATTTTAAATCGCACCATGGTTTCGTTACAAAAATGTAGGTATATGCATCCAAATATTCATTATCTTTAATTAATAGGAGACCGCGAGGCGTGGCGTTAAACGCCACGCGACGGTCACCCTCGGCTATAGATGTTTCACATCAAAAAGCCTATTTTGTTGACATTACAAACAGACAGTCCAATTTTATTTATTGGTATAGATGTTAGGTTAAGGCCTAAACAACACATTTACCCGACACAGATTCACTCGAAGGTCATGCGATTAAGCGTACGTATAAGCTATGTCATTAACTAGACAGGTTAAATATTAAAATTATCCTTAAGTATGAGCAATTACAGCGCGTACTACCAAGTAATCATTGTACTTGTCACGTCTTGCGCCTTTTGTGCTGTTAATTCTAAATACTCTTTTTTTTAGTCAGGTTTGTGCCGCGCTGTATCTTTCTGTCACCATTCGGACGGGCTAGAACTACTGAATCAATGTCTTCGGTGGTAACAACCCTGGTGTTACTATTAAGTGATATCACAGCTAATTAACATTAATAATATACACTCATTTGCAAAAAAAACGGGCACCTAAGCAATGAACCATTTCAAATGTTAATATTTCTTTGTTTGATAATTATAGGTAGTTTTATCCACACAATTTGCTAAATTAATAAGAAAATAATCGTTTTCATCAGTATTTCATAAAATTTAGATACAATTTATGGGAAATAATGCTAAACCTCGCTAGTAGTGTATATTCGCTAGTAGTGCATATGCTCATGAAGTAAAAATAAAAAAGTTTTTTTGTTTGTTTTTCTTTAATAAAGTAAAAGCAGATAAATGTTTAGTATCGAGTGTGACCCCCTCTAGCTAAAATCACAGCTTGAATTCGTCTGGGCATGCTAGCGAGTATATCCCGGATACTTGCTTGCGGAATACGTTCCCACTCCGCAGTAATCACATTCTTCAGCTCTCTGATGGTCTGCGGAGCCGGGTGTACTGATCTCACACGCCGTTTCAGAACGTCCCAGACATGCTCTATCGGATTGAGGTCGGGACTTCGAGCTGGCCAATCCAAACGACGAATGCCGACCTCTTGCACATACGCATTAACATCGCGGGATCGGTGGGCGCGAGCATTGTCGTCCATAAAAATCGAGTCTTCACCTAGAGCGGCCAATGCGGGTTGTGCATGAGAAATTAGAACTTCCGTTATGTATCGATGCCCAGTCAGTGAGCCGTTTTCAATGAAGACTAACTCTGTACGATCCATTGAATTTATTCCTGCCCAAAACATAACAGAGCCCCCACCATAAGGTGTGATTTCTTCGAAACATGCCTCTGCAAAGCGTTCTCCTTGTCTTCTTAGCACTCGCCGACGTCGATCTTCACCGAACAGAGATATCCTGGCTTCATCAGAGAACAAAACCCTATTCCAATCGTCTTGAGTCCATGATTCACAATTTCTAGCGAACCTAAGCCTGTGAACTCTGTGCTCACGGAGTAATTTGGGGCTGCGGGCCGGGCGGTGACTGCGTATATTGGCAGCGAGAAGCCTCCTCCTAACCGTCTATAGACTAATATGCACATTTCTTACTTCTTGGAGGTTGTTCTTAAGATCCACATACGAAGATTTGCGATTTCTCAATGCGCGACTCACAAGAAAACGATCATCCCGTGGTTGGGTACATGGTTTTCTTCCAGAACCAGGCCTTCTCTCGACGGAACCAGTCTCCTGATATCGCTGCCAGGTCCTTTGGACTGTCGAGCGACTAACATTTAGCCTCCTAGCCACGAAACATTGGCTGCAACCCTCTTCAAGCAGCGCGATAATTTTGGTAGCTTTTACCACTTTATCTACCATTTTTGATACAGCCAAACAGCATTAAATAAAGCTTTGACAGTCAAGGATATGAAATTAATCGATAAAAATTGAATAAAAGTTATGAAAGTCGATGTTAACTTCTGGAACTTCGCGCCAAAAATGTAGGATAAAAAGGGGTTTTCTGTAAAAATGAACATCAAATGAAAAATTGAATTTAGAACGTACTTTTTTAAATACCACAGCATTTTTAAAACCGGCCAGTAACGTGTACAAACGATTGAAACCTTTTTGGTATTGTATCTTTTTAAATATGAATGAAAATCAAAACCGCCCGTTTTTTTTGCAAATGAGTTTATAATAAACTGCATAATGTTTATTACTAGAGTATAGTTACCAATTGCCTCTGAATATTGTACCTAAAACGATTAAGAATAATAAAGTACGAAGGAACTAATCATATTTATGACTAGCGACCTGCCCTCGCTTCGCTTCGGCTCCAGTCGCTTTGCCCTCGCATTTTAAATTTGCAATAGCTCTTAAGATGTGGCCTCGGATTTGAGTCTCCGACCATGTAAAATTTGGGCTAAAATAGTCTAAATTACTTCTTATATAAATGGTTACCTGGTGGTAAAATGTTATAAAAATCGGTGTAGCCATTTTGAACATTACTCGGAACAAACAAACAGACAAATAAGAATTAAAGTTTGTAGATATAAGTATCGGGCCAACAACCGCGCGAGCAAGAAAAAAACGTACTTATTATTTTGACATTACAAACAGACACTTCAATTTTATTTATTTGTATAGAATTTCCATTTACGTAATATATGTAATATACGTATGGTCCCTAAATGTAGGTAACAAGGGTCAAGGTCACTCAGCGTGCTATGGAGCGGGCTATGCTCGGGATTTCTTTGCGAGATAGAATCCGCAATACGGAAATCCGCAGAAGAACGAGTATAACAGACATAGCACGACGAATTAGCACGCTGCAGTGGCAATGGGTAGGTCACATCGCTCAACGAACCGACAACCGCTGGGGAAAGGTTCTCGAGTGGTGACCACTTATCGGACGACGCAGTGTAGGACGGCCCTCCACTAGGTGGACCGACGACCTGGTGGAAGTTGCTGGGCGTCGTTGGATGCAGGCGGCACAGGACCGCACTTTGTGTCATAACATGAGGGAGGCCTACGTCCAGCAGTGGACGGCGAGAGGCTGAGATGATGATGATGATAATGAATATATGTATACTTATAATATTTATAAACTATTAGCTTAATGCATACAAAATCTATGAAAAGGAAAACACAAAATAATACCATGCACAACCCCGTATGATATGAACAGCCTGGTATAGTGAGTCAATCTCCCTCAACCTGCCATTGTGGAGGAGGCTCTAGCCCAGTAGTGGGACGTATTCGAGCTGTGATGATGTTGAGGACAAATATTATATCATATGGGTTACGTATCAATAAGTATTAGGCGTAGCTCATCACATTCGGGCATACATTATCAGAGACTGGTCGCTACGACGCTGGTCGGACAACCAATTTTGTCGCCCTCGTTGGGAGAGGAAGGGGTGATGCATTGTATTGCTATCGTGTCATCTCATCGGTGATCAATAATATTAATATTTAACTAAATAACTATATTAATAATTTTATATACACATATAATTTAGGTGAAAATACTGATGACGTCGTCTGCGGTAGAGGCTGGTGGTCGGTGGTGCGAGGCTGTTCACTACTCGTGCATACCGTGGCATTGATCAAAATTAAAAAGTAATAACTTCCTTATAAAACTTGCATTGATGCATTATATATTTCAGAGTTAAATTTTTAGTGCAAAACACTTAGAATAATAACGTATAGAAGGATAGTGTCAGTACTTCGAACTTTCGAAATTTGAATCTAAAAATATTAATGGCGCGCAGACGATTACACACGTACACACGCACACCACTATACAAATTATGAAATCAAATTTTGTTTTTATTAACATAAATCGTCGAAATACTTTTAAAAGTAATGTTAAAAACCTTTTTAAGTTTTTCAAATGTGTTGTGACATCATTTGAATGCACAAGTCGTCATAATTACCTATTTATTTTTTAAGAGTTGCGTACGTTCGTGCAGTACAATGACTTGTACATTACGGAACGGTTCCGGCGTAAGCTCCATTAGGCTCCAATTGAAATGCCTCATTTTTTGTGCGTGAACTTACCTTCTATATGTTATTATTATAAGGCAAAACGTTTATTTATCAACACTTGTGTAGTGTAAAAGTGTTACCACGTGAGAATGACGCACCGCCAACGAATAGTGTTAGCATGGTGTTCACAGAAGCTGGTACATTATTTTTTTGGGGATGGGTTACGGTCAACTCACTCCTCGCTCCGCTTCGTCCGGGGCGACAGAGGGGCGTAAACACGCACACCCGTAACCCACCCGTGACACGTCGCCTTCGTCGTTGGGCTGACCACCGGAGTAGGGTGACTTGTCGTCAGTGGTCGGCCCGACGGAATACCCCCTGAGGAGTACCCTATCCTCGACGACGTCGGTCTTTCGTCGCGCGGTCGGCCTCTCGGCGGGTGACGGACCAACTCCCCGGTCCAGTCACCCGACAGAAGCTGATACCTGTAAAGTAATCCCTCGATGACAGGGATTCGGTACTGGTGGTGCGCCCACACGGCCATAGAGGTCCAGAACAACTAGTTATGTGTTTGCACGGCATATGAACAATCGCTCTGGATAATTTGATCGAATCATAGCTTATTTCCCCAAAAAATGTAATAATATGAGTAAAAGTTATCCGTGTGGTGACGGAGTAAGAATAAAGTTCACCACCCACAATAGTATAATTTTGCCCGTGGGTGTCGTAAAAGACGACTAAGGGACTCATCATCTCGGTCCACATACGTCCCACTGTTAGGCTCAAGCCTCCATGGGAGGGAAATTGACCTACTATACCACGCTGGCCAGACGTGTTGGCATAGGGTTTTGTTTTGGGTTTTCCTTCTCTTGCACAGATGTCATGTGCATATTATATCCCTTAGTCATCTTTTACGATATCCAAGTGCAAGATAGAGAGTGGTAAATAGTATTCTTACTGGAGTAATGTTGTGATGGAAGGTGGAAGGCAGAAGGAGTGGTGATGGAATCACCACACGGCAACTACTGCTACTAGAACTAACACGCGTGGTACTGTAGGTCACTTTCCCTCCCATTGTGGAGGAGGCTCGAGCTCAGTGGGACGTGTATGAGCCGAGATGATGAGTAAAAGTGTGTAGTTCAATGTTTAGCCAACAGATGTCGCTAGTAATACTGATATGACGTCACACGAGCGAGGAGCTGCCAGCAGACCCGCCGACAATGATAATAACGAATAATTGTACATACATTAGTGTGTATGTATTGAACTGTAGACGTACTAGTACAAGGCGCGGTGCGTCTCGCGCGCCACAGAGCCGCAGTTCCGCTTGCACGCGCGCGCACACGGCACTCAACTAGTGTTGGGACTACACGTCACACATATCGATATCTCTATGCAATCATTTAAATGTAATATTGTTCATTGTAATTACTATCATTTCGATATGCTCGTCGTACGTCGTGCGGTACACATTTCTTTGGAGTTAAGAAACTTGACTGATGGAAAATTACATGTGTAAGTAGTTCAGAAGTGTTTAGGAGGGCGGGGGTGTCTTCTAAGTGACTTCCGTTACCTAAGATTTAGGTGGAAGTGCGACAAATTTCGCTAAAACGCCTTAACAGTACCTATATATTTTAAGCGCATATTGGTGCTGAATGTTCTTTATGAAAATATGTAACAAAATGTAGTTTTACGTGAAGTCGGTGAATATTTAAAAATATTCTGATGATCCGATTCGAGATGTAGCTAACTTTGTTAAATCGATAGTAAAAAAAAATTGATCAAATATTTTTTTAATGTGTGATATTCCAAACACATTCATCATTCATGATCACGGGTGGACCTATGCATATACATTAGTTCTATGTATGTAGATATTTGATATTCAAAACATCATCGAAATTATGAAGGTTTTGAAATTAATTATATTATATAATTAATGTCAAAACCTTTTGACGTAGTTAATTAAAAAAAATAAACAAGTATGCTTTAGACCACACGAATGAAGTAAAACTTTAGCTTCTTTTTCTATCTTTACTAAATTATATCTCCTTCTCAGCTTCCGTTCGCCTCGCCCGATCACATTTTTCATAACGTGCATGCATTCGCTAACTTACACCCCAAGTCAAGCATGCGTAAAGAAATTTTATTTCAGAACGTTGCTAAATGTAAAAAATGGATTGCTCAGTCTTTTTATAAATAATAATGGTATTGTAAATCTCGATTGCGATGATTCGCGCTCTCTAGGTCATTCATCCGCCCCGTCGGATGTTACATTAAACTTTGGCGCTGCGGTCGCTCGAAATCGAGATCTCAGGCCAACAATCTACACTCTTAAAATTCGTTCTTATTGCATATGTGTATCTGTTTGTTATTATGTATATTATCATAAAAGGCATACATATTTTATTTCCAATATTCATATTTTCATCCGTTTCAATATAACTTAGTAATTTTAAAAATCTTTGTATAAATATAATATAAGTTCGGGGAACTTAAGAGGATCTTCTTGTCCAACATACCTCAGTGTCTGAAAACACAGGTCTACGTCCAGTCTGTGTTACCAGTGATGACTTACGGCACGGAAACGTGCTGTCTAAATGTAGGCCTCATAACCAAGCTCGAAGTAGCTCAGCGTGTTATTGAGAGGGCTATGCTGGCGATTTCTCTGCGAGATGGAATCTGAAATACGGTAATCCGCAAAAGAACGAGTGTAACCGACTTAGCACGAACAATTAGCGCGCTGAAGTGGTAATGGGCAGGCCACGTCGCTCGACGAACTGACAACCGCTGGGGAAGAAAGGTTCTCGAGTGGCGACCACGTATCGGATGACATAGTGTAGGACGCCCCCCCACCAGGTGGACCGACGACCTGGTGAAAGTTGCTGGGCGTCGTTGGATGCCGGCGGCATAGGCCTACACTTTGTGGCCTGACATGACGGAGGCCTACGTTCAGCAGTGGATAAATATTAATAAACATTTTTATATAATATCCATCCACAATGTTCCTGTGATTATTTCGTACAAATTTCTCAAGATCAAGATTATTGACAGAAACGAATGTAATGTAAATGTCTATTTAATATCGTTAGTTCGGTATGTATGAACTATATCGCATTTATCGTATAAGTGTTGATGTCGATACATCACTAATACATTAACACTTTTTGTGTTATATTGCAAAGATCAAGTTATTTTTTCAAGGAATTATATTAGGTTTTTCCGGCTGGTTCACGGCTAATGTGAAACTTTACAGAGGCATTAAATTGTCTACGGATGTGTCGCATTACTCTGTGTTTATTTGTTAATACTTAGTCATATTTGTTTTAACATAAACACAAGACTTAATGATAAGATAACTACAGAATATTTATTATTTAAGTGGCTACTATTCCGTGTGATGACGGAGTATTATTTCAATTCACCCCCTCTCTCGCCCGTGGGTGTTGTAAAAGACGACTAAGGGATTAAATACATATGTATATTAAATCTATGCAATAAATGGAAAAATTTGAAATGAAACCTTACACCAACACGTGTGACCAGCATGGTACCCACAGTAGGTCAATATCTCACGTACTGTGGAGGAGACTCGAGTTCAATAGTGGGGCGCATGTGATCTGGAATGATGAGTGATGATGTAGCGATAAGTCCATTAGTCGTGGAGTCCAGTACCATCTGTGTATATCCAATGGCTCCTCGCGAATTTTGCTATCGTCAGACCACCAAATAGTGGCATAATTATACAATTCGAGGCCTGCGGCAAATTCATCGGAACCCCCCAGTATTTATGTAGGGTGTTGGGATTTTCCTCTGACCGGGGCCCCTTCCGGCTGGGAGCCCGAGGAATTTTGGTGACTTGCCACTCTATAGTTACGCCACTGCCACCTACTCACCTTTATTTTACATTCATATATGTGTTATTTCAGCTCATATATTTCCCACTGCTGGGCTCGAACTTCCTCCGCAATGAAAAGGAAAGATCAGTTCCCTCAATTATCTTCTCGATACCCACAAGTACGACTATTTCTTACCGGTGATGAATAGTATTCTTAGTTCATCATCACACGGAATAAATTCATACATATATGTTTAAGACAAACATTGAATGTCTTGCGCAAAATTATTGTGAAGTTTAGTTAAAGCTATTTCGTCTTATTGAACGACGGACGTTATGTTGTTTTCTTTTATATATCTCAGTATTAAATACAAGATTTATGTGATTTTTTTCATTATGCAGAATAAAAACATTGTCTTATGTTTAGTACCAGAGTGTTCAGACACCTCTTATAAGTTGGTTACCCTAGTAATATTTTCCTGACGTAACATTAAAGACATCTACTAGGGCTTTCGCCAAAAGTAGTAAAGTGATTTTAGCTGCTCCAAACTATACATTTATATTTGACGACGATATTGATTCTAAATAAGAGTGCTCACATCACTAAAATCGCGCAAAGATTGAAGATAAATATAAGTCCCCTAACAACATTGGTACGCTTATTTGTGCTGGTCTCACTTCATTCATCACTGTCTTATTATTTCAGCCTATACAAGTCTCACTGTTGGGCTGAGGCTTTCTTCACAATAGGAGAGAAATGAACCTACTTATTCCACGCTGGTCAAACGTAATGGTATAGGGTTTTATGTCGCCTTTGCCTTCTCTTGCGGAGATATTATCTGTGTGTTATAATACCTTAAGTAGTTTTTTTACGAGACTCACGGGTAGAGGGGTCATTAATTATATTCTTACTCTATAACTACACACACACACGCACGCAAGTACGCACGCACTCACGCACGCACACGCACACACGCACACACACACACGCACACACCGTAACGCACGTCGTTAATTGGTCTATGTATTGATTTCAAGATATATGACGTGTTAATGCGAGTACCTTGCTTTCAGCGACGCCCCGAGCCGAGGTCCGTTCCCCACAGGGGGAGCCCTCGGGCGATGTTCGCTTAACTTACTTACCGGGTTGAGAGCCTTCCGCTCGCTCATTGACCGCGTTAAGCTGTCAAGGTCATCTGCGACCAACAACAACACACAAAAAAAAAAAAAAGTGGCGTAACAGCTGGTGGCGACAAAACGCCACGCTATATGTATATAATATATGTACTATACGTAGTTTATACGTGGTCTATACGTTGTAGTGTGTGAGAGAGACGGAGCGACGCGATGTTGTGCGTAAGCGCTATCTCTCTCGCCGCACTGAACTCTTATACTTATAATGTAAATAAATGATTATTAAATAAAAATCATCATATTCTGGCAAAAAGTCGTAACATGTTCTTTTATGAATATATACTTGTACCAAATAATTTCGATAAGTCACATCTGCCAGGCGTCTTGAGCGACGGCTCTCTTTTTAATTTCAAATGTCAGGCAAATTGGTTAAAATAGGAAGGGAACCAGTAGTTTCGAAGCAAATTGTCCACACGTTCGCCACTCGAAAGCCTCTCTTCACATGCAATTATCGTTCATTGCAAGTTACGTTCGGTCTGCTGTTGCTTGCGTGTTACCTGCACCAATTATGTCGGTGATACGTTTTCATCTCGGTTGTCTTATTGTTCCGTATGTTAGTTACCCACTAATAAATATATAAAAAAGTAATAAATTCCTATTATATATAACGTTAAGTGTTGCGTGACTAACAACAGTTCCGTGTAACCAGCTCAGCTCAGCTCAGTTACACAGGGAGACGTGAACAGTAAATCTGTTATGTTTATGAGACAGTGCGCGGATGCTGTGAGCACATCTCCGCCTTGCAGCGAAAAGATATCGCTTATTTATACATTTCTGACTCAGGATACCGTTATCATCATCATCCTAATTACTTATAGTCATGTAACATGTACTTACTCTTCTTCTATTAAACATATGTATTTTTGATTGCCCGACGTTTCGAACACTTTGCACCGTACATGTTAACGCGCGGTCTAAGACGCCTCACGCCCAACAAGCCATCATTATTACAGAGAATTAGTGAACACTGTAAAGTGTTCGAAATGTCGCGCAAACAAAAATCACATACGAACCCAATAAAATCCGTTAAAGTAGTTTTATTTACTACTAGCAACCCGCCCTCGCTTCGCTTCGGTTATAGGTTATAGTCGTTTTACCCGCGTAGTTCCCGTTCCCGTGGGAATACCGGGATAAAATATAGCCTAGTTTACGCCCTGATATTATAGCTTCCCATTGGTGAAAGAATTTTTGATATCGGTCCAGCCATTTTGAAGATTACCCGGAATAAACAGACAGACAGACAGACAAAAATTTTTTAATTGCTATTTTAGGCATAGGTGTCGTGCGAGCATGAAAAAAGCCTATTATTTTGACATTACAAACAGACACTCCAATTTTATTTATTGGTATAGATGTTTAAGCATTAATTTTATAATCGGCCGCCTGTTTGACGTCGACCCAATTTGGGAATTACAATGAATCATTTTTCTTAATATAGTATAGTCTATTAATAGTTGAATGCATAGATACATAAATGAATAAATTGTAATACAATGACTAAAGCAGTGACGTGGACCGGTAGCCTGTACCGGACACTTCGTACTCAGCGGTCACCCTTGACATATCGACATCATCATTTCTACCTAAATACGTCCCACTGTTGGGTTCGAGCCTCCTCCATTATGAGAGGGAAATTGACCTACTATACCACGCTGGTCAGACGTGTTATTATAAGCTTTTATTTTGAGTTCTCCTTTTCTTCCATAGACATTATATGCATGTACTTTAGTTGTCTTTTATGACATCCACGTGCAAGAGAGGGGGTGGTGGATTGTATTCTTTCTCCGTCACTACACGGACACGGACTTATCATCATACGGCGACAGATTATTCATTGATTTGAAAATGAAATGCAATAGTTATATGTACTATTGTATACGAATGACTCTGTCAGTGAGCGAACAGCAGCGCTACTGCGGCAATACTTTTAGACAAGAAAGTTACCGCTCTCCCCTGATACGACCTGTAGCAGATTTATACGACTACGATGAGCATATATATAGCATAGATAACTGTTATTATGTGTGTATACTAGCTGAGCCAATAGACGTTGTTCTGTTCAAACAAAATAAAAGCAGCGCCACCTACCGGGTCCAATTGTGAATCTAAACTATTGTCGAATTCTTTTGAACACACACAAAAAATTTCCTCAACATCGATCCAGCCGTTTAGGAGGAGTTCAGTGACACACACGTACATAACAAATGTATATATACTGAAGATATATTGAAACTTATACAATGATATGTTTCACCAATTTCAATATCTATTCATCCATCGATCAGGCCATAAAAGACCACTCGGAACGGTCCTAAACCACTTGCATTCAATGGTTCCCTGCTACTTTTAAAATGTCGTCAATCCACCTAGTAGGTGGTCGTCCCTTCGACGCTGCGTCATCCGATTCGAGATTGCCACTAGGGAAACCTTTTCTATATCAGTCGTAAATAATGGAGCACACTCATTGTATAAGGTGTCCAGGGTGAGTGAGCCGGTGGGAGAGACACATTGACCTGTCACATCACTCCTCACCGCTAACTAAACGCGTCAACGTAACCAATCAATTAGCTGATAACATCGTTCACTTAACTGTAACATACATACGTCACACATAACTTGTTAACTTGTACGGTCAACATACATTATTACATATCGAGACTCCTCGTTATAAATACTAGGCACATTTAGGCTCATATGCATCCTATTGTTGGGCTCGAGCCTCCACCACAATAGGAGGGAAATTGATGTATACCACGCTGGGCAGACGTGTTGTTATAAGGTTTTATTTAGAGGTTTTCTTCTCTTGCATAGATGTATACACATATTTAATTCCTTAGTCGTCTTTTACGACGCCCACGGGCGAGACTGAATTGTATCGGGTGGGAAATTGTATTCTTATTCAGTCACCGCACGGAAGAAATGCTGTATCACTGAACAAAAATAAACCGTGTCCCCAGGGAGGATTAATAATATAATCATATAGACAAATCCAGCATAGAACGATGAATAGAAGATTATTGTATCTGTCCGTTAGTTCAATATGAAAGTAACTTTCAAATAGTTGACGTGGCAAGTTATCTAATAGCAAATATACTTAACGCGAGAGCGTACTGCACTCGTATACAAATACGCGTGTCACGAGTGTCTATGTATACATATACATGTAGGTAGTAATGTTAATGTGCGCTCGAACTTGACCCTCGCGCGGTTGAGGTCCACCGCGCCGGACGTGACAGTGACGCGGGGCGGAAGTGACGCGCGTCCGCCGCCCCCCTCCCCCCGGCGGGGCGGTTCTTCACATCAACATATCAGCTTACTATATTATATATTACAATATCAAATCAGTGAATAGTTTTTTTATAAATTTATCATTATCATCATCATTACAGTTCATATGTCCCACTGTTGGGTTAGAGCCTCCTACATAATGGAAAGAAAATTGGCCTATTTACCGTCAGTGGGGTTGGTACAGGCAGTGGCGTATCAGGGGGGGGGGGGGGGGGGCGGTGGAGGGGCGGACCGCCCCGGGCGCCACTATTAGACGAGCGGCAAAATTGGAAGAAAAATATTTTGTGCGGACACATTTTTATTTTTTGAGTTACGGTCGGCGCACTCCTCGCACCACTCCGTCCAGGGCGCCATAGGGGCATAAGCACGCACACCCGTAACCCATGACCGTGACGGACTAAATCCCCGGTCTAGTCACCCGCGGCCTCGACTGGGGCGACATGAGGCGCAGGTAGTCGCGCCTACGCCGCCCCAGTTACCGGCGGCGGTTCGTGTCGTCAAGGAGACGCTCCTCGCGCACGCGCTCCGCCGCCCCCCTTCCGCGAGAC
Organism: Lymantria dispar; assembly: GCA_032191425.1. Lineage (NCBI taxonomy): Eukaryota > Metazoa > Arthropoda > Insecta > Lepidoptera > Erebidae > Lymantria > Lymantria dispar. Next base: position 413,362 of record CM063460.1, on the reverse strand, counting down.
TACTGCCTCGCAAAGGCTGAGACCGCATCTCAGTTCACCCAGCAACGAACACAAACTCACAAACCTCGAGCGTATGCTGGAGGTTTGCTGCGCCGTGTCCTCGTCGCAATCGCAGTGGTGGCAGGACGGTGTACTCTCCCTCCTAACGACCGTGTACAGGTATTTGGCGATGCATCCCTACCCCGTCAAAACCTGCACCAGTCGGAAGGAGAGCACCCCGTGCCGCCGTTTTAATCACTGCATCAACACCGGTTGGAAGGCCTCCATGGTCCGCACACCGAACCGAGGCCTCTCCAGCCGGACTGCCCAACGGGTAATGACGTCTCAGCGGGTGTAGATGCGCCAGGCGCTGAGCTCCCTCAAAGAGATCACATCGCCCTCGACTCGCACCCCCGACACCCGTCGATACAAACCGCGAGCATTTCCGCCTCCAGGTCCCACGGGGGAGTCCCGGCCAACAGGCACGCAGCCTCCGTCGACACCGTGCGGTATCCACGTATGGCCCTGGCCGCCATGGCCCTTTGTGGTCGCCACAGTAGAGCCCTGAGTCCGACGATCAGCTACCCCGCCCACACCAGCGCGCTATACAGGGCCATCGACCAGATGACCCTCGCGTACAGCCGTCGACACGTAGTGCTCGGTCCGCCCACGTTCGGCATATGCCACGATAGGGCGGACGCCGCGCCGATGAGCCGTAGAGCAAGCCTGCGGAAATGCTCTCGGAACCACCAATGCCCGTCGAACACCAGGCCCAAATACTTCATATGCGCCCGGATGCTGATATCAACCGCATTGGCGGTGATCGAGACGTCGATGGGAGGGCCCAAGCGGGGCCTTTGGAACAGGATGGCCTCCATCTTGTCCAGGGCTACCCTCAACCCCAACCCCCCGATCCGCCTGACGATCTCTTTGGTGCCTAGAGTCGCCAGGCTTGCCGCCTCCTCTAGCGTCCCACCGCGGGCTGTGACGAGCCCGCCAAATCATGCCCAACCCGGGCGGGAGGCTCCCCCTCCAACGCCCAGTCGTACCCGATATTACACAGGGTGGGTTCAAGGACCGAATAAATGATTTCGCTGCGCGTAAGTCGCGAAAAGTAGAGTTTTAGACTGTTAAGACTTTATTAAACATTAATTTTATAGTGTAAATTATTGTGGTCGGCCCAACAACGAAGGCGACGTGCACGTGGGGTGGGTTGCGGGTGTGCGTGCTTACGCCCCTCTGTCGCCACGGACGGAGTGGTGCGAGGAGCGCGCCGACTGCAACCCACCCGAAAAAAAAAATAAAAAATAAAATACTCGTAGTGTAAGTAAATTATTAAAGTTTTAACACAGTCATGTTACTTACACATGTACTTACATAGTTTTGAAATAAATATTTTTCACTCAATTCTTTAATTTCCAACACCAACAATTATTATTTTTACGATGTCAAAAGGGCGGCAATTTATAACTCCGCCCCGGGCGACAGCGACACGCGCTACGCCGCTGGGTACAGGTGCTATTTACAGTTGTCCTTCTCTTAGTTCTCTTGCATAGATATTGTATGTATATTATAATCCCTTAGTCGTCCTTTACGACACCCACGGGCAAGAAAGATGGTAGTGAAATGTACACTAACTCCGTTAATACATAGAAAATACAAAGACATGTTTGTCTGTAACGTCGATTTTTACGTGATAAAGTCGTAAAAACATTGATGAAAAATTGACATACTTTTTAAATTTGAATTATTATCATTGAATTATTATTATTTTCTATAATACAAAGAAGGAATTAATTGAAAATTATAATTTTTCGATAAATTAACATTAATTCAAATATTTAGTTACTTATATTAGAAATAGATGTGTCACGTCCGCCGAACGCTTAGATAGATCGTATTTCTCTATTGCTCTCGCTTGCACACTCAGCTCAGGAGGAACGTGACAATTATGCTTTATCCTGTGAACAGCAGGCGATCGTCATAATAAAAATGTATTGTTATGTGACGTCTTTGAAGTTTCACTTAACAGTGAAGATATATTATTTGTTATCTATCGTAAAGCTTCAATCTTAATGTTTTATGTAACTCGTAGTGGGACTGAAACTATCATCTATCATGACATAATATTATAATTAAACGAAGACGAATTAATGTTTATTCACATCATTATAACAATGTTGCGAATGAACATAATACTAACACAACTAAATGTAACTGTCGTCATATTTACTAATGAGATTCATTTTACGTTTATGATCGTCTGAACCTTCGAGAGACGGTTTATCTAAGCCATTACAAAATCATCAGTTCCCCACTTAATTAACAAAGACGTGTAATACTTCCATATAAACTCTCACGCCATTTATAAGTCGTCACAGACAGTCCGGTTAAATCAAAGACATAAATAACAACTCAAAAAAAATATTTGATATCTTATATACCCCGCCATGACTTGGTCATGAGGTGCCGTGCCCATGTGAATTCGTTCATTATTATGATGTAGTTGTTGAACTGACTACATTTTTTTTCATCATCATCATCATCACAGCCCACATACGTCCCACTGTTGCGCTCGGGCCTCCTCCACAATGGGAGGGAATTTAACCTACTATACCGTGCTGGTCAGACATGTCGGTATAGGGTTTCATTTCGGGTTTTCCTTCTCTTGCACAGATCTTATGTGCATATTATATCCCTTAGTCGTCTTTTACGACATCCACGGGCAAAATAGGATATAGGCCTCGAGAATACCATTCAAGATATCATCAGTCCACCCAGTAGGGGTTCGGTCGTCCTACGCTGCGTCGCCGTCGCCCGATTAATGGTCGCCACTCGAGAATCTTCCTTCCCCAATAGCTGGGTTGTCGGTTTGAGGAGCGATGTGACCTTTGGAGACATTACTTGGTAATAATATTATATAAGACATTCAATAACCTATTAGTGCTTAGATCATTGATAGGGCTCCGCGCACTGTCGGAGTGAACGGGGACCTTATAATAATCTGGATTGAGGGGCTTAGTAATACAACTTTGAAAAGTTTTCAAGTGGGTCTTCATCATCTTAGGCCACGTATATCCCACTGTTGGGCTCGGGTTTCCTCTTTCATTAGAGCAAATTTCACCTACTGTACCACGCTGGTCAGATGGATTCGTAATTTTGTTTCGAGTTTCTCTCTTACTATAGATGTTATATGCAATAGTATGTTCCTTACTACATTCAAGTGCAGGATAGGGAGTGCTGAATTATAGTCTTACTCGTTCACCACACGGAACATGCCAAAACATTTCTTGAATCAACAAGTTTTCCAGTATAAAGATGTATAACAGTAGGTCAATTTTCCGTCTATTGCGGAAAAGGCTCTTTATCAGCAATGGGACGTATACCTATGTCATCATTAGGATGAAAATCATCATAAATGTGTATTACCTTAGAATAATAACGTATAGAAGGATAGTGTCAGTACTTCGAACTTTCAAAATTTGAATCTAAAAACACTAATGGCGGGCAGACGATTACACACGTACACACGGAAACCACTATACAAATTATGAAATCAAATTTTGTTTTTATTAATATAAATCTTCGAAATACTTTTAAAAGTAATGTTAATAACCTTTTTATGTTTTTCAAATGTGTTGTGGCACCATTTGAATGCACAAGCCGTCATAATTACCTATTTATTTTTTAAGAGTTGCGTACGTTCGTGCAGTGCAATGACTTGTACATTACGGGACTGTTCCGGCGTAGGCTCCATTAGGCTCCAATTGAAATGCCTCACTTTTTGTACGTGGACTTACCTTCTATATGTTATTATTGTAAGGTGTATTACAATACAAATGTATTATAATCCCGCGCAGAACATAACTTTGTGCAATTCACAGATAATTATTGCGAGTCTGCGTATTATGTTATCTGTATGATTAAATGTGTATTTGGACACCACTATTTGTCTTTAAATAAGACCTATTAAATAAGTTACAAAAGTGAATGCTCGCATTTATATAAACCGGTTATTGAATCATAAACAACTAAATGTCATATCAATTACTGTGAAGTTACTCTATATTTTTGTCGGTTACACAGAGTAAGCTACAATACTATCTCTATGGTTCGTTTATTGTACATAATGCGGACGCTATTTATGTAACACAATACGCTGTGTCATTACTTTGTTATACAAATCGTGTATGTATAGTTATAACACAACAATAGACCGATTGTTAGTTATTTATATTATTAAATTATAGTATCACGTAGCGCAGAGGTCATCCCCGGGTGTCCCTGTGACAACGACACCAGTCGTGCTCATCGTGCAGAACTAACACATACGCCATTATATCACTCCATCGCCATCTACTACTGGATATAAAACTTCCCATACGGGGCAATAACCGCACTTCACAAACGTGCTGATAACCGCAGGACTTTCCCATGGGAATGTTACTGCTCATTCGTCTGGTGATCCCCTAGTTAGTTTGTACTACTTTTGTACTACTCTCATCTATACCAATAAATAAAATTGGAGTGTCTGTTTGTAATGTCAAAATAATAGGCTTTTTTCATGTTCACACGATTATTTGCACGACACCTATGCCTAAAATAGCAATTAAAAATTTTTTGTCTGTCTGTTTGTTTGTTCCGGGTAATCTTCAAAACGGCTGGAGCTATTTCAAAAATTCTTTCACCAGTGGAAAGCTATAATATCAGGGCGTAAACTAGGCTATATTTTATCCCGGTATTCCTACGGCAACAGGAACTACGCGGGTAAAACGACTATAACCTATAACCGAAGCGAAGCGAGGGCGGGTTGCTAGTCTTAGAATAATAACGTATAGAAAGATAGTGTCGGTACTTAAACGATTAAAAACATGAAGCCAAAAATACTACATGCGTACAAGCGATTACACACGTACGCACGCACACCACTATAGAAATTATGAAATCAAATTTTGTTTTTATTAACATAAATCGTCAAATTACTTTTAACTACTTACTTACTTTTATTATTATTATTATTATTTTTATGTATTTTTTTTCTCTCTTTTTTAAAGAGGTAAATATAACATATCATGCGGGCGTTAACCAAGCATAATATGCTAAATAGTCTAAGTAGATGAAATGCACGATGATGTTAGAAACTTTCGAGTAATACGACATGTGTTTAAAATTGTAGCTTTTTGTAGTAAATGGAATGTGTGTACTGGCATATGTAGAACGTCGAGGCTTTCAGTGAGGGCCTTTGGTATAATACCTGTTGATGAGAGTACTATTGCCACTATATGCACAGTATGTGCTTTCCATTGCTTCTTTAATTCAATTGCAAGGTCTTGGTATTTTGAGAGTTTTTCAGAAATAGTAGATTGAAGGTTGTGGCTATTGGGGATTGCTATATCAATTATATAAACAATGTTACTACTTTTGTCATGGACAGCTATATCTGGTCTATTGAAATGGATAGTTTTATCTGTAATTATAGTACGATCCCAATATATTTTACACGTTTTATTTTCCAGTACTGTTTCAGGCTTATATTTGTAGAATGGAACTTTTTATTTATAAATCGGTGTCGATGTTCTAAATGTTGATGAACTATTGCAGCTACTTGGTCATGCCGATGTTTATAATCGGACTGTACCAAAGATTTACAAGCACCAGTTATATGTTGTATTGTTTCTGAAGCAGAATTACAGTGTCTACATACATCGGATATTTGATTGGGGTCTCTAATAATAAATTTCTTATAATTTCTTGTTAATATTATTTGATCCTGTATAGCAAGTATAAAACCTTCAGTCTCTGGAAACAGTTCACCTTTCTTTAGCCATTCGTTCGATTTTTCTTCATCGACGTGACTTTGGCTTAGATCGGTTCGATGCCTTCCATGAAGAGATTTGTTGGTCCATTTTGTAATTTTTTCGTTAGTTGTAACTAGTTTTTCATTTTTTTGGCTATGTCTGTCTTGTAAATTAAGTGGTGTTAGTTTATTATCTAATTCTGTAACATGTCTGTGAAGGGATGAGTGCTCTGATTTTTCGTAGAAGTAATTTCTTAATGTTGTGATTTGCTTATTGTGTAAATTTTGTATGTCAATAAAGCCTCTTCCTTCTTCTTTGCGTGATAGTGTTAAGCGTTCTATGCATGATTTTGGATGATGATTTCTGTGTTTTGTCATGTGTGTATTTATTGTTCGTTGCAAGTTTTTGAGTTCTGTTTGTGACCAGTTGATTATGCCAAATGAGTATGTTAATACGGGCACAGCAAAAGTGTTTATTGCTTTAACTAAATTCTTAGAATTTAAATAAGTTTTTAATAACATATTAAGACGGGCTTTGAATTTTTGTGTAAGTAATTCTTTAGTACCTTTTTGTAATATTTTTCGGGACTGTTCAAAACCTAAATATTTGTAAGTACTGTATTCATCCATCGGTTCAATATTTACACCTGTGTCTAATAAATATGGATTATGTTGGATTTGCCCCTCTGCGATAGATAGTGTTTTACACTTATCGACTCCGAAATCCATACAAATGTCTTTAGACAATTGCTGTGTGACGTCTGCCAAGTGAAATAGGTCTTCAATATTATTTGCGAAAAGTTTAATATCGTCCATATAGAGTAAATGAGTAAGAGAAAATTGGCTGTTACGTGTAGTTAATTTATATCCCATTTCAGTAGTATTAAGCAGGCTTGAGAGTGGATTGAGTGCTAAGCAAAACCATAACGGGCTAAGGGAATCGCCTTGATAAATACCACGTTGGATGCGGATCGGTTCAGTAGTTATTACAGGGCAATGTGTAGACGTTTTTAGTTTTAGTACGGTTTGCCAGTTTCGCATTGAGTTTTCTAAGAAATCAATTATAGTGTGGTTTATCTTATATATGTGCAGTATATGTAATAACCAGCTATGTGGGACTGAGTCAAAAGCTTTACGATGATCTATGAACATACTGTGAATATCTTTTTTTATTTTTAGAAGCTTCATTGAGAGTTATTGCATCAATTATAAGTTGTTCCTTACAACCTTGGCTATTTTTACGACAACCCTTTTGTTGTTCTGCAAGAATATCGTGTTCTAATATGTGACTATAAATAGTCTGACTTAAACAAGCTGTTAGGATTTTGTATGTTTTTAGACATGTTATGGGCCTATAATTTGATGGATCTTTTGTGTTGTTCATATTCTTTGGCAACATATAAGTGACACCGTGAGTAACATAATCAGGCATTAGATGTGGTGATTGTATAAAAGTGTTAAGATGATGAAGTAGATATCGATGTGTGACAGTGAATTTTTTTAACCAATAATTGTGAATATTATCAGTACCAGGTGATTGCCAATTGTGTGTGTGTTTGACGATGTTTGAGAATGTTTCCATTGTAATATGTTCTAATTTCATAGAGGGAATGTGATTTGTTGCTTCAGTAATTGTATTCATCCAGTTAGCATTTTTATTATGTTGGACAGGATTCTGCCATATGTTAACCCAAAATTGTTGTAAATTTTCAGGTGTTGGTAATGTTTGTGTATGTGTGTTTAAATTTGGCGATTTTGGTGATAGACTTCTGTAAAAAGCTTTTTCTGTGTTTATGAATTTTGTATTTTGTTTTTTCCGGGTTGTGCAGGTAAGATATCGTTTTAGTCTACTGGCTGCTGCGTTAAGTTTCTGTTTTAGAGTATCTAAAAAGTGTTCTGGCTCTGTATTATCATGTTTGTATTATGCGTGTATCTTGTATTTCTTTTTTATTGTTTCTATAGCTCTTAAAATTCTATTACTTTTATTACCTTTTATGTACTGTGTTAGTTGTGCTATGTCAGACCGTAACTTATTTATTTTATTTTCAAGTCTCCTTTGCCAAGATGGTTTATAGTTTTGTATTGATGCCTGTTCGGTATTTATTTTGGAGCCATTACTTATTACCACTGTATAAGCTGCAAAGTATAAAATTGACTGAAATGAGTTGAAATCTTGTTCCTCGTGTAGGTAATTAGGTAAAACGTTTTTGTTAATGTAATCTACTATTATGGCTAGTTTTTTCGATGTCTTTTGTCTTGGAAGATATGGTCTTGTCGTTGGTTCTGTGTTTTTGTAGTTGTCTAGTGTAGTACGGAATAATTGTTGAATTTCGTCATAGGATATTAAGTGATTATCAACTGTGTTGTCTTCTTGTTCTTTAGAACTTAAGTATATAAGATTCCGTGGGAGTGTGGAGACTGTATCTTCTTTGTGGTTAGTTTGTGTAGTAGCTGTATTATGTTGTTGTAATAGGTTATCCTGGGTTAATGCCGTTTGTGTTTCAACATATTTTTTTATTTGACTGATTCTGTTCTCTGCTAACATTTTATTATTTATAATAGCTCTCCTCTGATCTGAAATTCTCTGTTCGGATAAATGTGATAGATGTGGGTAGATTTCTATAAATTTATTATGAAGTTTCTTCCGGTGTGCTGTCATATTAGTTTCGTTTTCCGTTATTTCATAATATATGCGCAGTATTGTCTCGTTTATGTCGTTCGACCATTTCATTCTTGCTGACGTTTGTGTAAGGATAGGCTGTGTATTTAATTCTGGATTGTGCTCTAAATAAGTAACTACTTCACTTTTTATATTATTAAGCATCTCTGTCGAAAGTAATTTGTTGTTAACGATGGCTCTGCGCTGGTCTCCTACACTGTTTAGATGCATTCATTTCAGGATATTTTTCAGTGAAAGCTTTATGTAATGGATCTAGATATCCTCTAGTCTGAGTTTCTAATCTACTTGTGATAAGATATGTGCGCCATATGAACTTATTCATATCGATGGTCCATTTTCTTCTAGCGCGTACTTTGACAGTAGTGGGTCCGTTAATTGAGGCATTTACCTCTTGGACAACATCTACCATCTGTGATGATGATGATGATGATGATTGAAATGAGTTAGGTGACGAAATGGGAGATGGAAAAAGGCTACTTTATGATGATGAACTAGTAGGTGACTGAGGATGGTGCGTGGTGATATCAGCTGTAACATTTTTGTCGATGGGAACCCGCCTGTTCAATTCCTCATCGCCGATGGTTCGTATGCTCGAGCATCCAGCACCTGCTCCAAATGCGCCCCGACGACCTCCGGGAAGCGACCGCAAACTATATACTTTATTATTTATCTCCATGTTAAAAGGGTTACCTTTGCCTTGTTAGCCGTGTAAGTTTCATTAGTACACGTGTCCGCCCCCTACGTGACCTGGTGTTCGGCCTGGACGTAAGGTAGGAATTTAGGGGGCTTATTATTATTATTATTAATAAACTTTTTATGTTTTTCAATGTGTTGTGGCACCATTTGAATGCACAAACCGTCATAATTACCTATTTATTTTTTAAGAGTTGCGTATGTACGTGCAGTACAGTGATCTTGTACATTACGGAACGGTCCGGCGCAAGCTCCATTAGGCTCCAATTTAAATGCTTCATTTTTGTGCGCGGACTTACCTTCTATTCGTTATTATTCTAAGGCTATATATATCCTAAATCCGCAGTACTAGCATTCAATGTGTCTTTGTAGTCCACACACAGTCACACACACAGTCACACACACACACACATCCGTTTGATGTCATCCTGTTGTGTGTGTACAGCGTCTTATTATGTACTACAGTATGACCATATTTTTTGTTACGTCAAAACAGGCTGCTTGAGTAAGTGACCCGTTAATTTTGATATTCAGGACGAGACGTTTGCAAAAATAATGGACTTGAAACAAAAAAATACATGTGTACTGGTGCGCGCACGCAAGAAGTCATGTATATCGTTATGCGAGTATAATGGTACTTATATTAATGATTATGTATAACAAACATTTATGATCAAAAGCTGATTATCACGTGTAACAGCAACTCGCATGTAATGACAGTTGTTGGTCTGACCACAGACGACCAGGAACTGCGTACCGGTGGTCGGTCGGTTTTACACATCCTCCCGAACAAAAGTCCCAATGAGCATGAAGTCCCAAAGACTCTAACTTGTGAGCTACTAATCTTCAAATTCCAACGTCTTGCCTATGTAATAATTCACAGTGCTATCATTCGAGTAGTGGGCTCTATGGATTAATACTAGGTGTTGACTATTTCTCACCTTGTCAAGGATGGTAGTAGGAAGAATATCTATGAGGCTTATTTATCCTTCCTTACGCTAGGGCTTGATTTAGGGGTAGAAAGGAGGTGGCATCCGCGTAAGCTCAAAAGTAACAAGGACTTTGAAGGTCAGTAGCTCACAATTTCGAGTCTTTGGGACTTTATGCTCATTGGGACTTTTGATCAAAACGATGTATAGAGTAACATATCAAAAATTTGCGCATTTAAACCTAACCTAATTTACACCTAATAATTGCGGGGTCCTTTATTCTGTTCGTATTAATCTGTATTCAAGACACGGGACAAAGGTAGACAAACGTAATCATTTCGAATAAATTCCTTTTTTATTTATCGCTGAGACTTCTATAAATAAATATACATAAATTTTATCAAAATACTTACTAAAAATAGATGTATTTTTGTTTGTAACAGAAATTACAGCCAGAGTTAATATTTTTCTTATATATTGAAACTATAATTATAACATTCCAGAGAGACACTTATATTTATTCGTACCTATGTATATAGGCATATTTTTCTTGTTGTGACGATGACGAGTGACTTGTATCAAGACATACCACTGTTAGGGTTGGACCCGCACTTTTTAATATAAAGTATTGCACTTTACTTCGCTTAGTCATAATTACGCCAAAATAATTTATTTCCTTCGAGACTAGGATTAACTTTAAAACTGATAATATTTTTTAAAATTTCTGTAAATTATCGATTCTCACTCTGTCAGCACGTCAAATAAATCGTCTATGAATCTGATAAAAACTTTAAATTTGGAAATTAAGTAAAATAATCATCATTATCATCATTTCAGCTCATATTCGTCCCACTATTGGGCTAGAGCCTCCTCCACAATAGGAGGGAAATTGACCTTACTATACCATGCTGGTCAGACAGGTTGGTATAGGGTTTTATTTCAAGTTTTCCTTCTCTTGCACAGATGTTATATACGTATTATATCCCTTAGTCGTCTTTTACGACGCCCACGGGCACGATAGGGAAATAATAAATAGTAAAATAATAAATTACCTATAATAAATGGTACTATATTTTCACCCAAGGTACTTTTTTGTCACTCATAGTACATAGATAGATGATAACCCTACAGATTGCCTCATAGATTGGCTGGCCGTCACCGCGTGGCCTTGTTCGCGCCCGTCGCATGAGACGAATAGGAAATGTAAACACTTTATTTCACTGCAAAAGAAGGAAAACTCGTAATATAAACGTATTACGACTTGTGTGACCTTGATTAATGTTCATTATAATAATTATTTGTTTGTCCTCTATTGCGGAAAGGGCTCGGGTCTAATGTTTTAGTCAACATGAACTGAGACAGTTAACAAGAAGACAGATGACAGTTTAAAAAGAAGGAACTATACTTAGAATAATAATGCATAGAAGGATAGTATCGGTACTTAGCGATCTAAAACGTGAAGCCAAGAATACTACATATGTACAAGCGATCACACACGTACACACGCATGCCACTATACAATAGAGTTATCTTGTACGTGTAGGGAGCCATTTGAGCCATTTTATACGCGGAGTTAGCTTCTATGAGTTATTATTTAAAAGAAATGTATTTAATTTATATAATTGTTGTTCAGCCAATCTCATTATCATTTTGCTCTTACTCCAGTCACTTGATCGATATAATATCGATGGCTCCTACGAATAGCGAGTCATCTGCAAAATTCCAATTTTACAGGGGAGCGTGTCAAAGATAAAATGTTTACCTTTCTTCAAATTCTTGTTCTAGTATTTTTAAGTTTTTGTATCGATTACGACGTGATTCATTGGATATTTAAATAGTTAACGGGATCAAACCATTCTTTATAGAGGTCAAACATCTTAGGAAGCGACAAGGATCCATCCAAATATTTACTATTTGTATCTTTGCGGGTGTAATGAGCTTCCACAGGTGAAAAAGCTTCAATGATTTTTTTAATCTTTATGACCGAGATTGATAAATAAGGTTATTTTCTTATCATTTCTTCAAAAAAGTTAAAATACCTAAAAATGTTAGTTGACTCACTATACTTAGGAGCCATCGATATGTACTCTTCTTACATCGCACATATTGAAGACAAAGGACCTGCAGGTCCGCCCGTAATCATGAATGCTGGAAAGGGTTCGAAACGTCGGGTAATCAAAAATCAAATACACAAACGCGATAAAATCCGTAAAGTAGTTTTATTTACAATGTGTAATACTTGCGATTTATGCTTTTTACAGCGAGTATTACACATTGTAAATCCTTACTAATATTATAAATGCGAAAGCTGTCTGTCTGTCTGTCTGTTACGCTTTCACGTGTAAACCACTGAACCGATTTTGATGAAATTTGGTACAGAGATGTAGGTACAAAAGCTTGAAAAAGGACATAGGCTACTTTTTATCGTGAAAAAATGGATATAAGGAGTAATAAATATTCGTTCTAGCGTTTTGGCAATTTCACTTACATGGGGATGAAATTCAACCCCTAAATGACTAAAAAGCATACAACCGCGAACACTTTGCAGCGTTCATGGTCACGTGCGGATTAAGATGTCTCACGTCCAACAAGTCATCGTTATTGCAAAAAATTTATAATTATCTACCCGATACAGAAATTAGCAATCAAAAATCAAATACAAACGCGATAAAACCGTATATATTGATAAAGTGTTTGAAATAGTTTCATGATCGACCGCCTTCGTAATATCAATCCTTGAGAATATACTTGTTGACACACGGTATATACCTAATGCAATTATTTCAGGCCAATGAACGCTCTTAATAGTATGTATATTACGACACCTACGAGCATCTAAGGGTTCGTATATGTAGCCATCAGCACGTACCGATTATTTATCAGCTATATATTTAATTATTCTGCGTATATTACCTCTGTAAGGGCATACGTTATCATCAGAGCTGGTAATATAGGTATTAAACGCATATTGTTATCGCTTCTTGGGTTTATACAGAGCAAATTTGGTGACCAGCTAATATTAATGTTTCAGCGCTACTTAAATCCAAGTGTATTTTTTTTTTTTATTGCAAACGGTGGCAAACGAGCAAACAGTACACTTGATGGTAAGTGTTGCTGCCGCTCATGGACCTTTACAAGGCCGTTGCCTACCGCGAAGAAAGTGAAGGGAGTGTGAAGGCGTGCATTGAGGCTCGGTGATACCAAGGGCACCACCAAAACCCTCCACACGCAATCACCCTCAGAAAGTTGGGCTTCCGGCTCTCTCGCTCACCGAACGAAGCGCAGTAACAAATTGCTACTACTCAGACGTCGATTTTCTGCGAGAGCATGGTACTGCCCCGGACGGACCGGCCCGCGGCTGTAGACAGATAACTGTCGACAGTGTGCTCCTACTGTATGTCGTAAAACACAGTTAATGTGTTAACAGATAAGTAAAATTGAAAAATTTTAATAATTTGATTTTGAATAGGTCCAGGCATAAACTAAAATTATAAAAAAAATTATTACGTTCTTTCTAACGGGCATTATCAATTAATTACACCGGCACACACAAAAAAAGTGGAATGTACTTTGGACCGGACCTACCTACCGACATGTTTTTCGACCCGCTGAATTTGAATTTCAAGTCTGTTTGGCCCGGTCACCCTCCAGTTTTGAGTAAAATGCAAAAAACCTCAAAAAAAGGCCAAAAATTGCAAAGAACAGGGAGAACGATTCAATCAAGACATAAGTGAAATGGAGACTAGATATCAAGGAAACTGGACACTTAAAAGGGATACACTAAGAGATAATAACAACCGGAAGAGAAATCCACTGCGTAGATCGTTTGAGAACGAAAGAGTTCGATACCAACGATACCAATTTATACTAGTTATACGTCATTTTTTATAGATATTACAATTTTTATGTTTTCAATTTCTTAACTTGTATTTTATGCGTAAGAAATTTTTTTTTTTTTTTCATTTTTTTTTAATATCTTTAATTGCAAATTGCCCGATTTTTTGGTTTTATAAGATTTTTTAATTTTAAAACGTTAACGGGGCAAGAAAACTTCAGATTTAAACTTAGCGGAACAAAATACATGAAAATCATACTCAACCTGAGTCCAAAAAAAAATTTATTTCGAAAATTCTATTTTTCATGATTTATTGGCATTTTTTTTGGGTTTTTCGTTTTTTTGCAAATTTGGATGGCTCACCGGGCTAATTAACTTTTAGATTTAGATTAGTTATTTGAAATGCACAAAAATCATACGTGATCCGGGTCCACAAAAATTATTTCATTGCTGTGACTGCAGTTTTTGTCCTTATTTTGAGGTTTTTTGCATTTTACTCAAAACTGAAGGGTGACCGGGTCAAACGGACTTGAAATTCAAATTCAGCGGGTCGAAAAACATGTCGGTAGGTAGGTCCGGTCCAAAGTACATTCCACTTTTTTTTTGTGTGCCGGTGTTATCATTCAACGACTATACTAGCACGCGTGACGCACTTAATCGAGTTATCATACGTCATTACATCATTTTGGAAAAGAGCTGATACTCTTAGACTGCTGGACCGATATTAACCAAACATAGATAAGAACCACTGCAAGGAAACTGAACTTTGAAAGCTCAAATGAAAAAAACGCCGCATCGAAATCAGTCCATCCGTTTGAGAGATACGATGCGAATACACGCACACACACACACAGACACAGACACCGACGTCAAAATTTTTGCGTCGGGGGTTAAAAATAGGCAGTAGTACTTTCGGAGAAAACTTTACTGTCACCGAAACTAATTGGGCCATCTACTTAGTAAGAAAATTATGGTTATTGCGTGGTGAGTTTGTGCCCAATAATGGATGTTGATGTGCTGATGTATGGCAACATTGACATGTGGCGCTTTTAAAATTTATGCCACCTGCCCTCGCTTATTCTCGTGGGAATACCGGGATAAAATATAACCTTATACTTCTTAAATAGATAGCTGTTAACAAAATGTTGTCAAAATCGGTCCAGCCGTTTTGAAGCTTACCCGGCACAAACAAGCAAATAAAAAAATTAAACTGGCTTTTAGGCATAGCTATCGCACAAATAACTATGTGAGCATGAAAAACCTCTATAATTTTCACGTTACAAACTGACACTTCAATTTTATTTATCTGAATAGATTTTAAAACAAAGGTTTATAACCAGTGTGTGTTACCAACGATGGCATACGGCACTAAAACGTGCTCGCTAAATGTCGGTCTCATAAAAAAGCTCAAAGTCACTCACGTTCGTTCGACGTTCTATGAATGCTCGGTATTTCTCTACGTGATAAAATCCCGAACACGACGATCTGTAGAACAACGGGTGTAACCGACATAGCTCGTTGAAATGGGCAGGCCACGTGGTTCGTCGAATCGACAACCATTAGCGAATAAAGGTTCTCGAGTGGCGACCACGAATCGGACGACGCAGCGTACTACCCTACTAAGTGGACTGACGACATTTTCAAAGTCGCAGGGAACCGTTGGATGCAAGTGGCACAGGACCGTTCCGAGTGATATTCTCGTGGAGAGGCCTATGTCCAGCAGTGGACGTCTGTTGGCTGATGGATGGACTTAGTGTACCTAGTGAATTTGAAATAACAGTGGCAGTATATGTGTAGTATTATCATGTTCTGTCGAAATATCCAGAGGAATCATAATTTGGTAGTCAGCATTCAATTGACGATAACGACGCGACTTGTACTGTTATTATGTATAACTTACACAATGTCAAGTAATGCTATATGTTATAAAGAAATTTGCCGCCGGCGACTCGGGCGGCGCAGGCGCGAGTATCTGCGCCTAATGCCGCCCTAGTCAAGGCCGCGGGTGATCGGACCGGGGAATTGTCCGTCACCCGCAGAGAGGCTGACCGCGCGACGGCGACCGACGTCCCAGGACGTCGAGAGGTGAGGTTACCCGAAAGGGTATTCCGTCAGGCCGACCACTGACGACAAGTCACATCTGCTCCGGTGGTCGGCCCAACAACGAGGTGACGTGGGTACGGGTGGGTTATGGGCCCGCGCGCCGTCCTTTCATCGCCCCGGATGGACTGGACCGCGCGTGCGCTTACCATAGCCCAGCCATAAAAAAAAAATATGTTATAAAGAAATTTACACAAGACTTGGTTATATTCAGATTGTGGAACTAATAATGTATTCGACTGAAGAATATTGTATCTATGCACATTAATAATTAATATGAATACAACAAAAAAAGAATATTGTTTGTGTTAGCGAAGTTGTGAAGACAGCTAATGAAGTACACAGAGACCTTACTATGAATTCAGAAAGTATACGCATTATATGAAGGTTTATTTCAACTGTACGTAAGTACGTTCTAGCACTGGGGTCGAGTTTTCTCTTTAACATACCTCTTATTGTAGAGAATGAGGGTAGGGTATGACCGGTCCTACTGGTCGTCGATGGCCTCCTTCTTTTGAGGCTGTCATGATAAGGAAGGAGGCCGCGGAGCGGGCACGCGAGGCGCTTGCGTCCGCTGACTCGCTACACCGACGGCGGCCAGGGAGGAGGAGACGCCTTCATGCGCTGCTCCTCCCACCGCACCGGCACCGCCCTGATTGATGACAGGACGTGGCCAGACAGCCAAGCGTTGGGGTGTCGGGGATAGAATATCATCAGACGATCTCTCTGGCATCCCGTAAAAGCGCAGAAGGGGCCGCTGCGGTTTTAGTGGGTATTCCGGTCGCTTATGTGGCCGGCGAGTCCCACACACACTCTCCTCGTCCATCACCGGCGGAGGGATAGTGCGTAAATGCATTTCCACAGCGTGAAAAAAAAAAGGGTACGACTGGACCCTAGCAGGGGCCCCGGGTGACTGGACAGGGGATTAATCTGACACCCGCAGAGAGGCTGATCGCGCGACGGCGATCGCCGTTAAAGGAGGGTATCCTACAGTGTATCCTGCCGGGCTGGCCACGGAGAACAAAAAATTCAGTACCGCACACGCCGTCCGCTCCGTCCGGGGAGACGGGTGGCGTGTGGCTACATAACCCATCGTATCTCCTGCCCTTCGCCATTGGGTCGACCACCGGTACCGATACAACTAGTTGGTATTTGTATGTTAGTTGCCCGCAAGTACACACTGTTCGACGAGCCGACTGATGTTGTATTTAATGTACAATATACTATTGTATACACAATGTTTAATTGATGTTTACGCGAGTATAAAACATTGTATATAAAACTACTTTACAGATTTCATCGCGTTTGTACTTGATTTTTGATTGCCCGACATTTCGAACACTTTGCAACGTTCATGGTCACGGGCGGATACGTATTTCCTTATTATTTATTTATTTATTTATTAAGGAAAACATACAGCTTTTAAAAATACAGGTAAGGTAAAAACAAATGCACGTAACAATAGCCAAACAGTTTTCACTTATGTATAACACAATGTGAAGACAAATAAAAAAAAATCCTAACTGTGGCAAAACTATAGAAACTAAATTATAGATTATAGAGGAAGGAATTAAGAACAAAAACAGTAGACAAATATTATTAATATTACAGAGTACACTAGCAACCCGCCCTCGCTTCGCTTCGGTTATAGGTTATAGTCGTTTTACCCGCGTAGTTCCCGTTCCCGTGGGAATACCGGAATAAAATATAGCCTAGTTTACGCCCTGATATTATAGCTACCCATTGGTGAAAGAATTTTTGAAATCGGTCCAGCCGTTTTGAAGATTACCCGGAAAAAACAGACAGACAGACAGACAGACAAAAATTTTTTAATTGCTATTTTAGGCATAGGTGTCGTGCAAATAACCGTGTGAGCATGAAAAAAGCCTATTATTTTGACATTACAAACAGACACTCCAATTTTATTTATTGGTATAGATTATAGTTATAAATTAAGCATCAGTTCTTATCATCTTTATTAATGAAACATATTGAGGAAGTTCCTTATGGAATACATCAATTTCACTATAGCTAGCATTATAAGCTCTACAAGCTCTTACCAAGAATCGGTTAAATGAATAATTAGTTTTACATGTAGGTACTGAGAATAATGAATTAGAGCGAGCTGTAAGTCTTGGGCATCTGAAATCTATCTGGCCAAGAAGATACGGAGAGTCTACGATACTGTGCACAATTTTATATAAAAATATCTGGTCCCTATGCTCACGCCGTTGCTGCAAGGATAACAGTTGAGTTGAGCTATTATTAAACCTATATCTAAGCCTACGTACAAATTTATTCTGGATTCCCTCAATTTGATTCTTATACTTCGCATAAATAGGGTTCCATATGATTGATGCAAATTCCAGATGAGTTCTTACTAATGAATTGTATAATACTAAATAAGTATTTATATTTTTGAAGTCTTTGCATTGTCTAAAGACGAAGCCCAACATCTTGTACGCACGTTCAGTTATTCTATTGATATGAGGAACAAAGGAAAGAGTATCATCTAGGAGTACCCCCAGATCCTTCACCTCGGTTACCCTTTTTATACAAGTATTCTTAAAATTATATAAGTAATTTATTGGATATTTTTTGCGAGAGAATGTAATTGTATAACATTTATCAATGTTTAATTTAAGATTATTATCTATGCAATAATTATAAAATGTGTGCAGGTCATTTTGAAATAGTTTACAGTCGTCAGAAGATCTTATAACAGAAAAAATTTTAGTATCGTCAGCATATAATAATGCTTTTGAATTATGAAAACATCATAATATTCCATTAATAAAAATATTAAAGAGTAGGGGGCCAAGGTGTGATCCCTGAGGCACGCCTGAACTTATTGGTACAAAACTGGATGTAAATCCCTTAACAGCAACAGCCTGAGTTCTATCACGTAAGTAAGATGTAAGCCACCGAAGAAGATCACCACATATACCAAAATCCTCAAGTTTTCTTATTAATAATAAGTGTGAGATTTTATCAAAGGCTTTTGAAAAATCTGTATACACGGCATCAACCTGATAACCGCTATCCATTGCATTTAAAGCTATGTTAGTGAATTCACTTAAATTTGACTCAACGGATCTACCAGTAATAAAACCGTGCTGATTAGGTATAAGCAAGTGCTTAACTGCTAAACTCAAAGAGTCAAAAACTATTTTTTCAAAAAGTTTTGGTATGATAGACAGTTTTGAAATACCTCGATAGTTAGCTATATTATGTTTGTTTCCGCTTTTAAATATAGGCATAATTAGTGACTTTTTCCAAACTTATTATATTGTTATATACGAACGGGCTAACATGAAGAGCATGCGCGTCATTGTAATATATGTACTTACATATATCTCGTATATAATTCAAATAATACGCAAATAACATCTATGCAAAAGAAGAAAAACTCGAAATAAAACCCCTATATCAACACGACTGATCAAAATGGTACCTATAGTAAGTGAATTTCTTTCTTATTCGAGAGGAGAGTCGAACCCAGCAGTGTGACGTTTAGAAGCTGAGATGACATCGTTCAGAAGTAGTAGGAACGCCTACATAGCTACACTCTCGATAGACGTATGTCTATTGCCGCGGGCCAGTCCCTCCAGGGTATTACCACACTGAACTGAATATCGACGTCTGAGAAGTAGTAATTTGTAACAACACTCTGAGGGTGTTTGCGTGTGATGGATAACACTTTAACAGATCATTCAATATGTACAAACAAACAAACTTATGTGTAACTAGTAATCCACCCTCACTTCACTTTAGTTTCACTCGCTTTAACCAAGCATTTTAAAACTCCAATGGCTTCGAAAACATTACTATACACGATGGTAATCCACGAGGCCTCAGTTTGGCAAAATTTTACAGGAATTTCCTGAGAGGAAAAATAGCCAGAGTTAATATCGATAGGTACCTACTACCAGATACCGAACTGGTAATAAAATATTATTAAAATCGGCTCAGTCGTTTGGATGATTACCCAGAACCAATAGACAGACAGACAAAACATTTTTAAACTGATCTTTATGCATAGGTATCGTGTAGATAATCGTGTGAGCAAGAACAAAACGTAAAACTATGCAGCATCAGCCTCCTCAAATTCCTTGGTTCGTTATCAAGAGCAAAATAACAAGATTGGATGTAATTATAGCTCATAGAGTGCGTTCTGGACATTTTCCAACAGTTTGCGTACCTCATGGGTAAATCGAATTCACCCAACTGCGATACCTGCGGCGTTGTTGATGATGTTCAACACTTGTTGATAGAATGTGTCCAGAATCAACACGAAAGAGATTTAATAAAACAAGCTTATTGCATCAATGATTCGGATGTTGGCATTGTCCAAACTATGTTGGCAAATCCAACGTCTGAACCTGCAAAGCATTTATATAACCTGGCGGTTCATCGTAGTAGTTAATTATAGCAACTGTATTTATATTATATTACCTTCGTACTGTATTTATATTATATTAGGTCTTTACCTATGAAATTGCCGTTATGAATGAAAAAAATTAAACGATCTTTTTCATGTATTTTTTATTTGTATTAATCGAAGTAATCGCCCATGCAATCAATGCATCTTTGCCAACGCAGTGGCAGTTTATTGATGCCCTTCTTAAAGAAATCAGCTGGACGGGAGGCAACAAATTCTTCAAAGGCATTTTGTACTGCCTCTCGGATATTAAATTTCTTGCCCGCCAAAAAGTTATCCAAATTCTGAAAAAAGAAGTAGTCTGTAGGCACAAGGTCTGGTGATGATCTGGCGGATGACGGAGAGCTTCCAACTCCAGTTCTTGCAACTTGGAGACCGTATTCTGTGCAATATGAGGTCGCGCATTGTCGTGCAGGAGCAGCGGAGACGAGCGATTGACCAATGCTGGTTGGAGATGTGCCAGCTTCTCCATCATTGTGTTCAGTTCTTCACAGTACACATCTGCAGTAATACTCACCCCGTTTGTTAAGAAGCTGTGATGAATCACACCGGCGCTAGACCACCAAACAGTGACCATCACTTTTCTAGGGGTAAGCTTTCGTTTAGGGCATTGTTTAGGTGCTGAACCAGGATCCAACCAACTTGCTGAGCGCTTGCGGTTATCAAACAGAATCCATTTTTCATCGCAATTAACAATGCGTTTCAAAATTCCTTCATTTGTATGTCTGTTGAGCAATGCAAGGCATGTCTCGACGCGCTGGCGATCATTGAGTTCGTGGGGCCTCCATTTGTCAAGCTTTCTTACCTTGCCAATTTGACGCAAATGGACCAATATTGTTTTGACGCTAACGTCGAAAGCTGCTGCTAATTCAGCCGTAGATTGTGTATCATCGGCTTCCACAATCGCCTTTAATTTGTCATTGTCGACCAAAGTCTTCGGACAACTGCGAGGTTCATTTTTCAGGTCGAAATTTCCAGAACGGAAGCGAGCAAACCAATAACAGGCGGTGCGTTGGTTTGTAGTGCTAGCTCCGTAAACGTCGTTGATGTTGTGTGCCGCTTGTGCCGCGTTGCTGCCACGAGGATACTCATATTTCATAATTACTCGAATTTTTAACGTATCCATGATGACGAAAAAGATTGAAATGCTATGAAAACATAACACTAATCAATAAACAAAGGACTACTTTTGGAAAATGAATTTCATGTTTTAAAATAAAATTAATTTGAAATTAGAATTCTTAGCCAAACAAAAATTATTTTGATTTGAAATGGCCAGTACTGCAGAACGGCAATTACATAGGTAAAGACCTATTATTTTTATATTTAAGTTTAGGGTACGATGGGGCTTACGTATTCATAAAGAATAAAGGTCCCAAATAAATAAAGAAAAAAAGAACAAAACGTATTATTTTGACATTACAAACAGACACTTCAATTTTATTTATTTGTATATATTAACGTGTAATTAGTTCATACGAACAATTCTTAGAATATACATAACAACATTTGATATAATGAATGCGGCCTCTAATGATATAGATCTAATTTACATTATTTTAATATTTTATTTTATCTGTTGATTTATATCTTATCTGTATTCTGAAAAGTTATTATTAACGAAACATATTTTATACGCCATATTGTAAATATTTGAAGTAGTTACATTGTTATTAATTATTTAAATATCGTTTTAGGGAAATAATTTTTATAAAAGCAACCGCAATAAATTAATTCTGTAACCTAACTTCATTCGGTTACACTAATACTTTATTTTAACTTTATACATAGTCGCAATGATGCTACAAGGCCACCTTTCTTCACCTACGTTGAAAAGATAATACGTAGAGCATCACAGAGGAATAGCACGCTCAATAAAGACCAAACACCTAGGTCTAATATCATTACCCAACCAACAGCGCAAACACAACCCGATCTAACAACAGCAACTGCACAGAGGCATATACAAATACTCACCGAGTATCAAATGCTAGCAAACGGTGAAACAGGTACACCAGGGTTAAGAACGTGCCCAGTGGCTCTGTCCATGTCCACAAATCGCGAAAGACTAGGCATCGCCTTTTGCCATGTGGACAGAAAAAATAGGGTGTCCATATCACCAGGACTAGCTGTTCTATTAAAAGGAAGCACTGGCAGAACAACACTTAAATCATCAAAATTTAACACCTATAGCGCAATACAGATAGGAAACACGCAATGTCGGCTAATACGAGCACGCAATAAAATGCTACTTATATTCAACAGAAAAACCAAAATGACCCAATTTGCGCAAGCTAATGCTCTCCTCCAAAGCGTTGCAAAAAACAGTGAAGAAAACATCAACACCATCCCCAAAACCATTAGTGTGGATGCAATGGCAATAGGCTTCGACAAAGGAGAAGTCGCGGAATATATGGGCTGTATAATGGCCTCAAAACACCATGAGATTATAACTTATGAGAACAGAGGTCAAGACCTGTGCTTCTTCCTTGCTCCCCCCTCTGTAAACACATCACAACCCGCGACCAACATCCAGAACGAAGCCAATACATCAAGCCCAACAAACTCTGATCCGCCGGAACTAGCTATGCTTCAAAGCAAAGACTAGCAGAACGACAACGGGGAAAAAACCATAACAAAAACAAAAGCAAAATTCAGCACGGTTAAAGCACTCTTAAGCCTCGCCGCCATCACCACAAAACACGGTGAGGAAAAGAACACGACGAGACTGGCTTCCGCACTAGAGGCTTTTACCAGAGAAGAATACTACTCACTTATTACAGAAGAACATGCACAACCAAGCACAAACGCCGAAAAAGGAATTATCAAACCATCAGGCTACCGGCCGGTGAACACAACGATGGACCTGTATATAAATGCTTTCCTTGAATACATGGCTATCCTAGAAGGCACAATAACCGTCAAAGCCCTTACCGCCAGTAAGATACACGAAGGGTTGCTGAAAGTCAGACTCGAGGAAGAAGAGGCCACCGTATACAACAATCAAACAGGCGAGGTCATGGCGGGTAAACCCATCTCAACCCACGTGGCAGCGTTTAGTGCTACGGAAGGCTTCGTAGACATCTATGAAGCAGCCACAAAGGTAGAATTACATTCCACACCCCAGAACACGACCCCATTGTAGTCACCGCAAAATTCACCGAAATCTGGCTCACAGAGAAAATCCTAAAACGAGCCAGAGATCTGGAAGCGAGTACATGGGAAATACCGGACAAGATCACCCTGGTAAATGGAGTCCCAGGATGCGGCAAATCAACCTGGATTGTGAACAATTTCAACCCCGCACACCACGTCGTTTTAAAACCACTGCTCAAAGCAAAAGAAGATCTCAAAAATAGAATTACCCAACGCATGGGAGAAAAGGCGGCCAAGAACGTCTATACAGTAGCATCAGCCTTGACAAACGGAGTCAGAACGAGTAAAAAGCAAGCGTTCTATCGGTTAATAATAGATGAAGCGCTTATAAACCACTTCGGTTCCATAGTCTTACTATAATGCGAACTGTTAAAGCCAAAGAACTCCTCCTCATTGGCGACACCAACCAAATTCCTTTTATAGATCGGGATAACCTATTTGAATTGAGACATGGTAAGCCTCTAACTACACCATCGGCAACGCAAGAACTGTTGTGCACCCCTCGGTGAGCTATGCCTTACAGAGCAATTATAACGGCATATACTCGTCAAACAAGATCATAAAATCCCTGAACATATACATACACCGACGCTGTCATACCACCGGACCTTCCTGAGACGCTATACCTGTCGCACACCCAGGCAGAAAAAGAAAGCCTCAGGGCAAAGGGACACGGCACCGGTGAGTGCTCCAAACTCCGAACCATCCACGAGGCACAGGGACTCGGCGCACCTAATGTCATCATCATCAAGACAAGGGATTCAGTGCAAAACCTACATAACAGTAAACAACACGCCGTGTTTGCCATCTCCAAGCATACTAGATCCTGCACTTACTACACAAACATCCGTGAAGACGCCATTTGGAAACTCATGAGGAAGTCCATGGATCAGGACTCTGGTACCATACTGGAATATATCAAGAAGATGGCAATAAAACATAGAGATGAAAAGGTAATGAAAGAGTTCAGACTATCATCATCTCAGTAAATGACAATAAAATGTATGCACATGGAGTTAACCACCATTAAAGTAACAAAAGTATCTCAATCATTCAGCATCCATAAATCATGAGCCAACATCAATTATAGACACAAAACAAATCAAATCAAGAGGACAGACGAAGACCAACAATATGGGGGTTTTCACCAAGAACATCAATTACTAGTACAGAGTAGAAAACCCCGGCAGACATGAAGTCACACTAGGGATGTGACTTGGAGGGAAAATAATCGATTAATTAAAAATCGATTTTTCTTCTTTAAAAAAAATCGATTATAAAATAATTGATTAATCAAAAATAAATAATTTTTCTCCCAACAGGATTATGATGATCTTTTTTTTACGAAATGTGAGTTTTATTTTCTAATATAGTATGAAACACTGCACGCAGTATTGTGATGTCCTTTCTTTTTTAGGAAAATCTGCCAGTGAAATAATCGATTAATTTTAATATAAAAATAATCGATTTTTTGTTATTTTGATAATCGAATATAAAAATCGATTATTACAAAAAAATACACGGCAAAAAAGGCACGGACAAAGGTCTGTGGAAGAACAACAAAATAAAAAAAAATAAAAAAAGAAACTGGTGTCGACCTGCCCATTGCCACTTCAACGTGCTAATTCTGCGGGCAATGTCGCTATGTATATGGTTATTAAAATAATTCATCTCGGCTCATACAGGTCCCTGTCGGGCTCGAGCCTCCTCCACAATAGGAGGGAAATTGACCTACTCTACCATGCCACATACCAGTAACATAGGTTAGTATTTTTTTTTTGAGTGGGCTATGGCAAGCGCACACGCTGTCCATTCCGTCCGAGGCGACGAAAGGACGGCGCGCAGGCCCATAACCCACCCGTACCCACGTTGCCTTCGTTGTTGAGCCGACCACCAGTGCCGATTTCCTTGTCCTCAGTGGTCGGCCCGATGGAATACCCTTTCGGGTATCCTCACCTCTCGACGTCTCCGTCCCGGGACATCGGTCACCGTCGCGCGGTCGGCCTCTCTGCGGGTGACGGACTAAAATCCCCGGTCCGGTCACCCGCGGCCTCGGCTAGGGCGGCATGAGGCGTAGGTACTCGCGCCTGCGCCGCCCGAGTCACCGGCGGCGAAACGTGTCACCGAAGAGAAATTCCTCTCGCGCACGATCCGCCGCCTCCTTCCGTGAGATAACGGCCTTAGAGAAGGCGGCGACCGCGTCCCAGTTCCTGATGCTGCCGAGTATCTCCCTGGCGATGGTCGGCAGCGTCAAGTCGGCACCGATGATCGTGACGAGTTCACGGCGCTCCTCCGCCCACGCGGCACACACCTCGAGCGTGTGCTGCGCTGTATCTTCGTCGCAATCGCAGTGGTGGCAGGACGGTGTGCTTTCCCTCCTAACGATCTTGTGCAGGTACTTGGCGAAGCTACCGTGACCCGTCAGCATCTGCATCAGTCGAAAGGAAAGCACCCCGTGCATCCGCTCCAACCACTCCATCAGCACCGGCCGGAAGGCCTCTACGGTCTTGACACCGTACCGAGGCCTCTCCAGCCGGACTGCCCAACATAGGTTAGTATAGAGTTTTGTTTCGAGTTTACCTTCTCTTGTTCTTATTATCATCATCATCATCATTGCAGCCCCACATACGCCCCACTGTTGGGCGCGGGCCTCCTCCACAATGGGAGGGAACTTGACCTACTGTACCATGCCGGTCAGACATGTTGGTATAGGGTTTCATTTCGAGTTTTCCTTCTCTTGCACAGATCTTATATGCTTATTATATCCCTTAGTCGTCCTTTACGACATCCACGGAAAATTATTGCATATTTGCTCACGAATGTATCACACACTTTCTAGTAGATATGTGTGGGTTGTAAAAGAATATTTAGAGATATGATACAGATAACATTATTGCAAAGAAACTGGAAATAAAATCTTATTCAAACAGTCTTTCTAACATGCTATTCACGGTAATTGAATTAGTCAATTACCGTGAATTGCCCTCTATAATATAAGGAACTAGCTGACCAGACAGACGCTATCATGTTTTAACGATGAAAAAAAAATATATATCCAATAACAACAAGTTGGTATCAAATTTAATAAATTGCCACGTTATAATTAAATGCAGCTCGATAAGCGTTAAAAGCATTATTTCCATGTTGATTACAATTATATCGATTAATGTTAACTTCATTTCGCGTTTGACGTGCTCTTTTATGTCTTTAACTTGCAGCATTGCGAGTTCAGCGTTATGTTTGTACGTTTGATTGCTGGTATTTTTAAAACAAATTAAAAAATATTCTATTATTGTTTATATCAAATCAATGAAAACAGTGTATTGTACCTACCAATATCTCTATATTAATGTGAACTTTAAATATAAGCATGATGAGTACACGTCTAAAAAACTTACTGTATAATTTAAATGCAATTACATAAAATCATAAACTATAGGTATATCAACCCATCCATCTATTGGGTATTTGTAGCGCGCATTCTGTTGATAGCTGACATTTATTACAAACGGCTGACCGTTATGTCAAACAGCTGATAATCATATTAAATTAATATTACTGTTAAATTTTCTTAAATTTTCTAATGTTCTGCTCAACATTCATATTTTTTTTATTTCAGAAGAGCCTTCTTCTGACAATAATAAACACAACGAAAAAAGAATCGACGAAATTGTCCCCATCCACGCGTGATGCGATGATCAACGGAAATAAGGATTCATTTTTATATATTTGTTTGAATACCAATTTTTTTCTAATCAAAAGGTTTTGAAAGAAATTCTTGTGTTATAGGTATGTTCTGTAATCGTGATAAAGTAAAACAATATTACTATAGACCAAGATGGAGCTGTGATCATAGATGACGCAGTCAATGACGGCACCAATGAGATGAGCATTTATAATATATCGTGTTGTAAGGATATGAGATGATGCGTAATGGTGTCCGGTGTACGCTCGTGCACGTTTAGACCTTAACGTGCTCACACATCGCACATAACACACGGATAACTAACTAATTACATGTACAAAAACACAAGGTCCACATATACACACGAGTTGTAACTAGTCGTGAGCACAACAGCGGTATGTCGACATGTCGCTCTCGGACCTCTTCAGATACTTCCTTAATGTGCTCATGTTTACATAACGCAGTGTCATCGACACCCATGAAATAGGAATGCGCCATGATTATCATTTGAATCGGAATATATAATTTTTTACGTAAAATAATACACCAGAAATGATGGCCTGACTGATGAGTGGACTACTAGTCCTGTGTGAAGACGAGTTAAAGATACAATTGTCGCCACCCCTCGCTTGAACGAGGGAGTTGTAATAATCGGCTAATGATTCACCAGGGGAGTAGTTCTTTCCTGAGAAATGCATAACATCTCACTGCGATCCCAAACCGCCTGCCAAGCGTGGCGATTACGGCATTATCCCCTCATGACGAGCAGAAAAAACACCGATAAAAGTTGCTAGGCGTCATTGTATGCAGGCAGCACAAGCTCGCACTTTGTGAAGAACAATGAGGGCGACCTACGTCCAGCAGTGGGCTACAACGAATGATTATGGAACTTGGACTACTTATGTGATATATCACGAGTTAACTACAAGTTTTCACCATACACCATTTGTTAAAATTGCCAACTCTCGTATTTTCCCAGGACATCTGCTAGTTCTTGTAGTCCCCTGGGATGTCCTGAAATGTCCACATTTTAGCGTGTGTGTCCTGTGTTTTTAAAGCACTTTTATAAAGTCATGTATTTAATTTTGTTTATCACTCTTATAATTGTTACGTTAGAAGCGGGCTCACATCTCGCAAGTGACGGGATAACGTATTGTTTTATAACAAAATTAAAAAAATACAGACGAATTGAGAACCTCCTCCTTTCTGAAGTCGGTTAAAATAAAGACACAGCGTGACAAACGTATGATAATTCTTTCTCTCTACTATTAAACAGACGGCAGGACGTAATTATGGAGAGATAGAGGGACTCTATCTCTCCATAATTACGTCCTGCTTCTACCAACTGTTTCAAACCTCATTGCCATGATTTAACCAATTTTAAATCCTGGTTTATTACATTTAGGGCTGGCAACCCTACATCGTATAGATAAAGGTATCAGATGGAGTTGACCCAAGTCTCTGTTAAACTCTCGGTCGTTTTTCACTACACCCATGAGAATTTAAGATATTTCTCACTAAATTAATATTCTTTTCATTTAGATCTTTTTGCACATTTTTTTTAATATTTCAGCGTTTCATGGTCAGGGAAGAACCAAGTTATTTCATGTATAGCAACTCATCGTTATTATATAAACTTTTTGTATATTTCAATCAATTTATTATTAGTTGTAGTTAACAAAAAATGTGGGTGTAAGTTTTATTTAGTACCTATAATTAGTGCGAGCTAGTTGGTGCGCGCTCTGCGCTCTGCGCTCTGCGCTCGACAATTATGTATATAATGATAGCTGTGTGACCTCAACGTTTCGTTCCTCGGTCGTGGGTATTGTTTTAAAAAAATGAAAGCGTCTCGTAGACGTAACACGAGATGACAGTTGTTAACATAACGCGCCTGCATACGTAATCATTTTTAGAAAGGTGTTACTTGCAACTATTATACTAGACACACTACTTAAGATATCCAAGTGTACGACTTGAGCTCGTGCCGTGCCAGCTACGTTCTATGATAGAGTTGCACGCCTGGCATCTGGCATGCCAACTCACTTAGTGACGCATATCGTGTTGCGTTATGACATTTAGATGTACTCGAAAGCTCACAGTCGGTGTCAGGGCCGTTGCCAATGTTATTTGTAATCAACGTTTTTTTTATCAAAAATTGCTAAATTAGCATATTTTGTTATAAGGAACTGTTTAAAATTGTTTATTGCGTAGATGCCAGAGTGGACTGAGTACTGACCTCTGGTGCCAAGTGCCTTGAGTTCGATCCCGATTCATAACAAATTTTTGCAATATCTACAAAGAATTATTTGTAGTTTATGTGTATTTTCTGTTATGTGGATATGGTCTTAAAGTTGTCCACAAAAAATGATTTATGGTTCAGTGCGAGGAATTGTTTTTTTTTTATTGCAACCAGTGGCAAACGAGCAAACAGCACACCTGATGGTAAGTGTTGCTGCCGCTCATGGACCTTTACAAGGCCGCTGCCTACCGCGAAGAAAGTGAAATGAGTGTGAATGTGTGCCTTGAGGCTCGGTGATACCAAGGGCACTACTATAACCCTCCACACGCGTACACCCTCAGATAGTTGTGCTTCCGGCTCTCTCGCTCACCGAACGAAGCGCACTAACAAATTGCTACTACTCAGACGTCGATTTTCTGCTCAGCGTGGTACTACCCCGGACGGACCGGCCCGCGGCTGTAGATAGATAACTGTCGACAGTGTGGTCCTACCACTAGATAATTTTTTTTATAAAAATAAGTTAAAACCTAACTAAACCTAACGTCCGTGTGGTGACGGAGTAAGAATACAATTCACCACCCCCTATCATACCCGTGGGTGATCGTACGAGACGACTAAGAGATATAAAACGCATATAACATCTATGCAAGAGAAGGAAAACTCGAAATAAAACCCTATACCAACACGTCTGACCAGCGTGGTATAGTAGGTCAATTACCCTTCCATTATGGAGGAGGCCCGAGCCCAACAGTGGGACGTATATGGGCTGAGATGAAAACCTAACTTACCACTAGTGGCACAGTTTTAGACTGAAATATTGTGCTCGATCACTTCGCATAAGTTAGTGAGACCGGTACCTACTCGAGTATGACCGCTATTCAAACTACATAAATCAGAGTACTAATATAATGTGAGCATATGCTCACGAGATTATTAATCACATGTGACCATAACTCTAATATGAGCACTAACCGAATGAGACTACTACTGCAATGTGAGCTTTACTCAGATATTAGCACTATTGAAATGAGATTTACTTAAATATGAACACAATTCAAATAAGCTAAGTAATCATTACAAAAGAACATTAAGCTACTAACATTCCTACTTAAAAGTGAACATTATTCAAATATCAACATTACCTTAAATATGAGCATTACTCAAATGTAAGCACTACCTAAATGTGAGCATTACTCAAATGAGATTAGGTACATCTTACTCAAATGTGAGCGTTACCCAAATGAGATTACATATTACTCAAATGTGAGCATTACTCAGATATGAGCACTACTCAAAGCCAAAATTGCTGAGTGATACGCAAGAACAAACGACTGGAAGTGTTATTGTCGCTTAGCTAACGTAAAGCTATTCACGAGCTAGAGAATTACATATATTCTACTAATGATATCTCATCATCATCATCTTGGCTCATATGCATCCCACTGCTGGACTAGAACCTCCTCCACTACATGAGGGAAATTGACCTTACTATACCACGCCGGTCAGACAGGTCGCTATAGGGTTATTCTACGAGTATTTCTTCCCTCGCATAGATGTTACGCGCGTATTATATTTACGACAGCCACGTGCAAGATATGGAGTAGTAAATTGTATCTTATATCTTTAAACGAGCAATTCTTGTAGATATATATATATATATATATATATATATATATATATATATATATATATATATATATATATATATATATATATGTACATATATATATATTCAGGATCTCGGCACGAACGATTTTGTTGAAACTTGGCATACTAGAGGATTCGGGTCCAAAAAATCGATCTAGCTAGGTTTTATTTATAAAAAATGTTCTTTTGTC
Organism: Lymantria dispar; assembly: GCA_032191425.1. Taxonomy (NCBI): domain Eukaryota; kingdom Metazoa; phylum Arthropoda; class Insecta; order Lepidoptera; family Erebidae; genus Lymantria; species Lymantria dispar. The sequence continues at coordinate 381,990 of CM063460.1, read as the reverse complement.
GGTGTTTTTAGCTAAACATTACAATGACATTAAATTTTAAAAGAATATGAATCCAAATTTTGCCGTCAATGTCATGAGTTACGATAGCTCAGTGGCGAAGTAGTCAGGTTTCATTTTATTTTTGACATCGGCGGCAAACGGCGTCGGATCGAATCTCGGTGTTATTATTATTCTCTTTTTGTAATTTTTATATAATTTTCATTATTTATTTTTTTATTTTTTATAAATATATATCTGAATAAATGCTACAAAAATACTCCGAGCGAAGCTCGGTCAACCTGATATTTCTTATTATATCGCTACACGGAAAATGAAACCTCAACCGATTTTTATCTAGCCCATAGCAAAGTAAGGGGGCTGTACCCTACCTTTAACCCATGACCACTAGGGGAATGTACAATAATTGATTAATTATAAAGTACGAAGTAAAATCTATCTCTTAGGTGGTTAAATATCGAGCGGGGGGCGGTGTGGTCTCGTTAAGGGATCTCACCGCCTGGCGCGTCGACGCCCGCCGAGACGTCATCGCCCGTTGGGCAGTCCGGCTGGAGAGGCCTCGGTTCGGGGTGCGAACCGTGGAGGCCTCCCGGCCGGTGCTGATGCAGTGGTTGGAGAGGCGGCACGGGGTGCTCTCCTTCCGACTGGTGCAGGTTTTGACGGGGCATGGGTGCTTCGCCAAATATCTGCACAAGGTCATTAGGAGGGAGAGTACACCGTCCTGCCACCACTGCGATTGCGACGAGGACACGGCGCGCCATACGCTCGAGGCCTGCGGGGCTTGGGCAGTGCAGCGCTGTGAACTCGTCGCAATCATCGGTACGGACCTGACGCTGCCGGCTATCGCTAGGGCGATGGTCGACAGCGTCGAGAATTGGGACGCGGTCGCAGCCTTCTGCGAGACGGTGATCTCGCGGAAGGAGGCGGTGGATCGCCTGCGTGAGGAGCGCAGCCTCGATGAGGAGATCCGCCGCCGGCGACTGGGGCGGCGCAGGCGCAACTATCTGCGCCTCATGCCGCCCTAGCCGAGGCCGCGGGTGACGTGACAGGGGATTAGTCCGTCACCCGCCGAGAGGCCGACCGCGTGAGGAAAGACCGACGTCCTCCCCGAGGGGGGGACGTCGGTCGATGGGAGGGTACCCCAGTAGGGGGTATTCCGTCGGGCCGACCACTGACGACAAGTTAACGCTGCTCCAGTGGTCGGCCCAACGACGAAGGCGACGTGGTTTTCGGGTGGGTCGCGGGAGTTGCGTGCTTAAGCCCCTCTGTCGCCCCGGACGGAGTGGTGCGGAGGCGCGCCGACCGCGGCCCACCCACAAAAAAAAAAAAAAAGGTGGTTAAATATAATGTGGACGCCTACTGTGAGCACACATTGGTCTGCTGTAGAGCAGGGATTCCCAAAGTGTGTTCCGCAGAACCTAAGGGTTCCGAAGAAGAATCATCAGGGTTCCATCAAATTTGAATAGCTTTTAATTTCAATAATTTGGCTGTTACAAATATTATTTTGAAATAGTGCATTAATTAGTGCTGAGAAGGACTGTGAATGACGTTGCGCGGCGGTCTTCGTCCCCCGTTCAGATGTATTATCATTTGGTTCCGTAAAATAAAAGGTATTCTGTTGGTGTTCCGTTATGTTTAATGTTTAGGAGCCCGTGATGTCGAGGTGTAGCTATCACAGCACGAATCATGTTACTATACGCAGTAGGTTCCTGTGTGGCGGAGGGTATGCTGTGAGGTCACACTGGTGTGACTGCGTCGTGTCAATGAGCTCGCGGACATAGAGCCACCACATTCGGGCCTGGGTACATCACACTATCACACCACAGAGTAACACTGGAACATATGACATACTCTTAGAATAGAAGGTAACTCCGCGCACAAAAAACTAATAAATTAAATTGGAGCCTATTGGAGCCCTACGCCGGACCGTTCTGTAGGGTACTAGGTAATTCTATTGTATAGTGGTGTGCGTGTATATGTGTGTGTTCGCTTGCGCGCATGTAGTATTTTTGTCTTCACGTTTTTGATCGCTTAAGTACCGATACTATCCTTATATACTTTCTAAGGATATAGTACTACGGTTAGATATATCAGCTAAATGAACTGGTATCCATGTGGTGATGGAATAAGAATACACTTACTTCACCACTCGCTATCTTCCACGTGGATGTCGTAAAAGACGACATATAACTTATAAGCAAGAGAAGGATGTAAATGAGCTGAAATGAGGATGCATGATAAAACTGGTAAGTGTCCGGTATTTGTGTATTAATTTAATCAAATAAATGTTGTTCTTGGTCTTGCTTTAATATCTTCTTCTTTCTCTTCTTTTGTCTTAATCAGCTACTAATACGATTCATTGTTGCCAGTCGAGTCGAGTGTCGAGTTGTAATTTTCTTTATAAATTATCAGTTTCTTCTAATTAGTCATTTTTCGTCAGTAATTCAAAGTGTCGCCTTCAACAGTTATGGCCACTGTAAACGTTATTTTCTGAGATTTTTGATGTAAACGAAAACGTGTGTAAAGCGTTTTTATATAATACTAGCAATCCGCCCTCGCTTCGCTTCGGTTATAGGTTATAGTGGTTTTACGCGCGTAGTTCCCGTTCCCGTGGGAATACCGGGATAAAATATAGCCTAGTTTACGCCCTGATATTATAGCGTTCCATTGGTGAAAGAATTTTTGAAATCGGTCCAGCCGTTTTAAAGATTACCCGGAACAAACAGACAGACAGACAAAAATTTTTTAATTGCTATTTTAGGCATAGGTGTCGTGCAAATAAACGTGTGAGCATGAAAAAAGCCTATTATTTTGACATTACAAACAGACACTCCAATTTTATTTATTGGTATAGATTCACTAAAGCCAAGCTACATCCCAGTAGTTCCTCCGTCACATCTATACCAATAAATAAAATTGGAGTGTCTGTTTGTAATGTCAAAATAACAGGCTTTTTTCATGCTCACACGGTTATTTGCACGACACCTATGACTAAAATACAAATTAAAAAATTTTTGTCTGTCTGTCTGTTTGTTCCGGGTAAACTTCAAAACGGCTGGACCGATTTAAAAAAATTTTTCACCAATAGAAAGCTATAATATCAGGGCGTAAACTAGGCTATATTTTATCCCGGTATTTCCACGTAAACGGGAACTACGCGGGTAAAACTACTAAAACCGAAGCGAAGCGAGGGCGGGTTGCTAGTATTACATAAAATACTATCAAAATGATTTAATATAACAATGACAGCACTACGATATTGAATGTAATACATGACCACCACATGATACTTCCACATTGCCGCCAAAAGTCTACTTCAATGCCCTTAGTAACAAGTGTGCTACCATTCTTCCAATGTCCATTGAGTAACAATATGATCAGTATTTCAATAGTTATGATAGTCTTAGTTTGATTATCTAATAAATGTTAATATTTGATATTTAAATGTGTGACATTTATAATTATGTAAATAATGATCATTAATATATAAATAATGCAGTGAGACAATAAGTGAACACGTAGATTGATCTATTAACAGATTTAGATATATATTTAATACAATAAACCAGAAATAAAGTATTGAATACATGTGACAACTAAATATTTGTAGAGTGGATCATTTTAAATGGTAAACCTGGGCCGCCATTGTACCATGGGTTCTGCGACAATCCTCCCAACGGCGCTTTGATCATTGTCAATTCAGTTATCAGCATCCGAGCCCATATGAAGTACTCAGGCCTGGCACTCTATGGGAATTAATGGTTCCTGGAGCATTTCTATTGACTTGCTTCGCGGCTTGTCGGGGCAGCGTCCGCTCTTTCTTGGCTGATGTGGCCGGACGCAGCGCTACGTGCCGATGGCCGAAAAAGTAACCAGTCGGGCTAGCCACTGGTGTACTCGATGCTATTAGTCGGCCCAAAGGCCAAGGGGGAGGGATATGGTGGGTTATGAGGCGGTGTGCTGACCTTTCGTCACCCCGGACGCAACAGACGGCGTACAACCAGATTATAGCTCATCTGAAAAATAAAAACTCTGGGCTAACTCCATTTGATGGCGTCTGGTCGAGGTCCTAACGGTAACCTTTCAAGAAGGGTTGATTGGCAAACGGCTGGTCATCAAACTATAGTAAAAACTTTTGTAATACGTACCTATGATGGAAGAAGAGTACATATTTGGGTCTACCAAGTAATTGTGATAAGAGTAGGGTTGATGATGATTATGGTGAGTGATAAAACGATATTGTAGAGTATTCTGTAGAATGTGTTATGAAATTGTCTGTATGAGTATGAGTAGTTGGTACACAGACCATACGATTATTTTAAAAGATACGTGGAGTCAAATCCAAATAATTTATGCGGACACTTGTGTACATATTGTCAATTTTTACATTTTACCTTAAAATTACCACCGGATCAGAACGTGGCCGCACTGATATGATGCAGCAAGGAACTCAGCGGGAATGTAAATTTTTTATTTATTTGCTATTTTTTTTTTTAATAAAATTACACACAATAACATGTCTATTGATAGCTCCACTGTGATGACATTCGAACCATGATATAATATAATTTACAAATATAATGAAAGTCCATCTTATTCAAATATAGCTGAAGAGTTTGTTTGTATGGTTGAACACGCTAACCTCAAACTATTGATAGCAAATGAAATATATTTTAAGTTGAACAGTTCATTTATCGATGAAGTCTACGTTATATAAAATCACACTACGACCAATAGGAGCGAAGCAACAATGAAAAATGTGGCAAAAACGGCAAAAGCCTTTTGAGAGCTTTCTTTGCATGCGCTAAGGACGGAAATATTCCACTTTAAAAATTTTAAATAAAAGTCTGCGTCAGCATATGTACGTGTCTATAATTTTAGGTTAGGTAACACTACAATCTTTTTTATGGTAATACAATTTATATGTAATTCATTATTTGCGAAAGTGTTCTCTTAATATTATCCTTATGCAAATAAATACGTTATTTATCATAAGTAATTAATTTTGAAAACAATTATCCTTAACATCATTTAATTTCAATGAATATCTTAGAAAATATAATAGTCTTCATCAAATACCACACGCATTCCGAAGGAAAACTCGAAACAAAATCCAATCAGGTGTGCAGGAGGCTCGAGTCGTGGGATGTATATGAGCTGTGATAATTATAATGAGAAAAACATATGTAACTTTGAAAAATGTAATGACATTCATCATATGAATAGGTACTTATTTCACTTAAAATAAAGACAATATATTTATACGTAGAACTTACTCGTTTCCAAAGAATTCGCAGTTTATTCATTGGGAAATGTATATGCTCATACAATTAACTATTTAAATTATTAGATTATTTATATTCAAAACATGCAACCGACATACTCCGCAGAATTAGCTCGTTGGAGTAGCAATGGGCAGGTCACATCGCTCGTCGAACCGACAAGCACTGGGGAAGAAAGGTTCTTGAGTGGCGACCACGTATCAGACGACGCAGCGTAGGACGACCCCACACTAGGTGGATTGACGACATTCTCAAAGTCGCAGAGAACCGTTCGATGCAAGTGGCGCGGGACCGTTCCGAGTGGCATTCTCGTGGGGAGGCCTATGTCCAGCAGTGGACGTCTGTAGGCTTATGAATGGATGGATGGATATCCAAAACATGCAAGTGAATAAGTTTCAAAAAGCTTTCATGAACAGACTTTGTAAAAAAAAAAAAAAAGTTATTTTAAAATGTCAGATTTGTCGTGATTATGGCGCTTGCATCAGTGTTGTAATATCGGCAACTTGTTAATAATGAAACACATTATATAATGTATAGATTCCGTTAACTAAAATCGTGATATTTTGAGATTTTTCAGAATTTAGATAATAATAGATGGCAAAAGTCCTTTCGCATATATGTAGTCCGTATGAACTTTTAATAAAATCTATTTGTCTGTACTAGTTGTACGAGGGGTGATCCAAAAGTAATGATAATCAGTTATTTCTAGTGCACACAAAAATACAAAAAAATTTCAGTCACTTGCTCAGTTACCCACTAGTTCAGGAAAAAAAAATCATATAAATAGGCCACAATTCCCGGGAGCTACATTCATTTGAATACGGACTGTCAAGGAGTGAACATCAAAATGGAAAAACACGAAATCAGAGCTGTCATTAAATACCTCTGCTTGAAAAAAATGTCTACCAAAGACATACACAGCGACTTGGTGGAAACATTAGGGGACTCTTCTCCTCCATATTCCACAGTTGCACGCTGGGCTAAGGAGTTTAAGCTGGGAAGAACATCGACGGAAGACGAACACCGCGAAGGACGCCCATCGACGTCCCTCACTGAAGAAAATGTGAAAAAAGTTGAAGAAGTTGTATTGGAAGATCGAAGAGTGACTATCAGGCATGTAGCTGAGGTCACAGGGATCTCATATGGCAGCATTCAAAGAATCCTTGCGAACGAATTGCATATGAGAAAGGTCTCCGCGCGTTGGGTACCGAAAATGTTAAACGACGAGCAAAAGAAGAAACGAGTCGACATGTCAAGAGCAAATCTCGAAAAGTTCCAGGCAGACAAGGACAATTTTTTGTCACGTTTTGTGACCATGGACGAGACCTGGATCCACCATTTTGATCCTGAAACAAAACAACAATCGATGACATGGAAACGATCCGATGAACCGACGCCGAAGAAATTCAAAGTGTCAAGCTCAGCAGGGAAGGTTATGGCGTCTGTTTTTTGGGACGCTGAAGGAATAATCATGGTGGACTACTTGGAAAAGGGGGCCACTATTACAGGCTCCTACTATGCAGAACAAATAAGAAGATTGCGGGAGGCTATTAAGGAGAAAAGGCGAGGCAAACTGCGGGCTGGAGTGTTGTTCCATCAAGACAACGCACCTGTTCACAAAGCTGCAATTGCCATGGCTGGCATTCAGGAAGCGGGCTTTGAGTTGGTGGAACACCCCCCCTATTCACCAGATCTAGCCCCCAGTGACTTCTATCTCTTTCCACGACTCAAGGAACACCTCCGAGGCAAGAAATTTGATGATGATAGCGACGTGATGGCCGCGGTTGAGGACTTTTTTGAGAGTCAAGATAAAGATTTTTTTTGTAAGGGAATTTTAGGTTTAGAAAAGAGATGGACTAAATGTATAGACTTGCTAGGAGACTATGTTGAGAAATAAATATATTTTTTTATTTTATTCATTGTGTTTATTATTGATTATCATTACTTTTGGATCACCCCTCGTATGTGACTGGTTTTGATGTTATTAAAAAGGTTACATTTCAAAAAAGAATTTAATAAAATATTGTTTCTCATCGCCTTTCACTTGTTGTTCTTTCTGTCAATTGAGTGAATCTAATGAAGAGATTCGATACATTTTAAAATTTTATTACAAAAGAAGAAAAAATGCAACGCAAGCTGCGAAATAAATGTGTGATATTTATGGACCCAATGCAGTGTCAGCAAGAGCAGCACAAAGTTGGTCAAACGTTTTCAATTCAGGAATGTTGATGTCAAAGATGCACTTCGCTCTCAAGCTGGGTACACAAAAAAGCTCGATATCTGGGTTCCACAGGAGCTCAAAGCGGCCAGAATTAACCAACAGAAAAGGTGTGGTCTTTCATCGTGATAACGTTAGACCACACACATGTTTAGTTGCTCAGTAAAAATTATGAGAGTTTGATTGGGAGATGTTAACGCATCCACCACATACCCCTGAATCAGAGTTCCACCTATTTCGGTGTTTCCAGAATTCTTTAGACAGTATCAGCTTAATATCAGGAGAGGGCTGACAAAACTACTTGTTGCATTTCTCTTGTTAGAAGTCCCAAAATTTTACAACAACGAGATCATATTACCTACTACCTACAAGATGACATACAGTCATCGAACAAAATGGCGCATATATATTGTAATTAAATATAAAGTTGAAAAAAAAAAGAGTGTGTGTACAAAGTACGCATATCAGAAGTGAAACTTCTTTATCCTTCCTCCTTCATCCTTGCTCTTTCATCCTTGCTCCTTCATCCTCTTACCTTTATGTCATTCTCTCGTCGGCTGAATCCTATACATTTAAGTGTTTGTATCTTTATGGACTCGCTTTTTCATTTCATCGAGTTTGAAATCACAACGATTCTAAAGATGTTTCACTTCAAAAATGTTTTCAATTTTCATATAGAATCCGAAAAAATTTTTCCCCCACCTTATATATAGATATAATAAGATATACAACCTATTTTTTGTTTCGTGTAGCATCAAAATATAATGTTGTGTGGCGGTAGAATGTCCTGTAGTCAGTGACTATACTTATTGATATAATGTTACAGTATGTGATGTAACAAGTCCAGTAGATACATCAAGGGGGCGTGTGGTGTGTTTATTGCTGAGCGCAGTGCGCACTGCGCACGAACACTTGAGAGTCAGACTCAGTGAGAGGTGTGCCGTTTACATTGTAGCAGTGTGCCGAGACGACATTCGCCGACACCAATGAGGAAGTCACTTCGCGCAGCATCCGTTGATATGTATCTAACTGTACAATTAGGATTGCGCTCGCATTGTGAGCGCTACGACTGTCTTGTACTTCCGCGTTATCAGCGCGTTATGTAACACGACTGTCGCCATATCCATGTGTATACACTAGACACAACGCTCAGACTAACTCTGTCACGATGTACAGAGAGAGATGTCGCGCGCGACATACCCTCGCTATTCAGCTCACAGCGATAGACGAGCTGGCGACAGGCTCGTCTGACGACTCATTTGCTTACCATTAAAATGATCTTTAATAGAAACGTGAGCCGTCACTCAGGATGCCTGGCAGGTTTGAAACATCGAAATGATTGTGTACAAGTATAAATGCATTAAATAACAAATTACGACTGGAACTAATATGGCGTAATGTATAAATAAAATATTGCATTTTTTTTTTCCAGAAAATTATGATTTTTATTCAATAAACATTTATTATAATTAAATACAAGAATTAAAAAATTAAAATATGTCAAATTGTAACAACTCAATTCTTTTAATCAATGATTTCTGTAATAATATATTAGTTATATTTAATGTCTCTAACGATATTACTCAATTAGTTGGCACTACACTCACTGTCATAGAGCGTGGCGAGTCTTCGCCATGGCATGCGTCGCTTTACGCCACACCACGCCAAATTGATTGTCTTTTAAGTCGGTTTTTAGACAATAATTTTACGTGATAACGTCATAAGAAAACATTAATGAAAAATTGCATACTTTTTTATGAATTAAATTCGAATGGTATAACCATTGACGTTAATAATGATTTATCATTATTTTGTATAGTGCAAAGAACGAGTTAATTCAAAATTACAATTTCTTTCAATAAAATAACATTTATTTACACTCGTTAATTCAAACATTTTTTAATTAAATTAGAGATAGATGTGTCACGTGCGCCGAATGCTTAGAACGATCTTATCTCTCTATCGTTGTTCCGTGGTCTCGCTTGCACGCTCGGCTGAGGCGGAACGTGACAATGAGTAATGTTTTTCGTGCGTGCAGCTGGCGTACATCTATTTATAAGACGTCAATTAAACCTATATACATTATATTTTATATACACCTTTTATACTTAGTTATTTATTTAAATATTCCACTCGAAGGTCTTGTATTGTAAAACATTTTTAGCAAACACAAGCGTATAAAATTGGTTATATTTTATTTCATATTATATCTATCCGAAACTAATCTAAAGAGGTATCATTTATCAAAATAGATATAACCGTTACGAATGTGCACACGTAGAGGGTCAAACGAATAATCCACGTTTAGTGTATCGCAGTTCAAGTACGTGTATGTGCTATTGTTAATAAGTTTAACGTTATTTAATTATTTATTCAACAAAAATACCACAATAGCAATTAGTTACGCACTTGTGTGCACAGACGGGGATCGCCAATTGACTGCGCAAATAAATGGTGTTTGTTATGTCGAGTACCTCACGCGACTACTAGATGGCGCTGAACACAACATAACACTCCGCACTGAGAGACGTTCTCCTCACGCGGAACTTCGCCTCATTAGTTTTATTATCGCTAATTAGCAAATTTAATTATTTTTAAAATTATTCACTTAATTTTTAGCGCAACATATTTTATAATATATATAATTTTTCATTTTATTTTCATTAACTTTAATACTAATTGCTCATGAATACTTACTAAACTAATGGTTTTTGTGTGTGCGCTCGTGCGTATGCGTGCTGTAAACTGAGGATACTGAATTGATTAAGATTGTGAATTGTGATTGAGCCGAGCTGAACCAACAGTAACTACAATGATATGATTGATCATATTCGCAGGTTTATAGATCGGGTGCCTGTACACTGTACAGGGTGTCAACACGACATAGCATATGTGCTGATCATACTGCACGTCATTAGTGGTCAATACTATTTACATTAAAAGCAGGCGGCACAAGAAAGAAATTCTATAATATAGTCTTCCGTGTAAGTAAGACACTCATAATAAATAGTCAAAAAGATATAATTACGTAGTTTAATATTATAAAGTGATACGCTCTGTGTGTACACACGTAGGGGTCATTACCTTTCTTTTGAAGTGAACTCATCTTTAGGCGCGTTGAGCACTTCTTGGTGTGAACAAAAAAGCGTAAAAACTGGCGTCATCGTCACCACACGCTTCCTTGAATGTATAGGGAGACCATATTACTTAGAGAAGATAGACATTTGATTGATTGATCAATCAACAGTTAATTTTAGTTGAATACCCAAAAATAATAATTTTATGTAGTTTTAAGCTTTCACTTCTGTCGACAGTTCTCTTGACTGCTTTGTGTTTTTTTAATTGCTGTAGATTGCAAACGAGCAAACAGCACACCTGATGGTAAGCGATCGTGCGGCTCACAGACCTTTGCTAGGCCGCTACCTACCGGGAAAACAGTGAAGAGAGTGTGAATGCAATGAGGTTTAGTGATACTGGGGGCATCACTAAAACAGTGAAGAGAGTGTGAATGCAATGAGGTTTAGTGATACTGGGGGCATCACTAAAACAGTGAAGAGAGTGTGAATGCAATGAGGTTTAGTGATACTGGGGGCATCACTAAAACAGTGAAGAGAGTGTGAATGCAATGAGGTTTAGTGATACTGGGGGCATCACTAAAACAGTGAAGAGAGTGTGAATGCAATGAGGTTTAGTGATACTAGGGGCATCACTAAAACCACGCAAACACACACAGAAAGTTGTATCCATCTCTCTCGCTTACCGAACGAGGTGCAATAACAAGTTGCTACTACTCGGATACCGTACTTGTACTCAGTGTGGTGCTGCCCCGTACAGAGCGGCCCACGACTGTAGACAGTATGCTCCACTAATAAGCCACTAGATATTCACTAGGCGTACAACTAATTTATATTTAAAAGTTGTATGTAAGTAAGGTCACTCGTCGCGGTCACTTGCAGCTGTGATAAGACACACAACATCGAGGACGAATACACTAATTCAAAAAATATAATGATTTTTCCGTGTGGTGACGGAGTAAGGTTACAATACACCACTCCCAATCCTGCCCGTGGATGTCGTAAAAGACTAAGGGATATAATACGCATGTGGCCTCTATGCAAGAGAAGAAAAACTCAAAGTAAAACCCTATACCCACCTGTCCGACCAGAATGGTGTATGTAAAGTCAATTTCCCTCCTACTGTGGAGGCGGAGCGAGTCCCGCAGTGAGACGTATATGAGCTGACATGATGATGATGATGAATGTGGTGATAATAATTAGCGGTCGGGTGCTCCTTGTGGGAACTGGTCCAACCATATTTTCCCTTTTTTCTTTATTTGCCCTAAATTTTTTAAATAATCCTATCTCGAAGGACATTACACTTTTTTTTTTGGGGGTGGGTTGCGGTCGACACGCTCCTCGCACCACTCCGTCCGGGGCGACAGAGGGGCGTAAGCACGCACACCCGCAACCCACCCGAACACCACGTCGCCTTCGTCGTTGGGCCGACCACCTGACTTGCTCCGGTGGTGGTCGGCCCACGGTCGGTTACTTGTCATCAGTGGTCGGCCCGCGGAATACCCCCTATTTGGGGTACCGTCTCATCGACCGACGACGTCGGTCTTTCCTCACGCGGTCGGCCTCTTGGCGGGTGACGGACTAACTCCCCGGTCACGTCACCCGCAAGGACATTACACTGGAGCTAATACGAAATGTTGTATACGTGCAATTTTATTTATAAAATGAAAAAAAAAAAAGTGTCAGCCCACTGAGTTTCTTGCCGGATGTTCTCAGCCTGTGTCCGCGTTCCGATCCGGTGGTTGATTATTGAATTGTTTTTTTTTTATGTATAAATTTTTCTATATGTGGCTTTTTTTGTGTTACGGTCGATGCACTTCTCGCCCGGCCCCGTTCGGGGCGACAGAGGGGCGTAAGTACGCACACCCGTAACCCACCCGTATAGCACGTCGCCTTCGACGTTGGGCCGACCACCGGTGCAGAGTTCCTTCACTTCAGTGGTCGACCCGACAGGATACCCCGAGGGAGTACCCTCTCCGCGGGTGCCGCACTAAATCCCCGGTCCGATCACCCGCATGTCATCATCACCCTTAAGGGGCTTACGCATTATAAACAATTTGGTTTGGTCCGCGTATAATTGTCAGGCTTAGAATTGTTAGGCTCATAATCTACTGCTGCTTGTGGATTGTCTACATTGTGAGTGTATTGCCGCGGGCACACAGTAATAATCCATTTAAGTGTTGTGTTATGTACAGTACGTCTGTCCCGGGAGGCAGTGGGGCGTGCAAGCGTGACGGACACGCCGCCACGACCTTCACGGCTGTGAGCCCGAGGGGGAGGGGGAGGAGATACCGCTAGTCAACAACATAACAAACAAATCTTATCAATAACAAGAAATTTTAATTCATTTAAAGTCATATACGTCCAACTACTGGGCTCTAGCCACTTTCACAATGGGTGGGAAATTGACCTACTATACCACGCTGTTGCCTTTCTTTTGCATACATGTTATATTCAGTAGTGGTCTGTAAGGACACCCGCGGGAAAGAGAACGGGTGATGAATAGTATTCGTACTCCGTGATCACACGGCAAGTCGCTTAACTATTTATTTTTTAAATGATGTACTTATATAATTGAATAGTAATTTCTCTCTCCCAGGGCTGGATTATCCATAAGGCGGACTAGGCAAATGCCTAGGGGCCCCGCATCGATTAGGGGCTCCGAGCATGCACCAAGAAAAAAATTAATCAAACGATTTTTTTTTGAAAATTTGTAGGTGCAGGTATACTCCGTCAATATTATTACTTTTTTATTGATGTTAGTGAGAAAAGAGAAAACAGCACATCTGATGGTAAGTGACGCTGCTACTCATGGACCTTGGACCATGGACGCGAGAATTGCATTGCCTAGGGGCCCTGATAATGTTAATACGGCCCTGCTCTCTCCTGTCTGTCACCTTCTCTGTACACATACGTCACAGTACTCAACATGGATGTGGTGCGCCAGGCGCGAGATGTTACTACTGCACAAGTCAACATGCTAAAGGGTGGCGCCTCTTGTGTGTTTATATCACGGGTCACCGCACGGGGGCTGTGTGCGTGTGTCACACGAAACAAACCGATAATTATGTGAATATTACATGTGCCTATAGTATGTATTTCACTGTTTAGTTATAACCGATGTAATACAGTTGTATCGCTAAACGGTTTACGTTAACTGGTTCACTCAATAACGTTAGTAATAGTGTAACTGTTAACTAAATCGCTCAGTGCACTAGTTCAGTGTGTCAACTGGATATTAGATTACCTGTCTCTACTGTCCAAGGTGTTAAGTGAAAGTAACAGAAAAAGTGCAAGGTTACACGTGTATACACACATATCATGTGTATATCGTTACAAATATATGTCGGATAAGATACATCTGATATTGCAATCATATCTCACCTGTAACCCGCGCGGACACTCAACACGTCTCTGTGTACACACAGGCTAATGCAGAAACTGTTGTGTGCAAATTAAAAAATAAATAAACGTCCTTGAAATTAATCTCAGTGCCATTTACGATGCAATGTCCTAATGCATATCGCGGCTAAAATCAATTTTACATTATTGCCTTTCTAATGAAACGGACTTGGGGCACATCGATTGACGACTAGTTTCAAAGCATATTAGCGAAATAATAGAAAACAATTATTATTCTTTATTTAAATACCTATAAATATATTGATTCATATTTACATAACTATTCATTAAGCTCTGTCCAATCCACGGAGCATATACTTACTCCGTGGTTCAATCCGTGGTGCTGTACCTCTGCGTTTCACGTAGTTATACAAATTCTTATTTACTGGCTTATTAGGCTTATTTTGCTTCATGTCTCCCGCTTTGCATAGGAGGGAAATGGAATCTTTTCAACTCCTGCTGTTTTTCTTTTCTAATTAAATTTGTTGCGGGTGCCAAGACAATTAAAAGAGTTTCCCGGGACTTCCTGAGGGTCAAACCTCGGTGTCTTATACGGAGACCATTTTGGATCCTGGCTCACAGGAGTTACAGTGATGGGAATATGTGGTGAGATTAGTCCCAAAAAAAATACGTAACTACCCTATATAAAAATGTTGCCGTCTTCGGACACAATATCTCCGTTTAGATGATATGCACATTTCAATGTTGAGTGTGATGTTAAGTGCACTAAATGTTACTTCGTATGTTTATGTGAAGCGCACTCAAGTTGAAGTCGTTTCATAAATACACCTCGTTGAGACTACGTACGCATGTATTGGTAATGCAGTGTATTAAACTATATTGTATGTATAACTGTACAAACATATGTCTCGTTCACATAGCGTCTAATAAATTTTACATTTAACTATTTCTTAAAATGTATATTACATTATTTCATTTTTTTTATATTACATTATTTAATTTCTTTCCGTGTGGTGACTAAATAGGAATACGATTCACCACCCTCTCCATAGCTGTCGAAATATGTCTAAATATGATATGCAGGTAATATATGGTATAAATAAAATTATTTTTATTAATTTAATCGCGTTTATTGACATTTCCATCCGTGACTATGAACGCTGAAAATTGATGGAAACGTCGGCAATAAAAAATCAGTCAAGTGCGAGTCGGACTCGCGCACGAAGGGTTCCGTACCATTGACTAGGTGAACAAGTACCTACCTGGTGCCATTAACAAAATCGAGCAAAAAAGAACAAAAAAATCGCGTTTGTTGTGTCGGAGCCCCCCCTTAAACATCTATTTTATAATGTTTTTAGTATTTGTTGTTACAGCGGCAACAGAAATACATAATTTGTAAAAATTTCAACTGTCTAGCTACCGCGGTTCTTGAGATACAGCCTGGTGACAGACAGACGAACGGACAGACAGAAAAGTCTTAGTAATAGGGTCCCGTTTTTACCCTTTGGATACAGAACCTTAAAAATCAAATACAAAAGTAATAAAATTCGTAAAAATAGTTTTATTTATGTGTAATACTCGTGTCATCATCATCATTTCACCCTATCGCCGTCCACTGCTGGACATAGGCCCCCCTCATGTTACGCCACAGAATGCGGTCCTGTGCCGCCTGCATTCAACAACGCCCAGCGACTTTCACCAGGTCGTCGGTCCACCTAGTGTTGCGTCCTACACTACGTCATCTGATAGGTGGTCGCCACTCGAGAACCAGTCTTCCCCAGCGGTTGTCCATTCGTGGAGCGATGTGGCCTGTTTTTTCGTGCTAATTCTTCGTACTATATCGGTTGCACCCACTCTCGTGTAAACATCAGAAATTATTATGCAGGTAACATTTTATGCAAGAGAAGGCAAACTTGACATAAACCCTATGCCAACACGTCTGACTGGCGAGCGCGATGAAGTGTGTAGAGTAGTCCTCATATTGTAGCGGCCACTAGCGGGACTTATATCAGCTGAAACGAATTGTTAATTAACGTATGTACTTTGTATAATATGTATAATATATATATTTATTTATATCTTTTGCACAAACAAAGGTACAAGGCGGACTTAATGCCTTAGGCATTCTCTACCAGTCGACCTAGGGTGGAGCAGAAATAATGCAAGGCAGGTGCAACACGGAGAGGTTAATCGTATCGTGTAATGTAACAATTAAATACAATACATATATACTATAATACACATACACACATAAAATAATAATAATTAAGTGGATGTGAGCCGCCACAGTTGTGTTCACTCCGCCAGAAAATCCAAGTATAATCGCTTGACCCTGGCCTTGAAATTGTCGCGACTAGCAGCCATCCTGATGTCAAGTGGTAAAGCATTTCAGAGAAGAATGGCCTGGATATCAAAGGAGGAATGCACGAGACTAGAAGAGTGAGAGGGACAGTGAAGAAGAAGATTATTGGAGGAACGAAGAACACGGTTATAGGTGGAGCAAAGAAATTGGAAGTGCTGTTTTAAGTAGGAAGGGGCATTAGGTGAGTTAAGAATTGAATAGACTAATAGAGCATAGTAAGAGTCCGCAGACTTCGTCTTTGTAATACATTGAGATCTCATTATATAAATCGAGTGAAACTAACTGGTATAACTGTGTGCTCAGTTGTCACGT
Organism: Lymantria dispar; assembly: GCA_032191425.1. Classification (NCBI taxonomy): domain Eukaryota; kingdom Metazoa; phylum Arthropoda; class Insecta; order Lepidoptera; family Erebidae; genus Lymantria; species Lymantria dispar. The sequence continues at coordinate 365,382 of CM063460.1, read as the reverse complement.
GTCACGTACGTTTTGTTACAAGCTGTCCTTGACTGTTGTGTTGCTCACTTATACCCAAGTATATCGTCCGTGTGGTGACGGACTAAGAATACAATTCACTACCCCCTTGCACGTGGATGTCGTAAGAGACGACTAAAGGATTAAATATACATAGACATCTAAGCAAGAGAAAGAAGAATCGAAAGAAAACCCTAATATTAGGACCTTACATATGAAATTGGCGTTTTGTACGGGAGAAATATAAAGTCATTTTTTTTTTGTAAAATATATTTAATTAATCAAAGTATGCACCGTTGCTATCTATGCACTTTTGCCATCTCATAGGTAGTGCATTGATCCCTTTATTAAAAAAACCATGGGGGCGAGAATCAATAAACTCTTTGAAGGCGGTTTGGACTGCCGCATCGGAGTTGAATTTTTTTCCTTGTAAGAAGTTGTCCAAATTCCGGAAAAAATGGTAATCTGTTGGAGCAGGGTCCAGGGAGTACGGTGGATGTCGCAGACATTCCAACTGTAGCTCATCTAACTTAGTGGTTGTTTGTTGTGCAGTGTTTGGTTTTGCGTTGTCGTGAAGCAGCAGTGGCCTAGCCAGAGCGAATCACCAATCTCGTTTGTTTAGCAGCTAGTTCTTCCTTCATGGTTTGCAGCTGCTGATAATAGATATCTACCGTAATCGTTTGGCCAGATTTTAGAAAGCTGTAGTGAGCGACACCAGCGTTAGTCCACCAAACACTCACAAGAAAATTTTTCTAAGTCAATTTTCGTTTAGGGCAGGATTTGGCTGGGTCTCCAGAGTTTAGCCATTGCGGCGACCGCTTCCGATTATCGTACAGTATCCACTTTTCATCACAAGTAATGATTCGATTTAAAATCCCTTCATTATTGCATCGGTTGAGCAAAGTAACACAGCAGTCGACACGTTGCAAGTTCGATTTACTCAATTCAAGTAAAATTTCAGTCAAATTTCAGTAATAGTGAAAAGTAATTATCGTAGCTGCGTAGCTTGAAGACATCTTCCAGTGCAGTGGTGAACAGTTTCGGAGAGATGACATCTCCCTGTCTCACGCCTTTCTGCAACTGGATCGGTTTCGTACTCTTATCCCGGATACGGACTGACATTGTGGCGTTCCTATACAAACACTTCAGCACTTCGATATAGCGATGGTCGATTTGGCACCGCTGAAGGGACTGCAGCACCGCCCAAGTTTCGACTGAATCAAAGGCTTTCTCATAGTCCACAAACGCTAAGCACAGGGGCCGATTATACTCCTCGGTCTTTTGTATAATCTGCCGAAGCGTGAGGATATGGTCTATGGTGCTATAGCCTTTTCGGAAGCCGGCTTGTTCGGGCGGCTGGAAGTCATCGAGCTTGCGCGTGAGTCGATTGGTAATGACCCTCGAAAACAACTTATAAACATGGCTCAGGAGTGAGATGGGTCTGTAGTTCTTTAAAAGAGCTTTGTCACCCTTCTTGAAGAACAGCACCACCACACTCCTGGTCCACGACTCTGGAACGTCGCCCCCGAGGATAACGGAATTAAATAGCTTCTGAAGGGCTATTAATACCGGCTTGCCGCCCGCCTTCAAAAGCTCTGCCGTAATTCCGTCATCTCCCGGTGCCTTACCGTTACGTAGTTGTTTGAGAGCCATTCTGATCTCGTACAAGCTGATGTCCGGGATTTCTTCGGTATAGTGCCGAGTTAGCTTGGATCTGGGATCTTGGACCAAGCCGACAACAGGATTTCGGGATGATTTGTATAACTGTCCATAGAACCTTTCGACCTCTCCCAAGATCTCACTTTGGGATGAAATGACAGTGCCGTTATCGGTCTTCAGCTTAGTCATTTGGCTTTTCCCAATAGACAGATCTTGTGCGAACACTTTCGAGCCACGATTCCGCTCTATCGCTTCTTTAATACGGAACGTATTAAATCGGCGAATATCGCGACGCACAGACCTGGAGATCTGTCTATTTAGCTGCCTATGTTTGGACCAATCGGCTGCAGACTGCACCATCATCTCTTTTCTCCGCTCCATGAGCTCGAGAGTCTGGTCAGAAAGTTTTTTAGGTCTATTAACGCGGTGAGCCTTGAAAAATTTCGACCCAACCGCGTGGACAGTTTCCACGAACCTGTTGTTCATATCGTTCGGAGATTCGCACTCGTCCAGACATTGGAAGCGATTTTGTAGTTCGAGTTGAAAGTTTTCGAGGTTCTGGTATTGGACAGATGTAGGTCGGAGTGTAGACTTCATCAAGCGTGACCGCTCGACTTTTGTATGGATATTCAATGTGCCTCGTACCATCCGGTGATCGCTCCCAGTTTTAATTCTGCTGATCACTGAGACATCATTGAATATCTGTCGTTTGTCTGACAAGATGAAGTCTATCTCGTTTTTTGTTGAACCATCGGGGCTAATCCAGGTCCATTTCCTTTGTGGCTGCTTCCTGAAGAAGGAATTCATCATAAAGAGGCTTTCCTTCTCCAGAAAATCAGCCAGTTTCTGGCCCCTCTGGTTTCTCTGTCCATATCCATGTTTCCCCACTCTCAACTCATCATCACTCTCTTTGCCTAGTTTCGCGTTGAAGTCTCCCATAACCACCGTGAAGTGGGTTTTGGACGCGTGTATGGCTTTCGAGATGTCCTCGTAAAATGCCTCCACCTCGTCGTCGGAGTATGTCGAGGTCGGTGCGTATACCTGTATAACCTTCAGCGAATACCTCTTGGTAATTCTGAGTATAAGGTACGCTACCCTTGTCGACACACTCTCGATCCTCTCCACGTTGTCTATGAGAGACTTACGAACGATAAACCCTATACCACCTTGGGACGGGTGATCGCCCTCCCGGTAGAAGAGCAAGTTTCCAGACTGGAGGATTATCGTGCCCTCGCCCTCTCTTCGCACTTCTGATAATCCTACAATGTCCCAGCGGATTTTGCTCAATTCCTCTTCCAGCTCGATGACCCTCTCGTCAGTCCTGAGTGTCCGAATGTTGTGTGTTACCAGGGCCAAGGGTCGTTTTTGTTGGTAGCCGGATCGCTGCCGGAGATTTCTCGCACCCCCCGCTCCACCACTACTGGGCCCGCCACCAAAATGAGCCCGTAGGGTACCGGAGCCGCCGTGACTGGGGGCCATTTTTTTGTTGTACGCCATTTTTAAAAAGGGGATATTGCCGTAATCGCCACGCTTGGCAGGCGGGTTGGCGATCGCAGTATGGATGTTTTACGTTTCCCAGGAGAGAGCTGCTGCCCACTCTCCTGGTGAACTCTCAGCCGATTTTTACGACTCCCACGGGCAAGTAAGGGGTGGCGACACATGTATTCTCAAACCGTTGCCACACGGCAAATTCGCATTTTTTCGCATTCGCACACTCGCATATATTGCAATGTATGTATTTATTGTGAGAGCACACCGTGTATTGTTGTGGGGACACGCTGACCTGCTGGTGACACACACCTCACTGCACCACACCGTGTATTGTTGTGGGGACACGCTGACCTGCTGGTGACACACACCTCACTGCACCACACCGTGTGTTGTTGTGGGGACACGCTGACCTGCTGGTGACACACGCCTCACTGCACCACACCGTGTATTGTTGTGGGGACACGCTGACCTGCTGGTGACACACGCCTCACTGCACCACACCGTGTGTTGTTGTGGGGACACGCTGACCTGCTGGTGACACACGCCTCACTGCACCACACCGTGTGTTGTTGTGGGGACACGCTGACCTGCTGGTGACACACACCTCACTGCACCACACCGTGTGTTGTTGTGGGGACACGCTGACCTGCTGGTGACACACACCTCACTGCACCACACCGTGTGTTGTTGTGGGGACACGCTGACCTGCTGGTGACACACGCCTCACTGCACCACACCGTGTGTTGTTGTGGGGACACGCTGACCTGCTGGTGACACACGCCTCACTGCACCACACCGTGTGTTGTTGTGGGGACACGCTGACCTGCTGGTGACACACGCCTCACTGCACCACACCGTGTATTGTTGTGGGGACACGCTGACCTGCTGGTGACACACACCTCACTGCACCACACCGTGTGTTGTTGTGGGGACACGCTGACCTGCTGGTGACACACACCTCACTGCACCACACCGTGTGTTGTTGTGGGGACACGCTGACCTGCTGGTGACACACGCCTCACTGCACCACACCGTGTATTGTTGTGGGGACACGCTGACCTGCTGGTGACACACGCCTCACTGCACCACACCGTGTGTTGTTGTGGGGACACGCTGACCTGCTGGTGACACACGCCTCACTGCACCACACCGTGTGTTGTTGTGGGGACACGCTGACCTGCTGGTGACACACACCTCACTGCACCACACCGTGTGTTGTTGTGGGGACACGCTGACCTGCTGGTGACACACACCTCACTGCACCACACCGTGTGTTGTTGTGGGGACACGCTGACCTGCTGGTGACACACGCCTCACTGCACCACACCGTGTGTTGTTGTGGGGACACGCTGACCTGCTGGTGACACACGCCTCACTGCACCACACCGTGTGTTGTTGTGGGGACACGCTGACCTGCTGGTGACACACGCCTCACTGCACCACACCGTGTATTGTTGTGGGGACACGCTGACCTGCTGGTGACACACACCTCACTGCACCACACCGTGTGTTGTTGTGGGGACACGCTGACCTGCTGGTGACACACGCCTCACTGCACCACACCGTGTACTATCAGAGACGGCAGCAGTACACACCACTTTAAAGGTGACAGTGTTCCCAGTCTCTTTTCTCTTTCGCTGTCACATGTAACACGATTAAATTTTGTTAATAGATTATTTAAAATTCTATAACTCATTTGTTTGTAATAAAGCAAAATAACGTTATTAAAAATATATCTCATAATATATTTATTAATGACGAGTATTAAGTTTTATTAAAGTGAGTAGGCGTAAGATAATTTAAATAATTACATCGTTATAAATAAATGCATAAAAACGCATATACACTAGAAAACATACTATAAATATATACAATTAGTCAGCAATATATATATATATATATATTGTAACTATATAATTTATATTCAAATTGGCGCTAAAACATTACGTAAGTGTTTACGTCATCACAATAGAAAAAATTAATATATATGTATGTGTGTGTGTGTGTGTGTGAGAGAGTTTCGTAACGTCTTAATAATAATTATTATTGTACGAAATATCATGAGCGCGCTGCCGACACTGCGAATCGTTTAATTGTACGACCTTGGCGAGCGAACAGACTGCACGCTCGCTCGCCTAGCCGACTACTCCCCTAGTCCCCTAGTCCCCCAGTCCCCCAGTCCCCCAGTCCCCCAGTCCCCTAGCTCACCGACTGTCCGTCTCACTTATATGTGCTATGGACTATAAAGATATAACTCAAACTGTTTGTGACTTTCACTGATGTAATATTAATGTTATACAGATCACATCAAAACATAAATGTAAAATGAAAGCCAAGTTCAATATTATGTTATAAACTCTTGGTTATTCATTTCAACGACAAAAGAAGTGAGATCTAAATGTGTGCCAAGTTCAATGGTCACTCCTGAAATTTATTTAGAACAACTTAAAATATTATTTCTTGTTATAACTTAGGACAACATTGAAGCCTAAGTTTTGACTATACTACCGGCACGCTATGATGGCCGTTTTGACGTTTGTCCACTGATGAAGTTTCGTATTTATAGTAATTACATTTGAAGGAGCAAATTGCTATTCTTTATTGTCAATAGTGACGTACAGTTAGTCATAAAATTTGTCGAATCATTATTTTAGGACACAAAATTTATTTATTACATTGATTTTTAAACTACATATATTAGGGTCCCGCGAACATTCATTTTTTATTTTTATAAGATTATAATTATTAGTGTACTTATTTACCACACAACTCGGCATTTGTTTTTCGAAATTCAAAATTTAAAAAAATTAAATTTAATACGTCGTCACATTGGATCGCTGACCACACAACTACTACCTCCGGAAAACTCGCGTCAATGCTCTATACAAAACAAAGCAGTTTCGATTTTACATTGCTTCGAAAAGTATTCTGTGAGTGCACTGCGATTGTGATATAGTTTTGACCTGGCTTTGGATTTCGGATATTGATACTGCAGTACTGCTCGTTAATTTGGACTCTGTTTATGCCTTTTATTGTGGATTTCGTACGCAGAGAACTGTTTTAAAGTCAGACGCGTGAGTTCGTTATACGCCTTCGTAACTATTTCGATCATGAATCCCAAAATTAAGGGGCCTTACCTTGTGAATGTAATGCAATTGAGTTGGTGTAGGCTCAAATTAAGGGATATGCTGCAAGACACAATACAGAACTCCCATTTACCACAACACAGATGTTAAAATATTAGAAGAAGCTTGTAAACATGTGACTAAAGGAGACTGAGAAAAGGTTGTGAATAGAACTGTTAAATTAATAAGGGAAAATTATGAAAGAGATGTGAACATAGATAATATTTGACAAAACGAACTATAATTAATGTAGGTGGTAATAACCGTGACGATAGTGAAAATAGCAGTATGAACGAATCTGATAAAAAAAGCCTTTTGTGGCACCTTTTTTTGGTCTCTTTTTGTATTAATTTGTTTCGTGTGCATATAAGTAAGTATATTCATTCTCATTCCATAATAAAAGTGTTCAAATATATTAAGTAAGCATTTATATTTTTGTTTTATTAAATCTTTTTAATCGGGTACTACTTGCTATAAAAACTTGTAGATTTCATTACCTATATTTTTTTCGAGAATAAATCGACATTTCCCATCACTATTGTAATATGTCAAAACGGCCATCATAGCGTGCCGCAACTATAGGCAATATCGAATATACATTATTTTTAATAGGTACTTATAATAATTCGTAGCATAGCGCTCGCCTTTCTGTTAGCTTGAACTTGTGTTGCCACGCTCCCGCGTGTCTATATTCCCGTATGATAAATAGTTAAGACTACAATGTGTCGTCCCCCATTTACATTTTCCTCGCAGTTGTAAAAGCCGAGCGACAGTACACCAGGGGAGTGTCTCACCTCCGCAGGTGTTATGTGCGACAGGGGGCGCTGCGCCGAGAGGAAACACAATTATTATTTAAATAAGATTATGTAATATACGTATATCATATAGATATGTACGTACGTGTGTCATATCGATCATATTCTAATGCTCACTATATGTACATACTAAGGTGTGCCAAAATAAGATGATATTTTATTTTCACTGTCAGCCCAAAATATCATAGGATATGTCCTATGATCAATTTTAAGAGGTTCTCCATGGAACTTTAAGTTTTCCCGTTTGAATAACATGGAAAACATGGTTTTTTAATACTTTTTTGTCGTGTGAAAAAAATATTTTCCAAGAAAATAAATGAATTCTTTAGTATTAAATTTAATACAAAAAGTTCTATTGAGTTGAATTTCTATTTTCAGTATTTGATTTGTTATATAACTTCGAAGTTCTGATTTTCGGTTTTTACATTGTTTAGCTAAAATTTTTAGTTAGAGAAAAATGTTGATTAACAAATTTGTAGTATATTTAAAACTCCATAAAAAAGTTCTTGTCAACATTTTCATATTATCAATAACAACAAAGTTACAGGCTCAAGAATATTTGTTCTTTGTAAGAAATAAACAAAGTATCGCGTTAATTATAATGTTAATGTCTCAATCATAACTATTGGCTCACAAATGTCAACTGAATGTTAAATCAAACACATACACGGGTGCAGCACGTGTTGTGTACTCAATACTATTCAATATAAAACATACATCATCGTCTTAATTAATATACGTCCCACTGCTGGGATTGGGACTCTACTATGGACACAACAGGAGAATAATTCACACACTCACACTGAACCGTTTTATGAACGAAGTAAGACTACAATTCACTAACCCCCATGGGTATCTTAAAAGGCGACTAAGGGACTAAATATTCATATAATATCTGTGCAAGAGAAGGAAAAATGGAAATGAGAGTATGAGACCCCACACCACGTCACCAACACGTCTGAGCAGCGTGGTACAGGTATAGTAGGTCAATTTGTTTCCTGTTGTGTGGGGGGCTCGAGCACACCAGGGGGTTGTCTGTCAGCTGCAATGACGATGATTGATCAGATTGGTATAACTTTTTTTCATTGCAAACGGTGGCAACCCACTAAACAGTACACCTGATGGTAAATGTTGCTGCCACTCACGGACCTTTATTACGCCGCTGCCTGCCGCGAAGAAAGTGAAGGGAGTTCGAATGCGTGCAGTGAGGTTCGGTGTTACGATAGGTGCCTATTACTAAACACACACCACGCTAACACCTACACAAAATTGGGATATCTCTTTCGCTCACCAAACGAAATGTACAACAAATTGCTACTACTAGGACGTATATTCTCTGTTCAGTGTGGTAGTACCCCGGACGGGCCGCCCGCGGCTGTAGACAGATAACTGTCAACAGTGTGCTCCTAACACTAGTATGTGTGTTGTCGTTTATTCCTCTCATGTATGATATTCCGATCTATGTATCCCAAATCAGACAATAAAATGTATTTCAAGTCACATTCATTATTGTTACAAAGTTTTAAATAAAACTAATTTACGGATTTTATCGCGTTTGTATTTGATTTTTGATTACCCGACGAGGACCGCGCCCGCCATAACATCAGGTTTGATAAACCACAAATCCTCGCAAAAGAACACCGATACCTGCCTAGAATGGTACGCCAGGCTATTGAGATTAAAAAACACAAAAAAATCAATAGAGAGGATGGCTGGGTGTCACCATCAAGCTGGGATCCTGTTATAAACATTATTAAAAACAAATCTAAAAAGACTACCACAAGACTGCAAGACACCGTGAGCTCATATTGTATAGATTTGACCCACAATAATAATAACTAAAGATAATTTTATAAATTAAAACCTTTTAGTAACATAAAGTAAGCCGCCTTCAAAATTAATATTAATTTAGCATCATGTTACCTGAGTTTTCTTGCCGGCTCTTTCTCAGTGTGACCGTGTTCCGATCCGGTGGTAGTATACTAGATTATTAGTTAGTTTTTAAATATAATTACTATTAATTTTAATGTTTAATTATTACTAACTATAAACAATATAATTTTTTCGTATAGAATCATTTTCTTCTTACACTGGCAATAAATTTTGTATCAAAATGTGGGTCAATATTTAATAACTAATTTCTGTATCGGGTAGATAATTATAAATTTTCTGCACGTCCAACAAGTCATCGTGACTTGTTGGACGTGAGACATCTTAGTCCGCCCGGGACCATGAACGCTGTAAAGTGTTCGAAACGTCGGGTAATCAAAAATCAAATACAAACGCGATAAAATGCGTAAAGTAGTTATATTTAAAATGTATAATACTCGCGTAAACATCAGAAATCATTTTGTTACAAAGTCTTCACCCATGCTTTGAATTTCATACTGTCAAAGGCTTTAACTACCTTTTTTTTTGTATGTGTATAGCTGTTAACCGCAGATGGTTTTTACAGCTTTGCCCGTACTATGGGTGAGCGCTGAGGGCTCTCAGCTTGGTGTTACAGCTATCACAAATTAAAATATATTTACGACAGTTAAGTATATAATGCCGTTGGCAACCGTTTGCAATAAACAAGCGTACAGCTCTCACTGTACGGTTAATTAATATTTGAGAATATTTAGCACGCATTTAATAATAATTTATCTAACATTTTAAATGAAATATGTGACACGTGCCCGTATTGTCAACTATTGAAATACATATTACAATATACATTATTTGCACATTAGATGCCTTGTACGAGATCTACGGCTGCATAACGTTTGTAAATGATAAGTTGTAATGTTGTTCGTTAGTGTCACATAATGCTATACTTACAAGTGTCACGTATAATACAAATACAATGTAAGTATAAGTTATATTTAGTTTCTTTAGTTGTCTTTTACGACATCCGCGTGCAAGGCAGGGAGTGGTGTGTTGTGTTCTTACACTGTCACCACACGAAAAAGGTTGTAATTTCATTTAATTTTATGCCTACTCTTAAAACAAACTGACAAACCAACCCAAACCGTGGGCCCAGCGTGATATAATAGGTTAATTTTCTTTCTATTGTGAAGAAGGCTCGAGCCCAACTGTGGGACATATGACTTGAAATGATGACATCGTTAGTGCGCATATTCTTTGTATTATATTAGTACAAGTTAAATGTCGTGTACGTTTGACTGAATCCTCGTAAATGGCGTCACCCATCACCGAGCAACACAATAGTAGGTGTGTGTGACTCAAGCGCGACGTTGTTCCCCGACATGTATTAACTAACCGCTGACATTACCCAATAGGATAACTGTCGTGAAGATGTCGTAGTGTACGTAGATTGTAGCGGCACCGGCTGTGTGTCGTATTCATTATCATATAACGATAAATAATACTTAGATGTTTCTTGTAATAAATATTTATAATTTTCCATGAATTTCATAAGTAATATAATATGTATTTAGTAATTATATTATTATGTATCTATATTATATATTAATATGATAACATCATTGATTGTTCTCTGTGATAACTACATATTGTAATATTGTTACAATTCGTTACCTAAATGATAATGTGTTGACGTCACCTCTGGCAGCAGTTGGCGCAGTGCCGTCTCTATGTGACTACTGGCTGTGTACACATGATACATACCTGCAGATATTGTATTGTATTGTATTCTGTCCAGAGATTGCAAACCGGGCCCGGTGACCTTTTAGGCACTCATCGGGCCCGGCCATTTATTCATAAGAATGGCCAGCTTTTTAAGATCATTCTTTCAGACTGGAAAATAATTGTTTTACCTTATGCAAGTTAGAATATACTTTTTGTTTTGTTATAATATTGTAAGTGTATAACTAAAAGCATGTAAAAAGTAAATGAATTTCTTTGCTATTGGCTAAATATACGAGTACCTATGTATTTCTTATGAAGCCATTAATTCTTAGAATTGGAAATGCCTTTAGCACGCCGCTTGATGGTCGAATATGGTGACACATTGTCTACCTGCAACTACTAATACTTTATACCCATATTTCGCAAAATAAATGATTTGATTGATTGAATATTCTCATAAAGCCTACGTAACGTAACCAAATTTACGTTACATTTTGTTAGTTAAGACTATACAAGTTTGTTTGTTTACAGTTACACACAGCCTACCTATAAGATGTCGCTATCTGCTCAATTAGTAATAGTAACACTCGCTAGTCTTAGTAACCAAAGTTTAAGTAAAAACATAATACTTTACTTTTAGCAGATAAGAATTTGTTTTGTTTTTACCAAAGCTACCAAAGATCTAATCTAAGTTTTTATGGCACGTTTAGTGCTGCTGTGTTCGTGTGTGAGTTTTTTATTTTTATTCTATGTTTTCAAATAGATACTATAAGGAGTAAAGAGAAATACCTACTTGTTTAAACTTATAAAATGAATAATTACTAATCCTAACGTTACTTTGCCGTTCATAAGTAAAAATAATCAATTATGTAGTAAGTGTGATTTTGAGACTTGAATGAGACTGATTATTGTGATAACTGTTCATAAACCAGTTTAAAATAATTATTAACCTTGAACCATTGTCTTTTCCGTGTGGTGACGGAGTAAGAATACAATTCACCACCCCCTATCTTACCCGTGGGTGATCGTACGAGACGACTAAGGGATATAAAACGCATATAACATCTATGCGAGAGAAGGAAAACTCGAAATAAAACCCTATACCAACACGTTTGACCAGCGTGGTATAGTAGGTCAATTACCCTTCCATTATGGAGGAGGCCCGAGCCCAGCAGTGGGACGTATATGGGCTGAGATGATGATGATTGTCTTTTTCCATTCATATATAGAAAATTTTCATAAAATACTTTAGAGGTATCATCGCTAATACAACCCGGGTTGGCAACGGTTGCAGCCGGGCCCGACCGGGTTGAGAAACATACCAGGTTGCAATCTCTAATTCTGTCGCATGCACCACGTCAGATTATTTTAGTAAAAAACAGACAGTACTAGGTAATACGTATAATAACTTCTGACTATTTATATTATATTTGCTGAACGTGGAAATTTCGTCCACCGTCGTACTTCAGAAGCAGCCTGTAAATCTGGCATCATGTAGGATTAGAAATTCTAATTTCTAATCCTACCATAAGCTCTAGGTCAAACGTATAATAAGAGTAAAAGCCGCTCTTAGAACCAACAAGAGAACTCAAAAGCTCCATTTCAATGAAGATTAACTTAAAACGCAAGTTATTGTGGGTAGGTAACTATTGAACAACTACCATATCAGTAGTCATATTGTAGTCGCCCATCAAAGACGTTCGGTGTAGACACACGCACGCACGCACGCACGCACGCACGCACGCACGCACGCACGCACGCACGCACACATAACTAATACATAACACAATACTGTAATAGAATTTAGTTGTATTGATGTAGTGCTATAGTGGACAGAGCACTCGACATGTACATAGATATCTCACCAAAAACATTTTCATGTAAAACTTTGTCAATACACATACTGTAACTCCGCAGCCACTCACTCCACAAACTACATGTTTGTCAAAGCGTGTGACATGTCTAGTCTCGTCTCGTTGTTGACATGTAACTAATTCAACAACACCCAAATCCTCGAACGCATTTAAACAATTACCACCATTCTTTTGGTAACTCCTAAGTCAGATGTAACGAAATTTCTTATGTAATGTATTATGATTTCAATTGAAAGAAAAATTCATTCACATGCGGCATTTTTATTTAATATTTGTCTTGTGCGGGTAATGATCGCGAGAGAGACTTGTTAATCTATTGATAGCGACATTTATATAGAGAAGAAGCACGGAGAAGAAAGTATTTAATAGTTTGTACCTCTGGGCTCCGCGTCGCTGTAGTCCGGGGCCGGAGGTCAGTAGCGAGCGCGGCCCGGTGACCCGTTAGGCACGCGACACAGTTTCGTAACGCGGCGCGGTGACTGTGACGTGTTACGTGTTACGTTACACTAATGTACAGTTACTGCTTCATTGAACTAATCACGTAAGCGTGCCATCACTAACCATGGGATCGCACCTTTATTTCCGGGACGGGCAAAGTGACGCAGTGATTCGTTGTGCCCGGGTGAGCGCCGTGAGGTCGTACACATATCGGATAATATGATACAAGAACTGGTGTGAGTGTGAGTGTGGGTGTGGGTGTGGGGGGCGACACACTCGTGTGTATAATGTTATAGGGTTGAGGACATCATATAACGTAAAGGTTACGATACGTAATACTTCAACTGTGAACGTTATTACAAATATAATGTGTGTTTATTACATTATATATCTCAAGGTAAACATTATAAACAAATGACTCAAATCAAAAAGTCTTATTACAAATTTCAAGTAAAATATTTATTTAATAAAATGAATGTACAAAATATTAGAGACAGTGCGGGAGAATTGATGCACTGTATACTTTGCAGCTAATGTCAATTAATTTGCAAATTGGATCAAAGAGTGGATCAAGTTTCCTCATAGATTAGGATATTTCAGAATCAGACAATAAGGAGATTTAAGAAAAGTGCAGTAGTCAAATGGGAACGTGTTCCGTTTAGTAAAGTTAATATTAATTTATTTTATGTAATAATATAACTTCTAGTCACTCTGAAATCATTCATTTAAGGAACTTGAATCTTGTGTATTGATGAAGACGCCCTGTCCTATAGGGGCTATGACGATGGGGTCTCTCTTATGATAGGTACAATAATGTTTATTTTTATATTAAAATATTTTACATGAATTTTCTTCATATTTTTTTTTACCAAACTAAAAAAGGAATTATTTCAGAATACTTTAATACATGTTGAAATTAATAAATGATTAGCTGGTATTGGTTATTTTTAGGCTTGCTAATATAAGTAGGGAACTAGCTATGGTCTCCCATTAAGTTTGGAGTGTGTTTGACTATTGAGCTGTAATCAGGTTGTTCTCATTACAGCTCAACCGAACAGAACCACGGTTCAAGTCGCCCGTAAAAAGGATCAAGTGTCCAGAACTATGTATTCAACATAACTTTGTGAAAATTTAAAATTGTTGTATACGCCGCTTACCTCACATACAAATACAATAATTAAAATGTATAATAATATACACAGACAATACATATATGTTCATATAAAATCACAGTTGTTAACCGTAAGAAAAATGAAAACCCAAAAGCAAGCACACTTTTTTTTCTAGTTAGTACAGAACTCCATATAGAAATTAAGTATTTACTACCTACTTATTAACTGGCTCAACTACATACATATCATCATCATCTTGCTCTTATCCCAATTACTTGGGGTCGACGCAATATGTCTTTTGTTTTGACATATTGCAAAAAGTTTCGGCAATGACTTTTATGACCGGCCGCCTGCCTGACGTCAACCTTCCTTGGGAATGTAATCGTTGACCCAAATGGTACCAGATGGAGTTGGTCCGGGTCAATCTAGGGCTCTTAGTCGTCTTTTACGACACCCACGAGCAAAGCAAGGGTTGGTAGTATTCGAAGCCGCTACCACACAGCACATATATAATACATATTTTAAAAATAACAAGCGGTGATTAAGTATATTAAATGTGCAAGTGTCCAGGTTTTTTAGGGTTCCATACCTCGAAAGGAAAAAACGGAACCCCTATAGGATCACTTGGTTGTCCGTCCGTCTCTCTGTCTGTCAAGACCCTTTTTCTCAGGAACGCGTGGAGGTATCAAGCTAAAATTTACATCGAATACTCAGGTCTACTGTCCCTTAAAGCTGTAAAAAAATCAAACTTCTAAGCCAACGTAATCAAACGATACAGCCGTTTATGCTGCAAATTTTCGACACTCGCAAGGGAATCAAAACCTACACAGTACTGCCCGTGAATTTAGAATCTTGAAATTTGGTACGAAGCAATCTCTTATAGCACAGATAAAGGAAAAATTGCGAAAACCGTAAATTTTGATTCACATTATATAATAAAAATAGTTATAGGTAATAATTTTAAACTTACACCTACAGGTTTATACGGAACCCTCGGTTTGCGGGTCCTACTCGCACTTGGCCGTTTTTTTGTGTGTGACTATAACCGTTAGCTGCAAATAGTTCTAACAGCTTAACCCGGACTGTGGGTGAGCGCTGAGGGCTCCCAACCCGGAAGTATCCAGGACTTACCATAAATTACATATTACACTCACCACCGTCAGCCCTTACCTCGTACCTTACCCCGTGCATATTATAATAGTATTATTAAGTTAGTATGACATCAGTGTGTAACACAAGTGGTTCTGTCGTAGTGTCTCCCTGGCGATGGTCGGCAGCGCCAGGTCGGCACCGATAATTGCGACGAGTTCACGGCGATCCCCCTCCCATGCAGCACACTCCTCGAGCCTGTGCTGCGCCGTGTCCTTGTCGCAACTGCAGTGGTGGCAGGACGGTGTGCTCTCCCTCCTGACAATCTTGTGCAGGTACTTCCCGAAGCAACCGTGCCTCGTCAGCACCTGCACCAGTCGGAAGGAAAGCACCCCGTGCGTCCGCTCCAACCACTCCATCAGCACCGGCCGGAGAGCCTCGACGGTCCTGACACCGTACCGAGGACTCTTCAGCCGGACTGCCCAACGGGCAATGACTCCACGGCGGGCGTCGACCCGCCAGGCGGTGATCTCCTGCAGGGAGACCATACCGCCGCGGGCGCGCGTCTCCGACACCCGCCGATAAATGTCGGCGAGCATCTCCGCCTCCAGATCCCACGGGGGAGTTCCGGCCAGGAGGTACGCTGCCTCTGTCGCCACCGTGCGGTAACCCCGTATGGCCCTGATCGCCATGACCCTCTGTGGTCGCCACAGGAGGGCCCTAAGACGGACGGTCAGGGACCCCGCCCACACCGGTGCGCCACACAGGGCCATCGACCGGATCACCCCCAGGCCACTTTATATGCATACCAAGGCGTTTCAAATAAAATAACCGCTGTCTTAGATAGACAGCTATATTGAAATCAGTGTGATATCACTCATTAATAGCTAATGAAAGAAATTGAAAAATACTTCATTTCCTATTTTTCAATTTTTTGTCATTTGTTATCCATATTCGCCCCGCTTCGCTTCCCGCCCTCGCTTCGCTTCGGTTTCAGTCTTTTCTGCGTAGTGCCCGTTCCCGTGGGAATACCGGGATAAAATATAGTCTAAGTTACACCCTGATATTATAGCTTTCCATTGGTGAAAAAATTTTTCAAATCGGTCCAGCCGTTTTGAAGATTACCCGGCACAAACAGACAGACAAACAGACAAAAAAAATATAAAGTGTATTTTAGGCATATGTATAGTGCAATTAACCGTGTGGGCATGAAAAAAGTCTATTAAAAAGAAAATGTATTCAATTTAATACGATGTCACTTTACTGCATAGGCACGTTAAGACCCATATTAAGGGGTTTGAAAAGATAAATATGATCTACCATCTTGGATCTACAAAGAAGAATCTATTTATCATACGATACAAATAAAAAGGTGGGAACCATTTATGATATCGCTTCAATTTCAAGCAGTAACTCTTCAAATCGCCCACAGTATTGGGATTCTTGGCGTCGCAATATCTAGTAAAGTCCAATTTATAAGTTACTTTGAGAACAAAGCCATACTGGCGAGAAAAAACTTAGCATTCTGAACAGAACCAAACGTTACTTCACGCCGTCTTGTACAACGCACAAGCTCATCTACAAAACCGTCACCTCGACCCACTTGACTCCCTGCAAACACGTGCTATTCGAATTGTTGACGCTGCTAATGTTACGGATTGATAAACGAGTGCGTCGTTAGCACAGTAGAGAGACTTTTTTCTTTGTGTGCTGTATCGACTCTTTCATGGGGAGTGCTCTGGAGTGCTGTTTGACTTGGTAGCAACATTGCCGCTCTATCATTGTATCATTCGAGACCTCACTAGTCCACTATGATACACACATAACTGGAAATGATCCTTGACTGCACATTTCAGCATTTATTTCTTCAAGGCATCAACAGGGTACATGTAACAGCCTATAATCCTGGAATTAATTATTTGTAGCGTTGTTTTCCGAGCAGTATGATATGATTATCTTTAAAAGATGTCATTCATTCACTGTAGGCAGCAGCTTAGCTATCCCTGATTGTTGAGATCCATGGCAGTGGTTACCACTTCCTACGATGTTGACAGGGTGCTTTGTCTTCTGTTACTAACTGGCAATAAAAAAAGGTATTGCTGAAAACAATTATTTCGTGAATGGTTTTGTGAAGTATAATAGAATTAATATATATTTGTTACTTTTCCTCTATTTAATAGCGGAAATATACTGTAATACTGAAAGTACTAAATAAAATCCTTTATAATCTAAATAGTTTAATATAGCTGACTCATGTAAGTAATAAATAAGCTCTGTAGTTACAAATTTAAACTTCATTTAAATACTATTGGGGCGCTTTTGTATATAAAGTAATAATATGTTGTGTGTGATTTTAGTGATGTTCCCGGAAATCGTGAGGTGATTACTAAATGATAGGGGTGTAGTTAAAGTGGCGACTAGTTGCAACTGGTGCGACTGGTGACATACTAGTTTAGAGTAAAATAGATTGCAATTGTTTGCGAAATCTACGTCGTAACAATTGTTTACATCGTTCACGCTTTAGTTAAATTTATTTATATTTGTTGTAAATACCATACAGATGTTTTATAACTAAAAATATCTTTAATAAAAACCATTCGTAATTATTTGATTGTAATTGAAAATGCAAGCTTTTTGTTATAAGTTACCGCTTTGTTGATCTTAACTCGTCTATTTATTTTTAATATTTTTTTCTACAATTATATTCTATGTAGGTCAATGTCGCTGCACAATTTTTAATACATTTTAAATTGTTAGATAAAATTAAATATATAATCTGTAATTTTAGTAGGAATTTAAAAAATGTATTTTATAATATATCGTTTAAGACCTTGATGTCTCCACAGAACTGCATTCTGTTAGTTGGAAAGGAAGGGAGAGCGTTAGGGTTAGTTTAATATTAAATAGATAAGGTATATATTAGTTGTATGTCGTATCGGCATCTATATCTCATGTGTTGATGTTATCGCTTCGTTAGTGGAACTGATAGTATCTGAGTGATAACTAATTGGTTTTATGATGTTACAAGCACCAGTGATACGATCAGTGATACCAACTAGTGATACGCGGTGTCGTCAGTGCGGGCACTGAACACACGACACACTGTGACCCATCTGGCCTGTCCTGTCGTCTATCACATACAAACACGTTATACTTAATCTATTATAAAAACTGTAATATGAGAAATTAAATAATGTAAAAAAACTGTTCTGTTTTGTTTTTTATTCTCACGGCGCTATATAAACATACATATCTCTATTTATCTTGCAATATATTGCAATATAATATATTACAACACTACACTTTAAGACCGTCACCTGTTGCAACTAATACTAATAATAAGTAAAATAAATAAAATATATACACTAGTATGACTATGTAACTGTTTTATAATCATTGTTAACTTATATAATTAATTATAATGTTTTTATGTTGATACGACTTTCATTAGCAGGCGATATTATCCTTATAACAAAATCCATGGAGGACCTTGGCACCATGCTCAATGACCTCGACATGGCGGCTGGGTGACCCAACTAGGGGGTTTACGAATAAACATAGTCAAAACGAAAGACATGTTAAATGCTCGTGTTATTCATGTACGGGTCCTAGTTGGGTTTGCTAATGCTATTCTCGAAGTTGTCGATCATTGTCTATCTAGTGTAAACCTATTTCGAGACAGAGGTGAGGCGACGAATCCAATTCGGCTGGGCAGCAGTCGGGCAACTTAAGAGGATCTTCTCATTCAACATACCTCAGTGTCGACACAGCTCTACGTGCACCAGTGATGACTTACAGCATGGCATCGTGCTGTCTAATCTAAGCCTTATAACGAAGCTCTAAGTCGTCTCAGCGAGCTATGAGGCGGGCTGTGCTCGAGATTTCTCTGCGAGATAGAATGCCCTTAGCTAGGTATAAACAAACGAATTACTCTTGCTATTTGGTAGTCTCTACATTACCCTGCCTATATGAAAGTTTTACGTCCACTTTGTAATTTCTCCGCGTGGTGACGTAGAAAGAATACAATTCACCACTCCTTATTTTGCCCGTGGATATCGTAAAAGACAACTAAGGGATATAATACGCATGTAACAACTGTGCAAGAAAAGGAAAACTCGAAATGAAACTTTATACCAACATGTCTGAGCAGCGTGGTATAGTAGGTCAAATGATGATGAATTCGAGGAAATACATTTGAGTTACGACTGAATTAACATATATTCAAGAATATATAAAAAAATAGTGCTAAAATATAACTATTAGTTAAGTGTTGCTGCCGCTCAAGGACCTCTGCAAGACCACTGCCTTCCGTGAAGAAAGTAAAGGGAGTGTGAATACGTGCGTCGTGCAGTTAGGCTCGGTGATACTAAAGGCATCACTAAAACCCGCCACACGCAAACACCCTCAGACAGTTGTGCTTCCGTCTCTCTCGCTCACCGAACGAAGCGCACTAACAAATTGCTACTACTCAGCCCTTGATTTTCTGCTCAGTATGGTACTACCGGAACACGGAAATCCGTAGAAGAACGGGTGTAACCGACATAGTCCGCAGAATTAGCACGTTGAAATGGCAATGGGCAGGCCACATCGCTCGTCGAACCGCAAACCGTTGGGGAAGAAAGGTTCTTGAGTGGCAGGCAACCACGAATCGGACGGCGCAGCGTAGGACGACCCCCCACTAGGACACTGACGATATTCTCAAAGTCGCAGGGAACCGTTGGATGCAAGTGGCGCAGGACCGTTCCGAGTGGCATTCTCGTGGGGAGGCCTATGTCCAGCAGTTTGTAGGCTGATGGATGGATGGTGGTACTACTCCGGACGGACTGGCCCGCCGCTGTAGACAACTGTCAACAGTGCTTAGTGGTCCTACCACCAAAACAATTATATGTATCATTCATTCATTCATTTCAGCCAAGCGCCATCCACTGCTGGACGTTGGTCTCCCTCATGTTACGCTACAAAGTGCGGTCTTGTGCCGCAATTTTTTTCATTACAAAAGTGTTTACTATTTATAAATGTGACTTTGAAATTGCAATTGTCAAATCTATATAAAAGAAAGTCATGTTAGTTACACTATTTATAACTCAAGAATGGTTGTACCCATTTGGCTGCAAATTGGTGGGGAGGTAGCTTAGAACCAGGAGATGGACATAGGGTACTTTTTATCTCGTTCGATCGCGTTCCCGTTTCCCGTTCGATAAAATGTCAAAGAAATGTCCTCGTTGCAATCGCAGTGGTGGCAGGACGGTGTGCTCTCTCTCCTGACGATCTTGTGCAGGTACTTGGCGAAGCAACCGTGCCCCGTCAGCACCTGCACCGGAAGGAAAGCACCCCGTGCTTCCGCTCAAATCACTCGATCAGCACCGTCCGGTAGGCCTTGACGGTCCTGACACCGTACCGGGGCCCCTCCATCCGGACTGCCCAACGGGTAATGACGTCTAGGCGCAAGGTGACGCTTGCGATGCAATGTGTGTGTGTGTGTGTGTGTGTGTGTGTGTGTGTGTGTGTGTGTGTGTGTGTGTGTGTGTGTGTGTGTGTGTGTGTGTGTGTGTGTGCACTTATATAGTGTTTCATAATTAATAAACACACGTATGTCTCGTAACACGTGCACACCTGTATCTGCTTAGCTTTTACGAGTATTTTTAGTAATTTGGGTGTGAAATAATACCACGATATCATTTGATATGGGGTTCCATAATATAAAAGGTATGCCGATTGGTGTTCCGTTACATTTAAAGTTTAGGAACTCTCGGTCCAGTAGTCAAATATTCACCAAACTAAACAGGTCATATTGTCAACCACCCGGATTATGAGCACGTCGCAGTTCATTTCGTCGTCCTCCGTGGATCATACGAGTGGAATTGATTGATACCTGCTATATACGCCCGTATTCGTACTATTAATTAGTTTATAACATGATATCATTAAATGTGCGACGAGTAACAATGTCACTCGCAGTGGTCGTTATGTACACGAGAGAGAGAACGCATACACGTCGTCCTCCCACCACCCACCATAGGAAGGAAATTGAATCACTATATCACATTGGTCAGACGTGTTGGTACAGGGTTAGGTTATGAATTTTAGTTTTTTTTTTGCACAGATGTTATATGCCGTTATACCTTAATTATTTTTTTTTTACATCACCCACAGACAAGATAGAGGGTAGTGAAATAAAACGTACCTTTAGTTACAAAGATAAATGTCGCTTAATACAAATTGCCTTAAGCCCTCGTTTTGCAGCGTATGGAAAGTGTAAAAGAGTTCATCGTATGAAAAATAAGTGCTCTGATTTTAATGAATTCGGTATCATTCAACGGAGAAAAATTCGCTGATTCCGAATATGTAGCTCAATATCCCCCTAGATGTCGCTTAAACCAAATAGCCTTTCACCCCTCGATATAATATCTCGTATGTATTATTTCTAATAAGACAACTAACAGTTGTTCATTGTTATATATATTGTAACACAGAGCATTAGCAAATATTAATACTATAACTGTCTCTACATAACAATTGCATTAACAACTATTGTTATCATTATTATAATTTATTTATTTATATTGCACAGATTATTCGTGTGACGACTCAGTAACAATACAATTAGCCATTGGGCGTTTAGAGACGACTAAGGGATTAGTATGTATGTGACATTTATACAAGAGAAGAAAACTTGATACATAACCCTATACAATAGATAAGCCTCCCCTAGCGGAGGAGGCCGAGCCCAATAGTGGGACGTACATCAGCTGAGATGAGGCGATGATGATCACACCCATCGCGGGTACGGGGTGGGCTGAACACTGAACTTATACCTGAGAAGTAGGCACCACTATTCTGCACGTGGTAACGTATCTTGCAGTAACAACTAGTAGGTATACATATAGAGCTCAAGGTCAGCCGGGCGGGTGATGCGTGATGCGTGATGTGTATATTTTATCATCATCATCGCCACACATCACACACCACACTACATTAGGACAATACTCTAATCGCCACACTTAACAGTTGAATTGGTGATTAATATAAGTGTATAAGCATTGCTGTTGGTAAAAACATTTTTTTTTATTTTTATGGGTGGACTATGGTAAGCGCACGCGCGGTCCTGTCCGTTCGGGGCGATGAAAGGACGGCGCGCGGGCCCATAACCCACCCGTACCCACGTCACCTCGTTGTTGGGCCGACTACCGGAGCAGATGTGACTTGTCATCAGTGGTCGGCCCGACGGAATACCCTTTCGGGTAACCTCTCACCTCTTGACGTACTGGAACGTCGGTCGCCATCGCGCGGTCAGCCTCTCTGCGGGTGACAGACAATTCCCCGGTCCGATCACCCGCGGCCTCGGCTAGGGCGGCATTAGGCGCAGATACTCGCGCCTGCGCCGCCCGAGTCGCCGGCGGCGGAACGTGTTGCCGAATAGGAGCTCTACTCGCACACGATCCGCCACCTTCTTCCGTGAGATAACGGCCTCACAGAAGGCGGCGACCGCGTCCCAGTTCCTGACGCTGACGAGCATCTCCCTGGCGATGGTCGGCAGCGCCAGGTCGGCACCGATAATTGCGACGAGTTCACGGTGATCCCCCTCCCATGCAGCACACTCCTCGAGCGTGTGCTGCGCCGTGTCCTCGTCGCAACTGCAGTGGTGGCAGGACGGTGTGCTCTCCCTCCTGACAATCTTGTGCGGGTACTTCCCGAAGCAACTGTGCCCCGTCAGCACCTGCACCAGTCGGAAGGAAAGCACCCCGTGCGTCCGTTCCAACCACTCCATCAGCACCGGCCGGAGAGCCTCGACGGTCCTGACACCGTACCGAGGACTCTCCAGCCGGACTGTCCAACGGGCAATGACTCCACGGCGGGAGACCATACCGCCGCGGGCGCGCGTCTCCGACACCCGCCGATAAATGTCGGCGAGCATCTCCGCCTCCAGATCCCACGGGGGAGTTCCGGCCAGGAGGCACGCTGCCTCAGTCGCCACCGTGCGGTAACCCCGTATGGCCCTGATCGCCATGACCCTCTGTGGTCGCCACAGGAGGGCCCTAAGACGGACGGTCAGGGACCCCGCCCACACCGGTGCGCCATACAGGGCCATCGACCGGATCACCCCCACGTACAGCTGTCGGCACGTAGCACTGGGTCCGCCCACATTCGGCATCAGCCGCGAAAGGGCGGACGCCGCGCCGACAAGCCGGGTAACAAGTCGATGGAGATGCTCCCGGAACCAAAAATGCCCGTCGAGCACCAGGCCCAAGTACTTCATGTGGGCCTGGATGCTGATGGTGACTGACTTCACGGTGATCGAAGCGCCGGCGGGAGGCCCGGCGGTACGGAGGCCATGGAACAAAAGAGCCTCCGTCTTTTCCAGGGCTACCCTCAGCCCCAGCGCTTCGATCCGCCTGACAATCTCCTCGGTGCCGAGAGTTGCCAGGCGTGCCGCCTCCTCTAGCGTCCCACCCCGGGCTGTGACGAGTGTATCGTCGGCGTAGCAAATTACGCCCAGCCCGGGTGGGAGGCTTCCTCTCAACGCCCAGTCGTAGCCGATGTTCCACAGGGTCGGACCCAGAACCGACTCCTGTGGGACACCGCACGTCATGGGCGTTCGCACAACGTCCCCTACTCGGTCAACGTAGAGGACGCTGCGCCCCTCCAAGTAGTCCGCCACCAGCCGCCTGAGGTACACGGGCACCCCGTGATATCTCAGCCCCTCCCTGATGCAGCTGAATGACAGACTGTTGAAGGCGTTGGCGATGTCCAGGGACACCGCCAACCGCGCCCGCGGAGCTTGTTCAGCGCCGCGATGTAGGGGCGACCCCAGGGGTCACGCTCGAGACTGTCCAGCATCGCCCGCCGACTAACGTCCTTGGCGGTACGGACGGCCAGCCTGAAGGCAGACCGCGCACTGCGGTAAGCCTCGTACAGCTGGCCCTCCCGCTCAGCGTCGCGGTGACGCGCTCGGCTGCGGGTGTAGGCCCTCCGGGCACGTATGCACGCGGCCCGAAGGTCCGCCAATTCTCGGGACCACCAGGGGACCGCATTCTTCGGGGACAGACGCCGCACACGGGGCATGGCCGCATCGCAGATCTGCGTTAATGCACAGCGGATGCGGCCAGCCTCGGCATCCACCCCGTCCGCCTGAGGTGGTGAGGACAGCCACGACTGAACGATGGCTGCCTCCGCCAACAGGTCCCGATCCAATCGACCCACAGCCCACCGCGGAAACGCGGGAGCTCCGTCCACCCTGTGACCCCTGCTGGGCTGCAGGAGGGTCCGGGAGACCTCTATCCGGATGTATCGGTGGTCGGTATGTAAAAACATTGCGCTCCATATTTGACAAAAATAATTAATTAATTTTTTTAAATTATTCTCAACGTTATCTTAAAATAATTTCTTAAATTTACACTTCCTTATTCATCAAAAAAAGTATAATTTTGATATTAAGATTTTTGTTCTCAAGATGTAAGTTAAAAATGATAATTCGTTGCTTAAGATAAAATAAAAAAAAATATATTAATTGCTTGTAACAAGTACATTTGATGTGTCGACTTGATAATATTTTAAAAGCGTCTTGCTATGATCACTTGTCAGTTGAATAACTATAGTTAATGTTCAAAAATCAATTATATGTTAAAGTTAATACGATTATTTAGTTATATATGAATCAATAACATTCTTGTTCAATATAATAATAATTGTTTGTAGAACAATCTTATTTTTATTTAGTTGTGTAACAATGGAGTCACACAAACAGGAAATATTTAAATGTATATAAGTATATTAATATAAACGATGATATATACACAGACACACATATAGTGAAAGAGTGAGAGAGGAAGATTACATAATAATTAATTATTCACAATACACGAACGTGTTGGTCGACAGGTTAACCTGTTGGGTTGCACGCTCACGACACAACACGTCACGTGACGTTATCACATGTACCTATGTGTTTATATGTATATGCACCACGCACATATATTCAAATTTATTGATATGAAGTATGCAAATCTGTTTATGCGAGGTGTGCTCGTCAAGTGTTAATCGTTACTTCCCTTGTGCGTTGTATGTACACACACAAATATATACATATATATATTTATATCCATCGATCAGCCTACAGATGTCCACTGCTGGACATAAGCCTCCCCACGAGAACGCTCCTGCGTCACTTGCATCCAACGGTTCCGGTCGTCTGTCCACCTGGAGGGCTAATAAGGAGTCATCCTACGGTGCGTCATCCGATTCGTGGTCGCCACACGAGAACCTTTCTTCCCCAACGGTTATCGACTCGACGAGTGATGTGGCCAGCCCATTGCCATTTCAATGTGCTAATTCTGCGGGCTATGTCGGTTACACCCGTTCTTCTCCGGATTTTCTTGTTCCGGATATCTATATATACTCGCCGCGCTAATAGACTTAAAAAACTTTCTCACCAGACTCTCAAACTCATGGAGCGGTGAAAGAAGATGATGGTGCATTCAGCCGATTGGTCCAAACACAGGCACATGAGTAAGCCAATTTTCAGGTCTGTGCATCGCGATATTCGCCGATTTATTACGCTCCGTATTAAAGAAGTGTTAGAACGGAACCGTGGCTCAAAAGTGTTCGCACAAGATCTGTATATTGGGCAAAGCCAAATGATTAAACTAAAGATCGATGACGACACTGTCATTTCAGCCCAAAGTAAGATCTGTGGAGAAGTTGAAAAGATTTATGGGCAGTTATATAAATCTTCCCCCAAATCCTGTTGTCGGCTTAGTCTAAGCCTAAAATCCAAACTAACTTGGCACTATACCGAAGAAATCGCGGACATCAGCTTGTACGAGATCAACATGGCTCTCAACTGAGAAACGGCAAGACACCGGGAGATGACGAAATTACGGCAGAGCTCCTGAAAGCAGGCGGAAAGCTAATCTTAAAAGCCCTTAAGAAACTATTTAATTCTGTTGTTCTTGGAGGCGACGTTCTAGAGTCGTGTACCAGGAGTGTTGTGGTGCTATTTTTTAAGTAGGGCGACAGAGCTCTTCTAAAGAACCATAGACTCATTTCAATATTGAACCAAGTTTACAAGTTGTTTTCGAGGATGAGAGCCTCGATTCACGCGCAACCTCAATGTTTCCTAAATGAAGAAAATCAGACCTACTTTCGCATCACATATCTTTTGCGGAGGACAAAGGGCCTCGCAGATTTGTCGCCCAGAGCCTCGCAATAGGTAAAGCCGCCGCTGTGCAAGAGAAGGAAAATTCGAAATGAAACTCTATACCAACATGTCTGACCAGCACGGTATAGTAGGTTAAATTGCCTCCCATTGTGGTGGAGGCCCGTGCCCAACAGCGGGACGTATGTGGGCTGCGATGACGATGTTGATGATTGACATAATATAACAACGGTCACAACGTGTTGTCGTACTGATGCACATTTATTTTTAGGTTTACCTTCTCTGTAATATAATATGTTAACGTAAGACAGTACGTTTGTTCACTCAGTGTATGTACAGATCGCAATACAATTGTGTTTCAGATAATTGTGATAGTTTATTGTGAAATGTTACCTTCGCAGATTATATCGACTGCAACACTTGGCATATAGTTAATTATAGTCATGTTTTAAACATGAAACTAAATCATAAAGCGAGTCCTTGCCCTCCTCACACAAACGAGACCAGTCTGGTGAGTTCGCTTGTCGTGCCACCCCCGGGGTGTAGGGCCGTAGTGATTCGTTCACTGTTATTATGTAGTTATGTGAGTCTGTACACTGTGTGAGTGGCTGCTTGTTATGTTAAATACACGTGTGGTGTGCCCTGTGGGGGGGCCTGTATCTAAATTAGTTGGGGGCCCAAATGAAGGGTAAACATTTCTCACATAAAACAAAGTAAAAAACTAAATCCCAACTACAACAAAAAACAAGCTAAAAATATGAAATAAGATTTTCAGGACACAACTTTAAACAACGTAACTGAAGAAACAAAATAATCGACACATAGGCTCTACCAATATGCCATCGTTGCAGTTTGACAATGGCGTCATTATTGTCACACGAGACGATTACACAATTATCAGTGTACAGAGATACACATATTCAAGTTCAAGAAATTCCGTAGTTTTCGGGCAAACGCTTAACTTGGGGAAAAAGTGATCGCTTTTCTTGACTTTTATAGGAGGGATACGGGGCCCCTGTAGGGCGAAAGTCCCGTGTCATCGATACGGTCGATGCGGCGCCAGATACGCTCCCGCTTACTGAACAGATACCCGGACATATCACGAGTACAAGTGTACACACACAGTCACTACAATCAGTTCAGCCGTTTTGAAGATTACCTCAGACAGACAGCCAGGAGGGTACTCCGTCGGGCCGACCACTGACGACAAGTCACCCTACTCCGGTGGGCGGCCCAGCGACGCAGGCGATGTGTCACGGGTGGGTTATGGGCCCGCGCGCCGTCTATTCGTCGCCCCGGGTGAAATGGACCGCGTGGGCGCTTACCATAAAAAAGAAAAAAAGACAGACAGCCAGACAAATATTTTTAAACCGTATTTTAATCATAGGTGTCGTGCAAATAACTATGTAAGCATGAAAGAAGCCCAGTATTTGACATTGCAAACATACACTTTTATTTACAGATTATATAAATGTATTCCACTTCAACGTACGTGTATGTAGTTACAGAAATGAAACAGTGAGTGCGGTCTGCGCCACGGTCACGGGCCGCAGTCACCTCGCTCTGGGTGACTTTGATCGTTGCGCTAATATGTTCCTTAGATGTTGTTTCTAATGACGTCAGTTAATGGCGGCGGCGGCCTGTCCTCTGAATACTGTAGGTATGTCATTGATTATGATAATTCCTTTTTTGTCATTCGGATGTCATTATTAATATATCATGGCTGACACATTATTTCCTTGAAATATTAATGGGTTTATAGTGTGGTGACCGACTAAGAATACAATTAATCACCTACAGATGCATATAATATGTATGTACAAGAGAAGGAAAACTTGAAGTAAAACTTCACATATAACTAGTTACATATTGTTCAACTGTATGTCACGTTACATATGCGGCACACACGCACGTACGACCTTGTCATGTACGCGATGTTGTCGTCGTATTAACTAACTTTACATCACGTATCATTACAACGTACGGATTGAAACTATACCATGACACTGTATCACGGTGCTGACAGCTCGCACACACAAGTACTCCAGACGAGGCCGCTGACGCCGGGTGACTGGGCAGATGGTGCTGACAGCTCGCACACACAAGTACTCCAGACGAGGCCGCTGACGCCGGATGACTGGGCAGATGGTGCTGACAGCTCGCACACACAAGTACTCCAGACGAGGCCGCTGACGCCGGGTGACTGGGCAGATGGTGCTGACAGCTCGCACACACAAGTACTCCAGACGAGGCCGCTGACGCCGCATGACTGGGCAGATGGTGCTGACAGCTCGCACACACAAGTACTCCAGACGAGGCCGCTGACGCCGCATGACTGGGCAGATGGTGCTGACAGCTCGCACACACAAGTACTCCAGACGAGGCCGCTGACGCCGCATGACTGGGCAGATGGTGCTGACAGCTCGCACACACAAGTACTCCAGACGAGGCCGCTGACGCCGCATGACTGGGCAGATGGTGCTGACAGCTCGCACACACAAGTACTCCAGACGAGGCCGCTGACGCCGCATGACTGGGCAGATGGTGCTGACAGCTCGCACACACAAGTACTCCAGACGAGGCCGCTGACGCCGCATGACTGGGCAGATGGTGCTGACAGCTCGCACACACAAGTACTCCAGACGAGGCCGCTGACGCCGCATGACTGGGCAGATGGTGCTGACAGCTCGCACACACAAGTACTCCAGACGAGGCCGCTGACGCCGCATGACTGGGCAGATGGTGCTGACAGCTCGCACACACAAGTACTCCAGACGAGGCCGCTGACGCCGCATGACTGGGCAGATGGTGCTGACAGCTCGCACACACAAGTACTCCAGACGAGGCCGCTGACGCCGCATGACTGGGCAGATGGTGCTGACAGCTCGCACACACAAGTACTCCAGACGAGGCCGCTGACGCCGCATGACTGGGCAGATGGTGCTGACAGCTCGCACACACAAGTACTCCAGACGAGGCCGCTGACGCCGCATGACTGGGCAGATGGTGCTGACAGCTCGCGCACACAAGTACTCCAGACGAGGCCGCTGACGCCAGATGACTGGGCAGATGGTGCTGACAGCTCGCACACACAAGTACTCCAGACGAGGCCGCTGACGCCGCATGACTGGGCAGATGGTGCTGACAGCTCGCGCACACAAGTACTCCAGACGAGGCCGCTGACGCCGCATGACTGGGCAGATGGTGCTGACAGCTCGCGCACACAAGTACTCCAGACGAGGCCGCTGACGCCAGATGACTGGGCAGATGGTGCTGACAGCTCGCACACACAAGTACTCCAGACGAGGCCGCTGACGCCGCATGACTGGGCAGATGGTGCTGACAGCTCGCACACACAAGTACTCCAGACGAGGCCGCTGACGCCGCATGACTGGGCAGATGGTGCTGACAGCTCGCACACACAAGTACTCCAGACGAGGCCGCTGACGCCGCATGACTGGGCAGATGGTGCTGACAGCTCGCACACACAAGTACTCCAGACGAGGCCGCTGACGCCGCATGACTGGGCAGATGGTGCTGACAGCTCGCGCACACAAGTACTCCAGACGAGGCCGCTGACGCCGGATGACTGGGCAGATGGTGCTGACAGCTCGCACACACAAGTACTCCAGACGAGGCCGCTGACGCCGCATGACTGGGCAGATGGTGCTGACAGCTCGCACACACAAGTACTCCAGACGAGGCCGCTGACGCCGCATGACTGGGCAGATGGTGCTGACAGCTCGCACACACAAGTACTCCAGACGAGGCCGCTGACGCCGCATGACTGGGCAGATGGTGCTGACAGCTCGCACACACAAGTACTCCAGACGAGGCCGCTGACGCCGCATGACTGGGCAGATGGTGCTGACAGCTCGCGCACACAAGTACTCCAGACGAGGCTGCTGACGCCAGATGACTGGGCAGATGGTGCTGACAGCTCGCACACACAAGTACTCCAGACGAGGCCGCTGACGCCGCATGACTGGGCAGATGGTGCTGACAGCTCGCGCACACAAGTACTCCAGACGAGGCCGCTGACGCCGCATGACTGGGCAGATGGTGCTGACAGCTCGCGCACACAAGTACTCCAGACGAGGCCGCTGACGCCAGATGACTGGGCAGATGGTGCTGACAGCTCGCACACACAAGTACTCCAGACGAGGCCGCTGACGCCGCATGACTGGGCAGATGGTGCTGACAGCTCGCACACACAAGTACTCCAGACGAGGCCGCTGACGCCGCATGACTGGGCAGATGGTGCTGACAGCTCGCACACACAAGTACTCCAGACGAGGCCGCTGACGCCGCATGACTGGGCAGATGGTGCTGACAGCTCGCACACACAAGTACTCCAGACGAGGCCGCTGACGCCGCATGACTGGGCAGATGGTGCTGACAGCTCGCGCACACAAGTACTCCAGACGAGGCCGCTGACGCCGGATGACTGGGCAGATGGTGCTGACAGCTCGCACACACAAGTACTCCAGACGAGGCCGCTGACGCCGCATGACTGGGCAGATGGTGCTGACAGCTCGCACACACAAGTACTCCAGACGAGGCCGCTGACGCCGCATGACTGGGCAGATGGTGCTGACAGCTCGCACACACAAGTACTCCAGACGAGGCCGCTGACGCCGCATGACTGGGCAGATGGTGCTGACAGCTCGCACACACAAGTACTCCAGACGAGGCCGCTGACGCCGCATGACTGGGCAGATGGTGCTGACAGCTCGCACACACAAGTACTCCAGACGAGGCCGCTGACGCCGCATGACTGGGCAGATGGTGCTGACAGCTCGCACACACAAGTACTCCAGACGAGGCCGCTGACGCCGCATGACTGGGCAGATGGTGCTGACAGCTCGCACACACAAGTACTCCAGACGAGGCCGCTGACGCCGCATGACTGGGCAGATGGTGCTGACAGCTCGCACACACAAGTACTCCAGACGAGGCCGCTGACGCCGCATGACTGGGCAGATGGTGCTGACAGCTCGCACACACAAGTACTCCAGACGAGGCCGCTGACGCCGCATGACTGGGCAGATGGTGCTGACAGCTCGCACACACAAGTACTCCAGACGAGGCCGCTGACGCCGCATGACTGGGCAGATGGTGCTGACAGCTCGCACACACAAGTACTCCAGACGAGGCCGCTGACGCCGCATGACTGGGCAGATGGTGCTGACAGCTCGCACACACAAGTACTCCAGACGAGGCCGCTGACGCCGCATGACTGGGCAGATGGTGCTGACAGCTCGCACACACAAGTACTCCAGACGAGGCCGCTGACGCCGCATGACTGGGCAGATGGTGCTGACAGCTCGCACACACAAGTACTCCAGACGAGGCCGCTGACGCCGCATGACTGGGCAGATGGTGCTGACAGCTCGCACACACAAGTACTCCAGACGAGGCCGCTGACGCCGCATGACTGGGCAGATGGTGCTGACAGCTCGCACACACAAGTACTCCAGACGAGGCCGCTGACGCCGCATGACTGGGCAGATGGTGCTGACAGCTCGCACACACAAGTACTCCAGACGAGGCCGCTGACGCCGCATGACTGGGCAGATGGTGCTGACAGCTCGCACACACAAGTACTCCAGACGAGGCCGCTGACGCCGCATGACTGGGCAGATGGTGCTGACAGCTCGCACACACAAATACTCCAGACGAGGCCGCTGACGCCGGATGACTGGGCAGATGGTGCTGACAGCTCGCACACACAAGTACTCCAGACGAGGCCGCTGACGCCGCATGACTGGGCAGATGGTGCTGACAGCTCGCACACACAAGTACTCCAGACGAGGCCGCTGACGCCGCATGACTGGGCAGATGGTGCTGACAGCTCGCACACACAAGTACTCCAGACGAGGCCGCTGACGCCGCATGACTGGGCAGATGGTGCTGACAGCTCGCACACACAAGTACTCCAGACGAGGCCGCTGACGCCGGATGACTGGGCAGATGGTGCTGACAGCTCGCACACACAAGTACTCCAGACGAGGCCGCTGACGCCGGATGACTGGGCAGATGGTGCTGACAGCTCGCACACACAAGTACTCCAGACGAGGCCGCTGACGCCGCATGACTGGGCAGATGGTGCTGACAGCTCGCACACACAAGTACTCCAGACGAGGCCGCTGACGCCGCATGACTGGGCAGATGGTGCTGACAGCTCGCACACACAAGTACTCCAGACGAGGCCGCTGACGCCGCATGACTGGGCAGATGGTGCTGACAGCTCGCACACACAAGTACTCCAGACGAGGCCGCTGACGCCGCATGACTGGGCAGATGGTGCTGACAGCTCGCACACACAAGTACTCCAGACGAGGCCGCTGACGCCGGGTGACTGGGCAGATGGTGCTGACAGCTTGCACACACAAGTACTCCAGACGAGGCCGCTGACGCCGGGTGACTGGGCAGATGGTGCTGACAGCTCGCACACACAAGTACTCCAGACGAGGCCGCTGACGCCGCATGACTGGGCAGATGGTGCTGACAGCTCGCACACACAAGTACTCCAGACGAGGCCGCTGACGCCGCATGACTGGGCAGATGGTGCTGACAGCTCGCACACACAAGTACTCCAGACGAGGCCGCTGACGCCGCATGACTGGGCAGATGGTGCTGACAGCTCGCACACACAAGTACTCCAGACGAGGCCGCTGACGCCGCATGACTGGGCAGATGGTGCTGACAGCTCGCACACACAAGTACTCCAGACGAGGCCGCTGACGCCGCATGACTGGGCAGATGGTGCTGACAGCTCGCACACACAAGTACTCCAGACGAGGCCGCTGACGCCGCATGACTGGGCAGATGGTGCTGACAGCTCGCACACACAAGTACTCCAGACGAGGCCGCTGACGCCGCATGACTGGGCAGATGGTGCTGACAGCTCGCACACACAAGTACTCCAGACGAGGCCGCTGACGCCGCATGACTGGGCAGATGGTGCTGACAGCTCGCGCACACAAGTACTCCAGACGAGGCCGCTGACGCCAGATGACTGGGCAGATGGTGCTGACAGCTCGCACACACAAGTACTCCAGACGAGGCCGCTGACGCCGCATGACTGGGCAGATGGTGCTGACAGCTCGCGCACACAAGTACTCCAGACGAGGCCGCTGACGCCGCATGACTGGGCAGATGGTGCTGACAGCTCGCGCACACAAGTACTCCAGACGAGGCCGCTGACGCCAGATGACTGGGCAGATGGTGCTGACAGCTCGCACACACAAGTACTCCAGACGAGGCCGCTGACGCCGCATGACTGGGCAGATGGTGCTGACAGCTCGCACACACAAGTACTCCAGACGAGGCCGCTGACGCCGCATGACTGGGCAGATGGTGCTGACAGCTCGCACACACAAGTACTCCAGACGAGGCCGCTGACGCCGCATGACTGGGCAGATGGTGCTGACAGCTCGCACACACAAGTACTCCAGACGAGGCCGCTGACGCCGCATGACTGGGCAGATGGTGCTGACAGCTCGCGCACACAAGTACTCCAGACGAGGCCGCTGACGCCGGATGACTGGGCAGATGGTGCTGACAGCTCGCACACACAAGTACTCCAGACGAGGCCGCTGACGCCGCATGACTGGGCAGATGGTGCTGACAGCTCGCACACACAAGTACTCCAGACGAGGCCGCTGACGCCGCATGACTGGGCAGATGGTGCTGACAGCTCGCACACACAAGTACTCCAGACGAGGCCGCTGACGCCGCATGACTGGGCAGATGGTGCTGACAGCTCGCACACACAAGTACTCCAGACGAGGCCGCTGACGCCGCATGACTGGGCAGATGGTGCTGACAGCTCGCGCACACAAGTACTCCAGACGAGGCTGCTGACGCCAGATGACTGGGCAGATGGTGCTGACAGCTCGCACACACAAGTACTCCAGACGAGGCCGCTGACGCCGCATGACTGGGCAGATGGTGCTGACAGCTCGCGCACACAAGTACTCCAGACGAGGCCGCTGACGCCGCATGACTGGGCAGATGGTGCTGACAGCTCGCGCACACAAGTACTCCAGACGAGGCCGCTGACGCCAGATGACTGGGCAGATGGTGCTGACAGCTCGCACACACAAGTACTCCAGACGAGGCCGCTGACGCCGCATGACTGGGCAGATGGTGCTGACAGCTCGCACACACAAGTACTCCAGACGAGGCCGCTGACGCCGCATGACTGGGCAGATGGTGCTGACAGCTCGCACACACAAGTACTCCAGACGAGGCCGCTGACGCCGCATGACTGGGCAGATGGTGCTGACAGCTCGCACACACAAGTACTCCAGACGAGGCCGCTGACGCCGCATGACTGGGCAGATGGTGCTGACAGCTCGCGCACACAAGTACTCCAGACGAGGCCGCTGACGCCGGATGACTGGGCAGATGGTGCTGACAGCTCGCACACACAAGTACTCCAGACGAGGCCGCTGACGCCGCATGACTGGGCAGATGGTGCTGACAGCTCGCACACACAAGTACTCCAGACGAGGCCGCTGACGCCGCATGACTGGGCAGATGGTGCTGACAGCTCGCACACACAAGTACTCCAGACGAGGCCGCTGACGCCGCATGACTGGGCAGATGGTGCTGACAGCTCGCACACACAAGTACTCCAGACGAGGCCGCTGACGCCGCATGACTGGGCAGATGGTGCTGACAGCTCGCACACACAAGTACTCCAGACGAGGCCGCTGACGCCGCATGACTGGGCAGATGGTGCTGACAGCTCGCACACACAAGTACTCCAGACGAGGCCGCTGACGCCGCATGACTGGGCAGATGGTGCTGACAGCTCGCACACACAAGTACTCCAGGCGAGGCCGCTGACGCCGGATGACTGGGCAGATGGTGCTGACAGCTCGCACACACAAGTACTCCAGGCGAGGCCGCTGACGCCGCATGACTGGGCAGATGGTGCTGACAGCTCGCACACACAAGTACTCCAGACGAGGCCGCTGACGCCGGATGACTGGGCAGATGGTGCTGACAGCTCGCACACACAAGTACTCCAGACGAGGCCGCTGACGCCGCATGACTGGGCAGATGGTGCTGACAGCTCGCACACACAAGTACTCCAGACGAGGCCGCTGACGCCGGATGACTGGGCAGATGGTGCTGACAGCTCGCACACACAAGTACTCCAGACGAGGCCGCTGACGCCGCATGACTGGGCAGATGGTGCTGACAGCTCGCACACACAAGTACTCCAGACGAGGCCGCTGACGCCGCATGACTGGGCAGATGGTGCTGACAGCTCGCACACACAAGTACTCCAGACGAGGCCGCTGACGCCGCATGACTGGGCAGATGGTGCTGACAGCTCGCACACACAAGTACTCCAGACGAGGCCGCTGACGCCGCATGACTGGGCAGATGGTGCTGACAGCTCGCACACACAAGTACTCCAGACGAGGCCGCTGACGCCGGATGACTGGGCAGATGGTGCTGACAGCTCGCACACACAAGTACTCCAGACGAGGCCGCTGACGCCGGATGACTGGGCAGATGGTGCTGACAGCTCGCACACACAAGTACTCCAGACGAGGCCGCTGACGCCGGATGACTGGGCAGATGGTGCTGACAGCTCGCACACACAAGTACTCCAGATGAGGCCGCTGACGCCGGATGACTGGGCAGATGGTGCTGACAGCTCGCACACACAAGTACTCCAGACGAGGCCGCTGACGCCGGATGACTGGGCAGATGGTGCTGACAGCTCGCACACACAAGTACTCCAGACGAGGCCGCTGACGCCGGATGACTGGGCAGATGGTGCTGACAGCTCGCACACACAAGTACTCCAGACGAGGCCGCTGACGCCGGATGACTGGGCAGATGGTGCTGACAGCTCGCACACACAAGTACTCCAGACGAGGCCGCTGACGCCGGATGACTGGGCAGATGGTGCTGACAGGTCGCACACACAAGTACTCCAGACGAGGCCGCTGACGCCGGATGACTGGGCAGATGGTGCTGACAGCTCGCACACACAAGTACTCCAGACGAGGCCGCTGACGCCGGATGACTGGGCAGATGGTGCTGACAGCTCGCACACACAAGTACTCCAGACGAGGCCGCTGACGCCGGATGACTGGGCAGATGGTGCTGACAGCTCGCACACACAAGTCCTCCAGACGAGGCCGCTGACGCCGGATGACTGGGCAGATGGTGCTGACAGCTCGCACACACAAGTACTCCAGACGAGGCCGCTGACGCCGGATGACTGGGCAGATGGTGCTGACAGCTCGCACACACAAGTACTCCAGACGAGGCCGCTGACGCCGGATGACTGGGCAGATGGTGCTGACAGCTCGCACACACAAGTACTCCAGACGAGGCCGCTGACGCCGAATGACTGGGCAGATGGTGCTGACAGCTCGCACACAAGTACTCCAGACGAGGCCGCTGACGCCGGATGACTGGGCAGATGGTGCTGACAGCTCGCACACACAAGTACTCCAGACGAGGCCGCTGACGCCGGATGACTGGGCAGATGGTGCTGACAGCTCGCACACACAAGTACTCCAGACGAGGCCGCTGACGCCGGATGACTGGGCAGATGGTGCTGACAGCTCGCACACACAAGTACTCCAGACGAGGCCGCTGACGCCGGATGACTGGGCAGATGGTGCTGACAGCTCGCACACACAAGTACTCCAGACGAGGCCGCTAACGCCGGATGACTGGGCAGATGGTGCTGACAGCTCGCACACACAAGTACTCCAGACGAGGCCGCTGACGCCGCATGACTGGGCAGATGGTGCTGACAGCTCGCACACACAAGTACTCCAGACGAGGCCGCTGACGCCGAATGACTGGGCAGATGGTGCTGACAGCTCGCACACACAAGTACTCCAGACGAGGCCGCTGACGCCGGATGACTGGGCAGATGGTGCTGACAGCTCGCACACACAAGTACTCCAGACGAGGCCGCTGACGCCGCATGACTGGGCAGATGGTGCTGACAGCTCGCACACAAAAGTACTCCAGACGAGGCCGCTGACGCCGCATGACTGGGCAGATGGTGCTGACAGCTCGCACACACAAGTACTCCAGACGAGGCCGCTGACGCCGCATGACTGGGCAGATGGTGCTGACAGCTCGCACACACAAGTACTCCAGACGAGGCCGCTGACGCCGCATGACTGGGCAGATGGTGCTGACAGCTCGCACACACAAGTACTCCAGACGAGGCCGCTGACGCCGCATGACTGGGCAGATGGTGCTGACAGCTCGCACACACAAGTACTCCAGACGAGGCCGCTGACGCCGCATGACTGGGCAGATGGTGCTGACAGCTCGCACACACAAGTACTCCAGACGAGGCCGCTGACGCCGCATGACTGGGCAGATGGTGCTGACAGCTCGCACACACAAGTACTCCAGACGAGGCCGCTGACGCCGCATGACTGGGCAGATGGTGCTGACAGCTCGCACACACAAGTACTCCAGACGAGGCCGCTGACGCCGGGTGACTGGGCAGATGGTGCTGACAGCTCGCACACACAAGTACTCCAGACGAGGCCGCTGACGCCGCATGACTGGGCAGATGGTGCTGACAGCTCGCACACACAAGTACTCCAGACGAGGCCGCTGACGCCGGGTGACTGGGCAGATGGTGCTGACAGCTCGCACACACAAGTACTCCAGACGAGGCCGCTGACGCCGGATGACTGGGCAGATGGTGCTGATACAGACTAGATGTGAGAACCACTGGACATATCAGATGGTGATGTGTAGGTAATGTGACAGACTATGGTTATACTACTTACTTAGTGAGTATAACATAGGTGTGTGTACTGATGTGACATTTATATTATACTACTTAGTGAGTATAACATAGGTGTGTGTACTGATGTGACATTTATATTATACTACTTAGTGAGTATAACATAGGTGTATGTACGGATGTGACATTTATATTATACTACTTAGTGAGTATAACATAGGTGTGTGTACTGATGTGACATTTATATTATACTACTTAGTGAGTATAACATAGGTGTATGTACGGATGTGACATTTATATTATACTACTTAGTGAGTATAACATAGGTGTGTGTACTGATGTGACATTTATATTATACTACTTAGTGAGTATAACATAGGTGTATGTACGGATGTGACATTTATATTATACTACTTAGTGAGTATAACATAGGTGTGTGTACTGATGTGACATTTATATTATACTACTTAGTGAGTATAACATAGGTGTATGTACGGATGTGACATTTATATTATACTACTTAGTGAGTATAACATAGGTGTATGTACTGATGTGACATTTATATTATTCTACTTAGTGAGTATAACATAGGTGTGTGTACTGATGTGACATTTATATTATACTACTTAGTGAGTATAACATAGGTGTATGTACGGATGTGACATTTATATTTTGGTTGTAATCAGTATTAGAGAGAAATATATTGTCTTAAGATTTATTTTCAAAATACTTTCTCCTTTAGTGAGTTCTTTGTAGTTATTTTTCACTTAATAAAAATCAAATAAAATTATCACCACAGAAAGGGAAACCTTTATTTTACACTCTTAAAGGAAGAAAATTGTGAAATGTTGAAACGCGTTTCTTTTTATGTTCTGCTCTTCCCAATTATTAGACTTCGATGCAATATATATACCAGTTTCATTGTAAATGTTCCAAAAGTTACTGAAAATAGTTTTATGAATGGTCTACTATTTGACGTCAAGTCAAGTACTCGTGAGTTGTGAATGTAGCCGTTGATCAGGCCTCATCAGTTGTACTTGGCTCAGCTATATTGAACGCTCTTAGTTCTCCTCTACAACATCCACGAACAGTGTAACGATTAGCAATATTCATAGCTGTTACTGCGTAGCACATATTACACACATTAATTTATTTGCAATAATATTGTTGATACTTTAAGGTGAGAGAGAGAGAGAGAGAGTTCAATAAATAATCTATTACACATTAGTGTAATAGATTATATCTGTGCGACGTTTGTAAATAATATGTATATATAAATAGTGTTATAAAGTTGTGGTGAGTATAATAGCGCCTCATCGGACCGCCGACTAGTTGATCATCCGAGGACAGGCCCACCGCGTGACAGTGATGCCTTGACACCAGAAATTAGAGAGGGTACACCGCTGGACAGGCTACGGGTCACAGGGAGGTAGTGGGTACCGGTCATCCACCCATATGACGATAGTGAAGTACGATAAGTTTAGGCCTGCATGCTGTCACTGCCGTGGATCCTTGAGATGGATCGAATAGGGTGTCACCATAACATAGTCAACCCCAAAAAAAATGTTGACACCCTATACGCCGATAAATGAATACTTATCTAACGATCAGTACCTCATAAGTTTTGTATACGTACCTATATCAACTGCTAGAAAGTGACGTCCGTGAGCTTGCTGACTTCCAGTACCTACGGCTCACTGTTCCCTCCTCTAAATTTAACATCCATGTTTTAGGTGTTAGGCAGACGGTCGGTTATCAACATTTTTTTTACACATTTGCCTGCACATTGCCTATCTATGCCATAGTTCATATCGCGTTGAGTATAATTAATTAGTATAAGAGTGAAATGATTATGATATACCTCACACGAAGGTCGCACTCTGTACAATGTATTCATATAGTGCACCGGACACATATGTAACGTGATACATGTGTCACGTTATGAGATAACTGTTCGAGTATGCAGTTTAACGGTCATACATCGTAATTAAAATGTATATTATACAAAAAACAATAAAACATAACAATTATAGTGATTTCTAAAATGTGTATTTAAGAGTCTATGCCTTAAATGAACAGGACACACGTAGGCGTTTAAGTCGTGTCGGCGGTATAAATAGGTACGAACGAACGCGCCGTTGCATGCAACTAAGAGTCATCGGCCGATCAATTGATATTAAAGCGAAGTTTATCTTCCTAATGCAAACGTGATCATTGATTTATTCAATTTCTAGTGAACATTGAACAAACTACGAATATAATATGTTGCAGATTAAGTATCACAACATTGAAAAGGTTACACGTCTCTAACTCATTAACAAATCGATATTTTTACTTAAATTTTTCTTCATGTGTTCCTACCACAATTTCCTAACTCTTATTTGACCAGTTGTTTCTGATATGCCTATATAATATACATAGATGTGTATGTACACATCTATGTACGTGTTATCTGATGGTGTTACCGTGTGTTTGTTTATAATATGTAAATTTACATCAAATATAAATGTGTCAATGTTAATTACATAGTTTATGCGTTTTAGTTATACATATTATGATTTGATGTGATAACAAACAAACTAATAACTAATGAATATTTGACGTTCAGCTATGATGAAACAAGTAATTATAATTGTTACCATGAGATATATATTGTGGCGAGGTAAAGTCGCCATGCGTGAACCATTCTCTAATCTATGAGACACCAAGATATAGTTATAGAGAGGGCCTCCCCATGAACTACGACGATGTCACCTCTAACAACAACTAAGTCGGTATTGTCACTATTAAGATGTACGAGTATGTCGCGTGGGGTGAGAGGGCGCGACTGTACCCGCAGATGTGTCTGCCAACTACAATAGAGGTGAGTGAGTAACAGTGTGTGCTCAGCAGTGAGAGATACTTGCTGCTGAGTGAGGCTCGTCCTCGTCTTATACCTTAGATATATTAGTAAGGGTTCAAGTAAGAGCACACATTGGGGTCAGGTTGTGAGGCGATACTGAATCATTTGTATTCTATTGTAGTTATACTGATGTCACACTTGTGCTCGACCTGCAGATCATATGAAGGTAGCAGGGTTGTGTCCGCGCAGTGGACGGACCAGGTTGTGTCAGGGTCTCAAAAATATCATTATATATGAACTCTTTGATAGATGGCTGTGTGTGGAGTGGCGAGGGATCATCAGTGTCTGTCCTGTGTAGTGACGTCACACAAGTGTCAAGATTTTTTTTTTTTAATTGCAAACGGTGGCAAACGAGCAAACAGTACACCTGATGGTAAGTGTTGCTGCCGCTCATGGACCTTTACAAGGCCGTTGCCTACCGCGAAGAAAGCGAAGGGAGTGTGAATGCGTGCATTGAAGCTCGGTGATACCAAGGGCACTACCAAAACCCTCCACACGCAATCACCCTCAGAAAGTTGGGCTTCCGGCTCTCTCGCTCACCGAACGAAGCGCAGTAACAAATTGCTACTACTCAGACGTCAATTTTCTGCTCAGTGTGGTACTGCCCCGGACGGACCGGCCCGCGGCTGTAGACAGATAACTGTCGACAGTGTGGTCCTACCACTCCTAAAACGTTTGTTAGCAACGAGTCCGTGCGCACACGTACACAATATACTGCATAGCGTCTTGTACGATCTGTCATGTTTAACTAGTTTATATATATCTCTTATCTGTTCACTGTACATTGCCGCTTCATCTGGAACAATTGCAATAGTTATCAACTCATCTGTACCTATACAACAGATGGAAAATTCGGCACAA
This sequence comes from Lymantria dispar, assembly GCA_032191425.1. NCBI lineage: Eukaryota > Metazoa > Arthropoda > Insecta > Lepidoptera > Erebidae > Lymantria > Lymantria dispar. The sequence goes on along the minus strand of CM063460.1, from coordinate 323,512 downwards.
ACCCTTATACTAACCTGTCTGATCAGCATCATATAGTAAGGTCAATTTCCCTCCCATTGTGGAGGAGGCTCGTGCCCAGCAGTGGGACGTATATGAGCCGAGATGATGAATCTCTGTTACACACACTACACTGGAAGAACGCCTCATCTCAAACATAATGATGCCTGTGTAGCCATCGATAGAAAGGCACCTGGACACGGCGCGGTCGCGTCACAGAAATATGTGAACAGAAATTTCATGACGGGACAGGGATGCAAGGTCTTAGCACAGCCACGGCCCTCTCACGTCCTGGATATGGCCTGGTTATATGTATAGACTTTAAGTGACCGGGTGATGTAACTACCGAACTAAGTTACCGGGTGTCACGGGCACAATTCCCGCACAGGACAAGCTTATCATATATTATGTAACTGTTTGGAGTCTAAGTGTATTTTGTACCCGTTAATTCGTATATATATATATTTGTAAAACTCATCCGACACAATCTCCCTCACTGGTAAAATTAAAAAAAAAATAACCTTAATGTGTGATAATATTAATGTATGAAGTCACGTTGTGTCACTAGTGTTATTAATTATAATGTAGCTATAGTTGTTAGCACCTCTACATAAGAAATAATATAAAAACAATTCGTACAGAATTCAATATTAGTTATGTAGTAGGTATGATGTAGGGCTGTTATTTTTTTTTTATTGCAAACGAACCGTACACCTGATGGTAGGAAAGTGCCGCTGGCGCTCATAGACCTTTAAGGACAGTTGGGAGCACGGGGCACTATGGGACAATGTCGACAAAAAATTTGAATTTCAAACTAATTCGCGCGGTACCGCTTCGGCCAATCTCAGCGCGTCCTGCGCCGTACGAGAACATGTGAAACGTGGCAGCGTGACAATGATGGAGCTGTGAATAAGAAAATATTGTTTTCTGTCTTCAAAAGTTGAAATTCCTTTTCAAAGTATTTTGGTTTTTAGTAAAAAAGTTAAACCAATAGGTAAGTAAACTTTTTTCCGTAAATCTTAATCATTTTATCTATTTAAGACAACTCTGTATAAAATTCAAAACACAACGTAACTGTTTTTAAAACTTGCTCGAAACTTTACCCACAGTAAGGGGCACTATGGAACGGGGCACAGTGGAACACCATTCTAATGAACCCCATTAACTTTACTTCATTTTTTTTTTGAGATATTAAAGAAGTCAAAAATGGTGCGACACTGCGTCAGAAAAAGTGACAGAGGACTTCATAGAGAAGCTAATATGCGAGAAGCTGTAAAACTCATAGAAGGCGGTATGAACTTGAGAGCTCGAGTGCTGCTGCTGAAATAATAAAATGTACTACGTTTCATCAACATTTCCAAAAGAAAAAAGCTATAGCATATGAAGTGAAAATCCACAAGACACTGTGACATGATAATTGTGTCGTATGAATACTGGACGTGTTCCAAAGTGCCCCATACCTTGTTTCATTGCACCCCAGACCTGGGGCACAGTGGAACAAAGGAAGGGGTTCCTAAAATCAAAGATAAATAGGTTTAAGTTTGATCGTTTATCTCTGTTTTGCTGTGCAATTATTAGGTTGAGGTATATTGTTGATTTTTGTAAGTAAAAATTATAAAAAAAAATAAACCGCTCACCGAACGAAGCGCAGTAACAAATTGCAACTACTCGGACGTCGATTTTCTACTCAGTGTGGTACTACCCCGGACGGATCGGCCCACGGCTATAGACAGACAACTGTCAGCAGTGTGATCCTACCACACCTATAGCTACTATTTAATTTTAAATAATAATGTAATCTGATAATAAATATTTACATAAATTTAATGGCGGCCACTAAATATTTATATAATTATAATGCGACAACATTAACGTAGTCTTTAAATGTCGAACTCATATAAAGGCCTAGTAGCTCCGTGTGAAGGCTATGCTAATTTCCTTACGTGATAAAATCCTCAGAATAACGGGTGTAACCGGGTGGTAACATATCTCAAAGCATTAACACGTTGCGATGGTAATAGGCAGGTCACATCGCTCATCGAACCGACACGACGTCGTTGAAGAAGACAAGTTTTAGGGTAACGATCACGAACTGGACGACTTAAAACGACAATTTTGCAACATTTTAAAACTCGCAAGGAGCCGTTAGATCCAGGTGGCACATGGTCGTTCTTAGTAGCATTATCGTGGGCAGGTCTATGTCCAACGATAGCTCTTTACGGGTTGACGTATAAATGGTCACCATTCTACCAACGTACTACTCGACACCGCAGCAGGGTTCATCCATTTCACCTGAAAACGTTATGGTCTTCAACTGTACGTTTCCATCGCTCTTCTTCCACGTACGTGCAAACTCTGGAATGAACTACCTGCTGCTGTGTTTCCCGAGCGCTATGACATGTCCTTCTTTAAACGAGGTTTAAGAAGAGTATTTTCTTCACGGTAGACAACGGCGTGGCTGTACCCCTGGTATTGTAAAGGTCCATGTGCGGCAGCATCACTTACCTAGGTGTGTTGCTTGCTCGTTTGCCACCATTGGCAATAAAAAAAAATGGATTTTTAACATACATGTTGTAACTGAATCACTTAGTTGTTTATAATTTTATCAATTATCTCAACGATAATATTGAATTTGGATAGCGAATACGAGGCCCAAGCTGCTGGTGTTTACGGCTACAATGGGAAGAACTTTCCAGTTTGTCGCGATGCGCGCCGTGTCCAGTAACACCACTTATTGCATCACATCTTCTAACGCGTGAGGTACGCGAGCCTCTTTTGCCTCCTAATATTACTATCAATGTCGTTGTGACAAGAGATATTCCTAATCAAATATAATAAATAATATACACATTTACGGACTACGATGTTGCCACCATAATTAATTATATCAATAGTCATTAAATACAATTTTAATAAATTATAAAGTTGTTAACCCTATTACATAAAGTTGTTATAATATACTTGTTATAATGGAGTGCAATCATCCAGATTGTTGTATCAAGTTATGTTATATTTGTGTTGACGAAGGTCGCCGTGTGCGCTCCTCTAATACACTATGACAAATATTTGTGTGGTCGCATTGTCGACGACGTGTCGGCGCGCACTCCTCACACTTGTAGCGCGCTGTGTGACAGGTGACAGATGACAGGTGACAGCTTGTAACTAATCACGATCTATCATTGTCACCAACAGGAGCCTATTCAAATTAACAAACAACAAAATTGCAATAGAAAAGATGACTGGGTATTATCTTCAAACTTAATCCTGTCATTAATTTAAATAAAAATACAAACAAGAGTACAAACACTGGGCTGCAAGACACTGCATAGATGTGATCCACAATAATAACTAAATATTTATTTTGTTAAATATATTTAGTAAGTCAAAGTACGAGGCGACTCTCAAATATATTTAGTAAGTCAAAGTACGAGGCGACTCTCAAATATATTTAGTAAGTCAAAGTACGAGGCGACTCTCAAATATATTTAGTAAGTCAAAGTACGAGGCGACTCTCAAATATATTTAATAAGTCAAAGTACGAGGCGACTCTCAAATATATTTAGTAAGTCAAAGTACAAGGCGACTCTTAAATATATTTAGTAAGTCAAAGTACGAGGCGACTCTCAAATATATTTAGTAAGTCAAAGTACGAGGCGACTCTCAAATATATTTAGTAAGTCAAAGTACGAGGCGACTCTCAAATATATTTAGTAAGTCAAAGTACGAGGCGACTCTCAAATATATTTAGTAAGTCAAAGTACGAGGCGACTCTCAAATATATTTAGTAAGTCAAAGTACAAGGCGACTCTCAAATATATTTAGTAAGTCAAAGTACGAGGCGACTCTCAAATATATTTAGTAAGTCAAAGTACGAGGCGACTCTCAAATATATTTAGTAAGTCAAAGTACGAGGCGACTCTCAAATATATTTAGTAAGTCAAAGTACGAGGCGACTCTCAAATATATTTAGTAAGTCAAAGTACGAGGCGACTCTCAAATATATTTAGTAAGTCAAAGGACGAGGTGACTCTCAAATATATTTAGTAAGTCAAAGTACAAGGCGACTCTCAAATATATTTAGTAAGTCAAAGTACGAGGCGACTCTCAAATATATTTAGTAAGTCAAAGTACGAGGCGACTCTCAAATATATTTAGTAAGTCAAAGTACGAGGCGACTCTCAAATATATTTAGTAAGTCAAAGTACGAGGCGACTCTCAAATATATTTAGTAAGTCAAAGTACGAGGCGACTCTCAAAATTCAGTAGTACACTATGACCTTTGTGTTTTCTTGTCTGTTGTCGGTACAATCCGATACTAGTACGTATGTTAGGTTTAAATTGATAAACTGTCATAATTCATGATTCATCATCATTTCAGCTCATATACGTCCCACTGTTGGGCTTGAACCTCCTCCACGATAGGAGGGAATTTGACCTTACTATATCATGCTGATCAGACAGGTTGGTATAGGGTTCTGATTCGTGTTTTCCTTCTCTTGCATAGATATTATACATATTATATCACTTAATCATCTCTTTCGACATCCACGGGCAAGGTAGGGAGTGGTGAATTGTATTCTTACTCCGTCATAACACTATTATAATATAATAATTAAAATAATTTTAATATTAAGTGATCAAAATTTTTGTAGAGAACATTTTATATCTGCGGTGGCAATTTATATTACAACAATGTATTATCTAAGTAAGTTTGTTTATTTTATTACTAATTATATGTTCAATTGTGTTACACAGTGAGACGGAGAACTAATGCCGTGAGAATTATAAAATATTATAAACTAAATTATTGATTGCGTAAATACTAAGTTGTGTAACCGGATTGCTTGAGGTCCGGGCAGTTTCCGGAGCAATGGAAGTGTGGACGGTTGTGTCTACTGCGGAAGGAGGGTCGCCCAGCTAACTCCCCTTCCGCATAGAGACCACTGGTGTTGCTGGATGAGATGGCTAAATTGTTTGAGAAGGTGCTCGCGAACCGTCTCGTCCAGCACCTCGAGGAAATTGGACCGGGACTGTCAGAGAGACAATACGGGTTCAGGAGCAGCCAGTCAACAATTGACGCGCTGGCCGTTCTGAAGTCCCTGGCCAACGAAGCGGTGGCCAAAAAGGAAGTCGTTCTGGCAGTCTCACTCAATATAAAAAACGCTTTCAACAGTCTCCCACACGAGACGTTGAAGGAGGCACTCAGGTACCATGGACTGCCTCCATATCTTGTGAGGCTGTTGGAGGCGTACCTCGAGGGAAGGTACGTGCTCTGGGAGGGGGGCGACGGGCGTATCCATCGCCATGGGGTGGAGTGCGGCGTCCCACAGGGCTCGGTGCTCGGTCCGGTGCTGTGGAACGTCGGGTTCGACTGGCTCCTACGGGGTCAGCTCCTTCCTGGGATGGGGATCATCTGTTATGCTGATGACACCCTCATCACCGTGAAGAGGGCGGACTTCCGGGGGGCTGCCCGATTGGCAGAGGAAGGAGTGGCGCTCGTCGTGGACCGGATTGGGATGTTGGGTCTGAGGGTCTCGCTGGATAAAACCGAGGCCCTCCTTTTCCATGGCCCACGCCGAGGTCCCCCCCGAGGAGCACACATCAGTGTGTCTGGGGTTGCCGTCCCGGTGCAGGCCCAGATAAAATATTTGGGTCTGCACCTCGATTCAAATTGGAATTTCGGGCCACACTTTGCCCAGTTCGTCCCGAGGCTCGTCAAGTCGGCCGCGGCACTGGGAAGGCTTCTGCCGAACACTGGCGGTCCTGGGTTGTCATGCCGGCGACTCTACGCCGGCATTCTGCGGTCCATAGCACTGTATGGTGCCCCTATCTGGTCGGAGTCCCTCACCGCCCGCAACAGAGCCCTTCTGCGGCGACCGCAGAGGGTTATGGCGGTAAGGGCTATTAGGGGCTACCGTACTGTGTCCTGGACTGCGGCGACACTGCTGGCAGGCGATCCGCCTTGGCCACTGTTGGCAGAAGCGCTGACGGATGTATACCGGTTCCGCGCCACAGCACGAGTCAACAGCGAGCGGGTCTCCGCAGGGGGACTGGGCAGAGCTCGAGAAGTGGCTCTAACGGAAGTAATCCGGCGGTGGAGTCAAGATCTAGAGTCCCCCGTAGCAGGGCGGGGGACTGTGGAGGCGGTTGCGCCGCATCTCCACCGCTGGCTCAGGAGAAGGCACGGCAGCCTTACATTTAGGATGGTGCAGGTGCTTACCGGACATGGGGTCTTCGGTAAGTACCTGCACAGAATTGGAAGAGAAGAGGCCCCAGGATGTCATGAGTGTGGCGCGCTAATCGACGATGCGCGCCACACACTGGAAGTATGCCCCGCCTGGGGGCCTCAGCGCCACGTCCTGTCAACGGAACTGGGAATAACAGACCTGTCGCTGCCGACCATTATCTCCAAGATGCTCGGCAGCGACAGCTGTTGGTCGTCGATGGCCTCTTTCTGTGAGGCTGTCATGACAAGGAAGGAGGCCGCGAAGCGGGCACGCGAGGCGCTTGCGTCCGCTGGCTCGCTCCGCCGGCGACGACCAGGGAGGAGGAGACGCCGCTATGCGCTCCTCCACCCACCGCTCTGAATGATGACAGGACGTGGCCAGACAGCCAAGCGTTGGGGTGTCGGGGATAGAATGTTGTCAGACGATCTCTCCGGCACCTCGTAAAAGCGCGGAAGGGGCCGCTGTGGTTTTAGTGGGTATTTCGGTCACTTCTGTGGCCGGCGAGTCCCACACACACTCCCCTGTCTGTAACCGGCGGGGGATAGTGCGTAAATGCATTTCCACAGCGTGAAAAAAAAAAAAAAGTGACAAATTGACTATGTAATACACTCACCATAACTCATCGTAGGGAAACACTAAAGAACACAAGTAAATAAAGTGAAGGAAAACTACAAATAATACCCTATACAAACCCAAATCTCATCATCACCATCAAAGTCCACATACGCCTCAGTTCTGTGCTTGAATCTTCTCCACAATAGAAGGGCAATTGACTCAGTTATACCACGCTGATCAGACGTTATACTCAGTGCCAGATAACGTGGCAAAAGACGACCTTCACCTACCTTCACCACGATATCTTAAACTGCAGAAAAATCTATCGCTTGCCATACAAATCTATCAAAAAGTTGTATCGCAAAATTCTCTTGGTACAGGCCTACAAGGGAGCATAATTACAAAGAGCGCAACTCAAAATTTTACGAAATCTAGGCAAATTACCATAGGAAATTTATGTTTTTAATATCCTATAACTATGTATTTGATTGTTTTAAAATACCAAATTAACTTGTAACTGGTGATACTTCATCAATTTATAAATAATATCATTGATAAGAATGCCAAATTACTTTCAAATGTTTGAAAAACAAAAGGTTTTTAAGTAAAATTAAAATTACAGTACTGAGAACATTTATATAAATTCAATATAATATAGATCCTATAATTAAATACGTAATTAGCTTCAAAGAAATATATAACCCCCAAAAAATGCCAAATTTTAAGTTATGACACATTTCTTTCAACTCATTTTACTGTCAGGTGTAATAAACCTAAAGGACCGTACAAGTAGATACAAAATTTTAGGTTATGTATGTCAAAACCTAATATCTTTTCTTAACTGATTTTAGCGTCAGGTGTACGAGATCAGTGGCATGGTGTGGCTCAGTCGCCATTTTGTTTGAAATTCTGTGTGGAGCACGTAAAAGACATTGAAAATAAAATGATGGGCCTCGATGACAGTATATACCGAAAGATTGATGCATTCATAATTCATGTGTCAGACAGCAGTGAAAGTGACAGTTCAGAACTACAGATTTTTGTAAAGTCATAAATAAATTATTTTAGTATATTATTTTACCTCACCTTACGTATTTAACAAAAAGTTAGGCTTAAGATAGCTTAGCTATCAGTTTCATGCTAGGGCAGTGGTAAGGTAGGTAAAGCGTACGTATGCTTTATTATTGCACGTGTAGGTGTTTCATTATTTCTTAATTAAAATTCTAAACAAATTACACGTAGACATAAAAGTTTGTAACCTCTGTACTGTCTAGCCACCTTCACCACGACATTACAACGATAAGACGGTTTGTATGGAAAGCGATAGAATATCGTGGTGAAGGTCGCCAAATGACCATTTGTCATGCTATTTGGCAAACACTATAGTTGTTATCTAAATATTATAGTTACTTAGATATCTTGTATAATAAAAAGGTGGGGGATTAATTATAAGATCGGGGAAAAGTTTCTTTTCTTTCTATATGAAAATTCAAGACATTATTTTTGTTTATTTACATTCAATTACAATATACATGTGGTATTTTGTTTGATGCCTGTCTGCCTTTGATTTAAAACAGGTGCATACAGGTGGAAAGCAGAAGGTACAAGGTCAAGGCTACATGGTTGATGTATTAACACCTCCCAGTCAAACTCTCTTAATTTTTGCTGAGTGACTAAACAGCAAACCACACACGGTGTAGCGTTACTGTGATGATTCTCTCAATTTCTTCCAATCTCATCAGTCGTTGGCAGCAGTGGTCCGAATCGATGGTTTTGCCAGACGTTGAAAGCTCATAATGAACAATACCTTTCCAATTGCACCATACACACAGCACCACCTTATTGCGAGTTAGCCCGGGTCATGCCACAGTCTGGGCAGCCTTTTTTTTTCCAGGGTGGGCTATGGTCAGCGCACCCGCCACCCAGCTCCGTCCAAGGCAACAGAGGGTCGGCGCGCGGCCCCATGACCCACCCGTGACACGTCGTCTTCGTCGTTGGGCCTACTACCGGTGCAGGGTATCTTGTCTCCAGTGGTCGGCTCGAAGGAATACCCCGGTCGCGGGGTATCCTCTCCTCTCGACGTTCCCCCTCTGGGACGTCAATCGCCGTCGCGCTGTTGACCTCGCTGCGGGTGACGAACGAAATCCCTGGTCCAGTCACCCGCGGCCTCGGCTAGGGCGGCATTAGGCGCAGATACTCGCGTCTGCGCCGCCCGAGTCACCGGCGGCGGATTGCGTCGTCGTGGTGGCGTTCCTCCCGCGCGCGCTGCGCCACCTCATTCCGCGGGAAGACTGCCTCGCAGAAGGCGACGACCGCGTCTCAGTTCCTGATGCTGCCAAGCATCTGCCTAGCGATGGTCGGCAGCGTCAGGTCGGCACTGATGATTGCGAAGAGATCATGGCGCTGCTCAGCCCACGCCGCACACACCTCGAATGTATGCTGCGTCGTATTCTCGTCTCAATCGCAGTGGTGGTAGGCCGGGGTGCTCTCCCTCCTAATGACCGTGTACAGGTTCTTGGCGAAGCAACCGTGCTCCGTCAAGAGCTGCACCAGTCAGAAGGAAAGCACCCCGCGCGTCCGCTCCAACCACTCCATCAGCACCGGCTGGAAGGCCTCGACGGTTCTGACACCGTACCGGGGCCTATCCAGCCGGATAGTCTGTGCAGCCTAAACGACCTTTGAACACTACCATTCATATCGTATCGAGCTACTTTGTACACCCAGCTTTTACAAATAAGACAAAACTGTTTTGTGGTCAATTCCCAGATCTTTAGCTACGTCGTAGCTGATATGACGATTGGACCCCACTTTTTCAAAAATGGCGTCCATTTTATCAGTGTCATGGTGACCAATGAGAGGTGCACCTCTCTTGGACATCAACATTTCGGGATTGAAAAGGTTTAAACCAACTTTGTGCCACTCTTTCTGATTCTACATTAGATACATAAAGATCACAAGTTTTTTCGCGGCTTGTGTTACATTTTGTCCTTTTAGTGACAAAATTCTAATACGTATCGAATTTTTTCATTATATTCACTCATGTTGACAGAAAGAAATATAAATGAAAAACGGTGGGAAACAACATTTTACTAAATTGTTCCTCTTTTTGAAATGTACCCTTTTTGATGTAATCAAAATCAGTCAGATACAACTAGTACAACCCAAGAAATTATATTAAAAGTTTTAGTGTTATTCCGTCACCTCACGAAAAGATTTATAAGTAGCGAATGATAACTAACGATTAACGTCAGTTAGTCGTCTGTTGTAAAGCCTAGCGCATCGCAGTAGTGTGATCTGTTGTGTAGGGGCTCAGCTCAGCTCACTGATACGCGCCGTGTCAATATAGATAGGGCGCCATTACAGGTGCGTGACGTCACTATACACACACCTACTTATCTCACATTCAATAAACAAATCTGTTAAAGTATCGTCAAATATTGTCATTGCGCGTTAGGTATCACCGCGTGACCGCGTTATGTGTTTGCATGAAGATTACGAGCACTGAATAATAATATCCTGTGGAATGATATCCTATGATACACCCATATTTGGATCTGAAGTAAATAGTACACTCGCTCACTTTTTCTCATCATTTAATTCTACTATTATCAACAAATGCATTTTTGTTCCTATGCCACTAACTCCGGTTTCTATCGGGTAAAGAAATACTGAGCATAGTCTGCTCCATAACGCGTTGAGCGACTTTGAGCCTTTCTATGAGACCGACAACGGCAAACGAATAACTGAATATACAATACAAAAAATATACAATACAGAGTTACAATTTAACGTGCATTTCCATCACAATCGTAGTAGTAGAAATACAACTTAAAATTCACCTAGGAGCCTTTATAGTTTTAGGGACAACAATACAATATATAAATACTGTTTGGTGTTATATATATAAGTACAGCAAATATGTAGAGTTTTAAACTAAACTCAACATTAGTGTACACAGCCGCGTTATCCTCTACCAGATATCTCTAAGCATTCGTATTTTATTATAAAACCAGTTACGAGTGTGTGTACCTACTGACAACATTCGTATTATAACGGTAACAATATTTAAATATATTAGAACTAGCAGCGCCCTGCGGTTTCATCCGCAGTACCTCTTCCCGTGAGAATGTTGGTACAAATTATAGCCTATGTGTTATTCTGATATATACGCTATATTATTGTGACGTTTCATCAAAATCCATTCCGTAGTATTTGCATGAAAGAGCAACAAATATCTCACATACTCACAAACTTTCACGCCCCGGACGGAGTGGAGCGAAAAGTGCGTCGACCGTAAACCACACCAAAAAAAGGAGGGACAATTAACAATAACGGTTATGTGTGTGAGCTCCTCAACTGTAATTATATAATATTTGAAACGATATCATAAACTACAGCCAACACAGATATACAAGTTTCTAATCGTTTTGTATAAAGTCGATGTCTCTATGAGCCATTTTACAACACGTTTTATTTTCAATCAAAAACATTGTCAGTTCTGTTGTTAAGCCTCTTAATGAACAGTTAGTATTACTCGTTAACAAATCCCTAACACTACAATACGTAATCAAACGAAAGCCCTTAAACGATATTATGTGATACTGATATCAATATCTATATCCGATACTTGACACAAACAATATTGTTACGTAAGTATATAAGTATACACAGTGATTGCGCGCCACACACGTACAAACCGTATCCTGGACTGGATTGAACATAAAGTGAAACAAAATATAAACAAAGAAAAGATCTTTATTTGTTTTTACAATTCAAGATAAATAGGAAAACAAAAAAAGCATAAAGTAAAACCAAGAACAAAATGGAATTGGGCACATCTTACAGCCCAGACCAAATTTACAAACTAATAGCTTGATGATTGAATATTGAATGAGTCATTTCCCTATAGGAGCGAACGTGTTCACAGAACTCCTAGTTTCAATAGTTTGAATGTGTGGTTTTACCATGTCTTCTAATTAGTGTCCAAAATTAAATATTCAATTATAACTAACATATTAAATTCCCTTCTGTTTAGAAATGTATAGCCGCGTATTATATAGCTATTTATACATTCTTAAATCTAAAATGTTTAGTTAATTTACCTTCATAGTTAACAATCATAGGATTGTCATTGAAGAGACCAAGGTTAAAATTAAAATTGTCGTCTTTTACGTAAAGCGTAATTGTATATTGTATTGTGCATTATAATTGCACACCTAACAGAATACTGTGTTGAGTGAGTACTGGACCGTCGTCGGCTCGACGCATGTTCGGTAATTGGTTCTGATGGTACATGACAGTCGCCAGGATATAACTAATATTTCATTTCACAGCTCATATTGGTGCGTCATGCCGACTGTTCAGTGCCTGGAACTATTAACATTCGCAAGTGCACACCTCTAGTGTGTACTATTTATTATTTATATCTCACGGAGACAATGGTGTCGGGAGCACACTGCTGGCAGTCGCGGGCGGGGTACTATCAAACTGAGCAGAAAATCGATGTCTGAGTAGTAGTAGTTTGTTACTGCGCTTCGTTCGGTGAGCGAGAGAGCCGGCGGCCCACCTTTCTGTGGGTGTTTGCGTGCGGTAGGTTTTGGTGATGCCTCTAATATCATCCAACCTAATTGTACACATTCACACTGCCTTCACTTTCTTCACGGTGGGCAGCGGCCTAGCTAAGGTTCTCAAGCGGCAGCAACACTTACCATCAGGTGTACTGTTTGTTCGTTTGCCACTGTTTACAATAAAAAAAGACATCTTTTTGATGTGAAACATCTATAGGCGAGGGTGACCGCAATCGTCGCGTGGCGATTAACGCCACGCCTCGCGATCCCTTCTTAATTAACTATAAAATAAGTATCTGGATACACATATCTACATTTTTGTAACGAAACCATGGTGCGATTTAAAATTTTGTACAACGCCATCTAGTGAACTTAAAGTAAATTGTTACCTATAATGTATACTAATGAAAATAAATGTTTATTGATCAAAAATCATCATTTTCTGGAAAAAAATCGCGATATTTTGTTAATACTTTATAACATATTAATTCCTGTCGTAATCTGTTCTTTTATACATATATACTTGTTTTATAAATTAATGTTCTTTAACTTCATAATATAAATATCCAGTAGGTATGGTATTTAGTTTACTTTCAGCTACGAAAAATGGAAAACCGTTTTTTATAGGCTTTTATTAGTTTCAGCTGTTCTGATTGGTGGTGATTTCTTTTTGTCACCAACTCCTTATTTTGACTCACTTTAAACAGTCAGATTTCATTTAAAATTTGAAACTTTGCAACTTCTTAAATTGCATGGACCAATGACGCTAATAATTTAGATAGCTTGTCTTATTATCATTACAGGATTAAAGATTTCTTTATTAAAAATATTGAAGCTGAGAGTTGGTCGTAAGCTCGATAGATGGCGCTATTTTTGTTTCCTAAATCGCACACTTGCAGAAATAACGTCTGTGAACGGATGAATGTATATCATTTTTTTATAGGCTTTTATTAGTTTGAGCTGTATATTTGTTTGTATGTCACCGCCTGCTTAAGAATTGGAGTTTGGCTCATTTGGAACAGTCAGATTTCATTTAAGATTTCTAAACTTAACAAGACTCAATGACGCTAAAATAATTTAAATAGCTTGTCTTATTATCATTACAGAATTAGAGATTTCTTTATAAAATATATTATAGCTTAGAGTTGGTCGTTAGCTCGATAGATGCCGCTATTTCTGATTTATAAACCGCACTTATCGTGCTAAAGAACGCCTGTGAACGGATGAAAGTATTTCAAGCTATATTTTGGAAGATTAATTACGTTTGTACTAAATGGCGTTACCATAAAATATGAGCCGTAAAGTCAATTTTAAAATGAATAATTTATTCGAGATGATACCTGCCAAAAACTACTTATTGACTAAAAGTATCGAATGCAAAGTATCGAATACAAAAGTATCGGTATCGAAAGAAAAGTACTCGATATCTAAAGATAAAGTAAGTAAAAGTATTCGATACTTTAATCAGTACATTAATTATCTTTGGGTACTACTCATGAGTTCAGTATCGATAACTTATATTCGATACCGTGTCTCTACTCGTACAAAATAGTTTCGATGTTTCACATCTGCCAGGCGTCCTTAGCGAGGGCTCACTTTTTTTTTTCATTGTTTGGTGGCCGAGGTGCAGACGACCACTTGATGTTAAGCAGTAGCTGCCGCTCTAGAGCACTGCTATTTCCCTGTAGGCGTCATAGGTGACGCTACCTAGAATTAATATTAGTGGCATCGCCGAGACTGGACACGGTAGCGCTATAGCAAACAGTTATTAGTAACACTTGACGTGTCCGCGAGTGTGTGGCACTGCGCCGTGCACACGTGACGGTACCAGACAGGACGGGCACTGGCGACACTGTAACTGTTCAGTTAGAGAGAGTACGAGGTGAGGGGCACGCGGGGGCACGCGGGGGCACACGGGGGCACACGGGGGCACACGGGGCACGCGGGGGCACACAGCTACAGTATAATGGTGTCTGTTGTGCGTACGTGCACACAAGTAACATGTGTCAGTGCGTTTAGTTGTGCGCTGTATACAGTGGAGCACACATTGTGTGTGTGTATACTTGTGTAGGACAGCCGCCAGCATCACCTGTCAGTGTGACACAACGCGTCAAGACACACACACAGACACGCGCACATCGTGACGCGTGAACACAACATCATACCACTCATAGCCTTACTAATATTATAAATACGAAAGTTTTCTGTTTGTTTGTTACGCTTTCACACTTAAACCACCAAACCGATATCAAAAATTCTTTCACTAATGGAAAGCTATAATATCGGGGTGTTCTGTTACACCCCAGCTATATTTTATCCCGGTATTCCCATGGGAACGGGAACTATGCGGGTAAGGCGACTGAAATCGAAGCGAGGCGAATTGCTAGTATACGAGTAGTATAGACCGAGTGATATTTGGCATGTTATTGTGTTGAACACTGGAGACGTGTTCGGTGCACGCCATGGGGTCACCTTGTACAGGCTTGTTCTACACACAACTCCACCAAAATGGCCTCCGAAAGTGCCTGCGTGAACTGTATCTGTTACTCCCATTTTTATATGGACTGCCGTATTCTATCACCTAGAGATATACCTCGCATAACCTTCTCCATAGCACCTATTATTATAATGTTGTAACAACAATAACGGTCTCGGTGGTGAGTGTTAGTTCGCGACCGGTCACCTCGTCACCTAACTGTGTATGTCGCGACAAACCTGATTAGTTTATATAATAGTTATACCTTATATGTATAGGTATATAACTAGTTTAGTGTAGCGGGAGACGACACAAACCAGCCCCACAACTACTAACTGTATATAAAACAAAAAGTGAGCCGTCGCTCAGGACGCCTGGCAGATGTGAAACTTCGAAATTATTTTGTACAAGTATATATTAGGCTTGTTGAAAAAATATCGATATATGGATATTTTTTGTTAGAAATATCGATATTTTTAACCGATATATATTGAGCTGATATATCGATATTAAATATCCAATATCGAAATCGAATAAAAACGATATTTTTTTTTGTTTGTGTAAATCAAGTCTAGAATCTAGAACCGTAAAAGATAGGAAATATAAAAGTATAGCATTAACTGTATACATACTCTGTGATTAGTATGTTTTGATTGCCACTACATTAGTATGTTTTGATTGCCACTACATTAGTATGTTTTGATTGCCACTACATTAGTATGTTTTGATTGCCATTTGATTGTCACTTTTTATTAAGGACAATTATTGTTATTGACACACATGATAATCGAATTATTCCAATACATACATCCAACTGTCGCTTAGAATTCAAATGATAAATCGTTAACCGAATAGTTTTATATCACTTATTTTTTTCTATACAATTGACTTGTTATTAAAAAAAAAAATAGACACAATTCCGCGGCAATTAAAGTGATTTCGTTTTTAGTAATTTAATCTTAACTAAAGTCTAACTTTTTATTAGCTGCAGTAAAATGACGTTTCTAAATGTCATTCCGTAAAATAATGTTGACAGCCTAATCTCAATAGGGATGTGATTCAGTTCACAAAAGTTTACAGAATATCTAATCGTTCCATAGCTGACTCATAATGATCATACTAAATTCTATTTAATATTAATGTAAATAAAAGGCTTTATAAACGTTGATCCTTTTAGACATATACAAGGTAACACTCAAGAAAACGCTCTCTCAAGTTGGTAGTACTGGTTTTTGGTTACGGTGCTACGATGACGCTTGACCGCCATTTTGTTTCGGTTGTCATTCGCTCATTCGGCTTCATACTTCTGTTTTGAGTGCATGAATAACTTTGATTTGCCCACTGCGCGTTGTTTTTGTTATCATTATTGTTAAACTTATGTTACGTTGTGTTTGTTTTTCATTGCCCGTTTTCGTTAATCGTGTTAGTTTTTTTTTTGTTTGATACATTGAAGACATGGATGCTCTGCCGAGCACATCGCAAGATGGAGACACATTTTTCCTCCTAAGAAAAAAAGGCCACGTGTAGCTCTAAGTGCAACTGAAAAACTTTGGGTCCAAAACGTTTACAAATATGTGTTTGAAGTGAAATCTTCAGAATCAAACATTGAAGTTCCAAAAACAAGTAAATGCGTTAACAAGATGGCTGAAGTCTTGGGAATATCCGTCCGCACAGTTTATTCCGTTTTAAAGGAGCACAAGGAGAACGACAGCGAATCACCAAAACCTCCCGAAAAAACGGGCCCAAAACTTACATTTAAAGATAAACTTGATGATTTCACATTCACTGCTGTTAGACGAATTGTACATCAGTTCTTTCATAGAAATAAAATACCCACCATCGCAAAAGTTAGTTTACACATGTCGTCACTCATCTTTTTATTATACGTTATGTAGGTTTTCTCCCATCCCATGTGTAATCTTAACCAATTAGGTAATAACTTTAATCATTTTTAGGTGCTGCAAGTTGTAAATGATGACCCAGGATTGCCCAACTTCTCGAAAGAGACATTGAGAAAAATTATGAAGCATCTTAATTTCGAATTCGCTACTCGATCACGCAAGAGTGTGCTTATTGATAGACAAGATATCATATCATGGCGCCAGCGCTACCTGCGTTTAATTAAACAATATCGTAGGGAGGGAAAATACATATATTATCAAGACGAGACCTGGGTCAACGCTGGTACGTGTCAACTCTTAGTTTCTTCTATTTGTTCCCTTTTTGTTTTGATGTCGAAACTTATGATTCTTTTTTGTTCTTTTCAGGTCATACTACAAAAAAAACCTGGATTGACGGAAGTATTAAATCTTCTCGACAGGCATTTTTAGACGGCCTGACTACGGGATTAAAAAATCCCACAGGAAAGGGCAAACGACTCATAATTAGTCACATAGGCGGAGAAGAAGGCTTCCTGGTCGACGGACTTCTTATGTTTGAAGCAAAGAAAGGTACAGAAGACTACCATGATGAAATGAACGCGGAGTGTTTCGTGGATTGGTTCGGCGGTATTCTACCTAAACTCAAGCCGAATGCAGTAGTCGTAATGGACAATGCGCCCTATCACTCTCGGAAGATCGAAACAATCCCGAAGATGTCGTGGACGAAAGCACGAATTCAAGAGTGGCTGACTACTAAAAATATTGCGTTTGAACCAAATATGGTCAAGGCCACTCTCATAGATATTGCGAAACAACAAAATCATACTGAGAAATATGCCGTAGACGAGATGGCTGCACAAAAAGGTATCACACTTTTAAGACTGCCCCCTTATCACTGTGAATTGAACCCCATTGAGTTGGTATGGGCGCAGGTAAAGAGTCACGTCGCAAACAATAATAAGACGTATAAAATGCAAGAAGTGAAAACTTTATTCCAAGAAGGAATCAAGAAAGTGACACCGGCTAAGTGGAGTGACTGTGTGTCTCACACTATTAAAGAGGAAGATAAAATGTGCCACCTCGATCATATTATAGATGAAGTGACAGATAGATTTGTTATTAGTGTGACCGAAAGCGACAGCGACAGTGATTTCGAAAAAGATTAATTAAATAACATTATTATGACGTTTTTGTTTCATTTTGAATGTACCTCCCTACACTTGCACTAAAAAGATCAATCCTCTAGTATACTAATAATAATAGGTTAAAAAAATACATTACAACTTAATATTAAATCTCAAAAAAAAAACCAAACTGATTATTCATTTATGATTCACTCATTTAGCTACATCCCTATTTATTTTTTTTCAAAAACCGGCAACCCACAAAACGTCATTTTACTGCAGCTAATAAAAAGTTAGACTATAAGTTACGTATGGCGTCGGGTTAAGAATATAATTGTCACCACCCCTTTCGAGTATAAGGGTTTACCAGGAGAGTGGGCAGTAGCTCTCTCCTGGGACATGTATAAATATATAATGATATCTGATGTTTACGCAAGCACTACACATTGTAAATAAAACTACTTTTACGGATTATATCGCGTTTGTATTTGATTTATGATTGCCCGACGTTTCGAACACTTTGCAGCATTCATGGTCACGGGCGGACTAAGGTGTCTCACGTCCAACAAGTAATCGTTATTACAGACATTTACAATTATCTACCCGATACAGAAAATAGTTATAAATTTATTAAATTGTTACCCACATTTTAGTACAAATTTATTGCCAGTGTAAGAAGAAAATGATTCTATATGAAAAAATTATATTGTTTATGGTTAGTAATTATTAATTATTAAATTTGTAGCAATTATTGTTACAATTTGTTGATTTAAAACTAACAAAACTAATATACTACCACCGGATCGGAACGCGGCCACACTGAGAAAGATCCGGCAAGAAAACTCAGGGGACATGATGTTAAATTAATATTGATTTTTAATTTTAGATGCGGCTTACTAAAAATTTTTGATTTATAAAATTATCTTTAACTATTATTATAGTATATAAGATTTTTGATTTATAAAATTATCTTTAACTATTATTATAGTATATAAGATTTTTGATTTATAAAATTATCTTTAACTATTATTATAGTATATAAGATTTTTGATTTATAAAATTATCTTTAACTATTATTATAGTATATAAGATTTTTGATTTATAAAATTATCTTTAACTATAATAATAGTATATAAGATTTTTGATTTATAAAATTATCTTTAACTATTATTATAGTATATAAGATTTTTGATTTATAAAATTATCTTTAACTATAATAATAGTATATAAGATTTTTGATTTATAAAATTATCTTTAACTATTATTATAGTATATAAGATTTTTGATTTATAAAATTATCTTTAACTATAATAATAGTATATAAGATTTTTGATTTATAAGATTATCTTTAACTATTATTATAGTTAGAGATAATTTTATAAATCAAAAATCTTTTAGTAAGCCGCATCTAAAATTAAAAATCAATATTAATTTAGCATCATGTCCCCTGAGTTTTCTTGCCGGATCTTTCTCAGTGTGGCCGCGTTCCGATCCGGTGATAGTATATTAGTTTTGTTAGTTTTAAATCAACAAATTGTAACAATAATTGCTACAAATTTAATAATTAATAATGACTAACCATAAACAATATAATTTTTTCATACAGAATCATTTTCTTCTTACACTGGCAATAAATTTGTACTAAAATGTGGATAACAATTTAATAAATTTATAACTATTTTCTGTATCGGGTAGATAATTGTAAATGTCTGTAATAACGATTACTTGTTGGACGTGAGACACCTTAGTCCACCCGTGACCATGAATGCTGCAAAGTGTTCGAAACGTCGGGCAATCATAAATCAAATACAAACGCGATATAATCCGTAAAAGTAGTTTTATTTACAATATAATATATAATAAGTTGAAAAATATTGGTTCGAAAATAACTTTTTTGTTTTTGATATTTTTGTAATTATTGCTTAATAAAAAAGAATTTTGATTGAACTAAATACATTATTATTTTAAAAACACAAAATCTTTTAAAAATTTGACCGTTATATCGATATTTTTCCTTAATATATCGACGTAGATATTAATATTTTGATAAATATAGATATATCTATATATTGATATGCTTTTCATTTCCGACATCCCTACTAAATACTGTACTGTTTAATAAACGCACTTTTTTAAAGACCGATATATCGATATTTCTTTTTCGATATATCGACGTCGATATTGATATTTTTATAAATATCGATATTTTTTTTCACTTCCGACATCCCTAGTATATATGAATAAAATCATAGATTACGACAGGAACTAATTTGTAAAGTATTGAATAGAATAATACGATTTCATCGATTTCTACTATTATCTAAGATATTACAAAGAAATGATATCAATTCACCGCTCGGCCACTTACGACCTAACATAGCGTCGCTACGTCTCCCTCACACACTTCTGCGTAGTTCAAATCAAAAGGATCGGTTAAAAAAGTGTGATTTAGCAAACAAAAATAACGACATCTATCGACCTAAGGCTAAATCTCAGCTACAAAATATATTTTATAAAGAAATCTCTAATCCTGTAATGATGATGATGATAATGAGACAAGCTATTTAAATCATTTTATTGTCATTGGTTCTTCTTAAATTAACAAATTTTAAATGAAATCTAAATGTTGAAAGTGGGTCAAGATCCAATTCCCTTGAGTCTGTAACATACAAACAAATAAATATACATCTGAAACTAATCACAACACCTATAAAATAAACACCTATAAAAAGCGATTGTCCAGTTTTCGTACGTGAAAGTACTGTAAGTAGGTATGGTATACTTATATTGGCAAGTTAGAGAATTATACATTATTTTATAGATTAAGTATATATGCATAAAAGAACAGATTACGACAGGCACTAAAATAGCACATTAATAAAAATAATATTACGATTTTTTTTCCAAGAAGATGATGATTTTTTTCAATAAACATTTATTTTCATTAATATACATTATAGGTAACAATTTACTTTAAGCGCACTAGATGGCGTTGTACAAATTTTAAATCGCACTATGGTTTCGTTACAAAAATGTACACATATGTATTTGGATTTTTATTTTTCATTATGCGGGTTGAGAGCCCTCAGCGCTCACCCACCAGTCCGGGTAAAGTTGTCACAGCCATTTGAGGCTAACAACTAAGTCACACAAAAAAAAAAAAAAATTTTTCGTTAACGGGTTACACGGGTTGAGAGCCGTCAGCGCTCACCCACCAGTCCGGGTAAAGTTGTCACAGCCATCTGAGGCTAACAACTAAGTCACACAAAAAAAAAAATTTTTCGTTAATTAAAAGGGTGCCGTGAAGCGTGGCGTTAACGCCACGCGATGATCGGGATCACCCTCGCCTATAGATGTTTCACATCGACATTATACCAGTGAGGTAACACACACACGCGCACACACACACAATAATATACTTGACATTAGATAAGGTATGTGTACTATTTATTAACGGACAATATCATTATCTATACCCATAAATAAAATTGGAGTGTCAAAATAATAGGCTTTTCGAAGAGGAGGGGATGTGTCTCGTATTTCGTCACTATCAGAATGGGTCATACATCGCAATGGAATCGAAATAACACCTCGGATGGCCTTTAAACTGTATTCTACAATTAGTGTTAACAATGTTCTATTATAACCAGTAGTTACACGGATGCCGGCGGATAAACCACAAGTTAAGGAAACGCGGTGATTTCGACGCAACATGGCAACAACTACAACCGATCGCCTTAGAGTCTCATCCCCATCTGACTATTCATGGGACCGCTTTAAAACAAACTCTCATAATAACATTTCAAATGTAAACGGTGATGTCAAGTGGTCATAAATGATTGCCAATCGCTGTATCGACTCCACCAAAGTGTAGCACTTTTCGTTTCCATAATCAAGTGTTTCTTAAGTGTTACGAATGACGCTGCGACAGGCTTATTTCATGCTCACACGGTTATTTGCACGACACCTATGCCTAAAATAGCGATTAAAACTTTTTGTCAGTCTGTCTGTCTGTCTGTTTGTTCCGGGTAATCTTCAAAACGGCTGGACCGATTTCAAAAATTCTTTCACCAATGGAAAGCTATAATATCAGGGCGTAAACTAGGCTATATTTTATCTCGGTATTCCCACGGGAACGGGAATTACGCGGGTAAAACGACTAAAACCGAAGCGAAGCGAGGGCGGGTTGCTAGTGTAAGTATAAAAATATATGCAATATAACAAAACATGGAGAATATAAAAACAGCGTCTATTGTAAATAATTTTTGAAATGACTAACGTGAACACGTTACGTCGAGGCGGATTGAATGTATCACTAGATACATATGATAGTGGACCGATAGGAGTGGTTCACATTCCGGGATCTCAAACATCTGCCTCTAAAGATGCTGAACTAAAAGACACACCACAGTTGCAGCCCTAATACGAGTATAAATGAGTCACCTGCTGCCGTAATGAAACCACACCGGGAAGCTATTACGCAAGCCACGGAGGAGTGCCTCTATCGACAATCTCCTACCAATATGATGGCATCTGTAGCCAAGGTACATGTGAGGGCAAGACCAGCTTTCTGTATTCATGGACTAGCAACCCGCCCTCGCTTCGCTTCGGTTATAGGTTATAGTCGTTTTACCCGCGTAATTCCCGTTCCCGTGGGAATACCTAGATAAAGGATAACCTAGTTTACGCCCTGATATTATAGCTTTCCATTGGTGAAAGAATTTTCGAAATCGGTCCAGCCGTTTTGAAGATTACCCGGAACAAACAGACAGACAGACAGACAAAAATTTTTTAATTGCTATTTTAGGCATAGGTGTCGTGCAAATAACCGTGTGAGCATGAAAAAAGCCATTGACATTTTGACATTACAAACAGACACTCCAATTTTATTTATTGGTATAGATGTGAAACTATGGCCAGATGGTATATATAACCTTTAGACACTTCGTCTGCCTCTTCAGGCGAGATGAAGGTGGGGAGAGCAGTCGTTCCAAACTATAATGGATGTGTGTAAATTTATAAGTTTTAATTGTAAATCTGTAAAAAAGTCCGCTATGTGCATAAATCAACTATGTGACACCACTGACATCATAGCGTTGCACGAGACCTGGCTCCTGCCTCACGATATACCTTTCCTGGGAACGATTCACCCAGAGTTCGATTACATGGGTAAATCATGAGTTGATACTTCAGAAAACTGACTACGCGGGCGACCGTATGGTGGCATAGCTATGTTGTGGCGTAAAAATGCATTTAAATCGGTATCTATAGTAAACTGAACGAGCGATCGCATCACAGCTGTGCGGTTCGAGATAGCAAACCGGTTCTTTATTGTATTCAGCGTGTATATGCCTACACAGTCAATAGATAATTTAGCGTAGTCCAGGGTGACTTTAATGCACATCCGACGGAGTTATTCGAGACCGAACTATCGCGTTTTTGTGTTGATCAGTCGTGGTTATGTGCAGATACACACAGGTTTGGTTTATGTTCAAGTGAATATACGTTTGTGAGTGATGCGCATGGTTCTCGGAGATGGCTGGATCACTGCTTAGTGACGCTATCAGCACTGGAGACGATCACGGGTATTGAGGTACGCTATGATGTTATGTGGTCAGACCACCACCCATTAGAAGTGTATTGTGACTTAAAACTTATTCGTAAAAAGGTTTTACCTATAAATAGTATTACAGATAAGTCCGTTATATAGGGCGTTCGTCAAACCCCACAAGTTAATGAATATTCAGTGCGCTGTAATAATAGGCTACAATTAATTAACTTTCCTCTGATGTTCAAACAATGTGTGAACAAACAATGTAATAATTACGAATATAAATTAGAATTAGATAAAATGTATAATAATATTATTTCTATTTTAAGGGAGATTGCTATGCAGACTTTTGTAAAAAAACACGTAATAAAACGTAGGAACTTGATTGGTTGGAATAGGCAGGTGGGTGATGTTAATAGGGAGGCTAGACTAAGGTTTCAGGAGTAGGTGTCCAGTGGTAGACCGACTCCTGAAACTGAATAGTGGAAAAATCTATGACATTATGTACGAAAGTAGAAAAAGGTTTAAGGCAAAGCTTAAATGGTGTCAAAATAACCAGGATCAGGTTAAATTAGACATCATTGCGAGCCAAAGATCTACCAAGCATTTCGCTGAATTTTGGAAAAGTGTTGGCAAACTGAACCTTAAGTCGGGCCTCCCTATGAATGTAGCGGGAGAGTCAAAACCGAAAGGAATAGCTAACTTTTTTAAAAATCACTTCTGTGTAAGGCCTGCCCTTAAAAATACTGTACCGGTGTTCGACGCTGAGGAACGTGGTGATAAGGAGGATATCACTATATCCGCTAAAGAAGTCACAGGTGTAATTCAATACATGACCAGAGGCAAATCTCCGGGTCACGACGGCCTCAGCGTCGAGCATCTGCAGAATGCAGTTGCCTAGAGTTTTAGCTATGTTCTACTCCCTGTGCATTGCTCATACTTATCTGCCTCATAGCTTGATCAAAACGATTGTGGTGCCAGTACTCAAGAATAGAACGGGCGATATCTCAGATAAAAACAATTATAGGGCAATATCACTAGCTACTATTACAGCTAAAGTACTGGACCGGCTTCTTGATAAACACCTTTCTAAGCACCTAAAAATTCATGATGGGCAGTTTGGTTTTAGACTGGGACTGTCCACTGAAAGTGCTATAGTGAGCTTTAAATATACAACCAGATATTATACTGATAGACAGACACCGGTCTATGCTTGTTTCTTAGATCTTTCGTGAGCTTTTGACACAGTATGTTATGACGTATTGTGGCGAAAGCTTCGTGATACAACTCTGCCTAAAGAGATATTATGTTCTATTTTTTAGTATTGGTACACCAATCAAGTTAATAATGTAAAATAGTCTGGGGTGCTTTCCAATCCTTATGGGTTGCAATGTGGTGTGAGGCAGGGAGAGGTATCCTCTCCACACCTCTTTAACCTATACATAAACGAGCTGATAGAAGGCCTCAGCAGACAACCGATCGGATGCTATGTAGATGGTATTTGTATCAATAATATTAGTTGAGCTGACGACATGGTGCTGCTGGCGCCTTCTATCAGTGCACTCAGGAAATTGTTGGCCGTATGTTAAAACTACGCGGAAAGTCATAGGTTGCATTATAATGTAAAAAAGTGAGTTCATGGTGTTTGTACCTAGGGACAAAAACCTAGCAGTGGTACCGCCCGTTATGTTATATGGGACTGCTTTAAAACGCGGAAATCATTTTAAATACTTAGGGCACATTGTTTGTGATAATTTGAGTGATGAGTTAGATATAGAGAGGGAACGAAGAGCGTTGACCGTGAGAGCTAACATGTAGGTCCGCAGGTTCTATCGATGCTCAAGAGAGGTTAAAATTATTTTAAGTCCTTTTGCCAAACTTTTTACGCGAGTGGCCTGTGGTCTACGTGCACTCAAAAATCGGTCAACGCCCTTCGTGTCCAATATAATAATGCTTTTA
This sequence comes from Lymantria dispar, assembly GCA_032191425.1. Classification (NCBI taxonomy): domain Eukaryota; kingdom Metazoa; phylum Arthropoda; class Insecta; order Lepidoptera; family Erebidae; genus Lymantria; species Lymantria dispar. The sequence goes on along the minus strand of CM063460.1, from coordinate 298,176 downwards.
GGATGCTGTTGGGGCTCCCACGGTTCTGCAGCGCGTCTGGTATGTTTGCCGAAGCACGCACCGACGGGTTCCATGCGTGTATGCGGAAAAAAAGTCGCGTCGCTGCTTCGCAGAATCTGTGCGAGCACCAACACCATCCTGAAGACCTTAGCTGCTAAGTGGGATAGCCCTTTCTTCAGATACTGTGTTCGGACGCTGATGGCATAGGAGACTCTTCCATCAGTGTTCGAATACAGTTGTTTTTGTTTCTATTTTTATGTTTATTTTTACCTTACTTCTAACATAGGTTAAGTTTATTTACTAACACTAATATGGATCTTTGATGTCTGAAATAAATTACATTATTATTATTATTATACTCATATATCTCCGATTCACAGCTATCTCCCAAGGGAAGATACCCGGTCCTTTGAAAGGCTTACATGGGGATATGGATCCAACACGCAGAGGCCTTTGGAGAAATTTAATATAAAAATGGGATGGGACGTCTACCGATGACACTCCACGTCTGCACATAACACACGTGGACTGCCAACGGTAGGTGTAAAACTATTGTGTGATGATGGTATCTAATACATGATTATGGGGTTGGAGGTTAGATGGACTGGATTAATGGAAAACTATGGATTTGAAACTGTCGTCTGCCTTCAATGCCTTTATCGTCTTGAACTTTGGCAGACGGTGACTCGCCACTCACTGAATGGGTCCCCCTAAACGGTCGCCACAGACACGCAGGCCATACGGGCAACAGGGGGGACAACATTGTTGCAAGTAGCTTAGGGTATCGAGCGGTGCGGCGCCGGTTTCACCATCGCAAATCCCCGATAAACGGAGACTCGCAGTGGTTTCCCCGTAGTTATGCCCTTGAAAATGACACTTCCACCCCCGAGCATATAGCTCCCCTTTCTAATCAGCCGTTTAAGACAAGCCAGAGTTGAGAATCCTGCGGGCACTCTTCGGTTACCACTCCAGCCAGCCAGTAAGGGCGAGCTGAATACGAGGCCCTGGTCGACTCTCTCGGGCATTCAGGACCGCAGTGTCGCCACTCACATTCAGCACGCCACAAGCTGCCCTGCGGTTTATTGGCTTTCCTATAAATCTTGTGATACATTTTTTTTTTATATCAAATGAACTTAGCCACTTTTTTCACTACAGAAATCAGCACTCAGCTAGACGCAGCCACCCTGCTGGCCCGGCGAACCCCGCCAAATCAAAGGGTCAGCCGCAACCACGGGGGAAGAAAAAAAAACCGTAGACGCAAAAAGGAATCCTGTAAGCCTACCAATCTCGGGCCACCCTTGGCTTCGGCCACAGCTGCTATTCCCACCGGCACACGTGAGGAGCCACCAACCCCCACAACAACTCCTCAACAACCCCTTTGGGGAGACATAGGGACAGCGTTGGCATACAAACAACCCTACTCCCCGCTCAAGCTATAGCAGCCCTATTCTACTTGTCGCTATCAGCATTCTGCAGGACGTCCATTCAGGCCTGGCAGTCCACATCCCTCGCCATGAGTTATGTCAAATCATAACCGACGCGATTGGCAGGTTACTAGAACTCAAAGAAACTACTCGAACGAAACGAACAGCGTGCGTATAGCTAGAGTAGCTAGACCGTAGCTAGAGTAGCTAGACCGTAGCCAGAGTAGCTAGACCGTAGCTAGAGTAGCTAGACCGTAGCTAGAGTAGCTAGACCGTAGCTAGACCGTAGCTAGACCGTAGCCAGAGTAGCTAGACCATAGCTAGAGTAGCTAGACCGTAGCTAGAGTAGCTAGACCGTAGCTAGAGTAGCTAGACCGTAGCTAGAGTAGCTAGACCGTAGCTAGACCGTAGCTAGAGTAGCTAGACCGTAGCTAGAGTAGCTAGACCGTAGCTAGAGTAGCTAGACCGTAGCTAGAGTAGCTAGACCGTAGCTAGACCGTAGCTAGAGTAGCTAGACCGTAGCTAGAGTAGCTAGACCGTAGCTAGAGTAGCTAGACCGTAGCTAGAGTAGCTAGACCGTAGCTAGACCGTAGCTAGACCGTAGCTAGACCGTAGCCAGAGTAGCTAGACCATAGCTAGAGTAGCTAGACCGTAGCTAGAGTAGCTAGACCGTAGCTAGAGTAGCTAGACCGTAGCTAGAGTAGCTAGACCGTAGCTAGAGTAGCTAGACCGTAGCTAGAGTAGCTAGACCGTAGCTAGACCGTAGCTAGACCGTAGCCAGAGTAGCTAGACCATAGCTAGAGTAGCTAGACCGTAGCTAGAGTAGCTAGACCGTAGCTAGAGTAGCTAGACCGTAGCTAGAGTAGCTAGACCGTAGCTAGAGTAGCTAGACCGTAGCCAGAGTAGCTAGACCGTAGCTAGAGTAGCTAGACCGTAGCTAGAGTAGCTGGACCGTAGCTAGAGTAGCTAGACCGTAGCTAGAGTAGCTAGACCGTAGCTAGAGTAGCTAGACCGTAGCTAGAGTAGCTAGACCGTAGCTAGAGTAGCTAGACCGTAGCTAGAGTAGCTAGACCGTAGCCAGAGTAGCTAGACCGTAGCTAGAGTAGCTAGACCGTAGCTCGCCCACAAGGTAGTTAACTTACTATACCACTGTGGTCAGTCGAGTTGGTATAGCGTTTTTACTTCGGGTTTACCTAAAAACGCTATTTATATAATATATATTTATAAATGAATTATATGTTTTTTATATGTTTGTATTTATATATTTATAAATGAATTATATTATTTTGAACTAGCAACCCGCCCTCACTTCGCTTCAGTTTCTGTCACCTTATCCCCGTAGTTCCCGTTCCCGTGGGAATACCGGGATAAAATATAGCTTAGTTTACTCCCTGATATTATAGCTTTCCATTGGTAAAAGCATTATTTAAATCGGTCCAGCCGTTTTGAAAATTACTCGGAATAAACAGACAGACAGACAAAAAAAATATAAAGTGATTTTGAGGCATATGTATAGTGCAAATAATCGTATGAGCATGAAAAGAACCTATTATTTTAACATTACAAACAGACACTCCAATTTTATTTATTGGTATAGATTAGTAGAATTATTATAGTGACAGTTTCATGTTTTAGTGTTGGTGAGAGCGCACCCGGTGAGCACACCACACTCCCTCATACATACATACATACATGCAGATACATTATACATATATTCACACCCAGGGCCGGATTTAACTTAATGCCGCCCCTGGGCATCGGAAAAAAAGCCGCCCCAATACTAGAATTTTACTTAAACTTATAGTTTACATATTTTATTATTCGAAATTAAAATAATTAGTTTACAAAAACTTTATTATATGTTATATATTCCAAAAACATATTTTTTTTCGCGTGACTCATAATTATATTACATCAATTTTATCACAGGCAAAAACACGTGACTTTTTGAATTGCCAATTGGTCAATTAAATCTTCGCAATCTAAACGTTGAAGTACGTCGGATTCGATGCATAGAATAGCTAAGCTATTGAGTCTATTAGCAGTCATTGTAGAACGTAAGAAGTTTTTAACTCTCTTTAAACATGAAAACGATCGTTCTGCGCTACAGTTTGTTACAGCTAATGTCATAAATATTCGACAGGCGATCTCCACGTTGGAAAACTCAGGCGTTTGCATGCAACAGTTTCAAAAGATCAGAGGGCGAATTCTGTGTCTGGCGAAGCATTTTCCAGTGCAATAAGCATGGAAGTACACAAATTCGTCATCTAATGAGGACTCGAGATCTGAAGAATAAACATTTCTTAAACGTTCAGCTCGTTTACGAATTTCTCTATTATCCATAGAACGTAGAAACGTCGTATTACATTTTATTTACCACTTCTTCATATTGTATAGCTTTGTATAGTCATTGTCCGTCAGTAAGTCAAGTCACTACCATTAATTAGGCGCTGAAAACCTAATTAATGATTTCTCTGAGAATTTTGGTAGAATATGAAAATACACGTAAACCACTCTTATATCACATTCGCCACACTTCAGCACCTTAACTGTATTATATAACATAAAATATCATCAAAATTATTCAATATAATACAAAAAGATGAACATAATACAAGAACTTAACATGACATTTTCATATTCGCGCCGAAACTCCAAAAACAAACTGCATCAAAGGAATCTATACATGTTTATAAAATGGACTCTAGGTGGTAGCATGCGCTGTTTCAACTGGGTGCTGGCCCTGGTCCTCAAACACCTGGGACCACGCCTCAGGAAACTGTTCAACGCTTGTTTGGCGTCTGGGCAGTTCCCTGGGTGCTGGAAAGAGGGGAGGCTGGTGCTCCTGCCGAAGCTGGGACGGTCTCCCGAGTCGGCCTCAGTCTACAGGCCCATTGTGCTGCTCAATGATGCGGGCAAGCTGCTAGAGAGGGTGCTGGCTGCCCGCATCGAGCGACACCTCGTCGGCATCGGGCCCGATCTGTCGGATGCCCAGTTTGGGTTCAGGAGGGGTCGTTCGACGATCGCGGCCTTGCTACGTCTGAGGGCCGTGACGACAGAGGCCATCACCGGCGGAGGAGTGCAGTTGGTGATGTTTAGGGACACCGCCAACGCATTCAACAGTCTGCCATTCAGCTGAATCAGGGAGGCGTCCAATATCACGAGGTGCCTGTTTACCTGAGGCGGCTGGTGGCAGAGAAATTGGAGGGGCGCAACGTCCTCTACACCTACCGACTAGGGGACGTTGTGCGAACGCCCATGATGTGCGGTGTCCCACAGGGATCGGTCCTCGGTCCCAATCTGTGGAACATCGACTACGACTGGGCGTTGAGAGGGAGCCTTCCACCCAGGCTGGGCGTGATCTGTTACGCCGACAACACGCTCCTCACAGCCCGCGGTGGGACGCTGGAGGAGGCGGCAAGCCTGGCGATTCTCGGCACCGAGGAGATCGTCAGGCGCATCGAGGTGCTGGGATTGAGGGTAGCCCTGGACAATACGGAGGCGCTCTTGTTCCACGGGCCCCGTATGGGTCCTCCCATCGGCGTCTCGATCACCGTCAACTCGGTTGACATCAGCATCCGGGCCCATATGAAGTACTTGGGCCTGGTGCTCGACGGGTATTGGTGGTTCCGGGAGCATTTCCATCGGCTTGCTCCACGGCTTGTCAGCGCGGCGTCCGCCCTTTCTTGGCTTATGCCTAATAAGTGGGCGGACCTAGTGCTACGTGCCGATGGCTGTACGCGGGGGTCACCCGGTCGATGGTCTTGTATGGCGCACCGATGTGGGCGGGGTCCCTGACCGTCCATCTCAGGGCCCTCCTGTGTCGTCCACAGAGAGTCATGGTGGTCAGGGCCATAGGCTGACCGCGCGACCGTCGTCCCCGAGGGGAACGTCGAGAGGAAAGGGTATCCCGCGACCGGGGAATACCCCGGTGATCGGCCCGACGGAATACCGTCGGGCTGATCACTGACGACAAGCCACCCTGCTCCGGTGGTGAGCCCAACGACGAAGGCGATGTGGCTACGGGTGGGCCATGGGGCCGCATGCCGCCCCTCCGTCGACCCGGACGTACCCGAGCGCGGGTGCGCTGACCATGGCCCACCCCTAAAAAAAAAGATGCGCTGTTTCAAGTTTATTTAATTCAGAAAATAAGATTTTTCGTTTAAATTAAAATTAATTGGGGTAATCGATAAATTACAACATTTTTTTTTTAAATTCATTGATTGATTAAAGTTTTGAAAAATGCAAAAATTGTCGAAATTTTTTCACTATTTCAACAAAAAAAATACTAATTATGTTTCTTTAATCCGAAAAATAGAAAAATCGACTATTGTTTTAAATCTCCAAGGAAATAAATTTAATAAATGATTTTGATTATTACCTCAAAAGGCGCAAATACTGTACTCTAGACAGTGTATACATATTTGAGCCTTTTGGGGTAGAAACTTTGGGACCGTGGGGGTCTGGCGCCCATAATATATTTAAAGATTTATTATATACAGCATTGCCATCCAACGTGGCAATGCTGCCAGAATTAATTAATAGAATTAATTAATTATGTTGAGCAATCTTGATAAGACTAAAACAATTTTTTTCCTTCAAAATTTTGCCGCCCTAAAAAATTTGCCGCCCTGGGCACTCGCCCCGACTGCCCCTAGTATAAATCCACCGCTGTTCACACCTCTTTTTCATAGGGGAGCACTTTCGACAGTCCCGTTTTAGGTTATCTGTCCCGTTATCCCGAGTCATACAAATATTAAAATGTCCCGTTGAAACAGAACAAAGCATAAATGATCATGTGTTATACTCATTGAGACGTGTTCTTATTTTTCTGCGGTTTCAAGTCGATAATTTCATAGTTTTATCTATTCCTACAAGATTTTCAATAGTTTTTGTTTTTCTATTAGCCTGTAATGTTATATTAGTACGTACCTATTTCTACAAATATATCCCCTTCTGACACAATATATAATCACTCTTTGACGTAAAACTGTAACATCATCATCATTCAGTCCATTGTCGTCCACTGCTGGACGTAGGCCTCCCTCATAATTCGCCACAAAGTACGGTCCTGTGCCGCCTGCATCCAACAACGCTTAGCGACATTCACCAGGTCCTACACTCCGTCGTCCGATACGTGGTCGCTACTCTAGAATCTTTCTTCCCCAGCGGTTATCAATTCATCGCCCCATTGCCACTTCAACGCGCTAATTACTCGTCCTACGTCGGTGACACATGTTCTTCTGCCCAATTTCGTATTTCGGATTCTATATCGCAGAGAAACCCCGAGCATAGCTCCGCTATCTAGCACGCTGCGGCGACTTTGAGCTTGATTATGAGACCTATATTTAGACCTGTGTTGTCAGACACTGAGGTATAGTGGACGAGAAGATCCTCTTAAGTTGCCCGAACGCTGGCCAACCGAGTTGGATGGATGTAAGAATATATATGTTTTTGCTTAATAATAAAAACGGTTTAGTTTTTTTTCTATTTCAAGTAACTCAATATAATATAATTAGATTAATTTGTTACGGAATATAGTTATATACGCTTCTATTGTGAGATTTGATTTTTTTTATAATTGTCAAACTTTTTTTTTATTTGCAATGCTTATGGTGCCAAACAAGTAAACAGCACAGCTGATGATGAAAAGACTGCCTACTATGACGAAAGTGTTCTTCTTAAACCTCGTTTAAAGAAGAGCATGTCAAAGCGCACGGTGAAGGCAGCAGCAGATCCTACACGTAGTGACGCCCTTACTGCCAGTGTAGCACGCGTCTGTGATAATGTATACATTAAAGTACTCGTACATACAGTATTTGTCACTCAGGGCGAGTGCCACTATCTATACAACATAATAGATCGTATTCGGCGACCTTGTAGACGTTTTTCGTCTTGAAGTGCGGCATGACGACAGATGGTACTGTAATTGGTTAGGTAAATACTCTGATCAATAAACTGAATAGTAAACACAATTGTTACGCCGCGTTGTTAGACTTGGGGAAGGCATTCGATACAGTCACTCAGTACACACAGGTTGGTTGGTCAAATCTAGCCAATAGGACGTGAACTAGCTTTAAAAAAAATTAAACATTACCTAAGTGAAGGCAGTCAATATATTAAAGTTGACTATTTAATAGTACAATAGAGATTTGCATTTATGGCATACCACAGGGCAGTGTATTAGAGCCTAGTCTATTTGAAGCATACGTGTACTAATTATTATTTTGTTTTATCTTTACTTACGGTGATAGATGGGCGCGGTGAATATGGATGGATGGATTGCGTGAGTATGAACGTGATGAGTGGATAAAATATTTACAATTAGACAGAACAACAAGAAACAGAAAAAAGAACTCAAGAAAACCGGACTATTATCGTCTGAACTATCAAAATTGAGAAATATATAATTATGTCATTGTTAGATGAGATTGAATCATTATAATTCTGTTGTAATTGTAGCAGCTTGCATTTATATTGTCAACTAAACAATCATTGCATTCATACACAAATATTTGTTACAAGTACGCTCGTAATGTGTCGCGTATTCTCAACAACGTTTACGGTTGAAGTACTGCTTGTAACGTCAGATGTAGTGCCTTTCAATTGAATTCTTCGAGCCAAAAACTAATTTAAATACGTGCAATAATTGTCTACAAACAACTATTAGATATAAAACATTTATTGTCATTATTGTTGAATTGTTAACGTACTCATGATGACAGGTGATGAAAGTTTTAACTGTCATGAAAACATACGTAATTAATATATAGGAAAGTTTATGTCTATTATAGGGGGTCAAACACTACCCACGTCTGTATATGAACTTAACTAGTCGCCTAGTTGTGACGAGAGCGAAAGCACAGTTAAAAGCCCTCGTTTAAAATCAATGTATTTACTTATCGGCTTAACAATTGTGAACAATATTGTGCGTATAGATGTCACGGGCGGGTGTTAGGTATCACACGAGTGTTGTGTGCGCTGTGATACGTGTCGCCGTGGGAGTGGTCAGTGTCATCACTCATCACTCACCGCTCGCCGTCACACAGTGTGATGTGATGTCTAACGCGCCTCTAACGGTATACACTTTCGTTGTGTCGCACTAACGACGGTCGCGCCGCGCTGCGGACGCGCCGCACGGGGACCGGGGCGAGGGGGGCGCGGTCAAGGGCGCGCGCGCAGGCGGCGCCGCGCCTCAGTCCGCGCCGCGCTCTCTCGGCGTGCGGTCGTGTACAGTGTGTGTCCGCGCTGTGTCAGTGTTGTGTGTGTACAGTTACGCGCCGCACGGGTCGACGACCGCGCGAGCATGCCCGTGCGCCCGCCACCGCTCTGACCGACACCAGCCGCCCCCAGCGCACCGGGCGAGCCGCTCTACGTCCACCGAGGTCCCCGATCGTGCTCGCAGAACGATCTAGTCCAGTAGTGACGGGGCGGGCCCCACGCACGGAGAGGGCGCCCCGCGCGCCCTGGCCCTCCGCCACCACACATAACGGTGAGTGAGAGTCGCGCCGCCGCACACCGTATTATACTTCGGGTGGGTTTTTTTTCTTTTTTTTTTTGTGTGTATTTAGCTATTGGTCGCAGATGACCTTGACAGCTTAACGCGGGCAATGGGCGAGCGGAAGGCTCTCAACCCGGGGATTTCGGGTGTGATGTCAGGTGTTAGTTTAAATATGTGCGTAGGGTCGGGCGCGTAGTGACGTCACACATCTCACATTCACCCCTCACCCCCTCACCGCTGTATCTGAGAATGCGTCGCCCGCTCGCGTGCAGTGACTGCATACGCTGCACTGTACAATATAAATAGATGCTGCAGTGTGTACACGTCCGGCCCCGCCGCGCCGCCGTCACTGACACCGCTCGCCTAACACTGTGTCGCCTCAGGCGAGACAATAGTGGCTGTATATCGTCAATAATGTCGTAAGACAACACGTACAGCGACTATGACGCTAATAACTCGACGAGTGAGTAAATATTTTCAAGTCACAAATAGCGCAGTCAATTGAGTACAATGTCCCAGTTGTGTGTACGCATGTCTCACTCAGTACACAGCCCCCGTCTGCTCTCCTCTGACTCACTGTAGAGGTACGCTCGGGCGCAGAGTCGCGAGCGAGCGCCAGAGCTTTCCCCCGGCGCGCGGCGCTTGGGGCGGGTCGCCAGTGACGGCGAGACGGACTCACCTGAGACCAGTTTCATGCGCACTTCCTGTCGCGATACCTCTCACACACATACAAACATACAGGCCTCTCTTGTATACATAACTATTCACAATGGCAGATAGGAACAGACTTGCAGTCGAAAATTTAATGCTGAAATTAAATCTTTAAACCGATGCAACTTTTTATTTGTTCATAACTGAATACTCCGCAAACCTCTCAGTATGTCAGTCCTTCATGCGTTACACGGGGATATCCTTAGCGACTTTTAATGAAGCTTCGAAACACCAAACACCTTTATTGAACTCAGATACAAAATGACGGGTGTTAAAGTTCGACGTATCTCTGTGTCTGTAGTAGGTATCGATACTCCTAAACGTATAGACAGATTATAATTTAGTTTTCTTTGTTTGAAAAATGACATCATGAAAATGGTCTTTAGCTACAATTTGTCAATATCTGTTGAGGCGTTTCAGAGTTATTACCTTTGTTAAGTTTAATTTCATACATACGTAAGGCACATGTACCACGGCACCACTGACCTACCCCAATGATGGAGGCAGAAACTAGAAAATGAATTACTATATTGTCTATTAGTAAACAATATAGTTTCAGCTCATTGTATTCCTCTTAAATGTTTCTATTCTTTTCTTCTGATGACGAGGACGTGATGCTTTTTAGAGTGTTTTATTCATTCGTCTGGAGGATCACTCAAAATGTTTAAATTTATTTATTTTATATTCACCGCGTATAACTTGATGATCGCTTAATACATTACGCCATAAAAATGATATGCAATACAATGTGATACAATACATTGTATAGCACAGACGTGCAATACATTATAATAACAAATATCAAGGACGCTTCGTTAGATTGAACCAGAATTTAAACGAGAAGTGTAATACAAGTAATGTGTGTTTTCAATATACTTAATTATTTACAACAAGAATTATAACAACAGTTTCAAATCTATACCAATAAATAAAATTGGAGTCAGACACTCCAATTTGTAATATCAAAATAATAGGCTTATTTCATGCTCACACTGTTATTTGCACGACACCTATGCCTAAAATACAGATTAAAAAATTTTTGTCTGTCTGTCTGTTTGTTCCGGGTAATCTTCAAAACGGCTGGACCAATTTCAAAAATTCTTTCACCAATGGAAAGCTATAACATCAGGGCGTAAACTAGGCTATATTTTATACCGGTATTCCCACGGGAACGGGAACTACGCGGGTAAAATGACTAAAACCGAAGCGAAGCGAGGGCGGTTTGCTATATGATATATATATATATATATATATATATATATATATATATATATATATATATATACACGGTGACATTTATTTATTTATTTAAACTTTAGCACACAAAAATAAGGTACATGGCGGACTTAATGCCTTAGGCATTTTCTGCCAGTCAACCACGGGTGGAGCAGAAATGAATTAGGCAGGTGCAATATATTATAAGGGGTAATTTGTAAAATTTGGTTATCCAAATTTAATTTTATTAAAAGTAGAGGAGAGCCATCATTGATGAGTTGACTCCGTCAGGTAGGGTCCGTCAAGTCTAGGTAGAGACGTTTTACCATAGCTTTAAAACCATCCCGGCTAGCGGCCATTCTGATCTTTAATGGTAACGCATTCCAGAGAAGAATAGCCTGGATATAAAACGAAGAGTGTACTAGACTAGAGGAATGAGAAGGACAGTGAAGAATAAGATTTTTGGAGGATCGAAGATTACGGTCGTGAGTGGTACATAGAAATTGAAAGTGAAGTTTTAAGTAGGGGGGAGCATTAGGAGAGTTAGAGCGAAATGTGGAGACATGGTCGAATTTACGAAGGTTAAAAACGAATCGAATGCAATTATTGAGAAGACAGTCCAGTTTATTGACTAGATCTGCATTCAGGTCGAGGTAGCACACATCAGCATAATCGATGATAGGAAGGATTAAGGTTTGAACCAGCGCTGTCTTGGTATTTATTGGAAGAAAGTTCTTCAAGCGATATAGCGAGCGAAGCGTACCTGTGACCTTGTTTGATATGGTAGTGATCTGCGTTTGCCACTCCATCGTCGAGTCTAGAATTAGGCCGAGATTCTTGACATGTTGACTGTAAGGGATCACTGTTCCACTGTACACAATGGATGGTAGAGCAAGAGGATCAAATCTGCTGATTATTCGAGGACTACCGAGTATAATGGATCGGCACTTGTCTACATTCACTGCCAAGCCAAACCTGGCAGCCCAAACGCTTATAGTTGAAAGATTGGAGTTGATTCTAGCGATTGCTGACTGTAAATCATCCAGCTTGGCGTGAGAGTATAGTTGTAGATCATCGGCATACAAATTATACGTGCACTGAAGTTCAGGGGTTTTAATTTTAATCGTCGTACAAAAAAAAAAACTATAAAGGTACCAAAGAAACATATCAGATATTTAAATGTTCAATAGTGGCAGTTATAAAAAAATAATAAAATAAAATAAATTAAAGTTAATATTTTGTAACAGCCTGTTATCATGTTTACATTTTAAACAAAAGCAATCATGCGAAATTTCGTTAGCCAATCATAGGTATGAAGTCCACGTGGACGGCTTTTACAAAGCGTAATTCCCTACGCTAAATACCTAACAGGTATCCTTTGCGATGCCCGATTGGCGCCGCGGTCAAGCGGTCGTAGTACCTACGTACTACATCAGCTGTGTTGAGTACCTATGTGCTCGCTACAAGCTGTTTCCTTACTATTTTAATTACTAATTATTTATAATAACTTTTATTAAAAAATATTCTATTAAATATTGTTTTTAACCTTTTAATTGTATGAATGAATAGTAGATACTGGATACTTTAATTGACCTGCTTTTTTTAAGACGACATAAATGTCACCGTTTATATTAGGAACTGTTTGTCGTCTTATAGAATACTATAACCACCAAACCAAATATCTATATACCAAATTATTTTGCAAATGAGCTACACTAGTGAACACAATTCAAATAAAATAAAATTGTTATTGACTTCATCCATCCTTCTTGCATCCCCATATACGGCTATCTACGTGTAACGATCCCAAGAATGCCGAACTGTATCTGGGGTGAAAAGTGCCAAACTAGGTTCGCAATTCGAACTAAAATTTGCCCAATAATGCTGAAAACTCACTTTTTACTGAAATTGAATTAATCAATAGATTAGTAGGTAAACGCCGCGAGTACGTTAGTGATCACCTTGTTGAGTAAGTGTCACGCGTTAGCGGCGACTCGCCGAGTATCACATCTCTACACATTTGTGATACGCATTTAATGCGCGCGCTATTTTAGAAACTTTATTTTTACTTTCGTCATTCATGAATTGTTTTATTTTTACATTAGAACTTCTATAAGTGAAACTTCCAAAAATCCAGTTATTGTGAGTTCTTCACTAATGGAGAATTTCTACTTAAGCGGATTTTTATTCAACTTTTGAGTTTAAAAGGCATTCTACATAATTTTAAATGAGTGAGATTTCACAGCACTAATGTCTATATGTTATTAACGTTACAAAAGACGTAAGGTGCGGCAGAATACGACTACTTTTAATAATATTTCAATTGATCACAAGTAACATACTTCTTAAAAAATCATTTGAATTTAATAGTAATATACTAAATAATAGTGATAAATAATACGACGATTTGCTTCATGTAAACAAACACGTGTTCAACTTCACTCAATCACATTTTAAACTTCTTATAATTCATAATCTTAATTATTTCGACTAATTCAGTATCATTAAAATTTTGATTAATAGAGTTTTGGATCTTGAGGAGACGGAACCAAAAGTTTATCTTGATTTGGAGATGATTGACTCATCGAAGTTCCACTTAATCTCTTAATTTATTAACGTCAATTGTCATATAATTATATTGTCATATATAATGCGTAATGTTATGACCACATAAGAAATCGTATGTCATTGTGGCATATTATATTTGTATATGTACGCGCCCAAGCCTAAGAGTACGACATAAACAGTACGCAAATGGACTGCAGTTTGCAGGCGAATGGTTACGAAACGATAAAAACCTCGTGATTTCAACATTATAAGAACTGAGATGTGCATTATCATACCGAGTGCACTAAACAGAGCCAGGTACACGGGCTCTGTTTAGGACGATGTCCGTTTCACGTCGACTTTAAAGAACATACCAATAGTGTTCAGGAATGAGATATTGCAGTAAACTGAGTAATTCATTGAATGCAGTACCCTCTGCTGCTATAGCAAGGAAGCCCAGTGTACCCTATAGATTTTCACAGACGTGCGAGAAGCGCTGGAAACGTTTAATAGTGTAAGAAATTGTTTACAATTCCTAGTGTTGCACTCTATATTGATGACATGTCTTCAGAGCGTCTCCGTAGAGACCAAAGTTCGATAGGAATCTAACCGGAGTTTTGTATAACTCGCTAAGAAGTCTCCGCCTCGTATCGAACCAATATTTCTGTGACATATCTTAGGTATAGTTTCGTCCACGCATGATATGATTTAAATAAAACAAGTTGCTGTTCAAGATATGGCTCCATTTCACTCGCAGACTATGAGTGTTACTGTTCCTTAGATATGTGGCATATGATTTTTGTTTTTTCTTTGTAGTGCTGTCTGGAATTATGCATCGAGTTTTGTGGTACGTTATTATTAATAGCTGTGGTTTGGTAGAATCAGATGCTCGCACTGATTTTTCCATGTAAAAATCTTTTCATTTACAGTCTTTCCACAAATAATGTGGCACTCACTTCTACTGAAGAGCCTTAATCAGTACGTGACAATTCATTTGTCACAATACTGTTCACAACTAATTATCTAGTCTACATATACTAGATCATCCACAATTCTATAATAACTATTACTTCATGATAGCTTTTTAAAATTATCTAATGAATATTTAGGAAGCTTATTGTAAAAGCGTGTTCTCCGCATTCCTGACACGAATGTTTCTGACGTTAGAGGTCACCAGCGGTGTGGGGGGAGGGGGCAGGGTAGAGGGGGCGAGTGGCGCCGCTCGCGCTCGCGCTGCACCTCGAGGTTAGTCGCGCTCTTCTTAAATATATATTGAAGTTAAACTGGTTTTGTAGCGCTGAATGCTTTAGACGAGGCGACTGATGGCAGACGAGAGCAACGGAAACGCGTCACCACACACGCTTGTATATAGCAATAGATTATTGTACTTCCATGTAGTTGCAGCTTATAAACCAAGGAAGGGTGCCGACGGGCCACACAATTTGAAAAATAGGTTAGACGATGGAATTACAGTTATTACGTGAGAAAGATAACTTAAAAAAAAAATGTGCCGTCGCTCAGGACGTCTGACAGATGTGAAACATCGAAACTATTTTGTACGAGTAGAGACACGGTATCGAATATAAAGTATCGATACTGAACTCATGAATAGTATCGAAAGATAAGTAACGTACTGTTTAAAGTATCGAGTACTTTTATTTACTTTATCTTTAGGTATCGAGTACTTTTCTTTCGATACCGATACTTTTGTATTCGATATTTTAGTCTATAAGTACTTTTTGGTAGCTATCGTATCGAATAAATTATAAAATTGACTTTACGACTCATATTTATGGTAACGTCATTTAGTACAAACGAAATGAACCTTCTAAAACGTAGCTTGAAATAATTTGCGATTTATAAACCAGAAATAGCGCCATCTATCGAGCAAACGACCAACTCTAAGCTACAATATACTTTATAAATAACTCTCTAATCCTGTAATGATAATAAGACAAGCTGTTTAAAGTGAGTCAAAAATCCAATTCTTAAGGAGTTGGTGACATACAAACAAATAAATACACAGCTGAAACTAATAAAAGCCTATAAAAATGAAATGCCTTCATCCGTTCACAGACATTCTTTCCGCACGAAGAGTGTGATTGAGGCCTCATTTACGGAGACGCGAGGCGTCGCGTGTGGCGTGTGGCGTGGCGTGTGGCGTGGCGTCTCGCGGCGCGTCGGACGTTTTTATTGTTTAGGTAGCGGCGGCGCGTGAAGCGGCACGTATCATCGCACGCGTAAACACAGACTTATAGCAATATGCGATGTTGTTTATAGAGACGCGAGGCGGGAAGAGTGGCGATGCCCGCCGCTGCGCCCGCCTCGTATTCTCAAGCGTGTAGCGGAGCACGCGGCGAGCATCGCTGCGGCGCATGCGGCGTTCTCACTTAATCCGACCCAAACTTCTCATGTTCCGCTATTGTAAACATTGGGCCACTCTTTATATTAAATAACTCACTTTTTAAAATACAATTTTCTTCTAAAAAGTCTATCATATCATACTCCGTTGCGACGGTAACTACGTCTGTGTTGCACGATTAGCAAATGAGACTGGCAGAAGGTTCCGCCACAGGCACCGCTTCATCGAGAATCGCCGCTGCGTGCGCCGCCGCGTGAGACGTGAATCGGTAGAACACGCTCCATTTCAAGCAAACGCGTGTAAAATCGCTTCTCCGTAAACGCACTCATCCAACGCCCTACATTTGAATTTAGTGCGGGCCGCGCAGCCTATCGCGACGCGTCTCCGTAAATGAGGCCTTAGGAAACAGAAATGGCGGCATTTATCGAGCTAACGACCAACTCTCAGCTTCAATATATTTAATAAAGAAATTTTTAATCCTGTGATGATAATAAGACAAGCTATCTAAATAATTTTAACGTCATTGGTCCTCCTTAAATTTTTAACTTTTAAATGAAATTTGACTGTTTAAAGTGAGTCAAAATCCAATTCCTATGAAGTCGGTAATATACAAAGAAATAAATATATATACACCTGAAACTAATAAAAGCGTATAAAAAAAAAACGGTTCTCCAGTTTTCGTAGCTGAAAGTAAACTAAATACCATACCTACTGGTATATTTATATTACTAAGTTAGAGAATTTTACATTAATTTATAAAACAAGTATATATGCATAAAAGAACATTAGATTACGACAGGAACTAATACGATAAAACTAAGGCATAAAGTATTAATAAAATATCGCGATTTTTTTCCAAAAAATTATGATTTTTATTCAATAAACATTTATTTTCATTAATATATATTATAAGTAAATTTTGTACAACGCCATCTGCGTTGTACAAAATTTTAAATCGCACCATGGTTTCGTTACAAAAATGTAGGTATATGCATCCAAATATTTATTTAATATTTTCACGGGTTGAGAGCCCTCAGCGCTCACCCACCAGTCCGGGTAAAGTTGTCACAGCCATCTGAGGCTAAAAACTAAGTCACACAAAACAAAACAAAAAATATTTAATTATTAGGGAACCGCGAGGCATGGCGTTAAACGCCACGCGACGATCACGGTCACCCTCACCTATAGATGTTTCACATCAATAATACAAATTTACGTTAAATTCTCATGCTTCATTTTTATACTTCTTGGGAAATTATTTCGTACGCATATTTAGGGTTGCGAAGTCGCCAAACGTAATAGCCAGACACAACAGCCAATTTGACCGGATATTTGATTAAGAAGGTCGAACATTATTGAGGATTTTGTCTCAGTATTAATGGGTACGATAAGAAATAATGTAAAATCAACCTTTTTGACTGTCACCATAAATTTTGTAAAATTCTAATGAAATACAGCAAAAAATGTAAAAGCTTGACAAGCCGGACACGATTTATTTTATCCGGACATGAACTCCAAAAGCCTAATTATGTCCGGTTTTATACGTACGCCTGGCGACGTAACACATGCGTGTTCAGAGGTACATGTCGGACGGCTCCTCCAGGTGCAAACGACTGTCAGCCGTGGAAGGTTGCTTCTGTACGTATAACACTATCATCTACTGAAATATCTATATACACGAGGGGTTTTTCGTTTTAAATATAATTATTCTTAAGTTGAAGTGCTGTGTGGTAGCGGCTTCGAATACTACCAACCCTTGCTTTGTTCGTGGTTGTCGTAAAAGACGACTAAGAGTCCTAGATTGACCCGGACCAACTCCATCTGGTACCATTTGGGTCAACGATTACATTCCCAAGGATGGTTGACGTCAGGCAGGCGGCCGGTCATAAAAGTCATTGCCGAAACTTTTTGCAATATGTCAAAACAGATGACATATTGCGTCGACCCCAAGTAATTGGGATAAGAGCAAGATGATGATGATGATTCTTAAGTTGAATATATTTATTACATACATCTATAAATTAATTTTCTATACTATCGTAAAAATATTTTTTATTTCTTGTGTCCAACTAGCCATAATTGCCTTCCTTACCCCATTGTCGGCGGCAATTTTCCTCGACATTTTTCCTTGACGGGGTCTCCTCTAGTTTTTCTAATATATAATTTTTCTTTTATTGTAATCAATCAGTATTATCCTCTCACAATTCCAGTGCTCTCTCTCTCTGCAACAATATCCATCATTTTTCCAGCCGATTGCGACACTTTGAATTTCTGTAGCGGTGATGACGCCTTTTTATGTCATTGCATAGATTCTTGTTAGGGCTCAAAGTGATGAACCTATGTTTCATCTTCGATAACAATCCGCTCCAAAATCTGTGTAAATTCGTCTCCACACAACTCCAAAAATAGTTTTAAAACATCGAAGCGCTGCTGTTGCTGAAGCGGTGCGGCGTGAGTATTCTTGGTACATATCTTTCACTGATTTTTATCAAACCAAAATGGTCATGTAAAGATTCGCAAAATGGTCATGTAAAGATTCGCAAAATAGTATTATCTGATACTCCCAACTAATGCAGATAACCGTTTTTCTTTAAACGAGTGTCCTCCAGTACAATATTGCCAGTAGAGCCACAAACAAATCATCAAAATCGGTCCAGCCGTTTAGAAGTTGTTCAATTCAAAACATACGGGTAGAACATATATAAAGATTAGATATGCACTCACTCATACATTGCAATCTAAATTATAAATAAAAGTAAACAAACAGTTCGCAACTTTAGATACATTTTACTTTGTGTAAACTGGACTGCGGCTAATGACAACTGGATACTTATTTTTGGTAAACTTGAGAGACAACTCTATTATTGTCAATAATTGTATATTACTAATTGTGAGATGTGATTGAACATAACTATATGTATATATGTGTATTCGTGACACACAGTCGCACGTTAACATTATACACAATATGTCTTCATCTCTAATGATGAAGACAATGTTGTCACATTAACAAACTTACATTTCACTGGCGCCATCTTGTGAGATGTGATTGAACATAACTATATGTATATATGTGTATTCGTGACACACAGTCGCACGTTAACATTATACACAATATGTCTTCATCTCTAATGATGAAGACAATGTTGTCACATTAACAAACTTACATTTCACTGGCGCCATCTTGTGAGATGTGATTGAACATAACTATATGTATATATGTGTATTCGTGACACACAGTCGCACGTTAACATTATACACAATATGTCTTCATCTCTAATGATGAAGACAATGTTGTCACATTAACAAACTTACATTTCACTGGCGCCATCTTGTGAGATGTGATTGAACATAACTATATGTATATATGTGTATTCGTGACACACAGTCGCACGTTAACATTATACACAATATGTCTTCATCTCTAATGATGAAGACAATGTTGTCACATTAACAAACTTACATTTCACTGGCGCCATCTTGTGAGATGTGATTGAACATAACTATATGTATATATGTGTATTCGTGACACACAGTCGCACGTTAACATTATACACAATATGTCTTCATCTCTAATGATGAAGACAATGTTGTCACATTAACAAACTTACATTTCACTGGCGCCATCTTGTGAGATGTGATTGAACATAACTATATGTATATATGTGTATTCGTGACACACAGTCGCACGTTAACATTATACACAATATGTCTTCATCTCTAATGATGAAGACAATGTTGTCACATTAACAAACTTACATTTCACTGGCGCCATCTTGTGAGATGTGATTGAACATAACTATATGTATATATGTGTATTCGTGACACACAGTCGCACGTTAACATTATACACAATATGTCTTCATCTCTAATGATGAAGACAATGTTGTCACATTAACAAACTTACATTTCACTGGCGCCATCTTGTGAGATGTGATTGAACATAACTATATGTATATATGTGTATTCGTGACACACAGTCGCACGTTAACATTATACACAACATTGTCTTCATCTCTAATGATGAAGACAATGTTGTCACATTAACAAACTTACATTTCACTGGCGCCATCTTGTGAGATGTGATTGAACATAACTATATGTATATATGTGTATTCGTGACACACAGTCGCACGTTAACATTATACACAATATGTCTTCATCTCTAATGATGAAGACAATGTTGTCACATTAACAAACTTACATTTCACTGGCGCCATCTTGTGAGATGTGATTGAACATAACTATATGTATATATGTGTATTCGTGACACACAGTCGCATGTTAACATTATACACAATATGTCTTCATCTCTAATGATGAAGACAATGTTGTCACATTAACAAACTTACATTTCACTGGCGCCATCTTGTGAGATGTGATTGAACATAACTATATGTATATATGTGTATTCGTGACACACAGTCGCACGTTAACATTATACACAATATGTCTTCATCTCTAATGATGAAGACAATGTTGTCACATTAACAAACTTACATTTCACTGGCGCCATCTTGTGAGATGTGATTGAACATAACTATATGTATATATGTGTATTCGTGACACACAGTCGCACGTTAACATTATACACAATATGTCTTCATCTCTAATGATGAAGACAATGTTGTCACATTAACAAACTTACTTTTCACTGGCGCCATCTTGTGAGATGTGATTGAACATAACTATATGTATATATGTGTATTCGTGACACACAGTCGCACGTTAACATTATACACAATATGTCTTCATCTCTAATGATGAAGACAATGTTGTCACATTAACAAACTTACATTTCACTGGCGCCATCTTGTGAGATGTGATTGAACATAACTATATGTATATATGTGTATTCGTGACACACAGTCGCACGTTAACATTATACACAATATGTCTTCATCTCTAATGATGAAGACAATGTTGTCACATTAACAAACTTACATTTCACTGGCGCCATCTTGTGAGATGTGATTGAACATAACTATATGTATATATGTGTATTCGTGACACACAGTCGCACGTTAACATTATACACAATATGTCTTCATCTCTAATGATGAAGACAATGTTGTCACATTAACAAACTTACATTTCACTGGCGCCATCTTGTGAGATGTGATTGAACATAACTATATGTATATATGTGTATTCGTGACACACAGTCGCACGTTAACATTATACACAACATTGTCTTCATCTCTAATGATGAAGACAATGTTGTCACATTAACAAACTTACATTTCACTGGCGCCATCTTGTGAGATGTGATTGAACATAACTATATGTATATATGTGTATTCGTGACACACAGTCGCACGTTAACATTATACACAATATGTCTTCATCTCTAATGATGAAGACAATGTTGTCACATTAACAAACTTACATTTCACTGGCGCCATCTTGTGAGATGTGATTGAACATAACTATATGTATATATGTGTATTCGTGACACACAGTCGCACGTTAACATTATACACAATATGTCTTCATCTCTAATGATGAAGACAATGTTGTCACATTAACAAACTTACATTTCACTGGCGCCATCTTGTGAGATGTGATTGAACATAACTATATGTATATATGTGTATTCGTGACACACAGTCGCACGTTAACATTATACACAATATGTCTTCATCTCTAATGATGAAGACAATGTTGTCACATTAACAAACTTACATTTCACTGGCGCCATCTTGTGAGATGTGATTGAACATAACTATATGTATATATGTGTATTCGTGACACACAGTCGCACGTTAACATTATACACAATATGTCTTCATCTCTAATGATGAAGACAATGTTGTCACATTAACAAACTTACATTTCACTGGCGCCATCTTGTGAGATGTGATTGAACATAACTATATGTATATATGTGTATTCGTGACACACAGTCGCACGTTAACATTATACACAATATGTCTTCATCTCTAATGATGAAGACAATGTTGTCACATTAACAAACTTACATTTCACTGGCGCCATCTTGTGAGATGTGATTGAACATAACTATATGTATATATGTGTATTCGTGACACACAGTCGCACGTTAACATTATACACAATATGTCTTCATCTCTAATGATGAAGACAATGTTGTCACATTAACAAACTTACATTTCACTGGCGCCATCTTGTGAGATGTGATTGAACATAACTATATGTATATATGTGTATTCGTGACACACAGTCGCACGTTAACATTATACACAATATGTCTTCATCTCTAATGATGAAGACAATGTTGTCACATTAACAAACTTACATTTCACTGGCGCCATCTTGTGAGATGTGATTGAACATAACTATATGTATATATGTGTATTCGTGACACACAGTCGCACGTTAACATTATACACAACATTGTCTTCATCTCTAATGATGAAGACAATGTTGTCACATTAACAAACTTACATTTCACTGGCGCCATCTTGTGAGATGTGATTGAACATAACTATATGTATATATGTGTATTCGTGACACACAGTCGCACGTTAACATTATACACAATATGTCTTCATCTCTAATGATGAAGACAATGTTGTCACATTAACAAACTTACATTTCACTGGCGCCATCTTGTGAGATGTGATTGAACATAACTATATGTATATATGTGTATTCGTGACACACAGTCGCACGTTAACATTATACACAATATGTCTTCATCTCTAATGATGAAGACAATGTTGTCACATTAACAAACTTACATTTCACTGGCGCCATCTTGTGAGATGTGATTGAACATAACTATATGTATATATGTGTATTCGTGACACACAGTCGCACGTTAACATTATACACAATATGTCTTCATCTCTAATGATGAAGACAATGTTGTCACATTAACAAACTTACATTTCACTGGCGCCATCTTGTGAGATGTGATTGAACATAACTATATGTATATATGTGTATTCGTGACACACAGTCGCACGTTAACATTATACACAATATGTCTTCATCTCTAATGATGAAGACAATGTTGTCACATTAACAAACTTACATTTCACTGGCGCCATCTTGTGAGATGTGATTGAACATAACTATATGTATATATGTGTATTCGTGACACACAGTCGCACGTTAACATTATACACAATATGTCTTCATCTCTAATGATGAAGACAATGTTGTCACATTAACAAACTTACATTTCACTGGCGCCATCTTGTGAGATGTGATTGAACATAACTATATGTATATATGTGTATTCGTGACACACAGTCGCACGTTAACATTATACACAATATGTCTTCATCTCTAATGATGAAGACAATGTTGTCACATTAACAAACTTACATTTCACTGGCGCCATCTTGTGAGATGTGATTGAACATAACTATATGTATATATGTGTATTCGTGACACACAGTCGCACGTTAACATTATACACAATATGTCTTCATCTCTAATGATGAAGACAATGTTGTCACATTAACAAACTTACATTTCACTGGCGCCATCTTGTGAGATGTGATTGAACATAACTATATGTATATATGTGTATTCGTGACACACAGTCGCACGTTAACATTATACACAATATGTCTTCATCTCTAATGATGAAGACAATGTTGTCACATTAACAAACTTACATTTCACTGGCGCCATCTTGTGAGATGTGATTGAACATAACTATATGTATATATGTGTATTCGTGACACACAGTCGCACGTTAACATTATACACAATATGTCTTCATCTCTAATGATGAAGACAATGTTGTCACATTAACAAACTTACATTTCACTGGCGCCATCTTGTGAGATGTGATTGAACATAACTATATGTATATATGTGTATTCGTGACACACAGTCGCACGTTAACATTATACACAATATGTCTTCATCTCTAATGATGAAGACAATGTTGTCACATTAACAAACTTACATTTCACTGGCGCCATCTTGTGAGATGTGATTGAACATAACTATATGTATATATGTGTATTCGTGACACACAGTCGCACGTTAACATTATACACAATATGTCTTCATCTCTAATGATGAAGACAATGTTGTCACATTAACAAACTTACATTTCACTGGCGCCATCTTGTGAGATGTGATTGAACATAACTATATGTATATATGTGTATTCGTGACACACAGTCGCACGTTAACATTATACACAATATGTCTTCATCTCTAATGATGAAGACAATGTTGTCACATTAACAAACTTACATTTCACTGGCGCCATCTTGTGAGATGTGATTGAACATAACTATATGTATATATGTGTATTCGTGACACACAGTCGCACGTTAACATTATACACAATATGTCTTCATCTCTAATGATGAAGACAATGTTGTCACATTAACAAACTTACATTTCACTGGCGCCATCTTGTGAGATGTGATTGAACATAACTATATGTATATATGTGTATTCGTGACACACAGTCGCACGTTAACATTATACACAATATGTCTTCATCTTTAATGATGAAGACAATGTTGTCACATTAACAAACTTACATTTCACTGGCGCCATCTTGTGTGTGTTATTTTTAATTATTGTCGGTAATGTTAAATGTAAAATGACATTCAGTAATGAATAAAGAGAAAATCTCTACAAGTAAAGCTGTACATAGTATTCATACGGTTCTTCTAATCTAAATATAATTTGGTGATAATGTTATAGTCTGGTATACGTGAATAACTATTAGATCGTGTGTGGAGAGAGAGAAGAGGAGAAAGTGTGCCGCCTTGAGGTGTCCTGGCGCCCTCTACTATTGTAGCCTGCAGTACGCACTTGACAATATACACTATGCACCAGTTGTTTGCTGTAAGTTGAACTCTGAAAAAAAAACGCGAAACACTCTGTATCGCAGCACACGTTTGAATTAGTGTTCGCTGATGATTGGTCTCGCTACTGTCTAACTACTGTAATCCGACTGAGTAGTGCACACGCACACGCACACACACACACGCACACACACGGGCAGTGATCTCGCTTGCGTCGGACACGTTCTGCGCATTATATAATGTGAACACGGTCCACTGTCGACTCACTCGCTGTCGTCGATGCTACACAACGAAACATTCAACCTCTTTCACATTTTTAGCAACTCAATTTTGAATGAGAATGTAAATACGAAACAGATATACATATGTAGATTTAGGCACATTCAACACTAAATAGAGTAATACTTATATTTTTACTCAAAAATTGTTTCATGTTTGTTCAAACGTAAATATATTTCGTAGTGCATTTTCACGAGCGATGATTTTACTTTGTAGAGCTAAGTGATAGCTCTTGAGAGTACTAGCGATTGATATCTAGTTGACCAGAGCTTTTCTAAATACATCAGTGTCGGTCACAGTTGAGACTGTAACTGGTGCATACATCGGCAGTCTCTAAAACTGGAAAATTATGCGGCAAAAATGATGTGAGTAGCGTTGAATCGCCTGGTGATACATTTAAAACTTTTTAGCTTCATTCTTGAAAAATAATGTTTGTTTCACGCTTATTTCTCTACGTCGTCTTTAATGGCACTCGCTGGAAGGCAAGGGTTTAACTCAAGGACGCACGTGCTGCACACAGCGGTGTCAAATTGTATAAAGCCAGGCGATGAAGGGGCCCAATATACAAATAAAGAGTAAACACTAAAGTGTAATAAAAGTTCTAGGTCTTGAACGATGGTTATTGCCAGATTCAAAACGGAACATGTTGCCAGAATTCGTGAGTGTTTGGAATGCTATATTTCTGCGAGTCATGCATTCAGGTCGCTCACCAAGACTGCCCAAGGCGAGTCCTGCCAGTCCTATCTCCCACCATTGCAAAAACGCGATGACTCGCAGTACAAAGGAAAAGGCCGATTTTCTGAGCCAACTCTTTTTCAAATGGCATCTCTGCTGTGGTCCGGAAGATGTACGTCTCTAAGTTAACCCCTGTCCTCGCGCGCCTACAACGATTCTCCGACGAGTCTAATAGGTTTCTTTTTTCTCATAAGGCAGCTCTTATCCACCCGATTCCATAAAAAAGGTGACCGCATTAGCGGTAACATCTCTGCACTCTTAAAGTAATGGAGAGACTATGAAACTACCATCTGTTGTGCCTTGAAAATTATCAGCTGTTCAGTGACTGCTTATACGGTTTCCATCATGGTCAGTTAGTTGGTGATCTTCTTTACACACCATTGGGCATAGATCTCAGACAGCAATGGCGAGGCGTTAGCTAAGTCTAGATATCTCTAAAGGGATCGACAAGGTCTATCACAGACTTATTCTACCGAAGCTACCCTCGTAGAGGAACCTCGAGGGACTCTATAAATGGGTCGCCAACTTTTTGGATGGTTTGAGTATAAAAGTAGTGATGGAATGCTCTTTTTCTTTTTTTTTTCACGCTGTGGAAATGCATTTGCGCACAATTCCCTCGCCGGTTACAGAGAGGGGAGTGTGTGTAGGACTCGCCGGCCACTGAAGTGACCGAAATACCCACTAAAACCACAGCGGCCCCTTCCGCGCTTTTACGGGGTGCCGGAGAGATCGTCTGATAACATTCTATCCCCGACACCCCAACGCTTGGTCGTCTGGCCACGTCTTGTCATCATTCAGAGCGGTGGGTGGAGGAGCGCATAGCGGCGTCTCCTCCTCCCTGGTCGTCGCCGGCGGAGCGAGTCAGCGGACGCAAGCGTCTCGCGTGCCCGCTTCGCGGCCTCCTTCCTTGTCATGACAGCCTCACAGAAAGAGGCCATCGACGACCAACAGCTGTCGCTGCCGAGCATCTTGGAGATGATGGTTGGCAACGACAGGTCTGTTGTTCCCATGTCCGTTGATAGGACGTGGCGCTGAGGCCCCCAGGCGGGGCATACTTCCAGTGTGTGGCGCGCATCGTCAATTGCCGCGCCACACTCATGACATCCTGGGGCCTCTTCTCTTCCAATTTTGTGCAGGTACTTACCGAAGACCCCATGTCCGGTAAGCACCTGCACCATCCTAAATGTAAGGCTGCCGTGCCTTCTCCTGAGCCAGCGGTGGAGATGTGGCGCGACCGCCTCGACAGTCCCCCGCCCTGCTACGGGGGACTCCAGCTCTTCCCTCCACCGCCGGATTACTTCCCTTCGGGCCACTTCCTGGGCTCTGCCCAGTCCCCTTATGGACACTGTGATGGAATGCTCTTGCTCTGAGACTACGACTGTTAATGTTGGCTCGCATTATCCTGCATATCAATAGCATGCACTCTATAGAGTGTAGATAATATGCATCGCTACACTGACGACTAGCAATATACAGGGCCACACAATGTCCCTCAAAGCATGTTAGAAAAGAAGGGCTCAACTTGTATCTGAAGTTAAACGCTCTCTAGTGAACATCGGAATGGGGTCGCTGCAAAGAAGGAAACACTTGTCCATAGCGCCTCAGTTCCGAGTAATAACTGTTAAAATCGCCAAGGGTATTGTGATCATTGTCGTTTATATATCTAGCAAAGTCTAGTTGATGGGTCCGACGTTGTTGCGGCAGGCGGTGCGTCGCCTCCGTATGATAACTGTATCAGTATCGGTGTTTGTGTTAATCTTGTTATCATAATTAATCGTATATTGTATTGTATCGTGTTAGATAACTTGTCGTCAGCACTGATTGCTGCACTAAACACACACACACACTTCACTATACCATTAACGGAGATACAGTAGAAACTCGATTAACCGGACTAATTGTTGTCATTAGGCATTGAATGTACGAAGAAAAGCTGTTTTTGTACATAATACATTAGACGCGATTCATAGTTTGATCATTCACTTTTGTATTTAGATGTTGCGGCATCTACGAGTATGTACAAGTGTTTGCGGTCTGAATAATCGCAAATCCGTATAACCGAGGACCGAATAATCGAGTTTCCACTGTACTCATATTGTGAATGATCAGACCTGTCGTTAATAATTCGCACACATTCAGATAGTGCGCGGCCAGGCGACTTGTATATCGCGTCTCGCAGTCGTGTCTCTGTACCGATACACGCACTTGTTAGTGGATAGGTACATGAATACATCACTGCGAGAGATAATATCAAATGTAATCACTTAGTTATGTATATAATATACACTCATTTGCAAAAAAACGGGCACCTAAGCAATGAACCATTTCAAATGTTAATATTTCTTTGTTTGATAATTATAGGTAGTTTTATCCACACAATTTGCTAAATTAATAAGAAAATAATGGTTTTCATCAGTATTTCATAAAATTTAGATACAATTTATGGGAAATAATGCTAAACCTCGCTAGTAGTGTATATTCGCTAGTAGTGCATATGCTCATGAAGTAAAAATAAAAAAGTTTTTTTGTTTGTTTTTCTTTAATAAAGTAAAAGCAGATAAATGTTTAGTATCGAGTGTGACCCCCTCTAGCTAAAATCACAGCTTGAATTCGTCTGGGCATGCTAGCGAGTATATCCCGGATACTTGCTTGCGGAATACGTTCCCACTCCGCAGTAATCACATTCTTCAGCTCTCTGATGGTCTGCGGAGCCGGGTGTACTGATCTCACACGCCGTTTCAGAACGTCCCAGACATGCTCTATGGGATTGAGGTCGCGTCTTCGAGCTGGCCAACCCAAACGACGAATGCCGACCTCTTGCACATACGCATTAACATCGCGGGATCGGTGGGCGCGAGCATTGTCGTCCATAAAAATCGAGTCTTCACCTAGAGCGGCCAATGCGGGTTGTGCATGAGAAATTAGAACTTCCGTTATGTATCGATGCCCAGTCAGTGAGCCGTTTTCAATGAAGACTAACTCTGTACGATCCATTGAATTTATTCCTGCCCAAAACATAACAGAGCCCCCACCATAAGGTGTGATTTCTTCGAAACATGCCTCTGCAAAGCGTTCTCCTTGTCTTCTTAGCACTCGCCGACGTCGATCTTCACCGAACAGAGATATCCTGGCTTCATCAGAGAACAAAACCCTATTCCAATCGTCTTGAGTCCATGATTCACAATTTCTAGCGAACCTAAGCCTGTGAACTCTGTGCTCACGGAGTAATTTGGGGCCGCGGGCCGGGCGGTGACTGCGTATATTGGCAGCGAGAAGCCTCCCCCTGACCGTCCATAGACTAATATGCACATTTCTTACTTCTTGGAGGTTGTTCTTAAGATCCACATACGAAGATTTGCGATTTCTCAATGCGCGACTCACAAGAAAACGATCATCCCGTGGTTGGGTACATGGTTTTCTTCCAGAACAGGCCTCCTCTCGACGGAACCAGTCTCCTGATATCGCTGCCAGGTCCTTTGGACTGTCGAGCGACTAACATTTAGCCTCCTAGCCACGAAACATTGGCTGCAACCCTCTTCAAGCAGCGCGATAATTTTGGTAGCTTTTACCACTTTATCTACCATTTTTGATACAGCCAAACAGCATTAAATAAAGCTTTGACAGTCAAGGATATGAAATTAATCGATAAAAATTGAATAAAAGTTATGAAAGTCGATGTTAACTTCTGGAACTTCGCGCCAAAAATGTAGGATAAAAAGGGGTTTTCTGTAAAAATGAACATCAAATGAAAAATTGAATTTAGAACGTACTTTTTTAAATACCACAGCATTTTTAAAACCGGCCAGTAACGTGTACAAACGATTGAAACCTTTTTGGTATTGTATCTTTTTAAATATGAATGAAAATCAAAACCGCCCGTTTTTTTTGCAAATGAGTTTATAATGTTAGCGAGAGTGTCGCACACTTTAAATAAAACTATTTTACGGATTTCATTACGTTTGTGTTTAATTTTTACTTTCCCTACGTTTCGAGCACCTTACAGTGTTGATGGTCACGCGAGGACCGTGTTTATATTTAATTTTTCACTTACTATGTATAACTTCAGCGACAGTACGTAAATATTGACGATTTTACTTTATATTTAAAATTAAATCATCATCATCTTGCTCTTATCCCAATTACTTGGGGTCGACGCAATATGTCATCTGTTTTGACATATTGCAAAAGTTTCGGCAATGACTTTTATGACCGGCCGCCTGCCTGACGTCAACCCTCTTTGGGAATGTAATCGTTGACCCAAATGGTACCAGATGGAGTTGGTCCGGGTCAATCTAGGGCTCTTAGTCGTCTTTTACGACACCCACGAGCAAAGCAAGGGTTGGTAGTATTCGAAGCCGCTGCCACACAGCACTTTAAAAATTTCTTTATTTAAAATTAAATAAAGCAATAATTTAATACTGGATCGAACGCAACCAAAAGTTAACAAGATCTAGTAAGACACTCGTCGGACTCGTCATACTTATATTTTTTAAATGATGGTTTAATTATACAGCATGTAGTATTAGCTCCAGTATAGGATTAACACATAGAAATAGGATACGTTTTCTTTTTCAATTATAATATAAAAAAAAATCTAGAGCAGCCATCACTCGGCCACATTAAACGGAAAGGGGAGTCCCGCATCACGTAGCTATCGCAGGTGGAGACGTTTCCGATAAGCGTGATCAAACCATAAGTAACGAACTATAGTAAAAAAAAAATTATAATAAATAAAAGCTACGGAATTAAAACAATAACAACAAAGAAATGTGCGCTATTCACACGCGACAGAAGTGAAACTTCAATACAGTAGCGTACGAGAGAGCGAGAGGAGTATAGAATATATACGTAGGGTTCATTATTTTTATAATAATAGGTCGGGGAAAAGTCGTTTCACATATAGTCTGTATAATAAAATCACTTTGGCTGTACTAGTTGCATCTGACTGGTTTGGAAAACATTAAAAAGGTTATATTAAAAAAAAAGAAAAAATTTAGTTAAATGATTTGCCCGCCGTTTTCCATTTGCTTTTCTTTCTGTCAAAATGAGTGAATCTAATGAAAAAATTCGATACATTTTAAAATATTAAAAAAAAAGCAAACAGGCCACGCAAGCGGCGAAACAAATGAAACAAATTGTGACGTTTATGAACCTAATAACACAAGAACCCGTGAATCCCAGACCTTCGTTATATTATAAAAGCTTTAAAAAAAAAATTTATCAGCGCAAGGGGTTGAATCTATATATATATAACTATATGAAAAATGGCTGGCTACTGAGGAAATATCATCTACTCATTACACAAGTATTATATATAAAAATTAGCTTTTATACTGTAACGAAAGTAGAATTATAATTTCATGAACGTTAAGAGCGTCTGATAGGGGTCGCCACTATGTTAAGAGTCTGGCAATCAATTACGTGATTTTTAATAATATACTGAAGGTAATATCAAAAAATCACACTTTATAATTTGATGAAATTACATCGGTATTTTACACACATTTAGTACCTTTTATCTGTCAAAATCACTCGAACCCAAACTTAATAATGGGCCACCGTTATTACCTGTGTTGGGAGCATGCGTTAAGGGTTCACAGGCTGTTAAGTCTATAATACGATATCAGACTAGCACAAAATTGGAATAAACGTTTTCAATCCGGGCATTTTAATGTCAAAGATGCATCCAGCTCTGGTCCTGCCACTGATAACATAGATGTATTTTTTAAAAAGATCCACATAGCAGTAGTTGCGACGTACCTTAAGATGTGGGAATTGAGCACAAAACAGTGTTGACCCATTTCAATAAAGCTGTGTATACAAAAATGTTCGATATTTGGGTGCCACACACATGTTTAGTTAGTCAGTAAAATACAGGGACTTTGACTGAGAGGTGTTAATGCATCCACCATATAGTCCTCGCCTTGCACCTTCAGATTTACACCTATTTCGGTCTCTTCTGAATGCTTTAGACAGAATCAAGTTAACATCAAGAGAGAACTGCCAAAACTACTTGTCGCAGTTTTTGATCAGAAGTCTCAAAATTTCTAAAGCAACAGGATCATGTACTTACAAGATGGCAGACAGTTATCTAAAAAATGGCACATCTATATTGTAATTCAATGTTAATAAACTTTAAAAAAGGTCTTGAATTTTGATATAGAATGCAAAGAAACTTACGCTGACCTCATATATTTACAAAGTTCAAAGCTTGTTTTAAACTTTATTATAATCTGTGCTTAAGATATATATTATTTATCTTTAATAAATGTTACATGACATGGTAACCAAATTAGGTAAATATATATATATATATCTGGCAAATGGTGTCAATTAATGTTATATCTGTTAGTTGTTCGAGTGCGATTGTTGTATAATGTTACACTAAATCAAATGTCGAGTACAAATATCAAAGCGAGTGCTGTCGCTGATCTGATGCAAAATAAACAATAGACGCCTCACAGAGTGATGGAGTGAGTGCATCATCAATTGTAGGAATATTCTGACCTAATTTTGGTAAATTCATTGATTAAATTTAATATGAACATGATACGTGTTGTGTGTTAGTACAATATATTACACACACGCACACACGCACACACACACGCGTGTCTCACATCAGTGTATCGTGTTGTCTCACCCACACTGTGGATGCAATATTAAACACGCATTCACCTCAAGACCATATCATGAAGCAGTTTCAGTGTTTAGTAAATTGGTCAAATTGTGTCACTGTTTGTTTTTGTGTCTAAATATATTATCAGCCCGACTGAGTCATATTGTCCTCGTCATTAGTGTGTCCCTCGAGGTGTCCCCGCGTGAGTGCAGTCTGTGGGCACGCGACATGCGTCAGTAGCTGTGTCTGACTCTGGTCCGTGTTGTTGCAGGTGATGCGGGGCTGCCTTGCGTGGTGGGGGGGGCGCGCGCGGCTGCGTGTGCTGTGCGCCCTCTTGTGCTGGGTGGCGCTGGGCGCGCTGGTGCTGCCGCGCCTGCAGAGCGCCACCCCGCGCCGCTCGCCGCCGGCGCCCCCGGCGCGCCTGCTGCTGCAGTCGGAGGCGGCGTCCACCCCGGCACCGCCGCCCGGCCCGCCCGCGCCCGCCACCGACACCCGCGTGCTCACCGAGGAGGAGCTGCGCGCCGACGCAGAGCGGCGCCTGCCCTCCCTCCCCCTCACGTACTGGCACAAGCACCAGAACGACAAGAACAAGTTCCTCAAGAAGAAGGAGTGCGCGCCGTTCCCCTCTATATACGAGCTCGAGTTCCACAACACGTACTGGCAGACTCTGCGCACGGACCAGGGCGTGTTCCACCTGTACGGCGCGTACCTGGACGCGCGAAATGCCTCTCGCATAGGGCCCGCCGTGCGCGTGCTGGCCGTGCACGACCGCATCAAGCCGACGCTGGTGACGCACTGCCAGCTCTGGTTCGAGGAGCGTGACGCGCCCGTCGTGGTGCGTAACCTGGAGTACAAGTACGTGTGGAACAGCAAATGGGGCAACTACCGCGACCGCGTGCTGCAGCCCTACCTGCTGGCCTGCGTGCTGCCCGCCGACGTGCGCCACCTGGTGCCCGCCTCCGTGTCCCTGGTGCAGGCGCCCTGCGACCGTGCCACCAACAACCTTCGCGTCCACTATGACCGCCCGCCACCCGAGGAGCGCAAGGAGTTCGCCGTCTGCGTCAAGGGGCTCGACTTCCTGCACGAGGACCTCTCCGTGCGCCTCGTCGAGTGGATCGAGCTGGTGCGCCTGCTCGGCGCCGACAAGGTGTTCTTCTACGAGCTGCAGGTGCACCCTAACATCACCAAGGTGCTCGACTACTACGCGGCGCAGGGCGTCGCGAGCGTCACGCCGATCACGCTGCCCGGGGGCCAGCCCAACCTACCGGGCCTGCAGCACATGTACCTCAAGAAGAAGACGACGCACAAGCGGCAAATGGAGCTGATCCCGTACAACGACTGTCTGTACCGCAACATGTACCGGTACCGCTGGCTCGCGCTGCTCGACATCGACGAGGTGATAGTGCCGCTGGAGGACGCCGACTGGAGCGCGCTGATGAGGCGCACGCTGCCGCTGAGCGCGCCGGCGCCGGGCAAGCCGCCGCGCTCCTCGTACCACGCCTCCAACGTGTACTTCCTGGACTCGCTGCGCCACGCGCACGGCTGGGAGGCGGGCGCGCCGCGCTACCTGCACATGCTGCAGCACGTGTACCGCACGCGCAACTTCACCAAGCCGGGCCAGTACGTGAAGGCGTTCCACGAGACGGGGCGCGTGCTCGCGCTACACAACCACTTCCCCCTGGCGTGCCTCGGCGGCGCCTGCTCCAGCTACGCGCTGGAGACAGGGCACGCGCGCCTGCAGCACTACCGCGCCGACTGCGTCACCGCACTCAGCCGCGCCTGCGCCGAGCTCAGCGCCGAGCCCGTCCGCGACGAGGCGCTCTGGCGCTGGCGCGACCCGCTCGTCTCGCGGGCGGACGCCGCGCTGCGGGCCCTCGCCTTCCTGCCGCCGCATCGGTGACACATACATACACACTCCGCTGTATAACTACAATAAAAGTGTTCATTTAATATAACGAGTGAGTCGTAGTTAGAGTAATGGACGCCTCACAGCGCCGCGTGCGTCGTGACAACGCGGTGACATGCAATTATATAAGTAACAAAACGTATTATTAAGTATCGTAGTGGTAGTCATACTGTAACTAAATGAGTATTATTGAAGTAAAACTTCTTTGAACGCTACTAATAGGGAAATCGGAAATGCGTTGCGACTAAAATAACGCAAAGTTAAGAAATGCCAGCAGCCAAGTGCATACTGACGCGAGGCGCTCGTCCCATTTTACGTGAAATGTTTTTATTTTCCTTGGTACCTTTCTCCTGACCAGAAGATAAATAAAACTTACAGCTAAAAATATTGTAAAAAAATCAAATCGATGCAGTATTGCTGATACTGCTAATGTCCCTAATGGGCGATTACATAGAACTATAAAGTATAGCTTTACATGATCCAATGTATATGTACATCGGTTACTTACGGCTCAGGTTGCGCCAAAAAGTTTAAGAATCATTCACAACAGCATATTGTGGTGTGAACTACTTACTGATATAATTTCCTTGCACTATTAAATACGAAAAATGATGAAATTATACATATATTTTTAGTATATTGGCACGAGCGTCTTGCAACAGTATGCACGCGACTGCTGGTGAATGTGACGCGGTGACGTATATTGTTATTAAACTGTAATATGACTTATTTATTTTTAATATTAATAGTCGTCTGTGACAATGTCAAAGAAGGTTTACTTCAACCGCGCGCGCGGCGCTTGGCGCGCATTTTATATTTTGTTTTAATGGTGTATCGCATAAACGAAATATATTTATGTATAACTATATGTGTGTAGATAAGTAGGTCGTGTTTACTTGTGGTGTTGTGCGTCTGCAGCGGCACGCCACACTTGTATTAGCGGTGCGCGCGGTCGATGTGGTCACACCAGCCCGGCTGACACATCGGCGGCGACCACAGTTAGGGATAGTAATGGTGCTCTTTGCAAGGTTTATTATTTAACTTGCAATGTTTGTATGTGTGTGTGTGTGTGTGTGTGTTAAGTACAAATGTTGCAAGTGTGTCTGTCGGGTACGACCCGCTTACAGTCGTTCTATTCAATTGTAATATGTTATATCTATAGTCCATAAAATATAGCTTGATCTCTGTGACATGTCAACGAAACCGACGAAGTAAGTTTGAACGAGCGACATGCTTACAATTTTATTTTGTATCACATAAATTTTCATTCTTTTCGTGCCAGTTTTATTGCAACTGAAGTGCAATATATTATAAATATAAAAATGTTAATATTCATGCCTAGTATGTACCTCGTAAGTACTGCAATACCTAGTAAACATTTTATAGAAAAATGACGCTTACGCACGTACAAGATTATACTAGACTGAAAATAAAAAAGAGATGAGACAGTCGATAGACGTAATTCGATAATCGATCTTTATTAAATTTTTCATAAAAGAAATACACCCAAAATAGTACCTAAATAAATCTTTCAACATTTTTTACTATTACAACAGACAGCTACATTATAAAATACATACATTTAACATGTTCATTCATAAAACAATCGCAATTGATCAATTGATCTTATTATGGCAAAAAATGATAAATGTTCTAGCAGGAACGCCCCCAGTGATGATAACAATAGTGATGTTGACCTTGATTGTACTTCTTTCGAATAATTAAAAAAGTCAAAAACAGTTTTTGTTTCATTTAAATTCAAAAATATTTTCATTGATTGTATTTAAATAATAATAGAATATCACAATTATAAAAATAAAGAGTTTAATCGATAAAAGACTACGGACTTCATCGGAAGCGTGACAGCACAAGTGACAACTGTCACAGAGATCAAGCTATATTTTATGGACTATAAGTAACTTGTGTGTCAATGTACTGATATGGTGTCTTGGAGCTGGTGGGGCAGCGCGTAAGCTTGAGCCTTACATAGACCTCTGGAGCTACCAGTGAAATATGTTTCAAATAAGTCAATTGTACCGTTGTGTTGGTAAAGTATAAATACAGGGGGGTAACTTAATAAATATATGTACGCATATTTATTATAACACGCTTTTATTTATTTGCACCCCGCCCAATGTGTCTCTGAACAAATATTGCACTTTCAATGTGACGCAGTTAGCGGTACCTATTCGGTTGAGCTGAAATGTTATAAGTGCACACGGTTAGTTCTGGCGACAGTGCAATACTCGATATCATTATCATTTCAATACAGCTGCCGTTCCAAGATAGCGGATTATATTATTCTTTTAACTCTCCTTACTGTGGATAGCAAATGCCTCACAGAGTGCCTCACAGAACACAGTGACAAATTATATCCTAGCACGATACTCCATAGTCGATCAAATGATTATTATAGGGGAACACTTATTAGTTTTTCAACTCAATATTGAAATAAAATGAATTTCATTATAAGCTATCGCAATAATGAATTTTATGTTACTAGCGCCATCTATGATGCGTCGTATTATATTAACGTCCTACGGCACGTTCGATGATATCCCCTTATGTAGTTTACAAGTAGAGCGCGAGATGGCGCTGATACTATTGATATGCATCGACCCGCGGTGGGTGTCGCTGCACATACAATTATGATAAGGGTCATAAAATAGTTGTAAAATTATTATTAATGAATTAGTTGTTATGTAATATATAAACCAACTACTAATGTATGCAGATATCGACGAGACGCACAACGATACGACTTAACAATTAAAAAATTAATTAAACCTATAATAAGAAAAATTAACAATTAAAAAAGTAATATTGTGGGTAGGTAATAAGGTATGTATTGTACGTATTATAATGTATTAGTTGCATGTGACAGGAACTGTTTGCACTCGGAATGTATGTACCTATTGCTATTCAAGTATTAAAGGCGTTCATTATTATAAGTACTAATCAATTAGTAGGTATCTATTAGTAAGTTTCCATCGAAATGAGATAGCTAATACATGAGAAGTGAAACATCTAATATAAATCGGTAGTTACGTGACCACCGAGTGACGAACTCTCTCATACTGCGTGACAAGGGTTCGATTCCCACTCATTATAATCCTTCTTCAACGCCCTTGACGCGCAAAGTGTATGATATGACGTACATATTTAATCGTAAAATACAAAAATAAAGCGCATAGAATCATCACCTCAGCTCATGCACGTCCCACTGCTGGGCTCAAGCCTCCTCCAAAATAGAAAAAGTGAGCTTACCATACCATGCTGGTCAGACAGGTGGGACAGGGTTTTGTTTCGAGTTTTCCTTTTCTAGCATAGATGTTAGTAGTTAACTCGTGATCGGGTGCCGCTTGTGGGATCTGGTCCAGCCATAATCATTTGAATTATATTAAGTATCTTGCAGTTCGAAGGGCATCACACTGGAGCTAGGTCTTACTAAACATGTACACAAATTTATATCTAGTAAGAAGAAAAAAAAAATTAAAATAATGACAAGCCCGCTGAGTTTCTTGCCGGATCTTCTCAGTAGCGGTCGCGTTCCGATCCGGTGGTAGTTTATTTTTATTGGACAATTTAATTTAATTTTGTAAAATTGGCAATATGTAAGTGCCCTCTCGGGGTCTATGCATAATAAATGATTTGAATTTGAATTTGTTATATGCTTACTATATGCCTTAGTCGTAATTGTATTGTTACTCCGTCATCACGTCATCAGTGCATAGAATATAATTAGTGAAATGTATTTATGTTGTCGTTGCGAGTAGACGTA
The DNA here is from genome assembly GCA_032191425.1 of Lymantria dispar. NCBI lineage: Eukaryota > Metazoa > Arthropoda > Insecta > Lepidoptera > Erebidae > Lymantria > Lymantria dispar. The sequence continues at coordinate 260,331 of CM063460.1, read as the reverse complement.
CTTAGAGTTAGTCGAGTAGAGCGCCTGCCACAACTAACATTAGCGGGGAGGTCCAGTCAAGTGTTGAGAGCGTGCGTCTGAGGTAGCAATACCAAGCACTCGGGGATTGCTCCACCACTCAAAGGGCAAACGAGTGACAGTGGGTAACTTAGGTAATCTAATCGTAAGGAGACAGATACAATGACGTACCTACAACAGTACGCACAACGTGAATAATGCCACTAAATGGGACACTCCTTATTTGTGAATGGTTTTACTGTTTTACTAATGGTAACTATGAGGCAAGAGTAGAACTCTTAAAATTTTGTTTTAACTAAAGTTACGATTTTGCTTATTTTGCTATGATTTTTACAGAAAATCAAAGCAATATTTTTAAGTTTTAAATACAGCATACATTTTAAGGTGAAGTACAAAGAAAGTTGTGATTTCTTTTTTCTTAGCCCTAACATGTACTCTATTATGTAATACGTACACATCTGTCTGCGCAGATATCTTCTGATATTAGCAAATCTAGTATTGACACAATGCTATGCGTAACACTTAGGCACTCGCAGACATTGAATTAAGAAAATTAGTTGTTAGGATTGACACTAATCAAAAGTGAATTAACCCATTATAGACTAGTGGTACCATACGGGACCATTTTTTCCCGCGTATTAGTTTGGCACCCTGTATGAACACATGATGCAAAATATGCACATTTATTGGTTCAATAGGAGCAAGGAGGTGTGACCTATTAGTCGAACATTCGAAATTGACAATTATTGTATTCAGTTGAGTGTAATTGATTACAGAAGTAAGTGTGTCGGATTTTTTTTGCAAAAATGGATAAGTATTCAGGTAAGTACCTAGATTTTTATAGTTTTATAAATATGTAATAACTTTATTGTTATTATATGTTCTCTATAAGTGCTCTGATTGTGTGATTTAGTTGGTTTAGGCCAGTTCATAACCATATCGAAACTATTGTATGTTAAAGTTACTGGTACCGTATGGTACCGTATGGTACCGCTAGCCACTCAACATGCCTTTTCTTTTTTTTTACTTTTTGAGATGCTAGTCTTGTAAAATTATATAATGTTGTAGTTAGTTTTATAATATCATAGTAATTATGTAACATTAAACATAATGTGAATAATCCTCAAAGTAAATGTATGTTTTGGTGATTTGCAGGTGCAATATATATGAAACATTGGCTATTTTGGAAGAAGATGAGGAGGTCAGGCTCGACAGATATTTATAGCACCTCTTTATCAATAACCTCAGTGGTCGGCAGCTTAGTGCGCCTTGTGAAGTAATATTGAAGAAAAATAACCCACGATCTCATCGTGCATGTCATGGGAAACCATGTACCATATTTTTACCTCAAATATAATATCGCTGTAAGAAATCAGAATGTCAAACTTAGAGGTTGGGGAGGTGGTCGTGTTAGCTCACGTATTACTGGACGTAGAGATACTAATACTAGCAGTTCCAGATCTAAATCATCAAACTCTAGTTCCTCCGGTGATGATTTAGATAGTTCGCATGTTGATGAACCTGCACAAAAAAAAGCTACTGGCGCGTACCTGGGTGAAAGAAAATCTATCGAGGGAGCTGTCTGGATTCGCTGATGGAAATTACTACTCTCCGTATAGGATCTTCTTTAGAAATATTTGAGTTATTTTGGGGAGAAACTGTCATCAATTTATAACAGGATTGGATTGCATAAAGTGTGATGTAGGGCTGTGTTGCATGTAATTACCAATTTCATGTCTCCTAATTTTGAATATTTTGTAAATATAATAAATAATACATTTTATTCCTTGTACTGTGTATTTAGTTTTAATTGTTATGGAATATACCTACTTATTTTCTAATATAAACGTCAAAGTAATACTTTGAATATATTTACGGTATTAGACTAGCGGTACCATATGGTACCAGCACCCTCCGTGTAAACTAAGCCTTAGATTTATTTTTAAATGATTCTATAGTGTTAACTAGGTCCTAATCAAAAACATACTAAGAAAAAATTAATATCTGATACCTTATAAAAACTCAGTCTATAATGGGTTAATTACAATCCAAATGGAGATTTTTGCTTTAGCTAATGTTGAATTAGGTTTTTGTGTTTGCAAAAATTGTTATGTTATTCAAATACATATCTATCACACATACACGAAATGGTACAGTTTATTTTAATTATTGAAGTGAAACTTTTATATCGGCGTTGGAAAAAAATTATCGTCACATTTTTCGGTTAAGCGTCACATTTTTTCGTTACGCGCCATCTTTTTCTCGTCCCCACCACGGTCGATTCGAATAAAGAGTACTTTTTCCAGTGGAGTAGGGATAGTATGTCGTTTAAGCGGACATAAAGGGATAAAGGGATAAGGGGATAAAGGGATAAAGGGATAAGGAACAAAGAGACAAAGGAACAACGGAACAAAGGGACAAAGGATAAAGAAGTTTCACTTCTGGTATGCGTACTTTGTACACACGTTCATTTTTTTGCACTACCATAAACATATGCCTAAAATTAGTTATTAAATATCGACCCACATTTTGATACAAATTTATTGCCAGTGTAAGAAGAAAATGATTCTATATGAAAAAAATGGGTGCGTGTACTTATGTACGCGCGTGAGAAGTTATACTTCTTTGGCATCATTAAAAAATAGTTTTTAATTGCATGTCAAATAATTAATTACAATAAAATAATAGAAGGATTGGAAAAGGATAATCAACAAAGTTCAGTTTAATAGTCATCAAATTTAAACTAAAAGAATCTTAGATTGATCTTAGATATCAATAATTAATATTAAAAATTGAAAATTAATATATTTATATAATAATATATTAAATATATATATTTCAAATATATATATTTAATATAAATTTATATAATATATAATTAATATATATATATATATATATATATATATAATTATTAAAAACAAAATTTAGAGAATAATAAATATATAAGACATAATTTGTACTAAATATTATAAGATTCTTAATTTTAAATGTTTATTATTGATTATTTAATATTTTAAAAATAAATTTAATAATAAATTCAAAAATTGAATTTAAGGTTAAGCAGACAGCTTCATACTGTTAATTTTGTGTCACAGATGCACGCGCATCTTAAAATTTCACTCTCATCATTTTTTCATAACGCGCCTAAAGAAGTATAACTTCAAAAATTATATTGTTTATGGTTAGTAACTATTTAACATTAAAATTAATAGTAATTATATTTAAAAATTATATTGTATAGATTTGACCCACAGTAATAATAACTAAAGATAATTTTATAAATTAATACCTCTTAGTAACATAAACTACTCGAGTTTTGTTGCCGCATCTTTGTCAGTGTGGTCTCGTGTGGTCCGTCAGTGTGGTGGTGTGCCGACCCGGCGGTAGTACATGTGGGCGCGTACCGCCCTCTATCGGCAATATTTGTACATTGTTGATGTATGTGTTATCAATTATAGTTATAAACATGTTTGAAATATTTGCAACTAATATTTAAATAATTATTTGTAGTAACAACACTGCTATTTACCATGCTATGATATTTTAGACACTTTTTGAATGTATTTCTAGAAATCTTTGATTTAATTGTCTAAATATTTATATAGTTGATCAAATTAAAATCGATTAGAATTAATGTAATTATTTGTAACCATATTTAGTTGTTTTTACACAATAAAGATTGTAATTTATTTCTAGTTAGAGCGCCGTCTGTTGAACAATATATGAGAACAATATTTCCTTTAATTACATTAATGTAAATTGTGTAAAATTGACTGTTTGGAATTATGTTAAATGCATTAGAATATTTATCATTATTATTTAGTTATATTCAGATAGTTAAAAATAGTTGTTATACTTGTTTGTTATAAAAGGTAATTGTAGTTGCTAAGACTAGACCGTTTCATTGTAAAGCGAAGGTTATAAAAACATTGTAAGATTAGAATAGAGGACAGTTTTACATACTCGATATTTTAATATGGACAACCTAATTCCTGGCGCAACGCCGACAGCAGCGGTGGGATCACAGCCCCAAAACTCTTCAAGATCTACGGATGACCTTCACTATGGAGCAAGTGATGGATCTCCTGACCTCCATTACAAAATACTGCTGCAACAACAGCTGCGAGAGCTGCATTTTCTACGGAGGCTACAATGTAACGCCGGCACCAAAATTTTTATCTACCGCCGTTCAACCCTGACGAGAGATCGCATCGATAATCATCGACATCGCGGACTGGTGGGCAAATGTTAACGAGACGATCATGGCTTTCAACATATAAGCCGCAAGAAGTAAGAATGGAAGCTATTCTTGAACTCAATGGTATCGCAGACACATGGGCGCTTCAATCAATTACATGGCAACAAGTGGAAGATGACATCGTTACAACCTTCGGCAAGGAGTTCCGGTATGCTGGCTACGTCCAGTGGTGGCGCAGCTGCACCTCTGAACAAGCTGACAGTTACGCAGACTACGCTACAACGGGCCGGGCTCTGCTCAAACGTTTGAGACGTGAGGCTACGGACTCTGAGGTGATCGAAGCCGTAATAACAGGTATTTATCTTGAGTTAATAAGATCTGAGCCATTGCGAAACACGCCTAGATTTTGTCCAGGCTCGTGTTTGTTTTGTTAACTTTTCGTTAGACGAAAACTACCGTCTTTTTTTTTTTTTTTTTTTTTTGGGTGGGCTATGGTAAGCGCACGCGCGGTCCTGTCCGTCCGGGGTGATGAAAGGACGGCGCGCGGGCCCATAACCCACCCGTACCCACGTCACCTCGTTATTTGTTGGGCCGACCACCGGAGCAGATGCGACTTGTCATCAGTGGTCGGCCTGACGGAATACCCTTTCGGGTAACCTTACGTCTCGACGTACTGGGACGTCGGTCGCCATCGCGCGGTCAGCCTCTCTGCGGGTGACTGACAATTCCCCGGTCCGATCACCCGCGGCCTCGGCTAGGGCGGCTTTAGGCGCAGATACTCGCGCCTGCGCCGCCCGAGTCGCCGGCGGCGGAACGTGTCGCCGAATAGGAGCTCTACTCGCACACGATCCGCCGCCTCCTTCCGTGAGATTACGGCCTCAGAAGGCGGCGACCGCGTCCCAGTTCCTGACGCTGTCGAGCATCTCCCTGGCGATGGTCGGCAGCGCCAGGTCGGCACCGATAATCGTGACGAGTTCACGGCGCTCCCTTTCCCACGCAGCACACTCCTCGAGCGTGTGCTGCGCCGTGTCCTCGTCGCAACTGCAGTAGTGGCAGGACGGTGTGCTCTCCCTCCTGACAATCTTGTGCAGGTACTTCCCAAAACACCCGTGCCCCGTCAGCACCTGCACAAGTCGGAAGGAAAGCACCCCGTGCGTCCGCTCCAACCACTCCATCAGCACCGGCCGGAAGGCCTCGACGGTCCTGACACCGTACCGAGGACTCTCCAGCCGGACTGCCCAACGGGCAATGACTCCTCGGCGGGCGTCGACCCGCCAGGCGGTGATCTCCTGCAAGGAGACCATACCGCCGCGGGCGCGCGTCTCCGACACCCGCCGATAAATGTCGGTGAGCATCTCCGCCTCCAGGTCCCACGGGGGAGTTCCGGCCAGGAGGCACGCTGCCTCCGTCGCCACGGTGCGGTAACCCCGTATGGCCCTGTTCGCCATGACCCTCTGTGGTCGCCACAGGAGGGCCCTGAGACGGACGGTCAGGGACCCTGCCCACACCGGTGCGCCATACAGGGCCATCGACCGGATCACCCCCGTGTACAGCTGTCGGCACGTAGCACTGGGTCCACCCACATTCGGCATCAGCCGCGAAAGGGCGGACACCGCGCCGACAAGCCGGGGGACAAGTCGATGGAGATGCTCCCGGAACCAAAAATGCCCGTCGAGCACCAGGCCCAAGTACTTCATGTGGGCCTGGATGCTGATGGTGACCGACTTCACGGTGATCGAAGCGCCGGCGGGAGGCCCGGCGGTACGGAGGCCATGGAACAAAAGGGCCTCGGTCTTTTCCAGGGCTACACTCAACCCCAGCGCTTCGATCCGCCTGACAATCTCCTCGGTGCCGAGAGTTGCCAGGCGTGCCGCCTCCTCTAGTGTCCCACCCCGGGCTGTGACGAGTGTATCGTCGGCGTAGCAAATTACGCCCAGCCCGGGTGGGAGACTTCCTCTCAACAGTCGTAGCCGATGTTCCACAGGGTCGGACCCAGAACCGACCCCTGTGGGACACCGCACGTCATGGGCGTTCGCACAACGTCCCCTACTCGGTCAACGTAGAGGACGCTGCGCCCCTCCAAGTAGTCTGCCACCAGCCGCCTGAGGTACACGGGCACCCCGTGATACTTCAGTCCCTCCCTGATGCAGCTGAATGGCAGACTGTTGAAGGCGTTGGCGATGTCCAGGGACACCGCCAACAGGACTCCTCCACCGGTGACGGCCGCCGCTACCACGGCCTTCAGGCACAGCAGGGCCGCGATCGTCGAACGCCCTCTCCGAAAACCAAACTGGGCGTCCGACAGATCGGGCCCGACCCCGACGAGGTGCCGCTCGATGCGGGCAGCCAACACCCTCTCTAGCAGCTTACCCGCATCATCGAGCAGCACGATGGGCCTGTAGGCTGAGGCCGACTCGGGAGACCGTCCCGGCTTCGGCAGGAGAACCAGCCTCCCCTCTTTCCAGCACCCAGGGAACTGCCCGGACGTCAAATAAGCGTCGAACAGTCCCCTGAGGCGTGGTCCCAGGTGCTCGAGGACCAGGGCCAGCACACGGTTCGGAATACCGTCGGGCCCGGGGGCGGTGGATTTGACTCGTATACGCGCCACCGCCGCTCCCATTTCCGGCTCCGTGATGGGCGGAGCACTTTCATCTTCGGCCTCCCGGTCGCTGTCCGGCGAAGCCATGACCGGGGGCGTGTGCTCCGCCCGCCGTGGAAAGAGGTCCTCGACAACTCTGGTGAGGAGGCTGGGCTGGAGAGTCTCGGTGAGGGGGGGGGCCCCGCCCGCGGAGCTTGTTCAGCGCCGCGAGGTAGGGGCGACCCCAGGGGTCACGCTCAAGACTGTCCAGCATCTCCCGCCGACTAACGTCCTTGGCGGTACGGACGGCCAGCCTGAAGGCAGACCGCGTACTGCGGTAAGCCTCGTACAGCTGGCCCTCCCGCTCAGCGTCGCGGTGACGCATTCGACTGCGGGTGTAGGCCCTCCGGGCACGTATGCACGCGGCCCGAAGGTCCGCCAATTCTCGGGACCACCAGGGGACCGCACTCTTCGGGGGCAGACGCCGCACACGGGGCATGGCCGCATCGCAGATCTGCGTTAATGCACAGCGGATGCGGCCAGCCTCGGCATCCACCCCGTCCGCCTGGGGCGGTGAGGACAGCCACGACTGAACGATGGCTGCCTCCGCCAACAGGTCCCGATCCAATCGACCCACAGCCCACCGCGGAAACGCGGGAGCTCCGTCCGCCGTGTGACCCCTGCTGGGCTGCAGGAGGGTCCGGGAGACCTCTATCCGGATGTATCGATGGTCGGATAGGGTCTCAACCTCCTCCTGGACGCACCAGCTCCTCACACGTACTGCGACATTAGGGTTAACAAACGACAAGTCCACTATCGACCCGCCCTGCTGCCGCACGCACGTTTGCACCGAGCCCCTGTTCAGCAAACAGAGGCCCAGTGCCGCCGCCCACTCTTCGACCGCCCGCCCACGGTCATTCGTCCTGGGACGAAAACTACCGTCTAACAGTAATTGTAACTGTCTGAAGGCGACGCCGGGGGTTTCTCCGGTGTGCAGGCGGTGAAGAGTTATGTAATGACTATTGACGCCAAAAAGTACTGATGTGTTGAGAGAAACTGGTTTATTTGGATAACTAGCAACCCACCCTCGCTTCGCCTCTGTTTTAGTCGTTTTACTCGCGTACTTCCCGTTCCCGTGGGAATACCGGGATAAAATGTAGCCTAATTTACGCCCTGATATTATAGCTTTCCATTGGTGAAAGAATTTTTGAAATCGGTCCAGCCGTTTTGAAGATTACCCGGAACAAACGGACAGACGGACGGACAGGCAGACAGACAAAAAAATTTTAAACTGTATTTTGGGCATAGGTGTCGTGCAGGTGACCGCGTGAGCGTGAAAAAAAGCCATTTTGATATTACAGACACTCCATTTTTATTTATTGTTATAGATATTGACTAATAATAATAAACACCACGGGACATTTAAAAATGATAAGGCCCGTATTTGACACCTAGTTCTGGTGACGTGAGCGCGCGATAACCTCTCCCCGCGCGACCAATTACCCCGCGCGCACTTGCATAGCAACAATAGAATGCCTACTACATATTTACAATTATTCAATAGTTATTATTTTGAATAATTCGCGTCGCTTACACTGTCTAGTAATTGTGTTAACTGTAATAACCTAGGACCTTTTTGTGATGTAAATAGAAGCGTCTACTTATCACGCTTGCAGTCCTTGATTTATAACTTTCATAACCCCTTTAATACGACGAAGTTTATAGTACCGTTTTTGTTAAAGAAAATACCATAGTGAAAATAATTATTTCCGTAAGCAAATCGATAAAATTTATGGTTAATTAACAATCGGACTATTATTTTTTACTTCTAGAGATCGCATTATCACAAGGTAAAGTTTTCAATAGCTTATTCCATACTGGTGTTGGTTGTTCTCTGATCCGAAATAAGTTTACTGGTTCGATTCCGGGCAAACGCCAGATCGTTGATGTTGCTTGCATTACAACCAAAGTTAGTTTCCATGACGTGTCGAGGTAGAATTGGTTATGACTTTATTAGTGCTGTTTGGTATTACCGTAAGTCTTAAAGAGGGTATATATATATAAAACTGTAACTGCTGATAAATGAACCCTCCATGCTATCTGTAACTTTGATTTTAACATCAATCTAAACGACTCGATATTGCTTTAAGTTACATCGTGGTCTCAAGCTTTAAATCTAGTTTTCACACTCTGCAACTGTGTATCGCAAATAAAGACTGGTGCGTTAACAATAAAACTAAAAGCCTGATAAAATAGTTCAACGCATACCGTATAGATTATCACCTCTACAACGCTATGAAATTGATTGATTTAGCTAAACGCTGAAGTCTCTTAACCTCTTCACTTTGGTTGAAAACATCAGGTCCAGATCTGCTTAATAGAGTTACACATCGATGCGGGCTCTCTTGGATATTGAGTTGTAAAGTCCGCGCGTAGTTCAGTATGCAAACGATGAGTGTTGAAAATAAATACCGCTCGTGAGCTGAAGACGCTAGACTTCGTTTAAAGCTATTAAGCATTTCCGTCACTTCTTAGGTGGTCAATTCTTTAAAATGGTAACTGATTGTGGTAACTGATTGGCAAAGCAGAAAGAGCTTGCTCCAGGAGTGCATAACTGGTAGCATTTCTTTAAAATTTTTAGTTTAAAGTAGAATATCGAAAGGGTGAATTCGTTTAGTTAATACAGATTATTTTAGTCTTAATCCGTGTTAAGTAAACCATATGCTTTAAAACGAAATAATTACTTATTATCTCGTCATAAATTCATCCACTCTTGACCATAATTGGCTTCTTGTAGGGCAGAAGAGTGATCCTTCAATAAAGGAGATTGTTGACTCGGACAGTAGTCGATACTTATGTCTTTTTACAAGATATTGCTGAGCCATAATGTTCAAATAGAAAAAAAAACTCGAACTCACTATCGTTTCACGTAATAATACCGTTAGAAACTCGCGTCACGATCACACTACACTGCACAAATGACGTAGCGGTTAAGATATTGTGCCAGTGTCACGGGTTCGAATCCCGCGCAGGACAACTCTGTGCGATCCATAATTTTTGTTCTGAATTTGAATCTAATTTGTTTCCATTAAGTATGTGTTTATTACCTCCATCGTAATATAAGGATTATTGCGAGTCTACCACAACTTTTGTTGCGAAAAAGTATTAGCTGGAAATCTCGATTTGTTCGAAAATTTAAAAAATAGTTTTAGCTAACATTCGTAAAGTCGACACTGGGCGTAAAATAATTGATTTTATCTATAAAATTGCAATATAATTTTGATACTGTGTGCGCTGACATTACAGGCTGCATTCATGGCGGACATGATCGGGCAGAATACGCATGTCTCTATAGTAGTTTACACTAAGGACGTCACAAGCGGCTGTGAGCTCTTTTTGTGAAGTTGTAACAATATTTGGAACTCGTCTCATTATTATAATAATGAATAAATACGGTATTGAATGTACCTTGTGGCTAAGGGAAGTAGTGGAGCAAATGGTTAAGTGGGTCTGTAGTTGAGCTTGATAAACCATGCCACAGTGCTATTCGTGATTTCCTGTTGGCTATAAACACGTACAATATTACTGGGAGTATTGTTCGAACAAATATTAACCGCCGTTTTTCAAGATTTTGCAGGTAGATGACGACGAACGGACAAAAGATTTAACGTCTGTACGATGAGGATGGACGAGCGATCATTTCGAGTTAATTGATTTGACAAAGGTAAAGCCAAATTAAATGTATTTAAATTTGGCAATTTTGTTTTCGTGCATCGCCATGATCGACGCACTCTCTTTCGAGGGTCCCATGGCACTTTAGGAGGTATTGCCTAATGAACGAATCGCTAGCCATGACTTTTTACGACAAGCGCCTGTTGCAAAAACTGTTTTTTTTTTATCTAAGCAATGCTGTATGGGCGGGTGAATACTAATTTGGAAACAATGCTTTTTATTTTTTCTATCCAAAACATCCTTCCTAAAGCGCAGACTGGCCACTATGCGTATCCTTAAACCTGGTCTTGTTGGCTAGATCCCAGGATGGGTGATGCCTTGTGGTTGGCTAGATCCCTTGGTGGGTGATGCCTTGCAAATGCTTTTTCTATCCAAAACATCCTTCCTAAAGCGCTGGCTGGCCATCATGCGTATCCTTAAACCTGGTCTTGTTGGCTAGATCCCAGGATGGGTGATGCCTTGTGGTTGGCTAGATCCCTTGGTGGGTGACGCCTTAACAGCGCAAGGGACGCGCTGGAGTCAGTATGGCCGTATGGGCGCATATCGCCCTCTATCGGCAATATTTGTAAATTGTTGATGTATGTGTTATCAATTATAGTTATAAACATGTTTGAAATATTTGCAACTAATATTTAAATAATTATTTGTAGTAACAACACTGCTATTTACCATGCTATGATATTTTAGACACTTTTTGAATGTATTTCTAGAAATCTTTCATTTAATTGTTTAAATATTTATATAATTGATCAAATTAAAATCGATTAGAATTAATGTAATTATTTGTAACGATATTTAGTTGTTTTTACACAATAAAGATTGAAATTTATTTCTAGTTAGAGCGCCGTCTGTTGAACAATATATGAGAACAATATTTCCTTTAATTACATTAATGTAAATTGTGTAAAATTGACTATTTGGAATTATGTTAAATGCGTTAGAATATTTATCATTATTATTTAACTATATTCAGATAGTTAAAAATAGTTGTTATATTTGTTTGTTATAAAAGGTAATTGTAGTTGCTAAGACTAGACCGTTTCATTGTAAAGCGAAGGTTATAAAAACATTGTAAGATTAGAATAGAACACAGTTTTACTTCACTCACTTGTCCAGCAATAACTCCTAATAAATACAGTGGTTACATACTATATCGATATTTTAATATGGACAACCTAATTCCTGGCGCAACTCCGACATATACTAGATTGTTAGGTTTTTTATTTTTTTGTATCCAACGGCAAACTAGCTTTCTCACACCAAGCGCTTCATGCAAGATCTTCTGAATGGTTGTCCCTGAGGTGCCTAATAGAGCCTCTATCTCTCGATACCTCACGTGACGATCTTCGAGAATTAGTTGCCTCACAGTAATGATGTTACCTTCAGTGAAGGCGGTTTTTGGGCGTCCTTCGCGAGATTTGTCACTAACACTAGTATGTCCACGCTGGAATTCTAACTACTAGCGTTCGACAGTCCGCAGACATGGGGCTTCATCACTGAACACAGATGTTAGCTCTTTAAAACCCTGAAGCGTGTCAGGCCTCTTTTCTAAAGTTGTAGAAAATTATTGCACGAACATTTTCTTTAGAAAGATTCATTTTCGTACGTAACCTGACAGATTCCAATCGACGCTGTGACTAAATAATAGCATTAATCCTAATACTTTCAAAACTGTTTTGAGATTCAAAATTTAAATACATTCGGATATAGGACAGTTCCAAATTCAAAATTGCCGGGAAATATGGAAACGACAGAACTTAAAAGGCATGCCTAGTACATAATACGTAACATTTAACACTCCAAGACACATTTTTGAAGTCACTATAACTTTTATGTTACATTGTTTTTTGTGTAATGTACATTCTAATTACGTTCAATGTTTAATATAATACGTATGGTGTAACTAGATGACACTAATTTCAATATTTGATAATATTGTGTTATGTGTAGAACATAAAAACTCATTGGTAGATCGAACTACTACGTATTTGAATATTTAAATATACATTGAATATAGAACAAGAGAATAAAAATGGAGATTATCACGAACTAGGTAACAAAGAGCAGTTTTTTCTTACCTTTAGATATATTTACAGGAGTGAACTAGAATGTACTGTAATGTTCTGTGACCGTTAAACTACAACATACTCGAACAGTTGCCCCATAGCTCTGTACCTATATACCTGTAGGTAAACTGTTATGATTTAGCGTTACGATATAGTGTTGACTCTACTGTTCTATTAGTGTTTCGAGCGGACAAATATGTATCCAATTACTGGCTAGTTAAATATTTGGCTATTTAACCGGTAAAATATATTTTGAAAGGATGATTAACTACCCAAGCAACACAATGTTTTTGGTAATATTTTGTTAAATTTAAGTTAACAATTATTAATTTTGAACTTTTTGTTAAATGAAATTTACTAAAAAGTTAATATTATTTTATTTGATGCTTGGGTACTTATTTTCATAGTTTATACTTTTTATACCACACTGTATAAAATCAAAATGGCGCATGTCTATTCAACTTTTTCGTTGACGTTGAGCGGTTGATAATAATCAGCATACCTAAAAGTAAATCATAATAATTATTTGTTATTGATAATATGTGAGGTCATAATAATTTTATTATATATTCTCAATCACGTATCAACCCCACCATGAGGCAAAAAAAGTACTTTGGTTAATTATCCGGTAAATTACCGATTGCACGTTGGTAAAATAAGTAAAATGTGTATTTTACCGGTAAATTCTCTTCTCTAGTGTATACTACATATAAGTACAATATTTTACTGTTTTAAATATAAGTACATTGAAAACAGAACAAGAGAATGAAAATGGAATTTAACACGAACTTACAAATAGCAGTTTTACTTACCTAGATATATTAACAGGAGTGAACTAAAATGTACACCCTTTTTTACACGCTGTGGAAATGCATTTACGCATCCTCCCCCGTCGGTGACAGACAGAGGAGTGTGTGGGACTCGCCGGCCGTGTGACCGGAATACCCACTAAAACCACAGCGGCCCCTGCCGCGCTTTTGCGAGGTGCCGGAGAGATCGTCTGATGACATTCAATCCCCGACACCCCAACGCATGGCCGTCTGGCCACATCCTATCGTCATTTAAGGCGGTGGAAGGAGTTGCGATATTGGCGCCTTCTCCTCCCGGGTCGCCGCCGGCGGAGCGAGTCAGCCGAGGCAAGCGTCTCGCGTTCTTGCTCCGCAGCCTCCTTCCTTAAAATGACGGCCTCACAAAATGAGGCCATCGACGACCAGCACCTGTCGCTGTCGAACATCTGTGAGATGATGGTCGACAACGACGGGTCTATACCAAATTCCATCGACAGAACGTGGCGTTGGGGCCCCCAGGCGGAGCAAAATTCCAATGTGTGGCGCGAATCATCGATTGTTGCGCCACACTCATGGCATCCTGGGGCCCCTTCTCTTCCAATTCCATACAGGTACTTACCGAAGACCCCATGTCCGGTAAGCACCTGAAAATGTACACCCTAATATCATAGAAGTTATTGGAAACCATAAAAATCTCATGTCTTCGATTTCATGATAGATTCTCGTATTCTTTTTGTAATTAATAATACGTTTAGGTACCTATATCAATAATAAACTCATTTGCAAAAAAAACGGGCGGTTTTGATTTTCATTCATATTTAAAAAGATACAATACCAAAAAGGTTTCAATCGTTTGTACACGTTACTGGCCGGTTTTAAAAATGCTGTGGTATTTAAAAAAGTACGTTCTAAATTCAATTTTTCATTTGATGTTCATTTTTACAGAAAACCCCTTTTTATCCTACATTTTTGGCGCGAAGTTCCAGAAGTTAACATCGACTTTCATAACTTTTATTCAATTTTTATCGATTAATTTCATATCCTTGACTGTCAAAGCTTTATTTAATGCTGTTTGGCTGTATCAAAAATGGTAGATAAAGTGGTAAAAGCTACCAAAATTATCGCGCTGCTTGAAGAGGGTTGCAGCCAATGTTTCGTGGCTAGGAGGCTAAATGTTAGTCGCTCGACAGTCCAAAGGACCTGGCAGCGATATCAGGAGACTGGTTCCGTCGAGAGAAGGCCTGGTTCTGGAAGAAAACCATGTACCCAACCACGGGATGATCGTTTTCTTGTGAGTCGCGCATTGAGAAATCGCAAATCTTCGTATGTGGATCTTAAGAACAACCTCCAAGAAGTAAGAAATGTGCATATTAGTCTATGGACGGTCAGGAGGAGGCTTCTCGCTGCCAATATACGCAGTCACCGCCCGGCCCGCGGCCCCAAATTACTCCGTGAGCACAGAGTTCACAGGCTTAGGTTCGCTAGAAATTGTGAATCATGGACTCAAGACGATTGGAATAGGGTTTTGTTCTCTGATGAAGCCAGGATATCTCTGTTCGGTGAAGATCGACGTCGGCGAGTGCTAAGAAGACAAGGAGAACGCTTTGCAGAGGCATGTTTCGAAGAAATCACACCTTATGGTGGGGGCTCTGTTATGTTTTGGGCAGGAATAAATTCAATGGATCGTACAGAGTTAGTCTTCATTGAAAACGGCTCACTGACTGGGCATCGATACATAACGGAAGTTCTAATTTCTCATGCACAACCCGCATTGGCCGCTCTAGGTGAAGACTCGATTTTTATGGACGACAATGCTCGCGCCCACCGATCCCGCGATGTTAATGCGTATGTGCAAGAGGTCGGCATTCGTCGTTTGGATTGGCCAGCTCGAAGTCCCGACCTCAATCCCATAGAGCATGTCTGGGACGTTCTGAAACGGCGTGTGAGATCAGTACACCCGGCTCCGCAGACCATCAGAGAGCTGAAGAATGTGATTACTGCGGAGTGGGAACGTATTCCGCAAGCAAGTATCCGGGATATACTCGCTAGCATGCCCAGACGAATTCAAGCTGTGATTTTAGCTAGAGGGGGTCACACTTGATACTCAACATTTATCTGCTTTTACTTTATTAAAGAAAAACAAACAAAAAAACTTTTTTATTTTTACTTCATGAGCATATGCACTACTAGCGAATATACACTACTAGCGAGGTTTAGCATTATTTCCCATAAATTGTATCTAAATTTTATGAAATACTGATGAAAACGATTATTTTCTTATTAATTTAGCAAATTGTGTGGATAAAACTACCTATAATTATCAAACAAAGAAATATTAACATTTGAAATGGTTCATTGCTTAGGTGCCCGTTTTTTTTGCAAATGAGTTTATTTTGAGATAGATATATAGTCATTTTATAATCTCAGCTCATATACCGTTACCCTGTTGGACTCGAGCCTCCTTCACAATGTGAGGGAAATTCACTAATTATACCACGCTGGTCAGACGTGTTCACATTGGGTTTCATTTCCAGTTTTCCTTCTCTTGTATCAATGTTGTATACTATATTATAATTCCTTACTCCTCTTTTATGACATCCACGGACAACAAAGAAAATAGTACATTGTATTGTTATTACAGCGCCACGTCCTGTCGGCGGCACTTGGAACGGACCTGCCGCTGTCGACCGTTATCGCAAAGATCGGAAGATATCGACAGCGACATTTTGTGAGGCTGTCATATACAAAAGGAAACGGTGTAGCGAGAATGCGAAGCGCTTGTGTCTGTTAACTTACTTCTTCGCCGGAGACCAGGGAGGAGGGGACGACCGCCTTGAATGACGGCAGGACGTGGCCCGCCGGCCGGTCAAGCGTTGGGGTATCGGGGATCGAATGTGACCCGATGATCTCTCCGGTATCCTCATGAAAGAGTGGAGGGGGCCGCTGTGGTGTTAATAGGCATTGTGATCGTGAATGTGTTCAGCGTGACACACACACACACACACACAGTTTGTGTTAGAGTCATCTGCGACAACAAACAAATAATGCGTCCAAAGGTCACGCCGTGGTGTGTCCGGGTGAGGTTACCCAGTGCGTACAGCGCGTGAGGGAATGTCCCCAACTGTGGGCAATTCCGTCGTGTTGTTTGTGTGTGTTTACTGTGTGTGGTGTACGTGATGGTGACCGCCCGCGTACCTTCACATAAACTAATAACAATGTAACGATACATTACAACAAAACCATTCATGTCAAATATGACTCGAGTACAATAGGTACTTATGATGAAATGATGGTGCAGTGAACGAGTTTAACGACCAACGGCTGCCAACTTGTGAAGACAATACTGATTGTTTTTTTTTGAAAAACTGAATTATTTATATTAAGCTTCATAAAAATTACTTCTATTAGCTCTCCTTTATACTTTTTGGAAACATTCTCTTTCCAAAGACTAGCAGTAATCTGCCTTCATGTGACGGTCCCGTCTACCCTGATATCATTCTTCTATCACTTCAAGATCTTGATGGAAGCACTAGAAGTGTCATATTTCTCGCTATAATTAATCAGATTTTCATAGAATATATTCAGATAACTGCGGAGGAAATGTAGCTTTACGCTTATAGATGAGACAAAAACTTTTAAGCTTTTCGACATCTTATACACAATTTCATTGTAATTTGGTTTCTGGTTTAGTTGTAGTTTATCAGTAAATAATATCTAATATTGATAGCTATTAAATAGTTCAGATTTCGACTTTTCCATGCCCTACTCAGGCAATGTCTCGTATCTAAAGTATTTGCCTTGCCTGTACAATACTTTCAGATCTTATTTTATCATACCTTACCTGATATGTACTGGCAGCAATGTGATTTCTTCTCTACCAACCAATTGCTTACCCAATGAACTTACTTCGCTCTACTATCCGACTTATAAATAAGGCAAGGATATTTTGTGTATACATTTTACTGACCAAATAAAAAGATCAGTACCTAATCGCCTTATTTTATTAACCGAAATCGAAGCGCAGAAACCGATTGTTAACAATATAACTAAAGAATAAAGTGTCATTAAGATCATTTTCGCTAATGTGTGTAAATAGTTCGGGCCAGCTCTACAATATACAGATTTGTTTCGAGTTTATTTCTGTTGCTTGACATTGTATGTATATTATAGAATTTCATCGTCTTTTACTATAACTACAGGTAACATATATAGTGGTGATTGATGATGATGATGAATGATGAAGAATATGATTCACCACCACTATATGTATCATATTCTTACTCCTTTTAAATTAAGTTAAATCAATTAAGTTAAAGTGTAAATTATTAACTTATAAAATACACCAAAATCATAAAAACCAGCGCCAATTTAGATCTTTCATTAATATATTCTAAAACTGGGAACTTAAAAGTATATACCTAAATCTGCAGAGATATCCAGGGCAATAAAAAAAAACTTTTTTTGTTGCGTTGTGTTATTTATATAATCAATGAATCAAATGTGTTGTGAGTTATTGAAGACGAACATTATGTACGGTGCGTGTTCCCGCATAGATAGTGCAGTGTCGCGTTCACAGCGGGCACCAACTCTGTCAACAACTAATTAGCTAACGGTGTCAGTCAGAGATACGCGCGTACTGTACACACACACACACACACACACACACACACACATACATACATACAGCTCATACATACGACATTGTTCAATCAACAACAACAACAGATTTAAAACTTTCAATAAAACACAATGATAACATATTTGAACAGCGTGATACAGTACATCAAGTTTCCTCTCATTGTGGAGGAGGCCCTAGCCCAACAGTGGGATCTATTTAGGCTGAGATGAAGATAACAAGTTGTTTAGAAGTAAAAGATATGAATGTCACATGCGGGATTTGAACCCACACCTATTGTAATATCGTTACAATTGCAGTATCGTTTATATCAGCGCGGGGTGTCGTGTGACAGACACTCGCGCCGCACGCGTCACTGGACATGCGCCAGCTCACAGATAACGTGGACATATTGTGTCGATGTAACAGTGTAACTGTTCAGTTATATACATACATACATACATACATACATCAACCAGTAGACATACACAGAGCTCCCCGCGACAATACCGCTCAGAATGCATACTACTCGCCTTCAGAGAATCAGTAGGTCTTTCATGGGGCAATGTATTTTTTTTTTTTTTTTTTATGGGTGGGCTATGGTAAGCGCACGCGCGGTCCTATCCTTCCGGGGCGATGAAAGGACGGCGCGCGGGCCCATAACCCACTCGTACCCACGTCACCTCGTTGTTGGGCCGACCACCGGAGCAGATGTGACTTGTCATCAGTGGTCGGCCCGACGGAATACCTTTCGGGTAACCTCTCACCTCTCAACGTACTGGGACGTCGGTCGCCATCGCGCGGTCAGCCTCTCTGCGGGTGACGGACAATTCCCCGGTCCGATCACCCGCGGCCTCGGCTAGGGCGGCTTTAGGCGCAGATACTCGCGCCTGCGCCGCCCGAGTCGCCGGCGGCGGAACGTGTCGCCGAATAGGAGCTCTACTCGCACACGATCCGCCGCCTCCTTCCGTGAGATTACGGCCTCACAGAAGGCGGCGACCGCGTCCCAGTTCCTAACGCTGACGAGCATCTCCCTGGCGATGGTCGGCAGCGCCAGGTCGGCACCGATAATTGCGACGAGTTCACGGCGATCCCCCTCCCATGCAGCACACTCCTCGAGCGTGTGCTGCGCCGTGTCCTCGTCGCAACTGCAGTGGTGGCAGGACGGTGTGCTCTCCCTCCTAACAATCTTGTGCAGGTACTTATGGGGCAATGTATACCATTTCATAATAAACTACCTGGAGATATCTAAGATATGCCAATGAATAAGTTTAAAAAGGCTATCAAGAGTAGACTTTGTAAAAAGGCTACTATAAAATTTCGGATTATTTAGAGGACAATACTGAATGGCTATGAGCAGCTCCTCTTTCATCAATTTTGTTTTTGTAATGATCACAGCTTTATGGCCCGTTTCTTGGAATAATTCGCTGTTTTGTTTTTTTATTGTATTTTTCATGTTGTTAGTCTTGGGGTTGTACAGCGCAGCGTGTTTTGCCTGACGAATTTAGGTTTTGGTCTTTTTAGCATACCTATCATAGTTCGCAATGTATGGTTTGGTCATGCTCACTGAACAAGGTTCTGCTTGCGGTAGCTATGTGGGGCGGGTCATTCCCTTCCCTCCAATGTGGTTCAGGGGAGTGATGGCTGCTCTAGTAGTTAACTCGTAATCGGGTGCTGCTTGTGGGATCTGGTCCAACCATGTTTTCCTTTCTTTTTTATTTGAAGTAAATTAAAAAAATATAGTAATATCCTATCTCGAAGGGCATCGCACCAGAGCTAAGACTATATGTTGTATACGTAATTGTATTCAAAAGATGATAAAAATAATGTCAGCCCACTGAGTTTCTTGCCGGCTCTTCTCAGCTTGTGGCCGCGTTCCGATCCGGTGTTAGATATTGTATTGTATTCAAACGATGTATAAATTTGACAATATGTAAGTGCCCTCAAGGGGCCTATGCAGAATAAATGATTTCTTTAGAACGGTCCTCGCCGTAGTCACTTATATAGACCGGTCCCCTGCAACATTCAAAGTGCGCCTAGTCGAGCACTCCTACTAGTGTTGTGTTACACAACGAGACAACACAATTATCTAATAGTAACATACGATATATATATATATATAACTCAACGTATTATAAACATCAGTCATTTAGATAACAGACTCGTTACATTTGTACAGAGTGACTGTATGACTCGGTGTACCTTGAACTAACGGTGAAGGGAGAATACAAACTCCTGTAGGGTAAAAAACAGTGCAGAGACCCTTTCCTGTACCACGGCGATAGGACGAACATACAAAGATATTTATTGCAAAGACTGTGTTTCACATGGATGTTTACAAAATTTTAGTATCAACAGCGGACCCAATCGGGTATTGCAGTAATCGTTTAATTCTATAGTGTTCATTTATTAATACATATTAAAATAGTTGCCGTAATTTATATTTATATAACATGATATACTGAAATTATTACATATTCATAGCAAAGTATGTTCTTAAATTATAAAATACATTTTCAATTAGTCATTAGCAGTTTTTCAAGTTTTTTATGTGACTAGGTAAATGGTTGCAGACCGTTACAGCAGAAATATATGCACCTTTATAAAAAATTGTATTTTTTATTTTTGGAACATTTAAGTCATCATCAACATCTTGACGTTCAAGTCCTTTTTCTTCGGCGAGCTATGGAGTACGCACACGCCGTGCCTACCCGGGAGGGGCGGTGCGTGGCCCTATATTGCCCACCGTATAACCTCCCCTTCTCGTATTTTTAATTAGCGCGCAGGAACCACCTTGGTCATATCGGATGGATGCTTATGGTGACCAACTAGGCAGGCGACGACTGGTGATGTAGAGTACGTTGCGTCATAATTCCCGCTTTAATCCTCGTACTGACAATACGGTATCAGTTAGCTACACACACATGTATAGGTAGTTGCTGAAGCACGACGGGCCCCAGTCTGATACAAAGGAGCCCTCGGCGCCTCGGCCTCGGTTCATCAACAAGTATCTGTGTAACAAACTGCGACAACACGAGACCGAGTCGTGACGAGCGGCGCACCGCACCCACAACTAAACTCGGCGGAACTAATGATGGACTATATCATCATTGCAGCCCATACACGTCCCACTAGTGGGCACGACCCGCCTACACAATACGAGGGAAATTGATTTTACTTCTGAATTGAATTGTTGGTATAAGGTTTTATTTCGAGTTTTCCTTCTCTTGCATTGATGTTATATGCGTATTATATGCCTTAGTCGTGTTTTACCACTCGTAACACAGGGAACGGTGAATTGTATTGTTAGTCTGTCACCACACGGAACATTGTCTATACGTGACGTACTCGTATATACCTAATATGTAACAGGTGAAGCAGGCATACTCGCGCTGTCAACATGTATATACACAGTGGCTGCGCGTGACACACGCGAGTGAGCAGAGAGGTCGCCTAGTGAGAGCTCGTTTGTGTGTTGTGGCGAGACTAAGTGCGAGTGAGAGCTCGTTTGTGTGTTGTGGCGAGACTAAGTGCGAGTGAGAGCTCGTTTGTGTGTTGTGGCGAGACTAAGTGTGAGTGAGAGCTCGTTTGTGTGTTGTGGCGAGACTAAGTGTGAGTGAGAGCTCGTTTGTGTGTTGTGGCGAGACTAAGTGCGAGTGAGAGCTCGTTTGTGTGTTGTGGCGAGACTAAGTGTGAGTGAGAGCTCGTTTGTGTGTTGTGGCGAGACTAAGTGTGAGTGAGAGCTCGTTTGTGTGTTGTGGCGAGACTAAGTGCGAGTGAGAGCTCGTTTGTGTGTTGTGGCGAGACTAAGTGCGAGTGAGAGCTCGTTTGTGTGTTGTGGCGAGACTAAGTGCGAGTGAGAGCTCGTTTGTGTGTTGTGGCGAGACTAAGTGCGAGTGAGAGCTCGTTTGTGTGTTGTGGCGAGACTAAGTGCGAGTGAGAGCTCGTTTGTGTGTTGTGGCGAGACTAAGTGCGAGTGAGAGCTCGTTTGTGTGTTGTGGCGAGACTAAGTGCGAGTGAGAGCTCGTTTGTGTGTTGTGGCGAGACTAAGTGCGAGTGAGAGCTCGTTTGTGTGTTGTGGCGAGACTAAGTGCGAGTGAGAGCTCGTTTGTGTGTTGTGGCGAGACTAAGTGCGAGTGAGAGCTCGTTTGTGTGTTGTGGCGAGACTAAGTGTGAGTGAGAGCTCGTTTGTGTGTTGTGGCGAGACTAAGTGCGAGTGAGAGCTCGTTTGTGTGTTGTGGCGAGACTAAGTGCGAGTGAGAGCTCGTTTGTGTGTTGTGGCGAGACTAAGTGTGAGTGAGAGCTCGTTTGTGTGTTGTGGCGAGACTAAGTGCGAGTGAGAGCTCGTTTGTGTGTTGTGGCGAGACTAAGTGTGAGTGAGAGCTCCGAGTATGAGGTCGCCCGCGCGTTATCATTGTCTCTCAACATCAGATGTTGTCTAAAACTTAAACAATCTTATGTGCACTTGTGTCTGTGGGGTGACACATTCATAACACAATTCACCCAAACACCAGTAATGTATGAAAGAGAAGGAATACTTCATATAAAACCCTATAGCAACATGTCTGACCAACGTGGTAAAGTTGATAAATTTTTTTCGTATTGTGTAGGACGCCCCGAGCACGACACTGGGACGTGTATGGGCCGAGGTGATGATGATGATTGTGCCCGTATCACAAGCTAGTTGTATGCTCCGTGTGTCACTTGAGACGCGCGCTGTGCGAGACACACGAGGGTGCCGGTAGGTGTCACTACACATCTAACAGTGAAGGCGGTCACCATACGAGGGTTTAGTTCTGTTTCATCATCATTACACCTCAGATACGTCCCGCTGCTGGGCTCGAGTCTCCTCCACAATCGAAGGGAAATAGATCTACTATCCGACTGACGTCAGGTGGGTTGGCATAGGACACTTAAAACAAAAGAACGTTGTTATCTGCGTACCTACAGTAATCACTCCTGTGGTGTCACCCACTGGGGTCATATGTGTATTGATTACGTCACGACACCTAAGTATTGTTTATTCAATATACAATTTGAAAGATGTACATCGTGTTACAGTGTTAGATACGCGGACGTGACTACCGCGCCCGACCAATGATACGGGGCCCCCGGGCTGCAGGGGCCCCTAATGCGTGTCTGTCATACGTGCTTATAAAAGTCAAGAAGAGCAACCTCTTTTTCGTGACTTAGAGTTCACCCAAAAAGTGTGGTATTCCCGTAATGTGCTTTATTTAGTTAATTTCTAGGAGGACGTCATAACTGATAATTAATTTCTTTTGTGAGAAATCTTTACCCTTCATTTGGGCCCCCAACTGATTTAGATGCAGGAAAGGCACGCTACGCCATTGATGTTACAGTGTCGCTGGTGTGTAGCCGGTCGCGTGACGCCGCACGCATCTACTCTGTCACTACGACTCGCTCACCTAACACTCGGACACGATATCTGTCTTGATTATATGTTCGCAGCGTGTATCTCTCCGACGCGCGCTGCTCTGTGACATATTTGATATATTATCTGTTTGTATTTCACGAGCGCTACGACACATACATGTTTAAACGAGATTCAAGAACAGTTCTTCTCTCGCGGCAGACAACACCGTGGCTATTTGTTATATATGTTTCAGTTCCTTAGAATAATAACGTATAGAAGGTAAGTTCACGCACAAAAAGTGAGGCATTTCAATTGGAGCCTAATGGAGCTTACACCGGGACCGTTCCGTAATGTACGAGTCATTGTACTGCACGAACGTACGCAACTCTTAAAAAATAAATAGGTAATTATGACGGTTTGTGCATTCAAATGATGTCACAACACATTTGAAAAATATAAAAAGATTATTAACATTACTTTTAAAGGTAATTCGGCGATTTATGTTAATAAAAACAAAATTTGATTTCATAATTTGTATAGTGGTGTGCGTGTGTACGTGTGTAATCGTCTGCGCGCCATCACTATTTTAGATTCAAATTTTGAAAGTTCGAAGTACTGACACTATCCTTCTATACGTTATTATTCTAAGTTCAGTTCACTAGCGACGGGTTTCTCCTACCATCTGCTTCCTCGTCTACCATCAACTGGCAATAAAGAAGTGTGTGTCCGGTTCACATACGGCATAAGTGATACCTCAGAGTGCGACGAGGACGAGGGAGTCGATTGAAGTAATGTATGATGGGTGACGCTATACAGTACAATATCGATGTGGTTTATGTGTTTGTGAGAGGTGTATCGATGTGGTTTATGTGTTTGTGAGAGGTGTATCGATGTGGTTTATGTGTTTGTGAGAGGTGTATCGATGTGGTTTATGTGTTTGTGAGAGGTGTATCGATGTGGTTTATGTGTTTGTGAGAGGTGTATCGATGTGGTTTATGTGTTTGTGAGAGGTGTATCGATGTGGTTTATGTGTTTGTGAGAGGTGTATCGATGTGGTTTATGTGTTTGTGAGAGGTGTATCGATGTGGTTTATGTGTTTGTGAGAGGTGTATCGATGTGGTTTATGTGTTTGTGAGAGGTGTATCGATGTGGTTTATGTGTTTGTGAGAGGTGTATCGATGTGGTTTATGTGTTTATGAGAGGTGTATCGATGTGGTTTATGTGTTTATGAGAGGTGTATCGATGTGGTTTATGTGTTTGTGAGAGGTGTATCGATGTGGTTTTTGTGTTTATGAGAGGTGTATCGATGTGGTTTATGTGTTTATGAGAGGTGTATCGATGTGGTTTATGTGTTTGTGAGAGGTGTATCGATGTGGTTTATGTGTTTATGAGAGGTGTATCGATGTGGTTTATGTGTTTATGAGAGGTGTATCGATGTGGTTTATGTGTTTATGAGAGGTGTATCGATGTGGTTTATGTGTTTATGAGAGGTGTATCGATGTGGTTTATGTGTTTGTGAGAGGTGTATCGATGTGGTTTATGTGTTTATGAGAGGTGTATCGATGTGGTTTATGTGTTTGTGAGAGGTGTATCGATGTGGTTTATGTGTTTATGAGAGGTGTATCGATGTGGTTTATGTGTTTGTGAGAGGTGTATCGATGTGGTTTATGTGTTTATGAGAGGTGTATCGATGTGGTTTATGTGTTTATGAGAGGTGTATCGATGTGGTTTATGTGTTTATGAGAGGTGTATCGATGTGGTTTATGTGTTTATGAGAGGTGTATCGATGTGGTTTATGTGTTTGTGAGAGGTGTATCGATGTGGTTTATGTGTTTGTGAGAGGTGTATCGATGTGGTTTATGTGTTTATGAGAGGTGTATCGATGTGGTTTATGTGTTTATGAGAGGTGTATCGATGTGGTTTATGTGTTTGTGAGAGGTGTATCGATGTGGTTTTTGTGTTTATGAGAGGTGTATCGATGTGGTTTATGTGTTTATGAGAGGTGTATCGATGTGGTTTATGTGTTTGTGAGAGGTGTATCGATGTGGTTTATGTGTTTATGAGAGGTGTATCGATGTGGTTTATGTGTTTATGAGAGGTGTATCGATGTGGTTTATGTGTTTATGAGAGGTGTATCGATGTGGTTTATGTGTTTGTGAGAGGTGTATCGATGTGGTTTATGTGTTTATGAGAGGTGTATCGATGCGTGTTTGAGTGAGAGTGGCCATCACGCCTCAGAAAGAATGAAAGATGATTACACGAGTATGACAATAAGTCATACATAAGGTATATCTTGCAATACGATTGTATATAGTGATGGTGTTACACGTGGTGTGTGTACTAAACACAGCGCGACGTCACGTGTACGAGTTGTTCTATTTGTGTTACTAGATATAATAGAGTGTAATGTATTTGTATGACATTCTGTCACCGACTGCATAACGTACGTTAATACACTATTCTAACCAACATTCAACGCGTGTTGGCGCCTCAAATGATCAAATATTGTAGGTACTGTCACCGCGACAGTGACAGTGACAGTGACAGGCACGCGGGCGGTGACGCAGCGTGTGTCCTTGTGAGCGACGTTATGTAACAGCATTGTGTGAGACCGACAGACCGTGTACTCGACACACTATAATTATATATATACATACATTGAACTAATACAGAGGTAACTACGCACGCGGTGCGCACACAGACAGACCAACAGATGAACGTGCGACTACGGCCTCCTCGGGGAACTGTTACTGCGAGCTGCGAGTGGCGCCTCGTACGCGGCTAGTACTGCGATAGCGCACATGGTGTGCGAACTATACCTCCAGCAATGAACGGTGACGTCATTAATGAAGACTCCTCGCACAGAGAGAGAGGGAGAGAGAGTTCGCACCATTTATTGGTCAGTGAGTGCGTTGTGCAATAACAATAGATGCACAGCGGAGGGGAACACTCCCAAGTCCGCCCGGCGTCGTGTGTCATATATCAGTGACTAGCGCGTGCAGCGGCGAGCTCACAGTAGGTACAGCGACTGTCCACGGCGCCATGTCACAGCGACATGACTGTACACGCAGACATTCGCTCGCATTACCAAATATATAAAAATATAGATAAGAGGCGCGGGCGGCGCGCGGCGCGCGCACTATATAAGCGCGGCCCGGCCGCCCGTGGGCACACTCTCTCTCCGTGTTACAGACAGCAGCACGCCTCACCATGACTACCAAGCTGATCATCCTCGTCGCGCTCATCGCACTGGTGAGTACTCGCCGCGCCCCCCACTCAGCGCCTGCCGCCACCTACTCACCCCCTCTCTGTCCCCAGGGCCAGGCGCGCCTGGTGCGCCGAGACGCGCCCGCTCCCTCGCCGCTAGAAGACCTCCAGAAGCACGCCGCCGAGTTCCAGAAGACTTTCAGTGAGCAGCTCAATACGTTTCTAAAATCCGAGGACACACAAAAAGTGAACAAGGCGCTACAGGAGGGCTCCGACTCCGTGCTGCAGCAGCTGTCTGCTTTCTCATCGAGTCTGCAGGCGGCGGTGAGTCCGTAGAGCGAGTGCATCGTCGTGCTCCGCACTCGGCACTCGCACGTAACGCCGTATCGTTCCCGCAGTTGGGGGACGCGCAGGGCAAGGGCAAGGCGGCGCTGGAGGAGGCGCGCCGCAACATCGAGAGCGCCGCTAACGAGCTGCGCCGCCAGCACCCCGACGTGGAGCAGCAGGCCAGCGCGCTCGGCGACAGGCTCAAGGCGGCCGTCCAGAACGCCGTGCAGGTAACAGGACGCCGGCCAGACACACTAACACACACGAATCCCACTAACTCAGTATCCGCTCTCGCGCAGGAATCCCAGAAGCTCGCCAAGGACGTGGCCGCTAACGCGGAGGAGGCGAACCAGAAGTTGGCGCCCCAGATCAAGGCGGCGTACGACGACTTCGTGAAGCAGGCTCAGGCCGTTCAGAAGAAGTTCCAGGAGTCTGCGGCGCAGTGAGCGGCCCCACACCGTCGCACACTTGTACCTCATAACAATACATAGTACAACCAATTAAGAGTTTCATTGTGACATCTACCACCTACCACCTACCACCTACCACCACATCAATCATTATCACTATCGAGTTAAGTTTAATTTGCCGCGTGGCTGCACTCCAGTGTGTGACTACAAGTGCCGGTATACCTCTGAGGGAGCATTCGCTTTGAGTACAGTGCGTCCGCTCCGTGACGGTGTACACAGGTGGAGTGAGCGACGATACACAGGTGACGGTGTACACAGGTGAAGTGAGCGGCGATACACAGGTGACGGTGTACACAGGTGGCACACGCCGACAGTACACTGTGTACGCACAGGTGAAGTGAGCGGCGATACACAGGTGACGGTGTACACAGGTGGCACACGCCGACAGTACACTGTGTACGCACAGGTGAAGTGAGCGGCGATACACAGGTGACGGTGTACACAGGTGGCACACGCCGACAGTACACTGTGTACCGCCGGCTCTCACCCGTGTGTGTGTCGCATGGACTGAGGGCGGCATCACCAGGTGACAGCGCGCCGGTACTGCGCTGTGTGATACATTACCCCGCGTACTATCACACGTACGTCTATCATCCATGTCCCGTGTGGTGACCAAGTAACAATACAATGGACCGCTCCCCGTGTCACGCGTGTATGTAGTACTAAGAGATATGAGACGCGTATGACATCTGCTGAAGAGCAAGTGACCCCGTAACATAAGCCTATACCGACGTGTCTAACCACCATCATATAGTAAAGTCCACTGCCTCCCTATTGTGTAGGAGGCGCGAGCCCAGCAGTGGGACGTGTATGAACTGAGAACTGTATGAACGTGTACTTAGCGTTATGTAGTAGTGACGGTGTCAGTACGACATACTAGGTATGTATAGCGATAGTGCTAGTGTTAATGTTCGCCCGTAGGTGAAGGTCACTGCGCCGCCCCGGAACTATACTTATCTGTTTCTGTGAATATGATTGTTTGCGCCGCGGCGATAGCGCACTCGCTGCACACGATACAACATCATACCTATTGTCTAATCATTGAGTGTGCCCCTGCGGGCGCCTGCGGGCGCTCCGCCCTAGGGGATGCGTCGTATACGACACCTGACGAGTGACCGCGTGACCATGAGCTCACGACACACGTTACACAAACATCGTGCCGCGGCTACAGTTTGGCACTGAGATAAGGTTAGCGGAGTGACCCGGCGACGCGCGGGGCTATCTGTGATAGGTATGTACGCAGCGATAGCGCGACGGTCAGGGACACGAACTGCGCCCCGGACAATACTATTAGCGACAACATGCTCATCTGAGTTTGCAGTACAGGACCGCGAACATGCGCGTCACCAACGATACAGGAGCAACAGAACCGTGAAGTACACATATATATATATATATATATATATAAAGACAACTCTTGCAATAGCTCAAGATTTTTATTATTATTGTACTTTGAATTAGCATAATATCAATTTAGTATAATCTTATAAATATAAACGACACTTAAGCGCTATTGCCTTCATAAATATGTCTTTTCTAACACATAGGCGGTGGTCCCCTTGTGGTGACTCGATAACACTACATTTCGCCACCTCTTGCTTGCCCGTGGAAGTCGCAAGAATCGGCTAGGGCACGATAATCCTCCTATAAACTTTCTCTTCTACCGCGAGGGCGATCACCCCTCACAGGGCGGTGATTTACAGTTTGCAAGTCTCTCGTAGACAACGTGGAGAGGAGCGAGGGTGTGTCCACAAGGGCAGTGTACTTGTACTCACATTAGCTGGCGGTACTTGAGGGTCATACAGGTTTACGGACTGGTCATGGCATACTCCAACAACGAGGTGAAACACTTTTACGAGGATATCACAAAAGCCATAAACGCGTCCAAACCCACTTTACTGTGTTTATGGGAGACTTTAACGCGAAACTGGACAAATGGAGTGCCGTTGAATTGAGGGTGGGCGACATGGATATGCATAGAGAAAACAAAAGAGCCAAAAATTAGCTAATTTCCTGGGGAAGAAAAAGTTCTTTATCATGAATTCCTCCTTCAGGAAGCATCCACAAAATTAACGAACTTAGATTAGCCGCGATGGGTCAACAAAAACCAAAGGTACACTTCATCTTGTCGGACAAATAACAGATATTCAATGACGTCTTAAAGATCACTAGAATTAAAAGTGACAGCGATCACTGCATCATCATCATCATAATCATCGTCATTGTCATTTTATCCGGGACTGAGAAAGCCCCATTGTCAGCTTGGTCTAAGATTAGAATAGATTCAAAATAACTCGGCACTATACTATCATACTATCAGCTTGCAAGATATACTCTCAATGAATGGCTCTCAAATAAATAAGAAAGGGAAGGGAGATAACGTTATTACGGCAGAACTAATGAAGGGCGGCGGTAAGCCGGTTTTAAAAGGGCTATAGTAGCTATTTAATACCGTTGTTCTTAAGGACAAGTCGTGGACTAGAAGTGTGGTGTTGCTGTTCTTCAAGAAGGCCGACAGAGCTCTTCTAAAGAACCACAGACCCATCTCAGTATTGAGCCCCGTTTACATGTTGTTTTCGAGGATCATTACAAATCGACTTACGCCCACGCTTGATGACTTCCAACCGCCAAGCCGGCCTTGTTTCATGCGTCCATTTAAAGTATCTCACGTTATCGCTTCTCCCTGGCGGCCATGTCAGTCATGTCAGTCATGTCAGTCATGTCAGTCATGTCAGTCATGTCAGTCATGTCAGTCATGTCAGTCATGTCAGTCATGTCAGTCATGTCAGTCATGTCAGTCATGTCAGCCATGTCAGTCATGTCAGTCATTCAATTATTTTCTGTTCTGTTTTCAGTACGCATACTGTTGTATTCAGGAATCAATTTCCTTAAAGTGCACTGTTTAGAGACTTGACCCCTCTCATATTTGACTTTTCCCAAGTTACACAATTCTTTGATCTTAAAATCATCATCACAATCTGTAGATGTTTCGTGGTCGATAACCACGTGTTGTGTTTTATAATGCAGTAGGCCTGTAATGTAAGCATCGCGGATATCAGTAAAAAGTACAATGTAACACCGCGATTTCTTGATCGCGATAGTTAAATCAAACGTTCAATAAACGCATGATTTTATTTTTTCTTCAATGGTGTTTAAAAGTAAATAACGAAAAAAAAATGTATATTTGCGGTGTTGTAGTGGTATTACTAATTATTATAACTCGCACTAAGTATACATATAGGCCTCTTCGTCACTAGTGGACACTATTCATTGTTCGTGTTATATTTTTTGTGTTCATATAGGTCAGCTATACTCTAAGTGTGTTCCGCGGAACCCTAGGGTTCCGTGATACCTCTGTCGGGGTTCCGCAAGAATTTAGAAATAAAAAAATCAAAACACCTCTCTCTGGTCGCTCCGCGGCTGTGCGGACTCCGCGGCCGCGCGGAGACAAAACGCTATGAATGTTATTTATTTATTTATTTGTATTTGTATAAGCTTGTGTTACATTAGCTGGTACAATATCTCATAAGTTTGGTCTCAACAATTTTATACTTGTACAACGCGTTCGCTCTAAGTTTGCCGGTCTGTGGAATGCGCGTACCCTCCCCCACGTGACAACAAAACTTATAATGTGTCATAGTTTTACCCAAATATCTAACGTACACAATTTTTATTGTTACAATTAAATAAAAAATTTCGAACGTCATACACTCATACCTATCGCCAGCGGCAAACTTAAAACGAGCGGGTAGTATACTTGTAAGCGCTCAGTCTCTTTGATAAAAGCCGCCTCTGAATTAGACGCTATAGTTGTCAACTAGCGACTTTCGTCTCTAACTTCAAAGGATAAAGTCGATATTGTTTACAACGCTATTTTTAAATTTCTGTTTTTATTTTTGCTTTTTGTTTATCAAAGGTGCCGACTCGAGTATTTTCGAGAATATTTGAGATCGAGTCTAGGACTAAGTATAAAAGCGGCGATCGCGCGTTGGCGTCGTCAGTTGATGATTAGCGTTCGGAGCGATAAGTTACTACCTACTTACAAGCTCGCTAGCGAGAAACTAGTGTTCATTGTTTTACTGCCTGCTGTATTCTGTTGTCTCAGTTTTATACATTTCTTCCCTGTAGGTTCTAAATTTAGTCTCTTATACGCAGTAACGATTGTGCATTATTTAAACCCCACTATCCTGACTTGTAACATTATAAATAAAGAAGAATGGAACGTTGGCTTAAAGGTGTTAAACGTGTTCCAACAACATCTTCTAATGACGCTGAATGTTCAAAAGCAATGCGCGCGGAGAATTTAGCAATCACCGATCCAGAAGATGATGCCACGAGTGCCACGACGTCAAGCTCGACGGTTTCAAAGACGAAAAAAAGGAAGTATGATGAATCTTATATCAGTTTCGGATTTGTTGATTCCAACGGCTCACCTCTCTGCATGCTCTGTAGTAAACTGCTTCCTAATAGTTCCATGGCACCTGCCAAATTGCGTCGACATTTAGAAACCGTACACCCCGAGACTAAAGACAAGAATAAAGAATTTTTTGTTCGCAAAAAAGATCAGTTATTAGAAAGTCAAAAAAATATGATGCATGTAACACAAACTACCAACGAAAAGGCCACGGAGGCATCATACTTAGTTAGCTATCGCATTGCACAAGCAGGTGAAGCGCACACTATCGCTGAGAAATTAATAAAACCATGTGTATTAGACATAACAAAATGTATGCTTGATGAAAAATCTGCAAAGCATCTTTCTACTGTTCCGCTATCAAACGATACTGTTTCACGACGAATCCATGATCTGGCAAGCTACGTCAAACAAGAACTAGTTACACGTCTACAAAATACACGATTCGCTTTGCAAATGGACGAGTCGACTGATGTCGCTGGTTTGGCTATCCTGCTGGTTATTGTGAGATATCCATATAAAAGTTCTTTTGAAGAAGACATGCTTATGTGTTCATCGCTGCTTACAAACACTACCGGGGAAGAAATTTTTAATAAAATAAATATATTTTTTGAAGAACATAATCTCAGTTGGAACAATTGCATTGACATTTGTACAGATGGGGCCAAGGCGATGACAGGTAAAACAGCAGGAGCAGTGTCACGAATGAAAAATAAAGCGCCTAATTGTAGTTCCAGTCATTGTATTCTGCATAGACAAGCACTTGCGATGAAGCAAATGCCGTCTAATCTAAAATTAGTTATGGATGAAGCGGTAAAAATAATTAATTTTATCAAATCACGACCACTACAATCCCGATTGTTCTCATTATTGTGTGAAGATTATGGCAGCAAACATAAAACACTGCTGCTCCATACAGAAGTGCGATGGCTGTCTCGGGGAAAAACTTTAACAAGGCTATTTGAACTTAGAGCCGAGTTACAAATGTTTCTTTCAGCAGATACTTCTTTTAATTTGAAGGACCGTTTGTATGATAAAACTTGGTTGTTCCGATTGTCTTTTATGGCGGATATCTTTCAAAAACTTAACGAATTAAATTTATCGTTGCAAGGTAAACAGACAACAGTGTTTCAGGCCTATAATAAAATAACTGCTTTTAAAAGAACTTTAGATTTTTGGATCATTTGCATTGGTAAGAAAGAAATAGAAAGTTTTACGTTACTCAGTGAGTTTGTTAGCGAAAACGACTCAGAAATGTTTGAAGATAATGTGTTTGAAGAATTGGTCCAATATCTCAGTTCGATGCGCGCATCTTTTGAAAAGTATTTTCCCGAAGAACACAATACAAAAATTAAAGTGAACTCCTGGATTCATAATCCTTTTTTACCCAACTTGGAAAAGCCTGAAAACATGTCAAATGAGATATATGAATCTCTTTTAGAAATGTCATCAGACACAAGTATGGAGTCATTGTTCAAAACGACGCCTCTTAATGATTTTTGGTGCAGAATCCAAGATGAATATGCAATGCTTGGCCAAATGGCTCTGGATATTCTTCTCCCGTTCCCAAGTACATATTTGTGCGAAACAGGATTCTCTACCTACGCAGCCACGAAAACAAAATATCGCAATAGACTGGACGCCGAAGCTGATATGAGACTCCAACTTTCTTCCATCAAACCTGATATCAAGCAATTGATGAAAAATAAAAAACAGTTTCATACCTCCCACTAGTTAGATTTTTTCTTTTTTAATGTTTTCTATTATTGTCCTTACCAAGTGGTGAAGTAAATAATAATTAGTAACTGATACATTGTACTTTTATTATGCTGATTAATATAGAATACACTTATAAAAATAATTGTTTTATTGTAGGGTTCCATCAAGTATTTTGCTTCCCAAAAGGGTTCCGTCATTTAAAAAGTTTGAGAACCACTGATATAGGTACATATAATGTGATTGGTAAGTTTTATTAAAATTAAATGAGCTACACGTGTGTGTTACTTAAATGACAGTAGATCAGTACTGTACGTGGGAGATGTACGAGGTGTGTTCAAAAAGTAAGGTGTTCCTGTATTTTTAAGGAAAAATATTTATTTATTTATCAATATTTTTGTTGTCCCCTTCAAAGTAATCCCCCTCAGATACAATACACTTATGCCAACGGTTTTTCCAATCCTCAAAGCACTTCTCATAAGCACTTTTCGGTATAGCCTTGAGCTCTTCCAGCGATGCAGTCTTTATCTCTTCAATCGTTGCAAATCTCCGTCCTTTCATAGGTCTCTTTAGTTTTGGGAACAAGAAAAGTCACATGGGGCCAAATCCGGTGAATATGGTAGCTGAGGCATGATTGTGGTGTTGTTTTTGGCCAAAAAATCTCTCACAAGCAAAGATGAATGAGCAGGGGCATTATCGTGATGCAAAAGCCATGAATTGTTTTTCCACAATTCTGGACGTTTTCTTCGTATCGCAAACGGCGCATAACTTCGAGATAATACTGTTTATTGACCGTACGACCATATGGTAAGAACTCCTGATGCACCACGCCATGGTAATCGAAGGAAACAGTGAGCAAAACTTTGACATTTGACCGAACTTGGCGTGCATTTTTCGGTCTTGGCTCATCTGGGCTCTTTCATTGGCACGATTGGACTTTGGTTTCGATATCATAAGCATATACCCATGATTCGTCACCAGTTATGACCCTTTTGAGTAAATCTGGGTCGTCGTTGACGTCATTCAACAGTTCTTGAGCGATGCTCATGCGACGGTTCTTTTGGTCAAAATTTAGCAATTTCGGAACAAACTTCGCTGATACACGTCTCATGCCCCAAAACGTTAGAAAAAATTTCATGGCACGAGCCAAGCGATATACCAACATCCTCAGCAACTTCTCTGATAGTGATTCGACGATTTTCCAAAACAATTTTCTTCACTGCTTGAACGTTTTCATCAGTTGTTGACGTGCTTGGGCGTTCAGAGCGAGGCTCGTCATTAGCATCTTCCCGGCCATTTTGGAAGAGTTTGTACCACTTGTAAAGATTTTTTTTACTCAGAACAGTTTTACCGTATGCCACTATCAACATTTTAAGTGTTTCGGAGCACTTTATTTTATTTTTTACACAAAATTTGATGCAAGTCCTTTGATCCATATTTTTCGATAGCAAGAAATCGCCGAGCACGCAAAACACTTATAACCTTTACGCCTCTCACAACCAAACAAAAAATGCTAAACACTTGAAACTTGGTACAGATGTTCGGAAAGAGTGTACCAACATAACAAAACAAAAAAAATCGATAATCGAAAGTACGTTGCCCGCGAAATTTGAAAAGTCACCTTACTTTTTGAACACACCTCGTATAGTGTATGCAACAAGACAACCCCCGTCGTGTTTGTGTGTATCATGTCTCATGTACCGCGTGGTGCCGAGTGGGCACAGGTAGGGTAGTGGTGCGGTGACGTCACACGATGATCTCACTCCACTAACAGGGGCACAATTATTGTCATATAGTGCACCATCATTGCTGTTATTTAAATATAACAACAACTTGACGCGTTATATATACTTACAAAACGTTTGGTGACGCGCGACGGCGCCTCATCATTGCACTCATATAGGTACACAAGGTCCATTAGTTTCGTAACATGTATACAAAAATATATTTTGATCAAAATTATTAATCATTATCACAGATGAGTACACGTATCACCGTACCAATGGTACGGGGCCCCCAAGCTGCAGGGGCCCCCGAGCTGTAGGGGCCCCCGAGCTGCAGGGGCCCCCGAGCTGCAGGGGCCCCCGAGCTGCAGGGGCCCCCGAGCTGCAGGGGCCCCCGAGCTGCAGGGGCCCCCTAATGTGCGTCTGTTATATGTGCTTATAAAAGTAAAAAAAGCAATTTTTTTACCGAGTTAAGCGCTCCTTAAAAAATTACGGGATTCCCGTAATGAGCTCTTTTTTTAAGCTAAATTTCTAGAACAAAGTGATAATTTATAATCAATTTCATGCAAGCATATTTGTTTCGTTTCTGAGAATTCTTTCCCCGTAATTGGACCCCTAACTAATTTTGATAATTTTGATTTGATAATTTTGAATATTAGTCGGGGGGCACGGCAGTGCCCCCGTCAAGTCGAGCGCGAAGCAAACACTGCCGTACCATCCCTTACTGGAACCATTTCGCCGCATTTTCAGGCCCCTATTTGAGAACCTCTGGATAAGACCAGAACGTAGAAATTTTCGTCATCCAGTAAGCTATAAAGACATACTTAAAATACAAAATTTCAAGTCTGTAGGTCATTTAGTTCCGAAGTTAAGCGAAAGCAAAGTTTCGCATTTATGACACTCACTCACTCACTCACTCATGATCATCAAAATAGAACTAGTACTTCCCATAAACTCGGAAAGCTGAAATTTGGTACAGAGTTAGGTTTAATGGCCACATAAAGGGAAACCTATAATAACTAGGATAATCGAAGATCTGGAGTACCTGGTGACCCTTATTTGAAAACACAAGAGCCCAACCAAACTATTAAAGATCGACATACCGCCTTTACAAAAAATATTCAACTTTGTATGCCTCTTCATTTGATGTCAAAAATCGAAGGTCTGAAGTATCTGATGAAGAACCTTCAGCTTGTCTCAGCTGTATTAGAGATATGGTAATGCCCCCTTCTACTATTGGTACATAAAAAAATCGACTGTCATTGCAAAAATCCAGCGTCCCGCTAGGACACATATTCTAATTTAATCTATCCTATTGCTTCCCACTGCTGGGCGAATGCCTCCCCTTCTGCTTTTAATACGCATATTAATAAAATTAAAGGAAAACTCTGGGTAAGACTAGACTGGCTTTTATACTTATTATACTTACAAGTTTACAAGAAAAAATAGTCGAACGATTAACTTTATTCTACTCGAACATTACACAAATTAAATAAATTACACTAAAATATTAATTAATTTCGCTCAAAATTTGGTCAAAATATAATTCATTGGACTAAGAGTGGCGGTGATACCCGCACAAGTCGCTAGATGGCGCTAACTGTATTTTAAAATGCGCTTACGTTTGTTTTTCCGATAAACTTATATGGCGAAGTGGCAACCGGCCGCGTTACAGTCGTTTGTGACATTCTTCTACTGCGCTTGAAAACGTTTGCTAGGGATTAGGAGGGAGTCGACCACTGACGACAAGTCACATCTGCTCCGGTGGTCGGCCCAACAACGAGGTGACGTGGGTACTGGTGGGTTATGGGCCCGCGCGCCGTCCTTTCATCGCCCCAGACGCGCTGGACCGCGCGTGCGCATACCATGGCCCACCAATAAAAAAAAAAAGTATTAGGAGGGATTATTAGCATTCCGTTGATTTCTTGAGGTTAGTAATTTTGTGATTAGTGACGGATTAATGATTATTACTTAATTATTAGATCTAGAAATACTATTAATTGAATACTTTATTTAATTGTTAGTTATTTAGTACTCTTAGTTTTCTATGTTTAATTTACAGTTAGGCGCGTTCGCGTTTATAAGTAAGTACTTTTCTAGTATTCTAGGTTTAGTTTATTTAGGTAGATATTCGTTTTGTTTAAAAATATCATTAATTTAGCTGTATTTCAGTACTAGGTAGGTAATACCTTTGGTACAAAGTTCATTGATAATTAATTATATTGACACTTGTCTAAACAATTGGTAGTAAAATTCGCTAATAATTTGATTCACAAATTATTGCCTATTAAGTCAAAATTTGAGATCATACCCCGGGCATACGTGTACAGAGAACAATTCCCAATCTGTGTGGCGTATGCCCTAACAATTCACAAGAGCCAAGGTCTAAATTTAAAAATGCCCTCATTTTTTTTTTTTTTTGTGGGTGGGCCGCGGTCGGTGCGCCTCCGCACTATTCCGTCCGGGGCGACACAGGGGCTTAAGCACGCAACTCCCGCGACCCACCCGAAAACCACGTCGCCTTCGTCGTTGGGCCGACCACTGGAGCAGCGTTAACTTGTCGTCAGCGTTAACTTGTATTCCGTCGGGCCGACCGGCCCGACGGAATACCCCTAACTGGGGTACCCTCCCATCGACCGACGTCCCCCCCCCTCGGGGAGGACGTCGGTCTTTCCTCACGCGGTCGGCCTCTCGCCGAGTGACGGACTAATCCCCGGTCACGTCACCCGCGGCCTCGGCTAGGGCGGCATGAGGCGCAGATAGTTGCGCCTACGCCGCCCCAGTCGCCGGCGGCGGATCTCCCCATCGAGGCTGCGCTCCTCGCGCAGGCGATCCGCCGCCTCCTTCCGCGAGATCACCGTCTCGCAGAAGGCTGCGACCGCGTCCCAATTCCCGACGCTGTCGACCATCGCCCTAGCGATAGCCGGCAGCGTCAGGTCCGTACCGATAATTGCGACGAGTTCACAGCGCTGCACTACCCAAGCCCCGCAGGCCTCGAGCGTATGGCGCGCCGTGTTCTCGTCGCAATCGCAGTGGTGGCAGGACGGTGTACTCTCCCTCCTAACGACCTTGTGCAGGTATTTGGCGAAGCACCCATGCCCCCTCAAAACCTGCACCAGTCGGAAGGAGAGCACCCCGTGCCGCCTTTCCAACCACTGCATCAGCACCGGCCGGAAGGCCTCCACGGTTCGCACCCCGAACCGAGGCCTCTCCAGCCGGACTGCCCAACGGGCGATGACGTCTCGGCGGGCGTCGACGCGCCAGGCGGTGAGATCCCTTAACGAGACCACACCGCCCTCCGCTCGCACCCCCGTCACCCGCCGATATAGTCCGGCGAGCATCTCCGCCTCCAGGTCCCACGGGGGAGTCCCGGTCAACAGGCACGCTGCTTCCGTCGCCACCGTGCGGTATCCGCGGATGGCCCTGACCGCCATGACCCTCTGTGGTCGCCACAGAAGGGCCCTAAGTCGGACGGTCATGGACCCCGCCCACACCGGTGCGCCGTACAGGGCCATCGACCGGATGACCCCCGCGTACAGCCGTCGGCACGCAGCGCTCGGTCCGCCCACGTTCGGCATAAGCCACGATAGGGCGGACGCCGCGCCAACGAGCCGTGGAGCGAGCCTGCGGAAATGCTCCCGGAACCACCATCGACCGTCGACCACCAGGCCCAAGTACCTCATATGGGCCGGATGCTGATGTCGACCGAGTGGACGGTGATCGAGACGCCGATGGCAGGGCTCATAGTGCGCCCATGGAATAAGAGGGCCTCCGTCTTGTCCAGGGCGACCCTCAACCCCAGTGCCTCGATCCGCCTGACGACCTCCTCGGTACCAGAGGTAGCCAGGCTTACCGCCTCTTCTACCGTCCCACCGCGGGCTGTGACGAGCGTGTCGTCGGCGTAACAAATCACGCCCAGCCCGGGCGAGAGGCTCCTCCTCAACGCCCAGTCGTAGCCGATGTTCCACAGGGTGGGTCCGAGGACCGACCCCTGTGGGACACCGCACGTCATGGGCGTTCGCACAACGTCCCCTGCTCGGTCGGTGCAGAGGACGCTGCGCCCCTCCAAATAGTCTGCCACTAGCCGCCTCAGGTAAACTGGTACCCCGTGATACCGGAGCGCCTCCCTGATGCAGCTGAATGGCAGACTATTGAATGCGTTGGCGATGTCTAGGGACACCACCAACAGCACTCTCCCGCCGGTGACGGCCTCAGTCGCCACAGCCCTCAGGCGCAACAGAGCCGCGATAGTCGAACGACCCCTCCTAAACCCAAACTGGGCGTCCGACAGATCGGGCCCCGTGCCGACGAGGTGCCGCTCGATGCGGGCAGCTACCACCCTCTCCAGTAGCTTGCCCGTGTCATCGAGCAGCACGATAGGCCTGTAGGCCGAAGGCGACTCCGGAGACCGTCCCGGCTTCGACAGGAGCACCAGCCTTCCCTCCTTCCAGCACCCAGGGAACCGTCCGGACGCTAAACACGCGTCGAACAGCCTCCTGAGGCGGGGTCCCAGGTGTTCGAGGACCAGGGCCAGCACACGGTTAGGAACACCGTCGGGCCCGGGGGCGGTAGACTTTGCGCGCATGCGCGTCACCGCCACCCCCATCTCGGGTTCCGTGATGGGCGGAACACTGTCGTCATCGGCCTCCCGGTCAGTGTCTGGCGGAGCCATGACCGGGGGCGTGTGTTCCGCCCACCGCGGGAGCAGGTCCTCGATGACCCGGGTGAGAAGGCTGGGCTGGAGAGTCTCGGTGAGGGGAGGGCCCCGCGCGCGTAGCCTATTCAGCACCGCGCGATAGGGGCGTCCCCAGGGGTCACGGTCGAGACCGTCCAGCATCTCCTGCCGACTGACGTCCTTGGCGGAGCGGACGGCCAGCCTAAAGGCCGACCGCGCATTGCGGTAGCCCTCATAAAGCACGGCCTCCCGCTCCGCATCGCGATGGCGCCGCCGGCTGCGGGTGTAGGCCCTCCGGGCGCGGATACACGCGGCCCGGAGATCCGCCAGCTCCCGGGACCACCAGTGGACCCCCGTCCTCGGGGGCAGATGCCGTACCCGGGGCATGGCCGCATCGCAGAGCTGCGTCAACGCACTGCGGATGCGGCCAGCCTCGGCGTCCACCCCGTCCGACTGGTGGGCAGAGGACAGCCACGAGTATACGATGGCTGTCTCCGCCAGCTGGTCCCGGTCTAAGCGACCCACAGCCCATCGCGGGAACGCAGGCCGCCCATCCGCCCCGTGACCCCTGCTGGGCGTCGGGATTGCAGGGGAGACCTCCATCCGAATATACCGGTGGTCCGACAAGGTCTCCAGCTCCTCCACGACGCGCCAGCTCCCCACGCGTGCGGCGACCTCGGGGCTAGCGAACGAAAGGTCCACTATCGACCCGCCCCGTTGTCGCACGCACGTATGCACCGAGCCCCTGTTCAGCAAACAGAGGCCCAGTGCCGCCGCCCATTCCTCGTTCGCCCGTCCTCGGTCATCCGTCCTAGGGGACCCCCACGCCACGGACTTGGCGTTAAAGTCCCCCAGGACGAAGACCTGGCGCGATGCCAGTCGCCGTAACGAGGCCTCCATGATGGTGAGGAAGGCCTCGAAATCGGTCACACTCCAATTAGGGGAGAGATAAACTCCGAAGAGCGTAATCTCCCCCCAGTCCGCCGCGACGAATCCGACGCCCGCGACGTATCCGACGCAAAAATGTCCTCATGGACATTGATACCTCCATATTCTCTTGTGGCCAAGCCTACGTGGCGCTTTCACGAGTAACCAATCTTCATGGGGTGCACCTCATAAATGTTGACTTCAAGAGTGTAAAAGCTCGCCGTAAATACCGCGCCGATCTTTCAGAAATTAAACCGTCTAAAAGAATAAATAATGAACGCGAATAGGCAATACGAAAAACTGTTGCTACTGTACAAGAATCAGAACCGGAAAAAAAGAAAAGAAAGATTTGTAATAATAAAAAAAATACTCCTGAAAAGAAAGAAAATGTGTCAAATAAGAAAATCTAATAAAATAAATCAATATGCTCACGTTTCTACAAAAAGAAGTGAAATCCCACCAAAAAAATTCTATAAAAACTAGCCAAGTCTCGATGGAGCTGTTTGTTTATCTCTAAAAAGTAATGAAATCTAGACAAAGTCGTGCCAAGTCTAAGGTTCCTTATTGCGATTTCTTTATTATTATAGTTAATGTTGTGTGACTTGGCCGTTGAAGGGTACACAAGGGTACAAAACCAGGTGCTCCATGACACCATTGCACCAATCTGTCGCCAGAACCGCTACCCATTGACGATGGAAAATTGCCACTTGGAAAACATTGATTCAATAATTGTAGGCTTGATAAAGCTGCGTATTTCAATAATACTTATGTGTAGGCGAGCCTGAAACAAACAGTATAAAAAATTATTTCCAGTACAGACGGACTTCTAATCATCGATAGAAGTCCGTCTGTACGTCTATTTTATGATAGATTGGTGGTCGATTTGACGCTCCAAAAAGAAGAGAGCAGAAGTCAGCATTGTCAATGCTGAATGCATGTGTTGCACAATCAACAACAGCCTAAAATGAGACACTAGCGTCCAATAGGGAATATGCACGAAATTCCAAAATGAACAAATTATTTTTATTTGTAATCTTTATTGCTTAAAAAACGTACCTATACAATTATTTTTTAATTTTATCATTATTTAATAATTAAATTTAATTATCAAAAAGTGCCTTGTTTGAGATTCGCGCGCAAAATTTCTGAAACGCACCGCATTGGTTGGAGTACTATGATGTCACGTTTTGAACACGTGACACCAGTCTTCTAGTTAGGGCTGTCTATTAAAAAAAATAGTTTTTCGATATATCGATATTTTTAAATATATCAATATCGGAGTTCGATATAATGAAAAAAATATCGTTATTTCGATATTTTCCCCATGACCACATTTAACTTCCTTCATTGCGGGGTTGCCGTGCCGAGCTTATTTTTATCAAATTCTAGGAGTAAGTGATAACTGATCATCAGTTTCATGCCAGCGCTTCTACAGTAGATTAAGTTTACGGTTTTACGGTGATTTTGTAGAATAAATACTTTAGAAGAAAAGATAAAACACCAGATTTATTCAAATAAATATCGACCCTCGATACGTACTTTTTAGTATCGTCCAAAAAAAGTTCAGTATTAAGTATCGATATTTTTAAATAATAATATCTATATTTTGACATATCGATATTTTATCAACAGCCCTCCTTGAACCTTGGATAGGAGGAGAACCTTGTGATATCAAGTTGCTGTTTGTATGTTTCTAGTGATTATTTTTAGGGATGTGAAAAAAGAATCGATTTTACAAAAAAATAATCGATTATACTATTTGCGCTGTAGTATGGTGCGGGTGACAGTTATGGCGAGTTTCGTTTCACTCTTGAAAGTTGCCGCGATTTATAATTATGATCTATTAATTCAGCTGTACCACATCGGTAATATATTAAATCACTAATAACTGTAGTAATAAAGGTATACCTTCCAAATTAAACCCAACTAGAATGTTCTAGCCTACAAATCAAATGAAATTGAAAGAAAAAATATTCAAAGTGGTATGCGTATAACGTAACACCAAAGACGTATTTAGTGATGGGATGTACTACTACGAAGAATTGTCGATTAAAAAATAAATAAAAAACAATTTGTGCGCTCAATTTTTTATTGTTAAAAAGTATACAATTATTACATATTTACTTCAATTTTTCATTCAATTTTAATCCTCTTCTAAACTCATATCAGAGTCAGGAACATCGGAATTGTCACTTTCATCATCCGTATCTGTGACGTACTGACAGCATCGCACGGGTAAACAAAATGGCCGCCTCGGCGATGCGCCACAGAATAAAAATATGCCACGAAAAAATATGAAATACCAGTTGTTTTGAATGCGTTTACGAAACTTTTTAAAATTTTTGAACTATTAAATTAATTGAATAATTTGTATGAATATATTTTTTCCTATATATAATTTTCGTGACAATAATAAACAGAACAACATTTATTTATGCTACGAGTATAATTAGTGATAAAAATTTAATTGCGAATCGTCACAT
This sequence comes from Lymantria dispar, assembly GCA_032191425.1. Taxonomy (NCBI): domain Eukaryota; kingdom Metazoa; phylum Arthropoda; class Insecta; order Lepidoptera; family Erebidae; genus Lymantria; species Lymantria dispar. The sequence goes on along the minus strand of CM063460.1, from coordinate 217,016 downwards.
CCCTAGTCACCTGGTATTGACATGTGTCACCCGCACCATGCTACAGCGCAAATAGAATAATAATCGATTTTTGCAATCGATTATCAAAATAAAGGTCGATTATTAATCGATCTTTTATTATTCGAAATTCGATCAAAATTCATCATACTTTATTAGAAAATAAAGCTCACATTTCCTAAAAAAAAGTCATCATAATCCTGTTGGGAGAAAAATATCGATTATTTTATAATCGATTTTTTTTAATTAATCGATTATTTTATAATCGATTTTTTTATTAGTCGATTATTTTACTATCGATTTTTTTTAATTAATCGATTATTTTAAAATCAACTTGAAATACGTATTTATTAATTTTTATTAAAGAGTATTTGTGCTTAATTTGAAGACAGTAGCTAAAGATTTCTTTCTTTCCATACAGACTTTACCGTTGCGTTTCACGCCTTTAGGGGTGGAATTTAAAAAATCTTTTCTTAGTGGGTCTCTACGTCACGAAATGAAACTACGGTCCAAATTTCATTTTTCTAGCTTCAGTAGCTTCGGCTCACCCTGTTCCTTTTTATATATATTATTGTTAACGCCCCCGCAACACCAAGGGGTGGAATTTCGTAAAATCCGTTCTTAGCTGACCCCTACTCGACGAAAGGAATGTTTCTGCCAAATTTGAAGTCTGTACGCCTTATGATTCCAGAGATATGGTGATGAGTCAATATATCGCTCGCAAAACCCGCCTCTCCTATATATATAGATACTAGCAGCCCGCCCTCGCTTCGCTTCGGTTTCAGTCACCTTACCCGCCTAGTTTCCTTAGGAGGTAAAAATTGACAAATGCTCTTTATTCATTTTTACTGAAGAGATTTTCCGTGTGATGACGGAATAAGAATACAATTCACCTCTCCTACCCGTGGCTGTCGTAGACGACCACTAAGGGTTTATACGCATACTACATCTATGCAAGATAAGAAAAGTTCGAAACTAAAACCTGCGGCAACACGTCTGACCAGCGTGGTATAGTAGGACATTTTCGCTCTCATTATGGAGAAGCCGAACAGTGGGATGTAGATATAAGGGTTTTAATGATGAAACAAATTATTAATGAGGAGTATTTAAGCAAAAATTGAAGGTAATCGATGACGAATTTTGTCTCCTTATACAAACTATACTACCTACTGCGGTTCACCTCTTAGGGGTTGAATTCCAAAATATCCTTTCTTAATGGGTCTCTACGTCACAAAATAAAATTACAGTCAAAATTTCATGTTTCTAGCTTCAGTAGTTTCAGCTCGGCGTTAATGAGTTAGTCGACCAACTTTTTCATACCTATTTATACCCTTAGAGGGTGAAAATTAAGAAATGCTGAAACTCGTGTTCATTTATATTTATTAAATAGTATTTGTAGAGAATTTGAAGAACATCGATGTAGATTTTTTTTCTCCCTATACAAACTTTGTAACTGCGGTTTACCCCCTAGAAGTTGAATTTCAAAAAAATCCTTTCTTAATGGGTATCTACGTCACGCAAATAAACTAATGTCAAAAGTTCATGTTTCTGGCTTCAGTAGTTTCGGCTCTGTGATGAGTCAGTAAACCGACATCTTTATACCTATTTTACACCCTTAGAGGAAGAAAATGGACAAACGCTGAAACATGTGTTTATTTATTTTTATTAAAGAGTATTTGTGCTTAATTTGAAGAGAGTAGCTAAAGATTTTTTTTTCATTCCATACAGACTTTACCGTTGCATTTCACCTCCTTAGGGGTGGAATTTCAAAAAATACTTTCTATGTGGGTGCCTTCATCACAAAAAAACTACGGTCCAAATTTGATTTCTCTAGCTTCATTAGGTTCGGCTCACCCTGTTCCTTAAAATGTATATTATTGTTAAAGCCGCCGCAACACCCCTTGCAGGTGGAATTTCGTAAAATCCATTCTTAGCTGACCTACACTCAGCGAAAGGAATATTCCCGCCAAATTTGAAGTCTGTACGCCTTATGATCCCAGAGATATGGTGACGAGTCAATATATCGCTCGCAAAACCCGCCTCTCCTATGTATATTATACACATGCAATTAAATATTATAAATTCACGTAATACTTAAAATTTCAAATAGTTTGTTGCATTCACATACGTATTGCCAACTTTTTTTGACAAAAAAAAAGTATAAAATGAGAGTCATTTTATGAGTCATTTTATATGAGGATAGAAAAAATATTGGAAGAAAAAGTATTTTTTAAATTTTATGTTTTAGTTGCCTTAAAAAGGTATTTTTATGTGCTTTTAGTATATATGAAGCAGACTTTATATATAGATACTATCAGTGAATCACAATTCACATCACATCTGACATCTAATATTTCGTTTAGTAATTACTAGCAATCCTCCCTCGCTTCGCTTCGGTTTTAGTCGTTTTACCCGCGTAGTTCCCGTTCCCATGGGAATTCCAGGATAAAATATAGCCTAGTTTACGTGCTGATATTATAGCTTTCCATTGGTGAAAGAATTTTTGAAATCGGTCCAGCCGTTTTGAAGATTACCCGGAATAAACAGACAGACAGACAAAAAAATATAAAGTGATTTTTAGTCATATGTGTAGTGCAAATAAACATGTGAGCATGAAAAAGACCTATTATTTTGACATTACAAGCAGACACTCCAATTTTATTTATTGGTATAGATAAATAGTTTTCATCGTCCCTTTCACTTATATGAACTATCAAATAGCGAAGTACCCCATTTTTTTTTTGGGTGGGCCATGGTAAGCGCACGGGCGGTCCTGTCCGCCCGGGGCGACGAAAGGACGGCGCGCAGGCCCATAACCCACCCATACCCGTCACCTCGTTGTTTGTTGGGCCGACCACCGGAGCAGATGTGACTTGTCATCAGTGGTCGGCCCGACGGAATACCCTTTCGGGTAACCTCACGTCTCGACGTACTGGGACGTCGGTCGCCATCGCGCGGTCAGCCTCTCTGCGGATGACGGCCAATTCCCCGGTCCGATCACCCGCGGCCTCGGCTAGGGCGGCATTAGGCGCAGATACTCGCGCCTGCGCCGCCCGAGTCGCCGGCGGCGGAACGTGTCGCCGAATAGGAGCTCTACTCGCACACGATCCGCCGCCTCCTTCCGTGAGATTACGGCCTCACAGAAGGCGGCGACCGCGTCCCAGTTCCTAACGCTGACGAGCATCTCCCTGGAGATGGTCGGCAGCGCCAGGTCGGCACCGATAATCGCGACGAGTTCACGGCGCTCCCCCTCCCACGCAGCACACTCCTCGAGCGTGTGCTGCGCCGTGTCCTCGTCGCAACTGCAGTGGTGGCAGGACGGTGTGCTCTCCCTCCTGACAATCTTGTGCAGGTACTTCCCAAAACACCCGTGCCCAGTCAGCACCTGCACCAGTCGGAAAGAAAGCACCCCGTGCGTCCGCTCCAACCACTCCATCAGCACCGGCCGGAAGGCCTCGACGGTCCTGACACCGTACCGAGGACTCTCCAGCCGGACTGCCCAACGGGCAATGACTCCTCGGCGGGCGTCGACCCGCCAGGCGGTGATCTCCTGCAAGGAGACCATACCGCCGCGGGCGCGCGTCTCCGACACCCGCCAATAAATGTCGGCGAGCATCTCCGCCTCCAGGTCCCACGGGGGAGTTCCGGCCAGGAGGCACGCTGCCTCCGTCGCCACCGTGCGGTAACCCCGTATGGCCCTGATCGCCATGACCCTCTGTGGTCGCCACAGGAGGGCCCTAAGACGGACGGTCAGGGACCCCGCCCACACCGGTGCGCCATACAGGGCCATCGACCGGATCACCCCCGTGTACAGCTGTCGGCACGTAGCACTGGGTCCACCCACATTCGGCATCAGCCGCGAAAGGGCGGACGCCGCGCCGACAAGACGGGGAACAAGTCGATGGAGATGCTCCCGGAACCAAAAATGCCCGTCGAGCACCAGGCCCAAGTACTTCATGTGGGCCTGGATGCTGATGGCGGCGGGAGGCCCGGCGGTACGGAGGCCATGGAACAAAAGGGCCTCCGTCTTTTCCAGGGCTACCCACAACCCCAGCGCTTCGATCCGCCTGACAATCTCCTCGGTGCCGAGAGTTGCCAGGCGTGCCGCCTCTTCTAGCGTCCCACCCCGGGCTGTGACGAGTGTATCGTCAGCGTAGCAAATTACGCCCAGCCCGGGTGGGAGACTTCCTCTCAACGCCCAGTCGTAGCCGATGTTCCACAGGGTCGGACCCAGAACCGACCCCTGTGGGACACCGCACGTCATGGGCGTTCGCACAACGTCCCCTACTCGGTCAACGTAGAGGACGCTGCGTCCCTCCAAGTAGTCTGCCACCAGCCGCCTGAGGTACACGGGCACCCCGTGATACCTCAGCCCCTCCCTGATGCAGCTGAATGGCAGACTGTTGAAGGCGTTGGCGATGTCCAGGGACACCGCCAACAGGACTCCTCCGCCGGTGACGGACTCCGCTACCACGGCCTTCAGGCGCAGCAGGGCCGCGATCGTCGAACGCCCTCTCCGAAAACCAAACTGGGCGTCCGACAGATAGCGAAGTACCCCATGAGTATAGACAATAACGAGTGTTTTGTTTGACGCATCACAGTAAATGTCAAAAAATTAAATATTTTCACATACCTACTTTATTGATATGTAAAAGTATAAAGTACAATTACTAAAAATAAAGTAGAATACTTTATTATAAAGTGTGGTTGGCAACCCTATGTGTGTAGTACGAGACGAGACGCACTGTGTGTGAGAGAGAGAGAGAAAGAGAGAGCCCTTCAATATTACACTGTTAACATAACATCATACAACATTTATCATTGGGTACTATTAACTACAATCATAATGTATATCGTGTGAATAACTGTTTGAACACAAACTCATCAATATTGTTTGTGTCCCGCACTCGAGTGCGACACGCTGTCATCCTTACTAATATTATAAATGCGAAAGTAACTCTGTCTGTCTGTCTGTCTGTCTGTCTGTCTGTCTGTCTGTCTGTCTGTCTGTCTGCTACGCTTTCACGTCTAAACCACTGGACCGATTTTGATGAAATTTGGTACAGAGATGGACTAAAGCTTGAGAAAGGACATAGGCTACTTTTTATCGCGAAAAAATGGGTATAAGGGGTTGAAATAGGGGATGACATTTTGTATGGAAATTCGTCATTTTCGATGATAGAACCACGAATCTTTGTATTAAGACACCTAATAATAAATAAATAAATATTTGTTCAAGCGTTTTGGAAATTTCATTTACATGGGGATGAAATTCAACCCCTAAAATACCAAAAAGCATACAGCCGAAACCACTGGGCCTAGAAACGTTTTTTTTTACACCATCGTATTTCTTGGGGTGCACGAGCACTAGCAAAGGATTTTTGGAAATTCACCCCCTTACGGGGGTGAAAAACATATAGTCTTTCGCGTCTAAACCGATTTTGATGAAATTTGGTACAGAGATGGACTAAAGCTTGAAAAAGGATATAGGCTACTTTTTATTGCGAAAAAATGGGTATAAGGGGTTGAAATAGGGGATGATATTTTGTATGGAAATTCGTAATTTTTGATGATAGAACCGTGAATCTTTGTATTAAGGCACCTGATAATAAATAAATAAATATTCGTTCTAGCGTTTTGGTAGTTTCACTTACATAGGGATGAAATTCAACCCCTAAAATACCAAAAAGCATACAGCCGAAATCACTGGGCCTAGAAACGTTTTTTTTTTTACACCATCGTATTTCTTGGGGTGCACGAGCACTAGCAAAGGATTTTTGGGCATTCACCCCCTTAAGGGGGTGAAAAACATATAGTCTTTCACGTCTAAACCGATCTTGATGAAATTTGGTATAGAGATGGACTAAAGCTTGAGAAAGGATATAGGCTACTTTTTATTGCAAAAAAATGGGTATAAGGGGTTGAAATAGGGGATGACATTTTGTATGGAAGTTCGTCATTTTCGATGATCGAACCACGAATCTTTGTATTGAGGCACCTAATAATAAATCCTTACTTCCTTACTAATATTATAAATGCGAAAGTAACTCTGTCTGTCTGTCTGTCTGTCTGCTACGCTTTCACGTCTAAACCACTGAGCCGATTTTGATCAAATTTGGTACAGAGATGGACTAAAGCTTGAGAAAGGACATAGGCTACTTTTTATCGCGAAAAATGGGTATAAGGGGTTGAAATAGGGGATGACATTTTGTATGGAAATTCGTCATTTTTGATGATAGAACCATGAATCTTTGTATTAAGGCACTTTATCATAAATAAATAAATATTCGTGCTAGCGTTTTGGAATTTCATTTATATGGCGATGAAATTCAACCCCTAAAAGACAAACAGCCGAAACCACTGGGCCTAGAAACGTAATTTTTTTACACTGTAGTATTTCTTGAGGTACACGAGCTCTAGCAAAGAAATCGCGAAAAAATGGGTATAAGGGGTTGAAATAGGGGATGACATTTTATATGGAAATTCGTCATTTTTGATGATAGAATCATGAATCTTTGTTTTAAGGTACTTGATAATAAATAAATAAATATTCGTTCCAGCGTTTTGGAAATTTCACTTACATGGGGATGAAATTCAACCCCTAAAACACCAAAAAGCATACAGCCAAAACCACTGAGCCTAGAAACGTATTTTTTACACCGTCGTATTTCTTGGAGTACACGAGCACTAGCAAAGGTTTTTTGGTAAATCACCCCCTTAAGGGGATGAAAACACCGTAATCTTTCACGTCTAAATTACTGAATCGATTTTAATGAAATTTGGTACAGAGATGAACTAAAGCTTAAGACAGGACATAAGCTACTTTTCTCCCAAAACATTGGGTGTAAGGGGTAGAAATAGGGGATGACATTTTGTATGGAAATTCGTCATTTTCGATGATAAAACCATGAATCTTTGTATTAAGGCACTTGATATTGAACAAATAAATATTCATTCTATCGTTTTCGAAAATTCGCTTACATGGGGATGAAATTCAACCCCTAAAAGACCAAAAAGCATACAGGCGAAACCACTGGGCCTAGGAACAAATTTTTTTTACACCGTCATATTTCTTGGGGTACACGAACACTAGCAAAGAATTTTTGGAAAATCAGCCCCTTAAGGGGGTGAAAAGCGTATAGACGAAACTATTGGGGCCAGGCACGTAAAACTTTGTATGCGATTCACTTTCTTTTGTTATATGTGAGCTCTAAGAAATTATTTTTTGAACCTCAACCCCTAAGGGGGTGAAAATATATAGCTGAAATCATTAGGCCTAGAAACGTAACATTTTGTATGAAGTTGTCTTTCTTGGGGAAAGTGCTCACTAAAAAAGAGTTTTTTGCAATTTTACCCCTAAGGGGGTGAAAAGCGTTTATCCGAAATCAGTGAGCCGAGGAACGGTCATTTTAGTACACAGTCGGCTCTCTTGGATTATCCTAAGATTTTTTCTTAGTGCTCGCTTACCAAGCACTATGAAAGAACTTCTGACAGTCTCACCCCTAAGGGCATGAAAAGTGTATAACCTAAAATAATGGTCCTAGGAACGTGAAAGTTCTGTTTTGGGATAAGCGAGTACTTACATTGTCCGTGTGGTGACGGAGTAAGAATACAATTCACCACCCCCCTATCTTATTCGTGGGTGATCGTACGAGACGACTAAAGGATATAAAACGCATATAACATCTATGCGAGAGAAGGAAAACTCAAAATAAAACCCTATACCAACACGTCTGACTGGCGTGGTATAGTAGGTCAATTACTCTTCCATTATGGAGGAGGCCCGAGCCCAACAGCGGGACGTATATGGGCTGAGATGATGATGATGATGAGTACTAACAAAGAATTTTTGGAAATTCAACCCCTAAGAGGGTGAAAAGTGCATAGCCAAAGATGTGTGAAATTTTGTATACCGATCTGTTTTTTGGGGTAAGCTCACTAAGGAATAATTTTAGGCAGCCCTAAAAGAGTGAAACGTATATAGTCGAAGACACCCAGCCTACATATCATCATTATTTTGCTTTTATCCTAATTACTTTGGATCGACGCAATATGTAGGTACTCTTCTCCCATCGTAGATATATCGCAAAGGTTCTAGCAACATTTTATGACCGGCTGCCTGACGGACGACATTGTTGGCCAGACGGCATCACCAATTGGTCCAGATCGATGTAAATCTTTGTCTTAGTAGTATTTTGGGACACCCCACAAACAATGAAAGCGTGGTAATATTCCTAGCCGCTACCAGCCAGTAAGTCGAGATATTAAGTAAATTTTCTATCTCTACAAATAAATAAATTTGAAGCGTCTGTCTATCAAAATAATAGGTTTTATTTATGCACACAATTATTTGCACGATACCTATAACTAAAAAACTGTTCAAATTTTTTTGTTTTTGTGTTGTGAGTCACATATGCATTTTTTATCTCGGCATTCGCATGGGAATGAGGTCTACGTAGGTGAAACTGCGGGAATTTAATCGATATAATTTTTTTTCACCAATGGAAAGCTACATTATCAGGGACTAAGGAAAGACATATTTATCATCGTATTTCCACGGGAATCTGAACTACAAGTGTGGAAGTAATATTCAAATGTGAAAGTTTGTGAAGATATTTGGATGTTTGTTACTATTCAAATGTGAAAGTTTGTGATATTCAAATGTGAAAGTTTGTGAAGATATTTGGATGTTTGTTACTTAATCATGCGTAAACTGTTGAGCAGATTTGGATGAAAATGGACACATAGATAGAGTATTTTTTTAAATTAAGAAATAGAATACTTTTTATGCCGATAATATTCTTTGCGATAATAGTTCAATATGCAAGTTAATTTTAACGCGGGCGAAGCCGCGGGCAAAAGCTAGTTACAATATACAAATACTTTTAAATGATTGGTTCTACAAAATAAATATTGTAAAAGTTAAATTATTTACAAATATTAGTTCCCGTGTGATGTAGTCTACGTTAAACCGATATCAAGTATAACACAAAACAGACATGAGGACCGCCGACAGACCTGAACTGACCTGAACATTCATAACTATAACAAATACTTATTAAAGCTTTTTAGATATTCTAATTAATTATTTAATCTTAATTTGAAATTTGTAAATTAATATTTTTTACATTGATTTGCTTTTGACATCTATCGGCAATAAAATATCATGAACACGTCACGTGACAATGTCGATGTCGCCACACATGAATTTACTCGTCCTCATACAGAAAGATGTTCACACTTCATACGTAGGGGACGATATACGAGTGTGAGGAGTCCAGCGAGTCCACCTTCGGCTTCGGCTCGGCTGGGGCGGCATCAGACGTATGTACTCCGGCGGAGTGCCTCAGCGTGTCTGCTCCGCGACTCACTGCGTCACTTCTTTAGCGAGACCATTGCTTCTTAGAATGCCGCCACCCTGCTGCAGTGCGTGATCCTGTCGAGCATCTCCTTAGCGGTGAGCGACAACGTCACGTCGGCACCGATGATTGCGACTAGTTTACGGCGCTGCTCTCCCCAAGTCACGCAAACTTCGAGCGTATGCTACACCGTGTCCTCGACACAATCGCAGTCTTAGTAGGACGGCCTCTTCTTCTTTCCGGGAACTTGCCGAACAAGCATCCTCCGTCACGACTTGCAACAGTCTCAAAGCGGGACCATGAGCTATCAACCCAATCACTCCATCAGCATCGATCAAAAGACCTCTACAGTCCTAACCGTACCGAGGTCACTTCAGCTGAATTACCTAACAGGTAATAACGTCAAGGCGGGCCACGTTCTGTCAGGCAGCCTTTTCGCTGAGCGATATACCATCTCTTGCTTGCATCGTCGATATTCACCGGTAGGGTCCGTTGAGTCTTTCCGGCCCAAGGCGAAGGAGTTAGGGCCAGCAGACACACTGCTTTCGTCGTCACTGTGTATTATTCACGTATGGTTCTGACCGCCACGGTCCTTTGTGGTCGCCCCAAGAGCACCCTAAGATGGAAGGTCAGTCACTCCGTTCAAATGGGTGCGTCGTGTAGGAGCATCGACTGGACCCCCGCGTACAATTGTCACCGCTTGCCGCGGCGGACGCCGCGTTGACTAGCCACAGATAAAGTCAGCTGAATTACTTCCAGAACCACTAGTGCCCGCCGAGTACCAGGTCCAAGTAATTCAAATGGGTCTGGATCGCTACCAAATTCACTAGTAAAATGACGCGGGGCTCATTACCATCCTTAACGCCAGCGCTTCGATCCGCCTGACAATCTGCGCGATGCCGAGTGTTGTCAGACGTACCGTCTCACCTAGCATCCTACCCCGGGCTGTGACGAGTGTGTCTTTAGCATAGCAAATTACGCGCCCCCTTGAGATTATTAGCTAATATTTTACGGAACACCGCACGGTTCTTGGTCCGTGTAGAGGACGGCGCACTCCTCCAAATAGTCTGCCGCTAGCCGCCTTCAGCGTACGGGAACTCCGTGATGCAGTTGAATGTGAGACTATTAAATGCGTAAATGAATGTCCACAGTGGTGGGGGCTGGTGGGGGCTGGTCGGGGCTGGTCGGGACGCGTCGTTCGTGTTCCAGCTTAGAGTGGTGTTACGCGTATCCGCGGCGAGGTGCAGCGGTGCTGTGTAGCTGTGCTGGTGACCACGACTAGTACTGCGCACGCGTACGCGGATGTTATAACGCGCGCGTATTGAATACATATGCGGCGGCTGTCTGCTCTGTCTGTTGGTACGCACCGCACGTACGCATTGTACTGTACAAGGTGTGAGCGGGGTATTGTGTCGCCACAAGGTCGCCGCAACTCTCTGAGTGCACAGGTAAGCTCACCCAGCGCGAGTTGAGTCCGCGTCCGCGCTAGTGTCGCACGCATACGACACGACACCCTGTGCGACATCACCGTGTATAATATATAAGTACCGTGTACAGCGCGCACACGCACACGCGCGCGCACACGCACACGCACACGCGCGCACACGCGCACACGCACACACACGCACACTACGGTAAACTTGTGCATAACATATGTTCTGGGGTGACACAATTGTTGTTGCCGCCTCGTGCGGTACTATTAGAGACGTGCCCGCTAAGACTATGGGCAACTAGCCGATTAGTCGCTTGTAAGGAAGGCGACTAATTGGCTAATCGCAGTTTCGGGGATGTTCGGCAATTTCTGTGACGATTCCTTCAGCCGACTCTTAAGCTGATTCGCGCACACGACGATTGGGAAGGAATACAACGTGTTACGGGGCTGTAATATTGTTGTTGTTAATTAAATGGAGCTTAATTAAAGTGTAATCATGTCTGAAAGAACGTCTTGGCTGTGGACTGCGGATATTGTTTTGACGGTTGTACATTGGTGAGAGTGAAGTGTAGCCGATGTCACGTGCGAACTTACTATTGACTCACATGTTTGAATGTTATTATCTAACGTGTGTGAGCGTGTGAGCGCACTTATTGCATTGCTTATAATGTCAACATTAACGTGTTGTTGTCACACCAGTCGTGGTGACAGCGGTGGCCGCATAGTACGTCACACATGTTGTGCAGCCCGTAACGTGTTCACTACACGATGACTATACATATACAAACTTCATATAACATATGTTAGTATGTGTACGCGACACGCTATGACGCATGTATCAGTGGCACGTACACGTAACGTACACGTAACGTACACGTAACTACACCGAGTGAAACAATACTACGATCAAACTTATCATTACTCCAATATCGGTAACTGAAACTATAGTCGTCTCAGCTCATACATCCCACTGGTGGGCTCGAGCTTCCTCCACAATACAAGGAAAAATTTACCTACAGTCCCACTATCAAATTCGACGTGTGTGACGTAGGGACACACTAAGAAAATATTTTATAAAATTCAACCATTTTTTTGAGGGTGGGCTACGGTGGGCGCACACGCCGCCCCACAGATTGGCGGCGCGCGGTCCCGTAGCCCACCCGTGACGCGTCGTCTTCGTCGTTGGGCCGTGCGGTTGACCCCACGAAATATCCCGAGGGAGTACCCTCTTCTCTCGACGTCCCCGTCCCGAGATGTCGGTCGCCGTGGCGCGGTGAGCGTCTCTGCGGGTAAGGGACTATTCCCCGTTCCACAGCACGGCATCAGACGCAATAAACTTCAAGCAAACCGCAGTCGCATAGTTGGTATTAGGAGATGAACACCGATCATAGATTGTCTTCAAATGAAGCACAAATACTCTTCAGTTAAATAAACACGCGTTTCAGTATTTATCAATTTTCACCCTTTAGGCTGAGGCCGCACTACGGTTTTTATCCGCGAGCGGTTAACCGCTGTAACCGCGACACCGCTCGAAACGCACGCATTACGATTTTAAACCGCAAAACCGCCCACGATTTGCACAGTTTTAGGCTGAGGCCGCACTGCGGTGAAACCCCTGCGGTTTTTAACCGCGTGAGTTTATGGAACAGGCAAATGAATGCAAGCGGCCGTACCCGCGGTTTTATCCGCGACTGATTTAAAAACCGCGAAATGTTACGAAATTGTTGCGGTAAAAAACCGCAGCAAAATTTGTCATCTATAGAACTACATGGGCGCACGCGGGCTATGCGTTAACCGCGGGTTATGCGTTAACCGCGGGTTATGCGTTAACCGCGGGCGGTTGTTTGGCTAGTATTCGGCCTACCGCCGCGAAGAATAGTCGTATTGTCGTTTCGTTGGAGTTGAATTAATTATATTTAGTTAATAATAAATGACGGATCTATGTTCCTCAATAAATTTATCAAAATCATCGACCCACAAAGCTTACCGATAAGCTTGAGGATCTGCGATGAATACCCCGCATTTGGGGATTACTTGTAATACTTGACGGACAGATACCTAATGGTGGATATATAATGTATTATTTTTACTTAAAGCAATCCAAAATGATTTGGGGTAAATTAATTATATAGTTATTATAAACATTTCTTTCAACCGCAATGTAAGACCGAATATTTATTTAATACTAGCAACCCGCCCTCGCTTCGCTTCGGTTTCAGTCGCTTTACTCGCGTCGTAGTTCCCGTTCCTGTGGGAATACCGGGATAAAATATAGCCTATGTTACTCCCTGATATTATTTTTGAAATCGGTTCGGTGGTTTAAGCGTGAAAGCGTTACAAACAAACAAACAAACAAACATCCTTACTTTCGCATTTATAATAATATTATATATGGATATTTTTTTGGTACCTATACTATTTATTTCCTACGCAGTGTAGGACGAACTAGGTGGACCGACGACCTGGTGAAAGTTGCTGGGCGTCATTGGATGCAGGCGACACAGGACCGCACTTTGTGGCGTAACATGAGGGAGGCCTACGTCCAGCAGTGGACGGCGATAGGCTAAAATGATGATGATGATTTTTTTGAAATCATCTATTACTCTAATCTTAATTACTTCATTTCAGCCCATACGCGTCCCACTGCTGGGCTCCTAACCTCCTTAAAATAGAAGGGAAATTGACCTTACTATACCATGCAAGTCATACATTGGTATAGGGTTTCATTTCAAGTTCTCTTTCTCTTGCACAGATGTTATATCCTTTTACGATATCCGCGGGCGATACAGATTGCATTGACGGGTGGATTATATTCTTGATCCGTCTCCACACGGATTAATTAATCACTCGGTACCACAATGTGGACCCTCTTACCTCGTACATATTCACAAAGGCAATAGTTTTATGATATAACCTGCGCGACTTCAATCGTGCTTGGGAATATAATTGTTGACTGGACTGGACTGGACTGGACTGGACTGGACTGGACTGGACTGGACTGGACTGGACTGGACTGGACTGGACTGGACTGGACTGGACTGGACTGGTCGCTACCACGCAATATATCTTCATCTTCTTCTTTATATATATATATATACTAGCTGACCCGGCAAACGTGTTGCTACGTAAATAATTTCTAGAGAATTTCTAGTGTAGAAAGAAAATAACTAAGTTATTGGAAGTGTGTAAGGATATGGTATATGAGTGAAAGAGGCAAGGCGTGGAGCGCTGTGTACAATGAGGGAATATAAAAATAACAAAACACCAAACATTATATTTTTTTATTTATTATAATTTATTTTAAGTAATAATTATTTATATCAATAATTCGTTACATAATATTAATCTCTTTATGCTACAGCGTGAACGATATTTTTTGTTAGCCCGTCTTCAGCTAACACCTACAAACTTGATGGTTTACCCACTCAGAGCATGCCACGACATAATCGTTCGTGTGAAAAACATTGTGTGCTCAACTCTAAGACACAAACAGACATTGTTTGGCTTTGGGATTTATTAATAGTCACTGTAAATGGCAATCTAATCGGCAATTGAATCAGCACATCTGTGGATATAATAAGTATTCGTGGTATTAATATATTTGGCATTTATAATGGTGGTTCGCGAAAACTGTAGAAGGAACAAGAGAAGACTTATTGTTTGAGAGAAATAGGAGACCATCTTCGTTGTCACCCTTACGCCGTGCTCCGTGTTTACTGAGTGAGAGGTGACCCGGTAGACACATGGAGGGGTAACCTACGCCGTGCTCCGTGTTTACTGAGTGAGAGGTGACCCGGTAGACACATGGAGGGGTAACCTACGCCGTGCTCCGTGTTTACTGAGTGAGAGGTGACCCGGTAGACACATGGAGGGGTAACCTACGCCGTGCTCCGTGTTTACTGAGTGAGAGGTGACCCCGGTAGACACATGGAGGGGTAACCTACGCCGTGCTCCGTGTTTACTGAGTGAGAGGTGACCCGGTAGACACATGGAGGGGTAACCTACGCCGTGCTCCGTGTTTACTGAGTGAGAGGTGACCCGGTAGACACATGGAGGGGTAACCTACGCCGTGCTCCGTGTTTACTGAGTGAGAGGTGACCCGGTAGACACATGGAGGGGTAACCTACGCCGTGCTCCGTGTTTACTGAGTGAGAGGTGACCCGGTAGACACATGGAGGGGTAACTTACGCCGTGCTCCGTGTTTACTGAGTGAGAGGTGACCCGGTAGACACATGGAGGGGTAACCTACGCCGTGCTCCGTGTTTACTGAGTGAGAGGTGACCCGGTAGACACATGGAGGGGTAACCTACGCCGTGCTCCGTGTTTACTGAGTGAGAGGTGACCCGGTAGACACATGGAGGGGTAACCTACGCCGTGCTCCGTGTTTACCGAGTGAGAGGTGACCCGGTAGACACATGGAGGGGTAACCTACGCCGTGCTCCGTGTTTACCGAGTGAGAGGTGACCCGGTAGACACATGGAGGGGTAACCTACGCCGTGCTCCGTGTTTACCGAGTGAGAGGTGACCCGGTAGACATATGGAGGGGTAACCTACGCCGTGCTCCGTGTTTACCGAGTGAGAGGTGACCCGGTAGACACATGGAGGGGTAACCTACGCCGTGCTCCGTGTTTACTGAGTGAGAGGTGACCCGGTAGACACATGGAGGGGTAACCTACGCCGTGCTCCGTGTTTACTGAGTGAGAGGTGACCCGGTAGACACATGGAGGGGTAACCTACGCCGTGCTCCGTGTTTACTGAGTGAGAGGTGACCCGGTAGACACATGGAGGGGTAACCTACGCCGTGCTCCGTGTTTACTGAGTGAGAGGTGACCCGGTAGACACATGGAGGGGTAACCTACGCCGTGCTCCGTGTTTACTGAGTGAGAGGTGACCCGGTACACACATGGAGGGGTAACCTACGCCGTGCTCCGTGTTTACTGAGTGAGAGGTGACCCCGGTAGACACATGGAGGGGTAACCTACGCCGTGCTCCGTGTTTACTGAGTGAGAGGTGACCCGGTAGACACATGGAGGGGTAACCTACGCCGTGCTCCGTGTTTACCGAGTGAGAGGTGACCCGGTAGACACATGGAGGGGTAACCTACGCCGTGCTCCGTGTTTACTGAGTGAGAGGTGACCCGGTAGACACATGGAGGGGTAACCTACGCCGTGCTCCGTGTTTACTGAGTAAGAGGTGACCCGGTAGACACATGGAGGGGTAACCTACGCCGTGCTCCGTGTTTACTGAGTGAGAGGTGACCCGGTAGACACATGGAGGGGTAACCTACGCCGTGCTCCGTGTTTACTGAGTGAGAGGTGACCCGGTAGACACATGGAGGGGTAACCTACGCCGTGCTCCGTGTTTACCGAGTGAGAGGTGACCCGGTAGACACATGGAGGGGTAACCTACGCCGTGCTCCGTGTTTACCGAGTGAGAGGTGACCCGGTAGACACATGGAGGGGTAACCTACGCCGTGCTCCGTGTTTACCGAGTGAGAGGTGACCCGGTAGACACATGGAGGGGTAACCTACGCCGTGCTCCGTGTTTACCGAGTGAGAGGTAACCCGGTAGACACATGGAGGGGTAACCTACGCCGTGCTCCGTGTTTACCGAGTGAGAGGTGACCCGGTAGACACATGGAGGGGTAACCTACGCCGTGCTCCGTGTTTACCGAGTGAGAGGTGACCCGGTAGACACATGGAGGGGTAACCTACGCCGTGCTCCGTGTTTACCGAGTGAGAGGTGACCCGGTAGACACATGGAGGGGTAACCTACGCCGTGCTCCGTGTTTACCGAGTGAGAGGTGACCCGGTAGACACATGGAGGGGTAACCTACGCCGTGCTCCGTGTTTACCGAGTGAGAGGTGACCCGGTAGACACATGGAGGGGTAACCTACGCCGTGCTCCGTGTTTACCGAGTGAGAGGTGACCCGGTAGACACATGGAGGGGTAACCTACGCCGTGCTCCGTGTTTACCGAGTGAGAGGTGACCCGGTAGACACATGGAGGGGTAACCTACGCCGTGCTCCGTGTTTACCGAGTGAGAGGTGACCCGGTAGACACATGGAGGGGTAACCTACGCCGTGCTCCGTGTTTACCGAGTGAGAGGTGACCCGGTAGACACATGGAGGGGTAACTTACGCCGTGCTCCGTGTTTACCGAGTGAGAGGTGACCCGGTAGACACATGGAGGGGTAACCTACGTTGTGCTCCGTGTTTACCGAGTGAGAGGTGACCCGGTAGACACATGGAGGGGTAACCTACGCCGTGCTCCGTGTTTACCGAGTGAGAGGTGACCCGGTAGACACATGGAGGGGTAACCTACGCCGTGCTCCGTGTTTACCGAGTGAGAGGTGACCCGGTAGACACATGGAGGGGTAACCTACGCCGTGCTCCGTGTTTACCGAGTGAGAGGTGACCCGGTAGTCACATGGAGGGGTAACCTACGCCGTGCTCCGTGTTTACCGAGTGAGAGGTGACCCGGTAGACACATGGAGGGGTAACCTACGCCGTGCTCCGTGTTTACCGAGTGAGAGGTGACCCGGTAGACACATGGAGGGGTAACCTACGCCGTGCTCCGTGTTTACCGAGTGAGAGGTGACCCGGTAGACACATGGAGGGGTAACCTACGCCGTGCTCCGTGTTTACCGAGTGAGAGGTGACCCGGTAGACACATGGAGGGGTAACCTACGCCGTGCTCCGTGTTTACTGAGTGAGAGGTGACCCGGTAGACACATGGAGGGGTAACCTACGCCGTGCTCCGTGTTTACCGAGTGAGAGGTGACCCGGTAGACACATGGAGGGGTAACCTACGCCGTGCTCCGTGTTTACCGAGTGAGAGGTGACCCGGTAGACACATGGAGGGGTAACCTACGCCGTGCTCCGTGTTTACCGAGTGAGAGGTGACCCGGTAGACACATGGAGGGGTAACCTACGCCGTGCTCCGTGTTTACCGAGTGAGAGGTGACCCGGTAGACACATGGAGGGGTAACCTACGCCGTGCTCCGTGTTTACCGAGTGAGAGGTGACCCGGTAGACACGTGGAGGGGTAACCTACGCCGTGCTCCGTGTTTACCGAGTGAGAGGTGACCCGGTAGACACATGGAGGGGTAACCTACGCCGTGCTCCGTGTTTACCGAGTGAGAGGTGACCCGGTAGACACATGGAGGGGTAACCTACGCCGTGCTCCGTGTTTACCGAGTGAGAGGTGACCCGGTAGACACATGGAGGGGTAACCTACGCCGTGCTCCGTGTTTACCGAGTGAGAGGTGACCCGGTAGACACATGGAGGGGTAACCTACGCCGTGCTCCGTGTTTACTGAGTGAGAGGTGACCCGGTAGACACATGGAGGGGTAACCTACGCCGTGCTCCGTGTTTACTGAGTGAGAGGTGACCCGGTAGACACATGGAGGGGTAACCTACCAAGTTATCGAGCGGGATAAAAAATTATGAAATTATTAAAATGACTATTAAAAAGCAGGGGTTGGTGATAGAAAAATAAAAATTTAGGGTTGTATGTATTTTTTAATGCCACATAATAAAAAATTCAAAAAATTAAAAAAAATCATAAAACTAAAAAAAAAACTTTAGGGTTTGAAAAATAGATAGTAGCCGATTCTCAGACTTACTGAATATGTATAAAAAATTTCATGAAGATCGGTCAAGCCGTTTCGGAGGAGTATAGGAACGAACATTGTGACACGAGATTTTTATATATTAGATATTTCTTGTGTACGTACGTGTGTATGTCTCTGAACTCCTCTTAAACGGCTGGACCGATGTTGATGAAATTTTTTGTGTGTGTTCATCGGAATTCAAGAATGGTTTAGATTCATAATTGGAGCCGGCAAGTGGCGCTGCTGCCGATTTCAAGGAGAATTCCTTTTATTTAATTTGAACAGAACAACGTCGTAAAGTTATTGTTCGTAATATTCAGAAATGACCCAAGTACTTAGACAATGTTTTCATATAGTTTTACTCTTATAATTGTGGGAGGCGCTAAGTTTAACTTAATAAAATCAATTGGCGTCTCATCAATTGATTATTTGTTGATTTGCCCCGTAATGTGTATAAACACTATTAGTTAGTTGTATCACAAATATGAACTTTGTACGCGATTAGCAGCCGCACAAGTGTGCACACAGAAGCTATGTATAGATACGTATAAACAGTCGCACATAACATTGTACATATCAAATAACTAGCCCACCCGGCGAACTCCGTATCGCCTTCATTTTGTTTTTTTGGTAAGCTATGGTTTGGATACACCCCGCCCTAACGGTCCAGGGCGACTGATGAGGGGATGGGGAGATCATCGCCATTGGGCCGACCACCGGTGCGCGGCGGACCTTGATCCGTGGCCAGCCCGGCGATTTATCTTTTCGGGTACCGTTCCCTTTGGCGCCCCGGCAACATTGCAGTGTTGTCGGCCAGGGCGTCACCCTCACGCGGTCGGGATCTCTGCGGGTGGCTGACTAATGCCCGGTACCAACTAACAGTCGATTCTTTAATTTTTTTAGTTTTTAAAACTTATTATGCTATTCGGGACGCCGAGTCAGCTAGCAAGATAAAAATAGGCAAAAGAGAGTTAATTAGTCATCAATTATATTATTTATTAATATAATAATATAATATTATATAATTATATTATCATCATCATTTTTATGTCAAAAAATAAAAAAATATAAAACATCTAAAACATCTAAAATGTTGTGTTTGACATCAATATCTGTACGGTACTGACGTCACTCAATTGTTTTGCCTCCCGGCGCCTCTCGCCTGACACTTATTGTATTGTATTCAATTTCAACTTGACTTTTACGTATTATTACGAATCGTTTGTATGGGAGTTTAGAAAGGTGTTGTTTATAGACCTTGTTAGGCAGTTTTTGAAACTTGCGTAAGAACCATCCTTGTACTTCAAGACATATTCTAAAAAAAGAATTAGCGAAATCGGTCCAGCCGTTCTGAAGTTAGGCGCGTACATACATTTCGCAGATTCATTTATATATATATATATATAAGGTTAATAACACTTTCAGATTTTCTAAAAATAAATTTCATCACATATTTACTCTCCAGATGTCCTAAAAAAAGCTCCCGTAGAAAAAAGAACGATAGATTAATTAATCGGCAATCGATCCTTCGGACCTTGATTTTTCTTGTGGATCGATTCTTTGGATGACGATTCAAATGGATTCAAGAATCGATCTTTTTCAAAAAGATCGCCAATCCCGAGAATGAGCCGCGCGGCGCGGTATCTCGCAGACTCCTCGCCCCTGAGACCGCCCGCCACGGCGCGCAATACTTAATACTTATTTGGCTACAACACTAACAGTTTTTATATTGGGATATCTTTTGAAGGAAATGTCCGACTTTAATGATTCAAGTTATAGAAAGGTATTGGATCCGTCTTGAATGTGAAGTAATTTATTTTGATAAGAATTAATACCAAGTTTTTAATAGTTTTGAAGCGACGGCATTTAAATTAATTAAAAAATTTAAAAAGAAAGCACTTACTGTGACGTAACTACAATAGTTAGACAAATGGCGTGGCGATATTTTTTGTAGACAATTATATGCTCAGCAAGGTTGTAGTACATTGTTTTGTTCTGTAATCAATAGTTGTCGCGGCACACGCGATGTAAGGATTTTTTCAGCTCATTTTTTACACATTGTGTTACATTATTGGAGTTTTAGGACGGATCACTAATTTTTTGAAAATATAATATAGCCTGCCTCGATAAATGCACTATCCAACACTGAAAGAATTTTTCAAATCGGACCAGTGGTTCCTGAGATTACCGCGTTCAAGCAAACAAACAAACAAACTCTTTAGCTTTATAATATTAGTATAGATCAGATATGTGTGTACACACAGAGAGTGCCCAACACTAACACTATACGACACACGCACGCACGCACGCACGCACGCACGCACGCACGCACGCACGCGCGCACGCACGCACGCACGCACGCACGCACGCACGCACGCACGCACGCACGCACGCACGCACGCACGCTTGTGTCACTTCCTCGCATAGTTGCAAGTGTGCTGTAGTTTGATTCATGATTTTATTTATAGTAATTGCAAAAGGAACGTATCTAGTAATAGTATCGTGATATCTATCCCTCTCTGTACGTTTCGATTGTCGATGTTGTATTTTGAATACTTTTAATACAATTTTATGTAATTTATTACTGAAGGAAGAATCATCTCGTGACACGTCCCGTGTTAGGGGGCGTTATTATATCTACATGTATATAGGAGAGGCGGGTTTGCGAGCGATACATTGACTCATCACCATATCTCTGGGATCATAAGGCGTACAGACTTCAAATTTGGCAGAAATATTCCTTTCGTCGAGTAGAGGTCAGCTAAGAACGGATTTTACGAAATTCCACCTGCAAGGGGTGTTGCGGGGGCGTTAACAATAATATACATATAAAGGAACAGGGTGAGCCGAAGCTACTGAAGTTAGAAAAATGAAATTTGGACCGTAGTTTCATTTCGTGACGTAGAGACCCACTAAGAAAAGATTTTTTGAAATAAGGGGGTGAAATGCAACGGCAAAGTCTGTATGGAAAGAAAAAAAAATCTTTAGCTACTGTCTTCAAATTAAGCACAAATCCTCTTTAATAAAAATAAATAAACACGTGTTTCAGCCTTTGTCCATTTTCATCCTCTAAGGGTGTAAAATAAGTAGAAAGATGTCAGTTTACTAACTTATCACAGAGCCGAAACTACTGAAGCTGAAAACATGAACTTTTGACATTAGTTTCTTTGCGTGACGTAGAAACCCACTAAGAAAGGATTTTTTGAAATTCAACCCCTAGGGTGTAAACCGCAGTAACAAAGTTTGTATAAGGAGAAAAAAAATTACATCGATTTTCTTAAAATCCTCCATAATACTCTTTAGTAAAAATAAATAAACACGTGTTTCAGCATTTTTTAATTTTCATCCTCTAAGGGTGTAATCTACACTAACATTCATCATCATCATCATCTCAGCCCATATACGTCCCACTGTTGGGCTTGGGCCTCCTCCATAATGGAAGGGTAATTGACCTACTATATCACGCTGGTCAGACGTGTTGGTATAGGGTTTTATTTCGAGTTTTCCTTCTCTCGCATAGATGTTATATGCGTTTTATATCCCTTAGTCGTCTCGTACGATCACCCACGGGTAAGTTAGGGGGTGGTGAATTGTATTCTTACTCCGTCACCACACGGAAGACTACACTAATGTTATAAAGAGGAAACGTCTCTTACGAATAAACTCCAAAACTCCAGGACGGATTTCAATCATTCTTTCACCATTAGAATGTTACAGTATCCCCGAGCGAGTAACATAGGCTATATTTTATCCCAGTATACCCACGGGAACGGGAACTACGCGAGTAAGGCGACTGAAACCGAAGCGAAGCGAGGGCGGGTTGCTAGTATAATATAATACAGAGAAAATGTTATGGTGTAGTGAGTATGATACAATAGTGATTTACATGTACTTTTACTGTCCTCTATTCGGTTGTCAGCGGCCATTTAATGATATCGACTTGTGATATAAATGTGGTGTTATATAAATGACTCCCCGCGCACTAGAGAACGTTATGCTATAAAATTTATCATTCCATTTTTTGGCTCTGGGTGTCGTAAAAGATGACTAAAGGACAGATGACTGATTGGCAGATAACATTTATGCGAGAAGCAAAAATATCAAAATCAAATTGAGTACCAGCGCGTCTAACCAGCGTGGTAATAGTAGGTGACTGGTCCTCCCGCTGTGGGGAGACCCGAGACCAACTCACTAACTCAACTGTATGCAGTTGAAGGAGTTTGTATCTATTCTCATAAATAAATATTATAAACAACAAACAGGATAATGACCATTATCAAGAGTATAATAGATGTACCGCGTGGCGCGCACCGCTCGTGACGAGGGGAACGAGCAGCACCAACTGCGATCCTCAGCCAGTAGAGCGAGCTTATTGTTGCGGTTGAGAAGCTGTACGTACAACAGTGGAGCTCGGTGGGCCCACCCGTACGTGGAACACGAAGGGCACCTGCGGCTGACGGACTGACATGTCATAGTACAGCGTGCGGGTGGTCCGGTGGGCCCGGGGGCACGTGCCGCCCTCAGCAGTGCGACCACACCTCGCTCGTACTCACCGCACACCTGAGCGGGTGTGCGTGGGGGGCGTGCTGGAGTGTGTGCGGGGTGATGTGTGCAGTGAGGGGTCAGGGCGCGCGCCCGATAGCGACAGACGCGACCTCGACTTGTTTGTAAACAGGGGGCGGGGGCGACACGCCGCCGGCGAGTGCAGGAAAATTTAACCCCCCACCAGAGTGCGGCGCACCCCGCCGCTTATCTCGCGCGTACGCACTATATAAACGCGGCCCGGCCGCCTGTGGGCACACTCTCTCTCCGTGTTACAGATAGCAGCACGCCTCACCATGACTACCAAGCTGATCGTCCTCGTCGCGTTCATCGCACTGGTGAGTACTCGCCGCGCCCTCCACTCAGCGTCTGTCGCCACCTACTCACCCTCTTCTCTGTCCCCAGGGCCAGGCGCGCCTGGTGCGCCGAGACGCGCCCGCTCCCTCGCCGCTAGAAGACCTCCAGAAGCACGCCGCCGATTTCCAGAAGACGTTTAGCGAACAGTTCAACGCGCTGGTGAACTCTAAGAACACCCAGGAGGTGAATAAGGCGCTAAAGGAGGGCTCCGAGTCGGTGCTGCAGCAGCTGTCGGCCCTCTCCAACAGTCTCCAGGGCGCGGTGAGTGCTCCTCTCTCGTGTCGTATATCAGTGTTCTCGTCCGGTGTCCTCACGTGTCGCCCCTCCACAGCTGAACGACGCCAACGGCAAGGCTAAGACGGCGCTGGAAAAGGCGCGTCAGAACATCGAGACCACCGCGGCCGATCTCCGCAAGGCGCACCCCGAGGTGGAGCAGCAGGCCACCGCACTGCGTGAGAAACTCGAAGCAGCCGTCAAGAACGCCGTACAGGTATGAGACGCATCAACATTCTCTTCTCTTCTTCTGTAACTTAAAGTACTACAACTAATCGACGCGTCGCTCCCGCTCTCAGGAAACCCAAAAGCTCGCCAAGGAGGTGGGCGCTAACCTGGAGGAGACCAACAAGAAGCTGGCGCCCCAGATCAAGGCGGCGTACGACGACTTCGTGAAGCAGGCCGAGGCCGTGCAGAAGAAGGTGCACGAGGCCGCCACCAAGCAGTGAGCGCCAACGGGTCCTCGCTTCGTTATGCAATAAAAGTGTAGTATTGTAGCTGGTCGTATTCATTCTTGTGACGTCACCCCGCGCCACCCCGCGCGCGCGTCTGCTGCGCCGCTATCAGCTGTGACCGCTATCAGCTGTGACCGCTATCAGCTGTGACCGCTCGCCGCGTTCAACTTTCAACTATTACTATCTGCATACTGTGTCAGCGGGCGAGTGAGGGCGCACGCGATGAGTCACTCCTCACAGTGACACACACGCACAGACAGACGCCACGTAGGGTGGTGAGCGCGAGTACGCAGGACGCAACTCGTCTGCACTCGGAGTACTCGACTAGACGAGTCGCGTACGGCGCAGTGACACGTAGATGTGCTCGCACAGCCCGCAGTAGCGCGGCGCGACCACTCACTTGCACCAGCACTTGACACTCATACTGTTACTAAGTAATGAAACATACAACTTGTAAAAGACCCAAGCCTCACAACTCAGTTCTTCTATCAGAAAAAGTTGCTATATCCACGTATTTATCAGTCCCTACTTAAGGGACCTTCTGTTTTAAGTTAATAAGTAATTAGCTAAACTAACAGCAACATCTTATAGCGACTATATTATTAAATAGTCTGTAGCAGTGTTCCGGTAGAGGCGCGAGCTCGCTGCTGACAGCCGTCTGTATGCAGCCGGTACTACCGCACTGAACAAGCAATACACTACAGAGCAGTGGCTATGAGATACTGCGCCTCGTGAGCGAGAGGGACGCAGCACTACCTCGTGTGTGTGCGCGTGTGTGCGCGTGTGCGTGTGGCGGTGACACCTCGCTGCACGCATTCACCCCCCCTCGCGGCTGGCAGCGGCCGTACAAAGAAAGGTCCATGAGCGGCAGCAACACTTACCATCAGGTGTGCTGTTTACTCTTTTTTGCCACCGTTTGCAACAAAAAGAAACTTATTTAGACGCTTTGTTAACTAATAACGCGAAAAACAAACACGAATGATGCTGACAACGGCATTGTAAATATGTAGTTAGTGAAATAGTACCTATGTACGAGTATACCCATGTCATATATATATATATATAGTGTGAAAGGTTCTGTGAACTACGTCAGGCGACTACACATGTCGTACATCTGACTTAATTGTTCTACAAGAAACTTTATTGTTGCCAGATTATATTGAATTTGTGGGCGAGATTAATAGCGAGTTCGAGTGTATAGAGACATCCGCAGTGGACACGGAGGCCGATGTGTTTTAGGCTTCTATGGCAAAGAAACGTCTTTAATAGTGTCTCGGGTGTTCATCGATGTGATCCGCGAGGGGGCGCCGTCACAGTCACTGTGGCTATCAGATCGTTCGCAATGTATACTGTGTAGTACCGTATATTGTCTCACTCTCACTCTTACTGGTCCACGTAATGCAGAATCTGCTTGTGTATTGGGCGACTTTGACTCATCCTAATGAACACTTGCTTAATGAGTTACAATGTATTTGCATAGATTATCAGTGTACGTGTGCCGACGTCCAATTATTAAATCTTAATTCGAATACTTTTACCTTTATAAGCAAATCTAACTGTTCGAGGCGTTAGCTCGCCCATTGCAGCAAGTGTCGCCATGGTAGCCATTGTAGCAAGTGGCGCCATGGTAGCCATTGTAGCAAGTGTCGCCATGGTAGCCATTGTAGCAAGTGTCACCATGGTAGCCATTGTAGCAAGTGTCACCATGGTAGCCATTGTAGCAAGTGTCGCCATGGTAGCCATTGTAGCAAGTGTCACCATGGTAGCAATTGTAGCAAGTGTCGCCATGGTAGCCATTGTGAACACACACGTACGTATGGTGTTGTACGCTCTGAACACCGTCATCTACCTAGCGCAACGTCACCTAAACATATACTAAACGTCTTGTAAGTATTAAAGTACTCTGGGGCGAGACAACCTGCCACAATTGATATGTACACACAGATCTGTAACAATAAATTATATTTAATTGACATTGCTAATGAGATTAATAATTGTTTGTAATAATATAGCACGTATATAAATATTGTTGACGACGAGTTATATAAGGCAATAACTAACGCGTTATGACAACCAGCTTCAGAATATAGCAACACTGCCGTAGGGTGCAACTGGCGTGAGAGACACCTCGCTCACGAGGAGGCCAAGCGATAAATTGAGATACGGTTACATATGGCAGGCAGATCGCAAACATTTTAAATCTCGTTTGCGATGAAAATAAAATAATATAATAAAGATCAAATTATGATGGATAGTTTAGCGTCAGATCACTCCGAGCATGATTGCCGTAGTTTCTGAGAGTTGAACAATATATATCGACCAGCAGGTCTGGTCTACCCACTTCAATAAATAGTTCTAGTGACACGACAGACCTAGCCGAAATATTTAAGGAACACTAGTTACCATTTATATAATAACAGTCTCATATCGATAATGCAGCGCTGGACAGCTCGTTGAACGATTTACGGCGAACGATATTATTCAGGTTATTGCTTCTATATCTCGAGGAAGATCTCCTGGGCACGATGACTTAAGCATTAAACACTTTAACCATGCAGCTCCTTATTGGCAAGGTTTTATGTTCAGCTCGTTGTTGGTGCTCTGTTGTGTTTCATGTTGGTGGCACATGGTTCTGGTCACGCCCACTGAAGGGTCTGCTTGCGGTAGCTACGAGGAGCGGGTCACTCCCTTCACTCCATTGTGGTTGAGGGGAGTGATGGCTGCTCTAGTGGTTAACTCGTGGTAGGGTGTTGCTGGCCACGGTACTTTTTCGTTATATTTAATAACTGTATTGTTGATGGTTCGAAAGACAACACACTGGAGCTAATAGTAGACGTGTTATTATATATTATTTCATTTAAATAAAAACAGTAAATGAATAAAAAGGAAGACAATCCCACTGAGTTTCTTGCCGGATCTTCTCAGTGCGGTCGTGTTCCGATCCGATAGTAATTTAAAGTTAAATCTAAAAAAATTACAATAAGAATCACAATAAGTAAGTGCCCCCGCGGGATTATACATAATAAAGAATTTGAATTTGCTTGTAGTTGCATACAGACGACAATCAATTCGGTTGTTAAACAGATCTGTTTACCGTAACAGCTGTATCGTGTTGAAAGCAAACTGTCGACTATTATACCACCAGAAATACGCCGACAGCATTAACAATTAGCACGCTGAAGTGGCGATGGGCCGGCCACATCACTTGATGAACCGACGACCGCTGGGGAGGAAAGGTTCTGGAGTGGCGACCACGTATCGGACGACGTAGTGTAGGACGACTGGGTGGATCGACGACCTGGTGAAAGTTGCTGGCCGTCGTTGGATGTAGGCGACATAGTACCGCACTTTGCGGCGTAACAGGCCTTAGAGGCCCACGTCCAGCAGTGGACGGCGATGGGGTTAAATGATGAATGATGACAATACGTTCATTGCGGACAAAGGGCAAAATTGCGACAAACTATATATTAACTTTTAGCATTGACTTTTTAATATTTGCATGCACAATGGGCAAAATGTATCTGGACGAACTATTTTGTTGTAAGACTATCAATGTGCGTACATTCAACGCAAATAAATGATTTGATTGATTGATTGAAACCCATATTTTAAGAATATATTAAAAATAACTAGTCCGCCATATTTTTGAATCCGCCACGCTGCATTTATAGTAACGTCTACCTAATTAGTATTCCTCTCAGCGATGTTGTTCGATGCTAATACCAACTGAATATTAAAGTAATACCTTCAACCAATTAAACTAACATTTTATATACTCATTTAATTTGAATGACAATACAAGGTGAGATAAGCGACGTTATTGTGAATCTAACGTGGTGTATGCTTCTAGATGGTGGATAGCTATTTATCTTTATCTTTATCTTTATTTCTTTATTTGGGACACATAGTCCATAGTTTGTTAGTGAATTAGTAACATTGTGCTTATATATTATGTTAGTAATGTTAGTACTAATTTATAAACAATTTAAAATATTAATTACGTCATCCTGTCTTAGGTATCGTTGCTGAGATATGCCTCTGACAACAATGTAAAATATAATGACAATCAAGCCTGGATGCTATCATCATCAGGACTGTGTTGGTACTGGCGCGCACCCTGCTCACTAACGACGCAGATCGCTTACGCATAGTTGCGTGGAAACAAGCCGTGTGCGCGTCTGCAAACATGCCGGAGGCACTGCAGTACCTGGGCAGTCCTAACAACATACGAAATGCATTATTGTACAGGACACGAAGATCACTGTAGCTTTTCTTAGAGCAATTAACCCACAAACTACATGTATATAGTGAGGTACAATATGCTTTAAAGAGCGTGATTTTGACCTCTGTGGAACTGCGTGCAAACCTGCGGGCTATCATGTTTACTCTAATTGACAGGGATCTTCGCTCCCGTCCTATGTCTTCGTTGTCTTTTAGATCAGTCGTTGTTATATGCCCTAGATATCTGAATACGTCCACCCTTTCCAAGGACATATCATTCAGAAAGAGAGACGGTACGTTATGAATACGTTTCCCATTAGCCTCAAATACCATCCATTTGCTTTTTGTGGTATTATACTGCAATCCATGGCTATGCGCGTATTTCTCACAGATCCCTATCAACCTCCTCAAACCACAGACCGAAGCGCTCAGTAGCACCATATCGTCAGCGTAAGTAAAATTATTGACACAAACACCGTCTATGTGGCAGCCGACATGTTGACCACTGAGCGCCACGATCAGCTCATTGATGTATAAATTAAACAGGGTAGGAGATGTTAGTCCACCCTGTCTTACACCACATTGCAGGCGATACGGATCAGAGAAAGCTCCTGCCCATCTCACGCTGTTAGTCTGGTGTGCATACCAGTACTGGAAAATGCTGACCAGTTCCTGTGGTAGATTAATGTCATTGAGCTTTCTCCACAGTAGGTCATAAGAGACCAGGTCAAAAGCTTTGGACAGGTCGAGGAAGCAGGCATATACTGGTGTCTTACGATCAGTGTAGTACCTGACAGTATGCTTGAGACACAGTATAGCACTCTCAGTGGATAGCTGAGGACGAAAACCGAATTGGTTATCATGCAACATTACATATTTACTCAAGTGTACCTCAAGCACACTGTCAAACACTTTGGCTATGATAGTGGCTAGTGATATAGGCCTGTAGTTTGTTCTATCTGTAAGGTCACCAGTTTTGTTCTTCACTACCGGGACAACCACCGTCTGCATACAGTCATCTGGTATATAGGAATGATTCACGCACAGTGAATAGAATGTAGCCAACACTCTAGAGATATGGGGCCCAGCATGTACGAGGTGCTCAATGCTAATGTTATCGTGTCCCGGGGACTTCCCTCGGGCTATCGATTTTATAGCTATAGTTACATCCCTAGATGTGATTGACGTCCCGACTGCTTGACCTTTTTTGACAGTGGAGTGAATCTCCCCTCCCGGACTCAATCGTGATCTAACTAAAAATTGTTCTCTAAATATATTAGCAATATCCCTTGGATCACTCACACCCGCCACACTAAAAGGAAGGCTAGGTCGTATATTAGCTTTTGCCGTATCGCGCCAGAAGTTACGAAAATTACCTTTCGTATGTTTTTCTGCCAAAGCGTCCATCTTTATTTGATCCTGATGGTCCTGTACCCATTTCAATCTAACCTTAAACAGCTTACGACATTTACACATGTTTTCGTATATAATGCCAGATTTTGGTCTGCCGTACATTATCCATTCTTGGTATGAGACACGGGCCACCTGGTGAGCCTCACGAACATATTTATTCCAGCCCACTATGCGTGAGCCATTCCCGTTCCTCCTAGTACTTACATAACTCTCCTCGGCTGCACCCTTGAGGGCGGTTATTATATCATAGTATAACTTATCTAAAATACGCCTATGATCAGTGTTATCGCAGAAACAGCCACGACAGTTCACACAGTCCGAAGGATAATCAATTAATTTCAATCGATTTTCACACTCTCTAGCATATATAGTGACCTGTTCCCCACTTCTTTCACCCCATCTTACCCCTATCTTTTTATTTATAATACTAGGCAACACTTTACGTGTGAGCAATGAAAAGTTACATTCAATGAGAAGCGGGCAATGGTCAGACCAGTGAGCGTCATACATTACATGAGCGTTTGTAACAGACCGAGCAGCCGAGCGAGTCACAACACAGTGATCCAGCCAGCTGCTCGACCCGTGTACGTCACTAGTAAATGTAAAAGTATTTGAACCTAATCCTAATAAATCTACATCCACACACGACCAATACTGTTCCTTACAAATTTTTAAAAGTTCATCATAAAACAACTCACCCGGGTTTGCATTAAAGTCACCTAATATAAATACGGATTCAATACCTTGTTCTTCAATAATTGCACTCACTGCACTCAAACAATGCACAAAATCTTCGAGATTATCAATCGAGTTAGTAGGTAAGTATACACTAGCAACGATTATGGATCTATCGCAGGTAGTAATTTTAATAGCACAAATACGCGCGTTATCACACTGCAACACAGATACTTGTTGAAATGTACTGCCCCGCCACAACAAAGCAACGCCGCCATACGGACGTCCGCGTAAAATACCCGCAGACACATCCATCGCTGATGTTGCTGTATAACCGAACCCACCATCAATAGTACCGATGTATGGAATATCGTGGGGCATGAGCCAAGTCTCCTGAAGACATATGATGTCACATGTACTGCAAAGATACCTGACATCTTCCACGGAACGTTTTATACTTTTACAGTTGAACGTGGCAAATCTATAAGGCCCACTATTCATTATTTATTTGTTTAGGGCCGCTTGCAGTATTCATACCGCTCATTTTTCTGTGCTGAAAATGCACAAACCGTCGAAATATAACGCCCGCTGGCCATAAATTTTCGTCCAAATATTTTGGTAAATTTATTTCAGATATTAAAAATTTATATGCTTTATGCCCTCTATTATATTTCATATTTATTTTCTCTAATGTCACTTTCTCGTTAGTTTTACTATAAATATGTTCTATGATATCATTTTCGAGAGTAGACACGTGAATATTCGTTATGAACATGGGTATTTTCTTCTCTGCTGCCTTAAAACTGCACTCTAAGTCTCTAGCTACCCCTGACTTGCCAACAAAACGATATTTAACTGGTTTTCTTCGAGACACCACCTTCTGCCACTCATTATTACAGTTACTTATCGTACTTTCATTATATTCAACATTTTCAACATGCTTGCATTGTTCCATCAACCGCGACGGTGCAACGCGCTGGCTTAGTGGTTTAACTGACAACGCCGCGCACGTCGCGGGCGCAGGTTCAGTGCGTGCCTCACGACTCGCACCCATGGGCACTGTCTCGCCGCAGCCTGCGTCCGCACTGCTTTGTTCAAGACTTACCGACTCTTGTTGATGAGCTGAGTCCCTATTTGTTCGTTCATCAACTACCCTCACTTCTCTATACTGAGGTAATGGTGATTCATTAATACTCGAGTCGACATTTATGGTATTTACGTGTGGCTCTGATAACATAGAAGCGTGAACGTCCTGCGAAAGACCCATGGGGCCGCTGTCTAACCAGGCCCCTCTCTTCGTATTTATTTGAAACGCCGACGGCGGTAGGGAATCATTTCTTAGATGTAAAATTTCAGACTTTAACTCATTTAAATCGTCTATGGTAGCATACAGTGTCTTTATATTTGCAATTTCATTTTTTAATAATAACAAATCTTTTAGTAACTTCGAGCAATCCAGATGGTCAAATAAAATGGGAGGCAATTTATCTAGGTCTTTCGCAACAAAAACTGGTATGATGTCCGGTTCTATTGATTTAAATAAATTTATAATATCTGCTAGGTCTCTTTCTTCTTTACCTTTGTTCTTCCTTAAAATTTTTCGCTTAACTGTCGGTATTGAATCGAATAGAAGCGACTTCGCGCTTTTAATTTCGTCAGCAGTAAATGACGACGTACATATTCGCACTAATGTTTCTTCATCAACAATGGAGACTTTATTTTGTATATATGATAATAGTTCACTAATAATGATGTTACATACATTGCACTTGAGAGTGTTCGACATTTTTATTTTTATTAATTATTTAAGTACCCACTCACAAATATGCATTACGAATTAGCACAACCGTCGACGGTGGGCGTGCACGACTGACTGTTTATATGCACGAATGCCTATTTATATGCACCTACAAAATGTGGACATCAAATGAAAGGGTTTTCACAAAAATATGAAAATTTAAATGACGTTACTGTAGTACCAGTATGGTGGACCCCTACAATGTGGGTATCGAATGAAAGGGCTTACTGACAAGAATACGAAATAAGTTGGAACCGAATTTTGGTTTTTGGAGCCCCGGTTATGAGTTAGGTGTAGAATTGTCCGTCTTTAAACTCTTCTCTTGAATAGCTCTGTATAGTACTCCCAAGTGAGCAGGCTACCTAACCGTCTCCTTCAATGCTCTCTTGCAAAGACCACAAAAGGATAATCAGAGCCATATGTTCATCGCACGATGGTGACGCAGGCGGCGTGCCTATTTGCCAAAACCCTTCCGTGGGACTTGGAAGTTGATACTTACCAGATTTAAATGGCGAAGGGTCGGCAATGCTGCTATTTCACCTAACGTTTTGGCCGCCTGGTGAAGCGAGTGACTTTGGTGCGATCTGCCGAATATCAATACTTTTCGGCTAGTGCTGATGGGCTAAACCCGTAGGAATCGAAAAAAGAGGTCTTTCCGACTGGTAGGTCTAGAGAGGTCATGGTTGTTTCGGCGAGTACCTGCGACGACCATGTCGACACGGAGAGGATACCGTCCTGTCACCACTGCTGCTGTGAAGAGGCAATGCGTATCACGCTATCTAGGTAAGAGAGCATACCCGCTCCACGCAACTACCACAAGCAGAGACCCCTTCAGTTCGCATGGACAAACTATAAGCTACGAACTATAGTAAGAATGTTTAAAACACTAATCTAAATTTGTCAAGTAAACACGTTACGCTTAATAATTACAATAATAACAAAAAAACTGCGAGTTCATCCAACACATTGGTAGCGCCATAAATGTGTAACCACAACAACAACACATACAGTTGACTGCGGGGTCGCGCGTCATCATGTAGGTGAGACCAACAGTTTGTAATAGCCTCTTCTACAAACTATAATCTCAATAAAATGGTGAACATTGAAACAAAATAATTTATTCCTAAAATGTCCATAAGCTCTGAGGAATTGGCCTACATAGTGCTCAACTGCTCAATCTCCAAACATATTTTCTCAGAGCGCTCTTGAACAGATGGAAAGAATAGATGTAAGTGGCGGCTCTTAGCTGAGGAATCCCAGCTTTCTTGCCATTCGGTCAGGACGAGCTCTCCGTACATGAAGTATATAACACGATAAGTCTTGTAATTTATTACGCTCGCCCGATAAAATGACATCGATGTTAGAGTCATACATCGGCCTCCTACTGCTCCTACTAAAGCAGGTTATTAGAAAGTACGCCTTCGTTTGATCGCCCCAACGGATAGATGTGCTCAGCCCGCCACAGTAAGAGGTGTTCTTACTTAGATTGTACTAAATGAACAGACAAACGTGTCCGGTTACAATATTGCCGAGCGCCTGCACTGACATTGGGCGCAACACGCACGAGGCACGCGTCGCGCTCATTAATCAATACAATTAAGCTTTCTGAACAGTGTTGACTCCCTCACTAACAGTCCCCTGCACAACGCACATTTCATTTGTACCATTAGCTAGACTAACATTACAAAACGTTATATCCATCCCCCACAGACGACTAAAACATATTAAATATGTATTAGTATTATCCTTACATATGAAATTAGCGATTTGTCGTACTGACCACTTTGATCTGAAATATCCCCTCTTTAGTTATTAATTACAAATTTAAATTTATAAATTCATTTAGCTGATACATTTGAGTTCTGAAAACAGTCATTCATTTGTTTTTTCTCATTATTTTTTTCTTTGGCGTCGCTTATTATCGCACAATGGAAAACATGA
Organism: Lymantria dispar; assembly: GCA_032191425.1. Taxonomy (NCBI): domain Eukaryota; kingdom Metazoa; phylum Arthropoda; class Insecta; order Lepidoptera; family Erebidae; genus Lymantria; species Lymantria dispar. The sequence goes on along the minus strand of CM063460.1, from coordinate 182,937 downwards.
AATATCGGTATATTTACGAGTACGAGTTCTACCGTGGCACCAGTGCTGCAGAAACAGCTCGAAGGATTAATGATGTGTACGGCGGTGATGTCGCAAAAGAGAGCACGATACGTTTTGGGTTTCAACGTTTTCGTTCTGGAAATTTCGATCTTCAGAACCAACTCCGTTGACGGCCGGAGACCAAAGTGGAAAATGAAAAATTAAAGGCTATTGTGGTAGCGGATCCATCACAAAGCACTTCAGAGATACCTGCAGGCTTCGGGGTAAGTGATCAAACTGTATTAATCCACTTGAAGCAAATCGGATAAATAAAAAAACTTGAACGATGGGTACTTTATGAATGGAGTGAATCGATCTTGCAAACACGCGTCGACTGCTGTGTTACTTTGCTCAACCGACATAATAATGAAGAGATTTTAAATCGAATCATTACTTGTAATGAAAAGTGGATACTGTACGATAATCGGCAGCTCTCGTCACAATGGCTGTTTTTCTTTTTGGTGGGCTGCAGTCATCGCACTCCTCGCACCACTCCGTCTGGGGCGACAGAGGGGCGTAAGCACGCACATCCGCAACCCACCCGAACACCACGTCGCCTTCGTCGTTGGGCTGACCACCGGAGCAGGGTTACTTGTCATCAGTGGTCGCCCGACGGAATACCCCCTATTTGGGGTACCTTCTCATGGACCGACGTCCCCCCCTCGGGGAAGACGTCGGTCTTTCCTCACGCGGTCGGCCTCTCGGCGGGTGACGGACTAATTCCCCGGTCACGTCACCCGCGGCTTCGGCTAGGGCGCCATGATGCGCATCGTCACAATGGCTGAACCCTGGCGATCCAGCCAAATCCTGCCCTAAACGAAAATTGACTCAGACAAAGTTACTTGTGAGTGTTTGGTGGCCTAGCGCTGGTGTCATTTACTACAGCTTTCTAAAATCTGGCTAAACGATTACGGCAGATATCTATTGTCAGCAACTGCAAACCATGAAGGAAGAACTAGCTTCTAAACAACCGAGATTAGTCAATCGCTCTGAGCCTCTGTTTCACGACAACGCAAGACCACACACCACACAACAAACAACCACTAAGTTAGATGAGAAACAATTGGAAAGTCTGCGACATCTACCGCACTCCCCGGACCTTGCTCCAACAAATTACCTTTTTCTCCGGAATTTGGACAAATACATATAAAGAAAAAAATTCAACTCCGATGCGGCAGTCCAAACCGCTTTCAAAGAGTTTATTGATTCTCGCCCCCATGGCTTTTTAGTAAACGGATCAGTTCGATGACAAAAGTGCGTAGATAACAACGGTGCAATACTAGTGTATAGCAGTATAGGAGTATTTTGAAACTATCAAAAAATCCTCACATGGAAAATAAAAAAAAATCTAACTTTTTATCATAAATATGGAAACAAAATAGATTTGTAAATAAGAACGCAAGCGGCGAGCGACGAGCGAAGTCGCGGTGTCATATTTTCCGACGACAAACCTACATCTAATGTTTTTAGCGCTATTCCTTCTCACTTGATCATTTTATTAAATTATTTATAAACACAGTAACTTTAATAATTCACTTGGTCGTTACACTTTTAAAGTTTTGATATGTGCGCCATGTGCAGACTAGACGTTGGATGGCGAGCAAAATATTTTTTTTTTTAATTTGTACATCTAGGGTGGCTCTTACATGTGGAAGAGCACTATCCATGCGAGGGATTAAGAATTGATTATTCCGTAACCTCTGGAGAGCTTGCACAATAGTCCGGCCCTTGGTAAGACAAACACGTGTGTTTCCATACCTCCCCCGGTATGAACGTATGGTTAAAGCTGCATTTCCGTGACATCTTCATAAATTAAAATCATATCTGTGTACTCTGAAGCTTACACAATTATAACGATGCATTGTAAATGAGAAAATATTACTATTCTAACATAAAGTAAAAGTCTAATTTAGCACAATTCATTTAAAATTTACAGTTAGTTTTATTTACATCGAGGGTTCGAAAATATTTCAAGAACCGAGTGCCTCCTTTTTACTCGATTTGGCGCAAACAACCAAAGTAAGGAAACTTTCTCGCACACTAATTAGAAATAATTACCATGACAAAGTATCGATATATTGGTTGGTTGTCAAATATATTTGGTTGCGCTCAGAAAAAAGATATCGAGCTACTTAAAGGTTAATTTTAGCCTTTATCAATAACGATAAACGTAGATTTGAAATTATCTAAAAATAAGTATCTAAAAAAAATTTTTGACCTTGTCATATAGATCTAACTTTACTCACGAAATAAATTTTTGAATACAACCAGAAAATGATGTACAGATAGGAACGGTTTGTATGGGCAATAACAATTAATGTTTTTATTATAATAATAATAAGAATTATAATAAACCTCTGGGCTAGTCGTTATCTCACCATGAGACTAACGCAAACTTCGGAGGAACATTATATGACTCTCGAAATTCTTTTGATATAAAAGAAAAAATGTATCACAAGATTTATAGGAAAGCCAATAAACCGCAGGGCAGCTTGTGGCGTGCTGAATGTGAGTGGTGACACTGCGGTCCTGAGTGCCCCAGAGAGTCGGCCAGGGCCTCGTATCCAGCTGGCCTTTATTGGCTGGCAGGAGTGGAAACCGAAGAGTGCCCGCAGGATTCTCAACTCTGGCTTGCCTTAAACGGCTGGTCAGAGAGGGGTCGCCAGAGCTATATGCTCGGGGGTGGAAGTGTCATTTTCAAGGGCATAACTACGGGGAAACCATTGCGATGGTGAAACCGGTGCCGCACCGCTCGACACCCCAAGCCACTTGCACCAATGTTGCCCCCCTGTTGCCCGTATGGCCTGAGTGTCTGTGGCGACCGTTTGGGGGGGCCCATTCAGTGAGTTGGCGAGTCACCATCTGCCAAAGTTCAAGACGATAAAGGTATTGAAGGCAGACGACAGTTTTTAATCAATAGTTTTTAGTTTAGCCGGTACATCAAACCTCCAACCCCATAAACAGTTATTAGATACCATCATCACACAATAGTTTTACACCTACCGTTGGCAGTCCACGTGTGTTATGTGCAGACGTGGAGTGTCATCGGTAGACGTCCCATCCCATTTTTAGATTAAATTTCTCCAAAGGCCTCTGCGTGTTGGATCCATATCCCCATGTAAGCCTTTCAAAGGACCGGGTATCTTCCCTAGGAAGATCCCGTGAACAAGGAGATACATAATAATAATAATAGCCTTTATTCGCTGACCAAGTTTCAATACATATTTAACTTAAATATTATTTACATACTATTTCTCTGGGGCGGGCCTCGGAATGGGGTGAACGGAACCTAGTCCAGTTCAACCCCACAAAGACACAAGTTTGCGCGTTCACTGCAAAGAAGGACCCGTTTGTCATGGCGCCTCAGTTCCAAGGAGTAACTCTACCAATTTCTGAGAGTATTGGGATTCTCGGCGTCAAAATATCGAGCAAAGTCCAGTTTGGGAGTCATTTGAAGGACAAAGCCAAATTGGCAAGCAAAAAGTTGGGCGTCCTGAACAGAGCCAGGCGGTACTTCACACCGAGACAGCGTCTTGTGCTATACAAAGCACAAGTTCGTCCTCATGTGGAGTACTGCTCACATCTCTGGGCAGGTGCACCCAAATATCAGCTAGACCCACTTGACTCCCTGCAAAGACGGGCTGTTCGAATCGTCGGTGATCTCAATCTTACGGACAGATTGGAGTCGCTGGAGCAGCGGAGAGACTTTGGGTCACTCTGTGTACTCTACCGACTCTTTCACGGAGAGTGCTCCGAGGAACTGTTTGACTTGGTACCACCGTCACCATTCTACCAACGTACCACTCGACACCGCAGCAGGGTTCATCCATTTCACCTGGAAACGTTATGGTCTTCAACTGTACGTTTCCAGCGATCATTTCTCCCACGTACGTGCAAGCTCTGGAATGAACTACCTGCTGCTGTGTTTCCCAAGCGCTATGACATGTCCTTCTTTAAACGAGGTTTAAGAAGAGTATTTCCTTCACGGTAGGCAGCGGCCTGGCTGTGCCCCTGGTATTGCAAAGGTCCATGTGCAGCAGTTTCACTTACCATCAGGTGTGCTGCTTGCTCGTTTGCCACCGTTGGCAATAAAAAAATAAAATAAAATACTAACTAAAATATATTATGATATGATTAAACTAAAAATACTACTACGTTCATATTTAATGTATGCAGCAACCCGTTTATTGGCCAGGTTGTCCTTCGACATAGGCCTCCCCTAGTTTCTCCAACTCGTCTCTGTCACGAGAAAGTCTCATCCATCCTTTTGGTAGGTCATCCTGCCATCTTTTTAATGGTCTTCCTTTTTTCTCTTTCCATTTCTAGGATACCGTTCCATTACGTCTATCGTCCATTTTTCTTTATTTGTTCTCATGATGTGTCCAGTCCAGCTCCATTTGAGACGTTTTATTTTCGAAATAACATCAATAACTTTTGTTTTTTTCCTTATTTTTGACGTCTTCCATCTATCACTTAGCCTTATATCTAGCATGCTCCGTTCCATACCGCGTTGACACTGTAACGTTACGCGTTACATGACCTTAAAAGAATAAAATATACCTAATAAAATACTACCTTTTTAATTTCAATTAGTATAAATTTACAACACGCAAGCGCAATAAACAAGCGTCATTTTAATACCACCCTTATCGCTCCTATTGTTCGCGTTGCCGCGCCCGCGCACCCGTCTCACCGCCGCTCAGCTGGGTTCGCTCGCCCCGAGACCCCGACAGACAGCCGAGCGATCCCAAGGGGAACGTACGTCATTACGTCCTTCCATTTGCCCTTGAGAAAGCTTACGTCAGTGTCGTAATTCCAAACTCATATAAATTAAATTAGTTTTATTACTACTATTATTACTTATATAAATTTAATTAATTAATTCAGTGTACCTTCAACCCCAGTATTGGGTAAGTGGCTTAGAATTTTATGTAACTGTCATATTTTATAATTGTGTAGAGACTTCGTTTCACCTGCGCTATTTCTTTATTAAATTATTTCGTACTTTACCTACACATAACATTATTATGAACTATTGTTAGTATTGTTAAGTAGCTAGACGTAAAATTTCACCGCTTTTTCATTGTCATCTCCTCTCTGATTGTGAACAACCACGACAACATAACTATTCTTTCCCTCGCACTGTTGCCGTGGTTCGTTCACGCACTGGATCTGGCCTTAACGTCAATTTCATGGACGTTCCAGGGTTCTAGGACTACGCTACGCGTACTCGCCCTGCTATAGCGAAACTGTCACCGGACGACGTGCCAGCGGCAGACTTCAAGCCGCCCCTTCGGCATCGCGGCGACTACTACGGTGGACAGTCGAGGGGAGTACAGCACCGAAAGGATCGGTAGAATTGGTGTGCCCATAAACCTACTGACCAACCTTGCCTACCCACTAGTCGGCCGTTGGGCTAAAATAATATTTATTTTATTTTCATTAAAAAAATTATTAGTTGTGCTCGAACCTGCTTTTTTTATTTCCCTTTTATAGGAGATCCTAAGCAGGTCCTGCGGGACAACACACCATCAGTTTCTGACTGTTTATGCTTGTAGACGGCCAAGTTTGACACCCATATATAAGACATGTAACGACTCAAGTGTTATATAATTTACTTTTCAGTTGAATTGGTATTTTCCTATTCTTAAATATTTCTTTTAAAGACCAATAACGTTTCCAACTGTTGCTTACTCTTCTATCAATTTCTTTCGAATATTGGTCCTTTATTGATATCACTTATCCCAAATATATGTATTCATCTACATATTCGATTAAGTCTTGACCTAGTTTTATGTTATCTTTTATTGTGTTTGTAATTATTTTTGTTTTTGTTGGGTTCATTGATAATCCTGCTTTCTTACTTTCCCTATCCAGTTGCTGTAACATAATTTGTAATATGTCAGGTCTTTCTGCAAATATTACTATGTCATCAGCAAATCTCAGATGATGTAGGTTTTGTCCATTTAAATTTATTCCATAATTGTTCCAATCTATTTTGCGGAAAATATTTTCTAGTACGGCCGTGAAAATTTTTGGAGAAAGTGGATCACCCTGCCTGACGCCCCTCTGAATACTAAATTCTTCTCCTTTCCGTTCGAGTTGTATCGTCGCAGTTGAGTTTCTGTAAATTTCCTTTATAATTTTTATGTATTTGCCTTCCACTCCCTGGTTCTTTAGAGTTCTCCAGATATAATCATGACTCAGAGAGTCAAAAGCCTTGTTGTAATCTATAAATGCCATGTAATATTGTTGTCCATATCCATTAAATTTTTCAATGATTTGTTTTACTACATAAATATGATCGATGGTAGAATAATCAGTGCGAAACCCTGCTCGTTCTCTCGGTTGATTTTCTTCTAGGTGTCTTGTTATCCGTTCAAGTATTATTTTAGAAAACATTTTGTATATATTAGATGTTAGACTTATAGGTCTGTAGTTATTTATTTCGTTTTTGTCTCCTTTTTATGTAACAAAAAAATGGTGGATTTCGTCCCTTGACTTAGTATTTGTTCACTTTTCAATATTTCATTGAATATATACGTCAAAGGCCTGGTTATGACAGCTAAGGTACTTTTCAGTATCTCGTTTGAGATTTTATCATCTCCGGATGCCTTACCATCTTTTTGTGTTTTTATTGCTTTAATAACTTCGCTTCCTAATATACACGGTATTTCTTCTTAAACGAAACGTCTTCTTCTATTTCTTCGTTTATTGTTATTGCCGTCCTTGTATATAGCGACTTATAGAAATCTGTTGCTACTTTAGCTATTGATAGTCTTTTTGATGTCACTTTTTCATTTTGTCCATTATTTTTAATTTTCATGTTAGGTATCCATTTCAGTTGTTTTAAACCTTTTTTAACTCCTCCTGTTTTCTCTATTTGTTCTTTCAATACTTTCATTCTCTTTGTTTTTCTATATTTTCGAATTGATGCTTGGATTTCCTTACTAATATTTGCGATATTTTGCCTATTTTCTTTCCTATTATGTAACATTATCTTCCTTCTGTGCATTAATTGTAACGTTTCTTTATCTGGCTTGTTTTTATTCTTATTTACTGTTTGCATTTGATTTATCTTCATCAATGTTTTTCCAGAAAGTTGTACTTTTCTTGGATTATTGTATATATTTCTATTTTTTCCAATTCCCTTCCCAGTTCATTTAATATATTTTAGTGTCGTATTTTTGCTTGACGAGATAATATTTTTCCTAGAATTTTGATTTTTGCAGTACATAGCTCCTCTTACCATTCTATGATCTGTGTTGAAATTTAACTTGTTTATTATACCAACATCGCTAAAAATTCGGTGGTCTCTTGTTAGAATAAAATCTATTTCATTTTTTTCTCTGTAATTCGGAGATATCCATGTCCATTTTCGTGCCTTTGCTTTTTAAAGAAGGTATTTATTATCTTTAGATTATTTGTAAAGGAGAATTCTATGAGTCTTTGTCCGTTGTCATTTCTTACTCCACTGCTGTATTTTCCTATAACAAATTCATCGTCATTTGATTGAATGCCTATCTTTGCATTAAAGTCTCCCATTATGATTACATTTTTGTTCATCCTATTCATTAGTTCTGTTAAATTTTCATAAAATTTATCTTTTGCTATTTCCGTATCTTGTTCTGTAGGTGCATGAACTTGAATGATCGAATACGGTTTTTTGAATATAGGTAGTTGGATATTTATTATTGCGATTCTGTCTGATATTCCTTCAAAACTGATAATTTTTTCTTTCAAGTATTTTTTAATTAAAAATCCCATTCCATATATACCTTGTTTTTCACCATAATAATAGAAAATATATTCATTGTATTCTCGAATTTCTTCACCTCTTCTCCTCACTTCACAAAGTCCAATAATATCCCATTTTATAAATCTTATGGCTTCTTCTAGTTCATAGAGTCTGCTGTCTGCCATTAGCGTTCTAACGTTCTAACGTTTAGAGTTGCAAGGTGTATTTTATTATCATTTTCTGGATTGAGATAAATATTTCTAGGGGGTGTTGGTCTTACAACCCCACGGGGACCAGCCGGGTTGGGGTTGTTCCATATCTGGTTGCTGACACTTAGTTGCTACTTAGTTTGGTTTGGTTTTATATTACTGAACGAGTTTGATCTAGGTCTCATCAAATCAAATGCATTTTTTCTGCTTTCTTTCACTGCTGTTACATTACTTGTTGCTTTTTTAGCTTGAGATTGCTCTACTGGTGAGGTTGAATTGTCCCTTTTTCTTTTTTCGTTGTTAATCTTTCCCTCTTTAACCACAAGCCGGTCATATTTTAAATAAGCAAAATTTCCTTTAGTGCGTTCTTCTAAAAGTTTTGGTTTCAATTCTCTTCGCTTTTCTAATACATCCTTAGGAAGATCTTCAGTGATGTATATTTCTTTCAGGTTTTTCTTCATTTTTAATATTTCATTTCTTTGCCAGATATTTGTGAAAGCAATTAGGACAGGCCGTATTTTATTATCTTTGCCTTGACCGATACGGTGGATTTTTGAAATATCGTTTAATTCTAAGGTGATTTTCGAGTTTGATTCAATAACCTCTTGCACTCTCTGAAATAGATCCCAGGAGGATCTTTCTGTTTCTTCCAAACCAAACATCAAAATGTTGTTTTTCTTCTTTTCCTTCTCCAAATAATCTATTTTCTTTTCTAATATTTATATTTTATTTTTCATTCTTTTATTGTCTTCGATAAGTGGTTCTAATTTTTTATTCATATTTTCGAACAAAATACTTGTTTGTTTCTCCATTTCTATTTTCATTTTATCAAACAACATTTGAAATTGTTCCTCCATGATATACTTGATTTATTGATTTGTTTATTTTTGTTAAGTGGCAACACCGGCGCGTGAAGAAAATAATAAAAGTCAAACTTGTTCGTCAACTTTGTTTGACGTCTTGGCTGTATGGGTTTTTGACCCCTTTGCCTGTCCGAATAAACGAACAGAAACAAAAATGTCTTTACTTTCACTCAATATCAATGTCACTGTCACATTCTTCAGATAACCTCAAACAATGGAATGCAATATGTGATCGTTAATTATTGTTTTTTTTTAAGATGAATTTTGCACTTGTTCATTAACACCACTTGTTCTGTCACTAAATGCTCTTCAATACCACGTTAGTTTTCACTTTAGTGTTGATAAACCAGTGTTCTATAATCAATTTTATGGACGTCGGTGTAAGGTGATGTTTACTGTTAGACGACCGGACACGGAAACCTTTTTAATTTCATAGTACTTTCACATGTTGGTTATGGGCCGAGCGCTACCCTTCTGTCACCCCTCACGGAATGAACGGCGTGTGCGCTGACCATAGCCCAGTTTGTATGAAAATGAAACAAATATAATGCCTGAAGTGTAAAATGAAACAAATATAATGCCTGAAGTGTAAAATGAAACAAATATAATGCCTGAAGTGTAAAATGAAACAAATATAATGCCTGAAGTGTAAAATATGTTATGCGTGTTCATAATTCAAAAAGGTTAAAACAATTTAAAAAAAATACTATTTGAAAGGAGAATGCCCATTTCGTTCGAGAGTTAGTTTCAATATGAAAGTCAATGGGCCTTTACAATTTCTTTTGTATGTTGTAGGATAATTATTCTAGTTTTATATTTAGTAATTAGTTTTCATTTTCGTACCCAGGTTTAAGCGTAATCTTATTTTTAGTGAACTGTTTTGAGGTTAGAAAATACGTCAAATGAAAATATAAGTATTATCTTTATTCAATACGTTTACAAAAGTAATTATGTAGCTAATGATTTTAACATAAGCTTAAGATATAGTCCTGTGTGATAATAATAGGTGTGGCCTATCAACTGAGGTTTTATGAATGTGATTTAGGTACCTATATGGTCATAGAAAGTTATAATTCTAAGGAAGGGGTCGCGTTTGGCAACAACTACAATATACTGCTAATTGAATAGCAAGAATAGTAAAATCAACATTTTATACTTAAGAGCAGTTTTACGTAATAGGTATATTGTCTATTGTAGGGGAGCCCAAGCGGGGTGTCGGGAGTCACTAAAGCGCGGCAGATTAATATACAGGGAGATACCTTGTACCCGGTTAAGTACTTCCACCAAATATGAGCTCCATATATAAGGCCACCCGTCAAGGATAAAGGATCAGATTAGTAAAAATAAATTGATCATCAGAAATTCTCGAGCGCGTAAGATTAAGGTAGAATGAGTTAATTACATGCTAAAAAGTGTATATTCCACTAATCTGACAATTTGAGAATGACATAAAAAAAGGGAAGGGCTCAAAGTTGTAAAAAAAAAACGTCATCTCGACATTCTCGAGCGTGGCTAAATTTTGTTTTATTTTAAAGGAAATAATTCAAGGATTTTTTTTTTTTTTTTGGGTGGGCTGTCGGCGCGCCTCCGCACCACTCCGTCCGGGGCGACAGAAGGGCTTAAGCACGTGTTAGATTATTGGCACAAATATATTGAAATAAAATAAAGTTAATATGTGTGTGTCTCATTTTTAAGTCTTTATCAATTATTTTTAATTGTATATTTCTATTATGTGGTTTCTCATCACGGAAAGTCTTTTAAACATGTAAAAAGGGCTTGTAATAATAAATACTGTATTTGTAATCATGACTAACAAAGATCACAGTTTAAATCAATTGTCGTTAGAACAAGTGGCGCCGCCATAATGTATAAAAAGGCTTGTGGCCGATCAATCGAGAGATCCATCCGACGTCCTCGTCACGTCCTCGACGAAGAGGACGACAATATCACACTCGCTCAACAAAGAGCCTACACGGCCCGCGAGGCCTTAACAAATAAATATCCGCGGTTCCGCCCTCGCCGTCGAGGTGCGAAACCGCGCCGCGCAAAAGTCACTACTAAAAACGTGGGCACGCCCACTTTGCCTCCAGCGACGCCCCAAGCCGAGGTCCGTTCCCCACAGGGGGAGCCCTTGGGCGATGTCGCTTAGCATACTTTTCTCCGGGTTGAGAGCCCTTAGCGCTCACCCATAGTCCGCGTCAAGCTGTCGAGGCCATCTGCTGTACACACACAAAAAAAAAAAAAAAATCAATCGAGAGAGTGTTTCCCCGACCAGCGAGCCGTGCGGAGCTATTGATTTGTATCCGAAAAGTTAGGTAATTCGATAGTGTATTTTACTTATAGTGTACTGATGGCTTGTTCTTGTATTATTCTTTGAAATGGTTCTATAACTGTTAACGTAAAACAAATATTATATATACTTGATTTGAATACAAATTGAGTATTAAGTTGATCCATTAAAAACAGAATTAGGTAGTTGTGTATATGTGTGTACATATATCAATATGATAAGGGAATTATGTAATGGTATTAAAATATAGCCATTTTAAATAGAAGTGAGATTAGAACAAGCCATTAAAATGAGTTGCTTCTCGGCTAAGCGAAGAGCTAACATCTAAGCTCTAATGTTGTATTTTATGTAATTATTGATCTTGTCTGGTTGTCTATTACAAGATGTATTGCATCACACTGTAACTAATACCAAAGAGCTAACATCTAAGCTCTAATGTTGTATTTTATGTAGTTATTGATCTTGTCTGGTTGTCTATTACAAGATGTATTGCATCACACTGTAACTAATACCAAAGAGCTAACATCTAAGCTCTAATGTTGTATTTTATGTAGTTATTGATCTTGTCTGGTTGTCTATTACAAGATGTATTGCATCACACTGTAACTAATACCAAAGAGCTAACATCTAAGCTCTAATGTTGTATTTTATGTAGTTATTGATCTTGTCTGGTTGTCTATTACAAGATGTATTGCATCACACTGTAACTAATACCAAAGAGCTAACATCTAAGCTCTAATGTTGTATTTTATGTAGTTATTGATCTTGTCTGGTTGTCTATTACAAGATGTATTGCATCACACTGTAACTAATACCAAAGAGCTAACATCTAAGCTCTAATGTTGTATTTTATGTAGTTATTGATCTTGTCTGGTTGTCTATTACAAGATGTATTGCATCACACTGTAACTAATACCAAAGAGCTAACATCTAAGCTCTAATGTTGTATTTTATGTAGTTATTGATCTTGTCTGGTTGTCTATTACAAGATGTATTGCATCACACTGTAACTAATACCAAAGAGCTAACATCTAAGCTCTAATGTTGTATTTTATGTAGTTATTGATCTTGTCTGGTTGTCTATTACAAGATGTATTGCATCACACTGTAACTAATACCAAAGAGCTAACATCTAAGCTCTAATGTTGTATTTTATGTAGTTATTGATCTTGTCTGGTTGTCTATTACAAGATGTATTGCATCACACTGTAACTAATACCAAAGAGCTAACATCTAAGCTCTAATGTTGTATTTTATGTAGTTATTGATCTTGTCTGGTTGTCTATTACAAGATGTATTGCATCACACTGTAACTAATACCAAAGAGCTAACATCTAAGCTCTAATGTTGTATTTTATGTAGTTATTGATCTTGTCTGGTTGTCTAGTACAAGATGTATTGCATCACACTGTAACTAATACCAAAGAGCTAACATCTAAGCTCTAATGTTGTATTTTATGTAGTTATTGATCTTGTCTGGTTGTCTATTACAAGATGTATTGCATCACACTGTAACTAATACCAAAGAGCTAACATCTAAGCTCTAATGTTGTATTTTATGTAGTTATTGATCTTGTCTGGTTGTCTATTACAAGATGTATTGCATCACACTGTAACTAATACCAAAGAGCTAACATCTAAGCTCTAATGTTGTATTTTATGTAGTTATTGATCTTGTCTGGTTGTCTATTACAAGATGTATTGCATCACACTGTAACTAATACCAAAGAGCTAACATCTAAGCTCTAATGTTGTATTTTATGTAGTTATTGATCTTGTCTGGTTGTCTATTACAAGATGTATTGCATCACACTGTAACTAATACCAAAGAGCTAACATCTAAGCTCTAATGTTGTATTTTATGTAGTTATTGATCTTGTCTGGTTGTCTATTACAAGATGTATTGCATCACACTGTAACTAATACCAAAGAGCTAACATCTAAGCTCTAATGTTGTATTTTATGTAGTTATTGATCTTGTCTGGTTGTCTATTACAAGATGTATTGCATCACACTGTAACTAATACCAAAGAGCTAACATCTAAGCTCTAATGTTGTATTTTATGTAGTTATTGATCTTGTCTGGTTGTCTATTACAAGATGTATTGCATCACACTGTAACTAATACCAAAGAGCTAACATCTAAGCTCTAATGTTGTATTTTATGTAGTTATTGATCTTGTCTGGTTGTCTATTACAAGATGTATTGCATCACACTGTAACTAATACCAAAGAGCTAACATCTAAGCTCTAATGTTGTATTTTATGTAGTTATTGATCTTGTCTGGTTGTCTATTACAAGATGTATTGCATCACACTGTAACTAATACCAAAGAGCTAACATCTAAGCTCTAATGTTGTATTTTATGTAGTTATTGATCTTGTCTGGTTGTCTATTACAAGATGTATTGCATCACACTGTAACTAATACCAAAGAGCTAACATCTAAGCTCTAATGTTGTATTTTATGTAGTTATTGATCTTGTCTGGTTGTCTAGTACAAGATGTATTGCATCACACTGTAACTAATACCAAAGAGCTAACATCTAAGCTCTAATGTTGTATTTTATGTAGTTATTGATCTTGTCTGGTTGTCTATTACAAGATATATTGCATCACACTGTAACTAATACCAAAGAGCTAACATCTAAGCTCTAATGTTGTATTTTATGTAGTTATTGATCTTGTCTGGTTGTCTATTACAAGATGTATTGCATCACACTGTAACTAATACCAAAGAGCTAACATCTAAGCTCTAATGTTGTATTTTATGTAGTTATTGATCTTGTCTGGTTGTCTAGTACAAGATGTATTGCATCACACTGTAACTAATACCAAAGAGCTAACATCTAAGCTCTAATGTTGTATTTTATGTAGTTATTGATCTTGTCTGGTTGTCTATTACAAGATGTATTGCATCACACTGTAACTAATACCAAAGAGCTAACATCTAAGCTCTAATGTTGTATTTTATGTAGTTATTGATCTTGTCTGGTTGTCTATTACAAGATGTATTGCATCACACTGTAACTAATACCATATATGTTGTACGGAGCATAAAAGATTAAAGAAAAAGACTGCCCGCCGAGTTTCTTGCCGGATCTTCTCAGTTTGAGGCCGCGTTCCGATCCGTTGGTAGATTATTTAAGTGCCCTTAAGGGGCCCATGCCGAATAAATGATTTGATTGCTCCTAAAAGTGTTTGTTTATTTACCTGGTCATCCATTTAAAGAAATAGTGTTAAAAGAGACTATCTATACCTAGATAGTAGTATCTATACCTAGATAATATCTAGATATATATACATAGACTCAGACATATAGCTACAGACACATAAATCTGTATACATAGCTATACACAATTAAAATTGAAATTACATATTCAAATACACACACACACACCAAGTAATTTGATACACGCAACTCCCGCAACCCACCCGAAATCCACCTCGCCTTCGTCGTTGGGCCGACCACCGTAGCAGGTTTACTTGTCGTCAGTGGTCGGCCCGACGGAATACCCCCTACGTGGGGTACCCTCCCGTCGACCGACGTCCCCACCTCGGGGAGGACGTCGGTCTTTCCTCACGCGGTCGGCGTCTCGGCGGGTGACGGACTAATCCCCGGTCACGTCACCCGAAATAATTCAAGGATAACGAAAAATATATAATCTGACGATTTCCACAAGCCGAAGTAACAAAAATTCGTTGATAAAGTTTAATGCGTGCAGTTGCGTGATGCTTATATCCCCCTCTCTGTGGCCCAAAAATTTCGAAGGCGCTTCCAGCTTTGCATGAATTCACTGGTTGCGACTTCACCCCGGCGTTGTACCGACGAGGGAAAAGAAACCTTTGCAATTTCTCATGAATTCAGAAATTTCCAAAAAAGCATTTCTGGATTTGGGATCAGAGGAGCATAATGTGCAGGAGTCTTTTAATATCATATAGTCTTTTATTTGGCACTTGTATGGGTTGAAAAATCATCTTCAATAAGACATACAAGGTAAAAGATAAATCACAACCCTCCTCCTCGAGTGTCCGGAATCACGATGCGTGTGAGAGATTAATGTTACATTATAGGCATCTTTATATTTTAAAATTCATAGTAAATTATGTTATTATTTTGATGTGTATTTTTATAATTTTTCAAATAAAACCTAAGATTGTACATTTTAAAAGTATTCGTTTTAACACAATTTGTAAATGTGGGTAATTTATAAATGTAGGTAAATTGTAATGTAAGAGATAGTTTTAATAACTGCTCAAATGGCTATAAATGCGGGCTCTGGGAACATTATCGGTCATTATTCTGCGAGCTGCGGACCTGGAAGAAACTAGCAACTACCTAAGTTACGTGAGCCATTCTTATTTGCTTTTATATTTTATGTGAAGTATATATTAAAGTGTTCTAGCAATATTCTATTATACCTACTAAATAGAATATTTACCCGCTTCATATTATACTGTAAATCTGTAATAGACCTTATGTAGACGCCTATTGTAATTATTAATATATAATGTTATAATAATAATGTTACTATCTTTGCTGCTATGATTTAACATTATTCTAGACTTTATTGTACCTACCCATTGTAATTATGAATATATAATGTAAAGATACTCTTTGTCGCTATTATTTACCATTATTTCCAATGCTAATATATTCTATTTACTTGTCAGTCACTTCTCAAGCGTATAATGGCTTCATCTTACAAAGTAGATTATTACTTTTAGTGACATGATACTTTACTAAACTATTATCAGAAGTGGGATACTAGCCTCTGGTCCCAGGGTGTAATAATTCATATGATTTCAGGATGGATCTTCCGGCTTCGCAAAAGTTTCTCGCCGCTATTAAGGATGCTGTCTCCGGCACACGGCGACGAGATGATGTCGTCACCTTGCCCATTTGCGACCGAGGCAAGAGTGATTTGAGTGCTGAATCATGGTGTCACAACATCAAAACTCTCTCGAAAGAATTCGGATGGAGTAGCATCGTAACGGCCGCAAAGGGAGGTAAGGCCCTCAAAGGGTCTGCATTCACTCTATTGACTCCTATTGTGAATATGCTAGGGAGAAAATAGAAATGTTGCGTAATACAAAAATAGTTATTAGTGAATTACACTTAATAAGTGTGTTACCACACACTAATTCATATGCATATCCGATGTAAATGTAAGAATGGCATCTTTCAACAGCAATGTGAAAACTACCTTCAACTAATATCGTGGTTAGACTACGAATTTGTGCGAAAATTTTGTTTGAATTGTAAAAATAAAACCGGGCCGTGGTGATTCGGTCTGACGAATTAAGCTAAAAACGAGCAGTAATAATGAAACTATTTCTACTGCCGAAAAACAAGTTATTTTTTTTTTAGGGAAACCGATTTAAGATTAACTGGATTTTCTATTAATAATATTAACGTAGATATCGCTTATCGATACTGGCGCTGATTGTAATATTATAAAAGAATCCGTAGCGAAACGGTTAGCTTTACCTCGTGTTCTAATCAAATTAGGGGTATAAGTGATAGTAAATTAAATGTCTTCCAAAATAACTGCCGGTTCAGTTTAATAAAATATGCATTGAATTAGAAATTTGTCGTCAAAGACAATGATTGCCGTTACGATCTATTGATTGGTAGAAATGTTGTTTAACATCGTGATTCTGAGATTATTACTGATGGGGCTCTAACCCTAGGCTCTCGTCTTGTCCAAAAATATTTCTCAAGCCTTGCTTTGAAATACACGATATCACATTTTCACTATGTGAACTATCCGCTACCCTAACACATTTACGGTGCGAGATTAAAACTATGTATTTCTTTTTTCAAAAATATCATTCTGTTTTGCAGCCCAATGGCACTGTAAAAACTGACAAATTAGAGATCAAATTAAAAAGGGACCCATTGTATATTATAGCGCTTATAGAATAGCGCCGATAGAGAGAAACGTAAAGCAAATTATACAAGAGTTGTTAGATAAAAACATTAAGGAGAGTAGATTATCACTCGCGAGTCCTTTGATAAGTCTGTAGTGATGGAATGTGTTTTGATTACAGAAATTTGAAGAAACTAATAGAAAAACACAGATACCGTCTTCCTCTAAAAAGCAATTTCGTATTTGTAATGGGCCGTTAGTGTTTCAAAGAGCTATTTCTGAAGCTGTACATGTTGTACTGAAGCTGTACTGTGCAAAGGGGTATAGTTTGGGTATACTAAAACTATTGAGTATGACTGCACAGATGGCGCAGTGGTTAAAATAGCGACCTACAGTGCCAGTGTCGGGGGTTCGAATCCCACGCGGCACAACACTTTGTGTGATCTTCAACTTGTTGTTCTGAGTCTGGATGTAATTTGTGTCCGTTAAGTATGTTTGTAAAGTCCCCCGCAATGAATTATTTCCTTAGTGCAGGGTGTTATCTTAAATAAATATAATAAATAAATAAAATAAATAAATAAAAAAATTATTCCACGAAGAAAATTGTCATGTGGGTTTCGATAGTCTTACGTAAAACACGCGAGTACTTTTGGTTTCCCAAGATGGCGGCCTTTGTTAAGAAATGTATTTTACACTGTGTCATTTGTACGGAACGAAGGCCCATTCGGGCCCAAAGCAAGGTCTTCTACATCCAATTGATAAAACCGCAATACCGTTCCACACTCTGCACTTAGATTGCACTGGACCATCACAACAACCAGTGAAGGCTTCAGGCACGTACTATTATTAGTTGATGGTTTTACAAAATTTTGTATACTAAAGCCTCTTAAAACTCTCAGCACTCGGGAGCTGATACTCATTATTCGTGAAACTATTACATTGTTTGGAACACCGTCTTTAATTATTACCGATCGCGGCACTAATTTCAACTCTAGAGAGATACGAAACTTGTTTCAAGAATTGCATATCCAACACCACATGATAGCCACCGGAACACCTAGAAGTAATGGGCAGGCCGAAAGTTACATAGCCACAGTGGTTAATATGTTAAGTACTTCCTGTGGTCAATCGTCAGATTGGCCGAACGGATTAAGGAAAGTTCAGCAATCTATAAATACTACTGTCCAAAAATCCACCGGGTTTACGCCTTTACGTTTGTTGATTGGTGTCGAGGCAAACATCCCTATTGTACAAGCTCACTTGATTCAACGTTCTCGATATCAACGCCTCGGAGTCTAAACACAATATGTAACATTATAACGATCCTAGTGACAATCAAATATGCCTCAAAAACTAACTAATAACAGTAGAAGCCGCAGGGCACCACTTGTTACATGTCATATATGTAAAAAACGAACAGATCGTAACAAAACATTACTATGCTCCCCATGTGGGTTCTATTTCGGTTTCGATTGTATTGATGAATTTAATAACGATAGGCATAGTCTAGAAACAGAAAAATGGAAGTGCAAAACATGTGAAAAAAAGATACTGAAAGAAAAGACTCTAACTTCACCAATTTCTAAGACTCTAGCTCAAACAAGCCCAAAGCATCACTTTTTACAAAACGCAAACTGCAATAATACACCATTAAGTCCCTCATTAGGCACGTCTCAGGAAAATACGCCATGGTCTACTCCCGTGAGCAAAATATTAGATGACCATATATTGACGAACAATGACAGCAACCTGAAAAAATCACCTAATTCTTCGACCCAAATATTATTATCACGAAGCATGGATAATACAATAATTGACTCAATCACTGTACAGGAATTACAAAGTACCATAGAACAACTGCAAGTGCAACTTGGCAGCTCGCAAAATGAACTAGAAACTGTTATATTGGAAAACAATGAACTCCACCGCCAAATCTCCAAGGTCGTCAAAGAAAATAATACTCTAAAAGGCTTTCTATCACACTCTCCAAGCTGAACTCCCATAAAGAAAAGTAGGCATTATTCACAGCACTCAGAAACAAACACTCACTGTATACATTCCCCATCACTATTAACTATCTCACAACACACAGAAAAGTTCGCGAATGATCCTATCCTAACCATACAAAATAAACTTACTGACTTAGAAGACCAGTTAAAAGATACTAAAAAGGAAATTCATAATCTCAGTCAACAACTACACACACTTCAAGAAACACTTAGAACTCAAGCAAACACTAATTTATCACCCTACCCACATATCGTCATCGATAAAAACAATACACCTATTTACCAAACGAAACAGCTCAAGAATAAAATATGTTTATTAACTAACACCTACTCCTACGGCACACTACAGGCTATTGAGGATACATTTGGGTGTCATTATAAATACTGTCGTTACGCTTTACCACATTGTAATATAGAACGCCTACTAAAAAATATAGAGCTAAAGTTAATTGGTTATAATTTGCACGACTATTGCATTATTATGATAGGAGAAAAGGATTTTAAAACTTCCTATAACAACACAAACCTGATAGAAATAATTAAGGAATCTCTAAAGCACTTAACTTACACAAATATCATAATATGTACCCCCACATATATTTGCGGGGCTCCTATTTATAACTATAAGGTCGAGCTATTCAATAACTTGTTATACCAAACATTGGAAAATAGTAATTATATATATTTCTTTGATTCAAATTATCACCTCAGTTTTGACATGTTTTCTTATAGAACAGGTATGTTGAATAAGAAGGGTTTTGCGAACATATATAAGAATATTCTAGAAATAATAAATATCCATGACATTAATCTATTGGATTCACCGCCTGTATCTAAGCATAACGATGTTACAGAACCGGCCAAAACAAATGTAGATTTTTTTCGATAGTAAATACATGTACATTCTCCACCAGAATATAGCTGGTCTTCTTAATAAAAGCGATTCATTGCTAGTACACCTAGATACTCTCGCTAAAAACAAGCAATATCCGGATGTTATATGTGCAACGGAAATCTTCATTTTATCAGGTCATGAAAAATTATTGCATATACAAAATTATAGACTAGCCGCATACTATTCCAGAAGTGTACAAAAACGCGGTGGTTCCTGTATATTAGTCAAGCACGGTCATGACTTCAAAGAACTGCCAAATATTGCAAAATTATCTAGACCAGGCATTATTGAATGTTGTGCTATTGAATTGTTGCAACAAAATATTAAAATCTTATGCATATATAGACCACCAAAAGCTAATAATGTTGATATATTTTATGAGGTCCTAGATACTATCTTAAAATTATTGTGTTGTAAAAATGATTCAAAGGTGCTATTGTGTGGGGATTTCAACATCGATATTCTGAAACGTAATAAATTGTCTCTAGATTTTGAATGCTTTCTCTTGAGCTATAATTTAAAATTAATTATATCTGAACCAACTAGGCTAATAAGCAAAAGCTGTATAGATAACTATGCACATAATTTTAAACATAACTCTAAATATGAAATACTTGATCTAGCCCTATCAGACCACACTGCGCAGCTATTGCATATACCAATAAAAAAATCACCCATTCTTAAGCCCTGGAAGAAAAGGCAACGCAACATGTGCAAAGATAACTTAAAGAAGTTTTATAATTGCCTTCAAAGTTTAACTTTTTCTGACATTTATAGAATGGACTGCCCTAGCGATTCATACGATAACTTTTTGGAACTTTTTGTGTTGTTTTATGACTTGTGTTTTCCCTGGCAACTAATTCTAATCAAACCAAATAAAAAAGTCCAATGGATCTCCCGGGGAATTAGAACCTGTAGTAGAAGACAGAGGCATCTTCTATGGAAGTATAGACGAATGCCAACAAACGAAAACAAAGCAACATTTAGAATGTACTCAAAAAGATTAAAAAAGATCATAAAACTCACGCAGAAGGCCCAGAATAATCATAAAATAAACATATCTGAAAATAAAACGCGCACTGCCTGGCAAATAATAAATAACAACAAGACTGTAAAAGAACCAATTCTGCGAATTATAAATAATGGCACGATAATAAACGATCCTAAAGAAATCGCAGACAATTTTAATGACTTTTTTATAGACCAAGTGACAAATATAGATCATAGCGTAGACATTACTACTGTAAAACGTATTCCAAATAGCAATCACACTATGTTTATGCCACCTGTAGTTCCGCAAGTCATATACTGAATATTGAAATCATTAAAGAATAAAAAAAGCTGCAGTTACGATGGCATCTCAACAACTGTGGTAAAGCATGTCTCTAATATCATATCTTTACCACTTTGCCACATAATGAATCTTAATATATCTACTGGTATATTTCCGAAGGCACTAAAAACAGCTATCGTAAAGCCGCTTCATAAAAAGAATTGTCAGAAAGCCATGAGTAATTATAGACCTATTGCGCTAATTCCTATATTCTCAAAAGTATTTGAAGTATTTTAATATACGAAGCAAATTACTCTTTTGTAACTAGATATGACATATTATGTGATGGACAGAAAGGATTTAGAAAAAACAAAAGCATAAATATGGCTATATACGATCTACTAAATAATGTATTAATAAACATGGACATAAGAACCCCTACTTGCGCTATATTTACAGATATATCAAAAGCTTTTGACTTTGTGAGACATGACATACTATTAAACAAAGTGAGCTCTTATGGATTAAGAGGAAATATCTTAAAACTCATAAAATCATATCTCTCGGATCGCCAACAATACACTGTTATATCTAGGGTATGTCCTATAACCAACAATGAAGAAGACTACTACTCATACGGTCGAACGATTGAATATGGGGTACAACAAGGAAGTGTTCTCGGGCCGTTGTTGTTTTTGCTGTACATTAATGATTTACCCCAATCAACCACTCATCCTATGGTATTATTTGCAGATGACAGTACAGTAATCATAAAATGATTAGATAGAAAAAGCTACGAAACAGACGTGAATAATACCTTAAGAAATATTATAAATTGGATGAACATAAACAACCTAATCATAAACATCGATAAAACTAATATTATGCATTTTTACCAGCGTATGGCCACTAAATCTGACATAAACATTAATTATGATGGACAAACAATTACTGAAGTAACCAATACACGTTTTCTCGGCATAAACATCGACAGTCAGGTAACATGGAAAACACAGTCTAATGAGATCTGTAAAAAATTTAGTATATCTGCTTTTGCACTTCATAGCCTAAATAAAAAAGTCAATACGAAAACTGTGGTAATGGCATATCACGGTTTGGTTTCATCGCTTTTAAGGGGGTTATATTCTGGGGCAATTGTAGCGAAAGAGAGAACGTATTCAGAGCACAAAAGCGATGTATTAGGGCCATGCAAGGTCTGAAGTATACAGATAGCTGTATTCCAGTGTTTAAATCCCTCAAAATACTTACTTTTCCATGTATTTATATATTAGAAGTAGCCATGTTTGTCAAGACCAATAAGCATCTTTTCCATACGATGTCAGAAAGAAGACTTCGATCAACAACATTGCGATCCCAATATAAAGACTTACTAACTACTTCTGGTCCATAACATAGCACTATTAAAAAAGAGTATATTTTGTATGGGCCCTGCTATATATAATAAAATACCAGAAGCAATTAAGAGCGAGACTATTTATATATTTAAGAAAAATCTTACGACATTGTTATTCGACAAATGCTATTATTCCATAAAAGAATTTTTAGATGATATATTTTGAATTTATTTTATTTATTATTATTATATATTAATTAATTATTGTATGATTTGACATTTATTTAACATTCAATAGTGACATTTGTTTAATCATTAATAATATGACATTTGTTTAATATAATTTTTAGTTTGTATAATTTGAATATGGTGTGACTTTTTATTAACTACATTGACTTTTTTAATATTTGCATGCTCAATGGGCAGAATGTATCTGAACAAACTATTTTTTGTAAGACCCTATCAATGTACATACATTCAACGCAAATAAATAATTTGATTGCTTGATTGATTGATTGATTGAATGTACAAGCAGATCGTGAAATTGCTAAGCAACGGTTACAACAAATTTCAGCAAAATTTAAAACTCGTTTCGATACAGTTAGACGCAATACCAAGAATTACAAAATAAGCGATTTAGTATATGTTAATCAGGATCATAGACGTAACGACAAACTGAAACCAAAGTTTAAGGGACCCTATGAGATATCATCTATTTTGCCTAACGATCGCTATGCTTTAAAAGGGTCAGGTACTTTAAGAGATATTGTAGTAGCAAAAGAAAAACTACGATTTTGGCCAGGAGAATGGGTAGATGAGGACATTGCTGTTGAGAGTGCCATTTGATACATTATTTATGGTGATTGTTATAATTATGTTATTTAAATGTCTCGTTAGTCACTATTCATTTGCAACTTGGTTAAGTCTCGCCGACAGCCGACTAAAGGAGTCGGCATGTTTAGGAACCGCTGGACGGTCACATATTTGGTGCCAATTGTCTCACTGGCAGCGGGTGAATGTGATTGGCATGTCTATGTATGTGACAACAAATATTAATAAGCTGCTACTACTTGTTTGGTGATTGGTCTATCTCTATGGCAGCAATAGAATGGGACCATCATGGCTATGCAAGTAGATTTATAGAAAAAAATAAGGTTATAAATTAAGCTGCTTTTTTTTTTCTTTTTTTGTGGGTGGGTCGCGGTTGGCGCGCCTCCGCACCACTCCGTCCGGGGCGACAGAGGGGCTTAAGCACGCAACTCCCGCGACCCACCCAAAAACCACGTCGCCTTCGTCGTTGGGCCGACCACTGGAGCAGCGTTAACTTGTCGTCAGTGGTCGGCCCGACGGAATACCCCTAATTGGGGTACCCTCCCATCGACCGACGTCCTCCCCGAGGGGGGCACGTCTTTCCTCACGCGGTCGGCCTCTCGGCGGGTGACGGACTAATCCCCGGTCACGTCACCCGCGGCCTCGGCTAGGGCGGCATGAGGCGCAGATAGTTGCGCCTACGCCGCCCCAGTCGCCGGCGGCGGATCTCCTCATCGAGGCTGCGCTCCTCACGCAGGCGATCCGCCGCCTCCTTCCGCGAGATCACTGTCTCGCAGAAGGCTGCGACCGCGTCCCGATTCCCGACGCTGTCGACCATCGCCCTAGCGATAGCCGGCAGCGTCAGGTCCGTACCGATGATTGCGACGAGTTCACAGCGCTGCACTACCCAAGCCCCGCAGGCCTCGAGCGTATGGCGCGCCGTGTCCTCGTCGCAATCGCAGTGGTGGCAGGACGGTGTACTCTCCCTCCTAACGACCTTGTGCAGGTATTTGGCGAAGCACCCATGCCCCGTCAAAACCTGCACCAGTCGGAAGGAGAGCACCCCATGCCGCCTGTCCAACCACTGCATCAGCACCGGCCGGAAGGCCTCCACAGTTCGCACCCCGAACCGAGGCCTCTCCAGCCGGACTGCCCAACGGGCGATGACGTCTCGGCGGGCGTCGACGCGCCAGGCGGTGAGATCCCTTAACGAGACCACACCGCCCTCCGCTCGCACCCCCGTATAGGCACGCTGCCTCCGTCGCCACCGTGCGGTATCCGCGGATGGCCCTGACCGCCATGACCCTCTGTGGTCGCCACAGAAGGGCCCTAAGTCGGACAGTCATGGACCCCGCCCACACCGGTGCGCCGTACAGGGCCATCGACCGGATGACCCCCGCGTACAGCCGTCGGCACGCAGCGCTCGGTCCGCCCACGTTCGGCATAAGCCACGATAGGGCGGACGCCGCGCCGACGAGCCGTGGAGCGAGCCTGCGGAAATGCTCCCGGAACCACCATCGCCCGTCGAGCACCAGGCCCAAGTACCTCATATGGGCCCGGATGCTGATGTCGACCGAGTGGACGGTGATCGAAACGCCGATGGGAGGGCTCATAGTGCGCCCATGGAACAAGAGGGCCTCCGTCTTGTCCAGGGCAACCCTCAACCCCAGCGCCTCGATCCGCCTGACGACCTCCTCGGTACCAGAGGTCGCCAGGCTACCGCCTCTTCTACCGTCCCACCGCGGGCTGTGACGAGCGTGTCATCGGCGTAACAAATCACGCCCAGCCCGGGCGGGAGGCTCCCCCTCAACGCCCAGTCATAGCCGATGTTCCACAGGGTGACGGTCGGGTATGCCCGACCGCCATGCATTTATAACACCTCGCAGGCCAGGGCTCCAGCACGGTTACCCGCGCCGAACTCCAGCCCACGAGGAGCCTGCCTGAGTCGGCCAATTGCTTGACCGACTCCACTGGGCACTACACCCAGACAGCACTGACGCCGCCCGGACCAGGGCGGATGGTGCCAATCCGGACGGTGTCCGAGGCACACCCGGTACGCGCCATAATGGCCTCCCGGATGTCCTCCACCGCCACGGAGTCGTCCAGACCCGTGAGGCGCATATCTGCGCACTTGACGGGCCTGGCGATTCGGACTCCATCCTCCGGCCCGAACAGCCCCCTCAGCATCGTGGCCAAACTATCGGCCGTCTTCGCGCCCTCGGCCCGAGGGAACTCGAGTATTCGAGTCCCTGTCCGCGGCCCCTACGCGACCTTTTCCCCCTTTCCGCCTGCTCCCGCCTGGGGAGCGGCGGTCACAGCGGCACTCTTGGCCGCCGCTCTCCGCTTTTGGCCGCGTGCCTTCCTGCTACGCTCAGCCACCTGCCAGCCCTGTTCGAGCCTGGCAGCAGCGCTGAGCGCAGCAGGCGCAGTCGCGGGTTCGCCGGCCGGCGCCTGCGGTGCAATCGCTGGCGCCGGCCGCGGCCCGGCCTTGGCGGGAGCCGGTGCCTTGCCGTCCTTCTTGGCCCCTTTGGGTCCCGCCGCGGCCGCAGCGTAGCTCACCACGTGGCCACCCTGACAGGGCAGCGGGGTGGGAGCCGACGCTTGCGGCCACCTCGTCTTGTCCGCGGCGAGCGGCGGTCGGAGGGGCGGCTCAGGCGGGAGCCTGACCGCTACGGCCTCGATACGCACATCCATCATTAGCCCTACTCGGGCTAGGATGACGCGTATCGCCGACTCCGACACGCCATGCACCTCGTCGGGCGGCGGCTCCTCCCCCTTCCGAGGTCTCCCGCGGCCACGAGCCGGCGGAGGGACCACGACGAGGGGAGGCAGCGGAGAAGCCACGACGGGCGCAGCAGCCGCGACGGGCGCAGCCGGCGCCACGGGCGCAGACGACGGGCCCGCCCTCGCTGGCGCGGCCCGCTTAGACGGTGGGGCCGGCGCCGGCGACGCAGCCGGCACCAGGCGCTCGAATTGAGACCGCAGGTCGGCCATGTCTTTAGCCAACCCGCGGTTCTCTCTCCGCACCGCCTCCAACTCCGTCTCCAGCTTGCGGTTGCGTTCCTGCAAACCGGAGACCTCCTCACTGAGGCGGGCATTCGCGGCCCGTAGGGCCGCCACTTCGCCACTGTGGCCTGCCAGAACCGGAGTCCCCGGCCTCGCCGATCCACGACCTCTGCGCCCACGGGTCATGGTCGGGACCTTGGGAGGAGGCATGGTGGTGCTCCCCTCCGAGTCGGTGTTCGAGCTGCTCCCCTTGAGGGGGCGGTTCCGGACGCTCGGGGGGAGGGCCTCCTCCCTCTCCTTCGTATCTACCGTGGTGGCGATGGTCTCCTCCTCGGCAGCCTTCCTCTTCGACGACGGCCTACCTACACCCTCAAGTGACGGCCTGCCTATCGTCCCCCTACTCCTACCGGACGGACCTGCGGCGCATCCACCGCCCTCGTCCCTACTCCGGCCGACCTGCGTCCATTCAGCGCCGTCTTCATCGGCGGACGGCTCTGCGGCAATTCCGCCCACGTCCGTTAGGACCATCTCTGAAGCCGTGTCTGACTCCAGACCTTGGGATGGCCCTGCGGCATTGCCGCCCTCATCCTGCGACGGCTCTGCGGCAATGCCGCCCTCGTCCTCGGGTCCGCTGCTGCAGTCGATGCTGACGCTCTCGTCTAGCGACAGCTCTGTCAGCTCGGTCGACCCAGTCTCCTCCTCCGATGGCTGGCCAGCAACGCCACCCCCGTTCTGCGACGGCCCTGCAGCAGCAGTGCTGCCACCCTCGTCGCACGTAGCCATACCGGCCACCTTCTGCTGCTCCCGCCACGCCTTCCACCTTGCGGTCTCGATGCGGGCTCGCGCCTGGGCGGTACGCTTCTGCTTCCTCTTCTCCTTCTTCTTTTTTTCCACCTCTTTCCTCTCCTTCATATCATGCCCCTCCCCCCGGTGAGCCTCCTGATCTTGTGCCGGGCTCTCGGCAGACATAGCAGGTGTTGTCCCCCTCCCATACGACTGGGGACTGACTGTGCTGGTGACTGTGCGCCTCTCGCGCTCAGAAACCAGCACAGTGAGGGATTCCCCGGCGTGGCCGGGACCCTCTGGAGTAGGTACGTCGTTTTGAACCTCTGCCATATTTGGATCATTTTTAAGTCTTGCCTTGACTACCACTCTAGCGGCTGGACGCTTTTTTTTTTCGCGCGCGCTTCTTAACCCACCAGCCATACATCTCCTCGTCGAGTGGCCAAACTTGAGATTTGGGGTAATTTTTTATAGGGGTTTTCTTCCCCGCGGTCCGAAGACCCCCGGTCCTGACCCCCCTACTCAGGATTACGGTTTGGGCCTTCCGGGTCTGGCCGCTCGCGAGCGACCGACCCGTCACGCCCCCGGGCCGTGACGCAACCGTCCCTGGCGACGGAGTGCCATGAGACACATCCGCCCCATTGGCCCCGGGCCAAATCCGCCGTGCGCTCTGCCTTCAGAGTCGGCACGCGGAGACCCCCCCTCCCGCCGGAATCTTGGCCGTCCAAATGGACGTTTCCAGGGTGCACCACGTGGAGGTGCCTCGGCCTCGCACCCCAACCCCGGCCTCGCACCCCAAATTAAGCTGCTACTGCTTGTTTGGTGAGTGGTCTATCTCTATGGCAGCAATAGAATGGGACCATCAAGTCTATGCGAGTAGATTTATAATAATAACAATTAATTATGATTATATAGAATAATACATAGAATAAGTAAAATAATTTGTTTGCATATTTTCTATTCAAATGTAATGGTGCACTTCGGGGACGAAGTGGAGTCAGTATGGCCGTGAGAGATTAATGTTACATTATAGGCATCTTTATATTTTAAAATTCATAGTAAATTATGTTATTATTTTGATGTGTATTTTTATAATTTTTCAAATAAAACCTAAGATTGTACATTTTAAAAGTATTCGTTTTAACACAATTTGTAAATGTGGGTAATTTATAAATGTAGGTAAATTGTAATGTAAGAGATAGTTTTAATAACTGCTCAAATGGCTATAAATGCGGGCTCTGGGAACATTATCGGTCATTATTCTGCGAGCTGCGGACCTGGAAGCAACTAGCAACTACCTAAGTTACGTGAGCCATTCTTATTTGCTTTTATATTTTATGTGAAGTATATATTAAAGTGTTCTAGCAATATTCTATTATACCTACTAAATAGAATATTTACCCGCTTCATATTATACTGTAAATCTGTAATAGACCTTATGTAGACGCCTATTGTAATTATTAATATATAATGTTATAATAATAATGTTACTATCTTTGCTGCTATGATTTAACATTATTCTAGACTTTATTGTACCTACCCATTGTAATTATGAATATATAATGTAAAGATACTCTTTGTCGCTATTATTTACCATTATTTCCAATGCTAATATATTCTATTTACTTGTCAGTCACTTCTCAAGCGTATAATGGCTTCATCTTACAAAGTAGATTATTACTTTTAGTGACATGATACTTTATAAACTATTACGTGCAACTTGCCACCCTGTCAATCGAAGTTACTCCAGCAAGTGTTACGCACAAGATTCATTGCATGCTTGTGGAGTAATGCCCATAATGCAAAAATTATTGATCTTTTACCAACGGACTATGGATGGAAAGTTGTCGACGGAAAGCTCAAAATGGTCTGGTTTGCAGATGATCAATTGCCGAAAGCGTATGACGATGTAGTCATAACACCTGATAATCTTGATGATACTCCAGAATTAGGTATATGTTTTCTCCAACAATTAAAAAAACACGTTATTCATAAAAAAAAGATTTTTTGTCAGATTAGGCGAATCCCTCTAGATAATCGTCAGATTATGAGACAGCACGTCTAGGACATAAAGATGGACCATATATGTCTTAATCTGACGCGCTTGAGTATTTCAAAATGGTAATTTTTTTTGCACATTATAATAGCGGCTGCGAGTTTGCGTCACATCGAAATCGTCAGATTATTGAATGAGAGCTTTTTTTAGGTTCACTTAACATTCCCTTAGAAAATCTGACGCGCTCGATTAATTGTTTTTTTCATTTTCAACCCTTTCCTACGACCACCTGCATCATGCAAACGATCAGATTAACATACGTAAACTATTAAAAATACGTCGGACATCGATGCTATCAATATCTGACGCGCTCGATTATGTCCATGCAACAGTATGTTTTTACATATTTGAAATTCTATAGCCGCTGCCCCCACCGATGAAAAGGTATACACTATATAACATTTATTTCTTCTTATCATCTAAGCTTTGCAACCCAATAGGTTTCTATGACGCTCGAGTAAATCCCCATTTAGCATCTTCGGCTCACCTACTACTAAGAATTGAGTTGGCGCATTTATTTACATCATTAACAGGGCCTCATCTCAAGTAGGTACCATAATACTGTCATTGTGTGCGTAGCACCCTACTGTTCGATTTCCAACAAGACCAATACAATCATTATCATCATCATCATCCTGCTCTTTTCCCAATTACTTGCGGTCGACGCAATATGTCATCTGTTTTGACATATTGCAAAAAGTTTCGGCAATGACTTTTATGACCGGCCGCCTGCCTGACGTCAACTCTCCTTGGGAATGTAATCGTTGACCCAAATGGTACCAGATGGAGTTGGTCCGGGTCAATCTAGGACTCTTAGTCGTCTTTTACGACACCCACGAGCAATGCAAGGGTTGGTAGTATTGGAAGCCGCCACCAATACGCCATTACCAATACAATACCAATACAATTATAAGTAATTAATGAAATCGAGAGGATTTGCCCTATATAAATCCTTACTTACAAGCAAATAAAAATATATTCTATATTATTTACATGTCGCGTTTTGATTCTCGCCCTAATAAATTTTTTTAACCTAATATTAAATCCACTTCCATTTCGTCACTTTCTACATTTCTATACGATAAATATAACTTATATACTCAACATAGAGGATATCGCCTGTATTAATTAGTAAGATCCTAATGCTAACAATCATAAATGACTTGAGTAGATTGAATCTGAAAAAATAATGCCTAAATGGGTAGCATTACCTAGTGTCTATACTCAGAAAAATATTGTGTCGCTTTTTAATATTTTCCCTTTGTATAAAAACTGACAAATAACTAACTGTATTAAATTATAAAAAAACAAAGAATTTAAATATAATAACACTACTTCGCTACAATAGCTGGATGGAATTTATTTCATAGAATCTATAAAAAATTAAAAAGAGCATAATATAAAATCCTAAAATCAATTTGCGGAATAGTTTTGTCTCTTTCTATCCTTCCATTCAACTCAACGTACATCGTAAATACCGATAAACTATGCCGCCGGTCGCACCATGGCGCCATAGTGTTCTGTGTTACCTGAACGAATTATCTTTAATTATTTATTTTTTTTAATCGATTAAACGATACTCGATTTGAAAAGTAAATTAAAATATATTAAGTTTGGGTATCATGTTTGATATTATCTGTGTATTGCTTTTAATTTAAAAAATAAACATTACCTACTTGTGTAATTTTTATAACTACAAAAATTCGATTTAACATGAATAAAAATCACATTTTGCAGCTATTCCTTATATTATTTTTATTCAACAACCTTAGCTCAACGATCTCAGCGGAGTATCCCAACTAGCGCGTTTACGAATGGACATAGGTAAGACGAAAGTCATGTCAAACGCCCAGTCATATCAGTACCAGTCCTAGTCAACAGTGTAACTCGAAGTTGTCGATCTTGTCTGCCTAAACAGGCACACGTTACCTACGACAAACGTCCTAGGTAACGATAATTCGGTACCTAGGACAAACAGGTAGATTCAATTTCAAGAAAGAGGTTCACCAACTCGACTGGGCAGCGTTCGAAAAACTTAAGATCTTCTTATTCAACACACCTCAGGGACTGAAAGACTTACGACACAGAAACGTGTTCCCTAAATGTAGATTTCAAAACTAAGTTTAAAGTCGCGAGAGCAGGCTATGCTTGGGATTTCTCTGCGGGATAGAATCCAAAATACGGAAACCCGTAGAAGAACGAGTATGACCGACACAACACGAAGAATTAGCACGCTAAACACGTTATTGGTTTTCTCGCTTCCGTTCTGGAAATATCGACCTGAAAAATGAACCTCGCGGTCGTCCGAAGACTTTGGTCGACACTGGGGCTAGTTCTTACAAAACATGTACACAATTGTATATCTAGTAAGAAGAAAAAAAAAAGAAATTAAAAATAATAGACAAGCCCGCTGAATTTCTTGCCGGATCGTCTCAGTAGCGGTCGCGTTCCGATCCGGTGGTAGTATATTTTTTTTTTTTGGAAATTGTAAACCTGACAATATGTAAGTGCCCTCTCGGGGTTTATGCATGATAAATAATTTGAATTTGAATTGAATGACGAATTAAAGGCGATTCTGGAAGCTGATGATACACAATCTACGGATGAATTAGCAGCAGCTTTCGACGTTAGCGTCAAAACAATATTGGTCCATTTGCGTCAAATTGGCAGGGTAAGAAAGCTTGACAAATGGGTGCCCCACGAACTCAATGATCGCCAGCGCGAAGTACGCGTCGCGACATGCCTTGCATTGCTCAACAGACACACAAATGAAGGAATTTTGAAACGCATTGTTACTTACGATGAAAAATGGATTCTGATTGAAAACCGCAAGCGCTCAGCAAGTTGGTTGGATCCTGGTTCTGCACGTAAACAATGCCCTAAACGACAACTTACCCCTAGAAAAGTGATGGTCACTGTTTGGTAGTCTAGCGCCGGTGTGACTCATCACAGCTTCTTACCAAATGGGGTGAGCATTACTGCAGATGTGTACTGTGAAGAACTGAACACAATGATGGAGAAGCTGGCACATCTCCAACCAGCATTGGTCAATCACTCGTCTCCGCTGCTCCTGCACGACAATGCGCGACCTCATACTGCACAGCAGATGGTCTCCAAGTTGCAAGAACTGGGGTTGAAAGCTCTCCGTCATCCGCCATACTCACCAGACCTTGCACCTACAGACTACTTCTTTTACCAGAATTTGGATAACTTTTTGGCGGGCAAGAAATTCAATACCCGAGAGGCAGTACAAAATGCCTTTGAAGAATTTGTTGCCTCCCGACCAGCTGATTTCTTTAAGAAGGGCATTAATAAACTGCCGTTGCGTTGGCAAAGATGCATTGATTGCATGGGTGATTACTTCGATTAATACAAATAAAAAAAAAATCGTTTATTGGAACAAAGTTCCTTACGACAGGCTTGGAGGAGATAGGGATTTTGCTGGGCGAACGAACTAAAAAAAATGTGTTAGTAAAACCGTAAGAAAAAGTGCGTGGAATAAAACCGTTAAATGAGACGAAATTGTTTTGACAACCGTATCTCAAAAACTATAAGTGCTAGACAATTTTTGATAGAAATTTTGACTCCCCTTTCACCCTACATTGCCGCCCGGACTACCCCTACCCCCCATTAGAAACTTCCCTCCCCACCTTCTTTTGATGTGAAACATCGTTCAACCTACAATTGTTTTGACCGCCTTATCTCAAAAACTATAAGTGCTAGACCATTTTTGTTAGAAATTTTGACCCCGCTTGCACTCTACATTGCCGCCCGGACTACCCCTACCTCCCATTAGAAACTTCCCTCCCCCCCTTCTTTTGATATGAAACATCGTTCAACCTACAATTACACTCATTTGCAAAAAAAACGGGCACCTAAGCAATGAACCATTTCAAATGTTAATATTTCTTTGTTTGATAATTATAGGTAGTTTTATCCACACAATTTGCTAAATTAATAAGAAAATAATCGTTTTCATCAGTATTTCATAAAATTTAGATACAATTTATGGGAAATAATGCTAAACCTCGCTAGTAGTGTATATTCGCTAGTAGTGCATATGCTCATGAAGTAAAAATAAAAAAGTTTTTTTGTTTGTTTTTCTTTAATAAAGTAAAAGCAGATAAATGTTTAGTATCGAGTGTGACCCCCTCTAGCTAAAATCACAGCTTGAATTCGTCTGGGCATGCTAGCGAGTATATCCCGGATACTTGCTTGCGGAATACGTTCCCACTCCGCAGTAATCACATTCTTCAGCTCTCTGATGGTCTGCGGAGCCGGGTGTACTGATCTCACACGCCGTTTCAGAACGTCCCAGACATGCTCTATGGGATTGAGGTCGGGACTTCGAGCTGGCCAATCCAAACGACGAATGCCGACCTCTTGCACATACGCATTAACATCGCGGGATCGGTGGGCGCGAGCATTGTCGTCCATAAAAATCGAGTCTTCACCTAGAGCGGCCAATGCGGGTTGTGCATGAGAAATTAGAACTTCCGTTATGTATCGATGCCCAGTCAGTGAGCCGTTTTCAATGAAGACTAACTCTGTACGATCCATTGAATTTATTCCTGTCCAAAACATAACAGAGCCCCCACCATAAGGTGTGATTTCTTCGAAACATGCCTCTGCAAAGCGTTCTCCTTGTCTTCTTAGCACTCGCCGACGTCGATCTTCACCGAACAGAGATATCCTGGCTTCATCAGAGAACAAAACCCTATTCCAATCGTCTTGAGTCCATGATTCACAATTTCTAGCGAACCTAAGCCTGTGAACTCTGTGCTCACGGAGTAATTTGGGGCCGCGGGCCGGGCGGTGACTGCGTATATTGGCAGCGAGAAGCCTCCTCCTGACCGTCCATAGACTAATATGCACATTTCTTACTTCTTGGAGGTTGTTCTTAAGATCCACATACGAAGATTTGCGATTTCTCAATGCGCGACTCACAAGAAAACGATCATCCCGTGGTTGGGTACATGGTTTTCTTCCAGAACCAGGCCTTCTCTCGACGGAACCAGTCTCCTGATATCGCTGCCAGGTCCTTTGGACTGTCAAGCGACTAACATTTAGCCTCCTAGCCACGAAACATTGGCTGCAACCCTCTTCAAGCAGCGCGATAATTTTGGTAGCTTTTACCACTTTATCTACCATTTTTGATACAGCCAAACAGCATTAAATAAAGCTTTGACAGTCAAGGATATGAAATTAATCGATAAAAATTGAATAAAAGTTATGAAAGTCGATGTTAACTTCTGGAACTTCGCGCCAAAAATGTAGGATAAAAAGGGGTTTTCTGTAAAAATGAACATCAAATGAAAAATTGAATTTAGAACGTACTTTTTTAAATACCACAGCATTTTTAAAACCGGCCAGTAACGTGTACAAACGATTGAAACCTTTTTGGTATTGTATCTTTTTAAATATGAATGAAAATCAAAACCGCCCGTTTTTTTTGCAAATGAGTTTATTTTGACCGCCGTATTTCAAAAACTATAAGTGCTAGACCATTTTTGATAGAAATTTTGACCCTCCCCTTGCACCCGACATTGGCGCCCGGACTACCCCTACCCCCCATTAGAAACTTCCCTCTCCCCCTTTTTTGATGTGAAACATCGTTCAAACCCGAAACTGCCATAAATCAGTCATCTTAGACCGCAGGAACTCCAGATTTTTGACAAATCTCATAGAATTTCCAGTAGAACCGATTTAATACTAAAAACCTAAATTTCAAGAGCCTACACCCAATAGTTTAGTCACAATAAATTTTATAATTAGAAACTAACAATGTACGGAACAAGGACACCAACTAAAAGAGCCCTGAATTTTGATTTTTTTTGCAAATTGTGTCGATTCTACATTAGCCGAAGGAACTTCGTTCCTACCTGGTGTCCCTGGTGTCACCTGGTGGGGTGTGTTTTTTTTTTTTTTTTTTTTTTTCATACATAACGGCAATTTCGTAGGTAAAGACCTAATATAATAAATAATAGCTTACCATTGCTGAAAGAATTTTTTTAAAATAGGTTCCATGGTTTAAGCGTGAAAGCTTAACAAATAAACTTACTTTCGCTAGTATAATATTAGTAAGAATATGTAAGATAACCACGATAGTTGTAAAAACAAAATATAGGAGGCGATATAATTTAATAGAATGAATATAAATAGAGAAATATGTAGGGTATTTTACATACCATGGCTTGGATATACTTCGCATATACCGTCCAGGGTGACCTAAGGACAATGTTTGACTCCATTAACTGCAGTATTATCTCGCAACCGACACTTGCACTAACCATCGACATCAATTCCTCGACATATGTGCCTCTAGCACGAACATTTAGTTCTCTCAAAACTAGAACAGGGCTTGACGAGCCTAATTTAGAGCTAACAATTGATAGCCGAACATAGTTATTTTTGTGATAGCACAGATATCGCATAGTAACAGTAGAATTAAACTCAAAATGTATGAACATCTGCTACAAGAAAGAATTTAAACATCCATTTATTGTAGTGAAAACCTGAAACTTTCAAAATTATTTGAATCATATTATACATACTGCCGTAGTAAACGATTAGAAAAACCTTATTTTGAAAACATGTGCCTGAACACGGCATCAAGGCCAATTTTGGGATGCTAAGATAGGTGTCCTAATATGAAAATGACTGGATTAAAACAAGTATATATTAACCAAGGTAGGTAGGTAGGTAGGTAGGTAGGTAGGTAGGTAGGTAGGTAGGTAGGTAGGTAGGTAGGTAGGTAGGTAGGTAGGTAGGTAGGTAGGTAGGTTAGGTTAGGTTAGGTTAGGTTAGGTTAGGTTAGGTTAGGTTAGGTTAGGTTAGGTTAGGTAGGTAGGTAGGTAGGTAGGTAGGTAGGTAGGTAGGTAGGTAGGTAGGTAGGTAGGTAGGTAGGTTAGGTTAGGTTAGGTTAGGTTAGGTTAGGTTAGGTTAGGTTAGGTTAGGTTAGGTTAGGTTAGGTTAGGTTTTTTTTTTTTTTTTTTTTTTTTTTTTTTTTTTTTTTTTTTTTTTATGTCCGGGTGCTATTGACCCGGCCCGCGAATGCCTCTGACTTAATCAGAGATTTACTGACTCTTATATCTAACAGGGCAATGAATTTTTTCAGATCCCCTCTTGGGGATACTTATCTTTATTCTTTACATTCTTAATATTTATGATACAATTGACTTACTTTCTATTTATAGTTTAATTAGTCTATATTTCTTAATTTAATACATATTAGGTTTACTCTCTTAAATTTATATTACAGCAATTTTCCATTCTATCAAGCTATGTTTTGTTCCTATCAATTGCTTTTTGTGCAATTTTAGTGCAGAATTCTAGGAATTCTGTTCTGGTATACTTCTCTGCTATTAACCTTTTAAGGTTATCATAGTCTAAGTTAATATTAAGTTTTTGTTGTATGTAGTGTCTTTGTCTAATGTGTATAGGACAGTCTAATATTAAGTGTAAAATGGATTCTTGTTTGTCTGGGTCGCATATACAAGACGGATCCGCTTTACAGCGGAAACGGTACAGATAATCTGCGAACCCACCGTGCCCTGTAAATATTTGCGTTCTTATTGCACTAGTTCCTAATTTCTTTATAATTCTATAAGCCGTCACTATATCTGGGAAGAATGGTTAGGTTAGGTTAGGTTAGGTTAGGTTAGGTTAGGTTAGGTTAGGTTAGGTTAGGTTAGGTTAGGTTAGGTTTTGTTTTTTTTTTTTTTTTTTTTTTTTGGTTTATGTCTGGGTTCCTGACCCAGCCCGCAAAAAGCCCCTAACATTATCAGGGATTGCATATGTCCGAAATGAAAGCTGGGATTTTTGTTAAAAAAGAAAAAAGTTATACATCTTTGATTATGCTTTTTCGTGCTAGTTTCTATGCTTTGGCACGTGTGTATAGTGCACGCACTCTTGTAGCGTCATTTTATTTCCTTGTTATTGTTTCGATTAGATTTTTAGATTTTACAATTTGTTCCCTTTTCTATCTTTTTACGGTTTTTAATTTGTTTATTATTATGATTTAGATTTATGGAGGTCGCATAAGGGGTTTACGCATTAGCTTTGTCGCGCGTAAGTCACGCATTGTTGTCTGGAATGTACTTCTTGATTATTCACAAAATTATTTAGTATATGGTATTGGAAGTCAATTTTATATTATATTTAATGTTTTAGTTATGTTGTTTATAAATTTGGTTATTTTATCTATGTTTATATTTGTATTGTATGGTTATTATTTATTAAATTATTATACTATTTGGTTTAATGCTGCTACGATGTTTGGTTTTAATTTTAGGATTTATTTTAGTTTTGTTGTTCGCGCATATTTTGTGCTTGAGTGAGTTAAACTGTTGTGTTGTTTTGGATAATGTTTGTTTGTGTGTTAAACTTTGTTTGTGTTATTATAGTTTTTGTTGGCAGAATATATAATTTATGCTAATAGTACATTAAATTATAGTTGCGTGTTATTATTGAGTGGTAGTTTTATGTTTATTTTAGTTGTGCTTTGTACGTATATAGTTTTTTATTATTCAAGTATATAATTTATGTTATGCATTAAATTATATTAATGTGTGTAATTGGTGTTTGTGTATTATGTAATTTTTTGTTCTGTGAGTTGTGGTGTTCGTTTTTTGTTATTTTCCAAATATATTTAATATGCCTTATGCAATTAAATTATTTTATTGTGTAACATGTGAGGTGTTACTTCCATGATGATTGCTTGTTTGTTCTAATGTTGTGGTCATGCGTTGTGTATTAGTGTACTGTGAATGTGGTGTCGTTATTGTTAAGTAGTAACTAGCTTTTATGTAGTGTTACATGTCATGACTGTGTTATGTAGTGTTGATTGGATAATGTTGTGATTGTATGGTTGTTTAATATAGTTTTTTATTGCCTTATATAATCTGTTATGTGACAGCATAGCAGATTATTATTGTGTTATGTGTGAAGTAGTTAGAGTATGTTAATGTGTTCTTGTTTTGTGTTGTGATAACATGTGCGTTGGTACAATCATTGCACCAGCGCTCATGTTCACATGTCTGTGCTGTATGTGTATTTGCTACTGTAGTTAGTGATTTGTTTGTGAGTGAAAAATTCTTGGTTAGTGTAGTTGTGTATGATTGTGACTGTGTTATTGTATTGGAGTAGTGTTCTGTAGCGTTGATTAGTGTTGTATGAAATTGGTGTGTTAATGTGTGTTTGTGCGCTGTCGTGTATTTAGTATGAGTGATGTGTATTTGTTTAATGTTAGTGTTTAATATTTTGCGAGTGTTAATTGTAGTGTGTGGTCGTGTGGCGCCAATTGGTTGTTGTGTAGTGTGTGACGCACTGCGACGAAGAACGCTAATTATATGCGACAGCCTCTCTCGCGAGTGTGTCCGCCCTAGCTCTTATCGGGCACTCCATGTCGAACACATCGTGATTGGTGTGAGGCATTTTGGCTTTCGCGCAATTATGGCAATTGGTTAGGTGGTTACAATTTTTCCTGACGTGACCCGTTTCCCCACATTTAGTGCAGCGGTCCTCTTCTTCCACGGAGCAACTCTTCCGGCCGTGGCCATAACCCAGGCACCGCATGCACTGAATCAGGGGCGTTTGGTCTTGGACTTTAACGCATTGCACGTCGACGAATAGTCTGCCGGCCGCGGTAAGCCTCTGCCAGAGATTTGGAGACACCTGGAGGACGACGTGACACTCATCCGGGTGTCTAGCCCTCCTCCGGTATCTCTCCACAACAGTCGCCTCCTCGGCCGACAGACCCCTCGTCAATTCTGTGTTTTGTTGTGCTAACGCGGTCGCGATGTCTGCCTCTGTGATGTGCCGACATAGGTTCTTAAGGACGACCAGGGGATTT
This sequence comes from Lymantria dispar, assembly GCA_032191425.1. Lineage (NCBI taxonomy): Eukaryota > Metazoa > Arthropoda > Insecta > Lepidoptera > Erebidae > Lymantria > Lymantria dispar. The sequence continues at coordinate 143,886 of CM063460.1, read as the reverse complement.
AGAAACTTGGCTTCCTCAACTACCAGGTGTTTATTAGTAGTGAGTTTATTGGCAACTTGTTCCATCTCCGTCTTTGTGGCGCACGACAGGACGATTTTTGGCCCTCTCACGCGTTTCATCCTCTGAATCTTAATCCCGCTTTCTTTTGCTTTGAGCGTGTCTTTAATTTCTGTCACTAATATGTCACAAGGGCAGATGTCAACGCTTGATATCATTAACGCATGTGATTTGGTGTTGGTTTGCGACGCAGGTTGGGCCGCCATTTGTGCGTATGTTCGCGGTCCGCAGTTAGCCTCGCCTACCCGTTTGCTGAGCTCCTGCGTGGTGCTTTTCAGCTCCTTCATCTCTTGCAGGAGCTCAGTGCCGGTATTAACTGCGGAGATGTTGGTAGTTTCCCTTAGCTTATCAAGGGCGACTGCGTGATATCTTACCGCGCCTTCAAGACACCGCATGCTACTTGCGCTCTTTTCTATTTCTTTCTTGTGTAGTTCTACACCGTCAAGGAGAGTGGCGTGATTTTTCAAAACCTCCTCGAGCCTCTCATTTTGTTCTTTATTGGCGCTTAGCATTTCGCTATGCGCCATGATCATTCTCTGCCACCTGTCTATCAGCGGTGGCTCTTCCTCTTTTGATTGTTCAGGGTCTTGTTCAGAGTCTTCATCTGGGGATCTAATGACCGGCTCTTGGTTATATTTTGTAAGTTCTTTCTCTCCCTCTTGGATATGCCGGTATAGTTTATCGAGATGATCAATGACGCCATTTTTTACCTCTGTTTTCAAGTTGCGGGACATCCCCAAGAGGATTTTTGCCGCTTTGAGACTCGCCCTTGCCTGTTCAAGCCTAGATTTCGGCCCGTCACCCGCACCTATCTTGACCGTAATAGTCTTATTGAGCGCGGATGGCGAGCTCGCCTTTCCTACTCCAGTGCTTGTCAGAGGAGAGGGGTGGTGAGGTGACGTTGTGGGGTCCACCGCTGGGCGATCGAACACTGCCCTTTTAGACTCAAAGGTCCCCGTTTTTGTTGCCGTTGAGGTCGTAGCCTTTGGGGTGTTTTCAATGTACATCACAGTTGGTTTTAATGTACGCAGTGTTTCTTGTGGTGGTGAGCGGTACATGTTGGGGTTGCGGGTTGTCAAAGTTGAGGCAAACCGAGTGTATAGTTTTCGGTGCCGTAAATGACTTAATAATTATAAATAATGATTACTTTAAAATTAAATTTGGTCAATATGATTGTATAATGAGTAAATGATTATAAAACAAATTGTTTATTAGTCAATAAAATTTTTATAGTTTGTTGGGTATAAAAAGCCCTGGTCTTATGTACAATAAAAGTAGGTCGTATATTAGCAATAATTTCTATACCTCACAGGCCAGATTCTTCCCCGTGGGCCCACTGGCTGCGGCGCAAGATGGTGTGTTATATTAATAACGGCCAATTGTCACCGCCGGCCGCCGGAACACACTCGGGTCCGATTCTGCGGAGGGTATTCAGGTTTACTTGTGTAAGGATGGTCCTACTTATAGTTACGTTTTATAGTCTTATGAGTATACTAATGTATTTCTATCAATGGTTGTAAAGGGACCTGTTGATAAGTACGGTCGCTCTAAATTATGTCAAAGATATATCTAAAATTGTCAATGGCAAATTAATTAAAATTGGTCAATTAAAGTATATAATTGCAATATAATGAGAACAAAATAATCATATAATAGCTACTTATATTTAAATTTTTATTATCTTGTGAATATCTAATAATATATTTCTATTAGGGGTTGTAAAGGGACCCGTTAATAGGTTTGTTCACCTTATATTGGGTCAAGATTATGCGTTTTTATTAGTCAAGAACAATTATGTTTTATAATAATGTTTGTTTATAATTTGATTTGCAAATAGTTGCAGTTACAGGTGTCGTAATTAAACTTGGAAAACTGTTTTAGAATCCTCAAATTATTTGCAAATTTATTGGCGAATAAAAATTTTTTAAAATTTTTCCAACCTCTGTCCCGTCTTTTATATATACACTATGCGTTGATTGCCTCGTCTAGTAAATGAATAAAGGGTGGGCTTGGGCGGGCAAAAAATCCGGGAGCGACGCGCCGTACGCCCGCGTGTGGGGTGTCTAAAAATCCGCCTCGTCACGGGCTACGCGGTCAGCTAAAAAACCGGACCTGGTTCGGTACAAAAATCTCCGGAAAACCGCTGAAAACTGTTAAGATTTCGAAAAAATTCCCGTTTTTTCAAAGGGATAAGCTTAAAATAAGGAAACTGTGCGGCCGATCGGGATGCTGTTGGTGGCGTTTGAAAGAGGAATAAATTTCGCACTCTGGATGGATGTCAGCACCGCCGTCAGTTGGGGGTTCACTTCACCAGGTGAGTATGAAAACTATTGTAACTATACTTTTTATTAAATACTAATAATGTTTCTTTTATAGGTGTTCCTGACTCGCAGGTCGTCCGGAAATGTCAAAATATTGTATAAACTAGTTGGCTATATCGATTTTGATAAAATTCAATTGAAAAACAGTCGAGTTTGTTGAAAAATTTAAAAAATTGCGTATGAATGGGTTAGGTTAGGTTAGGTTAGGTTAGGTTAGGTTAGGTTAGGTTAGGTTAGGTTAGGTTAGGTTAGGTTAGGTTAGGTTAGGTTAGGTTAGGTTAGGTTTATCTGGGCGGAGTCCCTCACCGCCCATAATAAGACTTTGCTGCGTAAGCCGCAGCGGGTCATGGCGGTGAGGTCTATCAGGGGCTACCGTACTGTGTCATGGGCCGCGGCAACACTGTTGGCGGGCGACCCGCCTTGGCCTCTCCAGGCTGGGGCACAGGCGGAGGTCTACCGGGTTTGCGCTGCGGCGCGTGCAAGGGGCACAAGTATTTCCCCTAGGGAATTACGTAGGGCAAAGCAGGCGGCTCAAAGGAACGTCATCCGGCGGTGGAGGGAGGAACTGGAGGTACCCAGAGTAGCTGGTCGAGCGACTGTTCAGGCGGTCGCTCCCCTTCTCCACCGCTGGATGACAAGGAGGTACGGCAACGTTACGTTTAGGATGTCGCAGGTACTTACCGGACACGGTGTCTTCGGTAAGTACCTGCACAGGATTGGGAAGGAGGAGACTCCCGGGTGCCACGAGTGTGGCGCGCTAGTTGATGATGCGCGTCACACCCTGGAGGAGTGCCCCGCCTGGGGGTCTGAGCGCCGCATCCTGTCCGGGGTAATTGGAGACGACCTGTCGCTGTCGAGCATCGTTTCGGTGATGCTTGATAGCGACAGGGGTTGGACGTCGATGGCCTCCTTCTGCGAAGAGGTCATTGCACAGAAGGAGGCCAAGGAGCGGGAGCGTGAGACTGCAGCGCCCGCAAACTCGCTCCGACGGCGGCGGCTGGGGGGCAGACGGCGCTTATACGCGCATCTGCTCCCGCCACCTTGAGGGGTTATTGGATGCGGCCAGAGAGCCAAGCGTTGGGGTGTCGGGGATCGAATGTCGTAAGACGATCTCTCCGGCACCCCGTAAAAGCGCGGAAGAGGCACCGCAGTGGATTTTAGTGGGTATTCCAGTCGCAGGACTGGCGAGTCCCACACAACCTCCTGTCTGTAACTGGCGGGGGGCGGTGCGTAAATAGCATTTTGCCACTGCGTGAACAAAAAAAAAAAAAAAAAGGTTAGGTTAGGTTAGGTTAGGTTAGGTTAGGTTAGGTTTTTTTTTTTTTTTTTTTTTTTTTTTTTTTTTTTTTTTTTTCTAGGGGTGCTATTGACCCGGCCCGCGAATGCCTCTGACTTAATCAGAGATTTACTGACTCTTATATCTAGCAGGGCAATGAATTTTTTCAGATCCCCTCTTGGGGATACTTATCTTTATTCTTTACATTCTTAATATTTATGATACAATACACTTACTTCCTATTTATAGTTTAATTAATCTATGTTTCTTAATTTAGTACATATTTGGTTTTACTCTCTTAAATTTATATTACAGCAATTTTCCATTCTATCAAGCTATGTTTTGTTCCTATCAATTGCTTTTTGTGCAATTTTAGTGCAGAATTCTAGGAATTCTGTTCTGGTATCCTTCTCTGCTATTAACATTTTAAGATTATCATAGTCTAATTTAATATTAAGTTTTTGTTGTATGTCGTGTCTTTGTCTAATGTGTATAGGACAGTCTAATATTAAGTGTAGAATGGATTCATGTTTGTCTGGGTCGCATATACAAGACGGATCCGCTTTACAGCGGAAACGGTACAGATAATCTGCGAACCCACCATGCCCTGTAAATATTTGCGTTCTTATTGCACTAGTTCCTAATTTCTTTATAATTCTATAAGCCGTCACTGTATCTGGGAAGAATGCTTTGGTGGTTGCAGCTGTTGTTCCTCGTTGGTATCTTTCATTCCATTCCGCGAGTGCTTGTTTGCGGATTTCTCTCTTGACATATGATATTGGGCACATGTCATAAATGGGTCTCTTTTTAGAGCGCAATGCTGCTTCTCTGGCCAGATGGTCGGCCCTCTCATTACCGTCGACACCGACATGTGCCCTAACCCAGAACAACTGTATAGTCTTACCCTCTGTTCTGGCACTTAGCATGTAGGCTCTGGCTTTGGCAGCTAATATATGCGTTGAACCATGGTTCACAACGGTTTCAAGAGCCGCCCTGGAATCGCTAATTATAGCGCAATCATGATAGCTACTTTGGACCGCTACCCTAGCAGCTTCACATATAGCTAGTAGTTCAGCCTGATAAACTGAACAATAAGACGGCAGGTTGAATTTAAGACTTTTTATTTCCGCGGCTCCTTCCCATACTGAAACAGCAGCACCGACTTTGTCCTCAATTCTACTGCCGTCAGTAAACAGCTTCACTGTGCTATCCACTTTTTGCTCCAGATCTTCTGAGTTTTCAAGCCTTATGAAGCTACAGCTGATATGCTCCGCTGGGTGCGGTCTTTCAACGTAGGCAATTGGTCTCTCAATCTCACGATCTAGCACTGGCCGGCGCAAGCCTCTCCTGACCTCGTACAGGGAAGCATTTTCCCTGATACGTATGTCAAGAGGAAGCGCCCCGGCCAGCACCAGAGCGGCGTTGAGTGACACCGTTCGATACGCTTTTATCACTCTCTGCGCAAATAGGCGTTGCACCATGTGGAGGTGCTTCTGGACGCATTTTTTGTTGGTGGCTGGAGCCCAAGCACTGGCTGCATAGGAGATTATCGGCTCGACCACGGCGGTGTAAATTGTGCGAATGATCTCGGGATGGAGTCCCCAACTGACCCTGGCGGCTTTCGATAGCTGCTTGTAGACGCCCAGCGCTTTCCCGCAGACATTAGCCACGTGTGCGCCGAACGTCAACCCGCAGTCTATTGTTAGCCCCAGGGCCTTAATCTCCTTAGCCATGACAACCCCCACCCCGCCCATGGTTAGCCGTGGAGTGTCGTATTTCAACTTTTTGGTCAGCACCATAGCGAGGGTCTTATGTGGTGCGAACCTAAGTCTGTTCTCGACACCCCACCGCCAAACATGTTCGAGGGTTGAGTTGGCACGACTTTGGATGTCCTCCGCCGTGTCCCCGGAGAAGACGAGAAGCACGTCATCAGCAAATGCCTGAACGTGCTCCCCCCTCTCCGCGAGACTCTGCAGCAGAGGGTCCAGAAGGAGATTCCATAAAATTGGTCCCCCTATAGAGCCCTGCACACACCCCATGCTGGTCGATCGGACACATTCGTGGCCAGCATACCTCAGGCGTACCGATCTGTCCTCTAGGTAACTTGCCATTGTCCGCCTCAACCTGTCTGGGCAACGCTCCTCCGCCAGCCTGACCTTTATCTTAGGCCACCAAGCGCTATCGAAGGCGCCCTCTATGTCCAGCGACACCATTGTGATTAGTTTCTTCTCATGAAGTAGACCCCTCACATGGGCCATGAGGTCATAGAGGGCGTCCTCGGTTGAGCGTTGGGGCAAAAAGCCATACTGGCGGGAACTTAGGCGCGGCACCAGATGGTGAGTTAATCTACGGACCAGCATCTTTTCATATATTTTACCCATTACCGGTAAAAGACCTATGGGCCTATATGACTTGGGGTGTGTGTAGTCCTCCTTACCCGGCTTCCGCAACACAACCACCGTGGCCTCTTTCCAGCTCCTTGGAAAATAACTCATTTTCCAGCATTTATTTATAAGTGCTAGATGCATCTTAACATCCCTCAGAATTACCTGGGAACAGATATCTGCTGTAAAGCCATCTGACCCAGGGGCTTTTTTGACGTTGAAGTCAGCCACGGCCGATGTTAGTTCTAGCTCAGTATAGTCCGGCTCATGATCATCATGGTTTGGGCGTATAGCATTTTCGGCTTCTTTCCTAATTCGGCCATGGACTGGATCGTCATCTTCGATTCTGTCTTCGGGGTAGAAGGTCTCAACCAACAATTTTGCTGAATCAGCTTGGCTTAGCTGCACCCCCCCTATTTTCAAGGGTAAGTCCTCTTCTCTCTTAGTGGTATTTCTTATAACGCGGTATATCCCCTCCCACAGTCCCTCTCTCTCCTGCTTTGTGCAGAACTCCTTCCAACTACCAACCTGAGCTGCTTTTACTTTTTCTTCGTATTTTGCCTTGACCCTCAGGTAATCCTCAACGGCACCAGCCCTATGCATTGGAGCGACACTTCGGACTCTGCGTTTCCTGATGGTGACCGCCCGCTTCAACCCCGCCAGCTCGTCAGACCACCATGGGACCTTAAGTTTTTGGGCAACTTTTTTCCTCGGTATTATGGCATCACATACATTAGTTATTGCATCTGTATATTGTGCTATATATGAATCGATTTGACTTGTGGTTTCAATTTTGTTAAGGGTTTCTAAATTTAGTTTCGCGTCTATTTTTAATTGGTCCAATTTCATATGAAATTGGGACCAATTAACTTTTTTAGTATTGTATTTCCTTGTTGTTCTTTGTATGTGAATGCCTTTACTTTGCTGCAGCTGTAAACCAAAAACAATCCCGTTGTGGTCCGAGCCGGTGAGGTCATCAGCCACTCTCCAGTCCTCCACCAGACCCAGCAGGTCGTCCGTGCAAGCTGTGACGTCCACGTGACTCGTGAGACGCCTTCCTCCCCTGATGGTTTCAAAAGTAGGCCTGGTGCCACTGTTGATCACATGGAGCCCACACTCTGTAATGGTCCTAGTCAAGGCTTCTCCTCTTTTATTGGTGTTCGCACTTCCCCATAGTATGCACTTGGCGTTAGCATCTCCTCCAATTAAAATCTTACTACAGTTACTACCCCTGCATATTTTGACCATATGTCTCAAGTACTCCTCTAGGTCTTTATCTGGCTCGAAGTAGTATGATACCGCCAGAACCTCCCACGAATTAGTTTTTAATTTTACCACTGTTATGTTGTTCGTTGTAGTTAGGAGGCATGGTTCCACATCGATTTCTGCGTTAAACACAACTATCGACGCTTTCACCACGCCATTCCCCGGGCTTATATTCTGGAATGTTCTAGCGGTACCATACGTCTTCATATATTTATTGCTTCCCACGTAAGGTTCCTGGAGCAAGGCGATATCTATCTTCCTTCTCTTAGCTTCCACTATAAATTCTGTTGTGGCCAGGTTACTCCTTTGTAGGTTGGATTGAGCTATATTATATGCAGGGGTTGCACCAATTGTGTTTGAGCCTGGGGCGCCTTTAGCAATAAGCTATGTCTGTTCTAGCTATTTCATCCCACTTCTTTCTTATTGTACAGAGGGAGCTATAGGCAGCGTGCTCAGTGTCCAAGTGTTCTGCCCGTCTGCAGTTAGCGCAACTCGGCGGTTGACCTGCCTTTAATCTCGGACATTGGGCTCTCAGGTGCTCATCCCCGCAATAGTGGCAAAGGTCCGCCTTCTCATTGCAGTTTTTGCGACCGTGTCCGTAGGCCAGGCACTTGGAGCACTGCAGCAGTGGGGTCTGATCTTCGACCCTCACATGCTGTATACCAATGAAAAGCTTGCCCACTGTGGTCATTCTTTTCCATAGTTGAGGTGTGACCCGGAGAACCACGTGTGCCTCTAACGGGTTCCGGGCCTTCTTCCTAAATCTCTCTTCCATTTTCATCTCCTCAGTGGTCAAGCCTTCCAGGATATGTTTGTTCTGGTTCTCAATAGCCTGTTTGATATCACTGAACTCATGGTAGTCAATGAGATTTTTTATCACTACCAGTGGGTTCTTACTCATAGCTTCTTCAACCTTAAGGTCCTTATTTGTCTTAAGTCGCTCCGTCGTTCTCTTAATTTCGGTCTTGGAGGCGCAACTTATTACTATTTTACCGTTTCTTACCCTTCTTACGCCCTCGATTTGGAGGCCAGTCTCTTTAGCTTTCAGTGTTTCCCTTACTCGCTTTAGAGTGTCCTCATGTGTTGGGGTATCCAAGTCCGTAGTTACTATGACACTATGTTTCGGCTTCTGTTTTAGTAGGTCTAATGGCTGGGGTTTAGCTACGATCTCCGCGTACGAAGGGGAATGTTCCCTCATCTGCGCGACCTGTCTGCCCACGCCCAATGCAATTTCCTTTAGTTTGCCTACTTCTTCTACTAGTGCCTTATTCTCATCATGGCTATAGTTCCCCTGGGGTATAATTGGGGCGCTCTCTACTACATTTTGGAGTGCACGCATTAAGTGCGCATGTTCTTTCATTTGACTGTTATGGTTGTCTAGTGCCTGTAACAGTGTCTCTTGATGTTTCAAAATCTCTGCCTCTTTCTGTTTTATTTCAGGATTTATGTCCACTATTTTCCCTTTTTCGTTTCCTAATTCGCTTCCTTTCCCTTCTTTAAGTTTGCCAGCTAACTTTATTACCAGTTCTTGTAGTAATTCAAGGAGTTCTAATGTGCCTGTTTTAACCTCCGTTTTAATGTTCTTCGAGGTTCCCATTAAGATCTTAAATTCGCTGACATAAAAATTTGCTTCCTCTACTTCGTCCTTAAAGGACTTTTTACCTCTATAGGTCGATGTTGTTTCGTCCTCAATGATTCTCTTTCCTTTCCCCTTACCGTTCACCGGTTTTGCCGGCTGTTTTTCTGCCTGTGTCATGGGTCCAAAATTTGGTGTTTCCACATCCTCTTTTAGACCCATCTCCAGCTTCTTTACCGCATCTTTAACCGGTGGACTTGGTTTATCAAAGGGCTCCAAGGGTGTTTTGCTCTTTTGATTAAGTTTGTCATTCGGGGTAGAGGAAACTATGCCTTGTTTTGGGATAATGGTTTGTGTCAAATTTAGGTTATCCTGATCCTTTTTCATTATTTTTTCAATATTTTTATTTCTAAGTGTAGATACTATTGGTACTGTTGGTACCTTAGCGTTGTTTGGTGGTGACCTAAACATTGTGAGGCTCGCGGTGCCGTATGTCAAATGTCAAAAGTGTTTCGGGTGTATAAGGTCCGAGACCTTGGTCAATAGCCCGGTGTCAATAGCACGGATGTAAAGGTCCGGCTTGTCAGTTGTAAATTAGTGTGCGGGTGTAAATGGCCCTTGTTAACCTAACTTTAAAATATGTATAATAATAAAATTATATAGTCATCAATAGGATGCAAATTAAAGATAAAAATAGAATTCTAGTAATAACTAATAATCAAAATAAATTTAAATGATATTAAATAGTTAATAGCAAATAGGACTTACAAAATTCTTATACTTATACTTATAATAAATAACCCAGCAATGGTTTGTCTTATTAGGCTGGATGGTACCCAGCAACCAACCGCCGGCTGCGGCGCAAAATGGTATATTGCCTTATGCAATGTCCAATTGTTGCCGCCGGCCCGCAGAGCAGCAGCAAAGTCCAACCAACTCAATTCGAGTCAAAAAGTCAATCTCAAAATTTTCAGAAAATTTTTAATCCTATTTTTCTCGGCTATTTCTGTCTTTACAGGCCGCGGGCTCTCAGAAGGAAGCCCCCGGGTCCAAGGGGATCGACTGACGCCAAAAGAAGAAAAAAGAAACAGAAAGAAGTAAAAAGAAGAAGAGAAGTATAAGAAGAAGAGTTGCTAGAAGGAAGTCGACTGGTGCCAAAGGTAGCCTGCCCCAAGCCGGCCCTAGCCGAGAAAACCCCAAGGCGCTACGACCAGTAGTTCCTGAGATAATTCGACCCCAAATTTCCCGGGGGGTCCCGGGGGGTAATTTGGGGTGACGATAGCTCCGGTCCTACTGGTCGCAGAAAGTCCGGGTTTGGACTATTGGGGTTCTCTATGCCCAACCGACCCAGTACAGCCCTCAGTTCAAGTCGAAATTTCGGGGGGTCAGAACTTGTCCAAACCCCACTGGGTCGAACCCTTAGCCCCGGGGACCCACCAAGCCGAAAACGGCAGTTTTCTATGCCCAAACGGGGCAGAGTTATGGCCTTTTGAAAATTTTAAAGATGGCCGCCGAACTGTCAAATCCAAACTTTGATGCGGTATAACTCCGGTTCCAAGCGTCGCAGAAGAATTTGGTTTGGAGCCTCGGGTTCGGGACCAAGAAATCTACCAACCAAGATTGAAATAAAATTGCCAAAAATTTTTACCCCCAATTTAGAAAAAAATTAATTTTCCCGGTTCTATACTCCCCCCTTAATCCGAATCCGAAAATCCCAACGTTCTACGATGCTTATCTCCGGAGATATGGCCTTCCAAAAATTTTCAAAATGGCGGCCGAGCTGTCAAAATCAATTTTTAAAAGCAAATATCTCCCGAACCAGACGTCGCAGGAGGGCGCAAAAGGTTTCGTTGTGATGGGGCTCACCAGGACTACCCTCCTGGATGCCCAAATTCAATAAATAAAAAATTTTGTCCAATTTGCACTTTAGCACCCTAGTCGTGTAAAGAAAATCCCCCCCCTACCTTTAGTGGAAATCCGGTCTTCCTACGACGTGTAGTTCCCAAGATATTTGAGTTTTTGTAAAAACCCAAACACCCCCCGACACCTCCAAAAAGTCGAGATTCTTTATTTATGGTCCTAGGGTGGCCGAGTTTGGACTCAGGCTATGCCGAAAGGTGATCTAAAGCCTATCCTACTCTTAAAATAATTTTATATACATTACTTTTTAATTAATTTCAAAAAATTACAAAAAATTCAATAACTTCCCCACTATCAATGGGAAAAATCTGAAAAAATAGCCTAAAATCGTGTCAATTCACGCTCTACACGAGTATACTAAATTTAGAATTTTGGTGTTAAAAACTACCCTCTTAATACAAAAAATGTGAATTTTTTAGTTTTTCTATTATAATACAGCAAGTACTTATCTCTAAATTGTTCTCGATGTTGAGCCGTCTTCTCCAAGCGAGCGCGCAGCAAACTGCAATTGCAGAATTTCTTAATCTTGCGTATCTTCGGAGTTATTAGTGGTCAAAGTTCAGTTGATTTATTAATTATAGTTTAAAAACTATAATAGGTAAAATTATTCTTGAAGTAGTTTTGTAATAGGGGGAGTAGCCCCTAGCTGCAGTAAAAATTTCTTGCTCCTAGCACCGGTATTTCTTGTACCTCGTGGTGTCAGAAAACACGTGGCGAAGTTGTTTTTTTGCGTTTTTGACCGACTTGCGCCGAACCGATCGCGCTGAAACAAACGCCAATCGATGCAGGCAGCCGAGTTCTTCCCGATGTCACTTTCAGCTTTCGTGGAGGCACTTCACATAAAACACAAAAGCCAGAAAACCGATAAAATTTTCGTCACTTAACCCTCAAAAATGTAGTTTTTGGGGTTTCCCCCTTCAGGGGTGATCGTGCGGCTGCACCACTATATTGCACTTTATAGATTTTCACAAGCCGCACACAATGACACCTTTTTCGTTGGAATCGCGCAAGAAAAACCCACTAAAATGAATTTTTTAGTACGGAGCTCTGCGAAAAAGCTGCTCACTCGGGCGCGGGGTGCGCGGTACTGGGTTAGGTTAGGTTAGGTTAGGTTAGGTTAGGTTAGGTTAGGTTAGGTTAGGTTAGGTTAGGTTAGGTTAGGTTAGGTTTTTTTTTTTTTTTTTTTTTTTTTTTTTGTTTTGTGTCCGGGTGCCAGACCCGGCCCGCGAAAAGCCCCTAACATTATCAGGGATTTTCAGGCTAGGAGAATGAATACGCGGAGATTTATTGTAACAAAATTTTACAAGGTTTTCTAACTAACTTATTCACTATTATGTTTACTATTATAATAGGTTTATAACATATTGTTTACAATAGTTCTTATTATTCTATTTACAGATCTTATTTATTATAGTACTACATTTTTTAATGTTACATTTTTATCAGGCTATAATATATCGGAGTCCATTTTTGCAATTATACATTCATAAGTGCCTTGTATGATTGACTCATACTTAGATCTTAGTTATTGTATCATGTTGTGTTACGGGTGGTTTGGTGAATACTGTTTGTTTTCGTTAAATGTTAATATATAATTTATGTGTGATATATAATATATGTTATTTGTGTTATTGTTTGATATTACTAATTTATTTGACTTATCAAGTGATGCAATTAATATGGTATTATGTTAGTGGTGTGTAATTCTCAATTGTAATTATTTATTTTTTTGCAACACCAAAATAAATTTTTAACTTGAGAATTATTATACTTTATTTATTCCATTGTAATTTATTCTCTATTACTAAAATGTTAATGGATATTATGGTTGCGTAATTATTGTTAGTATGTGTTGTACATTGATTTATAGTCTTTTGTATTAATGTTTTTTATTAATTGATATTATAATTTATTATGTCTGTGCATAAAAATTATAATTAGTGTTCATAGTGGTGGATGGTGAGTTGATGAAATCTATGTTTTCGTTATGTGTTAATATATATTTTATGTATCATGTATAATATATGTTATTAGTGTTGTTGTTTGATGTAAATAATTATTAAGATTTTTATTTAGTACAATTTAAATATACGTATTACTGGTGTGTAATTTTTAATTTTAATTATTTATTTTGCTATACCAAAATAAATTATTAACTTGAAAATAATTGTACTTTATTTATTAAAGGTGTAATTAATTCTCTATTGCTAATATGTTATTAAATATTATGGTTAGATGATTGTTGTTTGTATGTGTTGTACATTGAATTGTAGTCTTTTGTGTTAGAATTTTATTAGTTAGTATTATAATTTATTATGTCTGTACATAATAATTATAATTTGTGTTCATTGTTTAGTAGTGATTAGCTGATATGATTTGTGTAATTTTGTATGGTGTGATTTAGCCATGTTATATAAATAGTTGTTAAAGTGTTGTAGTGTAGTCTGTTATATATTGTTAAGATGTGTTTAGTGATTATGCGTTTATTGTGTATGTTTTTTATTCTCTTATTATAATTTGTTATGGGACAACATAACAAATTATTGTGTGTTATATGCAAGTGTGTATAATGTAATTTACTGTATCTGTTTAGGATACTGTGTGTGCATATGCATGGGTTACATGCACTCAGGATGCAGTCACTGCACCTGCGCGCATGTTCAGGCATTATGCTTTGTATGTAGTTGTGTGTGTTTTTGTATATTATGCAAGTGTAATTATGTTATGCATTTAATTGTGGGGTGTATTGTGAGTTATTAATTTGTGTATATTTTGATTTTTAGTTAATGGCTAATGTGTTGTATGTTTGGAGGTTGTCATGGTGAGTAAGATGTTTTGATAAGTTGGTGTTGTTTATGTATATGTGAGCATGTGTTGTTATGAATTGTATAGTGTATATGTTTGTGAATTATGTGGATTACAGTGTTGTGTGAAGTCTAACGTTCGCACCGTATGTGATGGTATAATTGCCTGAACTGGGCATTGTCTAACCATAGGCTACTGCCTCTCTTGCGAGTGCGTCCGCTCTTTTCCTAATGGGGCATTCTGTGCCGAACACGTCGTGGTTGGATTGCGGGAGTTTTGCCTTCGCACAGTTGTGACAACTAGTGCGATGGCTACACTCTTTACGTACATGGCCCGGTTGGCCGCATTTTGTACAGCGGTCCTCTTCCGCTGCAGCGCAGCTTTTCCGCCCATGGCCATAACCCAAACAGCGCATGCACTGTATGAGGGGCGTTTGATCCTGCACCCTCACACACTGCACATCGATGAAGAGCCTGCCGGCCGAGGTAAGCCTCTGCCAGAGGATTGGCGACACCTGGAGGACGGCATGACACTCATCTGGGTGTCTTGCCCTCCTCCGGTACCTCTCCACCACAGCGGCCTCCTCGGCCGACAGTCCCTCCACCAATTTAGCGTTCTGTTGGGTTACCGCTGTTGTAATATCCGCCTCAGTCACCGTTCGGCACAGATTCTTCAATACCACCAAAGGGTTTGAAAATTTAGCCTCCTCTACTTTCAATTTCTTGTTTGTGGTTAGTCTGTCTGCCACCTGATCTATCTCTCTCTTGGTGGTGCACGCGAGGACTATTCTCGGGCCCCTAACACGCCTCATTTTTTGTATTTGTGTCCCATTTTCCTTGGCCTTTAGTGTAGTTCTAATTTCCTTTTCTAATTCGTCGCTCGGGGCGATATCAACAGTAGAGACCATTATTGCATGCGACTTCTCTACGTGTTGTTGTGGTCTGGGTTGTGCGGCCATCTCTGCGTAAGTACGCGGCCCGCAACTGGCTTCGCCCACCCTTTGTCTGAGCTCCTGAGCAGAGGATTTTAGCTCTTTTATCTCTTGTAAGAGCTCAGCGCCGACGTCTAATACAGGGGTTTTTGTGGCTTCTTTTTGCTTTTCTAGGGTCACAGCATGGTATCTTATGACACCCTCAAGGCACCTCATGCCGTCCGCGTTTTCCTTGATTTGGTGCCTATACTGTTCCAATTCGTCCATTTGGGTTGCGTGTTGTTTAAGTGCCCTTTCAAGTCTCTCGCTTTGCTCCATGTTCTCCGTGATTATTTGACTATGAGCCCTAATTAAGGTCTCCCACCTTTCGATCTGCGGCGACTCGTCTTTATTGTCTTTTACGATATCCCCAGGGCGTGAAAACTCTTGCTTATCTTTTACGCTATCCTCGGGCTCTGGCTTGTGGGGCCTTCCCTTGTATTTCTCGAGTTCCACCTCCCCTTCACTGATGTATAGGACCAGCTTATCGAGTATGTCGATAACCCCATTTTTCACCTCTGTCTTCAAGTTTTTCGACATTCCCAGGAGGATCTTGGCTTTCTTCACCACGTGCTGTGCCGTCCTGACTCTGATGGTGTTCACTACCTGGGGGGGAGGGCTTGGGGGGGAGGTCGGCCGGTCCAGATTCACTGTATAATTGAATCCTGCTTTATTTATATCGAGCACCCCCTTACTGACGCTAGCAGACGTCGTGGCCTTGGGGGTGTTTTCGATATACATCGTGGTATAGCTCGTTGTATGTGGGGTTGTTTTGTTAGGGGATTGGGACGGCTCTTTTGAGCGCCTATCTTGGGGTGGTGATCTAATCATGTTTATGTGGGGTTTGCGGGTGTCAGTATGAACAGTAATTGAGTGTATATTGCTCAGTTACTGTAGTTAATTAATATGTCTAAATGTGTATAAATGTATGTAAATGATTCAATATATTAAGTCAGTAAATGTATTTAGTAATATAATGTCTAAAATTAGCTGTTATGTTGGGGTGTAAAAGGCCCTGTCCTGTTGTGTCAATTACAATTATTAGTTATTAATTATAGTTAAAATATTCTACAATAACATTTAAATAATACAACAATGGATAATATAGCTTACAATTGTTGGGGTGTTAACCCAAGGTCTTATATTTACACGTAGATTAGTAAAAGTCACAATGGTCAACCAAATTGTATATACAATTGACAATGTCAATCCTGTTACTTGTCAAATTAATTCCTTAATATTTCTAGATTTAGGGTGTATAGGCCCTATGTCTTACAGCTAATCTTAAAGCTAATAAAGGTTAAATATTACTATGTATGTTTATGAACTCCGTCAGAAAATGTTTTAAGTAATTACAAATCTCAGAGCCTTCCCGCAAGCCCCCCAGGCTGCGGCACAAAATGGTTGGTTACTAAGGTAACCGCCAATTGTCGCCACCGGCCCAGAAGACTCAACAGGGGAAGCTCGTAACCAAAACAAAGTACCCGGAGAAAGTCCACAAAATCTCGGCTATAACAATTGTTGGTGATTGTTTTACTGTATGGCAGTTGGTTTTGGGAGTATACCCATGGATTGATAGGACTTCGTTGTTATTTTTGTCAATAACAAAAAAGTCGAAAATCAAGTTCGTATCGTAATTATACAATTCCTGCTTTATTCTATTAAACCTACTAGTGTCGCCGCCCAAGCGGCGTATAGATGAAGCACTTAATCCTTATATATCTTATGTGTGTTTGGCTCCGCCCCTCTATATTATTTAATTACTATTTAGTTTATTTGAAAACTTGTTTTTTATATGTGATGATTTCATAAAAGTTTTACCTATTTATAAATTACAAAACACGTATCTGTTTATTATTATTAATTATTGCTGTGCTATGGTGAATGCCGGGGTGCGAATTTTTTATGGAAATTTTCAGCAATCAGAAGAGTGAAGCTACTTGAGTAGCGAGGTGACTTTTGGCTCCGCCCCTTTATATTAATTATTTATTATTTAATTTGTTAGAAATCCCTATTTTTTGTATGTTGTAATTTCGCAGGAGTTTTCGCTATTTATAGATTATACGACCTGTATCTATTAATTATTATTACCTATTGCTGTGCTATATTGGTTTTCAACGTGCGAATTAATATGCAAAGTTTCGACTATCAAAAGAGTGAAGCTACTTGAGTAGCGCACTAACTCTTAGCTCCGCCCCTTGTCAATACTGTACCAGGGAGGCGGGGACTGTGATTTATTGTTGTAGTCTTGCCGTGTGCTAATGGTTATTTGAGTTGGTGTGACTCCTCCCTTTCGCGTCGATTACTGCCGACTTTAGACGAATGTTACCGGATCGGATCGTTATTGGTTATGATGTTAGTATATAAGCTGTTTAATTATGCTAGTTGCTACTCGGTTAGTGTTGTACCAGTATTGGTTTTTATGTTTATGGACCTTAATTCTGGTATTTTTAATTTATGCTGACCTTTGTGGGCAAGAGTGTTATGTGTTTATGAGTGAAAATTTTTGTATGTTCTAGTGCGTTTGTGTTACTGCTATCTTGACTATGGTGTCTAGTGTTTATGGTGTCTATATGTTACTATTTTTTGTTTTATAGTGTAGGTGTATTGTGTATTAATTATATATGATAGTTTTAGTGTTATCTCGGATTAGTGAAACTACGTGTATTTTGAGTGTTGTTTCTGCTTTTTGTGTGTCAGTGAATGTGTCTGAGTCGTCTGGTAGCGATTATGCCAAAAATTGCACCGGTTCACCTAGTATGCGAACGGTGCAATTTCGTTGGTTTTGATGTGTGTAAGTGTTATATAACCGTTTTAGCTTGGTTTGGCGTTGTCTTGTGTGGACTAATTATTATGCGAAATCACAACTCACGATTTTTATGACTACTTATTGATTAAAGATGTATGTCCAAGTCTGTCAGGTTCGTTAATTGTCAATTTATAGTTATACCTATTCGTGGTCCGTTATTTGTACCTAAAAATTTTGTCGAGATGTCCCAACACTATTGGCTATGTACTTGATGTTCAGCTATTAAGTGGTAGGGGCGCTGTGGTCGCTAGGAAACTTGGAAAGTTGTATATTCAAACACAGTTTTCTCCAGTTTTATGTAATTTCTAGGAGTTCTAGTTGCTGTGCCTAGTTCCTTGCTTTGGCACGCCCAACATTCCCCTATGTCCACTCTTCCCTAAGGTGTATTTAAAATTTTGTATAATTATTACCCCGTGTCTATTTATTTATATAAATGGCTGATTTTTTACCCGATTTGGGTGATTTTTGGATATGTTGAAGCTAAAAATTTTTGAAGTCTATGGTATTAATATATATAAGGGAATTTTTATTATTTTTGTGATTTTGTCTCTTGTTTTAGAGTTTCTCAAATAGATGGCGCTTAAATTAGTTTGAGGTTTTCCTATGAGACTTGATTTCAATCTTTATCTAATATTATTGTATATAATGTTGTTTAAGTTGAGATTAATGGTGTATATGTTTATAAAATATAATAAAATAAAGTGGAATATAGTATATCTGGTAATTATTTATTAAATTTACGTTTTATTGGAAACAGAGTTTAAGTTTTCTACTTGCCTCCCTAGATGGAGCTACTTTCGAATGTAATGAAATTTTTTGGTTGTTTGTTTTGCTATTTATTCCCTAATTAATTATTTATTCTAAATGAAATTTGACTATATGTTCAAGAGTATTTTTAGGAGTTCACGGCTAGAGTTTTATAATGATTTCTGTTTATTTGAAAAAGGAATTACCCAGTCTGCGATTTTCTTCACCTAGATGGCAGCACGGTCGAAAGTAATGAAATTGTCCGGTGACTTATTTTGTTTATAATTCCCTGACCGTTTATTTGTTCTGGGTGAAATTCAATTATGTGGATAGATGTATTTTTAGAAGTTCACGGCTTGAATATTATGGTGGATTCTACTTATTTTTAGAAGAAGAATTTACCCAGCTTGTTATTTGGTTCTCTAGATGGCACCACGGTCGAAAGTAATGAAATTTTTCGGTGACTTATTTTGCTTATAATTCCCTGACCGTTTATTTGTTCTGGGTGGGGTTCGATTATGTGGATGGGTGTATTTTTAAAAGTTCACGGCTCTATATATTATGGTGGTTTGTGCTTATTTTGGAAGAAAAGAAATAAAAGGAATTACCCAGCTTATCACTTACTTCCCTAGATGGCACCACAGTCGAAAGTTATGAAATTTTTCGGTGATTTGTTTTGCTTATAATTCCCTGACCGTATATTTGTTCTGGATGAGGTTCGGTTATGTGAATGGGTGTATTTTTAGAAGTTCGCGGCTATGAATTTTATGAGAATTACTATTTATTTTGAAAACGTGAAGTATAAATTCCACTCTGCTGCCCTAGATGGCGTTACCGTCTAAGGCTATGAAATATTTTATTGATAATTTGAGGGGGCTTATATCTTCCTAATTATTAGTTAATTTGTCTGTGTTAAATTAATTTTACAATAAGAGTATTATAGTCTATTTATTAATACTATGTTTATGAATTATAATACTACTTTAATAGTCAGGCCATCTCATAGAAAAATTATTATTATTAATTTATCTCGGCTATTCCTGTATGGATTTATTTAATATTTCTACGGGACGTTCCCTATGTCTTTCCCTAGCTGTGACCCAAATGCCACTGATCTACGATTTTTCTCCTAGGAGTTATATGAACTTGAAAAATTTTTAGGTTTTCTTACAATATCTCCGGGGTTATTAGTTATATGATCTTATGGTTTTAGAAAACAATTATTGGGGTGTGGAGGCACCCTATTTTCTATTTGTCTCGGTTCTATAATCAGTAATTAAATTTTCATTCACTTATAACTCCCAAGATTATTTTGCTTATATCTCCCTTATTCCTACTCTGTTTGAAATGATTTTTGAGTATGTAAATATGGGGATTTTTAAAAGTTCACGGCTTTAATAATATTTGAATATTTATGGATATTTTAGAAATTAAGGCAATTGTTTTCAAATTCCTATACTAGATGGCGCTACAGTCGAAAATCGCAAGACTTTCTCCCGGCACTTTGAAAGCCTATATCTTTCTAATTACTAGGTGTTTTTACAAAATTCAAACTGTATTATGTTAAGAGTATCATATACTATTTTTAAGCTATATAGTTCAACCTTATAATTATACTTTTATGGGTCAGGAAGTTTCATACTAGAAATATAATTCTTTGAATAACTTCTCTGTTTTCCAGCCGATTTGGCTGAAATTTTTAACAATTCTTCTTATCAACTATATCTATCTATATCTGCAATAAAAATCATATGCTCTCGCTCATTTTCCGGAGCTATTAATTATTAAACATTAAGATGATTTTGTAAAATCTGTAATTAAATCTCTATTGAACTTAGCTTAAGTCTGAAGTCGCCACCGTGCTTCTACTGGTTTCCGCCACCAACTTATCTATCTGGTGTTCCTCCTGGTGCCCAAATGAGGTAGGCAGGTATCTGGATCAACTTGGTTTTTCGTCAATATCTTCGTGGTTTTCCACCCGATTTGAGTGGAGTAAGGATCAAAATATGCACTGATGAATTGCCCTTTTTTATGCACTTAAAGATTGCTAGGTTGCAGATCTCCAGAGAGCAGCGCACGCACTTTTGTGTAAAACTCACTTTTTCACAATGTGGTTTTTTGTATATTAAAATTCGTAGAAAAATCACTCGCTGGTGGTTTTAACACCGTTGAATAGAAGATTTAAGAGCGCATCCGTGGATATATCACACTTGCACTTTTTCACTAAAAAACCCACTTTTATGAATTTTTTAAACTTTTTACTGCAAATTTGCTCTGCGGAGCGTTGTAGAAACACTTTGCGCGCGCGCGGTTGGCGGGGCGTGCCAAGGCAGACTGAGGTTAGGTTAGGTTAGGTTAGGTTAGGTTAGGTTAGGTTAGGTTAGGTTTTTTTTTTTTTTTTTTTTTTTTTTTTTTTTTTTTTTTTGTTTTGTGTCCGGGTGCCAGACCCGGCCCGCGAAAAGCCCCTAACATGATCAGGGATTTTCAGGCTAGGAGAATGAATACGCGGAGATTTATTGTAACAAAATTTTACAAGGTTTTCTAACTAACTTATTCACTATTATGTTTACTATTATAATAGGTTTATAACATATTGTTTACAATAGTTCTTATTATTCTATTTACAGATCATATTTATTATAGTACTACATTTTATAATGTTA
Organism: Lymantria dispar; assembly: GCA_032191425.1. Lineage (NCBI taxonomy): Eukaryota > Metazoa > Arthropoda > Insecta > Lepidoptera > Erebidae > Lymantria > Lymantria dispar. The sequence goes on along the minus strand of CM063460.1, from coordinate 123,092 downwards.
CATTTTTATCAGGCTATAATATATCGGAGTCCATTTTTGCAATTGTACATTCATAAGTGCCTTGTATGATTGACTCATACTTAGATCTTAGTTATTGTATCATGTTGTGTTACGGGTGGTTTGGTGAATACTGTTTGTTTTCGTTAAATGTTAATATATAATTTATGTGTGATATATAATATATGTTATTTGTGTTATTGTTTGATATTACTAATTTATTTGACTTATCAAGTGATGCAATTAATATGGTATTATGTTAGTGGTGTGTAATTCTCAATTGTAATTATTTATTTTGCAACACCAAAATAAATTTTTAACTTGAGAATTATTATACTTTATTTATTCCATTGTAATTTATTCTCTATTACTAAAATGTTAATGGATATTATGGTTGCGTAATTATTGTTAGTATGTGTTGTACATTGATTTATAGTCTTTTGTATTAATGTTTTTTATTAATTGATATTATAATTTATTATGTCTGTGCATAAAAATTATAATTAGTGTTCATAGTGGTGGATGGTGAGTTGATGAAATCTATGTTTTCGTTATGTGTTAATATATATTTTATGTATCATGTATAATATATGTTATTAGTGTTGTTGTTTGATGTAAATAATTATTAAGATTTTTATTTAGTACAATTTAAATATACGTATTACTGGTGTGTAATTTTTAATTTTAATTATTTATTTTGCTATACCAAAATAAATTATTAACTTGAAAATAATTGTACTTTATTTATTAAAGGTGTAATTAATTCTCTATTGCTAATATGTTATTAAATATTATGGTTAGATGATTGTTGTTTGTATGTGTTGTACATTGAATTGTAGTCTTTTGTGTTAGAATTTTATTAGTTAGTATTATAATTTATTATGTCTGTACATAATAATTATAATTTGTGTTCATTGTTTAGTAGTGATTAGCTGATATGATTTGTGTAATTTTGTATGGTGTGATTTAGCCATGTTATATAAATAGTTGTTAAAGTGTTGTAGTGTAGTCTGTTATATATTGTTAAGATGTGTTTAGTGATTATGCGTTTATTGTGTATGTTTTTTATTCTCTTATTATAATTTGTTATGGGACAACATAACAAATTATTGTGTGTTATATGCAAGTGTGTATAATGTAATTTACTGTATCTGTTTAGGATACTGTGTGTGCATATGCATGGGTTACATGCACTCAGGATGCAGTCACTGCACCTGCGCGCATGTTCAGGCATTATGCTTTGTATGTAGTTGTGTGTGTTTTTGTATATTATGCAAGTGTAATTATGTTATGCATTTAATTGTGGGGTGTATTGTGAGTTATTAATTTGTGTATATTTTGATTTTTAGTTAATGGCTAATGTGTTGTATGTTTGGAGGTTGTCATGGTGAGTAAGATGTTTTGATAAGTTGGTGTTGTTTATGTATATGTGAGCATGTGTTGTTATGAATTGTATAGTGTATATGTTTGTGAATTATGTGGATTACAGTGTTGTGTGAAGTCTAACGTTCGCACCGTATGTGATGGTATAATTGCCTGAACTGGGCATTGTCTAACCATAGGCTACTGCCTCTCTTGCGAGTGCGTCCGCTCTTTTCCTAATGGGGCATTCTGTGCCGAACACGTCGTGGTTGGATTGCGGGAGTTTTGCCTTCGCACAGTTGTAACAACTAGTGCGATGGCTACACTCTTTACGTACATGGCCCGGTTGGCCGCATTTTGTACAGCGGTCCTCTTCCGCTGCAGCGCAGCTTTTCCGCCCGTGGCCATAACCCAAACAGCGCATGCACTGTATGAGGGGCGTTTGATCCTGCACCCTCACACACTGCACATCGATGAAGAGCCTGCCGGCCGAGGTAAGCCTCTGCCAGAGGATTGGCGACACCTGGAGGACGGCATGACACTCATCTGGGTGTCTTGCCCTCCTCCGGTACCTCTCCACCACAGCGGCCTCCTCGGCCGACAGTCCCTCCACCAATTTAGCGTTCTGTTGGGTTACCGCTGTTGTAATATCCGCCTCAGTCACCGTTCGGCACAGATTCTTCAATACCACCAAAGGGTTTGAAAATTTAGCCTCCTCTACTTTCAATTTCTTGTTTGTGGTTAGTCTGTCTGCCACCTGATCTATCTCTCTCTTGGTGGTGCACGCGAGGACTATTCTCGGGCCCCTAACACGCCTCATTTTTTGTATTTGTGTCCCATTTTCCTTGGCCTTTAGTGTAGTTCTAATTTCCTTTTCTAATTCGTCGCTCGGGGCGATATCAACAGTAGAGACCATTATTGCATGCGACTTCTCTACGTGTTGTTGTGGTCTGGGTTGTGCGGCCATCTCTGCGTAAGTACGCGGCCCGCAACTGGCTTCGCCCACCCTTTGTCTGAGCTCCTGAGCAGAGGATTTTAGCTCTTTTATCTCTTGTAAGAGCTCAGCGCCGACGTCTAATACAGGGGTTTTTGTGGCTTCTTTTTGCTTTTCTAGGGTCACAGCATGGTATCTTATGACACCCTCAAGGCACCTCATGCCGTCCGCGTTTTCCTTGATTTGGTGCCTATACTGTTCCAATTCGTCCATTTGGGTTGCGTGTTGTTTAAGTGCCCTTTCAAGTCTCTCGCTTTGCTCCATGTTCTCCGTGATTATTTGACTATGAGCCCTAATTAAGGTCTCCCACCTTTCGATCTGCGGCGACTCGTCTTTATTGTCTTTTACGATATCCCCAGGGCGTGAAAACTCTTGCTTATCTTTTACGCTATCCTCGGGCTCTGGCTTGTGGGGCCTTCCCTTGTATTTCTCGAGTTCCACCTCCCCTTCACTGATGTATAGGACCAGCTTATCGAGTATGTCGATAACCCCATTTTTCACCTCTGTCTTCAAGTTTTTCGACATTCCCAGGAGGATCTTGGCTTTCTTCACCACGTGCTGTGCCGTCCTGACTCTGATGGTGTTCACTACCTGGGGGGGAGGGCTTGGGGGGGAGGTCGGCCGGTCCAGATTCACTGTATAATTGAATCCTGCTTTATTTATATCGAGCACCCCCTTACTGACGCTAGCAGACGTCGTGGCCTTGGGGGTGTTTTCGATATACATCGTGGTATAGCTCGTTGTATGTGGGGTTGTTTTGTTGGGGGATTGGGACGGCTCTTTTGAGCGCCTATCCTGGGGTGGTGATCTAATCATGTTTATGTGGGGTTTGCGGGTGTCAGTATGAACAGTAATTGAGTGTATATTGCTCAGTTACTGTAGTTAATTAATATGTCTAAATGTGTATAAATGTATGTAAATGATTCAATATATTAAGTCAGTAAATGTATTTAGTAATATAATGTCTAAAATTAGCTGTTATGTTGGGGTGTAAAAGGCCCTGTCCTGTTGTGTCAATTACAATTATTAGTTATTAATTATAGTTAAAATATTCTACAATAACATTTAAATAATACAACAATGGATAATATAGCTTACAATTGTTGGGGTGTTAACCCAAGGTCTTATATTTACACGTAGATTAGTAAAAGTCACAATGGTCAACCAAATTGTATATACAATTGACAATGTCAATCCTGTTACTTGTCAAATTAATTCCTTAATATTTCTAGATTTAGGGTGTATAGGCCCTATGTCTTACAGCTAATCTTAAAGCTAATAAAAGTTAAATATTACTATGTATGTTTATGAACTCCGTCAGAAAATGTTTTAAGTAATTACAAATCTCAGAGCCTTCCCGCAAGCCCCCCAGGCTGCGGCACAAAATGGTTGGTTACTAAGGTAACCGCCAATTGTCGCCACCGGCCCAGAAGACTCAACAGGGGAAGCTCGTAATCAAAACAAAGTACCCGGAGAAAGTCCACAAAATCTCGGCTATAACAATTGTTGGTGATTGTTTTACTGTATGGCAGTTGGTTTTGGGAGTATACACATGGATTGATAGGACTTCGTTGTTATTTTTGTCAATAACAAAAAAGTCGAAAATCAAGTTCGTATCGTAATTATACAATTCCTGCTTTATTCTATTAAACCTACTAGTGTCGCCGCCCAAGCGGCGTATAGATGAAGCACTTAATCCTTATATATCTTATGTGTGTTTGGCTCCGCCCCTCTATATTATTTAATTACTATTTAGTTTATTTGAAAACTTGTTTTTTATATGTGATGATTTCATAAAAGTTTTACCTATTTATAAATTACAAAACACGTATCTGTTTATTATTATTAATTATTGCTGTGCTATGGTGAATGCCGGGGTGCGAATTTTTTATGGAAATTTTCAGCAATCAGAAGAGTGAAGCTACTTGAGTAGCGAGGTGACTTTTGGCTCCGCCCCTTTATATTAATTATTTATTATTTAATTTGTTAGAAATCCCTATTTTTTGTATGTTGTAATTTCGCAGGAGTTTTCGCTATTTATAGATTATACGACCTGTATCTATTAATTATTATTACCTATTGCTGTGCTATATTGGTTTTCAACGTGCGAATTAATATGCAAAGTTTCGACTATCAAAAGAGTGAAGCTACTTGAGTAGCGCACTAACTCTTAGCTCCGCCCCTTGTCAATACTGTACCAGGGAGGCGGGGACTGTGATTTATTGTTGTAGTCTTGCCGTGTGCTAATGGTTATTTGAGTTGGTGTGACTCCTCCCTTTCGCGTCGATTACTGCCGACTTTAGACGAATGTTACCGGATCGGATCGTTATTGGTTATGATGTTAGTATATAAGCTGTTTAATTATGCTAGTTGCTACTCGGTTAGTGTTGTACCAGTATTGGTTTTTATGTTTATGGACCTTAATTCTGGTATTTTTAATTTATGCTGACCTTTGTGGGCAAGAGTGTTATGTGTTTATGAGTGAAAATTTTTGTATGTTCTAGTGCGTTTGTGTTACTGCTATCTTGACTATGGTGTCTAGTGTTTATGGTGTCTATATGTTACTATTTTTTGTTTTATAGTGTAGGTGTATTGTGTATTAATTATATATGATAGTTTTAGTGTTATCTCGGATTAGTGAAACTACGTGTATTTTGAGTGTTGTTTCTGCTTTTTGTGTGTCAGTGAATGTGTCTGAGTCGTCTGGTAGCGATTATGCCAAAAATTGCACCGGTTCACCTAGTATGCGAACGGTGCAATTTCGTTGGTTTTGATGTGTGTAAGTGTTATATAACCGTTTTAGCTTGGTTTGGCGTTGTCTTGTGTGGACTAATTATTATGCGAAATCACAACTCACGATTTTTATGACTACTTATTGATTAAAGATGTATGTCCAAGTCTGTCAGGTTCGTTAATTGTCAATTTATAGTTATACCTATTCGTGGTCCGTTATTTGTACCTAAAAATTTAGTCGAAATGTCCCAACACTATTGGCTATGTACTTGATGTTCAGCTATTAAGTGGTAGGGGCGCTGTGGTCGCTAGGAAACTTGGAAAGTTGTATATTCAAACACAGTTTTCTCCAGTTTTATGTAATTTCTAGGAGTTCTAGTTGCTGTGCCTAGTTCCTTGCTTTGGCACGCCCAACATTCCCCTATGTCCACTCTTCCCTAAGGTGTATTTAAAATTTTGTATAATTATTACCCCGTGTCTATTTATTTATATAAATGGCTGATTTTTTACCCAATTTGGGTGATTTTTGGATATGTTGAAGCTAAAAATTTTTGAAGTCTATGGTATTAATATATATAAGGGAATTTTTATTATTTTTGTGATTTTGTCTCTTGTTTTAGAGTTTCTCAAATAGATGGCGCTTAAATTAGTTTGAGGTTTTCCTATGAGACTTGATTTCAATCTTTATCTAATATTATTGTATATAATGTTGTTTAAGTTGAGATTAATGGTGTATATGTTTATAAAATATAATAAAATAAAGTGGAATATAGTATATCTGGTAATTATTTATTAAATTTACGTTTTATTGGAAACAGAGTTTAAGTTTTCTACTTGCCTCCCTAGATGGAGCTACTTTCGAATGTAATGAAATTTTTTGGTTGTTTGTTTTGCTATTTATTCCCTAATTAATTATTTATTCTAAATGAAATTTGACTATATGTTCAAGAGTATTTTTAGGAGTTCACGGCTAGAGTTTTATAATGATTTCTGTTTATTTGAAAAAGGAATTACCCAGTCTGCGATTTTCTTCACCTAGATGGCAGCACGGTCGAAAGTAATGAAATTGTCCGGTGACTTATTTTGTTTATAATTCCCTGACCGTTTATTTGTTCTGGGTGAAATTCAATTATGTGGATAGGTGTATTTTTAGAAGTTCACGGCTTGAATATTATGGTGGATTCTACTTATTTTTAGAAGAAGAATTTACCCAGCTTGTCATTTGGTTCTCTAGATGGCACCACGGTCGAAAGTAATGAAATTTTTCGGTGACTTATTTTGCTTATAATTCCCTGACCGTTTATTTGTTCTGGGTGGGGTTCGATTATGTGGATGGGTGTATTTTTAAAAGTTCACGGCTCTATATATTATGGTGGTTTGTGCTTATTTTGGAAGAAAAGAAATAAAAGGAATTACCCAGCTTATCACTTACTTCCCTAGATGGCACCACAGTCGAAAGTTATGAAATTTTTCGGTGATTTGTTTTGCTTATAATTCCCTGACCGTATATTTGTTCTGGATGAGGTTCGGTTATGTGAATAGGTGTATTTTTAGAAGTTCGCGGCTATGAATTTTATGAGAATTACTATTTATTTTGAAAACGTGAAGTATAAATTCCACTCTGCTGCCCTAGATGGCGTTACCGTCTAAGGCTATGAAATATTTTATTGATAATTTGAGGGGGCTTATATCTTCCTAATTATTAGTTAATTTGTCTGTGTTAAATTAATTTTACAATAAGAGTATTATAGTCTATTTATTAATACTATGTTTATGAATTATAATACTACTTTAATAGTCAGGCAATCTCATAGAAAAATTATTATTATTAATTTATCTCGGCTATTCCTGTATGGATTTATTTAATATTTCTACGGGACGTTCCCTATGTCTTTCCCTAGCTGTGACCCAAATGCCACTGATCTACGATTTTTCTCCTAGGAGTTATATGAACTTGAAAAATTTTTAGGTTTTCTTACAATATCTCCGGGGTTATTAGTTATATGATCTTATGGTTTTAGAAAACAATTATTGGGGTGTGGAGGCACCCTATTTTCTATTTGTCTCGGTTCTATAATCAGTAATTAAATTTTCATTCACTTATAACTCCCAAGATTATTTTGCTTATATCTCCCTTATTCCTACTCTGTTTGAAATGATTTTTGAGTATGTAAATATGGGGATTTTTAAAAGTTCACGGCTTTAATAATATTTGAATATTTATGGATATTTTAGAAATTAAGGCAATTGTTTTCAAATTCCTATACTAGATGGCGCTACAGTCGAAAATCGCAAGACTTTCTCCCGGCACTTTGAAAGCCTATATCTTTCTAATTACTAGGTGTTTTTACAAAATTCAAACTGTATTATGTTAAGAGTATCATATACTATTTTTAAGCTATATAGTTCAACCTTATAATTATACTTTTACAGGTCAGGAAGTTTCATACTAGAAATATAATTCTTTGAATAACTTCTCTGTTTTCCAGCCGATTTGGCTGAAATTTTTAACAATTCTTCTTATCAACTATATCTATCTATATCTGCAATAAAAATCATATGCTCTCGCTCATTTTCCGGAGCTATTAATTATTAAACATTAAGATGATTTTGTAAAATCTGTAATTAAATCTCTATTGAACTTAGCTTAAGTCTGAAGTCGCCACCGTGCTTCTACTGGTTTCCGCCACCAACTTATCTATCTGGTGTTCCTCCTGGTGCCCAAATGAGGTAGGCAGGTATCTGGATCGACTTGGTTTTTCGTCAATATCTTCGTGGTTTTCCACCCGATTTGAGTGGAGTAAGGATCAAAATATGCACTGATGAATTGCCCTTTTTTATGCACTTAAAGATTGCTAGGTTGCAGATCTCCAGAGAGCAGCGCACGCACTTTTGTGTAAAACTCACTTTTTCACAATGTGGTTTTTTGTATATTAAAATTCGTAGAAAAATCACTCGCTGGTGGTTTTAACACCGTTGAATAGAGGATTTAAGAGCGCATCCGTGGATATATCACACTTGCACTTTTTCACTAAAAAACCCACTTTTATGAATTTTTTAAACTTTTTACTGCAAATTTGCTCTGCGGAGCGTTGTAGAAACACTTTGCGCGCGCGCGGTTGGCGGGGCGTGCCAAGGCAGACTGGTTAGGTTAGGTTAGGTTAGGTTAGGTTAGGTTAGGTTAGGTTAGGTTTTTTTTTTTTTTTTTTTTTTTTTTTTTTTTTTTTGTTTGTCCGGGTGCCAGACCCGGCCCGCGAGAAGCCCCTAACATGATCAGGGATTGTGTCGGATGGGTATTAAGCGCTAGGGAGATTTATTATAAAAAAAATTACAATGTATTTCTATACTTATGTCTATGCTTATGTCTACTATTAGGTATTGTAGGTTACATTTATTACTATTGTTATTTTTGTCCTATTTTTACATTTTGTCTTAATTTGGAAAATATACATTGTTGATTATTTGTGTTACATTTCTTTAATTCTATATTTATTTAAACTTAGGGAGGCTGCTAATGGCCTCTATCTATTTTTTTACAATCGTCGGTATTAGCATAAGTGCTTATTTTGGCCTTATGTGACTTTTTGTTTTGCTGTAGTGGGTTATTGTTTATGTAATATGATTACTGGTGTTTGTGTTATTAACTATTTATTTTGTATATATTTGTGTGATCATTTTTGTATTGTTGTGTATGCTATTTATGTTACAGGTTTCATTGTACTTTATTTAATTGTTTATTTTGTCGCAACAAAATAAACTATTAATAATGATAATTTCGATTTATTTGTTCCTAATGTTATTGTGACTATGTGGTTGTTTACGTTGTGCTATGCTGAATGGTGATTTGTGGTGTGTCATTTGTTGTTACTTAATATTATAATTTATTATGTTAATACATATAAATTACAATTGTGCATGACGTCGAGTGATGATTGTTTTAGTTAGTTGGTGTACGTATGTGATGTGCTGTGGTATGTACGTTTTGTGCATAGGTGATTGGTGTAAGTTTGTGACGCAGATTGTATTGTGATTGTGCTAGTGATTGTGCGCTTATTATGCATTGTTTTTTATTTCCTTAGTAAAATCTATTATGCGTACAACATAGCAGATTATTACGTGTTGAGTTGAAGTGTATGGTGTGTGTTAATGTAGCCGTTTATGTACCGAATATACGTACGTGGATTGCATGTCCGCTAAGTACAATCATTGCATCAGCGTCCATGTTCACGCACTATATTTTGTGTGTATTGTTTGTAATGGTTGTTGATGATTTGTAAATATTGCTGTGTTTGTAGATGTATTTGTTATGTGATATAAATATTTGAACTGTGTTGGGGTATTTGAGTGAGTGTGTATTATTGTTGTTTTTGTGGTCAATGTAATTTATGTACGTGTTGGTGTTTTGTAGGTATGGGTCAAAAGTTTTTTGAGATAGTTGGTGTGTGTTGTTGTCTAGTGGTTTGAATTATAATGATGAGGTGTGGATGTTGTTGTGTGTTGTGTTAATCGTGCGTGTGTGTATTTGTCTGTCGTATTCATGGCCGTGACGAAAGATAGTTGGCCGGGAAGCGCACCCTAGCTATACGCTACTGCCTCCCTTGCGAGGGCGTCTGCCCTAGATCTTATGGGGCATTCTGCACCGAACACGTCGTGATTTGTGTGTGGTAGTTTGGCCTTTGTGCAGTTGTAGCAGTTTGTGCGATGGCTACACTCCTTTCTCACATGGCCCGGCTGGCCGCATCTGGTACAGCGGTCCTCCTCGACCGCGGAGCAGCTCTTTTTTCCGTGGCCGTATCCCAGACAACGCATGCATTGTATGAGGGGCGTTTGGTCTTGCACCCTCACACACTGCACATCAACGAAGAGCCTGCCGGCCGAGGTAAGCCTCTGCCAGAGGATTGGCGACACCTGGAGGACGGCATGACACTCATCTGGGTGTCTTGCCCTCCTCCGGTACCTCTCCATCACAGCGACCTCCTCGGCCGACAGTCCCTCCGTCAAGTCGGCGTTTTGCTGGGACAGCGCGATTCTTATGTCTGCTTCCGTGGTCTTCCTACACAGGTTTTTCAAAACCACGAGTGGGTTTAAAAATTTCGCCTCCTCCACTTTAAGTTTTTTATTTTCTGTTAATTTCCCTGCTAACTGGTCAATCTCAGATTTTGAGGCGCATGCGAGCACGACTCTAGGCCCCCTCACGCGCCTCATCTTCTGGATTCTCCATCCGTTTTCCTTGACCTTTAGTGTGCCCTTTATTTCATCCTCCAGGACGTCACTGGGGCAGATGTCGATGGTTGATACCATAATGGCATGTGACTTGGGTGTCTGTTGAGGCCTTGGTGCGGCGACCATTTCCGCGTAAGTGCGCGGCCCGCAACTGACTTCTTCTACCTTCCTGCTCAGCTCCTGAGTGGTACCCTTTAAAATTCTTATTTCCTGCAGGAGCTCTGCGCTGACCTCAGTTGCGGGGGTGGTGGTGACGTCCTTTTGATTTTCCAATGTCACTGCATGGTATCGTACAACGCCCTCTAAACATCTCATGCCATCCGCGTTTTCCTTAAACTGCTTTTTGTATTCCTCCAGGCCGTCCAGGAGGGTGGCGTGCTGTTGAAGCGCCTTCTCTAATCGCTCGTTCTGTTCCATGCTCTCGGTAAGGATTTCACTATGAGCCCTAATCATAGTTTTCCACCTTTCCAGTTCAGGGACCTCGCCTTTGTCATCTTTTACGATACTCTCGGGCTGTGGTAACTCGTCTTTGTCTTGGTCTTTTACGTTATCCTCGGGCAGTGGTTTTTGGGGCCCTTTCTTATGCTCCGCGAGTTCCTTCTCCCCTTCCTGAACGCATAAGACTAATTTGTCCAATACGTCTATGACCCCTCTTTTCACCTCCGTCTTTATGTTTTTAGACATATTTAGGAGGAGTTTTGCTTTTTTAACGCCTAGTTTTGCCCCCATGAGTCTGGCGGAATCTGCTACTGGAGGGGGAGAGTTTTGGGGGGATGTCGGCTGGTCCAAGACTACGGTGCGGTTCATGCCTGCCCTATTCGTGTCAAATACCCCTTTCCTGGTTGCTCCAGACGTAGTAGTCTTCGGGGTATTTTCTATGAACATGCTGGTGTGGTTCATTAGATGTTGGGCTTTGTTACTGGGGGACTGGGACGGCTCTTTCGAGCGCCTATCCTGGGGTGGAGATCTAAGCATGTTGTTTTTGGGGTCTGCGGGTGTCAATAATACTGGAATCCGAGTGTATATGGCTCGGTTCCAATATAATGTTGTGTGGGTGTATAATGTGTTAATCAATAGGTGTAGTCAATAATTGAGGTATATTATGTAATTTTGTATATGTATTATGATGTTTGGGTGTAAAGGCCCTGGTCTATTTTACAATAAGTTTCCTATTAATAATGATTAAAATACAATAAATGCGCAATATAATGGGTTATACCAACAAAAAGGTGCAAACCCAGGGTCTTATATTTAAATATAGTGGGGTGTAAAAAATCCCAGTTGTCGACAAATTGTTAGATCTACTTATTGTTAACAGGTAAAAGTCAATTTGTCAAAATAAAATAAAAATAAAATTAAAATAAAGACTTAATTACTAGAGTTGGGGTGTATAGCCCCGTGTCCTACGGCTAAATTAAAATTAAGATAAAATTGAAATAAAATTAAATTACCTATATACATATACCTCCGCCAGGAGTATGAATTTATAATGGAAACAAATTAATAGCTCTCCCACGAGCCCCCAGGCTGCGGCACAAAATGGCTGGTTGCTAAGGCAACGGCCAATTGTTGCCACCGGCCCAATGACTCCGCGGGGGAAGCCTAAGCAATTTCTAATCACGAAAAGTACAAGAAGAAAAAAAATTTTTTATTTCAGAAGAGCCTAGTCTTCTGGAGGTAGCGGCCGCGGCCTCTAGCAGGGATCACAACAAGGTATCCGGAGATCGTCCTCGTCCAAAAAGAAGAAAAAGAAAGTAAAAGAAGAGAAAAGAAGAAGAAGAAGGTAGAAGCAGAAGAGGCAGAAGGAAGGTGGTATCAGCGTCTGGTGGAACTCCCCGTGCGATTGACAGCAGAAGAAATCCCAAGTCTCTACGACCAATAGCCTCCAAGTAACGGCAGTCCGAAAATTACCCCCTAACACCTCCAACACCTCCAGGGAATTTTCGAACCCCGATAACTTCGGCTCTATCGGTCGCAGGAAGTTCGGGTTTGAACTAAGGGACTTCCCCCGATGCCCCGCGCACGCCGGCACCGTCAGCTGAAACCAAAATTTTGTGGGGCTGTATCACCACCTGACCCCAGGGGGTCGAAACTCCTTACCAGGGGATCCACTAATCCGAAAACCGCAGCGCGCTATCTCTATTTCCGGCGAAGTTATGTCCAATTGAACCTTTTCAAGATGGCCGCCGGGTATAACTTTGGTCGGTAATATCTCCGAATCTATTGGCCGCAGAGATATCGGGTTTGGACTCACAGGTGGGGAATTGGGAGTTCTACCACAACAAATTGAAAAGTCACAACCGAAATTTTTTACCCCCAATTTGGAAAAAACTAATTTCCCCCAATTCCAAACTCCCCCCTTAACCCACCTGCAAAATCTCCACGCTCTACGTTGAATATCTTCGGAGATATGGCCTCCTGAAAAAATCCAATATGGCGGCCGAGCTGTCAAAATCGAACTTTAACCTACTATATCTCCTAAAGTATTCGTCGGAGGAGCTTGGGGTTTTCAATGCCGTCAATGGCTTGACTAGGACTACCAGCCTAGTGGTCAAAATCTCAATAATAAAAAATATTGCCCTTTTTGGCAATTGGCTATAAAAAACGATAGCCGGCGTCTTGCTCTGTGCTAATCCGAAAACCCCAGTCTTCTACGGCAAATAGTCCCGGAGATATGTGACTCTGAAACTTTTCGCGGCCAACTCCAAACACCCCCCGAGACACCCAGGATTTTAAAATTCGTTGTTTTTGGGGCTAGGGCCACCGTGTTTGGGCTCGGGGTGTGCCCAAAGGTCATCTAAAGCCACCTATTACCTAAAATTTTAATTATTTATATTATTTACGGATTTATTTAAGAAATTCGGTTAAAATTCGATTTCTCCTAAACTATTTGACATAAAATTATGTAAAAAATGTGTAAATTAAGTACAAAGAAGCCTCTACAATACAGTAAGGTCCAGGTATTTTTACTATTTTTCCGGTCGAACAAAACTTTCTAAAAACCAAAGTTTTTAGTTTTTCGTCCTTGGCTCCTCGACTATATAGTCCAGGGTGCTCGGCTTGTAATATTATGTTGTCCCAGCGAGCGCGCAGGCAGCGGCACGAAAACGGAAATTATAGCCCGGTATGGAACCGAGCTATACGGCGTCAAAGTTTGAAAAAGTTAAATGTTTTATCTTAAAAAGTACAGCACCTAAAATTTTTCTGGCTTCGGGAAAAGTGTCTGGGTACTTGCCCGCAGGTATGTTGAAAATCCCAGCTCTCTAGGTGGCGTATATCGGGTACCTCGTGGTGACGCCACGTGCGAAAAAATGTTGTTTTTCTGCACTTTTTGGTGTGTTGCGCTGCACGGATTTCCGCTTGCGAGGTGTCAAAAGATGCGGGCCCGCGGGGCCTACACGCCGACACAAAAATGTCGCGTGGAGGCACCTACCCCGAAGCACAATTTACGAAAAACTGTTGATTTTCACTCACTTAACCTTTAATTTTTGAGGTTTTTCATTAATAACTTCCTGGTTATCGCACTCACACTCACAGGAACAGTTTCGGCGTGTGCGCCTCGTTAACGCGCAACTTTTAAGGTATAACACGTTACGATAACTTGCGAAAAACCCACTTTAAACAATTAAAAAGCGCGGAGCTCACTTGAAAAAGCAGCTGACGGCAGCGCGGTCAGCGGGGGACGGTTAGGTTAGGTTAGGTTAGGTTAGGTTAGGTTAGGTTAGGTTAGGTTAGGTTAGGTTAGGTTAGGTTAGGTTAGGTTAGTCGTGAGCCAGACGTCGTGCGGTTAAGACGTGCTCCTACGCGCTCTGCGTTGTGGTGTTGTCGTCATGCCGGTAGAGTCAGTGTTCACTGTATACACTGGTACATCGCATCGTCCGCGTATAGTGTGGTGATCACGGTGCGCGCTCCCACGACGCGTCGTGCGCTGAGAGCTGCACTTGCGCGCTCTGTCCGTGTCGTCGTGACGTCAGTAACGTGTAGTAGAGTTCACTGTATGTACTCCTACATCGCGTCGTCCGACTGCAGTATTCAAATTTTGAGAGTGATGGGAATGTGTATAGAATTTGTTCAGATTTTATACATTAAGTCGTCCGGACTACACCATTCAATTTTGTGAATTTGTGTGTTTAGTGACAGTGACCATAGAACCAGGTGGTAAGGATAATTATATTTTTTATACGTTAACGGAGCAGAGACTCTAGAAGATAAAAAGAAGGAAGAGAAGGAGTTAGAAGGAAGTTGGTTATGGACTTTAGTACCTAGGGTTTAAGTTAGGTTAATTTAGGTTAAGTTACTTTAGGATAAGTTAGGATAAGCCAGGATAAGTTAAGATTGTTTAGGACAAGTTAGGATAGGATAGGAATAGGTTAGGATCAGTTAGAATACGGTAGGATAGGCTAGGATAAGCTAGGAATAGGTTAGGTTTGTTTAGGATAAGTGAGAATAAGTTAGGATAGGTGTAAGGTAGGGTAAGCTAGGATAGATTAGGCTACATTAGAGTAAGATAGGTTTAGATAGGTTAGGTTTAGATAGGCTATGTTAGGGTAGGTCAAGTTAGATAAGAGCACTAAAGTCCATATGATGGAGACGCGTGGCCCAACAACGACAGTAATGAGTGGGAGTGAAAGCGAGGCATCTGGGGCAGTTATGCCCCCGCCTGCATCGCCTATAATGTTCACGAAACCGTGTTCGGTCAGTCTCAAGCGTTCTGCTGGGGACATAGAGCAGTACCGCAAGGAGGTATCCGGGGCTAGTGCAGCTTCTGCTGCCAAAGTTAGTGCGGCCCGCAGAGGCAAAACACCGGTTAGAGGACATTCTGCTGGACTTGCATGTGCTCGTTCTCTACATGATATGTTGGAGCAACGAGCCATGGATGGGGATTCAGATGACAGTACATGCTCGGAGGTAATGGAATTTTCGGATGGGACGCTGAACCTCTGTTCAACCCAGGAAGTTAAAAAATACAGTATGAGCGTACTTGCTGAGGTTCAGCAAAGCATCCGAAAATCAAAAAATCTCAAGGGGACTACTATTAAAGTACTTAATCAAGGGACGGAAAACCTGATGAAATGCATTAACGTATTGTTAAAAACGGTAGAAGAAGACAGTCTTGAGTCCTTTAGGAGGGATATTGCTAAACTCCGTAAGGAAAACGAGACCCTCAAGATGGAACTCAAATCTTATAGGAGACAGTTTGACGAATTTAAGTCCCCTAAAGCGGTGGCCCAAAGGTCGACACCGGATGCGGATGTGCTTAAGCACATGTTTGAGACAATGGAGACCTCTCTCCGAAATTCCTTCGGTGAGATGATGGCGGCTCGATTTGACGGGATTGAGGATCGTCTCCTCCCCGCCCAGAGAGTCCGTCCACCCTTGGCAGCGGATAAGAAGAGAGGTATGACTGCTGTACCTGCTGCACCCAAGACTGCAACGACACCTGCTGCAGTAACAACGACGTCCAAGGATGTTCCAGTGACCCCATCCGCGCCTGTAGAGAGTTGGGTCACTGTTGTTAAAAAGGGCAAGAAAAAGGCTACCTCTTCTGCGGCACTCTCTTCAACCACCCCAGCGAAGGCTGTGCCCCCCGTCGCTCCCAGTGCAGCAGAAGTGGCACGGAGGAAAGTAAAGTCGGCGTTGACTGCTCCTCGCTCTTCGGCTGTAATTTTGAAATTGCAGCCCGGGGCCGAAAGCAGGGGGCTAACATACGCCGATGCTATGCTCCGTGCTGAACAGGAGGTGGACCTTAAGGAGCTTGGAATTGAGGGGGGTCTAAAGGTCAGACGCTCTGTGACTGGGGCAAGGGTGCTCCAGTTACCTAAGGACCAGACTAGGGAGACCGCCGATAAACTAGCCACTAGCCTTCGCACAGCGCTCGCTGGAATGGTGGACGTTGTCTGCCCGGTTAAACGGGCGGACATTCGGGTGACCGGTCTTGATGATTCTGTCACCCAAGAGAGGATCCAACAGGCCGTGGTCCGCGTAGGAGGATGTGCTGCAACGGAGGTGCAGGTTGGGGAGATCCAGCGTGGGGCACGTGGCATGGGCGTAGCCAAGGTAAGGTGCCCCGTCGCCACTGCGAAGACTCTGGCGGATGCGGGGAGGCTCTTAGTCGGTTGGAGCTCCGCCGGAGTCCAGGTGCTAGAAAACCTACCTCTTAGGTGTTTTAGGTGCCTAGGGTTGGGGCATACAACCTCTTTGTGCACCTCAGAAGTCGACCGCTCCAGTCTTTGTTACCGGTGTGGCTTTGAAGGGCACAAGGCGGCCTCGTGCATGGCGGAGTACCGCTGTGCAGTCTGTGCTGACGCCGGTCGAGCATCATCGCACATTATGGGAGGGAGGTTGTGTAAACCTCCCTCCTCGAAAGGCAAGGTGGTCCAAGGACCTCAGACCACCACAACGACTTTAAGCCGTCAGGTTCAGGAGGAAATTGAAATGTCTCCTTAATGGGAGACAAAGTAGATTTCCTCCAGGCGAACATCAACCACACTGCCGCTGCCCAAGATCTGCTCTTGCAATCTATGGCGGAGTGGGGTGTGGACCTGGCGGTGGCCTGCGAGCCATATTTCGTCCCTTCCTCACCCAACTGGGTGGGAGACATTAATGGTGACGTCGCTGTCCTCGTCAGAGTAGATATCGGCCCCCCCCTTTCCGTACTCGAGAGGGGTAATGGGTATGCCGTGGCGGGATGGAGAGACTTTGCAGTTGTAGGGGTCTATTTCTCTCCCAACCGCGCGCTGGCGGAGTTTGAGATCTTCTTGGACTCTGTCGGCGCTGCGGTTCGGCGACAGTCGCCGAGGAGAGTAGTGGTCCTCGGCGATTTCAACGCAAAGTCTCAGGCGTGGGGAAACCCTGCCACGGATCCCAGAGGAAGGGCCGTAGAACAGTGGACCATTCTTTCTGACTTGTCCCTCCTCAATACGGGGAGGGTACTCACGTGCGTGCGGGACTGGGGTGGGTCTGTGGTGGACCTTTCGTTTGCCAGCCCCAGTGTCGCTAGCATGGTGAGAGGTTGGAGAGTGGTGGAAGGGGTGGAGACTCTATCAGACCACCGCTACATACGGTTTGAGGTCTCTGCCCCTCCGGGTCCACTGCAGCCCCGGCGCAGAGTAAGGGGTGGACTCCCGAAATGGGCCATCGGGCAAATTGACCTAGACATGGTCCGGGAGTCCGCAATAGTCCAGCGTTGGGGCTCAGCGGGACAGCGAGTCACGGGGGTGAATGAGCTCGCGGGCCATTTTAGAAGTTGCCTGCAGACGGTCTGCGATGCGGCGATGCCAAGGGCGCGGCGGCGGCCTCCGCGACGACAGGTATACTGGTGGTCACCTGAGATTGCCGGTCTTCGGGTGGCCTCCAACCGGTCGCGGCGGGCGTACATTCGCTGCCGCCAGAGGACGGTCCGGGATGAAGTCCTTGAGGGCCAGCTGCGTATGGAGTACCAAAGAAGAAAGAAAACCCTGCAGCTGGCCATCAGCCGGGCGAAGGAGAGGGCGCGGGAGGAGCTGCTTGCGGTCCTCGATAGAGATCCGTGGGGGCGCCCCTATCAACGGGCACGGAACAAGCTCCGAGCCTGCGGCGCCCCCATCATCGAAACCCTGGATGCTGATCTCTTATCGGGACTGTTGGGGGAGCTTTTTCCGAACTCAGCGGGGCATGCTCCCCCAAGGATGGCTCCTCCGTCAGCGATAGAGGCGGAAGTTCCCATTCCGCCCATCGCTGACCGAGAATTGGATGCAGCCCTCTTCCGTCTTCGCGGAAAGAAGAAAGCGCCCGGCCCGGACGGAGTCCCGGGCCTCGTGTACGGCATCGCTGCGGCTGTCTGTGGGAACATGCTACGGGAACTGCTCGACGAATGTCTGAGGTCTGGGCAGTTCCCGTCGATTTGGAAAGAGGGCAGGTTGTGCCTTTTGCGGAAGGAGGGTCGTCCTTTGGACTCTCCCTCTGCATATAGACCCCTGGTGCTGCTGGACGAGGCGGCCAAATTGTTTGAGAAGGTCGTCGCGGACCGCCTCGTTCAGCACCTCGAGGATGTCGGGCCGGGGCTGTCAGCAAATCAGTACGGATTCAGGCGCGGCCGGTCAACTATTGATGCACTGGCCGCCCTGAAAATTCAGGCCACCGAAGCGGTGGCCAATAGGGACGTGATGCTGGCAGTCTCGCTTGACATCAAAAACGCTTTCAACAGCCTCCCGCATGAGACATTAAGGGAGGCGCTCCGGTTCCATGGAGTGCCCCCATACCTCCGGAGGCTGTTGGAAGCGTACCTTGAGGAAAGGCACGTGCTCTGGGAGGGGGACGACGGGCGCTTACATCGCCGCCGGGTGGAATGCGGCGTCCCGCAGGGCTCGGTCCTCGGTCCGACCCTGTGGAACGTCGGGTTCGAATGGCTTCTGCGAGGCCGGCTCCTTCCTGGGATGGGGGTCATCTGTTATGCAGATGATACCCTCGTCACTGTGAGGGGGGCTGACTTCGGGGAGGCCGCTCGGCTGGCGAGGGCTGGAGTTGCGCTCGTCGTGGGCCGGATAAATGAC
Source organism: Lymantria dispar (assembly GCA_032191425.1). Classification (NCBI taxonomy): domain Eukaryota; kingdom Metazoa; phylum Arthropoda; class Insecta; order Lepidoptera; family Erebidae; genus Lymantria; species Lymantria dispar. The sequence continues at coordinate 104,252 of CM063460.1, read as the reverse complement.
CTGGGTCTGAGGGTCTCTTTAGACAAAACAGAGGCCCTCCTGTTTCATGGCCCGGGTCAGGGTGTCCCCCGAGGAGCACAGATCAGGGTGTCTAACGTTGTCGTGCCGGTGCGGGCCCAGATGAAATATCTGGGTCTGCACCTTGATAGCAGGTGGAGTTTTGGGCCGCATTTTGCCCAACTTGTGCCCAGGCTTACCAAAGCCGCCGCGGCGCTGGGTAGACTTCTGCCGAATACTGGAAGTCCTGGGTCGTCCTGCCGACGATTATATGCCGGAATTTTGCGGTCTATGGCGCTGTATGGGGCCCCTATCTGGGCGGAGTCCCTCACCGCCCATAATAAGACTTTGCTGCGTAAGCCGCAGCGGGTCATGGCGGTGAGGTCTATCAGGGGCTACCGTACTGTGTCATGGGCCGCGGCAACACTGTTGGCGGGCGACCCGCCTTGGCCTCTCCAGGCTGGGGCACAGGCGGAGGTCTACCGGGTTTGCGCTGCGGCGCGTGCAAGGGGCACAAGTATTTCCCCTAGGGAATTACGTAGGGCAAAGCAGGCGGCTCAAAGGAACGTCATCCGGCGGTGGAGGGAGGAACTGGAGGTACCCAGAGTAGCTGGTCGAGCGACTGTTCAGGCGGTCGCTCCCCTTCTCCACCGCTGGATGACAAGGAGGTACGGCAACGTTACGTTTAGGATGTCGCAGGTACTTACCGGACACGGTGTCTTCGGTAAGTACCTGCACAGGATTGGGAAGGAGGAGACTCCCGGGTGCCACGAGTGTGGCGCGCTAGTTGATGATGCGCGTCACACCCTGGAGGAGTGCCCCGCCTGGGGGTCTGAGCGCCGCATCCTGTCCGGGGTAATTGGAGACGACCTGTCGCTGTCGAGCATCGTTTCGGTGATGCTTGATAGCGACAGGGGTTGGACGTCGATGGCCTCCTTCTGCGAAGAGGTCATTGCACAGAAGGAGGCCAAGGAGCGGGAGCGTGAGACTGCAGCGCCCGCAAACTCGCTCCGACGGCGGCGGCTGGGGGGCAGACGGCGCTTATACGCGCATCTGCTCCCACCACCTTGAGGGGTTATTGGATGCGGCCAGAGAGCCAAGCGTTGGGGTGTCGGGGATCGAATGTCGTAAGACGATCTCTCCGGCACCCTGTAAAAGCGCGGAAGAGGCACCGCAGTGGATTTTAGTGGGTATTCCAGTCGCAGGACTGGCGAGTCCCACACAACCCCCTGTCTGTAACTGGCGGGGGGCGGTGCGTAAATAGCATTTTGCCACTGCGTGAACAAAAAAAAAAAAAAAAAAAAAAAAAAAAAAAAAGGTTAGGTTAGGTTAGGTTAGGTTAGGTTAGGTTAGGTTAGGTTAGGTTAGGTTAGGTTAGGTTAGGTTAGGTTAGGTTAGGTTAGGTTAGGTTAGGTTAGGTTAGGTTAGGTTTTTTTTTTTTTTTTTTTTTTTTTTTTTTTTTTTTTTTTTTGTTTTGTGTCCGGGTGCCAGACCCGGCCCGCGAGAAGCCCCTAACGTAATCAGGGATTTTGTTACTTGGAGGATGGGTACAGGAGAATTTATTTAATAAAAAATTTTACATTCTATTGCTATTCAACAATTAACTATCCTAGTTTATACTATAGTCTTAAATTTTAATACAATTTTTTGCCTGTGTTGGTGATTGTTATACTACTCGGTCTTATCTATTTGCATCTTACATTCTTTGTAATGTGTTGTTATATTGAGAAGGTTTACAGTAGTCTTATTTATTATAGAGTTACAATATTTCCTATTTTATTATTGTGCTTATGCATGCTATGAATCTAATCGTGTTACAATCTATCTCATATTGAACATTGCTATGCCTTAATCTTATGTCTTATTTATGATTATTAACATTTCTTTATTACATGTTTGTTTGTAATAATATGGTTTACCGTAGTCTTTGTCATTTTATACATCATTCTTCGCATTATATAGTTACTTATATAAGATCTTTGTGTGTATGTTTGGTGTGCTTTTTAAGTGTATAATATATTTCTTGTGTATTTATGACGGTTATTGTCATGTGTACTTTAATAATAAGGTATGCAATTTTTGTGTGTTATATTATTAGTGTTATGTTTAATATATATAATTTATTTTTCTTTACTATTTGGTTAAATGATAAATAGCTATTATGTTGTACATATTTTAATTTTTTATTTTGATGCATCAAAATAAATTATCAACTTCATGTATTTACTTAATCATTTGTAGTTTGTTTATCACGTGAATGTTACTGGGTTACCCACTTTGATATATAACTAATGGATTATGTAATTATGTAATTTTAGTTTTGTTGTGTTGTGCATTAATTTGCCGTCTTAGTGTATTATCGTTTTTTATTTTTACTTATTACTATAATTTATTACGATATGCATGTAAATTATAATTTGTGTTTAATATTGAGTAGTGGTTTCATGTATGGTTAGTATAAAGTGCATTATGTACTTTGTAGTTTAGTGTAATGTTATCGTGTCGTAGTTGTTGTGTGTTATTAAAACATAGTTGGTGTACATGTGGTTGTTTATTATGGTTTTTTTATTCTCTAGTTTAATCTGTTATGTGGACAACATAACAGATTATTACGTGTTATATGGGGTGTGTGTTATGTGTACTGTTGTGCCTGTGTTGTATTTTGAATATACATTATGTAATTTTAGTTTTGTTGTGTTGTGCATTAATTTGCCGTCTTAGTGTGTTATCGTTTTTTATTTTTGCTTATTATTATAATTTATTATGATATACATGTAAATTATAATTTGTGTTTAATATTGAATAGTGGTTTCATGTTTGGTTAATATAAAATGCATTACGCACTTTGTAGTTTAGTGTAATGTTATCGTGTCGTAGTTGTTGTGTGTTATTAAAACGTAGTTGGTATACATGTGGTTGTTTATTATGGTTTTTTATTCTCTAGTTTAATCTGTTATGTAAAACATAACAGATTATTTCGTGTTATATGGAGTGTCTGTTATGTGTACTGTTGTGACTGTGTTGTATTTTGAATATACATTATGTAATTTTAGTTTTGTTGTGTTGTGCATTAATTTGCCGTCTTTGTGTGTTATCGTTTTTTAATTTCGCTTATTATTATAATTTATTATGATATACATGTAAATTATAATTTGTGTTTAATAATGAATAGTGGTTCATGTTTGGTTAATATAAAATGCATTACGTACTTTGTAGTTTAGTGTAATGTTATCGTGTCGTAGTTGTTGTGTGTTGTTAAAATGTAGTTGATGTACATGTGGTTGTTTATTATGGTTTTTTATTCTCTAGTTTAATCTGTTATGTGGACAACATAACAGATTATTACGTGTTATATGGGGTGTGTGTTATGTGTACTGTTGTGACTGTGTTATATTTTGTATATACATGTGCGTGGGTTACATGTTCGCAGGGTACAATCATTGCACATGCTCACATGTTCACGCATTATGCTCGTGTGTGTATTGTGTATGATGATTAATGAGTTATATGGTCTGTGATTTATGTTTTGTATGTGTGCTTGTGTTGTGCGGTGTGAATTGTGTACTGTGTATTTATTGATAAATATGTGTTTAGTTGGTGATTATGATAGATGTGATTTGTGTTATTATATTGTGTCTTGATGGTTAAGGTTATTTAAGATGGTATGTTGGTGTGTGTGTTGTTGCGTGGTGATAAGTGTTGTTATTGTAAGTGAGGTGTAAAGGTTTATTATTCTCCTATGAGTTATGTTGATGTGTAGAGTTAAATATGTCGTAAGCGTAGTGTTGTGATGATGTATAAGTTGCTACGCAAGGCATGAGTCAAATATACGTTACAGCCTCCCTCGCAAGGGCATCCGCTCTTGCTCTTATAGGGCATTCTGCGCCGAACACGTCGTGGTTTGTTTGCGGTAATTTTGCCTTGGTACAATTGTGGCAGTTGGTGCGGTGGCTGCACTCTTTCCTGACGTGACCCGGCTGGCCGCATTTCGTGCAGCGATCTTCCTCTGATGCGACACAGCTCTTCCGTCCGTGACCGTAACCCAGACAACGCATACACTGTATGAGGGGCGTCTGGTCCTGCACCCTCACACACTGTACATCGACGAAGAGTCTGCCAGCCGCGGTAAGCCTCTGCCACAGATTTGGTGACACCTGGAGGACGGCGTGACACTCTTCCGGGTGTCTCGCCCTCCTCCGGTATCTCTCTACGACAGTGACCTCCTCGGCCGACAGTCCCTCCGTCAGGTCGGCGTTTTGCTGGGTTAGTGCAATTGTAATGTCCGCTTCGGTGACTGTTCGGCACAGGTTTTTCAGGACTACTAATGGATTAAGAAATTTGGCCTCCTCAATTTTTAGTTTTTTGTTTCCCGTTAATTTTCCTGCAACTTGTTCGAGCTCATGTTTAGTAGCGCATGTAAGAACTACTCTTGGCCCCCTCACGCGTCTCATTTTCTGGATTTGTAGTCCATTCTCTTTTGCTCTAAGAGTGCTCTTTATTTCCTTTTCCAGCTCGTCACTGGGGCTGATATCTACGGTGGACACCATTAGCGCATGTGATTTGCTGGTCTGTTGTAGCCTTGGTTTTGCGGCCATTTCGGCGTATGTGCATGGCCCGCAGCTGACTTCGCCCACCCTTTTGCTGAGCTCATGAGTGAGGGTCTTTATCTCCTTTATATCTTGTTGGAGCTCAGCGTCGGTGTTCGTTGCGGGGGTGGTAGTGGCCTCCTTTTGCCGTTCTAAAGCCACTGCGTGGTATCGAATGACACCCTCCAGGCATCTCATTCCGTCAGCATTCTTTTTTATTTGATCACTATGCTTTTCCAGGCCGTCCAAGAGTGTAGCATGTTCATTGAGCGCCTTTATGAGTCTCTCGTTTTGCTCCGTGTTTTCTGTAACTATGTCACTATGAGCCCTGATCATTGTCCTCCACTTTTCAATTTGTGGCAGCTCGTCTTTTTCATCTTTTACGGCACCCCCGGGTTGTGGTGTCTCATCACTATCTTTTACGACCTCCTCAGGTTGTGAATTATGAGGCCCTTCTCTGCTTTCTATAAGTTCCTTCTCCCCTTCCTCAACGCATAAAACCAATTTATCCAGAACATCGATAACCCCTCTTTTTACTTCCGTCCTTATATTTTTTGATGTATTTAGGAGCATCTTTGCCTTTCTGACTCCCATTTTTGCCCCCATAAGTCTGGCGGATGTAACTGCCGGGGGAGGAGAGTTTTGAGGGGATATCAGTTTGTCGATAACCACCGTGCGGTTAAGGATCACCCCATCTGTCTCGAGTATCCTTTTCTTAACCGCTGCTGGGATCGCAGCCTTGGGGGTGTTCTCGATAAACATGGCCGTAGCGTTCAACGGGCGTGGGGATTTTTTGTTAGGGGATTGAGACCGCTCTTGCGAGCGCCTATCTTGAGGTGGGGACCTATACATATTAGTGTGGGTCTGCGGGTGTCAATTGATAATGTCCGAATGTATATGGTTCGGCACTGTCAGTAGAGTGTAAATGTGAGTCTGGGTGTAAAGGGCCCTGGTCTTAAATACGATCAAACTTTACCAAAAATAAGTTATATACAATTGTCAAGATAAAAATATTTATAAAATGTCAAAAAGAATGTGTATACTGATTGGGTGAATATCTAGTGGTATATTGATATTTGCGGGTGTAAAAAGCCCTAGTCAATACTGTTTGTGTGGGTGTTAGGTCGGTGGTGTGTAGTGGGTTATGTACCTATACCCTTTCGTGCAGTGTCTACAGTGTACTCGTCCAGCACCCTTAGCGCGTCAGCCAGCTGCGGCACAAGATGGTGTGTTATATCTATAACAACCAGTTGTCACCGCCGGCCTAGCTGTCGCACCCAAGTTCCCTCTCACGAGCAGGAGACACCTAGGGGAATAGGGTGGTAGTGTGTTGGAAGTGTTGTTTGTTTTAATGTAAGTGAAATGTATGTAATGATAAGTATATGTGTAGTGAGTAATATGTAAGGGTGAAAGACTGTCCCCACTTGTCGGGTCAAAATACCAGATGGGTGGCACCTTTCTCAATCACTTAGTCAGTATTAAGAGTTTGCAAAATAAAATAGTTTTTAATTATCTAAAAAATATTTATTCGATTTCGTGTTTTCCTAAAAAATAAATGTTGGATGTTAAAAGTAATTCTTCAATAATTTTTAAGTTTACCTAGGAAAATTGACGGTTCCGCCCACTTACCGCCGAGCATTAACGACTTCACACGACTGCAATAGGCTAATCGGATATATAATGTTCGTGTTTTGTTGATTGGGTGGACCGATATCATGCAATGTTTAGGCTCCGCCCCTTCCAACCTATTTAATTCATTTATTTAGTTTGCTAGAAAGTTACGGTTTTTTATTATGGATTTAATTTTAATTTTGAATATATACTCGTATTAACAAAGGGTTAATGTAATTTATTATGCAATAAAAGTGTGAAATTTTTTGGCCTAATAATGATTTTTAGTAGAATTTTATAAGGGAAACTAATATGTAATTTAATCTTTGTATTATGTAATTTATTTATATTATTACTGTCGATATATATATTTGGGAGGGTTCTTGAATTTATTAAACAATAAAAGTTTGTATTATGCCAATATTTAAAAAATGAATTTCCAGAACAAACTAATTATTGAATATAATTTATTTATTTAGTTTGTTAGAAAGTTACGGTTTTTTATTATAGATTTAATTTTAATTTTGAATATATGCTCTTATTAACAAAGGGTTAGTGTAATTTATTATGCAATAAAAGTGTAAAATTTTTTGACCTAATAATGATTTTTAGTAGAATATTATAAGGGAAACTAATATGTAATTTAATCTTTATATTATGTTATATATTTAAATTATTACTGTCGATATATATATTTGGGAGTGTTCTTGAATTTATTGTACAATAAAAGTTTGTATTATGCCAATATTTAAAAAATGAATTTCCAGAACAAACTAAATATTGAATATATTGGCTCCGCCCAACAAGGCCGAGCGTGGACGACTTTACACGATCTTCACCCGGTCGATCTCTTATTGGTTTAGGCGAGTATATAAGTTAACGATATTGTTTTTTCCCTGTATGATTAGTGATGTCCACTAGATAATTTTTGGTTTGCGAACCGAATTTTTGGTATTTGGTTTTATGTCAAGTTAAATTGTAATTATTTGTCCAAATTAGAGTATATATGGATATGTATGTGTTTGTGTAGGGTGTATGTATAAGTATTAGGTGTGTTCGCCTATTATGCGAACGGGGCAAGTGTAAGTTTTATGATGTGATTGTAATGTATGTCAATTGTGTGTTATAGTTTAAGTGTAATCTTGTTTTAGTATACTTCGTATAGGGTGTAGTGTGGGTGTGTACTGATATGAGTGTGGAATGTATGCGAGCACTGTGCATATATTGTATGTTAGTGTCGGTCACCCTGTGACACACTATGTCAAGCTGTATATTGGTCACTGTGTGTAGTATACCACTTAGGATAGGGGATAGTGTTATCTTATTCTAATATTATACCACTAATATTTATCTTACAACTAGAATATTTTAAAATGTGTAGCCTGCCTAGGCGAATACTATGTATGCGACAACTATTTTACATTAGTCAAAAATCCAATAGAACTAAGTGTCGATACAGTATTTATTAACTTGGTTTGTCGTTTGTACCAGATGAACAAAAATTTACTTGACCACAGCACTAGTCATTAGCGTTATGTGTTTAGGAAAGTATATAAGGAATAGTTGAATATTTTATAATGTCTAGGAAATCCGTTTCAATCTAAGATTTCTCCGGAACTATAATAGATAGGGAGAAATGGTTTTCGGGGTTGTGTTTATAATTTAAGGAAGCACAACATTCCCTCAAAAAATTTTCAAAAAAGTGGATATTTCAATTATCATTCATTTATAACTACGGAACTTTAAAATGCTATAACTCCCTAATTACTCTCCCGTTTGGGATGAAATTTGGGGGTGTTGCTCCCTATATTTTTAGAAGTTCACGGCTCAATTTTACATAACAGAATTATCAATAGTTTCCAAAATTGAGCCGCGCAGTTCCACATTCATTTACTAGATGGCGTTAGCTCCGAAAGTAATGAAATTATGTTGATATTTAAATTGCTTATATTTCCCAATCTACTGGATATTTTGGAGAAATTCCAACTGTATCGTAATTTTTGACGCAAAATCTCCCCCTTTCCGCTTATTGCAGATTCCTTTCTATCCTAATTAAAAAGCCAAAAATACAATTTTTATTACGTAAAATTAATTTTATGAAAAATATTTATAGGGATATCTCCGTTATTACAAAAGCAAATTGGCTGGAATTTTTACTGTAAATACTTATAATTAATGCACTTCTTCTACAATTAAAATGAATAAATATAATTATATATTAACAGAGATATAAATTTTTTAAAAATGTATGAAAAATTTTGGAAGTTTTAAAATTCTATAATAAAATAACTACTGATCTTATTTGGATGGTGAAAACGCCTCCGTGTTTCTCCCGGCACCCGGCACCAACTTATCTATGTGGCTTTTGTCCAAGTGGCACAGGTAGGTAGGCAGGGGTCTTCTTGGTCAGGAATCTTTTCAGTTTTTCTTCTGTATCTTCGGTGATCTTTGCCAGAAAAATCCGGCAATGGTGTCAAAAGAAGCGCCTTTTTAGGGCGCTTCGAACAGCAATTCACGATATGGGGGTCGCAGATCACTTGGAGGCAGCGTTTGCGATTTTGTGTTTCGGCACAATTTTTGATTTCATTTATATTGTCACTAAAAATCGTGGTTTTAACCGATGCGCTCGGGTGTTTCACCATACGATAGCTGATTTTACGGCGCATCCAACAATATATAACACTATATATGTTTCACTGGTTTTACCACTATTTCGATTTTTTATAACTTTTCACTTGAAACTTTTGCTGCGGAGCGTTGCGAAACGACTTTGCGCGTGCGCGTGCGGCTTGGCGTGCCGGGGCAGACTGGTTAGGTTAGGTTAGGTTAGGTTAGGTTAGGTTAGGTTAGGTTAGGTTAGGTTAGGTTAGGTTAGGTTAGGTTAGGTTAGGTTAGGTTAGGTTAGGTTAGGTTAGGTTAGGTTAGGTTAGGTTAGGTTAGGTTTTTTTTTTTTTTTTTTTTTTTTTTTTTTTTTTTTTTTTTTTTGTCCGGGTGCCAGACCCGGCCCGCGAGAAGCCCCTAACATAATCAGGGATTGTGTCGAATGAATATTGGCGCTGGGAAGATTTATTATCAAAAAATTTTACAATGTATTTCTATACTTATGTATATACTTATGTCTACTATAGTGTTTTGTGTTTTACAATTATTATTATTATTTATTATTGTACTGCTTTACATTTTATCTTGCTTAGTGAAATACTACATTGTTGGTTATTAATATTACATTTCCTTATTACAATATGTGTTAAAACTTAAAGAGGGCTAACTATGGCCCCTATCCGTATTATACATTCGTCGGTGCTAGCATAACTGCTCATTTTGGCCTTGTGCGTGACATTTGTTTAAACTGTGGTGGGTTGTTATATTTTTACTAATACTGGTGTATTGTGTTAATAAATATCTATTTTGTATATAGTTTGTGTGAACATTATTAGTATTGTTATGTGTGTATGCTATTTATTTTGCGGATAAATTTCATTGTACTTTATTTAATTGCTTATTTTGTTGCAACAAAATAAACTATTAATTGTGATGATTCCATTTTGTTAATTCCTAGTGTTGTTGTGACTTGTGGTTGTTTTACATTTTGCTGTACTGCGTGGTGGTTTTGGTGTGTCATTGTTAATACCTGATATTATAATTTATTATGTTGATACATACAAATTATAATTATGCATGACATCAAATGATGATTGTTATGGTTTGTTCATGAGCGTATGTGATGTGATGTAGTCCGTGGTTTGTGTACATGGGTGTTTAGTGTGTTGTTATTGTGACACAGGTTGTGTGTTAAGGTTGTACTGGTGATTGTGCGATTGTTATGCATCGTTTTTTATTTCCTTGGTAAAATCTGTTATGCATACAGCATAGCAGATTGTTACGTGTTAAATTGAGATGTATGGTGTGTGTTAATGTAGCCGTTTTGTGTGCTGTATATATGTACGTGGGTTGCATGCACGCTAAATACAATCATTGCATCAGCGTCCATGTTCACGCACTATACTCTTGCGTGTATTGTATATAGTTGTTGTTGATAATTTGTGATGATTGCTTTGATTGTGGATGTATTTGTTATGTAGTGTAAATGTTTGGACTGTGTTGGTGTATTTACTGGGTAATTGTGTGTTAATTGTTGTTTTGTAATCAGTGTAATTTATGTGAGTGTTGATGTTTCGTAGGTATGGGTCAACAATTTTGAAGTACAGTTGATGAGTGTGTTGTTGTATAGTGGTTTGTGTTGTGATGATGAGGTGTAGTTGTTGTTATGTGTTGAGTTTATCGTGCTTGTATGTGTAGTTTGTGTCGCGTTCGTGGCCGTGACGAAAGATAGTCGGCCGGGGAGCGCACCCTAGCTATACGCTACTGCCTCCCTTGCGAGGGCGTCTGCCCTAGATCTTATGGGGCATTCTGCGCCGAACACATCGTGATTTGTGTGTGGTTGTTTGGCCTTTGTGCAGTTGTAGCAGTTTGTGCGGTGGCTACACTCCTTCCTCACATGGCCCGGCTGACCGCATCTGGTACAGCGGTCCTCCTCGACCGCGGAGCAGCTCTTTTTTCCGTGGCCGTATCCCAGACAACGCATGCATTGTATGAGGGGCGTTTGGTCTAGCACCCTCACACATTGTACATCAACGAATAGCCTGCCAGCCGAGGTAAGCCTCTGCCAGAGGATTGGCGACACCTGGAGGACGGCATGACACTCATCAGGGTGTCTTGCCCTCCTCCGGTACCTCTCCATCACAGCGACCTCCTCGGCCGACAGTCCCTCCGTCAAGTCGGCGTTTTGCTGGGACAGTGCGGTTCTTATGTCTGCTTCCGTGGTCTTCCGACACAGGTTTTTCAGAACCACGAGTGGGTTTAGATACTTCGCCTCTTCCACTTTAAGTTTATTATTTTCCATTAACTTCCCTGCTAACTGGTCGATCTCAGATTTTGAGGCGCATGCGAGTACGACTCTAGGCCCCCGCACCCGCCTCATCTTCTGGATTCTCCATCCGTTTTCCTTAGCCTTTAAGGTGCCTTTAACCTCCTCCTCCAGGACGTCGCTGGGGCAGATGTCGATGGTTGATACCATAATGGCATGTGACTTGGGTGTCTGTTGAGGCCTTGGTGCGGCGACCATTTCCGCGTAAGTGCGCGGCCCGCAACTGACTTCTTCTACCTTCCTGCTCAGCTCCTGAGTGGTACCCTTTAAAAGTCTTATTTCCTGCAGGAGCTCTGCGCTGACCTCAGTTGCGGGGGTGGTGGTGACGTCCTTTTGATTTTCCAATGTCACTGCATGGTATCGTACAACGCCCTCTAAACATCTCATGCCATCCGCGTTTTCCTTAAACTGCTTTTTGTATTCCTCCAGGCCGTCCAGGAGGGTGGCGTGCTGTTGAAGCGCCTTCTCTAATCGCTCGTTTTGTTCCATGCTCTCTGTAAGGATTTCACTATGAGCCCTAATCATAGTTTTCCACCTTTCCAGTTCAGGGACCTCGCCTTTGTCATCTTTTACGATACTCTCGGGCTGTGGTAACTCGTCTTTGTCTTGGTCTTTTACGTTATCCTCGGGCAGTGGTTTTTGGGGCCCTTTCCTATGCTCCACGAGTTCCTTCTCCCCTTCCTGAACGCATAAGACTAATTTGTCCAATACGTCTATGACCCCTCTTTTCACCTCCGTCTTTATGTTCTTAGACATATTTAGGAGGAGTTTTGCTTTTTTAACGCCTAGTTTTGCCCCCATGAGTCTGGCGGAATCTGCTAATGGAGGGGGAGAGTTTTGGGGGGATGTCGGCTGGTCCAAGACTACGGTGCGGTTCATGCCTGCCCTATTCGTGTCAAATACCCCTTTCCTGGTTGCTCCAGACGTAGTAGTCTTCGGGGTATTTTCTATGAACATGCTGGTGTGGTTCATTAGATGTTGGGCTTTTTTACTGGGGGACTGGGACGGCTCTTTCGAGCGCCTATCCTGGGGTGGAGATCTAAGCATGTTGTTTTTGGGGTCTGCGGGTGTCAATAATACTGGAATCCGAGTGTATATGGCTCGGTTCCAATATAATGTTGTGTGGGTGTATAATGTGTTAATCAATAGGTGTAGTCAATAATTGATGTATATTATGTAATTTTGTATGTGTATTATGATGTTTGGGTGTAAAGGCCCTGGTCTATTTTACAATAAGTTTCCTATTAATAATGATTAAAATACAATAATGGGTTAAACCAACAAAAAGGTGCAAACCCAGGGTCTTATATTTAAATATAGTGGGGTGTAAAAATCCCAGTTGTCGACAAATTGTTAGATCTAATTATTGTTAACAGGTAAAAGTCAATTTGTCAAAATAAAATAAAATAAAATTAAAATAAAGACTTAATTACTAGAGTTGGGGTGTATAGCCCCGTGTCCTACAGCTAAATTAAAATTAAGATAAAATTGAAATAAAATTAAATTACCTATATACATATACCTCCGCCAGGAGTATGAATTTATAATGGAAACAAATTAATAGCTCTCCCACGAGCCCCCAGGCTGCGGCACAAAATGGCTGGTTGCTAAGGCAACGGCCAATTGTTGCCACCGGCCCAATGACTCCGCGGGGGAAGCCTAAGCAATTTCTAATCACGAAAAGTACAGGAAGAAAAAATTTTTTATTTCAGAAGAGCCTAGTCTTCTGGAGGTAGCGGCCGCGGCCTTTAGCAGGGATCACAACAAGGTATCCGGAGATCGTCCTCGTCCAAAAAGAAGAAAAGAAGATAAAAGAAGAAAAAAGAAGAAGAAGAAGGTAGAAGCAGAAGAGGCAGAAGGAAGGTGGTATCAGCGTCTAGTGGAGCTCCCCGTGCGATTGACAGCAGAAGAAATCCCCAGTCTCTACGACCAATAGCCTCCAAGTAACGGCAGTCCGAAAATTACCCCCTAACACCTCCAACACCTCCAGGGAATTTTCGAACCCCGATAACTTCGGCTCTATCGGTCGCAGGAAGTTCGGATTTGAACTAAGGGACTTCCCCCGATGCCCCGCGCACGCCGGCACCGTCAGCTGAAACCAAAATTTTGTGGGGCTGTATCACCACCTGACCCCAGGGGGTCGAAACTCCTTACCAGGGGATCCACTAATCCGAAAACCGCAGCGCGCTATCTCTATTTCCGGCGAAGTTATGTCCAATTGAACCTTTTCAAGATGGCCGCCGGGTATAACTTTGGTCGGTAATATCTCCGAATCTATTGGCCGCAGAGATATCGGGTTTGGACTCACAGGTGGGGAATTGAGAGTTCTACCACAACAATTTGAAAAATCACAACCGAAATTTTTTACCCCCAATTTGGAAAAAACTAATTTCCCCCAATTCCAAACTCCCCCCTTAACCCACCTGCAAAATCTCCACGCTCTACGTTGAATATCTTCGGAGATATGGCCTCCTGAAAAAATCCAATATGGCGGCCGAGCTGTCAAAATCGAACTTTAACCCACTATATCTCCTAAAGTATTAGTCGGAGGAACTTGGGGTTTTCAATGCCGTCAATGGCTTGACTAGGACTACCAGCCTAGTGGTCAAAATCTCAATAATAAAAAATATTGCCCTTTTTGGCAATTGACTATAAAAAACGATAGCCTGAGTCTTGCTCTATGCTAATCCGAAAACCCCAGTCCTCTACGGCAAATAGTACCGGAGATATGTGACTCTGAAAATTTTCGCGGCCAACTCCAAACACCCCCCGAGACACCCAGGATTTTAAAATTCGTTGTTTTTGGGGCTAGGGCCACCGTGTTTGGGCTCGGGGTGTGCCCAAAGGTCATCTAAAGCCACCTATTACCTAAAATTTTAATTATTTATATTATTTACCGATTTATTTAAGAAATTCGGTTAAAATTCGATTTCTCCTAAACTATTTGACATAAAATTTTTTAAAAAATGTGTAAATTAACTACAAAGAAGCCTCTACAACACAGTAAGGTCCAGGTATTTTTACTATTTTTCCGGTCGAACAAAACTTTCTAAAAACCAAAGTTTTTAGTTTTTCGTCCTTGGCTCCTCGACTATATAGTCCAGGGTGCTCGGCTTCTAATATTATGTTGTCCCAGCGAGCGCGCAGGCAGCGGCACAAAAACGGGAATTATAGCCCGGTATGGGACCGAGCTATACGGTGTCAAAGTTTGAAAAATTTAAATGTTTTATCTTAAAAAGTACAGCACCTAAAATTTTTCTGGCTTCGGAAAAAGTGTCTGGGTACTTGCCCGCAGGTATGTTGAAAATCCCAGCTCTCTAGGTGGCGTATATCGGGTACCTCGTGGTGACGCCACGTGCGAAAAAATGTTGTTTTTCTGCACTTTTTGGTGTGTTGCGCTGCACGGATTTCCGCTTGCGAGGTGTCAAAAGATGCGGGCCCGCGGGGCCTACACGCCGACACAAAAATGTCGCGTGGAGGCACCTACCCCGAAGCACAATTCACGAAAAACTGTTGATTTTCACTCACTTAACCTTTAATTTTAGAGGTTTTTCATTAATAACTTCCTGGTTATCGCACTCACACTCACAGGAACAATTTCGGCGTGTGCGCCTCGTTAACGCGCAACTTTTGAGGTATAACACGTTACGATAACTTGCGAAAAACCCACTTTAAGCAATTAAAAAGCGCGGAGCTCACTTGAAAAAGCAGCTGACGGCAGCGCGGTCAGCGGGGGACTGGAGGTTAGGTTAGGTTAGGTTAGGTTTTTTTTTTTTTTTTTTTTTTTTTTTTTTTTTTTTTTTTTTTTTTTTGTCCGGGTGCCAGACCCGGCCCGCGAATAGCCCCTAACTTAATCAGGGATTTCATAACGGGATAATAAAGCGCAGGGAGTTATTTATTCTAAAAAATACGCTGACATTTTCACTTATTTGTCTACTCTTACTTTACACTATATAGTGATTAAAGGTTAACTTAACTTTATACATTTTTAATGAAATCTTAATTATTGAATATTTATAATTTTGTTACAATGTATCATGTCGCTGTATCTTATTTTACTTATATATATATTTTACATAGTCATCATATTCACTATTAGAGAGTACAATTTTTTACGGTTTTACATTTGACTTAAGAGGTGGATACTCTTATATTGTGGATCGCCCATTCACGTTATACAAGGTTACGTTAGGCATCATTTAAAATTTGTTCAATAGTTCGCAATTTTAATTAACATTGTACTTCTGCAATGTGTCTAGGTTTTGTATTATTGCTATTTCCCGTCATTCTACTCTGCTGTTGATGTCTATCTGCTAGTGTGATGTGAAGCAAATTGTTGTATATCGTAACCGTTTTGTAATTATGTGTTTGTTTATATGTGTTATTTGTGTTATGTAGTGATTTACAGTTATATACTTAACCCTGCTTGAGTGTATGACCCATTCGTGTGGGTTGTACTTGGTGTATACTTTAGTATATTGAGGTGTAATTACATGATTTGTATCTAAGAAAATTTTCTGTTACATGATGTGCGTTGCTAAATACTTTATGTACCGTGATGTAACATGTACATTTATGTCCGCGAATTATTTGTGTATACTATGAGATTTTAGTGCTGCGGCCACCAGTCAGTCAGGTGATTCAATCTGATCACTCTGATGCAATACCAGTAATACCGCACATTAATTGCAACATTTATTTTATTGTATAGTGAGTCTTGTATTCAGTGTTTTGTGATTTAGTGTTATATAAGTACTCTAATGGTGGTGGGTGTAGAGATTTAATTGATTAAGTAATGGTGTAGTTGACGTGTATTATATTAGTTATAATTATGTGTTTGTTTATTTGTATTGTTTGTGTTATGTAGTAGTTAACAGTTATATAATTAACCCTGCTTGAGAGTGTGTACTATTCGTATGTGTTGTAGTTTAGTGTATTTTTTAGTGTATTGAGGTGTAATTAAGTGATTTGTATTTAACAAAATTTTCTGTTACATGATGTGCGTTGCTAAACTATTTTTGTACCGTAATGTAACATGTACCTTTATGTCCGCGAATTATTTATGTATACTGTGAAGTTTTTTGCTGCAACTACCAGTCAGTCAAGGTGATACCAATCTGATCACTCTGATACAATATCAGTTAGACTATATAATAGTTTGCAGCATTTATTTTATTGTATAATTAGTCTTTGTATTCAACGTTTGTGACTTAGTTTTATGTAGGTACTCTAATGGTGGTGGGTGTAGAGATTTAATTGATTAAGTAATAGCGTAAATGACATGTATTTATTAGTTATGTATAATTATGTGCTTGTTTGTTTATATTGTTTGTGTTGTGTGATAATTAACAGTTATATAATTGACCCTACTTGAGTGTGTATACTATTCTTATGGGTTGTAACATAGTGTATATTTCAGTATATTGAGGTGTAATTAAATGATTTGTATTTAGACTATATAATAGTTTACAATATTTATTTTATTGTATAGTGAGTCTTGTATTCAATGTTTTGTGATTTGGTGTTATATAAGTACTCTAATGGTGGTGGGTGTAGAGATTTCGGCGTGTGGTGGCGTTATTTTAGTGATTACGTATTTATTGTAGTTTTATTTTCTTATTCAATTTCTTATGTAACAATCATAGCAAATTGTTATTGTGTTTTATGTATATTATGTAGTGACATAGTGTGCGACGGCATATTGTATGACGACAATGTATATGATGTGATGCATATTTGTGTGAATAATGTTACGTGATTTAATGTTTATAAACTCTTATAGAGATGGGTGTGAAGATTTAATTGGTTGAGTAGTGACATAATTGACGTATGTTTATTAGTTGTGTGCATGGTTAGTTGAGTGGTATTTACGTGGGTGCGTGTGGTGACGTTGTTGGTGATTACATAATTATTATAGTTTTTTATTTTATTATACGGTTTGTTATGCAACAACATAGCAAACTGTTATTGTGTTTTATGTATAGTGTGTAGTAACATAATGCGCAACGGCATAATATATGACGACATAGTATATGATGTGAGTATATTTGTGTAAATGATGTTATGTGATTTAATGTTTATAAACTCTTATAGAGATGGGTGTGAGGATTTAATTGGTTGAGTAGTGGCGTGATTGACGTGTGTTATTAGTTATGTGCATGGTTAGTTGAATGGTATTTATGTAGTGCATGTGGTGGCGTTATTGGTGATTACTTTATTGTTATAGTTTTTTATTTTATTATACGGTTCGTTATGCAACAACATAGCAAACTGTTATTGTGTTTTGAATGTATAGTGTGTAGTGACATAGTGCGCGACGGCATAATATATGACGACATAGCGTGTTGTATGATGTATCTTTGTGTGAATAATGTTATGTGATTTTGTGCTTATATACTCTTGTAGAGATGGGTGTGAAGAATTAATTGGTTGAGTATTAGTGTAATTGACGTATGTTTAATAGTTGTGTACATGGTTAGTTGAGTGGTATTTATGGGTGCGTGTGGTGACGTTGTTGTGATTACGTAATTGTTATAGTTTTTTATTTTATTATACGGTTTGTTATGCAACAACATAGCAAACGTTATTGTGTTTATGTATGGTGTGTAGCGACATTGTGTGTGACTGCATAATATATGACGACATTGTGTGGGTGGTAATGTATCATTGTGTGACAGGCCTATGTGTATGACGTTTGTGTAAGGTTGTTTGTACGATGTTGTTCTCTGATGATTGTGCGGTTGTTAATTACTGTTTATTATTTTCTTATAGCTTATTATGCAAACAACATAACAAAGTACTATCGTGTTAATATCATGTATATAGTGCGTGTAGTGTGACAGATTAATTGTGTTGTATGCAGTACGTGCACGCAGTTACATGTGCTTAAAGTGCATTCAATGCACCGGCACACATGTCTCGTGTTTGTACTATACGTGTGTTATCGCGCATGTCTGTAGTACGTTTTATTGGGTAGTGTTAGTTGATGTTGTGTGAGCAATGTGATTGCGTGTAGATTGTTTTATATCATAGATATAGTATTGAGGTGACTAAAGTGTCGTGTGATAATGTATTGTTAACATAAAAACGTAAGTTGTGTAATAATATGTTAGTATTTTATGACGATTTGTGTTGGCGTAAGTTGATGTGATTGTGTTGTGTATAAGGTTATGTAGTGTGTATTGTGTTGTAATGGTGTAATGTGTCATGGCAGTGAGACATCCGAGTGGAGCAGGGCTAGCTGTAGGCGACCGCCTCCCTCGCGAGAGTGTCCGCTCTTGTTCTAATGGGACAGTCGGCACCAAATACGTCGTGGTTAACTTGCGGTAGTTTTGCCTTCGCACAGTTGTGACAACTAGTGCGATGGCCGCATTCCTTTCTCACGTGGCCTTGTTGCCCGCATTTGGTACAGCGGTCTTCTTCCTCTGTCATGCAGCTTTTGCGCCCGTGACCATAGCCCAGACACCGCATACATTGTATGAGGGGCGTCTGGTCTTGGACCCTCACACATTGCACATCTATGAAGAGCCTGCCGGCCGAGGTGAGTCTCTGCCATAGCTTTGGAGACACTTGGAGGACGGCGTGACACTCTTCTGGGTGTCTCGCCCTCCTCCGGTATCTTTCCACCACGGTGGCCTCCTCGGCCGACAGCCCCTCCACCAGATTTGCGTTCTGTTGGGCGATCGCTATTCCTATCTCCTCCTCAGTAACCGTTCGGCTCAAGTTTTTCAAAACTACTAGTGGGTTTTTGAACTTGGCCTCCTCTACCTTTAGTTGCTTGTTTGATGTTAACTTCCCTGCAACTTTTTCCATTTCGCCTTTGGTTGCACATGAGAGAACTATTCTCGGCCCTCTTACTCGCCTCATTTTCTGTATTTTTATTCCATTTTCTTTGGCCTTTAGTGTGTTACGGATCTCACTCTCCAGGACTTCGACGGGATGAACGTCAGTGGTGGAGACCATGACTGCGTGTAATTTGTTTGTCGCTTGGGGCCTGGGTTGTGCTACCATTTGAGCGTAAGTGCGCGGCCCGCATACAGCTTCACCCACCTGTTTGCTGAGCTCTTGTGTGGTGCATTTAAGCGCCTTTATCTCTTGCAAGAGCTCAGCGCCGGTGTCCGCTGCGGGGGTGGTACTGGCTTCTTTTTGCCTCTCTAGTATAACCGCATGGTGCCTTATAGCTCCTTCCAGACATCTCATGCCATCTGCATTCTGCTCAATTTGGCTCTTGTGTTGTTCTAGTCCGTCTAGAAGGGTGATGTGGTGTTTGAGGGCCGTTTCTAGCTTCTCATTTTGCACACTGTTTTGGATAAGCATCTCACTGTGCGCCAAAATTAACCCCTTCCACCTGTCTATCTGTGGTATACTGCCCTCCCTTTGATATTGTGGTTCTGGAGCGGCCACTTTGTCTTTGATTTTATCTAATTCCGCTTTATATCTTTCCAATTCCTTCTCACTTTCAAGCACATAGCGGACTAGCTTCCCTAGGATGTTGATAACCCCGTTTTTAACTTCTGTCTTTAAATTACGTGACATATCTAAAAAATTTGTAGCCATTATTACATTCTCCTTAGCCCTCATGGATCTTGTCTTAGCGTCTGTCGAGGGGGAGGAGTATTGGGGTGATGCAGTTGGACTCATCGCAATCGTGCGATTGAGCACTGCTCTCCTAGTATCGAAAGCGCCCTTTCCGGAAGTCGTAGCTTTCGGGGTGTTCTCAATATATAAGGAGGTGGGTTTTTTAGGCCGATGATTATTTTTATTAGGGGACTGCGACATCTCCCTAGATTTTGTAAATTGTGGTGGTGACCTGTACATTGTTTAGGGGATCCGCGGGTGTCAGTTAGCGAGGACCGAATGTATAGTGTTCGGTTCCGTCGTTGCACAATGTTGTATATAATAATATGTAATATACAATCGTCAAAAAAGGAAAAAAGTGTATGAGATTGTCAATAAATAAGTTGTATACAATTGTCAAAATAAAATTATGTATGAATTATCAAAAAGAATGTGTGTACTAATTGGGTGAATAACTAGTGGTATTTTAGTATTTGCGGGTGTAAAAAGCCCTAGTCAATATTGTTTGTGTAAGTGTTACGTCGGTGATGTGTGGTAAGTTATGCACCTATACCCTTTCGTGCGGGTCTTTAACGTACTCGTATGGCTGCTTTTGGCGCTTCAGCCGGCTGCGGCGCAAGATGGTATGTTATATTTATAACAACCAGTTGTCACCGCCGGCCAAACCGTCGCGCACAGGACCCACGCGTGGGTGAGGGTCACCAGGAGGAGATGAAGTGGTAGTGTATTGAAAGTGTTATTTGTTTTGTGGTGCGTTAAGCGCGTGTATTGGTGTGCGTGTGTTTGTTCAGTGTCTCTGTGTTTGAAAATGTAAGTCTGTAATTGTCTCCACTTGTTAATCAATAGTTTGCAAAGTTGTAAATTAATTATATTATTAGGGGTTGTAAAAGGACCCGTTAAGTATGGTCACTAAGTCTCTTTATTATTGAAATTAGATTAAGACTATGAGTTGTTATCCGCACAACTGTGCACGATATGTCCACCAACTTACAATTGTCAATTAAAAAATATTTCTTTATAATACAAAAATTATAATTCAATTCTAAGTTTTCCTTTAAAATAAGTGATCGTCCAAGTTTGCCTATAAATATATTTATTCGAGTCTTACAAATTTCCTAGGAAATTGCTATTATGTACACAATGTTCATGTGTTGTTATTGGATGGGACAAATTCGAACGATAATTAGGCTCCGCCCACTCCAGTCAATTTATTGTAGATATTTAGTTTGTTAGGAAACTTTGATTTTTTAATATTAGTCTGAATCTAAGTTTAAATATTTATCCGTGTTGTCAATGCGTTTTAGAAATTGTTTATGTACTAAAGTTTCAGGTTTTATGTCTGTTTACTGGTTTTTCAATTTATTTGTATAGTAAGACTTATGTTCAATTTTACTGTAAAGTTATATAATTTATTACTATGAAACCTATTGGTGTGTGTTTTTAAGGGGGTTCTTTAATTTAATAAACTATAAAAGTGTATATTGTATTAATAATAAAAAAGTGTATTTCTAGAACAAATTAAATAGTTGAGATATATAGTTATATGTATTGGTCAATATGAATATCTTGGCTCCGCCCCTAAGCAATTAATATATTGCAATGGGAGGGATCTGTGCTATGATTATTTAAATAGTTATCCTGTATGGTTGGGTGGTTGGTTGGTAAGAGAGCTATCTTGTGCTACTCCGGGTTTGGTTCCGTAGTTGCGAATTGTGTGAAGTGCTAATATGTATTATGTGGTTAGGAGGGTTGATAGTACTGTATGTATTAGTGTGCGTTATAATGTTTGTGTCAGTTAAAATATCAATGTTTATGTATAGATAAATGAGTGTGTGTTTGTGTGTGCGTATTCCTGTTTGGTGCAAGTTGGTTACTGTCTTACTATAAATGCCCTAGATGTGAAAGTTTCAATTATTATTACACTTTTAAACAATTTAAATTTTTAGAACAAACTAAATAATATTTAATATTATAATAGGTTTGTCAAGTTGGCTCCGCCCACTAGGGCCGAGCGACAACGACTTTGGACGAACTTCACTTGGTCGTTCTCTGATTGGTTTTATTGTAAGTATATAGGCTAATGATGGTATATTTCGTTATTCTTTAGTGATGTTCCCGTTGTAATTTTTGGTATATGGTCCACAAATCGGGTTGATGTTATTATGCCTGTTTTGGTTTAATTATTTGTCACAACCAGGGTGTATATGGGTATGACTATAACTGTGTTAGTAATATGTGTGATGTTCGGTACGTTCCCCTACTATGCGAAGGGTGCAGTTATTAATTTTTCAGTGTGAATGTGTTGTGTGTCGGTTATATGTTATAGTTCTGGTGTTATATTATTTTAGTGTATTTTCACCCACTATACGAAAGGTGCAGTTACTAGTTTTTTCGGTGTGGTTATGTTGTGTATCAATTATATGTTATAGTTTTAGTGTTATTTTGTTTTAGTGTTTTTGGTGTGTTTTGGTGCGTATTGTTGCGTGAGTGTGTTATGTGGATGTTGTGTTGTATGTCTGCACTATTAATTTAGTGTTAGTCAGGTATGAGTTACTATGTCAGGTGTGTTGTATTGGTATAGTCGGTATAAGTTGTATACCCGATCAGAGTAAGGTGTAGTGTCGTGTTAGACTTATATTTATTCCACTATTATTCTATATAATATGTCAGATCTTGTTATAATACTATTCTATAGTTAGATATGTAGTCTGCCTTGGCGGATCCTATGTCTATGTCAATTCGGTTATACAAGTTAATTTAATATTATTGATAAATCTATATTATTGATAAATCTAGGAGTCTATACAATAATTATATTTAATTGGTTTATAATTCATACCAAAATACGGAAACTGTGTGACCACAACACTAGTCATTAGTTTTATATACTTAGGAAGTATATAAGGAAATGTCGGATGTTGAATAAATATTTTGGAAACTTATCTATAATTTGAGTTTACTCGAAAACTAAAGTAGCTAGAATAAAACGGTTTTCGGGGTTATGCTAATGAAGTGGAGGGGCACACCTTTCCCGCAATCGGGTCACTTCAAAGTCAATATTTATATTTGCATTCACTTATTACTTTGAATTTTAAATTATCAATATCTCCCTAATCTGTAATCTGTTTTGGACGAAATTTGGGGATGTAAATCTCTATATTTTTAAGAGTTCACGGCTTGAATATATATAAAGCAATTGTGTATATTTACCAAATTAAGCCGTTTAGTTCCGCATTCCTTGCAGAGATGGCGTTACTATCGAAAGTAATGAAATATTATATGAAATTTGAAATGTTTATATCTACTAAAGTATTTGTTATTTTTGGAAAATTTAAAGGGTATTATGAATCAGGACCTAAGTTCCCCCTTTTTCTACTTATTGCAAGTTCCTATTTATTAAAGTTAAGGGCTAAAATTACAATATTATGAAAATTAATTATTAAAAATATATAAGTAGGGATAACTCGGCTATTATAAGACTAATTTAACTGGAATTTTTACAGGATATACCTTTATTTTATACAGATCTATTGCAATTATAATAACTATGTGTTAATTATCTACTTGCCGAGATAATGATTTTTGAAAATATTTTGGAAACTTATCTATAATTTTTGTTTTCTCAAAAAGTAAAGTAGCTAGAGGGAAACGGTTTTCGGGGTTATATTGACAGGATAGGGAGGCACACCTTTCCCGCAATCAGATCGCTCCAAAGTCGATTTTTATGTTTTCATTCACTTATAACTTTGTATTTTAAAATGTCAATATCTCCCTAATTAACAATCTGTTTTGAATGAAATTTGGAGATGTGTATCCCTATATTTTTAAAAGTTCACGGCTATATTCAAAATAAAACAATTATTAATACTTTCCAAATTAAGCCATTTAGTTCCACATTCCTTACAGAGATGGCGTTAGCGTCGAAAGTAATGAAATTTTTTAAGAAATTTTAAGTGCTTATATCTCCTATACTATTAAATATTTTGCAAAAATTTAAACGGTGATATGAATTGTGGCCCAAGTTCCCCCCTTTCCCGTTTACTACGAGTTTCTATCTATTTAAATTAAAAAGCTATAATTACGATTTTACTACGGGAAACTAAATTATACAAAATTTGTAAATAGGGATATCTCAGTTGTTATAAAGCCAATTTGGCTGAAATTTTTACAGGATGAGCATAAAATAAGTACAAATCTATTGATATTTTAATATTTATATATTTATGATGTATTTACTGAGATATGATTTTTTGAAGTTTTGATAAAAATTTTGTGAACTTTAAAATTAAATAACTAATTAACTATAAGTCTTAGCTTTATAGGGAAAACGCCTCCGTGATCCTCCAGGCTCCCGGCACCAACTTATCTATATGGTGTCCTTCCAACTGCCACGATTTGGTCGACAAGGGTCTTCTTAGTCAGGAATTTTTGGATATTTTCGTCAATAACTTCGTTGTTATTTACCATAAAAATCTGGCAAAGGTGTCCAAAGAAGCGTCTTTTGAGGGCGCTTCGAACAGCAGTTCAGGATATGGGGCTCAAAGATCGTTTTGCAGCAGCGTTTGCGATTTTATATTTCAGCACAATTTTTTGTCGCACAAATGTTGTTACCAAAATTCGTGGTTTTATCACATGCACTTGATTGTTTCACCATTCGATGGCTGATTTAATAGCGCATCTAACGATATATAACACTTATATTATTTCACTGTTTGAACCACTTTTCTGATTTTTTCAAACTTTTCACTGCGAATTTTTGCTACGGAGCGTTCTATAACGACTTTGCGCGTGCGCGTGCGGCGGGGCGTGCCACGGCAGACTGGGTTAGGTTAGGTTAGGTTAGGTTAGGTTAGGTTAGGTTAGGTTAGGTTAGGTTAGGTTAGGTTAGGTTAGGTTAGGTTAGGTTAGGTTAGGTTAGGTTAGGTTAGGTTAGGTTAGGTTAGGTTAGGTTAGGTTAGGTTAGGTTAGGTTAGGTTAGGTTAGGTTAGGTTAGGTTAGGTTAGGTTAGGTTAGGTTAGGTTAGGTTAGGTTAGGTTAGGTTAGGTTAGGTTAGGTTAGGTTAGGTTAGGTTAGGTTAGGTTAGGTTAGGTTAGGTTAGGTTAGGTTAGGTTAGGTTAGGTTAGGTTAGGTTAGGTTAGGTTAGGTTAGGTTAGGTTAGGTTAGGTTAGGTTAGGTTAGGTTAGGTTAGGTTAGGTTAGGTTAGGTTAGGTTAGGTTAGGTTAGGTTAGGTTAGGTTAGGTTAGGTTAGGTTAGGTTAGGTTAGGTTAGGTTAGGTTAGGTTAGGTTAGGTTAGGTTAGGTTAGGTTAGGTTAGGTTAGGTTAGGTTAGGTTAGGTTAGGTTAGGTTAGGTTAGGTTAGGTTAGGTTAGGTTAGGTTAGGTTAGGTTAGGTTAGGTTAGGTTAGGTTAGGTTAGGTTAGGTTAGGTTAGGTTAGGTTAGGTTAGGTTAGGTTAGGTTAGGTTAGGTTTTTTTTTTTTTTTTTTTTTTTTTTTTTTTTTTTGTTTGTGTCCGGGTGCCAGACCCGGCCCGCGAGAAGCCCCTAACATAATCAGGGATTGTGTCGAATGAGTATTGGCGCTGGGAAGATTTATTGTCAAAAAATTTTACAATGTATTTCTATACTTATGTATATACTTATGTCTACTATAGTGTTTTGTGTGTTACAATTCTTATTATTATTTATTATTGTACTACTTTACATTTTATCTTGCTTAGTGAAATACTACATTGTTGGTTATTAATATTACATTTCCTTATTACAATATGTGTTAAAACTTAAAGAGGGCTAACTATGGCCCCTATCCGTTTTATACATTCGTCGGTGCTAGCATAATTGCTCATTTTGGCCTTGTGCGTGACATTTGTTTAAACTGTGGTGGGTTGTTATATTTTCTACTAATACTGGTGTATTGTGTTAATAAATATTTATTTTGTATTTAGTTTGTGTGAACATTATTAGTATTGTTATGTGTGTATGCTATTTATTTTGCGGATAAATTTCATTGTACTTTATTTAATTGCTTATTTTGTTGCAACAAAATAAACTATTAATTGTGATGGTTCCATTTTGTTAATTCCTAGTGTTGTTGTGACTTGTGGTTGTTTTACATTTTGCTGTACTGCGTGGTGGTTTTGGTGTGTCATTGTTAATACCTGATATTATAATTTATTATGTTGATACATATAAATTATAATTGTGCATGACATCGAATGATGATTGTTATGGTTTGTTCATGAGCGTATGTGATGTGATGTAGTCCGTGGTTTGTGTACATGGGTGTTTAGTGTGTTGTTATTGTGACGCAGGTTGTGTGTTAAGGTTGTACTGGTGATAGTGCGATTGTTATGCATCGTTTTTTATTTCCTTGGTAAAAATCTGTTATGCATACAGCATAGCAGATTGTTACGTGTTAAATTGAGATGTATGGTGTGTGTTAATGTAGCCGTTTTGTGTGCTGTATATATGTACGTGGGTTGCATGCACGCTAAATACAATCATTGCATCAGCGTCCATGTTCACGCACTATACTCTTGCGTGTATTGTATATAGTTGTTGTTGATAATTTGTGATGATTGCTTTGATTGTGGATGTATTTGTTATGTAGTGTAAATATTTGGACTGTGTTGGTGTATTTACTGGGTAATTGTGTGTTAATTGTTGTTTTGTAATCAGTGTAATTTATGTGAGTGTTGATGTTTCGTAGGTATGGGTCAAAAATTTTGAAATACAGTTGATGAGTGTGTTGTTGTATAGTGGTTTGTGTTGTGATGATGAGGTGTAGTTGTTGTTATGTGTTGAGTTTATCGTGCTTGTATGTGTAGTTTGTGTCGCGTTCGTGGCCGTGACGAAAGATAGTCGGCCGGGGAGCGCACCCTAGCTATACGCTACTGCCTCCCTTGCGAGGGCGTCTGCCCTAGATCTTATGGGGCATTCTGCGCCGAACACATCGTGATTTGTGTGTGGTTGTTTGGCCTTTGTGCAGTTGTAGCAGTTTGTGCGGTGGCTACACTCCTTCCTCACATGGCCCGGCTGACCGCATCTGGTACAGCGGTCCTCCTCGACCGCGGAGCAGCTCTTTTTTCCGTGGCCGTATCCCAGACAACGCATACATTGTATGAGGGGCGTTTGGTCTAGCACCCTCACACATTGTACATCAACGAATAGCCTGCCAGCCGAGGTAAGCCTCTGCCAGAGGATTGGCGACACCTGGAGGACGGCATGACACTCATCAGGGTGTCTTGCCCTCCTCCGGTACCTCTCCATCACAGCGACCTCCTCGGCCGACAGTCCCTCCGTCAAGTCGGCGTTTTGCTGGGACAGTGCGGTTCTTATGTCTGCTTCCGTGGTCTTCCGACACAGGTTTTTCAGAACCACGAGTGGGTTTAGATACTTCGCCTCTTCCACTTTAAGTTTATTATTTTCCATTAGCTTCCCTGCTAACTGGTCGATCTCAGATTTTGAGGCGCATGCGAGTACGACTCTAGGCCCCCGCACCCGCCTCATCTTCTGGATTCTCCATCCGTTTTCCTTAGCCTTTAAGGTGCCTTTAACCTCCTCCTCCAGGACGTCGCTGGGGCAGATGTCGATGGTTGATACCATAATGGCATGTGACTTGGGTGTCTGTTGAGGCCTTGGTGCGGCGACCATTTCCGCGTAAGTGCGCGGCCCGCAACTGACTTCTTCTACCTTCCTGCTCAGCTCCTGAGTGGTACCCTTTAAAAGTCTTATTTCCTGCAGGAGCTCTGCGCTGACCTCAGTTGCGGGGGTGGTGGTGACGTCCTTTTGATTTTCCAATGTCACTGCATGGTATCGTACAACGCCCTCTAAACATCTCATGCCATCCGCGTTTTCCTTAAACTGCTTTTTGTATTCCTCCAGGCCGTCCAGGAGGGTGGCGTGCTGTTGAAGCGCCTTCTCTAATCGCTCGTTTTGTTCCATGCTCTCTGTAAGGATTTCACTATGAGCCCTAATCATAGTTTTCCACCTTTCCAGTTCAGGGACCTCGCCTTTGTCATCTTTTACGATACTCTCGGGCTGTGGTAACTCGTCTTTGTCTTGGTCTTTTACGTTATCCTCGGGCAGTGGTTTTTGGGGCCCTTTCCTATGCTCCACGAGTTCCTTCTCCCCTTCCTGAACGCATAAGACTAATTTGTCCAATACGTCTATGACCCCTCTTTTCACCTCCGTCTTTATGTTCTTAGACATATTTAGGAGGAGTTTTGCTTTTTTAACGCCTAGTTTTGCCCCCATGAGTCTGGCGGAATCTGCTAATGGAGGGGGAGAGTTTTGGGGGGATGTCGGCTGGTCCAAGACTACGGTGCGGTTCATGCCTGCCCTATTCGTGTCAAATACCCCTTTCCTGGTTGCTCCAGACGTAGTAGTCTTCGGGGTATTTTCTATGAACATGCTGGTGTGGTTCATTAGATGTTGGGCTTTTTTACTGGGGGACTGGGACGGCTCTTTCGAGAGCCTATCCTGGGGTGGAGATCTAAGCATGTTGTTTTTGGGGTCTGCGGGTGTCAATAATACTGGAATCCGAGTGTATATGGCTCGGTTCCAATATAATGTTGTGTGGGTGTATAATGTGTTAATCAATAGGTGTAGTCAATAATTGATGTATATTATGTAATTTTGTATGTGTATTATGATGTTTGGGTGTAAAGGCCCTGGTCTATTTTACAATAAGTTTCCTATTAATAGATTAAAATACAATAATGGGTTAAACCAACAAAAAGGTGCAAACCCAGGGTCTTATATTTAAATATAGTGGGGTGTAAAAATCCCAGTTGTCGACAAATTGTTAGATCTAATTATTGTTAACAGGTAAAAGTCAATTTGTCAAAATAAAATAAAAATAAAATTAAAATAAAGACTTAATTACTAGAGTTGGGGTGTATAGCCCCGTGTCCTACAGCTAAATTAAAATTAAGATAAAATTGAAATAAAATTAAATTACCTATATACATATACCTCCGCCAGGAGTATGAATTTATAATGGAAACAAATTAATAGCTCTCCCACGAGCCCCCAGGCTGCGGCACAAAATGGCTGGTTGCTAAGGCAACGGCCAATTGTTGCCACCGGCCCAATGACTCCGCGGGGGAAGCCTAAGCAATTTCTAATCACGAAAAGTACAGGAAGAAAAAATTTTTTATTTCAGAAGAGCCTAGTCTTCTGGAGGTAGCGGCCGCGGCCTTTAGCAGGGATCACAACAAGGTATCCGGAGATCGTCCTCGTCCAAAAAGAAGAAAAAGAAAATAAAAGAAGAGAAAAGAAGAAGAAGAAGGTAGAAGCAGAAGAGGCAGAAGGAAGGTGGTATCAGCGTCTGGTGGAGCTCCCCGTGCGATTGACAGCAGAAGAAATCCCCAGTCTCTACGACCAATAGCCTCCAAGTAACGGCAGTCCGAAAATTACCCCCTAACACCTCCAACACCTCCAGGGAATTTTCGAACCCCGATAACTTCGGCTCTATCGGTCGCAGGAAGTTCGGGTTTGAACTAAGGGACTTCCCCCGATGCCCCGCGCACGCCGGCACCGTCAGCTGAAACCAAAATTTTGTGGGGCTGTATCACCACCTGACCCCAGGGGGTCGAAACTCCTTACCAGGGGATCCACTAATCCGAAAACCGCAGCGCGCTATCTCTATTTCCGGCGAAGTTATGTCCAATTGAACCTTTTCAAGATGGCCGCCGGGTATAACTTTGGTCGGTAATATCTCCGAATCTATTGGCCGCAGAGATATCGGGTTTGGACTCACAGATGGGGAATTGAGAGTTCTACCACAACAAATTGAAAAATCACAACCGAAATTTTTTACCCCCAATTTGGAAAAAACTAATTTCCCCCAATTCCAAACTCCCCCCTTAACCCACCTGCAAAATCTCCACGCTCTACGTTGAATATCTTCGGAGATATGGCCTCCTGAAAAAATCCAATATGGCGGCCGAGCTGTCAAAATCGAACTTTAACCCACTATATCTCCTAAAGTATTAGTCGGAGGAACTTGGGGTTTTCAATGCCGTCAATGGCTTGACTAGGACTACCAGCCTAGTGGTCAAAATCTCAATAATAAAAAATATTGCCCTTTTTGGCAATTGACTATAAAAAACGATAGCCTGAGTCTTGCTCTATGCTAATCCGAAAACCCCAGTCCTCTACGGCAAATAGTACCGGAGATATGTGACTCTGAAAATTTTCGCGGCCAACTCCAAACACCCCCCGAGACACCCAGGATTTTAAAATTCGTTGTTTTTGGGGCTAGGGCCACCGTGTTTGGGCTCGGGGTGTGCCCAAAGGTCATCTAAAGCCACCTATTACCTAAAATTTTAATTATTTATATTATTTACCGATTTATTAAAGAAATTCGGTTAAAATTCGATTTCTCCTAAACTATTTGACATAAAATTTTTTAAAAAATGTGTAAATTAAGTACAAAGAAGCCTCTACAACACAGTAAGGTCCAGGTATTTTTACTATTTTTCCGGTCGAACAAAACTTTCTAAAAACCAAAGTTTTTAGTTTTTCGTCCTTGGCTCCTCGACTATATAGTCCAGGGTGCTCGGCTTCTAATATTATGTTGTCCCAGCGAGCGCGCAGGCAGCGGCACAAAAACGGGAATTATAGCCCGGTATGGGACCGAGCTATACGGTGTCAAAGTTTGAAAAATTTAAATGTTTTATCTTAAAAAGTACAGCACCTAAAATTTTTCTGGCTTCGGAAAAAGTGTCTGGGTACTTGCCCGCAGGTATGTTGAAAATCCCAGCTCTCTAGGTGGCGTATATCGGGTACCTCGTGGTGACGCCACGTGCGAAAAAATGTTGTTTTTCTGCACTTTTTGGTGTGTTGCGCTGCACGGATTTCCGCTTGCGAGGTGTCAAAAGATGCGGGCCCGCGGGGCCTACACGCCGACACAAAAATGTCGCGTGGAGGCACCTACCCCGAAGCACAATTCACGAAAAACTGTTGATTTTCACTCACTTAACCTTTAATTTTAGAGGTTTTTCATTAATAACTTCCTGGTTATCGCACTCACACTCACAGGACTAATTTCGGCGTGTGCGCCTCGTTAACGCGCAACTTTTAAGGTATAACACGTTACGATAACTTGCGAAAAACCCACTTTAAACAATTAAAAAGCGCGGAGCTCACTTGAAAAAGCAGCTGACGGCAGCGCGGTCAGCGGGGGACTGAGGTTTTTTTTTTTTTTTTTTTTTTTTTTTTTTTTTTTTTTTTTTTTTTTGTGTCCGGGTGCCAGACCCGGCCCGCGAAAAGCCCCTAACGTGATCAGGGATTTTATGGATGGGAAAATTAATACAAGGAGACTTTATTTACATTAAAAAATTTTACAAAGTATTATTATTCTATTATCTACCCTTATTGTCACTATTGCTCTATGTTGATTACATTTCTTTCCTAATATGAATACATTTGTTATTTGATATACATTGTTTCTTATAACTTTATTTACAGATTTTATGAATAGGATGATTGACTCATGGAGATTATATCTATTGTTAAGAAGATTTTGCAGAGTGTTGTTATTCTCTTATATGCCTATGTTATTTCTACTTATTCTTGTTTTATTACATTTATTCTTATATGTATACATCAATTGTTTATTATACCTTGTTAACAATTTTCTGCCATTAATAGTTACTTTCATACATTGCATTATATTTATATTTTGTTTGTCATGAGAGGTGCACAGCTATTTCTTATCAACTTTATACAATCGTTGATGCTTATATGATTAACTCATATTTGTGGTCGTATACATATTTGTTTGTGTACTTATGTGAGGTTCTGCTTGTGTTATTTGCATGGTAATAATTGGTGATTACTGTAGTGTATTTGTTCATGTGTGATTATATTTGTTATATATTTACAATATTGTTATTTGTTATATTATAATTATATATACATTTTTGTTGGTGTCCTTGTGTGAGGTTGTGCATGTGTTATTTGCATGGTAAAAAGTATTGTAATTATTTTATTGATTATTGTAGTGTATTTGTTGCATGTGTGATTATATCTATTATATATGAATATTGCTGTTTGTTATATGTAATTTAAAATTATTTGCTAATGGTTGTATTTTATCTAGTGGTAGGTTACGCTTCATTTTAATCATTTATTTTGTTGCATCAAAATAAATAAATTATTAACTTTATGCATTACCTTAGTTGTTTACTTTATTTCCACTATGTGTCACGGTTATTTGTAGAATTAATAATTATGGGATTATGTGATTGTGATGTTGTTATATACGTTAGTTGTTGTTATTTATTATTGCTTATAATTATGATTTGTTATGTATATACATAACAATTATACTTTGTGCGATGTATTGTGTTAGTGTTGTTTGTTTGTTTAATGTATGTTTGGTATGGTATAGTTGTCATATCATGTAAGTTAGTAATTTGGTAATGTTATTGAGTTGCGAGTGTTATGTATTGTTAGCGTTGTATTATGTATGTTAACAATTGTTTATAATAGTTTATTATTTACTTATTATAATGTGTTATGTAAACAGCATAACACATTATTACTTATTTTTTGTAGTGTATGTGTAGCGTGTGTTACTATTCTGTTTGTGTAGTGTGTGAACAATTACAATTTATGTGATGTATTGTGTTAGTGTTCTTTGTTTGTTTAATTTATGTTTGGTATGGTATAGTTGTCATATCATGTAAGTTGGTAATTTGGTAATGTTATTGAGTTGCGAATGTTATGTATTGTTAGCGTTGTATTTTGTTTGTTAACAATTGTTTATAATAGTTTTTTATTTACTTATTATAGTGTGTTATGTAAACAGCATAACACATTATTACGTATTATTTGTAGTGTATGTGTAGCGTGTGTTCCTATTCTGTATGTGTAGTGTGTGCACATATACGCGGGTTACATGGGCGCATGATACAGTCATTGCATCTGCGCACATGACCACGTATTGCGCTCCTGTATGTAAACGTGCAATGATTGGTATTTGTTGATAAATGTATGTTGTATTGTTGTTCTGTAATGAGTGTTAATGAATGTTATTTATGTAATTGTGTAGTGTTGAATTAACGGGTGAGAGTTATTGAGTTTATATGTTCGGTATATGTGTTATTATGTGTTTTATGATGATCTTGTGGTTATAGTAAGTGAGGTGTAAATGTTCGATTAGTAGGATGTAGGTTTAATGTTTATATGTAATTGTGTCTATCGCATTCATGTTGTTGTAACGATGTACAAAGAGCTGCGCCTAACCTTGTCTAGTTATATGTGACTGCCTCCCTTGCGAGAGCGTCGGCTCTGGCTCTGATGGGACAATCTGCGCCGAACACATCATGATTTGATTGTGGTAATTTTGCCTTCACGCAGTTGTGGCAATTTGTGCGATGGTTACATTCTTTGCGTAGATGGCCAGGCTGCCCGCATTTAGTACAACGATCCTCCTCGTTCGCAGTGCAGCTCTTGCGCCCATGACCATAACCCAAACAGCGCATACACTGTATGAGGGGCGTTTGATCCTGCACCCTCACACACTGTACGTCGATGAAGATTCTGCCGGCCGAGGTGAGCCTCCGCCAGAGGTTTGGCGACACCTGGAGGACGGCATGACATTCATTCGGATGCCTTGCCCTCCTTCGGTACCTTTCCACTACAGTGACCTCCTCGGCCGACAGTCCCTCCACCAATTCAGCGTTCTGTTTGGTTATTGCGGTGGTTATGTCCGCCTCAGTGATGGTTCGGCACAGATTTTTGAGTACTATCAGCGGGTTTAAAAATTTCGCCTCCTCGACCTTCAGTTTTTTATTGGCCATTAGTTTATCCGCTAGTACGTCAATTTCGCTTTTTGTGGCGCATGTTAGGACAACTCTGGGCCCCCTTACTCGTCTCATCTTCTGAATTTTCATGCCATTTTCCTTGGCCTTAAGGGTTTGCTTGATCTCTTTCTCAAGGTCGTCGCTAGGGGTGATATCGACGGTGGACACCATTAGTGCGTGTGCCTTTGTTGTTGGTTGCGGCCTTGGTTGGGCGGCTATTTCTGCGTATGTACGCGGCCCGCAACAGACTTTGCCTACCTGTTTAGTAAGCTCCTGGGTAGTGCATTTTAGTTCTTTTAGCTCCTGCAGGAGCTCAGTGCCGGCCTCTGTTGCGGGGGAGGTGATGGTATCCTTCTGCTTCTCCAAGGTCACAGCGTGGTATCTCAAGACACCTTCAAGGCATCTCATGCCGTCAGCGTTCGCCTTGATTTGCTGTGTGTACTGTTCCAGGCTGTCCATAATAGTTTCCTGTTGCTTAAGCGCCTTTTCGAGCCTTTCGCTTCGCTC
This sequence comes from Lymantria dispar, assembly GCA_032191425.1. Lineage (NCBI taxonomy): Eukaryota > Metazoa > Arthropoda > Insecta > Lepidoptera > Erebidae > Lymantria > Lymantria dispar. Next base: position 70,236 of record CM063460.1, on the reverse strand, counting down.
TGTATTTTCTGTTATGATCTCACTATGGGCCCTGATTAATGTCTCCCACCTCTTTATCTGTGGCAGCTCGTCTTTATTGTCTTTTACGATATCCCCAGGGCGTGAAAACTCGTGCTTATCTTTTACGCTATCCTCGGGCTCTGGCTTGTGGGGCCTTCCCTTGTATTTCTCGAGTTCCACCTCCCCTTCACTGATGTATAGGACCAGCTTATCGAGTATGTCGATAACCCCATTTTTCACCTCTGTCTTCAAGTTTTTCGACATTCCCAGGAGGATCTTGGCTTTCTTCACCACGTGCTGTGCCGTCCTGACTCTGATGGTGTTCACTACCTGGGGGGGAGGGCTTGGGGGGGAGGTCGACCGGTCCAGATTCACTGTATAATTGAATCCTGCCTTATTTATATCGAGCACCCCCTTACTGACGATAGCAGACGTCGTGGCCTTGGGGGTGTTTTCGATATACATCGTGGTATAGCTCGTTGTATGTGGGGCTGTTTTGTTGGGGGATTGGGACGGCTCTTTTGAGCGCCTATCTTGGGGTGGTGATCTGATCATATTGTTTATTAGGGGTTCGCGGGTGTCAATATTATTGGTCACCAAGTGTATATTGCTCGGTTCCAGTAATAGTGTATGTGTAAATGTGTAATAATAAATCACAAAGACTAGTCAATATAGTGTATAGTAAGATTGATTAATTGATAAGTTATATATATGAATATTTGTGTTAAAATGTACAGGTAAATATTCAGGTGTAAAAGGCCCTAGTCAATTGTATAAGTCAAACTTTCCTACAAATAATTAAAATAATAATCTAAATAGATGAATTATAATAGGGTGTAAACCCAAGCCTTATAGTTGTATAATATACAATTGTCAATATGTGTATGGTATGAGTCAAATATGTACTTTGGTGGAGTAGTGTGTCTGGGTGGTATATTATGTATGGGTGTAAAGGGCCCTGGTCAATAATTATTAGTTAGTGTGAGTGATAATTCGATGTGTGTAATGATTTGTGTACCTATGCCCTTCGTACCAGGTCTCCAATATCTGTCGCGTCAGGCCTCCCACGCACGCCAACCGGCTGCGGCGCAAGATGGTATGTTATATTTATAACAACCAGTTGTCACCGCCGGCCAAACCGTCGCGCTCAGGACCCACGCGTGGGTGAGGGTCACCAGGAGGAGATGAAGTGGTAGTGTATTGAAAGTGTTATTTGTTTTGTGGTGCGTTAAGCGCGTGTTTTGGTGTGCGTGTGTTTATTCAGTATCTCTGTGTTTGAAAATGTAAGTCTGTAATTGTCTCCACTTGTTAATCAATGGTTTGCAAAGTTGTAAATTAATTATATTATTAGGGGTTGTAAAAGGACCCGTTAAGTATTGTCACTAAGTCTCTTTGTTATTGAAATTAGATTAAGACTATGAGTTGTTATCCGCACAACTGTGCACGATATGTCCACCAACTTACAATTGTCAATTAAAAAATATTTCTTTATAATACAAAAATTATAATTCAATTCCAGGTTTTCCTTTAAAAATAAGTGATCGTCCAAGTTTGCCTATAAATATATTTATTCGAGTCTTACAAATTTCCTAGGAAATTGCTATTATGTACACAATGTTCATGCGTTGCTATTGGGTGGGACAAAGTCGAACGATAGTTAGGCTCCGCCCACTCCAGTCAATTTATTGTAAATATTTAGTTTGTTAGGAAAATTTGATTTTTTAATATTAGTCTGAATCTAAATTTAAATATTTATCCGTGTTGTCAATGCGTTTTAGAAATTGTTTATGTACTAAAGTTTCAGGTTTTATGTCTGTTTACTGGTTTTTCAATTTATTTGTATAGTGAGACTTATGTTCAATTTTACTGTAAAGTTATATAATTTATTACTATGAAACCTATTGGTGTGTGTTTTTAAGGGGGTTCTTTAATTTAATAAACTATAAAAGTGTATATTATGATTATAATTAAAAAGTGTATTTCCAGAACAAACAAAATAATTGCTGTGTATATTGTATGTATTATCTAGTGTGGATGTCTTGGCTCCGCCCCCAAGCAATTAATATATTGCCCACTCCGGCCTATTTATTTTATTTATTTAATTTGTTAGGAAATTACGTTTCCTTGATATTTATCTGAATCTAACTTTTAATATTTATGTGTATTATCAAGGGGTTTGTAAAATTATTTATGCACTAAAGTTCCGAATTTTGTGTCTATGTACTGATTTTTGGTGTATTTATGTTAGCGAAACTTGCGTTCAATTTAACTCTTATATTATGTAAGTTATTATTATAAAAACTATTTGTATATTTACTTAAGAGGATTCTTTAATTTAATAGGCGATAAAAGTTTATAATTTGATTATGATTGAAAAACGTATTTCCTGAACATAACAAATGGTTAATATATATTGTTCTATGCAAGTGTCTTGGCTCCGCCCCCAAACAATTAATGTATTGTAGGAGGAGGAGTCTACACTGTGATTATTATTGAGTAGTGTTATATGGCTGAGCGGTTGGTTTGTCAGCTGGTGATCTCACGCTACACCGGGTTTGGTTCCGGGGTTGTAGTTTAAGCGTGATTTAATTATGTAAAGTATTGTTTGAAAGGTTGGTGATGTTGTGCGTGTATATGTATATTAGTATGAGTGAGTAAGTTTGTTTGATGACGTTTGTACGTGAATTATTGAGTGTATATGTGTGTATGTGTGCGGCCTGTTGGATGGAACAGTGTTCCTACGTATTACTGTTACTCTGGGTATAAATTTTCAATTATTGGTCGAATATTTTAATATTTCAATTTCAGTACAAATTTAATAATATTTAATATTACTAAGTGGGCTGTTCCACTGACTCCGCCCACCAAAGCCGAACGGTGACGACTTTGGACGAACGTCACTTGGTCAGTCTCTGATTGGTTTAGTTGTTAGTATATAGGTTGGCGATAATAAACTTCGTTATTATCTTAGTGATGTTACCTGTGCGAATTTTGGTACACGAACCAGAATTTGGTTTTTTGGTACTATATCAATTTTATATGTGAATATTTGTCCAATTGAAGATATATGTGAGTGTATGTATGTTAGCGTAAGCGGCTTGTATTAGTATAGATGTCTTCGGGTACCATGTGAAGAGTGCTGGTGTCGGTTTTTTCAGTGTAGTTGTGTTGTATGTCAATTATGTATTATAGTATTGGTATTGTCTTGTTTTAGTGTATTAGGTGTGTATTGGGTGTGTTTTAGTTTAGATATAAACAAGTATAGATGTATGTTATGTAGGCGGAGCGTTGTGTGTATGCACTGTTTGTTGGTATATGACACCCTGTGGTATACTATGTCAAGGTGTGTCCTAGTCGTTGTAAGTAATCTATTTTGTCAGACAAGGTATAGTGTAACTTTAAAATTTTACTTTGTATTATGGTAGAGTGTGTAGTCTGCCTGGGCGAATGCTATGTCTATGTCAGTTCTTATATTATACTAAACAATTTAGTAATGTCTAATAATCTGAAGTCAAAAACAATAATTATTTTTAATTGGTTTATAATACGGACCAAAAGAGCGGAAATTATTTGACCACAACACTAGTGTAATTAGTGTTATATACTTAGCAATATACAAGGAAATGTTGAAAGTTGAAGAATTATTTTAGATACTCAATTACAATTTTAGATTTCTCGGAAAGTATGATAGCTAGGAGGAAGCGGTTTTCGGGGTTGCGCTCACAGAATATGGGAGCACAACATTCCCTCAATCAAATCCTCCCAGAGTTAATTTTTATGGTTTCATTCACTTACAATTTGAAATTTTAAAATGACTATATCTTAAAAACTACGTATCTGTTTTAAATGAACTTTGGATATGTTACTCCTTATATTTTTGAGAGTACACGGCTAAATTTTATATAAGCTAAATATCAATACTTTCGAAAATTAAGCCAATCAGTTCCACCTTCACAACCTAGATGGCGTTACTGTCGAAAGTTTTGAAATTTATTGATGATTTTAAAATGATTATATCTTCTAAAGTATTTAATCTTTTGAAAAAATTTAAACGGAATTTCGAATTGTGGCCCAAGTTCCACCCTTTTCGGTAATTACAGGTTAATATCTATTGAAACTAAAAAATCAAAATTACGTTTACTAGTAAATAATTTTATGTATTTCTGTAGATTTCTCGAAAAGTATGATATCTAGAAGGAAACGGTTTTCGGGACTGTGTTCACCAATTGAGGAGGCACAATATTCCCGCAATGATTCCCTTCAGAATCAATATTTAAAATTTCATAACTTTAAAATTCAAAATTTTTAAAATGCTATATCTCCCAAACTATTGTCCCGTTTTGAACGAAAATTACGAGTGTTACTCCCTATATTTTTAAAAGTTCACGGCTATGTTTTGTATAATCAAAATATTAGTAATTACCGAATTAAGCCGTGTAGTTCGAAATTCCTCGAAGAGATGGCGTTACTGTCGAAAGTAATGAAATATTTTTTGGAATTTTAAAAGCTTATATCTATTAAACTATTGGCAATTTTGGGAAAATTCAAAATGTATAATAAGTTGTGGACAGAATTCCACCCCTTTTTGTTTATTACAGATTTCTAGCTGTTAAAATTAAGAGACTATAATTACGAAAATTATTACGTAAAAGTCAATTTTACGAAATATTGATATAGGGATATCTCGATAATTATTAGGCCGATTTGGCCAAGATTTTATACAAAGAGGCCTAAAATTAGGGCTGATCTATTGCAATATAAATCTAAAAATATAATTATCCATTTATAAAGTTATGGATTTTTGAATTTTGACGGAAAATTTTTTGAGATTTTAAAATTAAATATTTAAATAACTATTGCTCTTAACTTAATGGGGAAAACGCCTCCGTGCTTCTCTCGGCTCCCGGCACCAACTTATCTAGATGGCTTCGGTCCAGCTGCCACAATTTGGTATGTTGAAGTCTTCTTGTTCAGGTACTCTTGTGTATTTTTATCAATTACTTTTTTATTATCCACCAGAAAAATCTGGTGAAGGTATCAAAAGAAGCGCCTTTTAAGGGCGCTTCGAATAGCACTTCACGATTTATAGGTTACAGATCGTTTGGAGCCGGCGTATGCACTTTTATATTTGGGCACAGTTTTAACTCGCACAAATATTATCGCCAAAAATCGTGGTATTACCACGCACACTTGGTTTTTTCACCACTAGAATGCTGGTTTTTCAGCGCATCCAACGATATATCACACTTATATTTTTGCACTGTTTATACCACTATAACGATTTTTTCAAACTTTTCACTTTAAAAATCTTCTACGGAGCGTCGCGGAACAACTTTGCGCGTGCGCGTGCGGCGGGGCGTGCCGGGGCAGACTCGGGGGACTGAGGTTAGGTTAGGTTAGGTTAGGTTAGGTTAGGTTAGGTTAGGTTAGGTTAGGTTAGGTTAGGTTAGGTTAGGTTAGGTTAGGTTAGGTTAGGTTAGGTTAGGTTAGGTTAGGTTAGGTTAGGTTAGGTTAGGTTAGGTTAGGTTAGGTTAGGTTAGGTTAGGTTAGGTTAGGTTAGGTTAGGTTAGGTTAGGTTTTTTTTTTTTTTTTTTTTTTTTTTTTTTTTTTTTTTTTTTTTTTTGTGTCCGGGTGCCAGACCCGGCCCGCGAATAGCCCCTAACTTAATCAGGGATTTCATAACGGGATAATAAAGCGCAGGGAGTTATTTATTCTAAAAAATACGCTGACATTTTCACTTATTTGTCTACTCTTACTTTACACTATAATGATTAAAGGTTACCTTAACTTTATACATTTTTAATGAAATCTTAATTATTGATTATTTATAATTTTGTTACAATGTATCATGTCGCTGTATCTTATTTTACTTATATATATATTTTACATAGTCATCATATTCACTATTAGAGAGTACAATTTTTTACGGTTTTACATTTGACTTAAGAGGTGGATACTCTTATATTGTGGATCGCCCATTCACGTTATACAAGGTTACGTTAGGCATCATTTAAAATTTGTTCAATAGTTTGCAATTTTAATTAACATTGTACTTCTGCAATGTGTCTAGGTTTTGTATTATTGCTATTTCCCGTCATTCTACTCTGCTGTTGATGTCTATCTGCTAGTGTGATGTGAGGCAAATTGTTGTTTATCGTAGCCGTTTTGTAATTATGTGTTTGTTTATATGTGTTATTTGTGTTATGTAGTGATTTACAGTTATATACTTAACCCTGCTTGAGTGTATGTCCCATTCGTGTGGGTTGTACTTGGTGTATACTTTAGTATATTGAGGTGTAATTACATGATTTGTATCTAAGAAAATTTTCTGTTACATGATGTGCGTTGCTAAATACTTTATGTACCGTGATGTAACATGTACATTTATGTCCGCGAATTATTTGTGTATACTATGAGATTTAGTGCTGCGGCCACCAGTCAGTCAGGTGATTCAATCTGATCACTCTGATGCAATACCAGTAATACCGCATATTAATTGCAACATTTATTTTATTGTATAGTGAGTCTTGTATTCAGTGTTTTGTGATTTAGTGTTATATAAGTACTCTAATGGTGGTGGGTGTAGAGATTTAATTGATTAAGTAATGGTGTAGTTGACGTGTATTATATTAGTTATAATTATGTGTTTGTTTATTTGTATTGTTTGTGTTATGTAGTAGTTAACAGTTATATAATTAACCCTGCTTGAGAGTGTGTACTATTCGTATGTGTTGTAGTTTAGTGTATTTTTTTTTTAGTGTATTGAGGTGTAATTAAATGATTTGTATTTAACAAAATTTTCTGTTACATGATGTGCGTTGCTAAACTATTTTTGTACCGTAATGTAACATGTACCTTTATGTCCGCGAATTATTTATGTATACTGTGAAGTTTTTTGCTGCAACTACCAGTCAGTCAAGGTGATTACAATCTGATCACTCTGATACAATATCAGTTAGACTATATAATAGTTTGCAGCATTTATTTTATTGTATAATTAGTCTTTGTATTCAACGTTTGTGACTTAGTTTTATGTAGGTACTCTAATGGTGGTGGGTGTAGAGATTTAATTGATTAAGTAATAGCGTAAATGACATGTATTTATTAGTTATGTATAATTATGTGCTTGTTTGTTTATATTGTTTGTGTTGTGTGATAATTAACAGTTATATAATTGACCCTACTTGAGTGTGTATACTATTCTTATGGGTTGTAACATAGTGTATATTTCAGTATATTGAGGTGTAATTAAATGATTTGTATTTAGACTATATAATAGTTTACAATATTTATTTTATTGTATAGTGAGTCTTGTATTCAATGTTTTGTGATTTGGTGTTATATAAGTACTCTAATGGTGGTGGGTGTAGAGATTTAATTAATTAAATGATAGCGTAATTAACGTGTATTTATTAGTTATTCATGGTTAATGGAATGATGTTTATGTAGCGGCGTGTGGTGGCGTTATTTTAGTGATTACGTATTTATTGTAATTTTATATTTTCTTATTCAATTTCTTATGTAACAATCATAGCAAATTGTTATTGTGTTTTATGTATATTAGTAGTGTAGTGACATAGTGTGCGACGGCATATTGTATGACGACAATGTATATGATGTGATGCATATTTGTGTGAATAATGTTACGTGATTTAATGTTTATAAACTCTTATAGAGATGGGTGTGAAGATTTAATTGGTTGAGTAGTGACATAATTGACGTATGTTTATTAGTTGTGTGCATGGTTAGTTGAGTGGTATTTACGTGGGTGCGTGTGGTGACGTTGTTGGTGATTACATAATTATTATAGTTTTTTATTTTATTATACGGTTTGTTATGCAACAACATAGCAACTGTTATTGTGTTTTATGTATAGTGTGTAGTAACATAATGCGCAACGGCATAATATATGACGACATAGTATATGATGTGAGTATATTTGTGTAAATGATGTTATGTGATTTAATGTTTATAAACTCTTATAGAGATGGGTGTGAGGATTTAATTGGTTGAGTAGTGGCGTGATTGACGTGTGTTATTAGTTATGTGCATGGTTAGTTGAATGGTATTTATGTAGTGCATGTGGTGGCGTTGTTGGTGATTACTTTATTGTTATAGTTTTTTATTTTATTATACGGTTCGTTATGCAACAACATAGCAAACTGTTATTGTGTTTTGAATGTATAGTGTGTAGTGACATAGTGCGCGACGGCATAATATATGACGACATAGCGTGTTGTATGGTGTATCGTTGTGTGAATAATGTTATGTGATTTTGTGCTTATAAACTCTTGTAGAGATGGGTGTGAAGAATTAATTGGTTGAGTATTAGTGTAATTGACGTATGTTTAATAGTTGTGTACATGGTTAGTTGAGTGGTATTTATGGGTGCGTGTGGTGACGTTGTTGTGATTACGTAATTGTTATAGTTTTTTATTTTATTATACGGTTTGTTATGCAACAACATAGCAAACGTTATTGTGTTTATGTATGGTGTGTAGCGACATTGTGTGTGACTGCATAATATATGACGACATTGTGTGGGTGGTAATGTATCATTGTGTGACAGGCCTATGTGTATGACGTTTGTGTAAGGTTGTTTGTACGATGTTGTTCTCTGATGATTGTGCGGTTGTTAATTACTGTTTATTATTTTCTTATAGCTTATTATGCAAACAACATAACAAAGTACTATCGTGTTAATATCATGTATATAGTGCGTGTAGTGTGACAGATTAATTGTGTTGTATGCAGTACGTGCACGCAGTTACATGTGCTTAAAGTGCATTCAATGCACCGGCACACATGTCTCGTGTTTGTACTATACGTGTGTTATCGCGCATGTCTGTAGTACGTTTTATTGGGTAGTGTTAGTTGATGTTGTGTGAGCAATGTGATTGCGTGTAGATTGTTTTATATCATAGATATAGTATTGAGGTGACTAAAGTGTCGTGTGATAATGTATTGTTAACATAAAAACGTAAGTTGTGTAATAATATGTTAGTATTTTATGACGATTTGTGTTGGCGTAAGTTGATGTGATTGTGTTGTGTATAAGGTTATGTAGTGTATATTGTGTTGTAATGGTGTAATGTGTCATGGCAGTGAGACATCCGAGTGGAGCAGGGCTAGCTGTAGGCGACCGCCTCCCTCGCGAGAGTGTCCGCTCTTGTTCTAATGGGACAGTCGGCACCAAATACGTCGTGGTTAACTTGCGGTAGTTTTGCCTTCGCACAGTTGTGACAACTAGTGCGATGGCCGCATTCCTTTCTCACGTGGCCTTGTTGCCCGCATTTGGTACAGCGGTCTTCTTCCTCTGTCATGCAGCTTTTGCGCCCGTGACCATAGCCCAAGCACCGCATACATTGTATGAGGGGCGTCTGGTCTTGGACCCTCACACATTGCACATCTATGAAGAGCCTGCCGGCCGAGGTGAGTCTCTGCCATAGCTTTGGAGACACTTGGAGGACGGCGTGACACTCTTCTGGGTGTCTCGCCCTCCTCCGGTATCTTTCCACCACGGTGGCCTCCTCGGCCGACAGCCCCTCCACCAGATTTGCGTTCTGTTGGGCGATCGCTATTCCTATCTCCTCCTCAGTAACCGTTCGGCTCAAGTTTTTCAAAACTACTAGTGGGTTTTTGAACTTGGCCTCCTCTACCTTTAGTTGCTTGTTTGATGTTAACTTCCCTGCAACTTTTTCCATTTCGCCTTTGGTTGCACATGAGAGAACTATTCTCGGCCCTCTTACTCGCCTCATTTTCTGTATTTTTATTCCATTTTCTTTGGCCTTTAGTGTGTTACGGATCTCACTCTCCAGGACTTCGACGGGATGAACGTCAGTGGTGGAGACCATGACTGCGTGTAATTTGTTTGTCGCTTGGGGCCTGGGTTGTGCTACCATTTGAGCGTAAGTGCGCGGCCCGCATACAGCTTCACCCACCTGTTTGCTGAGCTCTTGTGTGGTGCATTTAAGCGCCTTTATCTCTTGCAAGAGCTCAGCGCCGGTGTCCGCTGCGGGGGTGGTACTGGCTTCTTTTTGCCTCTCTAGTATAACCGCATGGTGCCTTATAGCTCCTTCCAGACATCTCATGCCATCTGCATTCTGCTCAATTTGGCTCTTGTGTTGTTCTAGTCCGTCTAGAAGGGTGATGTGGTGTTTGAGGGCCGTTTCTAGCTTCTCATTTTGCACACTGTTTTGGATAAGCATCTCACTGTGCGCCAAAATTAACCCCTTCCACCTGTCTATCTGTGGTATACTGCCCTCCCTTTGATATTGTGGTTCTGGAGCGGCCACTTTGTCTTTGATTTTATCTAATTCCGCTTTATATCTTTCCAATTCCTTCTCACTTTCAAGCACATAGCGGACTAGCTTCCCTAGGATGTTGATAACCCCGTTTTTAACTTCTGTCTTTAAATTACGTGACATATCTAAAAAATTTGTAGCCATTATTACATTCTCCTTAGCCCTCATGGATCTTGTCTTAGCGTCTGTCGAGGGGGAGGAGTATTGGGGTGATGCAGTTGGACTCATCGCAATCGTGCGATTGAGCACTGCTCTCCTAGTATCGAAAGCGCCCTTTCCGGAAGTCGTAGCTTTCGGGGTGTTCTCAATATATAAGGAGGTGGGTTTTTTAGGCCGATGATTATTTTTATTAGGGGACTGCGACATCTCCCTAGATTTTGTAAATTGTGGTGGTGACCTGTACATTATTTAGGGGATCCGCGGGTGTCAGTTAGCGAGGACCGAATGTATAGTGTTCGGTTCCGTCGTTGCACAATGTTGTGTATAATAATATGTAATATACAATCGTCAAAAAAGGAAAAAAGTGTATGAGATTGTCAATAAGATAAGTTGTATACAATTGTCAAAATAAAATTATGTATGAATTATCAAAAAGAATGTGTGTACTAATTGGGTGAATATCTAGTGGTATTTTAGTATTTGCGGGTGTAAAAAGCCCTAGTCAATATTGTTTGTGTAAGTGTTACGTCGGTGATGTGTGGTAAGTTATGCACCTATACCCTTTCGTGCGGGTCTTTAACGTACTCGTATGGCTGCTTTTGGCGCTTCAGCCGGCTGCGGCGCAAGATGGTATGTTATATTTATAACAACCAGTTGTCACCGCCGGCCAAACCGTCGCGCACAGGACCCACGCGTGGGTGAGGGTCACCAGGAGGAGATGAAGTGGTAGTGTATTGAAAGTGTTATTTGTTTTGTGGTGCGTTAAGCGCGTGTATTGGTGTGCGTGTGTTTGTTCAGTGTCTCTGTGTTTGAAAATGTAAGTCTGTAATTGTCTCCACTTGTTAATCAATAGTTTGCAAAGTTGTAAATTAATTATATTATTAGGGGTTGTAAAAGGACCCGTTAAGTATGGTCACTAAGTCTCTTTATTATTGAAATTAGATTAAGACTATGAGTTGTTATCCGCACAACTGTGCACGATATGTCCACCAACTTACAATTGTCAATTAAAAAATATTTCTTTATAATACAAAAATTATAATTCAATTCTAAGTTTTCCTTTAAAATAAGTGATCGTCCAAGTTTGCCTATAAATATATTTATTCGAGTCTTACAAATTTCCTAGGAAATTGCTATTATGTACACAATGTTCATGCGTTGTTATTGGATGGGACAAATTCGAACGATAATTAGGCTCCGCCCACTCCAGTCAATTTATTGTAGATATTTAGTTTGTTAGGAAACTTTGATTTTTTAATATTAGTCTGAATCTAAGTTTAAATATTTATCCGTGTTGTCAATGCGTTTTAGAAATTGTTTATGTACTAAAGTTTCAGGTTTTATGTCTGTTTACTGGTTTTTCAATTTATTTGTATAGTAAGACTTATGTTCAATTTTACTGTAAAGTTATATAATTTATTACTATGAAACCTATTGGTGTGTGTTTTTAAGGGGGTTCTTTAATTTAATAAACTATAAAAGTGTATATTGTATTAATAATAAAAAAGTGTATTTCTAGAACAAATTAAATAGTTGAGATATATAGTTATATGTATTGGTCAATATGAATATCTTGGCTCCGCCCCTAAGCAATTAATATATTGCAATGGGAGGGATCTGTGCTATGATTATTTAAATAGTTATCCTGTATGGTTGGGTGGTTGGTTGGTAAGAAAGCTATCTTGTGCTACTCCGGGTTTGGTTCCGTAGTTGCGAATTGTGTGAAGTGCTAATATGTATTATGTGGTTAGGAGGGTTGATAGTACTGTATGTATTAGTGTGCGTTATAATGTTTGTGTCAGTTAAAATATCAATGTTTATGTATAGATAAATGAGTGTGTATTTGTGTGTGCGTATTCCTGTTTGGTGCAAGTTGGTTACTGTCTTACTATAAATGCCCTAGATGTGAAAGTTTCAATTATTATTACACTTTTGAACAATTTAAATTTTTAGAACAAACTAAATAATATTTAATATTATAATAGGTTTGTCAAGTTGGCTCCGCCCACTAGGGCCGAGCGACAACGACTTTGGACGAACTTCACTTGGTCGTTCTCTGATTGGTTTTATTGTAAGTATATAGGCTAATGATGGTATATTTCGTTATTCTTTAGTGATGTTCCCGTTGTAATTTTTGGTATATGGTCCACAAATCGGGTTGATGTTATTATGCCTGTTTTGGTTTAATTGTTTGTCACAACCAGGGTGTATATGGGTATGACTATAATTGTGTTAGTAATATGTGTGATGTTCGGTACGTTCCCCTACTATGCGAAGGGTGCAGTTATTAATTTTTCAGTGTGAATGTGTTGTGTGTCGGTTATATGTTATAGTTCTGGTGTTATATTATTTTAGTGTATTTTCACCCACTATACGAAAGGTGCAGTTACTAGTTTTTTCGGTGTGGTTATGTTGTGTATCAATTATATGTTATAGTTTTAGTGTTATTTTGTTTTAGTGTTTTTGGTGTGTTTTGGTGCGTATTGTTGCGTGAGTGTGTTATGTGGATGTTGTGTTGTATGTCTGCACTATTAATTTAGTGTTAGTCAGGTATGAGTTACTATGTCAGGTGTGTTGTATTGGTATAGTCGGTATAAGTTGTATACCCGATCAGAGTAAGGTGTAGTGTCGTGTTAGACTTATATTTATTCCACTATTATTCTATATAATATGTCAGATCTTGTTATAATACTATTCTATAGTTAGATATGTAGTCTGCCTTGGCGGATCCTATGTCTATGTCAATTCGGTTATACAAGTTAATTTAATATTATTGATAAATCTATATTATTAATAAATCTAGGAGTCTATACAATAATTATATTTAATTGGTTTATAATTCATACCAAAATACGGAAACTGTGTGACCACAACACTAGTCATTAGTTTTATATACTTAGGAAGTATATAAGGAAATGTCGGATGTTGAATAAATATTTTGGAAACTTATCTATAATTTGAGTTTACTCGAAAACTAAAGTAGCTAGAATAAAACGGTTTTCGGGGTTATGCTAATGAAGTGGAGGGGCACACCCTTCCCGCAATCGGGTCACTTCAAAGTCAATATTTATGTTTACATTCACTTATTACTTTGAATTTTAAATTATCAATATCTCCCTAATCTGTAATCTGTTTTGGACGAAATTTGGGGATGTAAATCTCTATATTTTTAAGAGTTCACGGCTTGAATATATATAAAGCAATTGTGTATATTTACCAAATTAAGCCATTTAGTTCCGCATTCCTTGCAGAGATGGCGTTACTATCGAAAGTAATGAAATATTATATGAAATTTGAAATGTTTATATCTACTAAAGTATTTGTTATTTTTGGAAAATTTAAAGGGTATTATGAATCAGGACCTAAGTTCCCCCTTTTTCTACTTATTGCAAGTTCCTATTTATTAAAGTTAAGGGCTAAAATTACAATATTATGAAAATTAATTATTAAAAATATATAAGTAGGGATAACTCGGCTATTATAAGACTAATTTAACTGGAATTTTTACAGGATATACCTTTATTTTATACAGATCTATTGCAATTATAATAACTATGTGTTAATTATCTACTTGCCGAGATAATGATTTTTGAAAAAAATTTTGGAAACTTATCTATAATTTTTGTTTTCTCAAAAAGTAAAGTAGCTAGAGGGAAACGGTTTTCGGGGTTATATTGACAGGATAGGGAGGCACACCTTTCCCGCAATCAGATCGCTCCAAAGTCGATTTTTATGTTTTCATTCACTTATAACTTTGTATTTTAAAATGTCAATATCTCCCTAATTAACAATCTGTTTTGAATGAAATTTGGAGATGTGTATCCCTATATTTTTAAAAGTTCACGGCTATATTCAAAATAAAACAATTATTAATACTTTCCAAATTAAGCCATTTAGTTCCACATTCCTTACAGAGATGGCGTTAGCGTCGAAAGTAATGAAATTTTTTAAGAAATTTTAAGTGCTTATATCTCCTATACTATTAAATATTTTGCAAAAATTTAAACGGTGATATGAATTGTGGCCCAAGTTCCCCCCTTTCCCGTTTACTACGAGTTTCTATCTATTTAAATTAAAAAGCTATAATTACGATTTTACTACGGGAAACTTAATTATACAAAATTTGTAAATAGGGATATCTCAGTTGTTATAAAGCCAATTTGGCTGAAATTTTTACAGGATGAGCATAAAATAAGTACAAATCTATTGATATTTTAATATTTATATATTTATGATGTATTTACTGAGATATGATTTTTTGAAGTTTTGATAAAAATTTTGTGAACTTTAAAATTAAATAACTAATTAACTATAAGTCTTAGCTTTATAGGGAAAACGCCTCCGTGATCCTCCAGGCTCCCGGCACCAACTTATCTATATGGTGTCCTTCCAACTGCCACGATTTGGTCGACAAGGGTCTTCTTAGTCAGGAATTTTTGGATATTTTCGTCAATAACTTCGTTGTTATTTACCATAAAAATCTGGCAAAGGTGTCCAAAGAAGCGTCTTTTGAGGGCGCTTCGAACAGCAGTTCCGGATATGGGGCTCAAAGATCGTTTTGCAGCAGCGTTTGCGATTTTATATTTCAGCACAATTTTTTGTCGCACAAATGTTGTTACCAAAATTCGTGGTTTTATCACATGCACTTGATTGTTTCACCATTCGATGGCTGATTTAATAGCGCATCTAACGATATATAACACTTATATTATTTCACTGTTTGAACCACTTTTCTGATTTTTTCAAACTTTTCACTGCGAATTTTTGCTACGGAGCGTTCTATATCGACTTTGCGCGTGCGCGTGCGGCGGGGCGTGCCACGGCAGACTGAGGTTAGGTTAGGTTAGGTTAGGTTAGGTTAGGTTAGGTTAGGTTAGGTTAGGTTAGGTTAGGTTAGGTTAGGTTAGGTTAGGTTAGGTTAGGTTAGGTTAGGTTAGGTTAGGTTAGGTTAGGTTAGGTTAGGTTAGGTTAGGTTAGGTTAGGTTAGGTTAGGTTAGGTTAGGTTAGGTTAGGTTAGGTTAGGTTAGGTTAGGTTAGGTTAGGTTAGGTTAGGTTAGGTTAGGTTAGGTTAGGTTAGGTTAGGTTAGGTTAGGTTAGGTTAGGTTAGGTTAGGTTAGGTTAGGTTAGGTTAGGTTAGGTTAGGTTAGGTTAGGTTAGGTTAGGTTAGGTTAGGTTAGGTTAGGTTAGGTTAGGTTAGGTTAGGTTAGGTTAGGTTAGGTTAGGTTAGGTTTTTTTTTTTTTTTTTTTTTTTTTTTTTTTGTGTTGTGTCCGGGTGCCAGACCCGGCCCGCGAAAAGCCCCTAACTTGATCAAGGATTTCATAACGGGATAATAAAGCGCAGGGAGTTATTTATTCTAAAAAATACGCTGACATTTTCACTTATTTGTCTACTCTTACTTTACACTATATAGTGATTAAAGGTTAACTTAATTTTATACATTTTTAATGAAATCTTAATTATTGATTATTTATAATTTTGTTACAATGTATCATGTTGCTATATCTTATTTTACTTATATATATATTTTACATAGTCATCATATTCACTATTAGAGAGTACAATTTTTTACGGTTTTGCATTTGACTTAAGAGGTGGATACACTTATATTGTGGATCGCCCATTCACGTTATACAAGGTTACGTTAGGCATCATTTAAAAATTTTTTCAATAGTTCGCAGTTTTAATTAACATTGTACTTCTGCAATGTGTCCAGGTTTTGTATTATTGCTATTTCCCGTCATTCTACTCTGCTGTTGATGTCTATCTGCTAGTGTGATGTGAGGCAAATTGTTGTATGTCGTAGCCGTTTTGTAATTATGTGTTTGTCTATATGTGTTATTTGTGTTATGTAGTGATTTACAGTTATATACTTAACCCTGCTTGAGTGTATGTCCCATTCGTGTGGGTTGTACTTGGTGTATACTTTAGTATATTGAGGTGTAATTACATGATTTGTATCTAAGAAAATTTTCTGTTACATGATGTGCGTTGCTAAACACTTTATGTACCGTGATGTAACATGTACATTTATGTCCGCGAATTATTTGTGTATACTGTGAGATTTAGTGCTGCGGCCACCAGTCAGTCAGGTGATTCCAATCTGATCACTATGATGCAATACCAGTTAGACCGCATATTAATTGCAACATTTATTTTATTGTATAGTGAGTTTTGTATTGAGTGTTTTGTGATTTAGTGTTATATAAGTACTCTAATGGTGGTGGGTGTAGAGATTTAATTAATTAAATGATAGCGTAATTGACGTGTATTTATTAGTTATTCATGGTTAATGGAATGATGTTTATGTAGCGGCGTGTGGTGGCGTTGTTTTGGTGATTACATATTTATTGTAATTTTATATTTTCTTATTCAATTTCTTATGTAACAATCATGGCAAATTGTTATTGTGTTTTATGTATATTATGTAGTGACATAGTGTGCGACGGCATATTGTATGACGACGATGTATATGATGTGATGCATATTTGTGTGAATAATGTTATGTGATTTAATGTTAATAAACTCTTATAGAGATGGGTGTGAAGATTTAATTGGTTGAGTAGTGACATAATTGACGTATGTTTATTTGTTGTGTGCATGGTTAGTTGAGTGGTATTTACGTGGGTGCGTGTGGTGACGTTGTTGGTGATTACATAATTATTATAGTTTTTTATTTTATTATACGGTTTGTTATGCAACAACATAGCAAACTGTTATTGTGTTTTATGTATAGTGTGTAGTAACATAATGCGCAACGGCATAATATATGATGACATAGTATATGATGTGAGTATATTTGTGTAAATGATGTTATGTGATTTAATGTTTATAAACTCTTATAGAGATGGGTGTGAGGATTTAATTGGTTGAGTAGTGGCGTGATTGACGTGTGTTATTAGTTATGTGCATGGTTAGTTGAATGGTATTTATGTAGTGCATGTGGTGGCGTTGTTAGTGATTACTTTATTGTTATAGTTTTTTATTTTATTATACGGTTCGTTATGCAACAACATAGCAAACTGTTATTGTGTTTTGAATGTATAGTGTGTAATGACATAGTGCGCGACGACATAATATATGACGACATAGCGTGTTGTATGGTGTATCTTTGTGTGAATAATGTTATGTGATTTTTGTGCTTATAAACTCTTGTAGAGATGGGTGTGGAGAATTAATTGGTTGAGTATTAGTGTAATTGACGTATGTTTAATAGTTGTGTACATGGTTAGTTGAGTGGTATTTATGGGTGCGTGTGATGACGTTGTTGTGATTACGTAATTGTTATAGTTTTTTATTTTATTATACGGTTTGTTATGCAACAACATAGCAAACTGTTATTGTGTTTATGTATGGTGTGTAGCGACATTGTGTGTGACTGCATAATATATGACGACATTGTGTGGGTGGTAATGTATCATTGTGTGCCAGGCCTATGTGTATGACGTTTGTGTAAGGTTGTTTGTACGATGTTGTTCTCTGATGATTGTGCGGTTGTTAATTACTGTTTATTATTTTCTTATAGCTTATTATGCAAACAACATAACAAAGTACTATCGTGTTAATATCATGTATATAGTGCGTGTAGTGTGACAGATTAATTGTGTTGTATGCAGTACGTGCACGCAGTTACATGTGCTTAAAGTGCATTCAATGCACCGGCACACATGTCTCGTGTTTGTACTATACGTGTGTTATCGCGCATGTCTGTAGTACGTTTTATTGGGTAGTGTTAGTTGATGTTGTGTGAGCAATGTAATTGTGTGTAGATTGTTTTATATCATAGATATAGTATTGAGGTGAGTAAGTGTCGTGTGATAATGTATTGTTAACATAAAAACGTAAGTTGTGTAATAATATGTTAGTATTTTATGACGATTTGTGTTGGCGTAAGTTGATGTGATTGTGTTGTGTATAAGGTTATGTAGTGTGTATTGTGTTGTAATGGTGTAATGTGTCATGGCAGTGAGACATCCGAGTGGAGCAGGGCTAGCTGTAGGCGACCGCCTCCCTCGCGAGAGTGTCCGCTCTTGTTCTAATGGGACAGTCGGCACCAAATACGTCGTGGTTAACTTGCGGTAGTTTCGCCTTCGCACAGTTGTGACAACTAGTGCGATGGCCGCATTCCTTTCTCACGTGGCCTTGTTGCCCGCATTTGGTACAGCGGTCTTCTTCCTCTGTCATGCAGCTTTTGCGCCCGTGACCATAGCCCAGACACCGCATACATTGTATGAGGGGCGTCTGGTCTTGGACCCTCACACATTGCACATCAATGAAGAGTCTGCCGGCCAAAGTAAGCCTCTGCCATAGCTTTGGAGACACCTGGAGGACGGCATGACACTCTTCTGGGTGTCTCGCCCTCCTCCGGTATCTCTCCACCACATTGGCCTCCTCGGCCGACAGCCCCTCCACCAGATTTGCGTTTTGCTGGGCGATCGCTGTCTTTATTTCCTCATCTGTAACCGTTCGGCACAAGTTTTTTAATACCACTAAGGGGTTCTTGAACTTTGCCTCTTCGACCTTTAATTGTTCATTAGAAGTTAACTTCCCCGTGACCTGTTCGATGTCGTCTTTGGTGGCGCAAGCGAGTACTATCCTGGGCCCCCTTACTCGCCTCATTTTATGAATTTTTATACCATTTTCTTTGGCCTTTAAGGTGTTTTTGATCTCGCTCTCCAGTACCTCGACAGGGCGAATGTCAGTGGTTGAGACCATGATCGCATGTAATTTTTTGGTTGCTTGGGGCCTGGGTTGGGCTACCATCTGAGCATATGTACGTGGCCCGCATGTAGCTTCACCTACCTGTTTGCTGAGCTCCTGTGCGGTGCTTTTAAGCGCCTTTATCTCTTGCAGGAGCTCAGCGCCGGCACCGGTGTCCACTGTGGGGGTGGTATTGGCTTCTTTTTGCCGCTCTAATGTAGCAGAGTGGTATCTTATTACACCTTCTAGACACCTCATGCCATCTGCGTTCTGCTTGATTTGGCTTTTATGTTCTTCTAGGCCGTCTAGAAGGGTGGCGTGGTGCTTAAGCGCCTGTTCCAGCCTCTCGTTTCGTTCGGTGTTTTCGCTGATTATCTCGCTATGGGCTCTAATCATAGTCCTCCATCTGTCCAACTGTGGTAACTCGTCTTTTTCATCTTTTACGACCTCCTCGGGTCGTGATTTGTGGGGCCCTTTTCTTAGCTCCGCGAGTTCCTTTTCCCCCTCTTTGATACATAGCACCAGTTTTGCCAGTATGTCAGCTACCCCTTTTTTTACCTCCGTTTTGAGATTACGCGACATACTTAGGAGGTTCATTGCTGTTCTAAATCCATGTTGTGCCTCCATGAGTCTGGTGGTGGTCGCTACCGGAGGGGAAGGGCTTTGGGGGGATGTCGACTGGTCCAGGTCCACCGTATAGTTGAAACCTGGTTTATTTATATCGAGCACACCCTTATTAACTATTGCGGATGTCGTTGCCTTAGGGGTATTTTCGATGTACATTGTGGTGTGGCTCGTTGGATGTGGGGCTCTTTTATTGGGAGATTGGGACGACTCTTTTGAGCGCCTACCTTGTGGTGGTGATCTGTACATGTTGTCTGTGGGGTCCGCGGGTGTCAATCGTAAGAGTAGCCGAGTGTAAGTTGTTCGGCTACTGTCAATTGAGTGTATATTGTCAATTGGTGTATATAATTAATTAAAATGTATATATATAGTGATTGAATGGGAGTAGATTATTGGGTGTATAAAGCCCTAATTTATTGCGTTAGTTGAAACTGTATTGCGTATAAGTCTGTACGATTGTCAAAATTGTGTATAATGAATGTCAGAAATATGTATGTTAATAGAGTGGAATATCTAAAGGGTATAGTATTTGTGGGTGTAAAGAGCCCTAGTCAATAGTTATTTGTTTGTGTAGGTGATGTGTCAATAATGTGTTTAAACTTGTGTACCTATATCTCCTCGTATAGCGCCTCAACCGTCGCGTCAGGTCCCTTATGCACGCCAACCGGCTGCGGCGCAAGATGGTATGTTATATTTATAACAACCAGTTGTCACCGCCGGCCAAGCCGTCGCGCTCAGGACCCACGCGTGGGTGAGGGTCACCAGGAGGAGATGAAGTGGTAGTGTATTGAAAGTGTTATTTGTTTTGTGGTGCGTTAAGCGCGTGTATTGGTGTGCGTGTGTTTATTCAGTGTCTCTGTGTTTGAAAATGTAAGTCTGTAATTGTCTCCACTTGTTAATCAATGGTTTGCAAAGTTGTAAATTAATTATATTATTAGGGGTTGTAAAAGGACCCGTTAAGTACTGTAACTAAGTCTCTTTGTTATTGAAATTAGATTAAGACTATGAGTTGTTATCCGCACAACTGTGCACGATATGTCCACCAACTTACAATTGTCAATTAAAAAATATTTCTTTATAATACAAAAATTATAATTCAATTCCAAGTTTTCCTTTAAAATAAGTGATCGTCCAAGTTTGCCTATAAATATATTTATTCGAGTCTTACAAATTTCCTAGGAAATTGCTATTATGTACACAATGTTCATGCGTTGTTATTGGATGGGACAAATTCGAACGATAGTTAGGCTCCGCCCACTCCAGTCAATTTATTGTAAATATTTAGTTTGTTAGGAAACTTTGATTTTTTAATATTAGTCTGAATCTAAGTTTAAATATTTATCCGTGTTGTCAATGCGTTTTAGAAATTGTTTATGTACTAAAGTTTCAGGTTTTATGTCTGTTTACTGGTTTTTCAATTTATTTGTATAGTGAGACTTATGTTCAATTTTACTGTAAGGTTATATAATTTATTACTATGAAACCTATTGGTGTGTGTTTTTAAGGGGGTTCTTTAATTTAATAGACTATAAAAGTGTATATTATATTAATAATAAAAAAGTGTATTTCTAGAACAAATTAAATAGTTGAGATATATAGTTATATGTATTGGTCAATATGAATATCTTGGCTCCGCCCCTAAGCAATTAATATATTGCAATGGGAGGGTTCTGTGCTATGATTATTTAAATAGTTATCCTGTATGGTTGGGTGGTTGGTTGGTAAGAGAGCTATCTTGTGCTACTCCGGGTTTGATTCCGTAGTTGCGAATTGTGTGAAGTGCTAATATGTATTATGTGGTTAGGAGGGTAGATAGTACTGTATGTATTAGTGTGCGTTATAATGTTTGTGTCAGTTAAAATATCAATGTTTATGTATAGATAAATGAGTGTGTGTTTGTGTGTGCGTATTCCTGTTTGGTGCAAGTTGGTTACTGTCTTACTATAAATGCCCTAGATGTGAAAGTTTCAATTATTATTACACTTTTGAACAATTTAAATTTTTAGAACAAACTAAATAATATTTAATATTATAATATGTTTGTCAAGTTGGCTCCGCCCACTAGGGCCGAGCGACAACGACTTTGGACGAACTTCACTTGGTCGTTCTCTGATTGGTTTTATTGTAAGTATATAGGCTAATGATGGTATATTTCGTTATTCTTTAGTGATGTTCCCGTTGTAATTTTTGGTATATGGTCCACAAATCGGGTTGATGTTATTATGCCTGTTTTGGTTTAATTGTTTGTCACAACCAGGGTGTATATGGGTATGACTATAATCGTGTTAGTAATATGTGTGATGTTCGGTACGTTCCCCTACTATGCGGAGGGTGCAGTTATTAATTTTTCAGTGTGAATGTGTTGTGTGTCGGTTATATGTTATAGTTCTGGTGTTATATTATTTTTGTGTATTTTCACCCACTATACGAAAGGTGCAGTTACTAGTTTTTTCGGTGTGGTTATGTTGCGTATCAATTATATGTTATAGTTTTAGTGTTATTTTGTTTTAGTGTTTTTGGTGTATTTTGGTGCGTATTGTTACGTGAGTGTGTTATGTGGATGTTGTGTTGTATGTCTGCACTATTAATTTAGTGTTAGTCAGGTATGAGTTACTATGTCAGGTGTGTTGTATTGGTATAGTCGGTATAAGTTGTATACCCGATCAGAGTAAGGTGTAGTGTCGTGTTAGACTTATATTTATTCCACTATTATTCTATATAATATGTCAGATCTTGTTATAATACTATTCTATAGTTAGATATGTAGTCTGCCTTGGCGGATCCTATGTCTATGTCAATTCGGTTATACAAGTTAATTTAATATTATTGATAAATCTATATTATTGATAAATCTAGGAGTCTATACAATAATTATATTTAATTGGTTTATAATTCATACCAAAATACGGAAACTGTGTGACCACAACACTAGTCATTAGTTTTATATACTTAGGAAGTATATAAGGAAATGTCGGATGTTGAATAAATATTTTGGAAACTTATCTATAATTTGAGTTTACTCGAAAACTAAAGTAGCTAGAATAAAACGGTTTTCGGGGTTGTGCTAATGAAGTGGAGGGGCACACCTTTCCCGCAATCGGGTCACTTCAAAGTCAATATTTATGTTTACATTCACTTATTACTTTGAATTTTAATTTATCAATATCTCCCTAATCTGTAATCTGTTTTGGACGAAATTTGGGGATGTAAATCTCTATATTTTTAAGAGTTCACGGCTTGAATATATATAAAGCAATCGTGTATATTTACCAAATTAAGCCATTTAGTTCCGCATTCCTTGCAGAGATGGCGTTACTATCGAAAGTAATGAAATATTATATGAAATTTGAAATGTTTATATCTACTAAAGTATTTGTTATTTTGGGAAAATTTAAAGGGTATTATGAATCAGGACCTAAGATCCCCCTTTTTCTACTTATTGCAAGTTCCTATTTATTAAAGTTAAGGGCTAAAATTACAATCTTATGAAAATTAATTATTAAAAATATATAAGTAGGGATAACTCGGCTATTATAAGACTAATTTGGCTGGAATTTTTACAGGATATACCTTTATTTTATACAGATCTAATGCAATTATAATAACTATGTGTTAATTATCTACTTGCCGAGATAATGATTTTTGAAAAAATTTTGGAAACTTATCTATAATTTTTGTTTTCTCAAAAAGTAAAGTAGCTAGAGGGAAACGGTTTTCGGGGTTATATTGACGGGATAGGGAGGCACACCTTTCCCGCAATCAGATCGCTCCAAAGTCGATTTTAATGTTTTCATTCACTTATAACTTTGTATTTTAAAATGTCAATATCTCCCTAATTAACAATCTGTTTTGAATGAAATTTGGAGATGTGTATCCCTATATTTTTAAAAGTTCACGGCTATATTCAAAATAAAACAATTATCAATACTTTCCAAATTAAGCCATTTAGTTCCACATTCCTTACAGAGATGGCGTTAGCGTCGAAAGTAATGAAATTTTTTAAGAAATTTTAAGTGCTTATATCTCCTATACTATTAATTATTTTGCAAAAATTTAAACGGTGATATGAATTGTGGCCCAAGTTCCCCCCTTTCCCGTTTACTACGAGTTTCTATCTATTTAAATTAAAAAGCTATAATTACGATTTTACTACGGGAAACTTAATTATACAAAATTTGTAAATAGGGATATCTCAGTTGTTATAAAGCCAATTTGGCTGAAATTTTTACAGGATGAGCATAAAATAAGTACAAATCCATTAATATTTTAATATTTATATATTTATGATGTATTTACTGAGATATGATTTTTTGAAGTTTTGATAAAAATTTTGTGAACTTTAAAATTAAATAACTAATTAACTATAAGTCTTAGCTTTATAGGGGAAACGCCTCCGTGATCCTCCAGGCTCCCGGCACCAACTTATCTATATGGTGTCCTTCCAACTGCCTCGATTTGGTCGACAAGGGTCTTCTTAGTCAGGAATTTTTGGATATTTTCGTCAATAACTTCGTTGTTATTTACCATAAAAATCTGGCAAAGGTGTCCAAAGAAGCGTCTTTTGAGGGCGCTTCGAACAGCAGTTCAGGATATGGGGCTCAAAGATCGTTTTGCAGCAGCGTTTGCGATTTTATATTTCAGCACAATTTTTTGTCGCACAAATGTTGTTACCAAAATTCGTGGTTTTATCACATGCACTTGATTGTTTCACCATTCGATGGCTGGTTTAATAGCGCATCTAACGATATATAACACTTATATTATTTCACTGTTTGAACCACTTTTCTGATTTTTTCAAACTTTTCACTGCGAATTTTTGCTACGGAGCGTTCTATATCGACTTTGCGCGTGCGCGTGCGGCGGGGCGTGCCACGGCAGACTGGTTAGGTTAGGTTAGGTTAGGTTAGGTTAGGTTAGGTTAGGTTAGGTTAGGTTAGGTTAGGTTAGGTTAGGTTAGGTTAGGTTAGGTTAGGTTAGGTTAGGTTAGGTTAGGTTAGGTTAGGTTAGGTTAGGTTAGGTTAGGTTAGGTTAGGTTAGGTTAGGTTAGGTTAGGTTAGGTTAGGTTAGGTTAGGTTAGGTTAGGTTAGGTTAGGTTAGGTTAGGTTAGGTTAGGTTAGGTTAGGTTAGGTTAGGTTAGGTTAGGTTAGGTTAGGTTAGGTTAGGTTTTTTTTTTTTTTTTTTTTTTTTTTTTTTTTTTTTTTTTTTTTTTTTTTTTTTTTGTGTGTCCGGATGCCAGATCCGGCCCGCGAATAGCCCCTAACATGATCAGGGATTTTTTATTAAATTATGAACACAAGTGATTTATTCCCTTAAAAAAAATTTTACAGTTTTTCCTATGCTATTATAAACAATTATTCTTACTATATTCTAAGTAATTTACAATGTTGCTTATACTGGTTTTACCATGCTTTTATCTCAGGTCTTTTGAGGTTACATAGCACCTGTTTTGTTGTACATTATCTGTGCATTATATATTTGTACATATATACGATCTCATGCCCTGTTTTATGTGCTTGGTAGTGTGCTGTTGTAATGTTGTTTGTGATCTTAGGTAGTTTCTTTATGGTGTACATGTTGTTATTGTACTTGTGTGTTGTATATATTTGTTATATTGTTGATGTATCTGTGTAGTTGTACTTGTTATGTGTTTGTCCTTATGTTGATGTATTAATGTGTTGTCGTTTTTTATTACTTATAATTACACTATATTATGTTTACATAATAATTGTAATTGTCTTTACTGTTAATTTATTATTTAGTGTATACTGTATTGTGGCGTGTGTTTCATGTGATATGTACGTTTTGTATTAGTGTATCTCATGTATGTACGTTAGTTAGTATTGTTTTTTATTACCTTAATATAATCGGTTATGTGACAGCATAACCGATTATTGCGTGTTATGTGTATGTATAAATGATGTGTTACTGTTGTTGTTTTTGTGTTATGTTTGCTAGTGCGAGGGTTCATGCTTGCTTGGTACAGTCACTGCGCCAGCGCACATGTCCTCGCACTATGCTTAATGTATTCTTATGTAATAATTGTTATGATATGAGGTATTATGTTATGATTTGTAACTGGTGTGGTTTATGTAGTTATGCATTGTGTTACGGGTGAGTTATTAAGTAGTATGATTGTGTATTGTTGTTACGTAGTAATACTTGTTTGGTATGAGTGTTTTATACGTGTGATAGATTGTGTTAATGTGTGATGTTGGGTCTGTGGTTAGCGTAGTAGACGGTGTACTGTTGCTATGTTGGGCATGGTCTAACCATACGCAACCGATTCCCTAGCGAGAGCATCGGCCCTTGCCCTAATTGGGCACTCTGTGCCAAACACGTCGTGGTTTGACTGTGGCAGTTTCGCTTTTACGCAGTTATGGCAGCTAGTGCGATGAGTGCATTCTTTACGCATGTGGCCAGGCTGGCCACACTTTGTGCAGCGATCCTCTTCGGCTGCGGCACAGCTTTTGCGTCCGTGGCCGTAACCCAGACAGCGCATGCACTGTATGAGGGGCGTCTGATCCTGCACCCTCAAACACTGCACATCCACGAAAAGTCTGCCCGCCGAGGTAAGTCTCTGCCAGAGTTTTGGTGACACCTGGAGGACGGCATGACACTCATCTGGGTGCCTTGCCCTCCTCCGGTACCTCTCCGCTACAGTGACCTCCTCGGCCGACAGTCCCTCCGTCAGGTCGGCGTTCTGCTGGGTTAGTGCTGCCTTTATGTCTGCCTCGGTGACGGCTCGGCAGAGGTTTTTTAATACCACCAGCGGGTTAGAGAACTTTGCTTCTTCTACTTTAAGCTTATCATTCGCCTTCAGCTTGTCTGCTATTTCTTTGATCTCGTCCTTTGTGGCACACGCGAGTACGACCCTAGGTCCCCTCACGCGCCTCATATTCTTAATCTGCAGACCGTTTTCTTTGGCTTTCAGGGTGGTTTTAATTTCGCTCTCTAAAACGTCGCTTGGAGCGATGTCTATAGTGGACACCATAACAGCGTGTGACCTCGTTGCTTTTTGTTGTGGCCTCGGTTGGGCGACAGTCTCAGCGTATGTACGCGGCCCGCAACTGGCATCACCAACCCTTTTGCTGAGGGTTAGGTTAGGTTAGGTTAGGTTAGGTTAGGTTAGGTTAGGTTAGGTTAGGTTAGGTTAGGTTAGGTTAGGTTAGGTTAGGTTAGGTTAGGTTAGGTTAGGTTAGGTTAGGTTAGGTTAGGTTAGGTTAGGTTAGGTTAGGTTAGGTTAGGTTAGGTTAGGTTAGGTTAGGTTAGGTTAGGTTAGGTTAGGTTAGGTTAGGTTAGGTTAGGTTAGGTTAGGTTAGGTTAGGTTAGGTTAGGTTAGGTTAGGTTAGGTTAGGTTAGGTTAGGTTAGGTTAGGTTAGGTTAGGTTAGGTTAGGTTAGGTTAGGTTAGGTTAGGTTAGGTTAGGTTAGGTTAGGTTAGGTTAGGTTAGGTTAGGTTAGGTTAGGTTAGGTTAGGTTAGGTTAGGTTCCAAGGATGTTCCAGTGACCCCATCCGCGCCTGTAGAGAGTTGGGTCACTGTTGTTAAAAAGGGCAAGAAAAAGGCCACCTCTTCTGCGGCACTCTCTTCAACCACCCCAGCGAAGGCTGTGCCCCCCGTCGCTCCCAGTGCAGCAGAAGTGGCACGGAGGAAAGTAAAGTCGGCGTTGACTGCTCCTCGCTCTTCGGCTGTAATTTTGAAATTGCAGCCCGGGGCCGAAAGCAGGGGGCTAACATACGCCGATGCTATGCTCCGTGCTGAACAGGAGGTGGACCTTAAGGAGCTTGGAATTGAGGGGGGTCTAAAGGTCAGACGCTCTGTGACTGGGGCAAGGGTGCTCCAGTTACCTAAGGACCAGACTAGGGAGACCGCCGATAAACTAGCCACTAGCCTTCGCACAGCGCTCGCTGGAATGGTGGACGTTGTCTGCCCGGTTAAACGGACGGACATTCGGGTGACCGGTCTTGATGATTCTGTCACCCAAGAGAGGATCCAACAGGCCGTGGTCCGCGTAGGAGGATGTGCTGCAACGGAGGTGCAGGTTGGGGAGATCCAGCGTGGGGCACGTGGCATGGGCGTAGCCAAGGTAAGGTGCCCCGTCGCCACTGCGAAGACTCTGGCGGATGCGGGGAGGCTCTTAGTCGGTTGGAGCTCCGCCGGAGTCCAGGTGCTAGAAAACCTACCTCTTAGGTGTTTTAGGTGCCTAGGGTTGGGGCATACAACCTCTTTGTGCACCTCAGAAGTCGACCGCTCCAGTCTTTGTTACCGGTGTGGCTTTGAAGGGCACAAGGCGGCCTCGTGCATGGCGGAGTACCGCTGTGCAGTCTGTGCTGACGCCGGTCGAGCATCATCGCACATTATGGGAGGGAGGTTGTGTAAACCTCCCTCCTCGAAAGGCAAGGTGGTCCAAGGACCTCAGACCACCACAACGACTTTAAGCCGTCAGGTTCAGGAGGAAATTGAAATGTCTCCTTAATGGGAGACAAAGTAGATTTCCTCCAGGCGAACATCAACCACACTGCCGCTGCCCAAGATCTGCTCTTGCAATCTATGGCGGAGTGGGGTGTGGACCTGGCGGTGGCCTGCGAGCCATATTTCGTCCCTTCCTCACCCAACTGGGTGGGAGACATTAATGGTGACGTCGCTGTCCTCGTCAGAGTAGATATCGGCCCCCCCCTTTCCGTACTCGAGAGGGGTAATGGGTATGCCGTGGCGGGATGGAGAGACTTTGCAGTTGTAGGGGTCTATTTCTCTCCCAACCGCGCGCTGGCGGAGTTTGAGATCTTCTTGGACTCTGTCGGCGCTGCGGTTCGGCGACAGTCGCCGAGGAAAGTAGTGGTCCTCGGCGATTTCAACGCAAAGTCTCAGGCGTGGGGAAACCCTGCCACGGATCCCAGAGGAAGGGCCGTAGAACAGTGGACCATTCTTTCTGACTTGTCCCTCCTCAATACGGGGAGGGTACTCACGTGCGTGCGGGAC
Organism: Lymantria dispar; assembly: GCA_032191425.1. Taxonomy (NCBI): domain Eukaryota; kingdom Metazoa; phylum Arthropoda; class Insecta; order Lepidoptera; family Erebidae; genus Lymantria; species Lymantria dispar. Next base: position 41,475 of record CM063460.1, on the reverse strand, counting down.
TGGGGTGGGTCTGTGGTGGACCTTTCGTTTGCCAGCCCCAGTGTCGCTAGCATGGTGAGAGGTTGGAGAGTGGTGGAAGGGGTGGAGACTCTATCAGACCACCGCTACATACGGTTTGAGGTCTCTGCCCCTCCGGGTCCACTGCAGCCCCGGCGCAGAGTAAGGGGTGGACTCCCGAAATGGGCCATCGGGCAAATTGACCTAGACATGGTCCGGGAGTCCGCAATAGTCCAGCGTTGGGGCTCAGCGGGACAGCGAGTCACGGGGGTGAATGAGCTCGCGGGCCATTTTAGAAGTTGCCTGCAGACGGTCTGCGATGCGGCGATGCCAAGGGCGCGGCGGCGGCCTCCGCGACGACAGGTATACTGGTGGTCACCTGAGATTGCCGGTCTTCGGGTGGCCTCCAACCGGTCGCGGCGGGCGTACATTCGCTGCCGCCAGAGGACGGTCCGGGATGAAGTCCTTGAGGGCCAGCTGCGTATGGAGTACCAAAGAAGAAAGAAAACCCTGCAGCTGGCCATCAGCCGGGCGAAGGAGAGGGCGCGGGAGGAGCTGCTTGCGGTCCTCGATAGAGATCCGTGGGGGCGCCCCTATCAACGGGCACGGAACAAGCTCCGAGCCTGCGGCGCCCCCATCATCGAAACCCTGGATGCTGATCTCTTATCGGGACTGTTGGGGGAGCTTTTTCCGAACTCAGCGGGGCATGCTCCCCCAAGGATGGCTCCTCCGTCAGCGATAGAGGCGGAAGTTCCCATTCCGCCCATCGCTGACCGAGAATTGGATGCAGCCCTCTTCCGTCTTCGCGGAAAGAAGAAAGCGCCCGGCCCGGACGGAGTCCCGGGCCTCGTGTACGGCATCGCTGCGGCTGTCTGTGGGAACATGCTACGGGAACTGCTCGACGAATGTCTGAGGTCTGGGCAGTTCCCGTCGATTTGGAAAGAGGGCAGGTTGTGCCTTTTGCGGAAGGAGGGTCGTCCTTTGGACTCTCCCTCTGCATATAGACCCCTGGTGCTGCTGGACGAGGCGGCCAAATTGTTTGAGAAGGTCGTCGCGGACCGCCTCGTTCAGCACCTCGAGGATGTCGGGCCGGGGCTGTCAGCAAATCAGTACGGATTCAGGCGCGGCCGGTCAACTATTGATGCACTGGCCGCCCTGAAAATTCAGGCCACCGAAGCGGTGGCCAATAGGGACGTGATGCTGGCAGTCTCGCTTGACATCAAAAACGCTTTCAACAGCCTCCCGCATGAGACATTAAGGGAGGCGCTCCGGTTCCATGGAGTGCCCCCATACCTCCGGAGGCTGTTGGAAGCGTACCTTGAGGAAAGGCACGTGCTCTGGGAGGGGGACGACGGGCGCTTACATCGCCGCCGGGTGGAATGCGGCGTCCCGCAGGGCTCGGTCCTCGGTCCGACCCTGTGGAACGTCGGGTTCGACTGGCTTCTGCGAGGCCGGCTCCTTCCTGGGATGGGGGTCATCTGTTATGCAGATGATACCCTCGTCACTGTGAGGGGGGCTGACTTCGGGGAGGCCGCTCGGCTGGCGAGGGCTGGAGTTGCGCTCGTCGTGGGCCGGATAAATGATCTGGGTCTGAGGGTCTCTTTAGACAAAACAGAGGCCCTCCTGTTTCATGGCCCGGGTCAGGGTGTCCCCCGAGGAGCACAGATCAGGGTGTCTAACGTTGTCGTGCCGGTGCGGGCCCAGATGAAATATCTGGGTCTGCACCTTGATAGCAGGTGGAGTTTTGGGCCGCATTTTGCCCAACTTGTGCCCAGGCTTACCAAAGCCGCCGCGGCGCTGGGTAGACTTCTGCCGAATACTGGAAGTCCTGGGTCGTCCTGCCGACGATTATATGCCGGAATTTTGCGGTCTATGGCGCTGTATGGGGCCCCTATCTGGGCGGAGTCCCTCACCGCCCATAATAAGACTTTGCTGCGTAAGCCGCAGCGGGTCATGGCGGTGAGGTCTATCAGGGGCTACCGTACTGTGTCATGGGCCGCGGCAACACTGTTGGCGGGCGACCCGCCTTGGCCTCTCCAGGCTGGGGCACAGGCGGAGGTCTACCGGGTTTGCGCTGCGGCGCGTGCAAGGGGCACAAGTATTTCCCCTAGGGAATTACGTAGGGCAAAGCAGGCGGCTCAAAGGAACGTCATCCGGCGGTGGAGGGAGGAACTGGAGGTACCCAGAGTAGCTGGTCGAGCGACTGTTCAGGCGGTCGCTCCCCTTCTCCACCGCTGGATGACAAGGAGGTACGGCAACGTTACGTTTAGGATGTCGCAGGTACTTACCGGACACGGTGTCTTCGGTAAGTACCTGCACAGGATTGGGAAGGAGGAGACTCCCGGGTGCCACGAGTGTGGCGCGCTAGTTGATGATGCGCGTCACACCCTGGAGGAGTGCCCCGCCTGGGGGTCTGAGCGCCGCATCCTGTCCGGGGTAATTGGAGACGACCTGTCGCTGTCGAGCATCGTTTCGGTGATGCTTGATAGCGACAGGGGTTGGACGTCGATGGCCTCCTTCTGCGAAGAGGTCATTGCACAGAAGGAGGCCAAGGAGCGGGAGCGTGAGACTGCAGCGCCCGCAAACTCGCTCCGACGGCGGCGGCTGGGGGGCAGACGGCGCTTATACGCGCATCTGCTCCCGCCACCTTGAGGGGTTATTGGATGCGGCCAGAGAGCCAAGCGTTGGGGTGTCGGGGATCGAATGTCGTAAGACGATCTCTCCGGCACCCCGTAAAAGCGCGGAAGAGGCACCGCAGTGGATTTTAGTGGGTATTCCAGTCGCAGGACTGGCGAGTCCCACACAACCTCCTGTCTGTAACTGGCGGGGGGCGGTGCGTAAATAGCATTTTGCCACTGCGTGAACAAAAAAAAAAAAAAAAAAAAAAAAAGGTTAGGTTAGGTTAGGTTAGGTTAGGTTAGGTTAGGTTAGGTTAGGTTAGGTTAGGTTAGGTTAGGTTAGGTTAGGTTAGGTTAGGTTAGGTTAGGTTAGGTTAGGTTAGGTTAGGTTAGGTTAGGTTAGGTTAGGTTAGGTTAGGTTAGGTTAGGTTAGGTTAGGTTAGGTTAGGTTAGGTTAGGTTAGGTTAGGTTAGGTTAGGTTAGGTTAGGTTCCCAAGGATGGCTCCTCCGTCAGCGATAGAGGCGGAAGTTCCCATTCCGCCCATCGCTGACCGAGAATTGGATGCAGCCCTCTTCCGTCTTCGCGGAAAGAAGAAAGCGCCCGGCCCGGACGGAGTCCCGGGCCTCGTGTACGGCATCGCTGCGGCTGTCTGTAGGAACATGCTACGGGAACTGCTCGACGAATGTCTGAGGTCTGGGCAGTTCCCGTCGATTTGGAAAGAGGGCAGGTTGTGCCTTTTGCGGAAGGAGGGTCGTCCTTTGGACTCTCCCTCTGCATATAGACCCCTGGTGCTGCTGGACGAGGCGGCCAAATTGTTTGAGAAGGTCGTCGCGGACCGCCTCGTTCAGCACCTCGAGGATGTCGGGCCGGGGCTGTCAGCAAATCAGTACGGATTCAGGCGCGGCCGGTCAACTATTGATGCACTGGCCGCCCTGAAAATTCAGGCCACCGAAGCGGTGGCCAATAGGGACGTGATGCTGGCAGTCTCGCTTGACATCAAAAACGCTTTCAACAGCCTCCCGCATGAGACATTAAGGGAGGCGCTCCGGTTCCATGGAGTGCCCCCATACCTCCGGAGGCTGTTGGAAGCGTACCTTGAGGAAAGGCACGTGCTCTGGGAGGGGGACGACGGGCGCTTACATCGCCGCCGGGTGGAATGCGGCGTCCCGCAGGGCTCGGTCCTCGGTCCGACCCTGTGGAACGTCGGGTTCGACTGGCTTCTGCGAGGCCGGCTCCTTCCTGGGATGGGGGTCATCTGTTATGCAGATGATACCCTCGTCACTGTGAGGGGGGCTGACTTCGGGGAGGCCGCTCGGCTGGCGAGGGCTGGAGTTGCGCTCGTCGTGGGCCGGATAAATGACCTGGGTCTGAGGGTCTCTTTAGACAAAACAGAGGCCCTCCTGTTTCATGGCCCGGGTCAGGGTGTCCCCCGAGGAGCACAGATCAGGGTGTCTAACGTTGTCGTGCCGGTGCGGGCCCAGATGAAATATCTGGGTCTGCACCTTGATAGCAGGTGGAATTTTGGGCCGCATTTTGCCCAACTTGTGCCCAGGCTTACCAAAGCCGCCGCGGCGCTGGGTAGACTTCTGCCGAATACTGGAAGTCCTGGGTCGTCCTGCCGACGATTATATACCGGAATTTTGCGGTCTATGGCGCTGTATGGGGCCCCTATCTGGGCGGAGTCCCTCACCGCCCATAATAAGACTTTGCTGCGTAAGCCGCAGCGGGTCATGGCGGTGAGGTCTATCAGGGGCTACCGTACTGTGTCATGGGCCGCGGCAACACTGTTGGCGGGCGACCCGCCTTGGCCTCTCCAGGCTGGGGCACAGGCGGAGGTCTACCGGGTTTGCGCTGCGGCGCGTGCAAGGGGCACAAGTATTTCCCCTAGGGAATTACGTAGGGCAAAGCAGGCGGCTCAAAGGAACGTCATCCGGCGGTGGAGGGAGGAACTGGAGGTACCCAGAGTAGCTGGTCGAGTGACTGTTCAGGCGGTCGCTCCCCTTCTCCACCGCTGGATGACAAGGAGGTACGGCAACGTTACGTTTAGGATGTCGCAGGTGCTTACCGGACACGGTGTCTTCGGTAAGTACCTGCACAGGATTGGGAAGGAGGAGACTCCCGGGTGCCACGAGTGTGGCGCGCTAGTTGACGATGCGCGTCACACCCTGGAGGAGTGCCCCGCCTGGGGGTCTGAGCGCCGCATCCTGTCCGGGGTAATTGGAGACGACCTGTCGCTGTCGAGCATCGTTTCGGTGATGCTTGATAGCGACAGGGGTTGGACGTCGATGGCCTCCTTCTGCGAAGAGGTCATTGCACAGAAGGAGGCCAAGGAGCGGGAGCGTGAGACTGCAGCGCCCGCAAACTCGCTCCGACGGCGGCGGCTGGGGGGCAGACGGCGCTTATACGCGCATCTGCTCCCACCACCTTGAGGGGTTATTGGATGCGGCCAGAGAGCCAAGCGTTGGGGTGTCGGGGATCGAATGTCGTAAGACGATCTCTCCGGCACCCCGTAAAAGCGCGGAAGAGGCACCGCAGTGGATTTTAGTGGGTATTCCAGTCGCAGGACTGGCGAGTCCCACACAACCCCCTGTCTGTAACTGGCGGGGGGCGGTGCGTAAATAGCATTTTGCCACTGCGTGAACAAAAAAAAAAAAAAAAAAAAAAAAGGTTAGGTTAGGTTAGGTTAGGTTAGGTTAGGTTAGGTTAGGTTAGGTTAGGTTAGGTTAGGTTAGGTTAGGTTAGGTTAGGTTAGGTTAGGTTAGGTTAGGTTAGGTTAGGTTAGGTTAGGTTAGGTTAGGTTAGGTTAGGTTAGGTTAGGTTAGGTTAGGTTAGGTTAGGTTAGGTTAGGTTAGGTTAGGTTAGGTTAGGTTTTTTTTTTTTTTTTTTTTTTTTTTTTTTTTTTTATTAAGTTGAATCCGGGTGCATTTAACCAGGACTACAGGCATCTGACTTTAGTCAGATATTTCCTACACTTATACAAGGCTGGGGTAATGAGTTTTTCAGTTCCCCTTCGGGGATGCTTATCTTTACTAACTATACATGGGAACTATTATTTACATACAATAAATTCCTACTCGCTAATAATTTACACAAATTTTTCTTAAGTGCTATTTACAATTTAATGATTAATCGCTATTTCGTTATACTTATGCACATTTGATATTGCTTTTTGAGTACATTTTATCTTACTTATTCTATTGTTTATATAATTGCTCTTGGTTGTTATATTGTAGTTTTATCCAACTCCGACCATCCTCACTAAGGGTTTTCTTTTTATAGAGGGAGATATAAATAAATAAATATATATGTGTGATTGTTGGTGTACATATTGGGTACTTTATTTGTTCCTTGAATTTGCCCTTTTAATTACCTCCTTGCTATACTCGAAGAATATGTTCCTAGTTTTTGTGTTCTTCATTATGGTGACTATGTTAGCGGGAGTTATTTGTACATTTAGTAGATGTTCAGTGTTGCACCTGCGGTTGCTGTGTATAGGGCAGTCAAACAACAGGTGCAACACCGATTCTTCTATATTCGTATCGCACTCGCACGACGGGTCGTCCTTGCAACCAAATCGGTGCAGGTATGCTGCAAACCCGCCGTGACCAGTCAACGCTTGGGTTATTTCCGCTGTGATGTCTACCTTTTTCATGATCATATAAGCATCGGTAATGTTTGGTAAGAATAGTCTGGTGACCCCTGCTGTTGTGCCAAGTTGGTAGCGTTCATTCCATTCGACGAGCGCAAGTCGTCGGATCTCACGCTTGGCGAACGATATGGGGCACTTATCGTAAGGGGGTTTCCTTTTTATCTTCAGGGCAGCTTCCTTCGCCAATTGGTCGGCGCGCTCATTGCCGGCGATGCCAGTGTGGGCCTTGACCCAGAACAGCTGTACAGCCTTGTGGTGTTCAGCGGCTTCTTTGAGATATGCTCTGGTGCGAATCGCAAGTCTATGCGTTGAGCTGTTGTTGACAATAGTGTGTACAGCTGCTCTGGAGTCGCTCAGTATTGCGCAGGATTCGGCTTGGTCTTGTGTTGCCACCCTAGCGGCTTCACATATGGCCAGCAATTCAGCCTGATAGACAGTGCAGTACGATGGCAGGTTCATTTTAATTGTTTTAATCTCCGCATTCTCTCTCCATACGGAGATGGCAGCTCCTACTTTGCCATTTATCTTGCTGCCATCTGTGTAGTATCGCACTGCACTGTCCACCCTATCATCAATATCCTCTTGATTGTGTATCATTAAAAATTGGTGGTCCATATGGAGCGCTGGGTGGGGTCTTTCCGCGAATGGCGTCGGTGCCTCTGCTTCTCTATCCGGTGCTGGCGGCTGCAATCCCCTCCTGACCGCATACAGGGAAGCATTTTCCCTGACGCGTATGTCGAGAGGGATCGCCCCCGCCAGAACCAGAGCTGCGTTTAGAGACACCGTGCGGTAAGCCTTTATTTTCCTCTGCGCAAATACTCGTTGTACCGTATCAAGGTGTTTTCGTACGTTCTTCTTACTTGTGGCTGGAGCCCATGCACTGGCTGCGTATGTTACTATCGGTTCTATCACCGCGTTGTAAATCAGGCCCACGACTTCCGGGTGGAGGCCCCAACTAACCCTGGCGGCTTTCGACAGTTGCTTATAGACGCCCAGCGCCTTCGCACACACATTTGCGGCGTGGGCACCGAACGTCAAGCCTCTATCTATCGTTAGCCCCAGGATCTTAATCTCCTCCGACAAGGCTATTCCCACCCCGCCCATGCTCAGCCGTGGAGTGTCGTACTTAAGTTTTTTGGTTAGCACCATAGCAAGGGTTTTGTGTGGTGCAAACCTCAACCTATTCGCGACGCCCCACTTCCGAACACGTTCGAGGGTTGAATTTCCCCGTCGTTCTATCTCCTCCGCAGTGTCCCCCGAGAAGACGAGGACTATGTCATCGGCAAAAGCCTGACAAAAGTCCTCACCCTCCCCGAGGTCCTTAAGCAGAGGATCCAGGAGGAGATTCCAAAGTATGGGACCCCCGATGGATCCCTGTACGCACCCCATACTGGTGTCCTGGGTGTGTTCATGACCAGCATACCTTACCACCACCTTGCGGTCACTGAGGTAGCTGGACATTGTTCCCCGCAATCGACCTGGGCACCGCTCCTCCGCCAATCTGACCTTGATTGCTGGCCACCAAGCACTATCGAAGGCGCCCTCAATGTCCAGCGACACCATTGTGATGAGCTTCTTCTCACGAAGCTTGCTCTTCAAATGGGTCACCAGACTGTAGAGGGCGTCCTCTGTGGAGCGCTGGGGCGTAAAGCCAAATTGACGGGGGCTCATCCTGGGCACCAGGTGATGCGTTAACCTTCTCACCAGTATTTTCTCAAAGACCTTACCCATCACTGGGAGAAGCCCAATAGGTCGATAAGACTTGGGGTGCGTATAGCTATCCTTGCCTGGTTTGCGCAGAGCCACAACGACGGCGATCTTCCAATCCTTGGGAAAATATTCAAGTTTCCAGCACTTATTTATTATGGCTAGGTACGTCTTTGTATCGTTCAATATAACCTGTCTGCATATGTCCGCTGTTAGTCCGTCTATCCCGGGTGCCTTCTTCGGGTTGAAGTCGGCCACAACCAGTTTCAGTTCGGGCTCAGTGAAGTCTGGCTCGTGACTATCACCAGCCAGGACCTTCAAATCATCCGCCCTTTTCCTGATCCGTTTGTGGTCGACATCGTCATCCTCGGCTCTATCTCTAGGGAAGAACGTCCTCGCTAGCCATTGAACCGATTCGTCTTCGCTCAGCTGCGCGCCTCCGTCGACCAATGGCAGATCTTCCTCCCTTTTCTTCGTGTGTTTTATCACTCGATATATTCCCTCCCATACCCCTTCCTTGTCCTGCTTTGAGCAGAAATTTTTCCAACTCATTATTTGAGCGTTTCTTGCTTGGCGTTCGTATTCATCTTTGGACTTAAGGTACTGGGCAATGGCTTCACTCCTAAACTTCGGGGATGCACAGCGGAGACGCCTTTTACTGATGGCGACACCTTGCTTCAGGACCGCCAGCTCCTTTGACCACCACGGAATTCTAGTTTTGTCCATCGGTTTCTTCTTTGGCATCATCTCACCGCAGGTTTGTGTAATTAGTTCCGTATATTTGCCAATTATTTCGTCTATTTCTCTTTTGTTTTGTATTAATTTTATGTTTTGTTCATTGATTTTGTTAGCTACTTTTAATTGGTCTAATTTATTATTAAATTCCGACCAATTTACCTTTTTAGTATTAAACTTCCGTGTTGTCCTGCTGATGAGTGAGCCTACCGGTTTTTGTAGGTTAAGTCTTATAATGATTCCGTTGTGGTCAGAGCCGGTCAGGTCCTCAGCCACTCTCCAGTCGTCCACCAGGTCCAGGACCCCATCTGTGCACGCAGTGACATCGACGAAACTAGTTAGCCTCGTGTTTCCCCTTACTGTATCGAAGGTCGGAGTACTGCCATTGTTCAGCACGTTAAGCCCATTTTCAATTAAAGTCGCCATCATGGCCTCTCCTCTCCTATCTATACGTAGGCCGCCCCACCATATATTTTTTGCGTTCGCATCTCCTCCTAATAGAATTTTGTCTGTGTCGGAGTTATCGCAGATGTTTTTGACTATTTTGAGGTAAGGCTCAATGTCGACGTCTGGTTCAAAGTAATATGACACAGCGAGGATCTCCCACGCACTGGTCTTAAGTTTAGCAACTACTATATTGTTGGATGTGTATTTATGACATAGTGTGACCGCGACCGACGGATTAAATACCGCAATCGCGGCCTTCACTACGCCATCCCCATTGTTTGCGTTCTGGTAGATCCTCGCCGTGCCATACGTCCTCATCACCTTTAGGTCTCCCACGTAGGGTTCCTGTAATAGTCCAAACATTGCCTTCCTCTTCTCCGCTTCCATCATCAATTCTATGGTGGCTAGCTTCTTTCTTTGCAGGTTCGCCTGGATAATTATTGATATGGGAGGGATTGATACTTTCTTGTTGTCCCCTGGGGTGCCCTTAGCAGTATCTGATGTTCAGCCTGGCCAGCTCGTCATTCCTCCTTCTTATGGTGCAGTCCAGGCTGAACACCGAGTGGTCGGAGCTCAGATGTTCCCTTTTCGCACAGTTTGAGCACTTTGGCGGGTGTCCCTCCAATCTTCTTGGGCACTGTGCTCTAATGTGTTTCTCCCCACAATGGTGACATCTGTCGACTTCTTCCTTGCAGTTTTTCTTCCCGTGGCCATACTCTAAGCAACGGGAACACTGTATCAGGGGGGTCTGGTCTTCGACCACCACCTGTTGTATGTCCGTAAAAATCCTGCCCTTCTGAGTCAATCTACCCCAGAGTTTTGGAGAGACCCGGAGAACGACGTGGCTCTGCAAGGGGTTCCTCGCCCCTCTCCGGTATCTCTCCTCTATCTTAGTTTCTTCAGGGGTGAGACCCTCTACCAACTCCTTATTCTGCTGTAGCAGGGCTGTTTGGATGTCTTGCTCCGTATTATATTTCATTAGGTCTTTTATAATGATTAGGGGGTTGCTACTTTTTGCCTCCTCAACTTTAAGATCTTTGTTAGATCTAAGACGCTCAGTGGCTTTATCTATCTCAGATTTTGAGGCACAGCTAATAACAACCTTCCCATTCCTTATTGCCCTAACCCCCTGGATCTGTAGTCCTGTTTGTTTTGCGTTTAGAGTGGTCTTAATCTTTTCGTGGGTATCGTCAAAGGTGGGTGTGACCGCGTTAGTGGTAACGATCACGCTGTGTGTGGGCTTAAGCATTGTTGGTGTTGTATGCGGCTTAGGTTTGGAGGCTATTTCGGCATAGGTGGGTAAGCTGTTCACTACGAGGTTCACCTGCTCGTGGATGCTAAGTGTGGCCTCTTTTATTATGCTCACATCCTCGGCTACCGATTTAACACTCTCGCAGGCACCCCCACTTTGGTTCCCCACTTGAAGTGTGTTTATTTTACACTGATCACTGTCTAGTTTTTCCTTAATCTCCCGTACCTCCTTTGCGGTATAATCTGTGGCCTTAGCTATCTTGTTGACTTTTTCGGTCATGTTACTGATCTTGCTCGCTGAGTATCCCGCTGTCTCGGATTTGAGCTTAGTCTCATCCTCAATCATTTTGAGGCGCTCAAGGTTTTCTACGAGAAGCAGGTTCTGCCTTTCTATTATATGTTCTAATTTGGCTGTGAGCCCATCCTGTTTGGCAGTTATTGTCTCAGCTTTTGAGTCCAGGCTTAGGCGCGAGCTTGCAAAGGAGGTATCCTTATATTTCGTCAGCTCCTTCTCGGCATCCCGGACGAGTTTGTTCAATGCACGCAGCTCATGCAATACCCCTTCCTTTATCTCCGACCTCAGATTTCTGGACTTGTCTAGGTGGGAAATTGCCCTCATCAATGCTGACTTTGCCCTCTGAGATCTAGATATTTGGCTGCCTGGGGTGTCGTTTTCGTCGGTAACTTTCGTTACCGTTTTGTCATTAATAGCTGTCATTTCCTTACTTGTGACATTGTTTGGTGGGGTTTCTAAAATCACGTTTGTGTTGTCGTCTGTAGCCCTACCTTTAGCTATCGGCGTGCGATGCATTGTACGTTGATTAAATTGCTGCTCAGGTGTAAAGTGCCTGGCGTGTCAATTAATGGGGTAAGACCCTTGTTTCTTAATCTATGTGTATAGTTGCAATGTAAAATGTAAAATTAAAATTAAATAAACGTAAAATTAGTAAAATAAGTAAAATAATAATATAATTAATAATAATAAATCGGGTAAAATGTAAAATAAAATCAGTTATGCCTAGAATTATACCTACTGGTTAAAAATCCAGTACTAACTAATAATAATTGGATTTGATAAATATATCAAATGTCAGGTCCAAATATAATAACCTAGAGCAAACGATTTATTTAGGGTGTAAATGCCCTGTGTCTTATTACTAAATTCAATAAATATAAAATCAGATTATGATACTACTATCTCCGCCGAGATATATGTTACGTTACAAAACAATTTTCAGAGCTCTTCCGAAGCCCCCGGGCTGCGGCACAAAATGGTTAGTTGCTAGGGCAACGACCAATTGTTGCCACCGGCCCAAAGGTTGCCCTCAGTGAGCCCAATAGCAATACGAATATCAATTTAAATTTTTATAATAACATAAATTTTTTCCTATTATAATATATCGTCAATTCAATACTGTTCGCGGCGCGGTTCACGCCCGGAGCGCTCACAAGATGCCAGAAGCACGATACCAGTCAAAAAGAAGAAAAAGATCAATAAAGAAGTAAAGAAGAAGAATAAGAAGAGGGAAGAAGAAGAGTAAGAAGGAAGCAGGTATCAGCCACAGACAGTCCTCCCAGTGCGATTGATGCCAGAGAAAATCCCAGCTCGCTAGGTCCAGTAGTTCCAGAGCTATGGCCATTCAAAAATCACCCCCTGACACACCCAACACCCCCAGGGAATTTTCGATCGCCGATAACTCCGGTTCCACTGGTCCCACGAAGTCCGGGTTTGAACTATGGGACTTCCTAGGGCCCCCCCCACACCAGGGCTGCCTTAGCTGAAACCAGAATTTTGTGGGTCCGAATCCACTCGTGACCCAGGTGGGTCGATGCCTCTAGCTCGGGGACACCTCCCAGAGAAAACCGCGCCGCGCTAGCTCTAAACCCGGCGGAGTTATGGCCACTTGAGTCCTTTCAAGATGGCCGCCCGGAAGAACTTTGGATGGGGATATCTCCGGATCTATGGGTCGCAGAGAAGTCGCGTTTGGTTTCACGGACGCGGGGTCGGGAGTTTTACCAACGTGTGATGAAATCCAATATCCAAAAATTTTTACCCCTAATTTAGAAAAACTTAAGTTCCCCCGACTCCTTACTCCCCCCTTAATACGACCGCGAAATCCCCGTCGCTCTACGTCAAATATCCCCGGAGATATGGCCTTCCGAAAAAATTCAAAATGGCCGCCGAACTGTCAAAGTCAGACTTTGAACACGAATAACTCCGCAAGTACTTGTCGGAGGAGCGCGCGGTTTTCGATGTTGATGTTGGCAGTACCTAGGGTACCTGTCTATATGATAAAAACTATAAAATAAAATTTTTTGCCCAATTGGGCAATTGGCAATGTAGCTCAATGGGCAATCGTCAGCCCCTGTCTTTGTCGAAAACCACGATCCTCTACGACTTATAGTCGCGGAGATATCGAAGAAACAAAAAATTTACAATTAGTCCCCGACTCACCCAACACCCCCCGGAATTTAATATTTCGTTATTTTTGGACCTAGACCCCCCGAGTTTGGGCTCAGGGTGTGCCCAAAGGTCATCTAAAGCCAGATACAAAGTGAAAATAATTTAATAACTAGTAATTTTTAATTAATTAGGAAAAAACACTTAAAATTCGCTATCTCCTAAAGTATTTGAGATAAAATTCTGCTAAAAACTGTATAATTTTCTATAAATAGTGTTCTATAAGATGGTATAGTCCAATGAATTTTTTGATTTTTCTGGCTGAACAAAACTTGATGAAAACCGAAGTTTCGGGTTTTCGGGCAGCAGCTCCTCGGCTATGTGCGCCAGGTGTTTCCTCTTTTGTATATTATTGCAGCTAATGAGCGCGCAAGCAACGGTGCAAAAATCTAAATTATAGACCGGTATGCGGTCGAGTTATTTGAGGTCAAAGTTCGGGCATATAATACTTAATATTTCTAAAACTATTTGATGTAAAATTTTTCTCTTTACGGAATAATGGTCCAAGTACTTGCCCGGAGATACAGTAGAAATTTCAGCTCGCTAGGTCCAGTATTTCACCGACCTCGTGGTGACGCCCACGTGTTGGAAAAGTTGTTTTTCGTCGATTTTCACCCTGTTGCGCTGTTCCGATTTTCTTGCAAGAACCGCCTCCAGATGCGGGCCGCCAGGGCCTACACGGCGATATAAGAAAATCGCCTGGAGGCACCTACGCCGAAGTACAAAATCGTGAAAACTGCACAATTCAACAACACTTAACCTCTTTATTTGCACTTTCACTCGAATAACTTTTCGGGGTTCTCACTCACAATCACGTGCGATATGTCGGCGTGTGCGTCTCGCCAACGCGCAACTTTTGAGCTATAATACGTCACTCTAACTCGAAAGTTACCCGGTCTAGGAATTTTTTAGCGCGGAGCTGTATCGAAAAAGCAGCTGACGGCAGCGCGGTCAGCGGGGGACTGAGGTTAGGTTAGGTTAGGTTAGGTTAGGTTAGGTTAGGTTAGGTTAGGTTAGGTTAGGTTAGGTTAGGTTAGGTTAGGTTAGGTTAGGTTAGGTTAGGTTAGGTTAGGTTAGGTTAGGTTAGGTTAGGTTAGGTTAGGTTAGGTTAGGTTAGGTTAGGTTAGGTTAGGTTAGGTTAGGTTAGGTTAGGTTAGGTTAGGTTAGGTTAGGTTAGGTTAGGTTAGGTTAGGTTAGGTTAGGTTAGGTTAGGTTAGGTTAGGTTAGGTTAGGTTAGGTTAGGTTAGGTTAGGTTAGGTTAGGTTAGGTTAGGTTAGGTTAGGTTAGGTTAGGTTAGGTTAGGTTAGGTTAGGTTAGGTTAGGTTAGGTTAGGTTAGGTTAGGTTAGGTTAGGTTAGGTTAGGTTAGGTTAGGTTAGGTTAGGTTAGGTTAGGTTAGGTTAGGTTAGGTTAGGTTAGGTTAGGTTAGGTTAGGTTAGGTTAGGTTAGGTTAGGTTAGGTTAGGTTAGGTTAGGTTAGGTTAGGTTAGGTTAGGTTAGGTTAGGTTAGGTTAGGTTAGGTTAGGTTAGGTTAGGTTAGGTTAGGTTAGGTTAGGTTAGGTTAGGTTAGGTTAGGTTAGGTTAGGTTAGGTTAGGTTAGGTTAGGTTAGGTTAGGTTAGGTTAGGTTAGGTTAGGTTAGGTTAGGTTAGGTTAGGTTAGGTTTTTTTTTTTTTTTTTTTTTTTTTTTTTTTTTTTTTTTTTTTTTTTTTTTTTTTTGTGTCCGGATGCCAGATCCGGCCCGCGAATAGCCCCTAACATGATCAGGGATTTTTTATTAAATTATGAACACAAGTGATTTATTCCCTTAAAAAATTTTACAGTTTTTCCTATACTTTTATAAACAATTATTCTTACTATATTCTAAATAATTTACAATGTTGCTTATACTGGATTTACCATGCGTTTATCTCAGGTCTTTTGAGGTTACATAGCACCTGATTTGTTGTACATTATCTACGCATTATATATTTGTACATATGTACGATCTCATGCCCTGTTTGATGTGCTTGGTGGTGTGCTGTTGTAATGTTGTTTGTGATCTTAGGTAATTTCTTTTTTGTGTACATGTTGTTAGTGTACTTGTGTGTTGTATATATTTGTTATGTTGTTGATGTGTCTGTGTAGTTGTACTTGTTATGTGTTTGTCCTTATGTTGATGTATTAATGTGTTGTCGTTTTTTATTACTTATAATTACACTATATTATGTTTACATAATAATTGTAATTGTCTTACTGTTAATTTATGATTTTGTGTATACTGTATTGTGGCGTGTGTTTCATGTGATATGTACGTTTTGTATTAGTGTATCTCATGTATGTACGTTAGTTAGTATTGTTTTTTATTACCTTAATATAATCGGTTATGTGACAGCATAACCGATTATTGCGTGTTATGTGTATGTATAAATGATGTCTTACTGTTGTTGTTTTTGTGTTGTGTTTGCTAGTGCGAGGGTTCATGCTTGCTTGGTACAGTCACTGCGCCAGCGCACATGTCCTCGCACTATGCTTAATGTATTCTTATGTAATAATTGTTATGATATGAGGTATATGTTATGATTTGTAGCTGGTGTGGTTTATGTAGTTATGCCTTGTGTTACGGGTGAGTTATTAAGTAGTATGATTGTGTATTGTTGTTACGTAGTGATACTTGTTTGGTATGGGTGTTTTATAGCGTGTGATAGGTTGTTGTGTTTATGTGTGATGTTGGGTCTATGGTTAGCGTAATATACGGTGTACTGTTGCTATGTTGGGCATGGTCTAACCATACGCAACCGATTCCCTAGCGAGAGCATCGGCCCTTGCCCTAATTGGGCACTCTGTGCCAAACACGTCGTGGTTTGACTGTGGCAGTTTCGCTTTTACGCAGTTATGGCAGCTAGTGCGATGGGTGCATTCTTTCCGCATGTGGCCAGGCTGACCGCACTTTGTGCAGCGATCCTCTTCGGCTGCGGCACAGCTTTTGCGTCCGTGGCCGTAACCCAGACAGCGCATGCACTGTATGAGGGGCGTCTGATCCTGCACCCTCAAACACTGCACATCCACGAAAAGTCTGCCCGCCGAGGTAAGTCTCTGCCAGAGTTTTGGTGACACCTGGAGGACGGCATGACACTCATCTGGGTGCCTTGCCCTCCTCCGGTACCTCTCCACTACAGTGACCTCCTCGGCCGACAGTCCCTCCGTCAGGTCGGCATTCTGCTGGGTTAGTGCTGCCTTTATGTCTGCCTCGGTGACGGCTCGGCAGAGGTTTTTTAATACCACCAGCGGGTTCGAGAACTTTGCTTCTTCTACTTTGAGCTTATCATTCGCCTTCAGCTTGTCTGCTATTTGTTTGATCTCGTCCTTTGTGGCACACGCGAGTACGACCCTAGGTCCCCTCACGCGCCTCATATTCTTAATCTGCAGACCGTTTTCTTTGGCTTTCAGGGTGGTTTTAATTTCGCTCTCTAAAACGTCGCTTGGAGCGATGTCTATAGTGGACACCATAACAGCGTGTGACCTCGTTGCTTTTTGTTGTGGCCTCGGTTGGGCGACAGTCTCAGCGTATGTACGCGGCCCGCAACTGGCCTCGCCAACCCTTTTGCTGAGCTCATGAGTTAGGGATTTTAACTCCTTTACCTCTTGCAGGAGCTCAGAACCGGTATCTGTTGCGGGGGTGGTGGTGGCTTCTTTCTGCCTTTCCAAGGTCACCGCGTGGTAACGTATGACGCCTTCAAGGCATCTCATACCATCTGCGTTTTCTTTTATTTGCTCCCTGTGTTTTTCTAGGCCGTCAAGTAGTGCGGCATGCTCTTTGAGTGCCTTTTCGAGCCTCTCGTTCCTTTCGGTATTTTCAGTGATTATTTCACTGTGCGCCCTTATCATCGTTTTCCACCTCTCCAATTCTGGAGTGTGGTCCTTATCTTTTACGACACCTTCGGGTTTTGGGGACTCGTCCTGATCTTTTACGACAGCCTCGGGACTTTTGTGAGGCATTTTCTTATAGTCTGCGAGTTCCCTTTCCCCTTCCTGGATGCATAATACTAGTTTGTCTAGAACATCAAGAACCCCTCTCTTAACTTCCGTTTTCAAATTTTTGGACATATTCAGAAGTATTTTGGCCTTTTTAACTCCCAATTTAGCCCCCGTAAGTCTGGCGGAAGTAATTGCTTGGGGAGGAGAGTTTTCGGGGGATGCCGATTTGTCCATTACCACAGTGCGGTTTAAGACTGTCTTTCTTACATTGGGTGCCCCTTTTGTTCCCACTGCTGAGATCGTGGCCTTAGGGGTGTTCTCGATGAACATGGTGGTGGGGATGTTTGGGCGTGGGGCTTTCTGATCAGGGGACTGGGACGGCTCTTTCGAGCGCCTATCTTGAGGCGGTGATCTGTACATGTTAATGTGGGGTCTGCGGGTGTCAATATAAGTGTAACCGAGTGTAGATTGCTCGGTAGTGTCACTGAAGTGTGTAAATCAACTAATGTTATATAAATTTGATCAAATTAATGTGTGTAATAAAATTGGGTGTAAAGGGCCCTGGTCTTTAGTAGTCAAAATATCAATTACTAGCTAATGTAAAAGTAAAATAGAGTAAGTAAGGGGTATAATCCCAGTCTTAAAACTAATATGTACAGTGGATGTAAAGTTTCCAATAGTCTTAAAATTACGGTGTGTCAAAAAATACTTATCTTCTAAAGCAGGTTGTAAAATACCTGTGTCTTATAGCTAAACTTAAAATTACAAATTTGTCAGTTATATAAAATACCTCCGCCAAAAATGTGTACGGTTTAAAGAAAAATATAACAATTTTTAGCTCTCCCACGAGCCCCTAGGCTGCGGCACAAAATGAATTGTTACAACGATAACAAACAATTGTTGCCACCGGCCCGAAGACTCTGCGGGGGAAGCCAGAATCAAATTAAATACAATGGAAAAAATTTTAACCAATTTTAACAAAATTTTTATTTCAGAAGTCCGTATCTTCTGGAGATAGCGGTCGCGGCTTGCTGCTGGGATCGACTCGGCGTGTCCGGAGACCGTCCTTAACCAAAAAGAAGAAAAGAGAAGAAGAAAAAAGAAAAAAGAAGAAGAAGAAGATGGAAGAAGAAGAGCCAGAAGAAAGGTGATCACGGCTTCAGGTGGGGATCCCCGTGCGCTTGACAGGAGAGGAAACCGCAAGTCTCTACGACCAATAGTTCTCGAGTTACAGCAGTTCGAAAATCACACCCAGACACCCCCAACACCTCCAGGGAATTTTCGAACGCCGATAACTTCGGCCCTATCGGTCGCAGGAAGTTCGGGTTTGAACTATGGGGTTTCCCCCCGTGCCCCGCACACGCCGGCACCGTCTACCGAAATCAAAATTTTGTGGGGTGCTATCCCCTCCTGACCCCAGGGGATCGGTACTCCTTCGCCGGGGACCCACAACACAGAAAACCGCGACGCGCTAACTTAAGATGGGGCGGAGTTATAACTCTTTAAAGTTTTTTGGGGTTGACCTACGGTGGCCTACCCTGGCCTAACTTTGTCAATTTACGTCCGATTTTGACGTGCGAGGGCTCAAATGAAAGAGCTCAGGCTATACTAACTATATATCGATGAATTAAGACTATTAATTAGGCTACCTTAAAATTTATATCTATTTCTATGTTATAGTCACGTGACTTAATTTATACTTATAGTTATATCTTATGCTAGTTTTTTACAAGTCCTTATTTCTATAGTCTAAATACAATGTCCTAAGGTCACCCTATACTTTAGGGGGGGGGGGTCAATCCCCACCCGGTCCAATGCTCCTCTATCCCCTTAAGGGTCCCCCTACTACTATTGGTAGTGGACTTTATTAATAGCCCCTCCACACTGCCCCAAAGTTACCCCTTACTATTAGCGCAAAAATCGCCTAAGTCCCAACCTGAAAGTGGGGATAGGGGGGTAAAAATTAGTCCGATCGATAGCCAGGGGGGCAAAGACTTTCTCTCCGGTAGAAAGTGTGGGGGGGGTTCAAGGGGGGGGGCCCCCGAAAAAATGGTCAAAAATGACCTAGGACGCGTATTTTCCCCGGAAAATGAGTTTTAAGTTTTCTTGCGGTTGGTACTCGGGTACTATACCGCCTTTGGGACCGCACAGGGTCTTCCCTATTTGTCCTACAATTTTACAAAAAATACCAGTAAGTCCTGTATATGGTCCTCTATATGGTGTAAATTTCGTGAAGGGGGGGGGATAATGGGTGAATTTACAAAAAATGGAACTAAAAAATTTTCCCAAAACCAAAACCGCAAAAAGAATTAATTTTACGGTTTTTGTTCTAGGAAAATCTATTGTATTGATAGGAAAATTTTGAAAAAATTTGGGGATATACTAGGATAAATAAGGGACCAGATGTACTATATGGGGATGATGGTGGGGACGTAGTTTGAAAACCACGTGGTGGGTAGTTTGGGACTGTTTTTAAAGAAAATTTGTATATCTCGAAAATTATCCTCCCGATCTCCACGAAACCTTCACCAAATATACTTTACAATATTTTCGACCTACTTTAATCAAAAAATCCGGGGGGTGCAGATCGCTCCACGGAGCTACAGGGGTGTGAAGTACTCGAACCGATCGTTTTATCTTCTTTCCTCCATATCTCGGCTTCTATTGATGACAGGATGAAGCTCTAAGTGCCTCCCGACTCCTGGTGGAACGCAGCCTCCCGGGAGAAGGTCAAGGTGACTGTCGAAGGTCAGATTCACTGACCTCGTGGCCACGTGCTTTTTGATTTTTCACTTGTAACTTTTTGTTTTTCACACGGAAAATTCCGAAACTCACTAAGGGGGTGCGGGGGGTAATTCCCCACACAATAGCAGTTGCCGATACGTGAGCGTCCGCTGAAAATCACGAGTTATACTCACTTTAGTGTCTCACCACGTGCTAAAATTAACCTTGAAATTGGTTTTTTCGTGATTGTACTTCGACCTTGAGGTCCACGAACTTGGTTTTATGCACTCGCGTTGTAGGTGGATTCGCGCGTATTTTGACACCACTTTCACTGAGATCGGTGAACTTTTTCCACTTTAATTGAATTTTCGTGCGCGGAGCGGCTCTAAAGCGTGACACTCGCGACCACGGCTGTCGCGTGACTGAGGTTAGGTTAGGTTAGGTTAGGTTAGGTTAGGTTAGGTTAGGTTAGGTTAGGTTAGGTTAGGTTAGGTTAGGTTAGGTTAGGTTAGGTTAGGTTAGGTTAGGTTAGGTTAGGTTAGGTTAGGTTTTTTTTTTTTTTTTTTTTTTTTTTTTTTTTTTGTCCGGGTGCTATGACCCGGCCCGCGAATTTACCCCTAACATTATTAGGGACTTTCATCATCCCTTTAAATAAAACTATATTATAAATTTATTACAATAATTACAGTTAATGAAATCTACATTTCTTTTCTATTAATATTAGTAATAACAATTTTACTTATTTCTACATTTATATCTGCTAATTCAATTCATTACAATAATTTAAAATAAATAATACTTACAATTCATAATTAATATTACATTAAGTTTTTACTAATCTATTTAACAATTTTTACAATATCTAATGATACTATAATGCATTCTAATTCTACTTTTTTCTTAGCTTACTGTACTACTATGTTTCTTGGATTATATAATACTATGGAGCTCTACATCTTTATTTACATTGTTATTTTTACTAATACATTTATTTTCATTTACTAATTCTATTTATTATGTTTTGCTACTTCTTTTATTTTCTTTTCTTAATTCTATTTGTTGCTTATTACCTAAGTTGCTACATTCTTGCTAATTACTTATTTCTACTTTATTGCTACTTCTGTTCCGTACATGGCTACAGCGTATAATTTTTTATTCGTTTATTTATTCTTTTTTATTTTCTTTTCAGTCGCTGTATTTAAGACTCTTTTTTAGTTCATGTACTATCTTACTTTTTTCTTATGGTTGTAGCTTACAAGCATTTATTGAAGTTAGTGATTTCTACTTTCTTCTGTTTTATTCTAATTTATTACTAATCTACGCTCTATGCTGCTAATCTACTATTCTATAATATTGCCTATATTTCCTACTCTAAGTGTTTAATAAACCAATTCTAATTATACTACTATATTTCCTACTCTTAGTGTTTATTAAACAGATTCTACTTATACATTATCACTATTATGTTTTTAATATTTGGACTCATTCCCGCATTCAACCAGGACCTAATTTTATTGTTTTTAATTGTTGTCAGTTCCAACTATGTCACTCGCCCGGTTCCCGTTTGCTACGTTCCATTATACGGCCTATTGCCTGTTTCTGGCTATCACTGAACGGGCTAACTCTTCGAAGTATTTTAGCAAATGTTCCCTTTTTTCCGTGTCTCTGAGGAGAGTGTGCATGTTGTTCGTGTTTAGTGTTGTGTCTATGTTTTGTTCCAGTGTGTATCTCCTACTTGCATAAATGGGGCAGTGTATTAATATGTGTAGTACGTCTTCTTGAGTATTTGGTTCACATGGGCATGACGGGTCGTCTTTGCAATTGAACCTACTCAGGTACTCCGAGAACCCGCCGTGACCCGTGAAGATCTGTGTCAATTCGTTTCGAGGACTTATCTTTCTTATCAGTGAGTAGGCGGTTATTACATCTGGAAAGAAGATCTTTGTAACACTTGCAGTTATAGCCGTTTGATATCTATGATTCCACTCCGCCAGGGATTTCTCTCGGATTATTCTTTTCATATATGAGACCGGGCATTTGTCATAATTGGGCGCTGTTTTTAATGATCTGGCCGCCTCTTTCGCAAGAGCGTCTGCTCTCTCGTTCCCCTCCAACCCTGCATGTGCTTTGATCCAGAACAGGTCCACCGTTTTCTGCATTACTTGGCATCGGTTCAGTGTGTTCCGCGCATGCATTGCCAATGGATGCGGGGTATTATTATTTATTAGAGTGTCCAGTGCCGCTCTCGAGTCGCTAATAATTGCGTAGTGTTGATGCTGTCCCTTTTCTGCCGCCTCTGCCGCGCGGCACACCGCGTATAGCTCCGCCTGGTACACGGTGCAATGCGGGTGCAGTTTGTATTTCCGAGCCTTTATTTCCCTGTCCTCTGTCCATACAGTTAGGGAAGCTCCCACTTTTCCCTCAATTTTACTCCCGTCCGTAAAAATCCTCACCGCGTCGCCCACTCGTTCCTCCAGCTCAGTGCTATCCGTTATAGTCTGTACCTGCCTATAGACGTTGTGTGCAGGGTGCGGCCGCTCCGTGTAGTCCACCGGTCTTTCCACTTCGACGTCGTTCTGGATTAGTCGCGACACCCCTTTCCTTATTTCGTGTAGCTGGGCGTTCTCCCTTAGTCGGATATCTAGTGGAAGCAACCCAGTCAGCACAAGGGCCGCATTAAGGGAGACAGTTTTATATGCTTTGCAGAGTTTTTGCGCAAATGGTCTTTGCACTGCGTTAAGTCTTTTCTGTATTCCCTTCTTCCTTGACGCCTGCGCCCATGCGCTAGCCGCGTACAGTATTATTGGCTCCACTGTGGCGTTGTAAATGACTCTAGTTAGGTTAGGTTAGGTTAGGTTAGGTTAGGTTAGGTTAGGTTAGGTTAGGTTAGGTTAGGTTAGGTTAGGTTAGGTTAGGTTAGGTTAGGTTAGGTTAGGTTAGGTTAGGTTAGGTTAGGTTAGGTTAGGTTAGGTTAGGTTAGGTTAGGTTAGGTTAGGTTAGGTTAGGTTAGGTTAGGTTAGGTTAGGTTAGGTTAGGTTAGGTTAGGTTAGGTTAGGTTAGGTTAGGTTAGGTTAGGTTAGGTTAGGTTAGGTTAGGTTAGGTTAGGTTAGGTTAGGTTAGGTTAGGTTAGGTTAGGTTAGGTTAGGTTAGGTTAGGTTAGGTTAGGTTAGGTTAGGTTAGGTTAGGTTAGGTTAGGTTAGGTTAGGTTAGGTTAGGTTAGGTTAGGTTAGGTTAGGTTAGGTTAGGTTAGGTTAGGTTAGGTTAGGTTAGGTTAGGTTAGGTTAGGTTAGGTTAGGTTAGGTTAGGTTAGGTTAGGTTAGGTTAGGTTAGGTTAGGTTAGGTTAGGTTAGGTTAGGTTAGGTTAGGTTAGGTTAGGTTAGGTTAGGTTAGGTTAGGTTAGGTTAGGTTAGGTTAGGTTAGGTTAGGTTAGGTTAGGTTAGGTTAGGTTAGGTTAGGTTAGGTTAGGTTAGGTTAGGTTAGGTTAGGTTAGGTTAGGTTAGGTTAGGTTAGGTTAGGTTAGGTTAGGTTAGGTTAGGTTAGGTTAGGTTAGGTTAGGTTAGGTTAGGTTAGGTTAGGTTAGGTTAGGTTAGGTTAGGTTTTTTTTTTTTTTTTTTTTTTTTTTTTTTTTTTTTTTTTTTTTTTTTGTCCGGGTGCCAGACCCGGCCCGCGAGAAGCCCCTAACATGATCAGGGATTTTTTATTTAATTAAATACACGTTTGATTTATTTCCATACAAAAAATTTACAGTGTTTTCTTATACATTTGTCGCTTCTTATTTTTACTATGGTCTTGTGTTTACAATTTGCTTATTCTATTTTTACCATGCCTTATTCTCGGTCTTAGAGATATACATAGTTTCTGTTATTTATGTACATAGTTTATGCGTGTGTATACATTAATGTATACGATCTTTATTGCCCTGTTTGTATGTTTATGCAGTGTTACAGTATGTTACCTAAGTGTCCTTAGGTTATTTCTGTTATAGTGTACTTGTTGTTAATGTAACTGTGTGTACTGTATGGTTATGATGCGGGAACGTGTAGTTGTGTAATTGCTTTTAGGCTATGTTTGTCTTTGTATTATTGTATTATTGTGTTTCTGTTTTTTATTGCCATTAATTACGCTTTATTATGCTTACATAATAATTGCAATTGTATGCTCTGTTATTTGACGAGTTCGGTATATGTTTTATTGTGGCATAAATATATGTATTGTGTGCGTTGGATTAATGTATTAATCATGTGTACTTGAGTTAATATAGTTTTTTATTAGCAATAATATAATCCATCATGTGACAGCATAATGGATTATTACGTATTATATGTATTAGTGTAGTATGTATTATTGTGGTTGTTTTATGTATTGTGTATACATGTGAGCGGGTCACATGTTCACTTGATGCAGTCATTGCATCAGTGCACATGTTCACTCACTATGCTGTGTGTATGCTTTGGTGTAATGCTAATGAGGTATGAGGTGTTTGGTGATTATATCAATTTGAGTTGCATCAATTCTGCAACATAAATTGTAGACTGTGATGTGTACTTATTGATGTGACCAGTGTGGTTTGTATGATTGTGTTGGTTGTTGATGGGTGAGTTGATGAAGTGTTGTTATGGTATGTTATTGTTGAGCAATGATTAGTGTTTTGGTGTAGGTGTTTTATGTGTGAGTTAAGTCTGTGGCGTGCGTAGTGAACTGTGTACTAACACTATGTTAGGCTTGGTCTAGCCATAGGCGACAGACTCTCTTGCCAGAGCATCAGCTCTTGCCCTAATTGGGCACTCTGAGCCAAACACATCGTGGTTAGACTGAGGCAGTTTCGCTTTTACGCAGTTCTGGCAGCTGGTGCGGTGGGTGCACTCCTTCCTCATGTGGCCTGGCTGGCCACATTTAGTGCAGCGGTCTTCTTCTACTGCAGCACAGCTTTTTCGCCCATGGCCGTAACCCAGACAGCGCATGCATTGTATGAGGGGCGTTTGATCTTGCACCCTCACACATTGCACGTCGACAAAAAGTCTGCCGGCCGAGATAAGCCTCCGCCAGAGGATTGGCGACACCTGGAGGACGGCATGACACTCGTCTGGGTGCCTTGCCCTCCTCCGGTACCTCTCCACCACGGTGACCTCCTCGGCCGACAGTCCCTCCGTCAGATCAGCGTTCTGCTGGGTTAACGCTACTATTATATCTGCCTCAGTGACGGCTCGGCATAAGTTCTTCAGGACTACGAGCGGGTTTGCAAACTTCGCATCCTCTACCTTTAATTTTTCGTTGGACTTTAATTTGCACGCTATTTCTTCTATCTCATCTTTTGTAGAACACGTGAGAACGACCCTAGGGCCCCTCACGCGCCTCATATTGTTGATGTGTAGGCCGTTTTCTTTCGCTCTCAGGGTAGTTTTAATTTCTTGTTCTAAGACGTCACTCGGGGCGATGTCTTTAGTCGATACCATTACCGCATGTGACTTTGCGGATGTTTGTTGTGGCCTTGGTTGGGCAACAATCTCTGCATATGTGCGTGGCCCGCAACTGGCTTCGCCAACCCTTTCTCTGAGCTCATGAGTGAGGGTCTTTATCTCCTTTATCTCGTGTAGGAGCTCAGTGTCGGTATTTGTTGCGGGGGTGGTAATGGCCTTCTTTTGGCTTTCCAAAGCCACAGCGTGGTATCGAATGACGCCCTCGAGGCATCTCATTCCGTCAGCGTTCTGTTTGATTTGTTCCCTGTGTTTTTCCAGGCCGTCCAAAAGAGTAGCGTGATCATTGAGCGCCTTTATTAGTCTCTCGTTTTGCTCCGTATTTTCTGTGACTATGTCACTGTGAGCCCTGATCATGGTCCTCCACCTTTCAATTTGTGGCAGCTCGTCTTCTTCATCTTTCACGGCAACCCCGGGTTTTGGTGTCTCATCATTTTCTTTTACGACCTCCTCAGGCTGTGATTTATGAGGCCCTTCTCTGCTCTCTATTAATTCCCTTTCCCCCTCCTCAACACATAAAACCAATTTGTCCAAGATGTCGATAACCCCTCTTTTTACCTCCGTCTTTATATTTTTCGATGTGTTCAGGAGCATCTTGGCCTTTCTAACTCCCATTTTTGCCCCCATAAGTCTGGCGGATGTAACTGCCGGGGGAGGAGAGTTTTGAGGGGATATCAATTTGTCAATTACCACCGTGCGGTTAAGGACAACCCCCTCCGTCTCGAGTACCCTTTTCTTCACCGCTGCTGAGATCGCAGCCTTGGGGGTATTCTCGATGAACATAGCCGTAGCGTTCAGCGGGCGTGGGGCTTTTTTGGTAGGGGATTGAGAACACTCTTGCGAGCGCCTGTCTTGAGGTGGGGACCTGTACATGTTGGTGTGGGTCTGCGGGTGTCGAATGATAGTGTCCGAATGTATAAGGTTCGGTACTGTCAGTAGTATAAATAATGTGGGTCTGGGTGTAAAGGGCCCTGGTCTTAATACGAATCTAACTTTACCAAATTATATGTATATAATAAAATTGTAATATGAAAGTGTCAATAATTGGGGTAAAGTCCCAAGTCTTAAGTACTATATATACTGTGGGTGTAAAGTTCCCAACGTCTACAGGATTATTAATATCAATATTAATTATAAATATGTCAACATTAAATATAAAATAAGATAAAATTAAATTGCTAAAAGCAGGGTGTAGAGTCCCTGTGTCCTATAACTAACTTAAATTTTAAAAACAGTAGTCACTTATATACTAAATACCTCCGCCAAGAGTATAATACGGTTTATTAAAACAACTTTTTGCTTTCCCACGAGCCACCGGGCTGCGGCGCAAAATGATTTATTGCATGCGCAACAATCAATTGTCGCCGCCGGCGCAAGACTCAGCGGGGAAGCCCTTAATTAAATTACACAAGAGAAAAAATTTTTGAAACAATTTTGACAAAATTTTGTTAGGTCAGAAGTCCGTATCTTCTGTGGAAAGCGGTCGCGGCTCACTGAGGGGATCGACCTAGCGTGCTCGGAGACCGTCCCTGGCCAAAAAGAAGAAAAAGAATAAGAAAGAAGAAAAAAGAAGAAGAAGAAGGTAGAAGAAGAAAAGCCAGAAGAAAGGTGATAACGGCCTCAGGTGGAGCTCCCCGTGCGCTTGACAGGAGAGGAAACCGCAAGTCTCTACGACCAATAGTTCTCGAGTTACAGCAGTTCGAAAATTACACCCAGACACCCCCAACACCTCCAGGGAATTTTCAAACGCCGATAACTTCGGCCCTATCGGTCGCAGGAAGTTCGGGTTTGAACTAGGGGGCCTCCCCTCGTGCCCCGCACACGCCGGCACCGTCGGCAGAGATCAAAATTTTGTGGGGTGCTATCCCCTCCTGACCCCAGGGGATCGATGCTCCTTCACAGGGGACCCACAACACAGAAAACCGCGACGCGCTATCTTAAAATGGGGCGGAGTTACGACCACTTGAAGTCTTTCAAGATGGCCGCCGGCACGAACTTTGATCGGCAATATCTCCGAATCTATCAGTCCCAGAGGTATCGCGGTTGGACTCACAGGTGTGGAATTAGGAGTTCTACCAAATGAAATTAGAAACTCACAACCAAAAATTTTTACCCCCAATTTAGAAAAAACTAAGTCCCCCCAATTCCAAACTCCCCCCTTAACCCACCTGCAAAATCTCCGCGCTCTACGATAGATATTCTCGGAGATATGGCCTCCTGAAAAAATTCAAGATGGCCGCCCAACTGTCAAAGTTGAACTTTGACCGTGAATAACTCAGCGAATACACGTCGCAGGAGCACGCGGTTTTCAATGTAGTTAATGGCACTACCTGGGGGACCTATATGTATGGTGAAAACACGTAAATAAAAATTTTTGCCCAATTGGGCAATTGGCTGTCTAACCTGATAGGCAATCACCAGCCCCTATTTTTGTCAAAAACCACAGCTCTCTACGACATATAGTCACGGAGATATTCAAAAAACAAAAAATTCACGCGAAGTCCCCGACTCACCCAACACCCCCTGGATTTTAAAAATCCGTTGATTTTGGACTTAGACCACCCGAGTTTGGACTCAGGGTGTGCCCAAAGGTCATCTAAAGCCAAATACAATATGAAATTAATTTTATATATAATATTTTTTAATTAATTAGGAAAAAACACATTAAATTCAATAACTCCCTAATTATGTAACTTAAAAATCTAGAAAAAGCACTGTAATTTGCTACAAATAGTGTACTATGATAGTCTATTGTCCATATAATTTTAAGATTTTTTGGCTAAGCAATATATGATAAAAACCGAAATTTTGGGTTTTTTGGCCGCAGCTCCTAGACTATGCTCCTCCGGATTATCTTCTTTAGTGGGGTTGTAAAACTAATGAGCGCGCAAGCAGCGGCGCAGGAATCAGAATTATAGCCCAGTAAATGGCTGGGTTATTTAGGGTCAAAGTTGGGACCTTTAATAGTTAATAACTATGAAACTATTTAATGAAAAATTTTTCTTTTTGTGGAAAAATAGTCCAGGCTGTTGTCCGCTGGTATCGTAAAAATTTCAGCCTCGTAAGTACAGTATTTAACTGACCTCGTGGTGACGCGCACGTGTTGAAAATCTTATTTTTCTTGAATTTTCACCAAGTTGCGCTGCTCCGATTTTCTTCAAACAAACGCCAACAGGTGCGGGCCACCGGGGCCTACACGGCGGTAAAAGAAAATCTCGTGGAGGCACCTAGGCTGAAGCACAATCTTGAAAAAACTGCACTTTTCACCACCACTTAACCTTTAAAATTTCACTTTCACTTGAATAACTCCCTAGGATTTTCACACATAAACACATGCGATATATCGGCGTGTGCGTCTCGCCAGCGCGCAACTTTTGAGGTATCACTTGTTACTGTAACTTAAAAGTATCCCGGTCAAATGAATTTTTTAACGCGGAGCAGGGTTAAAAAAGCAGCTGACGGCAGCGCGGTCAGCGGGGGACTGAGGTTAGGTTAGGTTAGGTTAGGTTAGGTTAGGTTAGGTTAGGTTAGGTTAGGTTAGGTTAGGTTAGGTTAGGTTAGGTTAGGTTAGGTTAGGTTAGGTTAGGTTAGGTTAGGTTAGGTTAGGTTAGGTTAGGTTAGGTTAGGTTAGGTTAGGTTAGGTTAGGTTAGGTTAGGTTAGGTTAGGTTAGGTTAGGTTAGGTTAGGTTAGGTTAGGTTAGGTTAGGTTAGGTTAGGTTAGGTTAGGTTAGGTTAGGTTAGGTTAGGTTAGGTTAGGTTAGGTTAGGTTAGGTTAGGTTAGGTTAGGTTAGGTTAGGTTAGGTTTTTTTTTTTTTTTTTTTTTTTTTTTTTTTTGTTTGTCCGGGTGCCAGACCCGGCCCGCGAGAAGCCCCTAACATGATCAGGGATTTTCTGACAGGATAATGAAAACGCAGGGAGTATTTTATTCTAAAAAGTTAACTTGACATTTACACTAGTTATTGTCTACTTCTATTATACACTATGTCTATATTGTTGTCTATTATTCAGTTTATACAATTTAATTTGATCTTATTTATTACATGTTGTTATGTTAATACATCATTATCTTATGATATACTTATATTTAGGTCTTCTTATTATAGGTTACATATTCATTGATTGGCAGTCACTTTTGTTGTGATGACAATTTTTCTGTATTTTTATATTGACAGTTAGGTGCACTTGTCTAGATAAATTGCCCATATTTTTTATTCCAGTGTTTTGCAAGGTAATTATTTTACATTATATGTTGCTGCAAAATTATTGTATTATTGTTGTAATACATTGCACATAGAAATTATATGTGTCTTATTACTATTTATCGATTGTTTCTATTTACATTATTTTACCATATTGTTGATGTCTTTTGTATGTATGATTTGAGGTGAGCTGTTATGTTTCATAGCCATGTTTGTGCTAATGTTGTTATACAATGTTTATTGTGTTGAGTGATGATTTAGCTATCACGTATAATCCTGTTAAGGTTATGTGATTGCTTCATGTAGCTTGTTTTGTTGTTATGCATGTGAGTTGTTATATGTTGTATTGTTACTAATTTGTTGATTGGCAGTTACATCTGCTGTGATTACATTGTTTCTGTATTTTAATATTAACGGGTAGGTTCCTTTGTCTATGTGAATCGCCCATATAATACAATATTACGCAGAAGTAGTTATTGCATTATTTGGTGCTTCAGGGTTTTGTAATATTGTTGTTATGTATAGCACATAGAATTTATATGGTCTTATTACTATTTATGAATTGCTTCTAATTTCTTATTTTACTCTACTGTTTGATGGATTTTGTTTGTATAATTTGAAATGAGCTGTTATGCGTTGTAGCCGTGTTCATGCTAGTGTTATTTTACAATATTTGTTGTGTTGAGTAATGGTTTAGCAATTACATATAATCCTGTTAAGGTTATGTGATTGCCA
Source organism: Lymantria dispar (assembly GCA_032191425.1). Taxonomy (NCBI): domain Eukaryota; kingdom Metazoa; phylum Arthropoda; class Insecta; order Lepidoptera; family Erebidae; genus Lymantria; species Lymantria dispar. The sequence goes on along the minus strand of CM063460.1, from coordinate 11,525 downwards.
CGTGTAGCGTGTTTCATTATTATGTGAGTTATTATATGTTATGTTTATATGATTGGTGTTGTATGTGCTCCGTAAACTTAAGTATGGAGACTAAATCTGTTGTGTGCTAATGTACTTTAATGTGTGTTTTAGTTGTTATGTTATGTTTGATTTGTATTTTGTTGCATAGTTGCGTGTAGTGACATTGTTTTAATGTTTATGCATCTGTTGTTGTTTTTTATTTTCTATATAGGATTTGTTATGATACCACATAGCAAATTATTATTGTGTTTATGTGTGATGTGTGACAGCATGATGTGAAATGTAGCATGATGTGAAATGTAGCATGACGTTGTGTGCGGAGTTAGTGTTTGGATATGTGTTTATTTGTGTGTTTCGATGTTGTCCTTTAGTGATGTCCTTATATAAATGTTGGTTATGGTTTTTTGTTTACTTTTATAGCTTGTTATGTAGATAACATAACAGAATACTATTGTATTATATGTGTAGTGTACATGATGTATGTAATGTAATGTAAGAGTATATTGTATGTAGTACATGCACGTGGTTACATGTGCGTGAGGTGCATTCAATGCACCGGCGCACATGTTGCGTGTCTGTACTGTGTGTGTGTGTTCGCGCTTGATGCATGGTTGAGTAAATGAGTGTTTCGATGATGTTACGAGTTGTGTGTTATCGGCATTTTAAGTGATTTTGGTTTGATAGTGTGTGTATAAATAGTGTTTTTATTGTTTAGTTGAAGTATTGGTATATAATATATTATAATTTGGTGTATTGTTGGGGTTGTGACGTGAGTGAGTGTTGCGATGTGTTGGTTTTATGATTGTTCGGGTTGTTGTAATTGTTATGAGTTGTGTTGTTTGTGAGGTTGTGTGGTGTGTATTATGTTATGGTATTGTAGATTGTTATGACAGTGGGACATTATAAGTGTAACTGGGTTAGGTGTAGGCAACTGCTTCTCTAGCGAGGGCGTCAGCTCTAGTCCTAATGGGACAGTCTGCACCAAACACGTCGTGATCATTCCGTGGTAGCTTAGCTCTCGCACAATTATAGCAATTGGTGCGGTGGGCGCAATCCTTCCTCACGTGACCCGATTGCCCGCATTTGGTGCAGCGGTCATCTTCATCTGCCATACAACTCTTACGCCCGTGACCGTAGCCTAAGCATCGCATGCACTGTATGAGGGGGGTCTGGTCTTCCACCCTCACGCACTGCACATCAATGAAGAGTCTGCCAGCCAAAGTAAGCCTCTGCCATAGCTTCGGAGACACCTGGAGGACGGCGTGACACTCTTCTGGGTGTCTCGCCCTCCTCCGGTATCTCTCCACCACGTTGGCCTCCTCGGCCGACAGCCCCTCCACCAGATTTGCGTTTTGCTGGACGATCGCTGTCTTTATTTCCTCATCTGTAACCGTTCGGCACAAGTTTTTTAATACCACTAAGGGGTTCTTGAACTTTGCCTCTTCGACCTTTAATTGTTCATTAGAAGTTAACTTCCCCGTGACCTGTTCGATGTCGTCTTTGGTGGCGCAAGCGAGTACTATCCTGGGCCCCCTTACTCGCCTCATTTTATGAATTTTTATACCATTTTCTTTGGCCTTTAAGGTGTTTTTGATCTCACTCTCCAGCACCTCGACAGGGCGAATGTCAGTGGTTGAGACCATGATTGCATGTAATTTTTTGGTTGCTTGGGGCCTGGGTTGGGCTACCATCTGAGCATATGTACGTGGCCCGCATGTAGCTCCACCTACCTGTTTGCTGAGCTCCTGTGCGGTGCTTTTAAGCGCCTTTATCTCTTGCAGGAGCTCAGCGCCGGCACCGGTGTCCACTGTGGGGGTGGTATTGGCTTCTTTTTGCCGCTCTAATGTAGCAGAGTGGTATCTTATTACACCTTCTAGACACCTCATGCCATCTGCGTTCTGCTTGATTTGGCTTTTATGTTCTTCTAGGCCGTCTAGAAGGGTGGCGTGGTGCTTAAGCGCCTGTTCCAGCCTCTCGTTTCGTTCGGTGTTTTCGCTGATTATCTCGCTATGGGCTCTAATCATAGTCCTCCATCTGTCCAACTGTGGTAACTCGTCTTTTTCATCTTTTACGACCTCCTCGGGTCGTGATTTGTGGGGCCCTTTTCTTAGCTCCGCGAGTTCCTTTTCCCCCTCTTTGATGCATAGCACCAGTTTTGCCAGTATGTCAGCTACCCCTTTTTTTACCTCCGTTTTGAGATTACGCGACATACTTAGGAGGTTCATTGCTGTTCTAAATCCATGTTGTGCCTCCATGAGTCTGGTGGTGGTCGCTACCGGAGGTGAAGGGCTTTGGGGGGATGTCGACTGGTCCAGGTCCACCGTATAGTTGAAACCTGGTTTATTTATATCGAGCACACCCTTATTAACTATTGCGGATGTCGTTGCCTTAGGGGTATTTTCGATGTACATTGTGGTGTGGCTCGTTGGATGTGGAGCTCTTTTATTGGGGGATTGGGACGACTCTTTTGAGCGCCTACCTTGTGGTGGTGATCTGTACATGTTGTCTGTGGGGTCCGCGGGTGTCAATCGTAAGAGTAGCCGAGTGTAAGTTGTTCGGCTACTGTCAATTGAGTGTATATTGTCAATTGGTGTATATAATTAATTAAAATGTATATATATAGTGATTGAATGGGAGTAGATTATTGGGTGTATAAAGCCCTATTTTATTGCGTTAGTTGAAACTGTATTGCGTATAAGTCTGTACGATTGTCAAAATTGTGTATAATGAATGTCAGAAATATGTATGTTAATAGAGTGGAATGTCTAAAGGGTATAGTATTTGTGGGTGTAAAGAGCCCTAGTCAATAGTTATTTGTTTGTGTAGGTGATGTGTCAATAATGTGTTTAAACTTGTGTACCTATATCTCCTCGTATAGCGCCTCCAACCGTCGCGTCAGGTCCCTTATGCACGCCAACCGGCTGCGGCGCAAGATGGTATGTTATATTTATAACAACCAGTTGTCACCGCCGGCCAAACCGTCGCGCTCAGGACCCACGCGTGGGTGAGGGTCACCAGGAGGAGATGAAGTGGTAGTGTATTGAAAGTGTTATTTGTTTTGTGGTGCGTTAAGCGCGTGTATTGGTGTGCGTGTGTTTATTCAGTGTCTCTGTGCTTGAAAATGTAAGTCTGTAATTGTCTCCACTTGTTAATCAATGGTTTGCAAAGTTGTAAATTAATTATATTATTAGGGGTTGTAAAAGGACCCGTTAAGTATTGTCACTAAGTCTCTTTGTTATTGAAATTAGATTAAGACCATGAGTTGTTATCCGCACAACTGTGCACGATATGTCCACCAACTTACAATTGTCAATTAAAAAATATTTCTTTATAATACAAAAATTATAATTCAATTCTAGGTTTTCCTTTAAAATAAGTGATCGTCCAAGTTTGCCTATAAATATATTTATTCGAGTCTTACAAATTTCCTAGGAAATTGCTATTATGTACACAATGTTCATGCGTTGCTATTGGATGGGACAAAGTCGAACGATAATTAGGCTCCGCCCACTCCAGTCAATTTATTGTAAATATTTAGTTTGTTAGGAAACTTTGATTTTTTAATATTAGTCTGAATCTAAGTTTAAATATTTATCCGTGTTGTCAATGCGTTTTAGAAATTATTTATGTACTAAAGTTTCAGGTTTTATGTCTGTTTACTGGTTTTTCAATTTATTTGTATAGTGAGACTTATGTTCAATTTTACTGTAAAGTTATATAATTTATTACTATGAAACCTATTGGTGTGTGTTTTTAAGGGGGTTCTTTAATTTAATAAACTATAAAAGTGTATATTATATTAATAATAGAAAAGTGTATTTCTAGAACAAATTAAATAGTTGAGATATATAGTTATATGTATTGGTCAATATGAATATCTTGGCTCCGCCCCTAAGCAATTAATATATTGCAATGGGAGGGATCTGTGCTATGATTATTTAAATAGTTATCCTGTATGGTTGGGTGGTTGGTTGGTAAGAGAGCTATCTTGTGCTACTCCGGGTTTGATTCCGTAGTTGCGAATTGTGTGAAGTGCTAATATGTATTATGTGGTTAGGAGGGTTGATAGTACTGTATGTATTAGTGTGCGTTATAATGTTTGTGTCAGTTAAAATATCAATGTTTATGTATAGATAAATGAGTGTGTGTTTGTGTGTGCGTATTCCTGTTTGGTGCAAGTTGGTTACTGTCTTACTATAAATGCCCTAGATGTGAAAGTTTCAATTATTATTACACTTTTGAACAATTTAAATTTTTAGAACAAACTAAATAATATTTAATATTATAATAGGTTTGTCAAGTTGGCTCCGCCCACTAGGGCCGAGCGACAACGACTTTGGACGAACTTCACTTGGTCGTTCTCTGATTGGTTTTATTGTAAGTATATAGGCTAATGATGGTATATTTCGTTATTCTTTAGTGATGTTCCCGTTGTAATTTTTGGTATATGGTCCACAAATCGGGTTGATGTTATTATGCCTGTTTTGGTTTAATTGTTTGTCACAACCAGGGTGTATATGGGTATGACTATAATTGTGTTAGTAATATGTGTGATGTTCGGTACGTTCCCCTACTATGCGAAGGGTGCAGTTATTAATTTTTCAGTGTGAATGTGTTGTGTGTCGGTTATATGTTATAGTTCTGGTGTTATATTATTTTAGTGTATTTTCACCCACTATAGGAAAGGTGCAGTTACTAGTTTTTTCGGTGTGGTTATGTTGTGTATCAATTATATGTTATAGTTTTAGTGTTATTTTGTTTTAGTGTTTTTGGTGTGTTTTGGTGCGTATTGTTACGCGAGTGTGTTATGTAGATGTTGTGTTGTATGTCTACACTATTAATTTAGTGTTAGTCAGGTATGAGTTACTATGTCAGGTGTGTTGTATTGGTATAGTCGGTATAAGTTGTATACCCGATCAAAGTAAGGTGTAGTGTCGTGTTAGACTTATATTTATTCCACTATTATTCTATATAATATGTCAGATCTTGTTATAATACTATTCTATAGTTAGATATGTAGTCTGCCTTGGCGGATCCTATGTCTATGTCAATTCGGTTTATACAAGTTAATTTAGTATTATTGATAAATCTATATTATTGATAAATCTAGGAGTCTATTCAATAATTATATTTAATTGGTTTATAATTCATACCAAAATACGGAAACTGTGTGACCACAACACTAGTCATTAGTATTATATACTTAGGAAGTATATAAGGAAATGTCGGATGTTGAATAAATATTTTGGAAACTTATCTATAATTTGAGTTTACTCGAAAACTAAAGTAGCTAGAATAAAACGGTTTTCGGGGTTATGCTAATGAAGTGGAGGGGCACACCTTTCCCGCAATCGGGTCACTTCAAAGTCAATATTTATGTTTACATTCACTTATTACTTTGAATTTTAAATTATCAATATCTCCCTAATCTGTAATCTGTTTTGGACGAAATTTGGGGATGTAAATCTCTATATTTTTAAGAGTTCACGGCTTCAATATATATAAAACAATTGTGTATATTTACCAAATTAAGCCATTTAGTTCCGCATTCCTTGCAGAGATGGCGTTACTATCGAAAGTAATGAAATATTATATGAAATTTAAAATGTTTATATCTACTAAAGTATTTGTTATTTTGGGAAAATTTAAAGGGTATTATGAATCAGGACCTAAGTTCCCCCTTTTTCTACTTATTGCAAGTTCCTATTTATTAAAGTTAAGGGCTAAAATTACAGTATTATGAAAATTAATTATTAAAAATATATAAATAGGGATAACTCGGCTATTATAAGACTAATTTAACTGGAATTTTTACAGGATATACCTTTATTTTATACAGATCTATTGCAATTATAATAACTATGTGTTAATTATCTACTTGCCGAGATAATGATTTTTGAAAAAATTTTGGAAACTTATCTATAATTTTTGTTTTCTCAAAAAGTAAAGTAGCTAGAGGGAAACGGTTTTCGGGGTTATATTGACAGGATAGGGAGGCACACCTTTCCCGCAATCAGATCGCTCCAAAGTCGATTTTTATGTTTTCATTCACTTATAACTTTGTATTTTAAAATGTCAATATCTCCCTAATTAACAATCTGTTTTGAATGAAATTTGGAGATGTGTATCCCTATATTTTTAAAAGTTCACGGCTATATTCAAAATAAAACAATTATTAATACTTTCCAAATTAAGCCATTAAGTTCCACATTCCTTACAGAGATGGCGTTAGCGTCGAAAGTAATGAAATTTTTTAAGAAATTTTAAGTGCTTATATCTCCTATACTATTAATTATTTTGCAAAAATTTAAACGGTGATATGAATTGTGGCCCAAGTTCCCCCCTTTCCCGTTTACTACGAGTTTCTATCTATTTAAATTAAAAAGCTATAATTACGATTTTACTACGGGAAACTTAATTATACAAAATTTGTAAATAGGGATATCTCAGTTGTTATAAAGCCAATTTGGCTGAAATTTTTACAGGATAAGCATAAAATAAGTA